>OW443355.2:0-10000000 GCA_937001555.2 Hypsopygia costalis
GACGCGCTTTATAAGTAAGAATTATAGCTGTTAAATTAACGGTTTAAGAATCTTTTATTTCTCACAAAGAATTACAGTATTCACTTACGGAGAAATACAAATTTCCAGAAATATCTGCTATCTGCTGACACAAACGAAACGCACAATAATTATTGCTATAACCAATGTAACAGTTTATAATAATTGCTTTTATATTGTTACGGTAACAAATATTTTCAAGGAGTACATTACGACTATAATAATAAATCAGTGTCGGGTACACGTATAAAATTCAGTAACAGCTGACCGACTGAGCTTTATAATAATTAACTTCATGGTTGTATTTAAAATATTATCATCATATATTTCATGAGATTAGATAAAGTAGTGTATGAAACTGCACATAATTAGGTATTAAAATACTCGTGTGGTCTATTATAACACTCGCCTTCGGCTCATATTATAAACTCACACCCGTATTTTAATAACCCTTATTATACAACAGTTTCATAAACTACTATTCTCAAACGAACGTGTAAATTGTAAAATTATTTATTGCTTAATATTTAATCATTATCATTAAACTATTTGTTTTTAGGGTTCCGTACCTCAAAAGGATAAACGGAACCATTATAAGATCACTTTGTCGTCTGTCTCCCTGTCTGTCGTTCTGTCTGTCAAGACCCTCTATGTCGAGAATGCGTGGAGATATCAAGCTGAAATTTGACTCTATACTCAGATCTACGGTCCCATGAAGTTGTAAAAAAACTTATATTTCGACACATTCTCAAGGGAATCAAAACTCGTTGACCTAGAACTATGAAATTTGGCAAGTAACATCGTTATAGACTACAAGTACAAGAATAAATCTCAAAACTATACATTTGTAATTAAATCTTAAAAAATAGGGGGTATATATTTTTATAGGGGGTCAAAATTTTAAATTGTAGCTAGCTACTAGTTCAAATGGGGTATCATAATGAAAGAAGGAACCCTCGGTGGGTGAGTCCGACTCGCACTTGTCCGGGTTTTTTTTACAAAATCAATTTATTTCTTCCAGTTTACATATTATTGTATTTTTGAATTATACGTATTGTATCGTCGAAATTGTCGATTAGACAGTTCGACGTCATTGACATAAAAAAACGTAGAAAATATTTTCTACGTTTTTTTATGTCAATGACGTCGAACTGTCTAATCGACAATTTCGACGAATTATTACGAATTATACGTATTATGAATTATACGTATTGTATCGTCGAAATTGTCGATTAGACAGTTCGACGTCATTGACATAAAAAAACGTAGAAAATATTTTCTACGTTTTTTTATGTCAATGACGTCGAACTGTCTAATCGACAATTTCGACGATACAATACGTATAATTCAAAAATACAATAATATGTAAACTGGAAGAAATAAATTGATTTTGTAAAAAAAACCCGGACAAGTGCGAGTCGGACTCACCCACCGAGGGTTCCTTCTTTCATTATGATACCCCATTTGAACTAGTAGCTAGCTACAATTTAAAATTTTGACCCCCTATAAAAATATATACCCCCTATTTTTTAAGATTTAATTACAAATGTATAGTTTTGAGATTTATTCTTGTACTTGTAGTCTATAACGATGTTACTTGCCAAATTTCATAGTTCTAGGTCAACGAGTTTTGATTCCCTTGAGAATGTGTCGAAATATAAGTTTTTTTACAACTTCATGGGACCGTAGATCTGAGTATAGAGTCAAATTTCAGCTTGATATCTCCACGCATTCTCGACATAGAGGGTCTTGACAGACAGAACGACAGACAGGGAGACAGACGACAAAGTGATCTTATAATGGTTCCGTTTATCCTTTTGAGGTACGGAACCCTAAAAACAAATAGTTTAATGATAATGATTAAATATTAAGCAATAAATAATTTTACAATTTACACGTTCGTTTGAGAATAGTAGTTTATGAAACTGTTGTATAATAAGGGTTATTAAAATACGGGTGTGAGTTTATAATATGAGCCGAAGGCGAGTGTTATAATAGACCACACGAGTATTTTAATACCTAATTATGTGCAGTTTCATACACTACTTTATCTAATCTCATGAAATATATGATGATAATATTTTAAATACAACCATGAAGTTAATTATTATAAAGCTCAGTCGGTCAGCTGTTACTGAATTTTATACGTGTACCCGACACTGATTTATTATTATAGTCGTAATGTACTCCTTGAAAATATTTGTTACCGTAACAATATAAAAGCAATTATTATAAACTGTTACATTGGTTATAGCAATAATTATTGTGCGTTTCGTTTGTGTCAGCAGATAGCAGATATTTCTGGAAATTTGTATTTCTCCGTAAGTGAATACTGTAATTCTTTGTGAGAAATAAAAGATTCTTAAACCGTTAATTTAACAGCTATAATTCTTACTTATAAAGCGCGTCGCACCGCGCGGCGCCGCGTTCACAGATTATGTAGAAAAATTTTGCAAAGTTGCAATGTATTTGCATTGCAACCTGTTTAAAATACCTGTATCCAGGGCTGAAGCTGTTTCGAAATGGTAAAAAAGTTATTTTACGATACAGTTGTCCTTCATCGAAAAATAACTTTTTAAATTTATTTTGACAGCTTGTGCGTAAAGACTGTCATTAAGATACTGTGTTTAGTTTTTTATTGTGTAAATTTCAGTATGAGATTAGATAAAAGATTTTATCTAATCTCATACTGAAATTTACACATTAAAAAACTAAACACAGTATCATAATGACAGTCTTTACGCACAAGCTGTCAAAATAAATTTAAAAAGTTATTTTTCGATACAGTTCTTAGAAGGACAACTGTATCGTAAAATAACTTTTTTACCATTTCGAAACAGCTTCAGCCCTGGATACAGGTATTTTAAACAGGTTGCAATGCAAATACATTGCAACTTTGCAAAATTTTTCTACATAATCTGTGAACGCGGCGCCGCGCGGCGCGTCGCGCATGCGCACTACGCATGCTCGATCTGCAAATGGATTTTTATGTAAGAATTATAGCTGATAGATTAACTTCATGGTTGTATTTAAAATATTATTATCATATATTTCATGAGATTAGATAAAGTAGTGTATGAAACTGCACATAATTAGGTATTAAAATACTCGTGTGGTATTATTATAACACTCGCCTTCGGCTCGTGTTATAAACTCACACTCGTATTTTAATAACCCTTATTATGCAACAGTTTCATAAACTACTATTATAGGTACTACAAACGAACTTCAGTGATACGCGGCGCCGCATGAGGCAGGGGAGGTGAGGTCGCCTTGTGAGAGCGGCAGGGAGTAGCTATGGTAACGCTTTCCATCAAGCCGGCTCTATGCTTTTTAGCCACCCGAAATAATTTTAAAAAAGGTGTCTTCGAGAACATGAAGTACCTCACAGAATACCGCAGCCAAATATCAATTCCCTTGAGGGTTGTTGTGTTCCTGCGAGTGAGTGAGGTCACCAGAAAGGAAGGAGATGCTGCGTTGGCAGCGGGGCTGGCGGCGCGCGCGTATAATTTTATGTTGCACGCGTTAATATGGCTACGGTAACCGCTTCACATCGGGTGGGTTGAATGTTTGTCTGCCACCCGATATAATATAATATAAAAAAAAATGTTTAAAATGTGAAAATTACGAGTACTTTGAACTTTAGCAAAAAACGTGATTTACAAAATACCAAATGTTAAACAACATTTAAAATAAAGCCAAAGGATGTGTTGTGAAGATTAATGTCCTGCCGACGCGAGTCCCTCCGGCGAGTTGGATGCCAAACTTCATAATTAAGGCCCGCATGATGCTGCACATAATTAGATAATAATTAATATGCGATCTGTGGCTCATTTTTTTATTTATATCTATGTCGACAACTTGCTCGGAGTCTCTCTGCGAGATCGAATCAGAATTGAGGAGATCCGTAGAAGAACCAATGTTACCGACATAGCCCAGCGGATTAGCAAGTTGAAGTGGCAGTGGGCAGGGCACATAGCACGGAGGACGGATGACCGATGGGGTCGAAAGGTTCTCGAGTGGAGACCACGTACCGGCAAGCGCAGCGTAAGACGTCCACCCGTTGCTACGGCGTTGCTACGGCCGTATCAGCAGTGTCAATGTTCCCCCCCCCCCCCCCCCCCCGGGCTATAAGGGCCCCAGCATGTTCGGTTCGAGTAGATAGAAGAGCCCCATCAGCCCTGAAGTGTTTGTATAGAAGGCCCCGCCACCAAGTCCTCATTCATACAATATGGGATCTTTCAAGCGAAACCGTGAAGAAGCATCTTGTAGGCCAGCACGGCGGCGACCACTGATTAGACATCAAGGTCTCTTGTCCGTTGCCGATGCGATTGAGGCTCCTCTTTTCGCTTACCATCAGGCGAAGCGGAGCCAACTGTGCCAATATGCTGAACTAATATAAAAAAAACATTTTGTTACATGGCCGGTCTAATCACAGTTGTTGAGTTGACAAGATGTCGATTGACGACCAACTTTTTTTAAAATTTGAAAGAAATTCATGTTTTTTTTGGTGATCATTTACTTGTCAAACGAAACTTTCACGTAGGTAAGTACCCACTATCACTGTGGGGGCTCAAGGGAATTATTCGGCTGCGGTATTCTGTGAGGTGAAGGTACATTTCCCATTCGGGTAGACAATTTACAATTACGCTCCCTACCTCTCTTTTCGCCAGAGCTTCGTTTGTCAGTCAGCAGGGTGCACCGCTTGGTGAAGTTGGCTTTGTTTCAAACATGTTGATGAACCACTTACACCCTAAAAAGTTTAGTAAAAGCTAGTTTTAACTAGGCAAAACGCGTTCTAACGACAAACGGGTTTTAACATTTATAAATACAAAAAAAATGTATTGAATTAAGTGTATAGGTATTATTAGTTATCTAGTGCTCTTAGTACGACCACAATAGACGTTATTGTGATACAAGCCACGTACAATCATTGCTTAGTTTGGGACTAGATGGCGGGGATTTGTTAGCTGCCACAGACACATAGACGACGTTGTCTTTGACTAAGACTATCTGTACTGATTGTCTATGCTATACTCTAGATAAAAAGGAACTCTATGCTCTGGTGAGTACCTATAATTGACTGTGGTTATCTTAGGATTTTATCATAATCGCCTGAGATAAGAACAGGAGGCGACCCTCACCTAACTGTTTACAGAATTAAAACTATTTTATATTACATTTATTATGTATGTCTTTTTAGTCACGGGTCAAGCCCGGTCATTTGATAGTCATACGCGGGGATATGGATCCAACGCGTAGAGGCCCCTTTAAGAAGTTTGATGTAATGTTGTACGCCCGCCGTGACCCGCTCCAGGATATGTCAATGGAACGACATACCCATGAGCAGGTCTTGGCAGGCGTTGAGATTATTGCGAAGTGTGATGGAAAATAAATGGGCTATGGAGATGAGGTCTGGGTGAACTTAATACCGGGCTATTACAGAAGAGGGACGGACGCCTGCCATAACTGCTTTTATTGCTAGTTATTTGCGGCAGGCGGTGGCTTGCCACTCATTAGAAATGCCAGGAAAACGGCCGGGGGCAACACCGGTGTGAGTGACTCAGGGATGTCGAGAGGTGTGCTGCGCTTTCTCCGAAGTTACTCGCGGCGTGATGCCCTTTAACACTTCCACCCCTGGAGCATATATAAAATTAATTTAAACTTCAATGCGGGATGTCAAGCGCAGAGTTCTGTATCAACAACGTAATCGACGCACTGCTTAATGTGTGTCGATTTGCGTCTACAAGTACATAACAAGCAAGCTTTGCTGCATATAAAAATTGTGTTAAGAAAACTGTCACTGTATTCTCTGTAATTTATTGTGTAAATAAAGCATATTCTATCTATCTATCTACATAATACACATATAAGTTGTATGGTACCATGTGTACATACATACAATCTACTATATAAAAATAAGTCGGGTTTTCCTTCCTGACGCTATAACTCCAGAACGCACGAAGCGATTTCCACGGTTTTGCATTCGTTGGAAAGGTCTCGGGCTCCGTGAGGTTTATAGCAAAGAAAATTCTGGAAAAAATTGAAAAGAAAAGCGGGAAAATCTTTTTTCACATACAGCGCCATCTCTAAGGAAATGGATGGAAACGAAAAGATTGAGCCACAGCGAAGCGTGGTCGGGCCGCTAGTATGATATGTAATTATTTGACACTTACATATTATTGTAATATGTAGACAAACTAAACTGTAATTGTTGTATCACTATGGGTCTTATACTCTTAGTCTACTATTAGTTTATGAAACCCTAATTATGCAAAAAGAGTTCTTAAAATACGAATGTGATAATAGCATCACACGAGTATTTAACGACATAATTATGTGCAGTTTCGTACACTACTTTTTCTAATCTCATGAAATAAATGGTAATAATACTTTAAATAAAACCACGAAGTTAATTTACCAGCTTTATTTCTTACTTATAAATCCATTTGCAGATCAAGCATGCGAGGTGCGCATGCAGATTGCTTGACAGAGCGCTTGCACAGATTATGTAGAAAGTTTTTGCAAAGTTGCAATGCATATGTAACCTACCACCTTACCGATTGAAAGTATGAACTCAGAGTATGGATGGATACGCTAGGATGTTTCTTTTTACGGTTCCGTACCCAAAGGGTAAAAAGGAACCCTATCCGTCCGTCCGTCCGTCCGTCTGTCACCAGGCTGTATCTCATGAACCGTGATAGTTAGACAGTTGAAATTTTCACAGATGATGTATTTCTGTTGCCGCTATAACAACAAATACTAAAAAAACAGAATAAAACAAATGTTTAAGGAGCTCCCATACAACAAATGTGATTTTTTTTGCCGTTTTTATAGATAATGGTACGGAACCCTTCGTGCGCGAGTCCGATTCGCACTTGATTTTAATTTGATATAACTTTTCTTTTTTTTTATATGAGAGGGGGCAAACAAGCATGTAGGCCACCTCATGGAAAGCAAGCACCACCGCCCATATAGATCAGTAACACCAAGGAATCGCCGATACGGATCCTTTCTTTCTTTCCGCTGACTTCACTCACCCGCAAGAACACAACAACCCAATCAAGGGAATTGTTATTTGGCTGCGGTATTCTGTGAGGTGGAGGTAGTTCCCCAGTCGGGCAGCTTAAAAAATACGCTATAGGACATAGCCATACCTCTCTTTTCACCGGAGCCTCGTTTGTCAGTCAGCAGGGTGCACCACGTGAGGTTAGCTTCGGTTCAAAGATGTCGATGAACCACTTACACCATAACTATGAACACAAGTACCAACTAACAAAATCGCGTAAACGGATGGGCGAGGGTCGGTTCCTGTTCGTATCCTCTATATAATCATTATAGTCATTAGCAGTGATAGCGCCGTATCTTATCGTGCCAGATATCGTGCTCGTATTTCATCAACTTGTGTTTGTATTTTTAGCCATTTGCCATTTAATACAACTTTAAAAAGGAAATAACTACGAGGTCATAATATAAATTGTGTCCAATTGCAAATCTGCCCAGTTTACAATCTGTCTGAGGTGTAAATATATTTGGTAAGTATTTAAATAATTTAATACGATTTTTTAGTCACTCGTATACTCGACTCACTCACTCGTATGTAATAATATGTATTTGTTTTCGTGTTTTGAACAAAAACACGACTAATAAAACATTCACGTCAACGCAACGTCTGAAAACGAAACGGTGCAAAGTTGAAGATAATTTGTTTGGTAAAATCAAGCTGATAAAATCATTTTAACAAAAAAAAAATCGACTCCAAACTTTACTTTACATTTATGTATGTAGATACAGGCTGATGATGATGATGATGAAAAATATGGGACCAATCTGGAAGTATACTGTTTCAAATAAAAAATGTTTTTTTTTAAATCTGTTTATAAATGACGGAGTAATGAAATAACAAACCTAATAGTGGGTAGATACAGGCTGATGATGATGATGAAAAAAATTTGGGACCAATCTGGAAGTATACTCTTTCAAATAGAAAAAGTTTTTTTCAAATCGGTTAATCACGGAGTAATTAAATAACAAACATCAATACAAAACCTCTTTTTTTGGAGTCGGTCAAAAATTAGCTACGAATTATAAAAAAAGCATGATTAATTTAATCATAATCAAATCAAATTTTATATTATTTTAACTATTCATTGAATGGTTGCCTGGAACACGATAAGTCCGCCATTGTACATGTAATTCTTTTTTTTTTTTTTTTTTTTTTATACTACGACGGGTGGCAGACAAGCATACGGCCCGCCTGATGTGAAGCGGTTACCGTAGCCATATTAACGCTCGCAACATAAAATATTGCTCGCGCGCCGCCACTCCCGCTGCCAACGCAGCATCTCCTTCCTTTTTTTCTGGTGACCTTACTCACTCGCAGGAACACAACAACCCTCAAGGGAATTGTTATTTGGCTGCGGTATTCTGTGAGGTGGAGGTACATTCCCCAGTCGGGTAGCTTACAATTACGCTCCCTACCTCTCTTTTCGCCAGAGCTTCGTTCGTCAGTCAGCAGGGTGCACCACGTGCAGGTGAAGTTGGCTTTGGTTCAAAGATTTTGATGAACCACTTACACCCCATAAAAAAATTAAAATTCTTTTTATCATCATGTTAATGTAATTTACGATTTACAACAAAAACAACAACAACTTACTTTCATCATCATCAGCCTGTATCTACCCACAGCTGGATATAGACCTTCCGCAATGCCTTCCACCATGCGATTCTCAGCTGTCCTCCTCCTCCAGCCTCTTTCTAGAGGTCGTCAGACCAGCTAGAGAGGGGAGGCCCCACGTTTCGTTACCTTATACGCGGCCTCCACTCCAGGACATTCCTCCCCCATCTGCCATCATTGACACGACAGTTGTGGCCGGCGAGCTGCCACTTAATCTTGCTGAGAACTCTCAACACCCGTGGTTCTCCGTCAAATTTCTTCGTTCCGGATTTAATCCCTTAGAGAAACCTCAAGCATAGCCCTGTCTATCGCTCGCTGGCGACCTTAATTTCGTGAGCCAGCTCGACGGTCAGTGTCCATAAATTTAACTTATTAGCTATTAAGTAGTTAAAATTTAGCATAAACGTCTAAATAATATTGTCTAAGAATAATGTCCATTTACAAGTGTTTGTTAAGGTCAAACTCTTTGTGTCTTGCACTATCACTAATATTGTTTTCTCTTATCATTTCACTAACTCATAAGGTTCCTCTTTTGAGTCTTCTTACTAAGTTTGCGAAATTGAGGAGTTTGACTGCTTCAGAATTGTCGTGGCTTTCATTTTTATTGGGACATTGACAACCAGCGCCTGCCTAATGGTCGCAGGACGCTGGAGTCCAGAAATGGAAGCTAGATAATCACATGCACTTCATGTCATGAAGAGGTGCCTGCAGAGAGTGCACGAATCATTAGAGGACAAGCCGCCTGATGAACATAAAAAGTCACGAATAAAATTGTTTCTTTAGACAATTTCCGACCCTGTAAAATTTATTTATAAAATTTACCTAATAATCTAGTAAAACAATTAAAAAGCTGGTAACTCAGACGGATGAAAGAGTTTACTGTGTATCTATTTATTTTCAGGTTTCATACACCGTCATCATGTATAAATCATTTGGTCATTCAATGCCAGCATTCATAGATATAATGGAGAAAAATGGTACAATTGAAGGAATGTACCGAGCTCTTCAATCTGATGACCCAGCTGATGTAGTAATGGCTGCTTTGCATATTATAAA
The DNA here is from genome assembly GCA_937001555.2 of Hypsopygia costalis. NCBI lineage: Eukaryota > Metazoa > Arthropoda > Insecta > Lepidoptera > Pyralidae > Hypsopygia > Hypsopygia costalis. The sequence continues at coordinate 9,752 of OW443355.2, forward strand.
TAATACAAAACAATTTGAGGTAAACAAGCTTTTCCAAAGGAAAGTTAAGTGCGAGCAAAAGTCTTATGCGTACCGCTTAAAAGGTAATCAAGAGCTTCAAAATCAGTCGTATAGAAACACGTTGATTTGTTATAATCTCGCGCTACTATTTGCTCCAACAAATACAGAATCAATGATATTAGCACTGAATAACAGATCCCAATTATTATTACACGTGGGGGCTATAGATGAATGCTTAAGAGATATTGAACGATGCCAGACCTTGGAATGTTCGGAGAAAATTAAAAGTAAATTGGAGGCAAGGAAAGCGAAGTGTAGAGATTCCATTTCCATCGATAAATTTGCCACTGTAGATTACAAATATCCAAGAGAATATTTTAATTTCGATGTCAGACGCAATAAGGACATTCCATGTGTGAGCGACGATGTGAGTGTTGTTCAAGAAAACGGTGTAACAAAAATAGTGGCCGCGAGGGATATTGAAGTGGGGAAGGTTGTTGCAATCGAGCCTGCTTTTGTTGCTGCTCTAGATCATCAGGGAAATAATTTTATATCATGCTACTATTGTCATAAAATGTCTCTGAACTTAATACCTTGTGATGGCTGCTGTGTTGCTCTCTTTTGTGATGAAAATTGCTTGAAGCAGTGTTTCACAAACTACCACCAGGTTGAATGCCAAGTTATTGATATCATAGAATTTATTGGCAACATCAAGTTGCCGATTACAGCTGCTCTAAAAATTCGGAACATGTCTGATTCTTGGGAAGATTTCATTTCTCTTTCATTAAAAGTTGGTAAAACTGGAATGAAAGAGAGTTCTTTAACTGAAATATATGACCATAACAATAAAAGGTCTTTATTGAATTTTAACGATGACAAACATCTTGTTTATGGAAAAATGTTCAACGAATGTTTTAGTTATGCTGCCATTATCAAATATTTAAGCGACGTTCCAGATTATCTGCCAGAAGATGTTATTAAAAGAACTAAAGCCCAGCATGCTCTGGCAAGAATAATGTTGTCCCTACGTGTCAAAGTTCCTATATTGCGTATTCATAATAGCAGGCTAAGTAAATCTGACCAGATATTGGAAACTGAACCTCTCCCTAACATTGGACTATTCTCTTTTGCAAGCAAATTGACCCACAGCTGTTCACCGAACCTCATAAGTGTCGGTCTTGGCAACAAACTAGCATTGATTGCAGTGAAATCTATCAAAAAAGGATCGGAGTTGACGATTTCATTTATGTAAGTAGGACACATCTGACACGTTGACATAAAAATACCACGATTTTGTGCTGTAATCAATCAGTGACGTTATATTTCTATATACCCGAAAAGTGAGCCAATAGTCTCACCTTGCAATCAGTTCGCACAAACAAGCCGACGAATCTGACGTTTGTGACAATTGATTGAAATGAGTAAAAATGCCGTTTTCTGTATTTTGAAAATGCAGAATATAGCAAGCTATCCTTGCAACAGCTGGAGCCATTTTCTGGCATATTTAGAGAAATATAACATCACGATTTATAATTACCACTTGATCCGCTATGATATTAGTAAATATCATAGGGGATCAAGTGGTGGTCAAGTGGATGTCACACGAACCAAACGAGCGTGCCAAACTTCAGCTGAATCAGACACCGGGAATTGTATTGTTAGTGTAACTTTAACTTGCAAGGTTTCATTACAGACACCTAGACAAACAAGTATTCAAACTTGAAAAATAGCATATTATAAACAAATAAATATTCCAGGACAAATTACACACTGCCATTTTTTACTTTTGTTGTTTACAAGGGACTTTCTTTTTAAGTTTTAGAAAAAACTTGTGTTAGGAAAGCCCCGCTCTTCCGTACAAAATACAATGATATTTGAATACACTTCTGTTAAGCGTACAAATAAGTTTGTGAGTAGATGTTAATGTTTATCTGTGTAAGCCCTACGAGAACATACAACTCTTGGGATCATTTACTAACTAAATACTTAGACAGAGTGTGAGGTTTGGGATGCGAGTGTTTTAGAGTGTGAGTGTGTGTGTAGATGAGTGGGTGTGTGTGGTTGAGTGTGTGTATGTATGACAAAATAAGGGTGTATGTGAGTTTGGATATGATTATGGTTAATTCGTTGAGATGGTTAATTAGCTATGAGTACTAGCAATGGCACTAGATAACTTGTAAATACCTACTTTAATAAAGGGGTGTAAGTGGATTGAGGTCCAATAAATGTCAGATACTGGGACTGTCGGAAATCCGACGACAGGGGGAGGACACCGTGATCCTTGAATCTGGCAACCTCTTCTACTACCGCGAAGGACACCAGCTCTCCCAGGGCGGTGTCGGATTCCTCGTCCATAAAGCCCTCGTCAACAACGTAGTGGAGGTCTCCAGTGTGTCGCCGAGGGTAGCATATCTTGTACTAAAGCTGACAGAGATATACACGACACACCCGGACGAAGAGGTCGAGGCCATGTACGAGGATATTACTAAGGCCATACGTAATACCACCAAGACCCGCTTCACGGTTATTCTAAGGGGACTTCAATGCCAAAGTAGGAGTACAAGAATGCGATGAATCGGCAATCGGAGGGTTTGGTTTGGGATCGAGAAACTACAGGGGACAAATGCTGGTCAATTTCCTCCATATGGAGGGGCTCTTTTTGATGAATTCATTCTTCAAAAAGAAGCCCCAGAGGAGATGGACCTGGCAAAGCCCCGATAAAGTGACTCGGAATGAGATCGACTTCATCATAACGGATAAGAGGCTAATATTCAGGGACGTCTCAGTGATAAATAAATTTAGCACCGGTAGTGATCACCGACTTATACGAGGCACCCTGAATATTAGCTTCAAACTCGAGAGAGCCCGTGTGATGAGGTCGAATCTGCGTCCGACTCTTCCCCAGATCAACCAAAATTCGGAGAAGTTTCAAATGGAACTTCAAAACCGATTCAGCTCGCTGGAAACTACTGCGGACATGGAGAACTAATGCGAGACAGCAGACCAAATAACGGAGGCAATACACGAAGTAGGCAAAAAACACTTCGGGCGGCAGCATAAAGCTAGAGAAGCTAAGATCTCAAGCGAGACTCTTGCTCTTATGAAGAGGCGACGAGAAGGCATCGGCAAGAGCTTCGACAGAGTATAGAACTTTGAACAGGCAGATTAGGAGGCTAATACACCGGGACTATCGCATCTTCAATACCAATTGTATTGAAAATGCGATAGTGCAAAATAAAGGACTAAAAGTCTTTTCACAGACTACAGGAAGGGCGCAACTGTCGAAGCTCAAGCTGGAGAATGTCTATATAATGCTGCGACAATGACTGTCCGCGTCCAGAATCAGCAGTCTGATCCTATTCAACTGCAGCGGGGGGTACGTCAAGGGGATGTCATCTCCCCGAAACTATTCACCGCTGCACTAGAAGATGTATTTAAGACGCTTGATTGGAAGACGCGGGGTATCAATGTGAACGGCGATTACATCTCACACTTACGATTTGCCGATGACGTGGTCATAATGGCTGAATCGCTGGAGGATGTCAGTCGAATGTTGAACAATCTCAATGCTGCTTCTCGATCCGTGGGGTTGGGGATGAATTTTGACAAAAAGAAAGTTATGTACAACGATCTCATCATCTCTAGCCCGGTTGTAGTAGAGAATGCAGTTATTGAAGTGGTTAAAGATTCCGTCTACCTCGGACAGGCCATGCAGCTGGGCCGGGGTAATTTCAACAAAGAGATCGATAGACGCATTCGACTGGGCTGGGCAGCTTTTGGGAAGCTTCGGCACATCCTCACCGCAGATATACCCCAATGTTTGAAGACCAAAGTGTTCAATCAGTGCGTCCTCCCCGCTATGACCTACGGTGCAGAAACTTGGACGCTAACCGTTGGGCTGGTTCACAGACTAAAAGTCGCACAGCGAGCGATGGAGAAGAGCAATGCTTGGAGTTTCTCTAAGGGATCGAATCCGGAACGAAGAAATTCGACAGAGAACCAAAGTGGTCGACATAGCTCTCAGAGTCAGCGAGTCGAAGTGGCGGTGGGCTGGCCACATCTGCCGAGTCAGCGATAGCAGATGGGGGAAGAAAGTCCTAGAGTGGAGGCCACGTATGGGACGACGAAGCATAGGGCGCCCCCTCTATAGATGGACCGACGATCTCAAAAAAGTGGCTGGTAGCGGTTGGATGCGGAAAGCGGAGGATCGCATATGGTGGAAAGCATTGGGAAAGGCCTATATCCAACAGTGGGTAGATACAGGCTGATAATGATGATGATGATGACTTAAATATAACACCCAGAGAGAATACCCAGACTAACACAAACAGACATGTTCATGCACACAAATATTTGTTTCTAAACAACCCGCGACTTCGGAGTCAAAGTGCCACTGCTGGCCGTTCGACCACCGAGCTCGACACTTTTGACTTTTTCGAATTTTCATTCGAAGAGTTTGAACACTTATAAGACCAAATGTTATTTGTTTCCGCAGAGGCCATTGGTGTCAAATATTCCAAAAAGAAAGAACGAGTACATTGTTCTGCGAGGCGGAGCTCAGATGCCAGTGTCGCGTCTGCGTTGAAAATTGGAGCCGCACCGAGGCAGACCCAGTACCACCGCTCAGCAACATACAAAGAAGGCATTACAAAGATTTCGTTTCCAAAACATCACTTTATAGGTCATCCCAGGTTATTAACTGGAATCAGTTCAAAGAAACTTGTCGAGCTCTACAAGTGTTTCAGAATTTCAATAATATCCGAGAATATATAGATATATTTATAATATTTCGTATGCATATAATTATGTTTCAGTATTTGTCCACACGGAATACAACTTTGTGTAGCTCTGTAATACTGTGATCATTCCTGCGTTGCCATACGTGCTGCTGCTGGCAGGGCATCCCGCTGTTTTAGCATAGTGTTCCACGCGGGATTCATACAACGACGGCGAAGTGCCAATACCTCCTATGTAACATTTTTCGAGAAATTGACTTTCTTTATGCCATTCACTTTAAACTCAATTTCAATTTTATATTTCAAATATATTTATTTATATTTCATTGAAACTTTAGCTTTCCATAATTGTGTATTCACCATACAAAATGAATTTATTATTTTTATAGTTTTCAGGAAACAACGTTTTTATATTGGCACTTCGCCGTCGATAATATATAAGTAATTTAAATACAGCTTGGCCGGGGTAACTTCAAGAAAAAGATCGATTGACGCATTCGACTGGGCTAGACAACATTCGGGACTGCGGCACATCCTCACAGCGCATTTTTTTATACTACAAGGATGGCATACGCATACATAGCCTGATATGAAGCGGTTACCGTAACCGTGTTAACGCTCGCAACATAATATATCACTTGCGCGCCGCCACCCCCGCTAACGCAGCATCTCCTTCTTTTCTGGTGACCTCACTCACTCGCAGGAACACATCAACCCTCAAGGGAACTGTTATTTCGCTGCGGTATTCTGTGAGGTGGAGGTACATTCCCCAGTCGGGTAGCTTACAATTACGCTCCCTACCTCTCTTTTCGCCAGAGCTTCTTTTGTCAGTCAGAACGGTGCACCACGTGCAGGTGAAGTTGGCTTTGGTTCAAAGATGTTGATAAACCACTTACACCCCAAAATATGCATATACTGCAAACTTTAAAAAAACCCAAGTCTTTAACCAGTATAGGATGCACTGGTCAAAGACTGGTTGCCCCGCCATGACCTACGGTGTAGAAGGTTGGACTGGTCCATAAATAGCAAAAGACAAAAAAAAAATAAGAAAGTTGCGCAAAAATTTAGAAAATTTAAGAAACCTACCCCCTTACCGCCATCTCTTATTGCGATTCAATAATTGAATATAATGCTTATTCATACCAATGAATAAGTGACTCTATTTCAAATGGAACAGAGTCGCTTATGCATTGGTATGAATAAGCAATCTATTCAATTATAGAATCGCAATAAGAGATGGTGGTAAGGGGGCTGAACGACCATTTAACTTTTCTAATGTAACTTATTTATAATAATAATAATAATAAGCCGTGAGTAACTTCGGAGAAAGCGCAGCACACCTCTCGACATCCCTGAGTCACTCACACCGGTGTTGCCCCCGGCCGTTTTCCTGGCATTTCGGGGGCCCATCTAGTGAGTGGCAAGCCACCGCCTGCCGCAAATAACTAGCAATAAAAGCAGTTATGGCAGGCGTCCGTCCCTCTTCTGTAATAGCCCGGTATTAAGTTCACCCAGATCTCATCTCCATAAATTTATTTTCCATCACACTTCGCAATAGTCTCAACGCCTGCCGAGACCTGCTCATGGGTATGTCGTTCCATTGACATATCCTGGAGCGGGTCACGGCGGGCGTACAACATTACATCAAACTTCTCAAAGGGGCCTCTACGCGTTGGATCCATATCCCCGCGCAACGCCTATCAAATGACCGGGCTTGACCCGTAATTAAAAAGAGATACATAATAATAATAATCGTTTATTTCAGACAATTGTTATGTAAACAAAACAAGTCCATATTATAAATACCTTAAACTAAAAAAAAAATTATGTAATGTAACGTAACGTTTACGTAATGTAATGTAACGTTTGACAGAACTGCCAGTCATTCGGCAGATGGCGCGAAACCAATTCGAATTCAATACTCATTGTTAAGAAGACAGGTCAACTTCTGTCAGGTCAGATATTTCACAATATAAATAATAATGAGACGAACTTCTTAGCTTCCATGGATTAGCTTCACCGTGCGGGTGCCGGGTCCATCGTGTGGCAGAGAGAGAAACCCAAGCAGATCCCGAGACTTGTGACACGGATGTAGGTTTAAGGGGCCCCTTTCCGACGTACATCAACACTCACCTTCACTACTTGTGTTTCTCTCCCTACCCAGCCAAATCCGGTATGAACCTGCTAATGCAGCTTTAGATACTCGTTCTAGTATAGAACTTACTGCACTTCTGGACAAGCCAAGGTCTTTCAGCAGTTTATAGAGAGATCTTGCTGGTATACCTCTCGCTCCTACTTCTACAGTGTATAGATTAACTACATAACCGCTTTTTGTTAATACGTTTAGGACCAGGGGGGCGCGCCCCCCTAGTGGGGCGTAGAGGGATGTCAAGGAGGGCTTGAGACGTTTGTGTTTTCAATAGAAAAATGACATTCTCCTTCCATCCATCTCTTGACATTGGAGAAATTTTGGGTCAAGCGATTCCTAGTTAATCTAAAAGTTGCCTCTCTTGCTTTGCGAACACTGGTTCCCTTTTCTTCACCTTACTTATGCGAGACTGGTTTTTCAGCTGTGGTTTTAATAAAAACTAAGCAGCGAAATTGTTTGGGCATCGATAGCGACCTATCGATAAAAATAAATGTTGTTTTTTTAAAATAATGCGATTTCTATTGTAGGTACTTACTGAAAAAAATTTTCATGAAAATATTATTTGTGATCCGGGGAGCCTTGATGTAAAAAAGGTTGGGAAACCCTGGTTTAGGAGGTTATAATATTTGTTTTGTTTTATCGCGTTTTAATAATGAGAAATGATGAAAAATATGTAAAATGATATTGAATTAATAAGTTTCATATTTACCTAATGTTATTTAGTCTTAGAATATTGAATACCATGTAACAATAACACGTGTTAACTACCTAGCTGTAAGATGATTTAAAAAAAAATGGATATATATTCACCATATTTAGTTTTTTATTTTAATGGTATAGTTTTAATTATTAGTAAGTAGTATACTTTATTAATTCAACCCAAAACGTAATATAAAAATATAACTAAATTTAAAACCCTAAAAAATAGTAGTTTATGAAACTGTTGCATAATAAGGGTTCTTAAAATACGAGTGTGAGTTTATCATATGAGCCGAAGGCGAATGTGATAATAGCGTCACACGGGTATTTTAAGACCTAATTATGTGCAGTTTCATACACTACTTTATCTAATCTTATGGAATAGATGACAATAATATTTTAAATAAAACCATGAAGTTACAGCTTTATTTATTGCTTATAAATCCATTTGCAGATCGAGCATGTGTTGTTGCACATGCGCAATGCGCCGCGCAGCGCCGCGTTCACAGATTATGTAGAATTTTTTTGCAAAGTTGCAATGCGAATGCATTGCAACCTGCTCAATATAGCTGAATCAAGGGCTGAAGCTGTATCAAAATGGAAAAAAAGTTATTTTTCGAAACAGTTGTCCATAAAGAGCTGTCTCGATATGCAACTTTTTAAATTTATTTTGATGGCTTGTGCGTAAAAGACTGACATTAAGACTCTGTATTTAGTTTTTTAATCTCTAAATTTTAAGATAAAAATATAACTAAATTTAAAACGCTCAAAAAAGTACCTAAATTTGTTATTAAATTGAATAAACTGAAATGTCATTTAAGTACATAGCCTGTCAAATAAATAAATAAATGTTTCTGGACAATTTACACAGCGCCCTCTAGTCCCAAATTAAGCGCAAAGCTTGTGTTATGGGTACTAGACAACTGATAAATGTGCTTATTTACATTTTTTTTTGTAAATACATACTTATAATACATAGAAACGCCCAGACCAAGACAAACAGACATGTTCATGCACACAAATGTTTGTCTTCTGCGGGAATCGAATCCACGACCTCGGAGTCAAAGTGGCCATTGCTAACCATTCGACCACCGAGCTCGTCATTGTTGTTTATTAATTGAAGGAATTTTTGAAATCTCCTGTCCTTAATATATTTTCCATTACCCCCCTCTACCCCTTCCACTTCAATATCTATTTATAGGACGGTAATGCGATGGACATGTCTTTTTAGGGTTCCGTACCTCAAAAGGAAAAACGGAACCCTTATAAGATCACTTTGTTGTCCGTCTGTTTGTCTGTCTGTCTGTCTGTCTGTCAAGAAATTCTATGTCGAGAATGCGTGGAGGTATCAAGCTGAAATTTGAACTGTATACTCAGGTCTACGGTCCTATGAAGTTGTAAAAAAAACAAACTGCTAAGTTTACGTAAAAAAAAGTTACGGTCGTTTATTCAGCAAAAAACGCATATTTCGACATTCTCAAGGGAATCAAAACCTATAGGGTACTTCCCGTTGACCTAGAACTATGAAATTTGGCAAGTAACATCGTTATAGACTACAAGTACAGGAATAAATCTCAAAACTATACATTTGTAAATAGATCTTAAAAAATAGGTGGTCTATATTTTTTATAGGGTGTCGAAATTTCAAATTGAAACTACTAGATCAAATGGGGTATCATATGAAAGGGCTTGATGTACACATTGCAAAATATATTCTATTTATTGTTTTCGACGTATTATTTCTTATTTATAATGAAAAATATCAAATTTAATAATGATACTACATACGGAACCCTCCTCGGTGGGCGAGACCGACTCGCACTTGTCCGGTTTTTTTTTACTACGGCGGGTAACAGACAAGCATACGGCCCGCCTGATGTGAAGCGGATGAAGCGTAGCCATATAGCGTAGCGTAGCTCAGGCTGGGTAAAAATTGTACAAGATGAATTGAATGTTTTTTTTTTGTCAGTGCATGCATACAGAGGGCGCCCGGATCGGGACAGACGGTCGTGTTCATGAGCACGGATGTTTGTCTAGTGCGGGGATCGAGCCCGCGACCTCGGGGTCAGGGTGGCCATTGTGGGTCATTCGACCACTGAGTTCGTCAAATTATCTTTTATATTTTTAATGTAATTCAAATTATTAATATTATTTTTTGTATATATACAAAAATAACAAACAAAAATAATTGGATACATATATGTATCCAATTATTTTTGTTTGTTATTATATTTTTTATTTGAGTATTTTGTTTGTTATTATGATTTATGACATTATTAAGCGAATTAGGAAACTGTAATGCTAATAAATGTATGAAATAAATAAATATTAACGCTCGCAATGTGTTGCAGTCTTATGAGATATCGCACGCGCGCTGCCACCCCCAACAACGCAGCATCTCCTTCCTTACTGGTGACCTTACTCCCTCGCAGGAACACAACAACCCTCAAGGGAATTGTTATTTGGCTGCGGTATTCTGTGATGTGGAGCTACATTCCCCAGTCGGGTAGCTTACAATTACGCTCCCTACCTCTCTTTTCGCCAGAGTTTCGTTTGTCAGTCAGCAGGGTGCACCGCGTGCAGGTGAAGTTGGCTTTGATTCAAAAATGTTGAGAAACCGCTTACACTCCTAAATTTGATCTGCACTACTTTACGTGCTTACGCCACCAATTAGTTTATGTAAACTACTGCCGGCCGGCACCCACCCATTGTTCAAAATTCGATTATGACTTTAACAATAAACAAAAGAATATACATGCGTGTGTGCAAAATACATAGTAGTGTGTGTAATGTTTTTTTTATAATCATCATCATCATCATCTCAGCCATTGCAAGTCCACTGCTGGACATAGGCCTCCCCTCTAGATCTCCAATAAGACCGGTTGGAAGCGGCTTGCATCCAGCGCGATCCTACGGTCTTAATGAGGTCGTCTGTCCACCTCGTGGGTGGACGTCCTACGCTGCGCTTGCCGGTACGTGGTCTCCACTCGAGAACCTTTCGACCCCATCGGTCATCCGTCATCCGTGCTATGTGCCCTGCCCACTGCCACTTCAACTTGCTAATCCGCTGGGCTATCGGTAACCTTTTTTATAATAATCCAATGTATTTTTTATATGCATATATTTCTAAAAATATTAGCATTAGGCACAGCTTCTCTATAGAAGCTTCTAATACTTTCATTTCATCTTATAATACTTTCATTTCTACATAAAACAAAGTCGTATTAGTTACACCATTTATTGTGTTCCTGCGAGTGAGTGAGGTCACCGGAAAGGAAGGAGAAACTGCGCTAGCAGCGGGGGTGGCGGCGCGTGAGCGATGTTTTATGTCGCGAGCGTTAGTATGGCTACGGCAATCGCTTCACATCAGTCGGGCCGTATGCTTGTCTGCCACCCGACGTAGTAAGGTTCTGTGCCGAATCCTGATTTGATGACGATGTAATATTATTAATTTGCACAATGTTTATTATACTTCTCATATGACATTGTATTATATATTATATGTACATATGAAAATGAAAAATGAAAAAATGATTATTTCTTTCAGAATTTAGAATGTGGAGGGTGGGCTCCTTCTTTTAAGTGTGAGACACCTGTGTCAGAAGGAGCCACTCTTCCATAACAAATGGTTTTAAATAAACTAAATTAATATCATTATGTATAATATGGTTATTATACCTGCACAATACAAATTTAAATATTTATTTAGATATCTACATTATATTTTAACGAAAATATAGGGAATCCAATATTGATTTTAATTTTAATTGTTTTAATTTTATAGTCTAAGGCGTATGTAATGTCCACATGAAGTCGAATGACATCGTACTATTGAATATGCTGAACCTCTAGCTGTGTGTGTGTGTGTGTCTTCATATGTATTTACAAGTGTAAGTGTTTGGTACTCCACTAGCCTATTCATGAAATCCTATCAGATACTCTAAGGTTGGCTGGAGGAGATCCCTGCGAGGGATAAGTCCTCTTTTGTACTTTGCCTTTAAATTACTGTGTTGTAAATTTATTTTATGTACAATACAGATATTACAATTACAAACATACATACAAAAAAAAAATATTCTACATCTCGTATACCTACTACGTATACGGGACGGGGGCCCACCACACATTCCCACCGCTGTGTCTCCTGTGTAGCCAGGATTAACAGCGGCGACCACCAGAAAAGGCAATGAACAGTGAAGTCCATTGCAGTCCCGAGGGTGAAACTACGGCTGCCTTGGAAATCACAACGAATTTAATCAGAATAAATTAGTAGGAGTAGAAAGCTTTTGGAATTTGACTTCCCCTCTTAGCAATGTGAGAGACAGCAATATGGCAAATAAGGCATTAAAAGCCTAAAGAGATGGCTAGTCAAGTGAAGCTCAACTGCCGTGCACCACGGATTTTGAGTATCTAACACTATTGGAGACCTAAAACATTGTTGTTACCTAACACAATGATTCCAATAGTAAGAATTGCAAAATTTGCAATTTGCAATAAAATTCTTACCTACTACGTATATCATACGAGTGGTGATGCTTTTTCTAAGTACAAGAATAATTAAAAATTTGATGTAGGTAGTAACGAATAAAATTATTACGAACGACTGCCGCAGCCAATACCAGCCCCGCTCACCTATACAGGGTGTAATGCAATGCAATCCCGTTATGGAGTTATACGATATCTATTTTGTATTATTATGATATTTTATTACTGAATATATGGTGAAATAAATTTGGATAGAAAAAAAGTAAGTCAAATATTGAAATCAATAATTAAATGTATCGTAAAGGAATATTCTTTACTTACCACAAGGATTTAATAATAACTTAAAATCTACATAATAAAAGTATATAAACATTTTACTGTGTTTATCTACTCTCATACTGAAATTTAGAGATTAAAAAATTAAACACAGACTCTAATGTCAGTCTTTTATGCACAAGCCATCAAAATAAATTAAAAAAGAAAAAAAAATACTTTTATCTAATCTCATACTGAAATTTACACATTAAAAAACTAAACACAGTATCTTAATGACAGTCTTTACGCACAAGCTATCAAAATAAATTTAAAAAGTTATTTTTCGATACAGCTCTTCTATGGACAACTGCCATTTCGATACAGCTTCAGCCCTGGATACAGGTATTTTAAACAGGTTGCAATGCAAATACATTGCAACTATGCAAAATTTTTCTACATAATCTGTGAACGCGGCGCCGCGCGGCGCGTCGCGCATGCGCACTACGCATGCTCGATCTGCAAATGGATTTATAAGTAAGAACTATAGCTGTTAAATTAACTTCATGGTTGTATTTAAAATATTATTATCATATATTTCATGAGATTAGATAAAGTAGTGTATGAAACTGCACATAATTAGGTATTAAAATACTCGAGTGGTCTATTATAACATTCGCCTTCGGCTCATGTTATAAACTCACACTCGTATTTTAATAACCCTTATTATGCAACAGTTTCATGAACTACTATTACGTTATATTTGGATGTCATTATCTGAACATTGTTTTGAAACTTTCCGCGAAATTATAGCAGTTTGATTTTTATCTTTATCGTGCTGAAAGCTTTTAACAATACATCGTTTAAATTTTGTATATTTTTACCCGATATTTTGATTAAAATTACCCAAAGTTTTCTTGAATCTCCTTCATACCGTTTTATTTCATTATTATAGCAAATATTTCTGGTTCTTTCGATCAGTTTACTAGTCTTATTTCTGCATTTTTTATACAACTGCCTTAATATTGAGTTATGAGGATCTTTTGACCACTCTATAAACTTATTAACCCACGGCTCTATACTTCTTTGACTATTCGTATCTCATTTGATATTTAGATTTGTCATAGCGTCTATTAAATACATTTTTTGTAAAACTACTATTCTCGAGACGTGATAACCGCTTGCATTCATGTGGACGACTCTTTTTTAACATACCTTTCCATAATAATCATATTTATGGCAAATCCTTTTCTATCGTTGCTGCTAAGCTGTGGAACTCTTTACCATCTGATGTAAAGATATCTCTTATAAATCGGCTTTAAAAAGATCCTATGATAAAACCTTGAACTGCTAGTATCAACTATATTGAATTTAAATATTAACTACGCCAGGTGGCAGACAAGCATACGACCCGCCTGGCGTGAAAGTGTGAAGCGGTTACCGTAGCCATATTAACGCTTGCAACATAAAATATTGCTCGCGCGCCGTCACCCCCGCTGCCAACGCAGCATCTCCTTCCTTTCTTTCTGGTGACCTCACTCACTCGCACGAACACAACAACCCTCAAGGGAATTGTTATTTGGCTGCGGTATTCTGTGAGGTGGAGGTACATTCCCCAGTCGGGTAGCTTATAATTACGCTCCTTACCTCTCTTTTCGCCAGAGCTTCGATTGTCAGTCAGCAGGGTGCACCACGTGCAGGTGAAGTTTTGGTTCAAAGATCTTGATGAACCACTTACACTCCAAAACCTGTGTACCTAATATGTTAATTTAATTTCTTCTTCGATTGTTCTCATTCCACCCTCGGGATTTACATATTTACAGAATCCTCTCAAATACATATTTAAAGGTTGACTGGAAGAGATCCCTTGGAGGGATAAGTCCGCCTTTGTACGGCTTTTATTCTATGTAAACTTTTATATTATTTTTGTTTTATTTAGTACAATAAATAAATAATAAATAAATATTGTCAGACAAATTACACAGCGCCATCTAGCCCCGAAGTAAGCGAAACTTGTGTTATGGGTACTAGACAACTGATAAACATACGTAATTACATTTTTTTTATAAATACATACTTATAATACATAGAAAATACCCAGACCAAGACAAACAGACATGTTCATGCACACAAATATTTGTCTTGTTTGGGAATCGAATCCACGAGCATTGGTGTCGAAGCCGCGTCATTGACCGCTATGCCACCGAGCTCGTCAATAAAGATATTACAAACAAACAAACGAACAAACTATATAATCATTCGGAGTCTGTAAATTGTCAGCTAAATTCCATTCAATTTGATCCAATTCACATTTTAATAATCTATTATCTAACTTTGTGGTGTCCACCCTGTATATGCGGCGGAGTCGTGCGAGACCATCATACGATGGTCCGCGAGTACAGTTCCAAGCGCCACGGAATAAGCGTCTTCCCTGCGCGATTTTGTGACCAGTTCAAGTCCATTTTATATTGTAGTGTAGTCACTCGGAAGCAAGCTCCAATCTGCTTAACGTGTTAAAATAATCGTAAGTAATTATTTGTGTCTCCTATTAGGGCCCATCCATAAATTACGTCACACGTTAAGGGGGAGGGAGGGGGTCGACGAAGTGTGACATTGTGTGACAAGGGGGTGGGAAGGGTCCTAAATTTCGTGACGTCACATTTCAAAATCAATTATAATCTAATTGAGTCTTGCGAGCCTCATTTCAAACAAGAGCCTAAAAATTCTCACTTTTCCTTGTGTGTATATAATTATATGAGTTGTCAATTTTTGTAAAATTAAATCTACAACAATATGAGTTTCTTAATTCGGCTCGTAATGAAGACAAAATTGGGCACATATCGCACAATACTTACTATGTTTAGTGAGAGTGTTATGGGAATGGCCCCTAGGATATTTAATAAATTACCGAAAAGCATTAAATAATTTAAAAAATAAATTAACACTATTTCTGACCGAAAAATGTTATTATTCAATTAATGATTTTTTAAATGACATTCTTTGACTTATAATTTAAATGACATTCTTTGATTTATATTGCTATTATTAATTATTAACTAATATTGCATAATCTGTTATTTTGTAATTATTTGTATTGATGTTGTTGACATTCCAATACGACATTTGAGAATAATTATTTTAATATTTTAATAGACACAAATATTTTAAATGGTTGTAATTTATATAAAAGACTTTATTATTTATATATAAGATAATGTTTGCATGTCTTATACAAGATAAAATGTACATGGGAAATTGTCTAATGCCATCTATATATGTACCTACATTTTGAGCAAATAAATGTTTATTGATTGATTGATTGATTGAAAAAGTGTTAAAACACGAACTTTGAACTATTAACGAAAAAAAACTCAACATTTGCAACTCTAGATGTAAAATTGCAAAATATGTGACGTCACACTAGGGAGGGGGGAGTCTCACAAATGTGACCAGCTGTGACAAGGACGGGGGGAGGGGTCAAAAAATCATGAAATCAGAAGTGTATATCTCAATAGTGTTTTGAAAATCTAAGTTATAATAATGACGAGCTCGGTGGTCGAATGGTTAGCAATGGCCACTTTGACTCGGAGGTCGCGGGTTCGATCCCCGCACAAGACAAACATTTGTGTGCATGAACATGTCTGTTTGTCTTCTGTCTGGGCGTTTTCTATGTATTATAAGTTGGTATTTACAAAAAAAATATGTATTTAAGTACATTTATCAGTTGTCTAGTACCCATAACACAATCTTTGCGCTTAATTTGGGACTAGATGGCGCTGTGTAAATTATCCAGAAATATTTAATTATTTATTTAATAATGTTATATTAAAGCACTTGTACTCTTCCACGTAATTAAATTTATTTTTACCGACCTTTTTCGCCGCTAAGGCATTATCAAGGTAAGCAGATGGTGTTTGTGTTTCTACTAAACATTTTTGATAAAAAAATCAAAATAAAAATTACAAAAGGGTATTCTGAAATAACGTTACACGGTAAGAAAATGTTTAGTAGAAACACAAACACCATCTGCTTACCATCTGCTAGCTTAATGCCTTAGCGGCGAAACCGGTCGGAAAAATAATTATAACCTTATGATGATAATGTTCTACCAAGTGCCGACAATCAACAGTATCTTATTTTTATAAGTTATAATAAATAAATAAATATTTCTGGACAATTTACACAGCGCCATCTAGTCCCAAATTAAGAATACTCGTAAAACTTGTACCATGGGTACTAGACAACTGATATATGTGCTTAAATACATTTTGTTTTTAAATATATACTTATAATACATAGAAAACACCCAGACCAAGACAAACAGTTCATGCGCATAAATGTTTGTCCTGTGCGGGGATCGAATCCGCGACCTCGGAGTCAATGGAGCCATTGCTAGCCACTGGACCACTGGGCTCGTCTTTCGTTGTTATGTTTTTTTTTTATTCTACGTCGGGTGGCAGACAAGCATACGGCCCACCTGATGTAAAGCGGTTACCGTAACCATATTAACGCTCGCAACATAAAATGTTGCTCGTGCGCCGCGACCCCCGCTGCCATCGCAGCATTTCCTTCCTTTCTGGTGACCTCACTCTCTCGCAGGAACACAACAACACTCAAGGGAATTGTTATTTGGCTGCGGTATTCTGTGAGGTGGAGGTACATTCCCCAGTCGGGTAGCTTACAATTACGCTCCCTACCTCTCTTTTCGCCAGAGCTTCTTTTGTCAGTCAGCAGGGTGAACCGCGTGCTGGTGAAGTTGGCTTTGGTTCAAAGATGTTCATGAACCACATACACCCATGTTTAACTTTGTGATAAACATCTTCGGTTAAATCACAGCGCCTCCGTCCTTACCGGGTAAGCTTATTACTCTTTTCTTATACTACGTCGGGTGGCAGACAAGCATACGGCCCGCCTGATTTGGAGCGGTTACCGTAGCCATATTAACGCTCGCAACATGAAATATTGCTCGCACGCTGTTTCCCCCGCTGCCAACGCAGCAACTCTTTCCCCTCCGGTGACCTCACTTGCAGGAGCACAAAAATCCTCAAGGGAATTGTTATTAAAATTTGTCTGCGGTATTCTGTGAGGTGGAGGTTCTTCTTCTCTTCTTCTTTGAAGACTTCCCCAGTCGAGCAGCATAAAAAATACGCTATGCCCTACCTCTCTTTTCGCCAAAGCCTCGTCTGTTAATCAGCAGGGTGTATCACGTGCAGGTGAGGTTGACTTTGGTTCAAAGATGTTGATGAACCACTTACACCTCAACATTATTACTATTAGAATTAATTTGACGAGCTCGGTGGCGTAGCGGTCAATGACGTGTCTTCGACACCAACGCTCGTGGGTTCGATTCCCACATAGGACAAACATTTGTGTGCATGAACATGTCTGTTTGTCTTGGTCTGGGTGTTTTCTATGTATCATAAGTATGTATTTATAAATTTAAGTACATTTATCAGTTGTCTAGTACCCATAACACAAGCTTCGCTTACTTTGGGGCTAGATGGCGCTGTGTAATTTGTCTGACAATATTTATTTATTTATTCATTAATTTAAGGTGAAGTTAGATTTTTGCAATCAAAAAATTGGATCGTAATCGGATTCAGCTTCATGAAGGCTTGCCAACTTCAAAAAAGCGGGATCTGATGAATTTTGTTTAGAATACAAAAAACGTGAACTTTTCTTTGCAAATCAGGACGAAATGTAAAATAAGACACCTTGTTAGTTAAATAATTGTCAACATTTAATAAAAAAAAAAAAACCGGACAAGTGCGAGTCGGAATCGCCCACCAAGGGTTCCGTAGGTACGTAGTATCATTATTAAATTTGATATTTTTCATTATAAATAAGAAATAATGAGTCGAAAAAAATAAATAAAATATATTTTGCAATGTGTACATCAAGCCCTTTCATATGATACCCCATTTGAACTAGTAGTTTCAATTTGAAATTTCGACACCCTATAAAAAATATAGACCCTCTATTTTTTAAGATCTATTTACAAATGTATAGTTTTGAGATTTATTCCTGTACTTGTAGTCTATAACGATGTTACTTGCCAAATTTCATAGTTCTAGGTCAACGGGAAGTACCCTATAGGTTTTGATTCCCTTGAGTGTGTCGAAATATGCGTTTTTTGCTGAATAAACGGCCGTAACTTTTTTCTACGTAAACTTAGCAGTTTGATTATTTTTTAACTTCATGGGACCGTAGACCTGAGTATACAGTTCAAATTTCAGCTTGATACCTCCACGCATTCTCGACATAGAAATTCTTGACAGACAGACAGACAGACAGACAGACAGACGGACAACAAAGTGATCTTATAAGGGTTCCGTTTTTCCTTTTGAGGTTCGGAACCCTAAAAAGACAGTTCTAGCCTATAATTATAGTATAACTAGCGGCCGCCCGCGACGAATGTAATTATTAACACACCAGCGACGTGCAATTAATAAATTGTAAGAAAATTGTAACAAAAACAAAATTGACGATTGATAACAAAAGGTACGGACCCCGGGTCTGTAGATTACACAGCGCCATCTAGTTCCAAATTAAGAGTAAAACTTGTACTATGGGTACTAGACAACTGATAATTATATGTGCTTAAATACATTTTGTTTTGTAAATATATACTATATATTGGGGTGTAAGTGGTTCATCAACATCTTTGAACCAAAGCCAACTTCACCTGTACGCGGTGCACCCTGCTGACTGACAAATGAAGCTCTGGCGACAAGAGAGGTAGGGAGCGTTATTGTTAGCTACCCGACCTGGGAATGTATCTCCACTTCACAGAATACCGCAGCCAAATAACAACTCCTTTGAGGGTTGTTGTGTTCCTGCGAGTGAGTGAGGTTACCAGAAAAGAAGGAGATGCTGCGATGGCAGCGGAGGTGCCGGCGCGCGAGTAATATTTTATGTTGCGAGCGTTAATATGCCTACGGTAACCGCTTCACATCAGGCGGGCCGTATGCTTGTCTGCCACCCGACGTAGTATAAAAAAAAAATACATACGTACAAAATAACAAAATATTTAGTTCGTCGGTCCCCCCGCTTGACATGCCACCACTAACAGAACAGTTATCTAGTACAGAACAGTCTTGTGACGTGACGGCAGTGCATGAGGCCAAGTTCTTGCTTGTGTTTTATGATTCATATTTTTCGTTTAGGTGTCTCATTAAAGTATTTTTTATAGATGTAGATTTATGTAGATTAACTAGTAGTACTCCATCTGTATTTAATTGTAATATTGCCATGTATACAAATAAAATATATGAACTATGAACTATCTTATCATGTCAGATATAGTGTCCATATTTCATCAACTTCTGTTTGTATTTTTAGCCATTTGTCATTTAATACTATTTTAGAAAGGAAATGACTACGAGGTCATAATATAAATTGAGTCCATTTGCCAATCTGCCCAGTTTATAATCTGTCTGAGGTGTAAATATATTTGGTAAGTATTTAAATAATTTAATACGATTTTATAGTTAGCTCAGCTCACTCATATAAATAAATAAATAAATATTTCTGGACAATTTACACAGCGCCATTTAGTCCCGAATTAAGCGCAAAGCTTATGTTATGGGTACTAGACAACTGATAAATGTACTTAAATACTTTTTTTTTTTGTAAATACATACTTATAATACATAGAAAATACACAGACCAAGACAAACAGACATGTTCATGCACACAAATGTTTGTCTTGTGCGGGAATCGAACCCGCGACCTCGGAGTCAAAGTGGCCATTGCTAACCATTCGAGCGCCGAGCTCGTCATCATATATATGTAATAATCTGTATTTGTTTTCGTATTTTGAACAAAAAGACATCTTTTATTTATTTATTTATTCACACAAAACAGACTACAACTATTAGAAATTATACATTCGAAAACTTTAATAAGTTAAAATCTAGGTTGTAATCCACGAACATGATGTATGAACTGTGTGTTCATACAAAGTTATATAAGAGGGTTCATTAACACTTACTATTTGATATAGCAACAAAAATGTGTACAGTTAAGCTTTACAAAGTTATTATAATAGCCACTTTCCACCGTTAGAGATGGGAGTAATTCATAAGTACAATCACAGGATAAATCAATGCCTTACTACGTATATTGTAAGCTCACAATTGCACCACTGTTACAAACGTGAGCTTGCAATATTTATTTATTTATTTATTTGCAATAAAGAATATCCTTTAATATCCTTATTATGAGACTAGCTTAGGATTAAAAATATCAAATTCTAAAAAAAACATTCTCGTAAACGTATCAAAACGTAACGGTGCCTAGTTAACGATATTTTATTTGGTAAAATTCTGCTGATAAAATGGGATACGGATAAAAAAAGCATGATTAATTTAATCATACTTTCAACATCATCATCAGCCTACAGGCTGCTGGATATGGTGTTCCCCGATGCCTTCCACCATGCGATCCTCCGCTTTCCGCGTCTAGCCGCTTGAGGTCGCCAGACCAGTTAGAGAGGGGACGCCCCACGCTTCCTTGCTACATACGCGGCCTCCACTCTTGATCCTTCCTCCCCTATCTGCAATCATTGACACGGCAGTTGTGACCGGCGAGCTGGCACTTAATTTTGCTGACTCTGAAAGCTATGTCAACACCCGTGGTGGGACGGAGAACCGTCAAATTTCTTCGTTCCGGATCCATCACTTAGAGAACCTTCAAGCGTAGCCCTCTCTCTCGCTCGCTGTGCGACCTTTAGTCTGTAAACCAGCCCGACAGTCAGTGTCCATATTAGCTATTAAGTAATTAAAATTCAGCATAAACTTCTAAATAATATTGTCTAAGAATAATGTCCATTGACTATTTTTAGCGTTATGAAGAGGGCGTGAAGTTATGTCCTGAAGCCTTCGCAGAGAGTACACGACACATTAGAGGACAAGCCGCCTGATAAACATAAAAAATCACGAATAATAATATTTTTTTTTTGTCAATTTTCGATGCTGTAAATTTAATTTACATACGAGTAATAAAATTTACCTAACAACTTAAAAACTTATTTTCAGGTTTCATACGTCATCATCATGTATAAATCATTTTGTCATGCACTACAAGCATTCATAGATATACTGGAGAAAAATGGTTCAATTGAAGAAATGTACAGTGCGCTTCAGTCTGATGACCTAGCTGATGGAGTAACGACTGCTTTGCATATTGTAAATAATACAAAACAATTTGATGTAAACAAGTTTTTCCAAAGGAAAGTTAAGTGCGAGCAAAAGTCTTATGCGTACCGCTTAAAAGGTAATCAAGAGCTTCAAAATCAGTCGTATAGAAACACGTTGATTTGTTATAATCTCGCGCTACTATTTGCTCCAACAAATACAGAATCAATGATATTAGCATTGAGTAACAGATCTCAATTATTATTACAAGTGGGAGCTATCGATGAATGCTTAAGAGATATTGAACGATGCCAGACCTTGGAATGTTCAGGTGAAATCAAAAGAAAATTGGAGGCAAGGAAAGCGAAGTGTAGAGATTCCATTTCCATCAATAAATTTGACACTGTAGATTACAAATATCCAAGAGAATATTTCAAATTCGATGTCAGACGCAATAAGGACATTCCATGTGTAAGCGACGATGTGAGTGTTGTTCAAGAAAACGGTGTAACAAAAATAGTGGCCGCGAGGGATATTGAAGTGGGGAAGGTTGTTGCAATTGAGCCTGCTTTTGTAGCAGCCCTAGATCATGACGGATGTAATTTTATATCATGCTACTATTGTCATAAAATGTCTCTGAACTTAATACCTTGTAAAGGCTGCTGTGTTGCTCTTTTTTGCGATGAAAATTGCTTGAAACTGTGTTTTAGAAACTACCACCAGATTGAATGCCAAGTGATTGATATCATAGAATGCATAGGCAACGCAAAATTGCCGATTGTAGCTGCTCTAAAAATTCGGAACATGTCTGATTCTTGGGACGATTTCATTTCTCTTTCTTTAGAAGCTGGTCAAATGGGAATGAAAGAAATTTCTTTAAAAGAAATATATGACCATAACAATAAAAGGTCCTTACTGAATTTTAACAATGATAAACATTTTCTTTATGGAAAAATGTTCAATGCATGTTTTAGTTATGCTGTCATTATAAAATATTTAAGCGACGTTCCAGATTATCTGCCAGGAGATGTTATGAAAAGAACTAAAGCCCAGCATGCTCTGGCAAGAATAATGTTGTTCCTACGTGTCAAATTTCCTATATTGCGTATTCATAATAGCAGGCTAAGTAAATCTGACAAGATATTGGGAATTGAACCTTACCCTAACATTGGACTATTCTCTTTTGCAAGCAAATTGACCCATCGCTGTTCACCGAACCTCTTTAGTGTTGGTCTTGGAAACAACCTAGCATTGATTGCAGTGAAATCTATCAAAAGAGGAACGGAGTTGACGGTTTCATTTCTGTAAGTAGACACATCTGACACATTGCTATATATATTTTATACAATGATTTTGTGCTGTAATCAGTGATGTTATATTTCTATACACCCGAAAAGTAAGCTAATTGTCTCACCTCGCAATCACTTGGTATAGTGCGCCCAACTTATCTGTTCAGTAACTGGTGCCGCTAGTGGCGAAGAAACTGTAAATTCGAACTGTCACTTTAGTAATAATTGATTTAGTTCTTATTTTGTCCAAATGAATAGATAAGTTAGGCGCACTATACAAGCAAGCCGACGAATTTGACGTTTGTAACAATTGATTGAAATAAGTAAAAATGCAGTCTTCTGTTTTTTTTTTTTTGAAAACGCACGTAATTAAATTCCAAGAGATTACATATTAAAAGAAAGTACACAATAATAATTAATTAATTACTCTACGTACTCTAGTTAATTTCTATATTAAAAAATTTAATGCAAGAAAAATTGGCGCCATTATGTGATCGGTGAGAAAGAGCAATAGCAAGTATATTAAATGCTGATATGATAAGGACGGCGTGTATGTTCCAACCTACGTAACTAGTTATAGCTAACTAAGTCATAGTCATAATAAATTGGGCTGCCCCAACGGATTCTCTTCGGTTTTTTATTAAGTTCATAGCATTAAGGCGGGGGTTTAAAAAATACTTTATCCTTTTGCAAATAAATTTTAACCGTCGTGGGTTTTTTCAAAATATTTAATTTTGTTTTTATTTACAACTAGCTGTCCCGGCGAACTTCGTACCGCCTAACAATCAAGGAATGTCGTGGTACATATTAGCTGAACTAAATTTATGATTTTATGGAATTAAAACAATGATTAAGTTTGGTTTATAATAATTATGATGATAATATTTGGGTGTAAGTGGTTCATCAACATCTTTGAACCAAAGCCAACTTCGCCTGCACGCGGTGCACCCTGCTGACTGACAAACGAAGCTCTTGCGAAAAGAGAGGTAGAGAGCGTAATTGTAAGCTACCCGACTGGGGAATGTACCTCCACCTCACAGAATACCGCAGGCAAATAACGGCTCCCTTGAGGGCTGTTGTGTTCCTGCGAGTGAGTGAGGTCACCAGAAAGGAAGGAGATGCTGCGATGGCAGCGGGGGTAGCGGCGCGCGAGCGATATTTTATGTTGCGAGCTTTAATATGGCTATGATAACCGCTTCACATCAGGCGGGCCGTATGCTTGTCTGCCACCCGACGTAGTATAAAAAAAATAGAAAAAAATAGAGAAGCTCGATGGCATAATTGCGCGTGCCAGTCTAATTGAACATGCAAGTTAAGCAACGTCGACTGTAGCCCGCACACGAATGGGTTTATATTACCTCGAGCTCCTCCTTGCTTCGAAAGACACGTTAAGCCGTCGGTCCCGGTTGTTATCATTAGATCATCTTGAACTCCTGCGTGCTTCGGAAGGCACGTTAAACCGTCGGTCCTGGTTGTTATCATTAGATGACAGTCGTTAAGCCAAGTTAGTGGCCTCTACGCGGTTCGAAAACACTGGCCTCCGCCAACCCGCAGTTGAGCAGCGTGTTGGAGTATGCGCTAAACCCCTTCGGTTGAGGGAAGACCCGTATCCATAAAAACTGAAGATTTCGTAAAAATAAAGATTTCCTTATGGTTTAATAAAAAAAAAAAAAAAAAAAAAAACGTTTTGTTTTATTTATTAGTTTTCAAATCTGTTTAATCGTTTTGGTGATTTGTAATTGTCATTTCTTTTGTTGTTTACTCTGATTTGATTCTTGCGCTCGGACTCCATGGGCCAAGCGTTTTCACCCCAATCCATTTGACATTTTTCAATTTTCAAAACAAATCACAGACAACTTTCGCGACATAAAAGTGACACCAATCGATTTGACATTTTGATATTTGACAACCAATAAATATCGCAATCCTTTTCAACTGACACTTTTATTTGTATGGGAAAATGTTTATCCTTTTATTTTATTCTTTCGTCAATTTTCCAATGTTTTTCATAGTTATTCTGCTATTCGGGACGGAAACAAATCCAACAAATTAAAAACCATGGCAATCGGTCCAGCCGTTCTCGAGTTATAAGTGTTGTAACAAACACGACTTTCTTTTATATATATAGATATGTTATTTTCCAACTTGTTTGGGTTCACCACGGTGTCTGTAATGAAACTTTGCAAGTTAAAGTTATCACACTTCCCAGTGGCTGATTCAGCTGATGTTTGGCACGCTCGAAGTCAAAGTCAAAGTCAAAGTCAATTTCACTAAAATACTTCTCAGACTAAATGTTATTTGTTTTCGCAGAGGCCATTGGTGTGACATATTCCATAAAGACAGAGCGACCACACTGTTTGCCGTGGCGGATATGAGATGTCAGTGTCGCGTCTGCGTTGAAGATTGGAACCCCAACAAGCCAAACCCAGTACGGCTCAGCATCGAACAAATAAGGCACTACAACAATTTCGTTTCCAACACATCACTTTATAGGTCATCCCAAGTTATTACCTGGAATCAGTTCAAAGAAACTTGTCGAGCTCTGAAAGTGTTTCAGAATTTCAGTAATACGCGAGAATATATCGATATATTTAAGACGTTTCATACTCATATAATTATGTTTCAGTATTTATCCACTCTGAATACAACCTTGCACGACACTATAATATTGTGATACTGTTGGTAGGGCATCCCGCTGTTTCGCTTAAAGTGTTCCACACGGGATACCATATATAGATTATAATCGATATTTTAGGAAGGCAATTATTATATTTTATTTGACTCATTTTTTGATAAAACTAAATAAAATCCGAACGCCTTTGCCCCACAAAAAAAAAATCTTTTGGTGGGGCAAGTTAGTTATTTAAAAAATATATATCGATTGACACATTCGACTAGACATCCTCACAGCGCGTATGCCGAAAATTTAAAAACCCAAAGTCTTCCACCAGTGCATCCTCCCCGCCATGACCTGTGGTGTAGAAACTTAGACCAGCCCAACGGTTAGACCGTTGGGCTGGTCCATAAATTATGAAAGAGAAAAAATACAAAATTTGCGCGGAAAATTAAAAAAACTGAACGACCATATTAACTTTTCTAATGTACCTAACTTATTTATGTAATGTAACGTTTGATAAAACTGTCAGTCATTTGACAGATTCAATATTTCATATATAGAATTCAATAATTATTGTTAAGAAGACGGGACAACATTATGTCGTGTCAGTTACTTCACAATGTATATAATATAATGGATTAATAATGAATAATGATGATAATTATGTAAAATTATATTGATTTAATAAGTTTGATATGTAGATACCTAATGAAATTTATTCTCAAAATATGTATACGTGTTAACTGGTAGCTTTAAGATGATTTTCAAACAAAACTTATATTTGTTAATTAATACACTGAAATATCATTTAAGTACATTGCCATCAGGCGGGCCGTACGCTTGTTTGCCTCCTGAATATAAAAATAAACTATATTAACTATAAAATCTAAATATCATAATAAACAAATGAGCTATAACCCGGCGGATGGTCAATCACTTGTCTTTATGGCGCGATCACGCAGGCAAAGCCACGGACCGAAGCTACTAAAAATAAATTTGGGGTAATTTATTTATCTATTGTTTCCTTCTTTTATGTCAATTAATTTGTAAATTTATGATTTAATTTAATTGTTATTTGTTTTATTTGTAACAGTAAGGTAGATTTATTTATTGACTTTTTAAATAAATGCTTGATTGACCAATTATATTGTAGTTTTAACAAATTTAAAACAATTATTTTACGAGACGAAGGTTGTTCGTTTTTAATTGGGCACTGTTATGCAGAATACATCCAACCGACAAACTTTCCCAAATTGAGAGAAATACATAGCGAGAAACTTCAAATCCAGTTTTATATATTCGCAACAGACTCTAGCAGTTTGAGGACATAAAACGTATACTGTGTGATATTTTTATTCCAATTAAACTTTAAATAGTTCTAACGTAAAATGAACAATTAAACAAACAAAAGATGGTCCTACTAGATGGTCCGATGACTTTAAGAAAGCGGCTGGGAGCGGCTGGGAGCGGCTGGATGCGGAAGGCGGAGGATCGTATCTGGTGGAAAGCATTAGGGACGGCTTATATGCAGCAGTGGGTATATACAGGCTGATGATGATGATGGCGATGATGATGAAAAGGAACAAAATGTCGGTTGGATTTATTCTGCATAACAGGGTCCAATTATATAAAATTGTGGAAGTTATTCGGAACTTGGCCCCGCACTACAGCGTGCATAAATCTCCGCAGGCGTTTCCCGCTACACATCACATATCTAAATGCATTATACGTAATTTATGCACATTGCACTGCATATGTTGCATTGTCCAATTTGTATTTAATATTTCAACAAATCATGTAGGGAATAATTCAACAAATTGAAACATTTTGGAAGAATTTGTTAGAATTTTATACATTTTGGGGTGTAAATAGTTCATGAACATCTTTGAACCAAAGCCGACTTCACCTGCACGTGGTGCACCCTGCTGACCGATAAACAAGGCTCTCGCGAAAAGACAGGTAGGGCTTATGGTATTTTTAAGCTGCCCGACTGGGGAGGTACCTCCACCTCACAGAATACCGCAGCCAAATAACAATTCCCTTAGGGGTTGTGGTGTTCTTACGAATGAGTGAGGTCACCAGAAATAAAGAAAGGAAGCAGGCTGGCAACGGATCGGCGACCTCTTGGTGTTACTGATTTCCATGGGCGGTGATGACTGCTTTTCATCAGGTGACGCTAGTGCTCGTTAGTCCTTCATATAAAAAAAACCGGACAAGTGCGAGTCGGACTCGCCCACCGAGGGTTCCGTAGGGACGTAGTATCATTATTAAATTTGATATTTTTCATTATAAATAAGAAATAATGCGTCGAAAAAAATAAATAAAATATATTTTGCAATGTGTACATCAAGCCCTTTCATATGATACCCCATTTGAACTAGTAGTTTCAATTTGAAATTTCGACACCCTATAAAAAATATAGACCCCCTATTTTTTAAGATCTATTTACAAATGTATAGTTTTGAGATTTATTCCTGTACTTGTAGTCTATAACGATGTTACTTGCCAAATTTCATAGTTCTAGGTTAACGGGAAGTACCCTAGGTTTTGATTCCCTTGAGTGTGTCGAAATATGCGTTTTTTGCTGAATAAACGGCCGTAACTTTTTTCTACGTAAACTTAGCAGTTTGATTATTTTTTAACTTCATGGGACCGTAGACCTGAGTATACAGTTCAAATTTCAGCTTGATACCTCCACGCAATCTCGACATAGAAATTCTTGACAGACAGACAGACAGACAGACAGACAGACAGACAGACAGACGGACAACAAAGTGATCTTATAAGGGTTCCGTTTTTCCTTTTGAGGTTCGGAACCCTAAAAAATATGTAGGGAATAATATTATTAAAACTCACGTGAGACATTATACTAAATTTATTAAATAAAATAAACGGGTCACACACGTGTCCGGCGCGAGAGACAAAGGGTGGACGTGTCTGGACATTCGCCCTGATGAAGGTCTCCTTTTGAGATCGAAACTAGAGGGCTTTCACGACAAAAAAAAAAGACGTGAGTGACCCGTTTAATTTATTTAATTAATGTAGAGAATATTTCAACAAGTTGAAACTTATTAAATTAATATTTGACCAGCTCGGTACTACATTGCAGGTTGAGGTTTTTTTGGAACATTGTTTGTTTGTAATATCTTTATTGTATTAAATAAAACAACAATAATTATATAATAAAAATGCCAAGAGTAATTTTATGGACTGTAATTTATTGTTAAATAGTGACTAATGAACTAGCACATAGGGCGGCCGGAACAAAAGTGAGTAACATGGCAGATGCAACCAGTGTTGCTGTTACAAAAATATTGCCATACTTAAACGTATAATATAAATCTAATCGATATGATCGATATTTTCTTAAATTATAATTTACATATTTTTATGTTTATAAAATGTTTTAAACAATAATAATAAAAACTTACATGGGTATAAAAGTTTGCATGAACTAATTCGTGATAGAAGCACAAAAGTAGTGTAGATCAAATTGCCTATTTATTTATTTATTATTTTGCCTATAGCAGCAGAAATGTTATCAAGTAAATCCTTGCGGAAATTAGTAGGTATTATAATAATTTGATAATAAATTCCCGGCGGCACGTTCGCCGTCGACAGCTGCGTCGTTACTTAATTAAATAATTAATTAATTTTGATTTATCGCTCCGACACCACCGACACGTATTTATATTTTAATTGTGTCGCGGATTTGGCGCTGTTTTCACAGCACTATTTTATTTTTATCATGTTATCTACTATATAAAAATAAGTCGGGTTTTCCTTCCTGACGCTATAACTCCAGAACGCACGAACCGATTTCCACGGTTTTGCATTCGTTGGAAAGGTCTCGGGCTCCGTGAGGTTTATAGCAAAGAAAATTCTGGAAAAATTTGAAAAGAAAAGCGGGAAAATCTTTTTTTACATACAGCGCCATCTGGTGGCGAAACGGAGTTCGCCGGGTTTGCTAGTCTAATATATATGTTTAAAATTCTCGTGTCACAATGTTAGTTACCATACTCCTCCGAAACGGCTTGACCGATTTTTATGAAATATATATGAAATCGAGTTTTATATATTCGCAACAGACTCTAGCAGTTTGAGGACATAAAACGTATACTGTGTGATATTTTTATTCCTATTAATCTTTAAATAGTTCTAACGTAAAAGGAACAAAATGTCGGTTAGATTTATTCTATTTGACGAGCTCGGTGGCGTAGCGGTCAATGACGCGGCTTCGACACCAACGCTCGTGGGTTCGATTCCCACACAGGACAAACATTTGTGTGCATGAACATGTCTGTTTGTCTTGGTCTGGGTGTTTTCTATGTATCATAAGTATGTATTTACAAAAAAAAATGTATTTACGTATGTTTACCAGTTGTCTAGTACCTATAACACAAGCTTCGCTTACTTTGGGGCTAGATGGCGCTGTGTAATTTGTCTGACAATATTTATTATTTATTATTATTATTATTCTGCATAACAGGGTTCAGTTATATGTTTTGTATACATATTCAGTGGTTCTGAGAATAAACTACTATCTATTTTTCATTCCCCTAAGGGTTGTCCACCCGTTACATTTATTTTTAATTTTTTGGACAAAATTTTTTTATATTTTGGGGTGTAAGTGGTTCATCAAGATCTTTGAACCAAAGCCAACTTCACCTGCACGCGGTGCACCCTGATAACTGACAAACGAAGTTCTGGCGAAAAGAGAGATAGGGAGCGTAATTGTAAGCTACCCGACTGGAGAATGTACCTCCACCTCACAGAATACCGCAGCCAAATAACAATTCCCTTGAGGGTTGTTGTGTTGCTGCGAGTGAGTGAGGTCACCAGAAAGAAAGGAAGGAGATGCTGCGTTGGCAGCGGGGATGGCGGCGCGCGAGCAATATTTTATGTTGCGAGCGTTAATATGGCTACGGTAACCGCTTCACATCAGGCGGGCCGTATGCTTGTCTGCCACCCGTCGTAGTATAAAAAAAAACAAAAAAAAAATTTTTATAATGTGGCATTAAAAATACATACAACCCGAAATTTTCATCCTTCTGCCATCAACACCAAAATTTACAAATGGCAAAACGCCGTTTGCCGGGTCAGATAGTTTTTATATAAAAATAGTAATTACTCAAGTTATTCTTCTTTTTTTTCCACGTCAACCCTTATTCATCTCACTGCTGGGATACGGGTCTCTCCTCAACCGAAGGGGTTCAAAGCGTACTCCACCATGCTGCTCGTTTGCGGATTGGCGGAGGCCAATGTTTTCAAACCGCCTAAGGACCACTGATTGACTTAACGACAATCATCTAATGACAACAGCCGGGACCGATTGCTTAACGTGCCATAAACCCATCCATGGACAGGCTAAGGTCGACGTTGCTTAACTTGCGTGTTCGATTAGACTGTCACGTGCAACGACGTCATCGAGCTGCTCAGACGAGATATGTCTTCGTATTTATAATGATACCTACATGTGATGGCTGCCCCATGCATCAACTCGTGAACGAGTGCTGCCAGAGGGGACTGGTCTGCCGTGGCTGTCATGAAATCTAAATCAAAATCAAAATATCTTTATTCCTTGGACTTTATAAAGCGCTTAGAAACGTCATACAAATTAAATATAAGAACATGTATAAATCATTACTACTCTAAATCCGCAGAGCTTAGATTCACTTTCATCACACTATCTTGAATGTGAAAGTGACAGTTCCGGCGACGGGGCTTCTTGAGAAGAACTGGCAAGAAACTCAAGGTAGCAAGCTGGCATGGCTAGCATGGTAGCAAGGTAAACAATAGGAGGATTTAGGTTAAGTAGTAATAGACAATAATATAATTATTAGCATAATAGCGACGTGCAATTTATAAATTGTAAGAATTATGTAAGATAAAAATAGAACATTGTTAATAAAAGGTACCCCGGGTCTGTAGATTGTAATTATTATCAATAAAAAAAAACCGGACAAGTGCGAGTCGGACTCGCCCACCGAGGGTTCCGTACGTAGGATCACTATAAATAGTTCAGGAATCTAACCACCTTTTTTTAAAGATTTGATTGCACATGTATAGTTTTGAGATTTATTCTTATACCTGTAGTCTATAACGATGTTACTTGCCAAATTTCATAGTTCTAGGTCAACGGGAAGTACCCTATAGGTTTTGATTCCCTTGAGAATGTGTCGAAATATGCGTTTTTTGCTGAATAAACGGCCGTAACTTTTTTTTACGTAAACTTAGCAGTTTAATTTTTTTACAACTTCATGGGACCGTAGACCTGAGTATACAGTTTAAATTTCAGCTTGATACCTCCACGCATTCTCGAGTTAGAGGGTCTTGACAGACAGACAGACAGACAGACAGACGTACAACAAAGTGATCTTATAAGGGTTCCGTTTTTCCTTTTGAGGTACGGAACCCTAAAAAAGATCTACACTCTCTACTCGCTACACTAACGCTCCCTACCTCTCTTTTCGCCAGAGCTTCGTTTCTGAGTCAGCAGGGTGCACCGCGTGCAGGTGACGTTGGCTTTGGTTCAAAGATGAACCACTTACACCCCAATCTCACTTAACATCGATTTCGACCCCGTGGCCCCGTGGGCTAGAATCCGACTAGTTTATATGTCGGTGGTCTACAATATCGTTTTCAATTTGTAACGTATTTTTATTCAATTTTCATGACAAGCGTTTCAATTATAAATTATTTCTGGAGTTTGAGAGTTCGTTTATGGACCAGATGAAATTCAGGGTCGAGTCGGCCCTTCGTCAAGTTGTAAATAGTGATGGGAATATTGTCACTAGATCAGTGTTTATAAATCTTTTTGAACACGGGACTCCTTTACAATTTGAAAAATCAGGGGGGCCCTTTTTTTATACTACGTCGGGTGGCAGACAAGCATACGGCCCACCTGATGTGAGCGGTTACCGTAGCCATAACAAAAAAAAAAATTGCTTGCGCGCCGCCAAACCCGCTGCCATTGCAGCATCTCCTTCCTTTCTGGTGACCTCACTCACTCGCAGGAACACAACAGCCCTCAAGGGAACCGTTATTTAGCTGCGGTATTCTTTGAGGTGGAGGTCCATTCCCCAGTCGTGTAGCTTACAATTACGCTCCCTACCTCTCTTTTCGCCAGAGCTTCGTTTGTCAGTCAGCAGGGTGCACCGCGTGCAGGTGAAGTTGGCTTTGGTTCAAAGATGTTCATGAACAACTTACACCCCAAACTTAGGCCCTCCTCTCACCCTCTCCTTCCATGAAGAAACTTCAACAATAGGCTATTTGACCAACACTTTTTTCGGTTTGATATGTAGGGACGTCTCAATAATATAACCATAGGTGAAAGAATTACTTCGATAGTACAAAAAACTCTCGAGATATGATAATTGGACTTTCACGAAAACGCTCCATACAAAAGGCTACTCAGTTATGACATCACAGGTTTGTATTTTGTATGCATCAAATCAGAAATTTGTACGACAGCTATGTTTATTACGTTTATGTAATTACTAGCTGTCCCGGCGAACTTCGTACCGCCTAACAGTCAATGAATGTCGTGATGTACATATATATATGAACAAAATTTATGATTTCTTGAAATTAATACAATGAATAATAGAAAATAATAGAGAAGCACGATGGCGTGAGGCACGTGTCAGTCTAATTGTACACGCAAGTTAAGCAACGTCAACCGTAGCCTGTTCATGGATGAGTTTATGTTATCTCGAGCTCGTCCGTGCTTCGGAAGGCACGTTAAGCCGTCGGTCCTGGTGTTTATCATTAGATGGCAGTCCTTAAGCCAAGTTAGTGGCCCAACCCGTAGTTGAGCAGCGTGTTGGAGTATGCTCTAAACATCTTCGGTTGAGGGAAGACCCGTATCCCAGCAGTGGGTAAATAATAAGTTCAGTACTTTACAAAGTCACAAAAAAAGTACCAATTGACAACAATAAATATTTCAATCAACAAAACAAATCACAGACAACATTCGCGACGTAAAAGTGAGACCAATCGATTTGATATTTACATAACAATCAATAAATATTCCAATCCTTTTTAACGGGCACATTTTTAAATGTTTTTAATACTTTCCCGACCAAGACACGACATTATTTTATATATTATATAGATTTATGGAGCTTGATTTAAATTTCTGAACGCACGCATAAATATTTTAGAACCAATAAATATTTAAATTCACAAAACTGTTTTCAAAACAAATCACAGCCAACTTTCAAGACGTAAAAATGAGACCAATAGAGGTAACATTTGTTTTTAATCTATGACATTTGTTCTATAATGAGCTTATTATACATTTCTGAACGCACGCATACATTTGGCGTACGCACGTACGACAACGTCACATTTGACAGCTACGACAACCACGAACATTTTGTATGGGAAAATGTTTTTTCTTTTATTTTATTTTTCGAGAATTTTCCAATGTTTTTAAGAGTTATTCTGCTATTCGGGACGGAAACAAATCCAACAAATCAAAAACCATGGCAATCGGTCCAGCCGTTCTCGAGTTATAAGTGTTGTAACAAACACGACTTTCTTTTATATATATAGATTAGCGTATGAACTACAAACTTGGCGACCGACCGACAGTTTGAAAATCACTGCACTAGATCAAATATATGATATATTATGTATTATATTCTATTTTTCCTACACTTTGCGTCGTCTCTTTGTGTTCATCAATCATCAACTACCTACCTATCTACTAGCTACCGTAACTACTAAAAACACACTTTGGATCAAATAAATATTATGTCATTATTATATACTACATAATATTATGTATCTATACCCCGATGGCGAGCGACTATTTAAAATATTAAAGGATATTAGGCGATAAATTAATAAACAGTTCCAGTACCGTGATACTCGTGTCCCATCACTAGCGCCGGATCATTTTTCACGAAGTCCATTTTTGTATGTTCACCTCACCGCTATTAATCACTTGAAGGAAACAATGAAAGACTGCCGCTGCCCTAATGTACGGCGATGACTGTACCACAGCTGCAGCTATAATATAGCCAGCGACTAAATAAATTAATTTAATTTAATTAAAAATAAAATATTTAAAGATACTTCACAATGCATTATAAATAAAACAAATATTTACAAAATAATGGATATAAAATGAATATAGTTTAAAAAAACTAAAAAAACACGCTTTAATGATCAATTGAACTAAAAAATTAAATATATTTTTTAATAATTTCACATGAAGACTAATCGGTTTCGTTCATTTATATTTTCTGCCTTTAGTAAAATATTTTTAGTTCGATTGATAACTAAAGCCTGTTTTTTAGTTTTTTTTTACTATATTTATTTTCGACTTTTTAGTTCGATGTGATATTTGAGGAAAGTAAATAATCCTGGCGATCCTTACCAGAATAATTAAATAAACTTATCAAATTATTGTATTGTCATCGGTCCTTGATAAGTATACAAAATTTTAATTAAATCTGACCGTTCAAAATCAAGTTCAAAGAAGTCGGTGACAAACTAACAAACCGACAAGCAAACATACAGGCGTGAACATAAAGGAAACAAAAGATAACCTCAAAGCGGCGGATCACATATGGTGGAAAGGATCGGTAAAGGCTTATATCCAGCAGTGGGTAGATACAGGCTGATGATGATGATGACTCTGTCAGAAGAGATAGAGGGAAGAATACACTTGTCCTTTTTGTATTTCTGCATTCGACTGTTGAAAACGGGAAATATCTCTTGTCTTGAACTTTTATAGCTTGTTATAGTATAGCTGTGGTTACAGTTATGACGAATGTAACACAGAATATAGTTAATATGTCGGTCGGCTGGCTTGTACACAGTGTATAAACAAGTAGTAACTCAATGGTAATCGATTTCATTTCATTCATCGTCATCATGGCGGTCTCTTATCTATCCAGTCCTGGATGTAGGCCTCTTCCCTCGTCTTCCACTCTCGGCGGTCTTGTGCCCGCCTCTTCCAGTCTCGTTCTCCGTGTCGTTGGATATCATCCACCCAGCGCTTCGGTGGTTTGACGCGCCCTCTGGCATCTGTTCTGGGTCTACATTCAAGGACCCGTCTGGTGCAGCTGCTCTCGTCCATTCTCGCAATGTGTCCCGCCCATGCCCACCTCTTCTTCGCTATGACAGCCATGACGTCCTTAACTCTGGTCTTATTTCGAATCCATTCGTTACGCTTCAGTTTTTCATTCATTAGATTAGATTCAATTAATACTTGTACGCATGTTAGCAGGCTGACTACATAGTTTAATACCTACATATGTATTAATGTGCTCATTGCAAATAAATGATGATTATGATTATCATCACTGGCCGCCAGCATCGATGTATACAGTTTGGGGTGTAAGGGGTTCATCAATAACTTTGAATAATCCAACCTCACCTGCACGTGGTGCACCCAGCTGCCTGCCAAACGTGGCTTTGGCGAAAAGAAAGGTAGGGAGCGTAATTGTAAGCTACCCGACTGGGGAATGTACCTCCACCTCACAGAATACCGCAGCCAAATAACAAATCCCTTGAGGGTTGTTGTGTTCCTGCGAGAGAGTGAGGTCACCTGAAAGGAAGGAGATGCTGCCTTAGCAGCGGGGGTGGCGGCGCGCGAGCAATATTTTATGTTGCGAGCGTTAATACAAACGTTTTAAAAAACCTTTTGGGGTGTAAGTGGTTCATTAACATCTTTGAACCAAAGCCAACTTCACCTGCACGCGGTGCACCCTGCTGACTGACAAACGAAGCTCTGGCGAAAAGAGAGGTAGGGAGCGTAATTGTAAGCTACCCGACTGGGGAATGTACCTCCACCTCACAGAATACCGCAGCCAAATAACAATTCCCTTGAGGGTTGTTGTGTTCCTGCGAGTGAGTGAGGTCACCTGAAAGGAAGGAGATGTTGCCTTAGCAGCGGGGGTGGCGGCGCGCGAGCAATATTTTATGTTGCGAGCGTTAATGGCTACGGTAACCGCTTCACATCAGGCGGGCCGTATGCTTGTCTGCCACCCGACGTAGTATAAAAAAAATAATAAAAAAAGACAACGTCTTATAAATCAATTATTAAAATATAAAAAGCATGACTCATTGTCACGTTCCGCCTGGGCCGTCAAAATTATCGTCCGTAAACCGACTTTACAGATAACGAAATTTTTTTACTTTTTTTAAATTAAAATATGCTTTTAATAGTAATTAATTCTTTCTTTTTGAGATTAAATTTATTTGAAATTCTTCTCAAAAGGTCGGGTACGGGCACTATCCCATACTACGGGGTAGTGCGTTCCATAGTCGTACCTTGTCGTGTGAAGGAATCAGACTTACTGTGTGTTTTGTATATTGTGCGACAAATGACGACTGCCAGGGCAATGGCGGACTGGCAACTGGCAACTGGCAATTTGGAAAGTTTAATTTTTCATCTGATGGTTTTTAACGTTATTCTCGAAACTAACGTGATTTAAGAATAAGTTGCTTGTGAACCAAAATAAAAACATTATCAATCAATCAATCAATCATCATGTTTATTGTGGAAACATAGGTAGTTACAAGAATGAACACATCACTACATAGTATAAAACAAAGTCGCTTTCTCTGTCCCTATGTCCCTTTGTATGCTTAAATCTTTGAAACTACGCAACGGATTATGATGCGGTTTTTTTAATAGATAGAGTGATTCAACTGGAAAGTTTATATGTATAATATATGCATAACATAGTAGAAAAACACTGATAATTTAGAGGTTTCTAATGTGATGTCGTAAATAAACACATTTTTTTGCTCTTTCATTGCAAACGCTGGCTGAACCCAACGAGATAGATCAAAATAATGTAGTACAGTATTGTTCACCTTAAAATGGTCTACAAAAAAGTTCGCGATGGTATATGTCTATCTCTTAGTGGTAACACACAATAACCGTTATTTTATCCTTTGCTTTTTACAAGAAATAATGCCTTATTTACGAAGCGATTTTAAGCAATACAGAATTAATCCTTATCCAATTAAGTACCTTAAATACATTGCGCATTTAATATAGATCAATATGGCCCTTCACAGCATGTAATTTAAATGAATAGTTTAGAAGATATTACACATTTAAAATGCAGGGACATAACGGCTGTGGCGGTACCGGCCGCGGAGCCGGCGGCGTGTGCCTATAACTGGGGAAGGACTGGATAGGACAAAGCGCAAAGACCTTCTGTAGTACATTTAGTATCAGCATTGCACCCGTGCGAAGCCGGCGCGGGTCGCTAGTACATAATACTCGTAAGTCTCACTATGCCCTGCCTCTAGGGCTTACAATAATATAATAATATAGCTAAAGATAAATAAATACATTATTATGTTAATAGGCTAATAGAATTGGTTAATTAATATTACTTTATAAAATTGTTAGATTGTTATCATTCAGGTTGTATTGAATAGAAGCACTTCGTCACAAGCAGTTTATAGAGTTGCTTCTTAAAGTGGCTCAGTTCCGTGATACGGCGAAGT
Organism: Hypsopygia costalis; assembly: GCA_937001555.2. NCBI lineage: Eukaryota > Metazoa > Arthropoda > Insecta > Lepidoptera > Pyralidae > Hypsopygia > Hypsopygia costalis. Next base: position 47,599 of record OW443355.2, read on the forward strand.
TCCTGTGGCAGTTTATTAAAAATTTCAGGAGCCTTGCCGAATATGCTTTGTCTCATTAGAGTTGTTCTACATGCTACTGAACGCAACTTGTCTGAGTGGCGGGCGCGATTAAGGGGTTCGAATTTATGAAAATATTTTTTTACGAAAATGGCATTTTCTACCTACTATGAATCTGATAGCATATCTGATATCATACATTTAAATAGTTAGTGTAGTTAAAATGGAGATGAGGGAGAGGACTATGCTCGGGGTTTCTCTTCCGGATATAAGCCTTCCCCCATCCTTTACACCAGATACGATCCTCCGCCTTCCGCATCCAGCCGCGGGGCGCGTGGAGGGCGTCCAACACTTCGTCGTCCTACGCGCGGCCTCCACTCTAATACCTTCCTCCCCCATCTGTCATCACTTACTAGGCAGATAAAATAAAATAAAAAACATATATATATATATATACATTTTTTTTTAAATTATTTTTTATATATTTTTTTTTTCAAGGTGACGCTTAATCCCGGGACACCCTGTATCCCAATGCCCACGAGTGACAAGAACATTTGCATTATTTCCGCCAACAAAAGAGCTTCATCGCTAATTCCAGCGGGACCCTTGGAAGCCATTTTAAATGAATGCAATTTCCCGCCTCATTCACTTTATTTGTGACATTAAGGTCGCTCGTTACTGGGCGCAAAGTTCCCCGTGAAAAGACCTGAGGTATTAGGGCGGCGGCACACTCGGCGAGCCTTGACGGCTCTACCTAGGGTTGCCAACTCTTGAAAGGACCAACCCGGGAGATTTTTATGGGGAGGGGGGGGGGGGGGGGTGTAGGGAGGGGAGGGGTTCGATTTAGTAAAGAAGCAACCCGCAAATGTCCAACCTCGTGGTAAAGTTTGTCACTATCTAAGTCAATATTGAGCAATCCCTGGAGTCTAGTATTACCGTATTTCCTGTTCATGTTATTGGTTTTTTTTAGTAATAAAATCTTCATTGCTTGATATTCCGGATCTTCAAAGTTATACCACTTTTTTAGAAAAACCGGAGAAATTACTGTTCCCCGGGAGGTCGGGAGATAAACCGGAGTCTCCCGGGTAATCCGGGAGGGTTGGGAACCCTCTACCGCCGAAGCTAAAGCCGATCACGATTGGATTCTTCTTCACTTCATCTTAAATCAGCGGTAATAGTAATGTTAGAACTGGCTGTTTATTTTGTCGTTAAATGTCATGTTGTCATTGCTTCTTTGTTTAGACTCAAATACTCGTAAAATGTGTCTAATAATTTCTGTGCAGTATCATGGTATTTAGAGGGGGCATTCGTAAGGTGATGTGTAATAGTCGCATTAAGCAGAAAGGGACTGCACGTGAAGCCGAAAACTACTCGACGATGTCTATAAGTGACAATTTCCTTTCTGTCATCATTTTTCCACCAAAGAAACTTTCCCTTTTATTTCAAGTAAAACCTTAGCTAGTAGGAACGGAGACGACGTTTTTCGGCAACGCGCGTGTGATGCCCCTGGTGTTACAGGCGTTCATAGGCTACGGTAACTGCTTTAAATCAGGTGGGCCGTATGCTTGTTTGCCATTTTAGCGGTATAAAAAAAAAAGACGTTCTACTGATTAAACTGAACATATTTATCGCAAACTTAAAGCCCACCCCGGCCACTCCATACAAATGTCGCGTCATTTACTTCTACATAAACAATGACGTAATAGGACATAGACTTTGGGGTGTAAGTGGTTCATCAACATCTTTGAACCAAAGCCAACTTCACCTGCACGCGGTGCACCCTGCTGACTGACAAACGAAGCTCTGACGAAAAGAGAGGGAGCGTAATTGTAAGCTAATGTACCTCCACCTCACAGAATACCGCAGCCAAATAACGGTTCCATTGAGGGATGTTGTGTTCATGCGAGTGAGTGAGGTCACCAGAAAGGAAGGAGATGCTGCGATGGCAGCGGGGGTGGCTGCGCGCGAGCGATATTTTATGTTGCGAGCGTTAATATGGCTACGGTAACCGCTTCACATCAGGCAGGCCGTATGCTTGTCTGCCACCCGACGTAGTATAAAAAAAAATGACGTCTGTGCACAGCGAGAATGAGCGTGTGTGCGTGCGGCGCCATACAAACTGTTCCAGATTGGTCTCAGAGGGGAGGTGAGGTCGGCACGAGAGAGCGGCGGGGAATAGCCATATTGTACGTAGTACTATTACGTATACTGTGCTTAAAGAGAAGTCCGAGTTTCGCAATAAAAAATCCCGATGGCATTCGGCTTCGGCTTCGGCGGTAGGCCGAGGAGGTAGGCGGTAGGTAGGTAAGTGGTTGGGGCACCAAAGATTGCTAGTTCGATTCCGCACATATTTTTGAAGTAAAACTTCTTTATGCACGTTTGACTTGTGGAGTTAGCTGGTGACGTTTAGGGAAGTTTAGTGCGTGACGACAGCGTTACGAAAACGGCGAACGGAAGTTGAGAGGGAGATATAAGTTAGTAGAGCTAAAGAAATTTTACTTCAGTCGTGTGGTTTAAAGCACATTGGTTATTTTTGTGATGTGCTATGTGTTTATTTTAAAATAAAAACATAGTACCTCACAGAATACCGCAGCCAAATAACATAGATGGCGCTGTATAAAATGTCCAGAATATTTATTTATAAAAGAACTATAATGATAAAATATGTATATGTTATCTTGAAATGAAATGACGAGCTCGGTGGCGTAGCGGTCAATGACGCGGCTTCGACACCAACGCTCGTGGGTTCGATTCCCACACAGGACAAACATTTGTGTGCATGAACATGTCTGTTTGTCTTGGTCTGTGTGTTTTCTATGTATCTTATTTATTTACAAAAAATATATATTTACGTATGTTTATCAGTTGTCTAGTACTTGCTAGTACCCATAACACAAGCTTCGCTTACTTTGGGGCTAGATGGTGCTGTGTAATTTGTCTGACAAAAAAAAAAGGGTCCAGCGCTGCAGCAACGGTGGCACGTCGACCCTCTTGGATATTTTGTTCACTCCCTATTCTTTAATAACTCTCCTCTGACTGTCTGAAGACTTATTCCATGTACTTCAGCATGCCTTTAATTGGGAAGAGCCTGAAGTCCTCCAGGTCTGGGTACGCCTTTCCAAAGATTACCATTCGTTTGCCAGCTAGGGCATCACATTGACACATCAAGTGCTTCATGGTCTCGTAAGGTTCCTTGCATGTTCTGCATTCTGGGCTATTGCCAAGTCTCTTGTATACGTGCCCACGGCAGGCTTAATGAACAATCAGTGCCCCAAGGATGAGACGTATCCGTTTCCGGTGTGAATATATATGTATGTAAAACAGTTTTTCAAAATGGCAGGAATTTACAGAAACGCACGTCCCGACCGCTCAGTCTGTCGCCACTCTATATTAAGTTTAACCATTTAATTCTGCCATTCCGCTTCGCCTCAGAAATTATAATTGTTTGCGTAATCGTTTTGTTGTGAGGGGGGGATGGGGGGGGGGGGGGAGTTTTGTTTTGGTACATTTCGTTTGTTGCATTTGATAATCAAATTACTCGATTTGTATGTAGGGCAAGGCATGACTTTTTTTAAGTAAGTAAGTAATAGGGGCGTAAGAGGTTCTTCAACATCTTTGAACCAAAGCCAACTTCAGCTGCACGCGGTGCACCCTGCTGACTGATAAACGAAGCTCTGGCGAAAAGAGCGTAATTGTAAGCTACCCGACTGGGGAATGTACCTACACTTCACAGAATACAGCAGCCTAATAACAATTTCCTTGAGCGTTGCTCTGTTCCTGTGACTGAGTGAGGTCACCAGAAAGGAAGGAGATGCTGCGTTGGCAGCGGTGACCGGCAGACTAGAATAGAATCACTCCGTCTCTTTCCGTGAATGTCGTACAAGGCGACTAAGGGAAATACATTATAAAACATCGATCAGGCCTCCCCAACCCGTCTGGCCAGCGTGGGGAGTGTAGGCCAAATCCTCCTTCCGTCTAGGACGGACGGAGAGGGTCGTGCTCCTGTAGTGGAGACTAAAATGACTTGATGATGAATATGGCTACTGTTACCGCTTCACATCAGGCTTGTCTGGTACAAAAAAAAAAAAGATCAGTGACCTGCAGTGATTACAGTCTAAAGTGCAGTAATAACTGGGTTGCACCGCTTAATGAGGAGCGGAGTGCTGCAGTTTTGAGTCGCTACCTTTATGAGTTGAGGCCGTAGAGATGGGAGGCAAGCGCACATTTTCAGCGAAATTCATTGAGCTTATGAAATCGTCCGGTCGTTCTGTCCGTCCGTCCGTTGCCATGAAACTCAAAATTTAGAAATTCTGACTTCGGATTCGTGTAGAGCATCAAATAGTAATGTAAAGTGACCTTGGTTTTCCGAAGTCAATTCGGGAAAGTGGTCAAAATAAATAAATAAATAAATTTCGCTATGGTGGCGCATGCCGCGGTCCGATGTTTTTGATGTGAAATAGTAAGTAGAAGAAGTGTTCTTTAAAATAGGATATTTGACTAACGTTTTTTTTTGTTTTATATGTAAGGACCTCACAATAATAAAACCAAACGTGAAAATTACTTTGATAACACAAAAATCTCTCGAGATATGTTAATTTGAAAATTACAATTTTGGACTTTCCTGAAAACGCTCCATACAACAGGCTACTAGGTTCTAACGTCACAGGTTTGTATTATGTATGCATTAAATCAGAAATTTGTACGACAGCCATGTTAAATATTACGTTTTACATAAACGTAATATTTAACATGGCTGTCGTACAAATTTCTTATACAATTAGTATCACAATAAAAGTCATAGCATTTTTTATTGCTTCTCTAATGGAAATATTATTTTTTAATAATTTCATACTTTTAAAATGTACTTTCCTACCCTAAAATAAGTCGGACGGAAGATTATTAGAATGAAAGTTTGCAGATCTTTATAGTTTTTTGTATTTTACGATATTGTTAAATAATTTATACAATTTTACAATATTGTCAAATAGTCTATTGCATCCATAGGGAGGCAATTTAAAAAAACGAATGATAACAAAATCGGGGGATACAGTTTGGTGTTGCAGCTACAAATCTATCATCTCCATCCAAAATTCAATCACACCACTGGCTAGATGAAGGATCAAAGAATTTATTACGTTATGTAAGGACTATGGAACATCGCGTGCGGGAGAGGGGGAAGCGCTGCCTATTTGGGATAATTTTAGTGCATATAACGTATTCACGTAGAACACACGGCCGTGGACATAGCCACACCCCATTAGTTGTATACCACGGTGGCAAATAAGTATACGGCGCACCTGATGTGAAGAGGTTACTGTAGCCATGTCAACGCTTGCTACATTAAATATCGCTTTCTTTGCAACGCAGTAACTCCAATCCGCAGCAAATCCAATACAAAAGATGTCTGTTTGTCTTGGTCTGGGTGTTAATACATAGAGTATTATAAGTATGTATTTAGAAAAAAAAATGTAATCAAGTACATTTATCAGTTATCTATCTGGTTAAAACTCTGTCGTGTCCCATCTCTACGTCCCCGGCCGGGTCAAGTGAGCACGCCCGGTTAACATTCAAACGCTGGTCGTCAAAGTGAGGTTTAATTTGCGAGTGAGTTGCACTGCAGCTGTTAGTGAGTGCGGTTTAAAGCACAGACTAGCGAACAGGAATGTACTGTGATTCTAATTAGTGTAGGATTGAAACTCATTAGTCGAGCCCGCTCGTCGAGTAACAATAAATAAATATTTCTGGACAATTTACACAGCGCCATCTAGTCCCAAATTAAGCGCAAAGCTTGTGTTATGGGTACTAGACAACTGAGGGGTAATTCTCGTAATTAAAATGTAGTCAAAATTCAGTTCCGATCCCGTCTCGATCTCACAAATGTCAAATTTGGTATTCTCGTATCACAATATGTAACTTCAAAGTTTAATTTAAGTGGGATTATATCGGAATATGACTGTGAATTAAATAAACTAAGAATGTTATTTTCCCAGCAATAAAAATTGATAATAATTAATTAATTAAATCAAGTATATAATTTTAGTCAATTCACAATTCAATCTCGATTCGGTCAACTTTCAATCTGCGATCGTAGAAAAATTACGAGAATTGGCCCTCTGATAAATGTACTTAAGTACATTTTTTTTGTAAATACATACTTATGACACATAGAAAACACCCAGACCAAGACAAACAGACATGTTCATGCACACAAATGTTTGTCTTGTGTGGGAATCGAACCCACGAGCGTTGGTGTCGAAGCCGCGTCATTGACCGCTACGCCACCGAGCTCGTCGGATTAAGCGCCAATCTTGTGTTATGGGTACTAGACAACTGATAATTGTACTTAAATACATTTTTTTTGTAAATACATACTTATAATACATAGAAAATACCCAGACCAAGACAAACAGACATGTTCATGCACACAAATGTTTGTCTTGTGCGGGGATCGAACCCGCGATATCGGAGTCAAAGTGGCCATTGCTAACCATTCGACCACCGAGCTCGAATAATGGCTACTTTGATTCCGAGGTCACTGGTTCGAACCCCGCATAAGACATTTATATGTATGAACATGTCTGTTTGTCTTGTTTTGTGTTTTTTGCTATGTATTATATGTAATAATAAATAAAAACAACGAGTGTACTTTCGACCACACGACTGAAGTAAAACTTCTTTAGCTCTTATCTCCCTCTCAACTTCCGTTCGCCATTTCCGTAACGCTCTAGTCATGCATTCACCAGCAGGTCAATTATGCTAAAGTAATGTTATCTCAAAGTGATGTTAATATGATGTAGATGTTAACTTGACATTTCAAATCGTATTATACTAACTTCGTAGGCTACATCAAGATCCTTTGGGTTGAATAGTCTGTGTCACATTTTGGCGTTGCCATGCGTTAAAAACAAATAGCCGAAACTAGACTGTTACGGATTATAACTCTTGCAACGTTATAAAATTTAAGATTTTTAGGAATTTTTCGAAAAAAAAAAATGTGGAAGTCATCGTGACATCACAACAAAGCATCAAGGCATTATTTACGTTGTGATTGTTTATTAATTTCTATATTAAAATAGGTAATTGTCTATTTCTTAGTACCATATAAACAACAGGCTATCAATTTGCTCCTCAAGGTCCTGGTCTAGCGTGCGTGAAGAAGTTTTACTTCAAAAAGTATTTAAATACTTTTATAATTATATTAAAACGTGACCTAAAAATTTTGTACCCGTTTTTACGAAAATTGCGCGGACGGGGGAGTATGAAATTTCGCACACTTATCTATATATATAAAAATCAATGCCACTTTTCGTTGTAATTTTATAACTCAAGAACGGGCTCACCTATCCAAACCAAATGTTTAGGGTTTATTCGCACTATTTAGTAGATGGTTTAGGTGAAGTTTGCACAAAACCGGTGGAGCGGTTCTTCATTTATCACATTTTTTGTAACAATTGAATTCAATAAATGGCGGATCATTTTGTTAATGAAGATTTTGCAGTCAAATTGAAACTTTTTTCAGATGGGGATTGTGCTGTCAAATTGAAACTTTTTTCAGTGTTGACAGTACAGGCATGTACAGTATGTTGTTATGTCATTCATGCGGTCATTTCATTTTGGACGTGCTTTGACTTTATGTTGCCTGTTCCAGAGTCGGTAAGCCGTTTGTTTATTCATGCTCAAAATGAAAAAAAAAAAAAAAAAAATTTATCTAAATGTTTTGGATTAAGTTTTAAAATAGTTAGCAATTAATATTTTTTTGTATAAATAAATGAATTTGGTGTTCCAATAATTTTTTTTTATTATTTCACTTTATACGTAGCGAAGCACGTACCGGGCCGCTAGTAGCTTATATAGAGAAGGAGTGCAGAATGATAATATTTATTTAAAATTATAGATAAAATTCATTAAATAAAAAAACCGGCCAAATGCGATTCGGACTCGCGCACGAAGGGTTCCGTACGTTGGTAAAAATTACGTTTGTTGTATGGGAGCCCCCATAAATATTTATATTATTCTGTTTTTTTTTAGTATTTGTTGTTATAGCGGCAACAGAAATACATCATCTGTGAAAATTTCAACTGTCTATCACGGTTCATGAGATACAGCCTGGTGACAGACGGACGCACAGCGGAGCCTTAGGGTTCCTTTTTACCCTTTGGGTACGTATTTGACACACAAGCGATTATTGTCCGGCCGACACATCCTACTTATTATACCCTGGGTACAAACTCGAATATTCTTTTGTACGTCGAGCTGGGGTATGTATGTACGTCCGGGAGGATATTTGCTGTCGACGCCTTCACGGCCTAGAAGACAGGGACCTGTCAATATTGTGGGTGCGCGTGGATCAGGGTGGCCACACCTGCATCTACGCGTGCCTTTACAGATCTCATAGTGGTGATTCAGACACAACTCGGGTGATCGAGCACCTACAACTGGCGACTGACAGAGTCATGGAACAGTATCCCTCCGCGGAGTTAGTGATTTTGGTAGACTTCAATGCCCACCACGCCGAGTGGCTTGGCTCTCGGTCCACTGACTTCGCGGGGAGGTCTGTTCACGACTTTGCACTGGCTTATGGTTTCTCGCAGCTGGTACATTCTCCAACGAGAATACCGGATATCGAGGACCATACGAGCTCTCTTCTGGACCTTCTGCTGACCACACGTCCGGATGGGTACAAGATCACGGTGGACGCTCCGCTTGGGTCGTCGGACCACTGCCTCATCCGGACCCAGGTGCCGCTAGCTCTGACGCGCCCCGACCTACCGGATGGCGTCATGTGTGGCACTACAAGTCGGCAGATTGGGATGGATTGCGTGAATTCTATGCATCGTACCCGTGGAGGCAGCTCTGGTTCGGGTCAGAGGACATCGACTCCTGTGCATCCGCTGTGGCTGGGACGATTTTGGATGGGATGGAATTATTCATCCCAAATCGACTGGTGGCCACCGCGGGTGTTAAAAAACGGCCGTGATTTAATCGGTCTTGTATAGAGGTTATACTTCGCAAGCAGGCTGCATACAAGACTTGGACCGCGGCCCGTATTAATGGGGATCAGAATGTTTCTGACCTGAAACATGAGTTTAATGCTGCCTCGAGGTCCAGTAAGAGAGTGATTGCTAGGGCAAAGTATGACACAAGTCTGCACGTTCACCGCTAAGAAAACCCCATTTGCTGTGGCTCCACACTTCGAAAACACACCCCTCACCATCGCCAATAGTATTGGTATTCTAGGAGTTGACATCTCCAGCGACGTCCAGTTTCGATGTCATCTGGAGGGGAAGGTCAAGCTGGCATCGAAGAAACTAAGTGTGCTCAACAGGGCGAAACATTACTTCAACCCGCGGCAAAGACTTATGCTTTACAAAGCTCAAGTTCGGCCGCATATGGAGTACTGTTGCCATCTATGGGCGGGAGCGCCTAGATACCAGCTTGCATCCTGTGACTCGATTCAAAGGCGTGCTGTGAGGATTGTTGACGATCCCAAACTGACAGACGGTTTAGAACCTTTAAGCCTGAGAAGAGATTTTGAGTCCCTTTGTGTGTTCTACCGTTTGTACAATGGGGTGTGTTCAGAGGAGTTGTTTGACATGATGCCCACGGCTTCGTTCTACAGTCGCACCGCTCGCCATCGACAGGGAATTCATCCTCACACTTTGGAACCGAAATGGTCACGTACTGTGCGGTTCTAGAGAAGTTTTCTTCCACGTACTATCAACCTGTGGAATGAATTGCCTGTTGAGGTTTTCCCAGGAGACTACAGCATGGGGTTCTTCAAAAAGGGCGTGAAGAGGTTTTTACAGGGTCGGCAACGCGCATGTGATGCCTCCGGTGTTACAGGCGTCCATAGGCTGCGGTAACTGCTTTCCATCAGGCGGACCGTATGCTTGTTTGCCACCTTAGTGGTATAAAAAAATATATATATTTTTAGGAACCACTGGCGTAATAAACTATAAGAAAATGATCATTACAACAGGAACTTATTATTCTCACACTTATTAGTTTCATTTTAAGCAAATAAATCAATTAAATAACTACGACAGTAATAATAGACTAAACTAGGCTATTGGAATCTCAAACGGGCATAGTCTCCTCGTGCCAAGCGAACTCCAAGACGAACTGTGTCTCAAACGAGCGCGCAGCGGCTTTTATAGGCGATCGGCATCGCTCGGCAACGCTCGTCATCGGTCGTCCTCGTACGTCAGCGGATCATGTCGGCTGATCAACATTTCCGCTAACACGGCCTCTCCTGACTGGAGGACGTCCTCGTTCTCCTCTGTCTCATGCTGCTGGGCTTCCGCAGCTCCGAAGGTCCCGGGCACAGGTTCTGGCCTTTCACTGAAAGGCACAAGATCTCGTCTGACAGCTCGCTCATCATCGTTACAGTCTGCATCTGAGAACAGAACAAAAAGTGGTCCACACAAACCATTTACACAGTGAACCTTAAGAAACATAACGTTCGGTATTTCTGTCAAAAGAAACATTAGTTATCTCGTCTGACAGCTCGCTCAGATGTGGACTCCGCATCATCATCGTTACAGTCTGCATCTGAGAACATAACTAAAAGTGGTCCACACAAACAATTTACATAGTGAACCATAGACACGATATTCGCACAAAAATCAGAGAGGAAGCACGACGTTCGTTATCTCTGTCAACAAAAAAAAACATATTAGTTCACGTATACATGACATAGGCACGATGTTAGCGTATCATGTATACGTTACATAGTCAAACGGTACTCATGACATAGGCACGACGTTAGCGTATCATGTTACCCCTGCATATGCATGACATAGGCACGACGTTAGCTTATCATACATAGGCCTCATCACTTCACGTATACATGACATAGGCACGACGTTAGCATATCAAGTATACGTTACATAGTCGAAACGGTACTCATGACATAGGCACGACGTTAGCGTATCATGTTACCCCTGCATATGCATGACATAGGCACGACGTTAGCTTATCATACATAGGCCTAATCACTTCACGTATACATGACATAGGCACGACGTTAGCATATCAAGTATACGTTACATAGTCGAAACGGTACTCATGACATAGGCACGACGTTAGCGTATCATGTTACCCCTGCATATGCATGACATAGGCACGACGTTAGCTTATCATACATAGGCCTCATCACTTCACGTATACATGACATAGGCACGACGTTAGCATATCAAGTATACGTTACATAGTCGAAACGGTACTCATGACATAGGCACGACGTTAGCGTATCATGTTACCCCTGCATATGCATGACATAGGCACGACGTTAGCTTATCATACATAGGCCTAATCACTTCACGTATACCTGACATAGGTACGACGTTAGCATATCAAGTATACGTTACATAGTCGAAACGGTACTCATGACATAGGCACGACGTTAGCGTATCATGTTACCCTGGCGTATACGTGACATAGGCACGACGTTAGCTTATCACGCATAAGCAAGCTCAGCCTCAAGAAGGCAGCACAGGCATCGGGAGTCCACTCCTCCCGCCACGGCACCACGCACTCCGCCGCAGCCCGCGTCGACTCCACAGGAGCCCGCCAGCAGCCGCAGCCCGCACTGACCATGGGGGTGCGCCTGGACCCCACGGTATGGGCCACGCATACCGGAGTGGAGCTTGCCAGTTGCTTGCGCCTGTTTAATCACAAAAAAGAGTGAATTAATTTCAAATGATATTGGTGGCTTTAGATGCTCTCTGTCAGTGCATTACTCTCAGCGCGGTTAGGATGAGAGTTCTCCAGGGCAATGTCCTAGGTATGTACTTTTGGACAAATGATTTTATGAAAGGAAACCAAAAATGTTTCCTAATGAGCTCTAAAGTTTTATCGACTCCATGCTCATCGTGAAATACTCTGAGCAGACCGAGTCTGTGACCTTTCAGTACAAAGCACAGGTTCTTCTCCAACTGGAAAATACTTGTAATAAAGGAACCTTGAAATGAACACCGACGAGATGTCTATAATGCTGCAAGACTGTAATAACAGGCAAGGTTTCGAGCTCATAGGAATGGTACCTAGGGCTCAGCGCCTTAAGTGCGTTTGCTGGAGTAACCCACAACTCGCTTATGTCCGTTCTAATGTATTAGAAAAAGCACTGAACTTGAAGTAGCAAAACTAACCATATACCGGCAAAAATAACTCGCTAGGCCTAAAAATTGCCCAACCTGTTTTACGGCTTTTGGAATGGGTGCTTCAACAAGAGCTTTGACTTTTTGTTCGCTCGGTTGTACCTGACCACGACTTAAATCCTAAGTAATCTATCTTAGGTGACAAAAAAGAGCACTTCCTCAGATTGATGGACAATCCCATCAGCGTTTTGGAGTGCATTACGTAAGTTCATCATTCCCTCATCTACCGTATCTCGCAAAGCAAGTCTCGACCTTGTGACCAGGTTTTTACAGAAACCACATGGGTCAGTTTTATTAAAACTATGGACAATTCGAGATATAGTGAGGTTGGTTAGATCTCACCGCAGTATCTATGGATCGTATAGCATCTATTATACGACCTGTCGCGCTGGGGTCTCGACCCGTGGTAGCACTCACGGAGTACCCTGGCGAAAGCGGAGCTGCAGCACCATTCCGGACCATCGGTGCAGTCTCTGCCAACGGCGGCTCCAGCGGCGGCGTCACCGGAGACAACGCCACTCAGCTCACGTGGCCGCGGTGGAGGCGACCGGCGCTGTCCCTCCAATGATGTCACTTGATCTAGAATTTGTTGCATTTGTTGGGTTAAAACATTGCTAGAAGAGTTACGTCGCCCGCGTTTACGACTAGGACATGAATCACGGGCGTCTAGAAACGCGAATCACGGTGTCTAGAACGTGAATCACGATGTCTAGAGCGAGAATCACGGCTTCTGGAACGAATTCTGGAACGTCTCCCAGAATTACTTCCAGTGGCTTCTAGTACGATAATTATTTGGCATTTTTATTGATTTACTTAAAGAAATAAGCAGATACAGCAAAAAGTAAAAGCAAAGAATAGCCAACACTATATCAAATTTGAAATTTAAACGGTGATACCACAAAATAAAAACGTTTTCACCAACGAGAATGTTCTGCTTTACTAGATTTCGGTAAATAAATTGGAACGTACTCACCAAAAATATTCCATTTGCCAAACTGATTAGTCAAGTTCTTAAATAGCAAAGTGGGTAGTTAAAATTAACTTCATTTTTACTGCGCGTCTCGGATTTTTATTTGGCAAAACAATGTTCGATCTTATGCCCATGCTTGTTACAAAATGAACACAACTCGGGTATGAATGGTGACTCGATGGTACAAACATAGCTTTTGCATTAGATAAACCGATAAACCACCAGTACTAGAGGCGGAAATCAATTCGTCACCGAGTCCCTGTACTATACGCAGTCGAAGTAACGATCGACGGGCGTAATCGGCATATGTGTGTGGGATAACTTAACCCCGTTCAAGCAGTTACCTATCCGTGAAAGGCACTCATAATCACCCCAGTTGTTTCGAGATTAATATTGTCCCAACTAGGGTTAAAGTTTGAAATATAAAAATATTGGTTGGATCTCACCGAGGTGTTGATGAATCGAATAGCATCCACGAGATGATTCGTGACCCCAAGCGGCATGCTCGCATCACTGACGGCCTGCTCGGAGATGGACTCCGCAGCATGGGTAGGCTCTGCGGGCGCCTCGCTCGGCAGCATCGGCGGCAGGGACGCTGGTGGCGGGCCGCCACAGTGTTCGTCGCCCCGACAGGGACGACGCTCGGCATCGTATATGTGTACGACATCGTGTATATGGGACGCTGGCCGGTACGATGACTGGCGCCGCATGCCAGATGCACATCACGCGGTGGCAGCGACGTGCGGGCCACCGGCCGGCACGATGACTCGTGCCGCGAGCTCATTGCATGCGATTACAGCGACGTGCTAACCCGCTGGCCGGCACGGTAACTCGCACCGTGTGCCAGATGCACGCTGAGACGGCGACTCACGCCGTGAGCTCGCCGCACGCGGTGGCAGCGCCGTGCGGGCTGCTAGCCGGCACGATCACTCGCGCCATGTGCTCACTGCACGCGGTGGCAGCGACAACAACTGCGCGCTGAACTCACGCCGGGATGGCGGTGGCGCGTTCGACACGATCAGCGAGCGCCGGGCTGGTGGCGTGCGCGGCGAGGACGCCGGACGGCCTGGCAACCGCCTAGGCTGTCTCCCTGCACGCTCCTTAAACGCTCGCAATCGGGATCGCATTGCAGCTATCTCCTGCAGCAGTTCGCTGTCTGGAGTGCGATCCCGGCGTCTAGAATCGCGACGCCGACCCTCGTCCTCTGACGAGATCGGTTACTGTTCTACATCTAGAAAAAACCTGTAACTGTCAAAGATAGGGCGGTTAAATGGCGATGAATTCTATCCAACTTCTGATTTTAGGAACCACTGGCGTAATAAACTATAAGAAAATGATCATTGCAACAGGAACTTATTATTCTCACACTTATTAGTTTCATTTTATTAGTTTCATTTTAAGCAAATAAATCAATTAAATAACTACGACAGTAATAATAGACCAAACTAGGCTATTGGAATCTCAAACGGGCATAGTCTCCTCGTGCCAAGCGAACTCCAAGACGAACTGTGTCTCAAACGAGCGCGCAGCGGCTTTTATAGGCGATCGGCATCGCTCGGCAACGCTCGTCATCGGTCGTCCTCGTACGTCAGCGGATCATGTCGGCTGATCAACATTTCCGCTAACAATATATACTCTTTTGTTCATTGTTAAAGTTATAATTCAAATTAATTATGGTCGAATTTTGAGCACTGGTAATTATAATATTATAAGAATAACATGTATGGAGGATTTATAACATTAAGTACTTATTACAGAGTTAATAATATAACTGGTAACAAAGCTTGAAGCGATAACTAATAATTTACAGAAAGGTTCAAACTTTAACTTGATTTTAGTTTGCGGTCGAAGGGCACGAAGTTAGCGCAGTCATTTGTTTAGTTGGCATTTTGAAGTTTAAGTTAAAACGGATTTGTTTACCGTTGTTGGTTAAAATTTATTTATACTTCAGAGAGACAAACAAGCGTATATCCCGCCTGATGTAAAGTTACAGTAGCAACACTCGTAAGATATAATTCATATTTGTGTAGCTATCTAGCACCGCCACCCCCGCTGCTAATGCAACATCTTCATCTTTCCTGGTGTTCTTGGTCTTCCTGGAATTATTTGGCTGCGGTATTCTGTGAGGTGGAGGTACTTCTCCAGTATAGAAGCTTATAAATACGCTGTGCGCTACTTCTCTTTTTCCAGAGTCTCTGTCCCTAGATGGTTGTAATTGGAGAATGGGGAGTGGTAGTAGGGCCCCGATGCTTGGGTTCTCTGAGCGTCGGTCGCCACGAGCTACTCGACTTAAGAGTACGTAAGTAGCCTGCATGCAGGTGAAAGCGGAGTAAGACCTGCTACTGCTACGCTTGCGTGTTCGGTTGATTTACTGAGCGCAAGAGTGGAGCAGGTAAAGGTCCTCTCGTCTGGTTGGTTTACTGGACCAGAGACTCGCAACCCGTGATATAACCGGAAGGTTGGCACACGGGGCGCATTAGCTGTTAGGTATAGGGTGCGTTGTCCCTAGACGACAGGGACGACCTGGAAGAAGCACGTAGGTCCGCGAACGGTGGGGAGTTGAGCAGACGTAAGCGCGGTATTTGGGAAGCATCGGTGCGTGAGTGGCAGGATCGGTGGGCTGATGATCCGAAGGGGAGGGAACTATTTCGATTTTTCCCGGAGGTGGGGGTCCGCCTCAAGGCAACTTGGGTCGAGCCCGACCACCAAACTTCGCAAATCCTCCTGGGTCATGGGATCTTCCGTAAACGGCTACACGATATGGGATTGTATGAGCGAAGCATTTGTGAGTGTGGAGAGGGTGATGAGGACAGAGACCACATTCTGTGGTCCTGTCCTAGGTATAGGGACATTCGGGACGCGATGACAGGTGAGATTCAGCGCACCGGGGCGGAACACGGGCAGATGTACCACACCGATCTGGTTGCTTCGGCGGCGAACTTCGCGGCTTGGCGCGGGTTCGCGAGAAGGAGCGCCGAGGAGAGAGCCGAGAAGGCCGGTTCGGAGCTCGAAGAAGAGGAAGCCTAAGAAGGATAAAAGGAACACTCTACGGTCGGCAAAGCAGCTGTAACTGTAGATGTCGCTGCCCCAGAAAGGGGAGAATGCGAAAAAAGGGACAAAGGACAGGAGAGAAATAACTTGTAGGGAGTCAAGAATTGCTCGCGGCACAAACAGAGCGTAAAGCAGTGCTGCGCGCATCTCCCGCGATTCGGCTCATATGACCGCGAGGTCGGCGGAGCCACGGGAAGGTGGTGGGTTTGACTCTAGACGACAGCGAGCATAACGCACAGGTGAGGTTGACTTTGCATTTTTTTTGATGGTGCTACTTACACCCCAAATGATGTTTTCACTCACTCGTCGAAACACGACAACCCTCAAGGGAATTGTTATTTGGCTGCGGTATTCTGTGAGGTGGAGGTACTTCCCCAGTCGGGTAGCTTACAAATACGGTGCCAAAGCCTCATCATTGATAGTCAGTTTATTTTAATACCTCTTTAAAATTGCTTCCATAGGGAGGCAATTCAAAATTAAAGCGGCCAAGTGCGAGTCGGACTCGCGCACGAAGGGTTCAGTTTGTTGTATGGGAGCCTCCTTAAATATTTACTGTATTCTGTTTTTTTAGTATTTGTTATATCGACAACAGAAATACTTCTTCTGTGAAAATTTCAAAACTATCTATCACTGTTCATGAGATACAGCCTGGTGACAGACGGACGGACTTACGTATGGACGGACGGACTGTAATAGGACGGACTGGAATACAGTTTGATGTTGCAGCTACAAATCTATCATCTCCATTAAAAATTCAATCACACCACTGAATAGACAACGATCAAAGAATTTATTACGCTAAAAAAGGACTATGGAACATCGTGTGCGGGGGAGGGGGAAGCGTTGTTATTTTCAGATAATTTTAGTGCATATAACGTAGTTACGTACAACACACGGCCGTGTCCATGAAACAGTCATACCCCATTTTTTATAAGTTAGGGTTAGGGGCCATCCATAAATTACGTCACACGAATTTCATTATTTTTTGACCCCTCCCCCCGTCCTTGTCACAGCTGGTCACACTTGTGAGACTCCCCCCCTCCCTAGTGTGACGTCACATATTTTGAAATTTTACACATAGAGTTGCAAATGTTAAGTTTTTCGTTAATAGTTCAAAGTTCGCGTTTTAACACTTAGATTATAATAGATTTTGAAATGTTACGTCACAAAATATAGGACCCCTCCCACCCCCTTGTCACACAATGTCACACTTCGTCGACCCCCTCCCTCCCCCTTAATGTGTGACCACAGACTACATAATAGTACGTTAGTACTATTACTTATACTGTGATAATAGTTACAACGTAACTGATACTTCACTCAGTAGAAAATTTCCAATACCTACTGCTATAATAGCCTACTCCGTCGCGTCAGCAACCGCTGTATGCTAAAATGTGCCTAAATGCTCAAGCGTACAGCTGTGATTGCTTCGCACCGCGCGATCCCACAGCAATCGCAGGGCCTGAATTTGGTCCGCAAACGGCCCGAGACCGCTCGGCCGGCCGGTAGGTAACTATAGCGCGCAAGTACATGGAGTGTCGGAGGCCTGGTGTGACGTAATTTATGGATGGCCCCTTATTATATTATTTAATAAAGCTCGTAAATTAAAAATCCTAATTAACGGGATTACAGAATGGGAAGAAAGTAGTGGCAACTTTTAACAGGTTGACAGAACTGGTTGAAAACATTTTTCTCCCATCGAGTCACACCCTTGCTTATAGGGCGTGTTTGTTGGGAACAACGTACCCTATATCTAACAGCTAGTGCGCCCCGCGTGCCAACCTTCCGGTTATATCACGGGGATACGAGTCTCTCGTCCAGGAAACAACCAGACGAGAGGACCTTTACCTGCTCCGCCTTTGCGCTCAGTAAACCAACCGAGCACGCAAGCGGAACAGTAGCAGGTCTTACTTTTTTTTTGTTTTTTTTTATACCACCAGTGTGGCAAACAAGCATACGGCCCGCCTGTTGGAAAGCAGTTACCGTAGCCTATGAACGCCTGCAACACCAGAGGCATCACACGCGCGTTGCCGACCGTGTAAAAACCTCTTCACGCCCTTTTTGAAGAACCCCATGCTGTAGTCCCTTGAGAAAACCTCGACAGGCAGTTCATTCCACAGCTTCACAGTACGCGGGAGAAAACTTCTCTGGAACCGCACAGTACGTGACCACTTAGGCTCCAATGTGTGAGGATGAATTCCCTGTCGATGGCGAGCGGTGCGACTGTAGAAAGCGGCCGTTGGCATCATATCAAACAACTCCTCTGAACACACCCCATTGTACAGACGGTAGAACACACAAAGGGACGCAAAAGACTTACTCCGCTTTCACCTGCATGCAGGCTACTTGCGTACTCATAAGTCGGGTTTGTTTGTTTGTTAGGAACAAGTAACTGTCTCGATTTAATATACGGTTGACTTTCGCTCGCCGCTCGGACATATCGATGTAAAACCCGTAACCCGGATATGCACTATTCAAACCCGTATACTCCGAGTTTAACCGGGTTTGGCAGCTCTACTGTTCATCGACATAATTCATATAATGTAGAGAATGCCAGTAGCTGCCAATGCTGGCGGCCGGTAATCCGGATAATACCGGATCGCGCTGCATCGATCCGGTTTGAGCTGGATTTACCGGTCTATTGCTGTCAAATGGACCGGGTTAGGGTTGTCCCGAATGTAATTTCGGTGGGATTAAATTGACGTGTCGGTTTGTTTTTATGCGGTTTATTATTAATGGTAAAAAGAATAAAACATAAATTAATTAGATAAAATTAAATGGGTCACTCACGTCTTTTTGTCGGGAAAGCCGACTAGTTTCGCTCTCAAAAGGAACCTTCATCAGGACGGATGTCCAGACACGTCCAGAGATAGAAGAATCGGATCCACCGGCTGCCACTACGTCATCGTCGAAGGCAGCGCTCCACCAATCAACGCACCAACTCCCCACCACCCTTTCCAGTCGTGCGGCGCGCGCATTGGCGCGCAGTGTCCGGCGCGAGAGACAAAGGGTGGACGTGTCTGGACATTCGCCCTGATGAAGGTCTCCTTTTGAGATCGAAACTAGTCGGCTTTCCCGACAATAAGCCGTGAGTGACCCGTTTAATTTTATCTAATTAATTTAGTATAATGTCTCACGTGAGTTTTAATAATATATATAAAATTAATAAAACTTAAGTTTACATAGAACAAGAATAAACAAAAAGAAATGGGGTGTAGCTGTGTCTTAGACAGTAATGGACATAGCCGTGTGTTGTACCTAAATACGTTATATGCACTAAAATTATATCAAAATTGCAGCGCTTCTCCCTCACGGTGTTCACTCCCGGTGTTCATTAGTCCTTACTTAGCGTAATTTTAGGGGTGTAAGGGTTAATCAACATCTTTGAACCAAAGTCAACTTCACCTGCACGTGGTGCACCGTGCTGACTGACAAACGAAGCTTTGACGAAAAGCGAGGTAGGGAGCGTAATTGTAAGCTACCCGACTGGGGAATGTACCTCCACCTCGCAGAATACCGCAGCCAAATAACAATTCCCTTGACGGTTTTTGTGTTCCTTGAGTGAGTGAGGTCAATCTTAAATCAATATAAAATCAATCTTAAAAGATTGACTCACTGAATGTGAAAGAGAAAGAGAGACATATGCTGCCGCGGACTTTTTTTAGAACTTTTAAAGAGGAACAATTCATTTCATGATGATTGACATGATGCGTAACTTCAACCGTTTACGCAGCGCACGCAACGTAAGGCCTCAAAAGGAATATTTTTTTTCCATTTTTCATTGGTGCTCCGCTCCTATTGGTGGAAGCGTGATGTTATATAGTCTATAAGGTTATTCTTTTCCTTGAAATATAGGCTGTCTAACACTAAAATATTTTTTTATTCGAACCAGTAGTTCCTGAGAATAGAGTTCCTGCGCGTTCAAACAAACTCTTCAACTTTATAATATTAGTATAGATAGGTCTCCAAAACGAAAAGTGACAACCCTATGTCTCTAGGAATATTTCAACAAGAACCGGTTTAGAGTGAATAAATGCGGTTAGGACAGACCACGACCGCCCGTAAACACTTGAATTACGGGCTCGCAAAATTGTAAGGCGAAAACGTATTTTTGTTTCTTTAATGAAACTGTAAAACAAAATATTCCATATATTGACGAGCTCGGTGATCGAATGGTTAGCAATGGCCACTTTGACTCGGAGGTCGCGGGTTCGATTCCCGCACAAGACAAACATTTGTGTGCATGAACATATCTGTTTGTCTTGGTCTGGGTGTTTTATATGTATTATAATTATGTATGTATTTAATAAAAAAAATGTATGTAAGTTCATTTATCAGTTTTCTAGTACCCATAACACAAGCTTTGCGCTTAATTTGGGACTAGATGGCGCTGTGTAAATTGTCCAGAAATATTTATTTATTTATTATTGACAGGAAGAAATCCCAGCATAGGATAAGTCCTCCATTGTATATGACATTTCTTATGTATCATCTACAGGTATATTTTCGTACAATAAAGTTTACAAACAAAATGTTTTCATGCCACTAAAAAGTTATAATAAATAAATAAATATTCTCAGACAAATTATACAGCGCTAGCGCCATCTAGCCCCAAAGTAAGCGAAGCTTGTTATGGGTACTAGACAACTGATAAACATACGTAAATACATTATTTTTTTGTAAATACATACTTATGATACATAGAAAACACCCAGACCAAGACAAACATACATGTTCTCATGCACACAAACGTTTGTCCTGTGTGGGAATCGAACCCACGAGCGTTGGTGTCGAAGCCGCGTCATTGACCGCTACGCCGCCGAGCTCGTCAAACATGCGGCCCTGCTGACTGACAAACGATACTCTGGTGAAAAGAGAGGTAGGATATAGCGCATTTTTTAAGCTGCCAGACTGGGGAAGTACCTCTACCTCGAAGAATACCGCAGCCAAATAACAATTCCTTTGAGGGTTGTTGATTCCTGCGAGTGAGTGAGGTCACCAGAAAGAAGGAGTATAGGCTGACAACGTTTCGGCGGCCCCTTGGTGTTGCTGATCTCCATGAGCTGCGGTGATTGCTTTCCATAAGGTGACCCACATGCTTGTTTGTCCCTGTCATATATATTTTTTTCTTTCATGTATGAAATATTAACCAATTTAAATAGGTACATAAGAAATTTTAATAGGTACATTATTTTTACAGGTAAAAATAATGTACCTATTAAATTTTTTTTAAAAAAATTTGTAATCTTTTAATTAATGAAATGACCCGAATTTTTACCTGAAAAAAACATTTCATATTTACTTACCCGTACGTAAAGTAAAAACAGAAAATGTGTTACAATTTATTTGCGTTTTATTTCATTTTCCGCAGGTGAAAGCTGTTTTTTAGTTATACTCGTAAAAATGAAATAATGCGGTGCTGGGATTATTCACACATTACTCACTGCGGCGCGTCGACGTCTACTCCAGGGGCCAGGGTCCGCACTGTCATAAGTAGGCCGAATTCTAGCCCACGGGGCCGAAATCGAGGTTGAGGGGAGCGAGTAGATTCGCTGAGTGTATGTTTTCCATTGATTTCAATGGAAAATGTATTTGATAATCAAGGACATGATCGATCTCATTTTTTTTTCACAACAAACTTCAAGCATGTCAAGGTCTTTAATTCAAATTTCATCAAAATCGGTTCAGTGGCTATGGAGCCTATTCATTTCCAAGAGTGACTTTACAGCGTATAATTAAACGCCGTATCATCATCATCATCATCATCAGGTCATTTTAGTCTCCACTACAGGAGCACGACCCTCTCTCGTCCCAGACAGAAGGAGGATTTGGCCTACACTCCCCACGCTGGCCAGACGGGTTGGGGAGGCCTGATCGATGTTTTATAATGTATTTCCCTTAGTCGCTTTGTACGACATCCACGGGAAGAGACGGAATGATTCTACTCTAGTCTGCCGGAAATCACACGGCCAAGCGCCGTATTAGGTTATCGAAATCATATTAACGCTCGCAACTTGAAATATCGCTCGTGCGCTACCACCCCTCGCTGCTAACGCAGCTACCTTTCAAGTGGACTTACTCGCAGGAACACAACAACCGAATTGTTATTTGGCTGCGCTATTCTGTGAGATGGAGATACTTTTCCAGTCGGGCAGCTTGCAAAAAATGCTGTACCCTATATCTCTTTCGGTAGTCGACAGGGTATACAAAGTGTAAGTGAGGTTGTCTTTGACTCTAAAGAAAGAGCCAAAGTCAATCGCATGTGGTCTGGTCACGTGGTAGTCACGTGGTGAGCCAGTTACACCCTTAAAATATGTATTTAAATGTAGACGAGCTCGGTGGCGTAGCGGTCAATGAGGCGGCTTCGACACCAACGCTCGTGGGTTCGATTCCCACATATGACAAACATTTGTGTGCATGAACATGTCTGTTTGTCTTAGTCTGGGTGTTTTCTATGTATCACAAGGATGTATTTACAAAAAAAAATGTATTTACGTATGTTTATCTGTTGTCTAGTACCCATAACACAAGCTTCGCTTACTTTGGGGCTATATGACGCTGTGTAATTTTTCTGACAATATTTATTATTGTTATTTAAGTTTCTACGGTCTAAAATTGTATTTATATTTTTGTTGGCGACCGTACACTATTTATTTATTTAAACACTTTATTGACCACAATAAGACCAATGGTACAAAAGGCGGACTTAATGCTAAAAGCATTCTCTACCAGTCATCCTTCGGGACACTGTCTCCTGGACCATCGTGAGCATCCAACCGGGGTTTAATTTCCTCCGGATTTAATTACTCTACAAATCCGCGGAGATTGCGGCGTGCGGCTAAAGACCAGCCCCCTTACCACCATCTGTTATTGCGTTTCAATAATTGAATAGATTTTGTAGTTTTACCCCCGGGACTGTAATGGACTTCACTGTTCATTGCCTTTATTGGCGGTCGCCGCTGTTAATCCTGGCTACACAGGAGATACAGTGGTGGGAATGTGTGGTGGGCCCGCGTCCCAAATTGAATAGATTGCTTATTCATACCAATGAATAAGTGACTCTATTTCAACTTGAATAGAGTTTTGGAAAGACTAGTGGTTTGGGGGTGTAAGTGGTTCATCAACACCTTTGAACCAAAGCCAAATTCACCTGCACGCGGTGAACACGACTGACAAACGAAGCTCTGGCGAAAAGAGAGGTAGGGAGCGTAATTGCAAACTAATTGTCCCCGACTGGGGAATGTACCTCCACCTCACAGAATACCGCAGCCAAATAACAACTCCCTAGAGGGTTCTTGTATTCCTGCGAGTGAGTGAGGTCACCAGAAAGGAAGGAGATGCTGCGTTGGCAGCAGGGGAGGCGGCGCGCGAGCGATATTTATGCTGCGAGCATTAATATTGCTACGGCAACCGCTTCACATCAGGCGGGCCGTATGCTTGTCTGCCATCCGACGTAGTAAAAAAAAAATCAAACTATTGGAAAACTGGTCTCCCCTCAATCAGCGCGGTTTAGAGCATACTCCACCACGCAGCTCAACTGCAGGTTGGCGGAGGTTAGTGTTTTAAAGCCGCTTCAAAGCCATCACTTGGCTTCACGACTATCATATAATGACAACAGCCGGGACCTCGTGCCCTCCGAAGCACGGAGGAGCTCGGGATACATAAGCCCATCCATAGACAGGCTACGGTCGACGTTGCTTGACTTGCGTGATCGATTAGAGTGACACGTGCAACGATGCCGTCAAGCTTCTCATCTGCCATCATATCATAAGAATTAAAAAAAAGCCGGACAAGTGCGAGTCGGACTCGCCCATCGAGGGTTCCGTACTTGTCCTTCCTTATGGGAGCATACTCCGCATAGCAACTTGTCCGGTTTTTTATTTTGAATTGACGTATTCACGCGACAAAACAAAACAAATTATACAAAAACCCATGACCTCACAGTACGCGACCAAATTCGAGGGCATTCCCCAGTAAAACCATTGCAGATTTTAATATAAAAAGTTAAATTTGATTCAAAAACTCAGGACCCAAGTTACTAATTGACTTCATATAGCGTTGTCCCGCTCCGTCCTCGCCGTCCTTTTTCAGCAAACTGCCTAAGTTTTCAAGTTAAATATTTACTAAATCGAGGGGCATAATGTAATTGTAGATAATCCCCCAACTCGCGAGCTAAGAGCTGGTACACAATATAAGACTTTTTGTTGGCTAGTAATGTTTTAGCCGGCGGCTGTCGCACGGTTCTTCTGTTTCAGATGGTGCGGAGTCGCCGAGACGACTGCAGCAGCTGGAGCAGAGACGACCAAAGCAGCCACGGCAGTCGCATGCAACTACTAACGGTAGTGGGTGGGTGCACAATAACCCTCAAGGGAATTGTTATTTGGCTGCTGCATTCTGTGAGGTGGAGGTACATTCCCCAGTCGGGTAGCTTACAATTACGCTCCCTACCTCTCTTTTCGCCAGAGCTTCGTTTGTCAGTCAGCAGGGTGCACCGCGTGCAGGTGAAGTTGGCTTTGGTTCAAAGATGTTGATGAACCACTTACACCCCAAAACATATATAGATTATAACGTGAATGAAGTTATAAAAACAAAGTGGCATTAACCAATTTTATTTCCAGTTATTTTTATTTTCATGTCTCCGAGGCCGTAAACGTTTGATACAGAACTTCTGTATCTCTCGAAGAAAGTCGTTGTGTTTGTCTGTCCATATTTATTTATTGGTGTAAATAGTTCACCACCATCTTAGAGCCAAAGGTACTCTGACCTTCTCAGAGACGGCATCAATTCAAACAGCTCATCCGAGCACTCCCCGTGATATAATTTGTATAGAACGCAAAGAGACGCTACATCTCTGCGTGTAGAGAGAGTCCAGTCGAGTAGAGACCATTTGGTTATCGACCATTCGAACACTTTTCGTTGCTTGCGGTCAACTGGAGCAAGCAAGTACCTGCACGTGGTGCATACGGCTTATTTACCAACAAGGCTTTGGCGAAAGAGTGGTAATTTTAAAACGCTCGACTGGGAAGTATCTCCACCTCGCAGAATACTGCAGGAAAGAAGGGCGTGAAGAGGTTTTTACAGGGTCGGCAACGCGCGTGTGATGCCCCTGGTGTTACAGGCGTTCATAGGCTACGGTAACTGCTTTCCATCAGGCGGGCCGTATGCTTGTTTGCCACTTTAGTTGTATAAAAAAAAAAAAGGAAAAAGGAAAATTATAATTCCCTTAATGGATGGATTTTACTTGAATGGATTGCCGTGTTGCTGCTAGGAACTGACGTATCACGTCAAACAATTATAATCTATCATTTATCGTTTTCTTTTTTATATGATTTTGTAACATGCCCCTTAACCCTTTCAGTGCCGGCTTACGTATTAAGAAATTTACCCTCATGCCGGCATACATATTATTAAACCTAGACATTGAATGTGAAACCTACACGCCGATAGGCGTCTTTAGCATATAATTAAAGACAATTTGATCTACACTACTTTGCGTGCTTCCGCCACCAATTAGTTCATGCAAACTACTGCCGGCCGGTAGCGGCCGGTGGCGGAAGTACTCAAAGTACTGTAGATCAAATTGTCTTTAATACGGCATGGTTAGCAATGGCCACTTTAACTCCAAGGTCGCGGGTTCGATTCCCGAACAAGACAAACATTTGTGTGAATGA
Source organism: Hypsopygia costalis (assembly GCA_937001555.2). Taxonomy (NCBI): domain Eukaryota; kingdom Metazoa; phylum Arthropoda; class Insecta; order Lepidoptera; family Pyralidae; genus Hypsopygia; species Hypsopygia costalis. The sequence continues at coordinate 73,446 of OW443355.2, forward strand.
ACATGTCAGTTTGTCTTGGTACCCGTACAACCAAATACATAGTACAAGCTTTACGCTTAATTTGGTACTAGATGGCGCTGTGTAAATTGAATACCGCCGAAGCTGGAGCCAATTACCATCGGATTTTATACTTCTCACATCAGGCGGGCATACGGCCCGCCTGATGTGAAGCGGTTACCGTAACCGTATTAACGCTCGCAACATAATATATCACTTGCGTTCCGCCATCCCCGCTGCCAACGCATCATCTTCTCTGGTGACCTCACTCACTCGCAGGAACACAACAACCCTCAAGGGAATTGTTATTTGGCTGCGGTATTCTGTGAGGTGGAGATACATTCCCCAGTCGGGTAGCCTACAATTACGCTCCCTACCTCTCTTCGCCAGAGCTTCGTTTGTCAGTCAGCAGGGAGCACCACGTGCAGGTGAAGTTGGCTTTGGTTCAAAGACCTTGATGAACCACTTACACCCAAAAACCATCGGATTTTTTGATTACAAATATCGGATTTCTGTTTGAGTTTGTGATAAACGTCTAAAGTTTAATAGGTAGACCGTCTCCGACCCTATCTGCTAAGCTTATTGCTATTAGCATAAATTGAAGGTGAACTTAGATTTTCGCAATGAAAAAATGGTAATCACCGGTCGGAAAACTGGACTGTGTATTCTGTCCCCAATAGTGTTTGATACTTAAAATCCGTGGCACGTGGTACGTGGTGACAGTTGAGCTTCACTTGACTAGCCATCTCTTTAGGCTTTTAATGCCTTATTTGCCATATTGCTGTCTCTCACATTGCTAAGAGGGGAAGTCAAATTCCAAAAGCTTCCTACTCCTACTAATTTCTTCTGATTAAATTTTTGATAAGAAAGCGCCACAGAGCTCAGAAACTATTAGAATTTTTAGGAAAACAAAAAAGTGTTCATATCTCCGAGATTTTTTTTTTTTGAAATTATTACTTAGATATATCAATTTATAATAATAAAACTCAGTTGGGTGTTTGAGGTTTTGCATACTTGGAGTTACACGTTGTATATAGGTCCCAATAGTGTACACTATTATAGATACTTAAAATTCGTGGTGCACGGCAGATGAACTTCACTTGACTAGCCATCTCTTTAGGCTTTTAATGCCTTATTTACCATATTGCTGTCTCTCACATTGCTAAGAGGGGAAGTCAAATTCCGAAAGCTTCCTACTCCTACTAAATTCTTCTGATTAAATTCGTTGTGAGTTCCAAGACAGCCGTAGTTTTACCCCGGGACTGCAATGGACTTCATTGTTCATTGCCTTTTTTGGCGGTCGCCACTGTTCATCCTGGCTACACAGTGGTGGGAATGTGTGGTGGGCCCATTTTATAAAAAAATCTCAAGAGTCTAACAAATATCAAACTTAATTTACTGAGACATCGCATAAACAAATATTTCTTGAAAAATGGAAAAATTCACCTGCCCCCACTAGGTGGGATTTGAACCCACGACCTCTCGATGACCGGTCGAGTGCTCTTCCAACTGAGCTACCAGGAAGGTACGTGTTACTGACGAATTTTTGTATCTTATATTGTACTACGTGAGTCACATCTGGCAAGTTGGACAAGGCAACTATTTAAATAATAATAATTGCATAAATATCCATATCCTTACTGTCATAGCTAGGGTTCCCAACAATCCCGGATTACCCGGGAGACTCCGGTAATAATGGTTTATCTCCCGACCTCCCGGGGAAGAGTAATTTCTCCGGTTTTTCTAAAAAAGTGGTATAACTTTGAAGATCCGGAATAACATGAACAGGAAATACGGTAATACTAGACTCCAGGGATTGTTCAATATTGACTTAGATAGTGACAAACTTTACCACGAGGTCGGACTTTTGCGGGTTGTTTCTTTACTAAATCGATTCGATTCGATCGGTTGGTCCTTTCCAGAGTTGGCAACCCTAGTCATAGCATTGAACACCATGGTATGTCACCATGGTGTATCAATACCACGTTCAAATGTATTTATAGATAAAACAGCAAGCAGAGCCGAATAAAAAGCCTAGTGTATCAACGATAAGGTTTTATGCGATCGTAAAAATATCGTCGCGTTGTATCGCGGAGAATGCGGGCTTCAGAAATTCATGGATATAGGAATTCTGGATTATCGACGACAAAACACATTTCACTTTCATGCATACTATCACGACCTCCTCCTGAAGGAGATGGAACGCCAGGAGAACAGATTCAAATATTTTATATTCGATATTGATTTTATATTCGACCTCTTCAGGCGTGCTAGGTTCCTGGTACTTGAGATAAAAAATATTGATTGAAATAAAAATGGAACAATTTTGTACTCACAAATAATTTTGACTATTCTTAGCAATGTGAGAGACAGCAATATGACACACAGATGAAATTAAAACTCGGTTTTAAGCCTAGTTCGCATTAGGTTAGTATTTTAGTCTAGAAGCGAGTAATTTAGTAGCTAAAATACTCGCTTCTGCTCTGAAATCGTTCATATTTTGCTTGAGTACAGTTTACAAGAGTGGTGTTTTGCAAGATGAACAACCTGCAATGGAATAAAAAAATCAAAAAAATAAAAATGATTGAACTAATCGTAATAATGGCTATTCTAGAATTTGTGTGCTAAACTACTCGACTAAATTTTCATTGTTCAGACTAGGGTTGTAACGGAGGCCTACTTAGCGGAGGCAGATGCGGAGGCGACCTGTATCACCTCCGCGGATGCGGAGGTTAACGGAGGCGGCGGCGAAGGTGAAAGTGGGTGTAGAAAAAATTGAAATTTATGGTGCATTAAAACTAAGTACAAAGTTTTCATTTCAAATTACTTAAGTAAACATATACTCATTAATAAACATTACCTTCTAGTCAATCAAAATTAATACAAAATCTGGAATTGATGTCTTCTAATAGTTTTTACCGCGCGTTATTGTTCTATGATTACGTAAATAAACCTCCGTTACAACTCCGCAAAAATTGTACGGAGGCGGAGGCGGAGGTATGATTTCTTGCGGAACTTCCGCAGTAACGGAGGCGGAAGCGAAGTTCCGTTACAACCCTAGTTCACACACGTTTAGTTACTAAATTACTCGCTTTTAGACTAAATCACTAGACTAATGCGAACTAGCTTTTAGTTTTTATTCTTCCTGTTCTTTCTGTTCTAGAAGCATAATTTATATTGTAATCTCCATTCACGAGTTGTGTTTTCAGCGGCTCCAGTACGCTTTAATAAGATCACGCGTCGGAATAACGAGCGCCGACACTGATCGTCGGCACGTGACGAAATACAAATTGGAAAATGGAAAACAGACAATTGTTTGTTTGACGAGCTCGCTGGTCGGATGGTTAGCAATGGCCGCTTTGAATCCGAACTTGTGGGTTTGATCCCCGCACAAGACAAATATTTGTTTCTTTTTATGCTACGTCGGGTGCGAAACAAGAATACAGCCCGTCTGAATTGAGGCGGTTACTGTAGTCATAGTAATGCTCGCAACATTAATTATCGCTCGCACTCCAATGCAGCATCTCCTTTCTAGTGACCTCACTAACTCGCAGGAACACAACAATCAAACTGTATCCCCCGATTTTGTTATCATTCGTTTTTTTGAATTGCCTCCCTTTGGAAGCAATTTTAAAGTCATATTCACGTCAATACATCATCATCATCATCAGGTCCATTTTAGTCTCCACTACAGGAGCACGACCATCTCTCGTCCGTCCCAGACAGAAGGAGGATTTGGCTTACACTCCCCACGCTGGCCAGACGTATTGGGGAGGCCTGATCGATGTTTTATAATGTATTTCCCTTAGTCGCCTTGTACGACATCCACGGGAAGAGACGGAGTGATTCTATTCTAGTCTGCCGGAAACCACACGGCCAAAAAAATTGATTGGAGTGTCCAAATTACTTTGATGCCATGCCGGACTATTTATATGAAAATCTAGCTCACTCGCGCAACTTCGTCTGCGTGTGACAGAGCGTTGAGAGTGAAGCGTAAGGTTACCATTTGAAAGGTTATAGTGAGCCGATCTTAGAAGATAGACTTCACTATCACGGACTTTTTTTGTTTGTTTGGGCAACCAAACAAACAAATTTTGGGGTGTAAGTGGTTTATCAACATCTTTGAACCAAAGCCAACTTCACCTGCACGTGGTGCACCCTGCTGACTGACAAACGAAGCTCTGGCGAAAAGAGAGGTAGGGAGCGTAATTGTAAGCTACCCGACTTGGGGATGTACCTCCACCTCACAGTATACCGCAGCCAAATAACAATTCCCTTGAGGGTTGTTGTGTTGCTGCGAGTGAGTGAGGTCACCAGAAAAGAAGGAGATGCTGCGTTGGCAGCGGGGGTGGCGGCTCGCAAGTGATATATTAAGTTGCGAGCGTTAATACGGTTACGGTAACCGCTTCACATCAGGCGGGCCGTATGCTTGTCCGCCACCCGACGTAGTATAAAAAAAAATCTGTTGTCTGTAAAGTCTGTTTACTGACGATAGTTGAACGTGATAACGTCATAAGAAAATACTGACGGAATGTTTGCATTTTTCAAAAGAAAATTTTAATGGAACGCCTCAGAGCGAGGTAACGCCGCATACGTCATGTTTTTTAACCGACTTCAAAAAAGGAGGAGGTTCTCAATTCAACTGAATATTTTTTTTGTATGTATGTTATTCGATATGTTCGCGAATTGTGAAGCGATTTTCATAATTATTTTTTTATTTGGAAGGGTATGATTGCAATGTGGTCCCATATTCACCAAATCAGGATCTGATGATGGGATGCCAGGGAAATCAAGGGAAACCCTGAATTTTTATAAGCACGTATGGTCAAATTCATTTTTTTTTTATTTGAAAGGGTAATTGCGATGTGGTATTCACCAAGTCAGGGTCTGATGATGGGATCCCAGAAAAATCGAGGGAAACCCTTAAAATTACCCTATGGTAGCCGGCAGAATAGAATTGCGCCACTCCATTGCTCTGCGCTGGATGTCGTACAAGGCGACTGCCTTGTACGACATCCAGCGCAGAGCTTGTGTCACGCAATAACTTTTCTCCCGGAAAAGACGGGCAGCAGCGTCTGCCGGGGTATTTCACCAATAAGCTGCGCTCGCCAACTGAAGTCGGTTGCAATTTTTTTTTTAAATCAACTTTTGTTTTCGTGCGTGCAGCCGGCTCCATCGAATTATAAGACGTCACGTCAAAAAAAATCAGGTTTATAATATTAGTTTTAAGTATTAGCAAGTTGAAGTGGCAGTGGGCAGGGCACATAGCACGGAGGACGGATGACCGATGGGGTCGAAAGGTTCTCGAGTGGAGACCACGTACCGGCAAGCGCTGCGTAGGACGTCCACCCATGAGGTGGACAGACGACCTCATTAAGACCGTAGGATCGCGCTGGATGCAAGCCGCTTCCAACCGGTCTTATTGGAGATCTAGAGGGGAGGCCTATGTCCAGCAGTGGACTTCCAATGGCTGAGATGATGATGATGATGATGATGAATATTAGTTTAGATGCGTTCATATACATATAAGAAAATACTGGGTCTGAAAATATTGTTGAGTGCGGCGTTCCCAAGAGAGCCGTAAGCACATTGATGGCCGATTAAGTGTGGGCCGATATTCGCTGAGTACACCTGGGACCTATTAACATGTAATGCCGATAAAATATTTGCTATTCGACTCTCTTTAAGTGTAACCTTTGATATTCGTTTCCTAAGACATTTTATACCACGAACGGTGAAACTGTAGAATGAACTTCCCTCAGCGGAATACCCTCAGTGCAATATCGCTGAGGGAATGTCCCATGTCGTAATTGTTCGGTAACGACCTGGGATTTGGGTGTAAGTGGTTCATCAACATCTTTGAACCAAAGCCAACTTCACCTGCATGCGTTACACCTCACTGACTGGGTAATGTGCCTCCATCTCACAGAATACCGGAGCCAAATAACAATTCCTTTGAGGGTTGTTGTGTTCCTGCGAGTGAGTGAGGTCATCAGAAAGGAAGGAGATATACACATAATATTACATAGAGAAGACCCAGCCAAAGACAAATATGCCAGTTCATGCATACAAATCTTGCGCGGGGATCGAACCCGCGACTTCGGAGTCAACGTGTAATTGCTAAACATTCGACCACCGAGCTCGTCTATTATAAAAGGCTAGCATCGGATCGGCGAGTCCTTGATGTTGCCGGTCTCCGTGACCGTGGTGATTCCTTTCACCAGATGACCCACGACACCCAAACGAACATCGTTTGCCTCCCATTTATATATAAAAAAGCCTTTGAAGAAAGTTGTTGGCTTTTGTTAAAAGAAACTTTCACTCCATGAGTGCCATGCTGTCATATTAATTTTTGGGTGTAAGTGATTCATCATGTTCTTTGAACCAAAGCTAACTTCACCTGCACGTGGTGCACCCTGCTGACTGACAAACGAAGCTCTGGCGAAAAGAGAGGTTGGGAGCGTAATTGTAAGATACCCGACTGGGGAATGTAACTCCACCTCACAGAATACCGCAGCCAAATAACAAATCCCTTGAGGGTTGTTGTGTTCCTGCGAGTGAGTGAGGTCACCAGAAAGAAAGGAAAGAGATGCTGCGTTGGCAGCGGGAGTGGCGGCGTGCGAGCAATATTTTATGTCGCAAGCGTTAATATGGCTACGGTAACCGCTTCACATCAGGCGGGCCGTGTGCGTGCCTGCCACCCGATGTAGTAGGTATAACAAAAAAAAATTACTACATACTAATGATTTTTCGGATCTATTTTTCTTGTAAACTACTAGCTTCGTGTCGCGCTATCTGTCAAATATAGACAAAAAGTTAACATTAGAACCTTTTTCTGACAATAAGAATTACAACAAAAAAAGAATTAATGCTTATGTGTGTTTGACGTCATATATATTCAGTTGTTGAATGGCTTATCATGTCCACTTTGATTCCGGCGTTGCGGGTTCGATCCCCGCACAAGATAAACATTTGTGTGCATGAATATGTCTGTTTGTAAATTGTAAATATATACACAGAAAACTCCCAGACCTAGGTCTGGGAGTTTTCTGTGTATATATTTACAAAAAATATATATTTAAGTATTATATCAGTTATCCAGTACCCATAGTACAAGCTTTGCTTAGTTTGGGACTAGATGGCCGTGTGTAATTTGTCCAGGAATATTTTATGTACAAGACAGGAGAACTGGCTCTTTCTTCACTCTAAAAGTGAGCTAAATTCAGCGGAGAAACGCAGCCAGTGTCCTTGCCTCCCTGCCGCATGGGACCGATATTTTTGAGGAATAGATTTGTATTTTTTTTCTTTCTATTAGTTTTATTTTTAAGTAGTATTACAATTAGATTATTTTTATTTAATTCAGTTTAGTTGTATTTAACGTACTTCAGAATAATTAGTTATTTATCAAAAAATGTACAAAAAAATTTCATCAGCAACACAAACCTTCCTGGTAGCTCAGTTGGAAGAGCACTCGACCGGTCATCGAGAGGTCGTAGGTTCAAATCCCACCTAGGGGGGGCAGGTGAATTTTTCCATTTTTCAAAAAATATTTATCTGGTAAGTTGGCCAAGACAACTATTTAATAATAATTTAATGTACAAAACAGTTCCGCGAAAGTAAACAATTGCACGATTGTATTTTCTATTGTCAGTTATTTGTCGGTGGTGTGAGGCGAGATGTCGAGCCAGCTGTTGCTTTGTGAATGTGAATTTTGAAATCAAAAATGTAGCTGAAACTTGATATTCTGCATTTCGCGCGGCACGCTCTGTTAAATGAAAAAACATGTATTTTATGCAACTAGGCTCTTGTATGTACTTTTTTTTATATATTAGAGGGGGCAAACGTGGAACACAACAACCGTGGGCGGTGGTGATTGCTTCAAGGTGATTGCTTTGCATCAGGTGACCCACATGATTGTTTCTCATACATACGTTTCTCATGCCCCCCTCTCTGGGGCAGCCGCCTCCTGGACTGGTAAAGAGATGACCACAAAAACTATATAAATAAACTTTAAGTGTTTAGTACTGGCGTTAACAGGGTTTGTTTTCTCAAGATAATTTTGGGGGTAAGTGGTTTATCAACATCTTTGAACCAAAGCCAACTTCACCTGCACGTGGTGCACCCTGGTGAATGACAAACGAGGCTCTGGCGAAAAGAGACTTGGCAACGGCAACCGCTTCACATCAGGCGGGCCGTATGCTTGTGTATCACCCGACGTAGTATATAAATAAATATTTCTGAACAATTTACACAGCGCTATCTAGTCCCAAATTAAGCGCAAAGCTTGTGTTATGGGTACTAGATAACTGATAAATGTACTTAAATACATTTTTTTTTTGTAAATACATACTTATGATACATAGAAAATACCCAGACCAAGACAAACAGACATGCTCATGCACACAAATGTTTGTCTTATGCGGGAATCGAACCGACGACTTCGGAGTCAAAGTGGTCATTGCTAACCATTCGACCACCGAGTTTGTCAATATATATAATAAAAAGATATATAATCTATATATAAAAATCAATGACACTTTTCGTTGTAATTTTATAACTCAAGAACGGGCACACCTATCCAAACCAAATGTTTAGGCTTTGTTCGGACTATTTAGTAGATGGTTTATGTGAAGTTTGCATAAAATCGGTAGAGGGGTTCTTCATTTATCACATTTTTTGTAACATATGAATTCAATAAATGGCGGATCATTTTGTTAATGGGGATTTTGCTGTCAAATTGAAACTTTTTTCAGTGTTGACGGTACAAGCGACGTAGCGAAGCACGTACCGGGCCGCTAGTATATAAAATAATAATACAATAAGTATATAAAAAAAATGATAAACCTCGCGTACGCTTTAAGTTCTTTGATCGACATCAACCCATGGTCTTCCCTCAGTCGCAGTGGTTTACAACTCCACCACGCTGCTCAAATGCGGGTTGGCGGAGTCCAGTGTTTCCAAGCCGCCTGAAGGCCACTTACTTGGTTTAATGACTAAATAAATAAATAAATATTGTTAGACAAATTACACAGCGCAATCTAGCCCCAAAGTAAGCGAAGCTTGTGTTATGGGTACTAGACAACTGATAAACATACGTAAATACATTTTTTTTTTTTTTTTTTTGTAAATACATACTTATTATACATAGAAAACACCCAGACCAAGACAAACAGACATGTTCATGCAAACAAATGTTTGTCCTGTGTGGGAATCGAACCCACGAGCGTTGGTGTCGAAGCCGCGTCATTGACCGCTACGCCACCGAGCTCGTCAAATTCAATCAATCAATCAGTCAATGACTGTCGTTTAACGTGCCCTCCGAAGCACAAAGGAGCTAGAGATAAATACACCCATCCATAGACGACGACGTCCAGTTTCGATGTCACCTGGAGGGGTAGGTCAAGCTGGCGTCGAAGAAACTAGGTGTGCTCAACAGGGCGAAGCAGTACTTCAATCCGCGGCAGAGACTTATGCTTTACAAAGCTCGGCCGCATATGGAGTACTGTTGCCATCTATGGGCGGGAGCGCCTAGATACCAGCTTGCACCTTGTGACTCGATTCAAAGGCGCGCTGTGAGGATTGTCGACGATCCCAAACTAACAGACGGTTTAGAAACTTTAAGTCTGAGAAGAGATTTTGCGTCCCTTTGTGTGTTCTACCGTCTGTACAATGGGGTGTGTTCAGAGGAGTTGTTTGATATGATGCCAACGGCCTCCTTCTACAGTCGCACCGCTCGCCATCGACAGGGAATTCATCCTCACACATTGGTGTCTAAGTAGTCCCGTACTGTGCGGTTCCAGAGAAGTTTTCTCCCGCGTACTGTCAAGCTTTGCAATGAACTGCCTGTCGAGGTTTTCTCAGAGGACTACAGCATCGGGTTCTTCAAAAGGGGCGTGAAGAGGTTTTTACAGGGTCGGCAACGCGCGTGTGAAGCCAGAACAGGCGTTCATAGGCTTCGGTAACTGCGTTCCATCAGGCGGGCCGTATGCTTGCGTGATAGATTAGGCTGAACGACGCCATCGAGCCTCACACTTGGCTCGCGTGTTGATAAACATCCATTTCTACTCACTCACCGGCGTGTCATATAAAAACCTATGGATAAAGTACCAGCCGACCATATTTCACTAGATACGTTACGCTAGTGTGGATATCGTCTATATCTGCGTGTCACAACACTATGGTTACTATAGGAACAGATGTGACATAAATAAATAATAAATAAAAATTTTTTTCTGCACAAATTACACTCGGCCATCTAGTCGCAAACTAAGCAAAGCTTGTACAATGGGTACTAGATAACTGATATTATACTTAAATACATTTTTTAAGTACCTATATACATATAATACACACCAAATACCCAGACCAAGACATACAGACATGCACACAAATGTTTGTCTTGTATCGAACCTGCAACCTCGCAGTCAAAGTGGCCATTGCAGAATTCGACCACCGAGCTCGTCAAATTAAATAAATGAAATTAAAATTCTTCACAAGCAATGCTTTTCCGGGCATTATTTTACTCGACTGACAAAGAAGGGAGTGTTATATTATTCTAATGTATGTATATTTCTTTGGCAGTTTTACAGCCTAAACCTGCGCCTTATTAGTTAATCATTAGGGTGCACTACGTGCAGGTGAAGTTAGCTTTGGTTTGCTTTGGAAGAGAAGGTGAGCAAATGTGTAGGTACCTATAGGTACCCACAAAAAGTTTATTATGTTCGCCAACATTGACCTTCCGATTGAGTTAAAATTTGACACAATAAATAATTTCGTTCTCGTGACAATGCGTGATTGCTTAAACGCTGCCATTTTTAATCCAATATTGTAGCCGTATCATATCTTAATTTCCCCTTTACCCCTATGACATACCTATATCAAATTGGTTTGTTTTTTTTTATTAACATCTATTAAAAGTGTTTTAATTTTATACGGCTAGAGTTGCAAACAAGCGTACCACCCACCTGATGTAAAGCAGTCATCGTAGCCTATAGACACTTAGCGCTTTTTGTTTTTTTTTATCACTGTAATAGATAATCCAAAAAAAAAAAAATTGATGTCAAATGTACTCCTATGATAACCACAGTGTAGTGTAATAAATAACAACCAGCGTGCAATACGCGGTCCGCCCGCCGTGCGTGATCCGCTCACTGTCAAGTATTTTATTCAATTTTATTCTGTGACACGAGTGGGTTTAGTGCTGCGTGATATTTATAGTATACTATAAAATAGGAGAACGTTCTCGAGGCGATTTTGTTTTTCAAATTGATTTACGGCACTGGAATCAATGTCCTTTTGAGTCCGTCTTTGTATGGCCTGTGAACCATTTTTTTTCGATTTGTTATCTAAAGACGTCACAATAATATAACTAAAGGTGAAAGAATTACTTCGATAGGCTAAAAACTTCTCGACATATGATAACTTGAAGATCACAATTTTGGACTATCCCGAAAACGCTCCATACAAAAGGCATACAGTATTATGACGTCAAGATACGCTATTTTATATGCATTAAATCAGAAATTTGTACAACAGCTATGTTAAATATTGCGTTTATGTAGCTAGTGCCGTAACAAAAGTTATAGTATTTTTTTTTTGTATCATTCAATGGTAATATTTATTTTTTATAATTTCAATCTTTTAAAATGGACTTTTCCACCAAATTTTGATCGACCATTAGACACGTCGGACATAACTTATTCAAATTTTGAGATCGCAGATCGTTCTAGTTTTATGTATTTTATGTTACTGATAGAGAGTTTTTATAATTTTAGAACTTTGTTCACATGCCTATTTCTTTATCTTATTCCTGGCTTCCGAAAAATCGCCAACCCTTATTCATCCCACTGTTCAGATACGAGTCTCCCCTCAATAGAAGAGGTTTAGAGCATACTCCAACACGCTGCTCAACTGCAGGTTGGCTGAGGTCAGTGTTATCAAGCCGCCTAAAGACCACTGACTTGGTTTAACGACTGTCATCTAACGACAACTACCGGGATCGACGGCTTAACGTGCCCTCCGAAGCACGGAGGAGCTCGAGATAAATAAACCCACCCATGGACAGGATACGGCCGACGACGCTTAACTTATATCTTCGATTAGATAGACACGCATAAACGACGCCATCAAGGTTTTCGCTTCCACAAACATATTAAAGACTATTTTTATTGTTCCATAGTGTTAGGTATTTCTATTTATATCTTTCTTTGAAGAGCTCGGTGGTCGAATGGTTAGCAATGGCCACTTTGACTCCGACGTCGCGGGTTCGATCCCCGCACAAGACAAATATTTATGTGCATGAACAATTGAACATGTCTGTTTGTCTTGGTCTGGGTATTTTCTATGTACCTATTATATATATGTATTTACTATTTACAAAAAAAAAGTATTTAAGTATTAAATCAGTTATTTAGTACCCATAGTACAAGCTTTGCTTAGTTTATATACGGAATATTTATTGATGTGTTTTCAAATAAAATTAATTTCTTCTTCATTGCTATCTCCGCTGCTAACGTAGCATTACCTTAGATCTGAAAATTTGGCTCACTTTTGTCGTTCCCTACGTTAGTTACTTGTCTACATAGTGCCTGGCAAAAATAGGTCGGGAACACACGAGTGAGCGAGCGAGCCCGTCACCATATTTAGCAATTCTGTCAGTGTTGCAGACAAACGGGGAAAGTACTCTCGTAGAGTTCACCAAGTGTAGGGTTGGCACTCGAGGGAAAGTTAAATTAAATAATTAATCTAATATACATAAAATTCTCACAATGTTAGTTACCATCATCATCATCAACAGGTCATTTTAGTCTCCACTACAGGAGCACGACCCTCTCTCGTCCGTCACAGACAGGAGGATTTGGCCTACACTCCCCACGCTGGCCAGACGGGTTGGGGAGGCCTGATCGATGTTTTATAATGTATTTCTCTTAGTCGCCTTGTACGACATCCACGGGAAGAGACGGAGTGATTCTATTCTATTCTGCCGGAAACCACACGGCCAAGTAGTTACCATACTGCTCCGAAACGGCTTGACCGATTTTTATGAAAGTTTGTATACATATTCAGTAGGTCTGAGAATCGGCTACTATCTATTTTTCACACCCCTAAGCGATAAGGGTTGTCCACCCATAACTTTTTTTTTAATTTTTTTGGACATTTTATTTATTTATTTATAATGTGACATTAAAAAATACATACAACCCCAAATTTTCACCCTTGTATCACCAACCCTTATTTTTTAATAGCAATTTAATAGCTATTAATAAAACAACGTTTGCCGGGTCAGTTAGTATATTATAAATTAATATTTCATCCATATCATCTTGGTAATTGGCGATCTACTACAGTACGTTTCCTAAGACATTTTATACCACGAACAGTGAAACTGTGGAATCAACTTCCCTCAGCGGTATTTGAGAACAATTACGACATGGGAGCCTTCAAGAACAGAGTCTTTATTTCCCTTCCTTTTGGTGTGTAAGTGGTTCATCAACATCTTGAACCAAAGCCAACTTCACCTGCACGCGTTACACCCTGGGGAATGTACCTCCACCTCACAGAATACCGCCGCCAAGTAACAATTCCTTGAGGGTTGTTGTGTTCCTGCGAGTGAGTGAGGTCACCAGAAAGAAAGGAGATGCTGCGTTGGCAGCGGGGGTGGTGGCGCGCGAGCGATATTTTATATTGCGAGCGTTAAGGGCCCCAGATTGGCTTTAGTTCTAAAATTGAAGTGAGTAACTACACCCCAAAAATCAATGGGTTAAAGTTAATTTTGTGGCAACCCTGTATGATATAATGCAATATTCATTATTTTGATTCGGGGTATTGAAAGCCTTTCAGAGGGCGAGAGGGAGAGATCGGAGAGACAAGGACGGAGATACTGAGCAAATGGAGTGACGGGTTTTAGATCATTTGATACAGAAAGGGTCCTTTGAACTGCCGATTTTAATGTTATGAAAAGATGGTCTCGACAGAGCAAAGAGGGTTTTAATAAGGTTGCATTATATACGAATGTTTTTATATTATTGTCTGATTTGTCATTTAGGTTCCCTTTGTGTGGTTTACCGATTGTACAATGGGGTGTGTTTAGAGGAGTTAATTGATTTGATGCCCACGGCTTCCTTCTATTGTCGCACCGCTCGCCATCGACAGGGACATTCATCCTCACGTCCCTTTGTGTGTTCTACTGATTGTACAATGGAGTGTGTTTAGAGGAGTTACTGTCTTGATACCCATGGCCTCCTTCGACAGTCGCACCGCTCGCCATCGACAGGGAATTCATCCTCACACATTAGAGCCTAAGTGGTCGCGTACTGTGCGGTTCCAGAGAAGTTTTCTTCCACGTACTATCAAGCACTGAACTGACTGTTGAGGTTTTCTCAGGAGACTACAGCATGGGGTTCTTCAAAAAGAGCGTGAAGAGGTTTTTACAGGGTCCACAATGCACGTGTGATTCCTCTGGTGTTACAAGCATCCATATGTTACGATAATTGCTTTCCATCCCGCGGAGCGAATGTTTGTTGGTTACCTTAGTGGTATAACAAATGTCTGAACGGTTGTGTGTTTAACTATCTTCAAAAACAGAGGTTTTATGTTGTTGTTTTTTTTAATACTACGTAAGGTGGAGACAAGCCTACGGCCCGCCTGGTGTTAAGCGGTTACCGTAAACATTTATAGATAAGTCGCTCGTACCCCGCTTCCAAGACAGCAACCCCTTCCTTTCTTTCGTGATCTCACTCGTTGCAAGAACAGACTAACCCTTAAAAGAATAGGCTTGTATCCCATTTTTTTTTTCGATTTGTTATTTAAAGACGTCACAATAATATAAACATAGGTGAAATAATTACTACGTTTGCATAAAAACTTCTCGAGATATGATAACTTGAAGATCATAATTTTGGACTATCCCGAAAACGCTCCATACAAAAGGCCACCACGTTATGACGTCACACCGTGCTATTTTATATGCATTAAATCAGAAATTTGTACGACAGCTATGTTAAATATTGCGTTTATGTAGCCAGTGCCGTAACAAAAGTAATAGTATTTTTTATTGTTTCTACAATGGTAATATTTATTTTTTATAATTTCATACCTTTAAATGGACTTTCCCACCAAACTTTGACCGAACATAAAACATGTCGGACATAAGTTATTAAAATGTTAAGATTGCAGATCGTTCTAGTTTTATGTATTTTACGTTACTGATAGAGAGTTTTTATAATTTTGTAACATGGGCAACAAGCCTAGACTAACCCTTAACCCTTAAACAGACTAACTATACCTTAAACAGACAAATAATATTTGGCTGCGGTATTATGTGAGGTTTTTAATTATTATTACTAACAAATTGCGAATCTTCGTGGAATTCGTCACCTTTTTTTTGTGTAAAAAAAATTGAGATATGATTACTAGACATTAAAATTCGACTGTGTTTTAGACCACACGACTGAAGTAAAACTTCTTTTGAAACGAAACGAAACGAAGCGAAACGAAACGAAACGAAACGAAATGAAATGAATTTATTACTGTAAATGTGGTCGGTTACAGATGAAAGATATTATAATGTTGTCACACACATTTAGTCTCAGTAGACATGTGATAGATATTTAAAGTCACTTTGTCCTAAAACCTAGGGTGAAAATTTATTGAAAATATTATATTTATCTATCTATCTTTAGCTCTACTAACTAATATCTACCTCTCAACTTCTGTTCGCCGTTTCCGTAACGCTCTCGTCACGCATTCTCCAGCTTACTCCTCAAACGTGCGTAAAGAAGTTTGACTTAAAAAAAAACCGGACAAGTGCGAGTCGCACTCGCCCACCGAGGGTTCCGTAGGTACGTAGTATCATTATTAAATTTGATATTTTTCATTATAAATAAGAAAGAATGCGTCGAAAAAAATAAATACAATATATTTTGCAATGTGTACAATGTGTACATCAAGCCCTTTCATATGATACCCCATTTGAACTAGTAGTTTCAATTTGAAATTTCGACACCCTATAAAAAATATAGACCCCCTATTTGTTAAGATCTATTTACAAATGTATAGTTTTGAGATTTATTCCTGTACTTGTAGTCTATAACGATGTTACTTGCCAAATTTCATAGTTCTAGGTCAACGGGAAGTACCCTATAGGTTTTGATTCCCTTGAGTGTGTCGAAATATGCGTTTTTTGATCAATAAACGGCCGTAACTTTTTTCTACGTAAACTTAGCAGTTTGATTTTTTTTTAACTTCATGGGACCGTAGACCTGAGTATAAAGTTAAAATTTCAGCTTGATACCTCGACGCATTCTCGACATAGAAATTCTTGACAGACAGACAGACAGACAGACAGACAGACGGACAACAAAGTGATCTTATAAGGGTTCCGTTTTTCCTTTTGAGGTTCGGAACCCTAAAAATCGTCAGTAATGTTACTGTATTGGTTGGTTAGTCGGTAATGCGCTCGCATTACCGCGCTATCACGCCAATACCCAACATATTAAAATAAAATAAAACCAAATAAATTAGTAGCCAGTCTCGTGAAAACTATAAATAACATAAAAAAAAGCCATTGTAGCCTTGTATGTATTGGGTTGTGTTATATTGCGTTGCGTTGTGTTGTGTCGTATTGAGTTGCGGTGCGTTGTGTTGTGTCGTTTTGCGTTGCGTTGCGCTGGGCTGCGTTGCGTTGTGGTGTGTCGTATTGCGTTGCGTTGCGTTTCACTGGGCTGCGTTGCATTGCGTACCGTTGCGTTGTATTGTGTTGTGTAGTGCTGAAATCGATCCTTTTCTGGCAGGCGTCAAGAGGATCACAATGTTATTGTTATTTATTACTTCACTAGCGACCCGCCCCGGCTTCGCACGGGTGCAATACTTATACTAAATGTACTACAGAAGGTCTTTGCGCTTTGTCCTATCCAGTCCTTCCCCAGTTATAGGCACACGCCGCCGGCTTGCTGTGAAGGGCCATATTGATCTATATTAAATGCGCAATGTATTTAAGGTACTTAATTGGATAAGAATTAATTCTGTATTGCTTAAAATCGCTTCGTAAATAAGGCATTATTTCTTGTAAAAAGCAAAGGATAAAATAACGGTTATTGTGTGTTACCACTAAGAGATAGACATATACCATCGCGAACTTTTTTGTAGACCATTTTAAGGTGAACAATACTGTACTACATTATTTTGATCTATCTCGTTGGGTTCAGCCAGCGTTTGCAATGAAAGAGCAAAAAAATGTGTTTATTTACGACATCACATTAGAAACCTCTAAATTATCAGTGTTTTTCTACTATGTTATGCATATATTATACATATAAACTTTCCAGTTGAATCACTCTATCTATTAAAAAAAACCGCATCATAATCCGTTGCGTAGTTTCAAAGATTTAAGCATACAAAGGGACATAGGGACAGAGAAAGCGACTTTGTTTTATACTATGTAGTGATTATCCTGGTAAAATAAAATGTCTTTCCTTCCCTTTTAAAATTAATAGATAGCTTTCGTATTTGAATCCCCGCCACGGTAATGTGAGAGATAGAAATGCGTAGATATAATTTATCACACCGAGATGACTTAATGCATCTTTATAGAGACACATTAGCTCTCTCTGTGGTAACAATGACTAATGACGACAAGAAACGGATATAATCGCTAAGAGCCATTTGTAATTTGACACGAAACGGTTTCGGGTGAGGTCTCACTGTCAGCGGGTCTCGGGGCGGGGGCACACGACACATTCCCACCACTGTATCTCCTGTGTAGCCAGGATTAACAGCGGCGACCGCCAAAAAAAGGTAATGAACTGTGAAGCCCATTGCAGTCCCGGGAGTAAAACTACGGCTGCCTTGGAACTCACAACGAATTTAATCAGAAGAAATTAGTAGGAGTAAGAAGGTTTTGGAATTTGACTTCCCCTCTTAGCAATATGAGAGACAGCATTATGGTGTAACGACATGCCAGCCAGCCTAAGCCATGCGCCAAGCCAAGCCATAGCCGGGCTTAGACCGGAAGCGCGCCAAACGGTCAAGAACAAGCCCACCGATCGTGCCGTCGATTGGTTGTGACGTCACTGCTGGTCTGCTATCGGGGGAAAGCGCTGATTTATAGCAGTAATAAATATATGTGATTTATTTCAAGCGTTTATTTTCTAAGTCGTTTCAATGGCAAATAAAAAGTTTGAAGAAAGGGCTAAAGAAATGGCTGGTTAAGTGAAGCTCGACTGCCACCACGGATTTTAAGTATCTAACACTATTGGGGACCTAAAACATTGGGTTGTTACCTGACACATCGATTCCAATAATATGATTAGCAAAATCGTCTGAACGCTTGGCAATAGGCTTGTATCCCATTTTTTTTTCGATTTGTTATTTAAAGACGTCACAATAATATAAATATAGGTGAAATAATTACTTTGATTGCATAAAAACTTCTCGAGATATGATAACTTGAAGATCACAATTTTGGACTATCCCGAAAACGCTCCATACAAAAGGCCACCACGTTATGACGTCACATCGTGCTATTTTATATGCATTAAATCAGAAATTTGTACGACAGCTATGTTAAATATTGCGTTTAGGTAGCCGGTGCCGTAACAAAAGTTATAGTATTTTTTATTGTTTCTACAATGATAATATTTATTTTTATAATTTCATACCTTTAAAATGGACTTTTCCACCAAACTTTGACCGAACATAAAACATGTCGGACATAAGTTATTAAAATTTTAAGATCGCAGATCGTTCTAGTTTTATGCATTTTACATTACTGATAGAGAGTTTTTATAATTTTGTAACATGGGCAACAAGCCTATTCTCTCTTGTTACTACCTAATCAGAATAGTATACTGTCAGCGCGGCTATGTAAAATTAAAGTAAATCATCCCATGTTTTATATAAGGTCATTTTGAGTAAGTAGTAAATTCCAGTTTGAATTATTATATACGCCGTAAAGTAAGTCTTGGAAATGAATAGGCTCCAAAATCACTGAACTTGTCACAATTAAAGACCTCGACATGCTTGAGGTTTGTATCGAAAAAAATTGAGTACGATCATGTCCTTGAGGAATAATCATCTGAAGGATATCGAGTTAAACAACAGAAGGTTCAAACGAGACTGATTTATTCATGTAAAGGCGGTGGACGTGGAAAATACAAATTATCGAAGTACCCACACTTCATACACTACATAATAAGCCTTATCTAGAAAAAAATAAGTAATTAACGTACACTTACTCGTAGCTATGTATGTTAACATCGACAGTATAAACTTCAAATGAAATACTGATGTTTCATCTTTATACTTTACTCATGTACTGTATTTGGTCGGCGTTATTTCATATTAACCCATTCATCACATATAAATGGGCTCGTCGATTTATAATAGAGGATTCGACTGAAACGGTGGACTGCCGTTCGATACTTGCTGCATCGGCAATCCGATCCGACTAAATATTTCTCAAAGCTTATTGATGACTAACTTGGTGGACGTCCCATTTGACATAGGAAACATCTCTAGACATTTAGAAGCGGCATCAATAATAATTATCAGGCATTATTTACCACCCTGTTAGAGAAAATCAATATTTATTCTTGTCCACGGCCCGATCGGCCAAACGTACGGCACGGGTGCCGAGCGCGTGCGAGCGTCGCGCTGCTCACGGCACGCAGCACAGCTGCGATCGCGGCGTCGAGCTGCGGCCACCATACGTAGTTTCGCGATAACTGTTTCATACGTACTACGCCCATGTGACTTGCATGGATTTCCTCGAGTATTTGAGGTCTTATAATAGCAGGTATATACTCTATAGCCCCATAGTATACAACCGTGATCGGTGAATAAATTCTTACGTCATCTCTCATATTATATATCCGTATATTTTAAATAATCTTTTATCTTTTTTTTATATAATTACCGGCCACGTCTTTATAACTTAGTGAGAAAGTGTCTTCCACGTAATGTAAAATGCTGTTTCGTATATCTCTGATTATAATCTGTCCCCTATTAAATGTATTCGTGACAACCCGTATGTACTTCCACTTTTTTTTTCTGTTGACACAAATTTAATCCTAAAACCATAGGCTGTTAACCATACTGCAGCGTACCGCTGCAAACGGCTAGCTACTGTTGCGGAATGCCTTTCTTAGGACCGAAAATGTAATTAAGAGCTTTATGGTCACTTCGTAATGTGCAATTTCGATCGGATATGTACTGGTGGTGACGCGTTACGGAATAGATAATAGCGAACCTCCTTATCTATTTGACTATAGCCATGCTCCACCTGACGGAGCGTCCACGAGGCGCAACACAAGAGCCTCTCGCTGCTATCAAACCATACGAACTGCTGTCCACCGCCAGAACTACACCTGTATCACACATAAACTCACATTTATATATTTTATAGTTAAACCGGCCTCTTTTAACCGGAATAGAATGGCCCTTAAATTTTCTAAGTGTTCTGTTTTGTTCCTACTAATTACACAAATATCATCAATAAAGCAACAGCAATTAAGACCAGCCATGGAATCCTCAATTTTTTTTTTTTTTAATTCTGGTAGGCAGATCATACCAAAAGGTGCCCTCCGATATACAAAAGTGCCGACCTGTGTCGTAATTGCTGCCAATGGTTGAGTTGATATCAATTTGTTAGTAGGCAGTTTTGAGATCTAACTTACTGTAAAGTTCGCTCCCACTTAACGCTGCTAACAGTTGTTCTATACGCGGCAACGGACAATGAAATTCTTTAAGAATTTATATTTTATTCATTGTCATTTTATAATCGCCGCTTATGCGAATTGACCCGTCCGGCTTAATGACCGGTACAGGTCGCGCGGCGAGTTAAGATCGCTCGGTAAAACTAGTGGGGGCAATTGGCGCATGTGTACAATCGCGCACAAAATTACTAAGAAAATATTTTTTTTTTCCTTATTTTCTTTTTTTAACCCTTAGTAACTTAACATAATTATAATAACACTAGTTTTTGATTGTGATTTATTGCTAGTATAGTAACAGTAGCCACATTATTTTCGTTGACGGCAGTTGAAGGCCGCCTTTCACGAAAAATCTTTTCGACTTAATTCCATTTTCGTTGCGTACGTAGAACTTTGATGTGTGATTAAAAACAATTGACAAATGATTTCCCGCCATTTTGTTTTCTTAATTATTAAGAAGTTTTCAAGTCGGTTCAAAAAATATAACATTCGAAATTAAAATTGTTCCGATTAGCTAGAAGTGCAAGGTGCAAGTGCTTTTAGTGTACCTCATGTAGTAAAAATTTAATCATCCGGTAGTGTTGATAGTAAACCATTTTCCTGGCTTGCCGTGTTAAAACTTTATTTTTCGGCATTTTTTTCACTACGATGCGATGTACTACTAATACGAAAAACAATTTGTACGCAACAGTACCCAGGAGACACGAGACGCACGGACGCGAGGCGGGAGGTAAAGTGCGACTGATCCACCAATTACGCGTCGGTATTGTCGCGCCCGCCCCCCTTTCTCCTCTGCCCCGCCAAATAGACCTAGAAAGTGAATACTGCGCATGCCCCTTCTACTTTTGCCGAGCGATCTTAACTCGCCGCGCGACCTGTACTATGGGCGTCCCATAGTCAGACCTTTCGACTTTATAAATAATCTGTTCTTGTTGCAGCGCAACAGTCGCAACGCTAAGGGGAGCGGACGTGTTTTGCAAAATATCGGCGTATTATCTTTTAAAAACAATATAATTTTATGTTTAAATGTTCCTATCTTATGGAAAGAAAACTTCTGAAAATTAGTTTGTTCATTCCAAAATAAAAGGGTCTACCTCATGTTTAATATGAAATAAATTAATCGGTTATAATTTAAGTTCTCGAAGCCATCGTCGGCTGACCAACGGTGTACTCCAGTTTCTATAATAAACAGCGGTAGTGTTACACTCGGCCCGCCAGATGGGCTCACCTCGGCTGTAGCGGCGCGAGCGGTGTTCGTATCGCGCACGCCACTTCGATATAACCCAATGGCCCTATCGCGTCACCCGTGTAATTTCGAGAAAAATAACGATCACAAAACATCTTCGATATCACCGATACTTTGCTTTTGCATCAATTTCAAAAACATTTTTTTTTTAAACGTTAATCCACAGTTCACAAAAATAGGGTCCATCTTTATTATTCCGCGCCGATATACATTTACAGTTATACCTAGTATAATCCACTATACTCCACTCCGTCCGAATCAGAGTCACTGTCAATAAAATTTAGGTACCTGAATTTCCTGGCGCCTTCCTCTGGACGTGCAGCACTTAAATGACCTTTCACTTGACACTTATCACACACATAAGATTTGTACCGACACTTCGGTGCATGGCCCTCCCTGGTGCAGCGCCAGCAGGATGCTCGTCCGCGCCGGCCCGTGGCGGCGGCGGCGCCGGCGACGTGCGGGCTCGCTCCGGTCGCGTGGCGGTGCAGGCCGCCCGCGTCCGCCTCGCCCGCTCCGAGTCTCGCGGTGCCAGCCGCCGGCCACAGCGCGCGCCGCTCGCCGGCCGCAGCCTCCGCCGCGTGCGGCTCGGCCGCCTCCAGCGCCGACGCTAGCTCCCCTGCCTTCTTGTAGTTGAGCGAGGATTCGGCGAATAGTCGGGATGGCATATCCTCGCTCCTCAAACCCGATACGAATTGATCGCGCATGTTCTCCTCAAGAATGGAGCCGAAGTTGCTGTAGGTAGCCGAGTGTTTTAATTTTTGTAAGAACACGCCGATCGACTCGCCCTTCGCTCGTCGTCGTTGCCGAAATGTGTGACGCTCGGCGATCTCGGAACGTTTGGGTTCTAGATGATTTTTCATTAAGGTCACTAGTTCCACAAAGCCAAAAGTTTTTGTTTCCGGATGCTTGGGAGCACACAAATCACACATAAGTGCATACGCAAGCGCCCCGACGTGGGTTAGCAACGTGGCCATGTGTAGTTCGGTCTTAATATCGTTTAATTTAATGAACTGTAGTTCCACTAAACGTACATAATGCTGACCAGTCACGGGACCCATCGAGGTCAAATTCGTGCACTTTTTCCTAACGGCTTCCCGAAAATCCAAATTTATTCGTCGCCAATGAAGGATATCGAGTTAAACAACATAAGGTTCAAACGAGACTGATTTATTCATGTAAAGGCGGTGGACGTGGAATATACAAATTATCGAAGTACCCACACTTCATACACTACATCATCAAATACATTTTCCATTGGAATCAATAGAAAACATACACTCAGCGAATCTAGGGGCCGTCCATTAATCACGTGATGTTTTTTTTGCATTTTTAACACCCCCCATCCCCTTGGTGATACTTGGTGAGGTTTAGGTGTAACCCCTCCCCCCCCCACTCAAATCACGTGTATTTTTGTCATGAAGACAAGGACAATGCCTTTTTCCTTATCGTGGCATAAAAGTCATCTTGTTCGTGCAAGCGTGAACATGCCAGACGAGCTACAGAATCGAATCGTGGCAGCTCCATCAATACTCTGAAACCATTATTATACTGTATGCGCAGGAAGTTGTACGCCGTCATCATCTTCAACTTCGTTCGTTTACTTCAACACGCCGCTTTTCGGTTTACAAATTTGACAAAAAATAAATACACGTGATATCTTACTATTGTAAGACCCCACCCCACCCCCCTTGTGATATTTCGTGATTTTTACCGACCCCCTCCCCCTTCTTTCGAGCCTCACGTGATTAATGGACGGTCCCCTACTCGCTTCACTCAACCTCGATTTCAGCCCCGTGGGCTAGAATCCGGCCTAGCATTTCTGTTCCCCGCTGTCACAGAGGCCACACCTCAACGTGTAATGGGTGGTCATCGATCAACCTCGGACACTCAATTGACTGGCCGCGGTCATGGCTTGTGTTTTTTTTTTTTTATACTACGTCGGGTGGCAGACAAGCATACGGCCCGCCTGATGTGAAGCGGTTACCGTAGCCATATTAACGCTCGCAACATAAAATATCGCTCGCGCGCCGCCACCCCCGCTGCCATCGCAGCATCTCCTTCCTTTCTGGTGACCTCACTCACTCGCAGGAACACAACAGCCCTCAAGGGAACCGTTATTTGGCTGCGGTATTCTGTGAGGTGGAGGTACATTCCCCAGTCGGGTAGCTTTCAATTACGCTCCCTACCTGTCTTTTCGCCAGAGCTTCGTTTGTCAGTCAGCAGGGTGCACCGCGTGCAGGTGAAGTTGGCTTTGGTTCAAAGATGTTGATGAACCACTTACACCCCAAAACTTACACCTTAACTGCGGGTTGGCGGAATCCAGTGTATTCAAGCCGCTTAAAAGCCACTGGCCTCCCCGACCCGTCTGGCCAGCGTGTGGAGTGTAGGCCATATCCTCCTTCCGTCTAGGACGGACGAGAGAGGGTCGTGCTCCTGTAGTAGAGACAACAATGGACCTGATGATGATGATGATGAAAAGCCATAGACTTGGCTTAACGACTATCATTTAATAACGGCAGCCGGAACCGATGGCTTAACTTGCTCTCTGATACACGGAGGAGCTGGAGATAAATAAAACCAATGCTACGGACGATAAATAAATAGATAAATATTCCTGGACAAATTACACACGGCCATCTAGTCCCAAACTAAGCAAAGCTTGTACTATGGGTACTAGATGACTGATATTATACTTAAACATATTTTTTAGTAAATACATACATATAATAATAGAAAACACTGAGACTAAGACAAACAGACAAGACATGGCACACAACTATTTGTCTTGTGCGGGGATCGAACCCGCGACCTCGGAGTCAAAGTGGCCATTGCTAACCATTCGACCATCGAGCTCGTCCTGGTCGTTGTTGATGAATTTGCGTGTTCGATTAGATTGATACTTTTTTATTTTTATTTTTATTGATTTATATCACAATCTACAGACCCGGGGTACGTACCTTTTATTAACAATGTTCTATTTTTTTATCTTACAATATTCTTACAATATAAATTGCACGTCGCTATTATGCTAATAATTATATTATTGTCTATTACTACTATATGTTATTGTCTATTGCTCCTATTGTTTACCTTGCAACCATGACAGCCAGGGCAGACCAGTCCCCTCTGGCAGCACCCGTTCACGAGTTGATGCATGGGGCAGCCATCACCGCATTCAACCATTTTATTGGGAATGCGGCGACCCGCCACACGACACCACCACCAGTTTGAACGCTTTAGTGAGCATGACTACCTGGGCTGTCAGGGCTGCACAGTAAAACCTCTATTTATTTCCCTATGGTCTTTCTCCTTCTCTCCCTCTCACCCACCAGATACTTACGTTCTTTGACCTAGCATATTGCGTCTGTCGTTGTCACTGATATTGCATGGGCGACCATCTCGTTTCTGTGTCATCAGTTCCGTACGGAACTGAGTAGTCGCGTTCTTATTTTTTGTTTTCTTTCCTATTGCTTTGCCAATTCTTTCACGACGGGTGTATCCCGACTCCAGATCGCCATTTGCAAATTGTAGTCCCGAATTGCTTCCGTGGTAGCAGTTTCCGCACGTTTTATGAATTTTGCAGTTGCGTCGAATAGTTCGCTGCAATCTGTGTAATATATACAGCTACAGGTATGTCTCGAAACTGCCACCACTGCATGGGGGACACTACTATGCAGTTGAAGGTTTTTCATCGATGTCCTGATGATTACCACTGACTCGTATGTCAGTCCCTGTGCTTCATGAATGGTCAAAGTACGAGACCCTGCGCCACTGCCGTAACCTTGACCGATCAGTAGCTCTTTCTCGGCCTGAGTATGTACCAGGTACAAGGTGTTGGCTGCGCTTGTGGGTATTTGCGACCCTCTGTACCTCATCAGCTTCAGGGACCGTGTCCGAGTGTTGGACGAGTATATGCCACTGTATACTTGTCTGAGGGCATACGCAACGTCTAGTGGATTCCTTCTTGTGCACAGCATTTCACGGCTGATGTTCGCTGCTGGGCTTGGGCGATTGTATTTAAGTCGGAAAAGGTTGGATCTGTCGATGAATGGCAGTTGATTTATATCGCCAAAGAGCAGGACCTTCTTGGCACCGGTAATTCGCACTGCCATCACTATGGCCCCGAAATGGTTCATCAGCGCTTCGTCGATCATAAGTCTTTCGTAGGTGTCTGTCGCTGGGATCCCATTTGCAAGTACTGAGGCCATTGTACGTGCTTTAGCTCTTGTTTTTGTACCGATGCGTTTAGTTATTTTCTCTTTCAAGTCGCGAGTGGATTCAGTCGTGGTTGCAATGACCAAGTCTTTGCCTGGATTATAATTCTCGGAAATCCATTTTGATTTTCCACATCCGGGTACTCCGTTGACCCAAGTTATTTCTGGTACCTCCCAGTATTCGAAGGCTCTGCCGATGCCAGTCTCTGATGATAGAGCTTCCGCTTTTTCTAGGAATCTGTCTTCTAGCATTACCTTCGTACACTTGGCGGTGACTACAATTGGGTCTTCCGGAGGAGTCTCAAACACCAGCCTTCCAGTCCGCTCTGTCTCTACCTCGTTTAGAGCCACAAAACCATCTGTCGCGTTATATGCAGCCATGTATGTTCCTGATACCTTTCCCTTTACGGTTTCGGCTGTGTCATTATTATACACAGCTGCATCTGCTTCCACTAGTTTTACGCTGAGCTGTCCCTCATTACCTTGCAGATAATTCTGCATGATAGATGAGCAAATTTGCAGGTTGACTTTCTGAGTCGCTTTTGTAATAGCTTTAAACTCGAGGAAAGCGTTGACTATGTGGTCCTTAGGCTCCTTCACAACTCTGAGTTCAGGCGGGTCGACTTGTCCCATTTCGGCTTTTAGATTGATACTTATAATATTAAAACTATTTAATTACGGATCCTCTGATGTTCCCAACTGTGGCACCAAACTAATTTCTCGAAGTAAATGTCACTTAATTAACTATCACATGTTTTGATTTCACTAATATTAAACACTAATGTCTAAAATCAACAATGGTATAAAATAAACGTCTTTTTTGTAGTGAATGTCAATTTATATCACACATTCTAAATGTTATGAGGCGTGGACGGTGTATTGTCATGTGTAGATTGATACACGGTACGCCGCCATCTTCAATGCAAGTGCTTCAATGGAATTAAACTTACGTGGCCCTTGATTCGACCTCGCTCGTTGCGTTCGCTCGCTTATACGAACTAAGTTCAGAACAAAATAAGTAATACTCCGGGTATATGACGCATTCAAAATAGAACAAAGTAATGTGGCAGCTCGATAACCGCTAATGTTCACCATGACTCGGGACTTCTTTGTACTCCAATATGTTTGGAACCACTGACTCATGACTAAACATATTGATTAACTAGCCACCGCACTTGGGTTTGCTTTGTTAACAATATTGATACACGGTGACCATAATAATAAATTATTAACAATCTGTCGAGCTCGATGTTCGAATAGTTGGCAATGTCTACTTTGTTTCCGAGGTCGCCAGTTCGATACCCGCATAAGACATACAAACCTTTGCTGAAAATTCCTCTACATCAGTGTTTTTCAATCTTTTCGAATACGGGACCCCTTTACAAGTTAAAAATTTCTGGCGACCCCCTCCTCCCTCCACCAAGTTTGGAGGAGGAGGAACCCCTTCCTTCTCCAAACTTCAACGATTCAGCTGGTTATGAAAGCTTTAAAATTGTTAGTGCCATTTGCTTTCGCTTTTGTTGACATAAAAATTAAGAAAAATAGGCTTTCATTGAAAAAAGATTGGCTTGTTGATGAATTATTGAACAATAATCAGACATGCTTTTTTTTACGTTTTTTTATTGTAGCGTATGACCTACAAACATTTGTGCATTTTCCCCCCGCGACCCCCCGAATATAACTTGACGACCTCCCCGAGGGTCGCGACTCACAGTTTGAAAATCACTGCTATACATAATTTTCGGCATCAACCCATAATCATCCCACTGCTGGGATATGAGTCTCCCCTCAATCGAAAGGGTTTAGAGCATACTCCACCACGCTGCTCAACTGCGGGTTGGCGGAGGCCAGTGTTTTCAAGCCGCCCAAAGGCCACTGACTTGGCTTAACGACTGTCATCTAATGACAACAGCCGGGACCGACGGCTTAACGTGCCCTCCGAAGCACGGAGGAGCTCGAGATGAATAAACCCATCCATAGACAGGCTGCGGTCGACATTGCTTAACTAGCGTGTTCGATTAGACTGAGACGCGCAACGACGCCATCAAGCGGCAAATCTGTGGAACTCACTTCCTTTGGACATAGAGATGTCTCCTACTCTTGGCTGCTTCAAATCGTCTCTGAGGCGGTCTCTCAACACCGTTATGTTGACTGCAAATTCATGGTTTATTTTTACACATACTATAATATAAATATGTGTTAATCATCATCAGGTCATTATAGTCTCCACTACAGGATCACGATCCTCTCTCGTCCGTCCCAGACAGAAGGAGGATTTGGCCTACACTACCCACGCTGGCCTGACGGGTTGGGGAGGCCTTATCGATGTTTTATAATGTATGTCCCTTAGTCGCCTTGTACGACATGCACGGGAAGAGACGGAGTGATTCTATTCTAGTCTGCCGGAAAAAACACGGCTATGTTTTAATTTTTATCCTTTCCATTATCATCACGGTGATTTGTTGTTACACGCTTTTAATATTAATCCCTCTAAAGGATAAGACCTGACTTTGTACTGCTTTGTTTTGCATTTTTATTGTTATTTTATATTGATATACAATAAAGTTATACTTATGAAGGAATTTATTTGGTTTATTATATATATTTGGTAATCAATTATTTGGTTGTTTTCTATGTATATTGTGAGCTGAGTGGAGTGTAAGAGGTATCACCATCTTTGAACCAAGGCCAACTTCACCTGCACGCGGCGCACCCTCCTAACTGACAAACGAAGATCTGGCGAAAAGAGAGATAGGGAGCGTAATTGTAAGATACCCGACTGGGGAATGAACCTCCAGCTCACAGAATACCGCAACCAAATAATAATTCCCTTGAAGGTTGTTGTGTACCTGCGAGTGAGTGAGGTCACCAGAAAGATAGGTAACCGCTTCACATCAAGCGGGCCGTATGCTTGTCTGCCGCCCGACGTAGTATAAAAGCTGACCCGACAGACGTTATCATAGTGTATAGTATTCTATTAGTCAAGCCCTTTCATTTGATACCCATATTGAAGGGGTTCTGAAAAAATATGCAATCCGTAATTTTGTGGCAGGGGGCCATCTAGGACCGATTTTCATCGAACATAGCTAAGAACACAATTCACCTTTCAAATAATAAAAAATCAATATCGGCCCATCCGTTCGGGAGCTACGATGATACAGACAGACACACACAGAGACACGTCTAACTTATAACACCCCGTCATTTTTGCGTCTGGAGTTAAACTCGTTAATAATCGTTAACCGTTAAATTTAAAAATTGTTTTTCATACAGACTGACGAACGTAACTTTAATAGTAGAGACTTGAACGGGCAAGGTCTCGGCCTTGGCTCCACTCCGATGGCCCAGTCAATCAATCTTCATAGAAACACGTCTCGTATTGTCGACTTGTAATAATAGACGAGTTCCAGAACAAACACAATACATTAGAAATAAAGTATACAAAACAAAGTTGAACATTTCTTTATATAATAAAAATAAATAAAACTATTTATTTCAGACAACATTGCAATGCATACAAATTTACGAATCAATTAATAGATACCTTAATCTACAAATATATATATTTTTATTACTTAATTCTACTTAAAACTAGATTACACGTCGAGTCGGCGACGTGTATCGCATTATATTCGGCAACCGACCTCGGAACTTCCGAAATACGATGCCCTCCGGCCAAAAATCTTCCTTCAAGAATGTTGAAAGATGGTGGGTCGGTACTCTCACCACGAATGAGTTGAAATTCACCTTATGGCGAGACTCCAACCGTTCAACTCAGTAGACTTCATTGTTCATTGCCTTTTTTGGCGGTCGCCGCTGTTAATCCTGGCTACACAGGAGACACTGTGGTGTGAATATGTGGTTGCTCCACATCCCATTCTATAGTTACACAAGGTTGCCAACATAATACTTTTTTTTTATATACTACGGCGGGTGGCAGACAAGCATAAGGCCTGCTTCATGTGAAGCGGTTACCGCAGCCATATTAACGCTAGCAACATAAAGTATTGCTCGCGCGCCGCCACCCCCGCTTCCAACGCAGGATCTCCTTCCTTTCTGGTGACTTCACTCACTCGCAGGAACACAACAAGCCTCAAGGAATTGTTATTTGGCTGCGGTATTCTGTGAGGTGGAGGTACATTCCCCAGTCGGGTAGCTTACAATTACGCTCCCTACCTCTCTTTTCGCCATAGCTTCGTTGGTCAGTCAGCAGGGTGCACCGCGTGCAGGTGAAGTTGCCTTTGGTTCAGAGATGGTGATGAACCACATACACCCCAAAAATACACAATATTATTGCTAACTTATTAAGCAGAAGGGTCAGGCCATCCCCGAACCTTTTCAAGCAATACAACTATCCCAGAGAGTTAAAATTACACTTGCCAAAGTTTGTGATAAGATGAACAGTGGATTAGCAGAAATAACTCGCATAGAGACGTATATATGCATCGAAAATGTTAAATAACACTTTCATTTCAACATAAATATTTACTTATAACGTATAAATATAAATTGTGATACATTGTGAATCTATTTGCTATTTAAACCAAATTCTAGCTTCACACAGGTACCGTTACACGAACCATTTGGAGCCACTTTTGTCCCCCTCATGATTAAAAACTATTTCACATAAACTATCTTAGGCATCAATATATAAGTTATAAGAAGTATAGATATTTTACGCTGAAACCCAAACACTACCTGTTGTAAGTACTTAAGTACTTGCTTGCTCCATTTGACCGCATACAACGAAGAGCAGCTCGAATCGTCGGTGACCCAATGATCTCGGATCGATTGGACTCTCTCTCTACACGCAGAGATGTAGCGTCTCTTTGCGTTCTATACAAATTATATCACGGGGAGTGCTCGAATGAGCTGTTTGATTTGATACCTGCCGCTGAGTTCCACTATCGTACAACTGGCCATAAATTAAAATTCCATCCATATCATCTTGATAATTGGCGATCTACTACAGTACGTTTCCTAAGATATTTTATACCACGAACAGTGAAACTGTGGAATCAACTTCCCTCAGCGGTATTTCCGAACAACTACGACATGGGTGCCTTCAAGAACAGAGTTTTCGAATCGGATCGGCGACCCCTTGGTGTCGCTGGTCTCCATGGGCGGTGGTGATTGCTTTCCACCAGGTGACCCACATGCTCGTTTGCCCCCCTCTCACATAAAAAAAAATAAGCTACCCTTAATCTTAATAGAAAATCGAAAGTACTTATAAAATAATACTCATCTCTCCCTATTACCCTATTTTGTTGATTTTTTTTATATATAAGGGTGGCAAACGAGCATGTGGGCCAACTGGTGGAGAGCAATCATCACCACCCATGGAGATCAGCAACGGGTCGCCGATCCGTTGTCAAAGTCAAAGTCAAAGTCAAAATATCTTTATTCCTTGGACTTTATAAAGCACTTAGAAACGTCATACAATTTAAATATAAGACATGTATCTAAATCATTACTATCTACTTAAATAAACCAGTTGCCAGCCTTTTAAGGGTAATATAGACTCTGTTCTTGAAGTTACCCATGTCGTAATCGTTCGGAAATACCACTGAGAGAAATTAATTCCACAGCAATATGGCAAATAAGGCTTTAAAAGCCTAAAGAGATGGCTATTCAAGTGACGCTCAGCTGCCGTGCACCACGGATTTTAAATATTTAACACTATTGGGGACCTAAAACAATGCGTTTGTTACCAAACAATAATAGGAATTGTAACTATAGAACTAAAATATTTAGATTTCGGCCAACATGCTAGTATATTATAAGTATTTTAAAATCTAGGCATGGAGGTGAATTTTTAATTTTTAAAATATTTAGAACAAAATGTGTATTAGGTCAAAGGCTATTTATTAACTTCGCTTAACGACAGTCATCTAACGGTAACCGAGACCGATGGCTTAACGTGTCCTCCGAAGCTCCGAGAAGCTTGAGATAAATAAACACATTCGTCGAAATGGTTGATGTTGCTTAACTTGACTGATCGATTAGACTGATACGCGCAACGACTCCATCGAGCTTTTTAAGCAAGCGTTTATAGGCTTATGAAATCGTAAACGATTTCACAAGCCTATAAACGAGCCTTATGCTTGGTTATCAGTGCTTGTATACCAGTTTAGTGGTTTAAAAACATGAAATCAGTCTTGAAAGTATTTATTCGTAGCTAGTGCTACAGAGTGCTACGGTAAATGTTGGAGTGCTACGAGCGTAGCCGACTGTTGAGTGCTTCGTTCGTAGCTTGTCACGTAGCAAACGTAGGTAATCAACGAACTCCGCGGCGTAGCGTAGCGTAGCACCACAGTATAAGTAATAGTACTAACGTAGTAGCACGTAGCATATGACAATGCTACGTTCGTAGACCGAAGATACTAGTTTGTGTTTGATTTTTAACCGACTTTTTGGGGTTTGTGGTTCATCAAGATTTTTAAAACTAAAGCCAACTTCACCTGCACGTGGTGCACCCTGCTGACTGACAAACGAAGAAACTGAAGAAGACTGGCGAAAAGAGAGGTAGGGAGCGTAATTGTAAGCTACCCGACTGGGGAATGTACCTCCACCTCACAGAATACCGCAGCCAAATAACAATTCCCTTGAGGGTTGTTGTGTTCCTGCGAGTGAGTGAGGTCACCAGAAAGAAAGGAAGGAGATGCTGCGATGGCAGCGGGGGTGGCGGCGCGCGATCAATATTTTATGTTGCAAGCGTTAATATGGCTACGGTAACCGCTTCACATCAGGCGGGCCGTATGCTTGTCTGTCACCCGACGTAGTATAAAAAAAAAAAAAAGACTTAAAGAAAATGGGATATTCTGTTCGTTCATGGGGTTTAAATATCACCACGTTAATTAGAACCAAAGCCAATCTCATCTGCACGTGGAAACAATGCCGACTAGCGAAAGACGTTCTGGCGATAGAGAGGTATAGCGTATTTGTGGGCTGCCCGACTGGGGAACTACTTCCACCTCACAGGGTACCGCAATCAAATAACAATTTCCTTGAGAGTTACTGCGTTGGCAGTGGGGGTGGCGGTGCGCGAGCGATATTTTATGTTGCGAGCGAATCAATATGGCAACGGCGGCCGCTTCACGAGGTATCTAGTATTAAAAAAATCTCAAAACGGCTACCTATGTGTATCTATTTTAAACCCGCGGCCGGCCACGCTTTTGTCTGCCTGGAATTGATAACAATAATAAACATATAAGGTGTAAGTGGTTCATCAACATCTTTGAACCAAAGCCAACTTTACTTCTACGCGGTGCACCCTGTTGACTGACAAATGAAGCTCTGGCGAAAAGAGAGGTAGCGAGCGTAATTGTAAGCTACCTGTACCGTATGCTTGTTTGCCACTTTAGTGGTATAAAAAAAACCTGACTGGGGAATGTACTTCCACCTCACAGAATACCGCAGCCAAATAACAGTTTCCTTGAGGGTTGTTTTATTCCTGTGAGTGAGTGAGATCACTAGAAACGAATGAAGGAGATGCTGCGTTGGCAGCGGGAGATATTTTATGTTGCGAGCGTTAATATGGCTACGGTAATCGCTTCACATCAGGCGGGCCGTATGCTTGTCTGCCACCCGACGAAGTATAGAAAAAACAATGAATTAAATTAAATTTCAAAATATCTATCCTGCTTTTTTTTCTTTTTATAAATAAATATTTCTGGACAATTTACGCAGCGCCATCTAGTCCCAAATTAAGCGCAAAGCTTGTGTTATGGGTACTAGACAACTGATAAATGTACCTAAATACATTTTTTTTTGTAAATACATACTTATAATACATAGACAACACCCAGACCAAGACAAACAGACATATTCATGCACACAAATGTTTGTCTTGTGCGGGAAACGAACGCGCGACCTCGGAGTCAAAGTGGCCATTGCTAACCATTCGATCACCGAGCTCGTCTTATATTAGTACTCCATGGCTACCCCTATGTGTCTACTCCTATCAAGATGAAACATGCGACCTTTAATTTAGTTTACCAACTGTATAGACCGCAGATAGATTATTCTGTGAATAACTCTAAAACCAACCAGAGTATATCATCATCATCATCATCTCAGCCATTGGAAGTCCACTGCTGGACATAGGCCTCCCCTCTAGATCTCCAATAAGACCGGTTGCAAGCGGCTTGCATCCAGCGCGATCCTACGGTCTTAATGAGGTCGTCTGTCCACCTTGTGGGTGGGTAGACGTCCTACGCTGCGCTTGCCGGACACATAGCACGGAGGACGGATGACCGATGGGGTCGAAAGGTTCTCGAGTGGAGACCACGTACCGGCAAGCGCAGCGTAGGACCAGAGTACATACATTTATTCAATTTTTTTTAACGTACAGATTTGGTCTCTCTTCTGATTTATTATAAGTATAAATATTATAGCATTTTCTTATCATTTCTTATACCAAAACCCGTCATTTCTATGCAAAAACATCTTGTTTCCTCTACTGCGTGGCGCCAAAGCGTCTCTCAGAATAGTCACTCAGCTACAAAACGCACTATATACTAATTTATTAAAGTAATCACAACCTTATGCTTGTTAAACTAAAGTCGATATTACAAAATGTAGCGTTTCAAAAAAAAAGCCCCATTAAAACGTCAGCTTCTAAAGGTTCATTCCCACATTTTTGTCACGTTCTGTCAGTTTCTTGTCACGTTTTTATATCACTGGATGTGGCTATTTGCCGTTCCATTGGTGGCAGATGGGTGTAGAAAGTCTAGATTGGGGGCCGCGTATGAGGCGACGAAGCGAGGTACCTCTCTCTTTAGAAGGGACGGCACAACAGCGGTAGGATGCGGAGAGCGGAAGTTTGCTTAAAGTGGAATGCATTGGGGAAGGTCTATATCCAGCAATGGATAGATACAGGCTGATAATGATGATGATGAATGATGATATCAGTAAAGTGGTAAAATAAGCATATGACCTGTCTAATGATAAGCAGACATCGCAGTCTATAGACGCTTGCGATACCATCATTCACGCTTTGCCGACTCTTTCTTGAAGAATCTCATATTGTAGTCACTTGGGAAGACCTTGGCAGGGAGTTCATTTCACAATATGAGAGCTCGAGGTAGAAAATTTCTCTCAAACTGCACCGTGAGCGCCTATTTTGGTTCTAGCAATGAATTCCCTGCCAGTGACGAGCGGTGCGACTATAGGAAAAGGCTTGTCCTGATTTAAATATAATTGGGGTAAGTTTTTGGGTGTAAGTGGTATATCAACTTTGAACCAAAGCCAACTTCACCGGCACGTGGTGCACCCTGCTGACTGACAAACGAGGCTCTGGTGAAAAGAGAGGTAGGGCATAGCCTATTTTTTAAACTGCCCGACTGGGTAAGTACCTCCATCTCACAGAATACTGCAGCCAAATATCAATTCTTAGAGGCCTAAAAGATTGTTAATGATGATGTAGAAGATCGGTATATGATATGGAGTTGGATCTTACGATACTTGTCTAAATAATGTACGATGGGAGGTCATATAGCTGTATTGTATATGAATCCATAAATCAGCACATGCCCTCCTTGCGTTTAACGTCTGTCGTCACTGACTAATGACTCACTGACTGCTGTGTAGCTCACACTACTTGCTTGCAACTTTTTGCTGTTCTTAAAAATGACATAGACTTTTATTTGTTTCTAACAAAGTTAATATTTCGAGTGTATTTAAGACCTCATTCATTTTGTTAAACATTTTTTAATTGCTGATGCCTATTATTTATTCTAAAGTAGTATAAATAATTCACAACATGTCACGTGACGTATCCTAACTGCGATGTGGGAAAGAACCCTTAGAACACCAGCTTCTAATTTCCGTTTCTTATTTCTCTTTTTGCGAACAATCTAATTCCGTCCTTACGCTCTTGTAACACAGATAATAATGCATTGCGCCTGCAATTAGTCTTAACATTTCAATATGGCATTGTCTTATTCCCTTACGCATCAAATTTCGACTTAACGTTCTCAAAATAAGATTGAAAATTATTTGAAAACATATTCGAAAGTTACCCGTTCTCGTTCCATAACAAAACGTAACAACGACCAAGTTTAAATGTAAATGAAAATAGACTTTACAAAAGGATGAATAAGATTTAAATTAGAATGCATTCAAATATAAAGCATTCGAAATATAGTACGCAAGCGCGCATGCAAAGCCCGCGAGCTCAGTGCTTAGTCTCGCAAGCAACGGACAACTCGCGACCGCGTCCCGCCGCATACTGCCCACTTGTCGGCCAACCACCTGTCGAATTTAAAAACGTTCTTTAATCAAATTATTTTTCTTTTTTTCACTTTTTATTTTCGACCAGTGCATTATAACAGGTTTGTACGATACGATAAAAATAACAGTTATTTTCGTTATTGATTTATTTGTACGCGTAGATAATCGATTGTTTGACGCTGATATTAGTTAACTGTTCGAGTCTATTAAAAAACACTTTGAAATTTTTACGTAACATAAATATGACCTACTTTAATATAGAATGAAAATCGAATGACAAATACTAAGTGACTGATGTTAAGTTAAAAGTATTTCTCAATCAAAAGTACACGGTAAGAAATGATACATGAATCCTTTCCACTATTTCTGAATTACACAAGATAGTGGTTCATCAACATCTTTGAATGAAAGCCAACCTCATCTGCACGTGGTGCACCCTGCTGACTGACAAACGAGGCTCTGGTTAAAAGAGAGAAAGGGCATGGCGTTTCTTTAAGCTGCCCGCCTGGGGAAGTACCCTCACAAGTCAAATGACAATTCCCTTCAGGGTTGTAGTGTTCCTGTGAGTGAGTGAGTTCACCAGAAAGGAAGAAGAAGGAGTATAGCCTGGCAACGGATCGGTGACCCCTTGGTGTATGGTATGATATCCATGGGCGGTGGTAATTGCTTTTTATTAGGTGACCCACATGCTCGTTAGCAAAATCAATAGTTTAAAAAAAATAATTAATATCTAATTGCTGACCCTGAACGTGCTTTAGGTGCTCTATCAAAGAGTGTTATTAATAGTTTATAAAATAAAGTATACGTATCCCAAAATTTTTATGTTTCAATCTACCATACATTTTGGTATGATAACATCTATTCCAATCATTATAAGAAATAATAAATAAATAAATATTCCTGAAAAAATTACATATCGTCATCTAGCCCCAAACTAAGCAAAACTTGTACTATGGGTACTAGATAACTGATATAATACTTAAATATTTTGTTTGTAAATATCACATCGAACTAAAAAGTGGAAAATAACTATATTTATTTTCCACTTTTTAGTTCGGATAGATATGTGACGAAATTAGTAAAAAAACCTAAAAAAACACGCTTTAACGTTCAATCGAACTAAAAAACAAAAAATAATTTTTAATATAGCCAGAAAAGATAAATGAACGAAAAATATTAGTATTATTGTGTAAAAAGCGTGCAGTGCTCGATAAACGAAAAATATGGCACAAAGCACCCCTTTTTTCAAAAGCTTAAAAGGAAATTGTTTCAAAACAAAACAAACAGTTTGTAAGTGGTTCATCAACATCTTTCAACCAAAGCCAACTTCACCTGCACGCGGTGCACCTTGCTGACTGACAAACGAGCTCTGGCGAAAAGAGAGGTAGGGAGCGTAATTGTAAGCTACCCGACTGGGGAATGTACTTCCACCTCACAGAATACCGCAGCCAAATAACAATTCCCTTGAGTGTTGTTTTATTCCTGCGAGTGAGTGAGGTCACCAGAAAGAAAAAGTAGCTGCGTAGGCAGCGGGGATGGCGGCGCTATTGATATTACATGTTGCGAGTGTTAATATGACTACGGTAACCGCTTTACATCAGGCGTGTCGTATGCTTGTCTGAACCTCGAAGTGGTATAAAAAAAATCAAACCTTCTTTATATATATATATTTACGACAAAAATGTTTTAAATATGTGTACGACATTGTACAATAATTTGCAGGATGACATTAAAAGCTTAAAAGAAACTTGTTTCAAAACAGAACTGACTAATTATGGACACTGCTTTTACAGTTTCTAAGAATTCATGAAATGTAAAAGTAAATAAATAAATATTTCAGGACAATTTACACAGCGCCATCTAGTCCCAAATTAAGCGCAAAGCTTGTGTTATGGGTACTAGACAACTGATAAATGTACTCAAATACATTTTTTTTTGTAAATACATACTTATAATACATAGAAAACACCCAGACCAAGACAAACAGACATGTTCATGGACACAAATGTTTGTCTTGTGCGGGAATCGAACCCGCGACTTCGGAGTCAAAGTGGCCATTGCTAACCATTCGACCACCGAGCTCGTCAATAAAAACGTAAAGGTATAATATCGACGCTTCCGGATACAAAGGTCGTAAAAGCCATTTGCCAAAAAACCAAAATGACTTTCACGAACTTTGTATCCGGAAGCCATTTTGGCTTTTTGGCAAATTATGTTCTTTTATTAAGTAATGTTCTTTTATTAAGTAATGTTTCTTCACTTAAAACTGTATACTTAGTTATTATTACCTACTCGTTGTTATATATTTACTAATGTTTTTCAACCCGGGTGGGGACCTGGTGACCTGTGAAACAGGCTTCTTTGGAAGCCTAGTTCAGGCGCCAGTTCTCCACAGCTTACTTGTTTGTGAAGCGAAATTCCTAGCTCCAGAACATGATAGTAATATTGAAGGCATTTTGTTAAATATTCTGACTGGCATGGAATTCCGTTCACCACCTTACTTATGACCATTCAAAATGTGTTGTTTTGTAAAGCTTGTGGAGAAAGAATAAACAATATATTATTATATTTAAATGGCAATAAAATGTCTAAGGCTCATCTAATAGCCCATTTGACACCCACTACTTACTCCTATCTTTTGTCTGCAGTGTAGCCAGGATTAACGGTGACCAAACGAGAATAGAGTTCAAACAGTTAAGTTCACAGCGTCCCTGGGGTGACTTAATTTAGTCTGGCCGAACCCAAATCACAGAGGCGTCACACCGTGAAACAAACTTTATAAATTAACTAGCTTTTGCCCGCGACTTCGTACGCGTAGATGTATGAAATTCATTCTTACCCCTGTTTCATATATTGTCGACGATCCCAAATTGACAGTCGGTTTAGAACCTTTAAGTATGCGAAAAGATTTTGCGTCCCTCTGTGTGTTCTACCGATTGTACAATGGGGTGTGTTCAGAGGAGTTGTTTGACATGATGCCCACGGCCTACTTCTACAGTCGCGCTGCTCGCCATCGACAGGGACAGACAGACGCGCTCGACATCCTCACACATTAGAGCCTAAGTGGTCACGTACTATGCGGTTACAGAGAAGTTTTCTCCCGCGTACTGTCAAGCTGTGGAATGAACTGTCTGTCGAAGTTTTCTCAGGAGACTACAGCAAGGGGGTCTTCAAGAAGGGTGTGAAGAGGTTTTTACAGGGTTGGCAACGCGCGTGTGATGCCCCTGGTGTTACAGGCGTTCATAGGCTACGGTAACTGCTTTCCGTCAGGTGGGCCGTATGCTTGTTTGTCACTTTCGTCGAATTTTTCATTTTCAAACATATTTATAATATCGTGTTATATTATATTAATATTATTATATAAGAGGAACTCCTCTAGACCTATTGAAGAGCTACATGAGTAATCGTAAACAACGTGTGAGGATAGGAACGCATGTCAGTGAATTCGCTAATATTAATTTTGGCGTTCCACAGGGCAGCGTGCTGGGGCCGACGTTGTTCCTAATTTATATTAACCCTTTGTGCAAAATGAATATCTTGGACGGGCATATTTATTCCTATGCTGACGATACCGCGATAGTGTTTACCGGTCCGGACTGGGAATCAGTACGGATACTTGCTGAGGAAGGGCTTACCAGGATAGGTAACTGGTTAACTTGTAACTTCCTAACGCTAAATACATCAAAAACCAATTTCATTTGTTTTTCAAAATACAAGATAACACAACCAAAGCCAGACTACAAAATTAAAATTCATACTTGTAAAAATTTCCAAAACACCAATTGTCTTTGTGAAGTTATAACCAGGGTAAGCAGTGTGAAATACCTTGGAGTGATGGTGGACCAACGCCTGTCCTGGCACGCGCACATTGATTTGGTAATGTCAAGAGTTAGGAAACTCATATGGGTATTTAAGAACTTGAGATACACTGCAGATAAGACATTGCTAAACCAGGTGTATATTTCATTGGCTCAGTCTGTTCTGATGTATTGCATTCCGGTCTGGGGCGGGGCAGGTTTAAAATCAGTAGCCTCCAAACTTGGTGTTGATAAATCCGAAATTCTGTCCTCCCGACGCTCGCCTAGCAGCAAAGACAAACCAGGGACCATCGTCGTCGAAATGAAGTCAACTTCCGCGCGAGACCAGTGGATAGCAGCCAGCAAGGAGAAACGTCTAACAGTTTCCGTAGTGCTACCAGAAGTGCCTAAGGAGATTGCAGACAATCGAGTGTTCGTTAGAGAAGCCCTAACTAAACCAATAAAAACCCTTTTGTATAATGCGAAACAACAGCTTCGCGATAGCTACAAATTTGTGTGGCATAAAGATGGGAAGGTATGTGCTAGAAAATCTCATAATAGCAAAATATATTACATTAAATCCCTAAAGGATATTGGTGAGCTCTCAAAACAGACCTAGTTCTGTTTTTAACGCCTTCCTAGCACTCTAATAGCGTATTAAGCTTTAGTTTTTTTCCCTAATTATGGATTTTTCACATATAAAAGAATTGTTTGATTGTACTTCCATTAATAATTTTTATCAAAGGCTACCTACCAATACTAATGTTAATTTTACATGTATGCATATCAATGTGAGGTCACTAATAAAAAACCACACTAAATTACTACAGATTATACATAATAGTCAGATTCCTATAGATATTATCGTTATCACAGAAGCTGGTGTAACTGATAGTGTTGCCCAGTTGTTTACCATTCCGGGGTATAATATGTACACACAACTACGAACCAATAAAAAGGGTGGAGGAATAATTATTTACACGAAAAGCTATTTAAAATTCACTCCTCTTGAACACAAAAGCTTTAACTTTGAATGTTTAACTGGCTTAGTTAAAATCGGAAATAACCATAACGTAGTTGTGTGTGCAGTATACAGGCCGCCCTCAACTAACAGAGCACTGTTTATAAAGGAACTGGGTAGGTACATTTCTCACTTTGAACTCGAACGCGATTTCATTCTTATAGGCGACTTAAATATAGACTTAAAAACTCATTCTACATACAAGGAATCGTATTTAAACACACTTAGCGAGTGCGGACTAACGTGTGGAATCACTGATTATACTCGGATTGAAAAAAAATTAAGTATTATCACAAAATCGTGTATCGATCACGTATTCGCTCGGTTCCCCACTCATAGTCCGTACTCGGCTGTGCTTGACATCGTACTGGCCGATCATCGCGCAGTTATTCTTGCCTGTTTAAGTGATGTGACACGAAATCATGTACAGGTTGTTTCAAAAGTGAATATCGACTATAAAATATTATTCGAGGAACTGAGTAAAGTGAAGTGGAATGAAAGTAAAAAAATGAATAATCCCGATCAAATTCTTGATTTCATCTATAAATCTTTTGAACAAGCTCGAAACTTGTCTCATTCGCACAATATTTACAATAAACGACGAAAACATTTTAAAGTGCCTTGGATGGACGGTAATATTGCTAAACTTTGCAACAAACGCGATAAATTGTTCAGGTGCTGGAAAAAACATCCGTACGATTTACAGGTAAGACTTGAGTACAATAGAGTACGTAATAAGGCGCATCAGGTTTTAGAATATAGGAGAAACGAATATTACAAAAACTACATAAACAGAAATTTTAAAAATACTAAAAAAGTATACCAAATAGTTAACAATCTCCTCGGACGAAGAACGTTATCTGTCGATCAAGCAATACTTAGGGCTTTTGCTTCACAAGGATTAACAGAAAAACATATTGCTGATAATTTTGCAGCCGAATTTGACAATGCTGCCAAAAACATAATACCAAATTGTAGCCGTAAACTATTAGATTTTAACAGTCATC
This sequence comes from Hypsopygia costalis, assembly GCA_937001555.2. Lineage (NCBI taxonomy): Eukaryota > Metazoa > Arthropoda > Insecta > Lepidoptera > Pyralidae > Hypsopygia > Hypsopygia costalis. Next base: position 115,672 of record OW443355.2, read on the forward strand.
CTAGCCCATTAAATTGTAGCATGCTTTTTCAGAAAGCAACTAGTAAAAAAATATGTAAAATCATCAGTAATCTAAATATCAGCAAAGCTCCCGGTCCCGACGGTATTAAAGTTTCTGAGGTAAAAATGGTAGCGAACGACGTATCTATTGCAATAGCCCACCTTATAAATTGCAGTATTCAGGCATGCCAATACCCGAATGACCTTAAAAGTGGTATTGTACGTCCTGTATTTAAAAAAGGAAAGCGAGATGCCTATGAAAATTATCGCCCAATAACCCTCCTTTCGTGTGTAGATAAAATAGTGGAAAAGTATGTATGCGAGCAAATACACAACTTCTACAGGAAAAATAACGTAATTTATCCTAATCAGTTCGGTTTCCAAAAAGGAAAGGGTACCACCGACCTTCTGTCCAAATTTACGGATGAAGTCAATGGATATTTGAATGAAAAAAACGGTGTCCTGGCACTCTTCATTGACTTCTCGCGCGCATTCGATACTTTAGAACACAGCAAATTAATTAAAAGACTTGATGATTGTGGTGTACGAGGACAGCTTTTAGGTTGGTGTAAAGACTATCTTAACAACCGTACATCTAGTGTAAAAGTAAACACTGTTTGTAGTGGCATTGTGACAGCTTCTCATGGCACGGCTCAGGGATCGGTCTTAGGTCCTTTACACTTCCTGTCGTATGTTAATAACATGTACAGTTATATCAAACACTGCACGTGCTATCAGTTTGCCGACGATACGTGTTTAGTTATTAGCAAAAAAGACCTACGGGAGGCATCTGTGCTATTGCAGGAGGATTTTAACAATTTGGCTAAATATTGTCATGATGCTGGCTTAGTTATAAACGTTAAAAAAACTAAACTTATGCATATTAAATCACCGTACTTAAAACAACCACCACCGAATAAAATTCTAGCTCATGACCATAACTGCTTACACGCCACATGCTCTGGAAGTTGTTACTGTCCTGCTATCGAGCTCGTAAACACATACACATATTTAGGATTGACCATGGATAGTACACTAAGCTGGAGTTTTCACATTGATCATGTGTGTAATAAACTTCGACAGTTCTTGGCGATTATTAATATAGTAAAAAACCGCATACCATATAAGGTCAAATTGATGCTGTACAACGCCTTAGCCGAATCACATGTGCAATACGGTCTCAGTAGCTATGGTCGCACCTACTGTACTCACTTAAATAGAATTTACAAATTGCAACTAAAAATATTAAAGCAAATTATAAACCCTAGACTTAAAACACAGTTTAAAAACAACGAAATGGGATTGTTGAAATATTGTAACGTAATACCCGTGCACATACAATTCAAATACAATTTGCTGAAAGAAAATTTTTTTAACACTGATTTACAAACCAAAATTGAACATCCCATATACACACGAGCCATTGCACGAGAACGTTTGTGCACGACACGAGCGAACAACGCTTATGGTGAGCGCACTACACAATACTTAGTTCCTCGATTAATAAACGATCTACCCACATCTCTCAAAACAACTATGACTCCAAGAAATATCAAATCTAAATTGAAGTGTTTCTTTCTCCAAAGTTCTTAGCTCTCGCAAAGGGAATAATTTAGGAGAAGGAAAGGAAATATTAATTTAGCCATCTTATATTAAATATTATGATTAATATAAATAACATTCACTATAACACGTATTAGTATAATAAAAATAGAATTAAATATATGTTGTAATTGAATATGTGTGTGATATATATGACTATGTGTTCGTATGTGTATGTATGTATGTGCATATGTTTGTATATATGTATGTATGTATATGTATGTATGTGCATATGTATGTGTGTGTATGTATGTATGTATGTAATGTGTAGGTATATGTATGATACATGGGTGTAAATATAATGTATTATACATGTTGTGCGTAATATTGTGCTTACACAGTTCCTAGTAGGAATTAGTAGTAAATATCGATGCAGATTGCTACCGGCATTGTCGACAAACCTTTGTGGTTTTTATAAATGCTGTTTCATTGAACTTGTAATTAATTTTAAGATGATAAATAAATTAAAAAAAAAAAAAAAAAGGTAAAACCAAGTTTTTGGAATTGGAGAGGGCACAGAGGTACTTGCTTAAAGTCATGTATTTTAAACCTAGAAGATACCCCACAGAAATGCTGTACCTACTGTGTGACCTCCCATCTGTCAGGAAGTTGTATATTATACAAGCTATTTTAAAACTACATAAAAAACTATACTATGATCCTACTGCTCTTAGAGGGAGAAGGCAATACAACGTAGCACCTGTAATACCCGTTAAAACAACCTTTGCCAAAAGACAATATGACTCCCAAGCATCGTATGTTTATAATGAAATTAATAAAAACTTGAATATTTATCCTATGACAAATCATATTTGTAAAAAAACAGTAACAAAATGGCTAAACACTATGAACTACGATGATGTCGAGTCAATTGTTTACAATGTTTTAATTTTAACTTAATTAATCTAAATAAAATAAAATTCTAGTTGTTTGACTGTTTGACATACTCACATACACTCACTTACACTCTCTCGCTATGTCACATACACATACATAGACACACGCACGCAACAAACCCACGTACGCGCACACACACACTCACACGCACGCACGCACACACACACACACACACACGCACGCGCACACACACACACACGCACGCGCACACACACACACACACGCACACATACGCGCGCGCGCACACACACACACACACACACACACAGACACACACACACACGTACTGTAGCTTCTATTACTTTAGTTTAAATGCTTCCAACGCAGCATCTCCTTCCTTTCTGGTGACCTCACTCACTCAGGAACACAACAACCCTCAATGGAATTGTTATTTGGCTGCGGTATTCTGTGAGGTGGAGGTACATTCCCCAGTCTTACAATTTTACAATTACTACAATTTATATTTTACAATTACGCTCCCGACCTCTCTTTTCGCCAGATCTTCGCTTGTCAGTCAGCAGGGTACTCCGCGTGCAGGTGAAGTTGGCTTTGGTTTAAAGATGTGTTTGTTTGTGACAGTTACACTTGAGATGTATCTTGTTAATGTGCAAAAAAGAATATATTAGGTTGGGGAAAAAGTCTTTTCGTATTTTATATGAAAATTCAAAACATTTTTTAATAAAGTTTATTTACATTTAACTAAAGTATGTAGGTACCATTTTGTTCGATAACTTTTTGCCATCTTGTAGGTAGAGACATGATCTCATTACTATAGAAATTTTGGGACTTCTGTTCAAAAAACCACGACAAGTGGTTTTGGCAGTCTTCTCGTGATGTTAACCTAACATTGCCTAAAGAATTCTGAAGAGACCGAAACAGGTGGAAATCAGAAGGTGCAAGGTCAGGACTATACGGCGGATGCATTAACACCTCCCAGTCAAACTCTCTTAATTTTTGCTGAGTGGCTAAAGATGTGTGAGGTCTAGCGTTATCATGATGAAAAATCACACCCCTTCTGTTAATTAATTCCGGCCGCTTTCTCTCAACTTTTTGCTTTAATCTCATCAGTTGTTCACAGTAGAGTTCAGAATCGATAGTCCTGCCTGGCGGTAACAGCTCATAATGAATAATGCCCTTCCAATCCCACCATACACACAGCGTCACCTTGTTGCGGGTTAACCCGGGTTTTGCCAGAGTCTGTGAAGCCTGACCGGCCTTTGACCACGACCTTTTTCGCACGTTCTTGTCGTACGTGATCCACTTTTCATCACCAGTTATAAGCTTCTTCAAAAACGGTTCGCTTTCATTACGTCGTAGTAAAGAATCGCAAATGAGTACACGGTTCATTAGGTTTCTTTCAGTGAGATCGTGAGGTACCCAAATATCGAGCTTTTTAGTGTACCCAGCTTTTTTCAAATGCGCCAAAACTGTTTTGTTGTCAATTCCTAATTCTTCAGCTACGTCGTAACTACTGATATGCCGATCTTGCTCCACTTTTTCAAAAATGGCATCCATTTTATCCGTAACAGGGCGACCAGAGCGACGTGCATCTTTCACATCAAAATTTCCTGATTGAAAACGCTTAAACCAAATTTGTGCTACTCTCACAGATACGGCACTAGGTCCATAAACGTCACAAATTTTTTTTGCAGCTTGCTTTGCATTTTTACCTTTTTTGTAGTAAAATTTTAAAATGAACCGAATTTCTTCATTAGATTCACTCATCTTGACAGTAAAAAAAAACAAATGAAAATCACACATTTACCTAACTTGAATTTAGAATTATCTTTTTTTAAATTTAAACTTTTTAAAGATATCAAAACCTGCCAGATACAAATGGCAAAGAGATTTTATTACAAGTTCATACATACTATAATGCGAAAAGACTTTTTCCCCTACCTATTATATAATGTGTAGCCTGGGGCGTCTATTGCCTGGCGATATTAAATAAATAAATATTTCTCGAGAAGTTACACAGCGCCATCTAGTCCCAAATTAAGCGCTAAGCTTGTGTTATGGGTACTAGACAACTGATAAATGTACTTAAATACATTTTTGTTTGTAAATATATACCTAGAATACATAGAAAATACCCATACCAATACCAACAGACATGTTCATGCACACAAATGTTTGTCTTGCGCGGGAATCGAACCCGCAATCTCGGAGTCAAAGTGGCCATTGCTAACCATTCGACCACCGAGCTCATCGATATTGGCATGTTCATGTAGTGCAATTTGAACATTGCATTCCTGGAGTGGTATTAATTGCAGAGAGCTTGTTGCATCTCCGACCTGCATCATTAATCTCAATCGATGCTTGCAGTAGGTCACTTTGTGTGTGTGTGCTGTATTCAGCACATACACATTATTATAGTGGATATTTTTAACCGACTCTAAAAAAGAAAGAGGTTCTCAATTCAGCTGTATTTGTCTTTTTAATTTTTGTTACTTAATTACTCTGTGATTTATAAACCGATTTGAAAAAAATAGTAGTTTATGCAACTGTCATATAAGAAGGGGTATTTATTTATTTATTTATCCACAATAACACTAACATTACAGGTATTTACCCAATGTGGTAGTGCAGTATAATTTGTAATCTATAATTTATAACACAATATAAACAATGCTGTTCTTGTGAATTCGTTCAGAGTACACACAAACAGATCCAGTTCCCTGTCCACAAGGTTGAGAGTGCGAAGTGCGCGCGTCAACGGTGCCTCACCCAGTAGATTTGTTCGTGCTCGAGGCACTGCCAATAGTTGTGGTCGGCGTCGTCTCCATATGTACCTGTCTGGAACATGTAGCTCTACTTTATATGTATTAAAACACGAGAGTCTGTTTATCGCATGAGGCGAAGCCGAATGAGATAATAGGTTGACTCGAGTGTTTTAATACCTAAGTTATATGCAGTTTCATACACTACTTTATCTTCACTCATAGGAAAAATTGAAATTAAACAAAGTAGGTAGGTTCTTTTCTGGCAGGAGATTTTCAGTTAACGCCGATGCCGCGTCTAGAATACCTGGCGGAGTGATAATCTCGCCGTCACTACTTTCTTCTCCAATCATATTTTAATCATTTACAAGATTTAGGTAAACTTTTTTGGAATCCCGAATACAAAAACACGATCGATAAAAAAATATATGGGAAGCGCGGGAAATTAAGTTCAAACTACTCATGCGTGCGCCATTTTTTTCATATTTAGCCTAAAACCACAGACTAGTATAATTAATTAATAGAAAAAAATAATAATATAATGAGTTTTATTTTTAATTTTATGTATATGCGTTTATAAACTGCGTCTGTACCGTCTTTGAATTCGTAATTGGAATTTTTCGATTTGAGTGTAGATAAAAACTTTTTTTAAATAAAAAAATAACTAAATACATACATACAAATATCATTGACTAAATCCTTCAAGTCGACGTCCACTGAAAAGTTCATTTCAGTACTGAAAGTTCATAAATCTACTTTTATAAAAGCCTAGCGGATGTGAAAAGATATTTTATGACGTCACGGGTGGCGGGAGGTGGGAGGGGGAGGCACTTGACATCATTTCCGTTTGCAATTATTGCAAATTAAACCTGCAATTTAAAGAGGCTTAAGTTCAAAGATGTTGATGAACCACTTACACCCCAAATATTTGCTATTTTGTGGTCTAGCTCTTTGAGCTGTTTGAGTTTTTGAAGTTGACGAGCTCGATGGCCGAATGGTTAACAATGGCCACTTTGACTCTGAGGTTGCAGGTTCGACTCCCACACAAGACAAATATTTGGGTGAATGAACATGTCTGTTTGTTTGTCCTGGGTGTTTTCTATGTACGTATTTACAAAAAAACATCGGGCGCGCAGCATGCGCCACCATAGCGATTTTTTTTCTTTTTAGGGTTCCGTACCTCAAAAGGAAAAACTAAACCCTTATAAGATCACTTTGTTGTCCGTCTGTCTGTCTGTCAAGAATTTCTATGTCGAGAATGCGTGAAGGTATCAAGCTGAAATTTGAACTGTATACTCAGGTCTACGGTCCCATGAAGTTGTAAAAAAATCAAACTGCTAAGTTTACGTAGAAAAAAGTTACGGCCGTTTATTCAGCAAAAAACGCATATTTCGACACACTCAAGGGAATCAAAACCTATAGGGTACTTCCCGTTGACCTAGAACTATGAAATTTGTAAAGTAACATCGTTATAGACTACAAGTACAGGAATAAATCTCAAAACTATACATTTGTAAATAGATCTTAAAAAATAGGGGGCCTATAGTTTTTATAGGGTGTCGAAATTTCAAATTGAAACTACTAGTTCAAATGGGGTATCATATGAAAGGGCTTGATGTACACATTGCAAAATATATTTTATTTATTTTTTTCGACGCATTATTTCTTATTTATAATGAAAAATATCAAATTTAATAATGATACTACGTACCTACGGAACCCTCGGTGGGCGAGTCCGACTCGCACTTGTCCGGTTTTTTTTTTCGATATCCCGAATTGATATCTGAAAACCAAGGTCACTTTACACTACTACTTTTTGATGCTCTACACGAATCCGAAGTCAGAATTTAAAATTTTGAGTTTCATGGCAACGGAAAGACAGAACGACCGGACGATTTCATAAGCTCAATGAATTTCGCTGAAAATGTATTTAAGTATAACATCAGTTATCTAGTACCCATAGCACAAGCTTTGCTTAGTTTGGGACTAGACGACGCTGTGTATATATCAAAGAATATTTATTTATTTATTTTTTAGTTATTCCATTACCAAATCTGGCTACTAAGTGTCAAAAACGAACTCCTGAAAATTGAGCCAATTTTCTCACCTTACAATTAGTTCGCATAAGCAGGGCGACGAATCTAACGTTTGTGACAATTGACTGTCATAAGCTATTATTTATCCTGGAAAAATATCTTATTCTCAAAGTGGAATATTCTCAGAGTGCTATACCTATACCTAGCTATACCTATTTTGTGTTATTGTGGCACACAAGTGATTCTTTTTGTGTTTTTTTAACAACTTTTGGGGTGTAAGTGGTTTATTAACATCTTTGAACCAAAGCCAACTTCACCTGCACGCGGTGCACCCTGCTGACTGACAAGCGAAGCTCTGGCGAAAGGAGAGGTAGGGAGCGTAATGTAAGCTACCCGACTGGGGAATGTACCTCCACCTCACAGAATACCGCAGACAAATAACAGTTCCCTTGAGGGTTGTTGTATTCCTACAAGTGAGTGCGGTCACCAGAAAGAAAGGTAGCTGCGTAGGCATCGGGGGTGGCGGCGCGCAATTGATATTACATGTTGCGAGCGTTAATATGGCTACGGTAACCGCTTTCATCAGGCGTGTCGTATACTTGTCTACCACTCGAAGTGGTATAAAAAAAATCAAACCTTCTTGGTATCTGGGGGCACGACAGTGCCCCCGCCAAGTCGAGCGCGAAGCAAACACTGCCGTATCGTCCTTTACTGGAACCTGGTTGTTGTGTTCCTGCGAGTGATAAAGGTCACCAGAAGAGAAGGGAAGGAGATGCTGCTCTGACAGCGGCGGTGGCGGCTTGCGACCGATATTTTATATTGCGAGCGTTAATATGGCTACGGTAACCGCTTCACATCAGGCGGGCCGTATGCGTGTCTGCCAACCGACGTAGTATAAAAAAAACATATTTCGCTTAAGTTAATAAGTAATTATTATAACACTGGAAATATCTAAATATGTAGGAGATACAAATAAATGTTTCATTCATTCATAATATTTTAATTCATTCAATCATCTATGCTTTCATTCATTCATACATTCATTTATTAATTAATTAATTAGTTCATTCATTTTAGAACAGTTTCATTAAAATAATGACCACTGTCCTTTGCTGCAAGCGTTTCTTTTGTTGTTAGTGGTATAAAAAAAGCAACATTTCTATGGACAGCGAGCCTAATACCCCTGAAATAAACTTGTAAGCAACAAGCAAGTAAATAATGCAGGTCGCCACGTCGCGCTGTTGTTTTATTAAAACTTGGACGTCGCCTCGGAAACTTCCAATTGGAGACGATCCCCGGGGAGAAATACCTCTCATTGTGGATTATATTTACAGCTTGGTACATTTTTCAGGACCGGTGTTAGTAGACACGAGGTACCGCTGAAGTTAAATAAATAAATAAATATTTCTGGACAATTTTACACAGCGCCATCTAGTCCCAAAAGCTTGTACTATGTGTACTAGACAACTGATAATATACTTAAATACATACATATTTTGTTTTGTAAATACATACATAAAATACATAGAAAATACCCAGACCAAGACAAACAGACATGTTCATGAACACAAATGTTTGTCATGTGCGGGGATCGAACCCGCGACCTCGGAGTCAAAGTGGCCATTGCTAACCATTCGACCACCGAGCTCGTCAATTAAATTATTATATGCACTAAAATTATCTCAAAATGGCATCGCTTCCCTTCCCCGCACGCGATGTTCCATAGATCTTACTTATCGTAATAAATTCTTTGATCCTTCATCTAGTGGTTTGGTTGAATTTTGGGTGGAGTTGATAGATTTGTAGCTATGGAAGCATATTTAAAGACATATTTACGTCAAAAATTTTCAAAATTTAATTATTAAGGGCAGAGATATAACAAGGTTTAAATATTTCCAACAGAACAACAAATATGTTTAGGACAATAACTGTTTCAGAGCAGAGCCTTTATTTTCCGCTGAAAACCCCGCAGCCTACACTTTACTGTATTGCATTAAAGTACGGTACGAAGTGCGAACACGAAGCAATACTCCGTTTGTTATGGACGTTGTAAACATACCGATGTATATTACAGACGGGTCCGTGGAAAAGTCGCGCGGTTATTGGGGCCACCAGTCACATTTTCCATTGTGTCTTCTGAATACTTATAGAAAAATTTTGAAGTGAAACTTTTTTACGCACTCTTCATTTGGGACGCAAACTGGTGAATGCGTGACGAGAGCGTTACGAAAAGTGTGATCGAGCGAGGCGAACTAAAGTTGAGAGGGAGATATAAGTAGAAGTTTTACTTCAGTCGTGTAAAGCACACTCATTTTTTTATATCAATATTATAGAAGATTTATTTTGTTCTTAGAGAGTCACGATCATAAAGTGAATAGTGAAGTAAGTTGCAGTCCCAGGGTCAAATTAAAGCTGGGTTGTTCAAGGCAGCTAAATTTGAATCGACGAGCTCGGTGGCGTAGCGGTCAATGACGCGGCTTCGACACTAACGCTAGTGGGTTCGATTCCCACATAGGACAAACATTAAATGTTTGTGTGCATGAATACGTCTATTTGTCTTAGTCTGGGTGTTTTCTATGTATCATAAGTATGTATTTACGAAAAAAAAATGTATTTACGTATGTTTATCAGTTGTCTAGTACCCTTGTCACAAGCTTCGCTTACTTTGGGGCTAGATGGCGCTGTGTAATTTGTCTGACAATATTTATTTATTTATTTTATTATTTATTTAATTTGACATCGAACCTCACTATGCGAATCAGCTGAATTTAATCACAAGAAATTTGTAGCAGTAGGGAATTTTGGAGTCCGACTTCTCTTCGCTATGTGAGACGAGTATGAGGTTAACTATCTCAACAGATTATGATAGATTTTAATGCCTCTGAGAACCTATAAGTGTGTGTTGTTGTATTGTGTTGCCAGTTTTTTTTGTAGTTTCCATTTTTTTTTTATGTACGACGAGTATGTGGGTCACCTGATGAAAAGCAATTGCATTGGGGTGTAAGTGGTTCATCAACATCTTTGAACCAAAGCCAACTTCACCTGCACGCGGTGCACCCTGCTGATTGACAAACCGCTCCGGCAAAAAGAGAGGTAGGGAGCGTAATTGTAAGCTACCCGACCGGGGAACGTACCTCCACCTCACAGAATACCGTAGCCAAATAACGGTTCCCTTGAGGGCTGTTGTGTTCCTGCGAGTGAGTGAGGTCACCAGAAAGGAACGAGATGCTGCGATGGCAGCGAGGGTGGCGGCGCGCGAGCGATATTTTATGTTGCGAGCGTTAATATGGCTACGGTAATCGCTTCACATCAGGCGGGCCGTATGCTTGTCTGCCACCCAACGTAGTATAAAAAAAAACCTCCCATAGAGCACAGCAACACCAAGAGGTCGCTGATCCGCTGCCAGCCTATACTCCTTTCTTTCCTTCTTGTGACCTCACTGACTCGCAGGAACACAAAAACCCTCAAGGTAATTGTTATGTGGCTGCGGTATACTGTGAGGTGGAGGTACTTCCCCAGCCGGGCAGCTTACAAAACACGCTATGCCCTACCTCTCTTTTCACCAGAGCCTCGGTTGTCTGTCTGCAGGGCAACAAATTTTTCGATCTACGAGTAGGTTCTGGGATTAACGGAGTCTACCATACAAACTAACGCCTCAGCTTTATAATATTATGTAATGACGAGCTCGGTGGCGTAGCGGTCAATGACACGGCTTCGACACCAACGCTCGTGGGTTCGATTCCCACACAGGACAAACATTTGTGTGCATGAACATGTCTGTTTGTCTTGGTCTGGGTGTTTTCTATGTATCATAAGTATGTATTTACAAAAAAAAAATGTATTTCCGTATATTTATCAGTTGTCTAGTACCCATAACACAAGCTTCGCTTACTTTGGGGCTAGATAGCGCTGTGTAATTTGTCTGACAATATATTTATATTTATTAAATTTATAACATAAATAAATTAACATTTTAATTTTCTATTATACCTTCCCTGTGCACCTTGTCTCATCACCCTGAGGTCGACTGGTAGATAATGCTTGTATAGCATTAAGTCATGAAGTTTAAATAAATAAATATATCAGTATGTGTATTTACATTAAATATAACACCATGTTGACCAATAATTATAACAAATTTATTTCATGAAGCCGCCTCGTGTCAGTTCAAACTATACCTCCGTGTATTTCCACCCAATAGAGTACTCATGGACGTAGTGCGCACATTCCACATTTTATCCCCAGTTCGGGACAATTTCTTTGGAACTATTCAATTAGGCCGCGCCGAGAAGTTCCCTGTACCCTCGTAATAAAATACTTAGGCTAAGCTCGCGTTCTTTTAAAGTATTTAGAAATACCAAACTAATTAAATTATTATTATTTAAATAGTTGTCTTGGCCAACTTGCCAGATAAATATTTTTTGAAAAATGGAAAAATTCATCTGCCCCCCCTAGGTGGGATTTGAACCCACGACCTCTCGATGACCGGTCGAGTGCTCTTCCAACTGAGCTACCAGGAAGGTTTGTGAAGACGAATTTTTGCATCTTATATTTCTATACTGTGTGAGTCTCAGTGTGACGTCATCAACCTATTAAGTAATTACACTACTAAAGTGGAAGAGCACTCGATCGGTCATCGAGAGGTCGTGGGTTCAAATCCCACCTAGGGGGGGCAGATGAATTTTTCCATTTTTCAAAAAATATTTAGAAATAAATTGAAATAAATATAAATCATTTGCCTAAAGTATATATATTTCTTCGATTCCACTATAAAACTAATTTACCTAAAATTAAATAATACTAAAATAAAACTAAATTAAAAATAAAAATAAAACTACATATTATTATCTAAAAAAGGCCCCCGTGGCATTGTACCGAAGATGCTGGCAGCGTTTCCTCGTTGTATGGCAATACTAATGCGTTGTGCGAGAAAGCCGCCAGCTCTTCGGTCACCAGTGGTCTCGACCAGGCGCTTGGAGAGCTCATTCATTAATTTAAGCGCATTAGGACCCCACGAACCCAGGGTCTCGACTCCGAAAGGCACAAAAGTGTATTCCGAACCGAGACCGCGATATTTCGAAATTTTTCTTTTCTCGGCCGCCTCCGCCGCAGCGCCTGCCTTCTGTGTAGTTCCCTGGAGATGAGACGGGGCCAGCGTATCGGCGCAAGTAGCGTCCCAAACCAAAGCCCGTCCCATGCTCCACGGAATCAGGGTCATGCCGTCCGGTCTCTTACCATCGTCTCTTGAAATACCGTTTGGTTCAAGTAATGCAGGTACATTGACGGTGGCAAGAGAGCGGCGGATTATGTCATTGACGGCGGCGTGCCTCGAAAAGCGTCCTGCGCTTAGCTGACAGGAGAGTCCGTGGTGTCCTAACTGGTCGACATCCTTGCCACAAGGGCATTTGTGTGAGGTACAGACCGGCACTCCCAGTCTCAGGCTGACTGCCAGCCTCAAGGTATCACGTTCCAGGAAAGTACCATTGTTAGCACAAGGATAGGCATGAAGCCAATACCCGGATTCTTTTCTTCCTGCGGCCAACAGTCTGGCGCGAGCTGAACCCGAGCTGGAGTCTAAGAGCGCTGAGCTTTTAATTTTACAGATTTTGTCAGAAAGGGTAAATTTTGACCCGGACATAATATAAATCTATAATATAAACATCGGAAGCGCAGCATGCGCCACCATAGCGAAATTTATCTATTTTATTTATTTATTTTGGCCACTTTCCCGAATTGATATCGGAAAACCAAGGTCACTTTACATTACTACTTTTTGATGCTCTACACGAATCCGAAGTCAGAATTTCGAAATTTTGAGTTTCATGGCAACGGACGGACAGACAGAACGACCGGACGATTTTATAAGCTCAATAAATTTCGTTGAAAATGAATAGCTGAATGTGTTGCTAAGCGCATTTCTCGAGAACAGCTGAACTGATTCCGCTAATTCTTTTTTTAGAATATTCCTTGAAGTACGAGGATGGTTCTAAAGAAGAGAAAAATTAAAAAAATGCCTGAAAATGTCTACAAACAACACTTTTCGTTCTGTTATGCGGTACGAAGTTCGCCGGGTCAGCTATTAATTAATATAACTACGCACATTTATAGAATGAGCTACCTTTGAAGATTAGAGAACTGCAGAGCATGAACAAATACCGTAGCCAAGTAACAAATCCCTTGAAGGTTGTTGTTTTTAATAAAATAATAATAATAAATATTTCCGGACAATTTACACAGCGCCATCTAGTTCCAAATTAAGCGCAAAGCATGTGTTATGGGTACTAGACAACTGATAAATGTACATTCGACCACCGAGCTCGTCGAGCTGCCATTGATTTGTGTATATTTTTTTCTTGTTGTAATTTTTTTACTTCGTGGGATAAAAAGTAGTACCAATATGTACGAATTTTAATGATGATCGGCTTTACTTATTATTATTATTTCCAACGGGGACGCCGGTTGTCGGGCGGGTGATCAGCCTTTCCTGAGGCCATTTCACCCATTTCCCCTGGTCCTCCCTTTTGGGGGAGGATGTGGGTTTATCCGGCAATCACGGCGTTCCGTCGAACCTACCTGTTTCCTTGCAAAACCTTACGATCTGTTTCACCTTCAGGTCTTCCAGGTCTTCTTTGTCTAACGTGTCCACCCCCATGGTCTCCCATCTTATCCGTGAGTACATGGGGCACTCGACAAGCAGGTGGAAGCTTGTTTCGTCGTCATCCATGCACTCTGGGCATTTGGGGTTTGCTTTTACTTACTTCTGCTTTACTTACTTTAACACTTATAATAGTAGTAATGGATATACTCGTAGATTGATAAATAATAATGAAATTGTGGGCGAAGCCGGGGTCTGGTTGTTAGTTTAAAATATTTGATTGTTTGTCTTAGTCTGGGTGTTTTCTATGTATCAAAAGTATGTATTTACAAATATAATGTATTTACGTATGTTTATCAGTTGTCTAGTACCCATAACACAAGCTTCGCTTACTTTGGGGCTAGATGGCGCTGTGTAATATGTCAAAGAATATTTATTATTTATTTATTCAAATAGCAAATTACATAAACAAGATTCATTTCCATGTTACCGCGATTCACCCCCTACCCAATCACCCCTGCCCCAAATGAAGACCTCGGTGGAGCATCCAGATCTAGATTAATATTTATAAGTGGATCGATCACAGAGTATTAATACCAGCGGTGGTGGAATGAGGACACGACCAGATTTAGGAATAGATTCGTATACCAATTGGGTTTTTAACTTAGTTCAGAATAGGTTGAATAGAATAATGGGGTGTAAGTAGCTCACCACGACCTTTAGAGCACCCTGTCAACGAGCGAAAACAGCTCTGGCAAGAGAGAGATAGGATACAGCGTATTTGTAAGTTCCCCGACTGGGGAAGTACCTCCACCTCACAGAATACCACAGTCAAATAACAATTCCCTTGAGGGTTGTTGTGTTCCTGCGAGTGAGTGAGGTCATCAGAAAGATAGAAAGGAAGAGTATATTGGTGTTGCTGATGTCCATGGGCGGTGCTGATTGCTTTCAACAAACCAACAAACAACATCAAATGCCAAATAATAATTCCCTTGAGGGTTATTGTGTTCCTGTGCGAAGAAGTGGTATCCGTCACATCAGGCGGGCCGTATGCTTATCTGCAATCCTTGAGAATAACCTCTTTTTTGAAGTCGATTGAATAAAGATTAGTGAACAAGAAATTTACAAAATAAAAATAGTTATAATATTTCCGAACGCATCTCAATAGTTTCCAATATGGCAACGTACCGAACGTTGCGTTGAGGGTTGCTGTGTTCCTGCGAGTGAGTTGTGTTGTGTTCCTGTGCGAAGAAGTGGTATCCGTTTCATATCAGGCGGGCCGTATGCTTACCTGCAATCCTTGAGAATAATCTCTTTTTTGTAGTGGATTGAATAAATATTAGCGAACAAGAAATTTACAAAATAAAAATATAATATTTCCGAACGCATCTCAACAGTCTCCAATGGCAACGTTCGGTATCGATGCCACATAAAATTATTTTTATAGTCTGTGACGGTCATTATCTGCGCCGTATCCGGCAGACGGGCGCCGGATCGGATATTCCGGTTGCAATATGATGCCAAATGTATATCGACGTTTGAAATGAGACCTTTACTAATTCACAAATAATTTAACTTTATTTTTAAACTGTACCGATTTAAGTCCTATTCTAATATTGTTTGCAGTCAAAAAGTTCTCGCAAATATAAACGCTCCCGACATCTATACACCTAACTTTCACAAATCTTATTTTGTGAAATATAGAATAGGTACTATCCGTCTTTATAAATATAAATAAATATATAAATATAAATATTGTCAGACAAATTACACAGCGCCATCTAGCCCCAAAGTAAGCGAAGCTTGTGTTATGGGTACTAGACAACTGATAAACATACGTAAATACATATTTTTTTTGTAAATACATACTTATGATACATAGAAAACACCCAGACTAAGACAAACAGACATGTTCATGCACACAAATGTTTGTCCTATGTGAGAATCGAACCCACGAGCGTTGGTGTCGAAGCCGCGTCATTGACCGCTACGCCACCGAGCTCGTCATTATAACGTCTTTATACATCCTAGAGATATGTAAATTTGTCAAAATATATCCCGACTTCTTTACATAAGCAGTCAATAAATCGCATAAAGTTAGAAAGCAGTTCAGACACAAGCTAATAAAACCAAAATCAAATCTTTCTGTGCATTGTTCTAGCGCTAATTCAATGGCCGTTGAAATATTTAAGAAATTGCCATATCAAAAAGTCATTGACCAAGGAGCAAGCTTCATCAAACAATGAAATACCTTACTGGAAGCCAAATGTTAATACACTCTTGACGAATTGTTAAATGATAAATTAGATGACATATAATAAACCGTTCCGTACACTTCAGACTGTTGACATGCCCATATAGGGTTATAATAATATGTTAATACCTACCTAAAAATAACATGTATTTTAAGATCGACATGTACCTACATATTATATGCAATAAACATAATATTGAGTATTGAATATATAAATGAATCTCTATTGCCCTTGGTCATCGCATCACGCGTGAACGGATGGAACAATTTCGCTAATCCTTTTTTTTGTTGTGTTCATTATTGTCAGAAGAAGGTTCTTATGAAAGAAAAAAAAAGAAAGAAAGTTGCGTGGGAATTTAGAAAATTTAAGGAAACTTACGACCATATTAATTTTTCTAATGTAACTTTATATCGTTTAACAGAACTGTCAGTCATTTGATATCAGATAGCGCGGAACCAATTCAAATTAAATCAAATCAAAATATCCATATTCCTTGGACTTTATAAAGCGCTTAGAAACGTCATACAAATTAAATATAAGAACATGTATCTAAATCATTACTACACAAAATCCGCAAAGCTTAGATTCACTTTCATCACACTATCTTGAATGTGAAAGTGAATTTAAGTGCCAGTTCCGGCGACGGGGCTTCTTGAGAAGAACTGGCAAGAAACTCAAGGCCGACTCTTTTAATTGCCAATATCGTTACATTAAATACAAATCGATGCCTTACAGCCGAAAAGGGATAAGCGCCATATTTCAAACTTTACAGGAGAGTGATTTAAAGTTAATTTTTTTTGAAAAAAATCATAAAAACTATATTTTAGTTCCCGAGAGGCTGAAAATGTGTTTATGTTGTATTTAACATACTATCTATTGAATTACAGTGTTATTTTTTTATAATTCAACTTGCAACCCCTATTTACTGTCGGTAATCCTCAAATGATCTCATTTCACAAACAGGCAAAATGTCGTAAATGAAAATACAAGAATTATTCGCTTCCAGCAAAAATTATATAACTACACCTCATGTTTCATTATAATTGAACTAAAATAGCACAAGTGTGAGATTATTGAAAATAAAATTGAGGAAATATGGTATAACCAGCTATCAAATGAAAATTTACTGAATGCGAAATTGTATAAGTAGATTTTTTTAATAGGAATAATTTGCTTATTAGATTACTCTTTGATGCATTTCGATGTGTTTCTTCTTAAAAAATATTTTTTCGAGTAGAAAAGATTTCAGGTTCGCCCTAGTGGTACTAAAAAAGTAAAAAAAAATGAATCAAATCAGTCTTTAATTGACACAGAAATGAATGCCACATACTAAAATGTAATAGGTAATACTTAATAACAATTGTTTGTAATAAACGCTCTTATTACGATCATAAGTACCCGAGATCAAATCAACTTAGAATTATCACAATTGAAATATCTAGTCGAAATAAATTTTCATTTATCTATCTAAATCTATAAAAGAAGAAACTGACTGACTGACTTATATATCAACGCACAGCCCAAACCGCTGAGTCTAAAGATTTCAAATTTGGCAAGTAGGTTCCTTATGACGTCTAGGGGTGCACTAAGAAAGGATTTTTCAAAATTCTACCCCTAAGGGGGTGACGAGGTTTCAAAGCTTGTATGGGGAAACAAGATTAGTTGGACTATTTTATCCGAAAATTTACATGAGTACTTTTATTGAGAAATCAGTAAACAGGTGTTTCAGGATTTTTCAAAATTCAACCCCTCAAAGGGTAAAATGGGTTGTATAAGTCTGAAAATCGTCATGGGTATTGTTTTTATGGTTTATCGGGTCGCTGATTACGAAAACAACAACTATTTTATGATCTAACATAGTCGACGTGACATAAAATCACCCCTGTGGGGATGCGGTGGGGTTGAAATATACAAAAGAAGAAACTGAGTGACTGATGATATATATTAACGCACAGCCCAAACTACTGGGTATAGAGCTTCCAAATTTGGCACGTAGATTCCTTATGATGTCTAGGGGTGCACTAAGAAAAGACTTTTCAAATTTCATCCCCTAAGAGGGTGAAACGGGGGTCCAAAGTTTGTATGAGGAAACAAGATTAGTTGAACTATTTTATCCGAAACTTTACACGAGTACTTCTATAGATAAATTAGCAAACACATGTCTCAGGATTTTTCAAAATTCAACCCCTAAAGCGGTAAAACAGGGTGAAAAAGTCTGAAAATCGTCATGGGTATTATTTTTATGGTTTATTGGGTCGCTGATTACGAAAACAACAACTATTTTATAATTCAACATAGCCGAAATGACTTAAAATCACCCCTGACACGGTCACGGTGGGATTAAAATGTCATAATATATTGATATACCCATATTGATGGGTGTTGATTCTATGGTTTTCTGGGAAGTCAATTACAAAAATGGCACCGATTTGAAAATATCAACCCCTAAATGGGTAAAATAGGGTCAAAAAGTCTGAAAATCGTCATGGGTTGATTACGAAAATAACAACGATGTTAAAATTCAACGTGGCTAACGTGTCCATCATCCTCCATTGAGGTGCAATGAGGTTGAAATGCCTATATATCAATATATGTGTAGTATTTACGGGTTTTCGGAACGCCAATCCATACTAATATTATAAATGCGATAGAATGTCTGTTACCTCTTCACACTTAAATCTCTGGACCAATTTAGATGAAATTTGGTTGAGAGATACCTGGAGTCCTGGGAAAGGATCATACTTAAGAAAGTTTTTATCCCAGAAATTACCTAATATTGTTATTTATTGTAACCGTAGGGCGGTAACGTGACTATCATCTCCTATTGGGATGGGATGGCGTTGAAATGTCTAAAATGTGGTGAAAAGGTCTGAAAATCGTCGATAGGTATTGTTTTTATGGTATATCGGGTCGCTGATTACGAAAAAAACAACTATTTCAACATAGCCGACGTGACAACTCTGTAGGGGTGCAATGGGGTTGAAATGTTATAATATCAATATGGGTGTTGATTCTATGGCTTTCTGGGACGTTAATTACGACAATGGCAACGATTTGAAAAAATAACGTAGTGGACACGAATTACTTAAAAAGATTTTTAAAATTTTACCTGTCCAAATGTCCAAACATTGCATGTCCAAAGTTTGTGTGGGAAAACGAGATTAGTTGGACTATTTTAACTAATTCTAAATATTTACAGGGGCTATATGTAATAACCTCCTTTTTGCTTTCTATTTATGAACCGGGAAAAATATACTAAACGCCAAATAAAGTTTTTTTTTTTTTTTTTATACTACATCGGGTGGCAGACAAGCATACGGCCTGCCTGATGTGAAGCGGTTACCGTAGCCATATTAACGCTCACAACATAAAATATTGCTCGCGCGCCACCACCCCTGCTGCCAACGCAGCATCTCCGTCCTTTCTGGTGACCTCACTCACTCGCAGGAACACAACAACCCTCAAGAGAATTGTTATTTGGCTGCGGTATTCTGTGAGGTGGAGGTACATTCCCCAGTCGGGTAGCTTACAATTTCGCTCCCTACCTCTCTTTTCGCCAGAGCTTCGTTTGTCAGTCAGCAGGGTGCACCGCGTGCAGGTGAAGTTGGCTTTGGTTTAAAGATGTTAATAAACCACTTACACCCCAAAAGTCTCGAAAATGTGGCCTAACTACAATAAGCGACCAATATATTTTATAAAGGAACAGGCATAAAATACTAACCCGAATTTAACAAATAATTATTTATAAGCAAAATAACATAAACGTATGTTTCTGAATGTTTGCTTCCAGCAAAAATAGATTAACCTCCTGAGACCCAGAACTTTTTAAGTTCGAAAATTTAATAAAAATCAGATCAGTGGGCTACAATAACTTAATAGATACCAGGAAAAATAAAATAAAAAATCTTTGGTGGAAAACTAGGATTTTCTCAATGTTGTGTATAAACAACATCGGTTCCCAATGACTACTGAAATTAAACTCGAATCCAACTACACTTAGTAAGTTTTTTACAAAATTTACGGAAATATTGAAATAAAAACCCATTTTTATCTAAATATTCTGAATTTAATCAAAACGTAACAATTTTTGAGATCTTTAGACGTTATTAATTAAACTTATATTAAGAACAATAGTAGTATATGGTTTAGTAATCACAGCCAGCAGATTTGCTATTGTTGTTTTTACTTTTTAGTATCTACTCAGTAACACAATCTCTTAAACTTATTGTTAAATAATCACAATGAGCTGATTAGCCTCACGTTTCCTTAGATCTATTAGTAAATCTCTCTCTTTATCATATCTCCATGTGACCATAACTCCTTGTCCACTAAAATATATCTTGGTTGGAACAATGGCCGCTCCAAAGGAGAAAAATCTCCATTCCAGTTATTGCCCGTTGACTGCGCAGTAGAACTGCGAGTACTAACACTCGGGCCTCCTCTAGTTCTTAACGGTCCCCTTGTTCTTACTCCCCTCTGTTGTCTTGAAAGACCTCCTCGTGTTCTAGCTCCGCCTCTAGTTGTAGAACGCCCAGGATAGAAAGACGACGAAGTAGAAATTTCTGACAACGACCGACATTCGCTTTCAGATTCTGAAAGAGAACCTGAATCAGTGTCACTTGGACTAAATTCTCTCACAGGAGGTAGCTCTTCTGACTGTTCATTGTCATCGTCATCTGATAAAATATCCACATCCGAATCTTCGAGTGCGTAGGTAATGTCTGCATCTCTCAAAACTGAAATGAAATGAAATATATTTATTTGCAGACAAACACGTAGACATGATATAATAGGTTAATAATACCTAATTCGATAGAACAAGCGTGTTGCGCCAACAATCGGCATGCAAATATTACGAAGTCATGCATATATAAAATTTATAATAATAAATACGATTGAATAATTAATTATGTCAAATGATTTAATTGTAATTTATTTATGAAGACGCTTCATGTCAAAATTGCCAAAAATAAATAATTAAAAATGACAAAAATAAATGAAATCTCTTAATGTTGTATAGGTACTACATCCAGACTTCGGACATGTAAGTACGGAACTGAGAACCGATGTAGTAAATATATAACATAGGTAATTTAAATCAAATATATCGTAATTATCTATCGCAATCTGCAAAATATTGTTTGGATTTCAAAGAAGACTATTAGGATTATAGTATCATACCAAAAAAATAAAGTAAATGTTATAGCTTTGTATAAAATTTAAAGATTACTCACCACGTGGCCGCCGTTGTTCTGCCATCGTTCGGAACAAGTAGCCTAATGTCAAAAAAATATGACAAGTTGTTAAAAATGGCCGCATAATTTAGTAAAGCAACATCTCCTCTAATGATCTTATTGCAAAACTTCGACTAAAACTCAACAGATGGAGGTGTAATGAATTTTTATTCTTATGTTGTATATATACTACTGCAAGCCTCAGGAGGTTTAACGTTGTAATGATTGAATATTACAGAGAGCCCAAAATGCATAAGTTATTTGTTTTCAAATATTCTTTGATCAACAACCAAAAAAAAAAAAACTTCATAATTTCTGTCGTTTACAGCGAATAAATTTAGCTCATGATCCTATTATTACTACCGCCTAAGCGACATAAAGTGTCACTTAGAAACATGTAACCCAGACCAAACGACGCAGAAAAAAATGACGATTCTGGCCATATATATAAGTCCATTCTCCAAAAAATGGCGCTTATCCCTTTTCGGCTGTAAGGCATCGAAATACAATCATTAACTTGACATAAAAAGAGCAGTTCATTTCCAAATACTTTTATCATTTATGTAATCTGAGATACAATAGAAGTCAATGTAGAAGCTTATACATTGACCTGGGAACGAGTTAGAGATTTTATGAAGCCTAGTAATATCACAGCACAGAACAGCGAGTTTGTTTTTATTTCTTAAATTTAATTGATTGAGATCACTGTTTTTTCTAAATGTATTCTAATTCAATATTCATTGGTAGGAGCACAGGACAACATATGTAGGTTCAGCTAATTGATTATATATTTTATTCATTCCGATAATTATTTCCTACTTTTTTTTATTTTCTTCTTCTAAGCAATTTACCCAGTGGGCACTAAGAGGTTTTGAACATTAAGTGTTTTATTTTAGAACTGTAAGTGACAGTGGACAGTGGTACAAAAACATTAAAGTTTGGATAAAAGTGTTTGAGTGGTCCACCGGTGAGAGAAGACAGAAGGCATCATGAGCATCACAGGTAAGTTATATGTAGAATTAGAATGCTAGTATTTCTAGACCGTGTGGTTTCCGGCAGACTAGAATAGAATCACTCCGTCTCTTCCCGTGGATGTCGTACAAGGCGACTAAAGGAAATACATTATAAAACATCGATCAGGCATCCCCAACCCGTCTGGCCAGCGTGGGGAGTGTAGGCCAAATCCTCTTTCTGTCTGGGACGGACGAGAGAGGGTCGTGCTCCTGTAGTGGAGACTAAAATGACCTGATGATGATGATGATTTCTAGACTGTAGTAACTGCGTTTACTTGTTTGACTCCAGTTTCTTTTTACATTAAATAAATAAATATTTCCGGAGAATTATTAATCTATGTATGTATCAGGGTTATCCATACTGAAAGGATGAATCATCATAAACCGACTATTATATAATAAATATTTCTGGACAATTTACACAGCGCCATCTAGTCCCAAATTAAGCGCAAATCTTGTGTTATGGGTACTAGACAACTGATAAATGTACTTAAATACATTTTTTTTATAAATACATACTTATAATTCATAGAAAACACCCAGACCAAGACAAACAGACATGTTCATGCACACAAATGTTTGTCTTGTGCGGGAATCGTACCCACGACCTCGGAGTCAAAGTGGGTATTGCTAACCATTCGACCACCGAGCTCGTCAATGTTAAACTAATGTTGTAATTGTTTAACTTATGCGTTTGCATTTGACGACCGTAGATAGAGGGCGGGAGGGATAATTAATTATTCTTTGAGTAGTACCTTTTGGGTGGAAAGGATAATCTGTTAAGGATGTGTATATAGTAAGCCAGCGCATTTTTTTTTAAAGTGAAAACTTCTTTAGCAGCGTTTTGCACTTTTTGGGATGGATAAGGACTCGTGTCAGACACATGGCCTCTATCCCACCACCTCCCATGGCTCCTCCGACCTCACGGTCATATGAGCCGAATCGCGAGAGATGCGCGCAGCACCGTTGCTCTGAGGCTCTTTTGTGCCGCGGGCAATTCTTGACTCTATACAAATTATTTAATCTACATCCGTGTCGCTTCTTGGCCCTCTCCCCCTTCTGGGGCGGCGACAATCACAGCTACGCCTTCGCCTCCTTCCTCTTGCGCTGGACTCTCTAGACACATGGCCTGATCGAAAATTAGTAGAGACGGAGGTAGAGTAGACCGCCGGCGCGGCGTAGGAGAGGAAGTAATATCCACGTCTCTTTCTACCGCGCGGCGAAAATGTATGCCTGCTCCTGTTGTTTATGTTTAATATAAATTGTCATGTTTGTGTACGATAGCGCAATAAATAAATATTGTATTTTACCACACAAATGATAGTATTTTTATACTGATAAAAAAGCAATTCGTGCAAAATTATTCCATAACCATTCCAAAATATTCAAAATGCATAACGTTAATGTTTAAGTTTTCACTTCTGCCGGCACTCCCGGAGTGCAACCCGTTTTTTTTTCGTTCCTTAGTAATTTTTTATAATCGCAGATGAAAATGGTCGGAAATTAAGGCGCTGATTGGTGTTGAAAATTAATAGTCAAACAATAGGGTCGGAAAGAAAGTCACTCAATTGACTTTTGGTGCCTAGAACGCAGGTAGGGAATGCAATCTCGTTCTCGCGAGATCTCGCGCGGGGCGGCGGGGCCTGAGGTAGCGATCGGGGGACGAGGTCTAAGCGAATCTAAGAGAGACCTCGTCCCCCGACCGCAACCATAGGCCCCGACGCGACGCGGGATCTCGCGAGAACGAGATTGCATTCCCTAAACGCAGGCCTCTGGCTCGGATGACGGCTGCGATGAGAAGGGGCGAAGTAGGGCGAATAGATAAAAACGCTTTAAAGCCGAAGAGGATGTGACCCGCTATCGCTTAGGAGCGTATTGCTTCCTAACCTCTAATGTAGTGCTAATTACGTCTAATACTTAATTACCGGCCTTACTTAATACTGGTTGGTCTGACTTTGTTAATGCACATCGTTTTAGGGCTCTGTGGGCTAATCGAACACTCAGGTTAAGCAACTTAGATGGGATGTAAGTAACTAAACACGACCTTTAGAGCAAAATCTCACCAACACGTGGTACACCCTGTAGACTAGCGACAGAGGTTGCCCGACTGGGGGAGTGGAAGGGGGGGGGGGGGGGCACCACGCATTTAAACCACTGTGTCTCCTGTGTAGCCAGGATTAACAGCGGCGACTATTAAAAAGGCAATGAACAGTGAAGTCCACTGCAGTCCCGGGGGTAACTACGGCTGCCTTGGAACTCGCAACGAATTTAATCGGAAGAAATTAGTAAGAGTAAGACGCTTTTGGAATTTGACTTCCGCTCTTAGCAATGTAAGAGACATCAATATGGCAAATAAGGCATTAAAAGCCTAAAGAGATGGCTAGTCAAGTGAAGCTCAACTGCCGTGCACCACGGATTTTAAGTATCTAACACTATTGGGGACCTAAAACATTGAGTCGTTACCATCACACATCGATTAAAATAATATGAATCGCGAAATCGTCTGAACGCTTGGTAATTCTCCTTTCATCATCATCAGGTCATTTTAGTCTCCACTACAGGAGCACAACCCTCTCTCGTCCGTCCCAGACAGGATTTGGCCTACACTCCCCACGCTGGCCAGTCGGGTTGGGGAGGCCTGATCGATGTTTTATAATGTATTTCCCTTAGTCGCCTTGTACGACATCCAGGGGAAGAGATGGAGTGATTCTATTCTAGTCTGCCGAAAACCACACGGCCAATTCTCCCTTGTTGCTACCAAATCAGAAAAGTATACTCCGGATGCGACTTGTAATGAATTCAACATGTAGTCCCGTTCCCGCCGCCAAAGATTACACTCCCAGAGAACATGGTGTGCTGTTTGGTCGAATTCATAATTTGCAGTAGAACATTCGCATAAGGGCGACGGCGCTAATTTAAACGAAAAGAGTTTAGCCTTTAAATTGCCATGCCCAGTCAAATATTGCGCAACGGGGTGATCTACTTCTATCCACTTGTAGCGGACTCTTTAGCGGGCAGCCTCGCAACTGGCCACCGACAAATAACCAACTGACAAGATGGAAAAGGAAATTAGGAAGAAAACATCGGACGCGCAGCATGCGCCACCATAGCGTATTTTTATTTTTTAAATCCCGAATTGATATCGGAAAACCAAGGTCACTTTACATTTTTACTTTTTTGATGCTCT
This sequence comes from Hypsopygia costalis, assembly GCA_937001555.2. NCBI lineage: Eukaryota > Metazoa > Arthropoda > Insecta > Lepidoptera > Pyralidae > Hypsopygia > Hypsopygia costalis. Next base: position 141,210 of record OW443355.2, read on the forward strand.
ACACGAATCCGAAGCTCAATTGCCGTGCACCCGTTTAGAATATTCAAAACATGCTCATAATTCGCATTTATACCAAATTTTGTAATGTCGACCAATTAGTGCAGATAATTATATTTATTAACCTACCGGGCAGATTGCCAAAGCTATAGGTTACGGTTGGATTGCAGTTTGCTCGTTAATTGAGTTAGATATGACTAGAGACTCGCAGGCGAATAGTTTAATGTGAATGCACTGACTCAATAGGCTTGTGAACCATTTTTTTTTCGATTTGTTATTTAAAGACGTCACAATAATATAACTAAAGGTGAAAGAATTACTTCGATAGGCTAAAAACTTCTCGAGATATGATAACTTGAAGATCACAATTTTGGACTATCCCGAAAACGCTCCATACAAAAGGCATACAGTATTATGACGTCACGATATTTTATATGCATTAAATCAGAAATTTGTACGACAGCCATGTTAAATATTGCGTTTATGTAGCTAGCGCTGTAACAAAAGTTATAGTATTTTTTATTGTTTCTACAATGGTAATATTTATTTTTTTATAATTTCATACTTTTAAAATGGACTTTCCCACCAAACTTTGATCGACCATAAAACACGTCGGACATAAGTTATTAAAATTTTGAGATCGCAGATCGTTCTAGTTTTATGTATTTTACGTTACTGATAGAGGGTTTTTATAATTTTAGAACATTGGTCACACGCCCATTCAAGTCAATTTGTTGTAATTACCGCTTATCAACTTCATCATCATCATCATCAGCCTGTATCTACTCACTTGTTGTTGTGGATATAGGCCTTTCCCAATGCTTTCCACCATATGCGATCCTCCGCTTTCCGCATCCAACCGCTACCAACCACTCTTCCATGTCCATCTAGAGAGAGGGCGCCCTGCGCTCCATCGCCCCATACGCGGCCTCCACTCTACTTATCGACTTACCACATTCAAATACTCAATTTGACTATTCAAAGAAATAAATAATTCATTACAAAAAAGGATTGAATCATAATGTTTCTCGCTCACTCATGTTACAACATTTGTTGAGATGTTTTGGGGTGTAAGTGGTTCATTCACATCATTGAATCAAAGCCAACTACACCTGCACGCGGTGCATCGTGCTGACTGACAAACGAAGCTCACGAAAAAAGAGGTAGGGAGCGTAATTGGAAGCTACCCGGCTAGGGAATGTACCTCCATCTCACAGAATACCGCAGCCAAATAACAATTTCCTTGAGGGTTGTTGTGTTCCTGCGAGTGAGTGAGGTCACCCGAAAGGAAGGAGATACTGCGTTGGCAGCGGGGATGGCTGCGCGCGAGCGATATTTTATTTTGCGATCGTTAATATGGCTACGGTAACCGCTTCACATCAGGCGGGCCGTATGCTTGTCTGCCACCCGACTTAGTATAAAAAAAATCTTATATTGACATTTTTCCTCTACCCAAAAATTCAAAGATTGTCTGGAATTAAAATTCCATCCATATCATCTTGATAATTGGCGATCTACTACATTTCATTTTTGGCGTTTCCTAAGACATTTTATACCACGAACATCAACATATTTGAATCAAAGCCAACTTCAGGCTTTGATTCAATGATGTTGATGAACCACTTACACCCCCGAGATATAATAGCGAATGTCACTAACTTCAATCTGTGGAAGTGCACGAGATTATTTGTTGCAGTACTTGTCCACACGTTGAAATCATGCACTTTTTACGAGCCATCATAGCTGTTTTAATGTCTGTAGATTTAACTCAATAAAGAATTTCATCTCACACCGATTGAAAGAACAGAAATAAATGGCGATGCATTTCGTAGAAGTTTCCCATTTCTCCTGCCATACAGATAGCAGTGTTCAAGTTTTTTTTTATTAAACTTTTTTTTAATAAATACTTTTTTTAAAAATAAAAGTATCGTATGTCCTTCCAAATACCTTTGAGAATATGTACAAAGTTTCATGATGTCCGGTTTCGTAGTTTCGGCGTGAAAGTAACAAACAAACTCACAAATTCGATTTAGTTTCGCGCAATTTGACAAATAACTGTTTTGTCAAACAACAGAAAGTTACATTAGAAAAGATAATAATGGTTGTTTCATCATCATCATCAGGTCATTTTAGTCTCCTCTACAGGAGCACGACCCTCTCTCGTCCGTCCCAGACATAAGGAGAATTTGGCCTACACTCCCCACGCTGGCCAGACGGGTTGGGGAGGCCTGATCGATGTTTTATAATGTATTTCCCTTAGTCGTCTTGTACGACATCAACGGGAAGAGACTGAGTGATTCTATTCTAGTCTGCCGGAAACCACACGGCCGTTGTTAATTGGAATGGTTGTTTAGTTTTTCTATTTTTTCTTTTATAAGAACTTTCTCCTGACAATAATAAATACAACATAAAAAGAAATAGCAAAATCGGTCCAGCCGTTCACACGCGATATCGTGACCGAGGGAAATAGGGATTCATTTATTAATCGACTTCAAAAAAGGAGGAGGTTCTCAATTCGACTGAATATTTTTTTTGTATGTATGTTATTCGATATCTTTGCGAATTGTGAACCGATTTTCATAATTCTTTTTTTATTTGAAAGGGTATAATTGCAAGGTGGTCCCATATTCACCAAGTCAGGATCTGATGATGGGATGCCAGGGAAATCAAGGGAAACCCTTAAATTTTATAAGCACGTATGGTCAAATTCATTTTTTTTATTTGAAAGGGTAATTGTGAGGTGGTTTCATATTCACCAAGTCAGGGTCTGATGATGGGATCCCAGAAAAATCGAGGGAAATCCTTAAATTTGCCATATGGTAGCCGACAGAATAAAATTGTGCCACTCCATTGCTCTGCGCTGGATGTCGTACAAGGCGTCTAAGGAATCTTGTGTCACGCGATAACTTTTCTCCCGGAAGACGGGCAGCAGCGTCTGCCGGGGTATTCCACCAATAAGCTGCGTCGGTTTTATGTATATAGAGTAGAGGTAATAGGCAATGTTGTCACTTAACAGCTTAGTATAATAAAATATTTTAGACAATCGTAGACTGCATTTCGATCACGTCCGTATGCTCTTGGCTGACCGCCCGCTAAACGCAATTGTTCAGACAAATTGGCATTTCGACAATTTTAGATTTAAATTGAAAGTTTTGAACTAATTTGGCACGCCTGGTAAAAGTAAATTGATAGAAAAATAGTTAAAATGACGATTTCTCGTATTGAACGAGCGAATAAATCAACTTAAAGCAAGTAAAGCGAGTAAGCTGCAAATTGAGTTCCCAAAATATCTATATTTGTTGTGAGATTAAAATTGCTTCAATAGGGAGGCAATTAAAAAAAAAACCGGACAAGTGCGAGTCGGACTCGCCCACCGAGGGTTCCGTAGGTACGTAGTATCATTATTAAATTTGATATTTTTCATTATAAATAAGAAATAATGCGTCGAAAAAAATAAATAAAATATATTTTGCAATGTGTACATCAAGCCCTTTCATATGATACCCCATTTGAACTAGTAGTTTCAATTTGAAATTTCGACACCCTATAAAAAATATAGACCCCCTATTTTTTAAGATCTATTTACAAATGTATAGTTTTGAGATTTATTCCTGTACTTGTAGTCTATAACGATGTTACTTGCCAAATTTCATAGTTCTAGGTCAACGGGAAGTACCCTATAGGTTTTGATTCCCTTGAGTGTGTCGAAATATACGTTTTTTCCTGAATAAACGGCCGTAACTTTTTTCTACGTAAACTTAGCAGTTTGATTTTTTTTTAACTTCATGGGACCGTAGACCTGATTATACAGTTCAAATTTCAGCTTGATACCTCCACGCATTCTCGACATAGAAATTCTTGACAGACAGACAGACAGACAGACAGACAGACAGACGGACAACAAAGTGATCTTATAAGGGTTCCGTTTTTCCTTTTGAGGTTCGGAACCCTAAAAACGAATGATAACAAAATCGGGGGATAAAGTTTGGTGTTGCAGCTACAAATCTATCGTCCCCATCCAAAATTCTATCACACCACTGGATAGATGAAGGATCAAACAATTTATTACGCTAAGTAAGGACTATTGAACATCGCGTATTTCCTGTTATTTCCTCCTGAAAGCGCTGCCATTTTGAGATAATTTTAGTGGATACAACGTGAACACACGTACACGGTCTGTGTGTGGCTATTATAGGAGACGGGGACAAACGAGCATGTGGGTCACCTGGTGGAGTGCAATCACCACCGTCCATGGAGATCAGCAACACCAAAGGGTCGCCGTTCTGCTGCCAGCCTATACTCCTTTCTTTCTTTCTGGTGACCTCACTCACTCGCAGGAACAAAACAACCCTCATAGGAATTATCATTTGGCTGTGATATTCTGTAAAGTGGAGGTGCTTCACCAGACGGGCAGCTTAAAAGATCGCTATGCCTTACCTCTCTTTTCGCCAGGGTATCGTCTGTCAGTCAGCAGGGTGCACCACGTGCAGGTGAGGTCGACTTTGGTTTAAAGCTGTTGATGAACCATTTACACCCCAAATTATCATTCATTCACTCATTAACGCATTCATTCATTCATCCATTCGTTCATTCATTAATGCATTCATTCTTTCATCCATTTATAACTAAGTGTTTAATTATCTTGATCACCTTAAGAAAGCGGCTGGGAGCGGCTGGATGCGGAAGGCGGAGGATCGTATCTGGTGGAAAGCATTGGAGAAGGCTTATATCCAGCAGTGGGTAGATACAGGCCGATGATGTTTAATGATCTCATCACATGACCCACGGTGTCACTTACACGCATCTTGAATGTGAATATTGCCAAGTAATATGGCAGCTTTTCAGTACATTTCCTCTACAAGCAAGTCGTTGTAATGAGCTTATAATAAATGCATCGCTCGCAGTCAGCGGGCATTTTTCAAAATTTCAGAGTAACGCGCTACAACGGAGATTTATTGCGCAAATGGTTCCGCCGGGGCGGGAGTTAATATCGGTTTGTTTACCACTCACGTCAAGTTCATTACATTTTATGTTTATGTGTAAATCTTAGGTTTTACCAGTGAATTTTAGGATTTACCGACTTGCGCTGGTAAATGTAAGGATTTTTGAAAATGTGATATATTTTTCGGGCTTTTACCATTACAATTTAGTACATGCTAGGTTTTACCACTGAACGCTGGTAAATGTTTTGAGAATGTAACAATGGAGTAATTCTTAATAATTTTTAAATCAATTAGCTATTAGTCGAAACCATACATATTTTTATGTAGATATCCTATGAGTGTAATTAATTAACTAATTAGTCAAATTCTTACCTATTTTAAATTATTTTCATTTGTTATTTTTATTTATATTTATTTATTTATTTATTTAAACTTCATGCACAAAATTGTACACAGGCGGACTTAATGCTATACAAGCATTCTCTACCAGTCAACCATAGGGTGATGCAGAGATAATACATGGCAGGTGCACAGGAAAGGTGTAATAGAAAATTAAAGTGTTAATTTAGTTACATTATAAATTTAAACGAATGGAAATACATATTAAATAAAATATTTTACTTTTATATAAACACAAATACATATAGGTATTATATTATGTAGTTATAGATCTTACTAAAGATATTATCATCATCATCATCATCAATTTGGCGTACACTCCCCACGCTGGCCGGTTGACGGTTAGGGAGGTCTGATCGATGTTATATAATGTATTTCCCTTAGTCGCCTTGTACGACATCTACGGGAAGAGACGGAGTGATTCTATTCTAGTCTGCCGGAAACCACACGGCCAAGAAAAGATATTATCGCCCATAAGCAATGTATAAGAGCTATTCATAATAATTTGTCCCCCAGGACAAGGACAAATATTACTTTAAAAAAGTGAAATTGCTAACGGTGCCATGGATATACATTTATGAAATGTGTCTATTTGTAAAAGTACATTAACACCTTTTTGAAAACACTGATGTAATTGAAAATTACCGCAGAAGATTTCCAAATGCTTTTAATAATGCCTACAATGTCAAGAACTTATTACAGCGATAATTGTTATCCTATGGCCTTCGATCAACAATGTACAACTAGATAACGGGTCGGCGCATAAAATACGTCTCGGTGAATAAGAGCTCATTTGAAATGTGAGCTCTTATTTTGTCTAGTTCGCTCGAAACACAGCCAATGTAAACACGTCACAATGCCGCAATGTGTATTCAAAAATAATGCCCGAAAAAATAATTTAACGGCCGGAGTGTCTTACTTTAGGTAAGTACATGTACAATAAGTTATATTTTATGCTTTAATGTAACAAATAATAACAAATTTTGTTAAAAATTACCGATTCAAATGTTTGGCCAACGTTGGTGCAAATTAAAGAAGCAGACAGAAACGAACAGAAACGAAACCAAAGGATGTAGCTCGCAAGGCAATAACGGTAAAAAGTACTTTATTTGTAGGAAATTAAGGTTCATTACACACTAAATGTTGTTTAACTTATGTCTTTTCATTTTTAAGTGACAGGGGTAATTTATTGCTTTGCTCGTTTTTTGTAACGAATGATTATAAGTATAAGATAATATTTTGAAGATTTGCTACTTTATTGCTAGGTTCAACTTGATTTCAATGGAAAATGTATTTGATGATCATTCCTCAAGGACATGATGCCACAGAGAAGCTTATTAAGGTTTTTTTTTTATACTCGGGTAGCAGACAAGCATACGGCCCGCCTGATGTGAAGCGGATACCGCAGCCATATTAACGCTTGCAACATTTAAAATATCGCTCGCGCGCCAATGCAGCAACTCCTTTTTTTCTGGTGACCTCACTCACTCGCAGGAACACAACAACCCTCAAGGGAATTGTTATTTGGCTGCGGTATTCTGTGAGGTGGAGGTACATTCCCCAGTCGGGTAGCTTACAATTACGCTCCCTACCTCTCTTTTCGCCAGAGCTTCGTTTGTCAGTCAGCAGAGTGCACCGCGTGCAGGTGAGGTTGACTTTGGTTCAAAGATGTTGATGAACCACTTACACCCAAAGAAATTGCTCGGATCAGGTAGTTAGATAAAAAGAAAATGCAAATGGAAAATTCGTACGTGTCACTAGTGTCTGCTTTTATCAATATATATTTATACTTACTTTGTCAGATGGCTCCCAATGCATATAGTCTTTCAGTTTGTATGTGTTCATTGTAGAGGAGGAGCATCTATCTTAATTAATTTGTTATTTAACAAGTCGTTTTCTGACGTACGACGACGCTTAAAGCTTGCTATGTATTTACTTGTCGCGGTCGCTATATATATGCTATGTTATGATCTGTCGTTATCTTTGAGTAGTTATGCACTTCTAATATGCTATGTATGCTCTATGTATTATGTTGTAAGAAATTTGTTGTGTGTTATAGTAGTACAAAGGGACCTGGCACGAGATAGATTATTAACTTTTACCATTACGTATTATTTTACGTCCAAAGTATACTTCTGTTCGAAGCATTCGCGTCTACACCTAATTATTATATCGTATTATTTAGCAGAATATGTGTTCATATATTTTATATATTGTCCAATGAAAACTTTAAGATTTATCTCATTATATACACACGCTTATATATTTATATTATAATAAAATGACGACAACAAAACATAAACAATTTAAATTAGGATTATATAATGCTGGATCATTAAACACTAAACAGGACGACTTTCTTATTGCTGTAAGTCGATTCGACCCAGATATCATTGCAATTAACGAGACGTGGCTTCGTGCGGGTGAGGAGGCTTGCGCGCCGTCCGCTCCCGGCTACCGACTGCTAAGCACACCCCGCCCGCGGCACATGCGGGCTGGTCGTGGCGGTGGGGTCGCATTCTATGTGAGCCGCGAAGTTCGTGTGCGTGTTGTCAAGCATCCGGCTGCTGATGTTGAGCAGATGTGGCTGTCTACGCGAGTAAACGGGTACACTCTCGCAATTGGCACGGCTTATAGACCTCAATGGGTGGGTGTCGACTCATTCATAGATGCTGTTACAGAGTCTGTTATGTCATTCTCGAACCATGACTATGTCGTGCTTTTGGGCGATTTTAATATTAATATGCAGAATCTGTCAAATCCCAATACCATCAAAGTTACGGAGTTTCTGCAATATGCTGACTTAAAGCAAGTAGTTGATAAGCCGACACACACATCAGTTACTACAGAGACTCTCATTGATCTTGTATGTACTAATGCCCCAGTGCGAGAAGTTACAGTTAGTAATATTACGGGCTCTATTATATATATATTATTGGGCATTCAATGGTTAACGTTGAACTATCCTTGAAAAAATCTAAAATTCCTCCCAAATATATATTTCATCGTTCCCTAAAAAATATCAATGTAACTGCTTTCGAGAATGATTTAAAATCCGTTGACTGGAATTCTCTGTCTCAGCTGGCTAGTGTTGAATTGATGGTTGACAAATTTAATTCTCTATTATTAGGTATCTTTGATAAACACGCGCCAATAAAAAAGATAAAAATTAATAAACATAAATCGTTACCCTGGGTAACAGACACTTGTAGACTGATGATAGAATTGCGTAATGAAGCCTTTAAAAAATTTAGAATATCTGGATCTGAATCTAAAAAAAAATATTACACAGATCTTAAACGGCTGGTACGGACAAGCATCGCTAATGAGAAACAAGCTTATTTTAATCATCACATTAACTCGCAAATAAATAACAGCAAATCTTTTTGGAAAAAACTAAAAGAAAACATTTTAATAGACCCCAGCAAAAGTGATACTCTCCCGGACTGTTTTGACAACCCTGACGTCCTTAACAGGCATTTTTTAAACGTTCCCTCCACTAATATAACCCCTATCTCAGATTTCACATTTTATGAGCATTCTCGTCATAATGACTCCACTTTCCATTTAAAAACTGTTACTGACAATAATATCGCAAATTATATCCTCTCAATAAAGTCCAATGCCATCGGCCGTGACGGTATCAGCAGGGATATGATTTTGATGACGCTTCCATATACCCTAGGTATTATTACCGAAATTATAAATAGGTCATTACTTACGGGTATTGTTCCTTCGCAGTGGCTGGAGGCATTGGTCACCCCTTTACCCAAAACGAATCATCCGGCCGATTGTGACGATCTCAGACCAATCAGTATCCTCCCATTCCTCTCTAAAGTGTTAGAAAAGGCTGTATATATCCAGTTGTTGAGACACATAGAAGAAAATAACATATTGCCTATGCATCAGTCCGGATTTCGAAGAAACCGCGGTACGCTTACAGCTCTGTTGGATGTCACAGATAATGTCCTTGCGGAACAAGATAATGGTCGTGGTACCATTTTAACACTTCTAGATTTTTCCCGTGCATTCGATAGTCTCAATGTTCCTCTCTTATTATCCAAATTGACTTACTACGGCCTGGACCGTCATTCTGTCGGGTGGTTTGGGAGTTATCTGGGTGGTCGAACGCAGCGCGTCAAGCTGCCGAAGGCTGATGGTACTTGGCTACTATCTCTGCCTCAGCCTGTAATTCGTGGGGTACCTCAAGGCTCCATACTTGGACCTCTTCTCTTCATAATTTACAGTGCCGATCTCACGAAAGTGATAAAGCACTGTAAATATCATTGCTACGCTGATGATGTCCAGGTATACATATCCGAAATTCCTACTAAGATTTTCCAGGCTGCGCAAGATATGAACGAGGATCTGAACAGTATTGCTGATTGGGCTGACAGAAATTCACTCGTACTGAATCCTCACAAATCAAAATATATGGTCCTCGGCTCAAAAGTACAGATTAATAATATCATAAGCCGGATTCCGGCAGCTATCAACATGCTCGGTAAACCTATAGATAGGGTAGAAGAGGCAAAGAACTTAGGAATAGTTGTGGATAGCCAACTGCGTTTTGAGAGTCACGTACTAGGTGTGGTCAGGAACTGTTTTTACCGACTTAAAGTTTTATACAAGATTCGTGATCTGCTAACAGAACGAGTACGCTTTCGATTATGTGAGTCACTTATTTTGTCTAGACTTAATTATGGGGACGTTGTTTATGGACCTCGTTTGCTGAGCAGAACTCAACGTTTAATACAGCGAGTACAAAACGCTTGCTGTAGATATTGTTTTAATGTTGCTCCTAGAAGTCACATATCGCCTGTTTTAAATAATGCTTCTTTACTAAACATGGACTCGCGTAGGCAGCTCCATTTGGCAAATTTGTTATTTGGGGTTATTAAATTTAAAAATCCGGAATATCTCCACTCCAAATTGATGTTTTCTCCGTTCCAAGAGCGATATGGCACTAGGTTTTGTCGCCGATCCAGTCTAGTCGTGCAGCATCACAGAACGGCTGCCTTTAGGGGCAGCTTCCGCTACCAGGCAACTAAATGTTGGAACAACATTCCGCCGCCAATCAGAAATATCACCGCCAGACTTACTTTTAAAAAACATTTAAGTTCTTTTCTACTTGATAAACAGAAATTAGGCATTCCGAAGAGTTACCTGTCGTAGCGGTCTGCTGTCACTTCATGGGCATTTGGGTATTAATTTTATGTCTGTAATCCATTCACTATTTTTGAATATTTAATATTAAGTAAATTTAATATCATAAAATTTTATTATAATCTCACTATCTACTTCACTTGTTGTCTATCATAAATTATTACGCTATCTATAAGTAAAGACAGTTATCATTATTGTTATTATTATTCCGCATTTATTTATATATTTAAACTTGTATTAGTCAGTAACTCACTATTTCGTAATCGTATTTGTACATTTAGCACATCTCATATAAATATTTTTAATGGTTATTATTTATACTTGACATTACTTGGACTGATGCGCACTCGTACCTCTGGGTAATAGCCGAAAATCAGTGTGTTGCTTATGCAACATTTCCACTGAGCTATGGCCCCTTTGTATTGCTGCAACACACACCTACAATGAACAATGTGTATACTGTCACCAATTGTAAAAGCTTATAATTGTACGTGTGTAACTGCTGTAATACAAATAAACTATCTATCTATCTATCTATCTATCTAGTAATGCATGTTATTTCAAAAAATATTTTTCTCGTGTAATACAACACGACACGATGTCGGTCACGTAGCGGGCACGTGACTGTCGCGGCGACGTGACGCGGTTACCTGACCGCCACTATGACTTGTTGGAAAATTGACCAATTGAAATATAGGCCAGGTTACCTCATCGTCATAATCAGCTTGTATCTGCTGGATATACGCCTTCCCAAATGCTTTCCACCAAGTACGGTCCTCCGCCTTCCGTATCCAGCAGCTTTCTTAAGCTTATCGGGCCATCTAGAAGGAGGGCGTCCAACGCTTCGTCGTGCGCGCGGCCTCTACTCTAATACCTTCCTCTCCCATCTGCCATCACTTACTCGGCAGATATGACCGGTTCATTGGCACTTCAGCTTGCAAACTCTGATGGCTATGTCGACAACTTTGATTCTCTGTCGAATTTCTTCGTTCCGAATTCGATCCCGCAGAGAAACCCCGAGCATAGCCCTCTCCATCACTCACTGCGCGACCTTTAGCCTGTGGACCAGTCCGATGGTCAGTGTCCAAGTCTCTTCAGCATAGGTCATGCAGGTTTACTGATGTTATACTAAAATACATTTTAACTTGTATATAAACACATATAAAACACCCAGAACATGACAAACAGACATGTTCATGCACACAAATGTTTGTCTTGTGCGGGGATCGAACCCACGACCTCGGAGTCAAAGTGGCCATTGCTAACCATTGGACCACCGGGCTCGCCAAATATGCTTCATTTGTACAAAACAAGTTTTCTATATACTAGTCTGCTGGAAGAAATTTCGCGTGTATGCCACCAACCCCGCTGCCAACGCAGCAACTCCTTCCTACCTGGTGACCTCACTCGCAGGTAAACAACAAACCTCAACGACGTGCAGGCAGTTAATAAAATAAAATATAAAATCCGCCCAACCCATCAATTTAATTTGACCTCACGACAAACCACATTCTGTACATAAATTATTTGAATCTGTCCTCCCAATGATATTCTATACTGTAGATGTGTCATTATAAATTACGTCGCAAAATGGTTTTAATTATCTACAACTTAAATTTTGCTCACTTATTTTACTTCTTCTTCTTAACTTGTCGATGACGATTGCCTTATTAAATAAATAAATAAATATTCCTGGACAAATTACACACGGCCATCTAGTCTCAAACTAAGCAAAGTTTGTACTATGGATACTAGATAACTGATATTATATTTAAATATATTTATTTGTAAGTACATACATATAATACATAGAAATCAAGATTATAAGCATGACATGTATAAATTAACGATGAATCAATAAATTAATTAATTGTATAAATTTTGCTATTCTATGACATAAATATGTATAATAATAATAGTATTAATCATTGTGATAATTAATTAATGATATTATTATTGATGAATGTATGTTATTTTTTCATAAATTAAAATTTTGCACGTCTGCGCGCAGACTGAATACACGAACTGTATTTTATAGTTTAAGAACTTTTAACTTGTATTCTGGCAAATAAACTCTTTGACTTTGACTTTGAAAATACCCAGACCAAGACAAACAAACATATCCATGCACACAAATATTTGTCTTATGCGGGAATAGAACCCTCGCCCTCGTCAAAGTGGTCATTGCTAACCATTCGACCACGAAGCTCGTGGATTTTATTATTACTTAAATTTTGAGGGACCAATACTCTGCCACGCGAACGTCATTATCTCGTTATCTGGTGCCTACAGGTTCCGAAACGTGCAGGACGTTGGGCACATGAGGCAGCACAGTTTTTGGGGTGTAAGTGGTTCATCAACATCTTCGAACCAAAGCCAACTTCACCTGCTCGCGGTGCACCCTGCTGACTGACAAACGAAGCTCTGGTGAAAAGAGAGGTAGAGAGCGTAATTGTAAGCTTCCCGACTGGGGAATGTACCTCCACCTCACAGAATACCGCAGCCAAATAACGGTTCCCTTGAGGGCTGTTGTGTTCCTTTGAGAGAGTGAGGGCACCAGAAAGGAAGGAGATGCTGCGATGGCAACGGGGTTGGCGCGAGCGATATTTTATGTTGCTAGCGTTAATATGGCTACGGTAACCGCTTCACATCGGGCGGGCTGTATGCTTATCTGCCACCCGACGTAGTATATAAAAAAAAACAGTAGGTGATCCATATAAATGACGGGCCACCTCCGCTGCCAACGCAGCATCTCCTTCCTTTCTGGTGACCTCACTCACTCGCAGGAACACAACAACCCTCAAGAGAGTTGTTATTTGGCTGCGGTATTCCGTGAGGTGGAGGTACATTCCCAGATCTGGTAGCTTCCTATTACGCTCCCTACCTCACTTTTCGCCAGAGCTTCGTTTGTCAATCAGCACGTTTGTATGGCGATTTAAAAAAGACCTATATTGACAGAGTTTCTTTCGGCATTTCTTCTCGTCAATGGTCATTCCGAAATGCTGGTAAATGAAAAAATATACCTAATTGTAAAAGACGTGTCTAAGTGCCCGCGAGGGCCCACAGAATAAAGAATTTTGACTTTGACTTTGCACCCTGCTGATTGACATAGGCAGCGCTGCCGATTGCACACTGCGTGCAGGTGAAGTTGGCTTTGGTTCAAAGATGTTGATGAACCACTTACACCCCAAAATATCAAGCTCCTCCGTGCGTGTTAAGCCGTCGGTGCCGGCTGTTGTCGTTAAGTCAAGTCAGTGGCATTTAGCGGCCAGGGACTTTAACGGTAACCGAATAGAGTGTTATGAACAGTGTTTTTCATTTCTGTTTTTAAAGTGAAACAGAAAGAAAGTGTTACACTGAATCTGTTTTCCGAAATACCGGTTTATAAGTGTTAATAACTGTTACAGCCAATAAGGTTTACATTGGCATAACTATACCGATTGCAACAGCTCACGCGGCGCGTACCAGTATGGTGCGTAGGTACACACGTCTAGAAAAATGTAGAAACAGTTTTCTAACAGATTGGTAACAAAAACGTTATATCTGTTACACTTTATAAGTGTTACTAGCGAAACAGGTTTAAAACACGCCAATAAGTGTTACAGGAATAATTCTGTAACAGATTGAATATGTTACCGTTATGAATGTGTATCCTTTATGAAGGTGTTTTGGAGTCCCTGTTAGCGGCTTGAAAACTTAAGCCAACCCGAAGATGAGCAGCGTAGTGGTTACGCTTTAAACCCCTTCAATTAAGAGAAGACCTGTATCCCAACAGTGGAATGATTATGGGTAGACGCCACCGGGATATTGGGATACGCTACTACGCTACGCACAAGTTAGTATTACAGAAAATCAGTTAAGTTCGTCGTCGTGGAGTATGCTCTAAACCCCTTCGGTTGAGGAGAGACCCGTATCCCAGCAGTGGGATGTATAAGGGTTGAAGCCGACGAATCTGAAGGCTTTAATCATTTTAATCGTTGTCATATCTATATAATGTAATATCATTGTCCGCGATAAATGGCTGGCATTGCATTACAATCGCGGTTCGCCATTCGTAGCGATGAATCATTTTTATTGGTCGTTGAGGCGATAACTGGCGATACAAATTGTACTTCATCGCTGGCGCTTCATACAAAGTGGCGCCCTCTATGTGTCATGTGATATTGATAACCGAATACCGGTAAAATTATCGCAATTTAATAGTTGATATAGGAATAACAATTCATTTTATGTAATACTAGCTTGTTGGTCGTGTAGTAGCCTATCCCGGTTTCCCGGTATATCCCGTGGGAATTGTCAGAAATCCTTTTATGTTAAAATGTTATATATATAATAAATAATAAATAAATAAATATTTCTGGACAATTTACACAGCGCCATCTAGTCCCAAATTAAGCGCAAAGCTTGTGTTATGGGTATTAGATAACTGAAAACTGTACTTAAATACATTTTTTTTGTAAATACATACATATAGTACATAAAAAACACCCAGACCAAGACAAACAAACATGTTTATGCACACAAATATTTGTCTTGTGCGTGGATCGAACCATAGACATAGCCTTCAGAGTTTGCAAGCTGAAGTGGCAATGGGCCGGTCACATCTGCCGAGTAAGTGATGACACAGTGGGAATGTGTGGTGGGACCCCGTCCCGTAAAAAAAATTGATGAGCTCGCTGGTCGAATGGTTAGCAATAGCCACTTTGACTCCGAGGTCGCGGGTTCGATTCCCGCACAAGACAAACATTTGTGTGCATGAACATGTCTGTTTGTCTTGGTCTGGGTGATTTCTACGTATTATAAGTATGTATTTACAAAAAGGAAATGTATGTTAGTACATTTTATCAGTTGTCTAGTACCCATAACACAAGCTTTTCGCTTAATTTGGGACTAGATGGCGCTGTGTAAATTGTCCAGAAATATTTATTTAATTATTATTTGATGAAAATGATGATGTTAGTTGACTTAAATCTCTTCAAACCCTCCAAAGAACCCTAAGTTTATAAGAGTCCATACTTAAATTGAATTGCACCCATAACTCACGCGACTTCAATTTATTATAATCCAAGTTAAAACTCCGCGCCAACTTTTTATTGCCAATTATAATAATGAGGGGTATTTCGCTGTGATCGCCCGCAAAATAATGTATTTGCTTTGAAGTTCCAAATGACAATATAAGATCTTTGAGTACGGCTCTGGCGAGATTCGCCTCGTGGGTAACCACGAGACGAAGCTCGCCAGAGCCGTACTCAAAGACCTTTTGACTTATTTAATACATACAACCACGTGCATAAGGATCTTATATTGTCAATTTCCAAATGACAATATAAGATAGCCACGAGACGAATCTTATCAGGGCCGTACTCAAGGACTACCTTAGGCTTATTTCACACGAACAACTACGCTCCAATAAAAAAAAAAACCGGACAAGTGCGAGTCGGACTCGCCCACCGAGGGTTCCGTAGGTACGTAGTATCATTATTAAATTTGATATTTTTCATTATAAATAAGAAATAATGCGTCGAAAAAAATAAATAAAATATATTTTGCAATGTGTACATCAAGCCCTTTCATATGATACCCCATTTGAACTAGTAGTTTCAATTTGAAATTTCGACACCCTATAAAAAATATAGACCCCCTATTTTTTAAGATCTATTTACAAATGTATAGTTTTGAGATTTATTCCTGTACTTGTAGTCTATAACGATGGTACTTGCCAAATTTCATAGTTCTAGGTCAACGGGAAGTACCCTATAGGTTCTGATTCCCTTGAGTGTGTCGAAATATGCGTTTTTTGCTGAATAAACGGCCGTAACTTTTTTCTACGTAAACTTAGCAGTTTGATTATTTTACAACTTCATGGGACCGTAGACTTGAGTATACAGTTCAAATTTCAGCATGATACCTCCACGCATTCTCGACATAGAAATTCTTGACAGACAGACAGACAGACAGACAGACAGACAGACAGACAGACAGACAGACAGACAGACAGACAGACAGACAGACAGACAGACAGACAGACAGACGGACAACAAAGTGATCTTATAAGGGTTCCGTTTTTCCTTTTGAGGTACGGAACCCTAAAAATGGGATATAACTGGGTCATGGACACGGCCGGGTGTTTTTTTTTAATTATTATATTACGTCGGGTGGAAGACAAACATACGGCCCGCCTGATGTGAAGCGGTTGCCGTAGCCATATTAACGCTCGCAACATTCAGAACAACGCTGCAGTTTGACGACCACTGACTAGAAGCTGTACATGTGTGCTGTACAAACTGAACAATTCAATCACATGTGAACAAGTTAATTTGAAACTTGTGATTCCAAGCTGTTTGCTCTGCGTGTTGTTGGAAGCCGCAGCCAGCGCCGCCGGCGGTCGCTGCTCGGTCCTAAACAAACGGACGGTCGTAGCTGGCAGAAACTCGTATAGGTTTTGATCAACTTCAATAAAATTGCAATGGTATAAAATATATAAAGAAAATGGTAGAAATAAACAAATATTTCTGGATAATTTACACAGCGCCATCTAGTCCCAAATTAAGCGCAAAGCTTGTACTATGGATATTATACAACTGCTAAAGGTACATAAAAACATGTTTTTTTTTGTAAATACATACTTATGTACATATGAAATGAAACTTAAATACATAAGTACTTATACATAGAAAACACCCAGAACAAGGCAAACAGACATGTTCATGCACACAAATGTTTGTCTTGTGCGTGGATCAAACCCGCGACCTCGGAGTCAAAGTGGCCATTGCTAACCATTCGACCACCGAGCTCGAAGTAGAGAATAATATAAATATCTCTGGACAATTTACACAACGCCATCTAGTCCCAAATTAAGCGCAAAGCTTATACTATGGGTACTAGACGACTGATAAATGTACTTTAAATACGTTTTTTTTCGTAAATACATACTTATAATACATAGAAAATACCCAGACAAAGACAAACAGACATGTTCATGCACACAAATGTTTGTCTTATGCAGGGATCAAACCCGCGACCTCGGAGTCCAAGTAGACATCGTTAGCCATTTGACTACCGGTCTCGCCATTTCACGGGGAGGGGGAAGAGTGATTCTATTCTAGTCTGCCGGAAACCACACGGCAAAGCACGGTGAAGCGGTTACCGTAGCCCGTAGCCATATTAACGCTCGCAACATTCAAAAAAGCGCTCGCGCGCCGCCACCCCCCGCTGCCAACGCAGCATCTCCTTCCTTTCGGGTGACCTCACTTACTAGCAGGAACACAACAACCTTCAAGTTAATTGTTATTTGGCTGCGATATTCTGTGAGGTGAAGATACATGAAATTCTAGATAGGAAGAGTACTTATTGTATGTTACAGTTAAAACCCTTTTGTTGTTCTATGGTTAAAATTAGTTTTTACTAAACGCCGTTATTGTAATGGCCGTGTGGTTTCCGGCAGACTAGAATAGAATCACTACGTCTCTTCCCGTGGATGTCGTACAAGGCGACTAAGGGAAATACATTATAAAACATCGATCAGGCCTCCCCAACCCGTCAGGCCAGCGTGGGGAGTGTAGGCCAAATCCTCCTTCTGTCTGGGACGGACGAGAGAGGGTCGTGCTCCTGTAGTGGAGACTAAAACGACCTGATGATGATGAAACGCCGTTGTTAAAACTAGAAATACAACAAAATTTGAGGTGTTTGATTATTTTAGTCGCTTCTAGCACTAACAATTTAGTTCTCTAGTTTTAGTTTTAACTAAACCTCGGAATTACAACCAGTTTTATCTGAAAATCAAGTACAACGCTGTTAAATTATAGTTTTTATTGTTATTTCTAGTTATATAGAGGTGTAAGTGATTCATCAACAACTTTGAACCAAAACCAACTTCACCTGCACGCGGTGCACCCTGCTGACTGACAAACGAAGCTCTGGCGAAAAGACAGGTAGGGAGCGTAATTGTAAGCTACCCGACTGGGGAATGTACCTCCACCTCATAAAATACCGCAGCCAAATAACAATTCCCTTGAGGGTTGTTGTGTTCCTGCGAGTGAGTGTGGTCACCAGAAAGGTAGGAGATGCTGCGTGGGCAGCGAGGGTGGCGGCGCGCGAGCGATAGTTTGTGTTGCGAGCGTTGATATGGCTACGGTAACCGCTTCACATCAGGCGGGCCGTATGCTTGTCCGCCACCGGACGTAGTATAAAAAAAATAGTTTTAACAACGGCGTTTAGTAAAAACTAGTTTTAACTAGGGAAAAAGCAAACGGGTTCTAACTGTAACATATAGACGAGCTCGGTGGCGTAGCGGTCAATGACGCGGCTTCGACACCAACGCTCGTGGGTTCGATTCCCGCACCAGACAAACATTTGTGTGCATGAACATGTCTGTTTGTCTTGGTCTGGGTGTTTTCTATGTATAAGTACTTATGTATTTAAGTTTCATTTCATATGTACATAAGTATGTATTTACAAAAAAAAACATGTTTTTATGTACCTTTAGCAGTTGTATAATATCCATAGTACAAGCTTTGCGCTTAATTTGGGACTAGATGGCGCTGTGTAAATTATCCAGAAATATTTGTTTATTTTTTTTTTGTAAATACATACTGTATTTACAAAAAAAAAATGTATTTACGTATGTTTATAAGTTGTCTAGTACCCATAACACAAGCTTCGCTTACTTTGGGGTTAGATGGCGCTGTGTAATTTGTCTGACAATTTATTTATTTATACATCATTTAGCCTCCTTATTTATGATCCAGAAGTAATACAAAATTATTTAGAAGATGGCGTGTCTTCTTAAGAAACTGCTTAGGTACTTGTGATCCGTACTATGACTCTCAAAGGACAAAAGTTATATTGTATCGGTCACGCACTGCTTCTATACAGGGTGAGTGTCATATACAGTTGTATTTTTTTTAATTGGAAGCAAGTAATGTGTGGTGACGCGTCGCCACGTGTCTTATTTCATCATCATCAGGTCCATTCTAGTCTCCACTACAGGAGCACGACCCTCTCTCGTCCGTTCTAGACGGAAGGAAAATTTGGCCTATACTGCCCACGCTGGCCAAACGGGTTGGGGAGGCCTGATCGATATTCGATAATGTATGTCCCTTAGTCGCCGTGTACGACATCCACGGGAAGACACGGAGTGATTCTATTCTAGTCTGCCGGAAACCACACGGCTTATTTCATATCTGTTATGTAATATCCAGAAACGATATGCCTACGAGCTCGGTGGTTAGCAATGGACACTTTAACCCTCAAGCTCGTCTATGGGGGTCTCATATAAAAAACAAATCATTTAATTTCTAATGTTAGATAAGATTCAATAATATTTTTAAACATTTTATAACTGCAGTGTGGATGCAGCATTACAATTCAGCGGGCGCATTGCATTGTGCTTGTTATCTGTTGCTTTTGAGCGCGTTTCATTGAATTACACATTGAATAAATATATTGTGGCGTTTGTGGCGCACAGACGGACAGAGCATGCGTTTTCATCTGTAGTTTAAAGTACAGTTGTTTGCTTTATCATAATATTGTTTTTTGAAGTGAAAACTTCTTTAGCGGCGTTGTGCACTTTTTGGGATGGATAAAAAATGTTAAACTCGCGTCAGGACACGTGGTCTGATCGAAAATTCGTAAGACGGAAGGAGTGTAGACCGCCGGCGCGGCGTAGGAGAGGAAGTGATATCCCCCTCTCTTTCTACCGCGCGGCGAATATGTATGCCTGCTCCTACTGTTTATTTTTAATGTAATATAAATTGTCATGTTTGTGTACGACAGCGCAATAAATGAATATTGTATTTTACCACATAAATGATAGTACTGTTATACTGATAAATAAAGCAATTCGAAATTATTCCCTAATCATTCCTAAATATTCAAAGATGCACTAAGTTAATGTTCAAGTGTTCATTTCTGTCGGCACTCCCGGAGTGCAACCCGCTTTTTTTATGTGAGAGAGGGACAAACGAGCATGCGAGTCACCTGATGGAAAGCAATCACCACCGCCCATAGAGATCAGCAACACTAAGGGGTCGTCGATCCGTTGGCTGGCAATCATTAATATTTTATTCTTAATACTTAATGCATTGCCGCATTGCGAGAGTGATGGCCCTGGTGCTGCGATAGCTGCATACCATCAGGCAGGTCATATCAGTAATATCAGTAATATAATTAAAAAACAATGTAGATAAAAAAAAAACCAAATTGTTAAAACTGACGTACCTTGCACTATGTCAATCTCTATGCACGTACTGCATCCTGGCCTCGGGAGGTTCACCAAAAACAACATTAAAACCTTTGGAAATAGCACAAAGAGCACTGCTTAATATAGCGACCTTTCGCCCGTACCTATTCCCCACGAGCATGCTTTACCAGAACTGCGAGGTACTCACAATTAGGCAATTACACATACTCGCCTCCATTCTCAAACAACATAAACTTTTAAATCACCGGTCAACACGATTTTTGGGTCTGGCTTCTGAATGTGAAATTTTGGTTTCTCCTACGTTACAAATAAATAAAAAAATAAGTGTTTCGATCAAAGTTTGCTTTTGTAGAAACTAGAGCAATTTTACAGTGTTTCAAAATAAAAATACTGTTTTTTTATATTTCCTCTCTAATTTTATTTAAAGTTACGATAAGAAAAGTTTTATTGACCATAAAAGTCTTTTTTACATAAGAATTATGACAAATAATAGCAAACAAATAGAAAATAACAAAAGATCATGTTCAAAAATGAATATTTTTAGTTTAGGACCTTTTTACGTTTGTATGGGCTTGCACGATCAAGCCCATGCACGACGAAATACGAATTAATCCCCAAATATAATCTCCCATCATATTCTCGCTGTACTGCCCTTGGTAACGTCGTTCAAAGTCCAACATATCTTGGTGAAAACGTTCTCTCTGCTCCTCTGAATAGGCACCCGTATTATCTTTAAATTTGTCCAGGTGAGCATGTGGCATATGGAGTTTATGGGACATTCTGCAGCCCATCAATTTAAAACTTTCAAGCATAGTTTCAATCAACTCTTCATAATCGTTGGCTCTGTGGTTTCCAAGAAAACCATTGACTACTCCTGTCAGTCTCATCCAGGCTTGTTTTTCGCATTTGAGCATTAAGAAATTCTGTGAAATCATCTATTCTTCTATCTTTTTATTTTATTTGTGGTCCAACAAAACTACCAGCTTTAACTTTAGCTTCAGATAATTTGGGAAAGAATCTCTTTAAATATTCAAAAGCTTCAGAATTATGAGCTTTCACAAATTGCTTCATTAGACGTAACTTTATATGTAACGGTGGCATCAATATATCTGTAGGCTCTACTATTGGTTTCGCTTTCACATTGTGTTTTCCAATTTGAAATTCAAATCGATCAGAAAATACACGCCGGTGGTAATGTTCTGAATCTGCTCTGCTATCCCATAAGCATAAGTGATAAGGATATTTAGTGTATCCGCCTTGCATTCCCATCAGAAAACCAACCATCACTAGTGCCGTTCAGAAATCGTGTGCTATTGCTCATAAAAATCAACTAAAATCTTCAAAACGTACTTATCAACAAAAATCAGACAAAAGCAAACTTTAAGTGTTAAAAATGGAAATTCGAGTGTTTTTCGATGTTTAGATTCAGAATTCAAGCATTAGAACAGAAACCCAAAAAAAAAAAAAATTTTTTTTGTAGACCTTTGTTATGATCCATCTTTATTATCAAAACGCACATCATACAAAGTCTGCAAACAGAATATAAAATTTAAAACATCCTTCTCTCAAAGGTTCTTTGGTTTCCTAGGACCCTACTTATACAATACAGTCAACAAAACATTGCCAATATACCATCTACTAATCATTTTTTTGATTCTACTATTCATTGGTATGAATAAGCAATCTATTCAGTTATTGAATGGCAATAAGAGTTGGTGGTAAGGGGGCTGCTTAGTGTACAACTCGCTTTAATTTCGCCCGCAGCATACACGACCTATTTTTAAACTTTAATAATGCCCAATATCATATAGAACGTCATGAATACCATTGCCTATTACGAACTTTTCTAGCTTAAAGCTAAACTTTGAAAAGTTCGAGTTTAGTTGACATTCTCCTTGCCCCCTGTCGAGTTTGACTTCCGCTTGCACCGTCCAAACTTCTATTTTTAACTGAAATAAGTTACTAAAGGTCTGTACCATAGCTTTCTAATACTACGTCGGGTGGCAAACAAGCATACGGCCCGCCTGATATGAAGCAGTTACCACAGCCATGTCAACGCTCGTAACATTAGATTGGGGTGTAAGTGATTCATCAACATCTTTGAACCAAAGCCAACTTCACCTGCACGCGGTGCACCCTGCTGACTGACAAACGAAGCTCTGGCGAAAAGCGGTAGGGAGCGTAATTGTAAGCTACCCGACTGGGGAATGTACCTCCACCTCACAGAATACCGCAGCCAAATAACGGTTCCCTTGAGGGCTGTTGTGTCCCTGCGAGTGAGTGAGGTCACCAGAAAGGAAGGAGATGCTGCGATGGCAGCGGGGGTGACGGCGCGCGAGCGATATTTTATGTTGCGAGCGTTAATATGGCTACGGTAACCGCTTCACATCAAACGGGCCGTATGCTTGTCTGCCACCCGACGTAGTATAAAAAAAAATATATATCGCTCGCGCGCTTCCACTTTCACCCCAGAAACGCAGCAACTTTTTCCTTTCTGGCGACCTCACTCACTCGCAGAAACACAACAACCCTCAAAGAAGTTATTATGTGCTCATATTCATGTCCATCCATTTATATTTTGACGAGCTCGGTGGTCGAATGGTTGGCAATGGCCACTTTGACACCGAGGTCGCGGGTTCGGTTCCCGCACAAGACAAACATTTGTGTGCATGAACCTGTGTGTTTGTCTTGGTCTGGGTGTTTTCTATATATTATTAATATGTATTTACAAAAAAAAATGTATTTAAGTACATTTATCAGTTGTTTAGTACCCATAACACAAGCTTTGCGCTTAATTTGGGACTAGATGGCGCTGTGTAAATTGTCCAGAAATATTTATTTATTATATTTGGTAGGAATGGAAAAATTTTAAAATTGGCAGAATAACGTTGTCAGTTCGTACGTATGTCTTAATATTTCAGTCCATTTCATCCAAATAATAATGTCACATGCAGAGAGCGTGTTGAGATCATAACGCTGTCACGCCGGGAAGCTTGTCACGCCCGTGACAACGTGACACCCGTCACGTTATATTTCCTCTGTGACATCGTACATTAAAAAGGATTATAAATTATAACTTTATGGTCCTTCAAAAGATTTGGGGTGTAAGTGATTCATCAACATCTTTGAACCAAAGCCAACTTCACCTGCACGCGGTGCACCCTGCTGACTGACAAACGAAACTCTGGCGAAAAGAGAGGTAGGGAGCGTAATTGTAAGCTACCCGACTGGTGAATGTACCTCCACCTCACAGAATACCGCAGCCAAATAACGGTTCCTTTGAGGGCTGTTGTGTTCCTGCGAGTGAGTGAGGTCACCAGAAAGGAAGGAGATGCTGCGGTGGCAGCGGGGGTGGCGGCGCGCGAGCGATATTTTATGTTGCGAGCGTTAATATGGCTACGGTAACCGTTTCACATCAGGTGGGCCGTATGCTTGTCTGCCACCAGACGTAGTAAAAAAAAAAAAAAAAAGATTGATAAACTGCGCGTTGGCAGAGGCCAATATTTTCACGCCGCTTAACGACTGTCATCTAAAGACAACAGCCAGGACCGGCGGCTTAACGTGCCCTCCGAAGCATGAAGTAGCTCGAGATAATATACACCCATCTAAGGACAGGCTACGGTCAACGTTGCTTCACTTGCGTGTTCGATTAGGACTTCAAAATTCGCTTGCTTTTTTTCCTAATTGATTTCTTTTTATACTACGTCCGGTGGCAAACAAGTATACGGCCCGTCTGATCTTAAGCGATTAGTGCCGCCACCCTCGTTGCCAATGCAGCAATCCCTTCTTGGTGACTGACTCGCAGGAACACAACAACCCTCTAGGTAATCGTTATTTGGCTGCGGTATTCTGTGAGGTGGAGGTACTTCCCCAGTCGGGCAACTTACAAAATACAATAATAACATGCCCTACCTCTGTTTTCGCTAGAGCCTTATTTGTCAGTCAACAAAGTGCACGTGCATACGGCCCGCCTGATGTGAAGCGGTTACCGTAACCGTATTAAAGCTCGCAACTTAATATATCACTTACGCGCCGCCACCCCCGCTGCCAACGCAGCATCTTCTTTTCTCGTGACCCCACTCACTCGCAGGAACACAACAACCCTCAAGGGAATTGTTATTTGGCTGCGGTATTCTGTGAGGTGGAGGTATTCTCCAGTCGGGTAGTATAAATTAAGCTCCCTACCTCTCTTAGCTTCCTGATATGAAGCGGTTATTAACGCTCGCAACATATCGCTCGCGCGCCGCCACCCCCGCTGCCAATGCAGCATCTCCTTCATTTCTGGTGACCTCACTCACACGCAGGAACACAACAACCCTCAAGGGAATTGTTATTTTGCTGCTGTGGCATATATGAAAGGGGAGCAAACGAGCATGTGGGTCACCTGATGGAAAGCAATCACCACCGCCCATGGAGACCAGCAACACCAAGGGGTCGCCGATCCGTTGCCAGCTTATACTCCTTTCTTTCTTTCTGGTGACCTCACTCACTCGCAGGAACACAACAACACTCAAGGGAATTGTTATTTGGCTGAGGTATTCTGTGAGGTGGAAGTATAACTAAATTAAATTAAATATTAATTTATTTCAGATTTAAGTATCCATATAAAACATTATTATTAGTAAGTAAGAATTATTTAACATGTTAAAAATTATTATCAAAATTATAATAAAATAGTGTCAATTCAATAAGTACTTATAAATTAAGTAAATAATTATTTCTTACTAATAATAATGGGATACTCAAATCTGAAATAAATGAATATTTAATTTAATTTAGTTATACTTCCACCTTAATATGTCAAATAAAATAGCAATGTCAAAAATAGGAATAAAAATGAAATATAAATTAAATTAAAATAATAAAAGTATAGTGCCACAAACTTATCTGGCCCGGTGGCGGGGGCAGTACGATCGACTTAAGTGTTGCTATTAAACGAAATGCCGCCCGTTTTAAAGGAAACATAAAAATCAAAGAAATATATACACTACTAAAATAATAGCATAGATATACTTATTAATTGTGTTGTGTGGTGTTTCAATTAAATATCAATTGCCTTCTATTTTTTGTTGATTAGTTTTAAAAATGCACCACGTTAAGTCGCGATCATAGCTATTATATAATATTAAAGAGTTATAATATTGCACAGAAACAACTCGTTGACGATTTTTTTATTGTAAGAAATGAAATATGTGTAGAAAAAGATAATATGTATTTAAAAAAATACACCTCAAAGGGATGTGCATACGCGGTAAGTAAATTAATTGTACCTGGCAATACTACATTACAAGATGGCGGCTTTAGTTCTAAATTTGGCCACCGGGTCAGATAAGTTTGTAGCACTGTACATTAATTGTGGTTGGCCTCTTTGTTTTTAACTGTTGGCAACCATTTTGTAATCTTTCTAGTTTTTTCTCATAATGTTTTCTTAATGTATTAGTATTGAGCAGAAGTCAAGGCTATTAATTGTTATATATATATATATTTTTTTACTATTATTATTCATTTATTTTATTTCATCTCTTATTAAATTACATTTTTAAATATATTCATATAAAAAAAATAAAAAAATACATTTAAAAATATAAAAAAACAGGGGCACCCGCCGGTAGTGGAGCGAAGACCCAAACTACCGGTGGTCAGGGCTCCAGAGTAAGGAATCTCCTCACAATGCGGGCCGTGTCCAGAAGAACCGCCTTCTGTATCTGGCTCTTGATCCAACCGCCAAGCGAGAGCCTCTCGAGGTGACGGTCGAGACTCTTCGCTATAAGACCGTTTACGGACACAACTATCGGAACAATAATCGTTGAGTCCACATGCCACATGGCGGTAACCTCGTGGGCCAAGTCCAAGTACTTAGAAAGTTTCTCTTTCTCGGCCTTAACGAGGTTCTCGTCATGGGGAATGGTGACATCAACGAGAATTGCACGCCTTCTCTCTCGGTCTATTACCACGATATCAGGTCTATTGGCAATAATAGTCCTGTCTGTGATAATAGACCGATCCCAGTAGAGCGTGACATTACCATTCTCGAGAACTGGTGCTGGTGCATACTTATAATATGGTACCTCGGAGCTGACGAGGCCATATCTAAGAGCAAGTTGCTGGTGTACAATCCTAGCTACTTGATTGTGTCTGTGCAAGTACTCGCCGTTAGCAAGATGAGAACAACCGGAAACTATATGCCTGAGTGACTCACCGGGACGGTGGCATGCTCGACATATGTCGACCGTACCGTCCTTCAGGATATATTTCCGGTAGTTATTCATCTTGATAACTTCGTCCATAATTGCACAGACAAAACCTTCGGTTTCCCCAAAAAGGTCACCGAAGCGTAGCCAGGTCACCGAAGCGAGCGAGTCTACATCAGGCCCGTTAAGAGCCCGGTAGAAACGCCCGTGTAGCTCCTTGCTCTTCCATATGTCCTCGCGGCTCCGGGTAGTAAACACCACTGGTTTGCGCCAGTTCTCGTTCGCCAAGGACAACGGGGTAAGGCCTTTATCTACTGCTACGACGTCGCTATGCATCCCACTTTCACAGTGGAGGAAGTATTCCCTGAGACTGCACATCTCTCGGTTATGTAAGTTCTTGGCATTTAAGAAGCCTCGACCCCCACATTTCCGTGGGATGTACAGTCTCATTACTGATGATCGTGGATGATGCATGCGATACATCGTGAGCAGCTTTCTGACCTTTATGTCCAGGGTATCCAATTCGGCCTGAGTCCACCTTAGTATGCCGAAGGTGTAGATTAACAGGGGCATAACCCAACCGTTGAAAGCACGCACCTTGTTACCACCTGACAAAAGACTTTTCAGTACTTTTGTCAGTCGTCCAAAGAAACGTTCGGTCACCGATTGTTTTATGTCCCCGTTAGCTAAACCCAATGACTCCGCCATACCAAGGTATTTGTATGTCTCGACTTCTGAGAGGGATCTGAGGGACACTGTCTGTGAGAGTTGTAAACTATCAGAGTCTACAACTCTTCCCTGCTTCACATGCATGACCGCACATTTGTCAACACCAAACTCCATACTGATGGCATTACTGAAATTTTCAGTCACTTTCAGTAATTCCACCAGGTCTGTTTTATTTGGTGCGAACAATTTGAGGTCATCCATGTATAGCAGATGACAAATGATCTCACCCCCTCTGCGAAGTCGGACTCCTAACCCTGAGTCCCTCAGTAAAGTGCTGAGTGGATTCAGAGCCAGGCAGAACCATAACGGACTCAGGCTGTCACCCTGGAAAATACCGCGTTCTATCCTTATGGGGTCCGTCGACCCAAGAGTAACTCCACCTCCTGGTTGACAAAGGACTGTGGTCCACTGCCCCATACATGAACCAAGGAAGGCGCATAGAGTTGCATCTACTTTATACAACTCTAACACCCGTCTCAGCCATGAATGAGGCACCGAATCATAGGCCTTTTTGTAGTCAATCCAAGCGGTGGAAAGGCTCTTCTTGTTTCGACGAACTTGTTGGCAAATGGTCATGTCTATGAGGAGAAGCTCTTTAGTACCACGGGACCCAGCCTTACATCCATTTTGAGCAGGCGCCAAAATATTATGGGCAATAATATGCTTTGTGATTTTAGATGTCAAAATGGATGTAAGAAGCTTGTACATAGTTGGTAAGCACGTGATGGGTCGGTAGTTTTTAGCTTCCGTGGTACTACCGCTCTTATAGAGCAGAAAGGTAATGCCAGTGGTCATGAAACTTGGGAGAGATCCAGCTATAAGGGCGTCTTGGAATTGAGATGCCAGGAGAGCATGTGAACGACGGAACCATTTGAGCCAGAAGTTGTGCAATCCGTCCGGACCTGGAGATTTCCAGTTATGTGCCGAACGGATTGCACAGCTAACATCCTGCTGGTTTATGTGTATAGCTTCCATGGCTCCTATCGACTCACATGCCCTCCCGACTATATCAATCCATTCGCCCTCGGTGTGGCTGACAGGCACCGACCAAATGCTACGCCAAAATTGTGACGTTTCGTCGGCAGTCGGTAGCTGCCTGTCTACCACACAGTTAGTGGGTCTTTCCCAGTTTCGGTATACCTTCCTTTCATCACATTGGAAGATACGGTTCTGATAATACCTATCTACCCGCTGCCTATACCGTCGAATACGGCCTGCCCAAGCATAAATTTTCTGCTTCAGGAAGTCAATGCGCTCTGTGACCCAGTGCATGTAGTCTTGGGGCCTGATATTGGTCCCCGCAAATGCCTGGTGCACAAAGCGCATGATTCTCGGGCGGTTGTTGCCCGACCTGAAACAGATTAGCTTGCCGATGAGGGTCCTAGCCGCATTGATACGCCGCTCGATTCTCATCTGCCAGATAGGTACATCGACGACCGTTCGCGGAGCTCTATTACTGTCCGGGAATTTGACCCGAGCTACGCGACAAGCCGCAATGGCTGCACAATACAGAATCGAGTGGGTATCAGTTATATCTTGGCTAGTTGCCAAATATGAGTCTAACAAGCGGTCTAAGGCCCCCATAAGCGCCATATTTCGTTTATGCAAGGGCAAGCGTGGTAGACGCGGTCTTTGAGCAATCGGCATAGATCTGTATATAGAAAGCGCATCATCCAATGCTCTCCTCAATTGCTCATCATTCTGGGTTAGGTCAACGCTTATATTCACACAGTCGTCAAGTACTGGCCTATCCTCCGACTGCGTTATTGCCGAATGTATGACACTCGACATCGCAGCAGGGGAGGTTTCGCTTACCTCGTCGACTGTCCGAATAGGTCGCGTTTCCTGACGAAGTCGCTCAAGCGTGGGTTCATCCAGCAATCGACATCGCTGGATAGCCCTCACTTGATCCGACAGACGTTGTACGTTGCGGATATTCCTTTTTTACTATTATTATTATTTCTTTTTATTTTTCTTCTTCAGACCATTTTGGTCAGTTTTGTTTGCTTTTTATTAATCGATTCATTTTTAGTAATTATATAACTTACTTACAGTCTGCTGGCGGGTAGATGGTCATGATAGGCATTAGTTAATAAGTATATTATTCTTGTTTATTATTATTTTATTTTATTTATTTATTTTTTATTTATGGTATCAGTTCAAGACGCTGATTCTAATTTATTATTAACGTCTTCAATTTCGTCTACTGATGACAGTTTTTACAGCTTACCTTTACCTTTAAGTGAATCTTTAAAAAACAATTTTGTCGACTTGCCTAAAAATTTCAATGCCGTACATATAAATGCGCAAAGTATTCCAGCCCATTATAAAGATATGCTTACAACTTTCAATTTTAAAGGGGTTGATGCGATTTTAATATCAGAATCCTGGCTGCATCCTTGCCTTTCTTCTACATCATACTCCTTGCCCGGATACCAGCTCATACGTAATGACCGAATTGGGAAGGGTGGTGGTGGTGTCGCCATTTACCTTCGAGCGGATATTCCTTTTAACATTGTCTCCTTTTCTAAAGTTTCTAACCCTTCCCATGAAGCCGAATATCTTTTTCTCGAAATTTCTCTTGCTCACTCTAAGGTTCTCCTTGGAGTTTTCTATAGTCCTTCATCTACAATCAATTATTTTTCTTCTTTAGAGAGTCTTCTCGAAAACCTGATGCCGTCCTATAATCATACCATAATTATGGGTGATTTTAACACCTGTCTTTTAAAAAACGACACTCGTTCTAATTCCTTACTTGCCCTTGCTAATTCCTGCAATCTTGCTATACTTCCTCTACAATCTACCCATCACTTTCCTAGCTGCAACCCTTCTCTTCTCGATCTTATTCTTGTGTCCTCACCGGGATTAGTAGCCAAACATGGTCAATTCCCGGCTGATGAGTTTTCATACCATGACCTGATTTTCTTATCCCTCAAGCTCCGCCCTCCTAAAGTTCGATCTAAGATTTTGATGCAGCGCAATTTTGGTGGAATAAACATAGAACGGCTTCGTGAGGACGCAGTGCGCTGCGATTGGGAAGCTGTGGTTAACGCGGGTTCAATCGACAATCAGATTACCTTATTCAACTCCACTCTTACGCAATTGTACGATCGCCATGCTCCTATTCGACCTGTCCGTGTCAAACACCTCCCAGCTCCATGGCTTACCGAAGAGATTAAATCTGCGATCAGGAAGAAAAATGTTATGAGAGTTAAATTTAAGGCTAACCCCGACAAATACCGCGATCGTTATGTTTGTGCACGTAATAGCTGCAATAGGTTGTGTAGAGAAGCTCAACGACGCCACATTCATAAATCCGTTGAAAATGGTCAACCAGCAAAAGTCTGGAAATTTCTTAAATCATTGGGAGTTGGTAAGAATCAACATAATAATCCTACCAACCTTGACATCGATTCTCTTAATAGGCACTTCTCCTCATCTGCTGCATTTGATAGTGGCATTAAAAATAGAACAATAAATAGTCTTTCCTCACTAACTCCCAATACTCCTTCCTTTCATTTTAGTCAATTTGTTGATTGTGATGTTAAGAAGAACATACTGTCCATTACTTCTAATGCGGTGGGCGCTGATGACATTGGTCGTACCATGATCCTCCCCATTCTGGATATCCTTCTTCCTATAATTACCTTGATTTTGAATAATTCTATCTCCTCTACCACTTTCCCAACGTTGTGGAAGGACGCTCTCATAATTCCTTTACCTAAGAAAGCAAATCCTTCTTCATTTACCGATTACCGTCCTATATCTATACTCCCATTCCTTTCTAAGGTCCTTGAACGACTTGTCCAACAGCAACTCAATGCTTTCCTCTCTAAAAATGATATCATGGATCCTTTTCAGTCAGGCTTTCGTTCTGGCCACAGTACGACCACTGCGCTCATTAAAATTACTGACGATATCCGCTTCGGCATGGAAAACTCCCAGTTAACAGTTCTGACGCTATTAGATTTCAGTAATGCCTTTAATACGGTCGACTTCGACATTCTTTTAAGTTTACTTGGTTCTCTTAACATATCTCCAACAGCAATTGCCTGGTTTCGTTCTTACCTGTATGGACGGCGGCAGCGTGTGCGCATCGAGGATACTTTTTCTTCTTGGTGCCATACGTCTGCTGGTGTGCCTCAGGGTGGCGTGCTATCCCCATTGTTATTCGCCTTATTTATCAACTCTATTGCTTCTAATCTTCGTTCTTCCTACCACCTATATGCAGACGATCTTCAGATATACTCTCAAGCTCATATTGATGATATTTCTACTGCCATAGACACAATTAATGATGACTTGTCAAAGATATCAGAATGGAGTAAGGCTCATGGGCTTATCGTAAACCCTACAAAAACACAGGCTATCATTATTGGCAGTCCTAGATTTATATCGCGAATTAACTGGCCGGACCTCGCTCCTATCGTTTTTAATGGGTCTCACATACATCTTAGCGATAAGGTGAAAAACCTTGGTATATATATGGACAAAACTTTGTCGTGGTTTCCTCAGTTGGCAGAAGTGAGTAGAAAACTATTTGCTGCCGTTGGTTCCCTTAGACGGCTCCAGTATTTTTTGCCTATCGACACCAAGATTGCGCTGGCTCAGTCTCTACTCCTTCCTATCCTAGACTATGCTGACACTTGTTATTTGGATCTCAATCAAGAACAACTTGATAAGCTAGATAGACTTCAAAATATCTGTATACGTTTTATTTTCGGTCTACGTAAATACGACCACATTTCTCTTTATCGATCTCAGCTCAAGTGGCTCCCAATTCGGCTTCGTCGGAATTTGCATATACTTTCTCTACTGTATTCAGTTCTTTTCAACCCTAACACTCCTTTCTACTTGAAAGAACGTTTTACATTTCTCAAAGAAGTCCAAAGTTCCATCTTTCGTAGCACTGTCTCTCTTCGTCTTAAAACTCCTTCTCACTTCACAAAGTTTTATTCCGACTCCTTCTCTATTGAGGCTGTGCGGCTCTGGAATTCCTTACCGCTCCGCATTCGGCAAGCTCAAACACTTACATGTTTTAAAACTAATGTGAAATCTCATTACCTGTCACAATTACTTGATGTTCTGTAAATTCCTGGCATTTTGTAAAACTGTTTATATGTATATTATTTGTATTTATGTTTATGTATGTGTATGTGTGTATATATGTATTATATATATGTATGTATATGTATGTGTGTGTGTATGTATATATTTATATATATATGTGTAGTTGTATGTAATGTATGTGTATTTATTCATAATGTTTTACTGAAGACATTTAATGATTTTTGTTTTATTTTCACTGCGCCACCCACCTGTTCAAATTTGCATTTATACTTTCCTGCCCTAAGGTTGTCTGGAAGAGATTGCTTAGAGCGATAAGACCGCCTATTGTATTATCTTTTGTTTTATTTTGTGTCTGTATTTTTATTTGGTGCAATAAAGCGTTATTGTATTGTATTGTATTGTTGGCTTGGCTTTGCTTCAAAGATGTTCATTAACCACTTACACCCAAAAAAAAATAAAGTGAATTTTATTTAACCATGTTCCGACGATGTCAGACACTCGTCGACACTTGAGAGACACTCGACACTGCACTATTTTAGTTCTGCGAGCCGAAATAAGTGTCTACTCGCTAGTAGGCTATGTGAACACTTACAAACCCAGTGGTCGAATTTCTAACTTCTGAAGGTCGCGGATTCGATTTTTTTTTTTACACTACGTCGGGTGGCAGTCAAGCATACGGCCCGCCTGATGTGAAGCGGTTACCGCAGCCATATTAACGCTCACAACATTAAAAATATCGCTCGCGCGCCGCCACCCCCACTGCCAATGCAGCATCTCCTTCCTTCCTTTCTGATGACCTCACTCACGCGCAGGAACACAACAACCCTCAAGGGAATTGTTATTTGGCTGCGGTATTCTGTGAGGTGGAGGTACATTCCCCAGTCGGGTTGCTTACAATTACGCTCCCTACCTCTCTTTTCGCCAGAGCTTCGTTTGTCAGTCAGCAGGGTGCACCGCGTGCAGGTGAAGTTGGCTTTGGTTCACGGATGTTGATGAACCACTTACACCCTAATTTTTTACAACTACAAACAAGCATACAGCCCGCCTGATGGAAAGCAGTTACCGTAGCCCATGAACGCCTGTAACACCAGGGGCATCACACGCGCGTTGCCGACCCTGTAAAAACCTCTTCACGCCCTTCTTGAAGAACCCCATGGTGTAGTCTCCTGAGAAAACCTCGACAGGCAGTTCATTCCACAGCTTGACAGTACGCGGGAGAAAACTTCTCTGGAACCGCACAGTACGCGACCACTTATACTCTAATGTGTGAGGATGAATTCCCTGTCGATGGCGAGCGGTGCAACTGTAGAAGGAGGCCGTGGGCATCATGTCAAACAACTCCTCTGAACACACCCCATTGTACAATCGGTAGAATACATCTTTTATCTATAATAAGTCGGGTTACAAACACGCGTACGGTCCGCCTGATGTGAAGCGGTAGCCGCAGCCTATAGAAAATATCACTCCCGCTTCGCCACCCGAGTTTTTAGGGTGTAAGTGGTTCATCATCTGCTTTGAACTAAAGCCAGCCTCATATGCACGTGGTACATCCTGCTAACTGATACATAAAGCTCTGGCGAAGAGAGGTAGGGCATATTATTATTGTATTTTGTAAGCTATCCGACTGGGGAAGTACCTCCACCTCAAAGAATACCGCATCCACATAATAATTCCTTTGAAGGTTGTTGTGTTTCTGCGAGTGAGTGAGGTCATCAGAAAGTACGGTGTTGCTAGTTGGTAGCGAGGACGGCGGCTTTTATATGGCTACCTACGGTAAGTGCTTCACATCAGGCGAGCCGTATGCTTATTATTAATTTCATCTCATGACGAGCTCGGTGGCGTAGCGGTCAATGACGCGGCTTCGACACCAACGCTCGTGGGTTCGATTCCCACATAGGACATTTGTGTGCATGAACATGTCTGTTTGTCTTAGTCTGGGTGTTTTCTATGTATCATAAGTATGTATTTACAAAAAAAAATGTATTTACGTATGTTTATCAGTTGTCTAGTACCCATAACACAAGTTTCGCTTACTTTGGGGCTAGATGGCGCTGTGTAATTTGTCTGACAATATTTATTTATTTTTTCGTTTTCCAACAAAAGCGCTATACGAATATTGCGAAGTACTCACTGTACGTCAACTATTTGTGTTCCAAATTATCTTGAGGCAGCATTCTGAAAGCTCCGAAATGAGCCTTCCGCGTCCTACTAAAACCCGCTCAATAAGACAATACAGAGTGGCTAGTAGCAGCGTCTGCAAGACTTCCTTTAGCCAGAGGTTTTACTACTTTCTTGGCAGCTATTTGTTTAATAAAATAAATAATAGACTAAATATACATACAAAAAACAAGTTTGAGTGTAAAAGAACTCTGACAAATTGGCTATTGAAACTTTCGTTTGACGAAACTGAAAATCTGATTACGATAATAAAATGATGCTTTCAATAAAACGTATTAACTCTCTCACAGATACACACACATCACACACACACACACACACACAACACACACACACACACACACAACAAACACACACACACACATACATACACAAACACACAACACACACTCACACATTATTGATTTAATTTTAACATTTAATATTACCTAAGTTTGTTAATCTGTTTATCCTAAACTTTGCTTGGTCTCTTGTGTTAAAGTAACATTATAAACATATTAGTATGACTGAACCATTTAATGTCAATGGAAGGTAGCCGGTACTCATAGCACAGGTTAATCCTAATTTGAGCACCGGCAGCTATATTGTACGTGTTTGCAATGCTCATTTTGTATTAGCAATAAGTCAGTGTAAACATTTTGGATAAAAATAAATATTATTATTATTATTATGTATCTCTCTTAATTCACGGGTCAAGCCCGGTCATTTGATAGGCATACGCGGGGATATAGATCCAACACGTAGAGGCCCCTTTGAGAAGTTTGATGTAATGTTGTACGCACGCCGTGACCCGCTCCAGGATATATCAATGGAACGATATACCCATGAGCAGGTCTCGGCAGGCGTTGAGACTATTGCGAAGTGTGATGGAAAATAAATGGGCTATGGAGATGAGATCTGGGTGAACTTAATACCGGGCTATTACAGAAGAGGGACGGACGCCTGCCATAACTGCTTTTATTGCTAGTTATTTGCGGCAGGCGGTGGCTTGCCACTCACTAGATGGGCCTCCGAAATGCCAGGAAATCGGCCGGAGGCAACACCGGTGTGAGTGACTCAGGGGTGTCGAGAGGTGTGCTGCGCTTTCTCCGAAGTTACTCGCGGCGTGATGCCCTTTAACACTTCCACCCCTGGAGCATATAGCTCTAGCGGTCCTCTCTGGACGGCCAATGAAGGCAAGCCAGAGCTGAGAGTCCTGCGGGCCTCCTTGTGTTTCCACTCCGACCGACGAAGACACGCCGGAGACGAAGGCCCTGACCGACTCTCTGGAGACTCGGGTCCGTGGTGTCGCTACTCACACAACAGCTCGCCACACAAGCTGCCCTGCGGACTTATTATTTATTGTTTATTTATCTCCACAGAGATTTTAATTATTCTTTTTCCAAGCACACGTAAATTACAAAACAGAAAATAAAATGTCAACCAAAGCTTTTAGAACTAATTTGTATAATTTTAAAGTATGTAAAAAGCTCGCGCACAATGCACTTCCTACATTAGTTTTGTTACTGGTTTTGTTCATATTACACTGCAGTCTTGTTACTTTGTGTAACCAGGGTTGTCAACGTGAATGACATTTTGGTGGAATATAGTGAGAATGACATAATTTATAATGCCTTTCTGTGTAATAAAGTATCATTCATTCATATCATTCATTCATTCATCCATCCATCCATCCATTCATTCATTCGTATCATTCATATCATTCATTCATCCATTCATCGGGGTCGACACTCCCCTGCCAACACAGCATCTCCTTCCTTCTGTTAAATTCAGTTAACCTCACCCACTCGCAGGAACACAACAACCCTCAAGGGAATAGGCTTGTATCCCATTTTTTTTTCGATTTGTTATTTAAAGACATCACAATAATATAAATATAGGTGAAATAGATACTTCGATTGCATAAAAACTTCTCGAGATACTTGAAGATCACAATTTTGGACTACCCCGAAAACGCTCCATACAAAAGGCCACCACGTTATGACGTCACACCTTGCTATTTTATATGCATTAAATCAAAAATTTGTACGACAGCTATGTTAAATATTGCGTTTATGTAGCCAGTGCCGTAACAAAAGTTATAGTATTTGTTATTGTTTCTACAATAAAATTTATTTTTTATAATTTCATACCTTTAAAATGGACTTTCCCACCAAACTTTGATCGACCATAAAACACGTCGGACATAAGTTATTAAAATTTTAAGATCGCAGATCGTTCTAGTTTTATGTATTTTACGTTACTGATAGAGAGTTTTTATAATTTTGTAACATAGGCAACTAGCCTATTGTTGTTTTGTCTGCGGTATTCTGTGAGGTGGAGGTACATTCCCCAGTCGGGTAGCTTACAATTACGCTCTCTACCTCTTCCTCTACGTTTTGCCAGAGCTCCGTTTGTCAATCAACTCACCTCGTTGAAGTGAAGTTGGCTTTGGTTCAAAGATGTAGATGAACCACTTACACCCCACACGATGAATCTCGTACGATTGGCAGCCCTAGTGTAGACCCAAGCAGGTCATTTGTACTTCGCGCTGCACGTACAATGGATAACTTGAATATATCACTGCTTAGAATATTTTTCGTGCATGTTTTCTATTTGCTAGTTGCCGAATATGGGGTTTTATGTTTGAGAAATGGAAGGAAACACATAATAATATATGGTAGTACAGCTGAGAGTACGTCAACATTTACACGCCGACCTTTGAATGGTACTTCGTCATCATCAGGTGATTTTAGTCTCCACTACAGGAGCACGACCCTCTCTCTTCCGTCTCAGACAGAAGGAGGATTTGGCCTACACTCCCCACGCTGGCCAGATGGGTTGGGGAGGCCTGATCGATGTTTTACTATGTATTTCCCTTAGTCGCCTTGTACGACATCCACGGGAAGAGACGGAGTGATTCTATTCTAGTCTGCCGGAATACTTATGCCATATGTAATAAGATATTTCATAATAACTATTGAACTACAAGAAAATTTTAACTTTCTTGACTTGTTATATACTACGGAAGGTAGCGGTTCACAATGTTTGAATTCATATATATCCAAAACTTAATTTTTTTATGGCTTTTCACATGCACGTGACAGCAGACCGCGTGCAGTACAGTTCCTGGTGACCTCACTCACTCGCAGGTACACAACGACCCTCAATAGCATTGTTATTTGACTGCGGTATTCTGTAAGGTGGAGGTACTTCTCCAGTCGGGGAGCTTACAAATACGCTGTACCCTACCTCTCTTTCGCCAGAGACTCTTTCGCAAGTCGCCAGGGTGCACCACGCGCAGGTGACGTTGTCTTTGGCTCTAAAGGTCGTGGTGATCCACATAGACCCCTCTTTGTGTTATAAATAATTTAGTAATTCTTAAGACTTGTTGTGTTTCTGCGAGTGAGTGAGATCTAGACGTACGGAAATGATAACGTGCGAGTAAGCAATATCCCTTGTAGAAGCGTCTATTAGCTACGGTAACTGCTTTACATCACGCGGGCTGTATGCTTGTTTGGGGTGTAAGTAGTTCATCAACAGCTTTGAATCAAAGCCAACCTACCGTGGTGCACCCTGCTGACTGACAAACGAGCCTCTGGCGAAAAGAGAGGTAGGGCATAGCGTATTTTGTAAGCTGCCCCACTGGGGAAGTACCTCCACCTCACAGAATACCGCAGCTAAATAACAATTCCCCTTGAGGGTTGTTGTGTTCCTGCAAGTGAGTCACCAGAAAGGAAGGAGATGCTACGTTGGCAGCGGGGGTGGCGACGCGCGAGCGATATTTTATGTTGCGAGCGTTAATATGGCTACGGTAACCGCTTCACATCAGGCATTCACATCAGACGGGCCGTATGCTTGCCTGTCACCTGACGTAGTATAAAAAAAACCGGCCAAGTGCGAGTCGGACTCGCGCACGAAGGGTTCCGTACCATTATCTATAAAACCGGCAAAAAAAAAATTACGTTTGTTGTATGGGAACCCCCTTAAATATTTGTTTTATTTTAATTTAATTATTTATTTTTAAAGTGCACATATAACTAAATATTCTGTGAATATTTCAAGCGTCAAGCTGTTGCCGTTATCAATATCAAGCAAAAACAAGCGAAATAAAACCGGCCAAGTGCGAGTCGGACTCGCGCACGAAGGGTTCCGTACCATTATCTATAAAAACGGCAAAAAAAATCACGTTAGTTGTATGGGAGCCCCCCTAAATATTTGTTTATAACTAAATATTATGTCAGTATTTCAAGCCTCTACCTATTGCCGTTATCAATTGCGAGCAAAAACGAGCAAAAAAATCACGTTTGTTGTATGGGAGCCCCCTTAAATATTTATTTTGTCCTATTTTTTAGTATTTGTTGTTATAGTGGCAACAGAAATACATCATCTGCGAAAATTTCAACTGTCTAACTATCAAGGTTCATGAGATACAGCCTGGTCACAGACGGACGGACGGACGGACAGCGTAGCCTCAATAACAGGGTCCCGTTTTACCCTTAGGGTACGGAACCCTAAAAAAGACAGTGGTATAAAAAATATTCATAAAAGCATGATACCTTCTTTTTCATGAGTAAAAATGAGAAACGCGTTATACTGAAAGCTGAAAGTAACTGTAAAAAGCCTTTTCACGAGCCGCCCGCGGTGAACACTCATTCATAGTTTCAAAAGGGTGGCTTATATCGCTACAGGCTGTACAGCTTTTCAGGGTACACTTTTTGGGCTTAAGAAAATACTGTAGTTTTATTTTTAGCTTGATTATGCTCTTTTATACTAGTCATTAGGCTTTTAACACCGTATTTGACGAGCTAGGTGGTGTAGCGGTAAATGCCGCGGCTTCGACACCAACGCTCGTGGGTTCGATTCCCACACAGGACAAACATTTGTGTGCATAACATGTCTGTTTGTCTTGGTCTGGGTGTTTTCTATGTATCATAAGTATGTATTTACAAAAAAAAATGTATTTACGTATGTTTATCAGTTGTCTAGTACCCATAACACAAGCTTCGCTTACTTTGGGGCTAGATGGCGCTGTGTAATTTGTCTGATAAATATTATAAAAAATATATAAAAATATTTACGATGCCTACGGCCTCCTTCTACAGTCGCACCGCCATCGACAGGGAATTCATCCTCACACATTGGAGCCTAAGTGGTCGCGTACTGTGCGGTTCCAGAGAAGTTTTCTCCCGCGTACTGTCAAGCTGTGGAATGAACTGCCTGTCGAGGTATTTTCAGGAGACTACAGCATGAGGTTCTTCAAAAAGGGTGTGGAGAGATTTTTACAGGGTCGGCCATGCGCATGTGATGCCCTTGGTGTTACAGGCGTTCATAGGCTACGGTAACAGCTTTCCATCAAGCGGGCCGTATGCTTGTTTGAGACTTTAGTGGTATAAAAAAAAGTTGAACCGTTACCCGTTAATATTTTTTTTTTACTACGTTAGGTGGCAGACAAGCATACGGCCCGCCTGATGTGAAGCGGTTACCGTAGCCATATTAACGCTCGCAACAAAAAAGTGGAGGTACATTCCTCAGTCGGGTAGCTTACAATTACGCTCCCTACCTCTCTTTTCGCCAGAGCTTCGTTTGTCAGTCAGCAGGGTGCACCGCGTGCAGGTGAAGTTGGCTTTGGTTCAAACATGTTGATGAACCTCTTACACCCCAAAAACTTACATTTATATAAGTACTACTTATATTTGACTTGTCATTAATTTAAAATTACTATTCGCCTTGTGCACCTACCACGTCTTATCTCTGCATCACCATAAGGTCCACTGGTAGAGAATGCTTGTATAGCATTAAGTCCGCCTTTGTAATATTGTACATGTACCTATTGTAGTGTAAATAAATGTTTTAGATCTCCAATAGTCTTAGATACTTAAAATCGGGTTACTATAAGGTAAATATAAAAAATATGGTTACTATTTGCCTATTAGGTAACTCAAGTATCATATAAAGTAATAGGGATATATAAAATAAATATTTCTTGACAATTTACATAGCGCCATCTAGTCACAAATTAAGCGAAAAGCTTGTACTATGGGTACTAGATAACTGATATAATACTTAAATACATTTTTTTTGTAATTACATACTTATAATACATAAAAAGTCGGTTGTCTGTAAAGTCTGTTTACTGACGATAGTTGAACGTGACAACGTCGTAAGAAAATACTGATGGAATGTTTGCATTTTTCAAAAGAAAATTTTAATGGAAATTCCTCAGAGCGAGGTAACGCCGTATGAGTCATGTTTTTTCGTGCGTGCAGCCGGCTCCATCGAATTATAACACGTTGTCACGTCAAAAACCAAAGATAAACAGACATATTCATGCGCACAAATGTTTGTCTTGTGCAGGGATCGACCCCGCGACACCGGAGTCAAAGTGGACATGGGTAACCATTCCTACCGAGGTCGTCGTCATTGTCGAAGATATTGCTTAATTTAATTTATCGAAGAGATCGACTAATTTGTTGTAGGTAAATAATAAACAACATTACAAGTGCCCAGCTGCGTCTAAACGCTAGGCTCCAACCGCCCTTAGGCTCTATTTATACCGCCGCAGAATGTAAGCGACTTTTTGCGACGAAATAGTACATAACATAATAAACTTTATCTCAATTAAATAATAAATAAATATTTCTGGACAATTTTTACAGCGCCATCTAGTCCAAAATTAAGCGCAATGCTTGTGTTATGGGTACTAGACAACTTATAAATGTACTTAAATACATATTTTTTTTTGTAAATTCATAGGTACTTATAATACATAGAAAACACCCAGATCGATACAAACAGACATGTTCATGCACACAAATGTTTGTCTTGTGCGGGAATCGAACCCGCGACCTCGGAGTCAAAGTGGCCATTGCTAACCATTCGACCACCGAGCTCAAAAATTGTATAACATATAGATTTAAATAAGTGGGAAAAAAGGGCGCGCGTCTTCCGGGGAATCCTCGCGCATTCTCGAGAATAACCCTAGCTACTCCCATAGCTGTCTGTGAAATCCTCGGCAAGTGGCGCGAACGGGGAATCGGTCAGGTTGGTCACAGCTATGGAATACGCTCGCATTCTAGCAAATTCGCGCGATCATTTTCGTAGTGACGTGAAAGCGTCAATTTCGCTTCATGACGCGAGAAGGCTCTTGAATTCGCTGAAATGCTCGAGTATTCTCGCGTATTCCATTGCGGTGACCAACCCGACCGACTCCCCGTTCGCGCCACGTCCCGCGGATTCCACTGGCAGCACCGACATTATCTAGGGGAATTCACGAGAATGCGCGAGGATTCGCTGGAAGATGTGCGACTTTTTTACCCGACTGCGACAGAAGGAGGGTTATGTTTTTCGATAGTATGTTTGTATGTATGTATGTATAATTGTTTTTGGCACGCTCTGCAGCCTGAAGGGCTGGACGGATTGTAGCTTGAGAGGTGTCGTTAGATTCGTATTTGCTGTGAGAGTGACACTGGGTACGTCAAAATAAAAACAAAACAAAATGGCGGATTTTTGGCGCCTAGTTCAAATGCAAATGCGCGCCGCAGTCATGTCTCTCTCACAGTAAATATGTTTTTTAATGTGAGAGTGACATTGCATATATCAAAATAAATAAAACTAAAAAACATAAAATAAAAACGGCAATTTAAAAAACTAAAAAACCCGACTGCTTTTCTGTGTAATTTGGTCGGGACCCATTCTACAAATGGAGGCTTAGTGAATTTAGAGCACATGTTGGGAGACTGCTACATGTTTTCTTGTTTAGGGGTTTTTCATTTCCAAATTACACAGAAAAGCAGTCGGGTTTTTTAGTTTTTTAATTACCGTTTTTATTTTGGTTCGTATTGAAGCGTACATGTTTTACAATTGACATAAAGTTTATTATGCTATGTACAATTTAGTCGCAAAAAGTCACTACTCTATTCCATTCCGCGACGGTTTAAATTGAGCCTAAGCCGACGAGCGGCGTCACATTTCTGCCGCGGCTCATTAATCAAACGAGACTTGTTTGAGACACTCGATACGACCGTAAGGGCGGCCGTTCACGTGCGACAATCGATCATGTACTAGACAAGTTAATCTCATATGTTCTACTAACGACAATGTGGAGTCGGTGTACCTACATGTCGAGGCTTGATCGTAAAATTGATTACTTTTTATTGATTTATTTGTGGTGTATTTATGCTGTGTGGTTTCCGGCAGACTAGAATAGAATCACTCCGTCTCTTCCCGTGGATGTCGTACAAGGCGACTAAGGGAAATAAATGATCAAATATCGATCAAGCCTCCCCAGCCGACGGCCTACGTAGCCGGGTGCTATGGGGTTGAAATGTCATAATATCAATATGGGTGTTGATTCTATGGTTTTCTAGGACGTCAATTACGAAAATGGCATCGATTTGAAAATATAACATAGTCGACATGAAATTATTTAAAAGGATTTTTCAAATTTTACCCCTAAGAGGGTGAAACGGAGGTTCAAAGTTTATATGGGGAAACGAGTTTAGTTAGGCTATTTTATTCTAACTTTTACACGAGTACTTCTATAGATTATAGATAAATCACTAAACACGTGTTTGCCCTGAATTTCACGCGAGCAAAGCCGCGGGCGAAAGCTAGTTTCTTGTATAGTCGTATAGTTCATAGCGGCCTCAGAATTTTGAAATATCATTGATTCAATGTAGAAAAAAAACATTCTTTTAACCAAAAAACTTCGAAAATCGCTATGAGTAAACTGTTAATTTCTGGAATAAATGATAATGTTATTGAGCAAAATTTATACGAGAATAATTGTCACTTCATGATGAATAAACTTTGTAGCATGAATTTATTATCTTATTTCAATATAAACGATAAATATAACTTCAAAATTACTACAAAAAACGTTGCACCGGCGGCATTCGCGGGTTTAGTACTGCGCGAGAGCTCGTCAGCGTGCAAATGTAATAGGGCTTTTAATAGTTTGCTTGATTCGGTCTTAGATAGCGCAGTTCAACTTAATGTTTATCTTTTTTTCCAGAGGAGGAATGTGAAGAGTCCATCTGTGCGAGCAGCGCAGCACGACACCGGCCCGAGCCGCTCGGCGCGCTCGCTCAGGCCACTCGCTTCACCGAACATGAGATCAAACTTATGTACCGTGGATTTAAACAGGTACCACAGCATACTAATACAACCAGTACTTTGACTTCATACTAGCGCCCAAATCGGCGCACGCACACAGCCAAGCGTCATTTACACGACCGCTCAGGAAGTTTTGTTGCGGCGCGCACCAAAACTTCCTAGCGCGCTAGTATGAAGTTAAAGTACTGGTTATTTTATTATGCTGTGCAGGTACTTTCCCCTGCCAAGGCGGTTTGTGTCCTTTTGATCTGAATGATGAACTCGGTAGTCGAATGGCCAGTTTGACTCCGTGGTCGCGGGTTCGATTCCCGCACAAGACTAACATTTGTGTGCATGAACATGTCTGTTTTTGTTGGTCTTGGTGTTTTCTATGTATTATAAGTATGTATTTACAAAAAAATGTAAATCAGTTATCTTGTTTCCATAATACTAGTTTTGCTTAGTTTACGACTAGATGGCGCTGTGTAATTTGTCCGTGGATATTTATTTATTGATTATTATTTATTATTTTGACCTAATTACCTAAAGAGGGAGATGGCGACAAGGCAGTATGCTTCAAATGCTAAATTTACTAAGAAACTTATACAGACGAACTTAAAAAAACAGTAGCACTCCAGCAGTGCCAACAGAAGTGAAAACATTCCCTTTTTCTAACTCTCGTACGTGTATTTTGGGAACGAGAGTAGCGTGGACACAACGCGAGAGCAAAGGTATACTGACGAACCAATAGCGCACAGGCAAGCATGCGGCGCGTGACCCGCCCCCCCGTCCACCTCACACCGCACCGAATAGACCGGTGTCGGTTACGGTGACAGTGCCGCGAGTTCAATGGTTTTTAACCGACGCCAAAAAAAGAGGAGGTTCTCAATTCGGCTGTATTTTTTTTTATGTTTGTTACTTAATTACTCCGTGATTTATAAACCGATTTGAAAAAAAGTTTTTTTATTACAAAGAGTATATTTCCAGATTGAGA
The DNA here is from genome assembly GCA_937001555.2 of Hypsopygia costalis. NCBI lineage: Eukaryota > Metazoa > Arthropoda > Insecta > Lepidoptera > Pyralidae > Hypsopygia > Hypsopygia costalis. Next base: position 186,153 of record OW443355.2, read on the forward strand.
CCATATTTTTTTATCATCATCATCATCATCAGCCTGTATCTACATACATAAATGTAGAGTAATGTTTGGTGTCGGTTTTTTTTTTGTTAAAATTATTTCCCATTTCAAAAAATGCCCAACGCACCCAAAGAACTTTTCACTAAAAATTAAACTAGATATTATCTATCTATCAATGTTCCTCGTGACATTGCACCAGGAAGCTGCAGCTCTTCGGTCATCGGTGGCCTGGACCGGCGCTTGTATTATTTATAATACGCTTTATTTTGACGAGCCCGATGGTCGACAGGTTAGCAATGGCCACTTTGACTCCGAGGTCGCGGGTTCGATCCCCGCACAAGACAAATACTTCTGTGCATGAACATGTCTGTGTGTCTGGGTCTGGGTGTTTTCTATGTATATGTATGTGTTTACAAAAAAAAATGTATGTAAGTACAATATCAGTTATCTAGTACCCATAGTACAAGCTTTACGCTTAATTTGGGACTAGATGGCGCTGTGTAAACTGTCCATACATATTTATATTTATTTATCAATTTATTGAGATAATTTGCGAATTTGTGATATGTGATAATACTAGAAACTTGGCCGTGTGATTTCCGGCAGACTAGAATAGAATCACTCCGTTTCTTCCCGTGGATGTCGTACAAAGCGACTAAGGGAAATAAATTATCAAACATCGATCAGGCCTCCCCAACCCGTCTGGCCAGCGTGGGGAGTGTAGGCCAAATCCTCCTTCCGTCTAGGACGGACGAGAGAGGGTCGTGCTCCTGTAGTGGAGACTAAAATGTACCTGATGATGAAGATAATAATAGAAAAAAAATATATTATAAAAATATTAACTATAACAAAGGTCTTGAAAATAATTAAAAAATGTGATTGAACTTCTATCATCACCTAGAATAATTTGGTACTTCAATAAAGATCAATCAGTTTTAATTACAACCTAATGATCATCATCATCGGTGGAAAAGGCGTTGGTCTCCTGCTAGTTGTTATTTATACTATGCTGTGGCTTGTTTCAGGAATGTCCTTCAGGAGTAGTTGATGAAGACGCATTCAAGCACATCTTTTCGCAGTTCTTTCCTCTCGGAGGTAAGGCCCTCTGTCCATGAATAGAGGTAATTTTTTTTATTACCAATGTAATAAAAAATATTACCAATGTAAAGCATACGAATCTGACCAAAGACCCCATAAAGAATGCAGTGAGCCATTGGAAACATTTAGGGGTGTAAGTGGTTCAGCAATGACTGAGGAGCTCGGTGGTCGAATGGTTAGCAATGGCCACTTTGACTCCGAGGTCGTGGCAGGCCTGTGTCACTCCGCCATTCGGCCGAGTTATTTACCTACAAGCCCGACGCGCCCGGGAGCACAATTTAGTCGAGTGTCACTCACGCGCGCTCTCGCACGCGCTATGCGACGCGACCAAGATGGTTAAACAAAAGCGTTACTGTTCTGCATTCGGATGCACGAACACAAATTTTAAAGATAATGATTTATGGTTATACCTAAGCAGTGTGTGAGTGCCACGGGCGATCACTCGCACCTGTTAAAAAATGTACGCTAATTGATCTATCGGCGCGTGAGTTCTGCTGACATTATGACTTTAGTAGATTAGACACTTAAAATACATACCTACACTAATGTTACAAATACTTTCCGTGTTAAAGATACATCCGAGCTATTATTGGGACAACGTGAATAGTAAACCTGATCTGTAAGTACGTACAGTCATGATTCCTGTTAAAACTTACACTAAAATTATACATTCTATCAGTGTCAACATTACCTAACATTATTGTTACTAAGTACCTACCTATGTACTTAATAATCACAGAGTATGATATAGTAACATAAGTAAGTACAACAAAGTAATAAACGTACACATACGTAAACCTACTACAATTTTTGGTAGTTTAAGTATATGTATTTTATTGAACATTAATAAACAAGCGTATGTATTTATACCTATCTACGCGGCTCGGTGGCGAGCGTTTTGGTTCAACCCTATGAGCGACACGCTGCCAAGTGACGTCCAGGCCGAGACAAACCATTTTGTAAAAGCAGCGGCTGTCGCTCGTAAGGCGTTAGATATAGGGGTTACTTTCGATTGTCCCTGCCGCTGAAAGACTCAGGTACGAGTACAGCTGCAGAATTATTATGGACCGTATTAGCGCGTATCGAAGGTTGATATTTTAATGGTGATTTTTCCAATTGTGTCGGAAGTGAATATTCTGTTAGAGTATATTATTCTGTGGTCGTGGGTTCGATTCCCGCAAAAGACAAACATTTGTGTGCATGAACATGTCTGTTTGTCTTGGTCTGGGTGTTTTCTATGTATTATAAGTATATACTTACAAAAAAAAATGTATTTAAGTACATTTATCAGTTGTCTAGTACCCATAACACAAGTTATACGCTTAATTTGGGACTAGGTGGCGTTGTGTAAATTGTCCAGAAATATTAATTTGTTTATATATTTAAATATAAATTTATTTATCATCATCTTATTTTTTATATTCAGAGGGAGCAAACGAGCATGTGGGTCACCTGATGGAAAGCAATCATCACCGCCCATGGAGATCAGCAACACCAAGGGGTCGCCGATTCGGTGTCAGCCTGTACTCCTTCCTTACTTTCTTTCTGAACTGAATCTGTGGACGCTGCTGACTGATAAACGAGCTGGGCATCGCGTATTTTCTATGATGCCCGATTAGGGAAGTACCCTTGAGTGTTGTTGTGTATTTCTGCAATTAAATGCTCCGAAGCACGAAAGAGCTCCGGTTAAATAATAGTACATTCTGACTTCTGAAACAATATAACTCAATACATAATTTATTACTGACGAGCTCGGTGGCGTAACGATCAATGACGTGGCTTCGACACCAACGCTCGTGGGTTCCCCATACCCATTTGACATTCCCCATACCCATTGGACAAACATTTGTGTGCATGAACAAGTCTGTTTGTCTTGGTCTGGGTGTTTTCTATGTAGCATAAGTATGTATTTACAAAAAAAAATGTATTTACGTATGTTTATCAGTTGTATAGTACCCATAACACAAGCTTCGCTTACTTTGGGGCTAGATGGCGCTGTGTAATTTGCCTGACAATATTTATTGATTTATTTATATTTTTATTATCTATCCACAGATGCGTCTCAGTACGCGCACTTCGTGTTCAATACAATCAAACATAAGCAGGATGGCAAGATCAACTTCGAGGTAAAAATTACTCAATTAGTTTTTCGGTATTTGTGACATGGGGGCAAATGAGCATGTGGGTCACCCGATGGAAAGGAATCACCACAGGCCAGCACCACTGATCAGCGACACCAAGGGGTCGCGGATCCGTTGCCAGTTTATTTCTTCGTTTCTTTCTGGTGACCTCACTCACTCGCAGGAACACAACAATTCTCAGGGGAATAGTTATTATTTAAATAGTTGATTTCTTCCAACTTACCAGAATATTATATATATATATAATTTTTGGGGTGTAAGTGGTTCATCAAGATCTTTGTACCAAAGCCAACTTCACCTGCACGTGGTGCACGTTGCTGACTGACAAACGAAGCTCTGGCGAAAAAAGAGGTAGGGAGCGTAATTGTAAGCTACCCGACTGGGGAATATACCTCCAACTCACAGAGTACCGCAGCCAAATAACAATTCCCTTGAGGGTTGTTGTGTTCCTGTGAGTGAGTGAGGTCACCAGAAAGGAAGGAGATGCTGCGTTGGCAGCGGGGGCGGCGCGCGAGCAATATTTTATGTTGCAAGCGTTAATATGGCTACGGTAACCGCTTCACATCAGGCGGACCGTATGCTTGTCTGTCACCCGAAATAGTATTAAAAAAAATGCTAAGCATTTAACCGAAGAATTATTATTGGGGACGATACCTTATAAATTTATTAATAAAAAAAAATAAAGATATACTGTCATTCGTAAATTTTTTAAATGTTTGCATTAAAAAAATATGCACTTAACCCATATGATCCTAAGGGTTAATTACTCGCATGGGGTCAAAGTCAAAACTCTATATTGCATAACTAAGTGTACTTAATGATCTTAGATTTGTTTACGCACTTACAACTTAGTCACCTTTGTCAGGTATCGCAAAAGACTGTAGCGCACGACTACCTACTTATATCCTTACGTTAAGAGCCCTATTACATTTGCACGCTGACGAGCTCTCGCGCAGTACTAAACCCGCGAAGGCCGCCGGTGCATCGTTTTTTGTAGTAATTTTGAAGTTATATTTATCGTTTTTATTGAAATAAGATAATAAATTGATGCTACAAAGTTTATTCATCATGAAGTAACAATTATTGTCGTATAAATTTTGCTCAATAATATTATCGTTTATTCGAGAAATTGACAGTTTACTTAAAGCGATTTTCGAAGTTTTTTTGTTTTTTTTTCTATATTAAATCAATGATATTTCAAAATTCCGAGGCTGCTATGTACTATACGGCTATATAACAAATAACATTCTTTTTTTTTTATTTCATTTATTTGGAACAGTAGTACAATCCAGGAGCTCAAAATAGTGAATGCGCTCATTTTATGAAAATCTTTCTCTGCAATTTTGGGTTTATTTAAAACTAGCGACCCGCCCCGGCTTCGCACGGGTGCAATGCTGATACTAAATGTACTAAAGAAGGTCTTTGCGCTTTGTCCTATCCAGTCCTTCCCCAGTTATAGGCACTCGCCGCCGGCTCCGCGGCCGGTACCGCCACAGCCGTTATGTCCCTGCATTTTAAATGTGTAATATCTTCTAAACTATTCATTTAAATTACATGCTGTGAAGGGCCATATTGATCTATATTAAATGCGCAATGTATTTAAGGTACTTAATTGGATAAGGATTAATTCTGTATTGCTTAAAATCGCTTCGTAAATAAGGCATTATTTCTTGTAAAAAGCAAAGGATAAAATAACGGTTATTGTGTGTTACCACTAAGAGATAGACATATACCATCGCGAACTTTTTTGTAGACCATTTTAAGGTGAACAATACTGTACTACATTATTTTGATCTATCTCGTTGGGTTCAGCCAGCGTTTGCAATGAAAGAGCAAAAAAATGTGTTTATTTACGACATCACATTAGAAACCTCTAAATTATCAGTGTTTTTCTACTATGTTATGCATATATTATACATAAAACTTTCCAGTTGAATCACTCTATCTATTAAAAAAAAACCGCATCATAATCCGTTGCGTAGTTTCAAAGATTTAAGCATACAAAGGGACATAGGGACAGAGAAAGCGACTTTGTTTTATACTATGTAGTGAAGTTAAGCAAAATTTACAAAAAGCGAGGCCGCTATGTACTATGCCAATAGCTATTCTGTACTATTCAATAAGTCAACATTGTTAGTGTATTTTTGTTTCCGAGATCAAGAACGCCAAAATTGGCCATTTTACGCAAAAATCACAGTCAAAATGTAATATGGCTCTTAAGCATTTCGTCATATAATTATAGGAACTTATTTGTAAAAAGAATATTTTCAGATACAATTTTTATTCGTTCATCGTTATTTCATTCAACTATCATTATTAAATTAATTTTAATAATTGTATTGCATTAATGTTATAACTTATTATTATATACGGGTCAAAACCCGATTGCAATAATTAAGGTAAGTTAAAAAAAAATGTTATTCGCAGGAGTTTCTAGCGATTCTATCCCGACTCGCTCGCGGGTCAGTACAAGACAAACTGTCCTGGGTGTTCGCGCTGTACGACGCGGACGGCGACGGGCGTATCTCCCGCGCGGAGATGGTCGCCGTGGTGTCTGCGGTGTACGGCCTGCTGGGCAGAGCTGCTGTGCCGCCCGTGCACAGTGCCGCTGCCCAGGAACACGTTGACAAGATCTTCCACGTGAGAATTATTGATGTTATTATTAGCGTGTCCCGGGATACAGTGTAACCCATAAAGAGAAGGAAAATAGACCAAAAATAATCGAGCAAAAAAGACGTGTGGCACTCGGGGACTGCCGCGGTAAAGCTATTGCATAGCATTTTGTATCAACTTATGCAATTATAATTTTATTTATTTATTTTATTCATGCAGTATTGCTAACAAACATCCATACATAATTTGATACCCTATCTAATCGACGAGTAACCCAGAAAAATAATTTATCATGGGGCACGTTTTGACGTCAAAAACGGCCGTTTTCTGAAAATTTTACTTCTACTACATGTTATTATATATTTCATCAAATTTCAAAGTTATAACAAAATTTTCAGCAGAGGGATGAAAACGCGATAATTAAAAACAGCGACATCTACGTCAAATATTTGAACTACAATTCGAAATATAGAGACATCTATGTGAAATTCTTAGAACTAAATCATTATGAAAGTATGCTGGGGAAGTATTTCAAAAGCAATTGGAAGTAAAGCAAAGTTGCGACATCTATGTTACATATATTGCCCGTCGGAGTGGGGAGCGTGAGGTTTTTTCGTTACGGAATTTCTGGATTCGGTCCCCGCGCTCAAGGCCCGCTATAGAAGCTATGCAATAGCTTAAAAATATTTAATAAATAAAAATATGTTTTCTATTTCTTTTTCATGAATTAAGATTATTATTTTTCACTAAGGACTCTATGTTAAAATATCGAATTCTTTCAAAGTAATAGTAAATAATAAATAATAGTGTGATAACTCACACGCTTCTATATATATCTTCCTTATATATATAATTCTACTTACTATATGTGTATATGACACTGAACAACTCCTAAACGGCTGGACCGATTTGAATGATTTTTTTTGTATGTGTTTGGGTGGCGCCCGGGATGGTTTAGATTCACAAATCAGCCCGGCAGATGGCGCTGCAGGACCACGTCTGTCGGGTCCGCTAGTTTTCTATATATTCTCATTGCTTACATTAGAAAGCAATAAGAATACGATACCGAATAGCCAGTAAAAAATTTACTGTTATTATATTCTTTTTTTTTTTTTTGTAGGTTGTTGTTCTGACCATCAACATCTACAGATCGGCTGAGGATGCCTCGCGTAGAGGCGAAACACGTGTCGCATAGACGACCACGGCAGTCGGGGCAGCGGCGGTCGCATGTATCTTCTGTTTCAGATGTTGGAGATTCGCCGAGACGACTGCAGCAGCTGGAGCAGAGACGACCAAAGCAGCCACGGCAGTCGCATGCAACTACTAACGTGCTTCCGCCACCTATTAGTTCATGCAAATTACCCGTGGGTGGGTGCCGGCCGCCAAGCGGTAGTTTTTATATGAACTAATTGGTGGCGGAAACACGCAAAGTATTGTTGATCAAATTGCCTGTCATTATCTTAACTGTGCTTCTAGTCATACGATGATTTTTTGTCAAAGAACTTTATAATACACATAGTCCTCAGACAATATACAAGACATACAATATACAAGAGTCCTCTGTGAAAAATAATAATCTTAATTCATGGAAAAAAAAATAGAGGAATTATATTTTTATTTTAAATATTTTAAATTTTTTTAAATATTTTTTTGTCGATAATTTTTGATCTTTTTTTTTTATACTACGTCGGGTGGCAGACAAGCATACGGCCCGCTTGATGTGAAGCGGTTGCCGTAGCCATATTAACGCTCGCAACATAAAATATCGCTCGCGCGCCGCCACCCCCGCTGCCAACGCAGCATCTCCTTCCTTTCTGGTGACCTCACTCACTTGCAGGAACACAACAACCCTCAAGAGAATTGTTATTTGGCTGCGGTATTCTGTAAGGTGGAGGTACATTCCCCAGTCGGATAGCTTACAATTACGCTCCCTACCTCTCTTTTCGCCAGAGCTTCGTTTGTCAGTCAGCAGGGTGCACCGTGTGCAGGTGAAGTTGGCTTTGGTTCAAAGGTGTTGATGAACCACTTACACCCTAAATCTATTTTCATCCCTGTTAGTGATAGAAGAGCGTATATTAAAAATGGACTGTATTTAATAAAATAAAAAGAAGGCCAGAAGAACTAAGGAAATATATTTACTTTCACACCGTTCGGCACTTGACATTAGAATATTTTACAAAAAAAGCAATATAAAAATGACATAAATTCAAAAATATTATTTAAAAAAAATCTACAACAGAGGCACAACATAACAGCTGGCGAGACTGCCAGCAACAATCCCCTTTCAGTGTTACACTTTTTCCCGGGACACCCTGTATATTATAGCACCGCTGTTAACCGAGCAGCCCGATACGCCCCACCGTCCCCCCAAGAAAGGACTCTAAATTCTTTCTTTCTTTCTAAATTCTTTATTTATCAGCCTTAATGTGCTAAATATACATGTTACTGAGACCCACCTAGTAGACTTATTAAAGCCTGTAGCAGGGGATCCCGCTCTTCTTCATATACTTCTACATATTAAGGCTAAACTAAGGATTATAAATATAGCTCATTAACCTAGTACAGTTAGTTTAGTTGAATGGCGTGTGTGTGTGTGTGATGTGTGTGTACGTGAGAAGTGTGTACGTGTGTGTGTGTGTGTGTGTGTGGGAGGGGAGAGGGGGGAGAAAGCAAGATTGCGAGGGAATTAAATTATATGAGAGAGAAAATGTGATGTCAGTTGTGCTCAGCCCTACGATATATCTTGGGATCGGAGTCTACTAGTTTTCACCGAAGTGAGCAGCATTAAACTACAATGAGTTTTTGTTTGTGCGTAGGGTGGTTGATTATGATTCATATTGTATAAGTCGGTTCTTAGTCATTTATAAGCTTCTCCGTTTCATCATAATGCAATGTAGTTAAGTATTCAGTTATTATTGATTTACATGTAAATAGTTTTAGTTTATTAATATTTAGTTTTTGTTTAGTTTATTATAAATATGAGCCGATAATGTATGAAACTGACGTCTAGCAAAGTTTGTTCTGGTATTGGTAATAGGGGCAACCTTTTGTTTTCTTCTTCCAGTGAAACTCTACCCCCCCACACTTATACTTACGTGACCCTGACCGTACCATCCTCTGTCGCAGCTGATGGATACAAACGCAGACGGCGTGGTGACCCCCGATGAGCTAGCACGATGGTGCACCCGTGACCCGGCTCTACTCGCTTCCCTCGACACCCTCGACACTGTGCTGTGACACTCGACATTACCCCGCAAGCCGAACAGGTAATATCACATTTCCACTAAGTAACCGTCTACGCAATTTAAAAGGGCCAGCCCCCTTAACACCATCTGTTATTGCGATTCAATAACTGAATAGAATGCTTATTCATACCAATGAAGAAGCGACTTTATTCCATTTGAAATAGAGTCGCTTATTTATTGGTATGAATAAGCATTCTATTCAGTTTCATTCTAGTCAACATTCTATTCAGTTATTGAATCGCAATAAGAGTATGGTGGTAAGGGGGCAGTAATCGTTTCAGAATTGACAAGGGATAAAGAGAAGTGTGTAAAGTTGAGATTCTCAATTAACTTCGTGATGGACATGAAGAAAGAAAATAATATGTTTATAAACAATATGAAACATTATCATGATGTTAATTTGGGCATCGCTCGTCATTCATCATCATCATCATCAGGTCATTCTAGTCTCCACCACAGGAGCACGACCCTCTCTCGTCCGTCACAGACAAGAGGACCTGGCCTACACTCCCCACGCCGGCCAGACGGGTTGGGGAGGCCTGATCGATATTTGATAATGTATTTTCCTTAGTCGCCTTATACGACATCCACGGGAAGAGACGGAGTGATTCTATTCTAGTCTGCCGGAAACCACACGGCCAATTTGGCCATCGCTCGTCATTAATGCTGTGTAATACATATAGCGTCGATAATCTGCGACAGCAATCACCACCGCCCATGGAGACCAGCAACTCCAAGGGGATACCGATCCGTTGCCAGCCTTTTAAGGGAACTAAAGATCATTTACATTTCTAGTTTTAATATTTGAGTGGAGCGTGCATAGCGAGTAGAACGCCTTTTTTTCTTTTTTTTTATACTACGTCGGTTGGCAGACAAGCATACGGCCCGCCTATGCGAAGCGGCGTAGCCATACTAACGCTCGCAACATAAAACATTGCTCGCGCGCCACCACCCTGCCGCCCGCTGCCAACGCAGCATCTCCTTCATTTCTGGGGACCTCACTCACTCGCAGGAACACAACCCTCAAGGAAATTGTTATTTGGCTGCGGTATTCTGTGAGGTGGAGGTACATTCCCCAGTCGGGTAGCTAACAATTACGCTCCCTACCTCTCTTTTCGCCAGAGCTTCGTTTGTCAGTCAGCAGGGTGCACCACGTGCAGGTGAAGTTGGCTTTGGTTCAAAGATGTTGATGAACCACTTACACCCTAAAATATTGAAAATGAATAGGCTCCAAACCACTAAACCGATTTAGATGAAACTTGTCACAATTAAAGACATCAATCTTGAGGTTTATGTCGAAAAAAAAATTGAGATCGATCATGTTCTTGAGGAATGATCATCAAAATAAATACATTTTCCATTGAGATCAAAACAGAACAATCGTCTTGCAAGCCTCATTTATGGCGAATATTTTAATTGAAAAACATAATTCAGCGAATCTACTCGCTCCACGCAACCTCGTTCGGCCTCGGCCCCGTGGGCTAGAATCCGGTATAATTAAGATTTGATTGGTAACCCAATTCTAAAGTGTTTTCTTTTCTTAGCCACCAAACAAATCTGGAACATGCGTGGATAATCAGACCTCCCCACTTAATGTGACTATTATGACGAGCTCGGTGGTCGAATGGTTAGCAATGGCCACTTTGACTCCGAGGTCGCGGGTTCGATTCCCGCACCAGACAAACATTTGTGTGCATGAACATGTCTATTTGTCTTGGTCTGGGTATTTTCTATGTATTATAAGTATGTATTTACAAACAAAATGTATTTAAGTACATTTATCAGTTGTCTAGTACCCATAACACAAGCTTTGCGCTTAATTTGGGACTAGATGGCGCTGTGTAAATTGTTCAGAAATATTTATTTATTTAATTATTTTAAAGGGGTGACTCGGCTCGTGCGTCGTGTTCTACTGCAGCAGATACATGCTTGACTCCTTCTACAACTGCGCCACCTCCTATTGAGACCTCTCCTTCGCTTCCTTTCACTGCTCCCTCTCCATCTGCAGCAAGTGGAAGTACAAAGCCTAGGCGATCGTCACAACCGCCGCCCGTACCGCCAAGAGTCACCGCTACTGTCAATGTAAGTTAACTCTCATCCTTCCTGTTTGTATTCTTCAAGATCATATGCTTGAAAGGTTTTCGAAGCTTTTTTTTTATACCACTAAAGTGGCAAACAAGCATACGGCCCGCCTGATGGAAAGCAGTTACCGTAGCCTATGAACGCCTGTAACACCAGGGGCATCACACGCGCGTTGCCGACCCTGTAAAAACCTCTTCACGCCCTTTTTGAAGAACCCCATGCTGTAGTCTCCTGAGAAAACCTCGACAGGCAGTTCATTCCACAGCTTTGTTTTTTTATACAACTAAGGTAACAAATAAGTACGCGGCCAGTCTGATAGTATGCTATAAACGCCTGTAACGCTAAGAGCATCACACATGCGTTGTCGATCATGTGAAAACCGTTTCACGCCCTTTTTAAACCCCATGCTGTAGTCTCCTGGAAAGGCAGTTAATTACAAGAATGATAGTACGTAAGAGAAAATGTCTCTGGATCAGAGGACCACTTCGGTTCTAATATGTGAGAATGAGTTTCCTGCCGATGGCAACAATGGGAATAGACGCGTTGGCCAAGTTTTCACCCCCACTGATTGTACAGCAATTCCATTGGACCCTACTAATAACTTCACTCTCTTTTCAAACAACAACACTCGCGCTATTCTGCTGTAATTTCCTGCAACGGGAAAGTTTTTCCCAGTCTTTAATCTTGGAGAACCAATTGTCGACAAAGCCTTCTGAGTTAGTAAGCCGAAGTGACAATAGGCTTGTTGCCCATGTCACAAAATTATAAACTCTCTATCAGTAACGTAAAATACATAAAACTAGAACGATCTGCGATCTTAAAATTTTTATAACTTATGTACGACGTGTTTTATGTTCGGTCAAAGTTTGGTGGGAAAGTCCATTTTAAAGGTATGACATTATAGAAAATAAATATTACCATTGTAGAAAGAATAAAAAATACTATAACTTTTGTTACGGCACTAGCTACATAAACGCAATATTTAACATAGCTGTCGTACAAATTTCTGATTTAATGCATATAAAATAGCACGGTGTGACGTCATAACGTGGTGGCCTTTTGTATGGAGCGTTTTCGGGATAGTCCAAAATTGTGATCTTCAAGTTATCATATCTCGAGAAGTTTTTATGCAATCGAAGTAATTATTTCACCTATATTTATATTATTGTGAGGTCTTTAAATAACAAATCGAAAAAAAAAAATGGGATACAAGCCTATTGGCGGGCCACATTTGCCGAATCAGTGATGGCAGATGACAGAGTATAATATGGGATATTTATAACGTTACTACCCTACCTCTCATTATTCTTTTGTCAAAGTTTCGTTCCCAAACTGATGGGGAATGTGCAGTTGATGTTGAGTCATACCGTTAAATCCTTATTCTGTCTATCAATTTTTTCGTATCTTAATAATATCATGACAAGCCTGGTGGTCGAATGTCTAGCATTAGTTATTTTAACACGTTGAGGTCGTGGGTTCGATCCCCGCATAAGACAAAGATTTGTGTGCACGAACATGTCTGTTTGTCTTGGTCTGGGTGTTTTCTATGTTTTTACAAAAAAAAAATGTATTTAAGTACATTTATCAGATATCTAGTACCCGTAGTACAAGCTTTGCGCTTAATTTGGGACTAGATGGCGCTGTGTAAAATTGTCCAGAAATATTTTGTTATTTATTTCATTATCTTACCTTGTTTTATCTTAGTAATCTTTCATATTATCTTAATTATTCCAGGTGACAGAAGAAACAGCATCGCGTAATGCGAAGCGGCGGCAACGGCGATCGTCAACTCCGCAACAGTCACGGTGAATTGTACCGTATCCTGTTCAATTATGGGCCAAATTCCTTATAATAGCTTACAATCTTATTGTGATCTTAACGGCTTGTCGTCTTTTGAGGCGCGATTGTCTCGACACTATAAATACTTATTGATATTATCGAAGATCTTCAAATTTAGCTTGTAAGTGTGATTCTTAAACTTACTTACTTACTTATGATCACTGTCTGTCTCCCGTTGGGGTAGGCAGAGACTACCAAACGCCAATTGCACCGATCTAAACATACCTCCTTTGCTTCATGCAGACCCGTCGATTTCGTATGCTTTTAATTTGTCCCTTTATCAACACATCGCGTATTTGATCATTGTACGTAGGCCTAGGGGACCCTTATCGACATTTCTGGTCACTTTCGTTCTATAAACCTTTTTCATGACTCTGTTTTCAACATCCTTTCCACATCAGTCAAATTCCAACAGCTTACTCCTACTAATTTCTTCTGATTAAATTCGTTGTGAGTTTCTAGGCAGCTGTAGTTTTACCCCCGAGACTGCAATAGACTTCTCTGCTCATTGCCTTTTTTGATGGTCGCTGCTGTTAATCCTGGCTACACAGGAGACACAGTGGTGGAATGTGTGGTGGGCCCCGTCCTTTCGACATGTCCAAACCACCTCGATTGTTAAACTGGTCTTTTATCTGATATATCAGTCAGTCAGACAGTAATTATGTCGATATAAGATCATGTGTCAGATCAGCCATGAGAGACACCGCCCAGATACAGTCTGTTATGGGCGGCCATTGCATGAGTGGGTCAGAAATGCCTCGAATCGGACGAAATGACGAAACTTTGTGAGGCGAACAAGAATGCTGCTAAGACTTTACAATGTCTGACCCACTCATGCAATGGCCGCCCATAACAGACTGTATCTGGGCGGTATCTCTCATGGCTGATCTGTCACATGATCTTATATTGCTGTATTGCTTAAAATGTAATCTGTAACATAACATTACATTTGATTCCGCCTGCAATGTAAGTAGCCTTTTAATTTCATGGATCTTTATAACAATATGTATCTTTTATGAAATATAAGAACGGGAATTAACGCGTTCATGCATTTCGACCAGGGGATCTACCGCGGGAGATGAATTAAATTACCATACCATAAATTACCATAGAATTTTTTGATAGCTTGGCAGTAATAGTGTTTAGCAAAGCTGGTAGAAACCATAGATCTCTAACGAATAAGCTGTCGATGTTTGTCATTAACTTAAACCTAAGATCTATTTTCGCGATCAAAAATCCGATGTTAATGGGCTTCTGCTTCGGCGGTGGTCCCAGGCCGCCTGGGACCACGGCCGGTGCAACCTGGTAGAAACATCAAGCAATAACAAAGGTATGTAAATATCCTTATGCATGATCGCGTTAATTCCTGTTATTATATTTCATAAATCATGCAACACGAAAGTTTTAAAATTACTATGTATCTCTGCATAGACTTAACCTAGTCTGTCATATTTATAATTACCCTACATACCTACATGTACTTGTGCTTCAATGGGATTATACATGTTCAAGAATCACATAATATTAAGCATTCCAATACCTTTGGTCAATATTTAAATTTAACGCTAAATTCTTATGATTATAATTACGTTGTTTCTTATAGTAATAAGGTTAGCTAATATTTTTAAATTGTTATTTCGCAATGATCGCTAAGCAATCGTATCTGACCATATATATCTAATCGTAAGTGACCAAGCAGACATGCTACAATCGCATTTGATGTTTCTTTTGTTTTTTTTGTCAGTGCGACTTCACAGCAGTAAAATATAAAATGCAAAAATTCGCCACCATCACACACCACCCTGGTAGCTCAGTTGGAAGAGCTCTCGACCGGTAATTGAGAGGTTCAAATCTCAACTAGGCGAGGGAGGTGAATATTTCCATTTTTTTTAATATTAAATTTATAAGGAATTATAGAGCGCTGATGTTAAAACTAGCAAGTCTGCTGGGGCCCTAAAAGAGGTAGATGACGTACTTTGATACTTTTAAAACATAAACGACTAAGAAATAAATAAATAAACTTAAACTTATTAATATTTAACACCAAACTTATTACGCCACATTTTAATGGCCTTATGTGAGAGTCACCCACTCTCACATAAGGCCATTAAAATGTGGCGTAATAAGTTTGGTGTTAAATATTTTGAAAAATTTACCTGCCCCCATAGGTGGGAGTTGGAAGAGCACTCGACTGGTCATAGAGAGGTCGTGGGTTCAGATCCCACCTCGGGGGGTGAATTTTTCCATTTTTAAATAATAATAAGTTTGGTGTTATCAAAAAAATGTCGTGAATTTCGTCTGCAACGATGAACTGCTATGCGTTGCTTATTAGTGCATTACCTAATTAGTAGATGGCGCCACACTACGACTTCACAGCAGTAAATATGAAATGCAAAAATTCGCCATCCATCACAAACCTTCCTGGTAGCTCAGTTGGAAAGAGAACTCGACCGGTAATAGAGAGGTTTGAATCCCGCCTAGGTGAATTTTCAATTTTTTTAAATATCACTAACGCGATGTTTACCTCTTTTAATAAATATAATATCATTGTTATTTCTTATATAAATACTTGTAGCTTTATGCAGGGTTGTCATGAATCGTTTAATTTTAAACTATAACAAATTAGACTTAAGCATCCATAGGCTACCGAACTGACTTCTTTCGTAGTTGTGGACATTTTTTTTCCAAGAAATAATTCTCTCAACTCCAATTCGACTCAAGATTTTTTTTTCAAGAAGTATTTCTTAAAAAAATATGTTTAGGGCTCCAATTTGAGGCAAGATTTTTTTATACCCCGTAGGAAATCAGTTACCGTAGCCTATGGACGCCTAGTCTAATTTGTTGACGTTTTCTCGCTAAATTGCGAAGCTAACTTGCGTTGAGTAATTAAACAGACAAGATGACAACCCTACGAAAAAAGATTTTGTCACGAAATTAAATTCTTTAGTTACTACGAATTAGTATTTGGCGAATGTTCTCTTTTATTTTCATTATGTTATTTTTAATTTATCTGTTTTAAAATCACTGGCTAAATCCGGTCTTTTGCTAGTAGGATATGGATCCAACACTTAGTCCTTTTGAGAAGTTTGATGTAATATTGTATTAAGGGATATTTGTTTGTTTTGTGTACTAAACTTAATTGCACTTCATCATCATCATCAGGTAATTTTTGTTTCCACTACAGGTGCACGACCCTCTCTCGTCTGTCCTAGACAGAAGGAGGATTTGGTTTACAGTCCTCACGCCGGCCAGACGGGCTGGGGAGGCCTGACCGATGTGTATAATGTATTTCTCATAGTCGCCGTATACGACATCCACGGGAAGAGACGGAGTGATTCTATTCTAGTCTGCCGGAAACCACACGGCCAAAATACACCTGTATAACTATTTATTAATTTATTGATTTTTATCGAATATTTCGTGACAATATCATTATAATTTCTCACACCGAGTGTGAACTTATGAATAGTGAAACTCTAAAAGCAATACTTGTATAATCTTTTCTAAGTAGCTAGCACATTAGTCGCGCTAGGACCTTGTCACTCTGCGAATTTCTCGGCTTCCCTTTACATTTCAAATTAGATATTATATATTTTTATTGTGACAGGGTTCCATGATTAGAATTGCATGCGGTTATGATTCTAAGCTTAGATAATAATACTACAAATCATTCTTTTTTAATAAATAATATACATAAATATAAATAAACTTATACGAAATGTTATTAAAAGTACAAGTCAAATTTTATAAAATTGTCAAAAAATATATAGGTATATATTTAAAAATGTGCATTATGAATTTTAAAGTTAAAAAATAATTAAATTATATAAATTGAGCGTAATTAATCCATGCGACCGTGCTCTAACGCGTCTAACGCTGAACTGATAATTTTGTATAGATTTTGTCTTTTTTTTATACTACCTCAGTTGGTAGACAAGCACACGGCCCGCCTGATGTGAAGCGGTCACCTTAGCCATATTAACGCAGCAACTTCTTCTTTTCTGGTAATCTCAATCATTCACAGGAACACAACAACCCTCAAGGGGTATGTTATTTGTGTATGTGTGTGGAGGTACTTCCCCAGTCGGGCAGCTAACAAAATACGCTATGCCCTACCTCTCTTTTCGCCAGAGCCTCATTTGTCAGTCAGAAGAGTGCACCACGTGAGGACTTTGGTTTTAAGATGCTGATGATTCCCAAATTACACGCCAAAATGTCTTTATAGCTTTTTGAAAAGTTTAAGGTTTTTTTTACAGAATTCATATTGCATTTTTTTAAAAAACTTAATTGTTGCGTTATCTATGTGGACACTAATTAAATTGAAAGACTGTTATAAATGCAATTCGTATTTATTGTATGACGCAACCAAAAAATGCAATGTCGACATCTTGTCGCCACAGAGAACACACATAGACAAACTAGAACTAAATTATAAACTGCCGGCTTCACGCATCCCATAGACACATAAAGTGCCGGCTTGACACATCCCCTAAACATCCCCCCGTTATTAAAGACAAACAAAACTTAATCAAATGCCTCATGCCCTATGTAATCTTGAAACCTATTTGGTTTTTTAACTGATCGACCACTACGTGTAACCTTCACAGTATCATTAGGCACACTACCTAACACAGGAATTTCATCATCAATATTCTCATTACTTGGCAAAGGCTCAGATTCAACATTGCTCTCATTAAATTCACTATGTGTTTCATTATCATTAGGCATACCACTTATCACAGGAATTTCATCATCCATATTCTCATTACTTGGCAAAGGCTCAGGTTCAACACTGCTCTCATTAAATTCACTATGTGTTTCATTATCATTAGGCAAACTCTCAGTTACATAATCAAAATTAGAATTACATATATTTTTGTTTGACTTAGTTTGTTTTATTTCAGGATTAATATATTTCCTGTTTCTTCTATAAATATTTCCTGATTCATCCCCCACCAAATATGAGCGTGGTTCATTACACTTTCCTATTATCTTTCCTTTTATCCAATTTGAATCCAAAGATTTTTTAAAATGAACTTTCTGGTCTTTATCTAAATTAGGGAGAGGTTTTGAATTTTTATCATAATATTTTTTAATGGAATCTAAGTGCTCCAAATATTTTTTATCATAACATGACACCTTAGGTTTCAAATTGGATTTTTGAATTGGTAACAATGAGTTTAAATTTCTAGAAAATAACAATTGTGCAGGAGATGGCATGTAAGTTATAGGCGTGTTCCTGTAATTTAATAATCCTAGGTACGGATCTGATCCATCCTCCTTACATTTCTTTAAAATGTTTTTAAATATTTTAACGCCACTCTCACTCTGCCCATTTGACTGAGAATGTTTTGGGCTGGATTTAATATGCTCAAACTGATAAGAAGTAGCAAAATTTTTATATTTTTCTGATGTGAACTGCGTTCCACAATCGGTGATCACAACTGCTGGGATGCCATGTCTTGCAAAAATAGATTTACAATGTAAAATTACACATTCACTTGACAAATTCTCCAGTTTACATACTTCAATATACTTTGAATAATAATCCATGAATACAAGAAAGTCTTTGCTATCAAATGTACATATATCAATGCCAATCTTGTGCCAGGGAATGTTTTCTATATGATGCATAATCAATGGCTCTTTTTGCAAATTAGGCTTATACTTGGCACAAGGTTCACATTGCTTAACAAACAATTCCAGATCTCTATTTAAATCAGGCCAAAATATACATGTTCTGGCTCGAATTTTACATGTTTTCAGACCTACGTGGCCTTGATGAACAGTTCTTAACATTTCAATTTTGAGAGACTCGGGTATAACAATTAAATTTCTTTTAAATACAATGCCATCCAATAAACTCAACTCATCTCTGAACGTCCAATAATTTCTTATTTCTTTATCTACATGAACAATATCTTTTGGCCATCCATTTTTTATGCAGCATATAACCTTATTTAAAACCTGATCTGATTCAGTGGCTGTTTGAATATTCTTTAACTTAATGTTTGATACCGGTAAACAATCTCTATGTAACTTTACATGGCAAATAAGTTTTTTATCGAGTTCCTTCATTTTTTGTTCTATTTTATCAGTGCAGCTACGTGATAATGTGTCAGCTATAACTAGTAATCTACCCGGCTTGTATTTAACCTCTAAATTATATCCTTGTACTGCTAACATCATTCTTTGCAATCTTGCTGGGACTTTATATAAAGGTTTCTTGAATAATGTTTCCAAAGGTTTGTGGTCTGTCTCTACAAAAACTTTGCGACCATACACATATTGATGCATTTTATAACACCCAAACACTATAGCTAACATTTCTTTTTCTAATTGACAGTAATTTTGTTCTGTAGAGTTCAAAGATCTTGACCCAAATGCTACTGGTTTTCCGTTTTGCAAGACCACTACACCCATTGCAGTTGATGAGCTATCCACTGACAAGACTATACTCTGGTTAGTATTAAAAAAAACTAGACATGGACTACTGCACAATGCCTGTTTTAAGACATTAACTGCTTGCTCCTGATTACTATCCCAAGTGAAAACAACATCCTTTTTCATTAGTATACGCAATGGTTCTATAATTTTTGAGTAATTAGGAATAAAACGAGAGAGATAATTACACATACCTAAGAATCTTTCCAGATCTTTCTTGCATTTAGGTTGTTCCATATTCATCACTGCCCGTATCTTTTCCGGATCTGGAGACACTCCATTTGAAGTAAATTTATGACCCAGAAATAAAAGTTCTGATACAAAGAATTTACATTTAGATTCATTAAATTTAATCCCATTTTTTAATGCAATATTCATTACTTTAATTAATCTTTCATTTAACTCATCCACAGATTCAGCATAAACGCATATGTCATCGAGATAAGGAATCACACCCTCTACGTTTTCAAACATTTGACTGATAATTCTGCTAAATTCCTCAGGACCTGAACTGACACCAAACGGTAACCTTTTGAATTTATACCTACCATACGGCGTTATAAATGTGCAAAGCTCTGAACTTGCCTCATCTAACTTCAGCATCCAGAAGCCATTTGAGGCATCTAATAATGCAAAAAATTTAGCATTTTGTATTTTACTTTTTATCTCATCTATAGTAGGTAACTGATATTTAGGTTGTACAATGTATTTATTCAAAGATCTTGGATCAATACAAATTCTCAATCCACCGTTTGGTTTCCGAACAAAAACCAAATTATTTACCCATTTAGTAAATTTGGTTATTGGGGTGTTTTAACCAGTTTAGTGGGGTGGTTTGTGTAAGAAATAAAATAGTTCACTTACAGTTCAAGTTGTATTCTGTCAACACAAACCACTTACACTACACAGAAGGAGTACAGGAATTATCCACAAGCGATAGCGACAGTCAATAAGCATAAAGTTCAACAATAGCCTAAAAAAAGCAGAAGCAAAGCTTGCGCGATCTAAGCCAGTCAGCGAAGGCAACGACGTGCGTCCCGTGTCGGAATAGTTTTCTGACTAGCGACCACGCGGTCCGCGAGCGCGGGTGCGCCCGCGCAAGATCGAGAACAAAGAAACCTGTTTCAAATGCGCGGCTCCACTGTACCGAGTTCGACTAACTGGCATAGGACGATTTCAAAATAATTGGTTAATTTATGTAATATGTTTATGTTATATTATAAATAATATGTATGCGTGTATGTTATTATAAATATAATGTAAATATGTTTCATACTAATATATAACTTGTAATATAATTTATATAATATTTATGTATATAAATATTCATGTTATGTTTTATGTTATAATTATAATAAATGGTAGGTATGCATCCTACACCACCCCCCTCCGAAGACCGTCAAGGGCGATAAAAATCGGGAAACTGTACTCGCCGTCCCGACCTAGTTATGTATTGTTTCGTGGTAACAGGTGGGGGTTCGTCTTTGTCGCAATTTTCGGTATTAGTAGTCGACAGTATGTAGGCCGGTTTAAGACGGTCTATCGATACTGTCACTTCTTTGCCGTTTACCAATAGTTTAAAAACTTTGTCATTCCTGCTGAGTACTTTATGTGGGCCAGAATATGCTGGTTCAAGCGAAGCGCGCAATGCGTCCTCGCGAAGAAAAACATGCTCACAAGTTGACAAGTCTTTAAAAATAAAGATTTTACTGCTGCAATGCCGAGAGGCAGGTGCTGGTCTTAGATTTTCGGCGAAAGAGCGAAGACGAGCAGAAAAATCTGTTATGTCTGTGGTACCGCCCGTGCTGCTATCAAAAAATTCACCTGGAAGGCGTAACGGTTCGCCGTATACAAGTTCGGCAGAGGAACCTTGCAGATCCTCTTTAAAAGCACTGCGAACACCTAATAAAACCCAAGGCAGAGACTCTGTCCACTGGCTATTAGCGTGGCACATTATGGAAGCCTTTAACTGCCTGTGGAAGCGCTCGACAAGGCCGTTACACGCTGGGTGGTATGCTGTCGTCCGCTTATGCTCGAATCCGGCTAACTTAGACAGACACTGGAACAAGGCCGACTCAAACTGTCGTCCACGATCTGTAACAATGTCAATTGGACTGCCGAATCGAGCTATCCAGGTAGACAATAAAGCTTTTGCAACTGTCTCAGCTGTAATGTCAGCTATAGGCACTACTTCCGGCCATCGAGTAAACCTGTCGACGGCTGTCAAACAGTATCTATAGCCTTGAGACAAAGGAAGTGGTCCTATGAGGTCGATATGCACATGCTTGAAGCGTGCACGGGGTAATTTGTATGTGCCAAGTGGGGCAGACACGTGACGGCTTACCTTAGCAGTTTGACAAGGCAAGCAAGCCTGCGCCCAAGTTCTGCAGTCCTTACGGACCCCTGGCCAAACAAAACGTTCTGCAATAAGTCTAGCAGATGCATTTGCGCCAGGGTGACTCAAGGAATGCAGACTATCAAACACCTGCTTTCGATAAAACTTAGTAACGAAAGGCCTGGGAGTCGTTGTACTGACGTCGCAGTAAAGGGTAACGCGACTTCCAGGTACGGTAAGTTTTTCGAGACGCAGAGATGAGCCGTCCTCGAGCAGCTTCGCTAGTTCCTGATCGGAAGACTGACTGTTTGCTAAGGACTCTAAGTTGACAGGCGCTCCCAGTTCCTCGATACGCGACAAGGCATCAGCCACAACATTGTTTTTGCCTGAAATGTGCCTAATATCGGTTGTGAACTGGGAAATATAGTCTAAATGACGGTATTGTCTAGGCGAACAGTTAGTCTTCCGCTCGTGGAATGCGAAACTGATCGGCTTGTGATCCGTGTAGACTATAAAATGCCTCGCTTCAAGCATGTGCCTGAAGTACTTTATGGCCTCGTAGATGGCTAACAACTCCCTATCATACGGGGAATACTTGACCTGAGAAGGGCTCAACTTCCGGGAAAAGAACGCCAAAGGCTCCCAAGCGTCGTCCTTCAGCTGCTGCAAGGCTGCACCTAGAGAGGAATCTGACGCGTCCGTCACCAACGCTAATTTGCAAGTGCAATCTGGGTGTGCTAGAAGAGCAGCATTTGAGAGACTCTCTTTGGACGCCTCAAAAGCTGACATGGCTTCGCCGGACAGGTTGATAGGGTGTGAACCCTTCACTGAGCCAGTAAGTAGGGCATTTAACGGGGCCTGTATCTCTGCAGCGCGGGGTAGAAACCTGCGGTAGAAATTTAACATGCCCAGGTACCGTCTGAGCTGACGAACATTAGAGGGAGGAGGATAATCTTTGATGGCTCGAACTTTTGACTCAAGTGGCATTGTGCCTCTTGCGGAGATATTGTATCCTAAAAAGGTTACCTCTGAGGCACCGAAGACACACTTGGGGATATTGATTAGCATGCCGTACTCCTTCAACCTATTAAAAATTGTTCGTAAATGATCCTCGTGTTGCGCCTCGTCTCTAGAAAAAATGAGAAAATCGTCAAGATAACAATAGACGAAGTCTAATCCTCTGGTCATTTCGTCTACAAACCTCTGAAAAGTCTGTCCCGCATTCCTAAGACCGAAAGTCATATACGGAAACTCAAACAATCCGAATGGGGTTGTTATGGCGGTCTTGGGAATGTCTTCTGGGCTGACAGGTATCTGATTGTAGGCTTTAACTAAGTCTAGCGTACTAAATATTTTACAGCCAGATATGCTGTGTGCAAAGTCGTGAATATGCCTAATCGGATACCTGTCAGGCACAGTACGAGCATTCAACATGCGGTAATCGCCGCAAGGCCGCCATCCATTGTCCTTTTTCGGGGCTAGGTGTAGTGGCGATGACCATGGGCTTTCCGAAGGTCGACAAGTGTCGTTGTCCAGCATGGACTGGAATTCCTGTTTGGCGATTTTCAATTTGTCGGGCGCTAAACGTCGGGGAGAACATGCAACTGGGGGGCCTGGAGTCGTGCGAATGTGGTGTTTCGTGTTGTGTGGTGTAGTGCGTTGTGTGCCAGCTGGTCGAGTGATCTCGGGAAAATGGTCGAGTATTTTATGGAATTTAGACTCGCCAGTCAGAACCTTGACAGATGATAAATTCTTATCTATGTCACTATTTACAAGCACGGCAGAAGCAGATACTGTAGTAGTATTGTCCATCAAACGTTTATTTCGGCAATCTACTATTAAATTATAATAATTTAAAAAATCTACGCCTATGATAGGCTTTGTAACATCTGCCACAACAAAACGCCAACTTAATTTTCTGCGTAGGCCGAAATCAAGATTTAGATGGGCAAAACCATAAGTATAGATAGCTGAGCCATTAGCCGCAGTAAGCACATAATCAGTTCGCGCACGACGATCACGCACCAAGGACCGCGGGAAAACGCAGAGGTCGCTTCCGGTGTCGACCAGGAACTGGGTCTTCGTAGATCGGTCAGTGATGAACAGGCGACCAGTAGATGTGGGGCAATCGTCTGCCGCCTCTAGCGACCGCCCCTTGAGTTTTCCGCCTTATAGTCGCATGGGCGAACACATCTGCTAGCCTTGTCCCCATGCTTCGCGTGATACCAACATAATGGGAATTTCCTATAGTTGGACTGAGATCTCGACGTGGAGCGGTTACGAGGTGGACGCCTGGAACGTGAGCGAGATCTTCCATTCCTGCTGACTCCCATATTCTGGATCTGCTTCCGAAGCTCTGCTATCTCGCGAGTCAGGTCACTAAGAACGGAACCAGGAACTGGCTGACTTGTGGAGGCAACGACAGGAGAAGCAGGTGCGATGTCGTTCACTCTATCGGCTAGGTTGGCCAAGTCATCCAAGGTCACCGAAGCTGGCTGGCCTGCCAGAACTGTCTGAAGGCCACTCGGTAGACGGCTCGTCCAGATGGTCTTAATGAAGTCCTCAGGAACGTCGTCGCCGGCGAGACTGGTCAGGTGACGCAAGAATTGAGAAGGCTTGCGGTCACCTAACTCCTCGTGCATCAACAACTGCTTCATCTTCTTCTCGTTGGATGCAGTCAGTCGCTTAATAAGCTCTGTTTTAAGCTTATCATATTTTCCACTAGCTGGGGGTCTCACTATTATGTCTTTGACCTCCCTCGAGTATCGGTTTTCCAGTTGACCTATCACATAATGGAATTTGGTAGTGTCGCTTGATATACCTGATATGGCGAACTGACCCTCGACTTGGGCGAACCATATCTCGGGTTCTTCCGGCCAAAACGGAGGCACTCGTACTCCGATTTTGTCGACGTTACCGGCGCGGTCAGTGGAAACGCGCTCTGGGACGTCATCGTCCGGCATCTCGCCGCTTGCATCCAAAAATTCCTTTTCCATGTTCGGTTCGGGGTCACCAATTTGGTTATTGGGGTGTTTTAACCAGTTTAGTGGGGTGGTTTGTGTAAGAAATAAAATAGTTCACTTACAGTTCAAGTTGTATTCTGTCAACACAAACCACTTACACTACACAGAAGGAGTACAGGAATTATCCACAAGCGATAGCGACAGTCAATAAGCATAAAGTTCAACAATAGCCTAAAAAAGCAGAAGCAAAGCTTGCGCGATCTAAGCCAGTCAGCGAAGGCAACGACGTGCGTCCCGTGTCGGAATAGTTTTCTGACTAGCGACCACGCGGTCCGCGAGCGCGGGTGCGCCCGCGCAAGATCGAGAACAAAGAAACCTGTTTCAAATGCGCGGCTCCACTGTACCGAGTTCGACTAACTGGCATAGGACGATTTCAAAATAATTGGTTAATTTATGTAATATGTTTATGTTATATTATAAATAATATGTATGCGTGTATGTTATTATAAATATAATGTAAATATGTTTCATACTAATATATAACTTGTAATATAATTTATATAATATTTATGTATATAAATATTCATGTTATGTTTTATGTTATAATTATAATAAATGGTAGGTATGCATCCTACAGGTTTATTTACCTTTTCTATCACACCTAAATTCTCCATTTTGTGTAACTCCTTCTGTAGCTCGGGCAGTAATGAAAATGGGATTCGTCTTGCTGCTTGGACCGTTGGGATTGCATCATTAGTCAAACATATATTTACCGATCCTGGAACGCACCCAAGACCACCATCAAACAGCTCACTGTAACGAGATTTTAGCAACTGAATTTTACTGGATAACTTGTCACTTTTACAAGTGACATTATTGACATTCACAAGATTTGTGTTTGCTGAAACAAAATTATATGTTAAACATGTCCTACAGCCTAGCAACGTAGGGATACTCCCTTCAATAATGATAAATTTGATGTTATATTTCTTTTTATTAGGATGGACAATTTCTAACCAACAACTACCTTTAACTGGTACACATTTTCCATCCAATTGTATTACTTTTTTGTCACAGGGTAAAATTTTCGATTCTATCATGTTTATTTGTTTACATACCACACTTCCTATAACATTACAAGCTGCCCCCGTATCCATCTTCATAGGTATTTTGACATTATTAACAGTAAATTCTTGAATTATTTCATTTCCCACGTAGCCAATAAAGAAATCACTGTCTTCTTTGTCCTCTTCGTTTAGATCACTGCTCACATTTTCCACTACATTTACTTGCTTTCTAAAGGGCTGTCTACGATTACTGCGACACATTTTGCTGAAGTGATTTTGTTTGTCACATTTATAGCATGTTTTGCCAAACGCCGGACATTGGTTTATATTATGGAATGTACCACAGTTACGGCAGTTTCTTATTGCAGGCTCTGGCCGCAGTTTTCTTTTGACAAATAATATTTCCTCATTATCTTTTTTGCCTATTGAGTCAGCCTTTTCTTGGACCTGGAAGTATCTGTTAGAGGCCTCCGCTGTAAGTAAATATTTCATTACATATTCCAAGGTCAATTTCTCATCAGGTTCAGTTGTCAATTTAGTTTTTAACTCAATATATTTATTATCAAGCCCTGAAATAATTTTTGAGGCCGTCAAAGTCTCCCTCAGTTCTCCAAACTCACATGTATTTCCTAAATTTATAATCCTTTGAAAGTACTCTTCCAGGCGCATATTTTCATCCTGGCTTGCTTTGAAAAACTCATTTCTTTGCATTTGCGTGTTTTTTCTTGGTGAAAAATAAGTATTGAATTTCTTTATAACTTCTTGGAGGCTTTCTTTTCCTGAACACATAAATGAGTTGTATATTTTTATTCCTTCATCTCCTATAGAGTTAAGCAAAATATTGATCTTCCTTTTGTCCTTCGCCTCGTCCAACCCGTTGGCCGATATGAAAATCTCGAGACGTTGCTCATAGAACTTAAACGCCTCCGCCAGATTGGGGTTCGTAAAGTCCATCCCCCGGAGTGGGCTACCTGACACCATGTTGCGTTATCTATGTGGACACTAATTAAATTGAAAGACTGTTATAAATGCAATTCGTATTTATTGTATGACGCAACCAAAAAATGCAATGTCGACATCTTGTCGCCACAGAGAACACACATAGACAAACTAGAACTAAATTATAAACTGCCGGCTTCACGCATCCCATAGACACATAAAGTGCCGGCTTGACACATCCCCTAAACATTAATTTAGACCAATTTTGTTTGATTTAAAATTTAGCTTGTACTTTTATTATTTTAGTTTATGCCAATTTGATATCGTTGAAAAATTTATACTTTAAAAATATGAAACTTTCAAAATCTCATGTTGGTTTTGACGTGACAACGACTTATAAATAGATGAACACCGGCTGCAAGCACGAAAAAGCATGACTCGTTGTCACGTTCCGCCTGAGCCGAACGTGCAACGAGAGCGCGGAACAAGCGATAGAGAGGCGATCGGTTCGGCTTGTGACGCATCTATTTCTCTTCCACTCCATCGGCCGATGTTTTCTTATGACGTTATCACGTAAAATTATCGTCCGTAAACAGACTGTACAGACAATTTTTTTTTTGTTATGGGGTTCTTTATTAAAAACTTAAATATTTGTGTTCTCTTTTAAGTAAACTATAATAATATTATTAAAACTCACGTGAGACATTATACTAAATTGATTAAATAAATTAAATGGGTCATTGACGTCTTTTTGTCGGGAAAGCCGACTGGTTCAGGGCGCTCCACCAATCAACGCACCCACCACCCTTTCCAGTCACGCGGCGCGCGCATTGGCGCGCAGTGTCCGGCGCGAGAGACAAAGGGTGGACATGTCTGACATTCGCCCTGATGAAGGTCTCCTTTTGAGATCGAAACTAGTCGGCTTTCCCGACAAAAAGACGTGAGTGACCCGTTTAATTTATTTAATTAATTTAGTAAACTATAATGTTAGATTCAGGGGCCAAATTTCAGCCCAGGCATTGCTCCGGGCATTCAGACTTGCCGAATAACAAATGCATGTTTGTCACATAATATATTTATATATTAAACAACACATATCCACTGTACCTCATTCAAATACCGCATTGTTTGAACTAGCAATATTTATTAATGAAATAGATGACGCGGAGTGTGATGGAAGAACAGACCATTCTAGACGTGTGTCTGGCAACTCATTTTGCATACCGCAGCGTTATGCGTTATGATCAAGAGACCAAAGCTTAAGTAATTGAAATCGTTCCATTTTTGGACATATGTATGAGAGAAACACCTCACGGCGCACATATTTGCTTTCTACAGTGCACAGTTTGGGAATCTCTGCATATAGTAATTGTGTTTTTACCCTTTTTGGACGTCTCTGTCTTTTCCAATAAATTCATCATCATCAGGTCATTTTAGTCTCCACTACGGGAGCACGACCCTCTCTCTTCAGTTCCAGACAAAAGGAGGATTTTGCCTACACTCCCCACGCTGGCTAGACGGGTCGGGGAGGCCTGATCGATGTTTTATAGTGTATTTCTCTTAGTCGCCTTGTACGATATCCACCGGAAGAGACGGAGTGATTCTATTCTAGTCTGCCGGAAACCACACGGCCAACTTATACATGTGATTAATTTATTGGATTATTAGTTCGGTGTCAAAATGTAAAGTTGATTTATCTTAAAAATTTGATACTGTTGATTGTTGTCACTTGGTGGAACATTATTATCATAATGCATAATCATAATAAAACACTTGTACTGTTCCACGTAATTATGGTTAATTTTACCGACCGGTTTCGCCGCTAAGGCATTATCAAGGTAAACAGATGGTGTGTGCGTTTTCAAATATAATTACGTGGAACAGTACAAAGGTTTTAATATAACATTATTGATTTATTTTATTTTCCACCGTCGCTGAATATCTTATTCTCAAAAGACCACATTCACAAATCACGATATTCGCAAAACGTCATATTCCCGAAATATCGTGAACTTATAAGACCACATTCGCATTCTTGTGATACCACATCCAAAGTCACTGGTGTTTTAATTTTTTTTATTATTAAATATAGTAAAAATGAAATTATTCTTAGACAAAACAAAAAATGAATGAGCCCAATGTCCTTTTTTACCTTTTTTGAAAACGATACTATTTAACGTAACATCAAATAAATACATTGCAAACCTAACCTAACCTATGTTGCACATGAAAAAATACTTTTTTTTTTCTCTCTTTCAAATGCAATCTATTCCATTGAAAACATTCAGGTTATGTATTTATCTAATACGATCGCATCAATCGGCAATATTCGGCAGCTGAGCGCCGCCGACCGGGTCGCGGCTCGCGCGCGCTGCACTCATGCTTGCAATATTGCATTGTGAATGCACTGGGCGCGGCGCTAATAATGACGATTTTGAGCTCACAATGTGGACTATTATATTATATAGTGTACAGATATGTGGCAGTGGGTATACTTTAAAGTACTCCATGGAATGTTAGTGTATAAATGTAAGTACTTGTAACAATGAATAACTGTTAAAATCATAATAGATTGCTATTGTTGCAACGCAATCTGATCAAAAACCGAAATCAAGCGACGGCTCGGTATGCGTATAAAGCCTGCAGGCTTTTTAGCATATTGTACTTTAAGGATATTATGTAATAATGTTATATGTTGTGATTAAATAAATAAAATAAATAAATCGTCTTGGAGGGTAGACTGTCCATTGATGTTATATTTTCTCCCTATAGGTTTCTTGGGGTTTTCCGTTTTAATCTTTTAGGTGTTGATTGGTCGCTCACTTTTTTTTTTATACCACTAGAGTGGTAAAGAAGCATACGGCCCGCCTGTTGGAAAGCAGTTACCGTAGCCTATGAACGCCTGTAACACCAGGGGTATCACACGCGCGTTGCCGACTCTGAAAATTCATTCAGTACTTTGCTAATAAGTTGGGGTGATTGTAAAAAAAAAAAACTTATTGCACATCAAAATATGCAGGATTTGATGTGCGATCAGATCAATTGCATGTGCAAATCTGTTTTTTTTTGTAAGCTAATTTAACATTTTCGTTTTGAAAATATGGTGTTTTGCAAATGTTTTTTTGTTGCCGCAAATGTTGCCTTTTGAGAACTTGGCATTCAGCGACGGAGGGATATATATTTTTAATGGTGCATATAGTTATTTATTATTTTATTACAGCAATCGAATGATATGTTTATAAAACTCTTTATTCTAAGCAATAGGTCTAAGTCTTGCCTAATTCAACTATCGAGGATCACTTGTGGCAATACTAAATTAAGAAATTCTATATTTACTACGTAGTGCTATTTCTTCTATTGAACGTTGACAATCTAAATTATATTTTCTCTCTTTAATATTAGAGTTTAAAATTCCTTAAAATTTGAGCCTTAATTCTATTCTTATAATAATGTAAGTAAGGTAAGTCCATTGGAAGAAATTTTTCTTTTATTTTCAATCATTTCGTTTATGGAAGCATTTCGAACTGCAAGCGATGGAGAAATTTATTACCGGCGTTTCTTTAAATAAACCGGTGGTCCGCGGACCACCAGTGGTCCGTGAGAGGTAAATAATAGTCCGTGATACAAAATGACAATGTAAGAGATTGTGTACTATTATAGAAAAGGATTTATATGATAGTTGTGTAGAGTACACACAACCTTTTACTTCAAATAATATGGCGTAATATTACTAGAATGCACATAGCGCCATCTTTTATTACGAACATAAATTAACAGCTTTGTTGTATAAGAAATCTTTTCGTCGATATCCCTGATAATAAGGCTTTTAAGTAGTAGCATCTAACTATCCTTTCACTTTTAATGGAATAAAATAAGTTGTACTCATCCAATGGACTTGATATAATTTTGCGTTCGGATACACACAAACTTTATTCGTAATTGAAAAGAAGAGGAGAAGACAAGGCACTAACTAGTGGCGCTAACTAGTGCCGCTACTGAATAGAAGAATAACGAAAACTATAGAACACTATTATTCTTACAAAGACAATATAAGTATGTTTAGATTATTTATCTAACATTTAAAGTATAATACTGAAGAAGTTGCCAAAAAACGGGTGTATTTGATCTTTTTTTGGTTAAATCTTTTCCGGTGTTACATTTTAAGTAATAGATGAAACGTAATTGATTTAGTGACGCTAACTAGTGCCTACCTATCTTCTTATTCAAGTTTTTTTAATCATTACAAAATAAACAAGTAAGATTCAAAACTTAATGACTATCCTGTGTGTGTATCCAAACTCGTTTAGTAATAAGCTCGATATTCGCGACCAATCACCTTCCAAATGTACGTGTTGTGTGTGTGAGTGAAAATGTTCTTTACTGTTGATAGGGTTGACAAATATAATTATAATTTTTAATTAATAATTAAACTTATTATTATTACATTGTTGTTATTATTTATTAATTCCAAGAATTATCTTTTCTTTGTCTTTTAAAGAGACAATAAAGTAATTTTAGGTTACTCATACTAGTGTGCTAAGTAGGTACATAAATGTCTATTTTATGTACAATCACGTGCTAAAATGCATTTAGAATTTGCGAAAGAAATAACTTGCATCTGTCAAGTAGTAATGAAAATTGTTTGAGTAGTCATGAAAAGCTTACGGTGTTGCGTTTTAATATTAATAGCTTAAAATTTATACATCTTGTGGCAACTTTTATCAAGTATATGCAATATTCTTGAAAATGGTTGCCACTAGATGTCGCTTTAATTATAAAATTCAGAAAAACCCGGTTTTGACTTGAATATGTCTTTAAAATTGCTTCCAGGAATTCAAAATAACGAATGATAAGAATGTCGCGGGATACTGCCCTCTTACCACCATAACTTATTGCGATTCAATAACTGAATAGAATACTTATTAATCTCAATGAATAAGCGATTATTTTAAATGGAATAGAGTCGCTTATTCATTGGTATGAATAAGCATTCTATTGTTCATACCAATGAATAAGCGACTCTATTTCAAATGGAATAGAGTCGCTTATTCATTGGTATGAATTTCTATTCAGTTATTGAATCGCAATAAGAGATGGTGGTAAGGGGGCTGATTGGTGTTACAGCTACATATCTATCATCTGCATCCAAAATTCAATCACACCACTGGATGAAGGATCAAAGAATTTATTACGCTAAGTAAGGACTCTGAACGTCGCATGCGGGGGGAGGGGGAAGCGCTGCCATTTTGAGATAATTTTACTACATAAAACGTATTCACGTAGAACACATGGCCGTGTCTATGACACAGCCACCAGATCTCTTTTATTAATAAAAAAATACCAAGCTTTGCTCGGTACCAGTTATCCAGGTATTACAGTCTGCTGGGACAGCGAATGAAGATTTGAATATAAAAACAAAGTGATATTAACAAAACGCAAGTTATTTATTAGTCAGGAAATATTCAATACGAAGTCTTCGGTGGTTAGATTCTCTGCTGGATCCAGGACAGGTGGGAGGTGACGCGGGCGAAACCGGCGGGGAAACCTCGCTGGCATCCGCTCACGTGGCCGAAGGAAGTCACACCGATCTGTAGGAGAAGAGATCTTGAATTAGGACTCGTTTAAAGTATGCTTAAGTATATCCATCCAGTTGGATGTTGCCAATGAGACTTTGGCGTGCGTTCAGAAATGGTTACATGTATCTTTCTTCTAAAATTCCTGTTGTAGAATGAAATTTTTTTTTAGGAAGGAAACGAAGAAAGTCACGCCAATCTGTAGGAGGAAAGATCAGAGTTATGACTTGATGAATGGTTATTGGAGGAGCTCGATGGTGTCGTTGCGAGTATCAGTCTAATCGACCTCACAAGTTAAGCAACGTCAGCCGTAGCCTGTCCAAGGATGGGTTTATTTATCTCGAGCTCCTTCACACGTTAAGCCGTCGGTCCCGGTTGTGGTCATTAGACGACATTCATTAAGCCAAGTCAGTTGTCTTTAGGCGGTTTGTAAAAGTTTTGGGGTGTAAGTGGGTCATCAACATCTTTGAAAAAGAAGCCAACTTCAACTGCACGCGGTTCACCCTGCTGACTGACAAACGAAGCTCTGGCGAAAAGAGAGGTAGGGAGCGTAATTGTAAGCAACGACTGGGGAATGTACCTCCACCTCACAGAATACGCAGCCAAATAACAATTCTCTTGAGGGTTGTTGTGTTCCTGCGAGTGTGTGAGGTCACCAGAAAGGAAGGAGATGCTGCGTTGGCAGCGGGGGTGGCGGCGCGCGAGCCATATTTTATGTTGCGAGCATTGATATGGCTACGGTAACCGCTTCACATCAGGCGGGCCGTATGCTTGTCTGCCATCCGAAGTAGTATAAAAAAAAAAGCTGGTCTCCGCCAACTCGCAGTTGAGCAGCGTGGTGGAGCTTGTCCTAAACCCCGGAGATCGAGGGGAGACACGTATCACAGTAGTGGTTTGACGAACAAGAAGAAGACGAAGAAGAACCGGCAGCCGAAGAAGAACAAGAAGAATGTTTGTGGAGCTATAAATGCAAGAATCTAAGGGCCCTATCAGACTTGAAAATTTTAGCAACAGCAATTGATGATTTGCATGCAGCGACCGTTAGACTTCATCACGTCGCACTGTTGGACATCGTGGTGGAGTATGCTCTAAGCGCCTTCGATTGAGGGAGACCCCTATTCCATCAGTAAGATGAATATATAAGGATTGACAATGAGCATTATCTTAGCAAACCAACTGAAGTACTAGGCGAACATAACTCACCAAGACGCGGTTGTTGCCGTTCCAGAGCCATAGTGGGCCGCCAGAGTCTCCGCCGCAAGTGCTGCGACCCTGGTTTCCGTTGATGCAGATGACAGCAGAGTTGACGACGGACGAGCCATAGGTGGAGGCGCACACTGCGTTGGTGATCACCTGGAGCTGTACCTCGCTCAGGAACTGGTTGGTGGAGATACCTGTGTCTGGAAAGAGAAATATACTTCAAGGCGGGTCCTAAATAATGTCGACTCTGGGGCTAACTGTGTGCTAAGTGGTTTCTGAAGGGTTTATGATAAATGACTATCTTTTTCGAACTAATTTAGATATTGGATTCTAAGAAAATCTTTTAGTGTGTATCAAAAGCTGCATACAAATTGGTTTTGAGGCTTCTGGAAGTAAAAAAAACCGGACAAGTACGAGTGCGACTCGCGCACTGAGAGTTCGCCCATTGAAGAAACAATCCGTCGGAAAAAATAAATAAAATATATTTCGCAATGTGCTCATCAAGCCTTTTCATATGATACCCCATTTGAACCATTAGCTTCAATTTGAAATTTCGACCCCCTATATAGACCCTCTTTTATTTAAAATTTAATTACAAATGTATAGTTTTTAGATTTGTTCTTGTATTTGTAGTCTTTGGCGATATAACTTGCCAAATTTCATAGTTCTAGGTCAATGGGAAGTACCCTATGGGTTTTGATTCCCTTGAGAATGTGTCGAAATACGCGTTTTTTTACGTAAACTTAGCAGTTTTGATTTTTATACAACTTCATGGGACCGTAGACCTGAGTATACAGTTCAAATTTCAGCCGAATACCTCCACGCATTCTCGAGATTAAGGGTCTTGACAGACAGACAGACTGACAACAAAGTGATCTTATAAGGGTGCCGTTTTTCCATATGAGGTACGGAACCCTAAAAAGAGTAGCGCTGATTCGAGCTTTCTAGGTTCAAGAGTACTGTACTGGCCTTGAATGCGAATGCAAAACTTTTCTGTTTATAATAAGATCAGGTTGATTTGTTTTATTTACCTATGATGGAAACCGTTTTAAAAATTAAAAATTGACACTTGCGCGTCTTGAGATAACTTAAACATCTGGCAACTTTATTGTACTTAATAGATAAATCCAGCAGTATGTGTGTATAGGAGAAATTATGCGAGATATGGAGACTATAGTGAACGCTGACAGACGAAAGTTTTTTTTTTTTTTTTTTTTTTTATACTACGTCGGATGGCAGACAAGCATACGGCCTGCCTGATGTGAAGCAGTTACCGTAGCCATATTAACGCTCGCAACATAAAATATCGCTCGCGCGCCGCCACCCCCGCTGCCAACGCAGCATCTCCTTCTTTTCTGGTGACCTCACTCACTCGCAGGAACACAACAACCATCAAGGGAATTGCTATTTGGCTGCGGTATTCTGTGAGGTGGAGGTACATTCCCTAGTCGGGTAGCTTACAATTACGCTACCTACCTCTCTTTTCGCCAGAGCTTCGTTTGTCAGTCAGCAGGGTGTACCGCGTGCAGGTGAAGTTGGCTTTGGTTCAAGGATGTTGATGAACCACTTACACCCCAAAGTACGTCATTAGTGCGATAGTTTTGGGGTGTAAGTGGTTCATCAAGATCTTTGAACTAAAGCCAACTTCACCTGCATGTGGTGCACCCTGCTGACTGACAAACGAAGCTCTGGCGAAAAGAGGGGTAGGGAGCGTAATTGTAAGCTACCCGACTGGGGAATGTACCTCCACCTCACTGTATACCGTAGCCAAAAAACAATTCCCTTGAGGGATGTTGTGTTCCTGCGAGTGAGTGAGGTCACCAGAAAGAAAGGAAGAAGATGCTGCGTTGGCAACGGGGGTGGCGGCGCGCGAGCGATATTTTATGTTGCGAGCGTTAATATGGCTACGGTAACTGCTTTACATCAGGCGGGCCGTATGCTTGTCTGCCAACCGAAGTAGTATAAAAAAAAAAGAAAAGCCATTCGTGGAAATGAATAGGCTCCACAACCACTAAACCGATTTTAATGAGACTTGTTACAATAATTAAAGACCCCTACGTGCTTGAGGTTTGTGTCGAAAAAAAATTGAGATCGATCATGTATTTAAGGAATGATCATCAAATACATTTTCCATTGAAATCAACGGAAAACATACACTCAGCGAATCTACTCGCTCCAATTAACCTCGATTTCGGCCCCGTGGGCTAGAATCTAGCCTAGTTGTACCTAATAACGAGTATGAATTCATCCTTTATAGCATATAATTGAGACTGTATGTCAGTTGAAGTCATTTCACTGAAATTTTATTTATTTCATTGTATACTTACTGTCACTGGTGCGACCGAAGCCTGCAGCCCAAGCCCACGACCCAACGAACAGGTTGTTGGTCATGCCAATGGGTAGATTGATTGGCTGGATGTTATCTGTAAAAAAAAAGGATTTTGAATTTAAGATTGTTCAAAAATTTGTTTCAAGTTTACCTGATTACAATAACTTAATGAGTGAATGG
Organism: Hypsopygia costalis; assembly: GCA_937001555.2. Taxonomy (NCBI): domain Eukaryota; kingdom Metazoa; phylum Arthropoda; class Insecta; order Lepidoptera; family Pyralidae; genus Hypsopygia; species Hypsopygia costalis. The sequence goes on from OW443355.2 coordinate 222,198, forward strand.
GTTGACCGGAAAGATCTCTAGTCCGGCATCCACCCGTATTCTACATTCGATATCTAGAATACGGGTCTCATCAATCAAGTGAGGGAGGAGAATTAGATCACACTCCATCACACACACTGCATCAATTAGGTAAGTACGCCACTTGGGCAATGCAGTATCGACTATGACTATTCGAAATAAAATTATCAGCATGGCTTAATGACAAGTTACTCATTAAATGAATATTTAAAGACATAAATTGACTATTAAACTATATATTGTTACTGTTCTGTAGATTTAGTTTAAAACTTAATTTTAAATTTGTTAATCGTGCTTATTATGTACATTTTGCATGTCATTGTTGGCTGAATGTAAATGCTCTAAGCATATATGACTCATATCTGTATTCAACCACATTCATAGCAAATAAATCATTCATTCTTTCATTCATTCATTCATATGTGGTAACTACCCGATTTAGGTATAAAGAGTCGTTTCTACAGCGCTTCCTCGTACCCAGCATGGCTAATCAGGAAGCATTAATTTAATTAAAAACGTTCAGTAAGGAATATTTACTGAATTTTCATTGACCTGATGTAGAAATGAAAAATGCCGCAGTTCAGTTGCTATTCAAATCATTCATCGAGTGAAAATATAATGAAATACTTTTATTTGAACAATCAATGTTCATTTGATATACTTTGTATAAAAGTATACACAACATTGTATAAAAGTATATCATTTGATATACTTTTATACAATGTTGTGTAAAACATTGTATAAAAGTATATATCAAATGAACATATTGACACAAGAATTTATAAGAAAATAGACGATAAAATAAAACTAAGAAAAAGGTTAATTAGTTAAAAAAGCAGGGACATAAGAGCTATTTAAATAATTGGTCTACGGCCCAGTTAAACTTAGGCAATATGCTGAGCCTAGACTCTAGGCTCAGCATTTGCGTCAGCATGGGCGCAGATTTTTAGTCAAAACAATTAAGTCACCACGGCTGGAGTGACTTCATAATGTTTATTCATCATCTGACATTTATTATCATCGTTACGTAGGTATATGCGCAAATAAACAATTTCATTTCTTTTCATTTCAATGATCAGGATAAAAGTTGTGTAGGTACTATTATCTAAAAGTATGATTTTTACTGTTGAGGTTGATCTGGCCGAAGCTGATGATAGCGATGTCGTTGTTGAGGTTGTTGGTGTTGTAGTTGGCGTGGATCTGAACACTGCTGGTGGTGACTCTGGTGCCGCCGGTGAAGAGACGCAGGGAGCCGAGCACGACGACCAGCTGCCTCGCGTTGTTGCGACCGTCGAACCAGCAGTGGGCGGCAGTCACGGAGCGGGTGCGGGTGAGCAGCGATGAACCACATACGGATTGGCGTCCGTCAAGTAGAGTGATTAACAAGCCACCCTGGGAAATAATTGGAGAATAAACGTTAACAGTTTTGTTACAAGTTAAAAGAAATTATTTAATAATACCATTGACAACCACTCTTTAAAGCGACTTTGTCGTGAATTTGGCTTATTATTAAAAAACGGGTTGCACTCCGGGAGTGCCGGCAGAAGTGAAAACTTGAACATTAACGTTGTGCATTTTTGAATATTTTGGAATGGTTAGGGAATAATTTCGCACGAATTGCTTTATTTATCAGAATTGCTTTATTTATTTATCTTTATTTATATAAAAGTACTATCATTTATGTGGTTAAATACAATATTCATTTATTGCGCTATAGTACACAAACATGACAATTTATATTACATTAAAAATAAACAGTAAAAAAAAAGAAATAAAATTTTTATTTAAATTTCCTGTGGAAATTCCACAATAATGATAGGTCTAAAACAGCTTGCTTCCATCTTTGAACTTAGATATTTTATTGGGGCACCAAGCAAGCTATTTTATGTCCAATTCACGAGAACCATCATCATCATCTAAATTACATGTAATTTTTTGAATAATAGATGTATTCAACGTCGACATAGCTATTCTTAAATACATTACAGTATGAGATTTTCACATATTTTTTTTTTGTTCTTTTCTTTTCTTTTTTCTATCTCTATATAAATATTTTATTTGTAAATATTGAGTTTAGATACTTAAGTCTTTTCTGTATAATAAATAAATATTTTGAAAATTATTTATGTTATTAACAAAGATGTTTTTTTTATATATTATATTAGTTGATAGTGAGCCAGCGATTCAGCTAGGAGTAATTTTAATTATCACTTCACATTGAAGTGATAAATAAATAAAGCTGCAGCAGATTTTATTTATATATTACAAAAATTTTAGTATACGGATTTCTTTTGTACCACTCAAGGTAAAACAAATAATTATACGGTCCGTCGAAAGCATATGCTTCACATTATTTAATTCACATTGCCTAAACTTTCTTGGATGTTTTTAAGGTAAATGCTAATGTTATAATGATTTTGATATATTATTAGGACAGTAATAAACTAAAATGATACAATTAATTTAGAGTAAATAACATGACTGAAAGTTGTCGACATAGCTCTCAGAATCAGCAGACTGAAGTGGCAGTGGGCCGGCCACATCTTCCGAGTCAGTGATGGCAGATGGGGGAGGAAACTCCTAGAATGGGGAGACGAAGAGTCGGCCGTCCTCCTTGTAGATGGACCGACGATGTCTTCAAGGGAACGGGCGGAAGACATTAATATCTCAGACGCTGGAAGGCATTAGGGAAGGCCTATGTCCAGCAGTGGATAGATACAGGCTGATGATGATGATGATGATGAAAATGACAGAGCAATATAGAAGTTAACTGATTTGAACAAGTAGAGGATTTGGATATGCTTTTTTTTGGCCAAATATTGGCGAATATTGTTTATGAGAATAATATTTACCTTAACTATTTTAGAGGCTTAGAATTTTGTAAATCTTAAATTAAAATTAATTAATATTTTGCATGGCATAATATTGCTGAATTATTAAAGAGTATATTTTTTTTAATCTATTTTTTTTTTACATTTTTTATTTTTTCTCACCAAGTGTGGGTGTGCTCCAAGAGCAGCGGCATTGCCACCAACAATCCTGGACCCGTCGAAGTCTGCTGCTTCTTCGGCCGCCTTGATCCTGGAGGCTAGCTCCACTCCAATAGTGTCGTGGTAGAACAGTGAGATCTGTTCTTCAGCTACCACGCAGCATACAGCCAGCAGAACCACTAAGAGCTTCATTTTGAATAATCCGCACGATTTAACTGTCACGCTAATGTTACTGGTATATATAGTAAATGTAATCAAGGACAAAAAACGCAAATAGATTATAATATGATAATGTAGATATGAATCAACATAGACATCGGTAAACTAATCTGCGTGCGTAATATTAATTAATGTAATTAAATAGATAAAGAATATAATATCTACATGTATTTATTCTCACGGGTTTCTTCGTAGTCGTTCTTTTTTTTAAGTGAAAACTTCTTTAGGCGCATTGGGCTTTTTTTGAGATTGGTAAAAACCATTGAACTCGCGAGACTGTTACCGTAAGGCGCTGGTTTCTCTGACCGCCCGCCACCGACGACGGACGGCCGACGCGTGTCCGCGGCCGACAGCGTCCGAATGCTATGTTCGGAAATGCTCGGCGCCGGGTTCTCAGAAACGTTGTCCGCGACGGGTAATGCTAGCGGGCGACGGGCGCACGCCGCACGCGTCGGTCGGTATTGTTTTGTAGAATAGCGACGTGCACACGCCGTGGCGTCCTGGTTCAAATGAGCAATTTTAATAAGGAAAATGATGAATTGTTAATTAATTTAATATGATGTAACACTATATTGTTCGATTCTTCACATAAAAATTATAAAAACAATTAATATGCGGAAAGAGGATCCAAAATTGCAGCGGCAACTGACAAAAGACAATAGTGCTCAGTCAGTTAGTTCAATAATAATTAAATAAATTCCATCCATATCATCTTGATAATTGGCGATCTACTACAGTACGTTTCCTAAGACATTTTATACAACGAACAGTGAAACTGTAGAATCAACTTCCCTCAGCGGTATTTTCGAACAACTACGACATGGGTGCCTTCAAGAACAGAGTTTTCATTTTCTATAAAAGGCTGGAAACGGATCGGCCACCCCTTGGTGTCGCTGGTCTCCATGGGCAGTGGTGATTGCTTTCCACCAGGTGACCCACATGCTCGTTTGCCCCCCTCTCACATAAAAAAAAAGTTAACATTGCCATACTGGCCCGCGAGATAGATAGATAGAATATGCATTATTATCCACGATAAAAAGTACACAGAATACAACTAAAACCTAAAATTAATAACAAAATGTTTATTTGCAACATGGCGGCTTTATTCCTGAAACCAATTTGAAAGAAAAGGTCTTCACGCTTCGTTAGAATGATCCCGTGTTGTAGGAAGGAGGAAATGTACCAGCAAGTTATTAAATATTTTAATTATACGACTAAGGTGCGATGCCGATGCGCGTGTGGTTCTATGACGGAAAGGAAAAAAACAGTGGCACTTCGGGAGTATCGACAGAAGTGAAAACTTTAACAATGACGTGTGTATTCTTTGAATCGTCAGGAAATATTATGCACTGCTGAAAGCATTCCCTTTTTCTAACTCTCGTACGTGTATTTCGGGAATGAGAGTAGCGTGGACTCAACGCGGAGAGCAAAGTCCGACTGACGAATCAATAGCGCACACGCAAGCATACGGCGCGCGACCCGTCCGCATCACATAGACCGGTGTCGGTTATGGTAACGGTGCCGCGAGTTCGATGGTTTTTTCTCATCTCAAAAAAATCCCAACGCACCTAAAGAAGTTTTCACTTCAAACACAGTTCTTCAGAGCGCTCACCGTTATCGAGGCGATAAAATCTGGCATTTCGGCCAGGTTGCACCTAAGTCAGCCTGTGACCACGGCCGGTGCAAGCAGCGCCCCTAGCCAAGTGTAATTCGTAGCGTAACGAACGTTAGATAGATCACGTGACATTTGTCATAATCGAACATTTTAGTATGAGAATTGACAAATGTCACGTGATATATCTAACGTTCGTTACGCTACGAATTACACTTGGCTAGGGGGGCAGGGGTCTTACCTCCAAAGTTGAAACTGATTACCACCGGCTTCTTTGATTCCAAAAATTGGTCTTGAGTTAAAGTTATTGACAAACATTTCCAGCTTAGTTAGTATAGCTCTAGGGTTTCTTTCAGCTGAGCTAGATATATTTAGCAACAATCTAAGCGGTACTGATAATTTCGCATTCAAAAAGTTATCACATATAGTGCGTTGATTGGTAGACATTGGTATTTTGGTAGACTTTAAGGGTGTAAGTGGTTTATCGACATCTTTGAACCAACGCCAAATTCACCTGCATGTGGTGCACCCTGCTGACTGACAAACGAAGCTCTGGCGAAAAGAGAGGGAGGGAGCGTAATTGTAAGCTACCCGACTGGGGAATGTACCTCCACCTCACAGAATACCGCAGCCAAATAACAATTCCCTTGAGGGTTGTTGCGTTCCTGCGAGTTAGTGAGGTCACCAGAAAAGAAGGAAATGCTGCGTTGGCAGCGGGGGTGGCGTCGCACAAGTGATATTATTATGCTGCGAGCGTTAATACGTAACCGCTTCACATCAGGCGGGTCGTATGCTTGTCTGCCACCCGACGTAGTATATAAAAAAAAAGACTGTCGAGTCAAGCAGCGAGGGCATCAGCGTGCAGTGTTCGTCGCGAGGTATATCATATTATTTCAATATGGCGTCAAACAAAACATTGTTGCCAAAAAAATAATAATAATTAGAGGATAATAACAAAAAACAATTTGTTGGAATTTTGCAGCTGGGTTTTTTGTTTTGGTTAATCGTTTAATAATATCTTGTTTTACATATTTTGATAATGTATTATCTATTTGACTGTTTTGATTGATGTTTTTATAGTAGGTAATGTTTAATGACGGAAATTGTCTAATCAATTGATAATTATATGAAGCTGATTGTCATTGTTTTTATGTAGCGTGTAATTGTTATTCTTTAAATTGTTGTTTTCGCCGAACTTCCCAGAATATTACAAATATTTTTAATAATGGAAAAATTCACCTCCCCGCCTAGGATTTGAACCTACGACATTGACCAAAAACAACTATTTAATTGTATTGGGGTGTAAGTGGTACATCAATATCTTTGAACTAAAGTCAACTTCACCTGCACGCGGTCCACCCTGCTGACTGACAAATGAAGCTCTGGCGAAAAGAGAGGTAGGGAGCGTAATTGTAAGCTACCCGACTGGGGATTGTACCTACACCTCACAGAATACCGCAGCAAAATAACAATTCCCTTGAGGGTTGTTGTATTCCTGAGTGAGTGAGGTCACCAGAAAAGAAGGAGATGCTGCGTTGGCAGCGGGGGTGGCGGCACGCAGCGATATTTTATGTTGCGAGTGTTAATATGGCTACGGTAACCGCTTCACATCAGGCGGGTCGTATGCCACCCAACGTAGTATTTAAAAAAAAATGTAATTTGTGTATTTGTTAAAAACTATCAAACTTTGTTTACAAACTGGCACGAAAATAGCACGTAGAATTTCAGGCACCTGAAACGACTTAGAAAATAAACTCTTGAAATAAATCACTTCATAAAATTATTACTGTAGTAAATCAGTACAATTAATTCGCCTAAGGACGGGCAGAGTTTCGACTTATGATCCGGTACATGGTACATGAATACTGCAATGAGCTCTCCGTCGTATTTATTCGCTTTCCCCCGCCATGATCGGGCGGTATGGCGATGGCAGGCGGGCAGTGACGTTACGACCAATCGACGACGGCACGATCGGTGAGCTTGTTCTCGACCGTTTGGCGCGCTTCCGGTCTTAGCCCGGCTATGGCTTGGCGCATGGCTTATGCTGCGGCTATACTACCGTGATATGCCAATAATTCTATGCCATAATTATTGCGGTAACAGCCCGGTAGACGGTAAGGTAGTGTAGCCGCAGCATTAGGCTGGCTGGCATGTCTTTACACACCCTAATGCTGCGGCTACACTACCTTACCGTCTACCGGTTACCGCAATAATTATGGCATTAAATTACCGTTTAAATTACTGCGTGAAGTGGTGTGGTTACACTAGAGTTTACCTAGATATGTCAATAAATTAGGCGGTAAAAATATCATTTTTCAAGATGGAGGTTGAAGCTGCAGCTGTTATATTTATTTAGATGGTTTCGGTCTTTTTTCTTCTTCAAATCATCATTGTACACCGCGATTTTTACGCGCGGGTATACCCGACTGAAAGCCCATAAAAAGATACGGTTCGCATTGGAATAATTCCAAAACTCGAGCTTTTTTGATTTGACTACTCCATGTCGGTCGATACATGCGTCGCCGTTGAGGTCATGTTGCACACTGGACAAACAGTAGTGTGGCCACAAACGCAGTAATTACTGCGGTAATTCTCTTTGATGTGCGAAAAAAGACCGCCGCCGGAGCTATTGTCTACCGCCATTTGCCATATTGATTGGCATTGTAAAATTATGGCCATAAATCGTGGTTACACCTAGGCGTTGTTGAAATTATGGCAATAATTATTGGCATATCACGGTAGTATAGCCGCAGCATAACCGACTCAATATGCTCCCCATGACTACAGCGGCATTAAGTAACGGAAAATAATACACAAAAAAAAAACTAAATGAGATGAGTCACAGAAACAATAGGTTAGGTTTGGTATGTTTCATATCAATCAAGTTTAGTCGCCAAGTCAGTATTAATAGTCGCTCAGTTTAACAATTTTAGATATATAAATAAATAAATATTGTCAGACAAATTACACAGCGCCATCTAGCCCCAAAGTAAGCGAAGCTTGTGTTATGGGTACTAGACAACTGATAAACATACGTAAATACATACTTATTATACACTAGCTTTTGCCCGCGGCTTCGCTCGCGTGAAATCCGGGGCAGCACGCATTTATATATAGAAATAAAGTTTCGTATAAAATAGTCCAACTAATCTTGTTTCCCCATACAAGCTTTGGACTCCCGTTTCACCCCCTTAGGGGATGAATTTTGAAAAATCCTTTCTTAGTGTACCCCTTGACGTCATAAGGAACTTACGTGCCAAATTTGGAATCTCTAGACCCAGCGGTTTGGGCTGTTCGTTGATTAGTGAGTCAGTCAGTCAGTCAGTCAGGACTTTGAATTTTATAGGTATAGAAGATGGTACTAATAATTTTTAGTGTATCGTTACTTTATGTATGAACATGATTACATGAAATTTGCAACTGAAATGGAAGTTAGGAATATGGGAAATACGGATAAAATGTCCGAAGCTAAGGAGTGAAAGCGCAACAACCACCATCAACCACCGCACATACAGGTCGTGCTTGGCGATGATCAATTTCTGCACACAGAGTTATTACTAAGCCACTTGATATATTTTTTGCGCCAATAGGCTATTGGCTAAGATTTTTTTCGGTTTGATATGTAGGGACGTCTCCATAATATAACCATAGGTGAAAGAATTACTTCGATAGCACAAAAATCTCTCGAGATATGATAATTTGAAAATCACAATTTTTAGACTGCCCCAAAACGCTCCATACAAAAGACTACCGAATTATGACGTCACATGTTTGTAATTTGTATGCATCAAATCAGAAATTTGTACGACAGCTATGTTAAATATTACGTTTATGTGATTAGTATCATAATAAATGTTATAGCATTTCTTATTGCTTCTCCAATGGAAATATTATTTTTTAATAATTTCATACTTTTAAAATGGACTTTCCCGCCAAACTTTGATCGACGCTAAATAAAGTCTGACTGAAGATATTAGAATGAAAGTTTGCAGATCTTTATAGTTTTGTGTATTTTACGATATTGTTAAATAATTTATACAATTTTTAAACATTGGAAAATAGCTTATTGTGGTCACCCATCCTAGTTGGAACCACGACAGGGGTTGCTTAACTTGCGTTAACGCTACGACCTGTAAGCATCTCTCTCATTGTATTATTTACTTTAACAATGATATCATAATACCTTCATAAAGTTTCAGTCACTTCAATAGAAAAGTTTCAGTCAATTCAACTGATTGGTTATTTTGTACCATTTTATACGTGATTTTCATATAACTTTTTTGTTTATAAACCGATTGAAATGAAACAAACACTAAATGTTATGTTGAGCAAACCTTAACGCATTAATGAAAACCGCATTCAAATAGGTTAAGCAGTTTCTGAGATTAGCGTGCACAAACGTACAGACAAACAAACAAAAATTCTAAAAATCATTGTTTTGGGTTCTATTGTGTTCATAAAGCCCCCCTATATTAGATTTTCTTATATATCTTCAATGTACAGACAGCGGCCAGTTACGATTTTATTATATGTATTGATAAAAAACACTCAGACCAAGACAAACAGACATGTTCATGCACACAAATGTTTGTCCTGTGTGGGAACCGAACCCACGAGTGTTGGTGTCGAAGCCGCGTCATTGACCGCCACGCCAGCGAGCTCGCCACTCGATAATAGTAATACTGTGCCCGGTTTATTACTACCAGTAACAGTTAGGGGTGTGTTCAGTTGTTTGACATGATGCCCATGGCCTCCTTCTACAGTCGCACCGCTCGCCATCGACAGGGAATTCATCCTCACACATTGGAGCCTAATGGTCGCGTACTGTGCGGTTCCAGAGAAGTTTTCTCCTGCGTACTGTCAAGCTGTGGAATGAACTGCCTGTCGAGGTTTTCTCAGGAGACTACAGCATGGGGTTCTTCAAAAAGGGCGTGAAGAGGTTTTTACAGGGTCGACAACGCGCGTGTGATGCCCCTACAGCTACCAAATGGTATTTAGAATGTATAATAGACTAAGCGACGATATCAAGTCTCTGTCTTTACGTACTTTTAAAATTAAACTTAAAAAAAAGCTGGCTAATAATACAATGTTTCTCCACTCCAGGATTGTTGACGAATATTTTAACTTCTTTAAAAGCACATGACATTTACCTAAGCATGTATTTGCTACTAGCTGTTACACGCGGCTTCGCACTCGTTCTCCAGGGGAGCTGCCATTGATATCACCATAGCGCGATTTAGAAATGAGACAGCGCCATCTAGTGATATAGAGAAAGAAGGACAAATGATTATAAACTTTACCGAGAGTATTCCCTTATTCAAAACATCTTATTAGATGTTTTTCCGGGATAAATAGTAACCTATGTCATTCTCCAGGTGTTATACTATGTCAAAAAAAAAACACGGCAATCCGTTTGTTACTTTCGATGTGAAAAATGGACAAACAAACAAACACACTTTCACATTTATAATATTAGTATGGATTTTGCAGCACTTATAAATTTTCCATGCCAGTGTCTTGTAAAATGTGTAAAACCAGATATTATTCTTTACATTTTTAATATCAATATTTTGTATACCACATTTTTCGCAAAATAAAGATATTTGATAATCTAACACCTGAAATTCTCATCCTCAACGTTAGAATAATTCTCGGCCTTTTTTCTACATTACGTCGGGTGGCAGTCAAAATAAGGCCCGCCGGATGTGGAGCGGTTAGCGTAACCCTATTTACGCTCGCAACATAAAATATCGCTCGCGCGTCGCCATCCCCGCTGCCGACGCAGCATCTCCTTCCTTTCTGGTGACCTAACTCACTCGCAGAAACACACAGGGTTAGTGTGTTCCTGCGAGTGAGCAAGGGAATTGATATTTGGCTGTGGTATTCTGTGAGGTGGAGGACGTGGAGGTACATTCCCCAGTCGGGTAACTTACGCTCCCTACCTCTATTTTCGCCAGAGCTTCGTTTGTCAGTCAGCAGGGTGCACCGCGTGAAGGGGAAGTTGGCTTAGGTTCAAAGATGTTGATGAACTACTTACACCCCATTACTTAATCCTCGGCCTATCTTAGAGCTCGTCAGCAGGCGGTGCGGGTGGGTTGCGAAGTATCTGCTTGCAGTAATCTGTCGGTTGGCGTTCCTCAGGGTTGTATTTTGTCCCCTCTAAATAAATAAATATTTCTGGACAATTTACAGACCGCCATTTAGTCCCAAATTAAGCGCAAAGCTTGTGTTAGGGGTACTAGACAACTGATAAATGTACTTAAATACATTTTTTGTAGATACATACTTATAATACATAGAAAACACCCAGACCAAGACAAAGTCTGGGTGTTTTCTAAGTATTATATGTATATATTAACAAAAAAAAAATGTATTTAAGTATAATATCAGTTATTTAGTACCCATAGTACAAGCTTTGCGCTTAATTTGGGATTGGGACTAGATGGTGTTGTGTAAATTGTTCAGAAATATTTATTTATGTTCATGCACACAAATGTTTGTCTTGTGTGGGAACCAAACTCGCGACCTCGTCAAAGTGGTCATTGCTAACCATTCGACCACCGAGCTCGTCTAAAGTTTTCAAGCTTTATTAATCTTTTATCTTCTCTAAGTGGCTCTTACCACTTCTATGGCGATGACTTACAGATGTTCAGACGACTGCAGATATGGTGAACATAGCTATATCCCAATTAAATGCAAATTTACGCAAAATCATGGCAAAATTTTGAAATTCCAGTTAATCCTAACAAATGCCAAGCAATTATTTCTGGTAATTCGAGACTAATTGCCAAAATTGAGGTGGGTATCCTCTGTTAAATTTATATTTGGCGTCAATCAGTACTTATACGATCGCGTGGGGCGCGGCGGGAGCGGGACGGGTGTAGTAGTTATCGGGAAAGTTCATACGTCCGTACTTAGTACAATTGAAGGTGCTACATGAAAGTGGTTGCGTTGCGTGTTAGACTTGGCTTGGATAACCTAAAATGCCCTTATTTCACGCGAGCGAAGCCGCAGGTGAAACCTAATGCTTAATAATTCGATTATAACTTTTAGTACAAGCGTTGAAAATCTTGGCCTCTCTCATCTCGACTCTATTTAAATTGTACGATGACCAAATGTAACCTATATTTATGCAAATAAATTGCTTGATTGATTGACAATTACGTTTTATCCACACACAAATACAGGAATTTTCTCCCCATGACATGACATGACACTTTGCCTGAATCTATTTGACAATCACGCAACCAATTCATTTTCAAAAACAAAGTAGTAAGTAATTTTCGTCAATATATAGTTGATTTATAAACAACTAGCGGCCCGACCACGCTTCGCTGTGGCTCAATCTTTTCGTTTCCATCCATTTCCTTAGAGATGGCGCTGTATGTGAAAAAAGATTTTCCCGCTTTTCTTTTCAAATTTTTCCAGAATTTTCTTTGCTATAAACCTCACGGAGCCCGAGACCTTTCCAACGAATGCAAAACCGTGGAAATCGGTTCGTGCGTTCTGGAGTTATAGCGTCAGGAAGGAAAACCCGACTTATTTTTATATAGTATTTTATATAGTAGATATAATATGTAAATATGTATTATACGCAATTTACAACATGTATACTATACACACACTCACACATATTATATATGTGGGTCTTTATAATATAATGTTGTAAATTGGGTATAATTTTAGTGTATATATTTTTTTATATACTCGTATATACGGTACAAACCGCAATGGGGTTGTTTGATATTTTTTCTGACATTAAATGTCGCTAGGTAGGCGTCGGGTCCAGATTGTCAAAATGTACTGAATTTTTTGACAGCGAAACTTTAAGACGACAAGACAACACAAGACGTCAACAAGACATTTGACAAGATGCTATGAATTGACAGATGATTGGACCCTACGCTACAGTGCTGCCAAAAGACTATTTTTTATACTACGTTGGGTGACAGACAAGCATACGGCCCGCCTGATGTGAAGCGGTTACCGTAGCCATATTAACGTTCTCAAAATAAAAAATAGCTCGCGCGCCGCCACCCCCGTTGCCAACGCGGCATCTCCTTCCTTTCTGGTGACCACATTCGCAGGAACACAACAATCCTTAAGGGAATTGTCATTTGGCTGCGGTATTCTGTGAGGTGGAGGTATATTCCCCAGTCGGGTATCTTACAATTACGCTCTCTACCTCTCTTTTCGCCAGAGCTTCGTTTTTCAGTCAGCAGGGTGTACCGCGTGCAGGTGAAGTTGGCTTTGGTTCAAAGATATTGATGAACCACTTACACCCCATGAACCTATTACACCCCTATGTACTCCTAATAGTTAACTGATAAACCTTGCATTTAGCATTTTTTTTATACTACGTTGAGTGGCCGACAAGCATACGGCTCGCCTGATGTGAAGAGGTTACCGTAGCCATATTAACGCTCGCAACATAAAATATCGCTCGCGCGCCGCCACCTCCGCTGCCAACGCAGCATCGCCTTCCTTTCTAGCATTGAGTCCGCCGTATTGTACCGCAATTGTATGGTCTATTATTTACATTATTGAAGCGCCGTCCGCCGGGACAAACAGTAAAAATTTAAGTAAACAAAGTGACGTTAAACTGCAAGTTATTTATTAGTCAGGAAATATTCGATACGAAGTCTTCGGTGGTTAGATTCTCTGCTGGATCCAGGACAGGTGGGAGGTGACGCGGGCGAACCCGGCGGGGAAACCTCGCTGGCAGCCGCTCACGTGGCCGAAGGAAGTCACACCAATCTGTAGGAGAAGAGATCTTGAATTAGGACTCGTTTAAAGTATGCTTAAGTATATCCATCCAGTTGGATGTTGCCAATGAGAAATTGGAGTGCGTTCAGAAATGGTTACATGTAACTTTCTTCTAAAATTCCTGTTGTAGAATGAAAAATTTTTGACGTGCGGTATCATTTTGCATTGTTTAATTTAAATCATTTGCACTGACAACATATTCTTTCAAGCTATTGACTGCGCTGGTCTGTTAAGCGATCACAGGCTAGCATTTGGTCATTTCTGATAGGTAAATAACTACCAATCAGAATACTTGATTTTTACCTCGAAAATCAGACGAAATGTTGGAGCGAAAGCCTTTTGAATATTCTTCGTTCGACTGTTGGACTGGAAGGTTATAAACAGAAGGCCAATTCTCGTAATTTTTCTACGAACGCAGATTGAAAGTTGATCGAATCGAAATTGAATTGTGAATTGACTAAAATTATATACTTGTTTTCATTAATTAACTATTATCAATTCTTGTTGTTGGCAAAGTTGCATTCTTAGTTTGTTTAATTTTCACTCATATTTTGATATAATCCCGCTTAAATTTAATTTTGGAGTTACATATTATTGTGTTACGAGAATACCAAATGTGACATTTGTGAGATCGAGACTGGATCTAAACTGAATTGTGACTATATTATAATTACGAGAATTGCCCCTCAGAAATTAAAAGTAATAATACATCTTTCTTCAGTGTTTTTCTTTACATCCAATACTAGTCTGCATCGGAAATATAATAACTATATTACTTGTAAGATATAACGAGGTCATATAACACGTGATAATATCTTATAAAACGTTGAAAGCCGGTTGCACGCACGAAAAGGCATGACTGATTGTCATGTTCCCCTTGAGCCGAGTCTGCAAACGAGAGCACGAAACAAGCGATAGAGAGGCACAATCGGCCTAAGTTTCTTATGACGTTATCACGTAAAATTATCGTCCGTAAACCGACTTTACAAACAATTTTTTTTTTCAATCTAAGTTAAACACAATTATCATCAAATTAAGAGCCCTATTACATTTGCACGCTGACGAGCTCTCGCGCAGTACTAAACCCGCAAAGGCCGCCGGTGCATCGTTTTTTGTAGTAATTTTGAAGCTATATTTATCGTTTTTATTGAAATAAGATAATAAAATCATGCTACAAAGTTTATTCATCATGAAGTAACAATTATTCTCGTATAAATTTTGCTCAATAATATTATCGTTTATTCGAGAAATTAACAGTTTACTTAGAGCGATTTTCGAATTTTTTTTGGTTAAAAGAATGTTTTTTTTCTATATTAAATCAATGATATTTCAAAATTCCGAGGCCGCTATGTACTATACGACTATATAACAAATAACATTCTATTTTTTTTTATTTCATTTGTTTGGAACAGTAGTACAATCCAGGAGCTCAAAATAGTGAATGCGCACATTTTATGAAAACCTTTCTCTGTAATTTTGGGTTTATTTAAAAAGTTAAGCAAAATTTACATAAAGCGAGGCCGCTATGTACTATGCCAATAGCTATTCTGTACTATTCAATAAGTCAACATTGTTAATGTATTTTTGTTTCCGAGATCGAGAACGCTAAAATTGGCCATTTTACGCAAAAATCACAGTCAAAATGTAATATGGCTCTTAAGCTGATGTTAGATATTTGCAATCAAAATGTTCAATGGTAATCGGCTTCAGCTTCTGCGATATTTATTTCATATCCCTGATTATTTATTTCATGGTCATATTAATCGTAGCATATGCATAACTATCAGACATGACTGATCAATATTCGTAAAAATACTAGGCAATCATAACCCACCAAGATAGAAGAAAGAAGAAAGTCATAGTCATAGTGGGTTGCCGGATTCGACACCGGTCGCATTATTTACCATATTTTTGATGCACTTGCAATATTTATATAGTTTTAGTAACTTCACTCACTCACTGCCAATGAAAGACACAAACCAACTGAAGTACTAGGCGAACATAACTCACCAAGATGCGGTTGTTGCCGCTCCAGAGCCATAGTGGGCCGCCAGAGTCTCCGCCGCAAGTGCTGCGGCCCTGGTTTCCGTTGATGCAGATGACAGCAGAGTTGACGACGGACGAGCCATAGGTGGAGGCGCACACTGCGTTGGTGATCACCTGGAGCTGTACCTCGCTCAGGAACTGGTTGGTGGAGATACCTGTGTCTGGGATGAGAAATAGACTTCATGGCGGGTCCTATTATTTAGGACCTGACTAAATAATAGGACCCGTTGGAAAATAAACTAACCATTATTACAAATAAAAATGTTTTATTATAATAAACACTACTGAAATTGAATGTCTGTGGTCAAACCAAACACCCACGCGAACGCGCGCGAGCACACACACACACACACATACACACAGAGAGAGAGAGAGAGAGAGAGAGAGAGAGAGAGAGAGAGAGAGAGAGAGAGAGAGAGATCTACACACACACACAACTTAGTTTTCTAAGTGTCCTAATAAGTATCACTCTGGATCTGAACTATTGTTAAGGAGATGCAGGATTTTCTAACACAAATATATTAATCCTAAATCGCAACACGGAACTGTAATAATCTGATACTGAATAAAGAATTTTGTATTTTGGCTAACTGTCTGCTGTGCTTGTTACTGAAAAGTTTGTGACAATGAGTGACAATGACACGACATTTTTTGAAACTAATTTAGTTAGTGAATTCTAAAAAGCCAATAACTTTTTTTTTATAAACCCCATAAAGTTCTAGTTAAGTTAACAGTCTTGTCTTGTTTCTAGAAGTAGAAAAAAAGAAGCATCGACTTGAGGTTTCTAAGTTAAAGTGTGAGAACTCGAAGTGGAGCAGTCTTGAGTCTTGTAGAAGTAGAAAATTCAAGAATCTACTTGAACATCTAATATTGTAATAATGGAACTATAGCGCGATGTACTTTAACAACAGCGCCATCTATCGATAAATTAAACTACTAACTTTTATATCGTTGTACAAGACTGTAGGTCAGTTAAAACTATTTTAATGAAATTTCCTTGAATTTTATGTTCCTTTGAGCATTGGGCTTGTATACTTACTGTCACTGGTGCGACCGAAGCCTGCGGCCCAAGCCCACGAACCAACGAACAGGTTGTTGGTCATGCCGACGGGTAGATTGATTGGCTGGATGTTATCTGTAAAAAAAAGATTTTATTATTATTATGTATCTCTTTTAATTCACGAGTCAAGCCCGGTCATTTGATAGGCGTGCGCGGGGATATAGATCCAACACGTAGCCCTCTTTGAGAAGTTTGATGTAATGTTGTACGCCTGCCGTGACCCGCTCCAGGATATATCAATGGAATGATATACCCATGATCCGGTCTCGGCAGACGTTGAGATTATTACAAAGTGTGATGGAAAATAAATGGGCTATGGAGAAGAGATCTGGGTGAACTTAATACCGGGCTATTACAGAAGAGGGACGGACGCCTGCCATAACTGCTTTTATTGCTAGTTATTTGCGGCAGGCGGTGGCTTGCCACTCACTAGATGGGCCCCGAAATGCCAGGAAATCGGCCGGGGGCAACACCGGTGTGAGTGATTCAGGGATGTCGAGAGGTGTGCTGCGCTTTCCTGCATTGAAGTGCACTGAAGGCTCTGACCGGAGACTCGGGTCCTTGGTGTCGCTACTCACACAACAGCTCGCCACAAGCTGCCTTGCGGACTTATTGATTGGTAATTTTTGTTATTATAATTTGTTAATTTTTGTTACTTTACTTCGAGTGGGAGACCGGCCCGCCTGATGTGAAGCGGATAACAAACCCTCCTGATATGGTAAATCTGAAAGTTTGTGAGGAAGTAGGTAATGAATGGATGTATAGATATATTCGTAACGGATATGAGATATACTCTTCACGGATGTAAAAGGAGTCATAGGGTTGTAAGTGGTTCATCAACATCTTTGAACCAAAGCCAACTTCACCTGCGCGCGGTGCATCCTGCTGACGGAGGCATTGTAAGCTACACGACTGGAGAATGTACCTCCACCTCATAGAACACCGCAGCCAAATAACAACTTGAGGGTTGTTGTGTTACTGCCAGTGAGTGAGGTCACCAGAAAGGAAGGAAGGAGATGTTGCGTTGGGAGCGTGTGACGGCGCATGAGCGATATTTTATGTTGCGAGCGTTAATATGGCTACAGTAACCGCTTCACATCGGGCCATATGCTTGTTTGTCACGCGACGTAGTATTAAAAAAACCGGCCAAGTGCGAGTCGGACACGCGCACGAAGGGTTCCGTACCATTATCTATTAAAACGGCAAAAAAAATCACGTTTTTTTGTATGGGAATAAAATTAATATTTAAAATTCACGTTTGTTGTATGGGAGCCACTTAAATATATATTATATTTTATTTTCGCCGCGCGGTAGAAAGAGAGGGGGATATTACTTGGTCTCCTACGCCGCGCCGGCGTTCTTCTCTCCTTCCGTCTTACGAATTTTCGATCAGGCCACGTGTCCTGACGCGAGTTTAACATTTTTTACCCATCCCAAAAAGTGCACAACACCGCTAAAGAAGTTTTCACTTCAAAAATTGTGCACTATTATCTAAAAGTATGATTCTTACTGTTGAGGTTGATCTGGCCGAAGCTGATGATGGCGATGTCATTGTTGAGGTTGTTGGTGTTGTAGTTGGCGTGGATCTGCACACTGCTGGTGGTGACTCTGGTGCCGCCGGTGAAGAGACGCAGGGAGCCGAGCACGACGACCAGCTGCCTCGCGTTGTTGCGGCCGTCGAACCAGCAGTGGGCGGCAGTCACGGAGCGGGTGCGCGTGAGCAGCGATGAACCACACACGGATTGGCGTCCGTCAAGTAGAGTGATTACCAAGCCACCCTGAGGAATTGTTGGAAAGTCAATGTTAAATTCACTATAATGGTTTGCAAAATTAAATTATTCTTCAAAGTAAATTTTTTTAACATAAAAAAAAACCAACTCCAAACATTACTGGCTGATGATGATGATGATGAATAAAATTTGCGACCAATCTGGAAGTATACCCTTTCAAATAAAAAAAGTTTTTTTCAAATCGGTTTATAAATGACGGAGTAATTAAGTAACATACATAAAAAAAATACAGCCGAATTGAGAACCTCCTCTTTTGGAGTCAGTTAATTAAATAATAAAATCTGTAGAAAAGCGTTTAGAACATTAGCATTTACACCGATTTCGTCTATGTGATTTAACAACTTTGTAATTACTAGACCGTTGGCCGTGTGGTTTCCGGCAGACTAGAATAGAATCACTCCGTCTCTTCCCGTGGATGTCGTACAAGGCGACTAAGGGAAATACGAGTACATTATAAAATATCGATCAGGCCTCCCCAACCCGTCTGGCCAGCGTGGGGAGTGTAGGCCAAATCCTCCTTCTGTCTGGGACGGACGAGAGAGGGTCCTGCTCCTTTAGTGGAGACTAAAATGACCTGATGATGATGAGTTACAAGACAATTAAATTAAAAAATTAAAAAAACCTCGATCTTCTAGTCTAGTGGTTTCATTTGATAACCATATTGAAGGGGTTATGAAAAAAATATGTAATCTGTTATTTTGTGTCGGCGGCCATCTTGGACCGATTTTCAGCAAACATAAATAAATAATAAATAAATATTCCAGGATACACGGCCATCTAGTCCCAAACTAAGCAAAGCTTGTATATACGTACTATGGGTACTAGATATGATATAATATTTAAATATTTTTTTTTTGTAAATACATATATATAACACATAGAAAATACCCAGACCAAGACAAACAGACATGTTCATGCACACAAATATTAAAATTTGTCTTGTGCGGCGATCGAACCCACGACCTCGGAGTCAAAGTGGCCATTGCTAACCATTCGACCACCGTACTCGTCAGGAATTAGTCAGGAATGTTCTTACATAGGTAAGAACATTCCTGACTAATTCACCTTTCAAATTAAAGAAAATCTAAATCGATTCATCTATCAGAGACATTGATATCTTCCACTCAACACTGTCTCAATTCCTGAGGCAACTGGGAATCCAGCTACAACCAGGCGAGAGAGGATCATCATAATCATCATAATCAGGTCATTTTAGTCTCCACTACAGGAGCACGACCCTCTCTCGTCCGTCCCAGACAGGAGGAGGATTTCGCCTATACTCCCCACGCTGGTCAAACGGGTTGGGAGGCATATAGAGAGAGGATAGTATTTGAGATTTATAATTTAACTTAAAATATTTGTATTGTTGTTCCATATGAGCAGCGATCTCTGGCGCACGCTATTAATTCTAATAATTAAAAAGCCGCTAGGCAGACATCATTTTGAGTTATAATCTACCTCTGTACTATTATTGTATATGTTGATTGTCATCTGTCTTGTATGCTAATAAATAAATCCGTCCGGGAGCTACGATGCCACAGACAGATACACACACACACCCAGACATGTCAAACTTATAACACTCTGTCGGTTTTACATCGGGAGTTAATAAATAATAATTCTTTTTATTATCATGCAGGATCTCTAAGTATTTCCAGTATACAATGTTTTCTAGGTATAATTTTATTAAAATCGGTTCAGCTAATTCTAAGTTAACCCCGAAGAAATAAAATGTATTCTTTAGTTTTATATATATGTATATAGTGTAGATGACATTAAAATCATCAGCGAAACTCAAATCGTTACTGTGTAATTTAAGAAATTTATTAAGCTATTGTTAACATTTAATGTATAGAATTGGACCTAGTAGCGAACCTTGTGGCATGCCATGGTGTTTGTCATATATTTTTGATTAGATTTTAATTTCTACTACTTTCTGGACTTTGCTTTTATTTTTGTACAAATGATATATAAGCAGGCCTTTGTGTAATGTAAGTTTTATTCCATGACTAGCAAAGTACCCGTGCTTCGCTACGGGAACACTTCTGATTTGCGTGTATTTTTGTTTCATATTGACCAATATCACAAACATACACCATTTAGGTTAAGACGTCCCGGTAAACAATATTTTTGGCATTCGCACCAGGAGCCAAAATTGCAATGCCTCCAGGAGAACTTACTCCTGAGCAAACTACATACAACTGATCATGAGAGAAGGAGTCCTGTCCCCTGAGCTTTGTTAACGGCCATAGCGAAACACCTTTATGGGAAATTGAAGTGAAGTCTCTTAAATTGAACTGGGTGGTCTTATGGAATAATGGGAATGCGGGTTATCAAGAGAGATTCCTCAACAGCGCATCCTTTATAGTCATCACTCAACAACTCATCGTTCCAGTTGTTTAATACGTGAACAATGGTGGCACGAACCTCCTGATGATACACCTCCGTTCCATGCAAGTGGTAGGAGATGCAGCGGAACAGGCCAGCTCCATCACCTTTCAAAGCTATTATGGTATGGGGCATCATCACACCTTCCACAAATATAAATTTAGTGAATCTTGACTTCATTGTTTGAAAAATACCGAAATTCTTATATTAAATAGGTATCACTACATAGTATAAAACAAAGTCGCTTTCTCTGTCCCTATGTCCCCATGTATGCTTAAATCTTTGAAACTACGCAACGGATTATGATGCGGTTTTTTTTAATAGATAGAGTGATTCAACTGGAAAGTTTATATGTATAATATATGCATAACATAGTAGAAAAACACTGATAATTTAGAGGTTTCTAATGTGATGTCGTAAATAAACACATTTTTTTGCTCTTTCATTGCAAACGCTGGCTGAACCCAACGAGATAGATCAAAATAATGTAGTACAGTATTGTTCACCTTAAAATGGTCTACAAAAAAGTTCGCGATGGTATATGTCTATCTCTTAGTGGTAACACACAATAACCGTTATTTTATCCTTTGCTTTTTACAAGAAATAATGCCTTATTTACGAAGCGATTTTAAGCAATACAGAATTAATCCTTATCCAATTAAGTACCTTAAATACATTGCGCATTTAATATAGATCAATATGGCCCTTCACAGCATGTAATTTAAATGAATAGTTTAGAAGATATTACACATTTAAAATGCAGGGACATAACGGCTGTGGCGGTACCGGCCGCGGAGCCGGCGGCGTGTGCCTATAACTGGGGAAGGACTGGATAGGACAAAGCGCAAAGACCTTCTGTAGTACATTTAGTATCAGCATTGCACCCGTGCGAAGCCGGGGCGGGTCGCTAGTATCCCATAAAGTCGGTACTTAGAATAGGTTTTTCAATTAGTTTTCGACACCAGATGTAGCTTCATTTGAAGGACGCAGTTTCTTTTACGCCTACGCCTACGCGCGCTATGGATTACCTCCGGGGGTAACTACTGGAATGAGGTGAGCGATAAACCGTCATGGATAACCCCATGGTTTGACTAAAAACCGCCTGCCTAACTACTTTTAGCCACGATGGCTTTAAAAGCGCAAACGGAAATAATCTCTCGTATATACCCTTTCCTTAATAACGAAACCATAGCGCGCTGTACAAATGCTAGGTATAGCGCCATCTAGTGATAAATTAATTCAAATATAAATATAACATTTCTTGGCTGGGCGCTGGTCAAAAGTTAATCAGTTACCCATAAACATCCCCTTTTTTTATAAACAACTATTCCACCAAGTCTCAAAATCGTAGGTGAATCGGTTTCCAAGAGGGTTTTCTTTCAACCCCCTATTTTATTTAACCTCTTGAGTGAAATTTCGGAAAATCCCCTCTTAGTGCGCGCTTACATTGTATAAGGAACACATATCCAAAGTTTCAGGTTTCTAGCTTCAGGGGTCTGGGCTGTGCGTTGATTAGTGAGTCAGTCAGTCAAGTCAGTGAGGACAAAGCCTTTTACTATCTAGGTTTTGCCTGCGGCTTCGCTCGCGTGAAGTTCGCGCTTTTTAGATTATCCAAGTCAAGTCTAACATGCAACGCAACCACCCTCATGTAGCACCTATAATTGTACTAAATACGGATGCAAGAACTTTCCAGATAACTACTACTACACCCGTCTCGTCCTCGCCGCGCCGGCCGCTCGCGATCGTTAAGCACTAATTGCCAAATACAAATTTAAAAATCTATTAGGATAACGCTTCACTCAACACACAAGTCTCATTCCATCAACTTAAAAAGGTTAAATCAAAGTTTAAAAAAATTACATGATGATGGTCACGTTAGCCACGTTGAATTTTAAAATCGTTGTTATTTTCGTAATCAGCGACCCGATAAAATATAAAAACAATAATATCCTTCATGATTTTCAGACTTTTTGACCCCATTTTACTCTTCTTTTTTGGGTTGAATTTCGAAAAATCCTGAAACACGTGTTCACACATTTACCTATAGTCAAACTAATCTCGTTACCCTACACAACTTTGGACCTCCGTTTCACCCTTTAGGGGAAAAATTGAAAAATCCTTTTAAGTTATTTCGTGTCCACTGTGTTATATTTTCAAATCGATGCGATTTTCGTAATTGACGTCCCAGAAAACCATAGAATCAACACCCATATTGATATTATGACATTCCAACCCCATCGCACCCCCATAGGGGGATGATGATGATGAGGGGAGGGGGGGATTTTATGTCACGTCGGCTATGTTGGATTATAAAATAGTTGTTGTTTTCGTAATCAGCGACCCGATAAACCATAAAAACAATACCCATGACGATTTTCAGACTTTTTCACTTCATTTTACCCCTTTAGGGGTTGAATTTTGAAAAATTCACGTGTTTACTCATTTATCTATAGAAGTACTGGTGTAAAGTTTCGGATAAAATAGTCCAACTAATCTTGTTTCCCCATACAAACTTTGGACCCCAGTTTCACCCCCTTAGGGGATGAATTTTGAAAAATCCTTTCTTAGTGCACCCCTAGACATCATAAGGAACCTACTTGCCAAATTTGGAATCTCTAGACCCAGCGGTTTGGGCTGTGCGTTGATTAATGAGTCAGTGAGGACAAAGCCTTTTATTATTATAGATAGATGATGTAATATTTTCAATAACAACTACCCGCTCCTGGATATATCAATGGAACAATATACTCATGAGCAGGTCGGCAAGCATAGAAACTATTGTAGAAGGCGTTGAAAATTATATGGGCTATGAAATTATTAATATTAATGTTACAATTAATGAATTATAATTACCTATTAGTATTAAAGAAAAATAAGTAAGAATGAAGAAGCCATAAGAATTTTTTTAAAAAAAAAGCTTTATGTGGAGGTGCAGGCTGTGCATTAAAACAATGGCAATCACTTTGAACACAAACTATAAAAATATAAGTATTTGCAGGTAACATAACATTGGATCAGTTTAAAAATAAATAGTTTTTTCACTGATTTCTTTGTTTTTAATTTCTCCAATAGTAAGTTATTAATTAACATAAAATAAGTAAGGGTTACGTTTGTAGAACACGGTTTTCATCAAGTTTTTTTTATACCACCAGAGTGGCAAACAAGCATACGGCCCGCCTGATGGAAAGCAGTTACCGTAGCCTATGAACGCCTGTAACACAGGGGCATCACACGCGCGTTTCCGACCCTTTAAAAACCTCTTCACGCCCTTTTTGAAGAACCCCATGCTATAGTCCCCTGAGAAAACCTCGACAGTTATTGATTTTTAGGTCATTTCACATTTAAAAATTGATTTTAATACGTTCCCGTTGTCCTAGCGCGACATATTTTTTTACTGTTTATTCTCCATGAATATGGGTTGCTTTTAAGATATATTTGAAATTGTTAACAATTGGAAAAAAAAATGATGGTAAAGAATTAAAAATAATAAATAGATTGTTCATCATGGATTCTACATTTTTTCTATAAGATATTTTCTACATTTTTTTTATAAAAGAAAAGTCATATTACAAAAAAGTATATACATATTTATTTATTAAAATTATGATAATCCATTGGTTCCTAGCAACTCAGGACAAATAAACAAAATTTTTCATTTATAATATTATTTTACATTTATAATATTATTATAGCTTGACGGGCCCGGTGGTCGAATGGTTAGCAATGGCCACTTTGACTCCGAGTTCGGGTTCGATCCCCGCACAAGACAAATATTTGTGTATATATTTGTTTGTCTTGGTCTGGATGTTTTCTATGTATTATATGTATGTATTTACAAAAAATATATATATTTAAGTATAATATCAGTTATCTAGTGCCCATAGTACAAGCTTTGCTTAGTTTGGGACTGGCTTAGATGGCAGTGTGTAATTTGTCCAGGAATATTTATTTTATAATATTATTAAGAATTTCTCACCAAGTGCGGGTGTTCTCCAAGAGCAGCGGCATTGCCACCAACGATCCTGGACCCGTCGAAGTCTGCTGCTTCTTCAGCCGCCTTGATCCTGGAGGCTAGTTCCACTCCAATAGTGTCGTGGTAGAACAGTGAGATCTGTTCTTCAGCTACCACGCACCCTACAGCCAACAGGACCACTAAGAGCTTCATTTTGAATAATCCGCACGATTTATCTGCCACGCTAATGCTACTGGTATATATAGTAAATGTAATCAAGGATAAAAAGACGCACATAGATAATGTGATAAACATCTACAGAGTCATCGTACGTAGTACTAATTAATGGTATTAATATCTCCTTCTACTTATACTTTTATTAACGCTCGCAACATAGAATATTGCTAGCGCGCCGCCACTCCCGCTGCCATCGCAGCATCTCCTTCCTTTCTGGTGATCTCACTCACTCGCAGGAACACAACAGCCCTCAAGGGAACCGTTGTTTGGCTGCGGTATTCTGTGAGGTGGAGATACATTCCCCAGTCGTGTAGCTTACAATTACGCTCCCTACCTCTCTTTTCGCCAGGGTGCACCGCGTGCAGGTGAAGTTGGCTTTGGTTCAAAGATGTTGATGAACCACTTACACCACAAAGATACACCCCAATATACTTACGGATTTTGGCAGAAAAGCAAACTTAAAATCGATACCTCCAAGGAACACTACGCCAACTTAAATTTCGATAGTTTTCTTTTTTCATCTAAATCGATTCATTACTTCAGTAACATTATGCTACCTGAAATATATTTATAAAAGACACACAGACACAACAAAATCGACAAATACAAACCGCTAAGTAAATCATCATCATCATCATCATCAGGTTATTTTAGTCTCTACTACAGGAGCACGTCTCTCGTCCGTTACAGACAGGAGGTTTTGGCCTACACTCCCCACGCTGGCCAGACGGGTTGGGAAGGCCTGATCGATGTTTTATAATGTATTTCCCTTAGTCGACTTGTACGACATCCACGGGAAGAGACGGAGTGATTCTATTCTAGTCTGCCGGAAACCACACGGCCAAAGTAAATGTATAACTCAAATTAGCGGTGTGTATCTGGATGTGTATGTTTTGAGTTGGCGTAGTGTTCATTGGAGGTATCGAATGAGCTACTGCTAAGCATGAGGTTAGAGGCAGGGCATAGCGTATTTTTAACCGACTCAAAAAATGGAGGTTCTCAATTCGGCTGTATTTTTTTTTAATGTTTGTTACTTAATTACTCCGTCATTTATAAGCCGATTTGAAAAAACTTTTTTTATTTGAAAGAATATACTTCCAGAATGGTCTCATATTTTTTTCATCATCATCATCATCATCTGCCGGTATCTAGCCACTGTTATGTTTGTTATTTCATTACTCCGTCATTTATAAACCGATTTGAAGAAATCTTTTTTTTATTTGAAAGAGTATACTTCCAGATTGGTTCTATATTTTTCATCATCATCATCATCATCAGCCTGTATCTACATACATAAATGTAGAGTAATGTTTGGAGTTGGTTTTTTATTTTTTTTATTAATTAACTGTCTGACTGGAGAAGTATCTCCAACTCACAGAATACCGCAGCCAAATAACAATTCTCTCAAGGGTTGTCGAGTTCCTGCGAGTGAGTGAGGTCACCAGAAAGGAAGGCAAAGCTGCGTTGTTATACTATATACATGTATATATAGTATACGTGTTTATCCACATGGCCTGAGTCATTTGTTCTATTATATTTATTTATTTATATAATGAACAATCAATCATAATTTAATAGATTAATACTATCACGTAAAGATATAGGTAAATGATAATATATATGTAATATTTAATGCATAATCATTGTTATTACTATGTCTTGGATATTTTGTTTTTAATTTTACACATTTTATATTTTTTTTTTATAGCGATACTTATATCAAGATATTATCTACTACAGACAGACATGTTATTTCTTTATAAATCACTTCAGAAAATGTTGATATAATAAAATCACTTAAAATAGTGATAAAGTAAAACAACAGTTTGGGGTGTAAGTAGTTCATTAACATCTTTGAACCAAAGCCAACTTCACCTGCACGCGGTGCACCCTGCTGACTGACAAACGAAGCTCTGGCGAAAAGAGAGGTAGGAAGCGTAATTTGTAAGCTACCCGACTGGGGAATGTACTTCCACCTCACAGAATACCGCAGCTAAATAACTATTCCCTTGAGGATTGTTGTGTTCCTGCGAGTGAGTGAGGTCACCAGAAAGGAATGAAGGATTCAGCGGGGGTGGCGGCTCGCGTTATTTTATGTTGCGAGCCGCGATCGTTAATCTGGCTACGGTAACCGCTTCACATCAGGCGGGCCCTATGCTTGTCTGCCGCCCGACGTAGTATAAAAAAAAAATGTCTTGCTTTTGGCAGTGGACGCTAAAAATTATGATTTGATTCTTTCGCTAGAGACTCTTTCTCCAGTCGGCGGGGTGCACCGTGCAGGTGAGGTTGTCTTTGGCTCTAAAGATCGTGGAGAGTCACTCACACCCCGACTTTTCCTAATCTTTTATATATTGTTACCTATAGAGGTATCCCTTATATATATTATATCCCTTTCTTGTTCATAGGAACAAGAAAGGGAACTGATTCTATCCCCCACTTTCTAAATAATAATAATAAATATTGTCAGACAAATTACACAGCGCCATCTAGCCCTGAAGTAAGCGAAGCTTGTGTTATGGGTACTAGACAACTGATAAACATACGTAAATACATTTTTTTTTGTAAATACATACTTATGATACATAGAAAACACCGAGACCGAGACAAACAGACATGTCCATGCACACAAATGTTTGTCCTGTGTGGGAATTTAACCCACGAACGTTGGTGTCGATGCCGCGTCATTGACCGCTACGCCACCGAGCTCGTCAATATAAATAAATTTTTTTTGGGCTAATAACCACCACCGCCATCTACTCCCAAACTACATGCTGCACTGCACCACTTGAATGTGAGATTGGTTATTTTTTATATATAGAGTGGGATAAACTAGCGTGTGGGTCACTTAGTTGAAAGCAATCACCACCGCCCATGGAGATCAGCAACATAAATAAATGTATGACAATTGTTTGTTATGTCTTGACATATTTCTTTAATAAATAAATAAATAAATATTTCTGGACAATTTACACAGCGCCATCTAGTCCCAAATTAAGCGTAAAGCTTGTGTTATTGGTACTAGACAACTGATAAATGTACTTAAATACATTTTTTTTTTTGTAAATACATACTTATATTTATAATATTCTATGCATATAGAAAACACCCAGACAAAGACAATCAGACATGTTCATGCACACAAATGTTTGTCTTGCGCGGGAATCGAACCCGCGACCTCGGAGTCAAAGTGGCCATTGCTAACCATTCGACCACCGAGCTCGTCATGTTAATGTAACAATGTTCTATATTTCAGTTTGACATAATTATAATTAATATTTAATTCAGCTTGACATCATAATAATATAATTTGACATTTATTTATCTTGTGATACTGATGACTTATTTATCAGTGATTTATACAGTTCAATTACTATGATTTTAATATTTGCACGTTATTGTCGATGGCAGAATAATATGGAACATAATGACAAAACGACAACTGTACAAAACCTTATTTTGGCAAATAAATATTCATTAATTCATTCATTCAATCATTCATTCATTCATTCATTTTTCATTCATTCATTTAAAAAAAACATCAAGGGTCGCCGATCCGTTGCCAGCCTATGCTCCTTACTTTCTTTCTTGTGACCTCCCTCACTCGAAGGTTGCGTTCCATCAGGTGACCCACATGCTCGTTTGTCCCCCTATCATATAAAAAAGTCGGTTGTCTGTAAAGTCGGTTTACTGACGATAGTTGAACGTGACAACGTCATAAGAAAATACTGATGGAATGTTTGCATTTTTCAAAAGAAAATTTTAATGGAACGCCTCAGAGCGAGGTAACGCCGCATACGTCATGTTTTTTCGTGCGTGCAGCCATAATAAAAATAGAGAAGTAGGAGAACTCAAGCCCCGAGCGGGAGATAATAGCCTAAACACGTAGGGCTGTCGCTTAATAGTTTATTCAACCGTCAAAAATACTTAGTCAATCTCTATTATACAAAATTAAGTAAGGTACAAAATACAAAATTAAGTAGGGTAAGTGTTAGGGATCTGTAACAAAAAACAGGCCAAGTGCGAGTCGGACTCGGTCAAGAAGGGTTCCGTACCAAAAACAACACACAATCACGTTTGTTGTATGGGAGCCCCCCTTAAATATTTATTTTATTCTGTTTTTAGTATTTGTTGTTATAGCGCCAACAGAAATACATCATTTGTGAAAATTTTAACTGTCTAGCTACCTCGGCTCATGAGATACCTACAACCCTTGGTGACAGACGGACAGACAGACGGACACCGGAGTCTTAGTAATAGGGTCCCGTTTTTACCCTTTGGGTGTGGAAATCTAAAAAGAATAAAAATAATTATTTTTGTACGTACACCAGGAGTGACTGCAATTTTTTCATTACCTACATTTTAATGCTTTTACTCAGTGAAAAACGAGCAGACAGCCCACCTGATAGTGAGCGGTAACTGTCGCCCATAACATCCACGATTCACGCATTCAAGCTGTTGGCAACAAAAATGCAGAATCGCAGGTGCGTTGTCCTTCAAACCGGAACACAAAACACAACAATGCAAGCATTGTTGCTTGGCGGCAGAAATAGATAAGGCTGTTGTCCTCACCCAGGCGGACTCCTATCATCTGATAAAACCTACTTCATGTTATCTGTTTAGTGATTTGAAAAATTATGGTCTAAATAGGAATAGGATTAATTAAAACGTAGCTTTACTGAATCATAATATTTATTCAAATAATCTAAATTATTATGAAAATATATTTTTATTAAGTACGTATTATATTTTATTTTTTACACTAAACTATCATTTTATTTTTTACACACTTATCATGTGATTATTAGGAGTGTCGGTGGCCGGTTAGGGTATCCGACAAATTGTTATTGAGACATCCATGAACACTGCAATGTTTTTTATGGCTAGTCGACTTTGTAGCCATCTTTAACGTATGTAGGTACCTAAATGTCGTATATTAACGGTTCCATACTCCTTACTTGGCGTAATAAATTCTTTGGTCCTTCATCCATCCAGTGGTGTGATTGAATTTTGGATGGGATGATAGATATGTAGCTGCAACACCGAACTGTATTCCCCGATTTTGTTATCATATGTTTTTAGGGTTCCGTACCCAAAGGGTTAAACAGACCTTATTACTGTGCTATTACTGAGAATCCGCTGTCCGTCCGTCCGACCGTCCGTCTGTCACCAGGCTGTATCATATGAACCGTGAGAGCTAAACAGTTGAAATTTTCACAGATGATGTATCTCTGTTGCCGCTATAATAATAAATACTAAAAAACAGAATAAAATAAATATTTAAGGGGGCTCCCATGCAACAAACTTGCGCGAGTCCGACTCGCACTTGGCCGGTTTGTTTTATGCCTCCCAATGGAAGCATTTTTACCCGACTGCGCCAGAAGGAGGGTTATGTATTTCGAGAGTATGTATGTATGTATAATTGTTTTGCGCGCTCTGCAGCCTGAACGGCTCGGTGGATTTTAGCTTGAGAGGTGTCGTTAGATTCGTATTTACTGTGTGAGTGACACTGGGTATATCAAAACAAATAAAACTAAAAAACATAAAATAAAAACGGTAATTTAAAAAAAAAACCCGACTGCTTTCCTGTGTAATATCGAAATGAAAAGCCCCTGAAACAAGAAAACATGTGACAGTGGGGACCCTACATGTGCTCTAAATTCACTAAGCCTCCATTTCTAGAATGGGTCCCGACTGCTACATGTTTTCTTGTTTCAGGGGTTTTTCATTTCGAAATTATACAGAAAAGCAGTCTGGTTTTTTAGTTTTTTATATTATCATTTTTATTGAAGATGTATACACGTCATAAAGTCCCAAAGTCAAAGTCAAAGTCAAAGTCAAAATATCTTTATTCCTTGGACTTTATAAAGCACTTAGAAACATCATACAAATTAAATATAAGACATGTATCTAAATCATTACTACTCTAAATCCGCAGAGCTTAAATTCACTTTCATCACAATATCTGTGAAAGTGAATTTAAGTGCCAGTTCCGGCGACGGGGCTTCTTGAGAAGAACTGGCAAGAAACTCAAGGCCGACTCTTTTAATTGCCAATATCGTTACATTAAACACAAATACAATCATTAACATAACAAGAGCAATTCATTTCCAAATAGTTTTATCATTTATGTAATCTGAGATACAATAGTAAGCCTTTTGACATAGTCTAGTTTTGATAAATCTTTTAAATTTACCCATGGATAATTTAAACGCGTCGTTTGGAAGTTTATTGTAGAAGCGTATACATTGACCTGGGAACGAGTTAGAGATTTTATGTAGCCAAAGACAGACATACAACAAACAAGTTATAAAAATAATCTGGTGGAAAAGAAGCGTTACACTGTTATATATATATAAAAATGCTGATAAAAATAATTATAATTAAGCACCCGATTATCAATCAGGCCATTTTAATCTTGACATTAAAAATAGGTAGGAATGCATTTATAATCTCATGACGTATTTCGATAATAATGTTGGATTTAACTGGATTATATAAAAATAGTATTGTTTTTACCTCATCACGACAATTTTTACCATAGCACCTTTTTTAACCGACGCCATAAAATGAGGAGGTTCTCAATTCGGCTGTATTTTTTTTAATGTTTGTTACTTAATTACTCCGTGATTTATAAACCGATTTGGAAGAAAAAAACTTTTTTTTATTTGAAAGAGTATTCTTGCCGATTGGTAACATATTTTTCTCATCATCAGCCTGTATCTACATACATAAATGTTTGGAGACGGATTTTTTTGTTAAAATTATATATTATAATAATAATAATGATTATTTATTAGGTACTAGTGGTCGCCCATTCGACCGAAATTTGACCATAATGACATGACATGACTTTAACAATGACCAAAGGAGTATATGCGTGTTTATTTTATTATTTTACTTTTTATGCATAAATTTAAAAACTATTAGCATTCTGTACTCCTTCTTTAGGTAAACTATAAGTGTGCAAAATTTCATACTCCACCGTCCGCGGAATTTACGTAAATAGGTATATAAATAAATAAATATTTCTGGACAATTTAATACAATACAATTCATTTATTGCTTAAAACATGGTATAAAGGTGGTACATCGTGAAATGTGCGCATGTTTAGCTAATCCAATTTAGCATGCAAAATTATGTTGATTATGACATTTGACATTGACAATAATTTAAGTATGTAGTCACTAAAACATATATCTCCAATTAATTATATATACACCATTCGTCAATTATATTGAAACTTAAAACATACATTCTGATTTAATTTTTATATTTTCGGTCAAATCTTTAATGTACTTAAATACATTTTTTTTTTGTAAATACATACTTATAATACATAGAAAACACCCAGACCAAGACGAACAGACATGTTCATGCACACAAATGTTTGTCATGTGCGGGAATCGAACTCGCGACCTCGGAGTCAAAGTGGCCATTGCTAACCATAAGGTCGTAAAAAGGGGTACAAAGTATTTGCTTCACCTATTAATATCAGGTATATACCCATATAAGGGGTGTAAGTTGTTCACTACCATCCTTTCAGCCAAAGCCAACCTCACCTGCACGTGGAGCACCCTGCTAGTTAACAAACGAGGCTCTGGCGACAGTTGCCAACTCGCCTGCCCAGCGTGGCAACATAAAGGTATCACTTATCGATGAAAAGTTTCAACAGCCCCCTTACCACCATTTCTTATTGCGATTCAATAATTGAATAGATAATAATTTAATTGAATAAGCGACTCTATTTTAAATGAAATAGAGTCGATTATTCATTCGCCTATTCATATCAATGAATAAGCGACTCTATTTTAAATGAAATAGAGTCGATTATTCATTCGCCTATTCATATCAATGAATAAGCGACTCTATTTCAACAAGCATTCTATTCAGTTATTGAATCGCAATAAGAGATGGTGTTAAGGGGGCAGTTGGAAAGCATTGGAAAAAGCCTATATCCAGCAATGGGTAGATACAGGCCCATGATGATGATGATATACCCATATACATTTAGCAATTTCTTTTAAGAGTAACTTATGAACACCATCATCATACGAGAAAACAACCGGACAAGTGCGAGTCGGACTCGCCCACCGAGGGTTCCGTTACATAGGATCATTATGAATTTGATATTTTTCATTATAAGTAAGAAATAATGCATCGGAAAAAATAAATAAAATATATTTTGCAATGTGCACATCAAGACCTTATATATGATACCCCATTTAGGTAGCTTCATTTTTTTTTAGAGATTTAATTACAAATGTATAGTTTTGAGATTTATCCTTGTACTTGTAGTCTATAACGATGTTACTTGTCAAATTTCATAGTTCTAGATTGACGGAAAGTACCATAAGAGTTTTGATTCCCTTGAGTATGTGTCGAAATATGTGTTTTTTGCTGAATAAACGGCCGTAACTTTTTTTTACGTAAACTTAGCAGTTTGATTTTTTTACAACTTCATGGGACCGTAGACCTGAGTATACAGTTCAGTTCAGTTGACAGACAGACGGACAACAAGGTGATCTTATAAGGGTTCCGTTTTTAATTTTGAGGTACGGAACCCTAAAAAAATAATATCACATTCTCAAAAGACCACATTCGCAAGACACGATATTCGCAAAATATCAAATTCTCATAACATCATCATCATCATCATCATTAGGTCATTTTAGTCTCCACTACAGGAGCACGACCCTCTCTCGACCGTCACAGACAGGAGGATTTGGCCTACACTCCCCACGCTGGCCAGACGGGTTGTTGTTGTTGTTCTAAACCGAAAAGCAGCGTGTTGAAGGCCTTGACTCGCCGAAGCTAGGCAACGAACGAAGTTGAAGATGATGACGGCCTACAACTCCCTGCGCATACAGTATAATAATGGTTTTAGATACTCTAAAACCATTATGATGGAGCTACCACGATTCTGTAGCGCGTCTGGCATGTTCACGCTTGCACGAAGATGACTTTTATGCCACGATATGGAAAAAGACAGCATCCTTTTGTTCATGACAGACATGACAAAAATACACGTGATTGGGGGGGGGGGGGGGGAGGTTACACGTAAACCTCACCAAGTATCACCAAGGGGTAGGGGGGGGTGTAAAAAATGCAAAAAAAAAAAAACATCACGTGATTAATGGACGACCCCTTTTATGTCGTTCTTTCATCTCATTTGCGGTCTCCCCCTTGGTCTTACGTGCTCGAACGGTCTCCATGTAAGGACTTTCTTGCACCAGGAATCTTGTCAATAGTCACTGATAATTATAAATATTATTAAGGCGTGTTACTAATACGAGTCTTTAATTGGGTTGTTTCCAATGTTTAAAAATTGTACAAATAAATTAACAATATCGTAAAATACACAAAACTATAAAGATCTGCAAACTTTCATTCTAATATCTTCAGTCAGACTTTTTTTTAGCGTCGATCAAAGTTTGGCGGGAAAGTCCATTTTAAAAGTATGAAATTATTAAAAAATAATATTTCCATTGGAGAAGCAATAAAAAATGCTATAACTTTTATTATGATACTAATCACATAAACGTAATATTTAACATAGCTGTCGTACAAATTTCTGATTTGATGCATACAAAATACAGATCTGTGACGTCATAATTCAGTAGTCTTTTGTATGGAGCGTTTTGGGGCAGTCTAAAAATTGAGATTTTCAAATTACCATATCTCGAGAGATTTTTGTGCTATCGAAGTAATTCTTTCACCTATGGTTGTATTATGGAGACGTCCCTACATATCAAACAGAAAAAAATGTTAGTCAAATACCCAATTCGGTGGCTCAAAACATCGGCCCAGATAAACAATCATAATTTAACAGATAACAAAAACATCATCAAATTACCCGCCGATAAATATTTACTATGTTTTACGCTATGTTATCATAAATCACTGTGTTTTGTTTTTTATTAACTTAGTAATGTCTCGTGACTTCGTGTGGAACATTTTGACTAAAATATTTTTTATATACCAATAAAGTAACAAACAAAAGGCCGTGTGGTTTCCGGCAGACTAGAATAGAATCACTCCGTTTCTTCCCGTGGATGTCGTACAAGGCGACTAAGGGAAATACATGATCAAATATCGATCAGGCCTCCCCAACCCGTTTGTGGGGAGCGTAGGCCAAATCCTCCTTCCGTCTAGGACGGACGAGAGAGGGTCGTGCTCCTGTAGTGGAGACTAAAATGGACCTGATAATGATGAACAAACAAAAAAGCAAAAAAACATTAAAAAATCTGCCGTGGGCGGCCCACTGCATGAGTGCACCAGAAGCACATCACATCGGACGAGATGGTGGGAATCCTCCCTCGTGACGACCACGACCGCTCTATCAAGAGCGTAACGAAGAAGAAGAAAGTAGCAAACAAGCATTCCGCCCGCCTGGTGAAAAGCAGATAAGCAGTAAATTGGGGTGTAAGTGGTTCATCAACTTCATCTGCACGCGGTGCACTCTGCTGACTGACAAACGAAGCTCCGGCGAAAAGAGAGGTAGGGAGCGTAATTGTAAGCTACCCGACTGAGGAATGTACCTCCATCTCACAGAATACCGCAGCCAAATAACAATTTCCTTTAGGGTTGTTGTGTTCCTGCGAGTGAGTGAGGTCACCAGAAAGGAAGGAGATGCTGCGATGGCAGCAGGGGTGGCGGCGGGCGATATTTTATGCAGCGAGCGTTAATATGGCTACGGTAACCGCTTCACATCAGGCGGGCCATGTGCTTGTCTGCCATCCGACGTAGTATAATTTTTTTTTTTTTAAAGTTACTGTAACCTATGAACGCCTGTAACACCAGGGGCATCACACGCGCGTTGCAAATTTGCAGTCGACGTCCAAGTGTGTATCAAGATGGACGCGCAGAAGATATTTACACTGACTGTGCTTGTATATTTACTACGAATATACGATACGATTTTGTTTAAGAAACGCTTTTGGGTGTATCTATTACTTTGCGAGAGAAAAACTAAAGGATTATTAGTATAGGCCAGCATGGAATATTAATAATAATATTCCATTTGAAATAGAGTCGCTTATTCATTGGTATGGATAAGCAATCTATTCAATTATTGAATCGCAATAAGAGATGGTGGTAAGGGGGCAGGGCTGTCCAAGGCACAGCCCGCGGGCCGCATACGGCCCTCGGCTTAAATTTGTGCGGCCCGTCACGTGATTTTCATTTATCGGTTTTTATACAGTTTTTTAACACTACAGATTTTTTACAAACAAATCTGACTGAAAATTATAATATATTTATAGAAAAGTTACAGTTTTATAACTAACTAGTTACAACTAAGCTTAAACTTTCAAAGTAGGTAGTAATAATGACAAGTATATAGGTATTGGTTTCTGCGGCCCGCTAATATGTTTAGTGATTTGTAATGGCCCGGTATTGTATATGGTTTGGGCTAGGGTTGTAACGGAACTCCGCTTCCGCCTCCGTTACTGCGGAAGTTCCGCAAGAAATCGTATCTTCGCCTCCGCCTCCGCCTTCGTACAATTTTTGCCGAGTTGTAACGGAGGTTTATTTACGTAATCATAGAACAATAACAAAACTATTAGAAGACATCAATTCCAGATTTTCTGTTAATTTTGATTGACTAGAAGGTAATGTTTATTTACGAGTATATGTTTACTTAAGTGATTTGAAATGAAAACTTTGTATTTGGTTTTAATGCACCATATATTTTTTTTCTACATCCACTTTCACCTTCGCCTCCGCCTCCGTTAACCTCCGCATCCGCGGAGGTGATACAGGTCGCTTCCGCATCCGCCTCCGCCTCCGCCTCCGCTAAGTAGGCCTCCGTTACAACCCTAGTTTGGACCTCGTTGGTTCGCTGGTTTAGACTTCGGGTGCCTACGCACCAGTGCTTAAGCACCCGCAATGACAGTTTTATTATATGTATATATAGTGAGATATGTATTGATTATTTTATATTATGAGTCAGAGTAATGTTTTAAGGTAGGATAGAAGTGAGGACATTCCTTTCTAACCGACTTCAAAAAAGGATATGCTTTTTAAACATCGTCGGCAAACGAGTATAGATTGATGTGAACCGGTTACTTGGTACTCTCACTCACGGACACGAACATTATCCTTCTGGAAACTGATGTTCTGCGATCACTCATGCGGTGTTCTGTGAGAAGGAGGTACTTCCACTACTCGAGCAGCTTATATCTACAACGTGTAAGTCCAAGTACGCAAAACCTCAAACACCCCAACTGAGTTTTATTATTATAAATTGATATATCTAAGTAATATTTAAAAAAAAATCTCGGAGATATAAACACTTTTTTGTTTTCCTAATAATTCTAATAGTTTCTGAGCTCTGTGGCGCTTTCTTATCAAAAAGACGCGCCAATGGCAAATATTCATATTAAAGAGCGAGCATCGCGTCAATGACGCGTAAGGGCCGCGCTCTGCACGGCGCTTAAGACTTTTTGGACGCGGCGGTATTACGTTTGTTTACTTACTTAACATTTTCTCGCTTAATTGTCGAGCGCATTTTAATAATAGACACGGCAATTAAAAATAATTTAATTAATATATAATTTTACAAAACCAGTTACTTTATAAATGGCTGAAAATTATGGAATTGATTCTACTTATGATGAACAAACTATTTTTAGGTTTTGTGTACTTGAAGTTACACGTTGTATAAGCTATGCCCTACCTACCTACTTCTCTTTCACCAGGTCCTCTTTAGTTTACCAGCAAGGAGTACTACGCGCAGCTTGGCTTTGTCTCAAAGTTTGTGTCGAGCGACTTATACCAAATAAATAATTATTTTTGGACATGATTATGAACATGTCTGTTTATCTCGGTCTGGGTATTGTCAGACAAATTACACAGCGCCATCTAGCTCCAAAGTAAGCGAAGCTTGTGTTATGGGTACTAGACAACTGATAAACATACGTAAATACATTTTTTTTTGTAAATACATACTTATGATACATATAAAACACCCAGACTAAGACAAACGTACATGTTCATGCACACAAATGTGGGAATCGAAGCCACGAGCGTTGGTGTCGAAGCCGCGTCATTGACCGCTACGCCACCGAGCTCGTCAAAAATATGTTAAAATTTAACATTTTTTTTTTTTATACTACGTCGGGTGGCAGACAAGCATACGGCCCGCCTGATGTGAAGCGGTTGCCGTAGCCATATTAACGCTCGCAACATAAAAAATCGCTCGCGCGCCGCCACCCCCGCTGTCAACATGCTGCGTTGACAGCGGGGGTGGCGGCGCGCCTTCCTTTCTGGTGACCTCACTCACTCGCAGGAACACAACAACCCTCAAGGGAATTGTTATTTGGCTGCGGTATTCTGTAAGGTGGAGGTACATTCCCCAGTCGGGTAGCTTACAATTACGCTCCCTACCTCTCTTTTCGCCAGAGCTTCGTTTGTCAGTCAGCAGGGTGCACCGAGTGCAGTTGAAGTTGGCTTTGGTTCAAAGGTGTTAATGAACCACTTACACCGCAATTATAAATATATTAGTTGTGAACTATGCCTATATATATTTTAATTGTCAATTATCAAAAGTTGATTTGTCAAAGTTATCAGTCGTCAATAAATCAATCATCGGCTCAATCATGTTGATTTATTATTGAACATCAACATAATAAATCAATTACTATTTAAATAGTTGATTACGGTCGTCATGCCAGTTTTTTTTTTAATAACTCAGCATATAGCCACCGCCTCGCCTGATGGTAAGCGAAAAGAGGAGCCCCAATCGCATCGGCAACGGACAAGAGACCTTGAAGTCTTGTCAGTTGACGCTGCCATGCTGGCTTACAAGATGCTTCTTCATGCTTCGCTTGAAGGATCCCATATTGTATGATTGAGGAAATACATATGCCGGCAACGCGTTCCACTTTTTAATGGTGCGACATAGAAAGGAGTTGCCAAACTTTTTAGTACGCGAAGGAAGAATATTATAAATGGGGGTGTAAGTGGTTCATCAACATCTTTGAACCAAAGCCAACTTCACCCGTGGTACACCCTGCTGACTGACAAACGAAGCTCTGGTGAAAAGAGAGGTAGGGAGCGTAATTGTAAGCTACCCGACTGGGGAACGTACCTACACTTCACAGAATTCCCTTGAGGGTTGTTGTATTCCTGCGAGTGAGTGAGGTCACCTAAAGAAATTCTGTGATTAAGATACCATACATTCAACATTCATTCGTTCGTTCGTTCGTTCTTTCATTCGTTCATTCATTCACCACTGCTGCCAACTCAGCAACCCCTTCCTTTCTTTTTATTCATTTATTTAAAATCTATATTTAAGGATACAAAAGGCGGACTTAACGCTAAAAACATTATCTACCAGTCAACATTCTTGACATGCAGAAACTAATGACAACAGCCGGGACCAACGCCTTAACGTGCCCTCCGAAGCAAGGACGAGCTCGAGTTAAATAATAATAATAATAATTGTTATTCAAAAATTAAATAATTCACAATATACTGACACAAAATGCAGTAGTTTCATGGTTACGATGGTTACGGTTTACGTTGACGTCTAAACTAGGATGATTCTAAACTAGTATGATTACTGACGTCTAAACTAGGCAAAGCCTGTATTTCAGACGCCAGCCACTTCCAGTGACACTAAAGATATTAGTGTGAATGACCATCACGCATTACAGAACTTCTTAACAATAAATAAAATTAAATCACATTATGATCGATAAACCCACCCAAAACAAAAAACCCAATACGCAATTAGCAGGCAGGTAACATGCATTCCAATATACTAAATAGTTACGCTCAGACGACGAAGTATTCACACAATTTTATAAATAAACCCATCCATTGACAGGCTACGGTGGACGCTGCTTAACTGCCATGGTCGATTACTCAGACACGCGCAATGACGCTATCAAGCTCCTTACACACGTAAACACATTATAAATACTTAATTAAATGATTTTTAATTAACCATACACCGTTTGACCTAATAAGTCATGGTAAGGC
The DNA here is from genome assembly GCA_937001555.2 of Hypsopygia costalis. Taxonomy (NCBI): domain Eukaryota; kingdom Metazoa; phylum Arthropoda; class Insecta; order Lepidoptera; family Pyralidae; genus Hypsopygia; species Hypsopygia costalis. Next base: position 262,262 of record OW443355.2, read on the forward strand.
ATTGATTAACAAAACTTAATTATAAATAGCAGTATATATATAAGCGAGTGAGTCTGATTGCAAGCCTGGTCACACGGAGATATGGAGCACGCTACGTTTTTGGGTAAGGCTTTTTTAACTACATTGGGTGGCAAACAAGTATACGGCCCTGATGTAAAACTACCGTAATTGAAATATCGCTCACGAGCTGTCACCCCTACTGCCAACGCAGCAAATCCTTCACCAATTGGGGTGTAAATGTTTGATCAACATCTTTGAACCAAAGCCAACTTCACTTGCACGCGGTGCACCCTGCTAACTGACAAACGAAGCTCTGACGAAAAGAGGTAGGGAGCGTAATTGTAAGCTACCCGACTGGGGAATGTACCTCCACCTCACAGAATATCGCAGCCAAATAATAATTCCCTTGAGGGATGTTTTGTTCCTGCGAGTGAGTGAGGTTACCAGAAAGGAAGGAGATGCTGCGTTGGCAGCGGGCGATATTGTGAGCGTTAATATGGCTACGGTAACCGCTTCACATCAGGTGGGTCGTATGCTTGTCTGCCACCCGACGTTGTATAAAAAAAAACCAATGTTCATTTGGGTGAAGACAGCAACCCTGGCAATTGTTTTTTTGGTTGCGGTATTTTGAGAGGAGATACTTCCCCAGTCGGGTAGTTTATAAATACCTCGCTTTGGCTCTTTCGAGAAAATCATTTTTCTGACTAAACGCACAGTTTACGTAATGACAGTTACTTTTTTGCTGGCTATTTGTTATCGTATACTCATTGTTTACCTGACAGTATTTATATCGTAATCGACCGATTACTTTGAAAGAAATCGATATTTCACATAGAGTCAAAAAATCTTAATTCATGAAAAAAAAAAAGAAATAAGAAAACTTTATTTTTTATTTCTGTCGATATTTTTTATCTATTTTCACCCCCTTTTATGGCACATCACTAAACTTTATCCCGGGACACACTGTATATAAGAATTTAACAATATCAAATCTACAAGCAGAAGAATATTTGTTTACGTGTGTTAACGAGATCAATTTCATCAATACATATAATAAAATCGTAACTGGCCGCTGTCTGTACATTGAAGATATTTAAGAAAAACTAATATAGGGGTGCTTTATGAATGCAATAGAACCCAAAACAATGATTTTTAGAATTTTAGTCTGTTTGTCTGTACGTTTGTGCACGCTAATCTTAGAAACGGTTTAGCCTATTTGAATGCGGTTTTCACTAATGCGTTAAGGTTTGCTCAACTTAACATTTAGTGTTTGTTTCATTTCAATCGGTTCATAAACAAAAAACTTGTATCAATCTAAAAAATCACATATAAAATGGTACAAAATAACTAATCAGTTGAATTGACTGAAACTTTTCAGTTGAATAGACTGAAACTTTATAAAGGTATTATGTTATCATTGTTAAAGTAAATAATACAATGATAGAGATGCTTAGAGACCGTAGCGCTAACGCAAGTTAAGCAACCCCTGTCGTAATTCCAACTAGGATGGGTGACCATAATTGGCGCAAAAAATATATCAAGTGGCTTAGTAATAAATCTGTGTGCAGAAATTGATCATCGCCAAGCACGACCTGGTTGTTACGCTTTCACGCCTTAGCTACTAAACAAATAATAATTAAATTTTGATATGTATACATTGTTTAATTTCGTTCGATTAGCTGTTTTTCGCACGGTCAGCTTTATGTGGCTTTATCGCGCGTGAGCGATCCCAGAAACTTATATGCTTTGATCATCGACGGTAATATATCTAATGTCGTGTACAGAGAAGCGTTGTTGCAATTTTTATACATATCCACATCCGTGACCACATCGATATTCACATCCATATTCTCACCCACAACCAAGCGGACGAAGTCGCAGGCACAGCTAGTAATTAATAATTTCATTTCTTTGCAGCGTTGGCTACTGTCCTCCTGTTGGTTCCCCTTGCCGCTTGCCGCAGTGTCTCTGAAGTATCTTCAGAATCATCTGATTCCCATGACTCCACCGAACTAAAGACAGTAGTAACGTCAGCAAGTGACATTGCAGATTACCTGCTACCTTTCCTCCGAAGACAAGATACTGAAGATCGCTCAGGAGAGCTGAACCTTATCGCAAAAGTTACCCACGATGATCAAGTCGAAATACTTCCACTCAACACTCATCATTTGAATAAGGAAGGAAAATCACCTCTCTCTTTAATCCTAGGCTCACACGATCGTAAACGAAACAAAAGAAAGAAGCATCCTAGATATCATAAAAAACACGTAAGCTTCGAAAAATCTGATCCTGACAGTAACGTTGTAGTTTTGAAGGTTAAAGGTAATCATGCTGATGCTGAAAATAAATTAGAAACTGAGTCTTCAGAATCAAAAAATAAAATAGAAGATGACGTTTATAATACAGATGATACAGGCAAAAAACAACACAAAGTTCATGATACAAATTTGACAGATAAAGAAAATCATGTGGATTACGATTTAAAGCCTGTAGACAAAGAACATAAGGTTTATAACACAGATCTATCTGACGAAGAAGAAAAGCATGACATACATGATGCAAATCTAACAGATCCCGAGAACACAGAAAAAACAAATCCCGATCACTCTGTGAGAAAACAGAAGGATTCTAATGAAGATCTTACTGATGGGGATAAAATTAGTAATGATTCTTTAAATGTTGAACATAATCCTGCTAATTTTCATCTCGTAGATGAACAGAAATACGCACTTCACAATATGACAGATCATGTAAAAGTTCATGAAAATAGACGCGATGATAACAGCATTGAAGTGAATGAAGTGCAAAACCATCCACACAATGAGAAAAGTGTTGAAGTTGATGTTGATAATTCAGTGGTAAATGATAGCCCTGATATAGACGATAAAGACCAAGATCTCAATGTACCTGTAACGGATGATTTAAATGTTGATAAATTTGATGCTGAAGTAAGTGGTGAAGATGCTGAGGCGGTATTTAAATTTATTGCAGAGCAGTTGGGAGTTACATCAGATGAATTAGGTGAAGAGTTAACTATAGACACAGATAATGATGTATCTGGTGATGATTCAAATGGTAATAGCAAAGAAGAATTTACGATAAGGTTAGACCAACTAGATCTATCTTCAAATGAACTAAAACATGTGGATGAAGGACTCGGTGTAATTTCATTTAATTCTAATGAAAGCTCTGATACAAATGAAAGCTCTGATACAAATGACATCTCCGACGATACAAAAAGGGTAGTGGTTGCAGAAGATATCATGGATATTATAGAAGCACTACGGCACAAGGCAGCAAGAGACGAACCACTTACAGGGACTAATAAGTATTACAATCTCAGTTTTTTGTTTAATTAATATATTGGAAAGTACTAAAACTAAATAATTCATAAAAATATACCGGCCAGCTTTTAACTAGTGTTTTATTTAAAATGTTTCATTCAGGATATGTGTAAAATGTTTATAGTTACCTTTATGCAAAAAGTTATCATTTAAGAGTATATAAAATGTTACAGTTATAACTCGTTTTCCATAAGAACGCGTTTTCCTTAGTTAAATTTATGGCCCTTGTTACAACTAGAAGTAACTAGTAAAAACTAGAACTTGCCAATTTCAATTTCAGACAAAACTACATAGTTGTCACTCCGAGCATTAGTTAAAACTAAAACTAGAGAACTATATCGGGACGGATAACAGGGTGCGCCAAATTTCACTTAAATTTTCAACTCTGATAATTGAACAGCGTCGCTTATAAATTCTTTTAGGTTAGCAAGGAGCGAAGCGACGAGCGAGTTAGGTTGACATAAAAACAGCGCACGAGCCGAGCGAGCGTGCTCGGCAGCGGCCGGCGAGTGCCAGAAGCGACTAAAATAATCAAACACCTCAACTGAAATAATGAAAAACCTGTTTTTACACGCAATTTTAATCAAGACTCCACTCGAGAACTTATTCAGTAATATTCGAAGTTTGGGTGCTATAATAGAATATATATTATAGAAATGTTGCACCGAATTGTGTAGGGTTTGTGGGAGACTTTAAAACCTTGTTACTCAATAATTTTAGCAGCAACCACGTTGTAAATGCGAATTGAGAAGGTAAGGTATCAATGATTCACTTACGTTTTTGATAAAAATTAGTTAAAAAATACGGCTCCCTTACAATCTCAAAGTGTAATAATAATTCAGGATAGTTTTGTCTACTAGACATAGGTTTTGTGATGATATAAAAATGATCTTCGTTTTTTTTCGTGAACGCGAATCACTACTGAAGTAATGACATGTTTGAAAACTTCTCTTTCCATCGTGTTCCCTCCTTTAAGTTTGGCATGACAGCGTTCGAATCATCTATTCCTGCTTATCAGAATAAAAACAAAGCGGGGATGAACGGAGCGACAGGCGTTGACGGCGCTCGGAAAGAGATTCCTCTGCTCAGTCGAATTAGGTGATATTTCGCGACTAATCAGAATAAGGAGAAGAAGAATTTTTAAGAGAGGTAGGGAGCGTAATTGTAAGCTAACCGACTGGGGAATGTACCTCAACCTCACAGAATACCGCAGCCAAATAACAATTCCCTTGAGGGTTGTTGTGTTCCTGCGAGTGAGTGAGGTCACCAGAAACGAAGGAGATGCTGCGTTGGCAGCGGTGGTGGCGGCGCGCTAGCCATATTTTATGTTGCGAGCGTTAATATGGCTTCATTACAATATGGTACATTCCCCAGTCGGGTTGCTTACAATTACGCTCCCTACCTCTCTTTTCGCCAGAGCTTCGTTTGTCAGTCAGCAGGTTGCACCGCGTGCAGGTGAAGTTGGCTTTGGTTCAAAGATGTTAATGAACCACTTACACCCCAGCTCCTAAATGTATACATCTATATTGACGCGTGTTTTGTCTATGAGCTGACCTAATAGAGATGGATCATAACCATGTTTCAAGAAAATCTGTTCAGCTGTTTAAGTAATTTCATCTCTTTTCTGTTTTATGAAGGGATATAAACAACTCCCGGTTTTTTTGTAACTAGAATTTCTAAAGGTTCGTCAATTTATCAATTTATATGTTAGGTAGATTTGTTTACGACAATTTACTCTTGTGTTCCTCAGTAAAAAGTATCTTAAAAAATATGCTATGCCTTACTTCTCTTTTGACCTGAGTATCGTTTATCAGTCAGCAGGGTGCATTACGTGCAGGTAAGGTTGGCTTTGGTTCAACCATGTTGATAAATTACTTACAACAAAAATATTTTTGTTTCAAAAATTCATAACTTCATCTCGAAGTTTACATTATTTGAAATTCAAATCCGGATTTTCAAGAATCACGAAATTTTGCAGCAAATATTTATTTTAATAATTTATATGAGGAAAACCATTGGAAAATGTCACCAGCTGATAATTTGGCATATATGTCAAGGACTATCTAAACATAAATCATATTAATTAAAAGACAAGGATTAAAGTGAAAGATAACGAAGGAGATAATATCATAATCAACGATGAGACTGACTATAAATACTGCAAATTTTTTTGAATACGTATTGTGGACATTCACAGTTCAAAATGAAACTTCTACTGGTTCTGTTGACCGTCGGCTTCGTGGTAGCCGAAGAACAGATCTCTCTGTTCTACCACGACACCGTCGGTGTGGAGCTGGCGTCTAAGATCAAGGCATTTGAAGAGGCCGCAGACTTCGACGGTTCAAGAATCACTGGAGGAAATGCCGCTGCTCTTGGGGCGCACCCTCACTTGGTAAGAACTTTATGGCTTTAAGAGACGAGCTTGGGCCAGTTTGTCTTACATTATCTTCATTTAGATGATCTATATTTACATTACCTTCATGTGGTATCACAACTTATAAGCTCCTAAAGGTATTTTAACATTGAAAATGTTTTTTCGTTTGCTCCAGTAGGCCCTCATTTTCGCTGAAAGTGCGACTCGCCCGTGATACCTTGAGGTTTAGAGCGACGAGGACGTATGAGGGCTCAAAAGATGCTGAATTTGATGGGTATTAAGAAGATGTAAAAATTATTTATGAAAAGTTGGTTTTGAAAAAAAAAAAATTTTGTTAGATTCATTTTCAATGCCCTCGTCAGTAGAGCACGAGATCTGTGAATTTTTTCCTCTAAATATTTAAAGTATATTAAAAAAATATTATGTTAATACGTAATTATATAATATTAAAGGAAGATTCCGAAAAAAATTACATTTAAAAGTATTTTTTTTTTTTCCCTATATTGTTTGTAAAAGTAATTGTTTGTAACAGACGTGTACCTAATTTACCACTTTATCTATATATTACCACGTTTCGCTTTCTATCTTGAAATTTTCCTTTTGACTCTTACATCCAAATTTATCATAATAATTTCCCTTATCATAATACCTTCCCGAAGGTTGACTGGTAGTTCACTCTCAAAGTCCGCCTTTTGTACCATTACTTACTGTGGTCAAAAAAGAGTTTAATAAATAAATAAATAAATAAAAGAGACCTTAATATCTGTGATTTTAATTAGGCTATATTATCCAATAGAAACCAATTTAATCGTCAAGTAACCGTTACGCACTTCTTCCTGTTTTAAAAATGAAGTTAAAGAATTTTTCTTTTATCTTTTTCTACATTATAGCACTTACTGATTAATGTAATAATATCCTTACCGTTAATATGTCGATGTAGTGTTGCAAGACAAGTGTTATTATGTTCGTTATGTGATCTAGGTGAAGCATTACAGTTAACTCTTCAATTATTCTCCAGGGTGGCTTGGTGATCACTCTTGCTGACGGCCGCACATCCGTGTGTGGTTCATCGCTGCTCACTCGTACCCGCTCAGTCACGGCGGCCCACTGCTGGTTTGACGGTTGTAACAATGCCAGGCAGTTCGTAGTCGTACTCGGATCTCTGCGTCTCTTCACCGGCGGCACCAGAATCACTACCAGCAGTGTTCAGATCCACGCCAACTACAACACCAACAACCTGAACAACGACATCGCCATCATCAACTTCGGTCAGATCAACCTCAACAGTGAGTACACACACGATCAGAAAGATGAAGGTGTATCTATAAATATTACTCGGGGAAATATTAACTGACTTGACTTCTTTCTTCGCAGATAACATCCAACCCATCAATCTACCTATCGGCATGACCAACAACCTGTTCGTTGGCTCGTGGGCGTGGGCCGCAGGCTTTGGTGCCACCGGAGACAGTGAGTTCACATTTTTATTATTCAAATGGATAAAAGTCCAATATCATTGTAGGTACTTATAAATGTCTGGGGCTTTAAAATACGTCACAAGATTCTGCATTGGACTGAAAATATATATCTTAGTATCAACGAACATAACTATACCAACGTATCCTAAAGTTCACTTCTTTTTGCAGACCAGCCCATCACTAACAACCAGTTCCTCAGCCAAGTTCAACTGCAAGTCATCGCAAATAACGTCTGTGCCCAAACCTACGGCACCTCTGTCGTCAACAGTGGCGTCATCTGTATCAACGGAAACCAGGGCCGCAGCACTTGCGGTGGCGACTCTGGCGGCCCACTATGGCTCTGGAACGGCAACAACCGCGTCTTGGTGAGTTATGATTGCTTAGTTTTTTTAGAGTGTTTTTCTGGTCAGTTTTAAGTTTACTGATTATTAATTTCTCAATTGTAGTTTCTTTGTATGGACTCTATTCACCATGCTTGTATGTTGTGACTGTACCTTAACACCTTTGTCTTCTCTTGCAGATCGGTGTGACCTCCTTCGGCCACTCCAGCGGTTGCCAGCGCGGTTTCCCCGCTGGTTTCGTCCGAGTCACCAACTACATCTCCTGGATCCAGCAGAGAATCTAAGGACCACCGAATACTTTATATTGAACAATGTCTGACTAATAAATAAGTTTTACTATTAAAAAACTGTTTTTTATACATTGGCAATATTGTTACCTCCATGTGATACGTAGATGCAGATTTAAAATTAAAGAAGTATTAAATACTAGATGACCCGGTGAACTTCGTTTCACCTACATCTATCTACTTCATAAATATATAAGATCTAAGTGTTTCTTCATAAACCTTCACTAATTGCCCGAAACTGAAGGATGTGGCATTGCAAGACATTTGTTTCTTTAGGTTAGCTAATTTGAACGTTTCCATAAAATATGACCATGCCAGCATCGACGACTCTTTTGCAGTTTGCATGCAATGTCAGGGACATGAAGCTACATCGGGTCCGGGAATTCCTGACGCGCTTCTTCCACGAAATATCGCTAAGATATTTATATACAAGTGACATAAGAGAAATACTCACGACTATGTACTTATTCTATCCAACCATGCTTGAAATATATAACCTGGTACCGGTCATGGACGTAGCCACTACGGGGTAGGGTGGCATCATCCCAGCCTGGTGACACCAGTGGCTTCAGTCACGCATTGCCGACCCTTTAAAACACGTTTAATATTTTGTTGAAGAATTCCACACTGTAGTCCCCTGAGAAAACCTTGGAAGGGAGTTCATTCCACAACCTGAGGACTCAGAGCAGAAAACTCGCCTGGAACTGCATGGCACACACCCATTTTAGTTCTAATGTGTGAGGTGGTGTGAGGATGAATTTTTGGCCTATAGCGAGTATGCCTACCTATAGTTGCAAGAGCTTCTAAGATTCTAAGCTCTTGCTTCTAAGATTCTAAGAGGAGAAAAGCAACAAAGAAAAAAATGGGATGTGGCAGTGTTTTTTTTTATACTACGTCGTATGGCAGACAAGCATACGGCCCACCTGATGTGAAGCGGTTACCGTAGCCATATTAACGCTCGCAACATAAAATGTCGCTCGCGCGCTGCCACCCTCGCTGCCAACCAGCAACTCATTCCTTTCTGGTGACCTCACTCACTCGCAGGAACACAACAACCTTCAAGGGAATTGTTATTTGGCTGCGGTATTCAGTGAGGTGGAGGTACTCCCCAGTCGGGCAGCTTAAGAAATACGCTAGGCCCTACCTCTCTTTTCGCCAGAACCTCTTCTGTTAGCCAGCAGGGTGCACCACGTGCAGATGAGGTTGACTTTGGTTCAAAGATGTTGATGAACCACTTACACCCCAAAACCCGTGTCATGGAACACGGCCGTTAGTTGTACGTGAATACGTTTTATGGTCAAAGATTATCGCAAAATGGCAGCGCTTCCCCTTCACCCGCACGCGATGTTCCATAGTGCTTACTTAGCGTATTAAATTATATTACCCTTTCTCTATCCATTGGTGTGATTGAATTTTTGAACTGTAATGTATGTATTTGTGTATATAAGTATGTATATTTATAAAATTAAATTTATTTTATTTAATATGTATTTGCATTCGTTTAAATTTATAATATACGTAAATTAGCATTTTAATTTTCTATAATACGGCCGTGTGGTTTCCGGCAAACTAGAATAGAATCACTCCGTCTCTTCCCGTGGATGTCGTACAAGGCGACTGAGGGAAATACATTTATAAAACATCGATCAGGCCTCCCCAACCCGTCTGGCCAGCGTGGGGAGTGTAGGCCAAATCCTCCTTCTGTCTGGGACGACGAGAGGGTCGTGCTCCTATAGTGGAGACTAAAATGACCTGATGATGATGATAATACCTTCCCTGTGCATCTGCCATGTGTTATCTCTGCATCACCCTGAGGTCGACTGGTAGATAATGCTTATATAGCATTAAGTCCGCCTGTGTTCAATTTTGTGCATGAAGTTTAAATAAATTAATAATCGCTTTTAGGGTTCCGTACCCGAAGGGTAAAACGGACCCTATTACTGAGACTCCGCTGTCCGTCCGTCCGTCCGTCACCAGGCTGTATCTCATGAACCGTGATAGTTAGACAGTTGAAATTTTCACAGATGATGTATTTCTATAGCCACTATAACAACAAATACTAAAAACAGAATAAAATAAATATTTAAGGAGCAAAAAAAATCACGTTTGTTCTATGGGAGCCCATTACAACAAACGTGATTTTTTTTGCTCGTTTGAAATATTCACAGAAAAATTACAAGAAATTACCCACGGTCTTCTTTTACAGTCGCACCGCTCGCCATCAACAGGGAATTCATCTTCACATATTGGAGCCTAAGTGGTCGCGTAATGCGCGGTTCCAGAGAAGTTATCTTCCGCGTACTACTAAGAGCGCGAAGAGGTTTTTACAGGCGTGTATATACCACCGTAATTGCTTTCCATCAGGCGGGTCGTTTGCCACCTTAGTTATATAAAAAAACATGGGTACTATTAATAGCAGTTGCAGAGACTTGGATACTGACCATCGGATTAGTCCATAGGCTAAAGGAAGGAGAGGGCTATGCTCGGGGTTTCTCTGAGGGATCAAATCCGGAACGAAGAAATTCGACGGAGAAATAAAGTTGTCGATATAGCCTTCAGAGTTTGCAAGCTGAAGTGGCCGGACACATCTGCCGAGTAAGTGACGGCAGATGGGAGACGAAGGTATTAGAGTGGAGGCCGCGCGAAGGACGACGAAGCGTTGGACGCCCTCCTTTTAGATGGTCCGATGACCTTAAGAAAGCGGCTGGATGCGGAAGGCGGAAGATGGTATTCGATGGAAAGCATTGGTGAAGGCTTATATCCAGCAGTGGGTAGATACAAGATGATGATGATGACTATTGAAATATGTAGTTTGCAATGATAAAAATTGTGAGCACCTTTTTTATACTATGTTCAGGTGAAGTTGGCTTTGGATAAAAGATGTTGATGAACCACTTACACCCCAAAATTTGATCTACACTACTTTACGTGCTTCCGCCACCAATTAGTTCATCCAAATTACAATTAAATAATTAATTAAATAATTAATTAAATACTAATAATAATAATAAATTAGTCCGCAGGGCAGCTTGTGTGGCGAGCTGTTGTATGAGTAGCGACACCACGGACCCGAGTCTCCAGAGAGTCGGTCAGGGCCTTCGTCTCCGGCGTGTCTTCATCGGTCGGAGTGTAAACACAAGAAGGCCCGCAGGACTCTCAGCTCTGGCTTGCCTTCATTGGCCGTCCAGAGAGGAGCCGCTAGAGCTATATGCTCTAGGGGTGGAAGTGTTAAAGGGCATCACGCCGCGAGTAACTTCGGAGAAAGCGCAGCACACCTCTCGACATCCCTGAGTCACTCACACCGGTGTTGCCCCCGGCCGTTTTCCTGGCATTTCGGGGGCCCATCTAGTGAGTGGCAAGCCACCGCCTGCCGCAAATAACTAGCAATAAAAGCAGTTATGGCAGGCGTCCGTCCCTCTTCTGTAATAGCCCGGTATTAAGTTCACCCAGATCTCATCTCCATAGCCCATTTATTTTCCATCACACTACGCAATAGTCTCAACGCCTGCCGAGACCTGCTCATGGGTATGTCGTTCCATTGACAAATCCTGGAGCGGGTCACGGCGGGCGTACAACATTACATCAAACTTCTCAAAGGTGCCTCTACGCGTTAGATCCATATCTCCGCGCATGCCTATCAAATGACCGGGCTTGACCCGTGATTTAAGAGAGATACATATAATAATAAATTACAGGACTATTGTTGCCAATAGACCTGATATCGTGTTAATAGACCGGGAGACGAGTCGTGCAGTTCTCGTTGACGTCACCATTCCCCATGACGAGAACCTCGTGGAGGCCGAAAAAGAGAAACTTTCGAAGTACTTGGACTTGGCCCATGAGGTTACCGCCATGTGGCATGTGGACTCAGCGATAATTGTACCGATAGTTGTAACAGTGAACGGACTTATAGCGAAGAGTCTCGACCGTCACCTCGAGAGGCTCTCGCTTGGCGGTTGGGTCAAGAGCCGGATACAAAAGGCGGTTCTTCTGGACACAGCCCGCATTGTGAGGAGATTCCTCACTCTGGAGCCCTGACCACCGGTAGCTTGGGTCTTAGCTCCGCTACCGGCGGGTGCCCCTCTTTTTTATATTTTTAAATGTATTTATTTTTTTATTTATTGATATTTAAAAATGTAATAAATAGGAGATATAAAAGGAATAAATGATTATAATAAATTAAATTTATTTTAAAAAATATTAAAATTAATTTTATTTAATTTTATTATAAATTTATTTTAAATTTTAATTACTATAATAATTAATTAAATACTATAATTAGAATGTCACATCCCTAATAGTAAGCGAGCCGTGGCCGTGGCCCGCGCGATGCGTTGTGAAATGACGTCACAAGACTGTTAGCGGGACTCGATATTTTTCGAAACTTTGAATGCCCATAAAATCAAAATTACTAAGTATTTTGACTACAACAAAAACTAGTGTGTTTGTATACATACAGGCTTCACTGAGACAACATTTCAAGCGATTTGGCATACCTAGTAACATTCTTCATTGAAAAGCAGTGCCGAGTCTGTTGCAGATGTTGGTCGCAAAATGGTCGCAACTCTGCTGAGTTGTGACCATTTTGCGACATTGTGTGCTTTATTTTTTTTTCTTATATAATATCTGTGTTTGTTAGACTTGTGTATACAAACAGTGCTGTTTAATGAGTAAATAAATGTTTTTTCTTCTTTCTTTTTCTTTGTTCATCTCTTCTCCAGCTGCTGAGGACGTCTCTGCGACGCTTCAACTTCTGAAACAGAAGAAACACAACTGCTGCCGCCCCGACTGTCGTGGTCGTCTCTGCGACACGTGTTGATCGATAGAATAATAATCTGCAATCCATACTTTCCTATTATATTCATAAATCTATACTTTTTATCCGACTCCAAAAAAGAAGGAGGCTCTCAATTCGGCTGTATTTTTTTTAAGGTTGTTACGTAATTACTCCGTGGTAAATAGCAATTCCCTTGAGGGTTGTGTGTTCCCGCAAGTGAGTAAGGTCAGCAGAAACGAAGGAGTTGTAGCGTCAGCAGCAGAGGTGGTGGCGCGCGAGCGATATTCCATATTGCGAGCGTTAATATGGCTACGGCAACCGCTTCACATCAGGCTGGCCGTATGCTTGTCTGCCAACCGACGTATAAAAAAATTAAAATAGCATATTAATAACCCAGCGAGCCCAGTGGTCGCATGACTAGCAATGGCAACTTTGACTCCGAGGACGCGAAAAAATGTATTTAAGTACATATATATATATTTAAGTACATATGTAGATATATATGACGAGCTCGGTGGCGTAGCGGTCAATGACGCGGCTTCGACACCAACGCTCGTGGGTTCGATTCCCACATAGGACAAACATTTGTGTGCATGAACATGTCTGTTTGTCTTAGTCTGGGTGTTTTATATGTATCATAAGTATGTATTTACAAAAAAGAAAAAAAATGTATTTACGTATGATTATCAGTTGTCTAGTACCCATAACACAAGCTTCGCTTACTTTGGGGCTAGATGGCGCTGTGTAATTTGTCTGACAATATTTATTTATGATGGCGCTGTGTAAGATATCTAGGAATATTTATTTATTTATTTTTCAATTATAATAATAAAATAACAGATACTTTGGACTTTGCGTCGTGGAAGAAAGTGTCAGTATATTCCAAAGATAATTTTAACAAAAAAGAAACCGACTCCAAACTTTACCTATATGTACGTAGATGATGAAAAAAAAATATGGGACCAATCTGGAACTATACTCTTTCCAATAAAAAAAGTTTTTTTCCAAATCACGGAGTTTATAACTGACGGAGTAATTAAATAACAAATCTAACAGTGGGGTGGATACAGGCTGATGATGATGAAAAAAATATTGGACCAATCTGGAAGTATACTCTTTCAAATAAAAAAAAATCAAAACGGTTATGTTATTTACTTATTATGTTTTTTATGAAGGCTGTTTTTTTTTTATGTTTCTTACTTATTTACTCATGGAGTAAATAAGTAAGAAACATAAAAAAAAAATACAGCCATAGCATACTCATGGAGTAAATAAGTAAAAAACATAAAAAAAAAATACAGCCTTCCTTTCCTTTTGCCGAATTGAGAACCTCCTCCTTGTTTGGAGTCGGTTAAAAGGGATTTGCCTGATGAAACCTACAGGCACATTCCAATAAACAAAAAGTAATTACATACTGGAAAGATACGTCTTGATAGTACGTAGAAGAAGAAACTGCCACGGCCTCCATCTACAGTCGCACCGCTCGCCATCGACAGGGAATTCATCCTCACACATTAGAGCCTAAGTGGTCGCGTACTGTGCGGTTCCAGAGAAGTTTTCTTCCACGTACTATCAAGCTGTGGAACCTAAAAAACAAATTACAAACATTTTATATCTGTCGCATGAGAGAGATTCCTCTCGTCTGTGGGCGCATCGTTGTCCAAGTTGAACAACAAGGGTCTAGCTCGAGATAACAAAAAGACACGACAACATCAATGACTATACAAATATACTCAGAACAGATGAGTCTGCTGGAAGTGCACTGCAGAGAAGACTGTCCACGTAGTTTTTACGCCCCACGCGTGACATAGGCACCTTCTGAAGGCGACTACACGAAGAAAGTGGTGAATCCTGGTGAACCCTGATGGATATGCCCGTAGCATAAGGCTACGTTGGTTATTTTTTTTTTTTTTTTTTTTTTTTTTATACTACGTTGGGTGGCAGACAAGCATACGGCCCGCCTGATGTGAAGCGGTTACCGTAGCCATATTAACGCTCGCAACATAAAATATCGCTCGCGCGCCGCCACCCCCGCTGCCATCGCAGCATCTCCTTCCTTTCTGGTGACCTCACTCACTCGCAGGAACACAACAGCTCTCAAGGGAACCGTTATTTGGCTGCGGTATTCTGTAAGGTGGAGGTACATTCCCCAGTCGGGTAGCTTACAATTACGCTCCCTACCTCTCTTTTCGCCAGAGCTTCGTTTGTCAGTCAGCAGGGTGCACCGCGTGCAGGTGAAGTTGGCTTTGGTTCAAAGATGTTGATGAACCACTTACACCCCTAGGCATGGTTATGTCGGACTCTTACTGACTAAACACCACGTAGGGATTGCTTTTAGCCTTGTGGGGCCTTAACAGCTTCGTCTAAGCAAAACTTTTAGGACGCTTTGTCTGCTTTTATCAGTTCGCCCCACAACGCCCCTCTCACGTCATCCTTAAAGATTCCTCTCAGCAAAAATATTGCCTTGTTGCATATATGCAAGTCTGTAATCAATTATTGATTCACTTTACTTTAAATTTTTAATATGCAAATAAAGCATATTTATTTCGTTAAATTAATTATGTGAAAGATAATAATAATAATGTATAAGCTAAGTGAATTCCGGAATTAGAGGAGTTGTTTGACATGATGCCCACGGCCTCTATCTACAGTCGCACCGCTCGCCATCAACAAGGAATTCATCCTCACACATTAGAATTGAAGTGGTCGCGTACTGTGCGGTTCTAGAGAAGTTTTCTTCCACGTAATATCAAGCTGTGGAATGAACTGCCTGTCGAGGTTTTCTAAGGAGACTACAGCGTGGGGTTCTTCAAAAAGGGCGTGAAGAGGTTTTTACGGAGTCAGCAACGTGCCTGTGATGCCTCTGGTGTTACAGGCGTCCATAGACTACGGTAACTGCTTTCCAATAGGCGGGCCGTTTGCTTGTTTAAAAAATATATAATGAAAAAAAAACACAATGCACAGTCGTAATGACCGCACGCAAGTTTATTATACAATAAATCACTTGGATACTTGAGAGTTAATCATAATGAGTAATAATCCATTCGAGAAAATCCACAAAAACACAGTAGCTAATTGTTTGTTATGTGTCAAGGACTATCAATCTATAAATCATAATTAATTAACAGACACAGCTTAAATTAAAGATAACGATGCAGATATCATAATCCTTAGTAACACGTATAGTATATATATTGTCCAGTTTTTACCAAAGCATCGTGCACTTTCTCAGTTCATAATGAAACTTCTACTTGTTCTATTGGCCGTCGGCTGCGTGGTTGCCGAAGAACAGATCTCTCTGTTCTACCACGACACCGTCGGTGTGGAGCTGGCGTCTAAGATCAAGGCGTTTGAAGAGGCCGCAGACTTCGACGGCTCAAGAATCACTGGAGGAAATGCTGCGGCACTTGGAGCACACCCACACTTGGTAAGAAATGAAATGACAGTTCTTTATTTGCTTCTGGCCCTTGGGTCTCGCACTCGACTTAAGAGTACACAAGTAGCCTGCATGCAGGTGACAGCGGAGTAAGACCTGCTAATGTTCCGCTTGCGTGCTCGGTTGGTTTACCGAGCGCTAGAGCGGAGCAGGTAAAGGTCCTTCCGTCTGGTTGGTTTACTGGACGGTTGACTCGCAATCCCTGTGTTATAACCGGAAATCGGCACACGGGGCGCACTAGCTGTTAGGTATAGGGTACGTTGGCCCTTGGGTCATGCTACCAATCCGCTTGCGTGCTTGGTTGGTTTACTGAGCGCAAGAGCGGTGCGGGCAAAGGTCTGGTTGGTTTACTGGACGAGAGACTCGCAATCCTGTGATATAACCGGAAGGTTGCCCTTGGGTCACTTAGACACGTCTTACATTTTTTTATAAATCATATATCAATTATATGCGAACTTTTATGACCCTGAAAGATTAGTTCTTGTTGGACAACTATCTTATGCACTTTTGTCTTTATATATGTCTATGCAGGGTTAAGTACTGGGCATATTTACCCTAACTCCTTTCTCGTTATTATATAACTCGTCATTATTCCAATACTCTTATTCCAATACTGCAACAATCTCATCGATCTAGTTTTCTATTTATGCATGTTGTATACTTTGACCGACACGACTTTTAATTTTTTTTTTCTTATTTCATTGATTGATTATAGTCTATTAGATTGATATTTGGGATTTTTTTGGCTTTCTCTCTATCTCTAGCTATATTTTTTTTTATTATGGAAGCGAATAAATTAGTTCCACATTTTATTCCCACTTATTCTCACAACCTTAATTCGAACTAACTGTTCCTCAAGGGCCTATGAGTGTTGTCTAATTGAACACATTAAATTATGACTTCGCCAAGAAAAAAATGTCCAAAATTTTGCTAGTTTTTACTAGTACGTTGTTTACGCGATTCAATTACTGAAATACTTCATATATTCCCCAGGGTGGCTTGGTGATCACTCTTGCTGACGGGCGCACATCCGTGTGTGGTTCATCGCTGCTCACTCGTACCCGCTCGGTTACGGCGGCTCACTGCTGGTTCGACGGTCGTAACAATGCCAGGCAGTTCGTAGTCGTACTCGGCTCTCTGCGTCTCTTCACCGGCGGCACCAGAATCACCACCAGCAGTGTTCAGATCCACGCCAACTACAACACCAACAACCTGAACAACGACATCGCCATCATCAACTTCGGCCAGATCAACCTCAACAGTGAGTACACACACGATCAGAAAGATGAAGGAGTATCTATAAATAATACTCGGGGTAATTTTAACTGACTTGACTTCTTTCTTTGCAGACAACATCCAGCCCATCAATCTACCTATCGGCATGACCAACAACCTGTTCGTTGGCTCGTGGGCGTGGGCCGCAGGCTTTGGTGCCACCGGAGACAGTTAGTTTACATTCTTATTATTCAGATAGATAAAAGTCCAATATCATTGTACTTATAAGTCAAATATGGGGCTTTAAAATACGTGACAAAATTTTGCATTGGCTAGAGAAAATATGTCTTAGTATTAACAAACATAGCCATACCAACGTATCCTAAAGTTCATTTCTTTTTGCAGACCAGCCAATCACTAACAACCAGTTCCTGAGCCAAGTTCAACTGCAAGTCATCGCAAATAACGTCTGTGCCCAAACCTACGGCACCTCTGTTGTCAACAGTGGCGTCATCTGTATCAACGGAAACCAGGGCCGCAGCACTTGCGGTGGCGACTCTGGTGGCCCACTATGGCTCTGGAACGGCAACAACCGCGTCTTGGTGAGTTATGATTGCTTAGTTTTTTTAGAGTGTTTTTCTGGTCAGTTTTAAGTTTAATGATTAGTAATTTCTCAAATGTAGTTTCTTTGTATGGACTCTATTCACCATGCTTGTATATTGTGACTGTACCTTAACACCTTTGTCTTCTCTTGTAGATCGGTGTGACCTCGTTCGGCCACTCCAGCGGTTGCCAGCGCGGTTTCCCCGCTGGTTTCGTCCGTGTCACCAACTACATCTCCTGGATCCAGCAGAGAATCTAAGGACCACCGAATACTTTATATTGAACAATGTCTGACTAATAAATAAGTTTTATCCTCATAAAACAGTTTTTTTTACACCTCCACTGCTTCGTCTGTATTATGGAAATTTGTACCCAAAATTACAATCCACATTCTGGCTCCGTCATCAGACTTTTGCTCGTAAGTAGGTATTACTCAATATAAGTACAAAAAACAGGCCATCTACTAGAAGCCATTTTAAAGTTTAACACTTTCTCGTCTCTAAACAAAACAATATTAATTTTCTCGCATTATTGCTTCAATCTCATAAGATGTGCTGAAAATGTGTTGAAAATTATCAAATGTAACATAAACACTTGTCCTGTGGATTGAGTACGCCATGACCCATATATGGCCCACGGACTTGTGGGATGAATTCACCGTGACTTATATATGGGCTATTGGACTGTGAACGTGTTAATTTATCTACCTATTATCTGCCTCAATAGGATCAGCTTCAATATACCGCATTATGAAATTACCAATCAAACTACTTGAACATTTTCCATACGATACATATTTTAGGGGTGTAAGTGGTTCATCAACATCTTTGAACCAAAGTCAATCTCACCTGCACGTGGTGCACCCTGCTGACTGACAAAAGAGGCTCTGGCGAAAAGAGAGGTGTAAGCTACCCGACTGGGGAATGTACCTCCACTTCACAGAATACCGCAGCCAAATAACGGTTCCTTGAGAGCTGTTGTGTTCCTGCGAGTGAGTGAGGTCACCAGAAAGGAAGGAGATGCTGCGATGGCAGCGGGGGTGGCGGCGCGCGAACGATATTTTATGTTGCAAGCGTTAATATGGCTACGGTAACCGCTTCACATCAGGCGGGCCGTAGGTATGCTTGTCTGCCACCCGACGCAGTATATAAAAAAAACATATTTTCGCCACAGAGCCAATTTTAAGATTATTGATAAAGTTGTAAATTTACCCCAAGCAGCGACACCTTTGTAATATTTCCACTTATTTTTTTCACCTAATATAACTCTACATATTAAAGAGTGATTCAGAAAATGGCCCATGATGTTTCCCATCCATGAAACAAGTTGGAAGGACGTTGTAGGATTTGGCAAAAATAGACGGTCGTGTTTTGTATTAAGTGCAACGCAAGACTTGGCTTTGTTACCGGCAAAATAGCCCAAACTGTTTTCTTAACTCTCATGCTAAGTAATTTTTATGTTCTGTTTTGAATTTTCATATGTATATATTTTTATTATAAATTTTTGATATTAAATCGCGATGTCTTATATATACTCGAATAGTTGGCAATGTCCGCTGTAACGAACATACAATTCTGCATGTGTGTTTTACCTAATTTGGTAATGTCCGCTCGAGGGACACTGAATTTCTAAAAAAGTATAAATAATAGATTTTTTAAAATAATTTTCTAAAGGTCCCTAGGTGTCTCCTTAATAATAAATACTGAAAGCAATATCAGTTTGCAACTTTATTCTTTCTGCGAAATTGAGGGTTAATAACGAATAGGAACATTACCAAGATCACGATAACCAGACTCGTTAATTGCCTAATATTCCCCATTTTCCTCTATACCTCGGAGACATGGACTCTTCGTGAAACCGGAAGAAGAAAGTTGACGTGTTGGAGATGTGGTGCTGGGGACGGATGCTAGGAGTTTGTTTGTTTGTTTGTAAGTTCTTTAATGCAATAACAATATGTAATACAATTCTTAAAAGTAAAGAGTAATACATAGGCGGACTTATCCCTAATAGAGATCTCTTCCAGTCAACCTTACAGTCATTGAAAGGAGCTCAATCAAAGGCGAGAAAGCACACATTTTGCTATTAACAAGGAGTATGGTGGTCAGAGTTTCAAACAAAGGATTGCATATTAAAAGAACTCGGCATCAGACAGCGCCTATCTACCACAGTGCAGTCACGCATTCTGACCTTCGTCGGCCATGTATCTCGTCATGGTGATGACTCCATAGAGCGCCTCGTAGTGCAGGGAAATGAAGGCACCAGACTACGAGGTAGATCACCAATGAGATGGACAGGATCAAGGTTTAGGGTGTAAGTGGTTTATCAACATTTTTGAACCAAAGCCAACCTCACCTGCCCGTGTGTACCCTGCTGACTAACAAACGATGCTCGGGCAAAAAGAGAGGTATGGCATAGCGTATTTTTTAAGCTGCCCAACTGAGGAAGTATGTCCAACTCACAGAATACCGCAGCCAAATAACTATACCCTTAAGGTTAGTTGTGTTCCTGCGAGTGAGTTAAGTCACCAGAAAGAAAGAAAGGAGTATAGGCTGGCAAAGGATCGGCGATCCCTAGATATTGCTGATCTTTATGGGCGGTAGTGATTGCTTTGCCATCAGGTGACCCACATGCTCGTTTGCTCCCCTCTCACATAAAAAAGGCCGTAACTAAGTGCTCGGTTAACAAATGTACCCGGAAAACTGCAGTCCACGACGAATGGCGTCGTATTACCAAGATCATCACTAATCGCGATTCACAATTAGGACCACGACCACTCAGCCAGGAGTGTACCGACTAAGAAGAAGGAGTCATATACGACGAGCTCGGTGGTCGAATGGTTAGCAATGACCACTTGGACTTCGAAGTTGCGGGTTCAATCCCCGCACAAGACAAATATATGTGTGCATGAACATGTCTGTTTGTCTTGTACTGGGTGTTTTCTATGTATTATATTATGTGTCTTTTTACAAAAAAAAATAAGTATATTAACAGTTATCTAGTACCCAAGCTTTGCTTCGTTTGAGACTAGATAGCCGTGTGTACTTTGTCCAGGAATATAAAAAATATATATAATACATAATAGAAATAAATGACCTAACAGTATGTGTCATAAATGTATATTAATAGAAATATAATATAATCTGATAACGGTAACTCGAATTAACAGATTAATTTTATTAGTTATCTGTTACCAGTGTCACTTGGAATACCAAAACGTTGCCGCTCTCGGGGAAACCCGTCCAAAACCAAATAGTAAATCATCCTCAACATGATGATTTATTGCTTAGTGATATATAAAATTTATAATCATGTTTGTCTATCATATTTCCCGTTATCATCATGTCAGCCCATATTCGTCTACTGCTGAAGATACGCCTTCCTTCTAGAGAGCCACAGGCCGAAATCCAGAGCGATCTACTTCCATGTATATGTGATATTTTGCGTTATTTTCATGTCATGTTAGCCCAAATTTGTCCAATGCTGAAGATACGCCTCCTTCAAGAGAGCCACACGCCCTGATACTTCCATGTGTCTGTCATGTTTCGCGTTATCATCATGTCATGTCAGCTTATATTCGTCCACTGCTGAAGATACGCCTCCCGCTAGAGAGCCACATGCCCCGAGCCAGAGCGATCTACTTCCATGTGTCTGTCATGAGTTCCTTGAGTAATAATAGTAATGGTTATAATACTACCTACGTATTTAAACATGTATATCTGCCGATCTAAAAATTATATCGAGTAAATCCGAGATAAAAGCAGAATAGCAATTTTTTTGACATATGCCAAAGACTATTAATCTATTAATAAATCATTGTAATTATAAACATGCGACAGATAATGAAGAACGTATCGAGGATTATCATGTCTTTCTAATCTTCGTTTGTTCCTATATATACTCGTCGAATTCAGACTGAGTCACTGTGTACATTACGTTCAAAATGAAACTTCTAGTAGTTTTGTTGGCTGTAGGCTGCGTGGTTGCTGAAGAACAGATATCTCTGTTCTACCACGACAGCATTGGTGTACCTCTTGCAGCTAAGATCAAGGCGTCTGAAGAAGCTGCTGATTTCGATGGGTCAAGAATCACAGGAGGAAATGCTGCTGCTCTTGGGGCACACCCACACTTGGTAAGAATCATAATCAATACATATAATAAAATTGTAACTGGCCGCTGTCTGTACATGGAAGATTTATAAGAAACACTATTATAGGGGGGCTTTATGAACGCAAGAGCAACCAAAACAATGATTTTTAGAATTTTTGTCTGTTGGTCTGTTTTTATAACATTAACATAGGGATATCAAAATTAATTTGTAATTACATAAGTACCTACACCTAATATATAAAATTCTCGTGTTGCGGTGTTTGTTACCAAACTCCTCCGAAACGGCTGAACCGATTTTTATGTTGAATTTTGTGTGCATATCGGATAGGTCTGAGAATCGGCTAATATCTATTTTTCATACCTCTAAATATCTTTTTTTATTCTATTGACAATATTTTTTATACATATAGCATTGAAAAAAAACATACAACTTCAAAAAAAAAATCAAAAATAATTTATTTGCAATAAATAGGGTAACATTTAAACAGATGTTATTTAAAACAAATCACCAGCCTATTTAGCCATTATAAATAGCATGCAAATTTAACAAATTTTAGCCTAATTAAAAATATTTAGAATTGATCAATTAATATTAAATTTGTCAATAATCAAATCATTATGGCTATTTATTAAATAATTGTAAAATAGCATTCAATGTCCGTGGAATATAATGGAACTTAATTAAAAAATGTAAATAATATAATTGATTTAAAAATTCAGTTTAGTATTTAAAAAATATTAATAGACAAATATTAAAGTTCAAACTTTTGTCGCACACATTATTATAAAATATTATTAGTTAAGTAGTTACATTGTTATTAACATTGTTTATTATTTAAAAATTCCTGTATAGTGTAAAAACATTTGTCTAACAGCCATTTATTTAATTTTATTCTAAAACGATTTAATGGCAGTTCACGAATGGATCCGGGTATCTTGTTATACAATCGAACCACCATAAAATAACAGTTTTTTTTGGTATAGTGTTTTCCTTGAAAATGGTAAAAATAGTTTGGATGGATCCCTGGACAAATATTTTCCATTTGTAAGAAACACATTATAAAACGCTTACAAATACATAACCGACGGTCAACAGGAGAACTACGAGTTTCCGATAATCCGCAACAGATGGCGCTGTATCAAAAGTAAAACGCGCTATGGTTTGGATTTTGTAAATAATGACCTCTTCGTGGAAATTATTGTATGGTGTGTAGAAATTCAGGAATCTCGTTCACCTAAGGATTGCATCCTATTTGGAACGATCTCTTGGGAAACGCGGAATCTCTGTTTCATCTACGTCTGGACATTCTCAGCAGTGCATCCGCCGCCATCGTCCTACTTGGAAGTGGTTGTGTGGGACTCAGCTATAGGCACAGTTACGCCTGTCCGCCCGCTTTTTTGTAACCGCTTTTCTTACAAAATATACCTGACGTCATTCTCAAGCTCTTCTATTCTTTTGCTGTTCCGCCGCATCCCGTGAAGACCCCCACCTCTTACACATTTTCATTTGCTTTCCTAAACAGCTCTGGATGTTTCTTCACAAATAAACTTGCCTCCAAAATATATAGAGACGGTAATGTTAACAATCTTAGTTTTTTAAATAAAGGTCTGCATGAGTCTAACGGATAAGCCATACATATTGCACGGATGCATTTTTTTTGCGTAATAAAGACTTTATTGAACAAGGTCGAACCACCCCATAGAATAATTCCATATCGTAATAGTGAACCCACATACCCGTGATAAATTTTCACCCTTATTACTACTAGTAGATCCAGTAAACGATGTTTTCATCGTTTGCTGGATCTATTAGCAGTTTTATAATATTTCTACTGTGTGAGTCACAGTGTGACGTCATCAACCTATTAAGTAACCTACTCTAGTATTGTAATTACTTAATAGGTTGATGACGTCACACTGTGACTCACACAGTAGAAATATAAGATGCAAAAATTCGTCAGCAACACAAACCTTCCTGGTAGCTCAGTTGGAAGAGCACTCGACCGGTCATTGAGAGGTCGTGGGTTCAAATCCCACCTAGGGGGGCAGGTGAATTTTTCCATTTTTCAAAAAATATTTATCAGGCAAGTTGGCCAAGACAACTATTTAAATAATAATAGTCTTTAATTGAGGATTGAGGGGCGGAGGAGGTGCGTGCGGAGGGTGTCGGAGTATTGGACGTCGGTCTATTGAAGTACCGGATTAGTGAGATTCTACTGTACTAGTTAACTATGACTAGGGAAGTGTATTTAACTGTTTATTTTTCTCCAGGGTGGTTTGGTGATCACATTAGCTGATGGGCGCACATCCGTGTGTGGCTCACGCGCACCCGCTCCGTGACTGCCGCCCACTGCTGGTTCGACGGCCGCAACAACGCGAGGCAGCTGGTCGTCGTGCTCGGCTCCCTGCGTCTCTTCACCGGCGGCACCAGAGTCACCACCAGCAGTGTGCAGATCCACGCCAACTACAACACCAACAACCTCAACAATGACATCGCTATCATCAGCTTCAACCAGATTAACCTCAATAGTGAGTTACTGCATCAATCCATCTTCATACCACTGCTGGGATCTCCCTTTAATCTAATGGGGGTTTTGAGCAATCCCACCAAGTTGCTCAATTAAAAAAATATTGGTGTGTAAGTGGTTTATCAACATCTTTGAACCAAAGTCAACTTCACCTGCACGTGGTGCACCCTGCTGACTGACAAACGAAGCTCTGGCGACAGGAGAGGTAGGGAGCGTAATTGTAAGCTACCCGACTGGGGAATGTACCTCCACCTCACAGAATACCGCAGCCAAATAACAATTCCCTTGAGGGTTGTTGTGTTCCTGCGAGTGAGTGAGGTCACCAGAAAGGAAGGATAAGCTGCGTTGGCAACGGGGATGGCGGCGCGCGAGCGATATTTTATGTTGCGAGCGTTAATATGGCTACGGTAATAGCTTCGCATCAGGCAGGCCGTATGCTTGTCTGCCTCCCGACGTAGTATAAAAAAAAAAAACAGTCACGTGTTGGCAGAGACCACTGTTTTCAAGTCGTACAAAAGCCATTGACTTAGGTTACCGATTGTCTATGAATGACAACAACGGGCACTGATGGATGGGGGCTTTACGTTCCCTCCGAAGCAAGAAGAAGCTCAAGATAAATAAACCCATCAATAGACAGGTTTCAGTCGCCGTTGCTTAACTTACGTAATCGATTAAGACGGACTTCTTGTTTGTTTGGATTACTCTGCGACAACTGTGTCTATAGCGTAGAGGAGTTCAAAAAGGTTATAATTATTATTTGTTATTTTTTTATTGTAATGTTATAATATTTAGACCATGTGACTACTGTTTATAATTTTAATTAGGTAATGTTTGACGACGAATATTTTATTTTATATTTGTATTAATTTATTTTGACATTTTAATTTTTTTATTATCTTTTGCATGCCAATGTTTGGTGCAACACGCTTGCACTTTTGTAGTTGTACCACCTTTGTACCGTGTTTGCTTGCAAATAAAATGATTTGATTTGGACACGCGCAATGACATCATTGAGCTCCTCCAATAACAGTGAGTTACACGACAAAAAAAATACGAAAAGGATTACTAGGATATAAAGTGGTGTAAACTAACAAAAAGGCAATGAACAATGTAGTCCATTGCATTCCCGGGGTATAACTACGGCTGCCTTGGAGCTCACAACGAATTTAATCAGAAGAAATTAGTAGTAAAATAAAAATAAAAAACAAAATCAAAATATCTTTATTCCTTGGACTTTATAAAGCACTTAGAAACGTCATACAAATTAAACATAAGAACATGTATAAATCATTATCATATCTTGAATGTGAAAGTGAATTTAAGTGCCAGTTCCGGCGACGGGGCTTCTTGAGAAGAACTGGCAAGAAACTCAAGGCCGACTCTTTTAATTGCCAATATCGCAACAATACAAAGTAGTAGGAAGCTTTTGCAATATGGCTTCCCCTCTTTGCAATGTGAGAGATAGCAACAAGGAAAATAACAAGGGGCAAATTAAAAACAAACTTTTTTAACTTTTATATCGATGAACGCCGGCTGCATGCACGAAAAAGCATAACTCATTGAGTGAGATGAGTCAGAACGGGGAACAAGCTATCTCTCTTCCACTCCATCGGCCGATGTTTTCTTGTGACGTTAACACGTAAAATTATCGTCCGTCCACCGATACACAGATAACCAATTTATTTGTTGAAGTTGTAACATACGTTTTGTTCTGTTCATAGACAATATCCAATTTTGTTCTGTTCATAGACAATATCCAAACCATCAACCTACCCACCGGCATGGCCAACAACATGTTCGCGGGCTCGTGGGCTTGGGCAGCAGGATTCGGCGCTACTGGAGACAGTGAGTATTGAACTTTGTTGTACAAACAAGAACAGGGGGCCTACTGCCTAAGCTGAAGCCGATACCGATGGAATATTTTTATTCCAAAAAATTAATTAAGCTTAATTAATTAAATAAATATTTAATTGATTAAATACTATATAATTAATAATTAATATTTAATTAGTTAGTATTTAATTAATTAAATAAATATTTATAATTATTAATTAAGCTCTAGCGTTTCTACCAGCTTAGTTAAACATAATTAATAAATAATAAATATAAAAATCAATGCCACTTTTCGTTGTAATTTTATAACTCAAGAACGGGCTCACCTATCCAAACCAAATGTTTAGGCTTTGTTCGGACTATTTAGTAGATCATTTATGTGAAGTTTGCACAAAATCGGTAGAGCGGTTCTTCATTTATCATATTTTTTGTAACAAATGAATTCAATAATCATTTTGTTAATGGGGATTGTGCTGTCAAATTGAAACTTTTTTCAGTGATAACAGTACAAGCATGTTGTTATGTCATTCATGCGGTCATTTCATTTTGGACGTACTTCGACTTTATGTTGCCTGTTCCAGAGTCGGTACCCCAGCCGTTTGTTTATTCATGCTCAAAATGGAAAAACAAAAAATATTGTTTATCCAAATGTTTTGGATTAAGTTTTAAAATAGCTAGCAATTAATAAATTATTTTTTTGTTTGAATGAATTTGATGTTTGAATTTTTTTTTATTATTTCACTTTATACGTAGCGAAGCACGTACCGGGCCGCTAGTAAATAATAAATATTTCTCGACAATTTACACAGCGCCATCTAGTCCAAATTAAGCGCAAAGCTTGTGTTATGGGTACTAGACAAGTGATAAATGTACTTAAATATATATATATATTTTTTGTAGATACATACTTATAATACATAGAATACAGCTTGTGTTATGGGTACTAGACAAGTGATAAATGTACTTAAATATATATATATTTTTTGTAGATACATACTTATAATACATAGAATACACCCAGACCCAGACAAACAGACATGTTCATGCACACAAATGTTTGTCTTGTGCGGGAATCGAACCCGCGACCTCGGAGTCAAAGTGGCCATTGCTAACCATTCGACCACCGAGCTTGTCGAATTATCAACAGTCTAAGCATAAGTTTGTTTTTTGCATTCAAAAATTCCGACGGTAATCGACTTCAGCTACGGCGGTAGGCCCAGGATCTGATTTCCTTGCACATAAATCTGTATACTATTTAAAATTTGACTCAGTCTGTTTCATCCGTCAAATCTTTTTTTTTTTCTGAATTGTGTCTTACTAATTATTCCTTTTTTTTTTAATTTAATTTAATTTTTATTGTTATCATTCATTATTATCAGCCTGTATCTACCCACTGCTTGATATTGGCATTCCCCAATGCTTTCCACCATATCCGATCCTCCGCTTTCCGCGTCCAGCTGCTCGCTCGAGGTCATCGGTCCATTTGCAGGGAAAGCGCGTTATAAAATCCACTTCTGATTTCAGACTCGCCAATCACTAACAACCAGTTTCTGAGTCAAGTTCAATTGCAAGTCATTACAAATGCCGTCTGCGCCTCAACTTACGGCAGTTCTGTTGTCAATGGTGGAGTCATTTGTGTCGCCACGCCCCAGGGCCGCAGCACTTGCGGCGGTGACTCTGGCGGTCCACTTTGGCTCTGGAACGGCAACAACCGCATCTTGGTAAGTTATGATCACCTAGTACTTTTAGGCTAATAGCTTTGTGGATTATACAAATTATATGGCAATTTTAATTCGACCTACATACACCACAATAATCCTACGCCACAGAATGAAATAATAGTATATAAGTATCTGTACTATTAAACCAGCAATTCTTGTAATTGAGTGGAGCGACCGGAGCAAGCGGAAAGCTTATATACGCCGAAAAATCACTTTTGGAAATGAATATAATAAATAAAATATATGGTGGAAACGCTTGGCCCATGGGGTCCGAGCGCAAAAAGTTTATTTAAAGATATCTCCAAACGTTTGGTCGACTCTTCCCGCGACCAGCCCCCTTACTACCATTTCTTATTGCGATTCAATAATTGAATAGATTGCTTATTCATACCACTGAATAAGCGACTCTATTGATGGTGGTAAGGGGGCAGAGGACTGGCCTATTTCTCGCTCAGCGAATAAGCATCGCCATCCAACGTGGCAATGCTGCTAGCCTTCTGGCCACGTTACCTTTTGATGGCGATGCGGAAGAATTTTATGACGCTGTTTAGATTATTATATTTTATTAATTTTAATTAGTTTTTGTGTTTAGTTTGTGTATATTGCCAAATTTAGTTTTTATTTTAATTGTATGTTTTTATTAGTTAAGTAGTTGTGATAATTCGATTTTTATCGACATCGAATATTCGCTGATATCAATATACCGTTTACCAAAAAGCAAAAAATAAATATAAATATTTCTGGTCAATTTACACAGCGCCATCTAGTCCCACATTAAGCACAAAGCTTGTACTGTGGTACTAAATAACTGAAATTATACTTAAATACATTTTTTTTATGTAAGTACATTATATATAATACATAGAAAACACCCAGATCAAGACAAACAGACATGTTCATGCACACAAATATTTGTCTTCTGCGGGGATCGACCCCGCGACCTCGGAGTCAGAGTGGCCATTGCTAACCATTCGACCACCGAGCTCATAGATTAAATCACTCTTTGCTCAATTAAGACATACCATTCTCCTGCAGCCGTTGGCCGTGTGGTTTCCGGCAGACTAGAATAGAATCACTCCGTCTCTTCCCATGGATGTCGTACACGGCGACTAAGGGAAACACATAATAAAACATCAATCAGTTCTCCCCAACCCGCCTGGCCAGCGTGGGGAGTGTAGGCCAAATTCTCCTTCTGTCTGGGACGGACGAGAGAGGGTCGTGCTCCTGTAGTGGAGACTAAAAAAAACTTGATTTTTCAAAACAAATATAAACCGACTTCAGTTAGCGAGCACAGCTTATTGGTGGGACACCCTGGGAGACACTGCTGACCATCTTCCGTGAGAAAAGTTACTGCATCACACAAGATAAAAAAAGATTCCTTAATCGCCTTGTACGACCTCCAGCGCAGAGCAATGGAGTGGCGCAATTTTATTTTGCCGGTAACCACACGGCAAATTGAAGGGTTTCCCTCGATTTTTATGGGATCCCATCATCAGACTCTGACTTGGTGAATATGGGACCACCTCGCAATCATATCAATTCAAATAAAAAATCTGAATTTGACCACACCTGCTTATAAAATTTAAGGGTTTCCCTTGATTTCCCTGGGATCCCATCATCAGATCCTGACTTGGTGAATATGGGACCACCTTGCAATCATACCCTTTCAAATAAAAAAAGAATTTTGAAAATCGGTTCACAATTCGCGAAGATTTTTAATAACATACATCCAAAAAAAAAATCAGTCGAATTGAGAACTTCCTCCTTTTTTGAAGTCGGTTAATGACCTGATGATGATGATTCTCCTGCAGATTGGTGTAACGTCATTCGTCCACATCAGCGGCTGCACACGCAACTTCCCCGCCGGCTTCGTCCGAGTCACCAACTACCTCACCTGGATCCAGCAGAGAATCTAAGAAGACTCTTTAATCTATTTCTGACTAATAAATAAGTTTCGTATTTTTTTTAATTTAAGGTATTTTATTTCGGTTTCAACTATCTCAATTCTCAACTACTCTTTCTTTGAAAAATACGATTTGGACTCCTAATGTTATAATATTATAATAAAACACTTGTACATACTGTTCCACTTAATTATAATTAATTTTACCGACCGGTTTCGCCGGGTTTGGACTCCCTTTGTCCATCCACGCCCCGGCCACTCCATACAATTGTCGCGTATTGAACCACTACATAAACAAAGACGTCTTATCTGTGCAAGTCTGTGAAAGGGAATGAGCGTAGTGCGTAAGTACTGTTTCAAATTCGTCTCAGAGGAACCATCGACGAGTAGAATAGGAGTGAATTTAAAACACAAACCAAAATGTAATTAACTATATATTTTAAATTGTAAAGCTATTGGAATTCAATCTATACTAATATTATAAAGCTGAAACGCAAAAATCACATATGATAGAATTGTTCCTCTTTAATGGACTCTCATGGACTACGACTCTTTAATGGACTCTTAATAAGATTCTCTTCAATAAGACTGTTTAATGGATTTTCATGGACTACGGTCTGAAATAAATTATTATTATTATTTAAAAGTTCTAAAAAAAGTCCGCGACAGCATAATTATGTCTATCTTTTATATTATATCACATAGATTGGTTCACTACGATTTTTCAAATGGTAAACCTTACTTCACACTCAACGGTCTGTCACCCGCAGGCGAAGTTGAGTGATTCAGCTAGTTACTTCATATAAACTAAATGACGAGTATTTAAATCTTACATTTACTAATGGGTACAATTATTAATACAATTAATTTGGGGGCTTTGGGGGCCGAGTGGCAAAAAAATTTTTAAAAAACTTTCGTCGCGTCTGGTCGAAACATCTCGTGACCAAAATGCTGGCCTCTTTTTTTTTGCAAAAAGAATTAGTCTTGCGATCCAACGAGGCAACGGGGCCAGCATATTGGGAAATTTGCCTACGGGCAGCTGTTTATTAGATTAGTTTTGTTTCTAGATTATTTTAATTAGTTTTAATTTAGATGTATTTATTTCATTATTAATTTTAAGTATTATTAGAATACTAATAGAAATAAAGTAATTATCCACTTTAAACACTTTATAAAGGACGATCATGCGATGGATTGTTCTCTTGAAGGTTGTTTTTCCTCCTCCTCCCGCTCCGCCAAATCGCAGTAGAGCAGCGTGGTGGAGTAATCTCTAAACTCCTTCATTTTTTTTTCATTTATACTACGTCAGGTGGGAGACAAGCATACGGCCTGCCTGATGTGAAGCGGTTACCGTAGCCATTTTAACGCTTGCAACATAAATTATTGCTCGCGCGCCGCCACCCCCGCTGCCAATGCAGCATCTCCTTCCTTTCTTTCTGGTGACCTCACTCACTCGCAGGAACACAACAACCTTTAAGGGAATTGTTATTTGGCTGCGGTATTCTGTGAGGTGGAGGTACATTCCCCAGTCGGGTAGCTTACAATTAGGCACCCTACCTCTCTTTTCGCCAGAGCTTCGTTTGTCAGTCAGCAGGGTGCACCACGTGCAGGTGAAATTGGCTTTGGTTCAAAGATCTTGATGAACCACTTACACCCCAATCATTATGCGATGGATTGGTCTCTTGTAGGTTATTTTTCCTCCTACTCCCGCTCCGCCAAATCGCAGTTGAGCAGCGTGATGGAGTAATCTCTAAACCCCTTCAATTAAGGGGAGGCCCATATCGCAGCAGTAGGATGAGCAAGGGTTGACAACAAGGTTGTTTTTCTAACAATCAACATATACTTTTTTTTTATTTAATAATTTATTTCTAAAACTCTCACACATACATTTCAACACGTTAATGCCGTACCACGAAAACCTCACAGGGTTTATCTGGGTAGGCGAGTCGCTGAGTTTAATCTTATTTGTACACAATTTCATATAGCATAACCAAGTAGAACATAACCAAGTAGATTCCGATGTAAATCAAGGGACATTTTCTATGTAGTGCTTTCTTAATTGACATCTGAACCTTTTGGGATTTTGTAGGTACATGGTTTGCAACTGTTCTGGCAATTTATTTAAACAAGTTGGGATCCTCTGGTGCCATACAAGTTGGTTACTTTAGGTATTATATACTTGTTCTTATTTGTCAGTGTCCTCATGTAACCGGGTCTAGATTTTTCACTTAAACAGTGAGCATTGCTTGACTCTGTTAAAATTTGAAATTCATTTTTATCATAAACACTCATAATGTTACAGTATTTAAATAGTTCCTTTTCGTTATTATTATACTTCTGTTTTATGTTTTTAGGACAAATAATTTTTAGTATTCTTAATTGTAATTTGTATAAACATTCAATATATGTTGTATACGTTCTACCGTAACTACTTAGTCCGTAATTTATAACCGAGTCTGCCAGGGCCATATACATCAATCGGAGTATTTTATATGGAAGTTTATATTTTAATATTAAAAATTTGCTAATTATTGATCTTAGTTTATTGCATACGTGATCTTTGTGTGGACCCCAACAGAATCGACTATCAATCACTAGACCGATATACATATGTTTGTCTACTACATCTAACGAGGAACACCGACAATCGCTACTATAGTTGTGCAAGCAGTCGTGTGCATGGGCCCTTATCACCGGTGTGGTTGAGGCTTTATTGTGCGACGAGTGTATATGAACAATTTTTGTTTTTTGTGCATTTATTACTAGTTTGACGTCATGCGCCCATTTACACACTTGATCGAAGTTGTGTTGTAGCGATTGTTGAGCTTCTACAATATTTTTATGCGCAGATATAATGCACGTATCGTCCGCAAATTGGTACACGGACCCTGTTTTAATTATATTACTCATATCGTTTACATATAGCAAATATTCGGTTGGTCCGATTATGGAGCCTTGGGCCGTACCCTTGGTGGTCATTGTTTGCTTGCTGTATAGGTTGTCTATTTTTACAGTGGTGTACCGATTGTTGTGATAGTTTTTTATAAGTTCCAGGAGAGGTCCCTGTATTCCGCTTCGTGACAACTTGTCGTATAGTATAGTGAATTCGAGCATTTCGAAAGCTTTGCTAAAATCAATAAATAATGCTAACACATGCATTTTCTTATTAAGATATTCATTGACTTCGTCTGTAAATATTCGTAATAGTTGAGTTGTGTTTTTTTGTTTTTGTAATCCGTATTGGTTTTTACTAATGATATTATATTGTTGTAGGTGACTATTTAACTGGTCACATAAAAATCTTTCAATAATTTTATCTACACATGACAAGATTGTGATCGGCCTGTAGTTATTATATTCATTATGCTTGCCTTTTTTATATATTGGGCGTATTACTCCTACTTTGAGTAGGTCTGGATATATCGATGTGTCGAGGTACCGGTTAATTAAATGTGTGATCACCGGGATCATTTTATCTGAAATATATTTTACATCTTTCACTCTAATGCCATCGTATCCCGGACTCTTACGGTCGTTTAATTGTCTAATAATTCGGGCGACCATTTCTTCCCGCGCTCGATGGACTCTAAAGGATTTGTCAGGTGTTATCTCATACAACGATCGGTCTAGCAAAGACCGGTTACAAAAATTACATATATTTTTTATATTGTTTTCAAATTCTGTGGCAAAATTATTGGCTAAGTCTAATGTATCGATTTTGAATGATTTTCGTAGAATGGCATCTATCCTATTTATGATTTTACCCGTAATGCTAATAATTATTTCCCAGATTTTTTTCGTATTCTTAAAATTTTTGCAAACTTCTGATTTTATTTGTTTATTTTTTAAATAATTTGTGTATCTATTTGTTTTATTCCTATAAGTATTATATAATTTTCTATTATTAAAGTTAAGCTTATCATGTTGCCAAATTGCATATAACTCATCACGTTTCTTACACATGTTCTTTAACCGTTGACTGGCCCATGCACAAGTTTTCCGCTTACTGTTTTTGTTGACAATAATTGAATGTTCACATTTATTGTAAACGTTGGTAAATTGATCATACATGTAATTTACAATGTCATTAGGGTTGTTATATTGCAAAGGCACCGTCCAGTCAATATTTCCTAGCTCACTGCACAGCATGGACTCGTCTAGTTTTGTTATTTTTTGTTTATTACTGCTCAAGTCATTGCCACTGAGCGCGCCTGAAATTGCACAAGCCGTGATACTGTGATCCGCCGCGCGATACTTATCACAGAAGTATAAATATCACGCGAATCTACGTTACGAATAAACACATGATCTATGCATGACCTAGTTATGCGGTCGCCATATTTTTCAATTCTAGTGTAAGAATTAACTCCACTAGTGAATCCCCACGTGCACATAGAATCTAAGTATTGATTTGTTAATGTATTAGGTTCCAGTATGTTTAAATTCATGTCTCCCATTATCACATAACTTTGTTTGTTTACATAATTTGTCAACAAAGAACCCAACTCTTTAATGAAGCGATATTTTTTTGTATCCGGAGGCCTATATAAAGTACATAGTCCAACTTTAAATTTCTTCAAAGTTATCTCGTCAGTTATATGTTCAAAATCTCGTGAAGTAAAATTATTTAGCCTGGTAAACGGTACCGACTTATGTACATACAATAACACTCCGCCACCTTTTCTGTTACACCTTAACTCATGATATAAAACATAATCGGGCATCTCGAATAATTGTACTTGATCGTTATTTATGTTTGCCTCAGTTATTGATATAACATGAATCCTGCATTTCGAGCTTAATACTGTATGTTCCAGTTGTGCAAAGTTTTTTTTCATGGAGCGTATGTTGACATGGAAAAATACCAATGAGTTAGCCGATTCCGGCAGTCTATCCGCAAAGTCATTCCAAGCATTACAGTTAGTTTCAATTACGTGTGTATCATCCATTGTGAATTATGTAATTTATATATATTTAATATGATAAAGACTTTGGGGATGGATTACTCACGCAAAGAGAAAAACAATTTACTTACTGCTATGCTGCAATGACCTTACGTTCTCCAAATCCTGGACAGATCGTATCACTATAATTTTCGATTTATCACTTTTACGTATAAGAATATTACCATGTTTGCACCATACATACAGATCTATAATTGATTCAGATGTTATTTAGCGGAAGTCAATTTGATCTACACTACTTTCCGTGCTTCCGCCACCAATTAGTTCATGTAAATTATTGCAAATGACCGTCTGTCATTTGTAGATAACCATCAATATCTACAGATCGCCTAAAACAGCTGGAGCAGAGACGTCCAAAGCAGCCACGGCAGTCGCATGCATCTACTAACGATAATGGATGGATAGGCCGGCCGGCCGGCAGTAATTTGCATGAACTAATTGGTGACGGAAGCACGCAAAGTAGTGTAGATCAAATTGCCATTTACAGATCTGATGATGCCTCGCGAAGGAACGAAACGCGTATTGCAGAGGCGACTACGGCAGTCGGGGCGGCGGCAGTCGCACGTATCTTCTGTTTCAGATGTTAGAGAGACGCTGAGAGGACCGCAGCAGCTGGAGCAGAGACGTCCAAAGCAATCAGTAGAGGGTGAGTGCCGGCTGCCAGTAGTTCTCATGCACTCAAAGTAATGTAGATAAAGTTGCAAGGTAGATATAATCGTATATTGATAACATCGAATTAACAGATAAGTTGCTATTTAAATTATTTATCTTTTAATATCCATCCAAAAATAGCCTTGCCGCTTATGGGGAAACCCGCTCAAAACCAAACAGTAAATCGCAAAGACTGATGTGTTAATACTTTAATGATAATAATATATAAAATTTATATGTCTGTCTGTCATGTTTAACAATGTTATTGTTTTAGAAAAGAGATTAATACAATCCAATAATGTAAAGAGAGACGGGGGCCCACCACACACTTCCACGTCTGTAGATCCTATGTAGCCAGGATTAACAGCGGCGACCAAATTGACCAAAAAGGCATTGAACAATGAACTCAACTACGAGACTACTAAACGTGCACGAACACGCGAGAAGCAAAGCATCGATAGGGTACACTAATCGCTTTATCGCAAGTAGGATGTGTACTTGTTATGCACACCGCCTTGTAGTATGCAAGAAAATGTGGCGTAATAGGTAAGCAGTATAATGATTATTATACTTCTATTTCTTTGCATGGACCTTACCCATTTTATTTTGGATTTGGGGTCGGTCCCTAGTATCATACGTCTCCAGGCAGCTCGGTCCTGGGTCATCTCTTTGTTAACTTAGGTTTCTTTGAGTTTCTTATCTACTATGGACATCCATGTGATTCAGGGTCTTCCTCGTCCTTGGGGTTTAGGTTCGATATCTAGCACATGGGGTGTGTTCAAAGGAGTTATTTGACATGATGCCGACGGCCTCCTTCTACAGTCGCTCCGCTCGCCATCGACAGGGAATTCATCCTCACACATTAGAACCGAAGTGGTCACGTTCTGTGCGGTACCAGAGAAGTTTTCTTCCACGTACCTACTACCAAGCTGTGAAATGAACAGCCTGTTGAGGTTTTCCCAGCAAACTACAGCATGGGGTTCTTCAAAAAGAGCGTGAAGATGTTTTTACAGGGTCGCCAACGCTCATGTAATGTCTCTGGTGTTACAAGCGTCCACATGCTACGGTAACTGCTTTCCATCAGGTAGTCCGTGCTTGTTTGTCACCTTAGTGGTATAAAAAAAATTTGCAATTTACAATTTGCTGGTCATGTAGTCGGATGGTCGCCTCACAACGTGTCCGTCCCACCGCAGACTACTGTAGAGCTCTACTGTAGTTTATCTGGAATAGGTCTCACTTTGAAGGTGCCTATTATGTGTATATACAGGCATAATCCAGCCTAGTTACACCATCTGTCCACCTGAGCATCTTCATCTCTGCGCAGTATATATATATATATATGTATATATGTATGTGTATGTATGTGTGTGTGTATATGTATATATATATACATAAGTAATACACTTACAACTACTCATATATACAGAAGCTGCATTCATTTGTGTTTTTTGATTTATTATAAACGAATGGAATATATTAGCATTATATAGCTGCTTGTAATTGTCAATGAACTTCGAATTGAGTTGAAATGTACATGTGTGGCTTAATTGTCTTGTCTAATGTGCGCTTGTTATTGTAGAGCGGGCTCTCCTGGCACAGGTATTTGATTACCTAAAAGGAGGGCCCAACCTAATTGATGCTACTGTAACTTTATAGACAATAAAACATTATTATTATTATTATTTGTATCTCTCTTAAATCACGGGTCAAGCCCGGTCATTTGATAGGCGTGCGCGGGGATATGGATCCAACGCGCAGAGGCCCCTTTGAGAAGTTTGATGTAATGTTGTACGCCCGCCGTGACCCGCTCCAGGATATGTCAATGGAACGATATACCCATGAGCAGGTCTCGGCAGGCGTTGAGACTATTGCGAAGTGTGATGGAAAATGAATGGGCTATGGAGATGAGATCTGGGTGAATTTAATACCGGGCTATTACAGAAGAGGGTCGGACGCCTGCCATAACTGCTTTTATTGCTAGTTATTTCCGGCAGGCGGTGGCTTGCCACTCACTAGATGGGCCCCCGAAATGCCAGGAAATCGGCCGGGGGCAACACCGGTGTGAGTGACTCAGGGATGTCGAGAGGTGTGCTGCGCTTTCTCCGAAGTTACTCGCGGCGTGATGCCCTTTAACACTTCCACCCCTGGAGCATATAGCTCTAGCGGCTCCTCTCTGGACGGCCAATGAAGGCAAGCCAGAGCTGAGAGTCCTGCGGGCCTTCTTGTGTTTACACTCCGACCGATGAAGACACGTCGGAGACGAAGGCCCTGACCGACTCTCTGGAGACTCGGGTCCGTGGTGTCGCTACTCACACAACAGCTCGCCACACAAGCTGCCCTGCGGACAGCTAGTGTGGCGAGCTTACTTATTATTATTATTATTAGTGTAATTGATTTTCGTGCTGCCTTTTGAGTGGTCAGCGTTTGGTTCCGTATGTCATGCCGGGACAGCCGGCTGCTCTGTATACTTGTCCCTTTATGCGCATGGGCATTCAGCTGTCGCATAGCACGCCCGATAGTTCCCTTATTATTATATATAAAAAATAAAATAATAAAATATTTTATTTCAGATAATTAAAATCCTTACATAACCAATTCGTAATTACATATTTTTTTGAATCTGTGTTTTTTTAGCTTTGTTTTGGTCTAACCAGAATATTTTTTGGTGACGTAGTTTTTTTTTATATTTTATTTTGTGAGCCGAGGCAGTTTTGGAAAACTTACACCTTGCACTTAAACTTGTTTCTACACGAAACTTCAAACGCGATTTACTCGAAATCAATTATTTTCTCTTGAGGTCCCATTTTGGTCAACCACTCACATTTTTAGTGAAATAGTATAACGAATTAAATTTGGTGCACAGCTCAGTTCTATTAAAATCTATAATTTAATTTATTAATGAAATTGAATGTCAGAAATTAATTTATGCAATGTCAAGTGTAACTAGTTAGTTCATGTCAAATACATATATTAAATAATTAAATTTAATAATTGAATTTACTGTCAAAATTTATTTGTACGATGTCAAGTGTACTTATTTAATCCATGTCAAATATGAAATATACAAATTCAAATTACTCTCCTCACTTACTCGGATAATGATTATTATCCTCATATATCCTTATATGTAATTATATATCATCGTACGATCTACAAATTACGTCGAGTAAATCCGCGAACAAAACAGATTAGCAATTTTTTGTTGACATGTGCTAAAGTCTATCAATCTATTAATAAATCATTGTAATTAAAAATATTAAGTGTTAGATAACGAAAAATGAATTAAGGATTATGATAACTTCACTAATCTTTGGTTGCACCTATATATACTTCTCAAGTTCTTCCAGCGGTATTGTTGAACACTCCATTCAAAATGAAACTCCTACTAGTTTTGTTGGCCGTGGGCTGCGTGGTTGCTGAAGAACAGATATCTCTGTTCTACCACGACAGCATTGGCGTACCTCTAGCAGCCAAGATCAAGGCGTCCGAAGAAGCTGCTGACTTCGACGGCACAAGAATCACAGGAGGAAATGCTGCTGCTCTTGGAGCACACCCACACTTGGTAAGAAACATTATGAACTTAATAATACTCTTGTTTGATGTTAACCTTCACTTCTTTTGACGTGAAAATCTTTAAATCTATCTTTGAACGTCATTAAAATTGTTTCCATAAGGAGGCAATTAAAAAAAAAACGATAACAAAATCGGAACATACAGTTTGGTGTTGCAGCCACAAATCTATCATCTCCATATAAAATTTAATCACACCACTGGATAGATGAAGGATCAAAGAATTTATTACGCTAAGTAAGGACTATGGAACATCGAGTTCGGGGGAGGGGGAGCGCTGCCATTTTAGTGCATATGACGTATTCACGTACAACACGTTTTTGTTTTGCGCTTTAATTTGAACGACACGACTTTTAATTTCTACTTCATTTGTTCTACTATATCTAGAATCGATCCGCATTCATAACTCTTTTAATTTCGATTTTGTCACTTGATTTTTTCTTTTATGAAAGCTATCCAATTGAGCCTAAGCCTTCTTCCACCTGGCTTTCTCTCTATGACTTCCGTGATATTGTTCCTGTTTTACTTGCATACCCATATTTGATGAGAATTATAAATTTAATCATATGAGACTACCTTGGAAGAGCAGCTATCCTATGCTCTTTCTCCTCAATCAAGAGTACCTGTGCCGTACTATGTTCTCTTTTTCTATCTTTTTATTTCCCTTGTTAATAAAGAATACTGTCTCCATTCTTATTTATGTTTTTACTCTTCACTTCATAGACTCTACGACTGTCAATACAACATTAAACAACAGCGAGCAACCCCACAACAACACTACTGCTTTCAATGCGATGTGGTAGCCGTGCCAGTGATTTGTTGGGGAGAATAAAGGTCTTCTTGCAATGGGGCAAAATTGCTTACTGGGGAAGAGATTACCGTAAGTCTCATGATTTCATGACTAAGGTCGGTATATGGGGACAACTTTATCTGCAAGACATGGAATCACATCCATAGCTGAGAATATTTCACAAACTATACTGAAATAATATCCATTTCATCGACGTTCATTGGCTACGTTAACAGGACAGACAAGACAAGTTAACTTTTAACTCATTTCACAGGGTGGGTTAGTTGTCACATTAGCTGATGGACGAACATCCGTATGTGGTTCCTCGCTTCTCACTCGCACGCGCTCCGTCACTGCGGCCCACTGCTGGTTTGATGGTCGCAACAACGCGAGGCAGTTGGTAGTCGTACTCGGCTCCCTCACCCTCTTCAGCGGCGGCACCAGAGTCACAACCAGCAATGTTCAGGTCCACGCCAACTACAACACCAATAACCTGAACAATGACATCGCTATCATCAGCTTCAACCAGATCAACCTCAGCAGTAAGTATTGTCACATAAGATTGGGAAGTCCGGCAAGGGGGAGGGGGGGGGGGGGCACCATATATTTCCACCACTAAGTCTCCTGTGTAGCCAGAATTAACAGCGGCGACTGCCAAAAAAGGCAACGAACAATGAAGTACATTGCAGTCCCAGTGACTCACAACGAATTTAATCAGAAGAAATTAGTAGGAGTAAGAAGCTTTTGTAATTTGACTTCCTCTCTTACCATTGTGAGAAAAAATAAGACAACAAAAGCTTAAAGAGATAGCTAGTCAAGTGACGCTCAACTGCCGTGCAACACGATGGTGATTAAAACACTATTGAGGACCTAAAACATTGAGTTGTTACCTAAGACTTAGATTCCAATAATATGAATTGCAAAATCGTCTGAACGATTGGTAATTCTCCCTTATTGCTACCAAATCAGAATAGTAGAAGAAGGTTGGGAAAAGAATATAAAAAAAAATGGGGTGAATTAATAGATAGATAGATAGATAGATAGATATAATTTTATTTGCACACTACAATACACAATACATCATACACATTTCAATTTATACAGTTACACAATCACTAGGCAAGTAATAATAATAGTAAAACATACAGTTCGCTTACAACATTTACACATTGACAAAAAATAATTTTAATAGAATTTTATAGTATCAACTGTAATGGGGTTTAAGGTGGAAGGCATTAGGGAAGTCCTATGTCCAGCAGTGGATAGATACAGGCTGATGATGACGACCAAGTTGAAACTTGTTCGTTGATGTATCTCAATGTAAACTCAGACTTATATGACTACACCCTTTGTAGAAACTTTTCTATTCATAAAAGTACTAAATATTATTGGTAACCTATTGCACCTTTTGTTCCAACCGGGTTTCCAACAACCGACACATAACAATACACATGTTCTTTTGTTTAGACAACATCCAGACCATCAACCTTCCCATCGGCATGGCCAACAACATGTTCGTGGGCCAATGGGCCTGGGCAGCAGGATTCGGGGCCACGGGAGACAGTGAGTATGAAACCTTGTTAATAACCTTTTTATACCACAAATTGTGAAATTATGAAATCGAATTCCCTCGTCGGTATTTTCAAACAATTACGACATGGGAGCCTTCAAGAACAGAGTCTATATTTCCCTTAAAAGTCTAGCAACGGATCGGTGACCCCTTGGTGTTGCTGATCTCATCAGGTGATCCACGTGCTCTCTCATATTAAAAAAAAAAACAAACAAATACAATTCATATTGGGGTGCAAGTGGTTCATCAACATCTTTGAACCAAAGCCAACTTCACCTGCACGTGGTGCACCCTGCTGACTGACAAACGAAGCTCTGGCGAAAAGAGAGGTAGGGACCGTAATTGTAAGCTACCCGACTGGGGAATGTACCTCCACCACAGAATACCGCAGCCAAATAACAATTCCCTTGAGGGTTGTTGTGTTCCTGCGAGTGAGTGAGATCACCAGAAAAGAAGGAGATGCTGCGTTGGCAGCGGGGGTGGCGGCGCGCAAGTGATATATTATGTTGCGAGCGTTAATACGGTTACGGTAACCGCTTCACATCAGGCGGGCCGTATGCTTGTCTGCCACCCGACGT
Organism: Hypsopygia costalis; assembly: GCA_937001555.2. Lineage (NCBI taxonomy): Eukaryota > Metazoa > Arthropoda > Insecta > Lepidoptera > Pyralidae > Hypsopygia > Hypsopygia costalis. The sequence goes on from OW443355.2 coordinate 304,332, forward strand.
AGTAAAAAAAATAATGCTGCTAGCATCTTGGGAACGATGCCACATGGGCCAAACTTTTTACATTTAGTTTAGTTTTGTGTTAGTATTATTTACTTTTTGGTACTTTACTTTTGTAGTTGTTATATTCTGTTCCCTAATTATGTAATATTTTGTGAATAAAGTTGTTTTAATAGGAAAAAAAGTCTCATTTGAGTCTTTGAGAATATAATATTAATAACACAGTCTATTCGGGATTTTATATATATATCTATTTCTCATTCTCTACATCTCACAGAATCATCATTGTAAATTATGCTCAATTAAACATGATTAAAGTTTACTTTTCTTTGCAGATAACCCTATAACTAACAACCAAATCCTGAGCCAAGTACAATTGCAAGTCATCGCGAATAACGTCTGCGCCCAAACCTTCGGTACCTCCGTGGTCAACAACGGTGTTATCTGCGTCGCTAGCACCCAGGGCCGCAGCGTCTGCGGCGGCGACTCCGGCGGTCCTCTCTGGCTCTGGAGCGGCAACAACCGTATCTTGGTGAGATATGATCGCCTAGTACTTATATAACAAGACCTACTTCTGTCTTCTATGTAGTATAGTTACTATGTTTTAGAAGACTTGTATTAGTTGTGAAGAAAAGACTGAACAATAATGTGTTTTAGGGTGTAAGGAGTTCATTAACATCTTTGAACAAAAGCCAACTTCACCTGCACGCGGTGCACCTTGCTGACTGACAAACGAAGCTCTGGCGATAATAGAGGTAGGGAGCGTAATTGTAAGCTGCCCGACTGGGGAATGTACATCCACCTCACAGAATATCGCAGCAAATAACAATACCAATGTAGTAATGAGTGAGTGAGGTCACCAGAAAGGAAGAAGATGCTGCGTTGGCAGCGGGGGTGGCCACGTGCGAGCGATATTTTATGTTGCGAGCGTGAATATGGCTACGGTAACCGCTTCACATCAGGCGGGCCGTATGCTTGTCTGCCACCCGACGTAGTATAAAAAAAAAAACATTTTTAAACTTGTAAACGGGTCCCGTATTCAACAAGATTGTAAAACACTGTTCTAGAATAATGATGAATACACAATAAAATATTCCAGCTCTAAATACTGCTGTGCGGTATTATTACAATTAGACTTTTTTAAAGTAAGTCGTAACATTTTGCAGATCGGTGTTACCTCGTTCGTCCACATCAGCGGCTGCCAGCGCAACTTCCCCGCCGGCTTCGTCCGAGTCACCAACTACCTAGCCTGGATCCAACAGAGAATTTAAGGAGTGTCTAAGACTTTAAATTGATCTATTTCTGACTAATAAATAAGTTAAATAATTTTAAAAAAATATAACTATTTTTGTTTAGCCGTGTGGTTTCCGACAGACTAGAATAGAATCACTCCGTTTCTTCCCGTGGATACGACATCCACAAGGCGACAAGGGAAATACATTATCAACTATCGATCAGGCCTCCCCAACCAGCTAGCCAGCCAGTTTGGCCAGCGTGGGGAGTGTAGGCCAAATCCTCCTTCCGTCTAGGACGGTGAGAGAGGCTCGTGCTCCTGTAGTGGAGACTAAAATGACCTGATGATGATTATAACTATTTTGATTCCGTTTTACAAACTTTGGGGTATAAGGAGTTTATCAACATCTTTGAGCCAAAGTCAACCTTACCCTGTTGACTGACAAACGAGGTTCTGGCGAAAAGACAGATAGGGCATAGCGTAATTTTTAAGCTGCCGGACTGGGGAAGTATCTCCACCTCACAGAATACCGCAGCCAAATAACAATTCCCTTGAGGTTTGTTGTGTTCCTGCGAGGGAGTGAGGTCACCAGAAAGAAAGGAAGGAGTATAGGCTGGCAATGGATCAGCGAACCCATGGTGTTGCTGATCTACGTGGTCGGTTGTGATTGCTTTCCTTCAGGCGACCCACATGTTCGTTTGTTCCCTCTCATATTAAATAAAAAACTACCCAAACCTTTCATATTTTTTTGTTGTTTTTATCGGGACGGGTGGACAGTGGTGGGTACATAATGCATAGATAACACCCACTCCAAGACAAACAGATATGTTTATGAAGGTTTATGCACACAATTGTTTATGTTGTGCGGAGATAGAACCCGCCACCTCAAAGTCAAAGTACTTAGCCATTCGACCAACGGCCTCCTCAAACACCATTCATTACCTACGTCTTCTATGGCTTTGTCTGCCTCTACTTCCTGATAACAGCAACATTAAAAGTATTCTTGTCATCTAGCTCATTGTTTAGGTCGCCAATAGTGTTAGATATTTAAAATCCGTGGTGCACGGCAGTTGAGCTTCACTTGACTAGCCATCTCTTTAGGCTTTTAATGCCGTAATTGCCATATTGCTATCTCTCACATTACTAAGAGGGGAATTGGGACGGGGGCCCACCACACATTCCCACCACTGTGTCTCCTGTGTAGCCAGGATTAACAGCGGCGACCGCCAAAAAAGGCAATGAACAGTGAAGTACATTGCAATCCCGGGGGTAAAACTACGGCTGCCTTGGAACTCACAACGAATTTAATCAGAAGAAATTAGTAGGAGTAGGAAGCTTTTGGAATTTGACTTCCCCTCTTAGCAATGTGAGAGACAGCAATATAGCAAATAAGGCATTAAAAACCTAAAGAGATGGCTAGTCAAGTGAAGCTCAACTGCCGTGCACCACGGATTTTAAGTATCTAACACTATTGTGGACGTAAAACATTGAGTTGTTACCTAACACATCGATTCCAATAATAATAATTGCAAAACCTTTCATTTATAAAATTAGGATTTTTCATAATCTAATCCTTACGCAAAATCTGTTCTTAGCTTACATAGTTTATGTACGAAATGTCAGCTCATCTACCTGGTAAAAGTCAATCTTAGGAACACACGCCGGGGAGGTTTGCGATGTTATTCTGTTGTTGCACTGCTGCGGTATTCAGTGGTGGAAGTTCTTTCTCTATTGGGCTATATGCCCGACCTCTCTATCGCCAGAGCCTCGTTAGTTAATCAAAAGGGTTCATTAGGTGCAGGATGGCTTTGATGGTGAGCCACTTACAGCCCAACTTATCAACACATCTTGAGGCAAGCCAGCCTGTAAGAAGATGTCGACATCTTTTTTGGGTGTAAGTGGTCCATCAACATCTTTGAACCAAAGCAAACTTCACCTGCACGCGGTGCACCCTGCTGACTGACATACGAAGCTCTGGCGAAAAGAGAGGTAGATAACGTAATTGTAAGCTACCCGACTGGGGAATGTGCCTCCACCTCAGAGAATACCGCAGCCAAATAACAATTCCCTTGAGGGCTGTTGTGTTCCTGCGAGTGAGTGAGGTCACCAGAAAGGAAGGAGATGCTGCGTTGGCAGCGGGGTGGCGGCGCACGAGCGATATTATGGTTAATATGGCTACGATAACCGCTACACATCAGGCGGGCCGTATGCTTGTCTGCCACCCAACGTAGTATAAAAAAAGAAAAAAATCACCACCGCCCATGGAGATCAGTAGCTCTTAAATTACATGTTTAAAATGCTGGCAACCGATCGGTGACCGATCCGTTGCCAGCCTTTTAAATATGTAATTTAGCTACTCGACAATTTTGCTAGTGAAAAAAAGATGGCGTTCCCAAGACAACATGTATGCCATACGATTATTGTCTAAACTTAAAAATGGCCTGAATTACTTCGAGAAAAGGAAACGGCCGTGCCGCTTTTTGCTCAACTTGGCGGGGGCACTGCCGTGCCCCTAGATTAATATCTAAAACCATTTGACGTCATAACGTCTTATAAATCGATGAACGCCGGCTGCACGCACGAAAAAGCATGAATCATTGTCACGTTCCGCCTGAGCCGAGCGTGCAAGCGAGAGCGCGAAACAACTAAGCGTTCGGCTTTTGACGCATCTATCTTTTGGGGTGTAAGCGGTTCATCAACATCTTTGAACCAAAGCCAACTTCACCTGCAACTTCATATGCACGCGGTGCACCCTGCTGACTGACAAACGAAGCTCTGGCGAAAAGAGAGGTAGGGAGCGTAATTGTAAGCTACCCGACTGGGGAATGTACCTCCACCTCACAGAATACCGCAGCCAAATAACTGTTCTCTTGAGGGCAGTTGTGTTCCTGCGAGTGAGTGAGGTCACCAGTAAGGAAGGAGATGCTGCGATGGCAGCGGGGGTGTCGGCGCGCGAGCAATATTTTATGTTGCGAGCGTTAATATTGCTACGGTATCCGCTTCACATCAGGCGGGCCGTATGCTTGTCTGCCACCCGACGTAGTATAAAAAAAAAAAAATATCTCTCTTCCACTCCTTCGGTCGATGTTTTCTTATGACGTTATCACATATAATTATCGTCCGTAAACCAATTTTACAGACAACCAATTATTTGTCTAAGCTTAATATCTAAAACTACTTTTTTCTGAAGAAAAGACCCTGACAGATGAATTTCAAAACTCTTGCCTTATGTCGAAATCGTCAGAGCCATCTGTTGAATCATTAGACGAGCTCGGTGGCGTAGCGGTCAATGACGCGGCTTCGACACCAACGCTCGTGGGTTCGATTCCCACACAGGACAAACATTTGTGTGCATGAACATGTCTGTTTGTCTTGGTCTGGGTGTTTTCTATGTATCATAAGTATGTATTTACAAAAAAAAAATGTATTTACGTATGTTTATCAGTTGTCTAGTACCCATAACACAAGCTTCGCTTACTTTGGGGCTAGATGGCGCTGTGTAATTTGTCTGACAATATTTATTTATTTATTTATTTATTAGGGCTTGAAGTACCCATACCAAGATTTAGAAATTTGACTTTCCCTCTTGACAATGAAAGGACAGCAAAGACAAAAATTTAAGAGTTTAAAGGGCTGATTACTCAAGTGTAGCTTAACTCTGGTACGCATTGGTTTATGTAGATAATGACGAGCTCGGTGGTCGATTGGTAGCAATGGCCACTTTGACTCCGAGGTCAAGCATCCGATCCCCGCACAAGACAAATATTTGTGTGCATGAACAAGTCTGTTTGTCTTGGTCTGGGTGTTTTTTATGTATTATATGTATGTATTTACAAAAAGTAATGTATTTAAGTATTATATAAGTTATCTAGTACCCATAGTACAAGCATTGTTTAGTTTGAGACTAGATGGCGCTGTGTCATTTGTCCAGTAATATTTACTTATAACTTACTCTGCTGAGAACGGAGAATAAAACAGAATATAACGCAAATAAAACAGTCGTTTGGAATAATATACTTTATTAGACATGCTTATCTTCTTTGGTACTTAATTGTCCAGTTCTTAATAGTTTTTAGATTCTCTGCTGGATCCAGGACAGGTGGGAGGTGACGCGAGCGAAGCCGGCGGGGAATCCTCGCTGGCAGCCGCTGATGTGGCCGAAGGAAGTCACACCGATCTGCAGAAGAAGGACTTTACTTCAATACTTGTAGACTTTTTAACTGCTTGCATATTGATCTCCAATAGAAAGGTCCTTTCTCCAAGCTTCTTCGATTGTATTCCTAAGCAAATACGTCATGGAAGCCTTTAAGAATAGAGATTATACGTCTCTAAGAAAGCTGAAAACTGATTGGAGTAATTTTTTGTATCAACCATTTAAACAATAATTATTTAATAAGTTTGGTGTTCAATAAATAGCCGACTATGAACTGGAACGATGGATGGAATGTAATACTTACCAGGTAGATGAATACACGCTATGACTTCACAGCAGTAGAATATAAAATGCAAAAATTGGCCACCATCACAAACCTTCCTGATAGCTCAGTTGGAAGAGCACTCGACCGGTTATCGAGAGGTTCAAATCCCACCTAGGCGAGGGAAGTGAACTTTTCCATTTTTCAAAAATTTTTAATATTTTGTACTTATAGATTGAGTTATATCTTGAGGTGTACATGACTCGCTGGCATCTTTTAGACCAAAATCAACCTCATAACGCAAGACAAGTGGTGACTAATCCAGCAAACAAACGAAGTTCTAGCAAAAGGGGTGGTTGAAACGTTGATGTTTAATCAGGTATATTCTAATTGAATAAATATTTTCTGTATATAGAACATAATCAAATAGAATAAATATTGGTTAAAAAAACTAAAAAAACACGCTTTTAAATCACATCAAACAAAAAAGTGAAAATCTTCCGGCTTCATCATCAGACCTTGAAACCTAATCGTGGTCAAAGTTAATTACAAGACTTTTCTAGGAAATCCAAAAACAGTTATGATACGATGTTCCATCATGAAGTTCCAGTTCATATCTTCCGGCTCCATCATCAGATCAGTTCGACAGTACCATATTATTGTATTGTCATCAGAACTACATACAGCTGCCAATTGTCATTACGCTACGATCCTTGGAAGATGGTTAAATTAGTTGCCTTAGATTCCATTACATAGTTAGTTACATACAGGTCGACCGTAGAAAGGCGTATTATACACGTCAAAAAATATCAACCCCTGGAGAGTAGTCAGCTAACGTGAGCGCAAGTGTTACCAAAACTACTAGGCAATCATAACTGACCAAGACGCGGTTGCTGCCGCTCCAGACCCAGAGCGGACCGCCAGAGTCTCCGCCGCAGGTGCTGCGGCCGCTGCCGTTGATGCAGATGACGGCAGCGTTGACGGTGGACGTGCCGTAGGTGGACGCGCACACGGCGTTGGTGATCACCTGCAGCTGCACCTCGCTCAGGAACTGGTTGGTCGTGATTGGGTTGTCTGCAATGAGAAATATACTGTATGTTCTGTCACACTGAACGTATAATAGCGTGTATCGTGTGATGTGCATTTGTAAATGCATTCTTCTTTGTTGCTTTAATAACTATGCCCTATGCAATGGAAGCTGTATTATTAATCTTACTAGCCAGTTGTCGTCCACTCTTATTCATCCCACTGCAGGGATATGAATCTCCTCTCAATTGAAGGGGTTTAGAGCGTACTCCACCACGCTGCTCAACTGCGGGTTGGTGGAGTGCGTATCAGGTCTACATCAATAAATAATAGAATCTGTATTTTTATTCTTACCAGTCACATGTCAAGAAATTTAGAATACGGATAATTTATATCCAAGTGTAGAAAGGAGGGGTTATCCTTTATAAGGATATTATTTAGAGTACCAAATGTTTGGGTATGAACCCTTACACATCCTACTGCTGGGTTACGGGTCTCCCCTGAATTGAAGTGCTGAACCACTTATACCACGCAGCTAGAGCAGAATACTCTACCACGCAGCTCAACTGCGGGTTGGCGGAGGCCAGTGTTTCAAAGGCCACTGCTTCATCTTAACGACTGTCATCTAATGCAACAGCCGACTCCGAAGCACAGATCCAAAGCACGCTGAAGCTCGGGATAATATAAACCCATCCATGAACAGGTTATGATCGATGTTGCTTAACTTGTGTGTTCGATTAAACTGACAAGTGCAACGACGTCAACGAGCTACTCGATTTGCCAAATATCTGATTTAGTTAAATTGATGAAAGCAATTAACTTACTGTCACCGGTAGCGCCGAAGCCTGCTGCCCACGCCCACGTGCCCACGAACAGGTTGTTGGTCATGCCCACGGGCAGATTGATGGGTTGGATGTTGTCTGTGAACAAAGCCGCATATCTTTAATATATTCAGCGGAGTCATATGATTTGGCACTTATACTTCACACATCTACCTTAGAAATAATGATGATTATTACGACGACCTTGTAAATAAAAGGGAACTCTGTTGGGGTGTAAGTGGTTCATCAAGATCTTTGAACCATAGCTAACTTCACCTGCACGTGGTGCACCCTGCTGACTGACAAACGAAGCTCTGGCGAAAAGAGAGGTAGGGAGCGTAATTGTAAGCTACCCGACTGGGGAATGTACCTTCACCTCACAGAATACCGCAGCCAAATAACAATTCCTTTGAGGGTTGTTGTGTTCCTGCGAGAGAGTGAGGTCACCAGAAAGAAAGGAAGGAGATGCTGCGTTGGCATCGGGGGCGGCGGCGTGCGAGCAATATTTTATGTTGCAAGCGTTAATATGGCTGCGGTAACCGCTTCACATCGGGCGGGCCGTGTGCTAGTCTGCCACCCGACGTAGTATAAAAAAAAAAAGAAAAAACTCTGTAATTAGTTACGTAAAAAAATGACAATTATTAAAGAAAACGAAAGAATTGAGCATACATCACCGAAAACTTAATTGGAATTGTAATTAAAATGAATTGCAAATAATATACAAAAATAGAGAAAAAGTGTGCATCACACAACAGAAGTGAAAACTTCATTTCTCGCTTCGTCTCTCTCACTCCCTGCCAACATTGCCAAAACCTGCGTTACAGAGCTTAGCGATGCGATCCTCCGCTTTCCGCATCTAACCGTTACCAGCCACTTTTTTGAGATCTTCGGTCCATCTAGAGGGGGGCGACGTCGTGGCCTCCACTCTAGGACTTTCCTCCCCCATCTGCCATCGCTGACTCGGCAGATTTGTCCAGCCCATTGCCACTTCAGCTTGCTGACTCAGAGAGCTATGTCGAACACTTTGGTTCTCCGTCGAAATTCTTCGTTTCGGATCCCTTAAACACACTCCGAAGTACTCTCTCCGTCGCTCACTATGCGACTTTTAGTTGTAAACTAACCCAACGGTCATCGTCCAAGTCTCTGTACTGTAGATCACAGCGGGGAGGATCCACTGATTGAAAATTTTGGTCTTCAAGCTTTAGGTTATATCTGCGGTGAGGATGTTACGAAGCTTTTCAAAGGTTGCCTAGCCCAGTCAAATGCATTTTATAATACTATCTAAGTTATCTCATTATATAAATGACTAGCGGCCCGGTACGTGCTTCGCTACGTATAAAGTGAAATAATTTGTACTGTCAACAATGAAAAAAGTTTCAATTTGACAGCACAATCCCCATCTGAAAAAAGTTTAAATTTGACAGCAAAATCCCCATTAACAAAATGATCCGCCATTTATTGAATTCATTTGTTACAAAAAATGTGATAAATGAAAAACCGCTCTACCGATTTTGTGCAAACTTCACATAAACCATCTACTAAATAGTCCGAACAAAGCCTAAACATTTGGTTTGGATAGGTGAGCCCGTTCTTGAGTTATAAAATTACAACGAAAAGTGGCATTGATTTTTATATATATAGATCTAAGTTATCACATTATATAGATGATATAATTCATCAAAATCTACAACTACTCGTCTTATACTCACTGGTGAGCGTGATCTGATTGAAGCTGATGACAGCGATGTCATTGTTGAGGTTGATGGTGTTGTAGCTGGCGTGCATCTGGACGGAGCTGGTGGTGACCCTGGTGCCGCCGGTGAAGAGCCTGATGGAGCCGAGCACCACTACGAACTGTCTCGCCTGGTTGCGACCATCCCACCAGCAGTGAGCGGCAGTAACAGAGCGTGTGCGAGTGAGCAATGAAGACCCACATACAGAGGTAGCGCCGCTCGTCAGTGTGATCACTAGACCACCCTAAAAGTAATTTAAAGGTTTAGGAATAACACAAATAAACACTTAAAGAATCATTAACACAGCATAGACTGGGCTCATTGTGGGTCACAAAAAAATTGAGGATGGCGTTTGATAAACAGAGACTGGAATTACAATCTCAAAATGAGCAGTGAACTTAGTACCTAGGATAAGTGGTTGAAACTATTTCTGCCTTGGATGAAACATACAATGAAATAAGTAACGGGATGAGGACCCACCACACAATCCCACCACTTTGTCTCCTGTGTAGCCAGGATTAACATTGGCGACCGCCAAAGAAGCCAATGGACAGTAAAGTATATTGCAGTCCCGGGGGTAAAACTACGGCTGCCTTGGAACTCATAACAAATTTTATCACAAGAAATTAGTAGGAGTAGGATGCTTTTGGAATTTGACTTCCCCTCTTAGCAATGTAAGAGGCAGCAATATGGTAAATAAGGTATTAAAAGCCTAAAGAGATGGCTAGTCAAGTGAAGCTCAACTGCCGTGCACCACGGATTTTATGTATCTAACACTATTGGGGACTTAAAACGAAATTAGTGGTTAACTTGTTCTTCTGCGTCAAACCTTCTTCATCCCACTGGAATACGGATCTCCCCTCCATCGAAAGGGTTTAGAGCGTACTCCACCATGCTGCTCTACTGCGGGCTAGCTGGGGCCAGTGTTTTCAAACCGCCTAAAGGCCACTGATTTGGCTTAACGACTGTCATCTAACGACAGCAGCCGGGACTGACAGCTTAACGTGCTCTAGATAAATAAACCTATCCATGGACAGAATACAGCCGACCTTGCTTTAATTTTTTTTATACTACGTTGGGTGGCAGACAAGCAGGCCCGCCTGATTTTTGAAGCGATTGCCGTAGCCATATTAACGCTCGCAACATAAAATATCGCTAGCGCGCCGCCACCCCCGCTGCCAACTCAGCATCTCCTTCCTTTCTGGTGACCTCACTCACTCGCAGTAACACAACAACCCTCAAGGAAATTGTCATTTGGCTGCGGAATTCCGTGAGGTGGAGGTAAATTCCCCAGTCGGGTAGCTTACAATTAGGCTCCCTACCTCTCTTTTCGCCAGAGCTTCGTTTGTCAGTCAGCAGGGTGCACCGCGTGCAGGTGAAGTTGGCTTAGGTTCAAAGATGTTTATGAACCTCTTACACCCCAATCTTAACTTGTGTGATCATTTAAAGCAAATGATATAAGTTCTTACCAAGTGTGGATGAGCTCCAAGAGCGGCAGCATTTCCTCCTGTGATTCTGGAGCCATCAAAGTCAGCGGCTTCTTCAGCTGCTTTGATCTTGGACGCCAGTTCGATACCCTCGGTCTCGTGGTAGAACAGGGAGATCTGTTCTTCAGCCACCACGGCGCCGACAGCCAACAGGACCAGGAGCAGCTTCATGTTGAACGGCAGATGGGTAGAATGTGAGTTGAATGTCTTTGTATCATGTAGACCAGTATATATATATATCACATTTATCTAATGTATCTATATTGGTATCTGATTTACTTTTGGGTTTTCCATAATCTGATTTATTTTTAAATAATTAGCTATGACGTAAACAGGAATTATTTGCACATTGGATTTTCCAGAATATTAAAAATATGTATGTTTTTGAATGCTTTTTTCTAGGAGGCTATAGGAAGATCTCGAATATATTCCTGGATAATACACACACATCTAGTTTTGTACTATGGGTACTAGATAACTGATATTATACCTAATTATTTTTTTTATACTTCGTCGGGCGGTAGACAAGCATACGACCCGCTTGATGTGAAGCGGTTACCGTAGCCATATTAACGCTCACAACATAAAATATTGCTCAGGCGCCGCCACCCCCGCTGCCAACGCGGCATCTCCTATCTTTCTGGTGACTTCACTCACTCGCAGGAACACAACAACCCTCAAGGGAATTGTTATTTGGCTGCGGTATTCTGTGAGGTGGAGGTACATTCCACAGTCGGGTAGCTTACAATACGCTCCCTACCTCCCTTTTCGCCAGAGCTTCGTTTGTCAGTCAGCAGGATGTACCGTGAAGTTGGCTTTGGTTCAAAGATGTTGATGAACTACTTACACCCGTCACCCAATATCGGTCGGGTCATCTAGTACTACATACACACACCCAGACCAAGTCAAACAGACATGTTCTTGCACACAAATGTTTATGACAAACATTTGTGTGCAAGAACAGTGCGGGGGTCGAACCCGCGACCCTGGAGTCAAGTGGACATTGCTGGCGATTCATGTCCGTCAGAACCGCGGGTGTATTTCCCAGAATGGCATAAATTTATTATTGTTATATGGTACCTTCTGTGTACTTTTACGTACCTCTTCCGAAAATCTGTGTACCCATGCCAGTACAACGATATTTTGAAAATAAGGTACACCCGCCATTCTGATGTCAGGACCGCGGGTGTACTGTTAACCAATATATGTAGCTTAGTGCATTGTATAGACAGATTTGGTACCTCGTGTGTACCTGCAGAAACAAATAATAAATAAATGAAATACGATAAGCTTTCTGAGAAAATTAAAAAAACTCGAACTGACACCGTTATGTTATTTTATGGAAAACATGCTAATAATATTAAGTATAAACGTCAAAGACCGATTTAGTACAACATAGTAGGTATTATGATATAACTAAGTTAATATAACTTGAACCTTGAACTTGTAATTCAAGTTATATTGGTTAACAGTACACCCGCGGTCCTGACATCAGAATGGCGGGTGTACCTTATTTTCAAAATATCGTTGTACTGGCATGGGTACACAGATTTTCGGAAGAGGTACGTAAAAGTACACAGAAGGTACCATATAACAATAATAAATTTATGCCAATCTGGGAAATACACCCGCGATTCTGACGGACATGGCGATTCGGGCTTGTCTGGACGTATGGAAGAAAAATTTTTGTCTTGGTCTGGGCGTCAATTGTGAATGGAATGTGTATTTTGTTTTTAAAAAAATCGAAATGTTTTTTTTTATTTATGATTCAGCAACGGGGGAGCACGCTAGCAGTAATTGTTCATTGCCAGCGTCTATAGGTAACCGCATTACATCAGGCGGGCAGTTTGTTGGCATCAGACATGGATAAAGAAATACCTAACTCATCCAAATTATCTAATGCTCAAATCAACTATTTAAAAACTGTTATGATTTGATTAGAGATTATCTAGGTTTTAATTATAACAAATGGATACAGGATGATCGAAATCATTAAATATTCTGCGACAAACTTCGGTCATATAAGTGGGCGACAAATTACACAGCACCTTCTAATCCTCGGTCAAAATATTGATAACTAAATCATAAATCATTAATCATTTATTCCTTGCCAAATATGGGTAACAATGATCTTATAATTATTTCTACAGTTGAACAAACCATATTTTACCTTTTGAATAGGCATAGCAATTTTAAAGTTAACTAGCGGCCCGACCACGCTTCGCTGTGGCTCAATCTTTTCGTTTCCATCCATTTCCTTAGAGATGGCGCTGTATGTGAAAAAAGATTTTCCCGCTTTTCTTTTCAAATTTTTCCAGAATTTTCTTTGCTATAAACCTCACGGAGCCCGAGACCTTTCCAACGAATGCAAAACCGTGGAAATCTGTTCTGGAGTTATAGCGTCAGGAAGGAAAACCCGACTTATTTTTATATAGTAGATTATTTAAATACATGTCACATTAAGTAAGTATTAATGTTCATTTTTTTTATGCCGCATTCGTGAATTCTTCCCAAAGGTTGTCTGGTTGAGAATACTTTTTGCATTAAGACCGCCTATGTACCCTTAAATTGTGGTAAATAAAGTTTAAATAAATAAAGTAAATAAAAGATTGTACTATTGATACTAGATAGCTGATAAATGGCAATTTGATCTACACTACTTTGCGTGCTTCCGCCACCAATTAGTTCATGCAAACATTAACTATCTAGACGAGCAAACTATTAGACGAGCTCGGTAGCGTAGCGGTCAATGACGCGGCTTCGACACCAACGCTCGTGGGTTCGATTCCCACACAGGACAAACATTTGTGTGCATGAACATGTCTGTTTGTCTTAGTCTGGGTGTTTTCTATGTATGATAAGTATGTATTTACAAAAAAAAAATGTATTTACGTATGTTTATCAGTTGTCTAGTACCCATAACACAAGCTTCGCTTACTTTGGGACTAGATGGCGCTGTGTAATTTGTCTGACAATATTTATTTATTTATTATCTAACTGATATATGTAAATACACTTTTGTAAATCAATACATATAATGCATAGATAACACCCACTCCAAGACAAACAGATATGTTTATGAAGGTTTATGCACACAATTGTTTATGTTGTGCGGAGATAGAACCCGCCACCTCAATGTCAAAGTACTTAGTCATTCGACCAACGGCCTCCTCAAACACCATTCATTACCTACGTCTTCTTTGGCTTTTTCTGCATCTATTTTCTGATAGCAGCAACATTAAAAGTATTCTTGTCATCTAGCTCATTGTTTAGGTCGCCAATAGTGTTAGATATTTAAAATCCGTGGTGCACGGCAGTTGAGCTTCACTTGACTAGCCATCTCTTTAGGCTTTTAATGCCTTATTTGCCATATTGCTGTCTCTCACATTGCTAAGAGGGGAAGTCAAATTCCAAAAGCTTCCTACTCCTACTAATTTCTTCTGATTAAATTCGTTGTGAGTTCCAAGGCAGCCGTAGTTTTTCAACCCCCGGAACTGCAATGGACTTCATTGTTCATTGCCTTTTTTGGTGATCGCCGCAGTTAATCCTGGCCACACAGGAGATACGGTGGTGGGAATGTGTGGTGGGCCCTAGTCCCGTTATTTATTTCATTGTGTGTTTCATCCAGGGCAGAAATAGTTTCAATCACTTATCCTAGGAACTAAGTTCACTGCTCATTATCCGACTGCGACAGAAGGAGGGTTATGTTTTTCGAGAGTATGTATGAATGTATGTATAATTGTTTGGCACGCTCTGCAGCCTGAACGGCTGGATGGATTTTAGCTTGAGAGGTGTCATTAGATTCGTATTTGCTGTGAGAGTGACATAGGGTACATCAAATATAAAAAGAAAACAATATGGCGGCTGTGAGCCGCAAAATTGTCGTTGCATTTCTTTTTTCTTCTAAATATATCGATTAAGTTTCTTTTTATCAAACGCCATCCTCCATCTTTTTCTGACCCCCCGCCCACGTCCCGACGTCGGCCATCCTGCACCTATTTTCATCAAAAATAGCTAATGAACCCTCCCGACTAATTCACCTTTAAAATAAAAATAAAACTGAATCGGATCATCCGTTCGATAGCTAAGATGCCACAGACAGACAGACACGCATACATGTACGCATGCGCGCACACAAACACACACATAGCCACGTTAAACTTACACACACATAACACCCCGTCGTTTTTGCATCGGGGGTTAAAAACATATACTTAATCGTGGGTTCGATTCCCACACAGGACAAACATTTGTGTGCATGAACATGTCTGTTTGTCTAAGTCTGGGTGTTTTCTATGTATATCTATATATATAAAAGAAAGTCGTGTTTGTTACAACACTTATAACTCGAGAACGGCTGGACCGATTGCCATGGTTTTTGATTCGTTGGATTTGTTTCCGTCCCGAATAGCAGAATAACTCTTAAAAACATTGGAAAATTCTCGAAAAAATAAAATAAAAGAAAAAACATTTTCCCATACAAATGAAAGTGTCAGTTGAAAAAGGGATTACGATATTTATTGGTTGTCAAATATCAAAACGTCAAATCGATTGGTGTCACTTTTATGTCGCGAAAGTTGTCTGTGATTTGTTATGAAAATTTAAAAATGTCAAATCGATAGGGGTGAAAACGCTTTTCCCATGGGGTTCGAGCGCAAGAATCAAATCAGAGTAAACATCAAAAGAAATGACAATTACAAATCACCAAAATGATAAAACCTATTTCAAAACTAAAAAAAATAAAACAAAACGTTTTTTTTTTTTTAAATTAACAATAAGGAAATCTTTATTTTTATGAAATCTTCAGTTTTTATGGATACGGGTCTTCCCTCAACCGAAGGGGTTTAGAGCGTACTCCAACACGCTGCTCAACTGCGGGTTGGCGGAGGCCAGTGATTTCGAACCGCCTAAAGGCCACTGACTTAACTTAACGACTGTCATTAAATGATAACAACCGGGACCGACAGCTTAACGTGCCTTCCGAAGCACGGACGAGCTCAAGATGAACTAATGATAACAACCGGGACCGACGGCTTAACGTGCCTTCCGAAGCACGGAGGAGCTCAAGATGAGCTAATGATAACAACCGGGACCGACGGCTTAACGTGCCTTCCGAAGCACGGAGGAGCTCAAGATGAGCTAATGATAACAACCGGGACCGACGGCTTAACGTGCCTTCCGAAGCACGGAGGAGCTCAAGATGAGCTAATGATAACAACCGGGATCGATGGCTTAACGTGCCTTCCGAAGCACGGAGGAGCTCAAGATGAGCTAATGATAACAACCGGGACCGACGGCTTAACGTGCCTTCCGAAGCACGGAGGAGCTCAAGATGAGCTAATGATAACAACCGGGACCGACGGCTTAACGTGTCTTTCGAATCACGGAGGAGCTCGAGGTAATATAAACTCATCCGTGTACAGGCTACGGTCGACGTTGCTTAACTTGCGTGTTCAATTAGACTGACACGCGCAATGACGCCATCGAGCTTCTCTATTATTTTCTACTATTCATTGTTTTAATTCCATAAAATCATAAATTTAGTTCAGCTAATATGTACCACGACATTCATTGATTGTTAGGCGGTACGAAGTTCGCCGGGACAGCTAGTAATATCATAAATATGTATTTACAAAAAAAAATGTATTTGCGTATGTTTATCAGTTGTCTAGTACCCATAACACATGCTTCGCTTACTTTGGGGCTAGATGGCGCTGTAATTTGTCTGACAATATTTATTATTATTTATTTATTACACCCTGTAGGTTCTGGAAAAACCAAGGGAAATAAGCATTATTTTCCGTTATCACTCATTATTTACAAATAAATCTGATTATGGAAAACCCAAAATTAAAACAGATACCAATATAGATACATTAGATAATATATGATATATATACTGGTCTACATGAAACAAAGCCATTCAACTCTCATTCTACCCATCTGCCGTTCAACATGAAGCTGCTCCTGGTCCTATTGGCTATCGGCGCCGTGGTGGCTGAAGAACAGATCTCACTGTTCTACCACGAGACCCAGGGTATCGAACTGGCGTCCAAGATCAAAGCAGCTGAAGAAGCCGCTGACTTCGATGGCTCCAGGATCACAGGAGGAAACGCTGCCGCTCTTGGAGCTCATCCACACTTGGTAAGAATTTATATTATTTGCTTTGTGTGACCCACTTTCTCACTCTTTGAATGACTCACAAATTTGAGCCAGTCAATGCCAAGTTAAACGGGACGGGGGCCCACCACACATTCCCACCACTGAGTCTCCTATGTAGCCAGGATTAACAGCGGCGACCGCCAAAAAAGGCAACAGTAAAGTCCATTACAGTCCCGGGGGTAAAACTACGGCTGCCTTGGAACTCACAACGAATTTAAATAGTACAAATTAATAGGAGTAAGAAGAAGCTTTTGTAATTTGACTTCCCCTGTTAGCAATGTGAGAGACAGCCATATCGCAAATGAGGCATTAAAAGCCTAAAGAGATGGCTAGTCAAGTAAAGCTCAACTGCCCTGCACCATGGATTTTAAATATCTAACACTATTGGGGACCTAAAACATTGAGTTGTTACCTAACAGATCGATTAAAATAATATGAACTGCAAAATCGTCTGAGCGCAATGATTAATTAACCCCTTCGGACCTGATTTAATCATTTACATGGGAAAAAATATTTGCAATGTTTTTCTGTATGTTTAGGCTCTATGTAACGAATATATGCGAAAAAAAAATGTTATTTATTCGTATATTTTTGGAAAATCTAGTGTCCACTGAAATGGACACCGGGTCTACAGTGATACATTTTTCACCATAATTTATGACTTGAAGAGTTTTACATTAAATTAAAGTCACTGTTATAGTATATATTTAATTATAAAAGTATCATTAAAATATACAGGAAAAACATTACAATTTTTGATGAAACGTTCTAAAACAATTTCTGTCACCGGTAAAGCACAAAATATATGTTAGTTACACTTTAGGCAACACATGAGTTTTCCCCTTACAATCAGGTTTTTTACATCTTGTTGCATCTTTTTTATCGTCATATTCTGGTAGGTGATCGACAGTAACGTATTGGATTTCTTCCGCTGGTCTTATTTCTCTGCAACGACGTCGTTTCTTGGTGCTTAGAATATTTATAGGACTGCTATTGCCGGAAGATGGACGTCCTTTTTTTCTCGTTATTAGTGGTTGTCCCATTTTTATAAGAGCATCTGCCACGCGCTGTCGAAAATGCAACAGATCCAAAATATCTTTTTTTTGGTATATTGCAAACTTTGCTATCCTCTTGATATTCTAACCAGCTATTCGTTAGAGCTAAGTCGATAGCGTGGAATATCATTCGCAAAGTCCATTTCTTAGACCTAATGAAAATACGGTACAGACTAATCAAATGATCAGTCTTGTCTACTCTGCCCATGCCATCATTATAATATAATTGGATAAGTTCAGGACGTGGAATAGTTATGTATTCTTTAGATAATTTGTTCCATCGTCGCGCCAAATCTTGATTTCCTATACCAACAAAATTCGAGGCTAAGACCACACCTTTTGTCCATCCACTTGACGATCACTACATTCTTAGTATCATTGATGACTTGTTCGGAATATCCTCTCGCCTTTTTCCCCCCTTCCCTATCAGATAATAATGGAGGCTTTCCAAATCTATCTAATCTGATTGTTGATACTACGTCAGAGAGTGGGGCGGTCCAAGTGAAATTCGGTACCTCGTATGGAAGATCTTTTCTCCATACTAAGTCTTGTTTTCTTTTTTTTTATTTACTTGATTCAGCACTAGACCCTGGTTGCTCTTCCAATTCATCTTCTACATCACCTTCTATTGCTGGTGATTCGTTAGGATGTATAATGGTACTACCTACACGAGCCTCATTTACTAATGTAGCTGATAATATCTCGTCGTCACTTTCTTCATCAATATCCGAATCCATGCCATTTTCTAGTACCTATGGCGAACAATACATTAATATCTTTTTGTTTAGATAAATCCATGGCTAAAATAAAACAAAATAATATTGTAGTTTTCGACACAATAGATATTCGGTAGAAATGTATGTTACGACTATAGAGACCCGTTGTCCACTGAGATGGACATACGAAAAAATACATATTTCTCAAATAATACACATTATTTTGAATTTATAAAATCATAATTCTAATCAATATACATGCATTACTCATAGAAAAAAATAACAACAATAATAACATAAGGAATCCTAAAAAAATAAAATAAAACTAAAGACTTACTTGCTCCCGGCGTAATTTTGACTATGGTCAACACTTGACGGTATATTTTAACCTACTTATATAATAATTCTTTGTTCTTTGTTTATAAGGTACATTCTTAGATTCGTTCCAAGTGTAATGTCATGCTTACATTAAATGTTTTATAAACATACAGTATGTTATGATAGGTACTAAATCATGTCCATTGAGATGGACACAGGGACCGAAGGGGTTAAGTACTTAATATGAGTACCAGCCCAGAAGATGCGGTAGACCCCGCCTCACGTGGATGTCCGTTATTAACAGGGAACTTAAACCGGCCAAGTGCGAGTCGGACTCGCGCACGAAGGGTTCCGTACCATTATCTAGAAAAACGGCAAAAAAAATCACGTTTGTTGTATGTTAGCCCTTAAATATTTGATTTATTTTTATTTAATTATTTATTTTTAAAGTGGATATATAACTAAATATTATGTGAGTATTTCAAGCGTCTACCTATTGCCATTATCAATTGCGAGCAAAAACGAGCAAGAAAAATTACGTTTGTTGTATGGGAGCCCCCTTAAATATTTATTTTATTCTATTTTTTAGTAGTTGTTGTTATAGCGGCAAAAGAAATACATCATCTGTGAAAATTTCAACTGTCTAACTGTCGCGGTTCATGAGATACAGCCTGGTGACAGACGTCCGTCTGTGACGGACGTACGGACAGCAGAGCTTTAGTAATAGGGTTCCTTTTTACCCTTTGGGTACGGAACCCTAAAAACGCCCAATTAACACACCAGACGACCGAAGACAGACCGTCTTGGCGAAGATTGACCAGAAGGGCCAACCCCAAATAAATGAGATTAATGCCAGGCAGAAGAGAAGAAGACTCTGATCGCTCAATTATATAGTTAATATATTTTCGAAATGCATAATAATGATGTTGCTAAATTTTATAATTACTCTTAGGGTGGTCTAGTCATCACACTGACGAGTGGCGCCACATCTGTATGTGGGTCATCGTTGCTCACTCGCACACGATCCGTCACTGCCGCTCACTGCTGGTGGGACGGCCGCAACCAGGCGAGACAGTTCGTAGTGGTGCTCGGCTCCATCAGGCTCTTCACCGGCGGCACCAGGGTCACCACCAGCTCCGTCCAGATGCACGCCAACTACAACACCAACAACCTCAACAATGACATCGCTATCATCAGCTTCAATCAGATCACGCTCACCAGTGAGTAATTTCATATTTTAAGAATTGGGTTCACAGAAAGGGAATTTTCAGGATTATTGGTCAAGTTATCTCACAGATGTCTATAAAGACGTGTAGCATGAACTCGTTTACTTTTTTTAGTCATTGTACGAATAATAAAGAGAATTTACACTTGCGGTTACACATGAGTTTTATACAATTTTGGTATTTTTTTTATACGTGGCTTTCTTTACAGACAATATCCAACCCATCAACCTGCCCGTGGGCATGACCAACAACCTGTTCGTGGGCACGTGGGCGTGGGCAGCAGGCTTCGGCGCTACCGGTGACAGTAAGTTCAAAACCTTAGCTATCATCAATTTAACTAAATCAAACGTTTGGCACTCTACACAATATAATTACGTTCTATATGGAGACAAATTCCCCTCCCCGCCTAGTTCGGATGTGAACCCACGATCTCTCGATTACTGGTCGAGTGCTCTACCAACTGAGCTACCTTGTTTTGTAGTATAATGCTTAATAGATAGATGGCGCCACACTGCGACTTCACAGCAGTAAAATATAACATGTAAAAAGTCATCATCATCATCATCATCAGCCTGTATCTACCCACTGCTGGATATAAGCCTTCCCCAATGCTTTCCACCAGATACGATCCTCCGCCTTCCGCATCCAGCCGCTCCCAGCCGCTTTCTTAAGGTCATCAGACCATCTAGTAGGAGGGCGTCCAACACTTCGTCGTCCTATGCGCGGCCTCCACTCTAATACCTTCCTCCCCCATCTGCCATCAGTTATTCGGCAGATGTGACCGGCCCATTGCCATGCCATGTAAAAAGTATAAATATTAAAATATTTATTTATATTTTAATATTTATATAAATTTTCCATATCATAAATCTCTTTGTCGTGCAATAAATATGTTAACAACACCGACTAGAAACTCCACCAGCAGCCTACAGCACCTGCAGTTCAACAGCGTGGTGGAGTATGCTCTGAATGATTATTTATTCTGTCCTTAGGACACTTAGTCACGTCTTACACATTTTTTAGGGTTCCGTACCCAAAGGGTAAAAAGGTACCCTATTACTAAGGCTCCGCTGTCCGTCCGTCCGTCCGTCTGTCACCAGGCTGTATCTCATGAACCGTGATAATTAGGCAGCTAAAATTTTCACAGATGATGTTTTTCTGTTGCCGCTATAACAACAAATACTAAAAAATAGAATAAAATAAATATTTAAGGGGGCTCCCATACAACAAACGTGATTTTTTTTGCTCGTTTTTGCTCGCAATTGATAACGGTAATAAGTAGAACTTGAAATACTCATATAATATTTAGTCATGTATGCACTTTAAAATAAATAATTAAATAAAAATAAAACAAATATTTAAGGGGGGCTCCCATACAAGAAGCGTGATTTTTTTGCCGTTTTTATAGATAATGGTACGAAACCCTGTAACATTGAAACAATAACATTCTTATATTTTTCATTACTTTTATCTACTAGCATTTCGGGATTGACCTTTGACGAAGAAGAAATGCTTGAAAGAAACTTCTCTATACCCCTTCAATTGACAGGAGATTCATATCCCTTCAGTAGGATGATAATGGGTTGAGGACGACTGACTAGTAAGATTAATAATACAGCTTCCATTGCATAGGGCATAGTTATTTAAGCAACAAAGAAGAATGCATTTTCAATCCACATCACACGACACACGCCATTGTAAGCTCAGTGGGATGGAACATACAGTATATTTCTCATTGCAGACAACCCAATCACGACCAACCAGTTCTTGAGCGAGGTGCAGCTGCAGGTGATCACCAACGCCGTGTGCGCGTCCACCTACGGCACATCCACCGTCAACGCGGCCGTCATCTGCATCAACGGCAGCGGCCGCAGCACCTGCGGCGGAGACTCCGGCGGCCCGCTCTGGGTCTGGAGCGGCAGCAACCGCGTCTTGGTCAGTTATGATTGCCTAGTACTTTTGGTCACACGTTTAGGGAGTAAATTGATCATCAAAATCTTTAAGCCAAAGCCAACCTCACACGTGCACCCTGCTGACCGACCAACGAGGCTCTGGCGAAAAGATAGGTAGGGCATAGCGTATTTTTAAGATACCCGACTGGGGAAGTACCTTCACCTCGCAGAATACCGCAGCGAAATAACAATTCCCTTGAGGGTTGTTGTGATCATGCAAGTAAGTGAGGTCACTATAAAGAAAGGAAGGAGAATAGGAGCTAGCAACGGATCGGCGACCCTTTGGTGTCAATGGCAGTGATGATGGCTTTCCATCAGGTAACCAACATGCTCGTTTTCCCCCCTCTCATATAAAAAAGTATTTTGTATACAGGAGAGCCTTTCACCAGCGATTTTATCGAGAAATGTGAAAAGATATCTATCGATCTAGGTTCTAACTATTCCTAACCTAAATTAAACCCATTGTAACCCAAATGGACTGCAATGGGTAGAGAGATCCATACGGTAGCAGTGGCTGCAATAGTAGGTAGTGGTGATACCGTGGCTGCAAGTATTAAAGTCTTTCCTCCTTCTTCTGCAGATCGGTGTGACTTCCTTCGGCCACATCAGCGGCTGCCAGCGAGGATTCCCCGCCGGCTTCGCCCGTGTCACCTCCCACCTATCCTGGATCCAACAGAGGATCTAAAACCTCTACGAACCGGATACTTTATGCTGAACCTGAGCTTGACAAATAAAATATTGAATTATAAACAACGGTTTTATATTATTTTCTCAAAAAAAAATATTCGCTTCGTGAAGAGATATATAGGAGGCTTGGGGTGTAGTGGGTCATCAACATCTTTGAACCAAAGTCAACTTCACTTGCACGAGGTGCACCCTGCTGACTGACAAACGAAGCTCTGGCGAAAAGGGAGGTAGGGAGCGTAATTGTAAGCTACCCGACTGGGGAATGTACCTCCACATCACAGAATACCGCAGCCAAATAACAATTCCCTTGAGGGTTGTTGTGTTTCTACCAGTGAGTGAGGTCACCAGAAAGGAAGGAGAAGCTAAGGTAACCGCTTCACATCAGGCGGGCCGTATGCTTGTCTGCCACCCGATGTGGTATAAAAAACAGGAGGCTGCTACCACGATTACAACCTTACGATCTTTGCTCATTATCATTAGACAATATACACTTTTTTTTTGGCAATATACTTTTAATCCAGTCAGAAATAGGAGGTTGTAACAGTATTCTGGCGACTCCAGCGTCGGAGTCAGCAAGGCTACTATACAAATTGGTTAGGTTAGGCCTCAAACACAGGCAGTAATTAACATAAGGATGCATAACGGAGCGACATAGTCACAAGTGTGACTAAGCTCCTTAAATAAAAAAATCTTTAGAGTGGGGAGTAAAGAGAGAATGTCATACGAGTATGCAGTAGTGGATAGATACAGACTGATGATGATGATGATGAATATTCTAGGTCTAGAAATCAAACAGTATGCTTATCTGCCACTCGTCTTAGTGTTTGGGGTTCCGTACCTCAAAAGGAAAAACGGAACCCGTATAAGATCACTTTATTGTCCGTCTGTCTGTCTGTTCGTCTGTCTGTCTGTTCGTCTGTCTGTCGAGAATGCGTGGAGGTATCAAGCTGAAATTTGAACTGTATACTCAGGTCTACGGTCTCATGAAGTTGTAAAAAAAAATAAACTGCTAAGTTTACGTAAAAAAAAGATACGACCGTTTATTCAGCAAAAAAAACGCATATTTCGACATTCTTTAGGGAATCAAAACTCATAGGGTACTTCCCGTTGACCTAGAACTATGAAATTTGGCAAGTATATTGTGGTGTGTATATTTTTTATAGGGAGTCGAAATTTCAAATTGAAGCTACTAGTTCAAATTTTATTATTTTTTCTAATGTATTATTTCTTATTTATGATGAAAAATATCAAATTTATAATGATCCTACGTACGGAACCCTCGGTGGGAGAGTTCGACTAGCACTTGTCCGGTTTTTTTTTATATTAGCTCAGCATATTGGCTCTCCTTCGCCTGATGGTGACAAGAGACCTTGGTGTCTTGTCAGTTGACTCTGCCATGCTGGCCGACAAGACACTTCTTCACGCTTCGCTTGAAAGATCCCATATTGTATAAGTGAGGAAATATATGCCAGCAATGTTTTCTGCTTTTTATAGTAATATTACTATTAATAATGTGTAAGGAATTTTTTAGGTATTTTGTTTACATTATTGGAGTTTTAGTAAGGATCCCTAATCTTTGCTAGCAATAAATATAGACTATATTACTCAGGGTGAATGTAGCTTTCCAATTGTGAAAGAATTTTTGAAATCGGCATAGTAGTTTTTGAGCTTATTCACTACAAACAAACAAACAAAAATACAAATCTTTCCTCTTTATAATAGTAGTGTAGATGTAGAAGTGTAGAAGATGTAGATAAATATTTCTGGACAATTTACACAGCGCCATCTAGTCCCAAATGAAGCGCAAAGCTTGTACTATGGGTACTATGTATAGGTATGTTTTAAAATTAGACTTAATTAAAACACTGTGCCGTCATATCTAACTCGAGCTATCTATCTAATGTTTAGCTACCTAATGTTTAATTCTACCATTGAAAATCTGACATTGAATTGATTAGTGAATAACTGTCTCGTGGCTTGTATTATATCGACGGTCCCTTCGTATAAAGCGACATGTAATTTCAGACATGTCTGCTTATACTACGATATAGTAATTAAAGAATATTATTATTGGACAAATGAGTTAATTTCTTACTTTTTGATTATAATCAATTGTATATATACAATCAATAATATTTAAAAGAAAATGTTTTTTACGGGCAATCTATAGCAATTTATGCAATAAAAAAAATTGCCATTTTTGACTTGTCGCTTTATACGTAGGGACCGTCGATATAATACATACTCTAAATACAGAGTGATCAAAATAATCAGGCAATTAGATCACTACTTTACGTGCTTCCGCCATCAATTAGTTCAAACACCCACCGCCACCCACTCACTACCGTTAGTAGTTGCATGCGACTGCCGTGGCTGCTTTGGTCGTCTCTGCTCCAGCTGCTGCGGTCGTCTCTGAAACTCTCCAACGTCTGAAACAGAAGGAACATGTGACTGCCGCTGCCCCGACTGCGTGGTCGTAGTCGTAGTCGTAGTGGTCGCGTACTGTGCGGTTACGGAGAAGTTTTCTCCCGCGTACTGTCAAGCTGTGGAATGAACTGTCTGTCGAGGTTTTCTCAGGAGACAACAACATGGGGTTCTTCAAAAAGGGCGTGAAGAGGTTTTTATACGCGTGTGATGCCCCTGGTGTTACAGGCGTTCATTGACTACGGCAACTGCTTTCCATCAGGTGGGCCATATGCTTGTCTGCCACCCGACGTAATATAAAAAAAAAAAAAATCTAGTAAGGCTAAACGCGTAGCACCAAATAATTCAAGTTTCAAATCAAGCTGAGAGTTATATACCTCTGTCAACATGCCCAGGTTCAATCCCCAGGAGGTGCATTTGACTTTTGTAGTTAAAAAAATCATGGCCCGATTATTTGAACAGAAAAATATTACGTGGCGACGCGTCGCCATTAGATACAAAAATAGCTTTGTGGAAAATGACCTCCAAAAACCTTCATATTTTAGTCATCCTGTACAATTGTACATACTGGAAAATCCAAGAAAAGAGGAAACAGTAACCCTATCATTATTTACAAATAAACAAGATATTTAAATATACAGGATACAGCTGATAGTATCGACTATATAAATAAATTCAACAATTTACAAAACAAATTATCAATTGTATTTGCATTCTCGGTACGCTATCGACAGGAAACGATTTGGGGCGAAAATTTTTATTTGTAATTGGTTTTGTTTTATTTCTTTTTGAGCCGACTCCAAAAAAGGAGAAGGTTCTTCACTCCGTCATTTATAAACCGATTTGAAAAAAACTTTTTTTTTTATTTGAAAGAGTGTACATATTTCCAGATTGGTCCCATTTTTTTTTTCATATCATAAAATTCAGTTCGATATTTCGATATAGAGTTCAGATAGTGTTATTAACTTTTTAGTGGTGCGATTGTAGAATAATTTTAGGAGTCGGTTTTTTTTTGTTATAATTATTATTGTTTTCTATCTCTATATAATTTTTTTTTTATACCACTAAAGTGGAAAACAAGCATATAGCCTGATGGAAAGCAGTTACCGTAGCCTATGAACGCCTGTAACACCAGGGGCATCACACGCGCGTTGCCGACCCTGTAAAAACCTCTTCACGCCCTTTTTGAAGAACCCCATGCTGTAGTCTCCTGAGAAAACCTCGACAGGCAGTTCATTCCACAGCTTAACCGTTTTTTTTATTTTTTTTTTAAACAAATAAATATTTTATTTGTTTGTTTAAAAATATAATAAGTTTACATAGGTTTTTTTACAAGACTTATTTGTATAGAATTAACATAGATATATGCAATAAAATAAACATAGTTGAAGAGATTCACTTATCTGCCGTTCAACATGAAGTTACTCCTGGTCCTGTTGGCTGTCGGCGCCGTGGTAGCTGAAGAACAGATCTCCCTGTTCTACCACGAGACCGTGGGCATCGAACTTGCCTCCAAGATCAAAGCAGCTGAAGAAGCCGCTGACTTTGATGGTTTCAGGATCACTGGGGGAAACGCTGCCACTCTTGGAACTCACCCACACTTGGTAAGGATTTCTTTCATTTGCTTCTTCAATCAACTACACTTCACATATAAAATTTCCACACTCCTCGTTTTCTCTGTGTCTGGTTAGTTATAGATGTCTTGAGTAACCTTTCAGTATTCTTCTCTATTTTGGGCTTTCAGTATTCTTTTCTATTCTTTGTGAAAAATGGAAAAATTCACCTGCCCCCCCTAGGTGGGATTTGAACCCATGATCCCGTGCCTCTCGATGACCGGTCGAGTGCTCTTCCAACTGAGCTACCAGGAAGGTTTGTGTTGCTGACGAATTTTTGCATCATAAATTGTACTGCGTGAGTCAGTGTGGCGTCATCAACCTATTAAGTAA
Organism: Hypsopygia costalis; assembly: GCA_937001555.2. Taxonomy (NCBI): domain Eukaryota; kingdom Metazoa; phylum Arthropoda; class Insecta; order Lepidoptera; family Pyralidae; genus Hypsopygia; species Hypsopygia costalis. The sequence goes on from OW443355.2 coordinate 331,531, forward strand.
TTACACTACTAAAGTAGGCATAGCAGTCCATCGTTGCAGATGAAATTCAGCTATTTTTTGATAACACCAAACTAATTAAATTATTATTATTTAAATAGTTGTCTTGGCCAACTTGCCAGATAAATATTTTTTGAAAAATGTAAAAAATCATCATCGAGAGGTCGTGAGTTCAAATCCCACCTAGGGGGGGCAGGTGAATTTTTCCATTTTATAAAAAATATTTATCTGACAAGTTGGCCAAGACAACTATTTAAATAATAATAATTTATTCTTTGTGAGTTCCACGGCAGTAATAGTTTTACCCCCGGGACTGCAGTGCACTTCATTGTTCATTGTCATATTCTGTTTGTTACTAGTAATCCTAGCTACAAAGGAAAAATGACACTGGGAGTGTCCCTAAAATATACAAATTTTAAAGTTCAGGCAGTAGAGACTGTAAAACACATTGGCTGAGAGAAAATAACCTATTTATCGCTTAATAAAAATAATTTAAAATCACAGTTAACATACGAAAATAACAACAAGGAAAGTAGTTATTTACATTAGCGCCTTTATTTATTATTGCAAAAGCTTCTTTTTCTTTTAATTGTAAGCCCGTTTGGGAAAGTACCTACATCTCACAGTATACCTCAGGCAATTCACAATTCCCTTGAGCGTAGTTGTGTTCCTGCGAATAAGTGAGGTGACAAGAAAGGAAGGAATTGCTGCGTTGGCAGAGGGGGTGGCGGAGATGCGTTTATATGGAGGTAACCGCTTCACATCAGGCGGGATGCATTCTTGTTTGCCACACGACTTAGGATAAAAAATATATCTTCTAAACTTAAGTGTTGCTGCAGCCCCTTGGTTAAAAATGTTGAAGCAATATGGCTAAAAATAACGGTTTATGGACTTAGTTTGGTCAGGTTAGGTAAAACTGAGAGAAAAAAGCGAAAGCGAGGCGCGACTTTCCATTCTTTTCGAAAGGGTGTGGATACCTCACCTCTCCTTCCCCAAAACTATCCACATATATGCAATAGTATAAAGAACAGAGTCTTTATTTCCCTTTATAGGCTGGCAACGGATCAGCGACCGCTTGGTGTTGCTGCCCCCTTACCACCAACTCTTATTGCATAATGCTTATTCATACCAATGAATAAGCGACTCAATTTCAGCTTAAATAAACTCGCTTATTCATTGTAGCAGTAAGCATTCTATTCAGTTATTGAATCGCAATTTGTTGCTGGTAAGTTGGTGGTAAGGGGGCTGATCTCCATGGGCGGTGGAGATTGCTTTCCACCAGGTGATCCACATGGTCGTTAACAATAACCCACAGTCCAAGGTTTTTTTTTTCTTTTGTTTGGGACTAGGTAACGTGCGCTGTGTAATCCTAGCTTATTTATTTACATATTTAATTTGCATTCCTAAGCTTCTTAATTCCTCCTAGGGAGGTCTGGTGATCACATTGACGACCGGCGCCACCTCTGTGTGCGGGTCATCATTGCTCACTCGCACACGATCCATTACTGCCGCTCACTGCTGGTGGGACGGCCGCAACCAGGCGAGACAGTTCGTAGTGGTGCTTGGCTCCCTCAGGCTCTTCACCGGTGGCACCAGAGTCACCACTAGCTCCGTCCAGGTGCATGCTAACTACAACACCATCAACCTCAACAATGACATCGCTATCATCATCTTCAATCAGACCATCCTCACCAGTGAGTATAAATCTGATCCTTTTATTATATGAGAGTGGGACAAGCGAGCATGTGGCTTACCTGATGGAAAGCACTGCCCATAGAAATCAACACCAAGGGGTCGCCGATCCGTTGCCAGCCTATTAAGGGAAATATTAACTCTGTTCTTAAAGGCTCCCATGTCGTATTTATTTGAGAATACTGCTGAGGGAAATTGATTCCATAACTTCTCAGTTCATGTTAGAAAATGTCTTAAAACGCGTACTGTAGTAAAATCGCCAAATATTAAGATGAAGTGCATGGAATGTTAATTCATGGCGAGTTCCCTCCCTCTCCATTTCTCCTTAGAGCCACTCGTGCTGGTCTGAATTCCCATCCTCATAGGATACAGTTGTTGATTTGCCACACCAAAAAGTTCAGCAACTCATTTGTCTGCCGAACCATAATGTTGTGGAATTCATACATATTTCCCTCTTCCTGGGAACCCAGGGGCGTTTTTTTTTTTATATGAGAGGGGGGCAAACGAGCGTGTGGGTCACCTGATGGAAAGCAATCACCACCCCCCATGGAGATTAGCATCACCAAGGGGTAGCCGATCCGTTGCCAGCCTATACTTCTTTCTTTCTTTCTGGTAACCTCACTCACTCACAGGAACACAACAACCCTCAAGGGGTTTTTGTGAGGTGAAGCTACTTCCCCAGTCAGGCAGATTAAAAAAATACGCTATGCCCTACCTCTCCTTTCGCCAGAGCCTCGTTTGTTAGCAAGGTACACCACGTGCAAGTGAGGTTGGCTTTGATTTACACTTACTTTGATTCACTTACCCCACCCAGACATACATTATCATTTATAGAGATTCCTATAAAAAAATGACCTACAATGAAATTGGAAATTCGTGTTAAATATTTGTCATAAAGGTAAATTTTAAAATAAACGAATGTACTCCCAGTATGATATCGCTCAATGTACTAAAGACACGTGCCTTTGTTCACAGACAATATCCAACCCATCAACTTGCCCGTGGGCATGACCGACGACCTGTTCGTGGGCACGTGGGCGTGGGCAGCAGGCTTCGGCCTCACCGGTGACAGTAAGTTTACATCCTTATCAACACGATCAGGTGAAAAATTTAGTACAGCCCCCTTACCACCAAATCTTATTGCGATTCAATAACTGAATAGAATGCTTATTCATACCAATTAATAAGCGACTCTATTTCAAATGGAATAGTCTGAAGATAAAAGAGATAATCCTAAAAACTTACGTATGAAAAATCTTTAACTAGTCTAGCTAGCTTAACTGCTTTTTGTTCCATGTTCACATCGGACTCTGTTCTGTGCATGAACTGTCTGTTTCTCTTAGTAGTAGTGCATTCTAAGTTTTATAAATTAACATTCCTGGACAATTTTTCATTCCGCCATCTGGTTCCAAATCAAATCAAATAATTTATTTCTAGAAGCAGGTACATACAATAGGTTTTACAATTAATGAATTGAACAAACCACTTCTTGCTCTAAAAAAACATACAAATATTAATAATGTAAATAGTTTTAAGTTACAAATTAATCTACAATATTTACAGTAATGCATGTCAAGCTAATATTCATGTCCTAATTATTCAAAATTTAGTTATTATAAAAAAAATTGTCATCTATATAATCTTTATGGTCATAATAGCACTTGTCCTTCCATATCCGCGTAACCGTTTGATTGTATTCATTATAATCCATATTTTTCAATCTGTCAGGTAGTTTGTTATACCACTTCATGGCATTATACCACTTCATGGCTGTATACATGTACAGCCATGAAGTGCACGCTATTTCTGTACAACGTACACTTTGGAGTTGGTAGTACAAGTTTGTTTTTACTACGTAACTTTAAGGCATCGGTATTATTGCGTAACTCGAATCTGTAGTAATACTTTTTTACAAACAGCAAACATTCTAAGATATATACTGAGGGTACGGGTAGTATTTTATGTTTTTTATAGAAGGGTCTACAACTATCTCTTGGTTTGATTTCAAACATAGCCCTCATGCATCGTTTTTGCCTTTTAAAAACATTTATTGCGTTTGTTGAATTACCCCAGAAGATTATTCCGTAGCGTATGACTGAGTGTACAAGTCCATAATATGCAGTCATAGCAGTCTCTATATTTGAGAGCATAACTAGTTTTCTTAGAGCATAAACAGAGCTGTTTATTTTACTACAGATTTTATCAATATTTGTTTTCCAATTACATTTCTTATCTATATAAACTCCTAAGAATTTTGTATCGTCAACTAATTCAATTTTATTTGTGTCAAAAGATATATTTAATTGTATTGGATTAGATTGTAACTAACAAACTAAGCAAAGCTTGTACTATGGGCATAGAACTAGATAAATTTTTATAACATAGACAACACCTAGACCAAGACAAACAGACATGTTCATGCACACAAATGATTGTCTTGTACGGACATCGAACCCGCGACCTCGGAGTCCATGTGGTCATTGCTAGCCATTCGACCACCGAGCTCATCTAATATCTTTTTAAGTATGTATTTACAAAAAAAATATATTTAAGTATTCTATCGGTTATCTAGTACCCACAAAATAAGATGGCGTATTATTTCCAAATAAATACGACATGGGAACTTTCAAGAACACAGTCAATTTTTCCCTTAAAAGGCTGGCAACGGATCTACGATCCCCTGGTGTTGCTGATCTTTATGGTCGGTGTGGAATGTTTTCCACCGCATGCTCGCTTGCCCCCCTCTCACATAAGAAAAAATGATGATGTGTAATTTGTCCCGGATTTCTTTTTCACTACAATACAAACTAGCAAGAATAAAAAAGCAACTTCAATTTTACAGGATATTATTATTTCAGCTAAGTTCAATGTGGCCGTGTAAGGCTATGTTGGCCGTGTGGTTTCCGGCAGACTAGAATAGAATCACTCCGTCTCTTCCCGTGGATGTCGTACATGGCGACTAAGGCAAATACATAAAAAAATATCGATCAGGCCTCCACAACTCGTCTGGCCAGCGTGGGGAGTGTAGGCCAAATCCTCCTTCTGTCGGGGACGGACGAGAGAGTCGTGCTCCTGTAGTGGAGACTAAAATGACCTGATGATAATAAGTTCAATGGGTTATGATGGGTTACGACAGTCTATTTCTCATTGCAGATAATCAAATCACATCCAACCAGTTCCTGAGCGAGGTGCAGCTGCAGGTGATCACCAACGCCGTGTGCGCGGCCACCTACGGCACATCCGTCGTCAACAACGCCGTCGTCTGTATCAACGGCAGCGGCCGCAGCACCTGCGGCGGAGACTCTGGCGGCCCGCTCTGGATCTGGAGCGGCAGCAACCGTGTCTTGGTCAGTTATGATCGCCTAGTACATTTTGGTCACACGTATTTCTAGTATTCTCGAAGCGTATCTCACCACCAGATTGTAACAAAAAAAACAGTAGCACTCCAGGAGTGCGGACAGCAGTGAAAACTTAAACAATTACGTGTGTATTTTTTGAATCGTCAGGAAATATTTTATGGTGTAAGAACGAGAGTAGTGTGGACCAAACGCGGAGAGCAAAAATAGCGAACTGAGTGACGAACCATAGCGCACAGGCAAGCATGCGGAGCGCGACACACCCGCCCCGTCCTACCTCATACCTCACCAAATAGACCGGTGTCGGTTACGATAACAGTGTGGCGAGTTCAATGGTTTTTTCCCATCTCAGAAAATACCCAACGGGCCTAAAGAAGATTTCACTTCAAAAAAAAAGTTTGGGGATTGTTGTTTGGCTACAGCTTTCTGAAGAAGAACTATTTATTATGTTATTATTTCCTATGTATCTATAAAAGAACTGAATCCCAGTAGTGAAACAGTGGCTGCATAATAATAATAATAACAAGTCCGCAGGGCAGCTTGTGTGGCGAGCTGTTGTGTGAGTAGCGACACCACGGACCCGAGTCTCCAGAGAGTCGGTCAGGGCCTTCGTATCTGACGTGTCTTCATCGGTCGGAGTGTAAACACAAGAAGGCCCGCAGGACTCTCACCTCTGGCTTGCCTTCATTGGCCGTCCAGAGAGGAGCCGCTAGAGCTATATGCTCCAGGGGTGGAAGTGTTAAAGGGCATCACGCCGCGAGTAACTTCGGAGAAAGCGCAGCACACCTCTCGACATCCCTGAGTCACTCACACCGGTGTTGCCTCCGGCCGTTTTCCTGGCATTTCGGGGGCCCATCTAGTGAGTGGCAAGCCACCGCCTGCCGCAAATAACTAGCAATAAAAGCAGTTATGGCAGGCGTCCGTCCCTCTTCTGTAATAGCCCGGTATTAAGTTCACCCAGATCTCATCTCCATAGCCCATTTATTTTCCATCACACTTCGTAACAGTCTCAACGCCTGCCGAGACCTGCTCATGGGTACGTCGTTCCATTGACATATCCTGGAGTGGGTCACGGCGGGCGTACAACATTACATCAAACTTCTCAAAGGGGCCTCTACGCGTTGGATCCATATCCCCGCGCATGCCTATCAAATGACCGGGCTTGATCCGTGATTAAAATGAGGTACTTAATAATAAATGTTTTATTGTCTATAAAATTACAGTAACGTCATATATGTTGCATGTGTATAAATTATATTAAACCATGGTCCTTCTTCTGCAGATCGGTGTCACTTCCTTCGGCCACAGCAGCGGCTGCCAGCGAGGATTCCCCGCCGGCTTCGTTCGTGTAACCTCCCACCTGTCCTGGATCCAGCAGAGGATCTAAAACATCTAAGCATCCACAATTGGACTGTATGGACTTAAATCTGACTAATAAAATACTGTATTTTAAACAATTGTTTAATTCTACTACCAAATAATACTTCTACCAAAGGACGCCACTTGTATCTGTTCTTTCAATCGGTAAGAGATAGATTAAAGAAAAAATGGTTAGAAGCCGATCACCCCGTTGCGCTATTTATAACTGGGCATGGCAATTTTAAGGCTAAACTCTTATCGTTTAAATTAGTGCCGTCGCCCTTATGCGAATGTTCTACTGCAAAATATGAATTCGATCAAACAGCACACCATGTTCTCTGGAAGAGTGATCTTTGACGGCGGGAGCGGGACGACATGTTGAATTCCTTGCTTGTCGCATCCAGGGTAGTATATTATTCAGATTTGATAGCAACAAGGGAAAATTAGATAGATAGATAGATAGATAGGTACGTTTATTACAAACTACAGTCACACACATACAAAAATTAAATTCAAAAATAACATGGAGAGAACTTATACACTAGGAAACAGAATGCAGAATAAAAGATGCATGTGTGTGCTGCAGCAAGCAAATGGCCACAGCTCAGTGCGACTTTTTTGCACGTCGTGCAAAAAAACACTGATTTTCAGCTGTCGCCTGACGGGCGCGCGCGCGCGACCGACTAATAATAGAGAAAACAACATAATGTGTGTGTGTGTTGTGTGTGCAGTGTAAGTGGACAAAGTGTGAATCAGTGGTTTCCGATCACATCAATAGCTAACGTCAACAAGTAACGCATACAAGTGTAGCAAATATATATATATATATATATATATATATATATATATATATATATATTAATCCGAATACAAAAATGAATTAAATTAATAAAATTCGATGAAAATTTCATAAATAAGTATGTTTTTAAACGTCATGAGATAGGTAAGGTGCCGAATTGGAGGTGGAATATTGTTCCAGCATTTTGTTGCCTGGTGACGGAAGCTGCCGGTGAATGCCACGGTCTTATGTTGTTGTACTGATAAATGAGTCCTGATGTGTCTGGTGCCGTATTTATTATGACATGCTGAAAATTTTAATTTGGTATAGAGATATTCAGGCTTTTGAAATTTTATTACTCCAAATAAGAGTGTTGGCAGGTGAAGTTGTCTGCGGGACTCCATATTAAGAATTGAGGCATTGTTTAAAAAGGGTGATACATGGCTTCGTGGAGGGATATCAAAACAGTATCGACAACAAGCATTTTGCACTCTTTACCAAGCGTTCAGACGATTTTGCAATTCATATTAATGGAATCGATGTGTTAGGCAACAACTCAATGTTTTAGGTCCCCAATAGTGCTAGATACATAAAATCCGTAATCTATAATAGTATCACACATTTTACATCATAAACTTAAAATCACAAAAACAGTAATAGAGTACGTATTGCGCCAAAATAGTTCCAATTCATCATGGCAGAGACATAGCCCAGGTGCCTTTTTCAAAGATTATGGGACTAGAAGTCGACGTGATAATTATAGACGTTGCAACCATTCCGCAAAGACTGCGATGATGCAAAAGAATGTTTTAAGTATGGCACCTAAAATATTTAATAAAATACCCAACTGTTTAAAGACGTTGAATAATAGTATATTCAAAAATACCATATTGCTAATTTAATAAAAAAGTTGAACAAATTTTCCTATGTACTGCGTAAATTAAGAAACGTTTCAAATATCAAGACTCTTTTAACAGCCTATCATGGATACGTGGCGGCAAGCCTAAGATACGGCATATTGTTCTGGGGTAACACGACCGACAAACAGTGGGTTTTTAAAGCCCAGAAAAGATGTATTAGATCCATATTCGGCCTAATGCGGGACGACTCCTGTGAGCCTTACTTTCGGAAATATAAAATTCTTACTCTACCATCTATGTATATATATGAGGTTGCAATCTTTATCAGAAAGGACCCACACTATTCCCGTCGGAAGCCGTCGTGAAATGAATTTAAAATTTATTAATTCGTGTAAAACTTTACTCAGCAGAATGAGCGTAAATTATATGGCACCGATTATTTATAATAAAATTCCACAGTCTATTAGATCCATTCATGACCATAATGGATTTAAAACTGCACTCAGTGGCTTCCTTGTTGAAAAAACGTACTATGACCTTAGAGTATTTATAAATGATAAATTATCTAGTAAATTATGACAAAATTCTTATTCGCTGACCTGTATTTTGACATTATCTTATGATTTCATGACATTCTTTATATTTATTGACATTCTTTTAATTTAATTCTCATTGTTTTGTTTTCGAATTCAATTTTGATATGCAAATGACTCAGTACCTAATTAATATAATATCTTGAATGATGATTAGATTCAAATGTTTATGTTCATATGCCAATAAGGCGAATCATGGTTGTTCCTATTGTTGTATTCATATTTAACACCAATGTATTATTACTCATGTTTATGAACTAATAAATGAATTATGAATGAATTATGAATTAAAATTAAAAAAAAAAAAAAAAAAAAAAACCTTTATAAAGAAACAATTGACTGAAAAATGTTACTACAGTATTCGTGATTTTTTAGATGACAAATATTTGTAAATTAGTTATTGACCTATTAGTATTTGACATCAAAACTATTTTTTGCGACACGTGCTTCTTTTTTCACAAAACTTGTACGCCGGCAAGGCAAAATATGAAGGACAATTTATTATTATTTTAAACATCAGAACTGCATGCGAATGTATGTATATTACTGATATTTTATGCAAATAAATATATCTTTATCTTTATCGATTATTTTGATTGTGAAAATCAATCTTCAGCTCATATTTCTGGTACTTGTGCTTAGTTTACCTGGTAGAAACCCTGGAGATCTATCTGCTGATAAGCTGCTGGGGTTTGTGAATAACTAAAACGTAAGACGTATTTTTCGAACCAAAATATTCGATAACCAAGATATTTGGGGTGTAAGTGGTTCATCAACATCTTTGAACCAAAGCCAACTTCACCTGCACGCGGTGCACCCTGCTGACTGACAAACGAAGCTCTGGCGAAAAGAGAGGTAGGGAGCGTAATTGTAAGCTACCCGACTGGGGAATGTACCTCCACCTCACAGAATACCGTAGCCAAATAACAATTCCCTTGAGGGTTGTTGTGTTCCTGCGACTGAGTGAGGTCACCAGAAATGAAGGAGATGCTGCGTTGGCAGCGGGGGGTAGCGGCTCGCGAGCGATATTTTATGTTGCGAGCGTTAATATGGCTACGGTAACCGTTTCACATCAGGCCGGCCGTATGCTTGTATGCTATTCGTAGTATTAAAAATAGAATGCTAATCGGCTTCAGCTACGTAGGGCCGCAATTCTAGTTTTCAGTCGGTACCATCACGATGACTGCACGATGATTTATGTGAACTAGATAGACGGATTAACCACTTTATCACTTTGGTTTTGTGTGACATACTTATTTTAATTGTGTTTTAAGCTATTGCTCCATTTGTCTTATTATTATAATTTTAATTTTATCGCTATTGCGTCAAGGATATTAATGTAGTAAAATTATATTTTTGGAGTGGTCGCCCATTTAGTATTTTTTAGTCGCTCGATAAATTATTTCCTATTATAAAATGGGCTTGCTCGACCGGGGAAGTACCACCCTCTCACAGAATATCGACGTGAAGCAGCAATGCGTTTCGTTCGGTGAGTGAGTGATCCGGAAGCCCAACTCCTTCCCTATCCCCTCCTTCCTTCCTTCCCTTCCTCCAACTCCTTAGTGGACAACGCATTGGTAGCGCCCCTTGTGTTACTAATGTCTATAGGCGGCTGTGACCACTTTCCATCAGGTGGCCCGCTTGCTTGTTTGTCTACTGTATGAAATAAAAATATATATATAGGTTATATTTAGGAAATATTTTAAACTAGGTCGAAAATTTATGTTGTAACATTTCTAAAGTAAGCCGATCTGCTCATACTCAGCGGCTATTTACACCCCTGAGTGTGCGCATATTGCGATTGGCGTTAAAACAACTACTTTATCACTATCACCAAAATTTTAGCTATATATACAATAAATTAAGTCAATATTTCAACGAAAATATCTAATCAAAATAATCTAATACTGATACGAGGTAATTAGTAACTGTCTATTTTCTATTTTTATAATATACAGGGCCATATATAACGTTTTTAAGAGAGGTTTGGGGTGTAAGTGGTCCATCAAGATCTTTGAACCAAAGCCAACTTCACCTACACGTGGTGCACCCTGCTGACTGACGAACGAAGCTTTGGCGAAAAGAGAGGTAGGGAGCGTAATTGTAAGCTACCCGACTGGGGAATGTACCTCCACCTCACAGAATACCGCAGCCAAATAACAATTCCCTTGAGGGTTGTTGTGTTCCTGCGAGTGAGTGAGGTCACCAGAAAGAAAGGTAGGAGATGCTGCGTTGGCAGCGGGGGTGGCGGCGCGCGAGCAATATTTTATGTTGCGAGCGTTAATATGGCTACGGTAACCGCTTCACATCAGGCGGGCCGTATGCTTGTCTGCCACCCGTCGTAGTATAAAAAAAAAAAAAAAAAAAAAAAGGTAGGGCACACACAACGTTAGCCCGAATGGGGAAGGACCTCCACCTTACAGAATACCGCAGCCAAATAACAACTCGCTGGAGTGTTGTTGTGTTCCTGCGCGTGAGTGAGGTCACTAGAAGAAGGAGTTGCTGCGTTAGCAGCGGGAGTGGCAACGCGCGAGCGACACTCATTGTCGCAAGCGTCTATAGGCGACGGCAACCACTTCACATCAAGCGGGCCGTATGCTTGTTTGTCACCAGTCGTGGTATATATATATAACGTACGCTATGTCATTTTTAGAGTTCCGTACCCAAAGGGTAAAACGGACCCTATTACTGAGACGATACGAAAGGCTCCGCTGTCCATCCGTCCGTCCGTCTGTCACCAGGCTATAATCTCATGAACCGTGATAGTTACACAGTTGAAATTTTCACAGATGATGTATTTCTGTTGCCGCTATAACAACAAATACTAAAAGACAGAATAAAATAAATATTTAATGGGGCTCTCATACAACAAACGTGATTTTTTCGCTTGTTTTTGCTCGATATTGATAACGGCAACAGATAGACACTTGAAATATTTACAGAATATTTAGTTATATATTTACTTTAAAAATAAATAATTAAATTAAAATAAAACAAATATTTAAAGGGGGCTCATATAACATACAACAAACGTGATATTTTTGCCGTTTTTATAGATAATGGTACGGAACCCTTCGTGCGCGAGTCCGACTCGCACTTGTCCGGGTATTTTTTTAGATTAACTTAAATCAAATCAAATCAAAATATCTTTATTCCTTGGATTTTATAAAGCACTTAGAAACGTCATACAAATTAAATATAAGAACATGTATGTAAATCATTACTACTCTAAATCCGCAGAGCTTAGATTCACTTTCATCACACTATCTTGAATGTGAAAGTGAATTTAAGTGCCAGTTCCGGCGACGGGGCTTCTTGAGAAGAACTGGCAAGAAACTCAAGGCCGACTCTTTGTCTTTATAGGCTTATAGTCTGCCATCGTGTATTTTCAGTCATCGTTTCATGATTTTGTCTTTTTTTTATCGTTCTCAACCCCAACTCATCCCACTGGTGGGATACAGTGGGATCATTGGTCTTGACGAGCTCGGTGGCCGAATGGTTAGCAATGGCCACTTTGACTCCGAGGTCGCGGGTTCGATTCCCGCACAAGACAAACATTTGTGTGCATGAACATGTCTGTTTGTCTTGGTCTGGGTTTTTCTTTGTATTATAAGTATGTATTTACAAAAAAAATGTACTTAAGTACATTTATCAGTTGTCTAGTACCCATAACACAAGCTTTGCGCTTAATTTGGGACTAGATGGCGCTGTGTAAATTGTCCAGAAATATCTATCTATAAAAATATCTATTGGGATCATCTAATTAGATGATTAACGATAATAGTTATTAAGACCAACAGCCTGGACCGCCAGCTTAACGTGACCTCCGAAGCAAGCAGGAGCTCGAGATAATATAAACCCATCCAAAGACAGGCTACGGTCGACGTAGCTTAAATTGCGTGTTGGATTAGGATCCGTTCAGACAGGCCGGCTCGGAGAGGAGAGCATATTTTGGTGACGTTTAAAATAGAATTTTAAGTCATTGGCATAAAGTTTATTTTTAAAGTTCACTACTTTTGTTATACGAGAATACTCGAGAGCCCGGTGTGAATTTTAAAAATGAACCTTATGCCAATGATCCAAAACTCTATTTTAAACGCGCTCAAAATATCCCTCCTCTCCGAGCCGGTCTGTGTGAACGAGGCCATCGCTATGCAAGACGCAAGCTACTCACTTTTATTTATTTATTTAACTTTAATAATAAAATAATGTGCTTAAAAAAGCACATTATTTTATTATTTAATCACAACATATATCATTACTACATTATATCTTATAATACAATATGCTAAATAGCCAGCAGGCTTTATAGAAGTCTTTGCTTTATACGCATATCGAGCCGTCACACTATCTTGGTTTTTTAGGGTTCCGTACCCAAATAAAGGGTAAAACGGACCCTATTACTAAGGCTCCGCTGTCCGTCTGTCCGCCCGTCCGTCTGTCACCAGGCTGTATCTCATAAACCGTGATAGTTAGACAGTTGAAATTTTCACAGATGATGTATTTCTGTTGCCGCTATTACAACAAATACTAAAAAACAGAATAAATTAAATATTTAAGGGGCTCCCATACAACAAACGTGATTTTGTGTTCGTTTTTGCTCGATATTGATAACAACTAACGTGATTTTTTGCTCGTTATTGCTCGATATTGATAACGTAGACGCTTGAAATATTCCCAGAATATTTAGTTGAATATTCATTTTAAAAATAAATAATTAAATTAAAATAAAACAAATATATAAGGAGGGCTCCTGACATACAACAGACATGATTTTTTTGCCGTTTTTATAGATAATGGTACGGAACCCTTCGTGTGCGTGTCCGAGTCGCACTAGACCGGTTTTATTCACCACTCGTTGCAACAAAAGCAATCTATGATATTTACAACTATTCAATTACTTACATCTATAAACAAACACTTAGTACACATAAAACAATGTACAAAGGCGGACTTAATGCTCCTTACTTAATCTCCAGACGACCTCATAGATGAAGATCCCAGGGCCACCAGACGTCACTTATTTTCTGATGAATAAAATGTGCGCATGATTGAGTAGTGTTAGGATGTGTGGTTTCCGGCAAAGCCGTGTGGTTTCCAGCAGACTAGAATAGAATCACACCGTTTCTTCCCGTGGATGTCGTACAAGGCGACTAAGGGAAATTACCAAATATCGATCAGGCCTCCCCAACCCGTTAGGCCAGCGTGGGGAGTGTATGCCAAATCCTCCTTCCGTCTAGGACGGACGAGAGAGGGTCGTGCACCTGTAGTGGAGACTAAAATAGACCTGATGATGATCAGAAAGAATAAGAATGCAATAATTTACTGACGACCAAGAAAAGAAATGAATCATTGGACAAAATCAAGTGATTCATGTCTTTACATAATTGGATCCTGTGATGCGGAACAGATCCAACCGACGAACTATGCCAAATTGAATACTGTCACATGGATTACTGTTCGCATAGAGATGCCCAGAGGGGCCGGTGCGCCCCAATACTTGCTTACTTCATCTGACCGCATACAACGAAGAGCAGCTCGAATCGTCGGTGACCCAATGATCTCGGATCGACTGGACTCTTTCTCTACATGTGGGATGTAGCGTCTCTTTGCGTTCTATACAAATTATATCACGGGGAGTGCTCGAATGAGCTGTTTAATTTGATACCTGCCGCTGAATTCCACTATCGTACAACTCGCCAATTAAAATTCCATCCATATCATCTTTTTAATTGGCGCTCTACTACAGTACGTTTCCTTAAGACATTTTATACGACGTGCGGTGAAATTGTGGAGTCAACTTCCGTCAGCAGTATTTCCGAACAACTACGACATGCATGGGAGCCTTCAAGAATAGAGTCTTTAATTCCCTTATAACGCTGGCAACGGATCTGCGACCCTTTGGTGTTGCTGGTCTCCATGGGCGGTGGTGATTGCGTTCCACCAGGTGACCCACATGCTCGTTTGCCCCCTCTCATATTAAAAAAAAATTGAGAGATATACGATATAGATACGATATAGCGAGATACTTCAAATCGATGATACGTGTATCCCATTTTTTTTCGATTTGTTATTTAAAGACGTCACAATAATATAAATATAGGTGAAATAATTACTTCGATTGCATAAAAACTTCTCGAGATATGATAACTTGAAGATCACCATTTTGGACTATCCCGAAAACGCTCCATACAAAAGGCCACCACGTTATGACGTCACACCTTGCTATTTTATATGCATTATATCAGAAATTTGTACGACAGCTATGTTAAATATTGCGTTTATGTAACCGGTGCCGTAACAAAAGTTATAGTATTTTTTATTGTTTCTACAGTGGTAATATTTTTTTTTTTTATAATTTGATACCTTTAAAATGGACTTTCCCACCAAAATTCGAACAACAAAAGATCGAACATAAAACACGTCGGACATAAGTTATTAAAATTTTAAGATCGCAGATCGTTCTAGTTTTAAGTATATTACGTTACAGATAGAGAGTTTTTATAATTTTGTAACATTATCAACAAGCCTATTGCTATTAAATTTTCAATAGCTTTAACTTAAAAGTAACAAAATGTCGGTTGGATCTATTCTGCATAACATCGTCGTAATTATATAACATAAATAAACTGGAATCGATAAAACTGGATTAACAGATAACGTTAAATTAGGAGATTAGTAATAATTCCAAATGAAGGATATCGATAGGTACCGAGGGGGAAATCCGAATCATAACAAGGGCGATCGTTAATATTGAAGACGTTAAGTCTTGTGATGATAATAATGATATTTATATTAATTAATCACGCATAATAACAGTCACATTGGTTAAGTGTCTATGCATTGGCACTTTATAAATAAAAATAAATATTGTCAGACAAATTACACAGCGCCATCTAGCCCCAAAGTAAGCGAAGCTCGTGTTATGGGTACTAGACAACTGATAAACATACGTAAATACATTTTTTTTTGTAAATACATACTTATGATACATAGAAAACACTCAGACCAAGACAAACAGACATGTTCATGCACACAAATGTTTGTCCTGTGTGGGAATCGAACCCACGAGCGTTGGTATCGAAGCCGCGTCATTGATCGCTACGCCACCGAGCTCGTCAAAACGTATTTTTTTTTTTTTTAATGTGAGAGGGGGGCAAACGAGCATGTGGGTCACCTGGTGGAAAGCAATCACCACCGCCCATGGAGACCAGCGACACCAAGGGGTCGCCGATCCGTTGCCAGCCTTTTAAGGAAAATGAAAACTCTGTTCTTGAAGGCACCCATGTCGTAGTTGTTCGGAAATACCGCTGAGGGAAGTTGATTCCACAGTTTCACTGTCTTAGGAAACGTACTGTAGTAGATCGCCAATTATCAAGATGATATGGATGGAATTTTAATTTATGGCGAGTTGTACGATAGTGGAATTCAGCGGCAGGTATCAAATCAAACAGCTCACCCGAGCACTCCCCGTGATATAATTTGTATAGAACGCAAAGAGACGCTACATCTTTGCGTGTAGAGAGAGAGTCCAATCGACTTTATGTAATAAACGAGCAATTCATTACGTAGAATTGCTCCAGAAAGTGCCGTGACTGGGTTGAAGAACTTTCTATAAGACTATCTGACCCGACAGACGTTGTGCTGTCTTCTTCACAAAGAATATTGAATTCGAATTGGTTTCGCGCATCAATTGTCAACAATAATAATGATCGTTCAGTTTTCTTGAAATTTCCTAATATTCTGCGCAATTTTCTTATTTTTTTCTTTCATAAGAACCTTCTCCTGATAATAGCGAATACAACATAAAAAGAAATAGCGAAATCAGTTCAGCCGTTCACGCGTGAAGCCGTGACCTAGGGAAACAGATATAATTTTTGTATATATAGATAGATAACAGGAATTAAAAGATACAATTATTCAGCTGATCAAGGGCCATCCTAATCTCAAACACATTGATATCATGATGAAATGTCTTCGGTTTCGTGTAAGGGTAGCGGGGCTCGACGTTGACTTCCACGAAGAACTAATGCAGGGACAGGTGCATGTGCAGCATAAAGTTTGTCATAGAATCTCTCCACCTCCGCGAAGATCTCTGGCTTGGAAGACAGGATTCGAATATCCTGTAGCTTGATCTTTAAGATAAACCTTTTCAGAAAGCCGAGAAAAGACTTTTAACTCTTTGTTGTGCGCTGTCAAGTCCTCTATTTGTCTAGCATTGAAGATACTTTATTCCCGCCGGATCAGCCTTTTGATCTGCTTATTTACAGCTGCAAACTCTGTCATAGCCCTGACAGATGTTGTCGCCTATAGTCGCTCCTGTGTCAGTCAGAGTTTCGCTAGAGAGCTTAACCTCTCGAGCTCTATTCTGCCGCCCAAAGTAACTAATGCCGACTTTCCTTTATTCTATCTGATGCCTCGTCCATGTCCGCAGTTGTTTCCCACGAATTGAATCGGTTTTGAAGTTCCAGTTGGAACTTTTTCGAAATTTTAGTGATTTGAAGAAGAGTACGTAAGTTTGGTTTCATCATAAGGGCTCTTTCTAGTTTATATCTGATATTTAGGGTGCCTCGTACAAGTCGGTGAGCGCTATCGGTACCAATACCGTTAACCACCGAGACATCCCTAAATATCCGTCTTTTTTCCGTTATCATGAAGTCGATCTCATTCCTTGTCACTTGTCGGGGCTTTGCCGGATCCATTTCCTCTGGGGCTTTTTTATAAAAACCGAGTTCATCAAAAAGAGCACCTCAATTTCCAGTGGGGACCCAGATCCTTATAAAATTTATATTAGACCACCGTCAAAGTTCTTTCTACAAGTGTGTGTTGCTATCTATCTAACGTACTTGACAAAATTAAATACAGTGTTGAAATTAGTTAAAAAGGATCTACAAAGATAATATACCAATAAGCACGGTAATAGATAACTTCAAGGGTGACCTCTGCATTATCAATATTATATCACGCTTCAATGAAATCCATGGGAACATTGGATAACTATGATTACTTTATCTTTAAATATTTAAAAAGTTCCGGTTTACTATCTGTCTCATTTGTAACTTGTCCAGTGTGTGTGTAGTGTGGCGTTTCGCCGCATTCCTGATAAAATCGTTGAATGCAGCGAAGGCTACTCCATGCATCAACTAGTTAAAGGGTGCCTACGGTTTCTAGATCGAAAAATATAAATATCTAGATAACATTTCAAAATGTCGGGATTTTTGGGTTGATGTCTGGAGAATTGATATTTATGAGTCAAAAATTTACGCGCGCTACGAGCCGCCCGAGGTCCGAGCACTGCGTATGCCATTTTCAAATTATTATTGCGGAAGAATAATTATGATGATAAAATACGTATATTTGTCGGGAGATTTTGTTATTTGTCGGGAGTCTGTACATGACGTGAAATGTCGGGAGAATCCAAACGATTCCCGAATATCTTGCAACCCTAATGCTGCCAGTGATGACAGATCTGCCGTGGCTGTCATACTTGCAAAATAGACAATAGAAGGAGGACTTACATTGAGTAGTTTAAGACAATAAACTGACTGACAAACGAAGCTCTGGCGAAAAGAGAGGCAGGGAGCGTAATTGTAAGCTACCCGGCTGGGGAATGTCCACCGCACAGAATACCGCAGTCAAATAACAGTTCCTTGAGAGTTGCTATGTTCATGAGTGAGGTCAGCAGAAAGGAAGGAGAGTGGGGCCGCGCGATCGTTATTTTATGTCGCGAGTATGGCTACGGTAACCGCTTCACATCAGCTGGACCATATGCTTGCGACGTAGTATAAAAAAAAGATATTTATAGCGGATTAATTACAAATCCAAATGTATTAAACCAAATGATAATAATGTTAATACCATAATCTTTGATAATATCCACTATATATACTATTCTATCCTTTACAGGGCCATTGTCGTTGACTGCTGTTCATAATGAAGCTTCTTCTAGTCCTGTTGGCTGTCGGCTGCGTGGTGGCTGAAGAACAGATTTCCCTGTTCTACCACGAGACCGTGGGTATCGAACTTGCCTCCAAGATCAAAGCACGTGAAGAAGCCGCTGACTTCGATGGCTCCAGGATCACTGGAGGAAACGCTGCCGGTCTTGGAGCTCACCCACACTTGGTAAGTGTCATGTATTTTTAACAGACTCCAAAAAAGGATCAATTCAATTCTCAATTCGGCTGTATTTTTTTTTATGTTTGTTACTTAATTACTCCGCGTTTTATAAACCGATTGGAAAAAAAATAATATCAATACATATAATAAAATCGTAACTGGCCGCTGTCTGTACATTGAAGATATATAAGAAAAACTAATATAGGGGGGCTTTATGAAAGCAATAGAACCCAAAACAATTATTTTTAGAATTTTTGTCTGTTTGTCTGTTTGTCTGTTTGTCTGTTTGTCTGTTTGTCTGTTTGTCTGTTTGTCCGTACGTTTGTGCACGCTAATCTCAGTAACGGCTTAACCTATTTGAATACGGTTTTCACTAATGCGTTAAGGTTTGCTCAACTTAACATTTAGTGTTTGTTTCATTTCAAGCGGTTCATAAATAAAAAAGTTATATCAATCTAAAGAATCACATATAAAATGGTACAAAATAACCAATCAGTTGAATTGACTGAAACTTTTCAGTTGAATTGACTGAAACTTTATGAAGGTATTATGTTATCATCGTTAAAGTAAATAATACAATGAGAGAGATGCTTCGAGGTCGTAGCGCTAACGCAAGTTAAGCAACCCCTGTCGTGGTTCCAACTAGGATGGGTGACCACAATGTATGGGGAAACGAAATTAATTGAACTATTTTACCTTAAACTTTACACGAGTACTTCTATAGACGAGTGAGTAAACACGTATTTCAGGATTTTTCAAAATTCAAGCCCTAAAAGGGTAAAATGGGGCCAAAAAGTCTGAAAATCAACATGGGTATTGTTTTTATGGTTTATCGGGTCGCTGATTACTAAAAAAAACAACTATTTAATAATCCAACATAGCCGACGTGACATAAAATCAAATGCGATGGGGTTGAAATGTCATAATATCAATATGGGTGTTGATTCTATGGTTGCCTGGGACGTCGATTACGAAAATAGCATCGATTTGAAAATATAACACAGTGGACACGAAATTACTTCAAAGGATTTTTCAAATTTTACCTCTAAGAGGGTGAAACGGAGGTTAAAAGTTTGTATGGGGCAACGAGATTAGTTGGACTATTTTATCCTAAACTTTACACGAGTACTTCTATAGATAAATGCATTAGCCCCAAATTTCACGCGAGCGAAGCCGCGGGCGAAAGCTAGTATTAAATAGAAACAAACAGATATCTACGTACTTTTACATAATTACTAGCTGACCCGGCAAACGTTGTTTTGCCATATACATTAATCGTTTAGGGGTATAAAAATAGATGTTGGCCGATTCTCAGACCTACCCGATATGCACACAAAATTTCATCAAAATCGGTCAAGCCGTTTCGGAGGAGTATGGCAACGAAAACTGTGACACGAGAATTTTATATATCTTCTATATAAAAATAAGTCGGGTTTTCCTTCCTGACGCTATAACTCCAGAACGCACGAACCGATTTCCATTCGTTGGAAAGGTCTCGGGCTCCGTGAGGTTTATAGCAAGGAAAATTCTGGAAAAATTTGAAAAGAAAAGCGGGAAAATCTTTTTTCACATACAGCGCCATCTGGTGGCGAAACGGAGTTCGCCGGGTTTGCTAGTTAGATATAGTTTTTATCTTACAGACATTTAGCTTCATATATTTTCAGAATATAATACTACGTTATGGAAACAACAAGATACAATTTTAAATTATTACTTTAATATTTTTTTTTATTTGAAAGAGTATACTTCTAGATTAGTCCCATAATAAAAATAAAACAAATATATAACATACTTTTAAGATTAACTCACTATAACCTTTTTAGGGTTCCGTACCCGAAGAGTAAAAAGGAACCCTATTACTAAAGCTCCGCTGTCCGTCCGTCCGTCCGTCCGTCCCTCTGTCACCAGGCTCTATCTCATGAACCATGATAGTTAGACAGCTGAAATTTTCACAGATGATGTGTTTCTATTGCCGCTATAACAACAAATACTAAAAAACAGAATAAAATAAATATTTAAGGGGGCTCCCATACAACAATGGTGATTTTTTTGCTCGCAATTGATAATAGCAATAGGTAAACGCTTGAATTATTCTCAGAATATTTTGTTATATATTCATTTTAAAAATAAATAATGAAATAAAAATAAAACAAATATTTAAAGAGGGCTCCCATACAACAAACGTGATTTTTTTGCCGTTTTTATAGACAATGGTACGGAACCTTTCGTGCGCGAGTTTGACTCGCACTTGGCCGGTTTTATTTGAATAATCAAGGGTCAGAACTTTTCTCAATTCAAGTTACTTTTGTATGTGTATGAGGAACTTTACCACGTATGTAGTTGTATCCTGAAATAACTCATCAACCTTTCAGGGAGGTCTGGTGATCACGCTGACGACCGGTGCCACCTCCGTGTGCGGTTCATCGCTGCTCACTCGCACACGCTCCATCACCGCCGCTCACTGCTGGTGGGACGGCCGCAACCAGGCGAGACAGTTCGTGGTGGTCCTCGGCTCCATCTGGCTGTTCAGCGGTGGTACCAGAATCACTACCAGCTCCGTCCAGATGCACGCCAGCTACAACACCAACAACTTGAACAATGACATCGCAATAATTAGCTTCAATCAGATCACGCTCACCAGTGAGTAAAATTTTAGTATCATCATCATCATCATCATCATCAGGTCCATTTTAGTCTCCACTACAGGAGCACGACCCTCTCTCGTCCGTCCTAGACGGAAGGAGGATTTGGCCTACACTCCCCACGCTGGCCAAACGGGTTGGGGAGAAAAATTTTAGTATACTTATGGAAATTTAGGTGCACACGACCGTTGGTTTTTTTTATACTACGTCGGGTGGCAGACAAGCATACGGCCCGCCTGGTGTGAAGCGGTTACCATAGCCATATTAACGCTCGCAAGATAAAATAACGCTCGCACGCCCCCACCCTCGCTGCCATCGCAGCATCTCCATCCTTTCTGGTGACCTCACTCACTCGCAGGAACACAACAACCCTCAAGGGAATTGTTATTTGGCTGCGGTATTCTGTGAGGTGGAGTTACATTCCCCAGTCGGTTAGCTTACAATTACGCTCCCTACCTCTCTTTTCGCCAGAGCTTCCTTTGTCAGTCAGCAAGGTGTACGGCGTGCAGATGAAGTTGGCTTAGGTTGAAAGATGTTGACGAACCTCTTACACCCCAAATGTTATGGAAATTTAGATGCACACGTTGGTTAACATGAAACGTCTATATCAGCGATCATCACGCTATCACGTGTTAATCGTGAGTTATACTGGATACAAAACAAGCGCCGGATTCCGTTATTCTACGCAAGGCCCCTCCCCCGCCGCCCCGCCCGGCCCCGATGCAAACTTAAGGTCTTGCAGCGAGCTGGCTATATACGCTAAATAATGACATGCGATTCATGTTTCTATGACTTATATTTTTGTAATGATTAAGGTAAGACGATGTAGACCAATTCATTACATTTCAGTTTTCTAACCAGCCTCCTTACCACCAACTCTTATTGCGATTCAATAACTGAATAGAATGCTTAAAGATATTTCTACCTCACCAAGTAAAAACGACTGGAGTAATGCCATCACTGGCTATATTATGGCGACCATTATGGCGACGAGCCCGGTGGTCGAATGGTTAGCAATGGCCACTTTGACTCCGAGGTTGCGGGTTCGATTCCCGCACAAGACAAATATTTGTGTGCATGAACATGTCTGTTTGTCATGGTCTGGATATTTTATGTACCTATGTATTTACAAAAAAAAATGTATTTAAGTATTATATCAGTTATCTAGTACCCATAGTACAAGCTTTGCTTAGTTTGGGACTGGATGGCCGTGTGTGATTTGTCTAGGAATATTTATTTATTTATTTATTTATTAAATACTATGTAATTCTATTTTCAGACAACATCCAACCCATCAACCTGCCCGTGGGCATGACCAACAACTTGTTCGTGGGCACGTGGGCGTGGGCAGCAGGCTTCGGCGCTACCGGTGACAGTAAGTTATCAACCTTATTGACTTTATCAATATGACTCAATGTTGCCACTAGTGTATCTAGCAATTTTAAAAACCATAACTTCTTTTGCATGTGCTCGCTTGAATTGTTCTAGAAAACAGAGTGAAATGTTGTCAAAATTATGATTTCTTTATTTAAACGGGGACCCAATGATCTCGGATCGACTGGACTCTCTCTCTCTACACGCAGAGATGTAGCGTCGCTTTGCATTCTATACAAATTATATCACGGGGAGTGCTCGGGTGAGCTGTTTGATTTGATACCTGCCGCTGAATTCCACTATCGTACAACTCGCCATAAATTAAAATTCCACCCATATCATCTAGATAATTGGCGATCTACTACAGTACGTTTCCTGAGGCATTTTATACCACGAACGGTTAAATTGTGGAATCAACTTCCCTCAGCGGTATTTCCGAACAATTACGACATGGGAGCCTTCAAGAATAGAGTATTTAATTCCCTTAAAAGGCTGGCAACGGATCGGCGATCCTTTGGTGTTGCTGATCTCCATGGGCGGTGGTGATTGCTTTCCATCAGGTGACCCACATGCTCGTTTGCCCCCCTCTCATATAAAACAAAAAAAAACAAAGGCGGACATAACGCTAAAAGCATTGAATGAATGAATGAATGAATAAATGAATTTATTTGCATTATCTACTAGTCAACCTTCGAGAGTAGCAGAAATACAGGAATGCATTTCTAAAGCAGATAAAAAAAAGAATAGTGTCTAGAAAATAGATATATATATGCAACGAATATTCGACTAAGTGGAAGAAAGAGAATACGATATTACTCATTCGAATAAAATAACATACATATGAATATATCACTATTATAAACGTAATACAAATACATACACAGGTAATATAAGAAGATGATGATTCAGTTCTTCATAAAACCGTCCAAAAGATAAGCGTGGATTGTGTTTTTGAAATTGAATGTATTTGAAATCCTTCTAAATGATTAAGGCAGCTCGTGCCATAGTGAAGCTTGCAGTGTGAAGGAATCAGACATAAAGCCAGAATGGTCATTGTAAATTATGCCCAATTGAACACAATTAAAGTTTAATTTTCATTGCAGATAACCCTATCACTAACAACCAGTTCCTAAGCGAGGTGCAACTGCAAGTCATCGCGAATAACGTCTGTGCCCAAACCTACGGCGCTTCCGTCGTCAACGCTGCCGTCGTCTGTATCAACGGCAGTGGCCGCAGCACTTGCGGCGGAGACTCTGGTGGCCCACTCTGGATCTGGAGCGGCAGCAACCGCGTCTTGGTCAGTTATGATTCATCATCAGCCTGTCTACCCACTGCTGGATATAAGCCTTCCCCAATGCTTTCCACCTGATACGATCCTCCGCCTTCCGCATCCAACCGCTCCCAGCCGCTTTCTTAAGGTCATCGGACAATCTAATAGGAGGGCGCCCCTCCCCCCCCCATCTGCCATCACTTAGATGTGACCGGCCCATTGCCACTTCAGCTTGCAAACTCTGAAGGCTATGTCGACAACTTTAGTTCTTCGTCGAATTTCCTCGTTCCGTATTCGATCCCGCAGAGAAACCCCGAGCATAGCCCTCTCCATCGCTCGCTGCGCGACCTTTAGCCTGTGGACCAGTTCGATGGTCAGTGTCCAAGTCTCTGCACTATATGTCATTGCAGGGAGGATGCAGTTATGATTGTCTAGTACTTAGTCTGCTACTAGAATGCAAGGATGCAAGTCTCTTCAATCGAACGAAGCGAAAGCAGAGATTCAGATTAGTGGAGTTAGTATTTTTAACTTACTTCATGCAATGGTTAACAATATTATCTCAAGCGG
The DNA here is from genome assembly GCA_937001555.2 of Hypsopygia costalis. NCBI lineage: Eukaryota > Metazoa > Arthropoda > Insecta > Lepidoptera > Pyralidae > Hypsopygia > Hypsopygia costalis. The sequence goes on from OW443355.2 coordinate 356,135, forward strand.
AGACTGCTGTCTTAGGCTATATTTACACCACCGCGGAATGGAATGGAAGCGACTTGTTGCTACGTAATTCATCATCATCATCAAGTCCATTTTAGTCTCCACTACAGGAGCACGGCCCCCTCTCGTCCGTCCCTGACAGAAGGAGGATTTCGTCTACACTCCCCACGCTGGCCAGACGGGTTGGGGAGGCCTGAGGAAAATAGTCTCGAGGATGCTACTTCGCCACGTCTATGTTAGTCCACGCTGATATTACTAGTCCATAACTCAAACTTCTTCTCTTACAGATCGGTGTGACTTCCTTCGGACACGTCAGCGGCTGCCAGCGAGGTTTCCCCGCCGGCTTCGGTCGTGTCACCTCCCACCTGTCCTGGATCCAGCAGAGGATCTAAGAACCATCAGATTCCGCCTTTTACACTTTATTTTACTGATTAATAAACATTCTCATATTTTTAATTCTCTATTTATTATTTTTAGGGTTCCGTACCTCAAAAGGAAAAACTGAACCCTTATAAGATCACTTTGTTGTCCGTCTGTCTGTCTGTCCGTCTGTCTGTCTGTCTGTCTGTCTGTCGAGAATGCGTGGAGGTATCAAGCTGAAATTTGAACTGTATACTCAGGTCTACGGTCCCATGAAGTTGTAAAAAAATCAAACTGCTAAATTTACGTAAAAAAAAGTTACGGGCGTTTATTCAGCAAAAAACGCATATTTCGACACATTCTCAAGGGAATCAAAACCTATAGGGTACTTCCCGTTGACCTAGAACTATGAAATTTGGCAAGTAACATCGTTATAGACTAAAAGTACAGGAATAAATCTCAAAACTATACTTATTTACTTATCGTCACGCCTGTCTCCCGTTGGGGTAGGCAGAGACCACGGAACGCCAGTAGCACCGATCCAAACATACTTCCTTTGCCTCCTCCACATTCATTAACCTCCTCATGCAGACCCGTCGATTTCGGATACTTCTAATTTGGCCCTTTATCAACACATCGCGTATTTGGTCATTGTACGTACGCCTAGGGCGACCCTTACCGACATTTCCACTCACTTTCGCTTGATAAATCTCTTTCGTGATTGTTTTTTCATCCATCCCTTCTACATGTCCAAACGACCTTAACATACCCTTTTCAATCTTCGTCACCACATCTTCTTTCAATTCACAACGTTTTCGTTTCTCGCTATTTCGTACTCTATCTGTTATTCTAATACCGCACATACTTCTCAAAGCTCTCATTTCTACCGCATTAATTCTGCTTTCATGCTTCTTCCGCCATACCCATGATTCACTACCATACGTCAGTGTAGGCGTTAACACTCCCTCAATGATAGCAAGGCGTGCCTTACTCGATATATTTTTACTTGCCAAGATTGAGTGTAACGCACCATTGACTTGATTTCCCGCTTTCACTCTTCTTTCTATATCACCATCGCATTTCCCATCTTTCCTAAACATAGAAACTAAATATACAAACTCATTCACATTTTCTACTTCTTCATCTCCAATCATTATCTGACAATCAGTAAAAGTTTCATCTCTCTCTATAACCATTACTTTCGTCTTCTGTACATTCACTTTCATACCTTTCCTCTTAAATGCCTCTTTCATTACAGTGACCATTTGTTGTAGATCGTGCATCGGAGACGCAAGAAGAACCTGATCATCGGCGTACAACAGAGTTTTGAACACTGACTCTTCCATTCTTATGCCACATTCATACTCTTTCAGATCTGCCAAACAACTGTCCATGAATAGGTTAAACAGCCAAGGAGACGCTACACAGCCCTGCCTAACACCCCGTTCAATGCTAAACCAGTCCGTGCAGGTTCCATTTAATCTGACACAGGCACTCGAGTCCTTATATAAGAATTTAAGCGATATACACGGTGAAATGAACGTGGTTGTTTTCCCGCGGCAGAATGATTTGCTTTTAGTAGTACTATACATACGTAATATTTTTTTTTATTTTAAACATAAAGTAACAGATTAACAAATGTGAAAAACGGAACTCGAAAGTAAGCGCGAAACAATAGTAGGACCGCTCGCACAGACACAGACACGCGGGCGCGGGGGCAACGGCTGGCGCGCCACCGTGCGCGTCCATTAACCTCTCGCACCCAGCTGATTGAATGTTTGCCTACATAGTTACAAAATGCTATGAAGTACAAAATACTAAAATAATCCAATTTTTCCTTCATACTTTACGGGATTAGGACCGTCATAAATACTTTTACGTCCTTTATTAACCGTATTATGTTATTTACTTTACACATAAAACTTAAAACCAGCATTAGAAAAAAAAAATACTGTGTTGAAGCATCGAAATGTCATCACCATAGACAAAAAAAATTATTTCGTTCTTTTCTCTCAACACTCTGACTGAGGTAAGAGTAATTATTTAAAAAATTGGAATCAAATTATTTACCTACAATGATTTTAGTCAACTTACCTGCTCTACTGATAAACGGCAGGATTCGTACGCTAAATGCGTACTTCGCGGTATCGAAGTAATTGTTCAAAATGTAAACCATTCCGTTCAATACACAGTCGTGCACGTTTTATTTGATTGTCTTTTAGTTTTAATAAGGTGTCTCTATCACGTCTAATGGTATCAAAATAGTGGCATTATCATTTTGAATTAGCCACTCACAAAAAGCAATTCTGGCCGTTGCGTCATTTTCGTGGAGGGTATGAACTTTACGAAAGTGGTATGGATGCAATTTTTCACTATGTAGAAGTTTCCACACGTAATATTGGCTTACGCCAAAGGTCGTCGCGGCCATGCGCGTACTTCGACGAGGGTCCCGTTCGAAATACTCGATGATGTCCTCGTCGAGCTCTGGGGCGTAATGGGGATGACCTCTACCCTGTGCATGCGCCGGCGGTCGGAACTGCCCGTGATCGAGGTGGCGCTGCGTCGCCGCTACGATCGTCCGAGCCTGTGGTACTTGGGGGTCCAAAATTCCACGAAGACGGAGCGACTCTAAATGTCGCGGATCAGCATAAAGTCGTACGGCGGCATGAGAGTCATAATTAGCCCTAGCGTATAATTACACCATAGAAAGGTATTCCAAATTGGAATAAACGTAGTGGCGGTCCATCGTCGCGCCCGCGCGCGACGCGTGTTTCGCATGTAACTCGCACGGAACCGGCGGGTCGACTAACAGACGCTTCCGCTTCGCCGGTGCGACTGCGACGCTCGGCACGATCCGGCCGGCGCGGCGGCGTATACAAAGCAGGCGGCGCGCGCATTACAAAAGTCATCATCAGTTATCATTAGTTATCTACTGAGTTCTCACGTGGTTAGACGCGTAACTTGTCGATGTCTATTAGTTTTGATCAAGTGCTAAGTAAACTGAACTTTTGTAGTTGTGTGATACGAACGAAATTGCTGTGACTGTATTTTCTGCGAGTTACTTGCGAGTGCGCGCGGAAAGAGTGCGGGGAGAACATTTGGCTCAACTACATCGTACTGGTGCAAAAGAGACAGCTGTTTGTAACCGGCCAGTAATATATAATATTAACTACCTACTTCTACTCTGAAATACCCGGCCCTTCTTGTTTTATAACATTTCTTATTATCGCTTATATAAAATACTTTCGTTTCTTTTTCTCATACAATGAGCGTCCAAAGAAGCCCTGAAATAATAACGGGTTCCCTCAACAACCTATCGAAACTGCGTGACGAAAATGTTACTGTTAACTCGTTACTAAGAAAGAGAAAATTACCGGGATGTGACTGCAACTGCCAGGATATGCTGCTTGATTTTCAAAGGGAAATTGCATCTACAATAAAAACTACTTTAGAAAGTCAAAATGAAGATCTGAGAAACACTTTGGAGGCTTTGCGAGAGGATTTGAGTGGTTTTAAGTCGCAATTGAACGATATTAACAAGTCGATAGAGAGATTATCCAGTGAGCAATCCATGATAAAAAATGAAGTTACATTGATACAATCGTCGTGCGAATCCAACACTCAAAAAGTGGAATGTGTAACGGAAGATATTGGACACTTGAAATCGACGGTGAGCAATTTAACAGAACGGTTTCAAGCAACGGAGCAACTGGGAAGGATGAATAATTTAGAAATATCAGGCGTGCCTACGAAAAAACATGAAAATTTAATTAACATTGTCCATAACATTGCAAAGAAAATAGATTTCCCGCTTACTTCGTCGGATATTGACTTCGTCCACAGAGTTCGACGTTTCAACACCAAAAAGGATGGAAATTCAAGTGTGGCTGACGAAAAAATATCTGATGACTCATCACCATCATCCTTCCCGAATATTATAGTTAAATTCACGCAGAGAAGCCGTAAAAACGATATGATTGCTGCTGTACGTGCGCGACGAGGCTTAACAACTGTTGACGCCGGGGTGGACGGGCCGTCCAAGCCTATCTTTGTTAACGACCACTTAACACCACAAAATAAAATGCTGTATAGGAAGGTACGTCTTCTCGCTAATGAAAAAAATTACAAGTTTATTTGGGTGTCAGACTCTAAAATCCTTGTTCGCAAAAGTGAAACCTCTGCTGTAATTCGTGTGTCTAGTGAAGATGATCTCGCGAAACTTAAATGACTATTTTTATTGTATATTTGTTACATAACCGTTATTTTATTTTGTTATATTCGCCTTTTTCATAATAATATACCAATCTTATACTACTCGTATTGTAATAATATTAAATGTGTTGGCTATTACAATAATATATACTATGAATCATATGTTTTTAATGTTGGTGGAACCTTACTATGTGTTATAATTCGATAATAGTAACTTATCCATTTACTATCAGAACGTGAGGGGTTTACGCACAAAGTCTCATAAGTTTCTTGAAGGTATTTTATCTAGTGATTATGACGCCATATGTATTACCGAGACCTGGCTAAACGATAATTTTACTAATACAGAATTTTTTGATAACCGTTATGAGGTGTATAGGTGTGATCGTGATGCGTCGTTGAGTGGTCGAGAGCGGGGTGGCGGTGTACTGATCGCAGTTCGCCGGGAATTCTGTTCGATAAGCAGGGCAGACATGCGTGCGCCAGCGCCATTCGAGGAGGTATGGTTATCTATACCACTACGCACCGCCGCCGCCGCCTCAGCTCGCGGCACTCGGGCTCATGCCACCGCTCGACATTTGCATTTGATACTAGCCTATATACCGCATGGCATTAATCACGAAAATTCGTTAACATCTTTCTACGATAGATTGGCGGACTTTATTATTTCTAATCCTCAAGACATTTTTGTAGTCATGGGCGACTTTAACGTGAGTCATGCTCAATGGTCGCTAAATACTATTGATAACTGCATGGAAATTTATACAAATAATAACAAACTAGCATGTCTTACGGCAGATTTTATGAGTTTATCGTTGTTATCTCAATTTAATACGCAATTTAATACAAATGACAGACTTCTCGATTTAGTTTTTAGTAACGAGCAATGCACAGTAACTCATTCCGATTATCCATTGGTATCCGAAGACCCGCATCACAGAGCTCTTGAAATTGACATAAAATTTAATTTCCCGGTTTCGCTTCAAATTGCTAACAATAAAAAAAAGTCATTCTTTAAAGCAGATTTCGATTCTATAAATAAAGAACTTAAATCGTACGATTGGGAAAAAATATTCTCTACTATGGGGGATGTAGAATCAATGACGGAGTATTTTTATAGTGTTCTTGATGGACTCGTAGATAAATATATTCCAACGTGCAAACTGAAAAATAAAGTCAAATATCCCCCTTGGTATACACAATCGCTTATAAAACTTTCTAAAGAAAAATGCAAATATCATAAAAAATGGAAGCGATATGGTAATCTATCTGATCAATACACTTTCTCTCTCTTACGAAAACGTTTTAAAAAAATGGAAGCGACCTGTTATGAACGTTATATTAAATTTTCAGAAAATAAAATTAAAGAACACCCTAAATTCTTTTGGTCTTTTGTCAAATCAAAAAATGAAAATAATGACATCCCTGAAAAAATGACATATAATGGCAAAATACTTTCTAGCGGTAGTGAAATCTGTGATGCTTTTAACGAATATTTTCACTCTGTTTTTGTCTCCTCTAAAAATAATAGTTCCTTATCTGATTTCGACTGTCATGATACTACATCTGCTACAAGTACAGGGTCTGTCAGTATTGACTATGACACAGTCTTAAAGGAATTAAAAACTGTAAACATATACAAAGGGGCAGGATCCGACGGAATCCATCCAATTTTAATCTCAAAATGTGCAATAGAACTAGCTAAGCCTGTCACTATCATCTTCTGCGCTTCTGCTAGAAGCGGTGTCTTTCCCAGTAAATGGAAGAAATATTTAGTAACACCTATTCCGAAAAACAATATTAAGAATCATATTATACAATATAGACCAATTTCTAAACTGTGTATACTTGGTAAGATTTTAGAAAAAATAGTCACCCGCCATCTTTACTGTATATTCCGTAACCATATATCTGAACAACAGCATGGATTTTTCCAGCGTCGTAGTGTTGACAGTAATATGATCACTTTTACTAATTATTTATCTCAAGCCATGGATGACAACTTTCAGATTGATGTCATATATACCGACTTTTCCCGGGCTTTTGATAAAATAAACCATAACCTACTTATAGATAAGCTTGCTATGGCGGGAGTGCATGGTAGTCTTCTCAGATGGATACAGTCGTATATTAACAATAGGAGTCAAGCTGTATGCGTAAAAGGGTACTGTTCCCGGTTTCTCCCAGTACCTTCTGGGGTACCTCAAGGTTCCCATATAGGGCCTTTGCTATTCTCCCTCTACATAAATGACATAGGATCCATTATCAAAAATAGTCGTCATTTAATGTACGCTGATGACACAAAATTATATACAGTTGTCAAATCCCCTGACGACTGTTACAAATTACAAGAAGACTTATTTGCATTACACGATTACTGTACAAAAAATCAATTGTTTCTTAATTATGATAAATGTTATACTATGTCATTCACTCGTAAACTCCATAGCGTTTCCTTTAGTTACAAATTGAACAACACGGTTCTTAAACGAGTTACAAGTATTAGGGATCTTGGCATTATAATGGATTCAAAACTATCTTTTAATCTCCACATTGACCACATACTGAATTGTGCTTTTCGTAAACTTGGATTTATCCTACGGATCAGTAAACCCTTTGTTAAAACGATTACATTAAAGATTTTGTATTTTGCTTTTGTCCGTTCAATTTTGGATTTTTGTTGTGTTGTTTGGAGTCCATGTTACAAGAATCACAGTTACAGACTAGAAAAAGTACAAAAAAAGTTTTTAAAATCACTTAATTATCGCTGTAATTATGTAAATGAATCCTATGAAGTCTCCTTGCACGCGCATCAGATTCTTTCTTTGGCCGACAGACGCAAAGTGTTTGATCAATTAATTCTTTTTAAAATTTTGAACAATCAGATTGATTCCCCCGAGCTCCTTAGCTCACTATCATTCGTGTCCCGTGTTCGGCTCCCTGTGCGCTCCTCACGTATTCTTCCACTTTTTGTTCCTCCACAATTACATAAAAATTACACACGTAATACTTTTATTTTCCGTTCCACCAGCACTTACAATAAAGAATTTACAGATGTTGATTTGTTTAACAACTCTCTTATTGCTTTTAAACAAAAAATAATTAAAAAACTTTTTGATAAGTAAGTTTTAAATACATAAGATTAAAAAAAAAAAAAACTTTTGTGCTTATATTATAGTATTTTGTACTATTTTATAGTTTGTAGCGTTAATGAGATAAGAAAGCTTAGTTGTGTATACAGCTTCTATCTATATAAATTTACCTGCACGTATAGATCATACCCTTCTAACAAGGTATACTCATATTTTGAAAAATACGCGTCTTCAATCATGAACTTAATATATTTGTTATATATAATGTATTATTTTCGGCACTATCAGGTCGTTTGTTAATATTAGCTTATAATTTTTATTTACTGTTTTCTGTATATGACTGTTTGTTGCCAAAATAAAGAGAAAAAAAAAAAAAAAAAAAAAAAGATGCGCGCGCAGGCAGACGGAGACCTTTCGGCATCGCGCTGCGACGGCTCGTACTATTGTTTCTCACGCTTTCGAGTTCGGAATATTTTTTTATTTATTTGAAAATAAAGAAACATTTGTATTTTTCAAATTTAACTCTATGTATTGATAGTACTGCTGAAGGCAAATCATCCTTATCCGGGAAAACAACCACGTAAATTTCACCGTGTATATATCAGGTCCACCCCATACAAGGAGAGAATTGACCAAAGTTCATCCCTCACCACTTTGTCATAAGCTTTTTCCAAGACAATGAAGGCGCAGAAAACCTTTTGATGTTTAGATAAGGCTTTCTCTGCTATTACCTTAAGGAAAAAATTTGATCTACACATCCCATCCCCTTTCGAAATCCTGCTTGCACATCCCAAATTTTACTTTCCGTAACTGATATGACCCTTTCAATCAGTATTTTTGCATATACTTTGCCTACGACACTTAGGAGACTAATACCGCGGTAACTTTTGCATTCTAATTGTGAACCTTTACCTTTATATAGTGGCACAATCACGGTCTTACCCCAGTCACCTAGTACACGACCGTTCCTCCAGCAAAGGTTGAGTAAAATGTATAGCAAGCTTGTTACGACGCATCCACCTCCTTTGATCATTTCGGCCGATATCCTGTCATATCCAGCAGCTTTACCTTTCTCTATTTCTTCCTTGCTAATATCACTTTCACCCTCAATCTCCTCATTTATTCTTCCTTCGTCATTCATTTCCTCATTCACGTCGTCACTTTCATTATTTCCAGCTTCACTTTTTTCAAATAGACTCTCAAAATATGTCTTCCAATGGTTTAACACCATTGTTTGATCTTTCATTATGTGTCCATTTGAGTCCCTTATCAAACCTACTTTAGAATTTCCTGACTTACCTCGTCCTGTTCTGACCAAATGCCAAAACAGTTTAAAATTGTCTCGAAACTTACCGGAAAATTCCCTATCATATTTGTCTTTGCATTCCTTTTTCTTTCTGGCTACAACATCTTTTACTTTCTTTTTAATTCTGTCGTAACTTTACTTTTTCGCTTTTTCAGTACAATCATTCACATTACCTTGGACTCTTCTATTAGCTCTTGTAGCTAACAAGTCATTCCATGCTTTTTTCTTTTGCGCTACTACTTCACTCACTTCATTGTCCCACCACTCATTCGTGATCTTTCTAACATTCTTCTTCTTTTTACTTATACCGCATACCTGAGACGCAGTTTCGACAACACCATTTCTAAATTCCTTCCAAAAGTCTTCTATGTCACAATGTTCCCCATCCAATATATATATATATATAAGCTGTTTGAATCGTTCATTCAATAATTTCCGATACTGAGAACCGACAGCCTCCTCCTTTAATTTTTCAACCTTCACTCTCTCTGTCTCTAGTTACGGACGCTCTGGAATGATGCCGCCATGTTTTGAGCAACCCTGCTATTCTAGTAACCACGAGAAAATGATCTGATCCGACGTCTATGCCTCGATATACTGTCGTATCTTTCACGCTCTCCTTCAAGCGTTCATCGACTATCACAAAATCTATTATACTTCTATCTGAATTCCTTTGCCATGTATACATATGGATCTTCTTATGACTAAACATAGTATTAGTCACTACCAGCATTTTTTCTAAGCATACATTTAATAAATTTTCACCATTCTCATTCACTCTTACATCTCCAAACTTTCCCAACACCCTATCATATCCATCACGACCCACGCCCACCCAACCATTAAAGTCACCCAGCATAACTATTCTCTCGTTTTCATCACATTTAACAAGCTCATCTCTAACATTTTCCCAGAACTCCTCTCGAACATCCTGTGGCTTAGACATGTCCGGAGTCATTCTGGTTATGTCAAGTTTCAGTTTTATCCATAGAAGTCTAGGACTAACACATTCGTATCCTGTCACGCATTCATTAATTATTTTCGATAATATTATTCCCACCCCCTGACTACCCCTCTCAGAGTTGGCAACTCCGGACCAGAATCCGTAATATTGACCATGAGTGGTTGTTGTGCATCCTTTTTTCTTTGTTTCACTTATACCTAGTATATCTATTTTCCTTGTATTCATTAACTCACATATTTCCTCAATCTTACTATCTACACCTCCGCAAACATTTAACGTTGCGAACTGGCATTCCCCAGTCCGCTTTTTGCCTTTGATTGGCGGGGGGACAGAGCGTGACGTGTGGCAAAACGCGTCGCCTACGGGAATTTGGTCCCCCCCCCCCCAGATACGATGGGCCTGAACAGTATTGCTCAGGGACGGATTCTCCGGTTGAACCGGTACCGTCCTGGGGTAATAATAGTGATGGGGTATTTAATACCCGTATCATGTTGTTACTACTCCTACTTTAACATCGGTAAGGAAAAAAGATAGGAAGAACAGGAAAGGAACTTGGAATGACGGTACAGGAAGTTGGTATGAGGACGGATTTGTGGGTAAAATAGGATACTGCAGTCACGGAAATGAAATTGGTAGAAACTGCAGTAGCTAGGGAGGCCGGGATTGCGTACCCGTATGGCCTACTCTACGATCGAATAGATCAATAGAGAGGACACCCCTGACCGAACTCTCAAAACTATACATTTGTAAATAGATCTTAAAAAATAGGGGGTCTATATTTTTTATGGGGTGTCGAAATTTCAAATTGAAACTACTAGTTCAAATGGGATATCATATGAAAGGGCTTGATGTACACATTGCAAAATATATTTTATTTATTTTTTTCGACGCATTATTTGTTATTTATAATGAAAAATATCAAATTTAATAATGATACTACGTACGGAACCCGTCGGTGGGCGAGTCCGACTCGCACTTGTCCGGTTTTATTTATATAATTGATTTGTTATTATTTTTTATTCGATTCGATTTCTAATAGGTACTATTTACGGGGAAATTGTAATTTTGACATGAGAAAGTGCCTGATAAGGTATGTTCTTTGAATAAAAGTTTGAGTTTGTAAAAAGAAATAAATAAATTTATTAATAAATAATAAATAAATATTACTAGTCCCAAATTAAGCTAAGCTTGTACTATGGGTGCTAGATAACTGATATTATACTTTACTTTTTAATACACTTTTTTTTTGTAAATACACATAATTCATTAACATCCAGACCAAGACAAACAGACATGTTCATGCACACAAATATTTGTCTTGTACGGGGATCGAACCCGCAACCTTGGAGTCAAAGTGGCCATTGCTGACCATTCGACCGGGCTCGTCAATTCGTCGAATTATCATCGACAATATGATGTATTGTACACTTGAATATAGCCGATTTCTGTTGTTATGCTTTATCATCATCATCATCATCATCAGGTCATTTTAGTCTCCACTACAGGAGCACGACCCTCTCTCGTCCGTCCCTGACAGAAGGAGGACTACCTACACCACTGGCTAGGCCTACACCACTGAGCTCGTCAAGTTTCACCGTTCGTGGTACAAAATGTCCTAGGAAACGTACTGTAGTAGATCGCCAACAAGATGATATGGGTGGAATTTTAATTTATGGCGAGTTGTACGATAGTGGAACCAAGCGGCAGGTATCAAATCAAACAGCTCATCCGAGCACTCCCCGTGATATAACTTGTATAGAACGCAAAGTAAAAATAACTGGAAATGTGGATGGCAAGCGACCGAGAGGCCCTAAAGATGGTCCGACCAGGTGTCAGAAGAACTGCAAATACCGATGTCTCACGCTCTCCATCAGGCAGTGGCAGAAGACCGCAGTAACTGGAGGAAATTGCTGCAACGCTTTCGTCGTGGTCACGATCCTCATCAGTGAGGGACCGACTTAAGGAGGAGAGAGGAGGAGGAGAACGCAAAGAGACGCTACATCTCTGCGTGGAGAGAGAGAGTCAAGTAGATCCGAGATCATTGGGTCTTAATCATATCCACCATCAATGTGGGTGACTCAGGGGTGTCGAGAAATATGCTGCGCCATTATTTTTGGGATGGGTAAAAAACGTTAAAAAAAGTTAAACTCGTGACACGGATCGAACATTCGTTAGACGGAGTGGCGCGGACTAGCGCGGCGTAGGAGAGGAAGTAATATCTCCCTATCTATTTACCGCGCGCCGAAAACGTATGCCTGCTCCTGCTGTTTACCTTTAATGTACGATAGCGCAATAAATGAATATTATATTGACGTGACAACGTCTTATAAATTGGTTAGCCGGGTGACACTTCAAGAAACTGGCTCACGTTATGCGCTTACAATGAGAGCGAGTGAAAGGCACGCGTCCCTTCTAAGAGCGAGAGAGACAGACATAAAAAGTGAAAGGCATGCGTCCCTTCCACTCGAAAACATTTTACCACTCAAAGTCGTTGTCACGTAAAACTTTCGCCCGTATACCGACTTTACAGGCAACCAATTTTTTTTTTACCGCATATATGATAGTACATACTTTTATCCTGATAAATAAAGCAATTCGTGCGAAATTATTCCCTAACCATTCCAAAATATTCAAAAATGCACAACGTTAATGTTCAAGTTTTCACTTCTGCCGGTACTCCAAAAGTCTTTTTAACCGACTTCAAAAAAGGAGGAGGTTCTCAACTCGACTGAATTTTTTTTTTGTATGTATGTTATTTGATTTCTTCGCTAATTGTGAACCAATTTTCAAAATTATTTTTTTATTTGAAAGGGTATTGGTGGTCCCAATTCACCAAGTCAGGATCTGATGATGGGATCCCAGGGAAATCAAGGGAAACTCTTAAATTTTATAAGCACGTATGGTCAAATTCTTTTTTTTTTATTTAAAAGGGTATGATTGCGAGGTGGTCCCATATTCACCAAGTCAGGGTCTGGTGAGGGGATCCCAGAAAAATCGATGGAAACCCTTAAATTTGCCCTGTGGTTGCCGGCAGAATAGAATTGCGCCACTCTATTGCTCTGCGCTGGATGTCGTACAAAGGAATCTTGTGTGACGCAAAAACTTTTCTCCCGAAAGGCAGGCAGCAGCGTCTCCCGGGGTATTCCACCAATAAGCTGCGCTAGCAATCACCACCATCCATGGAGATCAGCAACACTAAGGGGTCGCCGATCCGTTGCCAGCCTATACTCCTTCCTTTCTTTCTTTCTGGTGACCTCACTCACTCGCAGGAACACAACAACCCTCAAGGGAATTGTTATTTGGCTGCGGTATTCTGTGAGGTGGAGGTACATTCCCCATTCGGGCACCTTACAAATACGCTGAACCTTACATCTCTTTTTATTTTTTTTAATTTCGTCCACCACATACAGGTGAGGTTGGAAATTTGTAATTGAGCGATACTCCCTGTCTCATTTTTAACCGATTCCAAAAAAGATGGAGGTTCTCAATTCTGCTGTTTTTTTTATAGTTTGATTTATAAACCGATTTGAAAAAAACTTTTTTATTTGAAAGAGAAGACAACTTCCAGATTGGTCCTACATTTTTTTATCATATTTTTTTTTTTTTTATACTACTTCTGGTGGCAGACAAGCATACGGCCCGCCTGATGTGAAGAGGTTACCGTAGTCATATTAACACTAGCAACATAAAATATCGCTCGCGCGCCGCCACCCACGCTGCCAATGCAGTATCTCCTTCCTTTCTGGTGACCTCACTCACTCGCAGGAACACAACAACCCTCAAGGGAATTGTTATTTGGCTGCGGTATTCCATGAGGTGGAGGTACATTCCCCAGTCGGGTAGCTTACAATTACGCTCCCTACCTCTCTTTTCGCCAGAGCTTCGTTTGTCAGTCAGCAGGGTGCACCGCGTGCAGGTGAAGATGGCTTTGGTTCAAAGATGTTGATGAACCACTTACACCCCAAATCATCAGCCTTTATCTACATACTTAAATAGAGTAAAGTTTGGAGTCGGCTTTTTTTGTTAAAATTATGTCATAAACTTGTTTGCAAAGGGACAGCGTGCACCATCATTCAACCATTCAAAAAAAAAAAATTAAAAATATGTCAGTATCGTATTTAATAAATATTCAACGGGGAGTTTCAGGTGATTCTTAGATTCTCTGCTGGAGCCAAGCGAGGTGGGAGGTCACACGGGCGAAACCGGCAGGGAATCCGTTCTGGCAGCCGGCGACGTGGCCGAATGACGTCACTCCAATCTGCAAGAAAGGAAAATTTCTAATAGTAGGAAAAGTTAGTGGTAAATAGGCCAGGGAGGAACATCTCATTTTTAACCCACTCCAAAAAAGGAGGAAGTTCTTAATGCGGCTGTGTTTTTTTTTATGTTTGTTACTTAATAACTCCGTGATTTATTAATCGATTTGAAAAAATCTTTTTTTATTTGAAAGAGTATATCTTCCAGATTGGTCCCATATTTTTTTCATCATCATCATCATCGGCCTGTATCTACTCACTGTTAGGTAGGTTTGTTATTTCATTACTCCGTTATTTATAGACCGATTTGAAAAAAACTTGAACTTGAAAAACAGTTTTTTTATTTGAAAGAGTATACCTCCAGATTGGTCCCATATTTTTTTCACCGTTATCATCATCCTGTATCTACATGCATAAATGTAGAGTAATGTTTGGAGCCGGTTTTTTTTTTTGTTAAAATTACTTGCACAGCTCTTGCTCTCGGGAAACCCAGCACACAAGCAGATTTATCCGTATCCCAGCAGTGGGATGAATAGGGGTTGGCGAACAAGGCCACTCACACGTCCGCCCCCCGCCCGTTGTAGTCTCAAACGTCCGAGGGACATTTTGTGCCCAAAATTCGCAAAAAATTCGCAAGTTGCAAAAATCGTCATAGCTGGCGCAATACTACAGCTATATTAAAATAAAAAATACCTATGGATAGCCTATAATATCCAGAATTTGACTACATTGTCACAAATTGCTATAATTGAAGCTAAAGTAAAAAAAAAATGTGAGAAATACGCAATCTTCAACTCCAAATTCACCAGAACCAAGTAGACCTAGCTGACACAAACCTCAAGCATTCATTTCCAAGTGTGACTTCTCGGCGTAAACGCAAGTTAAGCATCGTCCATGGAATCTATTATCTCGAGCGTCGGTCCTGGCTATTATGATTAGATGGCAGTCGTTAAGCCAAGTCAGTGATATTTAGACTGCTTAAAAACACTGGCCTCCACCAACCCACATTTGAGCAGCATGGTGGAGTTTGCTCTAAAACTCTTTCGGTTGAAGAACCCCGTATCCTAGCAGTGCGATGAAGAAGGACTGACGTTGAAGCATACTCTAATGTACCAATGTGACAAATATGCAATCTATAATTCCAAAATCAACAGAACCAACGACGTCCAGTTTTGCGACGTCCAGTTTCGATGTCACCTGGAGGGGAAGGTCAAGCTCGAAGTACTGCTTCGCCCTGGTGTGCTCAACAGGGCGAAGCAGTACTTGAACCCGCGGCAAAGGCTTCTGCTTTGCAAAGCTCAAGTACGGCCGCATATGGAGTACTGTTGTCATCTATGGGCAGGAGCACCTAAATACCAGCTAGCACCTTGTGACTCAATTCAGAGACGCGCTGTGAGGATTGTTGACGAATCGAAATTGACAGACGGTTTAGAACCCTTGAGTCTGAGAAGAGATTTTGCGTCGCTTTGTGTGTTCAACCGATTATGTTCTACAATGGGGCCTCCTTCTACAGTCGCACTGCTCGCCATCGACAGGGAATTCATCCTCACACATTAGAACCGAAGTGGTTACGTACTGTGCGGTTCAAGAGAAATTTTCTTCCACGTATTATCAAGCTGTGGAATGAACTGCCTGTTGAGGTTTTCCCAGGAGACTACAGCATGGGGTTCTTCAAAAATGGCGTAAAGAGGTTTTTACAGGGTCGGCAACGCGCATGTGATGCTTCTGGTGTTACAGGCATCCATAGGCAACGGTAACTGCTTACCATCAGGCGGGCCGTATGCTTGTTTGTCATCTTCGTAGTATATAAAAAAAACAAGTAAATGAAGATCTAGCTGAAGTACCAAACGCTTGCTAAAAGTACTAGGCGATCATAACTGACCAAGACGCGGTTGCTGCCGCTCCAGATCCAGAGCGGTCCACCAGAGTCTCCGCCACAAGTGCTGCGGCCCTGGCTGGCGTCAATGCAGATGACAGCGGCGTTGACGACGGATGTGCCGTAGGTCTGAGCACACACTGCGTTGGTGATGACCTGCAGTTGCACCTCGCTCAGGAATTGATTGTTAGTGATTGGATTATCTGCAATGAGAAGTAGACTTTATGACTAGTTCGGTTTAAGTTAGTTTGCGATAAATAAACCTATTTGGCCGTGTGGTTTCCGGCAGACTAGAATAGAATCGCTCCGTCTCTTCCCGAGGATGTCGTACAAGGCGACTAAGGGAAATACATTATAAAACATCGATCAGACCTCCCCAACCCGTCTGGCCAGCGTGGGGAGTGTAGGCCAAATCCTCCTTCCATCTAGGACGGACGAGAGAGAGTCGTGCTCCTGCAGTGGACACTAAAATGACCTGATGATAATGAAACCAATTTCCTAGTCCCAAATTAATCGCATAGCTTATATTATGGATACTGTACAACTGATAAATGTACTTAAATACATTTTTTTATGGATTTTTATTTGATGGATGTCGTACAAGGCGACTAAGGGAAATACATTATAAAACATCGATCAGGACTCCCCAACCCGTCTGGCCAGCGTGGGGAGTGTAGGCCAAATCCTCCTTCTGTCTGGGACGGACGAGAGAGGGTCGTGCTCCTTCCAGATTGGTCCCATGTTTTTTTCATCATCATCATCATCCTGTATTTACCCACTGTTAGGTTTGTTATTTCATTACTCCGTTATTTATAGACCGATTTGAAAAAAGCTTTGTGAGCATACTTCCAGACTGGTCTCATACTTTTCATCATCATCATCATCAGCCTGTATCTACCCACTATTAGGTTTGTTATTTCATTACTCCGTTATTTATAGACAGATTTGAAAAGAACTTTTTTTATTTGAAAGTGTATACTTCCAGATTGGTCCCATATTTTTTTCATCATCATCATCATCATCGGCCTGTATCTACATACATAAATGTAGAGTAATGTTTGGAGTCGGTTTTTTTGTTAAAATTATCTTATATCTATCTTATTTAGAAGCAAATATATTTTGTTGAAACTTACTGTTACCGGTCGCGCCGAAGCCAGCAGCCCAGGCCCATGTACCAACATACTGGTCTGCACCGACGGGTAGGTTGATGGGCTGGATATTATCTGCGAATAGGCAAATATTTATAGTCGACCAGAGTAAAACTAGTTCCTGGAGTGAAGATCTTCGAAAAAGACAAGTTAAATAAATATTCCTATACTAATTACACACGGCCATCTAGTCCCAAACTAAACAAAGCTTGTAATATGGGTACTAGATAACTGATATTATACTTAAATACTTTTTTTTGTAAATACATACATACACGGTGAAATTTACGTGGTTGTTTTCCCGGATAAGGATGATTTGCCTTCAGCAGTACTATCAATTCATAGAGTTAAATTTGAAAAATACAAATGTTTCTTTATTTTCAAATAAATAAAAAAATATTTCGAACTCGAAAGCGTGAGAAACAATAGTACGAGCCGTCGCGACGCGATGCCGAAAGGTCTCCGTCTGTCTGCGCGCGCATCTTTTGTAATGCGCGCGCCGCCTGCTTTGTATACGCCGCCGCGCCGGCGGGATCGTGTCGAGCGTCGCAGTCGCAGTCACACCGGCGAAGCGGAAGCGTCTGTTAGTCGACCCGCCGGTTCCGTGCGAGTTACACGCGAGACACGCGTCGCGCGCGTCAACCCCATTACGCCCCAGAGCTCGACGAGGACATCACAGAGTATTTCTAACGGGACCCTCGTCGAAGTACGCGCATGGCTGCGACGACCTTTGGCGTAAGCCAATATTACGTGTGGAAACTTCTACATAGTGAAAAATTGCATCCATACCACTTTCGTAAAGTTCATACCCTCCACGAAAATAAGTGACGCAACGGCCAGAATTGCTTTTTGTGAGTGGCTAATTCAAAATGATAATGCCACTATTTTGATACCATTAGACGTGATAGTGACACCTTATTAAAACTAAAATACAATCAAATAAAACGTGCACGACTGTGTATTGAACGCAATGGTTTACACTTTGAACAATTACTTCGATACCGCGAAGTATAAATGCGTATCTAAGTTCTGTGAATGCGTACGAATCCTGTCGTTTATCAGTAGAGCAGGTAAGTTGACTAAAATCATTGTAGGTAAATAATTTGATTCCAATTTTTTAAATACCCTAATTACTCTTACCTCAGTCAGAGTGGTGTTGAGAGAAAAGAACGAAATAATATTTTTTGTCTATGGTGATGGCATTTCGATGCTTCAACACAGATATTTTTCTTTCTAAAGCTGGTTTTAAGTTTTATGTTTAAAGTAAATAACATAATACGGTTAATAAAGGAGGTAAAGTATTTATGACGGTCCTAAGCCCGTAAAGTATGAAGGAAAAATTGGATTATTTTAGTATTTTGTACTTCATAGCATTTTATAACTAAGTAGGCAAACATTGAATCAGCTGGGTGCGAGAGGTTAATGAACGCGCACGGTGGCGCGCCAGCCGTTGCCCCCACGCTCGCGTGTCTGTGTCAGGTGCGAGCGGTCCTACTATTGTTTCGCGCTTACTTTCGAGTTCCGTTTATCACATTTGTTAATCTGTTTCTTTTTGTTTAAAATAAAAAAAAATATTACGTATGTATAGTACTACTAAAGGCAAATCATTCTGCCGCGGGAAAACAACCACGTTAATTTCACCGTGTATAACACATAGTAAACACCCATCCAATTTTAAGAGAGGTAGGGAGCGTAATTGTAAGCTACCCGACTGGGGAATGTACCTCCACCTCACAGAATACCGCAGCCAAATAACAATTCCCTTGAGGGTTATTGTCAGAAACGAAGATGCATGAAGATGGCAGCGGGGGTGGCGGCGCGCGAGCGATATTTTATGTTGCGAGCGTTATGGCTACGGTAACCGCTTCACACCAGGCGGGCCGTATGCTTGTCTGCCACCCGACGTAGTATAAAAAAATAAAAATCCGCTAGAGGATAAAGTAAATTTGAATTCAGAACATCGTGTGCACTAAGTTTGTGAATTCAAAACATCATTAAACCTATTTACTTCTACCTCCATGGTGCCGCATTTTTCATACAACTTTTTTATAATTTGTTAAAAACTCAGACTCGGAACCTACCTGGTGTACTTTTTCTAATTTTTTTTTTGCGCGCACAAATTTATTTCACGATAAACTATTAAAACCTTAGGTAAAAACAAGAAACTTGAAAATAAGTGAAAAACTTAAAATGAGTGATTCTAGCGACGAAGAAGTTTATTTGACGCCAAAAACAAAAAAAAATTGACTGAAACTTTATGCGCAAATGAGCTTTTTTGCATTTAGTCATTTCGTCGCTGTGGTTTTTCACCTCGTGCTCTTTTCATTCCCTCGCTAACGCTCAGGATTCTAATTTTTGAATCACTTGCTGCGCTCGTGATTCAATTTTAGAATCCTTCGCTTGCTCTTGTGTAACAAATAACTATTATGTTAAATTTGAACATGTAGCTGATAAGTGCCCAATCTATGTATAAATATGTAAGGAATACTCACTGTTGAGTCCGACCGAGTTGAACCTGATGATAGCGATGTCATTGTTGAGGTTGAAGGTGTTGTAGTTGGCGTGGATCTCTACGTCGCTGGTGGTAACCCTGGTGCCACCGCTGAAGAGGAGAAGGGAGCCGAGGACGACAACGAACTGACGGGCGTTGTTAGCTCCGTCGAACCAGCAGTGCGCAGCCGTGACGGAGCGGGTGGTAGTAAGCAGGGAGGAGCCGCAGACGGAGGTACGTCCGTCAAGCAAGGTGATCACTAAGCCGCCCTGAGGAATGATAGAAGAGTTAATGGCGAGTTAAGGCGATCTGTAGGTGTTGACGGTTAGAACAACAACCTACAATCGCCTGAGGAGATATCGCCTGAGGAGGCAGTCGCATGCAACTACTAACGGTAGTGGGTGGGTGCCGGCCGGCAGTAGTTTGCATGAACTAATTGGTGGCGAAAGCACGCAAAGTAGTGTAGATCAAATTGCCTGTAAATCCAGTTATGTTACCGAGGTACGTGGTAATAATATGTAATAGTATTATATGCAGGTGTACAATACTGAACTTTTATTGCGGAGAAGCGGATCCTCCTGACACAGGCACATTTAAAGGAGGACCCAAACATCATCATCATCAGTTCATTTTAGTCTCCACTACAGGAGCACGACCCTCTCTCGTCCGTCCCAGACAGAAGGAGGATTTGGCCTACACTCCCCACGCAGGCCAGACGGGTTGGTCGCCTTGTACGACATCCACGGGTAGAGACGGAGTGATTCTATTCTAGTCTGCCGGAAACGACACGGCCAATGCATTTTGGATAAATAAATATTTTTGATTTTGATTTTTGATTATCTTACTTTCAAAAGCAAAAATCATATATGAGACAGAATTAAAAAAATCTAGAAGTTAATACTGATTCGTCTATTTTTCTGCTTATAGTGGATACTACAAAATTCTTCTAGCTTCATTTGTGGGAATAATTTGAAACAAAAGATTTTAATTTTGTTATTGAAAATGTAGCAAACATTTTCAATAACAAAATTAAAATCTTTATTGCTATTGGTGACTGAACTAATCGCTGAGTTTTATTTTGCCCGTTTCTATGGCAGGACTCAAATTGTAATTGGAAAGGAAGTACTTTAGATTCCTGGTACGGAATAATATGTGTCTTCTACTGGTTGTACAATGGAATGTATTCAGAGGAGTTGTTTGACATGATGCCCACGGCCTCCTTCTACAGTCGCACCGCTCGCCATCGACAGGGAGTTCATCCTCACACATTGGAGAGGAAGTGGTCGCATGCTATGTGGCTCCATAGAAGGTTTCTCCCGAGTACTGTGAAGCTATGGAATGAACTGCCTGTCGAGGTTTTCTCAAGAGACTACATCATCGGGTTCTTCAAAAAGGGCGTGAAGAGGTTTTTTACAGAGTCGGCAACGTGCGTGTATAGGCGTTCATAGACTACGGAAAACTATATTAGGCGGGCCATATGCTTGTTTGCCTCTTCAGTGGTATAAAAAAAAGAAAAAAGTTGCTGAACTAAGAGTATAAGGCAAAAAATAGCCAACTGGCAGAACCCCAATATGATGACGAAACGACTTTTTAAAAGGGACTTTGTGAACATAAATTTTTGGTTAAT
The DNA here is from genome assembly GCA_937001555.2 of Hypsopygia costalis. Lineage (NCBI taxonomy): Eukaryota > Metazoa > Arthropoda > Insecta > Lepidoptera > Pyralidae > Hypsopygia > Hypsopygia costalis. The sequence goes on from OW443355.2 coordinate 377,461, forward strand.
TCATTTAGATTATAAATGAACAGTTATGGTTCTCACCAAGTGTGGATGTGCCCCGAGGGATGCAGCATTTCCTCCAGTAATCCTTGCACCATCGAAATCACCAGCTTCTTCTGCAGCCTTGATCTTGGTAGCGAGGTCTACACCCACGCTATCGTGATAGAACAGGGAGATCTTCTCCTCTGCGACCACACAGCCAACAGCCAAGAGAACTAGCAAGAACTTCATGGTGAATTGCAAAGGACAACAATAATGTATCTAGACACAGTACTCTATTATATTGTTGATGTAATCTAGTATTTTGTCTGAAATTATCATTGTGAATTAGTTTAATCTTTTTAGTCTGATAATTAATCTGATTTGCAATTAGATATTATGGAACTTTTATAGTGTTTTTTTCATGGATTCCTCTATTTGTTTTAAACAATTTTATGTGGGATTCGAAATGGTTTTCCAATGAAAGCGTGATTATGGCATACTCCTACATTTTTTTTTATTCCTCGAAAGTGGAAACAAGCATACGGCCCGCCTGATGGAAAGCAGTTATCGTAGCCTATGAACGCCTGTAACACCAGGGGCATCACACGCGCGTTGTCGATCCTGTGAAAACCTCTCCACGCCCTTTTTGAAGAACCCCATGCTGTAGTCTCCTGGTAAAACCTCGACAGGCAGTTCATTCCACAGCTTGACAGTACGTGGGAGAAAACTTCTCTGGAACCGCACAGTACGCGACCACTTAGGCTCCGATGAGTGAGGATGAATTCCCTGTCGATGGCGAGCGGTGCGACTGTGGAAGGAGGCCGTGGGCAACATGTCAAACAACTCCTCTGAACACACCCCATTGTACAATCGGTAGAACATACAAAGGGACAGTGTCATATAAAATAGTTAAATATTACATAAATAATGACGTCTGATCAACACCCAACAGCAGTGTGTGTTTTAACTTTGACCCAAAGCCAACCGTACCTGCACGTGGTGCACTCTGCTGACTGACAAACGAGGCTCTGGCGAACAGAGTCCTCAGGTAGGCACCACCATCGACCAAGCGAGTCCACTGTTCTTGATAGGTGGTATGAGATGCCTAATCTTCGATGGTGATTGCTTCCATCAGGTGACTCCATGCACGTATCTTGACTTGTTTTTGACGAGCTCGGTGGTAGAATGGCTAGCAATGGCCACTTTGACTCTGAGGTCGTGGGTTCGATTCCCGCACAAGACAAATACTTGTGAGCATGAACATGTCTGTTTGTCTTGGTCTGGGTATTTTCTATGTATTTTAAGTTTCTATATATTATTCTTATGTATTTATCAGTTGTCTAGTACCCATAACACAAGCTTTGCACTTAATTTGGGACTAGATGGCGCTGTGTAAATTGTCCAGAAATATTTATTTATTTATCCCCCCGCCCCCCTCGTATAAAAAAAATAAAAAAGACGTGTGGCACTCGGGGACTGCCGCTGTAAAGCAATTATAATTTTATTTATTTATTTTATTCATGCAGTATTGCTTTTTCTTTGATATTAATTCAAGTTACACTTTTTGAGCGTGGTGACCGATAAGAAAACAATTTTTTCTATTATTAAATAAATAAAACGAGTTTCGTAGAGTCGTACAATACGTCTAATCGCACGCACACAACGCCGTGTCGAAGACTGCCGAACTGAAACGACGTTAGACGATGCACGGCCTTCAAGCCACACCTCCTTGCCCGTCGGAGTGGGGAGCGTGAGGTTTTTTCGTTACGGAATTTCTGGATTCGGTCCCCGCGCTCAAGGCCCGCGATAGAAGCTATGCAATAGCTTAAAATTAAAGCTTCGTCAAAATCCTCCTAAGAGTAACCCTAACATACAAACAGACATGCAGAAATATAATATAATATGCATTTGGGTAATAACCATCGGATTAGGTATTCAAACAATACAACAAGTTATACATAATCATTCAACAAAATGTACACCTGGGTTTTCCCATTGACGACGTGTATTATTCGTCCTTCGAACGGAATTAACCCGTCATTAACAGGTGGGTCATAATGACCCGGGCGACTTTTAAGACAATTAAATTAAAAATTTATAAAACCCCCGACCTGCCAGTCTAAGTCAATTGGTACCCATATTGAGGGAGGTGTAAAAAAAAATATTTAATTCGCTATTTTGCGGCGGCCATCTTGGACCGATTTTCATCAAACATACCTAAAAACACTCGACTAATTCATCTTTCAAATAAAAAAAAATCTAAATCTACACATAGCGGCTGTGTGTGGTGTAAGTGGTTCGAACCAAAGCCAACCTCACCTGCACGTGTTGCACCTTGCTGACTGAGAGACGTGGCTCTGGCGAAAAGAGAGGTAGGGCATAGCGTATTTTTTAACTGCCCGACTGGGGAAGTACCTCACAGAATACCGCAGCCAAATAAAAATTCCCATGAGGGTTGTCATGTTCCTGCGAGTGAGTGAGGTCACCAGAAAGGAAGGAGATGCTGCGTTGGCTGCGGGGGTGGCGGCGCTCGAGCGATATTTTATGTTGCGAGCGTTAATATGGGTATGGCTACGGTAACCGCTTCTCATCAGGCGGGCCGTATGCTTGTCTGATACCCGACGTAGTATAAAAAAAACATACGCCATCTAGTCCCAAACTAAGCAAAACTTGTACTATGGGCACTAGATAACTTGAATACTTTTTTTAGTAAACACAGACATATAAACACCCAGACCAAGACAAACCATGTCTGTTTGTCTTGGTCTGGGTTCATGCACACAAATATATTGTCACACAAATATATTGTCACACAAATATCTTGTCACACAAATATCTTGTCACACAAATATCTTGTCACACAAATATCTTGTCACACAAATATCTTGTCACACAAATATATTGTCACACAAATATCTTGTCACACAAATATATTGTGAGGAGATCGAACCCGCGACCTAGGAGTCAAAGTAGCTATTACCAGCCATTCGACTATATTCTTGGACATTATTACACGTCGCCATCTAGTCTCAATCTAAGCAGAGCTTGTTCATTGAGTACTACACAACAGAAGGCCAATTCTCGTAATTTTTCTACGAACGCAGATTGAAAGTTGACCGAATCGAGATTGAATTGTGAATTGACTAAAATTATATACTTGATTTCATTAATTAATTATTATCAATTCTTGTTGTTGGCAAAGTAACATTCTTAGTTTGTTTAATTTTCACTCATATTTCAATATAATCCCGCTTAAATTTAATTTTGAAGTTACATATTGTGTTACGAGAATACCAAATGTGACATTTGTGAGATCGAGACTGGATCGAAACTGAATTTTGACTATATTTTAATTACGAGAATTGCCCCTCTGATTAATTACTTAGAAAATGGCAGGGAATAGAGGCTATTCCTAATAAACCTTAAATCCTGGTGCAGGGTCAGAGTGGCTTGCAATAGCCACTTTGAATCCCTTTGACTTTGAATCACCGCCACTGTGTCTCCTGTATAGCCAACATTAACAGCGGCGACTAAGGCGGTGCCGAGAGTAAAACTACGGCTGCCTTGGAGCTGACAACAAAATTCAGAAAAAAATTGTAGGCGTTGGAAACCTTTGGAAATTTGATTTACCCTCTTGGCAATATTATGGCAAATAATGCATTAAGAACACAAAAGTACATACGCCGTGTACCACTGAATTAAAATGCCTAACACTATTGGGATCTAAAACAAGTAGGTCGGATTCTAGCCCATGGGGCCGAAATCAAGGTTGTGTGGAGCGAGTAGATTCGCTGAGTGTATGTTTTTTTTTTTTTTTTTTTTTTTTATACTACGTCGGGTGGCAGACAAGCATACGGCCCGCCTGATGTGAAGCGGTTACCGTAGCCATATTAACGCTCGCAACAGAAAATATCGCTCGCGCGCCGCCACCCCCGCTGCCATCGCAGCATCTCCTTCCTTTCTGGTGACCTCACTCACTCGCAGGAACACAACAGCCCTCAAGGGAACCGTTATTTGGCTGCGGTATTCTGTGAGGTGGAGGTACATTCCCCAGTCGGGTGGCTTACAATTACGCTCCCTACCTCTCTTTTCGCCAGAGCTTCGTTTGTCAGTCAGCAGGGTGCACCGCGTGCAGGTGAAGTTGGCTTTGGTTCAAAGATGTTGATGAACCACTTACACCCCAAATTTCCATTGATTTCTATGGAAAATGTATTTGATGATAATTCCTCAAGGACATGATCGATCTCAATTTTTTTCAGCACAAACCTCAAGCATGTCGAGGTCTTTAATTGTGACAAGGTTCATTAAAATCGGTTCAGTGGTTTTGGAGCTTATTCATTTCCAAAAATGACTTTTCGGCGTTCAGCTCGGTCCACTCAATGTTGTTACCTAACACAAAATTGAACACGCGGGTCGTTTTGACCCATCCGAATGTCGAATTAACAATTGTATAATAACAAATATTACATGGATTAACGCGTGATCTATTACTTTGTTATCAATTAATTCACCCTTATCAGTTCCGGGTAATCTAAATGCTACATTAATTTTAATTGAAAGAATATAATCTAGTGAATAAAAATAAATTATTAATTACCGATAAGAGCATTGAATTAGATTAAGGGTTTTTTATTACTTCGAGCATTCAATATGCGTCTGTATCGTAATTGACTTCATAATTCTGAATTACGAAACTATAAATAAATACCATAACATAATATCACAATGTTAAATTTATAATTATTGACTACATCATCGTCAGGTCATTTTGGTCTCTACTACAGGAGCACGACCCTCTCTCGTCCGTCACAGACAGAAGGAGAATTGGGCCTACACTCCCCGCGCTGGCCAGACGGGTTGGGGAGGCCTGATCGATGTTTTATAATGTATTTCCCTTAGTCGCCTTGTACGAAATCCACGGGAAGAGACGGAGTGATTCTATTCTAGTCCGCCGGAAACCACACGGCCAAACTATAAATATTTGAGTAATATTAAAACAAATTGAGGAGCTCGATGGCGTCGTTGCGCGCCTGTTCATTTTTCTCCAGCTCCTCTGTGCTTCGGAAGGCACGTCAGCCGTCGCTTTCGGCAGTTGTCATTATAGATAACAGTTGTTCAGCCAGTGGCCTTTAGGCGGCTTGAAAACACTGGCCTCCGCCAACCCGCAGTTGAACAGCGTGATGGAGTATGCTCTAAACCCCTTCAATTGAGGGGAGACCCATAAGCCAGCAGCTGTTATTCATCCAATACGGTTGAAGACTTCAACAATGGGTAATATTAATAACTTTTGTGTTTTTTAAGGGGCCATTCATTTATTACGTAAGACGATTTAGGGGGGGAGGGGGGTCGGCCATGTCTTATTTTTTCTTACAAGGGCGTGGGAGGGAGTCTTGATAATTCTTACGTAAGATCACAAATGCGCAATGTTAAAATTATAGATGAATGATTAAAACCAAAGTTTATTACTTGTAAGTACAAATAAACATTTCTGAAAATTGTTACTTAGAAAAAATGTTTTTTTCCTTTAAATTCTTACGTAATAAATTTTTAACCGGAGGGAGGGGGGTCGGCCTACTCTTATTTTTTCTTATATTTGGGGGAAGGGGTCAAAAACTAGCGAAAATAGTCTTACGTAATAAATGAATGGCCCATAATCAGAAATTTATTTAATATTTATAGGAGTTGCTGGGTTGGCAGCAGGGTGGTTAATTTGGCTACGGTAACCGCTTCAGATCGGACAGCCCGTATGCTTGTCTGCCACCCGACGTAGTATAAAAAAAATACATATTCAGCCGGGTATCATTTTCCAGAAAACAAATTTACAAGCAATTAACTATTCTACTTTGCGTGTTTCTGCAATGAGTTAGTTCATGAAGACTACTGCAGGCCGGTACCCGCTGCTGTTTTTATACAACGTCGGGTGGTAAACAAGCATACCGCCCGCCTGATATAAAGCGGTTACCGTAGCCATATTAACGCTCGCAACAAAAAATACCGCTCGCGTTCCGCCACACCTGCTGCCAACGCAGCCCTTTCTGGTGACCTCACCCACTCACTGGAACACAACAACCCACAAGAGAATTGTTAATTGGCTGCGGTATTCTGTGAGGTGGAGGCACATTTGCCAATCGGGTAGCTTACATTATTACTCTCCCTACCTCTCATTTCGCCAGAGCTTCGTTTGTCAGTCAGCACTGTCAGCAGGGTGCACCGCGTGCAGGTGAAGTTGGCTTTGGTTCAAAGATGTTGATGAACCACTTACACACTTATAGGTGTATGCGACAGCCATAGTTGTTTTGCCCATCTCAGCACCAGCTGCTGCTGTCTAGAGATGTGTATCCTGAACCGGCTAAATACGTTATATGCACTAAAATTATCTCAAAATGGCAGCGCTTCCCTCTCCCCCGCACGCGATGTTCAATAGTCCTTACTTAGCGTAATAAATTCTTTGATTCTTCATCAGCTATCAAGTGGAGTGATTGTATTCGCGCGCGAGGCGGCAACAGTTAAACGTGTTTTTATTAGCGCTCCGAGTGATATTTTTATTCTCATCACAACATGGAGAAGTGGCAGATATGGTGGCAAAGGTAATGCAGGGTCTCGTGCTTCCATTGGAGCTGAAACTGAACTCTCTCTTGCAACTGGTTCGTACTTTGGAAGCCAAAATTGATAGCTTGCACAGTTGCCAACAAATTCAAACTGAGGGTTAGTCCACATCAACAGCCACCCCGCCAGCCGTTACATACTCATCGGCAGCGGCGCGCCCCTCGCCTCGACGCCCGCTGGCCCCCGCAAATGTGCGGGCTCGGCGCCGCCGAGCCACCGAACGGCCGCCGCCCCAGCACCGGTGCTTTCGACAGAAGTCATACAGGTCGCGCGGTGGTTTAAGATCGGTCGGCAAAAGTAGAAGGGGCATGCACAGTGTTCAGATCTTAGGTCTATTTGGCGGGGCAGAGGAATGAGGGGGGCGAGTACTCGCTGGCGACAATGCCGCGTAATTGGTTGATCAGTCGCACTTTACCTCCCGCCTTGCCTTCGTGCGTCTCGTGTCTCTTGGGTACTGTTGCGTACAAATCGTTTTTCGTATTAGTAGTACATCGTAGTGAAAAAAATGCCTAAAAATAAAGTTTTTACACGGCAAGCCAGAAAAATGGTTTACGACGTGAATTCTTATGTTAAAAAGGAAACTAATGAAATCGTGAGTAAATTAAAGCAGGTAAAAAATACAACAGCAGAAGCCGCGATTTCATTACAGATAAAAATGTCAACACCTATACAACGTGTACAACTGATTGCAAATAGAACAAATGCTGATAAATCCGTACTAATTGAAATCTGCAATAAATTAGAGCATACTCAGGAAGAAGCTGCGGAAGCTAGCAAAAGAAATGAAAATAACTTAGAACAAATTACCTATGACCAATTTAAAACAAGAACAAAAAAGAACGATACTTGCTACAAATACAATTGTCATTGTTGTCTGTTATAACCGTTGGGAGGATTGCTACAGGAGCCACTAATTCGGAATTTCTGACGGAGTTCAGACTCCTGGAAAAAAATACAGCGTGCAAAACCAATACCAGATATCGATAACTTTGATTAAATGCTTTAAATGGTTAAGTACTAAATGTTTTTATTCTGTTAAAGAGTTCCTTGAGAAGAGTTAGTTGAGTAAATGGAAAAGAACAGAAAACAACAGGAAGGTTAGAAACTCCAAACATTCGCCTCAAGCGAATCGAGTACTTACGAAAAATCAAAAATCTTCTCCAGAAATTAGCTGCGATCGAATTCACTCCATCGCTGTTACAATTTTTTTGTTCTTATTTGCGTGACCGAAAGCAGTACGTGCACTACCTTGGGCGAGATTCTGACCCGTTTTGGGCCTGTTCTGGTGTTGGGCAGGGCTTTAATTTTGGGCCATTAGAGTTTTTAATTTTCATAAATGACTTGCCGGACACAGTTAGCACAGAGCAATGTCTGTTATCACTTGAAACTTTTTCTAAGAATAGGTGAAGAGGCTGATTGTGAGCTACTTCAGCGGGACTTTAATATGTGTTGCGTTGGAGTGAAAACAACAAATTAATGTTCAATGTTGATAAGTGCTTTATGATGTCATACACTCTTGCAAGAAAGCCGATTACATCCACTTATAATCTAGGTAATTCTATCGTATCAAGAGATTTAACTATACGTGATTTAGGCGTGCAAATGTGTGATGATCTGTCCTTTCATGAACATAATTGTTGAGGTCTGTACGGCAGCATTTCGAACTTTAGGTTTTGTACTGCGGCAAGCACCGCATTTTAATAACGTAACAGCCATCAAGACGCTATACAATGCGCTTGTTCGTAATCAATTAGAGAATAACGCTATAATATGGAATCCGTATGAGCCCATATACATAATAATGGCAGTGAAGTTACAGAGGAAATTTGTGCGGTGGCTTTATCGTAAGCAATATGGTTACAGTGTCGGTTATCCCAATGTTTATTCCAGCGTTTTTTTGCTTGGTATGGTTGGATATGGCAGTCTTGGGGTTAGACGTAATGTCCGACTTCTTGAGGTTGTGTTTGAACTGCTTAAGGGTTGTAAAAATAATGCCACTGTTTTAGAGCAAATTAATTTTAATGTTCCTGAAAATTAGTATCGGTCCCGGTCACATAGATTATTCACGCTGCCTCTTTGTAGAACGCAAATGGGTAGCCATGCACCGCTTCCTCTGGCACTGCGCTTACTCAACGACGTTGTGTCTGTACGCTCGCTCGATTTGTTTGTTTGCTCGCCTGCAGAATTTCGCAGGGTGACAACAGAATATTTAGAAAGCGCGATTACATTATACGTCCTATTTAATTTAATTTTTAAGGATTATTTATACTGTTTTGTTTTTTTTTATGTAGCCTTTGACAAGCGCATTGGCTAGCTGTAATGCTTGTCAAAAGGAAGTAAATAAATAAATAAATTTTGGATGGAGATAAATAAATAAATATGGTCAGACAAATTACATTAAATTACAGCGCCATCTACCCCAAAGTAAGCGAAGCTTGTGTTATGGGTACTAGACAACTGATAAACAAACGTAAATACCGTTATTTGGCTGCGGTATTCTATGAGGTGGAGGTACATTCCCCAGTCGGGTAGCTTACAATTATGCTCCCTACCTCTCTTTTCGCCAGAGCTTCGTTTGTCAGTCAGCAGGGTGCACCGCGTGCAGGTGAAGTTGGCTTTGGTTCAAAGATGTTGATGAACCGCTTACACCCCCAAAATCACAACCATACCGCTGAAGCTGAAGCCGATTGCCATCGTATACCACCAGCCTAAAGAGATGGCTAGTCAAGTGTAGCTCAACTGCCGTGCAGTTAGGCATTAGGTTTTTAATGCCTTATTTGCCATATTGCTGTCTCACATTGCTAAGAGGGGAAGTCAAATTCCAAAAGTTTCCTACTCCTACTATTTCTTCATATTAAATTCGTTGTGAGTTCCAAGGCAGTCGTAGTTTAACCCCCGGGACTGCAATGGACTTCACTGTTCATTGCCTTATTTGGTGGTCGCCGCTGTTAATCCTGGCTACACAGAGGCACAGTGGTGGGTCGTCGTCCCCCGCCCCCCCCCCCCCCCCCCCCCCCCCGAAAGAAAAGGAGTATCGCTGTGTCATGGACACGGCCGTGTGTTGTACGTGACTACGTTGTATGCACTAAAATTATCTCAAAATGGCAGCGCTTCCCCCTTCCCTGTTGCACGCGATGTTCGCGAATTGTCCGTAATAAAATCTTTGATCCTTCATCTATCCAGTGGTGTGATTGAATTTTGGATGTAGAGCATACATTCGAAATTACAACGCCAAACTGTATCCCCCGATTTTGTTATCATTACATTTTTTTGATTGCTTCCATATGGTAGTAAGACGTATTCAGGCAAGGGCATCGCCAAGGGGGAGGGGTAGCTGCCCCCCCCCCCCCGAGTTTCTATTTATTTATAAGTTTTATTACAATCGCAGTAGATGTAAGTGAAAAGCTTCATGAGCTCTCGACTTTACCTACAATTCATACTTTTCTCATTCTCCATATCAACTTGCCCCTCCCTGGGCCATCGGCTGGCGACGACCTTGGTAATTCAGGTCAAAAAGTATTTCTTCACTGTTCGTCCAAACGACAGTGGATTACAGGAGAAGGGAAATGTGTACCGGCAGCGAATTCCATTGCTTTATGATTCAGCAGAGAAATGAGTTGTCGAACTTTTTGGTCCGGGAAGGCAACAACCAGGGGCGCCGGCTTTTAGAAAACCTCATGGGTGCTCATGCTCAGACCCACAAACACCCAGACCCAACACAACTATCTGTTTCATCGGCAAACATTTGTGTTGGTGCGGGAATCGAAACCGCGACCCTTGCGTCTCAACCGGTGCTCTTGCGTCTCAATTGTGCTAAACGGGTCGACGGGTAATGAAAAAGCGCCCATCTCTAAAAGGCCATTACTGATCTGTTTCTTGATGTCTATTCTCAGGGGGTTCTCGGCACCCACTGTTTATTTCTCATGGGTGCTCGAGCCCCCGAGCACCCACGGAGTCGGCGCCCCTGGCAACAACTATATCCTATTAGGAAGTATCATTATACATAGTCCGTTCAAAAAGTATCGCGAATTTGGTTCTAAAAAAAAGTGTTAGATAAATATAGAATAGAATAAATATATTCATGAAAATCTATTTTGTCGCCGTCGAAGTAATTACCCTCAGATCACGTCCAAGCAAATCAGCTATCAAAAATTAACTAAACATTCAAAATGGCCGACCTTTTTCAGTATAAATAAGGAATATATTAAGTAGCAAGTAGTCGATCCCGCCGACACATGTATACACAATCTTGAAACTGCACTGCTGTACTGTAAGTGCGCGATGCTGGCATCGAGGCAGCGGAATACCAGCCGCTGTAGCTCGGTGAATAGACCAATGCGGCTTTACTGAACTCATGTCCGATGACTCCACCCATTACGAGCAATGCGTCGTTTGGCTGCAAACCTCGTGGCTCCACGTCTAAAAGCCATGAGCTTCGGGACCGTACGTCCCGTTGCTTGCGGTTTGTGGTCGGCATTTCGAGCAGCGTGTCTAGATGCTAGAAATCTCCCGGTTCTCCGCCTCGTGCCCAATCGTCAAGCGTCTTGCGTTTTGTGGCCGTCATTACTAGTAGCGTTTTGGGTACCTGCTTATCTTGTCGCTCCACGTCTTGTGACAATGCGTTTCGGAGCCGTGCGCCCCACGGCTCACGGTTTGTTGTCGGCAGTGGCTGCAAATTATGCGGTTCCACGCCTCGTGACCAAGCGTCAAGCGACTGGCGTTCTGTGGTCTGCAATACTGCCAGCTTTTGGGGTAACTTTATATCTTGTCGCTCCAGGTCTCGTGGCCGTGGGTTTCGTGACCGTGTGTCCCGCGGCTCGCTGTTTGCGGTCGGCTTTCTGAGCAACGTGTCTGGTGGCTGCAAGTCTCGTCGTTCTACGTCAACTGGCCGTACGTCCCGCGGCTCGCGGTTTGCGGTCGGCATTCCGAGCAGCGTATCTGGTGGCTGCAAATTCTGTCGCTCTACGTCTCGAAGCCGTGTATCGAGCGGGTTGCGATTTACGGACGGCATTCCGAGCAGCGTGTCTGGTGGCTGAAATTCTCGTTGTTCCAGATGTCGTGACTGTGCGTCAGCCTGCTTGCAGTCTGTGGTTGGCATTACTTGTATCGTTTGGGGTAGCTGCAAATTCTGTCGCTCTACGTTTCGACATCGTGTGTCTGTGGTCGGCATTACTTGCAGTGTTTGGGGTAACTGCAAATCTTGTCGCTCCACGTCTCGTGATCGTACGTCCTGCAGTTTGTGATCTACCTCGTTGTTGCCCTGTATCTGCTGCGTCGGAAGCTGCACCAACCGCAACAGCGAAACCAGATGATGCCGCCTTTCCTGAATCATATTGTTTGCATTAATATAACCTCGTCGGTACATTTTTTTAATAACAATAAATATTTTTTTTACGAGAACATGTAAATTTGCTCCAAATCGATTTGTTTGCGAGTTGTTCTTTGGCTTCATGTAAGACCTCTCTGATTGGGTCGCTGAAATAAGCCAATGTTTGTATCAGCGACTGAACTAGGCAGTCCCTGTAGCCTGCAGTTTGGATTTTTTTTAGATGGTTGTAATTTTTTTATTTGTTGGTCTACTATATGTATATGAAACTAAAAGTTTGATATTGTCCTTGTATTTAATAATAGTATCAATAAATTTTTTTCTAAATAACTTTTTGTTTCTAAATAAATAAAAAAAGTAAATAAGAATATCCTTTCAGTATCTAAACCTTCAATGAACAGATTCTTTCACTCACTTTCAGGAACACAATAGCCATAATCAAGGAAATTGTTATTGGGCTGCGGCATCCTGTTAGATGGAGGTATTTGTTCAGTCGGGCAGCTTACAAAATACGCTATGCCCTACCTCTCTTTTCGCCAGAGCCTCGTTTGTCAGTCAGCAAGGCGCAAAGTGCAGATGAGGTTGACTTTGGCTCTAAAAATCCTGGCTAGCCACCTACACTCCATGACTAGTAACGAGGATGGAATCTGTTCAGTGGCCGCGGTTCTTACCTGCGGATGGTGCTGCATCCAGCGCAGTACAGCATCGAAAGCATCATCAGTAGTCGCAGCATGTCGATTGGCGTTCAACAGTGTATTTAATAAGTCAGGCTCCAATTCCAGCAGTTCTTTGGACTGAATCACATGCCGAAAGTGTTTCTGTATGTACTTGGATGCTGCAGCAGCCAGGGCGGGACAGTTGTGCTTTACGGCGGAGGTATATATTCCAAGCACGTTGTTAGCAGACAGTGAGTACTGTAGTTTCAAGCAAACCATGTCCCGCACGTCGTCCACTTTGAGTGAAGTCGCATCGACCAGCAGCTCCATAGCCTTCTCGACAGTTACTACCAACGAAGTTACCGCGTATATATTTTTTACACGCTCTAGCAGTATTTTCAGATTTACATCCTGTAAAAGAAAATTTTGAAGTTGTACACAAGGGACCAGTTACAGCAACACGACTGAACACACCCGCACGCAGCGAAGCCTGGTGAAGCCACCTTTCCTAAACCTTATCTTATCTTAGAGTGGGTTCAGTGTAGCAGCACCGGTGCAACGTCGACACATCATCATCATTATCAGGTGATTTTAGTCTCCACTACAGGAGCACGACCCTCTCTCTTCCGTTTCCGACAGAAGGAGGATTTGGCCTACACTCCCCACGCTGGCCAGACGGGTTGGGGAGGCACGTCGACACACATGGATCTTTTCTGCTCTCCCTAATTGTTTAGTCAATCTCCTCTGACTGTCTGGAGACATGTTCCATGTCATGAATGTGAATCACGCAGTAAAAATATAAAATGCAAAAATTCGCCAGCAACACAAACCTTCCTGGTAGTTCAGTTGGAAGAGCACTCGACCGGTCATCGAGAGGTCGTAGATTCAAATCTCACATAGGAGCTCCCTCCTTTAATTTTTTTTTTTTTTTAATATTTATAATGTTCCATACACATCAGTACGCCGCTTATTGGGAAGAGCCTGTAGTCCTCCAGGACCGGGTACACCTTTCATAGGTTAACAATAATATTATTAAAACTCACGTGAGACATTATACTAAATTAATTAGATAAATTAAACGGGTCACTCACGTCTTTTTGTCGGGAAAGCCGACTAGTTTCGATCTCAAAAGGAGACCTTCTTCAGGGCGATTAAGCTATCTATCTGGCATTAAAAACCAAAGAACTTGTTTTAATGAAATGCCTCGTGCGGAAAATAGACTGTTTAAACCAAACGTTTTGGTCAATTCAAAACGAGCTAATTTTCCAACAGCCTACGCTCTAATGTGCTACCATATAATGTTTTATGCGCTATTTCTGGTGCCGCCCGAGACTTTATGCCCTAAGCAATTGCATAATTTGCTTTAGAGCTAATCCAGCACTGATCATCTATCAAGTAGCGTAAGTGGACTTCGTACAGTGATAACGTCCAGTGATACCTGTGGATGACTAGCATCCTGCGCATAGTTGGACTTCGTCCAGTGATAATGCCACCTACCTGTGGATGACGTTGAATCCAGCGCAGCACTGCATCCAACGCTCTCTCCTTGGTAGCTGCGAGTCGATTGGTGTCCAAGAGTTCCATCAATGACTCCGCCTCTAACGCCAGGAGCTCGTCAGCCTCAAGTACTGCGTCGAAGTTCTCGTGTATGTGATGTGTCGCTGCTGCAGCTAGAAAGGTACAGCCGTGCCTTGCAGCGGAGGTACGGATTCCGAGAGCATTGTCTGCAGATAGCGCTCGCTGCAAACAAGCGCAAGCCGCGTCTCGGACCTCGCGAACCTCAAGCGACGTCGCCGCCGCCAGCAGCGCTTTAGCCTTTTCAACGCTCACTGCCAGAGCCCTCGCTGAGTATATATTCTCGACGAGCTCTCGCAGTGTTTCCACATTTACGTCCTGCAATAACAAAGCAGGAAAATCAATGAAATTTAGAAATTAACAGAATAATGCACATGCATTTTCCAGAGTCATTGAAAGTCATCAAAGTTAAAGCTTTATGAATAGCTTTAAGAACATAGATAAGAATCTCTTGCTACAGACCAATTCGTTTTATTTGAAAGGAACATACAGCTAAATAATAGATAGGATTAAGGAATAGACAGGTTTTAGATAAACTATTAATTAGTCAGACTTTATACAATTTTGTTTATATTATAAAAAGTGTTGACGACATATATGTTTTTATTTGATTCGACTTGTATTGCAAATTTTCAGCTGTTAAGCTCGCATACGAAACCATTACACGAAACATTTTAAAATTAATATAATATTTTATTATATTATTTTCTGATAAATTTTGGCTTTATGTATGTACCTCTCAATAGCTTTTGATTACATTGACCATGTGCCCTAAAGAGCAAAAAACGTCAGAGGAAATGCCTCTGTCTCACTTGTTGTCTTTTCTGCCCAAAACAATGAGATTATAATGACAACTTATATAAAACTAAAGAATAACATCCGTTGTATCTGATTATAGACAGATGCAATTTAATTGAGGATGAAGAATCGAGGATTTTGGCTAGAGAGAGGTGCTATTCATTTACCATGACTCGGCGCGCGTTAGTGTCTTCATAGTTCTACTGTTCAAGTTTTTTTTTTTTTTTTTTTTAATCGCCAATCGCAATATGCGCACACTCAGGGGTGTAAATAGCCGCTGAGTATGCGCAGATCGGCTTACTTTAGAAATGGCGTGCGCACACCCCTGTCGTGGACAAGGTTCTTTTTTGATCAAAATAAATTAAATAGTAAATAGTTTAAAATATTTCCTACTGTTCAAGTTGTCGACATAGCTCTCAGAGTCAGCAGGCTGAAGTGTCAGTTGGGCGGTCACATCTGCCGAGTAATCTATAGCAGATGGGGGAGGAGAGTCCTAGAGTGAAACCTCGTATGGGGGCGACGAAGCGTCGGGCGCTCACCCTCTAGAATCTAGAGTCTAGTATTCTAGACAGACCGATGACCTCAAGGAAACTGGAAGCGGAAGCGGTTGAATGCGGAAAGCAAAGGATCATATGTAATGGAAGGCATGAGGAAAGACCTATGTCCAGCAGCGGACAGATACAGGCTGATGATCATGAAACAATAAAGTGACTTCAATAAGCATGCGTATGTTACTAACACTTATATAGATGACTTTAATTGGAGATTCGTTGAGATTCCTCTTACACCTAGCGTAGAGGTATGGAGACACAGCTGCTAGGACCGCACTGTGCGCCCACACACCACGTGATTCGTCCACCGCCTCGCGCACTACCTCATCCGCTTGGCTTCCCACCTGTGGATGACAAAATGAAGCATATTATAGATTTTTGATTTTTTTTTATACTACGTCGGGTGGCAGACAAGCATACGGCCCGCCTGATGTGAAGCGGTTACCGTAGACATATTAACACTCGAAACATAAAATAACCTCACTCACTCGCAGGAACACAACAGCCCTCAAGGGAACCGTTATTTGGCTGCGGTATTCTGTAAGGTGAAGGTACATTCCCCAGTCGGGTAGCTTACAATGAAGCTCCCTACCTCTCTTTTCGCCACAACTTCGTTTGTCAGTCAGCAGGATGCACCGCATGCAGGTGAAGTTGGCTTTGGTTCAAAGATGTTGATGAACCACTTACACCCCAAAAATTGAATGAACTTAATTAATACAGGTTACAATGCATTTAGACATTGTACGGTACAGCCGTACATATTCTCTGCATTAGCGAACTTACATCATTCATTTATAATTTTGTAACGCAATTCGTGTTTTGTACCGCATCGCGACAGACGCGTAACTCATATTTATCATTAGCATCATCATCATCATCAGCATTTGCATTTATATTTATATTTATTAACGTAATGAATACATATCATATTAAAATCCTGATTAAGTAGATTTATAATAATCTAATCAATATTTTAATCATAGAATAGCATCTAAAGTTGTATGCAGGGGCGCCGACTCCGTGGGTGCTCGGGAGCTCGAGCACCCATGAGAAATAAACAGTGGGTGCCGAGCACCCTGAGGATAAATAAAATATCAAGAAACTGATCAGTAATCGGCTTTTAGGGATGGGGGGTTTTCATTTTATTTTTCCCGTTTAGCGCAAATGTCTGTTGATGAAACAGGTATTTGTGATGGGTGTAAGTGTTTGTGGTACCTTCGTTGTTCCTGGATTCCATAATACAAGGGAAAACCTTAGTTTGGGACCAGGACAATGTATGTGATGTTGTCTCAATTTATTATTTTCGAGTTTAATGCGCATGAGCACCCATGAGGTTTTCTGAAAGTCGCCGCCCCTGGTTGTATGGGTAAGCAGCCCATACATATTTCACACTTTCATACTTATGTCTCAATAAAAACTCCCGGACAAATTACACAGCGCCCTCTAGACCCAAACTAAGCAGAGCTTGTACTACGGGTACTAGATAACTGAATAATATTCAGTTGAAAAAATGTATTTACTTATATCATATTATGATATACGTAAATACATTTTTAACCGACTTCAAAAAAGAAGGAGGTTCTCAATTCGATTGTTTTTTTTTTTGTATGTATGTTATTTGATATCTTCGCGAATTGTGAACCGATTTTCAAAATTCTTTTTTTATTTGATAGGGTATGATTACAAGGTGGTCCCATATTCACCAAGTTAGGATCTTATGATGGGATCCCAGGGAAATCAAGGGAAACTCTTAAAGTTTATAAGCACTTATGGTCAATTTCTTTTTTTTTTATTTGAAAGGGTATGATTGCGAGGTAGTCCGATATTCACCAAGTCAGGGTCTGGTGAGGGGATCCCAGAGAAATCGATGGAAACCCTTAAATTTGCCCTGTTGCCAGCTGAAGTCGGTTTTTATTTTTTCTTAAAAATCATTATTTATAAATATATACATATAACATACATAGAAAACGCCCCGATCAAGACGAACAGACATGTTCATGCACACAAATGTTATCTTGTGCGCGGATCGAACCCACAACCACGGAGTCATTCATCGGATATCAATTATTTTCCATTTAATTGTAGGATTATTCGCGTATTTTATTAATTCATTTCTTTCATAATTTCTTTTTAGTCTTTTCAGTAGGTCATTACAGTAGTTTTTGTGGTTCCGTACTAAAGGGGCCATCCATAAATTACGTCACACGTTAAGGGGGAGGGAGGGGGTCGACGAAGTGTGACACAGTGTGACAAGGGGGTGGGAGGGGTCCTAAATTTTGTGACGTAACATTTCAAAATCTATTACAATCTAAGTGTTAAAACACGAACTTTGATCTATTAACGAAAAACTCAACATTTGCACCTCTAGATGTAAAATTGCAAAATATGTGACGTCACACTAGCGAGGGGGGGAGTCGCACAAATGTGACCAGCTGTGACAAGGACGGGGGGAGGGGTCAAAAAATCATGAAATTCGTGTGACGTAATTTATGGATGGCTCCTTAAAGGTAAAACGGACCCTATTACTGAGACTCCGCTGTCCGTCTGTCTATCACCAGGCTGTATCTCATGAACCGTGATAGTTAGACAGTTGAATTTTTCACAAAATAGATTATGTATTTCTATTGCCGCTATAACAACAAATACTAAAAGACAGAAAAAAAAAAACAAATATTTAAGGGGCTCCCCTACAACAAACGTGATTTTTTTTGCTCGACATTGATAATGGCAACAGATAGACGCTTGAAATATTCACAGAATATTTAGTTACATATTCACTTTAAAACTAAATATTAAATTAAAATAAAACAAATATATAAGGGGGGCTCCCATACAAGATACGTGATTTTTTTTGCCGTTTTTTTCGTGATAATGGTACGGAACCCTTCGTGCGCGAGTCCGACTCGCACTTGGCCGGTTTTGTATATATTGTAGGTTTTATTATGGGGATCTTCTTTAATGCATAAGTGCATACTGTCGCAGATTCTTATGGAACTCATCATCAATCATTTTCTAGGTATTATTATATTGATGGTGTTATTAACACCATCAATATAATAAATAAAAATGTATTTAAGTATCATATCAGTTATTTAGTACTAGTACCCATAGTACAAGCTTTGCTTACTTTGGGACAAATTACACACTTCAAACTGGACGTATACGTATACCACAGTATAAGTAATAGTACTACGTACAGTACGGCCACTCCCTGCCGCTCTCTCGTGTCGTCCTCACCTCCCCTCTGAGACAAATGTGGAACAGTTTGTATGGCGCCGCACGAACACACGCTCATTAACGTTCTGCACAGACGTCATTGTCTCCGTAGTAGTGAACGACGTAACATTTGTATGGAGTGGCCAGGGTGTGCCTATACAGTGGCGGAGCGTGGGTGTCGGCCGCCCGGGGCGGAATACAGTTTTGCCGCCCTCTTATTTATGTATTTTATTCTATAGATATATATATATATATATAATCATGTACTCTTTTGAGATATATATATATTCGTCATAAATAATCCAAGCACAAAATAATACACGGGGAATCCCCGCAAGACAGAATAAACGGTGTTACCATCAGTCGCTACAAAATATCATTCAAAGAAAGGGGGGTTCCCCGAATTCGTTTTCTTCGAATGAAAACTTCTTTTCAATCTGTCCGGATTTGTAGTTGCGATAAAAATATACAATGGTTTAATTAGAGGTGGGCGTTGAATGAACGAACCGTTTTTTAAAATTGTTTTATGTCCGTGAACGGTTAAACTAGTTTACAGTTCACAGATAAACTAGTTTATTCTTCGACTGGTTGATGAGTCCGTTGCGTCGCGTCGCGATCGTCTCGTCTCGTCTAGTGTCTTGACAAATGAGATTTTCGTTCGTTTAAAAAACAGTCTAATTTTCGCCTAGTTTACGTCGTCGTCGACGTAAACTAGTCGAAAATTACACGGAAAATTCGACTAGTCGAAAATTAGACGGAAAATTAGATGTAAACGGTTTACGTTTACCAATCGCTTATGTGAAGAAATAGTCGTATCGACGACGACGTAAACTAGTCGAAAATTAGACTGTTTTTTAAACTAGTTCATCGTCGACGGTAAACGGTCTCGTTGCGTCGACTGTAAAGTCGTCGACGACCCACCACTAAAGTTTAAATATTTTTATTATTTTATATATATTTTACTAGCTGTTACCCTCATTGTGCAGGGGAGCTGCCATTGATTTGTGTATTATTTATCCTAATTGACGAGCACTTTTGATTTGCGAATCCTGCTCACTCCATGGACAAATTCGTTACCATTCGTTACCTTTAGGTTAGGTACCTGTAAGAATACATCACAGTACATCTTGTCCCGTAGCAAATTTGTGAGAGAGACGACCATTTGGCCGGCGTGTTGCAATGACGGAGACACCATGGCTGGTTGTTGAGTTTTCGGAGATACGTTCTTCCTGCAATATTCCAAAACAACTTATTATTAAAGTATAAACTTTAGGCGCGTTGGGCATTTTCAGCGAAATTCATTGAGCTTATGAAATCGTACGGTCGTTCTGTCTGTCCGTTGCCATGAAACTCAAAATTTCGAAATTCTGACTTCGGATTCGCGTAGAGCATCAAAAAGTGTAATGTAAAGAGACATTTGTTAGCCGATATAAATTTTGAAATGGGAAAAACTATTGAACTCGCAACACTGTTACTATAACCGACACCGCTCTTTGGTGTGGTGTGACGTCTCACGCCGCATGCTTGCCTATGCGCTATTGGTTCGTCAGTCGACCTTTTCCCTTCGCGTTGGGTCCACACTACTGTTGTAAGGGACCTTGATGGGGACCTTTATATAGAGCTTTGCTGTAAGCTAAGAGCTGAGGGTTGGGTGACTCCGAGGAGAGCTAGTAAATGACCAAACCCGTCGACTGTTAGACGTACACTAATTTATTAAGTTAATTGTCTTCACCTAATTGCCACATACGGCGCATATTGCAAGCTACTCTAAATTTATCTTGAAGTAATTTACTTTATAAATTGTTATATCTATGTAGGTATGGATGTTACCAAGGGCGTCGCCAAGGGGAGGTAGGGAGGGCAGCCTATATAGATATTAAAAAATACATTAAAAAAAAACGGCACCGACAGTAGCTAGGGGATTTCTCGAGAATACGCGAGGATTTCCCGGAAGACGTCCGACCTTTTTGGTTCGTATTTAACTTTATATGTTATGCAATTGACATAAAGTTCATTATGCTATGAACGATTTCGTTGCAAAAAGTCGCTACCGTTTCTGCGGCGATGTAAATTGACCCTAAGTAGTCGCGTACTGTGCGGTTCCAGAGAAGTTTTCTCCCGCGTACTGTCAAGCTATGGAGTGTACAGACTGTCGAGATTTTCTCAGAAGACTACAAAATATGGTTCTTCAAGAAGAGGTTTTTACAGGGTCGGCAACACGCGTGTGATTCCTCTGCTGTTACAGGCGTTCATAGGCTACGGTAACTGCATTCTATCAAGCGGCCCGTATGCTTATTTGCTACTTTAGTGATATAAAAAAAGCTGATATTTTATCATCATTAGTATATCATGGTGATAGACACTTAAATTTTATGTATGTATGTACAGATGTATTATAAATAAAATTAAATATTGCTGGACAATTTACACAGCGCCATCTAGCTATCTATCTATCAAATTAATCCCAAAGTATACTAGACAACTGATAAATGTGACAAGAGAATCACATGTGTTTCTTTTTAAACTAAGCAAAGCTTGAACTATGGGTACTAGATATCAATATTATATTATCTATCTTCTATCTATCTATCTATACCTATAAAAGAGAAAGTATGTTTATGTACGTTCCGTATAGAGTTCGAAACGGCTGGACCGATTTCAACGAAATTTTCAGACAATCTTTAGATTGATCCAGCGGATAATCCTGCACCCCTGGACTACTCGGGCGAAGCCGCAGGTAAGAGCTAGTATAAGTATAAAAAATATATTTAAGAATAATTTTTTTTTCTAAATATCTACATACATATAATACATAGAAAACACCCAGACCAAGAGAAACAGACATGTCCATGCACACAAATATTTGTCTTGTGCGGGATCGATCCGCGACCTCGGAGCAAAGGTAGCCATTGTTAACCATTCAACCATCCGGGCCTGTCAATTTATGTTGATTTATGCAATAAAATTGTAAAATCAGACTTACTTGTTCATTTTATATGCACTATTGTAGAAAAGCAGAGGTAATAGGAGTTATATTAACTAACAAAAGCAGGAATAAAGAACAAAGCGAAGTGTGCACTTGTTGCCTGTACACATATACTGGACTGCAGTAGTATCTAATCAGTTTTTTTTACCACAAGAAATATGATAAGCGATAGATTTCAACTGTTATTGATAACAAATAAGTTCATACTAGTATCTTATCAAAGATATTAATATTATATTAACGAGTATTAGTAGGTATTAAAATAGGTAAATGTTTCAACATATTTATTACTAAAACGTTGTTTACAATATTTGACGAGCTCGGTGGTCGAATGGTTAGCAATGGCCACTTTGACTCCGAGGTCGCGGGTTCGATCCCCGCACAAGACAAACATTTCGCACGCTGAGAACGAAAATGACCTAATCCAAAATTTACGGAAATCGAGTTTCACACAAAAATAGACTTAAAAAGGAATGCTCTTTTTAAGTCTATTTTTGTGTGAAACTCGATTTCAATCCAAAATCCAAAATTTACGGAAATCGAGTTTCACACAAAAATAGACTTAAAAAGGAATGCTCTTTTTAAGTCTATTTTTGTGTGAAACTCGATTTCCGTAAATTTTGGATTAGGTCATTTTCGTTCTCAGCGTGCGATTTGTGTGCATTAACATGCCTGTTTGTCTTGGTCTGGGCGTTTTCTA
The DNA here is from genome assembly GCA_937001555.2 of Hypsopygia costalis. Taxonomy (NCBI): domain Eukaryota; kingdom Metazoa; phylum Arthropoda; class Insecta; order Lepidoptera; family Pyralidae; genus Hypsopygia; species Hypsopygia costalis. The sequence goes on from OW443355.2 coordinate 399,851, forward strand.
TGTACTATATGTATGTATTTACAAAAAAAATGTATTTAAGTACATTTATCAGTTGTCTGGTACCCATAACACAAGCTTTGCACTTAATTTGGGACTAGATTTCGCTGTGTAAATTGTCCAGAAATATTTAATTTATTTTATTTATTTATTCGACCACCGATTATATAAATAAAATAAATTATATTTATTTTGCCGTGTGGTTTCCGGCAGACTAAAATAGAATCACTCCGTCTCTTCCCGTGGATGTCGTACAAGGCGACTAAGGGAAATACATTATCAAACATCGATCAGGCCAGCGTGGGGAGTGTAGGCCAAATCCTCTTTCTGTCTGGGACGGACGAGAGAGGGTCGTGCTCCTGTAGTGGAGACTAAAATGGACCTGCCCCCTTACCACCATCTCTTCTTGCGATTCAATAACTGAATAGATTGCTTAGTCAAACCAATGAATAAGCGACTCTATTTCAAATGCAATAGAGTTAATATTATATTCAATTATTGAATCGCAATAAGAGATGGTGGTAAGGGGGCTGATGATGATTCGACCACCGAACCGGGCTCGTTTACCTGCTACATTCGGTTTGCTAAATGCAAACACGCGATTTTTGTATGGAGTGGCAGGGGTATGCTATCATTTCTCTTATCACCGACTGATTACGTAAACAGCATTGCTGTACAGTGCGCGTTACGTATTAGTTCGCTCCATGCTTTCTGGTGATTATTGGATATTTTATAATTCCGTTAGAAACGCACTACAAAAACCAACTGACAATTTATAATATGAACAAGTGAGTTAATATTTTTTTATTATTATGTATCTCTTTTCAATGAATGAAATGAATGAATGATTTTTTATTCTTTTTAAGCTATTGCATAGCTTTTATCGGGGGCTTGGCGCGGCGACCGAATCAAGAAATTCCGTAACGAAAATAAAACCTAACACGTTGGTTGTCAAATATGACTTTCGTTGAGTTGAGTTGGGGGTTGAGTCAATTGTCAATTCTATATCAGTTTGGGTTTTGTATGACTACTGAGAAGGTTAAATAAATAAATAAATTATAAGTTGATAAAGCAATAGCTTTACCGCGGCAGTCCCCGAGTGCCACGCGTATTTTTTTTATACTACGTCGGGTGGTAGACAAGCATACGGCCCGCCTGATGTAAAGCGGTTACTGTAACCATATTAATGCTCGTAACATAATATCGCTCGCGCGCCGCCATCCCCGCTGCCAACGCAGCATCTCCTTCCTTTCTGGTGACCTCCCTCACTCGCAGGAACACAACAATATCAAGGGAATTGTTATATGGCTGCGGTATTCTGTGAGGTGGAGGTACATTCCCCAGTCTGGTAGCTTACAATTACGCTCCCTACCTCTCTTATCGCCAGAGCTTCGTTTGTCAGTCAGCAGGATGCACAGCGTGCAGGTGAAATTGGCTTTGGTTTAACGATGTTGAAGAACCACTTACACTGCAAAAAAGCAAATATTGTAAATATACAATGTCCTATAATAAATAAATAAATATTCCTGCCCCCTTACCACCATCTCTTATTGCGATTCAATAATTGAGTAGATTGCTTATTATTGCTTATCCCGTAAAGGGATCTCTTCCAATGCTTATTCATACCAATGAATCAGCGACTCTATTGCATTTGAAATAGAGTCGTTTATTCATTGGTATGAATAAGCAATCTTTTCAGTTATTGAATCACAATAAGAGATGGTGGTAAGGGGGCTGGAGAAATTACACATCGCCATCTAGTGCCATACTAAGCAAAGCTTGTACTATGGTAACTAGCTAACTGATATACAGGGAGCTTTTGATTTATCTGCCAGGATTGAAAAGGGTAGTAGTATTACATATGCCGATTTCGATAGTAAATGAAATTTGTGCCCCACGTGTTATTTTTTTTCTCTTAGGAAATAAAATCGCATCATGAAAAGATTAGTTTACTTTGTATGAACCATCCCTCTGTGTCGCAGTCTAGACGGCGTGGTCAATGCGCTCGGGTATGACCCGTGCCGAAAGGCTACGTCACGAGCTGCCAAACGCTTTCCGAACACGGTGATAACCGCGGTAAAGTCAAAGTTTACTCAAACGTTGGGCCGCCCTTTGTAAACGCCGCCGCTTCGCAGCGATGTCTGTCGCTTGATCTCCTGCCGCCCGCCCCCGCACGGACGGCGCGGCAACAGCGCTCGCGCCGCGAGAAAGAAGGAAGAAAGGATCCAAGGAAACGAAAACAGTGTTAACCGTGATTCGTCCGTGTGTTGACCTAATCATGCCTATACGCCGCAGTTTTACGAAATGTACAAATTTCTCGAAATGGTATGGTATGGTTTCTTGTCGCGAGTGTAAATGCGCACGCAGAATATCTGTACGAAATTCAGTACAGATAGACCTCGATCAGTTACAGAAAGCGGTAGTGGACTTTTTCCGCAGACATTCCATGGCAAAAAAGTGGTAAAACATGTATGTAGACGTGGATAAATTAGTGGCTAATTGTGATTTTGTGTAAATAATTTGAATGAGCTTTTAAACACGCCAAGTTATTGTAGAACATGTTATGTGACTGCGTTATTTTTGAAAACAAACATCGTAACTAAGTGTTTTTATGATGTTTCCATAAACAAACACATACATTATTCGACAAGCTCGGTGGCGTAGCGGTCAATGACGCGGCTTCGACACCAACGCTCGTGGGGTTGATTCCCACATAGGACAAACATTTGTGTGCATGAACATGTCTGTTTGTCTTGGTCTGGATATTTTCTATGTATCATAATAAGTATGTATTTACAAAAAAAAACTGTATTTACGTATGTTTATCAGTTGTCTAGTACCCATAACACAAGCTTCGCTTACTTTGGGGCTAGATGGCGCTGTGTAATTTGTCTGATAATATTTATTATGATATTAATTTGACAGTTCAAAACCTGTGATAATAAGTGTGATGAAAAGTTCAATGACCTTGATAAGGACAATCATCTGCCCTCCAGTAAGTGTATGTTATTATTACCTATCAGTTTTACATTTGATTACATTTTTTTTACCTATCCTATTTTGATTACAACGCATTTTAAAGGAAATATGCAATTGGGACGACGCTACCTACGTACAGCTGTTATTGTTATTATCGACTTCATCTGATAGCGCGGAATGTATTAAGCACTATGAAACCAGTTCATTGACTACGTTATTTATTTTTTCAAAGCTTATTAATGATATTGGGACGCCATATTTCTTCACTAACGTAACAAGTAGGCTTAATACTATCAGCCATTAAATTCCTGGCTAATACAAAAAAAGCACCTTATATATTATACTTATTTACATTCTTATTGTAAATACATACATATAATATATAGAAAACACCCAGACCAAAACAAACAGACATGTTCATGCACACAAATGTTTGTCTTGTGCGGGAATCGAACCCACGATATCGGAGTCAAAGTGGCCATTGTTAGCAATTAGATCACCGAGCTCGTCAAATAAATTTAATATCGCAGAAAGAATATCTCGCTGAGTGGTGGTCAGCAGCAGTCAGCACATCCTGGTCTGCGACACGCCGTCAGCCTGGTCTCTTCGCTGATGCTGCTGCAGCGCGACAAGGCGTACTGTGATGTCCTCTTACAGGTGCGTAGGGCGAAGTTGACTCACGGCAGATAGATTAAAGAAAAAGTGGTTAGAAGTCGACCACCCCGTTGCGCAATTTTTAACTGGACATGGTAATGTTAAGGCTAAACTCTTTTAGTTTAAATTAGTGCCGTCGCCTTATGCGAATGCTCTACTGCTAATTATGAATTCGATCAAACAGCACACGATGTTCTCTGGGAGTGTGATCTTTGGCAGCGGGAGCGGGACGACATTTTGAATTCATTGCAAGTTCCATCCGGGGTAGTATACTATTCAGATTTGGTAGCAACAAGGGAGAATTACCAAGCGTTAATAAAATTAATAAAGGATATTGTATTGTGTAAGATAAGGGACCATCCATATATTACGTCACACTAAGGGGGAGGGAGGGGGTCGACGAAGTGTGACATTGTGTGACAAGGGGGAGGGAGGGGTCCTAAATTTCGTGACGTAACATTTCAAAATCTATTATAATCTAATTGTTAAAACACGAACTTTGAACTATTAACGAAAAACTCAACATTTGCAACTCTAGATGTAAAATTGCAGAATATGTGACGTCACACTAGGGAGGCGGGGAGTCTCACAAATGTGACCAGCTGTGACAAGGACGGGGGGAGGGGTCAAAAAATCATGAAATTCGTGTGACGTAATTTATGGTTGGCCCCTAATAGGTAGATGATGATTTATTTCAAACATACTGATGTATTTGTTTATTTATTTTTTATTTGTTTATTTAGGTATCTTAATTTAAGTCTACCATTACAGCGTAGAAAAGCATTCAGTAAAAACTATTTAAGTTAATATTATATTGGGCCGTGTGGTTTCCGGCAGACTAGAATAGAATCACTCCGTCTCTTCCCGTGGATGTCGTACAAGGCGACTAAGGGAAATACATTATAAAACGTCGATCAGGCCTCCCCAACCCGTCTGGCCAGCGTGGGGAGTGTAGGCCAAATCCTCCTGTCTGTGACGGACGAGAGAGGGTCGTGCCCCTGTAGTGGAGACTAAAATGACCTAAAATGATGATGATGAAAAACTATTTAAATATTATTAGTTATAACATATACACAATGCAATCATTGTGCATTCGTTCAAAGAACAAGAAAAAAGGTTTGTTCTCTCGGCCATTCGGTTGAGGGTGCTTAATGTGCGCGTCAGCGGAGCATTGCGCTGCAGCTCGGTTCGAGCTCTGGGCATATACAGCCCCATTACCACCATCTCTTATTGCGATTCAATAATTGAATAGATTGCTTATTCATACCAATGAATAAACGACTCTAATCATTTGAAATAGAGTCGCTTATTCATTGGTATAAATAAGCATTCTATTCAGTTTATTAAGGAGTAGAGGACTGTATGATTAAGGAATGGAAACACGTAGATATATGTACAGTAAGAGAACCGAGTTTAATACGTTAATATTACTTGCTAGCACAAATGGAGCCGACACGATGAATACATGGAAACCGTAACTAAGTAAAACAATTTAAAAAATATGTCAAATACAAAATAATATTATTTATAAAAAGATTCTATCCAGCCAGTCGCCAACACAGTTATTGAATCGCAATAAGAGATGGTGGTAAGGGGGCTGGGCACATACAGTAACGGTGGCCGGCGGCGGCGCTATGTACTACGTATGCATCATCATCATCATCAGGTCATTTTAGTCTCCACTACAGGAGCACGACCCTCTCTCGTCCGTCCCAGACAGAAGGAGGATTTGGCCTACACTCCCCACGCTGGCCAGACGGGTTGGGGAGGCATACCCTAACCAAATTAATCAATTCTGGGCGTTCTTTATACTCTAGGCTGAGAGTCCACTGGACGAAGACGTGGGAAACGGGGCCGCGAAAGAGTCGCGCGGAGTGTGGGCGCACCGAGCAGTGCTGGCGGTTGTGTCTCCGTACTTCAACAGGATATTCAGCAGCAGCTTCAAGGCTTGCACGAAGCAGGTTCTCGTTATAAGGGTTAGTAGATTGTAAAATAAGTAATTAAAGGTTAGATTTATTAGCTGATACAATATGACTATTCAATACTAAATACATTGAAGATGCAATATCTTTGAATAAAATACTATTTTTTGACATGAATAGGTCTTTGAATTTGCTGCCATAGGGAGGCAATTTAAAAAAAAAACGAATGATATTGTTATCATAGGAAGGCAATTTAAAAAAAAAACGAATGATATTGTTATTTCGTTTTTTTTTTAAATTGCCTCCCTATGGCAATCGGGGGATACAGCTACAAATCTATCATCTCCATCCATCCATGGTGTTGCGGCTACAAATCTATGATCTGCATCCAAAATTCAATTATACCACTGGATAGATGAGGGATCAAAGAATTTAAAACGCTAAGTAAGGACTATGGAACATCGCGTGCGGGGGAGGGCGAAGCACTGCCATTTTACGATAATATTAGTGCATATAACGTATTCTAACGGGTGTAAGTGGTTGAACCAAAGTCAACCTCACCGGCACGTGGTGCACCCTGCTGACTGACAGAAGAGGCTCTGGCGAAAAGAGAGGTTGGGAAACAACCTCCACCTCACAGAATACCGCAGCCAAATAACAATTCCCTTGAGGGTTTTTGTGTTCCTCCGAAGGAGATGCTGCGTTGGCAGCGGGGATGGTAACGCGCCGGAGATATTTTATGTTACGTACATTAATATGGCTACGATAACCGCTTCACATCAGGTACGTATGCTTGTACGTATGCATGACGTATGCTTGTCTGCCACCCGAAGTATTATAAAAAATTCACATACAAAACTGTTCCTTGCTTTATTCCAGGGAGTGAAGCTAGAGATACTCCAAGCTTTGATTGAGAATATTTACTCGGCGACAGCGTTGATGGTGAGCGTCGAGAAGGCTAAGGCGCTGCTGGCTGCGGCGACGCTGCTGGAGGTAGCCGAAGTCCGCGACGCGGCCTGCGCCTGCTTGCAGCGCGCTCTGGTCGTAGACAACGCTCTTAGCATCCGTGCCTCTGCTGCAAGACACGGCTGCGCCGCACTACTCGCTGCTACCACACGATACATACAGGTCTTCAACATCTTTGAACCAAAGCCAACTTCACCTGCACTCGGTGTTCCCTGACCTGGCAGCCACGAGTTCGTCCCCGCATCGTATATGAACACGGTGCGCACAGGGGAAGAGCCTGCAATAATTTTTGGGGTGTAAGTGGTTCATCAACATCTTTGAACCAAAGTCAACTTCACCTGCACGCGGTGCACCCTGCTGACTGACAAACTAAGCTCTGGCGAAAAGAGAGTTAGGGAGCGTAATTGTAAGCTACCCGACTGGGGAATGTACCTCTACCTCACAGAATACCGCAGCCAAATAACAATTCCCTTGAGGGTTGTTGTATTCCTGCGAGTGAGTGAGGTCACCAGAAAGGAAGGAGGCGGCGCGCGAGCGATATTTTATGTTGCGAGCGTTAATATGGCTACGGTAACCGCTTCACATCAAGCGGGCCGTATGCTTGTCTGCCACCCGACGTAGTATAAAAAAAAATATACTTTTTACTGTTGAACAATAATAAAGTATACAAAATACTGTTTTCAGCATCAAAATTGTTAAATGTGTTGGACTCAGACGCTCGTACATATTTTTTTTATTTTGTAATTAAAATAGTATATATAGGTAACTATGTATTAATTTAATAAAAAATGAGCTTCTCATTTTGATTTTAGTTATAATAAAATTGTGGGGAGACGTATGAATTTTTTTAAAAATACTGTAAATTAAATTGTGTGAGGAGCTCTAAATATATTTTATTTAAAACATTAAATATATAAAGTACTGAGGGGCAATTCTCGTAATTAAAATATAGTCAAAATTCAGTTCCGATCCAGTCTCGATCTCACAACTGTCACATTTGGTATTCTCGTAACACAATATGTAACTTCAAAATTAAATTTAAGCGGCATTGTATCGAAATATGAGTGAAAATTAAACAAACTAAGAATGCTACTTTGCCAACAACAAGAATTGATAATAATTAATTAATGAAATCAAGTATATAATTTTAGTCAATTCACAATTCAATCTCGATTCGGTCAACTTTCAATCTGCGTTCGTAGAAAAATTACGAGAATACCTTCTGCTCATTTTTCTAAAATACTGTTTAATATTCTTCTCAGATGTAAATATACTTTATTTCTTGTAAAAAAAAACGTTGGCACTTACAGGACCACTTCGAAGATGTGCTGAAGGGAACAGAACTGCTGTCATTATCACCTACTTCGATGGCTGCCCTGCTGGAGCTTGATCGGTTACCGACAATGGAGTTACGTGTGTTTGATGCAGTGCTACGTTGGACGCAGTATCGTCCTCAGGTAGGCACCACCATAGAACGAGTCCACTGTTCCTGCCCCCTTACCACCATCTCTTATTGCGATTCAATAATTGAATAGATTGCTTATTCATGCCAATGAATAAGAGACTCTATTCCATTTGAATAAGCATTCTATTCAGTTATTGAATCGCAATAAGAGACGGTGGTAAGGGGGCAGATAGGAGATTTGAGATGCCTAATCGAGGGACAGCATTTTTTTTATACTACGTCGGGTGGCAGACCAGCATACGACCCGCCTGATGTGAAGCGGTCACCGTGGCCATATTAGCGCTCGCAGCATAAAATATCGCTCGCGCGCCGCCACCTTCCTTTCTGGTGACCTCACTCACTCGCAGGAACACAACAACCCTCAAGGGAATTGTTATTTGGCTGCGGTATTCTGTGAGGTGGAGGTACATTCCCCAGTCGGGTAGCTTACAATTACGCTCCCTACCTCTCTTTTCGCCAGAGCTTCTTTACAGTTACTTATGTACATTATTTGGGGTACAATTAGAGTGTAAGTGGTTCATCATCTTTGAACCAAAGCCAACCTCACCTGCACGTGGTGCACCCTGCTGACTGATAAACATGGCTCTGGCGAAAACAGAGGTGGGGCATAGCGTATTTTTTAAGCTGCCCAACTGGAGAAGTACCTCCACCTCACAGAATACCGCAGCCAAATAACAATTTCCTTGAAGGTGCTGTCCTGCGAGTGAGTGCGGTCATCAGAAAGAAGGAAAGAAAGGAGTATAGGCTGGAAACGGATCGTCGACCTGGTTTTTGGTGATTGGTGTTGCTGATCTCCATGGGCGGTGATGGTTGCTCCATCAGGTGACCCATATGCTCGTTTGCCACCCTCTCATATAAAAAATACAAGAGTTGTCAACGTGTTGCTGCATTAGTTAAAGCAGCATATTAAAAGCGACAGGTCCATGATACGTTCCCGCCGCTGTTTCTCTTGTGAAGCCAGGAAGACCATTGCATTGCCAAGAACTTAAACCAATCAACCAACCAACCAATTTAATCTGAAGAATTTAGGAGCTTTGTTATTTTACTAGGCCGAATTCTGGCCCACAGGGCCGAAATCGAGGTTGAGTGGATCGAGTAGATTCGCTGAGTGTATGTTTCCCATTGAATTCAATGGAAAATGTATTTGGTGATCATTCCTCAAGGACATGATCGATCTCAATTTTTTTTCGACACAAACCTCAAGCATGTCGAGGAGTTTTATTGTAAAAAGTTTCATCATGTAGACAATACGATTCAGGAACGACGGCGGTACCTGGCTTCGCTGCTGCGTGCTGTGCGACTGTCGTTGGTGCCACGGGAGGCGCTGGTGGAGCGCGCCCGCGTCGAACCGCTTCTCAATGCCGAGTCGCGCGCTTTGGTCGAGGTCATCGAGGCCCTGTTAACTGATCATAAGGGTATAGCGCTCTCGCAGCCGCCGGCCACCCTGGTAGTGATAGGTGGAATGGTGGATGATACCTGCAGTAGCTCCGTGCTGGCCTGCTCACTGCCGGGGGGCAGTTGGCGAAGTATGGCCGCGTTACCGGCACCGAGGTCAAGAAACGGCGTTGCACTGCTCGATAGCCGATTGTATGTAGTCGGCGGGGACGACGGTGAGTACCGGAGACGGTGGCTTCCTTTTGAGACGTACCTATAGGTCCACTAAGAAGGGATTTTGCGAAATTCAACCCCTAAAGAGGTACAGCGGTATCAACATTTGTATGTAACTTTTGTTTGTGATCAGATTGTTTGGAATATCGTGATATTGTTCTTTGACATAATTTAATGAAACTGTTTTAATAAACATAATGCATGATTTTTCGATATCCAACCCCTAAGTGGAGTCAGACTCACGCTTGAGCATTTTACTATATATGTGTTGTATATTTTGGGAATGGCCTCATCAAGCTCTTTATTTTCATATCAAACACTTTCACAATCAAGTCTACCGCCCAACGAAGTGGGCACGGTATTTCTTTGATTTATCTGTGAACGAGGGCGTCGCGAAGGGCGGGCAGGGAGGGGCAGCCCCATAGAGATTCTATTTATTTATTAGCTTTCACCCGCGGCTTCGCTCGCGTGAAGTTCGGGGAAAACACGTGTTTACTCATTTGTGTATCTATAGAAATACTCGTGTAAAGTTTAAGATAAAATAGTCCAACTAATTTCGTTACTCCATACAAACTTTGGACCTCCGTTTCACCCCCTTAGAGGTAAAATTTGAAAAATTCTTTTAAATAATTTCGTGTCCACTATGTTATATTTTCAAATCGATGCCATTTTCGTAATTGACGTCCCAGAAAAACATAGAATCAACACCCATATTGATATGAAGACATTTCAACCCCATCGCACCCCCACAGGGGTGATTTTATGTCATTTCGGTTATGTTTGATTATAATATAGTTGTTTTTTCGTAATCAGCGACCCGATAAACCATAAAAACAATAAGGCCATGACAATTTTCAGACTTTTTCACCCCATTTTAGACATTTCAACCCCATCGCACCCCAATAGGGTATGATAGTCACATTACCCACGTTGAGTTTTAAAATCGTAAAGAACTCGTTAAGCTTTACACGTTGGACTCTGTACCGTTATTATTTCAATCGCTGTACATGTAAAGCTCGTACTACAAGTGAAAAGCTTCATGAGCTCTCGATTCTACCTACAATTCACGTCTGGCGACGACTCTGTCTTTGAACTATGTTATGGCAACATAAAAACGTTTACATTATTATTATCTTGACGAGCTCGGTGGCGTAGCGGTCAATGACGCGGCTTCGACACCAACGCTCGTGGGTTCGATTCCCACATAGGACAAACATTTGTGTGCATGAACATGTCTGTTTGTCTTAGTCTGGGTGTTTTCTATGTATCATAAGTATGTATTTACAAAAAAAATGTATTTACGTATGTTTATCAGTTGTCTAGTACCCATAACACAAGCTTCGCTTACTTTGGGGCTAGATGGCGCTGTGTAAAAATAAGCTGTCTGACAATATTTATTTATTTATTATTACCTACACTAGGTTTGACGCAGATTTTCATGAGTTTAATGTAATATATTTGTGGGTTACAAAAGTACTTAATTCAAAACTTAATTATCAACGTCATGTTAATTATTATTATTTTTTTATACTACGTCGGGTGGCAGACAAGCATACGGCCCGCCTGATGTGAAGCGGTTACCGTAGCCATATTAACGCTCGCAACATAAAATATCGCTCGCGCGCCGCCACCCCCGCTGCCACCGCAGCATCTCCTTCCTTTCTGGTGACCTCACTCACTCGCAGGAACACAACAGACCTCAAGGGAACCGTTATTTGGCTGCGGTATTCTGTGAGTTGGAGGTACATTCACCAGACGGGTAGCTTACAATTACGCTCCCTACCTCTCTTTTCGCCAGAGCTTCGTTTGTCAGTCAGCAGGGTGCACCGCGTGCTGGTGAAGTTGACTTTGGTTCAAAGATGTTGATGAACCACTTACACCCCAAAAATTATTGCAGGCTCTTCCCCTGTGCGCACCGTGTTCATATACGATGCGGGGACGAACTCGTGGCTGCCAGGTCCGGAGATGACCTCGACCCGAAGGTGGCTGGGTGTGACGGCGCTCGACGGCCGGTTGTACGCGGTTGGCGGCTGGAATGACATCAGCATTTGGCTGAGGTCGTTACTCTCTGATAGGTAATATACTTACTAAGTGGTCGCGTACTGTGCGGTTCCAGAGAAGTTTTCTCCCGGGTACTGTCAAGCTATGGAATGAACTGCCTGTCGAGGTTTTCTCAGGAGACTACAGCATGGGGTTCTTCAAGAAGGGTGTGAAGAGGTTTTTATAGGGTCGGACACGCGCGTGTGATGCCCCTGGTGTTACAGGCGTTATAGGCTACGATGAATGCTTTCCATCTGGCGGGCCGTATACTTGTTTGCCACATTAGTGGTAAGAAAAAAAATATACGTATCTTATACGGTACGGGGGCCCACCACACATTCCCACCACTGTGTCTCCTGTGTAGCCAGGATTAACAGCGGCGACCGCCAAAAAAGGCAATAAACAATGAAGTCCATTGTAGTCCCGAGGGTGAAACTACGGCTGCCTTGGAACTCACAACGAATTTAATCAGAAGAAATTAGTAGGAAGGTTTTTCGAATTTGAATTTCCTTCTTAGCAATGTGCGAGACAGTAATATGGCAAATAAGGCCTAAAGAGATGGCTAGTCAAGTGAAGCTCAACTGACGGATTTTAAGTATCTAACACTATTGGGGACCTAAAACATTGAGTTGTTACCTAACACATCGATTCCAATAATATGAATTGCAAAATCGTCTGAACGCTTGGTAATTCTCCCTTGTTGGTACCAAATCTGAATAGTATACTACCCCGGATGCGACCTGCAATAAATTCAACATGTCATCCCGCTCTTCTTTCATTGCAGTTACTTACATTCTTATCTTATCTTAGAGTGGGTCCAGTGCTGCATCACCGATGACACGTCACACGTCACGTCACGTCACACGTCGACCCTCATGGATCTTTTGCGCTCTCCCTAATCCTTTAGTTACTCTCCCCTGACTTTCTGGAGACATTCTCCTGATTTCCTCTGTGCGCACCGTGATTTCTTTTTTATCCTACGTCGGGTAGCAGACAAGCATACGGCCCATCTGATGTGAAGCGGCTACCGTAGGCATATTAACGCTCGCAAAATAAAATATTGTTCGCGAGCAAAGTCAAAGTCAAAATTCTTTATTCTGTGGGCCCTCGCGGGCACTTAAATAAGTACAGTAGCTAGTTAAGTTGCGTCATCGGCGAGTTAAGGGGCCATCCATAAATTACGTCACACGAATATCATGATTTTTTGACCCATTTTTTGTCCTTGTCACAGCTGGTCACATTTGTGAGACTCCCCCCCTCCCTAGTGTGACGTCACATATTTTGCAAATTTTCATCTAGAGTTGCAAATGTTTCTGAATTCTTCGTTAATAGTTCAAAGTTCGTGTTAACACTTAGATTATAATAGATTTTGAAATGTGACGTCACGAAATTTAGGACCCCTCCCACCCCCTTGTCACACTATGTCACACTTCATCGACCCCCTCCCTCCCCCTTAACGTGTGACGTAATTTATGGATGGCCCCTAAGCTGTTAATGTTGTTTGAACGGTAATAGCGAGTTAAGTAGTAAGTTTTGATTAAGTTGAGTTCAATAAATCGCGATCCTATTTTTTGGCGAGCCCGGTGCGAAGTAGCCCCCTCTCTCGTGTCTCCCGCGCCCCGCCAACTTAACTGGCCGGATGTAGACGGGTGAGTTTAGTACAGTTTAGTACATCTGCGTTTGGGTCTATTCATTTCTATTAATATTTCACTTTTAATGTGTTATGCAAGTATTGATACTATTTCTCTTATTATAGCACGTAAATTGGTGTTAATTAATTCAACATCCATATTCTGGATTAAAACAAAGCGAAGCGCGACTAGTCTTCGTCTCGGCAACTTATGACACTCAGTCTGCCCGTTTGGAGGCTACTTACAACTTACTACTTATTACTCAACTGTCTGAGTTCTTAACTGGCTACTGTACTTATTGAAGGTATATTTTTTTTTATCTACCAGCATTTCGGAATGACCATTGACGAGAAGAAATGCCGAAAGAAACTCTGTCAATATAGGTCTTTTTTAAATCGCCATACAATATTATCATAATACAAACAAAAAAAAATGGTATTCAACCAAAATAAGAGAAAAAAGAAATAAAAAGTAAAATAAAATAGTAAAAAGAAATAAAAAATCATAGTATAGAGTGTATATACATATTGTATAAAAGTCTAAATATATATATCCACAATACTAGTTGTAAAGATAAGACGCCTGTGCTTCACATCCAAGCAATGGTTTCAAAATGATTTTATACTATATTTTTTATATATTTGTTATTGATAGGTACATAGTGGGTACCGTCTACAACTCTGCGGAGGCGCTGGACCCGCGTGAGGGCGTTTGGCGGCCCATCAAATCCATGGCAGCCCGTCGCCGCGGGCACGGCGTCGCGACGTTAGACGGCAAGCTGTACGCCGTCGGCGGATACGACAATAAGATAATACGACTGAACAGCACCGAAAGGTTAGATCGAAATACATCTTCAAACCCAACTTCACCTGCACGCGGTGCACCCTGCTGACTGACAAACGAAGCTCTGAAGCGAAAGATCTGGCGAAAAGAGAGGTAGGGAGCGTAGTAAGCTACCCGACTGGGGAATGTAGCTCCACCTCACAGAATACCGCAGCCAAATAACAATTCCTTGAGGATTGTTGTGTTCCTGCGAGTGAGTGTGGTCACCAGAAGAAAAGGGAAGAATGGTGCGTTGGCAGCGGGGGTGGCGGCGCGCGAGCGGTATTTTATGTTGCAAGCGTTAATATGGCTACGGTAACCGCTTCACATCAGGCAAGCCGTATGCTTGTCGGGCACCCGACGTAGTACAAAAAAAAAATACCACTTGCGTTATAACAAAATCCAGAAAAATTAAAAATCTCTGTAATTCTTTTAATATTCTTGCAGCTTTATAACTAAGACACCAAGGTTTTCAACATTACGACTGAATAGAATTCATTCGAGCAGTAACACAACAATTCACAATGGAATTGTTATTTGGCTGCGGTATTCTCTGAGAGGATTCTGTGGAGATATTTCCTCAGTCGGTCAGCACTAATTCGCTGTACCTACCTCTCTGTATGCCAGAGCCTCTATCGCTGGACCGAAGGAGTATATGCTGGCAACGGATCGGTGTTGCTGATCTCTATGGGCGGCGGTGATTGCTTTCCAACAGGTGACGCACATGCTTGTTGCCTGTTGTTTGTTGTTGAAATATTGACTCTGTTCTTAAAGGCACCCATGTCATACTCATTTGGGAACACCGCTGAGGGAAGTTGATTCCACAACTTTACAGTTCGTGGTAGAAAATGTCTTAAAAAGCGTACTGTAGATCGCCAAATATCAAGATTGTTTATTGAAGACATGTCAAACAAACTCTCTGTCTCTGGTGTAGAGATATTATTTTTCATACGCAGGTACGATCCAGTAGCTGGTAAATGGGAGACGGTAGAAGCCATGGCAGACCGGCGGCAGAACGTGGCCGTGGGTGTGGTGGATGACGCCATGTATGCTGTGGGCGGTTACGACGGATCCAAAATCCTGCAAACTGTGGAACGGTACCGGGCTGGCTCGGGATGGGAGTCAGCTCCTAACCTTCCAGTAGGCTTGCGCAGCATAGCCGTAGCCGGGCACAGAGGATGGCTTTACGCAGCGGGAGGCAGCGACAATGATAAAGTCGTCCCCACCGTATCGGCGTTCGAGCCGGCGACGGGCGCGTGGAGCGAGTTATCCGCCTTACCCTCAAAGCGTACCACCACAGCTGTCGTGGTCCCGTGGCTACCGCCAGCTCCGTGAATATTGACGACCAGGAGCACATCACGTCAAACAATACTAGGCCGGATTCTAGCCCACAGGGTCGAAATCGAGGTTGAGGTTCCATTGATTTCAATGGAAAATGTATTTGATGATCATTCCTTAAGGACATGATCAATTTCAATGTTTTTTTCAACACAAACCATGTCGAGGTCAAGCATGACGAGGTCTTTAATTGTGAGGAGTTGCATCAAAATCGGTTTAGTGGTTTTGGAGCCCAATAATTTCCAAGAGTGACTTTTCGGCGTAAATAAGCGTTCGCGATATAAATATAACAATACATTAAAAGCTTTTGTTGTTTTATTTAAGGTTGTCACGTCTCATTGCTCATTAGTTTGCAGTGCACCTTGCTTACTATCTAACAAGTCTTTGGCAAATGAGAGGTCCCTACCTCTCATGTCGAGCCTGACTGAGGAAGTGCCTCCATCTCACAAAAAATTCGCTTGTAATAGAGTAGTTACTGTGTGTGTAGTGGAAAGCAGTTACTGTAACCTATGAACGCCTGTAACACCTGGGCACAATAGACTGAGAAGCAGTAGTTTGACTTCATATACCGCCCAAATCGACGCACGCACACAACCAAGCGTCATTTATTTACACGATCAATAACCTTTTTTCACTGGGCTATACTACGCAATGTCACGCCGCGTGCAGGAACAATTTAAAAAAATAGTACCACAGTATTACTATTTTTTAAAACTATGCCTGCAGGTCGGTCGCTGGACGAGCAGCACGGCTCGTTACGTCGTTCGTCCCAGGGCCCCGTTTCGATTCTGTAACATTCACACAACTGTAAAATTCATGAATTATTGACTTTAGTAAGTCCATATATCACACACCCGCTTTGCACGCCGCTTGTACGGCGACTACGTCAAAAATTAGCCAATTAGCGTCCACACCACCCAATTTGATTGAACTCAATCGAATCGGGCGATCTCGACCACCCGATGACCTTGAATTTCATTTTCCGTCCACACTACATAATTGGATTGCCAATCTAATCAAATTGGACATAAAATTGTATCGTGTGGACGGGGTTTAATATTTAATAATGGTGGCGACACGACAACGTATTGGCGCCTAAATTCAATGCTAATAAAACCAACATTTTGACACTTTTTTTTTTTATTTAAACTCTTCATACCAATGAGATTTTTTTATATAATAAAATTCAACAACAAGTTAATTCGAACTTGCCGTAATAGACGGATATTTTTTTTCGTTACTAACTTACTTAATAATTTAAAAAAATATCTTTAAATTAACATAATTTGTTTTATTCCTAAACCTAAAACTACACATATACAATAAAAATCTACACATGTTTGCTTTAGTTTTTGTAGATGCCAACCCTAGCGCTCCGTCAAGCAAGTAGGTATACATTTCAAAAATAAGCCGGAGTCAAACTACTGCTTCTCAGTCTATTGTGCCTGGGGCATCAAACACGCGTTGGCGACTATGTAAAAGCCTCTTGAAGAACTCCATAATGTAGTCTCCTGAGAAAACCTCGACAGGTCGTTTATTCCACAGCTTGACAGCGGGAGAACACGTCTACGACCGAAAAATTTAAATTGAATTTTAGATTAAGGAAAATGAGTAACAGTGACCAAACATTTTCTTTTTAATCATCATCAGGTCATCCCAGACTCCACTACAGGAGCACGACCCTCTCTCGTCCGTCCCAGACAGATGAAGGATTGGGCCTACACTCCCCATGCTGGCCAGACGGGTTGAGGAGACCTGATCGATATTTTATAATGTATTTCCCTTAGTCGTCTTGTACGACATCCACGGGAAAAGACGGAGTGATTCTATTCTAGTCTGCCGGAAACACACGGCCAATTTTTCTTTTTAATAAATAATGAAATTTCGGCTTAGTGTGGTTTGACATTAAGTGGACATGGATAGCCATTCGGCCGCCAAGCTCGTCAATTATCACATATGTGTTACAAAATCCCTTCACGTCGCCCTACACCGGTCCTCTGTAATACCTATCTATCTACAGCGTCTTTGTTCCCCGCCTAGATAAGTTTGTTTACGTGTTGGACTGTGCGACCTTGTGCGACATAGAGCTTTGATTGTGCACCTCTTCGTAGTAATAACTATTATTTTAATTACTGTAGTGAATAATACTTGGTACTGAGATGTAAAATAAGAATTAGTTATTCAGACTGTGTGTAACGCTCAACCGAACAGTACGCCCGTCGCGCTTATACTTTGTGAATAAAAATAATATTATTGTAACTTAGTGAAATTTCTTATTGCGCCACCCTGACCCATCTTCTGTTTCACATGCTATATTATATTAAAAAACATAATTTAATTAAATTTATTGATTTGTATTTCTTAGAAAATATTTATTGATTTGTATTTCTTAGAAAATTCCACTGATAATTTTATCATTTTCGTAAACTGCATTCATGATAACGAAGGAAATCTAATCTAATTCGCGTTTATGAAAGTTATACAGTTAGACGTTTTTGAGAAACAGAACCGGACATACGTGTACATGGACTAAAAGCCTTCATATTCTTCGTCGCACTTGAGTGAAATAAAGTAAGCATTACCAGGCCGGATTCTAGCCCACGGGGCCGAAATCACGGTTGAGTGGAGCGAGTAGATTCGCTGAATGTATGTTTTGAATTGAAAAATTCAATGGAAAATGTATTTGATGATCATTCCTCAAGGACATGTTCGATCTCAATTTTTTTTCGACACACACCTTAAGCATGTCGAGGGGTTTAATTGAGACAAGTTTCATCAAACTCCAAGAATGACTTTTCAGCGTATGTAAGCGTTCCGCTCGCTATACTCAATTATATTTTGATTTGTGTTTGTGCCTATTCTTTGTGTGATATAGTGAATAAATACAACATGTTTCAATTTTGGGGTGTAAGTGGTTCATCAACATCTTTGAACCAAAGCCAACTTCACCTGCACGCGGTGCACCCTGCTGACTGACAAACGAAGCACTGGCGAAAAGAGAGGTAGGGAGCGTAATTGTAAGCTACCCGACTGGGGAATGTACCTCCACCTCACAGAATACCGCAGCCAAATAACGGTTCCCTTGAGGGCTGTTGTGTTCCTGCGAGTGAGTGAGGTTACCAGAAAGGAAGGAGATGCTGCGATGGCAGCGGGGGTGGCGGCGCGCGAGCGATATTTTATGTTGCGAGCGTTAATATGGCTACGGTAACCGCTTCACATCAGGCGGGCCGTATGCTTGTCTGCCATACGACGTACGTAGTATAAAAAAAAAAAAAAAAAAAACATGTATCTTTCAAGGACACAGTCAATTTTTCCCTTAAAAGGCTACAACGGATCGACGAACCCATGGTGTTGCTGATTTCTATGAGCGGTGGTGATCACTTTCCATCAGGTGACCCACATGCTCGCTTGCCCCCTCTCATATATATAAAAAAAATTGCCTCCAACAATCCACATTTCCCTTTTCAACAACCAACAAGTACAAACTTAACAACAAACGGAGGAACAAATTTTAATATCTGTACTAATATTATAAAGTTGAAGAGTTTGTTTGTTTGGTTGAACCTCAGGAACTACTCATTGGAATTGAAAAAATATTTTAGTGTCTCGGATTGGGGTAGATTGAATTTGGTGCAGCTAAATCCCTCCAAGACACAGGTTTGTGCGTTTACCGCTAAAAGTCCCCATTCGTCGTAGCTCCTAGTTTGAAAGGTACTCCCCTTAGTGTTAGAACTAGCATTGCCATCTTGGGTGACGATATATCGAGTGATGTTCAGTTTCGCGGTCACTTGGAATGCAAGGCCAAACTGGCTTCCAGGAAGATTGGTGTCATTAGTAAAGACAGGCGGTATTTTACACCCCGACACCGCCTTCAACTATACAAAGCCCAGGTTCGACCTCACATGGAGTACTGTTCGCATCTCTGGGCCGGTGCGCCCCAGTACTTGCTTGCTCCATTTGACCCCATACAACGAAGAGCAGCTCGAATCGTCGGTGACCCAATGATTTCGGATCGATTGGACACTCTCTCTACACGCAGAGATGTAGCGTCTCTTTGCGTTCTAAACAAATTATATCACGGGGAGTACTCGGATGAGCTGTTTGATTTGATACCTGCTGCTGAATTCCACTATCGGACAACTCGCCATAATTTAAAATTCCATCCATATCATCTTGATTATTGGCGATCTACTACAGTACGTTTCATAAGACATTTTATACCACGAACAGTGAAACTGTGCAATCAACTTCCCTCAGCGGTATTTCCGAACAACTACGACATGGGTGCCTTCAAGAACAGAGTTTTCATTTTTCTTAAAAGGCTGGCAACGGATCGGCGACCCCTTGGTGTTGCTGGTCTCCATGGGCGGTGGTGATTGCTTTCCACCAGGTGACCCACATGCTCGTTTGCCACCCTATCACATAAAAAATTAAGGCTCTGGCGAGAGAGGGGTAAGGGGCCGTCCATTAATCACGTGAGGCTCGAAAGGGGGGGGAGGGGTTCGTTAAAAATCACGAAATATCACAAGGGGGGAGGGGGGGTGTGGTAAGATATGTATTTATTTTTTTATCTAACGCGCGATTGATAAACCGAGCAGCGGCGTGTTGAAGACCTTGCCTCGCCGATGCTAGGCAACGAACAAAGTTGAAGACGATGACGGCCTACAACTCCCTGCGCATCCTACTATCCTACTTCCTACTAATATTATAAATGCGAAAGTTTGTGAGGATGCATGTTTTTACTGTTTCACGCAAAAACTACTGAAGGGATTGTGATTAAATTTGGTACACGGGTAGAATATAATCTGGAATAACACTAGGGTGCTTTTTATCTCGACATTCCTACGGGAACGGGAATAATGGGACTGAACGTGTAAATCACTAAGTACTGAAGGGATTGTGATAAAATTTATTACACGGGTAGAATATAATCTGGAATTCCAAGATAAAAAGTATATAAGGTACTTTTTATCTTGGAATTCCTACAGAAATGGGAATAATAGGACTGAACGTGTAAATCACTGACTACTGAAGGGATTGTGATGAAATTAGGTACACGAGTAGAATATAATCTGGAATAACACATAAGGTACTTTTTATCTTGGGATTCCCACAGGAATGGGAATAATGGGACTGAACGTGTAAATCACTGACTACTGAAGGGATTGTGATGAAATTTGGTACACGGGTAAAATATAATCTGTAATAACACATAGGATAGTTTTTATCCCGGAAATCACACCGGGGACGGGAACAACGGGATTGCGCGGGTGAAACCGCTTATCCTACTTTTACTTATCCTATTAATATTATATGTTTGTTACTCTTTCACGCAAAAACTACTGAATGGATTTCAATGAAACTTTACAATAATATAGCTTATACATCAGAATAACATATAGGATATAATTTATAAACATATTAACGATAACCGTTATTGTGTTATAATTATTCTAAAAAAATTAAGATTCTTTGTTACTACCAAAAAATGCACGTGATTTGGAGGGGGGGGGGGGGGGGGTTAGACTTAAATCTCACCAAGTATCACCAAGGGGGAGGGGGGGGTGTTAAAAATGCAAAAAAAAAAACCTCACGTGATTAATGGATGGTCCTTAAGAGCATTAAAAAAATAAATACATATTCCTGGACAAATTACACATTGCCATCTAGTCCCAAACTAAGCAAAGCTTGTATGTACTATGGGTACTATGTAACTGATATTATACTTAAATATTTTTTTTTGTAAATACGTACATATAATTACACAGAAAACACCCAGTTGAAGACAGACAGACATGTTCATGCACACAAAAATTTGGCTTATGTGGGAATCGCATCCGCAACCTCGGAGTCAAAGTGGTTATTGCGATCGACCACCGAGCTCGTCGTTATCGAGTCCGATTGGGGATGTCGCAGATCGTAGAAGATTGTAGCCAAATAATAGGCTAAAGGAGTTAAGAATCATGTACACTTGTTGACACTTGTATTGTAAGTGCCTATTCAGACTTATACACATACTAGCTGACTCGCGCAACTTCGTCTGCGTGAGACAGAGCGTTGAGGGTGAAGCGTTAGCTTACCATTTGAAAGGTTATAGTGAGCCAATCTTAAAAGACAGGCATATGCTATCACGGACTTTTTTTTAGATCTTTTTAGGTTGAATAATTCTGTCGTATAAAATTGTTGCGTAACTTGAACAGTTTACGCAGCGCTCGCAACAGACAAACTCTTCAGCTTTATAATGTATGTATAATAGATATACTAAAACTTAATCAATCATAAACGCGATATGGTTATCGATATATTTCTTGTTTATCTCCGAGATTCATGTTTACTATGTACGTAGGTGACACGTGAGGTTGTCGCGCATGCGCTCTCTGCGCTCTCGCCGCTGTCGCTTCAATGAAAATGTTATCTGGGGGCACGGGAGTGCCCCCGCCAAGACGAGCCAAGCGGAGCGCAAGGACGCTACCTACCTTTTCTCGAAACGTGACGTCGTTTTTTTGAACTCTCATAACTTTGGTTTGGGTGACGCTAAATAGTTAAAAATTTCAAGATATAATGACACCAGTACAATCATTAAACATACAAAGTTTGAATGTCGTAGCTATTATACTTTAGATTTTATTAATGCCTAAAAACCCCCGATTTCGTCACTGATTCACTCACTCACTGATCATCAAAATTCTTATGGTACTTCCTGAAGTCCTAGAATGCTGAAATTTGGTATGTAAGCTAATATTACTACAAAGACAACAAATAAATTAAAAAACCAAACCTAACCTAACCTATCCCCTCGGAATAGGAGGTGGAAGTTTGTATGAGACTTGCACTACATTTGCACTAACTACATAATCATGCAGTAATAACTATACAAAGAGCTAGATAAATGAAAAAAAAAATACTTATAACAAAATCATCTTATACAAAATCATCCCCTAACTCTTAAAAATGGGGTGAAAGTTTAAGCACGGTATAATAATAGTGACGGTGACATCAGCCGGCGTCACTAGATGGTGCTGACTGTATTTTTAAATGCGCTATCGACTTGTACTGTGCTTGTACATCTGGCAGCCTTATACAACGAGGTGGTCACCGGTAGTTTTCAGTCGTATACGACATTTTTCTACTGCGAATGATGATCGATTGTTATGAAATATTTGCATCTCATATTCATAATTTCGGAGTCGTATCGTATCGTCGTAATAATTCTATAATTCGTTCGAATTATTTGTTATTAGTTACGGGTCCAAATTATTTTAAGTACCGACTCCTACCGATAGTACTTTTGTGAGCATTCTGTGACAAACACAGTTACAAGTTACTATTCAGTTTAAATTTACAAGGAAACAAGTACAAAAAAAAACACCATAAACACTTCTTACTATATGAAATGTTATCTTTCATGAAGTGCGTCAAACTGCCTCGACAACAACCGCCTCACCGACCCGCTGATTGAGTTAAACAAGTCAAGATTTAGCTCCGAACAAACGGCATTAAATTGCTTATTTGCTCGCCAGAGAAATGAATTTTGTCGATAATTTGTATTAACAATAGGCATATTGATGATACATACTGCGTATCAGGAGCGGCAGAAGCACCTGGCGTCGCTGCTGAAAAAAGTGCGACTACAGGAAGTGCCAAGGAAGGTGCTGGCAGAACGCTTTGGAGCCGAGCCGCTGGTGAAGGCCGAGTCGCGCGTGCAGTTGATGATCATGGAAGCAATGGTCCCTGACCGTCAGCCGCCACTATCACTGGTCGTCATAGGTGGCTGGAGTACGAACGGCTGCAATAACAGTGTCCTGGCGTGTCCGCTGCCGAAGGGCCGTTGCTACTTGCCTGCATCGCCGGCCAGCAGCTGGCGAGAGGTGGCGGCACTGCCTGCGCCGCGCGCCACTTCCAGCGCCGTACTGCTGGACGACCGCGTTTATACAATTGGTGGCTGGGACGGTAAATACTCAATTTACAGCATTACACTTATAATTATTATTTAAATAGTTAATTTCGGCCAATTTGCCAGAATATTTTATTTAAAAAAAATGGAAATATTCACCTCCCCGCCTAGATGGGATTCGAACCCACGGCGGCGCCGCGGCGCCACACAGCAGCTTCACAGCAGAAAAATAAAAAATTCGTCACAATGACAAACCTTTTTAGCGTGGTTGAGGAGCTGATGAATGGTTGTTTTAAGATTAACAACACAATGTTCTCCTTGTATATGATAATTATAATTCGCTACGAAATATTTTACAATGAGTAATGACAGTGAAAATTTATGACAAGTCAAATAGAAAAACGAACGCGGTGAGATCTATGACTATGTACAAACTTTTTAAATGACGGAGGTTCCGCCACATCACTCCCTTCCAGAGACCGGGTTACGGGCGATAATAACGAGGAAGGTTGACCTTCCTGCCCGAGCGAGTCCTCTTTTCAGAAGTCATGGGGACGCTTTTTGGTTCAGTCCGCTGACTATGATTGCAATCGTCATCAAGTAGGATGTACGCAGGCTTCAGACGGTCTATACTCACGGTAGTTTCTTTTCCGTTCTTTAATATTTTCATGACCTTGTCACTGCGTTCCAAGACAGCATGCTCCGTCTCCGTCTCCGTCGAGCATACACCTGGCGCTTCATAGTAGCAGACGTCACCAAGGCTATCATCGGTGTGGACTTTTTGTCATTTTATAACCTCGTCGTTGACTGCCGAAACAAACGCCTCATAGACAGCAAAACTTCACTTTCCACTTCACTGTCACTTCGTCATACACCATTCCTTCAATCAAGACACTGTATGGCGACAGCATGTAGCATGAAATACTTCGGGATGTTCCTGAGCTCACTCGTCCATCAGGATCACAGCACTTTCCGAAGCATCTAACAAAACATCACATCCGCACGACTACAGGACCTCCGGTTGCTTGCTCACCACGACGCCTAGCACCGGACAAGCTGAAAATAGCGAAGAGCGAATTCCAGGCAATACTTAACAATGGCACAACTCGACCTTCAGAAAGCCCTTGGTCTTCTCCACTTCATCTGGCTCCCAAAAAAGATAATAGCTGGCGACCTTGCGGAGACTACAGAAAAAAGGACTCGCTCGGGCAGGAAGGTCAACCTTCCTCGTTATTATCGCCCGTAACCCGGTCTCTGGAAGGGAGTGATGTGGCGGAACCTCCGTCATTTAAAAAGTTTGTATATAGTCATAGATCTCACCGCGTTCGTTTTTCTATTTGACTTGTCATAAATTTTCACTGTCATTACTCATTGTAAAATATTTCGTAGCGAATTATAATTATCATATACAAGGAGAACATTGTGTTGTTAATCTTCAAACAACCATTCATCAGCTCCTTAACCACGCTAAACCTTCTTGGTAGCTCAGGTTGGAAGATCGCTCGACCGGTCATCGACATGTCGTGGGTTCAAATCCTGCCTAGCAGTGTAGGTGATTTTTTCCATTTTTAAAATATTTATAATCGAATAGTTAATTGGTTAACGTGTTATTTTGCCAAAGTCAAATTTACAGGCAACTTGATTTGATGGATCAAATTGCCTGTATTTATAATTACAGTTATACACTTTATAACACCATTCACGACACTAAAAATGATAATAGGTATATAATATTAATATAAAAAAAAACCGGACAAGTGCGAGTCGGACTCGCCCACCGAGGGTTCCGTAGGTACGAAGTATCATTATTAAATTTGATATTGTTCATTATAAATAAGAAATAATGCGTCGAAAAAAATAAATAAAATATATTTTGCAATGTGTACATCAAGCCCTTTCATATGATACCCCATTTGAACTAGTAGTTTCAATTTGAAATTTCGACACCCTATAAAAAATATAGACCCCCTATTTTTTTAAGATCTATTTACAAATGTATAGTTTTGAGATTTATTCCTGTACTTGTAGTCTATAACTATGTTACTTGCCAAATTTCATAGTTCTAGGTCAACGGGAAGTACCCTATAGGTTTTGATTCCCTTGAGTGTGTCGAAATATGCGTTTTTTGTTGAATAAACGGCCGTAACTTTTTTCTACGTAAACTTAGCAGTTTGATTTTTTTTTAACTTCATGGGACCATAGACCTGAGTATACAGTTCAAATTTCAGCTTGATACCTCCACGCATTCTCGACATAGAAATTCTTGACAGACAGACAGACAGACAGACAGACGGACAACAAAGTGATCTTATAAGGGTTCCGTTTTTCCTTTTGAGGTTCGGAACCCTAAAAAATACACAGACATCACAATATTTTTTTTCAGACTTAAAATTCAGTTATTAAAATATGTCAGAACAAAAAAAAAACAAACACAATTGTGTTATTTCATTAAAATCAGAGGCATTAGAATTATATATTAACGAATATTTGGAAAACAATGAATTATTGTAGTATTAATAATAACAAACTAATATATAATGCATCTGAAATTGGCAACGATTTGATGATTTTTTTTGCCACAAATAATGACATAGACAAAAATAAAAACAAAAATAAGAATAAAAATCTTATCAATAATATTATAGAATCGGTAATTGATACATTATTGCTGATACATGATGTAAGCGGAAGGCTTACATCTAGAAATGAGGTCTAAAAATCATTAATTCAATAAATAACACGAATGCTCTTGGCTACGATGGTATATCTACGTATATACTTAAGCAAGCTGCTCCTGAGATTGCAAACATATTATGTCATCTCATAAACTTCTGGCTAATTGAAGGTGTATGTCCAGATAAGGTTAAATATTTTCCTCTTAAACCCCTTTTTAAAAAGGGAGATAAAAAAGGAGTGGGCAACAACAGACTGTTTATATTCATATTCAGGAACTAATACATAGTATTAGTTCCTGAATATAAAAATAAACATAAACTAAACGGCGCGGCGTTCAACAAAATAAATCTACTATATTGGCTACACTTAAGCTTGTAAAATATATTGTGGAAATTATTGACAAGAAAGTCAGCCATTTTTTTTCGATATGACTAAAGCGTTCGATTTCATGGGCCATACAATATAATTAAACAAATGCGAACGATACGGAATCAGAAGTAAATCATTGAAATGAATAAATTGCTATCTTAAAAGTTGTTGGCAATAAGTAGAAATAGCACAAGTTGATAAAAATAAGATGTTTACATTATTCAAGTCCACACACAAGTTAAATAACTATGGTGTCCCACAAGGTAGCGTGTTGGGACCACTTTTATTTTTAATATACATATATTCATGATATACTTCGTGGTTATCTTACAGGCAGGACTGCGACTCAATCTGTGTTCGTGTACAATGCGGCTACGAACTCATGGTCTATAGGGCCGACGATGACTACGGGCCGCAAATGGCCAGGGGTGGCAGCCCTGGGCGGTAGACTGTACGTCGCGGGCGGCTTGAGCGCTCCCAACTGTACGCGCTTGGCGTCGGTCGAAGCGCTGGACCCGCGCGAGGGCGTGTGGCGGCCCGTGGCGACGATGGCGACGCGCCGCAGCGCTCTGGGCGCGGCCGCCCTCGGCGACAAACTGTACGCCGTGGGTGGCTTCGACGGACTTAACGTACTCAACGTCACCGAGAGGTTAGAGGGAACAATGCTTACTAATTTTCGTCGGCTATCTACCCCACAGTATATATCAATATGTTCATAGTAGGCCATGTGACGGAAATGATTGTGTTCGCAGTACTATAGTATATTTAACTTTTTATTTTGTAATTTATTAATATTAATTAATAATTAAAAATATTTCTTTCTTTTCTTTAAAGTTTTACAGGGTGTATTTTTAAAAGCTGGTCAAATTCAAGAAGCCGGTTATGTCGTTAGTATTAGTCAAAGTCAAAGTCAAAATATCTTTATTCCTTGGACTTTATAAAGCACTTAGAAACGTCATACAAATTAAATATAAGACATGTATCTAAATCATTACTATCTACTTAAATCCGCAGAGCTTAGATGCACTTTCATCACACTATCTGTGAAAGTGAATTTAAGTGCCAGTTCCGGCGAGGGGGCTTCTTGAGAAGAACTGGCAAGAAACTCAAGGCCGACTCTTTTAATTGCCAATATCGTTACATTAAACACAAATACAATCATTAACATAACAAGAGCAATTCATTTCCAAATACTTTTATCATTTATGTAATCTGAGATACAATAGTAAGCCTTTTGACATAGTCTAGTTTTGATAAATCTTTTAAATTTACCCATGGATAATTTAAACGCGTCATTTGGAAGTTTATTAGAGATTTTATGCACTACTATATAGTATACTATACTATACTAGTAATATGCACAGCGAGTTTGTTTTTATTTCTTAAATTTAATTGATGGAGATCACTGTTTTTCCTAAATTTAGTTTGATTTTTATGAACGTAAATAAGATTTTCATAAATATATTGAGAATGTAATGTCTTAATATTTATCTCTTTAAATTTATTTCTCAGTGTCTCCCTGGGACTCATCATATAAATAGCACGAATAGCTCGCTTCTGGAGCTCAAAAATTGAGTCTACATCCGCAGCACTACCCCAAAGCAATAAACCATATGACATAATGCTGTGAAAATAGCTAAAATAAACTAAACGCGCAGTGTCAACATCAGTCAGTTGACTGTATTTTCCTTACGGCGTACGCTGCTGAGCTGAGTCTACCTGATAACGTTTCTATATGTGGGCCCCATTGTAATTTAGAGTCTAATGTTATCCCAAGAAAGACAACCTTATTGACCAATTCCAATCTCTCATTGTCCATCACCACACTGGTTTTTACTTGTTTCACATTTTTTGTAAAAAATCTAACATATTTGGTTTTACTACCATTTAAAAGTAGGTTATTAGCACTAAACCAGTTTACTATTTTTGAAAGAGCATTATTTACATCGTCAATTTCTGATTGTTGTCTATTTACCTTAAAAATTAAAGAAGTGTCATCTGCAAACAATACTATTTCGTGATTATTCTTTACAAGATGAGGTAGATCATTAATGTACACGAGAAACAGGAAAGGGCCCAAAATAGAGCCTTGTGGCACCCCCATCGCTACAGTTGATCCATGTGATCGCTTTCCATTAACATCTACTTTCTGAACCCTATCACTCAGATAAGAAGTAAGAAGATCAAGAGCGATGCCTCTTATACCATAGTGGTGTAGTTTTCTGACTAGAGTTTCATGCTGCACACAATCAAAAGCCTTAGATAAGTCACAAAACACCCCATAGGCGTCCCGTGACTCCTCCCAAGCCTTATATATACATTCTAGTAATTTTACCCCAGCATCACATGTTGACCGTCCATGAGTGAAACCGAATTGTTTAGTGTGCAGCAGAATATTTTCATTAAAGTAATTAAGTAACTGAGCGTAGCGAGCTAAATGTAGGTAGTATTGATATTGGTCTGAAGTTTGTGGGGTCTAATGTACTACCTGATTTAAACAAAGGAATAATTTTGCTTAATTTCATCAAGTCAAGAAACACACCACAATCAATACATTTATTAAATATCACAATTAAGGCGGGAGCAACAATGTGAAATAAAGATTTTATAATATGTACGGAAATGCCCCATAGATCAGCCGTTTTCTTAATATTAAGTGATTTAAATGCAACTTTTAAATCAGACCCATTAACATGACGGAAATGAAAATCGTTATAAAATTCAGGCACATTATCTTTAATTAATGACTCTGCAACGGAGGTGGAAGAGCCCAAGGCACTAGTTAAAGTGACAGGGAAGGCAGAAAAAAATCTTTCAAAAGCATTGGCAACTTCTAAATCTGACTTGGTAACATGACCATCAATACTTAATTTAAACTCTGAATCCTTTGTCCTACCCTTCCCAGTCTCTTCATTGATAACCATTTCCATTCCATTCCATGTCCATTCACTTGGACAGTGGCTTTAATTTTATTACTACTATGTCTAATTTTTGATTTAATAAATATAGATTTTGCTACTTGACAAACGCGTTTGAAAATTTTCGAATATTATTTTAAATTCTTCACTATTATTGAATTGTCTTTCATAGTATAACATGTACAAAGTTTGCCTACTCTTATAAATACCTACGGTTGCCCAGTCACCAAAGACAAGGCTATTGGTAAAAGTAATTTCCTTGGAAGTAAATATTGATTTAAATTCGTGAAGAAATGCATTAAAAAATGAATTATACATCAAGTTAGGTTCCAAGTCATTATCTAAAAACGGTAAGTTACTAGTTAGGTTTACTCTCATACGTTCTAAGCGACTCACTGTTACTGGCACAAAAGTAATTTTTGT
Organism: Hypsopygia costalis; assembly: GCA_937001555.2. Lineage (NCBI taxonomy): Eukaryota > Metazoa > Arthropoda > Insecta > Lepidoptera > Pyralidae > Hypsopygia > Hypsopygia costalis. The sequence goes on from OW443355.2 coordinate 429,553, forward strand.
CTTGACAACATTTTTATTATTTATTTTAATACTTATCATTTGCCCAGAATGATCAGAATCCAATTTATTAATAATACTTTTTTGGGTTGGACTAATATCTGTATATATATTATCTAAGCAGGTAGCCGTGGTGGCACTTATTCTAGTAGGCTCCATAAATAAGTTAACTTAATCACGAATATCAATAAAAAAAAACTAAAAATTAATCTTTTTCATATTTATCACCGAGAGATTTCTAATTTATCTCCGAGATTCAAGTTTACTATGTATGTACGGAGACACGGGGGGTCGTCGCGGTCGTCTTCCGTCGCGACCGCTTTCAGTGGTCATCATCATTACAGTATACGCTAAAATTACAGATACTACAAAAATTACACAGACCTTGATGTTTTTTAAAATTACAATTTTTCGTGATCGGTAGCAGCCACACGATCGCCTCCATCAATTCGACCGGTCATTTAAATTACATCGCGTATATCGGACACGCATCGTTTCCTCGGCAGATACGACCCGGCGGCGGACAGGTGGCAGGCCGTAGAGTCGATGTCGACCCAGAGGAGCGGCGCGGGCGTCGCGGCGCTCGGGGACGCGCTGTACGTGGCGGGCGGGCTGGGCGGCGGCGCCGCGGCGGCCGCCTGCTGGCCGCAGCGCTCGGTGGAGCGGTACCGGGCCGGGCGCGGCTGGGGCGCGGCGCCGGCCATGGCGCTGGCCCGGTACAACGTGGCGGCGGCGGCGCACGGCGGCCGGCTGTACGTGGCCGGCGGCCGCACCGACCGCCAGTACGTGGCGGCCGTGGCGGCGCTGGAGCCGGCGGCGGGCGTGTGGCGCGAGCTGCCCGCGCTGCCCGCCGGCCGGGACGTGGCGGCCGCGGTCGTCGTGCCCTGGCCGCGCCCGCCCGACGCCTAACGTCTATTCTATTCTTATGGACGAGCGCGTTTATAAATCTTACGAGACATATTTTGTGTTTTGCGGTCGTTTGTGAGGGAACGGACGAGTCGAACGAATCAGACCGATCCGGCAAGATAATGGTTATTTTTCTTGACACGACCGATGCCTTTGAATTCGTGTCACGTGACATTTTGTTGCGAAAGCTTTTAATTATGGCGTAGGAAAACGATATTAAAATCCTACATTATGTTTTTTTTATTGGCTGTTACTTTAAATGAAACCGGGCACACCTACAAACGTGTGGCCCGAACATTACGAGTATCAAAATCTGTGATACACCGGGTTGTCGAGAGGTAGATACGAGACTCGCAGGACAGGGACGTAAACGGAAAACTGACTAGAGTTAATAATGTAAACTGTCGTTATCAGCGTGCTCAGAAACCGGACCTTGACTTCTTCTCAGGTAAGAACGAAGCTCCAAGAAGTTCGAGGGGTTACAGTAAGCTCAAAAACTGTGAGAAGAAGACTGAAATCGGCTGGAATAAATCCACACTTGCCTGCCAGAGGCCCCCTTCATCTATAACATACATATATTGTATATAATAATATGTTACGGCTAAAGGTGGGTGTGAACATAAACTTAAGATTAGCCGGCTAAACTTAAGTATAACTTCGAGGAGGTGTTAATGTTAGTTTCTTCTTATCCGGCTATCTTTAGCCGGCTAAATTACCTTTCATATTTCATAGACTGTGGTGCTATTTCTGTGTAAAGGGTTTAAAGTAACCTAACAAAACCTAACCTTGCCCGGGGTGCCCTTCGCTCGCTCTTGCATCCTACGTCGTAATTCATTAAAATAGTATTATATTCGGAACTTTCATTGCCACGTGTGCGCGCATTGTCTCCCCACCCTCAGCCCTCCGCCGGCCCGGCGCGTCCATCAAATACATTTTTAGCCGTTTCGTTTGGGCACATTAGCCGGCTAATCTTAAGTTTATGTTCACACCCACCTTTAGCCGTAACATATATATTATAAAATAATTATATTAGTAAAGTAGTAAATATAATTATATTAGTTTATAAGCTTGTTATTTCAAAAATAAATTGTCATTCGTTACAAAAACAACGTTTTATTTTAACCACGTTGACGTGTCGTAAAAATGACCATTCCTATTTTTATATTTATACCACTAAGATGACAAACAAGTATCATTAAGACAACAATCTGCTGAGTGAGAACCCAAAAGTGGCAGGGAACTGTTCCGAAAACAGGGGGGCTACCGCTGAAGCTGAAACCGATTACCACCACCGGATTTTTTTTATTCCAAAAATTGGCCTTAGCTTAAAGTTATTGACAAACATCTACAGCTTAGTCTGTAGAGCTCTAGGGTTTCTACCAACTGAGGTAAACATTATCAACAATTTAAGCAGTAGTTTAAATTTCACATTTAAATTATCCGATGGTAATCGGCTGCATTTCGGCGGTTGGGCCTCTGGTTTGGAAGAGCGTTTGTTCAGAACAAGTGTCCGTTTGTAGTGAAAACGTTTCTGAGCAAACATCAATCGAACAAACAAACATTTGCTCAAGACTAAAAGTAAATGTGGCTTTCCAGCATAAAATCTTTTATAAAGTAACGCAACACCTGCAAAATTACGCTGCTAGTCGTTGCTTTTAAGTTGTGGGGGTAATAAAATAATCAATTCTTAATTTTGTCAGTTAATGTCTGAATAAATCCTAAAATTAGAAATGATAGATTTAGAGGTATCTGGCTTGTTGTTACAATAAGTCTAAGCCAAATGATTACCAAATAAGGTTGAAGAAGAAGAGAAGTACATTAAATAATTATTCGAATAGGCATAGGCTCTTTATAAAATAATACTGACCAGTAACAATTCATTAAAGCAGCGTCTGCCTATCAATGGCATACGTATTCTTCCGGGAACGCAAAGGTCCATCAAGAACTGCGTGTCCTAATGTCATCATTAAGTTAATCAGTAAATAACGAATACGCAAACAGTATTTCAACAAAAAATACACTAGATTTTGCTAATATGCAGGAATATCTAATTAGGAACCACGCCTCTAGAAAATTGATATGATCCTGCAAGTGAGTATTAAGAAAAGTACTACCGAGGGTAACATTAGGAAGAATTTATTTTGAATTTGATAAAGTATCCGTAAATTTATAGCGTAAATTTCAAAGCATCATAAGTTATTATTGAATAAATTTAAAAACTTTTATGACAGTAATTAATCAAAAACGACTAAAATTATTACATTTTATACTGGACTACCACCAAAACTAGCACATCTCAATCCGTCAACACACAGACGGACACACAACACACAACGGTTAGCATTCCTTGCTTTTACTCTCTTATCCAAACATCCCTCTAGAGGCAGCACTTTCCATACAAGCAAGAAAATTGTTTTATACATTATTCCCCAGAAATTACTTTTATTCTTTTCTTGTCATAATAGCGGCTCTACATTCTTAGCGAAACAGAAACCCAGAGGCCTAGATAGCGTTCGAGAAATGAGAATGCAATGTGAAATGGAATACCAGCTAGATTATTAAATAATATATTATTTAGAACTTAAATGTTAAGTTCTCGGCTACGGACGTTCTGCATCTTGTAGATGTAGTACACGATGGGTGTTCACTCGTATGATGTGCAAAATTTACATTATAGGCCTACTGTAGAGCCTATTATTTTATATTACATTTTATGACGTTTTCATATAATTGAATAATGTCTTCACGCTAGTATTAGTGAAGTGTAAGCGAGGCATTCTATACTTTTTAAATAAGGGTGAAATTTGATCTCTATATAAGTACAAATTTTTGTTTTTGTTCAATAGCATAATAATATTATTATATCTACTATATAAAAATAAGTCGGGTTTTCCTTCCTGACGCTATAACTCCAGAACGCACGAACCGATTTTCAAGGTTTTGCATTCGTTGGAAAGGTCTCGGGCTCCGTGAGGTTTATAGCAAAGAAAATTCTGGAAAAATTTGAAAAGAAAAGCGGGAAAATCTTGAAGCCATCTGGTGGCGAAACGGAGTTCGCCGGGTTTGCTAGTGTATTATAGAATTAACAACACTTTAATAAAAAAAATCTTTTATTTACTTATATATTTAATATATAGGTACAGTGAAACACAAAAGAGTAGAAAGGGAATTAAATTTATTAACAATAGCAACGTTGTCTTTTTTCATACAAAAGTGCTCAAGGGTTGCCATGTGAGAACTGTTCTTGCGAAGAAAGTGGCGCCCCTATTTTTGTCTACTCTTTTGTGTCGCACTGTATTCAAAATTAATCCTATCATTTGGGGTTTTTTGTGTTCGGTGGGGGTTACCAATGACTCCATACGGGCAGTTACGTAATTTATGTTAGGTTAAGTTTAAAAAAACTCGTTCTACCTTCAGGTGGCGTGAAGGGTACCTATCTGTCAGTTTTATTTGACTTTTTTTTTTTTGACGCCTGATGCGCGCGGGGTCACCCCCCAGCCGTGCTGGAGGGAGGCAGCCTGGCGCAACTCAAGGTAAAAAAACGACTCTATGAATCGGAAGCGAATTTGGTACAAATTCTGATTGTTTTCGCTTCCATTTCATACACATAGAATTTACGCTATTTGTATGGCACATCCGTCTCTTAAAACGTAGTGGTTACATTCTCTTTGGAGGGAGGCGGAAACTCCTCTTCGACACCCCCTCAGCCTGGTTGATACCAGACTGACCTTTCAAGGGCGAATCAGCCTTTAACTGACTTAAAACCGCCTGCCTAACTACTTTTAGCCACGATGGCTTTAAAAGCGCAAAAAATGTTCTTGCCATTATTTGTACTTAATGTATGACAGTACAGTGGCGCTACTATTGCACTATTTGTTACTGTGCAGAAAGAGAGAACCGATTAGAGTTTGACATTTAGCCGTCATACCAGCTGTCACAGACTGTCACTTCAGGAATTCAATTCATTTTTTTTTTACACTTCCTTCTGCCTGATAAGCTACACTAATGCTGCGGCTACACTACCTTACCGTCTACCGGGCTGTTACCGCAATAATTATGGCATTGAATTACCGTTGAAATTACTGCGTGAAGTGGGGTGGTTACACTAGAGTTTACCTAAATATGTCAATAAATTGCGGTAAAAATATCATTTTTCAAGATGGCGGTTGAAGCTGCAGCTGTTATATTTATTTAGATGGTTTCGGTCTTTTTTCTCTTTCAAATCATCATTGTACACCGCGATTTTTATCGGGGTATACCCGACCGAAAGCCCATAAAAAGATACGGTTCGCATTGGAATAATTCCAAAACTCAAGCTTTTTTCATTTGACCACTCCATGTCGGTCGATACGTGCGTCGACGTTGAGCTCATGCTGCACACTGGACAAACGGTAGTGTGGCCACAAACACATTAATTACTGCGGTAATTCTCTTTGATGTGCGAAAAAAGACCGCCGCCGGAGCTATTGTCTACCGCCATTTGCCATATTGATTGGCATTGTAAAATTATGGCCATAAATCGTGGTTACACCTAGGCGTAGTTGAAATTATGTCAATAATTATTGGCATATCACGGTACTGTAGCCGCAGCATTACTGATTGTGTTTGTAACTTTGTACAATAGCACAACATTTAAAACGTCAATATATGTAATGTTTGTTTAATAATATTAAAATTGAGTGAAACATGTCGGATATAAATAAACGAGGGCCTAGAAAGTCTAAACTAGAACCACGTGACTATGTTGTGGACGTCGAAGATGAGGAAAATAAAATAAAGGTAGGGTAGGATAGGACCACCATTTTGTACAGGGATATTTTTTTTGTAGCTACCTACTTCAAAAATTCTTTCTGTTCTTATCGTTTCATGCTTTCGAGTTAAATGAATAAATTTGACCGATCTAATAACGATTATAAAACTTAGGTAAAATTAAGAAAAATGTACTAAAGTTGCCTACGTGGGTAGGTGTTTTTTACTTCATTTTTATAACCTGCAATTGACGAACATATAAACAAATAATATATTGTGTACCTGCCAACAAAAAAAAACCTTTTTTTTTATTTAATTTTGAATACGTACCTATTTTATTCTTATGAAAGTTCTTTGAAGAAGGTGTACAATATTTATTTAAGTATTATTATTCTTCTTTTTTTTATTTGACTGTTGCTTCCAGTCCACTGGCACTTGGTAAATAATAAATCCTTTATCCAAAAAGGTTTAACTATAAATGTGTCTCTCTTTTTTTTATACTATGTTGGGTGGCAGACAAGTATACGGCCCGCCTGATGTGAAGCGGTTACCGTAGCCATAATGTCGCTCGCGCGCCACCACCGCCGCTGCCAACGCAGCATCTCCTTCCTTTCTGGTGATCTCACTCACTCGCAGGAACACAACAACCCTCAAGAAAGTGAAACCTCAGAGAAAGTGGCCATTGCTAACCATTCGACCACAGAGCTTATCTATAATAATTAAAAAGTTAAGATTTGTAGCAATAGGAGTGAAAAAACTGTCACAGGATGCAAATTTTCTGGATAATTTTTAAAATGCTATCCTTGGATGTTTTTGTTCTCTTTTTCTGATAACTGTTATAACTTGGCCTATTGCCCGATTCCGGCTTGACGTCGACTTTTGGGACACCCTGTATAATTAAATAAAACTATTTTATTATTAAAATGCTTTATTATTTCAATAATATTAAAAAAAATAACAATTTGTAAATTTATCGAGATCAAAGCTAATATTATTTTATAGAAAAATAAGTTAAATCACAGCACTTAATTCGAATCAGTCTTATTAATATTAATGTTAATCTGATAAGTATAATATACAATATATACAGTATAATATTAATAATAATATGATGAGAAATTAAATTACTTTTTTTTTTTCAAGTAACGAAAATTGTAAGTATAACATTGAAATGCGATTTATTCACCTGCAATATTTAAAGAACTGTTGGGCTGTAAGTGGTTCATCAACATCTTTGAACCAAAGCCAACTTCACCTGCACGTGGTACACCCTGCTGACTGACAAACGAAGCTCTGGCGAAAAGAGAGGTAGGGAGCGTAATTGTAAGCTACCCGACTGGGGAATGTACCTCCACCTCACAGAATACCGCAGCCAAATAACGGTTCCCTTGAGCTGTTGGGCTGTTGTGTTCCTGCGAGTGAGTGAGGTCACCAAAAAGGGAGGAAGAAGATGTTGCAATGGCAGCGGGGGTGGCGGCGCGCGAGCGATATTTTATGTTTCGAGCGTTAATATGGCTACGGTAACCGCTTCACATCAGGCGGGCCGTATGCTTGTCTGTCTGTATAAAAAAAAAATATATATACTACGTCTGGTGGCAGACAAGCATACGGCCCGCCTGATGTGAAGCGGTTGCCGTAGCCATATTAACGCTCGCAACATAAAATATCGCTCGCGCGCGGCCACCTCCGCTGCCAACGCAGCATCTCCTTCCTTTCTGGTGACCTCACTCACTCGCAGGAACACAACAACCCTCAAGGGAATTGTTATTTGGCTGTGATATTCTGTGAGGTGGAGGTACATTCCCCAGTCGGGTAGCTTACAATCACGCTCCCTACCTCTCTTTTCACCAGAGTTTCGTTTGTCAGTCAGCAGGGTGCACCGCGTGCAGGTGAAGTTGGCTTTGGTTCAAAGGTGTTGAACCTGGTGATGAACCACTTACACCCCAAAAATAGAAAAATACTTACTTTTTTTTTCTCGAATTGTCCTATTTTTTCAAAGGATAGTGACTCTACTGACACTCAGCGCCGGCGCACGACACTTTGGTAAACAATGCGTTTAAATGATAATTAATTTTTTCAAGATATAATGCTATCACCATTTTTAGGGTTTCGTACCTCAAAAGGAAAAACGGAACCCTTATAAGATCACTTTGTTGTCCGTCTGTCTGTCTGTCAAATTTGAAATGTATACTCCGGTCTACGGTCCCATGAAGTTGTAAAAAAATCAAACTGCTAAGTTTACGTAATAAAAAGTTACGGCCGTTTATTCAGCAAAAAACACATATTTCGACACATTCGCAAGGGAATCAAAACCTATAGGATACTTCCCGTTGACCTAGAACTATGAAATTTGGCAAGTAACATCGATATAGACTACAAGTACAGGAATAAATCTTAAAACTATACATTTGTAAATAGATCTTAAAAAATAGGGGGTCTATATTTTTTATAGGGTGTCGAAATTTCAAATTGAAACTACTAGTTCAAATGGGGTATCATATGAAAGGGCTTGATGTACACATTTCAAAATATATTTTATTTATTTTTTTCGACGCATTATTTCTTATTTATAATGAAAAATATCAAATTTAATAATGATACTACGTACGGAACCCTCGGTGGGCGAGTCCGACTCGCACTTGTCCGGTTTTTTTAACTTAGTTATAACACGACTAGCCTTACGTGACCCTCAAATATTGCAGGCGACTAAATCGCCACCCTGTATATACTCAATACTCAATATCTTTATTGCATTTCATATGTAGTACATAGTTATAAGGATGTTTATACAGTATACAGATTATTACATACATATGAACCCTGTTGGGCATTGCAAAGATGTGTTAGCGGTTTTTGAGGTACGGCAGATGGATTTAGGCGTTTCTCTGATTATTAATTTTTATTAAAAAAAAAAAAAATGACAATTAATCTTATATATAAATGTAAAAAATGTGTTTGTTATAAAAATACATTTAGAACAATATTAAATGTTTAAATAAGTTTTGATGTTAATCATTGTCTATTCATTGTTAATATCAATATTTTGTCTATTTATGTAGGTATTATATGAATGAACTATATACGTGGTCTTCCATACATACAGTTAACGATGCCCAAGCGACGTGATCACATATGTCGTAAAGAACCTGGTGTTTTCCATGCTCTTACTCTTCTCCTAACTGTAAGGGGCCATTCATTTATTACGTAAGACGATTTAGGGAGGGAGGGGGGTCGGCCATGTCTTATTTTTTCTTACAAGGGGGTGGGAGGGAGTCTTGATAGTTCTTACGTAAGATCACAAATGCGCAATGTTAAAATTATAGACGAATGATTAAAACCAAAGTTTATTACTTGTAAGTACAAATAAATATTTCTAGATAAGATAAGATATGATAAGATAAATTTATTTGCGAAAATAAGGTACAACGGATGTTACAATTACATAAATATCCAACTTATTCTACCCTCGTAGGGCCGTGCAAATTTTTTATATTTTTTAGTCAATTTTAGAATTTAATAAAACATTTTTAAATTTCTATAATTACAATACATTAATAAACAATACAATAATTAGTTAATAATTTAAAAATTGTTTTTTTCCTTTAGATTCTTACGTAATAAATATTTAACAGGGGGAGGGGGGTCGGCCTATTCTTATTTTTTCTTATCATAGGGGGGGGGGAAGGGGTCAAAAACTAGCGAAAATAGTCTTACGTAATAAATGAATGGCTCCTAAGTACCAACATTAGACACGGTCAAGGATACTTGAATTGAAGATGTCTGGAACATGTGCTGGCTGAAAAAAGTGTATTCAACAGGCAACTGCATACTCGCCGGAGTTACAACTTAAGCCAAGTAGGGTTGCCAGGCGTCCGGATAAAGCCGGACATAGGCTTTTTGATTGTGTGTCCGGCCAAAAAGAACAGTGTCCGGCTTTTGTTAGGCGTCCTCCCTGCAGTGACCTATGGTGCAGAGACTTGGACACTGACCATCGGACCGGTACATAGTCAGGTCGCGCAGCGAGCGATGGAGAGGGCTATGCTCGGGGTTTCTCTGCGGGATCGAATCCGGAACGAAGAAACTCGACGGAGAAGTTGTCGACATAGCCTTCAGAGTTTGCAAACTGAAGTGGCAATGGGCCGGTCACATCTGCCGAGTAAGTGATGGCAGATGGGGAGGAAGGTATTAGAGTGGAGGCCGCGCATAGGATGACGAAGCGTTGGACGCCCTCCTTCTAGATGGTCCGATGCCCTTGAGAAAACGTCTGGAAGCGGCTGATGATGATACGTACACCTAATAATACTGAGACACGAAATCCTCAATAATGTAGAGTGTCCGGCTTTTTTATAGATAGATAGATAGATTCATTTATTCCTCAGAATACGGTATTAACATGATCGTTCAAAGCTGTATGGTGCAAACATATTCTGCCAATGTTGGCGTAGGAATTATTACAAATTATGAAATCAGTCTAAAATATCATATTAAAATTAATTATAAGTAATAAAATAAGTTACCAAAATGTCCGGCCAAACTTGCTGGCCTGTCCGGCTATTAGGTTGGGCGACTTGGCAACCCTATTACGGAGCTCTCCGCGACCAGGAAACTACAACAGAAGCTCCTGTTCTTTTTTTGGGTAAATCTGGCAGTTCACTCCACTCTTCCGTAGTCGGATCTAACTTCATTACCTTTTTGGTGAATTCACTCTGGTTGTAGAAACCACCTGCTACGTATAACTGCCCATGATGGGAGACCACTGCAGCAGCTCGGCGTGTTAGCGGCATGGATGGATTGACCGTCTCCCAACCTGAATTTGGATGGAATCTCTCCACGGAGCGGTGCAAGTCGTCACGTTTTTTGAACCCGCCCACCGCATATAGAGTATCTCCCATCACACTCACACCAACGCAGGCCCGCGGTTCAGCTATGTCTTGGACCTTTGTCCAGCTGTCTGCTACTGGGTCATATCTGCCGAAAAAGAAAACTAATGAGATGAATAGGTCTTTAAAATTTGCTTCCTTAATGAGGCAATTAAAAAAAACGAATGATAACAAAATCGGAGGATACAGTTTGGTGTTGCAGCTACTATCATCTCCGTCCAAAATTCAATCACACCACTGGATAGATGAAGGATCAAAGAATTTATTACGGTAAGTAAGGATTATGGAACATCGCGTGCGAGGGAGGGGAAAGCGCAGCCATTTTGAGATAATTTCGCTTCAGACCCTACGTACAACACACGGCCGTGTCTATGACACAGCTACACACCATTTTTTGGCGCGAACTTGGTTAATGCGGTTGCGTTTCTAAACAAATTTTCGTTTAAGTTCGCGTAGTTTTTTTTTTACAGCTACGTTGATTATGTCGGACCCTTGCCGACTGAACACCACCTAGAGACTACTTTTAAGCTCGGGGTTAAGCTTTTTTATATATATGTAAAATGTACAAGAGCCTAAACTCAGCATCGGGAGTTAGAAGGCTGACGATGAAATACATTACCTATAATATAAAAATGAATCGCTGAACGTGTTGCTAAGCGCAAATCTCGAGGACAGCTGAACCGATTTCGCTAATTCTTTTTTCAGAATACTTATTCCTTGAATAATATGTTGACAAGTAGCGGAACTAGCAAACCACAAAATATTGATGTGCTTTCGTACCTTGATTCGAACCTTACTGTGAAGAAGCATTGAATATAATTACAGTTCTACAGTATTGTGCTAGAGGGCGCTGTATATAGTACTTACTAAATAAATCAAAGGTAAACATTGTAATAAGAATATTATGCACAATCTCATTACTTAGTAATTGCTGGGGACTACGTAATATGATCAGATTATATCGGAAATAAGCACTACACTAAAAGTAATAATCAGAAAAATGCAAAAACACTGTACAAACTGTCAACAAGTAATAAAGGGCAGACAATTTTTATGTTGTGCACTGTGTAACAAAATATATGATCTAAGCTGTTCAAATGTTGAAAAAAGATACTTCATAATGACACCAACACAAAAAAAGAAATGGAAGTGTCAACCATGTTATAGCCAAGGTTCACATTTGATGCAGAAAGGTACAAAAGATGCACATTTTCAGAACATCACTGAAACTCCAAATACCCATATATGTACTACACCGGCCCGGATAGTGTCAGACAGTGATGAAGTACAGAACAATATAAAAAATACCACTATAACACATCTAGGATCAGGAAGCCCTTCCGTTACTATTCAGCATACTCCAAGTGCAGATGCAGAAACCGCAAAGTCCTCTATGAGTACCCAGTCAAGGAATATTACTAACAGAATAAAACCGAATATACCAACGAAAAATTCTTTTGATTCTCTATCTGTTGATGATGATGAAGAAAACACACCCGAAACTTCTCCGGAATGGGTGAAAAACCAGAATAGAAGTTATCCTGATTTAAGAACTATCGATATGGGAAAAATTGAGAGCATGGAATCGACTATTATAGAATTGAAAAAAAAACTAGACATAGCAAATCAAGAAATCGACAATATATTAATAGAAAATAGCTCACTTAAAAAAACCATCGGCACCCAGAATCAACGAATTTCCCAATTAAAGCAGATTTGCGGATCCACAACAAAAACACCAAAACTGAAATCCCGCAAAAGCATCACAAAAAGAAATCTGTTATTCCCTAGCAATGACAGACTAGACAAAAGCGAGGATCCGAAAGAAGTCCAAATAGATTCAACCCAAGTAGATCATCTTCAAACAATTGAAAACACGAGCGTCGTCTTTCCAACCATATCTACAAATAAGACAATACCAACAATAGATGGCGCTGCTACCAACATAGGTTCACAACACGGCGTCAAAATACAAGTGGGAGCGAATGACGAATTCGTGAGCCGCGCTCGGTCACCACCGCGTCCGGAATTCAAGTGCCGAGATCTCGGTTCCTCTAAATATTGTAACAAAAACAATCTCTCACTGAGCTGTCGTGGGCCCGACACCGTCCGGCGGCATGTGTTGATGTCACCGTCGTTCCCATGCGTTTCATTAAACAATGAGAGCTTTGTAGCGTCTCAACTTTCCATAGCGATAAGCTCGCTAACATAAACAAACTGTACGGAGAACTATGATAATTAAATACAAGGCAAGGTAACTCGGCCGCGGGCAGCGCGCCGACATACATAAAAAAAAATAATTTGCCTCCAATAATCAACATTTCCCTTTTCAGCAACCAACAAGTACAAACTTAACAACAACAAATGAAGGAACAAATTTTAATATCTGTACTAATATCATAAAGTTGAAGAGTTTGTTTGTTTGGTTGAACGCGCTAATCTCAGGAACTACTCATTAGAATTGAAAAAATATTTTAGTGTCTCGGAATTGGGGTAGACTGAATTTGGTGCAGCTAAATCCCTCCAAGACACAGTTTTGTGCGTTTACCGCTAAAAAGTCCCCGTTCGTCGTAGCTCCTAGTTGGGAAGGTACTCCCCTTAGTGTTAGAACTAGCATTGCCATCTTGGGTGTCGACATATCGAGTGATATTCAGTTTCGCGGTCATTTGGAATGCAAGACCAAACTGGCTTCCAGGAAGATTGGTGTCATTAGTAAAGCCAGGCGGTATTTTACACACTGACACCGCCTTCAACTATACAAAGCCCTCGTTCGACCTTACATAGAGTACTGTTCGCATCACTGGGTCGGTGCGCCCCATTACTTGCTTGCTCCATTTGACCGCATACAACGAAGAGCAGCTCGAATCGTCGGTGACCCAATAATCTCGGATCGATTGGACACTCTCTCTACACGCAGAGATGTGGCGTCTCTTTGCGTTCTATACAAATTATATCACGGGGAGTGCTCGGATGAGCTGTTTGATTTGATACCTGCCGCTGAATTCCACTATCGGACAACACGCCATAAATTAAAATTCCATCCATATCATCTTGATAATTGGCGATCTACTACAGTACGTTTCCTAAGACATTTTATACCACAAACAGTGAAACTGTGGAATCAACTTCCCTCAGCGGTATTTCCGAACAACTACGCCTTCAAGAACAGAGTTTCCATTTTTCTTAGGCTGGCAACGGATCGGCGACCCCTTGGTCTCCATGGGCGGTGGTGATTGCTTTCCACCAGGTGACCCTCATGCTCGTTTGCCACCCTATCACATATAAAAAAAAGTGTTAGATATAGCCTATTTTTCGAGGAAGGCTATAGACTATATAACATCACGCTACCAACTCTAAAAAAATTAAGGCTCTGGCGAGAAAGGGGTAAGAGCATTAAAAAAATAAAAAAAAATTCCTGGACAAATTACACATTGCCATCTAGTCCCAAACTAAGCAAAGTTTGTACTATGCGTACTATGTATACTTAAATATATTTTTTTATTAAAGACATGCATTATAATACACAGAAAAAACCCACATGAAGACAGACAGACATGTTCATGCACACAAAAATTTGTCTTAGGTGGGAATCGCATCCGCGACCTCGGAGTCAAAGTGGTTATTGCTAAGTATTCGACCACCGAGCTCGTCGTTATCGAGTCCAATTGGGGAAGTGACAGATCGTAGAAGATTGTAGCCAAATAATAGGCTAAAGAAGTTAAGAATCCTCGAGTGACACTTGTATTGTAAGTGCCTATTAAGACTTATACACATACTAGCTGAGTCGCGCAACTTCGTCTGCGTGAGACAGAGCGTTGAGGGTGAAGCTTAGGTTACCATTTGAAAGGTTGTAGTGAGCCAATCTTAAAAGATAAACATATGCTATCACAGACTTTTTTTTTAGATTTATTTTTTAGATGTACAAAATTCTTGCGTGACTTTAACCGTTTACGCAGCACACGCAACGGAAGCTCTCAAAAGGTATATTTTTCCCCCATTTTGGTGGTGCTCTGCACCTATTGGTGGTAGCGGGATGTGATAGCCTGTAGCCTTCCTCGAAAAAATAAACTATCTAACACTAAAAGAAATTTTCAATTCTAAAAAGTAGTTTCTGAGATTAGCGTGTTCACCAAACAAACCAACTCTTCAGCTTTATAATGTTAGTATAGATAGATATACAAGCTGTTTTTTAAGGGCTGGTCAAATCCAAGGAGACGATTATTAACCTTCAATCAATACATACATATAATAAAACAGTAGGAACCGCGTGTCTGTACATTTGATAAAATTAACAAAAAATGAGTGTGGGCGATAAAAAAAGAGTAACAGAACACAAAAAAGATTTTTTTGATTTTTTTGTCTGTCTGTCTGTCTGTCTGTATGTACTCGCTAATCTTTAAAACTACTGAACAGATTTTTACGCGGTTTTCGCTAAAAGATTAAGGTCATCCCTGAGCAACATATAGGCTTTGTTTCATCGAAATCTGATGTCAGATTAAAAAGTTATCGTCATTTAAAGTTTAAAGAAAATTTTTCTTTATAGAAAATCACTCATCACAAAATCTAAGAAACTACAAGTGCTAGGAGTCTCAAATTTTGTATGGGGGTTCCTTTTAGGACGTAGATGCTCACTAAGACGGGAATTTGGAAAATTCAACTCCTAAGGGGGTGAAATGGGGGTCCAAAGTTTGTATGGGGAACCAAGATTAGTTGGACTATTTTATACGAAACTTTACACGAGATCTTCTGTAGATAAATGAGTAAACACGTGTTTCAGGATTTTTCAAAATTCAACCCCTAAAGAGGTGGAATGAGGTGCAAACGTCTGAAAATCGACATGGGTATTGTTTTTATGGTTTATCGGGTCGCTGATTCCGAAAACAACAGCTATTTTATAATCTAACATAATCGACGTGACACAAGAGCACTCCTGTGGGGGTGCGATGGGGTTGAAATGTTACAATATCAATATGGGTGTTGATTCTATGGTTTTCTAAAATGTCAATTACGAAAATGGCATCGATTTGAAAACGTGGACACGAAATTTCCATCTCGGTATAAAAATCCAAGATTTGGAACACCTGATGCAGTAGCAAAAGTTGTTCAGCCTGATGAGTATAAATAGTTTAACAAAATATTGATTGTATTGTAAAAAAAATAACCACACGCAGTGCTACTTTTATTCTTACGTGCTACAAGTTAGACGCAATAGTTTTATTTATTTTATATATATATATATATATATACTAGCGGCCGCTCGCGACTTCGTACGCGTGGAGTTAGTTATTTGCAAATAATTTTTAATTACATTCGAAAAAGCTAAATACCCAATGAATGGAAAAAGATGAAAAAGTTAAAAACAATCAATATCTAGACGAATTTTTAGAATCAATGAAGTCGACGGATATTATTTTTTAAAACCTCTTTGTAAAACATATTGTTATAATAATATATCCCTCCTTATAATAGTAAGTATGTAGTTGTATTAAATTTTTTTATACTTAAATATCATTTAAAATCCTTCTGCCATAATTACTTTAACTCCAATAACATTGGATTTTCATACAAATTTCCAACCCCCGTTTTAACTCCATAAGGGGGTTGATTTCTAAAGATACATTATTAGTACACCTCCATACCATCTATAGAGCATAGATTTTAAATTTCAAGTCTCTTACTTCAAAAACATAGGACTTTCATACAAACTTCCAACACCAAAAATAGGTTGATTTCTAAAGATACATTATTAGTACACCTCCACACCATCTATAGAGCATACATTTTAAATTTCAAGTCTCTTACATCAAAAACATAGAACTTTGATACAAATTTCCAACCCCCGTATTAACCCCAAAAAGGGGTTGATTTCTAAAGATACATTATTAGTACACCTCCACACCATCTACAGAGACATTTTAAATTTTAAGTCTCTTGCGTCAAAAACATAGAACTTTCATACAAACTTCCAACCCTTTTTTTAACCCCAAAAGGGTTAAAAAGTTAAGTTAACGTGATGAAGAGTAAAATGGTAAGAATGCGTGCATTTGCGGGACGCTATGTAGCAACATTTTGTGACTCAACATCTTTTAAACAACGAGGGGAAACTGTTTTTCTTAGATGCTTCAGGAGGGACTGGAAAAACATAGCTGACGAGAGCAATCCTCGCTGAAATCAGGCGCCAAAATAATATCATACAGCAGCATCGGCAGGTATTGCAGCCATAATATTACCTCTAGGCGGAAGGACGCAAATACAATGTTCAATATTCTACTCGATTTATACAGAACGGAAACACCGACATGCTTTGTGACACGAAACTGTGACAAAGCGAAAATGTTTCAGGATTGCTGTCTAATCGTTTCAGATGAATGCGAAATGGCCAACAATGTGGCTTTATCGAGGATTAGTAACGCTTGAGGTCTTTTCATATTAGCTCCCGAAGGAAAGACTCCCTTCATTTATTTTATATTTTTTTTTTTGAAACTATGGAGACCATCTTAAATAAAAATAATAATTTGTTCACTTTTAACGTATAATACTGCCCCAAATATTTTCTTATGTATCTATCTACTTTAGTTCGTATTTGTATTAATATGCCGGAATCATAAAGTCCACGCGAACGAAGTCGCGGGCATCAGCTAGTCAATAATAAAACCTAAAAATTAATCAATCATAAACGCGATATGGTTATCGAAAGATTTCTTGTTTATCTCCGAGATTCATGTTTACTATGTACGTAGGTGACACGTGAGGTTGTCGCGCATGCGCTCACTGCGCGCTCGCCGCTGTCGCTTTAATAAAAATGTTTTATGTTATCAACATTACAGTATACGCGAAAATAACAGACACTACAAAAACAAAATTGTTTTTGATCATTTTTTAAGCTATAGTTTTTTTTCAGGGTTCCGTACCCGAAGGGTAAAAAGAAACCCTATTACTAAGGCTCCGCTGTCCGTCCGTCCGTCTGTCACCAGGCTGTATCTCATGAACCGTGATAGTTAGACAGTTGAAATTTTCACAGATGATGTATTTCTATTGCCGCTGTAACAACAAATACTAAAAAAACAGAATAAAATAAATATTTAAGGGGCCTCCCATACAACAATCGTGATTTTTTTGCTCGTTTTTGCTCGCAATTGATAACGGTAATAGGTAGACGCTTGAAATACTCACATAATATTTAGTTATATATTCACTTTTAAAATAAATAATTAAATTAAAATAAAACAAATATTTCAGGGGGGCTCCTATACAACAAACGTGATTTTTTTTTGCCGTTTTTAAAGATAATGGTACGGAACCCTACGTGCGCGAGTTCGACTCGCACTTGGCCGGTTTTAATTTGTTTTATTGTTTCGTGATCAGTTATAGCTACATAATAGTCTTTATCAATTTGACCAATCTTTGAAATTACATTTTGTATAACGCACACGCGTTATTAGTGGAAAACAAACAACAAACGTGGAAACAAATTCTGAGTGTAGACAAAAGATATTTATGTTTTAATTTTATTGATAACTTGACAAAGTGTACTGTTGTTTATTATCATCATCATCAGCATGTACCTACCCACTGCTGAGTATAGGCCTTTCCCAATGCTTTGCACCATATGCGATCCTCCGCTTTTTGCATCCAACCGCTACCAAGTCGAATACCAAATAATAAAGTAAATATATTGAATTGAGTGAAATGAATTTGGGGTGTAAGTGGTTTATCAACATCTTTAAACCAAAGCCAACTTCACCTGCACGTGGCGCACCCTGCTGACTGACAAACGAAGCTCTGGCGAAAAGAGAGATAGGGAGCGTAATTGGACTCCGACTGGGGAATGTACCTCCACCTCAGCGGAGCGGCAGCGGAGGTGACGGCGCGCAAGTGATATATTATGTTGCGTGCGTTAATACGGTTACGGTAACCGCTTCACATCAGGCGGGCCACCTGTCTGCCACCCGACGTAGTATAAAAAAAAAGTATAAAAAATCCCATTGATTGTTGCAGCATGACTGATCAAAAAGAAAGTTCCCCCGGTGACATCCCCAGCCAGCTAGTGTATGCGGGCAAGCTACTTGACAAGCTCTGTGCGCTCAGATGCAATGCTGATCTGTGCGATGTATTCCTTCAGGTACGATGATATAATAAGCTAGAAAAGAAGATACAATAACAGAGATTAATTTCAAGATTGTTAGTCTAACCATCAACATCTACAGATCTACAGATCGCCCGAGAATGCCTCGCGTAGAGGCGAAACACGTATCGCAGATACCACCACAGCAGCACACTCTGTTTTAGATGTTGGAGATTCACCGAGACCGCAGCAGCTGGAGCAGAGACGACCAAAGCAGCCACCGCAGTCGCATGCAACTACTAACACTAGTGGGTGGGTGCCAGCCTAATTGGTGGCAAGCACGCAAAGTAGTTTATACCAAAGTGGTAGTAAATTTGACATCCGCAAAAAGATAATTCTATAAAGTCTGTCTTATTTCATTATATAGAGAAGAGGCGTCAGAGATAATTATAACTAAGTGACACGAGTGTTTTTAGGGTTCCGTACCTCAAAAGGAAAAACGGAACCCTTATAAGATCACTTTGTTGTCTGTCTGTCAAGACCCTTTATCTTGAGAATGCGTCAAGCTGAAATTTGAACTGTATACTCAGGTCTACGGTCCCATGAAGTTGTAAAAAAATCAAACTGCTAAGTTTACGTAAAAAAAAGATACGGCCGTTTATTCAGCAAAAAATGCATATTTCGACACATTCTCAAGGGAATCAAAACCCATAGGGTCCTTCCCATTGACCTAGAACCACATGAGTAAAGAAACGGAACAGAGATAAAGCTTCATTCAACCGCGGTGTTTAGGTACACTAGTACAAGCATGCGTGGCCTTGTTTGCGTGACCACTGGCCGTTCGTCGCGTACACGCCGCGGTTGGAAAAAACCGGTTCAAACTGACTCCGCCAGTGGACACGCTCAAGGCCTGCGCGTTGCACGTATAGGTGTTTTTGTTCGCTCCACGTTGTTTACGAGTAGGTATGAGAATAAAAGTATTGAACAAATGTTAAAAAAAAAAGTGTGACAAAATGGTTATTTACTGTATTGTGCATATGAACAATACTTAATAGAAAAAGTAAAAATATTTCGTATTTTAACTATCCCAAGGATTCAACTAGGTAAGTAGATATTTGATTAATTTATTATAATATGCACACGATTTATATTCAATTTGCTATCATTATATTATTGATATCTAAAAACATTTTTTAATGTTCGTGAATAAGTTTTTTTATTACTAATATTACACAACCTGAAGTCAAAGAACTGTCGTATAGAACTGTCGACATACCAGTAAAGGATTTTTATGCTACGTCGGGTGGAAAACAAGCACATGACCCGCCTGCATGTGAACCGGTTACCATAGCCTATTATACTCTTGCAACACAGTAAATGCCACTCGCGCGTTGCCACCCCGGTTGCTATTGCTGCTAATCCTTCTTTTTGATGACCTGACGCAGGAACACAATAACACTCCAGAGAAATGTTATTTGACTGCGGTCTTCTGTGAGGTGTGGTACTTCCCAGTCGGCCTATTGATGTGCCCTACCTCTCTTTCGCCAGAACTTATTGGCAGGGAGGTTGCCACGTGCAGGTGAGATTGGCTTTGGCTCATAAGGTGATGCTGAGCTACTTATACCCCCACAAATACACCCCACAAAGGTGTCAACCCTATGAGAATAGGCACAAATTTTGCAAATCTTAGACAGCTTTCTCTCTGTTCCTTCTTTACTCATGTGCTAGAACTATGAAATTTGGCAAGTAACATCGTTATAGACTACAAATACAAGAATAAATCTCAAAACTACACATTTGTAATTAAATCTTAAAAAATAGGGGGTCGAAATATCAAATTGAAGCTACTAGTTTAAATGAGGTATCATATCACATTGCAAAATATATTTTATTTATCTTTTCCGACGGATTATTTCATATTTATAACGAAAAAAATCAAATTTATAATAATCCTACATACGGAACCCTCGGCGGGCGAGTCGGACTCGCACTTGTCCGGTTTTTTTGTATGAGAGGGGGGCAAACGAGTATATGGGTCACCTTATGGAGATTGGAGACCAATGGAGATGAGCAACACCAAGGGATCACCCATCCGTTGCTAGACTACTCCTTCCTTCCTTTCTGGTGACCTCACTCACTCGCAACACAGTAAGATCGCCCATCCGTTGCTAGACTACTCCTTCCTTCCTTTCTGGTGACCTCACTCACTCGCAAGAACACAACAACCCTCAAACGAATTGTTATTTGGCTGCGGTATTCTGTGAAATGGAGGTACATCCCCAGTCCGGCAGCTTAAAAAATACCCTATGCCTTACATCTCTTTTCGCCAGAGCCTCGTTTATCAGTCAGCAGGGTGCACATAATGATGAGGTTGACTTTGGTTCAATAATGTTGATAAACCACTACTCACACCCCATGTAACTTCACACCTCCATGTAACTTTACACAACTTACACCCCATGTAACTTGTGACATCATAACACCTTTTGACATCGTCTTCTCTATTTCAGGCTGAGAGCACGATGGATGCCGCGGCGAACGAGACAGTGGACAAACCAACTGATGAAGAAAGGAAGGCGGCCAACGAACCGACTAACAAAGTACTGCCTGAGACAGTGACTCACGTAGCAGACAAGGAAGCGAGCGACACCGGTGTGTGGGCACACCGTACAGTGCTGGCGGCCGCTTCTCCATACTTTCGTGCCATGTTTTCAGGGAAATTTAAAGAAACCAAGAGCGAAACTATCGTTATAAAGGTAGGTAGTCTACTAGCACACCCCGGCCACTCCATACAAAAGTCGCTACATTTACTACTACATAAATAATGGCATCTGTACGGAGCGTGAATAAGTGTGCGTGTGTGCAGTGCCATACAAACAGTTCCAGATTTGTCTCAGAGGGGAGGTGAGGTCGATACGAGAGAGCGGCAGGGAGTGGCCATACTGCACATAGTGCTATTACTTATACTGTGCTACTAGCGTCGACACGTTTAGCTGTATATTTTTAGGGTTCCGTAGCCAAACGGTAAAACGGACCCTATTACTGAGACTCTGCTGTCCATCCGTCCGTCACCAGGCTGTATCTCATGAACCGTGATAGTTAGACAGTTGAAATTTTCACAGATGATAAATAAATAATAAATACATAAATATTTCTGGACAATTTACACAACGCCATTTAGTCCCAAATTAAGCGCAAAGCTTGTGTTATGGATACTAGACAACTGACAAATGTACTTAAATACTTTTATTTTTTTGTAAATACATACTTATAATACATAGAAAGCACCCAGACCAAGACAAACAGACATGTTCATGCACACAAATGTTGTCAAAATGGCCATTGGTAACCATTCGACCACCGAGCTCGTCTAAATGATGTATTTCTGTTGCCGCTATAAAAACAGATACTAAAAAACAGAATAAAGTAAAAATTTAAGGGGGCTCCCATACAACAAACGTGATTTATTTGCTCGTTTTTGCTCGATATTGATAACGACAACAGTTACGACGCTTGAAATATTCACAGAATATTGAGTTATACTCGACACATTAATAATAAGTTAAAAAAAATTGTATACAATAAATATTTATGGAAGCTCCAATATCCCATACAACAAACTCGATTTTTTTCAATTTTTTACTAGGTCTTAATAACGTTAATGGTACGGAACTCTTGATTCCGTGGGAATGGTGTAAGTAACATGGTTGATAAACAATATTTAAATAAAAAATAATACAAGTACCGTGCATTTGGGTAGAAATTCATGCTTGTTTGTGTAAGTTACATGAGGATGACAACATTATACAAGGTGTATTTTTAAAGGCTGGTCAAATTCAGGGAGACGATTGTGTTATTAGTATTAATCACGAATCAATAAATAAAATAGCTATCGAATGATTTCTTGTTTATCTCCGAGATTCATGTTTACTATGTAGGTTAAGAACTTGAGGGGTTGTAGCGCGTGTGCCCTCTGCGCGCTCGCCGTTGCCACTTCAATGAAAATTTTGCGTACGGGACGTGTCGTCCCACACGCAGCAATAACGCGGCAGCGGTGGCTTTGATCAACGCTTGCCGCTGTGACCGCTTTCAGTGTTTATCAACATTACAGTATACGCTAAAACGACAGATAACTACAAAAACTATACTGGACTTTTTTATAGCATTTTTTTCGTGATCAGTAACAGTTAAACAATCACCTCTATCAATTTGTCTTTAAAGTTACACCTTGTATTGCAGTTTGCAATAGTTCCAATGCCTATCGAGACATATTCTTGGATATATTGTTATACTGATATATCCTGGAGCAGGTCACGGCGAGCATATACCATGACAGTAAACTTCTCTAAGAGGCCTCTACGCGTTGGATCCGCTTATCCGCCGATCCGAGGGCTTGGACCGAGTAGTATAGAGAAATAAAAGTAAAAATAGATATGATTTTTATTTTTATATGGGTCGCCGATCCATTGCCAGGCTTTTAAGGGAAATAAAGACTCTGTTCTTGAAGGCTCCCATTTCGTCATTGTTCTGATACCGCTGAGGGAAGTTGATTTTTTTTTATACTACGTCGGGTGGCAGACAAGCATACGGCCCGCCTGATGTGAAGCGGTTAACGTATTAATGCTCGCAACATAAAATATCGCTCGCGCGCCGCCACCCCCGCTGCCAACGCAGCATGTTCTTCCTTCCTTTCTGGTGACCTCACTCACTCGCAGGAACACAACAACCCTCAAGGGAATTGTTATTTGGCTGCGGTATTCTGTGAGGTGAAGGTACATTCCCTAGTCGGGTAGCTTAAAATTACGCTCCCTACCTCTCGTTTCTAGTTGATTCCACAGTTTCAACATTCGTGATATAAAATGTCTTAGGAAACGTACTGTAGTAGACCACAATTATCATGATGATATGGATGGAATTGTATTTATGGCGAATAATACGATAGTGGAAGTTCAGCAGCAGGTATCAAATATTATCTATGCTCGGGGTTTCTCTGAGGGATCGAATCCGGAAAGAAGAAATTCGACGGAGAACTAAAGTTGACGACATAGCCTTTCGAGTTTGCAAGCTGAAGTGGCAATGGGCGGGTACATCTGCCGGGTAAGTGACGGCAGATGGGGGAGGAAGGTATTAGAGTGGAGGCCACGCGTAGGACGACGAAGCGTTGGACGCCCTCCTTCTAGATGGTCCGATGACCTTAAGAAAGCGGCTGGATGCGGAAGGCGGAGGATCGTATTTGGTGGCAAGAATTGGGGAAGGCTTATATCCAGCAGTGGGTAGATACAGGCTGATGATGACGATGATGATCAAATATTAACTTTTAATTTAATACAGGGAATGGATTTGGAATCGTTGCGGACGGTAATCGAGTACATATACTGCCCGTCATCACTGGTTGTGACTGTGGAGAACGTGCAGGCGGTGCTGGCGGCGGCGACGTTGCTCCACGTGCGCGGCATGCAGCGCGCTTGTTGCAAGTTTTTATTGCCCAACCTGGCTCCTGATAACGTAATCGGTATCCGCACCTTTGCTGCAATGCACGATTGCGCTGAACTAGCCGCGGCGGCCAATGATTACATCGTCAAGAATTTGGAAAAAGTCCTACAAACTGATGAAATGCTGTTGCTAACGCACGAAGAATTGTTAGAGCTGTTCAGCAGCACGATGCTTGCGGTCTCTGATGAGGTACAGGTGCTGGACGCGGTGCTGCGTTGGACTCAGCATCGCCCGGAGGTAAGACTCCTACCGATAGTACTTTTGTGAGCATTCTGTGACAAACACAGTTACAAGTTACTATTCAGTTTAAATTTACAAGGAAACAAGTACAAAAAAAAACACCATAAACACTTCTTACTATATGAAATGTTATCTTTCATGAAGTGCGTCAAACTGCCTCGACAACAACCGCCTCACCGACCCGCTGATTGAGTTAAACAAGTCAAGATTTAGCTCCGAACAAACGGCATTAATAATATTAATAATAATAATAATAATAAGTCCGCAGGGCAGCTTGTGTGGCGAGCTGTTGTGTGAGTAGCGACACCACGGACCCGAGTCTCCAGAGAGTCGGTCAGGGCCTTCGTCTCCGGCGTGTCTTCATCGGTCGGAGTGTAAACACAAGAAGGCCCGCAGGACTCTCAGCTCTGGCTTGCCTTCATTGGCCGTCCAGAGAGGAGCCGCTAGAGCTATATGCTCCAGGTGTGGAAGTGTTAAAGGGCATCACGCCGCGAGTAACTTCGGAGAAAGCGCAGCACACCTCTCGACATCCCTGAGTCACTCACACCGGTGTTGCCCCCGGCCGTTTTCCTGGCATTTCGGGGGCCCATCTAGTGAGTGGCAAGCCACCGCCTGCCGCAAATAACTAGCAATAAAAGCAGTTATGGCAGGCGTCCGTCCCTCTTCTGTAATAGCCCGGTATTAAGTTCACCCAGACCTCATCTCCATAGCCCATTTATTTTCCATCACACTTCGCAATAGTCTCAACGCCTGCCGAGACCTGCTCATGGGTATGTCGTTCCATTGACATATCCTGGAGCGGGTCACGGCGGGCGTACAACATTACATCAAACTTCTCAAAGGGGCCTCTACGCGTTGGATCCATATCCCCGCGCATGCCTATCAAATGACCGGGCTTGACCCGTGATTAAAAAGAGATACATAATAATAATAATAATAATAATAATAAACAATAATAATAATAATAATAGAGACAACTCTATGCCAAAAATCTGTTCAAGGCTATCAACACATATGCTGTTCCTATATTAACACAAATTGCTGAAGTTAGCCGTGCAGTTACTTCTACGTTACGATTTCTTAATCGGTTCAGGAACTTTCTACCTATCCATACTAAGGTCACACTGGTCACATCTCTTATTTTTCCGCTCATTGATTATGCTGATGTCTGTTATCCTGATTTGAATGAAGAACTTCTCAATAAGTTAGACCGACTTATCAATAATGCTATCCGCTTCATATTTTGTCTCCGCAAATTTGATCATATATCACAGTATCGGTCTCAACTTAGATGGCTTCCTATCCGCCAGCGTAGACAACAGAGATTACTTTGCACCCTTTTCTCTATTCTTTTTAACCCTCTTTCTCCCGATTACTTGAAATGTAAATTTCAGTATCTCCGTGACACCCATGATCGCAAACTCCGGTCTAATAACTCTCTGGTACTCTATACTCCACTTTTTCGGTCTGGATTCATGTCAGACTCTTTTACATTGCAAGCATCACGTCTCTGGAACACGTTACCTGATTCCATCAGAGAATCTTCTAGTAAATTTACTTTCAAAAAAAATGTTCAAGCTTTTTTATTTGAGAATTTATCCAAGCAATAATCATCATTTTCCTATTTACTGTTATATTTATTTTCGTATATGATTATGTATATGTGTATGGTTGTGTATATGTGTATGACTATGTATATGTGTATAGCTATGTATATGTGTATAACTATGTATATGTGTATAACTATGTATATGTATATAACTATGTACATGTGTATGATTTTGTATATGTGTATAATTGGCATATTATGTCTATGTATCATATATAATTTTACTTTTCATCTGTATTAATTCTGTGTATGTTCATTACTGTTATTTTGTGTACCGCATTCGAGTTTTATCTGATTTTCCCAAAGGTTGACTGGTAGAGAATGCTCTTAGCATTAAGTCCGCCTTTTGTACCCTTATTTTATGGTCAATAAAGTTTAAATAAATAAATAAATAAAAAATTAACATATACTTTTGGAGTAATTAAATGGACACAAACAGATATAAGTCACTTAGAAATAAAAACCAGAACAATATTGACCAAAAATAATTATCTACATCCTAAAAGCGCCATAGAAAGAATGACAGTAAAAAGAGATAAAGGAGGACGAGGCTT
The DNA here is from genome assembly GCA_937001555.2 of Hypsopygia costalis. Taxonomy (NCBI): domain Eukaryota; kingdom Metazoa; phylum Arthropoda; class Insecta; order Lepidoptera; family Pyralidae; genus Hypsopygia; species Hypsopygia costalis. The sequence goes on from OW443355.2 coordinate 456,046, forward strand.
TATTGACTTAAAAACTTTATTTGATACACAGATTAAAAGTTTACGTGATTTCTTTTATGATAAAGCCGAGTCGAGTATTATTCATTCGGCTATAGTAAACCTAGATAACAATTACACACCTCTAAATTTAAAAAATAGAGATAGAACTTTTAAGACAAAAGGTGAAAGACAAAAAGAGAAACATGACACATGGAGAACAAAAACTTTACACGGAAGACACCTTCATGACTTAGAACAAACACACATTGATATGGAGGCTTCAAATAAATGGTTGAAATTAGGAAACCTATTTCCAGAAACTGAAGGGTTTATGATAGCGATCCAGGATCAAGTGATAAATACCAGAAACTATAAGAAATATATCATTAAGGACCCAAACGTTCAATCAGACAAATGCAGAAAATGTCTCAGAATGCCAGAGACTATACAACACATTACAAGCGCATGCCCTAATTTAGCTCAAACAGATTACACCCATCGCCATAACCAAATAGCAAACATTATTCATCAAAAGTTAGCCATAAAACATAATTTGACAACTGAACAACAGGTGCCCTATTATCAATACATACCTAAACCAGTACTGGAGAGCGCCAACTATAAAATGTATTTTGACAGAGCCATTTTAACTGACAAGACTATCCACTACAATAGACCTGATATTACGCTTTTAGATAAAACTAATAGATCCGCATATTTGATTGACATAGCCGTTCCTAACACACATAATCTTCAAAAAACAATAGCCGATAAGATTCAAAAATATACAGAATTAAAGGATGAACTCCAAAGAATATGGAATCTAGACAGAGTTTTTATAGTACCGCTGGTGCTCTCGAGTACAGGACTTATCCCAAACCATTTTCATCATAGCATTCAACAATTAGATCTCCATAAAAATACATACATACTGGCACAAAAAGCTTGTATCCTGAACACCTGCCGAATTGTAAGAAAATTCCTCCTAGATGACTCATGCACATCCATTTAACCACGCTATAGTTACTTGGCTTTAGCCCGTAACAATAGTGTTAATACCAGCAATTTGCTGAGTAAATTAAACTTAAAAACAAAAATAATAATAATAATACGATAGTGGAAGTTCAGCAGCAGGTATCAAATATTATCTATGCTCGGGGTTTCTCTGAGGGATTTGTGTTTCTGGCTCTTTCTGTGTTTCAGGCTCTTGAACCAGCGCTCAACGTCTCGGCCCAACGATTATCGGATCAAGTGAGGGCCATCCAACGCTGCCATCTGTTGGATGATGCCACACTTGACAGGTTGCGTTCCCAAGTACAGGATAGTCGTATCATTTCAGAACCGTCACACAGTCAATCTAATACAAGAGATATCATTGCCAATGTTCCTGAACCCACATTTTTTGACGGAGAAGAGGCAAGTGATACGGCTAACACTGTGGGGAACAGGTATAATGAATTAAGGAGCTCTTTGGAGCATGCGATTGCTGAGTATCGGTATGTACCAATTCACGATAGACCAGATATACCGCGTTTGCCCATGAATAGACAAAATAGGCAACTAATGGGAGCCTTGGATTCACTGTTATCAAACTATTTTGATAGCAGTGAAAACTTGGTAGATACGTACTCAATTTTATATTGTGCAGCGGTTACTGCATGTCGTGTGGCTCATGTTAAATTTCCAAATTGTGACAGAACCACACGATATGCTCACGAAAAACCTGCATGACAATATAGAATTGAGAAGCGTATAGCTGATGCCAGGGTTCTCATTGGTAAACTTATTAGTTTCAGGGCTGGTAACAACCGCCCTAGGGTTATGCGTTTTGTGACCCGAGCATTTATTGGAACTAATATTGTACCACAGGAATATTTGTCTCGGGTCACAGAACGTATAGACTTATTTAAACAAAAAGTCTGGTCGCTCGCCAAGGCTGTTCAAGGTAACTTCTGTCGGTCGTCGTTTCCACCATTGCACCGAGTGGATGACTCACTGGCCCATACTGCAAGGGAAAAGGCCGATCTTCTTGGACTTCTCTTTGCGTCTAACTCGACTCTCGATGATCAGGGAGCAACACCGCCAACCATCCCACGGTGTGGGAGCTCTATGCCAGACATTAAGTTCTCGCAAAGAGCTGTCCGTAGAGCACTCTTCTCCCTGGACATCCATAAGTCGAGTGGGCCGGATGGCATTCCACCTATTGTTTTAAAAACATGTGCTCCAGAGTTGGCTCCGATTTTAACACGCCTATTTCGGTACTCCTACTCACTTGGCGTGGTCCCCTGCTCATGGAAGGAGGCTTTAGTCCACCCGATCCCTAAAAAAGGCACTTGCTCAGATCCGTCCAATTACAGGCCTATTGCGATAACTTCCATATTTTCCAAAATCATGGAAACTATCATTAACAAACAGCTGGTAGCCTACTTAGAGGATCACCAGCTGATAAATGATCGCCAATATGGTTTCCGCCATGGTCGCTCAGCTGGTGATCTTCTGGTATACTTGACTCACCGTTGGGCGGAGTCAGTGGAAAGCAAGGGCGAGGCATTGGCTGCTAGTCTGGACGTAGCAAAAGCTTTTGATCGGGTGTGGCATAAAGCATTACTTTCCAAGCTTCCTTCTTTTGGGCTACCTGAGAAGCTTTGCATATGGATTGCCAGTTTTCTATCTGAGCGTAGCATCAAAGTTGTAGTTGACGGAGCACGCTCGGACCCACTACGCTTGAATGCTGGCGTACCACAAGGCTGTGTATTGTCCCCCACGCTGTTTCTTCTGCATATCAATGACTTGCTGCTTATACACAATGTTCATTGCTATGCGGATGACAGTACAGTGGACGTAAGATACACTGGCCAATGTAATGTTTCTCGGGATTGCGTCGATGAGTACCGAACAAAACTTGTGTCTGAGATTGAGACGTCCCTTGGACACGTCTCGGATTGGGGTGGATTGAATTTGGTGCAGCTAAATCCCTCCAAGACACAGGTTTGTGCGTTTACCGCTAAAAAGTCCCCATTCGTCGTAGCTCCTAGTTTGGAAGGTACTCCCCTTAGTGTAAGAACTAGCATTACCATCTTGGGTGTCGACATATCGAGTGATGTTCAGTTTCGCGGTCACTTGGAATGCAAGGCCAAACTGGCTTCCAGGAAGATTGGTGTGATTAGTAAAGCCAGGCGGTATTTTACACCCCGACACCGCCTTCAACTATACAAAGCCCAGGTTCGACCTCACATGGAGTACTGTTCGCATCTCTGGGCCGGTGCGCCCCAGTACTTGCTTGCTCCATTTGACCGCATACAACGAAGAGCAGCTCGAATCGTCGGTGACCCAATGATCTCGGATCGATTGGACTCTCTCTCTACACGCAGAGATGTAGCGTCTCTTTGCGTTCTATACAAATTATATCACGGGGAGTGCTCCGATGAGCTGTTTGATCTGATACCTGCCGCTGAATTCCACTATCGTACAACTCGCCATAAATTAAAATTCCATCCATATCATCTTGATAATTGGCGATCTACTACAGTACGTTTCCTAAGACATTTCATACCACGAACAGTGAAACTGTGGAATCAACTTCCCTCAGCGGTATTTCCGAACAACTACGACATGGGTGCCTTCAAGAACAGAGTTTTCATTTTCCTTAAAAGGCTGGCAACGGATCGGCGACCCCTTGGTGTCGCTGATCTCCATGGGCGGTGGTGATTGCTTTCCACCAGGTGACCCACATGCTCGTTTGCCCCCCTCTCACATAAAAAAAAAAAAAAAAAAAAAAAAAAAAAGTCTATGCATGGGCAAACCGCATACGTAGATATCGAAAACGTGTTGATAGATATATGCAAAATCGCATGTTTCAAAACAACCAGAAGAAGGTGTATAGAATTTGGGAGCGACCCGGACAAAGTGTGACTGATATGCATCTGCCTGATGTAGAAGCTATGAATTTATTCTGGCGAAACATCTGGTCGGTGCCTGTCAGTCACACTGACGATGTATGGATTGAAACGATTGAACAAGCATGTGAATCAATAAGACCTATGATAACTGTAGCCATCACTAAAGAAGATGTAGTCAATGCTGTTCGGTCCTTGGCTAACTGGAAATCGCCAGGACCGGACAAATTGCAAAACTATTGGCTAAAATGGCTACCAAGTTCACATGCTTGTTTAGCGCATCAATTCCAACATGCGTTAGATACCGGTTCTCTCCCCAATTTTATGACCACTGGTGTCACTCACCTTCTTCATAAATCCGGAAGTACCACGGACCCCAAAAACTACAGACCGATTACCTGCTTACCAACCATCTATAAGCTACTTACATCCATTCTGAGAAGCAAAATTACGCATCATATTGATACAAATAATGTTATGTCTGCTACTCAGAATGGATGTAAGAATGGGTCTCGTGGTACCAAGGAGTTGCTCCTTATTGACATGGCCATTAATCAGCAGGTACGTCGAAACCACAAAGATCTATCGGCATGCTGGATAGATTACAAGAAGGCCTATGATTCGGTGCCTCATACATGGCTTATAAAGGTCTTAGAGTTGTATAAAATAGATACAACTCTATGCACTTTCCTAAAGTCATGTATGGGGCAATGGAGAACAGTCCTTCTCTATCCAGGATCCCGGTCTATCAGTGGGGACGACGAACCAATTAAGATTAAAAGGGGTATATTCCAAGGTGACAGTTTGAGTCCCTTGTGGTTTTGTTTAGCTTTGAATCCTTTAAGCACATTATTAGAGGATTCAAAGCTAGGCTACAGATTGCGAAGGGGAGGTCAGGCTATATCTCATCTTCTATACATGGATGACTTGAAACTCTTTGCATGTAGCAAAGTCCAATTAATGGCTTTACTAAAGGTAACTGAAAACTTTAGTAAATCTATTAAAATGGAATTTGGTATAGACAAATGTGCGGTCATACATGTGAAGAAGGGGAAGATATTAGTATCTGAGAGACTCGAACTCTCAGATAGTATACGCTTGAAATCCCTTTCGGAAACTGAGACCTACAGGTACTTGGGTATGTCTGAAAATTTGGGAATTACTGAGACAGACATGAAGCAATCACTGAAAGAACGTTTCTTTGGCCGCCTGAAAAAAGTACTTACTAGTCTTTTATCAGGGGGCAATAAAGTGCGTGCTTACAATGGTTGGGTCATGCCGGTCTTGATATATTCTTTTGGCATACTCAAGTGGACTCAAACTGAGCTTGACGCTGTTGACCGGAAAGTCCGAACGATATTAACCACTTACCGTATGCATCATCCACGATCATCAGTAATGAGGTTGTATATCCCTCGAAAATGTGGCGGTCGAGGCTTTTTAAATGCTAAAACCCTACATAATCGAGAGATATGCAACCTCAGGGAATATTTCCTACATGCTGACGTGGAAATGCATAGGGATGTGGTGGGTATCGATCGTGGATTAACCCCTTTGTCTTTGGCTAACGAGAACTGGCGTAAACCTGTAGTATTAAGTATTGATGATCGCATGACCATATGGCAAGGCAAAGAGCTGCATGGACGGTTCTACCGGGCTCTACATGGGCCCGATGTAGATCACGTTGCATCCGTAGCCTGGCTGCGTTTCGGGGACCTCTTTGGGGAAACCGAAGGGTTTGTCTGTGGAATTATGGACGAAGTTATCAAGACGAATAACTACCGGAAATATATCATGAAGGATGGCACGCTTGATATCTGTCGGGCGTGTCATCTGCCTGGGGAATCCCTCAGACATGTAATTTCCGGTTGTTCTTATCTTGCTAACGGCGAGTACTTGCACAGACATAACCAAGTAGCCAGGATTATTCATCAGCAGCTTGCCTTGAGATATGGTCTTGTGATTACCGAGGTACCGTACTACAGGTATATCGAAGCAGTTCTCGAAAATGACCATGCCACATTATACTGGGATCGATCTATTATCACTGACAGGACTATTGTAGCCAATAAACCTGACATCGTGATAATAGATCGATCAACGCGCCAAGCAGTCATTGTTGATGTCGCTATCCCACATGACGTTAATCTCGTGAAAGCTGAAAAAGATAAATTATCTAAGTATCTTGATTTAGCTCATGAGATTACCGCCATGTGGGACGTCGATTCAACAGTGATTGTTCCGATAGTTGTGACGGTTAATGGTTTAATCGCCAAGAGCTTCGACCAACACCTCAAGAAGCTCGCGTTGGGAAGCTGGATCAAGGGTCAGATACAGAAAGCTGTCCTCCTCAGCACGGCACGTATTGTGAGGAGGTTTCTGTCTCTGTGACCTTGACCACCGATAGTTTGGACCTTGTTCCCGCTATCGGGAGGGATTCTGTTTTTTATATTTTTTAATGTATATTTTTTTTTTATATTATATATTAAAAAATGTATGAAATAAGATATTAAAAATAAATAAATGTCATAATAATAATATTTTTATTTCAGACCGTAGTCCATGATGTTAGTAACAATATTTCTTAAAAACTATGTTAGTTATAATAAAAACAAATGGTGATAATATTATTATGGGGATCCGGGAAAACCATCAGCAAGCGCACTGTAACCGCTCTAACAATGTAAATTGTTCCAATGCACCAGCAGCGGACTGTCCCAGCTCTCCGAGGTCTTTTTCAGGATGCTGTTGGGGCTGGCACGTAGGCGAGTGAGCATGGAGGCACATCTCTTTCGAATAATTGCATGGAAACCATCAGTTCGTGCCTCCACGAACATGCCAGAAGCACTGCAGCGCCGTGACAAACCCAAGAGCGCCCTGAAGGCATTATTATATTGAACTCTCAGGGCATTGTATGTCCGACGCGTATAGTCCACCCACAGACTACACGTGTAGAAGGATTGGCAATAGGCCTTAAATAACGTGATCTTCACTTCCCTCGTACAACGTGCAAATCTGCGGGCCAACATGTTGCACCGAACAGACAACGCCCTGCGTTCTCTCTCTATATCTAAGTTGTCACTAAGGTCCTCAGAGACCCAGTGGCCCAGATACTTAAAGTTGGCGACCCTGCAGAGTGGAACTCCAGCTAGCGTGATGTCTGGCAGATCAGTATATGTTTTCTTTCCTGCTTTAAAAACTAGTATTACACTCTTCTTCGCATTGTATCTGAGCCCATGGGCCTCCGCATAAGACTCACAAATGCGAATCAGTTTCCTCATGGCTCTAATTGAGGGGCTCAGCAGGACCATGTCGTCTGCATAGCTGATGTTATTTACACATGTTCCATCTGGCAGCCGGCAACCGACATTTGCCCTGCTGAGCTCCCCAATCAAGCGGTTTATGTATAAATTAAAAAGTCGAGGTGACGTTAACCCTCCCTGTCTGACCCCACATTCCAATCCATATGCATCAGACAGGGAGCCCGCCCACCTGACCTGATTAGACTGATTACTGTACCAGTACTCTAGTACAGACACTACTTCACCCGCCACCTGTGTATCCTCTTTCAATTTTTGCCACAGGAGGTCATAGGACACCAAGTCAAAGGCCCTGGTGAGATCCAAGAAGCATGCCACAATAGGGGTTTTCCCATCAGCCGTATAGTACTGGGCAGTGTGCTTCAGAGCCAGAATTGCACTTTCTGTAGAAAGACCTGGTCTAAAACCGTACTGCGCATCGTGCAATTCTATGCGTCCAGACATATGCCTGTCAAGCACACTGTCCAGCACCTTCGCTATGACAGTAGCAAGAGAAATAGGTCTGTAGTTCACCATATCAGATGCGTCGCCCGTCCTATTTTTTAGAACAGGCACGACAACAGTTTTTATTAGCTCATCAGGCAGATAACAGTGTCCCAGACACAATGAAAATAGCATCGAAAGAACTCTGGGCAGGTGTGCACCAGCGTGCTGCAGATGCTCGATGCTGAGTCCGTCATGGCCTGGAGATTTATCTCTTACCATTAAATTGCTTATTTGCTCGCCAGAGAAATGAATTTTGTCGATAATTTGTATTAACAATAGGCATATTGATGAGGGCAGTATGTATCAGGAGCGGCAGAAGCACCTGGCGTCGCTGCTGAAAAAAGTGCGACTACAGGAAGTGCCAAGGAAGGTGCTGGCAGAACGCTTTGGAGCCGAGCCGCTGGTGAAGGCCGAGTCGCGCGTGCAGTTGATGATCATGGAAGCAATGGTCCCTGACCGTCAGCCGCCACTATCACTGGTCGTCATAGGTGGCTGGAGTACGAATGATGGGCTGCAATAACAGTGTCCTGGCGTGTCCGCTGCCGAAGGGCCGTTGCTACTTGCCTGCATCGCCGGCCAGCAGCTGGCGAGAGGTGGCGGCACTGCCTGCGCCGCGCGCCACTTCCAGCGCCGTACTGCTGGACGACCGCGTTTATACAATTGGTGGCTGGGACGGTAAATACTCAATTTACAGCATTACACTTATAATTATTATTTAAATAGTTAATTTCGGCCAACTTGCCAGAATATTTTATTTAAAAAAAATGGAAATATTCACCTCCCCGCCTAGATGGGATTCGAACCCACGGCGGCGCCGCGGCGCCACACAGCAGCTTCACAGCAGAAAAATAAAAAATTCGTCACAATGACAAACCTTTTTAGCGTGGTTGAGGAGCTGATGAATGGTTGTTTTAAGATTAACAACACAATGTTCTCCTTGTATATGATAATTATAATTCGCTAAGAAATATTTTACAATGAGTAATGACAGTGAAAATTTATGACAAGTCAAATAGAAAAACGAACGCGGTGAGATCTATGACTATGTACAAACTTTTTAAATGACGGAGGTTCCGCCACATCACTCCCTTCCAGAGACCGGGTTACGGGCGATAATAACGAGGAAGGTTGACCTTCCTGCCCGAGCGAGTCCTCTTTTCAGTAGTCATGGGGACGCTTTTTGGTTCAGTCCGCTGACTATGATTGAATCGTCATCAAGTAGGATGTACGCAGGCTTCAGACGGTCTATACTCACGGTAGTTTCTTTTCCGTTCTTTAATATTTTCATGACCTTGTCACTGCGTTCCAAGACAGCATGCTCCGTCTCCGTCTCCGTCGAGCATACACCTGACGCTTCATAGTAGCAGACGTCACCAAGGCTATCATCGGTGTGGACTTTTTGTCATTTTATAACCTCGTCGTTGACTGCCGAAACAAACGCCTCATAGATAGCAAAACTTTACTTTCCACTTCACTGTCACTTCGTCATACACCATTCCTTCAATCAAGACACTGTATGGCGACACCATGTAGCATGAAATACTTCGGGATGTTCCTGAGCTCACTCGTCCATCAGGATCACAGCACTTTCCGAAGCATCTAACAAAACATCACATCCGCACGACTACAGGACCTCCGGTTGCTTGCTCACCACGACGCCTAGCACCGGACAAGCTGAAAATAGCGAAGAGCGAATTCCAGGCAATACTTAACAATGGCACAACTCGACCTTCAGAAAGCCCTTGGTCTTCTCCACTTCATCTGGCTCCCAAAAAAGATAATAGCTGGCGACCTTGCGGAGACTACAGAAAAAAGGACTCGCTCGGGCAGGAAGGTCAACCTTCCTCGTTATTATCGCCCGTAACCCGGTCTCTGGAAGGGAGTGATGTGGCGGAACCTCCGTCATTTAAAAAGTTTGTACATAATCATAGATCTCACCGCGTTCGTTTTTCTATTTGACTTGTCATAAATTTTCACTGTCATTACTCATTGTAAAATATTTCGTAGCGAATTATAATTATCATATACAAGGAGAACATTGTGTTGTTAATCTTCAAACAATCATTCATCAGCTCCTTAACCACGCTAAACCTTCTTGGTAGCTCAGGTTGGAAGATCGCTCGACCGGTCATCGACATGTCGTGGGTTCAAATCCTGCCTAGCAGTGTAGGTGATTTTTTCCATTTTTAAAATATTTATAATCGAATAGTTAATTGATTAACGTGTTATTTTGCCAAAGTCAAATTTACAGGCAACTTGATTTGATGGATCAAATTGCCTGTATTTATAATTACAGTTATACACTTTATAACACCATTCACGACACTAAAAATGATAATAGGTATATAATATTAATATAAAAATACCGGACAAGTGCGAGTCGGACTCGCCCACCGAGGGTTCCGTAGGTACGAAGTATCATTATTAAATTTGATATTGTTCATTATAAATAAGAAATAATGCGTCGAAAAAAATAAATAAAATATATTTTGCAATGTGTACATCAAGCCCTTTCATATGATACCCCATTTGAACTAGTAGTATCAATTTGAAATTTCGACACCCTATAAAAAATATAGACCCCCTATTTTTTTAAGATCTATTTACAAATGTATAGTTTTCAGATTTATTCCTGTACTTGTAGTCTATAACTATGTTACTTGCCAAATTTCATAGTTCTAGGTCAACGGGAAGTACCCCATAGGTTTTGATTCCCTTGAGTGTGTCGAAATATGCGTTTTTTGTTGAATAAACGGCCGTAACTTTTTTCTACGTAAACTTAGCAGTTTGATTTTTTTTTTAACTTCATGGGACCGTAGACCTGAGTATACAGTTCAAATTTCAGCTTGATACCTCCACGCATTCTCGACATAGAAATTCTTGACAGACAGACAGACAGACGGACAACAAAGTGATCTTATAAGGGTTCCGTTTTTCCTTTTGAGGTTCGGAACCTTAAAAAATACACAGACATCACAATATTTTTTTTCAGACTTAAAATTCAGTTATTAAAATATGTCAGAACAAAAAAAAACAAACACAATTGTGTTATTTCATTAAAATCAGAGGCATTACAATTATATATTAACGAATATTTGGAAAACAATGAATTATTGTAGTATTAATAATAACAAACTAATATATAATGCATCTGAAATTGGCAACGATTTGATGATTTTTTTGCCACAAATAATGACATAGACAAAAATAAAAACAAAAATAAGAATAAAAATCTTATCAATAATATTATAGAATCGGTAACTGATACATTATTGCTGATACATGATGTAAGCGGAAGGCTTACATCTAGAGATGAGGTCTAAAAATCATTAATTCAATAAATAACACGAGTGCTCTTGGCTACGATGGTATATCTACGTATATACTTAAGCAAGCTGCTCCTGAGATTGCAAACATATTATGTCATCTCATAAACTTCTGGCTAATTGAAGGTGTATGTCCAGATAAGGTTAAATATTTTCCTCTTAGACCCCTTTTTAAAAAGGGAGATAAAAAAGGAGTGGGCAACAACAGACTGTTTATATTCATATTCAGGAACTAATACATAGTATTAGTATACATAGTAATACATAGTATTAGTTCCTGAATATAAAAATAAACATAAACTAAACGGCGCGGCGTTCAACAAAATAAATCTACTATATTGGCTACACTTAAGCTTGTAAAATATGTTGTGGAAATTATTGACAAGAAAGTCAGCCATTTTTTTTCGATATGACTAAAGCGTTCGATTTCATGGGCCATACAATATAATTAAACAAATGCGAACGATACGGAATCAGAAGTAAATCATTGAAATGAATAAATTGCTATCTTAAAAGTTGTTGGCAATAAGTAGAAATAGCACAAGTTGATAAAAATAAGATGTTTACATTATTCAAGTCCACACACAAGTTAAATAACTATGGTGTCCCACAAGGTAGCGTGTTGGGACCACTTTTATTTTTAATATACATATATTCATGATATACTTCGTGGTTATCTTACAGGCAGGACTGCGACTCAATCTGTGTTCGTGTACAATGCGGCTACGAACTCATGGTCTATAGGGCCGACGATGACTACGGGCCGCAAATGGCCAGGGGTGGCAGCCCTGGGCGGTAGACTGTACGTCGCGGGCGGCTTGAGCGCTCCCAACTGTACGCGCTTGGCGTCGGTCGAAGCGCTGGACCCGCGCGAGGGCGTGTGGCGGCCCGTGGCGACGATGGCGACGCGCCGCAGCGCTCTGGGCGCGGCCGCCCTCGGCGACAAACTGTACGCCGTGGGTGGCTTCGACGGAAATAACGTACTCAACGTCACCGAGAGGTTAGAGGGAACAATGCTTACTAATTTTCGTCAGCTATCTACCCCACAGTATATATCAATATGTTCATAGTAGGCCATGTGACGGAAATGTTTGTGTTCGCAGTACTATAGTATATTTAACTTTATAGTTTGTAATTTGTTAATATTAATTAATAATTAAAAATATTTCTTTCTTTTCTTTAAAGATTTACAGGGTGTATTTTTAAAAGCTGGTCAAATTTAAGAAGCCGATTATGTCGTTAGTATTAATCACGAATATCAATAAAAAAAACCTAAAAATTAATCTTTTTCATATTTATCACCGAGAGATTTCTAATTTATATCCGAGATTCAAGTTTACTATGTATGTACGGAGACACGGGGGGTCGTCGCGGTCGTTTTCCGTCGCGACCGCTTTCAGTGGTCATTATCATTACAGTATATGCTAAAATTACAGATACTACAAAAATTACACAGACCTTGATGTTTTTTAAAATTACAATTTTTCGTGATCGGTAGCAGCCACACGATCGTCTCCATCAATTCGACCGGTCATTGAAATTACATCGCGTATATCGGACACGCATCGTTTCCTCGGCAGATGCGCTCGGTGGAGCGGTACCGGGCCGGGCGCGGCTGGGCCGCGGCGCCGGCCATGGCGCTGGCCCGGTACAACGTGGCGGCGGTGGCACACGGCGGCCGGCTGTACGTGGCCAGCGGCCGCACCGACCGCCAGTACGTGGCGGCCGTGGCGGCGCTGGAGCCGGCGGCGGGCGTGTGGCGCGAGCTGCCCGCGCTGCCCGCCGGCCGGGACGTGGCGGCCGCGGTCGTCGTGCCCTGGCCGCGCCCGCCCGACGCCTAACGTCTGACGAATGACGAGCTCGGTGGCGTAGCGGTCAATGATGCGGCTTCGACACCAACGCTCGTGGGTTCGATTCCCACATAGGACAAACATTTGTGTGCATGAACATGTCTGTTTGTCATAGTCTGGGTATTTTCTATGTATCATAAGTATGTATTTACAAAAAAAAAAATGTATTTACGTATGTTTATCAGTTGTCTAGTACCCATAACACAAGCTTTGCTTACTTTGGGGCTAGATGGCGCTGTGTAATTTGTCTGACAATATTTATTTATTTATAACGTCTATTCTATTCTTATGGACGAGCGCGTTTATAAATCTTACGAGACATATTTTGTGTTTTGCGGTCGTTTGTGAGGGAACGGACGAGTCGAACAAATCAGACCGATCCGGCAAGATAATGGTTATTTTTCTTGACACGACCGATGCCTTTCAATTCGTGTCACGTGACATTTTGTTGCGAAAGCTTTTAATTATGGCGTAGGAAAACGATATTAAAATCCTACATTATGTTTTTTTTATTGGCTGTTACTTTAAATGAAACCGGGCGCACCTACAAACGTGTGACCCGAACATTACGAGTATCAAAATCTGTGATACACCGGGTTGTCGAGAGGTAGATACGAGACTCGCAGGACAGGGACGTAAACGGAAAACTGACTAGAGTTAATAAAGTAAACTGTCGTTATCAGCGTGCTCAGAAACCGGACCTTGACTTCTTCTCAGGTAAGAACGAAGCTCCAAGAAGTTCGAGGGGTTACAATAAGCTCAAAAACTGTGAGAAGAAGACTGAAATCGGCTGGAATAAATCCACACTTGCCTGCCAGAGGCCCCCTTCATATATAACATACATACGAGTATATTGTATATAATAATATGTTACGGCTAAAGGTGGGTGTGAACATAAACTTAAGATTAGCCGGCTAAACTTAAGTATAACTTCGAGGAGGTGTTAATGTTAGTTTCTTCTTATCCGGCTATCTTTAGTTAAATTACCTTTCATATTTCATAGACTGTGGTGCTATTTCGACGGAGCCCCGCCTCGCGGGGCTCCTATTTCTGTGTAAAGGGTTTAAAGTAACCTAACAAAACCTAACCTTGCCCGGGGTGCCCTTCGCTCGCTCTTGCATCCTACGTCGTAATTCATTAAAATAGTATTATATTCGGAACTTTCATTGCCACGTGTGCGCGCATTGTCTCCCCACCCTCAGCCCTCCGCCGGCCCGGCGCGTCCATCGAATACATTTTTAGCCGTTACGTTTGGGCTAATGTGCACATTAGCCGGCTAATCTTAAGTTTATGTTCATACCCACCTTTAGCCGTAACATATATATTATAAAAAAATTGGTTGCCTGTAAAGTCGGTATACGGGCGAAAGTTTTACGTGACAACGACTTTGAGTGGTAAAATGTTTTCGAGTGGAAGGGACGCATGCCTTTCACTTTTTATGTCTGTCTCTTTCGCTCTTAGAAGGGACACGCGTCCACGACACGCTTACTAACTTTGTAAGCGCATAACGTGACCCAGTTTCTTGAAGTGTCACCCGGCTAACCAATTTATAAGACGTTGTCACGTCAATAATTATATTAGTAAAGTAGTAAATATAATTATATTAGTTTATAAGCTTGTTATTTCAAAAATAAATTGTCATTCGTTACAAAAACAACGTTATAATTTAACCACGTTAACGTGTCGTAAAAATGACCATTCGTATTTTTATATTTATACCACTAAGATGACAAACAAGTATCATTAAGACAACAATCTGCTGAGTGAGAACCCAAAAGTGCCAGGGAACTGTTCAGAAAACAGGGGGGCTACCGCTGAAGCTGAAACCGATTACCACCACCGGATTTTTTTTATTCCAAAAATTGGCCTTAGCTTAAAGTTATTGACAAACATCTACAGCTTAGTCTGTAGAGCTCTAGCGTTTCTACCAGCTGAGGTAAACATTATCAACAATTTAAGCAGTAACTAGTTTAAATTTCACATTTAAATTATCCGTTGGTAATCGGCTGCATTTCGGCGGTTGGGCCCCTGGTTTGGAAGAGCGTTTGTTCAGAACAAGTGTCCGTTTGTAGTGAAAACGTTTCTGAGCAAACATCAATCGAACAAACAAACATTTGCTCAAGACTAAAAGTAAATGTGGCTTTCCAGCATAAAATCTTTTATAAAGTAACGCAACACCTGCAAAATTACGCTGCTAGTCGTTGCTTTTAAGTTGTGGGGGTAATAAAATAATCAATTTTTATGTTTGTCAGTTAATATCCGAATAAATCCTAAAATTAGAAATTATTATTACATTACGGCTTAAGCCCAATGATTACCAAATAAGGTTGAAGAAGAAGAGAAGTACATTAAATAATTATTCGAATAGGCATAGGCTCTTTATAAAATAATACTGACCAGTAACAATTCATTAGAGCAGCGTCTGCCTATCAATGGCATACGTATTCTTCCGGGAACGCAAAGGTCCATCAAGAACTGCGTGTCCTAATGTCATCATTAAGTTAATCAGTAAATAACGAATACGCAAACAGTATTTCAACAAAAAATACACTAGATTTTGCTAATATGCAGGAATATCTAATTAGGAACCACGCCTCTAGAAAATTGATATGATCCTGCAAGTAGGGTTGCCAACTTTTTTTACAAGAAATAAAGTATATTGAGGTCTGAGAAGAATATTAAAAAGTATTTTAGAAAAATGAACAGTATTTTATTTATTTAATATTTTAAATACATATTTGAGCTTCTCGCACAACTTATTAATATAGTCTTTTTTTAAAAACTTCATATGCCTCGCCACAATTATAACTATAAATATATTATAAATAATAATTATAAATTAAAACGAACGAGGAGCTCATTAAAAAAAATGTGTCAAGTGTTAGTGTTAAGTATTTTGATGCTGAAAACAGTATAATACTGTTTTTAACAGTATAGTTGGCAACCCTACCTGCAAGTGAGTATTAAGAAAAGTACTACCGAGGGAGAATTTATCTTGAATTTGATAAAGTATCCGTAAATTTATAGCGTAAATTTCAAAGCATCAAAAGTTATTATTCAATAAATTTAAAAACTTTTATGACAGTAATTAATCAAAAACGACTAAAATTATTACATTTTATACTGGACTACCACCAAAACTAGCACATCTCAATCCGTCAACACACAGACGGACACACAACACACAACGGTTAGCATTCCTTGCTTTTACTCTCTTATCCAAACATCCCTCTAGATGCCTCTAGAGGCACTTTCCATACATGCAAGAAAATTGTTTTATACATTATTCCCCTGAAATTACTTTTATTCTTTTCTTGTCATAATAGCGGCTCTACATTCTTAGCGAAACAGAAACCCAGAGGCATAAATAGCGTGCGAGAAATGAGAATGCAATGTGAAATGGAATACCAGCTAGATTATTAAATAATATATTATTTAAAACTTAAATGTTAAGTTCTCGGCTACGGACGTTCTGCATCTTATAAATGTAGTACACAATGGGTGTTCACTCGTATGATGTGCAAAATTTACATTATAGGCCTACTGTAGAGCCTATTATTTTATATTACATTTTATGACGTTTTCTTATAATTTTTAATGTCTTCACGCTAGTATTAGTGAAGTGTAAGCGAGGCATTCTATACTTTTTAAATAAGGGTGAAATTTGATCTCTTTATAAGTACAAATTTTTGTTTTTGTTCAATAGCATATTATTATATGTATTATAGAATTAACAACACTTTAATAATAAAAATCTTTTATTTATTTATATATTTAATATATAGGTACAGTGAAACACAAAAGAGTAGAAAGGGAATTAAATTTATTAACAATAGCAACGTTGTCTTTTTCATACAAAAGTGCTCAAGGGTTGCCATGTGAGAACTGTTCTTGCGAAGAAAGTGGCGCCCCTATTTTTATCTACTCTTTTGTGTCGCACTGTATTCAAAATTATTCATATCATTTGGGGTTTTTTGTGTTCGGTGGGGGTTACCAATGACTCCATACGGGCAGTTACGTAATTTATGTTAGGTTAAGTTTAAAAAAACTCGTTCTACCTTCAGGTGGCGTGAAGGGTACCTATCTGTCAGTTTTATTTGACTTTTTTTCTTTTTTTTTTTGACGCCTGATGCGCGCTGGGTCACCCCCCAGCCGTGCTGGAGGGAGGCAGCCTGGCGCAACTCAAGGTAAAAAAACGACTCTATGAATCGGAAGCGAATTTGGTACAAATTCTGATTGTTTTCGCTTCCATTTCATACATATAGAATTTACGCTATTTGTATGGCACATCCGTCTCTTAAAACGTAGTGGTTACATTATCTTTGGAGGGAGGCGGAAACTCCTCTTCGACACCCCCTCAGCCTGGTTGATACCAGACTGACCTTTCAAGGGCGAATCAGCCTTTAACTGACTAAAAACCGCCTGCCTAACTACTTTTAGCCACGATGGCTTTAAAAGCGCAAAAAATGTTCTTGCCATTATTTGTACTTAATGTATGACAGTACAGTGGCGCTACTATTGCACTATTTGTTACTGTGCAGAAAGAGAGAACCGATTAGAGTTTGACATTTAGCCGTCATACCAGCTGTCACAGACTGTCACTTCAGGAATTAAATTCATTTTTTTTTTTACACTTCCTTCTGCCTGATAAGCTACACTTATGCTGCGGCTACACTACCTTACCGTCTACCGGGCTGTTACCGCAATAATTATGGCATTGAATTACCGTTGAAATTACTGCGTGAAGTGGGGTGGTTACACTAGAGTTTACCTAGATATGTCAATAAATTAGGCGGTAAAAATATCATTTTTCAAGATGGAGGTTGAAGCTGCAGCTGTTATATTTATTTAGATGGTTTCGGTCTTTTTTCTTCTTCAAACCATCATTGTACACCGCGATTTTTATCGGGGGATACCCGACCGAAAGCCCATAATAAAAAGATACGGTTCGCATTAGAATAATTCCAAAACTTAAGCTTTTTTCATTTGACCACTCCATGTCGGTCGATACGTGCGTCGACGTTGAGCTCATGCTGCACACTGGACAAACGCTAGTGTGGCCACAAACACATTAATTACTGCGGTAATTCTCTTTGATGTGCGAAAAAAGACCGCCGCCGGAGCTATTGTCTACCGCCATTTGCCATATTGATTGGCATTGTAAAATTATGGCCATAAATCGTGGTTACACCTAGGCGTTGTTGAAATTATGGCAATAATTATTGGCATATCACGGTACTGTAGCCGCAGCATTACTGATTGTGTTTGTAACTTTGTACAATAGCACAACATTTAAAACGTCAATATATGTAATGTTTGTTTAATAATATTAAAATTGAGTGAAACATGTCGGATATAAATAAACGAGGGCCTAGAAAGTCTAAACTAGAACCACGTGACTATGTTGTGGACGTCGAAGATGAGGAAAATAAAATAAAGGTAGGGTAGGACTAGAGCTGCCAACCCTCAGGGTTTGACCCGGAGTATACGGGTTTGAATAGTGCATATCCGGGCTACGGGTTTATCATCGATATGTCCGGGCGGCGAGCGAAAGTCAACCGTATATCAAATCAAAGCAAAGATGTTGCAACAAACTCTACCAGTAAAAAATATAATTTTATTAAATCAAATCAAGGTGGCTCTAGCAATAGCAAAGTTTGAAATTATACCTACCTAAAATATGTTTTATTTTATTATAACAAAAAAATAGCAATGTTTCAAAAATCTCCGGGTCTGCTCTCTTTGAGAAGTGGCAGCCCTAGGTAGGACCACCATTTTGTACAGGGATGTTTTTTTTTGTAGCTACCTACTTCAAAAATTCTTTCTGTTCTTATCGTTTCATGCTTTCGAGTTAAATGAATAAATTTGACCGATCTAATAACGATTATAAAACTTAGGTAAAATTAAGAAAAATGTACTAAAGTTGCCTACGTGGGTAGGTGTTTTTTACTTCATTTTTATAACCTGCAATTGACGAACATATAAACAAATAATATGTTGTGTACCTGCCAACAAAAAAAAAACCTTTTTTTTTATTTAATTTTGATTATGTACCTATTTTATTCTTATGAAAGTTCTTTGAAGAAGGTGTACAATATTTATTTAAGTATTATTATTCTTCTTTTTTTTATTTGACTGTTGCTTCCAGTCCACTGGCACTTGGTAAATAATAAATCCTTTATCCAAAAAGGTTTAACTATAAATGTGTCTCTCTTTTTTTTATACTATGTTGAGTGGCAGACAAGTATACGGCCCGCCTGATGTGAAGCGGTTACCGTAGCCATAATGTCGCTCGCGCGCCACCACCGCCGCTGCCAACGCAGCATCTCCTTCCTTTCTGGTGATCTCACTCACTCGCAGGAACACAACAACCCTCAAGAAAGTGAAACCTCAGAGACAGTGGCCATTGCTAACCATTCGACCACCGAGTTTATCTATAATAATTAAAAAGTTAAGATTTGTAGCAATAGGAGTGAAAAAACTGTCACAGGATGCAAATTTTCTGGATAATTTTTAAAATGCTAAACTTAGATGCTTTTGTTCTATTTTTCTGATAACTGTTATAACTTGGCCTATTGCCCGATTCCAGCTTGACGTCGACTTTTGGGACATCTTGTATAATTAAATAAAACTATTTTATTATTAAAATGCTTTATTATTTCAATAATATTTAAAAAAATAACAATTTGTAAATTTATCGAGATCAAAGTTAATATTATTTTATAGAAAAATAAGTTAAATCACAGCACTTAATTCGAATCAGTCTTATTAATATTAATGTTAATCTGATAAGTATAATATACAATATATACAGTATAATATTAATAATAATATGATGAGAAATTAAATTACATTTTTTTTTTCAAGTAACGAAAATTGTAAGTATAACATTGAAATGCGATTTATTCACCTGCAATATTTAAAGAACTGTTGGGCTGTAAGTGGTTCATCAACATCTTTGAACCAAAGCCAACTTCACCTGCACGTGGTACACCCTGCTGACTGACAAACGAAGCTCTGGCGAAAAGAGAGGTAGGGAGCGTAATTGTAAGCTACCCGACTGGGGAATGTACCTCCACCTCACAGAATACCGCAGCCAAATAACGGTTCCCTTGAGCTGTTGGGCTGTTGTGTTCCTGCGAGTGAGTGAGGTCACCAAAAAGGGAGGAAGGAGATGTTGCGATGGCAGCGGGGGTGGCGGCGCGCGAGCGATATTTTATGTTTCGAGCGTTAATATGGCTACGGTAACCGCTTCACATCAGGCGGGCCGTATGCTTGTCTGTCTGTATAAAAAAAAAAAAATATACTACGTCTGGTGGCAGACAAGCATACGGCCCGCCTGATGTGAAGCGGTTGCCGTAGCCATATTAACGCTCGCAACATAAAATATCGCTCGCGCGCGGCCACCTCCGCTGCCAACGCAGCATTTCCTTCCTTTCTGGTGACCTCACTCACTCGCAGGAACACAACAACCCTCAAGGGAATTGTTATTTGGCTGTGATATTCTGTGAGGCGGAGGTACATTCCCCAGTCGGGTAGCTTACAATCACGCTCCCTACCTCTCTTTTCACCAGAGCTTCGTTTGTCAGTCAGCAGGGTGCACCGCGTGCAGGTGAAGTTGGCTTTGGTTCAAAGGTGTTGAACCTGGTGATGAACCACTTACACCCCAAAAATAGAAAAATATTTACTTTTTTTTTCTCGAATTGTCCTATTTTTTCAAAGGATAGTGACTATAATGACACTCAGCGCCGGCGCACGACACTTTGGTAAACAATGCGTTTAAATGATAATTAATTTTTTCAAGATATAATGCTATCACCATTTTTAGGGTTTCGTACCTCAAAAGGAAAAACGGAACCCTTATAAGATCACTTTGTTGTCCGTCTGTCTGTCTGTCAAATTTGAAATGTATACTCCGATCTACGGTCCCATGAAGTTGTAAAAAAATCAAACTGCTAAGTTTACGTAATAAAAAGTTACGGCCGTTTATTCAGCAAAAAACACATATTTCGACACATTCTCAAGGGAATCAAAACCTATAGGATACTTCCCGTTGACCTAGAACTATGAAATTTGGCAAGTAACATCGATATAGACTACAAGTACAGGAATAAATCTTAAAACTATACATTTGTAAATAGATCTTAAAAAATAGGGGGTCTATATTTTTTATAGGGTGTCGAAATTTCAAATTGAAACTACTAGTTCAAATGGGGTATCATATGAAAGGGCTTGATGTACACATTGCAAAATATATTTTATTTATTTTTTTCGACGCATTATTTCTTATTTATAATGAAAAATATCAAATTTAATAATGATACTACGTACGGAACCCTCGGTGGGCGAGTCCGACTCGCACTTGTCCGGTTTTTTTTAACTTAGTTATAACACGACTAGCCTTACGTGACCCTCAAATATTGCAGGCGACTAAATCGCCACCCTGTATATACTCAATATCTTTATTGCATTTCATATGTAGTACATAGTTATAAGGATGTTATACAGTATACAGATTATTACATACATATGAACCCTGTTGGGCATTGCAAAGATGTGTTAGCGGTTTTTGAGGTACGGCAGATGGATTTAGGCGTTTCTCTGATTATTATTTTTTATTAAAAAAAAAAAAATGACAATTAATCTTATATATTAGGTTGGGGAAAAAGTCTTTTCGTATTTTATATGAAAATTCAAAACATTTTTTAATAAAGTTTATTTACATTTAACTAAAGTATGTAGGTGCCATTATGTTCGATAACTTTTTGTCATCTTGTAGGTAGAGACATGATCCCATTACTATAGAAATTTTGGGACTTCTGTTCAAAAAACCGCGACAAGTGGTTTTGGCAGTCTTCTCGTGATGTTAACCTGACATTGCCTAAAGAATTCTTAAGAGACCGAAACAGGTGGAAATCAGAAGGTGCAAGGTCAGGACTATACGGCGGATGCATTAACACCTCCCAGTCAAACTCTCTTAATTTTTGCTGAGTGGCTAAAGATGTGTGAGGTTTAGCGTTATCATGATGAAAAATCACACCCCTTCTATTAATTAATTCCGGCCGCATTCTCTCAACTTTTTGCTTTAATCTCATCAGTTGTTCACAGTAGAGTTCAGAATCGATAGTCCTGCCTGGCGGTAACAGCTCATAATGAATATCTTCCCTTCCAATCCCACCATACACACAGCATCACCTTGTTGCGGGTTAACCCGGGTTTCGCCAGAGTCTCTGAAGCCTGGCCGGTCTTTGACCACGACCTTTTTATGCGCCAAAACTGTTATGTGGTCAATTCCTAGTTCTTCAGCTACGTCGTAACTACTGATATGCCGATCTTGCTCGACTTTTTCAGAAATGGCATCCATTTTATCCGTAACAGGGCGACCAGAGCGACGTGCATCTTTGACATCAAAATTTCCGGATTGAAAACGCTTAAACCAAATTTGTGCTACTCTCACAGACACTGCACTAGGTCCATAATAATCACAAATTTTTTTCGCAGCTTGCGTTGAATTTTTACCTTTTTTGTAGTAAAATTTTAAAATGTATCGAATTTCTTCATTAGATTCACTCATCTTGACAGTAAAAAAAACAAATGAAAATCACACATTTACCTAATTTGAATTTGGAATTATCTTTTTTAAAATTTAAACTTTTTATAGATATCAAAACCTGCTACATACAAATGGTATAACCAAAGAGATTTTATTACAAGTTCATACATACTATAATGCGAAAAGACTTTTTCCCCTACCTATTATAAATGTAAAAAATGTGTTTGTTATAAAAATACATTTAGAACAATATTAAATGTTTAAATAAGTTTTGATGTCAATCATTGTCTATTCATTGTTAATATCAATATTTTGTCTATTTATGTAGGTATTATATGAATGAACTATATACGTGGTCTTCCATACATACAGTTAACGATGCTCAAGCGACGTGATCACATATGTCGTAAAGAACCTGGTGTTTTCCATGCTCTTACTCTTCTCCTAACTGTAAGGGGCCATTCATATACGTAAGACGATTTAGGGCGGGAGGGGGGTCGGCCATGTCTTATTTTTTCTTACAAGAGGGTGGGAGGGAGTCTTGATAGTTCTTACGTAAGATCACAAATGCGCAATGTTAAAATTATAGACGAATGATTAAAACCAAAGTTTATTACTTGTAAGTACAAATAAACATTTCTAGATAAGATAAGATAAGATAAATTTATTTGCGAAAATAAGGTACAACAGATGTTACAATTACATAAATATCCAACTTATTCTACCCTCGTAGGGGCGTGCAAATTTTTTATATTTTTTTAGTCAATTTTAGAATTTAATAAAACATTTTTAAATTTCTATAATTACAATACATTAATAAACAATACAATAATTAGTTAATAATTTAAAAATTGTTTTTTTCCTTTAGATTCTTACGTAATAAATATTTAACAGGGGGAGGGGGGTCGGCCTATTCTTATTTTTTCTTATCATAGGGGGGGGGGGGAAGGGGTCAAAAACTAGCGAAAATAGTCTTACGTAATAAATGAATGGCTCCTAAGTACCAACATTAGACACGGTCAAGGATACTTGAATTGAAGATGTCTGGAACATGTGCTGGCTGAAAAAAGTGTATTCAACAGGCAACTGCATACTCGCCGGAGTTACAACTTAAGCCAAGTAGGGTTGCCAGGCGTCCGGATAAAGCCGGACATAGGCTTTTTGATTGTGTGTCCGGCCAAAAAGAACAGTGTCCGGCTTTTGTTAGGCGTCCTTCCTGCAGTGACCTATGGTGCAGAGACTTGGACACTGACCATTGGACCGGTACATAGTCAGGTCGCGCAGCGAGCGATGGAGAGGGCTATGCTCGGGGTTTCTCTGCGGGATCGCATCCGGAACGAAGAAACTCGACGGAGAATTTGTCGACATAGCCTTCAGAGTTTGCAAACTGAAGTGGCAATGGGCGTGTCACATCTGCCGAGTAAGTGATGGCAGATGGGGAGGAAGGTATTAGAGTGTTGGCCGCGCGTAGGACGACGAAGCGTTGGACGCCCTCCTTCTAGATGGTCCGATTCCCTTGAGAAAACGTCTGGAAGCGGCTGGATGAGGAAGACGGAGGATCGTATTTGGTGGAAGATCCAGCAGTGGATAGAGGCTGATGATGATACGAACACCTAATAATACTAAAACACAAAATCGTCAATAATGTAGGGTGTCCGGCTTTTTTACCAAAATGTCCGGCCAAACTTACTGGCCTGTCCGGCTATTAGGTTGGGCGACTTGGCAACCCTATTACGGAGCTCTCCGCGACCAGGAAACTACAACAGAAGCTGCTCCTGTTCTTTTTTTGGGTAAATCTAGCAGTTCACTCCACTCTTCCGTAGTCGGATCTAACATCATTACCTTTTTGGTGAATTCACTCTGGTTGTAGAAACCGCCTGCTACGTATAACTGCCCATGATGGGAGACCACTGCAGCAGCTCGGCGTGTTAGCGGCATGGATGGATTAACGGTCTCCCAACCTGAATCTGGATGGAATCTCTCCACGGAGCGGTGCAAATCGTCACGTTTTTTGAACCCGCCCACCGCATATAGAGTGTCTCCCATCACACTCACACCAACGCAGGCCCGCGGTTCAGCCATGTCTTGGACCTTTGTCCAGCTGTCTGCTACTGGGTCATACCTGCCGAAAAAACAAAACTAATGACGTGAAAAGAATTGCTTCCATAGGAAGGCAATTAAAAAAAACGAATGATAACAAAATCGGAGGATACAGTTTGGTGTTGCAGCTACTATCATCTCCATCCAAAATTCAATCACACCACTGGATAGATGAAGGATCAAAGAATTTATTACGTTAAGTAAGGACTATGGAACATCGCGTGCGAGGGAGGAGAAAGCGCTGCCATTTTGAGATAATTTTAGTGCATATAATGTATTTTTGGCGCGAACTTGGTTAATGCGGTTGCGTTTCTAAACAAATTTTCGTTTAAGTTCGCGTAGTTTTTTTTTACGGCTACGTTGATTATGTCGGACTCTTGCCGACTGAACACCACCTAGAGACTGCTTTTAAAGTCGTGGGGCCTTCCTACAATTATATATGTAAAATGTACAAGAGCCTACACTCAGCATCGGGAGTCAGAAGGCTGACGATGAAATACATTACCTATAATATAAAAATGAATCGCTGAACGTGTTGCTAAGCGCAAACCTCGAGGACAGCTGAACCGATTTCGCTAATTCTTTTATCAGAATACTTATTTCTTGAAGTACGAGGATGGTTCTTACTCAGAAAAAAATTAAAAAATGACTGAATAAAACAACACTTTTCTATACTCAATCTGTACGGGCCACGGCCCGTCCATTTGCTAGCGTCAGCAATTTACGCGATGCTATGCAAAAACGGGCCAGTTCACGTTAGACGCCGGCGCGAGCTCAGTGTATCATTATATCATATTTATATCTATCAACTAGCAAATAAAATCCGTTTCAATTCTATCAAATCGTATCAATCTATCAACCCCTACACAATCGATTCGTAATAATACTTAAAAGTCAATTTGAACTTTAATGCCATACCATAAAGTTCAAGTGTCAGTGGAGAGGTTCCGGGAAGGCAAAACGATCGCTAAGCGCTAACCTCGAGAACGGCTCGACGAATTCTGCTAATTTTTATTAAGGTATAAGGAAGGTCGTCGGAGAGAAAACATTTAAAAATTGCGAGAAAACTAAAATACCACTTTCTACCCGTAAAGTTGTTTAGCGGGCAGCTAGTTCACTTATATAAAAAACTGACCTCTCGGTACTGTTGAGTGCACGCGAGCCCTTGAGCCCCCCGACGGCGTACAGGCTCCCGTCCAGCGCCGCCAGCCCCAGCGCGTGTCGCGGGCCGCGCATGGCCGCCACGTGCCGCCACTGTCCCTCGCGCGGGTCCAGCGCCAGCGCGGCGGGCAGGCTGCGCCGCGCGCGGCCCTCCACGCCGCCCGCCGCGAACACTCGCCGGCCCAGCGCCGCCGCCGCCAGCCAGCACGCGGCCCGCGGCAGCGGCGGGCCCGGCCACCACGAGTCGCTCCCCGCGTCGTACACGAACACCGTGTCCTTGGCCAGTTTGCCTGTCGACATTTATGAGGATCTCAGGCTTATCATATTGCTGCCTTCGAACGTTGCCGACGTCGTCGTCGTCATCGGGTCGTTTTAATCTCCACTACGGGAGCGCGACCCTCTCGTCGTCCAGGACGGAAGGAGAATTCGGCCTACGCTCGCCCCGCCGGCCGGACGGGTCGGGGAGGCCCGATCGATGTTTTATAATGTATTTCCCTCGGTCGCCTTGTACGACATCCACGGGAAGAGACGGAGTGATTCTATTCTAGTCTGCCGAAAACCACACAGCTAAACAAAACGAGAAAACGATTCGAACGTTGCCGACGGAGGACTTCAAATTTCATAAAGCTTCCTGACTAGGCCGAATTCTATGCCACGAAATTACTTCATTTCGATCAGAAAAAAAATCTCCATTGGTCTTAAGTGAATTTTTGTCATAAGAAAATTATTATATTGCAATTTTAACAAAAATCTGACATTAATAGAATCCGACAATTATGGAATCTGGCGTTTATAGAACCTGACATTTTTAGAATCTAACATTTGTCAACTAAACCAAAAGAGCAGGTGAAAAAGGGTGTGCCTTATTTCGGCACTGCCCAAGTCTCAGATCTTGATTTTAACTAGACAAAAAATTAGTCGTTAATTTGTCGAAATTTGTCGCCCAAAGGAAAAAACTTGTCGCTCTCCCAGGTTTTTTTTTGTGGCAATGCCGAAATAAGCTTATTTCGGCACTGCCCAATAAAACTACACCACCTAGCGAATATCTGATTTCACCCAGATGTTGCCTTGAATTTGTCGAAATTTGTCGGAAATAAAACACAACTGATCGATGCGTAATTAAAAAGTTACACGCATTTTAATAATTCTCATAATAAGTACAGTCCGAGATCTTGCACCAAAATTATATCATGCACAAAATTTTATTTCCTTCCTTTTTCAGAGTCTGGCAAAGTTTGTCAATGCATGCAACTGTTTTCTGATCTGCGAATGCTTAAGGTGTTATTTAGCACTACATTAGTTGCTTTTTACGATAGCCATATGTGAATCGGGTGGTGTTATTCTACTCTGCCTACGTTAGGCTCTCTGACTACAACGTGAATTTTAAAATACGTGTAACTTTTTAATTACGTATCGACCAGTTGTGTTTTATATCCGACAAATTTCGACAAATTCAAGGCAACATCTGGGTGAAATTAGATTTTCGCTAGGTGGTGTAGTTTTTTTGGGCAGTGCCTAATAAGGCTTATTTCGGCACTGCCACAAAAAAATACTTATAACTTTTTAACGGGAGGTCGACTAATTCTGATATTTGGTGTCTGAATTCGACAAATTGACGACTAATTCTGGGGAAAATCATATCTTCGCTATGTTATGTAGTTTAATAGATCCCAAGTGGGCTGTGCCGAAATAAGCTTATTTCGGCACTGCCACAAAAAAATACCTTATAGCTCTTTAACGGGAGAGCGACAATTTTTTTCTTTTGGGCGACATATTTCGACAAATTAACGACAAATTTTTTGTCTAGTTAAAGTCATGATCCGAGACCTGGGCAGTGCCGAAATAAGGCACACTGAAAAAGGCTGAACGCAGGAAACTGAAGATAGGTGAAGAGAATTTAAGAATAGCCTACTTATATACGAATACAATACATACAAGATAATTAATAAATTGGTCCGATCATCATCCGGGGTAATATACTATTCTGATTTGGCAAGAAAGGAGAATTACCAAGCGTTCAAACGATTTTACCATTCATATTATTGGAATCGATGTATTAGGTAACAACTCAATGTTTTAGGTCCCCATCAGTGTTAGATACTTAAAATCCGTGGTGCACGGCGGTCAAGCTTCACTTGACTAGCCATCTCTTTAGGCTTTTAGTCCCATATTGTAGTCTCTCACTGTTCGAGCTGTCACGAAGATTTTTCACCTGCTCTTTTGGTTTAGTTGACAAATGTTAGATTCTAAAAATGACAGGTTCTATAAACGCCAGATTCCATAATTGTCAGATTCTATTAATGTTAGATTTTTGTTAAAATTGCAATATAATATTTTTCTTATGACAAAAATTCACTATATCGCAAATTAGTGTCACTAGTACCATTGATGGTACTAGAGATACAAAGTTGGGTCACTTGTACCATCAATGGTACTAGTCAATGGTACTACTGACCCTAAGGGTCCGATATAAGTATATCGGATATATATCCAGGCTAAGATAAAGTGTCAAATTACCACTTTCAATGAACAATTAAAAAAACAAGTGCCTATATTATAATAATCTTCATTTTTTGTTACCTCGTAAAATAAACCTTATGTAATATGAAATTAAGGTTTGAATTTCAATAAAAAGCTAGCCCGTCCTCGTAAGTTAAAAGGGATTTCCTCAACTTTAAATAAGGTTTCCATTTTGGGAAACAATTCGAAGTATTCTGAATTGTAGTTTTTCGCTACGTGTCGCCAGGGCAAGGGCGGATCCAGGGGTAGGGTCATGGGGGTCATGACCCCCCTTCCCCCCTGGGCCGGGTCCAGGACCTAGGTGGACCACTAATTAAAATCGTTAAACTTAATGTTTTTTTTATATATTTTTGTCCCAATATATGTAGATTAAGTACAGTACATGCTTACATTAATGAAATACCCACATTTTACCTGTATCTATTATTATGAAAATTAAAATACAACTTGAAGTGATTTCACCACAACTATGTGACCCCCCCCCCCCCCCCCCCCTGGCGCCGCTGGATCCGCCCTTGCCGCCAGGGTAAACATTAATCTCAAAAATTTTTAGTTCAGAAGACAGGAAAAAATCTATTGACATAGGTATATCAAATTTGATTTAATGTATTTGTATTGTTATTACCTATCAATGACGTTATATAATTGTGATAATTTTAAAGGCCAAAGTGCTTAGTACCTAGTAGCTCAATACTATTAATTAATGTATCCACAAATATATATTTGCATGTCTAATTTGACTGAATGTGAAATACTTTATTATTGATCAGAACACCATCAATGTACTACTTTTAATGCGAATAAAGTCTATTCTATTCTATTCAAGATAAAAATCAATTGATATATATCGCGATATATATCCGGTAATATATATCGGCGAACCCTGCTTAAAATCCGTGGTAAACGGCAGTTGAGTTTCACTTGACTAGCCATCTCTTTAGGCTTTTAGTGCCTTATTTGCCATATTGCTGTCTCTCACATTGCTAAGACGGGAAGTCAAATTCCAAAAGCTTCTTACTCCTACTAATTTCTTCTGATTAAATTCGTTGTGAGTTTCAAGGCAGCTGTTTTACCCCCGGGACTGTTCGTTGCCTTTTTTGGCGGTCGCCGCTGTTAATCCTGGCTACACAGGAGACGCAGTGGTGGGCCCCCGTCCCCTAGAAAATGTCACAGTCCCTCCCCTGTGTACTTACCGTCGTCTCCACCAATAACATAAACGGAGGAGCCGAGTACCGCTACGCCGGCGCTGTTCACTGGCTCGGGCAGGGAGGCGACCGGCTCCCAGTTGCATTCTGGCAGCGTGCATTTCAACACAGTGTCGGTGCAGTTTTCTTCTTCTGTTTTGCCGCCAATTAACAGCCAGATGTGCTGGACGTATGGTTCTGGAGGCACGGCTCCTGAGCGGTACTTAGCGCGGGCAGCAGCCTGGATGCGGCGGTCGGGATGTTCAGGCTGGTTCAGTACATCGATGACTAGTTGGAGCGCGCGGGAGTCTGCCTTGGCCAGCGGTGCGGTGCGGATACTGTCCTTTAGCACCTCTGGTGGCACCAGCGGTAACCGTACCAACTGCAGGAGGTCATACAGGTGTTCTCTGCGTGTCTGTAATACGCCGTCGAGTTTAATATGAACATCCATTTACCTTCACTATTTATCAGGGAATGCAAAAATCGATATTTATATTTAATAAATAATAAATAAATAAATATCCCAGGACAAATTACACACTGCCAGCTAGTACCAAACTAAGCAAAGCTTGTACTATGGGTATTATTTATCTGATATAATACTTAAATACATTTTTTTATATATATATATGAGAGGTGGGCAAACGAGCCCGTGAAGTCACCTGATGGAAAGCAATCACCACCGCCCATGGAGATCAGCAACACCAAGGGGTCGCCGATCCGTTGCCAGTCTATACTCCTTCCTTTCTTTCTTTCTGGTGAGCTCACTCACTCGCACAACAACCCTCAAGGAAATTGTTATTTGGCTGCGGTATTCTGTGAGGAGAAGTTCCCCAGTCGGGCAGTTTAAAGAATACGATATGCACTAGCTCTCTATTCGCCAGAGCCTCGTTTGTCAATCAGCAGTGTGCACCTGCACGCGGTGCACCTGCTGACTGACAAACGAAGCTCTAACGAAAAGACAGATAAGGAGCGTAATTGTAAGCTACCCGACTTGGGAATGTACCACCACCTCACAGAATACCGCAGCCAAATGGCAATTCCCTTGAGGGTTCTTGTGTTCCTGCGAGTGAGTGAGGTCACCAGAAAAGAAGGAGATGCTGCGTTGGCAGTGAGACTGGCGGCGCGTGAGCGATATTTTATGTTGCGAGCGTTAATATGGCTACGGTAACCGCTTCACATCAGTTGGACCCTATGCTTGTCTATCACCCGACGTAGTAAAAAAAAAAATGTATGACGGCTGCACGCACAAAAAAGCCTGACTCATTGTCACGTTCCGCCTGAGCCGAGCGTGCAAGCAAGAGCTCGGAACAAGCGATAGAGAGGCACTATCGACCTAAGCGTTCGGCTTGTGACGCATCTATCTCTCTTCCACTCCATCGGCCGATGAATTACTATGAATTTATCACTTAAATATATCATTCGTAAACCGACTTTACAAACAACTATTTTATTTTTTCGAGAGCACTCGACCCTTTATTCGCATAAGGACAGATTCTCAAAAAGACAGATTCTCAAGACGACAGATTCTCAAAAGGACAGCAGTACACGTGAGCAGAATATACTAAATATAAATAGGCAATAATAAGACTGTGTGATAGCTTTTTAATTTACTTTTCTTTATATTTAAAAATGTCGTGTTCCTGCGAGTGAGAGCAGAGTAGATCTATTATGTACAACTTGTAATTATTATTTATTATATGAGACGGGGGCAAACGATCATGCGGGTCAGCTGATTGAAAGCTATCACCACCGCCCATGGAGATCAGCCCCCTTACCACCAACTCTTATACAAATACAAATACAAATAATTTATTTGCTAGCAAACACGGTACATAACATGTGGTATAAATAAATAACAAAAGTACAAGCGTGCCGCACCAAAAATTGGCATGCAAAATCAGGAAATGGTTACATTTTTAATCTAATCTCAAAAAATCCTAGTTATAATGTCAATGTTATTATAATGTCAAAATATCGTAATCATAATGTCAATATGAATTCAATTAATTCCAGTGGTAAAAATAACTGCAAATTCAAATACACATAATAATTCATAAAATCGATATAATAATATAATTTCAAAAAGAAAATTTATTGATATTTATGTCAAGTTATGTCAAATTTAGTAAATAGTAAAGTGATTTAATTATCTAATATGAATAATACCAATGAATAAGCGACTCTATGAAATTTGAAATAGAGTCGCTTACTCATTGGTATGAATAAACATTCTATTCAGTTATTGAATCGCAATAAGAGTTGGTGGTAAGGGGGCAGCAACACCAAATGTTCGCCGATCCGTCGTCAGCCTATATTCCTTCCGTTCTCTTTTTCTACAATTCTTCTGCCAGGTGTCCCGCGACCGCGATGGCTCAATGGTAGAATTCAGGTAATCATAAATTGTCACGCAAACCCAACGAGTGTATCAAATTTTAGCTTAACCGCATTGTGAGAGAAGTGGGTTTTTATACTACGTCAGGTGGCAGACAAGCATACGGCCCGCCTGATGTGAAGCGGTTACGTAGTCATATTAAACCTGGCAACATAAAATTAATTTTTGGTGACCTCACTCACTCGCAGGAAAACAACAACTCTCAAGGAAATTGTTACTTGGCTACAGTATTCTGTGAGGTACATTCACCAGTCGGGCAGCTTAAAAAATACGCTATGCCCCACCACATTTTAAACGTACGGATTTTAAGATTAATAACTTTGTGTGCACCTGTACCATTTCCGGTGTTTTGAGAATCTGTCGTCTTGAGAATCTGTCGTCTTGAGAATCTGTCTTTTTGAGAATCTGTCCTTTTGAGAATCTGTCCTTATGCGAAAACGCTAGGCAGGTGAATTTTTCCAGTTTTCAAAAAATATTTATCTGGCAAGTTTGCCAAGACAACTGTTTAAATAATAATAAACTAATAGAATTTTTCAATTCGAATGAGTAGTTCCTGAGATTAACGCGTTCAACTAAACGAACAAACAAACACAAACTTGAGCTTTATAATCTATATATATAAAAGAAAGTCGTGTTTGTTACAACACTTATAACTCGAGAACGGCTGGACCGATTGCCATGGTTTTTGATTTGTTGGATTTGTTTCCGTCCCGAATAGCAGAATAACTATGAAAAACATTGGAAAATTGACGAAAGAATAAAATAAAAGGATAAACATTTTCCCATACAAATAAAAGTGTCAGTTGAAAAAGGATTGCGATATTTATTGGTTGTCAAATATCAAAATGTCAAATCGATTGGTGTCACTTTTATGTCGCGAAAGATGTCAAATGGATCGGGGTGAAAACGCTTGGTCCATGGAGTCCGAGCGCAAGAATCAAATCAGAGTAAACAACAAAAGAAATGACAATTACAAATCACCAAAACAATTAAACCGATTTCAAAACTAATAAATAAAACAAAACGTTTTTTTATTTTTTTTGATTAAACCATAAGGAAATCTTTATTTTTACGAAATCTTCAGTTTTTATGGATACGAGTCTTCCCTCAACCGAAGGGGTTTAGAGCATACTCCAACACGCTGCTCAACTGCGGGTTGGCGGAGGCCAGTGTTTTCGAACCGCGTAGAGGCCACTAACTTGGCTTAACGACTGTCATCTAATGATAACAACCAGGACCGACGGTTTAACGTGCCTTCCGAAGCACGGAGGAGTTCAAGATAATCTAATGATAACAACCGGGACCGGCGGCTTAACGTGTCTTTCGAAGCACGGAGGAGCTCGAGGTAATATAAACCCATTCGTGTACGGGCTACAGTCGACGTTGCTTAACTTGCGTGTTCAATTAGACTGACACGCGCAATTATGCCATCGAGCTTCTCTATTATTTTCTATTTTTTTTTATACTACGTCGGGTGGCAGAGAAGCATACGGCCCGCCTGATGTGAAGCGGTTATCATAGCCACATTAAAGCTCGCAACATAAAATATCGCTCGCGCGCCGCTACCCCCGCTGCCATCGCAGCATCTCCTTCCTTTCTGGTGACCTCACTCACTCGCAGGAACACAACAGCCCTCAAGGGAGCCGTTATTTGCCTGCGGTATTCTGTGAGGTGGAGGTACATTCCCCAGTCGGGTAGCTTACAATTACGCTCTCTTCCTCTCTTTTCGCAAGAGCTTCGTTTGTCAGTCAGCAGGGTGCACCGCGTGCAGGTGAAGTTGGCTTTGGTTCAAAGATGTTGATGAACCACTTACACCCAAATATTATCATCATAATTATTATAAACCAAACTTAATCATTGTTTTAATTCCATAAAATCATAAATTTAGTTCAGCTAATATGTACCACGACATTCATTGATTGTTAGGCGGTACGAAGTTCGCCGGGACAGCTAGTATTAGTATAGATAGAAAACAGGAATACTTGTCCCTTTCGTATACCTCAAGCCGGTGCATCGTCCACCGTAGCACGGCATTAAAAATACACTCTTCACGTGCTGCTAGACGTTCCATTTCCACCAGCTCCTTCAACTCCTCGACCTTCACCGACAGAATCTGTTCTCCATCCAGAATGAATTCAGCATTATCTTCTATGAACTTTAACGTGGTAGGAACCAGCTCAGGGCAGTTGTGGAGCCTAGCGCAGGCGAGGGTGCTGACCGCGGTATGGACAGAGAGTTCATCAGCTAAGTATTTGCAGACCATGGTACGCATGCCGTCCAGCTCCATCTTGATCGCTGCTAATACCAGCGCCGGGGCGTTCTCTTCAGTCAATATCACAGAATCTGGAGCGTATATGTATTTCACTACAGCCCATAATTCTTCTGATGTTAGCCCCTGTAATGAAATTATGATGGGATTGAATAAATTTGCTCCATAAGGAGGCAATTCCTTTTTAAGTCATAACCAGATGAATATTATTAGTATCACTCAATAAAAATTATACGATATGATATAAAATCTCTCTTAATTCACGGGTCAAGCCCGGTCATTTGATAGGCGTGTGCGGGGGTATAGATCCAACACGTAGAGGCCCCTTGGAGAAGTTTGATGTAATGTTGTACGCCCGCCGTGACCCGCTCCAGGATATATCAATGGAACGATATACCCATGAGCAGGTCTCGGCAGGCGTTGAGACTATTGCGAAGTGTGATGGAAAATAAATGGGCTATGGAGATGAGATCTGGGTGAACTTAATACCGGGCTATTACAGAAGGACACCTGCCATAACTGCTTTTATTGCTAGTTGATATAAAATTATTATTAAAACCCAAAATTTCCAAAGGTTTTAAAACTTTAATGGTAGAAGATCACAGTGGTAGAATGGTTAACAATGTCTAGATTAACTCCGAGGTCACGGGTTCGATCCCCACACAAAACAAACATGATATTCATTTGGTTATGACTTTAAAATTGAAATTGGTTTCCGGCAGACTAGAATAGAATCACTCCGTCTCTTCCCGTGGATGTCGTACGACTAAGGGAAATACATTATCAAACATCGATCAGGCCTCCCCAACCCGTCTGGCCAGCGTGGGGAGTGTAGGCCAAATCCTCCTTCTGTCTGGGACGGACGAGAGAGGGTCGTGCTCCTGTAGTGGAGACTAAAATGACCTGATGATGATGATGCCTAAATATTTCTGGCAAATGTGATGGATTAAACAAGTAATGTTATTTATACACAAGTATACCCACATTTAAGCAAATAAACGATTCTATTCTATTCTCAGGGCCTGATTAACCCTTAGGCTAATTAGGCTGCAGCCTAGGGCGCGAGAATGGGGGGGAGGGGGCTGAAATCGTGTCTTCCCATGCACTATTAATCAAGCATCATTGCAACTACCCTGCATATTTCAACTTAACTGTCACCCGAATCTTTCGGTGGTCTCGTCTTCATAATTAGCCTTGGGCAGTCAGAACTGTTGATCAGTCGCTGTCTATTCTATTCAAAAAAACGAATGATAACAAAATCGGGGGATAGAGTTCGGTGTTGCAGCTACATATCTATCATCTCCATCCACTGGATAGATGAAGGATCAAAGAATTTATTACGGTAAGTAAGGATTATGGAACTTCGCGTACAGGGCAGGGAGAAGCGCTGCCATTTTGAGATAATTGTGCATATAACGTCGTACAACACACCGTGTGGTTTCCGGCAGACTAGAATAGAATCACTCCGTCTCTTCCCGTGGATGTCGTACAAGGCGACTAAGGGAAATACATTATCAAATATCGATCAGGCCTCCCCAACCCGTTTGGCCAGCGTGGGGAGTGTAGGCCAAATCCTCCTTCCGTCTAGGACGGACGAGAGAGGGTCGTGCTCCTGTAGTGGAGCCTAAAATGGACCTGATGATGATGATGATGTACAACACACGGCCGTGTCCATGACAGCCGCACCCTATTGCTTTTTTAGTTAATAAGACCATTTAGCATTTGTTGGATAACAAATTAAGTGGTTCATCAAGATCTTTGAACTAAAGCCAACTTCACCTGCACGTGGTACACCCTGCTGACTGACAAACGAAGCTCTGGCGAAAAGAGAGGTAGGGAGCGTAATTGTAAGCTACCCGACTGGGGAATGTACCTCGACCTCACAGAATACCGCAGCCAAATAACAATTTCCTTGAGGGTTGTTGTGTTCCTGCGAGTGAGTGAGGTCACCAGAAAGGAAGGAAGGAGATGCTGCGTTGGCAGCGGGGGTGGCGGCGCGCGAGCAATATTTTATGTTATAAGCGTTAATATGGCTACAATACAATACAATATAATACAATATACTTTATTGCACCAATAATAAAATACAAACAAAAGTACATACAGAATTAGAGTACAAAGGGCGGCCTTATCGCGATGCGATTTCTTCCAGGCTACGGCAACCGCTTCACATCAGGCGGGGCGTATGCTTATCTGCCACCCGACGTAATATAAAAAAAAGTGCTTACCGGGACTATCAGTCTATTACGTTCTGCGGAGTTATTTAAAAGCATCTGATTGAAAACTTCGGTCCCAGCCGCCAGAACCGCTCTGTGCGCCCATATACCGCGTCTTTTGACTTTCGTTTCGTTTGCAACCCCACTTGTCTCTTCGCTATTCGTTTCACCCGGTGCTTCGTTCGTTGCTTCGTTCATTTCTTCGGCCGTTGCTTCATCAACTACTTCGTCATCTTCTTTGCTCACCACCTCGTCCTCGGCCTCGTCTGACGCCATTTCTTTTGCATTCACCGCTTCGTCCTCCGCTTCGGTCTCCGTCTGGGCCAGAGAAATTATAACGTATTAAAGTATTTTCAATATTTATGTATGATAAATATACAGTTTGTCCTGGTATAATGTCTAACGCTGAAAGGAGGCGAAAATAGATAAAAAATAAATATGTTGTCTGCTTGCAGGCGAAAGGGAGAGTAAGACCTGCTACCAATCCGTTTGATTGCAAATTAAACATACAAAGCCCAGGTTCGACCTCACATGGAATACTGATCGCATCTCTGGGCCGGTGCGCCCCAGTACTTGCTCCATTTGACCGCATACAACGAAGAGCAGCTCGAATCGTCGGTGACCCAATGATCTCGGATCGATTGGACACTCTCTCTACACTCAGAGATGTAGCGTCTCTTTGCGTTCTATACAAATTATATCACGGGGAGTGCTCGGATGAGCAGTTTGATTTGATACCTTCCGCTGAATTCCACTATCGTACATCTCGCCATAAATTAAAATTCCATCAACCAACAAAATTTTCATTTTCCTTAAAAGGCTGGCAACAGATCGGCGACCCCTTGGTGTCGCTGGTCTCCATGGGCGGTGGTGATTGCTTTCCACCAGATGACCCAAATGCTAGTTTGCCCCCCCCCCCCCCCCCTCTCTCACAAAAAAGAGAAACATTAGAAAATGATACCAAAACTAACAAACCCTAACACTACTTAGTTCGTTTACTGCCCCCTTACCACCATCTCTTATTGCGATTCCATAATTGAATAGATTGATTATTAATACCAATGAATAAGCGACTCTATTCCATTTGAAATAGAGTCGCTTATTCATTGGTATGAATAATAAATCTATTCAGTTATTGAGTCGTAATAAGAGATGGTGGTAACGGGGCTGGACGCTATAACGGAGCGGATATATTAAATGTCCTCTCGTCTCATTGGTTTACTGGGCGAGAGACTTGCCATCCTGATCCTGATGTAAACTGTTTGACATGATGCCCACGGCCTCTTCGACAGTCGCACCGCTCGCCATCGACAGGGAATTCATCCTCACACATTGGAGCCTAAGTGGTCGCGTACTGTGCGGTTCCAGAGAAGTTTTCTCTCGCGTACGGTCAAGCTGTGGAATGAACTGCCTGTCGAGGTTTTCCTAAGAGACTACAGCATGGGATTCTTCAAAAAGAGCGTGAAGAGGTTTTTACAGGGTGACCAACGCGCGTGTGATGCTGGTGTTACAGGCGTTCATAGGCTACGGTAACTGCTTCCATCAGCTGTAGGTAGGGTCGTTGTGGAGTGCTGAAGCTTTGTTTACCAGTACGAGGACGTCACAAAGGTCGCGGCGAAGTTGTAAGTTCGCCAGCCCGGCAAGCAGCCTTTCCGCGCGATCCAAGTCATGCAAAAGAACCTCACTGATGGCCGGCGGAGGATCTGCAGGTAATCCGTTCGTGCTGCAACATACAATTGTCGTCTTTAAAAATCTGTGGACTTTCGGATTTTGCCCGCTTGATGTGAAGCGGTTACAGTAGCCATATTAACGCTCGCAACATAAAATATCGCTCGCGCGTCGCCACCCCCGCTGCCAACGAAGCATCTCCTTCCGTTCTGGTGACCTCACTCAGTCGCAGGAACACAACAACCCTCAAGGGAATTGTTATTTGGCTGCGGTATTCCGTGAGGTGGAGGTACATTCCCCAGTCAGGTAGCTTACAATTACGCTCCCTGCCTCTCTTATCGCCAGAGCTTCGTTTGTCAGTCAGCAGGGTTTACTGCGTGCAGGTGAAGTTGGCTTTGGTTCAAAGACGTTGATGAACCACATACATCCCAATAAATAAATATACCTACTAGCCCCTTCGATCAATAAAGAATCAATGATCGAAAACTAGGCCGGATTCTAGCCCACGGGGCCGAAATCGAGATTGAGTGGAGCGAGTAGATTCGCTGAGTGTATGTTTTCCATTGATTTCAATGGAAAATGTATTTGATGATCATTCCTCAAGGACATGATCGATCTCAATTTTTTATCGACACAAACCTCAAGCATGTCGAGATCTTTTCCTTTTCCGGAAATCCAAACAGACACGAAAAAATCCATCAAGCAGTGATGAATTTTTTCGTGTCTGAGTTCATTTGCATACTCCATCAAAATATAAATGGTCTTATCGGGAAATCAGATTTGTTATGTGTGAACTTAGAAGACTTTGCGAACACTAACGCATCAGTTGATGTTTTATGCATTACTGAACATAATATGTTAGAAAATGATACCCTACAATTAAACTTACCTAATTATAAAATAGCCGCTAGTTATTGTAGAAATAATAGAAAGGGTGGATCATGTATATTGATGAAGCACTTTTACAGACACAAGGTGCTAT
This sequence comes from Hypsopygia costalis, assembly GCA_937001555.2. NCBI lineage: Eukaryota > Metazoa > Arthropoda > Insecta > Lepidoptera > Pyralidae > Hypsopygia > Hypsopygia costalis. Next base: position 494,951 of record OW443355.2, read on the forward strand.
GTGATATTGTTGCATTAAGTGTCCCAAATATTGTTGAATGCTGTGGAATTGAACTTATAGATTTTAATATTATCGTAGTATGCATATATAGAATCCCAAAAACGGATCTTGGTAGTCTAGATATTTTTTTCAACAAGCTACATATTATTTTACACAAATATGGTTATAAGACGAAACATAAATTAGTTATATGTGGAGATTTCAATATTGACATTATAAAAGAGAATAAGACTACTTCCCAATTTATTGACTTAATACACGAATACAATTTGAAAATAGGAATTAATAAACCGACTCGACTTATAAGTGGCAGCTGCATAGATAATATTTTGCACAATTTTAAAAGTTTAAAAGTAAATACTAAAATAATTGACTTTGCTCTATCTGACCATACGGCGCAACTTATAAAATGTCCTGTTTTAAAATATTGTAACTTTCCCTTCTGGTATAGAGAAACGCGAAATTATAGCAAGGAGAATATGACGAAATTTAGAGAATGTATGAAAAGCTTAAAATTTAATGATGTATATGAAGCAGATGACCCTAACGAGGCATTTGATAATTTTTATGACACATTTAAATTATTCTATGAGCTCTGCTTTCCCATTGAAAAAAAGAAAATACCTACCACTAAAAAACCAAAATGGATATCGCGTGGAATAAAAACATGCAGTAAAAGAAAACGTGACCTACTGTGGAGTTACCGGTTGAAACCCAACACAGCAAATAGAACCAAATTTAAACAATACTCTTGTCGCCTGAAAAAAATTATACAATTAACTCAAAAAGCTCAAAACACGTATTATATAAATAATTCAAAAAATAAATCCAAAGCCACTTGGAACATAATTAATAGTTCAAAACGAAATTGTCCCCGAGAAGACATAAAACAAGTAGTAGTTGACAACAAAATAATAGATGATCCATTTTTCGTAGCATCAGTATTTAATGATTATTTTGTTAATGAAGTTACGTCAAAAAGTAAAAAAATATGTACAAACACAATGTCGAGCTCTCAAAGCAATTCATTCTTTATGAACCCCGTAGTGCCATGTGACATTGAAAAAATAATAAAATCCATGAAAAACACAAATAGTACAGGGTATGATGGCATTTGCACTAAAGTTTTAAAGTTCGTATGCGACATAATCGCTCCGGTACTTGCTTATATTATTAACTTGTGTAATAACAAAGGAATATTTCCTAGTAGACTAAAATTAACAATAATCAAACCTCTTTATAAAAAAGAAAGTAGAGAACACTTACACAACTACCGACCGATTGCTTTAATACCAGTCTTTTCAAAGATTTTTGAAAGTGCTATCTTTAATGCTATCTACTACTACTTCGAAAAATATAATTTATTTTGTCATGAACAAAAGGGTTTTAGGAAGAATAAGTCGACCAACATGGCTATATATGACTTTCTTCATGAAATAATGGCTTGCATAGATAAAAGAATTCCGGTTACTGCTCTATACATGGACATGACCAAAGCCTTTGATTTTGTAAATCATGAAGTGTTATTAGATAAGTTGAGTAGATACGGAATTAGAGGCAATATATTAAGATTAATAGAATCCTACTTGACAGAAAGAAAACAGCAAACCCAGATTCACAGACTGTGCAGGAAAACTAAAATCGAAAAAATATATTTGTCCAACGCTAAGGAAACGAAATATGGTGTCCCACAAGGTAGTGTGCTGGGACCGTTATTATTTCTCATTTATATTAATGACCTGCCAAAATCGATTAGTCATCCAATGGTGCTCTTTGCGGATGACAGTACTGTAATATTTAGGTGTCAGGACGAACAAACTTATGAAAACGAGATCAATGATTCAATAGGGAAAATAATGAAATGGTTAGATAACAATAATTTGATAATAAACTTTAATAAAACTAATTTTATGACATTTAAATTAAAACCAGATAAAAAACAACATAATCTTGACATAAAATATTTAAACGATTCAATTAAAGAAACCAAGCACACTAAATTTCTTGGATTATACATAGACAATAATATGAAATGGAAAACACAAATAGACTACCTATGTAAAAGATTGAACCAATTTTCTTATGCATTGTATGTGCTCAGCAAAACAGTCGACAGAACAACGCTCCTTACGGCTTATCATGGCCATGTTGGATCCTTACTGCGATTTGGTGTTATATTCTGGGGAAATTCCACTGGTAGTGATAGGGTATTTATAGCCCAAAAAAAATGTGTTAGAACAATTTGTAATTTATCTACATTAGTCTCTTGTTATGCCTATTTTAAGGATCTAAAAATTTTAACACTACCGTCATTATTCATTTATGAGCTTGCAGTTTTTGTTAAATCAAACCTGCATCTATTTGAAAGTCTCAATTCCAAAAGACAGTCAGATAAAATACGACACACTGCCCATGTCACAACTACGTTTGGTAAAAGTGTTTTTGGCATGGCCCCAAAGATCTTTAACCATCTACCAAAATCAATAAGACAAATTGAAGGTACAATACATTTTAAGCGGTCATTAAAGGCATTTCTGATTGACAAAGTGTACTACAGCGTTAAGGATTTTCTTAACGACAAAACAATTTCATACGAAATATGTAATAAAATGTAAATTTAATTTTATTCCATTTTGTTAATAATGTATATTTTTATTGTTGAATTGTTTATTGAATGATTAATTTAAATTCTGATAATTATAATTAATGTACTAATAATAAGTCCTTAATAATAATATATTAGTAATAAGTGAATACATATTTGTACGCCTGCAGGCAGAACACAGCGCACTTTATATTATATTTAACAGCTTGTAACCTGTGATTCACAAAATAAATAATTTGAATTTGAATTTGAATTTGAATTTGAATCTTTAATTGTGACAAGTTTCATCAAAATCGGTTCAGTGGTTTTGGAGCCAGTTCATTTCCAATGTTGTGATCTTCAAGTTATCATATCTCGAGAAGTTTTTATGTTATCGAAGTAATTCTTTCACATAAAGTTATATTATCCAAGGCAAGGTGGAAGGCAAGAGACCCCGCGGCCGCTCTCCAACCAGATGGGGAGATTTAATTAAGTCTCTCACAAAATCCTCCATGTCCGAATGCTCCCGCAATGGGAGCTCCCGCCTCACGCCATGGTTTATACTGAGTGAAATCCTTTTAAATTAGGCATGTGGACACACCTGACAATGTTGATAGTTTTAGATAATTAGACGTGATTCTGGAGGTGTAAGTGGTTCATCAACATCTTTGAACTAAAGCCAACTTCACCTGCACGCGGTGCACCCTGCTGACTGACAAACGAAGCTCTGACGAAACGAGAGATAGGGAGCGTAATTGTAAGCTACCCGACTGGGGAATGTACCTCCACCTCACAGAATACCGCAGCCAAATAACGGTTCCCTTGAGGGCTCCTGCGAGTGAGTGAGGTCACCAGAAAGGAAGGAGATGCTGCGATGGCAGCGGGGGACCGCGCGCGAGCGATATTTTATGTTGCGAGCGTTAATATGGCTACCGCTTCACATCAGGCGGGCCGTATACTTGTCTGCCACCCGACGTAGTACAAAAAAAAAATAAAAAAAAAATCTATCTAAGACTATATTACATAATTATGTACAATGATTTTTTATGTTGCATACTTTTGTAAGTGTCTGTGTGCTGATTGTAATAAACTTTTCATTCATTCATTCATTCAATGCCTCCAACAGAACCAAATGGAGAAATATATAATAATAATATAAATTTATTTATTTATTTATTTATATAGCAGGAGCCGCCATTCGTAGTGACCTGCCCACGATCATGGCAGAGTGGTCGTCACTCTGCCAAGAGGGTCCGACTGAGAATAATATTATAATGACGTCCTTAGATAACAAATCGAAAGAAACAAAACCGGCCAAGTGCGAGTCGGACTCGCCCACCGAGGGTTCCGTACGTGGTATCATTATTAAATTGGATATTTTTCATTATAAATAAGAAATAATGCGTCGAAAAAAATTAATAAAATATATTTTGCAATGTGTACATCAAGCCCTTTCATATGATACCCCATTTAAACTAGTAGTTTCAATTTGAAATTTCGACACCCTATAAAAAATATAGACCCCCTATTTTTTAAGATCTATTTACAAATGTATAGTTTAGAGATTTATTCCTGTACTTGTAGCCTATAACGATGTTACTTGCCAAATTTCATAGTTCTAGGTCAACGGGAAGTACCCTATAGGTTTTGATTCCCTTGAGTGAGTCGAAATATGCATTTTTTGCTGAATAAACGGCCGTAACTTTTTTCTACGTAAACTTAGCAGATTGATTTTTTTTACAACTTCATGGAGCCATAGACCTGAGTATACAGTTCAAATTTCAGCTTGATACCTCCACGCATTCTCGACATAGAAATTCTTGCCAGACAGACAGACAACAAAGTGATTTGAGGTACGGAACCTTAAAAACGACAAAAAAATCACGTCTGTTGTATGGGAGCCCCCTTAAATATTTATTTTATTTTTATTTGATTATTTATTTTTAAAGTGAATATATAACTCAATATTAATTGAGTATTTCAAACGTCTACCTATTGTCGTTATCAATTGCGCGCAAAAACGAGCAAAAAAATCACGTTTGTTGTATGGGAGCCCCCTTAAATATGTATTATATTCTGTTTTTTAGTATTTGTTGTTATAGCGGCAACAGAAATACATCATCTGTGAAAATTTCAACTGTCTAACTATCACGGTTCATGGGATACAGCCTGGTGACAGACGGACGGACGGACGGACGGACAGCGGAGCCTTAGTAATAGGGTTCCTTTTTACCCTTTGGGAATGGAACCCTAAAAAACGAGTTGCGATGGTTAGGGAATAATTTCGCACGAATTGCTTTATTTATCACAATATAAGTACCTACTGGCCGTGTGGTTTCCGGCAGACTAGAATAGAATCACTCCGTCTCTTCCCGTGGATATCGTACAAGGCGACAAGGGAAATACATTATAAAACATCGATCAGGCCTCCCCAATCCGTCTGGCCAGCGTGGGGAGTGTAGGCCACATCCTCCTTCTGTCTGGGACGGACGAGAGAGGGTCGTGCTCCTGTAGTGGAGACTAAAATGACATGATGATGATGACACACATTGGAGCCTAAGTGGTCGCGTACTGTGCGGTTCCAGAGAAGTTTTCTCTCGCGTACTGTCAAGCTGTGGAATGAACTGCCTGTCGAGGTTTTCTTAAGAGACTACAGCATGGGATCAGGGGCGCCGGCTTTTAAAAAACCTCATGGGTGCTCATGCTCATTTGATGACTCAAAATCAAAATCAGGCCTCCCCAACCCATCTGGCCAGCGTGGGGAGTGTAGGCCACATCCTCCTTCTGTCTGGGACGGACGAGATAGGGTCGTGCTCCTGTAGTGGAGACTAAAATGACCTGATGATGATGATGATGAAGTACCTACTAACATTTATGTGGTAAAATACAATATTCATTTATTGCGCTATCGTACACAAACATGATAATTTATATTACATTAAAAATAAACAGTAGGAGCAGGCATACAGTTTCGCCGCGCGGTAGAAAGAGAGGAGATATTACTTTCTCTCCTACGCCGCGTCGGCGGTCTACTCTCCCTCCGTCTTACGAATTTTCGATCAGAGTGCCTAGTGCGAGTTTTTTGTGCGCGTTCGATAATGTGAACGTAAACAAACCGACCAAATAGATAGGTACTCTCATGTTGTGAATTTATATGACGCGTGTTACATATCAAAATTATATAGCTTACTCGCTCACATTTCGAAGTGAGCAACCCGGGTAATTTGGATATGTAACACGCGTCTGGTAAATTCACAACATGAGAGTACTTATCTATTTGGTCAGTTTGTGTACGTTGACATTATCGAACGTGAATAAAAAACTCGCACTCAGCACTCCAGGCTACGTGTCCTGACCATTGAGATATAAGTACGACGTAGTACTTATATCTCAATGGTCCTGACGCGAGTTTAACATTTTTTACCCATCCCAAAAAGTGCACAACACCGCTAAAGAAGTTTTCACTTTAAAAAAATGTAGTCTAACCTACATATGATTGCAATTTATTATTATTATAAGTAATCGTAAGTCAGTTTTATTACTATGGATGGTAGATATACTATCACTAAGTCAATGACCTTGTGTTTATTACAATCTACGATATTATTTAGATAGTTAATACCTAAATAACCGATTTTGCAATTCATGTTATTGGAATCGATATGTTAGGTAACAACTCAATGTTTTAGGTCCCCAATTTGACTAACATTTTTTTCGGTTTGATATGTAGGGACGTCTCCATAATATAACCATAGGTGAAAGAATTACTTCGATAGCACAAATATCTCACGAGATATGGTAATTTGAAAATCACAATTTTTAGACTGCCCCAAAACGCTCCTTAAAAAAGACTACCGAATTATGACGTCACAGGTTTGTATTTTGTGTGCATCAAATCAGAAATTTGTACGACAGCTATGTTAAATATTACGTTTATGTGATTAGTATCATAATAAAAGTTATAGCATTTTTTATTGCTTCTCCAATGGAAATATTATTTTTTAATAATTTCATACTTTTAAAAAGAAAAAAGTCTGACTGAAGATATTAGAATGAAAATTTGCAGATCTTTATAGTTTTGTGTATTTTTAAACACTGGAAAATAGCCTATAGTGTTATGTAGATACTTAAAATCCGTAGTGCACGGCAGTTGAGCTTTACTTAACTAGCCATCTCTTATAGCTTATTTGCCATATTGCTGTCTCTCACATTGCTAAGAGGGGAAGTCAAATTACAAAAGCTTCTTTAACTTTAAAGGTCTCCAAAAGCTTCTTTAACTTTAAAGGTCTCCAAAAGCTTCTTTAACTTTAAAGGTCATAGCTCATTAGAACCACTCGGCAGCCGACACGCACCGCTTCGCCTCGTGCGGTGTGCTTCAAATATGGGCTTTAAGTATTGCTCTTGAGATATACTTAACATTAGCAACATAAATTAGCAGACAGCTCACTGTCAGCGAACTTACCGCCGTAAGACTGCTCGGTAGTTGACGCCTCGCTTACCACGAGTAAGGGATCTGCGCGGAGTCCGCGCGCTGACTACTAGCTATTATTGAAGGTATCCATTATGTTATGAATAAAGCAAAACTGATAGAAGTACGAAGATATCACTATCTTTATGACGAGCCCTGTGATCGAATGGTTAGCAATGGCCACTTTGACTCCGAGGTTGCGGGTTCGATTCCCGCACAAGACAAATATTTGTGTGCATGAACATGTCTGTTTGTCATGGTCTGGGTATTTTCTATGTATTATTATTTATGTATTTACAAAAAAAATGTATTTAAGTATTATATCAGTTATCTAGTACCCATAGTACAAGCCTTGCTTAGTTTGGGACTAAATGGCCGTGTGTAATTTGTCCAGGAATATATATTTATTTATTTAAAATGCCAGTGACGCAAAAAAACTGGGTGCCTGCTAGCTATCGCCGCGTGGACAAGCAGTCCACAGACATTATTAATTTATTTATTTATTGCATTTCCATGTCGTTACAAGTGGTGGTAGTACATCTCAAAAAGTTTCTAACATGAACCCTGTGTAGGGCACAGCATAAAAAGTAAGAGATAACACATAAATAGTCAATAAAATAAATCAAATTACAACAGTCAATCAGTACACGCACAGTCTAAAGGAATTAGATTACGTAATATAATAATAAAATTGAAATTAATATCATTTAAATTTAACATCAATAAGGAATTATAATAATAAATAAAAAAAAAAATCCGCAGGGCAGCTTGTGTGGCGAGCTGTTGTGTGAGTAGCGACACCACGGACCCGAGTCTCCAGAGAGTCGGTCAGGGCCTTCGTCTCCGGCGTGTCTTCATCGGTCGGAGTGTAAACACAAGAAGGCCCGCAGGACTCTCAGCTCTGGCTTGCCTTCATTGGCCGTCCAGAGAGGAGCCGCTAGAGCTATATGCTCCAGGGGTGGAAGTGTTAAAGGGCATCACGCCGCGAGTAACTTCGGAGAAAGCGCAGCACACCTCTCGACATCCCTGAGTCACTCACACCGGTGTTGCCCCCGGCCGTTTTCCTGGCATTTCGGGGGCCCATCTAGTGAGTGGCAAGCCACCGCCTGCCGCAAATAACTAGCAATAAAAGCAGTTATGGCAGGCGTCCGTCCCTCTTCTGTAATAGCCCGGTATTAAGTTCACCCAGACCTCATCTCCATAGCCCATTTATTTTCCATCACACTTCGCAATAGTCTCAACGCCTGCCGAGACCTGCTCATGGGTATGTCGTTCCATTGATATATCCTGGAGCGAGTCACGGCGGGCGTACAACATTACATCAAACTTCTCAAAGGGGCCTCTACGCGTTGGATTCATATCCCCGCGCATGCCTATCAAATGACCGGGCTTGACCCGTGATTAAAAAGAGATACATAATAAAAAAATATAATTAAAATCCAATATGTCTTTAACTATCTACAAATAATAATGATTCAAAATTACGCATGTCCATCAAAAAATTCGTCAAGAGAATAGTAACATTTTCCAATAGAGATTTCAATGATGCCTTAAATTTAATAGGGTTTTGTTCGCATTTTATTTCTTCGGGAATATTATTGAATATTTTCACACACATTGAATGGGGCCCAGACTGGACTAAATGTAATTTGGCGGTCATTGTGGCAAGCTTTTTTTTGGTCGTAGGTTTTGGGGACGAGAGTATGTTGGAAATTTATTAAGATTCCTTTTTACAAAATTACAGGTCTCTAAAATATATATGGAAGTCAAAGTTAGTACTTTCAGCTTCATGAAATGTGATCGGCAGCTCTCCCTATTATCTATATTGGCTATAATTCTAATACATTTCTTTTGAAGCTTAAATAATTCTGTGATATTTGTACTGTTCCCCCATAGAACTATACCGTAAACCAGCCGTGAGTGTACATACGCGTGATATGCAATCAAAGCAGTTCCTGTATCCGTAGTCTTTTTTAGCTCATATAATGCATAAGAGCATTATTACATATTATTGTTTATTTGTTGTATTTTCTCAGCAAATAGCTGGTATTATTTATAATAACACTATGGTTACGGGCCAAGACCAAGTAACTATAGTGTGGCTAAATGTTGTATACTTCCTATTCTGTGTTATTTGGGTTCGCATCATCAATCTGCATAAATTTTCGTACTATTCTACACGTGTTTAGGATTGCAGCTTTTTGCACTCCAGCAGGATATTGTTGTACGAATGATTCATGCTGTGTTTTTCTATATAGTGTCTTGTCAGTTTCTAGTTTCGTTATAGAGTAATATGCACGCATGATAAATGTGTTAACTTCATTTGTCCACTCCATGCGTACTCTGAGCTTCCGAGCCTTAGTGGACGCAGGTAGAAATTATTATTTGTATCTCTTTTTAATCACGGGTCAAACCCGGTCATTTTATAGGCGTGCGCGGGGATATGGATCCAACTCGTAGAGGCCCCTTTGAGAAGTTTGATGTAATGTTGTACGCCCGCCGTGACCCGCTCCGGGATATGTCAATGGAACGACATACCCATGAGCAGGTCTCGGCAGGCGTTGAGACTATTGCGAAGTGTGATGGAAAATAAATGGGCTATGGAGATGAGATTATTATTATCTCTCTTAAATCACGAGTCAAGCCCGGTCATTTGATAGGCGTGCGCGGGGATATGGATCCAACGCGTAGAGGCCCCTTTGAGAAGTTTGATGTAATGTTGTACGCCCGCCGTGACCCGCTCCAGGATATGTCAATGGAACGACATACCCATATACCCATGAGCAGGTCTCGGCAGACGTTGAGACTATTGCGAAGTGTGATGGAAAATAAATGGGCTATGGAGATGAGATCTGGGTGAACTTAATACCGGGCTATTACAGAAGAGGGACGGACGCCTGTCATAACTGCTTTTATTGCTAGTTATTTGCGGCAGGCGGTGGCTTGCCACTCACTAGATGGGCCCCCGAAATACCAGGAAAACGGCCGGGGGCAACACCGGTGTGAGTGACTCAGGGATGTCGAGAGGTGTGCTGCGCTTTCTCCGAAGTTACTCGCGGTGTGATGCCATTTAACACTTCCACCCCTGGAGTATATTATTATTATTTAAAACTTTATTTACCACAATTGAGGGGTACATAGGCGGTCTTAATGCTAGCAGTCTCTACCAGACAACCTTCGGGAAGAGCAGATATTCACGATATTTCAATTTTATTTAATGTCTGTGGAGCAGTCGCCTTAGTTTAGGCCAGTGTTGTGTGGGAGCGGTGTTGGAGCAAAGTCGTATAAGTGGGCTATGACCTTCATTCTGCGATCGCGAAATAATTACCAGAATTAGCCTTCTGGTCATCTATATCGGCCCATAATCACCCACGTTGGGATACGGATCTGCAATAACCACGCAGTTCAACAGCTCAACTGCGGATTGACGGAGTTGGTCTGATCTAGTTTTATATAAATAATAAATATTGTCAGACAAATTACACCCCCATCTAGCCCCAAAGTAAGCGAAGCTTATGTTATGGGTACTAGACAACTGATAAACATACGTAAATACATTTCTTTTTGTAAATACATACTTATGATACATGGAAAGCAACCAGACTAAGACAAACGACATGTTCATGCACACAAATGTTTGTCCTGTGTGGGAATCGAACCCACGAGCATTGGTGTCGAAGCCGCGTCATTGACCGCTACGCCACCGAGCTCGTCTAATATAATAATATATTTTGTCGAGGGTCACATATACCGAGGTCACATGCCGAGTGGCAAACAAGCATACGGTCCGCTTGCGACAATGAGTGTCGCTCGCGCGTTGCCACCCCCGCTGCTAACGCAGCAACTCCTTCTGGTAACCTCACCCACGCGCAACACTCCCGGGAGTTGTTATTTGGCTGCGGTATTTTGTGAGGTGGAGCTCCTTCCCCAGTCCGGCTAACGTTATGCCCTACCTCTCTTGCGCCAGAGCCTCGTTTGTTTATTGACAGGGTGCACCACGTGCAGGCAGGGTTGCCAACTATACTGTTAAAAACAGTATTATACTGTTTTTCACTACATTATACTTTTTACTGTTGAACAAAAATAAAGTATACAAAATACTGTTTTCAGCTTGACTTAGAGTTCACACATTTTTTTTTAATGAGCTTCTCGTTCGTTTTAATTTTAGTTATAATTGTTGTGAGGCATATGAAGTTTTAAAAAAAAATACTATATTAATAAGTTGTGCTGTTTAAAATATGTATTTAAAACATTAAATACATAAAATACTGTTAATTTTTCTAAAATACTGTTTAATATTCTTCTCAGACCTCAATATATTTTATTTCTTGTAAAAAAAGTTGGCAACCCTACGTGCAGGTGAGGTTGGCTTTGGCTCTTAATTAAGATGTTGGTGAGCCCCTTACACCCCAAACGTCGCGGTCTATTTCGCCACTGATCTGCACTATCGAATCAACAACATGAATCGAAGGGGTTTAGTACTTTGAGTACACCTCTGTACCACGTTACTCAACTGCGGCATTGTTACGATAGTAACATATAATATCATTGCATTTATCTAAATCAATCAATAGGCTATTTGACAACGTTAAAAAATTGTATAAATTATTTAACAATATCGTAAAATACACAAAACTGTTAACATCTGCAAACTTTCATTCTAATATCTTCAGTCAGACTTATTTTAAGGTCGATCAAAGTTTGGCGGGAAAGTCCATTTAAAAAAAATGAAATTACTAAAAGATAATATTTTCATTGGTACTAATTACATATACGTAGTATTTAACATAGTTGTCGAACAAATTTCTGATTTGATGCATACAAAATATAAACCTGTGACGTCATAACTCAGTAGCCTTTTCATTTGTATGTTATTATGCAAGCCATAGGCTATTTGACCAACATTTATTTTGATTTGATATGTAGGGACGTCTGAATATTATCATAGGTGAAAGAATTACTTCGATAGCACAAAAATCTCTCGAGATATGTTAATTTGAAAATCACAATTTTGGACTTTCCCGAAAACGCTCCATAAAAAACAAAAGGCTACTAAGTTATGACGTCATGTACGTCACAAATTTCAAAAAGAGTGATAGTTTATCATAGTTTCATTCTGCAATGGTAAAATAATTATTCATTCATTCGTTCAATTATGAGAATTGGCCTTAGTAACACAGAGTACTTTGTACTAAACTCTTTAAATTCGGGGTAAAAAAAACATTCTATTTTACGTGTCTTAATAGTGGTAAGTACAATGTAAAACTAACTCACTTGTCCATTTTAGAGTGCGCTGGTCAGAAATATAGCACTGCAGGATGATTTAATTCACAAACCAGGGACAGTATAACAAATGGGATGTAAAATTTGTACTCGTACAACGCGTCTGTATTGAACACTATACAGCTTTGATATCCACATGTATCTAATTCGAATTATTATATAGATAAGATAAGATAGCATTACTGAAGACATTTTGATAAAACGCGGACTTAACCCGCCTGGGTTACCTTCACATAGGGTTGCCAACTATAAACGCAGGTGCTATTACGTATCTCCGATGACAGCTCATAATGATGTCACTGAGCAATGTTTTCAACGATGTGCTGTCAAACGACTCGTTTCGTATTCGCTAACTCCAGTGATCAACTAAGATGACGTCCTAATCAGTGCCTATCGCTGATGTCTATCGTACAGATACGTGAAAACTCCGGATTTTGAATCATAAAACCCGGACGTGTCATCAGTGCTTTTTAGTACTATTCACAGACATTCAATTTCATTATAGTAATTGAATGTCTGTGGTACTAGTACTATTTTATATTCTGTGACAAGAGATAAGACGGTTATTCGAAGCATGGAGCGGGCGGTATCTCTTTATACTCAAAGGCGGTATCTAGTGATTTCATTTTTTTAACCGTAGATTACAAATTTTAATTAAACCTTATGATTTTCATCCGACAACCCTACCTCTACAAAATACCGCAGCATACCTGTTAACAATTTCCTTGAAGTTTTTTTTTTTTATTATATGTATTCTTTATTGCACATAAAACATAAAATCCATACTAATATTATAAATGTGAAAGTGTGTTTGTTTGTTTGTTCTTTCTTTCACGTCGAAAAGTAACAAACTTATTGACATGTTATTTTTTGGAGATAGTTTAAGTCCTGGAGAGTGGCATAGGCTACTCTTTATCCCGGAAAAACGTCTTATTCCCACGGGAAAAAATAAAGTTAATAATCATTTGTCCTTCTTTCACTAGATTACTAGATGGCGCTGTCTCAATTTCTAAATCCATAGTAATATTAACGCGCGTAACATAATAACAATAAAAAATATTCCTGGACAAATGACACATGAAACATTCTCGTGCGCTGCCACCCACACAGCCAACGAAGCTCCTTCCTTTCTGGTGACCTCACTTACTCGCAGGGACACGACAACTTGTTATTTGGCTGAGGTATTCTGTGAGGTGAAGGTACCTTGTGTACTTCCCCAGTCGGGCATCTTACAAATACGCTGTGCCCTACCTATCTTTTGCCAGAGCCTGTTTCGCTAGTCGGCAGGGTGAGCTACTTACACCCCAAAACTTGAGTTCCCCCCCTCCCTCCAACTACAGGGTTGGTTTGTTCCTGAGTGAGGCCACCAAAAAGGAAGGGGTTGCTGCGTTAGCATTTTGGATGGAAACACGTGTATGATATTTCATGAACCGCGCGATTATTATATTTATTATGCCTACGATACGGCAATTAACAATTAACTATGGTTAATTACATCTATAAATACTTTTCATTTATTTATATAATAAATGGTTTGTAAAAACACATTTTGCAATTTCATGTACACATTTTTTTTAATAATTTAGCTCATGGCGGTATAAATTATAATATAGTCAATCAGGGTTTAAAACTTAAACTTTCAATGTAAGTTTAGCCCAACAATTTTTTTGGTTTTAATTTTGTTTTGTTGTCGCTGATTAAATTTCTAGACGTTATTACTCTTTGGTTTCCATATAAAAACCCGTTTGTAAGTGTTTCTTGAATAAAATTGATATGAAGCAGTAATGTCATAATAATCTAGGCGATTAAAAAATAATTTTGTGTTATATATATATCAATTTCAAAACAAAATCAGTTTTTTCAAAAAGTGGATCAAAGTTACCCAGATTGACTGTACATTATGACGTTTTCAAACTTTCAAACAGTCCATGATGTCGTCTCCCTTGCACCTCACTACGAGAAGACACTAATAAATTGCATGAAAACGTAATAAATAATAGTATTGTTCATCCGTTCACCGTTCACCCGTATCGTGTGCTAAATCGACAAGACGCAGAACGCACGAGACCGAGCACGTCGATAATCTAGTCTATCCATCATTCATAAGTCATTATTAGATTCTCATACGTACGCCTACTTGGTCTTCTGGGTTTCTGTCTCGCAGAGAATGTAGGGCCGCTATTATGACAAGCGAAGAGTACCTACTTTATAGGAGGAAAAGTGTAACAGTCAATTTGCTTTGATGTATGGAAAGTGCTGCCTCTAGAGCGATATTTGGATACTAAAGAAGGGTAAAAGTAAAGACAATTGTCTTGTATAGGACAGTATGGAGATAAGTTCAAAAAGGTCCAACTTTATACAACCCAACAGTAATTATAACAAATCAAACAAACCTTAATATTTTCTCTAGTATAAGCAAATGGTATGGTATGAACAAAACAATTGTTGACGAATTGAGGTGTATGAATTCGTATAGTCCAGTATAAAATATAATAATTTTAGTCACTTTTATTAATGCTATGCAACTTTTTGAAATTATGTATTAAATTTAATATAATAACCTTTGATGCTTTCTTTCAAATTTACCCTGTAAATTTACGGATACTTTTTCAAATTCAAGATAGTTCTTATAATGTTACCCTCCGTAATACTTTTTCTCTATACATACTCGTAGGATCATATCAATGTCCAAGAACAGTGATTCCCAATTATTTTTACTGCGTATTAATTAAAAAAAATAGCAAAATCTAGTGTATTTTATGTAGTAATATTGTTTGCGTATTCGTTGTTTACTGATTTATATTATGAAGCCATTCCTTCCTTCCTGGAAGAATATGTATACTATAATCAGCATCCCTTCCAAAGGCAACACCTACAATACGCTCACTATAAAAAGCGCGTGGAAACGTCGGCAGTCCTCATTTGCTTCACGACGTTCGGCGCACAAGAAACTCCAAGAGCAGGTCACGCTGTCACTCAGGTCATAAGAGCCATTGTTCTTTTCTTTGTATCAAGTGCGTAGTTACCTTGTCGATTGTAAAATTACTTGTAGTGATTATTATTTCATGTTATTATCAAAGTTAATTATAAAAAGCCTTGTTTAATCTAAAATTGTTGTTTTTTTTTTAAGTAATTAATGCCTAGATGCTAAAAATACAATTAATTGGCAGACACTGCTCTAGGGAATTAATTATTATTGGACAGTGGTGTTTTATGTGTCGCTAGTCAGCCTATTCCTAATATAATAATAATGTACTCTACTTCTCTCCTTCCTCAATCTCATTTGCTAATCATTCGACTTAAGCCTTAACGTAGCAATGAGTTACTTACATACCTACCAAAATATTACTAGACATTTCGATTTTTTTAATTTAATCTGACATTTAGTGACAAAGTTAAAAGTTGCGTATTTGTTTATTATCCCTGGAACTTAAAAACAGTGACTAGCAGCGTGAAAAATCAGGAGTTGCATTACTTTGTAAAAAAAATTATTCTGTAAAACCACGTTCACTACCTTGTCGACTAAACATTTTGTTTTGACCAAAAGTTTTGTTTGAAATGAAACGAAATGAATTGCTTTATTTGCACATATACAGACTTTATATAAATATATAAATATGAGGCCAAGTCTGGAAATTGTTTGTCAACTGTACATTGCCTTAAAAATATAGGCATGCAAAATTCAATATTTTGCATGCCGTTAAAATATATATTTTTTGACGTGACAACGTCTTATAAATTGGTTAGCCGGGTGACACTTCAAGAAACGCGCTCACGTTATGCGCTCACAATGAGAGCGAGTGAGAGGCACGCGTCCCTTCCACTCGGGCATGGTTAGCCCGCCTAAGAGCGAGAGAGACAGACATAAAAAGTGAAAGGCATGCGTCCCTTCCACTCGAAAACATTTTACCACTCAAAGTCGTTGTCACGTAAAACTTTCGCCCGTATACCGACTTTACAGGCAACCAATTTTTTTTTATATTACGTCGGGTGGCAGACAAGCATGATGTGAAGCGGTTACCGTAGCCATATTAACGCTGGCAACTAAAATATCGCTCGCGCGACGCCACCCCCGCTCCCAACGTAGCACCTTCCTTTCTTCAATTCAAGGGAATTGTTATTTTGCTGCGGTCCATTTCCAAACAACAGGATGCACCGCGTGCAGGTTAAGCTCGCTTTGGTTCAAAGATGATGAACGACTTACACCCCAGTACATTAAAATCTTAATATTTAAATCAGCTTTAAATGACAGAATTATGGCAAGCATTTTATATAAGAACTAGCTGACTTGCGCAACTTCATCTGCGTGTGACAGAGGGTTGAGAGTGAAGTGTAAGGTTACTATTTGAAAGGTTATAGTGAGCCAATCTTCAAAGATAGAATAATACACAGAACTTTTTAAGATTAATAATTCCCTCGTATATAATTGTTGCATAACTTGAACCCTTTACGCAGCGCACGCAACGGTCTCTCTCTCGCTCTCAAAAGGAATATTTTTTCCCATTTTTGCAACATTTTTCATTGGTGCTCCGCTCCTATTGGTGATAGCGTGATGTTATATAGCCTTCCTCGAAAAATAGGCTATCTACCACTAAAATATTTTTTCGATTCGAATGAGTAGTTCCTGAGATTAGTGCGTTCAACCAAACAAACAAACTCTTCAGCTATAAATTAGTATAGATCTAACCTTTCCGATAACTACAATAAAATAAATTCAATAAAAAATAGTGGTGATTGTTAATTATTTAATATGAATATCAAGTTTACACAGTTAATATTTTCTGTCTGGTCAAGTTATACTAGACCTACACAACTAAAATAAAATAAAAAATATTATGATGGCTAATAATGGCTTAGTTGGTATAATGGTATTGGACAGATCCACAGTATTTTTCCTTCTCAGTGCTGAGCCTAAGCGACAATCTAGTCCAACTACCAGCTAACTTGGTTTTGGGCGAGTGGGACGAGATCGCACGAATAAGACGTATACCGAAGTAGTTTTGAATAAAAACGCTGCTAAGACTGTGGCCGGAACGGAACGAAAGAACGTCAGTGAACAAAATGGCTGACGAAATAGTAGCCCAATATATCTACAGATGGCGCTGCATGGTATGAACATTGACGATCTTCGGTGGAAGCTGGTTTGGTCCTGCTCAAAAAAAGAAAATAAGTAGAGAAAAAAAAACAAGGAAGCAAGTTCGTAAAGCAACTTTTCGTTTGTTCGTAATTGCTTTAATTCGAATAATGTTTGTGTAAATACCATTAGAATTGTGTAAATATGTCGGATTCAAATAAACGAAGAGCTAGAAAGTCAAAGTTAGTGCCACGTGATTATGTGGATGTGGACATCGAAGATGAGAAAAGTAACAAAATGCAGGTAGGACCACCATTTTGTAAAAGTCATATCTACTGTGTACCTACCTACTTAATTACAAATACGCGTTTCAATCAAATTCTAGTCCATATTTCATTTTGTACCGTTCGTTTCTTGTTTAAAGAGGATTACAGTATCAGTAAATCTTCATTATGAATTGCAGCGTACAATAATTGTAATGAACAAAAGACGAAATATGTACGTGGGTAAAAGTATTTTTATGTCAAATACATAACCTAATTTTTATGACGTAAACGTAAAACAATGTACTTAAATTGGAAGTTATGAATGAAACTTTAATTAATTTTAGTAAGAAATATGCTTTTCGTAATTTGAATAAAATGAAAATGAAAAATGTAAGGGAAATTCTATATTTCACTACTGGGGCATTGTGTGTCTTGTCATGAAACTTTAGAAAAAATCTAAATCTTACTTTTCACTCTCTTTTTATACTAAACTAGCTGCGGCTTCGCACGGGTAGAAAGTGGTGTTTTATTTTCCTCGCAATTTTTACGTCTCTTCTCCCATAAGAACCTGCCTTCCACCTTAATGATAATATTAAAACGAAAATTTGCAGAATTGGTCAAACCGTTTTTTTGCTCGAGTTTTGTGCTAACAATCACTTAATATACCTAATATTAACATAATATAACATTAACAAATTAAAAAATATTAACAAAAAGTATTTAGGACCTATTTGTTTACATTTTTAGGGTTCCGAACCTCAAAAGGAAAAACGGAACCCTTATAAGATCACTTTGTTGTCCGTCTGTCTGACTGTCTGTCTGTCTGTGTGTCTGTCTGTCAAGAATTTCTATGTCGAGAATGCGTGGGAGGTATCAAGCTGAAATTTGAACTGTATACTCAGGTCTACGGTCCCATGAAGTTAAAAAAAATTCAAACTGCTAAGTTTACGTAGAAAAAAGTTACGGCCGTTTATTCAGCAAAAAACGCATATTTCGACACACTCAAGGGAATCAAAACCTATAGGGTACTTCCCGTTGACCTAGAACTATGAAATTTGTCATGTAACATCGTTACAGACTACAAGTACAGGAATAAATCTCAAAACTATACATTTGTAAATAGATCTTAAAAAATAGGGGGTCTATATTTTTTATAGGGTGCCGAAATTTCAAATTGAAACTACTAGTTCAAATGGGGTATCATATGAAAGGGCTTGATGTACACATTGCAAAATATATTTTATTTATTTTTTTCGACGCATTATTTCTTATTTATAATGAAAAATATCAAATTTAATAATGATACTACGTACCTACGAGTACGGAACCCTCGGTGGGCGAGTCCGACTCGCACTTGTCCGGTTTTTTCTCATAGTATTAATTTAATTTTTAATTCTTAGGCCGGCTTTACGCGACCCACACATCACAGAATAAAAATACTGAATTTAAGAATCTGAATCTATAGGTGTGTGACTTCACTCTTTAGAAATGTAGTGAAAGTGCAAAATGACCATGGTACATTAACTTTATAGAAGTAGAACTACCTAGAAAATTAAAAATAAAAAAAATTTAGTTATCTTTTATTCTAGTATTGTTTAGTTCTAGGTAATTTAGATTTATTTGTATTTCATGTATTGTAATAGAATTTATTATCTATTTTAAGTTTTTATTAAGTTTTTATTAATATAATAATATCAGTTATCTAGTAGAACTACCTAGTAAGTAAAACATCTGAAATCTAAAATAGTCATACTATCTCCTAGCATGACTATTTTAGATTCCAGATGATGTCTGAAATGAAGAAGTCATATCATCTAATATATAAAATTCTTGTGTTGCAATGTTAGTTACCATACTCTTCCGAAACGGCTTGACTGATTCTTATGAAACTTTGTGTGCATATCGGGTAGGTCTGAGACTCGGCCAACATCTGTTTTTCATACTAGACTTGTGTAGTTCCTGAGTGAATAGTTCGATTGTACCAGTTCATTATACAAGCCGGTTCTTCTCACTCACTCTTTCTTGTCCCATATAGTTCACTGCGTCATTTAGTTCAATCAAGTGACAAAGAGTAAAAAGAACGGAAATACATAAAGCGTACGAGCTAGAATGAGAGAAATATGTTGTAATGCCAAAATTGCGATAGAGAGCGAAAAGGACGAAGATTCTGAAATTGTTCGAGATAAAACGAGACAGTTTCTTGAGTGGTTAACTGACCGAATTAGAACTCGAAGGCTAAGTACATAAGAACCATAAGCTGTTAGCAAAAAATGCTATAGTAGTAAAGATACAAGGCTCAATTTTTATATTAATTATTAATTTAACCACTAAATAATTTCTTTTTACTCAAGGTTGACAGTCCTAAGCCTGTGAAAAGTATGAAGGAAAATCAATATTTGTAAGGGAATTCATAAAATATTTAATTAGTTATACTTATTTAAAATAAAAATACAATGTCATCAAAATGATGCAATAGAACTGAAAAGAATGTAGAAGGAATCAGTCAATAGAACTACTGAGTCGATTGAATCAAAGATACATTGAACTAAACTGAACTTGTGAGTCAAAAGAACTACAGAAGTAATTGAACTAAATGAACTAGATGAGTGATATTGTTCATTTGCGTCAAAAGAACTGCATCATTGTTTTCAGTTCAGTGAACTATTTTGCACAAGTCTATTTCATACCCCTAAATGATAAGGGTGAGATCACCTTATCATACCCCTAAATATATATTTTTTTATTATGACAAAAAAAAATATTTTTATTGTATCATGATTTAACCATTGAAATATACATACAACTTCAAATTTTTACCCATAAATGGCAAAACAATGTTTGCTGATCAGCTAGTAATATGTACTATATTCCTTCTACAAGTGGCCAGTACTAAATGAGATCAGTCACTTTTATAATAAGGAAAATAATGGAGTAATTTGTAAAATGTACTTGAAAGTGAGTGCAATAATGCGCTATGCATGTCACAGTATTAAGAGTGTCCTACCAGTAATTTGACTCCTTTGTTTTTGAATGACTCTGCCACCACTCGCTTTCCTGTGTCCACCCCCCCCCCCCCACACCCCCCCCCCCCCCTGAAAAAACTGAATTGAAGTATCTGAAACTTTATGTGTGTGAGGTCGCTCTTTAGAAATGTATAGAAAGATGTGCCTCTGAATTTCAGATTCTTAAACTCTGCATCATACTCGTTAGTAGTTTCATTAACATGAATGAAACTTTAACAATCTATCTGATAATATCAGCATGTGTGTGGTGAATATAAAAAAACGACGTAGTCCACGAAGAGCACCCGTCTGAATAGCACCTGTGCGAATAGCACCTAGCCTAGTCCACGAAGGGCACCTATCAATATTTTTGGCAGGTGCTCTTCGTGGATTCAAATTTATTTTTACATTTTTGTCCACGAAGAGCACCTACGACTCAGCAGTCTAGTGCTGGGGTGTATATGTTTTACAGGACATTACTAAATGAAAAATATCGATAAAAATCGACGATTATCAAGGTAAACAGATTTTTATTTGCGTTTCTACAAAAAATATGTTATTAAACGTGGTTATTTAGCATTTTTACCCACGACGGAACGGAGACGGTACGAGTATATCTATGCGTTTGGGGTACTAGAATGTTTGTGCAAATCAATGTTGCCATTTATCTCCAAAACTACGAGTCCGATTTTGATGCGGTTTTCAGTGATGGGTTCGGGTTGGATTGGTTCCTGTTCTTAGATAGGTGTAACGGTGACAACTCACCAGGGGGCGCTGCAGTAAAAATTTGTTTGTGCAACCAATGTTGCCATTTATCTCCAAAAGTACGAGTCCGATTTTGATGCGGTTTTCAGTGATGGGTTCGGGTTTGATTGGAGCATGTTCTTAGATAGGTGTTACAGTAACGACTCACCAGAGGGCGCTGCAGTAAACATTTGTTTGTGCAAAACCACGTGAGGGTTTTTTTGCATCTTTAAACACCCGCCCTGGTGTTAGGCTCGATGGCGAGCGGTGCAACAGTAGAAGGAGGCCATTATACTACTACTCCACTGAACAACCACAAAAAATATATACACGTGATATCTTACTACACCAGCCCCCCCCCCCCCCCCCCCCCGTGATATTTCGTGATTTTTACCGAAGCCCCCTCACATGATTAATGGGCGGCCCCTTTTTTGTGTATAGGTAATACACATTAATGCCGCGCAGAGAAAGTATATATGATATTATATCTATATAAATGTACATCGCGCGAAATTAGATGATCAAACTCTTATGGGCGCCATACACTCGTCGAGTGGCGAGGGAAGTAGGCAGGAACGTAGTGTGGCCACGATATGCGCCCATTTTAGGCGCCCATTAGACGCTCATTCAAACGTCAGTCAATTCCATCAGTCATGAATTGCGTTTGCTCGACGGTGACTGATGAAATTTTATCGACATTAGACGGTCACTCTGACTGATCGTCAGTCAAACCCAAAATTTCACAGGGAATACACGTGTTCAGGCGAGAACAAATATTTATTCCCATAATATTTATTCCCTATGTACGCATTTTTTATTTATTTATATTCGCATGAAAGATGCGTGTTTTGATAACCTGTTGATCAGCTCGAAAAGCTCGGAGCAACTTTGCGATATCTTGTTGCTAGTAGAAATATTGAAGACATGAAGTTTTCAGTATTTAATTATGTCATCTGCTGCTATTTGTGAAGCAATTTTAAATATCTACATGTCGGGCACTTATATACGTTTTACAAGAGCTCGATGGCGTCGTTGCGCGTGTCAGTCTATTCGATCACGCAGGTTAAGCAACATCTACCGTAGCCAGTCTAAGGATGGGTTTATTTATTTCGAGCTCCTCTGTGCTTTAGAGCGCACGTTAAGCCGTCAATTCCGGCTGTTGTAATTAAATGACAGTCGTTAAGCCTGGTCGGTGGCCATTTGGGCGTCTTGAAAACACTGGCGTCTGCCAACCTGTTGTTGTTGAACCCAGTTGAGCGGCCGGCGTGGTGGAGTATGTTCTAAACCCCTTCTATTGATGCGAGACTCGTATCCCATCAGTTGGATGATTATAGGTTGTTGCCGAAGTACAAAAACAACATTACAAGTTATTTATCTAACACTTCAATTTTAATAATACTTATTTCGGGATATAATTGTAATAAGATAAAAAAGTAGGGTATTTATAATTTTAAAATTCAGGCATCAATTGAGAAATGTGTGATGCAAGATGATTATTATTATTATTATCTTGTTAATGTGATGGGGTAGGAATATTTGGGATGTGTAGTATGGATTCATTTGAATTTAAAGCAGGGCTTTCAGATGGTTGATCGTAATGATAGTTAATACTTGAAATTATTAGGGAAGCCGTGCCTCTTTCTAAAGATGTAAAATTATTTGTACTTCTTCTAAAGATGTAACTCCAATGCATTCCATGTCCGACTCCATCGCTGTCCGCGCGCTGACTGACGCTTGACTGATGAATTGCCATTACACGTTCACTCAAAAGTCATGACTGATGGTTGAATGATGCAAAAATCAAAATATTCAGATAATCGTCAATCAACTTCATTCAACCATCAGTCACAGCATTAGACGATAGGTTATCCGTCAGTCATAGCTGTGACTGTGGTAATACTGACAGCAAAACCTACCGTGTAAGGCGCCCATTAGACGCTCATTCAAACGTCAGTCAATTCCATCAGTCATGAATTGCGTTTGCTCGACGGTGACTGATGAAATTTTATCGACATTAGACGGTCACTCTGACTGATCGTCAGTCAAACCCAAAATTTCACAGGGAATACACGTGTTCAGGCGAGAACAAATTTTTATTCCCTATGTACGCATTTTTAATTTATATAAATTCGCATGAAAGATGCGTGTTTTGATAACCTGTTGATCAGCTCGAAAAGCTCGGAGCAACTTTGCGATATCTTGTTGCTAGTAGAAATATTGAAGACATGAAGTTTTAAGTATTTAATTATGTCATCTGCTGCTGAAGCAATTTTAAATACCTACATGTCGGGCACTTATATACGTTTTACAAGAGCTCGATGGCGTCGTTGCGCGTGTCAGTCTATTCGATCACGCAGGTTAATCAACATCTACCGTAGCCAGTCTATGGATGGGTTTATTTATTTCGAGCTCCTCTGTGCTTCAGAGCGCACGTTAAGCCGTCAATTCCGGCTGTTGTAATTAAATGACAGTCGTTAAGCCTGGTCGGTGACCTTTGGGCGGCTTGAAAACACTGGCGTCTGCCAACCTGTTGTTGTTGAACGCAGTTGAGCGGCGTGGTGGAGTATGTTCTAAACCCCTTCTATTGATGCGAGACTCGTATCCCATCAGTTGGATGATTATAGGTTGATGCCGAAGTACAAAAACAACATTACAAGTTATTTATCTAACACTTCAATTTTAATAATACTTATTTCGGGATATAATTGTATTAAGATAAAAAAGTAGGGTATTTATAATTTTAAAATTCAGGCATCAATTGAGAAATGTGTGGTGCAAGATGATTGTTGTTATTATTATCTTGTTAAATGTGATGGGGTAGGAATATTTGGGATGTGTAGTATGGATTCATTTGAATTTAAAGGCTGGCAACGGATCGGCGATCCTTTGGTATTGCTGATCTCCATGGGCGGTGGTGATTGCTTTCCATCAGGTGACCCGCATGCTCGTTTGCCCCCCTCTCATATAAAATAAAAAGGTCTTTCAGATGGTTGATCGTAATGATAGTTAATACTTGAAATTATTTGGGAAGCCGTGCCTTTTTCTAAAGATGTAAAATTATTTGTACTTCTTCTAAAGATGTAACTCCAATGCATTCCATGTCCGACTCCATCGCTGTCCGCGCGCTGACTGACGCTTGACTGATGAATTGCCATTACACGTTCACTCAAAAGTCATGACTGATGGTTGAATGATGCAAAAATCAAAATATTCAGATAATCGTCAATCAACTTCATTCAACCATCAGTCACTGCATTAGACGATAGGTAATCCGTCAGTCATAGCTGTGACTGTGGTAATACTGACAGCAAAACCTATCGTGTAATGGGCGCCTAATGGGCGCCTTAACATCGTTCTTTTTGATCAAAATTTTTGAATGAATAATTTTTTTGGTGTGTAGTTACTCTATTTATACCTAATTATTTATACCTAGCTATTTCGTTTTATAGAGTAGAAAAACTTAAAGAGCTAAAAAGAAAAAGAAATTGTGAACGTCATATTATCAGCGTCAGAAATATTTGAAGAAAATGAAAAAATAAGTAATAAATAATAATGAATAATAACTTTTTTTTGTTGCCTAATAACCACGTTTACTAACATGGTTTTTGTAGAAACGCAAAAACAATCTGATTACCTTGATAATCGATTTTTATCGATATTTTTCATTTAGTAACGTCCTGTAAAACATATACACCCCAGCACTAGGCTGCTGAGTCGTAGGTGCTCTTCGTGGACAAAAATGTAAAAATAAATTTGAATCCACGAAGAGCACCTGCCAAAAATATTGTTAGGTGCCCTTCGTGGACTAGGCTAGGTGCTATTCGCACAGGTGCTATTCAGACGGGTGCTCTTCGTGGACTACGTCAAAAAAACGGGCCAAGTGCCAGTTGACTCCAGGGTTCCTACCATTATCTATTTATAAAAACTATTATCTATAAAAACAGCAAAAAAAGTCACGTGTTGTATGGGAGCCCACCGTAAATAATTGTTTTATTTTTATTTAATTAATTTTGGGGTGTAGTGGTTCATCAACACCTTTGAACCAAAGCCAACTTCACCTGCACGCGGTGCACCGTGCTGACTGACAAACGAAGCTCTGGCGAAAAGAGAGGTAGGGAGCGTAATTGTAAGCTACCCGACTGGGGAATGTACCTCCACCTTACAGAATACCGCAGCCTAATAACAATTCCCTTGAGGGTTGTTGTGTTCCTGCGAGTGAGTGAGATCACCAGAAAGGAAGGAGATGCTGCGTTGGCAGCGGGGGTGGCGGCGCGCGAGCGATATTTTATGTTGCGAGCGTTAATATGGCTACGGCAACCGCTTCACATCAGGCGAGCCGTATGCTTGTCTGCCACCCACGTAGTATAAAAAAAAAAAAAAGTTACATCCCCAGTCGGGCAGCTTACAATTACGCTCCCTACCTCACTTTTCGCCAGAGCTTCGTTTGTTAGTCAGCAGGGTGCACCGCGTGCAGGTGAAGTTTGCTTAGATTTAAGGATGTTGATGAACAACTTACACCTATGCATACATATACATATTGTGCTCCGTTTTTCAGGAATCTCCAGAGATAATGCCGAAGATCTTCATAAAGTCACTCGACAAGCTCACCGCACCAGCCTCACCTAGCACCGAAGATTCGTCAATTCAGTTCAATGTGCAAGTGGAAGTGGAATCATGCGAGGACGGAGACAACCTTGTAATAGATGAATCCTACTTCAACAATATGACGGACCAAAATGATGATGATACAGACTGGGCTATTGGAGAAGCAACGGAACCTAATCAAAAAGATATTTCAATAGCCGATAATGATGAAGAATCACTGTCCGAATACATGAAGTTTCTATCAGCTCGATCGACGGCTACTCCCGTGCAGCACGTGTCTACCACAACGAAACTGACTACAGAGGAAATCTTAAACGAAGTAGATAGTATATTGAATAACTCACATAATGTAGCCGATCAAATACTAAGCATTGAGGTTAAGAATATCTGGGGACGTTTACAGCATACACCGAATAAACAAGATGAGCACGAGGTTATGATTCAAGAAGTTCTGGATTCGTGGATGAAGTGGTTTCATTCGAAATTGAACGATCCACCTCTGTTCTACAAATGTTACGTATGTGAAAAGGCTTGGTGGGATTTGTATGACTTTAGAGAGCATATCAGGAACCATAGAAATTTGAACGTTGATATTGAGGCATTCGGTGAGCAATGCTGTATTGGAGCTTATGAAGAAAAGCCCGATGAGAATAAGCAGTTTCCCATAGACTCCGATTGCTGGAGATGTGGCAAAGACTTCGATAGTCATATGAAGCCTTATTATGAATGCGGTGGTTGTATGCTGCATTTCAATTCTTGTATAATGCTAGCGGAGCACGAAGGCTCTTGCGTTTCTTACTGGTATGAAAATAACTATGACAATCGTGATAAACAAGATATAGATGTACACCAGTGTCCGTTATGTGCAAGAAGACTGTTTTCCAACTACGCTTTGATGATGAAGCATATGCTTGCATACCATTCAGTCCGTTCTGATAGATGTACGTTCGTTAAAACGACGACTTGTGTTAAATGTGACGGTAAATATATAAATTATTTCACTCATTACTGTAGATCGAAGCATGGAACAATTTTCTGTAAAAATTGTGATCGGAGATTCTCATCTAAAATTCTATTTGATATACATCAAAGTTTAAATAAGAAAGCGGTTAAGTGTAAAGTTTGTGATCTGACATTGGAGACGCAGTGTAAGGAAGTGGAGCATATGTTAACGCACACTGAGGACTTCATTGTAGCGTTTAGATGCAGGATATGTTGCGAGAAGAATTCAACGAACATGTTGATTCTGAAACGTAAAATTCATGACATCGTAGAACATTTTAAACAGTGTCACAAGTCGAAACGATTTGACAATAGGCTACGGGATTATGATTCGGTAAGTTTATTTTTATTTATAGCCTTAAACAAATATATATATATACCTACATATATGGGCCTTATGAACAAGCTCAAAGTAGCCCAACGAGCTATGGAGAGGGCTATGCTCGGAGTCTCTCTGCGAGATCGAATCAGAAATGAGGAGATCCGTAGAAGAACCAAGGTTACCGACATAGCCCAGCGGATTAGCAAGTTGAAGTGGCAGTGGGCAGGGCACATAGCACGGAGGACGGATGACCGATGGGGTCGAAAGGTTCTCGAGTGGAGACCACGTACCGGCAAGCGCAGCGTAGGACGTCCACTCACAAGGTGGACAGACGACCTCATTAAGACCGTAGGATCGCGCTGGATGCAAGCCGCTTCCAACCGGTCTTATTGGAGATCTAGAGGGGAGGCCTATGTCCAGCAGTGGACTTTCAATGGCTGAGATGATGATGATGATGATGACCTACGTCCGTACGTATATGTTATGGTCTATGTAATAAATTAGTTGATATGTTGATCTGTTGATATGTATGTGATAAAACATGTTTTGGTTAGATTTGATTAGATTTTTGGTTAGGTTCGGGTTTTCTTGTGTCCTGTCATAGGAAATAGGAGCTATGCGAAACGGAGCCGCCCGGCCCGATGCAAACTTAAGGCCTTAGCAGCGAGCTGACTATATAAGCTAAACTATGACATGTGATTCATGTTTCTATGACTTATAGTTGTGTAATTATTAAGGTAAGCCGATGTAGACCAATTCGTTAGAGTCCAGTTTTCTGGTACCTGTATGTATTGGAGTGATTTTAAAGACGATTCACGTCAAAATGATCCTTATTGACCTAATTGGAGGGGGAGTGTTATTCCAGCACTTAGTAGCCTGTAGCAATACAAGAATCTTACGAGCGTCTATATAATAAATAAATATTCCTGGACATATTATACAGCGCCATCTAGTCCCAAACTAAGCAAAGCTTTTACAATGGGTACTATATAAGTGATACGATCTACGTAAATACTTTTTTTGTTGTAAATACATGCATATAATACATAGACAACATTCAGACCAAGACGAACAGACATGTTCATGCACACAATTGTTTGTCGTGTGCGGGGATTGAACCCGTAACCTTAGTCCTGGTGGTCTGTGCTGTCGCTGACTTTGTTTAACAAATATCGACAAGCTTTACCGATTTTGTTGTGCATTTCTTTATATAATAGACGAACCTGGTGGTCGAATTGCTAGCAATGGCTAGGGAATGCAATCTCGTTCTCGCGAGATCTCGCGCGGCGGCGGCGGGGCCTGAGGTAGCGGTCGGGGGACGAGGTCTCGCTCAGATTCGCTTGTTTTTTCTTTTGCATAAATAACCACAAAAATACTTGAACGCATTCAACTCGTCGACAACAATGATTACTAGTAAACATACAAACACAGCAAGTAGACGCAACAAGCGAATCTTAGCGAGACCTCGTCCCCCGACCGCTACCTCAGGCCCCGCCGCCGCCGCGCGAGATTTCGCGAGAACGAGATTGCATTCCCTAACAGTGGCAACTTTGACTCCGACGTAGCGGGTTCGATCCCCGAACAACACATACATTTGTGTGCATGAACATGTCATTTTGTCTCGGTCTGGGTGTTTTCTATGTATAATAAGTATGTATTTACAAAAAAAAAGTATTACACGAAATAGTAAAACACAAACTAATAACGAAAAACTCCAAAATTTGCAACGTTAGATGTAAAATTGCAAAATATGTGACGTCACACTAGGGAGGGGGGAGTCTCACAAATGTGACCAGCTGTGACAAGGACGGGGGGAGGGATCAAAAAATCAAGAAATTCGTGTGACGTAATTTATGGATAGCCCCTTACCTAATATCCATAGTACAAGCTTTGCGCTTAATTTGGGACTAGATGGCGCTGTGTAAATTGTCCAGGAATGTACATTTTTTTTTATACTACGACGGATGGCAGACAAGCATACGGCCCGCCTGATGTGAAGCGGTTACCGTAGCCATATTAACGCTCGCAAGATAAAATATCGCTCGCGCGCCGCCACCCCTGCTGCCAACGCAGCATCTCCTTCCTTTCTGGTGACCTCACTCACTCGCAGGAACACAACAACCTCAAAGGAATTGTTATTAGGCTGCGGTATTCTGTGAGGCGGAGGTACAATCCCCAGTCGGGTAGCTTACAATTACGCTCCCTACATCTCTTCATTCATTTTCATCTTCATGCACATAAAAATAATGTACAAAGGCGGACTTAAATATATATATAAATTCCAGGTGATTATTCCTACGAAATTAACGCAAGTAAAACAACGTCCAGGAATTCTCGAAGATTCCACTTCATCAGGATCAGTAAGGGAGAGAGAAACCAACAAACGCAGGACCACAAAACGAGCAGCAAGTAAACCATCTATTATAAGTAAGTAATTTATATATCGGCCGTGTGGTTTCCGGCAGACTAGAATAGAATCCGTCTCTTCCCGTGGATGTCGTACAAAGCGACTAAGGGAAATACATTATCAAACATCGATCAGGCCTTCCACAACCCGTCTGGCCAACGTGGGGAGTGTAGACCAAATCCTCCTTCTGTCTGGGACGGACGTGAGAGGGTCGTGCTCCTGTAGTGGAGACTGAAATGACCTGATGGTGATGATGATGAGTTTATAGATTTGGATGCTGACCTTTTGGAAGATTACAACACTTACGGCATTTTAAGGAGGCATCTTATAACACATTAAAAGAATTGGGGTGTGGCTTTGTCATGGACTGCCGTTGTGCTGTACGTGAATACATTCCGCCTGAGCCGAGCATGCAAGCGAGAGCGCGGAACAAGCGATAGTGAGGCTAGATCGGCCTATGCTTCCGGCTTGTGACGCATCTATCTCTCTTCCACTCCATCGGCCGATGTTTTCTTATGACGTTATCACGTAAAATTATCGTCCGTAAACCGACTTAACAGACAACCATTTTTTTTATATTACAGGGAAAAATACTAAAAGCCGCGTTAGATCACCTAGAATAATTCCAAATGATAATGGTACAGTACTATCAACACGTTTAAAGAACAATGTAACAAAAAATTTAGTAAAATACACTGCTATATATAAAACAAATGAAGATGTAAACGAGAAACAGAATAATTCCGACAGCAGAAGCAGATTCAGAAAATATTTTTCAAATTTCAATGAAAATGATGAAAGTAACATAGAGAATGACGACGTTAGAATCGAAGTATTTAAACACACAACATCAAATAATTCTAATAATGAAAATACCAAATGCACAAATGATATAAATGCACCAACAAGTAGTAGAGATATAGTAATAAAACAAGAAATTAATGCAATTGATGACAATGCTATTGATCGTAATCAAGATGATGTTACAATTGAAGAATCTCAAGTAAATATTGGAATAAAATCAGAAACAGATTCAGATAATGCTAACCAAACTGAACTTTTAAATACAAATGATGATTTTAGTACAGATAACCTTGATAGTGATATTAAAATTAAAGATGAAGTGTTAGACGATGAACAGGATCCAGTGAATTATGATATAACTATAGAAGAAACGGATATTTCACTATCAAAAGTGTTCAGAGTTTCAGATAGATTGAAAGAATTGACAAGTAAAATATTAGTAAAGGAAGAATTAATTGAAGATAAAGAAGATAATTCTAAAGAATCGTCTGGAAATATCAAAGAGGAATTCGATGAAGACATGTTGAAAAATGCAGAGTTCGAAGAAATGGACAATTCGGACATGTTCGAACCAGAAGTTCTAATAGATGGGAAGAATTCTAAAAATGATATTTATTACTGCATATGTGGTGATTTCAAAGGAACATTCTCCGAATTCCGAGACCATGAAATCTATTGCGATAATCCAGTACTTAAAAAGTATCCGATATCTAAAAAGTTGACGTATATGTGTGCGTCATGTGACTTTATAGGAACGCATGGGGAGTTTAAAGACCATGAATTTGATTGTTCTGATCCGAAGAAAGTGAGACGTTACGAATCACACTTCTGTTCTAAATGTGCGAAGGATTTCGGATCGATGAAGGATTATTTGGTACATTTAAAATTGCACGGTGTTAAGAATAAATGCTGTCCGCAGTGTTGTATGCAACTTGAACAGTATTCAGAACTTAAAACTCATCTACATACGCATATAAAGAGCCTATTTGTGTCAATGACTGTTATTAATAAGGATTATGAAAAGAGTCCAAGGGTTTTCAAATGTAAACTGTGCCGTGGGAGTTTTAAGACAGCGGAGTTCTTTGCACATTGGGAGAAACATTTGAAGATTAAAGATGGGAGCAGTACCTCCGCTAAAGCTGATAGTACTCCGGTGAAAGAGGATTCTCTCTGCGATAGGAAAATATTAGAATCGGGTGCTTTAAAAGATGCTATAGGTAAGGTTAACATTTTTATTTACATATTATGTACAAGTGGCTCAGCATCTTCTCGCGTCTAGTAACGTCACTTGAACATGGGTTTTGGGGTGTAAGTGGTTCATCAACATGTTTGAGGCATCGAGCCATCATGTAGTACGTACACATGTAGGTAAGTTTGGCTTTATCTCATCAAAGATAATGATCAGCCACTACACTTCTAGGATGATGTTAACACGGGCTTGTCTTCGCAAGTCTATGCGCCTATTTTGCGTATTTACAATAAATAATAATTTGACGAGCCCGACAGTCGAAAAGCTAGCAATAGTTCGATCCCGCATAAGACAAATATTTGTGTGCATGAAGATATCTGTTTGTCTTCATCTGGGTGTTTTTTATGTATTACATGTATTTACAGAAAAAATGTAGCCCTTACACTCCAAAAAGTCGTTTGAAGTATATTAAATTTGTCAGAGATTGTGTTGCAATTAATTGGTGGTGGAAAGTTATTCCAGCACTTAGTAGCGCAATTGATGAAATGGTTTTAAACCATAACCACAGTACACTTTCTTAAGCTTTATTTCACTGTAAATATTTCAGAATATCTACAAAAGAGGCAGCGAGGTTCTGGTAGCAAAGTGTGCGTGATATGCCAGCGTTTCTTCGAGAGACGGAACGACGTGAAGAGGCACATCGTGGAGCATTTGTTGAACGATGCGTACCTCAATAAGCACAAGAACGATGCGTTGACCTGCCAGATATGTGGACATATGTTCAAGAGCGCTGCACAGTGAGTGTTTTTTGAAGATAGCTTCTTTAGCGGCGTTGTGCAATTTTTGGGATGAGTAAAAAATGTTAAACTCGCGTCAGGACACGTGGCCTGATCGAAAATTCGAAAGACGAAGGGAAAGTAGACCGCCGGCGCGGCGTAGGAGAGGAAGTGTTATCCCCCTCTCATTCTACCGCGCGGCGAAAATGTATGCCTGCTCCTGCTGTTTAATTTTAATGTAATATAAATTGTCTGTCTGTGCACTATCGTACACAAACTTGACAATTTATATTAATAAGTAATAAATGAATATTGTATTTTACCACATAAATGATAGTACTTTTATACTGATAAATAAAGCAATTCGTGCGAAATTATTCCCTAACCATTACAATATATTCAAAAATGCACAACGTAAATGTTCAAGTTTTCACTTCTGCCGGCACTCCCGGAGTGCAGCACGTTTTTTTATGCTACTGAATTGCACACTGCCATCTAGTCCCAATCCACCACCGAGCTCGTCTTCGTCTCGTCGAGACAAATGTTTGTTTTGTGCGGGGACCGAACCCGAGTAATAAATAATTCATTCATTCATTTTAAATTCAGATACACTGGGTGGGGGCGCCACCTGCACGTAAACATCATGATCCGTGTTAAATATTTACAAAAAATAGTAATTGTGAATAATTTACTAATTTGGTTTTATATAAGTGCAGTTTGAGACTCAATTTGTGCGAGTGAATGTTATCTATGAAGACAGTGCGGTGTAAATGTAAATAAACGATGGGACTACTGCATTAAGTAAATATTACAACGCCTGCGATAAACATTATGTATTTTCATAAAAATATGGCTTAAAATTCAATTTTAGTGTATAAAAGTGCATAAACAATTAAACACAGTGGATTTAAGTGCAAATAATAAACTTTTAAGTTTGGTACAAAAACGTTTGTTAAATTTGAATTATGACTTGGACTTTGGACTCTCATTCACTTGTAATAAGTATGTATTTAATACAAATCAATGGTAGGAGCTGCCATCTGGCGGGAACTAATAAAAACACTTCTTATCTCACCTTACTTGTACGAAAACAGAGCCAATAAATAATTATGAATGTAAACTAATACAAGGGGGCATCTTAGGGAATTTAATATCAAGATGGAAAAAATATGCGAAAAATGTAAACAAATGATTAAAGGTAGACAGTTCCTGACATGTCTCACCTGCAAAAAAATTTACGACCTAAGTTGTTCTAATACCGAAAAGAGATATTTTATAATGACACCGACACAAAAAGGAAAATGGAAATGCAGTGATTGTCATAGCAAGAAACGACCCCAACTCCAACGGGAGAAACAAGGAACGCCTACACCTAACACTGATGACAACCCTGCCAATATAATTAAAACATCAAAAACTCCAGAGAAAATCCAAATCCCTACGACAGAGAAAAATGCTTCCAATTCACCAACAGCTGAAACATCTACTCAGTATGACAGTAAACCTACCAAAACGTCTTCAAAAGAAAGTTCATCTCCTGAAATATTAAACAGCACTGAGTGTAGGAACGTTACAAAGCGGCCCAAATTTAAAGTCAACGTATCAACAGAAAATTCTTTTGAGTCGCTATCGATTGAGGGTGAGCACGAAGAAATGTCATTTTCATCAGAGGATGATGAGAATAACTTGTTGTCAAGAAGCTTACCGGATATAAGGGCTTACGACGTACAAAAAATCCACAAATTAGAATGTAGAATACAAGACCTTCAAAAAAAACTAGAATCAGCTAACCAAGAAATAGACAATATAAATATGGAAAATACTACCTTAAAGAAGATTATCTCAACTAAAGAAATGAAAATTTCTCAACTTCTGGAAATATGTGGATCTACCAAAAAAACCCCAAGACAAAAAGTTCGTAAAAGTATTGACATGAGACAAATATCTACAAGTAATTCACAACTCATCATGCCGATCATAGATGGCGCTAGCAGTAATGAAACGAACATTACGAACATGAACATCGAATTAAACAAAGTAACAATGGACGACAGTGACACTGACAGACAAGATGCGCAATCATCGCAAACAGCATGTAACGTGTGTAAACAAACAAGTGGTAAGAAAAATGAAAAGTGGAATTTAAATAAAATAAATACAGACAGAAATAACAGTGTGAATCAAAGTTTGAACTTTAATTCGAATATAAAATGTAAGAAACACCGAGTAGTGATAATTTCTGATGAAAGAGGCAAGGGTATGAGGCGAATATTACAAAACTTATTGGGATCAAAATTTTTGGTAACTTGTTTTATTAAACCTTATGCTAACTCGGACCAGATATTAAACTCATGTAAATTATTCTGTGAGAACTTCACCAATGAGGACTATGTGATCATATTAGCGGGTTCGCATGACAAGAACCCAGTAAAGTTACAGTCTTATTTAAATGATAACCTAAACAATATTGTGAACACGAATATTCTGGTTGGTGGGGTTATCAGGAATATGTATCTTAATGTAGGAATAATTAATAATATGTTAAAAATGGCATGTTCTAAATTTGATAATGTGCAATTTGTTGACTTAATTGATTATAATTTGAGGAATTATTATTATGATAAACTATATGCATGTAGGATTATATTAAGACAAATATTACAAATGCAATACAGAAATAACTACCTAAGATATATTAATGCGCCTACCAAGGTGAACAAAATAAACACGGTTGTAAATATTGCCACTCAAACAGAATCACAGTTTTTTCGCGAAGAAAAGTCTAAGTTTATTGTGTAATGAAGAGCACAAGTTGCCATATAATCATTGTACTTCTGTGAATAATTATTATACTATAATGTGTCAAAATATACAGTGCCTCACAAATAAGATTGATGATATAAACATATTCTTACAAGATTCCGATGTGGATATTATTGTAATGAATGAGCATTGGCTTTTACCAAGTAACTATCATCTTTACACATTGGAGGGCTACGAGTTGCAAGCTAAATATCTAAGGGCAAGTCATATACATGGAGGTGTAGCTATTTACACGCGGCGGGGTATTGAGGCTAGGGAACATGTTGACATTCAATCATATACAGTAGAATTTATAATAGAGTTATGTGCTGTAGAAATTATTAAACAAAATTTAATTATAATATCAATATATCGACCAGAAAGGGACATAGAAAAATTTTTTGAACAATTTCAATTGTTACTCGGTCACATAGCAAAATATTCTCTTCATAAAAAAGTTATTATTGCGGGTGATATAAATATAGATGTAACAAAAGACACAAAAAACACACATAGATTTGTTAATCTCATCAAGAGTTTTGGTTTCAAATGCTTAGTAGATACCCCTACACGTATAACACAAAACTGCTCATCTTGTATAGACCAATTTATTGTTGGCATGAATGTGCACATGGAAATTCAAGTACTCGATTACCATCTATCAGACCATAAAACTCTAATGGGAAAAATAACAACACAAGGAACAACATATCAAAACACATCCTATAAAATTTATAAGCGAATATTTAATAAACGAAACATGGAACAATTCAAAAATGAACTAAGTAAAATAAATTGGACTGACATATTATCTTCTAATAATGACATAAACATTAATTATAATAAATTTCAAAATCAAATAAAAACACTTTTAGACACATGTATTCCGTTGAAAACAATTGTTGTAAACAGTAATAAAAATAAAACAAAATGGATTACTAAAGGAATAAAGAAATGTTGTTACCATAAGCGAATACTGCGTCATTTTACAACCGTATATAAAAATGAACATTTAAGGGCCCAGATTGCCTAGGCGCGACATCGTTTTTGAGCGACCGCAGCGCTACTGTTTACTGAAACAATCGACGGGGCGGGTGAATGACCCAAAGACAGCGCGATTTTCAAAATGTTTTGCGACAAACGTTCCACGTTGAGTTATATTGTTATTGAAGTTGAATATTTACAGCATAACAAAAATGGAAATACTAATTGGAAATAAACGACGAGTGTAAAATATTCTAAGACTAGTTTTTCGTTATAAAATGATCCTAATTACTAGAATAATAAGAGTAGTTGAGACACAATTTTTATACAATCAAGAGCAGGTCCGGACTGACCTTTTTGTATTCTACTTACCAAAAATTCCAACTATGTATTTCTTTGTAATTTTACTACCAAAGTTTATTCTTATTTCGTAAAATATTAATTCAACAAAATAATTGCAAATTCAGTAGGAAGTACGGTCGAAATAACATCGAGCTTTCCTCGCTAGTGTATATCTGTACGCAAGGAAATGTGCCTATTGCGTAAACTCAAATAGGGTGGTGGCACCAATTATCGGCCATGTCAACTTTTTTTCAACTTTGTTTGCACTTTTGCTACGCTAATATAGGAAAGTATAAAAATGATTCATATAATTAAAAGTAAGTAAACAATAACAAATATGAGTCGCCATCTAAAAAGCGTGCTAGGGTTGTACAAAAATAAATGAAACACAAGTTTATAAATTATTAATATACTAATTAAAAGTAAGTAAACAATAACAAAATATGAGTTCAAAATTCTACGATTACTGATCAAATTCTGATTTCTGCTAATTTGATGATAAAATCAATTGCTATTGCAAAACCTATCAGAGTTAAAATGTTACCAGCTGCCCGATTCACGTAATAAAAACCGTAGCGTAGGGGCTTAAAAATGTCACATCGTTTTTTGCAAATTAAGCCCTTTTAACCGACTTAAAAAAAAGAAGAAGCTTCTCAATTCGCTGTATTTTTAAAACGATTTTGATGATTCTTTACACCAGGTAACTCTTCAAAATCATATAGGAATTGTATAGTAATTGAGCTATTGAAAGATTTATGACAATCCAAGACTAGATAAGTAAGTGCGTTTAAAACAGAAAACCAAAAGGCGATTTCTAAGTTTCTAAGTTAAAACGACTTTTGGACTGGCGTGTTTACGTGAATCGACCGGCTGGATAGTTAAGTTACCTCAGTCTCTTTCAAAATCATTAGGCGTTCTTCTCTTTCAAAACACGTAAAGCTCTTTCTTTCCTCTCTTTCATAGCCTCTATGATACTGGGCGCGTCACGAATGGGCATGCTTCGTGACTGCCGAGGATCAACTAATTCTGGAAGTAGGCAATCGTAATAAAACCTAACTAATTTCATCTCCATTTTCTCCTTCCAAAATTTGTCGTCCTTTTCTATAATATAAACTTTCATAGGTACAGTAGCACCAAACCAGATGCCAAGCATGCAAACGTTTCTTTTAGTAATATGTACCTGTCCCTGAATTTGGAAATACCAGTTATGATTTTTATTTATGACATAACCCTTGGAAGCCTTGTCCTTAACCCAAAAGGTATGTTTGGCCATTGCTTCATCAAGAGTCATGCCAGCTAAAGAATGTGGGCACTTAATTTCAATTAAACCGTTTGCATAAATGCCATCTGGTGTAGTACCAAGAAATTCATATTGATCGTCGACGAACAAACCGCAACCTTGTATACTAATATTCTCTTGAATTTCGAACTGTCTAATTGCGGTTTCTTCGTTTTCGATACCGTACCGTACAGCAGGCAAACTGGAGATATTACTACCATAAACGATTTTACCAACAAGAGCAGCACAACTTGTGCTCTCTCGTTTTTTACAAACTTCCCCGAATGATGATGAGGTTAGTAATTTTCTCCTTGTACTCATCCACTCAGCACTACTTCTTTGCAAATGGGTCGACCTTTCAAGCTCCTCTCTTTCAGCACAAGACAACTTTAAATCGGCTAGAAAAGATGACTTGGCTTTCTCATATAATTCTGCCCCCTTACCACCATCTCTTATTGCAACTCAATAATTGAATAGATTGGTTATTGATACCAATGAATAAGCGACTCTATTGTATTTGAAATAGAGTCGCATATTCATTGGTATGAATAAGCAATCTATTCAGTTATTGAGTCGCAATAAGAGATGGTGGTAAGGGGGCAGGACTCAGATCAGGTTTTTCGCAGTTTGGTCCATAGTGAGCGTCTTTCGATACAGCGTTGTGGCTTTTTTTCAATCTTAATTTAGGTTTAGCAATTAAACGGTTTCTACGATTACAATTTTCCACTTTCGCGATCAAAGGATTCGGACTACATTTAAATATGACTTCATGAGTTTTACTATGAATCGATCCCGTATTAAAAGACACAACAGCAGCTGCGCATCGGCCCGCATAAGAACCACGAGAAGAATAATTTACACGCTTACCCCCAACTAATTTGGCAATTACTCCGTTAAAACTTTCAACTATATTACTTGTGCAATTATGAATTAAACTTCTAGAATGATATGACAGTCTTTTACTTAAAATTTCTACCGCGTCCATTAATCCGCATCCAACAATTGCTGGAAGTAATCCAACAGGTTCTATTCGACGAGTATCAGGTCTACAGAAATACTCCTTGCAATGTTGGTGATTGCCAAATACGTGTTGTGGACCATTTAGGATATCTTCACTAAGATTTTTTATTTTTTCTTCGAGTGACTGATTTTGATCCGCCCAATATTTAATCGCGCATTTTACACCCGTTCTTAAACGCAAATACCTTTCTTTTAGGAATTTCCGCAATTCGCAAGGATACTTAGTGTCTTTCGACAGTTTCTCCAAGCTATTGCAGTAGTTTCGTAAAAGATGATTTTTGCATTCAATTTTCTCTACTATTAAATTATCGTACGGACGCGAATCTAATATTTTTTTATAAGTACTGGAATCGCCGTCTGCTACAAATTTATTATAAATTACACCGTGATCAACAATGGAACGTTTAAACCCCTCAACTATTATGGTCGATTCCATCCCGGTAGATGATCCTGAATAATTCTTGAAACAATGGTGTTCCGGGGGCTGACTGTTGTTCTTTGCGGCTCGTGCACAGACTACGCAGTATTTATTTTTAACTCCAAAAAACAATACTTTATTAGTTTTAATGCCAATTATCGCAGCTGCGCCGGATAAGGCGGAAAAATTCTTACCATAAGATCTCTTGCTCCAACAACCGTCAACAGCAACAGATATTAATGGTGTACCATTTTTATCAACACTACCTATAGACACTGAGTACTCTGCTTCTTCCTTGACAGCTTCTGCCATGGAATGTGCTGCTGTCTTTTCCCACCAATCGCAAACCGTATTATTAATTTCATTGTATAATGAAGGTGACATGATTGGTAGGGCTACTGCGGCAGTTAATGTTTTTAACTGAGAGTAGCTCCCACCAGATGATATGATACCAGATACAATTTGATGATTCACTTCCATGCTATCTTCTTTCTTTTCAACCAAACACACAGTAAATTTCATACTACACATACTACATTTCATGATGAGTTTTGAGTCCAGACCAACTTTTACTTCACCTATTATACTGAGGTAACTTAACTTACAATCCATTGGACCGTGGTCCCCTATGGCCTGAAGAGCTTTAAAAAAAAAAGAAATATCTACTACTCTACGCCCAACTTCCACTTCATCCACCTTTCCCTCTTGACTGTTTTCAATAATTAGTTCCTGTAAAGAAAGATAATGGCTTTATTTTTTTTTAATAAAAAATAATTAAAAAAGAATGGGCCAAATTTCTTCAAATATAGCTAAGAACTCCCTTAGAATACATCTTTGAAACACATAACACTAGATCAAAATCTTGAACGTTTTATATAAATAAACGTAATAAAAACTGGTTGTTTGTAAAGTCGGTTTAGGACAATAATTTTATGGGATAACGTCAGGATCTAGTGAACAAAAAAAACCGGTTGTTTCATTTTTAACCTTATTAATATTCCTGTTAATATATAAAATAGCTAAACATGTTGTTTAGCGTTTTCATGCATTTTCCTAATGTCGGCCGGGTGGCCGATATTGGGATTTATCAATAAATAAAGATCCCTAACCTCGACCCTGCGATTATTTCATAAAAAAGACAAGTAAATGTAAAAACGTGTGTTTTTCTTCAATAAAAAACAATATAAAATACCATAGTTCCATTGAAATACTAACTAACTCAATGCGTTCGCAACCGGGATTTGACTCGCCACTGCCACTAAACGACACAAGTCGGTACCGGCACGTGCTCTATTGCCAACTGAACGTTCAAATATTGAAGCACCCGCACCAAAATATGGATTATTCGTATATAGAGTCGCTTTTTGAATAAAAACTATTATAATTTTAGGGTTATTTTAATAGTTAGGGTAAGTGCTCCAGTGAATGAACACCCACCAGTGAATGAACAAAACACACATTTTTCAATATAATAAAAAATCTAAGCTTTTCTACTCAAGCCAGTATTTTTTTTCTCAATCGAAACATTATATTACGTCAACTGGACACACAGGTGTTTGCCTGTGACCTGTAGTTTCAAAATCGCGACCGCCTAAAATGAAAGTATTCTGTCGTATTTTTGATGGTATGGAGCAGAATTTAGGGCATTGCTGAGACTTCGTGTTTTGATATTCACTTTGTAGTCACTATAAGTGTGATAGTGTTAACAAAATTTGGTAGTAGGATGTAAAAAGGACTGTTTTATCTTATAAAAAGCAGATTGCATAAATTTTAATTATCATAAATAAATTATAGGGGTGTTCGATAATTGGATCACGAAATTGAAGAAAATCTAGTCAATGAACAGACGGTTCATTCATAGGAATTGACTTATTTTATAGTTTTAAGCATTTGGCATCTTAGCCTTAATGCAGTTGGCTAATTTTTTGTACACAGCTTTTATAAACGGTTGTCAATTTTTGGACCAATATTCGAACGAGGTGTTCTTTTATTATTACCAGTTTATCCTCCATACCTATGCCTAGCCTGATATCTTCAGTAACTTTTAGAAGTGCAGTAATAGTACTGTGCCCAGGACGAAAACCAGACGAAGTGAACTGATTAAATAAAATAAATAAAGATCTCCACATAGAAGTGCCTTTCAGCTAAAACGACCATGGAAAGACAGCAAAATGCAAGCTTAAAAAAATTTAATAAATAATGATGACATATAGAACCAATCTTCTATTATAGAAATATAATAGTTTAGAAGAGAAAGGAGAATCTAACATAGAAGTGATGAATAATAATATTAAATATTTTATAATAATAATCCAGTATTAATATTATGTTAGATAGTTCTCTTTAGGTTATAAAATATCAAGTAACACGAAATTATAATAGTAATCATATCGTCTATTATATCTACGAAGCGGTTACCGTAACCATATTAACGGTCGCAACATTAAATATCGCTCGCGCCATGCCATCAACGCAGCAACTCCATCCTCTCTGGTGACCTCACTCACTCGCAGGAACACAACAACCCTCAAGGAAATTGTTATTTGACTGCGGTATTCTGTGAGGTGGTGGTACTTCGTCAGTCGGGCTCTTAAAAAATACGCTATGTCCTACCTCTCTTTTCGTCAGAGCCTCGTCTGTCAGTCAGCAGGGTGTACCCCGTGTAGGTAAGATTGACTTTGGTTCAAAGATGTTGATGAACCACTTACACCCCCTTACATGACCGACTAATAATTGAATAATGTCAGCCCTAGAGAACGTCACTCAAACATAGGCACGTGAGTGGCCGGGGTTTGATAAAATGCAGATTATCTCAATAACTATCAGCATTTATGCTAAAATATGTATACTGTATCAATCATGAATAAATTGTGAACATAATATAATAAAATATTTTTTGGTTAGGATCTCATAAGTAGCTGGCTGTAATTTTCAAAGTTTGGAATGCCCTTAAGGGTTCATTCAATTGAGCACTTACCCTATATTCCATTTTCTCGCAAAGGCCGATATTAGGAGGAGGCCGATACTAGGAGACTTCACCCTACTGAGATTTTGTCTTCGTCCATCACTAACTAGGTAGTTTGTTTATTTATGTAATAAGTCTATTGGGGTGTAAGTGGTTCATCAACATCTTTGAACCAAAGCCAACTTCACCTGCACGTGGTGCACCCTGCTGACTGACAAACGAAGCTCTGGCGAAAAGAGAGGTAGGGAGCGTAATTGTAAGCTACCCGACTGGGGAAAGTACGTCCACCTCACAGAATACCGCCGCCAAATAACAATTCCCTTGAGGGTTGTTGTGTTCCTGCGAGTGAGTGAGGTCACCAGGAAAGAAGGAGATGCTGCGTTGGCAGCGGGGGTGGCGGCGCGCGAGCGATATTTTATGTTGCGAGCGTTAATATGGCTACGGTAACTGCTTCACATCAGGCGGGCCGTATGCTTGTCTGCCACCCAACGTAGTATAAAAAAAAAAAAAAGTCTACAAGAATTACGTATAACAACTTACGTCTATACAGCGCGTAGCAGTGTTGCTCGTAGTCTCGGCCTGAAGGTTTTCTTTATTTTCAATACTGGAAATATTATTCATCATTATTATCCACTTTTTATTTATTTTGCAATTTTTGTACAACACTAAGCCAGACCCTAGGCGCGTCGCGTCTCTTTGGCGGTAAGTATGTCGACAAAGCCGCGCGCCCGTGCTATTTCTGCTAAGAAACATACCTACTTCCTCAATCTGATATTTAGACAATAATGATGAACATGAAAACTAATAAAAATTGTTCCTATAGAAATTGACTTTATTACTTACAATACAAACCAATATTTACATGCTATTGTATATGTCTGAATCAAGCGATCTAAATCATATGACATAGGTATTGTATTAGCTTTGTAATGTACCCTGTTCAAATGCAAATAAATTATATTATTATTACTACTTAGACAGGATAAGCACACAAATAAAACTAGGATTTTTACATGACACTTTCACAGAAATCTCGTAATTTTTTTCTAGGTAGGTATTTAGGACGACGTAGTAAAGTAGGCAGATAAATAAATAAGTAGGAAGGAACTTACATTTTATTCCGAGATCTTTTGGCTTTCATATTTTTATAATGCGTACTAAATTTTCTTTTCCCTGGCATGGCACTCAGCAAATTCAAATTCAATCAGTCCTGCGAAAAAAACCCTCGATTACCGACTAGATACGTTTATGATATTGGCTTTATCATGTTGAAATCATGTTTCAAGCCTGAATTGATACATACTTTACAAGGTTCATAAAATTACCTACTCAACAAAG
Source organism: Hypsopygia costalis (assembly GCA_937001555.2). NCBI lineage: Eukaryota > Metazoa > Arthropoda > Insecta > Lepidoptera > Pyralidae > Hypsopygia > Hypsopygia costalis. The sequence goes on from OW443355.2 coordinate 538,625, forward strand.
TATCTAATTCATTCTTTGTATTTTTTACGATTTATATACATTCATTATATCGGTAAATTAGTTATACTTACAGTTTTTCACAAAGAACACAAATTCACAACACGTAATTTTGCTGGAGCATCTGACATGCGTGGTGTCACCTTGACATATAAAAACGCACTGGCGCGATTAGTGGCGACGCTGAGTACTAATTCGTAATATCGGAATGTGCGTTATTTTTCATACATTTTTCTATGGAGAATTTTCGTAAAACATATCTAGATTTTAGGGCTTTAAAAGAGGAAGTCTTTGTTTGTAAAGGTACAAAAAAAAAGTATATGTTATATTTATTGGTTTCTTCAGTATTCAAAAAGTGTTTCTTTTTATCAATTTGTGTTGATTTATTGGGTTAAATCTGAAAAATACGAAGGCATGTTTTTGCCATTTTTCTCAATTTTGTGCGGTTGTTGACCTTTATTATAAAACAACTATTAGGTTTTAAGAGTTTAATATAAGCATACCATAATTTTTGGTCTTTGATTGTAATATATACAAATTATCATTGATATCAATCATATCTAAATAGGTTAAATATGAAAAATCGTAACACTCTTTTCACAGTTTTCACGATCTGGCCCCTTAAGAATATATGCTAAGAATTACAATAATATTCTAAGAAAAGTTATTTCAGCAGAAAAAAGAAAATCGAACATACATAGACTTATAACTTCTAAAAATAGGTATAAAACAATGTGGAACATGATAAAAGAAAAAACAAAACCAGGTAGACATTTTAAACATGAAAACATTACTTTAAACATTGACAATAAGGATATAACATCTCCAACTGAAATTGCCAATGCATTCAATAAATATTACTTAAGTATTAATTCTAATCAAAATAATATAATCAATAATTGTAATTTATATAATTCTAAATCTTTAATGAATTCATTTTATTTGGGTACTGTTACAGAGAAAGACATTAGAAAAGTTATTCTAAACTTAAAAAGAAATAATACTAGTGGCTATGATGAGTTACCGGCTACTTTACTGGTGCATTGTATTAATGAGTTTGTACCACCTCTAACATTTTTAATAAATCAGTCGTACGAAACAGGAAACTTTCCAGACGCATTAAAAATTACAATTATAATACCTTGCTTTAAAACAGGAAAAAAACATAACATGTCCAATTATCGTCCTATAGCACTAACACCGGTTACTTCTAAAATCTTCGAAAAAGCGGCATACCAATGGATGTATAAGTTTTTTGAAAAATATAATGCGTTGACTGAAACCCAACATGGTTTCCGCAAAAACCATTCAACAATAACAGCTGTTTTTGACTGTAGTTTTGAAATATTAAATATGCTTAACCAAAATAGGTGTGCTATTGCAGTGTTTATGGACATGTCCAAAGCATATGACCGAGTTTCACATGACATATTATTAACTAAATTGGAACAACTAGGAATTCGTGGTTTACCAAAAAAATGGTTAACCTCCTATCTAGAAAATAGGAGACAGATAGTAAACGTAACACATTTCAGTGAGACCACACGTGAACTGACTTGTGCTAGCTCTTTCAGTGAATTCGTATGTGGATCTATACCTCAAGGCAGTGTACTGGGCTGTTTGTTATTCTTAGTGTATATTAATGAACTAACATCGGTTCTGCAGCATAAAGTTGTCCTATTTGCAGATGACGCCACTATATTGATCTCTGGTGACGACAATAATATTAATAATTTAAATAATATAATTAATGAATGTTTTAATAAAGTTATAATACATTTAGATGCCATAGGCTTAAAAATAAATTTTGGTAAAACAAAGGTGATGCAGTTCAGACCGTATCAGAAACCAGGTTTGTCTTTAAATATAAATTATAACGGCCAACAAATAGAACAGGTTGAGACACATACACTGCTCGGAATAGTAATGGACACGAATTTGACGTGGAAACAACACATTGCTACGGTGGTGAGCAAACTCAGCAGTTTCTCATACGCATTACGTGAGCTCCGCAAGAGTACAAATGAGGAATGTGCTCTCACTGCTTACCACAGCCATGCTGCAGCTTGGATAAGATACGGCATCGTAATTTGGGGCAACTCGACTGATGTCCAGGCTGTAGCTATTTTGCAAAAACGGTGTCTAAGAATCATCACACTTACAGCACCGAGAGATTCGTGTCGAACCCTATTCATTAAATATAAAATTCTAACGATTACTTGCATATATATTTTAGAACTTTGTCGACTTGTAAGGAATCGCCCACAATATTTCAGACAGGTCGGAGACGTACAAACACATTACGTTTCACGTCGCTGCAACAATATACTTGCGCCACCTACTCATCTTACGCTATATCAAAAGAATGCGTATTATATGGCAATTAAAATATACAATCATTTACCTAACTCTCTGAAGGCCCTCCAAGGTAACACATTTGAAAAAGAACTAAAAAAGCTGCTCATCAACAAAGCATATTACAATGTAAAAGAATATCTGAACGAAAATCTGATATAGTAATTGTGTAACTTTATTGTAATTGTTAATTAATGAATTTTATACTATTGACATTTTCATAAATTAAATTCTACTGACATTTTCATAAATTAAATTCTACTGACAATTTCATACATTAAATTCTATTGACATTTTCCTGGAATCGCCTTGACATTGGTTTATTTACATTTTGACATCTTGTTATAATTATTTTTTATGTATCTCTTTTTAATTATTATTATGTTTTTATTGCTTGTATTTTGACTTAAATTTAATTAATTAATGAGATATACAAATTATATATTATGTTCGGTTATATAATACTTTATTATTTGGGAAATAATGTTACCTAATTGTATCTTCTATCATATATAATAAATATCACGAACACCTCGAATAGGTAATCTATAATATGTTACTTTCACCATTATTACCGCTATTGTGCATGAACTGTATGTTATAGATATAAAAAGTGAATAAATGAATTATGAATTATGAATTACAAATGTCACCGAGATAATAATTGAGTGAACGCCGAAATGTCACTCTTGGAAATTAAAAGGCTCCAAAACCACTGAACAGATTTTGATGAAACTTGTCACAATTAAAGACCTCGACATGCTTGAGGTTTGCGTCGAAAAAAATTGAGATCGATCATGTCCTTGAGGAATGATCATCAAATACATTTTCCATTGAAATCAATGGAAAACATACACTCGGCGAATATACTCGCTCCACTCAACCTCGATTTCGGCCCCGCGGGCTAGAATCCGGCCTAACTAGTGACGACTCCAGTGGTCGAATGGCTAACCATGTCCACTTTGACACCGAGGTCGCGGGTTCGATTCTCGCACAAAACAAATATTTGTGTGCATGAATATGTCCGTTTGTCTTAGTATGGGTGTTTTCTATGTATTTGCAAAAAAAAAATATTTATGTATAATATTAGTTAGGGGCCATCCATAAATTACGTCACACGAATTTCATGATTTTTTTACCCCTCCCCCGTCCTTGTCACAGCTGGTCACATTTGTGAGACTCCCCCCCCCCCCCCCCCCTCCCTAGTGTGACGTCACAATACTTGCAATTTACATCTACACATGCAAATCTTTTTGAGTTTTTCGTTAATAGTTCAAAGTTCGTGTTTTAACACTTACATTATAATAGATTTTGAAATGTCACGTCACGAAATTTAGGACCCCTCCCACCCCCTTGTCACACAGTATCACACTTCGTCGATCCCCTCCCTCCCCCTTAACGTGGGCCCCTTATCTAGTACCCGTAATACACACGTTTTGGTTAGTTTAGGACTAGATGGCAGTGTGTAATTCGTCCAAGATTATTATTATAGTTATATCATTCATCATCATCATCATCATCATCAGGTCCATTTCAGTCTCCACTACAGGAGCACGACCCTCTCTCGTCCGTCCCAGACAGAAGGAGGATTTGGCCTACACTCCCCACGCTGGCCAGACGGGTTGGGGAGGCCTGATCGATGTTTGATAATGTATTTCCCTTAGTCGCCTTGTACGACATCCATGGGAAGAGACGGAGTGATTCTATTTATAGACGAGCTCGGTGGTCGAATGGTTAGCAATGGCCACATTGACTCCGTGGTCGCGGGTTCGATTACCGCACAACACAAACATTTGTGTGCATGAAAATATCTGTTTGTCTTAGTCTGGGTGTTTTCTATGTATTATAAGTATGTATTTATAAAAAAAAAACTATTTAAGTACATTTATCAGTTGTCTAGTACTTATAACACAAGCTTTGCGCTTAATTTGGGACCAGATGGCGCTGTGTAAATTGTCAAGAAATATTTATTATTATGTATCTCTTTTTAATCACGGGTCAAGCTCGGTCATTTGATAGGCGTGCGCGGGGATATGGATCCAACGCGTAGAGGCCCCTTTGAGAAGTTTGATGATTATTATTATTATTATGTATGTCTTTTTAATCACGGGTCAGCCCGGTCATTTGATAGGCATGCGCGGGGATATGGATCCAACGCGTAGAGGCCCCTTTGAGAAGTTTGATGTAATTATTATTATTTATTCTAGTCTGCCGGAAACCACACGGCTTATTTTTGTTATGTTTTTTTTAGTTATGTCATTAATTCGTTATAATTACAGATACAAATGTCACATGAGAGACCACGGGGATCTGCCAGTATTCAAATGCGAAATATGCAACAAATACTTCAGCGATTCAAGCAATTTCGCAAAACACAAGAAAATCCACAACATCAACGTGTTCCAGTGCGACTGGTGTAAGAAGAGGTTCCAAGTTAAAACGACGCTTATTAAGCACATGGAAGTAAGTTCCTTCACATAGTTTGTACTAGTTGACCAGACAGATCGATAATAACATACAACATTACATCAAACTTCTCATAGGGGCCTCTACGCGTTGGATCCATATCCCCACGCGCGCCTATCAAATGACCGGGCTTGACCCGTGTATTAAGAGAGATACATAATAATAATACTTTATCTAATCTCATACTGAAATTTACACATTAAAAAACTAAACACAGTATCTTAATGACAGTCTTTATGCAGAATTCGTCAGCAACACAAACCTTCCTGGTAGCTCAGTTGGAAGAGCACTCAACCGGTCATCGAAAGGTCGTGGGTTCAAATCCCACCTAGGGGGGGCAGGTGAATTTTTCCGCTTTTTATAAATATATAAATAATGCACTAGTTGTGCTCGCGACTTCGTCCGCGCGGAATAGTATTTATTTTTAACACACTTTTATTAGGTCGACCTGTATGTAACTAACTATGTAATGGAATCTAAGGTAACTTCATTTAACCATCTTCCAAGGATCGTAGCATAATGAAAATTGGCAGCTGTATGTAGTTCTGATGACAATACAATAATCTGGCACTGTCGAACTGATCTGATGATGGAGCCGAAAGATACAAACTGGAACTTCATGATGGAACATCGTATCATAGCTGTTTTTAGATTTCTTAGAAAAGTCTTGTAATGAACTTTGATCACGATTAGGTTTCAAGGTCTGATGATGAAGTGGGAAGATAGGCACTGGCATTCCATGATGGAATATCGTATCATAGTCGCGTTTGCACTTGTGAGAAAGGCCACATAATGGACTTTGAACACGATCAGGTGCATTTATAAAAGCGTGTTTTTCTAGTGTTTTTTAAACTATTAACTTATTATATTAAATAATCAATGAAACTTCTAAAATAAAATAGCCTAAGTTACTCATTATTACATCAGCCAGCCAAACAGTTCATACTTTTTAAAAATGGAAAAAATTTCCTCCTCTGCCTATGGGATTCGAACCTACGACCTCTTCATGATCGGTCGAGTGCTCTTTCCAACTGAGCTACCAGGAAGGTTTTTGATGGTAGAGAATTTTTGCATTTTATATTTACTGCTGTGAAGTCGCAGTGTCGCCATCTACCTACAAAATATGAATAGTAAATATTCTGGAACTTGGCCGAAATAAACTATTTAAATACTTACTTAAATTCACTTTCACATTCAAGATAGTGTGATGAAAGTGAATCTAAGCTCTGCGGGTTTAGAGTAGTAATGATTTATACATGTTCTTATATTTAATTTGTATGACGTTTCTAAGTGCTTTATAAAGTCCAAGGAATAAAGAAATTTTGATTTGATTTGAAATACAATTCATAATATCAGAAAAAAATACGAAAACGAAAATATGATGAAATTGTCAGGACAAGGTGTGTATGGGAAGTCCACAGGAATGCAGGGTTGACAACTTCTTCAGCCGCCATAACCGGACAACAAATTAAATCTGGTCTTAAGGGGCCATCCATAAATTACGTCACACCAATTTCATGATTTTTTGATCCCTCCCCCCGTCCTTGTCACAGCTGGTCACATTTGTGAGATCCCCCCCCCCCCTTCTCTAGTGTGACGTCACATATTTTGCAAATTTACATCTAGAGTTGCAAATGTTTCTGAGTTTTTCGTAAATAGTTCAAAGTTCGTGTTACTTAGACACACTTAGATTATAATAGATTTTGAAATGTGACGTCACGAAATTTCGGACCCCTCCCACCCCCTTGTCACACTATGTCACACTTCGTCGACCCCCCTCCCTCCCCCTTAACGTGTGACGTAATATATGGATGGCCCCTAATTGGTCAAAATCGAAAAAAAGAACACGTTAAGTATCAATGAAAGAGTTTTATTAGGAAAAACGCAGATATATCAACTTAACAGACATGTAAAAAAAAAATATAGGCGTATGTAAAAATATTTATTCAATCAATTGTACTTGTTCTCGCTTTTAACATTTTTGATTTTTGAAAGTCGCGTTCAGAAATTTATCTGACCGGACAAATTGCATCGGGTTGGAAGTTAGCGACCTGACCCCAACAATTCCTTCTAAAACCCAACAGTCCCGTCGAAAACCGGCAGGAATGAGATGGGAACAGGAAGATTGAGCCACAGCGAAACGCTAGTTTTTACTAAAAGTTTGTTTAATTATCTTTATTTTATACATTAGAACAGTGAAGTCCATTGCAGTCCCGGGGGTAAAACTACGGCTGCCTTGGAACTCACAACGAATTTAATATGAAGAAATTAATAGGAGTAGGAAGCTTTTGGAATTTATTTATACTTTTATATTGAATGCAGGTATTGAAATGAATGAATGAATTCATTCAATTCATTTCATTCATTCATTAATTGTAAAATTTTTCCCCAGACCCACAACTTAAAATAGTTAAAATGCACAAAATCAGAAGAAATTAGCAGGGGTAGAAAGCTTTTGTAATTTGACTTCTTTTGTTTGGAATTTATTTTATACATGTATATTGGATGCAAATAATTAAACTCATTTATTCATTCATTTCATTCGTTCGTTCATTCATTCATTGTAAAATTTCTCCCCAGATCCACAACAACCAAACGGAACCGTTAAAATGCACAAAATGCGACAAACAAAAGATATTCTACGACTTCACAAGCTATCGGAAACATATGCGAAGCTACCACAGCGGAACGAAGGAAAAACACATGTGTAAGATATGCCGGAAGAGGTTTATTTCTCTAAAGGAAAAATGGGACCACGAATGGGAAGTGCATAAGGAGAGAAAGAACGTTTCAGACTGTCCGATATGTAAAGCGTCCTTCAGGAAGTATATGGACGTTAAAAACCATATGAAAGAGAAACATGCGAAGGAATGGTTGAAGTATAGTGCATCGCTTAAAAGTATATTTCATAACACAACTATGGGAGGGATATTAGGTAATTCAAGAATATTTATATCGAATGATACAGCAGGGGAGACGTTGGTTGTTTATGAATAGTTTTTTGAGTGTTGGCAACCAGAGGTGGACGTTGAAAGTTATAATAACTAAACTAGGCTGGATTCTAGCCCACGGGGCCGAAATCGAGGTTGAGTGGAGCGAGTATATTCGCCGAGTGTATGTTTTCCATTGATTTCAATGGAAAATGTATTTGATGATCATTCCTCAAGGACATCATCATCATCAGGTCATTTAAGTCTCCACTACAGGAGCACGACCCTCTCTCGTCCCAGACAGAAGGAGGATTTGGCCTACACTCCCCACGCTGGCCAGACGGGTTGGGGAGGCCTGATCGATGTTTTATAATGTATTTATATGTCCTCAAGGACATGATCTATCTCAAATGTTTTTCGACACATAACTCTAGCATGTCGAGGTCTTTAAATGTGACAAGTTTTATCAAAATCAGTTCAGTGGCTTTGGAGTCTATTCATTTTCAAGAATTTTACGGCGTGTAAAAGCTACGCTCGCTCTGCTGAATTATTGTTATTTGAAACATATAATACTGTTGAAACGTAGGACAGTATATTGTTATTTTTAACTGTGAGCAAGGGCGTCGCCAAGGGGGAGCAGGAGGGGCAGCTGCCCCCCCCCCCCCCCCCCCCCCCGAGGTTCTTTTTATTTATAAGAGACTTTAGAATAATCTAAAGTCTCTCGTGAAGCTTTATACGTTGGGCTCTGTACCGTTATTATTACAATCGCTGTAGATGTAAGTGAAAAGCTTCATGAACTCTAGACTTTACCTACAATTCATACTTTTCTCATTCTCCATATCACCTTGCCCCTCCCTAGGCCATCGGCTGGCGACGCCCTTGACTGTGAGATCGGAAGCTGGTACGTTCTTTGACGAAAGGTAGGGTGGGATATTGGAAAGCAGTTGGTAATAAATACTATGGTAAGATACACTTAAGCAACTCGAATGTACCTGCAAAGTTGAAGAGTAGAAGAATTTATTCTCAAGCACAATAGATAGATAGTAGTGCATGATAATAGTCATGTGACCAATGTTCTAAAATTATAAAAACTATCAGTAATGTAAAACACATAAAGCTAACACGATCTGCGATCTTAAAATTTTAATAACTTATGTCCGGCGTGTTTTATGGTCGATCAAAGTTTTGAGGTACATTTTTAAAGTATGAAATTATAAATCATAAATATTACCATTGTAGAAACAATAAAAATTACTATAACTTTTGTTACGGCACTGGCTACATAAACGCGACATTTAACATAGCTGTCGTACAAATTTCTGATTTAATGCATATAAAATAGCAAGGTGTGACGTCATAACATGGTAGCCTTTTGTATGGAGCGTTTTCGGGATAGTCCCAAAATTGTGATCTTCAAGTTATTTTATCTCGAGAAGTTTTTATACTGTCGAAGTAATTCTTTCATCTATAGTTATATTATTGTGACGTCTCGAAATATCATATCGAAAAAAAAATGGTTCACAAGCCTATTGGCATGCTTCTGGGAAATTTGTTTGCTAACAGAAAGCGTGTTATATTGAAATACCTAGCTTTCATTGTTTTGAGAGAGTGAGGTACTTCAGACAAATTTTTGAATTATGTACTGTGGATAATAAATAAAATTATTTTTTTGTTTTATGTACTGTTTTATGTAGTGCGTCATAGTATTTATTTCGACTGCTGTCCCCTCCGTATCAGAGGGTCAAATAAGCAAAATGACCATAATGCATTAACGCAGGGGTTCCCAACCGGTGGTCCGCGAACCAGCAGTGGTCCGTTAGAGGTAAATTATGGTCCGTGATACAAACTTATAATGAAAGAGTATGGACACTATTATACAAAATACTAAAATCTCGAGTTATACAATAATGGATTTGCATGACACTCGGGGACCCTACACCCTACAAAAACATCGGACCACTACGATGTTTTTGTAGGGTGTAGGGTCGAATAAAAAAAAACCGGACAAGTGCGAGTCAGACTCGCCCACCGAGGGTTCCGTAGGTACGTAGTATCATTATTAAATTTGATATTTTTCATTATAAATAAGAAATAATGCGTCGAAAAAAATAAATAAAATATATTTTGCAATGTGTACATCAAGCCCTTTCATATGATACCCCATTTGAACTAGTAGTTTCAATTTGAAATTTCGACACCCTATAAAAAATATAGACCCCCTATTTTTTAAGATCTATTTACAAATGTATAGTTTTGAGATTTATTCCTGTACTTGTAGTCTATAACGATGTTACTTGCCAAATTTCATAGTTCTAGGTCAACGGGAAGTACCCTATAGGTTTTGATTCCCTTGAGTGTGTCGAAATATGCGTTTTTTGCTGAATAAACGGCCGTAACTTTTTTCTACGTAAACTTAGCAGTTTGATTTTTTTGTAACTTCATGGGACCGTAGATCTGAGTATACAGTTCAAATTTCAGCTTGATACCTCCACGCATTCTCGACATAGAAATTCTTGACAGACAGACAGACAGACAGACGGACAACAAAGTGATCTTATAAGGGTTCCGTTTTTCCTTTTGAGGTTCGGAACCCTAAAAAGGTTGGGAACCATTGTATTAACGTCATACGACCTACTAGTAAAACGTCTGAAATCTAAAATAGTCATTACTAGGAGAACGTTTGAAATGAAAAACGTCATACGCATAATAACGCATAGCCAAGTCTATGCGTTATTGTACATTCAAGTGCATTTTATAAATATTTTCTGTGAATTTGCACAGCGCCATCTAGTCCCAAATTAAGCTCAAAGCTTATGTTATGGATACTAGACAACCTATAAATGTACATTTTTTTTTCTGTAAATACATACTTATAGTACATAGAAAATACCCAGACCAAGACAAACAGACATGTTCATGCACACAAATGTTTGTCATGTGCGGGGATTGAACCCGCGACCTCGGAGTTAAAATGGCCATTGCTAACCAATGGACCACCGAGCTCGTCAAAATATAATCATTAATTCAATTAAACTATTTATTTTGAGCACGTCGAAATAAATAGTATATAAATTACTCCATTGTTTTCCTTATTATAAAAGTGATTGACTTTATTTCGTTCTGGCCTCTTGTAGAAGTTACTATAGTGGAATCGCACTAATTCGGCACTGTTAAAAACCAGAGGGTGCCAGATTATTGGAATGTTCGGATTACTGGATTGTATAGAAAAAAAACCGCACAAGTGCGAGTCGGACTCGCCCACCGAGATCATTATAAATAGTTCAGGAATCTCACCCCCTATTTTCTAAGATTTAATTGCAAATGTATAGTATTGAGATTTATTCTTGTACTTGTAGTCTATAACGATGTTACTTGCCAAATTTCATAGTTCTAGGTCAACGGGAAGTACCCTATGAGTTTTGATTCCTTTGAGAATGTCGAAATATGCGTTTTTTGCTGAATAAACGGCCGTATCTTTTTTTTACATAAACTTTGCAGTTTGATTTTTTTACAACTTCATGGGACCGTAGACCTGAATATACAGTTCAAATTTCAGCTTGATACCTCCACGCATTCTCGACTTAGAGGGTCTTGACAGACAGACAGACGGACAACAAAGTGATCTTATAAGGGTTCCGTTTTTCCTTTTGAGGTACGGAACCCTAAAAATCATAAAAAATAAAGCATAACGAAAATACGGTGTATTTGGATTTCTATTCTACATGTTTTATAACAATAACATCTGAAAATTAATTTATAATTACATACATAGTTTATTAAATAAATCTTTAGTTTTAATTTAATTGAAGAGTGGCGGGGGAGGTGCGGGCGAAGGGTGCCGGATTACTGAGATTCTGCTGTATAAATATTATAAATAAATAAATATTTCTGGGCAATTTACACAGCGCCATCTAGTCTCAAATTAAGCGCAAAGCTTGTGTTATGGGTACTAGACAACTGATAAATGTACTAAATACATTTTTTTTTGTAAATACATACTTATAATACATAGAAAACACCCAGACCAAGTCAAACAAACATGTTCATGCACACAAGTGTTTGTCTTGTGCGGGAATCGAACCCGCGACCTCGGAGTCAAATTGGCCATTGCTAACCATTCGACCACCGAGCTCGTCATATAGTATACATATTATATGACGTTTTTCATTTACTTTCATGAGGTTAATGCATTATGGTCATGTTGCTTATTTGACCTGATACGGAGGGCTGTTGTCGCCTATGTGTTGGAACTGCTTACCGCCACCGATTTATGGTGGAATACGCTGTGGTCAGTTCCATTGAGGGTATCCATATTCCAGTAATGAGGTGAACATGAATTGGTAATAAATAATTCAAATTTTACATTCGTAACTCAAATTTTATATTCTATTTTCGTATAAGACTTGAATCAAATAATTTATTTTTACAATCGTAATGTATTACAATAATTAAAATTATGTGCATGTATTTAATTTAATTAAAAATGTTAAGGATATTTAATTAATTATTTATATTAAACTGGTAACGTATATTTGTTCGTCGCGATCGAGAGAGGATGGACACGTCTGTAAACTAGCCCTGATGTGGGTCTCCGTTTGAGATCGAAATCGTGAGTCACTTAATATAATTAATTAATTAAATGTTGTGTCACTTGAGTTTTAAGTATAAGTATATTGTTTAAAGATTATAAATCTGTACTAATGTTATAAAGCTTAAAGAGTTTGTTTGGTTACGCACGCTAATCTCCGGAACTGCGGATCCTTTTTTAATTACTTTACATAAATTATTCATTTTCAAAATACAGAAATCGCCATTTTTACCTATTTCGATCAATTGTCACAAATGTCAGATTCGTCGGCTTGTTTATGCGAATTGCGTTTTTAGCGTTTACTGGCATATCTATAAAATTACTAGACCGAATTCTAGCCCACGGGGCCGAAATAAAGGTCGAGTGGAGCGAGAAGATTCACTGAGTGTATGTTTTCCATTGATTTCAGTGGAAAATGTATTTGATGATCATTCCTCAAGGATATGATCGATCTCAATTTTTTTTCGACACAAACATCAAGCATGTCGATGTCTTTAATTGTGACAAGTCCTGAAGTATAGCATCATTGGTTGTATTATTATCATTTTATCATTTACTAATAATACCGAGGTCTGAAATATATATTTAGTGGTACGTTTATTATTTTAATTTTAAAAATCTTTTGTATTTAAGTAAATAAAATTTTCAATAGTTGAATGATTTTCCGATTCCCTAAAACCCGTTCGGTCCATCTCGATGAAGTGTGATATTGTGTGACAAGGGCGTGGAATGGGTCCTAAATTTCGTGACGTGACATTTCAAAATCTATTATAATCTAACTGTAAAAACACGAACTTTGAACTTTTAACGAAAATCTCACAAACATTTGCAACTCTGGATGTAAATTGCAAGTATGTGACGTCACACTAGGGAGGGGGAGTCTCACACATGTGACCAGCTGTGACAAGGGGGTGGGTGGGGTCCTAAATTTCATGACGTCACATTTCAAAATCTATCATAATCTAAGTGTTAAAACACAAACTTTGAACTACTAACGAGAAACTCAAAAACATTTGCAATTCTAGATGTAAATTTGCAAAATATGTGACGTCACACTAGCGAGGGGGGAAGTCTCACAAATGTGACCAGCTGTGACAAGGGGGGGGGAGGGGTAAAGAAATCATGAAATTCGTGTGACGTAAGTTATGGATGGCCCCTTTTATTCACACAAAGAAAACTAAGCTTGGATTTGTAAAAGTGAAAAAGATTTGTATTTTGTGAATGCCTATAGTTTTATTACCTACTGAGTCTTGCAACGTGTTGAAGTTTTAATTATTTTCTTTACTGATATGAAATGGAATAAATTATGTAATATTGATCAATTTTTATTCGTTATGGAATTAAAATATGATACTAATATGTGCAAGTCTTTTCTTTTCAACTGCCGCAACTCCTGCTGCCAACGTATCCTTCCTTTCTGGTGACCTCACTCACTCGCAGGCACACGACAACCCTCAAGGGAATTGATATTTGGCTTCGGTATTCTGTGAGGTGGAGGTACATTCCCCAGTCAGGTATAGCAGCTGACAATTACGCTCCCTACCTCTCTTTTCGACAGAGCTTTATTTACAGATTACAGAGATATTTATTTAGATATAGGTACATAATTATTTATTTTTAAAATGACTAAATAACTAATTATTCTGTGAATATTTCAAACGTCTACCTGTTGCCGTCATCAATGTCGAGCAAAATAATCACGATTGTTGTTTAGGAGCCCCCTTAAATGTTTATTGACGTGACAACGTCTTATAAATTGGTTAGCCGGGTGACACTTCAAGAAACTGGCTCACGTTATGCGCTTACAATGAGAGCGAGTGAAAGGCGCGTGCCTTTCACTCGCTCTCATTGTAAGCGCATAACGTGTCCCTTCTAAGAGCGAGAGAGACAGACATAAAAAGTGAAAGGCATGCGTCCCTTCCACTCGAAAACATTTTACCACTCAAAGTCGTTGTCACGTAAAACTTTCGCCCGTATACCGACTTTACAGGCAACCAATTTTTTTTTATTCTGTTTTTGAGTATTTGTTGTTCTAAAGGCAACAAAAATACATCCGTGAAAATTTCAACTGTCTAATTATCACGCTTCATGAAAAACAGCCTGGTGACAGACGGACGGACAGCGAAGTCTCAGTAATAGTCCGTTTTACCCTTTGGGTACGGAACCCTAAAAATGGTTCCAGACTCGTGTACCTGTGACGAGAGGATTTTCAAATCCTTGTGTTCTTGCATTGTGGAACCAATAAAATCAATCAAAGATAAATTGTTTGTAGATACTTAGAGATGCCGATTCGACTAATTCTGGGGGAAATCATATCTTCGCTATGTTATGTACATAGTTTAATAGATCCCGAGTGGGCTGTGCCAAAATAAATAAACCATACAGCTCTTTGACGGGAGAGAGACTAATTTTCTTCTTTGGTGACAAATTTTCTGTTAAAATCAAGATCTGAGACCTGGGCTGTGCCGAAATAAGGCACGAGATACTTTATGTGTACAAATGACAGAAAGTGGTCAAGTATGAGTCGGACTCAACCATGAAGGGTTCCTCAGTAGTAAGTAATATTTTCAAAAAAAAAAATTCAAAATTCAAAATATCTTTATTCCTTGGACTTTATAAAGCACTTAGAAACGTCATACAAATTAAATATAAGAATATGTATAAATCATTACTACTCTAAATCCGCAGAGCTTAGATTCACTTTCATCACACTATCTTGAATGTGAAAGTGAATTTAAGTGCCAGTTCCGGCGACGGGGCTTCTTGAGAAGAACTGGCAAGAAACTCAAGGCCGACTCTTTTAATTGCCAATATCGTTACATTAAATACAAATACAATCATTAACATAACATAACAAGAGCAATTCATTTCCAAATACTTTTATCATTTATGTAATCCGAGATACAATAGTAAGCCTTTTGACATAGTCTAGTTTTGATATATTTCTTAAATTTAGTTACCTATGGATAATTTAAACGCGTCGTTTGGAAGTTTATTGTAGAAGCGTATACATTGACCTGGGAACGAGTTTAGAGATTTTAGGGAGCCTAGTAATATGCATAGCGAGTTTGTTTTTATTTCTTAAATTTAATTGATGGAGATCACTGTTTTTCCTAAATTTGGTTTGATTTTTATGAACATAAATAAGATTTTCATAAATATACTAGCAAAGTACCCGTGCTTCGCTACGGGAACACTCCTGATTTGCGTGTATTTTTGTTTCATATTGACCAATATCACAAACATACACCATTTAGGTTAAGACGTCCCGGTAAACAATATTTTGGCATTCGCACCAGGAGCCAAAATTGCAAGGCTTCCAGGAGAACTTACTCCTGAGCAAGCTACATACAACTGATCATGAGAGAAGTAGTCCTGTCTCAAGTCAACCCCAGCAACCTTTAGAGACTGCCCCTGAGATTTGTTAATGGTCATAGCGAAACACCTTTATGGAAAATTGAAGTGAAGTCTCTTAAATTGAACTGGGTGATCTTATGGAATAATGGGAATGCGGGTTATTAAGAGAGATTCCTCAACAACGCATCCTTTACTGTCCTCACTCAACAACTCATCGTTCCAGTTGTTTAATACGTGAACAATGGTGGTACGAACCTCCTGATGATACACCTCCGTTCCATGCAAGTGGTAGGAGATGGAGCGGAACAGGCCAGCTCCATCACCTTTCAAAGCTATTATGGTATGGGGCATTATCACACCTTCCACAAATATAAATTTAGTGAATCTTGACTTCATTGTTTGAAAAATACCGAAATTCTTATATTAAGTAGGTATATCCCATAAAGTCGGTACTTAGAATAGGTTTTTCAATTAGTTTTCGATACCAGATGTAGCTTCATTTGAAGGACGCAGTTTCTTTTACGCCCTAAGCGCGCTATGGATTACCTCCGGGGGTAACTACTGGAATGAGGTGAGCGATAAACCGTCATGGATAACCCCATGGTTTGACTAAAAACCGCCTGCCTAACTACTTTTAGCCACGATGGCTTTAAAAGCGCAAACGGAAATAATCTATCGTATATACCCTTTCCTTAATAACGAAACCATAGCGCGCTGTACAAATGCTAGGTATAGTGCCATCTAGTGATGAATTAATTCAAATATAAATATAACATTTCTTGGCTGGGCGCTGGTCAAAAGTTAATCAGTTACCCATAAACATCCCCTTTTTTTATAAACAACTATTCCACCAAGTCTCAAAATCGTAGGTGAATCGGTTTCCAAGAGGGTTTTCTTTCAACCCCCTATTTTAACCTCTTGAGTGAAATTTCGCAAAATCCCGTCTTAGTGCGCGCTTACATTGTATAAGGAACACATATCCAAAGTTTCAGGTTTCTAGCTTCAGGGGTCTGGGCTGTGCGTTGATTAGTGAGTCAGTCAGTCAAGTCAGTGAGGACAAAGCCTTTTACTATCTAGCTTTTGCCTGCGGCTTCGCTCGCGTGAAGTTCGCGCTTGTTAGATTATCCAAGTCAAGTCTAACATGCAACGCAACCACCCTCATGTAGCACCTATAATTGTACTAAATACGGATGCAAGAACTTTCCAGATAACTACTACTACACCCGTCCCGTCCTCGCCGCGCCGGCCGCTCGCGATCGTATAAGCACTAATTGCCAAATACAAATTTAAAAACCTATTAGGATAACGCTTCAGTCAACACACAAGTCTCATTCCATCAACTTAAAAAGGTTAAATCAAAGTTTAAAAAAATTACATGATGATGGTCACGTTAGCCACGTTGAATTTTAAAATCGTTGTTATTTTCGTAATCAGCGACCCGATAAAATATAAAAACAATAATATCCTTCATGATTTTCAGACTTTTTGACCCCATTTTACTCTTCTTTTTTGGGTTGAATTTCGAAAAATGCTGAAACACGTGTTCACACATTTACCTATAGTCACACTAATCTCGTTTCCCTACACAAACTTTGGACCTCCGTTTCACCCTTTAGGGGAAAAATTGAAAAATCCTTTTAAGTTATTTCGTGTCCACTGTGTTATATTTTCAAATCGATGCGATTTTCGTAATTGACGTCCCAGAAAACCATAGAATCAACACCCATATTGATATTATGACATTCCAACCCCATCGCACCCCCATGGGGGGATGATGATGATGAGGGGGGGGGATTTTATGTCACGTCGGCTATGTTGGATTATAAAATAGTTGTTGTTTTCGTAATCAGCGACCCGATAAACCATAAAAACAATACCCATGACGATTTTCAGACTTTTTCACTCCATTTTACCCCTTTAGGGGTTGAATTTTGAAAAATCCTGAAACACGTGTTTACTCATTTATCTATAGAAGTACTCGTGTAAAGTTTCGGATAAAATAGTCCAACTAATCTCGTTTCCCCATACAAACTTTGGACCCCCGTTTCACCCCCTTAGGGGATGAATTTTGAAAAATCCTTTCTTAGTGCACCCCTAGACGTCATAAGGAACCTACTTGCCAAATTTGGAATCTCTAGACCCAGCGGTTTGGGCTGTGCGTTGATTAGTGAGTCAGTGAGGACAAAGCCTTTTCATACAAACTTTGGACCCCCGTTTCACCCTCTTAGGGGATGAATTTTGAAAAATCCTTTCTTAGTGCACCCCTAGACGTCATAAGGAACCTACTTGCCAAATTTGGAAATTCTAGACCCAGCGGTTTGGGCTGTGCGTTGATTAGTGAGTCAGTGAGGACAAAGCCTTTTATTATTATAGATTGAGAATGTAATGTCATAATATTTATCTCTGTAAATTTATTTCTCAGTGTCTCCCTGGGACTCATCATATAAATAGCACGGATAGCTCGCTTCTGGAGCACAAAAATTGAGTCTACATCCGGCACTACCCCAAAGCACATGATTGGATATTTGTGTTGTAATGTAATTTTGAATAAATTTTGAGGTGTATGCTTGTCTGCCAACCGTCGTAGTACAAACAAGAAACAAGAGGAGCCCATATTGCTGCGGCAACTGACAAAGGACTAGCCAACAGTGTTCTGTCAGTTGACATTGCCATGCTGGCCCGCGAGGTGCTTTTTCATGTTCACACGAGCGAACACATATACATACGTATGGACTGTTCGTACGTACATATGAACGGAACGTAAAGTTTTTCAAATAACATATAATTGGTACGCCGACGTACATAGAGATGGGCGGTGGGAAAAAACCCGAGTTTTTCCCAAACGGGAGAGATCCAGTGACAACCTTCCGACTAGATCTTCAGATCCTCGGCATCATGTGTAAGGAAAAGTGCTCATTATATTAAAACAAACGAGCTGAAACTTGACTGTTATACCATTTGTTATCATAGAGATCTAATCCCTGCATCCCGACTCGATCATCAGATCAGCTCGATAGTACCGTATTTGTCACCGTGTATTGTCACCTAACTGAAAAAAAAATTTTGGTTGCCTGTAAAGTCGGTATACGGGCGAAAGTTTTACGTGACAACGACTTTGAGTGGTAAAATGTTTTCGAGTGGAAGGGATGCATGCCTTTCACTTTTTATGTCTGTCTCTCTCGCTCTTAGAAGGGACACGCGTCCACGACACGCCTACAATGAGAGCGAGTGAAAGGCACGCGCCTTTCACTCGCTCTCATAACGTGACCCAGTTTCTTGAAGTGTCACCCGGCTAACCAATTTATAAGACGTTGTCACGTCAATAAAATAAGTATCCAAATATCAGGTTAACCGTATATTTGCAAGGGGTGTAAGTAAGAAAAAACCAGATTATTTTCTCAATCGGGAATTTCCCTATTTTCGGGTTTTTTTACCAGAAAATGCCCATCACTAGACATACATGGGTGTTCGTTAGCGGTACGTCTAAGCAAACAAAGTTGATCTGTTTCATGAATGTGTTACATCTGCAGTAATTCCTTCATCGGGCGGGCCTTATGCTTATTTATGTATGTACCATAGTGGTATAAAAAATCGAATGAATTGAATCCTGATAAATTCACTTCATTGTATGTTATGTAAATTTTGTTAAGTAAAGCACTATTACTACGTTAATAGTGCTTTACTTAGCAAACGTCGACAACTGGGTGGATTTAATACGTAATAGCACGATAGAGACAGAGACACAGACATTCAATTATTTAATTGAATGTCTGTGGATAGAGAATGTATAGCCGCCACTATAAAGTCTGACAAATCTTGTTTTTTTTTTATTCGTACAAAGTTAGAACTGTCAAAATTCTAACCTAAAAACTGGAAATGGTTTCTATTTTTAATTTGTCGTAGTGTTTATTTAATAAAATAATTAAAACATGAGTGTATTTATAAGATTTAACAAGCCAGCTGGCTTAAGTGCTGGCTTTAATAACAGAATATGGCGTTTAAATTCCACTAACGTTGATACAGCGACTAACAAAGCCGAGGACGAGGAGGAATTTAGAGTTCTCGATATTTTGAAGAAAAGGGAGCGAATGCAAAGGAAAACTGTTAAAAGAGCTGATATACAGCCGGACAGAGCTGATAGAATGGCTACAGATCAGGTTAGTGATCTTGGTATTACATTCTAACCTATTTTTAATCCCTACCTAAGCCTAAAGGATCTCTTCTAAAGAAATTATTGGAAGGGAGCTTCTATATTTTTCTTTTTACAAAACGTAGTAAAGAAAATATTCTTAAATGCCTATCGAATATAAGAGCAGCAAAACAAAACTGTTTATATGAAAGTTTGTATCTTTTATTGCATGTTATTTAAAGTATAATAAAATACACAGAAAAAATAAATATCATTTTATTAATTGTTCCGACAATTTTCGGGGATTGTAGACAAAAGCTGGCCGCATTTCCACGCGGTATGGCGATGGAAATATTTTGGATTAGATATTGGCCAGCCCTTTGGTCACCCAAAGCCAAGACCAGCTTCTTGGCAACCTCCTTGTACAACTTGCATGTATAATGGATATAGTGTGTCCCGAGATAAAGTGTCACCCTGGAAAGAGCTGAAAATAGATGAAAAATTATCAACGAAAAAATATTAAAAAAAATTAAAATACGTTTTCTTTTTCTTTTTCCATGAATTAAGATTTTTATGTTTCACTAACAACAACAAAACACAAATTTTAAATTACTTTTTTCTTGTAAATGGCTCACCACATTTTTCAAAGCCAAAGCCAACATCATCTACACGTGATTCACACTGCCAACTAGCCAAGGAGGCTCTAGCAAAAGACAGGTAGGGTACAGCATAATATAAGCTACCTGGCTGGGGAAGTACTCCACCTCACAGAATACCGCAGCCAAAATAACAATTTCCTTGAAAAAGAAAGGAGTTACTGTGTTGACAGTAGAGATATTTCATGTTGTGTATTAATATGACTTTGGTAACCTTACTTAATATAAAAACATATTTGACAATGAATCCGAGGTTGCAGGTTCGATCCCCGCACAAGACAAATATTTGTGTGCACGTCTATTTGTCTTGATCTGGGTGTTTTCTATTATATTATATGTATGTATTTGCAAAAAAAAAAATGTATTTAAGTATATGTAATATCAGTTATCTACGAGGGGAGGCCAATAAGTTCGCGGAATGGAGGGGTTGATGGGGATAAATTTACCCGTCCAGGTAGGCACTAGTTAAGCACCTCATTAAGAGTATATATACCAAGTTTGAACCTAATCGTGTCATTAACTTTTGAGTTATCGACCTGCAAACAACTAAATCGGGAAGAAGTCAGCCAGTATGGAGAAAATTGAACACCGTGCCGTTATTAAGTTTCTTACCAAGCAAGGAAAATCCGCTCAGACGATTTTTCAAGAGCTGTTAGCGGTTTACGCGGACTCTGCCCCTGGTAAAACCATGGTTTACAAGTGGCATGGTCTTTTCAAACAAGGAAGGGAGTCCATTGAAGACGACCCCCGCTCCGGACGGCCAATTGAGGCCACCACACCGGAAATCGTCGAAAAAGTAGAAAAACTTGTATTGGAAGATGCCCGACTGAAGAAGAAGCAACTTGCAGCAATGGTTGGAGTATCCGAATCAAGTATTTTAAATATCCTACATCATCATCTTGGGATGACTAAAGTCAGTGCAAGATGGGTTCCGAGAATGCTCACGCCACTTCAAAAATGCGAGCGTGTCGAGTGCTCTCACCAGTTTCTGGAGCTCTGTGGAGAGAGAAAGGAAGAAGTTATGGCCCGGATTGTTACTGGAGATGAAACCTGGGTTCACCACTATGAACCTGAGTCGAAGCAAGAGTCGATGCAGTGGCATAAAAAAGGCACACCTCCTCCAAAGAAGTTCAAAGTGTCACAATCGGCCGGAAAGATCATGGCGACTATCTTTTGGGATACAGAAGGTATTTTACTGATCGATTATAAAGAACGTGGTGCGACTATAACGGGACAGTACTACGCTTCTTTACTGGAAAGATTGAAAGAAGCCATTAAGAAAAAAAGAAGAGGAAAACTGTCAAAAGGTGTGCTCCTTTTGCACGACAATGCACCCGTCCACACGTGCCATGTTGCGACGGCTGCCATTCACCGATGCGGCTTTGAACAATTAAACCACCCACCATACAGTCCAGACTTGGCCCCCAGTGACTATTATTTATTTCCAAAAATGAAGAAAGAGCTGCGTGGAAAGAAATTTGACGACGATGATGAAGTCAAGTCGGCAATTTCGGCCTATTTTGACACCAAAGACAAATCATTTTTTTTCGATGGTATAAACAAGCTATTTGAGAGATCCGAAAAATGTATTAGGGTTAAAGGAGAATATATTGAAAAGGAAAAATAATTTGGTGTTTAATTTCAACCTCCTCTCTCATTCCGCGAACTTATTGACCTCCCCTCGTAGTACCCATAGTACAAGCTTTGCTTAGTTTGGGACTAGATGGCAGTGTGTCCAGGAATATTTATTTATTTATTTACATAATATTTCAGAATGGTTTTTCTGTTCAATTAAAATATAAATACAAATTTACTTATAAAAGAATTGTCACATTTTCAGAACTGGGGCAACGTGTGGCCAGGTCCGAAGACGTTCCATCCGTCATCCGTACCTCTTCCTCTCCGTCAAGGATACGTCCCCAAGGGCCAAGCGCCACCTGGCAAAAAAGCCAATGCGGAGTTAATGAAAATACCAAACTTCCTCCACTTAACTCCACCAGCAATAAAAGCTCAGTGCGAAGCCATAAAACAGTACTGTACGGAATGGCCAAAGCTATTAAACTCCGAAGAAGCAATCGAGAAACATTATCCGGTAGAAGTGATCACATCTGATTACTGCCACGCTAGCCCGTCAATTCGTAACCCACTCGCTCGAATAGTTACTTTAAGAGTTAAGTTATCTACGTTAAATTTAGATAAGCATGCACGAGATAAATTCCTAAGGTTAGTAGGTGACCGGTACGATGAAAAAACAGATTTGGTAACGATTACAGCAGATCGCTGTCCAGTACGGAAGCAGAATTTGGAATATGTAAATTATTTACTAACAGCGTGCTATCACGAGTCGTGGAATTTAGAAGAATGGGAAAAGGATAAGACGGAGGATGATATGGAGTATTATAATTTTGATAATAATCAGTCCAAAAAGAGTTTAGTCCATTGGTTTTTACGAAGTAAAAATGAGTTTAGAGAGGTTAACGATGAGGAATGTAGGAATTTTGACGTGTCACAGATAGATAATGGAGAAAATTATAAAAATGCCGTGTTGAAGTTGATGAATGATGGAGAAACTGATGAAACTGTTAAGAATTATGGCGAAGCAGTGAGGAAGTTGCTCGGTCTGCCTAGTGCGGTTAAAACATAGCTTGTATTTAATAAATGTAATTTAGCTTATACCGTTTTTTAAGTTTTTCCCAAAGTATTTTACAATAGCTATGACTTTTGACTCCAAAACCAGGTATGTTACAATAGCTTTGGCTTTGTTTTTAAGATGTTGGTTCATCAACATCTTTGAACCAAAGAGACTCTGGCGAAAGTTGACCGAATCGAGATTGAATTGTGAATTGACTAAAATTACATATATAGGTACTTAATTTCATTGATTAATTATTATCAATTCTTTTAGTTGGCAAAGTAACATTTTTAGTTTGTTGAATTCTCAGTCATAATCCGATATAATCCCGCTTAAATTAAACTTTGAAGTTACGTAATGTGATACGAGAATACCAAATGTGACATTTGTGAGATCGAGACTGGATCGGAACTGAATTTTGACTACATTTTAATTACGAGAATTGCCCCTCAGTTTTTATAAGTACCTATTTTTTTCATAAAGCGTCTTTATCAGACGCGTGTTACATATTATCCAAAAAGCAATTTTGAGTAACACGCGTGTTATGAATTCACAACATGAGAGTTCTTCTATATTTGGTCGGTTTGTTTACGTTGATCGATGATCGAACGCGAACAGAAAACTCGCTCTGATCAGTGCGAGTTTTTTATTCGCGTTCAATCTTGTCAACGTAAACAAACCGACAAAATAAAGAGGAACTCTCATGTAATGAATTTAAGACTCTTGTTACATATCAAAATTATGTGGCTTACTTGCTCACATTTTGAAGTGAGCAACCCTGAAAATGGCGATGGAAAGAACCTGAAAGAAAATGACAAACCCCATGAAATGGGGCAAACCCCACAAGAGTTGTGAGGGGTTAGAGGTAGTCGACTACCTGGACTTGGGGGTTTACGATAGATATATATTTATTTATTTAAACCAGAGCTGTCCAAACCATATACAATACCGGGCCATTAAACAGATTAGCGGGCCGCAGAAATAAATACCTACTTGACATGTTTACTAACTACTTTGAAAGTTTAGGGCCGAAACACATAACCACGTTGCGGCGCCGCGCCGCAACGCAACGCGTCACCGAGCGTTGCGATGCGGTGCCGCGAAACAAAGCGTTCTACTGCCGTATGTAGGGCAACTATTTACTTGTGATTTTTGAATGTTGGTGGACGTATGTAAAAAAATAGCAGTGTTTTTTTTTTTTTTTTTATACTACGTCGGGTGGCAGACAAGCATCGGCCCGCCTGATGTGAAGCGGTTGCCGTAGCCATATTAACGCTCGCAACATAAAATATCGCTCGCGCGCCGCCACCCCCGCTGCCAACACAGCATCTCCTTCCTTTCTGGTGACTTCACTCACTCGCAGGAACACAATAACTCTCTAGGGAATTGTTATTTGGCTGTGGTATTCTATGAGGTGGAGGTACATTCCCCAGTCGGGTAGCTTACAATTACGCTCCCTACCTCTCTTTTCGCCAGAGCTTCGTTTGTCAGTCAGCAGGGTGCACTGCGTGCAGGTGAAGTTGGCTTTGGTTCAAAGGTGTTGATGAACCACTTACACTTTGTTAACGTTAAAGTTTGATTAATCGTTTACGCGAGGTGCACGCCGCAAAATTCTGCGTAGCGGCGCGGATGGCACTGCCGATTTTGGCGGTGCGGTGCCGCAACGTGGTTATGTGTTTCGGCCCTTAGTTATATAATTTTAACTTTTCTAAAAATATATAATTTTCCTTCAGTATTGTTGTAAGAAACCTATAACGGTAAAAAACTGTATAAAAAACGGTAAATGAAAAGCACTTCGCGGGCCGCACAAATATAAGCCGAGGGCCGCGCGGAACGTGGCACGCGGGCCGTGACTTGGACAGCCCTAATTTAAACAATAAAAAAGTGGCGGTCGCATGTATCTTCTGTTTCAGATGTTGGAGATTCGACGAGACGACCACAGCAGCTGGATCAGAGACGACCACAGCAGCTGGAGCAGAGACGACCAAAGCAGCCACGGCAGTCGCATGCAACTACTAACGGTAGTGGGTGCCGGCCGGCAGTAGTTTGCATGAACTAATTGGTGGCGGAAGCACGCAAAGTAGTGTAGATCAAATTGCCTGTAAATTTGACTTCCGCAAAATAACACCTGAATCAATTAACTTTCTAATAAAAAAGTCCTGAATGAAGGAAAATTGTATCTGAAAAATTCAAAATTTTGGCCTGAAACTTCTGATATTCACTCTAGGTCCCGAGCTTGCTTGGTCCGCCGACTATGACACGTGCATCTAAACTCACTGTAATAAATACATTGGTAGTCTGTGAAGTCAGTTTAAGCACGATAATTTTACGTGATAACGTCATACGAAAACATCGGCCGATGGAATGGAAGAGAGATAGATGCGTCACAAGCCGTACGCTTAGGCCGATCGTGCCTCTATCACATGTTCCGCGCTTTCGCTTGCACGCTCTGCTCAGGGGAAATGAGTCAAGCTTTTTTAACCGACTTCAAAAAAGGAGGAGGTTCTCAATTCGACTGATTCTTTTTTTGTATGTATGTTTTTCGATATCTTCGCGAATTGTGAACCGATTTTCAAAATTATTTTTTTATTTGAAAGGGTATGATTGCAAGGTGGTCCCATATTCACCTAATCAGGATCTGATTTATTTATTTATTTATTAAACTCACACATCAATTTACAGTATCAACCAAAACATTTATGTGGTACAATATAAAATTTATAATTAAACTAAAATTCATAATTTTAATACAATTAAAATATTGAAAGTAAATTTAAACAATAATAAAATAAAGATAAATGAAATAATAACAATATATAATAAATTCATATATAATAAATATCCAATTTAAACCAATACAAAATCAAAAAATATACAAATCAATTTCAATATTCCTTTCAATTATATTATATTTTATGTAATTTTTTAGTATTCTTTACAATACTTACATTATTTGAGTATTCCTTACAATAGTAAAGAATACTCAAATAATGTATTCAAAATGCATCAATTAAATGCATACAATACATACATATGCCAGTGTAAGAAATATCGTACAACTTTAGTTTTTTTTACTTATTTAATCGAGCTAATTTTAGAAATAATGCGACATTGTCAACAAATTCGTCGGCATCCAAATAACATGTATGCATGTTATTCAGTAAAGCTATAGCCCGTTCTGTAGGCGCCCGACTGCCTTGCTGCGTCCGTACTGGCGCTGGGCCCTTGAATAGACTTGGACGGCGACGCAACGGAACTTCACCACAAATCCTATTAGGCACTATTAAAGAAATACGTTCCAAAGCATTCGGGTTGTCAACTTTGTTTTGCAGAAGTAAACAATAGTGTAATATCAACTGCACAGTACGTCTAAATTCAAGGGTTTCCATACCAATCATACCCGATACAAATAGTGAGGGATACATGAATGGATAGTATCCGTACAGTTTTTTATAAATGTTACGTGCAAATTTTTTCAATAAGTTGAACATATTTTTTCTCAAAGGGATCCCATACAATAGCTCCAAATTCCAATCTACTACGTACATATGCATTGTATAGTAAAAATGCAGTTCCAACCGACCTGAACTGAGGTGTGATTCTCATTAGAAAACCTAAGGTCTTACTCGCGTTGCTACAGATATCTTTAATGTGCTTATGGAAATCTAGCATAGGAGTCATTGTTATTCCTAGGTCCCGCTGTTCGTTAACTCTTTCGAGTGGAGCGCCAAGAAGGCTGATGATGGGATCCCAGGGAAATCAAGGGAAAGTCTTAAATTTTATAACCACGTATGGTCAAATTCTATTTTTTTATTAGAAAGGGTATGATTGCGAGGTTGTTCCATATTCACCAAGTCAGGGTCTGATGATGGGATCACAGAAAAATCGAGGGAAACCCTTAAATTTGCCCTGTGGTTGCCGGGAGCATAGAATTGCGCCACTCTATTGCTCTGCGCTGGATGTCGTTCAAGGGAATCTTGTGTGACGCAATAACTTTTCTCCTGGAAGACGGGCAGCAGCGTCTCCCGGGATAGTCCATCAATAAGCTGCGCTTGCCAACTGAAATCGGTTTTTTTTTAAATAATTATTCGTGCGTGCAGCCGCCGGCGTTCAACGATTGATAAGACGTTATCACGTGAAAAAACATTTCACATTTTGCAATATCAATTTCTTGCACGCTCCAATACATTTAATCACAAAATCGTAAAAAAAATCAATAAAATATTTTTCAAATTTCATTTCTGTTTGTTTCATAATGTGGCTACATGTGTATATTATTTATTACATATATGTTTTTTTACATATAGTTAATGCTGAAGATTATATTAAAGAAAATGAATTGCTTAGAAGTAACGGTAAATATTATGATTTTTATGTCACTTTTTATATGAGGGGGGCAAACGTGTGGGTCACCTGATGGTACGCAATCACCACCGCCCATGGAGATCAGCGACACCAAGGGGTCGCCGATGCGTTACCAACCTACTCCTATGTTTCTTTCTTTCTGGTGACCTCACTCATTCGCAGGAACACAACAGGAACCCTCAAGAAAATTGTTATTTGGTTCTGTGAGGTGGAGGTGGAGGTACTTCCCCAGTCGGGCAGCTTACAAAGTACGCTATACCTACCTCTCATCAAGAACATAATTTTGTTACGTAACACGCGTTTCGTAAATTCACAACATGAAACTTCTCTATTTGGTCGATTTGTTTACGTTGATATGATCGAAAGCTATGCCAACTTTTTCTTACAAAAAATAAAGTATATTTAGGTCTGAGAAGAACATAATTATCAATAGTATTTTAGAAAAATGAACAGTATTTTACTTATTTTATGTTTTAAATACATATTTTTTAGACTTCTCGCACAACTTATTAATTTACAGTCTTTTTTAGGGTTCCGTACCTCAAAAGGAAAAACGGAACCCTTATAAGATCACTTTGTTGTCTGTCTGTCTGTCTGTCAAGAATTTCTATGTCAAGAATGCGTGGAGGTATCAAGCTGAAATTTGAACTGTATACTCAAGTCTACGGTCCCATGAAGTTGTAAAAAACTCAAACTGCTAAGTTTACGTAGAAAAAAGTTACGGCCGTTTATTCAGCAAAAAACGCATATTTCGACACACTCGATGGAATCAAAACCTATAGGGTACTTCCCGTTGACCTAGAACTATGAAATTTGGCAAGTAACATCGTTATAGACTACAAGTACAGGAATAAATCTCAAAACTATACATTTGTAAATAGATCTTAAAAAAGAGGGGGTCTATATTTTTTATGGGGTGTCGAAATTTCAAATTGAAACTACTAGTTCAAATGGGGTATCATATGAAAGGGCTTGATGTACACATTGCAAAATATATTTTATTAATTTTTTTCGTCGCATTATTTCTTATTTATAATGAAAAATATCAAATTTAATAATGATACTACGTACCTACGGAACCCTCGGTGGGCGAGTCCGATTCGCACTTGTCCGGTTTTTTAAATATTACATACGCCTCACCACAATTATGACTAAAATTAAATCAGGAGCTGATTTTTTATTAAGTAAATGAATAGTTATGAACTATTAATGACTAAGTTTTAAAAAAATATGTGAGCGTCTAACTCTAACACTAGTGTTAAGCATTTTGATGTTGAAACCAGTATTTTGTATACTTTATTTTTGTTCATCAGTAAAAAGTGTAATGTAGTGAAAAACAGTATACTGTTACAATATACTGTTTTTAACAATATAGTTGGCAACCCTATCGAAAGCGAACAATTTTTTTTCCACCACCACACATTCCCACCACTGTGTCTCCTGTGTAGCCAGGATTAACAGCTGCGACCGCCAAAAAGGCAATGAACAGTGAAGTCCATTGCAGTCCCGGGGGTAAAACTACGGCTGCATTCGAACTCACAACGAATTTAATCAGAAGAAATTAGTTAGTGGGAGTAAGAAACTTTTGGAATTTAACTTCCCTTAGTCTTAGCAATGTGAGAGACAGCAATATGACAAAATAAGGTATTAAAAGTCTAAAGAGATGGCTAGTCAAGTGATGCTCAACTGCAGCGCACCACGGATTTATAACGTCTAACACTATTCATTCTGAATACGGCCTAAGATACGTCACTGCTATCAACTTCATTGTAATTAATTATAAATACTTATTTGTAATTTATCTACTTACACAGCAATCAAGATAAAAGATTATGTGTACTGGCCGAATGGAACAATATCCTTTTACATCGATGAAAATCATTTTGGTAAGTATATAAGGTGATTAAACATAGTATAATTGTTATTTGTATAGGGTGTAAGTGGTTCATCAACATCTTTGAACCAAAGCCAACTTCACCTGCACGCGGTGCACCCTGCTGACTGACAGAAGCTCTGGCGAAAAGAGAGGTAGGGAGCGTAATTGTAAGCTACCCGACTGCGGAATGTACCTCCACCTCACAGAATACCGCAGCCAAATAACAATTCCCTTGAGGGTTTTTGTATTCCTGCGAGTGAGTGAGGTCACCAGAAAGGAAGGCGATGCTGCGTTGGCAGCGGGGGTGGGGGCGCGCAAGCGACATTTTATGTTGCGAGCGTTAATATGGCTACGGTAACCGCTTCACATCAGGCGGGCCGTGTGCTTGTCTGCCACCCAACGTGGAATAAAAAATAAAATAAAAATTGACGTAAATACGTCTTTAAAATAGAGAGGCAATTCAAAAAAATGAATGGTAACAAAATCGGGGGATACTGTTTGGTGTTAGCTGCAACATATCTATCATCTCCATCCAAAATTCAATCACACCACTGGATAGATGAAGGATCAAAGAATTTATTGCGCTAAGTAAGGACTATGGAACAACGCGTGCGGGGAAGGGGGAAGCGCTGCCATTTTGAGATAATTTTAGTGCATATAACGTATTCACGTACAACACACAGCCGTGTCCATGACACAGCCACACCCCACTTTTGCGACAACATTTCATCTACATAAGAAATAAATAAATTATCTTTTGCGACAACATTTCATCTACATAAGAAATAAATAAATTATTTATATAGAGATAGAAAGAAAAAAGAAATAAAACAAAAATTATAAATTAATAATTTCCCCTAAATCGTTGCCCGGTGGTATGGTACCAAGAATGCTGGCAGCATTACCTCGCTGAATAGCAATGCTACTTATCTAATCCTCTGAACGAGGTAACGGCTGGCCCTCTGGTCGCATGAAGCCTCGACCAACCTCCCGCATATCTCTTTAAAAATGCCAACGGCCTCCTTCTACCTCCTCACACATTGGAGGCTAAGTGGTCGCGTACTGTGCGGTTCCAGAGAAGTTTTCTCCCGCGTACTGTCAAGCTGTGGAATGAACTGCCTGTCGAGGTTTTCTCAGGGGACTACAGCATGGGGTTCTTCAAAAAGGGCGTGAAGAGGTTTTTACAGGGTCGACAACGCGCGTGTGATGCCTCTGGTGTTACAGGCGTTCATAGGCTACGGTAACTGCTTGCCATCAGGCGGGCCGTATGCTTGTTTACCACACTGGTGGTATAAAAAAAAAGATTGCGGGCTGGACCCCACGGCCCTAACGTCTACCCCAAACGGCTCAAATATATATGTTGACCTAACTGACTCGCAGGTACACAACAACAAGGGATTTGCTTTTTTTTTTTTTTTTTTTTTTTATGCTACGTTCGGTGGCAGACAAGCATACGGCCCGCCTGATGTGAAGCGGTTACCGTAGCCATATTAACGCTGGCAACATAAAATATTGCTCGCGCGCCGCCACCCCCGCTGCCAACGCAGCATCTCCTTCCTTTCTTTCTGGTGACCTCACTCACTCGCAGGAACACAACAATCCTCAAGGGAATTGTTATTTGGCTGCGGTATTCTGTGAGGTGGAGGTACATTCCCCAGTCGGGCACCTTAACAGGTTCACAGTCCCGAAGCAAGTTGAGATCTTCTTTGTATACGTCCCCATAGTAATAATGACACCTAACGCTCATGAAGTTTCGTATTAAGTTAAGTCATTCTCTTCAACTATTTTATGATACTTTATGTGTCACAGTGATTGAAATTGATTGTATTACATCACTGGCCATGAAGCACATATGCCTCATGGCCGTACCAGTGAAGTCTCCCATGAGGCACATGCGCCTCATTAGAGATTTCACTGGTACGTTCAAATTAAGTGCACATTAAGGTTTCTTCTTATCTTCTCGTCTAATTATCAAACAGATGCTGACCAAAAGACCGAGATAGAAATGACGTTGTCACAAATCGCCCAGAAGACCTGCCTGAAGTTCCTGCCGGTGCTGGTCGCCCCGACAGAACACCAGCACGTCCTGGTGTTCAAAAACCCTGGCGGAGTTAAGAAGTGTGTGGTAAATACTGATGGGCATCCGAGAGACGCGCCACATGTAAGTGTGGATTTCTGGACAATTTACACAGCGCCATCTAGTCCCAAATTAAACGCAAAGCTTGTATTATTGTACTAGACAACTGATAAATGTACTTAAATACATTGATTTGTAAATACACAGAAATCACCCACACCAAGACAAACAGACATGTTCATGCACACAAATGTTTGTCTTGTGCGGGAATCGAACCCGTGACCTCAGAGTCAAAGTAGCCATTGCTAGCCATTCGACCATCGGGCTCGTCGAACCTACATAATGGATTAGAAGCTCGCGCGTGTCTTCATTGTGTTGGAACTACTTTCCTCCACCAAAAAATGAAGCAACTTAGCTGAGTAAGCTGTTTTCAATGAATCCATGCCAGGTGTAGTTTGGCAGCAGGAACTCATGTTCATCCTTTAATCGAAAATATTTGAGCGTGCTCCACTGCAGTAGGTACTCAACTGCGGGTTAACGGATGCCAGTGTTTTCAAGCCGCCCAAAGGCTACTGACTTGGCTTAACGTCATATAACTGTCATCTAATGACAACAGCCGGGACCGACGACATCTAGCGAAACAGTAATGGAGCTAAATAAATGTAGTTACTCCCTGCAAAATACACAGAGGACCTCGAGATAAATAACCCCAAACGTCTATTATATACCTATAATAGTCAAGCTGTAGTTAACATTGCTTAACTTGCGTGATTGATTAACTCCTCGGATAAGTATGTAAAATAAATAAATAAATATTGTCAGACAAATTACACAGCGCCATCTAGCCCCAAAGTAAGCGAAGCTTGTGTTATGGTTACGGGTACTAGACAACTGATAAACATACGTAAATACATTTTTTTTTTATAAATACATACTTATGATACATAGAAAACACCCAGACCAAGACAAACAGACATGTTCATGCATACAAATGATTGTCTTGTGCGGGAATCGAACGCACGAGCGTTGGTATCGAAGCCGCGTCATTGACCGCTACGCCACCGAGCTCGTCATAATCGATCGTAATTGTCAAGCAACATCGATTATATACCTTTAGTAGTCAAGCTGTAGTTAACGTTGCTTAACTTGCGTGATTGATTAACTCCAAGAATAAGTATGTCGCTTGATGTGAAGCGGTTACCGTAGCCATATTAACGCTCACAACATGAAATGTCCCTCCCCCCTATCCCGCTGCCAACGCAGCAACTCCTTCCTTTCTGGATTTGGCTACAATATTCTGTGAGGTGGATGGTACTTCCCCGTCCTGGCAGCTTATAAATACGCTTTATCCTACCTCTATTTCGCTATAGCCTCTTTCGCTAGTCGGGAGGGTGAACCCCACTGCCAACGCACAACGCAGCAACTCTTTCCCTTCTAGTGACCTCGCTCCCTCGCAGGAACACAACAACCCTCAAGGGAATTGTCATTTGGCTGCGGTATTCTGTGAGGTGGAGGTACTTCCCTAGTCGGGCAGTTTATAAATACGCTGTACCGTACCTCTTTTTCACCATAGCCCCTTTTGTTAGTCGGTAGGGTGCCACGTGCAGGTGAAATTGACTTTGGCTCTAAAAATCCTGGCAAGCCACTTACAACCCAAATGTATGTAGATGATGATAATAATTTAGTGAAGCGAGCGGAACGCCTATACGAATATGCGCCGAAAAGTCATTCTTGAAAATGAATAGGTTCCAAAACCACTGAACTGATTTTGATGAAACTTGTCACAATTAAAGACCTCGACATGCTTGATGTTTGTGTAGAAAAAAAATTGATATCGATCATGTCCTTGAGGAATGGTGATCAAATACATTTTCTATTGAAATCAATGGAAATCATACACTCAGCGAATCTACTCGCTCCAGTGGAGCGAGTAGATTCGCTGATTTGAGATTGAGTGGAGCGGCTCCACTCAATCTCAAACGTCTCTTTTTGTCAAATAAAATGTAAAGTTAACAGAAGTAAAAAAGAATCCGACACGAACACATTAAAAACACACAAAATTTTAAACAAACATTAGTTCGTAAGAATGTATTGGGTATGGTCACAAAAATTTATAATAAATTACCAAATTAGGGGCCATGCATAAATTACGTCACACGAATTTCATGATTTTTTGACCCCTCCCCCCGTCCTTGTCACAGCTAGTCACATTTGTGAGACTCCCCCTCTCCCTAGTGTGACGTCACATATTTTGCAAATTTACATCTAGAGTTGCAAATGTTTCTGAGTTTTTCGTTAATAGTTCAAAGTTCGTGTTAACACTTAGATTATAGTAGATTTTGAAATGTGACGTCACGAAATTTAGGAGCCCTCCCACCCTCTTGTCACACTATGTCACACTTCATCGACCCCTTCCCTCCCCCTTAACGTGTGACGTAATTTATGGATGGCTCCTTACTTGAAAGACTTGAATTTAAATATGTTTAGAAAACGACTTATTGAATTGCTAATTGAAAAATGTTACTACTCTGTAAATGATTTTTTTAACGACAATTTATAAAATTTGACATAATTCATATTCTATAATGACATTAATTCTTGTGACATTACCTAAGAACAATAACTATGTTCTTAGGACATTACTATAATTGACTGTATTGAATTGAACTCATTGTGAAGTTAGCGTAGAGATATCTCCTATAATTTAATTCTAAATATTTATATGTCATCCGTGTTTATATAGCGATCTACTATTGTGTATTTAAGACATCTATATTACTGTACCTATGTTTAACAAAATAAAGCTTTGATTGATTGATTGATTGATCAATTTCGGCCCCGTGGACTAAAATCCGGCCTAGTAATGACTTTCTTTTCAGAAAGTAACCTTGGGTTACAACTGCCTGAAGTCACCTCACATTGAGATGACTATAATGAAAGCTCTGGGGTTCGGCTTCGAACATAACAGAGCGAGCCGGGATTTATATGTCGATGTGCAGCGGGAGAACATTGATATGGGTGAGTACTTAGTATACCTACTCTACTACTACTAGTGCAGTCAACTCAATGTTTTAGGTCCCAATTAGCACACTCCGGTCACTCCATACAAACGTTCGCGTCGTTTACTGCTACGTAAACAATGGCATCTGTGCAGAGCGCGAATGAGCCTGTGTGCGTGCGACGCCATACAAACTGTTCCTGATTTGTCTCAGAGGGGAGTTGAGGTCGCCACGAGAGAGCGGCAGGGAGTGGCCATACTGTACGTAGTACTATTACTTATACTGTGCTATTAGTCTTAGATACTTAAAATCCGATCGATTGAGCTTCACTTGACTAGCCATCTGTTTAGGTTTTTAATACCTTATTTGCCAAATTGCTGTCTCTCACATTGCCAAGAGGGGAAGTTAAATTACAAAAGCTTCTTACTCCTACTAATTTCTGCTGATTAAATTCGTTGTGAGTTCCAAGGCAGCCGTAGTCTTACCGGGACTGCAATGGACTTCACTGTTCATTGCCTTTTTTGGTGCTCACCGCTTTTAATCCTGGCTACTACTACTAGTGGGAATGTGTGGTGTAGCCCCCCCCCCCCCCCCCCCACCCCTTCCCCGTCCCGTAAAAAGAAGAAAGTATACTCATAGTGCTTGCATGTCGACCAAATTGAGAAGGTTCATATTGCAAATTTACCAGACGCGCGTTACATATCCAAATTACCCGGCTAATTTGGATATGTAACGCGCGTCCCGTGACCAAAATCCTGTTATTTTTGCTTTTAGTTTATTTTAATTAGTTTTAATTTAGATGTATTTATTTAATTTATTTAATTCTATCTATTATAAGTTTATTTTTCAATATTTACTGTATTTTATTACCTATTTTGTGTTCCAAAAATAAATTAATATCTCATTTGCTATTTATTGCTGTTCTATATAAACATTACAAGTATCTGTTGTACCTATACAAATGATACATTGCAATACAATACAATGGCAGTCGCTGATAAAGTCTATTAATAACATGGAACAGATGTGGGTCTAGGGCGTCATCATATTGTGAGCTATGAACTATAACTGCTGTGAGCTATTTTGTAGTTTATGAAGGGTCAAACCGTAATTTTGACGCGCATTCGTTTTCAACAATGCTTCCACAGGGAGGCAATTAAAAAAATATAATGATAACAAAATCGAGGATACAGTTTGGTGTTGCAGCTACATATCTATCATCTACATCCAAAATTCAATCACACCACTGTTTTTTTTATAGTTATAGCGAAAGATTCGTGTAAGTGGTTAGTCAACATTACATGCAGTGACGGATTAACTTTTAATCAAATTAAGCAATTGCCTAGGGCATCATGTCTGAGGGGCACTAGAAGAAGCACAAAAAAAAATTGTCCCTAGGGCATCACGTCTCACTCTCATGTCACCAAAACCCACACCAAATAAAGTTTCTCTAGAAGAAAGTACTTAAATACAAGAAAGGCTCGATAATTTATCGATATTGTACATAGAGTCCGATATGTTAAAAACGTTAGACGTTAATACTCCATTTCTAAAGTGCGTTACATCTCATCATTTTATTATACAAAAAACTAATGTTTTTAGGCGGTAAAGGTTTAAAGACCCGATTGTAGTTGACATACGGATAGGGAGGCCCACAGGCATGGATTGCTTAGGGCATCAAGTAGTCTTAATCCGTCACTGATTACATGACATTACTGAATGTGCATACAAGTACGCGGCGCCTATTATATTATCGATGGTGCCGCGGTGCTCGGAGGTTAGACGACGCTTATGAACACAGACAGTCGACGCGCATTATATAGTATGCAGATGTGTGGTATGTTGGTACACATAGCATAGCTTACATTATCGCAGATTGCTATTGTCGTGTATTGACCTAAGCAAGGGAATAAAAACAGAGATAATGTGATGCTTCGGTATGTGTATAAAGCTTGCTGGCTGTTTAGCATATTGTTTTATAAGAATATAATGTAATCACTACATAGTATAAAACAAAGTCGCTTTCTCTGTCCCTATGTCCCTTTGTATGCTTAGTTCTTTAAAACTACGAAACGGATTTTGATGCAGTTTTCTTTAATAGATAGAGAGTTTATTATGGAAGGTTTATATTTATAAAACATACATAATTTAGTAGAGAAACACTGATAATTTTAGAGGTTTCCAATGTGATGTCGTAAATAAACATATTTTTTTGCGCTTACATTGCAAACGCTGGCTGAACCCTACGAGATAGATCAAAATAATGTAGTACAATATTATTCACCTTAAAATGGTCTACAAAAAAGTCCGCGACGGTATATGTCTATCTCTTAGGGATAACCCACAGTAACCGTTTATTATACTCTATTTTTTACGAGAAATAATGGCTTATTTACGAAGCGATTTTAAGCAATACAGCATTAATCCTCATCTAATCAAGTTCTCTAAAAACATTGTTCATTTAATATAGATCAATGGCCCTTTACAGCATGTAATTTGAACGAATATTTTCGAAGATATTACAGATTCAAAATGCAGGGACATAACGGTGAGGCGGTATTGGACGGGGCGGCGCGTGCCTATAACTGTGGAAGCTCTGTATAGGACAATGCGCAAAGACCTTCTGTAGGATATTTAGTATCAGCATTGCACCCGTGCGAAGCCGGGGCGGGTCGCTAGTTCTGTATATAACAATATACGATTACATACAAATAAAATATATTAAGTTGTAATTGTTGAATCAAATGAACACTTATTTGCTTTGTTTCTTTTTCCACTGGATATAGTTCAATAACTACATAACTACAAAAAAAAAATATTTACTGTACATGTAATGAATTATAAACAATAAGTACAATTCAAATATAAAACTAGAGTAACTAAAATTAAATATTACTTAAAATTTATAAATAAATAATTGTTGAATTATCCGATTATTTAAAAAAGAAATACGCATATGGACAAGTTTCTTTTGAAGATAAAAAAGATGACAAAAATATAAATATAAGATATTATTTATAAAAATAAATAAGTTTAACACGTGTCTAAGTGCCAACATGGGCGCAATGGCGGAATAAACAATTTAATTTAATTTCTTGCGTGATTATATCGCTTGCTTGAATAATATCGCTTATAGCTCGCTTTGGGTCGACGCCCTATAATATTAAATGCGTTTTCCGAGCAAATTACATTATTCATTACATACTTTATGTGTCTATACTACGTTGCAGTCATAAAGAAAATCCGTCAAAAATCCTTTTATCTAATTGCTTTTTTTTATACTACATCGGGCGGCATACAAGCATAGGGCCCGTCTGATGTGAAGCTGTTACGATATTTACTCTCGTAAAATGAAATATCACTCGCGCGCCGTCACTCCAGCTGCCAGCGCAGCAACTCCTTCCTTTCCGGTGATGAGATCACCGGAAAGGAAGGAGTTGCTTTGTCATTCGCAGGAACACAACAACCCTCGAGGGAATTGTTAAGTCAGGATAAACAACAGTCGGATAGCTTGCAAATGCGCTGTACCTCTTTTTTTTAACAACTGGTACTGAAAAAGTGGGTAACCGCTTTACATAGTGTATCGTGAGCTTCTATGGCATCTATTTGGGGTGTAAGTGGTTCATCAACATCTTTGAATCAAAGCCAACTTCACCTGCACGCGGTGCACCCTGCTGACTGACAAACGAAGGTCTGGCGAAAAGAGAGTTAAGGAGCGTAATTGTAAGCTACCCGACTGGGGAATGTATGAAAAAAAAAGAAAATGTAAATATTTCTGGACAATTTACACAGCGCCATCTAGTCCCAAATTAAGCGTGAAGCTTGTGTTATGGGTACTAGACAACTGATAAATGTACTTACTTAAATAGTTACATTTTTTTTTGTAAATATATACTTATAATACATAGAAAACACCCAGACCAAGACAAACAAACATTTTCATGCACACAAATGTTTGACTTGTGCGAGAATCAAACCCACGACCTCGGAGTCAAAATGGCCATTGCTAACCATTCGACCACCGAGCCCGTCCGTATGTACCTCCACCTCACAGAATACCACAGTCAAATAACATTTCCCTTGAGAGTTTTTGTGTTCCTGCGAGTGAGTGAGGTCACCAGAAACAAGATGCTGCGTCGGTACCGGGGGATGAGGCGCCAGCGATATTTTATGTTGCGAGCGTTAATATGGCTACAGTAGCCGCTTTAAATCAGGCGGGCCGTATACATGTCTGTCATCCGACGTAGTATAAAAAAAAACCCGTTGTCAAACGAAGTAATTTTCATCAAAAAAGGACTTTTACAAAGACATAAATAATAAATAATAATAAATATTGTCAGACAAATTACACAGCGCCATCTAGCCCCAAAGTAAGCGAAGCTTGTGTTATGGGTATTAGACAACCGATAAACATACGTAAATACATTTTTTTTTGTAAATACATTCCTATGATACATAGAAAACACCCAGACCAAGACAAACAGACATGTTCATGCACACAAAAGTTTGTCCTGTGTGGGAATCGAACCCACGAGCGTTGGTGTCGAAGCCGCGTCATTGACCGCTACGCCACCTAGATGGCGCCTAGGGCTAGACGGCGCTGTGTAATTTGTCTGCCAATATTTATTTTATTTTTTATTTATTAATGTAATTCAAATGCAACATGTCTATAAAGTACTTGAGGTGGGGGTGCAATAGATATTAAGACTATATCTATTGCATTTTCACTTTATGTATGGGACTATGTCTATTGCACTTTGTACTTTTTCTCTCTAAGTAAAACGGTATCTAGATGCCTCTCATGTTTGCTGTGCCCATACTGGGCGTCACTTGTACCATAATATTGTATGTAACATCTTTAATAACTTGTGACTGGCAATAAAAATCTGAAATCAGAAATCTATGTACTAGCGATATATCATAAATCTCTTTGGACTTTTACCTGTTACACAACATATATACACTAACAAACTGTATGTTTATCACTTAGTGACACCTCGATAACAATAGCACGTAAATAATAGACTCGAGAGATAATAAAATATTACACAACGGTGATAAAACCGACTTCTTATACACACAGCAACATCACTATCATGTAATTTATGATAACAACTTCAATTACATGATAAGAGGTTAAAAGCAGAAACAGCACAGTGCAGTTCGTTGTTAGCCCAGACGCAATCAACATGTCTACTAACGAAGTAATTTATAAACTAAATGATAATATATTTATTGAAACAAACCTAAAATCTACGCATTATGACGCTGTTATACTTATCCTCTATCCAGAAGACTTACATGTGAAACAACCAAGACATATCGAAAGCTTTATTGATAAAGCTGCTAAATTGGATAATCATGTACATAAAACAACGACTGTATGGGACTGTGAGGATGTTTCTGGTGGCAGGCTTATCGTTTCGCCTACAGGAAAGGTCACTCCATATCACGATGTTGCTGTAGTTAAGGAAGCAGCGAAGAAGGGTGTGGCTAGAGCACTGGATGCCGGCGCGAGAAGTCCTTTGCTCGTAGTACAAGGTGCTGCTAGCTTCCCTGATGCTCAATTAGTCTGCATATTAGGTGCATTAGAGGCCCTGTACGTTCCAATTCAAATGAGAGAGAGAATTAATAAAAAGGCTTTCACTAAACTTGGTTTATATGCTGAAGAAAAAAACAGCGAAGAATTTGATAAAATTGTAAAGAACGCTATAGCTTTGGAGACTGCTAGAATTGTAGCTAGAGACATCGGCGGAGGAGATCCTGAAAGAATGGCACCGGCTAAAGTAGTTGACTATGTCAAAGGTGCTTTCGCTGGAGCAAGTAACATAACAATCAAAGTGATAGACAATGAAGATGTCATTACAAAGGACTATCCGCTGTTAGCCGCTGTATCTAGAGCCGCAAGTCGCGTGGAGAGACACAAACCAAGAGTTGTTGAAATAGTGTACACGCCTTCTGATCTTGAAGGAGTTACTGAAACCATCAAGTTAGTTGGCAAAGGAGTAACATACGACACAGGCGGCGCTGATATTAAGATAACTGGTAAAATGGCTGGGATGTCACGTGATAAATGTGGTGCTGCTGCGGTAGCTGGGTTCCTTAAAGCTTGTTCTTTACTGAAACCTACACACGTGAAAGTTACCGGTGTTTTATGTCTCTGTCGTAACTCGGTTGGTGAAGATTCTTATGTTGCTGATGAGTTGCTGCTATCTAAAAGCGGGAAAACAGTAAGAGTGTCTAATACTGACGCAGAAGGTCGCTTTGCAATGGCTGATGCTCTGTTTCAACAATCAGAAGATGCTGTAAAGGAACTCAATCCTTACATTTACACTATAGCAACATTAACAGGCCACGCAAGAGCTTGCTATGGGAATTATGTCGCAGCGATGGATAACCATAACGCTAAAGCAGTTAATCATGCAAGTAAGCTACAAAACAGTGGATCAAGACTTGGAGAAGGGATTGAAATATCAACAGTACGACATGATGACTTAACAGTCAATGTAGGGAAGTGCAAAGGTGATGATTTAATTCAAATTGACACAGATGCGAAATGCAGGAATCATCAATTGGCAGCTGGTTTCCTGATTAAGGTTGGAGGTTTGGAAGACAAGAATGTGAAGTATACGCATTTGGATATCGCTGGAGCGGCTGGTGCGCCGCCGTCGGAGCCTACAGCCGTCCCTGTTCTGGCTTTGTGTCATCTTCATAAAATTTTGCTGTAATTCTAACTGGAAATAACTTTGTTATTGCCAAGCATATACACGTGTAAATCACTTATACATAATTCATATATTCAGTAAATAAGATGTGAAAAAGAATCCAATATAACTATCTGAAGTTATTTTTTCCTAACCCAAACCCTGACCATTCCATACATAAAACGACAACACAAATAAACCGCATCTGTATACGGGCAAATGTGTGTGTAAATGTGCCTCAGGGTTGACTGCATAACGAAATAGTGTACCTTGCGCTGTGTCGTGAGGCGTTATACTTGTGGCAATATTGTAATAATAACTAAACGTATAAGTATTTTGAATTATTGTGATTATGAGACTGCATTAAATCCAGTTATGTTACCGTGGTACAGTAAATGTTTCACACGGGTTGTATTTGGTAATTTTTTTTTTTTTAAATACTACTTCGGATGGCAGACAAGCATACGGCCCGCCTAATGTGAAGCGGTTGCCGTACGCTCGCAACATAAAATATCGCTCGCGCGCCGCTACCCCCGCTGCCAACGCAGCATCTCCTTCATTTCTGGTGTCCTCACTCACTCGCAGGAACACAACAACCCGCAAGGAAATTGTTATTTGGCTGCGGTATTCTGTGAGGTGGAGGTACATATTCATATTTTATTCATATTCATATTCATATATTTTAGTCTCTTCAGTTTTTAGTCTCCACTACAGGAGCACGACCCTCAGGACCCTCTCTCGTCCGTCACTGAGAGGATTTCGCCTACACTCCCCACGCTGGCCAGACGGGTTGGGGAGGCATTATTATTAATTTATTGTAAATTTAATTATTATTATTTTATTATAAAATTGATTTTGTAATGAAAAAGCTAATGATTAAATAAGAAATAAATAATTTTACCATTTAAAAGTTCAGCTGAGAATCCATACTTCCATACTCTTAGACTAATATAATAAATGTGAAAGTGAGTTTGTTTGTCCTTCTTTCACGTCGAAAGTAACAAACGGATTGACATGATTTTTTTGGAGATAGTTTAAGGCCTGGAGAGTGACATAGGCTACTCTTTATCCCCGAAAAACATCTTATTCCCACGGGAAAAAATAAAGTTTATAATAATTTGTCCTACTTTCACGCCAAAAGGAATCTAAGTACGGACATGATTTTTTTAATGAGGATAGTTTACGGTCTGGAGAGTGACATAGGCTACTTTTTATCCAGGAAAAACATTTTATTCCCACGGGAAAAAAAGTTTATAATCATTTGTCCTCTCACGGCGAATGGAACGTAATTGCTAACATGTTTTTTTTAAACAACCAAGTAAATAAATGTTTTTTAGAGCCAAAGCCAGGCTCAGCTGCTCGTGGTGCACCCTGCCGTGTAGCGACATAGGCGAAAGAGTGGTATGGTACAGCGTATTTGTAAACTGGCCGACTGGGAAAGTACCTCCACCTCACCGAATACAGCAGCAAGCAAGAAAAAAATATACACAAATCAATGGCAGCTCCCCTGGACCACGCGGGCGAAGCCGCGGGTAACAGCTAGTATATTATATAGGTACTACGAACGAACATTCATAATACGCGGCACCACGTGGAAGCATTTACATGTGACGAGCTCGGTGGTCGAATGGTTATCATTGGCCACTTTGACTCCGAGGTCACGAGTTCGATTCCCGCACAAGACAAACATTTGTGTGAACATGTCTGTTTGTCTTGGTTTGTCTTGCGCTGTGTAAATTGTTCAGAAATATTTATTTATTATTATTTAATATTTTAGTTAAAGAGATTGCTGCGCGTACCCCTTGATGCAATCTCGCGTACCCCTGGGGGTACGCGTACCACTAATTGGGAAACACTGGTCTAGACTCTAGAGTCTGTTTGTTTGTTTGTTTGTCCTTGCTTGACTTGCGTGATCGACTCTAGAGTCGATCACGCAAGTCAAGCAACGTGCAACTTTACTACTATATTGCACAATTTCTTGGAACAACATATTCTAGATAAGCGAATGTACCTAGGTGTTTGTTGTTAGATAATAATACATGTTATTTATTTTACCAAGAAGATATCAATCGTCGAGCAGTGGAAACCTTGTAAACTGAGGTAAATTGGGGAAGTAGCTCCACTTTACTGAAGACTAGAACTAGGGGCCCTGGTCCTACCGACGAAGCTGAAGCCGATTACCACCGGTTTTTTTTTATTCCTAAAATTGTTCTTAGGTCGTTAAAGTGATTGACAAACATATTCAGCTTAGTCGGTAAAGCTCTAGGTAGGGTTGCCAACTTTTTTTTTATAAGAAACAAAGTATATTGAGGCCTGAGAAGAATATTAAACAGTATTTTAGAAAAATGAACAGTATTTAATGTTTTAATAAACATCTTCTTATGAGCTTCTCGCACAACTTATTAATTTAGTCTTTTTTTTAAACTTCATATGCATCACAATTATAAGTAAAATTAAAACGAAAGAGGAGCACATTTAAAAAAAAGTGTGTGAGCTTTAAGTCTAACACTAGTGTTAAGCAGTTTGGTGCTGAAAACAGTATTTTGTATACTTTATTTTTGTTCAACAGTAAAAAGTATAATGTAGTGAAAAAC
The DNA here is from genome assembly GCA_937001555.2 of Hypsopygia costalis. Taxonomy (NCBI): domain Eukaryota; kingdom Metazoa; phylum Arthropoda; class Insecta; order Lepidoptera; family Pyralidae; genus Hypsopygia; species Hypsopygia costalis. The sequence continues at coordinate 582,350 of OW443355.2, forward strand.
AGTATAACACTGTTTTTAACAGTATAGTTGGCAACCCTAGCTCTAGGGTTCCTATCAGCTGAGCTAAACATAATTTAAACAATTCCCTTGAGGGTTGTTGTGTTCCTGCGAGTGAGTGAGGTCACCAGAAAGGAAGGAGATGCTGCGTTGGCAGCGGGGGTGGCGGCGCGCCATAGATATTAAATGTTGCGTTAATATGGCTACGATAGCCGCTTCACATCAGGTGGGCCGTATGCTTGTTTGCAACATCGTCGTCTTCGTTTTCTTCCTTCATCTACCTGTCTTCATCTTTATGTCCACCACACCACACCCCATTTTTTAACACACTTTTATTAGGTCGACTTGTATGTAACTAACTATGTAATGGAATCTAAGGTAACTAATTTAACCATCTTCCAAGGATCGTAGCGTAATGACAATTGGCAGCTGTATGTAGTTCTGATGACAATACAATAATATGGTACTGTCGAACTGATCGAAAGATATGAACTGGAACTTCGTGATGGAACATCGTATCGTAGCTGTTTTTGGATTTCTTAGAAACGTCTTGTAATGAACTTTGACCACGATTAGGTTTCAAGGTCTAATGATGAAGCGGGAAGATAGGCACTGGCATTCCATAATGGAATATCGTATCATAGTCGTGTTTGCACTTGTGAGAAAGGCCACGTAATGGACTTTGAACACGATCTGGTGCATTTATAAAAGCGTGTTTTTCGAGTGTTTTTTAAACTATTAATTTATTTAACTTTTTCTTGTATAAACAACTATATTTTCGCCCATAGCCTTCATGAACCTGTTCACGAAAGACAACAAGCTACCACCGGAGCTGCAAACGCTGCCGTATGACGTTAATAGCGTGCTGCACTTCGGCGAGAGGGATTATAGCAAGAATGGACATAGAACTATTATATTCAAGGTACAATACAAAATAATTTAATTTTCTCTCCAAAATGTACATTATTAAAATTTACATTATTATATTGAAACAGGTACAATTAAAATATTGGAGAGAACTGGTGCCTGAGCACTTACAGAATAAATAAATATTGTCAGACAAATTACACAGCGCCATCTAGCCCCAAAGTAAGCGAAGCTTGTGTTATGTGTACTAGACAATTGATAAACATACGTAAATACATTTTTTTTGTAAATACATACTTATGATACATAGAAAACGCCCAGACCAAGACAAACAGACATGTTCATGCACACAAATGTTTGTCCTGTGTGGGAATCGAACCCACGAGCGTTGGTGTCGAAGCCGCGTCATTGACCGCTACGCCACCGAGCTCGTCGAGAATACGTATTGAACGTTTTTGAGATGAAAAAAACCAATGAAATCGCGCCACTGTTACTGTAACCGTCACCGGTTTATTTGGTGCGGTATGAGGTAGCGGTGAGGCTTTGCCCTCCGCATTAGGTCCACGCTACTCTCATTCCCGAAATACACGTACGAGAGTTAGAAAAAGGGAATGCTTTCAGTAGTGCAAAATATTTTCTGACAATTCAAAAAATTGTTCAAGTTTTCACTTCTGTCGACACTCCCGGGATTCCACTGTTTTTTTTTATATATATGAGAGAGGGGCAAACGAGCATGTGGGTCTCGTGCATAGCAATCACCACCGCCCATGGAGATCAGCAACACCAGCCCAAAAATCCTATGGTAATCGGCTTTAGCTTCGGCGGTAGGCCCCAGCCCCCTTACCACCATCTCTTATTGCGACTCAATAACTGAATAGATTGCTTATTAATACCAATGAATAAGCGACTCTATTTCAAATGGAAAAGTCGTTTATTCATTGGTATGAATAAGCAATCTATTCAATTATTGAATCGCAATAAGAGATGGTGGTAAGGGGGCTGGTCGCCGATCCGTTGCCAGCCTTTCAAGGGAAATAAAGACTCTGTTCTTGAAGGCTACCATGTCGTAATTGTTCGGAAATTCCGCTGAGGGATGATTCCACAATTTCATCGTTCGTTGTATAAAATGTCTTATAAAAACCACTGTAGTAGATCGCCAATTATCGAGATGATAGGAATGGAATTATAATTTATGGCGAGTTGTACGATAGTGGAACTCAGCGGGAGGTATCAAATCAAATAGTCCATCCGAGCACTCCCCTTGGTATCATTTATATAAAGTCTCTAGTCCCAAACTAAGCAAAGCTTGTACTATGGCTACTAGATACCTGATATTATACTTAAATACATTGTTTTTTTGTAAATACAATAGGTACATAGAAAACACCCAGACCAAGACAAACAGACATGTTCATGCACACAAATGTTTGTCCTGTGTGGGAATCGAACCCACGAGCGTTGGTGTCGAAGCCGCGTCATTGACCGCTACGCCACCGAGCTCGTCAATATGCCACTGATTTGATGTGATTGAGTAGAGTAACTTAATGTGAACATTATTGACCATGAATATGATATTGGCCTTTCTTTTGATAGACAAAATTTGAGAGCCACGTTGAGTCCAAATGGGCTCTGAACAAATGGACTCAACGTGGCTCTCAAATTTTGTCTATCAAAAGAAAGGCCATTAGCATTATATTGACGAGCTCGGTGGCGTAGCGGTCAATGACGCGGCTTCGACACTAACGCTCGTGGGTTCGATTCCCACATAGGACAAACATTTGTGTGCATGAACATGTCTGTTTGTCTTAGTCTGGGTGTTTTCTATGAATCATAAGTATGTATTTCAAAAAATAAAAATAAAATGTATTTACGTATGTTTATCAGTTGTCTAGTACCCATAACACAAGCTTCGCTTACTTTGGGGCTAGATGGAGCTGTGTAATTTGTCTGACAATAATTATTTATTTTATTTTTTATTTATTAATGTAATTGGGCTTAATTTGCGTTTTAGATTAAACTGCCTTGCACATCGACACCCGCGGAACTTCTTTAATAATGCATACTACAGTATTTTTCCAATACAAAGTATTCCTGAGTCTGTGTTTAGACTATTTAAATTGTAATATTTTTAGGATCACAGAACGAAACAGAATAGGGCGGGCTTATCACCCCTAGATCTTCGAAGAATAGAAATAGTCTACGGCCCTGAATGCCGAAGACGAAATCGTCAAGAGAAGATAGAACTGTGCCAAACATACCCTGGCATCGCCAGAAAGAAAAGAGAATTGGAACAACCAGAACACAAGAGTCTAAGAGTAAATCCTAATATTACTCCATCACCTGAAGACCTAAATGAAGGAGAAAAGAAGACAGAAACAAATGTAGACGTAATTTTAAATGATTTAGGCATTACAAAAGAAGTTCAAGAAGTTGTAGATCAAGTTCATAAAGTAACATCATTAGCTTTAAAGCACGCAAGAATGAAGTATTGCAATAACACTAAAACAGATTTAAGAGCGTCTCCAGATTTAGAAGGTAAAAGCAATGATATATTAGGGGTTGTAGAAATGGTAGCAAATTTTGCTAAAAGTATGGTCGATAATGCTGTTGCGAATTTAACTGCTTTTTGCTTGGAATCAGATACAATTGAAGCTTACCAAAGAGCTAGTTGTGGCGGGGGATCATATGATAGATGTCCCGGTTATTATAAGTCAACAAAATCTGGACGAGTGCAGTATTCTACTAAGCATAGACCGATTATAATACAATCCACAAAGCATCATGGGAAAGATAAGAAATTTCAATACGCATATGGGCATTATCGAGCACGCAATGATAGTGCAGAAGCTGTTACTGAAGTTGAGAAAGATGGTGATGCAACAACAGCAAAGACCAAGGATTTGAGACGGAAAAGAGAAGTAAGTTCTAGAGCTATTAGAAATAAAAGACATGTGCAATCAGGAGATAATGAAACGAGTGCGAATAAAACTGCAGTTGAATACACTACTGCTGTGATTGGTTCTAAAGGGGATTTAAGAATGGAGACAAATCGAAATGACGGTAGAAGGTTTCAAGTGCGCCGGTATAGGTAAGTCTGTGAAATTGGCATGTATTTATTAATATATGTTTATAAAGACAATTTGATGTATATTATTTCTGTTTCCTCTCATCATCAGTTCTACTGAATATAGAGCTGTGTTACACGCCTCTGCATCCATAGACACATTAATAACATGTTCATTGGGGCGTTTAGATTTCTTTATCATAGATTTTGTTTATTTATTAAATGAAGGTGCACAAAAAATAATTTATACAGGCTGACTTAATGGTATACTATAATGGTAAATTACCAGTCAACCTTAAGGTGATGCACAGATAAAACGTGGAGATAGGAGGGAGAATATTGCATCTACCTTTGAAGAATTTGATGGCAAAGATCAAACAGGCGTCGAATTAAAGCTACTAATAATGTGCTAAGCTATTGATAATGTAATATGTAAATAGTGATTGGCATACTTGTAAACGAGCAACAGACCTATGTTCAACAGTGGACGTCCTTCGGCTGAAATTATACATCTGCCTTTATATGTGTATTGTACTGTATTGTACGGCACTGATTGTACTTTTTAAACCGAGATCTCGTATACCATACAGTAATATTGAGAGAGCAGACTCTGATAAGTAAAATCATTGTAGCGTTAAGCACATGCATGAACAATCGGCTGAGAGAAATTGGGACAATTCAAACTTATCTATTAAAGATATGGCTGCTGATGATAAAAGAGAACAGAGAGAAAAGAATGAAGAAGACGTAGGTGAAGATAAGTCCACTAAAGTTAAGAATAATGTAAATATCAGGCATACAGGAAACAATAGAGAAAGACCTGAAAGCAAACAGATTATAAAACATAAAAACAGATGGGTTGAAAAAGATAGGGTAGAAGGGAAATTAAATGACAACAGACCTAAATTATACAGAGAACCCAATAATGATGATAAACAAGAAAGTTTCGAAGAGAAAAGAAATGTTAACAAAAACAGAGAAAGACCAGAAAAAGAACATAAAATAGACAATTTGGAAGAAAATAAACGGATAAAAAAATATAGACAAATGCCCGATAGAAATAACAGAGAAGAAATATGGGAAGAAAAAAGAGAAGTTACAAAGAAAGAAAGGCAAAATAGACAAAAAAGGTAAGGCAATGACTGTTATTTTATGAATATGACAATAAATTGCAGGCAGCTTATTTGTTACAGACATTATTTCTTTTCTCTTCATCCTACCTCTTTTCTTCATTAAAATATTTTTTGTTAGTACCATGGGTGCTAAATTAGTACACGGTTCGTTTGATTTAAATTAATACGAGTATTACTGTAACTCATACTCGTGCTGGCGCCCTTGCCTCTAATTTAGTACCTTCTTCCGTCTAGTCACAGAATAAGACATAGTACTAAGTCTAGAGACTTCACTCACGCATAAGAACACAACAATTTTTAACGGTATGGATATTTATATATTCTTTGCCTGCGCTTAACGAAAAATTTTAATGGAAATGGATATAATAAGAGAAGACCAAAAAAGAGGTGGTTGCTTTGAGTGAGAGACGATATGGGTAGGAAAAGGGTAACTGTATATATGACGGCTGATATGGGATGGCGCAGTCCAAATAATAGGAACAGAACAAGCCAATTATGATCTATAAAGTGGAGGCAGGTACTTTCTTAATCAGACTGGAAATACTCTTAATCCACGGAGTTGGCTTCATCATCATCATCATCAGGTAATTTAAGTCTCCACTACAGGAGCATGACCCTCTCGTCCGTCATAGACAGGTGGATTTGGCCTACACTCGCCACGCTGGCAAGACGGGTTGGGGAGGCCTGATCGATGTTTTATAATGTATTTCCCGTAGTCGCCTTGTACGACATCCACGGGAAAAGACGGAGTGATTCTATTCTAGTCTGCCGGAGACCACACGGCCACACTTGTAATAACTGCTATATATTGTGTAGTCATATAGTGTGCTCCGAAGCGTAGCGTTCACAGTCAGGCTGCAGTCATCTTTACTTGGCCAGCAGGATCAATTATGCCCATGCAAAGACGTCTTTAAGCTTCTCTACCATTCTCCTATCATTATTATCCATCACCGTAAGTTGGTCCAAGGATTCTAAATGGACCTGTATCTTCAATAGCAGATGACGCCAGAGCATCCTGGCCCTCAGCAGCTCCTGGTAGTCGCTAACACGGTTCTACAGGTTCTTCATTATGCTAGCTGGGAAGTCTCATAGATGATTACTTGGTTGTTCCAACTTCCCAAAGCTGTCTTCAAGTCACGATCTATGACTATTTTTTTCGATCCAGCCTCTCAAATGATTTTCTACTACGAACGACGTTTGTGGATTCAGTACCCCTGAGCTGTTCTAAACGGATCCGACATGGGAGCCTTCAAGAAGAGTCCATATTTCTCTAAAAAATCTGCCTGCTTAGGTGTTGCTGATTTCTATGGGCGAGGGTATTACTGTCCATTAGGAGACCCACATGCGTTGGATGCCCCGCCTAGGTGACCTCAAAAAATCAGCTGGATGTGGAAAGCGGTAGATCGCATAGCTGGAAAGCATTGAGAAAGGCCTTTATTATATTAACCTCTTCCTATACAAAAAATGGACTACTTTTAATAATATATTTTAGTTATTATATTTTTTTATGGTTTTTAGTTTTAGTTTCAATGTTCTAGTATATATATTTTTTTTTTTTAGTTTTAGTTAATTTTTATTCTAGTATTATTTAGTTCTAGATAATTTAGTTTTAATTGTATTTTATGTATTGTTATAGAATTTATTTTATCTATTTAAAGTTTAATTTAAGTTTATTTTACTTATAATTTGGTTTTTCCTTACTTATCGTCAAAAATGGGCTGTAACTGTGTCGTGGACGCGGCCATGTACGTGAATACGTTATATACACTAAAATTATCTCAAAACGGCAGCACCTCCCTCTCCCCGCTCACGATGTTCCATAGTCCTTACTTAGCGTATTAAATTATTTGATCCTTCATCTATGCAGTGGTGTGATTGAATTTTAGAAAAACACCGAACTGTATCGCTAAATTTTGTTATCGTTCGTTTTTTTTAATTGCCTCCATATGGAAGCAATTTTAAAGCTTATATTTGCTTGTTTGATTCTTAGCCAATCTCGACCAAGACGTCCCCAGCCAGAGACACAAGAGACCAGGTCGTCTCTACCAAGGACTGTTCCTCTCTCGAAGTTGAACAAGGAGTTTTATGACGAACGCCGGTGGCCGGGGGGAGTTGTACCGTATTATATTAAGGAGGACCCTAACTGTGAGTCATGACCTCTAGAAATTTGGATTTGGAATTTTTTTATATCACTAAAGTGGAAAACGAGCATACAACCCACCTGATGGAAAGCAGTTACCGTAGCTTGTAACACCAGGGGCAACACACCGGTTGCCGACCCTGTAAAAATCTTTCCACGCCCTTTTTGAAGAACCCCATGCTGTAGTCTCCTGAGAAAACCTCGACAGGCAGTTCATTCCACAGCTTGACAGTACGCGGGAGAGGATTTCTCTGGAACCGTACAGTACGCGACCACTCAGGCTCCAATGTGTGAGAATGAATTCCCTGTCGATGGTGAGCGGCGCGACTGTTAAAACAACTCTGAAGACACCCCATTGTACATTTGGTAGAACACACAAAGGGATTCAAAATCTCTTCTTAGACTTAAGTCTATATTTTAGTACTTAAATCTGTTTTTTTTTTTAATTTTGCTTATTCAGTGCCGCTTCGTAATTTTCTGCTTGTCCCAAAGGTTGACTGGTAAAGAATGCTTTTAGCGTTAAATCCGCCTTTTGTATCCTTATTTATAATTTATGGTCAATAAAGTTTTTAAATAAATAAATAAATAAGTCCTCAATCAAGGGATCGTCAACAATCCTCGTAGAACGCCTTTGAATTGAGTCACAAGTTGCAAGCTGGTTTCTTCCATTCTTCCTTATCGCCCATCACTTTTTAGAAATTTTAATAACAGTTAAATATATAGTAACCCACTTGTTACTACTGCTTTATTTATTACTAGCTGGGATACCCAGCTAGTAATAAAGTTAAATGACCCACTGTATTCCAGAACATTCCACAATAATTTGGTATGTCCTGGAATGTTCCCGAACGCTCCAGAATGTCCCTAACATTCCAGAATATTCTAGAAAGTTGTGAATGCTCTTGAATTCTCTCAAATATGACATTTCTAGAAACATCTAGAGGACGAAAGTTCCAAACCATACGTCCTTCACGTGAAAATGAGAACCTTTTTTTTCAACGATGGGTATTGAGAGTTCCACGTCATATAATTCCTTTAATCGTTCCGGGACTCGTTTCTGAGTAATAGTGACACTTATATTGTATACTCATTGATGTACAAAAAACCGTGGGTTTTTTCTACATCAATGTTTATACTTTATTTTATATTAAATAGGTACTAAAATTTTAATATATGTAATTATTTTATGCAGAATATTATTCACAAATTTTTAAAACAATCCTGATCATTTCAGAATGTCTAAAATTACTATAAGTATTTAAATAATTTTAAACGTGTGAATTAATTTTTTTTTTTTTTTGTATTTGAATCTGGAACATTCTAGAATCCCTGTCCCTAAATAATATACTGTAAATATAAATGTGTTTGTTTGTTACATTTTCACGCCGAAACTACTCATCCGATCATAATAAAACTTTGTACACATATTCTCAAAGGTATTAGGAAGGACATAGAATACTTTTTATTAAAAAAATAAATAAAGTCGGGGGAAGCCGTAGGTGGACTAACATTATATAGTACTTATAAGAATTACTGTTAAGAATTTCAAATATTTGAATATATATATATATTGCAGAACTTCCCAGATCACATATCACAAAATTAAGAAGATCTGGTAGTCACGGGCTCTTACTCTATCAACAATTAAGTCTATCAATAAATAAATAAATAATTTAATCATATCACTCTCTCTCTCTCCTCTGGTCTTTAAAATTGCTTCCATAGGGAGGCAATTCAAAAAAAAAACCGGACAAGTGCGAGTCGGACTCGCCCACCGAGGGTTCCGTAGGTACGTAGTATCATTATTAAATTTGATATTTTTCATTATAAATAAGAAATAATGCGTCGAAAAAAATAAATAAAATATATTTTGCAATGTGTACATCAAGCCCTTTCATATGATACCCCATTTGAACTAGTAGTTTCAATTTGAAATTTCGACACCCTATAAAAAATATAGACCCCCTATTTTTTTAGATCTATTTACAAATGTATAGTTTTGAGATTTATTCCTGTACTTGTAGTCTATAACGATGTTACTTGCCAAATTTCATAGTTCTAGGTCAACGGGAAGTACCCTATAGGTTTTGATTCCTTTGAGTGTGTCGAAATATGCGTTTTTTGCTGAATAAACGGCCGTAACTTTTTTCTACGTAAACTTAGCAGTTTGATTTTTTTTTAACTTCATGGGACCGTAGACCTGTGTATACAGTTCAAATTTCAGCTTGATACCTCCACGCATTCTCGACATAGAAATGTTTGACAGACAGACAGACAGACAGACAGACAGACAGACAGACAGACAGACAGACAGACAGACGGACAACAAAGTGATCTTATAAGGGTTCCGTTTTTCCTTTTGAGGTTCGGAACCCTAAAAACGAATGGTAACAAAATCGGGGGATACAGTTTGGTGTTGTAGCTACACATCTATCGTCTCCATTAAAAAATCAATCACACTACTGGATAGATGAAGGATCAAAGAATTTATTGCGCTAAGTAAGGACTATGGAATATCGCGTGCGGCGGCGGGGGAAGCGCTGCCATTTTGATATAATTTTAGTGCATATAACGTATTCACGTACAACGCACGGCCGTGTCCATGCCACAGGCACCCACATCCCAATTTTTAATCATCTTTTTTGTCTTTGATGGGTCAAAAAAAGTTTCAGAGAGGTAGGAAGCGTAATTGTAAACTACCCGACTGGGGAATGTACCTCCACCTCACAGAATACCGCAGACAAATAACAATTCCCTTGAGGGTTGTTGTGATCCTGCGAGTGAGTGAGGTCACCAGAAAGGAAGATGCTGCGTTGGCAGCGGAGGTTTTTTTTTTTTTTTTTATACTACGTCGGGTGGCAGACAAGCATACGGCCCGCCTGATGTGAAGCGGTTACCGTAGCCATATTAACGCTCACAATATAAAATATCGCTCGCACGCCGCCACCCCCGCTGCCACCGCAGCATCTCCTTCCTTTCTGGTGACCTCACTCACTCGCAGGAATACAACAGCCCTCAAGGGAACCATTATTTGGCTGCGGTATTCTGTGAGGTGGAGGTACATTCACCAGTCGGGTAGCTTACAATTACGCTCCCTACCTCTCTTTTCGCCAGAGCTTCGTTTGTCAGTCAGCAGGGTGCACCGCGTGCAGGTGAAGTTGGCTTTGGTTCAAAGATGTTGATGAATCACTTACACCCCAAAAAAAAGGTGGCGGCGCGCGAGCGATATTTTGTGTTGCGAGCGTTAATATGGCTACGGTAACCGCTTCACATCAGGCGGGCCGTATGCTGGTCTACCACCCGACGTTGTGTAAAAAAAATAAACCATATCTACAATATACAAGAAATATATCGTCTACAGATGACACTGTCGACATTCGCCAACGCCTCGAGGAGGTAAACAACATCCTCGCGCAGCGGACATGCGTGCGGCTACTGGAACTGAAGGAGAGGCAGCTCCCTCGGTATGAGGACTACATGATATTGGACACCAGTGCCGACTTCGTTACTGGCAGAGTGGGGGGTAAACAGGTACGGGATCATCATCAATAACTACACATTTATTTATTATTTATGCAATAGGTATGATAAGAAACCAAAAGAACGTGAACAAACAGGCAGGTAACTATCTTATCTAAAACTTCTGTGAAATTTTACTGCTGTTTTGTACCACTTCAAGGTTAACTCGCCAAACTTGGAATGATTCAAACACTTTTAATCAAAGATTCTACTAATTTTATGCAGTCAAATAATTACTTGACCAATTATACACTATCTGTATTAAGAATCGATATCATTATACATACATAAAAGTACGTTAAATTATGAAAATTTTGTTTAGACGGTCACAATGTTCCCGCCAAAAAGTCCAACGCTAAGTTTGTTTTGTTTGTATGCACAGATTAAATATAAATATACCATTTGATACAATGAACCAGGCCCTGGAGATAAATAATTATATTGTATAAAATTGACTCAGCGCCATCTAACGGTCAAAAATAAACTCATAAATTAATTTACTTGTGACTACGGAGGCTACTCCGAAGTTTCAGCACCTTCAGCCGAAAGTCGGGATTTTAACAATTATATATTTAGTTTAATCAAAAACTGATTTATAAAACAACGTCCGACTTGTTTTAAATCAAAGGTTTTTAATAAATTAATAAAATTTTCGTGTATTTTCCGATAGTATTAAATATTTACAATTTTAGAAAATATAAATTAGACCGTCTCATTAATGATCGAAATGTGAGCGAGCTATATAATTTTTGATATGTAACACGCGTCATATATGTAAATTCACAACATGAGAGTACTTATCTATTTGATAGGTTTGTTTACGTTGACATTATCGAATATGAATAAAAAACTCGCACTCAGCACTCAGAGTGCTAAGTGCAAGTTTTTTGTTCGCGTTCGGTCAGTCAACGTAAACAAACCGACCAAATAGAGAGAACAATTCTCATGTTGTGAATTTTTTATGACGCATGTCATATCAAAATTATGTGGCTTACATGGTCACATTTTGAAGTTAGCAACCTGGCTAATTTGAATATGTAACTTGCGTCTGATAAATTCACAATATGAAACTTGTAAACGTTATCATATCACGTTCAAATGTAAATAAAAAATATCTCGCACTAAATACTCAGGCTATAATGAAACAGGCTAAAAAAACATGAAACTATTCTAAATAATCAAATGACTGTAGAATAGAATGAGACAAACAAAACGTAGATTGTTTAACATCCCATGAGTAGCTTCTCGTATGATAGAGATAGAAGACACGTGGCCTGTGACGTTTACACCACAACGTTGCAGGGCATAGAATGACACCGGGATCAATGAACAGGGTGACCACTTATTAAAAAATGTGCTGTTTGTGTAACTTTTGGAACTGTCATGATTACACTATGGGTAATTACTGTAGGCAACGGTTTGGTAAATTGCAATACCTAAATAAATCGTCAGAAAAAAATCTGCATCTTCACACTTTAGAACCGACGGAAGTGGTCACTTACAGTGTGATTTCAGAGGGAATTTCCTCCGCGCACTTTTAAGTTGTTTGATAAACTCTCTGTCGAGCTTTTTCGAGGAGAATATAGCATGAAGGTCTTCAAAAAAAGGATGTGAAGTGGTTTTTACAATATCGGCAGCGCGCGAGTGATGCCCATAATAACTAACCTTTCCATCAGGTAGGCCATTTAGTGCTTGTTTAAAACAAGCATACGGCATCTAAGTAGATTATTGTTTAACAAGACTGTAATTACGTACGGAATTATGGGAAATATTTAGTAAATAATGCAACTCAAATATCAAAACGGAACAATAATCGGGAAAAAAAATGTTATAACATGAAATATTCAATTGAAATAAAAACCTAATTTTTATTGGTACAAAAAGTTACGCAAAGAAGGATGCCCACTTCCCATACATTCGTTGACTTGTCATTACACTTCTTATTTATGTAACGTCTATTAATTAATAGTGTTGTATAAAAACAACTACTATTTGCTATAAATAATAAACATAACATTTTTTGATTTTCCGGCCAGGAAAAATGTTATACAACGAAAAACGTTTTTTAAGGTTATAAAAACATACGTGTACACGTCTCAATTAATGTTGAACCTTGTTTTGGTTACAAATAGGTAGGTGGCGACACTAGCGACTGTTAAACGTCAAACGAATTAATATATGATGCCGGCAATGAATAATCCATTTCACGCACACCGTTCTTGGGGTGTACCGCATGTTCTTATTGTATAATAAAAAATATTATCAGTAAAAATGAAAATAAATAAACATATGACTTCATAATAGTAATATCGTAGTTACATATAAAAATAGCGTTGTAATTCAATAATGTTATTTAAGTCTATGGTGTTAGATAATAACTTGCAATGAAAAAATGGAACGTTACAAACAGAAGTACTGATGTTCCGAATCGTAGTGACAGCGTTCTTGGTTCTTAACAAAAGAGTGCTATTAGTGAAAAATTATTATCATTCCTAGCCATATTAAATAATTTAGTTTACTGAAATAAAAACAACAATAAATCTACTATTTTTTTAAAATATCTTCCATCACTAGACACGGTAATTGGATTTCGAGGCAAAAATGGGCATTCTTCACCTTAATTTTTAATTTAACCTTAATTTTTAATTTAATAAACATGGAAATACCATTTGTGTATTTTTTATATTTAAATATGTTGCAGCAGTTGATATAAAAAACTATCGTTATTAAATTAAAATTGTTTTATTCTATTTGTTTATTATATTACACAGGCAATATTAAAAAACAACAATTATTACATAATATTTATATTTATGTAAATGCGTATATATGTGTAACTATAGAATTTCATTTCATTTCATTTCAAGCTGACCTGGCAAACGTTGTTCTGCCATATAAATCAATGAAATATACTTTACGACCTCTTCTCATGGCGACCATAATGTTCTCATACCTAATAATTTAGTATTATAAAATCGGTCGACCCGTTTCGGCTACCACAAACACCATGACACGACATTTACATATATAAATACCTAGATTTGTATATATATATAATGCTATTTTTTTTATACTACGTCGGGTGGCAGACAAGCATACGGCCCGCCTGATGTGAAGCGGTTACCGAAGCCATATTAACGCTCGCAACATAAAATATCCCTAGCGCGACGCCATCCCCGCTGCCATCGCAGCATCTCCTTCCTTTCTGGTGACCTCACTCACTCGCAGGAACACAACAACCCTCAAGGGAATTGTTATTTGGCTGCGGTATTCTGTGAGGTGGAGATACATTCCCCAGTCGGGTAGCTTACAAATTACGCTCCCTACCTCTCTTTTCGCCAGAGCTTCGTTTGTCAGTCAGCAGGGTGCACCTCGTGCAAGTGAAGATTGGTTCAAAGATGTTGATGAACCACTTTCACCCTAAATGCTAGATCTGTAACTATTATTATTAGTAATATAAGTAACAAAATCAATTGCTTAATACTGGTCACCCAGTTCTCGAATATTCCACAAATGATGCAATTTGATTGGCGGAGAGCCAGAGAATCTCGACGTTTCGATGTTGCCATTGGCTGAACATATAAATATCAGTCGAACAGCGAGATCGGGTAGTTTCCCAGCAGCTGTAGCGCTTCGTGGGTAATGTGACAATGTTTTAAACATTTTGCGAAATCGGTAAATAGTGTAAATAAAAATGGTTGCGGTCGGGATTGATTTAGGTACTACGTGTTCTTATGTGGCGGTTTGGCGCGAAGGAACAGTTAAAGTGATTGCTAATGAACACGGTAATATAGCAACGCCATCTTACGTCGCGTTTACGACAACTGACCGGTTAATTGGTGAACCAGCTAAAAATCAAGCACCATGCAATCCGTTGAATACAATTTTCGGCGCAAAACGACTCATTGGAAAGCGGTTTGACGATATTGGTGTTCAAATGGACCTTCGTCACTGGCCGTATCACGTCTTCAACAATAAGGGTAAGCCTGGTATACTAGTAGATTATAAGAGTGAGAGAAAGAAGTACGCGCCTGAAAATATTTGTGGTATAATACTTGGAAGAATGAAAGAGATAGCTGAGGTGCATCTTCGTTGTAAAGTTGATAGTGCTGTGTTAACTGTCCCTGCTTACTTCAACGATGCTCAGCGGCAAGCTATCAGGTTAGCAGGAAAGTTAGCTGGTTTAAATGTTTTAAGAAATTTAAACGAACACACAGCAGCAGCGTTAGGTTATATGCTAGGGGAAAAAATTAAAGGACAGAAAAATATTCTCATTTATGACTTGGGAGGTGTTACTTTTGACGTTTCAGTACTAACGGTCACCGAATCAACTTTAAAAGTCAAATCAACTGCTAGTATTTCTAGATTAGGTGGAGATGACTTCGATAATAGGCTAGTCGCTTATTTCGCCGAAGATTTTCGTAAACGATTTAATATAGACATTTTTGCGAATGCTCGAGCTTTAAGACGATTGAAGGCGGCGTCGGAACCGGCTAAGAGGAAGTTAACATCAGCAACAGAAACTACAATCAAGGTTGAGTCTCTGCACAATAGTATAGATTATAAAGGAGAAATTACGAGGGACGTGTTCAATGAATTATGTTCGGACCTTTTTGAAGATACTTTAAAGCCAGTGACGCAGGTTTTAACTAAAGCTCATATGAAGAAACAGGATATACACGACATTATTCTAGTAGGAGGCAGTACGAGAATACCAAAAATAACGAATATTCTGATGGATTTTTTCAATCAACGACCTTTGATGACTACAATTAATCCTGATGAAGCAATAGTATATGGAGCCGCTATTCACGCAGCAATATTAAACGGAGAATGCCACGAAAAGATTCCAGACCAGCTATTAGTAGATGTCGTGCCTTTATCTTTAGGAGTGGAGACAGCAAGAGGCTTAATGTACAAAGTTATTGATCGAAACACCACAATACCATGCCGCGGGACGAAAGATTTGACAACTTTAGAAGACAACCAAACATCCATGACAATTGAAATATTCGAAGGAGAAAGATCTCAAACTAAAGATAATAATTTGCTAGGTGTTTTCCACTTGAATGGGATACCTCCAGCTCCTAGAGGCACACCAAAAATTGATGTTATATTTGACATAGACGCTAATGGAATTTTAACAGTATCCGCAAAGGATCGGAGTACAGGGAATTCAAAATCATTAATAATTAAAAATAAACATAGGTTATCCAAAGAAGAGGTTGATAAAATGATAGCAGACGCTAACACTTTTAAAGAAGAAGATATGGAAAGAAAAAAGTGTTTAGAAGCAAGAAATGAGTTGGAAAATTACGTTTATGAAGTTAATAATACCATAAATAAGGATGGAGATAAACTATCAGAGGAAGAAAAAGTAGTAATGTCGACTGAATGTAAAGAAGCTATGGAATGGTTAGATTCTAACACAGATTGTCTGAGAGAAGAATACCAAAGAAAGATAACAGAACTCATGAAGAGGTGGTCCGACATTATGATGCCATTTTACGCCCAACAATGGGGACATAGAATTAAAAGACAGAGAAGTGGGTATGACCAGGAGAGAGAATGTAATGCAACGTCTATAGAAGAAACGGGAGACAATAATAAATAGATAACTTTTGATTTAATGTAATTTGTGAATGAATTTTTTGACGAATTGTTGTATTATAATAAATAATTAATGACCTTGTATTTTACTAAGTTTGATATCTTTGAATTTATTTTGTAGATTGATGTGATTACTTATTGTGACTTTTAAATATAATTTTACATAAAATACTTTGTGTTTTATGTTCTAAGAGCATGAATTAATTGAATTGTAGTTTATAAAACGAAAATCTACATACTACAGTCTACATTTAGTCATGTTTCGCGAAACTGGATGGAGGCTATTTCGCTGTAATTATCGTTTTTGTGCACACCAGTTGGCGCCACTGATGAGTTAAGTTCCTGAGTGCTGAGTGTGAGTTTTTATTGAGTCACATTCGATCGAACGTGTTTACAAGCCGACCAAATGAAGAAAAAATTTAATATTGTGACTTTCCCCTAAGCGCTTTACATATCCAAATTAGTCGGGGTACTCACTTCAAAATGCGAGCAAGCCGCGTAATTTTGATATGTAACACGCGTCTTATAAATTCACAACATGAATGAGAGTTCTTCTCTATTTCGTCGGTTTGTTTACGTTGACTTGCAGCACTCTGGACTTACGTAAAAATGCATAAAAACATACATAATCTGGGTTTCCTACAAATTGATTTTTCTAAATATTTTGCACAAACGTCGCACCAAAAGAGTTGTGGAAGTACCATAAAATAAAGCCACGCATCTTTGTTTGTTTGTCTCATGTTTTACCGAATGTTAGGTCAAAATACATTAAATCAATAAAAAAACATTATTTTCTCATAAATGTATTTGACACACACACGTATATACGTAGGTACCTAATTCGTCGTTGCGACTTTAAGACCTCTCATGTGTAAAATTCATCTTTGCGAGATAATCAATAAGAACCGTCTACTGAAAAAAATATATGGAAACATATAACAGAAGATACAAGAGATAAGCAGATTATTTTATGCTTTTTACCTTGTTATTCTCATTTTTTAAAAAAGGTAATTGTAATAAAAAAATGATTCAACGTGACACGAGGTTTTGGTTGCGCGTTTTGTGTCACATTAGAGGCTTTGATATCTAGCGATTTTACACATAACATATTTTATCATTTTAATTTCCCTAAACTATAAGTTAGTCATACTATTAAAAACTCTCGTGTGTATTTATTGTGTGCGATTTAGCACATAAGATATTTTAAATGCCAACTTTGAATGAGCGAGCACTTAGAAGATATTGAAAAGGGAAATAAATAGCAGTTGAAAATACTTATTCACATGAAAGATGAATAAAAAAATGATTTCGTCAAAAGTGATTGAATCTTGAAGTCTACACTCTATTGTCCGTTGTTAAAGTCATAATTTTAATTAATGATGGTCTAATTTAGATCACTGGGCGATCATTAGTTATTGATAAAAGTGTGTGTGTATTTTATAAGCTTACATTATTCAAACTCTCGTGATCTTGAGGGTGTAAGCGACTAACCACCATGTTTAAAACCAACCTCATCTGCACCAAGTGCACCCATAGCTAACGATTTTTTTATACTACGTCGGGTGGTAGACAAGCATACGGCCGGCCTGATGTGAAGCGGGTATTGTAACCATATAAATAAATAAATAAAACTACATATTATAACTGATAACAAATAAATAAATGCTCGCGCCCACCCCCACTGGCAACGCAGCAACTCATTCCGTCCTCGTGACCTCACTCACTCGCAGGAACACAACAACCCTCAAAGGATTTTTTTTAGACTGCTTCGGGTGGCAGACAAGCATACGGCCCGCCTGATGTGAAGCGGTTACCGTAGCCATATTAACGCTTGCAACATAAAATATTGTTCGAGCGCCGCCACCCCCGCTGCCAACGCAGCATCTCCTTCCTTTCTGGTGACCTCACTCACTCGCAGGAACACAACAACCCTCAATGGAATTGTTATTTGGCTGCGGTATTCTGTGAGGTGGAGGTACATTCCCCAGTTGGGTAGCTTACCTCTCTTTTCGCCAGAGCTTCGTTTGTCAGTCATAAGGGTGCACCACGTACAGGTAAAGTTGGCTTTGGTTCAAAGATGTTGATGAACCACTTACACCCCAAAAATTACCTATGTTTTAAACAATTTTCAGCTTGGTGGGAATGTATGTACCTTTTCGCACGAGCCTTTAGAAAACGTTGCGTTAAAACTCGGCGTTGGCGCTTTTTTATCGTTCTCGATGTGACTGTTCATACGAACGCTTTAAAATCACTCTTGTTTCATTTCTCGCTTCAGTAAGACGTGGAAATGGTTTCTATTACGGGTATGCTATAGTACTAGCAATAGCGATTTGTGTTGCTAGAAGACGAAAAAGAAAGCAAAAGGCATTTTGGGTTCATCCTCTGAATGAACTGAGATACATAAATGGACAGTTTGTGAGACTGTATGAACAATTGAGGCAATACCCCGATATTTTTTTTAGTTTTTTTCGAATGTCTATTACATGGGCCTCGATTAACACTTCAAGATACCAACAAACGTTTGGCGATACCACCTGTATAACGACTAGCTGTTTCACTGAGACTAAAACAATAAATGTAAACTTACAAAATCATTTTTATTTATTAAAACTTAAGTATTTTAACTAAATCATAATAAATTTTTAACAATCATCGGGAGACATGTAAATTTCTTCTCTAACTCCGCTCTGTTAACATAATCACAAAAGAAACACGTCCGATTGTCGAGCTAGCGCGCGGCGCACTGAGTGAAGCCATAGTGAAGCGCTGGCGTTATTTTACCGCTCGTGTGAATAAATAATACGAAGTTTCATATGATCTATTCCCTTTAACGCCTAACGCCCAGCGCTCAAAATGCAACATTGCTCGATAAAAAAGCGTCGCGTTTTAAAAGCGCTGTCGTATGAACATATACTTGAAAATGCATTTGTTCTATTTGAACGCTTTTTTAACGGGCGTTAAAAAAGCTCCCGTGCGAATGAGGCCTAAGGCCTCATTAAATACTTAAGTTTTAATAAATAAAAATGATTTTGTAAGTTTACATTTATTATTTTAGTCTCAGTGAAACAGCTAGTCGTTATACAGGTGGTATCGCCAAACGTTTGTTGGTATCTTGAAGTGTTAATCGAGGCCCATGTAATAGACATTCGAAAAAAACTAAAAAATTTATCGGGGTATTGCCTCAATTGTTCATACAGTCTCACAAACTGTCCATTTATGTATCTCAGTTCATTCAGAGGATGAACCCAAAATGCCTTTTGCTTTCTTTTTCGTCTTCTAGCAACACAAATCGCTATTGCTAGTACTATAGCAGAAACCATTTCCACGTCTTACTGAAGCGAGAAATGAAACAAGAGTGATTTTAAAGCGTTCGTATTAACAGTCACATCGAGAACGTAATAAAAGCGCCAACGCCGAGTTTTAACGCAACGTTTTTTAAAGGCTCGAGCGAATGTGGCCTAAATGTCTACATTGACCAGACTATATCGTGGACAAGGTTTTCATACATCTTATAAAAGTTTAAAACTATTTATAATGAATTTGAATAAAATTAAAATTACAAATATTTTTTTTTTGCCACTTCAGTGGTACAAAAAAATAATAATTTAAACATACGGCCCGCCTGATAGATAGAAGTTACCGTAGCCTATGAACGCCTGTAACACCAGGGGCTGTAAAAACCTCTTCACGACCTTTTTGAAGAACCCCATGCTGTAGTCTCCTGAGAAAACCTCGACAGGCAGTTCATTCCACAGCTTGACAGTAAGCTGGAGAAAACTTCTCTGGAACCGCACAGTACGAGACCACTTAGGCTCCAATGTGTGAGGATATTTTCTGTCGATGGCGACGTATTCATCGTCATCAGGTCATTTTAGTCTCCACTACAGGAGCACGACCCTCTCTCGTCCGTCCCAGACGGAAGGAGGATTTGGCCTACACTCCCCACGCTGGCCAGCCGGGTTGGGGAAGCCTGATCGATGTTTTATAATGTATTTCCCTTAGTCGCCTTGTACGACATCCACGGGAAGAGACGGAGTGATTCTATTCTAATCTGCCGGAAACCACACGGCCATAAAGTATTGCAATAACATAATAATTGTCACAGAATTTTGGGTGTTTGGAGCTGTTCCGTGGAGGACAGCACCGGCAGCATACCGCCATGGTGGTGATGGCGATGCTGGGCTTCTACTTCGAGCTGGCGAGACACGACAGAGACGAATACGTGAGGGTGCACCTTAGACATGTGAGACCAGGTCAGTGACAGTCTGGGATTTTCAGGACAGGGACCCACCACACATTCCCACCACTGTGTCTCCTGTGTAGCCAGGAATAACAGCGGCGACCACCAGAAAAGGCAATGAATAGTGAAGTCCATTGCAGTCCCGGGGGTACAACTACGGCTGCCTTGGAACTCACAACGAATTTAATATGAAGAAATTAGTAGGTACTCCTACTAATTTCTTAGGCTTTTAATGCCTTATTTGCCACATTGCTAAGAGGGGAAGTCAAATTCCAAAACCTTATTACAGGTATGTAATGAGGTTTTGGAAATGTAATGAGGTTTTGGAATTTGATTTCCCCTCTTATTATTAGCAATGTGAGAGACAGCAATATGGCAAATAAGGCATTAAAAGCCTAAAGAGATGGCTAGTCAAGTGAAGCTCAACTGCCGTGCACCACGGATTTTTTATTTTGTTTGTTTTTTTGTTTTGCAATGTTTTCCAATGATTTCAATGGAAAATGTATTTGATGATCATTCCCCAAGGACATGATCGATCGCAATTTTTTTAACACAAACCTCAAGCTTATCGAGGTCTTTAATTGTGATAAGTTTCATCAAAATCGGTTCAGTGGTTTTGGAGCCTATTCATTTCCAAGAATATCTTTTGGCGTAGGTATATAATTTATATTGCGTATATTGCGTGTTTGATTATACTGACACGCGTAACGTCGCCATCGAGCTCCACCGAACTTTAAAATAGTATTGACCCAAATATAAAACACCAGATGAGACATCATAGCACCTAATAGTAGCAGGGGCGCCGACTCCGTGGGTGCTCGGGGGCTCGAGCACCCATGAGAAATAAACAGTGGGTGCCGAGCACCCATGAGAATAAACATCAAGAATCAGATCAGTAATCGCCTTTTAGGGATGATAGGTGTTTTTTATTACCCTATGACCCGTGGTTTAGAGTACGCAGTATATAAGTAGGACATTAATTTATTTGTCGGTCGATCAGTGTGTATTTCTCTTTTCACACTTCGCCACTTTTTAGAGTCATCAAATGAGCATGAGCACCCATGAGGTTTTCTAAAATCCGGCGCCCCTGAATAGTAGTCATATTTAAGTTTCAAAAACAAACCACAACCTATGTTACTAAGAATAACATAAGGATTATAACGTTACCCCTACATCTAAATCAATTAAGGGGCCATCTATAAATTACGTCACACGAATTTCATGATTTTTTGACCCCTCCCCGCGTCTTTGTCACAGCTGGTTACATTTGTGAGACTCCCCCCCTCCCTAGTGTGACGTCACATATTTTGCAAATTTACATCTAGAGTTGCAAAAATTTCTGAGTTTTTCGTTAATAGTTCAAAGTTCGTGTTAACACTTAGATTATAATAGATTTTGAAATGTGACGTCACGAAATTTAGGACCCCTCCCACCCCCTTGTCACACTTCATCGACCCCCTCCCTCCCCCTTAACGTGTGACGTAATTTATGGATGGCCCCTAATTCTTAAACTTAAACTTTATAAGAGAATTAGGAAAAAGATTAGTTGACGTAACTGGTGATCTTGCACATTCCTCGCCCAAAGGTTGCGTTACGCTCGCCCCATTCAATAAATTATTTAATTTCAGACAAACTGCACCACTTCGAGAAGATACGGGAGGATGCAACACTCCCTCTGCCGTACGACTACGAGAGCGCCACTCACCCCGCATGGCAGTTCTGGAGGAAACTCGGCAGGAGCGGCATATCTACAGTGGCCACGTACAAACATTTGGTTAATATTCTAATTTCTATTTCTAGCTTTTTTTTTATACTACGTCGGGTGGCAGATAAGTATACGGCCCGCCTGATGTGAAGCGGTTACCGTAGCCATATTAACGCTCGCAACATAAAATATCGCTCGCGCGCCGCCACCCCCGCTGCAGCATCTCCTTCCTATCTGGTGATCTCACGTTACTCGCAGGAACACAACAGCCCTTTAGGGAACCGTTATTTGGCTACGGTATTCTGTGAGGTGGAGGTACATTCCCCAATCTGGTAGCTTACAGTTACGCTCCCTACCTCTTTTTTCGTCAGAGCTTCGTTTGTCAGTCAGCAAGGTGCACCGCTTGCAGGTGAAGTTGGCTTTGGTTCAAAGATGTTGATGAACCACTTACACCCCATAATAGCTCTTGTTTATTGTCATAATTGAAATTAAATTATGGTTAAATCTCGACCGATGCGCGACTGGGCGACCACTACTGTTTTCACCTGCCCCCCCTAGGTGGGATTTGAACCCACGACCTCTCGATGACCGGTCGAGTGCTCTTCCAACTGAGCTACCAGGAAGGTTTGTGTTGCTGACGAATTTTTTTCATCTTATATTTCTACTGTGTGAGTCACAGTGTGACGTCATCAACCTATTAAGTAATTACAATACTAAAGTAGGCATAGCAGTCCATCGCTGCAGATGAAATTTATCAGGCAAGTTGGCCAAGACAACTATTTAAATAATAATAATTTAATTAGTTTGGTGTTATCAAAAAATAGCTGAATTTCATCTGCAACGATGGACTGCTATGCCTACTTTAGTATTGTAATTACTTAATAGGTTGATGACGTCACACTGTGACTCACACAGTAGAAATATAAGATGAAAAAATTCGTCAGCAACACAAACCTTCCTGGTAGCTCAGTTGGAAGAGCACTCGACCGGTCATCGAGAGGTCGTGGGTTCAAATCCCACCTAGGGGGGGCAGGTGAATTTTTCCATTTTTCAAAAAATATTTATCAGGCAAGTTGGCCAAGACAACTATTTAAATAATAATGACCACTACTGTTATTCATACTTTGTTTTCACTCCAGGATCCAGACGGTTCAATAATGAAGTCACTAGGTCAGAATGACCAATTACTGTCCGAACTAGACATAGTGAAGATCAACAGCGTGTACGGAGTCCAGTGTTTTGAACGACAGAGAACGAATGACGTGAAGTCAAAAAGACCGGGTTGATTGTTGTTAACAATCACGTACAAATAAATTTATGTTTTAGATGTGTATTGTTTTCATAAGTTTAAAAACACAATCGCGGCGCGGGCGCGGGCCTTCGTATCATTTTCTTGTATCTTTATATTTCTGTTGTCTTTAGACCATAGATTAACAATTGGTCGCCGCTCCGCTTCGACTAGATGCCGCACTATCTAAAAACAACAGCTCCGTGAATGCGGCCACTCAATATTGTAGTGTGCGTAAAACAATGTGCAGAGATGCTGAAGTGTGCGTGTAAATTGTATTGCAACAGGCTCGGGTACGCCGAGTTCGGCGTAGTATTTGTTGCCGCTTTTTACAAGTGCGCCGCGGCATCTAGTCGAAGCGGAGCGGAGACCAATTGATAATCTAAGCTTTAGACATTTGTATGACTATCCCACACTACCAGGAAACTCGCAGCGCAGTGGAGTTATAGCCGATTATATTTTAACGCAAAAACGTTTTTAAAAAGGCTCCCATACTGAGGTCGCGCCAGAGCTAGCGATGAAACGCTTTTATTGTCGCCATAACTACCAAGCTGTGGAATGAACTGCCTGTTGAGGTTTTCCCAGGAGACTACAGCATGGGGTTCTTCAAGAAGGGCGTAAAGAGGTTTTTACAGGGTCGGCAACGCGCATGTGATGCCTCTGGTGTTGCAGGCGTCCATACGCTGCGGTAACTGCTTTCCATCAGGCGGACCGTATGCTTGTTTGTCACCTTAGTAGTATAAATAATAAATAAAAAACAAACGTCGATATATGTTCTGACTCAAGCTCAAGGTTTGCACCGATAAGCGTTGTATATATTTTGAGAATAGACAATGTCCTAAAAAAAAAGGAGGCCTGCGTATGTTCACCAGTGGATATCTTTCGCGACTTTCGCAAAACGTAAAGATTAAAATTGTTTGACTCAAAAGTCAAATTGACATTTACAATCATCCAGCATAACGCTTGACAGTCCAACAACTAAATATAATTAGTGCAACAAACTTATCTGGCCCGGTGGCGGGGGCGGTACGATCGATTTAAGTGCTGCCATTAAACGAAATACCGCCCGTTTTAGAGGAAACATAAAAATCAAAGAAGTATATACATTGTTAAAATAATAGCATTGATATACTTATTAATTGTGTTGTGTGGTGTTTCAATTATATATCAATTGCCTTCTATTTTTTTGTTGATTAGTTTTAAAAATGCACCACGTTAAGTCGCGATCATAGCTATTATATAATATTAGAGAGTTATAATATTGCACAGTAACAACTCGTTGACGATTTTTTTTATTGTATGTATAGAAAAAGATAATATGTATTTAAAAAAATATACCTCAATGGAATGTGCATACCCGGTAAACAATTTAATTGTACCGGGCAATACTTGACATTTCAAGATGGCGGCTTTAGTTCTTAATTTGGCCACCAGGTCAGATAAGTTTGCGGCACTGTAGTTGAGAGCCAACATCATTTTCAAGACAATAAAATATTTAATATACAATAAAATATGATTAAAATGTAAAATAATATGATATATGTAAGTATATTTAATTTATATTTATTTTGTTAGCTTTAACAAAATAAATATCAATTATTTATAGGTGCAGAAGCCACTTCGTTGTCATCAAACTGTTTTGTCAAGCTAATATCGCTCTTAGTTACAACGTCGTAGATCACAATATTCTCTAAGTACCGACGTCGCCGGAATACACATTTGTCTGTGTATATTATTATACTTACAGCTAAAAAAACAAAAAAGAAATGACATTGTTTTTCAAAATTTGGTCTCGAGGTTAAGGATTTTATTGGTGGCGGAAAGTTGTTCCAACATTTGGTCGCTTGGTAACGAAAGCTACCAAGCGACCAAATGTTGGAACAACATTAAAAGAGACCGTTTTGTGTTTGTATACTGCCAGTGGGGGACGTATCGATCGAAGAACACCAGACCCATGCTTTGGAATGCAGAATTTAAGCTTTTAATAGAACTGTTTGCCCCCCAAAGGGTTAAAACGGATATTTAGATTTTAGCGGCAGCTTGAACTACATTTGATAATACCCTTCCAATATTCGTCGATATCTGCTCCTTGGTCGGGTGACAAACAAGCATATGCCGCGCCTGAAGTGAAGCGCCGTGTGAAGCGCCCGCTGTGAATCGGTTACCGTAGTCATGTTAACACTTGCAACATGAAATATCGCTCGCACACCGCCACCCCCGCTGCCGACACAACAACTCCTTCCTTTCTGGTGACCTGCTCAGTCGCAAGAATAGAACAACCCGCAATCCAAACGTTACCTATTTGGCTGCAGTATTCTGTGAGACAGAAAGAAAACTGAGATGATAACAGAAAATTATTTATGCTGTGGCACTGGTGGCATACTAAGTCTATTTTTTACCTGGTCTATCAACAGTAGTAATAATCATCCTTTCGATTTTGTGCTCCTCTTTCCAATGAAAAAACATTTTCTTTATCACCGCCATTACCAAAGTTATCATAAATATACTTAATCCAAATAGTATCGTGTATAATGCCATTTAAAATTATTTCGAATTTATACATCTTATATATGTTGAAATTTAAATATTATTGTTATTTATCATTATAACAATGACATTGACAATAATTGAAAGTGAAAAGCTATGGTCAAAATGATACATAATATGTATGTACCTAAACATAATAAAAAAATAAGGACAGAATCTGAACGAAACGCAATACATTTGTCAGATTTGAAAATAAAATTAAAAAAAAAAACATCGCAGGCTCATGTCACCGCCTCTTTCACAAGACAAGAGAATTTTCTAGTGGCGCGAAAATGAAATTACGTGTTACAAAGTGAATTAAAGTTTTATTTTTGTGCATTATGATATTATATTGTTATTGTCGAGAATTTCAGAATGAATTTTGATGATTACGGTGAGTAATTTTATTTAAATATTTATTTTAGTTATGTAAATAGGAACGTTTTAATTTTCAAGATATTAAAATAAAACCTTTCAATGAAAGTTTTGAGTGTCTTCTGTTATTATTTCTATGCTGTATTCCAATATATTTAAGAAAAGACATTAAAATTACAAATTATTTAATTATTATTTAATGTTCTTATGTACGTAATAATAAAAATACAAACAGTAAATAAAATTTTATTCAAAGTGTAGTTTTTAGGGTTCCGTACTCAAAGGGTAAAAAGGAACCCTATTACTAAGGCTCCGCTGTCCGTCCGTCCGTCCGTATGTGACCAGGCTGTATCTCATGAACCGTGATAGGTAGATAGTTGAAATTTTCACAGATGATGTATTTCTGTTGCCGCTATAACAACAAATACTAAAAAACAGAATAAAATAAATATTCAAGGGGCCTCCCATACAACAAACGTGATTTTTTTGCTCGTTTTTGCTCGCAATTGAATTTAACGGTATAGGTAGACGCTTGAAATACTCACATAATATTTAGTTATATATTAACTTTAAAAAAAATAATTAAATAAAAATAAAACAATTATTTAAGGGGGGCTCCCATACAACAAACGTGGTATTTTTGCCGTTTTTATAGGTTTTTATAGGTCAAGGTATAACAAGGATTTTTATTTTTTGTCAGATATTTTTAATTTAAAAAGAAAATAACTAGGTACGTAACATTCTTTACAGAGAGTATATTCTTTAATTAGTAACGGTTACATAGATCGTAGGTACTTAAATATTGTTAAGTTAGACATTATATTGTGCTTCGGAGGGCACGTTAAGCCATTGGTCCCAAGTGAGTGGCCTTTGGCTTGGAAACACTGGCCTCTGCCAACCCGCAGTTGGGCAGCGTGGTGGAGTACGCTCTAAACCCCTTCGTTTGAGGGGAGACCCTAATAAGGATAACTAATGATGGACGACGAAGACCATAGCCATTATATTACGAAAAACATAATTTTTCACATGAACCGTATTTCAAAATAACTATTATCGTAATAGTTATTTTTACCCGAATATGGCGATCCCAAAAGGAAGATTTTTAACAGGCTATGTATGTTTGTGTTTATTATTTTAGTTATCATTAATATGAACATGGGCGTACCCAGCATGGTCCAGACTTTTATTCTACAAGTAGAACGACACAAAATTTAACATTTACGCATATCAGTATATCTCTTATATCAGTCCAGAGTGCTTAGTGCAGGTTTTTTGGTCAAAACGCCACGTAATTTTGATATGTAACACGCGTCTTATAAATTCACAACGTGAGAGTTCTTCTCTATTTGGTCGGTTTGTTTACTTTGACATGATCGGATGCGAACAAACAACTCGCAGTAAGCACTCAGACCGCATCGCCACAGGCGATAAACGCGAGGAGGCTAGAGGACGCGTTCTCTCGGCTGCGTTCCCAAACAATCGAATACTTATTATTATTTAAATAGTTGTCTTGGCCAACTTGCCAGATAAATATTTTTTGAAAAATGGAAAAATAAATCGAATACTTGTTTCAGATTATCATATTATTCAAAAATATCGTTTAGCAGCCGCAATATCAGTTCTAAAAACAAAACCAGAAGAAACATCACTAGAACAACACATAAACGATTTAAAAAATAAATGTGATGATAAAATGGATTTGGATATTACAATATACAGTGACGACTTCAATTTAGATGATGCCTTCGATGAACAAATCAATAATATGAATGTAAATGATGATGAATTGACTGAACGGAATGATTTAAATGAATATAATGATGATATGCTTCAATATAATGAAACGCAAGTAATGGTACCTGATCTTAATAAAAGTCATGATAGTGTCACATTATTGATCGATTTTAATCTTGATGCAAGAGAATGTAATGCTATTAAATTTAACGATAAGAAACAAAATGAATTTTCCGATGTTATTAAAATATTGAAAGATATTGGACAAGACAAAGAATTTGATCAGGTAACATAATTATTTTAATATATTCGTATAGTACCACAGTCACTCCATTATACATTGGGTTCATGCAAAGACAGACATTGCTAACCCTATTTTTGTTATTTATTAATTTTCTTCGATTATACAATGATCGAAGTGTACCTAATTAAAATTTTATTTTCAGCTACACAACAAAATTCTAACACCATCTACATATTGTGAAAGTTTACCTAATTTTGATCATTCTTTAAAACGCTTGACTGATAATGATAAAACGATCTGTGAGACTATGGTTCATAGAGAAGCTGAAGTTACATGCAATGATTTCCACAAACTTAATGAGAGACATAACACAAAAATCGTTGAAAATAAAGACGTAATAAATGTAATTCAGAAAAAAGATCAATATACATCCAATGATGTTAATAATATGAGACTAAATGACAAATATTTAACTCAGAATAATGAATTACAAAATCTTGAATTGAATTTAGACAATAATTTGACGTATTATGATTCACAAGCGACGGAAATTTACACATTACATGGCTTTACGCAAAATTACACGCACGTTAGTCAAAGTCAAAACTGCAACTTTAATGTATCTGATAAGTTTATAACTGGTATACCTAAAAACCTGGACAGCAACACTGATCCCAAAGTTATAAATGTTAATTATGAAATATATAATATAGCTAAGAAATTGACCGATGAAAAATCAATAAATCGAATTAAAAATGAAGATTCAGTCATAAATGCCGTTAATAAGAATTCAACGGAAGAAAATACAACATCGAATGTAAATAAAAATGCCGATCCTCATAGAAATATTGCAGATAATTTCGAAAATTTCTCAATAGAGGGAGGTTTTATACAAGACTACAGTGAAAACGCTCAAAGGGATTATTACTCTGAAGAATATTTGAATATACCTGTAGTTAATACAATAACCAATATTAATACAAATAATGAAATAGAACATTCTGCAAATAACATTAGTTTTATAGAAAAATCCGACAAATTTATCCGAAAGCCAATACGAGATCAACAAAGTAATTATATAGTTAAAGATAATAAAATTCATAAGGAAATGAATAACAATAATGAAACAGAACATTCTGAAAATAACATTAACTTTATAGAAAAATCCAATAAAATTATCCAAAATAATTTATTAGATCAACAAAACAATTTAATAGATAAAAATAATAAAATTCATAAAGAATCGAATATTCTGGAAATTGACCAAACTGACGTAGTTTTTGAAGATATTTCAGAAGAAGAAATAACTTCCCAGACAGAATTGGTACCTTTTAAAGTTGTAGAAGAACTGAATAAGGTTAAAACAGTTCTGAACAGAAGAGAAAGAAAGATGAGCTACGATGGGTCGTCAGATTCAGGGTACAAGAGCGACTCTCAAGGAAGAAGTCATAGAAATTGTGAGTATTATCTCGTTATAGCTTCAAACAAGTGTACAGAGTGGTTAGTGTGAGGTTTTGTTCGCGTTCCATCATGTCAACGTAAATAAACCGACGAAATAAAGAAAAATCTCATGTTGTGAATTTATAAGACGCGTGTTACATTACATGTATATCAAAATTATGTAGTTTACTTGCTCGCATTTTGAAGTGAGCAATCCGGCAAATTTTGATATGTAATTTGATACGTAACATCATCATCAGGTCATTTTAGTCTCCACTACAGGAGCACGACCCTCTCTCGCCCGTAACAGACAGAAGGAGGATTTGGCCTACACTCCCCACGCTGGCCAGACGGGTTGGGGAGGCCTGATCGATGTTTGATAATGTTTTCCCTTAGTCGCCTTGTACGACATCCACGGGAAGAGACGGAGTAATTCTATTCTAGTCTGCCGGAAACCACACGGCCGATATGTAACATGCGTCTTATAAATTCACAACATGAGACAACATTGAGGCTTTTAATGCCTTATTTGCCATATTGCTGTCTCTCATATTGCTTAGAGGGGATGTCAAATCACCCCCCACATATAGATTAGGATTATTTTCGAGATGATGGAGTACGATTTACCTGTAAACTGTAATGAATTATTAGCATACTACTTATTGAAAATGTGTTTTCATTTCCAGCATTGCAATTATCCGGTGTGTGGTTGAACCAGTCTGCCCATTGTCTATATGACTACATCACACGTTGCCCACTAGTGGGCAGTGCGCAAGAGATCATTAGTGATATATCACAGGTATGTTTCTTAAACATATTGCAATCGTTCTTAAGAACGATTTGTAAATAACTTAAGTTAAGACGCCTATGATCCAGAGTGATTTACGTAAACAAAAGATACGGCCGTTTATTCAGCAAAGAACGCATATTTCCACACAATTTCAAGGGAATCAAAACTCATAGGGTACTTCCCGTTGACCTAGAACTATGAAATTCGGCAAGTAACATCGTTATAGACTACAAGTACAGGAATAAATCTCAAAACTATACATTTGTAATTAAATCTTAAAAAATAGGGGGTTATAACTTTTATAGGGAGTCGAAATTTCAAATTGAAGCTACTAGTTCAAATGGGATAACATAATATGAAAGGGCTTGATGTGCATATTGCAGAATATATTTTATTTATTTTTTCCGACGCATTATTTCTTATTTGTAATGAAAAATATGAAATTTATAATGATCCTAAGTACGGAATCCTCGGTGGGCGAGTCCGACTCGTACTTGTCCGGTTATTTTTTTTTAATTGCCTCCAACAAGGAAGCAATTTTCTTTTCAAGACGCATTCACGTGAAAAATACGACTGGATGCAAGCACCCTTACGATATTATGTCACACGGTACTTAAAATTAGTTAATTTTTTTGACATTATTAAAAGTTTAAATATTCTTTTCAAGATTCTAGGCGAACTAATAGATAAACTGCACGATGAGGAGATATATCCGTTATTTCTAGAAGAACTTCTGGACTATCATACTTCGTTGATACAAGAAATACACACGGCAGGAACCACGGTGAGATTTTTAAAGGATCCTGTATATGAATATAAGATAGGAAGGCTATTTTTTTTTAAGTGGAAACTTCTTTAGCGGCGTTGTGCACTTTTTGTGATGGGTAAAAATGTTAAACTCGCGCCAGGACACGTGGCCTGATCGAAAATTCGTAAGACGGAGGGAGAGTAGACCGCCGGCGCGGCGTAGGAGAGAAAGTGATATCCCTCTCTCTTTCTACCGCGCGGCGAAAATGCATGCCTGCTCCTGCTGTTTATTTTTAATGTAATATAAATTGTCATGTTTGTGTACGATAGCGCAATAAATGAATATTGTATTTTACCACATAAATGATAGTACTTTTATACTGATAAATAAAGCAATTCGTGCGAAATTATTTCCTAACCGTTCCAAAATATCAAAATATAAAATGCACAACGGTACCTAGTGTACAAATTTCCACTTCTGCCGGCACTCCCGGAGTGCAACCCGTTTTTTTTATATGAGTGAGTGGGAAAACGAGCATGTGGGTCACCTGATGGAAAGCAATCACCACCGCCCATGGAGATCAGCAACACGAAGGGGTCGCCGATCCGTTGCTAGTCTACTCCTTCCTTTGTTTCTGGTGACCTCCCTCACTCGCAGGGACACAACAATTCTCAAGGGAATTATTATTTGGCTGCGGTATTATGTGAGGTACTTACCCAGTCGGCTTAAAAAATACAGATTTTAAGAATTTCGAAATCATAAATTCTTCCAGTTTCAGTCCAGCCGTTCACACGTAATGCCGTGACCAAGGGAAATATGGATTTCTTTTTATATGTACAATATAGATGTATATATAGTCATGATAATATAGAATACATTATACGTTTATGGGGTGTAAGTAGTTCATCAACATCTTTGAACCAAAGCCAACTTTCACCTGCACGCGGTGCACCCTGCTCACTGACAAACGTAGCTCTAGCGAAAAGAGAGGTAGGGAGCGTAATTGTAAGCTACCCGACTGGGGAATGTACCTCCACCTCACAGAATACCGCAGCCAAATAACAATTCCCTTGAGGGTTCCTGCGAGTAAGTGAGGTCACTAGACAGGAAGGCGATGCTGCGTTGGCAGCGGGGGTGGCGGCGCGCGAGCGATATTTTATGTTGCGAGCGTTAATATGGCTACGGTAACCGCTTCACATCAGGCGAGCCGTATGCTTGTATGACGTAGTATAAGAATAAAAATCATTTTTGTTTATTTTATTTTAGTTACTAGATAAAGATGAAAGCATACAACGTTTCTTACTCTTGAACAAATCGACGCACATACTGAAATACAGCATAGAAAAACTCACAAACATATTAGAAACAATACATAAAAAACTAACAAATGAAGATGTTTTATACGAACTGACAAATATATTGGAATTGGAAAATATAGCTTACATATTCTATATGTTAGAAGTTGTTATAAAAAGATATTTAAAATCGAAAAATGTGATAGAAAATACACAAGTTTCCCAAAACAGTGATAATGTTTTGAAAAAGAGCTCCATTACGGATATTTGGCGGAAAAAATGGAATCCCAAGTATAGGGAGGAAGTTAAAATTGAGGGGGGGTCAGAGAAAAAATGCGTTTTTACTAAATGCAGTGAGGTTTTGAATAGAATTGTTGTTGAGTGTATGGATGGGTACAGTTTAGTTGCCTTTGCGGCATTGCAATGTTTTAATTTGTTACAATCATAAATGTTTGTTACGAAGAGAGGTAAAAAAGTTTTTGTATATTGTGCAAAAAACCCTAATTTTCAGTTGTCGCCTGATGGGACCCGTCGACTAATAATTGAAAAAAAAAAAAAATTTTGCTTGTGGGTGTGTGTGTGACAGAGAGAGAGAGATAGCGTGTGTGTGTGTGTGTGTGTGTGTGTGTGTGAGAGAGAGAGAGAGAGAGATAGCGTGTGTGTGTGTGTGTGTGTGTGAGAGAGAGAGAGAGATAGCGTGTGTGTGTGTGAGAGAGAGAGAGATAGCGTAAGTGTGTGTGTGTGTGTGAGAGAGAGAGAGAGAGATAGCGTTTGTGTGTGTGTGTGAGAGAGAGAGATAGCGTGTCTGTGAGAGAGAGAGATAGTGTGTGTGTGTGAGTGTATGTGATTACGTAAAATCCTTTTTTTTCTAGTGTAAATACGATGGCAACTATTAACTTGTATATAGTTTTTCTGTGACTACGGGCGTTAAGCTAATTTTGTCGCCTTCATGTTGGAACTACTGACCGCCACCAATTTAATGCAACGAGGCAAATTACGCTCTAAACCTTTTTAGATAGAAGATGAAGTAGTGTACGCCCCGTTTGATTAGTTGGTTTCATTTTTGTTTATATGTATAATTTTAATTTTATACTCATTCTAACTTTAAATCTTTAGTTGTAAAATATAATAAATCTTCAGAAGTTTTCTGTTATATTTGATGAAGGAAATATTTATTTTTGATTAATTTAATTACTTAGTTAGACTAAATCCATTTTTATTTTGTAAATAGTTTGTTATAATGTATGTTGCAATAAAATATACACAATAAAAGTGTAATTTTTTTTTTATCTGTATGTTTGTGTGATGATGATGATGATTCCCTCTTTCGCTAGTCGGCAGTGCACCACGTGCAGGTGTGGTTCCTTGTCTTTAGCTCAAAGATAGTGGTGAGTCACTTACAACCCCAATCACACCTTCAATTGAGGGGAGATTAGTTTCAAAGCAGTCGATGGTAATTTGACGAACCCGGTGGTGGAATGGCTAGCAATAGGCAACTTGACTCAGAGGTCGCGGGTTCAATTCCATCACAAGACAAACATTAGTGTGCATGAACATGTCTGTTTGTCATGATTTGAGTGTTTTCTATGTATATGTATGTATTTAAATACAACATTTAAAAAGATAATAGTAAATACATACATATAATACATAATTATAAATACACATAATTAAACGGGTCACTCACGTCTTTTTGTCGGGAAAGCAGACTAGTTTCGATCTCAAAAGGAGACCTTCATCAGGGCGAATGTCCAGACACGTCCACTCGTTGTCTCTCGCGCCGGACAGTGTCCGACAAAGTCTCCTTTTGAAATCGAAACTAGTCGGCTTTCCCGACAAAAAGACGTGAGTGACCCGTTGAATTTATTTAATTTTTTTAGTACATAATATATATTTATTTACAAATAAAAAATGTTTTATGTACATATATCAGTTATCTATTACCCATAGTACAAGCTTAGGTTAGTTTGGGGCTAGATGGCAGCGTGTTATATGTCAAGGAAATCTTTATATATTTATTATCTTCTATAATATTGTCGCGGTCCTGTCTCTAATCATCTAGAATGGAGCCTACTAGAATAGTCGCCGCATACTTCGCTGCAAGCAATACTGACCCGTATGTCTATTGCCATAAGGTTCATAACACTATGTTCGAGACTGGTCGAGACACGTTAACGATGTGTACCGATGGGAAGTACATGCATGTACATACGGGAACATTCAAGAACCCTTGCCGGCGGATATAAATAGCGACCGCCGCGGCGCATAGGCAGTTCAGTTTGGACTTCGGAAGAGTAAACTTCGAGCGAATCTACCTGCGAGACAAGCGATAACCTACGACCTCAGCGATACTATTGGACTTCGATTTGACCTGCGTGAATAAATCCTTGCAAGTTGTCATTGGCGTTTTACATCCAAATCTAGAACCCTAGCTCGTAACAATATAAAAATGAATCGCTGAATGTGTTGCTAAGCGCAAATCTCAAGAACAGCTGCCCCCCTAGCCAAGTGTAATTCTTCAATTCACGTGATCTATCTAACGTTCGTTACGCTACGAATTACACTTGGCTAGGGGGGCTGAACCGATTTCGCTAATTATTTTTTTAGAATATACCTTGAAGTACGAGGATTGTTCTTACCTTCGATCAACAATAGACAACTGATGATCGAAGGTTCTTACGTAGTGAAAAATTAAAAAAATTGCGAGGAAAATGAAACACCACATTTTACACGTGCGCAGCCGGGGCGGGCAGCTAGTCATTATTTATTTATTAAATAACAGTCTCTTGTCCATAATAAGCAGATAACTCCTCCTCCAATTTGTCCTTTTCGCAAACCTCCCGGAGATGCCTGGTAAGTTTGTTGTTACCCTGGAAATAGAAAAAATATAAGTGCTGCATCAGGGCCATGTTCCAAGGGCTATATAATACATTAGGTGCACGTGGTGCACCCTGCTGATTAAGAAACGAGGCTCTGGCGAAAAGAGAGGTAGGGCATAGTGTATTTTTTAAGCTGCCCGACTGGAGAAGTACCTCACAGAATACCGCAGCCAAATAACAATTCCCTTGAGGGTTGTTGTGTTCCTGCGAGTGAGTGAGGTCACCAGAAAGAAAAACTTTGTCTTGTAAAACGTTACGATGCGTTAGAGGCGGGAGGGGGCTTCAAACAACGCGTTATGTATCATTGTTTTATTTTATATAAATAAAAAACTACCAAAATTAAAATTACTTACCAAAAAAGGTTAACGAATTTTAGCGACTTTCCGGTACTACTACTACTACATTACATACTACTACATTAAGGGAGGGGAGGGGGGGGGGCAGAAAAACGTTACGATGCGCCATATGGGGGGGGGGGGGGCAAAATGGTTAGTCCTTTTCCCATTATTTGAGGCGGCGCTGCTTATCACCCGTCATATCTTCTCGTCTCTATGACGAGATCGGTGGTCGAATGGTTAGCAATGGCCGCTTCGACTCCGAGGTCGCGGGTTCGATTGCATGAACATGTCTGTTTGTCTTCGTCTGGGTGTTTTCTATGTATTATAAGTATGTATTTACAAAAAAAAATGTGTTTAAGTACATTTATCATTTGTCTAGTACCCATAACACAAGCTTTGCGCTTAATTTGGTACTAGATGGCGCTGTGCAAATTGTTTAGAAATATTTATTTATTTATGTACAGTGACCCCTTTCTTACTGTCGCGGTCCTGTCGCGAATCATCTAGAATGAAACCGTCTAGAATAGTCGCCGCATACTTCGCTGCAAGCAATAAAGACCCGTATGTCTACTGACATAAGGTTCATAACATTATGACATGAAAATGTTCGAGACACGTACCGATGTGAAGTACATACATGTACATACGAGAACATTCGGGAACCCTTGCCGGCGGATATAAATAGCGACCGCCGCGGCGCATAGGAGTTCAGTTTGGACTTCGGAAGAGTAAACTTCGAGCGAATCTACCTGCGAGACAAGTGATAACTACGACCTCAGCGATACTATTGGACTTCGATTTGACCTGCGATTTGGAATCTTCGTGTGGACTTCGTGTTGTGAAGACCTGCAGACCAGACCCTGCGTGAATAATCCTTGGAAGTTGTCACTGGCGTTTTACATCCAAATCTAGAACCCTAGCTCGTAACAATACCCATATCACCTCTCACACAATCCAACCATGTCTTTTATGATCTTCCTCTCATTCCTCAAAAATATATATATATAAGTACTTACTTTAAAACAGCTGCCACACAAATGACAGACAGACAACTTGGGCTGCACCTTCACGTCGTGTCTCCTTGTATGTTTGTTGAGCGCTCGTTGCGTCGAGAACCTCGCCGTGCACCGCCCACAGCTGAACTCCTTGGAGGCGGAGTGCACGGTCTCGATGTGGGAGGATAAGGACCTCTGGGTCGGACAGATGCGACCGCAGATGAGGCATTCGAAACTGTCGGAAATATCAGGGTTTATTTTTAATGGCTGGTTAAATAGGCTATTTGACAACGTTCAAAAATTGTATAAATTATTTAACAATATCGTAAACTACACAATTTAAAGAGAGGTAGGGAGCGTAATTGTAAGCTACCCGACTGGGGAATGTACCTTCACCTCACAGAATACCGCAGCCAAATAGAGGGCTGTTGTGTTCGTGCGAGTGAGTGAGGTCACCAGAAAGGAAGGAGATGCTGCGATGGCAGCGGGGGTGGCGGCGCGCGAGCGATATTTTATGTTGCGAGCGTTAATATGGCTCCGGTAACCGCTTCACATCAGGCGGGCCGTATGCTTGTCTGCCAACCGTCGTAGTATAAAAAAAAATAGACAAAACTATAAACATCTGCAAACTTTCATTCTAATATCTTCCGTCCGATTTATTTTAGGGTCGATCAAAGTTTGGCGGGAAAGTCCATTTTAAAAGTGTGAAATTATTAAAAAATAATATTTCTATTGGAGAGAATAAATACCATAACTTTTATTATGATATTAATTACATCAACGTAATATTTAACATAGCTGTCGTACAAATTTCTGATTTGATGCATACAAAATACAAACCACGTGACGTCATAACTCAGTAGCCTTTCGTATGTAGCATTTTCGGGAAAGTCCAAAATTATGATTTTTCGAGAGATTTTTGTGCTATCGAAGTAATAGGCTATTTGACTAACATTTTTTTCGGTTTGATATGTAGGGACGTCTCTATAATATAACCATAGGTGAAAGAATTACTTCGATAGCACAAAAGTATCTCGAGATATGGTAATTTGAAAATCACAATTTTTAGACTACCCCAAAACGCTCCATACAAAAGACTACCGAATTATGACGTCACAGGTTTGTATTTTGTATGCATCAAATCAGAAATTTGTACGACAGCTATGTTAAATATTACGTTTATGTGATTAGTATCATAATAAAAGTTATAGCATTTTTTATTGCTTCTCCAATGGAAATATAATTTTTTTTTTTAATAATTTCATACTTTTAAAATGGACTTTCCCGCCAAACTTTGATCGACGCTAAAAAAAGTCCGACTGAAGATATTAGAATGAAAGTTTGCAGACCTTTATAGTTTTGTGTATTTTACGATATTGTTAAATAATATATAAAATTTTTAAACATTGGAAAATAGCCTATTGTTTCACGTATGGTTATACATATTATTGAGATGTCCTTAGATATCAGGCCAAAAAAATGTGACGACCGTGTCCATGGCACAGGCTACTCTCCAGGCTTCACTCGCCATCTCTCTAGGGTTTTAATGCCTTATTTTGTCATATTATTGCTGTTTTATAAGGGGAAGACAAATTCCAAAAGCTTGTTACTCCTAGTATTTTTTGACGTGACAACGTCTTATAAATTGGTTAGCCGGGTGACACTTCAAGAAACGCGCTCACGTTATGCGCTCACAATGAGAGCGAGTGAGAGGCACGCGTCCCTTCTAAGAGCGAGAGAGACAGACATAAAAAGTGAAAGGCATGCGTCCCTTCCACTCGAAAACATTTTACCACTCAAAGTCGTTGTCACGTAAAACTTTCGCCCGTATACCGACTTTACAGGCAACCAATTTTTTTTTTCTGATTAAGTTCGTTATGAGTTCTAAGGCAGCCGTAGTTTTACTCCCAATCGGGACTTCAATGTTCATTGCCTTTTTTGTTGATCGCTGCTGTTAATCATGGCTACACAGGAGACACAGGAGAAAGGAAGGAAGGAGACGCTGCGTCGGCAGCGGGGGTGGTGACACGCGAGCGACATTTTATGTTGCGAGCGTTAATATGGCTACGGTAACTGCTTCACATCAGGCGGGCCGTATGCTCGTTCGCCTCCCGACATAGAATAAAAAAAAAAGACAGAGGAGGCACGTTAAGCCGTCGATCCCGCCTTAATTAATCCATAAACAGGCTATCGAGGTCGCTTAACTTGCGTGATCGATTAATCTGACACGTGCAACGAGCACATGACAGTACTTACACAGTGGTCTGGTGCAAGCTGGCGTTCCTCCTGTGCGCCAGCAGGTTCTTCCGGCTGGTGAAGGCGGCGCCGCACGGCGGGCAGTAGTGCGGCGCGGCCGGCGCGTGCTTCTTCCTGTGCTCGGTCAGTGTGTACGGACTACTGAACGTGGCCGGACACTGCGAGCAGGTGAATTTCCTCTGGATGTGCGTGCTGGAGGAAATCCACACTAAAGTATTTTTTAATAAATAAATAAATATTCCTGGACAAATTACACACGGCCATCTAGTCCTAAACTAAGCAAAGCTTGTACTATGGGTACTAGATAACTGGTAAATGTACTTAAATACATTTTTTTTTCTAAATACATACTTCTAATACATAGAAAAACACCCAGACTAAAACAAACAGACATGTTCATGCACACAAATATTTGTCTTGTGCGGGAATCGAACCCGCGACCTCGGAGTCAAAGTGGCCATTGCTAACCATTCGACCACCGAGCTCGTCTATAATAGTAATCAACAGTTATTTAAACAAACTTTTCTTTTTATTTATTAATTTTGAAATAAAGTTTTAAATAAAATTTAACGACTCCGGTGGTCGATAGCAATTGACTCCAATGCACTCCCTCCTTTCTGGGGACCTCACTCACTCGCAGGAACACAACAACCCTCAAGGGAATCGTTATTTGGCTGCGGTATTCTGTGAGGTGGAGGTACATTCCCCAGTCGGGTAGCTTACAATTACGCTCCCTACCTGTCTTTTCGCCAGAGCTCCGTTTGTCAGTCAGCAGGGTGCACCGCGTGCAGGTGAAGTTGGCTTTGGTTCAAAGATGTTGATGAATCAC
Source organism: Hypsopygia costalis (assembly GCA_937001555.2). Classification (NCBI taxonomy): domain Eukaryota; kingdom Metazoa; phylum Arthropoda; class Insecta; order Lepidoptera; family Pyralidae; genus Hypsopygia; species Hypsopygia costalis. The sequence continues at coordinate 622,362 of OW443355.2, forward strand.
TTACACCCCAAAGTAAACATAATAATCTTACATCATGTGAGTCCTGACGGCCGCCTGGTTGGAGTACCTCTTCCCGCAGACGCTGCACGAGTAGCTCCTGGAGCTGGTCTTCATCTGATGGAACCGCTTCAGGTGCTGCTGTAGACCACTCGACCCTCTGGAACAGCGGCGAACATCACACATAAGAAAACTATGTTACAGCGCCATCTGTTATTATGAACCTGAAGTTGATTGCTCAGAGCAGCTTGCTCATATATTTTATTTATTTATTTAAACTTTATTGACCACGAAATTACATATGTTCGGAGAAAGCCGGTTTCACGCTCGAAAAACCATGACTCATAGTCACGTTCCGCCTGAGCCGACCGTGCAAGCGAGATCGCAGAACAAGCGATAGAGGCACGATCGGCCTAAGAGTTCGGCTTGTGACGCATCTGTTCCTCTGTCTCTTCCACTCCATCGGCCGATGTTGTCTTATGACGTTACCACGTCAAATTATCGTCCGTAAACCGACTTTACAGACAATTTTTTTTTAAACATTACACACGGCTATGTAGTCCCAAACTAAGCAATAAATCTTGTAATATGGTTACTAGATAACTGATAATATACTCAAATACATTTTTGTAAATACATACATAGAAAACACCCAGACTAAGACAAACAGACATGTTCATGCACACAAATATTTGTCTTGCGTGGGGATCTAACTTACAATCTCGGAGTCAAAGTGACCATTGCTAAATGCCACTAATAAATAAATACTTTCTGTTTGTCTCGATCTAGATGTTGTAATGTTTAAAAATTTTAAGTAGGTTGAAAAGGAAAAGTAAGTAAGTAGATTGAAGAGTAGAATGAAAATAAAGGTGGAGAGAGAGTAAGTAAAGTAATAGTACTGAAACCTGAAATTTGAAGTATAAGTAACAGTAAGGCAAGAGACCCGCTTATGGTAAGCGCTCTCTCGGTATAAGTTTAGTACACAAATCTGAGGGTGGGAGGTAAAGGAAAGTTACAAATCGCCAGACAGAGTTTATTCCTGTGGTTCAAAACCTCTCCATTGTCTCCCACATACAAATTCACATTTCATATATATTAAAAGCTAATTTTACAATTTTCAGTTAACAAAATATCTAATGGGCGCCAGACCTGTTTATGCCAGGTCAAAAATACAGTAATTAAAAGCAGCGGCAGAGCAAGTTACAATTTAGTTTCTCAGGGCGATGAGTCAGAAAGCCTACATTCTTATTGCGATCATAATATAAATGGTTTGGTACAGAAATTCACTATTACGGCAAAAGTCCACATAAATTGCTCGATCGGTAACACCACTTAGCTGTACTCAAGCGATACGGTCTTGAGGCCGCTGTATCAAGCTGACCCGAGTGTCGGAGTGGCTCGGACCGCGTGCCACGTCACCACTGCGCAGTCAGTCTCACGACCGGAGTGAAGAGGGTATATTAAAAAACCTCCCTGTGGACAATAGGTCCGCCATTAGCACAGGGAATCACTTGTGCGCCTAATCTAACACTGCCCTAAGCAATTAACAAAATTTACATACCGACTGGAGGTTCGATCCACGGCCTGGGGAATAGCGCGGCCGAATGGCGCCGCAGAAAGCGCGTTGATGCCCGCGCTGCAGGTTGCGCGAGGAGCACCGTCAAGGGGAACGCGACAGGATATGCACGTCGAACCCGGAGTGACGTAGTCCACTGAAATTCACCATTTTCACAATTCACTAACAGTACGGCCAATGGTTCCTCGCCCCACGCCCATTCGCAGATACCAACTCACCGGTTCTATCGAACGAGGTTATGTGGACCGTCCCGGGCGGGCTGATTCGTCAGGCGCTTCGGGCTGACGTCGAATTCGGGTGCCCGGAATCACAGTCTTCGACGTGTCCTGCCGACGTTCAGCGGGTCTGGTGACTTCTACTAGGGTGCTCCCAACGACAGAAAAAGAGCGCCCCGAGCGCGCGGACCCGTTTTGTCATTGCCACCAATCCCCACTCCACAATGTATATGGAATCTTCCAGAACATTAAAGATACCTCCTTTTAACAATAACAAAATTATTTTTTTTAGAATTTCAATAAATCTATTGCACGCTTCCGCCACCGATAATACGTTAGTCTAGTGTCAACGCCAACGCGTCTTTTCGTAAACTTGGCAACCACCTTCAACAAATCACATATTACTGAAACTAACAGAAGCGACCATCACAACTTGAATTCGGAAGCCGAATCACGCACTCCATTCACGAATGGAACTCTCCAGGCTTCTTGCCTTCCGTCACAAAACACGACAGCTAACAAACACGAGTAGAAAAATCAAAACTACTTTAAAATTAAGATTAGAACAATAGGCTAGATTATTCCATTCGTAAACGAAAATCTCCCAAATGGTTTCCTTTCAAGGGAAAATCCAACTCGCGCGTCAATTCCTCTCAGCAACTCCAATATCCCTTTAAAAAAAATGATTAACGAATATCTAAATCTACGAATGAGAAACAAAACCTTCGGGCCGACTATCAACAAGTGCGGGCTTCCAGGGTCCTCAATCCTGCAAAAGCCAAAATTAGATCAGCTGTCGGAACAGCAGACTGTCAAACGAAAAGTCAACATCTCTCTTCGTAAACAAGAAATGTTTACACATTCCCAAAACAATGTAATATGTATTTAAGCCTGAAATTAGTGCCACAATTAAAAATTCACGCGTTACAATATCCCCCAAGCCAGGAAAAATTTGCTCCTGCAAATTTCCTGCTGTCCCCAGCAGTATACTCCTGAAACAATACTGCCATCCATGAAACGAAAAAACCAATGAACAATACTCTGCCTTTACGAATATTATAAAAAACTAAAACTATGCGACGATTTGGTAGAAAGATAGGTAGGTCGGATATGATATATGACATGGGATGAATATAAATAAACTAAGTAACTGGGCTATTGTTGTCTGAAATAAATACTTTATAATACTATAATATAATCTCGAACCAAATTCATACTCCTATCATACATGGTCTGTGTCATGGTTAGAGAAATCAGGAAAATAAAATTAAAGTGTTTAAAGTGAGCTGTAAGATAAAGTAGAAATAAGGAGAAAATATAGGAAATATAGGAACACGGATGAAAATAATTAGAACCCCCCAAGACTATCCATATAGACCCCTGAAGAAAAAAATAGTATACACTGACTCGCTACCCAATCCACAACAACTACAAACTTCCTTTTCATACGTTCTCTTAATCAAATCAATCAATCACACTGTCCTCTATCATACTTACCCCTAATCACAAGCATACCTGCATCCATAAATATTAAAATGACATAAATAAGTTTGTATATATGGGAATAAATTATAAAATATGTTAACTCCTTATTAGATAATTTACCCACTTAAGATGTATTGAGTTACTCTATTCAATTTTAGAGATAACTCGTAGTCTAAAAGCTTCCCCTTATTAACCAATAAGTTATGAGTGAAAACCCCAAAAAAGTTGTAAATGTAGTTAATGTTCATCTAGTATCCTAAATATTAAGGCTTATTTAATGAGTTATGACACCGCTCTGATATAGATGCACATTAAGTATGAAGGAATAACCTGAGTCATTGTTTAAAAATTACAAGGACTCACTCGCTTGAGTTAAAGTTATTCATGAAAAAGGTTAAAGTCTGTATACTAAGGCTTATGGCTTTATTTTATAAGTAGCCTGCACCGCTTGTACTATTGCAATCATGACAATTAAAATAAATAAACTATTTTTCAATGTAAATAAATAAATATTGGTATTTTAATATATACTGAACATATAAATAATAAATATACATGTCTTTTAACTTTCCTCGCTCAGTCTACCAAATCCACCTGATGGTAAGCTTCCCTCCACCTAAAATAATTTAAACTCAAAATATAAAAAAATCAAGTCAGTGCAAGTCCTTTGTACTGACTTGTTTGCCTAATTCTTCCAGTGATCATTCCTAAAATATTCCAACAACCAGGACCAATCTTTTCCTAACCATAATTAATCTCTACACGTCCGGGTATTTGGTTTGCTTAATCCATACAGTAATACATTCCTAACAATTCCGACGACCAGGACAAATCTTCTCCATATCAAAATTATTCCCTACACGTCCGGGTAATTGGTTTGTTGAATATAAACCACCCGCACAAAGTGATGAGAAAGGCACCACTATACCCCTATGGATCAATGAGTCCTAGGAGTTGCCGATAGACAGGTAAAAATATAAAAGAAAGAATTGTCTTTGAAACAAAGTAGACAACCCTATAAACACCAGCCTACCCAATGACAACTCAAGCTAGGTTAGTCTCTCAAGGAACCAAAAAGTAAAATAAGAAACGTTTTCCTAATGTCCCCTAAAAATAATTGCTTCATCTCTAAGATGACTCAATTAAAAGAAAAAAAAATATATAAAGCCCCGTAGAAGAAAATCCTGTTGAAAACCTGGTCGCTGAAAAAATGGAAAGAATACAATCGCCTATATGACGATAATAAAATGGAATGTACTGAATGGACACATGGAATAAAATGTACATTTTAGTTATGCACCTTTAAAAAAAATAGCAAACTACCAAATACCCAATAACATCATCTCAAAAAAAAACAAATCTATCCGTCCCGGTAAAATTGGTTGACTAGATTAATCAAACTAATTCTGCCTGGTTGTTCAAACCCTGTCATAGCAAAAAAAAAATATTATAAGCTGAAGCACCCACTACACCTACTCAACTAAGGAAGTCCATTTAATTATTCAATTAACTATATCTCATAATATGAAAATTATTTCTTACATGAAGACAATACAAAACATGGAATGCTCAAATATTTATATTTATTAATTGTAAGCACATCCAAAGTTCTTAAAATATATTTTCTCGAGTAATGTCAAATTAAAAAAAATATTACTGGGCATTAAAAAAAAGAATTAATTGTATTGTGAATAACCCTTCATTAAAAAAAATGTTTTTCTGTAATAAAACACGACAATAAACACTAACATATATTTTACATACGCTTCACTTATGTCAAAATAGTGACAACAAAGATCACCTATAAATCAACATAAATGAGTATATGTAAGTCAAAAGCCTTCCCCAGCAGCAAGCCAAAAGCATCTCCCAGCCAAAAGTCAAAAGGGTGTCCTAACCGCATGCCTACTAATATTATTGTCATAGTTATAACCAAAGAAAAAAAATTTATTTTAACTTCAGCACCACAAAAAATTTCAAAACAATATAAGAACCAAACTCCATGATTAGAAAAAGGAATATGGGACCAATCTGGAAGTACATTATTAAAAATAAAAAAAATCTTCAACTCCGTTCACCAATGCCGGAAGTGATGAAGTAATAAATAACAACCAAATTTGGAACCATTATTTCAGAGTCGGTTAAAAATATCATTTTGTACTAATGATGCTTTGTTTAAAAAAAATCCCTACCAAACTCATCAACTAATCAAGATAAAATCCAACTGTGAACTTTCTTAAGTGAATTTATCATGTAAATTCCAAGATAAATAACAAAAAAATCACAATTGTTTCATAATTTCAGAAAAAAAAATCCACCCTATCAATATTCATATACTTCTATACCAATACTATAGGTTGTGTAATAATATTGGCATGCGGCACTCACTGTCAACACTGTTTAAAAATTACCCCCGAGGACAACCACTTCCTGCACTATGGAAACTAAATTCTGCCATATAAAAACACATTCACCCGACCGCACCAGAACCGACCTTGTATTAATAATTATGAAATATAAAGAGTGTATCGCGAGCCATTCTTCAAATATTAAAATTTAAGTTTAACCTTTATGTAAATAATAAAAAAATTATGATCGCAACAAGTTACACTTGAGTCTCACAATAAATATGCCGTTGATAAACAGGTATTCAAGTATTTCAGAAAAAATATTTGATCGCTACAAATACACACAAATCTCAAGACAGATATGCCCTCAATAAATTAAATTCACTTGAATTTCTACAGAAGTATGCCCTGATAAAGAGTTAAAATTTAAAAGTTAAAAAAAACTTAAGCGTTAAACAAAAATATGTGTTCCCCTGAGTACACTTGAATTTAAAAAAAAATATACCCTCTCACTATAAAAAATTAAATTTCAGTTAAAATAGTATTTGCCGCAATAAGTTACACCTGAATTTCAAAATAAGTAAGCTAAAATAGTGGTACACTGTTACACTGCTACAATAAGTTACACTGTTATACTAAAACGCAGGTAGTTACACAGTATGGAAAAAAAAATTTCCTAAAAAAAATGCACAGTAAATTTTAAACATAGGTTAAACACAATAAATATTAGGTTAAATCAATACAAAACCAATACACAATTGCACAAAATTAAGGTATGATCGCAATAAGATTTACCAGTTAAGCGCCACTGTAATGTTTTAAAATTGAAGTTGGTTGAAAAGAAAAGTAAGTAGGTGGATTGAAGAGTAGAATGAAAATAAAGGTGGAGAGAGAGTAAGTAAAGTAATAGTACTGAAACCTGAAATTTGAAGTATAAGTAACAGTAAGGCAAGAGACCCGCTTATGGTAAGCGCTCTCTCGGTATAAGTTTAGTACACAAATCTGAGGGTGGGAGGTAAAGGAAAGTTACAAATCGCCAGACAGAGTTTATTCCTGTGGTTCAAAACCTCTCCATTGTCTCCCACATACAAATTCACATTTCATATATATTAAAAGCTAATTTTACAATTTTCAGTTAACAAAATATCTAATGGGCGCCAGACCTGTTTATGCCAGGTCAAAAATACAGTAATTAAAAGCAGCGGCAGAGCAAGTTACAATTTAGTTTCTCAGGGCGATGAGTCAGAAAGCCTACATTCTTATTGCGATCATAATATAAATGGTTTGGTACAGAAATTCACTATTACGGCAAAAGTCCACATAAATTGCTCGATCGGTAACACCACTTAGCTGTACTCAAGCGATACGGTCTTGAGGCCGCTGTATCAAGCTGACCCGAGTGTCGGAGTGGCTCGGACCGCGTGCCACGTCACCACTGCGCAGTCAGTCTCACGACCGGAGTGAAGAGGGTATATTAAAAAACCTCCCTGTGGACAATAGGTCCGCCATTAGCACAGGGAATCACTTGTGCGCCTAATCTAACACTGCCCTAAGCAATTAACAAAATTTACATACCGACTGGAGGTTCGATCCACGGTCTGGGGAATAGCGCGGCCGAATGGCGCCGCAGAAAGCGCGTTGATGCCCGCGCTGCAGGTTGCGCGAGGAGCACCGTCAAGGGGAACGCGACAGGATATGCACGTCGAACCCGGAGTGACGTAGTCCACTGAAATTCACCATTTTCACAATTCACTAACAGTACGGCCAATGGTTCCTCGCCCCACGCCCATTCGCAGATACCAACTCACCGGTTCTATCGAACGAGGTTATGTGGACCGTCCCGGGCGGGCTGATTCGTCAGGCGCTTCGGGCTGACGTCGAATTCGGGTGCCCGGAATCACAGTCTTCGACGTGTCCTGCCGACGTTCAGCGGGTCTGGTGACTTCTACTAGGGTGCTCCCAACGACAGAAAAAGAGCGCCCCGAGCGCGCGGACCCGTTTTGTCATTGCCACCAATCCCCACTCCACAATGTATATGGAATCTTCCAGAACATTAAAGATACCTCCTTTTAACAATAACAAAATTATTTTTTTTAGAATTTCAATAAATCTATTGCACGCTTCCGCCACCGACAATACGTTAGTCTAGTGTCAACGCCAACGCGTCTTTTCGTAAACTTGGCAACCACCTTCAACAAATCACATATTACTGAAACTAACAGAAGCGACCATCACAACTTGAATTCGGAAGCCGAATCACGCACTCCATTCACGAATGGAACTCTCCAGGCTTCTTGCCTTCCGTCACAAAACACGACAGCTAACAAACACGAGTAGAAAAATCAAAACTACTTTAAAATTAAGATTAGAACAATAGGCTAGATTATTCCATTCGTAAACGAAAATCTCCCAAATGGTTTCCTTTCAAGGGAAAATCCAACTCGCGCGTCAATTCCTCTCAGCAACTCCAATATCCCTTTAAAAAAAATGATTAACGAATATCTAAATCTACGAATGAGAAACAAAACCTTCGGGCCGACTATCAACAAGTGCAGGCTTCCAGGGTCCTCAATCCTGCAAAAGCCAAAATTAGATCAGCTGTCGGAACAGCAGACTGTCAAACGAAAAGTCAACATCTCTCTTCGTAAACAAGAAATGTTTACACATTCCCAAAACAATGTAATATGTATTTAAGCCTGAAATTAGTGCCACAATTAAAAATTCACGCGTTACAATGTTTTCTAAGTATTTTAGGTATGTTTACAAAGTAAACGCTTCGCTTAGTTCGGTACTAGATGGCAGTGTGTAATTTGTTCAGGAATATTTATTTATTAATGGGTAGCATCACTTAAAAGGTTTTGAAAAAAATAAAACTCACTGAAACACCCTCCCGCACGTGTGGCAAGCATGCGTGTCCGCCTCCCGCCCGTAGCACGAGACGGCGTGCGCCGCGCGCTCCCTCGGCCGCAGCACGCGGGCGCAGCGGTTGCAGCGGTGTCTCTCTGCGTGCAGAGCGCGGTGCGCACGCAGCACCGCACACGTCGCGAAACGGAGGGAGCACATGTCGCAGCGGTACTCACCGTTTGACTAAATAAATATTAAAAAAAACACTCTTCAGCTCTATAATATTATATAAATAGATAAAAATCTTACGGTTATTAGGGTTCCGCACCCAAAGGATAAAAAGGAACCCTATTACTAAAGCTCCGCTGTCCGCCCGTCCGTCCATCTGTCACCAGGCTGTATCTCATGAACTGTGATAGTTAGACAGTTGAAATTTTCACAGATAATGTATTTCTATTGCCGCTATAACAACAAATACTAAAAAACAGAATAAAATTAATATTTAAAGGGGCTCCCATACAACAAACGTGATTTTTTGCTCGTATTTGCTCGCAATTGATAACGGTAATAGGTAGACGCTTGAAATACTCACTTAATATTTAGTTTTATATTCACTTTATAAATAAATAATTAAATAAAATTAAAACAAATATTTAAGGGGGCTCCCATAGTACAAACGTGATTTTTTTTGCCGTTTTTATAGATAATGGTACGGAACCCTTCGTGCGCGAGTCCGACTGTGGCGGTTTTATTATTTAACGCTACGGGCGTTTCTTGCCGGCTGGGGTACCTCTCCGCAATGCCCCTTATGGAACTTCGTTCCAAAAACTTAAACCACCCCCGTCAAAGAAAAATTGTTGTTTGTTCAACAAGTGAGCAAAGATGTTTTGTGGAGGGCTCTATGTGAAGAAACCAAGGGTACAGATATCGCACCAGTACTGATAGAATTTTAATAAATAAGTAGATAAGTATTGAACATTTAAAACAAATTACACAGTCACCAGCCCCCATACCACCAACTCTTATTGCGATTCAATAACTGAATAGAATGCTAATTCATACCAATGAATAAGCGACTTTATTCAATTTGAAATAGAGTCGCTTATTTATTGGTATGAATAAGCGTTCTATTCAGTTATTGATATGAATATTCATTGGTATGAATTAGCATTCTATTAAGTTATTGAATCGCAATAAGAGTTGGTGGTAAGGGGGCTGGTCCCAAACTATGCAAAACTTGTACTATGGGTACTAGGTAACTGATATTGTACTTAAATACACATTTTTTTTTATAAATACATACATATAATACATAGAAAATACCCAGACCAAGACAAAGATATACGTTCATGCACACAAATATTTGTCTTGTGCGGGGATCGAACCTGCGAGGAATCAAAGTGGAAATGGTTAGCCATTCGACCACCGAAGCCATCAAGAAATAAGTATAAATTACCGCATATATCATCCACGGCAATTTGTTCAACATGTAAGCAAAGTTATTTTGTGGAGGGCACAGTCTTAATAAATGCATTTTTTCTATACTACATCGAGTGACAGATAAGCATACGACCCGCCTAATGTGAAGCGGTTACCGTAGCAATATTAACGCTCGCAACATAAAATATCGCTCACACGGCGCCATCCCTGCTGCCAACGCAGCATCTCCTTCCTTTCTGGTGACCTCACTCACAGGAACACAACAACCCTCAAGGGAATTGTTATTTGGCTGCGGTATTCTGTGAGGTGGAGGTACATTCCCCAGTCGGGTAGCTTACAATTACGCTCCCTACCTCTCTTTTTGCCAGAGCTTCGTTTGTAAGTCAGCAGGGTACACCGCGTGCAGGTCAAGTTAGCTTTGGTTCAAAGATGTTGATGAACCACTTACACCCCATGCAAAAAAAGAAATATTATCAAAAAATCACATACCTCTTCATGCCTCATCATGTGAGCTTGATAAGTATCCTTAAATAAAAATCCTAAAGCACAATTATAACATTTAAACTCTGCTTCTATGTACTTCTTATTTCTTCTATTACTCTCTAATTCAGCTTTCTGTTCTTCTATACTCAGAAGAAACTTATCAAACTCTTTCTTTCTTTTTGACTTACTCTTCTTCTTTGTCGATTTATCTTTCACATCGTCAATTTCATTTGCTACATTATCTATTTCATTTTTCAAATCTAATTCATTGTCTAATTCATTTCTATCATTATGTTGAACAATATCGTCATTATTTATATTTCCATCATTAATATTAATATCATTTTCATTAGAAATATCATTTTTAATATCATTCTCGGTAAGATTTTGTGATATATCATTTTCAGAAGTGTAACTTTGTGCTGTTTCAGTATTATCAACACTGGAAGTTATGTTTTCAGCGATATCATGTAAAGATTCAAATTTTTCATCATAATTCTGATCATTATAATCATTTTTATCATCAGCAAACTCTATATATTCATTAATGATGTCGTAATTATCATTATTTCTATTTTCGTTGTCAATTTGGCTATAATAATAGTTGTTATTGATGTTTATACCTTGATTCTGATTGCAGTTGTGTTGAAAACATAGTGTGTGTATTTCCACGTCACTTCTTTGTAGGTTTAAAGATCCTTTTTCACTATAAAACATATCAAAAAAGGGTAATTAATAATAAATAATAAATATTGTCAGACAAATTACATAGCGTCATCTAGCCCCAAAGTAAGCGAAGCTTGTGTTATGGGTACTAGACAACTGATAAAAATACGTAAATACATTTTCTTTTTTTTGTAGATACATACTTATGATACATAGAAAACACCCAGACTAAGACAAACAGACATGTTCATGCACACAAATGTTTGTCCTGTGTGTTCTTCTATGCTCAGAAGTGTCGAAGCCGCGTCATTGACCGCCACGCCACCGAGCTCGTCTTGAGTTTAATGAAATCGAAAACTTTAACCTTTCGCGTGCCGCGGTCCCATGGTGGGTATATTGGATTCATTGGTATTGATTGGCGCTTGGTACAGAATTGACAGGTTGTGGCATGTGAGGGGTTAAAGATAAATGCTGATAAATGATAAATATTTGGGGTGTAAATGGCTTACCATGATCTTTAGGGCCAAAGCCAACCTCGCCTACACGTAGTGCACCACGCTGACTAGCGAAAGAGGATGTGGCAAAATGGAGGTAGTGTACAGCGTATTTGTCACCAAACTTTTAGGTACGCGATTCGATATTCTCTGCAGCGGAATAAGAGCGTTTTCACACTATCCGATCCGATATCAGTGTAGGACGACGATAGCCGATATCCGACAGCCGACACCATGTACTGTTTTCACATATTTCCTACAAAATCGTTCCAATACGGCCATTTGTTCGATAGCTTAGTGTGGGCAGGTCATAATGGCAGACAATAATAGAAAACTATTTGCTGTATCTATTATATTTGAGATGCAAAAAAGGAACTATCCACAGACAGTAGTGGATACATCCCATTATGGTAGCTAGATATTCAGAGGGAGCATTTTATACTCTTTTTAGCAAGCTACAAAACGCACCTAGAAAGTTTATTAAATACTTTCAACTATTCAACTACACACAGAGACAATATATATACACGTATAGCACACATACAATTATTATCGTCCGACAGCCCACGGGCGTCCTATGGTACCGCCAACATATCGGTATCGGCTCCAACATGATAGACAGGTACATATTTCCTACATTTTTAATGCCCCGATATCGTATCGGCCTCCGGATACCGGATCGTATAATGTGAAAACTCTCTTAGGGCATCGCGACCCTGCACGAGTGGTTCTGTGGTAGAAAGAAGATGGGATAAGGGAAAACAGAGCACTTCTTCTTCAGAGCACTTACCTTGGAAGAGGCGATAAAATACGTTTGGCGAGCCAATGTCTCCAGGAAGTTGGAGATCGTCATCAACTATTATTCTTGGCTTAACGACTGTCATTTATAATGACAACAAATACGGGACCGACGGCTTACCGTGTCCTCCGAAGCACAGAGGAGCTCGAGATAAATAAACCCAACTATGGACAGGCTACAGCCGACGTTGCTTAACTTGCGTGTATGATTAGACTTACATCGCAATGACGCCGCCGAGCTCGAGTTGAAGAGGTACAGTAGAATCTCACTAATCCGGCACTTCAACAGACCGACACGTCCAATAATCCGGCACCCTCCGCCCGCACCTCCCCCATCCTTCAATTAAACTTCATCATCATCATCAGGTCCATTTTAGTCTCCACTACAGGAGCACGACCCTCCCTCGTCCGTCCCAGACAGAAGGAGGATTTGGCCTACACTCCCCACGCTGGCCAGACGGGTTGGGGAGGCCTGATCGATGTTTGATAATGTATTTCCCTTAGTCGCCTTGTACGACATCCACGGGAAGATACAGAGGGATTTTATTCTACTCTGCCGGAAACCACACGCCCAAATTAAAGATATATATATAGATATATATATATATATAAATTAAAGATATATATATATATATATATATATATATATAATTCGACAAGCTCGGTGGTCGAATGGTTAGCAATGGCCACTCCGACTCCGAGGTCGCGGGTTCAATTCCCAAAGACGCACATTTGTGTGCATGAACATGTCTGTTTGTCTTAGTCTGGGTGTTTTCTATGTATTATAAGTATGTATTTACAAAAAAAAATATGTATTTATCAGTTGTCTAGTACCCATAACACAAGCTTTGTGCTTAATTTGGGACTAGATGGCGCTGTGTTAATTGTCTAGAAATATTTATTTATTTATTTATATATAATTATAAAACTATGTATGTATGTATTGATATGTTACTGTTATTAAAACGTGTAGAACGGGAACCTAAAATATATCGTATTTTCTTTATAAAATGCTTTATTTTATCATTTTTTCTATACAATCCAATAATCCGAAAATTTTCTAATAATCCGCACCCTCTGGTTTTTAATAGTGCCGGATTAGTAAGATTCCACTGTACTATGTTTTGTTTTATTTCAAACTAGCTGTCCCGGCGAACTTCGTACCGCCTAACAATCAATGAATGTCGTGGTACATATTAGCTGAACTAAATTTATGATTTTATGGAATTAAAACAATGAATAGTAGAAAATAATAGAGAAGCTCGATGGCGTCATTGCGCGTGTCAGTCTAATTGAACACGCAAGTTAAGCAACGTCGACCGTAGCCTGTACACGGATGGGTTTATATTACCTCGAGCTCCTCCGTGATTCGAAAGACACGTTAAGCCGTCGGTCCCGGTTGTTATCATTAGCTCATCTTGAGCTCCTCCGTGCTTCGGAAGGCACGTTAAGCCGTCGGTCCCGGTTGTTATCATTAGCTCATCTTGAGCTCCTCCGTGCTTCGGAAGGCACGTTAAGCCATCGGTCCCGGTTGTTATCATTAGCTCATCTTGAGCTCCTCCGTGCTTCGGAAGGCACGTTAAGCCGTCGGTCCCGGTTGTTATCATTAGCTCATCTTGAGCTCCTCCGTGCTTCGGAAGGCACGTTAAGCCGTCGGTCCCGGTTGTTATCATTAGCTCATCTTGAGCTCCTCCGTGCTTCGGAAGTCACGTTAAGCCGTCGGTCCCGGTTGTTATCATTAGCTCATCTTGAGCTCCTCCGTGCTTCGGAAGGCACGTTAAGCCATCGGTCCCGGTTGTTATCATTAGCTCATCTTGAGCTCCTCCGTGCTTCGGAAGGCACGTTAAGCCGTCGGTCCCGGTTGTTATCATTAGCTCATCTTGAGCTCCTCCGTGCTTCGGAAGGCACGTTAAGCCGTCGGTCCCGGTTGTTATCATTAGCTCATCTTGAGCTCCTCCGTGCTTCGGAAGGCACGTTAAGCCGTCGGTCCCGGTTGTTATCATTAGCTCATCTTGAGCTCCTCTGTGCTTCGGAAGGCACGTTAAGCTGTCGGTCCCGGTTGTTATCATTTAATGACAGTCGTTAAGTCAGTGGCCTTTAGGCGGTTCGAAAACACTGGCCTCCGCCAACCCGCAGTTGAGCAGCGTGTTGGAGTACGCTCTAAACCCCTTCGGTTGAGGGAAGACCCGTATCCATAAAAACTGAAGATTTCATAAAAATAAAGATTTCCTTATTGTTAATTTATTAAAAAAAAAAACGTTTTGTTTTATTTTTTTTAGTTTTGAAATAGGTTTTATCATTTTGGTGATTTGTAATTGTCATTTCTTTTGATGTTTACTCTGATTTGATTCTTGCGCTCGAACCCCATGGGAAAAGCGTTTTCACCCCTATCGATTTGACATTTTTAAATTTTCATAACAAATCACAGACAACTTTCGCGACATAAAAGTGACACCAATCGATTTGACGTTTTGATATTTGACAACCAATAAATATCGTAATCCCTTTTTCAACTGACACTTTCATTTGTATGGGAAAATGTTTTTTCTTTTATTTTATTTTTTCGAGAATTTTCCAATGTTTTTAAGAGTTATTCTGCTATTCGGGACGGAAACAAATCCAACAAATCAAAAACCATGGCAATCGGTCCAGCCGTTCTCGAGTTATAAGTGTTGTAACAAACACGACTTTCTTTTATATATATAGATTAGGAGTATACAAATATTTGGGGTGTAAGTGGTTCACCAACATCTTTGAACCAAAGCCAACTTCACCTGCACGTGGTGCACCCTGCTGACTGACAAACGAAGCTTTGGCGAAAAGAGAGGTAGGGAGCGTAATTGTAAGCTACCCGACTGAGCAATGTACCTCCACCTCACAGAATACCAAATAACAATTCCCTTGAGGGTTGTTGTGTTCCTGCAAGTGAGTGAGGCCACCAGAAAGGACTCCGTTGGCAGCGGGGGTGGCGGCGCGCGAGCGATTTTTAATGTTGCGAGCGTTAATATGGCTACGGTAACCGCTTCAAATCAGGCGGGCCGTATGCTTGTCTGCCCCCCGACGTAGTATAAAAAAAAGAAAACAATTCAAAGGCTCACCTGAACAGTACCGGGTATTCCAGACTTCGTTTTAAACATATAGACTTGAACATCCAGAATTTATTGATGACGTGGCAGCAGATATAGCACAGCTGGGAGTCCATGCAGAGCTGAAAAGTTACATGAACAGTTTAAGTCCAGCCATTTTTATTTATTTTATTTTATCACAACATATAACATTACTACATTAGATCTTATATTACATTATGCTAAAAAGCCAGCAGGCTTTATACGCATATATTTAAATTAAATAATAGTAGTTTATGAAACTGTTGCATAATAAGGGTTATTAAAATACGAGTGTGAGTTTATAACATGAGCCGAAGGCGAATGTTATAATAGACCACACGAGTATTTTAATACCTAATTATGTGCAGTTTCATACACTACTTTATCTAATCTCATGAAATATATGATAATAATATTTTAAATACAACCATGAAGTTAATTTAACAGTTATAATTCTTACTTATAAATCCATTTGCAGATCGAGCATGCGTAGTGCGCATGCGCGACGCGCCGCGCGGCGCCGCGTTCACAGATTATGTAGAAAAATTTTGCATAGTTGCAATGTATTTGCATTGCAACCTGTTAAAAATACCTGTATCCAGGGCTGAAGCTGTATCGAAATGGTAAAAAAGTTATTTTACGATACAGTTGTCCATAAAAGAGCTGTATCGAAAAATAACTTTTTAAATTTATTTTGATAGCTTGTGCGTAAAGACCGTCATTATGATACTGTGTTTAGTTTTTTAATGTGTAAATTTCAGTATGATATTAATTATAGATAAATAATAATTGGTGGTTGCAATAAGTCTCACTTTCCTTCAATAGGTTTTTGAATAAAACAACACTGTGATTTACTCAACAGTAAGGTGATGACTAGTTTATTTTAAAAGGTATTTTATCTACTTTCATACTAAAATTTAGAGATTAAAAAACTAAACACAGAATCTTAATGTCAGTCTTTACGCACAAGCCATTAAAATAAATTTAAAACGTCACTTTTTGATACAGCTCTTTATGGACAACTATATCGAAAAATAACTTTTTTTTCATTTCGATCAGCAGCTTGCAATGCAAATGCATTGCAACTTTGCAAAAAATTCTACATAATCTGTGACCGCGCGTAGCGCATGCCCACCACGCATTATTCGATCTGCAAATGGATTTATAAGTAAGAAATGAAGCAGTGTCATCTATTTCATGAGATTAGATAAAGTAGCGTATGAAACTGCACATAATGAGGTCTAAAAATACTCGTGTTACGCCTTCGGCTCACGTGACAAACTCATACTCGTATTTTGAGAACCCTTCTATTGCAATTGTTTCATAAACTACTTTTATATGCAACGGTTCGTCGGCTACCTATAAGTACCTACATACATATCAGATATAGCTACATGCATTTATAAACATAACAATAATATAAATAAATATTTCTGGACAATGTACAGCACAGACAGCCCCATCTAGTCCCTAATTGGGTATTTGACTAACATTTTTTTCTGTTTGATATGTAGGGACGTCTCCATAATATAACCATAGGTGAAAGAATTACTTCGATAGCACAAAAATCTCTCGAGATATGGTAATTTGAAAATCACAATTTTTAGACTGCCCCAAAACGCTCCATACAAAAGACTACTGAATTATGACGTCACAGATCTGTATTTTGTATGCATCAAATCAGAAATTTGTACGACAGCTATGTTAAATATTACGTTTATGTGATTAGTATCATAATAAAAGTTATAGCATTTTTTATTGCTTCTCCAATGGAAATATTATTTTTTAATAATTTCATACTTTTAAAATGGACTTTCCCGCCAAACTTTGATCGACGCTAAAAAAAGTCTGACTGAAGATATTAGAATGAAAGTTTGCAGATCTTTATAGTTTTGTGTATTTTACGATATTGTTAATTTATTTGTACAATTTTTAAACATTGGAAACAACCCAATTAAG
Source organism: Hypsopygia costalis (assembly GCA_937001555.2). NCBI lineage: Eukaryota > Metazoa > Arthropoda > Insecta > Lepidoptera > Pyralidae > Hypsopygia > Hypsopygia costalis. Next base: position 639,774 of record OW443355.2, read on the forward strand.
CGTAAAGCTTGCACTATGGGTACTAGCTAACTGATATAACAGGCAGTTCATTCCACTATAATAATGTTTAATATTTTTTTTTATTTTTCTGTGTATTTTATTATAATTTTAGTTTTTAATGTAGTTGTATTCATTTAATTTTAAGATATTTATAAATAATTTTAGTTTTGTAACTTAATTAAGTTTTCTTATTGTATTTAGTCAATTATATTATTTTTAGACAGATTAGTAAATAAACTCTTAAAATGTTTCGATATTGTAATAATAAAAATTCTACAGCTATATTAATAACGTCTAGCTTTGCAAGTTATATTTTGGTAATTTATCAACATTAGAATTTTATAATTTTGTACATACGTTCATCCCAACCACTTCTCTGTATTTCTCTCGAATTTCTTCACTTGTGTCAGAGTTAACTGTACTGTGGCATATAACACAAAGAAAGGACGACATTTTATGAGAATTTTAATTTATTGATAAAATTAAAAACAGAGAGGATTAGTAAAATAAAATATGACAAAACGACAATGACAAACAAATTAAAAATTTAAACATTACTTACTATTTTTATTTTTGAAATGGCCTTACGGCTCTGGAATCAATGTTCATTAGAGTCCATTGTAGATTTAGGGACATCGGACATCATGCCGATGACGAAGATAATCGTCCGAATTCTTTTTGTTTCTTTATTACTTGTAATAACAAAATCACTCACTCACGTAACGAACAGAATACGTTATTTTGCAAAATATGGATGTCGTAAGTGTAGTGTGTCGCGGTACATGAATATCGAACAACACGGCGGCAGATGAAGATTTATCGACCACGGCAACGGAGAGTGGAGATTTGGAGATGAACATCGCTGTAACCGTCAGCCTGTAACCACCACAGGACCTGTGCAACGGTCTAAACTTCAGGCAATATTATTGGTGTGTAAATACTAATATTTATGATAGCCTTAATTCCCATTGAAAACATAAATCATGAGATATAAATCATGCAATGAAAGGTTTAAAAGTTATAACTCAGCTCGTTCAACTTGAATCATTTTTATGTATACTTTTTAAAACTACAGTATACTATATTTGTAATAGACCTGTGAGTGTGTAGATGACCTGCTGGAAGGAAGGAGTCGCTGCATTGGCAGCTGGGGTGGCAGCGATATTTCATGTTATGAACGTTTGTTTGGCTATGGTAACCGCTTCACATCAGGTTGCTCGTATGCTTGTTATCCACTTGAGCTAGTATAAAAAAAATATATTAACAAATGAACAACCAAAAGATTCGATATCTATGTACTTTAAAAATATCGATACATATCGATACTTTTCACGCTTTCGGCATCACTAGTGGAAAGAAAATCAGTCTCATTAAAAATTTTACGTTTTATTATTTTTATTTTAATAGAGTAATACTTATATCATGAAAAATAATAATTGATGATTTACTCTTCATTCGGTTTATAAATTCCGTGTGCGTGACGGATTCCGCCTGTCAGGTTGCCTTACTTTGTAAAATGGGGTAAATTGGGATGATTTCACTTTTTTTTTTAAGTTTCTATAAAATAAAATCCTTGATAGTTATCGCTTTGCTACTTATGTCAAGATTTGGAGTCTTTGGTAATATCTTGATGGCAGACGTAGGATTTTGCTTTATTCTTCAAGATTTCTATTGAAAAAGAGCATAAATATTAGTCATCCCTATTTACCCAGTAATTGGGGTAAACAGAAACACGACAAGGCAAAATAGGGAATTTTGTCAGGGTTGTCTGTCACCCTATCAAAAAGAGAAATTATTTTTTATTATTATACTAAAGGTTCCCTTATTCATAAACTTTAAGTAATGCTTAATTATTATGTATCAGATAACAAATGCCGCACACACTGGCACACAAACTTTAAGTTTATTGGTAATGTATCTATTTATACTATAAATAAATAATAAATCAGTACAACCCGATGTTCCTGTTTGTTTGTAAACGATATTCTCTAAAAGCACTGAACGGGTTTGGATGAAATTTGGTACACAGATAGATTTTAAGCTGGAGTAAAGCAGACGAAGTCGCTACTAATGACTACCCGTCATTAAAAATGATTTATTTTATTTTAACCTTACCAATACATATTAAAATTCTCATTTACTAACTTTTTATATTATTTCTTTGAAAAGATAAACAAAATATAATTCCTAAAAAAACTTGAAGCACTAACTTTTTAAACAAATATTAGAAAACAACCCATTAAACAAGTGACTACTACTGAAACTTTAGTTCGTAAGAATTTTCCTACACACCAAAAGGTTTTTGTGTTTAAATTAAAAATGTTCCTGAGGCACCAAAGCACACAATAAAATCCAACATAAAATCTCACCAAATAACTTGTTCCAAGCAAAATTTCTTAGCACACAACAAACCACGCTCTTTCAACTGACCGATTCAACAGTGTTTGACAGTTTTTTGTGACATAATTCACTCCTGTTCAGTGTAGCCAAATATTTTATGAATTTTCTAATAAACATTAAAAAAAATATACCAGCAAAATTAAACGATGAAGCGCATTGCCAGGCACGTAAAAAAATTTCCTATGATTAGTCCCAATTAACACCTGGATCCCTATTTACCCCATTTTACGGTACCTATTTACGGTTGGCATCTCTGAGCGCCTGACAGACGGACAGACAGACACACATCACATCACAAACTAACTGTCACGCACGTCGGACATTCACGCAGGAGAATCTGAGGAAACTATAAAATTTATGTTTCAACGAATAAATTTCAATAAAACTCAATTTCGACACATTTACGAACTATCGAACATTTTAATTTACATAGTGTTTGTTTTACTGCAAAAGGACCGAGTGTATGTTTTTGTAAATTAATGTGAATGCGGGACAGGATATGATCTTGTTATGTCTAATAACATTTTGTACTCGACTTATATTTAGACTAGCGTAGTGCAATCGGCGAATTGATAGACGTTAATTCGTTGTGCGGTTATTTAGTGAACACTGATCAGTGACCTTATTACTCAATGCTTTTGCAATGTACGGCGCCGGCCGTCCTATGTTGTGTTTTTTTACGTGAAATGTTTTGACGAACTATTTACTTTTCCTGATAGTACAGCGTCTGACTGTAAGTATTTTACACCCTTTATATTTTAGAAGTAAACATAGAGTAAATCGTTGGAATTAAAAAAAAAATTAGTTCTTAATTTAATTATATTATTTCTGGGTCATGTATTCATAATAAGATTCCAATAAGAAAGGCTCCTAACCTGTAAATCTTGTTATTCTGTGCCCTATTTTTTCTATACTTGGTTGGTTATATGTGGTACATAGTGGGTGGTTATATATGAGACATAGGGACTTAGTCAAAGGACCTAGTACTAGTATTTAAAGTACAGATTGGCGTTCAAGGAGCATAAATAGTTCGGCAGTTCACTGTGATATACACTGTTATCTATAAGAAAAGGACCTCGCTTGTTAACTGCAGATACCCTCTCTTTTCGCTACTGCCGAACTATTTTATTAAGCGTTTTGTTGTTGACTTATTTTATTTGACTCCCGCAACATGCAATTAAATGTTTGTATGAAAAGTATGATGTTATGATATCATAACATCATACTTTCCATACATAAGAAATTATTATATTTTTAACTGACTTAAAATTAGAATAGAACTGAAGCCAATAGTGCCACTGAGCTATTAAACAAGCATAAAACCCCACTGCATTATAGTACAATAGAAACTCGATTACCCAGCCCTCAGTTATACTATTTAATAAAATTATATTATATATAAATAAAATTATATTATATATAATATAATTTTATTAAATAGTATAACTAATTCTTAGTTGCATAAATGCGATTTTTCGGTATATATACCGAAAAATCGCATTTATGCAACTAAGAACTTGTTGGAACTGTACCCAACCTGCGTGCCAAGGCGCGTTTGGGGCAGCGATCCCTCTTGATCCCTCTTGAGGGATCTTTGGGGCAGCGAATCCTCTTGATCCCTCTTGAGGGATCAGCGTTTGTTGTCCGGTTAATGGGGTTTCTACTGTAGTTATCGTTGCGTAAAGGATTTTTGACATTTTACAGGACAGAAGGCTGAATTTAAACTTCGGAGGTTGTCACTACCACTTTCTATACAAAAAACCACTACATTTATAGCCATAGTTATCAAAATAAATAGTATCATACCAAACTACGTCAGTGACCACGGGCATTAACACTGTACGGAGAATTATTCCCAGTCGCCCCCGCGGGGACTGTCACCGGAGGCAAATGGGAATAAAAATTCCCAGTCGCCGCCGGTGGCAACTGGGACGTCCTTGCCCCCACTTCAGTATCGCTGTACTTTGCTCCATCATAGAGTGTAATAACGACTGGGAATAATTCTGTTCGGATACAATGGCACTGTTCTTATAAGTACCAAAGTTAAGCCATTAAGAAATGTATATATTTTAGATCTGATTTGACAGTACAAAGAATTCATTAACTTGTAGGTAGACAGTCAATCTTGTTCTTTACAATGATAATATGAGCATAACAGGGTAAGCACTGGTGGGCATTATACATAATTTTTTGTAGTTACTGCGATGCCCGTACTGTTAAACTCCTGTTTTGTCAGAGCACTGGTATCGCCGTTACTGTCCTGTAGAGTGTTAAACTTGGACTCTGTTATCCAGAATAGATCCAACCAACATTTGATTACTGTTAAGTTAAAGCTATTTAAAGTTTGATAGGAATAAGAATATCAATCAATCAAAAGAATAGAATCACTCCGTCTATTCTCGTGGATGTCGTACAAGGCGAGTAAGGTAATACATTATAAAACATCGATCAGGCCTCCCCACCCCGTCTGGCCAGCGTGGGGAGTGTAGGCCAAATCCTCCTTCTGTCTGGGACGGAAGAGAGAGGGTCGTGCTCCTGTAGTGGAGACTAAAATAACCTGATGATGAATGGACTGAGCGAACACAGTTACAGAAACTCCTCACAGCTGTATATATATTTTTTAAACGGTTTTATTTAGCTTGCCCTGTTTGTTTTTTTGGGTCAGGAAACTTTTTAATGGGCAGTAATTTTTATAATTGTTACGTAAACATTTCGGATTTTAATATGCTGTATTAGTTGGTAAATTACTACATCAGTTAAATATAAAAAGGTAATAAAAAGAAAATTTAATTTAATTTTATGGTGGTTTTTAAAGTACAAGTTTTTGTACTAGGTACCGCAGTTAACCATGAACAGTAATAATAAAAATAAAATATTGCAGTTATTTCATCCTACAATTGATATTCAATAATTATTCAAGCAGTGTAATAAATAAATGGGCAGTAAAATGAATGGAATGGGCAGTTAGATAAATAGTTCGGCAGTTCTCAGTGAGCTGTAACACGCATATCATCACTTTTATTGAAAAGAGAAGCTATCTGCCGGTAGAAGGAGAGGGACTTAAGCATTTTGTTCTTGATTTGTTTCATTTGACTCCTGTAACAAGCAATTGAAATAAAACGAAAGCTTTTCTTTTTATCTATACATAATCTATACAAAATTCAAAGTCCTGACTGACTGATATATCAACGCACAGCCCAAACCGCTGGGTCTAGAAATTCCAAAATTAGCACGTAGGTTCCTTATGACGTCTAGGGGTACACTAAGAAAGGAAACGGCGGTCCAAAGTTTGTACGGGGAAACAAAATTAGTTGTACTATTTTATCCTAAACTTTACACGAGCACTTCTATAGATAAATCAGTAAACACGTGTTTGCCCTGAATTTCACAAAAAAAGCTAATAATAATAATAAGTAATAATATTACATTGTAATTTAACAAATACAAATCTATACAGATAACAATGAATCGCCTTGGTCAGGCATCACGCGTGAACGCCTGGTACGGATTCGCTATTTGTTTTTGTGTTGTATTTGTTATTTACAGGAAAAAGTTGTAATGAAAGAAAAAAAAAATAAGAAAGTTGCGTGGAGAATTTGAAAATTAAAGAAAACTGAACGACCATAAGTATTAACTTTTCTAATGAAACTTTATAATAACTTTTAAACTTTCGCGTTGCATTATTGAAATTATAATAAACACTATTAACGCGATCATGCATGTAAAGTAGTTTTACATAGGTACCTTTATTATAGCCTGACGTTTCGACCAGGTTGCACCGGCCGTGCTCACAGGCTGACTGTCATGCATGCAAATCATCGTATGATCGTGCATGAAAGGTATGTAAAACTACCTTACTTGCATGATCGCGTTAATTCCCGTGTGTATTATAATATAACTTTATGTCGTTTGACAGAATCGTCAGTTATTTGACAGATTGCGCGAAACTAATCAAAATCAAAAATCAATCAAAATATCTTTATTCCTTGGACTTTATAAAGCACTTAGAAACGTCATACAAATTAAATATAAGAACATGTATCCAAATCATTACTACTCTAAATCCGCAGAGATTAGATTCACTTTCATCACACTATCTTGAATGTGAAAGTGAATTTAAGTGCCAGTTCCGGCGACGGGGCTTCTTGAGAAGAACTGGCAAGAAACTCAAGGCCGACTCTTTTAATTGCCAATATCGTTACATTAAATACAAATACAATCATTATCATAACATAACAGGAGCAATTCATTTCCAAATACTAAAATATTAATAATAGAATTCAATATTAACTGTTAAGAAGACAGGAACTTTACTGTCCGGTTAGCTAGTACAAAATAATTTATTTGCAATAAACGAGGTAACATTTAAACAGATGTTATTGTAAAATAGATCATCAGCCTATTTAGCTATTATAAATTGCATGCAAATGGAACTTAATTTTAACCAAATTAAAAATATTTTTGCCTTGAAACTTGAAACATTTAAAATTGCTCCTTTGCTGGTCGGGGAGCGAAAGAAAAACATACAATAGACCAGCTGCCTCCCGCGCATGTCCTAGAAGTCGGCAGAGGGAGCTCACATGCGTACGTACCATCCCACGTTCGGCTTTCCCCTGGGGGTTGGGAGGTCAGACGGCAGTCGCTCCTGTAAAAGCCAAACCCGCCACATCAACCATGGAAAGTCACAGAACGAGATTCTTTACGGATAGGGCGTCGCCGCAAAACGACGCGCAGGAGCTCCGCCTGACTCCTGTGACAAGTGGACAAGGGCTACCGCATCAGAGGCGAGCCCAATTTCGTAAAACTAAAGTCCGCTTCGCCACATGGAATATTGGCACGCTAACTGGGCGCGCTAGAGAGCTGGCCGATGTACTTGCTAGGCGGAGAGTGGCCGTGGCGTTCCTGCAGAAGACTCGGTGGAAAGGCAGCCGATCCCGGTCTATTGGGAATGGCTACAAGCTAATCTACACAGGTGCACCTGGAGGAGAAAACGGGGTAGCTGTGGTACTCGCCGAGGGGTTCCACGATAGTATACTAGAGGTGAAACGTTTTAGCGACCGACTTATGAGTGTGGGGGTTCTTGTCGAAGGGGTCGTCATTTGGGTTGCCAACTTTTGAAAGGATCAACCCGGGAGACTAAATGGAGGCGGGGGGGGGGGGGGGGGGAGGTGTTACTGTACGTGGAAAGAAAATCTCAATTAATTTTCAGCGAAATTCAATGAGCTTATGAAATCGTCCGGTCGTTCTGTCTGTCCGTTGCCATGAAACTCAAAATTTCGAAATTCTGACTTCGGATTAGTGTAGAGCATCAAAAAGTAGTAATGTAAAGTGGCCTTGGTTTTCCGATATCAATTCGGGATTTCGAAAAAAAAAAAATTCGCTATGGTGGCGCATGCTGCGCGTCCGATGTTTAAATTTATATTTATTCTGCTTTCGAGCAGCATCTAATATCTGTCGGTTTTTCGTCACAAAATCATAGTTTCTTTCCTTGCTCCATGCTTGTTCCATTATGCTGAATACACTTTTGCAAGCAGTAGGTTTATACAGGCAGCGGCACGTGGTGATGTGTGTGTGAGTGATTGCAAAGCACGCAAAGAGAGCGAGTAGTGACGTGCGAGCGAAGGATGCGTAGAATTTTTAGAAAAACCGGAGAAATTATTGTTTCGCGGGAGGTCGGGAGATAAAAAAGAGTCTCCCGGGCAATCCGGGAGGGTTGGGAACCCTAGACGTCACCCACTTGATAAGTGCCTACGCACCACAAGCTGGTTGTAGCGACACTGATTGGATGCGTTTCTAGTCTGCCGGAAACCACACGGCTAAATCATACATCACTAGTCTATTAATAAAATTATTGTAAAATAGCCTTCAAATGTCATTCGATAAAATGGAACTTAAGTAAAAATGTACATAATATAATTGATTTAAAAAACAGTTTAGTATTTAAAAATAATTAATTGGCACCAAATATGATTGATTATGAACATTTTCTGACATAGCTACACATTATTATAAAATGTTATTAGATAAATTGATACCTATTTATTAATATTGTTTACTAACTGACCCGATGGACCAGGGCCGGGAAATGCAGGTTGGGGCCCCTAGGCAATGCTCGTCTCGGGCCCCCCCTTACCCTCTTCTAACTTCCTAATATATTTTGTCTAACACAACACAAATTTATAATTACACTCTTTTTTACTATGTAGGTAAATCATCACATTATTCAATAAAATTATTGAGTCAAATGAAAAGAAAAAGTATACATATATGCATTTTTATTTGAAAAAATTCTTACAATAAGCTTAAATTAACTCTTCTAACTTTCTTTGATACAAAATCGTCCAAGACATCCTGAAAGCTTTCCAATTGCCATTATGGCCAATGAATTTAAACGGTTTTGAGACGTCGTTGAACGAAGACTTTCAAATTAAGTTTTTACTTTAAGAAACATTGTCCATTCTTTTCTTGAAGAGCGGGGCCCCTGAACTTGGCGGGGCCCTTAGGCAGTTGCCTACATTGCCTAATGGATAAAACGGCCCTGCGACAGACGTTGTCCTGTCTTCTTAACTATGAATATTGACTTGGTTTCGTGCTATCTGTGAAATGACTGACAGTTCTGTCAAACGACAAAGTTACATTAGAAAAGGTAATATTTAATATGGTTCGGTTTTCTTAATTTTCTGTGCAACTTTCTTATTTTTTCTTACGAACCTTTTCGTGACAATAACAAACAGAAAAAAAAAAATTTGGGAAATCGGTCGAGCCGTTCACGCGTGATGCAGTGACCCAGGGAAATAGGGATTCATTTTTTTATACCTATACAGATTATTTAAAAAATCCTGTACAGTGTAAAAACATTTGTACAACAGCCATTTATTTAATTTTATTTTAGAACAATTTAATGGCAGTCTACAATTGATCCGGGTATTTTGTTAAACAAATTTATATAATGGAGGTACAGAACCCTTCGTGTACGAGGTTTTTTTTCTGATACATATTTTGTTAATATCTTGGAAGTCTGCCAAGCTATATTGTAATCCAAACAATTGTTTAATCTCTTTGATATCACTTTACGACCAATAATTCCGTCAGTACGTGAATATATTGTTTGTAAATATTTAAGCAATTTGTTATAACAGCTGTCTGATATGGATGATAATTGTCAAGGTTGGATATAAGCTGAAAATATGGATTGGTGTATGGTTTGATAGCAAGCTTTTATTAATTTATTTATTGCTTTTATGTGGTACATTCGGTCTTAAAACTAGATAGCAGCTGTAACATGAACCCTGTAAGGGCATCGCAACAATTTGTCACCATAATTATGTACTATTTCAACTTAGCTTTTGGGGTGTAAGTGGTTTATCAACATCTTTGAACCAAAGCCAACTTCACCTGCAAGTGCAACCCTGTTATCTGACAAACGGAGCTCTGGCGAAAAGAGAGGTAGGGAGCGTAATTGTAAGCTACCTGACCGGGGAATGTACCTCCACCTCACAGAATACCGCAGCCTAATAACAATTCCCTTGAGGGTTGTTGTGTTCCTGCGAGTGAGTGAGGTCACCAGAAGGGAAGGAGATGCTGCGATGGCAGCGGGGGTGGCGGCGCGCGAGCGGTATTTTATGTTGCGAGCGTTAATATGGCTACGGTAACCGCTTCACATCAGGCGAGCCGTATGCTTGCCACATGACGTAGCTACCCATTAAACTAGACCCACTACGAGTAGTTGCATATGCATAGTTCTAGCCCTAAATCAATGGCTGTCAAAATATTTAACAAATTGCCAAATAACATAAAAGATATTGACCAAAGAGCAAGCAATTCATCAAAAATAAATAAATAAATATTGTCAGACAAATTACGCAGCGCGATCTAGCGTCAAAGTAAGCGAAGCTTGTGTTATGGGTACTAGACAACTGATAAACATACGTAAATACATTTTTTTTTGTAAATACATACTTATGTTATGATACATAGAAAACACCCAGATCAAGACAAACAGACATGTTCATGCACACAAATGTTTGTCCTGTGTGGGAAATGTGGGAATCGAACCCACGAGCGTTGGTGTCGAAGCCAAGAAAAAATAAAATTAAAGACCTCACTGGAAGCCAAATGTTATTACACTCTTGACGAATTTTTCTTCTTTGTCGCTTCACTCTTGTTAGAGTGGTCGTGGTTATCATGATGAGGCAGCAGACAGGACTTGCCTCACGACGTCTCGCCACCTCTGCCTGCTGGTCGTCAATCGGGCACATTCGTGTACCGGGGCGCCCACCGCCGCCTTCACCTGATCGGTCCAACGCATGGGGGATTTTTAAATTTTTAAATGATCAATTAGATGACATAATAAACCGTTCCGTACACTTCAGACTGTTGCCATGCCCTTATAGGGTCATAATCCTTACTAATATTATAAATGCGAAAGTAACTCTGTCTGTCTGTCTGTCTGTCCTGCTTTCACGGCAAAACACTGAACCGATTTAAATGAAATTTGGTACACAGATAGTTTAGTGCCTGAGGAAGGTCATAGGCTACTTTTAAATGCAAAAAAAAAGGTTGTAAGGGGTTAAAAGGGGGGGTGGGGTGAAAGGTTGTATGGAAGTATCGTTATTTTTAGAGCTAGAAGCTTGAAACTTATTTTTTAGGCTGTTGATTCGATATAAATAAATATGACATTCAAAGTTTGTAAAAGTTTATTTAAAAATGCTGCCCAAAGACACTATTCCACGCGGACGAAGTCGCGGGCACAGCTAGTATGTAATAACTTAAAACTAACATGTATTTTAAGATCGACATGTAGGTACCTACATATTATATGCAATAAACATATTAAGTATTGAGTAATAGTTACCCTAAACCCGTGGCCGTGTAGAATAGAATCACTCCGTCTCTTTCCGTGGAAAATTATATCGATATCTTCGCGAATTGTGAACCGATTTTCATAATTCTTTTTTTATTTAAAAGGGTTTGATTAAAAGGTGGTCCCATATCCCACCAAGTCAGGATCTGATGTTAGGATGCCAGGGAAATCAAGGGAAATCCTTAAATTTTATAAGCACGTATGGTCAAATTCATTTTTTTTTATTTGAAAGGGTAATTGCGAGGTGGTTCCATATTCACCAAGTCAGGGTTTGATGATGGGATCCCAGAAAAATCTAGGGAAACCCTTAAATTTGCCCTATGGAATAAAATTGTGCCACTCCATTGCTCTGCGCTGGATGTCGTACAAGGCGATTATGGAATCTTGTGTCACGTGATAAGTTTTCTCCCGGATGACTGGCAGCAGCGTCTGCCGGGGTATTCCACCAATAAGCTGTGCTCGCCAACTGAAGTCGGTTTCAATTTTTTTTTTTAAATCAACTTTTTATTTATTTATTTATAGGAAGCCATTTTATAAACATATTCAGTTCAAGAAAAGGCTAGCCGTAGTAGAAAATAGTAATAATTGGGTCGAGGTTGTACCTAGAAGAAATACTCTTGATCGGTTTCCTATAGCGATGTTTTTTTGTTAAACATTTTAGATAAAATCGAGATGACGATGGTTCGAGATTAGATAATTGTCTCGGGTATGGACGGAATGATTGATAACGCATAGTAAAATATGTTTAGTTTCTTATATAACAGTGGAACCGAGTCGGGGACCACACATTACCACCACTGTAAATATAAATATATAAATATTGTCTGACAAATTACACAGAGCCATCTGGTAAGCGAAGCTTGTGTTATGGGTACTAGACAACTGATAAACATACGTAAATACATTTTTTTTTTGTAAATACATACTTATGATACATAGAAAACACCCAGACTAAAACAAACAACGTACCCTATACCTACGGGCTAATGCGCCCCGTGTGCCAACCTTCCGGTTATATCACGGGTTGCGAGTCTCTCGTCCAGTAAACCATCAGACGAGAGAACCTTTACCTGCACCGCTTTTGCGCTTAGTAAACCAACCGAGCACGCAAGCGTAGCAGTAGCAGGTCTTACTCCGCTTTCACCTGCATGCAAGCTACTTACGTACTCTTGAGTCGAATAGTTCGTGGCGACCGACGCTCAGAGATCCCAAGCATCGGGGCCCTACTACCACTCCCCATTCTCCATGATGGGTAGCCGGAGCTGTATGGCACGCTCACATCCCGGCGCACAAATACAAGTACAAGCGCGCCTAGTGTTTCTGTACCCACACTGGGGCGCCGGATAGCCGGCTCCCTGATTTCCTTGACAGGTACCGGAGCTGTATAAGGCGCGCTCACTTCCCGACGTCCTTCAAAGAAGAAACGCCTACCCCGGGCTTACGGTAGGGTGACCGGGGTGACGGAAGCGATCGCCCGTCATCCTCCTTGCTCAGCAGGCAAGTACCCGAGCTGCGACGTCAGCTGGAAAGCCGACGGCCGCTGTAAGGGCCGCTCCAAGCCCCGTTGAGAACCACTGTGGCGGCCCTTCGCCTTAGGCCAGTGATAACCAACTCGCTACGCGCGAGGTCGAACGCCCGGCCGACAATTTGGCAAGGCAGACAAACATGCCCGACCTCTGTAGCTAAACCACATGCACGTGAGTGATTACACGCTCATATAGCCACCTCGAGTCCGAACCCATGACTGGCAAATTGGGCTGCCGCCAGTCCCCGAGGTACCCTGATCCAAACAGGGGGACCCGTAGTTCCCCCTGCGAACTCCCCACAGTCGAGACTAAGACAAACAGACATGTTCATGCACACAAATGTTTGTCCTGTGTGGGAATCGAACCCACGAGCGTTGGTGTCGAAGCCGCGTCATTGACCGCTAAGCCACCGAGCTCGTCGAATTTAATCAGAAGAAATTAGTAGGAGTAAGAAGCTTTTGGAATTTGTCTTCCAATCTTGGTAATGTGAGAGACAGCTATATGACAAATATGGCATTAAAGAGATGGCTATGTCAAGTGAAGATCAACTGCGGTGCACCACGGTTTTTATATGAATTGCAAAATCGTCTGAAACCTTGGTAATTCTGCCTTTAGTAATAACAATGGAATGATAAACATGAGTGGGATACGATTTCGTTACCATCTATATATATACTAGCTGTTTAGCTTAGCTTATTGTAATTGTTTTACTTCGTGGAATAAAACCTGTTAAAAATAATTACAATGTTTATATATATATATATATATCTATTTGTTATCAACACATCCGTGGCTCTTGGCTGTTCTGAATGTCCTGCTGTTCTACTGAGGGGGATTCAGAAATTGATTATTTTTCTATTTCCTCTGATAGTGGTAGTTTCGCTAGTGTGGTCGATGAACCTTCGCTTGGTGATAATGTAAGAACTACCTTTTCCCAGCATACAAAAAATTTTAATGTCACCCATATTAATGCACAAAGTATAGCTGCTCATCATGCAGATTTGCTCACTGCCTTCGATAATAGTCACACACATGCCATATTGATATCTGAAACCTTTTTGAAACCGAGTTTACCCTCGGTTTTGTTTCCAATACCGGGTTTCAAGCTATTTAGGAACGACCGTACATGTCTGAGGTGTATAGGAGGCGGTGTAAATAAAATGGTTGGATATGGTGGTGTTGCTATCTACTTGCGTGGTGACATTCCATGTCAAGTAGCGTCAGTATCTTCTCCTGCTCTCAATGCTCCCGAACACCTTTTCCTTGAGATCACCCTTAATCATGCTAAGGTTCTGCTTGGTGTTTATTATAGCCCGTCCTCTCATGTTGACTATTTCAAGTCTTTTGAAGATACCTTGACAGAACTTCGACCACAGTTTGATCACGTGATAATTATGGGCGACTTTAATACGTGCCTGATCAAAGATGACCATCGCTCTAAAAAACTGCTGTCCATACTCCATTCTACCAACTTAGAAAGTTTAGATCTTGGCCCTACACACTATCCACATAACGGCCCTCCCTCGCTTTTGGATCTTATTATCACGTCGTCTCCTGACTTGGTCACAACTCACGGACAATTTAATGCAGCTGCTTTTTCTGCGCATAATCTAATTTATGCGTCGTTCAAATTGCGCCCCCCTAAGCGCAAACATAAACTTCTTTTAGTACGCAACTATGACGCAATAAATTTAGAGGCACTACGGAGTGACTTTTCTGCTATCGATTGGGGTCCTCTCCTTTCTGAAAATGATGTCGATTCCAAGCTTGACGCCTTTAACTCCATTTTTCTTTCAATTTATGATAAACATGCTCCTGTCAAATCAGTTCGGGTTAAACACTACCCTGCTCCATGGTTAACACCCGACATCAAAAAACTTATGACCAGAAGAGACAATGCCAAAATTAAATACAGACATAAACCTACTGAAGATAATCGTCTTAGTTATGTCGGATTGCGCAATCAGTGTAATAGGATCTGTAGGGATGCTAAACGGCAGCTTATACATAGTACCATAGAACAATGTCCGCCTAATAAGCTATGGAAATACCTTAATAGTATTGGTGTGGGTAAGGGGAAATCAAGCGCAGATAAGGATCTCGACATAAATGCGTTGAATAGACACTTCAGCTCTCCACCACAAACTATGAGCACCCAGATCAAACAGGCTACTCTTTCACACCTCTCTGATATGGCTACACCTAGTCACCCTCCGTTTGATTTGGGAGTGATCACCGAAGCTGATGTCATTAAAATCATAGGCACACTGAAGTCGAAAGCTGTTGGTGAGGATAACATAAGCCTCTGCATGATTACTCCAATATTAGAAATAATTACGCCAATAATTGTTCATATACTGAATTGTTCGTTATTATCTTCGGTGTTTCCTAGCATATGGAAACATGGGCACGTTATTCCTCATTCGAAAAAAGCTAACCCATCCTCCTTTTCCCACTATCGTCCTATTTCGATTCTCCCTGTCCTTTCTAAAGTCTTGGAACATTTTGTACATCAACGTCTGTCTTCCTTTCTATGTGAACATAGCCTCATGAGCCAGCATCAGTCCGGATTTCGTAAGGGGCATATCACTGTCACAGCCCTGGTCAAGATAACTGACGACATCCGTCTGAATATAGAACGCAAACTTCTGACGGTCCTAGTACTCCTTGACTTCACCAGTGCATTCAACTCTGTGGACTTCGATGTTTTGCTGGGTGTTCTCAAATCTCTTCATCTCACATCCTCTGCGATCTCTTGGTTCCAATCTTACCTTACGGGGCGCCGTCAGTTGGTAAAAATTGATGACTGTCGTTCAGAATGGTGTGATTTGTATGCGGGTGTGCCTCAGGGCGGGGTGTTATCACCCATTCTTTTTTCCATCTTTATAAACACCGTTGTGTCTTCTCTTCGTGCTTCTTATCACCTCTATGCTGACGATTTGCAAATCTATGCTGCCGCCTCACTTCACAGCTTTTCAGATGCAATAACCGTTCTTAATAACGATCTTGCTGCCATTGCAGAATGGTCGCATAGCTTCGGGCTTCAAATTAATGCAACGAAATCCCAAGCAATTATTGTGGGTAGCCCACACTTCATTTCCAAACTTCAAGGTTTAAATCATCCCAATATTGTATTTGATGGCAACATCATCCCGTTTTCCTCTACTGTCACTAATTTGGGAATAACCATGGATCAGACACTTTCGTGGGCTCCGCAAGTTAATGAAGTTAGTCGCAAAATTTTTGTTTCGCTCCATTCATTAAAACGTTTACAATATTTTCTTCCACTAGCGACCAAGACTATGCTGGCTCGTACTCTCCTGCTGCCGCTGCTTGACTATGGAGATGTCGCATATTTGGATCTCACAGAGGAGCTACTTGATAAACTGGAACGTCTGCAAAATCTTTGTATTCGATTCATTTTTGGGTTACGTAAATTTGATCACGTTTCTGAATTTCGCCAGCGACTCAAGTGGCTCCCAATTAGAGATCGCAGAAATGTGCATATCCTATCACTGCTGTATAAAGTACTCTGTAATCCAACGGCTCCTAAATACCTCAGAGATAGAGTAAAATTTCGGGATTTTGATAGTCGTTTGCGCTCCTATGGTAATCCTACACTCAACATACCACCGCACAGCTCTGCAATGTATGCGGGATCATTCACGGTGATGGCAGCTAAACTTTGGAACACACTACCTTTGGATGTGAGAGGGGCCCCCTCCGTAGACTCATTTAAGCATCGGCTTACGAAACTGCTTGAGAGCTAAAAATATTAATATATTATATTTATAATTGATTAGTATTCATCCTTCTGTTATTCATTTTATTATTTATAAATTTATTCTTCTTTAATTTATTATTACTACTGATATTGCTATTATTTAATTATTATTATTATTTTTCTCTCCTGTTCACTGGGTATTAATTTAATATAATCATATCATAAATATATATTTCTACTTAACATTATTAATCTTGTTTTAACCACGCCTATGATGAATCCTTTCAAGCACTCTACGGTTGGCTGGAAGAGATCTCTTACAGAGATAAGCCCGCCTTTATACTGTATAATTTATTTGTCTACTTTTATTTGTATTGTTTTGTATCGTTTTGTGGTATAATAAAGAGATTACATACATACATACATATTCTTCTAATACCACACATGACATCACGCACAATAAACATTGAAATGTAAATAAGAAAATTATAAACATTAACAATAAACCACCATAACTCAAGTGACAGCAATGTCAATTCCGCGTCTGCGCACTCACTTGCTCTTTGAGACATATAAATATTATAAATCGGCTATAATGCTATTCTTTTCTCATCTCGTATTAATTGTATCTTGTATCCTACTTTGATAGACATGAATTAGTTATGATGAAACTATGGCTGCCGCATGCTTTTTAGGTAATTTATAAAAAAAATCAGAACTTTATTTCATCCAAAGGATCGAATAAATTTCTTTTTTTTTACTTTCCATGTATTGATACATCCATCCACTGCACAAGTAACTCCCATCTTTTAAACTGAATGGAGAATAAAATACGAGCGACGGAAATTTGTAGGACGTTGCATCCATTGCGAACGGTTCCAAATCGGTCTCATACGGGAGGTGAGGTCGACTAGTGAGAGCGGCAGAGAGTGTCCATACTGTTCGTTAGTACTATTACTTATACTGTGGTTAAGCTGTGGAATGAACTGCCTGTCGAGGTTTTCTCAGGAGACTACAGCATGGGGTTCTGCAAAAAGGGCGTGAAGAGGTTTTTACAGGGTCGGCAACGCGCGTGTGATGTCCCTGGTGTTACAGGCGTTCATAGGCTACGGTAACTGCTTTCCATCAGGCGTTTGCCACTTTAGTGGTATAAAAAAATAAAAATAAAAAAAATAAAAAAAGTAGCTAATGTCTTTCTTCAGACCGTAAACTATCCTCATTAAAAAATCATGTACTTACATTCATTTTGATGTGATAGAAGGGCAAATGATTACAAAGTTTATTTTTTCCCATGGGGTTAAGATGTTTTTCCGGGATAAAAAGTAGCTTATTTCACTGTCCAGACCGTAAACTATCCCCGTTAAAAAAATCATGTCGGTACTTAGGTTCCTTTCGACGTAAAAGAAGGACAAATGATTACAAAATTTATTTTTTCCTATGGGAATAAGATGTTTTTCCGGGATAAAAAGGAGCTTATGGTACTCTCCAGACCGTAAACTATCCCCGTTAAAAAGATCATGTCGGTACTTAGGTTCCTTTTGACGTAAACAAAGGACAAATGATTACAAAATTTATTTTTTCCTATGGGAATAAGATGTTTTTACGGGATAAAAAGTAGCTTATGTCACTGTCCAGACCGTAAACTATCCCCGTTAAAAAGATCATGTCGGTACTTAGGTTCCTTTCGACGTAAAAGAAGGACAAATTATTACAAAATTTATTTTTTCCTATGGGAATAAGATGTTTTTCCGGGATAAAAAGTAGCTTATGTCACTGTCCAGACCGTAAACTATCCCCGTTAAAAAGATCATGTCGGTACTTAGGTTCCTTTCGACGTAAAAGAAGGACAAATGATTACAAAATTTATTTTTTCCTATGGGAACAAGATGTTTTTCCGGGATAAAAAGTAGCTTATGTCACTCTCCAGACCGTAAACTATCCCCGTTAAAAAGATCATGTCCGTACTTATGTTCCTTTTGATGTGATAGAAGGACAAATGATTACAAAGTTTATTTCATTGTTATGAAGACAGGGCAAGCTAAGACAGGTCTCGGGTCAGCTAGTATGGAATAAAGAATATATAATATGTTTTTTGAATGGAGTGGACAGGATGTGGTGCTGTGGAATCACCTTCCCCCAGCGGTATTTCCGAACAATTACGACATGGGAGCCTTTAAGAACAGAGTCTTTGTTTCTCTTAAAAGGCTGGCAACGGAACGGCGACCCGTTCGTGTTGCTGATCTCTATGGGCAGTGGTGATTGCTTTCCATCAGGTGACCCCACATCTTTTGGGGGTTTGCCCACTAATCTCCCCTCATAAAAAAATGGGGTTTGCCTGTGTCATGGCCACGCCGTGTGTTGTACGTGAATACGTTATAATCACTAAAATTATCTCAAAATGGCAGCGCTTCCACCTGCCCCGCACACGATGTACCATAGTCCTTGTAATAAATTCTTTGATCCTTCATCTATCCACCAGTGTGATTGAATATTGTATGGAGATTATAGATTTAAAAAAAAATCATACGACCCGCTCGATATGTGACCTCATTCACTCGCAGGAGCACAACAACCCTCAAGGGAATTGTTATTTGGCTGCGGTATTCTGTGAGGTGGAGGTACATTCCCCAGTCGGGTAGCTTACAATTACGCTCCCTACCTCTCTTTTCGCCAGAGCTTCGTTTGTCAGTCAGCAGGTGCACCCTGCACCGCGTGCACGTGGTACATTCCTCGGTCGGGTAGCTAACAATTACGCTCCCTGTCTTTTCGCCAGAGCTTCGTTTGTCAGTCAGCAAGGTGCACCGCGCGCAGATTAGTTGGCTTTGGTTCAAACATGTTGAACCACTTACTTGTTAATAATAGTTGGCTCTATCTGAAAGAGGTTGAGTCAGTAATACCCAATTTTCTTGGTGAAAGTTGTTTATCCCGTGTACATGTATGTTCATGCATGGCCGTTAATTATCTGGTTGTCTACATTAACAAAGGAAGCAATTGGCAAGGTATTAACATGTTTACTCATATAGCCACTGGTCGCCTTGACCGGCTATTAGAATTTATTATTTGTACAGCACTAATTCTGAGTTTTAACTGCCCTAATTAAAGTTCGTAACACTTGTGCAGTAAAACATGTTCGTATAGGGATGTTATGAATATGAAATTTCGGATTCGGATACGGTTACGGATATGTAAATAATATTACACCAGTTTCGGTTACGGTCACGGATATGAATTCATTTCGGATTATTCGATAGTTACGGATGTTAATTTTTTTTTAGGTATTGTAGGACGAAAATTTTAATACTAGCACAGTATAAGTAATAGTACAACGTACAGTATGGCCACTCCCTGCCGCTCTCTCGTGTCGACCTCACCTCCCCTCTGAGACAAATCTGGAACAGTTTTGTATGGCGCCGCACGCACACACGCTCATTCACGCTTTGCACAGACGTCATTGTTTATGCAGTAGTAAACGACGCGACATTTGTATGTAGTGGCCGGGGGTTTGATACTAAGTAAACTTTCAAATAAAAAGCTGGTTCAAGTAAATTAAAATGAGCTGATCACGAGAAGCAACTTTTGGACTAAGGAGAAATCACCTGTAACTCCTCAAGTGGTGGAAATAGTCTGTCCACATATCTGTCATCCATTCTTGTGAGAATAAAACTGTCTAAAAAAAATTAAGGCCAATTCTATTAAGAATTGGCCTTTTTTAGGGTTCCGTACCTCAAAAGGAAAAACGGAACCCTTATAAGATCACTTTGTTGTCCTTCTGTCTGTCGGTCTGTCTGTCAAGAATTTCTATGTCGAGAATGCGTGGAGGTATCAAGCTGAAATTTGAACTGTATACTCAGGTCTACGGTCCCATGAAGTTGTAAAAAAATCAAACTGCTAAGTTTACGTAAAAAAAAGTTACGGCCGTTGTTTATTCAGCAAAAAACGCATATTTCGACACATTCTCAAGGGAATCAAAACCTATAGTAAATAGATCGGGGGTCTATATTTTTTATAGGGTGTCGAAATTTCAAATTGAAACTACTAGTTCAAATGGGGTATCATATGAAAGGGCTTGATGTACACATTGCAAAATATGTTTTATTTATTTTTTTCGACGCATTATTTCTTATTTATAATGAAAAATATCAAATTTAATAATGATAACCTAACCCACGGTGGGCGAGTCCGACTCGCACTTGTCCGGTTTTTGTTTTAGATAGTTATATTCTCACAAGAATGGATGACAGATATGGTGAAGTATGTATTTATTTCGTAGATAAACGATGCAAGCGTCGAGCGACGCAGTTAGTATGTCGTCTTGGCCGGCGAAAACCCATCAAAACGTGTCTCATTTAGACTCCGCTTCTATCCGAAGTTATCGGAAACTTTTATATAAGTCGGTTTTCCGTAACGGATTCGGATATATTTTTATTTCGGATATCCGATAGTTTCTGTTTCGGTTACGGAGCTTCAAAACATCTCTAGTATAAATCATAGGCGTATAGAGGAAGCAAGGTGTTCCATTTTTTATAATTTTAGTAAGAATAGGCTATTTGACTAACATTTTTTTCGGTTAATTTGATATGTAGGGATGTCTCCTTAATATAACCATAGGTGAAAGAATTACTTCGATAGCACAAAAGCTCTTGAGATAAGAGCATTTGAAAATCACAATTTTTAAACTGTCCCGAAAACGCTCCATACAAAAGACTACCGAATTATGACGTCACAGGTTTGTATTTTGTATGCATCAAATCAGAAATTTGTACGACAGCTATGTTAAATATTACGTTTATGTGATTGTATCATAATAAAAGTTATAGCATTTTTCATAGCTTCTCCAATGGGAATATTATTATTAAATATTTTCATACTTTTAAAATGGACTTTCCCGCCAATCTTTGATCGACGCTAAAAAAAGTCTGACTGAAGATATTAAAATGAAAGTTTGCAGATCTGTATAGTTTTGTGTATACAATTTTTAAAGATTGGAAAATAGCCTATTATGCGTATTGATTATGGCAATACAAGACAATATAAGAAGAAATACAAATATAATAAAAAAAGTGGAATACATTTCGCTTTATCTACTATATAAAAATAAGTCGGGTTTTCCTTCCTGACGCTATAACTCCAGAACGCACGAACCGATTTCCACGGTTTTGCATTCGTTGGAAAGGTCTCGGGCTCCGTGAGGTTTATAGCAAAGAAAATTCTGGAAAAATTTGAAAAGAAAAGCGGGAAAATCTTTTTTCACATACAGCGCCATCTCTAAGGAAATGGATGGAAACGAAAAGATTGAGCCACAGCGAAGCGTGGCCGGGCCGCTAGTATATAATAATTATCTATTAATAATAATCAATATATACATTTTAAATATAAAAATATTATATTAGCAACTAAGCATCGAGTGTATGTATAACTAACTTAACTTATTACATAGGTACATTTAAGTTTTTTTTATATTTCTGTACAATTTACACAGCGCCATCTAGTCCCAAATTAAGCGTAGAGCTTGTGTTATGGGTACCAGACAACTGATAATGTACTTAAATGCTGCACTTACACCCCAAAATGTCTTTCTGACTCTGTTGAAATCTTTTTAAGAGCGCGACGGTTCAATTTCAGCCTATTACTTATACTGTGCCTGTACTCTATTATATAAATAAATATTTCAGGACAATTTACACAGCGCCATCTAGTCCCAAATTAAGCGCAGAGCTTGTGTTATGGGTACTAGACAACTGATAAATGTACTTAAATACATTTTTTTTTGTAAATTACATACTTATATTACATAGAAACACCCAGACCAAGACAAACAGACATGTTCATGCACACCAAAGTTTGCCTTGTGCGGGGATCGAACCCGCGACCTCGGAGTCAAAGTGGCCATTGCTAACCATTCGACCACCGAGCTCGTCATTTAGTTTATTTAGTTTTGGTGTCCCAGAGACTGCTTCGACCCATGTTGGGGACGATAGGTAATTAATATAGCGTTGTAAAAACTATTTCGAAAAGAAACTATTTTTGTTTTGTGTTTGAGATTTGACATATTAGGATAATCATGACTTATTGAGCGAGCGAGCAGAACGTATAATACGCGCCAAAAAAAAAACTCTTGGAAATAAATAGGCTCCAAAACCACTGAACCGATTTTGATGAAACTTGTCACAATTAAAGACCTCGACATGCTTGAGGTTTGTGTTGAAAAAAAATGAGATCGATCATGTCCTTGAGGAATGATCATCAAATACATTTTCCATTGAAATCAATGGAAAACATACACTCAGCGAATCTACTCGCTCCACTCAATCTCGATTTCGGCCCCGTGGGCTAGAATCCGGGCTAGTTATAGTTGGGATGATGACTGCTATCTATGTTTCTCTTTTTAATCGCGGGTCAAGCCCGGTCATTTGATAGGCGTGCGCGGGGATATGGATCCAACGCGTAGAGGCCCCTTTGAGAAGTTTAATGTAATGTTGTACGCCCGCCGTGACCCGCTCCGGGATATGTCAATGGAACGACATACCCATGAGCAGGTCTCGGCAGGCGTTGAGACTATTGCGAAGTGTGATGGAAAATAAATGGGCTATGGAGATGAGATCTGGGTGAACTTAATACCGGGCTATTACAGAAGAGGGACGGACGCCTGCCATAACTGCTTTTATTGCTAGTTATTTGCGGCAGGCGGTGGCTTGCCACTCACTATCCATGTTTATTATTAATATATATTATTAATATATTATTTTATTTTTACAGGAAAATCCTTGTATATCTAACCCAATATACTTCCTCCACATTCCATCACAATACTTCCATTATTAAATTATATTATTTAAAAAAATGGCTTCCACATTACTTTTTTTACGAAAGTGAAATTTAAATATTAAAAATAAGTTCTACAAGGGTTAATGTCAATCCCCATTCCTCTTCCGTTGATTCATCCCCTAAGTCCAATGTCAAATTCACTTATCCCCCAATCGTATCCCCGAAAACGGATTTCAAAAAGGAGGATTTGAAACCTGGCTTATCCTCAAAGGATAGATGCGTTGAGTTAGATTGGAACAGAAGTGAATCCCCGATTTCACTTCGAAAAAAGAATTTTAAAAAGGAGGATTTCAAACCTGTTTTGTCCTCGAGGGATAGATGCTCGGAATACGATTGGAGCAGGAGTGTATCGCCGGTAAATGTTAAATTTGCATCGTTGAGGTCAGGGAGGGTGCGCGTGCCGCGATGTTCTGACAGCTCAGTAATGATGAGTTCCTCCCCAGTAGTTGAGCCTTCGTCCCCCTCCACCACTCCTTCATCCCCGGCGCTGAGGGCTGAATGTGTGCAGTTTCACACTTCCACGCCTAATTTCGTTGGGAAGGTAAGTTTTTGATTTTATCTTTTCTATATATATATAATTCTATTGTACGTGTGTATGTCACTAGACTCCTCCTAAACGGCTAGACAGATTTGAATGATTTTTTTTGTATGCGTTTGGATGGCGCCCTGCCCCCTTACCACCATCTCTTATTGCGATTCAATAATTGAATAGATTGCTTATTCATACCAATGAATAAGCGACTTCTCCATTTGAAATAGAGTCGCTTATTCATTGGTATGAATAAATTCCATTTGAAATAGAGTCTCTTATTCATTGGTATGAATAAGCAATCTATTCAGTTATTGAATCGTAATAAGAGATGGTGGTAAGGGGGCTGGATGGCGACTCTATTCCATTTGAAATAGAGTCGCTTATTCATTGGTATGAATAAGCAATCTATTCAGTTATTGAATCGTAATAAGAGATGGTGGTAAGGGGGCTGGATGGCGACTCTATTCCATTTGAAATAGAGTCGCTTATTCATTGGTATGAATAAGCATTCTATTCAGTTATTACATCGCAATAAGAGATGGTGGTAAGGGGCTGGATGGTTTAGATTCACAAATCAGATGGCGCTGCGGTAATAGAAACGGGAAGATTGAGCCTAAGCGAAGCGTGGACGGGCCGCTAGTTAATTATATATATTTTTTTAAAGTGGAATAACTCACCTTCCCGCCTAGGTGGGATTTGAACCCACTACCTCTCGATGACCGGTCTAAGTCCGGTCCGTCTAAGTTATAAATGTTGCTTATGTTTTGTACGACGTCTGGTACCAAGCAACGTCCAAGCGTACGGCCGGTCTGCCCCCCTAGCCAAGTGTAATTCTTATGTAACGAACGTTAGATAGATCACGTGACATTTGTCAATTCTCATACTAAAATGTTCGATTTTGACAAATGTCACGTGATCTATCTTACGTTCGTTACGCTACGAATTACACTTGGCTAGGGGGGCAGAGTGCCTAGTGCGAGATTTTTGTACGCGTTCGATAATGTGAACGTAAACAAACCGACCAAATAGATAGGTACTCTCATGTTGTGAATTTATATGACGCGTGTTACATATCAAAATTATATAGCTTACTCGCTCACATTTCGAAGTGAGCAACCCTGGTAATTTGGATATGTAACACGCGTCTGGTAAATTCACAACATGAGAGTACTTCTCTATTTGGTCAGTTTGTTTACGTTGACATTATCTAACGTGAATAAAAAACTCGCACTCAGCAATGCGGTTAGGGTTGCCAACTTTTTTTTTACAAGAAAAACAGTATATTAGAAGCTGCGTAGTAAAACAAACAGTATAATAAGGCCCAGTGCATGCGGAGCAGTACAATAAACAGTGCTATGGTCAAATGAAGTTTTTTTCAACAGTATTAAAGCATAGAAAACAGTATAATACTGTTTTTAACAGTATGGTTGGCAACCCTAAATGCGGTTGCTGTTACTCGAGCCAGTCTAGTAGAAGACGCAAGTTAACAGGTTCACAGTCCCGAAGCAAGTTGCGATCTTCTTTGTCTGTTTGCGTGTGATGCCCCTGGTGTTACAGGCGTTCATAGGCTATGGTAACTGCTTTACATCAGGCGGGCCGTATGCTTGTTTGAAGCTTTAGTGGTATAAAAAAGTTACTATACCCGATTGATGTAAATCTTAATTTGGTTCCAGAAGCAGCACCATCCACCGCTGAGCGTAGTGCTGCCGCCGGCGCCTGCCACGCCACCTGTTACCGCCTACGGTAAGTAACAATAAAAAAACCGGCCAAGTGCGAGTCAGACTTGAGCACGAAGGTTCCGTACCATTAACTATAAAAACGGCAAAAAAAATCACGTTTGTTGTATATTTTTTTAAAGTGAATATATAACTAAATATTCTGTGAATATTTCAAGCGTCTACCTGTTGCCGTTATCAATATCGTGCAAAAACGAGCAAAAAATATCACGTTTGTTGTATGGGAGCCCCCTTAAATATTTATTTTATTCTGTTTTTAAACGGTTTTATTTAGCTCACCCCGTTTGTTTTATTATTTATTCTTGGGTCAAATTTAGTAATTCAAATTTCACCCTCTTCCTGTCAACCGATTAATTTGAAATTTTGTATACACTTTGGATTTTGGTGACAATACAATTAAATAAATTCTGTTTCATTGTAAATCCAAGATGGCCGCCGCTACAAAATGGCGGTTTACAAATTTTGTCACGACTACGTCAATATGGGTATCAAATGAAAGGGCTTGACTAGTAGAACACAGTTCACGTGAAAAAAAAAATGAAAATCCAAGATGGCCGCCGCTACAAAATGGCGGTATACAAATTTTGTCACGACTACCTCAATATGGGTATCAAATGAAAAGGCTTGACTAGAAGAATACAGTTCACATGAAAAAAAATTTTAATCCAAGATGGCCGTCAACAAAATGGCCGGTTGGCGCGGTTACATATCTTCTCAATTTTCAATATGGGTACAATTGATACCCATTTTTTCAATATGGGTAATCATTTGAATACAAGACAAATTTAAAAGTAAAAAAAATAATGACAAAGTCAAAAAGAACGAAAGGTACTATGTAATGAAATTAGAAACTAAAAACTTGAAAATAAAAATTATGTAAAAAAACTTTTAATTTAAACGGTTTTATTGAAAATAGTGTACTAAAAGCTAAAAAATAATTCGGTAGGTCGGAGGTTTCAGTCATCACACCCCTCTCCCTCATCAGTCTAAGGCAATGATCAGACAAAATAATAAAATCGTTGGGCCCGTGCTTTCTATCCAATCAACTCAGTTTACGCTACACCCAACGATTTTATTATTTTGTCTGATCATTGCCTTAGACTGATGAGGGAGAGGGGTGTGATGACTGAAACCTCCGACCTACCGAATTATTTTTTAGCTTTTAGTACACTATTTTCAATAAAACCGTTTAAATTAAAAGTTTTTTTACATAATTTTTATTGTTGTTATAGCGGCAACAGAAATACATCATCTGTGAAAATTTCAACTGTCTTACTATCACGGTTCATGAGATACAGCCTGGTGACAGACGGACGGACGGACAGCGAAGTCTCAGTAATAGGGTCCCGTTTACCCTTTGGGTACGGAACCCTAAAAAACAGTGAAAGAAGAAAGAAACAGTAGTTTATGAAACTGTTGCATAATAAGGGTTCTTAAAATACGAGTGTGTGTTTATAACATGAGCCGAAGGCGTTATAATAGACCTCACGAGTATTTTAATACCTAATTATGTGCAGTTTCATACACTACTTTATCTAATCTCATGAAATATATGATAATAATATTTTAAATACAACCATGAAGTTAATTTAACAGCTTCTTACTTAAAAATCCATTTTCCATTTCTTACTTAAAAATCCATTTGCAGATCGAGCATGCGTAGTGCGCATGCGCGACGCTCCGCGCGGCGCCGCGTTCACAGATTACGTAGAAAAATTTTGCATAGTTGCAATGTATTTATTGCAACCTGATTAAAATACCTGTATCCAGGGCTGCAGCAGTATCGAAATGGAAAAAAAGTTATTTTTCGATACAGTTGTCCATACGACAACTGTATCGAAAAATAACTTTTTAAATTTATTTTGATAGCTTGTGCGTAAAGACTGTCATTAAGATACTGTGTTTAGTTTTTTAATGACACACGGGACAGATGGCGCCACTTACATGTAAACATTGAGCTCCGTAAATACTTTATCAAAAAAATATTTATTTAGCTCACCCCGTTTGTTTTATTATTTATTCTTGGGTCAAATTTAGTAATTCAAATTTCACCCTCTTCCTGTCAACCGATTAATTTGAAATTTTGTATACACTTTGGATTTTGGTGACAATACAATTAAATAAATTCTGTTTCATTGTAAATCCAAGATGGCCGCCGCTACAAAATGGCGGTTTACAAATTTTGTCACGACTACGTCAATATGGGTATCAAATGAAAGGGCTTGACTAGTAGAACACAGTTCACGTGAAAAAAAAAATGAAAATCCAAGATGGCCGCCGCTACAAAATGGCGGTATACAAATTTTGTCACGACTACCTCAATATGGGTATCAAATGAAAAGGCTTGACTAGAAGAATACAGTTCACATGAAAAAAAATTTTAATCCAAGATGGCCGTCAACAAAATGGCCGGTTGGCGCGGTTACATATCTTCTCAATTTTCAATATGGGTACAATTGATACCCATTTTTTCAATATGGGTAATCATTTGAATACAAGACAAATTTAAAAGTAAAAAAAATAATGACAAAGTCAAAAAGAACGAAAGGTACTATGTAATGAAATTAGAAACTAAAAACTTGAAAATAAAAATTATGTAAAAAAACTTTTAATTTAAACGGTTTTATTGAAAATAGTGTACTAAAAGCTAAAAAATAATTCGGTAGGTCGGAGGTTTCAGTCATCACACCCCTCTCCCTCATCAGTCTAAGGCAATGATCAGACAAAATAATAAAATCGTTGGGCCCGTGCTTTCTATCCAATCAACTCAGTTTACGCTACACCCAACGATTTTATTATTTTGTCTGATCATTGCCTTAGACTGATGAGGGAGAGGGGTGTGATGACTGAAACCTCCGACCTACCGAATTATTTTTTAGCTTTTAGTACACTATTTTCAATAAAACCGTTTAAATTAAAAGTTTTTTTACATAATTTTTATTGTTGTTATAGCGGCAACAGAAATACATCATCTGTGAAAATTTCAACTGTCTTACTATCACGGTTCATGAGATACAGCCTGGTGACAGACGGACGGACGGACAGCGAAGTCTCAGTAATAGGGTCCCGTTTACCCTTTGGGTACGGAACCCTAAAAAACAGTGAAAGAAGAAAGAAACAGTAGTTTATGAAACTGTTGCATAATAAGGGTTCTTAAAATACGAGTGTGTGTTTATAACATGAGCCGAAGGCGTTATAATAGACCTCACGAGTATTTTAATACCTAATTATGTGCAGTTTCATACACTACTTTATCTAATCTCATGAAATATATGATAATAATATTTTAAATACAACCATGAAGTTAATTTAACAGCTTCTTACTTAAAAATCCATTTTCCATTTCTTACTTAAAAATCCATTTGCAGATCGAGCATGCGTAGTGCGCATGCGCGACGCTCCGCGCGGCGCCGCGTTCACAGATTACGTAGAAAAATTTTGCATAGTTGCAATGTATTTATTGCAACCTGATTAAAATACCTGTATCCAGGGCTGCAGCAGTATCGAAATGGAAAAAAAGTTATTTTTCGATACAGTTGTCCATACGACAACTGTATCGAAAAATAACTTTTTAAATTTATTTTGATAGCTTGTGCGTAAAGACTGTCATTAAGATACTGTGTTTAGTTTTTTAATGACACACGGGACAGATGGCGCCACTTACATGTAAACATTGAGCTCCGTAAATACTTTATCAAAAAAATATTTATTTAGCTCACCCCGTTTGTTTTATTATTTATTCTTGGGTCAAATTTAGTAATTCAAATTTCACCCTCTTCCTGTCAACCGATTAATTTGAAATTTTGTATACACTTTGGATTTTGGTGACAATACAATTAAATAAATTCTGTTTCATTGTAAATCCAAGATGGCCGCCGCTACAAAATGGCGGTTTACAAATTTTGTCACGACTACGTCAATATGGGTATCAAATGAAAGGGCTTGACTAGTAGAACACAGTTCACGTGAAAAAAAAAATGAAAATCCAAGATGGCCGCCGCTACAAAATGGCGGTATACAAATTTTGTCACGACTACCTCAATATGGGTATCAAATGAAAAGGCTTGACTAGAAGAATACAGTTCACATGAAAAAAAATTTTAATCCAAGATGGCCGTCAACAAAATGGCCGGTTGGCGCGGTTACATATCTTCTCAATTTTCAATATGGGTACAATTGATACCCATTTTTTCAATATGGGTAATCATTTGAATACAAGACAAATTTAAAAGTAAAAAAAATAATGACAAAGTCAAAAAGAACGAAAGGTACTATGTAATGAAATTAGAAACTAAAAACTTGAAAATAAAAATTATGTAAAAAAACTTTTAATTTAAACGGTTTTATTGAAAATAGTGTACTAAAAGCTAAAAAATAATTCGGTAGGTCGGAGGTTTCAGTCATCACACCCCTCTCCCTCATCAGTCTAAGGCAATGATCAGACAAAATAATAAAATCGTTGGGCCCGTGCTTTCTATCCAATCAACTCAGTTTACGCTACACCCAACGATTTTATTATTTTGTCTGATCATTGCCTTAGACTGATGAGGGAGAGGGGTGTGATGACTGAAACCTCCGACCTACCGAATTATTTTTTAGCTTTTAGTACACTATTTTCAATAAAACCGTTTAAATTAAAAGTTTTTTTACATAATTTTTATTGTTGTTATAGCGGCAACAGAAATACATCATCTGTGAAAATTTCAACTGTCTTACTATCACGGTTCATGAGATACAGCCTGGTGACAGACGGACGGACGGACAGCGAAGTCTCAGTAATAGGGTCCCGTTTACCCTTTGGGTACGGAACCCTAAAAAACAGTGAAAGAAGAAAGAAACAGTAGTTTATGAAACTGTTGCATAATAAGGGTTCTTAAAATACGAGTGTGTGTTTATAACATGAGCCGAAGGCGTTATAATAGACCTCACGAGTATTTTAATACCTAATTATGTGCAGTTTCATACACTACTTTATCTAATCTCATGAAATATATGATAATAATATTTTAAATACAACCATGAAGTTAATTTAACAGCTTCTTACTTAAAAATCCATTTTCCATTTCTTACTTAAAAATCCATTTGCAGATCGAGCATGCGTAGTGCGCATGCGCGACGCTCCGCGCGGCGCCGCGTTCACAGATTACGTAGAAAAATTTTGCATAGTTGCAATGTATTTATTGCAACCTGTTTAAAATACCTGTATCCAGGGCTGCAGCAGTATCGAAATGGAAAAAAAGTTATTTTTCGATACAGTTGTCCATACGACAACTGTATCGAAAAATAACTTTTTAAATTTATTTTGATAGCTTGTGCGTAAAGACTGTCATTAAGATACTGTGTTTAGTTTTTTAATGACACACGGGACAGATGGCGCCACTTACATGTAAACATTGAGCTCCGTAAATACTTTATCAAAAAAATATTAAATCTAATAATACCGAATAAAAAACTGTATATAAGTGAAGTGCTGACCACAAATTGTGCGTACAAGTGTTATCTCCGAACACCACGTTGTGCAAAAATAGATGTGTACAATATAATAATAAAAAGTGAATCAAGATAATAACTTTGTGAACTTTTGATCATAGTATCAAATATCTCTATAATCCCAAGTTTTATTGTGACTGAGGTAAAAAAACAGTGAAATATCACCATAATCTATAAAAATAAATGTAATTGCTGCATTTTTCCATTTCATAAAACCGATACCTACATTTTCAAAATAAATGGACTTTGGACCTTTGGAATTAGCGAAACCAAAAAATATTTTTAATGCCATCTAGTGAAAAATCGAGGAACTATTTAATTAATAGAAATTATTCAAAGCAAAGCAAACGACAGAAAGCAAAGTGTGGCTTGGTTGGTGATTGCATTGTTTATCGATGTTATTAACTACTGCAAATAAGAGAGGGCGCTGTTTGTTATTCTTCTAGCTAACTATGGATAAAAATTGCATGAAATGTAAACAAGCTATAAAAGGAAAACAATTTCTTACATGCTGTAACTGTAAAAAAAACTATGACTTGAACTGTACCAATATCGAAAAAAAGTATGCGTCCTTGACACCGACACAAAAGAGAATCTGGAAGTGTAGTACTTGCCTTCCCACCAAAAACCATCCTAAGCGGAAAAAAGAAACTAGTAAAATTGATACCACTGACGACTCTGCAGTTTCCACAGAAGCAAATATTATACAAATACCAGACGTTTCTTATGGAGACATTTCAGACAGGATACAGAAAGTAAATTCCTTGGCATTACAATGGACACCGCTCTAAATTGGAAATCCCATATCGAAACAACATGTAAGAAAATCTCAAAATTTGTTTACGCATTAAGAAAGCTGCTACTTGTCTCAAGCACGGAGACTGCTTTGGTAGCATATAATGGCTACGTTGTTTCCGTGTTACGTTATGGAATCATCTTTTGGGGTAATTCCACTAACTGGGAAAGTGTGTTTAAAGTCCAAAAGAGATGTCTGAGAGCTATCTGTAATCTCAAATCAATGGAATCCTGTAGACCGCACTTTAAAAGATTGCATTTACTTACCCTCACAAGTCTATACATATACGAAGTTGCGATATTTGTAAAGTCCAACCCTAATTTGTATACACTTTCATCATCAATCCACCAACGAAATTTTCGCAACAAAACCAAATTACGCTATGAGATCACACACTCGACTTTGCTGCAGAAAAGTTTTTTCCGGATGTCTGTGACAATATATAATAAATTGCCTAGTGCTTTGAAAGTACTTCCTTTAGTACTATTCAAAAAACGGCTAAAATTCCTGTTGGTAGAGAAATGCTATTACACGATTGGTGAATTCTTGGAGGATAGATTCATTTGAGGTATTATTAAAATAATTGACATTCTTTATAATCTTTGTCCTGAAATTGTATTGATATCTATTCCTTTAATCTTTTCAATATTTATGAATTTATTGTAATCAATGTAAATCAATTTATTAATTTATTGTAATTCTTAATTTAATGACAATTTATGATGACATAATATGATGATGATTATTATTTTTTATGAATCCGTTTTAAATGCCTATAAATATGTAACATAATCTTTGTACGCCACCGCAAATGGCAGAACATGGTCTGCACTTTTAATTTGTATGATCTATATATTTCTACCTATGTTCTACAAAGAATAAATGAATTATGAATTATGAATGTGTAAATTTCATATGTATGAGATTAGATAAATATATTTATAGCTGTTAAATTAAATTCATGGTTGTATTTAAAATATTATTCTCATATATTTCATGAGATTAGATAAAGTAGTGTATGAAACTGCACATAATTAGGTATTAAAATACTCGTGTGGTCTATTATAACATCACAACATGAGACAATAAATTGATACAAGACACAACAACATTTCGATACCTCCAATTAACACTACGCCAACTCAAAACATACATGACCCTGAAGACTGGTGAATGTACCTTCACCTCACAGAATACCGCAGCCAAATAACAATTCCATTGAGGGTTGTGGTGTTCCTGCGAGTGAGTGAGGTCACCAGAAACGAAGGAGATGCTGCGTTGGTAGCGCGCGAGCGATATTTAATGTTGCGAGCGTTAATATTGCTACGGTAACCACTTCACATCAGGCGGGCCGTATGCTTGTCTGCCACCCGACGTAGTATAAAAAAAAAACCTATAGTTCGTGATACCTATTTTTATTCCTATTGAAACTTTAAATAGCTTTAATTTAAAAGTAACAAAATGTCGGTTGGATCTATTCGTGTGTGAGTGTGTATCCATTTCGATGTGAGTGGAACGAGCGGAGTCAGCGGAACTCTTATGTTCGCCGAAAAGTCACTCTTTGAAATGAATAGGCTCCAAAACCATTGAACCAATTTTGACGAAACTTGTCACAATGAGGGTCTTTTGGCATCACTGTAGCGTAGGGTCCAATCATCTGTAAAATTATAGCATCTTGTCAAATGTTTTCTGCTGTCTTCTCGTCTTTTTTCGTGTCACTGTTATAAAAATTCAGTACAATTTGACAATCCGGACCCTACGCCTACCTAGCGATATCTGGTGTCAGAAAAAAATATCAAACATCCCCATTAGAGACCTCGACATGCTTAAGGTTTGATTGATATCGATCATGTTGTTGAGGAATGATCATCAAATCCATGTTGCAGGCGAGCCGACCCTCACCCCCCCGCCGCGCTCCCCCGGGCCGGTTGCGCCCGCCGGCGACTCACGACAACAGCCGCCCGACGGGACCTCTTCGGACAAGGTGAGCGATCATATCACACCTACACACACTTGCATGGGCATATTATAACACTTACATTGTCAAATCAAATCAAAATATCTTTATTCCTTGGACTTTATAAAGCACTTAGAAACGTCATACAAATTAAATATAAGAACATGTATCCAAATCATTACTACTATAAATCCGCAGAGCTTAGATTCACTTTCATCACACTATCTTGAATGTGAAAGTGAACTTAGTGCCAGTTCCGGCGACGGGGCTCCTTGAGAAGAACTGGCAAGAAACTCATGGCCGACTCGCTGTCGCAGGGGGGTATTTCCATGGCCGACAGGGCCACTATCATATGCTGTAATATACTACATAACATCTAAATCCGCGTGTTTTCACCACCGACTACTATCGGCCGGCGTCCATCCACTACTGTTAGTAGACGTGTGCGATTGCCTCGGTGCCTTCCTCAAAATAACACCTGAATCAATTATAGAAGTGATCGTGAATGTGTGTGGTGCCCGCAGTCATCGGAGACGGCGGTGGGCGCGGGCGGGGCGGGGGCGGCGGGGCGGGCGGCGGGCGCGCTGTCGCGGAAGGAGAGCTACAAGGCGCAGCGGCAGCACTACCGCCGCGAGAAGAAGAGGGCCGCCTCCGCGCTGCAGCACTCGCTGGAGGAGCCGGCCGTCGTGGTGCTGGCCGACTGGCTCAAGGTGAGGGGGGAGCTCCGGCCTGAGACACTACCGCCGCGAGAAGAAGAGGGCCGCCTCCGCGCTGCAGCACTCGCTGGAGGAGCCGGCCGTCGTGGTGCTGGCCGACTGGCTCAAGGTGAGGGGCGGGGGGTAGAGGAGCCAACCTCACGTGCACGTGGTGCATTGCCGACTAGCTAACAAAGATATGGCAAGAGAAAGATAGGAAAAACTACCTTCACGCACACAAGATCACAGCAATTTAACCTATGAGGTTTGTTGTCCTGCTTGTCAGTGAGGTCACCAGACCTCTGGACATGCCAGCATAGATAAAGCTTCTTGTATATAAGCGTCTCTAAATTACGGTAACTACTTTACATAAGGTGGGCCGTTTGCTTGTCTGGCACTCGGCATGGTATACGGAACAGGGGCCCATCCATTCCCACCACTGTGTCTACTGTGTAGCCAGGATTAACAGCGGCGACCACCAAAAAAAGGCAATGAACAGTGAAGTCCATTGCAGTCCCGGGGGTAAAATAATTGTTGCTTTACAATTCGCGACAAACAACAAAGAAATTAGGAGAGTAGGAAGGTTTTGGACTTTGACTCCATTCAGAGTTATTTTCATGACATCCTAACATGAGCGTATACGACACATTTTACGCTGTCGACCATTGATGTCTTAGGTCGTGTACATTTAATCGGCATCAAACCATATACTTCGACGAGCTCGGTGACGTAGCGGTCAATGATGCGGCTTCGACACCAACGCTCGTAGGTTCGATTCCTACATAGGACAAACATTTGTGTGCATGAACATGTCTGTTTGTCTTAGGCTGGGTGTTTTGTATGTATCATAAGTATGTATTTACAAAAAAAAATGTATTTACATATGTTTATCAGTTGTCTAGTACCTTGGGGCTAGATGGCGCTGTGTAATTTGTCTGACAATATTTATATTTATTTTATATACTCATTCCACTGCTGGGATATAGATATCCCCTCAATCGAGTTGGTTTAGAGTATACTTCGTCACTTGCTCCACTGCTGATTGGAGGCGGTAAGTAGTTCCAACATCAAGACGACTAACTTAGCTTAATGACTGTCATTTTAATGGCAACAGCCGAGACTGCATAACGACTCTGAAGCACGGACCCTGGAGATCAATAAACCCATCTGTAGATAGGGTACTTTGACTTATGAAATATAAGAACGGGAATTAACGCGCTTATGCATATTTATTATAATAAAGGTATTTACATACCTTTATTATAATAAATAAATATTGTCAGACAAATTACACAGCGCCATCCAGCCCCAAAGTAAGCGAAGCTTGTGTTATGGGTACTACGAGGGTCAAACTGAAAGTTCTTAGAAAATCAAAAACTGAGCAAACTAGCAAGTTATTAGTTTTATTATATCTTTTCAAAATAGTGTCCATTCACATCAATACACCGCTGCATCCGATGGAACCACTGAGAGAAGCACTTAGCCCACTCGTCCTTAGGAGTCTCTTCGACGGCCTTTTGAAACGCGCCCACTGCTTCCTCGGTGTTCATAAAAAGTTTTCCTTGAAGTTTTTCTTTTATTTTCGGGAATAAATAAAAATCGCAAGGTGCGAGGTCGGGGCTATACGGCGGATGACCCAGTAATTCCATGTCTGACGTCACTAAATAGTCGATCGTTCGCCTGGCGGTGTGCGACGAGGCGTTGTCGTGGTGAAGAAGGATCCTACTTCGAGGACGTTTCTCCCGAACTTTTTCCAATACAAGCGGCAAACAATTGTTACTGTACCACTCTGCAGTAACTGTTTTTTGATCCTCTAAAACAATTGTCGCATAGTGACCTGTCCTTCCGAAGAACGAGGCCACCATCTTTTTTCCCACACTTCGACCTCTCTTCACTTTAGTTGGCAACTCCTCGAAAGGAAACACCCACTGAGCAGTCCGAATGAGCACCCGTGAGCTTGTCCGAATCTGCTGATACGTCACTCTTTTATCAGTCTCTATCATACGCCGCACAACACTGATGTTATTTTCAGTCGTCGCCGTAGGAGGCCGTTTCTGACGCAGATCATCGGTGAGATTAGTGCGACCACGTTTAAACTCATTAAACCAGTTGTAAATAGTCGCACGAGATGGGGCTTCATCGTGAAAGGCCAATCGAAGTCTATCATAGCTTTCTTGCTGACTTAAATGACAACGAAAGTCATAAAAAGTCATTGCACGAAAATTTTCTCGCGTTAAATTCATGTTGACGTGACACAGACAATTTTCAATTTGCCGCCAAATCGTAAAACAAATGACAAATGAATGAAATACATATAGTGCCACAAACTTATCTGGCCCGGTGGCGGGGGCGGTGCGATCGACTTAAGTGTTGCGATTAAACGAAATGCCGCCCGTTTTAGAGGAAACATAATAATTTTTATACACTGTTAAAATAATAGCATTGATATACTTATTAATTGTGTTGTATGGTGTTTCAATTAAATATCAATTGCCTTCTATTTTTTGTTGATTAGTTTTAAAAATGGAACACGTTAAGTCGCGATCATAGCTATTATATAATATTAGAGAGTTATAATATTGCACAAAAACAACTCGTTGACGATTTTTTTATTGTAAGAAATGAAATATGTGTAGAAAAAGATAATAAATGTATTTAAAAAAATACACCTCAATGGAATGTGCATACGCGGTAAGTAAACTAATTGTACCTGGCGATACTACATTACAAGAGTTTTAGTTCTAAATTTGGCCACCGGGTCAGATAAGTTTGTAGCACTGTACTCAATAATGTTGGCAAAGTTCCATTTTCAAAATTTAAACTTATATTTTTATTATATTGTTTACAAGTGGCCAGTTCTAAAAACTTTCAGTGTCGCCCTCGTAGACAACTGATAAACATACGTAAATACATGTTTTTTTTGTAAATACATACTTATGATACATAGAAAACACCCAGACTAAGACAAACAGACATGTTCATGCACACAAATGTTTGCCCTATGTGGGAATCGAACCCACGAGCGTCGGTGTCGAAGCCACGTCATTCACCGCTACGCCATCGAGCTCGTCAATCGATTATTGCCAGACGTTTCGACTAGGTTGCACCGGTCTCAATCAAACCGGTGACCGGTGGTTGGTGAAGGATGTAAGTACCATTAATTCCCGTTCTTATATTTCATAAATTATGCAACGCTAGTTTAAAAGGGTAAATGTAGGTTACTTTGACCTCGCTTAAGTCTTGTGTTTAAATTGACTGACTGATCTCCTGGTCACCTAATATGTGCTGCAATTAACTTGTTTGTAATCGTTTGCAGGTCCGCGGTTCTCTCAAGTCCTGGACCAAGTTATGGTGTGTTCTGAAGCCTGGGCTTCTGCTGCTGTACAAGAGTCCTAAAGCTAAGGTATGTATCATCCATTTTTAGGGTTCAGTACCTCAAAAGGAAAAACGGAACACTTATAAGATCACTTTGTTGTCAGTCTGTCTGTCTGTCTGTCAAGACTCTCTATGTCGAGAATGCGTGGAGATATCAAGCTGAAATTTGAACTGTAGACTCAGGTCTACGGTCCCATGAAGATGTAAAAAAATCAAACTCATAAGTTTACGTAAACGGCAGTTTATTCAGCAAAAATCGCATATTTCGACACATTCTCAAGGGAGTCAAAACTCATAGGGAGTCAACTATGAAATTTGGCAAGTAACATCGTTATAGACTACAAGTACAAGAATAAATCTCAAAACTATATATTTGTAATTAAATCTTAAAAAATAGGGGGTCGATATTTTTTATAGGGGATCGAAGTTTCTAATTGAAGCTGCTAGTTCAAATGGGGTATCATATGAAAGGGCTGGATGTGCACATTCCAAAATATATTTTATTTATTTTTTCTGACGCATTATTTCTTATTTATAATAAAAAATATCAATTTTATAATGATCCTACGTACGGAACCCTCGGTGGGCGAGTCCAACTCGCACTTGTCCGGTTTTTTATATCATCGTAGCGTATGACCGGGGTCATTTTAAGCATATGGATGTGTGAGGGCATCGGAGGTTTTATGTCTTTTTTTTATACTACGTCGGGTGGCAGACAAGCATACGGCCCGCCTGATGTGAAGCGGTTACCGTAGACATATTAACGCTCGCAATATAAAATATCGCTCTCGCGCCGCCACCCCCGCTGCCAACGCATCATCTCCTTCCTTTCTGGTGGCCTCACTCACACGCAGGAACTCAACAACCCTGAATGTCACATTACAATACAATTACATAGTTACAATATGTCAATTTTCTTGTATAACTTATTACCTGAGACTATTAAAGACTTGCCTATAAACATTTTTAAGTCCCGTTTGTTTCGTTTGCTTTGTGACAACTGTGTGTACAATATTGACGAATTTAAAAGAATGAAATATTAGATAATTAAATTTGACATAACTTGACATAAATATCAATAAATTTTATTTTTGAAATTATATTATTATATCGATTTTATGAATTATTATGTGTATTTGAATTTGCAGTTATTTTTACCACTGGAATTAATTGAATTGATATTGACATTATGATTACGATATTTTGACATTATATTAACATTGACATTATAACTAGGATTTTTTGATATTAGACTAAAAATGTAACCATTTCCTGATTTTGCATGCCAATTTTTGGTGCGGCACGCTTGTACTTTTATTATTTATTTATACCACATGTTATGTACCGTGTTTGCTAGCAAATAAATTATTTGTATTTGTATTTGTATTTGTATTTGTATAATGGAATTGTTATTTTGCTGCGGTATTCTGTGAGGTGGAGGTACATTCCCCAGTCGGGTAGCTTACAATAACGCTCCCTACCTCTCTTTTCGCTAGAGCTTCGTTTGTCAGTCAGCAGGGTGCAGGTGAAGATGACTTTGGTTCAAAGATCTTGATATTAATCACTTACACCCCAAAATGTCTTTCTGACTCTGTTGAAATCTTTTTAAGAGCGCGACGGTTCAATTTCAGCCTATACTCTATTATATAAATAAATATTTCAGGACAATTTACACAGCGCCATCTAGTCCCAAATTAAGCGCAAAGCTTGTGTTATGGGTACTAGACAACTGATAAATGTACTTAAATACATTTTTTTTGTAAATACATACTTATAATACATAGAAAACACCCACACCAAGATAAACAGACATGTTCATGCACACAAATGTTTGTATTGTGCGGGAATCGAACCCGCGACCTCGGAGTCAAAGTGGCCATTGCTAACCATTCGACCACCGAGCTCGTCATATTCGATACTCGTGTGCTCGTGGAGTGAATGTCTTCCTTCTGGTTGCAGAGCAGCCACTGGGTGGGGACGGTGCTGCTGACCTCGTGCCAGGTGATCGAGCGGCCCAGCAAGAAGGACGGCTTCTGCTTCAAGCTGTACCATCCGCTGGAGCAGAGCATCTGGGCCCCCCGGGGACCACACAACGAGACCATCGGTGAGGCATGCTCCACTCACTCCTTCAAACTGTACCACCCGCTGGAGCAGAGCATCTGGGCTCCCCTGGGACCACACAACGAGACCATCGGTGAGACATGCTCCACTCACTCCTTCAAGCTGTACCACCCCCTGGAGCAGAGCATCTGGCCCCCCCGGGGACCACACAACGAGACCATCGGTGAGACATGCTCCACACACTCCTTCAAACTGTACCACCCGCTGGAGCAGAGCATCTGACCTGATGATGATTTTCGTTAAGGTATAAGGAATATTGTTATGGAGAGAAAAGACGTAAACGTCTGAGGAAAATAAAACACCACTTCTACCCGTGTGAAGCCGGGGAGGGCAGCTAGTTATAAATAAAAGGAAAATAACCAACAATTTGAAATAAGTCAACATCATTACGTGTATGTAATACTTGTGGTTTTTCGCAGGCGCGGTGGTGCAGCCGCTGCCAACCGCGCACCTCATCTTCCGCGCGCCGTCGCAGGCGGCGGGCCACTGCTGGCTGGACGGGCTGGAGCTGGCGCTGCGATGCACCAATGCTATGCTCAGGTGTGGAACTCGTTTATCGAACACTTTTTACTTTGTCGCAATAAATTGGTGGAGGAAAATCATTCCAACACCTTTCAGAGCAGGGAATTCATCCTTACACTTTTATACTGAAGTGGTTTCGTACAGTGCGATTCCAGAGGGCACTATACCCTCCCGCGCACTGTTAAGTTGTGGAATGAACTCTCGGAGTCCCGGGAGTTCTTCAAAAACCCCGAGTTTTTGAAGGTTTGACGAGCCCGGTGGTCGAATGGCTACTTTGAAACCGAGGTCGCGGGTTCGATCCCCGCACAAGACAAACATTTGTGTGCGTGAACATGTCTGTTTGTCTTGGTTTGGGTGTTTACCCAGTTGTCTAGTACCCATAGTACAAGCTTTGCGCTTAATTTGTGACTAGATGGGGCTGTGTAAATTGTCTATTTGAAAAAAAGGGGGCAACAGTTTTTACGCGACCGACAATGCATGAGTTTATGCCCTTAGTATTGTAAGCGCCTATAGGCCGCCATGACTGCCTATATATCAAAAGACCATATGCTTGTTTACCAGTTTAGTGGCATAAAAATCATACAATTAGGTGGCAGAAAATAATTTCAACACCTAGACGGATATAATTAACTATGGTATTAAGATACGTATCTTGCGTTGTCTTGTTTTATATTGTCTCTTACGCACTATAAATAAGGTTCATTCTACATTGTTTAAAGTTATGGCTCGAGCAGACGGCCGCGACGGATAAAATTGCCTTAATCTAGCAGACTGTCGCAGTGGGTAGATATTCCGTAATAATTAACTTTTGAACAATATATTGTAGTATGTAGAGCACAATAGCTAATTTGTACGTTTTACGGTAACTTAAGAGCCCTATTACATTTGCACGCTGACGAGCTCTCGCGCAGTACTAAACCCGCAAAGGCCGCCGGTGAATCATTTTTTGTAGTAATTTTGAAGTTATATTTATCGTTTTTATTGAAATAAGATAATAAATTCATGCTACAAAGTTTATTCATCATGAAGTAACAATTATTCTCGTATAAATTTTGCTCAATAATATTATCGTTTATTCGAGAAATTAACAGTTTACTTAAAGCGATTTTCGAAGTTTTTTTGGTTAAAAGAATGTTTTTTTTCTATATTAAATCAATGACATTTCAAAATTCCGAGGCCGCTATGTACTATACGACTATATAACAAATAACATTCTATTTTTTTTATTTCATTTGTTTGGAACAGTAGTACAATCCAGGAGCTCAAAATAGTGAATGCGCGCATTTTATGAAAATCTTTCTCTGCAATTTTGGGTTTATTTAAAAAGTTAAGCAAAATTTACAAAAAGCGAGGCCGCTACGTACTATGCCAATAGCTATTCTGTACTATTCAATAAGTCAAGATTGTTAATTTATTTTTGTTTCCGAGATCCAGAACGCCAAAATTGGCCATTTTACGCAAAAATCACAGTCAAAAGCGACATAGACGCATATTGCTTGGTCAGCGACAACCCAGTAGTTATAAATAGCATTAAGTCATCAGAATAAAGGCTCTATTCTTATACAACAAGTGTCTACATCATTGGTGCTCGGAGCACCCTCCACCAGCAACCGTCTCATCACGTTGTTACAATATAATAAACCTTAACTCGCTATAAATAAGGTTTGTTATACCGAGAATATCTGTTCCCGTTCGCGGTTCCAACAAACGGTCGCTGTGGATAGATAAACCGTATTTAAAATATAAATAAATAAATAAATATTGTTAGACAAATTACACAGCGCCATCTAGCCCTAAAGTAAGCGAAGCTTGTGTTATGGGTAGTAGACAACTGATAAACATAAGTAAATACATTTTTTTTTTGTAAATACATACTTAATATACATAGAAAACACCCAGACTAAGACAAACAGACATGTTCATGCACACAAATGTTTGTCCTATGTGGGAATCGAACCCAAGTGCGTTGGTGTCGAAGCCGCGTCAGTGATCGGTACGCCACCGAGCTCGTCAAATTTTTTTTTAACGATGTGAAATAAGCTCTACACACGACGGCTCTAACACGCTACGGACCTTCTCAATAAGCTTGAACGACTTCTCAATAACTGCATACGTTTCGCGTTCGGGCTTCGGAAGTGCGACCACGTTTCAGCTTATCGACTTCAATTAAAGTGGTTGCCTATTCGACAGCGGAGAAGCGTTCGCATCCTCACTACGCTCTTCTCTGTTCTTAATGACAACTCTTCTCCGCTTCATCTAAAAACGAAATTCGGCCGTGTGGTTTCCGGCAGACTAGAATAGAATCACTCCGTCTCTTCCCGTGGATGTCATACAAGGCGACTAAGGGAAATACATTATCAAACATCGATCAGGCCTCCCCGACCCGTCTGCCAGCGTGGGGAGGGTAGGCCGAATCCTCCTTCCGTCTAGGACGGACGAGAGAGGGTCGCGCTTCTGTAATGGAGACTAAAATGGACCTGATGATGAATTATAAATAATGCTTTTAATTTTAATGATAGCTAACAGTTAGTACATTGTTTTATGTGCATGAAGATTAAATAAATAAACGTAAGGTGGTCGGTGCAGATGTTCCCGCTCGCGGCCCGAGCAGACGGTGGCGGCGGAGGAGCCCGCCACGGCCAGCCTGTCGCACGAGGAGCTGGAGAAGCACTTCAATGAACACGGTGCGTACTTGCCGATATACACTTGGTTATACCACTCATTCATGTGATAAGGGGCATCCATAAATTACGTCACACGTCAACGGGGAGGGAGGGGGTCCATGAAGTGTGACATTGTGTGACGAGGGGGTGGGTGGGGTCCTAAATTTCGTGACGTGACATTTCAAAATCTATTATAATATAAATGTTAAAACACGAACTTTGAACTATTAACGAAAAA
Organism: Hypsopygia costalis; assembly: GCA_937001555.2. NCBI lineage: Eukaryota > Metazoa > Arthropoda > Insecta > Lepidoptera > Pyralidae > Hypsopygia > Hypsopygia costalis. Next base: position 683,237 of record OW443355.2, read on the forward strand.
CGCAAAAACATTTGCAACTCTAGATGTAAATTTGCAAAATATGTGACGTCGCACTAGGGAGGGGGGAGTCTCACAAATGTGACCAGCTGTGACAAGGACGGGGCGGAGGGGTCAAAAAATCACGATATTCGTGTGACGTAATTTATGAATGGGCCCCTAATAGGCTATTTGACAACGTTCAAATATTGTATAAATTATTTACCAATATCGTAAAATCCACAGAACTATAAAGATCTGCAAACTTTCATTGTAATATCATCCATCCGACTTATTTTAGGGTAGACAAAAATTTGGCGGGAAAGTCCATTTTAAAAGTATGAAATTATTATAAGATAATATTTTTATTGGAGAAGCGATAACAAATACTTAAACTTTTATTATGATACTAATTAAATAAACGTAAATTATTTAACATAGCTGTTGTACAAATTTCTGATTTGATGCATACAAAATACAAACTGTGACGTCATAACTCATTAGCCTTTCGTATGGAGCGTTTTTGGAAAAGTACAAAATTTTGATCTTAAAATTACCATATCTCGAGAGATTTTTGTGCTATCGAAGTAATTCTTTCACCTATGATTATATTATGGGGACGTCCCTACATTTCAAACCGAAATAAATGTTAGTCAAATAGCCTATTGACACTACCTACTTAAAATTAAGGATCAAAGAGCAAGGACTCGCAAATTTTTGAAGTTAAACTTCTTTACGCTCGCTTGACTTGGAGAGTGAGCTGATGAATGCGTCACGAAGGGTTACGGAAACGGAGAACTGAATTTGACAGGGAGATATAAGATAGTAGAGCTAAAGAAGTTTTACTTCAGTCGTGTGGTCTATAGAACACAGTCGTTTATTTTTATGTGCTAATACTTTTAAATCGAATCTCACAGCGAGTTGCGATTTGGTATAGTATTATTGATTATAAAATTCAGCAATTAAAAAACAGCTTACTAATAACAGCCCCCTTACCACCATCTCTTATTGCGATTCAATAATTGAATAGATTGCTCATTCATACCAATGCATATAAGCGACTCTATTCCATTTGAATAGAGTCGCTTATTCATTGGTATGAATAAGCAATCTATTCAGTTGTTGAATCGCAATATGAGATGGTGGTAAGGGGGCTGTACAGGATAACATAATATGTTATGACTCAAAAGAAATCGTTTTATACCATTAATGGGACGCTTTTACATGATTTAAAATGGCGAATATACTTTTTCTGGATAAAATTATCTCACACACGAGCCTAGGAACAACTTTATATAGTTTTTTATTCCACTGTAAAAGTATCGCATAATTTATTCGCATTTTATTTTGTTATTTATTAATTAAACTATGTATAATTAATTGCGATTAAGTTTTTTAGCATAACGTTATTTACACGAGAAATATAAAGGTAAAAAATAATAATATTTTTAAAATCTTCCTTCCTTTTTGCACCGTATTCTGGTTTTCCGTACGCTAAATATGCTATTTTATCGTAAACACTGCGCTAAAATAAACGCTTATGTAATAAAAAAAATAATTTATTGTAATTAAAAATAACGTTGTCCACATTATACTTTATTTTAATTATAAATGACTGTAAATACAATATTATTGCATTATGATAATAATTATATAAATTGAAATATACTTTTTCGTAAATATGGTAATAAATTAAATGACGGTAATTTAAAATATACTTCTTCTATTATAATATCTTTTAATACGATTTCGATGAATCTTCTTATTGTTATTTTTTATTTAAAATACGAATGTGGGATTTGTATGGCACCAATACAGTGTTGAAACTATCAGAAACCACTTTATGCCGTTCGCCGACGCCTCTAATGTCCGTGTCGGATTATTCCCCAAAAAGGGCGAGTTCAGTCGATAGAAAAGTCACATATGCAACTAAAAAACCAAAACCAACAAGAAAAATATCAAAATGGGCGCAGTTTGTGGAATCTATAGAGATAATGCCAAAAGATGTATCTTCTGATACAAGTCCGGAGATAGAGAAAAAAGATGGAGGTATCTTAGATTTCTTGAGAAGGAAAGAGATGAAAGATATACAAAGGAACTCAGCGTCTACGTCGTCATTCAGAATGGATGTAGAAGGGAAAGTACAAAAATGGACGTCTAAAAGCCTAGCATCCAGCCCCCTAAGAATACAAAAGAAAAGTCAAGTGTTGAAGTGCTTCGATCTACCTAAATTCCCAGTGACTCTGGGAGACAAGAAGGGTAAAGAAAAACAAATGTCACCAACGAACGTGATTGAAGAGAATTTCATTCGGTTTATGTCTACATTTCCAAAGAGACGGAGTTCGACCCCTTGTACCTTTAAAAAGTCTTTGACTCAAAAGCGAATCAGTGAGTTGAGAGTGTCTGGCGCAAAAACTGATTCGGAAAATGATGATTATTTGAAAAGCGAACGTCGAAAAATCGGCAGATCTGAATTGCTATGTGAAACGCCCGAAAATATTCTTATAACTAAAACAGCGCCATCTGTTGAGAGGTTTAGGAAGTATAGCTCGTCAAGTACAGACGAGATAGCTGACACAACTGGCTTTCGAAGGTTAGTATGTTGTTAAAAGCGTTCGCTGCAAATTAGCCGCTATTGAATATTGTATAATTAACTAGTGATCATAATGAATTAATTTCTAAGTTAGGGCGCTTTTTGTGTCTAACAAAATGAAATATTTTTCTCGTATATCATGAAATGGAGTACATAAATATAGCACGTTTTCATGAAACGTAACAATATACGAATAGCGGTTTCTGAAACTATTTATTCTCAGTAACTGTTATTGTTTCAAACGTGCCAACCAAATAACGTCAATATGACGCGATCGCGTTCAAAACAAGAAAGCAGCTTTAATATGCTCCTAACTCGGACGATTTGTAGGACATAAACTAAGCTATTATGTTCAGTTAATTAATAATATCGCAACCAAAGAATATCCTTAAGAATTTGAGTGCTAGCTTCCGAATCATACATCTTATATTGCAAGTTTTTACATGCTAATCTGGCGTTTTTATTAGATGGTTCGCGTGCTTGTTTGGCGTGGTTTAAAAAAAAACGTTACTAAAAAATAATAGCTTAATTTGACAAAATAACTGTAAAAGCCGCTAAATAAATAGTTTTTTTTTAAACTTGTTATTGGTGATAACTTGTTTTTAAACGCACATTGATAGCTGAGAAGCTAGCTGAGAGGTTATTGATATTTCGCCGCCATAAACTAGTTTTTTTTTATTTAATAGGACGTCTCCAACGTTTGGTTCACTCACAGCAACGCATACTCCTGAAAAATTCTCATTAATAAACTACGAAAAACTACCATCAGCTAGTTTGAATGCGTTGAAATCGCAGAAAAGAGACGAAAGATTCACTTCACAAAGTGTATATGTGGCTGGAAAGATTGTTACGAACGGTAAGACAGGTGTGTTGCGGTAAGACAGGGATGGGCAACACTGGGCTTTTAGGATATGTTCCCATGGGGCCATCCATATATTACGTCACACGTTAAGGGGGAGGTATTAAGGGGTCCATGAAGTGTGATATTGTGTGACAAGCGGGTGGGAGGGGTCCTAAATTTCGTGATGTGACATTTCAAAATCTATTATAATCTAAGTGTTAAAACACGAACTTTGAACTATTAACGAAAAACTCAAAAACATTTGCAACTCTAGATGTAAATTTGCATAATATATGACGTCATACCAGGGAGGGGAGGAGGCTCATAAGTGTGATACCACACGTCCTTGTCACAGCTGTGACGGGGGGGGGGGGGGGGGGGGGGGGTCAAAAATTCATGAAATTCGTGTGACGTAATTTATGGGGGGCCCCCAATACGTATATATAATTGCCCGATAAATGCCCAGTTTTTATGCATTTGTACTAAACTCACTTTCATTATTCATTCAATTAGATTTACCGACAGGTTTTGCAGCATTATCAAAGTATTTAGATGGTTTTCTTTTTTTTTTACCACTGGAGTGACAAAGAAGCATGCGGCCCGTCTGATGGAAAGCAGTTACCGTAGTCTATGAACGCCTGTACCACCAGGAGCATCACACGCGCGTTGCCGACCCTGTAAAAACCTTTTCACGCTTTTTTTTAGAACCCCATGCTTTAATCTCCTGAGAAAACCTCGACAAGCAGTTCATTCCACAGCTTGACAGTACGCGGGAGAAAACTTCTCTGAAACCGCACAGTACGCGACCACTTAGGCTCCAACGTGTGAGGATGAATTCCCTGTCGATGGCGAGCGGTGCGACTGTAGAAGGAGGCCGTGGGCATCATGTCAAACAACTCCTCTGAACACACCCCATTGTACAATCGGTAAAACACACAATGGGACGCAAAATCTCTTCTCAGACTTAAAGGTTCTAAACCTCTCTCTAATTGCGCTCCACCAATCAACGCACCAACCCCCCACCACCCTTTCCAGTCGTGCGCAGTGTCCGGCGCTAGAGACAAAGGGTGGACGTGTCTGGACATTTGCCCTGATGAAGGTCTCCTTTTGAGATCGAAACTAGTCGGCGTTCCCGACAAAAAGACGTGAGTGACCCGTTTAATTTATCTAATTAATTTAGTATAATGTCTCACGTGAGTTTTAATAATATTACTCTCTCTAATTCTCTTTTTTCTCTTTTCCAAAGAGAGAAAAGGGACAACCATCTAAATACCCTTATAGATAATGCCGTAAAAGCAACGACGTCTGTTTCAAATTAATATAAGATTTAATATAAAAGTAGATGTATCTCGCTATGATAATTTGTGTTTCGTACGCTATTCCATTATTTAGACCAGTGGTTTTCAATCTTTTTGAATATGGGACTCCTTTACATGTTAAAAATTTCTGACGAACCCCTCTTCCCTCAACCTCCATGAAGAGACTTAAACAATTTAGCTGACTATAAAGCTTTAAAAAAAATCTGGACAATTTACACAGCGCCATCTAGTGCCAAATTAAGCGCAAAGCTTGTGTTATGGGTACTAGACAACTGATAATTGTACTTAAATACATTTTTTTCTTTAAATACATACTTATAATACATAGAAAACACCCAGACCAAGACAAACAGACATGTTCATGCATATATATATATATATATATATATTATATTACGTCGGGTGGCAGACAAGCATACGGCCCGCCTTATGTGAAGTGGTTACCGTAGCCATATTAACGCTCGCAACATAAAATATCGCTCGCGCGCAGCCGCCCTCGCTGCCAACGCAGCATCTCCTTCCTTTCTGGTGACCTCACTCACTCGCAGGAACACAACAACCCTCAAGGGAATTGTTATTTGGCTGCAGTATTCTGTGAGGTGGAGGTACATTCCCCAGTCGGGTAGCTTATAAATGCTTACCTCTCTTTTCGCCAGAGCTTCGTTTGTCAGTCAGCAGGGTGCACCGCAGGTGAAGTTGGCTTTGGTTCAAAGATGTTGATGAACCACTTACACCCCCATTACATTCATTTTGTACCCGTATTCCATGGTCAATAAAGTATAAATAAATTAATATGAAAACTGTATGATTATGAAAACACCGAATTCCACGAAGTTGCATAGATACGCGAATAATAATCATTTAGCGTACTTCACACTTGTAGCAATACACCTTGAAACGTCAATATTATCGCTCCGTCCCACTTACGGCACGAGATTTTTGTTTGCCTTTTTGATTACGTTTATTGCCTTCGTTAGTCATACAACTTACAATTACAAATTAATTTCGATGTGTAAAATAAAAATTAACGACCCTGATCCGGCCCTGTGGGAAAAAAATTTACGGTCTTGATCCGGCCCTGTGGAAAAAAAATATTAAATATAGATAAAAAAATATTTAAAATACATACCTATATGTTTTCTATTTTGTTTTCACGAATTAACATTTTTATTTTTCAATAAGGACTATCCATTATGACATTAAATGGGACCAATCTGGAAGTATAACTCTTTCAAATAAAAAAAAAGTTTTTTCAAATCGATTTATAAATGATGGAGTAAGGAATTAATAAACATTTTAAGAAAATTGGGGTGTAAGTGGTTCATCAAGATCTTTGAACCAAAGCCAACTTCACCTGCACGCGGTGCACCCTGCTGACTGACAAACGAAGCTCTGGCGAAAAGAGAGGTAGGGAGCGTAATTGTAAGCTACCCGACTGGGGAACGTACCTCCACCTCACAGAATACCGCAGCCAAATAACGGTTCCCTTGAGGGCTGTTGTGTTCATGCGAGTGAGTGAGGTCACCAGAAAGGAAGGAGATGCTGCGATGGCAGCAGGGGTGGCGGCGCGCGAGCGATATTTTATGTTGCGTGCATTAATATGGCTACGGTAACCGCTTCAGATCAGGCGGGCCTTATGCTTGTCTGCTACCCGACGTAGTATAAAAAAAAAAAAAAAAATACAACCGAATTGGGAACCTCCTCCTTTTTTGGAGTCGGTCAAAAACATGTTTACGAAGCAGTTTTTGCTGGCTATTTGGTATCGTATTCTCATTGCTTACTAACTGACACGATTATTATTTTTTATTCCAACGAAATCGACCGATTACTTTCAAAGATATCGCCGATATTTCACATAGAGTCCTTAGTGAAAAATAAAAAACTTTATTCATGAAAAAAAAAAAGTAGGAAACATATATTTTAAATTTTTATATATTTTTCTGTCGATAATTTTTGATCTATTTTCAACCCCTTTATCCCGGAACACACCGTATACAACCCAACCCGTTTGGCCAGCGTGGGGAGTGTAGGCCAAATCCTCCTTCCGTCTAGGACGGACGAGAGAGGGTCGTGCTCCTGTAGTGGAGACTAAAATGGACCTGATGATGATGATGACACCGTATACATAACGTCGTAGCCAATAACGAAGTCGATAATAATCTAACCTCTCTCACCGCAGTCGGTACAAAGCGGATGCCTACGTTTTAATAAGCACACATGTTACTATGTTAAGGACGTTCTAATTTGACATTTAATCGTTAAGTAAACAGAGTCCATAATCGCGTGTTTGTTTTGTACGCGTAAGGATATTAGTCATTGTAAAGAATAAGTCATAATGTTGAATTTTTTTGAAGCTGGGGTGTAAGTGGTTCATCAACAACTTTTAACCAAAGTCACCCTCACCTGCACGTAGTGCACCCTGCTTACTGACAAACATGGCTCTGGCGAAAAGAGAGGTAGGGCATAGCGTATTTTTTAAGCTGCCCGACTGGGGAAGTACCTCCACTTCACAGAATACCGCAGCCAAATAACAATTGCCTTGAGGTTTGTTGTGTCCCTGCGAGTGAGTGAGGTCACCAGAAATAAAGAAAGGAAGAAGTATAGGCTGGCAACGGATCGGCGACCCTTTGTTGTTGACGATCTCCATGGGCGGTAGTGATTGCTTTCCATCAGGTGACCCACATGCTGGTTTGCCTTCCTCTCAAAAAAAAAACTTTTTTTTTGCTTTTGGGGCTGTAGTGATAATAATCATACATTATGCATACTTATGATATTTTATTCATTATTATGAGTACTATTTACTATTTACCCGACAGCGACAGAAGTAGGGTTATGTTTTTTGAGAGTTTGAATGTATGTATGTATGTATAATTGTTTGGCACGCTCTGCAGCCCGAACGGCTGGATGGATTTTAGCTTGAGAGGTGTCGTTAGATTCGTATTTGCTGTGAGAGTGACACTGGGTACATCAAAATGAAAAACATAATCAAAATGGCGGATTTTTGGCGCCAAGTTCAAATGCTCGCCGCAGTCTGGACGGCTCGATGGATTTTAGCTTGAGGGGTGCCATTAGATATGTATTTACTGTGAGAGTAACATTGCATATATCAAAATAAATAAAACTAAAAGACGTAAAATAAAAACGGTAATTTAAAAAACTAAAAAACCCAACTGCTTTTCTGTGTAATTTGGAAATGTTGGGTTTTTTAAATTACCGTTTTTATATCCTTGCTCATTCATTCCTTGGGCATCACGCGTGAACGGCTGGACCGATTTGCCTATTTATTTTTATGTTGTATTTGTTATTGTCTGGAGAAGGTTCTTGTGAAAGAAATAAACAGGAAAGTTGGGCGGAAAATTAGAAAGTTTAAGAAAACTAAACGGCCATTATGAACTTTTCTAATATAACTTTATGTAGTTTGACAGAACTGTCAGTCATTTGACAGATTGCGCGAAACCAATTCGAATTCAATATTCATTGTTAACAAGACAGGACAACGTGCGTCGGGTCAGCTATTAATAAATAAATATTCTTGGACAAGACTAACATTTGTGTGCATGAACATGTCTGTTTGTCTTGGTCTGGGTGTTTTCTATGTATCATAAGTATGTATTTACAAAAATAAGTTGCCGTGTGATTTCCGGCAGACTAGAATAGAATCACTCCGTCTCTTCCCGTGGATGTCGTACAAGGCGACTAAGCGAAATACATTATCAATATCTAGGTGTTTTCTATGTATCATAAGTATGTATTTACAAAAATAAGTTGCCGTGTGATTTCCGGCAGACTAGAATAGAATCACTCCGTCTCTTCCCGTGGATGTCGTACAAGGCGACTAAGCGAAATACATTATCAAATATCGATCAGGCCTCCCCAACCCGTCTGGCCAGCGTGGGGAGTGTAGGCCAAATCCTCCTGTCTGTGACGGCCGAGAGAGGGTCGTGCTCCTGTAGTGGAGACTAAATAGCCTGATGATGATTTACAAAAAAAATGTATTTAAGTATATTATCGGTTATCTAGTACCAATAGCACTAGCTTTGCTTAGTTTGAGACTAGATGGCAGTGTGTAATTTGTCCAGGTATACTTTTTATTTTATTTATACATATAAATAAATAAATATTTGTGGACAATTTACACAGCGCCGTCTAGTCCCAAATTAAGCGCAAAGCTTGTGTTATGGGTACTAGACAACTGATTAATGTACTTAAATACATTTTTTTTGTAAATACATACTTACAATACATTGAAAACACCCAGACCAAGACAAACAGACATGTTCATGCACACAAATGTTTGTCTTGTGCGGGAATCGAACCCGCGACCTCGGAGTCAAAGTGGCTAGTGCTAACCATTCGACCACCGAGCTCGTCACATATACTATTTATCATAAAAGCCCGGCATTGTGCCCATCACTATGCGCACGTGATTCTATCGATACCTTATAAAGAACCTACTTTATTAGCTAATTATCGAATTACACAAAATTGCAATATAAAAACACCTATAAATCAATTTGTGTAACCTACTCTTTAGAATATTCCGTAAAACCACGACAATTAAATATAAACTTTAATTCATTAGCAATAAAGTCGACATTACAACCACAGCGGTATTCATAGATAATTCATGTCACATAATACGTGAGAATTAAATGTCAACTTTAAGTTTAAGTTTGTAAAGTCGAAATTACAATAATGAATATCTTTGTTTACAATTGTATGCTTTAATCTAATGTCTTTAAGGTGTAAATTGCAATATCAAAGAGGTTTTTTTTAGATAATTTGAAGCTGGTTTTGCCCGTTAGTTAGTATGTTATCAAACGCGATAGTGAGTGGTCACGTCTGACCGACTTTAAAAGTGAAGTTTCGTGTTTGTTTTACATTTTGCTAAGTGATAATTCCTAACAAATCTTTTTTGTTTTTTTTTGGGTGATGATATAATTGTGTTGTGATTGCTTATACCCGATTACGATGTGAAGAAGGGTAATGTGTTTGATTAAAATATTTTTGTGACCAATTTTGGACAAATATGGCTGGAATACTTCAATGCAATCGAAAATGCAAGTTAAGCAATACCGTAGCATAGACCGTAGCCTGTCTGTAGATGGGTTTATAATTATGTTTAGTTGTGATTGCTTTAACCCGATTACGATGTGAAGAAGGGTAATGTGTTTGATTGAAATATTTTTGTGGCCAAATTTGGACAAATATTATTGGAAGACTTCAATCGCACATGCAAGTTAAGCAATATAAACCGTAGCTTGTAGGTAGATGGGTTTATAACTTTATATATCTTAAGCTCCTATGTGTTTAAATATAATTGTGGTTGCTTGGAAATCTAATCGAAAACGCAAGTTAAGCTATGTTGACTGCAGCCTGTTAACAGATGGGTAATGTTTTTCTGAACAAATATAATTGAAGTATAATCTAATTGATTATATTATATCAGCCAGATTTAGACTTTTAAAAGTAAAAAATCCCGGGATACGTTTGAACAAACGGGACTAAGAAAAGTGTATTCATTATTATTATTATTTTTATACTACATCGGATGGCAAACAAATACGGTCCGCCTGATGTGAAGCGGTTACAGTAGCAATATTAACGCTCGCGAAGTAAAATATCGCTCGCGCGCCGCCACCCCCGCAACGCAGAATCTCCTTCCTTTCTGGTGACCTCACTCACTCGCTGGAACACAACAACTTTCAAGAGAATTGTTATTTGGCTGCGGTATTCTGTGAGGTGGACGTACATTTCCCAGTCGGGTAGCTTACAATTACGCTCCCTACCTCTCTTTTCGCCAGAGCTTCGTTTGTCAGTCAGCAAGGTGCACCGCGTGCAGGTGAAGTTGGCTTTGGTTCAAAGATGTTGATAAACGACTTACACCCCATTCATTAAAATAAATAAATATTCAAGCAATGTCGACTGTAGCCTATTAATAGACGGGTTTGCTTATTTCGAAGCACGGAGGAGTCTTCGGAGCGTACGTTAAGCCGTCGGTCTGGCCTCCGCAAACCCGCAGTTGAGCACCATGAAGTACGCTCTAAACCCCTACGATTTACAATGGGATGTAGTAGAATGATCGAAAACGCAAGTCAAGTAACGTCAAGTGCATTTTTAAAGTGAAAACTTCTTTAGCGGCGTTGTGCACTTTTTGGGATAGGTGAAAAATGTTAAACTCGCGTCAGGACACGTGGCCTGATCGAAAATTCGTAAGACGGAGGGAGAGTAGACCGCCGGCGCGGCGTAGGAGAGAAAGTGATATCCCTCTCTCTTTCTACCGCGCGTCGAAAATGTATGTTGTTTATTTTTAATGTAACGTAAATTGTTATGTTTGTGTACGATAGCGCAATAAATGAATATTGTATTTTACCACATAAATGATAGTACTTTTATACTGATAAATAAAGCAATTCGTGCGAAATTATTCCCCAACCATTACAAAATATTCAAAAATGCACAACGTTAATGTTCAAGTTTTCACTTTTGTCGGCATTCCCGGAGTGCCACTGTTTTTTTAACACATTGAAGCAAGAGAGCATACGGCCCGCCTAATGTAAAGAGTTACGGTAGTCTACGACGTTTGTAATGCAAGGGGTATGGCTCACGCTTTGCTATTGAACGACTGGTACAAAATCGTCCTTCGCGAGCGTTTATATTGAAGGTTTGTACGTAACCTCGCGACGAATATTTATTTGATTCAATAATTGACGACCCCAAGTGCTTAGTGCGTGTATTTGGGTCACATCACTACATAGTATAAAACAAAGTCGCTTTCTCTGTCCCTATGTCCCTTTGTATGCTTAAATCTTTGAAACTACGCAACGGATTATGATGCGGTTTTTTTTAATAGATAGAGTGATTCAACTGGAAAGTTTATATGTATAATATATGCATAACATAGTAGAAAAACACTGATAATTTAGAGGTTTCTAATGTGATGTCGTAAATAAACACATTTTTTTGCTCTTTCATTGCAAACGCTGGCTGAACCCAACGAGATAGATCAAAATAATGTAGTACAGTATTGTTCACCTTAAAATGGTCTACAAAAAAGTTCGCGATGGTATATGTCTATCTCTTAGTGGTAACACACAATAACCGTTATTTTATCCTTTGCTTTTTACAAGAAATAATGCCTTATTTACGAAGCGATTTTAAGCAATACAGAATTAATCCTTATCCAATTAAGTACCATAAATACATTGCGCATTTAATATAGATCAATATGGCCCTTCACAGCATGTAATTTAAATGAATAGTTTAGAAGATATTACACATTTAAAATGCAGGGACATAACGGCTGTGGCGGTACCGGCCGCGGAGCCGGCGGCGTGTGCCTATAACTGGGGAAGGACTGGATAGGACAAAGCGCAAAGACCTTCTGTAGTACATTTAGTATCAGCATTGCACCCGTGCGAAGCCGGGGCGGGTCGCTAGTTATTTTTATATATGAGTGGGGGGCAAGCGAGCATGTGGGTCACAATCACCACCGCCCATAGAAATCAGCAACACCAAAGGGTCACCGATCCGTTGCCAGCCTTTTAAGGGAAATATTGACTCTGTTCTTGAAGGCCCATTACAATACACTTTACGGGACACTTTATCTACTATATAAAAATAAGTCGGGTTTTCCTTCCTGACGCTATAACTCCAGAACGCACGAACCGATTTCCACGGTTTTACATTCGTTAGAAAGGTCTCGGGCTCCGTGAGGTTTATAGCAAAGAAAATTCTGGAAAAATTTGAAAAGAAAAGCGGGAAAATCTTTTTTCACATACAGCGCCATCTCTAAGGAAATGGATGGAAACGAAAAGATTGAGCCACAGCGAAGCGTGGTCGGGCCGCTAGATATGTATAACTAAAGCTATAATATTATATACTACCGCTATAATTATATATATAAAAATCAATGCCACTTTTCTTTGTAATTTTATAACTCAGGAACGGGCTCACCTATGCAAACCAAATGTTTAGGGTTTATTCGGACTGTTAATGGGGATTTTGCTGTCAAATTGAAACTTTTTTCAGTGTTGACAGTACAAGCATCTTGTTATGTCATTCATGCGGTCATTTCATGTTGGACGTGCTTCGACTTTATGTTGCCTGTTCCAGAGTCGGTACCCAGCCGTTTGTTTATTCATGCTCAAAATGGAAAAACAAAAAATATTGTTTATCCAAATGTTTTAGATTAAGTTTTAAAATAGCTAGCAATTAATAAAATATTTTTTTGTTCGAATAAATGAATTTGGTGTTCCAATTTTTTTTTTATTATTTCACTTTATACGTAGCGAAGCACGTACCGGGCCGCTAGTATTTTATATATATAATAACTACTGGCTGTGTGGTTTCCGGCAGACTAGAATAGAATCACTCCGTCTCTTCCCGTGGACAAGGCGACTAAGGGAATACATTATCAAACATCGATCAGGCCTCCCCAACCCGTCTGGCCAGCGTGGGGAGTGTAGGCCAAATTCTCCTTCTGTCTGGGACGGGTGAGAGGGTCGTGCTCCTGTAGTGGAGACTAAAATGACCTGATGATGATGATGATATAATAACTATATATAACTTAGGCGCCATCCATATTACATCACACGTTAAGGGGGAGGGAGGGGGTCGACGAAGTGTGATAATGTGTGACGAGGAAGTGGGAGGGGTCCTAAATTTCGTGACGTGACATTTTAAAATCTATTATAATCTAAGTGTTTAAACAAGAACTATGAACTATTATTAACGAAAAACTCAAAAACATTTGCAACTCTAGATGTAAAATTGCAAAATATGTGACGTCACGCTAAGGAGGGGGGGGGGGGGGTCTCACAAATGTGACCAGCTGTGACAAGGACGGGGGGAGGGGTCAAAAATGTTCATGCACACAAGTAACGTATTTATCTTGTGCGGGTATCGAACCCGCGACCCCGGAATCAAAGTGGTGGCCATTTGACCACTGGGGTCGTCCCGACGAATTAGCGAAATTGTTCAATCCGTTCACGCGTGATGCGATGACCAATGACCATTATCATCATCATCAGGTCATTTTAGTCTCCACTACAGGAGCACGACCCTCTCTCGTCCGTCCCAGACGGAAGGAGGATTTGGCCTACACTCCCCACGCTGGCCAGACGGGTTGGGGAGGCCTGATCGATGTTTATCGTTATATATTTTTCGCCAGAGCATGGTTTGTCAGTCAACAGGTGCACCCTGCACCGCGTGCAGGTGAAGTAGGCTTTGGTTCAAAGATGTTGATGAACCAATTTCACCCCAAAAGCGACATTGTTCAATTATCGGAGTTGAAAATTTAGTTGAACTAATTTTGTGTTAAAAGTTTTTCGACTACGTTCACTTTTAACTCTATAGGCAGCCTGTTAAAAATAACCACTGTTTGGTAACGTACACCTTGCTTTATCACCTTTAGATTAGGATGCATTCCTGTCTTAATAGTCTTCCTGCGGGTCTTTTCTCTTTCTATCATTACCTCTTCAGACTCATATAGATGCCTTTCCTTATGAAAGTTATTTAAAAGGACCAGGATATATAAACTAGGTACAGTTAAAATTTCAAGACTTTTGAAATAAGGTACACAGGACTCCCAAGACGGAATTCTTGCCATAATACGTATAGCCCTTTTTTGAGCTATAAAGGCTCTTTGCACATTACATTTAAAACTATTGCCCCAGAATGCTATACTATAGCGTAGTTTTGATTCAATTAATGCATAGTACACTATCTTTAACTGTTGAATAGTCAGCTCGTCTCTGAGACTACGAAGTGCATAGCAAGAAGAACTTATTGACTTTTCTACAGCTCCAATTTCTGTTTTCCAATTTAAGTCTGCATCAATGTGTACTCCTAAGAATTTGATATTTGTCACGCTATTAATAATTTTCTTTTGCAGTTTTATTGCAAGTTTTTCCTTATTGCGTTATGTTGTCCTAAAAAGAAGAATATCACTCTTATTTACATTGAGCTCTAGATTATTAGTCATAAACCAGTTGTAAAAGACTGCTATGGTATTGTTTGCTGTCGTTTCTAATTCACTTAAGGTACCACCTGTCACAACAGCATTTGTGTCATCTGCAAACAATACAAGTTTTATATTTTGAACCTCATTATATAAATGATTTACAATATCGTTCATAAAAATAATAAGTAATATTGGACCTAATATGGAACCTTGAGGCACGCCCCTGTTGATTTGTTTCATTTTTGACCTGAAAACATTTTCAGTTGATCCATCTGCATTTGTACTTTTTATCTCCACAAATTGTAACATATATACTTCGTCGGGTGACAGACAAACAAGCATACGGCCCACCAAAAAGCAATTTAGCTGAGTTAAAATGTTCGCAAGGCAACGCATCTCTCCAAATCGAATAGTCGATTTGTAAGATGAATATTTGCCTAGCCTTTACACTTTGATGTTTTTTATCATTTTGCTGGTGACGTCAATGACGTGTCGTTTGTCTTAAAATTTGGAAAACCCCTGTAACGTAATCTCTTTAATCTATGTATATATATTGGCCGTGTGGTTTCCGGCAGACTAGAATAGAATCACTCCGTCTCTTCCCGTGGATGTCGTATATATAAAAATAAATTAATAGTTTAAAAAACACTAGAAAAACACGCTTTTATAAATGCACCTGATCGTGTTCAAAGTCCATTACGTGGCCTTTCTCACAAGTGCAAACACGACTATGATACTATATTCCATCATGCAATGCCAGTGCCTATCTTCCGGCTTCATCATCAGACCTTGAAACCTAATCGTGGTCAAAGTTCATTACAAGACTTTTCTAAGAAATCCAAAAACAGCTATGATACGATGTTCCATCACGAAGTTCCAGTTCATATCTTTCGATCAGTTCGACAGTACCATATTATTGTATTGTCATCAGAACTACATACAGCTGCCAATTGTCATTACGCTGCGATCCTTGGAAGATGGTTAAATTAGTTACCTTAGATTTCATTACATAGTTAGTTACATACAGGACGACTTAATAAAAGGGTGTTAATGATATAAAAAATCTTTCCACGTGACTGTACATAGTTCATATACCTCCACCATTAGCCAATGCCAACTGTGTAACAGTAATCGCCGCAAACAGGTCGACAAATGTGAACTAATAGCGTAATTTGAGACGAGCACAAGCATTGTTACAACTGTGTACATATTGTACATAGATAATAACGTGTTGTAGCACAAACATTGTTTAAATTACTCTTTTTAACCGACTGGGGAAGCAGGCAGTGCTATGTTTTTCTAATGTATGTATGTAACGGCAAGTGACGGCAACGCGCATGTGATGCCTCTGGTGTTACAGGCGTCCATAGGCTACAGTAACTGCTTTCCATCAGGCGGACCGTATGCTTGTTTATCACCTTAGTGGTAAAAAAAAACGGCCCGCCAGATTTGAAGCGGTTACCGTAGCCATATTAACGCTCGCAAAATAAAATATCGCTCGCGCGCCGCCACCCCCGCTGCCATCGCAGCATCTCCTTCCTTCCTTTCTGGTGACCTCACTTACTCGCAGGAACGCAACAGCCCTCAAGGGAATTGTTATTTGGCTAATATGGGGCCCGTCTAGCGTAAGCTACGCCTCTGTCACACATATGTTTTGCGCCCCGTGTTCGGTTCGGGTAGATAAAAGAGCCCCGACCCTGATGCGTATGGGTTTAAGAGAGGTATAGAGCGTAATTGTAAGCTACCCGACTGGAGAATGTACCTCACAGAATACCGCAGCCTAATAACAATTCCCTTGAGCATTGTTGTGTTCCTGCGAGTGAGTGAGGTCACAAGAAAGGAAGGAGATGCTGCGTTAGCGACGGGGGTGATGGCGCGCGAGCGATATTTTATGTTGCGAGCGTTAATGTGGCTACGGTAACCGCTTCACATCGGGCGGGCCGTATGCTTGTCTGCAAAAAGGGGGTCCGACCAAAATTTTGATATGGGGCCCGTCTAGCGTAAAGCTACACCTCTGTCACACACGCTCATGTTTTTAATACTAGGTACATAATACAAAAAGAAACAGGCGGGCCGTATGTCTGCCACCTGACGTTATAAAAAAAAAACAATTGGCATAGAAATCGTTGAATATACATAAAAAAAGAGACATACAGTCGAATTGGGGTGTATGTGGTTCATCAACATCTTTGAACCAAAGCCAACCTCACCTGCACGCGGTGCACCCTGCTGACAGACAAACGAGGCCCTGGCGAAAAGAGAGGTAGGGCATAGCGTATTTTTAAGCTGCCCGATTGGAAGTACCTCCACTACACAGAATACCGCAGCCAAATAACAATTCCCTTGAGGGTATTTGTGTTCCTGCGAGTGAATGAGGTCACCAGAAACAAAGAAAGGAAGGTGAATAGGCTGGCAACGGATAGGCGACCCCTTGGTGTTGCTGATCTCCATGGGCGGTGGTGTTTGCTTTCCATCAGGTGACCCACATGCTCGTTTGCTACCCTCTCATATATATAAAAAAAAAAAGAACAGAACTTCCTTTTTTGCAGTCGGTTAGTAAAAATATCTATTTCTAGGTAATCCGATCAATTAGGAAGTGCCCTGAGGTCGTACAATATCAAGTGGAATTAGAACAAAAACTACTTGCTAACTTATTGCAAAATACACGACCTTCTAAAAAGCTGGCCTATGTCGCAGGCATGTTTCGTAATCGGTACGTTTGAATAATGTCTTATAGTTTTTGTATATACCACTAAAGTGGAAAACAAGCATACGGCCCGCCTAATCTAAAGCAGTTACAGTAGCCTATGAACACCTGTAACACCAGGGGCATCACACGCGCGTTGCCAACCGTGTAGAAATCTCTTCACGCCCTTTTTGAAGAACCCCATGCTGTGTCTCCCGAGAAAACCTCGACAGGTAGTTCATTCTACAGATTGACGCGAGGAAATAAAATGTCTTGGATAACTCATGACGAGCTCGGTGGTGTAGCGGTCAATGACGCGGCTTCGATACCAACGCTCGTGGGTTCGATTCCCACATAAGACAAACATTTGTGTGCATGAACATGTCTGTTTGTTTTAGTCTGCGTGTTTTCTATGTATCATAAGTATGTATTTACAAAAAAAATGTATTTACGTATGTTTATCAGTTGTCTAGTACCAATAATTAATACAAGTTTCGTTTACTATGGGGCTAGATGGCGCTGTGTAATTTGTCTGACAATATTTATTTTATTTATTTATTTAACTGTCAACCTTCCTGGAACATTACAATAGAATGACTCTTATTTACTTCAGAATAATACAATATGAATTATAATAACTAACTCTGGGGTGTTAGTTGAACCAAAGCCAACCTTATGTGGTGGTGAGCCACTTACACCCAAATTCACTATAACCTTCACTTCACTATCATCTTCATCAGGTCATTTTAGTCTCCACTACAGGAGCACGACCCTCTCTCGTCCGCCACAGACAGAAGTAGGATTTGGCCTACACGCTGGCCAGACGGGTTGGGGAGGCGTGATCGATGGTACTGTATTTCCCTTAGTCGCCTTGTACGACATCCACGGGAAGAGACGGAGTGATTCTATTCTAGTCTGCCGGAAACCACACGGCCAACTAAGTAGTGTCCCTCATTTCACTATAACTTTATTAATTTTAATCCTACGCTGCCCTCTCAACCCTGTCTCACACAGACGAAGTTGCTCGGGTCAGCTAGTTTACTAATGAAGATATTGATTGTTTGTGGGATGCTGTTACGTGCATGACTTTAAATTGATATTATGTAGTGATACATGACCGTGATGGTTAATAATAAGTGAGATCGGAATTGATTTTATTGATATTGAAATGAACACGTGAATGCGATGACACGTGAACATGTTTATTCAACAAAAATCTGATGCTACATATATTAGAAGCCCTTTCACTTTTCCACACTAATTTGTACCGCAACCTCATTAAAACTAAATAGACTACCAATTTCCAAAAAACCTCCTCAGCAAAACTGAACCCCAATATCGATCAGAAGGCCAATTCTCGTAATTTTTCTACGATCGCAGATTGAAAGTTGACCGAATCGAGATTGAATTGTGAATTGACTAAAATTATATACCTGATTTCATTGATTAATTATTATCAATTCTTTTAGTTGGCAAAGTAACATTCTTAGTTTGTTTAATTCTCAGTCATATTCGGATATAATCCCACTTTAATTAAACTTTGAAGTTACATATTGTATTACGACGAGAATACCAAATTTGACATTTGTGGGATCGAGACTGGATCGGAGCTGAATTTTGACTACATTTTTACTACGAGAATTTCCCCTCAGAGGGGCAATTCTCGTAATTAAAATGTATCTCAAATGTCAAATGGATCTCACAAATGTCAAATTTGGTATTCTCGTATCACAATATGAAATTTCAAAGTCTAATTTAAGTAGGATTATATTTAAATATTACCGATTAAACAATAGTTTGTTTAATTAAAATAACATTCTTAGTAGAATGTTATTTTGCCAACTATAAGAATTGATAATAATTAATTAATTAAATCTAGTATATAATTTTTAGTCAATACACAATTCAGTATAGATTCGGTCAACTTTCATTCTGCGATCATAAATAATTACAAGAATTGGCATTCTGGAAACTCTTTTACGTAGACATATTCGAATGTTCCATTGGAAACATGCGAAACTGACCCCTTACCAACATCTCTTATTGCGATTCAATAACTGAATAGAATGCCTATATTGACAGAGTTTCTTTCGGCATTTCTTCTCGTCAATGGTCATTCCGAAATGCTGGTAGATAAAAAAATATACCTAATTATAAAAGACGTGTCTAAGTGCCCGCGAGGGCCCACAGAATAAAGAATTTTGACTTTGACTTTGACTTTGCTTATTCTTACCAATGAATAAGCGACTCTATTTCAAATGGAATAGAGTCGCTTATTCATTGATATGAATAAGCAATCTATTCAATTATTGAATCGCAATAAGAGATGGTGGTAAGGGGGCAGCTCGTTTAAAAGTTGAAAAATCACATTTCTAGAACAACGAAAAAAAGATGAAATGTAATTTAATACTGATTTAATTCAATTAATATTATTTTGTAAAAACTTAACGTAAATATTTATTTTCATTAAAAGTCGTAATATCTAATTTGATTGATACGACTGAATTCGATACGCATTTATTAAATAGAAAAGTAATTTTTAATAAAATTATTTTTTAGTTCGATTGATCATTACAGCGTGTTTTTTTAACTATATTTATTAACATGCAAGTAACGAGAGTATTGTAACGATAATTTTCGGAATAATTTCAAAATGTCTAACTTTTCATAACACCTACAACATTTAATCCTTCGAGGAGAGATACAGCCAGGGCCGTTTAGATAATTTCACATCGAATTAAAACTTCTTTTATTGCTTTGATATAAAGTTGACATTAGCTTGACAAGTTTAAATCCCACGGCAATTAAACGCATGTGGTTGTTATTGGCTGCGACATGGTACTTACTACGTTAGATTGATAAAAATGTTGGACCATACAAGATAAATACCAGAGGGCTGGCCTATTTCTCGCTGAACGAATAAGCATTATAAATATAAATATTTCTGGACAATATACACAGCGCCATCTAGTCCCAAATTAATGCACAAAGCTTGTGTTATGGGTACTAGACAACTGATAAATGTATGTACTTAAATACATTTGTTTTTTGTAAATACATACTTATAATACATAGAAAACACCCAGACCAAGACAAACAGACATGGTCATGCACACAAATGTTTGTCTTGTGCGGGAATCGAACCCGCGACCTCGGAGACAAAGTGGCCATTGCTAACCATTCTACCACCTAGCTCGTCAACATTCAACAGCAACTGGCCGTGTGGTTTCCGGTAGACTAGAATAGAATCACTCCGTCTCTTCCCGTGGATGTCGTACAAGGCGACTAATGGAAATACATTATAAAACATCGATCAGGCCTCCCCAACCCGTCTGGCCAGCGTGGGGAGTGTAGGGCAAATCCTCCTTCTGTCTGGGACGGACGAGAGAGGGTCGTGCTCCTGTACTGGAGACTAAAATGAGATGATGATGATGAATAAGTATTACTATTAGGGTTCTTCTCAAGAAGCCCCGTCGCCAGAACTGGCACTTAAATTCACTTTCACGTTCAAGATAGTGTGATGAAAGTGAATCTAAGCTCTGCGGATTTAAAGTAGTAATGATTTAGATACATGTTCTTATATTTAGTTTGTATGACGTTTCTAAGTGCTTTATAAAATCCAAGGAATAAAGATATTTTGATTTGATTTAATTTGGTTCCTCTCCCGTATTTCCTGGGAGACTCCGGTAATAATGGTTAATATCCCGATCTCCCGGAAACAATAATTTCTCCGATTTTTCTAAGAAGTATACGCATCCTTTGCTTGCACATCACTACTCGTTCTCTACATTGTTATCTTGTTCTTTCCATTCCTGTCTCTAACGCTTCTTGTGAGAAATCGATTAGATTTATTTTTTTATACTACGTCGGGTGGCAGACAAGCATACGACCCACCTGATGTGAAGCGGCCACCGTAGCCATATTAACGCTCGCAACATAACATATTGCTCGTGCGCCGCCACCCTCGCTGCCACCGCAGCAACTCCTTCCTTTCTGGTGACCTCACTCACTCGCAGGATCACAACAATCCTCAAGGGAATTGTTATTTGGCTGCGGTATTCGGTGAGGTGGAGGTACATTCCCCAGTCGGGTAGCTTACAATTACGCTCCCTACCTCTCTTTTCTCCAGAGCTTCGTTTGTCAGTCAGCAGGGTGCACCGCGTGCAGGTGAAGTTGGCCTTGGCTCAAAGATGATAATGAACCACTTACATCCCTAAACTTTTTGTATACAAGGTCGGGTGATAAACAAGCATAGGGCCCGTCTGATGCGAAGCGGTTACCGCTTCCGTTGTGTTCCTGCGAGTGAGTGAGGTCACCAGAAAGGTGGGCTGGCGGCGCGCGAACGATACTTTATGTTGCGAGCGTTAATATTACTACGGTACCCGCTTCAGATCAGACGGGCCCTATGCTTGTTTGCCACTCGACCTTGTATCAAAAAAAGGGGAATAAAATGTAGGTGTAGTAAAATTATAATGACGCGAGTTACAGCGGTACGTGTTCTAAACAAACAGAATGTTTTGTAACGAACTTAACTTGAAGGTCACACGACACATTTGTTGACGTTGTAATGAGAAATGGAGTTATAAATAGACATACATGAGCCTTATGTCATATGTAACTATAAAATAAAAATAAAATAGTTTATTTCAATAACAGGGTACATCAAATTTTCGGCAGGTTCTGGAGTTACCATTTAATACTTGTGTTAGATAACTCCGCTCTTCGGTAATTAAGTATGCATATTACATATTCGTTTTTTTCGATTCTTGTTAATATTAAAAGTAAAAACTACTACCTAGTTTGTTTTCAACCTTGAATTACGAGTATACAAAATAAAAAATTTAGGAAAAACAGTGATCTCCATCAATTAAATTTAAGAAATAAAAACAAACTCGCTGTGCATATTTCTAGGCTCCATAAAATCTCTAACTCATTCCCAGGCCAATGTATACGCTTCTACAATAAACTTCCAAACGACGCGTTTAAATTATCCATGGGTAAATTTAAGAAATATATCAAAACTAGACTATGTCAAAGGGCTTACTATTGTATCTCAGATTACATAAATGATAAAAGTATTTGGAAATGAATTGCTCTTGTTACGTTATGTTAATGATTGTATTTGTATTTAATGTAACGATATTGGCAATTAAAAGAGTCGGCCTTGAGTTTCTTGCCATTTTGACTTTCTTCTCAAGAATCCCCGTGGCCGGAACTGGCACTTAAATTCACTATCACATTCAAGATAGTGTGATGAAAGTGAATCTAAGCTCTGCGGATTTAGAGTAGTAATGTTTTATACATGTTCTTATATTTAATTTGTATGACGTTTCTAAGTGCTTTATAAAGTCCAAGGAATAAAGAAATTTTGATTTTGATTTTGAAAGTAACTGGCTGGGATCAAGGGTACATTTAAAGGGGAGAGTGAAAATGAAAAATATTTATTACTAACTGACTCGACACACGTTGTCCTTTTCTCTTAACAATGAATATTGTATTCGAATTGGTTTCACGCAATATTATGTCAAATGACTGACAGAACTGTCGAAAGACATAAAGGTATATTAGAATAATGAGACGAACTTCTTAGCTTCCATGGATTCACCGTGCGGGTGCCGGGTCCATCGTGTGGCAGAGAGAGAAACCCAAGCAGATCCCGAGACTTGTGACACGGGTGTAGGTTTAAGGGGCCCCTTTCCGACGTACATCAACACTCACCTTCACTACTTGTGTTTCTCTCCCTGCCCTGCCAAATCTGGTATGAACCTGCTAATGCAGCTTTAGATACTCGTTCTAGTATAGAACTTACTGCACTTCTGGACAAGCCAAGGTCTTTCAGCAGGTTATAGAGAGATTTTGCTGGTATACCTCTCGCTTCTACTTCTACAGCGTATAGATTAACTACATAGCCGCTTTTTGTTAATTCGTTTAGGAGGTCATAATATTTGTTTTGTTTTATCGCGTGGTCTTTGGGTATGTTAGTTTCCCACGGTACGGTAAGCTCTACAAGTACTATACGTTTTGTAGCTCTGGAGAAAAGGAATATGTCCGGTCTGGATGTCGAAACACACACATCTTCTGGGATTTTATAGTGCTTTTCATACGTGTCCATTAAAATAGTCCAGTCAGGTGCTGCACTGAGGATTGAGTAAGGCTTGTTCTTGGAGTTTGAAGTTGAGCCTCCTTTTATAAAGTTAATTTGTCTTTTGTTTGTCGTTAATCCTTTTTGGGCTCTAGCTATTGAAAGGCTTATGGCTTCACGTATGATTTGAAGTACTCTGTCATGGCGATGTGAGTAATGACCCCTATCAAGGAGCACCTTGCATCCCACCAATAGGTGCCTTGCTGTACATATCGCCTCTCCACAAGTATAGCAACATTTTTCAGAGGCTTTTCCCCACCTAACTAAGTTACTCTGGTCAGGGAGGGTCATTTGAAAGGTATTAAGATAGAATTTTAATAAGGCAGGAGACCAGTCATACAGCAAGGTGCGCCACTTCAGAGCTAACGGGATGCAAAACTCGCCTATGGTTAACCACTCACTTTGCATTTCTAAATTCATAGCGTGCACTTTGTAACTGTCATTTTCGTCTTGTTGTAGAAAGGTTTTTACTATGTCTCGGTCTTCCCTTTTCTTTCTCGCGCCCAACCCAGCTCTATTTGCCTGTGTTTTAAGAAAAAATAAAAACCGACTTCAGCTGGCAAGCGCTGCTTGTTGGTGGAATACCCCGAGAGACGCTGCTGCCTGTCTTCCGGGAGAAAAGTTATTGCGTCACACATTCCTTTGTACGACATCCAGCGCAGAGCAATAGAGTGGCGCAATTCTATGCTGCCGGCAACCACAGGACAAATTTAAGGGTTTCCATCGATTTTTCTGGGATCCCCTCACCAGACCCTGACTTGGTGAATATGGGACCAACTCGCAATAATACTCTTTCAAATAAAAAAAATGAATTTGACCATACCTGCTTATAAAATTTAAGAGTTTCCCTTGATTTCCCTGGGATCCCATCATCAGATCCTGACTTGGTGAATGTAGGACCACCTTGGAATCATACCCTTTCAAATAAAAAAAAAAGACGTGTGGCACTCGGGGACTGCCGCGGTAAAGCTATTGCATAGCATTTTGTATCAACTTATGCAATTATAATTTTCATAATGTTATAATAAAGCACTTGTACTATTCCACGTTATCAAGGTAAACTGTTTACCTTGATAATGCCTTAGCGGCGAAACCGGTCGGTAATATTAAATATAATAACGTGGAATAGTACAAGTGCTTTATTACAACATTATGATAATAATGTTCCACCAAGTGCCAACAATCAACAGTATCAACTTTATAATTATAATTTTATTTATTTATTTTATTCATGCAGTATTGCTTTTTCTTTGATATTAATTCAAGTTACACTTTTTGAGCGTGGTGACCGATAAGAAAACAAATTTTTCTATTATTAAATAAATAAAACGAGTTTCGTAGAGTCGTACAATACGTCTAATCGCACGCACACAACGCCGTGTCGAAGACTGCCGAACTGAAACGACGTTAGACGATGCACGGCCTTCAAGCCACACCTCCTTGCCCGTCGGAGTGGGGAGCGTGAGGTTTTTTCGTTACGGAATTTCTGGATTCGGTCCCCGTGCTCAAGGCCCGCGATAGAAGCTATGCAATAGCTTAAAAGAATTTTGAAAATCGGTTCTCAATTCGCGAAGATATTCAATAACATACATACAAAAAAAATTCAGTCGAATTGAGAACCTCCTCCTTTTTTGAAGTCGGTTAAAAATAATAGTCCCGTCGGGCCGGGAAAAACGTATCTTGCAAATTTAAGAGAAAAACAAAACATAAATGCTAGTGACCTTTTATTATCTGTTTTACAGATTATATATCTCTGCTATAGATAACACAATCTCTATAATCTATGCTAAACACCATAATCCATGCACAATGGCGCGACATTTAACTTGTAATCTCTGCTTACATGATTTAAGTTGATTATTATGATCGCATGTGTCAATACTAGCTTTTTAGGGTTCCGTACCCAAAGGGTAAAACGGACCCTATTATTGAGACTCCGCTGTCCGTCCGTCCGTCGTCGGTCCGTCTGTCACCAGGCTGTATCTCATGAACCGTGATAATTAGATAGTTGAAATTTTCACAGATGTATCTTTGTTGTCGCTATATCAACAAATCCAAAAAAAACAGAATAAATTAATTATTTAAGGGGGCTCCTATACAACATTGTTGTTAGAGCGGCAACAGAAATACATCGTCTGTGAAATGAACTGTCTATCACGGTTCATGAGATACAGCCTAGTGATAGACGGACGGACGGACGGACGGACAGCGGAATCTCAGTAATAGGGTCCGTTTTTTCCTTTGGGTACTAACTATCATGGTTCATGAGATACAGCCTGGTGATAGACGGACGGACAGCGGAATCTCAGTAATAGGGTCCGTTTTTCCTTTGGGTACGGAACCCAAAGAAAACATGTATTTGCGTTCTGTATCAGTTATCTAGTACCCATAGTATCTTTGCTTAGTTTGATTTTGACTTGATGATTTATTTATTTATTATGTTCACTTCAAAATATGAGCAAGTAAGCCACATAATTTTGATATGTAACTTCGTCTTTAAATTCCCAACTTGAGAGTTCTTCTCTATTTGGTCGGTTTGTTTACGTTGACATGATCGGATGCGAACAAAAAACTCGCGCTAAGCACTCAGGTAACCATGTCTAACGACGCTAATTAGTAATTACCTACCATCCTATAACTTATAGAAGGCTGTGTTGCTTAACTTGTATTTTCGAAAAAGTATTGTACAGTGTACCATTGAAAATTAAGTAAATTGAAAATTTATATCTAGAAGAATGTTATTTTCAAACTTACAAAAACAAAATATTTGAAACCATCTCTAAGAAGAATATAAGTACTTGTAAAAGAGTTTTGCATAAAAAATCAAAGTTTACACTGTTAAAATTTTATTCTTAGAAGAATGCTATCTTCAAACGTGAGAAAATAATGAATTTAATACCATCTCAAAGAAGAATGTACATATGAAAGAATTCTCGATTTGAAAGACTTGCAGAGAAAAATCAGTTCCACAGTTCAAAAAATATATATTTAGAAGAATGCTGCCTTCAAACGAAGAAATATAAAGAATTTAATAAAAATAATGTACATATGAAATAATTCTTCTCGATTTGAAAGACTTTTGTTGAGTAAAATCAAAGTTAATGATTTATATTTAGAAGAATACTGTCTTCAAACGTAGAAATATATAGAATTTAATAAGTAGAATTTACTTCTGAAAGAATACACGATTTGAAAGACTTTTGTAGAAAAAAATCAAAGTTCCTCAGTAAATAAAAATATATTTAGAAGAATACTTCAAACGTAGAAATATAAAGAATTTAATACCATCTCAAAGAAGAATGTACATTATAAAAGAATTCTTCTGGAAACAATGTTGAAAACTTAGAAGAATGGAACACGAATCGGACATGATGTTCGCTGTGATGAAGGATGTGAAGGATGGGAAGTCAGGAAAGACTGAGAGAAGAAGATCCAGCATCTTTTCTCTTCTACAGAAGAAAATATCCCGGCAGTTCTCAGAGCCTGGTGTATCTCCTCTGAAGATACGGAGGAAATACTCTGTGGATTCGGCTATTTTGACGGATTATAAGAATGGTATTAGCAAGCTCTCGAAGAAGAATGAGGACGATGGAGTGTTCTCTGATAGCAGCAAAGGTTAGAGTGGCTTTTTTTAATGATTAAATGTGAATGTCAAGTTTAAGTACACGATTAATATTTTCTCTCCAGTTAAGTTACCTACATACATAACTAGATACCTACCTATACCTACATACACAAATAATATAAAATTTTTAAAAAACGAGGTCAACTTTTTCATTTAATTTAAAAAAATATTTTTATTCAACCCTTAGTTACTCGAATGAAGAAAATTACATACGCTGCCCTTATGGGATCACTGATAACCCAAAATATATGAGTTCGGTGTTCGAGTGGTTAGCAATGGCCACTTTGACTCCGAGGTCAAGGGTTCGATTCCCGCACAAGACAAATATTTGTGTGCATGAACATGTCTGTTTGTCTTGGTCTGGGTGTCTTCTATGTATTATAAGTATGTATTTACAAACAAAAATGTATTTAATTCATAGAAAACACCTAGACGAAGACAAACAGACAATTTCATGCACACAATTATTCGTCTTGTGCGTGAATCGAACCCGCGACCTCGGGAGTCAAAGAGGCCATTCGACCATCGAGCTCGTCTATATAGACTTATCTATAGAATTTATAACAATATAGCTAGTTTGTTTGGGCTAGAACAGTGGTTCCCAAATAGTTTTTTCTTGCGTACCACTTCAAGAAGCAAACGTACTGATTCAGAACCACAGTATAAGCTACCTGTAGTCAATGTAGACGTAAGCTAGACTCTTTAAGGCGTGGTGTGAACTCTTTATGAAGGTTTGCAATTAAATATTCATGTATATATAGTATGTATTTATAAAGGCTGGTCAATTTCAAGGAGACGATTATGTTGTCAGTATTAATCACGAATCAATAAAAAAAACTTAAAAATTAAACAATTATATATTGATCTACTCGGTATGGCTATCGAAATATTTCTTGTTTATCTCCGAGATTCAAGTTTACTATGTAGGTAGGAGATACTTGGCGTTGTCGCGCATGCGTCTTCTGCGAGCTTTAGGCTAAGTTCACATGACCGCGCGGTACTGCGCGTCGCCGCGCGGTTGGTGCGTTCCCATTCGACGGCATATATATACGGATTGCGCGCCGCGCGGTCATGTAAACGATAACCATCGTTTACTTTGATCTTGAACCGCGCGGTAACAGTTCCGCGCGGTACTGCGCGGCCGTCTGAACTTAGCCTTACTTTGTGACCGCGTTCAGCGGTTAACAACGTTAAAGTATACGCTAAAATTACAGATACTACAAGAACTAAACTGATTTTGATGTTTTTTAAGGTATAGTTTTTTTATTGTTTCGTGATCATTAACAGCTACAATATCGCCTCTATCAATTTGACCAGTCTTTAAAATTGCACCTAATATAATATATATTATAGAAAGATAGGTGAGGTATCCACATCCTTTCCAAAAGATTTTTAGAGCCTCCGCTCGGTAACTCAGATGAATTATTGAACAATAATCAGCCCCGTTACCACCAACTCTATTCAACGCGATTCAATAAGTGAATAGAATGCTTATTCAATTCATACCAATGAATAAGCGACTCTATTCAATTTGAAACATTATCTATTCAGTTATTGAATCGCAATAAGAGTTGGTGGTAAGGGGGCAGGTCGGCTTACGTTTTTTATTGTACAGTATGACCTACAAACAGTTGCGTTTTTCGCGATCCCCCGAATATAACTTAGCGACCCCCCTAGGGGTCGCGACCCATAGTTTGAAAATCACTGTTTTAGGGGGTTGTAGCTTCCATCAACCGAACCTTGACTATAAAATTACACGGGAGAAAACTTCTCTGGAACCGCCCAGTACGCGACCACTTAGGCTCCACTGCGTGAGGTCCTCCAAAGTTCACACCACGCCAGTATCAATAGTAGCCCGCACAGCTACATCACTCTCCCCGTCCCGTCTGCAGAGTTAGCAGGCGCAGCATCAGACACAGACAGCGAAGGTTCAAGACACGGCATGCAGGAGGTGCAGCGAGTGGACCCTGTCCAGGTGAAGGAGGAGGTGCTGGAGAGGATACAGAGTCTGTACGTCGAAGATCCCGATAGGGAGATTGGTGTGGTAAGTAGACAATTTGAAAAAATCTTTGGGGTGTAAGAGGTTCATATTGCGGTGTAAGTGGTTCATTTTGGGGTGTAAGTGGTTCATTTTGGGGTATAAGTGGTTCATCAACATCTTTGAACCAAAGCCAACTTCACCTGCACGCGGTGCACCCTGCTGACTGACAAACGAAGCTCTGGCGAAAAGAGAGGTAGGGAGCGTAATTGTAAACTACCCGACTGGGGAATGTACCTCCACCTCACAAAATACCGCAGCCAAATAATAATTCCATTGAGGGTTGTTGTGTTCCTGAGAGTTAGTGAGGTGACCAGAAAGGAAGGAGATGCTGCGTTGGCAGCGGGGGTGGCGGCACGCGAGCGTATACCATCGTACACACACGTCGTAGTATAAAAAAAAAAGCTTTATTCGAGCTCGTGATAAATAGATCCATCTTTAGATAGGCTACGGAGGACGTTGCTTAACCGTGATTGATTGACTGACACACACCATCGAGGTCTTCTCCTTCTCACAATGAATTTAATCAGAAGGAATTAGTAGGAGTAAGGAGCTTTTGGAATTTGACTTCCCCTCTTGTGCAATGTGAGAGGCAGCAATATAGCAACTATGGCATCAAAAGCCTAAAGAGATGGCTAGTCAATTGAAGCTCAACTGCCGTGCACCACGGATTTTAATCGTCATTTGATGAAACAAGTTTTTAACAGAACGGGGGACCACATTCCCACCACTGTGTCTCCTGTGTAGCCAGGATTAACAGCGGCGACCGCCAAAAAAGACAATGAAAAATGAAGTCCATTGCAGTCCCGGGGGTAAAACTACGGCTGCCTTGGAACTACGAACAACAACCTAACAACGAAATTAATCAAAAGAAATTAGTAGTCTTACCCCCGGGACTGCAGTGGACTTCATTGTTCATTGCCTTTTTTGGCGGTCGCCGCTGTTAATCCTGGCTACACAGGAGACACAGCGGTGCGAATATGTGGTAGGTTTTTTTATTATATCTGTGTATTTTATTAACCGACTTCAAAAAAGGAGGAGGTTCTCAATTCGACTGAATTTTTTTTTGTATGTATGTATCTTCGCGAATTGTCAAAATTCTTTTTTTTTTTTCAAAATTCAAAATTCTTTTTTTATTTGGAAGGGTATGATTGCAAGGTGGTCCCATATTCACCAAATCAGGATCTGATGTTGGGAACCCAGGGAAATCAAGGGAAACTCTTAAATTTTATAAGCACGGATGGTCAAATTTTTTATTTTTAGGGTTCCGAACCTCAAAAGGAAAAACGGAACCCTTATAAGATCACTTTGTTGTCCGTCTGTCTGTCTGTCTGTCTGTCTGTCTGTCTGTCTGTCTGTCTGTCTGTCTGTCTGTCTGTCTGTCTGTCTGTCTGTCTGTCTGTCTGTCTGTCTGTCTGTCTGTCAAGAATTTCTATTTCGAGAATGCGTGGAGGTATCAAGCTGAAATTTGAACTGTATACTCAGGTCTACGGTCCCATGAAGTTAAAAAAAAATCAAACTGCTAAGTTTACACAGAAAAAAGTTACGGCCGTTTATTCAGCAAAAAACGCATATTTCGACACACTCAAGGGAATCAAAACCTATAGGGTACTTCCCGTTGACCTAGAACTATGAAATTTGGCAAGTAACATCGTTATAGACTACAAGTACAGGAATAAATCTCAAAACTATACATTTGTAAATAGATCTTAAAAAATAGGGGGTCTATATTTTTTATAGGGTGTCGAAATTTCAAATTGAAACTACTAGTTCAAATGGGGTATCATATGAAAGGTCTTGATGTACACATTGCAAAATATATTTTATTTATTTTTTTCGACGCATTATTTCTTATTTATAATGAAAAATATCAAATTTAATAATGATACTACGTACCTACGGAACCCTCTGTGGGCGAGTCCGACTCGCACTTGTCCGGTTTTTTTTAATTTGAAAGGGTATGATTGCGAGGTCCCATATTCACCAAGTCAGGGTCTGGTGAGGGGATCCCAGCAAAATCGATGGAAACCCTTAAATTTGCCCTGTGGTTGCCGGCAGAATAGAATTGCGCCATTCTATTGCTCTGCGCTGGATGTCGTACAATGGAATCTTGTGTGACGCAATAACTTGTCTCCCGGAAGACGGGCAGCAGCGTCTCGCGGGGTATTCCACCAATAAGCTGCTCTTGCCAGCTGAAGTCGGTTTTAATTTTTTCTTAAAAATCATTATTATAATTTTAGTTTTTAACCTAGTTATAGCTATATTAGCTATATATTAGCTAGTTATAGTTATATATATACGAGCTCGGTGGTCGAATGGTTAACAACAAACATTTTTGAACATGTTTGTTTGCGTTGGTTTGGGTGTTTTCTATGTATTATAAGTATATGTCGCAGCCAATTCGTAAAATCCGCCGCATTACATAACGTCTAGCTGTTTTAAAAAATTGCAGAGCCATTATTTCAACCCGCCTATTTATCATATGATTACACGACCGAATTGTTACCTGTTGATGCATCACCAAGGACACTATAATAATAAAATCAAATAGCTTGGCTGTTTCTAATCAGAACACAAACCTATCCAAACCTAACCAAAAGATAATTCAAATACAATCTGCCTAAAGTTAGCCGTTTTGTAATGTGGCGGTTCTACCAATTGGCTGTGACATATATATTTAAAACAAATGTATATGTATATATATATATCAGTTATCTAGTTACCATAGTACAAGCTGTGGTATAAGCTTTACTTAGTTTGGGACTAAATGGGCGTGGTGAGTAATTTCTCCAGGGATATTTGTTTATTTATATTAATTTTATTTTAAGTTATTTATATGTAATTTCAATTTTCTAACGTATTTAATTATATATACGACGAGCTCGGTGGTCGAATGGTTATCAATGGCCACTTTGACTCTTGAGGTCGCGGGTTCGATTCCCGCACAAGACATGTCTGTTTGTCTTGCTCTGGGTGTTTTCTATGTATTATAAAGTATGTATTTACAATAAAAAGTATTGAGTACATATATCAGTTGTCTAGTACCCTTAACACAATCTTTGCGCTTAATTTGGGACTAGATGGCGCTGTGTAAATTGTCCAGAAATATTTATTTATTGATTTATATCCTTTCTTGTTTATGTAATTCTTTGGTAAATAATCCAACATCTCAAATAAGTCCATATTGCCCAGGCCGGGGAGTTGGTAGAAGAGGTAGCCGAGGAGAACAAGTCCCTGCTGTGGTTCCTGCTGAAGCAGGTCCGGCCCGGCATGGACCTGAGCAAGGTGGTGCTGCCCACGTTCATCCTGGAGCCTCGCTCCTTCTTGGACAAGCTCTCGGACAACTACTACCATGCTGATCTCTTATCACAGTAAGTTTTAGACCTTATTTTAACTTCTATTTTCCTTAATGGGTTATCCATAAATTACGTCACACGAATTTCATGATTTTTTTTACACTCCCCCGTCCTTGTCACAGCTGGTCACATTTGTGAGACTCATCTCCTCCCTAGTGTGTCGTCACATATTTTGCAATTTTACATCTAGAGTTGCAAATGTTTGTGAGTGTTTACTTTATAATAGATTTTAAAATGTCACGTCACGAAATTTAAGACCCCTCCCGCCCCCTTGTCACACAATGTCACATTTCATGGGCCCCTTCCCTCCCCCTTAACGTGTGACGTAATTTATGGATGGCCTAAAGGCTAGGCCAAACCAACGTGTTCAGCTCGCGTGTGGCGATTACTGCGTATGCAAAAATTGTGCACCTTAGATTATCAATTGGTCTCCGCTCCGCTTCGACTAGATGCCGCGGCGCACTTGTAAAATGCGGCAACAAATACTACGCCGAACTCGGCGTACCCGAGCCTGTTGTAATACAATTCTTCACGCACACTAATATCTCTGCACATTGTTTTACGCACACTACAATATTGAGTTGCCGCATTCACGGAGCCGTTGTTTTTAGATAGTGCGGCATCTAGTCGAAGCGGAGCGGCGACCAATTATTAATCTATGTTGTGCACACTGTCATTGATTGTTCAGGCGTTCACCAGGCTGCATGCAGGCAGAAGTCCGTCATTACAATGCTGTCTGATAGGAACAGAAGTTTTACTTCTATTCCACACCTCATCTTGTTTAGGGTTCCGCACCCAAAGGGTAAAAAGGAACCCTATTACTAAGGCTCCGCTGTCCGTCCATCCGTCCGTCTGTCCGTCCGTCCGTCCGTCTGTCCGTCCGTCCGTCCGTCCGTCCGTCCGTCCGTCCGTCCGTCCGTCCGTCCGTCCGTCCGTCCGTCCGTCCGTCCGTCCGTCGTTGATATCGTCCATTCGTCACTAGCTTAGTTATTTTTTAACTTGAATTTTAATAACTTGATATGATATTGACGAGCTCGGTGGTCGAATGGTTAGCAACGGCCACTTTGACTCCGAGGTCGTGGGTTCGATTCCCGCAAAAGACAAACATTTGTGTGCATGAACATGTCTGTTTGTCTTGGTCTGGGTGTTTAATTATAAGTATGTATTTACAAAAAAAATGTATTTAAGTACATTTATCAGTTGTCTAGTACCCAGCACAAGCTTTGCGCTTAATTTGGGACTAGATGGTGCTTTGAAAATTGTAATAAAAAAATATATATTTTTTCTAATATTTCCAGGGCCCAATTCCTAGACGACCCGTACCAAAGGTTCAAGTGTGTTCTGAGGTGGTACCTCTCGGGGCTGTACCGCAAGCCCAAGGGTCTGAAGAAGCCTTACAACCCTGTCCTCGGGGAGACGTTCAGGTGTTGTTGGAAACATAGAAACTCTGACACGTATACTTACTATATAGCCGAGCAGGTGAGTTCACTTTAGAATTAAGGTCTTAAGCCTTGAAGGCATTAGGGTTGAATCGTCAAAAATTATATATATACATATATACTACTGGCGGTATACAAGCACAAAACTGTCACTTTTACGGGTAGCATCCGTTATCAAGCGACCAAATGTTGGAATAACATTCCTCCACCAATAAGATTTCTAACATCAAGACCAAAATTTAAGGAACAATTAAAGCTGTTTTTGTTAGATAATAAAAATAACGGTTCGGCGCAATCGCTTCGGTAATGGTGACTCTGTATGCGGAATTTATTATCGTATATTTAGTATCAATAATTTATAGGTTAATTTTGTAGTTGAGTTGGCCGTGTGGTTTCCGTCAGACTAGAATAGAATAACTCCGTCTCTTCCCGTGGATGTTGTAGAAGGCGACTAAGGGGAATATAAAATATCGATCAGGCCTCCCCGACCCGTCTGGCCAGCGTGGGGAGTGTAGGCCAAATCCTCCTTCTGTCTGGGACGGACGTGAGATGGTCGTGCTCCTGTAGTGGAGTCAAAAATGACCTGATGATGATGATGATGATGAATATTGAATTCTAATTGGTTTCGCGCAATCTGTCAAATGACTGACAGTTCTGTCAAACGACATAAAGTTACATTAGAAAGGTTAATAATATATGGTCGTTCAGTTTTCTTAAATTTTGTAATTTTCCGCGGAAATTCCTTATTTTTTTCTTTCATAAGAACCTTCTGATAATAACGGATTAATGGCGGAAGCAAGCAAAGTATCAAATTGCCTGTAAATTTAACTTCCGCGAAATAACTATTTCAGGCATTTATGTAATTATAATTCCTCGCAGGTATCCCATCACCCCCCGGTGTCAGCCTTCTACATCTCGAACAGAAAGGACGGTTACGTAATAGAAGGCAGTTTGCTGGCGAGGTCTAAGTTTTACGGTGAGTTATTAGTGAATTTTTGTGTGGATTTATCTTTATTGTCCACAAGTTATTAGTGAATTTTTGTGCATTTGTCTTTATTGTTAACAAGTTATTAGTGAACTTTGTGCATTTATTTTTCACAAGTTTTTCGCAACTTTATTGTTCACAAGTTATTAGTGAATTTTTGTGCATTTGTCTTTATTGTTTACAAGTTATTAGTGAATTTTTGTGCATTTGTCTTTATTGTTCACAAGTTATTAGTGAATTTTGTGCATTTATTTTTCAAAAGTTTTTCACAACTTTATTGTTCACAAGTTATTAGTGAATTTTGTGCATTTGTCTTTATTATTCACAAGTTATTGGGGAATTTTTGTGCAGTTGTCTTTATTGTTACAAGTTATTGGTGAATTTTTGTGCATTTGTCTTTATTGTTCACAAGTTATAAGTGTTTTTTTTTGTCTTAGTCTTTATTGTTTACTTAATTCGACTTAATGTTACTCAAGTAGCTTGCTTGTAGGAGAAGAAGACTATCAATCAGCTTGAGTACCTGGTTGTGTAACAGGTTTAATCCCCCCCCCCCCCCTCTTGTGCTTTCAATCAGCTTGAGCGCCTGGTTGTGAACCAGGTTTAAACCCCCCCCCCCCCCCGCTCCCTCTGCTTTACCCGGCTAAACCGCACCTGCTATAATGTATAACCGGTTGTTCGCAGGTAACTCGACGTCAGCCATCCTCGAGGGCTGCGCCCGCGTGCACCTGCTGTCGTGGGGCGAGAGCTACCTGACCACGGCGCCCTACGCGCACTGCAAGGGCCTGGTCATCGGCACGCTCAGCATGGAGCTGGGCGGGAAGGTGGGGACTCTCTACTTGTGACGCGAATACGTCTTTGAAACTGCTTCCATCGGGAGGCAGACGGGGATCCACCGCTGTGTCTCCTGTGTAGCCAGGATTAACAG
Source organism: Hypsopygia costalis (assembly GCA_937001555.2). NCBI lineage: Eukaryota > Metazoa > Arthropoda > Insecta > Lepidoptera > Pyralidae > Hypsopygia > Hypsopygia costalis. The sequence continues at coordinate 719,126 of OW443355.2, forward strand.
CGGCGACCGACAAAAAAGGCAATGAACAGTGAAGTCCATTGCAGTCCCGGGGGTAAAACTACGGCTGCCTTGGAACTCACAACGAATTTAATATGAAGAAATTAGTAGGAGTAGGAAGCTTTTGGAATTTGACTTCCATTCTTAGCAATGTTAGAGACAGCAATAGGGAGGCAATTCAAAAAAACTAACGTTAACATAGGGGAATACAGTTTGGTGTTGCAGCTACAAATCTAACATCTCCATCCAAAATTCAATCACAGCACATAGATGAAGGATCAAAGAATTTATTACGCTAAGTTAGGACTATGGAACATTGCGTGCGGGGGGGGGGGGGGGGACGTTGCCATTTTGAGATAATTTTAGTGCATATAACGTATTCAAGTACAACACACGGCCGCGTCCATGACACAGGCACACATTTTTTTACATAATACGTCGGGTGGCAGACAAGAATACGTCCCGCCTGATGTGAAGCGGTTACCGTAGCCATATGAACGCTAACAACATAAAATAACGCTCGCGCGTCGCCACCCCCGCTGCCATCGCAGCATCTCCTTCCTTTCTGGTGACCTCACTCACTCGCAGGAACACAACAGCCCTCAATTATTATTTAGCTGCGGTATTCTGTGAGGTGGAGTAGCTTACAATTAAAAAAAATATTTATTTTTTTCTTTTTTTTCAGGTTCACGTGATGTGTTCAGATACGGGCTACCAGGCGGACATAGAGTTTAAATTGCGGGTGAGTTTTATTTTTGTTTTTAGGGTTCCGAATACAAGCTTGTGGCATGTTCGTCCGCCATTTTATGTAAACTTGCGACGTTATACATCAGGCTGTGAAGAAGTACCTGGTGCGCGAGAAGTGTTAATAAATAATGCTCTTGCCTTCCTCATCCAGCCGCTTCCAGTCGTTTTCTTAAGGTCATCGGACCATCTAGAAGGAGGGCGGCCAACGCTTCGTCGTTCTGTGCGCGGCCTCCACTCCAATACTTTCCTCCCCCATCTGCCATCACTTACTCGGCAGATGTCACCGTCCCATTGTCTATTCAGCTTGCAAACGCTGAACGCTATGTCGACAACTTTAGTTCTCCGTCGAAATTTCTTCGTTCCGGATTCGATCCCGCAGAGAAACCCCGAGCATAGCCCTCTCCATCGCTCGCTGCGCGACCTTTAGCCTGTGGACCAGTCCGATGGTCAGTGTCCAAGTCTCTGCACCATATGTCAATGCAGGGAGGACGCACTGGTTGAAGACTTTAAACGAATAAATAAATAAATTCCTGGACAAATTACACACGGCCATCTAGTCCCAAACTTAGCAAAGCTTGTACTATGGGCACTAGACAACTGATATACATATTTTTTGTAAATACATACATGTAATACATATAAACCACCCAGACCAAGACAAACAGACATGTTCATGCACATTAATATTTGTCTTGTGCGGGGATCGAACCCGCGACCTCGGAGTCAAAGTGGCCATTGCTAACCATTCGACCACCGAGCTCGTCTTGTATATGTATATATGAATATGTATATTGTCGACAGTCATTCCTGGGCGGTTCAGATCAGACCAATGCGATCTCCGGACGGATCAAGAAAGGAAAGGACACCATCGCCACGGTCGACGGCTACTGGGACGGGAAGATCGATATTAAGGACAAGAAGACTGGGGTAAGGCCGCCTTAGGGTCCGTTCGCACAGACCGGCTCGGAGAGGAGCCGATTTTAGTAGCGTTTAAAATAAACCAAGTCAGTGGCCTTTAGGCGGCTTGGTGAAGTATGCTAGGCGTGGTGGAGTATGCTCTAAACCCTTTCGATTGAGGGGTGACACGTATCCCAGCGGTGGGATAACGGTCGATGACGACGAAAAACTCAGCATGTGTAAGGTGAATAGGGCATTGTATGATATTCCGTGCATCCAGAACTAAGGTACTTAATTCATACGGTGGAGTATTCTCAACCCTTCGGTTGAGGGGAGACCCATATCCCAACAGTGGGAGACTACGGTGTGATACCGAAATACAATATCTACCATTTAAATTGTGTTCCCAGGAAGAAGTAAATCTCCTAGAAGTGTCTCAGCTGAGGGACCAGCGGCTGCCTCGGTACCTGATGGCCTTGGACCATCAGACGGAGTACGAGTCACAGAGACTCTGGCTGAAAGTGTCTCAGGCCATACAGAATGACGATCAGGTCAGTATTTAAAGTTACTTCTAATGAACACAAGTCATCAGGTAAAATATGAGTTGCATAGACTGTTGCTGCAAGTGTCTCGGGCGATTAAGAATATGAATATAACTTATTATATGCTGACTTTAGTCAGCATTGTACAGTTAATTCTGATGAACACAAGTCATCAGGTAAAATATGTGTTGCAGAGTCTGTTGCTATAAGTATTTTGGGCGATTAAGAATATGAATATAATAATGTCAGCATTGTAAAGTATTTTCTGATGGACACAAGTCATCAGGTAAAATATGAGTCACAGAGACTTGCTGCAAGAGTCTCGTCTCGAGCGATTAAGAATATGAATATAACTTTTTATATGCTGACTTTAGTCAGCATTGTAAAGTAATTTCGGATGGACACAAATCAGGCAAAATATGAGTTACAGAGGTTGTTGCTGCAAGTGTATCCAACGATTTAGAATAACAATAGGGTCACAAATTTCTGATGGACACAAGTCATCAGGCAAAATGTGAGTTGAATATATCACTTGTAAAACATTAATTAAAAATTGCAAACATTAGTCTCGTAATATAAACATTATAATATAAATAGCAAGACTATTGCAGAGACTATTGCTGAAAGTGTGTCTAGCGATTAAGATTTCTTTTTTTGTTTTTTTATACTACGACGGGTGGCAGACAAGCATACGGCCCGCCTGATGTGAAGCGATTACCGTAGCCATATTAACGCTAGCAACATAAAGTATCGTTCGCGCGCCGCCACCAAAAAGAATAACAATAAGGTCAGCATTGTATAGTAATTTCTGATGGACACAAGTCATCAGGTAAAATATGTGTTGCAGAGACTGTAGCTTCAAGTGTCTCGGGCAATTAAGAATAACAATATGCTCAGCATTATAGAGTAATGTCTGATGGACACAAGTCATCAGGCAATGCATGAGTTGCAGAAATTATTTCTGAAATTGTCTCAGTAGATACAGAATGACGTTCAAGTCAATATTGTAATTTCTACGAAAATAATATCAAATAGAAATGGTTTGCAATTGGCTATTTTCCAATGTTTAAAAATTGTATAAATTATTTTACAATATCGTAAAATACACAAAACTATAATGATCTGCAAACTTTCATTCTAATATCTTCAGTCAGACTTTTTTTTAGCGTCGATCAAAGTTTGGCGGGAAAGTCCATTTTAAAAGTATGAAATTATAAAAAAATAATATTTCCATTGGAGAAGCAATAAAAAATGCTATAACTTTTATTATGATACTAATTACATAAACGCAATATTTAACATAGCTGTCATACAAATTTCTGATTTGTTGCATACAAAATACAAACCTGTGACGTCATAATTCGGTAGTCTTTTGTATGGAGCGTTTTGGGGCAGTCTAAAAATTGTGATTTTAAAATTACCATATCTCGAGAGATTTTTGTGCTATCGAAGTAATTCTTTCACCTATGGTTATATTATGGAGACGTCCCTACATATCAAACCGAAAAAAAATTTAGTCAAATAGCCTATTACATTTGTACGCCATATTTACTTTTTTTTTATATGTATATCTTATTTCCAGGTGGCCGCGACAGAGCAAAAGACAATAATAGAAGAAGCCCAAAGAGAACGAGCGAGGAACCTGGTCGCGCCCTGGGTGCCGAGATACTTCCACAGAGACCTCCACACACAGCCGCCTGATGGTAAACATAAACATTATTATATAGCATGATCACTACGTCGAGTGTTAAACAAGCATACAGTCTTCATATGTGCTTTCAATCAGGCGAGGTGGAGGGACACATTTTGGCAGATCACATTTAAAAAAATATATTTCTGGACAATTTACACAGCGCCATCTAGTCCCAAATTAAGCGTAAAGCTTGTGTTATGGGTACTAGACAACTGATAAATGTACTTAAATACATTATTTTGTAAACACATACTTATAATACATAGAAAACACCCAGACCAAGACAAACAGACATGTTCATGCACACAAATGTTTGTCTTGTGCGGGAATCGAACCCGCGACCTCGGAGTCAAAGTGCCCATTGCTAACCATTCGACCACCGAGCTCGTCAAGAAATGTATACACATTTTTTACTTTTTTTTTTTGCAGGTTTTGTCGATCAAGGTTGGAAATACAACCATGGGAACACAAGGTATGTGGAACAGTTGTTTGGAGGGGGGGGGAGTAAGTTGGTCACCATGATCTTTAGAGTCAAAGCCAACCTTGTCTCTGTCAAAAGAGAGGCAGGGTATCGCGTATTTGTAAGCGGCCCTACTAAGGAAGTACCTCCACCTCATCATGGACGGAAAAAGCTGCTGCGTTGGCAACACGCGAACTTTAATATAGGCCACGGTAACAACTTCCAGACGGTTTTAGTTTTCTCAAATTTTCTGTTTTTCCGCGCAACTTCTTATTTTTTTTTATTAAATAAAATATTAAAAAAAATGATTATTTCAGACAACAGTAATCCATATCAGTGATAGTAAACTTAAAAAAATGTTAGTAATTGGTTATTACGAATTAAAATTGTCACAGTTAAAATTATAAAAAATTAAAAAAAATTGCTACTTAAATTTTTATACCATTTAAGTAGCAAACAAGCTTACGGTCCGCCTGATGTACAAGTACCGCAGCCTATGAACGCCTGTAACTGTCTTTTTTTTAACCGACTACAAAGAAGGAGTAGGTTCTCCATTCGGTTGTATTTTTTTTTTGTATGTTATTTCATTACTCCTTAAAATACTTCCAGATTGGTCCCATTTTTTTTTCATATCATAAAATTCAGTCATGATAATGTTTTTATATTTTTAGTCGTAATTTTTGGAGTCGGGTTTTTTTTTTGTTAAAATAATTCTTTCACAAGAACCTTCTTATGACAACAGCAATTACAATAAAAAATGTCAGCGTTAAATTCCGTAATATTACAGAAAATAACAATTGAATATCTACATTAGGGTTGGCACATGATCAAATCAAATCAAAATATCTTTATTCCTTGGGCTTTGTAAAGCACTTAGAAACGTCATACAAATTAAATATAAGAATATGTATAAATCATTACTACTCTAAATCTGCAGAGCTTAGATTCACTTTCATCACACTATCTTGAATGTGAAAGTGAATTTAAGTGCCAGTTCCGGCGACGGGGCTTCTTGAGAAGAACTGGCAAGAACCTCAAGGCCGACTCTTTTAATTGCCAATCAATCAATCAATCAATCAATCAAAGCTTTATTTGTTAAACATAGGTACAGTAATATAGATGTCATAAATACACATTAGTAGATCGCTATGTTTTGCCACGGATGGCATACAAATATTTAGAATGTAATTATAGGAAATATCTCTACGCTAATTTCACAATGTGTTCAATACAGTCAATTATAGTAATGTCACAAGAATTAATGTCAATATAGAATGTGAATTATGTCAAATTTTATAAATTGTCGTTAAAAAAATCATTTACAGAGTAGTAACATTTTTCAATTAGCAATTCAAAAAGTCGTTTTCTAAACATGTTTAGATTTAAGTCTTTCAAGTAATTTGGTAATTTATTATAAATTTTTGTGGCCATACCCAATACATTCTTACGGACTAATGTTTGTTTAAAATTTTGCGTGCTTAAAGTGTGTTTATATTGTGTTCGTGTCGGATTCTTTTTTACTTCTGATAACTTTACATATAATACTAAATTTTTTTTGACAAAAAGAGACGTTTCAAATATATACAGGGCAGGAAATGTCAGTATCTTTAACTGTCTGAACATTGGTTCGCAACTATCTCTAATGTTCATATCACACATAGCACGTATGCAGCGTTTTTGTGCCCTAAATATGTTATCCCAATTTGAACAGTTGCCCCAAAAGATAATCCCATACCGTAGCACTGATGCTACAAGTCCATGGTAAGCTGTCAGTGTTGCATCAGTTTTTGCAATTTTTCGCAATTTATATAGCGCAAATGCAGATTTGTTAAGTTTTTTGCAGATATTATTTGCTTGTTCCTTCCAAGTAAGTTGGTTATCTATTGTAATTCCTAAAAATTTTGCATGTTTTACAGAATCCAATTTAACATCATCATATTTTATTGTCATATTTGTTGAGTATGTCCCCGGTTTAAAGTGCATAACACTAGTTTTTTTTAAATTAATTTTTAAATCATTCATGTCAAGCCATTTTACTACATTATTTATAGCGTCATTTATATTTTTTTCATGGTCATCGAGGTTATTACTATTTACACAAATGGTACTGTCATCAGCGTAAAGTATCATTGCTTGGGTTGTAACACTAGGCAGATCATTGATATATAGTATAAAAAGCAATGGTCCTAAGACGCTTCCTTGGGGAACTCCACGTACAACATTCCTAGCGTCTGATATGTACTTAATTTCTATTTTTTTCTTTGAACAAATTCTTGTTATTTCAGTAACTTGCTGTCTATCACTTAAATATGATTTTATTAGATTTAACACGTTACCCCTCATACCATATGCTTCAAGTTTCCTAAGCAGTTTTGTATGATTTACATAGTCGAATGCTTTGGTCATATCAGCAAATATGGCACTTGTTGGTATTTTTTTATCTACGTTTGTCAAAACTATGTTTAATAAGTCATATATTGCCAAATTTATCGATTTATTTTTTCTAAACCCTTTTTGCTCGTTTCTTAGGATATTGTTTGCATTTATGAAACTAGTTATTGCTTCATGTATATTTTTTTCAAATATCTTTGAGAATATGGGTATAAGAGCAATGGGTCTATAATTATTATCATCTTCTTTGTCATTTTTTTTAAAAGCAGGTTTTACGATGATTTTTTTTAAAGCATTGGGGTATATACCTTGTTCTATGCATAAATTAAGTACATGACATAGAGGTTCTGCTATTATTGTTCCAACAAATTTTACAACTTTTGTTGAAACATTGTCATAACCGACACTATTAGTATTTTTTAGCGATTTAATCGATTTTAAAATATCGTCTGGTGTAACTGCTTGCATAAACATAGATTGTAAATTACTATTTTCTGGTTTATCAAATTTATTATTATTAGTGTTTATAATGGTAGATTTTATTTGATCAATGAAATGGTTATTAAAAATGTTTGCAATTTTTTGTGGATCTGTGATAGTTTCGTTCTTGTGTTTTATTTGTACAATTCGATCTTTTGGCAATGTAGCTTTATATTTACTTATAACTTGCCAAGTGGCTTTATTTTTATTTTGTGCGGTACTTATGTAATAACTATTTTGAGCCATTTCAGTCATATTAATAATTTTTTTGAAAAGTTTTGAGTAAGTTTTTAATTTTATTTTATTTGAATTTGTAGGAGAATGTCTATACTGCCATAAGAGATGTCGTTGCTTTTTGCTGCATATTTTAGTACCTCGCGATAGCCATTTAACTTTCTTGTTTGTTTTAACTGTCATGGTTTTGAATGGAAAGCACAGATCATATAATAAGCAAAAATAGTGAGTAAAATAGTTATAAGCGTCATTTGCGTCCTTTAAATCATACATTTCTGAAAAAGTTAGACTCTTAATATGATTTTTAAATTTAGTCATGTTTTCTTTTGAAAAGTCGCGTTTCTTTGTTCTCCATGATTCTATTTGGCATACTCGCTTTACTGGAATTGCTAACAGTTGTGCAGTATGATCTGACAAACCAAAATCCAGCACCTCATGTTTACAATGATTCATATTATGTGCAAAGTTATCAATACAAGTCCTACTGGCCAATCTAGTTGGTTGGTTTATCGCTAATTTCATATCATAGCTTAATAAAAAGTATTCAAAATCTAATGTCAAATTGTTCTGTTTTAATCTGTCAATATTAAAGTCTCCACAAATTACAATTTTTTTATATGTCTTTTTATGGAGTTGTTTAAGCACTATTTCTAATTTTTCATAAAACATATTTAAGTTACTAGAGATCGGCGTTCTATAAATACACAATATTACAATATCATGAGAACTTAAATTTATTCCACAACATTCAAAACAATTTGGAATCGATTGCTTAGAAATTTCCGTTAATTCTTGATATTGCAGGCCATTTTTTGTCAGGATACAAGATCCACCTCTTCTTTTACTGCTTCGACAATAAGATGCAGCAAGATGGTAGTTTGGAACATTTACAAGTTCTTCTTCTCCAAATAGTACATTATGTTCTGTTATGCAGAGGACATCAGGTGTTTTGTTTTTTGATGACAAGTAATTTATGTGCACTGTTAACATATCTGTTTTATTGATCAAACCAGATATATTTTGGTGTAGAATGCTGACATTTCTAAGCGAGAAAAAGCGAGTTCTTTATTGCATTTTCGTTTGATTTTTGTTGCAATGCTCTGGTGGTATATGTATCCGTTAACGCGGCCGGCGAGCAGAACGATATATTATTTTCCTCAGTGTAGGCAATGTCTCTTATAGTTTGTTTCAGCAGGTCAAATATTTGATTTAATCCGAAATTGTTTATAGTACCTCTTCTTCTTGTAAACATGTCATAATCATAAGATAGCACTGAGTTTGAGTCAAGAATATGGGCATACTTAAATGTTTCTGAATCTAAGTAGAGCAAGTTATTAAATATTTCTACTCTCCAATTAAACATTGTAGCATTATTTATACACTTATAAGTTGGGACGCATATGATAATGTTTGTGTGATCCAATTCTTGTATACAATTTCGAATTTCAATTATCATATCGTGGTAGTTTTTGGTGCTCTCAAAATCCGCTTCACCAACCATGAGCACACAGAAATCCTTTTTTGTATAGTGCATAATTTTTTTATGTAAGTCTTTTATGAGAGAAGTGAATTTCATGTTTGGAGATAGATAGTGTAAGATTTCGTACTCATTATCTAGTTTATTTTGTGCTATTTTTAAGATGGGGTTTGCATTATTACTACTTATCAAACATATTTTATTTTTACTTTTGTGTATGACTTTCTGTGTATGTGAAGTCTTCAAGTTTACAGCCGGCTTATTTAACTGCGAAATACTTATGGGTGCGGTTGTTTGTTTTATTCTGGAAGGCATACTATCATCGTTTTTGTCTATTATTGTCGCCATTCCCTCTACCGATTTAGTTTTTGGTATATTATTTCTCTCTAATGGAGTCTTGATGATACTACAGTCTAAGTTTTGAAATTTTATCATGTTTGCTGTGACGTTTCGTAATGGAGTGTTAAGATCATTCAATTTTGAATACGGATGATTAAGTTTTCTGTATTGTGGGGAAAAAAACTTCAAAGGTGAAGATGTACAACATTTTTGAGTATCGTGAATTCCAACTGACTTAAACAACTTTATCTTTTTATCATATTCCATTATTTTATTTTTAAGTTCTGTATTTTCTAAGTTTAATGTGTCAATTTCATTTGTGGCTATTTTTAATTCCAATGTCAATCTATTTATCGTTTCTTTTAATTCATCGAATCGTCCACAGCACACAGTTTCATGCGTAGTAATATTTGGTAGACTTTGGTGTGTAATTTCTGTAAGGTGTGTAAGGTGTGTAATTTCCAATATCGTTACATTAAATACTAATACAATCATTCACATAACATAACCAGGTCAATTAATTTCCAAATACTTTTATCATTTATGTAATCCGAGATACAATAGTAAGCCTTTTGACATAGTCTAGTTTTGATATATTTCTTAAATTTACCCATGGATAATTTAAACCATTCGTTTGGAAGTTTATTGTGGATATGTTGATCGAGATCAACAAAATTTATACTTCTATTTTTAAATATATGTAATTGTCGACATCCCCAGCCCCTGGCAGCAAGAAGAGATGCTAGAGTACGAGGAGGAGTTCATAATAAGGAGCGCCCTGAGCATCGCCTACCCGGAGCGCCAGGGCTCCGCCGGCCCGGCGGGCGGGCCCGCGCCCCCGCGGCGCCGGCACGACACGGGGCCGCGGGGCTCCGACTCCGACAGCCAGACCGAGCTGCTCAGCAGGCGCTCCAAGTCTTACACGTGAGTATCAACACTAGCAGGGTTCCAGTGTCCCCACGTCGGTGGTACCAGTTATGGACTGAGCCGGGGCTTCAGGTCTTATTCGTGATTATTAGCACTAGCGAGTTCCAGTTTCCTCTCCAGTTTTAGGCTGAGCAGGAGGTTCATGTCTTACACATGAGTATCGACGCTAGCAGGGTTCCAGTGTCCCCCCGTCGGTGGTGCCAGTTCTGACCTGACCAGGAGGACTAAGTCTCAGACGTGAGTATCATCCCAATCAGGGTTTCAGTGTGCTCCCGTTGGTGATGCCAGTTCTGGGCTGAGCAAGACTTCCAATCTTACACGTGAGTATCCACACTAGTAGAGTTACAGAATCACCACGTTGGTGATGCCAGTTCTAGGCTGAGCTGGAGGACCAAGTCTTACACGTGAGTATCAACACTAGCAGACTCCCATTCTACCCCTTAGGTGGTACTAGTTATGGACTGGGCAGGAGGACCAAATCCTTTACACGTGAGTTTCAACACAAGCGAGGTTTCAGTGTCCCTTCCGCCGTAGTTTTAGTTCTGAGCAAGAGAACAAAGTCTTATAATTAAGTATCAACAATAGCATGGTTCCAGAGTCCCCACGTTGGTGATACCAGTTCTCGGCTGCGTAAAAGGACCAAGTCTTACATGTGAGGGCCAACACTAGCAGGGTTCCAGTGTTCCCCCCGCTGATGGTATACCATTTCTGAGCTAAATACAAGGTCCTCGGTTTTTCATGCAATATCATCACTGTTCTAGTGCGGATTTTTTAAAAATTCCGACGGGATACCAGGATACGCTTATACGAAGTTGCGAACGCAAGCCAGTATATCTATAAAGTTTAAAAAAAATGACCCATCCACCGACCTATTCTTAACCGACAAAAAAAATGTGGTGCGGCTGTGTCATAGACACGGCCGTGTTTTGTACGAGAATACGTCATATGCACTAAAATTATCTCAAAATGGCAGCGCTTCTCCCACCCCGCGCACGTGATGCTCCATAGTCCTTATCTAAGTAAGGACTATGGAATATGGAATGGCGGATAGAGCGGATAGCACAATCGACGTGGGTACACTGGAACCCCGCTAGCGTTGATAGAAGAATAGAACTAGATAGATGAAGGATCAAAGAATTTATTACGCTAACGTAATAAATTCTTTGATCCTTCATCGTTATCATCATACGTTATATATTATACGTTATATATATGTCATCATACGTTATCGTAATAAATTCTTTGATCCTTCATCTATCCAGTGGTGTGATTGAATTTTGGACGGAGATGATAGATATGTAGCTGCAACACCAAACTATATCCCCCGATTTTGTTATCATTCGTTTTTTTGAATTGCCTCCCTATGGAAGCAAATTAAAGACGTATTAAATTAAAGACACGTCAAAAAGTTTGGCAACTCCTATCTATGTCGCACCATTAAAAAGTGGAACGCGTTGCCGGCATATGTATTTCCTCATTCATACAATATGGGATCCTTCAAGCGAAGCGTGAAGAAGCATCTTCATTTATTCATTTATTCATTTAATTCAACATTGCATTACATATGGGCCTTAATTAAATTAAATTAATTAAATCAGATACATATGCACCTTGTCAGGCATCGCAATGGTCGAGAGAGAGGTTAACATTACGAATTTAGGTATTCAGCGACCGAGGAGAAGGGTTTCCCTAATAAATGTTTTTTAAGAGAATTATAGAAAATCTTATCATTTGTTTCGTCTTTCATATATTTGGGCAGTTTGTTATACACCCGCACAGACATGGGGTAGGGCCCAGAGCTATGTAATTTTAGCTTAGATGTTATTTGCATCAAATTGTTAGGTCTCCGTGATTGGTAATGGCGCGGCACGTCATTTACGGTACGATATAAACTCGGATTTTTTCTTACAAATTTGCACAGTTCCATTATATATATATTTGGCAGTGTCAATACTTTTAAATTACAAAAGTGTTGTCTACAACTCTCTCGCTGTTTGATGTTGGTCAGTATTCGGATGCATTTCTTCTGCAGCACTAGCAGATCGTGGGCTTCTGTGCTGTCACCCCACATGATCACTCCGTAACTGAGTCACGCCTGAGCGTAAGCGTAATATGCTATAAGGGCGGTCTTGGTATTCGTTGATTTTTTTAATTCTCGTAAGGCGTATATGAACTGTGACATTTTCGCATTTATTTTTTGTATGTGACTTTTCCAATTTAAATGCGTATCCAGAACAACACCAAGCAGCGAGAAAGCAGGAACACATTCTAATAAAATATTATTATATGTGAATTTAACATCAAGTTCAGATTTTTGGTAAGGCCTAAATTGCATGATTTTTGTTTTAGTGAATTTAATTTCTAAATTGTGATCATTCATCCATTTTATAATTTCGTCTATTGTTAATGTCAATTTTTCGTCAATATTTGATTTGTCATTACATGTCAATATTAGGGAAAAGTCATCCGCGAACATGACGCAAGATTCGTTGATATTTTTTGGGAAATCGTTTATATAAATAATGAACAATAAACATCCGAGTACGCTGCCTTGTGGTATAGAATCGTACATAACTTGTTTTTCGGATCTGACGGTAGATATTACGCGCGTCGCTTCGTTAATATGTTCTACCTCTTACTACCTTGTAGGCCAGCATGGCGGCGTCAACTGACAAGACATCGAGGTCTCTTGTCCGTTGCCGATGCGATTGGGGCTTTTCGCTTACCATCAGGCGAAAGCGGAACCAATATGCTGAGCTAATATAATTGACGAGCTCGGTGGTGCAGCGGTTAATGACGCGGCTTTGACACCACCGCTCGTGGGTTCGATTCCCATACAGGACAAACATTTGTGTGCATGAACATGTCTGTTTGTCTTGGTCTGGGTGTTTTCTCTGTATAATAAGTATGTATTTACAAAAAAAAATGTATTTAGGTACGTATGTTTATCAGTTGTCTAGTACCCATAACACAAGCTTCGCTTACTTTGGGGCTAGATGGCGCTGTGTAATTTGTGTGACATTATTTATTATTTATAATATGAGGATCTCAAATCGACCGTTCTCTTTTCAGGAGAACGCTAAAGCAAACCCTATATGCAATCGACACAGCTCTCCGAGAGCACACGACAGCGATCGACCGGCTCTCAAAGACAGTCGAGACACTCGGCGACACCCAAAGACTACCCCCCCTCAGGCAACAGAACCTCGGAAGGATCCCCGAAACTCACAGCAGTTGGCATCTTCTGGCAGGCTTCGTATTAGCCATTATACTGCAAGCATTACTAAATTGGATATTTTACCACAAAGACTGAATCTGTTCTGTTTAGGAGAAGGACAATTATTGATATAGATACCGCATGTTTAGAAATTAAAGCGTTTTTGAAACGAAGTTCCTTGAATGTTACGGATATATTCAAACGTAGAAGCAATTCGAGCTACACTACTTTGAGTGCTTCTGCCACTAGTTAGTTCATGCAAACTACTGCCGGCCGCCGCCCACCTGTGTAAATTCGACTTCCGCAAAAATCAAACGTATTTTTGAAGTGGAATCTTCTTTAGTTACACTGTTACATTTTAAGCCGTCACGCTCCGGTCTGTAACGCTTGTTCGGGTAAAGTCGGCAGAATAAAGAATATGTTGTTTGTTTTAACTTTATTGCACATGAAATATAAAATAACAAATAAAATGCAAAACAAAGCAGTACAAAGGTGGTCTCATCCCTCAGAGGGATCTCTTCCAGTTAACCTTAGAGTATCAAAAGATTAAAATTAAAGCCGTGTAATAACAAAGTATGTACAGTAATCGCTGTGATGATAATGGAAACGCTAAAAATTATACTTATAATTATTATACCATGCATATAATTCAGTACAGTTATATTTGTTATGCCTAATATAGTGTAAGGAACTTCGTTTCAACCAGGTGTCCCGTGACACTTGTGTTTTAAGACGTCACACGGGTGATCCACAACGTTATTTTGAATCATACGTAAGCGAGCTTTGTTTGCTATTACGAGTATGGACGCATTTGAATACAAAGTAAAATAGCTTGAATGGATTGCGGTATCTATTATACTGTATCTATGGTAACGGAAGACGCCATTTTTAAACCGAACGAAAGATATATTTTTTTATCTGTATAAGTTATCGCGCCGTCACCCCTGCTGCCAACGCACCATCTCCTTCCTTTCTGGTGGCCTCACTCACTCGCAGGAACACACTCTCAAGGGAATTGTTATTTGGCTGCGGTATTCTGTGAGGTACATACCCCAGTCGTGTAGCTTACAATTACGCTCCCTACCTCTCTTTTTCACTCGCCGATAAACTTGCTTGATACCAAGTCTACAAGCAAGTGGCGAATGCGTATAACTTTAGTTGCTAACTCGCTTCTCATTCTTCGCCAGCGGTGAGGCAAGTGCCTTTGTTATGAATGGCTCAAATACAAGGGCATTCAATCCTATGACCCCTCCCCAGTCCCGGTCATACACCTTCCCCCCTCCCCGGCCTTGGAAAACATCTAATAATTGACCGAACGAGCGTAGCGAGCGAGGGGTTTGTCCCCTTTTTGTTTAAGGTTGTTGTTATACTATAACCCCCTCCCCCATCCGAGGCCAAGGCTGGATCCATCCTTGCTCAATTATATATTCTAAAATCACTATTGATATTACATATTGAAATCAATACTCAATACTTTCTATACTCACTAGCTGACCCGGCAAACATTGTTTTGCCATAAAAAATAGATAAGAACCTATTCTCAGACCTACTGAATATACATATGGAATTTCATAAAAATCGGTCTAGCCGTTTCGGAGGAGTGTGGTAACTGACATTGTGACACGAGAATTTTATATATTAGATATTGTTTTGGTGACAAAATGGCGTCCGCCGTTCCCCTAATGCGGTCAACAGGATTCCTTCCGTACGGACTGTACATTGACCAATGTAGCGAGGGTCGCTCGAAGACATTAGTATTATAATCGCGACATATGTCGTTGCTCAAAAAGTATACTATTTATTGAAAAAAATACTTAAATCACACCCCGGACACTCTATACAAACATTGCGGTATTAACTATTACATAGACAATGACGTCTGTGCACAGCGTGTGTGAGTGCGACGCCAAAGTAATAAACTACTGTAATATTTATTTTTACTCGCCAATCACCTTCCACGTCTCAAGTTTTGATATAGGCGCCAACTATAACGTAAAAATATAAATACGTGATATTGTATTTGAAAAAACCGGCCAAGTGCGAGTCGGACTCGCGCACGAAGGCGAATTACAGCGGCAACAGAAATGCATTATCTGTGAAAATTTCAACTGTCTAACTATCACGGTTCATGAGATACAGCCTGGTGACAGACGGACGGACGGAGGGACAGTGGAGTCTCAGTAATAGGGTCCGTTTTACCCTTTGGGTACGGAACCCTAAAAATGGACGTGGAAGCTATCGCCGCTGCCGAAACAGAAAGTAAACTGTAAGGAAACAAGAAAAGTCGACAGTAGTATTGTAAAAGTAAATTTGTATCGTTACGTCAGCACCCGATCACGTTCGAATAAACACTGAGCAGTGGGCCACGTGTAGAGGCGTGCCGCCATCACTGGGCCCTTTGATGTTCGGTCGAAACACCGACACCGCGGCCATCCGACGCCACTAATCCATCATGTAGAGGGGTCTACATGATGGGCCACTATAGTGCCACAAACATATCTGGCCCGGTGGCGGGGACGGTACGATCGACTTAAGTGTTGCCATTTAACGAAATGCCGCCCGTTTTAGAGGAAACATAAAAATCAAAGAAATATACACACTGTTAAAATAATAGCATTGATATACTTATTAATTGTGTTGTGTGGTGTTTCAATTGAATATCAATTGCCTTCTATTTTTTTATTGATTAGTTTTAAAAATGCACCACGTTAAGTCGCGATCATAGCTATTATATAATATTAGAGAGTTATAATATTACACAGAAACAACTAGTTGACGATTTTTTTATTGTATGTATAGAAAAAGATATATATGTATTTAAAAAAATACACCACAATGGAGTGTGTATACGTGGTAAATAAATTAATTGTACCTGGCAATACTAACCTGTAGCAGCAGCTACTCGTTCGTGAATGACATTTCAAGATGGCGGCTTTAGTTCTAAATTTGGCCACCGGGTCAGATAAGTTTGTGGCACTATACGATGGTCCATCCTAGTGGCCCATCATGTACAGTGGCTATTACATTAGGTGCCATCGCTCTGGCGACAGAAAGTTGAACTAAACTACACATGATCGTAGAGGGCGCTGTATCAAAGTTTATAGTATCAAGTTAGAAAGAGGGCGTGTGGCACCATCAGGAGTACTGTTATTAGACTTAAATGGAGTATACTTTTTGAAAAACGACCAAAAAAAACCCTCTGTGATTTGTATGTCGATATGATTTTGTAAAATAACATTTGATATATTGAATGATAATTTTTATTGTTAATTTATTTCACCTGGTTTGATGTATTGTATATAAATAAACAATGATGTTGTAACGCTTTACAATCGGTTGGAATGATGCGAGTGACATTTTTATGGAGCCAATTTTTACTAAGTAATTGTGAAGTTGTAAGTAATCGACTGTTCTACAGTTTTGTCAAGTATGTCCAA
The DNA here is from genome assembly GCA_937001555.2 of Hypsopygia costalis. Classification (NCBI taxonomy): domain Eukaryota; kingdom Metazoa; phylum Arthropoda; class Insecta; order Lepidoptera; family Pyralidae; genus Hypsopygia; species Hypsopygia costalis. Next base: position 735,964 of record OW443355.2, read on the forward strand.
GTATTTTGTTTGATTTCTTTTTTTTTATATGATGAGGGGGACGTGGGGGGGGGAGGGCTACGAGCACGTGGTTCACCCGATGGAAAGCTATCACCAATGCTAATGGAGATCAGCAACATCAAGGGGTCGCCAATCCATCCATCGTCCGCCATAGGCCATCCGAGCGAATCCTGATCCTGATCCTGAAGTGAAAACTTGAACAATTACATGAGTATTTTTTGAAATGTCAGGAAATGTTTTCTAACTCTCGTGTAATGGTATTTCGGGAACGATAGTAGCGTGGACTCAACGCGGCGAGCAAAGGTCGACTGACGAACCAATAGCGCACAGGCAAGCATGCAGCGCGAATACCTCACACCGCACCAAATTGACCGGTGTCGGTTATGGTAACAGTGTCGCGAGTTCAATGGTTTTTCTCCATCTCAAAAAATGCCCCACGTTTATGAAGTTTTAACTTCAATAATTTTATTTATATATTTAAACGTAGTTTTGTAGGCTTTAGCTGAAATATTTCTTATCCTAGAATGTCACTCGTTTAGTACCAACCGGTATATGCTGGGGCGAATTCGGTCTTAAATAATCCTTTTATATTGGGTATGTGATGGGTGTGTAAACCCATTTTTTTTTTATATATAATACTAAACATATAGTTTATCAATAAATATTGAAGGTAGATGAGGAGGTAGAAGGTTCATTAGTATGGAAGTAAGGAGAACCGCCTTATATGGGAAGCAATTTGAAAAATTGTCCCTTGGTGAGTAGCAAAGTGGTGTTCAGAAACTCGCCAATATAGCGCTAGCGTAGCAAGAACATGTGATGTTATTATAGCAGTTGTAAACGACGTGAAGTGTGCTGAATTTAATAATTTGAAATCTCCGCTGACCAATGTAGTTAATAAAAGTCACCAGTGGCGCCACCACTTTGCTGCTTGTCAGAAGATACTTTTTTATACTACAGTTAGTTCTCCTTACCTCTACCCTCCATATTCATTAGGTTACGCATGTCATTTTACCGTTGCAGCCGAAAAGAAGGTGTAGTCTTACATGACATGTTCTGTAAATTTAATAATGAGATCTTCAACTTTTGAGTTCAGGCCGAATTCGCCCATACTTAAAAGACATAAGTGCAGACTATACGAGAATACGATTTACGCCCTAATGAACGCTTGAATAAAGTCGAATTTTGTTAATTGAAATCATTGGTTCTACAGCACAAAATTATATAACTTGAGATGCAAGATGATATTTTTAAATTGTTTTATAGAAAATGCCGTCGATAATCTGAAGGTTTTCTGTCATTGAATTGTATGCTTTCATTAGTAGGTAGGAATTGGGAGTTCAAAAACCATATATTGTTTTTGTACCCCAAATTTCTACCTACTTTTATTATTGCAATTAGTTAAGTACTAAAATTCTTTGACGCCAGGCTAGAGCCGTGTATCTCAAAATTTTGTGCTTAGAAACTAATTTTGATTGACTCCAATAATCGAATCTAATTATAGAAATGTATAAAATAAACTTGATATTTATAGATATACGGGTGAAAGGGAACAAGCGACGCTTTTAGAGCGAGATAGTGATATGTACAGTTGACAGCAAAAGTGTTCATTTCGATTGTTTAAAATGTATATGAGCAATAGTGTCGCCATTGAAAAATAAATCAACATAAATTATAATATTTCTGTTGACCAAGTGGACTTAGATTTTTTTTTAATTTTCTTCTCACGACAACAGGATATACTTAGAATAAATCGTCCTAAGTTATTTGTAAATGCACTTTTGTTGTTGATTGTACTTTTATACCACTCTGTGAAGAAATCTGTTGTAGCAATTTGGTATTCTTATAAAATACTGAATCATAATTTGATTCTAAGAATACTATCATGCCCGGAAGTCGACGCTCGTTCCCTCGACGATATGAAGTAATGTCGACAATATAAATACGCTCTTATTTTAGTTCACTTGCCAGAGCTTTCCATGTGTTTGTGATTTTACAATTGATGGATACTCGTTATTGGTTTCATTTTGCGATATATTCTAACTAGGCTAAAAATAACACACAAGTTGAGCAAAGTCGACTGTAGCCCGTCGACCCGGAGTTGAGCGGCGCGGTGAACGCAATTTGCACAGTTCTAGCACTCTCATTTTAGTTTTGTCATTAAAAAGAACGATTTGAATTTGTTGACGTATTACAAAATCGATTTTAGGTCATTGACATAAATTACTAAAACGATTTCCAGAAACAGTTGATTTTAATTGCAAAAATTATTTTAATTAATTCTCGCTAAATACAAAACATGCAACAATTTGCTTTGTTTAAAAAGTCACAAGTTACAAAAACAATTTGAAATCATTGACATGCACTACAAAAACGTTAAAATATATTATTGTATATCAATAATATATTTTAGTCTTGTAGACATATGTTACAAAATGCAATAATCAAAATTGTACAATATTTAATTAAATGTAATAAATTAGAAAATTCGAGAACGAGTATCCATAAATTTATTTTTAAATTAAATATGTTAAAATTGTCCATATATTTAGCGTAAATTGAGCTTGTTTATTGTATTGTGATTAGATCTTAAATAACAATCAAATTTATTATCTAAAATTTTGTATAGCATCCTGCAACGCAAAAGTATTTTGGCTTCTAATAAAAAAATAAAAAAAATCCACTTTGGTATAAAAATATTAGCAAATTCAAGCGACCATATTCGCTTTGATCAAAAATGATAATATCCACTTATATATGGTATTAAAAAACTATTTTCCATTCTCTTTCAAATAATCATTTTGAACCTTATGTAATCTACATAAGAGCCACCACAGTTTCCCTCTCTAAATAGACGATTTCACGATAAAACACGCGTCTGACTCATAGAATTTCAAACATCTTTTTTGACTATATTTGCCTCTCACTTCCATTAATATTATGTGAGCGAAAGGCAAAATATAAACGTCGCCATTCTTAATCCTTTAAATTCATATTTGAATAAATTTGTGCAAATATTTTTATAATAAAGTGAAGTTGATATTGAAGAGAAATAAATCAAAGGTATCCAAAATAACAAAAAACAGTAATATGCTTCAGAATTAATTTAATATAAATACTATATTTCGGAAAATATTCAATTATTTATTAATTATTTTAAATTCAAAAATTATTAATTAAATTATAATGGTAATTTTACATTCGGCATTAAGAAGTATATGCGAATAGGAGAACATTCCCCAGCAATTCTCTGCTGTATCTAAAATTACTTTAGTAATTATAAAATATATGTTTCGTAGTAAGTTAATTTATTTAATTAAATTGTGATTCATGTATTAATATGTAAAAAATACGTGAGTGACGTATACTCTAAACCCCTTAGGGGTTATCGTATCCCAGCAATGGGATAAATAATGGTTGGTAAATTCACTATGATTTCTCAATTGATATTTAATAATGTATATTTCGTGTTTGTTAAAAGCGCACTAATGCGTTAATTTGAGTAAAAACAAAGTATTGTAAGTATTAAAAAAACCTAAAAATGTCTTGCCATTTTAATTAAGTGTGTACCTTTTTTTTAAAGTTGCAACGAAAAATAAAATATGCTAAAACACCTGAGTGACATAATTTGAAAGTGATACCTTGTAAAGGCGAAGCCTTTATTTATTTCTCTTCAGTCAATAACGTACATCACATAATTTTGTACGCATGCGTAAAAAAAATATAGAATCACTATAATTTAAATACAAATTATCTGTTTTTAGTATATATATATATGTATAGTATGTATATAACATGTAAAAACACGTCCAACACAAGTCTAGAAATAACACTATAACTGAAATACGGAACCCTGCTATGGAGAATAGATGCAACCGACATACTATGTTAGATTGAGAGATATACATGACGAGAAACTTCAAATCGAGTTCACAACAGATTCTAGCAGTTTGATGACATATGCTTCCCAAAACTGCGTGATATTTTTATTCCTACTAAATTTTAAATACCTAGCTTTAACTTAAAAGTAACAAAATGTCGGTTGGATCATTTCTGCATAACAGGATCCATATGAGGGTTATGTGTTGCTAAGTGCAAAACTAGAGAACGGCTTGACTTATTCGACAATTTTTTTTTATATATATTCTTTATGGAAGGTTCTTGTGGAGTGAAAAAAAGTAAAAAATTGCGAAGGAAATTGAAGAATAAAAACCACTTTTCTGTTCTTCTACTCGTGCAAAGCCGGGGCGGGCCGCTAGTATGTATTATTAAAGATTGAAGCGATTCATGCCTCTTAACTGTGCGTCAAAATTATTTATTAATTTATTCTAGTATCCAGGGTCATAAAACCAGTGTTACCTTATTTTAAAGTTGGTCCAGTGCTGCAGCACCGGTGACACGTCGACCCTCATGGATCTTTTGTGCTCTCCCTAATCCTTTAGTCACTCCCCTGACTGTCTGGAGACATGCTCCATGTGCTTCAGTATGTTGCTTATTGGGATGAGCCTGTAGTCCTCCAGGTCCGAGTATGCCTTTCCTAGGATTTCCATTCGTTTGCCGGCTAGGACGTCACATTGACACATCAAGTGTTTCATTGACTCGTTACACCATTTGCATGTTCTGCACTATGGTTAAAACCAGTGTTAAGGCGGCGATAGTGATGCCGTAGGGATCCACATGAGGAATAAACGTATTTTCTATATAGTCATTACACTCTTTCTATTAGCGTTTTGTTCATTATTTTAGTAGTATAGGTACTTATTCGTAAAGTAGTTTAGAAGCCATAATAAGGCGGGTAGGTAAACACTACTATAAAATATTATTATTACCTCTTTTTAATCACGGGTCAAGCCCGGTTATTTGATAGGCGTGCGCGGGGATATGGATCCAACGCGTAGAGGCCCCTTGTTATTTCTATAAAAAAGGTATTGTTTACAGATAATTTTGTTTCCAGTATTTTTACGCATGCGTTCGACAATATCCTATCACATTTGATTCCTATCTTCCAAACGTTATGAATAAAAAAAATGATTTTTTTTTTCATGTAATTAAGGTCTTAAGTATAATTGTTTTGTGTATAAATTTTTGTGCAATAAATTATTTGTATATTATTTTATTATACAGACGCTATCTAATTATTAATGGATTTCAAGGTATATTTTTTGTTAAGTTCTATAAAAATAGAGCATTATTATACAATGTCGTTTTGTTTGGTTAATGACCCGATATATTTGATTTTTACTCACGATAACAGACTGCTCTTCCTTATATATCTTATTAAAATTTTATAAGAAAAAGAAAATGTAAAGTCGATTTACGGATGATAATTTTACGTGATAACGTCATAAGAAATCATCGGCCGATGGAGTGGAAGAGAGATAGATGCGTCTCAAGCCGAACGCTTAGGCCCATCGTGCCTCTATCGCTTGCACGGTCTATCGACAATGAGTCATTCCATTTCGTGCGTGCAGCCGGCGTTCATCAATTTATACGACGTTATCACGTGGAAAACCTCCGTGTTTATATCACGGTGTATATGCATTAATAAAAATCAGCTTCTTCCTAAAAAGCTTGTTATTATGAGTACCAGTCAAATATATTTCATTCTAAAGTATTTTTGAAACAATTTATTGTACAGAAATTTTGTACAAAAACAGACCTTCTTCCATTCCATGATATTGTTTTTCATATTTCTAGCACTAATGCGTGTTCGGCATCCAAGCTTTGGATCACAAGTTAGCTTATAGAACGACCGAAGGGAGTAGAAAAAAATAGAGGGCGCCACTACCCTCATTTAAAACAGAATCCACATAGCAACCCTTGGGCACTTTCGTATGGAAAAGTCAATGTTGCTACCACTAATAATTTTAATTCCGTTTCTACTCTTTTCGGTTGTTACAAAATTTCGTGGAAGTGTTGCCAATGATATTCTTCCAAAAACGGAATCTCGAAGATATTTTGTGAAAATCTTTTTGTAAGAATTCCGTGTTGGTTCCGGATAACTTGTCCGGTTTGCGGATTTTAAAGGGCAAGGTCAATTTGTAGATGATTCATACATTATTTCCTTCTGTATTCTTTGTGAGTTCTTGAACAGCCATAATTCTTTATATCATAATAATCTGAATATTAAGTATAGAGGCCATAAAACATAGATTTGTGTATATTAATACATAAACAACTTTGACTGACCGACTTCAAAATCAAACACAAAATTTCAACTCGTCCAATGTACCTTACATTTCAACTTACCTTTTATGTAAGTTGAAATGTATCTTTTTATGCAGAATAGATCCAACCGACATTTTGTTACTTTTAACTTAAAGCTATTTAAAGTATAATGGGAATAAATATATTTATCTTGCAGTATAAGTTTTGTGAAGCATACCTCACCAAACTGCTAGAATCTGTTGCGAATATATAAAACTCGATTTGAAGTTTCTCGCTATGTATATCTCTCAATTTGGCATGTTTGTCGGTTGGATCTATTTTGCGTAACTGCGTAAAAGTTTCAAATGGACCCTCCATTTGAAACTTGAGAATTTATATACTTTTACGTTTCCTTTTGTATGATGGAACATCGGAACATGCGTTTCTCCATGTTAGTTTAATGAATATTGTATTGCTAATTACAAAAAATATAGGTACTTTTTGAAATGCACATTGTTGATATTGCCCTTTATTTGCATGCCATTGTTTTCCGGACAATTTATCCGGTGGTCGAAGTTTGCCATTCTAAATTAAGTATTATTCCTTATACTGTAGGTAGATATTACATTGTTCCCTATCGGTGGCGTGTCTCGCCTTTACCTATCGTCAGATATACATATAATTTTAAATGTACATTTCGCATTTAGATAAATCTTAGATTGTTGATATTCCGTTGTTTTATCCAGTGAATTATATATTTTTTTCCAGATTATATTGTGTTTTATTTTTAAAATACACAATTCACATCCCACTGCTGGGATACCTGCGGGTCCCTTAGTTGAAGGATGTTTAAAGCATACTCCGCCACACTGATCAGCTGCGGCTTGGCGGAGTCCATTGCTTTTAAGCCGCTCAAAAGCCTTAGCTTAACGACTACAGCCGGGACACGAACTGGAATTACAGAATAACGGGCACGTGTCGGTCCCGTTATTCTGTAATTCCAGTTCTACCAAACGATTATTCATTTTGGTCCCCTTACCCGATTTTTCAAAATAACGCAATAAATCACGGTGCTCCTGTAATATATGTGAGAACTAGCTAATAAATTGTTCATCATTGGAACTATCTTAGAAGTAAGAACCATATTGAAAATACTACCGACGAGTTAGTCCAGGCATGCTGCGTAATCTTAAGATTCCAACCCAGTATTTTGGGGTGGTAAGTAGTTCATCAACATCTTTGAATCAAAGCCAACCTCACATGCACGTGGCCCTGCTGACTGACAAACAAAGCTCTGGCGAAAAGAGAGGTAGGGAGCGTAATTGTAAACTACCCGACTGGGGAATGCCCACCTCACAGAATACCGCAGCCAAATAATAATTCCCTTGAGGGCTGTTATGTTCCTGCGAGTGAGTGAAGTCACCAGAAATAAAGGAAGGAGTATAAGGTTGGCAACGGATCGGCGACCCCGAGATGTTGCTGGTCTCCATGGATGGTGATAATTGCTTTCCATCAGGTGACCCACATGCTCGTTTGCCCCCTCTCATATATATATATATATATATATATATATATATATATAAAACTACCTACCTGGTCCAGGCGTACTGCGTCCTCTAAAGAAAAACAAACTTTAAATTAAATCATTTTTTTAATTAATAGTCAATGGATCCTTTAGGCCCATTAAACCAAAAATATCCAAGATTTGGTAAATCATCGTGCTTCCAAAATATTCTTTTTGGCAAGAAGTATGGCAACCTCCGTCTTTTATCGGCATCTAAATATACCAAACGATTCCCTTGCAACACATAACCTTCTCTCGGTTTTTCTTTTCTTATCTGTTCAAAAATAGGTTCAACATCTTCATCATCTGACGATGACAAATCACGTTTAGGTTTCGCAATTGCTTCTGCTTCAGGTTCACTTGATGTTACTTCATCTCTTTTCGGTTTCCGTGATTTCTTTTTAGATTTTCTTACAGTTTCTAAGCTACTTTCAATTTCGGATGAGGTTTGCTTTGAAGATTGTTCCCTTTTCGGCACTTCCCTACTCTCACTTTCAGATGTGGTTTGCTCAGAAGATTGTTCCCATTTTGGCCTGTTTCTTCTACCTTTTAAGGCTTTTGCATCTCTCCTTAGATTCGTAAAGTCTATATAATCGTTTGAAATAGGGAATGAATTAGTAACATCAAAATCACCTGTATCATCTCGTGTTCTGGTGACATCAACAAAATCCTCATTAGAATCATCTATAGGATCTTTATGCGCACGTGCAGAATGATTAGCTCCTAGTAAGTATTTTAACGGCCAGTATTTTAATATATCAATATTGAAACCTCTTAAACCTTTCTTTTTTCCTGTTTCCTTCAAGCAATATTTGAGCCCGTACATGCTTCCGAAAACTTTGTTGCATTTCTGCTTGTTATTTAGTCTCTCTTTTTCCTTAGTTTTAAATATGTGCGCATTCAGTATTATTATTAAGTCGTTTAGAGTTTTAGAATCGGTTGGTTTATTACTAATAACAAAGACTAGTTTCTGTCGTCTATTTCTTGGGAGGTTTTTTAAAATCTTTGAATCGTGTCGTCGGAATTTTAATTCTTGGTCGTATTCATGAGATACGTCCCGGCTGTTTATAAGAACTTTAGCGGTTTCTATACTTGATAGTTTAGCTGTAATCGAAAATTGATACTTCGTCATAATTAGGGTTGCCACCCATACGGGTTTCATCGGATTTATCCAAATTTGGAGGTCGTCCTAGGAGCGTTGTAACCCCCACCCCCATATATTTCTGTTGACCCTACCTAATGTGTGTATACCTGTCCCTCATCTTACATATCTACATTCATCTAACATCATCATCATCATCATCATTTCCTATAATACTATTTTCTCACTGTCTTTCATCTCCTACCGCTCACATTAGTACATCAAACTAACATGCTAAATATAATCTAATCAAATGACATAATCTAATATACATCACACTATAATTAACACTCTTACACTTTAAATTTAAACTAGAATTGATATTGTTGTTGGAATAAGATGAATCAACCTGATGGTAAGCTTAACTACTACATAATGGCCATGTGATCGCGTCTAGTGCCCTACATTGCTCTGTAATTTCCCAGATTCTTTTACGCGCAGAATAATGACTGATTAAACTCTATTTACCTTGATACTTGCATATACTTATTGAGATATTTGTTCTACCTAAAATCCACTATAAAGATAAGACTATGTGGTACAATTATATTAATTAGATGACCTAAATATCAATTAGTATCTCTTGTAACAATAATGAATCGATTAATTATTATTTCCAGTAGTAAACTTGTTATGATAGTAAACCAATATTAAATTCCTTTAGGCATTATGTTTTAGTGGTAAGAACAATATGATATTAGACTAATTTGACATTTATGCTAACTAAAACATATTCTCAAGGATAAAGCTTTCAAACATTATTTCTTAGTAGTAAAGACAATATGATATTAAATTAAATAAGGCATTTTATAGGATTATGGCAATATATAGAGCCCCATTCCTCCGCTCGTATATCATGAAGCCATCCAAGCTCAAGCTCCTCTGTCCATAGTCTGAGCAGATTCTACTTTAAGAGGCATCTCTTCCTCATAAAATTCAAAAACCAAAGGACGTTCCTTCCTTTAGCCTGCCTTTTATTAACTACAAATCTCTTTTAACTATTGGAGATGTTACTATCCTTAAGTTATCTCTAAATGCTCAGACTTATTTACTGATTCTACATATTTACTACATTATATTATTTACTTGGAACGTTTATAGATATTTCTCAAAAGAAACTTAGGAAACTCAGAAATTCTTTCATCAATTAAGTTCCTTAAACTAACAAAATTATCTTATTTATCAATTCCAAATATGAAGCTAATAACTTACTTCTGTCTATTTTTCGAACTAAATTATTTCTTTCTTATTGAACTCAGATCATTTGAATTTAGATTAACTTCTATAATCAATGAATCTTTACAAACAATCCTAAACTAGTATGCGACTGTTTAGTAATCTTGTCACTTCCTAAATCGCAACACCCATATATATCTATAATCAAACTTTATATGTCTTGATAAAAGTAACACATGCAAATTATTTGGCAATAATCTTTACTATATTTTACTTTATAGATATAGATTCTTATCTATTTGAATATACTCTAATTTCAACATTCTTTGCTCCGCTGAAATTTCAAGAAATCTATTTCCTGTAATGTATCACAATTCACTATTTTGAAATATGAGAAGGCATCATAATACAGTCAATAAAAGATGTTTTGTTCACTCACCGAAAATCTTCAAATTTACCGGACAGAAGACCTTACCTTATAAATCTCCTAATTCACACAAATTAATCAGTTTCGCGATAAATTAATATGAGATTCTTACAAATCAGTGAAAAGCCCAATTAGTCTAATAAAGTAGTTCCATTCCTTATTTATAGGAAACGAAAGGGTCAGGTTATGTTGCAAGCTTTAACATTTGAAGATTGGATGTATAATGCTTTTTATTCACATTGAAATCATCCATAAGTACGTATTGTTACTTTTGATGTCAAGTTTCAACATTCGCCTTGTAATTTCAGTGATTTTAAATATGATTGTTTAAATTGGACAATTCTACTTTTCAATCTAACAATCTCACAAACCTTTTTGTATAATTAAGGCATCTATCAACCGCAAATCAATTTGATTACTCAAATAAATAATATCTCTCAAACCTGTCTCAGCAATATTAAAACAAGTGAAAATCTAATTTTAAAACACTAAAATAACTTTAACACTGTCCCGGTATCATAGTACATATTTACGAAAATATGCTAATTATTATCTCTTCACTCGCGAATACTTTACATCGAATCATCATCCGCACACTTCTCACTATTTAAGACCACCTAACTATTAATATTGGCTTTACCTAATTGCTATGTGAAAACCTACCTTCGTAACTTGAAATTTAATACTAACACTGTTGTTTTAACGCGGCCTAACCTTGAAGTTGACTCGACTTACCTAAATTATGCCTAAATCAGATTCCTACATTTTCCCTAATGTGTGATATACCTTTGACTGGAGACCCGAGCTTTCACATTTAAATGTGTTGATGTGTAGGGTTAAACAAACACCTCCCTGACTAGGCTTGTTTACTAAGCTGCTAAACGGGGTGGACCGACAGATCCTGTATACCTAACCTACGTCGTGTGTAAGGAAGGGCTGCCCAAATTGGACTTGGAAAGGGTGAATGACTCTGCCCAGGACAAGGAGTATGTGGAGACATTCCCAAAGTTTTCGCCGGCAGTGACAAGTCAGGCTGGTTACTCTTCTTTGAGAAAGGTAGCTTTTAACGTTGTAATAAATAACGTTAGTGATATGAGCTACAATCAATCACTTCCCAACGTGAGCTGGTTGAAAAGGTCCTCTCCCTTCGTCTACATTAGTAAACTAGGTTGCAAGTTCCTCCGAATCACTTCGATTCTAAGTTTTCAAGTTACAATCCAAAACATCTAAGATTCCACTATAAATCTGATAAACTAATTTTAAATCTAATTTCCATACAATAATATAAAACTCTAAAGTTGTAACTTGAAATATTGGCATTTATTTTAACAAATAATCGGATGCCAATTGTACGTACTATAGCGCCGAAAATCGCACGAGCAAATCCGCAAAAAATTCGCGTTTTTCCTTTTATAGTTACAAGACCCGCCCCAATGCGTTTAGTGATGTGACATAAATAAATTTTAACCATAAAATATATTTCTCCTAGTTTAATCGAATAATCTACTTTTATCTATTTATCTAACTAATTTTTACCTTCTTAATTTTTCACACTTAATCTTAAGTACATCGAAAATACTTGTTTCTTCCTAAAATTATTTCAATCTTTCTAAAAAGATAATTAAATCGTTTTAATTTCACATTTTCACCTTTATTTCACATAAATTCTATCTTCAAACCTCAAATTAATCTAATTTCGCCCATAATATACATTACCGCTACAACTTCCATTAATTACATCAATATTTATAAAGGACACATAAGATTTTCAATCTTAAACCCTCTCCACAGCTTCTTGCAATTCACTCCTTGAATCAAGCTACCAAATTAATTATCAACGTTATTAATATTAAACAACGTTTATTATATTTAAATTTCCTTAAATATTGTATCTTATATTGATATATTATCAAATTAATCGATATTAGTATAATCGATTCCCCATCTATTTATCAGAATTTTCCCGCCAATTTGCCTAGCAACATAATTTTAACGCGTCTCTTCCCTACCAAACGACGCTATTGTCCCCAACCAATCAGAGACCTAGGAATGTCCAAATTTGTCTACGCACACCTGCAAAGCACACCTGCACCTAAGGTTGCCCTACAGACTTTTATTTGATGAATTAGGTCAATCACAAACTGAACTTAGATATTTTATCTAAATTTCAAAGTTCTCATGTTAACTAACGCTATTACTTGTATGGGTTAGTTACAGCGTCCGGAGGGGTTTCATTTATAGTCTTTTAGCAGGGTTAAAAAATTTACATCATTACCGCCCGCACCATGCTGCGAAAGGGGAATAATCGTCTTGTTACAGAATAAAAAAATAGTACTAAAAATACTGATGACATGTCCGGGTTTTAAGATTCAAAATCAGGTAATTTCATGCATCTTGTCTTGGTTGCTAACGTTTAGAGATGGCAACCCTAGTCATAATCATTATCAGCCTTGTATATACACTATAATAACTTTTAAACTTTCGCGTTGCTTGATTTATGAAGATAATAACGGGAATTAACGTGTTTTTAAGAGGTATCCATCCGAACCATTTACTCACCGGGTACCAAAGTTAACAATTATGTGGGTACACCGAAAGATAGCTTGTCACTACAAACTCCAGGTGTACAACACAAATTAACTGCAGCTGCGGTCATCGCTGACAGGGTCCGAGAACACATCGCCACTGTTAAGAACCATCAGACGCTATCAGCGATTGAAGAACATACTTGAAGCAGGCACGAATCGCTGGATTGAATTTCATCGCACTCAAGTCCTCTACAGATCGCCACTTCTTCTCAAGAAAGCATGAAGCGATTGAAATGAAAAATATACAAAAATAAATCGGGCAGATGAATATGTTATCTGCGGCATGGAACCCAGTGATTAAGATCACTCAACGTCGTTTTATACGGACGTCGGCGTCGGTTAGTTCGCAGAATAGGGATGTCGTGGGTGTAGTATGTCGCGGTACATGGATATCGAACAACACGGGGGTAGATAAAGATTCGTCAACCACGGTAACGGAGGCGGAGGCACGTCGCTGAGACAGTCAGCCTGTGACCAAGGCCGGTGCAATCTGGTCGAAACGTCAAGCAATAATAAAAGTATGTATATAAAAGCTGAAAGTTTCTCTGTGCAAGCATCTACACAGGTAAGACCATTCAGCGAATATGGAGTATAAATGATCGTAGATTTGACATCTGTCAAACCTGTTAGCTAACAAGGGCTCTAGCGCCTAAGCTGAATATTTTGATTCCCAAAAATAGGTCTTAGGTTTAAGTTACTAACACACATTTTTAGCTTTATCGTTAAACCTGTCAGGATTTCTGATAGCTACGTTAACACAATTGCCAGTAATCTATTCAGGAGTTTGAATTTTGCGATCAAATAATCCGGTGAAATTCGACTTCAGATTCGGCGGTAGTCAGGGAATAATAAAGGTATGTAAAAATACGTTACATGCATGATCGCATCGCTTTAATTCCCGTGGTTATTATAATTTTAATCATGCAACGCGTAAGTTAAAACTTATGATATAAGTTAATATTGTAATACTTAAGAAAATAATATCAATAATATCTCACCCAAAATCGCGACTGCAATAAATACTAGAAGAAAAGTCTTCATTTTTGCATCATAATTTCATTAGAATACACGACATAATTACACCTCTTAAAGTTATTTCCTTACAACAACACGACTGTTTGTTGCTGAAAACACTGACAAGCACTGAGTGCTTAGTGCAATACTTTGATCACATTCGAACGTGTTAACGTTTACCAACCGACCAAATTGAGAAAAAGTTTCAAGTTTCATTAACATATCTATATTTACGTACCTACTGTATTGAAAAAATCGAGTGATATTCGTAGGTGTGAATTTATCAGACGCGTGTTACATATTATTATACAAATTAGCCGGGTTGCTCACTTCAAAATATGAGCAAGTAAGCCACATAATTTTGATATGTAAAACGCGTCTTATAAATTCACAACATGAGAGTTCTTCTCTATTGGTCGGTTTGTTTACGTAAAAACTCACACTACTCAATCTGATGTCGAATTTAAAAAATATATGTTTATGAAGTATGGTTTTAAATACTAATAAATTATTGACAAGGATCTTTGTTAGTATTAAAATAGTTAGAATTTGTTTTATTTTGCACAATCAAATTTAAATATATATGCAGTGTGTCGCGGGATAAACTGTAATCCTGAAACGGGGTGGAAATAGATAAAAAAATATTGACAAAAAAATCTCTTCTTCTTTGTCGTAGTCCTAGCCATTTCCCATTATTTGGGGCCGGCTCTCCTCGTTCTGCGGCGCCAGGACAGTCCATCCTTGGTTGTCGAAACATTTATTTGGGCAAGCTTTAAGTCCTTGGCTACCCTGGACCACCAGGGTGGCCAGTGGGCGTCCTCTACTATTCCCATTATTTGCCAGTGCTAAGGCCTGTTTTACGACATGGTCTTCGGGGCGTCTCATGACATGACATGACCAAACCATCGTAGCCGGCTCTCGGTGAGTTTTTCTGCTATAGGCGCGACCTTGAAACTTCCTCTGATGTGCTCGTTTCGCACTTTATCAAGTCGGGTTACACCTGCTGCTCATCTATCATCTCGCTTACGTGCATTGTCTGTACGTGGGCTTTCTTTATGGCCCAGCACTCGGCAACGTACGTCATGGCTGGTCTGACTGCGGTCTTGTTGATTTTGCCTTTGGTTTTAAAAAGCATGCTTCTCTCACATTAAACCTCCGTCAAAGCCCTCCACCTCTGCCATCCCATGCTATTTCTATAGGCAACATCGGCCTCGATGTCCCCGTAGGCTGTCAGCATCGCACCAAGATACTTGAATTGGCATACCTTTGGCAGAGGATTCCCGTCGATGTGAATGGAGTTGGAGTTGTTGGTGTTGTCACTGAGTGCGCACTCAAAGTATTCTGTTTTACTTCTTCTTATTCGGAGGCCATTGTTTTCCAGCACGTGTCGCCACTTTCAGTTCAACATCTCTATCTATGAGGACTATGTCATCTGCATAAGTGCATATAACATACACCATGATAAAGGGGACTGAATGTTCTTTGTTAAGTAATACATTACCATTTTGAAGAGAAGTGGGCTCAGGGTTGAGCCTTACAGATAAAAAAAAAATGTTTTCCTTTTTTTTTCATGAATTATGATATTTATGATCTTTATCTTTCACTAAGGATTCTATGTAAGTATATTGAAAATTTCAGTGAAAAAAAAAATATGATTAAAAGCACAGTTAAGGTACCTAGTTAATGACAGTCACTGTTTTTGTTGGTATCGTATTCTCATTGCTTACTAACAGACACGATTATTTATTTCATTTCAACGAAATCGACCCATTACTTTGAAAGAAATCGATATTTCATAGAGTCCTTAGGGAAAAATAAAAATCTTAATTCATGAAAAAATTTGTAAAACATATTTTTTACATACTTTTTGTCGATAATTTTTGATCTATTTTCACCCCTTTCAGGGGTACACTGTATCCCGCTTTACAAAGTACACTTTAAAACTATTAACAAAAACTTTTATGTGAAAGATTAGGACGTGACTATATTTAAAAACATGTATACAATTCGCAAGGAAATACATTTAAGTCCATATCAAGTTATCGCTTGGTTGCTATTTCTTAATTGAAATTAGAATTGAACAAGTATAAATAATTGGATTCACTTAATTGGTTGTTGTTTTTCGTCATACGTATTTTTAAATTGTTTAAAAAGAAATTTATTCATATCGCGCCTGCCTGATGCAAAGCGATTATTGCCTAGCTAGCATATAGACGGTTAGGCTATAGGTGTTTGCAATGTAAGGAGCTCATTCGTTGCTTTACTTGTACACTTTCAAATATATCGTAGCATCTCACATCTGGTGACCTTATTCACTCGCAGGAACACGACAAGGCGCAAGGGTTTTTTAATTAGCTGCATTTTCGCGGTCAGGTAGAAGTGTGTTATCGCAGCCAATTCGTTTAATCCGTCGGTTAGCATGACGGCTAGTTAAATTGTGAATTATGGTGTCTAATTACAAATTTTATATTTATTTATTTATTTATATTACCAGCATATTATATACTTACGGGCAGCGGGTTATTAGATTAGTTTTGTTTTTAGATATAAGTTTTAATTTAGATGTATTTATTTAATTTATCTATTTTAAGTATTTTCTGTATTTTATTATTTAGTGATAATAAAAAATGTAAGTATATTTTTTTTACAAATAAATAAATATATCCTTAGATATGTAGTAAGTAAGATAGTAATTGCTCGAACTAAAAATCACCATTCATTCTAATTTGATTAAATGTCTATGCGTTTCTGAGTTGACCAATCAATTGTTTAATTTCCTGCCTTAGCACACCTTTGAACACCCGACAAAGACAAAACACGAGTTACGATTTGGCTTTAAAAAAGGTAATAATTAAATAATGAGGAATTGTAATAAAAACTAATTTTTACATTCGGAAAGTTTATTACAAAAGCAGATACAAAATTTTTACATAGTTTCTTACATAACAGGTTCAGGACCATCGAATTAAGTACAGAATGAGGTTTCACACAGACAACAGAATTTACATCGTGTTATTAGAGAACACAGATCCAAAAACGGGACAGTGGCCAGTGGCCCACCTCACATTCCCACCGCTGTGTCTCCTGTGTAGCCAGGATTAACAGCGGCGACCGCCAAAAAAGACAATGAACAGTGAAGTCCATTGCAGTCCCAGGGAATAAGGTGTAAGACTACGGCTACCTGGAACTGGAACTCGACGAATTTAATCAGAAGAAATTAATAGGAGTATGAACTTTTTGAATTTAACTTCCCCTTTCAACAATGTGAGAGACAGCTACTTATTTGGGAAATAAGAACACAGATCCAGTAAAATGCATATATCGTCAGCCCCTACGTAAAACATCGAAAGTAATTAGAGTGGATAAACGGAATAGCGGAATAACGGAATAGGCGGCAACGGATTGACTAAACCATCAACGCACCGGCTGATTCAGTATCTATAACATGTAGATCAGTTGTGAATCGAATGGAGCCGGTCTACTTCCATGGTACATATCGTTGGTGCGACCCCACACTCCCACTCTCCAGTGTAGCCAGGATTTCTAGCGGCGATCATCAAAAAAAAAGGTAATTCAATTAACTCCGTTTTTTAATTACTTCCATGTCGTATTTGTATGGGAATACTGCTGAGGGAAATTGTACATGCAAAGAGACGCAACATCTCAGTAGAGAGAGTCCAGTTGACTAGAGAACATTGGATCACCGGAAACAAAGACCTAAACAATATTGGCCTACATAAAACTAGCCTCTAAAGTTATGTTCTCAAACCCATTGTTAAAAGTTTGTTATCCTTTGCATTCTGTTTGTCTGTGCAATATAATGAAATAACTTTGCTAAGATGCAGTATACTTGATAATTAAGTTATTTGGTTTAAGTACATACATTGATATTACAAAAATCTAGATGCGACACGCTGCTTTCGTGTGAGCGACGCGTGACGGACCTTCGTTTTTAATTACCCGCGGTTTAGTTATCTTAGGTTCTTCATTCAACTTGCGAGGTGTGTACTTTAAAACCAAATACCTTGCACATTTAGGCTCAAATTTACACCATCGCGGAATGGAATAGAAGCGTCAATTTCGACTCATTTCTCGCGCCATGAAGAAGGGGCGCGCGAATTCGCTGGAATGCTCTAGTATTCTTGCACATTTCTGACTGACCCGACCGACTCCCCGTTCGCGCCACTTCCCGCATCCACAATCGGCACCGACAGTAGCTATGGGAATTCTCGAGAATGCGCGAAGATTCCCCGGAAGACGCGAGACCTATTTTGGATCGTATATAATTTTATATGTTATACAATTGACATAAATTCATTATGCTCTGTATGAGTACAATTTCGTTGCAAAATGCCGCTTCCAATCCATTCCGAGGCGGTTTAAATTGAGCCTTATAATAAAATTTTATGGACATAATGTTTGTTTTTGGATAATTCTATATAATAATACAATCAATCAATACTTCAATAGTAGGTCATAAAATGACGTGAGATGGAATATTATTATAATTACTATTAATAAATGACACGAACATTCATAATGAGGTCGAGATGTCCAACAGAGGTAGATACGTTCCGGTAAACGGAGTTGAAATACATGCCATGTTCATTGTTTTTTTCGTGAAAACAACTAAATACATATTCCTGGACAAGTTACTTAACACGTAGTCCCAAACTAAGCTAAGTTACTATGGGTGATTAGGGGATAACTGATAAAAGAACTTAAATACATTTTATTTTTGCAAATAAATACAGAGAAATTACCCGGACCAAGACAAACAGACATGTTCTTTCCAAATGTTTGTCTTGTGCAGGGATCGAAGCTGCAACATCGGAATCAATGTAGCTATTTTGTTATTGCTAGACATTCGACCACCGGGCTCGTGGAACTATTTAGTACATGGAACATTTAAAAAGACTGTAACCTATCTACCTCGTTTTGTAAAAATCTTTGGCGAAAGGACTTTTTTATATGACTTTACATAGTTTATGAGTAAGTACAAATACTTCATGAGTTACAATGAATATTAATTTTAAATTTACATGAAAACTAACATTAATAATGCATTTTAGAAGGATCTACAAATGTTTTGTTGGAAGATATTATCCATATAATTAGTGTATACGCTCAGCGCATCACAAACGGAGAAGATACTATAATTACTATAATATTTTATGTTCAGAGTGATTAGTGCTAGTTTATTGGTCACATTCGAACAATCTGGGCAGCTTGTAAACGTTAACACACGTTTACAAGCTGGCCAAATTGAGAAAATAAATAAATATTGTCAGACAACTTACACAGCGCCATCCAGCCCCAAAGTAAGCGAAGCTTGTGTTATGGGTACTAGACAACTGATAAACATACGTAAATACATTTTTTTTTGTAAATACTTACTTATGATACATAGAAAACACCTAGACTAGTACAAACAGACATGTTCATGCACACAAATGTTTGTCCTATGTGGGAATCGAACCCACGAGCGTTGGTGTCGAAGCCGCGTCATTGACCGCTACGCCACCGAGCTCGTCAAACAAAAGAAAAAGTTTCATATTGTGAATTTACCAGACGCGTGTAACATATCCAAAATAGCCGGTTTGCTCACTTCAAAATTTGACCAAGTAAGCCACAATTTTTGATATATTATGTAACACGCGTCTTATAAATTCACAACATGAGAGTTCTTCTCTATTTGGTCGGTTCGTTTACGTTGATATGATCGAACGCGAACAAAAAATGCGCACTAAGCACTCAGCGTGGTTAACGTGCAAGATTTTTACGTATTCGTTTTCGACAGAGTAAAATTCATTTTGTATAAAATTGACACAGCGCCATCTACCGACAAACAGTCGAAGTAGAGTCGATCGCATAATAATTGAAGTTAACGTTGTCGAAATCGATTACGTTAGAAAGTGGGCACTAAGCCCACAGTGCTTAGTACAAGCAGTTTACGTTCCATCATGTCAACAAACCAACCAAATAAAGAACTCTCATGTTGTGAATAAGACGCGTGTTACATATCAAAATTATGTGGCTTACTTGCTCACATTTTGAAGTGAGCAACTCCGCTAATTTGGATATGTAACACGCGTCTGGTAAATTCACAATATGAAACTTTTTCTCAATTGTGTCGGCTTCTAAACGTTGACACGTTCGAATATGTCCAAAAAATTCGCACTAGCACTATATCAGGGTACCTAATGCGAGTTTTTGAACGTAATCGATGTCGAGAACGTTAATTTCAGTAGTATGCGATTGGCTCTACTTCGACTGTTTGTCGATAGATGGCGCTATGTCAATTTTATACAAAATGAAGTTAACTTTGTCGAAAACGAATATGTAGAAACCTCCCACTAAGCACTCTGGATATAAAATATTACAGTATCTCTCGTACTCGAAACATTTTCTCGAATGTTTGCTTGGGATTTGATTGGATCTTATCATATATTTAGCATCATAAGAATAATTTTACATATTCTTTCTTGATGTCCTTATGGAATGATCATTAAGTACATTTTCCATTGAAATCGATGGAAAATGTACACTCAGCGAATCTTCTCGCTCCACTCAACCTCGATTTCGGCCCCGTGGGCTAGAATCAGACCTAGTTTATTCATTAGTTAAACATTTGATGGCATTATTAGAATAATATAGGTCTATCTTTATCTTTTATACTACGTTATAGTCGAACGTGCGAGCTCTCAGGAATCGGTATTTATATTTGATCGGACGTGACGCAATAGTATAATGACTATAAATACTAATTTTATTACTATAAGTACTAATGACTATAAGTACCATTGTACTATTGGGACGTGTGGAATTAGCAGGCCTGCGTCATTCACATCCGATCATAAATAAAGCATGTTATGTATATGTTTTTGACGTAATAAAGTTTTATAAATCGATGAGATCACGGAAAAGCATGACTCATTGTCACGTTCCGTCTGAGCCGAGCGTGCAAGCGAGAGCGAGGAACGAGCTATAGAGAGGAACGATTAGCCTAAGCGTTCGGCTTGTGACGCATCTATCTCTCTTCCACTCCATCGGCCGATGTTTTCTTATGGAGTTATAACGTAAAATTATCATCCGTAAACCGACTTTACAGACAACAATTTTTTTAAATATATTTCGAAGCAACTTAAATAACCATGTTTTATAATGTGTTAGAGGTGGTGTTAAATGTTATTTAGTTTTAATGACTTAAAAGTTAATGGTAGTAAAAATAACATGTTAAGGAAACCGTTACTTAACGTAACGTGTTATTTATTCAGACACGTTCAAACTCTTAATTTCGTTGTGTTGTCTATTTTAACTTTCCATCCAAAAGAGTTAATTTTAAACGTATTAACGCTATGTTAAAATAAACAAACAGTGAGGTTGGGTAAAATAACAATCAATGAACTTTCCTTCATACTTGAATTGATGGCAGTAATGAATGTAAAATTAACAGAACGTTAAAAATAACAGTGTCGTGACGTATATTTTAACAATGTTATACGTTTAAACTAACATAATAATTTAGTTGTTATAACTTTTAACACCTACATCTGTAACATGTTATTGATTAGATGATAGCCTTTGATGCATAGAATGGAAACATCTGTAGATCCCCTAAAAACATTTTTTCGAATAGCAACATTGAGTCGACAGCTACACAACACAACCAATCTTGATACTTTAATTTCGTTCTAAAGTTCTACTGGTCGGAATGAATTTCGAAATATGTCAAATGTAAATAGAAAAATTCACATATAAAAGTTTTTGATACTTACTACAAAAATATACGAAATGTTTTTCATTAATTTGGTCACGAGAAGAACCTTTCGACGGCATTTTTTTTTCTATTTTAATGGCTGTACTGACTTATGAATTATAAGAGAGATTGTTTTATTTATATATAAAATACCTATAGACCAGTAACTAATTTTAATTATTCTATTTAATAATTCTAATTGTAGCTAATTGTATTGTGAAAAATAAAATAAAAATTAATTAATTTTTGAGTAGTAAGAAAATTGGGTATTTGATTCCACAGTCAAATTATGAAATATCAAATTATATATATATAAAAAAAATCTCATGTCACGGTGTTTGTCGTAGCCCTCCTCCGTTTTTTATCATAAAAATCTGTAGAATATACTTTACGGATTTCATTAATTGATAAGGCAAAAAAAAATTTGCCGAATCAGCTACATTTAAGTACATAAAAAGCACCAAAATTCTTAAGTCAGTACACGCCTTCAATTCAAATTACAAGACAAGACTGTAACTCCAGCGTTTTCATTTAATTCTACAATTATTTAAACTTTCCATTTACGCCATTCTCTTAATTTCGATTCTTTTTCCTTTTTTTTACTTTTTTTGTTCTTAGCAATTCAAGTTTTATATTCAAATCTTACTTGAAGACATTATGTTTCATACGTATTTATTATAATAATGTAAAGAAAAACAGTTTTCTTATTGAGTGGAGCGAACGTAACGCTTATACACGCCGAAAAGTCATTCTTAGAAATGAATAGGCTCCAAAACCACTCAACTGATTTTGATGAAACTAGTCACAATTAAAGACCTCGACATGCTTGAAAAAAAAAATGAAATCGATTATGTCCTTGAGGAATGATAATCAAATACATTTTTCATTGAAAGCAATGGAAAACATACGAGTATATACTCAGCGAATCTACTCGCTCCACTCAACCCCGATTTCGGCCCCGTGGGCTAGAATCCGGCCCAGTTTTTATGTCATTTTCTTTTTTTTTCTTAACTATTCAATACATGACTAGACAGATTTCCCCTATTTCAAATATCGACTAGAATCAGTTTTGTAAAATGTAGAAAAAGATTTTTTTTTTACTTTTATCCTAGATTAACATTTCCATAAAAATGTTTTCTAAAAAGATTTCACAATTTCCAGGTCTAGACTTTTTTTTTCAATTAAATATTTAAAAAAAAGCAGCAATCAATGAGTATGTAATCAGTTTTATATTAATTATATTTATACATATTTTAATATGATTAAATCACACTTAAAATAAAGACAGAATTCTTGAATAATTCTTAGATATCGATAATTGAGTCCATTCGTAAGATCGAACTTATTCAAGATGAGACACCCTAAGAGCTCAAGCGCTAACTGCGACCACGTCTTTTAGTCGCAGCGACTAAACATATATTATGTTATATTCAATACTACGCATGGCACGCGACCGCGATATAAATGGTTGGTCGCTGCGATCAAATCAAATCATTTTATTTGCATACAATAAGTTCTGTTAACATAGGGTAACATTAACATGCAAAACTTTTAGGTTTAAGCATTTAAGAATTTATGCACGATATAAAAACACAAAGATAATAGACACTATTTTAGCTTCTTACACATGAGTCTCGAAGGGCCTGTCTTATACATGTCTGGTATTTTATTGTAAACTCTAATGCACATGCTGTAACAACTTTTAGTAAATAATGACGTTTTTGGAATAAAATCTAGTGCAAGTCTATTTGAATTTCTAATATTTGTAGGATGTACTTCTCTGGCCGTTTTAAAACGTTAAGAATGTTGTTTTAAAAAAATTAATTTGATTTGATCATGGTGGCAGTCGCGATCGCGCAGTGCATTTGAGCCCTAAGTTTAATTCAATTCTTTTCAGTTGTCAAAAAGTATGATATAATCATATATTTATATAAATCATATATTCTGTGCGCAAATAACTGTGTAACGGCGTAACTGTTATTATATAATATATCGTATATATATATATTATTTTGATAATACTGTTTCTTAGGTATAGCTTGGAGTACTTAGCTTCATATATAACTTCAATACGAAGTTATTTTAGTCAAAACGATCTTAAATTAAGAGCACATAGGCTGTACACTAGTCCTGCTTATGAAACAATATAAATGGACGCTGTTATGCGGAATTAATATTACCGACATGTATATAATGCACTCAATAAAGCAGAGTCCTTTTTTCTCTTCCTTTTACATTTGACGGGTGACCCATACATTCCCGGTAAAACACAAATACCCAGTTCGTGGTATCCGACCAATAATTGGCCGCTACACATTTTAATAGTTCAGGAAAATGTCTAAAACCTATAATTCATATGCAATAAAGAATATGTAATAATATATATTTATAATAAAACCTAATTATTATTAAATTTTAACGAAGCGTTAAAAATTACTTTTGAGTTAAAGCTGTTTAAAGTTTAAAATAGCAATCAAATATCACGCAGTATAAGTTTTGTAAAGCAAATATTCAAAGTCATACTGCTAGGATATTATCCTCAAATATAAACGTCGATTTGCAGTTTCTCACTATATATATATCACTCAATTTGACACAATTTATTGGTTGAATCTATTCTGCATAACAGAGTCCAAATTTAAAAAAGTGCGCATTACGTTCTATACATACTTCTACTACAAAACACATTTACACGAGATACTCAAAATAACTAAAAATTACAATTTTCACAAATAAACATGAAAAAGCTTTTATATATTGGATTTGTGAAATAAAAATCCTTTGCAGGTATCTTGAAAGACTATTCAGAGTATAATTTATTTTCTAATAGCCGAGTTTGAGCATTACTTTTTGTTTAAAGTGCAGTACTGCATTAACACAATGCGGCTGTTTGTTTAACATAATTTACTTTTTTTTAATTGAATATATATGCTTTTTTAATTATTTTTCTTTTAATAATTGACTAAAATAACTTTATATTTATACGTAAATGTGTTTATTAACCTTAAAATAAATATGTAGGAAGTTATTTTAATATTAGTAATATCAAGTTATGATATGATTTTTTTTATCAAATTACTTTTTAATGCAAGGAAGTTTTTAAAGTAGCTAGGTGTTTGGAAATAGTTAAATAAATAAATTACATATACTTGTTAATTATTAATAAAATATAACATATATATTATATTATGTTATATTTTATTAATATATATACACATATATTGTTAATTATTAATAAAATATAACATACATGTTAAAAAATTAACATTATTGTTACTATTTATGTCCGTAAGATAGTATATAAATGCATGCAAGAATGCCACAAGTCGAAAAGGTGTAATTCTACTCTTAAGTATGAAAACCTTTTCCTATGGGACTGATATCGAAATCTAAAAAATCTACGCCACATACAAAAGTGTATCAGCCGATTAACGTAGATTCTTCTAGATTTTACAGTTGGTGCCATAGTCAAGCTGTTCTGAACCCAAGACTAATAACCACTTAAACTAGCTGTTAAAAAATTTACGAAGCAAAATTTAGGTGGTCGTCCAAAATCCAAACTCGAATATAACTTGTACATTTTTCTTTAAATTAAAATTGAATTTATTTCAGGTAACTAAATAGACCAATAATTGAGAATAGAGCTTAATATTAAAATAATAATAAACTTTAAATATAAGTATTATTACCTACAAAAAAACCCTTAATTTTTATGAAACATCGATGACTAAACCCGAGTCATCCTGTATATTTTTAGACAATTATTAAATAATTAATAAGACACCTAGCCACTATTAACATTTTGAAACTATTATTAGGTAGGTACCAAGCTTGTATACTTTAGTAAGCATGTATAATTATCTCAAAGCGAACGCAAATCTTGCAAGTTCGAGTGCAAACTCTGAATAACCTTGTCCGGGGGAATACATATTTTTTTTATTTTTTTTTATGTTTACAATGTTGCTAAAAATTTTCTAGCATTACAAAACTATAATTTATAAGATAAAAAGACATATTTTTGCAGTGCCAGCGGATAAAAAAAAGAATTTGATTCATAAAAAAAGTATACGACAAATCTAAGTGTACTCAAGGGCCTAGAAGCAATATAAATGAATTTCAATTTACATGTATACATTGATATTAATTGAAAAAAAAATGAATTCCAATTAATTTCAATATACATTTGTACACTGAAATGAATTGAAATTCGCAATGAATTGAAACAATTGCATTTTGTCCAGATTGATTGATCAAGATGTATAAAAAGACAGACAGACATCTTCTAGCAACTCTACACACCTACAAGATTTGCATTCATTCTAAATGTATTTATAATTTGCGAAACGTAAAATATAAATTATTCTGCGTAGGCATATCGTAAGTCACTTAGACAGAATTACAGTCTAGAGTTTTCTAAAACTACATCTAGAAGTATTCGACATAAACTTATTAATCCGTTTTTTACATATTTAGTTTAACAATAGTTTCGGATAAAAAAAATATTCAACGGAAGAAATTATGTCATTTATTGCACTTAACAATTAAAATGGTTACACTTGTAAAACTATACTCTGTTATTAATAAAGCACTTGTTAGGTAAATATATTTGTTTTTACTGACCGTTTATGCCTGGGAACATATACCTCAACTTGGTAATGCCGTAAAGGCAAAAAGCTATTTTGATTTTATAAAATCACTCTTATTTTTTATTTTTTTTAATAAATTATTTATTCATTTTATTGTGAATTACAATAGTTATATAGTATAATTAAAATAAACTTAAAGTATACTTAAAATAGATAATCAATATTTCAATAATTACAATTAGGTGTTACAATACAAATGATTTTATAAATTAAAAGAAAAATGGTCAGATAATCCCCACAATTGTGAAGCATTACCAATATCAGAATTATATATTTTTTGTTAGCAAAAGTATCAATACCAATTCTTTGTAGTATACGGATGGCATTATGTGTGACCGAGTAATTTTTATAAAAAAAATAACTTCTGCTACCGAAACTATTTTCAAACCATATTTTCTATAGACGGTATAAGTTTATGTTATTCAATTTTGAAAACTTTAACGATGGCTTTTGTGATAATTTATTTCAGAAATAGTTATCTTTAGACCTCACTTCATATATTTAAATAATATTTTATTAAAAGAAAATAATTTAACAAAAAAAAAAGATATATGGATGCAAGATAAAGTTGTTTTTAAAAAATATTCGACTTTTGTTTGTTTGTTCGTTTATAATATCTTTAATGTACGCCAAAAACAGATAGACAATCAAAAACAAATAACAATTGTGAATTTTAAGAATGTACAATTGCGGGCTTGTCTCTATAAGAGATCTCTACCAACCAACCTTCTAATGTTGGATACTATAATTTCGAGTGGCTTCTGTTTCTCATTAAGTCAATCGTTTTTGTAATTTGCAATACGAGTGGTGACGACGTTTGCCGACTATTTATTATGAAGTGCCGTAAGAAAATGAATGATCACCAAAGTTACCAATCCTATTGGAATCCTTATCGTCATATCTAAAATTTGACAAAAAGATCAGAAGTGAGATATGCAATTATTGTATTATTGTACTTGCTTTCTATCATTCTCGTTTCCTCTACCTTAAGGTTGTCTGGAAGAGATCGCTCATCGATGAGACCACCTGTTGTACTTTTATTATGTTAAAACCTCTGTAAAATCTTTTATTTAGTGCAATAAAGAATATTGTATGGTAATTAAAAGGAACATATCCCACTTCTGATTTGTTAATCAGAAGTGAGATCTACGTGATGTCATTTCTGGAATAAATTTAGCCACCACAATTGCACTACTGTCCAAGTCGACTGATCGCTTGGAAGTATCTTAGGAGATCAGGGTCAGCTTTCATGACCCACGCTGAATTTAGCGCTATAGTGTCTAACGCTGCTACCGACCCCCGGTACTCGCTGAAGAGCTCTTTGAACTGAAAAAAATATAATAAACTCTTATAATTTATTTTTTTACTACGTCGGGTGGCAGAAGGGGTCGCCGATCCGTTGCCAGCCTATACTCCTTAGTTTCTGATGACCTCACTCACTCACAAGAACACAACAACCGTCAAGGGAATTGTTATTTGGCTGTGGTATTATGTGAGGTGGAGGTACATTCCCCAGTCGGGTAGCTTACAATTACGCTCCCTACCTCTCTTTTCGCCAGAGCTTCGTTTGTCAGTCAGCAGGGTGCACCGCGTGCAGGTGAAGTTGACTTTGGTTCAAAGATCTTGATGACCTACTTACACCCTAACATACATACATAAATACAGGTTTTTACGTACTTAAGGTATAAATGTTGTTTAATGCAGGTAAGATTTTGAGCCCAAAGCTTTTATAGGGGAGCTCGGTGGTGTCGTTGCATGTGTCTAATGGAACACACAAGTTAAGCAATGTCGGCCGTAGCCTGTCTATGATGGGTTTATTTATGGCCGTTCCGTTCTTCGGAGGGCACGTTAAGCCGTCGGTCCCGGCTGTTGTCATTATAGATGACAGTCGTTAAACCAAGTCAGTGGCCTTTAGGTGGTGGAAGACCCGTGTCTCAGCAGTGCGATGACTGATATGTACGAATGTATTTCAGATATATAATATTAGTAGGATTGGAAATAACATCGTTACCCGGTAGTAGTCAGTAGGATGGTGCAAACAGCGTGCTGCCGCTAGTAATGCGGCGGGCGGCAGCGGCCCACTTACAACTCGCCACACTCCGCTCGCACCGCGCCATCTGAGTAACAATACATATAGTTTATACTAAACAAACTTCTTTAAGTGTTTTATAGATGCCATTACACAAGATATAAAAAAAAGAAACGATTGACTAAAGTAAATAAAGAAAAGTGTAAACTTTTTTGTACTTAAATAAATAAACGTACATACCTGCAAGCGGCCGAACAAAGAGTCGTAATCCAGAGCCGCCACTCGCGGTTGCGCTGCGCTTCACTCGACTGCACCGTGTACGCAAACCTGCAAGTATCAAAACTTGTCAGGCGGTGTTGTCTAAGTATGTTTTTTAAAAGTTTAACGGCTCTGGATATTAGCATCTGGATCCCAATTATGTTAGATACTCCAACGGCGATTTTGCAATTCATATTATTGCAATCAATGTGTTAGGTAAGAACTCAATGTCTTAGGTCCCCAATAGTGTTAGTTAAAATCTGTGGTGCACGGCAGTTGAGCTTCACTTCACTGGCCATCTTTTTAGGCAATTATTTGCAATATTGCTGTCTCTCTCATTGCTGAGAGGGGAAGTCAAATTCGAAAAGTTTTTTACTCCTATTAATTTCTTCTGATTACATTCGTTGTGAGTTCCAAGGCAGCCGTAGTCTTACCCCGGGACTGCAATGGACTTCACTGTTCATTGCCTTTTTTGTCGGTCGCCGCTGTTAATCCTGGCTACAGGAGACACAGTGGTGGGAATGAGTGGTGGGGTCCCGTATTTGGATCGCAATCAAGGGGCTGACGGATGTACATAGGCTCGAGTATGGTTTCACGGAATCAATTACATACTTTAAGAATTAAGTGATGATATTATATATTTTACATTAAAAACTAAATATGGCTAACTATATATACAAATAAAATGGAAATGACAAAAACTAATTAAAAGTAATAAAAATAAGTATAATAAACTAAATGGCGTCAAAATATTCTTCCGCATCGCCGTCAAAAGGTAAAGTGGCCAGAAGGCTAGCAGCATTGCCACGCTGATTTCAGTGATGATTATCACTGAAATTTTTAGACAATCTTTAGATTGGCCCAGCGGATAATCCAGTGAGGATTAGTAGCGATCGGAGCATTTTTTTTTTTGAACTGTCAATGTCATTGTCTATAAAACACCAGTTAGTACCCGTGCTACGCCGGGGCGGGCAGCTAGTTAGTACTCGCCTGTAGAAGAGCCAGTCGTCGGCGGCGGCGGCCAGCGCGGCCAGCAGCGCGCGGTGGCTGTACAGCGGCCGCGGCGCCGCGTACGACTGGACCAATGCTCGCCAACATGCGCGCCACGCGGGCTCGCCGTGAGTCCTCACTCCCGCTGTGAACGCCGCCTGCAAATACGTTCTAAATATGATAGAGCTCGACCATTAATCACCTAATGCAGTGTTTCCCATTTGCCGTGTCGCGACCCGGTACCGGTCCATCAAAATAAAATACCGGGTCGCAACATTCCCGCCTTGTTTTGAAAATAATATCTACTATCGATCGACGATGCATCGTAAATATTCGTACGATACCAAAATATGTAGTATTAATAAGACATTTTTACTAATATATTATTAGATTTGTATTATTTTACTTAATGTAACCAGCTCGGATTTTAAAAGTATAAAGTGGGACACGAAGGGGCAGTGTGAATATTACCGGACCATGGCAGACCAATGTTTGGAAACACTGACCTAATGCAC
Source organism: Hypsopygia costalis (assembly GCA_937001555.2). Classification (NCBI taxonomy): domain Eukaryota; kingdom Metazoa; phylum Arthropoda; class Insecta; order Lepidoptera; family Pyralidae; genus Hypsopygia; species Hypsopygia costalis. Next base: position 766,215 of record OW443355.2, read on the forward strand.
CTAAACCACACTCGTTAAACTACTAACACACACTAATTAAACGACTTTAAAAATGGAGAAGTTTCTCAATTCGACTGTCTTTTTTTTTTTTTTTTGTATGTATGTTCTTCGATATCTTCACGAATTGTGAGCCGATTTTCAAAATTATTTTTTTATTTGAAAGTGTATGATTGCGAGGTGGTCCTCTATTCACCGAGTCAGGGTCTGATGATGGGATCCCGGAAAAATCGAGGGAAACCCTTAATTTTGCACTGTGGTTGCCGGTAGAAGAAAATTGCGCCACTCCATTGCTTTGCGCTGGATATCGTACAAGGCGACTAAGGAGTTACCTACATTTAAAAAAAAAAGAACTTTATACCTACTTATTAATTAAAAAAAAGCAGCGAAAGGTGCAGCGTTACCTCTTGGTATATGTCGGGTATGGTCTGGTTGTTCTTGTGCCAGGCGTCGAACAGCTTCACGGCCTGCCTAGTGACCCTCGCGTTTTCCCACTCCACACCCGCCGTCAGCAGCGCGCCGCTCAGCCAGCTGGACGAGCCACATGGCGCATTGACCACATCGGGATATACACATTTGCAGAATCCTCTCCGAGTGTTGAGTGCGAGTTTTTTATTCACGTTCGATAATGTCAACGTAAACAAACCGACCAAATAGATAAGTACTCTCATGTTGTGAATTTACCAGACGCGTGTTACATATCCAAATTACCCGGGTTGCTCACTTCGAAATGTGAGCGAGTAAGCTATATAATTTTGATATGTAACACGCGTCATATAAATTCACAACATGAGAGTACCTATCTATTTGGTCGGTTTGTTTACGTTCACATTATCGAACGCGTACAAAAAACTCACACTCAGCACTCTGACGAGCTCGATGGCGCCGTGACACGTGTCAGTCATTGAAATATAGGTACTAGGTACTTTTTGACGTGACAACGTGTTATAATTCGATGGAGCCGGCTGCACGCACGAAAAAACATGACGTATGCGGCGTTACCTCGCTCTGAGGCGTTCCATTAAAATTTTCTTTTGAGAAATGCAAACATTCCTTCAATATTTTCTTATGACGTTGTCACGTTCAACTATCGTCAGTAAACCGACTTTACAGGCAACCGATTTTTTTTTATATACTACGTCGGGTGGCAGGCAAGCATATGGACCGCCTGATATAAAGCGATTACCGCAACCATATTAACACTCCCAATATAAAAATCGTTTGTAAAATATAAAAAGCATGTTTTTGACACCAGTAGATACTAAAGACGTAATAAAAATCATAAAATCGTTAAAGGACACAAACTCTACGGGGTTTGACGAAATAAATACTAAAATTATTAAAAAATGTGCAGTACATATTGCTGTACCATTATGTCACATTATCAATTGCACTTACAGCCAAGGTAAATTTCCTAAAATTTTAAGAAACTCCAGAGTCATACCATTATTCAAGAAGGGGGATCGGAGTGTATTAGGAAATTACAGACCAATTACACTGGTACCTATTTTATCAAAAATTTTAGAAACAGCAATGTGTGAAAAAATGTATGCATTCCTTGAAAAAAATAAAATTCTAGTGTCGAATCAACATGGCTTCAGGAGAAACATGTCTACAACATTGGCCTGTTTCTCCCTAGTAAAACAGATAACGGAAGCTCTAAATGAAAAAAAGACCATCGTGGGTGTCTTTTTGGACATGTCGAAAGCTTTTGACTTCGTCTGTCATGACAAGCTTTTAGATAAATTAGAAAAATACGGAATCAGGGGAAACGCTCACGATTGGATAAAGAGCTATTTATCAGACAGACAACAATACACAGAGTTGACAAAAATTATAAATCATAACAAAACCGTATTTAAATCATGTTTAAAAGTAAATAAACGAGGCGTCCCACAAGGGGGAGTTCTCTCCCCTCTGCTCTTCTTATTATATATAAACGACCTGCCAAAGGCAGTAAAAAATGAATGTATTCTATTCGCGGATGACACTACGCTATTAATCAAATGTAATAATAATGAAGACATAGACATGATTGTGAACTCAGAATTAAATAATATTAGCAAATGGTTAGATCAAAACAAGTTAAAAATAAATACCGAAAAGACAAATATTGTAAATTTCCAAGCATACAATAACTTAGAGATACAAGTTAATGCACACTATAAAAATGTTAACTTAAAACAAGTAGAATCCAGTTTATTTCTAGGTCTAACTATAGACAAAAACCTAAACTGGAAAAAACACATAACGAACATCTGCCAAAGATTAGAGAGATTTGTGTTCGCACTTCGTAGACTAAAGTCGATATCTTCAAAAGATACTGCCCTCCTGGCGTACCACGGCTATGTCTCATCCGTACTGCGTTATGGCCTGATTATATGGGGAAACTCTGTAGAAGTGCGTAGGGCATTTATATTACAAAAAAAATGTATTAGAGCAATACATGGAGCACATTACATTGATCACTGCAAGCCTTTGTTCCAAAATGCTAAAATTCTTCCCCTTCCTTGCCTTTACATATTTGAGGCGTGTATTTTTATAAAAAAACACCCACATCTCTTCTCATTACATGATAAGGTATTAAAAAAGGAACATAGCAGGAATCCAACGAAACTGTACATACCAAGCCAGAGGCTAAAATTATACAGCGACAACATATATTGTATGGCAATAAAATTATATAATGCTTTACCGGGAGATATTAGACAAATACCGTTTTATAATAAGTTCAAACGCACTTTATTTAATTGGCTTCTAAACAAATGCTATTACACCGTAAATGAATATATAAATGACAAGCAGTGACATTATATTTAGATGATAAGACAAGAATGTAAATGTGATATTATAAATAATTATTTAAGTATATTATTAATCAATTAATTTGTGACATTTATAATAATTTGTAATAACCCTTGACAATTGTTTACTTATTTTACTTATTTTATTACTTATAATTAATTTTAATATGTTATTTTAGACTGATTTCATAATTTGTAATAATTCCTACGCCAACATTGGCAGAATATGTTTGCACCATACAGCCTTGTACGATCATGTTAATACCGTATTCTGAGGAATAAATGAATCTATCTATCTATCTATCGTTCGCGCACCGCCACTCACGCTGCATCGACAACGCAGTATCACCTTCCTTACTGGTGACCTCACTCACACGCAGGATGAACACAACAACTCTCAAGAGAATTGTTATTTGGCCGCGGTATTCTGTGAGGTGGAGGTACATTCCCCAATCAGCTTACAATTATGCTCCCTACCTCTCTTTTCGCCAGAGCTTCGTTTGTCAGTCAACAGGGTGCACCACGTGCAGGTGATGTTGGCTTTGGTTTAAATATGTTGATGAATCACATTACACCTCATAATACGTACTAGAAGAGACGCTTCAACTCGATTGTTTGTTAGACGAGTTAGAGCGCGCGCACTCTAAGTCACTTAGTCTGTGCCAAGCGCTTCCTGCACTGTGACACGTTTCGAGTGCGAAGTTGTTCCTTAAAATATGTCTTAAATTACGAATTAAAGCGGGTTTTTACTCGGTCGGGGGCCGAATAGAATAGTAGGTACAAAAACATACATATTTCGAGATATTTTAACCAATTTCTAGTTTAGCTAAATTATGAATTTTATCAAAGCTTGGAAGATTAGATATAAATGTCGTTCTTTAATCTATACGGGTAAAATTATATTGCTCTATAATAGTGTTTCCTAACCTTTTCCATTGAGTTACCCCTATGACCAATATAGGAAACTGATTTTACCCACTCCTTATCTTATCTTATGGGTCTGAAGCTGAACTAATTAATTTGTTATCTTTCATCAGCTTTACCCCTTACAGAAACCCCGTTTTACCCCTGTGGGGGTAATTACCCCCAGGTTCGGTAACACTGCTCTATAATCTTGCTCTGTGGCTCTTTCAAGCGTTTATCGTCTAACATCGACAGTGGCTTTTGAACGGCTTGAAAACACTGGCCTCCGCCAACCCGCAGTTGAGTGTGGTGGAGTATGCTCTGAACCCCTTCAATTGAGGGGGGGCCCGTATCTCAGCAGTGGGTTGAATAAGGGGTGACAACGACGACGTTGCAAATACGGCAACTGTACCCATATAGTAGGTGATTATTGGGTATCATAACACAAATTTTTTCATGACTTAAAACTTTAAATTTATTAAAGCCCCGAACTAAGAAAAAAGAAGACAAATTACCTGTAAAGAAAATACATTGTTGGATTTTAGCGAGGCAGTTGGAAGTATAGAAAACACGCGCTTCGTCCTATGTTTCTATGACTATGACTATGACGTTATATGTACGTATAAATAAAATACAAATCCAATCTTTACTATAAACAAGGGAAGGTGAGATAGGTACTTACAGCTGATCCTCAGTAAGAGTAGTACTATCCAGTTCCTTGGCAGAGTATAATTGCACGTTGGGCGGGTGGAGAGTGCTCAGAAGTTTGTTCAGGTGCGGGCCGGCCGAGGTCAGTCGCAGCAGCTCCCGCCACCAGGTCAGATGGTTGAGGACAACACGCCATGGCGCCCAGTGCTTCTCTGTGGTCAGGTGCGCTGAAAATAATTATGTAAATTTGTTTAATACAGTTTTGTGTATACAATAAGAAGTCGGACAAAGTGAAAAATTTTAATATTTGGTTTGGATAAAAGATAAATATTCTTCTAAGCTAAGGTAGTTGACTTTAAATTTTATACTACAATTTACAGATGCATTATTCAGGATTACATTCCAAAAATTAAACTTAGGACAAGTAATAATTTGTAGCAACAAGACTTCAATGATCATCACAGGATGTATGTAGATTTTTCAGTTTTTTTTCCTTGAATACCCATTGTGTCATAAACACAAATCCTAGATTTTTTTAAATATTTTTCTGTTAACTGTCATGACTATACCTAGCCTATCACCTGCTTCCGACTTATCGTCGATTTTTGGGACACCCTGTATTATATAAATATATAGCAGAATATGCTTTATTTGCAGTTTACATCATAAAGAAAACACATAAAAATATGAATTTCTTACAAACACGTAAAAGTAATAAGGCAGCGTTAAGAGCAATCTTTTCAAGACAACCTTTAGGTAACGGATGTGTGTTTTATTCAAAATGTAAGGTACATTGGATGGCACGGCACTTATGCCCGTAGTGTGTAGACACCGCGGTACGTACCGGCGGCGGCTACGGCGCGGCTGGCGGAGAGCCGGCCGGCGCGGCTGAGCACGAAGGCGTCGTCCAGCAGCAGCGCGCGCTCGGCCGGCGCGCCGCTCGAGTACAGCGCCGCCGCGCGCCGCGCCGCCGCCTCCTGCGTCTGGAATTACAAACTACTATAATAGGCTATTTCACCAACATTTTTTTTGTTTAATATAAGGACGTCTCAATAAAATTAACATAGGTGAAAGAATTAAAATTTTGGATTTTCCGTAAAAACAAAAGGCAATTGAGTTATGACGTCACAAGTTTGTATTTTGTATGGATCAAATCAGTAATTAGTACGACAGCTATGTTAAATATTACGTTTATGTAATTAATATCATAATAAAAGTTATAGTATTTTTATTGCTTCTCCAATGGAAATATTTTTTTTAACAATTTCATACTTTTAAAATGGACTTTCCCGCCAAACTCTGCTCCGACCCTAAAATAAGTCGGCCGGAAGATATTACAATGAAAGTTTGCAGATCTTTATAGTTTTGAATATTTTAAGATATTGTTAAATAATTTATACAATTTTTAAACATTGTTAAATAACCTATATAGGCATTTTTATTAACGACATTCCAAATATGTAATATTTTGAACATTAATTATAAGTACATTTTCTTAAAGAAATGCACCATCAAGATGTCTGAATAAATGAATTTTATTATTATCTGTCTTAAAACCACGGGATAAACCCTGTCATTTGGTACGCGGATAATATTATAATGAAATGTACCTCTCCATAAGCCCGGTCTTGAGGCGCAACTCGATACAATCCTCTCGCTCCAATATTGTACCGCACCCATTTGTGTTTGCCGAGGTCTGGGATTGTCACTGAAATAAATTAATGTACTAAAATAAACCATGAACAACAACGTTAAAATTACAGAAATCGAGGCCCAATTACACTAAGACGTTTAACGGAATTCGAATATCTAAAACACTGAACAGTCTGTCATTTTTTTTCTTACTTTTCTCTGTGTCTGTTTCCTCTACAATCAATTACGTTTTATATGGCTTAATTAGGTTTTTGGAAATACAGTCCATTACAATTATATTTTTATACAAATGCTTAAATATGTAATTGTTTGCTAATTCGTTTCAGTCCAAGAAACGTACTTATTTTCACATTATTATTAAAAATTGTTAGTTACTTAATTACAACACAAACAAAATATAGTGCATACTTTCTGTATCATTCATCCATATGATATGCGTGACATTTTCAGCCCAACGTGACGTCCTTGGTGGCTTCGTACTGTTGCTGACGTCATACCTGAAATTAAATAGAAAAATCAGTTCAATCCAACGGATAGCCGTAAAATTAAGTTAATAAATTATATAAAATTCATGCACAATAAACATGTCCACAGGCGGACTTGATGCTACACAAGTATTCTCTACCAGTCAAACTCAAGGTGATGTAGACAAGCTGACAGCGGGCCACGGCGGATGTACAACATTACATTAAACTTCTCTAAGGAGCATCTACACGTTGGAACCATATCCCCACGCACGGCTACTAAATGACCAGGTTTAAACCCGTGAATCTAAGATAACAAATATTGCAGGTCCAATTACACTGCGCCATTTAATCCCAAACTAAGCAACGCTTGTACTATGGGTACTGGATAGCTAATATTATACAAAAATTTTTTTTTTTGTAAATACATACATATAAAACACACAGACTTTGTCTTGTGTGAGAATTGAACCCGCTGCCTAGGATTCAACGTGGACATTTCTAGTTATTCGACCACCGGGTTCATCGAAATGAGAAGCCAACTTACCAAGTAGTATTCTGCAAGGTCTCACTGGAGTTCTTCCACAACTTCACGACACTGTCCTCCTCATTGGTGTCTCTCAGTGGTCCCACTATGAAAGTAAGTGGTACTATCCACTTGAAGGGCGGAGAAGGGGTGGTGTTTGTTTTCACGGTGGTACGGCGGGTGGTGGGAGCGGGTGTTGTAGTGGTGGCATTGATGTCGTCTTCTCCTATATCTGTAAAATTTTCTGTGGAAAACGAATTTTTTATCAATTTATGAAATTTGTTTTAAGTACTGCCGATTTTGGCTCAATTTGTAAAGTATATAATTATAATAAAGCATAATAAACCGAGTGTCTGTGTATTTAATCAACCTTTTTTGCGTTCTTCACAAATAGATTAAGATCAGAAATTTCATTGACTTTAGTGAAAAACATTATTGTCTTTAAAAAAAAAGGAAATTCACAAAAAGTTGAGAAAAATTTATAGAAAAAAATAATTAAAAATGTTGAATTTGACACAGGATTTTTTTTTATACTACGCCGGGTGGCAGACAAGTATATGGCCCGCCTGATGTGAAGCGGTTACCGTAGCCATATTAATAATCGCAACATGAAACACTTTTGTGAATGTACAAATTGTTATAAATGATAATGCGTATAAATGAATTATTATGAAATATCGCTTGCACGCCGCCAACCCGCTGCCATGGCAGCAACTCCTTCCTTTCTGGTGACCTCAATCATTCGCAGAAACACAACAATCTTTGAGGGAATTGTTATTTGGCTGCGGTATCCTGTGAGGTGGAGGTACTTCTGCAGTCGTGAAGCTTACAAAATGCGCTATGCCCTACCTCTCTTTTCGCCAGAGCTTCGTTTGTCAGTCAGCAGGGTACACCACGTGCAGGTGAAATTGGTTTTGGTTCAAAGATGTTAATGAACGACTTATACCCCAAAAAGTGAAGTTGGGTGTACAATCTATAAATGACTGAATAGGCAGATTTTTAATAATAAATTTTAATAATATTCATAATAAGTTTTCATACCGGTCTCGTATATATAGAGTATTACGTGACTTGTACTCACCAGGCTCATAGAATAACTCATCAAGGTCTGCCCTCAACTCGTGAGTGAGGAGGTAGTTGATCATCGGAGGATCGGGAGAAGGCGGATCGGCTGCCATCACAAACCTTGAAATAAAAAATATATATTTATCCACTCGCGTGTACTGGGATTCCAGTCTATCCCGAGAAAAAAGTAGACCCGCATGATCTGGGTATAGTCCCCTATCCCAGCGCGCCGACCCTATTTCAAAAATTTATTTTTCCAACTTCTCATTATCCAGAACCTTGAAACTTTTATTAAGAATAAGATGGATATAGTGTATTACGCGTCAAAAATTTAAAAAGTGACACTGGCAATACAAAATTTTTAAGAAACCAAAAGTTTTGTCTATTAATGTCAAGTTTTTTGCGCGCCGGCATTACGGTTAGCGGGCGGCACGGGTATTTTAGCTATTTATTGTGATTAAAGTGTTTCTTTCTACGGTTATTATATATCAAAAGAATCGTTGTGATGTGTACTTCGTGTGTGTGTTTAGTTAAATGAGTTTCGAAACACTCATGTTTATTTATGAACACGAAAAGTGGGCGCGCGCGGATCACGGAAATATGGCGGTGTTGTGTTTGTTTGTTTACAATAATTAATATGCTATTTTAGTGTTTTAAAAGCAAGATAAGTGAATAATAGTGTATTGTAAACATATAAAAAATAGTTTTTAACAGAAATATAGTGGTATGTGTAAATAATGACATTTTATGTCAGCGCGCCCGCAGGGTTACGATCGTGATTTTTGTATGGGGACGAATCCGTGACTGGTGAGTAGTACTGATACTATTTATTTTATTTCTCCACACTGTGTAAACCTACGAAAGATATTAATATGTCATTTTAAAGCTGAAATAGTGTAGTTTATTTCAATATAAGTCTGATTGCTTCGAAATGAAAAGTTTATTGATAAAAACTTGTTCGAAAAAAAATTTTCGAGCAAAATGTTGATATACTTGACTTTTACTTTGTTTATTTTTTACTTTAGCTTCAATTATAGCAATTTGTGACAATGTAGTCTCATTCTGTATATTATAAGCTATCCATAGGTATTTTTTATTTCAATATAGCTGTAGTATTACGCCAGTTATAACGATTTTTGTTTGTATCGTCCGTATTTTGGGACCTATGCCGTTCGGCGGACACGCGAGGCCTCCTTGGGTTGCGAACCTGGACACGCGAGTGGTTAAATAACTGAAAGTATTGGGTGATAATTGAAAGATATATGTACATTAATTTTTAAAAGAAAAATGTTAATTAAAAGATATACTCGGTTTCTTTCCTTCACAAGTCTTATGGTAGAATGACTAGCAATGACTACTTTGACTTCATTGAGATGGCCTTGTATAACTTGTTCAGAATTATACAAGGCTATCTCAATTTCATAAAAGCTTAAAATTCATAGTTCTCTTTTTAATTACGGTATAAAAACCAATCTATAAAATATTATCACCGTTCCTGTTTTAAAACAACGTCATCATTCATGACAGTTGCACAGAGAAGTGGATATCCAGGTCGCTCGCACCAGCCGTCCCAAGCGGCTGCGTGCGAGTGAACCGAGTCGTCCGTACTGTCACGTTCAAGGGCGCGCCAGAGGTCCCTGAAAGTAAAAATAGTCAAAATCAATACAAATAAATAAAATTTCAAAACTGAGCAAAAAGTTTTGAAAAGTACTCTATCACTTACTTCCAAAAAAATCTACTTAGTTCAGATTATCAATTTAAAAAAAAACGCGCAAAACAGTCAAAATTATTTTTTATACAAAACCATTTTTTTTTGTCTTTTTCGAGATATGTGTAATTGACCGCAATACAATATTTGTTAGTTTTAACACAAATACTTTGACTACAGTATGAATTACATAATATTTGGTAATATTAAACCCGTAAAAAGTGCCTTACGGGAATAAACCTCTTTCTTATGTTGTGTTGTAAGTAGGTAATTATTGGGAATTCTAAATCACTTTTTCATTTGCTGATTGATGAAAATCCGAATTTATTGTACACTATGTAAGTTAAAACAAAAGAGAAAACTGGCTGATCGATTTACACACAGTTCAAATCACTGTACGGATTGAATTGATATTTGGTATGCAGATAGCTATACCAGTGATTGGATAAACAAGCGCTAGTTTATCCAAATTTTACTTTAGAAAAATTATAATATAGATGTGTCTTTCTGAGTAGATTTCATTAACATGGAACCCGAAATTGATTATGGATAAATGAGATATATGATAATTTACTATTGTTCTATTTTTTCCAATTAGCTTTCGCTACATTATGGTTTTATATAATTATAATTTATAAAAGTAATTAGGACATACATTTATGTATGTTATAATATACTGTAAGAAACTTTTTAATATGCAATAAATTATTAATGAAATACTATGTGCGAGTACTAATAAAACACGGAAAATTATTGGTACACTTAATATTATAATTTCGGGTCTCTGATAATACTTATTTAATTCAGAAAGAAACGACCGTATTATCTTTTCGTGAACGATGACGTAGGCATCGACTAAGACAGGATTTTTGAAATTTGTCCCAGGTCACTGGGACAAGTGTCGGGCTAGTGAGCACACGGCCGACCTGGCGTCTGCGCTGGCGGCGCGGTGGTCTCTGAGCAGCCGGGCGAGCGCGGCGCGGCCGGCCGCCTCGCCCGCCGCCTCCACCGCCATGCTCACGATCGCCGCGCCCTGCGGGACACATCGCAGAGATTAGAGGGGTATTTATACGCGATAAGCGTTTCACAAGTATGCACGGATGTTTGTATATTTGAGACGTTAGTGGTTCATTAACATCTTTGAACAAAAGATAACATCACCTGTATGTATTGCACCCTGTTGACTGACAAAAGAGGTTATGGCATGGCATTAAATATAACTACGGTAACTGCTTCACATTAGCAGGCCGTATGCTTATTTACTTGCTTACCCGACTTAATGTAAAAAAAACAAAGGATCTATCACTGTGCATATTTTCACTTTGCATCTGTAATTGTAAAAGAAAATGGACGAACGATCTAGTAAACATTGCAGGGAGCCGAGGGATGAAAACGATAAAAAAACGATCATTGTAGAAGTCGAAGGGAGAGGATTGTAAGCAGTGAAAGTACTTCTGCAGAAATTATCCTACGCCTTCCACATCCACCTCCAGCCGCTTGTTTTAGGTCATTGGTCAATTAATAAATCCTTTTATACGGATTTTTTTATTAACGTGTATTTTAGATATCGTAAAGTAAGCTCTGCAAATTTTACTTGCACATGATTATATTTTACTTTAGTTATTTATTGTTGATAATATTCTTACTTTATGTAATGATAGTTCATCAGAAGCAGCTTCTATATCCGCTCTATCAAGTCTCGGAGAAGCCACCGCTCGCACGGAGTTGCTAGAATCCAATCTAAAAACATAAATAGAAAACTGTTATTAATTCCAGCAGTTCAAAAAGAAAACGCTTTTAATATTGACGCTTTATAACTTCTATTACAGTTAGGGTTGAAAATTACTTGGAAAGTTTTCTTTTCGAAGGAATGATTCCTGTAAGTTACCTACCTTAACATCTCCGTCTAAGATCGAAACTAGTATATACGAGGAATCCGTTTAATATAATGAATCAATATACTATGATTTCTCAAGTGAATCTTAATAATTCTATTACAATGTTAATGAATTTTTAAATAGCATTCTGTAGTTTGAAATTTTATTGTACAATTTACTTTAGTATTATCATTTATGTAGATTTTTTTAAAGTAAACTTTACACGCCTTAGCAAAACAAAATGTGTAAGAAAATTTTGTATTTAAATTAAATTACCATTACATCATATTCCTATATTTCATGCAAATATACTGTTTTAAATTCAAGAATATAATCCGACAAGATTATTTACCTTAACGCTGGTAGCACATGATCCAATAGTAAGGCATCCAGTTGTCGTTCAGCCGCTGGATGGGCGGGCGCCTTCTCCGCGAGCACCGATGTGAGAGCCTCCATCAGCCACTGCGCGCTCCACCATCGGGGAGATACCAGTCCGCCGAACCACTGTATATATTATTATAGAAAGTAGTTAAAAGTTTTACATCATCACCTGCTATTGAAAAACTTTGACTACTTTGACAGCACTATCTTGCTGTCAAAGCAGTAATTCTATTTACCTCACAACAACCCTTAAGGTAATTGTTATTTGGCAGCAGTAGTCTGTGAAGTGGAGGTACTTCCTCAGTTTGACAACTTATTAATACTCTGAGCTGTCCTATTTCCCTTTTGCTAGATGCTGGATGCACCACGTGCAGGTGAGGTTGGCTTTGGCTCAGAAATGGTGGTGACACCCGAAAACATTCAGTTAATACTTACAGACACAATAATACGAAATAAGACTTAGGACAAATTCAGTAAATTTTCATTTTGTGAGCCAAACAAGTAGCTAAATAAGTTTTAAAAACTCAAATCATTGGAGTCACCGGTGGGCTTTATTCATATCACTGACCTGTTGTGCTAATAACCTAGCAATGGTCTTCGTGTCTGATAAAGTAGACGGTGCCAGTGTGATGAGGCCCCAACCCTCAGAGTACTGGTTACCACCTTCTACGACCACGATGTCTGAAATAAAACAACTTCTTCTTTTATGTGCTTATGAGGATATTTTATGGCAATAGTTCAGACCAATCGCTAACGATTGGTCTGAACTATTGCCGTAAAAAAATAACTATCATCATAGCAATTTTAAGTTTACCATAACATTTATACAATAAGGCCACCTGTTCGTCGACTATTGCTAAGAAAGACGTCAAAGTATAAATCTTCCTACTCATGCTAATTTCTTTATATTATATTCGTTGTATTTCTAAGGCAGCCTTTTAGTTTTAATTCGTACACTTTATTGTTAATTCTGGCTACATAGAAGACACAATGGTTGGTATATGTGGTGTGCCTGTACTGATGCACGTTTTGTAGTGAAAAAATGGAAACTAGGTATTTTTTAGGGTTCCGTACCCAAAGGGTAAAAAGGAACCCTATTACCAAGGCTCCGCTGTCCGTCCGTCCGTCCGTCTGTCACCAGGCTGTATCTCATGAACCGTGATAGTTAGAGAGTTGAAATTTTCACAGATGATATATTTCTGTTGCCGCTATAACAACAAATACTAAAAAACAGAATAAAATAAATATTTAAGGGGGCTCCCATGCAACAAACGTAATTTTTTTGCTCGTAATTGATAACGGCAACAGGTAGATACTTGAAATGTTCACATAATATTCAGTTACATATTGACTTAAAAAATAAATAACTAAATAAAAATAAAACATACATTTGCTATTATTACATGGGGGGCTCCCATACAACAAACGTGATTATTTTATAGATAATAGTACGGAACCCTTCGTGCGCGAGTCCGACTCGCACTTGGCCAGTTTTTTTTATACTACGTCGGGTGGCAGACAAGCATACGGCCCGCCTGGTCCTTTCTTTCTTGTGACCAATCCTTTCTTTCTGGTGACCTCACTCACTCGCAGGAACACATCAACCCTCAAGGAAATTGTTATTTAGCTGCGGTATTCTGTGAGGTGCAGGTACATTCCCCAGTCGGGTAGCTTACAATTACGCTCCTTACCTCTCTTTTCGCCAGAGCTTCGTTTGTCAGTCAGCAGAGTGTACCGCGTGCAGGTGAAGTTAGCTTTGGTTCAAAGACGTTGATGAACCACTTATACCCCAAAATATAAAGGTATACACATAAAATTTAATCATGTGTGTAATAATAACAACTATTTAATTAGTAAATACATACGAAAGAATATGGAGAACTTACAAAAAAATTTTTTTTTGCTTGTCTATCTGCTTGCTTGTCGACTCTATTCAAGTTGAAATAGAGTCGCTTATTCATTGGTATGAATAAGCATTCTATTCAGTTATTGAATCGCAATAAGAGTTGGTGGTAAGGGGGCTGTTTGTTTCTTTGAGATAATCACGAAACCCGATTATGAGATTACTTTCGTTGCCAGATAACTGATGTTTAATGAGTAATCTACGCTGTTTTATTTTTAAATAAATAGGGTTCCGAGCAATATTTGCTGCCGTTAATCTAATAATTTCTAACTTACCAAATTTTGGCAACGGATATGAGGTATTCAGTTCATAGGCAAAATGCTGGATGGTCTTCTGAACCCAATCTAGAAGAGGGCTGAAACAGAAGAAATATTTCACACATGAAAAATGGATAATGCATGTACATACATACAATATAATGTAAAAGGAGATTGCTGGTGTCGTTGTGTGTGTCAGCCTAATCGATCACAAAAGTTAAGCAACGTCGACAGTAGCCATAGTGGAAATGGGTTATTAATTTGGAGCTACTAGATGCTTATGAGAACATCATAGCAATTGGTACGAGCTCTTGCTATTAGATGAAAGTCGTTAAGCCAAATCCTTGTCTTTCGAGCAGTTGAGTAGAGTGATGGAGTACGTTCTAAACTCCTTCATTGTGGGAAGATCCTTAGGGAAGATAGGTTGAAGCCATAATCAACGTTTTTCGGGCTTGACACACATTTTTTTTTATACTACGACGGGTAGCATACAAGCATACGGCCTGAATGAATGAATGAATGAATGAATGAATGAAACATTTATTTGTATCTCCAGCACACACATAATAAGTTCTTTCCAGTTTTATAATAATTACATATAAAATTAAGTGCAATATAGTGACAAAAAGAATCATATGTGTGCCGCAGTAACACAAAAAGGCCATAGCTCAGCTACATGTTTTGTTCAAAATGAACAAAACGCTGATAATTCTGCTACAGCCAGTGATTAGCCGCAACACTATTAAATATGAGCGAGTAAAATTGGTGAATATGAATTATGTAGGTGAATAAGTTGCAAAGTGTGTTTGCGTGTACACATAACAAAAACATATGAAACAAATGGGTACCTATAATATAATAAATATTTAAATATTTTTACGTCCAAATAAAAATAAAAAATAAAGTTATGAAATAAATAGATCATGCCTATAAATATCGGGTATACCTAAATTCTGTTTACTCAATAAAAATTTTCTATATTCTTTTTTGAAAGTAAATTTACTGGCCTGCCTGATGTGAAGCGGTTACCGTAGCCATATTAACATCGCTCGCAACATAACATATCGCTCGCGCGCCGCTCCCCCCGCTGCCAACGCAGTATCTCCTTCCTTTCTGGTGACCTTAATCACTCGCAGGAACACAACAACCCTCAAGGGAATCGTTATTTTGCTGCAGTAGTGAGGTGGAGGTATATTCCCCAGTTGGGTAGCTTACAATTACGCTCCCTACCTCTCATATATACAAGTCTGTAATAATTTATTGATTCACTGTACTGTCAATTATTATTATGCAAATAAAGCATATTCTATCTATCTATATGTCTCTCTTTCAACGTCTTTTTTTTACATAAAACATATATATATATATATATATATAATATACCCAGCTTCGTCCATTACAACTTATTGATCTATGGTGGAGGAGGGAATCATAGTCACCGAGTTACTCACAGTGAGTCATACACATAGATGCTTACCCAGCTTCATCCAATATGACTTGCTGATCACTATATAGACTGATCTCTGGTGGAGGTAGGACGTAGTCCTCCTCGGGGTCCCCGGTGACCTCCGACATAGTTGTAGTAGTCTCTGTGTCGTTGTAAGTAGGCTCTGTTGGTAGAGGAGGAGCAGCTCGGCGTTGGAGACGACATACAGCCACTGACATCATGTGGGGAGGCATTGGAGGAGACTGGATGAATTCGTCTTGAAGCTGAAAAAACGATACGTATTTTATTAACCGAGCTAATGAAGTTCAAATCAAAAGTGACTTTGTTTAGATTTCTGACGTATGTATTTTTTTTTAACCACAGGTGCCAGATAAATAGGTGGCCTGATATAAAGCAATTACTGTAGCCTATAGGCACGTGTAATACAAGGGGTATTGTTTGGGCACTGGCACCACAGCTGTTGACGCAGCATCTCCTTAGGTCTGATGACGGCACTCACTCGTAAAAACACAACAATCCTCAAAGTTACCGTTATTTAGTTGCGGTTTTCTGTAAGGTGGAGGTATTTCCTCAATCACCCTACCTACCTTTCTTCATATTGTTGATTCTTTCCAATACAAAGTATATAATGTGCCCGGAGGTCGAATGACTAGTAATGTCTATTTTGACTCCTTTTCTTTGGATTCGTTGCCCAGAGAAGAAAAACATTTGTCTGCATATCTGTTTGTCTTGGTTAGGGTATTTTATATGTATTATATGTATGTATTTACAGAAAAATAATAATTTAAGTACATTTATCAGTTATTTAACACCCATAGCTTAGCTTACTTTGGGACTATATGACGCTGTATAATTTGTCCGGGGTTTTTATTTATTTATGATGCGCTTTAAATACTCACCAATCTGTGTCCCAAATAAAAACCAGCCTCCTCAGTAGCCATTATAGGCATATTTGTCAACGATACGTGAAATCTGAAAGAACAATATAAATTAAATTATAGCTTGAACTACTTATATATATTTTTATGTATAACTTTTTTAGAATTTAAGCAAAAATAAATTCCTACCTGTCTCTCACAATAGTTAGTTTAAAAGTAGCCCTCAGATGAGGCTCGTCGAGACATGGGAATGCTGAACGCGCGTGGGTCAGCCAGAACCTTGAAACTGCGCAACGGCTGAAATGTAAAAGTTATACAAATAAAAAAAACTATAAACTTTAATTTATTGCTTTTTTTTAAGTGTTTGTAAAATTGTTATTTTATTTTATAGATAAAAACCTACCCCTAATTCAATCCTGTGACCTAATCATGTTGCAAAAACAGGGTATATTCCTTAGCAACATATGTGGTCAAGTGATTTGAACTTGCGTCGTACGTCATCAATTATATTTTTCTATACAAAATGACAAATTTTGACACCCAAACTCGTGACGTAGTCTAGACAATACATGGGAAGAACATAACTGCTGTTTTTGTGATATGAGTAATATCAAAAAAACAATCTATGAGATATTTAATTTATCTATAAGACAGCCTCGGACATTTTTCACGATTTTATAGCAAATTAGTAATATAAATACTAAGTATCGTAAGCCGTCAGTATAAAACCAAGCGTGTCTGTTTCGTACACAAAATTTTTCATTATCAGCCTGTATTTACCCACTGCTGGATAGGCCTTCCCAAATGCTTTTTAAATGTCATCAAATTCAGGAAAATATGACATTATATTCATGGATGATTATATCTCATTTTAAGTGTACAGCCCCCTTACCACCAACTCTTATTGCGATTCAATAACTGAATAGAATGCTTATTCATACCAATGAATAAGCGACTCTATTCAGTCTAAATCGCAATAAAAGTAGGTGGTAATTAGTTGTGTCAAGCAAGTCGGGTGACATCATGGAAGCAAAGCGAACCTCATTTCGCTACATATGGCGATGCCTTTCAGCTGAAATTACGATGATAAAACTTACTGTTTATGTGTGCCAGTTAAGAAGAAACCCCGTTGTTTATCATTCCTCTCCAGCTTTGTGATAAATCGAAGACTAAGTGTGTAGTTGTATTTGCGACGTAGCTTTTCCTGTAATTTGCATATCAAAAGTTTTATGTGGCAATTTCTACGTATACAAGCATACGATCCGCTTGATGTGTTGTTGTCTTGATGTTGCCAACAAAACAATTCCTTCCTTTCTGGTGCTCTATCTGGTGAACACAACAACCTTGTAAATTGTTGTTTGTTTGGCGGTATTCTGTGAGGTGGAAGCACTTCCATGGTCAGGCAGCTGTCAAAACAAGACACTTGCGCAATGCAAGAACCCGGTCAGTAAACCAGAACCGTGCAAGTGACTTTTTTTGCTTATCTTTGACAAAACTTACCTTAAACTCGATATAAGTCTGATCAGCTGGCAGATAGTCCAAGGTCTTCACAACTTTAGGTCCCAGCGAGCCACCACTTTTAAATAGCGCACGTTCCGTCACATTCATGTCTCTAACGTTGAGGACCACGAAGGCAGTATCACGATCTACCTTGAAGTCTATTGATACTTCCCCTGGAATAATAATCAACGGTTTAGACTAGAATAAATAAGGAGAAAATCTTCAATCATCCGAGACAATAGTTTTTGATTTGTTTGAATTGCCAGTGATAATTTACGGCATATAAACATGATATGTCTACAGCATTGAAAATAATTGAAATTCTCGAGTGTTTTATAATGCCCAATATTTACCTACTTTAATCACTATTACATCTCTTGCTGAATGTTTCTTTATAAATCTAAGTAGCTACAATACGTACCCACCAAACAGTTAATCAATACTATAATTAAATACTATTACAAAAATGCAAATACTTATATACTTTTTTTTAAATATTCATAGTTTAACTAATAGATAGAAGACACGTTAATAGCTTTCTGACTGTGTAAACTTGAACTATTTGTTGAAAATATTCACTGACCTCTCAGTTCACCAGTGGTGAGATTCGGATGCAGCCACAAATTGTAATGTTTTGGTATCACAAATGTTGGGAGTCGAGCGCCACGCCAAGGGAATACTGCTCCATTACTTGCTATACGATCTCTGAGAAAAATATAATAAAATTAATTTGATATTATCTAATTAATAATTAACTGATTTCGGTCAACTTGACAGAATGTTATAAATGGAATTTCAGCTGCAACGATAGACTGCTAAGTCTTGTCTAGTAGTGTAATATGTATTTAATAATAGGTAGATGGCGCCACACTGCGACTTCTCAGCAGTAAAATATAAAAATGCAAAAATTCCCCACCATCACAAACATTTCTGGTAGCTCAGGGGGAAGAGCATTCGGCCGGTAAGCGAGAGGTCAAGGGTTTAAATTCCACCTAGGTGGGGGAGATGATTTTTTCCATTTTTTAAATATTTATAATGTTAATGTAATGTTGTATATCCACCGTGTGCTCAAAGATATATCAATAAACAATATACCCATGAGCAGGTCTCCGCAAGCATTGGAACTATTGCAAATGTATTATTATTAGAGTCTTAAATTTATTATAAGTACTTGTTGGCGGCGGCTGCAGCTGATTCTGAGCTAGTCGTTGGTTGACCCGGTATTAATGAATTATCGCCTGCGCATGGACAATCTGAAAATAAATGAAATATTTAAAATTAATTCATGTATTGGGACTTAAAGTCGAAAGAAATACTCGATAGAATAAAATGTTTTGTCTCTAATTATTTGATTAAATAAGATGTTATTTTAGATGACAGTCATTAAGCCAAGCCTTTACTTAGCCTTTAGTCGGCTTGAAAACAGTGACCTCCGCCAACCCGCAGTTGAGCAGCGTCGTGGAGTATGCTCTTATGCCCCTTCGATTAAAGGGATGCCCGTATTCCAGCAGTGGGATGAATAAGGGCTGACGACGATTACAAAGTCAGCGTTAAAGGCAGCGTCAAAGGCAGCGTAATCGTAATATATTAAGCGATCGGAAATAAAGCATAAAGTATGCAGTATAATATTGTAAATGGCTCGAATACATCATTTTTGCTTGAGGAAGACTCTTCGAGGTTCGAAACTTATTCAGAACAACCTACAGTCTTCGTCTATACATATCTAGCGCCTTATAACTTACCAGGTTGAGGAGTAGCATAAACTACCAATAAGGCAGTAGCGAACATCGCCGAGAAGACCAAGGCGGCGAGACATAGTGCTCGCCGTTGGGAACAAACCGCTACTGGAGCTTCGCGGAGTTCCCGAGCTTCTCTTGCTTTATCGGTGTCTGAAAGTAGAATTAACATGATATCAATAATTCGATCTGAAGTAAACATCATCATTTAGCGTAAGGCCATTATTAGTCAAGTTAAAACTTAAATGTGCATGATTTCCCAAACTTTACACATACAATTATATTTTTAATAAATAAATATTGTCAGACAAATTACACAGCGCCATCTAGCTCCAAAGTAAGTGAAGCTTGTGTTATGGGTACTAGACAACTGATAAACATACATAGGTAAATACATTTTTTTTGTAAGTACATACTTATGATACATAGAAAACACCCAGACTAAGACAAACAGACATGTTCATGCACACAAATGTTTGTCCTATGTGGGAATCGAACCCACGAGCGTTGGTGTCGAAGCTGCGTCATTGACCGCTACGCCACCGAGCTCGTCGATATTTTTAATAAGCGTTGAGGAGTATGTTCTAAATCTCTTCGATTGAGGGCAGATCTATATCCCAGCAGTGGCTTGAATATGGGTTGAAGACAATGACGATGTGGGGGACTTCTCTTGTGGCCTCCCTTAAATCTGGTGGTGAGTAAGAGGTCAAGAGAATGGGAGGAAACTGTTTCACACTAAAGTAGTATAATGTTGGGCATTATAAAACAAAAAACGGGTTCAAGAAAGGGGCTAAACGCAAGAGTGAATTAACTCTCGTTTAATTCGACGAACTCGGTGGTTGAATGGTTACAGGTCGCGCGGTGGTTTAAGATCGCTCGGTAAAAGTAGGGGTATGCGCAGTGTTCACTTCCTAGGTCTATTTGGCGGGGCGGAGGAGTGAGGGGGGCCGGCGCGACAATACCGACGCGTAATTGGTTGATCAGTCGCACTTTACCTCCCCGCCCTGCGTCCGCGCGTCTCGTGTCTCTTGGGTACTGTTGCGTACAAATTGTTTTCCGTATTTAGTACATCGTAGTGAAAAAAATGCCTAAAAATAAAGTTTTAACACGGCAAGCCAGGAAAATGGTTTACGACGTGAATTTTATATTAAAAAGGAAACGAAAACCTGCCTTCAGATCTGTGGTCCTCCTGTTTTAAAAAATGGTTCGATCGCATGAAAAAATGTTTAAAATGTAAAGGAGAGTATTTTGAAAAGCAATAAACATAATATTTTGGTTATAAAATAAATAAAATAAAATAAAATTCATTTATTTCAGGTGAAAATACCCATAATTGTCAAAGAAAAAGAACATGTCAAGATTCATTATTAAATGTCATTACAATAGAATGGGATACAATAATATTCAATAGATAAAGAACTGTAGACCGCCTGCGAATATCTGGCCCATAGTCTGCTCGTGTACAGTGATGTGCAGTACGCTCGAAAAAGGGTAATTTTTACTCCATCCGAGCATCGTGCAAACCTACGTACCAGCATATTCGCCCTCCGCGACAGCGCCCTCGCTTTCTCAAGCCACAAACAGAAGCGCTCAGTAGCACCATATCATCCGCATAACTCAAGTTATTGACACACACGCCATCGACATGGCAGCCTACATGCTGACTACTGAGCGCGACTATCAGAGCATCCATGTACAGATTAAAAAGGGCGGGTGAAGTTAATCCACCCTGCCTCACACCGCACTCTAGCTTGTAAGGTTCCGACATTGTGCCTGCCCATCTAACGTTATTGATCTGATGCGTATACCAGTACTTGAAGATGGTTACAAGTTCATGAGGTACTTTAATGCTCTCTAGCTTTTTCCATAAAATATCATACACTACCAAATCAAAGGCCCTTGACAAGTCGAGAAAACATGCATACACGGGTGTTTTACGATCCATATAGTATCTGACGGTATGCTTCATACACAGTATTGCACTCTCCGTTGAAAATTTAGGTCTAAACCCAAACTGGTTATCATGTAGGTGCATGTATTTGTCCAACTGTGTGTTCAGCAGACCGTCAAACACCTTGGCTATAATTGTGGCTAGAGATATAGGCCTATAGTTACTTTTGTCAGCAAGATCACCTGTTCTATTTTTCACTATAGGCACAACCAACGTTCTAATAAGATCTGAGGGCAAGTAAGAATGACACACGCACAGCGAATAGAACATTGACAGTACTCTATGTGCATGTGGCCCTGCGTGCCGAAGATGTTCAATACTGAGCCCATCGTGACCGGGAGATTTACCTTTTGTCATCCCCTTAATTATTTTACTTACATCGTTCGCACAAAATTGTACTTCCACTTTTTTACCTGGTATGCCAGCATTGAAAATCTCCCCCACAGTTCCCAAAGAGGACTGCACAGAAAAATGTTCTTTAAAGATATCAGCAATACCTTTATAGTCACTGATTCCGTCGACGCTCACCGGGAGACCAGGTTTTACATTTACGTTTTTAGTACTTTGCCAGAAACCACGAAAATTACCACTGGAGTGTTTTTCCGCTAGGGCATCCATCTTTAACTGCTCTTGAAGGTTTTGACACCATTTTAATCGTGATTTGAATACCCTTCGACTTTTACACATTTGATTGTACATGAAACCAGATTTAGGCTTACCACATGCAACCCATTCAATGAAAGATTTCCTAGCCTCCCTGTGAGCCTCGGCAACATGCTTGTTCCATCCCACTATGCGTGGCCCACGCCCTCCTTCCTCTCTTCATGCTTCCGCGACTCGCCATAGACGCGTCTCGAAGGGCAGCCACAATGTCAGAATAAAGCCTATCAAGAACACGCCGGTGGCCAGGATCATCACAATAATAATCAGCACAGTTTGTACACTCTTGGGGGAAATCAAGAAGCTTTAGCCGCTTATGACATTCCGTGGCAAACCTTGAAACCTGTTCCTCAGTTCGATTCCCCCACACAATGTTGTTGTTATTAACAGTAGGTGTATTTGGCAACTTCGGTGTTAATAAATTTAAATCACAGTCTACAAGAAGTGGAAAATGATCAGACCACAGAATGTCAAAACCGACATTAACGTTTACAACAGATTGTTTGGCCGATTCAGTCACAGCACAGTGATCCAACCAGCTACACGTCCCAGTTATCTCACTAACGAAAGTGAAAGTATTTGATTCCGCGCCTAATAAATCGGTATCGACACAAGACCAACACTGTTCCCTACAATAATTTAGTAGTTCGTCATAAAATAATCCAGATATATCTGCATTATAGTCACCTAACATAAAAACAGACTCAATGCCGTATTCGTCAATAATTGCACTTACCGAACTTAAACAATCCGTAAAGTCAGGCAGGTTGTCCCTGGAATTTGTAGGCATATAGATACTCATCACAATTATTGGGCGGTCATTAGTGGTTATCTTTATCGCACATACACGAGTATTTTCACTCCGCAACACCGAAACTTGTCGAAATACACTATTTCTCCAGAATAACGCAACACCTCCATACGGTCTCCCGACGAGTATCCCATCGTGATCGAGATCGTATCGATCGTGCTCAAATATGGTATATCATCAGGCAGTAACCACGTTTCCTGCAAAGCTATTACGTCGCAGGTGCGGCACAACTCTCTTATACTGTCCACTGAACGTTTCACACCTTTACAATTAAAACTAGCAAAACGATACAGCTTTCTATCCATTATTTTCCTTCTTCTTGCCGTCGAGAGACATAACTCTGTTCGATTTCCGATGTTTGAAACTTATAAAACGCCTAAATACAATGCCTTGAGGCCATATGTTCTCATCCAGATAAAAAGATAGTTTCGATTCCGATACTAGGAATTTATACGCCTTGTGATTTCTTTCAATTCTCATATTTATACTTTCTAAAGACACCGTATCATTCGTCTTACTTCGAATATATTTAACTATATCGTCTTCTGTTGTATCTCTGTGTATGTTCGTGATAAATATTGGAACTTTATTATCCGCCGCCTTAAAATTACACTCGGCATCTCGCACATTGCCTGATTTGCCTGCAAAACGATAATTAGACGATTTTTTACGGTATGACACTCTTTGCCATCCGACAACAAAAATAACATGTTGTTTTATTAAGTTCCGCAAAACTTTTAGTGTGACCTACGTATATTATTAACTAAAACTTACTTTTGTTTTTATTTTTCTTAATATACTAGCAATAAATCACAAGCAAAAACTAGTGTTATTCTAATTATGTTAAGTTACTAAGGATCAAAAAAAGAAAATAAGAAAAAAAAAACATTTTTTCTTAGTAATTTTGTGTGCGATTGTACACATGCGCCAATTGCCCCCACTATTTTTACCGAGCGATCTTAAACCACTGCGCGACCTGTAGCAATGGCCACTTTGATACCGAGGTCGCGGGTTCAATCCCCGCACAAGACAAATATTTGTGTGCATTAACATGTTTGTTTTCTATGTATTTTATGTACGTATTTACAAAAAAAAGTATTTTATCAGTTATCTAGTACCCATAGCACAAGCTTCACTTAGTTTGGGGCTAGATGGTCACGTGTAATTTGTCTAGGAATATTTATTTATTTATCAGATTCGTCGGCTTGCTTTTGCGAACTATTTGCGAGGTTAGACAATTACCTCAGTTTTTTGGGCGTGCGATTTTGATGCTTGTGGCATATCTATACTATTTATAATATAACTAGCTGTCCCGGCGAACTTCGTACCGCCTAACAGTCAATGAATGTCGTGATGTACATATATATATGAACAAAATTTATGATTTCTTGAAATTAATACAATGAATAATAGAAAATAATAGAGAAGCACGATGGCGTGAGGCACGTGTCAGTCTAATAATTGTACACGCAAGTTAAGCAACGTCAACCGTAGCCTGTTCATGGATGAGTTTATGTTATCTCGAGCTCGTCCGTGCTTCGGAAGGCACGTTAAGCCGTCGGTCCTGGTGTTTATCATTAGATGGCAGTCCTTAAGCCAAGTTAGTGGCCCAACCCGTAGTTGAGCAGCGTGTTGGAGTCTGCTCTAAACATCTTCGGTTGAGGGAAGACCCGTATCCCAGCAGTGGGTAAATAATAAGTTCAGTACTTTACAAAGTCACAAAAAAAGTACCAATTGACAACAATAAATATTTCAATCCACAAAACAAATCACAGACAACATTCGCGACGTAAAAGTGAGACCAATCGATTTGACATTTACATAACAATCAATAAATATTCCAATCCTTTTTAACTGGCACTATTTGTATGGGAAAACGTTTTTCTTTTATTTAATTCGTCAATTTATCAATGTTTTTAATACTTTCCCGACCAAGACACGACATTATTTTATATATTATATAGATTTATGGAGCTTGATTTAAATTTCTGAACGCACGCATAAATATTTTAGAACCAATAAATATTTAAATCCACAAAACTGTTTTCAAAACAAATCACAGCCAACTTTCAAGACGTAAAAATGAGACCAATAGAGTTAACATTTGTTTTTAATCTATGACATTTGTTCTATAATGAGCTTAATATACATTTCTGAACGCACGCATACATTTGGCGTACGCACCAAAGAGAATGTAACCACTACGTTTTAGTACGCACGTACGACAACGTCACACAAAGAGAATGTAACCACTACGTTTTAAGAGACGGATGTGCCATACAAATAGCGTAAATTCTAAATGTATGAAATGGGAGCGAAAACAATCAGAATTTGTACCAAATTCGCTTCCGATTCATAGAGTCGTTTTTTTACCTTGAGTTGCGCCAGGCTGACGTCACATTTGACAGCTACGACAACCACGAACATTTTGTATGGGAAAATGTTTTTTCTTTTATTTTATGAATTTTCCAATGTTTTTAAGAGTTATTCTGCTATTCGGGAAGGAAATAAATCCAACAAATCAAAAACCATGGCAATCGGTCCAGCCGTTCTCGAGTTATAAGTGTTGTAACAAACACGACTTTCTTTTATATATATATATATATATAGAATATAGAATATAGATTGGCACCAAAGAATGAAACACATACAATGGGGCGTGTTCAGAGGAGTTATTTGACACGACATGCGGGCCCAGTCACGGCCTTTTACTGTCGCACAGCCATCGACAAGGAATTCATCCTCACACATTAGAACTGCCCCCTTACCACCATCTCTTATTGCGATTCAATAATTGAATAGATTGCTTATTCATACCAATGAATAAGCGACTCCATTCCATTTGAAATAGAGTCGCTTATTCTATATCTAGAGTATTATATATCTAGAGTATGAATAAGCATTCATACTCTATTCTAATATATATTCTATAATAATATCTAAGAGATGGTGGTAAGGGGGCAGAAGTGGTCACATACTGTGCGGTTCCAGAGAAATTTTCTTCCACGTATGTACTGTCAAGTTGTGGAATGAACTGCCAGTCGAGGTTTTCTCAGGAGAAAAAAGAGCGTTAAGATATTTTTCAGGGCCGACAACGCGCATGTGATGCCTCTGGTGTTACAGGCTTAGGCTGACTTTTTTTTTTTTGTTTGTTTTTTTATGCCATTACAGTGGCAAACAAGCTTACGGCCCGCCTGATGGAAAGCAGCTTCCGTAGCCTATGAACGCCTGTAACACCAGGGGCATCACACGCGCGTTGCCGACCCTGTAACAACCTCTTCACACCCTTTTTGAAGAACCCCATGCTGTAGTCTCCTGGGAAAACCTCGACAGGCAGTTCATACAGCTCAGTACTTGGCAGTTCATATGACTGTAACTGCTTTCCATCAGGCCGGCCGTTAGCTTGTTTGTCACCATAGTCGTATAGAAAAATAACACTCACACGAAATACTCTCCAAAAACGTATACAGTCCGTTTGCTCCCACTTCAACCTCGGAATGGCCTTAAGAAATGAGTGTGTAGTGTACACTCGACTTTAGTTCGACACCGTTGCACTCACAAGGGGATGGCAGACGACAAGAACTTTTTATGCGGAGAGTATTTGTGCACATTTTGGAATGGGTAAAAAATGTTAAACTCGCGTCAGGACACGTGACCCGATCGAAAATTCGTAAGACGGAGGGAGAGTAGACCGCCTGCGCGGCGTAGGAGAGGAAGTAATATCCTCCTCTCTTTTCAAAAGAAAATTGTAACGCCTCAGAGCGACGTAACGCCGCATGAGTAATGTTTTTTCGTGCGTTCATCCGGCTCCATCGAATTATTAGACGTTGTCACGTCAAAAATTAAGATTTCTTTTTATTACGAAGAGGTATAAGCATGCGTTTCAATCCGTGTGCTCTCACTTCAACCTTTGAATCGGCCTTAAGAAATGAGTTACAATTCCGTCGTCATTTGAATCGAGGTCGCTGTCAAGTGGGCACTCGACCTTAGTTCTGACAGCTTTGCGCTCACAAGGGGATGGCCGACACGGTAGTTTTGTACAGAAAACTCATATCAAGTTGTTTAGTTTATTTGAAGGGATGTACGTTTACATTTATGAATTATGTATGTGTATTGACGTGACAACGTCTTATAATTCGATGGAGCCGGCTGCACGCACGAAAAAACATGACTCATGCGGCGTTACCTCGCTCTGAGGCGTTCCGTTAAAATTTTCTTTTGAAAAATGCAAACATTCCATCAGTATTTTCTTATGACGTTGTCACGTTCAACTATCGTCAGCAAACAGACTTTACAGACGGTCGATTTTTTTGTTAAGTCTTTTTATTAAACATAGAGAAATTTAAACTTCTAGAATAAGACATAAAAATAGACTGATTACACCCAAATAACGTCTGACTCAGTTTAAAAGAAACGTATATTGCTTGTCAATAAAAATTTACAATCATCTTCCTGACAATTCCAAATCAAGAGCTCAAATTATCGACATTTAAGAAAAAAAATGCATGACATTCTATTAATTAAATGTTTTTAGGTACTCTATTGACGAATACTTGCGACATAAATTGTAAATAACTTCAATAATAATGCCATGGACATTGCGATATAAACTAAAGTTTAATAATAATGAAATTATATTAATATTAATGTTAATGACAAGTAGGTTGTATGTATGTTTAGTTCACACGCCATCGGGCAGAATAAGTGAAACTCAGTTTATAAATCTGACATCTGTATCACCTTATTCTTGTGAATAAAGGAATCTTATCTTATCTTGCTCTTCGCGATATTTGAAGCCAAAACCAACATCATCTGCACAAAGAGGTACTGGCAAAATAAAGGTAGCGCACTCGACCGGCGACCTCTACCTTTTTTCTATGCGTTGAGTGATGTTTTCTCTTTTTTTTTATACCTTTTTGGGGTGTAAGTGGTTGATAGATGACGTAATAGAAGCTCCTTACATCTGAGCCATAAATAAGTTGTACCTACCACAATCAAATTTGACAATGTCTCTTATGTCTTTATAAAATATAGTGTAGTTTAATTCCGTGTAATAAAGCTTTACAAAATAATAGGTAGGGGAAAAAGTCTTTTCGCATTATAGTATGTATGAACTTGTAATAAAATCTCTTTGGTTATACCATTTGTATCTGCAAGGTTTTGATATCTTTAAAAAGTTTAAATTTTAAAAAAGATAATTCCAAATTCAAATTAGGTAAATGTGTGATTTTCATTTGTTTTTTTTACTGTCAAGATGAGTGAATCTAATGAAGAAATTCGATTCATTTTAAAATTTTACTACAAAAAAGGTAACAATGCAACGCAAACTGCGAAAAAAATTTGTGACGTTTATGGACCTAGTGCAGTGTCTGTGAGAGTAGCACAAATTTGGTTTAAGCGTTTTCAATCAGGAAATTTTGATGTGAAAGATGCACGTCGCTCTGGTCGCCCTGTTACGGATAAAATGGATGCCATTTTTGAAAAAGTGGAGCAAGATCGGCATATCAGTAGTTACGACGTAGCTGAAGAATTAGGAATTGACCACAAAACAGTTTTGGCGCATTTGAAAAAAGCTGGGTACACTAAAAGCTCGATATTTGGGTGCCTCACGATCTCACTGAAAGAAACTTAATGAACCGTGTACTCATTTGCGATTCTTTACTAAGACGTAATGAAAGCGAACCGTTTTTGAAGAAGCTTATAACTGGTGATGAAAAGTGGATCACGTACGACAAGAACGTGCGAAAAAGGTCGTGGTCAAAGGCCGGTCAGGCTTCACAGACTCTGGCAAAACCCGGGTTAACCCGCAACAAGGTGATGCTGTGTGTATGGTGGGATTGGAAGGGCATTATTCATTATGAGCTGTTACCGCCAGGCAGGACTATCGATTCTGAACTCTACTGTGAACAACTGATGAGATTAAAGCAAAAAGTTGAGAGAAAGCGGTCGGAATTAATTAACAGAAGGGGTGTGATTTTTCATCATGATAACGCTAGACCTCACACATCTTTAGCCACTCAGCAAAAATTAAGAGAGTTTGACTGGGAGGTGTTAATGCATTCGCCGTATAGTCCTGACCTTGCACCTTCTGATTTCCACCTGTTTTGGTCTCTTCAGAATTATTTAGGCAATGTCAGGTTAACATCACGAGAAGACTGCCAAAACCACTTGTCGTGGTTTTTTGAACAGAAGTCCCAAAATTTCTATAGTAATGGCATCATGTCTGTACCTACAAGATGGCAAAAAGTTATCGAACAAAATGGCACCTACATACTTTAGTTAAATGTAAATAAACTTTATTAAAAAATGTTTTGAATTTTCATATAAAATACGAAAAGACTTTTTCCCCAACCTAATACAAAGCTCTTTATCTCAATAGATATCTTTGAACCATAGCCAACCTCACCTGTATGTGGTGCATGCTGCTGACTGGCAAACGAGGCATTGGCGAAAAGGTAGGGTATAACGTATTTTTTTAAGCTGTCCTACTGGGGAAGTACTCCAGCTCATAGAATACCGAAGCCAAATAACAATTCCCTTGAGGGTTGTTGTTTTTCTGTGAAGTGAGGTCACCAGAAAGAAAGGAAGGAGTATAGGCTGGCATCGAATCAGCGACCCTTTGGTGTTGCTGATCTCCGTGGGCGGTGGTGATTGCTTCCCGTCAGGTGACCCACATGCTCGTCTGCCCCCCCCCCCCCTTTTATACTTATAAAAAAAACAAACAAACAAAAACTTGCCTCAAATATTTTTTTTATGTATCCTTATCTTATCCTTGCTTTAACCAACTTTTAATAGTTATTCTTATGTAAGGTGGGTACTGAACCCTTCACTTGACTGTACTTCCCCAGTCGAACTGCTTATAGTTACTCTGTGGCTTACTGTTTTAGTCGAGCTTCATCTTCATCAGGCTGTACCACGTATAGATGAGTTTGTCTTTGGTTCTAAAATTATTGGTGAACCCCTTACATTACAAAATAGTGAGGTTTGCTTTAGCTCAAGGATATCGTTGAGCAACTTACACCTCAAAAAGTTCTGAAATTGAATGTTACTCGCCTGCTAGAAACGCCACATCGTCCAGATCTTGGTCCAC
Organism: Hypsopygia costalis; assembly: GCA_937001555.2. NCBI lineage: Eukaryota > Metazoa > Arthropoda > Insecta > Lepidoptera > Pyralidae > Hypsopygia > Hypsopygia costalis. The sequence continues at coordinate 796,474 of OW443355.2, forward strand.
CATGTTACGCCAGGCAGCTGCTGAAGAAAAAATAAAGCATTATCTTGTATTCTTAAAAATGTTAAAAGGGCGTTTATGCAGCACCCTAATGCAGGTTTTTTTTAAAAAAACATCAAGCCACACGGCAGTGGTCCTGCCAAGTTCCAAAAACCGAACGATATTATAGGGAATATAATTTAAGTGAGAATCCTTTCGAGCGCTGTGTTCCGATGATCAATCAGGTCGTTTCCTAATCACAAAATTTGAAATAGTCCTATTAGTCTAATGCTTGTTCGAAAATTCGCTGAATCTGCCTACGAAAAAGTTCTGATATTCTATCAACACCTTTTAAAAAAAACCCCGAGCATACTAATATACATACTTACATGACAAAACTCTTCCTTTTTAACCGCCTTTAAAATAATGAATAAGAGGTTTTCTATTCGTATATTAAGTACTAATCAGAAATTGACGATGTAAACAATGCTCTTTCAAAAATAGTAAACTGGTTTAGTGCTAATAACCTGCTTTTAAATGGTAATAAAACCAAATATGTTAGATTTTTTACAAAAAATGTTAAACAAGTGAAAACCAGTGTGGTGATGGACAATGAGAGATTGGAATTGGTCAATAAGGTTGTTTTCCTTGGTATAACATTAGACTCTAAATTACAATGGGGCCCACATATAGAAACGTTATCAGCTAGACTCAGCTCAGCAGCTTACGCCGTAAGGAAAATACGTCAACTAACTGATGTTGACACTGCGCGTTTAGTTTATTTTAGCTATTTTCACAGCATTATGTCATATGGTTTATTGCTTTGGGGTAGTGCCGCGGATGTAGACTCAATTTTTGTGCTCCAGAAGCGAGCTATCCGTGCTATTTATATGATGAGTCCCAGGGAGAAACTGAGAAATAAATTTAAAGAGATAAATATTATGACATTACATTCTCAATATATTTATGAAAATCTTATTTACGTTCATAAAAATCAAACCAAATTTAGGAAAAACAGTGATCTCCATCAATTAAATTTAAGAAATAAAAACAAACTCGCTATGCATATTACTAGGCTCCATAAAATCTCTAACTCGTTCCCAGGTCAATGTATACGCTTCTACAATAAACTTCCAAACGACGCGTTTAAATTATCCATGGGTAAATTTAAGAAATATATCAAAACTAGACTATGTCAAAAGGCTTACTATTGTATCTCGGATTACATAAATGATAAAAGTATTTGGAAATGAATTGCTCTTGTTATGTTATGTTAATGATTGTATTTGTATTTAATGTAACGATATTGGCAATTAAAAGAGTCGGCCTTGAGTTTCTTGCCAGTTCTTCTCAAGAAGCCCCGTCGCCGGAACTGGCACTTAAATTCACTTTCACATTCAAGATAGTTTGATGAAAGTGAATCTAAGCTCTGCGGATTTAGAGTAGTGATGATTTATACATATTCTTATATTTAATTTGTATGACGTTTCTAAGTGCTTTATAAAGTCCAAGGAATAAAGATATTTTGAATTTTTGAATTTTTTTTGAATTTTAACGACTCACCTCGGCTTCACCCGTGTGTCGTCCATCCATCAGGCAGGCCGTATGCTTGTTTATTACCTTAATGGTATAAATTAAAGTTGATAAAAAACACGAGAAATATGACTAACCCTTAGCAGAACCGTTCCTGTCGGCTTTGTATTTGCCGATGGGCTCCATTTGTATACCATCCATCTCACGCCAACCACGGCATGCCGATGATCACCTGAGGACAAAGACAGCAATGGATTAGACAATATAAAGTCAACCAGCACTAGACACCACCTCCACTTGGTCGCGTGGGGGTCTGATGAACATATTTTTTGACGCAGCATATATTTTTTTTATACTACGTCGGGTGGCGGACAAGCATAAGCATGCCTAAGCATGAAACGCTTACCATAACAATATAAACACTCGCAACAAGAAATATCGTTCACGCGCTGCCAACTCAGCTGTTCCTTCCTTGCTGGTGACCTCACTCCCCCGCAGGAACACAACACCCTCAAGAGAAATTTGGCTGCGGCATTGTGAGGTAGAGGTATTTCTCCTTTGGGGCATTCAGCGATTCAGTCGTTATGACCACATCACCGGGAAATCGCAAATGTGAGATTTACTCGCCGTTCACATTGGTGCCACGTGTCTTCTAATCCAGCGTCTTAAATACATCTTCTAATGCAGCGATAAATAGTTTCGAGAGATGACATTCCCTTGACGTATCCCCCGCTGCAGTTGATTAGGATTAGACTGCTGGTTGTGGACGCGGACAATCATTGTCGCAGCGTTATACAGACATCTCAGCACCTCGATATAACGCTGGTCTAATTGAAATCGCTGTAAAGATTTCAGAACAGACCAAGTTTTGATGGAGTCGAAGGCTTTCTCGTAATCCACAAAAGCCATACAGAACGGCGGATTGTATTCTGTAGTTCTCTACAAAATCTGCTGCAGTGTGTGAAAGAAGTCCACGGTACTGTAGCATTTCGAAACCCCGCCAGGTCCGGTGGCTGGTAGTCACTAAGTCTTCGAGCGAGATGATTCATGATTACTATTGAAAACAGCTTCTACACGTGAGTCAAGAGCGAGATCGGGCTGTAGTTATTCAATAAGGTTTTGTTGCCATGCCGACTTCATGTATTACCTCCGTTATTTGGTCTACTGTCTCGTCTATTACCCGCAGCAGTTTCCAGCGAGCTGAATTGGTTATGAAGTTTCAATTGGAACTTCTCCAAATTTTGAGTGATTTTTAGGTACGGAATCCTAAAATGTACAAGCCAACAAGCTGGTTTGACAAAAACACATAAAGCGTTTTCATTATTTTTTCTACATAACTTCGCCTGAAAAAGACTCGTACCGTTTGAAAAGAGGAAAGCCTTCATTCAGGCACCCTTCATGCTGTAAAGAGTACAAAAGAACACAGTGCGTTCCGCGATGCGATGCGTAAATACCGGCACAATGGGATGATTACACGCGTAGGTGGAAGCAGGGTTGACAAAATCAACAAAAAAAAAACAAAAAAATATGAGGTGTATCATGGACACGTCCGTGTTATACATGAATACGTTATATGCACTAAAATTATCTCAAAATGGCAGCGCTTGCCCTTCCCCCGCACGCGATTTTCTATAGTCCTTACTTAGTGTAATAAATTCTTTGCTCCTTCATCTATCCAGTGGTGTGATTGAATTTTGGATTGAGATGATAGATTTGTAGCTGCAACACCAAACTGTATCCTCCGATTTTGTTATCATTCGATTTTTTTAATTGCTCAATTATAATTTTAAAAACGTATTCACATCAAAATCGACTAACTTACAGGTCTAATGATCTATCACCCTTTTTGCTTTGAAGATTGTTGAAGATTCAAAACTCACGGGCGTTATTGAGTTATCAAATATGATAAGAGAACTTGCCTCTCATTGTGTATTCTATCGTCTGTAAAATGGATTATGTTCAGACGTGTTGTTTAACATGATGACCACGGCCTCTATCTACAATCGCACTGCTCAGCATGGACAGGGAAGGACGCGTACTGTACCGTTCCAGAGAACTTTTTACCTCATGTTTTCTGGTTGTGGAATAACTCCTTGTCATGGTTTTTACAGTATGGGGTTTTAAAAAATGACCTTAATGAACTTTTCCAGGATGGGCAATGCGTTAATGATGTCTCTGGTGTCACAAGCGTCGTTCCATCAAGCGGGTCGTACGCTTGTTTGTCATCCAAGTGTTACAAAAAAAAGAACTATCACACCACGCTTCATTATACTATACCATTAAAATCATGGTCCTTGGTTCTCTTGATTATTATACTTAGATTGTTCATGATCCTATAGATTAGTTGATTATTAGAATATTAGAATATACTTAGAATATTATATCATTAGCTGTTATAGATTACGCTAACCGTTTTAGCCTGACTGTTTGCTTGTTTGACATGAAACCTCCTCGCTGTATATAAAAAATAGATATTTTTGGTGTTGTTTTTTTTCTGGTTGTAACAACCCTACTGTTGTAACACGCTATCCCGCTGCCCTATTGAGGGAAGTCATTCAGGTAAGTGTGAGGGACCTGAAAATTTCAGTGCTTAGGGGACAGTTTGTGCAGTAAACCGACAGAACATGTGAAAAGTACACAGGCTATAGTGCAAAATCTATCCCTTTAAAAACATAACATGTAAAAAAGGCAAGTCTTGCAACTCAGTTCGTCTATCATAAAAAGCGGTGTTTTGTTGGATAATTTATTCAGTGCCAATCTATGGGAGCACCTATTTGTCGTTAACCCTTATTCTCCCCTCATTCAAAGGGGTTTAGAGCATATATATATCACGCTGCTGAACTGCTGGTTGGCGGAGCACCTATTTGACAACTCATATATTGTTAATATTTAACTAACAACATTTTTCCGTGAGAGATTAGTTATTTCTTTAATAAAAAGGATGACTGTACAATCGCACACGGCAATAGCATTTATATTTACCAGGGGAGAGATTTTATTGTCAAAGTTTATTAGCACACTTTCCCTTATTTATTTTTTACGAGTCAGGTTGAATAGCTACTTTGACTCGCAATTTCGTGGGTCATCACTTTGATCCCCGTACATGACAAACGTTTGTATACATGAACATGTCTGTTTATCTTGGTATGTAATAATAAAAAAAATTAAGTGTATTTATCAGTTTATCTAGTACCTACGCATAGTACAAACTTTGCTTGGTTTGGGATTAGATGGCGCTGTATAATTTTTGCAAGAAAATTTATTTTCAGCACTTTTACAACTAACCTTGATAAAATAAACGACGTCTGTGGCCGCAATATAAGAACAATGTTATAAAAAATATTATTGATGAGCTGAGTGGTCGAATGGGTAGCAATGTCCACTTTGACTTTGCCGGTTCAATTCCCACACAACATAAACATTTGTGTGCATGAACATGTCTTTTCGTCTTAATCAGGGTGCTTTCAATGTATTACATATATGTATTTAAAAAAAATATTTAAGTAGAATATCAGTTATCTAGTACCCATAGTACAAGCTTTGCTTAGTTTGGGACTAGATGGCGTGTTTGTAATTTGTACAAGGATATTTATTTATATATTACCTATACATTGCTTATTACCGTCAAATCGCCGTAATAATTAATAGCGACACTCATGTATTAAGACAAACCAAATTATTGGTTTTATGATTTGACATTGACATTGCTGCATTAAAAAATATTTGTTAAATAAATGAAAAAACTGATTAAATAAATCAACAGATCGTTCAATTGGATTAGCAGTGTAATCGAGGGCCAGACAGACAGCCGGCGGATATTACGTCTAGACTCTAGACTGGACGAGATTGGTAATTTCCTACACATCGAAAGGTTAGGACAAAATCTGAAATAGCAGTATGTTTTCTATCACCAAACTGGCAAGCAATCGTAAGGTTCATCTGATGACAAGCAGTAATCTCTTAATCTAATTTATTATAAAGAAGTAAAATTTGTTACTTTTTATGTCTTTGAAGGAGGTCAAAGACACTACAATTTTTTTTTTATTAATAAATATTTCTGCACAAACTGCAGCGCTATCTAGTCCTAAACTAAGCATAGCTTATACTAAGGATAATTGATAAATGTATTATTTAAATATCATATAATACACTCGTTGACTACCTCGGTGGTCGAATGGTTAGCAATGGCTACTCCGAGGTCGCGGGTTCGATTCCCGCACATGACAAATATTTGTGTGCATGAGCATAAACATGTCTGTTTGTATTGGTCTGGATGATGTCTATGTAGGTATGTATTTACAAAAAAAAATGTATCTAAGTACATTTATCAGTTGTCTAGTACCCATAACACAAGCGTTGCGCTTAATTTGGGACTAGATGGCGCTGTGTAAATTGTCCAGAAATATTTATATTTATTTATTTATATTATACACATCTTATCATAATTTTCATCATTGTTTAAATTTGATATGTTTCAATATACTACAGTTCAACTTTCTCATATCATATTTTTGATACTTCCACTTTATGCATTGTTATGGGGAGCTAATATCAGATCGAACGTTATTCAATTTTAAATATCGGAAGATAAATGACGTAGGAAAATTCTAAAAAGCGTACGTCTACATCTGTTGTATTCATATTGCTTATTTCATTTATCAATTTAACTTGTTTTTTCTCCATGATCTCGTCGAACTCTGTTCTTCGGACGAGTCGATATGTGTGTACTTAAATAATAAAATAAATATTTTTGGACAACTTAACAGCGCCATCTAGTCCCAAATTAAGCGCAAAGCTTGTGTACTTGAAAGGATACTTCATTAGTAACTACTTAGATAACATCATTAGGTACCTTTCCTTTATTAATTTAATTAGGGTTTATATTTAAAAAAAAAAGCAATATGTAGTTGGTTAATAACAAAAATCACAATAGAGCAACTGCGTAGAAACTGCGAATAAAATTGTTTTAAAATTCCCGACGCACTTGGCCAATTTTCATTGTACACTGCCCGACTCGTAATTCTATTTGTCAAAAAGGTCAAAATCTAATTTAATACATCTGGGATGGGTCGAAATTGGGCTTATATTGTTGCTGTTTAAAAAACCATTAATTATCTATATTCTACAATCACGTACTTGCTTAATATTGCAGTTGCATTTTTTAATACCTAATTCCTTTAATACATACGAATTGTTTTCTTCAATACCTAGGTGTTTACTAATAAAAAAAACATGCAATAATACATACCGGACAAATAGTCCTCCACAAATCGATGTTTTCAGATGCAAAATTTATGTTTAGGTGAATAAAACCTTTTAATAACTAATCAATAATTTAAACAATGTCTTCACACTTCTTTTAAATCGATAGATTTTTATTTACAACACTAAAACACGCGAATTTTCCTCACAAAATTCACAAACAACACGCTTCAACGTCGTAGGAAATATGGTGAAATCGATTTTCCGCGGGAAAGAGAACTTCCTTGTGTTAGACAAGGATGGGAATATGTTTTGTTGGGTGTGAGAAAGAGATAGTTGAGTGCTGTAGCAAGAGCGAGGGGAGAAAGGTGTGTGAACCCTCGAAAATAGGGTTGGTTTATTGTCAAGTACCACTTGTTTTTGTGTAGAAATTTTCTTCATGTCGAGTTTGATTCGAGAATGTTGTGACTTTAAAAGAGAAGGTTATTCCATTTGTATGATTCCAACAAGAGGTAGTAATAAAGAAGAACTAATAGCTAGTTGACAATGTTACAAAATTATAAAAACTCATCAGTAACGTAAAATACAGAACGACCTGCGTTCTTAAAATTTTAATAACTTATGTCCGACGTGTTTTATGGACGATCAAAGTTTGGTGGGAAAGTCCATTTTAAAAGTATGAAATTATAAAAAATAAATATTATGTACCATTGTAGAAACGATAAAAAATACTATAACTTTTGTTACGGCGCTAGCTACATAAACGCAATATTTAGCATAGCTGTCATACAAATTTCTGATTTAATGTATATAAAATAGCAAGGTGACGTCATAACGTGGTGGCCTTTTGTATGGAGCGTTTTCGGGATAGTCCAAAATTGTGATCTTCAAGTTATCATATCTCGAGCAGTTGCCATTGAAGTAATTCTTTCACCTATAGTTATACATATATTAATGTGCCATCTTTAAATAACAAATCGATAAAAAAAAATGATACACAAGCCTATTTTCCTTCTACAATCGTACTTGATTTCCGGCTCAGTCAATAACTTACTTTTTATAATAATAAATAATAATACCTATCAAATGTTATCTATTTCAATCAACAAAGGATCATTGCATTACATTGTGCCTTACATAAAGTCTTGAACTCCGTAGAATTCCTATATTGTGTGTATATGTCGTGTTGTTTATAATAAAAATAACTTAAACCAAATGTTGGCCGATACAAGCTCTATGCACATCACGTCCGTCATGATTGCCTCTTCAGAACGCACTAACTCATTCGCAAGCGTGTGGATAGAATAGAATTTTATTTGCATAAATGTGGTTACATAGTCGATCATAGAGTTATACCAATGTGGCAGATTCTCACAATTAACCGTTTCCGGCGTGCAAAATTTATAGCTTCTTTCACAAGTAAATTTTAATATGGCGATGTTTGATTTCCAAAAACAAGCCAAACGTCTGTAGAGGTTTGGAGTTTGCGGCAAGTGCCAAGCGTGCGGACGCGGCATAATAGCATTTACTGTGTTCGCAGTCCAATAGTAGTGGTCTAATTGGAGTGTTGTGAGTGCAGAGTGCTCGGAGGATATCTAGAGCACTGGGGAAGCTGGATACGGCTAGATTGTTTGTTTTTATTACTACACTATTATGCACTAGCATAGTCATAGTGTTCAAACGATTTCGCAATTCTTATTAGGTATTGGAATCGATGTGATGGGTTTTAGATCACCAATAGTGTTAGATACATAAATTCTGTGGTGCACGGCAGTTGAGCTTCACTTGACTAGCCATCTCTTTAGGCTTTTAATGCCTTATGGCAACATATTGCTGTCTCTCGCATTGCTAAGAGGGGAAGTCAAATTCCAAAAGCTTCCTACTCCTACTAATTTCTTCTGATTAAATTCGTTGTGAGTTCAAAGGCAGCCGTAGTTGTACCTTAGGGACTGCAATGGACTTCATTGTTCATTGCCTTTTTTGGCGGTCGCCACTGTTAATCCTGGCTACACAGTGACAAACGAGGGTGTGGCGAAAAGAGAGATAACGTTTTTTGTAAGCTGCTCAATTTGGGAAGTAACTCCAACTCATAGAATCACGCAGCCAAATTTTTTTTAGTTAAAAAGCTAAAATAACTTTTAAAGACGAGAAGACCATATATAAATTAATTAAAAAAATATTTATAAAAAATAATTAGGTTAAAATTAATTAATTTATTTTGTTGGGTGATTGAAAAATAAATTTAACTAATAATTGATGAACCTTGATGGTTGTTGTGTTCCTGCGAGTGAGTTAGGTCACACACAAAGAAGGAACGAGTTGCTGCGTTGGCAGCAGGGGTGATGACGCGCGAGCGATATTTCATGTTGCGAGCGTTTATAAGGCTGTGGTAACCGTCTCATATCCGGCAGGCCGTAAGCTTATTTGCCACCAGACATACCTAGTATAACAAAATGCAGTGGCATTAAGTACTTACGTGTTGCCAAATGCCAACCCTGTAAAAGCCCCTTTTAACCTTTCTTGAAAAACCTCATACTGTAGTCTCCTGAGAAATCCTTACCAGTCAGTCTTCATAAAACAGAGGTTTTCCCACTATAACTCTTGAGTTCATACCTACTTTTGTATGGCAAAAGATAATTTAGCAACATAGTAAGTATATTAATATACTAATAATACATACCTACTAATAATTTTATTTATTTAATTTACAACATCCTATTCTACTAATATTAAAAGGCGAAAGTTTGTGAGTATGTGTGGATGGATGTTTGTTACTCTATCACGCAAGAACTACTGAAGGGATTGTGATGAAATTTGGTACACGGGTAGAATATAATCTGGAATAACACATAGGGTACTTTTTATCTTGGAATTCTTACAGGAATGGGAATAATGGGACTGAACGTGGAAATCACTGACTACTGAAGGGGTTGTGATGAAATTTGGTACACGGGTAAAATATAATCTGTAACATAGGATAGTTTTTATCCCGGAAATCACACCGGGGACGGAAACAACGGAATTGCGCGGGTGAAACCGCGGGCGTTCGCTATAATTACAAATAGGCCTACAAAAAGGCCCACTACAGCATATATCTATTTTTTATGTGTAAGCCATCTTCGCTAAAATAGAGAACCATAAATTCAATAAAAATTTAAACTTTATTTCTAATGCACAATTGGTGGTAATCACAGACATTCAAATAATTGAATGTCTGTGGTGGTAATAAATTGATCCATATCAAAATACATACTTTTAACGCGTCTGGTATTTAAATTAGATAAACTTTGTCTTTTACACTACATCATTTGGCAGATTTTAATAGTTACGACGATGACAAACGGGGTGCGCGATACTAAGGTCCGGTCCGGGCGGCGGGCGAAAAAGTGGAAGAAGTCCCTCATCGCCGAGTGTACGATCAGCGACGTCGTTGATGATTGTGTCCGATTTGCGAATTTTAAAGGCACCAGCAATTTGTTAAAAACGCACTGTACATATATAATGTAGTAGATATGTATTGGCTGGTATTTTTTTGTGGTTATGTTAGTTACACGTATAGGAAGATACTTCCTTTTTACTTTAATTACATGGGTAGGTATTGTTTTCTTTATTATCCATTTATAATAACGTAAAATAAATTAATAATAGAATAGTACCACGGAAACGAGATTTTGTTTTTAAAATAACAAATAAAAAATATTTTTGCCAAATTTATTAGAATGTAGTTATAATTTTAATTGAATAGGCAGGATAATAATCATAGCTACCGTACTGTATTTTTTAGGAAGTACATATAAAAAAAGTACTTACTAAGAATTATACCGCGACAGCGTAAGTCTAATTTTTCCCAAAGCTCTGATGAAGCTCAAGTTATGAAAGTAGCTAGATTTAACGAGACGTTTCCCCAAGCCGAACTGCAAAGGCTTGAACAGCTGCTGAGACACCAGAGCAGTCCCAAGCTCGGCGTAGACAGCATGCTGAATATTTGGCATCGCAAGGAGCTGGCGAGACACCAGAACAGTTCCAAGATCGACGTCGATAGCAAGCGTCTCAACGGGCTGCTGAGACACCTGAATAGTCTCAAGCTCGACGTCAACAGAACGCTGAATATCTGGCACCTCAAACGGGATTTTGAGACAAACGAACAGTTCCAAGCTCGGCCTATTCAGCAGGCAACTTTCATGGCGTCCCATAGCTACAGAAACTGTTGAAGTAGCTGAATTTCGCAGATGCGCTGTTGCTGAAAGAGCACAACAGCGGCGTCTAATGTTCACAAGAAACACACGAGGTGTATTCGATAAAGCTGCATTTGAGTACGACGAAAGCCACAAGCTTATAAAAAATAGATGCGGTGAATAAAGAATGCAAATTTTGCGGTGCTCTTAAATGGAAAGGGGAAGATGCAGGCATGTGTTGTTCGGGAGGATTAATAGCCCTTTCAACATTAGACGAGCCAGTTGAACTTCTTAAAGAACTTTTCTCTTATGAAACTGATGAGTTTCGCCGTTTTCTAAAAAACAAGGAAATAAATACAATATGCTTCCATATGACATCTTTTGGGGCGGATAGTTTCGATGCCAGGATTTTGCCTACACAATTGGCTCTTTGTTTTTTTGAAATCCGTTCGTATTTGCTGGAGTTATCGTATAATATACATTTAAAAAAACGGGTTGCATCCCGGGAGTGCCGGCAGAAGTGAAAACTTGAACTTTAACGTTGTGCATTATTGAATATTTTTGAATGTATAAGGAATATTTTCGGAAAAAGAGAGGAGGATATTACTTCCCTTCCTACGCCGCGCCGGCGGTCTACTCTCCCTCCGTCTTATGAATTTTCGATCAGGTAACGTGTCCTGACGCGAGTTTAACATTTTTTACTCATCGCAAAAAGTGCACAGCGCCGCTAAAGAAGTTTTCACTTCAAAAAGTATATACATTCGAATTGAGAACCTCCACCTTTTTTAGAAGTCGGCTGTTTTCGGTGGACGCGCGATTTAAAAACTGTGTAACACATGCACAGCTAGTATACTAATAATTTTAGTTCCGTTTCTGCTCTTTTCTGTGGTATCTGTAGGTCGCAAAGTACTTTAATTTTACTAGACATAGGCTATATCGCCATGGCTCTTTCTAGGCTGTATGTACAATATTTCTTTGGATCGGATATAGTTACCACATATTAAAAAAATAAATTTAGGGTTGCCATTACATATTTTACCCGTTCATGTCGGGAACTATTTTGATTTGCGCTATTTAAACGACGTTGCGATGGAGGCATTATGAATGTCAATCGTATTATTACTATTATATTTTCGTTAATCCAAAACACATTTGATATGATATAAGTCGCACGTGAAAAAGTTCATAAATGTATACGTTACATATACATAGTTCTTATCGAAGACATCAAACTGAGAGTAACTACATTGATTTTTTCAAAATTGACTTTATAAGCGAATGTACCAATTTTTCTCAGCTCTACTACAGCTAACGTACTTGAGGGGCGTAACAGTGCTGACTTGGTTAAGCAATAAACTTAATCACGAAAGGGCGTAATAACATCTTGTTATCATTAGTAACGTGTTGAAAAGGTGTAAGAATCGATACGCCTGTCTCACGATACGATAATTTAGATAAGCCCTTACAGTATAAAAATTGAAGTCGATATGCCCTTTTAAATATAGAAAGTAGCGGGTGTCTTTAATTATTTCGGAGACTATTTTTTTTACTGGTTGCAAGCCAGATGCGTGCGTGCAACAATTTTGGTTGTAAAGTTAAGAAAAAATATTTTTGTTTACCTATAATAAAATTTACAGTTTAATAAGTAACCATTACATTATTGTAACTGAATAACTATCCGTTACTCTCTGCCATTTATTTTATGGTGGTTATTTTTTAAAAGAAAAGCTGTTTAGCGTAGGGTATGCTAAACAGCTTATTTCTTTTAAATTGCGTAGGTAATAAAGGTAAACATACTCATTCCCTGGTCAAAACAAAAACCCTGTTTGGGTTGTGCAATGTTATGTATTACACGCATCCATGACACAATTGACACTTTTGATTTGAAATTTTTGGAGCCAGGACATTCACATACGGAGTGTGATAGCATGCACTCTACGATAGAACATGCCAGTGAATTTACCAAGATATTAGTGCCAAATGATTAGTATAACGTCGTACGTTTTTCTAAATGACACTTTCATGGAAAAAATTTACTCTGTTGACTTAAAATCATAGAATGGTGCCAACTTAACTAACATGACCACCACAACTAACGGAACGCAAATAAAATGCCAATATGTCACCTGGCTTAGATGTTAAAAGTAAACCAATATTATATAAATATCAATAAAAAAATTGGACAAATATAAAAAATTGTTAAAGACAATCATTTGGGCTCAGTTCGCTACGAATGACTAGTAGTTAAGGTATTTAATTGAGTGAAGTGAGCGGAACGCTTATACACCCCGAAAAGTCATTATTGGAAATGAATAGGCTCCAAAACCACTGAACCGATTTTGATGAAACTTGCCACAATTAAAGAACTCGACATGCTTGAGGTTTGTGGTGAAAAAAAATTGAGATCGATCATGACCTTGAGGAATGATCATGAAATACATTTTCCATTGAAATCTATGGAAAACATACACTCAGCGAATCTACTCACTCCACTCAACCTCAATTTCGACTCCGTGGGAGAAAATCCGGCCTAGTTAGATATTTATATCATTACCCTCCTTTTTTTCCCAGTTGGGTAAATAGACACTTAGCAACCATACGGTGTACGGTATTTTTGTTATTGATTTGATTTTACGCTAATTTTGTCAACACAGTCTGGCAACACTGAAGAAACTTGATTTTGTTTCGGAGTTAAATTTTCATGTTGTGTACATTTTTTGCAGTAAAAATAAGAAATCTATTTTGAATTGAATTACAAAGATCGTTTATTAAACAATATCTGCGTTTAATTTCAAAAAATGGCTGTAAGTAAACGTAAACTTCTAAAAACAATTCGGTGTTTTGGCATAACCTAACTTTTTCACATCTTTTATGTTTTTAAAAGTATTGTTTCATGTTTTTAAAGTCTTAAAATATTTTTAATATAATTTTTTCAGTCGATAGCTGCAGCTCAAGTGCAGGAGGTGCGTTCAATAACTCGTATTGAGCGAATTGGAGCGCACTCTCATATTCGTGGCTTGGGTCTCGATGATTCTTTGGAGCCTAGAGCGGTGTCGCAGGGTATGGTGGGACAGAAGATGGCCAGGAAGGCCGCTGGTGTCATCTTACAGATGATCCGAGAAGGTACCTATTGAATAAACAATTTTGGTTGCTATAGCAACACTAATGTTTGTAGTTTTGTCAAAAACCAATAGTTAGGCATGTTTTTTTTTATCGTCGGTCAATCTATCTATCTTCTATAATATAAATTATAGAAGATAGATAATCTATAATATATATTATCTTCTATAATATAAAAATGAATCGCCGAAAGTGTTGCTAAGCGCATATCTCCAGAACGGGTGAAAAGATTTCTCTAACTCTTTTTTTTAGAATATTCCCTGACAGGGGCGCTGGCTTTTAGAAAACCTCATGGGTGCTCATGCTCATTTGATGACTCGAAAAAACCGAAGTGTGAGGCCCACAAACACCCAGACCCAAGACAAATATCTGTTTCATTCTCACCCCCTGCCAGCGCAGCATCTCCTTCCTTTCTTCGTGGTGACCTCACTTGCAGGACACACAACAACCCTCAAGGGAATTGTTATTTGGCTGCGGTATTCTGTGAGGTGGAGGTACATTCCCCAGTCGGGTTGCTTACAATTACGCTCCCTACCTCTCTTTTCACCAGAGCTTCGTTTGTCAGTCAGCAGAGTGCACGCGTGCAGGTGAAGTTGGTTTTGGTTCAAAGATCTTGATGAGCCACTGCACCCCAATAAATTGTCTAGAAATATTTATATTTATATCTGTCATAGGTAAAATCGCGGGTCGTGCGGTGCTGCTGGCGGGCCAGCCGGGCACCGGCAAGACTGCCATCGCCATGGGCTTGGCGCAGGCCCTCGGACCCGATACACCTTTCACAAGCATGGCTGGTATGTATTCAAACAATCAAAAGTTTATTATATATTATATTTCGACGAGCTCGGTGGTCGAATGGTTAACAATGGCCACTTTGACTCCGATGTTGTGGGTTTGATTCCCGCGCAAGTCAAACATTTTGTGTGCATGAACATGTTTACAAAAAAAAATGTATTTAAGTACATTTATCAGTTGTCTAGTACCCATAGCACAAGCTTTACGCTTATTTTGGGACTAGATGGCGCTGTGTCCAGAAATATTTATTTTAATATTTAAATAATTTGAAAAAATGGAAAACGACGATGGCCTGCTATGCCTTGTTTAGTAGTGTAATTACTTGATAGGTTGATGACGCCACACTGTGACTCACGCAGTAGAATATAAGATGCAAAAATTCATCAGCAACATAAACCTTGCTGGTAGCTCAGTTGAAAGAGCATTCGACTGGTCATCGAGAGGTCGTGGGTTCAAATCTCACCTAGGGGGCAGGGGATTTTGTCCATTTAATCAAAATATTTATAATATTCTGGCAAATCGGCCATGACAACTATTTAGATAGTAATAATCAAAAGTTTATTTGTGAAGAATATACGTAATATACAGGTGATATTAAAGTTACGAGTCCATCTAATTCTGGTGTGTAAGAGCATGCAAAAATTACAATAATGTCAATATTTAAATACTAAGTATACACTTGCAGAAAAGAAATTTACCCAATCTTCTTCCTTTCTAATATAATATAATAAATGTTATAAGTTTGTGCAGATGTAGGTAAGCTTGTGACTCTTTCACAGGTAAAAAAAAAACATATTTGCAAGGATCTTTTAGCAGATTTTTTTTTTTTTTTATACTACGTTAGATGGCAGACAAGCATACGGCCCGCTTGGTGTGAAGCGGTTACCGTAGCCATATTAACGCTCGCAACATAAAATATCGCTCGCGCGCCGCCACCCCCGCTCCCAACGCAGCAAGTGAGTGAGGTTACCAGAAAGGATGGAGATCCTTTCTGGTAACCTCACTCACTCGCAGGAACACAACAACCCACAAGGGAATTGTTATTTGGCTGCGGTATTCTGTGAGGTGGAGGTACATTCCGCAGTCGGGTAGCTTACAACTACGCTCCCTACCTCTCTTTTCGCCAGAGCTTCGTTTGTCAGTTAGCAGGATGCACCGCGTGCAGGTGAAGTTGACTTTGGTTCAAAGATGTTGATGAACCACTTACACCCCAAATTGTCAGTATTTTGTTCATTTTTGAACAAAACATGTAGCTGAGCTATGGTCTTTTTGTGTTACTGATGTGTGCCATCAGTTTAAAAACATATTCACGTCTAAATAGTTTATTGTGCAATTATTTTCAGGCTCTGAAATATACTCTTTGGAGATGAGTAAAACTGAGGCGCTCACACAAGCTATAAGGAAATCTATTGGCATCAGGATTAAGTGAGTAGAAACCAATCATAGTTCATTGCGTTTTTATCCGACTATGGCGAAGGCAAAAGCTTGGTTTATTACCACTTCCATAGTCATACATTTACGAAGTTTGTATATTTGCAGGGGTGCCGAGCACCCCTGAGAATAGACATCAAGAAACAGATCAGTAATCGCCTCTTATGGATGGGCGTTTTTCATTACTCGACAACCCGTTTAGCACAGTGGTTTAGAACGCCGGTTGAGAGGCAAGGGTGCGGGCGATTCCCGCACCAAC
This sequence comes from Hypsopygia costalis, assembly GCA_937001555.2. Lineage (NCBI taxonomy): Eukaryota > Metazoa > Arthropoda > Insecta > Lepidoptera > Pyralidae > Hypsopygia > Hypsopygia costalis. Next base: position 812,962 of record OW443355.2, read on the forward strand.
ACAAACGTTTGTTAAAGAAACAGATATTTGTGTTGGGTCTGGGTGTTTGTGGGTTTCACACTTTTTCGAGTCATCAAATGAGCATGAGCACCCATGAGGTTTTCTAAAAGCCGGCGCCCCTGTATATTTGTACACAATCATAAACATTTGTTCAGAAATGTTTCTGATAATGTGCACTCAAGAAGTCAACGTAACCCATGTAAACTTGTACTTGACGATAATCCCAGACTTCAAAATATACAAAAAATTGTATATATCTATATGTGTCATCATCAGGTCATTTTAGTCTCCACTACAGCAGCACGACCCTCTCTCGTCCGTCACAGACGGAAGGAGGATTTGGCCTACACTCCCCACGCTGGTCAGACGGGTTGGGGAGGCCTGATCGATGTTTTATAATGTACTAGCTGACCCGGCAAACGTTGTTTTGCCATATACATTAATCGTTTAGGGGTATAAAAAATAGATGTTGGCCGATTCTCAGACCTACCCGATATGCACACAAAATTTCATCAAAATCGGTCAAGCCGTTTCGGAGGAGTATGGCAACGAAAACTGTGACACGAGAATTTTATATTTTATAATGTATTTCCCTTAGTCGCCTTGTACGACATCCACGGGAAGAGACGGAGTGATTCTATTCTAGTCTGCCGGAAACCACACGGCCAAAGATTGAAATTACCAACTTATATTAGTTTTAATTGTATACAGGGAGGAATCAGAGATAATAGAAGGTGAAGTAGTGGAGGTGGTGGTGGAGCGAGCAGCGGGAGGGGGAGGAGCCAGGGTCGGCAGGCTGACTCTGAAGACCACGGACATGGAGACTAACTACGACATGGGGGCCAAGATGATCGACTCGCTGCTGAAAGAAAAGGTTGGTGTAGTCTAGAGAGCTTAGTGCAAGTTTCTTGTTCGCGTTCGAGTCATGTCAACGTAAACAAACCGATCAAATAGAGAAGAACTCTCATGTTGTGAATTTATAAAGACGCGTGTTACATATCAAAATTATACGGCTTGCTCACATTTTGAAGTGAGCAACCCGGCTAATTTAGATATTTAACGCCTTTTTTTTTTATACTACGTCGGGTGGCAGACAAGCATACGGCCCGCCTGATGTGAAGCGGTTACCGTAGCTATATTAACGCTTGCAATATAAAATATTGATCGCGCGCCGCCACCCCGCTGCCAGCGCTGCATTTCCTTCCTTTCTGGTGACCTCACTCACTCGCAGGAACACAACAACCCTCAAGGGATTTGTTATTTGGCTGCGGTATTCTGTGAGGGGGAGGTACATTCCCCGGTCGGGTAGTTTACAATTACGCTCCCTCGTTTGTCAGTCAGCAGAGTGCACCGCGTGCAGGTGAAGTTGACTTTGGGTCAAAGATGTTGATGAACCACTTACACCCCAAAAGTTTCCTACTCCTACTAATTTCTTCATATTAAATTCGTTGTGAGTTCCAAGGCAGCCGTAGTTTTACCCCCCGGGACTACAATGGACTTCATTGTTCATTGCCTTTTTTGGCGGTCGCCGCTGTTATTCCTGGCTACACAGGAGACACAGTGGTGGGAATGTGTGGTAGGACCCCGTCCCCTACAGATGTACTTTTGTGTATCTGCCTCATTTTTTACCCGACTACGGCGAAGTAAAAAGGAGGATTATGATTTTGACCTGTATGTATGTATGTGACTATGGATGTTCATCTGTTCCCGTAATCCAGACGGGCTCACGCAGACAGGAATGAGGGTTTAAGGACAGGAATATATATAATAATAATAGGAATACGTTCACCAGTTGCACAGTTCAGTGTTCCGAGGTCGCCCAGCGATCAATCACTCATTGTTAACACTGTCCAGAGTTTCGACGCGTCCCGGCGTCATAGCACAATCTACCAGAACATGAGACCATCCGCGGTCCAGCGCGGCTCCAGAAGTCATAACGCGGACTCCAGGTCGCGAGAATTCCCGTATGTGCTGCGAGGCTTTCCCGGAAGCCGTCACGCAGCAAAACAACCGGCGTCCAAGAAGCGCGCCGCGCGCCGCCACGTTGTTAGGTTATATTTTTTGTCAGGACCGTGTCCATCCAGCGAACTACGGCGACTATTAGAGACTGCCGCGCGCGCGCGCCACCTGCCGGCGCGCACCGGCGAAACGAGTGCTGCCAGTCAACAAGCTCGATTACGCTCTAACTAACAATCGATTAGTTTCCAGAGTCGATTTTAAATCCAACAACCATTTTAAACTATACAGAAAATCCTTTTATAAAGGCAGTAGGCATCTTTGTACGCGATTGGTTGACGAACGACATCAACAGGTCCAGATTTTAAAAACACCAAAGTTTTGATTGCATATTTAAAATTTTCAATTATCTTGTTCAGGTACAAGCCGGCGACGTGATAACCATAGATAAAGCAACAGGGAAGATCAATAAACTGGGCAGAAGCTTCGCCAGAGCTCGCGACTATGATGCCACAGGTAAGAAAAAAAAAAATTAAATATTTATGACCTTTTTTATAGTTTTTTCTTCTTCTTAGGGTTCCGTACCCAAAGGGTACAAAGGAACCCTATTACTAAGGCTCCGCTGTCCGTCCGTCCGTCCGTCTGTCACCAGGCTGTATCTCATGAACCGTGATAGTTAGACAGTTGAAATTTTCCCAGATGATGTATTTCTGTTGCCGCTATAACAACACATACTAAAATAAAGAATAAATTAAATATTTAAGGGGCTCCCATACAACAAACATGATATTTTTGCTCGTTTTTGCTCACAATTGATAACGATAATAGGTAGACGTTTGAAATACTCACATAATATTTAGTTATATACATATTCACTTTAAAAAGAAATAATAAAATAAAAATAAAACAAATATTTAAGGGGGGCCCCCATACAACAAACGTGATTTATTTGTCGTTTTTATAGATAATGGTACGGAACCCTTCGTGCGCTAGTCCAACTCGCACTTGGCCGGTTTTTGTTGTTATTATTATTTATACTAAATAATAATTATTATTCTTCTCTCCTTGTTATTTTTAGGGTTCCGTACGCAAAGGGTAAAACGAACCCTATTACTGAGACTCCGCTGTCCGTCCGTCCGACCGTCTGCCACCAGGCAGTATCTCATGAACCGTGATAGTTAGACAGTTGAAATTTTCACAGATGATGTATTTCTGTTGCCGCTATAACAACAAATACTGAAAACAGAAAAAAATAAATATTTAAGGGGGCTCCCATACAACAAACGTATTTTTTTGCGCTTTTTATAGATAATGGTACCCTTCGTGCGGGAGTCCGACTCGCACTTGGCCGATTTTTGTAATTTATGTTTATACGTGTTAATATATGTTTGTACGTGTGCGACTGTAGTTTGTAATAAACGTATTTATCTATGTAGGTATCTACTACAGCGTGGGAAACACTCACTCACAGAAACACAACAATCCTCAAGGGAATAGGCTATTTGACAATGTTCAAAAATTGTATAAATTATTTTATCTAATCTCATACTGAAATTTACACATTAAAAAACTAAACACAGTATCTTAATGACAGTCTTTACGCACAAGCTGTCAAAATAAATTTAAAAAGTTATTTTTCGATACAGCTCTTCTATGGACAACTGTTTCGTAAAATAACTTTTTCACCATTTTGACACAGCCTCAGCCCTGGATACAGGTATTTAAAACAGGTTGCAATGCAAATACATTGCAACTTTGCAAAATTTTTCTACATAATCTGTGAACGCGGCGCGTCGCGCATGCGCACTACGCATGCTCAATCTGCAAATGGATTTATAAGTAAGAATTCTAGCTGTTAAATTAACTTCATGGTTGTATTTAAAATATTATTATCATATATTTCATGAGATTAGATAAAGTAGTGTATGAAACTGCACATAATTAGGTATTAAAATACTCGTGTGTTCTATTATAACATTCGCCTTCGGCTCATGTTATAAACTCACACTCGTATTTTAATAACCCTTATTATGCAACAGTTTCATAAACTACTATAACAATATCGTAAAATACACAAAACTATAAAGATCTGTAAACTTTCAGTCTAATATCTTCAGTCCGACAGATGGTGTTTGTGTTTCTACAAAACGTTTTTATACCGAAACTTGATAATGCCGTAGCGGCGAAACCGGTCGGTAGTATCAAATATAATGGCGTGGAACAGTACAAGTGCTTTATTATTGCATTATGATTTTTTTGTTATTATTTCAGGGCAGCAAGCCCGCTTCGTCCAGTGCCCCGAGGGGGAGTTGCAGAAGCGCAAGGAAGTGGTCCACACGGTCACGTTGCACGAAGTGGACGTCATCAACTCGCGCACGCACGGGTTCCTCGCACTGTTCTCTGGTAACATCACCTATTCATGCTCCTTTTCTTTTAGTTAATGGCAACCATTGTTCATTGGAAAATATTATTATATAGTATTATTTATTGTAACGTCTTATTGAAAGCTTCAATCTAACCTCTTAAATCTAACGTAAACTATTTTTACGTTGTCCGTGAAAAATACGGTTTAGGTTACGTTAGATTTAAGAGGTTAGATTGAAGCTTTCAATAAGACATTACAATACGTTGTCCGTGAAAATCTAAAAAAAACCTCATTCTTTTAGTCTATGGTCGACCGCTATTGTAAATGCGCGCGCATAGGAAAACTGATTATTTTTTTCCCGCGAAATATTTTTAAACACAACTCGTTTTATAGTTTTTTATCATTTTTTTATTCGCAAGTGTGTTGAAAAACGTCGTATGATACACGTGTGTATTGATGATTACCGGCCTCGGCTCTCTTAAGACCCTCGCCTAAAGGCTCGGGTCTCAATAGCGCCTCAGCGGTAATCACCAACATTACACACTTGTACCATAATGTACTATTATTGCAGGTGACACGGGTGAAATTAAGTCTGAAATCCGCGAGCAGATAAATAGCAAAGTAGCGGAGTGGCGGGAGGAGGGCAAGGCGGAGATGATCCCCGGCGTGCTCTTCATAGACGAGGTACGCAGTCATCATCATCATCAGAATTCTCAGCCATTGGAAGTCCACTGCTGGACATAGGCCTCCCCTCTAGATCTCCAATAAGACCGGTTGGAAGCGGCTTGCATCCAGCGCGATCCTACGGTCTTAATGAGGTCGTCTGAGGGTGGACGTCCTACGCTGCGCTTGCCGGTACGTGGTCTCCACTCGAGAACCTTTCGACCCCATCGGTCATCCGTCCTCCGTGCTATGTGCCCTGCCCACTGCCACTTCAACTTGCTAATCCGCTGGGCTATGTCGGTAACCTTGGTTCTTCTACGGATCTCCTCATTTCTGATTCGATCTCGCAGAGAGACTCCGAGCATAGCCCTCTCCATAGCTCGTTGGGCTACTTTGAGCCTGTTCATAAGGCCCATAGTGAGGGACCACGTTTCAGGTACGCAGTAGTAGATATGTATCTAATATGTATTTGTGTTTATTATTATTTGTTATTGTGGAGGCTTCGATGGTACGGCCATATAATGAAAAGGGACGAAAAGTACTCCGTTAAAACTGTACTGAATATTCCATCTCAGCCCCGAGGTAGAGGAACACCGGTCTCGACATGGTGGTCCACGGAGGCACGTGACATCAAGGCCCTTAACTTTACATCTAAGACAACCCAGGATCGTGTATCCTGGCGCAGGAGTACAAGGAGGCCCGACCCCAAATAAAATGGGAACATAGGCAGGACGAAGAAGAAGAATGTCGTACAAGGCGACTAAGGGAAATACATTATAAATCAACGATCAGGCCTCCCCGACCCGTCTGGCCAGCGTGGGGAGTGTAGGCCAAATCCTCCTTCTGTCTGGGACGGACGAGAGAGGGTCGTGCTCCTGTAGTGGGGACTAAAATGACCTGATGATGATGAATATTATTATTTGTTAAGTAGATATATTTTTTTTAGGTTAATGTTCTTAGATAGATACACACCACACATTCCCACCACTGTCTCCTGTGTAGCCAGGATTAACAGCGGCGACCGACAAAAAAGGCAATGAACAGTGAAGTCCATTGCAGTCCCGAGGGTAAAACTACGACTGCCTTGGAACACAACGAATTTAATATGAAGAAATTAGTAGGAGTATTGAGGTTTTGGAATTTGACTTCCCCTCTTAGCAATGTGAGAGACAGCAATATGGCAAATAAGGCATTAAAAGCGTAAAGAGATGGCTAGTCAAGTGAAGTTCAATTGCCGTGCACCACGGATATATAGATAGATGGAATATTATTGATTATTTATAAGTCGTTTCGGGCAACTAGCCATAATAATAAATAAATATTTCTGGACAATTTACACAGCGCCATCTAGTCCCAAATAAAGCAAAGCTTGTGTTATGGGTACTAGACAACTGATAAATGTACATATTTTTTTTTTTTTTTGTAAATACTTACTTATAATACATAGAAAACACCCAGACCAAGACAAACAGACATGGTCATGCACACAAATGTTTGTCATGTGCGGGGATCGAATCCGCGACCTCGGAGTCAAAGTGGCCATTGGTAACCATTCGACCAACGATCTCGTCAGGTCATGTATGCCTTACATTTTTTTTACGTAGGGTGGCAACCCTACGTAGTATAAAAAAATTGAGGGCCTACCCGTAGTGGACTGTGTAATAGTTGACGACGACTCACACTTGACAGATTTTTTAATTTCCAGGCGCACATGTTGGACATAGAGTGTTTCTCGTTCCTCAACCGGGCGTTGGAGTCGGAAACCGCTCCGGTTGTGATAATGGCCACGAACAGGGGTATCACCCGCATCCGCGGCACCAACTACAAGAGCCCGCACGGGATACCCCTGGACCTGCTCGACAGGATGATCATAGTTCCCACTGCCCCGTACGACCATCAGGAGCTGAAGGAGATACTTAATATAAGGTCAGTTTTGGTTCTTAGTAACAAGCTGTAATGGGGGGGGGGGGGGCACATTCCCACCGCTGTGTCTGCTGTGTAGCCAGGATTAACAGCGGCGACCGCCAAAAAAGGGAATGAACAGTGAAGTCCATTGCAGTCACGGGGATAAAACTACGGCTGCCTTGGAACTCACAACGAATTTAATATGAAGAAATTAGTAGGAGTAGGAAGCTTTTGGAATTTGACTTCCCCTCTTAGCAATGTGAGAGACAGCAATATGGCAAATAAGGCATCAAAAGCCTAAAGAGATGGCTACTCAAGTGAAGCTCGACTGCCGTGCACCACGGATTTTAAGTATCTAACACTATTGGGGACCTAAAACATTGAGTTGTTACCTAACACATCGATTCCAATAATATGAATTGCAAAAATGTCTGAACTGAAACTTGGTCTGAAATCGGTCCAGCTCTTCACGCGTGATGCCGTTACCAAGGCGAATAGGGATTCATTTTTAAGGTGTACCCAAAGAGTATATCGAACCATATTACTGAGACTCCGCTGTCCGTCCGTCTGTCACCAGGCTGTATCTCATGAACCGTGATAGTTAGACATTTCACAGATGATGTATTTCTGTTGCCGCTATAACAACAAATACTAAAAAACAGAATAAAATAAATATTTAAGGGGACTCCCATACAACAAACGTAATTTTTTGCTTGTTTTTGTCCAATATTGATAATGACAAATGGTAGACGCTTGAAATATTCGCAGAATATTTAGTTATATATTCACTTTAAAAATAAATAATTAAATAAAAATTAAACAGATATTTAAGGGGGGCTCCCATACAACAAACGCAATTTTTTTTGCCGTTTTTATAGATAATGGCACGGAACCTTCGTGCGCCAGTCCGACTCGCACTTGGCCGGTTTTTATATATATATAGATATACATAGCAATGGATTTATATATTTCCTGTACAGATGCGAAGAAGAAGACTGCCAAATGTCAAACGACGCGTTGACAGTGCTGACGCGCGTCGCGACCGAGACGTCGCTGCGGTACGCGATACAACTTATTACCACGGCCTCGCTCGTCGCCAAGAGGCGGAAGGCTACTGAGGTATCAGTTTTTTCATTTACCAGCTATTACAGGCTTCCATGTCATATTTATTTGGGAACTAGCTGTGCCCGCGACTTCGTTCGCGCGGAATAGTTACTTTTTTATTATTTTTTTGTATTAATAAAAATCAATAAAATTTGTAAAATAAAGTTTATACTCCTTATTACATCATCTATCTGCCAGTGAAACTCCCATCAAAATCGGTCCAGTCGTTTTAGATATTAACCGAACCAAACAGACAGACAGACAAAAAAAGTAAAAAAAATAATTTTGGAATATGTACTGTGTCCATATGCATTTAGTTTAATATTACAAATAGACACCAATTTATATAGACAATGGATGGATTTTAATTTATGGCCAGTTGAACGATGTGGAATTGAAATTAGTATTATGCAAATAAAGCATATTCTGTCTATGTAAAAGAATTCTAATAACTTTTGTATTCCAGGTAAGCATGGAGGACGTGAAGAAAGTATACTCCCTGTTCCTGGACGAGCACAGGTCTGAGCAGTTCCTCAAGGAGTACCAGGACGAGTTCATGTTCGACGATGGAAGCGGAGGTATGGCCATTGGTGTTTCTTAAAATGGGCGCTACGCCCTTATAGTCCTCTCCTGCTATCTCTATTATTAAATATTTTTTATTAAAAAAAAAATGGGTTGCAGTCCGGGAGTGCCGGCAGAAGTGAAAACTTGAACATTAACGTTGTGCATTTTTGAATGGTTAGGGAATAATTTCGCACGAATTGCTTTATTTATCAGTATAAAAGTACTATCATTTATGTGGTAAAATACAATATTCATTTATTGCGCTATCGTACACAAACATGACAATTTATATTACATTAAAAATAAATAGCGGGAGCATACATTTTCGCCGCGCGATAGAAAGAGATGGGGATATTACTTCCTCTCCTACGCCGCGCTGGTGATCTACTCTCCCTGTCTTACGAATTTTGGATCAGGTCACGTGTCCTGAAGCGAGTTTATAATTTTTTACCCATCCCAGAAAGTGCACAACGCCGCTAAAGAAGTTTTCACTCCTAAAACAATTAAAATAATCTTGCATTGACAAGCTCGGTGGTCGAAATGGCCACTTTCACTCCGAGGTCGCGGGTTCGATCCCCGCACAATACAAACATTGTTATTCAAAATATGTTTAACTACTCATTGAATGGTTGATTGGAACAGATCCCTTTTGGCATAAGTCCGCCGTTGTATCTCTTCTAACAACATGTTCAGCGATATTCATTGAGCTTATGAAATCGTCCGGTCGTTCTGTCCGTCCGTTGCCATGAAACTCAAAATATCGAAATTCTGACTTCGAATTCGTGTAGAACATCAAAAAGTAGTAATGTAAAGTGACCTTGGTTTGGAAAGTAGCCAAAATAAATAATTCTGTCTGTTCGTCCGTTGCCATGAAACTCAAAATTTCTGACTTCGGATTCGTGTAGAGCATCTAAAAGTAGTAATGTAAAGTGACCTTGGTTTTCCGATATCAATTCGGGAAAGTGGCCAAAATAAATAAAATAAAATAAATTCTCTATGGCGGCGCATGCTGCGCGTCCGATGTTTATGTATATTCTTTTATTCAATAAAGACACAACAACAATATTTGTGTGAATGAACATGTCTTGGTCTGGGTGTTTTCTATGTATTATAAGTATGTATTTACAAAAAAATGTATTTAAGTATAGTATCAGTTATCTAGTACCCATAGTACAAGTTTTGCTTAGTTTGGGACTAGATGGCAGTGTGTGATTTGTCCAGGAATATTTATTTGCGTGATAACGTCTTATAAATTGATGAACGCCGGCAACACGCACGAAACGCATGACTCATTGTCACGTTGCGTCTGGGCCGAGTTGCAAGCGAGAGCGGAACAAACGATGGAGAGGCACGAGTGGTCTAAGCGTTAGGCTTGTGACGAATCTATCTCTGTTCCACTCCATCGGCCGATGTTTTCTTATGACGTTATCCGTCCGTAAACCGATTTTACAGACAACCATTTTTTTTTGTTACAGATGCCCCACAATTGATGGAAGTAACTCCATAAATTACGAAGTACCTAATCATTGGAGGAAGCTCTTCTATTCTCTTTCCTTTCATGTAATTCCCACGAAAGATATGTGATTTTAAAATATTCTGAAGTTACAATTAAGTTACATAAGGTTTAGTTAAGTTTATTTTTATTAATAAATAATGTGACTCGAAAATTGTTTTTTTATTGTACTTGCTTGACTTACAATTGTTATAGGTAATGAAACTCTTGGCGTTTATTCACTTTATTCATAGGAGTAACTTAACTGTAATACTGACAGTTGAGATCGTTTATTTCACACACGTGTTGTCTGTACGAGCGCTCGGTGTCGAATGCCTGATGCTTGCTTCGCTTGGAATGAAGTTGACGCCCTCCTCTCCACTTCCACCACTCTTGAAGAGTGGCGTGCTTCATCGTGCTTGGTCGAAATGCTGGCGCAACGAATTACAAGCTTGGAGTCAAATCAAATCTTTTATACAACGTGAAATCATGACTGTGACAATCATACGCTTAAATACATACTAAATAATTATAAATTATGCTTTTAAATTTAATGATAGCTAACACAATAGGGCTATACTACTCTGTTAGTACTACTATTACGTATACTGTGGTACTACATTGTACTATGTACTGTGCTATACTGTTAGTAGCTTCACATAGGCTACTGGCTATATAGGGGCCATCCATAAATTACGTCACACGAATTTCATAGTTTTTTGACCCCTCCCCCGTCCTTGTCACAGCTGGTCACATTTGTAAGGCTTCCTCGGGATCCCTAGTGTGAAGTCACATATTTTGCAATTTTACATCTAGAGCTGCAAATGTTTTTATGATTTTCGTTAATAGTTCAAAGTTCGTGTTTTAACACTTAGATTATAATATTTAGATTTTGTAACGTCACGGTTTGTAAAATTGCCCATTGAGTTCACAATCACATGCATACGTACATCAAAAAATGTTGCAGCAATCACTCCGTTACTTAATTTCTTGAAATAGCTAACTGAACTGAACAGTGCTGGTCACACAGTCATTCAAATTGAATGTCTGTGTGAAAAAGAGAGTTTGGCGGGAACTTGGTAAACGCAGTTGTGCTTTTAGATAATTTTTCACAATTTAATGTATATTGATAATAAGATAATGATAGAGTATTATGGTGCAAGTGATCATATATTTGGAATCTTTGATTAAAGCTGTTTAAATCGCGTTGTCGAGTTTTTTTTTAAATGTAGCGCAAAGCAGCAATAATATTGCATTCGGTTTTGCTGTTTATTTATTGAGGAATTAGTGAATTCGTGATGATAGTTTTCGGCATATCCTTGAAGCCCGGGCTATGAAATTACACAAAATAACTTGATAATAGCGGAATAATCTTCGATTGAAGAGTGATAGCCAGTTAAACAAAGAAGAAGAAGAATTGTACATAACCCATGCGACATTTAAATTGCTCAGCGGCAGAGGCTCCGGCTCTTTATATTATATAACTTTTTAATGTATGTAAAGAAATTCGTACTATTTTTTGCATATACATTACCTAAATACTTGTTAAATTTTCATATTTAAATAAACTACATAAATCTAAAAATAAAACATGTTTTTAAAAAGTAAATGTTTGGATACTGGCAACATTTTTTAATGTCATTTACTTTTTTTGTTATGGCATCTTTTTATCGATTTGTGATTTTTATCGCATTCTGGTCTATCGTGATTTTGAGAAGCGAATTGTTTAACTAAATCAACATGCTAGCCATCAGAAACCTCATTAGGAACAGCCCACAGCTCACCAAGAATGTGATCCAACAGAGAAATATGAGTGTAGTTGCAATTCCGCCCAGACAAAAAGTGTCGAAAGGCGTAAGTACAAAACTCGCAATTTGTCCATAAATTTGTCTTATTTGTTATAGTTGCTGCATAAAAATCAATAGAATAAGGTTTGATTTTCATTCTGTAACTACAAATTTCGTGATTCACTAAAAATCTGTATATATTTTTATTTATTACGTAATTTTCCAAAAGAGGTTATCTTATCAAAGTGCTGGATTTTTTATATTTTCTATTAGAATGAGAATCCAGACCATGGTTCTGAGTACCAAATTAACATAATAATTATTTAAATAAATAAATATTTCTTGACAATTTACACAATTACATCTAGCCCCAAATTAAGTGCAAATCTCGAAATAAAGCTACTAGACAATTGATAAATGTACTTAAATACATTTTTTTTTTGTAAATACATACTTATAATACATAGAAAACACGCAGACCAAGACAAACAGACTGGTCCATGCACACAAATGTTTGTCTTGTGCGGGGATTGAACCCGCAACCTCAGAATTTCGATCACCAGGCTCGTCAAATAGTTGATTCCGTCTATCTTGTCAGAATATTACAAATATTTTTTAAAACAATTGCGACTTCGCAGCAGTAAATATAAAATGTACAAATCCCCGTCACAAACCTTCCTCAGTAGTAGTAGGTAGCTCAGTTGGAAAGAGCACTTGATCAATGGTAATCAAAAGGTTGTGGGTTCAAATCCCACCTAGGCGAAGGAAGTAAATTTCCATTTTTACAAATTAACATATACTAAATGTGTAGGGCGATTTTCATTTACAACAAAAGCAGTAATGACAAGCTACTACTGTTCTGTCTTTGCCTATACTTTTTTTTTATACCACTAAGGTGACAAAAAAGCATACGGTCCGTTAAATGGAAAGCAGTTACCATAGCCTATGGACTCCTGTAACACCAGAGGCATCACATGCACGTTGCCGACCCTGCAAAAACCTCTTCACACCCTTTTTGAAGAACCCCATGCTGTAATCTCTTGGGAAAACCTCAACAGGCAGTTCATTCCACAGCTTGGTAGTATGTGGAATCTCCTAAGCTACTTGATACTAATGCAGCATTGTTAACTATTAAGCCAGCAATGTTAGGCCAATTTATTTATCTCAAGCTAGCAGCGTGATGGAGTATGCTCTAAACCCCTTCGATTGAGGAGAGACCCGTATCCCAGCAGTGGGATGAGTAACTGTTGATAAAGTGAAAAAGACAACACACTGCGCCAACTCCAAATAATGGGAAAAGGACAAGCCAATACAGAAAACATGTTTTCACATGATAACGTCTTATAAATTGATGAACGCCGGCTGCACGCACGAAACAGCATGACTCATCGTCACGTTCCGCCTGAGCCGAGCGTGCAAGCGAGAGCGCGGAACAAGCGATAGAGAGGCACGACCTGCCTAAGTGTTCGGCTTGTGACGCATCTATCTCTCTTCCACTCCATCGGCCTATGTTTTCTTATGGCATTATCACGTAAAATTATCGTCCGTAAATCGACTTCACAGATACCAAATTTATTTTTTCCAGGAGATCATGCTTCTGTCTGGGGTGATGGTCATTGGCTGGACTGCCATCCCAGCCTGGGTGCTCTGCCACATCACGCAATACAGAGACAAGAACTAAACCATAGACAAATTATTAACATAGATTAGTGTTCGCTATGGCGTATTATTTGTGATTCGTTTATGTTAAGTAAAAACGTTTTAATCTATTAAATTGATTGTTTTATTTAAAATCTTAGATGGCCGAGCAAAGCTTGGTGTTCATCAACATCTTTGAACCAAAGCCTACCTCACCGGCACGAGGTGCACCCTACTAAACCCCCTAAACCACCCTACAAACAAGGCTCTGGCGAAAAGAGAGGTAGGTATTTTTTAAGCTACCTCCAATAGGCTTGTGAACCATTGTTTTTTTTTTCGATTTGTTATTTAAAACGTCATAGTAATATAACTAAAAGGTGAAAGAATTACTTCGGTAGGCTAAAAACTTCTGGAGATATGATAAAAATTCAAAAAAAATTCAAAATTCAAAATATCTTTATTCCTTGGACTTTATAAAGCACTTAGAAACGTCATACAAATTAAATATAAGAATATGTATAAATCATTACTACTCTAAATCCGCAGAGCTTAGATTCACTTTCATCACACTATCTTGAATGTGAAAGTGAATTTAAGTGCCAGTTCCGGCGACGGGGCTTCTTGAGAAGAACTGGCAAGAAACTCAAGGCCGACTCTTTTAATTGCCAATAACGTTACATTAAATACAAATACAATCATTAACATAACATAACAAGAGCAATTCATTTCCAAATACTTTTATCATTTATGTAATCCGAGATACAATAGTAAGCCTTTTGACATAGTCTAGTTTTGATATATTTCTTAAATTTACCCATGGATAATTTAAACGCGTCGTTTGGAAGTTTATTGTAGAAGCGTATACATTGACCTGGGAACGAGTTAGAGATTTTATGGAGCCTAGTAATATGTAGCGATGTAACGACTCGACTTTTTAAACCGATTCAAACCGATTTGAGCATAAACCGAGTTGAGTCGATTAGCGCGTCTACTAAACCGATTTGGCCGAGTCGAAAGCAATGTAACGACTCGACTTTTTAAACCGATTAAAAAGTCGAGTCGTTACTTGACTTTGTAAACCGATTAAAAAGTCGAGTCGTTGCTCGACTTTTTAAACCGATTAAAAAGTCGAGTCGTTACTCGACTTTTTAAACCGATTCAAACCGATTTGAGCATAAACCGAGTTGCGTCGATTAGCGCCTTTACTAAACCGATTTGGCCGAGTCGAAAGCGATGTAACGACTCGACTTTTTAAACCGATTTGAGCATAAACCGAGTTGCGTCGATTAGCGCGTCAGCGCGTCTTGCGTCTACTAAACCGATTTGGCTGAGTCGAACTTACTTACGCATCTCGCTCGCGTCGCTCTGCGCGCATTCGCCCGTTTGGCCGTTTGCTCGTTTGGCCGTTTGACCGTTTGCTTGTTTGGCCGTTTGCCCGTTTGGCCGTTTGCCCGTTTGACCGTTTGGCTGTTTGCTCGTTTGGCCGTTTGCCCGTTTGGCTGTTTGCGCGTTTGCCCGTTTGGCCGTTTGCTCGTTGGCCGTTTGGTCATTTGCCCGTTTGGCCGTTTGCTCGTTTGCTTGTTTGGCCGTTTGCCCATTTGGCTGTTTGCGCGTTTGCCCGTTTGGCCGTTTGGCCGTTTGCCCGTTTGGCCGTTTGCTCGTTTGCCGTTTGGCCGTTTGCTCGTTTGGTCGTTTGCCCGTTTGGCCGTTTGCTCGTTTGGCCGTTTGGCTGTTTGCTAGTTTGCTCATTTGGCCGTTTGCCCGTTTGGCCGTTTGGCTGTTTGCTCGTTTGCCCGTTTGCCCGTTTGGCCGTTTGACCGTTTGGCCGGTTGGCCGTTTGGCCGTTTGGCCGTTTGCTCGTTTGGCCGTTTGACCGTTTGCTTGTTTGGCCGTTTGCCCGTTTGGCCGTTTGTCCGTTTGCCCGTTTGACCGTTTGGCTGTTTGCTCGTTTGGCCGTTTGCCCGTTTGGCTGTTTGCGCGTTTGCCCGTTTGGCCGTTTGCTCGTTGGCCGTTTGGCCGTTTGGTCATTTGCCCGTTTGGCCGTTTGCTCGTTTGGCCGTTTGCCCATTTGGCTGTTTGCGCGTTTGCCCGTTTGCCCGTTTGACCGTTTGGCTGTTTGCTCGTTTGGCCGTTTGCCCGTTTGGCTGTTTGCGCGTTTGCCCGTTTGCTCGTTGGCCGTTTGGCCGTTTGGTCATTTGCCCGTTTGGCCGTTTGCTCGTTTGCTCGTTTGGCCGTTTGCCCATTTGGCTGTTTGCGCGTTTGCCCGTTTGGCCGTTTGGCCGTTTGCCCGTTTGGCCGTTTGCTCGTTTGCCGTTTGGCCGTTTGCTCGTTTGGTCGTTTGCCCGTTAGCCCGCTTGCTCGTTTGGCCGTTTGACCGTTTGGCCGTTTGACCGTTTGGCCGGTTGGCCGTTTGGCAAACGAGCAAACAGCCAAACGGCCAAACGGGCAAACGGCCAAATGAGCAAACTAGCAAACAGCCAAACGGCCAAACGAGCAAACAGCCAAACGGGCAAACGACCAAACGAGCAAACGGCCAAACGGCAAACGAGCAAACGGTCAAACGGGCAAACGGCCAAACGGGCAAACGCGCAAACAGCCAAATGGGCAAACGGCCAAACGAGCAAACGGGCAAATGACCAAACGGCCAAACGGCCAACGAGCAAACGGCCAAACGGGCAAACGCGCAAACAGCCAAACGGGCAAACGGCCAAACGAGCAAACAGCCAAACGGTCAAACGGGCAAACGGCCAAACGGGCAAACGGCCAAACAAGCAAACGGTCAAACGGCCAAACGAGCAAACGGCCAAACGGGCGAATGCGCGCAGAGCGGCGCGAGCGAGATGCGTAAGTAAGTTCGACTCAGCCAAATCGGTTTAGTAGACGCAAGACGCGCTGACGCGCTAGTCGACGCAACTCGGTTTATGCTCAAATCGGTTTAAAAAGTCGAGTCGTTACATCGCTTTCGACTCGGCCAAATCTGTTTAGTAAAGGCGCTAATCGACACAACTCGGTTTATGCTCAAATCGGTTTGAATCGGTTTAAAAAGTCGAGTGACGACTCGACTTTTTAATCGGTTTAAAAAGTCGAGCAACGACTCGACTTTTTAATCGGTTTACAAAGTCAAGTAACGACTCGACTTTTTAATCGGTTTAAAAAGTCGAGCAACGACTCGACTTTTTAATCGGTTTAAAAAGTCGAGTAACGACTCGACTTTTTAATCGGTTTAAAAAGTCGAGTAACGACTCGACTTTTTAACCGATTCAACTAACTTTCTAACCGATTCAACTCGGTTTGACAAAATTCCAGATCGTAACATCACTAGTAATATGCATAGCGAGTTTGTTTTTATTTCTTAAATTTAATTGATGGAGATCACTGTTTTTCCTAAATTTGGTTTGATTTTTATGAACGTAAATAAGATTTTCATAAATATATTGAGAATGTAATGTCATAATATTTATCTCTTTAAATTTATTTCTCAGTGTCTCCCTGGGACTCATCATATAAATAGCACGGATAGCTCGCTTCTGGAGCACAAAAATTGAGTCTACATCCGCGGCACTACCCCAAAGCAATAAACCATATGACATAATGCTGTGAAAATAGCTAAAATAAACTAAACGCGCAGTGTCAACATCAGTTAGTTGACGTATTTTCCTTACGGCGTAAGCTGCTGAGCTGAGTCTAGCCGATAACGTTTCTATATGTGGGCCCCATTGTAATTTAGAGTCTAATGTTATACCAAGGAAAACAACCTTATTGACCAATTCCAATCTCTCATTGTCCATCACCACACTGGTTTTCACTTGTTTCACATTTTTTGTAAAAAATCTAACATATTTGGTTTTACTACCATTTAAAAGTAGGTTATTAGCACTAAACCAGTTTACTATTTTTGAAAGAGCATTGTTTACATCGTCAATTTCTGATTGTTGTCTATTTACCTTAAAAACTAAAGAAGTGTCATCTGCAAACAATACTATTTCATGATTATTCTTTACAAGATGAGGTAGATCATTAATATACACGAGAAACAGGAAAGGGCCCAAAATAGAGCCTTGTGGCACCCCCATCGCTACAGCTGATCCATGTGATCGTTTTCCATTAACATCTACTTTCTGAACCCTATCACCCAGATGAGAAGTAAGAAGATCAAGAGCGATGCCTCTTATACCATAGTGGTCTAATTTTCTGACTAGAGTTTCATGCTGCACACAATCAAAAGCCTTAGATAAGTCACAAAACACCCCATAGGCGTCCCGTGACTCCTCCCAAGCCTCATATATACATTCTAGTAATTTTACCCCAGCATCACATGTTGACCGTCCACGAGTGAAACCGAATTGTTTAGTGTGCAGCAGATTATTTTCGTTAAAGTAATAGGTAGGGGAAAAAGTCTTTTCGCATTATAGTATGTATGAACTTGTAATAAAATCTCTTTGGTTATACCATTTGTGTCTGGCAGGTTTTGATATCTTTAAAAAGTTTATATTTTAAAAAAGATAATTCCAAATTCAAATTAGGTAAATGTGTGATTTTCATTTGTTTTTTTTACTGTCAAGATGAGTGAATCTAATGAAGAAATTCGATTCATTTTAAAATTGTACTACAAAAAAGGTAAAAATGCAACGCAAGCTGCGAATAAAATTTGTGACGTTTATGGACCTAGTGCAGTGTCTGTGAGAGTAGCACAAATTTGGTTTAAGCGTTTTCAATCAGGAAATTTTGATGTGAAAGATGCACGTCGCTCTGGTCGCCCTGTTACGGATAAAATGGATGCCATTTTTGAAAAAGTGGAGCAAGAGCGGCATATCAGTAGTTACGACGTAGCTGAAGAATTAGGAATTGACCACAAAACAGTTTTGGCGCAATTGAAAAAAGCTGGGTACACTAAAAAGCTCGATATTTGGGTGCCTCACGATCTCACTGAAAGAAACCTAATGAACCGTGTACTCATTTGCGATTCTTTACTACGACGTAATGAAAGCGAACAGTTTTTGAAGAAGCTTATAACTGGTGATGAAAAGTGGATCACGTACGACAAGAACGTGCGAAAAAGGTCGTGGTCAAAGGCCGGTCAGGCTTCACAGACTCTGGCAAAACCCGGGTTAACCCGCAACAAGGTGATGCTGTGTGTATGGTGGGATTGGAAGGGTATTATTCATTATGAGCTGTTACCGCCAGGCAGGACTATCGATTCTGAACTCTACTGTGAACAACTGATGAGATTAAAGCAAAAAGTTGAGAGAAAGCGGCCGGAATTAATTAACAGAAGGGGTGTGATTTTTCATCATGATAACGCTAGACCTCACACATCTTTAGCCACTCAGCAAAAATTAAGAGAGTTTGACTGGGAGGTGTTAATGCATCCGCCGTATAGTCCTGACCTTGCACCTTCTGATTTCCACCTGTTTCGGTCTCTTCAGAATTCATTAGGCAATGTCAGGTTACCATCACGAGAAGACTGCCAAAACCACTTGTCGTGGTTTTTTGAACAGAAGTCCCAAAATTTCTATAGTAATGGGATCATGTCTCTACCTACAAGATGGCCAAAAGTTATCGAACAAAATGGCACCTACATACTTTAGTTAAATGTAAATAAACTTTATTAAAAAATGTTTTGAATTTTCATATAAAATACGAAAAGACTTTTTCCCCAACCTAATATTTAAGTAACTGTGCGAGAATTAGTTTTTCAAAAATTTTACTAAATGTAGGTAGTATTGATATTGGTCTGAAGTTTGTGGGGTCTAATGTACTACCTGATTTAAACAAAGGAATAATTTTGCTCAATTTCATCAAGTCAGGAAACACACCACAATCAATACATCTATTAAATATCACAATTAAAGCGGGAGCAACAATGTCAAATAAAGATTTTATAATATGTACAGAAATGCCCCATAGATCAGCCGTTTTCTTAATATTAAGTGATTTAAATGCGACTTTAAGATCAGACCCATTAACATGACGGAAATGAAAATCGAATTCAGGCACATTATCTTTAATTAATGACTCTGCAACGGAGGTGGAAGAGCCCAAAGCACTAGTTAAAGTAACAGGGAAAGCAGAAAAAAATCTTTCAAAAGCATTGGCAACTTCTAAATCTGACTTGGTAACATGACCATTGACACTTAATTTAAACTCTGAATCCTTTGTCCTGCCCTTCCCAGTCTCTTCATTGATAACCGTCCAAGTGGCTTTAATTTTATTACTACTATTTCTAATTTTTGATTTAATAAACATAGATTTTGCTACTTGACAAACGCGTTTGAAAATTTTTGAGTATGATTTTACATGTTCTTTAAATTCCTCACTATTATTGAATTGTCTTTCATAGTATAACATGTACAAAGTTTGCCTACTCTTATAAATACCTACGGTTGCCCAGTCACCAAAGACGAGGCTAATAACGATAACTTGAAGATCACAATTTTGGACTATCCCGAAAACGCTCCATACAAAAGGCATACAGTATTATGACGTCACGATACGCTATTTTATATGCATTAAATCAGAAATTTGTACGACAGCTATGTTAAATATTGCGTTTATGTAGCTAGTGCCGTAACAAAAGTTATAGTATTTTTTATTGTTTCTACAATGGTAATATTTATTTTTTATAATTTCATACTTTTAAAATGGACTTTCCCACCAAACTTCGATCGACCATAAAACACGTCGGATAGAGTTTTTATAATTTTAGAACATTGGTCACACGCCCATTGGGGAAGTACCTTCATTCATCTCACAGAATACCACAGGCAAATAATAATTCCCTTGAGGATTGTTGTGTTCCTGCGAGTGAGTGAGGTCACCAGAAATGAAGAAAGGAGTATAGGCTGGCAACGGATCGGCGACCTCTTGGTGTTGCTGATCATGGCGGTGGTGATAGCATGAGGTGCTTGTTCGTCCCCCTATCATATCAAAAAAAATGAAAGCGACATGTAGCGCTATCCATTTTTTTCGGTGTAATATTTGTTTTGAACATGTTAAATACTATTCGTCGTGGAAATGGATTGTTGAAGGTCTCTTACTAAGATCGAAAAATAAAACTACAAAATTGAAAAAAAAATGTGAGTGGTTAACCAAAAAGGAACCTGGAGGGATGGGAAACCGTTATTTATTTTTGGAATTATTGAATCTGTGGTCTTTTAGCTTTGTTTTGGTCTAACCAGAATATTTTTAGGTGCCGTAGTTTTTTTTTTGTGAGCCGACTGAGCCGAGGCAGTATTGAAAAAACACACCTTCAAACTTCAAACACGATTTACTCGAAATCAATTATTTTCCCTTGAGGTCCCTTTTTGGTCAACCACTCACAAATGTTTTAATTATCTACACAAGGATTATAAACATATAAGAGCTTGTCTATGTTCTGAACCATAGAGTAACGAAAATAAGCAATGGCGTCGATTGGATCAAGATGGCGGCGTTACGAGAGATTGGCGCGCATTCCTTCTCCAACCATTCGTAATCTTCTGTAAGATCTCTTTCTTGCAAAATAGGCCCCAGGGTTGCCAACACTCTTGCGTGGTAGTCATTTATATATTTGATCTGAAATTATAAACAAGACATATAAATTAAAAAAAACCCCCGACCTTCTAGTCTAGTCGAGCGCTTTCATTTGATACCCATATTGAAGGAGTTGTGAAAAAAATATGTTTAATTCGCCTTTTTGAGGTGGCGGCCATCTTGGATTTGAAATTTATCATAGTGTATTGAATAGTATTTTACTAGTCGAGCCCTTTCATTTGATACCCATATTGAAGGGGTGGTGGAAAAATATGTAATCCGACATTTTGTGGTGGCGGCCATCTTGGACCTTGGATTTTCATCAAAGATAGCTAAGAACACTCGACTAATTCACCTTTCAAACAAAAAAAAGAATCAAAATCGGTTCATCCGTTCGGGTTTACACACACACACACACATCAATCTTGATATAACACCCCGTCGAGTGGCTGTGTTACGGCTAAACGCTTCGCATCAGTCGGGCCGTATGTTTGCCACCCTATGTAGTATAAAAAAATCGAGTTTGCTTTAGACCACACGACTGAAGTAAAACTTCTTTAGCTCTACTAACTTAACGCTCTCGTCACGCATTCACCAGCCTACTCGCCAAGTCAAGCGACCATAAAGAAGTTTTACTTCAAAAAGGTATCCGGTAAGAATGTATTTCAGGGGAGGAAATGTTAAATGGCAAAACGCCGCTAGTACCTTCGGAGCAAGCGCAGCACACCTCTCGACACCCCCGAGTCACTCACACTGGTGTTGCCCCCGGCCGATTTCCTGGCATTTCGGGGGCCCATCAGTGAGTGGCAAGCCGCCGCCTGCCGCAAATAACTAGCAATAGAAGCAGTTACGGCAGGCGTCCGTCCCTCTTCTGTAATAGTATTTACTTCATCCAGATCTCAACTCCATAGCCCATTAATTTGCCATCACACTTTACTCTGTAATAATCTCAACGCCTGCCGAGACCTGCTCATGGGTAGGTATATCATTCCTATTCCGTCTTTGAAACTATTCACGCATCCAAAAAAAGCTAGTAAAAATGTGAGGGTAGGTTACTTCGAAGTCTGTGAGGAGGGCCACGTCCAGGCAGGCTGTCTGGTGCGGCGCCAGCGATATGGTGTAGAAGCCCAGAGCACCGCTGCCGCCGAAGTCTGCTACTATACCATCTGCCTGTTGACAACAATCTATATTATTTTTTATCTACTCTCATACTGAAATTTAGAGATTAAAAAACTAAACACAATCTTTTACGCACAAGCCATCAAAATAAATTTAAAAAGTTATTTTTCGATACAGTACAGCTCTAGAAAACTGTATCGAAAAATATCTTTTTTTCCATTTCGATACAGCTTCCGCCCTGGGTTCAGGTATATTAAGAAGGTTGCAATGCAAATAAATGCATTGTAACTTTGCAAAAAATAGTATCCAGGGTAGAGTAGAAGGTAAACGGTCGTGTGGTCGGTCTCCAATAAGATGGTTGTATTGTATGTAAGTCTTGCATAACGACTGTCACGCAATGTCTCATTACAGTGCCACAAACTTATCTGGCCCGGTGGCGGGGGCGGTACGATCGACTTAAGTGTTGCCATTAAACGAAATGCCGCCCGTTTTAGAGGAAACATAAAAATCAAAGAAATATATACACTGTTAAAATAATAGCATTGATATACTTATTAATTGTGTTGTGTGGTGTTTCAATTAAATATCAATTGCCTTCTATTTTTTGTTGATTAGTTTTAAAAATGCACCACGTTAAGTCGCGATCATAGCTATTATATAATATTAGAGTGTTATAATATTGCACAGAAACAACTCGTTGACGATTTTTTTATTGTAAGAAATGAAATATGTGTAGAAAAAGATAATATGTATTTAAAAAAATACACCTCAATGGAATGTGCATACGCGGTAAGTAAAGTAAATTAATTGTACCTGGCAATACTACATTTCAAGATGGCGGCTTTAGTTCTAAATTTGGCCACCGGGTCAGTTAAGTTTGTAGCACTGTACGGAATTCCCGATCCGCCACCAGCCGGGAGAATTGGAGAACTATCGCAAAATCTCTATGGCGTAGTTGAGCGTGTCTGTCTAATCTAATCGAACACAAAAGTAAAGTAACGTCGACCATAGCCTGTTCATGGATGGGGTGGGGTTATTTATTTCGAGCTCCTCCGTGCTTTGGAGGGCATGTTAAGCCTTCAGTCCCGGCTGTTATGCCAAATCAGTCGCCTTTCGGCGGTTTTAAAACACGGGCCAACCCGCAGTTAGCAGCGTGTTGGAGTATGCTCTAAATCAATTTATGGGAGAACGACATCCCAGCAGTGAGAAGTCACGGGACACATGAAGGTGGGCCTGCGCCTGTACTTACCAGCATATGGTCCGACTCTCTAGTTATTGGTATGACTTCAACCAGGTCTTCATGTCTGATGCCGTACTCCCCCACTTCATAGTAGCCAGGCTCTGGAAATATAAATACTATTATAGCCGACATCTTGCGAGCGATGGACCATAAGACTTTTACTAAAAACGATAAGGTTACAGAAGAATATATTGACGACCCCGGTGGTCGAATGAGTGAGGTCGCGGGTTCGATCCCCGCACAAGACAAACATTTGTGTGCATGAACATGTCTGTTTGTATTGGTCTGGGTGTTTTCTATGTATATTTAAATACATTTTTTTTTGTAAATACATACTTAAATACATCGAAACGCCCAGACCAAGACAAACAGACGTGTTTTTGCACACAAATGTTTGTCCTATGCAGGGATCGAATCCGTGACCTCGGAGGAAAAGTAGCCATTGCTAGACATTCGGCCACCGGGCTCGTCAATTACGCACCACTTGGCCGTGTGGTTTTCGGCAGACTAGAATAGAATCACTCCGTCTCTTCCCCTGGATATCGTACAAGGCGACTAAGGGAAATATATTATAAAACATCGATCAGCGCTCCCCAACCCGTCTGGCCAGCGTGGGGAGTGTAGGCCAAATACTCCTTCTGTCTCGGATGGACGAGAGAAGGTCGTGCTCCTGTAGTGGATACTAAAATGACCTGATGATGATGATGATGACTTACACCCCAAATGTTGGTTTTGTCTTAGAAGGTGTTTGTTAATAAAATAAACAATTAGGTACCATTGCTGAAGATCATTTTTTCCACAATCCCAGGGTCTGTGGATCCGGAGTTGGCCAGGATCCAGGCGGGGCCCTCGTGCACGTTCAGGAAGTGTCCCACGCCGTGCCCCGTACCGTGCCCGTAGTCCAAGCCCACGTCCCAGAGGGCCTTGCGGGCGAGGGTCTCGAGTCTGTGGCCCTGGGTTTTAAGATTTTCATTAAAAAAATGTTTTTAAAACTTCTTGACTGACTTGGGTAGTAAGCTGGTGAATGCGTGACACAAATGGGCTGTCATCATTAGCTAACAGTTGTAAAAGTTAATGTGGCGGTGAGTAGTTCCAACACGAAGCAGCTGCAGCTTCGTGTTGGAACTACTCACCGCCACCAATTTAATAGACTATAAACCCTTCGATAGAGGGAAGACTCATATCTAAAGTGACCATTTGTCCCGTTTTGAACGGGACTGTCCCTTTTCTCGGTCACCTGTTCCGTTGTCCCCAAACAAAGCTCCGGAACGCAAAATAGTCCCGTTTCCCGAAACCGCGCGAGAATTTAAATTACGAAGTTCATGAGAAATATAATTTAAAAAAAAATGATTCATATCGACGCTTTCGGATACAAAGGTCGTAAAAGCTATTTGCCAAAAAGCCAAAATGGCTTCCGGATACAAAGGTCATAAAAGCCATTTTGGCTTTTTGGCAAATGGCTTTTACGACCTTTGTATCCGGAAGCGTCGATATAATTTAATAAAATACTGACAAAGGAACTTTGCTCTAATTAAACTGGTGAATTGGTGATAGATTTTTATTTTTCACAACTTGTTATAATAAAAATAATTAGAATCCATAAGATGAATATAATAATAGTGAATACTAATTGCATTATGTCACACTTTTTCTAAATAAAGAAAATTAAGAAGTTGTGTTTATTTTCAATGTTAACCTTCTAACTGGGGTAGAAAACTCATGTCCCGTTTTGAGTTCTAAATTAAATGGCCAGTTTACTCATATCCCAACTTGCTTGCTTGCTTGTGTACAACCTTCCGGTTATATATCACAGGATTGCGAGCGTTGCGTAAACCAACCAGGAGAGAGGACCTTTACCCGCACCGCCATCGCTCTCAGTAAACCAACCTCACAAGCAGATTGGTAGCAGGTCTTACTCCCCTTTCACCATCAAGCAGGCTACTGGGACACTTAATTCGAATATTTCGTGGCGACACACGCTCGGATTCCCAAGCATCGGGACCATACCACCATTCCCCAATTCGCCGTGGGTTCTGGAGTGTAAGTGGTTCATCAACATCTTTGAACCAAAGCCAACTTCACCTGCATGCGGTGCACCCGGCTGACTGACAAACGAAGCTCTGGCGAAAAGAGAGGTAGAGAGCGTAATTGTAAGCTACCCGACTGGGGAATGTACCTCCACCTCACAAAATACCGCAGCCAAATAACAATTTCCTTGAGAGTTGTTGTGTTCCTGCGAGTGAGTGAGGTCACCAGAAAGGAAGGAGATGCTGCGTTGGCAGCGGGGGTGGTGGCGCGCGAGCGATATTTTTATGTTGTGAGCGTTAATATGGCTACGGTCACCGCTTCACATTAGGCGGGTCGTATGCTTGTCTGCCACACGACGTAGTATAAAAAAAAATCTCCATAATGGATACCGGATGTAGGCGAGCTCAACTAAAGAGGGTGGCTCACTCACTTCCCGATGTACTCTGTACGCCTAGTGTAATGAATGGTACCGACACTTGGGTGCCAGATAGCTGGCTACCTAATGTCCAAGACAACAAACGAAGTTGTAAGGCACGCTCACGCGCGCGTTGCCGGCATATGTATTTCCTCAATCATACAATATGGGATCCTTCAAGCGAAGCGTGAAGAAGCATCTTGTGGGCCAGCATGGCAGCGTCAACTGACAGGACATCAAGGTCTCTTGTCCGTTGCCGTTGCGATTGGGGCTCTTCTTTTCGCTTACCATCAGGCGAAGTGGAGCCAATATGCTGAGCTAATATAAAAAAAAAAAAAAAAAAAAACTTCATGGCGCCTGGAGAACGCCTACCCCAGAGCTGACTGTAGGGTGACGATCGACCGTCATCCTCCTGTTTAGTTTAGTATCCCAACAGTGGGTTGATCCCACAAGTATTAATATCTTTACCAAAACCCGTCTTGGGAACACAACTGTAGCCAAAGAGATTTGCCCCTTCAAGACTCTGGTGAACGCTCGCCTCTGGGCCTCTGTGGGAGACGCACTCATATGTCGTGTCCTCGTTATGTCCGTAGTGCCATCCCTGAAAAAAAAAACTATATTCGATCCCAAGATACAAAAACAGGAGTATTTATTAGTTGATCTTGTATGAAGAATTTTGATAGGACTGGAGTTATAGGACTTTCTAAATGGATACGGTAACCGCTTCACATAAGATTACATAGGTCGTATGTTTATCTGCCACCCGATGTGGTATAAAAAAATGCAGGCCGTAAATTCTCTACATGAGCAAAGTGCTTATAGCGTATGCAAGCTATAATTACTTTGACATGAGTAGTGTTTTTAAAACCCTTCAATCACATTTATGTCAGTGAGTAGTAAATTATTGGGAAAACTAGAACACATTTCACAAATTCATCGTTGGGATCATTCCTTCGCGTACTAAAAAGTTTGGCAACTCCTATCTATGTCGCACTATTAAAAAGTGGAACGCGTTGCCGGCATATGTATTTCCTCATTCATGCAATATGGGATCTTCAAACGAAGCTTGAAGAAGCATCTTGTAGACCAGCATGGCATGCCATGCTGGTCTACAAGATGCTTCTTGATGTCTTGTCAGTTGACGCTGCCATGGCAGCGTCAATCACTTCAATCACATTTATGTCAGTGAGTAGTAAATTATTGGGAAAACTAGAACACATTTCACAAATTCATCGTTGGGATCATTCCTTCGCGTACTAAAAAGTTTGGCAACTCCTATCTATGTCGCACTATTAAAAAGTGGAACGCGTTGCCGGCATATGTATTTCCTCATTCATGCAATATGGGATCTTCAAACGAAGCTTGAAGAAGCATCTTGTAGACCAGCATGGCATGCCATGCTGGTCTACAAGATGCTTCTTGATGTCTTGTCCGTTGCTGATGCGATTGGGGCTCCTCTTTTCGCTTACCATCAGGCGAAGCAGAACCAATTAAAAAAAATTGCTAATATAAAAAAAATCTTTACCAAGCTCACTCACTGCATAATCAATGAGATTACTTTACGTACTAGAGATGCTACATCTCTACGTGTAGAGAGCGAGTCCAACCGACCAGAGATCAGTGGGTCACTGACGATTCGAACCACTCTTCGTTGTATTCTGTCAAATGGAGCAAGCAAGTACTGGGGCATACCGGCCCAGAGACGTGAACACATTCCGTATTCTGTTTGTATATATTGTTAGTCATATTTAGTTTTTATTGTAATTGTATATTCTTAATTGTTAGCAAGTTACTTTCATTATGTTTAATAAAGCGTTTCAACTCCAAAAAAAAACAATAGTTTTACTTTTCTTTTTTGTGCAGTGTTTAGGAATATCTTTCTTTTTAGTTTTTGTTTAGATCATCAAATAGATACAATAATTTTAATGTAATACCGAAGATAAATGAATGAAGAATTGATATAGGGACAGCTTGATGATATTATCAAATAAATAATACATTTTCCTAGACAAATTACACAGGGTCATCTAGTCCCAAACTAAGCAAAGCTTGTACTATGGGTACTAGATAACTGATATAATACATATTTTTTTTAAATACGTACATATAATACATAGGAAACTCCCAGACCATGACAGATATGTTCATACACACAAATATTTGTCTTGTGCGGGGATACGTATATATGTATAACTTATTTCAACACTCTATATTATTAATAAATTAATAGCTAAGGACATGACATTTTGCCGTGTGGTTTCCGGCAGACTAGAATAGAATCACTCCGTCTCTTTCCATGGATGTCGTACAAGGCGACTAAGGGAAATGCATTATAAAACATCGATCAGGCCTCCCCAACCGTGTGGCCAGCGTGGGGAGTGTAGGCCAAATCCTCCTTCAGTCTGGGGCGGACGAAAGAGGGTCGTGCTCCTGTAGTGGAGACTAAAATGACCTGATGTAGTAGTAGTTGTAGTAGACGTGACATTAGTAGTAGAGAAATTGTTTACACTTACTTGTACTGTCCTCCAGAGTCGACCAGCAACATATCGTCCTTGCCGATCACTCGAGACCCTTCTCTAGGAGGTGAATAGTGGATGACTGCTCCATTTTCCCCAGCCCCTGCGATAGTTGAGAACGATGGGCCTTGGGAGTCTACTTCTTGACTAAATTAAACAAAAATAAAGTCATTATACCAGGTCAAAATTCAAATAAGGCTACAGTCCGCCAGATATGCAACGTACCATATACCTAACCGCTAGTGCGCCCCTGTGTGCCAAACTTCCGGTTATATCACAGGATTGCGAGTCTCCCGTCCAGTAAATCAACCAGACGGAAGGACCTTTACCTGCTCCGCTCTTGCGCTCGGTAAACAAACCGAGCACGCAAGCGGAACATTAGCAGGTCTTACTCCGCTTTCACCTGCATGCAGGCTACTTGCGTACTCTTAAGTCGAGTAGCTCGTGGCGAAGCGACGCTCGGCGAACCAAGCATCGGGGCCCTACCACCACTCTCCAATCTCCATTATGGGTACCGGAGCTGTAGGCAGGCTCACTTTCCGACGTACAAGGACGCCTAGTGTAATTGCACCCACACTGGGGGGCCAGATAGCTTATAGTATGTTTAAAGGTTACCGTATCATTCTGATGTTAATAGCAAGGATTATTTAAAGTAAGACATTTCACATATAAAATACATTGTACATACCACAGCCTATAGGCACTTGCAATCAAAGGATATTGATCAGGTGTTCTTGAATTTTTTTTTCCGAGTTTGGTCAAGTTGTGAACAGATACTACGTTAAGTGAGTAAAACGCCTTGTATTGCAGGCATTATATAAGCTACCTTCAGTAACCGTGTTTCATCAGGTGGGTTATCTATCTTCCGTAAGGAGCAAACCTTTGATTTTTGAGGAAGTTTTCTGTACGATGCCAATACCGCGATCGTTATCGTGGTCATGAAGCTACTTCTAGAGACTAGAACTTCGTTTTACAACACATGCAGTATTGGTTCCAAATATGATGTTAAGCTACAAAAACATCTTGTGACGTTCACTATCGACCAGTAATCAATGAGACAGCAATTATAGACAACATTGTAATGCCCAGCTGCTCACATGACCGCTCGCCACTACGGCCGATGATCAAGTGTTGTAACCTCCCCCCCCTCTCTTTACGTCTCTCCCTCTTACCTCTCTTCCTCTCCTATATATATTATTTTTCGACCTACCTAATTGCGTGTGTATACCTCTCTCTCATCTTACATCTTCCTATTCATCTTACATCATCATCATCATCATCATTTCCTTACTACTATTTTCTCACTACCTTTCTTCTTCTTTCGCTCACATTAGTACGTCAAATCTATCACACCACATATACCTAATTAAACGACATTAATCTGATATACATCTCCCTATAATTTACACTCTTACACCTTAAATTTAAACCAAAACTTATGTTGTTGTTGTCGGAATAGGATGAATCAACCTGATGGTAAGCTATACTACTACATAATGGCCATGTGATCGTGTCTAGTGTCCTACATTGTACCGTAATTTCCCCAGATACTTTTACACGCAGAATAATGACTGATTAAACTCCTATCACCCCTACTTATATATACTCATTGAATTAGTTGTATTGCCTAACACCCACTATAAGATAAAACTATGTGGTTGAAATTATATTAACTAATGACCCGAATATTAATTAGTATCTCTTATAATGATAATGACTCTTTTAGTTATTATTTCCAGTATCAACTTTGTTATAATAGTAAACCAATATTGAACTTAAATTAATGAGAAACACTTTGCCATAATGGTAAGACTTTAGACATTATGTTTTAGTGGTAAAAACAATATGATATAGACACTTATGTTAACTAATTAACATACTCAAGGTTAAAGCTTTTAAACATTATTTCTTTTGTGGAAAATGGATAATATGATATGAAACTAATTAAGGCATTTATTTGGATTATGGAAATGTATACTTTCAAACATTATTTCTTTGTGGTAAAGACAACATGATGATATTAAATTACATAAGGCATTTTATAGGATTATGGCAATATATAGAGCCCCATATCCTCCGCTCGTATATCATGAAGCCATCCAAGTGCAAGCTCCTCTGGCCATAGTCTGAGCAGATTCTAACTTAAGAGGCATCTCTTCCTCATAAAATTCAAAAACCAAAGGACGTTCCTTCCTTTAGCCTGCCTTAACTACAAAACTCAATAACTATTTGAGATGTTCCTATCCTTAAATTATCTCTAAATGCTCAGACTTATTTACTGATTCTACGTATTTACTACCTTATATTATTTACTTGGAACGTTTATAGATATTTCTCAAAAGAAATTTAGGAAACTTATAAATTCCTTCGGCAATTAAATTCATTAACTGGCAAAATCAATTTCTGCATTGATTCTAGATATGAAACCAATAACACTCTTTAGTCTATCTTTCAAACTAAATTAATTCATTCTTATTTAAACTCAAATCATTTGAATTTAGATTATCTACTGTAATCACTGAATCCTTACAAACAATCCTAATCTAGTGTGCGACTGTTTAGTAATCTTGTTACTTCATAAATCACAACACTCATATATTTATACACATATAGCTATAATCAAACTTTGTATGTCTTGATAAAAGTAACACATGCAAATTATTTAGCAATAATCTTTACTATATTTTACTTTATAGATATAGATTCTTATCTATTGGAATATACTCTAATTTCAACATTCTTTGCTCAGCTGAAATTTCAAGAAATCTATTTCCTGTAATGTATCACAATTCACTATTTTGAAATATGAGAAGTCATTATAATACAGTCAATAAAAGATGTTTTGTTCACTCACCGAGAAAAATCTTCAAATTTACTGGATGGAAGACCTTACCTTTCAACTCTGCTAATTCACACAAATTACTTTCGCGATAAGTTACTATGAGATTCTTACAAATCAGTGAAAAGCCCAATTAGTTTAATAAAAATAATTTCATTCCTTATTTATAGGAAACGAAAGAGGCAGGTTATGTTGTAACTTTAACATTTTGAAGATTGGATGTACGATGCTTTTTTATTCACATTGAAATCATCCATAAGTAAGTATTGTTACTTTTGATGTCAAGCTTCAACATTCGCCTTGTAATTTCAAAGTGATTTTAAATATGATTGTTCAAATTGGGCACTTCTACTTTTCAATCTAACAATCTCACAAACCTTTTTGTATAATTAAGGCATCTATCAACCGTAAATCAATTTGATTACTCAAATAAATAATATCTCTCAAACCTTTCTCAGCAATATTTAAACAAGTGAAAATCTAATTTTAAAATACTAAAATAAATTAAACACTGTCCCGGTATTATAATACATATTTACGGAAATATGCTAATTATTATCTCCTCACTCGCGAATACTAATAAATTGAATCATCCCGCTTAAAACTCGCGTTTTTCCTTTTATAGTCACAAGCCCCGCCCACTTTTGAATTTAGTGACGTGACATAACTGACTTTTAACCATAAAATCTAATTCTCCTAGTTTAATCGAGTAATTTATTTGTATCAATTTATCTAACTAATTTTTACCAAATAAATTGTTTCATGTTTAATCTTAAGTACATCGAAAATACTCGATTCTTACTAAAATTATTCGAATCTTTCTAAAAAGATAATTAAATCATTTTAGTTTCACATTTTTACCTTTATTTCACATAATTTTTATCTTCAAACCTCAAATTAATCTAATCTTGTATCTATATTGATCCCCCTACAACTTCCATTAATTAAATTATTAGTTATAAAGAAAATATAAGATTTTCAATCTTAAACTTTATCCGTATTTTCTTACAATTCACTCCTTGAATCTATTCACCAAATTAATTATCAACGCCATTAATATTAAACAACGTTTATTATATTTAAATTTCCTTAAATATTGTATACAATATCATTGCATACTAATATATTATCAAATTAATCGATATCAGTACTATCGATTCCCCATTTATTTATCAGAATTTTCCCGCCATTTTGCTTAGCAACATAATTTCTTGTGTCTCTCCCTATCAATGCTATTTTACTCAACCAATCAGAGATCCTGATTTGTCCAAATTTGTCCACGCTTTTTCTAAGAATTATTTATGCACACCTGCGCATAAGGTCGCCCCATAGACTTTTATTCGATGAATTAGGTCAATCACAAACTGATCTTAGATATTTTATCTAAATTTCAAAGTTCTCATGTTAACTAACGCTATTAATTGTATGAGTTAGTTACAATTCGCCTCCAGATTAAATTATAGAGTAATCCTGCATTACGGTGAATTTAATCTCACCAATTACCTAACTTATTATATAATTCTGATACCTAATTCATAAATCGAGACAATAACTCAATTACGTTTCAATTCATCGACTCAAATAATTAATGACGTCCCTTCACTAGTAAGTTCGCATTAAACATCTTCCATAAGAATGACAATTCGTCTTTATGGCTTCGTAAAACCTTTCTTATATATATCCTTTTAAAAAGACACAAAAAAAAAAAAACGTATATTTAATCCCAATCATTCAAGTGATTAGTGTCTATTGTTTTATTCAACAACCCAATTGGTATGCAAATAAATACTAAAACAAAAGTGATCAAATTATACTCAAGTTCCCTAGCTTATAATCATTTTCATCACCTATTCAACTTAAATATTCAACGTGAATCCGCTTAAATAATGCTTTCATTATAATAATCATCTGTTTATTAAGGTGCAACCTAGCTATGTAATTTCTGTACCCTCAAAATCCCTCTACTTAATAACAAACCTCATTCTAATGCAAAATTTCGATTTCCTTTTAAAAGTTGGCATTTCTGTACATATTTCAATTATATGTCATTGCAATGACTTTTTGTTCTACTACTATCCTTTACAAATATAAAGATTGTCTTTTACACAAATAGCCAAGTTATATTCATTGTCAAATTTTCCCAAAGATCTGATCTTGTAATTAACTATCGTTTAATACAACTAAATTAATGAACTCTATCACTATAGGTAGACGCTCCCTAAAACTACAAAACAACGCTAGCTATATAAAATATATAAAGTGGTATTTAGAGAAAAACCCTTAGGCATTTGCGTATACCCTACCCGTAAGCTAAATTAGTAAATAAGTTCACCTAACCTAACCCTAAATCGAGCTGGAAGATCAATCATAAAAATCTGAGTGCATCGTATCCTTCAGAGTATGATAATTTTGCAATCTTGGTAGGCGAATCTACGTTTCTTCGATTACATGACGGTAGCTACCATTTATATGTATAGACTACTTGGTCTTGCAACCAACATTGAAGTTATTATATCCGACAGAATACCATATTCACAGATTCTTAGGTCAATTCCGCCACCTGTTCCAAATTCTTATTCAATTGCGGTAGACTTCTATTTTAATGTGTACGAAACCTTTCGAACCCAATTCTCCGGATACAAACTTGGAACTTCTCATGTGTAACAATTTAAAATTACATCCTCCCCTCTGTTTCCTAAATTATACGAACATCCCTGTTTATTAGCAATGTCCTAGGGTTTAGTCACATTAAACACCACTAATACGAGTAAAACTTTTGACAGATTTACTCAATTAATGTATATCATTTAATTAATGTTCCAAATTTGACCACAATTGAAGCCGATTTCCGGTTTTTCGGTCCCAATTGCATTGAATCAACCTTGGAACTATTCAACAGGATTCAATCCTTTTAACAACTAAACTAATAAGTGTTAAATTAATATTTTTAAATAGTTAACCTTGCTGATACGCGATCAGCTGAACAAATGGAGCGTCTTCCTCTAAGCAATTTCCCCTTACTACTTAATTCATGTTAAACTCAAAACTGAATCTTTATTAATGTTTTCTTATCCTTTCTACTTCATATCTATGAATCAGATCAACATTACATCATAAGAATCTTTTCAATACTGTAAATATCTCTTTGTAATCTTATCCTTATTCTCATTACAGATACTGCCTACCTAACATTTAACAACTCATTCACCATTCTACTAACAAAATTCTGAAGCCAACTGTCTGCAGTTTGTTAGCAATAAACAATCTTAATGTAGGTAGTAACCTACAGAATTAAGAAAATATTTGCTGTTTACTATCTCATAACCCTTATAAACTACCAATTAACCCGACTAACCTTTTACTACCTAATAAACTATTATTAATACGTTATTTTGCCTACACAAATACCTCCCACCAGTCCTCGTACATCATGACATGGTAATAAACTTCAACTCACTAAGTACTATTGTAAATAGCCTGTCTAAATTATAATAAAGTTAAGAAATTCTTAAATTTCACGTAGCATAAAATCAAACTCACTCTTCAAAAAATATTTGAAAATTATTAACAAAATTGGTTCATCCATATATGAAATTCACCCTTCGCAATCTTTCTTTCTTACCTATGAACTTATGCCCTAAATTTCTCAATTAATAATCTTTACTAAACTATGTTACCATGCCCCAGAATTTACTCTTAATTTTCTTTATACTAACAATTTGTTTACTCGCTTTCAGTTCTGTGGTTCTAAATAAACATCCACTGCTCAATGGTTTCCTACCATGTATCAGTACAGACGCTCGCCCCAACTACTTAAGGCATTATCACTGTTAAAGATCTCTATAGACTACGCGTGAATTTTATATAAAAATTACTCCTAAAAAAAAAATTTATTTTCCTAATATCCTCACAATTTAAATATCACTACAAAATCACCCTTATTAACCTATTCGTTGTTCAACATTAGCTGCTTGTACTTATGTAAAAGATTTTCTTAATAAGTATATACTAAAAAGACAGATCACATTCATTTGAAATTTATATCCAAAACTTAAATTCCTACATATATAGAACTGTAATATATGTCAAAATATAATATTTCATATTTTCTCCACATAATACCACTCTTTACCTACCTTAACTTAAGTAAAGTGCTCTGAATTTTCCGAACCATATATACTTCCCTTCTAACCTTCTATTAATAATAATATAATAACCCTAATTAACAATGTCAGCCAACTCACACATCGTCAGCCAGTTCCACTACACTCGAAATCTGTGTTTTATACGCCAATCTAATTACACATCTCGGTCGGTACACACCAATGTCTCGTCCTACACCACTACATAAACAAAGATGTCTATATGAAATGCAACTTAGCATGTGTGCATGCAACGCCACACAAACCATTCCAGACACGAATGAACGGCCGGTAGTGAGTACACTGTACTAAGTACTACTAATTTTACTATGTTCCTAATAACATAACATACGTAAATAAGTTCCTTCCTGTTTCATAAATATTCACACTCACAGGAAATACCCCGACCCATTCAAACAGCCACGTCCATGCAAAAATCCGCCCATGTAGGAATCGAACCCACGAACGTCGATAATAGCTTCGCATCTCCGACCGCTGTCCCACTGAGCTTAACTTATTTTTCTAAAATCTATCTATCTCACCTTATCTCCTCAATTTATTTCATTGCTTACTAAAATTATTTTTAAACTAATTTCAATGTTTCTGTACTTCAACTCCATGCAGCCGTATGCTCACTCTTAAATCAACAACCCGCTTCCAATCTGGATCTAAATCTCCGCTCATCTCTCTACTCATCTATCGTTACGGAAAATGACGATCGATCTTAATTTTAATTTAATATTACTACACAATATACTCATCACCCACCCTCAATTAGTCACTCCTTCTACCAATATACTGGTTATTTATATCATCTATCCATCCTACACTCATCAACATAGCCCAGTATTTCATCAAGTAATATCTCTAACTAGGTCACCTTCCCTACCACTTAAGAATGTTATAGAATGTTACATCTCTTTGTCGCTAAATCTAGGTTTTCCTATTTTCCTTATTGGTCACTTATTAAATCCTCTAATCACATTATCGCCAAAAATTCCTCTCATCATTCTATAATTAATATATATATTTATATATATTTATATTCGCCTCCCAATGTCTAGCATAGCTGACGACCTTTCGTACACACTTATCTACTATTTACAATTCTCTTGTAATTACTACCTTCGAACATAAACGAAGCCACATTATAAAAATAAGTAGCATCCGCCTCCAGTTTTCTTGCAAGACAATCATCTAACAGAATGTTGACAACCAATGAGGTCATAAATGAGCCTATAAACCACTCAACCAACATCTCCACTCACTTCACAGAATTAAATCAATTATATTACAATAAGAGCTGTTGCGTTCCTGCGAGTGAACGAATTCACTAACCAAATGGACCCCCATACCAGCAACGCGATCGACCACACGCAAAGGCTGTAATGGGAGAGCCCAATATAAACGCTAAACACGGCCATCATAATTGATTCCCATCAGGCGGGCTCCACGCTAGTCTGCCACCCTACCTAGTAAATAAGAGATATACATAACCCTTTTCATGCTTAGACCCTATGAATTGTTATTACCTAAATCTAATTACGATAGAAAATACGAAACATAAATATTCTCATTTCAAATAAAATTATACGTTAAACTTAATTAGTGTCCTTTGTATCATCGTAATAAATAAATTATAGAATTAAACTCAATATAAAACATTAGTAATATTCATCATTAATAAATAAATCGACTTTAAATTTTAACTCATAGTTTATTATTTACTTCTAAAATATTTTGTATCTGACTGTACTTGTATCATGTAAAAACTATTTCTTAAAAAAGTAATACTACCTAAATCTCATTAGTCAATAACCGACTATTTATACGTATAACAGTATTGAAGTCTTATCAATATATATATAAAAAAAAAATGCATATTTATATATATTTATAAAGTCCTATTTCCCAAACGACCCCTAATTAATATGACAAACGTCACATACTACCCTATAACCATCTAGTTATATTAAACTATTAATGTTTCATCTTCTCGTAAAATCTTAAAATTCAAATAAAATTTACCTTTCACCTTAATGAACTTATTACGTATCTATTTTATATTTCCTTCCAATAAAATTGATTGCTATCTCCAAATCAATAT
Source organism: Hypsopygia costalis (assembly GCA_937001555.2). Taxonomy (NCBI): domain Eukaryota; kingdom Metazoa; phylum Arthropoda; class Insecta; order Lepidoptera; family Pyralidae; genus Hypsopygia; species Hypsopygia costalis. The sequence continues at coordinate 850,354 of OW443355.2, forward strand.
ACCCTACAACGTTTTCTAATATACATATATTTATTTTCATTATTTCTTTTAAGCTGACTGTAAATTAAATAGAAATTAATAAAAACGAACTAAGTGTCATAATAAATTTTAATTAATAATAATGGGGGCTTTAGACCGCTTACTAGATTCCTACCTGGAATCTAGCCAAGACCTTGCTGATACCCACTCGATACTCTACTGTGCAGCCATCGCGGCTTGTCGCTTGGCTCGAGTCAAATTTCCGGATTGTGACCGAGCCTCGCGACCAGTTGTCGATGTTCCTGCATGGCAAATGAGAATCGAGCGGCGTATCAGCGCGGCTAGAGCCCTCATGGGGAAACTAATCTGCTTCAGATCGGGTAATAACCGCCCGAGAGTTATGCGCTTTGTGCACCAGGCATTTGCTGGGACCAATATTAGGCCCCAGGATTATATGCACTGGGTCACAGAGCGCATAGACTTTCTGAAGCAGAAAGTGTATGCATGGGCAAACCGTATTCGTCGTTACAGGCAGCGTGTGGATAGGTACCAACAAAATCGGCTTTTCCAATGCGATCAAAGGAAAGTATATCGAACTTGGGAGAGATCTACTAGCCGTGTGGTTGATAGGCAACTTCCGACCGCTGAAACTGTGTCGCAGTTTTGGCAAAGCATTTGGTCGGTGCCTATCAACCACACCGAGGGAGCATGGATTGACGTTGTTGAGCGTGCATGTGAGTCGATCGGAAACATGGAGGCTATTATCATTAGCCCCCAGGACGTTAGCTGTGCAATCCGAACGGCACATAACTGGAAAGCTCCAGGTCCGGACGGATTGCACAACTTTTGGCTTAAATGGTTCCGTCGCTCGCATGCGCGCTTGGCAACACAGTTCCAAGAAGCCCTTGAAATAGGATCTCTGCCAAGTTTTATGACTACTGGTATTACTTTCCTGCTCTTTAAGAATGGTAGTACCACGGAAGCTAAGAACTATAGACCCATCACGTGCTTGCCAACCTTGTACAAGCTCCTTACATCCATTCTGACATCCAAAATTACAAAAACACATTATGTGTAATAAAATTTTGGACATTGCTCAGAATGGGTGTAGGGCTGGGTCCCGTGGTACTAAAGAGCTTCTTCTCATTGACATAGCCGTTTGCCAACAGGTCCGCCGAAACAGGAAGAATCTCTCTGCCGCCTGGATTGACTACAAAAAGGCCTATGATTCGGTGCCTCATTCATGGCTGAGAAGGGTGCTGGAGTTGTATAAAATAGATTCAACTCTATGCTCCTTTCTCGGTTCATGTATGGGGCAGTGGACCACAGTCCTTTGTCAACCGGGTTGCGGAGTTTCTCCTGTATTGGTGGATCCTATAAGGATTCAACGTGGTATCTTCCAGGGTGACAGCCTGAGCCCGTTGTGGTTCTGCCTAGCTCTGAACCCACTTAGCACACTGTTAAGGGATTCAAGGTTAGGCATTCGACTTCGTAGAGAGGGTGAGATCATTTCTCATCTGTTGTATATGGATGATCTCAAGTTGTTTGCACCAAACAAACCAGACCTTATGGAGTTGCTGAAAGTAACCGAAACTTTCAGTAGCGCCATTGGTATGGAGTTTGGTGTAGACAAATGTGCGGTCATACATGTACAGCGGGGTAGAGTTGCAAATTCGGAGAGTTTGCAACTCTCAGAGACAATGTTCCTCAGATCTCTCTCTGAAGTCGAAACCTACAAATATCTTGGTATGTCGGAGTCTTTAGGTATAGCCGGCGGGGACATAAAACAATCGGTGTTGGACCGATTCTTTGGTCGCCTGACAAAAGTCTTAAAAAGTCTTTTGTCAGGTGGTAATAAGGTTCGGGCCTTCAACGGTTGGGTTATGCCCCTGTTGATATACACCTTCGGCATACTAAGGTGGACTCAGACTGAATTAGACGCCCTGGATGTAAAGGTCCGAAAACTGCTTACAACGCATCGCATGCATCACCCACGATCGTCAGTGATGAGATTGTACATCCCACGGAAGTGTGGGGGTCGTGGCTTTTTAAATGCCAAAAACCTACACAACCGTGAGGTGTGCAATCTCAGGGAATATTTCTTAAACTGTGATAGTGGGATGCATCGCGACGTTGTAGCAGTTGATAAGGGCCTTACACCACTATCCTTGGCAAACGAGAATTGGCGTAAACCATCTGTGCTTACCACTCAGGGCCGCAAGGATATATGGAAGAGCAAGGAGCTACATGGGTGATTCTACCGGGCTCTTAATGGGCCTGATGTAGACTCGCTCGCGTCGGTGGCCTGGCTACGTTTCGGTGACCTGTTTGGGGAAACCGAAGGTTTTGTCTGTGCAATTACGGACGAAGTTATCAAGACGAATAACTACCGGAAATATATCCTGAAGGACGGTACGGTCGACATCTGTCGAGCATGCCACCGTCCCGGTGAGTCACTCAGGCATATTGTTTCCGGTTGTTCTCATCTTGCTAACGGCGAGTACCTGCATAGACACAACCAAGTAGCTAGGATTATACACCAGCAACTTGCTCTTAAATATCGCCTTGTGAGCTCTGAAGTACCATACTACAGGTATGCACCTGCGCCAGTTCTCGAGAACGGTAGTGTCACGCTCTACTGGGACCGGTCTATTATCACTGACAGGACTATTCTCGCAAATAGACCTGATATAGTGGTATTAGACCGGGTGACGAACCGTGCAATTCTCGTTGACGTCACCATTCCCCATGATGAGAACCTCGTTAAGGCCGAGAAAGAGAAACTTTCAAAGTACTTGGACTTGGCCCACGAGGTTACCAACATGTGGCATGTGGACTCGACGATTATTGTTCCGATAGTCGTGTCAGTAAACGGACTTATAGCTAAGAGCCTCGACCATCACCTCGAGAGGCTCTCGCTAGGCAGTTGGGTCAAGAACCAGATACAGAAGGCGGTTCTTTTGGACACGGCCCGCATTGTGAGAAGGTTCCTCACTCTGGAGCCCTGACCACCGGTAGTTTGGGTCTTCGCTCCGCTACCGGCGGGTGCCCCTGTTTTTTCATATTTTTAAATGTATTTTTATTTTTATTTTTTATATGAATATATTTAAAAATGTAATAAAATAAGAGTTAAAATTAAATAAAGGAATAATAATGAATATACTCAGGAAAAGACTATAATAAAACTCAATTAAAAAATAAAATCGCAAAAACAAATGTTGGTCTTGAGATTCGAACCAAGAATCTTAGATCCAATAGCTCCATTTTCTACTCACGCGCCACTGACTCGATAATGTAAGGGACAAAATTCGCATATGTATTTTAGAGTACCACGACTTTGTCAACATCAATTATTTATTACTAATTACGTAACTATCTTTTTGTTAAATAATAATTGTTGCTAACATTTTTATTCGCATTTTCTACCGCATTACCCTAGTTTAGTTCAACGTTTCACCAATGCTTCTACATGAGAATTTTAATTATCTAAATATTTAGACGCCTCCCCATTCATAAAATTTAAGAACCATACAAATAAAGAAAGCAACTATATAAATGTAATTTTTAGGCTACTATTGAATTAAAATATCGATTCTCAATAAAACTTGTACACCCGCGCCATCTGTGACCCAAACCCCGAACTAATTCCTCTTTCGTCCATCATGCTATTTTGATCGAACCATTTTTTCTTATAATTATCGATAACTTTACACGGAAAATAGATTACAATATGGAAATATGAATATATATTTTAAATGAAATAATCATATTGGTTCACGTTCAAGGATCAATACATCTCTTCGCAATTAAAATTTCATTGATGCCAATTGTACGCGTTTTTACCGCCCTCCCACGATACTTGCATTAACTATTTCCATTCGAGTTAGACATACACCTAAAATGTAGGTAACTTTCCCGTCTCTAATTTTGCACAAAATAACTATTGCTACATTAAATAAATATGTTAATGTTTAATTACGTCCTTTTTTTTTTTCAGTACTTAACAAGTAAAATCCCATCTCTTACATTTAATATTCGCCCTTAAAAGTTTACTTTCCTTCAACGCCCTCTATAATGGGGTCGACAACTGTCAAAGCGGCGCTAGCAGCGCAAAGACCATTATCAAAGCAGTTTTTGTATGAAATTAGAAGTCAATTCATAGATAGAGACCATTATTGAGAAAATTCCTACATGTTGTGTACCAAATTGTAAAGAAACTGGAGGCCACCAGTTTCCTCGAGATGAGAAACTTAAAAAATTGTGGTTCAAAGCGATAAATATTATTAACCATTTTATTTATTATTATTAACCATTTTAATTATTTACTCGCATATTTTCCAATTGAAATACATGTTTTAAATCGTAAAATTGTCAAGAAATCAACGCAACAAACAAATCCGAAACGTTTATTGATAAATGACAAAGGTTCGTACAGTGGTGGCGCCATCTGAGATCAGCTTTAACTTGCCAACCCCATTCTAACCGTAAACCCCATGTAAACGTCTTTATTTTGTCCTTTTCTTTCTTTTTAAAGTATGTAATTGAAATAAAGTTATCTTATTAATCTATAACAAAAATTTCATTTACTTTAACTATTCATAATGTAATTCTATATCGAATTTAGATTCATAATTCCGACAAAAGAAATGAATCTCTTAGCAATTCTTAGTGTTGCCACTTCTTTGCAAATTTACCATATAAAGGTAATTCAAACTTTCAGGGATTATTAAAACTCAATTATCAATATGACAATTTCATAACCTCTCAATTACTCTAGTCGCCTCCACAACCTTTCGTCCGAAAATCTCACGCATAATTTAATCTTAATTTACCTATTACCCCATATTTGCGTCAGATACCCGGAAATAGTTATCTAAATGTATTTATTACTACGTTATCGTTTATTCTATGAAATTAAAGTATTATTTTATATACAATTATGTTAATAGCTCATTGTTATTTTGCCCATTTTTTTTTTTTTTATTAATCCTTCCTTTATTCTAACAGAACTATATCTAGATATTTTTCATATTTTATTATTAATATGAATGAACCAATTAAGTTATTCTTGCTTAAATTATTAATGATGTTATGATTAATAATGTAACGTAAAGTCAAAAATGCTTATTTTATATCAAGATTTTTTTTTTTTTGGCGGGTAGGCACAAAACATAGTACAAGCTTTTTGTATTTGCTCTTACAAAAAAATTAAAATAAAATATAATTACTGGTTATAAATACCTCTTAGTAACTTAATGTTGTAAAAAGCTTTTGTCTAACCCGGCAGCTGTTATTTAAACATTCACATTCACTTGTTGGACAAAACACAATACACAATGGATAGCCTTTCACAGTTGAAGAGAAATATGGAAGAAATGACAGATTTATTTGAAACTAGGATGGCTACGTTTGAGGAGACTCTCAGCCAGACTGACACGCAGGATGTTTCTTCCCTTGCACAAGAATTCCACACCTTCAAGACCCTGATGTGGAAGGCAGTCACTGGTCTTAAGATTCAGCTGGAGTTGGTCTATAAAACTCTGGATAACATTGAAACAAGATCCCGGATGAGTACGCTGCTTCTTCATGGTGTTCCAGAGTCCACAGGTGAGGACATAGGCAGATATGCAATTGAGCTTTGTAGTGATACGCTAAATATAAAGGACATCTCCAGTCATTCGTTTCCTGTGTGTGTACGGTTGGGCAGTGATGGCACCACCAATAAGCCGCGACCAATTCTCCTACGGTTTCAGCTTCAATCAATTAGAGACCAGGTATGGCAGGCTAAGAGACTATTGAAGGGGAGTGGACTCACACTGTCAGAGTTTTTGACTACTAGCCGCCATACCGTGTTTGTGGAAGCCAGGAAACTTCTAGGAGTCAAGGGATGTTGGACGGCCAATGGCAGAATAGTCATAGTCTGTCCAGATGGGAGTAAACGCAAAATACAAACAATGGCGGAGCTTCGTGCTTTTAAGTCTGAGTTTCCAGAATCGTATCAAACAAATATCCCTGACATTGGTCAGGCATCTCCACCACAATCCCAGGCATCTCCACCACAATCCCAGGCCGCGACTATCGCTGTAAAACAAGCGGTGGTGCATCCAAAACCTCCAAGTAAGATGATGCGCTCGGCTAGGCAGCAAGCGAAGGCAAAGTAAATTATTCATTAGTTGAATTTCATGCACTTTGATATTGAATACAACTAGACATTGTAGCATGTTCTAACTCTTTATATAAGTATTCTGATTATTGGTAAGGTAAGGTCGATTCAACTTTTACATTATATTTTCTTTAGCTTGAAGGTAATATTATAAATTAGCACAATGTATTATTTACAACTACTTGTCTTGTCTTTCTGCAAAGTATTTACTGTCAAACGTCAAAGACATGTATTTTTTTTTTTTTTTTTCTTATCAAGCCATGATAATGACAGAATTAACAGCTTGATGAAACAGTTTTTTTTCCCGGCCCTGGATGCATATCATTTAGATCCCTACTATAATAATGTATTTGATTGCATGTTGTCACGCGTATTGCAAAGTTAGCCGGTGTATATGTTAATAATGTGTATTATTTTGTTTTGTCTTTATTATTTTCATTATATAGCTTACTTTTTAGTAATTAGCGAAATCGAATACATAATATCATAGTTAAAAGATTTACGTGGATCATTGGTGCTTTTGCCTATGTCTGATATTAGTGTTTTGTTATTGTTATTTTTTGGTAGAAAATTTTCTTTATTGTATATATTCAATAGTCTAAGGAGTTGAGTTCTGTATCGTCGGTCAGCGAAAGAGTTAAAACATCATATTAGTATGTTGATCACTGGGATATATCCAAATTTTACGCTGATCGACGGGACCGAGCTTGATTCCTGAGAGGGTTCTGTACAGCTGCCGGAGAATGCTCAAAGGTACTTGTATTAGTTCGTCTGTATTATTTATTTATCTGTGTACATATTTATTTATAAATATATTTTATTGTTTAGCATAGTATATATATATATTTTACTTTTAGCTCGATGTCAGATGTTTTGATGTCTCCTGACTCAGATTCTGAATATTTTTCCCTGTCCTCTTCATCTGAAAGTTTTGACAGCATCAATGATACACTGAATACACTTCCTACTCTGGAAGAGAATTTAAACATTACTTTCTCATCATTATCAAAAAATTTCAATGTGGTGCACATCAATGCGCAGAGCATTCCTGCACACTACTCGGATTTACTCAATACTTTCTCATCTAAAAATGTGCATGCTATTCTCGTGTCAGAAACCTTCTTGAAGCCTACTCTTCCTTCCACTCTTTATCCTCTTCCAGGCTACAAATTAATTAGGAATGATCGCACTTATACAGTGGGGCAAAGTGGCAATATGCGTATGGTGGGAGGTGGTGGTGTAGCAATATATTTGCGTAGTGATTTATTGTATGAAATATCATTGCAATCTCACTCCGAATTACAGTCTCCAGAGTACTTGTTCTTGAAGATATCTCTACGGCACTCGAAGATTTTACTGGGTGTTTTCTATAGCCCCTCGTTACATATCAATTATTTTGAATCCCTAGAAACTATTTTGACAGATTTGTGTCCACAATATGATCATACACTTGTAATGGGCGATTTTAACACCTGCATCATTAAGAATGATCATAGGTCAAAAAAACTTTTAACCCTCCTAAATTCTCTCAACTTGCATCAGATTCCTCTTGGTCCAACCCATTTCCCGCACAATGGACCGCCATCCCTTCTAGATTTAATCATCACTTCTTCCCCGGATTTAGTTTGTAATAGTGGTCAATTCAATGCTCCCGCTTTCTCTGCACATGACCTAATTTATGGTTCCCTCAAATTGCGCCCACCCAAGCGGAAGAAACGTGTCATTATGGCCCGCAATTTTGCTGCTATAGATAGGGAAATGTTACTAGGTGATGTGCAAAATGCGAAATGGGACGCCGTCCTGTTGGCTAATGATGTGGATACTAAAGTAGCAGCGTTCAATGACATCATTATAAGTGCCTATGATAAGCATGCACCTCTTCGACCAGTGCGAATTAAGCATTATCCTGCGCCTTGGCTAACCGAAAGTATCAAAAAGTTTATGGAACGTAGGGATAGAGCTAAACTTAAGATGCGTCAGAATCCTACTGAGGAAAATCGCGAACGGTATGTTACTTTGCGCAATACTTGTAGTAAAATGTGTAGGGAGGCTAAACGTAAGCACATACATTCCTCTATTGATAGCTGTCCGCCCAATAAACTATGGAAATATCTAAAAAGAATAGGTATTGGAAAGGAGCAACTAACTGCTGCAGGTAACATAGACATAAATAATCTCAATAGGCATTTCAGCTCGCCACCTGTTAATCTTGATCCCCATAAAAAACTCTCCACGCTCTCATACCTCAATAATCTGCCAAATTTTGATGATGATACTTTTGTTCTTGGAGAGATCACTGCGGCTGAAGTTATTAGGATAATAGGGTCAATAAATTCCAAAGCTGTGGGGGATGATAATATTGGAATTGACATGATAAATCCATTAAAGTGTGTTATTGCTCCCTATTTGGCTAATATATTGAACTGCTCCATATCAATGGGAGTCTTCCCTTTGGCCTGGAAGAAAGCCCATATTATTCCTCATCCCAAAAAGTCTAATCCATCTTCCTTCTCCGATTTTCGTCCTATCTCAATCCTACCTGTCCTTTCCAAGGTGTTGGAGCACTTTGTGCATCAGCGCCTATCCAGCTATCTGCGTAGACACAATCTCCTGAGTGAATATCAGTCGGGATTTCGACCGGGGCATAGCACGGTGTCAGCACTGGTGAAGGTCACTGATGATATAAGAAACAATATTGACAACAAAAAGTTGACAGTTCTAGTTCTACTTGACTTCACCAATGCGTTCAACACGGTAGATTTTGATATCTTACTTGGTATGATACGCACTCTCAATCCTTCACCTACTACATTATCTTGGTTTATGTCCTATCTCTTTGATCGAAATCAGTTGGTGAAGATTGATGAGACTAGATCCGACTGGTGTGAACTTAGGGCGGGTGTACCACAGGGGGGAGTTCTTTCACCAATTCTGTTCTCGTTTTTCATCAATAGCATTGTGTCCTCCCTCTCCTCCTCATACCACTTATATGCTGATGACCTTCAAATTTATGCATCTGATACAATTGATAACATAAACAAGGCTATAGATATCATAAATAATGATTTATCAGCCATTGCCAAGTGGACCAAAGACTTTGGATTAAAAATCAACCCCTCTAAATCTCAAGCCATTGTGGTCGGTAGTCCACATTTTGTTACTAAGCTGCATGGCGCGAAGTGTCCAAATGTTGTTCTAGATGGTAACATTATCCCTTTTTCCACCACTGTTAAAAACTTAGGCATTACCATTGATCAAACTCTTTCGTGGGCCCCACATATCGCTGAAGTGAGCCGGAAAATCTTTGCTTCAATTCACTCGTTAAAACGACTGCAACACTTCCTTCCTATTGACACCAAAAGTCTACTAGTACGTTCTCTTTTACTTCCTATACTAGACTATGGGGATGTGGTCTATCTGGACCCCACTGAGGACCTCATTAACAAATTGGAACGCATACAAAATTTGTGTATTAGATATGTCTTTGGTGTGAGGAAGTTTGACCATATCACGGAATACCGCAAGAAACTAAATTTACTCCCTATTAGACAGCGCAGGAAAATCCATATACTTTCACTTCTTTATCAAGTCCTGTTTAATCCCTCAGCTCCAAATTACCTATTAGAAAAGTTTAGGTTTCGAGAGGTGGATGACCGCCTCAGGTCTAGCAACAATCCTGTGCTGAAAATTCCTTGGTACAGTTGTCATTCCTATGCAAAATCATTTACAATACAAGCGGCACGACTCTGGAACTCACTCCCCTTTGATGTTAAAATGTCTCAGTCTGTTGACTCTTTCAAATTGAAATTACACAAGCTCTGGTTTCATGAAACAAATGTGTTGAGCTAAACAAACTATCTGTATATATCTAAATATGTGTATTATATTGAATAGGTATATATATGTAAGTATATTGTACATATGTATGTATTTGTGTATATATGTATGTGGTATATGTAAGTTTATAATTATTTAGACATGGTGCTTAATTTCAACTGCCTCGCTAATCTTTCAGTTTCCTATGAGTATTCTATGGTTGACTGGAAGAGATCCCTGATGGGATAAGTCCGCCATTGTACAAAAATGTTATAAACACTGTGTGTATGTTATGTTATTGTACAATAAAGTTTTTACAAACAAACAAACAAACAAACAAGATTCCTAAAACTTTCCTTTCAAAATTTTAAACTTATATTTTATGGGAATGTTGGTAAGCCAACGATGGCAACCCTATTTTTGTTCTAACTCATGTCAATAATATCAACAACGCGTAAAAAACATAACAATAAATCCTATTCGTATTAAAATTCCAATTGCTTGTTATAAACCCCAATTTCATCACAAAAAAAGAAATTATATATACTAAATTACTTGGAGTTTATAAAATGTCACCAAGCTAACCTAATTGTTTCTAAAACAAATTTGTAAGTATAACTTTTCATTATATGACTGCTAATTATTCTACCTAAACCACGTATCTCAAAATTAATCTTTAATTTATTTGTTTCAGTTGATTTTTCTTCATGAGGTTATATGTAAAATTCACTACCACAAATTCCTGAACAGAGGTTATCAAACGTTATCATTTACCATTAAATATTGAAAGTCTACAAGTAATCTCATGTAAGTATGATGTATCTTATTACATTTCTTAATTACTTTCCCTTTTTATCATAAATTTTCCTAATACATACCTACTAGGCAACCTTCCTAACAAGAAGAAAAGTCTGATATCTGATTTGATAAATGTAATTAAATATTTCTTTCAGATTCCTGTCAAATTAATATCAACTGTGAATGGGCATATCGCACCCCAAATGGACTAATTAGTTCTATCTGTCAACGCTGAAATACTATATTTGATGTTACTCAAAGAAGTAAAAGTGAATTTTCTAATTTATACCCTTTTTACTTTGTTTTCATACCAAATTTATACTCGGTAATATTACAAATGTATATATTTTCAATTATAATCCTACTTTTATTTAACTTTAGATAATTCTAATATTCTGTTATCCCATAATTATGTATTCACCATTTGTAACTCTGTTTTAATTTTAATTTTTAACTTATTTTTCAGGATCATGACTCATCGTAGATACTAACTGAAGCCCATCCATGAAAAATAATTGAAGAATTTTATAACTCAAGTCCTGTGTTATTTAATTATATTTAGACCTTAGTTGTAAATATGTGAAATTAATTATATACTATTAATCTGCTTTAGGAATCCAGGAGGATTCCTTCTTCTGAGTTAAATTTACTTACAAATCCTATCTGAGTTAAAACAGTCATATATCCTTTGTGTTCCAATTTCACGTACAGCAATTGTAGGTTTTCAAGAAAACCCAGACAACTAATTTATACCACAATTAGATTCACTCCATTCCAACAACATTTGTATATTTGTAAAATTACTAATACATGTACATATATTTTAGTTTATATAATCCTGGTCATGCGCTACCAAATTGTAACCTCCCCCCCCTCTCTTTACGTCTCTCCCTCTTACCTCTCTTCCTCTCCTATATATATTATTTTTCGACCTACCTAATTGCGTGTGTATACCTCTCTCTCATCTTACATCTTCCTATTCATCTTACATCATCATCATCATCATCATTTCCTTACTACTATTTTCTCACTACCTTTCTTCTTCTTTCGCTCACATTAGTACGTCAAATCTATCACACCACATATACCTAATTAAACGACATTAATCTGATATACATCTCCCTATAATTTACACTCTTACACCTTAAATTTAAACCAAAACTTATGTTGTTGTTGTCGGAATAGGATGAATCAACCTGATGGTAAGCTATACTACTACATAATGGCCATGTGATCGTGTCTAGTGTCCTACATTGTACCGTAATTTCCCCAGATACTTTTACACGCAGAATAATGACTGATTAAACTCCTATCACCCCTACTTATATATACTCATTGAATTAGTTGTATTGCCTAACACCCACTATAAGATAAAACTATGTGGTTGAAATTATATTAACTAATGACCCGAATATTAATTAGTATCTCTTATAATGATAATGACTCTTTTAGTTATTATTTCCAGTATCAACTTTGTTATAATAGTAAACCAATATTGAACTTAAATTAATGAGAAACACTTTGCCATAATGGTAAGACTTTAGACATTATGTTTCAGTGGTAAAAACAATATGATATAGACACTTATGTTAACTAATTAACATACTCAAGGTTAAAGCTTTTAAACATTATTTCTTTTGTGGAAAATGGATAATATGATATGAAACTAATTAAGGCATTTATTTGGATTATGGAAATGTATACTTTCAAACATTATTTCTTTGTGGTAAAGACAATATGATGATATTAAATTACATAAGGCATTTTATAGGATTATGGCAATATATAGAGCCCCATATCCTCCGCTCGTATATCATGAAGCCATCCAAGTGCAAGCTCCTCTGGCCATAGTCTGAGCAGATTCTAACTTAAGAGGCATCTCTTCCTCATAAAATTCAAAAACCAAAGGACGTTCCTTCCTTTAGCCTGCCTTAACTACAAAACTCAATAACTATTTGAGATGTTCCTATCCTTAAATTATCTCTAAATGCTCAGACTTATTTACTGATTCTACGTATTTACTACCTTATATTATTTACTTGGAACGTTTATAGATATTTCTCAAAAGAAATTTAGGAAACTTATAAATTCCTTCGGCAATTAAATTCATTAACTGGCAAAATCAATTTCTGCATTGATTCTAGATATGAAACCAATAACACTCTTTAGTCTATCTTTCAAACTAAATTAATTCATTCTTATTTAAACTCAAATCATTTGAATTTAGATTATCTACTGTAATCACTGAATCCTTACAAACAATCCTAATCTAGTGTGCGACTGTTTAGTAATCTTGTTACTTCATAAATCACAACACTCATATATTTATACACATATAGCTATAATCAAACTTTGTATGTCTTGATAAAAGTAACACATGCAAATTATTTAGCAATAATCTTTACTATATTTTACTTTATAGATATAGATTCTTATCTATTGGAATATACTCTAATTTCAACATTCTTTGCTCAGCTGAAATTTCAAGAAATCTATTTCCTGTAATGTATCACAATTCACTATTTTGAAATATGAGAAGTCATTATAATACAGTCAATAAAAGATATTTTGTTCACTCACCGAGAAAAATCTTCAAATTTACTGGATAGAAGACCTTACCTTTCAACTCTGCTAATTCACACAAATTACTTTCGCGATAAGTTACTATGAGATTCTTACAAATCAGTGAAAAGCCCAATTAGTTTAATAAAAATAATTTCATTCCTTATTTATAGGAAACGAAAGAGGCAGGTTATGTTGTAACTTTAACATTTTGAAGATTGGATGTACGATGCTTTTTTATTCACATTGAAATCATCCATAAGTACGTATTGTTACTTTTGATGTCAAGCTTCAACATTCGCCTTGTAATTTCAAAGTGATTTTAAATATGATTGTTCAAATTGGGCACTTCTACTTTTCAATCTAACAATCTCACAAACCTTTTTGTATAATTAAGGCATCTATCAACCGTAAATCAATTTGATTACTCAAATAAATAATATCTCTCAAACCTTTCTCAGCAATATTTAAACAAGTGAAAATCTAATTTTAAAATACTAAAATAAATTAAACACTGTCCCGGTATTATAATACATATTTACGGAAATATGCTAATTATTATCTCCTCACTCGCGAATACTAATAAATTGAATCATCCCGCTTAAAACTCGCGTTTTTCCTTTTATAGTCACAAGCCCCGCCCACTTTTGAATTTAGTGACGTGACATAACTGACTTTTAACCATAAAATCTAATTCTCCTAGTTTAATCGAGTAATTTATTTGTATCAATTTATCTAACTAATTTTTACCAAATAAATTGTTTCATGTTTAATCTTAAGTACATCGAAAATACTCGATTCTTACTAAAATTATTCGAATCTGTCTAAAAAGATAATTAAATCATTTTAGTTTCACATTTTTACCTTTATTTCATATAATTTTTATCTTCAAACCTCAAATTAATCTAATCTTGTATCTATATTGATCCCCCTACAACTTCCATTAATTAAATTATTAGTTATAAAGAAAATATAAGATTTTCAATCTTAAACTTTATCCGTATTTTCTTACAATTCACTCCTTGAATCTATTCACCAAATTAATTATCAACGCCATTAATATTAAACAACGTTTATTATATTTAAATTTCCTTAAATATTGTATACAATATCATTGCATACTAATATATTATCAAATTAATCGATATCAGTACTATCGATTCCCCATTTATTTATCAGAATTTTCCCGCCATTTTGCTTAGCAACATAATTTCTTGTGTCTCTCCCTATCAATGCTATTTTACTCAACCAATCAGAGATCCTGATTTGTCCAAATTTGTCCACGCTTTTTCTAAGAATTATTTATGCACACCTGCGCATAAGGTCGCCCCATAGACTTTTATTCGATGAATTAGGTCAATCACAAACTGATCTTAGATATTTTATCTAAATTTCAAAGTTCTCATGTTAACTAACGCTATTAATTGTATGAGTTAGTTACAGTGTCCACACTACACCGCCGTGCAGCCTGAAGTAGCGTTTTCTCAACTGCATTAACTTTTTTGAGAAGGTCACACTTCGATTTTTGAAGTTTTTGGCTTGTAAATAACATTATATTTCCCTGTAAGTCTTATAAGTAACCATACCTTCTGAACTCTGCGAATTTATCCGACACATCGATCTCCGTGACTGTCTCTCCAGCCGCGACCGCCTCTTCTACCCATCTGAGGCCCCGGACTACGGCAATACCATCTTTAATATGAGCCGTCCTGAAACCCTGTAATTAATAATTTCACGTTCAGTGTTTCAAAGTAAAAACTTCTTTCAGTGCACTGTGTACTTTATTTTGAGGATAGAAATCTAAATAACAAGTGATCAAATGGTTGACTGGAAGAGATCCCTTATGGGATAAGTCCGCCATTGTACATGTAACTCTTTTATCGTCATGTTTATGTAATTTCTTTTGTACAATAAAGACTTTACAACAATCAATCAAAAGTTTATTTGCGCAGAATATGTATGAATATGTATATACAGGTGATATTAAAGTTATATAGTCCATCATATTCTGCTGTATATTGTTATATACAGCAGAATATGATGGACTATGTAACTATCATACTATATATTATATAATAAGCATGCAAAAATTACAATAATGTCATGATGAATTCCCTATTATATTAATTTTATGATATAGACGTACCTGTAATTCTACGTCGTTCTTGATACATTTAATACTAGCTACTGGTGACAATGTTGATAAGATCGACGCAGCACCCTGCAAGTAAATAATCGTTAGAGCCAAGGAGGAAAATGTAGATATTGATGAGTGTTCCAGAAAGGTATATAAGGAGACGACGGCGGCCCCAACTATTATTAGTGCCTCTAGCGAAAACAAATCTGCTGAGTGAGGCACCGCTAACGTGTACACTTCGCACTCTCAACTCTCAACATTATAGACAGGGGACAGGATCTGTTCGTGTGTACTCTGAATGAATTCGCAAGAAATTATCTTATAGATTATAAAATACAAATCTTAAAGTAATGCTTATATGACTGTAGTATAAAAAAATAGTTATTTAAACTTTTATACATATGGCGGTACGAATTACGCCGGGTTAATTTATAATACAATCGTAATTTTTATAACGTTTATATGTGTATCACTAACACGATACTAATTTGAATATGTTAGACTAACTAATAAACTAACTAAGTTTAATTACTGAAAGTTATGAAGCTTTAGTCAGACTTATTTACTGGTAATGTCATTAAAATCGACATACCTAATAAATAAATATATTATATTGTTACCAGACATCTATTCGAATTGGTTTACTTACGGCCTCAGCAGCGAGATATATGGCATGGCTGACAATATCCGGAAGCCAGATTATACTGCCTTCTGGTAGAGTACTCTGGAAATAATATTTGATAATAAGTAATAGAAATACACCGTTGGCTCCTATAGACGGCTTGATGACACTGGCCTCTGTCAACCCGCAGTTGAGCAGCGTATTGGTGTATGATATAAAAACCTCTTCGATTGAGGATGCTGTTCTTCATTCTAGCTGTAAGATGAATAAGGGTTAACGATGCCAACTTTAATAATTACATTACAGATGATGGAAATATTATTGATAGGAAAAAAAATCTAACTTATATCTTATTTTATATAATTTTCTCTTCCAAACAAAAATAAATCATAACTAATTATGCTTTAATTTTGTTTGGAAGACATAATAATATGGTATCTTATAAACAAGTATTGTTATATATTTTTTTAAATGTAACAAAATTGCGAAGAGATTTCTTTATGAAACTTCTTCGCAGCCGGACCCCATAGACCGCTTAAGTCTTGACTCTAAACGGAACAAACATGTACTCTTGTGTAGGAGATTCATATTGTATTTTTTTTTTTTTACACTACTTCGGGTTGTAGACAAGCACAGGTGGCACAGCACCGTACCCTGATGTGAAGCTGTTACCGTAGCCATATTAAAACTCACAACATGAAACATCACTCGCGCACCGCTACCTCCGCTGCCAACGCAGCAACTTCCTCCTTTCTGGTGCCCTCACTCACTTGCAGGAACACAACAACCCTCAAGGGAATTGTTATTTGGCTACGATATTCTGTGAGGTGGAGGTACTTCCCCAGTCGGGTAGTTTACAATTACGCTCCCTACCTCTCTTTTCTCCAGAGCTTTTTTTGTCAGTCAGCAAGGTGCACCGCATACAGGTGAAGTTGGCTTTGGTTCAAAGATGTTGGTGAACCACTTACACCCCAAATAACTATAGGAGAAAACCATCAGGCAGGTCGTACGCTTGTTTCCCATCTTAGTAGTTTAAAAAAATTCGATATCTCTCTTCGTATTCCTATTATTCTTTTTTTTATTTTAAAATTACAATATAAACTTTTCGATTGTCTTACCGCTACGTTGGACAAATAATTAAATATTTCATCATACGGCTCGATTTGAATCTGCAGTTCTTCTGAATCCAAGTGCTCAGTCACTTCGGTAGCCAACGAGCCGTTACCCCAAAACAATACCACGTTGTTCGGACTGAGCTAAAACATGATAAATAGCGATATGACTTCATAGAAAATATAGTAGGCAAATATTGAGAATTCTAAAACACATTTCTTAATGTCCGCTAGTGCATCGGATATGTATTTTTTTATATGAGTGGAGGGCAAACGAGCATGTGGGTCACCTAATGGAAAGCAATAACCACCACCCATGGAGTTCAGCAACATAAAGGCGTGGCCGATCCGTTTCCAGCCTATACTCCTTCCTTTCTTTCTTTCTTTCTGGTGACCTCACTCACACGCAGAGACACAATAACCCTCAAGAGAATTGTTATTTGTTATTCTGTGAGGTGGAGGTACTTCCCCAATCGGGCAGCTAATAATAATCATTATTAAAGAAAAATATAAGAAAAATCAATTTTCACCATAGGAGAAAATCATCAGGCAAGTCGTATGCTTGTTTATCCTTTGTATAAATATTGTACGCTTGTGTATAAAAACATAGTATTAGAGGTAAAGCATATTATTAGCCTGTATCTACCCACTGCTGGATATAGGGTTTCCACCAAATACGATTCTTTCGCATCCAGCCGCTAACAGCGGCTTTCTTGAGGTCATCGGAACATTTAGAAAGAGGGCATCTAACGCTTCGTCATCCCACGCGCCCATTGTCAGTTCAGCTTACAAACTCTGAAGGCTATGTCGACAACTTTGTTGCTTCGTCAAATTTCTGCATTGCGGATTCGATCCATCAGAGAAACTACGAGCATAACCCTATGAATCACAAAATATATTAGAAATTTTACTACTAATGTTTTCATGATATGGGTGAAGAACTTGATGTGTCAGTGCCTTGGCCGGCAAATGAATGGTAATCCTAGGAAAGCCGTACGCAGACCTGGAGGACTACAGGCTCTTCCCAAATAAAAGCGTGCTGAAGTACATGGAACATGTATCTAAACAGTCAAGGGAGAGTTACTAAAGAATAGGGAGTGCACAAAAGATCCAAGAGGGTTAACGTGACACCAGTGCTGCAGCTCTGGACTCAATTCAAGTTAAGATAAGATCCATGATATAGATATGTATATTGCACCCCTCGATTAGATATCTCACAATGTCCAAAAGGTAAACTGGGAGACAACAGACAATGCTTATGCATTAAGTTCGCCTTTTGTAAACAAAATTGTATTATGTGCAATAAAGTTCAAATAAATAAAAATATATAATTGTCATTGAAGATATAAAAAAAGTTAATTTATTTTATTATATCTTCAATGACATTTCTGCAAATGGCGCAAAACATTGCAAATAATGTCATTAATTCAAAACAAAACATAATGGCATCGTATCATAAAATGTTAAAACTTTATCTATTTGTTATATTATTATTGTTTAATTAAAATAAATTCATACCAAGTCAGTCCTTATGATCATGTAAGAGAAGAATACTGGATTAAATGGTATGTCAGATCCACGTAGATTCAGAGTGTCTGAAATAAAAAAACACAGTAAAGGTACCGATGGGGTACATCACCAAGCGTAGTACACAAGTTTGGAAACTTTCTAACAAATTTGTAGACTTGCAAAATATAAATGTAGGTTATGTAAAGATCTTCAGATTTCTAAAATGGGGCGAACTGTCTGTTTGTTTGATGTTTGTAATTATTCTTAAACATGGTTTCTGAAGAATAAGTAAATCGTGCAGACTATCACGCCACACCATCATGCCGTAGCTCAGCCATGCGTGAGCATAGGCGTAGTACGCAGTGACAGCGGTCTTAGTGTTAGTTATTCACCTCCCCCGCCTAGGTGGGATTTGAACCCACGAACTCTCGATGACCGGTCGAGTGCTCTTCCAACTGAGCTACCAGGAAGGCTTGTGATGGTGACGAATTTTTGCATTTTATATTTTACTGCTGTGTAATCCGAGTGTGGCGCCATCTATCAATTAAGTATTATACTACTAAACAAGGCATAGCAGTCCATCGTTGCAGATGAAATTCGGTTATTACAAGCTTTTATTAGACTCACTCTGTTAGTTTATTTATTTTTCTGTATGGGTGGATTTTTGTTTTTTTTATATCGTATACCTACATGCTATGTCGTCCAGGGCTGTCAACACCAATGCTGTGGCTCCTCGACTGTCCATAAGTCCTAATAATTCATCAATTTTGTCACTGGATCTCCTGCCTGCAAATAAAATCAATTCTAAGTCGTTCTTTGTGTTATTTATTATTAATAATAATAATGAAGTGCCTATGCTATGCTATGACACGTAGGAAAATGGGAACAGATTGTTGTCTCCGTTCCTGGTGTCCTTAGGTGCAAAAATTTAAAACAAGGTTCAGTGTTTTTATTCTTTGCAGAATGTTATATATCTCATCAAGTTGTAAAATATGTCTATTTTCTAAAAATATACATCTAAATGCAATTTTTTTAGATCATAGAAACACCGATAGCAGGTAAGAAAACATGTTAATAGTATGTAGATATTAATCGTTAATACTGTATTTAATTTATGAGTACTGTTTGTTTTCCGAAGAAATAAAAGAAAAGAAAAAAAAAGAAGAACTCGCAAAATCAGTTTTGTTAAGCAGACACGCAACGAACTTGTTGGGCGCGCAGGAGGGTGCGTGAAAGGTATAACATATCAGGACTACATTGACATGAAAGACACACCTGAAAATTCCATAGGGAGTATGATCAGATCATTATTTGGCCTATCTGGCGGGCCGTCTCCTAAAGTCCTTCTAGCAATGTCTACTAGATTCTCAGGAGTAGGTTCTAATTTTATGTTGCCAGGAGCAAGTGAGGTCTGGAAAAGAAACATCAAACTATGAATTCCAATTAAACTATAATTATAAAAAGATAGCAGAACATATATGTTGAATTCGCTAATCATTAAATTAATTAATATTCATTAACATTTCTTTTCTTAAAATACGTTTCTTTTATCCGGGAGTCGAACCCGTAACCCTTTGTGTTAAAGTTGCCGTTGCTAACCACCCGACCACCGCGCATCCAGCTGATCGTAGTATAATATCTTAGACATAATGCATTGTAAGTTAGTTGCAAATAAAATCCATTCAAAGCAGACATTCTTTCCGTACTAGTAGCCCACCGTAGTTTAGTAGAACCTTAACACCTTGCACATAATGGTCACAATCGAGCCGCACCGAGCCACAACGTGTTGAACAATAGATCGCCCGGCGCCGCATTCCAGAGATAAGAACCGGTCAAGTGAATAGCATATTGCAAAAATAATATTTTTCTGTGAATAATTACGTGAAATTGAGTTGTAAACAAACATTTTAAGTACTTTGAACGTGAAAGTTAATAAGTGCATAGACTAAACATGACTTCCGTGAGTTCGACAGCCGACCCAGTGATTCGTATATTAGAAGATACTGCCGAATTATTAAAGAAAACATTAATAAATTTAAAGAAATGCCCTAAACAACGCTTAACAAAAGGTTACATACAATCAAGAATACAGTGTATAGAGGAATATTGGAAAAGGTTTACTGATGCCGATCAAGAATTAGGAAAAATAATACCTCGAGAACAACGAAAGTCAATATCGTATTATTCAAATGAAGAATTTTACACCTCAGAAGATTTATATTTGTGTTTAATAGGTGAATTACGTGATATGTTAGACACAAAACCACAACCAGCAATAACAACCGCCTGTAATTCAGGAAGAGAAGATACACAACCTCACGTACACCTTCCAAAAATTAGTTTGCCAACATTTTTCGGGGTTTATGAAGAGTTCCCGGCGTTCAAAGACTTATATACTTCATTAATTCATGAAAATAAATCACTGAGCAACGTGGAGAAATTGCATTATTTGAAGACTAGTCTCGGCGGGGAAGCGGCAGCGTTATTAAAAAATATACAAGTAACTGATACTAATTATCTGCAAGCATGGGAAACATTGAAGAATCGCTATGGTAACTTACGTCTTATCGTTAATTCATTGTTGAAAAGATTATTTACACAAAGAAAGTCTAATATTCAATCCGCTAATCAACTTAAGTCTCTTTTGGATACAACCAACGAGGTTTTAAATAGCCTTCAAAATTTAAAAATTAGTACAAGCTCTTGGGATCCAGTAATCATATTTCTGGTAGTACAGAAGTTGGACCCAGAGTCACACAAGGAGTGGGAGGAATATGCCTACAAGGGAAATTCAGAAGAATTACCTACGTGGGAAGATTTCAAGACATTTTTAGAAAGTAAGTTCCGTACTTTGGAATTAGTTACACCTTTTTCAACAACAAATACACGAGATAAGACCATAAAAGAGCGTGTACTTCATGCTTCAGTTCCAGAGAAGATTTGTTCAATATGTAAGGACAACCACACCCTATGTCACTGCAAGGTCTTCGCGAAAATGCAGCCTACTGAACGGAATGAACATGTAAAGAAACTCAATCTCTGCTTCAATTGCCTAGCATCAGGACATTCTGTATTTAAGTGTAGGGTTCCAATGTCCTGCCGCTTATGCAACCGACGTCATCATACTCTAATACATCAAACTAAGAAAACAGATGCCCTGGTATCTTCGGCTACTATACAACCGGCGGCATCAAATCAAGCAGATGTACTAGACAACGTTCAAGTCAATACAATGATTGCGTCGTACTACAATGCTCGGCAAGAGGTGGGTCTTTTAGCAACCGCAATGGTGACACTAAGGAACAAGCAGGGACACGCCATTGTGCTTAAGGCGCTGATAGATCCAGGATCACAAGCATGTTTTATAAGTGAGAAGGCAACTCAATTTCTACGACTCAAAAGACAGTCAACTAACAGAATTGTTACCGGCATGGAGTCCATGAAGGTTGTTGTCAAGCAAGAAGTACAGGTAGAAATTTTATCACAGTGGGAGCCTAATTTCAGTCTGCCTATACACGCCTACGTGATGAAAAAACACTTGACAATTCAAATACCTTCAGGTTCAGCTACGAATGACAGC
Organism: Hypsopygia costalis; assembly: GCA_937001555.2. Lineage (NCBI taxonomy): Eukaryota > Metazoa > Arthropoda > Insecta > Lepidoptera > Pyralidae > Hypsopygia > Hypsopygia costalis. Next base: position 872,632 of record OW443355.2, read on the forward strand.
TGGCCTCACTTGACTGATCTCAATCTCGCAGATCCAAAATACTATGCATCAGGAACCATAGATCTGCTACTAGATGTTAAGGGATATGCACAGATCCTACAGCAAGGTCTAGTCAAGGGTCCACCAGGCACACCGATTGCACAAAGAACCAACCTTGGCTGGATCGTATTTGGAGAAATGTATGTCAAGTCACAGAATACAAAGGAAAAATGTTTCATCGAAATGAATCAAGATGTCGATTTCAGAGAGATATTTCATTCGATTTAAGAACAATGTGGGAGGTAGACACAGAAACAAAGAAAAGGTACAGCAAGGAAGAAAGGCTTTGTGAAGACTTTTTTACAAACACATTCACTAGAAATAACGACGGACGATACATAGTTAAATTACCTTTCAATACAAGCAAACCGCAATCACCAAAGGGACACACACGAGAAATTGCTTTAACTAGATTCACACAATTAGAAAAAAGGTTTAACAAACAGCCAGAGCTGAAAGCAGAGTATACAAGAGTTATCGAAGAATATAAGAGTTTGAAACATGCAGAAGAAATTACAGAAAATGAAAAGTATAAAGAAGAAACAGTCTACCTACCACATCATCCAGTCATTAATAATGAGAAGGAAACCACGCAAACACGTGTTGTTTTTAACGCGTCAAGCAAGGGCTCAAATGGAGTTTCCCTTAATGATGAATTGTTATCAGGCCCAGTACTACAAGATGATTTACGGAGTTTGATTATGAGATGGCGAATGCATGCAGTGTGTTTCGTCTCTGATATTGAGAAAATGTATAGAATGATATTGGTAGCTAAAGAAGACACGGATTACCAAAGAATTCTATGGAGAAGAAATTCATCTGATCCAATTCAAGATTTAAGACTTCTGACGGTAACGTTTGGTACTGCTTCTGCGCCGTATTTAGCTGTCAGAACCCTAATGCAACTCGCGATCGACGAAGGTAAGGAATATCCTGAAGCGGCGAGAGTATTACGTGAAGATCTGTACATTGATGACGTTATGTCTGGCGGTGACAGTTTAGAAGAGGCTATAAAAATCAGCAAAGATTTAAGACATATTTTACATCGAGGTGGCTTCAACCTAAAGAAATGGTCTTCAAACAATGTAGATTTTTTAAAGTCTATAGATCCAAGCGAAAGATCAGCCAAGGCACACTTAGATATGAATATCGATGGCACTATAAAAGCTCTAGGTGTACAATGGAATTTAGGAAAAGACCAATTCGAATATAGTTTAAATCTACCTCCTCTGTCTGAGAGTGTAACAAAAAGAAGTATATTGTCCGACTTACAAAAGTTATTCGATCCTCTTGGTTGGATTTCACCATCTATGGTAATGGCAAAAATTCTGATTCAGAAGCTATGGCAAGCAAAGGTTGATTGGGATGACGAACTTGACTTAGCTCTTAGAGAAGAATGGAGGACGATGCGTGAAGATCTCAGCAGTGTCAATGAAATACACATTAGCCGATGGTTGGGCACGCACCGCTCAAGACGTGGTAGCATTGAAATTCATGGCTTTAGTGACGCCAGTATGAAGGCATATGCTGCTGTGGTATACTGCCGTGTGCAATCAAATGAAGGTTCAATACAAACCTCAATCATTGCTGCAAGAACACGTGTTGCTCCATTAAAAACAGTCTCTTTGCCAAGACTTGAATTGTGTGGCGCGCTTCTATTGTCCAAATTATTGAAGCAAGTCTCGACTGCTATGAGAATACCATCGTCTCAGGTTTTCGCTTGGACCGATTCATCAATTGTTCTGGCTTGGATTCAGGGGGAACCCGCTAGATGGAAAACTTTCGTAGCTAACAGAACAGTTGAAATAATGGAGAATGTCCCCAGAGAACAATGGTATCACGTCCTATCCCATGAAAATCCAGCTGATATTGGATCAAGAGGAGTGCTCGTGTCGGAATTAAAAACCTGTAAATTATGGTGGAAAGGGCCAGAATGGTTGGCTGGTCAGAAACGTATATATGAGAAACCCAGCATTGTACCTACAGACTTAGAGGAGAAGACAGCTATTCAAGCTATGACAATCAAGGAGGTTGAAGTAGATAAAAGTTTGTCCGAACAATTTAAAATGTTCGATTCCTTAACTGAGCTGGTAAGAAGCGTAACACACTGCCGGCGATTTTTAAAGCAAAAAACACTGAAGGAAGATATCAACTCATCATTAACTACAGAAGAATTAGAAGAGTCGCTTAACATATGCATACGACAAGTACAAGGTGAAGAATATCAGGAAGAGATAGATGCGATAAGAAATAATAAACCGGTTAAAAGAACAAGCATGCTGAAGATACTAGATCCCTACTTAGATGAGAAACAGATACTCAAGGTGGGCGGACGCCTTAGACATTCAGATTTGCCAGATCAGGGTAAACATCCGATTATTTTGGGTGCTAAAAACAGTCTTACACCTTTGATAGTCGCTGACGCTCACTTGAAGACTCTCCATGGCGGTATGCAGTTGATGTTATGCTACCTCAGAAGCAAGTATTGGATCCAAAGAGTGAAGAGTCAAGTAAAGCAATATGTTCATAGATGTCTGACATGCGCTAGACTAAATGCTACTACCCGAAGTCAAGTCATGGGAGATCTGCCGAGAGCTCGCGTCCGCTCGCCCCTTCTTGAATTCGGGAGTTGACTTTGCAGGCCCCTATCAAGTTCTAACGAATAAGGGCCGAGGAGGCAAGACATATAAAGCGTACATCTCCATTTTTATATGTATGGCTACAAAAGCCATCCATTTGGAATTGGTCGGAGACTTGACAACCGAAGCTTTTATTGGAGCATTCAAAAGGTTTTGTGCCCGAAGAGGAAAATGTGCTCATCTATGGAGCGATCAGGGGAGGAATTTTGTAGGTGCAAACAAGGAACTTGTGGCGCTCTGGAAGGAAGCATGTCTAGAATTCTCCGGAGGAATCGCCGACTCTTTAGCATCTGATGGTACACAATGGCACTTCATTCCCGCTTATAGCCCGAACTTCGGCGGTTTATGGGAGGCTGGAGTCAAATCCATTAAATATCATATGAAAAGAATACTCACTACAAATTTGACATTTGAGGAAATGACAACACTCCTTTGTGAGATTGAGGCCTGCCTAAATTCGAGACCGCTGTGCCCGCGTGAAGACCTGGACAATGAAACCGTCGAGCCATTGACTCCGGGGCATTTTTTGATTGGTGAAGCGCCCCTCGCCATACCCAGTCCAACCTTTCAAAATGTTAAAATTCACCATTTGTCGCGGTGGCAGTATATCCAAAAATTGCTCAATGATTTTTGGTGCAGATGGCAGAATGAATATTTGTGTAGATTGCAACAACGTCCTAAGTGGCTTAAAAGACAGAAAGAGTTTGAGATTGGTAATATTGTGCTAATCAAGCAAGAGAACCTCCCCCCTGGAAAATGGTTACTAGGAAGAATAGTAGACAAACACCCTGGACCCGACGGATGCACCAGGGTATATAGTGTAAAAAGTGGAGACAATGTAGTTAAAAGATCTGTTACTAAATTATGTTCATTACCAATTGAAGATAAGTCTGAATAATGTTATACGGAGTTGAATAATGATTGTTCTATTGCTTGTTATGTTTGTAAGGCTATGTAATTTGAAAGGACGCGATGGTCCTTTGGTGGGCGGCATGTTGAATTCGTTAATCATTAACTTAATTAATATTCATTAACATTTCTTTTCTTAAAATACGTTTCTTTTATCCGGGAGTCGAACCCGTAACCCTTTGTGTTAAAGTTGCCGTTGCTAACCACCCGACCACCGCGCATCCAGCTGATCGTAGTATAATATCTTAGACATAATACATTGTAAGTTAGTTGCAAATAAAATCCATTCAAAGCAGACATTCTTTCCGTACTAGTAGCCCACCGTAGTTTAGTAGAACCTTAACACCTTGCACAATATATTTTATGCCTTTTTTTGAAGTAAAAACTTCTTTAGGCGCGTTGGGCATTTTTAAGATGGGAAAAAACCATTGAAGTCACGACACTTACTGTAACCGACACCGGTCTATTTATGGCGGTATGAGGTAGGACGAGGCGGGCGGGTCGCGCGCCGCATGCTTGCTTTTGCTTATTGGTTCGTCAGTCGATCTTTGTTCTCCGTGTTGGATCCACGATACTCTTCTTTCAAAAATACACGTACGAGAGTTAGAAAAAGTAGTGCAAAATATTTCTTGACGATTAAAAAAATACCCACGTAATTGTAGTTTTCACTTCTGTCGGCACTCCCAGAGATCCACTGTTTATTTTCTTTTCAATTAGCTGTCATGCCGTAGTGCTTTCCAAGAAATATCCGTTAAAATTGTGAAGGGAAGGAAGGAAAAATGTGTTTTATGCACTTTTTTCGATCTTACCTCGAGTGCTGTCCAATCGCCACGGGTGTACGTAGTGGGGTCCACACCGACAGTGCTGTTTACGTCCAAATTTGCTGCCAACCAGTTATTTATGGATGCGTCAGTTCCTGGGAAAACGTTTCCAATTTTATAATTTTCGTTTGTAAGATATTTTATACCTTTTATCGGCACTAGCTCTACTGGCTGGTAGCGCCCAGAAAATTCACGTTCTTTCACAAGCTTTACCTGTAGGTTGTCAATTCCATGACATAGAATAAATAAGGTAATTAAGGCAATAAAACGGTAGGCATAAGTACCCAGGGTTCTCCACCAACCGCCAATAGAGCAGCGTGGTGGAGTATGCTCTAAACTCTTGATGGATGAATGAGTGTTGAAGACGATTCATAAAGCGGATCAAGGTTCAATGAAGTCATCAGATTTTGTATACACTACGTAAGATAAAAATCTACAGATAAAAAGCAGATAATGAGGAGACCACAAAGGTCTTCAAACATAAGGCCATTAAGACACCTTCCCAACGGCCTTATTGACGTGATAACGTTTTATAAATCGATTAACACCGGCTGCACACACGAAAAAGCATGCCTCATTGTCACGTTCCGCCTGAGCCGAGCGTGCGAGCGAGAGCGTGGAACAAGCGATAAGTCTAAGCGTTTGGCTTGTGACGCATCTATCTCTCTTCAACTCCATCGGCCGATGTTTTCTTATGACGTTATCACGTAAAATTATCGTCCAACCGACTTTACAGACAATCATTTTTTTAATGTAATAATTGCTTTTTACCTTGCCTCATGAGATCCCAATACGTAGTGTTGACTTGCATGTAGAACTGGGTGACGTAACGTGCATCTGTCCACACTAGAGCTTTGTCTGCCGTCACCACCGCCGTCCCTGAAGAACCTTCCAACCCTGAGATCCATTGACGGCGAGCGTCCACTGGCGCTATGTATTGAGACTGGAAAATTAATCTTCTTATTTTATATTTTCTTCTTATTTTATACACCCCCCGCTGCATCTTCTTCCTGACCACACTCACTCGGAGGAATACAACAACTCTCAAAAGGGAATTGTTATTTGGCTGCGGTATTCTGTTATGTGGAGGTACATTCTCAAGGTAGCTTACAATTACGCTCCCTACCTCTCGTTTCGCCAGGGCCTCGTTTGTCAGTCAGCAACCGTACCGCGTGTAGATGAACCACTTACACCCCAAAATACTGCTCAACTTGGCGAAGATCCTCACGCTCTCTAAAGTTCTAATTATGCGTTCCGATTCCTGCTTCAAATACTTACGATATGTGCGTCAGCTGTAGGTATGACGTAGGCATCTATATCGTGTGCAGCCAGGACTTCACGAAGTGCTGTCAGACGCTCCAGACTGTTGTCGTCATTCCTCGATGTCTGCTTTACTAAAGTACCTAGGGGTTTAAGTAATTAATTAAGCAATTAAGACATACATACTTGGGATAGTAGACTATCCCAGGACGTTTGAGTGATGTCATTATGAAAACAATAGTAAATAAAAAAAACGGGTTGCACTCCGGGAGTGCAGGCAGAAGTGAAAACTTGAACATTGACGTTGAGCATTTTTGAATATTTTGGAATGGTTAGGGAATAATTTCACACGAATTGCTTTATTTATCAGTATCAGGAATTAGAGAAATAAAGGACCAGCAATGTTCATATAAAATTGCGTACACCGGAATTTAGTTACTCTAAAGAGCAACAGAGGTCGCTAAGAGTCTCAAATTAGTTATAGTCAGTATAAAAGTACTATCATTTATGTGGTAAAATACAACACCTACCTATTCATTTATTGCGCTATCGTACACAAACACAATTACATTAAAAATAAACAGCAGGTGCAGGCATACATTTTCGCCGCGCGGTAGAAAGAGACGGGGATATCACTTCCTCTCCTACGCCGCGCCGGCGCCGCGGCGGTCTACTCTCCCTCCGTCTTACGAATTTTCGATCAGGACACGTGTCCTGACGCGAGTTAAAAAATTTTTACCCATCCCAAAAAGTGCACAACGCCGCTAAAGAAGTTTTCATCCCCCCATCTCGAAAAGAGTGTTTTTGCTCTTCGATATCTGAATGCATAAAAATAAAGTTTAAAAAACTAAAACCCGACTACTAAAAACACGCTCTAAAAAGTACGAACTAAGAAAATAGTCTCCGCTGAAATGATTATGTACATACTATAAAACAATTACCGACTTTTAAATAAACAACTTATTTACACGTAGTATATTTTAACGTAGTTTTTTAGACATCATACTGATAGAGATATATTTAAAGGATAGTCGTGGTCGTATGCCACCTACTGTAGCAAAACAGATACATTATAATAATTAAATTAAATCAAAGTGTTTTATAGTAGATATGTACATAATAATTTCAGCGGAGACTATTTTATTGTTTCGTACTTTTTAGAGCGTGTTTTTAGTAGTCGGGTTTTAGTTTTTTAAACTTTATTTTTATTTAACTTATTTTGGAGTTATCTGATTTCGTGTTAGATATAATGCAGACTCATATAGCAGTTTCAGGCTTTATTGTTTCATATTGTATTCAAGTATGACAAGTGGTTTTTATTACATTTGATATCTGAATTTATAAATTCTTGCAATTATCAGGTGATTGCAAGGAAACCTGTGAGCAAAAGCTAATAATATTTATATATTTGATATGTGCTAGTAGTATATATTTATATATTTGATAAGTGCTGTAGCTCTTTCATTTGATACCTCACACGACATCGTCAAGAAAAAAAAATTTTTTACTTCTTTACTTTATGTCCCCTAGAGGGCGCTGTAGCAATTTTAATGTGATGTCATGTAGCCTATAACCAGCGGACGCTCAAGAGGCTTCCAACGACACCTCATTTGTCTAATTATGATAACTAGTTTAGAAGTTATGAGGGAACAGATGAACATCCATGGCCACATACATACATACATACATACAGGTCAAAATCATAACCCTCCTTTTTGCTTCGCCGTAGTCGGGTAAAAAGTCGTTTTTATCCGCTAGAGGATAAAGTAAATTTGAATTTAGAACATCGTGTGCACTAAGTTTGTGAATTCAAAACATCATTAAACCTATTACTTCTACCTCCATGGTGAATTTAACATACTTACAACTTTTTTTAATTTGTTATAAACTCAGATTACTTGGAACTTACTTGGTGTACTTTTTTTTTATTTGCTTTGCGCGCGCAATTTTCTTTTCAACCTTATAACCATAAGTTAAAAACAAGAAACTTGAAAACAAGTGATCTAGCGACGAAGAAGTTTATTTGACGCCAACAGAATTGACTGAATTGATTTAACTGTTAATAATGCGCAAATGAGCTGTCTCCCTCAACAATCACGCGAGAAGTATTTGAAACAGTACAATATGATATTTAACAGCCTGGCGCAACTCAAAGTAAAAAAACGACTCTATGAATCGGAAGCGAATTTGGTACAAATTCTGATTGTTTTCGCTTCCATTTCATACATATTAGAATTACGCTATTTGTATGGCACATCCGTCTCTTAAAACGTAGTGGTTACATTCTCTTTGATATTTAACACGTGGCGACTAGGTAAAGGAGCCAAAACTTTCTCAGAAAACGTTTTGCTGGTATTATTTGTTATGATTTAAAGATTATTCTGTAATACTTACAGTAGTAGTTAATACTTAAACTAAAATAAAAGTATCTGTGTGTTTGTAAAAGTTTTTTTTTTTTTGCATTTCGTCATTTGCTCGCTGAGGTGGGATGAAAAGTTACGTGTTGCACTCGAGTGGAAAGATTTTTCACCTCGTGCTCTTTTGATTCCCTCGTTAACGCTCAGGATTCTAATTTTAGAATCCTTCGCTTGCTCGGTCATCAAAATTGAGCACGCGGTTAAAAAACAACTTTGCACTCTTGTATAACAAATAACTATTTCACTTCAATAATATTTATTATTTTAATTGTTGTTTTCGGGCAACTTACTAAAATATTACATGTTTTTTTTTTAAATGAAAACAATCACCTCTCCCTAAGCGGGTCTTGAACTCTCGACCTCTCCATTATCCGTAGACTGCTATTTCAACTGAGCTACCTGCCCCCCCTAGCCAAGTGTAATTCGTAGCGTAGCGTAACGAACGTTTGATAGATCACGTGACATTTGTCAATTCTAATACTAAAATCACAAAAATGTTCGGATGTGAAGCAGTTACCGTAGCCATATTAACGCTCGCAACATAAAATATTGCTCTCGCGCCGCTACCCGCGCTGCCAACGCAGCATCTCCTTACTTTTTGGTTAGCTCACTCACTCGCAGGAACGCAACAACAACCTAAAGGGAATTGTCATTTGGCTGCGGTATTCTGTAAGGTAGAGTACATTCCCCAGTCGGGTAGCTTACCATTATGCTCCCTACCTCTCTTTTCGTCAGAGCTTCGTTTGTCAGTCATCAGGGTGCACCGCGTGCAGGTGCAGTTGGCTTAGGTTCAAAGATGTTGATGAACCACTTACATCCCAAATAGAAACAATAAGGGCGCGTTCCCACTTAGTCGTAATGGTTAATTTATCGTCGGACGGCTATCGTTTCTAGCTGTTCCCATTAAAACGGCTGTTTATCGTCAATTTTTTTATCTTTTAGCGACTATCGTATCTAGCTGTTCCCATTGGATCGCGACGAATTAAGAGACGATTTAACGACGATTTAAGAGAGGTAAGGAGCGTAATTGTAAGCTACCCGACTGGGGAATGTACCTCCACCTCACAGAATACCGCAGCCAAATAACGGCTCCCTTGAGGGCTGTTGTGTTCCTGCGAGTGAGTGAGGTCACCAGAAAGGAAGGAGATGCTGCGATGGCAGCGGGGGTGGCGGCACGCGAGTGATATTTTATGTTGCGAGTGTTAATATGGCTACTGTAACCGCTTCACATCAGGCGGGCCGTATGCTTGTCTGCCACCCGACGTAGTATAAAAAAATTGGTTGCCTGTAAAGTCGGTATACGGGCGAAAGTTTTACGTGACAACGACTTTGAGTGGTAAAATGTTTTCGAGTGGAAGGGACGCATGCCTTTCACTTTTTATGTCTGTCTCTCTCGCTCTTAGAAGGGACACGCGTCCACGACACGCTTACAATGAGAGCGAGTGAAAGGCACGCGCCTTTCACTCGCTCTCATTGTAAGCGCATAACGTGACCCAGTTTCTTGAAGTGTCACCCGGCTAACCAATTTATAAGACGTTGTCACGTCAAAAAAAAAAAAAAAAAAGACGACATTTTATCGTTTCACGGCAGTCGCTTTGTCGTTTACACATCATTAGCAAGCTACAAACCTACAGTCGATAGATACGATAGATTTGCTGTCACGATTTCGTAAAGCGAGTCGTAAAACGATATTTAGTCGTAACGATATAAATCGTTACGACTAAATATCGTCGTGCTAGCCGTTCCCACTGTCATTCATGACAATTTCTCGTCACCGCAAAAAATGTCGTAGACGACAGTAAATCGTGTCGTTCTATATGTGAACACCTCCTTATAAATGTATAAGCCACGGCCCACGACACTTAAATCTACACGATTATTTGTCGTCATGAGAAAGTGGGAACGCGCCCTAAGAGTGACATAAGGAACCTTACAAACAAAATGTATTTTCAGTCGGCTTTGTAGTTTTGAAAATGTTTTATGAAACTTGTTAATAGATTCATCGTCATCATCGGGTCATTTTATAACGATAAATAATAATAATTTCCGACGTGTCTTCATCGGTCGGAGTGTAAACACAAGAAGGGCCCGCAGGACTCCCAGCTCTGGCTTGCCTTCATTGGCCGTCCAGAGAGGAGCCGCTAGAGCTATATGCTCCGGGGTGGAAGTGTTAAAGGGCATCACGCCGCGAGTAACTTCGGAGAAAGCGCAGCAAACCTCTCGACAACCCTGAGTCACTCACACCGGTGTTGCCCCCGGCCGTTTTCCAGGCATTTAGGGGGCCCATCTAGTGAGTGGCAAGCCACCGCCTGCCGCATATAACTAGCAATAAAAGCAGTTATGGCAGGCGTCCGTCCCTCTTCTTTTTTTTATACCACTAGATAGGCAAACAAGCATACGGCCTGCCTGATGGATAGCAGTTACCGTAGCCTACGAACGCCTGTAACACCAGGGGCATCCATCACACGCGCGTTGCCGACCCTGTAAAAACCTCTTCACGCCCTTTTTGAAGAACCCCATGCTGTAGTCTCCTGCGAAAACCTCGACAGGCAGTTCATTCCACAGCTTGACCGTACGCGGGAGAAAAGTTCTCTGGAACCGCACGGTACGCGACCACTTAGGCTCCAATGTGTGAGGATGAATTCCCTGTCGATGGCGAGCGGTGCGACTGTAGAAGGAGGCCGTGGGCATCATGTCAAACAACTCCTCTGAACACACCCCATTGTACAATCGGTAGAACACACAAAGGGACGCAAAATCTCTCCTCAGACTTAAAGGTTCTAAACCGTCTGTCAGTTTGGGATCGTCGACAATCCTCACAGCACGCCTCTGAATCGAGTCAGAAGGTGCAAGCTGGTATCTAGGCGCTCCCGCCCATAGATGACAACAGTACTCCATATGCGGCCGTACTTGAGCTTTGTAAAGCAGAAGCCTTTGCCGCGGATTGAAGTACTGCTTCGCCCTGTTGAGCACACCTAATTTCTTCGACGCCAGCTTGACCTTTCCCTCCAGGTGACAACGAAACTGGACGTCGTTGGAGATTTCAACTCCTAGAATCCCAATACTTTTGGCGATGGTAAGGGGTGTATTCAGGAAGTGTGGAGCCACAGCAAATGGGGTTTTCTTAGTCGGTCGTTGGCATAGCAATGAATGCCAATAGACAACATTGCTGCATATCATTGATAGATATGCAGCAAAAACAGCGACGGGGATAATACAGAACCTTGCGGGACGCCAGCATTAATGTCCATGCTATCGGAGCAACTACCATCAACAACGGCTCTAATGCTTCTGCTGGACAAAAAACTAGCGACCCATTCGCATAAAATTTCGGACTATTAAAAAAAGCATCCTGGGCATAGCAAGCAGGATATATAATAGAATACCCAATCAACTGACATTGTTATTACCACAATACAAATATTTAAGAATAAATTGTCTGCTTTACTTATCGACAAATGTTATTACTCCATTAATGATTTTCTAAATGATACAACAATGTGATAATTGGTTATTAATTTATTTATTACAATCTAAAGCTACTGATGTATTAATTAATTTATTAGGGATAACATAAGTAATGTATTGCGCATTCGATTTCTTCTTTTTGACATTTTTTTTTATGTATAATGTGACATACATTTATTATAATTATTTGATTCAAAAATTATGCATGGAATTTTGTGACATTTCTATGTATTATATTAATTTGTATGAAAAATTAATTAATAATGACGATATTATATCCACAAAGCCTGACTTTTTTAAAGTATATGTGTATTCAATGAACATTTGTAGGTCTGAGGGCAAAACATAGAGATCTCATATATCAATAACATAAACACCATTGTCAACATCAAATACCTATGTTTAACAAATAAGTTATTCTTATTCAAGAACCTGCTTCGTTATACTTACTATAGTCAATGCCATCTGGTTCAGCCAATTCTATGAAGCTGACAGGGACGGAACCGCAGACCGCTTGCACAGCCAGACTAAAAAAAAATTGGTCGTTATACTGATATTATGTAAATAAAAGAAATGTATAAAAATGATATGATTTTTGGCATACTTATGTATGGAGAGTTTTAAAAAATTATGTAAATAAAACACTGCAGAGTGGTCGGATAAGTTGCTTAATATTGCATTAGGCTATTTGACTAACATTTTTTTCGGTTTGATATGTAGGGACGTCTCTATAATATAACCATAGGTGAAAGAATTACTTCGATAGCACAAAAATCTCTCGAGATATGGTAATTTGAAAATCACAATTTTTAGACTGCCCCAAAACGCTCCATACAAAAGACTACCGAATTATGACGTCACAGGTTTGTATTTTGTATGCATCAAATCAGAAATTTGTACGACAACTATGTTAAATATTACGTTTATGTAATTAGTATCATAATAAAAGTTATAGTATTTTTCATTGCTTCTCCAATGGAAATATTATTTTTTAATAATTTCATACTTTTAAAATGGACTTTCCCGCCAAACTTTGATCGACGCTAAAAAAAGACTGACTGAAGATATTAGAATGAAAGTTTGCAGATCTTTATAGTTTTGTGTATTTTACGATATTGTTAAATAATTTATACAATTTTTAAACATTGGAAAATAGCCTATTGTAAATAGTAGAGATAATGAATTGTTGTGTCTAATATCGAATTTGGAAGGTTACAAATCGGTGAAAAAAATTGGTTGTCTGTATAGTCAGTTTACGGACGATAATTTTACGTGATAACGTCATAAGAAAACATCGGCCGATGAGTGGAAGAGAGATAAATGCGTCACAATCCGAACGCATAAGTCGATCGTGTTTTTAATATAGACTAAGAACAATAATGGCCCCAATATGCTACCTTGTGACACGCCATATCGAATCTGTCTAAATTTGATAAATAATTAATTTCAGTCTTCGTTTTTACAGAAGTTTTCGTCACTAATGTTGCTTGTTTTCTGTCAGTCAGATTTAACATTAACTAATAACTATCTTCTTCAATATACAAAATTCTCATGTCACAGTGTTAGTTACCATACTCCTCCGAAACGGCTTGGCCGATTTTGATGAAATTATATATGTATATTCAGCAGGTCTGGGAATAGGTTCTTATCTATTTTTTATGGCAAAACTACGTGTGCCGGGTCAGCTAGTTATTATAAGACATTAACTAAGAAATGCAATCGTTATTGAGTGATCTGTGAACACACAACTTATACCACTTGACAGATCAGGGCTGAAGCTGAAGCTGAAGCCGGTTACCATAGGATTTTTTGAATTGCATAATCAAACTTTAGATTAGATTCGCGATAGGTAATTGTGTTTATCTAACCAATATATAACCAAGGTGGTAAAAACCATAGAGCATTTTTGGGGTGTAAGTAGTTCATCAACATCTTTGAACTAAAGCCATCTTTACCTGCACGCGGTGCACCCTGCTGACTGACAAACGAAGCTGTGGCGAAAAGAGAGGTAGGGAGCGTAATTTGTAAGCTACCCGACTGGGAATGTACCTCCACCTCACAGAATACCGCAGCCAAATAAGAATTCCCTTGAGGCTTGTTGTGTTCCTGCGAGTGAGTGAGGTCACCAGAAACGAAGGAGATGCTGCGATGGCAGTGGGGGTGGCGGCACGCTTGCGATATTTTATGTTGCGAGCGTTAATATGGCTTCGGTAGCCGCTTCACATCAGGCGGGCCGTATGCTTATATGCCACCCGTAGTATAAAAAAAATAGAGCACTACCGACCAAGCTGAAGATATTTGTCATGAACATAAACTGAAGATCAATTTTTGCAATCATAATATCCGATGATAATCGGCTACAGCTTCGGCGGTTGAAACTGGCAAATCGGCATCTCTCAAGAAAGGATTTTTAAAAATTCCAACGGGATACCATCCCGGTATTTCGATAAAAGTAAAAATGCAATACTTACATGAAGTATATAAAGCGAGACATTATCTCGCCCCCTTTCAGGCACAAATAACGTATGTTGTCATTATTATAATATACGTACCTCTATTAAAACGATATCTGTTATCTGTAGATAATAATAGTATTATCACTATTATCGAATATATTGAGCGAATTAATCATTTGTAATCTGTTACTAATCTGGGCTACATAATACGTAGTATAGTTATTGAGAATGAAGTTGTTATTTGTTAGAATAAATTACGAGAGTTACGACGCAAGTTTTTGAGTGGAATATTATAATATTCCATATTGTAATATTATAATATATTTATTGTAATTATATTATTTATTGTTATTACATTAAATAACTTACCTACTTACAGTGGCGGCATTAGGGGGTGTCGAACAGGTCAATCGCCCTGCCCGGGGCTTCTTCGCTATTGCAACAACCCAAGCAAATTAAAAAAAATATAGATTTTTTAACTATATTTTTTTATTTAAATCTTTTGATTTTGATCCTTATTTACTTATTAAGGTTAACACATAGCGGAAAATTAAAATAAAGTTAGTTAACAAATTCATTCATTCAAAACACATTAAAAAAAAAATCATTATGTATCATATTACTTGGATATCGCGCCTCGAAACATCCACTTGAAGATCGGTTTTTTAATCGCATAGTACTTGGGGTCAGCTAGGGAGTAGGGATATCTTATCATATTTGAGGAATTTCATGACACTAGATCGACTTTCAGTCCTTGCTATTCTTTCAATAGAAAAGGACGTACCTAGCTCATTCGTTAGATGATGATTCGTGTGCTGAAGTTTCTCGAATGTTGCCCAGCCCACCACGCAATTGCGCTGGCTCAGTTCACTGCGCTGATGAGTTAACACACTTTTTAAAATTATGTTGGCGCACAGCGCAATTCAACACAAGTGTCAATACCTCCAATATCTATCAGAAAACCATGCAGCGGAAACGCAAGAAAAAACATTACAGATACCTGCCTAGTTTTCTTTACAAAAAGTAATGATATCCCACCAAAAACATAAATGTAAAAAAGGAGAGCCAAGTTCAATACAAAAAATATATTTGGATGTGGGCTTCGCCGCAAAAAGAATGGAGATCTAAATGAGTGCCAAGTTCTATGCAAAATCCAAATATGTATTTATAGGAACAAAATAACATTATGAACAAATATTAAACTCTATTTCTTTGCTTTATTGGATACCTATAACAATTGCTGTTATTTAAAAAAAATGTGAGATAAGATTTGACTTGGCCAGTTTTTATCAGAATTAAAATATATATTATTATATACACATATATATACACTTCTGGACACATCTATTGGCCCACCTTGCATTTTCAGTTTCGTTTGGTCCTAGCTAAAATTTAATATTAGGTCGAGCAAAAAGTTTTTATGCAGTTTTGAACCTGGCACATTCATAATTTCATTCAATAGTCTTTTTTTGAATTTCGAACACAGAATTTAAAGAAACAAAAGACAATTTGGAGCCTGTTCGTTGATATCCAACAATCGAATACTAAGAAGACTTGATTTTATTGGTTTACTTGGATTTAATTCTTGAAAGTGTGATTTTTTTCTTTGGTTTTGCAACAAACATTACTTATTCTTAACATTAAAGTGAGGTTCTATCAATAATCTATGGATACTTCGCCTGAAGTCGCCGCCCAAGCTGTGGCACTTATCCAGGCCGGACACAGCCAAAGAAATGTGAGTGCTCAACTTAATTTAAGTCGATCTGCGGTCCGAAATGTTTATCGGAGGTACCTAGAGACTGGCGGCTTTGTTCGTCGCCAAGGAAGACCACGATTTCGGGTCACAACTGAAAGGCAGGATCGATTCATCGTGTGACGACCAGCTTGAGAAATCGTCACCTTACCTCCATTGAGATACAAAACCAACTTCGTGACTTCCACGGAGTATCTGTGAGCGCTCGAACTGTTCGGAGAAGGTTAAAAGAACGCGATATGGTACCACACAAGCCAGCTAATGGCCCCAAACTAACGCGAGCCCACCGAACAGCGCGCCTTCATTTCGCGCGCACTCATTTAAATTGGACTCAGCAGCATTGGAGCCGTGTACTCTTTTCTGATGAGTCTAAAATTTTGTTACATGGCAATGATGGAAGGAAGAAGGTCTACCGACGTAAGGGAGAGCGTTTCGCACAATGCTGCTTTGAACAGAGGGTTGCTTATGGCGGTGGCTCATGGACTGTCTGGGGCGGTATATCCGCGAGCGGCAAAACTCAACTTGAGGTTGTTACGGGACCACGGATACACGGCTGCCAACATTAAATGCTGAAAGGTACATTCGTGAGTGCTTAGAACCTCACGTGATGCCATACGCGGGCTATGTGGGCCCAAATTTCCTTTTTATGCATGATAATGCAAGAGCCCATACGGCCGGCATCGTCAGGGAATATCTTCGGGATGTGAACATCACAGTTATGGACTGGCCAGCAAGAAGCCCAGACATGAACCCCATTGAGCACATGTGGGACGAGCTAAAAAGACGTGTTAGGGCTCGTCAGCCAGTTGCCCAGACGATGCAGGAGTTGAAAACTGCCATAGAAGAGGAATGGGGGAGGATCCCTCAAAATTTCAAAGAGCGGTTGATAAACTCTATGCCTAATCATATGAGAGCTGTGGTAGATGCCCATGGAGGCAGCACGCGTTATTAAATTAAACTTTTACATGATAAAAAATGATTTTTGTTCAAAAATCAACTGCCTTAATCAAGGCGCATACCCGACTTGTTAGGCGTAGCTCCATGTCGTGTGGTATTCTGAATTCAAATTTAAAATAATATGATCGAAAAAGATGGTAAAATGTATCAGGTTTAAAACTGCATCAATAGTTTTTGTTAATCTAGCAATCATATTTCGGTAGGGGCCATCGAAACCTAAACTCTAAGGTGGGCCAATAGATGTGTCCAGAAGTGTATATTATATCTATGTTGAATAACTTTATAAAATGACTTATGTAATGAAAACTGGCCAAGTCAAATCTAATTATTTAGATCTCCATTCTTTTTGCGGCGAAGCCAACAGCCAAGCATAATTTTTGTATTGAACTTGGCTCTCCTTTTTTACATTTATATTTTTGGTGGGATTCATTATCTCACCCGCCTACTGAGTCAACGAGCCGACATGGTGTGCAGCTGTGCGCTATTTATCTTAAGAACACAATGCCACGCACACAGGTACTCACACTGCACAGCAAGCAAAGCGTGCACCGTGACGCAGCTCACTTGGCGGCCGGAAGGGCCTACGATATTGTTGCGCCATTGCGCAATTTTGAGTTACCTCACTGAGCCAGTGTAGTAAGCTGCACTCGCGCTATTGAGTTGAGGCTCGAAATTACCCATGTCTACATAAACGCAATAGTTAAAATAACTAAAAAAAATGCGCCATGGCTCAGTTTTGGGTTCTCATTGTGCCGGGGCAGTAAGCTGCAATTGCGCTATTGAGTTGACGCACCAAATTTTACTTAATTACCCATGTCTACATAAACGCAATAGTTAAAATAAGAACGTGTGACCTTATAATCTACTAGACTTTTGTATGGAGCGTTTTCGGGATAGTGCAAAATTGTGATTTTCAAGTCATCATATCTCGAGAAGTTTATATGCTATCGAAGTAATTCTTTCACCTATAGCACAAATCTGCCACTCCATACAAATATCGCGTCGTTTACTACTACTTTTAAAACATAGCGTCTGTACAGAGCATGAATGAGCGTGTGTACGTGCGGCGCCATACAAACTGTTCCATATTCGTTTCAGAGGGGAGGTGAGGTCGACACGAGAGAGCGGCAGGGTGTGACCATACTGTACATAGTACTATTACTTATACTGTGCCTTTATTTATATTACAATGACATCCTTACATAACAAATCGAATGTCGAGTAGCTTAATAAAGATGGATGAAAGATTATTATTTATTAATCTAATTAGGCGTAACGTAATAATGGCAATTTATTAGGTACGTAATTAATTATCATTAATATGATATCATCATCATCGTCATCATCAGCGTGTATCTACCCACTGCTGGATGCCTTCCCCAATGCTTTCCACCAGATACGATTCTCCGCCTTCTGCATCCAGTCGCTTTCTTAAAGTCATCGGACCATCTTGAAGGTGGGCGTCCAACACTTCGTCGTCCTACGCGTGGCATCCACTTTAATACCTTTCTCACCCATCTGCCATCACTGACTCGGCAGGTGTGACCAGCCCATTGCCACTTCAGCTTGCAAACTCTGAAGGCTATGTCGACAACTTTGGTTCTCCGTCGAATTTCTTCGTTCTCCATAAGTCAGTAAATCTACATAAAAACACATTAACATAAGCACGGTTAAAATTTAGCGGGTCGTTTGGTTTATACATGCATGGTAGTGATTTTATAGTCCACGGGTCACTAAAATAACAAAGATCATGGTTCGTTTCTCTGATTTCTTTTGAAACTAAGAAATAATATTTTAAGGTATAAATTTGTTAGTTCGAACTCTTTGTACCTTAAAAGAAAGTCCATATCGCCCGGACTTGGCTAATTTAAGCATATACAGGATGCGTATTAAAAAGGTAGCAGATAATGAATGGGCAATGCGCACTATTATCTCTAACATTCAAGAGAATGTAGACAATAGCATAAAAAAGAAAACCATGCAACGGGAACGCAAGAAAAAACATTAAATCTCAATACCTGCCTAGTTTTCTTTACAAAAAGATTTATTTATCCCACCAAAAACATAAATGTAAAAAAGGAGAGCCAAGTTCAAAACAAAAATTATGCTTGGCTGTGGGCTTCGCCGCAAAAAGAATAGAGATCTAAATGAGTGCCAAGTTCTATGCAAAATCCAAATATGTATTTATAGGAACAAAATAACATTATGAACAAGTATTAAACTCTATTTCTTTGCTTTATTGGATACCTATAACAATTGCTGTTATTTAAAAAAAATGTCAGATCTTAAAGTAGGTTAGATTTGACTTGGCCAGTTTTTATAACATCAGTCATTTTATAAAGTTATTCAACATATATATTAATTCATTTATATCAATTAATATATATATATTTATATTAATTCTGATAAAAACTGGCCAAGCCAAATCTCACCTACTTCAAGATCTCACATTTTTTTGGATACCTATAACAGCAATTGTTATATTTATTACTGCTACAAATCAGTACAATTAATTCGCCTAAGGACGGGCAGAGTTTCGACTTATGATCCGGTAGAATACATAATGCCCCTGCAATGAGCCTGTTTTTTTTTTTTCGAAATGGATATCTATGCTTTTAGCCCGAAGGCTTTTAAAGCGAAAACTAATCTAGTGAGAGGGAGGGCGAACGCCGAGTGCACTCAGCCCGAAGGGTCAAACACCAGCGAGCCCCCGAGATGGTTCTGCAGGGTCCTCCCCACCGTTAGGATTCCAGCACTGCAAGCAGCGCTGGATTCCCCTGGGGAGGTCCCACTGCAAGCGGCTCCTCCCCCACCGCAAGGGACCCCTGCGCGGTCGGATGGAGCTCTCCGTCGTATTTATTCGCTTTTCCCCGCCATGATCGGGCGGTATAGCGATGGCAGGCCGCAGGCAGTGACGTCACGACCAATCGACGACACGATCGGTGGGCTTGTTCTCGACTGTTTGGCGCGCTTCCGGTCTAAGCCCGGCTATGGCTTGGCGCATGGCTTAGGCTGGCTGGCATGTTGTTACAATATAGAACATACCTACATGAATTTAAGTAGGCATCATATCGCTTGAAAATAAAACTGCAGATTGTTAAGAGCCATATTACATTTTGAGTGTGATTTTTGCGTAATATGGCCAATTTTGGCGTTCATGATCTCGGAAACAAAAATACATTAACAATGTTGACTTATTGAATAGTACAGAATAGCTATTGGCATAGTACGTAGCGGCCTCGCTTTTTGTAAATTTTGCTTAACTTTTTAAGTAAACCCAAAATTGCAGAGTAAGGTTTTCATAACAATGCGCGCATTCACTATTTTGAGCTCCTGGATTGTACTACTGTTCCAAACAAATAAAATAAAAAAAATAGAATGTTATGTGTTATATAGTCGTATAGTACATAGCGGCCTCGGAATTTTGAAATATCATTGATTTAATATAGAAAAAAACATTCTTTTAACCAAAAAAACTTCGAAAATCGCTTTAAGTAATTTCTCGAATAAACGATAATATTATTGAGCAAAATTTATACGAGAATAATTGTTACTTCATGATGAATAAAATTTGTAACATGAATTTATTATCTTATTTCAATAAAAACGATAAATATAACTTCAAAATTACTACAAAAAACGATGCACCGGCGGCCTTCGCGGGTTTAGTACTGCGCGAGAGCTCGTCAGCGTGCAAATGTAATAGGGCTCTTAACTAAAAATGTCCAAAATAGATATTTAGTGTTGTTTACTTAGATGTTATATTAAAATGAAACTACTACGTCAAACAACGCTAGTTTTTTGGAGAGGGCCTCATCCTCTGAGGCCCCTATCTGATGAATTTGCCACTGGCCCCTGATGGTATAATCACGCCTCTGTTCAATAGCTTACCTGCCGAGGTTTTCCCAGGAGACTGCAGCATGGGGTTCTTCAAGAAGGGCCTAAAGGGATTTTTGCAACGCTTTACAGATACTTATGGTGATACTAACGACCATAGGCTGAGATGACAGCTTACCGTCAGGCAGGTAGTATGTTTGTTTGCACCTTAGTTCATAACATATACATAAGTTTTTCTTCTTTCCCGGAAACTCCTTCATCCTTTATATCCTATAGGTACTATTTTTTATACTGCGCCGGGTAGTAAATAAACATACCGCCAGATGCGCAACAGATATCGTAGCCATATTAACTCTCGTAACATGAAACATCGGTATTTAAATAAATAAATATTGCTGGACAAATTACACACAGCCATCTAGTCCCAAACTAAGCAAAGCTTGTACTATGGGTACTAGATAACTGATATAATACTTAAATACATTCTGTTCATAAATACATAGATATACCTAATATATAGAAAACACCCAGACCAAGACAAACACACATGTTCATGCACACAAATATTTGTCTTATGCGGGAATCGAACCCGCTACCTCGGAGTCAAAGACAGAGGGACGAGCCCGGCGGTCGAATGGCTAGCAAATGGTACTTTGACTCCAAGGTCGCGGGTTCGATCCCCGCACAAAATAAACATTTGTGTGTATGGACATGTTACATATTTAGGCGCCACCAATTAGCCGATCAGCCATTGCGCAAACCTTCTCGCTTCACGGCAACCCCGCGATGCCGCGACCTGTGACGCAAGTGTTGCAACTGCACCAAGACCACCCATGACGGCCTTCGAAATCACACCGACTTAGTTTAGATTGACTCACTCTTGTTCCTACCATCGGGCATTTGTAACGTTTTAATAATATAATAATTTGTAATTTTTTTTAATAATTAAATTAATATTTTCAAAGTTGATTTCTTTTGCATCCTCCGGCCGCAGCCTACGTAAATAACATGTCTGTTTCTCTTGTCGATGGCAAGCGGAGCGACTGTAGAAGGACGCCGTGGGCATCATGTCAAACAACTCCTCTGAACACACCCCATTGTACAATCGGTAGAACACACAAAGGAACGTGGTTGTTTATGAACAAATAAAACAAAGTAATTTGAAATGAATTTTATTAATTGCAAAATATTATAAATTAATAATACATAATGATTGATATACTGTTATTGGTTAAAAAAATATAAAACATTGTAAAGAAACCAGTATTTCTTGACGCTTCGACCTTTGTACCGTTCTTATGCCGTATGCAATAAGAGTTACAATCGCATAGTCACTGTCGAGTATGACCTGGGGCTGGGGCTTTGACTATTCTGCCGAACTTGAAGACGATTACCGTTGGATTTTGACTTGAATATGTCTTTAAGAGCCATATTACATTTTGACTGTAATTTTTGCGTAAAATGGCCAATTTCGGCGTTCATGATCTCGGAAACAAAAATAAATTAACAATGTTGACTTATTGAATAGTACAGAATAGCTATTGGCATAGTACGTAGCGGCCTCGCTTTTTGTAAATTTTGCTTAACTTTTTAAATAAACCCAAAATTGCAGAGAAAGATTTTCATAAAATACGCGCATTCACTATTTTGAGCTCCTGGATTGTACTACTGTTCCAAACAAATGAATAAAAAAAAATAGAATGTTAATTCTTATATAGTCGGATAGTACATAGCGACCTCGGAATTTTGAAATATCATTGATTTAATATAGAAAAAAAACATTCTTTTTTCCAAAAAATCTTCGAAAATAGCTTTAAGTAAACTGTTAATTTCTCGAATAAACGATAATATTATTGAGCAAAATTTATACGATACTTCATGATGAATAAACTTTGTAGCATGAATTTATTATCTTATTTCAATAAAAACGATAAATATAACTTCAAAATTACTACAAAAAACGATGCACCGGCGGCCTTCGCGGGTTTAGTACTGCGCGAGAGCTCGTCAGCGTGCAAATGTAATAGGGCTCTTAATATTACTTCCATAGGGAGGCAATTCAAAAAAACGAATGATAACAAAATCGGGGGACACAGTTTGGTGTTGCAGCTACATATCTATCGTCTCCATCCAAAATTCAATCACACCACTGGATAGATCGATACCTCCACGGAACACTACGCCAACTAAAATTTCGACACTTTTTACCCGAGTGCGACAGAAGGAGGGTTATGTTTTTCGAGAGTATGTATGTATGTATGTATTAATAATTGTTTGGCACGCTCTGCAGCCTGGACGGCTCGATGGATTTTAGCTTGAGAGGTGTCGTTAGATTCGTATTTGTTGTGAGAGTGACATAGGGTACATCAAATATAAAAAAAATCAATATGGCGGCTGTGAGCCGCAAAATTGTCGTTGCAGTAATTTTTTTTTTCTTCTAAATATATCGATATGGGTATCAAAATAAAGGTCTCGATGGCCTGATTTCAAATATATATTTGATATATTCGTTTTTGCCTGCGGCTTTGCTTGTATGGAATTATATTATTGTTACGCGTGATTAATAAATTAATAAGTCGGGATTTTGTTTTTTTTAATTAACTTATAGCTTGTCTTTTTTTATCTAAATCGATTCATTACTTCAGTTACATAAAGCTACCTGAATTCTATTTACAAAAGACACACAGACACAACAAAATCGACAAATACAAACCGCTAAGTAAATGTATAACTCATATTGGCGGTGTGTATCTGGATGTGTATATTTTGAGTTGGCGTAGTGTTCGTTGGAGGTATCGAGATGAAGGGTCAAAGAATTTATTACGCTAAGTAAGGACTATGGGACATCGCGTGCGGGGCAGGGGGAAGCGCTGCCATTTTGAGACAATTTTAGTGCAACAACGTATTCACGTACAATACAGTGCCGTGTGCATGACACAGCCATACCTAATTTTTTCACTGTTTTAAGAGATTGAAGACCTGAGTATGTGATATTAATTTCAACTTGATACCTCGACGCGTTCCTAAGAACAAGGGTCTTGACAGACGGACGGACGGACGGACGGACACACTAAGTGATCCTATGAGGGTTCCATTGTTGACGTGATAACGTGTTATAATATAAATATTTTTTGAAAAATGGAAAAATTCACCTGCCCCCCCCTACGTGGGATTTAAACCCACGACCTCTCGATGACCGGTCGAGTCCTCTTCCAACTGAGCTACCAGGAAGGTGATCATCGAGAGGTCGTGGGTTCAAATCCCACCTAGGGGGGGCAGGTGAATTTTTCCATTTTTCAAAAAAATATTTATAATATTCTGGCAAGTTGGCCAAGACAACTATTAAAATAATAATAACATGTTATAAATCGATGAACGCCGGCTGCACGTACGAGAAAGCATGACTCATTGTCACGTTTCGCCTGAGCTGAGCGTGTAAGCGAGAGCGCGGAACAAGCGATTGAGAGGCACGATCGGCCTAAGCGACGTCCATGACACAGTCACACCCCATTTTATTATTTATTGCGAAAATCAAACTTCATCTTAGATTTATGGTACTTGTGTTTAGCTTTAAAACATCGATCAGGCCTCCCCAACCCGTCTGGCCAGCGTGGGGAGTGTAGGCCAAATCCTCCTTCTGTCTGTGACGGACGAGAGAGGGTCGTGCTCCTGTAGTGGAGACTAAAATGACCTGATGTGTTTAGCTTGGCTGGTAGAAACACTGGAGCTCTACGGACTGAGCTGAAGATGTTTGTCAATAACTAAAACGTAAGACCTATTTTCCAAATCAAAATATTCGACGGTAACCGGCTTCAGCTTCAGCGGTAGGGCCCCTGGGCTTGGCTGTGCTTGATTGGTTAATGAGTAATCATCTGAAACAAGAAAATATTAATAATATTAATACCTCGAGAGGCTCTCGCTAGGCAGTTGGGTCAATAACCAGATACAGAAGGCGGTTCTCCTGGACACGGCCCGCATCGTGAGAAGGCTCCTCACTCTGGAGCCCTGACCACCTTGTCTTCTTTGGATCTTCGCTCCACTACCGGCATATTTAAAAAGATAAAAAAACTGAGACACCCGTCTCAGTTTTTTTATATTTTTAAATGTATTTTTTTATATATCTATATTTAAAAATGTTATAAAACAAGAGTTTAAATGTGAAATAAAAGATAATAATAATAATCTTGGACAAATTACAAACTGCCATCTAGTCCCAAACTAAGTACATTAAAAATAATATATATCTATATATATATAAATCAATGCCACTTTTCGTTGTAATTTTATAACTCAAGAACGGGCTCACCTATCGAAACCAAATGTTTAGGCTTTGTTCGGACTATTTAGTAGATGGTTTATGTGAAGTTTGCACAAAATCGGTAGAGCGGTTCTTCATTTATCACATTTTTAAAATAATTAGTTGTTGGATTAAGTTTTAAAAAATAGCTAGCAATTAATAAAATATTTTTTTGTTTGAACAAATGAATTTTATGTTCCAATATTTTTTTTTTAATATTTCACTTTATACGTAGCGAAGCACGTACCGGACCGCTAGTTATACATATATACAACAGAAAATGAAGACATTAGGCTTTTAATACCTTATTTGCCATATTTCTGTCTCTCACATTGCCAAGAGGGGTAGTCAAATCACAAAACGTCGCCCGTAGTCTGTTGGATTATTTCTCTCGAGGCCCTCTGTATTTCGGAGCAGGCACGGATCCGTGAAAGGTGGGGGGGGGGGACATAAATAATAAATTATTATATTTATTCAAGTTTCAACTTACCTATCCCCTGACTAAAGGCTGGCATTCCCTCTGGAGCCACTCCAAGTCGTCTCCCAAGCCTCGCTGCTGCAGTATTGGTCCTAGTGTCTCTATCACTCTCTTGTGGTAGTTATTGGTGTAGGCGAGCTGTACAGAAATAAACATGCAAAACTCAATAAACAAACAAACATTTTCTTCTTTTTTTATACCACAAAGGTGGGAAACAAGCATACGGCCCGCTGATGATGACTGATGGTAAGCAGCTACCGCAGCCTATGAACGCCTGTAACACCAGGGGCATCACACGCGCGTTGCCGACCCTGTAAAAACCTCTTCACGCCTTTTTTGAAGAACCCCATGCTGTAGTCTCCTGAACAGAAAATCTTTTTTGAAACAATCTTTTTCTTTGTCAATATTGTTGTCTGCCTGTCTGTCTGTCAAGACCCTCTATGTCGAGAATGCGTGGAGGTATCAAGCTGAAATTTGAACTGAATACTCAGGTCTACGGTCCCATAAAGTTGTAAAAAAATCAAACTGCTAAGTTTACGGAAAAAAAAGATACATTCTCATTTCGACACATTCTCAAGGGAATCAAAACTCATAGGGTACTTTCCGTTGACCTAGAACTATGAAATTTGACAAGTAACATCGTTATAGACTACAAGTACAGGAATAAATCTCAAAACTATATATTTGTAATTAAATCTTAAAAAACAGAGGGTTAGATTCCTGAACTATTTATAATGATCCTACGTACGGGACCCTCGGTGGGCGAGTTCGACTCGCACTTGTTGATGAGAACGTTCTCCTGACAATAACTAATACAACATAAAAAGAAATAGCGATATTGGTTCAGCTGTTCATGCGGGATGACGTGACCAAGGGAAATAGAATCTAAAGAGAGGCAGGGAGCGTAATTGTAAGCTACCCGACTGGGGAATGTACCTCCACCTCACAGAATACCGCAGCCAAATAACAATTCCCTTGAGGGTTGTTGTGTTCCTGCGAGTGAGTGAGGTTACCAAAAAGGAAGGAAGGAGATGCTGCGTTGGCAGCGGGGGTGGCGACACGCGAACGATATTTTATGTCGCGAGCGTTAATATGGCTACGGTAACCGCTTCAAGCGGGCCGTATGCTTGTTTGCCACCCGAAGTAGTAAAAAAAAAAATAGGGATTCATTTTTATATATATAGGTGTTTTAGAACATTGGCAAGTCATCTATTGTTAAGGTGTCTTCAGCGGACGTGTCGGCACACAGCATCACGCCTGTCCTTACCTCAAAATCAGTCAGCAGTGCTACATCAATGCTCTCCCTCTGATTGGGGACCATCGTCAGGGTCCTGAATCCAACAACTCCACGACCGTCATAATCACCAATTAGGTTCTTTGCCTGCAAATAATGGCATCTTAATTAGTGGTATCGTCAAAAATCTTGGCCGTGAGGTTTCCTGCAGACTAGAATAGAATCACTCCGTCTCTTCCCGTAGATGTCGTACAAGGCGACTAAGGGAAATACATTATAAAACATCGATCACGCCTCCCCAATCCGGCCAGCGTGGGGAGTGTACGCCAAATACTCCTTCTGTCTGGGACGGATGAGAGAGGGTCGTGCTCCTGTAGTGGAGACTGAAGTGACCTGATGATGATGACAAAAATCTCGGCCACACTTAGGGTTGCCAACCAGTACTATAATATATAGTCATCATCATCATCATCATCAGGTCATTTTAGTCTCCACTACAGGAGCAATGACCCTCTCTGGTCCGTCCCAGACAGGAGGATTTGGCCTACACTCCCCACGCTGGCCAGACGGTTTGGGGAGGCCTGATCGATGTTTTATAATGTACGAGTATTAGTATAGTAAAATATATAGTATTGTACTATATTTCTGGTCTGCGTACTATATACTGTTGAATTAATATATAATACGCAAAAATAACGCCGGCTAGTGCGTGTCCAGTCCTGTATGGCTGATTTAGATTAGTTATACGGATTCTACCTGTATTGTAGTGTTACTGTGATTGAGGTGGCTGCTTTATAATTTAAGTACTATTTTTAATTCTGTTCTCATGTAAGTGGATTATTGTAATCTTTTATGAGAATAAATTCATTAAACCTAAAATATTATATTTTCAACACCGAAATCTAACAAACAAATCCTTAGTTTTAAAATTTATGATCGCGCTTTTACATTAACTTTTGAGTGATGCGTGCGTTTTTCAATAAAATATTATATTTTTTTGAAAGTGTACTATATTTTTTTATAGGTTATTTTGAAAAATACTATATTTCGCCGAAGAAATGTTGGCAACCCTAGCCACTCCATACAAATATCGCATCGGTCACTACTACATAAACAATAACGTCTGTGCAGTTCGTGAATGAGCGTGTGTGCGTGCGGCGCCATACAAACTGTTCCAGATGTACTACTGTTACTATTGTATCTCAGATTACATAAATGATAAAAGTATTTGGAAATGAATTGCTCTTGTTATGTTAATGATTGTATTTGTGTTTAATGTAACGATATTGGCAATTAAAAGACCGAAAGAAAGTCGGCCTTGAGTTTCTTGCCAGTTCTTCTCAAGAAGCCCCGTCGCCGGAACTGGCACTTAAATTCACTTTCACATTCAAGATAGTGTGACGAGAGTCTATCTAAGCTCTGCGGATTTAGAGTAGTAATGATTTATATACATGTTCTTATATTTAATTTGTATGACGTTTATAAGTGCTTTATAAAGTCCAAGGAATAAAGATATTTTGACTTTGTACTTTGTGTTGTTTGACCATACTGTACTATTAATATCCAATCCAATATCCCGGAACTAACAAATTCAATATGAAGAAATTAGTAGGAGTTCAGAAGCTCGTTGCGCGTGTCAGTCTAGTCGAACACGCAAGTTAAGCAACGTCGACGGTAGCCTGTCCACGGATGGGTTTCTTTATCTCAAGATTTTGGAATGTAAGTGGTTCATCAACATCTTTGGACCAAAGCCAACTTTACTTGCACGGTGCACCCTGCTGACTCACAAACGAGGCTCTCACGAAGAGAGGTAGGGCATAGCGTATTTAAGCTGCCCGACTGGGGAAGTACCTCCATCTCACAGAATACCGCAGCCAAATAACAATTCCCTTAAGGGTTTTTGTGACTTCTGCAAGTGAGTGAGGTCACCAGAAAAAAAGAAAAGAAGGTATACAGGCTGGCAACGGATCGGTGACCCCTTGGTGTTGCTGACCTACATGCATGGGTGGTGGTTGCTTTCCATCAGGTGACCCACTCATGCACGTTTCCCCCTCTCTCATAAAAAAAAACGTAAGCTCATTGTAGATTTGGTACAGCCCCCTACATCAGATCACAGATTAATTGGCAAGGCCGCTCATCAGCGTCCCAATTATGTATTATTTTTATATGAGGGGGGGGGGGGGGGGCATGTGGGTCACCTGATGGAAAGCAATCACCACTGCCCATGGAGATCAGCAACACCAGGATGTCGCCGATCCGTTGCCAGCCTATATTCCTTCCTTTCTTTCTTTCTGGTGACCTCACTCACAGGAACACAACAACCCTACCAAATAACGGTCCGACTTACCCTGGGATGGTCAGAGTCCTTGCCAACCGCCACCGTTTCTGCCAGGTCTTCGTGACGGATACCGTATTCACCGACCTTGTAGTAACCAGGCTCTGGGAGGAGGAAATGAAAGAATACGTATATCAAGTACACATCGGGTATTTATTTCTTAGGGTTCCGTACCCAAAGGGTAAAACGGGACCCTATTACTGAGGCTCCGCTGTCCGTCCGTCCGTCCCTCGGTCTGTCACCAGACTGTATCTCATGAACCGTGATAGTTAGGCAGTTGAAATTTTCACAGATGATGTATTTCTATTGCCGCTATAACAACAAATACTAAAAAATAGAATAAAATAAATATTTAAGGGGGCTTCCATACAACAAACGTGATTTTTTTCTTGTTTTTGCTCCTTATTGATAAAGGCAACATCTAGACGCTTGAAATATTCCCAGAATATTTAGTTATATGTTCACTTTAAAAATAAATAATTAAATTGAAGTAAAACAAATATTTGAGGGGGGTTCTCATACAACAAACGTGATTTTTTTTGCCATTTTTATAGATAAAGGTGTGGAACCCTACGTGCGCGAGTCCGACTCGCACTTGGACGGTTTTTGTTTTCATTACTTCCATCATTGAGTGGAGCGAGCGGGACGCTAATACACGCCGAAAAGTCACTCTTGGAAACGAATAGGCTATAAAACCACTGAACCGATTTTGATGAAACTTGTCACAATTAAAGACCTCGACATGCTTGAGGTTTGTGTCGAAAAAAAATTGAGATCGATCATGTCCTTGAGGAATGATCATCAAATACATTTTCCATTGAAATCAATGGAAAACATACACTCAGCGAATCTACTCGCTCAACTCAACCTCGATTTCGGCCCCGTGGGCTAGAATCCGGGCTAGAATTTTTTTTCTTTTATTCACTGTGTTCACTTACACACTTTTCTTTGTATTGTTTTGTGGTATAACAAAAATATTACAAACATACATAATAGGTCGGGGAAAAAGTCTTTTCGCATTATAGTATGTATGAACTTGTAATAAAATCTCTTTGGTTATACCATTTGTATCTGAAAGGTTTTGATATCTTTAAAAAGTTTAAATTTTAAAAAAGATAATTCCAAATTCAAATTAGGTAAATGTGTGATTTTCATTTGTTTTTTTTACTGTCAAGATGAGTGAATCTAATGAAGAAATGCGATACATTTTAAAATTTTACTACAAAAAAGGTAAAAATTCAACGCAAGCTGCGAAAAAAATTTGTGACGTTTATGGACCTAGTGCAGTGTCTGTGAGAGTAGCACAAATTTGGTTTAAGCGTTTTCAATCCGGAAATTTTGATGTCAAAGATGCACGTCGCTCTGGTCGCCCTGTTACGGATAAAATGGATGCCATTTCTGAAAAAGTGGAGCAAGATCGGCATATCAGTAGTTACGACGTAGCTGAAGAACTAGGAATTGACCACAAAACTGTTTTGGCGCATAAAAAGGTGGTCAAAGGCCGGCCAGGCTTCACAGACTCTGGCGAAACCCGGGTTAACCCGCAACAAGGTGATGCTGTGTGTATGGTGGGATTGGAAGGGAAGATATTCATTATGAGCTGTTACCGCCAGGCAGGACTATCGATTCTGAACTCTACTGTGAACAACTGATGAGATTAAAGCAAAAAGTTGAAAGAAAGCGGCCGGAATTAATTAATAGAAGGGGTGTGATTTTTCATCATGATAACGCTAGACCTCACACATCTTTAGCCACTCAGCAAGAATTAAGAGAGTTTGACTGGGAGGTGTTAATGCATCCGCCGTATAGTCCTGACCTTGCACCTTCTGATTTCCACCTGTTTCGGTCTCTTAAGAATTCTTTAGGCAATGTCAGGTTAACATCACGAGAAGACTGCCAAAACCACTTGGCGCGGTTTTTTGAACAGAAGTCCCAAAATTTCTATAGTAATGGGATCATGTTTCTACCTACAAGATGGCAAAAGGTTATCGAACGTAATGGCACCTACATACTTTAGTTAAATGTAAATAAACTTTATTAAAAAATGTTTTGAATTTTCATATAAAATACGAAAAGACTTTTTCCTCAACCTAATACATATGGGACGGGGGCCCACCACACATTCCCACCACTGTGTCTGCTGTGTAGCCAGGATTAACAGCGGCGACCAACAAAAAAGGCAATGAACAGTGAAGTCCATTGCAGTCCCGGGAGTAAGACTACAGCTGCCTTGGAACACAACGAATTTAATATGAAGAAATTAGTAAGAGTAGGAAGCTTTTGGAATTTGACTTCCCCTCTTAGCAATGTGAGAGACAGCAATATGGCAAATAAGGCATTAAAAGCCTAAAGAGATGGCTAGTCAAGTGAAGCTCAACTGCCGTGCACTACGGATTTTAAGTTTCTAACACTATTAGGGACCTAAAACATTGAGTTGTTACCTAACACATCGATTCCAATAATATGAATTGCAAAATCGACTGAACGCTTGGTACTTCCCTTGTTGCTACCAAATCTGAATAGTATACTACCCCGGAAGCAACTTGCAATGAATTGAACATGTCATCCACATACATACATATGTATGTAATCTTTTTATAACTATCGGGGTCACCGATCCGTTGCCAGCCTTTTAAGGGAAATGAAACTCTGTTCTTGAAGGCACCCATGTCGTAGTTGTTCGGAAATACCGCTGAAAAATTACTCCAAACCTATCAATACTGACCAATGCTGAGAATCTGACCCGGCTTCAGGCCAGGGTCGTGAGGGTATGGTCTCCAGGACATCCCGGAGGGGCCCTCGTGCACGTTCAGGAAGTGTCCCACGCCGTGGCCGGTGCCGTGCGCGTAGTCCAGACCCACGTCCCAAAGAGCCTTGCGGGCGAAACTATCCAGGACGTTACCCTAGACAAACAAAATTAATCTATTTATACATATAAAAGCGAAATACCACTCACTGATTAATCACGAAATCTATGAAACTACCTACAAAATGAATAAATAATACAAACAAAATGAATAAATAAATATTTCTGGACAATTTACACAGCGCCATCTAGTCCCAAATTAAGCGCAAAGCTTGTACTATGGGTACTAGATAACTGATATTATACTTAAATATTACAATGAAATCGCTCGATTACTTTGAAAGATATCGATTTATCCCAGTCCTTAGTGAAAAAAAAAAAATCCTGAATAATAAAATAGGAAAGCAATATATATTTTCAGCAAAATTCATTGAGCTTATAAAATCGTCCGGTCGTTCTGTCTGTCCGTTGCCATAAAACTCAAAATTTTGAAATTCTGACTTCAGATTCGTGTATCAAAAAGTAGTAATGTAAAGTGACCTTGGTTTTCCAAAAAAAGTCGTTCTGTCTGTCTGTCCGTTGCCATGCTGCGCGTCCGATGTTTTGAAATAGTTTTTTTGTAGATAATTTTTGATCTAGTTTCACCCCCTTTAAGGTTACATTATATCCCGGGTCACACTATATTATGAAGTTACCTTGACTCCCTGCGGGAAGAGCGTGCTCCCGACCATGATCTGTCCCTTGAGCACGCGAGTGAAGGCGTCCCGCTGCTGGGGACTCGCGGAGTTGTTCATATGACGTGTCCTCGTTATGTCCGTGGTACCGTCCCTGTTCATGAACAATATACCAATGTTAGAGGGGTAACTTCCAACATTTTACATTCTACAAAAACATACATATACAATATAGAATGGCCGTGTGGTTTCCGGCAGACTAGAATAGAATCACTCCGTCTCTTCCACCTTCACCAATTAGGTTCTTTGCCTGCAAACAATGGCATTTTAATTAGTGGTATCGTCAAAAATCTTGGCCGTGAGGTTTCCTGCAGACTAGAATAGAATCACTCCGTCTCTTCCCGTGGATGTCGTACAAGGCGACTAAGGGAAATACATTATAAAACATCGCTCAGGCCTCCCCAACCCGTCTGGCCAGCGTGGGGAGTGTAGGCCAAATCCTCCTTCTGTCTGGGACGGACGAG
This sequence comes from Hypsopygia costalis, assembly GCA_937001555.2. Lineage (NCBI taxonomy): Eukaryota > Metazoa > Arthropoda > Insecta > Lepidoptera > Pyralidae > Hypsopygia > Hypsopygia costalis. Next base: position 905,536 of record OW443355.2, read on the forward strand.
AGAGGGTCGTGCTCCTGTAGTGGAGACTGGGGGAGGGAGTGGGGCGAACAGATACAAGCAGACGGAGCGCCATTACCGGGACAGTGTTCAATGAAATTCATGATTTTGTACGAACAATAAATTTTTACTTAAATACATATTTGTCCAGAAATATTTATTTATGTAAAAATTGAATGTTAAAATGTGAAAAATAAAAATACTTCAGTAACATACTTGTACTGTCCTCCAGAGTCCAACAGAAACATGTCGTTTTGTTTGATAGCATGTTGCGGCCCCTCCCTGCTGGCGGAGTAATGTATGATGGCTCCGTTGGGGCCGGCGCCGGCGATCGTGTCGAACGACGGCCCCATGAAGTCTGCTTCTTCCCTGAATAATACAATATTTGATTGATTGATTTGATTTAAAGTAATTATGTAATTTAAATTAATTTATTTATGTCTATAGCTTGAAGTCTGCTTCTTCTCTGAAAACATGGTGACATAAAACAATATTTGATTGATTGATTGATTAGACGAGCTCGGTGGCGTAGCGGTCAATGACGCGGCTTCGATACCAACGCTCGTGGGTTCGATTCCCACACAGGACAAACATTTGTGTGCATGAACATGTCTGTTTGTCTTGGTCTGGGTGTTCTATGTATCATAAGTATGTATTTACAAAAAAAAATGTATTTACGTATGTTTATCACTTGTCTAGTACCCATAACACAAGCTTCGCTTACTTTGGGGTTTGGATGGCGCTGTGTAATTTGTCAGACAATATTTATTTATTTATGTATTGATTTGATATAGTTAATTTAATTGTGTAATTTAACTTATTTATGTCTTATGTTATTCAATTTAAAATATTTTAATAAATATTTATACTATCACGTTTTATATGTAGCCTTTGAGAAGCGCATTGGCTTGCTGTAATGCTTGTGAGTGAGTGGGTGAGTGAGTGAGTGAGTGAGTGAGTGAGTGAGTGAGTGAGTGAGTGAATAAATAAAATAAATAAATATGTCGTCAACCCTTAGGTACTCATTCCACTGCTGGAAGACGTTTAGAGCGTACTCCACCACGACGACCCGTTTTTTCCAGTCCAACGTCTTAAATACGTTTTCCAGAACAGCGGCAAATAGTTTCGAAGAAATTACATGACAGCTGGATAGGCTCAGACTGCTGGTCCTGGACTTAGAGGTGCCACTTCTCAAAGAGAGCATACCCGGAGATTTATTGAGAGCAGGCAACGCAGCATCTCCTTCCTTTCTGGTGACCTCACTCACTCGCAGGAACACAACAACCCTCAAGGGAACCGTTATTTGGCTGCGGTATTCTGTGAGGTGGAGGTACATTCCCCAGTCGGGTAGCTTACAATTACGATCCCTACCTCTTTTCGCAAAAGTTTCGTATGTCAGTCAGCAGGGTGCACCGCGTGCAGGTGAAGTTGGCTTTGGTTCCAATATCTTGATTTTTTTTATACTAAGTCGGGTGGCAGACAAGCATACGGCCCGCCTGATGTGAAGCGGTTACCATAGCCATATTAACGCTCGCAAAATAAAATATCGCTCGCGCGCCGCCACCCCCGCTGCCATCGCAGCATCTCCTTCCTTTCTGGTGACCTTACTCACTCGCAGGATTGATGAACCTTACACCCCAATACATTTATTTAACAATTATAAAACTCACTTTCTAAATTCTAACAATTTGTCAGCCGCCTGAACTTCGCTGATTTCATGCCCCGAGTTAACTTGATTGTGAAGCCATCTGAAGAACCGAACTACAGCAATCCCATCACGGATATGACATTGGCGGAAACCCTGAAAATAATCAAAATTAGATGACCCAAGACCTGGCACATTCCTCGCCCAAAGGGATCAGTTTAGCCATCCGGCGAGGTAATGCTGCTAGCATCTCGGGAACGATGCCACATGGGCCAAACTTTTTACATTTAGTTTAGTTTTAGGTTAGTTTTATTCTAGTATTATTTAGTTTAGCTTATTGTATGTATTGTTTTACCGATTCAAACATATAAAAATAACTACTATATTACTTATAACACGACTAGCCCTACGTTACCTTCAAATATTGCAGGTGACTAAATCGCCACCCTGTATATTACTAACACACACTACATCGTGTTGTATCGTATCGTGTTGTGTTGTATCGTGTTGTGTTGTATCGTGTTTTGTTGTATCGTGTTGTGTTGTATCGTGTTGTGTTGTATCGTGTTGTGTGGTATCGTGTTGTGTTGTATCGTGTTGTCACACTACATCGTGTTGTATCGTGTTGTGTTGTATCGTGTTGTTGTGTATCGTGTTGTGTTGTATCGTGTTGTGTTGTATCGTGTTGTGTTGTATCGTGTTGTGTTGTATCGTGTTGTGTTGTATCGTGTTGTGTTGTATCGTGTTGTGTTGTATCGTGTTGTGTTGTATCGTGTTGTGTTGTATCGTGTTGTGTGGTATCGTGTTGTGTGGTATCGTGTTGTCACACTACATCGTGTTGTATCGTGTTGTGTTGTATCGTGTTGTGTTGTATCGTGTTGTGGTGTATCGTGTTGTGTTGTATCGTGTTGTGTTGTATCGTGTTGTGTGGTATCGTGTTGTGTGGTATCGTGTTGTGTTGTATCGTGTTGTCACACTACATCGTGTTGTATCGTGTTGAGTTGTATCGTGTAGTCACACTATATCGTGTTGTATCGTGTTGTGTTGTATCGTGTTGTGTTGTATCGTGTTGTGTTGTATTGTGTTGTGTTGTATCGTGTTGTGTTGTATCGTGTTGTGTTGTATCGTGTTGTGTTGTATTGTATCGTCTTGAGTTGTATCGTGTTGTGTTGTATCGTGTTGTGTTGTATCGTGTTGTGTTGTATCGTGTTGTGTTGTATCGTGTTGTGTTGTATCGTGTTGTGTTGTATCGTTTTGTGTTGTATCGTGTTGTGTTGTATCGTGTTGTGTTGTATCGTGTTGTGTTGTATCGTGTTGTGTTGTATCGTGTTGTGTTGTATCGTGTTGTCACACTACATCGTGTTGTCACACTACATCGTGTTGTATCGTGTTGTGTTGTATCGTGTTGTGTTGTATCGTGTTGTCACACTACATCGTGTTGTATCGTGTTGTGTTGTCACACTACATCGTGTTGTATCGTGTTGTGTTGTATCGTGTTGTGTTGTATCGTGTTGTCTTGTATCGTGTTGTGTGGTATCGTGTTGTGTTGTATCGTGTTGTGTTGTATCGTGTTGTGTTGTATCGTGTTGTGTTGTATCGTGTTGTCACACTACATCGTGTTGTATCGTGTTGTGTTGTATCGTGTTGTGTGGTATCGTGTTGTGTTGTATCGTGTTGTGTTGTATCGTGTTGTCACACTACATCGTGTTGTATCGTGTTGTGTTGTATCGTGTTGTGTTGTATCGTGTTATGTTGTATCGTGTTGTCACACTACATCGTGTTGTATCGTATCGTATTGTGTTTCATCGTATTGTAGCAACTCTCACTCACTCACCTCAAGTTCCACGTCGTTTTTGACGAGTTTCATCAACGCTACAGGTGACACTTCTGAAATAACGTCCAGAGGTTTGTCTAAAACGTTCACCTGAAACATACAAAACATTCACGTACAGATATAATGACATTTTATACATAGACGCGTCACAGGCTAACATCACGGCAGTAAAAATGGACTACAAAGTGCTAACTCAATACCTCAAGCAGTACGTAAAGAAAGGAAAATAATGTGAATACACCGAAAGGCATTTTATCTACAATGTTTCAATAATTGTTGACGTGAAAACTTCTTTAACTGCGTTGAGTACTTATTGGGATGGTTAAAAAATGTTAAAGTCGCATTAGGATAAGTGACCTGATCGAAGATTCGTAAGACGGAGGGAGAGTAGACGGCACGGCGTATGAGAGGTAGTAATATCCCCCTCTCTTTCTACCGCGCAGCGAAAATGTATGCCTATTACTGCTGTTTATTTTTAATGTAATATAAATTGTCACGTTTGCGTACAATAGCGCGATAAATCAATATTGTATTTTACCACATAAATGATAGTACTTTTATACTGATAAATAAAACAATTCGTGCGAAATTATACCCTAACATGGAGGCAGGTAAAATGCATATATAGATAAAACATACTACAAATTCAGTTTATTTTATAAACTAGCGGCCTCGCCCCAGCTTCTCCTAGGCATACCTTGTTAGACGGAGAAAATTTTCAAATTCAAATGGCAAATAATTTTGTCCGTAAACTTCCCGGTACCAGACTGGGAGACCGTGGACGAGGAACTAATGAAGAAGTAATTATTTTAACAAAAAAAAAACCGACTCCAATCATGTATATACAGACGTAGATGTAGATACAGGCTGATAATGATGATGAAAAAGTATAGGACCAATCCGGAAGTATACTTTTTCAAATAAAAAAAGTTTTTTTCAAATTGATTTATAAATGTGGGATAGATTTTTGAACGTGAAGTATGAACGTCTGTTTCGGAACGCAGGTGTGTGACAGGAAGGGATGTATGAGCGAGAGAGAAAGAAGATAGCCACGACGAACGACGGACGACGCACGGCACAACACGTTACTTTGCTTGTTCTTTTCTAATTTTCATAAAAATAAATCAATTTACGGTGAAGTCCGTGTTTTTCTCCAACCTCGACCCCACATAAATGAAGGAGTAACGAAATGACAAACCTAACAGTGCGTAGATACAGGCTTACGATGATGATGATGATGAAAAAAATATGGGACCAATCTGGAAGTATACTCTTTCAAATAAAAAAAAAGTTTTTTCAAATCGGTTTATAAATCACGGAGTAATTAAGTAACAAACATTAAAAAAAAATATACAGCCGAATTGAGAACCTCCTCCTTTTTGGAATCGTTTAAAAAATGGACATACCCCAGAAGCGGCTCTGTATATCGCCTCACTCGCGTCACTTGTGAGCCACATCGGTCGTTTAGATCCTTCAGCTTCAGTTCTCTGAAAACAAAACATGTAAATAAACAACTATAACTACTAGGCCCGATTCGATTCTAGCCCGCGGGGCCGAAATCAAGGTAGGGAGTAGATTCGTTGAGTGTATGTTTTTCATTGATTTCAATGGAAAATGTATTTGATGTTCATTCCTCAAGGACATGATCAAGGTTTACAGAACACAGGAACAAGGCTTATGTATAGTTCATAGTCACTATTTATGGTTTTGTTATATATTTGTAAACCGCATTCGTGGATGTCTGCACTTCCCGAAGGTTGACTGGTAGAGAATACTTTTATCTTTAAGTCCGCCTTTTGTACCATTGGTCTTATTGTGGTCAGTAAAGAGTTTAAATAAATAAATGATCGATTTAAATTTTTTTTCGACACAAACCTCAAGCATGTCGAGGTCTTTAATTGTGACAAGTTTCATCAAAATCGGCTCAGTAGTTTTGGAGCCTATTCATTTCCAAGAGTGACTTTTCGGCGTGTATAAGCGTTCTGCACGCTCCACACAAAAAGTCGCACAACTCCAGTCGCAGTCGAGAACCTAAGTACTCGACATAGCTCTCAGAGTCAGCAAGTTGAAGTGGCAGTGGGCTGGCCATATCTGCCGAGTCAGCGATGGCAGATGTGGGAGGAAGGTTTTTTTCTTTATATGAGAGGGTAGCAAACGAGCATGTGGGTCACCTGATGGAAAGCAATCACCACCGCCCATGGAGATCAGCAACACCAAGGGGTCGCCGATCCGTTGCCAGCCTATACTCCTTCCTTTCTTTGTTTCCGGTGACCTTACTCACCCGCAGGAACACAACAACCCTAAGGGAATTGTTATTTGGCTGCGGTATTCTGTGAGGTGGAGGTACTTCCCCAGTCGGGCAGCTTAAATATACACTATGCCCTTCCTCTTTTCGCCAGGGCCTAGTTTGTCAGTCAGCAGGGTGCACCGCGTGCAGGTGAGGTTGGCTTTCGTTCAAAGATGATGATGAACCACTTACACCCCAAAGGTATTAGAATTAAAGGCAGCGCGTGAGACGACGAAGCGTTGGGCGCCCTGCTTTTAAATGGTCCTTAAGAAAGCGGCTGGAGGCGGAAGACGGAGGATTGCATATATTAGAAAGCAATGGAAAAGGCCTATATCCAGCAGTGGGTAGATACAGGCTGATGATGATGATGATGATGATGAAATAAACAAATATTCACTATTTATTCTCATTCGTGTTAAGGTAAAATTAAGAGTTATAAAGTATTCCTCAAAAAAGTATTTGCAGGGGATGACATATGGTGCAGAGACTTGGACACTGACCATCGGACTGGTCCACAGGCTAAAGGTCGCGCAGCGAGCGATGGAGAGGGCTATGCTCGGGGTTTCTCTGCGGGATCGAATCCGGAACGAAGAAATTCGACGGAGAACCAAAGTTGTCAACATAGCCTTCAGAGTTTGCAAGCTGAAGTGGCAATACCGGTCACATCTGCCGAGTAAGTGATGGCAGATGGGAGGAAGGTTTTAGAGTGGAATCCGCGCGTGGGACGGCGAAGCGTTGGGCGCCCTACTTCTAGATGGTCCGATGACTTTAAGAAAGCTTCTGGATGCGGAAGGCGGAGGATCGAATTTGGTGGTAAACATTGGGGAAGGCTTATATCCAGCAGTGGGTAGATACAGGCTGGTTGATAATGATGATAAAGGATTGCTCACCGCTAAGTCCTGAAGCCAATCAACGACATCGCCATACTCCTTCATCACCAATTCCACACCTTCATCGAGCAGCTGCTGCATCACCTCGTCTGATAGAGTTCCGTTACTCCAAAAGAGTGTGACCAACGATGGAGTTACGACGAGGTACGAAAAGAACACCGGGTTGTATTCTATGTCGCTACCTCGGAGGTTGAGGGTGTCTGAAAGAAAAATGAAAAGTATAATACATATATAATATGTATAATGTATAGTATATGGGGTGTAAGTGGTTCATCAAGATCTTTGAACCAAAGCCAACTTCACCTGCACGTGGTGCACCCTGCTGACTGACAAACGAAGCTCTGGCGAAAAGAGAGGTAGGGAGCGTAATTGTAAGCTACCCGACTGGGGAACGTACCTCCACCTCACAGAATACCGCAGCCAAATAACAATTCCCTTGAGGGTTGTTGTGTTCCTGCGAGTGAGTGAGGTCACTAGAAAGAAAGGAAGGAGATGCTGCGTTGGCAGCGGGGGGTGGCGGTGCGCGAGCATTATTTTATGCTGCAAGCGTTAATATGGCTACGGTAACCGCTTCACGTCAGGCGGGCCGTATGCTTGTCTGTCATCCGACGTAGTATTAAAAAAAAAGTCAATAAAATTACACCCTGTATAATATTATATGATATATATAATATGTCTTTAAAATTGACTGGTGAAATTGATAGAGGCGATTGCGTAGCTATTTCTAATCACGAAACAATAAAAAAAACTATACCTTAAAAAGAGATCCAAATTAGTTTAGTTTTTGTAGTATCTGTTATTTTAACGTGTAGTATATAACTGTAATTTTTTGGATTGGCCGTGTGGTTTCCGGCAGACTAGAATAGAATCACTCCGTCTCTTCCCGTGGATGTCGTACAAGGCGACTAAGGGAAATACATTAAAAAACATCAGGCCTCCCCAACCCGTCTGGCCAGCGTGGGGAGTGTAGGCCAAATGCTCCTTCTGTCTGAGACGGACGAGAGAGGGTCGTGCTCCTGTAGTGGAGACTAAAAATGACCTGATGATGATGATATAACTGTAATGTTGTTTTAGGGGTGTAAGTGGTTCATCAAGATCTTTGAACCAAAGCTAACTTCACCTGCACGTGGTGCACCCTGCTGACTGACAAACGAAGCTCTGGCGAAAAGAGAGGTAGGGAGCGTAATTGTAAGCTACCCGACTGGGGAATGTACCTCCATCCACCTCACAGAATACCGCAGCCAAATAACAATTCCCTTGAGGGTTGTTGTGTTCCACCAGAAAGAAAGGAAGGAAATGCTGCGTTGGCAGCGGGGGTGGCGGCGCGCGAGCAATATTTTATGTTGCAAGCGTTAATATGGCTGCGGTAACCGCTTCACATCAGGCGGGCCGTATGCTTGTCTGCCACCCGACGTTGTATAAAAAAAAAAAAAAAAACCGCTGATAGCGATCACGACGGAAAGCACGCAGAGGGCGCATGCACGACAACCCCACGTGTCTCCTACCTACATAGTAAACTTGAATCTCGGAGATAAACAAGAAATCTTACTATAGTCATACCATATACTGTGGCCATACCACATTTATGGTTGATTAAGTATTTTCTTTTTATTGATTCGTGATTATTTCTAAAAACATAATCGTCTCCTTGAATTTGAGCAGCCTTTAAAAACACACCTGATGTAAAGCAATCACCCCGCAAATGGAGATCAGCAACACCAAGGGGTCGCCAATCCGTTGCCAGCCTATACTCCTTCCTTTTTTTCTCGACATTCTCATTTACTTATTGATACACTGTTATATATAAAAACATTATTTCCGTCACTGTTAAGTGTTTTGTTGAATATTTTTTTGTTTAACATTTTCTGTAAACAAGGTCGTCGCCATGGCCCGCCGGGGGGGGGGGGGGGGGGGGGGGGGGGAGTTGATAATGGAGAGAGAAAAGTATTGAATTGTAGGTAAAGTCGAGAGCTCATGAAGCTTTTCACATGTAGTACGAGCCTTACCTTAGTTTTGTAGTTTCTTGTATGTGAGAACATGTTAATTGTGTTATTTATATAGTTTTATAACCATGTTATTTACACTGTAATGTTTTCCAAATAAAATAAAATAAATTACATGTACAGCGATTGTAATACGACGCGTAAAGCTTCACGAGTTCTTGACTGTACAATAAATAAAACTTATAAATAAATAGAACCTCTAGTGGATCTCTATAAATGTCTGATATATGTCTCTGGGGAGGGGGGAGCAGGGAGGGGCACCCCCCCCCCCCCCCTGGCGACGTCTGTAAACGACTGTTTGTTGACAAAATACTTCGCTTTGAGCATACTTACAAGCGACTTCATCCAGCGCTGTGATCACTAAAGCAGCTGCTTTCTTCTCTGCTATCTTCTCTCTTAATTCTTTTATCTTCTGTCCAGCGGTTTTACCTAAAAACCAATATTTTATAAATACTGTGGTTTTAATTATATTGTCATAGGATAGTGTTGTTGTTGTTGTTGTAAAGTCTTTATTGTACAAAAGATAATAACATAACAAGACAATAAAATAGTTATGTACAATGGCGAACTTATCCCAAATGGGATCTCTTCCAGTCAACCATTACAGACTTGAATGTAAACATAGTTTGGCAGAAACATAGGTACAATAATGAATAGATGGTGACAAAATCAGGATAAATATAAGAAGAATCAAGACAAAAGTAAAAGTAACGTTTAGACATAAGTTTAGACAGACTGTATAACATATACCTATTTCAGAATAAGAGAGAGAGTTAAAGTTAATAGGACTAATTTAGTGTAAGAACATTACCAGTCACACCGCTCAAATGCCTTCTCAGGTGCAGCTACGTATATAGTGGATATAGTAGATAGGAAGTAAAAGAAAAAAAAGCCTTATATTTAAATACAAATGTTTGTATTTAAGTATAATATCAGTTATCCAGTATTTAAATATAATATCAGTACCCATAGTACAACGTTACCACACGGGTATAATAATACCCGTAATGAATAAAAAAAAACCGGCCAAGTGCGAGTCGAACTCGCGCACGATGGGTTCCGTACCACTATCTATAAAAACGGCAAAAAAAATCACGTTTGTTGTATGGGAGCTCCCTTAAATATTTGTTTTATTTTAATTTAACTATTTATTTTTAAAGTGAATATATAACTAAATATTCAGTGAATATTTCAAGCGTCTACCTACTGCCGTTATCAATATCGAGCAAGAACGAGCAACAAAAATGGGAGCCCCCTTAAATATTTATTTTATTTTGTTTTTTTAGCTTTTTGTTGTTATAGCGGCAACAGAAATACATCATCTGTGAAAATTTCAACTGTCTAACTAGCACGGTTCATGAGATACAGCCTGTTGACAGACGGACGGACAGTCTCAATAATAGGGTCCGTTTTACCCTTTGGGTACGGAACCCTAAAAATTAGAAAAATGAAATAATTATATATTTCTCACCAGTATACTTGACAGGTAACGGTAAAACTTGGTTGTTTGGTCGCTGTGGTGGTGGATCGTGGAGCTGGACCCTCACTTCATCCACCAAATTGCTAGGAACAGCCAGCAGTTCCATTCTGGCTCTCCTGAGGCCCGTCTGGAAAGATTTTTATATATACTACGTTGGTTGGCAGACAAGCATACGGACCGCCAGATGTGAAGCGGTTACCGTAGCTATTTGAGCAAATATCGCTCGCGCGCTGCCACCCCCGCTGAAATCGCAGCGTCACCTTCGTTTCTGGTGACCTCACTCACTCGCAGGAACACAACAACCCTCAAGGGAATTGTTCTTAGGCTGCGGTATTCTGTGAGGTGGAGGTAAATTCCCCAGTCGGGCAGCTTACAATTACGCTCTTTACCTCTCTTTAAGATACTTCATTATTGTAGAACGTTTAAAGAAGTTTGGGGCGTTAGTGGCTCATTGTCATCTCTAAGCCAAAACCAACCTCATCTTGTGGTGCAACTTGATGATTAACTAGGTTTTGGCAAAAGTTTGGCTCTTTACGCATTTAATGCCTTATTTGCCGTATTGCTGTCTCTTACTTTGCCAAGAGTGGAAGTCAAATTCCAAAAGCTTACTGATTACCGTCAGGCAGATCGTACGCTTGTTTGCACTTCCCAGTCGATCAAAGAGACGGGCAAGTCAAAGTCAAATTCCAGAAACTTCCGACTCCTACAAATTTGTTCTTATTAAATTCGTTGTGAGTTCCACCAAGGCAGTCGTATTTTTACCCCCGTTAAAGCAATGGACTTCAGTGTTCATTGCCTTTTTTGGCTGTCGCCGCTGTTAATCCTGACTACACAGGAGACACTGTGGTGGGAATGTGTGGTGGGCCTCCGTCCCGAAATAAAGATAGCCAGCAGCGTAATGAGTACCATAGAAGCTAAATAATAACTCCTAGAGGCCTAGAAATTATTATTTACCTACCTAGCTACCAGAAAAGAAGGACATGCTGTGATGGCAGCGGATATACTTTCAATTGCAAATGTCTATACGCTACAGTACCCTGATTTTTAAAATATATTTATATAATAATGACTTATGTAACGCGTTTATAACATATTTATATAACAAGTATACGGTCCTTCTGATGTGAAGTGGTTACTGTAGCCATATAAACACATGCGACGTGAAATAAATCTCGCACGCCGCTACCCCCGCTGTCAACGCTGCAACTGCTTCCTTTCCTGATTACCTCACTCAATCGCAGGAACACAACAACGCTCAAGGAAATTATTATTTAGCTGCTGTATTCTATGAGGTCCCTCCCCAACCCGTCTGGTCAGCGTGAGGAGTGTAGGCCAAATCCTCCTTCCGTCTAGGATGGACGAGAGAGGGTCGTGCTCCTGTAGTGGAGACTAAAAGGGACCTGATGATGATGATGATTCTATGAGGTGGATGGAAGTATAAGGATAGTCAGCTGCTTTAGACTTTCTGCGACCAGCTTGTAAATACGCTGTGCCCTACCTATCTTTAGCCAGACCCTCGTTTGTTAGTCATCTGTGTGTTGCTGAGGTGTTCGTGCTGGTGAGGTTTTCGTTCAGATAAGATGAGCCATTCACATTCCAAAACAAATTATACCTCTTATTCATTTTCATTCATTCATTCATTCATCATTCATTCATCAATCATTAATCATTCATCAATCATTCATTCACCATTCATTCATCATTCATTCATCATTCATTCATCATTCATTCATCATTATTTCATCATTCATTCATTCATCATTCATTCATTCATAATTCATTCATCATTATTTCGTAATTCATTCATTCATCATTCATTCATCATTCAGTCATTCATCATTCATTCATCATTTATTCATTCATTCATCATTCATTCATCATTCATTCATCATTCATTCATCATTCATTCACCATTCATTCATCATTTATTCATCATTCATTCATCATTCTTTCATCATTCTTTCATCATTCTTTCATCATTATTTCATCATTCATTCATCATTCATTCATCATTCATTCATCATTCATTCATCATTCATTATTAAAGTTGATACTGTTGATTGTTGGCACTTCATCATCATCATCAGGTCATTTTAGTCTCCACTACAGGAGCACGACCCTCTCTCGTCCGTCCCAGACGCCTTCACTCCCCACGCTAGCCAGACGGGTTGGGGAGGTCTGATCGATGTTATAGAATGTATTTCTCTTAGTCGCCTTGTACGACATCCACGGGAAGAGACGGAGTGACTCTATTCTAGTCTGCCGGAAACCATACGGATTGTTGGCACTTGGTGGAACATTATTAACATAATGTTATAATAAAGCACATGTACCTACTGTTCCACGTTATTATATTTACTATCATTCATTCATCATTTATTCTTATAGTCGCACCGCTCGCCATCGGCAGAAAATTCATCCTCACACATTAGAGCCAAGATGGTCACGACCTGTGCGTTTCCAGAGAGGTTTTCGTCATTTCATTTCCGTGATACCTGTAACGTAGTCCATTCCTCCCTCGTCGTGGTGTGAGCGTCGACGCCAACAGTGTCACCAGCAGATAAGTTGGAACACAACCATTTCTCCATAGACGGCGTATCTGGAAGAGCTGGAAAGATAGGTAATAATATAATAGGTCGGGGAAAAAGTCTTTTCGCATTATAGTATGTATGAATTTGTAATAAAATCTCTTTGGTTATACCATTTGTATCTAGCAGGTTTTGATATCTTTAAAAAGTTTAAATTTTAAAAAAGATAATTCCAAATTCAAATTAGGTAAATGTGTGATTTTCATTTGTTTTTTTTACTGTCAAGATGAGTGAATCTAATGAAGAAATTCGATACATTTTAAAATTTTACTACAAGAAAGGTAAAAATTCAACGCAAGCTGCGAAAAAAATTTGTGACGTTTATGGACCTAGTGCAGTGTCTGTGAGAGTAGCACAAATTTGGTTTAAGCGTTTTCAATCCGGAAATTTTGATGTCAAAGATGCACGTCGCTCTGGTCGCCCTGTTACGAATAAAATGGATGCCATTTCTGAAAAAGTGGAGCAAGATCGGCATATCAGTCGTTACGACGTAGCTGAAGAACTAGGAATTGACCACAAAACTGTTTTGGCGCATAAAAAGGTCGTGGTCAAAGGCCGGCCAGGCTTCACAGACTCTGGCGAAACCCGGGTTAACCCGCAACAAGGTGATGCTGTGTGTATGCTGGGATTGGAAGGGAAGATATTCATTATGAGCTGTTACCGCCAGGCAGGACTATCGATTCTGAACTCTACTGTGAACAACTGATGAGATTAAAGCAAAAAGTTGAAAGAAAGCGGCCGGAATTAATTAATAGAAGGGGTGTGATTTTTCATCACGATAACGCTAGACCTCACACATCTTTAGCCACTCAGCAAGAATTAAGAGAGTTTGACTGGGAGGTGTTAATGCATCGGCCGTATAGTCCTGACCTTGCACCTTCTGATTTCCACCTGTTTCGGTCTTTTAAGAATTTTTTAGGCAATGTCAGGTTAACATCACGAGAAGATTGCCAAAACCACTTGGCGCGGTTTTTTGAACAGAAGTCCCAAAATTTCTATAGTAATGGGATCATGTCTCTACCTACAAGATGGCAAAAGGTTATCGAACGTAATGGCACCTACATACTTTAGTTAAATGTAAATAAACTTTATTAAAAAATGTTTTGAATTTTCATATAAAATACGAAAAGACTTTTTCCCCAACCTAATATATTACTCCTGGACATATTACATACAATTGGCGGTGTGGTTTCCGGCAGACTAGAATAGAGTCACTCCGTCTCTTCCCGTGGATGTCGTACAAGGCGACTTTTTTTTTTTATATAAGAGGGTAGCAAACGAGCTTGTGGGTCACCTGATGGAAAGCAATCACCACCGCCCTTGGAGATCAGCAAGACCAAGGGGTCGCCGATCCGTTGCCAGCCTATTCTCCTTCCTTTCTTTGTTTCTGGTGACCTCACTCACTCGCAGGTACACAACAACCCTCAAGGGAATTGTTATTTGGCTGCGGTATTCTGTGAGGTGGAGGTACTTCCCCAGTCGGGCAGCTTAAATATACGCTATGCCCTACCTCTCTTTTCGCCAGGGCCTCGTTTGTCTGTCAGCAGGGTGCACCGCGTGCAGGTGAGGTTGGCTTTGGTTCAAAGATGTTGATGAACCACTTACACCCCAAAAGACTAAGGGAAATACATTATAAAACATCGATCAGGCCTCCCTAACCCGTCTGGACAGCGTGGGGAGTGTAGGCCAAATCCTCCTTCTGTCTGGGACGGACGAGAGAGAGTCGTGCTCCTGTAGTGGAGACTAAAATGACCTGATGATGATGATGATATTACACACCGGTATCTAGTCTCAAACTAAGCAAAGCTTGTACTATGGGTACTAGATAACTGACCATCATCATCATCAGCCTGTATCTACCCACTGCTGGATATAGGCCTTTCCAAATGCTTTCCACCACATGCGATCCTCCGCTTTCCGCATCCAACCGCTACCAGCCACTTTTTTGAGAGCGTCGGTCCATCTAGAGTGGAGGCGCCCTACGCTTTGTCGCCCCATACGTGGCCTCCACTCTAGGACTGTCCTCCGCCATCTGCCATCGCTGACTCGGCAGATGTGGCCAGACCACCGCCACTTCAACTTGCTAACTTTGAGAGCTATGTCGACCACTTTGGTTCTCCGTCGAATTTACATATCACGAACATACAACTACACAATTTATATAAGTATAAATGTTAAGGAGATACGTTTTTAGAATTAGATTAGAATAAGACAGTATAACCATAAAGTTAGTGAAATATTTTTACCTTCAATTAGTTTTGTATTACAAGATTAAAATTGCCACGGAGAAGAGGGGGTCTCCTCTAATACAGGTTATTTTAACTTAACAGAGGAGATCCCAAATCATTGTAAACCAAACTTGTAATTACCAATAAACTGAATTTGAATTTCTTCGTTCCGGATTCGATCCCTTAGAGAAACTCCAAGCATTGCTCTCTCCATCGCTCGCTGTGCGACTTTTAGTCTGTGACCCAGCCCAATGGTTAGCGTTATAATAATAAATATTATTCCTGGACAAATTACACACCGCCATCTAGTCTCAAACTAAGCAAAGCTTCTACTATGGGTACTAGATAACTGATAAAAAGTCAAAATTCAGTTCCGATCCAGCCTCGATCTCACAAACGTCAAATTTGATATTCTCGTATCGCATTATGAAACTTCAAAATTTTATTTAAGTAAGATTATACCGAAATATGACCGAAAATTAAACAAACTAAGAATGTATTATTTTGCCAACAATAATAATTTAATAATGAAATCAAGTATATAATTTTTAATCAATTCCCAATTCAATCTCCATTCGGTCAAGTTTCATTCGGCGATCGTAAAATAATTACGAGAATTGGCCTTCAGGTAGCTATTATGATGTAAAGCATCCGCTAAGATTTTTTTTTTTTAAATTTGCCCACAATTTTGTTTAATCTTGTTTCTAATCGTGGGTATAAGATGAATGAATAGCTGTTGATGATGAGTGAATAAGTGATCGTATGAATAACTAAATAATTGAATGAACGAATGATTAAATGAATGAATAATTAATCGACGAACAATCAATTATTCGAATTAATTAGGTCGAATGCAATGGCTACTTTGGCACCGAGGTCGCGGGTTCGAACCCCGCACAAGACAAACATTTGTGTGCATGAACATGTCTGTTCTTAGTCCTAGGTGTTTCCAAAAAAAATGTATTTAAATTCATTTATCAGTTGTATAGTACCCATAGTACAAGCTTTGCGTTTAATTTGGAACTAGATGGCGCTGTATAAATTGAATCAAATCAAATCAAAATATATTTATTCCTTGGACTTTATAAAGCACTTAGAAACGTCATACAAATTAAATATAAGAACATGTCCAGATAAGAACAAGAATTGTCCAGAAATATTTATTTTATTTGTTTATTATTTAAATTGCTGAATAATTGAATGACTGAATGAATGTATATATGAATGAATATTTAACATACGTACATTGCTTCATCAGGGTCCAGACGCCCATGTCGGCTTCCTTCTCAAACTGCGTATAGTACCTCCCATCAGTCCAGACCAGGGCCTTGGAGGCTGTCACAACGGCGGTGCCAGCAGACCCAGTGAACCCTGATATCCATTCCCGTCGAGCATCAACCGGTGCTATGTATTCAGACTATGAACAAAAAAGAAAAAAATAACTATTTTTTTTTTATACTACGACGGGTGGGAGACAAGCATACAGCCCGCCTATGTGAAGCGGTTACCGCAGCCTTATTAACGCTCGCAACATTAAACATCGCTCGCGCGCCGCCACCCCCGCTGCCAACGCAGCATCTTCTTCATTTCTGGTGACCTCACACTCGCAGGAACACAATAACCCTCAAGGGAATTGTTATTTGGCTGCGGTACTCTGTGACGTGGAGGTACATTCCCCAGTCGGGTAGCTTACAATTACGCTCCCTACCTCTCTTTTCGCCAGAGCTTCGTTTGTCAGTCAGCATAGTGCTCCGCGTGCAGCTGAACTTGGCTTTAGTTCAAAGATGTTGATGAACCACTTACACCCCAAAAACTAGGCCGGATTCTAGCCCACGGGGCCGAAATCGAGATTGAGTGGAGCGAGTAGATTCTCTGAGTGTATGTTTTCCATTGATTTCAATGGAAAATGTATTCGATGATCATTCCTCAAGGACATGATCGATGTCAATTTTTTTTCTACACAAACCTCAAGCATGTCGAGGTCTTTAATTGTGACAAGTTTCATCAAAATCGGTTCAGTGGTTTTGAAACCTATTCATTTCATAAGTGGTTCATCAACATCTTTGAAACAAAGCCAACTTCACCTGCACGCGGTGCACCCTGCTGACTGACAAACGAAGCTCTGGCGAAAAGAGAGGTAGGGAGCGTCATTGTAACCTACCCGACTGGGGAATGTACCTCCACCTCACATAATACCGCAGCCAAATAACAATTCCCTTGAGGGCTGTTGTGTCCCTGCGAGTGAGTGAGGTCACCAGAAAGGAAGGTGCTGCGTTGGCAGCGGGGGTGGTGGCGCGCGAGCGATATTTTATGTTGCGAGCGTTAAGAGCCCTATTACATTTGCACGCTGACGAGCTCTCGCGCAGTACTAAACCCGCGAAGGCCGCCGGTGCATCGATTTTTGTAGTAATTTTGAAGTTATATTTATCGTTTTTTATTGAAATAAGTTAATAAATTCATGCTACAAAGTTTATTCACCGTGAAGTCACAATTATTCTCGTATAAATTTTACTCAATAATATTATCGTTTATTCGAGAAATTAACAGTTTACTTATAGCGATTTTCGAAGTTTTTTTGGTTAAAAGAATGTTTTTTTTAATATTAAATCAATGATATTTCAAAATTCCGAGGTCGCTATGTACTATACGACTATATAACAAATAACATTCTATTTTTTTTATTTCATTTGTTTGCAACAGTAGTACAATCCAGGAGCTCAAAATAGTGAATGCGCGCATTTTATGAAAATCTTTCTCTGCAATTTTGGGCTTATTTAAAAAGTTAAGCAAAATTTACAAAAAGCGAGGCCGCTATGTACTATGCGAATAGCTATTCTGTACTATTCAATAAGTCAACATTGTTAATGTATTTTTGTTTCCGAGATCAAGAACGCCAAAATTGGCCATTTTACGCAAAAATCACAGTCAAAATGTAATATGGCTCTTATTATGGCTACGGTAACCGCTTCACATCAGGCGGGCCGTATGCTTGTCTGCTACCGAACGTAGTATAAAAAAAAATCCAAGCGACTTAAAAAAATGGGATAATAAGATTTACATTATGAGCATCGGCCGTCGGTATGATGTAGGCAGCAAGCGCTGTCGGCTGGCTCGCCATAAGCGCTCGAAGCGCTGTTAACCGCTGTAATGACATTGTTTTGAAATCTGTAACAATAGGTAAAAAAAATATTAACTCACAAAGATAGGCCAATCCATGATGGCTTGGTACCGCGCAAAGATAGGCGAAGCCACGAGGGATTGATACCTCGACATTAGTCGCCTAATAAGAGAAAAAAAACCGGCCATGTGCGAGTCGGACTCGCCCACCGAGGGTTCCGTACGTAGTATCATTATTAAATTTTAATATTTTTAATTATAAATAAGAAATAATGCTTCGAAAAAAATAAATAAACTATATTTTGCAATGTGTACATCAAGCCCTTTCATATGATACCCCATTTGAACTAGTAGTTTCAATTTGAAATTTCGACACCTTATAATTTAGACCCCCTATTTTTTAAGATCTATTTACAAATGTACAGTTTTGAGTATTATTCCTGTACTTGTAGTCTATAACGATGTTACTTGCCAAATTTCATAGTTCTAGGTCAACGGGAAGTACCCTATAGGTTTTGATTCCCTTGAGAATGCGAAATATGAGTTTTTTGCTGAATAACGGCCGTAACTTTTTTTTACGTAAACTTAGCAGTTTGATTTTTTTACAACTTCATGGGACCGTAGACCTGAGTATACAGTTTAAATTTCAGCTTGATACCTCCACGCATTCTCGACATAGAAATTCTTGACAGACAGACGGACAGACTTAAAGATGTAATTTATTCTATTTTTTAGTATTTGTTTTTATAGCGGCAACAGAAATATATCATCTGTGAAAATTTCAACTGTCTAACTATCACGGTTCATGAGATACAGCCTGGTGACAGACGGACGGACGGACAGCGGAGCCTTAGTAATAGGGTTCCTTTTTACCCTTTGGGTACGGAACCCTAAAAAACAGTGGCACTCCGGGAGTGCCGACTAGGCTTGCCAACTTCAAAATACGAATTTGCGGGAAATGTTGATTTCAAATGCGGGACAAGGATTTAAAAAGCGGGATTTAATTAATTTTGTTTAGAATACAAAAAACGTGAACTTTTCTTTGCAAATAAGGATGAGAAATAAAAATAAGACACTTTGTTAGTTAAATAATAGTGAACATTTACTAAAAAAAAAAGTCAGTTATAGCCTATAATTATAGTATAATTTACACTTTAACGTGAAAACTATAAGTTACTTTTTAAACGAGTATTTGTCTTGAGATTGCGCATTTGATGTATGTGCATAGCTAATTCCGAAAAGCGGGATATTTAGCGTCCCGCTCACATGTCCGCTGAGCAGGACGTCTTTTTAAGGGTCTTAGAAACGGGACGACCCGCGTATAGCGGGACGGTTGGCAGTGCCGACAGAAGTGAAAACTTGAAAAGTTATGTACGTGTGTATTTTTTGAATCGTCAGGAAATATTTTACTAAAAGCATTCCTTTTTTCTCTCGTTAGTGTATTTCGGGAACAAGAGTAGCGTGGACACAACGCTGATCAAAGGTCGACTGACGAACCAACCAAGCCAAATCAGTGGCCTTTAGGCGGCCAACACCAGTTGAGCAGCAAATCAAATCAAATCAAATCAAAATATCTTTATTCCTTGGACTTTATAAAGCACTTAGAAACGTCATACAAATTAAATATAAGAACATGTATCTAAATCATTACTACTCTAAATCCACAGAGCTTAGATTCACTTTCATCACACTATCTTGAATGTGAAAGTGAATTTAAGTGCCAGTTCCGGCGACGGGGCTTCTTGAGAAGAACTGGCAAGATACTCAAGGCCGACTCGACAGCGTGGTGAGTATGCTCTAAACACCTTCGATTGAGGGGAGGCCCGTATCCCAGCAGTGGGATGAGTAAGGGTTGACGACGAGGGTGCAGGCATATGACGTCCCCATAATTTTTGCAGAGGGCGTCGATTTCGCAAGTTCCGAGGTCGGTTGTCGAATGCAATGCGATACACGCCGCCGACTGAACATCTAAATAAATTAGTTTAGTATATTATTTTATATGTATGTTAGTTTTAAGGTATTTATCTATGGACTTATGTTTATTAATAATAATTGTAAACATGTTGGTCTGAAATAAATGATTTTATCTAATCTCATACTGAAATTTACACATTAAAAAACTGAACACAGTATCATAATGACAGTCTTTACGCACAAGCTATCAAAATAAATTTAAAAAGTTATTTTTCGATACAGCTCTTCTATGGACAACTGTATCGTAAAATAACTTTTTTACCATTTCGATACAGCTTCAGCCCTGGATACAGGTATTTTAAACAGGTTTCAATGCAAATACATTGCAACTATGCAAAATTTTTCTACATAATCTGTGAACGCGGCGCCGCGCGGCGCGTCGCGCATGCGCACTACGCATGCTCGATCTGCAAATGGATTTATAGGTAAGAGTTATAGCTGTTAAATTAACTTCATGGTTGTATTTAAAATATTATTATCATATATTTCATGAGATTAGATAAAGTAGTGTATGAAACTGCACATAATTAGGTATTAAAATACTCGTGTGGTCTATTAAAACACTCGCCTTCGGCTCATGTTTTAAACTCACACTCGTATTTTAATAACCCTTATTATGCAACAGTTTCATAAACTACTATTATTGTGTATTATATTATTATAATTGAATTTTAGTTTTTAGGAGAAAAGATTTGAGAGAAAGTGGTATGAGATTACCTTTGTTTACAGTTGAATTTGTCCCATGTGTGCTGGAGTAGCAGTTAACAGTCGACCTTTAACAGAAAAGTAATATTAATTGAAAATTATATACATCAAGATCAATCTTATTATGTTGTGAAAGAGCGGTGCCTCCTGGCACAGGCATATTATGCCTAAAAGGAAACACCGTCAACTTGATCTACCATTTGTGAAAGATTGAATAAAGAAATTTTTCATTTTCATTTTCAATTGATTCAGGTGTTATTTCGCGGAAGTCAAATTTACACGCAATCCGGTCTACACTCTGAATGCTTAATGTGTCAACGTGAAGAACCCGACAAAATAGAGAAGAACTCTCATGTTGTGAATTTATATGACGCGTGTTAAATATCAAAATTATGTGGCTTAATCACATTTTGAAGTGAGCAACCCGGCTAATTTGTATATGTAACACGCGTCTGGTAAATTCACAATATGAAACTTTTTCTCAATTTGGGCGGTTTGTAAACGTTAACAGGTTACTCCGCAAGTCAAGCGTAAGTAAAGAAGTTTTACTTCAAAAACCTAATACAACCATAGATTAAGTACTTAATGGTTACTTCGTAATAGGCTTGTGAAACATTTTTTTTTCGATTTCTTATTTAAAGACGTCACAATAATATAACTAAAGGTGAAAGAATTACTTCGATAGGCTAAAAACTTCTCGAGATATGATAACTTGAAGATCACAACTTTGGACTATCCCGAAAACGCTCCACACAAAAGGCATACACTATTATGACGTCACGATACGCTATTTTATATGCATTAAATCAGAAATTTGTACGACAGCTATGTTAAATATTGCGTTTATGTAGCTAGTGCCGTAACAAAAGTTATAGTATTTGTTATTGTTTCTACAATGGTAATATTTATTTATTATAATTTCATACTTTTAAAATGGACTTTCCCACCAAACTTTGATCGACCATAAAACAAGTCGGACATAAGTTGTTAAAATTTTGAGTTTTTTTTTTTTTTTACTACGTCGGGTGGCAGACAAGCATACGGCCCGCCTGATGTGAAGCGGTTACCGTAGCCATATTAACGCTCGCAACATAAAATATCGCTCGCGCGCCGCCACCCCCGCTGCCATCGCAGCATCTCCTTCCTTTCTGGTGACCTCACTCACTCGCAGGAACACAACAGCCCTCAAGGAAACCGTTATTTGGCTGCGTTATTCTGTGAGGTGGAGGTACATTCCCCAGTCGGGTAGTTTACAATTACGCTCCCTACCTCTCTTTTCGCCAGAGCTTCGTTTGTCAGTCAGCAGGGTGCACCGCGTGCAGGTGAAGTTGGCTTTGGTTCAAAGATGTTGATGAACCACTTACATCCCCAGATCGCAGATCGTTCTACTTTTATGTATTTTACGTTACTGATAGAGTTTTTATAATTTTAGAACATTGATCACTTGCCCATAAACGAACAAACAAACGAAAACAACTCACATAAGTAACAACGCAGATAACACCGTTGCAAACATCTTATCACTGTTTGGCGTTATTATTCTCTTATCTCGACATCATTGCACAATACAATAGAAAATAAAACACTATTATATTCTCTCAGCGTCACAAGCAGCACTGGTCGGTTCAATTTACAGCATGGACGTGAATGGGGTCATGTCGCATACTTTATTATATACTTTGGCCGCCTACACATTGCAATAATCTTGTATTTTATGAGAAACAAGACGATATTACGTTTTTTTAGGGTTCCGTACCTCCAAAGGAAAAATAAGAAACCTTTATATCACCCGATTGAACACTCTTCGTTCGTAGGAATTGTTTGTCATGATGTCCACGGCCTTCTACAGTCGCACCGCTCGCCGTCGACAGGGAATTCATCCTCACACATTGGAGCCTAAATGGTCGCGTACTGTGCAGTTCCAGAGAAGTTTTCTCCAGCGTACTGTCAAGCTGTGGAATGAACTGCCTGTCGAGGTTTTCTCAGGAGACTACAGCATGGAGTTCTTCAAAAAGGGCGTGAAGAGGTTTTTACAGGGTCGGCAACGCGCATGTGATGCAGCTGGTGATACAGGCGTTCATAGGCTACGGTAACTGCTTACAACACAAGGGCCGTATGCTTGTTTGTTACTTTAGTGGTATAAAAACAATCACTTCGTTGTTCGTGCGTCCGTCCGTCCGTCCGTCTGTCAAGACCCTTTTTCTTAGGAACACGTCGAAGTATCAAGTTGAAATTAATATCACATAATCAGGTCTGCAATGTCTTAAAGCAGTGAAAAAATCTAGCTTCTAAATCGACGCAATCAAAAGATACGGCCGTTTATGTTACATTTATATCGCATATTTTGACATTCACAAAGCGAATCAAAACCTATAGGGTACTTCCCGTTGACCTAGAATCATGAAATTTGGCAAGAAGCAATGTTATGTAGCACAAGTAAAGGAAAAAATCAGAAAACCGTAAATTTGTAGTTAAGTATTTCACAAAAAAAAATTTTGGAGAATGTACATCCTACTATTTTATACGGAACTCTCGTAGCATGAGTCCGGCTCGCACTTGAACGGCTTTTTTATATGAAAGAGACCATCGCCCATGGAGATCAGCAACACCAACCGCTCGCCGATCTGTTGCCAGCCTATACCTTCCTTTCTTTCTTTCTAGTGACCTCACTCACTCGCAGGAATCCGCAGGAAATATAAAAATGAATCCATATTTCCCTTGGTCAAGCCATCACGCGTGAGCGGCTGGACCGATTTCAATAATTCTTTTTTAGGGTTCCGTACCCAAAGGGTAAAAAGGAACCCTATTACTAAGGCTCCGCTGTCCGTCCGTCCGTCTGTCACCAGGCTGTATCTCATGACCTGTGATAGTTATACAGTTGAAATTTTCACAGACGATGTATTTCTGTTGCCGCTATAACAACGAATACTAAAAAACAGAATAAAATTAATATTTAAGGGGGCTCCCATACAAGAAACGTGATTTTTTTGCTATTTTGCTCGCAATTGATAACGGCAATAGGTAGACGCTTGAAATACTCACATAATATTTAGTTTTATATTCACTTTATAAATAAATAATTAAATAAAAATAAAACAAATATTTAAGGGGGGCTCCCATACAACAAACGTGATTTTATTTTGCCGTTTTTATAAAAGCGGTAAACATATATCACGTTTGTTGTATCTATATATAATGGTACGGAACCCTTCGTGCGCGAGTCCGACTCGCACTTGGCCGGTTTTTTTTTTGTATGAGATATTGTCATAAGAAGGTTCTTATGAAAGAAAAAAATAAGAAACTCCACATTATTTATTATTATATAATAGGTAGGGGAAAAAGTCTTTTCGCATTATAGTATGTATGAACTTGTAATAAAATCTCTTTGGTTATACCATTTGTATCTGAAATGTTTTGATATCTTTAAAAAGTTTAAATTTTAAAAAAGATAATTCCAAATTCAAATGTGTGATTTTCATTTGTTTTTTTTTTCTGTCAAGATGAGTGAATCTAATGAAGAAATTCGATACATTTTAAAATTTTACTACAAAAAAGGTAAAAATGCAACGCAAGCTGCGAAAAAATTTGTGACGTTTATGGACCTAGTGCAGTGTCTGTGAGAGTAGCACAAATTTGGTTTAGGCGTTTTCAATCCGGAAATTTTGATGTCAAAGATGCACGTCGCTCTGGTCGCCCTGTTACGGATAAAATGGATGCCATTTTTGAAAAAGTGGAGCAAGATCGGCATATCAGTAGTTACGACGTAGCTGAAGAACTAGGAATTGACCACAAAACAGTTTTGGCGCAAAAAAAGGTCGTGGTCAAAGGCCGGTCAGGCTTCACAGAATCTGGCGAAACCCGAGTTAACCCGCAACAAGGTGATGCTGTGTGTATGGTGGGATTGGAATGACATTATTCATTATGAGCTGTTACCGCCAGGCAGGACTATCGATTCTGAACTCTACTGTGAACAACTGATGAGATTAAAGCAAAAACTTGAGAGAAAGCGGCCGGAATTAATTAACAGAAGGGGTGTGATTTTTCATCATGATAACGCTAGACCTCACACATCTTTAGCCACTCAGCAAAAATTAAGAGAGTTTGATTGGGAGGTGTTAATGCATCCGCCGTATAGTCCTGACCTTGCACCTTCTGATTTCCACCTGTTTCAGTCTCTTCAGCATTCTTTAGGCAATGTCAGGTTAACATCACGAGAAGACTGCCAAAACCACTTGTCGCGGTTTTTTGAACAGAAGTCCCAAAATTTCTATAGTAATGGGATCATGTCTCTACCTACAAGATGGCAAAAAGTTATCGAACAAAATGGCACCTACATACTTTAGTTAAATGTAAATAAACTTTATTAAAAAATGTTTTGAATTTTCATATAAAATACGAAAAGACTTTTTCCCCAACCTAATATTTATTTATTTCTTACAACACACCTCACTTATATGCCCACAAAACAAAAACCTCGCAGGGTTTACCCGTTTTGAGGGGAGTCGCTATGTGTATCATCATCATCATTAGGTCATTTTAGTCTCCACTACAGGAGCACGACCCTCTCTCGTCCGTCCCAGACAGAAGGAGGATTTGGCCTACACTCCCCACGCTGGCCAGACGGGTTGGGGAGGCCTGATCGATGTTTTGTAATGTATTTCCCTTAGTCGCTTTGTACGACATCCACGGGAAGAGACGGAGTGATTCTATTCTAGTCTGCCGGAAACCACACGGCCATACTATGTGTATATGTTACCGGCCAAACCCGATTTCAGGACAAACTAGTTTATCCTAGGCCAAACTAGTTTGTCCTGAAATCGGGTTTGGCCGGTAACATATACATATATATATATAACTAAAACATTATTATTTAACTATCTTGTTTTCAAAAATTAGGATTTATTAAGTTTTTTTTTTTAATTTTTCTTTATAATATACAGAGTTCGAGTTCTTGCAATTCTTTTGGCAGTTCATTTAAACATTAACTTATCTAATTTAACTTTATGTCGTTTGACAGAATTGTCATTCGACAGATTGCGTGAAACCTATTCGAATTCAATATTCATTGCGAAGAAGACAGGACAACGCTTAGCGGTCAGTACATATATCGACGAGCTCGGTGGTCGAATGGTTAGCAATGGCCACTTCGACTCCGAGGTCGCGGGTTCGGTCCCCGCACAAGACAAACATTTGTGTGCATGAACATGTCTGTTTGTCTTGGTCAGGGAGTTTCTATGTATTATATGTAGGTATATATTTACAAAAAAAAATGTAACTATTTAAGTATTAAACCAGTTATCTAGTACCCATAGTACAAGCTTTTCGCTTAATTTGGGACTAGATGGCGCTGTGTAAATTGTCCAGGAATATTTATTTATTTATATATAAAAACATTATGTCACATAGTTTCTGGCGCTATTTCGGAACGGGTCGACCGACTTACATATATGAATTTATATATATATATATATATTTGGTACGTACGAATATAGGTTGTAAAGTATGATCGTAAAAAGAAATTCAAATCTTTGATAAAAAAATAATCGTGTGGGGCTGTGTCGGCGCACACGGCCGTTGGTTAACGTGAAACGTTATCAGCGAGTCGCTTTTACTGTTGTTTCCGTCATTCTACGCAATGCCCCTCCCCCGCTGCCCCGCCCGGCCCCGATGCAAACTTAAGGTCTTAGCAGCGAGCTGGCTATATACGCTAAATAATGACATGCGATTCATGTTTCTATGACTTATAGTTGTGTAATTATTAAGGTAAGACGATATAGACCAATTTGTTACAGTTCAGTTTTCTGACCAGCCCCCTTACCACCAACTCTTATTGCGATTCAATAACTGAATAGTATGCTTATTCATACCAATGAAATAGCGACTCTAGCTATTTGAAATAGAATCGGTTATTCATTGGTATGAATAAGCATTCTATTCAGTTATTGAATCGCAATAAGAGTTGGTGGTAAGGGGGCTGGTGCCCGTAGCATTGGAGTGATTTTAAATACGTTTATCATCATAAATGTCCGCTAGCAAAAAACTTCGTTTCATGTGGTGGTCTGGCGAGGAATCAACACATCCATCTATATAGTAAGTTGCCGGAGTCGGTCCTGATTTTACATATTCTTGACATTCTAAATGTAACTTTTATCTTTTAATTATTATATAAAACTGACATAAATAATGAATGAATATGTATGTAATTTGGAAATAATTTAATTGTCTAATAATTTAATTGACATTATAATATTTGTAATTTATATTTAGAAAATATTTTGCAACGCCCTAACAGGGTTCGTGTTTGTACTAAATTCATACGTTTATAAGACCTATTCTGTAACACGAATGCAAATAAATGATTATGATTATGATTATGAACGCTTGGTAATTCTCCCTTGTTGCTACCAAATCTGAATACTACCCCGGATGCAACTTGGTGTATTGTTTGATCGAATTCAGAATTATCAGTAGAACATTCGCATAAGGGCGACGGCACTAATTTAAACGAAAACAGTTTAGGCTTAAAATTGCCATGTCCGGTTAAAAATTGCGCAACGGGGTGGTCGACTTCTAACCACTTTTTCTTTAATATATTTCTTACCGATTGAAAGAACAGATACAAGTGGCGTTCTTTGGTAGAAGTTTCCCACTTGGGGAAACAAGATTAGTTACACTATTTTATCCGAAACTTTACACGAGTACTTCTATAGATAAATGAGTAAACACGTGTTTAAGGATTTTTCAATATTCAACCTTCAACCCCTAAAAAGGGGTAAAATGGTGTGAAAAGTCTGAAAATCGTCATGGGTATTGTTTTTATGGTTTAACGGATACCTGATTACGAAAAAACAACCATTTCAAATTTTACCCCTAAGAGGGTGAAACGGGGGTCCAAAATTTGTATGAGGAAACGAGATTAGTTGGACTATAGATAAATGAGTAAACACGTGTTTGCTCCGATTTCACGCGAGCGAAGCCGCGGGCTAAATCTAGTTTTATATATAGACGAAGTCCGTCTATATATAAAATATAATTTCATTCAAGGAGTTATTCCAAAGAAGGGGGAACAAGAACCTTAACAATATGCCCTTTAGCTCCGTCCACGTTTCCAGCTGGCTCCCTCAATAGTTGTCCAGTGGGACGTGAAGGGCGGAAGTCGATCGGATGGAATGACCTTTCCCAATGTACGAGTTTATTATAATCAATGAGAAGGTTAACACGAAGCATTTCAGGTCTCAGCTATAACATATATCTGGATCTTTTATATTACGTCGGGTGGGAGACAAGCATACGGCCCGCCTGATGTGAAGCGGTTACCGTAGCCATATTAACGCTTGCAACATAAAATATAGCTCGCGCGCCGCCACCCCCCTGTCAAAGTCAAAGTCAAAATATCTTTATTCCTTGGACTTTATAAAGCACTTAGAAACGTCATACAAATCTATATATATAAAAGAAAGTCGTGTTTGTTACAACACTTATAACTCGAGAACGGCTGGACCGATTGCCATGGTTTTTGATTTGTTGGATTTGTTTCCGTCCCGAATAGCAGAATAACTCTTAAAAACATTGGAAAATTCTCGAAAAAATAAAATAAAAGAAAAAACATTTTCCCATACAAATGAAAGTGTCAGTTGAAAAAGAGATTACGATATTTGTTGGTTGTCAAATATCAAAACGTCAAATCGATTGGTGTCACTTTTATGTCGGGAAAGTTGTCTGTGATTTGTTATGAAAATTTAAAAATGTCAAATCGATAGGGGTGAAAACGCTTTTCCCATGGGGTTCGAGCGCAAGAATCAAATCAGAGTAAACATCAAAAGAAATGACAATTACAAATCACCAAAATGATAAAACCTATTTCAAAACTAAAAAAATAAAACAAAACGTTTTTTTTTTAAAAAATTAACAATAAGGAAATCTTTATTTTTATGAAATCTTCAGTTTTTATGGATACGGGTCTTCCCTCAACCGAAGGGGTTTAGAGCGTACTCCAACACGCTGCTCAACTGCGGGTTGGCGGAGGCCAGTGTTTTCGAACCGCCTAAAGGCCACTGACTTAACTTAACGACTGTCATTAAATGATAACAACCGGGACCGACAGCTTAACGTGCCTTCCGAAGCACGGAGGAGCTCAAGATGAGCTAATGATAACAACCGGGACCGATGGCTTAACGTGCCTTCCGAAGCACGGAGGAGCTCAAGATGAGCTAATGATAACAACCGGGACCGACGGCTTAACGTGCCTTCCGAAGCACGGAGGAGCTCAAGATGAGCTAATGATAACAACCGGGACCGACGGCTTAACGTGCCTTCCGAAGCACGGAGGAGCTCAAGATGAGCTAATGATAACAACCGGGACCGATGGCTTAACGTGCCTTCCGAAGCACGGAGGAGCTCAAGATGAGCTAATGATAACAACCGGGACCGACGGCTTAACGTGCCTTCCGAAGCACGGAGGAGCTCAAGATGAGCTAATGATAACAACCGGGACCGACGGCTTAACGTGTCTTTCGAATCACGGAGGAGCTCGAGGTAATATAAACCCATCCGTGTACAGGCTACGGTCGACGTTGCTTAACTTGCGTGTTCAATTAGACTGACACGCGCAATGACGCCATCGAGCTTCTCTATTATTTTCTACTATTCATTGTTTTAATTCCATAAAATCATAAATTTAGTTCAGCTAATATGTACCACGACATTCATTGATTGTTAGGCGGTACGAAGTTCGCCGGGACAGCTAGTTAAATATAAAACATGTATCTAAATCATTACTATCTACTTAAATCCGCAGAGCTTAGATGCACTTTCATCACACTATCTGTGAAAGTGAATTTAAGTGCCAGTTCCGGCGACGGGGCTTCTTGAGAAGAACTGGCAAGAAACTGTCAACGCAGCATCTCCTTCCTTTCTTGCTGGTGAGCTCACTCACTTGCAGGAACACAACAACCCTCATAGGAATTGTTATTTGGCTGCGGTATTCTGTGAGGTGGCGGTACATTCCCCAGACGGGTAGCTTACAATAGGCTTGTTGCCCATGTCACAAAATTATAAAAACTCTCTATCAGTAACGTAAAATACATAAAACTAGAACGATCTGCGATCTTAAAATTTTAATAACTTATGTACGACGTGTTTTATGTTCGGTCAAAGTTTGGTGGGAAAGTCCATTTTAAAGGTATGAAATTATAAAAAATAAATATTACCATTGTAGAAACAATAAAAAATACTATAACTTTTATTACGGCACTGGCTACATAAACGCAATATTTAACATAGCTGTCGTACAAATTTCTGATTTAATGCATATAAAATAGCACGGTGTGACGTCATAACGTGGTGGCCTTTTGTATGGAGCGATTTCGGGATAGTCCAAAATTGTGATCTTCAAGTTATCATATCTCGAGAAGTTTTTATGCAATCGAAGTAATTATTTCACCTATATTTATATTATTGTGACGTCTTTAAATAACAAATCGAAAAAAAAAATGGGATACAAGCCTATTACGCTCCCTACTTCTCTTTTCGCCAGAGCTTCGTTAGCACGGGCTACTTCGACTCTTGAGGTGACTTTTTAATTACGCATCGACCAGTTGTGTTTTATTTCCGACAAATTCAAGGCAACATCTGGGTGAAATCAGATTTTCGCTAGGTGGTGTAGTTTTATTGGGCAGTGCCGAAATAAGGCTTATTTCAGCACTGCCACGAAAAAATACTTATAACTTTTTAACGGGAGGTCGACTAATTCTGATACTTGGTGATTGAATTCGACAAATTGACGACTAATTCTGGGGAAAATCATATCTTCGCTATGTTATTTCGGCACTGCCACAAAAAAAAACCTTATAGTTATTTAACGGGAGAGCGACAAATGTTTTCCTTTGGGCGACAAATTTCGACAAATTAACGACTAATTTTTTGTCTATTTAAAATCAAGATCTGAGACTTGGGCAGTGCCGAAATAAGGCACACGCTCGGTGGCGTAACGGTCAATGACGCGGCTTCGACACCAACGCTCGTGGGTTCGATTCGCACAAGGACAAACATTTGTGTGCATGAACATGTCTGCTTGTATTAGTCTGGGTGTTTTCTATGTATCATAAGTATGTATTTACAAAAAAAAAATGTATTTACGTATGTTTATCAGTTGTCTAGTACCCATAACACAAGCTTCGCTTACTTTGGGGCTAGATGGCGCTGTGTAATTTGTCTGACAATATTTATTATTCTTCATCCCACTGCTGGGATATGGGTCTCTCCTCAATTGAAGTGGTTTAGAGCATATTCCACCACGATGCTCAACTGCGGGTTTGCGAAAACCAGTGTTTTCATGCCTCCTAAAGGCCACTGACTTAACGACTGTCATCTTACGACAACAGCCAGGACCGACGGCTTAACTTGTCCTCCGAAGCACTGAGGAGCTCGTGTAAATAAACCCATCTATGAACAGGCTACGATCGACGTTGCTGGACTTGCGTAGTGATGGATTGACAGCCACGCGCAAAGACACCATTGAGCTCCTGTAGTGAATCGTTTATACCGTAACAATTCCCTTGGGGGTTATTGTGTTCTTGCGAGTGAGTGAGGTCACCAGAAAGGAAGGAGATGCTGCGTTGGCAGCGGGGGTGGTGGCGCGAGAGCTTTTATGCTGCGAGCGCTAATATGGCTACGGTAACCGCTTCACATCGGGCGGACCGTATGTTTGTGTTTTTTTTTTGCCAGCCTTTTAAGGGCAATACAGACTGTGTTCTTGAAGGCTCCCATGTCGTAATTGTTCGGAAATACCGCTGAGGGTAGGTTTCATCAACATAGTTTCATCATTTGAAGGGTACAGGCAAAGAATAGGGAATGTCACAATTTTTATTTCGACGTGACAACGTCTTATAAATTGGTTAGCCGGGTGACACTTCAAGAAACTGGGTCACGTTATGCGCTTACAATGAGAGCGAGTGAAAGGCGCGTGCCTTTCACTCGCTCTCATTGTAGGCGTGTCGTGGACGCGTGTCCCTTCTAAGAGCGAGAGAGACAGACATAAAAAGTGAAAGGCATGCGTCCCTTCCACTCGAAAACATTTTACCACTCAAAGTCGTCACGTAAAACTTTCGCCCGTATACCGACTTTACAGGCAACCAATTTTTTTTTCTATTTTCGATTGGCAGCAAATCTTTATCTGTGGTAGTTTTATTTCCAATCACTAACTTTTTAAAAAAGTAAACAGATGGCGACATAAAGGTAAAGTAAAAGTTTTTACATACGTTGATCTTAATGTAAATTAGAATAGAATAGAATTATTTTATTTGTCAGAATACGGGTACAAACAATTATTTTGATGATTAGTTTACAATCCAGGCGTATTCGGCCGTGTTACGGCGTACAAATGTTACATGAATTTATAAGTAATTGTAATCCCACCAAAAACATTTTCATGTAAAAAATGTTGCCAAGACGAGTCTACATAGCTTACCCTGTGAAAAAGTTATCAGATCTCATGTAGAGCCAAGATTCTTGATCTATGCGCACTTACTTTACCAGGCCTAACTTCACATTCTCTACATTTTAGTCAAAACGTGATGCGTGGCCGTTTTATTTCACACACGATGAACGAATGCCATAGGATCGCGCTGGATGCAAGCCGCTTCCAACCGGTCTTATTGGAGATCTAGAGGGGAGGCCTATGTCCAGCAGTGGACTTCCAATGGCTGAGATGATGATGATGATGATGATGATGAACGAATGCCTATGAAATCTTCGTAACGGTAGCAAAACGGCCAAGCCCCCACTCCCGTGCCCCCAGATACTTCTAAACTTTTAACTGTGTTTTTCTCAAAATCTAATCATTAGGATATTGCCTTATATTTGCCAGCCCCCTTACCACCAACTCTTATTGCGATTCAATAACTGAATAGAATGCTTATTCATACCAATAAATAACGACTCTATTCAATTTTAAATAGAGTCTCATTTTCATTGGTATGAATAAGCATTCTAGTCAGTTATTGAATCGCAATAAGAGTTGGTGGTAAGCGGGCAGTACATACAGTACAGCCTTCATTTAAGGTATAAAATTTAAATAAAAACAAATAATGTTGATATTAAACTTATATTAGTTACAAACATTCACTCAGTACATCTTCAATTAATCTATATTAAATAAAACTACAATAAAATTATCATAATTAACATACAAACTATATTTACAAAATTTTTACCGAGAAAATTTCACAATATAAAAAAAAATCGGTTGTCTATAAAGTCTGTTAACGGACGATAATTTTACGTGATAACGTCATAAGAAAACATCGGCCGATGGTGTGGAAGAGAGATAGAGGCGTCACAAGCCGAACGCTTAGGTCGATCGGGCTTCTCTTCGCTTGTTGCACGCTCGGCTCAGGCGGAACGTGACAATGAGTCATGCTTTTTCGTGCGTGCAGCCGACGTTCATCGATTTATAAAACGTTATCACGTCAAACTCTCGTTGTTGTCAAAAAAAATTAAGAAAACTTCTGAACATTCATAATGTGGATGTTTACTGCATAATGCCCTTCGTATTCATAATATGAAGGGCATTATGCAGTAAACACCCAACATGTTACTGGCAATGTATATAACGCGGCATTGTATAGAATATACTTAAAAATTGAAAAATTCACCTCCCCGCTTAGGGGCCATCCATAAATTACGTCACACGCTAAGGGGGAGGGAGGAGGTCGACGAAGCGTGATGGCTGTGTGACACTCTAGATGTAAACTTGCAACTGGGGGGGGGGGGCATGTGTGGGGGGTGAAATGTGACCAGCTCCCTTACCACCAACTCTTATTGCTATTCATGAATGAATAAACATTCTATTTAGTTATTACATTATACAGTTATTGAATCGCAATAACAGTTGGTGGTAAGGGGGCTGCTGTGACAAGGACTGGGGGAGGGGTCAAAAAATCATGAAATTTATGTGACGTAATTTATGGATGGCCCCTTAAGTAAGTTGGGGAGAAAAAAAACAGTGATAAATATAAATGCTAAAATTCGGCACCATCAAAATATCACAATCCTTCCTGGTAGTTCATTTGGAAATAGCACCCGACCGGTAATCGAGAGGTCGTTGGTTCAAATAGGCGAGGGAGGTGACTTCTCAATTTTTAAAAGGAAAATATTAAATTGATCCAAAAAAAAACCTGATTTGCACATCAAATTAATATGATTTCACATCAAATCCTGCATTTGATGTGCAATAGTAGTAGTCATTCTACATATTGACGAGCTCGGCGGCCGAATGGTTAGCAATGGCCACTTTGACTCCGAGGTCGCGGGTTCGATTCCCGCACAAGACAAACATTGGTGTGCATGAACATCTCTGTATGTCTTGGTCTGGGTGTTTTCTATGTACTATAAGTATGTATTTACAAAAAAATATGTATTTAAGTACATTTAACAGTTGTCTAGTACCCATAACACAAGCATTGCGCTTAATTTGGGACTAGATGGCGCTGTGTAAATTGTCAAGAAAAACTATTTATTTACATTGCCTGAATTATACACTTTGCATGTAACATAGTTCCATGTACAGTCAAGATTGTAGGATGTAAGACAACATTGGCGCCGCCAGGATTACTTTCAAGGAGGCACATCTGCACCTACATACTAATAAAAACTAATATATATAAAAATGAATCCATATTTCCCTTGTCACGGCATCACGCGTGAACGGCTGTACCGAATTAGCTATTTCTTTTTATGTTGTACTTGTTACTGGTCGTAGAAACGTGGGAAGGCAACCAATGCGATGGACCGACGACATCGTCAAAATCGCGGGGAAAAGATGGATGAGAAAAGCTCAAGATCGAAGCAAATGGCGTGCAATGCAAGAGGCCTTTACTCAGCATTGGGTGGCAACAGGCTGAAGAAGAAGTTATTGTCAGAAAGTTGTTATGAAAGACAAAAATAAGAAAGTTTCGTGGAAAATAAAAAAAAAAAGAAAACTGACCGACCATATCAACTTTTCTAATGCAACTTTAATTCGTTTGACAGAACTGTTAGTCATTTGACAGATTGTATGAAACCAGTTTTATATGCTATCTGACCTGACAGACATTGTCCTGTCTAAACCTTGCCCAGTATACCCAGAATATCCATCCAAAGTTTCATTGCAATAGGATGAGCGGTAAACGAATGCATAAAGGATATACAGACAAACATTCATTTTCATATATACAACGTGTAATTTCAAGTATGCATTACCTAAACATAGTTTGTTCAGAATCATGAGTAGAATCAATTCCATATTTTGCATCAACAGTAACTGGTTTTGAAAAATAATAATAATTATTTTTAATTGCCGTGTCTTATTATTAAATTGCGCTCGACAATCAAGCGAGAAAATGTGAAGTAGGTAAACAAACGTAATACCGCCGCGTCTAAAAAGTCTTAAGCGCCGTGCAGAGAGCGGCGCTTACGCGTCATTGACGCGATGCTCGCTCTTTAATATTAATATTTGCCTATGGTAGCCATTGACGCGACTTTATGATAAGAAAGCGCCACAGAGCTCAGAAACTATTAGATTTATTAGGAAAGCAAAAAAGTGTTCATATCTCCGAGAATTTTTTTTTCTCAAAATTATTACTTAGATATATCAATTTATAATAATAAAACTCAGTTGGGTGTTTGAGGTTTTGCGTAGTTGGAGTTACACGTTGTATAGATAGATACTACAATTACAGTTACATTGAAATTTGCAGAAAAATAAGGGGTGGCATGGCAAGAAAATTAAGCTTGCACATGCAGTAGGTCTATTATTGTTATCCCTCTATTTTTATTGTATCACAGAAATTTACGTAGGTATTTGTTTCTGCACATAGGTTTGCTGTTTGATAACTACAACAGAGGTGATTCCGGCAGTAAGAAAATATTTGTCAGAAAACATTTGTCGGATAAATCAGACTGGGGCGGTCGAAAGATGAAGCTTGCGCATGCAGTAGGTATAACATTGTCACCCATATTTTTATTTTTTCATAAAAAATTACGTAGATCTTGTCTCTGCAGCTGTACACTCTATTTAGTAATTTGTATTGGCCCGAGATTGTAAATGGGCAATTTATTTATTTATTTAAAATCTTTATTGACCACAAATTATTAATAAGGGCACAAAAGGCGGACTTAATGCTAAAAGCATTCTCTACCAGTCAACCTTCGGGACAAGCAGAAAATCACGAATGCGGTTCTGAAGAACCTGGCAATCCTGCTCTACAAACAATATCTCAATTTTATAATTTTAAATTTGGCTTTTAACTTTCCGCTTTAAAACAATGTATGTGGATGATTTTTTTTAAACCACTAAAGTGGAAAACAAGCATACGACCTGCATCATGGAAAGCAGTTACCGTAGCCTATGAACGTCTGTAACACCAGAGGCATTATATGCACGTTGCCTACCCTGTAAAAACTTCATCACGCCGTTTTTGAAGAACCCCATGCTGTAGTCTCCTGAGAACCTCGACCGTACGCAGGAGAAAACTTCTCTGAAACCTCACAGCACATGACTAAATGGGTCCAATGTGTGAGGATGAATTTCCTGTTGATGGCGATTATTGATGGATTAGTTTAAGGCTCATTGTCATTGGTAGTTAGTGTGTGGTTTCCGGCAGACTAGAATAGAATCACTCCGTCTCTTCCCGTGGATGTCGTACAAGGCGACTAAGGGAAATACATTATCAAATATCGATCAGGCCTCCCCAACCCGTTTGGCTAGCGTGGGGAGTGTAGGCCAAATCCTCCTTCCGTCTAGGACGGACGAGAGAGGGTCGTGCTCCTGTAGTGGAGACTAAAATGGACCTGATGATGATGATGCCATAACCGCTGAATTGCCCGTGTCGACCTACGGTCGACAAGTGACGTCACGACCTTGAAACGCTTGAATTGCCCGTGTCGACCTACGGTCGACATTTGCAGTTTGGCGTTCAGTTTTGGGCAGATTGAACAATACCCATCTGTCATACATTCAGGCCCATTTGTTTATGTTTTTTTCGTTTCTCCGCCATATTAGCTATCGGATTAAGGCCAAAGAATCATAAACTCAATGGAAAAAAAAATAAAAAAAGGGGTTTAAGAGACTCGCCTTAACGGCGCCAGATGTTCGGGCCGGTGTCAAGTGCTATAAAAACTTATTTTGTTTAGGTAAGTGTAGGTTTTTGTTTATTAACATCGGGTTTTATCTCCCTAGCGTATTTTTAAATAAAAAACTATACGTTATCGCCTTAGTTCATGAGGTATTTTTTTGAATACAAGTAGGGCTATGAAACACCACTTGAGAATGTTTAGACCATCGTAATTCTACACTATAGTCGAGTGTTGAACAACAAAAGACGGTATTGTATAGTGCTGTTCTTAGTAAACGTAAAAAACACCACTTGTAGGCACTCAATAACAAAGTTGCGTCTCAATGACCGTTTTTATGGGGCCCCGACCACCCGCGGCGCCGGGCAGGTAGGAACAAAAAACAAATGGGCATAGTTCCGCCGCGATTTTGCGCGGGAGGGGCGCGGGGGGCTCAACGTGGGGGGCAAAAGAGCGGATAGGGCCTGCATGCGGGAAACATTTTCATTGGTTGTTAGGGCCCGAATGCTGGATGCAGGAGATTTCTGTTTAATCATGCCATAATAATTATAACATAATTAAGAACCATTTCCATTTGTTGATGGGGCCTGCATGCAGGCCGTAGGAACTCGTGAACTAAGTTGTATGAATGAATCTCCGTCCCCGCGCCTCGCATGCTTTGTACCAACCGATAAACTTCATTGGTCGTTATCCCCCAGGAAGTTCCCGAATTCTGGCTAACGACAGCCCAACTTATCAACCAATGAAAATGAGCCTTTAGTTTCATGGAGTCTTCGGGATTCTGTACTTAATCGCTTGATAAAGCCATTACATGTCTTGGTATGTGATTTCACTATATAGGTCATATCATCAGGTTTATAATAAATTAGTATTTGTTTTGTACGGTAGACAGAGTTGCGGAGACCAGTCCGTGTTTCCTTGTCCGTTTCAAAGTCTTCATAAGTTACATAATCTCTTCAACTTGTCAGTGCTGCTTTTCAAGTTATATTTACTAAAATTTGGCAATCTGAAACAGAAGACATTTAATTAATATAACTTTGTTTTGTTTTATAACTTTGTATGAATTATTTAATTTATATAACTTTATTTATTTCCGAGCAGAATAATAAAGATATTGATAGCATTAAGTAAAAAAGCAGAAAGCAGGGTACTTTTTTTTTAGAAAGCTTCCAGTTGAACTCTCAAACCATAGAAAACAAAAATAGACATTTATTTTTATTTTATTTATAGAGGTAAGTTACCCAGCAAACATTGATTTGCCATATTAATTTAGGGGTTGATGGTAGTAGGGTGAAATTTTGAAGCTGTATGTATTTTTTAATGTTAAATCATAATAAAATAAACTTATTTAGGGGTTGGTCACCCTTATCATTTAGGGGCATGTAAAATAGATTCTCAGACCTAGCCGATACGCACACAAAATTTCAAAATCTTACGTTTTAGAAGAGTTTGGTAACAAACACGAGAATTTTATATATTATTTATATTTTAGATAATTTTATATATTATTTATAATCATACAGTGTAAAAAATATTGAAAAAATAATGTTTTCAATTATTTTTTTCATGATTTAAGATTTTAGTTTTCACTAAGGACTCCTTTTAAAGCAAATATTGACTCTGTTCTAGAAGACACCCATATCGTATTTATTTGGTGTAACTAAACAGAATTTGTTTTATATGTTTAATAAGCTCGATGGTCGAATGGTTAGCAATGTCTACTTTGACTCCGAGGTTGCGGGTTCGATCCCCGCACAAGACAAACATTTGTGTGCATGAACATGTCTGTTTGTCTTGGTCTGGGCATTTTCTATGTATTATAAATGTATTTAAGTATTATATCAGTTATCTAGTACCCATAGTACAAGCTTTTCGCTTAATTTGGGGCTAGATGGCGCTGTGTAAATTGTCCAGGAATATTTATTATTTATGTATGATTAAGAGCCATATTACATATTGACTGTGATTTTTGCGTAAAATGGCCAATTATGGCGTTCTTAATCTCAGAAACAAAAATAAATTAACAATGTTGACTTATTGAATAGTACAGAATAGCTATTGGCTTAGTACGTAGCTGCCTCGATTTATGTAAATTTTGCTTAACTTTTTAATTAAACCCAATATTGCAGAGAAAGATTTTCATAAAATGCACATATTCACTTTTTTGAGCTCCTGGATTGTACTACTGTTCCAAACAAATGATATAAAAAAAATAGAATGTTATTTCTTATATAGTGGTATAGTTCGTAGCGGCCTCAGAATTTTGAAATTTTGATTGATTTAATATAGAAAAAAAAACATTCTTTTAACCAAAAAAACAAAAAACGATGCACCGGCGGCCTTCACGGGCTTAGTACTGCACAAGAGCTCGTCAGCGTGCAAATGTAATATGGCTCTTAAAGGTACGATGATACTGCAAACTTATGATCCTCAACTGTACAATAGAATCTCGGTTTATTAAAATTTTCATGTACAACTATTAAATCAAGCTAAAGGGAGAATCAGAAAGCATTTCTTTTAATATGAGAGGGGGCAAACAAGCATACGTACCACCTGATGGCAAGCAATCACTATGATCAGTATTGTTGAAGCTCTATAATTATAATATATACAAACTAATGACATATGTCAAATATTTTAAAAAATGCAAAAATGCACCTATATATTTTATTTCACAAATGGATCATGAATTGGGAGGTGAATTTTTCCAGTTTTAAAAATATTTATAATATTCTGGAAAGTTAGCCGAAATCAATTAAATAATAATTAATTATATATTTCAATATAGGCTTACCTCAGCACTCCATAGGTGCTATTGAGTTTGAATTGTCACCGTAGCCACTCAGACTACCCTGGAACTCTATACCACTAATCTGACTATCAGCGTTGAAGGATGCCCCATAAGAATCATTACTTGGAGCATGTGTCATTTCAATATTCCCATCTCCAGAGTCCGTACCCGCTGCAGCATCAGGCTCAGCCCAATTTATCTTAAATCTAGTCACTCTAGGCTCTGAAGCCAGTATATTTCTTACTACTTTGTCAAACTGGGGCTTCGCTGGCGGGTTTTCTCTCAACTCCGGTTCCGTATCACAATACTCGTTATTTATAAAATAACCAACTCTTACGAATTCTTGGCCGCGGTATGAACATGTTAATAACACCACTGTGACTCCTAAAGCGTCATTTTCAGGTATACGGTTCACGTCAGGTGGGGGAGCTTGAAAGACAAACATGTGACGTCCCTCGGGTATTGGACCGACGTATATTGTATCTAAAACTTGATCGTGTTCCTCTGTTTCTGCTGATCCGACATAAATCATCTTCCATTCAAGGTCTTCCTTTAGTTCTTCGATACATTCGAATGTTAATTCGAATTGGAAAGGATTGAGAAATGGACTAGGATTGTCCAACACCACCACGTTTGTAATATGCACCTTAGCCATTGTTGTCCAAGCGAATTTTATTGTTTATTTCACCACCAGAATGCTAAATAATAAATTTAAAGTTTCAAAAGGAATATAACGTGGATATAACAAGAAAAATAAAACCGTTTACACAATAAAATTGCGTGCCGGGTGGAAAAATGACAATGATTTTGGCGGTTCAAATGGTCACGTGA
Organism: Hypsopygia costalis; assembly: GCA_937001555.2. Lineage (NCBI taxonomy): Eukaryota > Metazoa > Arthropoda > Insecta > Lepidoptera > Pyralidae > Hypsopygia > Hypsopygia costalis. Next base: position 946,016 of record OW443355.2, read on the forward strand.
TCAAAATATGCTGCGAGTGTAGCGCCATAGTGGTCAGATTGAGAACTTTTATTAAAAAAAACTACTTTATGTTGACATTTCAATGATAAGACAATATCTTGAAATAAACAACATTTATGTGGTATATTTTTACAACAATACATATTTTCATAAGAACGACTTATTTTTTTATTATTACTATATTAATAACTTACGTTTTTTTAGTTTCCGAATATTTCTTCCGTAATAAAAATGCACATCATATGTTAATAAACTACCAAAGACAACAGACTTATTAGCAGATCTCACCATAGAGAGAGAATAGAAGTCTAGCTGAGAGTTGCCAATGCCGGTTTATCAGATTCCCCAATAATTCAACTCAAATTCCCCGAATTTGGAGCCATACTTTTTTGGAATTTGAGTTGTCTAGTGAGTGTCAAAAACATTTAAACATCAAAAAGTTGTGTCTCAAGTAAGTCTAAGTTTAACGATTGGGCAGAAACATGTATCCCTTTAAGTAGGAATAAACTATTTGATTTATATGCACAAAAGTAATAATAATATAGATTAGAATTTGAGTTGGATTTGGAGGGCGGAGTTGTTCGCGTCCGTAGGAATTACCACCTATCTTATACATCATAAGTCACCCTACACGTGTCCCCCGGGTGGTGCCAAACGAGCAACAACGCCGAGTCACAAGCGGCGGTCAAGGAACCTGTTAAAGACACAGCGAACCTAGAGGAGTTAAATGCCCTCTAAAATTGCTGCAATACTGCCTTGGGGAAGTAGTATGAGTATTTTACCCAATCCCCCCCCCCCCCCCCTTTATGGAAATGTCTGATAACGAGAGTAATAATTGTACGTCATTCGTGTGAAGTTAGTGTGAGTGTGAAATTTGCTACCGAAGACTTAATGGAAGTAGCCGATCAGACTTCCATTACAGTGAATGCTACTGGTAGCAAGAAGTTTGTTCAACAGGTCTTTCAGCGCAGTCTGTTTATCACCAGGCCTAGAAGCAATTCCTTGAGATGTAAACCCCCAGAAAGTCTACAGTTTAAGGTCACGCAAAACGCACCTAGCCCCCACCTTGTCAGAGAGTACCAGGCATTAGAAATCCAAAACGGAAAAAAATCAGCGACTCGCCAGAGAATATAACCACCAGAAACATGTTCAGCCAATTACCAATTGACCTGACAGAAGAACCCACGGCAACCAAGAAACCACTGGAAAAAAAAACTCAGCAAGCCTCCACCCATAATATTGTATGGTATAGAAGATGTCAATAAAGTAACTGAACTCGTGGAAACTGTTGCAGATAAAAGTTCTTACACTTATCAGATCTCAAACATAAACAAACTAAGAATTAACACTCTAGATAAGGAGGCCTACAAAGAAATCATAGTTAAATTTCGTGAAAGTGCTTTAATTGGTGAACCACTCTCTTACGCCAAAGTCACTCGAAAAGCGCCAGGTCAAGTGACTACAGAAAACTCCATACCTAAAGTAAGCCACGTAATAAAAACTCTCCTCACCAAACAAAACGAAAAATTTGACTTAATCTTACAACAGATGAGTACTCTAATGAGCCTCATGACTACACTCATAACCAAACTACAAGGTTAACAAGGCTTGGGCTAAGACTGGCGTCTTGGAACATTAATGGACTTCCACGTAATAAAGATGAGCTCGAGATTGCCGAGCACAAGCATTGACATTGTCTTAGTATCTGAAGCACACTGCACAGACAAATCTAATGTTAAAATCAAAGGGTTCCAGATATACACTACAAACTATCCAGACGGTACAGGATATGCGGGGTCAGCTATAATCATTCGGGACAAAGTAAAGCACCATTTACTGCCTGAATATAAAACCGAACAAATACAGGCCACTACACTCGCAATACAAGACAGATGTGGATGCTTTAATGTCTCAGCTGTATACTGTCCATCAAAACATCGAATAGACTCAGACTTGTTCTCTCACTTTTTCTCAAGTCTAGGAAATCGCTTCATAGCAAGAGGCGATTGGAACTCTAAACATATTCATTGGGGTTCGAGACTAATAACAACTAGAGGGAGACAACTAAAGTTGAGCTTTGATATAAATCACCTAACCACAATTGCCCCTCGAGAACCTACCAACTGGCCTGCTGATCACAATCGGATCCCGGACATAGTCGACTTCTTCGTAACCAAAGGACTCTCCAAGCAGTACATGAAGGTTGAGTCATGTGTAGATGGATCATCTGATCACACCCCGGTCTTACTAACTACCAGCTCAACTATAATTAAGGTCGAGAGGCTTGCGAGATTATACAACCAATATACTGATTGGCATTCATTCAGAGAATACATATAGGAAAACCTAAATCTAAATGTCAGACTCAAAGAAGCAGAGGAAGTCGAAACAGCAGTAGTGCAATTTACTAATCTGGTACAAATTGCTGCATGGAGAAGCACCCTTAGTACAGAACATAAGAACCAGCTCTCAAATGTACCTTTGGAAATAAAGATCATGATCCAGGAGAAACGCAGATTACGCAGAGTTTGGCAGCTGATCCGTAATCCGCAGGATAAGGCCGTCTTTAACAAAGCCATTGTAAAATTGAAGGAAGCTGTAAAGAATGCTAATGATTTAACAATGCAAGCAAAGTTGGAGTCCCTAACTGCTAAATCCAGCAACTACTCGTTCTGGGAAGCGGGTGGCTTCCCTTGGCTCTTGCGACAGACCTAACATACAAAAGCCCCCAATAAAAAAAGGAAGCGACTGGGCCAGGACAAACCAGGATAAAGCGAATTTGTTTGCGGATCATCTAACAAGCGTCTTTAAACCAAATGTAACACTGGACAATTTATCGGAGGAATATATTGACACTATTCTAGAACAAGTGAAACAAATGAAATGCAGTTTCCCCGTAGACCTGTGTCACCTGCGGATGTCATAAAAACGATCAAACGACTGGACAGTAAAAAAGCACCGGGCTACGACCTGGTAAGTAAAGAAGTGCTACTGGAACTACCGAGAAAGGTCATTGTCTTCATCACTACCATCTTCAACGCTATGTTACGAATAGGGTACTTCCCACGTGCGTGGAAAGTTTCGGAAATCATAATGACCCACAAGGTTGGCAAATTAATTACCGAAAAAACATCTTACTAACCTATCAGTCTGTTGCCTGCTCTATCCAAGGTACTGGAGAAAGTAATACTTCGCAGAATAATGCCAAGCCTTTTGGAACGCAAAGTGATACCACATCACCAATTCGGCTTTAGAGAACGACATGGTACGGTGGAACAAGCCCACAGAATATGCGATGCTATAAGAAAGTCTCTAGAACAAAGGGAATACTGCTCGTCAGCGTTCTTGGACATCCAGCAGGCATTTAACAAAGTCTGGCACAGAGGCCTGCTATGCAAGATCAAGCAGAATATTTCCCACTCATATTTTCTAATATTTAAATCTTACCTTGAGGATCGCATATTTTATGTCAAAGAGGGTGACGCTACCTCTGACTTCCAAGAGATTGACGCCGGGGTGTCACAAGGATCTGTACTTGGCCCCATGATCTACACGCTGTACACTGCTGACTTGCCAGTCACACCATATTTCATATTTTTTCATATTTATTTATTCATGAACAATATACAATTGTGTCTGAAATAATAATAATAATAATCCTAATTACAATAATATGTCCTTAATTATAATATCTTTATAGAAATTGTCAAAATAAATACAAAATTAATACCTATATTATAAATTAATTTTATCACAAGACGCGACACCATTGACAATATGTGCAATAACCTCATATAACTACATAGTTACTAGGGTTACTAAAGAAGTCCTCAATTTTGTACACATTCTTCTTTAGTAGTGTTTTTTTCAATTTATTTTTGAAACATGAGAGGCTAAGATTTTCTCTAAAATCAACTGGCAACAAATTAAAAATATTTACTGCCTGATATTGCGGACAGTGCTTGACTACATTTAATCTGGGCAGCATGTTAGATTTAATACATTTCCTTCTAGTATTTTCACCAGGCATAACCAGATCAGATTAGAGATCACAATTTAGAAATCAATATTTCAAAAACCAAGATAATACAGTTCAGACCGTATCAAAAGTCTCCTTTAATTATAAACTTCTCCCTTGATCAAACACCTATAGAATGCGTAAATAAGTTTTCCTTACTCGGCCTAGAAATAGACACCAATATCACCTGGAAACTCCACATACAAAAGATCAAAAATAAATTGTCTCGGTTCCTATATGCATTATCGGAACTTAAACGAAGTACCGACATGCAAACGGCCCTTTCTGCGTATTATGCATATGCCTATGCTTGGCTACAATACGGGATTTTGCTATGGGGAAATAGCACCGACGCCCAGCAATTATTTATACTGCAGAAAAAATGCATAAGTATTCTTGTCAACATTAAGCAAACCGAAAGCTGTAGACCACATTTTATAAATCGGAGAATCCTTACTTTGACAGGCATTTATATCATGGAAACTTGCAAGTTTGTAAGGAATAATCCAAGTTACTTTAAAACAAAAAGTGATTATAGAGAAACTTGCATAAATACACGCGGCAAAGATACACTTATTCTACCACCTAATAGAATAAAAATGTATAATACTAGCCCACTACTTATGTCGATTAAAATTTATAATAGAATCCCAACACAGTATAAAGTTGAAACTGACAAAAAAACATTTTTGAAGAAATTAAAAAACTTCTTAATCGAAAACAGCTTTTATAATCTGGAAGAGTTTTTTGGAAAACAGTAGCATTATAATATTAATATTTTTGTCTTGACTGTTAATTGTTGACACTATTATATTACTCATATTATTGCTAATATTATTTTAATTTGACTTTTAACCATACTGATACTTGACATATTGTAATTATTTTGATCACATGACATTATCCTTGAAATTGAAATTGTAATTAAATTCTCTAACAATTTATGAATATATTTACATTGTTTTAACATAATTTAAATTTAAATAATTGTAGTGCCCCAACGGGGTTCCATGCAGTGCCATTTGTTTTTTAAGAAACTATTATATAAGATCATAATGTACCATGGAAACAATAAATAATTTGAATTTGAATTTGAACCAAAGCTACATTCGCAGACGACACCAAAACTGCAAAAACCTACAGAAAGGCCTCAACAAAGTAAGTGAATGGCTCCAAAAATGGAAAATAAAGGCTAGTGACAAAGTCAGTACAAGGTACATTCACCCTTAAAAAAGGAAACTGACCACCTGTAAAGTTGAGTCAATGTACTCTACCCCACAGTGACCAAGTAAAATATCTTGGCTTACACATTGATCGTAAACTAACCTAGAGGCATCATATCAAATGCAAAAAGTAGGTGCTTCAGCTAAAGTACAACAGCCTGTACTGGATGCTAGGAAGAAACTCGAGACTCTCGTTGGACAACAAACTGCTTATATACAAAGTCATTCTGAATCCCATTTGGACATACGGTGTGCATCTGTGGGGCAGTGCCAGCGATTCCAACTTAAATATACTCCAGCGTCAACAAAACAAGATCCTAAGATCCATTGCAAAAGTGCCATGGTACATAACCAAAAACGAAGTCCATGAACACCTTGAAATGAGAACAGTGAAAGAGGAAACTCGGAGATTGGCAGCTAAATACAAAGAACGGTTAATCCAAGACCCTAAGAAACTTGCTCGCCAACTCACCATAGACCACTATGTGCGACGACTAAAACGTCATCATACCATATCTTATAGTTAGAAGACCGACAGTAGCTCTGGGCAGCAGATGAGTAGGTGGTTCTAGTGGGCAGCCACTTCGCTTGACCACTTCACTGAACAGATTCGCTCATAGTCCTAATAGCCCTGCCATACACTCGTCGAGTGGCGAGGGAAGTAGGCAGGAACGTAGTGTAGCCACGTTACTCGTCATGCCGCTCGTCTTGCTCTTCGTCTTGCCCATCATTCCCTGTTTTGTCGGTTTTTTGGGCGCGAGTCAAAGGACCGGCAACGTGAATGCGAGTGGCCGGCTACACAATCGCCTCGGACGCATTCCGCATCGAGCGCTCGGGCGCGTAACACGCGTCATATTTTTTAAATCATTTTTTTTAAATCATGTCTGTCGTGAACATTTCCCTATAAGAGCTGGTAGCAAAAAAGAAATGTTTGATGGAATCTTTTAGACAGTTAGCCCATAAAAAAAAGCTTCGTTTCGCTATAATAAAAATGCATATCGCGCACGCTGCCACAGCTTCAACGTCCATTGTACAGCAAAGGCAAATGTCCAAGTGCGGAGCGTCGCGAATAATTGCGCGAGTAGAGCAGTGTGTGGGCAGAGAGGGAAACATCGCGGCAGCGCGAGGAGCATAGTGTGGCGGCGGGGTAAGACTGATTGCAAATACTCTCAAAAAAAAAAAAGAATTTGATTTGAATGATTTTGTAAATTATATTATAAATATGTAAAAGTTTGCAAGGAGGTAGAATCTCTGTAAATTTAAAATAATCAACAAACAAAATCAAAGCTGTATAGGATATTGTCATTAAAGAAACAGGTGAACATAAATAATGAAACACAAATTATGCTCTAAACTATAATATTATTGGATAAATCAATGTGGAATCTTGATGATGAAAATTATACCACTAAAATATGCAGAGACTTGAGTTAGGAGCAAATAAGCCAAACATTAATGTAGAATTGAAATGATTTCAATCCATACGGACCCAATATCGATGTTGAATCTTTTTTTTTTATTTAAACAAAATATGTAGTGCTAAGAACAATGACGTATCTTCGTATCTCCATATTGACTAAAAGTTTAATAACAAAAGTACATATTCAGATGAAACACGATTGGTCTCAAATGTTCTCTGAACAAAATGTGTGAAGTTAGTAGGTACGCGTCAGAATTTTGCGTCAAAAATTTCTTATAAATGGCCGCCCTAATGAATCATAAACTTAAAAACATTTTTTTTTCTTTTTTATATGTACAAATTTATTCATTTTAACATTATGTAATTTATTTTTAGTGACAGATTGTATTTTAAGATTAGTTTATTTTTAGGTATTTTAGTTTGTAGTGTAAATTTATATGCTAATAATGTTTTGTACACTAACTAATACAGCCATTAAAGTAATCAATAAAGTTATTTTTTTATACTACGTCGGGTGACAGTCAAGCATACGCCCGCCTGATGTGAAGTGGTTAATATATATATATATATATATATATATATATATATATATATATATATATATATATATATATATATATACAGTAAAAGCTCCTTATTCGCGCTCCCTTCATTCGCATTTTCACTATTCGCGGATTAAAAAAATGTGACCCAATTCCTATATTCGCGGCTAAAGATTTCTTTATTCGCGGATCTAAATCGGTATATACACACACATTAATAAAAAGTATTCCAATAGATATCCAACCCGATATCCTTTGTAAACGCGTTGTCAAATGGACTAATAAAAAAATAAAGTCAACAAGCACTGGAAACGTGACATTTAGGTAATTTGTAAAATCTTAGTGAAGGTTTAAGAATGGCAATGAGCTTTGTGATTTCTTTATGAAAATTGATTCGTCTATGTGTATGTTGTCGTTGTCAAATGGATTAATAAAAAAGTAAAGTCAACAAGCACTGGAAACGTGACATTTAATTTGTAAAATCTTAGTGAAGGTTTAAGGTTTAAAGTTTAAGGTTGGCAATGAGCTTTGTGATTTCTTTATGAAAATTGATTCGTCTATGTGTAACGAAGTCTTATTTTTAAGAAGCGAATTGTTAAAGCTACTGCTAAATATGAGTTTGAATTGAAGGAGTTATTAAAATTGCCTAAGCCTGAAGATAATAATTAATCAACATGGTTAAAAATTTAAATTAAGTTGATTTTTTTCTATGTTTGTTTTTTATTTTGTCACCTAAGAACGTATCCCCTATAAACCCATATAAATGACCATTCCATATTCACGGTTTCTGTATTCGCGGCATAATTACGGAACATATACCCCGCGAATAAAGAGCTTTTACTGTATATATATATACATATATATATATATATATACATATATATATATATACCATAGCCATATTTAACGCTCGCAACTTAAAACATAGTTCGCGCGCCGCCACCCCCGCTGCCATCTCAGCAATCTTCTGGTGACCTCACTCACTTGCAGGAACACAACAACCCTCAAGGGAATTGTTATTTGGCTGCGGTATTCTGCGAGGTGGAGGTACATTCCCCAGTCGGGTAGCTTACAATTATACTCCCTACCTCCCTTTTCGCCAAAGTTTCGTTTGTCAGTCAGCAGGGTGCACCGCTTGCAGGTCAAGTTTTATTTGATTCAAAGATGTTAATAAACCTCTTACACCCCAAACTTTACATACCACTTTTATTATGGCAAGACAAACTTAAAACAAATGTCATTAAATGTCAAGGTTTTTCAATATGGCGTCCATTGGAACGTCGGTGCTTTGTTATGTTTGCGCGTGTATAATAATCTTTTGTACATTCTTATAATTAAATATTCAATGATATTACAACGGGCAATTTTATTTTACTTTGAGAGTGCAATAAATATCATAATCAAATTATATTATGAAGGTCAACCATTATAAATACTCTGTTACAACATAGAAAGTACCTACCTAAAGTTTCAGTCGGTGAGTTTTTGCATAACTTTCATTGTTTTTTTCTTCTATTAATGAGACAATTGTCTGGTATAACTTCCTACTTATTCTTACTTGCTTTTTAGCATACATATAGCAGCGATAGAATGAAAGTTGTGAATATAATTAACGGTTTAAACAGTTGTCGTTCTATAAGGAATAGTGTCTGTATATGGGTTGTTTGTACATATTTCTGTCCTGACTCAGAGTCCTGTATTGTCTTTAATTAATGCTTACGACAAATTGACGACAATTGAGTTGTATACTTGGAACATTTAGTCATAAAGGACTAATTACTAATAGGTACCTTCCTTTTGAAAATAGTTGAATATTGTGTACAAAGTATTAGTAATGTAATTATGACACAATTATTGTGTACAGGTAAATTGTTATTTGCTCAATCTTAATTGTCGAGCCCTGTGGTCAAATGGCTACTTTGACTACGAGGTTGTGAGTTCTATCCCCGCACAATACAAACATTTGTGTGCATGAACATGTCTTTTTGTCTTGTACTGAGTGTTTTGAGTTGTATTACAAGTATGTATTTACAAAAAAAATGTAGATAAGTATAATATCAGTTATCTAGTACCTATAGTACAAGTTTTGCTTAGTTTGGGACTAGATGGCAGTGTGTAATTTGTCCAGAAATATTTATTTATTATTTAAAACACAGTAATGTTGCGGGGGCGCCGATTCAGTGGGTGCTCAGGCGCCGGTTGAGACGCAGGGGCAGCGGGTTAGATTCCTACACCAACACAAATGTTTGTTGATGAAACATATATTTGTGTTGGGTCTGGGTGTTTGTGGTACCTTCATTGTTCCTGGTTTCCATAGTACAAGGGAAAGCCTTATTTTGGGACCAGGACAATGTATGTGATGTTGTCTCAATTTATTATTTTCGAGTCATCAAATGTGCATGAGCACCCATGAGGTTTTCTGAAAGCCGGCGCACCCTAGTAGTATGCTTCAGATTAATATGGAAATGTGCTGACAGGACTTCATATATGATTCCAGACCCTGAAGACCAGCTACCATGTCATTCGATGAAGGTCCGTTGTACTACAGAGAAATTCAGAAGAATGCATACCTCAAGAGGGTGCCGAATGAAAGTACTGGAAGTAGACTTATGCAGCTCGGATATAAGGTACTTTTGGCGAGCTATAGCAATGGCCACTTTGACTCCGAGGTTGCAGGTTCAATACCTGCATATGACCAACATTTGTGTGCATGAACATGTCTGTTGATCTGGGTGTTATCTATGTATTATATGTATGTATTTATTTACAAAAAAAATGTATTTATGTACATTTACCAGTTATCCATAGGACACAGCTTTGCTTAGTTTGGGACTTGACGGTGCTGTGTAATTCATCAATGAATATTTATTATTTTCTACTTAAACAGCACTTTAGCAAGTGAAGCAGGTATTATGTTGGGTGACAGATATGCTTATGGCCTGCCCGATGTGAAGTGGCTGCCGTAGTCACCAGTGATCGGAATAGGTAGAGTGATTTGTTTTACTTGCGTAATGCTGTCATAATATGGACATGCCTTTTTAATGAACTGTTATCGAAAAATTTCGGGATTTCATTAAATATTATTTAGGTCGTGATTTGAAATAGGCTATTTGACTAACATTTTTTTCGGTTTTATATGTAGGAACGTCTTCTTAATATACATAGGTGAAAGAATTACTTCGATAGCACAAAAATCTCTCGAGATATGGTAATTTGAAAATCACAATTTTTAGACTGTAATGAAAACGCTCCATACAAAAGACTACCGAATTATGACGTCACAGGTTTGTATTTTGTATGCATCAAATCAGAAATTTGTACAATAGCTATGTTAAATATTACGTTTATGTGATTATAGCTTCTCCAATGGGAAGTCCATTCCATCCCAGCGGGAAAGTCCATTTTAAAAGTATGAATACTTTTAAAATGGACTTTCCCGCCAAACTTTAATCGACGCTAAAAAAAAGTCTGACTGAATATATTAGAATGAAAGTTTGCAGATCTTTATAGTTTTGTGTATTTTACGATATTGTTAAATAATTTATACAATTTTTAAAGATTGGAAAATAGCCTATTACGAGTAAAGCACTTTTAAGTAGTACTTTCTTTGCTATATGTATGTGAAATAAAAAAAAACTGATTGATTAATGGAATCCTATGTTTAGACTTAGCTTTGGAAAGCATGTAAAGCTAGATAGCTTTACGTGCTTGCCAAAGCAACTGGAACCCCAGAGAGTTAAAGCCTCAACAGTTTCGATATCCCGAAATCCCGGAGGTATGTCCATATTATATCAGCGTTTGAGATTATTGACCCTAAATCACTCTACCTATTCCGATCACTGGTAGTCACACTCCACTCCATACAAATATTGCGTACAAATGATAAGTCTCAAGCGAAATTGTTATTTGCTGTGTACTTCTATAAGGTGGCTTCTATAAGGCGGCTTTTATAAGCGGTACCTATGTTGTATGTCCTTTTATTTGACAGAAGACCTCAGTTAAATAATTCTAATAAATTACATAAACAACAGTTATGCTTCTCATAGATTTTAGCTTTTACAAATATGTAAGTAAAGTGGGGGGGCCAGACGCAGCGTTGGCGAAGCGGCGCCGCGACGCCGTAGCTGCGCAAGCGCTGGCTAGACGACGACGCTCAAAAGTCGCTAGTATCGGGGGGGGCCCTTAAACTTAAATTGGCGCGGGCAGATCATTCCAGTAGCGTGGCGCTTAAACAAGAGAAATCAACAAGATTTGACAGATTTGATTTGTGGGCTCGATGGCATCGTTTCGTGTGTCAGTCTAATCGAATACGCAAGTTAACCAACGTCGACCGTAACCTGTCCATGGATGGGTTGATAAATGACAGTCGTTAAGCCAAGTTCATATCTCGAACGATACAGACCATGCGGGTGTTTTCCGCAAGACTGAACTTGCTTAGTATTGCCCAATCTCCCGCACCCCACGGGTCTCGTCGACTAATGATTTACGGTTCCCGCATGCGAGTCTTTTGGGATCCGGAAATAGAAAATCTCCCGCACCCTGCATGCGGGCAATATCGACCAATGAAAATGAGCCCTCAAAGAGATTTATTACATACAACTGTTAGTCAACCGCTGACTGATTCAGTTATTGCCTTGCCTCGACGCGACCCCTTTGGCGCAATTTTACAATGCGGTACGTTATGGCCTGTTGCAGCTGTAGTAGGCGTAAGCCTTTAACTGAGGTGTACATTAAAGAAAAAAAAATGGGGTGTAGATGGACATGGCCGTGTGTTGTACGTGAATACGTTATATGCACTAAATTATCTCAAAATGGCAGCGCTTCCCCCTCCCCCGCACGCGATGTTCCATAGTCCTTACTTAGCGTAATAAATTCTTTGATCCTTCATCTATCCAGTGGTGTGATTAAATTGTGGATGGAGACGACAGATATGTAGCTGCAAAACCAAACTGTATCCCCCGATTTTGTTATCATTAGATTTTTTGGATTGCCTCCTGTACGGTTTACCCGCACACAAACGTAATATCCATGCCTACATAGATATAACAATTGGGTTGTTTCCAATGTTTAAAAATTGTACAAATAAATTAACAATATCGTAAAATACACAAAACTATAAAGATCTGCAAACTTTCATTCTAATATCTTCAGTCAGACTTTTTTTAGCGTCGATCAAAGTTTGGCGGGAAAGTCCATTTTAAAAGTATGAAATTATTAAAAAATAATATTTCCATTGGAGTAGCAATAAAAAATGCTATAACTTTTATTATGATAATAATTACATAAACGTAATATTTAACATAGCTGTCGTACAAATTTCTGATTTGATGCATATAAAATACAAAACTGTGACGTCATAATTCGGTAGTCTTTTGTATGGAGCGTTTTGGGGCAGTCTAAAAATTGTGATTTTCAAATTAATATATCTCGAGAGATTTTTGTGCTATCGAAGTAATTCTTTCACCTATGGTTATATTATGGAGACGTCCCTACATATCAAACAGAAAAAAATGTTAGTCAAATACCCAATTACTTCAAGATAAATTTAGCATAGCTTGCAATATGCGCCGTATGTGGGTATGTTGCAATTAGGTGAAGACAATTAATTTATTAAATTAGTGTACGTATAACACTCGACGGGTTTGGTCATTTATTAGCTCTCCTCGGAGTCACCCAACCCTCAGCTCAGCCCAGCAGCATCAGCTCTTAACATAAGCATAGCTCTATGTAAAGGTCCCCATCAAGGTCCCTTACACCCCCAAATGGTTGTAAATTTAAAGACGTGTTCACGTCAATACACCTTTTCAGAAAGTCCCGCTCAAACCAATGTGGACATTATTCTGCATCCACAATGGACGGACTCCATACCTCGAGCAGTACCAAGAAGCGGAAGCCCCAACCACGTTATCCCACAAGCCGGTATGGAGGGCATGTCTCCGGGACACTCGGCACGTGACAGCAAGTGTCAGGCCTCGATCAGGGGCCGAGCATGACTTTCTTATTGATACGGAAAATGGACCTGTGCGGATGATTGCTCCCGATTGGTGAGTTATTATTTTTCATCTTATGTATCCTCAGCCAAGAAGTAGCTTTAGGCCATTCGCACACGCGGCGACTCGGGTTTGATACGCATACGCGACTGCGACGCAACCCATACTGGTATACTACTCCAGTAGCTTGGTGTCCACACACGCGTGCCATCAGTGTTGTAAGTCGCATGCGACTGGCGTCAAACGCGTTGTCGACTCGTCACACCGTTTGCGGACTAGAACGAAATTGCATGGCGGCGACTCATGAGCGACGCGTAGGGCATGCATATCAAACTCGAGTCGCCGCGTGTGCGAATGTCCTTAAAAAGGCACGTATCATGTGCTTGACCAGACAACAGATACGATAGCTGGGTATATGGGAAGGTGGGTCCCCTTCCTATATACCCAGCTATTGCATCTGTTGTTTGCCACACATTGATTGGTGACCGAACATTGCCACACATTGATTGGCGAGTTCTTATAATTTTTCTCTGCTTCTTCAGCAAGGAACTAGCTTTAAAAAAACATGTATCATGTAATAATAAATAAAATAAAATAAATAAGAATGCTGATCACACAACAGATGTGCTAGCTGGGTATATGGGACATTGCCCCCACAACATATTCCCACCCCTGTGTCTCCTATGTAAGCAGGATTAACAGCGGCGACCAATAAAGGCGATGAACAGTGAAGTCAATTGCAGTCTCGGGGGTTTGCCCCACCTTTGCCCCCTCTTCCCGTGTTTTTCTTATTTTTTGTTAGAGTTGGGTGTCCATTGCGTTGGATTTCCGAATGCAGTGCTCGTCGATCGGTTTATACCCGTTTTATATCCCATAGCATGCTGAAAGATGCACCAGACCTTAATATTCTGTTTCGTAACAGGGACTCCATGCAAGACTGGGTTTCAACTCTGCGCAACAAGCTGCACGAGCTGAAGATTCTGTCGAAGGGCGAGAATGTGTACTGCGCCGCCCCCGCCGTGCCCCCGCCGCGCGCCGCCGCCAGGGACCCCACCAGCCCGCTGCCCCCCACGCCGCCCGTGCCCCCCGACAGGTACACGACACACTGCCCCCGCCAGGGACCCCACCAGCCCGCTGCCCCCCACGCCGCCCGTGCCCCCCGACAGGTACACGACACACTGCCCCCGCCAGGGACCCCACCAGCCCGCTGCCCCCCACGCCGCCCGTGCCCCCCGACAGGTACACGACACACTGCCCCCGCCAGGGACCCCACCAGCCCGCTGCCCCCCACGCCGCCCGTGCCCCCCGACAGGTACACGACACACTGCCCCCGCCAGGGACCCCACCAGCCCGCTGCCCCCCACGCCGCCCGTGCCCCCCGACAGGTACACGACACACTGCCCCCGCCAGGGACCCCACCAGCCCGCTGCCCCCCACGCCGCCCGTGCCCCCCGACAGGTACACGACACACTGCCCCCGCCAGGGACCCCACCAGCCCGCTGCCCACCACGCCGCCCGTGCCCCCCGACAGGTACACGACACACTGCCCCCGCCAGGGACCCCACCAGCCCGCTGCCCCCCACGCCGCCCGTGCCCCCCGACAGGTACACGACACACTGCCCCCGCCAGGGACCCCACCAGCCCGCTGCCCCCCACGCCGCCCGTGCCCCCCGACAGGTACACGACACACTGCCCCCGCCAGGGACCCCACCAGCCCGCTGCCCACCACGCCGCCCGTGCCCCCCGACAGGTACACGACACACTGCCCCCGCCAGGGACCCCACCAGCCCGCTGCCCCCCACGCCGCCCGTGCCCCCCGACAGGTACACGACACACTGCCCCCGCCAGGGACCCCACCAGCCCGCTGCCCCCCACGCCGCCCGTGCCCCCCGACAGGTACACGACACACTGCCCCCGCCAGGGACCCCACCAGCCCGCTGCCCACCACGCCGCCCGTGCCCCCCGACAGGTACACGACACACTGCCCCCGCCAGGGACCCCATCAGCCCGCTGCCCCCCACGCCGCCCGTGCCCCCCGACAGGTACACGACACACTGCCCCCGCCAGGGACCCCACCAGCCCGCTGCCCCCCACGCCGCCCGTGCCCCCCGACAGGTACACGACACACTGCCCCCGCCAGGGACCCCACCAGCCCGCTGCCCACCACGCCGCCCGTGCCCCCCGACAGGTACACGACACACTGCCCCCGCCAGGGACCCCACCAGCCCGCTGCCCCCCACGCCGCCCGTGCCCCCCGACAGGTACACGACACACTGCCCCGCCAGGGACCCCACCAGCCCGGGCTGGCAGTGGCCCGGGGGCAGCGGGCTGGCCCCCCTGTCGGCCCCCCAGTCGAGCAGTTTAAAAAATACGCTACGCCGCCCTACCTCTCTTTTCGCCAGAGCCTCGTTCGTCAGTCAGCAGGGTGCACCGCGTGCAAGTGAAGTTCGCTTTGGTTCAAAGATATTGATGAACCACTTACATCCTATTGCCCATCCGCTGAACATACTGCTTGAAATAAATTGCTCTTATTCTTTTAATGAATAAATGACTTTCCAGGGTACCAGGCATAGAACTCATTCCGCCCCGACCACCACCCGAAGAACCAGAACCGCCCCCCGTACCAGAACCGGAAGTGGACATATCCAACTGGGAAGAGAATCCACAACCGAGTACAAGTACCGAGTCAGCGCAACCAAAGAGTGTGACAAAGATCTGCGGGCAGAATATTTGTCTCGATGACTCTATACTACGGAGGAAGGAAGTGACGGATAGCGATGAGGAGTTCTTCGCTGAGGTGGACAGAATGCATGAGAGTACGGAGAATGTGTTCGTTGAAAGTGGTTGTGATTTTAAACAGACTGTCGTTGTTAATGATGATGATGGGAACATTGGAACGGAGAATTTATTGAGGTATGTAAATAAATGACCTTTATTTCATGTCTCCTCTACCCAAAGGTTGCCTGGAAGAGATCGCTAAGTGATAAGGCCGCATTTTGTACTTACTATTTTAAGTCGTTATTGTCATTATTTTTTACTGTTTTTGGTGCAGTAAAGAGTATTGTATTGTATTGTATAAATATAAATTCGACGAGCTCGGTGGCGTAGCAGTCAATGACGCGGCTTCGACACCAACGCTCGTGGGTTCGATTCCCACACAGGACAAACATTTGTGTGCATGAACATGTCTGTTTGTCTTGGTCTGGGTGTTTTCTATGTATCATAAGTATGTATTTACAAAAAAAAAATGTATTTACGTATGTTTATCAGTTGTCTAGTGCCCATAACACAAGCTTCGCTTACTTTGGGGCTAGATGGCGCTGTGTAATTTGTCTGACAATATTTATTATTTATTTATTTATTAAACAATAAATAAAATGTATTTATTGGCTTTCCACAAAAGTTGGAACTTAAAACTAGATGTTGGAGCCTCCTTTTAGGCAAGAATGTGCCTGTTCCAGGAAACTCCACTCTTCTTGCCCGTGTTTGTACATATATTTTGTGGTTTAATATAATTATCATCAGCCTGTATCTACTCACTGCTGGATATAAGCTTACCCCAATGCTTTCCACCAAATACGATCCTCCGCCTTCCGCATCCAGCCGCTTTCTTAAGGTCATCGGGCCCAACGCTTCGTAGATTGTTCGCAACCCCCGTCCTGCCGTTAGGTCGCGCTTCTTTCGGGGAATCCTCGCCCGTTCTCGAGAATTCCCCTAGCGACGGATCGTCCACTCCATCGGCCGATGTTTTCTTACGACGTTATCACGTAAAATTATCGTCCGTAAACCGACTTTACAGGCAACCTTTTTTTTCCAGTGAACCACAAGCAACAAACATAACAGTAATACAAGTTTCAAACAAAGGGCCCCCGCACACAGCCATACCGGTCTTAGGACCAGAAACTGACGTATTCAGTTTTAATTTCGAGCAGAAACTCAAAATTGAACCGGAAGATAGCTTCGTGAATATAGTTAACACCGAAGATGAAGTGCAGAATTCAAATGACAACGGATACGGTACGGTATTCTCCAACAACGGTGAATACGGCCATCTAAGTTTGACAACGACTGTCAACCTAACGGATTCCGTTGAAAGTAATGCAACGGAAACAGAAGTGAGACCAACGGAAATTGTACAAGAAAGTGTGTACGAAAGGCTATGCATGGCGTCAACGTCAAACGATACGCAAATAAATAGATTAAAAAATATAGATAAAAATAGGAAATCATCTTTACCTAACTTAGAAATCGCTAGCACATCAGATTCTACTTACGAATATTTATTTCCGAATAATAATAAAAATACAACAAATATTAATTTAAGAAGCAATGAGAACCATTTGAATTTGACTAACGGAAGGAATGTTAATGGAATTGAAAGCAACGGAAGGGAGAATAATGGAAATAGGCCAACGGAAATTCAAAATAGGCATGCGAATTTGAGTAATTCGATGTCGGTTGGCGTGGATCCTAATACGAGGGTGTTAAGGTCGAGTATTGAACGGTCGCATAGTCAGAATGCTTGCGACAGGTCAGGAAGAGTGAGAGAGAATGTTATTAGAAGAGTGCAGAATAATAGTCCGAAACGGGATGGGAGAAATGGTAAGTACTTTTATTACTCCGACAAAAATTACTGCAACTAAACGAAAAGGGAGATAATGGTTTTTACAATTTTTTTTTGGTTGTAATGAAATCTTGCAAGCAAGTTTGGGGTGTAAGTGGTTCATTAATGTCTTTGAACCAAAGCCAACCTCACCTGCACGCAGTGCACCCTGCTGACTGACGTACGAGGCTCTGGCGAAAAGAGAGTTAGACTCCTATATTTTAAGCTGCCCGACTGGGGAAGTACCTCCACCTCACAGACTACCGCAGCCAAATATCAATTCTCTTGAGGGTTATTGTGTTCCTGCGAGTGAGTGAGGTCACCACAAAAGGAAGGAAGGAGTATAGGCTGGCAACGGATCGGGGACCCTTTGATGTTACTGATTTTCATGAGCGGTGGTGATTGCTTTCCACCAGGACACCCATATGCCCATTTGCCCCCTTCGCATTAAGGATAAAAATCTAGTTCTCTTTAACTAATAATAATAAAATCTTACAACATCTCACCAAAGGAGGTAGAGGGGGAACAAAAATCCTCAAAAATATCTCGTGTAATTAATAGACGCCCCCGAAGTATGCGGAATTTCATATACCTTCCGCCCGCGCAATTTTCGTAAAATGGGGTAAAAGTGGTTCATCAAGATCTTTGAACCAAAGCCAACTTCACCTGCACGCGGTGCACCCTGCTGACTGACAAACGAAGCTCTGGCGAAATGAGAGGTAGGGAGCGTAATTGTATGCTACCCGACTGGGGAATGTACCTCCACCTCACAGAATACCGCAGCCAAATAACAATTCCCTTGAGGGTTGTTGTGTTCCTGCGAGTGAGTGAGGTCGCCAGAAAGAAAGGAAGGAGATGCTGCGTTGGCAGCGGGGGTGGCGGCGCGTGAGCAATATTCTATGTTGCGAGCGTTAATATGGCTACGGTAACCGCTTCACATCAGGCGCGCCGTATGCTTGTCTGCCACCCGACGTAGCATCGTAGTATGTACAAGGTTTTTGCTTCACATATTAATATATGGATATCATCATCAGCCTGTATCTACCCACTGCTGGATATAAGTCTTCCCCAATGCTTTCCACCAGATACGATCCTCCGCCTTCCGCATCCAGCCGCTCCCAGCCGCTTTCTTAAGCTCATCGGACCATCTAGAAGGAGGGCGCCCAACACTACGTTGTCCTACGCGCGGCCTCCACTCTTCATCTTCCTCCCCCATCTGCTATCACTTACTCGGCAGATGTGACCGGCCCATTGCCACTTCAGCTTGCAAACTCTGAAGGCTATGTCGACAACTTTGGTTCTCCGTCGAATTTCTTCGTTCCGGATTCGATCCCGCAGAGAAACCCCGGGCATAGCCCTCTCCATCGCTCGCTGCGCGACCTTTAGCCTGTGGACCAGTCATACATGGCTTTCGTCTTGTCGAAATTCATCCCCGGCCACACATCACAATATGTATATAGTTATATATAAGGATAAACTTCATAGTTTTTAATGTCTTCAGATAAAACTGACCCCGCTCCGAAGCCCATCTGGAAACGAGGACTGACGGAGTTGTCCCTCCTCACGAGGCTGCGGGGAATAGGACTCAAGAGGCAGGAGAGCCCCACCAGGCAAGAGGACAGCAATGAGAGGTATAAGGGTCTCATTCACTGCTTTTTAACCGACTTCAAGAAAGGAGGAGGGTCTCAATTCTGTTGTATTTTTTTTTAATGTTTGTTACGTAATTACTCGGTGATTTATAAACCGATTTGAAAAAACCTTCTTTGTTTGAAAGAGTATACTTCCAGATTGGTCCAATATTTTTTTCATCATCATCATCATCAGGAGCCATCCATAAATTACGTCACACGAATTTCATGATTTTTTGATCCCTCCCCCCGTCCATGTCACAGCTGGTCACATTTGTGAGACACCCCCCTCCCTAGTTGCAATTTTACATCTAGAGTTGCAAATGTTTTTGAGTTTTTCGTTAATAGTTCAAAGTTCGTGTTTTAACACTTAGATTATAATAGATTTTGAAATGTCACGTCACGAAATCTAGGACCCCTCCCACCCCCTTGTCACACAATATCACACTTCATCGACCCCCTCCCTCCCCCTTAACGTGTGACGTAATTTATGGATGGCCCCTCATCAGCCTGTATCTACATAAATGTAATGTTAGGAGTCGGTTTTTTTTGTTAAAATAATCTCAGGAGACTTGACATGATGCCCATGGCCTCCTTCTACAGTCGCACCGCTCGCCATCGACAGGGAATTCATCCTCAAACATTGGAGCCTAAGTGGTCGCGTACCGTGCGGTTCCAGAGAACTGTCCCGCGTACTGTCAAGCTGTGAGATGACCTGCCTGTCGAGGTTTTTCCAGGAGACTACAGCATTGGGTTCTTCAAAAAGGGCGTGAAGAGGTTTTTACAGGGTCGGCAACGCGCGTGTGATGCCTCTGGTGTTACAGGCGTTCATAGGCTACGGTAACTGCTTTCTATCAGGCGGGCCGTATGCTTGTTTGTCACCTTCGTGGTATAAAAAAAGACGTGTCTAAGTGCCCACAAGAGCCCAATGACAGTGTAAATAATTTCATTTCATTTAAATACTTTTTCTTTTATCCACAGCCAGCGAGCAGTTACCTCTCCAGTGAAAGTAGTCCGTCGGTCGAGACCTGAAGGCAGGGTAGACACCGCTCGCAGAAGAAGCAGCTCTCTCAGTAACGGTAAGGGGAGGAAAATGAATACTAAATGGCATGCCAGAGAAGTGCAGTCTGATGTGAAGCAGTAACAGTAGCCTATAGATACGTATTCTCCCATTACAACAATTTCTTTCTTCCTGGTTGCGAAACTATGTGGTTAAGTTACAATTAACCTATATCCAGCAGTGGGTAGATACAGGCTGATGAGTGATGATTATTTTTATTTATGCGGTATTCCATGAGGCGGAGGGACTTGCCCAGTCACCCGTCGCTTACAAATATGCCGTACCCTACCTCCCGTCATAGCTTCTTTCTTGGCAGGGGGGCTTTGGGGTGTAAGTGGTTCACCAACATCTTTGAACCAAAGCCAACTTCACCTGCACGTGGTGCACCCTGCCGACTGACAAACGAAGCTCTGGCGAAAAGAGAGGTAGGGAGCGTAATTGTAAGCTACCCGACTGGGGAATGTACCTCCACCTCACAGAATATCGCAGCCAAATAACAATTCCCTTGAGGGTTGTTGTGTTCCTGCGAGTGAGTGAGGTCACCAGAAACGAAGGAGATGCTGCGTTGGCAGCGGGAGTGGTGGCGCGCGAGCGATATTTTATGTTGCGAGCGTTAATATGGCTACGGTAACAGCTTCAAATCAGGCGGGCCGCATGCTTGTCTGCCATCCGACGTAATATAAAAAAAAAAGGGTGCACCATGTTCAAGGGAGATTGGCTTTGAGTATGTTTTAAGCCTCTGTAATTGAGGAATAATTAATAATTGCCCCTGTAATTGTTCACTGTTGGTGGCGGTGCCTCCCCAATCCGTCTGGCCAGCGTGGGGAGTGTAGGCCAAATCCTCCTTCCGTCTAGGACGGACGAGAGAGGGTCGTGCTCCTGTAGTGGAGATTAAAATGGACCTGATGATGATGGTGGCGGTCGGCAGTTCCAACATGAGCTCGCCTACTTGTAAAATTTAATATAATAAATTACAATATACCGTAATTGACTCTAGGAGTCCGGTAGCAAGCAATTCTTTCTCTACTCTGGCGAAAAGAGAAGTAGGACGTAGCGTATTTTGTAAGCTGCCCGATTGGGTGAAGTACCCTCCACTTTACAGAATACCGCAGCCAAATAACGGTTCCCTTGAAGGTTGTTGTGATTATGTCTGTGAGTGAGGTCACCAGAAAGAAAGGAAGTAGTATAGGTTAGCAACGGATCGGTGACCCCTCGGTGTCGCTGATCTCTGGTGGTGGTGATCGCTTTCCATCAGTTGACCCACTCGCTCGTTTGCCTTTGTTGCGTTGGCAGCGGGCGTGGAAGTGCGCGAGCGATATTTTATCTTGCGAGCGTTAATATGGCTACGGTAACCGCTTCACATCAGGTGACCGTATGTTTGTCTGCTACTCGACGTAGTAAAAGAAAGTACCAATAAACAGTAATATATCGATAGACATACAGTTAGAATCCACGTTATATTGATGCGTGACCATGTCCCCCCAGGCCGGGCCCCCCCGGCGTCGGTGGACCCCCCGCCGCTGTCGCTCCGCGTGCGGCAGGCGGCGGCGCTGCGGGCCGACCAGCGCCGGGGGGCCATCTCCGCCACCACCACACTCTCCCTCGTCTCCAGGGACCCCCCGGTCTTCGCGGACTACGACTCGCAAGTCTGGTGAGTCTACCACAGTAAAGCATTTGACCAGCTCGGTGCTGCAATGGTTAGCGATAGCCACTTAGACTCCCGAGGTTGCAGGATCAATCCCCCGCACAAGGCAAATATTTGTGTGTGCATGAACATGTCTGTTTGTCTTGGTCTGGCTGTTTTCTATGTATTTATTTACATATATCAGTTATCTAGTACCCATAGTACAAGCTTTGCTTAGTTTGTGGCTAGATGGCCGTGTTGTCCAGGAATATTTATTTATAGAATATCCTACAGTTCCCGATTAACCCTGCATCATCTTCTTTTGACGTTAATGCATATTTAAAATTAATTCCATAGGGAGAGAATTCAAAAAAACGAAAGATAACAAAATCGGGGTATACAGTGGTGTTGCAGCTACATACTTTGGGGTGTAAATGGTTCATCAACATCTTTGAAGCAAAGCCAACTTCACCTGCACGCGGTGCACCCTGCTGACTGACAAACGAAGCTCTTGCGAAAAGAGAGGTAGGGAGCGTAATTGTAAGCTACCCGACTGGGGAATGTAGGTACCTCCACCTCACAGAATACCGCAGCTAAATAACAGTTCCCTTGAGGGCTGTTGTGTTCCTGCGAGTGAGTGAGGTCACCAGAAAGGAAGGAGATGCTGCGATGGCAGCGGGGGTGGCGGCGCGCGAGCTATATTTTATGTTGCGAGCGTTAATATGGCTACGGTAACCGCTTCACATCAGGCGGGCCGTATGCTTGTCTGCCACCCGATGTAGTATAAAAAAAAAAATACCTAACATCTCCATCCAAAATTCAATCACACCACTGGATAGATGAAGAATCAAAGAATTTATTACTCTAAGTAAGGACTATGGAACATCGCGTGCGGGGGAGGGGGAAGCGCTGCCATTTTCAGATAATTTTATTCAAAAACGGCGTGAAGAGGTTTTTACAGGGTCACTAACGCGCGTGTGATGCCTCTGGTGTTACAGGCGTCCATAGGCTGCGGTAACTGCTTTCCATCAGGTGGATCGTATCCTTGTTTGTCACCTTAGTAGTATAAATATATATATATATATATAGTTTAAGTTCAATATTTTTGGTGCAGGGTGAGTTGGTGGGGCGCGTGGGGGGCGCGGTGTGGAGGCCGCGCGGGGGACCGCGTGGCCGGCCTGCGCGCGCTCGCGCCCAGGGACGCGCAGCACGCGAGGCAACTGCTCAAACAGCAGGGACACTTGGTAACGTAGCTTTATTTTAACATTACATGAAGGTACTATACGCCAAATTGATTCGTGACCCACCTGTTTTTTTTGCAGTCGATTAAATTTGCTTAACTCTTTTCGGCACCGATTTTAGGGACCGGTTATATAAACGTATTTTGAATAAAATTATGTGTTAGGGCCTAAAACTGACACAAAAAAATATTTTTTTCCTTTTCATTTACATGGCGGTCAGATACAAGGTCTCTGGTAACCAATGTAATATTCAACAGATGTCGTCAAAAATAGGTGGTTATCGCAAATGACAACCATGAAGAAAAGGGTTAAGAGCTCGGTGGTCAAATGGTTAGCAATAGCCACTTTGACTTTGTTCGCAGCAGTTCGTTGCAGGTTCGATCCCCGCACAAGACAAATATTTGTCATGAACATGTATTTTTGTCTTAGTCTGGGTGTTTAAAATGTATTATATGTATGTATTTACAAAAAAAATGTATTTAAGTATAGTACCAGTTATCTAGTACCCATAGTACAAGCTTTGCTTAGTTTGGGACTAGATGGCAGTGTGTAATTTGTCCAGGAATATTTATTTAAATATACATTTCATATAAACAAACTTGTTATACATATCACTGATTGAATTGAGTAATAACTCAATTCACAAATTTAGGATCCCGCTAATGGCGTAATTACACCACTGGTTGGAATACCCAGAAATCTTTCATCATCATCATCATCATCATCAGCAGGTCATTTCAGTCTCCACTACAGGAGCACGACCCTCTCTCGTCCGTCACAGACACAAGGAGGAGGATTTGGCCTACACTCCCCACGCTCCCCACGATGGAGGAGGAGAAATCTTTAGTATACATTTAATTCTTAATTTTTATAATTACATTAACTGCCTGGACAGATTTCGTTCTATCAAAATTTAAGTTTTTTGTTTTTACTATTGTCGTTGTAGTGGTAACGTCATAAGAAACAAAGGCCGATCGTGTCTCTCTATCGCTTGTTCCGCGCTCTCGCTTGCACGCTCGGCTCATGCGGAACGTGATAATGAGTCATGCATTTTCGTGAGTGCAGCCGGCGTTCATGGATTATCACGTCAAAAACTATAATATTTTTGATTACTTATCCTATGATGACATTTATAATATTCAGATAATTCAATCCATTTAATTAAAAGTAAGTCAATTTTTAAGCTATTGCATAGCTTCTATCGCGGGCCTTGAGCGCGGGGACCGAATCCAGAAATTCCGTAACGAAAAAACCTCACGCTCCCACTCCGACGGGCAAGGAGGTGTGGCTTGAAGGCCGTGCATCGTCTAACGTCGTTTCACTTCGGCAGTCTTCGACACGGCGTTGTGTGCGTGCGATTAGACGTATTGTACGACTCTACGAAACTCGTTTTATTTATTTAATAATAGAAAAAATTGTTTTCTTATCGGTCACCACGCTCAAAAAGTGTAACTTGAATTAATATCAAAGAAAAAGCAATACTGCATGAATAAAATAAATAAATAAAATTAAAATTGCAGAAGTTGATACAAAATGCTATGCAATAGCTTTACCGCGGCAGTCCCCGAGTGCCACACGTCTTTTTTTTTATCTATTAATTACGGTGTGACATTATAATTATGATTTTAATTTCTTAATTATTGACATGCTTCATATTGTATTCGAATACGTACCAACATTTTATAATTTGCACGCCGAAAGCAAACCCCGGCCACTCCATACAAAAATGGCGCTTTTGCTTGTAGTAACCAAATGACGTCTGTACACGTGCCTATGTTTGAGTGACGTTCTCTAGGGCTGACATTATTCAAGTATTAGTCGGACATGTAAGGGGGTGTAAGTGGTTCATCAACATTTTTGAACCAAAGTCAATTTCACCTGCACGGGGTACACCCTGCTGACTGACAAAGGAGGCTCTGACGAAAAGAGAGGTAGGACATAGAGTATTTTTTAAGCAGCCCGACTGACGAAGTACCACCACCTCACAGAATACCGCAGTCAAATAAAAAAATTCTTGAGGGTTGTTGTGTTCCTGCGAGTGAGTGAGGTCACCAGAGTGGATGGAGTTGCTACGCTGGCAGCGAGGATGTCAGTGCGCGAGCGATATTTAATGTTGCGAGCGTTAATATGGTTACGGTAACCGCTTCACATCAGGTGGGCGTAGTGAAGAAAAAAAAAACATAGTAAATACACTGACTTCAGCCAATATTTACAAAACGCCTTGTATAATTGCCATTGCTTACCCAAAATTTTATATTTTCTAATCACCACTAAGTCGAACGTTCGCCTTCCGAACACCGGTTCATTGTAATGGTCAAACCATTTCATTATCACTAATTGTAGCTTTTTACTATTCATATAAATGCATGCGCAATGATTTGATTCATTTTCATATTCACATGGAACAAACTTAATTTAAAACTAATACCACACATGACATCACGCACAATAAACATTGAAATGGAAATAAGAAAATTGTAAACATTAACAATAAACCACCATAACTCAAGTGACAGCAATGTCAATTCCGCGTCTGCGCACTCACTTGCTCTTTGAGACATATAAATCTGCTATAAGCTATCCTTTTCTCATCTCGTATTAATTGTATTTTGTATCCTACTTTGACAGACATGAATTAGTTATGATGAAACTATGGCTGCCACATGCTTTTTAGGTAATTTATAAAAAAATCTGTACTTTATTTCATCCAAAGGGATCGAATAAATTTCTTTTTTTTTGACTTTCCATGTGTTGAGACATCCATCCACTGCACAAGCAACTCCCATCTTTTAATCTGAATAGAGAATAAAATACGAGCGACGTCAATTTGTAGGACGTTGCATCCATTGCGAACGGTTCCAAATCGGTCCCATAGGGGAGGTGAGGTCGACTAGTGAGAGCGGCAGAGAGTGTCCATACTGTACGTTAGTACTATTACTTATACTGTGCCGAAAGGCAGAATGTGGCAGTTCAATGTTATTAATATTATAATCCAACTATTATAGTGTATATTACCCATATTCGCGAAATAAATGATTTGATTGATTTGATTTGAAAAACCGACTAAATTGAATCGTGACCCACTTTAAATTTATATTAAAATTTGCTATTAATTTATGTCTTTTTTAATTTGCAGGTAGATATTTTATTTCACCGGGTGCCGTTAGGAAAAATTTACGTGTTGAATAGAAGAGAGAATGAGAGTATAGGTGAGTGTCGAAACTATAATATATAAATATACTAGCTGTTACCCGCGGCTTCGCTCGCGTGGTCCAGGGGAGCTGCCATTGATTTGTGTATATTTTTTTCTTGTTGTAATTTTTTTTACATCGTGTCATAAAAAATATTACCAATATTTGCTTGGTTGTTTAAAAAAAACATTTTAGCCATTAAGTTCCATTCGACGTGAAAGAAGGACAAATTATTATAAACTTTATTTTTTCCTGTGGGAATAAGATGTTTTTCCGGGATAATGAGTAGCCTATGTCACTCTCCAGGCCTTAAACTATCTCAAAAAAAAAAAAAACATGTCAATCCGTTTGTTACTTTCGACGTGAAAGTAGGACAAACAAACAAACACACTTTCACATTTATAACATTAGTATGGATAATTTTGTTCTTATTTTCATGTAAATATTCACGCCCCATTTTGGTGGTATATGCTGAGGACCATATAATCTGTAACGCCTTATTGTTAAACATATTCTATGAATAAAGTATCATTTATTAATATAATTAGATACATTGTTCTAAGCAATGTTGTCGGAGGCAAAAAAATTGTGTGGGGATATTTAAGAATACTTCCTTTTCTATGGCGGTTCTTTGACATGAAACGTCTTCAAAGTCACTCCAATACATTAGTATAGGAATAGTAACGAATTGGTCTATATCACGACTTCCCAACCAAGGGGGCATGCCCCCCTTTGGGGACGTAGAGAAATGTCAGGGGGGTAAAAGGTACGTTTACTTTTCTGAAAAAAAAAAAAAAATTTGACAAGTAAGTAAATCAATTGTTCCAAATTACTCCCTTTTGTGAAATAATATGTGTGTTTCTTGTGACGCCGAAAACTGACTCTTGGAAATGAAATAGACTCCAAAACCACTGAACCAATTTTGATGAAACTTATCACAATTAAAGACCTCGACATGCTTGAGGTTTGTGTCGAAAAAAAAATTGCGATCGATCATGTCCTTGAGGAATGATCATCAAATACATTTTCCATTGTAATCAATGGAAAACATACACTCAGCGAATCTACTCGCTCCACTCAACCTCGATTTCGGCCCCGTGGGCTAGAATCCCGGCTAGTAATTATTTATTAATATTTTTATCTAATCTCATACAGAAATTTAGCGATTAAAAAACTAAACATAAAATCTTAATGTCAGTCTTTTACGCACAAGCCATCAAAATAATTTTAAAACGTTACTTTTCGATACAGCTCTTTATGGGCAATCGAAAAATAACTTTTTTTTCCATTTTGATACAGCTTCAGCCCTGGGTTCATTCTATAATAAGCAGGTTGCAATGTCAATGCATTGCAATGAAAATGTAAAAAATAAAGGTGTTAAATTAACTTCATAGTTTTATTTAAAATATTATTATCATCTATTTCATGATATTAGATAAAGTAGTGTAAACTGCACATAATTAGGTCTTAAAATACTCGTGTGATGCTATTATCACACTCACACTCGTATTTTAAGAATCCTTATTATGCAACAGTTTCTTAAACGACTATTTTATTTATTCCTTGTTTCCAGGTATCAAATTGGACGGCGAGTGTAACATAGTGTCCGTGGAGCGCAACTCCCCGGCGGGCAGGGCGGGGGTACCGCCCGCGGGGAAGTGGGCGGTCACCGAGGTCAACAATCGACCTTTGAATTTAATTAAGGTCAGTTAGCGTCAGTGATGGGGGAGGAGTCCTAGAGTGGAGGCCGCGTGATGCATGAAAAAAAATAGAAAACATATACTTGACGGCGCAATATCGTAAACATCACGTGCACCGAGGCCGAACGAAGACGCACGACAGTCCCTCCAGTTCGGTATAAAAAGCGTAGCGCACAAAGCAGACGGGGCATTTTCTCCTCGGTTTTGGCCCGATGCACATGTCGACATAGCGCTTTGCGGCTGCAAATTATTGTGCTGGAGTATTGCCTAATGAATTAAGGAATAATTAATTAGTCGTGATTAATTACTGAGTAAATAAATCTACGTCAACAATATTATTATTCCTTTTCATTATGTCCTACCATCCTACATATTTTTATCCCCTTTCAGGGTTATACAAATATAATAGTATTTTATGAAACTGTTGCCTAATAAGGGTTATTAAAATACGAGTGTGAGTTTATAACATGAGCCGAAGGCGAATGTTATAATAGACCACACGAGTATTTTAATACCTAATTATGTGCAGTTTCATACACTACTTTATCTAATCTCATGAAATATATTTTATTTTTATTTTATTTATTTATTTGCAACATTTACAACTATTTTTACAGGTATCAAACCTAATGCAATAGTGTAACAACCTTTTTTTTTAATATGTAACTTAATTGTAACTTATTACAAACAGCGCTACGTTATATATGATAATAATATTTTAAATACAACCATGAAATTAATTTAACAGCTTTATTTCTTACATTTAAACGGATGTTATTGTAAAATAAATCACCAGCCTATTTTGCCGTTATAAATAGCATGGAAATTTAACAAATTTTAACCGAATTAAAAAAAAATTGAATTGATCAATTAATATTAAATTTGTCAATAATCAAATAATACATCACTATTACAGTCTTTATTGCGGGTCACACTGTATAGTATAAAATATTATTATTATTATAAATATTATTATTTAAGCTACCCGACTGGGGAATGTACCTCCACCTCACAGAATACCGCAGCCAATTAACGGTTCCCTTGGGGGCTGTTGTGTTCCTGCGAGTGAGTGAGGTCACCAGAAAGGAAGGAGATGCTGCGATGGCAGCGGGGGTGGCGGCGCGCGAGTGATATTTTATGTTGCGAGCGTTAATATGGCTACGGTAACCGCTTCACATCAGGCGGGCCGTATGCTTGACTGCCACCCGACGTAGTAAAAAAAAAAAAAAAAAAATATTATCATTTGCACATACGTGGATATTATGATATAGGAAATTATATAGCTTATACCTATATTTTTACCGACCGGTTTCGCCGCTAAGGCATTATCAATATAAGTCGCTAAGGCAATATAAGCAGATGGTGTTTGAGTAGAAACACAAACACCATCTGCTTACCGTAATAATGCCTTACCTTAAAAAAAAAAGAGTTGAAACACAAACACCATTGCTTACCTTGATAATGCCTTAGCGGCGAAACCGGTCGGTAAAAATAAATGTAATTACGTGGAACAGTACAAGTGCTTTATTGACGATCTCGGTGGTCGAATGGTTAGCAATGGCCACTTTGACTCCGAACTCGCGGGTTCGATTCCCGCCTAAAACAAACATTTGTGTACATGATGAACACGTCTGTTTGTCTTGGTTTGGGTGTTTTCTATGTATTATACGTATGTACAATGTATTTACAAAAAAAATGTAAGTACATATATCAGTTGTCTAGTACCCATAACACAAGCATTGCGCTTAATTTGGGACTAGATGGCGCTGTGTAAATTGTCTTGAAATATTTATTATTATTTATTTATTTTATTTATTATTATAGGCGAAACCGGTCGGTAAAAGTAAATTTAATTACGTGGAACAGTACAAGTGTTTTATTATAACATTATGATTATAATGTTCCACCAAGTGCCAATAATCAACAGTATCAACTTCCATCTATACTTATAACTATATATTTTTTTTTAAAGGGTGGCGATGAAGATATGCACCGACTCAGTATGCACGGTTCTGAAATTTCCGTGCTGGTCCAACCGTCGGCTCTAGTCAAGAAGCTCCGTGCAGCTGTCAAGGCAAATAAACGCCTGTTGTCTATTAGATAGAACACAAATTTGAATGCAGGTTACATTGTAGTTATTTTATATGAATTTTTAATTAGGGACATTTAGAAAAATAGACTTTATTGTCAATGTGATAGCGCTCATGTTTGAGGGACCCATTTTTTTATTATACAGGGTGACTTTGAAAATTCTTGTCAGGAAATAAGTAAATTTCCTGTATATTTTCATAAAATTCTGTAGTTTAATTATAGTATTTCGTTTGTTCATTTCACTGCTGTGATACGGATCTCCCCTCAATCGAAAGGATTTAGAGCGTACTCCACCACGCTGGTCAACTGTGGGTTGGCGGAGGTCAGTGTTCTCAAGCCGCCTAAAAGCCACAGACTTCGCTTAACGACTATCATCTAACGACAACAGCCGGCACCGACGGGCTTAACGTGCCTTCCGAACCACGGAAGAGCTCGAGACAAACCCATCCGTGGACGGACTACTTTCGACGTTGTTTAGCCACCATCGAGCTCCTCAATGATATAGTTTTCCGTATCGGTTTATAATATGAAAACCAGTGGTTAATGAAAACTGCACTATTGTTTTTTTGTAATATAAGTGTAATTTAATGAAAGAAGAAGTAAATACTCGTCATTCTCAAATAGTCAAAAATAGATCAGCTTTCAGAACGGTAACTAGTTGGATGTCAAACATAGCAAATTGTACACACTCCAGTGTAATGAATGTTTTCTGGTTTTAAAATACTATAAGATGTATTTAAGACCTAATATATGTGCAACGAATAAAAATCACCCGTTCCACCAGTCACCCTGTATAATCTTGACTCAAAAAATATTTCAAAGTAAATTAACTTTTATGATATATACAATAAAGCTCATATTTAAATGAATTTATATCGACTGATCAAAATTTACATTTCGAAGCAATTTTATCTCTATCGTTTTATATATAGAGTACAATTTGCAATAATAGATTTAATTGATGCGTTTTCTAAAGTGTTTTGTAAGGTATTCTTCATATTGTAATACTAAATTCCTTTATACGTTAATTATTAGAAAAAGAAAATGTTTCTTTAAATAATTACATCACATTCGAACGTGTTAGCATTTACAAGTAGACCAAATTGAGAAAACGTTTCATATTGTGAATTTACCAGACGCGTGTTACATATCCAATTTAGCCGGGTTGCTCACTTCAAAATGTGAGCGAGTAACCCACAATTTTGATACGGAGGCTTCGCACCTCAGATGACCTCCTTTGTCAAACACCTCGGTGAGACCATTGTTGACCGCTCGGAGATATGATATGGTTATTAAATGAAGGGACTTGATAAGTGAAAGAAACACAGTAAGTCGACTCTAGTTTTTTTTTTAATAATAACTAATAAAAGCTAGTTTTTGAAGTGAAAACTTCTTTAGCGGCGTTGTGCACTTTTTGGGATGGGTAAGAAATGTTAAACTCGCGTCAGGACACGTAGCCTGATCGAAAATTCGTAAGACGGAGGGATAGTAGACCGCCGGCACGGCGTAGGAGGGGAAGTAATATTCCCCTCTCTTTCTACCGCGCGTCGAAAATGTATGCCAGCTCCTGCTGTTTATTTTGAATGTAATATAAATTGTCATGTTTGTGTACGATAGCGCAATAAATTAATATTATATTTTACCACATAAATGATAGTACTTATATACTGATAAATAAAGCAATTCGTGCGAAATTATTCCCTAACCATTCCAAAATATTCAAAAATGCACAACGTTAATGTTCAAGTTTTCACTCCTGCCGGCACTCCCGGAGTGCAACCCGTTTCTTTGTTTATTCTTGTTTAATATCACGCCAGGTGATTTGGAGTAATTTCCTTCCCCACGACAGAACTGATATAGCAATATGAGTTTGAAATAACAGGTTGTATACATTTTTCATTATAATTGTATAAGGTTTTATAAATTACACGTTATATATGTTTAAGGTTATAATAGGCCAACAGGGGGCGCTGCAGTAGCGTTTTTTTTTCATAAGTAATCATTCTTTTAGCAATACATAATGGTATACTAGAACAACCAACGAAATAGCGGCTTTTCATAAAAAAGGCTATGTTATCAACCGCTAGTCAACTGGCTGTTGGCTACTTTAGTTATAAGAACCTAAGCACACGGC
Organism: Hypsopygia costalis; assembly: GCA_937001555.2. Classification (NCBI taxonomy): domain Eukaryota; kingdom Metazoa; phylum Arthropoda; class Insecta; order Lepidoptera; family Pyralidae; genus Hypsopygia; species Hypsopygia costalis. The sequence goes on from OW443355.2 coordinate 978,481, forward strand.
GTATTTTAAACGCGCAGATGACGCGCGTATACGCGTTTCAAATGATAATCGAACGCAATCTTGTAATGTTGTAATAAATCGAACGCAGCCGACTAGCTAAGTAAAGCTGGTAGCCAGCTAGCCACCGCTAACCATTATTTGGTCGTCATCGTACGCAATTCGTTAAGTAAAACTAGCTTTTGCCCGCGGCTTAGTTCGCGTGAAATTCTTTTTCGTAAAATATATATATATATATTTTATAAAAAGTATTGTTACTTCTGATACCTCCAAGAATATGTGTACAAATTTTCATGTTCGGTTGAGTAGTTTTCGCGTGAAAGCGTAACGAACAAACGGACATTCACATTTATAATATTAGTATGGATTGTGATCTTTTCTATTTTCAACCTAAGTGTGTTACAAATTAGGTTTACAATGTTTATGACACTCGTCATTAAAAACGAACCTAAAAGCACGCCATCTCTGAATACCTTTGAGAACTAAAATCAGATCAGAGCCAATCTATTGAAGGAAGTATTCTTAATAATTCATTGCTGTTTATAGAGATGACACTACTATAGAATTTCACGTAGATTTTTGACACAATTCGATAATTTTATTATTACGTAGAATGCAAAGTCATTTGTTCTCAAGTAATTATTAAATAATACAAGTGATTAAAAAAATAAATAATAAATAACAGTAAATAAAAGTTTTAATTGATTGATCGTTTAAAAAAGTAATTGTGACGAGGATCGAACTGAACGCGATCTTCGTTGAGCTTTCTAGCTACGCGGTTGTCGCGCCTATTAAAACTGTTAGCGAATAAAGCCGACAGCCAAATAGCTGGCTAGCCAGCCGGTTTTTTTTACCACAAACAGCGAGCTGGCTGTGTTGTATTTCGGCTAGTTACTAATCTTTAATTTTATTCCATGTATACCTACTGTGTTATATGTACATTGTATACCATGTATTATGTGGACCTTAATTTGGTACTCACGGAGTAACGTTTGGGAATCCTGTATATACGCAGTGTAATTGACTTCATTGGCAATAGTACACATTATTACAAATAACTTTTACTATGGCAGCAACTTAAAATATGATAAAAAAAAAATGTCCCACACAAACTGTTCCATTATCATTTTTTGTGTATCATTGTGGTATATTAAACTGATTCTGTCGCGAATACGTCTTTAAAATTGCTTCCATAGGGAGGGAATTAAAAAAAACGAATGATAACTAAATCGGAGTATACAGTTTGGCGTTGCAACTACATATCTATCATGTCCATCCAAAATTCAATCACACCACAGGATAGATGAAGGATCAAAGAATTTATTACGGTAAGTAAGGACTATGGACCATCGCGTGCGGGGGAGGGGGAAGCGCTGCCATTTTGTAATAATTTTAGTACATATAACGTATTCACGTACAACACACGGGCGTGGCCATGACACAGCCTCAACCCGTTTTTTTAAGTTGCACTCATAGTAAAAGTTGTTTAATGAATGCTTCTGAAACTATTGACAATAAGTTCAAAAACATCCTGTATACTGAGTGATATTTACATCTTGAATTTTGATAGTACATATACAATTTTGATAACATATTAAATACATTTTTACATAAAAGTCCATGTTTATAGAAAATAAGAATATGCACGATAATATGTATGTATGTTATAGTCAATATATTGTATTATAAATATTTAAAAAAAAATGCTAAAATTCACCTCACCCTCCTAGGTGGGATTTGAACTCACGACCTTTCGATGACAAGGCCGAATGCTCTTCCAACTGAGCTACCAGGAAGGTTTGAATGAATGAATTTTATTTGCTTGAAATGTGGTATACAATGCTGTTAAATTTAAAATATTCAGAACAATACACACTTCACCAGAAACTGACGTGCGAAATATAATGTCCTTACTACTAATTTATTTGTATACAATAATCATGTCCATGTTCTACTTTACATTTCAAATTGATACATTCTATAAATTTTTGTTTGTGTTTGTGTTAGTGATTAATTTTTGCATCTTATATTTTACTGCGCGAGTCACAGTTGAAAGAGCACTCGACCGGTCATCGAGAGGTCGTGGGTTAAAATCCCACCTAGGCGTGGGATGTGATTTTTTCCATTTTTTTTTAATATTTATATTCTGGCAAGTTGGCCCTGACAACTATTTAAATAATAACAATATATTGTCGTCAAAAAGTCTGATATAATAGGCCAACAGGGGGCGCTGCAGTAGCCTTTTTTTTATAAGTACACATTCTTTTAGCAATACATAATGGTATATTAGAACAACAAACGAAATAGCGGCTTTTCATGAAATAAGCTATGTTAAAACCCGCTAGCCAATCGGCTATTGGCTAGTTTTTGATGAACTTGGAAGATAATCAAAAATACTTTTGACCAATTGTATTTATAATAATGTGTTAAATTCAATTAATGAAAAGAATTTAATTGATAAATCATTTGCTGGTGGTTCTTAAAGCAACGTTTCAATTTGTTTATCATGCCTAATGATCAATCAGTCAATAAATACTTTGGAACAACTTTTGAACAATTTTGGAGTACTTTTGATCAATTGCGTCAGTCAATAAGTACTTTTGAACAATTACACCAGTCAATGAGTACTTTTGAACAATTGAATCATACAATAAATACTTTGGAACTACTTTTGAACAATTTTGGAGTACTTTTGAACAATTGCGCCAGTCAATAAGTACTTTTGAACAATTACACCAGTCAATAAGTACTTTTGAACAATTACACCAGTCAATGAGTACTTTTGAACAATTGAATCATACAATAAATACTTTTGAACAATTGCATCAGTCAGTAAGTACTTTGAACAATTGCAAAAGTCAAAATTACTTTTTATGAGAATGGAGTACAGGCAGCAAAGGGCCGAGGTTTATAATGAACTTTTGTTAAACCTGCATAATGGATTTATTCGTTTTTTAAACCCATAATTGCTTGTACCCAGTGGGGGACTGAGGCTAAAGCGGGCCCTAGGGAACATTTGACGAGCTCGGTGGTCGAATGGTTAGCAATGGCCACTTTGACTCCGAGGTCGCGGGTTCGATTCCCGCACAAGACAAATATTTGTGTGCATGAACATGTCTGTTTGTATTGGTCTGGGTGTTTTCTATGTATTACAAGTATGTATTTGTCAAAAAAAATGTATTTAAGTACATTTATCAGTTGTCTAGTACACATATCACAAGCTTTGCGCTTAATTTGGGACTAGATGGCGCTGTGTAAATTGTCTAGAAATATTTATTTATTTATTGTAATTCCGAGCCGACTAAAGAAGTTTTCACGTAAAAAAAAAAAAAAAATTCGGGCCCCAATAATTACGCGCCCTAAGCACATGCCTAGATTGCCTACGCCTTAGTCCACCCCCTGGTTGTACCTATTGTGTAATTAAATTTCAAAGTGTCATAATAACCAAATTATTTCCAAAAAAAGTTGGTTCTAATTCTTTGATCTTTGACGTGATAACGTCTTATAAATAGATGACCGCGGGCTGCACGCACGAAAAAGCATGACTCATTGTCACGTTCCGCCTGAGCCGAGCGTGCAAGCGAGAGCGCGGAACAAGCGATAGAGAGGCAGCAACACGGCTTGTGACGCATCTATATCTCTTCCACTGCATCGGCCGATGTTTTCTTACGACGTTATCACGTAAAATTATCGTCCGTAAACAGACTTTACAGACAAGCAATTTTTTGTGTCTGTACATTTTCGGCATTCCTATACATATTATTATGTACTTTTGTACAAGTCTTTGACACTAACTAACAAAAAAATAATATAAGTTAGATATTTTGTAAAAAAAAATATTTGTGTAAAAAAAAACAAAATTAGATTTTTTATGGAAGATCTCTGTATAATCTCATTATTTATATTCTAATTTATTGGCAAATTACCTTATTGTTATTTAAAAAAATATTTAGCTCTATTTCATTTATACTTCACGAAATATTACGAATTAATTGCGTAAGATCATAATCTTTTGGACCAATTTAACGTTCGCAAAAGTTCACGACCCACCAGCTGCACCCACTGGTGGGTACAGACGGAATTAAATTTTATCCGTGTACCCACTGAATAAAATACATCGATACTTTGCACTAATAGTTACATTTTAAGAGGAAAATAAAGTTATGTATGTGATTATTGTTAGTAAACACATTTTTATCGTATTACGATTTTATATTAAAATACATCGACTCATTGCCCTTTAGGAGGAAAAAAAATAAATAGTGGGTTCAGTGGGAAAGATAAGAATCTTATCCGATTTTGTCATAATTTTATGTAACAATATTTAAGTCTTAATGTTGCACGCGTCGACAGAAATTCTTCTTGGACCCACTGGTGGGTGAATCCGGAAGTTGGACGGGTCGCAATTAGCAAATTCAACGGCGAGCTTTTCTATCATAAATGGCCATTTTTCGAATTATATTTACTCCAAGTTTATAAATCACATAGTATGTAATTCAGTAGTAGGAAGGTTATTTTGTGCTTTTTCTATTTATAGTGTAAGTTATATTGTGATTTTATTGTATTAATATGTTTGGATCACAACACACATATCTACAAACTTTGTGATGATCATGTGATGAATAAACCTTATTATTAAAATATGACGTTTTTTATTAACTAATACCCATAAATAATCAAATATTTAATATGGGGTGTAAGTGGTTCATCAACATCTTTGAACCAAAGCCAACTTCACCTGCACGCGGTGCATCCTGCTGACTGACAAACGAAGCTCTGGCGAAAAGAGAGGTAGGGATCGTAATTGTAAGCTACCCGAGCGCGCGCGCGATGTTTTATGTTGCGAGCGTTAATATGGTTACGGTAACCGCTTCACATCAGGCGGGCCGTATGCTTGTCTGCCACCCGACGTAGTATAAAAAAAAACCGTTGCCGGTTGCTGTCTTTTTGCCAGTGAGGTTATTGCGAAGCGTGAGTGATATGAAATGAAGTAAACATAAAGTAAATCATAATAGGCTACCGCACCTGCATATCATCAGCCGGCTGTACGCTTGCTTATCACCCGAAGTAATTATAAAATTTTCCAACAAGTCTAAATATGAGATTTTTTTACGGAAATAAGATTTTTTTCTACTTTCGAGCATAGAGTTCTTCAAGAAAGACGCGAAGGGGATTTACAGTCGGCAACGCGTGAGTGATACTTCTTATATTGCGAGCGTTCATAGGCTACGATGACTGCTTACTATCAGGCAAGTCGCGTGTTTCTTTGTCACCTTAGTTTCTTTCCCTTAGATCCTAATGGAAAATAGATATCCATAGATCTATCGGTGGTGGTGGTGTTGCATTTTGTGCATGATATAATTTTGATGCAAGATTCGGACTATACTTATTATGAGAATTATTAAAATGCGTGTAACTTTTTAATTACGCATCGACTAGTTGTGTTTTATATCCGACAAATTTCGACAAATTCAAGGCAACATCTGGGTGAAATCAGATTTTCGCTAGGTGGTGTAGTTTTTTTGGGCAGTGCCGAAATAAGGCTTATTTCGGCACTGCCACAAAGAAGTACTTATAACTTTTTAACGGGACGTCGACTAATTCTGATACTTGGTGTCTGAATTCGACAAATTGACGACTAATTCTGGAGAAAATCATATCTTCGCTATGTTTTGTAGTTTAATAGATCCCGAGTGGGCAGTGCCGAAATAAGCTTATTTCGGCACTGCCACAAATAAAACCTTATAACTCTTTAACGGGAGACCGACAAATTTTTTGCTTTGGGCGACAAATTTCGACAAATTAACGACTAATTTTTTGTCTAGTTAAAATCAAGATCTGAGACCTGGGCAGTGCCGAAATAAGGCACACTCCTAGTGGAACGAGGGCAACTGGGAAATGTTAAATAAAAAAAACCGGACAAGTGCGAGCCGGACTCGCCCACCGAGGGTTCCGTACGTAGGCTCATTATAAATAGTTCAGGAATCTAAGCCCCTGTTTTTAGGGTTCCGAACCTCAAAAGTAATAACGGAACCCTTATAAGATCACTTTGTTGTCCGTCTGTCTGTCAAGAATTTCTATGTCTAGAATGCGTGGAGGTATCAAGCTGAAATTTGAACTGTATACTCAGGTCTACGGTCCCATGAAGTTAAAAAAAAATCAAACTGCTAAGTTTACGTAGAAAAAAGTTACGGCCGTTTATTCAGCAAAAAACGCATATTTCGGCACACTCAAGGGAATCAAAACCTATAGGATACTTCCCGTTGACCTAGAACTATGAAATTTGGCAAGTAACATCGTTATAGACTACAAGTACAGGAATAAATCTCAAAACTATACATTTGTAAATAGATCTTAAAAAATAGGGTGTCTATATTTTTTATAGGGTGTCGAAATTTCAAATTGAAACTACTAGTTCAAATGGGGTATTATATGAAAAGGCTTGATGTACACATTGCAAAATATATTTTATTTATTTTTTCGACGCATTATTTCTTTTTTATAATGAAAAATATCAAATTTAATAATGATACTACGTACCTACGGAACCCTCGGTGGGCGAGTCCGACTCGCACTTGTCCGGTTTTTTTTAAGATCTAATTACAAATGTACAGTTTTGAGATTTATTCTTGTACTTGTAGTCTATAACGATGTTACTTTCCAAATTTCATAGTGCTAGGTCAACGGGAGTTTTTATTCATGTGTTGAAATAGGCATTTTTTTGCTGAATAAACGGCCGTAACTTTTTTCTACGTAAACTTAGCAGTTTGATTTTTTTACAACTTCATGGGCCCGTAGACCTGAGTATACAGTTCAAATTTCAGCTTGATACCTCCATGCATTCTTAACATAGAGGGTCTTGACAGACAGACAGACAGGGGTTCCATTCTTCCTTTTGAGGTACGGAACCCTAAAAACGGAAAAAAGATATCAAATACAAATAAATACAAACGATTTAATTGCAATAAATAGGGTGGGTACAATAAATGCGGTTGGATCTTAAAGTAAAAGTTGCTTTATATGCCTATTTAGCCATATTATATAACATGCAAATATTTATAGTCACAATTCCATAGATCTATCGCTGGAGCCTCGTCGGTGGGTCCTAGCGGAACGAGGGAAACTGGGAAATGTTAAATAAAATGCCGTTCAAGTTAAAAATATTGTATTTTACACAGTGTATAAACTTTAACAGGGTCTTGCAGACACGTTATACAAAATAACATTACAAAGTGCAATATTATATAAAAAAATTAACTTTAAAGTTAATAATTTATATAAATTATTATATATATAAGTTTTATATAAATTATTAATGCGGTACGATTTTCGACATTAACTTTGCGCGTGCCGTTGTCCCATGGTGGCTACAGCGTTGGTACGGCGATTGGTACACGATTGCCAGATCACGGCACGCGAGGGTTTAAGTACAGAATATAGACAGATTATATTCAATTAATAATTTCAAAGTCTTAATTATATTGATGCATTATTTATAAAATATAAATTAATTGTAATGGAAGCAGTAATTGGTAGAATTATCGTTTGATATAACTCATCCATAGAACAGAGTCCGATGTGATCATGGAACAAACACGTGTTAAGCTAGCTAGACTTGATAAGGAATATGAATTCTTCAGTCATACTATAATTATTTAAATAGTTGTCTTGGCCAACTTGACAGACAAATATTTTTCCATTAAAAAAAAAATATATTCTTCAGTCATACGTTTTTAGAATTTTCATATGTCATTTATCTACCGATATTTAGAATCAAATAACGTTCAATTTTTGACACTGGCAAAACGTAGCAACACTATTGCCGTAAGTAAAACAAACGTTCAATTTTTTTTTTATATAGCTCAGCATATTGGCTCCGCCTCGCCTGATGGTAAGCGAAAAGAGGAGCCCCAATCGCATCGGCAACGGACAAGAGACCTAGATGTCTTGTCAGTTGTCGCTGCCATGCTGGCCTACAAGATGCTTCTTCACGCTTCGCTTAATAGGACCCCATATTGTACGAATGAGAAAATACATACAACGTGTTCCCCTTTTTAATAGTGCGACATAAGAGTTGCCAAACTTTAGTACGCGAAAGAATGATCCCAACGGTGAATTTGTGATATCTGACATTAGCTCCCCGTAAAAAGTGACTAAAAACGCATGAAAATGAACTACCATCAATACACATCGCGTTTTATTCTACGGACGGTCAATAAATAATAATTATTAACCTATTAATTTGAGACTAAAAGCATGCTACAACTATTTATATGATTGAACAACAAATAGAATTTTATTTTATTTTGTCCAACTTGCAAACAATCAATGGTGGTGTAATCCTTTTTATTATAAGCTTTACGGCACTGGATACTAGTACTTTAGAACCAAACTTCTTTTAGGTTTTTTCGTATTTATTAAAATTTTAAGGGGTTCCTGAATAGTAGATATACAGGAACTTTTATGAAGACGACGTATGGTTCAAAATGTGGAAACAACATGAAACTATTCCGAAATTTTCCCGTTAGGGCTACTGGTTCAAGATAGTGTTTAAAAAGTAACTTTTTGAAGAATAAAAATATCAGTAGTGGCGCCCTCTACAGAATGGAATATTATGTTTAATATATTTTTGTTACCGTCACTTTTCTTGAATTTTTATTGACAAGCGCGGTAGTCGATTCCCACACAAGACAAACATTTGTGTGCATGAACATGTCTCGTTTCTCTTGGTCTGGGTGTTTTCTGTGTATTAAATGTATATATGTATTTACAAAAAAATGTATTTAAGTATATTTATCAGTTGTCTAGTACGCATAGTACAAGCTTTGCGCATAGTTTGGGACTAGATGGCGCTGTGTAAATTGTCCAGAAATTTTATTATTATTATTTATAATTCTCTGATTGTTCAACCATAAATATGATAATAATAAACAAATTATAGAACCTGCCTTTTCGCTTCATGCTTCTTATCCCCATATTCATTACCTAATGAAGACTGAATTTTAACAATCAAAATTGAAGTCATTCCATACATACAATTAACTTTATGTAGCACGCTAGCGCTACCCACAAAAAACATCGTAACTCCTAATACATGGAAGTCCACCCATTTGATTGTCGTCAAAATAAACTTCTTTTTAAAGAAAATAACTCAATTAACTTCTTCTCCATCATTTTGCTAAATTGATATCGCTAAAAGTATTAGAGAAAATACTAGTTTTGTGCATGTTTAAACAGAAATTACATAGGTAAATATGTAACTTTCTATTCGACATAGTTGGGTTAACATTAATAGTTAATAAGTAATAAATAGTTAATAAGTAATTAACATTAATAATTCTCTACATGATCGATTTTCTCCTAATTTCTTCCTTTTTACATTAATCTCGTGCACCCAAATTCTACAGCGTCGAATGGGTTCCGACGCCCGTTCCGCTACTCAAACTACACTTGATCGCGGCGGAATTCCTACAGCGGTTTCGCGACTGGGGTTTCGCAGCGGAGGTGTGCTACGGGCGTGTGATATGGGTGGTCCAACCCAATTTCTTTTTTTTTACGGACATATATATTTTTTTTATGATGTGGCATTAAAAATACATACAATCCAATATTTTCTTCCTTCTACCTAGTAGCTAGTTATATAATATAAAAATAAACATTTGAGCGGTATTTCAATTGTTAAAATTCAGTGTCACAACGTTGCCTAAACTTAAAAAATAAATTCGGTTTATATAAGATGGAAGGGAACGACCGCCACTGTTTAATGGCTTAATAGTACCCTTAGGGTCTTTTTAGATTCATGCGTTTATTGCCCCGCGTGCGGGTTTGTCATAGCAAAAAAAACACGCATGCGGGAAATTTACTATGACAGATCCCGCATGCGGGGAGAAAAACGCATGACTTTAAAAAGGCCCTTAGACATATAGAGTTTTTACCGAGGGTATGACTATTTAATAGCGAAAAATCTGCCGTTTCGTATACTTCTCTGGTTGCGAGGCTTTCCCATTTTTTAATTCAAATTCAATTGCACTTAAATTCACTTTCACATTCAAGATAGTGTGATTGTTACGAACTCTTTTAATATTCGCCTTTTTTGATACATTGTATATTTCTTGTTTTTCGTTTGTTCTTTGACTTGACATTAAACCGTCAGTTGAACCAGTGCGTTTTTATTCAATTATTAATAGTGATGAAAGTGAATCTAAGCTCTGCGGATTTAGAGTAGTAATGATTTAGATACATGTTCTTATATTTAATTTGTATGACGTTTCTAAGTGCTTTATAAAGTCCAAGAAATAAAGATATTTTGATTTGATTTAAAGTAATTGATGTTATAGTCGAAACTCATAACCAATCTAAGGGTTAATTCACACCGCCGCGGAATGGAATGGAAGCGACTGTTTGCAACGAAATTGTACATAGCATAATGAACTTTATGTCAATCGTATAGCATATAAATTTAAATACGACCCGTAGCTACAGCTACAACTGAAGGGAACTATTATGCCACAATAAGCAACGGTCACTCATCTCTATCCAGTATAAGTACTATATACATTAAAGTAAATATTATACAGGGTGTCCCGGGATAAAGTGTAACCCTGAAAGGGACAAGTTATGGACAAAAAAAAAACAAAAATATGTTTTATAATTTTTATTTTTTTCATGGCTCAATATATCTATTTTTCACTAAGGACTCTTTATGTATACTGAAAAAACATTTTTATGGCTAAAAGCACAGTTTAGATAATGACAGTCACTGTTTTTGCTGGCTATTTGGTATTGTATTCTCATTGCTTACTAACTGACACGATTTTTCATTTTATTTTAACGAAATTACTTTGAAAGAAATCGATATTTCATATAGAGTAGGTACTTAGCGAACAGTAGAAATCTTAATTAATGAAAAATAAAATAGAATATATTTTTTTATTTATGTTTATTTTTTTTACGAGAATTTTTAATCTATTTTCACCTCCTTTCAGGGTTACATTTTATCCTAGGACACCCTGTATAGTTAAAATATAATACTATATAAATGGAATAACTATTTATAGTAAGGCATTATCGTCCACGATTCCGATTATTTTTTTTTGTTACAAAAAATGGCACTATCATTTGAATTGACTATAAAGCGTTTTATTCGATATACTTTGTTTTATTCGATTATTATAAAGGTTGGAGCTCATTTGTCAACACCGAGCAGTCTTATTTACATAGTTTTAGTAAGGTAATTTTGTTCAAATATTTAGAGTATAAAATTTATGAATTTAAAAACAACATGCAACAGATTTTAAATAGAAATCATGAGATTAGACATGTATTGACGGATGAAAGGCATATGACAAAAAGAACGATGGATTTCAATGTAAATGGATGGAATGAGAGAGATGGACCGAAAAAATATGGTTGTCTGTAAAGTCGGTTTATGGACGATAATTTTACGTGATAACGTCATAAGAAACATAGGCCGATCGTGCCTCTCTATTGCTTGTGCCGCGCTCTTGCTTGCACGCTCACTGGGAGAGGGAAATAGTGAGGTCGTACGCTTAGCCTTCGCAAAAAAAGGAGACTGACAAATGCAACCAAAAATCTAATAAGCCACACCCTTTTATTGATCCATTATCCGCAGTCAAACGTTTGCGGCAGTGTTGCCGCGTATGGAATTAGATTCATAGAGATATATCCTTTTTTAAAAAATAAAAAGAAAACTATCATTATTAAAATAAATACGATATATGACGTGTCTAAGTGCTAGGCCCCAACTATTTCTGCACTATTTGCATGCCTAAATATTTGTGGCAAATGTGATGGAATAAACTCCTAATGTTATTTGTACCCCTGCATACCCACATTTAAGCAAATAAAGGATTCTATTATATTCTATTCAAAGGGTAATAATTATATATGCAATTTTAATTCGAATTTTTATATAGCGTACTGACAAGTGAGTTCCAACCCTAACATTTTATGTACATGGGAAGAATTGTATACTTGGGTATAAATAGGTAACAGTAAACTTAATTAAGGCGATTATTAGAGGTTTTAATTAATAAAAACGAGTGTATTTTAGACCACACGACTGAAGTAAAACTTCTTTAGCTCTACTAACTTATATCTCCCCCTCAACTTCCGTTCGCCGTTTCCGTAACGCTCTCGTCACGCATTCACCAGCTTACTCCCCAAGTCAAGCATGCGAAAGAAGTTTAACTTCAAAAAAATTTTCGTTTTATGTAACCTAAGATCCAATAAGCGCGTTGTTCTAGCCGATCAAAAACGTTAAGCAACGTTCCATACTGTCTGTTGCATGATTTGATTTTAGACTCATAATCGCCCGTTACATTCTTAATATCTAAATATAGTTCCAAATAATAATAAACTAAGCAAATGCACTAGAAATCACCTACAAAACTTAAGTTATATTTTGTTATAAGATACACGAGTGGCAAACAAGCGATTGCTCTGTAATTTGCCGTAGTCTATGATATCAGCGGAAGCGGTTGTACACCGACCTGTCGTTAAAAGGCCATGATTCCAGTGCTGCAATTAATAAAAAAAATTGACACCACAGATGAGCAATATTAATTTTCTTCTTCTATATCTATATTTGGCAACCATTACTGACTGAACACTAGAAGGATCGGGTTGAAATTTGGCATGTATGTAACTATTATGATGTAGACCGCCAAGAATTTTGAAAATTCTCATGGGATACCGGGACACATGCACATGAAGTCCCAGGCGCAAGCTAGTCATACTGTACAAGGTGAAAACGTAGAGGGACGGCGGTCAACCACACATTACCACTACTGTCTCCTGTGTAGCCAGGATTAACAGCGGCGATTGCCAAAAATTGCGGGGGTAAAACCACGGCTGCCTTGGAACTCACAACGAATTTAATCAGAAGAAATTAGTAGGAGTAAGAAGCTTTTAGAATTTTACTTCCCCTCTTAGCAATGTGAGAGAGCAATATGGCAAATAAGGCATTAGAAGCCTAAAGAGATGGCTAGTCAAGTGAAGCTCAATTACCGTGCACCACGGATTTTAAGTTTACGGATTTAATCAGACGAAATTAGTAGGAATAAGAAACTTTTGGAATTTGACTTCGCTCTCAGAGACATCGTGAAAAAGAACACATCGTGAAAAATGCAATTAGAGAATTTATACTATACTTAATTACATTTTTTTTATATTGCTCAAAGTAGTGTAGACACATTTAGTTTCCATTTTATTTTTTGGATTATAAATTTCCAGCACTTTCAAGACCATAGCGTTTTAAGGACAACTTAATTTTTTTATTCGCAAACCGCTGCTATCTAAAGCGCATTATGAAGAAAACGTGGTTAGTTTCGCTTCGCCCATGTAGGCGACATGAGACGAAAGAGATATCGTCGAGCTCTGTAGCTCTTTAAGAACTCTCTAGCGCAGTGTTTTTCAACCTTTTTGATTACCGGACCCCTTATTAATTTAAAAAAAATCTGGCGACCCCCTCCCCCCTCCCCCTTCAACAATAGGCTTGTACCCCATTTTTTTTTCGATTTGTTATTTAAAGACATCACAATAATATAAATATAGGTGAAATAATTACTTCGATTGCATAAAAACTTCTCGAGATATGATAACTTGAAGATCACAATTTTGGACTATCCCGAAAACGCTCCATACAAAAGGCCACCACGTTATAACGTCACACCGTGCTATTTTATATGCATTAAATCAGAAATTTGTACGACAGCTATGTTAAATATTGCGTTTATGTAGCCAGTGCCGTAACAAAAGTTATAGTATTATTTATTGTTTCTACAATGGTATATTTATATTTTATAATTTCATACCTTTAAAATGGACTTTCCCACCAAACTTTGACCGCACATAAAACACGTCGGTCATAAGTTATTAAAATTTTAAGATCGCAGATCGTTCTAGTTTTATGTATTTTACTTTACTGATAGAGAGTTTTTATAATTTTGTAACATGGGCAACAAGCCTATTCAGCTGGCTATGAAAGATTTAAAATTGTTACTGCCATGTGCTTTCAATTTTGTTGCCATACAAATTAAAAAGAGAAATAGGCTTCCATTGCAAAAAAGATTTGCTTAAAGATTTGAGTTTATGAACTATTGAACAATAATATAAGTAGCGTATGATCTCGATACCTCCAATGAACACTACGCCAACTCAAAACATACATCCAGATACACACCGGCAATATGAGTTATACATTTACTTAGCTTTTTATTTGTCGTACTTTGTATTTGTCGATTTTGTTGTGTTTGTGTGTCTTTTGTAAATAGAATTCAGGTAGCATATTTTTTTTTTTTTTTTTTTTTTTTATACAACCAGTGTGGCAAACAAGCATACGGCCCGCCTGATGGAAAGCAGCCTATGAACGCCTGTAACACCACAGGCATCACACGCGCGTTGCCGACCCTGTTAAAACCTCTTCACGCCCTTTTTGAAGAACCCCATGGCTGTAGTCCCCTGAGAAAACCTCGGCAGGCAGTTCATTCCACAGCTTGACAGTACGCGGGAGAAAACTTCTCTGGAACCGCACAGTACGTGACCACTTAGGCTCCAATGTGTGAGGATGAATTCCCTGTCGATGGCGAGCGGTGCGACTGTAGAAGGAGGCCGTTGGCATCATATCAGACAACTCCTCTGAACACACCCCATTGTACAGACGGTAGAACACACAAAGGGACGCAAAATCTCTTCTCAGACTTAAAGGCTCCAAACCGTCTGTTAGTTTGGGATCGTCGACAATCCTCACATTTGAATCACGCGCCTTTGAATCGAGTCACAAGGTGCAAGCTGGTATCTAGGCGCTCCCGCCCATAGATGGCAACAGTACTCCATATGCGGCCATACTTGAGCTTTGTAAAGCATAAGTCTCATAATGTTACTGAAGTAATGAATCGATTTAGAAAAAAAAAGAAAACTATCGAAATTTTAGTTGGCGTAGTGTTCCTTGGAGGTATCGTTCTACAAACATTTACGTTTTTTCGTCCGCGACCCCCCGAACTTAGCGACCATCCTGGGTCGCGACTCAGTTTGAAAATCACTGCTCTAGCGAAACCGACTCTGCTTTGCATTGCTAGGGTAGTTTAGCTGTGTAGCTCTCGAACACAAATTCATCTCTCTTGTTCATAGCTTGTCCACATGAGCGAAGCGAAATAGTGTTGAAACTCATTATTTGTGAGAAGGCATTCCGAAAATTTTGGTCCACTTTTCTGTTCAAAACGTTCTTCATTCCATTAAGATGATAGTTAAACTAAATAATAATATTAATTAAAATCAATAATTTTTCTTTTAATTTTGAATTATTTTATTATCAACCAGCGATTTGGACTACAAATTTACTTGTAGTCTCTTCATAAATTCGTGACCAGATCAATGAATAAGTCAGCGTTTGATAATATGAACGCATGGCTACTTCATCTTATGGTCAAACATTAGTGATCATATCGTGCAATAGTTACATTATCCACCGCTAGCGGCGCTGATATAGTTTTGTTTTTGTGACTCATCATGGCGGCGAACAATAACGGTCATAAAAAAAGGCGCCAATTGAAGATTTTAATTGCAGTGAAGTGAATTAGTTACGACACAAAAGTACTAGAAATTTATTTCGTCGTCTATCGTTATTTTTTCCACTGCTGGGATATTGGTCTCCCCTCAATTGAATATTGTAATGTATAATAATAAAATGCATATCGACGGATACGGATCTTGGATATTATCAAAATATAATAATTTTTCTATAGTTTCATAGATATATTTCAAGTCTCTATTTTTACATAAAAGAAACATATTAAAATTTGAATTTTGTTAAGTTTCATATAAATTGTACATTAGATCAGTTTTTCTTATTGACATTTTTACATAAAATATTTGTTTCGTGCAAAATAATAAATATTAAACTACATACTTTAGACAGTATTAAATAAAAATTTGATGAAAGACCATAATAAAAATCCTATCATTACACAGTTGGCAGCCTTGAGATATTGTACAAAAAAAAGAACATAAAAGACTCAATTTTTATATACCAATCTGAAAGGACGAATAAGATAATAGATTTCTTCATAATATAAAATGATTTATATTGTCAATTTTAATTGATTATACATTAATAATGAACAATATAATGATTATATACATTTCTTTTAGTTTTAATAATGCCGAATGAAACTTTATAAATAGGTAATAGGATTTATAAAATTATATATTTAAAAATTATCAGGCAACAGTGTTTCGTCTATCGATAGTTAAGAATTGTCGATGATTTAGAACTATCGGTATATTATTTCGAATTGCTTCATGCAAGCAAAAAAAATTTTAATAAATAAATTGTATAGAAGTAGGTAATTTATAAAATTTCACTCTACATATTATTATAGGTACACATTATTCGAGAATGGTATTTTAAGGATTCATTACAAAAAATGTATTTGGCAGTCCCTATATAATAAATATCAATGTGTTATATGTTTATTTATATTTGAAATTATTAAGGCTTCCTTATACCGGGGGCTTGTTGCATTTTGCCCGATATGCCACCCTATTAGTTACGTCACTGTACATGATAATGACCAAGATTTACAATTTAAAATTCTTAGTTTGCACATAATAAATAAATAATAGACAAAAATTATTGCATATTTTTGTTTCATAAAAACTTTAACACATTGATCTTTTTCCTATAACTAAAGAGACATACTTTCACGTATCTCACTGGTATATAGTTCAGATCGACAGACAAAAAATATTCGAGACAGGCTGAATTATGTAATAAAGAATCCTTAATTACAGTGCGACCACAGAGAGATTTTATTTATTAAATGGCTTTACGGCTCTGGAAACAAAGTACTTTTTTCCACTCTGCGCAGCGATGCGCGTACTCATACAGACTCATTTCAATGCGTACAAGTGAGAAAGAAAGTGCTTGCTGTCTTACGCACATCGAAATGTATCTGGTTGACAGACGTAATTCACACACTAACGCTACGTAGCTATACGATGCTACGCACCAGGCGATTGACGTTGATGGACAGCGTGAGCGTGTACGGAGGTGTGCTCTCTCGCCGAGACTTTCTACGTCCCGCAGACACTTCATTTTGAGTTCTGCGCATCGTCTCGTACAATGGATGTTCCCAGCCGCTATAAATCGGGTTGTACCACATGCTAGAGCTATAGAATCTCATTGGTCACACTGTACACATTTTCTGAGTTACGTACACCTCTGACCTACTAAAATATGAATTTGTTTGAATTTCATGGACTCCTTGCATGTCGTAGCTCCCGGAGATTTATATAGACACTTTGGGAAATACTTCTTTAAATCATCATTATAATTTCAGCTCATAATCGACCATTGCTGAACAAGCCACGGCATATATCTGTTTTGACAGCAAATTTGACTGTCCAATGTCTTTCTAAATTCAAGCATACTATTATTTTCAAAAAAATCTTTCCCAACATGAGTTTCTTATTGACCGAAAATTAACCTTAAGATCTTATTATTTTATTATCGTAATAACTTTCATTTTTGTATGCAAATGTAAGTTGTAACACGTATCCTGCTATATCTATTGCAATATTACACCTGTAAATCCCTAAGCCTTCTCTACATTATGTTCTCCTTTCTCTTTCTGTGCCATTCGTCTCCTTCTATGAATGAAAGGCACAAAACCCCACAGCGCTGCACCACTGATTAAAATAAACCCAAGAGTTACAAATAAAGATTTATAGGATTTCGTATATTCAAACCAAAAACCGCATATAGGCGGACCTATTAATTGTAAAATACCATTCATAAATAAACTTATACCGTAAGAAGACATAAGCCTTTCTGTACCTAACATCTCCGTCATAACTAGTGCTGTTACACCCACGTTGATACCAGATGCGATACCAAATACCGAACAAAAAGCACTTATTGCTGAATAACTTTCTACCAATGGTATCATTGCTAAACTGATACCAGATAATAATAGGCCGAATATAAAAAAGTATCGTTTTGGTGTCATCACTACGTCCGATAGCGCTGACCCTCCGATTCTACCGACTAAATCTAACGCAGATATAATCGATAACAAATAAGCGCCTAACGACTTGTCGAAACCGCATTCTTGAGCGTATGACGGTACTAAAATTATGAAATTAGTATACGAAATGGCGCAAGTGCAATTAGATATTAAAATTACGAGGTAAATTGGGTCTTTTAGTAATTGTACATCGAAGTATTTGCTTCGTTCTTTTTTGGTATCGTCGTCTTTCGGTCTCTTTTTACAACCACAGCAATAACTGATCGGTGCTAAACTATCTGTGACTGACTTCAAGCTGAATTGCGAAGCGAATTCGCTTGGTTTTTCAAAAGCAGATAACGTGGAGCCGTGGAATGGTGTAGACATATACTGAAAACTAGATGTTGATGGGCTTCGCTTAGGTGTTTTTGGTACCGTTAATTTTTTACCGAACGCGTCTTGGGAGTTAACTCGACTGCTTCTTCCCTCAGGTACGGATTCTAATAAAGATGGGTTGCTTGGTAAATGGTTTTTGCTAGAGATATGATGTAACCCATGTTTCGAAGATACCGGTGTTGTTTTTCTTGTTCTATCGATATCGACGCGGTTCGAGACTTGGGCAGCACTAGCGGATCGGATGAAATTTTCATTTTTGTTCGGGGATGGTTTCTCGTCGAGGTTGGCGTTAGAACGGTTTTTGAAGATTGGGGGCGAGCCGTTCGGGTGTTTCTCCAGAGTGGGGGTAGCGTCTTCGGGCGTTAACATCAGTTTCGGGTTCCCTGATTCTTCCATATCTCCCGGTTCTTCTTCTACGAATGGTTCTAGCTGTAATTGAAAAATAATTTATACGATAAGACAATATTTCGTTATATCGCGACGAGTATCTCCTCAATCCAAGGGGGTTTAGAGCGTACTTCACTCCTACGTTCTTGATGTTGTATATTTTTTCGCTCTCAAACTGCGACCTACATCAGGCCACTGATTTGCCTTAACGACTGTCATCCAATGACAACATCCAACGTCTTAACGTGCTTTGTGAAGCACGGAGGAGCTCGAGATAATATAGACCCATCCATGGACACGCTACGGTCGACGTACTGGTTGCCCCTCCCTGCTCCGCCTTGGCGACGCCCTTGGGTAGGGCCCCTGGGCACCGAATGACATTTTTTTTTATACTACGTCGGGTGGCAGACAAGCATACGGCCCGCCTGATGTGAAGCGGTTACCGTTAGCCATATTAACGCTTGCAACATAAAATATTGCCCGCGCGCCGCCATCACCGCTGCTAACGCAGCATCTCCTTCCTTTCTTTCTGTCTTTCTGGTGACCTCACTCACTCGCAGGAACACAACAAACCTCAAGGGAATTGTTATTTGGCTGCGGTATTCTGTGAGGTGGAGGTACTTCCCCAGTCGGGCAGCTTACAAATACGCTGTAAACTACCTCTCTTTCTTTCGCTAGTCTGCAGGGTTCACCACGTGCAGGTGAGGCTGGCTTTGGCTTTAAAGATCGTGATCGTGAGCCACTTACACCCTAAATTCAAGAAAGCAATACATACTTTTTTTTAACGCGACGGGTGCCCACCACACATTCCCACCACTGTCTCCTGTGTAGCCAGGATTAACAGCGGCGACCAAAAAAAAGGCAATGAACAATGAAGTCCACTGCAGTCCGGGAGGTAAGACTACGGCTGCCTTGGAACTCACAACGAATTTAATAAGAAGAAATTAGTAGGAGTAGGGAGCTTTTGGAATTTGACTTCCCCTATTGGCAATGTGAGAGACAGCAATATGGCAAATAAGGCATCAAAAGCCTAAAGAGATGGCTAGTCAAGTGAAGCTCAACTGCCGTGCACCACGGATTTTAAGTTTAACTACATATACTTACTAATATTGGTGACGTTTCCTCCCCTTACTACTAGTAGTTACCGCTTATATATGTCGTTGGTCGTTGCCATATCGTAGATTTGTTCACTTCATGAAATGGTCGCATTTCACGAAATATCTCAGTGTCTGTTGGCCACATCATGATGTGGTTTGGTCAGATCAATGATAAGAAATCGTTTCTCGTATTTTGATAATATCGTAAAATAGTTACAGTTAGGTAAATAAGTTTGCTAAAAATGCATTTTCTTTTTGTCATTTGAATTTAAATTACATGTATGTATCTCTTTATTATACCACAAAACGATACAAAACAATACAAATAAAAGTAGACAAATAAATTAAACAGTATAAAGGCGGGCTTATCTCTGAAAGAGATCTCTTCCAGCCAACTGTACATTAAACAAGTTCTTAACATATTCTGGATTTTTATTCAATATTTTATGTACATCCTATTTATACGATCCGGCCAAATGTAGATGACAAAATCGTGAAATGTTGACGATTTAATGATCTGGTCAAATTAAGTTGCCCACATCATGAAATGCGACCATTTCATGAAGTGAGCAAATCTACGATATGGCCACGACGACATATACACCAAAAAGTCATTCTTGGAAATGAATAAGCTCCAAAACCACTGAGCCGATTTTGACCTAGACATGCTCGATATTGGATTCTAAGAAAATCTTTTAGTGTGTATCAAAAGCTACATACAAATTGGTTTTGAGGCTTCTGGAAGTAAAAAAATATATTGCTCGAGATTTGTGTCCAAAAAAATTGAGATCGATCATGTCCTTGAGGAATACATATTCCATAAATAATATATACATTTTCCATTGAAATCAATGGAAAACATACACTCCGCAAATCTACTCGCTTAATTCAACCTCGATTTCTCATAGATTGTATATATATTATACAGGTGAGGTTGGCTTTGGTTCAAAGATGTTGATGTACTACTTACTCCCCATATATAGGATATATAACATCAGGGTACGATCAATAGGAGCGGTACATCAACGAAAAATTTTGAAAAATAGGGAAATTACACGAGCAAAGTCGGTGCAGGTCGCTTGTATGTATATAATTATAATCAGGATACAGTATAGTCAAGATAGTGTGATGTATGTATATATTCAAGATAGTGTGATGAAAGTGAATCTAAGCTCTGCGGATTTAGAGTAGTAATGATTTAGATACATGTTCTTATATTTAATTTGTATGACGTTTCTAAGTGCTTTGTAAAGTCCAAGGAATAAAGATATTTTGTTTTATTTTTATTTTTTATAAGTAATAGTACTACATACATTATGGCCACTCCCTGTAGCTCTGTCATGTCGACCTCACCTCACCTCCTCTCAGACAAATCTGGAAGTTTGTGTGGCTCCGCACGCACACACGCTCATTCACGCTTAGAGATGGGCAAATGCCAGACATTAACAATAAGTGCCCCGGAAGTACCTGTAAATGCCCAATAAATCCCCAGTTTTGGGCATAAATAGGGAATTTTGGGGTGTAAGTGGTTCATCAACATATTTGAACAAAAGCCAACTTCACCTGCACGCGGTGCACCCTGCTGACTGACAAACGAAGCTCTGGCGAAAAGAGAGGTAGGGAGCGTAATTGTAAGCTAGCCGACTGGGGAATGTACCTCCACCTCACAGAATACCGCAGCCAAATAACGGTTCCCTTGAGGGCTGTTGTGTTCCTGCGAGTGAGTGAGGTCACCAGAAAGGAAGGAGATGCTGCGATGGTAGCGGGGGTAGCGGCGCGCGAGCGATATTCTATGTTGCGAGCGGTAATATGGCTACGGTAACCGCTTCATATCAGGCGGGCCGTATGCTTGTCTGCCACCAGGCGTAGTATAAAAAAAATAAAAAAATAAGTACCTTTTAAGGTCGTATATCGTAAATGGCCGGCATTTTGCCCATCTCAATTCACGCTCTGCACAGAGATCATTCTTTATGTGGTAGTAAACTACGCGATATTTGTATGGAGTGGTCGGGGTGTGGTCAGGATTTATTTATAAATTAAAGAATAACTTGTATTAAAAAGTAGTTTATTATTTACAATTTGTAACATTAACATTTAGGTAACAGCAAAAATTGCGCGATTAAATTATAAAGTCCACACATAAAATTAATCATTAATCATAAAGTTACATTGGAACGATTAAATTTTACAAATGCATAATACGCATCTTGGGGGCCATCCGTAAATTAAGTCACACGAATTTCTTGATTTTTGACACATCCCCCGTCCTTGTCACTGCTAGTCACATTTGTGAGACCCCCCCCCCCCCCCCCCCCTAGTGCTACGTCACCTATTTTTTGAGTTTTTCGTTAATACACTGGGCTGCAATGAAAGCGGGTCGGTAACAAAAACATCAAAAACTTTCAAAATATTTTAGCTAGCTTTATGAAATAAATTATGAATTAAAGTTCTTTCTCTATCTTTTTATTTCTTTTCGGTGATTGTATTAGAACCATAAATAAAAAATAAGACGATTTCAAAAATTTATGTTTTTGTTACCGACCCGCTTTCATTGCGGCCCAGTTTAGTTCAAAGTTCATGATTTAACACTTATTTATTACCCCTCCCTCCACCTTGTCACACAATATCACACATCATCGACCCCGTCCCTACCCCTTAACGTGTGACGTAATTTATGGATGGCCCCTCGGTCTGATTGGTCAATTTTACAAGGAATGAAATTGGAATGATTAAATTAAAAATAAAAGATAATAATAATTTTAAATTGGCAAGATAAATAAATTCGAAATGTAAAATTAAAAAGACGCCAAGCCCTCGTTTTAAAAAGGTAGTAGTAATAATTAATAACGTCTTAAATAATTTGTGTTATTTTCAGTTGGAAGATAAAAGTTCTTTTTTACACCACTGTAGTGGGAAATAAACGTGCGGTCCGCTTTATAGTACGCAGTTACTGATATAGATATCATGAAAAATGTTTCTTGGTTATTATAATTAATTAAAACAATGACGTAAATCAGTCATGATTATTTAAATTCAAAAATGTCCATAATTAAAGAATAAAAGTATATTTTCAAGAGAGTTTCTTTTTTCCGACGTTGGGTGACAAATATGTATGTGGTCCGACTGATTTAAAAAGGTTATAACATAGCCATTTTGTTGTTGTTTTTGACAATTTTGCAACACGAATCAAGTGAAGCATCACGGCTAGATTATTTCGTCGCGTCCCGCGCTTTGAATCTCGCAGACCATTATTTACCGCCGGATTTTCGTAGATTTAGTAGCTTTCTAATCATTTGAGCAGGATTGGTTATTTGATAGATTTGAGGATTCCCACCACCGTTACTCCTCTGGTAAGCAGGTATTTTTCCGCTGTTCCCATATCGGAACCTCGGCATGTGAAAGGTTATATAATATTCAAGTCAACAGACTCAAAAATAATTTCATCCTCAATTTAAATTAAAAGTTTTCGCCCGTTCAGTAAATTTTAACTTCGATATTCTTGAATATGAGTATTCACTATTTCAAAGGAGTTATAGAAAGGGTACATCATTATTTATTACAGTCAAATCACACCTGAACGTGGTGCCTTTTCAATTTAAACACGAGATCACGATTAGCGAATTACTATTTGAGTTTAAAGTAGCAACTCCGGAAAAAGACCTCTATCGGCAGCCAGATAACAATCTCATACAATTTTGAGTGGACAAGTGATAAGAAGAAATGAGGAATTAGATAAAGAGGGCGTATGTTGTATATTCTTTTCATTCAACGTCTTAGTTTTATTTATATTGCAAGAGCTAATCGATATCGGTTGCCGTAATAATACTTATAATGCTATAAGTACGTTTAACTAGTTTTATGAAAGTCACATTAAGTTCATCATCATCAGCCTGTATCTACCCACTGCTGGATATAAGCCTTCCCCAATGCTTTCCACCAGATACGAGCCTCCACCTTCCTCATCCAGCCGCTCCCAGCCAGTTTTTTAAGGTCATCGGTATATATATAAGTTAAAATTTAACAAAATCTTACACAATTATAGGTATTTGTTATAGTTTCTTATGTAAGTGACACTGTAAGTGTTTTGAATAAGAAATAAATATATTTTTAAACCGAACATTAAGTTATATTTAAAAAAACTCATGTTGGTACACGAGCCGCTCCCACTTCAGATAGATTTATTATATATAAACTAAATAGGAATGGTGGAAGTATCCATTCCAATTTATTTTGTAAATTGTAATTATGAAAACTTTCTACAAAAATAATATTTATTATAAGAAACAGTTTTCATATATAAAATAACTTTCTATTGCTTTTAGATATATTTGTATTCTTTATGTACTCCATAACCACTCCAACTGCTCAACTGTTTGTACTATGAGTAATAATAAATAAATAAATATTCCTGGACACACCGCCATCTAGTCCCAAACTAAGCAAAGCTTGTACTATGGGCACTAGATCAATGCTATTATATTTAAATACATTTTTTTTTGTAAATGCATACATATAATACATAGAAAACACCCAGACCAATAGACATGTTCACACAAATATTTGTCTTGTGCGGGGATCGAACCCGCGACCCCGGAGTTAAAGTGAACAGTGAGTGGTTCATGTTAATAGTAGATCACGTATGTTGCTTTGTATGCCATTTTCTAACATTGTTTTGTGCTTATTTTAAAATAAAGGAAGCCTCAATAAGGTAACATTCACTTATATCTATAAAAAACTAGAGAGTAAAAAAATACCTACTTTGTATATTAAAATTTAATTAACTATTATTTTCGTCATTTAAATATTAAGTAAAATTCGTCAAAATAAATTGCCTTATTGAGAAAGAATTTGGCGTCTTGCACTACCGTGCACGTTTTGGCGTGATCTTAATAAATAATACTAGTTAAGGTTTCATTTACTAATCAGTTACGATAGAGGACGTTTTCTTTTACCGTAACTACCTACTTTTACACATACATTGTCGCGGTAGCTTAGCATCACGACTTTAGTGTAGTTATTTACACTTGTTATTAATTTTAGATGCGTTTAATACTTTAAGTACTTTCATTAGGAAAATAACAAAAAAAAAAATGTTTCGTATGTACTTTTTAACAGCAGAAGAGATAAGTAACTCGTATGTTGCGGATTAAGAACAAGTTTTCTTATAAAACTGAAAAAAAATCTATTATTATTAATACATACAAAGGCATATAGGTACTACTGTATAAAAAAACATTTAACCATGTAGTTTTAAGAAAAAAATATTTTTATCCACGGCCCCCTTATCTCTTTTGCTCGAAAAACATTTTCATTTTCTATGTCCTCTATGTTAACTGGTTTCATACTTATAATTCCTTTATCGTAACTAGTTATAAAATTTCAACGCAAATGTTGCGTTCTGATCAAATTAATTTTATCACTGATTTGTAACATGTATGATTGATTAAAAAAATAAAGTAAAAATTTTATTATTATAAAGTTATTAAACTTTATTATTTACACACTTTTTGGCATTCACACGTTTCCTCCAATTAATTATAGGCATAAACAGCCACAACGAAGCACCACCTATGAAAATAATACCAAAAGTTACAAACATACTCCTGTAATTCTTCACCCTTTCATACCACAGACCACAGATAGGTGGTCCAGCTAACTGTAAAATACCGTTTACAAAAAGGCTAATACCATAAGTTGACATAAGTCTTTCGACACCTAAAATTTCGGCCATAACCAGTGTTGTTACGCCATTGTTAATACCAGACGCTAAACCGAAAAATCCACAACAAACACTTATAGCTGTATACGTGTTTAAAAACGGCAATACAGCTAAGGCTACACCAGAAAAAAAGAGCCCGCCAACGAAATAGAAAGTCTTTGGGATAAAATTCAAGTCACTCAACGCAGAGCCACCAATACGACCGACTAAATCTAAAGCTGAGACAGTACTTAGAAGCAATGCACCAGAACCTTTATCAAATCCAATAGTTTGAGCGTGTGATGGCAGCAAAATTATAAAGTTAGTACACGAAATAGCTACTGTACTGCTGGATATTAAGATAACTAAGTATGTAGGATCAGTAAGCAAGCTCAAATCGAAGAATTTATTTGGCTCTTTTCTCTCCTTTTTCTTGCAACAGAAGCAACAATACGCCACGTCTTTTACTGAGTCTGTCACGGATTTTAATGAGAATTGCGATGCGAACTCGTTTGGTTTTTCAAATGCCGATAACGTTGAACCGTGGAATTGTGTCGATACGTATGCGAAACTAGATGTGGAATAATTTCTTTTAGGTCCAGCCGAACTTAGGCGTCTCGAAAACGCCTCTTGCGACCCTAAGTTCTTAGTAAAACCGTCTAGCGTTATCGAGCTGTTTGTCGTTTTCGGTGGGGCTTTCGTGTACGAGAGTTTTCTTTTGGACAAATTGTGTTTTAATTGATTTTGGGACGCTAAAGATGCCATGCAATTTTGGCTGTTATGTACTGATTGTAACATTTTTTCCGAGTTGTCTTTGCTTATTTCTGGATGGCCGTTTTCGACTTTTTCTTGTATACTTGTCATGTGGTAAGCTTCTATCGGCTCTTCTTCTTCGAAAAGAATATCATCCTGAAAGTAAATTTGTTCAGTTAATATTAAATTATTCTCTTCGCTGAAAATGTACGTGCCCAGAACCAGTATATGTACAACCAACTTCAAAAAAAGAGGTTCTCAATTCGACACGTACATATTATTGATGTAAAAACTTATACAATTATATTGTATTTTAGGAGAAGTCGTTGTGTATTTAGATGTAGATATAAATTTTACTAAACAAAAATTAAAAACCCTTAAAAATTCCGAATAATTTAAAATGTTACAAAATAAAACACAAAATAAGTCTGAAAAAGAAGACAATAAATGTATAATTTCCGTGGGCATTTTTTTGAAGTAGGTTAATAATATTTAAAAAAAATCACTAGCTACACGCCTACAAATAACACATATAACAAATGTAACCACTTTCGTTATACCAAACGTAACTAAACAGCGTTAATTAGCAGTTAAGTTATAACTAACAATAACAGCGTTTTGAAAATGAAACTATTCCCACTAGATGGCGCTAATGATGATTAATGAAAGTGATTATCAACCACCTTTTGCATGCAAACTTCATTATGCGATTAAAACTTAATTGTACATGAGCATAGATTGTGAATTTTATTAAAGCTGCGCTTTTATTTATCAAGTATTCGTACAAGCATTATTTTTTCACGAAATACAAAAGAGTAGACACGAAATCAAATTTAATATAATATTAACAATTGAGTAGGTATATAGTATATGCTGAGCTATCTACCTTTATTTCAGGTCTCCTCTATCCAAAGGTTGCCTGGAAGAGATCGCTATGCGATAAGGCCGCTTTTTGTACTTAATATTTTAAGTCATTATTGTTAAACTTGAATGTTTTTGGTGAAATAAAAAGTATTGTATTGTAATTTCTGTATAAAATTGATCATAATGATAACTATTCTTCTTATATTCTTTTGCAGTTAAATGTCGTGTCATGCATATAACAAGACATAACCTTCATGACGTGAAAAGCATCAGTCTAGCCTTCATAGGTAACTATGAAAAATATGAGATCTAAGAGGGGACGCCTATGTTCAGTAGTGGATGTAAATAGGTTGAAATCAACGTTGAAGACGAACTTTTGCTGTATGATTTGACGATTACGTACAAAGACAAAAATTCCTTTATCGTAACTGTTAAGATACTAGGCTACAGCAGCAGAAGTGTTGAGTTCATTTTGATATTTACATGAATTGTTATTATTAAACTGAAGGTTGATGATAATAATTTATTTTACAAGAATTTCAAAATAGACATTACAAATTTTATACATAGACTATTTCATGTTCATTCTGTAAGATATAATGAAAAAAATATAGACTATTTGCACTAAATGATTGTCTTTGGTCTATTTGTTTTTATATGTAACTGTCGGGTCACGACAGACGTTGTCCTGTCTTCTTAACAATGAATATTGAATTCGAATTGGTTTCGCGCAATCTCTCAAATGACTGACAGTTCTGTCAAACAACATAAAGTTAAATGTAACATTAGAAAAGTTAACATGGTCGTTCGATTTTCTTAAATTTTCTAATCTTCCGCGCAACTTTCTTATATCTTTCTTTGATAACAACCTTCTCCTCAAAATAACAAATACAACATAAAAAGAAATAGCGAAATCGGTCCAGCCGTTCACGCGTGATGTCATGACCAAGGGAAATAGGGATTCATTTTTACATATATAGATTTTGAAAAATGTTGTACAGAAGAAATAAATTTAGAGGCGCGTGTTAGTACGAATTTGAAAGTTATTTAACGTTACAGCTTTAAGGCAAATCCTGAAGCTCTACGAACGAACTTTTAAGTTCTAATCGCATAATTGTAAAAAAAATGGTATGATTGTTATAACTGTTTAGTGTTAGTTATAACTTTGTTGAGAGTTTTGGTGATGTAGAAGCGTTTTATGGCGTCTACATTGACAAATACTTTATTCAGAATGGCGCGAGACAAAGTGTAAACATACTAAGCCGGATTCTAGCCCACAGGGCCGAAATCGAGGTTGAGTGGAGCGAGTAGATTCGCTGAGTGTATGTATTCCATTCATTTCAATGGAAAATGTATTCGATGATCATTCCTCAAGGACATGATCGATCTCATTTGTTTTTGACACAAACTCAAGCACGTCGCGGTCTTTAATTGTGACAAGTTTCATCACAATCGGTTCAGTGGTTTCGGAGCCTATTCATTTCCAAGAATGACTTTTCGGCGTATATAAAGCGTTCCGCTTGCTCCACTCAAAAAACAGTGGTTGTCAATGTCATTAACAATTAAATGTTAGCAAAATTCACTTCACCTCAACCATGACCACTACGGAAGAAATCATTGATTGACAACTTAGAAAAAAAGGATGTAGGTAATTGAATAGTATCCTAATAACATTAACAATCACTGAGTTTTTGTTTACAGTATGATTTAATGGAGTATAGATTTTGGTATGAATTAAGCATGTTTATGTTAGAGCAGTGGTTCTTAACCTTTTGTTGAATAACATTTTTTTAAAATGTCATGGACCACCGAAACGTGTGAAATTTCGGATAAAATTTCCTCAGGGGTGTTTAGTACTGCTCAGTGACCACTTGAGGTGCTCTCACGGACCACTAGTCCGCGGATCACAGTTTAAGAACCACTGTATTAGAGGTATAGGAGAGTCATTGGTAGTATTTTCGCTGACTGTAATTTAGCTCGAAAGATTCAATACAATTAACTTTTACTATTATCCAAAGTTTCATAGATACTCATTAGTAAAGGTTAATTGTTATGCTATTTAATCTACTTTGGCCATAGGGTACAAATGGATTAGTGAAAATATTATCGACAGATGTGACGGACGAATTTTTACTAATCTATTTGTACTCAAGTCTCCCCAATAGCATACCCTATACCGACCTACACTCATTAGTTATTGCAAAAAAAAATATATTTTTTTAATATCATTTTTTGTACTACCTACGTCAGATGACAAATAAGAATACGAGCCGCCTGGTGCAAAGTGGTAAACGCTAGCAATCCGAAATATCGCTGCAGACGCAGCAACTCTTCCTTCTTCGTGCTTACTCGCAAGCACACAATAACCACCAAGGGAATTGTTATTTGGCTGCGGTATTCTGTGACGTGGAGGAACTTCTCCAATCGGAACCTCTTTTTTGTCAGAACCTCGTCGGTTAGTCAATAAAGTACACCATGTGCAGATGAAGTTCGCATTGGCTTTAAAGATGATGGTGGGCCACTTACACCAATATAACATTATGGTTTCTAGTGTCTGGATGAGTTAAAAATGATAGTAATTTCAAATTAATAAAAATATTGGTGAGCCACAGAAGAAAATCCTCGAAAATAATACCTGACTTGTGACTATTACAAAGCATTATAAATTAAAATAAATTTTTTTGTTAGTCAATAGTAGTTTTGCAGCTACAGTTATAATAGACAAACATATACAGAAAAGTCAAACAGGCGTAAAAGAAAAAGACAATTTTACGTCATGTACAGAATAGTTTTTTACACAATTCAAAATGAAAACAATACCGTGGGTGTTTTTAAAATATAATTTTAAAAATAATATATTTTGAAAAAAAAAAAAAAGGATTCGCTACAGTTAGCGCATCAAACTAGTCGATTTCTATCATTTCCTGTTAGGTAACTATATCGGTTACCTAACAGGAAACGACAAATCGAATATAATAAAAAAAAGGAAATAAGTTTCTGAGACGTAAAATTCTCTTTTGAACTGGAAAACATGAAAAAAAATACACATAATTATATAAAAAAAAATGTATCGCTTACTTTATGTAATGTTGATATCACCAATAATGATCCCAGTTTGGTGCGAAATGATGGGTTGTTTCATTTTCAAAACCACTCAAAATCATTTTTTTTAAGCAAAAAGTTCTTATAACCCGACAGTTCTTTATGTGGGGTGAATAGGTACTTAATTTTTAAACGCATGATTGTAGTATTTGTAACCACAAAAAGTTCATAAAATCTTTGTCAACTGGCGGGTTATAAAACCCGCTAGTTGCTTATGTGGGGTGAATCGGTACTTATTTTTAAACACATGATTGCAGCTTTTGTAATCAAAAAAATCTTATAAAAGCCATACATTAAGCAACATGTTAGCCGTGTTGGCCATGTTGTCTAACAATTTAGCTGTGTATGGACTTGTTGTCAATTAAAATATCTGCCAACATGATTGACAACATATCCATACACAGATATATTGTTAGGCAACGTGACCGACATGGGTAACATGTTGACTAATGTATGGCGGCTTTTACCCGACAGTTTCTTGTGTGGGGTGAATAGATAATTATTTTAAACACATGATTGCAGTTTTTGTGACCAAAAAGTTCTTATAACCCGCCAGTTTCTTGTGTGGGGTGAATAGGTAATTATTTTTAAACACTGATTACAGTTTTATCAACCAAAATGTTCTTATAACCCGCTAGTCCCTTATGTGGAGTGAATAGGTACTTATTATAACAAACATGATTGTAGTTTTTGTTAGCAAAAAAATCCTTCGTTAGTTTTTTATGTAGGGCGAATAGCGACAGGATTGTAAACGCAATTATAGTGACGAATAGTAACTTGACACAATGAAACTTATCATTTTATATTTTTAACTGCACTGGATGTAATTTTGACTGGTCAAATTGATAGAGGTGATTGTGTAGCTGTTACTGATCACGAAATAATAAACAAAACTATACATTAAAAAAAAACATCAAAATCTATTTTTGTAGTATCTGTTATTTTAGCGTATACTGTAATGTCGATAACCGCTGAAAGCAGTCACAACGGAAAGCGCTCAGAGGACACATGCGCGACAATCCCACGTGTCTCTTACCTACATAGTAAACTTGAATCTCGGAGATAAACAAGAAATCTTTCGATAGCCATACCGCGTTTATAGGTGATTAATTTTTGAGTATTTTTTATTGATTCGTGATTAATACTAACAACATAATCGTTTCCTTGAATTTGACCATCCTTTAAAAATACAAACTGTATAAACTAAAAATGTTCGTTTATACGCGTATATTATATTCATAGCTATAGTAAGATATACTTGAATTAATTGCTTTGAAATTTTAACATAATTATGTATTTCTTTAAAAAAATATAATGACTACTGTTTTTTTCATCAAACTTTCTCATCTAAACAGACTAGAAAAATAAGGTTCAGCTAATTATAAATAAAATATAAATTTAATTAATTAACTCATATGATGTGAACGTGACTTGGCCGCGATTTTTCTAAAAAGTTTTTTTTATGAGATTTGCTGTTGAATAGCTTTGAAATAATGAATGGATCCAAATCCATTTAAGCAAAAATGATTTTCACCCGATCTCGACCCAACCCAAAATTGTACAATTTTGTAACTGACCCGGTATTTTACATTCGTGGCTCGGTATCAGGTCCTAGCCGAATAGGCACCTGAACAAAGTTCTAAAATTGTAAAAACTCTCTATCAGTAACGGTAAATACATAAAACTAGAACGATCTGCGATCTAAAAATTTTAATAACTTATGTCCGACGTGTTTTATGGTCGATCAAAGTTTAGTGGGAAAGTCCATTTTACAAATATTAAAAATTATAAAAAATAAATATTACCATTGTAGAAACAGTAAAAAATACTACAACTTTTGTTACGGCACTAGCTACATAAACGCAATATTTAACATAGCTGTCGTACAAATTTCTGATTTAATGTATATAAAATAGCGTATCGTGACGTCATAATACTGTAGCCTTTTGTATGGAGCGTTTTCGGGATAGTCCAAAATTGTGATCTTCAAGTTATCATATCTCCAGAAGTTTTTATGCTATCGAAGTAATTCTTTCGCCTATAGTTATATTATTGTGACGTCTTTAAATAACAAATCGGAAAAATAAAATGGTTCGGATGCCTATTTAAGGAAACCCTACTGTACACTTTTAACTGACCCGGTAATTCACTTCCGTGACCCGGTACACTCTTTGGAAAACCCTATTGTAGGAAATTTTGTTACCAATCCGATACTTTAGTTTCGTGACCCGGTACCAGGTGGAAAGACGAAATTAGAGAAGCCTATGTATATCGTCATGCTTTCAAGACCCGGTATCGGGTCGCGTCACAAACTTTGAAAAACCCTATTGTAAAGATAAAATATAAAGATAATTTATTTAAATAAAATATGGTTTGGTTACACAGATCTTATTTCGTTAAGTCCAGCCCCCTTACCACCAATTCTTATTGCGATTCAATTATTAAATAGAATGCTTATTCATACCAATGAATAAGCGATTCT
Source organism: Hypsopygia costalis (assembly GCA_937001555.2). Classification (NCBI taxonomy): domain Eukaryota; kingdom Metazoa; phylum Arthropoda; class Insecta; order Lepidoptera; family Pyralidae; genus Hypsopygia; species Hypsopygia costalis. Next base: position 1,011,283 of record OW443355.2, read on the forward strand.
ATTGCAACTTGAATAGAGTCGCTTATTCATTGGTATGAATAAGCATTCTATTCAGTTATTGAATCGCAATAAGAGATGGCGGTAAGAGGGCTGTTCTCATATTTTGAAATGTAGACCCGGTATTTTTCTTTTAAGACCCGGTACCGGGTCGCTAATTCAACTTTTGGAAACCGTATTGCAGACAATTTGTAACTGACCTGTGCTCCTTCTTCATCTTCTTCGGGTTCTTTATATTTCCTGACCATGTGTTCTTCTACGGGCTGGAAGAGGAGTGCTGCAGCCCACACGTTCAGCATTATACCTCCCAGGATCAACACAGCTCCTCTGGAAGGTAGAACATTGTTTTGTTTTACACAATTAAAAAGAAATCGGATCGGCGACCCCTTGGTGTTGCTGATTTCCATGGGCGATGGTGATTGCTTTCCATCTGGTGATCCACATGCTCGCTTGCTCCCCCCAATAAGCAGGGTGCGTGCACCATGTGCAGGTGAGATTTGCTTTGGTTGGTTGGTTCAAAGATGTTGATAAACTACTTACACCCCAAAATATAAAGATAGCATAAAAATGAGCTCGAAGGACCAACAAACAAGCTCGAAGGACCAACAAACACGCTCGAAGGACCAAAATAGATACTCTCTTATATTCATATGTCTCCAAGAGATATCGAAGAACTGGTGGCAGGATAACACTGCCGAGTGTGGAGCAAGACTTGAAGATAGCATAAAAATGAGCTCGAACGACCAACAAACAAGCACGAAGGACCAACAAACACGCTCGAAGGACCAAAATAGATACTCACTTATACCCATATGTCTCCAAGAGATATCGAAGAACTGGTGGTAGGATGATGCTGCCAAATGCGGAACCGGACATGCAGATGCCGTTGGCTAATCCCCTCAGTCGGACGAAGTATGACGTCACGATGTACACGGTCGGGGGGAAGGCTAGACCGGCCCCTGTGCCCACCAGTGCTCCGAAACTGAAAATAATATAATAATACATACAGGCTGTAATTTTTAAGACTGGTCAAATTGATAGAGGCAATTGTGAAGCTGTTAGTGATCACGAAACAATGAAAAAAAACTATACCTTAAAAAACATCGAAATCAGTTTATTTTTTGTAGTATCTGTCATTTTAGTGTATACTGTAATGTTGATTACCGCTGAAAGTGGTCACAACGGAAAGAGCGCAGAGGGCGCATGCGCGACAACCCCACGCGTCTCCTACCTACATAGTAAACTTGAATCTCAGAGATAAACAAGAAATCTTTCGATAGCCATACCGTGTCAATGGTTGATTAATTTTTGTTTTTTTTATTAGTGATTAATGCCTTAATAAATACACCCTGTAAAGCGTGATTATTTTTACTATTCTGAAAAATGATGTTAAGAGTGCGTATCTAAAATTGCGGAGATTTTGTATAAAAAATTGCTCCCTCCGTTTTCCAGAAAGTATACATACTGCACTGTATTCGAATATAAATTTATGAAAGAGAAAAGATAAGAGATGTAGGTCATAGCGTAGTTTTAAGCTGTCCGACTGGGGAAGTACCTCCACCGCACCGCACGAGAATTGTTATCCGACACCGAATACCGCAGTCAGATAACAATTCAATTCAGTCAATTCAGTCAGTCAATTCCTTTGAGGGTTGTTGTGTTTCTGCGAGTGAGTGAAGTCACCAGAAAGAAAGAAAGGAAAGAGTATAAGGCTGGCAACGGACCGGCGACCCCTTGGTGTTGCTGATCTCCGTGGGCGGTGGTGATTGCTTTCCATCAGTTGGACACGGGTCAGTTAGTAATAAAATAGGAACAAGGTGCACTCTATTGCTTATCTATACTAGTGATGGGTCGTCGACGATTTTACATTCGACGCAACGAGACCGTTTACCGTCGACGATGAAGTAGTTTAAAAAACAGTCTAATTTTCGACTAGTTAACTTCGTCGTCGATAAGACTATTTCTTCACATAAGCAATTGGTAAACGTAAACGAACGAAAATCTCATTTGTCAAGTCACTAGACGAGACGAGACGATCGCGACGGACGCAACGGACTCATCGAACTCAGTCGAAGAATAAACTAGTGTATCTGTGAACTGTAAACTAGTTTAATCGTTCACGCACAAATAACAGTTTAAAAAAACGGTTCGTTCATTCAACGCCCATCTCTAATCTATACTGTAACGAATAAAGGGAACGCTGGATAGGAACACTCATTATACAGGATGTAATTTTAAAGACTGGTTAAATTGATAGAGGCGATTATGTAGTTTTTACTGATCACGACAACAATAAAAAAAACAATATACGTTAAAATAAACATCAAAATCAGTTTAGTTTTTGTAGTATCTGTCATTTTAGCGTATACTGTAATGTTAATAACAGCTGAAATCGCGCTACCCCAGTGACGCCGTGGTAACATACCACCACCGCTGCGTTGTTGGCGTGCATGCGTCCTGTTCGCAAATATTTCATTGAAGCGACAGCGGCGCATGCACGACAACCCGATGTGTCTCCCACCTCCATAGTAAACTTGAATCTCGGAGATAAACAAGAAATCTTTCTTTAGCCAACATTTATGGCTTATTAATTTTTAGTTTTTTTTTTATTGCTTCGTGATCAGTAACAGCTACATAATCGCCACTATCAATTTCACTAGTTTTTTAAATTACACCCTAAATGTTTGTACACTCACCTGAAGTATAAGTACGTGATGCAGAAGGCAAAACTGCTGGATATCATCCCCAGGGCGGCGCAGCTGCCTCCTATTAGCGTCACAGTCCTGTACGACCATTTCACTGACAATATCGATGATAGGGGACCTGCGGAGTTAAAATACAGTTTGTTATACAATACAATACAATACTCTTTAATGCACCTAAAAAACAGTCCTTCAGTGTACATGCAGCGCGCCTTTGGAACTTGCTCCCAGTGGATGTCAAAATGTCACAAACTCTTTCTGGATTTAAATCGAGCGTGAGGAAGTACTTGATTAGCACTCCCGATATTTTGAGTTAGTAATGTTTTCGTATTTATTTATACATCTTGGATGGTATTGTATACAGTATGTCTTTTAACGCTTGTGATATTTTTTTCCTGTTTTCGTAAAAATATTCTTCTTAATATCTTTTTATTTTATTTTTTTCTATCTAAAATGAGTTCCTACTAAGCTATCGCCAAATTATATAATTCATATATCCTTTCAGGTTTTCTATGGTTGACTGGAAGAAATCCCTAATGGGATAAGTCCGCCATTGTACAATAATGTATCTTCTTTTTAATCTCTGTAATTGTGTATTTATGTTTTTATTGTACAATAAAGTTTTTACTACTACTACTACTACTACAGTATGAATAAATAAATAAATGAACTGCCTGTCGAGGTTTTCTCAGGAGACTACAGCATGGGGTTCTTCAAAAAGGGCGTGAAGAGGTTTTTACAGTGATGCCCCTGGTGTTACAGGCGTTCATAGGCTACGGTAACTGCTTTCCATCAGGCGGGCCGTATCCTTGTTTGCCACTCTAGTGGTATAAAAAAAAGGTTACCATTATACTGACTTGGCGACTAAAGTTGATTTATAACATACCAAACCTAACGTAACCTATTATTTCTGTGGCTCATTTAGATTTTAGTATTTTATTATTTTAAAAAAAAAAACAGTAAAGTTTTAACAATAAACACTTAAAAAATAAAGTACAAAAGGCGGCCTTATCTATTTATCATTATATATTTATTATATATTATATATTTATCAGTTGTCTAATACCCATAACACAAGCTTCGCTTACTTTGGGGCTAGATGGCACTGTGTAATTTGTCTGACAATATTTATTTATTTATCTATTTATTTATTTATCGCTTAGCGATCTCTTCCAGGCAACCTGTGGGTAGACGAGACCGGAAATGAAGGTAGACGGCGCAGCATATACTATACTATCCTACACAATAGGCTACTTGACCCACATTTTTTTCGTTTGATATGTAGGGACGTCTCAATAATATAACCATAGGTGAAAGAATTACTTCGATAGCACAAAAATCTCACGAGATATGTTGATTTGAAATCACAATTTTACGACTTTCCATACAAAAGGCTACTGAGTTATGACGTCACAGATTTGTATTTTGTATGCATCAAATCAGAAATTTGTACGACAGCTATGTTAAATATTACGTTTATGTAATTAATATCATAATAAAAGTTATAGTATTTTTTATTGCTTCTCCAATGGAAATATTATTTCATGCTTTTAAAATGGACGTTCCCGGCAAACTTTGATCGACCCTAAAATAAGTTGGACGGAAGATATTAAAATGTAAGTTTGCAGATCTTTATAGTTTTGTGTATTTTACGATATTGTTAAATCTATATATATAAAAATCAATGCCACTTTTCGTTGTAATTTTATAACTCAAGAACGGGCTCACCTATCCAAACCAAACTTTGTTCGGACTATTTAGTAGATGGTTTATGTAAAATTTGCACAAAATCGGTAGAGCGGTTCTTCATTTATCACATTTTTTGTAACAAATGAATTCAATAAATGGCGGATCATTTTGTTAATGGGGATTTTGCTGTCAAATTGAAACTTTTTACAGCTGGGGATTGTGCTGTCAAATTGAAACTGTTTTCAGAGTTGACAGTACAAGCATGTTGTTATGTCATTCATGCGGTCATTTCATTTTGGACGTGCTTCGAATTTATGTTGCCTGTTCCAGAATCGGTACCTCCCAGCCGTTTGTTTATTCATGCTCAAAATGGAAAAACAAAAAATATTGTTTATTGGATTAAGTTTTAAAATAGCTAGCAATTAATAAAATAATTTTTTGTTTGAATAAATGAATTGATGTTCCAATTAAATTAATTTATTATTTCACTTTATACGTAGCGAAGCACGTACCGGACCGCTAGTAACTTATAAAATTTTTGAACATTGTCAAATAGCCTATTACTTATACAGTGGTTTAAGTTTAAAACTAACTCACCTAAACTGCTGTAAAGAAAGTAACATAAGGCTACGATTCCTGATGATGCTGAGGGGCTGGACTCGAAGACATCGTAGAACTCCACCAGTAGGACACCGAAGGACTTGATCGTGCCGGGAATCAGAATATTTACAAGAGTAGCACCTGGAAGTTAAACATTCGAGGATTTATAACGAGGCCTGTGGCCGAATGGTTAGCAATGACCACTTTGACTCCGAGTTCGATTCCCGCATAAAACAAATATTTGTGTGCATGAACATGTCTGTTTGTCTTGGTCTGGGTGTTTTATATGTATTATAAGTACGTCATCATCATCATCATCATCATCAGGTCCATTTTAGTCTCCACTACAGGAGTACGACCCTCTCTCGTCCGTCCTAGACGGAAGGAGAATTTGGCCTACACTCTCCCGCTGGCCAAACGGATTGGGGAGGCAATTATAAGTATGTATTTACAAAAAAAAATGTATAAGTACATTTATCAGTTGTCTAATACCCATAGAACAAGCATTGCGCTTAATTTGGGACTAGATGGCGCTGTGTAAATTGTCCAGAAATATTTATTTATTTATAAACGTCGTCAACCCTTATTCATCTCACTCCTGGCTCTCCCTCAATTGAAGGGGTTTAGAGCGTACTCCACCACGCTGCTCAACAGCGGGTTGGCGGAGGCCAGTGTTTTCAAGCCGCCTAAAGGCCACTGACTTCACGACTGTCATCTATAATGACAACAGCCGGGACCGACGGTTTAACGTGCCCTCCGAAGCACGGAGGGGCTCGAGATAAATAAACCGATCCATAGACAGGCTGCGGCCTACGTTGCTTAACTTGCGTGTTCGATTAGACTAATACGCGCAATGGCGCCACCGAGCTCCTCATTAATAAACGCAAATATGTTAAATATTTTAAAAAATTGAAAAATTCACCTCCGCCGTCAACAAAACTTTGTTCAGTAGTGCAATTACTTAATAGGTAGATGGCGCCACACTGTGACTCGCGCAGTAAAATATAAGATGCAAAAATTCGTCACCAACACAAACCTTCCTGGTAGCTCAGTTGGAAGAGCACTCGACCGGTCACCGAGAGGTCGTGGGTTCAAATCACCTAGGCGGAGGAAAGGAGGTGAATTTTCTATTTTTTTTAATATTTATTATATTTGGGCAATTTCGCCAAAACAACTATTTAAAAATAATAATGATAACGTAAACATGGCTTGCGGAATTAGGATCGTAAATTCGAAGGAAAATCAAAATGGTTGACATATACTATGGGGTGTAAGTGGTTCAAAAACATCTTTGAACCAAAGCCAACTTCACCTGCACGCGGTGCACCCTGCAGACTGACAAACGAAGCTCTGGCGAAAAGAGAGGTAGAAAGCGTAAATGTAAACTACCCGACTGGGGAATGTACATCCACCTCACAGAAAACCGTAGCCATATAACAATTCCCTTGAGGGTTGTTGTGTTCCTGCGAGTGAGTAAGGTCACCAGAAAGGAAGGATATGCTGCGTTGGCAGCGAAGGTGGCGGCTCGCGAGCGATATTTTATGTTGCGAGCGTTAATATGGCTACGATAACCCCTTCACATCATGCTTGTCTGCCACCTGACCTAGTATAAAAAAAAAATAGGAACCCCAAATACCCCACCAGTGAATCAAAATATGTTACTGTGGTTTACCTACGAGCACGAACCATCCCCACTGGCCGTCCGGTGGGACCATCTCCCAGTCTCGCTCCGGCGCCGGCCCGATGGTAAACCTGCCGGCGCCCACCGCTGGGCCCTCATCTTCTGGGAGTTTCACTGTGAACAAACAAATATACAATTAGATTTAATTCTACTGTTTAATTATATTCTATTTTTTAATGTATCTAGGTAGGTATATTGTGTTGATGCAGGAGTCGAAGTGTACCATTAAAACACTTTACAGTTGATACTATAAAATTCTATTAAAATTATTTTTTGTCAATGTGTAAATGTTGTAAGCGAACTGTATGTTTTACTATTATTATTACTTGCCTAGTGATTGTGTAACTGAATAAATTGAAATGTGTATGATGTATTGTGTATTGTAGTGTGCAAATAAAATTATATCTATCTATCTATCTATCTATCTACTGTGTGGATTGACACTCTGGGGTGTATAAAAATCATTTCTTATATATGAGAGAGTGGCAAACGAGCATATGGGTCACCTGATGGAAAGCAATCACCGAAGGGTCACCAATCCGTTGCCAGCCTATAGTGTACTTCTTCCTTTCTGGTGAGCTCACTCATTCGCAGGAACACAACAACCCTCAAGGGAATTGTTATTTGGCTACGGTATTCTGTGAGATGGAGGTACTTCCCCAATCAGGCAGCTTAAAAATGCGCTATGCTCTCTTTTCGCCAGTGACTCGTTTGTCAGTCAGCAGGGTGCAACATGTGCAGGTGAGGTAAGCTTTGGTTCAAAGATGTTGACGCACCACTTACACCCCAAAGTTATACTCTACGAGTCAAAGCCAACCACACCTGCATGTGAAGCACCCTGCTGATAGATTTTTACAGCTAATCGAAGCCTACGATTGTAATATCAAAATCGAAAAACTGTAAAATCTCACAAATACAGTTTGTATACTATTCTGATTTGGTAGCAGCAAGAAAGAGTTAATTACCAAGCCTTAGATTATCAATTGATCTCCGCTCCGCTTCGACTAGATGCCGCGGCGCACTTGTAAAATGCGGCAACAAATACTACGCCGAACTCGGCGTAACATCCTAAAACAATCCTAAACACATCCCAAAACCATCCGGAATACATCCCAAAACCATCCTGATCACGGGGAATATCTTTAGTTTTCTTTAATGGTACTAGAGATACAAAATTGTATCATTAGTTCCATCAGTTATCACGGGGAATATCTTGACTTTTCATAATGGTACTAGAGATACAAAGTTGTGTCACTTGTACCATCAATGGTACTAGTCAATGGTACTACTGATCCTAAGGGGTACCCGAGCTTGTTGCGATACAATTCTTCACGCACACTAGCATCTCTGCACATTGTTTTACGCACACTACATACAATATTAAGTTGCCGCATTCACGGAGCTGTTGTTTTTAGATAGTGCGGCATCTAGTCGAAGCGGAGCGGCGACCAATTGTTAATCTATGTACCAAGCGTTTGCGACAATTTTGCAATTCATATTACTGTGTACAATGTTTTAAGTCTCCAATAGTGTTAGATACATAAAATCCGTGGTGCACGGCAGTTGAGCTTCACTTGACTAGCCATCTAATGCCTTATTTGCCATATTACTGTGTCTCATTGCTAAGGGGATGTCAAATTCCAAACGCTTCTTACTCCTACTAAATTCTTCTGATTAAATTCGTTGTAACTTCCAAGGCAGTCGTAGTCTTACCCCCGGGACTGCAATGAACCTCACTGTTTATTGCATTTTATTTTTTCTTTTTTTTATATATACTACATCGGGTGGCAGACAAGCATACGGCCCGCCTGATGTGAAGCGGTTACCGTAACCGTATTAACGCTCGCAACATAATATAACAATTGCGCGCCGCCACCCCCGCATCTCTTCTTTTCTACTGCGGTCGCCGCAGTGTTAATCCTGGCTACACAGGAGACACAGTGGTGGGCCTCCGTCTCGTATAAAAAAACCACACAAAGTGTACGTGTTCGGAGATCACACGTGGCCGATGGAGTCATGAAAGCTGACCATAATGGTACGCTAACTTCAAATGATTTATTTCTGAACACACACAAGGGGCCGATTTGGCAGAGCGCCCAGCATGGAGCTGGAAGGACACACGTAGGGTTGCCAAGCGTCCCGCTATACGCGGGACGTCCCGTTTCTGAGACCCTTAACAAGACGTCCCGCTCAGCGTGTGAGCGGGACGCTAAATATCCCGCTTTTCGGAATTAGCTACGCACGCACATACATCAAATGCGCAATCTTAAGACAAATACTCGTTTAAAAAGTAACTTATAGTTTTCACGGTAAAGTGTACATTAAAAGTATAGTCTATTACTACGAGCTTGGTGGCGTAGCGGTCAATGACGCGGCTTCGACACCAACGCTCGTGGGTTCGTTTCCCACATAGGACAAACATTTGTGTGCATGAACATGTCTGTTTGTTTTAGTCTGGGTGTTTTCTATGTATCATAAGTATGTATTTACAAAAAATAAAAAATGTATTTACGTATATTTATCAGTTGTATAGTACCCATGACACAAGCTTCGCTTACTTTGGGGCTAGATGGCGCTGTGTAATTTGTCTGACAATATTTATTTATTATTTATTTATAACTGTCTTTTTTTATTAAAATAATGTTGACTATTATTTAACTAAAAGGTGTCTTATTTTACATCTCATCCTGATTTGCAAAGAAAAGTTCACGTCTTTTGTATTCTAAACAAAATTCATTAGATCCCGCTTTTTAAATCCTTGTCCCGCACTTGAAATCAAAATTTCCCGCAAAATTCGTATTTTGAAGTTGGCAAGCCTAGACACACGGAATCATTATAATAGGATTGCCATCCTATACTAGGACAAATCTGGGGAAACCCGGTTTCCCCATATTTGTCCTAGTTTGGAGGGCGCCCGGGGAGCGTCCGGGCGGGGATTCATTAGTAGTACAGAGTTAAAAGTTTTAAGTCACTACCACCATAGATAGAGAAGCAGCAGTTTGACTCCGCCATATTTTTGAAATGTATACCTACTGCTCGACAGAGCGCTAGGGTTGGCATCTACAAAAACTAAAGCAGAACTGTGTAGATTTATTTTATAATTTATCATATTTATTGTATGTGTGTAGTTTTAGGTTTAGGAATAAAACATATGTTAATTTAATGATTATTTATTTATTTATTTATTATAAGTTAGTATCAGAAAAAAAATGCGTCTATTAGGGCAAGTTCGAAATGATTTGTTGTTGAATTTTATATATATATATATATATATATATATATATATATAAATCTCCTCCGTATGAAGTTTAATTTAAAAATAAAATAAAAGTGATAATGTGGTTTTATTCGCGTTGAATTTAAGCGCCAATTGAACACTGCAGTATATACGTTGTCGCGTCGCCGCCATTATCAAATGTTATAGTTCAAATCAAATCAAAATATCTTTATTCCTTGGACTTTATAAAGCACTTAGAAACGTCATACAAATTAAATATAAGAACATGTATCTAAATCATTACTACTCTAAATCCGCAGAGCTTAGATTCACTTTCATCACACTATCTTGAATGTGAAAGTGAATTAAAGTTCATTCGTTCCGAGTACAGAATCGAAACGGGGCCCGGGGGCGAATATCGTAGCGGGCGGCGCTGCTCGTCACTACCCCGCCCGCTCCATGCTGCGAATAACCGTCTTGTAACAGATTTTTTTTTTTTTTTTTTTTTAATACTACGTCGGGTAGCAGACAAGCATACGGCCCGCCTGATGTGAAGCGGTTACCGTAGCCATATTAAAAACAGATAAAAAAATAGTATTAGTACTAAAAACAATGATGACATGTCCGGGTTTTAACATTAAAAATCCCGAGTTTTCACTTATCTTGGTCCTGGTCTTAGGTTAAAACAAAAAGGGTAAGATACGGTATGTCTTTACATCGATAAGTTTTTGCAACTACATGCAAAAACTTACCCCCACAGATACATTCAAATTGTCGTGTATATTGTCATCAATGACAGAGACAGGAATGCGTGCTCAAACTGTAGTGCGAACGAAATAACAATATCAATCACTGGTACGCACCCACATGTAACACTCGCGCGCGTTTTCTTATATTCTATCTGGTTTTCAAAAACCATTGCATAATATTTTTTGAAAGAAATTGATTTTAATATAATTTTAAATACTTACGAATGAAAGGTTTCCAGTAGACTTTTTTTGTTTCCTTGAATGGTTGAGGCACTTGTCAAATAAACAAGAACGCATTCTGACGATTGGAGACGCATTAAAAGTGTTCAAACGCGCAGTGAAACGGGACGTGTTCACGAAACAAAGTTCCGCTAATGACTGACGATAGTGCGTCAGCTAGACGCAGTTTCGTTGTCTCGTGCGCTGTGACTAGGTACCGTATCTTCCCCTTTTTGTTTTAATCTAAGGTCCTGGTTGCTAGCGTTTAGAGATATCTACCCTACCAATAGCGAATTATTTTAAAGCACGCAGCGACGAATTTAAGCGTAGGCAATCTAATCCAACACGCAAGTTAAGCAACGTCAACCGTAGTCGAGTCTATGGATGACGAGCTCGGTGGTCGAATGGCAATGGCCACTTTGAATCCGAGGTCGCGAGTTCGATCCCTGTGCAAAACTAATTTTTGTGTGAATGAACATGTCTGTTAGTCTTGTTCTGGGTGTTTTCTATGTATTTACAAAAATAATATGTATTTAAGTATTATATTCTCCACCAACCCGCAATTGAGTGTGTCAGAGTATGCTCTAAACCCCTTCGATTGAGGGGAGACCCGTAACCCAGTCGGATGAATAAGGGTTGTCAACAATGCCGCATACCGGATAGTTACCGGATATTCGTTCCATCTCTAGTAATTATATACAAAGAAGCACAAAGCAACTCGAGAGATGAATAATACTAATTTCATGTGATGAAACATACGGGTAGATATAGCGTCGAGCAAAGCAAAACTTTTTTGACATTTAAATGCAATTATAGTATACTAGCGACCCGCCCCGGCTTCGCACGGGTGCAATGCTGATACTAAATGTACTACAGAAGGTCTTTGCGCTTTGTCCTATCCAGTCCTTCCCCAGTTATAGGCACACGCCGCCGGCTCCGCGGCCGGTACCGCCACAGCCGTTATGTCCCTGCATTTTAAATGTGTATATCTTCTAAACTATTCATTTTAATTACATGCTGTGAATGGCCATATTGATCTATATTAAATGCGCAATGTATTTAAGGTACTTAATTGGATAAGGATTAATTCTGTATTGCTTAAAATCGCTTCGTAAATAAGGCATTATTTCTTGTAAAAAGCAAAGGATAAAATAACGATTATTGTGTGTTACCACTAAGAGATAGACATATACCATCGCGAACTTTTTTGTAGACCATTTTAAGGTGAACAATACTGTACTACATTATTTTGATCTATCTCGTTGGGTTCAGCCAGCGTTTGCAATGAAAGAGCAAAAAAATGTGTTTATTTACGACATCACATTAGAAACCTCTAAATTATCAGTGTTTTTCTACTATGTTATGCATATATTATACATATAAACTTTCCAATTGAATCACTCTATCTATTAAAAAAAACCGCATCATAATCCGTTGCGTAGTTTCAAAGATTTAAGCATACAAAGGGACATAGGGACAGAGAAAGCGACTTTGTTTTATACTATGTAGTGATTGACATAACATTTAATTTGAATGAATGAATGAAACATTTATTTGTATGTCCAGCACACACATAATTAGTTCTTTCCAGTCATATAATAAATAAATAAATATCTTGTCAGACAAATTACACAGCGCCATCTAGCCCCAAAGTAAGCGAAACTTGTGTTATGGGTACTAGACAACTGATAAACATACGTTAATACATTTTTTTTTTGTAAATACATACTTTTGATACATAGAAAACACCCAGACCAAGACAAACAGACATGTTCATGCACACAAATGTTTGTCCTGTGTGGGAATCGACCCGACGAGCGTTGGTGTCGAAGCCGCGTCATTGACCGCTACGCCACCGAGCTCGTCAACTTACTTATAAACGTAAGTGAATTATAGTGTTAAAAAAACAGAAAAAGAATCATATATGTGCCGCAGTAACACAAAATGGCTATAGCTCAGCTACATGCTTTGTTCTAACGAACTAAACGCTGGTAATAGGCTATTTGACTAACATTTTTTTCGGTTTGATATGTAGGGACGTCTCCATAATATAACCATAGGTGAAAGAATTACTTCGATAGCACAAAAATCTCTCGAGATATGATAATTTGAAAATCACAATTATTAAACTGTCCCGAAAACGCTCCATACAAAAGACTACCGAATTATGACGTCACAGGTTTGTATTTTGTATGCATCAAATCAGAAATTTGTACGACAGCTATGTTAAATATTACGTTTATGTGATTAGTATCATAATAAAAGTCATAGCATTTTTTATTGCTTCTCCAATGGAAATATTATGTTTTAATAATTTCATACTTTTAAAATGGACTTTCCCGCCAAACTTTGATCGTCGCTAAAAAAAGTCTGACTGAAGATATTAGAATGAAAGTTTGCAGATCTTTATAGTTTTGTGTATTTTACGATATTTTTAAATAATTTATACGATTTTTAAACATTGGAAAATAGCCTATTCTGCTACAGCCAGTGATTAGCTGCAACAAAATTTGTAATCGAACAATATTTTAATTTGTAATGAAATAGTGATAATTAAATGCAATTAAATAGTCCGTAGAGTAGGACAAGCTGCAGTCATCATTTGCAATATCTGAAAAAGGTGCTAAGTGGAACTGTACTTGCTATTATAAAAAACAAAATTAAAAATTTTGAAAAAACCAACGGCGGTTAAACCGTAGTTGAAAAAGGATAAAATAAATTTAAAACCTCCGACTTAAAGAATTTATGCTATGAACTTAATAAAAAAAACCCAAGAAAATCCGCTGGGGCTGCCATTAAATGAACTAGTTTGGCAGCTTGCAACCCGTTCTTTTTTTATTATTATTTTATACTACGTCGGGTGGCAGACAAACATACGGCCCGCCTGATGTGAAGCGGTTACCGTAGCCATATTAACGCTCGCAACATAAATTAAATAAATAAATAAATATTGTCAGACAAATTACACAGCGCCATCTAGCCCCAAAATAAGCGAAGCTTGTGCTATGGGTACTAGACAACTGATAAAAATACGTAAATACATTTTTTTTTTGTAAAGACAGACATGTTCATGCACACAAATGTTTGTCCTGTGTGGTGATCGAACCCACGAGCGTTGGTGTCGAAGCCGCGGCATTGACCGCTACGCCACCGAGCTCGTCAAAAGTAAAATATCACTAGCGCGTCGCCACCCCCACTGCCAACGCAGCATCTGTTTCTTTCCTGGTGGTCTAACTCACTCGCAGGAACACAACAACCCTCAAGGGAATTGTTACTTGGCTGCGGTATTCTGTGAGGTGGAGGTAAATTCCCCAGTCGGGTAGCTTACAATTACGCTCCCTACCCCTCTTTTTGCCAGAGCTTCATTTGTCATTCAGCAGGATGTAGCGCGTGCAGGTGAAGTTGTCTTTGGTTCAAAGCTGTTGATGAACCACTTACACCCTAAAACGTCACAGAATATCGCAAATAACCGTTCCCTTGAGGGTTGTTGTGTTCCTGTGAGTGAGTGAGTGAGGTCACTAGAAAGAAGTTGCTGCGTTGCTAGCGGGAATGGCGGCGCGCCTGCGAAATTTTGTGTTGCGAGCATTTATATGGTACCAGTAGGTTACTGGTACTGGTACCATATAAACGTGGCAAAAAAAAAAGCATACGGTCCACTGTATGTGAAGCGGTTGCTTATCTGAAGGATCTGTCACGAAAGTACTTCTCTAATATTGTTAGCTAAATTTCATTATTCGTCCCAAGGTACAAGCTCGTCAAAACGCAGTTCCCGTGTGTTTCCATTCCAGCTCCACGCCCTGGACCTTTGCCAAGCGATCCGTTATTCATCCCTCTATTTTTAAACCTCGATGATTGTTCACTAACTGTTAGTTTATTTAATACCAACCTATTTAGCTCACCACGATCTTTAGAGTCAAAGTCAACCTCACCAGCGACGAGCTCGGTGGCGTAGCGGTCAATGACGCGGCTTCGACACTAACGCTCGTGGGTTCGATTCCCACACTTGACAAACATTTGTGTGCATGAACATGTCTGTTTGTCTTGGTCTGGGTGTTTTCTATGTATCATAAGTATGTATTTATAAAAAAAATGTATTTACGTATGTATATCAGTTGTCTAGTACCCATAACACAAGCTTCGCTTACTTTGGGGCTAGATGGCACTGTGTAATTTGTCTGACAATATTTGTTTATTTATTATTTATTAATTTTCTAAACGTGTAAAGATTGTACATATAAGTAAAATATTGGTAAAGGCATCAACTCTCAGATGAACTTAAATCTATTACGCTAATCTATTATACTTCTAATCTATTATACATTTGTCTGTCACATGATTTAAACAAGCAACTTAACCATTTTTACACTTATCCAATGACATAGTACAAAAAAAAAAAAAAAAACAGTTATTTGAAACAGACTTTTAGACTTTAGCACACTATAGTCTGTTAAAGCACACTTTGCTACTACTGTAGATGCATCGCATCTGATTCAAGTTGAAATTTGCGTGAATATAATAGGACGTATCCTTAATGCGCAAAATAACATGCCAAGTGTGAGCCCGATTTGTAATAAGGTTCTAAAAAAATCAAATCATTTACTTATTTTGGTTTAATTCATTTTTGTATTCGGATATATTAATATTTTCTAGGGGTCCGTGCACAAAAGGTAAAACGGACTCTATTACTGAGACTCCGCTGTCCGTCCATCCGTCTGTCACCAGAGGGGCAATTCTCGTAATTAAAATATAGTCAAAATTCAGTTTCGATCCAGTCTCGATCTCACAAATGTCACATTTGGTATCCTCGTAACACAATATGTAACTTCAAAATTAAATTTAAGCGGGATTATATCGAAATATGAGTGAAAATTAAACAAACTAAGAATGTTACTTTGCCAACAGCAAGAATTGATAATAATTAATTAATGAAATCAAGTAAATATTTTTAGTCAATTCACAATTGAATCTCGTCGATTCGGTCAACTTTCAATCTGCGTTTGTAGAAAAATTACGAGAATTGGTGTTCTGGCTGTATCTCATGAACTGTGATAGTTAGACAGTTGAAATTTTCACAGATGATGTATTTCTGTTGCCGCTATAACAACAAATACTAAAAAACTCCCTATACTGGGGCTCCCATACAACAAAAGTATGACGTATTCACGTCGAAAAATCTATCAACGACCCCAAATTAAGTTAATAAAAAAAAATCAGAAAACCCGACTGTGCCTACAACAGATGTATTAATCACGCGCAACAATAATATAATTCCACACAAGCAAAGCAGCAGGCAGAAACGAATACATCAATACCCATATCGATATATTTAGAATAAAAAAAAAATTTACTCCAACGACAATTTTGCGGCTCACAGCCGCCATATTATTATTTTTTGATTTGATATAGCCTATATCACTCGCGTGATTAAGACGAATCTAACGACATCTCTTATGTCGAAATCTGTCAAACGTTTCAGGCTGTAGAGCTGTAAATAATAAGACATACATACATACGCTTGAAAAACATAACCCTCCTTCGGCAGTCGGGTAAAAACTAATAAAGATTATCACTAAAAGGTTCACATTACCAATTATTTACCATATGGATCAATCACTTAATTGCACAACTTGCAAATTGACCTTTATTACGATGTACTAACAGTGTTACGTGTACAGAGTAGATCCAAAAGTAACACTCTAGTGTTAATTGATAGGTAAATGGATCATAATAACGTAATTAGATGTTTGGCGCTGAGTTTAGAGGTCGAGATTGTGTGGTTTTCATACATATTAAGTCGTGATAACGTATCTGGACGGAGGGCCACCACACATTCCCACCACTGTATCCTGTGTAGCCAGAATTAACAGCGGCGATCACTAAAATGTGATGTAAGAGATAGGGAGCCTAATTGTAAGCTACCCGACTGGGGAATGTTCACTCACAGAATACCGCAGCCAAATAACAATTTCCTTGAGGGTTGTTGTGTTCCTGCGAGTGAGTGAGGTCACCAGAAAGGAAGGAGATGCTGCGTAGGCAGCGGAGGTGGCGGCACGAGAGCTATATTTTATGTTGAGAGCGTTAATATGGCTACGGTAACCGCTTCACATCAGGCGGGCCGTATGCTTATCTGCCACCCGACGTAGTATAGAAAAAAAAAAGTGATGCAGACCGGGGGTAAAACTACGGTTGCCACGGAACTCACAATGACTTCAATCAGAAGAAATTAGTAGGAGTAAGAAGCTTTTGGATTTGACTGTCCCTCTTAGCAATGTAAGAGAGAGCAATATGGCAAAAAAGGCATTACAATTATGGTTTTCATAAATATTAAGACATCACTCCAATTGAGGCAACTTACCATTAAAGAGAGTACATTTGAAACGATATATCATAGCACTTGGCATTGATTTTGGAGGAGGACTGGGGAATGTTCACTCACAGAATACCGCAGCCAAATAACAATTTCCTTGAGGGTTGTTGTGTTCCTGCGAGTGAGTGAGGTCACCAGAAAGGAAGGAGATGCTGCGTTGGCAGCGGAGGTGGCGGCACGAGAGCTATATTTTATGTTGAGAGCGTTAATATAGCTACGGTAACCGCTTCACATCAGGCGGGCCGTATGCTTATCTGCCACCCGACGTAGTATAGAAAAAAAAAAGTGATGCAGACCGGGGGTAAAACTACGGTTGCCACGGAACTCACAATGACTTCAATCAGAAGAAATTAGTAGGAGTAAGAAGCTTTTGGATTTGACTGTCCCTCTTAGCAATGTAAGAGAGAGCAATATGGCAAAAAAGGCATTACAATTATGGTTTTCATAAATATTAAGACATCACTCCAATTGAGGCAACTTACCATTAAAGAGAGTACATTTGAAACGATATATCATAGCACTTGGCATTGATTTTGGAGGCTCATAAACCAAAATTAGATATTTATGCTGAGGTTACAGATTAGCATGTCGTTATTATTATTTAAATAGTTGTCTTGGCCAACTTGCCAGATAAATATTTTTTGAAAAATGGAAAAATTCACTTGCCCCCCCTAGGTGGGATTTGAACCCACGACCTCTCGATGACCGGTCGAGTGCTCTTCCAACTGAGCTACCAGGAAGGTTTGTGTTGCCGACGAATTTATTTAATTTATAAGTTTGACGTGTCTGTGTGTGTTCTCACTGTAGGGATATGGGTCTAACCTCATTTAAACTCTACACTTGAAAACACTGACTTCCGCCAACTGCGCCAACTGCATGTTGGCGGAAGTCAGTGTTTGCAAGCCTCCTAAATGCCTCTCTTGGCTTAGTGGCTGTCATCTAATGACAAGAGCCGGAACTGGACGTTTAACGTGCCCTCCGAAGCACGGAGGAGTTCGAGTAAATAAACCCATCCATGGACAGGCTACGGTCGACGTTGGTTAACTTGCTTTATATGTTAGTATACAAGACTTATTAGACGAGGGTGTTTTCTATGTATTATAATTATTTATAATGTATGCATTTACAAAAAAAAAAATGTATTTAAGTGTAATATAAGTTATTTAATACCCCCGTCGCACAATTCAAAAATAAATTGCATAATTGATTAATTGACAAATGTTTCTACTCCCCTAATGAATTTCTACAATTTGACATCAACTAAATACAACTTTGATATAAAAATTACATATGAATTTGACATTAAATAACAAGAAATTTCCTTTGACTATCAGAATTACCCGGACATTTATAATTAATTTAATTCAATTTGCTATTAATCTTGACATTTCGCATTGACATAGTACAACCTTTGCTTAGTTTGGGACTAGATGACAATGTGTAATTTGACTAGGAAAAAAAAATTGCTTGTCTGTAAAGTCAGTTTACGGACGATAATTTTACGTGATAACGTCATAAGAAAACATCGGCCGATGGAGTGGAAGAGAGACAGATGCGTCACAAGCCGAACGCTTAAGCCGATCGTGCCTCTCTACCGCTTGTTCCGCGCTCTCGCTTGCACGCTCGGCTCAGGCGGAACGTGACAATGAGTCATGCTTTTTCGTGCGTGCAGCCGGTGTTCATCGATGTATAAGAGGTTATAAAGTCAAAAAACCTATCTAGACTTGCACATAAGTTATGTACAAGCACAGTATAAGTAATAGTACTACGTACAAGGCTAGATAGAGTAATTTAATTAAAACTCACGTGATACATTATACTAAATTAATTAAATAAATTAAACGGGTCACTCACATCTTTTTGTCGGGAAAGCCGACTAGTTTCGACGTCCACCCTTTGTCTCTCGCTAGACAAAGGGTGTCTGGACATTGGCCCTGATGAAGGTCTCCTTTTGAGATCGAAACTAGTCGGCTTTCCCGACAAAAAGACGTGAGTGACCCGTTTAATTAATTTAATTTAATTATGACTAAAAACGAAGTCATAAAGTAGATCACTCCAAACCTGAAAAAAAAATGCTTCGATAGTCAAGACTAAGTGTCTTTCTAGAGGATAAATTAATTATATCCCTCATTTTACTATCACTGTGAAATTTTGGGAGACAAAATCTCAATTTCTCCCTGACTTTCCAGGTGACCCCTCTATTTCACTAACTTTCCTTGACTGCTTTGAGCTTGCCTGACTTTTCCCTGACTTTCCACAATGTGGACACCCTGATAACTAGACATAAATATAGATTAAAGTACTACTCACAAGTAGTACTTTAATCTAGATTTATGTCTAGTTATGTACCTACAACGCTATAACCATTTTCCTTGTAACAAATTCAATAACAGCACAGGCAACGCAATAAAATTATGTTCAACATATGTAGTCCAGGAGACGTACTCCATTAATGTGGTCCCGTAAGTGGCTTGTAATAAATGTAATATAAATAAATATTTCTGGACAATTTACACAGCGCCATCTAGTACCACATTAAGCTTGAAGCTTGTACTATGGGTACTAGATAACTGATGAATGTACTTAAATACATCTTTTTTTGTAAATGCATACATATTATACACAGAAAACACCCAGACCAAGACAAACAGACATGTTCATGCACACAAATATTTGTCTTGGGCAGGGATTGAACCCGCAACCTCGGAGTCAAAGTGGCCATTGCTAACCATTCCATTCGACCACCGAGCTCGTCCGTATGTCCGTAAGTATGTATTTAAAAAAAATATGTCATCATCATCGTCATCAGGTCATTTTAGTCTCCACTACAGGAGCACGACCCTCTCTCGTCCGTCCTAGACGGAAGGAGGTTTTGGCCTACACTCCCCACGCTGGCCTGACTTGGGAAGGCCTGATCGATGTTTTATAATGTATTTCCCTTAGTCGCCTTGTACGATATCTACGGGAAGAGACGGAGTGATTCTATTCTAGTCTGCTGGAAACCACACGGCCAAAAAAAATGTATTTAAGTACATTTACCAGTTATCTAGTACCCATAGTACAAGCTTTGCTTAGTTTGGGACTAGATGGCAGTGTGTAATTTGTCCAGGAATATTTTATATTCATCATCATCATCATCAGGTCATTTTAGTCTCCACTACAGGAGCACGACCCTCTCTCGTCCGTCCTAGACAGAAGGAGGATTTGGCCTACACTCCCCACGCTGGCCAGACACGGGTGGGGATATTTTATATTATTATGTACGATATGTCACAGACCTTGATTGTACATGCCACTGCCATAATATGAAGTGCTACGTGCGTCGTCTGTAATTGGAATGTCCCTTGACCAAATAAACACTCACATAAAATTAATTAACAGTACGATAGAAGTATCATGATGCAGACTTGTTATTGTGACGTACAGACACGCCCCTTAGATAAGCTATATATATAGCAATAACTGGCCGTGTGGTTTCTGGCAGACTAGAATAGAATCACTCCGTTTCTTCCCGTGGTTGTCGTACAAGGCGACTAAGGGAAATACATTATCAAATATCGATCAGGCCTCCCCAACCCGTCTGGCCAGCGTGGGGAGTGTAGACCAAATCCTCCTTCCGTCTAGGACGGACGAGAGAGGGTTGTGCTCCTGTAGTGGAGACTAAAATGGACCTGATGATGATGATGATGATGATAGCAATAACATTCAATTGGAGTTGGTACGGGGGCCCACCACACATTCCCACCACTGTGTCTCCTGTATAACCAGGATAAAAAAGGCAATGAACAATGAAGTCCATTGCAGTCTCGGGGGTAAAATTACGGCTACCTTGTAACTCACAACAAATTTTATATGAAGAAATTAGTAGGAATAGGAAGCATTTGGAATTTGGGGTGTAAGTGGTTCATCAACATGTTTGAACCAAAGCCAACTTCACCTGCACGCGGTGCACCCTGCTGACTGACAAACGAAGCTCTGGCGAAAAGAGAGGTAGGGAGCGTAATTGTAAGCTACCCGACTGGGGAATGTACCTAAACCTCAAAGAATACCGCAGCCAAATAACAATTCCTTTGAGGGTTGTTGTGTTCCTGCGAGTGAGTGAGGTCACCAGAAAGGAAGGAGATGCTGAGTTGGCAGCAGGGGTGGCGTCGCGCGAGTATTATTTTTTGTTGCGAGCGTTAATATGGCTACGGTATGCTTGTTCGCCACCCGACGTAGTATAAAAAAAAATAAAAAAATAGTGAAGGTCAACTGCCGTGCACCACGGCTTTTATGTATCTAATACTATTGGGGACCGAAAACATTGAGTTGTTACCTAACACATCGATTCCTATTATTGAAGTTATTTCTACGATTGAAGTTGGTACATTAATATTGATACTGAGTGCAACAGTATACCTGGCACCTACTCAGAGATCATAACTAAACAAATATCTCAACAAATATTACGGGAACTTCGGGCGGATGTGAAGGAGGTCGTTAGGCAGGAACTGCAGAACACGTTACAATTTTACTCGGATAAAATCGACGAGTATGAAATAAAAATTCAAACATATGAGGAGAGTATGAAGAAGATGGAAAATCAATGTATCGACCTGAGAAATAATATCCATAATTTAAATCTCAAATACAGTACACTGGAAAATAAAATTAACCAACTAGAGCAAGGTCAACTAGCTAATCACATTGAAGTATGTGGGATTAGGGAGGAGATTAACGAAAATGTCGAAAAAATTGTTCAAAAAATCGCCGTAAATATTCACCAGAATCCAGAAGATATCATTAAAGCTTACAGGAAGAGAAAGACTCGGGCAGGTGCGGCTAAGAGCAAGGATAACTCAGTGATCACAGTAGTCCTACGAGAAGGAGTTCGCGATCAGTGGCTAGGTGCTGCCAGGACCTCGGGGATCCCCGCTGCATGCATCGATCAAGAGGACGGTGACAATATTTACTTGCGCGAGTGCCTTACGCCGGCTACTTCCTTTTTGTTGTGGAAAACGAAAGAGGAGCTCAGAGGGCTGTTCAAGTTCATTTGGTGCAAACATGGGAATGTGCTAATACGTAAGAACGACAATGAAAAGAAAATAGTGACAATTCGATCAGTGGAGGATATTGAAAGGGTAAAGTCATCCCATGTATGTAAGTAAAAAAAAAAACCATTCATTTACACTCTATCTTTCTCTTTTTATTTTATTATTTTTTTATTTTTTTTCTCTTTTTTTTAATGGCATTATAGTGTACGCATATTTGATAGCAAAATGGATAACACAACAAATATAATTGAAAATAGCTGTCCTACATGGAATGATTTTACTAATTTGTTACCAGTATTACATAATCCGATAACATTCTTTCATGTTAATATACGTTCTATACGAAAAAACTTTGAACAACTGGAATACATTGTCTTAAACTCGAAACAAATTATTCATTTAATATTAGTAACTGAAGCTAATATAAAAAATGATCAAGCAGACATGTTCAGTATGCCAGGCTATAGCTTGCAGACACAATTGAGAACAGATAGGAGGGGTGGTGGAGTTTTATTGTACGTGCACAAGTCTGTATCATTCAAAAGATTAAACAATTACAGTGTTCACGAATTCGAATATATAGCTGGTGAAATAAGCATAAACACAAATAAAATAGGTCTGTGTGCGGTGTATAGGCCGCCAAATACTACAAAACGTCGTTTTATAACAGAACTGTTTAATTTGTTAAACACTTATAGTAATAACAAATATGATTATGTAGTTATGGGAGACATGAATATCGACTTAAAAGCAGATAGTTCAATCACCAATCAGTATTTACATTCATTGTGCAGTCTGGGTTTTATTAGCGGAGTAAATAATTACACACGCATAGAAAAATATCGCGACAAAATCACCATGTCATGCATTGATCACGTATTCGTTCGTAAAGTAGACTCTCAAGACGTGTACACTGCCGCAGTCAACATCGCACCGGCCGATCACTGCATAACTGCATGCGTTCTCGCTGGTGCGATACAAACAAATGACGCGCCAACAAAAAATAAAATATTAACACGAATAGATGAGGACAGACTGCGCAATGAACTCGATAGTATCGATTGGACAATACCTATGCAGTATAAAAATCCAAATGATATTATAAATTACATACATAATCATTTTAGTAAGGCCTACAATAATTGTAAATATAGGACATGTAAAAAAGTCAGTATGCGTCAGACATGTACTTGGGCGAATGAACGGCTTCGCGATATGTGTAAAAAACGGGATGTGCTATACAACATATGGCTAAAAGATAAGCAGAACTCAAAGAATAGATTGTTATATAATATATATAGAAATAAAACAAATAAATACACACAATACTTAAAAAATAAAAGGATAAAATCAGAAGTAAGTAAAAATTTTAAAAACACACGAAAGGTTTGGGAGATAATCAATAAAATTACCGGTAAAATAATGTGTAGTATTGATGAGATATTAATGAAAAATTTCAAAACTAATCCCTTAATTTTAGCTAATAATTTTAATTGTGAATTTGACAATAACACTAAAAATAATTGTAATTTTTGTGATAAATTGATTTTAGACCCAACTTCTTACGAAATTATACCTGACCGGACTATAAGAGTAAAACGAGCGAGCGAGGAAACTATTAAGCGCATTATCCAACAACTAAATGATAAAAAGAGCCCAGGGTACGACGGTATACGGGCTAAAGATATCAAATTTATATCCGCTAAATTAATTCCTTTAATAACTCATCTTATCAATTGCAGTTTAATAACTGGGATCTATCCCGATCTTTTGAAAATAGGGATGATACGTCCAGTACATAAAAAGGGCAAGTTTGATGAATATAATAATTACAGACCCATCACTATCTTGTCGTGTATTGATAAAATTATAGAGAGATTTTTGGGCAATCAGATAAACACTTTTTTACTGTCTAACAACATAATCAGTAACACTCAATACGGATTCCAACAAGGTAAGAGTACTACCCAATTATTGCGAAAGTTCACTAATGAAGTTAATGGCTATTTAGACAAGAAAATGCATGTTCTCGCTCTATTTATTGACTTCAGCAAGGCATTTGATATGCTTAATTATAACATATTATACGACAAGCTTTCGCGGGGTGGTATTCAGGGGCCTCTTCTCAAATTACTCCAAAACTACCATAGCAATCGGCACACCACAGTGAAGATACAAAACCAACTTAGTGCTAAAATAGAGACGAAAAAAGGCACGGCCCAAGGTTCCATAATTGGACCCTTGGAGTACTTACTGTACGTGAATGATATGAGTAATACAATAAGTTATGGTTCCGTATACCAGTTCGCGGATGATACGTGTCTTCTCGTAGCAAGCCGATCTATCAGTGAGGCAGTACAGCTCTTGCAGTACGACTTCAATCAATTATGTAAATGGGCACATGACGCAGGTCTCATGATTAATGCGAAAAAAACAAAACTGGTGCACATACGATCATCGCACAATAAGACTCCAATAAAACCAGCTATAACAGCCCATGAACATATCTGTTTACATAACTGTGTGCAGGCTGTTGCTTGGCAATGTGCGTGCCCCTTGTTAGAAGTTGTCGAAAATCATACCTATATTGGCCTTGTGATTGATAGCCGATTCTGCTGGGGTCCACATAAAAATTATGTATGTAACAAGTTAAGATCTATCATCGGAAAATTAAGTATATTAAAATATAAATTACAGTATAAAACTCTTCGTATGTTGTATATGTCTCTAGCGGATTCGGTTATCGGTTACGGGCTAAGTAGCTACGGTAGAACGTACACAACCTATATAAATGACATATATAAATTGCAACGACAAGCCTTGAAAAGTATTGTACCGTATCATATAAAGAAAAAATGTAAAAACAATGACATGGAATTATTTAAATATTGTAATGTAATGAATGTATATACCAAAATTGAATTTCTTACCCTATCAGAATGTAACCACCCTGAATATATAATTGAGAAAAAGAGACCAAACCAATTGAGGCTAGTCCCACAGGCAAATAAGTACGTTCTACCTAAGACTAATAATTTGTATGGATTAAGAATGGATAATTATTTGATCCCTAAATATTTAAATAAAACTACTGAGATGCTTCAAAAAATGTACAAAGAGAAATCGAAAAACCTTAAGTCTAAATTTAAAAAGCACTATTTAACCAATCAAAATGTATTTTAACGGCTCACCGGCCTTGGATAAACCCCATGTGGTTTGTAAGGTGTGGTGTATTCTCATTGTAACTGTAGTATTAAGAATTTTGGAAATAAACGATTTAAAAAAAAAAAAAACCTTAGAGAGTTTCTCTAAGACAGTGTTTCTCAATTTAAATTACAAGTTAAAAATTTCTGGCGACTCCTGCCCCTCCCTCCTCCTCCAAACTTCAACAATTCATCTGGCTATGAAAGCTTTAAAATTGTTAGTGCCGTTTGCTTTCGAATTTGTTGACATAAAAAATTAGAAGAGAAATAGGCTTCCATTCCAAAAAGATTTGCTTAAAGATTTGAGTTCATGAATTATTCAGCAATAATCAGGCCTGCTTACGTTTTTTTATTGTAGCGTGAGACAACGAGCGTCACCTGCCATTACCATGACATCAGCCCTCGAGAAGCCATTAATGGATAACCCCACAGATACATCGCTCCCTGTGATCCACACTTAACAAAACCCAACGTCAAGAGAATCGATTAACTCCAGACAATTGCTGTTCTAATCAGCAAGACATATGCCTGGGAACCATCAGCCCGCCGTCTGGTCTTTTAAGTAAGGAGCACCATTATTCCCTAAATAATGGCCCTCCTATCGTCCGACGGATATTTTAGACTTAAGTGAACCCTAGTATATAAGCTTGCCCAAATTGTATTAAGACTCACTTCAAATATTGTACTCATAGAGTAAGCTTCTTTATAATAAATATATTTTTGAATCAACGAAGTTGCATTATATTGTCTCGTGCGACTACTAACATTTGCGTTTTTTCCTCCGCGCCCCCTAATATAACTTGGCGACCCCCCCGGGGGTCGCGACCAACAGTGTGAAAATCACTGCTCTAAAGGATCGAATCCGGAACAAAGAAATTGGATGGAGAACCAAAGTGGTCGACCCCTAAATCAAAGGGGTTTAGAGCATACTCCACCACGCTGCTCAACCACTGACTTGGCTTGACGACTGCCATTTAATGATTACAGCCGGGACCGACGGCTTAACGTGCCTTCGGAAGCACGGAGCAGCTCGAAATAAATAAACCCAACCATAGACAGGCTTCTGTCGACGTTGCTTAACTTGCGTGTTCGCTTAGACTGACACGCGAAATGAAGCCATCGAGCTCCACGAATTCATGCGAGTGTGCCAAATTTCAATACAATCGGACACTCGGAAGTGAGTAAAATTTAACTTCCTAAATATGATTACAGACACCGCGATGAAACTTATGGGGTGTAAGTGGTTCATCAAGATCTTTGAACCAAAGCCAACTTCACCTGCACGCGGTGCACCCTGCTGACTGACAAACGAAGCTCTGGCGAAAAGAGAGGTAGGGAGCGTAATTGTAAGCTACCCGACTGGGGAATGTACCTCCACCTCACAGAATACCGCAGCCAAATAACAATTCTATTGAGGGTTGTTGTGTTCCTGCGAGTGAGTGAGGTCACCAGAAAGAAAGGAAGAGATGCTGCGTTGGCAGCGGTGGCGGCAGCGCGCGAGCAATATTTTATGTTGCAAGCAATATGGCTACGGTAACCGCTTCACATCAGGCGGGCCGTATGATTGTTCGCCACCCGACTAAACTAAACTCGGCCGGATTCTAGCCCACAGGGCCGAAATCGAGGTTGAGTGGAGCGAGCAGATTCGCTGAATGTATGTTTTCCATTGATTTCAACGGAAAATGTATTTGATGATCATTCTTCAAGGACATGATGGATCACAATTTTTGAAGTGAAAACTTCTTTAGCGGCGTTGTGCACTTTTTGTGATGGGTAAAAAATGTTAAACTCGCGTCAGGACACGTGGCCTGATCCAAAATTCGTAAGACGGAGGGAGAGTAGACCGCCGGCGCGGCGCACAGTGGTCGGAAAATCGAGCTTCATACTCATAGAAACCGAAAGTAAGAATAATATTGAAAAAAAAATCGGAATAAATCGAATCTGTTTCTCTTAGCTTATCATTAAAATATGATTGTTATACTATGTTTAATGTGCGAGAAAAAAAATATTTTGTATTTTTCTTGTATGGGAACACACACATAAATTCGTTTTTCTCAAAACTCTATGGAACTGTAAAGCTGCTACTGATATGAGGTATTGTGGTATTCATGGCGATCCACGTGAGCCATAAGTCAGATGCCGATAGCTGCCCGTTTGCTAGTAGAAAATACGTGAAATTTTGATGAATTTTTAAGTCATTTTCACTATATTAAGCAAAATTCAAGGTAATTACGACAATGGAATGGCTGACAGCATAATGCGATTGCAATGAAGGGATTCGATTGGGCCACAAATAATTCTATCTACTGCGTTTGGCTTTCCGCAGTTGTACCAAATTTGTAGTAAGTTTGAATGAAATCACCAAAACTGTGGTTATAAGATATTTTATTTGACTATTATTATACATAAGAGTCATATTAAATATAGGTAAATTGTTAAGAATAGGAAATGTACTTTGAATAAAAAAACATGCAGCAATACATAGAGACAGAATAAAGATAAAGTTTTACTTATATTATTATAGTTATTAATTTAACTTAATGACTAAACTAAAAAAATGATAAATAATATAAATAAAAACATACATTGGAGATGGCCTGAATAAATTGAAAATAGTGGTGAATATAAGTAAATTTTATAACTTCTCATAAAAAGTTTTGTATATTCTCCAAACAATATATTATTATTAATTTATGGATGGTATCACATGCCAGCCAGTGTTCACAATTTTTTGAAACATGGCTCAAATATTATCAAACATTTTATTATCATACCTATAGGAAAGCTGTCAGAAGAAGCGTCAGAAGCAAGAAATAAGGATTTCAGAAAACATACACGAAAATTTTGGCGTAAAGCAACAAATGAAGACATTTTTAATCGCTTATTGTATCTTCAGATCCTTACATATCCAGTATAAGACCTGTGTTGAGGAAATATGAAAACACTGTTATCACTGAGGATATTAAACCTTTTTTTATAAATGACGGTTCAGAAACAGAGATCATTGAATTTGTCGATGTTACGGATGCAATAACAGATTCGAACATTGAAAATTTTGATGATGAAGATCAGTAACTACTTAGGAGAACGTACCTACGTAACTAATAAATATTAGTAAAGTTATAAAATTTGTTTGTATTTATCTTTATTTTGTTTGTCGACTTTTTAGTACAGCCATTAAGTTTATTTATATTTTTTTCTAAAATTAATTATTTGTGTGAACTGTACAAGTGATTTTAGTGACAACCAAATGTCAATAAAGTTCCACCAAATGTCAACAAAATTAATAATGTGTAATATAAACGTATTAAACTTCATGTTTTTTCTGAAGTACTAATGTATTGTCTGTAGAATGTACAAAACTTTTATGTGAAGTTATAAAATTTACTTGTCATCTCCAATGTATGTTTTTATTTATATTATTTATCATTTTTTTAGTTTAGTAATTAAGTTAAAATAATAACTATAATAATATAAGTAAAACTTTATGTTTATTCTATCTCTATGTATTGCTGCATGTTTTTTTTTTATTCAAAGTAGATTTCTTATTCTTATCAATTATACCTATATTTAATATGACTTTTATGTATAATAATAGTCAAATAAAATATCTTATAACTACAGTTTTGGTGATTTCATTCAAACTTACCGCAAAGGAGATTGACCATTCGTGTATGGAAAAAAGTACTGATAATAAAATTGTTATGTCATCACTAAATAACCTTCACTTAGTTCTATATCGTTACTAGATACGTTCTAGAAAGTTTGGAGGGCATTGGTTTCCGGAGTTCAGAGATTTTAAGAAATAAAATGCGTTTGATTTTAGGATATGCTAGACAATACGACAGTATAAGTACTAATAGAACTATGTAAACGTACATCCAGTGAATTAGCAGTATCATTTTCACGTTAATTATTGTCATTAATGGGGTTTTAAAGATACAAAACACACAATGATAATATAATAATTAAACCTAATCGATATTACATATTTGATTCACGATTCAATAACAAACCACATCCCTATCGTGTGACATATATAAAGTAGTATTCTCAATTTAGCGATCTTGTCACTTGAAGTGGTGATTTTTGCTTAAGTGTTAGCGACAGAAAATAGATTTTATGACAAAATCATCAGATGATGGAGTGGGTAAAATGGATGATGGAGTGGTAATGGTAGAATAAATGTGTAAAACACTTTTTTAGCGATTTTCTAACGATTTTTGTTAATTCTTGGGACTTGCATTTATAGATGTTGGCAACTCTTATTAGTAGGTACCGCCATCATGGTTTTCTTTTAGATCTTTTAGATAAATTAGAACTTAATAATTGTGATAAACTTATCACCGAAGAGAACTTTTATGAAAACCTACTGTAAAATCAATTCTTTATTTAAGAACTTTGACATTAAACTTTTTCTAAGACATAACTAATTATCTAAGAGTACTGACCGTGGTCAATCTCTTTTTTTTTTTTTTTTTTTATGCTACATAGTTTATTCATCATGAAGTAACAATTATTCTCGTATAAATTTTGCTCAATAATAACATCGTTTATTCGAGAAATTAACAGTTTACACACAGTTTACACAGCGATTTTCGAAGTTTTTTTGGTTAAAAGAATGTTTTTTTTTTTTAATATTAAATCAATGATATTTCAAAATTAAAGAATTAAAGAATTAAAGAATTTATTAAACAACAATAAACACATTATGTAAAAAACAATAACGTACGTAAACGACCGCGTTAGCGTTAGACTGTGTTGCAGTCGTTTGCGCCCGTCTCCGAGGTAACATAATACTGATATTTGTTGAACAAACAATTTACAAATATTATACAGATTGTAAGTTACAGTTAGCAATTATAAATATATTGTGATTTACTATTCACTCATTTGCAGCCGAATGTCCCTGTTATTTAAAAGGGGTGTGTATAATGTTTGTTGAGGATGTGTGTTATGTGAGTGTAAAAGTTGTGATTATGAGAGTGAAAGTGAAAGTGTGAGTGGATGAAAAAGAGTTATATTTATTAAATAGTACAACATAAGATGTAGTATTAATTTTGTGTGTAGGTAATGTTGTTCTCATGCTTTTTTTTTTTTTTTTTTACATGCAAAAATAAATAAATAAACACCTTTGGTACCACAAATTTGGTACAACTGCGGAAAGCCAAACGTAGTAGATCGAATTATTTGTGGCCCAATCGAATCCCTTCATTGCAATCGCTGTATGCTGTCAGCCATTCCATTGTCGTAATTACCTTGCATTTTGCCTAATATAGTGAAAATGACTTAAAAATTCATCAAAATTTCACGTATTTTCTACTAGCAAACGGGCAGCTATCGGCATCTGACTTATGGCTCACGTGGATCGCCATGAATACCACAATACCTCATATCAGTAGCAGCTTTACAGTTCCATACAGTTTTGAGAAAAACGAATTTATGTGTGTGTTCCCATACAAGAAAAATACAAAATATTTTTTTTCTCGCACATTAAACATAGTATAACAATCATATTTTAATGATAAGCTAAGAGAAACAGATTCGATTTATTCCGATTTTTTTTTCAATAGTATTCTTACTTTCGGTTTCTATGAGTATGAAGCTCGATTTTCCGACCACTGTGCGGCGTAGGAGAGGAAGTGATATGCCCCTCTATTTCTACCGCGCGGCGAAAATGTATGCCAGCCCCTGCTGTTTATTTTTAATGTAATATAGATCGTCATGATTGTGTACGATAGCGCAACAAATGAATATTGTATTTTACCACATAAATGATGGTACTTTTATACTGATAAATAAAGTAATTCGTGCGAAATTATTCCTTAACCATTCCAAAATATTAAAAATGCACAACGGTAATGTTCAAGTTTTCACTTCTGCCGGTACTCCCGGAGTGCAACCCGTTTTTTTTCGACACAAACCTCAACCATGTCGAGGACTTTAATTGTGACGAGTTTCATCAAAAGCCATTCATTTTCAAATGAAATGAGTTTTCGGCGAACTCAAAAAATTTTTGTAACATATCAAATTGCAACACTGTCCCCTGAACTATTTTCAAATATTCCATGGTTGACAACTCGTCACGCAATTCACGAGATGACTTGGAAATTAACGGCTAAATTATAGTTTATTATCATTTTAATTGACCGTGAGAGAGGTATTTGATACCACAACGTGTGTCAATTAAGCATACGACCCGCCTGATATAAAACGGTTATAGCGGCGTGACTATAGCACCTTTAAAACGAAATGCATTGAAGACTAAAAGTATTTTATATGTATTATAGGTATTTACCGTGGCCGTGTAGTTTCCGGCAGACTAGAATAGAATCATTCCGTCTCTTCCCGTGGATGTCGTACAAGGCGACTAAGGGAGATACATTATAAAACATCGATCAGGCCTCCCCAACCCGTCTGGGCAGCGTGGGGAGTGTAGGCCAAATCGTCTTTCTGTCTGGGACGGACGAGAGAGGGTCGTGCTCCTGTAGTGGAGACTAAAATGACCTAATGATGATGTCTAGTCCCCTTATATACAAGTACAAACTTTGCGCTCAATATAAATTAAATCAGCGAGTAGATTCGCTGAGTGTATTCAATTATATTCATCAAATATATTTTCCATTGATTTCAATGGAAAATATATTTGATGATCATTCCTCAAGGACATGATCGATCTCAATTTTTTTTCGACACAAACCTCAAGCGTGTCGAGGTAGACCGCACCTCGACCTGATTTTTCATTTATGGTGTATACCTCCAAAATACTTCGTTTTCCTAGATGTACCTTAAACACAAAAACTTTGCGGAACACTGCCTTAGTGTATGTTTTATGTTGATTTGAATGGAAAATATATTTGATGATCATTCCTCAAGGACATGATCGATCTCAATTTTTTTTCGACACAAACCTCAAGCATGTCTAGGTCTCTAATTATGACAAGTTTATAGAGCCTATTCATTTCTAATAATGACTTTTCGGCGTATATACGAGTAATTGTCTAAACACACTATACCGAAGAAACGCGACTGAAGTTCGGCGTCATTACGCCTGCAATACTATTTCAATGACTATCAACACATTTGACCAAAATTACGTTGCGTTTTTTACATACCAATCTTAATCACATACGTTTTTTACATACAAATTTTGGGGTGTTCATCAACATCTTTGAACCAAAGCCAATTCACCTGCACGCCATTCACCCTGCTGACTGACAAACGAAGCTCTGGCGAATAGAGAGGTAGGGAGCATAATTGTAAGCTACTCGACTGGGGAATGTACCTCCACCTCACAGAATACCGCAGCCAAATAGCAATTCCCTTGAGGGTTGTTGTGTTCCTGCGAGTGAGTGAGGTCACCAGAAAGGAAGGAGATGCTGCGTTGGCAGCGGGGGTGGCGGCGCGCGAGCGATATTTTATCTTGCGAGCGTTAATATGGCTACGGTAACCGCTTCACTTCAGGCCGTATGCTTGTCTGCCATCCGTCGTAGTATAAAAAAAATAAGCGTCCCGCTCGCTTTTCGCTATCACTCAAAAATTTAAAAAGTAACTCGACATACCTTTTTTTAATCGCTTATATCTGTTTTTCTTCATTATTTATTACACTTTTTCAACAAAAAGCGTGTAAATATATTTAATCACAATTTAAATTCAATCAAAAAATCACTATCACACCAAAATCTATTACTAAACTAAATTGTAAATTATTACTAATAACTACCCACAAAACAGTTTATAAACGGCCCCATAGACAATTCATATTTTTTTATGCAATGGAATGAACTTACTAGGGATTTCATTATCGATGAAATACCGTTTTATGAACCGAATCGAATAGTGGACTTTCGGAAAATCGATACGTGATTTTTTTTTTAGATAAAGCGATTCATATAGACTTATAATAAATAAAAGTAGATTCATTTTTAAATTTAGACGAGCTCGGTGGCGTAGCTGTCAATGACGCGGCTTCGACACCAACGCTCGTGGGTTCGATTCCCACATAGGACAAACATTTGTGTGCATGAACATGTCTGTTTGTCATAGTCTGGGTGTTTTATATGTATTAAGTATGTTTTTTTTATTTTTTATACCAAACAAGCATACGGTCCGCCTGATGGAAAGCAGCTACCGCAGCCTATGGACGTCTGTAATACCGGAGGCATCACATGCGCGTTGCCGACCCTGTAAAAACCTCTTCACGCCCTTTTTGAAGAACCCCATGCTGTAGTCTCCTGGGAAAACCTCAACAGGCAATTCATTCCACAGCTTGATAGTACGTGGAAGAAAACTCAGGCTCCAATGTGTGACGATGAATTCCCTGTCGATGGCGAGCGGTGCGACTGTAGAAGGAGGCCGTGGGCATCAAGTCAAACAACTCCTCTGAACACACCCCATTGTACAATCGGTAGAACACACAAAGGGACGCAAAATCTCTTCGCAGACTTAAAGGTTCTAAACCGTCTGTCAATTTGGTATCGTCGACAATCCTCACAGCACGCCTTTGAATCGAGTCACAAGGTGCAAGCTGGTATGTAGGCGTTCCCGCTCATAAATGGCAACAGTACTCCATGTGCTGCCGTACTAGAGCTTTGTAAAGCATAAGTCTTTGTCGCGAGTTGAAGTACTGCTTCGCTCTGTTGAGCATGCCTAGTTTCTTCGACGCCAGCTTGACCTTCTCCTCCAGGTGATAACGAAAAACTGGATGTCACTGGAGATTTCAATTCCGAGAATACCAATGTTTTCGGCGATAGTAAGGGGTGTGTTCTGGAATTGAGTAGCCACAGCAATAGGGGTTTACTTAGCGGTGAACGCGCAGACTTGTGTCTTAGTGGGATTTGAACTGAACCAGGTTTTTTCGCCCCCAATCGGACACAATTAGGATTCCGTGGCAAAAAAAAAATGGGATCCACCTGTGGGATCCACTGATCTAGTAGCCATAGTTTGCTTAGTTTGGAACTAAAGGACGCTGTGTAATTTGTCAAGAAAAAAAAAATAGATAATGTTAATAACCGAATAACACTAACCTTTTTTGGATGATTTCGCCGAAACCATTCCATCTTCACCCCCAGCAGGCACTATTAACACTTCACCCTCTTTAAGAAGCTTCTCCTCCGCTTCGTCCCCCTCCTCCTCCACAACCGATCTAATGGCTGGCGCCGCCATCTTGTCGAGCATTCGCTACACAAAATGGCCGACACGCATTTGGAGCCAATGGAATAACTTCCTTACTGGAATGTTTTTTAGGTTTGATTTCGAGTAAAAGTAATCTACATAGCTTTGTAGAAAAATCAGTCTTATGTTTGGCTGGCGCTGGTTGGTCTGAAACAAAAGAAAAGAATAATCATTGAATGGAGCTTTAAATATACACCGAAAAGTCATTCTTAAAAATGAATAGGCTCCAAAACCACTGAACAGATTTTGTTGAATGGATTTTTTAAATAAAATGTCATTTTTAGCATTATTCATCATCACTACATAGTATAAAACAAAGTCGCTTTCTCTGTCCCTATGTCCCCATGTATGCTTAAATCTTTGAAACTACGCAACGGATTATGATGCGGTTTTTTTTAATAGATAGAGTGATTCAACTGGAAAGTTTATATGTATAATATATGCATAACATAGTAGAAAAACACTGATAATTTAGAGGTTTCTAATGTGATGTCGTAAATAAACACATTTTTTTGCTCTTTCATTGCAAACGCTGGCTGAACCCAACGAGATAGATCAAAATAATATAGTACAGTATTGTTCACCTTAAAATGGTCTACAAAAAAGTTCGCGATGGTATATGTCTATCTCTTAGTGGTAACACACAATAACCGTTATTTTATCCTTTGCTTTTTACAAGAAATAATGCCTTATTTACGAAGCGATTTTAAGCAATACAGAATTAATCCTTACCCAGCCCCAGCCGTTTGTTTATTCATGCTCAAAATGGAAAAACAAAAAATATTGTTTATCCAAATGGATTAAGTTTTAAAATAGCTAGCAATTAATAAAATATTGTTTTGTTTGAATAAATGAATTTGGTGTCCCAATTAATTTTTTTTATTAATTTACTTTATATGTAGCGAAGCACGTACCGGGCCGCTAGTATATAATATATCATTTATTTTATATAATAATTTTGGATATAGACCATGAAAAATCATTAAAATGTATATTACAATATGTTTATTACTTATTAATAGTATTTTACTTTGTGGTTTTCTTTCTTTTCATATTTTCAAGTGGTGTTTCGCGCCGAATAAACCAGCAAAAATCTGCAAGCATTCCTTCTGATCATTTTCCGTTGTAGCGCCTCTCTATGTGCATAATATCTTGATGGAACCTCTCACCATGTTCATCTGATGCTGCTCCAAGGTTAGGTGGGAAGAAATCCAAGTGAGTCCAAAAATGAATTTTTAAAGACATGTTACACCCTAGGTCTTTATACGAAGAAATAAGTTCTGTGACATGGTAGTTTTCACTTTTTTTGTTTCCTAGAAAATTATGGCACACTTCGACCAAAGCAGTCCATGCCCTTTTTTCGGGTTCGTTCAGTTTTATTGTAAAATTTGTGTCCTTCATGAGCTCGCGTATTTGGGGACCCACAAAGATTCCTTCTTTTAATTTTGCATCGCTGATTCGGGGGTATTTTGTCTTTAGATACTGAAAGCCTTCACCATCCTTATTCATGGCTTTAACAAAATTCTTCATAAGACCCAGCTTTATATGGAGTGGAGGAAGAAAAATTTTTTCACTTGGAACTAATGGTTCTTCATTAACGTTCTTGAAACCAGGCATCATATTCGTTCTTTGTGGCCAGCTTTTTACTACGTAGTGTTTATCTTTCGAAAGATGCCTTAAAAATGCCTTAAAAAGCGTACTGTAGTACGCTTTTTAAGGCATTTTCTAAACTTACTAAAATATTCCGTGTAAATCCAAAACAATCACTATACAACTTTTTAACGTACTGAGCGCCACGAAGTCACAGCGATAACTGCGCAGGCGCATGTATTCGTATAAAAATGACTCAGTTGGAATCGTTCTCTCTCTTTCTATCAGTACGAGTCGTTTTTTGGTGCATAACCACTATCTTTACTAAATGAAGTCAAAGTCAAAGTCAAAGTCAAAATTCTTTATTCCGTGGGCCCTCGCGGGCACTTAGACACGTCTTTTACAATTAGGTATATTTTTTTATCTACCAGCATTTCGGAATGACCATTGACGAGAAGAAATGCCGAAAGAAACTCTGTCAATATAGGTCTTTTTTTTTAAATAGCCATACAATATTATCATATTACAATAAAAAGAAAAATGGCATTCGACCAAAATAAGAGAAAAAAACAAAAAAATTAAAGTAAAATAAAATAGTAAAAAAAATAAAAATATAAAAAAATCATAGTGTAGAGTGTATATACATATTGTATAAAGTCTAAATATGTATATCCACAATACTACTTGTAAAGATAAGACGCCTGTGCTTCACATCCTGTGCCGAGAATTTGCCATACATTTTTATCATTAAGGTAATCGTCGGTCCTGTAGTAAGCCTTTTTACATAAGGTGGTCTTAATAAGCTGTTTGAATTTAGTGTCGGGTAAAATCAAGACCGACTCCGGCAACTTATTGTAGTAGCGGATGCAATTTACGACAAACGAATTATTGACCTTCCCCAGTCTATGTTTTGGAATAACCAATTTGTTTTTGTTCCGCAAGTTGACATTAGTTATATCACATACTTTTGTAAAATTTGAAATATTTTTACGGACGTACATAATATTTACATAAATATATTGAGAAGCGACAGTGAGGATGTTTATCTCCTTAAATAACTCACGGAGTGAATCCCTAGAACCCAAATTGTAAATTGATCTAATGGCTCTCTTTTGTAATACAAAAATTTTATCAATGTCAGCTGCTTTACTCCAAAGCAATATGCCATATGACATAATGCTATGGAAATAACTAAAATAAACGAGCCTAGCAGTTGTCTCGTCCGCTATCTGTCTTATTCTCCTAACCGCATAAGCTGCGGAACTGAGTCTGCGAGCTAGTTTCATTATATGAGGGCCCCATTGCAACTTTGAATCAATGGTAATACCAAGAAAAACAGTATCATTGTCATAAACTAGGGTGGTGTCCTTTATGACTACATCAGCATGGACTTGCCTGACATTGGGTAACGTGAATTTAATACATTTAGTTTTGTATGAGTTAAGAAGGAGATTATTTGTAGTAAACCAGTTCAAAATTGCAGAAAGAGCATTATTAACATCATCAATTTTGTCTTTATACCTAGCAACTTTAAAAATAAGTGAGGTATCGTCGGCAAACAGTACTACGTTGGCAAATTTTTCTACCAAATCAAGCAAATCATTGATGTATACCAAGAATAGGAGAGGACCCAAAATTGAACCCTGGGACACGCCCATTTTTACCTCAAATGCATTTGATTTTGTGCCATTTACATCCACCGTTTGAGTTCTATTACTAAGGTATGATTCTACCATTTGCAAAGCCTTCTCTTTAATACCATAATGATTTAATTTGAGCAGCAGTGTCTGATGATCAACACAATCAAATGCTTTGGAGAGGTCGCAAAACACACCGATAGCGTCCTGAGACGTCTCCCAAGCCTCAAATATGTATTTCACGAGCGCGATTCCTGCGTCTGTAGTGGACATTCCGGCGGTGACCCGTATTGCTTCTTATGTAGAATGTGGAACTTATTAAGATGTGCGAGCAGCTGATTTGACATGATCTTTTCAAACACTTTACTCAATACTGGCAGAATAGAGATTGGTCTGTAATTCCCAGGCTCACGATTATCTCCTGATTTAAATAAAGGTATAAGTTTGCCAAGTTTCATTAAATCTGGGAAAATACCACTCTCTATACTTTCATTAAAAACTATAGCCAGGTGAGCAGCAACAGTATCCAAAATAGGAAGAACAATTTGAGTGGACATTCCCCAGAGATCCTCAGATTTCTTAATATTTAAATGTTTGAATGTTCGAATAATGTCATCTGGGGTAATGTGACAAAATTTAAATGCATGCTCACAGGGCTGTACATTATCCTCAAGTAATCTTATGGATTCTGAAGCTGATGAATTGAGAGAGGCAGTCGTATCAATGGGAACATTGGTAAAAAAGTTTCCAAATGCATTAGCAACATCTTGATTTGAAGTTAATATATTATTATTACATTTCAAAGAGTAGTCGTTTTCTTTAATTTTTATTTTGCCAGTCTCTTTGTTGACAATGTTCCAAACAGTTTTACACTTGTTGGTAGAATTTTTAATTTTATTATTTATGTAGTTAGACTTGGCTACCTTACAGACTTTCTTGAAGATTTTGGAATACTGTCTAACGTGTTCTGTAAAATTGCCATCCCGTCTATACGATTTTTGAGCATACAAATCATATAGTGTATCTCGACTTTTATAAATACCTTTGGTAGCCCATTCACAAAATTTAATATTGTTTCTGACTTAAACCACTTTTTGTTCAAATATGTTATTAAATTCTTCAGACATTACATTAAAAAGATCACCATATAGTTTGTTAGGATCATTTTCCGTGTATACTATTAGTGGCAACTTATCCTTCAAAACATTTTTGAATTTTGATATTTTACTACCAGTAATTGGTCTGAACGAAATAAGTTTGGTTTTTTCCACAACTACGTTATTGAATACGACTAACTGTCCACAGTGATCTGAAGGTAAGTCATTAATTATACATTTATTTAAGTACTCCGAATTACAGAAGACATTATCCAAACAGGTAGCGGAGGTTGGAGTAATTCGCGTGGGCTCAAGAAATAAGTTATGCAAGTTAAACCATTTAAATAAATTTAAAAAATTTGATTTAACAGTACTATCAACAAGCAAATCAATGTTGAAATCACCACAAACAATTAGGTTCTTATTACTTTTAAATGCTAACTTTAATACATCCTCCATGACTTTCTCGAATATTTTGTACACACTATTTGGGGGTCTATATACACATATAATTAAATGTTTGTCTAACTCGGCACAAGATATCTCGATAGTACATTCAACAGAAAGCCGAGTAATGTCCACACGCTCTTTGACTAACATGCAATCTTTAACTAAAATTAATGAACCGCCTCTAGTAATCGACTTCCTGTTGAAACAGCTAGCAACTTTGTAGTTATTAATATGAAAGATCATCTGACTATCGTTTAACCAATGTTCAGTTAAGCACAAAACGTCAACATTTTTCAATTCTAAAAATAATTGTACAAGCAATTCGCTGCCAGGAAAGCTTTGTATGTTTTGATGTACAATTTTTAATTCAGCAAGCTTTCCCTCTGTCCTGTGAAGCAGTTTAAATCTGCAGTCCAGTTGCCTAAATTATTTGGTTTACAGTGTAAACCCGTTATATAATTAATGTTGTAGGCAAGTAAAGAAGAAATCTTATATCTAGATTTTTTAGAAAGATGTAAATGGTCTTTCGTCAAATAAAAATCAGAAATAAAATTATTTATGTCAAAAAATATAATATCATCACTGTGACGACATGTCAGTGTATGTAGTAGATTGTTCAAATAGTGTATCCTAGAGTTTGCTTGTGTAGACTGGCAGCTACTGTATGGGAACGCACAGAATATGGTTTTGACTATATTTAGCTGTAAGAGTTTGTTTGTACAGTATAGAATGTCTTTTTTCTGAACTTTGTTGCTATCACCTGAAGTTGCGCTAACGCACGAACAACAGTTAAAAATATAGAATTATAAGCGATTAAAAAAAAAGTTTTTTAAAGAATGTAAACGTGATAGCAACATAATAAAAACACATCTAGATTCAGGTCATTGAATACTTCATACTGATCATATTTTTGTTTAAAGGAGTTTTTCGTTGCAGACCAGTGTTATTAAACATTGGAAAATAGCCTATTAAATACCTCGACATGCTTGAGGTTTGTGTCGAAAAAAAATTGAGATGGATCATGTCCTTGAGGAATGATCATCAAATACATTTTCCATTCAAATCAACATAAAACATACACTAAGGCAGTGTTCCGCAAAGTTTTTGTGTTTAAGGTACATCTAGGAAAACGAAGTATTTTGGCGGTACA
Source organism: Hypsopygia costalis (assembly GCA_937001555.2). NCBI lineage: Eukaryota > Metazoa > Arthropoda > Insecta > Lepidoptera > Pyralidae > Hypsopygia > Hypsopygia costalis. The sequence continues at coordinate 1,051,838 of OW443355.2, forward strand.
CCACAAATGAAAAATCTGTTTTTTTTTGTGTAGGTATTTTTCTTCCATCCGTCTATTCAGTCCCGGGGGTACAACTACGGCTGCCTTAGAACTCACAACGAATTTAATCAGAAGAAATTAGTAGGAGTAGGAAGCTTTTGGAATTTGACTTATAAGAGGGGTCTTATCAATGTGAGAGACAGCAATATGACAAATAAGGCATTAAAAGCCTAAAGAGATGGCTAGTCAAGTGAAGCTCAACTGCCGTGCACCACGGATTTTAAGTATCTAACACTATTGGCGACCTAAAACATTGAGTTGTTACCTAACACATCGATTCCAATAATAAGAATTGCAAAATCGTCTGAACGCTTGGTAATTCTCCCTTGTTGCTACCAAATCAGAATAGTACACTACCCCGGAACCAAGCCAAGTGGACCTAGTACCTATTAAAAGCGCTGATGACATGTCCGGGTTTTAAATTTCAAAATCCGGAGTTTTCACGCTTCTTGTCTCGGTTGCCAGATTTTATAGATGAGATGATGAGATGAGATGACACTCTCACGTATTCGATTGAAACACTAACGACGCCATCTCGCTTCACAGCTGTATAAACTACTTTTTGACGTAATCACGTCGTATAAGTATATGAACGCCGACTGCACGCACGAAAAAGCATGACTCATTGTCACGTCCCGCCTGAGCCGAGCGTGCAAGCGAGAGCGCGGAACAAGCGATCGATCGGCACGATCGGCTTATGCGTTCGGCTTGTGACGCATCTATCTCTCTTCCACGTTATCACGTAAAATTATCGTCCGTAAACTGACTTTACAGACAACCAAATTTGTTATACATTACTATTGCGATAAAAAAAACAATTGCCGATTATCTGATACAGTTAGGTACTGTTATCGGGGGGTCAACGACCTTGAAGTGTCTTATCTGAGCGGCAGTGGAAACACATGAACTAAATAATTATCTCTATTAATTAATTTGTACAATGGAAAAATAAATTCATCTGTTTGTATTAACCCCTGACGTGCCGCGATTTGTCAATGTACCAAGCGCTGTACCAACGCAGTACCCACTGTGGACCGCGGCACGCGAATGTTAAAAATAAGTATAACAAATGAAATTGATAATATTTTATAATAGTAGCGGGGTAGATTGATAACGGTATAGATAATAGGTAGACGCTTGAAATACTCACATAATATTTAGTTGTGTATTCACTTTAGAAAATTAATAATTAAATAAAAATAAAACAAATATTTAAGGGGGGCTCCCATACAACAAACGTGTTATTTTTTGCAGTATTTATAGATAATGGTACGGAACCCTTAGTGCTCGAGTCCGACTCGCACTTGGCCGGTTATTTATTTTGTAGTTGTTACAGTCATGAAAGTAAAAAGTAATAAAGTTGCGCGGAAAATTAGAAAATTTAAGAAAACTGAACGACCAACCATATTAACTTTTCTAATGTAACTTTTTGCTAGCTATTTGGTATCGTATTTTCATTGCTTACTGATATTTAATTTTATTTCAACGATTACTTTGAAAGAAATCGATATTTCACATAAGAATCCTTAATGAAAAATAAAATTTTGAATTCATGAAAAAAAAAAACATATTTATTTTTTTGTCGATAATTTTTAATGTACTTCAGGGTTACACTATAACGCGAAACACTGTAAAAATCAGGGTTCGCTGATATATATCAACGGATATATATCATGATATATATCACGATAATATATATCAATTGATTTTTAACTTGATATATATCAATTGATTTTTTCCTGTCTTCTGAACTAAAATTTTTGGAGATTTATGTTCACACTGGCAACACGTAGCGAAAAACTACAATTAAGAATACATTGGATTGCTTCCAAAAATGGCAACCTCATTTAAAATTGGGGAAATCCCCTTTAACTTACCAGTACGGGCTAACTTTTTATTGAAATTCAAACCTTAACTTCATGTCATATAAGGTTTATTTTACGAGGTAATAAAAAATGAAGATTATTATAATAATAGGTAAAAAGTGGTAATTTGACACTTATATTATTTTATAAATTCCTTTCACATTTTTAAGTGTTTAATCCTCTTACAGAATAAAATTCGCTTCGTTTTCTTAGCCTGGATATACATCGGATATGTATCGGATATATAAAATCGGGTTTTTGATATTTATTATAAAAATCGAATTTTTTCGAACCCTGGTAAAAATAAGAAACTTTCGCAACACTTTCGACATCATTCCTATGTCATTAAGTTATTATCTATATATAAAGTCGAGTGTCTGTGATTTCAGCATCTTCAAGTGTTTGTAACCTACATTTTGATATCGGCGGGGAGTCTTTACTATTACAAGGTTTATAAATAAAGGTGTGTTGTTTTTAGCCGACTACGGCGAAACGATAATTACCTATAACAAAAAAAAACTGACTCCCAACATTACATTTTTTTTTTTTTTTTATACTAAGTCGGGAGGCAGACAAGCATACGGCCCGCCTGATGTGAAGCAGTTACCGTAGCCATATTAACGCTTGCAACATAAAATATTGCTCGCGCACCGCCGCCCCCGCTGCCAACGCAGCATCTCCTTCCTTTCTTTCTGGTTGTACAGACATCAAACCAGTCCTAATCTAATTTCCTATCCTAAATGTTTCCCTTCCTAATTCAAATTTGCCGCCAATACGTCCGACGCAAACTATATTCAATGCGTCGGCCAATCAACGTTTGGTGCGCGCGACACGCGCGCCACCCCGTGTTACTTAGTAAAACAGTTCGGTTCAAAATTTTCGAGAAAAAATGAACTACTGAGCTCCGGCGCGTGTGATGTATTCAAAATCTTTCATGTAATATAATACTTGCTAGAAGTTCACTGACTGTTCGGTCTACGATCAATCTCTGCCTGGCTTAGTGGAAGTGCAACATATGTGAGCGTTCGTGTATTAGCTGACCGGTCGACAGAACACATGTCCCGTCGTTGGTGAACCCGTCAACGTCCTTCACATTATCCAGGTTAGTGTGTGTGCTTTCTACTACTTGGGGTCACAGGATTTCGTCTAGGCTGGCAACAGGGCAATGCAGTGGCTTCTCCAGCGAGTCTCATCCATTAAATGGTGCCTCCTGTGAGGACTCAAAACCTCGCATAATCTCATTAAACGTCAAGTATTTACGTTTTAAATTAAATTAATCTTATTCTTATATTCATAATAGATCTAGTGAATACCATAAGTGGTAAAAAATAACCACAGATTCACTAATTTCTTAGTAAATTCGCAGTATACGCGTCAAATATCTACTTACCTACTTGTTCCGTAATAATTGCGGCCGCGTAACGCGGCTGTCATACCTAATATTTTATACCTAATATCGTTACCTAATATTACGTAACGAATTATTTCAAAGTATTTTAAAACTAAATATCATTATTCACGTTGTTATATCGTTAGTAAAAAGGAATTAAAGCTGCTGCATTGACTGATGCGGGTTTTTGGAGTTTCTTCTTTAATTAGTTGTGCTCGAAAATATAATAAATAGTCTAGTTGTTCACTTGTACCTGCATACCTACGTACCGGTTACATCGGCTAATACATTTTTTCAAGTTTTATTTAATGTTGGGTACGGCTGTGTACCTAATTATATTTAAATATCTTCTTATTTTGATTGTTGTTACTTACTTGTTACCGATTGCCGTTGAGAGATTAGGTACTTGGCGATATTGACTAATATTTTACTTCAATTATTTACAAAACTAAAACAAGATGACGGAAGCCGGGAAAGTTGAATTGCAGCAATACTTATATAGACGTGAATATCAGTTTAAAAGTATGCAAATTATTTATGATTTATCTATAAATGCCAATAAAGATAAAACCAAAATATCGGCATTTAAGGCTCGATATAAGTCGATTGAGAAAATTAGGGAGAATTTTATCGATTCACATGAAAACTTAAATCGATTACAATTATTAGTGAATCCGAATCATGAATACGATAATAAATCCTTGTTGTCCTTCGACGAGTTATATTACTTAGCCGTCGAGTTTGCCGATTCGCTTGGCACATCGACCGTTTCTAAGTCTAGCGATGGGCCTAGTCATTCGTCTATCGCCCAGGTTCGCTTGCCGAAATTAGATATTCCCAAGTACGATGGAAATATTGAAAATTGGGAATGCTTTAAAGATAGGTACGTCCCGCTTATACATAATAATATCGCACTGTCAGATATTGAAAAATTCCATTATTTACTTTCGTGTTTATCGGGAAGCGCATTAACACTTGCTAAAGGCGTTCCTATAACTTTAGCTAATTACTCTGTAGTCTATAGTGCTTTATTAGAAAGATACGACAACAAGCGTATTTTAGCGACAACTTATTTGGATAAATTATTGAAGCTGACGCCGCTCAATAAGCCGTCTTTATCTAACTTATCTGAGTTTACAGATGTACTTTATGAGAGTGTCAACGCCTTGCGCGCATTAAAAATTGATGATTTACTCGAGTTCATTTTGTTCTATATTGCATCAAGGTCACTTGACCATGAAACTAAAAAACGTTTTGAGTTGCAAAATAGTAATGATATTCCTAAATTCAACGACTTAGTTGTTTATTTACAAAATTATATAAAAATTCTAGAAGTTAGTCAGCCCATTTCGACCACTTCACCAGACACGAAAAATAAACAATTTCGTAGTATGAATCAGAAAGTCGATAGTACGCGTAAGGACAGTAGTACACATCCTACAAAGTTTGTACAAAGATCATCATTTGTCGCTTCCAATAATAATAATAAATCAAGTCATTATGTTTGTTTATGTTGTAATGAAAATCATTCAATTTATCGATGTGGTAAACTGCATTCAATGACTATTGAACAGCGTAAAAATTTCGTTCAAAAATCAAATCTGTGTAAAAATTGTTTAAGGTCTGGTCACGACGATATTAGTTGTAGATCCAAAGCCACTTGTTTTATTTGTAACGCGAAACATAATACTCTTTTGCATGTCGAAAACAAAAGTTTATTAGCTCATACGGTTAATTCAAACTTAGTTGACCCTAGCACGAGTACAACACTCGCTAGCGCCACAGAGTCGGAGAATTTAAGTCGTACCTCGGTTAATCGTACAAAAATATTAGGCTCGGCGATAGTGCGCGTCTATCACGCGGATGGCTCACTTCAGTATGCGCGCGCCCTTATTGACAGTGGTTCGATGGATTCTTTTATAACGAGTGCGTGCGCACGGCGATTGGGTTTACGCATTAAAAAATGTAATTTAAGTGTTACCGGTCTTGGACAAAACACTGTTTGTAATATAAAAGGTTACACTTTCGGCTCGATAATACCTCGTACGAGTGAGTCGCCTAAATTTGACCTACCATTAGTAGTTTTACCTAAAATTACTTCTGCTCTGCCTTCGAAAACGTTACCGTTAGCCGTCAGAGATTATTTTATGCACCTTGATCTCGCCGACTGCGAATTTTATAAATCCGGTCCGATCGATCTTTTATTAGGTGTTGAATGTTTTGATCAAATATACACCGGGTCGCGTTTCACTCCCGGTCCCGAATTACCCTGCGCGCTGTCCAGTGTGTTCGGCTGGGTGATAACCGGTCAGTATTTTCATAACATAAAAAATAAAATTCCCAGTGAACCCGTTACGTCACTCCTCGCGTCTTCTTGCTCGCTCGATGAGATCGTTCAACGGTTCTGGGAGCCCGAGGAACCGCCGAAATGTACAATTTCCGTTCCCGAGGATGATATTTGTGAACAAAAATATAAAAGCGGTACTTACCGCACTTCCGAGGGTCGGTATGTAGTACCAATCATGTTGAAGGATGACGCTCCCCCTTTGGGAGACTCATACCGTCACGCTTTTAATCGTTTTCTTAACCTGGAAAAACGTCTTAGTCAACCAACTGAGTTGAAGGACGAGTATAAGGAATTTATGAGACAGTACGAGGACCTAGGACACATGCAGCCTGCAGACTCTTCGTTTACTGATCGATACGTAATTCCTCATCACTGCGTCGTACGCCCTGAAAGTTCTACGACACGTCTTCGAGTAGTCTTCGATGCTAGTAGTAAGACTACTAGTAATTTTTCTTTAAACAATATAGTACATGTTGGACCAAAACTTCAAATCGACATCATCGATTTAGTTACTAGATTCCGACTACATAAAGTTGTATTTACCGCGGACATTTGTAAAATGTACCGGCAAATTTTAATTAGACCTGAAAATAGGTGCTATCAACACATCCTATGGCGACCCGAGCCTACCGAGCCGTTAAAGGAATACGAGCTAAATACGGTGACATATGGTGTCAGTAGTTCCCCATATCTAGCCATTCGAACTCTTCGTCAACTAGCGGAAGATCATGGCTCCGAATATGCGAGTCGTGTATCTGAAGTGCTGTTCGAAGAAACCTTCATGGACGATGTCACAACTGGAAGTTCGTCTCTTGACGGTGCTAGGCAGTTAAAAGCAGACATTACGTCCTTGCTTTCAAAAGGTCACTTTGAACTTCGAAAATGGAGTACAAACGAACCGAGTCTTTTGTCCGATGTTCCTCCAGATCACTGTCAAACTTCCAAATCCTTCGAGGAATCGGGAAAGGAGTTTGTCAAAATATTAGGAATCCGTTGGAATCCATCGGATGATAACTTCTCGTATACTTTTTCGGACTCTTTTGATGTTCAGTTCACTAAAAGGTCTATACTTTCTATAGTCGCCCGGATATTCGATCCCTTAGGTTGGATCGGCCCGGTTGTATTTGCTGCTAAATCTCTACTACAAGAGATGTGGCGTTTAAACTTGTCATGGGACGAAGCTATCCCGAAAGATTTAGCCAAAAGATGGCATTGCATAGCAGCAAATCTGTCAGACTTACAAAATATTTCGCTTCCAAGACATATTGTACCTTCCGATCCTATCGAGGTACATTTAGTAGGATTCTGTGATGGTTCATTAAAAGGATATGGCTGCTGTGTATATTTGTGTGTCGTCACACAGAATGTAGAATCTCCTACCATTACTAATTTGTTGATAGGGAAGTCTCGAGTAGCTCCTATAAAACCTACTACAGTAAATAGACTCGAGCTAAGCGCAGCGGTGCTTCTAGCGCGAGTACTATCTCACATGCATAACCTTCTAAAAGATAAAATTCATATCAGCTCCGTCCGAGCTTATTCCGATAGCATGACTACCTTGTCGTGGTTAAACACAGCACCACATTTGTTAAAAATGTACGTTGCTAATCGTGTTGTTCAGGCGACGGCCTTGATCAGTCCCGAACTTTGGTATTACGTTGCAACGGAAGACAATCCGGCTGATTGCTGCAGTCGCGGCGTGTCTTGTACGGAACTTGCCAGCCATCCATTATGGTGGACGGGCCCTGCTTGGCTGCAAGCCCTACCTAGTTCTTGGCCTTCCAAGCAAGTGTTGGTAGCTAAAGAAGAGCTGCCTGAATTAAAACCTTTAGTCACCGAGAGTTTTCACATTGTTCAAGTACAAAATAATATACTATCGAATCTCATAGAAAAATGTTCTTCTTTCACGAAACTTCAAAGAGTTTTAGCGTGGTGTTTTCGGTTTATTTCAAACGCAAGAACGGCTAAGGCAGATCGAAAATTCTTTGCACTTACCAGTTCTGAGCTCAATAATTCTGTCAAGGCACTAGTTAAGTTTACTCAAAATCATTATATGACATCGCAAGTCGATCAAGTACGGAATCATAAACAATGTGAAAAATCACTTCAAAAGTTATCTCCCTTCCTTGATGAGGAGAGTTTATTGCGAGTGGGGGGACGTATAGATGAGGCAAAACTATCCTCATCAGCGTTACATCCTCTACTTTTGTCCAAACAATGCCCTCGTTCTCGTTGGCAAATGATTAAGCAGGTCGCTCAAAGTTTTTGGCGTATTTGGCAGCGTGGTTATCTTCACACGCTTCAACAAAAAACTAAATGGTATAAACCTGGTCCGCCTAACCTAAAGGTAGACGATTTGGTAATTGTCAACGAACCTAATCTTCCGCCCTTGTTTTGGAAGTTAGCCCGCGTGGATCAAGTTCATCCTGGCTCCGATGATATCGTCCGGGTGGTTACTCTCCGAACTGTAAGCGGAAAAACTATGCGACGACCTGTAGTCAAGGTCTGTCCGTTACCTTGTAACTAATTTTCTAAGATATAAATATGTGAACAATATTATCTTATTGCGATGGTATTGTTCTTTAAGTTAAGTTAAGTTTATGAATATTAAGTTATATCGAGCACAACTATAAAAATTATTGAAGATTCTTTAACGTGTGAAATCCTAGTGAATTTCAAGTGGGGGGAAATGTACAGACATCAAACCAGTCCTAATCTAATTTCCTATCCTAAATGTTTCCCTTCCTAATTCAAATTTGCCGCCAATACGTCCGACGCAAACTATATTCAATGCGTCGGCCAATCAACGTTTGGTGCGCGCGACACGCGCGCCACCCCGTGTTACTTAGTAAAACAGTTCGGTTCAAAATTTTCGAGAAAAAATGAACTACTGAGCTCCGGCGCGTGTGATGTATTCAAAATCTTTCATGTAATATAATACTTGCTAGAAGTTCACTGACTGTTCGGTCTACGATCAATCTCTGCCTGGCTTAGTGGAAGTGCAACATATGTGAGCGTTCGTGTATTAGCTGACCGGTCGACAGAACACATGTCCCGTCGTTGGTGAACCCGTCAACGTCCTTCACATTATCCAGGTTAGTGTGTGTGCTTTCTACTACTTGGGGTCACAGGATTTCGTCTAGGCTGGCAACAGGGCAATGCAGTGGCTTCTCCAGCGAGTCTCATCCACTGGTGACCTCACTCACTCGAAGGAACACAACAACCCTCAAGGGAATTGTTATTTGGCTGCGGTATTCTGTGAGGTGGAGGTCATTCCCCAGTCGGGTAGCTTACAATAACGCTCCCTACCTCTCTTTTCGCCAGAGCTTCGTTTGTCAGTCAGCAGGGTAAATCAAGTGCAGGTGAAGTTGGCTTTGGTTCAAAGATATTGATGAACCACTTACACCCCAATGTAGATACAGGCTGATGATGATGATGATGAAAAAATATGGGACCAATCTGGAAGTATCATCATCATTAAAGTATACATTATAGTCTCCACTACAGGAGCACGACCCTGTCGTCCGTCGCAGACAGAAGGAGCATTTGGCCTACACTCCCCACGTTGGCCAGGCGGGTTGGGGAGGCCTGATCGATGTTTTATAATGTATTTCCCTTAGTCGCCTTGTACGACATCCACGGGAAGAGACGGAGTGATTCTATTCTAGTCTGCCGGAAACCACACGGCCAATCTGGAAGTATACTCTTTCAAATAAAATAAATTTTGTCTGTCAGTCCTTTATTTATTGGGAATTTGCCGGTGATTTCGGTTCCTGGGAATTTTCCCAGGAGCAAAAACCAATACAGATGAGGATAGTGATGCGATGTACAACCTTACCTCGGTTTATTTTACGGTATGCACATGTTTACTTTAGTATTTCCGTATTGTACTCCAATATCAAGATAATGTCACTTTATCACTAAATAAATTGCACCATAGATAGATAATGTTATTTTATCTAATCTCATACTGAAATTTACACATTAAAAAACTAAACACAGTATCATAATGACAGTCTTTACGCACAAGCTATCAAAATAAATTTAAAAAGTTATTTTTCGATACAGTTGTCGTATGGGCAACTGTATTGAAAAATAACTTTTTTTCCATTCTGGATACAGGTATTTTAAACAGGTTGCAATGCAAATACATTGCAACTTTGCAAAATTTTTCTACATAATCTGTGAACGCGGCGCCGCGCGGCGCGTCGCGCATGCGCACTACGCATGCTCGATCTGCAAATGGATTTATAAGTAAGAAATAGAGCTGTTAAATTAACTTCATGGTTGTATTTAAAATATTATTATCATATATTGCATGAGATTAGATAAAGTAGTGTATGAAACTGCACATAATTAGGTCTTAAAATACTCGTGAGGTCTATTATAACATTCGCCTTCGGCTCATGTATAAACTCACACTCGTATTATAATAACCCTTATTATGCAACAGTTTCATAAACTACTATTTCGTAATTATACCCAAGGAAATAATAAGGCCCTTGTATTAAAGTGGCGCCTCTTAGGATAAGAAATCATATCATAACCACACCCCGGCTACTCCATACATATCGCTCATTGGCAGCAATATGGCCACAACGTACATTTATGTCTTTATTGCACTTAGATCACTTTAGTGATTTTTTTTATACTATGTCGGGTGGCAGACAAGCATACGGCCCGCCTGATGTGAAGCGGTTACCGTAGCCATATTAACGCTCGCAACATAAAATATTACTCGCGCGCCGCCACCCCCGCTGTCATCGCAGCATCTCCTTCCTTTCTGGTGACCTCACTCACTCGCAGGAACACAACAGCCCTCGAGGGAACCGTTATTTGGATGCGGTATTCTGTGAGGTGGAGGTACATTCCCCAGTCGGGTAGCTTACAATTACGCTCCATACCTCTCTTTTCGCCAGAGCTTCGTTTGTCAGTCAGCAGGGTGCACCGCGTGCAGGTGAAGTTGGCTTTGGTTCAAAGATTTTGATGAACCACTTACACCCCAAAAAAACTTACACCCTCTTCTGTGAGGTAGAGGTACTTCCCCAGTTGGGTTCCCCAGCTTAAAAAATACGCTATGCCCTACCTCTCTTTTCGCCAGATCCTCGTCCGTCAGTCAGCAGGGTGCACCAAAAACTACTACTTAACAATGACGTCTGCAGAGTTATTTTTATATATTATTTATGTTTTAAGTTACGTATTAAGTTTACAGTAATTAAGTTATTTACATTGGCCGTGCGGTTTCCGGCAGACTAGAATAGTATCACTCCGTCTCTTCCCGTGGATGTCGTACAAGGCGACTAAGGGAAATACATTACCAAACATCGATCAGGCCTCCCCAACCCGTCTGGCCAGCGTGGGTGTAGGCCAAATCCTCCTCCTGTCTGGGACGGACGAGAGAGGGTCGTGCTCCTGTAGCGGAGTCTAAAATGACCTGATGATGATGATGATTAAGTTATTTGTTTGGAATAGCCGCAATCGTGTTACTCTGCACTCCCAATGGTTGACTGGTAGATAATGCAATAGCATTAAGTCCGCCTTTTGTACCCTGTTACTGTGGTCAATAATGATTTAAATAATAAATATAAATAAATATTTCTGGACAATTTACACAGCGCCATCTAGTCCCAAATTAAGCGCAAAGCTTGTGTTATGGGTACTAGACTACCATAGCGCGATGTAGAAATACCACTAGCGCCATCTAGTGGCTAGTGGCATCAATTAATTGGACATAACTGATTAAATAAGTACATTTTTTTTGTAAATAGGTACATACTTATAATATACATAGAAAACACCCAGACCAAGGCAAACTTCACGCACACAAATGTTTGCCCTGTGCGGGAATCGAACCCGCGACCTCGGAGTCAAAGTGACCATTGATAAAGATTAACAAACGAGGCTCTGACGAAAAGAGAGGTAGGGCATAGCGTATTTTTTAAGCTGCCCGAATGGAATAGTACCTCCACCTCACAGAATACCTTAGCCAAATTCCCTTGAGTGTTGTGTTCCTGGGAGGGAGTGGGGTCACCAGATAGAAAAGAAGGAGTTTGTTTGTTTGTTAGTTCTTTAATGCAATAACAATATGTAATACAATTACTCCTACACCAACGAATCGGCGATCCCTTAGTGTTGCTGATCTCTATGGGCGGCACCATATCTCTCGTTTCGCCAGAGCCTCGTTTGTCAGTCAGCAGGGTGCGCCACATGCAGGTGAGGTTGGCTTTGGTTCAAAGATGTTGATGAATCATTTACACCCCATAACCATGCTGCCCAAATGCGGGTTGGCGGAGGCCAGTGTTATCAAGCCGCCTAAAGGCCACTGACTTGGCTTAACGTCTGTCATCTAATGACAACAGCTGGGACGGACGGCTGAACTCGCCCTCCGAAGCACGGAGGAGCTCGAGATAAATAAATGCACCCAAGCTACGGTCGAAGTTATTTTAAGTTTTGTCATTTCTGGCAGCCCTATCAATGAATCATTTAGATCGAGGCAACATAACTTGAGAGGTAGGTCACAGAGACAAACTGTTGTCATGGGCTACTGGCGATTACTTATATGGTTAATACATGTGATTTTATTTTATACTATATCGGGTGGCAGAATACGGCCCGCGTGATGTGAAGCGTTACCGTAGCCATATTATAACGCTCGCAACAAAAAATATCGCCTGCGCGCCGCCACACCCACTGCCAACGCAGCATCTCCTTCCTTTCTGGTGACCTCACTCGCAACAATCCTCAAGGGAATTTTTATTTGGCTGCGGTATTCTGTGAGGTGGAGGTATATTCCCCAGTCGGGTAGCTTACAATTACGCTCCCTACCTCTCTTTTCGCCAGAGCTTCGTTTGTCAGTCAGCAGGGTGCACCGCGTGCAGGTGAAGTTGACTATGGTTAAAAAATGTTGATAAACCAGTTACACCCTAAAACAACCTGATTACAAAATTAAAAGCAATCACTTGCCAAGCGTTATCAATAAGGAAAATTACCTTCTATTGCGTCGAATTGCACTGAAATGGATCATTCCAATGTACGCAATGAATAAATACTATAGATATGGTTTCACCATCTTTATCAGCCTGTATCTACCCGCCGTGTGGTTTCCGGCAGACTAGAATAGAATCACTCCGTCTTATCCCGTGGATGTCGTAGAAGGCGATTAAGGGAAATACATTATCAAACATCGATCAGTCCTCCCCAACCCGTCTGGCCAGCGTGGGGAGTGTAGGCCATATCCTCCTCCTGTCTGGGACGGATGAGAGAGGGTCGCGCTCCTGTAGTGGAGACTAAAATGACCTGGTGATGATCTACCCTCAATACTCAATATCTTTATTGCATTTCATATGTAGTACATAGTTATAAGGATGTTTATACAGTATACAGATTATTACATACATATGAACCCTGTTGGGCATTGCAAAGATGTGATGGCGGTTTTTGAGGTACGGCAGATGGATTTAGGCGTTTCTCTGATTATTAATTTTTATTAAAAAAAAATTTATAATAATATGACAATTAATCAGAAATAAGTAAAAAATGTGTTTGTTTAAAAATTACATTTAGAACAATATTAAATGTTTAAATAAGTTTTGATTGTCTATTCATTGTTAATATCAATATTTTGTCTATTTATGTAGGTATTATATGAATGTCTGTCTTTATTCTATGAATTATTTATAATAATCATATTATTTTAGTCATAAAGTATGTTAATTTAATTTCAATGAAATGTCAATAATATTAATATTTCATTAGTTTATAAAAATATATTTAAATATTCCTATGTCAAACAAAATTATTTGGTCATGTTTAATAGTAGTACTAATGTTTATTTATTTACATACCTTTTTGTCTTTATCGTTTAGAAATTCGTCTAAGGAATAATAGCTTTTCTGTGTTAAAAACTGTTTCAGTTTATTTTTTTTTCTATACTACTTCGTGTGGCAGACAAGCATACGGCCCGCCTGATGTGAAGCGGTTACCGTAGCCATATTAACGCTCGCAACATAAAATATCACTCGCGCGCCGCCACCCCCGCTGCCATCGCAGCATCTCCTTCCTTTATGGTGACCTCACTCACTCGCAGGAACACAACAGTCCTCAAGGGAACCGTTATTTGGCTGCGGTATTCTGTGAGGTGGAGGTACATTCCCCAGTCGGGTAGCTTATAAGTACGCTCTACTACCTCTCTTTTCGCCAGAGCTTCGTTTGTCAGTCAGCAGGGTGCACCGCGTGCAGGTGAAGTTGGCTTTGGTTCAAAGATGTTGATGAACCACTTACGCCCCGAATTGCACTGAAATGGATCATTCCAATGTACACAATGAATAAAAACTATAGATATGGCTTCATCATCTTCATCAGCCTGTATCTACCCGCCGCACACTGGTCCAGAAAAAGAAAAAATGGAATTAGTTTATTATCCTAGTTAATTATCCTTTTTTGTCAACAATGAGACCAAAAATGGGCGTGATAACAAAATATGTCCTTGCGATAGAACTAAAATTTTTGCTTGCTTCAACAGTTGAAGAAATCGGTAAACCTTTTGAATTTGTCAGTGTTGGATGATCCATTATATTCTTCAACAGACGTTGAACAATAATGTTTAGACCGTAAGTGTATTTAATTTAATTAATATTTAAAATAAAATGTCATTTGTACATACGAGTATACAAACTTTACTTACGTATTTGATACTAAATTAAAGAGTACTTATCGCATAAACGGGGACGCAATGGGACTAAGTTGTTACTGTATGAGCTTCTACTAGTATAACCCTATATAAGCTATATGTAATCATCTTTAACAAAGTAAAACATTTTGTACTAAACTCGTATGAAATAAACATTTCATACAAAAATAATATAAAAGTTTATTTAAAGCTGAAACTATGCATTATTAAGAAAAAAACCGGACAAGTGCGAGTCGGACTCGCCCACCGAGGGTTCCGTACGTAGTATCAATATTAAATTTGATATTTTTCATTATAAAAAAGCAATAATGCGTCGAAAAAAATAAATAAAATATATTTTGCAATGTGTACATCAATCCCTTTCATATGATACCCCATTTGAACTTGTAGTTTCAATTTGAAATTTCGACACCCTATAAAAAATATAGACCCCCTATTTTTTAAGATCTATTTACAAATGTATAGTTTTGAGATTTATTCCTGTACTTGTAGTCTATAACGATATTACTTGCCAAATTTCATAGTTCTAGGTCAACGGGAAGTACCCTATAGGTTTTGATTCCCTTGAGAATGTCCAAATATGCGTTTTTTGCTGAATAAACGGCCGTAACTTTTTTTTACGTAATCTTAACAGTTTGATTATTTTACAACTTCATGGGACCGTAGACCTGAGTATACAGTTCAAATTTCAGCTTGATACCTCCACGCATTCTCGATGTAGAAATTCTTGACAGACAGACAGACAGACGGACAACAAAGTGATCTTATAAGGGTTCCGTTTTTCCTTTTGAGGTACGGAACCCTAAAAATGGAAGTTACAAAATATGTTACTAGTAACATTGATACCATCGAAAAAAATTCAAAAATCCCAAATTCCATTTTTTACTTTTTCTGAACCAGTGTGCGCCGTGTGGTTTCCGGCAGACTAGAATAGAATCACTCCATAGTTTGGCCAGCGCGGGGAGTGTAGGACAAATCCTCCGTCCGTCTAGGACGGACAAGAGAGGGTCGTGCTCCTGTAGTGGAGACTAAAATGGACCTGATGATGATAATAATTACAATCTACAGACCCCGAGGTCCGTGTATCTTGTCATATATATGTAATCATAACTCATTACACCTCCTTCGCGCCGTTGTAGGGTAAAACCGGTCATGGTAAACGATGACCGGATGGCAATTGGCTCCAGCCAGTCGTCGGTTAATCAACGGCCATTGATGCGCGGACGCAGCTCACTTTAACACAATAGGGCTGTCGACTTGCCGGTTTTAAATTTGAAAAAATTCCGTTCATTTCAATGGAAAATGTATTTGATGATCATTCCTCAAGGACATGATCGATCTCTATTTTTTTCGACACACACCGCAAGCATGTCGATGTCTTTAATTGTGACAAGTTTGGGGCCATCCATAAATTACGTCACACGTTAAGGGGGAGGGAGGGGGTCGATGAAGTGTGACATAGTGTGACAAGGGGGTGGGAGGGGTCCTAAATTTCGTGACGTAACATTTCGAATGTATTATAATCTAAGTGTTAACACGAACTTTGAATTATTAACGAAAAGCTCAGAAACATTTGCAACTCTAGATGTAAATATGCAAAATATGTGACGTCACACTAGGGAGGGGGAGTCTCACAAATGTGACCAGCTGTGACAAGGACGGGGGGAGGGGTCAAAAAATCATGAAATTCGTGTGACGTAATTTATGTATGGCCCCTTTCATGAAAATCGGTTCAGTGGTTTTGGAGCCTATGCATTTCCAAGAGTGACGTTCCGCTCGCTTCACATTTTTTTAATACTACAAGTACTCGTGTTGCAGACAAGCATACGGCCCGGCCCGCCTGATGTAAAGCGGTTACCGTAGCCATATTAACGCTCGCAATATAAAATATCGCTCGCGCGCCGCCACCCCTACTGCCAACGCAGCATCTCCTTCCTTTCAGGTGACCTCACTCACGCGCAGGAACACAACAACCCTCAAGAGATTTGTTATTTGGCTGCGGTATTCTGTGAGGTGGTGGTACATTCCCCAGTCGGGTAGCTTACAATTACGCTCCCTACCTATCTTTTCGCCAGAGCTTCGTTTGTCAGTCAGCAGAGTGCACCGCGAGCAGGTGAAGTTGTCTTTGGTTCAAAGGTGTTGATGAACCACTTACACCCTTGATGTGGCAACCCTATCGACAGAATCGCCCGTTCCAACAACAAACAGTCACGCACGTTGTTGTTATTGAGTACGAACTCCGTTTCGGAGTATTTTATCTTTACAACGTGATATCACTGTTTGTCTCTCCGTTTAGTGGAAATGTTTCTAGGCAACAAATACATCTGCGTACGAGGATAAACGTGACAATGAGTCATGCTTTTACGCGCGTGTACTTTTTAACTGACGAAAAAACGGAGGAGGTTCTCAATTCGGGGGTGTAAGTGGTTCATCAACACCTTTGAACCAAAGCCAACTTCACCTGCACGCGGTGCACCCTGCTGACTGACAAACGAAGCTCTGGCGAAAAGAGAGGTAGGGAGCGTAATTGTAAGCTACCCGACTGGGGAATGTACCTCCACCTTACAGAATACCGCAGCCAAATAACAATTCCCTTGAGGGTTGTTGTGTTCCTGCGAGTGAGTGAGGTCACCAGAAAGGAAGGAGATGCTGCGTCGGCAGAGGGGGTGGCGGGGCGCGAGCGATATTTTATGTTGCGAGCGTTAATATGGCTACGGCAACCGCTTCACATCAGGCGGGCAGTATGCTTGTCTGCCACCCGACGTAGTATAAAAAAAAAAATTCGACGAATTTTTTTTTATGTATGTTCATGCACAACTTTTTATAGAATAGTCTGATTTTGATAATTTTTTTTTATTGGAAAGGGTATACCCCAAAGTTGGTCCCAAATAAATATGGAAAAAAAAATTCAATCTTAAGGGTAGGAAAACAGGGGATGATTGATTGTTCACTCACTGATTGTGATGTATGGCGCATAACTTTTCACAGAGTAGTCCGATTTTGATAATTATTTTTTTATTGGGAAGGGTAAACCCCGAAGTTATTCCCAAATAAATTTGGATAAAAATTTTCAACCCTAAGGGTAGGAAAACAGGAGATGATTTATAGTTCATTCACAGATTTTAATGCTAAGTTGTGTATTACAAAAAAAAAACAAGTTCGGGGTACAAGTGGTTCATCAACATCTTTGAACCAAAGGCAACTTCACCTGCACGTGGTGCACCCTGCTGACTGACAAACGAATCTCTGGCGAAAAGAGAGGTAGGGAGCGTAATTGTAAGCTACCGGACTGGGATATGTACCTCCACCTCACAGAATACTGCAGCCAAATAACAATTTCCTTGAGGGTTGTTGTGTTCCTGCGAGTGAGTGAGGTCACCAGAAAGGAAAGAGTTGCTGCGGTGGCAGCAAGGGTGGCGGCGCACGAGCAATATGTTAGGTTGCGAGCGTTAATATGGCTATGGTAACTGCTTCACATCAGGCGGTCCGTATGCTTGTCTGCTACCCGATGTGGTATTAAAAAAAACTCACCAAGAATGAGCTTCAGACCAGCTATTTTAAAAGTAATCAAAAATTAAGCCTGTAGTAATTAGTACATTACAGCCACAAAAAATTATAAAGTAAAAACTTTTTAACAAAAAAATTAAACCGCCGAAAAAAAATGAAAAGCAAAAAATAATAAACTTTGTTTTTATTGATCTTAATAACTAAGTTCTTAAACTAATTTAAGTACACCTGAGTAATTTTGAGTCGGCGCCAAACAATCAATGAACAAAGATCACTAAATTACCTCAAATTTAAGGAAATAAAAATAACCAAATCAAATTAACAATGCAACGTGAAATCTCCAACGGTAAACAAAAATATTCCAAAAAATTGCGTGTTTGGCGCCGACTCAAAATTACTTAAGTGTACTTAAATTAGTTTAAGAACTTAGTTATTAGTTATTACGAATAAGCATTGCCATCCAGCGTGGCAATGCTGCTAGTCTTCTGGCCATTATACCTTTTGACGGCGATGCGGAAGAATATTTTGACGCCATTTAGTTTATTATATTTTATTACTTTTAATTAGTTTTTGTCATTTCCGTTTTATTTGTATATATAGTTAGCCATATTTAGTTTTTAATTTAATTGTATATTTTTAATTATTGGTAAGTAGTTTGTATAGATTATTATGTAAAATTTCTATAGTTATTAAGGTCAATAAAAACAAAGTTTATTATTTTTTGCTTTTCATTTTTTTCGGTGGTTTATTTTTTTTTGTTATAAAGTTTTTTACGTCAGTTTTACTTCAAAAAGATCTACCCTAAAAATATCAACGTCCTAAAGGTCATTACCCACCCAAGTTCAACGCATCCTAACAAGAGCGCGCCAAACAGGGCGACACGTAAAAATGTAGGCGAACATTATGTACGTAAATATAAAAAAAGTGAGCACACCGTTACATCTCGAGTTTTGTAATTTTATTGGTTTTTTGAACTATATATTAGTAGCGGCCCGGTACGTGCTTCGCTACGTATAAAGTGAAATAATAAAAAAAAAAAATTGGAACACCAAATTCATTTATTCGAACAAAAAAATATTTTATTAATTGCTAGCTATTTTAAAACTTAATCTAAAACATTTGGATAAACAATATTTTTTGTTTTTCCATTTTGAGCATGAATAAACAAACGGCTGGGGGGGGGGGTGTACCGACTCTGGAACAGGCAACATAAAGTCGAAGCACGTCCTGTCAACACTGAAAAAAGTTTCAATTTGACAGCAAAATCCCCATTAACAGTCCGAATAAACCCTAAACATTTGGTTTGGATAGGTGAGCCCGTTCTTGAGTTATAAAATTACAACGAAAAGTGGCATTGATTTTTATATATATAGATTTACATTTTTTAGTAAAGTTCTATTAGATTCCACTGACATTTGAATGCTATTCTACAATGATGTAATGAATAGACTGAGATAATGATCTATTTGATTATTGACAAATTTAATATTAATTGATCAATTCCAAATATTTTTCATTAGGCTGGAATTTATTAAATTTACATGCTATTTATAATGGCTAAAAAAGCTGATTTTTTTTTTATATACTACTTCGGGTGGCAGACAAGCATACGGCCCGCCTGATGTGAAGCGGTTGCCGTAGCCATATTAACGCTCGCAACATAAAATATCGCTCATGCGCCGCCACCTCCGCTGCCAACGCAGCATCTCCTTCCTTTCTGGTAACCTCACGCACTCGCAGGAACACAAGAACCCTCAAGGGAATTGTTATTTGGCTGCGGTATTCTGTAAGGTGGAGGTACATATACTGGTGATTTGTTTTAAATAACATCTATTTAAATGTTACCCTATTTATTGCAAATAAATTATTTTGAATTTTGAACTAGCAAAACGCAAAAATCTTCGCATGTATTTTTTTAACATCACTTCAACTACGAAATGAAATCAATTTCCAATGGAATACAATAGGCTATTTGGCAATGTTCAAAAATTGTATACATTATTTAACAATATCAATATAAAATATACGAAAACTTTAAAGGTCTGCAAACTTTCATTCTAATATCTTCCGTCCGACTTATTTTAGGGTCGATCAAAGTTTGGCGGGAAAGTCGATTTTAAAAGTTATGAAATTATTAAAAAATAATATTTCCATTGTAGAAGCCATAAAATATACTATAAACTTTATTATGATACTAATTACATAAACGTAATATTTAACATAGGTGTCGTACAAATTTCTGATTTGATCCATACAAAATACAAACGTATGACGTCATAACCTAGTATCCTGTCATATCGAGCGTTTTCGGGAAAATCCAAAATTGTAATTTTCAAAATCTCGAGTGATTTTTGTGCTATCAAAGTAATTCTTTCACACGTTTTATTATTGTGACGTCCTTTGCTTACAAAACCGAAAAAAAATTTGGTCAAATAGCTTAATACACTATTTTACGTACATGAGCTTAGAGCAACCCATTGGGTATATTATTCTGGCCATTGATATGGTCCCGTATCTGCGAATCTTTGTTTGCGTTTATTTATATCTGTGTTTAGTTTAAATAAAAGGTGTAACAGCGACCCAATAAATGTTATATATATATATATATATACTAGCTGTCCCGGCGAACTTCGTACCGCCTAACAGTCAATGAATGTCGTGATGTACATATATATATGAACAAAAACGTGAGGCACGTGTCAGTCTAATTGTACACGCAAGTTAAGCAACGTCAACCGTAGCCTGTTCATGGATGAGTTTATGTTATCTCGAGCTCGTCCGTGCTTCGGAAGGCACGTTAAGCCGTCGGTCCTGGTGTTTATCATTAGATGGCAGTCCTTAAGCCAAGTTAGTGGCCCAACCCGTAGCTGAGCAGCGTGTTGGAGTATGCTCTAAACATCTTCGGTTGAGGGAAGACCCGTATCCCAGCAGTGGGTAAATAATAAGTTCAGTACTTTACAAAGTCACAAAAAAAGTACCAATTGACAACAATAAATATTTCAATCCACAAAACAAATCACAGACAACATTCGCGACGTAAAAGTGAGACCAATCGATTTGACATTTACATAACAATTAAAATTCCAATCCTCTTTAACTGGCACTATTTGTATGGGAAAACGTTTTTTCTTTTATTTAATTCTTTCGTCAATTTTTCAATGTTTTTAATACTTTCCCGACCAAGACACGACATTATTTTATATATTACTAGCGACCCGCCCCGGCTTCGCACGGGTGCAATGCTGATACTAAATGTACTACAGAATGTCTTTGCGCTTTGTCCTATCCAGTCCTTCCCCAGTTATAGGCACACGCCGCCGGCTCCGCGGCCGGTACCGCCACAGCCGTTATGTCCCTGCATTTTAAATGTGTAATATCTTTTAAATGTGTATATAGACATATACCATCGCGAATTTTTTTGTAGACCATTTTAAGGTGAACAATACTGTACTATATTATTTTGATCTATCTCGTTGGGTTCAGCCAGCGTTTGCAATGAAAGAGCAAAAAAACGTGTTTATTTACGACATCACATTAGAAACCTCTAAATTATCAGTGTTTTTCTACTATGTTATGCATATATTATACATATAAACTTTCCAGTTGAATCACTCTATCTATTAAAAAAAACCGCATCATAATCCGTTGCGTAGTTTCAAAGATTTAAGCATACAATGGGACATAGGGACAGAGAAAGCGACTTTGTTTTATACTATGTAGTGATATAGATTTATGGAGCTTGATTTAAATTTCTGAACGCACGCATAAATATTTTAGAACCAATAAATCAGCCTGGCGCAACTCAAAGTAAAAAAACGACTCTATGAATCGGAAGCGAATTTGGTACAAATTCTGATTGTTTTCGCTTCCATTTCATACATATTAGAATTACGCTATTTGTATGGCACATCCGTCTCTTAAAACGTAGTGGTTACATTCTCTTTGCAATAAATATTTAAATCCACAAAACTGTTTTCAAAACAAATCACAGCCAACTTTCAAGACGTAAAAATGAGACCAATAGAGTTAACATTTGTTTTTAATCTATGACATTTGTTCTATAATGAGCTTAATATACATTTCTGAACGCACGCATACATTTGGCGTACGCACGTACGACAACGTCACATTTGACAGCTACGACAACCACGAACATTTTGTATGGGAAAATGTTTTTTCTTTTATTTTATTTTTTCGAGAATTTTCCGATGTTTTTAAGAGTTATTCTGCTATTCGGGACGGAAACAAATCCAACAAATCAAAAACCATGGCAATCGGTCTAGCCGTTCTCGAGTTATAAGTGTTGTAATAAACACGACTTTCTTTTATATATATAATAATAGAAATAGATATATAATATATATATAGATATATATATATATATATATATATCAGGTATTTATCTAAAAAAAATCGAACAATTATACAAATTTTTATATTTATTTTTGTCGATAAGTTTTTATCTATTATTCTACTTTGGGGTGTAAGTTATTTATCAACATCTTTAAACCAAAACCAACTTCACCTGCACGCGGTGCACCCTGCTGACTGACAAACGAAGCTCTGGCGAAAAGAGAGGTAGGGAGCGTAATTGTAAGCTACCCGACTGGGGAATGTGCCTCCACCTCACAGAATACCGCAGCCAAATAACAATTCCCTTGAAGGTTGTTGTGTTCCTGCGAGTGAGTGAGGTCACCAGAAAGGAAGGAGATGATGGTGGTATTGGTGGCGCGCGAGCAATATATATTTTATGTTGTGAGCGCTAATATGGCTACGGTAACACGCTTCACATCAGGCGGGCCGTATGCTTGTCTACCACCCGAAGTAGTATAAAAAAAATCTATTTTTACCCCCTTTCAGGGTTACAATTTATCCCGGGCGGTATTCATCACTTAAAAATCCCCTACCATACATTACTCAGCTTCAGTGGGCGTCGACTCCTAAGTGCGTTTACACACTACGCCGCGGCGGGAGCGCGGTTTACACGCGGCTACTAAGCTGCCACAATATGACAGAATGACGGCTACTGCCGCGACATTGATGGCCCTAATATTCCATACTGAGTACTTAGTTGACGAGCTCGGTGGCGTAGCGGTCAATGACGCGGCTTCGACACCAACACTCGTGGGTTCGATTCCCACACATGACAAACATTTATGTGCATGAACATGTCTGTTTGTCTTAGTCTGGGTGTTTTCTATGTATCTTAGGTAGGTATGTATTTACAAAAAAAAATGTATTTACGTATATTTATCAGTTGTCTAGTACCCATAACACAAGCTTCGCTTAATTTGGAGCTAGATGGCGCTGTATAATTTGTCTGACAGTATTTATTTATTTAGTGTGAGGCTTTGACATTTGAAAAAGTTATTTTTTATTATGCCACTAGAATGGAAACAAGCACACGGCCCGCCTGATGGAAAGCAGTTACCGCATCCTAAGAACGCCTGTAACATCAGGGGCATCACACGCGCGTTGACGCCCCTTTTTGAAGAACCCCATGCTATAGTCTCCTGAGAAAACCTCGACAGGCAGTTCATTTCACAGTTTGACAATACGCGGGAGAAACTTCTCCGGAACCGCACGGTATGTGACCACTTAGGCTCCAATGTGTGAGGATGAATCCCTGTCGATGGCGAGCGGTGGCACTGTAGAAGAAGGCCGTGGGCACATGTCAAAAAACTCCTCTGAACACACCCCATTGAATTTACCAGACACGTGTTACATATCCAAATTAACCTAGTTGCTCACTGCAAAATGTGAGCAAGTAACTCACATAATTTTGATATGTTAAATCTTATAAACTCTTCCTGGCCGTGTGGCTTCCGGCAGAGTAGAATAGAATCACACACACAGAGCGGCAGGGAGTGGCCATACTGTACTATTTACTATTATTTATACTGTGACCAAACTATATCGCCCGATTTTGTTATCATTAGTTTTTTCTGATGAAGCACTACGGGCGATTAGAATAGCGGTCCCGCCGCGTGCCGCCACGACGCGACGCGCCGTGTGTAAACGCTCTAAAACTGTTCTGTACTGTTTTGTTTGTTTGTATTTTATCTCGCCAACAAAACAGTGACTAACAGACAACAAAGAAAATAATTTTATATATGAGGTCATTGTTGTTTGACCTACTAAGATCAACAAAATACTACTATACTGATACATATTAATTTCCTGTCCCCTACTTTACTGGAGTACATAGCAAAAAGGTGGTGTAATGCAATATAAGGGAAATGAAAAAACCATACAATGGAGAATGGATTTTCATTGATTGTCTTTGGTATAATTTGTGTCCATCATACAGGTTCAAATTTAGAATATGCAAATTGACCAACATTCTTTTCAGTTTGATATATATATATATATAGGCTGCGGTAACTGCTTTCCATCAGGCAGGCCGTATGCTTGTTTGCCACACTGGTGGTATAAAAATAAAATAAAAAAAAAACAGAGCTCGATGGCGTCGTTGCGCGTGTCAGTCTAATCGATCACGCAAGTTAAGCAACGTCGACCGCAGCCTGTCTAAGGATGGGTTTATTTATCTCCAGCTCCTCCGTGCTTCGGAGGGAACGTTAAGCCGTCGGTCCCGGCTGTTGTCGTTAGATCACAGTCGTTGTTAAGCCAAGTCAGTGGCCTTAAGGCGGCTTGAAAACACTGGCCTCCGCCAACCCACAGTTGTGCAGCGTGGTGGAGTATGCTCTAAACCCCTTCGATAGAGGGGATACCCATATCCCAACAGTGGGATGGTTATGGGTTTAGGCTGAATGTAGGAACGTCTCAATAATATAACCAAAGGTGAAAGAATTACTTTGATAGCACAAAAATCTCTCGAGATATGTGTATTTGGACTTTCCTGAAAACGCTCCATACTAAAAGCGTTATGTTACGCATCAAATCAGAAAATTGTAGCACAGCTATGTTTATGTAATTAGTATCATAATAAAAGTTATAGTATTTTTTATTGCTTCTCTAATGGAAATATATTTTATATGTAAAAATTATATTTCCATTGGAGCATAAGTAGTAACATGTCGAACATAAGTTATAAAAATTTTAAGATCGCAAATCGTTTTATGTATTTTACGTTACTGATATAGATTTTTTCTAATTTTAGAACAGGGTTTCCCAACCTTTTGTACATCAAGGCTCCCCGGATCACAAATAATATTTTCATGCCCCCCCCCCCCATAAAATTTTCAGTAAGTAAATACCTACAATAAAAATCGCATTATTTTAACAACATTTATTTTTATGTAATTTGTACAAAAATAATCACAAAATGAACTTTGACTAAATTAAAACGTTTTTATCAACCAATCTATAAGAGTACTAGGGAGTATAGTGACAATACAAGTGAGATACTTGAGCTTGCATTCTCCCTACAGTGTTTACTTCATATTCTACCTACAGTGTTTACTTCAATAACGCATTGAAATAATTTTTCTATTGAAAACACAAACGTCTCAAGCCCCCCTTGACATCCCTCTACGCCCCACTAGGGGGGCGCGCCCCCCTGGTTGGGAAACCCTGCTTTAGAACATTAGTCACATGCCTATATAAGAGTGCTGTGTTTACCATGTGTCATAGCAAATAAACAATTTCAGTTCATATTTTGAATCTGTGACAGAAAAGTCAATAAAACCCAGTCATAAAGGTACCAAACATTACCAAACATGGTAAGCGTGTTGGTGTCATTACCTAACAAGATAACTGTGTATGGACGTATTGTCAATCAAAATATCTGTCAACATAATTGACAACACATCCAAACACCAATATAATGTTAGGCAACGTGACAAACACCGCCAACATGATAAATAATGTATGGCAGCTTTAACTATTATTCACTTTTATGCAATTACATTAGAGAACAACATAGCCAGTGCTGAATCAAGCATTTTGGGTCGCTGTTGGTGATAAAAAGTATTTTGATCTAGCATTTATGTAAACTGTTGTGGCAAACTTTATAATGGGCAAGTTTACCTACACAGTTTTTAGGATAATCCATCCTAATTTACCTACACAGCTTTAAGGCAGTTTAGAATAGATATTTTAAAAATCGAAATGTACATATAGGTATTTTTTTTTTAATTTAATGTATAGACAAAGATCGGTCTACAAAGTCGTATGTATAGTCCAGTTGTACAATTACAAACAGCACATTCTCTAAACAAAGAAGCATAAACATCTCGTTCAACAACGCACAATACTCAGTTCAAAGTACTCAGATACATTTTTAATTAATATATACTTACAGATATGTCCAAAGCGTGAAACTGAAAATCACTTGTCAAAACTAAAAAAAGCACAAAATCACAAAGTAACTATCACAAATAAAACACTCCGATCACTGATTCATGTCACATATTGTAGTTTTCTAATTAAACAGTTTGTTTTCCTGTTTTAATGTTATTACTTTCAATTTTCGATGCGATACACACACCTTTCGCCATAATTCTTTGGCGAATGAATGAAATGAAACTAGTAAAGAAGAAAATTACTGACAGATTGATTGATTTGACAGAAAGAAAGACTGACTCACTTCCGGAAAACGACAATGACATTAGGCAAGTATATTTGATACACTTGCCTAATGTCATAACCGTATTTTAACGTAAATAATCGGTTAACGATCGATTTAGTTATATCGATATAAAATTGATGTGCTACCTGATTGTGTCGCGATTTGAATGATTTTATTTGAGTAACGCTTCTGTACTGGTACTATTTCTTATTCTGTGGCACTACCCGATACAATCCGACACAACTCGATTCAACATTAGCATTTTTTTAAACTTTAATAATAACAAATATTATGACGGGCCGATTGGAGTGGTAGAATGGCTAGTAATGGTTACTATGACTTCAAGGTTGCATGTTCGATCCCCGAACAAGGCAAATAGTGATATGTTCCCTTAACTGTTTATCTTGGTCTGAGTGTTTTCTATGTATTATAAGTATGTACATATTTACAAAAAAAAAAGTAAGTACTTTTAGGAGTAGTCTAGTACCCATAGTACAAGCTTTGCGCTTAATTTGGGACTAGATGTCACTGTGTAAATTGTTTGGAAATATTTATCTATTATTATTCACTATAACGCAATATTCCGCTTTTCGATCCAGCCACCTCCAGCTACCCGTGTGAGATCATCAATCCACCTGGATGAAGGGAAATACTTCGTCGTTTCATGGCCGTACGCTTAACCTTCGCAGGAAACATGTAGAGTATGCGAGGCAAAAAGAAAAATCTAGATTTGTAGTTGTGCTAATATACACCAGCTTATCATTGATTGTTTACAAAATAATGGTTACTTTGTGTGGCGAGCCACACAAAGTAACTTACTTACTGTACAAAATGTTCCATAGTCTCGTTATTGCCGTTAGAACAAACTAACCGTCATTAGAAATTCAGTGCTATATTTTAATTATGATCAAACTCCGATCACTCATTTATTTAGCTGCAATATTTAACGTTTATTCATTCGATTTGTCTGATTATGATTATACAATGAACTTTCCTATTCACGAAAAAAGTGATATTAGAAGTAATTTTCTAAATAAAAAAAGAATACACCGTGTAACTGAAAAAAGAATTTCAATGCTTTCAAAATACAATTCTAATAACACTCTATACGTTGATGGAATACCTCATTTTAGAAATATTAATAAATTAAAAGATTGGGGTAAAATTAAAAAAATGGAAAAACAGTTTAAGCTTATGGTTGCGATGAATGGTGTGAAATATGATTATAAAAGAGATATGCATTGGAGAACGTGGAGAGAAGTTATTTACCCAAATAAAAGCAGAAGAGTGTTTTGTTATCGATGTGATAATTTCGTTAATGTGACTTGTGCTAGCTGTAATAAAAGTGCGCTTTGGGTGAGATACATATATAATTTACCTAACTTCGGTTTACGATTTAGCTCTATTTGAGTTTAAGGAAAGGTAGGCAATTAGCTATTGGCTTCAGTAGTAGGGTTCAAGCTACCTTTATACAAATAAAACTTTAAAGAAATTCGATTATGACGCCAAAATTTATTATTCTGGGCTTTTAAGTGATATCATGTATGCAAAATTTCATGGCAAATGGTTCAGTAAGAGTTAGGTTAAGAGTTAATCAAAAGAAATTAAGGATTTCATCAAAAGTGCTAGAGAGTTTTTAAAGATCTATTAATCTATTTAATGGATAATAATATATTAATAACATACACAGCTATAAATAAATCTTTGACCTTATCGTCAGAAAATCATATCCAAAGAAATTAACTGACTTGGCTGTTATAGCTCCTCAGAACATTGTTGCGGAACCACAACGTGTTGAGAGGGGTTTCCTACAGGGTTGATTCACTATCTCCTTTTGGGAACACACAATCTAAAATGTTATTAAAAACTACATCTTCTCATAATAATATATATTTCATCAAAATAAAACTTAAAACAATAAACCACAATCTACCACATATTTTTCCTGATTCTTCTTGACAACTTCTTTACAACTAAATTTTCTCAAACCAAACAAAATACATTCTCATATTTGAATTCAAATTCCTACAATCTGTCACTATGTTTTTCAGCCATCAATAAAACCATAAACAATAAAACTAATTCTCCAACAAACATAACTAATGAATAGAATACGTAAAGAGAGGCAAAGTCTCTCCTCAAACTTAATAAATAAATAAATATTCCTGGCACAAAATACACACTGCCACATAGTCCCATACTAAGCAAAGCTTGTACTATGGGTATAAGATAAGTGATGTAATACTTAAATATCTGTCATAACCATCACAAACAACAAACCATCTGTCATAAGGCGCCAGCTGGTACTTGCCGGCTCCCGGCCAGAGAAGACGACAGTACATCATGTTATGTGGCACTCGCGATTTGTAAAGTAGAAGTCTTCGTCGTGGGCTGAAGTACTGCTTCGCTCTATCAAGTACACTCGGTTTTTTTCGACGTCAACTTGAACTTTTCCTCTATTTGACGGGGGCCCATCACACATTCCCATCACTATGTCTCCTGTGTAGCTAGAATTAACAGCGGCGACCGCCAAAAAATGCAATAAACAGTGAAGTCCTTCTCAACCGCACGTAACT
This sequence comes from Hypsopygia costalis, assembly GCA_937001555.2. NCBI lineage: Eukaryota > Metazoa > Arthropoda > Insecta > Lepidoptera > Pyralidae > Hypsopygia > Hypsopygia costalis. The sequence continues at coordinate 1,080,781 of OW443355.2, forward strand.
TTTTCTTCTAATGACTTCAATAATTACTTCGTATCTTCTCCTTCTTTTGATCCTTTACTCAAATCAGCTACTATTGCTAAAATATCTTCCATGGCTCATCCTGACACTGAGTCTTTTGCTTTTTCTCCAATATCAATGGATGAAATAAGTAAAATAATCATGTCAATCAAGTCAAAGGCAGTTGGCTCCGACGATGTGAGTAGGGAAATGATTATTTGTATTTTGGACTTAATTCTCCCTATCATTGCTCATATCGTCAATTTCTCTTTTTTAGAAGGCGATTTTCCTCTTTTCTGGTTAAAAGCTTTTGTTATTCCTGTTCCTAAAATTCCCACTCCTATCATGCTGAAAAATTACAGACCTATCTCTATTTTGCCCTTCCTTTCTAAAATCTTAGAAGCAGCCGTTCACAAACAAGTATCTTGCTTTGTCTACTCTAACGCTCTACTCACCCCTCATCAGTCTGGCTTTCGTTCAGGGCACAGCACTACTACTGCTCTTCTCAAAGTTACAGAAGATATTAGGTTGGGTATGGAGGAGAAAATGGTCACCATAGTCGTTCTTATTGATTTTTCTAACGCATTTAATATGGTTGACCATGACATTCTACTTGCCATCCTTAAGAACATGAACTTTTCATCAATCGCGTTGAAATGGTTCTCCTCATACCTACGTGGTCGCCAGCAAGCAGTGCGTCTGGATCGTGAATTATCTGATTGGAAAGACCTATCTTCTGGCGTACCGCAGGGCGGGATCCTGTCGCCTTTAATGTTTTCTTTATTTATCAATTTCCTTTCCTTGTCATTATGCTGTTCTTACCATTTCTACGCGGACGACCTGCAAATTTACGTACAAACTACTGCAGACGATGTAAACTTAGCAATTACTCGGCTAAATTGTGATTTGTGCAGTATTAGTAACTGGTCTAAAGACTTTGGGATTTCTGTGAATCCTGCCAAATGCCAAGCTATTGTTGTGGGCAGCTCTAGGCAAGTCGCAAAAGTGGATTCCAGTTCTGTCATACCTGTCATGTTTGAAAAATGTGTAATTCCTTTTAGTCTTAGTGTGAAGAACCTTGGGCTACACATTGATTCCACATTGAGTTGGACTACACAAATCGCAGAGGTAAGTCGTGCGGTCATATCTTCTTTGCGATATCTTAATCGGTTTCGAAATTTTCTCCCCATCAATATTAAGGTCACTCTTGTCACATCTCTCATATTTCCAATCATTGATTATGCTGATGTCTGCTACCCTGATCTAAATGAAGATCTTCTTAATAAGCTGGACCGGCTTATCAACAATGCTATTCGTTTTATCTTCTGTCTTCGTAAATTTGATCATGTCTCTTCCTACCGGTCACAGCTCAAATGGCTTCCTATTCGTCAGCGCAGGCAAAAGAGATTGCTCTGTTCACTTCACTCTATTCTGTATAATCCTCTCTCCCCTGAATATTTAAAATGTAAGTTTCAATATCTTTGCGACTCTCACGAAAGGCAGCTCCGATCTGACAACTCCCTTGCGCTTTCTATCCCACTTTTTCGCACTGGCTTTATGTCTGACTCCTTCACTTTACAAGCTTCACGACTCTGGAATGCGCTACCCGATAGCATCAGAAGAATTGCGAATAAACTTAACGTCAAAAATAAAGTTCATGCATATCTCATGGACAATTTTCCAAAACTGTGAATCATCCTCCTATTCATATGTAGGTATATGTATGTTTATATTATTTTATATGTATTAAATATTCTGTATTTAAGTAATGTGTATGTATGTATATTTTCTGTTATACTATACCATAATTATATTGTTGTTAATTTATTTTGTATACCGCATTCGTGCATATCTGTTCTTCCCAAAGGTTGTCTGGTAGAGAATGCTTTTAGCATTAAGACCGCCTATGTACCCTTAATTTGTGGTAAATAAAGTTTAAATAAATAAATAAATAAAGTCCATTGCAGTCCCGGGAGATAAAACTACGGGTGCCTTGGAACTTACAACGAATTTAATCACAAGAAATTAGTAGGAGTAAGAATCTTTTGGAATTTAACTTCCCCTCTTAACAATGTGAGAGACAGCAATATGGCAAATAAGGCATTAAAAGCCTAAAGAGATGTCTAGTCAAGTGAAGCTCAACTGCCGTGCACTACGGATTTTAAGTATCTAACACTATTGGGGACCTAAAACATTGAGTTGTTACCTAATATCTATCACATCGATTATAATAATATGAATTGCAAAATGGTGTGAACGCTTGGTAATTCTCCCTTGTTGCTGCCAAATCAGAGTAGTATAGTACTATTACTTATACTGTGGTAGTATACTATGTACCCCGGATGCGATATGCAATGAATTCAACATGTCGTCTCGCTCCCGCCGCCAAAGAACATGGTGTGCTGTTTGATCGAAGTCATGATTTGCAGTAGAACATTCGCATAGGGGCGACGGCTTCTTTCATTCTAGGTGACTTTGGAACCAAACGTCGTTGGACATCTTGACACAAATCCCAATATTCTTGGCAATAGTTATTTTTAGCTTGTCAACCAGCCCGACGATCTAGGTCTGAGTCACATACAAACTCCTCTACAATTTCTAGAAGAACGTGTTAAAATTTAGATACTATTTTTTTTTAATTGAGCATCAAATTTCTCTGTGTGATAGAACGGAACGATTTTTTTTGCGACTATTACAAGTGGCGTTTATGCCGACGGCTTGTTTCCCACTTGACGTCAATATAATAATTTATATCTTTTATAATATATGTTTCTACTCAACATCATAATCATTTAGCCAACATAACACTATTTATTATTGGAAATTGTTCAAATGTAATGCTTTTTAACGATATTTACCGATTAAGAGCATCTCTACAAGAAATAACGTTCAGAAATTGTTGTAGGTCATAGAAGAAAAACCACCATGTCCGTATGAGTTTTTTGGATATGAAAATAGTAATGAAATCTGTGGAATTGACTACGAAAGAATAAATAAGATAAACAGCAAATGCCCTGAGAAATTCACACTGAGTGATTTGACGAATTGCGACAATCCTATGGAAACAAAATATCATATTAGTCGAGATTACCCAATGGTTTCTAAACGTGATAAAACTGTCATGTGCGGCGCAGAAGACTTTTGCGTTATTTCTACAATTTACGCGGTAATTACGTATTTGAAATATTTAAGTTGAAACTAAACTTAAAAAAAATATAGGTACAGTGCATTGTAATTTATTGAATGACCTTCGTTGATTGGTGATTGATAGATTCGTGGCAAATCGATTTCTAGACCCAAAAAAAAAAGTAATTAATGTTCTATACGCAGAAATAATAGCAAAATTGTAGTCTGTGGTTCTGGCAATAACAGCAGTTCATGACAACTTTTTTTTTTTAATTAAATGAAATAAATTTAATGCCAAACACATGGTATACAAATTAATTAGATCCATAGAGGTTTGTGTAGCAAAAAAGCATTAGCGCAGCTGTTTATTGACCAGTGTATACCAGGCTGCAGACACTAACCAACACTGGTTTTCAGTGAGCCTCAAACAAATATTACATACATACATAACCTATAATGGGGATTTACACAAGTATTTTTTTTTTGTTTTATACTAAGGCGCCCATTAGACGCTCATTCAAACGTCAGTCAATTCCATCAGTCATGAATTGCGTTTGCTCGACGGTGACTGATGAAATTTTATCGACATTAGACGGTCACTCTGACTGATCGTCAGTCAAACCCAAAATTTCACAGGGAATACACGTGTTCAGGCGAGAACAAATATTTATTCCTATAATATTTATTCCCTATGTACGCTTTTTTTATTTATTTATATTCGCATGAAAGATGCGTGTTTTGATAACCTGTTGATCAGCTCGAAAAGCTCGGAGCAACTTCGCGATATCTTGTTGCTAGTAGAAATATTGAAGACATGAAGTTTTTTCAGTATTTAATTATGTCATCTGATGCTATTTGTGAAGCAATTTTAAATACCTACATGTCGGGCACTTATATACGTTTTACAAGAGCTCGATGGCGTCGTTGCGCGTGTCAGTCTATTCGATCACGCAGGTTAAGCAACATCTACCGTAGCCAGTCTATGGATGGGTTTATTTATTTCGAGCTCCTCTGTGCTTCAGAGCCCACGTGAAGCCGTCAATTCCGGCTGTTGTAATTAAATGACAGTCGTTAAGCCTGGTCAGTGGCCTTTGGGCGGCTTGAAAACACTGGCGTCTGCCAACCTGTTGTTGTTGAACGCAGTTGAGCGGCCGGCGTGGTGGAGTATGTTTTAAACCCCTTCTATTGATGCGAGACTCGTATCCCAACAGTTGGATGATTATAGGTTGATGCCGAAGTACAAAAACAACATTACAAGTTATTTATCTAACACTTCAATTTTAATAATACTTATTTCGGGATATAATTGTAATAAGATAAAAAAGTAGGGTATTTATAATTTTAAAATTCAGGCATCAATTGAGAAATGTGTGATGCAAGATGATTATTATTATTATTATCTTGTTAATGTGATGGGGTAGGAATATTTGGGATGCGTAGTATGGATTCATTTGAATTTAAAGCAGGTCTTTCAGATGGTTGATCGTAATGATAGTTAATACTTGAAATTATTTGGGAAGCCGTGCCTCTTTCTAAAGATGTAAAATTATTTGTACTTCTTCTAAAGATGTAACTCCAATGCATTCCATGCCCGACTCCATCGCTGTCCGCACGCTGACTGACGCTTGACTGATGAATTGCCATTACACGTTCACTCAAAAGTCATGACTGATGGTTGAATGATGCAAAAATCAAAATATTCAGATAATCGTCAATCAACTTCATTCAACCATCAGTCACTGCATTAGACGATAGGTAATCCGTCAGTCATAGCTGTGACTGTGGTAATACTGACAGCAAAACCTACCGTGTAATGGGCGCCTAAGACTCAAGACTGATTCGGCTATATGTTAACATTTATTATAATGTGGTGACACTAAGTACGGGCCAGATAATATGTAATAATAATTTTTATTATACTTCTACAGATATCCTCCGACAAAATAGTTTTCAGAATAATAAACGCTGCCAATTCTATATTATTTTCGAAAATAATGAAACTTGGCGGGGAAAATTTCTATTGCATCGAAGACTGCGGTCATATTGATCCAGAGACGAAAAAAGTGACCAGCAACGAAAAACCATTGATTGTCAATTTATTACAAAGAAAAAAGAAACGTGAAAATCTTTTGAATGATTTTGAAAATGGCGGAAACTTTGCGAAAAGCGAGGGAAATGAATATGTCGGATCATATCTTGGAAAAGTGAAGATAAATATAAAACTACGTAAAACTTCTACGGTAAATTCTGAAGATCCTGATATGGACTATTTTGAGAGTACATCAGTACCTAGCACCATGTCTGATTGTATGAAATTAAGGACAATAAATTTGAGTAATTATTATGATGATGATGAACAAGAAGAATTATTAGAATAAGAATTATAATGTTTTAAGGATAATTTGGTGTGTAAATGGTCACGATAATTTTTGAGCCAAAGCTAACCTCGCCTGTAACAGAATTCGTACTCGTGAGCAGACTGGGGCAGTACCTACTTCCTCCAAATTTTGTGTTTGGAGTATAAACAGAAGTTCTCAGCCAAGTAACAATTTCGTAGATACTTAGTCCTTAGAGGTGTCGCCCGATCGATATTTTATGATGCAAGCTTTATAGGCTAGGCTTACCGCTTCACATCAGGCGGGCCGGTTGCTTGTTTTCCAATCAACGTAGTATAAACGATGGGCTCGATGGCGTCGTTGCGCGTGTCAATCGATCACGCAAGTTAAGCAACATCGGCCGTAGCCTGTCCATTTATCTCGAGCTCCTCCGTGCTTCAGAGGGCACGTTAAGCCGTCGGTCCCGGCTGTTGTTGTTAGGTCAAGTCAGTGGCCTTTAGGCGGTTTGAAAACACTGGTCTCCGCCAACCCGCAGTTGAGCAGCGTGGTGGAATACGCTCTAAACCCTTTCGATTAAGGGGAGACAGTATTCCAGCAGCGGGATAAATAAGGATTGAATAAGAAAATACCTCTCTTAAAATATCTTTATTTTTTTCAGTATAAGTAACAGAAAAAAAATATTTATTCGACATAAAACTTAATAAAACATGCATTTTGGCCACATTTGGCTTTATTGGACTTTACTTGGTCCAAATTCAACATTTTATTTTCTAAGGCACATATTATACCATGAATTTACCAGCCGCGTGTTACATATCCAAATTATCCGGGTTGCTCACTTCAAATGCAAGTATGCCACATAATTTTGATATGTAACACGCGTCATATAAATTCACAACATGAGAGTTCTTCTCTATTTGGTCGGTTTATTTACGTTGACATGTTCGAATGCAGACAAAAACACACTCATCTCTCAGTAAGCGCTAGAAACGCAGCAACTTTGTAAATTGCACAAATTCTCTGGCAAGTCTGGACAGCTTGCAACATCAAGCTTAACACTCAATGACCTAATGCACGTCATTGCTAAATAACTAACATCTACTAAGATAGTATAATGGTAATAAAATAATATAAATTTTCATAGAAACTTTGCTGTGTCAAAACATCTCAACGCATAATGTCAAGTTCGCATAATGTCGCGTTTGCATAATGTCACATTTGCTTAATATACACCTAATAAATAAGCCTGGATATATTAACCAAAGTTTTTACTATGGATACTTAAACCAAAACTATGCACTATAGATATTTTCCAGGTGGTTGAATGGCTAGTAATCTTCGGGGTCGCGGGTTCGGTCACCACACAAGACAAATATCTTATAAACATGTGAAACGTGACATAATGACAATATGTGACATTAAGCGCTAAGAACAAAATACAATACTTAACAACTTAATCTAATTTCACATTTTTAAAAGGCACTTATCGTAACATGAGTCAGTCTTGACTTACAATGGAAGTTTATTTATGCTTTCTTAGAGGTGATTATAAACTAAAATAAATAAGATTTAAATAAAATGCTTACTGTATTATTTAGAATAAATAATACAGTAAGCATTTTATTTATTGTAATGTATTAATTAGAATAAAGCCACACCCCATTGCGATGGTGGTAAGTAAAGAGGGAGGTGGGGGTGGGTAACAATTTAAGTAGTCAATAATTAATAATACAGCACAAACAAACAGTTGTTTGACCACCTAAATAATATTTAAGTCAATTGTTTGAAAAACTTTAAATCCTAAAATAAACTTTCACCTAATCTATCTAACATGCGCATCATTTTATATAAAATTTTATGTATAAAATATAATATATTTTGTGCTTAGTAAACACAAACATTAAATTTGAAATGCGATCAAAACTAGTTAATGAACCGTCTGGGGTACAATGTCTGTTTCCTAAAATGTGTTTTTCCCAAAATGGCTGATTTCTCATAATGTCTGCGTTCCTATATTACAACATTTGTCACATGGTGGTTATAATATAGAGTTCCAGGGATACTACTACCTAAGATAAACACAATTATCTATAATTTAAACTAAAGTTAGAGTTATCACGGGGAATATCTTGACTTTTCTTTAATGGTACTAGAGATACAAAGTTGGGTCACTTGTACCATCAATGGTACCATCAAAGTCAATGGTACTACTGATCCTAAGGGTAGATTTTTACTATAAACAAAATATAATGGAAATCTGTTTCCCTCTGTATCAGAAGATCAAATAAGTAAAATGATCCTGATGCATTAACGTCATGAAATTAAAACGACCTACTAGTAAAACGTCTGAAAACTAAAATAGTAATACTTACTAGGACTTTTACTTGGCTATGCGTTATTGTGCATTCAAGTGCATTTTATAAATTACTCCATTGTTTTCCTTAGGGGCCATCCATAAATTACGTCACACGTTAAGGGGGAGGGAGGGGGTCGATGAAGTGTGACATAGTGTGACAAGGGGGTGGGAGGGGTCCCAAATTTCGTGACGTCACATTTCAAAATCTATTATAATCTAAGTGTTAACAAGAACTTTGAACTATTAACGAAACACTCAAAAACATTTGCAACTCTAGATGTAAATTTGCAAAATATGTGACGTCACACTAGGGAGGGGGGGAGTCTCACAAATGTGACCTGCTGTGACAAGGACGGGGGGAGGGGTCAAAAATCATGAAATTCGTGTGACGTAATTTATGGATGGCCCCTTATTATAAAAGTGACTGGCTTCATTTAGTACCAGCTGCTTGTAGAAGTTATATACATACCTATGATGATATGACGTTTTTCATTTCAGACGTTCTCCTTGTATGACTATTTTAGATTTCAGACGTTTTACTAGTAGGTCGTTTTACTTTCATGACATTAATGCATTGTGGTCATTTTGCTTATTTGACCTTTTGATACGGAGGGATCGGTTTCGGCTTAGGCGGTAGGGCCCCTGTACTATAAATTGATTGATCTTACACTCTAAATCTAAATTAGGGACTATTCATAAAGAGCGTATAGAGCGCGCGTTCTACACGCGTTTCGTAATAGGGAACGGATAGCTATTATCTAAAAATACGGGGAATTAATTATGTTAATTGTAAAGGTGTAACGCGTCACGAAGTTGGCAGGGAGTGAGCTTGAGATGAAATTTTCATTGTCTTATGGTGTTAAGCCACCTCCAGACTACTCACGAACTTCCTCGACGAAGTACTCGGGAAAGTTGACAGAAGTTCCGAAGTAAGTAAGTCACTACACACTCATTCAACTTCGGGAGAAACTCATTCGCGCAGGTGAGTGCAACTTCCGAGTCCTTCGACTCGGGCGCAAAAACCGACAACAAACAGAAGTTCCCCGAGGCGGTTGGACGAAGTAACACGAAGTGCCTCTCCACACATATTGTATTCGCCTAACCTCGTTCAACTTCGCGAGCAGTGTGCTACTTTATGCTTTTTTTCAATTCAATTATATATTTCCAAAAATATGGTTATTATAAATAGTCCGTTACGGAAGACACTGTTTATTATCACTATTGGGACTCCAGTAATGTCCCAATTTGATTGGTTTGTCAACGTTAACACGTTCGAATGTGACCAAACATTTCAAAGCACAGAAAAAATTTAAAATAACATGCGTGTATGTATAAACTTACTTTTAGATTGTAAAAATATATTTAGTTATAAAAGATGTGATGGAAACGTGATTCTATTCATTGCATGAGCCCTTTTTTCTATAGAATCGACAACAACATTATAATTTATGATATCACAACGTCTTATAAATCGATCAACGCCGGCTGCACGCACGAAAAAGCATGACTCATTATCACGTTCCACCTGAGCCGAGCGTGCAAGCGAGAGCGCGTAACAAGCGATAGAGAGGCACCATCACGGCTTGTGACGCATCTATGTCTCTTCTCTTCCACTCCATCGGCCGATGTTTTCATAAGACGTTATCACGTAAAATTATCGTCCGTTAACTGACTTTACAGACAAGCAATTTTTGTTATACATTATTATTGCGATAAAAAAACAATTGCCGATTATCTGATACAGTTAGGTACTGTTATTTTTTTTCTCAAAATTTGATCCTATAAATATCTTTATATTGATGTAGAACCACACATTATGTGCTTAGATCAACCAATAATATGTAAATTAGTTGTCCCTTCGATTCAAACATGGTTAAGGGTGCTGTCTCAGCATTCAATTGATCATCTGATTAGGCAAAGTCAATTTGATTCAATTGGATGGATCATTCCTCAACATTAAGAGCTTGTACACAAAACTGCAGAGCTTCGTTTGTCCGCAGGGTGTATCGCGTGCAGGTTAAGTTGGCTTTGGTTCAAAGATCTTGATGAACCACATACACCCCAGTCTAGTCAAAGCTGCCAGATCAATTGAACAGTATAGAGGAACCCTAATTTCTGCAATGACAGCTAAAATACTAAGAGCATAAACTAATTCGTGACCACTTTTTTCGTCCTCCTCATAGGCTTACCGCAAACATGATCAACAAGTTGATAATGCCTTTTAAAGCTCCGTTCACAAACCTCGCATGCAAACTTCCTGAGTTTAAGATGCCGTTCCCTTATATGCGGATACAAGCTCTTCTTCAGCATTTCTTTATTACAATAATGGCAGACTGCTTTCGAATACTGCGACGTATTAGTACATGCAAACACCGAATTCATGTATTCTTCGAATCCGGACACATCAGTAAATTTCTTAAAATCTTCACCATCTTCCTTCTTTATTGTAGCACATTTTTTAATACTCAAAACGTTGTTATTCACTTTAGTCATTTGGACGCAGACTTTTGTCTCCAAAACTGGTTCTATCCATGTCTCGTTGAGCTTTTTCGTTTGGAAAGCAATTTCTTTTTGATTTAAATTAAAGTGGTCCTTCCGTATGTGATATTTTAGTAGTCGTTCCTCGCAATATACTATTCCGCAAGCCATACATGTGTAGGTCTTTCGGAGTTTACCGTCGTCGTGTATTTTTAAATGGTTGATTAGGTTTCTCTTGTCAACGAAGCCTCGGTCACAGTAATCGCAGACAAAACTTTTTTTATTTTTACCTGCAAGATGTTCAATTTATAATATTATTGTACATAATAGCATATTTATAAGTATGGGTGTATATTTAAAATCAATGTGTCAATGTGACGCCCTAGGGGGCAAACGAATGGAAATCTTAGGAAAGGCGTAACCGGACCTGGAGGACTACAGGCTCTTCACAATAAACGGTATTTTGATGTACATGGAACATGTCCTCAGACAGTCAGGGGAGTGAGTGACTAAAGGATTAGGGAGAGCACAAAAGATAAATGAGGGTCGACATGTCACCGGTGGCAGCACTAGACCCACTCTAAGATAAGATAAAATGGAAATAACTGGGGTATAGCTGCATCTGGTGCATCCCCATCATCATCATTATCAGCCTGTTTCTATCCACTGCTGGATATTGGCCTTCCCCAATGCTTTGCACAATATGTAATCCTCCGCTTTCTGCATCCAACTGCTACCAGGCGCTTTTTTGAGGTTCTTGGTCCATCTACTGAGGGGATGGGGGACTTTCCTCCCCCATCTGCCATTCCTGACTCGGCAGATGTGGCCAACCCACTGTCAGTTCAACTTGCTGACTCTGAGAGCTATGTCAACCACTTTGGTTCGGTTCTGGATTCAATCTCTTAGAGATATCCTAAGCGTTGCTCGCTCCATCGCATGCTGTGCGACTTTTAGTCTGTGAAACAGCCCAACAGTCAGCGTGCCAAGTCTCTGCACCATAGGTCATAGGAAAGGATGCACTGACTAAACAATACCACCGAACAACAACAAAGGTGCAGCCTGCTGTCTAGCAAAGAAGGCTCAAGCAAAAGAGAGGTAGATAATGATGATGGCAGTGATCACACATTTTTGATGTATAAGTATAGCTCACTATCTTTGAGCCAAAGCTGACCTCCATTACACGTGATGCACCCTGCTGACTGAGTAACAAGGTTATGACGAAACAGGTGTAAGGCACAAAGCGTAATTGTAAACTGCCTGTGGAAGTATTACCTCTACCGTAAAGAGGCAAATAAAAGTTTCCTTGAATGTCAAGGGGGCTGTGTACTGGCTCGCCACAAAAAAAATGATGTGACAATCGAACACGAGTCTTGCTGATCATCATTATGAGTCATCTCTCCAGGGCAACAAAAATTTAAAATGTATTCTATCAGACAAAATTACGAACCTGTATGAGAATCCATGTGCCGCTTGAAAGAATCCGATCGGTAGTACTGTTTGTTGCATATTTTACAATCAAAACGTGGTTTTACCACCTTATGCTGGTATAAATGAGCTTCAAAATGATATTTGTTACCAAGAATAATTTTATCACAATAATTGCATACATGCTCTTGTTTTTCTGCGTTCGTCTGCATCTTGTTTATAACATAACTAACGATATTTAAATTATTTGTGATGTTATGTAGGTAAATTAAAAAGAAATTAAACTAACTCAAATTAATTTTTAAATAAAAAATTATAAACACAAAACAAAACCAACCAAATGAACCAAAAATAACATTGAGTTTGACATTTTTGAATTGACAGTGTCATTTAGTTGATCTTTATTTGTTAAGTTTTGGCAATCACTCTTTAGTTTTTTATTTAAGAATAATCAGGTACATATTATTTTATTTCCAACATAAAATAATATGTATGTACCTGAAATATATATAAATATGTGGCGAAAACATATGGAACCTTATTTGTTAGTAACAAATATATATACTCCTTTTGCAATAGGCTTGTATCCCACTTTATTTCGATTTGCTATTTAAAGACTAATAATATAAGAAGACAATAATATAAATATAGATTGCATAAAAACTTCTCGAGATATGTTAACTTGAAGATCACAATTTTGGACTATCCCGAAAACGAAATTTGTACGACAGCTATGTTAAATATTGCGTTTATGTAGCCAGTTATAGCATTTTTTATTGTTTCTACAATGGTAATATTTATTTTTTATAATTTCATACCTTTAAAATGGACTTTCCCACCAAACTTTGACCGAACATAAAACACATCGGAAATAAGTTATTAAAATTTTAAGTTTTTATAATTTTGTAACATGGGCAATAAGCCTTATTGTATTTCAAGTTAGTATGTGTGTCAATTGTCAGAATATTTTATAGAGTTTTTGGTTATCATTCAGAGATTATTTTAATACCGAAATATATAAGTTATAATATCTTGCTCTAAGTGTATTTCTCGCCGAAATATCCCCACATATTACTAAGCATTTTTCCTGCAAATAGCCTGTTCAAGGAAAGCAAAGTATCAATCATGAAGTTCAGTACCATCCCCACAGGCTATAAATATAAATAACTCTATAGTTGAACATAATATTTGCCATTATGTAACAAGTTCATGGTCCTCACAGAGGGATATGTCGAAAATTATGGTCAGAATTCCACTTATTCTTCAATAATTCAACAGTAAAATCATGTACAATTTTACTGCTGTTTGCACAACTTCTTGGAACAACTCGACAGAGCCGGTTTAGAGATCTTTAATCAATGAATCCACTAATTAAATACCTACCCATTTCGCCCTGTAGTGTCAATGTATGATTCTTTGAAAGATCTCTATGATAAGATGATTCTTTGAAAATAATTTTCTCAAAATACACCGAGATTTGCTCAGTCATTCAAATATTTTAGGAAGTGTGGTTGAATAGGCTATTTGACTAACATTTTTATCGCTTTGATATGTAGGACGTCTCCATAATATAACCATAGGTGAAAGAATTACTTCGATAGCACAACAATCTCTCGAGATAAGATATTTTGAAAATCACAATTTTTAGACTGTCCCGAAAACGCTCCATACAAAAGACCACCGAATTACGACCACGTCACAGGTTTGTATTTTCATCGATCAGGCCACCCCAACCCGTCTGGCCAGCGTGAGAGTGTAGGCCAAATCCTCCTGTCTGTGACGGACGAGAGAGGGTCTCGTGCTCCTGTAGTGGAGACTAAAATGATCTGATGATGAGGTTTGTATTTTGTATGCATCAAATCAGAAATTTGTACGATAGCTATGTTAAATATTACGTTTATGTAATTAGTATCATAATTGAAATATTATTTTTTAATAATTTCATACTTTTAAAATGGACTTTCCAGCTAAACTTGATCGACCCTGAAAAAAAGTCTGACTGAAGATATTACAATGAAAGTTTGCAGATCTATATAGTTTTGTGTATTTTACGATATTGTTAAATAATTTATACAATTTTTCACCATTGTCAAATAGCCTATTATGTCAACAAAAAAATATTAGTAATTAATACAATTTTATTTAAAATAATTTATTACTTATTAATAACAGTTTAACCCTGAGAGAAAGGCGGCCCAGCGTTGGTTGCGAAGCTGAAAATACCAGTCGACCTGAAAAATAGAGATTGAAGAATATATAGGCCTATCAATTATTACAAAAAATTGTCGATCATGGTATCGGTCATATTAGTATGTCTATGTACATTGAAACACGACATTGTGTTTCTAAGTATTTTTTTTATTTCTGGACAATTTACAGCGCCATCTAGTCCCAAATTAACCGCAAAGTTTGTGTTATGGGTACTAGACAACTGATAAATGTACATAAATACTATTTTTTTCTAAATACATACTTGTAATACATAGCAAACTATGTTTCTAAGTCTACCGGTATAGATACTTGCAAACACAGGTAGTGTATCGGTATTTTACAATTCTATACCATTTTCACAACGAGAAAAAACTTTTAAATAGGTAAAAGGTTCTTATCTAATGCTCCTCGAATTTACAATAAAGTTCCAGTTTCTATACCTACGTATGACAGTTGAACTAAACAGTTTCAAAAAGAAACTCCATTCATTCGTTTATCATTCATCATCAGTCTGTATTTACCCACTTCTGGATAGAAGCCTTTCTCAATTCGCAATGCTTTTTTTTATATTATGTCCAGTGACAGACAAGCATACGGCCCGCCTGATGTGTAGCGGTTACCGTAGCCATATTAACGCTCGCAACATAAAATATCGCTCACGTCACCCCCGCTGCCAACGCAACATCTCCTTCCTTTCTGGTGACCTCAGTCACTCGCAGGAACACAGCAATCCTCAAGGGAATTGTTATTTGACTACGGTATTCTGTGAGGTGGAGGTACATTCCCAAGTCGGGTAGCTTACAATTACGCTCCCTACTCTCTTTTCGCCAGAGCTTCGTTTGTCAGTCAGCAGAGTGTACCGCGTGCATTTTAAGTTGGCTTAGGCTCAAAGATGTTGATGAACCACTTACACCGCTTTCGACCAAATACGATCCTCCGCCTTCCGGAGCCAGCATCCAGAAGAAAGAAACTCCATGATTTACTAATTGACAAAATGTTACATACGATTTCTTCTCTGATAAAGGTTACCATGGCCATATTAACGCTCACACAGTGCACTTTGGGGTGTAAGTGGATCATCAAGATATTTGAACCAAAGCCAACTTCAACTGCACGTGGAGCACCCTGCTGACTGACAAACGAAGCTCTGGCGAAAAGAGAGGTAGGGAGCGTAATTGTAAGCTACCCGACTGGGGAATGTACCTCCACCTCACAGAATACCGCAGCCAAATAACAATTCTCTTGAGGGTTGTTGTGTTCCTGCGAGTGAGTGAGGTCACCAGAAAGAAAGGAAGGACATGCTGCGTTGGCAGCGGGGGTGGCGGCGCGCGAGCAATATTTTATGTTGCAAGCGTTAATATGGCTACGTTACCCGCATCACATCAGGCGGGCCGTATGTTTGCCTGCCACCCGACGTAGTATAAAAAAAAAGAGCCGTAAATATAGTCTTTTCTGCGCCCTGTGCGAGCTTCTATAACTGCGCCCTTGTTTTTTTTTAGATATTGTCTAATTTAATAGACGTTTTTGACGATACTGGCATGTAGGTACGTATGTGTTGGATTCGAGCACTAGGGGCGTAGCGGGAACTTATCAGGAGCAAACCGAATAACGAATAGTCCTGCCTGGTCTGGCCATTCTTGCGCCCCCCAGAGTCTACGCCCTGTGACTGAGCACCGGTGGCACCGCCCTATTTACGGCACTGCGCTCACAACATGAAATATCGCTCCTGCGCCGCCAATCTCGCTCCTAACGCAGCGCTCGCTTTTTTTTATATACCACGTCGGGTGGCAGACAAGCATACGGCCCGCCTGATGTGAAGCGGTTACCGTAGCCAAAATAATGCTCGCAACATATAAATGTTGCTCGCGCGCCGCCACCCCCGCTGCCAATGCAGCATCTCCTTCCTTTCTTTCTGGTGACCTCACTCACTCACAGGAACACAACAACCCTCAAGGGAATTGTTATTTGGCTGCGGTATTCTGTGAGGTGGAGGTACATTCCCCAGTCGGGTAGCTTATAATTACGCTCCCTACCTCTTTTCGCCAGTGTTTCGTTTGTCAGTCAGCAGGGTGCACCACGTGCAGGTGAAGTTGGCTTTGGTTCAAAGATCTTGATGAACCACTTACACCCCAAATTCTCTCTCTCTCTTTCCTTCCTTTCTTTCTGATGACTTCACTCAATAACAGGAACACAACAACCCTCAAAGAAATTGTTATTCTGCTGCGGTGTTCTGTGAGGAGGTTGGCCGTGTGGGTTCCGTCAGACTAGAATAGAATCACCCCGTTTCTTCCCGTGGATGTCGTACACGACTAAGGGAAATACATTATCAAATATCGATCAGGCCTCCCCAACTATTATGAATGAATGAATGAATGAATGAATGAATGAATGAATGAATGAATGAACTTTATTTGCTATAGATGTGGTACAATTTAGTTGTTACAGTATTTATAATAGCAACCGCTACATCTAGCCATTACTGGCATGCAAAATTTTTCCTGCAAAAGATTCATAGACTATTTAAATATTAATTACACTAAATAATGTCCTAATAACTTCATTTTAGGTTAGGATTATAGTGTTAAGATGTCAAGATTGAAATATTACTCTAAAAACATGTCAACTGCACCAGATAAAATAAAATTAAAATATATTAAAGTCAGAAACAGAATACAAATTATCATGCCATCATTATCCTCATAATTCGTCATTTATTTTACTATCCATATATTCTTGAAGAGAATAAAAACATTTTTCAGTGAGCCATTGGGTTAATTTTCTTTTGAATGATCGCAACGGAAGTGCTATCCATTTGGTGGGCAGTTTATTAAACACCATTATGGTAGATGGATAGCAATTTCGTTTGTAAAATTGCGTTTTCATATGGGGTAACAATAGTCTTCCCGGATGTCTTCTTGAAATAGCACTGTGATCATCCTTCCATGTAAAAATTTCAGGGTGAGACTTAACAAAAATACAACATTGCAGTATATAAAGTGACGGGACTGTGAGTAACCCCAATTTTTTAAATAGTGGCCTACAGGAAGACCTCTGTGACACATCACAAAGTGCCCGAATACACTTTTTTTGGGATATGAACACTTTATTTACATCGACAGAGTTTCCCCACAGAAGAATACCATATGTAAGATTTGAGGCGACATAACCGTGATAGGCCATTAGGGCAGCTCTTTGATCCACCAATGCTTTCAGACGCCATAGTGCGTATGCGAATCTATTGACCTTATTGCATATCTTTTTGACATGTTCTTTCCATTTACATTGGTTATCAATTGTGATACCAAGGAAAGAGACTTGATTAGATTCGTGAATAACCTCATCTTTAAAATTGACTATTAACTTAGTTTTGGACGGCCTTTCATTAAAAAATTGCAAATATGTCGTTTTATTTATATTTACATGGAGATTATTGGACTCGAGCCACTGTACTACGTCTTCTATTGTATTGTTTATGTCATCGTTATAACCTGAGTAATTTGTTTTGGGAATAATTATAGATATGTCATCGGCGAATAGAGTACAATCATGATTTGTTACGTTAGGTAAGTCATTTATATATAAAATGAAAAGCAATGGTCCCAGAATTGTTCCTTGTGGAACTCCAACATTGTTAACTAGACACGAGGATTTAAAGGAAACTTCTTCCATATTTTCATTAATATTTGCTAGTTCAACATACTGTCGTCGATTTTTAAGATAGCTTCTCAGCCAGTCATGTGCTAATCCTCTTAGGCCATACCTTTCACATTTATTTAATAGAGTATCATGACAGACAAAATCGAAGGCCTTACTCATATCAAAAAATACTACAGTCGTATCAACATTGTTATCAATTTTTTCTATAACATTTTTAAGGAGTTTGAAGGCTGCTAATGTAGTGGAGTTACCCTTCCGAAAACCATGCTGTTCGTCTTTTAATATCTTTTGTTTTGCCAAAAAGTTTGTGATTCTAATGTGCATGATTTTTTCTACTACTTTAGCTAGTATGGGTATTAAAGCTACGGGTCTATAATTATCCATATTAGTAACATCTCCCTTTTTATGTATTGGTTTAATGACTACAAGATTTAAAAGTTCAGGAAATGTGCCTTCTGAGAAAGATAAATTTATTAAGTAAGCCAGAATTGGGGCTACTATATGAGCAATAAGTTTCAGGATTTTTGTTGTGAACCCATCAAATCCGACAGAGTGAGTATTGTTTAAAGATTTGATCACATTATATACTTCTTCACACGTCGTTGGTGTCAAAAAGATACTATCGTTTACAGGTTTCACATGGCAAGAGTTACGTGACGTCTGATTTGTTTGTTTAATTCTATTTGTCAGGTTAATAAAGTACTCATTAAAATTATTTGCAATGTCCGATGGATTTAATGTCAATTGTTTATTATAAATAATTTGTCGTATATATCTGTTAGGTCTGTCAGTCTGTTCATATTTCTTAATCAAATTCCATGTAGCTTTACACTTATTTTTGTTGTTCATAAGATATGACTGATTGTTGAGTTTTTGAGCATTACATATACATTTCTTAAGAAGAGTGGAATACTTATGGTACTCTTTTTTGGCTCTTCTTGTTCTAACGTCGTAGTATTTAAAGCGAAGTTTCCTTTTAGTAATGCAAGATTTTCTTAGGCCTTTCGTTATCCAAGAACTGTTATTAAATTTACTGGTTATTTTTATTTTGCGAACCGGAAAACATAATTTGAAAAACAGAATAAGATCATCATGGAATAGTTTGAAGGCTATGTTTATGTCTTTAGTCTGATAAACGTCAGACCACGAGAGTGACGATAAACATTCCATAAATTTATTTATATTTTCTGGGTGGAAGTCGCGTCTATAAATATACCATGATTTTTTCGGTTTCTGATTTTTATTAATTGAAATAGAAAGTGTTTGACAAGTGTCATGATCCGATAGTCCTAGTCTATGTGTCTGTCCAACAGCCGTAGCATCGTTGCTAATTATTTGGTCAAGGCATGCATTTCTTCTAGTCTGTTTGTCAATGTGTATAATCATTCCATAGTTCTGAGTTATTCTTAAATATTCCTCTTGAACTTTTGTGTCTTTTAATATGTCAATATTAAAATCACCAGTTATTATAACATTTATATTTTTTTTACGACGGAGTTTGAACAAAAGTGTGTCAAGCTTAGTTAAAAAAATCCAAGGATCTGAATTTGGGGTTCTGTAAAGACATATTATAGTCCATTTTAATTGTGGTATTTCAATGCCGCAGCATTCAAAACTATAAGTGGATGCTAGTTCTGTGAGTATTGAGAGTTTATGGAAATTATAATAATTTTTGCATAAAATACAAACACCGCCTCGCTTTTGATTAGGTCTAGAGTAAGAGTCTGCCAGACTAAAACCATTTATGTGTAGATTTCTTTCACCTCCTGACTGGATGAATGTTTCACTGAGACAAATAAATTCTACACACTGTCCTTTTTTTGCCAACTCATAAAGAGCTATCTGAAATAAGGCCACTTTACTTAGGATCCCAGCAATGTTTTGATGCATTAATGTGATTAATGATTGATTCTTATTATTACAAGAGGTTTCGAAAAAATGATACTGTAGAATCAGGATTGTTTACTATGGAGTTGGATGCCGCCCTGGTGGTGAGATCTTGAACTACAGAAATATTAGTTTTAGATATCTCAGCTTGTTTAACAGAAAAAGAATCTCTCTTAGTGACCCTGGGATAGAAATCCAACATAGTCATTTGTTTTTTTTGGCCAGGAAAGCGATCACTACCCCTTTTTTCTTTATTTTTCGAAGAATTTGTAAAATGATTTATTTTATTAATAAATAGCTCATTGTATTTTAAATAATTAATTTCATTATTAAGTATAAATGATAAATAATGGCATCGGTTCTGAAAATTGTCTCTATTTATATGTAGTTTAAAGTCTAAATTAATAAAATTACAATTACTGTAGTTTTTTAGTACTAGGCCTAGTTGCTTGTTTAATAATTTTGTATTGAGATAGCGATTATCCAAGACATTCAGTACAAATACTTTATTATTTCTAAACTTATATAATGTATTGCATAGATTTGCTATTAGGGTATATGGGTTGTCATCATTGGAACCTATACTCAATATTATAATGTCGTCTTTTTGTAAATTGATGTCAGAAATTATGTTACAATTATTTACAATGTCAGTGCTTGGTGCATAAGGCATAACAAAACCAAATAAATTATAAATATCATTCCATTCGTCCTTCCTATCTTGATTCATTCTCGATGCCAAACCTCGTACTTGTTCGTCGCCGATTATGTATATCGTTGGCTTATTAAGACAAGTAGCGACATCTTGTATCTTTCCCATGCAAGTATTCTTGTTTTGTACTTGACAATTGCTTCGATCGTCCGTGATAAGGTTAGAATTGTTCACGTTTACTTTCTCAGGTGATGGTGTTTTCTGAGTGCTATTTCCATGGATGCAGTGAATTGGAGATAATCGTTGTGTGTTTATTCCTATATTTGTCATTATTCTGCGTAAAGGTAATTTTGTATTATTACTTAGTGGCGTGCAATGTAGTGTATCATTTTTATTCGATCGAGATGGCATGATTTTGTTGAGAAGTTTCTTGTTTGGTGTATTTAGTGCTTCGAGACAAAGGTATTTATAGCGACTCGATTTCGATTCCATTTCTTTTATACATTGTCTTAAATAATGATTTTCGCTATGCAGATTTTCGATTTCATTGTCCGCGCTAATTAGCTTTAATTTTAATTCAGCTATCTCAGATTGTAATTCGTCAATTTTTAAATTGTCGATTCTCATAGACGCATCTGGCAAACTATATAAGCTGCTATTTAAGTCAGATAATTTTGATCTACTGTTATCATCAGAATCTGACAGTGATCGAGTCCTTTGAGGTATATTATGGCGTTTTCTTTTAGTGACGAAGTTTTCACTATAGTCACATTCCACAGGAGTATCTGTTGGGTTTGTTTCCTGTGAGTTTATACGGCAGTTATGACAATTCCACGTCGATTTGCGTTCTACGTCCATTAAAAGAAAACGTTTCATTGGTATATTTAAGCAATTAATGTCATATGATTGTTTGCATAAATGACAAATTAGAAATTCTCTAGTGAGTATTTTTTTGTTGCATTTTTTACAAAACTTAATATCATTTGCCATATTTGAGTAGCGATGTCTTTCTTTCTTAGTATATCGAAACTCGTATGTAGTGTGAATAAATGCAAACAGATGTCGTTATTTCAAGAAATACCATCAATAAACTCTTAGCAGCTGTTCAGTGTTTACAAATTTTGAACGTAATAATTCAAAAGTTGAATGTTCTTTGTTTTGTTATTTACTCATTAGGTACTTGTCGTTAATGTTAGGCATATAGGCTTTAATGTGCTAGTTGATTTTCTGATTAACGTTATGTATTTTGAAACTGTGAGTACCTACTGGTTTTGTCAGGTAGGTAAGTCCATTTGAATTGTCTTGATAATAGCTTCACTTTCACTTGTTATATGAAATAAACAACAATGTACACTTTTCTTTATTATAAAATGAAATTACCACATTTTAAGCTAATGTCATGTAATCAATAACAACGACCTGTTTACATTGACAAGAAGAAGTTTTGGAAAACTATGACATCGTTCATGGAGGTTTGTTATAACATTTCTCCCCATTCACATTTCTTCGATGAGGCGGCGTGGCGGTCTGGACACCCTTGAGCTTCTTCGTAAAAAAGGGGGGGGGGAATTAATCTGCTGTGGTTGGACTGTAGGAGGCGTATCGGGGGTTACTTGAATTTCTGGTGTTTGGAAATTATATGAATTACTTTCCGTTTGTGTAGAGGTAACTGGTGAAGCGTTGTCAGGCCGTATGTGGTCGGCGTGTCTTTGTCGGAGTATGCCTTCCGGCGTCCTGATCACATATGAGTACCTATGTGTTCTTCCCTCTACAGTAGCTGGTTGCCATTTTTTTTCTTCTCTTGTCCTCACATATACCTTATTTCCTAACTGATAACTTCTCGTATTTTGGTCAGATAAGATATTGGCTTCCACTTGCTTTTTGTGTAGTGTCTTACGCGTGCTAGGACGAGCGTTGTCAAACACGCAATTTAGTTGTCTGCCAAACATCAGATGGGCTGGAGATTTCAAAGTCGTATTATGTGGTGTATTTCTATATGTAAAAAGGAAATTTTTGAGTCTCTCTGTTAAGTTATGTGACTTCAGTTCACTGGACATCCTGGTTTTAAAAGTTCGTACTAACCGTTCTGCTAAGCCATTGGTGCGTGGGTGATAAGGTGATGATCTGATGTGCGTTATACCTCTCCTCTGACAATATGCTTTGAAATTTTGTGATGTAAATTGGGGTCCGTTATCTAACACAATAATCTGTGGAAGTCCAAAAGTAGCAAATATATCATCAAGTTCACTACAAAGAGTTTCTGTAGTGATTTTATTCATTGGCTTCACTTCGATCCACTTAGATAAGGCATCGCATAAAACCAGCCAATATTTTCCTAAAAATGGACCAGCAAAGTCGATGTGGATTCTTTCCCAAACGCTATTAGGAATAGACCAAGAATATATAGGTAATTCTGGATTATTTGGTCTGTTCTCTTGACACCCTCTGCACGATTTTACATAATTATCAATATCATCTTCCATGGCCACCAAACATAAAAACGGCCTAGTGCTTTCATTGCTGATATACCTGGGTGGCCACGATGAAGGTAATGTAATGTTAATTTCTTCATGGATGCTGGTATGATAATTCTACCTTGCCACATTATTATGTCGTTCTCCAGAGATAATTCGTTACGCTTTTTGTAGTAGGCTTGTAAAAAATTTTCGTCGTAACTGTAAGTGCTCCAATTTGTTCGTATGTACTGTATTACTTTCACTAATATTTTATCCTTCTTTGTTTGTTCCTTTATAGTTTCTTCGTTGATAGCTATTTCGTTAATCATGGATTCGTAAATTTTTTTGACTACCCTATTGATATAACACTCCGCTGTGGTTGCTGGTTCTTTGGGGTTGGGTAATCTGGAAAGAGGGTCTGCCAGTATGTTGTTTCTTCCCTTGGTATATTGTATTTCGTAGTCATAGCTGCCGATGACAAGGGCCCATCTAATAAGCCGGTTGTTAACTAATTTGGGTAAATTTCTGTTTGTTCCAAGTAAGTGTATAAGAGGTTTATGATCAGTTACTAATATAAACTTTGTCCCACGTAGAAATTGATCAAATTTAGTAATTCCAAAAAATATTGCCAAGGCTTCTCGATCAATGACGGAGTAATTGCTCTCTGCTTGTTTTAACTTCCTCGATGCAAATGCGATTGGCTTTTCAGTGTTGTTAACTTTATGATATACAACGGCGCCTATACCTTTCTCTGAAGCATCACATGCTAAAAACAGTGGCATTTCGTCATTGTAAGATATTAAAGGTTTAGATTCTGCTATACATCTTTTTGTCTTCTCAAAGATGGTGTTTTCTTTTTTTGTCCATTTCCATTTTTGTCTATGTCCTGTTAGCGAGTGTAGTTCTGCGCAAATGCTATGTAGATGAGGAATGAAACGTTCATAGAAATTGACCAGTCCTAGGAAGGATCTAAGTTCTTTTACGTTTTCAGGTGGTGATGCATTCAAGATGGCTTCTATTTTAGACTTCATGGGTTGAACTCCATCTTTGCTGATAGAGTGTCCCAGATATTCAATTTCCTTTTGAAGAAACTTGCATTTCTTTAGATTTACTTTCATACCAGCGTTGTTAAGTCGGTGCATGACCTCTGCTAATGTTTTCAGGTGTTCGTCGTCGCTTTTCCCTGTTACGGCAATGTCATCAAAATAAATTGCAGTATTTGGAATATCATTCAAAAGTTTTTCGAGGAAATGTTGGAATATTGCTGGTGCCGTTGAAATGCCGAATGGCATTCTGTTATATTGGTAATAACCTTTATGTGTAGTGATCGTCAGAAATCTTTTGGATTCAGAAGCCAACTTAAATTGTAAATACGCATCCTTTAAGTCTATTTTTGAAAATTTGTTTCCGTTAGTAAGCCTTTGTCTCAAATAATCAAACTGAGGAACTGGGTGTGTATGTGTAATCAAAACTGAATTAATAGTGGTTCTGTAATCACCACATATTCTTATTTTTCCATTTGGCCTTATGACGTTAACTGTGGGAGTCGCCCATTCAATTGGTGTCGTATTTGGATCAACTTCTTCAATTATTCCTTCTTTAGTAAGCCTTTCTAGTTCCGCTTCAACGTTTTTTCGTATACTAAATTTAATCGGTCGAAAAGGTAAATGCTTTGGCTTCGTTCCGGGAATAATATGAATATTAACTTCATAATTCTTAACTTCGCCCAGTTCATCGTTAAAAAGTTCTTTATTTCTGTCTATAATCTGTTTTAGAGACGTTGTTGTTTGTGGTTTGATTGAATACACCGAGCTAGGAAAAGGCATGTTGAACATTTCGTTCCATTGCAAACCAAATAGCATAGGAGTGGCGTCGTTTATTAATTTCTGCTTACCATCAACTTCTACGTTAACATCTGTAAGGCCTTTCGGTTTTAGCTTATGATCACCATAGGCTCGTAGTTTTGGTCCAGCTGCTAGTTCAGGGGATCCAATTTTCTTCCAAAAAGCTGTGCTAATTATTGAGTAGATTGACCCAGGATCCCAATCCATGGTACATTTGAATCCGTTAATATATGTATCAATTTTCTTACATCTCGTATTGTAGGTATTAATTTGAAAAACGTTAGTGTCATCCTCGCTATCTTCATTAGTGGAGCTGCTTGTGTTTTCTCTATTTGTTTTGTAGTTGTTGTGGTTTTCCAATATGACATTATTGACGTTTCTTTTCTCAAATAACCTCGATGACCCATTTCGAAATGATATGCATGCCTTGCCTGTCTTCAAGCAACAACTTTCGAAGTGACCTGTCACATTACATGCCTTACAAATGTGATCCTTTGCTTTGCAATCACCTAAGCTGTTATGCTTGCTTTCTTTTCCGCATCTCTTGCATTGTTCTTTTGTAAGAATTCTTTGTTTAAAATTTGTTGTCTCCTTTTTATTGTTATTATTTCTTTGTATTCGTTGTATAGTACTATGATCGTTACTTTTTTTTATCATTCTCTGCGAGTTCTCGTGACTGTGAAATAGCAAATATTGACGTTTCAAATGTCACTTCTACTATTTTTCCGTCGTTATCGTGATCTTGAAGGTCTGGCCATTTCTGTTTTAGATCAATTTCTAGTTGATCGTGGTTTAAGCCAGTTGCAAATCGATCTCGTAGCTGCCGTTCCAGAAATTGACCTTCGTATCCACAATCTCTACTTAATTCTTTAATTTTATTTGCGTAGGTTTCCATTGACTCACCTTCTTGCCTTGTGCATGACCAAAAATCAGTAAGTGCCTTGTACCTCGTCTTCTTTATTGAATAAAGATTTTGCAGATTTGCTTTTAGATCCTCGTATGATCGTTCATCAAAAGTTTCCAAGAAAGAAGTTTTTATTTTATGAAAAACATCCGTGGTAGGCATGTGATAAATAAATCTTTTTGAATTTTTTTGTACTCTGTTCCGTAAATATGGCACTTCGCTTCGAAAAATTCAATGAAATTCTCAACTGATATAGTGTCAGGATTAAATTTGTCGTTGATGAAATGAGAAATTTTCTTACATTTTTCATCCCTGACCGATGACGAAGTCGATGTTGATGGTTTTTGTGTTGTTTGTTGTGTAACTAAAAGTTGTAGTATTTCTGTAAGCTGTTGCTGTTGTTTTAAAAATGCAGCGAATTGGTCCGCATCCATTCTTTTAAATCACTCGTCGCCAATTATTATAAAATGAAATTACCACATTTTAAGCTAATGTCATGTAATCAATATCAACGACCTGTTTACATTGACAAGAAGAAGTTTTGGAAAACTATGACATCGTTCATGGAGGTTTGTTATAACACCAACCCGTTTGGCCAGCGTGGGGAGTGTAAGCCAAATCTTCCTTCCGTCTAGGACGGACGAGAGAGGGTCGTACTCCTGTAGTGGAGATTAAAATGGACCTGATGATGATGATTCTGTGAGGTGGGATATAAAAGACTCACCCGGGTTTAGGCTGAAAGCCGCCCATGTGCAATGTAGCTGGACCTGTACACTCCTGTTCCAAAGCCTGCTCCCAGTCCACACACTGTGTGCCCGTGAAGCCTCCGCTGCTTATGGCCTCAGCCCAGTAGTAGATAGCCCTGAAAATGTGATGAAAGTAAAGCATATACGAGCACTAGCGAACGTAAATGAGTATTTATACTAATACTACGGGCCCGGTACGTGCTTCGCTACGTATAAAGTGAAATACTAAAAAAATTTAATTGGAACATCAAATTCATTTATTCAAACAAAAAATGTTTTATTAATTGCTAGCTATTTTAAAATTTAATCCAAAACATTTGGATAAACAATATTTTTTGTTTTTCCATTTTGATCATGAATAAACAAACGGCTGGGGGTACCGACTCTGGAACAGGCAACATAAAGTCGAAGCACGTCCAAAATGAAATGACCACATGAATGACATAACAACATGATTGTACTGTCAACACTGAAAAAAGTTTCAATTTGACAGCAAAATCCCCATTAGCAAAATGATCCGCCATTTATTGAATTCATTTGTTACAAAAAATGTGATAAATGAAGAACCGCTCTACCGATTTTGTGCAAACTTCACATAAACCTAATAATATAATAATGGGGTGTATGTGGTTCATCAACATCTTTGAACCAAAGCCATCTTCACCTGCACGCGGTGCACCCTGCTGACTGACAAACGAAGCTCTGGCGAAAAGAGAGGTAGGGAGCGTAATTGTAAGCTACCCGACTGGTGAATGTACCTCCACCTCACAGAATACCGCAGCCAAATAACAATTCCCTTGAGGGTTGTTGTGTTCCTGCGAGTGAGTGAGGTCACCAGAAAGGAAGGAGATGCTGCATTGGCAGCGGGGGTGGCGGCGCGCGAGCGATATTTTATGTTGCCAGCGTTAATATGGCTACGGTAACCGCTTCACATCAGGCGGGCCGTATGCTTGTCTGCCACCCGACGTAGTATAAAAAAAAAAAAAAAAAAAAAATAAGCCATCTACTAAATAGTCCGAACAAAGCCTAAACATTTGGTTTAGATAGGTGTGCCCGTTCTTGAGTTATAAAATTACAACGAAAAGTGGCATTGATTTTTATATATATAGATTATATAGCCGAAGAATTTGTTTGTTTGAACGCGCAAATCTCAGGAACTACTCATCCGAATTGAAAAATTATTTTAGTGTTATATAGCCTATATTTTCCTATGCCCTCCCCTAACCCACAGTTGAGTTGTGGTGGAGTACGCTCTAAACACTTTCGATTGAGGGGAGATCAATATCCCAGCAATAGGATGCATATGCGTTGCTGCAGCTGTGACATTTTTTTTATATGAGTGGGGGGCAAACGACCGTGTGTGTCACCTGATGGAAAGCAATCACCAGCGCCGACGGATATTAGTTACACCTCGAGGTCGCTGATCGCTTGCCAGCCTATACTCCTACCTTTCTTTTTTCTGGTGACCTCACTCACTCGCAGGAACACAACAAACCTCAAGGGAATTGTTATTTGGCTAAGGTATTCTGTCAGGTGGAGGTACTTCCCCAGTCGGGTAGCATAAAAAATACACTATGCCCTACCTCTCTTTTCACCGGAGCCTCGTTTGTCAGTCAGCAGGGTGCACCGCTTGCAGGTGAAGTTGGCATTGGTTCAAAGATGTTGATAAACCTCTTACATCCCAAAACCAGGCTGCTCAACTGCTGGTTGGCGGAGCCCAGTGTTATCAAGCCGCCTAAAGTCCACTGACTTGGCTTAAAGACTGTCAAATACTGACAACAGTTGGGACGGACGGCTGAACTCGCCCTCCGAAGCACGGAGAAGCTCGAGATAAATAAATGCACCCATGTACCCAAGCTACGGTCGAAGTTGTTTTAAGCTGTTAGAAAACACTGACCTCCACCAACCACACAGTTGAGATGTGGTGGAGTACGCTCTAAATACCTTTGATTGAGGGGAGACCCGTATCCCAGCAGTAGGATGAATTGGGTTGCTACAGATGTGGCATTGTAAACTCTACTACTAAATAAAGATTTTGTACTTTTAATTAACCATAAATTACAATTTTTACTACATCCACTTTCACTTCCGCCTCCGCCTCCGTTAACCTCCGCATCCGCGAAGGTGAAACTCGTCGCCTCCGCATCCGCCTCCGCCTCCGCTAAGAAGGCCTCCGTTACAACCCTATGGTGGAGTACGCTCTAAATACCTTTGATTGAGGGGAGACCCGTATCCCAGCAGTAGGATGAATTGGGTTGCTACAGATGTGGCATTGTAAACTCACCTAGGCGGTTAGAAAACACTGGCCTCCGCCAACCACACAGTTGAGATGTGGTGGAGTACGCTCTAAACACGTTCGATTGAGGGGAGACCCGTATCCCGGCAGTGAGATCTAAACTCACCTATCTCTGTCGCACTCGTCGCTTCTTCCACACCCTGGCATGATGATACCACCGTTAGGGTAAAAGTCCACCTGACCCATAGGCTTGATATAACCCAAGTTGCCCACGTTAGTGTGAACCACTTCCGTGTAAAGCCCATCGGTGGGCCGGAACTGGGGCAGGAGTTCATGTAGTCTGGGACCCATGGATGGATCCAGAGCTGAAAGCATAAATAAATAATAATAATTTTTTAATTGTTATTCCAGTCAATTTGCCAGAATATCCCTATCCCTACTTAATATTATAAATGTGAATGTCCGTTTATTTGTTACACTTTCACGCGAAAACTACTCAACTCTATCATCATGAAACTTTGTACACATATTCTTGGAAGTATCAGAAGTAACATAGGATACTTTTTATTGAAAAAAGAATTTTTTTTTACAAAAAAGAATTTCACGCGAGCGAAGCCGCGGGCAAAAGCTAATAATAATATATAAATAAATAATAAATAAATATTTATAAATAAATATTTCTGGACAATGTACACAGCAATGTTGGTTGGTTATTCAAAATTGGTTCTTCAAAAAAGGCGTGAAGGAACTTTTACAGGGTCGGCAACGCCCTGGTAATGCCGTTAGTGTTACAGGCGTCCATAGGCTGCGGTAACTGCTTTACATCAAGGCGTTGCTTGCTTGCTACCTTTTTGGAAGCAAAGGTGACCTCACTCACTCGGAGGAAGACGATAACCTTTAAGAATTGTTATTTGGCTGCGGTATTCTATGAGGTGGAAGTATTTCCCCAGTCGGCCAGCTTAAAAATACCCTATCCCTACCTCTGTTTTCGCTAGAGCCTCGTTCAACCGCAGGGTATACGCAACGGTGACCCACCACACATTCCCACCACTGTGTCTCCTGTGTAGCCAGGATTAACAGCGGCGACCGTCAAAAAAGGCAATGAACAGTGAAGCCCATTGCAGTACCGGGGGTAAAATTACGGCTGCCTTGGAGCTCACAATGAATTTAATCAGAAGAAATTAGTAGGAGTAAGTAGCTTTTGGAATTTGACTTTTCCTCTTAGCAATGTGAGAGACTGCAATATGGCAAATAAGGCATTAAAGAGATGGCTAGTCAAGTTCTACTGCCGTACAACACGGATTTTATGTATCTAATACTATTGGGGACCTAAAACATTAAGCTACCTAACACTTTGATTCCAATAATAATAATAATAATCATCATCAGGTCATTTAGTCTCCACTACAGGAGCACGACCCTCTTTCGTCCGTCCCAGACAGGAGGATTTGGCCTACACTCCCCACGCTGGCCAGACGGGTTGGGGAGGCCTGATCGATGTTTTATAATGTATTTCCCTTAGTCGCCTTGTACGACATCCACGGGAAGAGACGAAGTGATTATATTCTAGTCTGCCGGAAATCACACGGCTATATGCTTCCAATAATATGAATTGCAAAATCGTCTGAACGCTGGGTAATACTGCCGTCAACAGGGTATCTTGAGCTCCTCCCTGAATGTAACAGGAAATGGGAAAAGGCCGGAGGAAGGAACCTTACCAGCGATGTACCCAATGTCTCCGTCCAGATGCCTGCCGATATTGCCCACCATCAAGCCAGACAGCCCGATGCCGATCAGCGTGAAGTTGGAAGTAACCTGCCCCGAAGCTTGGCTCAGCCAAACGCAGAAGTTCGCGATATGCCTAGCTGTTGAAAAATATATTTATTACATCATAGGGTCCGTCCATTAATCACGTGAGGTTTTTTTTGCAATTTTAACACCCCCCCTCCCCCTTGGTGATACTTGGTGAGGTTTTGGACTACCCCCCCTCCCCCCCCTAAAATCACGTGTATTTTTTGTAGCTACAAAGAATCTTAAAACTAAAGGATTTTTGTTATATCACTAAGGTGACAAACAAGCATACGGTCCGCCTGATGGAAAGCTGTTACTGTACCCTATGGACGCCTATTTTTATTTATTTTTATTTTTTTTTATATGAGAGGGGGACAAGCGAGCATGTGGGTCACCTGATGGAAAGCAATCACCACCGCCCATAGAAATCAGCAACACCAAAGGGTCACCGATCCGTTGCCAGCCTTTTAAGGGAAATATTGACTCTGTTCTTGAAGGCCCCCATGTCGTATTTATTTGGGAATGCCGCTGGAGGAAGTTGATTCCACAATTTCACAGTTCGTGGTAGAAAATGTCTCAAAAAGCGTACTGAAGTAGCTAGATCGCCAAATATCGAGATGATGAGGATGGAATTTTAATTTATGGCGAGTTGTACGATAGTGGAACTCAGCGGCAGGTATCAAATCAAATAGCTCATCCGAGCACTCCCCGTT
The DNA here is from genome assembly GCA_937001555.2 of Hypsopygia costalis. Taxonomy (NCBI): domain Eukaryota; kingdom Metazoa; phylum Arthropoda; class Insecta; order Lepidoptera; family Pyralidae; genus Hypsopygia; species Hypsopygia costalis. The sequence continues at coordinate 1,111,596 of OW443355.2, forward strand.
ATATAATTTATATAGAACGCAAAGAGATGCAACATCTCTGCGTGTAGAGAGAGACTCCAGCCGATCAGAAATCATTGGGTCACCGACGATTCGAACAGCTCTTCGTTGAATGTGGTCAAATGGAGCAAGTAAGTACTGGGGCGCACCAGCCCAGAGATGTGAACAGTATTCCATATGAGGCCTAACTTGGGCTTTATATAGTTTAAGGCGACGGTGTGGTGTAAAATACCGTCTGGCTTTACAGATGATGCCAATTTTCCTAGAGGCCAATTTGGCCTTGCACTCCAAGTGACCACGGAACTGAACATCGCTCGATATGTCAACACCAAAGATACCAATGCTGGAGCTAATAATAAGGGGAGTACCTTCCAATCTGGGATACAACAAAAGGGGACTTTTTTGCGGTAAACGCACAAACTTGTGTCTTTGAGGGATTCAGTTGGACTAAGTTCAGTCTACACCAGTCAGAGACGTGTCCAAGAGACGTATCAATCTCAGACACAAGTTTTGTTCGGTACTCATCGACGCTATCCCGAGAAACATTGCATAGACCACTGTATCTTGCGTCCAAGGTACTGTCATCTGCATAGCAATGGATGCCGCATACATGCAGCAAGTCATTGATATGCAGAAGAAACAATGTGGGGGACAATACGCAGCCTTGTCGCACACCAGCGTTCAGGGATAATGGATCGGAACGTGCACCGTCAATCACAACTTTAATGATCCGCCCAGTAAGAAAGCTGGCAATCCATGTGCAGAGTCTCTCAGGTAACCCAAAAGAAGGAAGCTTGGATAGTAGTGCCTTATGCCACACCCGATCAAAGGCTTTTGCGATATCCAGACTAGCAGCCAAAGCCTCGCCCTTGCTTTCCACTGTCTCCGCCCAACGGTGAGTCAAATATACCAGAAGATCACCAGCCGAACGACCTTGACGAAAGCCATATTGGCTTTCGTCAAGGTCATTAATCAGCTGGTGATCCTCTAAGTATGCCATCAACTGTTGGTTGATGATATTTTCCATTATTTTGGAAAACAAGGATGTTATAGCAATGGGCCTGTAGTTGGACGGATCAGAGCAAACACCTTTTTTTGGGATCGGGTGAACCAAAGCCTCCTTCCACGAGCTGGGGACCACGCCAAGCGAGTACGAGTACCGAAATAGGCGGGTTAGAATTGGAGCTAACTCCGCGGCACACATTTTCAAAACAACGGATGGAATGCCATCCGGCCCACTCGACTTATGGATGTCCAGGGAGAAAAGCGCTCTACGCACGGCTCTTTGCCTGAACTTAACTTCTGGCATAGAGCTCTCACACCGAGGGATGGTAGGTGGTGTGGCTCCCCGATCATCCAGAGTCGAGTTAGATGCAAAAAGAAACCCTAGAAGATCGGCTTTTTCCTTTGCAGTATGGGCCAGCGAGTCATCTATCCGCTGCAATGGTGGAAACGACGACTGACAAAAGTTACCTTGAACGGCTTTGGCGAGCGACCAGAACGCACGAGACCCAGAGGGCTAACGTACTAGTCTCTCGCCAATTTCGCTAATAATTCTGGACTTTGCCTTCGCGATACAACCCTTCAACGATCTGGAATCAGAGTTGTATTTTTTTTAAGTACGCTGGTATTTGGATCTCCAGTTGCCCGAGCATTGGACCAGGCACGGTAGGAATCTTGCTTCTGACGCGACGCGGCTCTGCAAGACCCACCGAACCATGGTCGAAATTTGCCGCCAATGGGCACCGCAGAATTGGGAATAAATAGTTCCATACCCTGCAGAACCACATCAGCGACAGCATTTGCACAGACACTGGGATCATCCAGCGAGAAGCAAACAGGTCCCCAAGGATAGGAAGCTAGGAAGTCACGCAGCCCATCCCAATCTGCTGACCTAAAATGCCACACACGACGGATACCTGCTGTACGCGGTCGCTTTTGGTGTATGAGTGGCACCACACATCTTATCAGACAATGATCTGAGGAACCAAGAGGGGCGCCAACAGACACGCGATAGTTATCCGGGTGGGAGGTCAGCAGAAGATCCAAAAGGGATGGCACATGGTTCTCCACATCCGGTACCCTTGTAGGTGAAGAGACCAGCTGCGTTAGACCATATGCCAAGGCAAAGTCATGAAAAGATCTTCCAGCATGGTCAGTAGAGCGTGACCCAAGCCGTTCGACGTGGTGGGCATTGAAATCACCCATAACCACAATCTCGGCAGAAGGCATTTGCTGGAGTAGGCTGTCAGTCGTCGTTTGGATGTGCTCAATAAGGCGCTCCGTTTCGGCGTTACCGCTGTGGGACCTGTAGAGGCACGCGTAGATACGAATATGGTCGTCAAAATCTGCGCGCAGCCACATAATTGACAGGCCCCTCTCTTCAAGACTGCCAAGACGTCGACAACAGATATCCTCCCTAACGTACGCGCACACACCGGCTCGTGGCACAAAATTGTGTTCCAGTATGTACCCTGGGTAGCGCAGATACGAGATGTCGGATGGTGGGGATATCTGTGTCTCAGTCAAAAAGAGCAAGGCTGGCTTAGCCGTGTCAAGGTGCTGGTGGACGGCATTCAGGTTGGAGTGAAGCCCCCTTATGTTACACAGCTCGATATGGAGCTCAGGGGAACATGCTGTCCTCTTCTTACACTTGCTCCTGGCAGAGATACAGAGCGGCATAGTGCCCGCCCCAGAAGTAGTGAGAGTGGGACTCAGGGAGGGATTCTCGTTCACCAACGGTGACGGTACCCTCCTGGGGTATTCTTCTTCCTAATGCCACTGCCATATCCAGAGTCGAGGTTTTTGGTTTGGGCTCCGGGTCTCAACACTCACCGCACGAAACGCAATAGCAAGCTACTACTTCACGCCGGTTTTCTGTGAGAGAGTGGTACTGCCCCGGACGAGCCTGCCCAATTACGAGCTGCAGTCACTCAATCTCCATAACTTGACCGCGACCATGTCATGAACACTAAATGACTCCAGCTTAGCTCTACCCCTTTAGAAAAAAATATGCCTATACCACCAGAAACATCACTTGCGCGTTGCCGACCCTACACGTATGAGCGTAAAAATGTTTTCACGTCCTCCTTTTGAAGAACCCCACGTTGACGTTGTAGTCTCCTGAGAAAACTTCCACAGGCAGTTCATACCACAGCTTGATAGTACGGAACTTCTCTGGAACCGCACAGTACGTGACCTCTTCGGTTCTAATATATGAGGATGAATTCCCTGTCGATGGCGAGCGGTGCAACAGTAGGAGGAGGCCGTGGGTATTATGTCAAATGCGGTGACCCCTTATCGTTGCATAAAAGTTCTGCCCCCTTACCACCAACTCTTATTGCGATTTAATAACTGACTAGAATGCTTATTCATACCAATGAATAAACGACTCATTTCAAATTGAATAGTCGCTTATTCAATGGTATGAATAAGCATTCTATTCAGTTATTGAATCGCAATAAGAGTTGGTGGTAAGGGGCCTGTTCGCGCAAGCATGAACATGGCAGACGCGCTACAGAATCGTGGCAGCTCCATCAATACTCTGAAACCATTATTATACTGCAGTAGTGATGTAACGAATGTCAATTTCTAGACATTCGCGACTGCGAATGCGAATGCGAATATCTGCCGTCGATATTCGCGAATGCGAAACGAATATTGACTTTTGTATTTGGCGCCATTGGTCTTTGGCTTTATTTTGACAGCTTAGTTGGCGCGCGAGTTACACGCACACATTTGTAATTATTTGCATCTACTTCAGAGCATTGTCGAGCCGATCCGAAGAAGGCCGATTGCTGTTTGATTTACGAGTGATGTTTATTGTTTATTTAACAAAAAATCCTAACAGAAGATAAGGTTTTAAAATAAATATATAAGAAGTTGATACTTATTTCTCTATTTAATTTACCTTTTTGTAATTGAAAATCTTCATTATTTTTAGGACGTTCATATTCGCAAAACATTCGCATAAAATTGCGAATGCGAATGTCGAGAAATATGCGAATATTCGCGAATGCGAATGCGAATACGAATATTCGTTACATCACTAAATGCGCAGGGAGTTGTAGGCCGTCATCGTCTTCAACTTCGCTCATTGCCTAGCATCGGCGAGTCAATGTCTTCAACACTCCGCTTTTCGGTTTAGAAATCGCGCGTTTGACAAAAAAATAAATACACGTGATATTTTACTACACCCCCCCTCCCCCCTTGTGATATTTCGTGATTTTTACCGAACCCCTCCCCCCCCTTTTGAACCTCACGTGATTAATGGACGGCCCCATACTGCAACCCATCAGAGTGAAGTTGCAGTAACCTGCCCCGAAGCTTGGCTCAGCCAAACGCAGAAGTTCGCGATATGCCTAGCTGTAGAAAAATATATTTATTAGCTGTTATAACCTTTCAGTCCAACAGTCGAACGAAGAATGTCCAGGCCGCTTTCGCTGCAACTTTCGTTAAAATTGCATTATCGTTTTAATGAAGTAACAATTAATTGCAATTTAAATTGTAATTTTTATTGCATTACTAATACAAAACAATTTCATGTAAAACTAAAGTACCTAAAATTAAATAATACTTAAAATTAATAAATAAATAAATACATCTAAATTAAAACTAATTAAAATAAACTAAAAACAAAACTAATCTAATAAACCGCTGCCCGTAGGCAAAGTTCCCAATATGCTGACCCCGTTGCCTCGTTGGATCGCAACACTAATTCTTTGTGCGAAGTAGAGGCCAGCATTTTGGTCACGAGTCATGTTACTTTCGTCTGATTTTCGCGGTAAAAATCAAGTATTCTGATTGGTAGTTACTTACCAATCAGAAATGACTGGTCAATGCTAGCCTGTGATCGTTTATCCAATCACAGACCAGCGCAGTCAATAGCTTGAAAGAAAGAGTTGCTAGTGCAAATTTTTTTTTTTTTAAATCAATAATTATAATATATCTTGTTGATTTTATCGGTTTTGTTATTTGGATACGCGATCCATTTTTTCTTTTTAAAAAGCGAATACCAGTCCTGGTTTATAATTTATGTATAATGAGAACGTTAACTTACCAGACATGAGGCTGTAGATAGCACTCAGGGCGGCACCTGAATTGGCTCCGCGACTCCAATCCACCAGGATGATGTTGACATCCACCGATGCGAGGTAAGCTAAACCAGGAACAAAGTACAATATTAACTACAAAATATTATCCCAAGAATTACTGACAACCATGGACAAACAAACATAGGGCCTGTCTGATGTGAAGGGGTTATTTTTTATACTACGTCGGGTAGCAGACAAGCATACGGCCCGCCTGATGTGAAGTACCGTAGCCATATTAGCCTTAACTTGCGTGATTGATGAGACTGACACGCGCAACGGCGCCATCAAGCTCCTCATTTTTTTTTTTTTTTTTTTTTTATACTACGTTGGGTGGCAGACTAGCATACGGCCCGCCTGATGTGAAGCGGTTACCGTAACCATATTAACGCTCGCAACATAACAAATCGCTCGCGCGCCACCTCCCCCGCTGCCAACGCAGCATCTCCTTCCATTCTGGTATTTGGTGACCTCACTCACTCGCAGGAACACAACAATCCTCAAGGGAATTGTTATTTGGCCGCGGTATCCTGTGAGGTGGAGGTACATTCCCCAGTCGGGTAGCTTACAATTACGCTCCCTACCTCTCTTTTCGCCAGAGCTTCGTTTGTCAGTCAGCAGGGTGCACCGCGTGCAGGTGAAGTTGGCTTTGGTTCAAAGATGTTGATGAACCACTTACACCCCAAAACCCACCTCATTTAATCCTTTGGCAGACAAGCATACGGCCCGCCTGATGTGAAGTGGTTACCGTGACCATATTAACGCAAAAACGTTCACTTAGTCGCGTCAAATTTTTCCGCCCAAAAATATAATTCTCGCGCGTGTTTATTTCCCATTGATTTCAATGGAAAATGTATTTGATGATCATTCCTCAAGGACATGATCGATCTCAATTACTTTTCGATGATCGACACAAACCTCACGCATGTCGAGGTCTTTAATTGAGACAAGTTTCATCAAAATCGGTTCACTAGTTTTGGCGCTAATTCATTTCCAAGAATGTCTTTTCGGCGTTAATAAGCGTTCAGCCCCCTTACCACCATCTCTTATTGCGATTCAATAACTGAATAGAATGCTTATTCATACCAATGAATAAGCGACTCTATTACATTTGAAATAGAGTCGCTTATTCATTGGTATGAATAAGCATTCTACTCAGTTATTGAATCGCAATAAGAGATGGTGGTAAGGGGGCTGCTCGATCCACTCAATAATAAATATATAAATATTGTCACACAAATTACACAGCGCCATCTAGCCCCAAAGTAAGCGAAGCTTGTGTTATGGGTACTAGACAACTGATAAACATACGTAAATACATTTTTTTTTGTAAATACATACTTATTATACATAGAAAACACCCAGACTAAGACAAACAGACATGTTCATGTACACAAATGTTTGTCATACGTGGGAATCGAACCCACGAGCGTTGGTGTCGAAGCTGCGTCATTGGCCGCTACGCCACCGAGCTCGTCATATATAAAGGATACTATTTAACGTAACATCAAATAAATATATTGCAAACTTAACCTAACTTATTCTGCACATCAAAAAATACTTCATCATCATCATCATCAGGTCATTTTAGTCTCCAGCACGACCCTCTCTCGTCCGTCCTAGACGGAAGGAGAATTTGGCCTACACTCCGCACGCTGGCCAGACGGGTTGGGGAGGCCTGATCGATGTTTTAAAATGTATTTCCCTTAGTCGCCTTGTACGATATCAAATTCAAATTCAAATTTGCAGATTGAAAGTTGACCGAATCGAGATTGAATTGTGAATTGACTAAAATTATATACTTGATTTCATTAATTAATTATTATCAATTCTTGTTGTTGGCAAAGTAACTTTCTTAGTTTGTTTAAGTTTCTCTCATATTTCGATATAATCCCGCTTAAATTTAATTTTGAAGTAACATATTGTGTTACGAGAATACCAAATGTGACATTTGTGAGATCGAGACTGGATCGAAACTGGATTTTGACTACATTTGTGTAAGTGGTTTATCAACATCTTTGAACCAAAGCCAACTTCACCTGCACGTGGTGCACCCTGCTGACTGACATACGAAGCTCTGGCGAAAAGAGAGGTAGGGAGCGTAATTATAAGCTACCCGACTGGGGAATGTACCTCCACCTCACAGAATACCGCAGCCAAATAACAATTCCCTTGAGGGTTGTTGTGTTCCTGCGGGTGAGTGAGGTCACCAGAAAAGAAGGAGATGCTGCGTTGGCAGCGGGGGTGGCGGCGCGCCGCTCAGAATACGGTAACCGCTTCACATCAGGCGGGCCGTATACTTGTCTGCCACCCGACGTAGTATAAAAAAAAAAAAAAAATTACGAGAATTGCCCCTCAGATTAATTTGATGAGCAAATAAGGTTATTTTAGTGGATCATTTTAATATTTCCCAAAAATAATTGTTACCTGGTACAAGGACAGTATTAATAGTGGACGTGGCTGAGCCCTGGTAGCCGTGTATGATGAAGACGGTGCGACGAGTTGGAGTGAAGTGGGTGTGAATGAGAAGGTCAGGGAAGTCGATCACCAGGGGCTGACTTATCGTAGGGTTTTGTCTGTAAAAGAAATTATGAGTATATTAATAATAAAAAAAAAAAATATATTTATTTCAGACCAATAAAGTAGTCCATAATATGTTAGTAACATTGGAACCTTATAATCTACGTTAGTACATTGAAGTTAATTTAATTTGATCAATTTAACACAATTTAATTTAATTTAATCCAAGTCAAGTTAATTTAATTAAGTCTAATCTAATTCAATTTCATTTTATTATATTCAATTTAATTCAATTCAATTTAATGTAATTTAATTTTAATTTAAATTTTATTTAGTTTTATTAATACATATTATTAATATATATAATACCAAACCAATGCAATGTCAAGAGTAATATACACATGGTTTTTTTTATATAAGAGAGGGAGGCAAACGAGCATGTTGGTCACCTGATGAAAGTAATCACCACAGCCCATGGAGATCAGCAACACCAAGAGGTCGCCGATCCGTTGCCAGCCATCTTCCTTTCTTGCTTTCTGGTGACCTCACTCACTCGCAGGAACACAACAACTCTCAAGGGAATTGTTATTTGGCTGTGGTATTCTGTGAGATGGAGGTACTTCCCCAGTCGGCAAGCTTATTAAATACGCAATGCCCTACCTCTCTTTTCGCCAAAGCTTCGTTTGTCAGTTAGGTGCATCACGTGCAGGTGAGGTTGGCTTTGGTTCAAAAATGTTGATGAACCACTTACACCCCAAAATTAAAGGCTCGTCAAATTCAAGGAGACGAATTATGTTGTTAGTATTAATCACGAATCAATAAAAAAAAACCTTAAAATTAATCAACCATAAACGCGGCATGGCTATCGAAAGATTTCTTGTTTATCTCCGAGATTCAAGTTTACTATGTAGGTAGGAGACACGTGGGGTTGTCGCGCATGCGCCCTCTGCGCACTCGCCGCTGCAGCTTCAATGAAAATTTTGCGTACAGGACGTGTCGACCCACTCGCACGCGCGGCAACAATGCAGAGGCGGTGGGGACTTGCGGCGGTGGCTTTGATCAACGCTTTCCGTTGTGGCCGCTTTCAGCGGTTATCAAAATTACAGTATACGCTAAAATGACAGATACTACAACAACTAAACTTTGGGATGTAAGTGGTTCATCAACATCTTTGAACCAAAGCCATCTGATTATTAAAAAAAAATCAATATTAGCAAGTTTCTTTAAGCATTTCTTCTTCGCCAATGGTCAATACTGAAATGCTAGACAAAAAACCGGCCAAGTGCGACTCGGACTCGCGCACGAAGGGTTCCGTACCATTATCTATAAAAACGGCAAAAAAAATCATATCTGTTGTATCGGAGTCCCCCTTTAAATATTTGTTTTATTTTAATTTAATTATTTATTTTTAAAGTGCATATATAACTACAGCGCCATCTAGCCTCTGGTAATGTACTACACAATTCTATTCGTCTTGCAATACATTTTATAAGTTCTTCGGCTATTACTCAGTAACTTGTAAAGTCTACTTAGTCGAGATAATTTTCCTTTTAAATTCACTTATGGACTACTTCCATGATTTTTTTCACATTTCTAAATATAACAGTTTCGTTGATACAGAGGGGGCAGGGGGAGGTGGGGGGGGGGGGGGGGGGGGGACACTTGCGTGTAACAAAAATTTGCATGTTAAATGTAAATAATTCGCAAACAGATTATTATATCGAAAAATGATCTTCCCACACTCCCAATGTTTCTAAATGACCCATCCAACGACACCCCACACCATGGGGTAGGTGTAGGGGAGGTACCCCGAAAAAAAATATTTTTCAAAATTTTATTCTACCACTTTGTCAGCATAGATAATATGTGTTTACGTGCCAAACTACAGCTTTCTAGTATCAAGCGGCTCTGAGCTAGGCCGCGGACGGACGGACGGACGGACGGACGGACATGGCGAAACTATAAGGGTTCCTTGTTTACTACGGAACCCTAAAAATTTACAAAAAATTAGAATATTTTTTATAAAAATGTGTAAGACGTGTGCCCCCAAGGGCCCGATGACAGAATAAATAATTCCATTTTAACAACTCGTGGCCACCAACGCTCGGTTTCGCAAGCATCGAGGCTCTACCACCACTCCCCAATCACCATAAATTGATGCTGGAGGGGAGCGCACTCCCCTAGCTCACCTGGTGAACAAATGGAACACGTCGTCTCTCGAAGGTACATATATAGGAAGGTCTTCTACATCGATAATTCTTGAAGATTCAGAGAGGTGCGCCTTCCCATCTTCATCTACCACGTAGTTGTAACCAAATTTTGAGCTGATTTTATTGAAGATCTGCTCTTTGGGGAAAGCTGTAAAAGATTTTTTTTTATAATTAAAATAATAATAGAGGTAGGTTCATGTGAACCTCTAAAAATAGGTTGTCTGTAAAGTCAGTTTACGGACAATAATTTTACATGATAACGTCATAAGAAAACATCGGCCGATATAGTGGAAGTGAGACGTCGTCACAAGCCGAACGCTTACGTCGATCGTGGCTCTCTATAGCGTGTTTCGCGCTCTCGCTTACACGCTCGGCTCAGGCGGAACGTGACAATGAGTCATGCTTTTTCGTGCGTGCAGCTGGCGTTTACCGATTTATAAACGTTATCACGTCAAAAGTATTATTCGTCATCATTCAATTGTCAACCCTTTTTCATCCCACTGAGATATCGCTGAGATACGGGTCTCCTCTTAATCGAAGGGGTTTAGGGCGTACTCCACCACGCTGCTCAACTGCGGGAGATCAGTGTTTTCAAGTCGCTTAAAAGGCCACTGTCACTCGACTTAACAAAAAACCGGCCAAGTGCGAGTCGGACTCGCGCACGAAGGGTTCCGTACCATTATCTATAAAAACGGCAAAAAAAATCACGTTTGTTGTATGGGAGCCCCCCTTAAATATTTGTTTTATTTTTATTCAATTATTTATTTTTAAAGTGAATATATAACTAAAATATATTATGTGAGTATTTCAAACGTCTACCGTTTAATGTTAAATAAATAAAATAAAAAAACGAATGGTAACCAAATCGGGGGATAAAGCTGTAGACCGCACTTTAAAAGATTGCATTTAGTTACCTTCACAAGTCTATACATATACGAAGTTGCGATATTTGTAAAGTCCAACCCTAATTTGTATACACTTCCATCATCAGTCCACCAACGGATAAAAATCTTAACTGGAAGCTCCATATTGACTACGTGTGTAATAAATTGAGACAATTTCTTGCAATAATCAAAATTCTTAACCGTCGTATACCTTATCGTGTTAAATTATTATTATACAATTCACTGGCCGAATCTCCATAAAATACGGGCTCAGTAGTTATGGCCGCACCTATACTACTTATTTAAATAATATTTATAAACTTCAGTTAAGAATATTAAAAACAATTATAACTACAAATACAAAATCGCAATTCCGTGACAACGAATTAGGAATTTTCAAACATTGTAAAATTCTTCCAATCCATACCCAGCTAAAACACGCCTTATTAAAGGAAAATTATTTTAAACATGTTTCGTTCTGTTGCACATAACCGGTTGCCCATATTACGAGTCAATGCATACGGTGAACGAATGACGAGCTGTGCCTTACCACGATTAATAAATGAACTACCCTCTGATTTGAAAAATAAACTAACTACACGCAATATTAAATTTAAATTAAAAAAATATCTTCTGGACAGTATGGACGGCTCGTCATCGTGACGTAAGACGATATGTTGTAATGTCGATAGGTTTGTTTTATTAATTATTCTTTTAAGTCGTTATAAAAACGTGCGTGATGGTTTGTCGTGTGAGTTGGATGGGTAGATACCTACATAAATGTATTTGTGTAAATTTATGGATGTAAAATAATAAGTTCTTAACACTTTATATTTCCTAAAATGTAGTTGACGTGGAATTACTTAGCATTTAGACAAACCTCAGTGGTTTTATAATGCTAATTATATGTATGTTTTTGTGAATCTTGTAAATGTTAAATAAATAAATAACTAAAAAAAACCTATTGCCGTTATCAATTGCGAGCAAAAAATCACGTTTGTTGTATGGGAGCCCCCTTAAATATTTATTTTATTCTATTTTTTAGTATTTGTTGTTATAGCGGCAACAGAAATACATCATCTGTGAAAATTTCGACTGTCTAACTATCACGGTTCATAAGATACAGCCTGGTGACAGACGGATGGACGGACGGACGGACGGACAGACAGCGGAGCCTTAGTAATAGGGTTCATTTTTACCCTTTGGGTACGGAACCCTAAAAACGGAGTGTGCCTATGTCATGGACACGGCCGTGTGTGGATATGTTATATGCACTAAAATTATTCTCAAAATGGCAGCGCTTCTCCCTCCCCCACACGTTCCATAATCCTTACTTAGCGTAATAAATTCTTTGATCCTTCATCTATCCAGTGGTGTGATTGAATTTTGGATGGAGATGATAGATTTGTAGCTGCAACACCAAACTGTTTCCCCCGATTTTGTTACCTAATGGTAACAAAATGGTATGTTTTATTTTTTATTTTTTTGGATTATTTCACTTTGATCTCCCGAGTGATATTACCTGGGTGAGCAAATTGCACATTTTTGTGTAATTTGCTCACCCAGACCAATCTGGTCTGGTCTGGGACCAATCACCTAAGGCAAAGTTAAAACCTTGTGTATTTTGATCTCCTAGGTTATTTGCCCTGTGATTTCAGTACACAAAAATGTGGAATCAAAGTGGAATAATCAGTTTTTAGGGTTCCGTAGCTCAAAAGGAAAAACGGAACCCTTATAAGATCACTTTGCTGTCCGTCTGTCTGTCTGTCTGTTTGTCAAGACCCTCTTATGTCTTTTTTTTTTTTTTATACTACGTCGGGTGGCAGAGATGTCGAGAATGCGTGGAGATATCAAGCTGAAATTTGAACTGTATACTCAGGTCTACGGCCCCATGAAGTTATAAAAAAATCAAACTGTTAAGTTTACGAAAAAAAAGTTACGGCCGTTTATTCAGCAAAAAACCCATATTTCGAAACGCACATTCTCAAGGGAATCAAAACCTATAGGGTACTTCCCGTTGACCTAGAACTATGAAATTTGGCAAGTAACATCGTTATAGACTACAAGTACAGGAATAAATATCAAAACTATACATTTGTAATTAAATCTTAAAAAACGGGGGGTCTATATTTTTTCATAGGAGATCGAAATTTCAAATTGAAGCTACTAGTGCAAATGGGGTATCATATGAAAGGGCTTGATGTGCACATTGCAAAATATATTTTATTTATTTTTTCCGACGCATTATTTCTTATTTATAATGAAAAATATCCAATTTATAATGATCCTCCGTACGGAACCCTCGGTGGGCGAGTCCGGCCGGCCGGTTTTTTTTTAATTGCCTCCATGTGGAAGCAATTTTAAAGAAGAATCAACACAATTTCACAATTTTATTCACATCAAAAAATATTCCAAATATAGATTTTATTTAATATTACATCAATCATGATAAATACACTGAAATCTACAATTTCCGTTTACATAGATTACAATACAAGTAATCATTTTATCATATTATTATTTTGAACTAATTAACTTGCGATTAATAATTATCATTATGACATAGTTCGATGTTCATAAGTTTATTTCTAGGCTTCCGTACCCGAAGGGTAAAAAGGAACCCTATTACCAAGGCTCCGCTGTCCGTCCGTCCGTCCGTCCGTCTGTCACCAGGCTGTATCACATGAGCCGTGATAGTTAGACAGTTGAAATTTTCCCAGATGATGTATTTCTATTGCCGCTATGACAACAAATACTAAAAACCGGAATAAAATAAATATTTAAGGGGGCTCCCATACAACAAACGTGATTTATTGCTCGTTTTTGCTCGCAATTCATAACGGTAATAGGTAGACGCTTGGAAAACTCACATAATATTTAGTTATATATTCACTTTAAAAATAAATAATTAAATTAAAATAAAACAAATATTCAAGGGGGGTTCCCATACAACAAGGTGATTTTTTTGCCGTTTTTATACATAATGGTACGGAACCCAACGTGCGCTAGTCCGACTCGCACTTGGCCGGTTTTATTTTTATATTTATCTAGCTGAGCCGGCGAACCGCCTACGATACTAACGTCAATCAATTGTTTTGCTCCCGGAACCTCTCCACTAACACTTGAACTTTATGATATGGTATTAAAGTTCAAATTTACTTTTAAGTATTGTTACGAATCGTTTGTATGGGAGTATAGAAAAGTGTATTTTTTAGACTTTTACAGGCAATTTTTTTTTAATTTTCTGTGCATAAGAACCATCCTCGTACTTCAAGGAACATTCTAAAAAAAGGAATAGCGAAATCGGTTCAGCTGTTCTCGAGATTTGTGCTTAGCAATGAATTCAGCATTTCATTTTGTATTATAGACGAGTTGACTACATAGGGTCTTCTTAACAATTAATATTGAATTCGAACTGGGCCCCTACCGCCGAAGCTGAAGCCGAATCATCATCATCATCATCATCATCATCAGCCTGTATCTACCCACTGCTGGATATAAGCCTTCCCCAATGCTTTCCACCAGATACGATCCTCCGCCTTCCGCATCCAGCCGCTTTCTTAAGGTCATCGGACCATCTTGAAGGAGGGCGTCCAACACTTCGTCATCTTACGCTCGGCCTCCACTCTAATACCTTCCTCCCCCATCTGCCATCACTTACTCGAATTACCATCGGATTTTATGATAGCCAAAATAGATGTTAAATTTAAGTTAATGGCAAACATATTCAGCTTAGTCGGTAGAGCCATAGTAAAAATAGAGGTAGAGCTCTATGGATTCAACCAGTTAAATTAAACACAGTTACCGCCAATCTAAACTAAACTTTGACTTTCGCAGTCAAAAAAGCGTGCCATAATTCATAATTAGTGTTACGTAGTTTAATAGATCCAGAGTAGGCTGTGCCGTAATAAGCTTATTTCGGCGCTGCCACAAAAAAAACCTTATAGCTCTTTGACGGGAGAGCGACTAATTTCGACAAATTAAAGACTAATTTTCTGTCTAGTTAAAATCAAGACCTGAGACCAGCCCCCTTACCACCAACTCTTATTTCTATTCAATAATTGAATAGAATGCTTATTTATACCAATGAATAAGCGACTCTATTTCAGAAATAGAGTCGCTTATTCATTATTTTTTTGATTAATTTTATTAGATTGAAAATTAGAACTCTGTTATTTTTATCTTTCCTACGATTTTCTGTCAACTTATAGCAAACATGAAGGACTAGTAATTTATTGAGTAAAGCGAGTATTCGCCGAAAAGTCACTTTTGGAAATAAATAGGCTCCAAAAGCACTTAACTATTTTTAACCAACGAAAAAACGGAGGAGGTTATCAAGTCGACGCTTATATTTTTTTTCGACTCAAAATTACTTAGGTGTACTTAAGAATTTAGTTATTAAGGTCAATAGAAACATAGTTTATTATTGTTTGCTTTTCAGTTTTTTCGGCGGTAAATTTTTTTTGTTAAAAAGTTTTTATGAAACTTGTCACAATTAATTACATCGACATGCTTGAGGTTTGTGTCGAAAAAAAATGAGATCGATCATGTCCTTGAGGAATGATCATCAAATACATTTTCCATTGACACCAATGGAAAACATTACACTCAGCGAAACTACTCGCTCCACTCAATCTCGATTTCGGCCCCGTGGGCTAGAATCCGGCCTGCCCCCTTACTACCATCTCTTATTGCGATTCAATAATTGGATAGATTGCTTATTCATACCAATGAATAAACGACTCTATTCCATTTGAAATAGAGTCGTTTATTCATTGGTATGAATAAGCATTCTATCCAGTTATTGAATCGCAATAAGAGATGGTGGTAAGGGGGCTGGTATTTACCTGCAACGGAAGTCAAGCAGAGCAGAGCCAGCACCCAAACTCGCGCCATCTTGAAAACTATGTTGTTAATGAATTATATTGATAAAAAATCATTGGCATACATAATTAAAGATAATATTTCATTATCACCGATAATATGTAATCAGTTTTTAGGGTTCTGTGGAAAAAATCTGGTGGGGCTGTGTCGTTCACACGGCCGTTGGTTAACATGAAACTTCTATATCAGCGATCATCGCGCTATCACGTGTGAGTCGTGAGTAATACTCAGGGTTGCCATCTAAACGCTAGCAACCTGAACAAGAAGCGTGAAAATTCCGGATTTTGAATCTTAAAACTCGGACATGTACGGACGGAATGCATGGACGGAAACACATCAGTGTTTTTTAGTACTAGTTTTATTTTTTTATCTGTGACAAGACGGTTGTTCGCAGCATGGAGCGGGCGGTAGTGATTTAAAACTTTTTACCCTGGACTACAAATGAAACTGCGCCCGGACGCGCTCCAAACTAGGACAAATCCAGCAACCCTAGTTATACCACAGTATTACTATTTTTCATACAGTAGGGAATCGCCTTTGACGTGGCACGATGCCGCCGCCCGCGTAGGTATCCACGCGGTCGTTCGCCGATATGCAAGGGTTGTCACAAAATTCGAAATCAAATAATCTTTAATATTTTTATAATCATTTATCAACAAGAATATAATATACATATTTACAAATGTTGCACTGCTAAATATTTACGTGAAGGTTTATTTTTAGATTTCAATTTTCTATGATTAAATTTAACAATATAATGAATTCGCATTCGGATAAACAATTTGATCATGAAAATATGGGGGAAACATAAGCATGGCTGTGATATAAACTGTACTTGTTTTAATAATACCTACCTATAATTTATCTAAAAATATTGTTTCCTACAGCACCTGGTTGGTGTTGGTATGTTAACTTATTATGGCGAAGACAAAAGTCCCTATGTTCATTCGTAACTAATAAACGGCTGAACCAATTTTGATTAGTTGTAAAATTTTTCTTTATTGCGCCAGTGTCACGGAGTAATTTATTTTATTTGGATTTAAATTTGATTACGACTTTACTCACTTCATTTTCGCAAGATACTTAATAATATAAACTAGGAATATCAATACCCAAAATGCAATGACTGGATAGCAAAATTTACTGTATATATATAACTAAAATGTGTAAAATAAAAAAGTAAATAAAAATTATCAAAAAACGTGATTGCTTATAAAAAATTAAAAAAAGAAACTAGCCCTGAAACAAAGATCTTAACTACTAGGTATGGATAGGCCATTCTAAGGAGATAATTTGTCACGAACCGATGAGTCATTAAAAATTGGTGTCCCATTTGTTTATAAAGTTTATAGTGTACATTTACGTAACATAAACATACACATAGGTTTGTCCCACACACAGCACGTGCATATAGTCGCAGAGACAAATTTTATGTTAGAAATGGCACAGCCATACGTAGTAATTAATATCTTTGCCCAGAAATCTTGAATATAGGTGAATATAGAACCTTGTCTTTTTCTGTCGGTTTAAATAAAATCATAACAGTTGGATATTAGACAAATACCTACTCCTTCTGTGTCCGACTTCCCAACTATTAAGAAGGTGTAAACATAATAATTACACTTTGGGCAAGAGCATGCGCCGTAAAGAATATATATACCTACATATTTACACTTGAAAACTCCGCTAGGTTGGAGTTCGAGTTACGAAGTACTTAACTATTTAGTCATCTGTCGTTGGAGCACAAGAATTCGGTTATTTGTTGTATACTTATAGTTGGAGTACCTTGCACTTCACCAACAATATAGCTACATACATTTCAACAAAGACAAAGTAGGTAAGTTTTTACGAAATTATAGAAAAAACTTACCTTGCGTCACGGGGAAATCTATAAAATTTTAAATTCTTGGTGTGTTCCGACATCGAGTTACAACCGTATACAGAACAATTTGTATTCACCATCATAATAAATAGGAATCACTGAACGTAAATTAAAAAAAACGTTTAAAACACTCAGTACGCGCACGTGACTGCCTTTCACGGTGGCTCCCACAAACTACGCTTGTTTGTGGGACGCTGACCGCACCGCCCGCTTCTCCGCGGGTTCCCCTCCCTTGCTCTGCGCAAGTACCTTCGCTTCCCAACTGTATGCTTTTAAAACTGTGGTTATACTGAATACAAAACAAGCAAGAGCGTCGGTATCCATTATTCTACGCAACGTCCCTCCCAACCACCCCGCCCAGCCCTGATGCTGTCAAATGTCATAATGAAATAGGAATCTGACAAACGGCTGACAGTTCTGTCAAACGACATAGAGTTACATTAGAAAAGTTAATATGGTCGTTCAGTTTTCTTAAATTTTCTAATTTTCCGCCCAACTTTCTTATTTTTACTTTCATAAGAAACTTCTGACAAATACAATTTAAAAAGGAATAGCGAAATCGGAACCAGCCTATCACGCGTGATGTTATGACCAAGGGAAATAGGAATTCATTTTTATATATATATATATATAATATAGGAAATAAAAACAAAATTAAAAATTTTGAAAAAACCCACGACGGTTAAAACGTAGTTGAAAAAGGATAAAATAATTTTGAAACTCCCGACTTAAATAATTTATGCTATGAACTTATATTAACTTATAAAAAAACCCAAGAAAATCCGTTGGGGCTGCCATTGGATCAACTAGTTTGGCAGTTTTATAGTAACTTGTATACTTATTTATATGTATGTTGAAAGCAGCCCTCGACGGAGTTCATAGCATAAATTCTTACACGAGTTAAGCCACGTCAACCGTAGCCTGCCCATGGATGGGTTTATTTATTTACCTTAAAAATGTATTTAACCATATCAGTCATATCAAGTACCCATAGTACAAGCTTTGCTTAGTTTGAGACTAGATGGCGGTGTGTAATTTGTACAGAAATTTATTTATTTATCTCGAGCTCCTCCGTGCTTCGGAGGAATGACAGTCGTTAAGCCAAGAAAGTCTTTGGGCGGCTTGAAGTCACTGGCCGATCAGCAGTTGAGCCGCGGGTGGAATATGTTGTAAACTCCTTTTTTTTGGGTGGCCCGTATCCCAGCAGAGGGACGAATAAGGGATAATGAATGGTAGCGGTATGGGATATTAATTTCAAATTGATACCTCTACGCGTTACTACGGTCTTGACAGACGGACGGGCGGGCGGACAACGAAGTGATCCGATAAGGTTTCCGTTTTTTACCCGCGACGGAACGGCGACGGTATATGCGTTTGGGGTGCTAGGATGTTTGTGCAAATCAATTTTGCCAATTATCTCCAAAACTACGAGTCCGATTTTGATGCGGTTTTCAGTGATGGGTTCGGGTTTGATTTGTGCATGTTGTTAGATAAGTGTTACGGTGACAACTCACCAGGGGGCGCTGCAGTAAATATTTGTTTGTGAAACCAATGTTGCCATTTATCTCCAAAAGTACGAGTCCGATTTAAATGCGGTTTTCAGTGATGGGTTCGGATTTGATTGGTACATGTTCTTAGATAGGTGTTACAGTGACAACTCACCAGAGGGCGCTGCAGCAAACATTTGTTTGTGCAACCAATGTTTCCATTTATCTCCAAAACTACTAGTCCGATTTTGATGCGGATTTCAGTGATGGGTTCAGGTTTGATTGGAGCATGTTCTTAGATAGGTGTTACAGTGACAACTCACCGGAGGGCGCTGCAGTAAACATTTGTTTGCGCAAAACCAAAACTACTAGTCTGATTCTGATGCGGTTTTCAATTGTCATACCTATGCTTGCTCTCTAAAAAGTATGAAATAAAAACAAAATTAAAAATTTTGAAAATAACCCACGACGGTTAAAACGTAGTTGAAAAAGGATAAAATAATTTTGAAACCCCCGACTTAAAGAATTTATGCTATGAACTCCGTCGAGGGCTGCTTTCAACATACATATAAATAAGTATACAAGTTACTATAAAACTGCCAAAATTTGATTCAATGGCAGCCCCAACGGATTTTCTTGGGTTTTTTTATTAAGTTCATAGCATAAATTCTTTAAGTCGGGGGTTTCAAAATTATTTTATCCTTTTTCAACTACGTTTTAACCGTCGTGGGTTTTTTCAAAATTTTTAAGGGATAATGAATGGCAGTGGCGCGCGAGTGATATTTTATGTTGCGTGCGTTAATATGGCTACGGTAACCGCTTCACATCAGGCGGGCCGTATTCTTGTCTGCCACTCGACGTACTATAAATAAAAAAAACTAGTATTAATAATAATACGCTACATTTAATGGCAAATAAACATACGTCCAATAGTAAAGCGGTCACTGTAGGCTATAGATTTTTGTCCCTTTGTTTGGAGAGTCTCTGTACTATAGAGAGTACGATAAGTAATCGGCAACGGCTGTTGATATTAGTGGTCAAATTAAATCAGTCGCCGTGGTGTTGGAACGACTTACCTCCACCAAATAGTGTAGCACGCACTATATATTCTTAATTGAAATGAGATTCGTATACCAGCAGTGGGATTGATAATTTGTTGATTATCCACTAGTAAGATTTCGTGCGGGGAGGGTGATGACGACAGGGATCATATTCTGTGGTCATGTAGTAGGTACGACGACTATAGGCAGGAGTTATTAGACAGGATCCAGCGCGATGAAGACCAACCGGGACTAGTGTACTACACCGAGCTTGTATCGTCGGCGGCAAACTTCGATCGCAGGTTCGCCCACAGATGGCACGCGCGCAGGAGCGCAGGAGAGAGGGAGCAGAAGAGGTGAAACTTGACATCACCGGACAGTGAAGGCGTTGTTGTGAACGTAGCCGCCCCAGAGGGAGAGGGCTAAAAATGGACAAAGGACAAGGAATAAACAACTTGTAGGGAGTCAAGCATTGCCCCCGGCACGAAAGAGGCTCAGAGCAGTGCCGCGCGCATCTCCCGCGATTCGGCTCATATGACCAGTCGGTGGAGCCATGGGAAGGTGGAGGGTTTGATCCAGTATCCACTAGTAAGAAAATACGTATAAACAATTTATAAAAAATGTTTATTTATGTACAATATTTCTTTCAGCTCATTTCAGTGTGTCTTCGGTCGTCGTTGAATTTCAGTGGTCAGTTCAGCCCCTCGAGAAGGGAGACCGTGCATTAGTCACCAGGTGGAAAATTCCAGATGATCTGCAACAAAGTAGGAAGGCATTATATCACAGTTACTGAGAGATATTTTTATTTTTTTATGTTTTTAGTGCCATCTGGCCCCAAAGTAAGCGAAGCTTGTGTTATGGGTACTAGACAACTGATAAACATACGTAAATACATTTTTTTTTGTAAATACGTACTTATGATACATAGAAAACACCCAGACCAAGAAAAACAGACATGTTCATGCACACAAATGTTTGTCCTATGTGGGAATCGAACCCACGAGCGTTGGTGTCGGAAGCCGCGTCATTGACCTCTACGCCACCGAGCTTGTAATTAATTTTTATTTATTTATTTTTATTTGGGAGTCTAACAGCTTAATAAAAATGATAAACATAATTAAATGTGCAGCCTTATTGCTAATAATATGACTCCACCATTGTGTAAATACATATTGAGTTGAGCAGCGTTTGGGCCATCAATCAATTTAAAATAAAAATAAAAAGAAGTGCAGTGTTGGATCGATTTTTAGGGGGAAAAGAAATCTTTTACAGGCATGTTCATGCACACAAATGTTTGTCATGTGTGGGAATCGAACCCACGAGCGTTGGTGTCGAACTGTCGAAGCCGCGTCATTTACTGCTATGCCACGGAGCTCGTCATATATGAGAGAGATACGTTGGCAGCGGGGGTGGCGGCGCGCAAACGATATTTTATGTTGCGAGCGTTAATATGGCTACAGTAACCGCTTTACATCAGGCAGGCCGTATGCTTGTCTGCCACCCGACGTAGTATAAAAAAATAAAAGTAGGAATGCATTATTTCATAGTTACTGAGAGACCGGGCTTCGCTTGGGTCATTGGATGGTTTGTTTGTTTGTAATATCTTTATGCCAATACATAAAACAATCATATAAAAGTTTACATATAATAAAATCCGTACAAAGGCGGACTTATCCTTCTAAGGGATCTCTTCCAACCTTTAAATATTTAAGAGGATTCTGTAAATATGTATATCCCGAGACTACAAACGCATAACAAATTAATTAAACATTAAAAACTTTATTATACAAATTAATAGGTAGGGGAAAAAGTCTTTTCGCATTATAGTATGTATGAACTTGTAATAAAATCTCTTTGGTTATACCATTTGTATCTAGCAGGTTTTGATATCTATAAAAAGTTTAAATTTTAAAAAAGATAATTCCAAATTCAAATTAGGTAAATGTGTGATTTTCATTTGTTTTTTTTACTGTCAAGATGAGTGAATCTAATGAAGAAATTCGATACATTTTAAAATTTTACTACAAAAAAGGTAAAAATTCAACGCAAGCTGCGAAAAAAATTTGTGATTATTATGGACCTAGTGCAGTGTCTGTGAGAGTAGCACAAATTTGGTTTAAGCGTTTTCAATCCGGAAATTTTGATGTCAAAGATGCACGTCGCTCTGGTCGCCCTGTTACGGATAAAATGGATGCCATTTCTGAAAAAGTGGAGCAAGATCGGCATATCAGTAGTTACGACGTAGCTGAAGAACTAGGAATTGACCACATAACAGTTTTGGCGCATAAAAAGGTCGTGGTCAAAGACCGGCCAGGCTTCAGAGACTCTGACGAAACCCGGGTTAACCCGCAACAAGGTGATGCTGTGTGTATGGTGGGATTGGAAGGGAAGATATTCATTATGAGCTGTTACCGCCAGGCAGGACTATCGATTCTGAACTCTACTGTGAACAACTGATGAGATTAAAGCAAAAAGTTGAGAGAAAGCGGCCGGAATTAATTAATAGAAGGGGTGTGATTTTTCATCATGATAACGCTAAACCTCACACATCTTTAGCCACTCAGCAAAAATTAAGAGAGTTTGACTGGGAGGTGTTAATGCATCCGCCGTATAGTCCTGACCTTGCACCTTCTGATTTCCACCTGTTTCGGTCTCTTAAGAATTCTTTAGGCAATGTCAGGTTAACATCACGAGAAGACTGCCAAAACCACTTGTCGCGGTTTTTTGAACAGAAGTCCCAAAATTTCTATAGTAATGGGATCATGTCTCTACCTACAAGATGACAAAAAGTTATCGAACATAATGGCACCTACATACTTTAGTTAAATGTAAATAAACTTTATTAAAAAATGTTTTGAATTTTCATATAAAATACGAAAAGACTTTTTCCCCAACCTAATATATATAATTATACACAAAACTTGATAGAATACATACATTGATACGAGTATATAGGAAGTATACTATTCTGATGTAGTATCAACAATGGAGAATTACCAAGCGTTCAGACGATTTTATAATTCATATTATTGGAATCGATGTGTTAGGTAACAACTCAACGTTTTAGGTACAAAATAGTGTTAGATATTTAAAATCCGTGGTGCATAGCTGTCTCTCACATTGCCAAGAGGGGAAGTCAAATTCCAAAAGCTACCTACTCCTACTAATTTGTTCTAGCGGCTCATTGACTTCTTTGAACCAAAGCCAATCTCACTTGCACGTGGTTCACCCTGCTGACTGATAAACGAGGCTCTGGTGAAAAGAAACGTAGGGCATAGCGTATTATTTAAGCTGCCCTACTGGGGAAGTAAGTAATTTCCTTGAGGGTTGTTGTGTTCCTGCGAGTGAGTGAGGTCAGGAAGGAGTATAGGCTGGCAACGGATTGGCGCCTCCACGTGCTCGTTTGTCCCCCTTTCATATATAAAAAAGAAACCCCGAGACTGCAACGAGGTTACGTGCAGTTAGCTTTGGTTCAAAAATGTCGATGAACCACTTACACCTCAGTTTATCGGCTGAGATCTCTAATAAAAATCGTTATCCTTATACTTTGTTTGACCTTATATTCTAATTTGCTTGACATAAATAATTTATTGTAATGGAATTTTGACAATTGTAATTGAGATAGCATTATTATATAATTTAATTTTTTAGAGACATTTCTCAAAAATTGGTCGACACGTCCTATAACCAGAAGGCTGGCCATTACCTTGCTCAGAGAATAAGTATAGGTATTTCAACGAGGTAATGCTGCCAGTGTTCTGGGGACACTGCCGAAAGACAACGATCTTGGGGATATTTTTTATTTGTAAGTAAATTTGTATTTATTTATATATTTTTTTTTATCCCATAACTTTTTCTTTGTTTTATTGATAAATTAGATAGGCTTTTAGATTAGTTTTATTTTAATATACATTTTAGAATATAAGACTATAGATATGGCATAAAATGTAATACGAAATAAAATATAGATTATTATTGGAAAAAAAAAATTATACAATTTGTTATTTAAATTTAATTTTGCATGCCGATACCGGTTACGTGTGTGTTCTATTACTTTTTAACGTGTTCCACCTCTGTAACAACAACTTAATGTGAAATAAATATCATTCATTCATTCATTCAAAATATACAACTTACCCAATCTTAGGTACAAGGCCGCCCATCTGCAGAGTGCCTGGTATGAGGCAGCTGCCGGTCATGGCGGTGATGTAGGTGGCGCAGCGCCGGCCAGTGAATCCACCGCTGGTCAGAGACTCCGCGAAGTAGAAGTATGCCCTGGAAAGAAAGAATTATAATCATCATCAGGTCATTTTAGTCTCCAATACAAGAGCGCGACCCTCTCTCATCCGTCAGAGACAGAAGGAGGATTAATACCTCATAATTATATTAATTATATCAATGACTGAAAAATAATAATACCTAATAATTATAATAGATATTTCTGAACAATTTACACAGCGCCATCTAGTCCCAAATTAAGCGTAAAGCATGTGTTAAGGACTAGACAACTGATAAATGTAATTAAATACATTTTTTTTTGTAAATAGATACTTATAATACATAGAAAGCACCCAGACCAAGACAAACAGACGTGTTATGCACACAAATGTTTGTCTTGTACGGGAATCGAATCCGCGACCTCGGAGTCAAAGTGGCCATTGATAACCATTCGACCACCGAATTCGAAAGAAAATTGTTAAGTGAAACAAAATCTCCATCTTCAATTGTTAGATACTTTAAATCTGTAGTGCACATCAGTTGAGCTTCACTTGTCTAGCCATCTCTTTAATGCTTTATTTGCAATATTGCTGTCTCTCACATTGCTAAGAATGGAAGTCAAATTCTAAAAGCTTCTTATTCCTTTATTGGGGTGTAAATGGTTTATCAACATCTTTGTACCAAAGCCAACTTCATCTGCAAGCGGGTCACCCTGCTGACTGACAAACGAAGCTCTGGCGAAAAGAGAGGTAGGGAGCGTAATTGTAAGCTACCCGACTGGGGAATGTACCTCCACCTCACAGAATGCCGCAGCCAAATAACAATTCCCTTGAGGGTTGTTGTGTTCCTGCGAGAGAGTGAGGTCACCAGAAGGGAAGGAGATGCTGTGATGGCACCGGGGGGGTGAGTGTTAATATGGCTACGGTAACTGCTTCACATCAGGCGGGCCGTATGCTTATCTGCCACCCGACATAGTATAAAAATAATAATAAAAAAAACCTATTCATTTCTTCCGATTAAATTCGTTGTGAGTTCCAAGGCAGCCGTGGTTTTAGCCGCAGGACTGTGTAGTGGACTTCATTGTTCATTCCCCTTTTTTTGTTGGTCGCCGCTGTTAATCCTGGCTACACAGGAGACACAGTGGTGTTAATGTGCCATGGAGCCCCCGTGGAGCTTCGTGTCTTGTTAGTATGTCATTTGATTTACTCCTTTGACTCTTTAAGCGTTAGGTATTTGCCATATTGCTGTCTCTCTTATTGCTAAGAGGGAAGTCAAATTCCAAAAGCTTCTAACTGTATTCTACGTTGTGAGTTCTAAGGCAGCCGTAGCTTTACCTCCGGGAACTGCAATAGACTTCACTGTTCATTGCCTTTTTGACGTGACAACGTCTTATAATTCAATGGAGCCGGCTGCACGCACGAAAAAACATGACTCATGCGGCGTTACCTCGCTCTGAGGCGTTCCATTAAAAAAATCTTTTGAAAAATGCAAACATTCCATCAGTATTTTCTTATGACGTTGTCACGTTCAACTATCGTCAGTAAACAGACTTTACAGACAACCGATTTTTTTTGGTGGTCGCCGCTGTTAATCCTGACTACACAGGAGATACAGTGGTGGGATTACTCAGGTGATACAGTGGTGGGATAGGTTGTGAGTTCTAAGGCAGCCGTAGTTTTACCCTCGGGATTGCAATGGACTCCACTGTTCATTGCCTTTTATTTTTGCTCGTTTTGCTCGCAATTGATAACGGCAATAGGTAGACGCTTGAAATACTCACATAATATTTCGTTTTATATTCACTTTATAAATAAATAATTTGGTGGTTGCCGCTGTTAATCCTGGCTACACAGCGATGGCAACGTGCGGTGGGGGGGCCCACCGCACATTGCCATCGCTGTGTCCCGTTAAATAACCGAAAAAAAAACCCGACTAAAAGTCAATCAATTTTTTTTATTCGACGACCCCTGTTTCCTTACCTCGGACCTCGGAGTCAAAGTGGACTTTGCTAGCCAGCAATGTCCACTTTGACTCCGAGGTCGCGGGTTCGATCCCCGCACAAGAGAAATATTTGTGTGCATGAACATGTCTGTTTGTCTTGGTCACGGTGTCTTATTATGTATTATATGTATGTATTTACAAAAAATAAATGTATTTAAATATAATATTAGTTAACTAGTACCCATATGCTTAGTTTGGGACTACCTAGATAGCGTGTGATTTGTCCAGGAATATTTATATATTATTTTTTGTTTTTTTACTGGAAATGTCTTCAACAATAAATACAATTCAACTATAAAACTAATTTTCAGCGAAATTCATTGAGCTTTTGAAATCGTCCGGTCGTTATGTATGTCCGTTGCCATGAAACTCAAAATTTAGAAATTCTGACTTCGGATTCGTGTAGAGCATCAAAAAGTAGTAATGTAAAGTGACCTTGGTTTTCGGATATCAATTCGGAATTTCGAAAAAAAAAATTTCGCAATGGTGGCGCATGCTGCCCATCCGATGTTATTATGTTATATTCTATCCCAAAATCGATGTTTGTGGTGTCTAAAGTTCTTACGTTCGACGTTCTTCAACTGAATTGATGATTATGGTGACGACAATGGTAAACATAAGAATCATCATCATCATCAGGTCATTTTAGTCTCCACTACAGGAGCACGACCTCTCTCGTCCGTCCCAGACAGGAGGAGGATATGGCCTACACTCCTCACGCTGGCCAGACGGGTTGGGGTGACATAAGAATACATTAAGTAAATGAAATTATAAAAAAGTGTTTTATTTTATTTTAAATTATAATACTCAGTACATTGCGTAGGGAGCATTACTCTAAACATTAATTGAGGACCACATCTTGTCGGTCACAATTGACGGTGCATGCCTAAAAACCCATCAAATTTTGGAGCAGCTTGCGATACTACGAGTACGACACAAAATGTTGGAATCACATACCGCCATCAATTAGAAACATGTCTTTTTTTTAACGGGATGGGGGCCATCTCACAGTCCCACCGCTGTGTTTTCTGTGTTGCCAGGATTAACAGTGGCGATCACCAAAAAGGCAATGAACAATGAAGTCCATTGCAGTCCCGGGGGTAAGACTAGGGCTGCCTTGGAACTCACAACGAGTTTAACCAGAAGAAATTAGTAGGATTAAGAAGCTTTTGGAATTTGACTTTCCCTCTTAGTAATGCGAGAGACAGCAATATGGCAAATAAGGCATTAAGAGGCCTAAAGAGATGGCTAGTCAAGTGAAGCTCACCGTGCCGTGCACCAAGAATTTTAAGTATCTAACACTATTGAGGACCTCAAGAATTTCGTTCATTTATCAATTTCGTCTCGCTTTCGCCGATTGCGTGGAAGAGAGATAGATGTATTTCATTTCTATCGCTTGTTCCGCGCTCTCGCTTGCACGCTCGGCTCAGGCGGAACGTGACGTAACGTGTAATCACGTTAAAACATTATGTAAACATACCTAGAGTGATCGCAGTCTTGTGAGTTACATCCTGGCATGTTGATCCCACCGTTGGGGTAGAAGTCAGCGTGTCCAAGAGTACCTAGGTAGCCCAGCAGACCAGCATTTGTATGGATTACTTCTGTGTACGCCGCGTCATTTGGTCTGAGTTTCTCATTATGCGTTATCCAGCCGGGGAATGCCGGGTCCAAACCTGTATTAGAATGAAAAATAGTATAAAAGGGTGTAGAAGAATATAAAAAAAAAAAACTGTCTAAAAGAGACTAAAGTGAAGAGGCGTTCTGAAGTGAGAGTTTTCTCGAGCTGTGATGTTGGGACTTATATTTCATATACGGAATGTTCCAAAGAAGTATGCAAGAAGTTATACTACCTCAACTGTCTTGCTTCAATTGCAATCTCTTAAAAGCCCCAGCGATGGGATCCAACAACTTCCCTTCTAATTAGAAGGGAAATTAATACTTTTGTAAAGAAACTCAACAGTATCCTTAGAGCCGAAGGTAACCCCTTTTGGTCTGCTGCCAAACAAATCTGAGAATGAGAACGCCACCAAGTCCCACCACAAGAAACCATGCTTAAGAACCTTTGAGTCTGAGAAGAGATTTTGCGTCACTTTGTGTGTTCTACCGACAATGGTGTTCAGAGGAGTTGTTTGACATGATGCCCACGGCCTCCTTCTACAGCCGCACCGCTCGCCATCGACAGGGAATTCATCCTCACACATTGGAGCCTAAGTGGTCGCGTACTGTGCGGTTCCAGAGAAGGTTCCTCCCGCGTATTGTCAAGCTGTGGGATGAACTGCCTGTCGAGGTTTTCTCAGGAGACTGCAGCATGGGGTTCTTCAGAAAGGGCGTGAAGAGATTTTTACAGGGTCGGCAACGCGCGTGTGATGACCCTGGTGTTACAGGCGTTCATAGACGGTAAATGCTTTAAATCAGCTGGGCCGGCTTGTTTTCCACTTTAGTGGTATAAAAAAACCTGGAGATGGAGAGAAACGCTGGAATTTTTTTGGTGGCCAAGGTGTATTTAGGACTTTGTCATGAGGGATAAATTTAATACCTGTTACGTAAGCGACATTTCCGTCGACATTCCTGCCAATGACGCCAGCCTGATGGCCTCCGAGGCTGTGACCTACTACATGATACTGCATAGCAGTGGCTCCGGTAGCGGAGTTCAACCAGTTGATAAACCTGGCTACTGATTGACCTGAAGGCAAAAGAAGTCTAAATTAGATACAGAGTATAAATGATAGTTCAAAGATAAAACCGGCCAAGTGCGAGCCGGACTCGCGCACGAAGGGTTCCGTACCATTATCTATAAAACAGAAAAAAAATATCACATTTGTTGTAAATTAAAGAAAAACAAATATTTAAGGGGGGCTCCCTTAAATATTTGTTTTTCTTTAATTTCATTATTTATTTTTAAAGTGAGTATATAACTAAATATTCTGTGAATATTTCAAACGTCTACCTATTGCCGTTATCAATTGCGAGCAAAAACGAGCAAAAAATCACGTTTGTTGTATGGGAGCCCCCTTAAATATTTATTTTATTCTATTTTTTAGTATTTGTTGTTATAGCGGCAATAGAAATACATCATCTGTGAAAATTTAAACTGTCTAACTATCACGGTTCATGAGATACAGCCTGGTGACAGACGGACGGACGGACGGACGGACGGACAGCGGAGCCTTAGTAATAGGGTTCCTTTTTACCCTTTGGGCACGGAACCCTAAAAAAAGGAGTATAGGCTGGCAACGGATCGGCGACCCCTTGGTGTTACTAATCTCCATGGGCGGTAGTGATTGCTGTCCATCAGACGACCCACATGCTCGTTTGCCCGCCTCTCATATAAAGAAAAAAACTTCGACTGCTTATTTCTTATACCCGCTTGCGTATTTGTGCAAATTCTGCTGTAGTTATCGTTTACGCTAAATCTAATTACGTTTAACGCCAAATATAATTACGTTTAACGCCAAATATAATTACGTTTACGCCAAATAATTAGCAGTATATGGGTCATTATACGAAGTACAAGAAAAACTGTTCTTGTGTCATATTTAATTAATTATAAGTTATGTCAACAGTGTAATTAATCTATTTAGTTTATATCTGTGACTATTTATCGAAAACATAACAATTTCAACCACATCTTATTTATAAACTCGTAAAAAAATGAAAAATAGAGGCTCTTGTCATACTCCGTGAACTGTTCGGAAGACATGTTTCGTCAAAAAAGCTAACAAAAAAAAATAACGTAATACACTTTATTAAAATTAAATTATAGTATCTGTTTCTAGACATACCAATGAATATCAAAACACATCGATATATTTTTTCCTTATAATAAAATGATATTTGTAGCTGTTATACGGGTGTTATCAAAATTAACATCAATTCTGTGAAACGCTATTTTCACCCAAAAAAAAAATTTATCTACTAAATCATTACTCTAATTTCCTAGCGACACTACTCTTTACTGTTAGTTCAGTTATGTATGTCCATAAACGAGAAGGATATTTTCTGTGAAGTTTTATTAAAAAAATATAAGCAATATACGGTTTTTGTCAAGTTTGTTCCATCAATTCGGTTAAGGAAGATTTTTGACAAGTAATTACGTATTTTATTTGCCACCATAGCTCATAATTAATGCTATGAGGACTAATATTGGTTGAGGTTATAAATAGCTAGGCTACTTCTAAAACCAGGATGTGGCTTGATTTTAAAAACCATTCGTCAATCCCGTGTTCATCATTTCCGTGAACTCGTTGTTCACAGAAATGACAGGCTTCACGGAAATGATAGCACTTTTAAAATAAATAGTATTAGGACTTAAAAACGCTCGTGCACCGGCTACTTCCAGTTAAATTAATTGATTGCCTTTATAATCTATACTTATAATTTAATATTTTCTAAAAAAAACCATTCATGTTCACGGAATTGATGGGTTTCACAAAAATGACGTTTTGCTTGTTTATTTGTGTCTGATAGCAAAATAAAACTTATACACTGGTTGTGTAGTTTTGCTGTGGTTATGAGCATGTTATTTTTTCGTATTAGGTACAGACAAAAATGGCAAAAACAAGAAAGAAGATGTCAGATGAAGAAAGAAAGGCTAGGAGAAGAGAGCAAATAAAGCTTAGTGTGCGTCGACAAAAACACAAACAAGATTTTACAGCTCAGGAAGAAGTGAAAAGGAAAGACGAAGAGAGATATCACAAGAAAAAAGAAAAGGGATTAATTAAAACTATAAAAGATTATACGAGGTGGGCAATAAATAAAAATACTAAAATACTGTTTAGATGATATCAAAAGTATAGTTCCTTATTTAACAAAAATGCATTTTTTGAGTGATGGGCCAACTACCCAATATACGAGTATAAAACAATTAATTGTAACTGTCAAATATTTCAGTTCAATGTTTAGTGCTGACGCTGTTTTATGGCAATATTCGAAGTGTGGCGATGGAAAAAGAGCCTCAGACTGTGTAGGTGGCTACTTAAAAAGAACTGCCGATCGACGAGTGGCTTTGGGGGATGACATACCAGACTATCCAACTTTGATTACTTGTTTACAAAAAAACTGTCATTCGGTTAAAGTAATACCAGTAAGTGATAATTGTATTGAGTCAATAGAGAATATTTTAAAGAATAGTGATATAAAACCCTTTGAAGGCACAATGAAAGTGCACCAAATTATATGGGTAAAAGAACACCAGAATGTTCTTCAAGCCAGGCGGCTTAGTTGCTTGGAATGTCCTTTAAACATCACCTGTCTTCATTTTGGACTAAGGAAAATAGCTATCTAATGAAAATGGTCATCTGATCATAACTCCAGTGATTGAGACAATATATTTGTTTAATATCACAAAAATGACGTACCTGTTCAATGTCATTTCCGTGAACAAGAATGTTTGATTTTTTATTTCTGTTTCAAAATAATATTTTTTGTTTTATTTTGTCTTGGTATAATTATTACTGATAAAACTTTTAAGTTACATATGTTAAACTCATGTCTTTATATTAATTATTAATTAATGATCAGTTCCATCATTTCAGTGAACACATGCGCCACTTCTGTGAGCATCAAAAAATGTTTTTTCTGAGATTTACGTATTAAACGCAATTAAAATTTTGTTTTCTGCAGTGATTATAATATTTGTTTATATTTTGCAAGACATGAATCTTTAAAACCTATAAAATCCTGATTTTTATTTTTGTAATTTAAAAAATGTTGTTCTGTATAATGACCCATATACTCTGGAACAATCACCTGCAGATCTTACGATCTCTTTGTCTGATTTTATCGAATTTTTCGAATCACTATTAAGCAGTATAAACTCCAGTTCGATTTTTCCAATTTAGTGATGTTGGTGGGTAACCATTTTCGTTTTTGCGTTCGCGCTAAATTTAATTATGTTTACGACAAATGTATTTACGTTTACGCCAAGTTAAATTATTTGCAGTGCATATTCAGGACCGTCTCTAACTCTAACTTTAGATGTTATGATACATTTTTTTTATTTTAACATAAATAAGACGAGAATAAAGTATTAAAATAAGATTAGTTATTGTCTTGACTCCTTAATTTTTGACGTGACAACGTCTTATAAATTGGTTAGCCGGGTGACACTTCAAGAAACTGGGTCACGTTATGCGCTTACAATGAGAGCGAGTGAAAGGCGCGTGCCTTTCACTCGCTCTCATTGTAGGCGTGTCGTGGACGCGTGTCCCTTCTAAGAGCGAGAGAGACAGACATAAAAAGTGAAAGGCATGCGTCCCTTCCACTCGAAAACATTTTACCACTCAAAGTCGTTGTCACGTAAAACTTTCGCCCGTATACCGACTTTACAGACAACCAATTTTTAATAGTAAGATTGTTACATTAAATGTATAATTATACCTTACTAGCTGTTGCCCGCGACTTCGTCCGCGTGAATATCAGTTATCGTGGTAAGACCATAGGAAATCAAGTACTTAGCATAACTGTATAATTAAGAAAACAAAATGATGGTGAAAAATTTATTGATTACTGATTAATAACATATTTATTTGGATTACTCCTTCGCAAATAATGCATTAATTACAAATAAATTTGATTACCATCAAAAAGGTTATAGTTAGTTAATCTTAAAAGAAAGACATATAATGTCGCGGACTTTTTTTAGAACTTTTAAAGAGCAACAATTCCATCATACATTATTTTTGTGTGTGTAAGGGGCCGTCCATTAATCACGTGAGGTTTATTTTTGCATTTTTAATTCCCCCCCACCCCCTTGGTGATACTTGGTGAGGTGTAAGGCTTACCCCCCCCCCCCCCCCATCAAATCACGTGTATTTTTGTATTTACAAAGAATCTTAAAATTTTCAGAATTTTTATTACACCACTAATAAGGATTTTTGTTACACCACTAAGGTGACAAACAAGCATACAGTCCGCCTGATGAAAAGCACTTAAAAAAATAAATACACGTGATATCTTACTACACCCCCCCTCCCCCCTTGTGATGTTTCGTGATTTTTGCCGAACCCCCTCCCCCCTCTTTCGAGCCTCACGTGATTAATGGACGGCCCCTAACTTCAACCGTTTACGCAGCGCACGCACCGTAAGTCCTCAAAAGGATTTTTTTTTTCCCATTTTTCATGTCCGAACCTATTAGTGGTAGCGTGATTTTATATAGCCTTCCTTGAAATATAGGCTGTCTAACACTAAAAGAATTTTTCAATTCGGATGAGTAGTTTCTGAGATTAGCGCGTTCAAACAAACAAACAAACAAACAAACAAACTCTTCAGCTTTATAATATTAGTATAGATATGCCGTTCCAGTAGTGTAGACCAAGCTATTCCGAAAGGTGGTCAGCGGAACACTGGAGTTCCGTCGTGGAAGAGCCATAAGGGTTCCGCGATCCGTCCAAAAATTAACAAAACATTCGTAGAAAAAAATGACTAGTTAGGCCCTACATAATAATTATAGCTGCTACGGTTCCGCTAGGAAAAGTATAATCAATTAGGGTTCCGTGGCAAAAAAAAATAATTAGGAACCTCTGGTGTAGACAAAAATAGGTGACGTTTCCAGTATAAGGGGATGAGATGTACGTAGCATTCGTAGTACTACGCAGGTCCCTTTTATACTGGAAAAGTTTGGATGTGCAAGCTGTTTTCTGTACAATAAATTATATCCATGCCAAAGTTATTATTAAGTTATGGCCGTGTAGTTTCCGGCAGATTAGAATAGAATCACTCCGTGTCTTCCCGTGGATGTCGTACAAGGTGACTAAGGGAAATACATTATAAAACATAAATCAGGCCTCCCCAACCCGTTTGGCCAGCGTGGGGAGTGTAGGTCAAATCCTCCTTCTGTCTGGGATGGACGAGAGAGGGTCGTGCTCCTGTAGTGGAGACTAAAATGACCTAATGATGATGCCAAAGTTATTATTAAAAACGGGTTTGCACTCCGGGAGTGCCGGCAGAAGTGAAAACTTGAACATTAACGTTGAACATTTTTGAATATTTTGGTATGGTTAAGGAAAAGAGAGGGGGATATTACTTCCTCTCCTACGCCGCGCTGGCGGTCTACTCTCCCTCAGTCTTACGAATTTCCGATCAGGCCACGTGTCCTGACGAGAGTTTATCATTTTTTACTTACTCCATAAAGTGCACAACGCCAAATTAAAATATAAAAATATAAAATTCATTGTATCAACTTGTACGGTTCGAACACTCATTAAATGAAACTTGATGGAAACTTGCTAGTACATATTTTATTCCTGATGATGATGAGATGCTGGTGTACGAATAGGGCGTTGGTTAGATTAGCGACGCGCACGCACCGCTAGCGTTTAGCTAGCGTTTTTGAGGCGTTTTTTTTTTTTTTTTTTTTTAACTGCTCTGGAAACTTGCTAGTATTTTATTCCTGATGATGACGAGATGCTGGTGAGACGGCTTTGGGTCAATCTTCGGTCTTCACACAACCCCTGGAAGGGTTGGGGAGTCCGCGCCGGGGCTGCGGCCCCTCTACGAAAGTGTCAAATCGCTACGTGACTACGTATAGGGCGTTGTGTTAGTCTAGCGACGCGCTCGCACCGCTAGCGTTTAGCTAGCGTTCTTTTATTTTATTTTTTTAACTGCTCTGTGTATTTGTGAATTCATTTATATATTAGGCGTAAATTGGTGACATACCTACGTTTGGTTCTAATATAATAGAACCGTACACAACTAAACAGCTTTCACTTGATAAAGTCAGTTAAAGTTAACTCACCAGAACTAACGGTGTTCGAGATGGCTGCAAGGTAGTTGATGGTGTCAGCCCCACGGGCCCAGTCCACCACAATTACGTTTACGTCCTCAGCAGCGAGGAAAGCTGGAAAATTTAAGAAATAATTTTAACAAAAAGACTCTAAACATTACTCTACATTTATGTATGTATATACAGGCTGATGATGATGATGATGAAAAAATATGGGACCAATCTGAAAGGATACTATTTCAAATAAAAAAAATATCTAAGCGGTTTATAAATGACGGAGTAATGAAATAACAAACCTAACAGTGGATAGATACAGGCTGATGATGATGATGATGAAGAAAAAAATTAGGGACCAATCTGGAAGCATACTATTTCAAATAAAAAAAGTCTTTCTCAAATCGGTTTATAAATCACGGAGTAATAAAGTAACAAACATTAAAAAAATACTACAGCCGAATTGAGAACCTCCTCCTTTTTTGGAGTCGGTTAAAAATAAAAATAAACATCAGAAACGATGAGATATTGGGGTGTAAGTGGTTCAATATCTTTGAACCAAAGCCAACTTCATCTGCACGCGGTGCACCCTGCTGACTGACAAACGAAGCTCTGGCGAAAAGAGAGGTAGGGAGCGTAATTGTAAGCTACCCGACTGGGGAATGTACACCCACCTCACAGAATACCGCAGCCAAATAACAATTCCTTTGAGTTGTTTTTCCTGCGAGTGAGTGAGGTCACCAGAAAGGAAGGAGATACTGCGTTGGCAGCGGGGTTGGCGGCGCGCGAGCGATATTTTATGTTGCGAGCGTTAATATGACTACGGTAACCGCATCACAACAGGCGGGCCGTATGTTTGTTTGCCACCCGAAGTAGTATAAAAGAAAAAGAGATACATCCACATCTTCATCAGAGACGACCGCAGCAGCTGGAGCAGAGACGACCAAACCAGCCACGGCAGTCGCATGCATTTTTTTTATATGAAAGGGGGTAAACGAGCATGTGGGTCACCTGATGGAAAGCAATCACCACCGCCCATAGAAATCAGCAACACTAAGGGGTCGCTGATCCGTTGCCAACCTTTTAAGGGAAATATTGACTCTGTTCTTGAAGACCGCCATGTCGTATTTATTCAACTTCCCTCAGCAGTGTTGGGAACACTGCTGAGGGATGTTGATGGAGGAAATTGGAGGAAATTGGAAACGATGGAGGAAGTTGATTCCAAATCATCTACTAAAGGTAATGGGTGGGTGCCATAGGGAAGTAGTTTGCATGAACTAATTGGTGGCAGAAGCACGCAAAGGAGTGTATATCTAATTACCTGTAAGTTTGACTTCCGTAAAATAACACCTGAATCATGGGACGGGGGCCCAGCACCCATTCCCACTACTGTATCACCTGAGTAGCTAGGATTAACAGCGGCGACCACCAAAAAAGGCAATGAACAGTGAGGTCTACTGCAGTCCCGGAGGTAAGACTACGGCTGCCTTGAAACTCACAACGTACAATACAGTTATTTTATCTTATCTTAGAGTGGGTCCAGTGCTGCAGCACCGGTGACACGTCGACCCTCATGGATCTTTTGTGTTCTCCCTAATCCTTTAGTCACTCTCCCCTGCTTGTCTGGAGACATGTTCCATGTACTTCAGTATGCCGCTTATAGGGAAGAGCCTGTACTCCTCCAGGTCCGGGTATGCCTTTCCTAGGATTTCCATTCGTTTGCCCGCTAGGGCGTCACATTGACACATTAAGTGTTTCATGGTCTTGTTAGACTCCTTGCATGTTCTGCACTCTGGACTCTCAACAAGTCTCATTTTATATAGGTGTCCGTGGCAGGCATAATGGCCCGTCAGTGCCCCAAGCATGAGACGCATCCCTTTCCTGTCTCATTTATGTACATGTCTATACCAATTCACTGTACCTTCGCCAATGGTTTCCTTGGAGTGTAGCATTCCACTCATCTCCCTCCATTCAGCCTGATGCCTAGACTTCGCTCTGCTATTTATAGCCTCAATTACTGTCCCATATGAGAGACTAAAAAGTTTTTGCTTGATCCCTCCCTTGCCAGTTCATCAGCCCTTTCATTGCCCTCAACTCCTGTGTGTCCAGGAACCCAGACCAACTCCAGCCGATTATTTCTGCCCACAGTTACACAATACAGTAGTACAATACAGTTAGAAGCTTTATGAATTTGACTTCCCCTCTTAGCAAAAAGAGAGACAGCTATATGGCAAATAACACCGTCAAACGAGTAAATCAAATAACATACTAACAAGACACGAAGCTCCACAGGGGCTCCATGACACATTAACACCACTGTGTCTCCTGTGTAGCCAGGATTAACAGCGGCGACCAACAAAAAAGGGGAACGAACAGTGAAGTCCACTACACAGTCTTGCGGATAAAACCACGGCTGCCTTGGAACTCACAAGGAATTGAATCAGAAGAAATTAATAGGAGTAAGAATATTATAAATATTTTAAAAAATGGAAATATTCACCTCCCCTACCTAGGTGGGATCACAGTGTGGCGTCATCAACCTATTAGGTCATTAGCTCTTCCAACTGAGCAAATGACCTAATAGGTTGATGACGCCACACTGTGACTCACGCAGTAAAAATATAACATGCAAAAATTCGTCAACAACACAAACCTTCCTGGTAGCTCAGTTGGAAGAGCACTCGACCGGTCATCGAGAGGTCGTGGGTTCAAATCCCATCTAGGTGAGGGAGGTGAATTTTCCATTTTTTAAAATATTTATAAAGGAGTAAGAAGCTTTTGGAATTGGACTTCCACTTAGCTATGTGTGAAACAGCAATATGGCAAATAAGGCATTGAAATCCTCAAGAGATGGCTAGTCAAGTGAAGCTCAACTGTCGTGCACCACGGATTTTATGTATCTAACACTATTGGGGACCTCAGAAACGAAATTAGTAGGTAGTGAACTTGTTCTCCTTCTTCGTCAACCCAACGTTGGGGTGTAAGTGGTTCACCGACATCTTTGAACCAAAGCCAACTTCACCTGCACGCGGTGCACCCAGCTGACTGACAAACGAAGCACTGGCGATAAGAGAGGTAGGGAGCGTAATTATAAGCTACCCGACTGGGGAATGTACCTCCACCTCACAGAATACCGCAGCCAAATAACAATTCCCTTGAGGGTTGTTGTGTTCCTGCGAGTGAGTGAGGTTACCAGAAGGGAAGGAGATGCTGCGTAGGCAGCGGGGGTGGCGGCGCGCGAGCTATATTTTATGTTGCGAGCGTTAATATGGCAACGGCAACAGCTTCTAATCAGGCGGGCCGTATGCTTGTCTGCCACCCGACGTAGTATATAAAAAAAAAATATAAAAAAAAAACACTTATTCACCCCACCGGGATACGGATCTCCCCTCAATTGAAGGGGTTTAGAGCTCCATCACGCTACTCAACCACGGGTTGGTGAGTTGTGTTGGTTGGTTACCCAGGTCTACGCCCATCAATTAACTATCTAAAGCCGGGATGTAACGGAGGTAATTTTATCGGAACCGAAGGCGGAGTCAGAGTTTTTAAATTTGATTTATCGGAGTCGGAACCGGAGTCAGAGGCCGCAAAAATCAAAACAAATATCTATATCCTACGAACGTGTCATGTACATACATAACAAACTAACAACAAGTGAAAAAATAATTGACGATAGAGCGCAGGTAGCGGGAGTCGGGGGGATTCCCCGCGCGACATGTAATGAACCCGTTGAGACCCGTTCATAACAGTCGACGCAGGCCGCCGCCTGCGTGGTCAATTTGCCCGGACATGACACGTGCCGAAAGGCTACGCGCGCCGCTCCGCCGCCGACAACTCAAATTGCTTTCCGAACCCCGCGCGGTAAAGTCAAAGTTTACTCAATCGCCGACGCCGCCCTTTGTAAACGCCGCGCCGCACCGCTATGTTGTGCTTCGACCTCCGATTTAAAAGTAGACTTGCGCAAAACAGTTCACTGAACTGAAAAGTGTGATGCAGTTCTTTTGACGCAAATGGACTATATCACTCATCTAGTTCATTTAGTTCAATTAGTTCAATGTATCTTTGATTTAGTAGGGGCGAGCCTCAGCTACCTATCGGGTCGCAGGTGGCGGATTGCGATACATCCTACAGTATGTGGGATAGCTGCGAATAAGGGGCAACCTGAATAAGCAGTCCCGGACCGAGGCGGTAGGGTTACCAGGATGCAAGCGGGGTGTCTGGTGGCATAGGCACTTCCATGAAAACTTGCAAATATCCAATGACGACTCTATGACATGGCGAGGTAGTGCCGCCATTCAATAGGTACTAGGCCCTGGCAGAGGACAGCAGCCTGCCAGTATTCACGCGGGCGGACCTCGAGTGGAGGAGTACGGCTGTGGGAAATAATAACTATATTGTAGTACTGCGATCACCAACCCGTCGTGGCTGACGTGGTGATTAAACCCCCTCCATAAACATGACAAACACAAACAACTATCGACCCCGAGTTCCCAGCGCTTTGTCACTCCCTGGCCCCAGCAGTGACCTGGTGAGACAGAGCAGGGGTGCGACAAGAAATCCCTGGGAGTTGACTAACTGCAAAAAACTACTACTTATTGCCACTTACAATGCAAACACGCTAATATCCGACGACCGCTTTATAGAAATGGAAACCGAACTTGAAAGAATTAAGTGGGATATTCTTGGACTATGCGAAGTCCGCAGACAAGGAGAAGCTCTAATAACTCTACCATCGGGAGATTTATTTTATTACAAAGAAGGGGACAGAAAAGGTCAAGGTGGAATAGGATTTCTGGTCAAAAAGAAGTACAAAGATAACATTCTTGAAATTAATAGTGTATCGAATAGAGTAGCATATCTCAAACTAAAAATCTCAAACAAATACTCATTAGCGGTCATACAAGTATACTCTCCTACCACCAACAAGAAATTATACACTGATGAAGATGTTGAGAAGTTTTATTAGGATATAGCCAAGGCAAAGATCGCATGTAAGGCACATTTCAACCTAATTATAGGAGACTTTAATGCGAGAGTGGGTGCAAAAGAGTCAGACCAAGAAACCAGTATTGGAAGTTTTGGGCTTGGTTCGAGAAATGAAAGAGGTGAGATGCTCATGAACTTTATTTCGCAACACAACCTGTACTGTATGAACACCTTCTATGGAAAGAAACCCCAGCGCAAATGGTCTTGGAAACATCCAGATGGCTACTTGAATGAATACGACTACATCATAAGCGACCAGAAATCTATTATAACAGATGTCTCAGTACTGAATAAATATAAAACAGGTAGTGATCATCGCATAGTACGGGCTGTAGTGCAAATAAACATCAAAAAGGAGAGACGAACACTAACCAGGAAAAAGTTAACTGTGTCGAATGACGAAATGGTAGAAGTCATCCGAGAAAATGCACTGCAGTACGCAGATTCCATAAACAGAAACATCAATGATGCGGCTGAACTACAAAGAATGGAAATTGAAGAACTGCACCAACATATTACCGAGGTTATGACTAACGCCTTAAGGGAAATCACACCAAGCATTGCAAATAATAATAAGCCTCAAAAATTGTCGAATGAAACTCTGAAATTAATTCAGAAGAGAAGACAGATGGGAACGGACAACAGCACTAATAGCCATAATTACCAAGAGCTACAACGCCAAGTTCGCAGGAAAATTAAGAAAGACCTACAAAACTATCAGGAGACAACTATCATAAGAGCCTTAGAGCTCAATACCAACAAAAGAGTACTACGAGCGAAACTGTGCCAAGGTAAAAAGGAAATCTTCAAACTATACAATGACAAAGATGAGATATTGTCCAACAGAGAACAATTATTAGATATTGCAAAGTGTTATTACGAGCATCTCTTCCAAAGCAAAGTACCTGACCCAATGAAAGCTCAACCACAAGGAGCACGACCACCTGTGGCAAATGTCGGCTCAGAAGAGATCCCTGATGTGTTGGTAGATGAGATACAGTATGCACTTCAACAAATGAAAAACAGAAAATCACCAGGAGAGGACAATATTCTTCCTGAGATGCTAAAAATGGGTCCTTACTAATCTTCGGATCGCACTTTCGATCCTTTTTACTAAGTGCATACTGGACTGCAGTGTGCCGAATTCTTGGAACAATGCCACTATTACCTTGCTGCATAAAAAAGGTGACATAAGAAGGCTGGATAATTACAGACCAATAAGTCTTCTGTCTCACATCTATAAACTTTTTACTCGAGTTATCGTCAACAGACTCAGTAAAAAGCTCGATGACTACCAACCATGTGAGCAGGCTGGTTTCCGTTCTGGATACGGGACAAATGACCATCTCCAAACACTAAAAACCATTATCTAAAAAGGCCATGAGTATCGAATTCCACTCGTTATCACCTTCGTAGACTACGAAAAGGCGTTTGACTCCATCGAGTGCTGGGCGGTAGAAAAAGCTCTTGTAGACTGCAGAATTGATGAAAGATACATCAGACTCATCAAACACCTACAAACAAACAGCACATCTTCGGTAAGATTGCATAAACTGACCGAACCTTTTCAACTTGGATGAGGAGTCCGACAGGGCGATACCATTTCGCCTAAAATGTTTACGACAGCTTTAGAAAACATATTCAGGAAGCTACAGTGGAAGGATAAAGGACTAAACATTAATAGTGAAAGGCTAAGTCACTTAAGGTTTGCAGACGACATAGTTCTCCTGTCGGATGATGTCGACGACATGAAAGTCATGATAGACCAATTGCGGAAAGGATCAGCTGAAGTAGGCTTAAAAATGAACATATTTAAAACAAAAATTATGACAAACCACCCTGAGGCAATATCCCACCAAATGCCTGTTGATGTCGTCGATCATTATTTCTACCTAGGACATAAAATAACGTTGGGTCTGCAAAACCAAACAGCGGAAGTCGACAGACGCATAGCACAAGCATGGTCAACCTTCGGAGCTAATGGGCAGATCTTCCGATCAAAAACTATCCCACAAAAACTAAAGAGCAAAGTATTTGACCAATGTGTCCTGCCAGTCCTCACCTACGGTATGGAGACAACGACCCTGACAATGAAATCTGCCGAAAAGCTCAGAGTTGCTCAAAGAGCAATGGAGAGAGCAATGTTAGGAATAACATTGCTTGACCGCGTACGAAATGACAACATTCGAAAGAGGACCAAAGTCAGGGACGTTATATAATGACGGAATAGAGGGTAGATGGCGTTGTCATCTATGTTACGTTCGCTCTGT
The DNA here is from genome assembly GCA_937001555.2 of Hypsopygia costalis. NCBI lineage: Eukaryota > Metazoa > Arthropoda > Insecta > Lepidoptera > Pyralidae > Hypsopygia > Hypsopygia costalis. The sequence goes on from OW443355.2 coordinate 1,153,781, forward strand.
ACTAAAAATTCGTATAAAACATCTTATTGTGAAATTCAACATATATGCCATAAATAATAGTTCGTCCAGCTGTGAAAATTAAGTGAAAGTGTTTGTGAAGACAATAACCCAGGATTTCTTCCAGAATTAAAAAGAATACAGCTAAGTGAAGTCCGTTATTTTACATTCATACCCATCATTTTATATAACTGTCATCAATCAACAAGTCAGCTATCCACTCAAAATCATTTATTTCTTGCATGCTGTGCTAATTTCAAGCTTAAGAAATAAATATGATAACGACATTATCTAGAAGATTACATTTAAAAAATTAAAATAACAAGTATACCCTATAATAATACAGCTGGCCCGCCATCTAGCGCCGAGTGGAAATACTTCGATACTGTTATTTAATAAACAGTGACAGAATATCATACTCGTAGAAACACAACTGAATCGGCATAGTTATTCACTAACAAATTAGAGGGCGTTACGTATTATTCAAGATTAACTGTATTATATTTATTGTTCATAAACCGGGAAACCAAATATGGAAGACGACTACGTTACTATAAGAAAAATTCACAGAAGCCTTTCAAATGACTCGTACACATCACTAAACACAAACAATTCGAGCTACCTCGCGACAAGCCTACCAGACTTATCAACAATTGGTAACAATGAGTTAGAAGAAAAGAAACGTGAAATACAGATTCTTCAAAGTAAATTAATAAGCGCGGACAGGGAAATTGATAACATGACATTAGAAATTAACACTTTGAAAAAACAAATACAAGAGCAACATAGTACCATAGTTAATTTAAAAAAGATATATATATACTGGAATTCCTGTTATCTCGCCATTAAAGACACCTAAAACAAAGAAACGATCAAAGCCATCGAAAATTAGTACTGCAGGGACATCTCCTAATAAAAATGTCCCAAAATCAACATCCACCACCAACCAAACTGAAAACCAAATCAATGTCAGCATTGACACATACAAAAAGCAGTCACAGGAATCAAAATTGGAATATGAAACCGATACGTCTGGAAAAAATAATAGGCGACCTGCATCAATAGATGTCACTACCAGCAAACCCTCAAAATCTAAATTAGCGCGGCCGAAGGCTACAATAAGAAATATGTACATATTCGGTGCCCAACAATGTGTCGGTCTTTCACGACACATAATAAACTCCAGAAGGGATACTAAACATGAAAAGTATAGTATATTCTCATTTATAAAACCGTATGCTCAATCTCACGAAATTCTAAAGCTGTGCAATGATGTAGAAGATGACAAGAACCACTATCTTATCCTAAGTATAGGAGAAAATGACCAGAATCCGACAGAAATGACGATAGCACTGACGGCTGCATTGAATAAACTGCAACATATTAATGTTATAATTTTAAATGTACGACAGAATAGGTACCTTAACGAATGGAATATAAACCACGCGTTAAGAGAAATTTGTAAATATTATAAAAATTGTAATTTTTTGACTGTAACAGAAGCATCGAATTACTTATCACAAGTTTGTATTGACATTAGCTTTATAGTAGACTAGCTGCCCGCCCCGGCTTCGCACGGGTAGAAAGTGTTGTTTTCTTTTCCTCGCAATTTTTATGTACATGAGAACCTTCCTTATACCTTAACGAAAATATTAAAATAAAAATTAGCAGAATTGGTCGAGCCGTTCTCGAGTTATGCGCTTAGCAACATTCATTTTAATATGGGACCACCTGGAGAGTGTACCCTCTCAAACGAATAAGAATTATTAAAATTGCTGTACAATTGACGGAGAAATCATTGAATTTAAAAAAATACATACAGTCGAACATAGAACCGCCCTATAGGTACAATAAACAACAATAATAGGTAATTTCTGGGACAAAAACTATTCCCATAGTCGCCTTGTACGACATCCACGGGAAGAGACGGAGTGATTCTATTCTAGTCTGCCGGAAACCACACGGCTGTAAGAAGGAAGAGTGGTATACGCGGAATAAATACAGTTTCATCGGCACCACTCCCAGTGAGAATCTCAGCGTCAATTATACATATTTCGCTGCTAAACATTGACTTTACTTCAGGAAGGAGATCTTCCCCAAATTTTAATAATATTTTTGAAAACTCTTGGGCACGTAAAGTTCTATCTACAGCTTCTACTGCCTTATTGTTTTTTTTTCGTATTCATCTGAAACGATTAGACAGCAATCCTGAAACATTTTCGCTTTGTCACAGTTTCGTGTCACAAAGCATGTCGGTGTTTCCGTTCTGTATAAATCGAGTATAATATTAAATAAAAATAAAAAAATAAAATTCATTTATTTCAGGTGAAAATACCCATAATTGTCAAAGAAATAGAACATGTCAAGATTCATTATTAAATGTCATTACAATTATTAAATGTCATTACAATATAATAGGATACAATAATATTCAATAATTAAATGTCATTATAATACATTGCTAAATTATAATTACGATTACATATATTAAATTTAATTCGTCACAATTCATAATCGCCTCTCGATTCGGCATGGCGGGACATGTCGGTCACAGCAATGCCTAATATAGGGACAGTCCAATCGGTCGGCAATCATCGCCAGAACGGTGTTGGAGCTGGCTCGCACTCTACGTACTAGAGATGCGCCTCTCTTCCGCATAGTTGCGTGAAAGCAATCTATGTTGGCTGCTGCAAACATGCCCGATGCGCTGCAGAAACGAGACAGCCCCAACACCGCCCTGAATGCGTTATTGAACTGGACCCGGAGAGAACTGTAGACCGCCTGCGAATATCTGGCCCATAGGCTGCTCGTGTACAGTGATGTGCAGTACGCTCGAAAAAGGGTAATTTTTACTCCATCCGAGCATCGTGCAAACCTACGTGCCAGCATATTCGCCCTCCGCGACAGCGCCCTCCGCTCCCGCTCAATATCTGCATGGTCCTTGAGATCAGGCGTAATTATATGCCCTAAATAAGTAAATTGGCTAACTCTCTCTAAAGGGTTTCTATAGATGTAAACAGGCGGTACTCTATCTGGGCATTTTGCACGGCTGGATTCAAACACCATGTATTTACTTTTGGTCACATTATATTTTAACCCGTGACCATTTGCGTACTCCTCACATATTCTTATTAGCTTTCTCAAGCCACAAACAGAAGCGCTCAGTAGCACCATATCATCCGCATAACTCAAGTTATTGACACACACGCCATCGACATGGCAGCCTACATGCTGACTACTGAGCGCGACTATCAGAGCATCCATGTACAGATTAAAAAGGGCGGGTGAAGTTAATCCACCCTGCCTCACACCGCACTCTAGCTTGTAAGGTTCCGACATTGTGCCTGCCCATCTAACGTTATTGATCTGATGCGTATACCAGTACTTGAAGATGGTTACAAGTTCATGAGGTACTTTAATGCTCTCTAGCTTTTTCCATAAAATATCATACACTACCAAATCAAAGGCCCTTGACAAGTCGAGAAAACATGCATACACGGGTGTTTTACGATCCATATAGTATCTGACGGTATGCTTCATACACAGTATTGCACTCTCCGTTGACAATTTAGGTCTAAACCCAAACTGGTTATCATGTAGGTGCATGTATTTGTCCAACTGTGTGTTCAGCAGACCGTCAAACACCTTGGCTATAATTGTGGCTAGAGATATAGGCCTATAGTTACTTTTGTCAGCAAGATCACCTGTTCTATTTTTCACTATAGGCACAACCAACGTTCTAATAAGATCTGGGGGCAAGTAAGAATGACACACGCACAGCGAATAGAACATTGACAGTACTCTATGTGCATGTGGCCCTGCGTGCCGAAGATGTTCAATACTGAGCCCATCGTGACCGGGAGATTTACCTTTTGTCATCCCCTTAATTATTTTACTTACATCGTTCGCACAAAATTGTACTTCCACTTTTTTACCTGGTATGCCAGCATTGAAAATCTCCCCCACAGTTCCCAAAGAGGACCTCACAGAAAAATGTTCTTTAAAGATATCAGCAATACCTTTATAGTCACTGATTCCGTCGACGCTCACCGGGAGACCAGGTTTTACATTTACGTTTTTAGTACTTTGCCAGAAACCACGAAAATTACCACTGGAGTGTTTTTCCGCTAGGGCATCCATCTTTAACTGCTCTTGATGGTTTTGACACCATTTTAATCGTGATTTGAATACCCTTCGACTTTTACACATTTGATTGTACATGAAACCAGATTTAGGCTTACCACATGCAACCCATTCAATGAAAGATTTCCTAGCCTCCCTGTGAGCCTCGGCAACATGCTTGTTCCATCCCACTATGCGTGGCCCACGCCCTCCTCTCTTCATGCTTCCGCGACTCGCCATAGACGCGTCTCGAAGGGCAGCCACAATGTCAGAATAAAGCCTATCAAGAACACGCCGGTGGCCAGGATCATCACAATAATAATCAGCACAGTTTGTACACTCTTGGGGGAAATCAAGAAGCTTTAGCCGCTTATGACATTCCGTGGCAAACCTTGAAACCTGTTCCTCAGTTCGATTCCCCCACACAATGTTGTTGTTATTAACAGTAGGTGTATTTGGCAACTTCGGTGTTAATAAATTTAAATCACAGTCTACAAGAAGTGGAAAATGATCAGACCACAGAATGTCATAACCGACATTAACGTTTACAACAGATTGTTTGGCCGATTCAGTCACAACACAGTGATCCAACCAGCTACACGTCCCAGTTATCTCACTAACGAAAGTGAAAGTATTTGATTCCGCGCCTAATAAATCGGTATCGACACAAGACCAACACTGTTCCCTACAATAATTTAGTAGTTCGTCATAAAATAATCCAGATATATCTGCATTATAGTCACCCAACATAAAAACAGACTCAATGCCGTATTCGTCAATAATTGCACTTACCGAACTTAAACAATCCGTAAAGTCAGGCAGGTTGTCCCTGGAATTTGTAGGCATATAGATACTCATCACAATTATTGGGCGGTCATTAGTGGTTATCTTTATCGCACATACACGAGTATTTTCACTCCGCAACACCGAAACTTGTCGAAATACACTATTTCTCCACAATAACGCAACACCTCCATACGGTCTCCCGACGAGTATCCCAGCGGACGTGTCGACCGCCGATGTACCCATATATCCGAAAGCACTGTCGATCGTGCTCAAATATGGTATATCATCAGGCAGTAACCACGTTTCCTGCAAAGCTATTACGTCGCAGGTGCGGCACAACTCTCTTATACTGTCCACTGAACGTTTCACACCTTTACAATTAAAACTAGCAAAACGATACAGCTTTCTATCCATTATTTTCCTTCTTCTTGCCGTCGAGAGACATAACTCTGTTCGATTTCCGATGTTTGAAACTTATAAAACGCCTAAATACAATGCCTTGAGGCCATATGTTCTCATCCAAATAAAAAGATAGTTTCGATTCCGATACTAGGAATTTATACGCCTTGTGATTTCTTTCAATTCTCATATTTATACTTTCTAAAGACACCGTATCATTCGTCTTACTTCGAATATATTTAACTATATCGTCTTCTGTTGTATCTCTGTGTATGTTCGTGATAAATATTGGAACTTTCTTATCCGCCGCCTTAAAATTACACTCGGCATCTCGCACATTGCCTGATTTGCCTGCAAAACGATAATTAGACGATTTTTTACGGTATGACACTCTTTGCCATCCGTTTTCAAGTTTGTTTACATTTTCGTTCATCGGCCGTATGTTATCAATAGTAGTCAGCTGATCCGCTACCTGAGTCACCACTTGTAATGTGTCTGAGTGCAGCGGTGAGTGCGACGATGTTGCTGCTATACTCTTTACTCCACCGTGTTCGTGTTCGTTCGGCTCGCGACCGCGACCCGACGTCGAGGCGTTCTCAGCCCGTAGCTCGCCTGCACATAACGGTTGCACCGCGCATGAGTCATCTCCACTTTGTTTTTGATTCACCTGCATAATGTCTCGATATTGTGGTGATTTCTTATTAATGCCCAAGTCGCTTTCGTCTTGTGGCTCGTTTAATGACGAATTTTGCAGATGTGAAAGTCCCACAGGACCACTATCCAGTAGCCAGGCCCCTCGTTTTGAATTAATTTTAAATGCAGAGGTAGGCGGCAGCGAGTCATTTCTTATTTCTAGAAACTTGGTTTTTAGTTCCCTTAAATGATCCAACGTAGCATACGATGATTTAATCTCTTCAATCGTAGTTTTTATTCTCGAGATATCCTTCATAAGCTGCCCACAGTCGAGGTGTTCGAAGTCCAGAGGCGGTAGCTTGTCAAGTTGTCTTGCTACAAACACTGGAATTTCATCCGGCTCCGCAGACTTGAAAAGCTGAATAATATCTGCTAAGTCACGTTCTTCTTTACCTTTGTTTTTGCGATTTATCTTCCGTAAGTCCGTCGTTACGGATTCAAACAGTAACGATTTTGACGTTTTTATTTCGTCACTGGTATACGAGGCGATACAAATTCGCACCAACGTTATTTCGTCCACGACAGACACTTTGTTCTGCACATAAGACAGCATTTCGTCAATAACTATGTTACAATTACTACACTTCACCGTGTCCGTCATTTCTAATAAAATTAGTCGATAATTATGCGCTGTCAATACACTACCGCCCGTGCGGTCGCGCGCGCGCAACTGGATATTGGATTTTTGTACCTCAATATTGAACATTGTATTTGCGTCATTCCGCCTAGAAGTAATATATGGCTGCAATACCTGACGATGCGGCTGTGAGATATTATTTTGGCGCCTGATTTCAGCGATGATTGCTCTCGTCAGGTATGTTTTTCCAGTCCTTCCTGAAGCATCTAAGAAAAACAGTTTCCCCTCGTTGTTTAAAAGACTTTGCATCACAAAATCTTGCTACATAGCATCCCACAAATGCACGCATTCTTCTGGTTTGTGCGAATATTATGATTTTGCATATACCAATCGTTCCATTTCAATTTTACCGTACACGTCTATAATAAACTGACTAAATAGACCACGTTACCTTTGTAAATAAATGAAACGATTGCGTCTAACTTGTAGCAGGTAAGCATAAAAGTAGCACTGCGCGGTTATTTTTTTACAATACAATGAATATTTTGTTAAACTATTTATTGTATTTTTAAGTAGCTTTTTTAGTTCTATTTGCTATTATAGCGTGTTTTTTTAGTTATTTTTTTAACTATACTATAACTATAATTTATTGTATACACCATGTTGTTTATGCAAATAAATTTAGCTTTGTTGTGCATCAGGTGTTCCAAATATTGGATTTTTGTACCTCAATAAAAAATACTCATCAGGCTGAACAACTTTTGCTAAGGCGTCATTTTTATATTTCTTATAGTTTAGCTGAACCATTATGGTTCTGCATCAGGTGTTCCAAATTTAGGATTTTTATACCTCAACAAAAAATACTCATCAAGTTGAACAACTTTTGCAAAGGCGTCAATTTTATATTTCTTATAGTTTACCGTAACCATTATGGTCCTGCATCAGGTGTTCCAAATCTTGGATTTATATACCTCACCAAAAAATTCTCATCAGGCTTTACGAAACTTTTGCTAAGGCGTCATTTTTATATCTTTTATAGTTTAGCTGAACCATTATGATTTTGCATCACGTGTTCCAAATCTTGGATTTTTATACCTCAACAAAAAACTTATCAGGCTGAACAACTTTTGCTAAGGCGTCATTTTTATATTTCTTATAGTTTAGCTGAACCTTTATGGTTCTGCATCAGGTGTTCCAAATCTTGGATTTTTATACCTCAACAAAAAATACTCATCAGGCTGAACAACTTTTGCTAAGGCGTCATTTTTATATTTCTTATAGTTTAGCTGAATCTTTATGGTTCTGCATCACGTGTTCCAAATCTTGGATTTTTATACCTCAACAAAAAATGCTGATCACGTTGAACAACTTTTGCTAAGGCGTCAATTTTATATTTCTTATAGTTTACCGGAACCATTATAGATCTGCATCAGGTGTTCTAAATCTTGGATTTTTATACCTCAACAAAAAATACTCATCAGGCTGAACAACTTTTGCTAAGGCGTCATTTTTGTATTTCTTATAGTTTAGCTGAACCATTATGGATCTGCATCAGGTGTTCCAAATATTGGATTTTTATACCTCAATAAAAAATACTCATCAGGCTGAACAACTTTTGCTAAGGCGTCAATTTTATATTTCTTATAGTTTACCGGAACCATTATAGATCTGCATCAGGTGTTCTAAATCTTGGATTTTTATACCTCAACAAAAAATACTCATCAGGCTGAACAACTTTTGCTAAGGCGTCATTTTTATATTTCTTATAGTTTAGCTGAACCATTATGGATCTGCATCAGGTGTTCCAAATATTGGATTTTTATACCTCAATAAAAAATACTCATCAGGCTGAACAACTTTTGCTAAGGCGTCATTTTTATTATATCCAAAAAGAGTACAAAATGTAAGACGACTTTGACGAGTTTTAATTCTAATTCTTTGTTTATGAGGCCAGTAATACCACATGATATTTACCTAATAATTAAATCACTAAAAAACACGAATAGCACTGGCTACGATGGCATTAATACAAAAGTATTGAAACTTGTGGCTGATGTTATCGCCCCAATACTGGCTTTTATTATTAATATTTGTATAGTAATAGGGGAATACCCTGAAAAACTTAAATTAACAGTTATTAAGCCAACCTTCAAGAAAGAAGACAGAGAAAATATGAGATGCTATAGACCTGTCGCCTTAATACCTGTATTTTCAAAGGTATTTGAAAAAGTTATTTACGAGGCACTTAATACTTTTTTTGAAAAACAAAATTTATTTACAGAAGAACAAAAAGGATTCAGAAGAAGTAAAACTGTAAATATGGCAATCTATGACTTTCTCTACAAAATACTCACATGTGTAGACAAAAAGACACAGGTCACTGCATTGTACATGGATATGACCAGGGCTTTTGATTTCGTTGATTATGACATTTTATTTGATAAATTAAACAAATATGGAGTTAGAGGTAATATTCTCAATTTAATTAAATCGTATCTGAATAATAGGAAACAAGTGACTCAGATTAAAAGATTATGTGTCCGAACTAAAATTGAAAAATCTTATACTTCAAATCCAAAGGAAGTAAAATATGGAGTCCCACAGGGAAGTGTACTAGGGCCTCTTTTGTTCCTTATATACATTAATGATCTTCCAAAATCGACAGACCGTCCAATGGTGTTATTTGCGGACGATAGTACTATAATTTTTGAATGTGAAAATGTACATACATATGAATCTCAAATAAATCAAACATTGATTCAAGTAATACAGTGGTTGCAAAATAATAATTTAATCGTAAATCTAGACAAAACTAAATCAATGACATTCACACAGAGACCACGGAAAAATATAATTAATCTTGACATCAAATACTTAGGACATTCAATTGAAGAGACAAATGTGACAAAGTTTCTTGGACTATATATTGATAATAAAATGACTTGGGAATCACATATTGACCACATCTGTAAAAGGCTAAATCAATTCTCCTACGCTTTATATATGCTAAATAAGGTGGCTAATCAGGCAGCACTGCTCACAGCGTATCATGGATATGTTGCGTCCACCTTACGATATGGTCTCATTTTCTGGGGCAACTCAACTGGGCAAGTGAAAGTATTTAAAGCACAAAAAAAGTGCATAAGGGCAATATTTAGACTTGACTCTACAGAATCATGTGCACCATATTTCAAGCGATTGAATATTCTTACATTACCTGCAATGTACATATACGAGTTGTCAGTTTTTGTGAAATCAAATTTACATAAATTCGATTTTATAAGTTCCCAACGAAATAAGGATAAAATCCGGCACACGTCACACAACACAGCCATGTTTAGTGGGAGCGTCTGTGGAATGGCTCCTAAAATATATAACAAACTACCAAAAAATATTAAAGAATTGACATTAAATAAATTTAAAAAGAAATTGACATTGTTTTTGACACTTAAATGTTATTATTCTGTAAATGATTTTTTAAATGACATTTTATGATTGTACGGACTATTTTATAATACTTTTTTTGTGTAACTAGATTCTAAGTTTTATTTCATGTTTTATATAATTTGCATGTCTCTAAGAAGACAAAATGTATATGGGAAAATAATATTATGTCATCTTATGTACCTACATTTTGCGCAAATAAAATGATTGATTGATTGATTGATTGATCAAAGTGAAAAAAATTGTGCGATTATATTTCTTATAGTTTAGCTGAACCTTTATGGTTCTGCATCAGGGTGTTCCAAATCTTGGATTTTTATACCGAGATGGAAATTTCGTGTCAACGTTTTCAAATCGATGCCATTTTCGTAATTGACGTCTCAGAAAACCATAGAATCAACACCCATATTGATATTATGACATTTCAACCCCATCGAACCCCTACAGGAGTGCTCTTGTGTCAAGTCGTTTATGTTAGATTATAAAATAGCTGTTGTTTTCGGAATCAGCGACCCGATAAACCATAAAAACAATACCCATAACGATTTTCAGACGTTTGCACCTACTTTCACCCCTTTAGGGGTTGAATTTTAAAAAATCCTGAATCACGTGTTTACTCTTTTATCAACAGAAGTGCTCATGTAAGGTTTCGTATAAAATAGTCCAACTAATCTTGGTTCCCCATACAAACTTTGGACCCCCGTTTCACCCCCTTAGGGGTTGAATTTTCCAAATTCCCGTCTTAGTGAGCGCCTACGTCCTAAAAGGAACCCCCTTGAAAAATTTGACACTCCTAGCACTTGTAGTTTCTGAGATTTCGTGATGAGTGAGTGATTTACTCTTTTATATATATAGATTACAAAAACTACCGTGATAATTACATAGTTTGTAAGGGAACTAGGCCTACCCGACTTTTTCAGAAGAGTAATAGTAGATTAGTAGCCGAGGGCTGTAAGGCATCAATTGCAGCCCGAGATATTTAGGCGCACGAGCGCAGCGAGGGCGCCTATAGTTCGAGGGTGCAATTGATGCTTACACCCGAGCTAACTACTCTGCTTTACATCTCGATTGTGAGGTAAGTAGAAAAAAACCGGGATTACAAGAATAAAAGACTTTACTTGTTTTTCTTTTCGCCACTTCATGAACTCGTTGTAAGTTTTCAAATATCTCTCTTTAGAACTTTCAGGCAAAATATTGTTAATTGCTGCTTCAGCTTCCATTTTCATTGAATCGGGAGTGCAGCTTATATCTTCATCACTTGCAGAACTCATGTTTTTTTCCTATTTAGCACGTAATTATAAAAAAATCCCGAAAACAAACAATATTAAAAGTAAAAGTTTCTATTCCCGCCTTTTTTCATCTCTTTTTTTTTATTTTTTTTTTCTAGAAGGAAATTGAGCTTCGCCGTTCGATATTTAAATTGATGACTATTATACTCATACGAAGACAAGGCTGAATAGCGAAGCGACCTCTTTTGTCATTGGGCTGAATGCGTGATGTCTATTGCCAGTATGATGGTTAGATGTACGCGAACTTTTTGAAAGAGTGAAGTGTTTTTTTTTTAATTACTTACCGCTCTAGAGCCTTTTATAGCTACATTATTACCCTAGAGCGCTAATTGGTCACCTACAAGCCCCATTTCGGGGTAATAAGGACCTACTTACCGAATATGAGAGATGTAAAAACAATAAACCGATTAAAAAGGGTTACTTACTATACCGTTTTATTTTACTACGAAAAATAATAACAAGCTATCCAGTACATCACACAGCGGTAAGGATGCTATCTCTCTAACACGCACACCTAAAAAAGGTACCATACCATTTTATTTTCGCTCAATAAATCTAAAAAAACATGAACGTGGGGTAATTCATAACTGTCAAACAAATGATACAACTACCGCCATTTTTCGTGAATAACACTAGTAATAATGATTCCATAACTTTATTGCATCAAAATATTGCTGGTTTAATTAATAAAAGCAGTGAACTTGAATTGTGTCTGCGGGAATTTGTTGAAAATAAAAAACAGGTGGACATACTGTGCCTCTCAGAAACTTTTGTCAAAGCGGGTGATGAATGCAATATTCGCATCAAGGGCTATAATGTAGTGAGTTCATTTTGCAGGAAAAAACAAAAACGAGGAGGGGTATGTATTTTATTGCCTTCATTAGTAGAATTTAAGGTCATTAAATGCTGTCAAGATGTAGCCATAGAAAATGTATTCGAATGTTGCGGAGTTGAAATACCTGAATTCGAATGTATTGTAATCACTTTATATAGAACCCCGAACTCAGACCCAAATATTTTTCTTGACAAATTAGAATTGTTACTGCACAAACTGACAAAAAAAATAATAATAAATAAACGTATTATTATTACAGGGGATACAAATATTGACATTTTAAAGGATACTAATATATCAATAAAATATAAAGAATTATTGCTTAATTATAATTTAAAATTGCATATTGACAAACCGACACGGAAAAAATCATGTATTGACCATATAGCTAGCAATATTACAGACGCAGTAGGTAGCCTACATCAACTTCATATATCTGACCACAATACCGCACAAACCATTGACTTTTCTGGAACAAAAAATAAGCACTATAGATACTGGTATATGATGAGAAGAGACTATAACAAGGATAACATTCGTAAGTTTCGAGAATGCCTAACAAGCCTATCTTGGAACGAGGTTTATAGCGAAAATGATACAAACAAAGCTTTTAACTTGTTTCATGACACCTTTGTATTGTTTTACGACCTTTGCTTTCCAATTATTAAAATTAAAATAAATGCAAATATGACATCGCCAAAATGGTTTTCTAAGGGTCTCAAAGTATCATGTTCCAAAAAAAGAAAACTAAGGCACAATCTATACATTAATAATTCAAATGAGAATAAAATCAAATACATGCATTATAGTAAGATTTTAAGACGGTGTATAGCCACATCAAAAAGACAATTACATAATAACTTTATCAATAGTGCAGAAAATAAATGTAGGGCGTCCTGGCAAATTATTAAAGATAAATTTGATAAAGAAAAAATATGCCAAGGAATAGATACTATATGCCACAAGGGAAAAAATATTCAAAACCCTATCGACATAGCATGCGCGTTCAATGATTACTTTACTAGTCCATCTGCAATGAGACAAAACCAACCAACTACACACGCGAAACGACCATGTTCATATATAACGAATACTGTAAACAGTAGTATCTTCCTTCAACCCTGTAGCAGTGATGAGATAATGCAGTGTATCAAGTCTCTAAAAAATTCAAACGCAGTTGGATATGATAACATTTCCACTCTGATTATAAAATCCTGTGCAGATATAATTGCGCCAGTACTAACTTACATCACAAACATATCCCTACAGCAGGGTACATTCCCTGAAAGGCTTAAAAAATCTGTTGTAAAACCGTTACACAAAAAAGATAGCACTTTGGATTTGAACAACTATCGTCCCATTACAATTGTTCCTATTCTGGCTAAAGTTCTTGAAAAGATCATGTATAAACGTCTAACGAAATTTCTTAATAAATTTAATATCATTAAAGAAGAACAAAATGGGTTCCAGAAAAACAAATCAACTACACTGGCTGCATTTTCACTCCTAAAAACGGTTACTGAAAATATTGACAAAAAAAACCACGTCACTGTTATTTTTTTAGACATGAGCAAGGCCTTCGATATGGTTCAGCCCGAAATCTTAGAAAGTAAATGCGAAAAATATGGAATCAGAGGTCCCGCACTAAATTGGCTGAAAACTTATCTCTCACACCGTACCCAATGCGTAGAGATATCACGTATTGACGAAAATAAGATAAATACAACGTACAAATCTGATTATAGAGTCAACAAAACCGGAGTGCCACAGGGTAGCGTGCTGACAGCACGCTACCCTGTGGCACTCCGGTTTTGTTGCTATTCCTGCTCTATATTAACGATCTGCCAAACGTTACTACTGAACAGTGCATTCTGTTCGCCGACGATGTCTCTATAATCGTACCGGACAACAATAAAAATATAGATTACGAAATGAGGATAAATTTAGCTTTGAAAAATGTAATAGACTGGTTAGGATTAAATAATTTAAGCGTAAACTTATCAAAGACTAAATACTTGCAATTCTCAAATTACTGTAGTATTAATAAAAATATGACACTGACACATAATGGACAAATAATTCAAAGAGATGATACAATAAAATTTCTAGGAATCACTTTAAACGAAAACTGTAGTTGGAAATCGCACGTAATCTAAACTTGTTCTAAACTAAACAAGTTTGTGTATGCCCTTAAGAGGTTACGTAGAATAGTTTACGAAAAAGCTGCCCTAACTGCATATCATGGCTACGTAAACTCAACTCTTAGGTATGGGATTTTACTGTGGGGAAACTCGACACTTATCGACAAAATTTTCTTAACACAAAAAAAATGTATTCGTGCTATATGCGGAGCAGGCCCTATGACATCTTGTAGACCACTCTTCAAAAAACTCAACCTATTAACAGTGACGTCACTTTATATATACGAAATAGGTATATTTGTCAAAAAACACCCAAAACTGTTCAAAAAGCTTGGCGAAAAAAGCAAGTACAACTCCAGAGACCCAACAAAGCTTGAAATGCCACTATGCCGAAGTGCCCTACACAAAAGAAACTGTTTACCAAGTTCAATAAAAACTTATAATTTAATACCTAAACAAGTTAGAGAGCTACCACTGAACCGTTTCAAAATTGAGCTGAAAAAATGGCTTCTTACAAATTGTTTTTACTCCCTCAGTGAAGTAGAGCGACAGAAATACACACGTTAATGACATTTAAGAATTTGATTGCAATTATATAATAATGTCGCGGTCCTGTCTCGAACGATCTAGAATAGAACCTTTTAGAATAGTCGCCGCATACTTCGATGCAAGCAATAATGACCCGTATGTCTAGTGCCATAAGGTTCATAACACTATGACATGAAAATGTTCGAGATGTGTCTCGAGACATTACGATGAATTACCGATGGGTAGTACATGCATGTACATACCGGAACATTCGAGAACCCTTGCCGGCGGATATAAATAGCGACCGCCGCGGCGCATAGGCAGTTTCAGTTTGGACTTCGGAAGAGAGAACTTCGAGCGATCTACCTGCGAGACAAGTGATAACCTACGACCTCAGCGATACTATTGGACTTCGATTTGACCTGCGATTTGGAATCTTTGTGTGGACTTCGTGTTGTGAAGACCTGCAGACCAGACCCTGCGTGAATAAATCCTTGCAAGTTGTCATTGGCGTTTTACATCCAAATCCAGAACCCTAGCTCGTAACATTTGGTGTCAGAATTGGGGATTTGGAGATGCCACTGACTCCGAGGGAGGATACTCCTGGTGTGAGGACTAGGGCACAATGTGCTGCGGAGGCCACGCCTACTGCCCCTGAGGCCACGCCCACCGGCCATAGGGGCACGCCCACTGGCCCCGCCCACCAGGCCCCGCCCACCGGTCAGGCCCCGCCCACCGGCCAAGCCACGCCCCCTGGCCCCGCCCACCAGGACACGCCCACCGACCAGGTCCCGCCCACCAGCCAAGCCACGCCCCCTGGCCCCGCCCTTCAGACCCCGCCCACCGGGCAGGCCACGCCCACCGGCCAACAAGCTCCGCCTCCTAGCCACGCCCATCTGGCCACGCCCACCGGAGACATTAAACCTCCGAAACTTTCAACGGAGGTTTTGGATATGTCGTGCCTGATGGCAATGATGAAGGGCATGATGGATGAGCAGGCGAGGATAAGAGAAGAACAAAGCAAGCAGATGAGGTGCCTGCAAGAAGAACAAAGCAAGCAGATGAGGTGCCTGCAAGAAGAACAAAGCAAGCAGATGAGGTGCCTGCAAGAAGAACAGAGGGGCCTGCGAGAAGAACAGAGGGGCCTGCGAGAAGAACAGAAGGCAGATCAAGAAAGGATTCTTTCTGCCGTTACCAAGTTTAGCGATACGGTAGCTAAGCTACATGAAGATGTAGAGATAGTGAATGGACGGGTTTCCGAATTAGAGGACGACTTGAAAAATGTGAAAACAGGCCTCACTGGACTGGAGATGAAAGTTCGGCGTATAGAAGCTGCTGGAGTTACGTCGAGCGGAGCTGTCGGCATAATCCAGGGACCTAAGGTGAAGGTGCCTCCTTACGACGGTACTACGTCTTGGGCCGCCTACCGCCA
Organism: Hypsopygia costalis; assembly: GCA_937001555.2. Classification (NCBI taxonomy): domain Eukaryota; kingdom Metazoa; phylum Arthropoda; class Insecta; order Lepidoptera; family Pyralidae; genus Hypsopygia; species Hypsopygia costalis. The sequence continues at coordinate 1,170,024 of OW443355.2, forward strand.
GCAGTTTCAGACTGTCGCTGCTTCGAATGGGTGGACGGACGAACAGAGCCTGACAGCCCTCACCGTCGCGCTCAGAGGTTCGGCCTTGTCTGTGCTGGAGGCACTACCTACCTCAGGCAGCGACTTTGAAGACCTGCTGGAGGCACTTGAGGCTAGATATGGGGAACGACACTTGGAACACGTTTTTCGTGCCCAGCTACGGGACCGGACCCAGCGCCCAGGTGAAGGACTTCAACAATGGGCGCTGGAGATCGAAAAGCTGGTTCGAAAGGCGTACCCTTCTGCTGATAGTAGGATGGTGGACACCAACATTCTTCAAGCCTTCGTTGACGGAATCAAGGATCTTGAAATTAGGGCTGCAGTGAAGCTTCGCCACCATGCCTCATTAAAAGAAGCACTCGCACACGCCCTGGAAGTTGAAGCTGTGCGACAAGATATCCGGCAAGGGTACAAACTTCGTGAAGTTACGGAGGATGTTAAGGATATCAAGACGCCGCCCAAAAGGAACTCCGGGCCCATGTGCTACAAATGTGGGGAAAGAGGACATCTGCAGTTCACGTGCCCTAAGAAGGAAAGACAACCGACCAAAACTGATGACAGGCTGGATGCACTTCTAAACAAAATGGAGCAGCGTTTTGAAGAGTTGGTAAAGAAGCATGATGCTGCGCCCTCTACCGTGAATCAGGGAAACGAGTAAAAGCCAGGACTGCGGGGCGGGTACTGGCTGGAGCGGAGGAAGCCCCAGCAACCGTAATCTCACAAGCATGGAATGGGAACAGTCTACTAATACGCGGTAGAGTGAACGAAATAGACTGCAAAATCACCTTAGATACAGGAGCCTCTAGAACAATAGTGAGACCAGATCTAGTGAAAGCTGTAGGGAGACGCAAAGACACCAGTTTATGCAGACTTCTCTCCGCTTCTGGCAAACAGATACCCGTCCTAGGGGAAAGGTTGGTTACGATACGTGTTGGAGAGTCGTCATACACTCATAACGTAATCGTAGCCGAAATTATGGATGATTGCATTCTGGGCCTAGACTTCATGAGGAAACACAACTGTTACATCGATGTCACTAACGGTGTCTTTAAATGTGGTGATGAGGAAAACTTCATACTTGGCGGTCCCAATGGAAAAGTAACGTGCCTGAAGAAAATCATAATACCTGGACGAGCACAAGCTCAAGTAAAGGTGAAACTGCCTTTGAGTCAGAAGAATCAGCCGGATAGATGTGTGCTGATTGAAGATACGCCCGGCAGTGCAGCCTGTAAGAAAGTGCTGACAGCAAGAACTCTCGTCCGTGGAGGTAAGACCGCTGTAGTAAGGGTTGTGAATTTGTGCGACCGAGAGATTAGCCTAAGCAAAGGTGAAGTTATTGGAAGATGTGAAGAAGTTGTTTGGATGAGAAACTGCCAATCACCTTCAAGCTCAACTACGACGAACACCAGGAGCGAAATTATAGTCTCTAAACTGCTTGAAGATTGTAAAAGTAATCTGAGCTATTCGCAGAGCATGAAGGCCAAGATGTTGCTACTGCGTTTTGGGGAAATCTTCTCTTCGGACGAAGGAAATCCTGGAAGAACATCTTTAGTTCAGCACAAAATTGACACCGGACACGAGCGACCTATCCGTCAGCGAGCAAGGCGCATACCAATTGCTAAAGAAAAGGAAGTTGAAGACATGTTGGAAGACATGCAAAGAAACAAAATTATAGAACCTTCTGCTAGTCCATGGTGTTCTCCAGTTGTGTTGGTCAAGAAGAAAGATGGTAGCACAAGGTTCTGTGTAGACTATAGACGACTTAATAATGTGACAAAGAAGGACAGTTATCCACTACCACGAATCGATGATACACTGGACACATTGAGTGGTATGAGATGGTTCTCGACGTTAGATCTGAAATCCGGCTACTGGCAAGTAGAAATTGATCCGAAGGATAAAGAAAAGACAGCCTTTTCAACTGGTAAAGGTTTATGGCAATTTAACGTCATGCCTTTTGGATTATGCAACGCGCCGGCTACTTTCGAAAGACTTATGGAGTGTGTACTGGCAGGATTAGTTGGAAACGCTTGCCTTGTCTATTTGGATGATGTCATAATCATGGGCAGAGATTTTGAAGACCACTTACGGAACCTAGAGCAGGTCTTGAAAAAGATAAAGGGAGCCAACCTGAAGTTAAATCCGAAAAAATGCAGTTTGTTTAAGAAGAAAGTAAACTATCTCGGCCATGTGATTACCAGCGAAGGCATACAGACTGATCCAGACAAACTCGAAGCAGTACAAAAGTGGCCTACTCCCAAAGATAAGACAGAAGTGCGGGCATTTTTAGGGCTATGCTCGTATTACAGGCGCTTTGTTAAGGGATTCTCCGAAATTGCCAAGCCTTTACACCGATTAACTGAAGACAAGCAGCCATTTCATTGGGATGAGACCTGCGAGGGTTCTTTTCAGAAACTAAGAAAATGTCTTTGCGAGACTCCAATCTTGGGATTTCCACAACCTATTGGCCAATTCATTGTAGACACAGACGCCAGCAACACAGCGATCGGAGGTGTGTTATCGCAGAAACAAGGCGACAGAGAAGTGGTGATGGCTTATTTTAGTAAATCGCTGTCGAAATCTGAAAGGAACTACTGTGTGACAAGAAGGGAGCTCTTGGCTGTGGTAAAGACATTACAGCACTTCAGCAAATATCTCATTGGCATGCGGTTTACACTTCGCACTGACCACGCCGCCCTGAAGTGGCTGTTACAATTTAAAAATCCAGAAGGTCAAGTTGCTCGATGGATCGAACAACTGCAAGAGTACGACTTTGCGATTGAACACCGCAGCGGAAAGGCGCATGGAAATGCTGATGCACTGTCAAGAAGGCCATGTCCTGAAGACTGCAAGCACTGTGCCAAACAAGAGACAAAGGAACTGCCATTGAGATTGACAAGAATGGGCCCATCGAGATCCTGGGAAGATGAGGCGATGAAAGAAGCACAGGAAGATGACGAAGATTTGCGACTCATTGTCGCATGGAAGAAACGAGGCGAGGACAAGCCAAGATGGTGCGAAGTCGCCCCTACTAGTGTTATCACCAAGGCATACTGGGCTCAATGGGACAGTTTTATTCTTCAGAACGGAATACTTTACCGTAAATGGGAGAAACCTAATGGCAGAGAGTTCCATCTTCAGATAGTTGTCCCAAGAGACAAGGTACAAGATGTCCTTCGTGAAGTACATGATGGCGTGTCAGGTGGACACTTGGGCGTGAAACGGACGTTAACAAAGATTCGGGAAAGGTTTTACTGGCTTCATTGTTGAGAGGATGTGCAAGATTGGTGCCGCAAGTGTGCTACTTGCGCTGCGGTGAAAGGTCCATCAACTAGAAGCCGAGGAAACCTGCAACTTTATAATGTTGGTGCGCCATGGGAACGCATTGCAGTTGATGTGGCTGGACCATTCCCTGTAACGGAATCAGGAAATAAGTACTTCATGGTAGTTATGGATTACTTCTTTAAGTGGCCAGAAGTATTCGCCATACCTAATCAAGAAGCCACAACTGTTGCATCCAAGTTGTTTGAAGAAGTAGTTTGCCGATTTGGTGTGCCTTTGGAAATACACTCCGACCAAGGTAGGAACTTTGAGTCACAGATATTTCAAGAACTCTGCAAAATATTGGGTATGCATAAGACTAGGACCACCCCATATCATCCTCAATCCGACGGCATGGTAGAGAGATTTAATCAGACACTTGAGAGACATTTGGCGAAACTCGTTGACAACCACCAGAGAGATTGGGACAAATATATACCGCCGTTTCTCCTGGCCTACCGAACTGCTGAACATGAAAGCACAAAGGTAACCCCAGCACGTGTCAATTTTGGGCGAGAACTGAGAATACCAGTAGATCTGCTAACTGGAGGACCTCCTGACGACCCACGTACTCTACACGACTACATTTCCGAGTTACGTGAGAAAATGCGAGAAATTCATGCCATAGTTCGGGAAAATGGGTTGCAATCGAGTGAAAAGATGAAAACTAGGTACGACCGTCGAGCAAATACAAACGGCTTCGAAGAAGGAGCACTAGTATGGCTTCACAACGTAACTCGACGAAAAGGAAAGTCTCCGAAATTACAGACAAGATGGGAAGGGCCATACAAAGTGGTCACTCGGTTGAATGACGTGACATATCGAATTCAACGGCAGCCGAGAGGTGCACAAAAAGTGGTTCACATTGACCGCTTAGCTTCTTATCACGGCAGTAATGAAGATGCTCGGGACGAGCATTTCTAAGAGGGGAGCAGTGTCGCGGTCCTGTCTCGAACGATCTAGAATAGAACCTTTTAGAATAGTCGCCGCATACTTCGATGCAAGCAATAATGACCCGTATGTCTAGTGCCATAAGGTTCATAACACTATGACATGAAAATGTTCGAGATGTGTCTCGAGACATTACGATGAATTACCGATGGGTAGTACATGCATGTACATACCGGAACATTCGAGAACCCTTGCCGGCGGATATAAATAGCGACCGCCGCGGCGCATAGGCAGTTTCAGTTTGGACATCGGAAGAGAGAACTTCGAGCGATCTACCTGCGAGACAAGTGATAACCTACGACCTCAGCGATACTATTGGACTTCGATTTGACCTGCGATTTGGAATCTTTGTGTGGAATTCGTGTTGTGAAGACCTGCAGACCAGACCCTGCGTGAATAAATCCTTGCAAGTTGTCATTGGCGTTTTACATCCAAATCCAGAACCCTAGCTCGTAACAATAAGCACAGAATTTAATTAATATTTAAATAAAATACCTACTTAAATATAACTTAGAAATAAATAACTATAAATAATGAAGCCCCGCCAATTCGTTACCCACTTGAAAAGTGCCCAAAAGGCTGGCAGCATTGCCACGTTGTTTTCACATTTTAGTACCAGACTTTGGTGATGTGTATTATATATTTTTTTTAGGTGTATATATAGTGTATCCTTTTTTATATTTAATTAAATATTATATTCCTTTTTTATAGACATTTTGTATAAGTGCCCAGCCCATGGCAGCTGACGTGAACGTGTCGCGATTCGATAGCTTGCCCGGCGATTCATCGCTGGACGGTTTCCTTCGGTGCGCCCAGTGTTCCCAGCCAAGATTTTTCAGGGGGTATAGAGGATTAAAAATACACAATAGTAAAGTTCACAAAAATAAAAATATTTTTATAGATTCTGATATTTCTTCGACTATACCATCTGCAATTGATTCCTCTGTACCCCTACAAACTAGGCCCTTTCATGAAACAATATCATCCCTGAAACATTCTGTACCTATTAAAAGGATCCCAAAAGGAGCTCGTACATCCGTGGCAGAGAAACTTTCACAAGAAATTAAATTTACATTTCAGGAAAATACACAGGAGGCTTGGGAACACTTATTGACCTTCCCTTACCGGATTTTACATATTAATAAAAGGTGCTGTAATTCATCTCTTACCAACTCCATTAAAGAAAACTGCAATAGACCTGACCCATTACTTAATGTAAATCCTTTACTTTCAGCTTCAACAAGAATTAAAAAAAATGTATTTCACTATGTGGAATCTAAGGTAGGGGAAGGGGATATTAAAGGCGCAGCCAGAATCCTTTTTTCTAGCGATGGAATCGCCCCAGATACCCCTGATACTATTTCCGCACTTCACGACAAACATCCACCTTCGGCAGCAAGAATTACTTTTCCCGCCCCACCTAGCCCATCGGATGCGCCGTTGCAGATTGGCCCACAAGAGGTTTACAGGGCCATTTTGTCCTTTAGGAGTGGTTCCGCTGGTGGATTAGATGGTCTCACCCCTCAGCACCTTAAAGATTTGTTGGGAGGTGAGACCAGCGCTACCAGCGAGTCCCTTCTGGGGAACCTGACGGCCCTTGTAAACCTAATGCTGTCTGGAAAGGTTTGTGACGGTGTAACTGATGTGCTATATGGTGCTAATTTATGTGCTTTAAAAAAGAAAGACGGCGGTATACGTCCTATAGCTGTAGGTACGGTATACCGCCGTCTTACTTCTAAGATTTGTTGCAGTGCCATCGCGGACACTCTTGGTAGCTACTTCCAGCCATTACAGTTGGGATTTGGCTCTAAGGGTGGCTGCGAGGCCGCTGTACATTCTGCAAGAACTTTCATCCACAACCAGGAGGGTGATGTGCTGCTGAAGGTGGAAATTAAAAATGCTTTTAATTCCGTGGATAGGGCCGCCTTGTTGACAGAAGTCAAATCCAAAATTCCCTCGACTTATAATTTCCTTTGGCAATGCTATAACAAAAATTCAAAATTAATGTATAAGAATCATCTTTTGTACTCCTCTGTGGGTTGTCAACAAGGTGACCCTCTTGGGCCAGCAATTTTTAGTTTGGCTATCCATCCGGTTTTACTGGCTCTAAATTCTAAATTTAATGTTTGGTATTTAGATGACGGGACTCTTGGAGGAGACTGTAATACAGTTCTTTATGATTTTAAAGCTTTAATCCAACATTTAAAATCTTTAGGTCTAAACATAAATTATGCAAAATGCGAACTTTTTATTTCGGATAATTGTCAACAAAAAAATGCAATAGTTTCGAGTTTTGCTGCAATTGCACCCGATATCAAAATCTTAAATAAATCTACATTACGCCTCCTTGGGTCACCAGTTTTCGATGAATCCTTTTCTTCTTTTATAGAAGAAAAAATACAAAATTTTCAGTTCGTTTCGGACCGCCTTTCAAATATAAACACACACATAGCTTTCACTATCTTGCGTTTTTGCCTTTTTGTTCCAAATTTTACGTACGTGCTACGGTGCTGCCATTTTTGGAAACGACCGGATTTGACAGAAAAATTGGACGTAATTATTAAAAATACACTTTCGGCTCTGCTTAATGTTAATTTAGACAATCGTTCATGGGAACAGGCCTCCCTACCTATTAGATTCGGAGGCCTAGGAATTCGCAAAATTACTAGTGTCGCTCTCCCAGCATTTTTGTCTTCCGTTCATAGCGTTAAAAATCTTTTTAGAAAAATTTGTAATGATTTTACACCAGAAATATGCCATGTAACGGATGCCAAACATGCTTGGACGAGTCAAGATCCAAATTCAAAATTTCCAGATTGTCCATCATCACAGAGACAGTGGGACGAGCCGCTTTGCAGACTGTTACGAAATAACCTTTTACAAACATGTAGCAATTCTGCAGAGCGTGCTCGTCTTCTGGCTGTAGCGGAATGGGAGTCTGGATTATGGCTACAAGCATTACCATCTCCTAATTTAGGAACTCTGTTGGATCGCGATACCTTCCGTCTAGCGGTGTGTCTGCGTTTGGGCACTTATATAAACGCCCCGCATCGTTGCCCTTGTGGTGATACTGTCGATCAACTTGGTCGTGTCTCAAAAGTGCAGGCCGCATACCACGCCACGCTAGCCTTAATAATATCATCCACCGGGCTCTTGCCAGCATCCGTACACCCGCGGTTTTAGAACCGAACGGGCTTGCACGTGATGATGGGAAGAGACCGGATGGAATGACACTTGTGGCCTGGAGGTTGGGGCGACCTTTGGTGTGGGACGCTACCTGCGTCGACACCCTTGCGCCGTCTCATCTTCGGGTCACTGAAGTTAGGGCTGGTGCGGCTGCAGCGTTTGCTGAAAACCTCAAACGGCGAAAATATAGTTGCTTGGATCAGAGCTACATATTTGAGCCGTTTGGGGTAGAGACGCTAGGTCCGTGGGGACCATCAGCACATAAACTGTTTCAACAGTTGTCAAAAAGATTGATCGAAGTATCACATGACCAAAGGGCTGGCCAATATCTCGGCCAGAGGATTAGCATTGCCATTCAACGTGGCAATGCTGCCAGCCTTTTGGGCACTTTTCAAGTGGGTAACGAATTGGCGGGGCTTCATTATTTATAGTTATTTATTTCTAAGTTATATTTAAGTAGGTATTTTATTTATAAGTTATTTGTATATTATTAAATGTTTGATAAATATTAAAAAAAAAAAAAAAAAATTAATATTTATCAATTATGTTTATGACATTATTCCTTGTATTTTTTTTTTTCTTTTTGACATTTTAAAAATATTAGTAATTTTATTGTAATTATTTCTCAATTATGGTTTGACATTTTCCTTGTAATTTTGACACTTTAGATTAGGTATTTTCTTCTTGACATTTTAAAATATTATTAATTTTATATCCAGAATGACATGTGTATTCAATTATTATTCAATGTATTATGACTATTCCAATATATTGTTAGTTTTGTAGCTAGTTAACTACATAAATTTAAAAAGTAATCAATGCCCAATATTTGCATGCCTGTGAGAAAGAGGCGGACATTTTGTACAGTTTTCATTTAAACCACAACACCTGTTATTTGTAACCTAATGTTTTTGCAAATAAATAAATATTCTATTCTATTCTATTCTATACACACAATAAAAAAGCAGAAATGGAAGTGGGCAGGACACATTGCCAGGATGGACTCAAGTCGGTGGACCAGAAGAGTCATGGAGTGGCGACCGTGGGCCAACACGCGAGGTAGAGGACACCCCGCAATGCGTTGGGTGGACGACATCAAGCGTCACGCAGGCCGCAACTGGATGCAAGTGGCACGGGAGAGACAAAAATGGAAGGATATGGAGGAGGCCTATGTCCTACTAAGGATAAAATAAAGGCTGTTATGGATGGATGGATCTTTGATTCAATCGACTCAGTAGTTCTATTGACTGATTCCTTCTACATTCTTCTCAGTTCTATTGCATCATTTTGATGACATTGTATTAAATAAGTATAACTAATTAAATATTTTATAAATTCCTTATATTACAAATATTGATTCTCTTTCAAACTTTTCACAGGCTTAGGACTGTCAATCTTGAGTAAAAAGAAATTATTTATTGGTTAAAATAATAATTAATATAAAAATTGAGCCTTGTATCTTTACTACTATAGCATATTTTCGCTAACTGCTTATGGTTCTTTTATCCTTAGCCTTCGAGTTCTAATTCGGTTAGTCAACCACGCACGAAACTATCTGTCTCGTTTTATCTTGAACAATTTCAGAATCTTCCGTCCTTTTAGCTCTCTATCGCTAGCAATTTTGGCATTACAACGTATCTCTCTCATTCTAGCTCGTACGCTTTATGTATTAGGTTGGGGAAAAAGTCTTTTCGTATTTTATATAAAAATTCAAAACATTTTTTAATAAAGTTTATTTACATTTAACTAAAGTATGTAGGTGCCATTATGTTCGATAACTTTTTGTCATCTTGTAGGTAGAGACATGATCCCATTACTATAGAAATTTTGGGACTTCTGTTCAAAAAACCGCGACAAGTGGTTTTGGCAGTCTTCTCGTGATGTTAACCTGACATTGCCTAAAGAATTCTTAAGAGACCGAAACAGGTGGAAATCAGAATGTGCAAGGGCAGGACTATACGGCGGATGCATTAACACCTCCCAGTCAAACTCTCTTAATTTTTGCTGAGTGGCTAAAGATGTGTGAGGTCTAGCGTTATCATGATGAAAAATCACACCCCTTCTATTAATTAATTCCGGCCGCTTTCTCTCAACTTTTTGCTTTAATCTCATCAGTTGTTCACAGTAGAGTTCAGAATCGATAGTCCTGCCTGGCGGTAACAGCTCATAATGAATATCTTCCCTTCCAATCCCACCATACACACAGCATCACCTTGTTGCGGGTTAACCCGGGTTTCGCCAGAGTCTCTGAAGCCTGGCCGGTCTTTGACCACGACCTTTTTATGCGCCAAAACTGTTATGTGGTCAATTCCTAGTTCTTCAGCTACGTCGTAACTACTGATATGCCGATCTTGCTCCACTTTTTCAGAAATGGCATCCATTTTATCCGTAACAGGGCGACCAGAGCGACGTGCATCTTTGACATCAAAATTTCCGGATTGAAAACGCTTAAACCAAATTTGTGCTACTCTCACAGACACTGCACTAGGTCCATAATAATCACAAATTTTTTTCGCAGCTTGCGTTGAATTTTTACCTTTTTTGTAGTAAAATTTTAAAATGTATCGAATTTCTTCATTCGATTCACTCATCTTGACAGTAAAAAAAACAAATGAAAATCACACATTTACCTAATTTGAATTTGGAATTATCTTTTTTAAAATTTAAACTTTTTATAGATATCAAAACCTGCTAGATACAAATGGTATAACCAAAGAGATTTTATTACAAGTTCAAACATACTATAATGCGAAAAGACTTTTTCCCCTACCTATTATTTCCGTTCTTTTTACTCTTTGTCACTCGATTGAACTAAATGACGCAGTGAACTATATGGGACAAGAAACAGTGAGTGACAAGAACCGGCTTGTATGGTGATCTGGTACAATTGAACTACTCACTCAGGAACTACACAAGTCTAGTGCTTCGACCTCCGATTAAAACCTCCGATTTAAAAGTGTCGAAGCCGAAGTCGGAACCGAAGGTGTAATAATAATCGGAAGTTCCGACTTAACTGAGCCGGAGTCAAAGCACAGGTCGAAGCTCCGTAACATCCCTGATCTAAAGGTATGGTTTAAGTCATTATTATTTTTAACTGACTCCAAAAAAGGAGGAGGTTCTCAATTCGGTTGTATTTTTTTAAATGTTTGTTACTTAATTACTCTGTGATTTATAAACCGATTTGAGAAAAACTTTTTTTATTTGAAAAAGTATACTTCCAGATTTTCTTTATCATCATCATCATCAGCCTGTATCTACCCACCGTTAGGTTTGTTATTTCATTACTCCGTCATTTATAAACCGATATCAAAAAAACCTTTTTTTATTTGAAAGAGTATACTTCCAGATTCGTCCCATATTTTCTTCATCATCATCATCATCAGCCTGTATCTACATAAATGTAGAGTAATGCTTAGTCGGTATTTTTAAATAGTTGTTTTGGTCAACTTGCCAGAATATTATAAGTATTTTTAAAAATGGAAAAATAAGGGGGGCGGGAGATGAGGTTTAAGTTACCTGGTACAAGAACAGTGTTGACGCTAGAGACTGCTGTGCCACGCCATCCGTGCAGCAGGATGATGGTGCGCCGTCTGGGGTCGTAGTTCACTAATCCGAGCAGACCGTCGTTGCCCATCAAAATAGGCTGGCTGACTACTGGATTTAACCTGCAATTTGACAATAGATTAACTATAGTCAACTGTAATAACGTGATGAGAGGGCTGCTGGTGGAGGGTGCTCCGAGGAGCACCAATATGTAGACACTTGTTGTTGAATATGAATAGAACATGAAATCTATATGAATAAAGACTTCATTCTAATGTTTTAATGCTATTTATACAACTGGGTTGTCACTGACCAAGCAATATGCGACTATGTCGCAGTAAACCATTAAGTTACTGTAAAACATACAAATTTGCCATTGTGCTCTACATACTACACCACAACCTTTATTCATCTCACTACTGGGATACGGGTCTATCTTCAATGAAGGAATAGAAAATGTTTAGAGCATACTGCATCACGCTGCTCAACTGCGGGTTGACGGAGGCCAGTGATTTCAAGCCGCTTATAGACTTGGCTTAACCACTATCATCTAATGCTAACGGGACCGACGGCTTAACGTGTCCTCCGAAGCACGGAGGAACTCGAGATGAATAAACCCATCCCTGGACAGGCTACGGTCGACGTTGCTTAACTTGCGTATATCCTAATAGAGTTTTGGATAGAGAGTGACAGAGATGCATATATAGCATTGGAGTGTAAGTGGTTCATCGATATCTTTGAACCAAAGCCAACTTCACCTGCAAGCGGTGCACCCTGGTGACTGACAAACGAAGCTCTGGCGAAAAGAGAGGTAGGGAGCGTAATTGTAAGCTACCCGACTGGGGAATTTAGGTACATTGTGTTAACATTGTTGAGTGTGTCTCTAGCGTTAACATTGCGGAGGTTCCACCTCACAGAGTACCGCAGCCATATAACAATTCCCTTGAGGGTTGTCGTGTTCCTGTGAGTGAGTGAGGTCACCAGAAAGGAAGGAGATGCTGCGTTGGCAGCGGGTGGTAGCGAGCGAGCAGTATTTTATGTTGCGAGCGTTAATATGGATACGGTAACCGCTTCACATCAGGCGGGCCGTATACGGCCTGCCACACGACGTAGTATAAAAAAATTGATAATAACAATGAATAGACAATGATTGACATCGAAGCTTATTTAAACATTTAATTTTGTTCTAAATGTATTTTTTTTTAACAAACACATTTTTGACATATACTTAGCTTATAACTAAATAATATAAGTTTAATTTGACATCAAAATTTTTTTTTATAAAAATTAATAAACAGTGAAACGCCTAAATCTGTATACCTACTTTATAAAACATCCTTATTTAACTATGTACTTTTTTTTTATACTACGTCGGGTGACAGTCAAGCATACGGCCCGCCTGATGTGAAGCGGTTACCGTAGCCATATTAACGCTCGCAACCAAATAAAATATCGCTCGCGCACCGCCACCCCCGCTGCCAACGCAGCATCTCCTTCCTTACTGGAGACCTCACTCACTCGCAGGAACACAACAACCCTCAAGGGAATTGTTATATGGCTGCGGTATTCTGTGAGGTGGAGGTACATTCCCCAGTCGGGCAGCTTACAATTACGCTCCTACGCTCTTTTCGCCAGAGCTTCGTTCGTCAGTCAGCAGGGTGCACCACGTGCAGGTGAAGTTGGCTTTGGTTCAAAGATGTTGATGAACCACTTACACCCCAGACTACATATGGAAATATATTGAATTGAATTGAAAATGTGTATATATCTATCTAATCTAAAAATACCTGGTAAACAGATGGTAAACATTCTGCCTGTCAGGTTCAAATCTGCTGATTTCATCGAGGTCGTCGACCGTCATCCAAAGGTCAACCAGGTGGATCCCGCCAGCGTCGTCTGCTGCATAATGGTATCTCTCCTCATCTAACTTGAAGATCACCGGGCTGTTCTTGGTCGGGAGAGCTGGAAATAATGATTCAACAAAACTTTTTTTCAGTATTTTTTGTTTCTTTCAGTAATTTAAATTGAAGGTTGTCTGAAAATAAATTGCTTTTCGCGATAAGACCGCCTTTTGTACTTTTTTTTGCCTTTTGTGCCTTTCGGACTCCGAGGTCACGGGTTCGATTTCTTGCACAAGACAAACATTTGTGTGCATGAACATGTCTGTTTGTCTTTGTCTAGGTGTTTTCTATGTATTATATGTATGTATTTACAAAAAAAATGTATTTAAGTAGATACATTTATCAGTTGTCTAGTACCCATAACACAAGCTATGCGCTTAATTTGGGACTAGATGGCGCTGTGTAAATTGTCCAGAAAGGTTTATTTATTTATTTTAATCTTACAAGATTCTTCTATGTATTGTGATATTGGTGCAATATAGTTTTTTTTTTTTTTTTTTTATAACAGAGGGTGGCAAGCGAGCATGTGGGTCACCTGATGGAAAGCAATCACCACCGCCCATAGAAATCAGCAACACCAAGGGGTCGCCGATCCGTTGCCAGCCTTTTAAGGGAAATAATGACTCTGTTCTTGAAGGCCCCCATGTCGTACTTATTATACGATAGTGGAACTCAGCGGCAGGTATCAAATCAAATAGCTCATCCGAGCACTCCCCGTGGTATAATTTATATAGAACGCAAAGAGATGCAACATCTCTGCGTGTAGAGAGAGACTCCAGTGGATCAGAAATCATTGGGTCACCGACAATTCGAACAGCTCTTCGTTGTATGCGGTCAAATGGAGCAAGTAAGTACTGGGGCGCACCAGCCCAGAGATGTGAACAGTATTCCATATGAGGCCTAACTTGTGCTTTATACAGTTGAAGGCGATGCTGTGGTGTAAAATACCTTCTGGCTTTACAGATGATGCCAATTTTCATAGAAGCCAATTTGGCCTTGCACTCCATGGTGTATTCTATTCTATTCTAATTTCTTCAAAACTGGTTGCCTTCTCTGGAGACAGGAGGCATACAGGAGGGCTGTCTCTTTCTTCGCTCAAAAAGTGAGCATTGCAATTCAGGGGGCGTTCAAGTATACTAAGTAACGCAATTTTAGAGATTTTTGACCCTCCCTCCCCTCCATGTAACGCGCCGTAACGTTTTTCTACACCCCCCTTCTCTTTCCCTGAACGTTACGTAACATCCAAGTGACCATTATTATCTTAAAGTCACAAGTTATGTTGCGAAAACAGTACCGGAAAGTCGCTAAAATTTGTTGACAATTTTTTGGCAGTTGCGCTGGAGAGTCAGCATGAGACCCCCTGAAAACCTAAACGAAAAAGGTTGCCAGTTTATGTAATTTTGATTTTTTAATTCCGTAGTTTTTTAATTCGATAAAAATACAATGTTACGTAAAGCGTTGTTGAACCCCCTCCCGCCCCTGTAACGCATCGTAACGTTTTACAGGGCCCCCCTCCCCCCAAATTGCGTTACGTAATACTTGAACGCCCCCTCAGTGAGAAAACGCAGCCAGTGTTCTTGCCTTCCTGCCACATGGGACCGATATTTTTGAGGTATTTTTAAAGATTTTTATTTTATTTCGATTAGTTTTTTTTAAAGTAATTTTAAGATTAGATTTTTTTTGGGGTGTAAGTGGTTCATCAACATCTTTGAACCAAAGCCAACTTCACCTGCACGCGGTGGACCCTGCTGACTGACAAACGAAGCTTTGGCGACTGGGGAATATACCTCCACCTCACAGAATACCGCAGCCAAATAACAATTCCCTTGAGGGTTGTTATTTTATTTACAATTATTTACTTTAGTTTAGTTGTATTTTGTTGTTATTTAGGTATTTTATGTTCGTTATGTATACTACTCTCCTTTATTGATGAACAACTTGCAACATGTTCGTAGTAAATACTTAATGCATTTAAAAAAAAGACATTTTTACCCATAACAAGAAACTCTCGGGTACACCCCACTTTCTTGTTATTGTATTTAGGTGCTCCCGCCCATACATATTTTTTTACATGAGAGGGTGACAAACGAGCATGTGGGTCACCTGATGCAAAGAAAAAAAATCACCTACCTGATGAAGCAGCTACTATACCCAACAACAAAACACAAGTGAACGCCACCATCTTGTTTTCCAGAATCACCGAGACAAATACTTTTATCGAAATATATTGCAAATATAATTATGATAAATAAATTATCACTGGATTAATTGATAATAGACAATAGATATGTATCTAATTATATTATGTTAATTCGAACGTATAAGTGTTTCATTTTGATCTTTGGGGGCGTCCATTAATTACGCGAGTAATTTTTCAGGATTTTTGACCACCCCCCAACCCCGCCCCCCGCTTTGGTGAGATGTTGTAAGATTTTCCTCGACCCTCCCCCTCTCCTCTCCTCTCCTCGACCCCAATCTCACGACAGATTTAAAAAAAAATGTATTTTGGGTGTTAAAGGTTGGATTTATATATAAAAAAAAAATTTGCTCAATTATATTCATTTATGACTAGCAAACAAAACTAAAATTAGATAATAGATCAATACTTAAACGAATCTTAATAAAGTATTTTATTCTAATTCAGTCCATGGAGACTCGCGCACAGTCTCAAGAGTGACTATTACATCATATTATATATTGGCACCAACATATCTAAAAAATTACGTCATATTTGGCAAGCAACAGTACGCGACCACTTTGGTTCTAATACGTGAGGATGAATTCCCTGTCCATGGCGAGCGGTGCGACAGTAGAAGGAGGCCGTGGCGCGCCGCGGGCATTATGTCAAATAATACCTCTGAACACACCCCATTGTACAATCGGTAGAACACACAAAGGGATGAAAAATCTCTTCTCAGACTCAAAGATTCTAAATCGTCCGTCAATTTGGATTCGTCAACAGTCACACTCACAACGCGTCTGGGAATCGCGTCACAAGGTGCTAGCTGGTATTTAGTAGGTGCTCCCATAGATGATAGCAGTACCACAGAATAATCAGTACTCCATAATGCGGCCGCACTTGAGCTTTATAGAGCAGAAGCCTTTGAAAAGCATGCTGTCATGATGAAAAGGATGCTGTCTTTATCCTTATCGTGGCATAAAAGTTATCTGTTCGTGCCAGCGTGAACATGCCAGACGCGCTACAGAATCGTGGCAGTCCCATCAATACTCTGAAACCATTATTATACTGTATGCGCAGGGAATTTTAGGCCGACGTTCGTTGCCTAGCATCGGCGAGTCAAGGTTTTCTACACGCCGCTTTTCGGTTTAGAAATCGCGCGTTTGACAGAAAAAATAAATACACGTGATATCTTACTACACCCCCCTTGTGATATTTCGTGATTTTTACCGAACTCCTTCCCCCCTTTTTCGAGCCTCACGTGATTAATGGACGGCCCTTACACAAAAGGAAAATATTATCATACATGATCTTATTATCTTTAAATGCGTAGGCAAATTGATTTGTGTAGGTACGAGTACACAGGACACCTGCTACTTCATTGCTTGTTAATTATAGCTGATTGTTTGATTTAATATGATGATTGATTAGTGCTTATCTAAATTGCTTACATGTCCTGGGGTGAACATATAGTATAGATGTCTTATAATGCGTCGCATTATATGACATTACATTCCTCGCCCAAAGGATCAGTTGAGCCATCCAGCGAGGTAATGCTGCTAGCATCTTGGGAACGATGCCACATGGGCCAAACTTGTTACATTTATTTTAGTTTTAGGTTAGTTTTATTTTAGTATTATTTAATGCGTCGCATTGAAACAACTTGATGAAGGTAGTTAAAAAATATGTAAAAAAATAAAAATGTGTTTTCTATATTTTTTTTCCTGAATTAAGATTTTTATATTTCACTAAGGACTCTATGTATAGAAATATCGATTTCTTTCAAAGTAATCGATCGAATTAGTTGAAATAAAAAAAAAATATAGCGTCAGTTAGTAAGCAACATATATAGCCAGCAAAAAAAGAGCTGGAACTCCGATACTGGAATAGCCTTCAGCTGGTCGGTTACAGTCGTTTGAATGTTTTCGAGTGTCCCAAAATGAGTTCCCTTGAGGTGATTTTTCAATCTCGAAAAGAGAAAAAAGTCACAAGGACTCAAGTCAGGCGATTATTCGCCTGACTTGAGTCCTTGTGACTTTTTTCTCTTGTGACTTTATTATACTAAAACCGGCGCCCTTACCACCATCTCTTATTGCGATTCAATAACTGAATAGATTGCTTATTCATACTAATGAATAAGCGACTCTATTCCATTTGAAATATCTCTTATTGCGATTCAATAACTGAATAGATTATAAGCATATTCATACTTATTCATACTAATGAATAAGCGACTCTATTCCATTTGAAATAGAGTCGCTTATTCATTGGTATGAATAAGCATTCTATTCAGTTATTGAATCGCACTAAGAGATGGTGGTGTGCTTTTAGTCATAAAAATGTTTTTTTTTCGCTGAATTTTTCAATTAAATCAAAATTTCTCAAAATTATGACCATATTACCTGAGATTGCTATGTTATATAATAATTCCATATCTCATTAGCTTTCAAAACAAAAAAGCTATGTTCTATGCAGTGGCAATATTTTTTGCCAGGCATTCAGAGATTTCCGAACAAATTCTATATACCTAGTCAATACTTGGATCAACAATTTCAGCTGAGGTGCTAAGGCTTAAGTTGTTTATATTTTCCGTGCTTGACGACCGCTGTAATCGCTTTTCAGGTGACAAACAAGTTATTCAGTTCTTCCAAAATAAATATTACTTCAAAAATTATTATTTATACTAAACTTGACATTACTTGGACTGTGCGCACTCGTACCTCTGGGTAATAGCCGAAAATCAGTGTGTTGCTTATGCAACACTCCCACTGAGCTATGGCCCCTTTGTATTGCTGCAACACACATCTACAATCAACAGTGTGTATACTGTCACCAATTGTAAAAGCTTATAATTGTACGTGTGTAACTGCTGTAATACAAATAAACTATCTATCTATCTATCTATCTAATGACTATCTCTATCGGGACCTTAAAGTGGAGTTTGTATACAAAGTGATACAATTTGTAACTAGTTACTAAGAAACACCAAGGTTTTGTTCTTTGGAGTCATCTCTCTAGGTCTGTGTTATCGAGAAGTTTGACTACCTCTGGATTCACATGGTGATGAAGTCTAAGTTCATGAGCTTCTGCACATTTTTCCCTTCAGCCACTTTGGTAACTATATGATTCATAACCAGTTACAAAAAAGTAATTTGTTTCACTGTTTTGTAACTAGTTACAAATAAACATTTAATAAAAAACAAATTTAGAATATTTTTTATTATTTTCTATGGCAAGTATATATTTAACTAAGTATTAAAAAAAACTTACAAAAGGGGCAACAATTTCTACGCAATGACCCACAGTGATTGTCTTCGTTTTCAACTCTTCAATAGCCGAATTGATCTCTTCATCAATTTCAACATACATGCTCTGTTTTCGGGTTTTAGCCTTCCCGGTACTGTTTTTGATCTTCATTTCTTTTTCTAAAATGTCAAGCACTTTCGCGATAGACGGATTTTTAACACCCACATACCGGTTTAAACGAGAATGCCATCCTTCTACGTAATTTGTATTACGTATTTCTTCTTCTTGACAACACCACATTTTGATGAACTTAAAGTCACGTAACCAAAAATCATTAAAATAGGAATTGAACTCTTTTACTGATTCAGTTCTTGGCGATTTTTTCATGATGTACTGATAGCCGGAAAATATATATTTAAAAGGCAAACGAGCTAAGCCCGCACATCGTGCAACATGCCGCTTCTGCACTCTCGAATTTACTCCTAATTTTTTGGCTTTATTGAAAAGGCTGCGGCAAAAATGATAGAAACAGCCTTTTACTGTGATATTTGGGAATACTTTACGTATAGCATTAATTGCTGGTTTCTCGTAATCGAGTAACATCTTGGTTGGACTCCATGTTGGCAATCGGGACTTGATTATAGCAAATAATTGTTCATAAGTCTTTTGGTTTTTATTAGGGAGAAAGGCAAAAAATAAGGGTATAACTTTTTTCGTATCAACATTGTAACTATGAATACTGTATATCTGCTTGAATGGTGATGGACAAGCTTTAAAAGTTCCATCCAGCATATATATGTCAGTTTTGTTCAAATTGCTTTCAACGTCAGGCGAGCTGAATAAAAGAATTCTTAAGTCGTCGTTGTAGTCAGCTAAGAGGATCTTCTTAAACTTCTCGGGTACTTTCACATCTTTTGGTAGTTCATAGCGTAATTTTGGGACTTGCAATTGTTTATTTCTAGCTTTGTACAAGCCACTTTTAATATTTTCAAATTTAGGCAACTCCACATCCAGTAAATCCACACCGTCGTCCTTAAGTTGACATATTACTTCTTCAAACTGTTTCTGAATAGGATCATAATTCTCACAAACATTTTTCTTCAGTTGCGACATCTTTTCGAGAATTTTACATCTTGCTATATTCGGCAAGCAATCTGAGCTGTGAGAATTTTCTTTAATTTTTTTATTTTCAGTACTTACTGTTAGATTTCCTTTACACTTCTTGTTATAAATGCATTGCCAAAATGTATTGCCATTAACATATGTTTTGCGTTTATGGTATTCACGGCCTTCAAATATTAATTTTGTGCCTCCTCGTTTCGTAGGGAAGAACTCCATCGTATCGTTAGAAACACAAATATTATTTACTTTATTATAATATCAATGCGAACAAAACACACTTGATGCGCATTTGTTTGCAATGTCATTAGATATATATGAATAGATAAGGCCGATAACATTTTCATAACTGGTTATCAAAAATTACGAAAATATTTGATTTGAATGTAGATCTACTCAATAAGCTGGACCGGCTTATCAATAATGCTATCCGCTTCATCTTTTGCCTTCGAAAATTTGATCATATATCGCAGTATCGGTCCCAACTTAGATGGCTTCCTATCCGCCAGCGTAGACAACAGAGGTTACTCTGCACTCTTTTCTCTATTCTTTTTAACCCTCTTTCTCCTGATTACTTGAAATGTAAGTGTAATGTATGGGGGTATGTCGATAATTTGTATATTTCACGTCCACCATCTTTATATCAATAAATCAGTCTCGTTTGAACCTTCTTGTGTTTAACTCGATATCCTTCATTGGCGACGAGGATGGGATCCCAGGACTGGTCAGCATACGTACGTTTAGTGGAACAGTTCATTAAATTAAACGATATTAAAACCGAACTACACGTGGCCACGTTGCTAACCCACGTCGAGGCGCCTGCGTACGCACTTATGTGTGCTCCCAAGCATCCGGAAACAAAAACTTTTGTGGAACTAGTGAATCTAATGAAAAATCATCTAGAACCCAAACGTTCCGAGATCGCCGAGCGTCACACATTTCGGCAACGACGACAAGCGGAGGGCGAATCGATCGGCGTGTTCTTACAAAATTTAAAACACTCGGCTACCTACTGCAACTTCGGCTGCAATCTCGAGGAGAACATACGCGATCAATTCGTATCGGGTCTGAGGAGCGAGGATATGCGATCTCGACTATTCGCCGAATCCTCGCTCAACTACAAGAAGACAGTGGAGCTAGCGTTGGCGCTGGAGGCGGCCGAGCGGCACGCGGCGGAGGCTGCGGCCGGCGAGCGGCGCGCGCTGTGGCCGGCGGCCGGCACCGCGAGACTCGGAGCGGGTGAGGCGGACGCGGGCGGCCTGTACCGCCACGCGACCGGAGCGAGCCCGCACGTCGCCGGCGCCGCCGCCGCCACGGGCCGGCGCGGACGAACATCCTGTTGGCGCTGCACCAGAGAGGGCCATGCACCTAACGAGTGTCGGTACAAATCTTATGTGTGTGATAAGTGTCAAGTGAAAGGTCATTTAAGTGCTGCATGTACAAAGGAAAGCGCCAGGAAATCCAGGTACCAAAATTTTATTGACAGTGACTCTGATTCGGACGGAGAGGAGTATAGTGGATTATACTAGGTATAACTCTAAATGTATATCATAATATGTATAATAATAACAATGGACCTTATTTTTGTGAACTGTAGATTAAAAAAAAAAAAAATGTCTTTTAAATTGATACGGGAAGCAAAGTATCGGTGATATCGGAGATGTTTAATGATCGTTATTTTTCTCGTTTGCCTATCGAAAGAGTTATAACGAAATTGCAATCTTACACGGGATAACGCGATAGTACATTACTATGCTGTGGCGATAGTGACATTAGGTTGTATCGAAGTGTGCGTGCGCGATACGAACACCGCTCGCGCCGCTACAGCTGATGTGAGCCCATCGGGCGGGCCGGGCGTAACACTACCGCTGCATTGTTTATTATAGAAACTGGAGTACACCGTTGGTCGGCCGACGATGGCTGCGAGAATTTAAATTATAATCGATTAATTTATTTCATATTAAACATGAGGTAGACCCTTTATTTTGGAATGAAAAAACGAATTTTCAGAAGTTTTTTCCGATAAGATAGGTACATTTCAACATAAAATTAAAGTGCATTTAAAAAGATAATACGCCGATATTTTGCAAAGCACGTCCCCTCCCCTTAGCGTTGCTCATACCTGCAGAACGAGAGTTAGAACGCCTGCAACAAGAACAGATTCTTTATAAAGTCGAAAGGTCTGACTATAGTACCGGTCATTAAGCCGCACGGGTAAATTAGCGGCGATTATAAAGTGACAATAAATAAGGTTCTTAAAAAAAAAAAAACATTATCCGTTGCCGCGTATAGAACAGCTGTTAGCAGCGTTAAGTGGGAGCGAACTTTACAGTAAGTTATATCTCAATACTGCCTACTTACAATTGTTAATGACGGAAGAATCTCAACCATTGACAGCAATTACGACACATGTCGGCACTTTTGTTTATCGGACCTTTTGGTATGACCTGTCTACCAGAAAATTTTCATAAATTAATTGAGGAAACCCTGGCTGATCTTAATTGCTGTTGCTTTATTGATGATATTTGTGTAACTAGTAGGAACAAAACAGAACACTTAGAAAATTTAAGGGCCTGTCTATTCCGGTTAAAAGAGGCCGGTTTAACTATAAAATTTGATAAATGTGTAGTTCTGGCGGTGGACAGCAGTTCGTATGGTCTAGTGGCCGTGCTGTCACATGTGTAACGTGATGGCAGCGAGAGGCTCGTGTGCAGCGCCTCGCGGACGCTCAGTCAGGTTGGAGCGTGGCTACAGTCAAATAGATAAGGAGGCGCTCGCTACAGTCTAGCGTACGTAAGCGTCACCACCAGTACCTATTCGGTCGGCATTTCACATTACGAAGTGACCATTAAGCTCTTATTTACACATTTTCGGTCCCAAGAAAGGCATTCCGCAAACAGCAGCTAGCCTTTTGCAGCAGTACGCTGTAGTTAGCGGCCTTTTAGCACTTTAGGATTAAATTAGTGGTAACAGAGAAAAATGGAAATGCAGACGGGTTGTCACGAATACATTAAATGGAAAAAAATAGAATCAGAGTTAGACGAAGCAGCATTTTTACATTACGTGGAAGACACTTTCCCACTAAGTCATAAAGACTGTGTGGCCGCTGAAAAAAAAATAAATAAAAAAACCATATTTAAAGTATATGGATATATATAATGAGTGGATGGCCAAATGACGTGCTATCAGTATCAGAGGACGAGAAACCATATTTCTATAGACGTGAGAATTTATTCTCTGATCACGGTTGTATACTATAGGGTAGTTATACCGGCTACTTTATGACCTCAAATACTCGATGAAATAGGCATAGTGCGTATGAAACGGTTAGCGCGTAACTACGTATGGTGGCAGCTCGCCGCCGCCGCCGCCATCGAGAAGCGCGCGCGCAGCTGTGCTGCGTGCCGTGAGCGGCGCGACGCTCGGCGACCGTGCCGTACGTTTCGCCGATCGAACCGTGGACAAGAATAAACATTGATTTTCTCCAACACGGTGGTTAATACTACCTGATAATTATTGACGCCACTTCTAAACGGCCAGAGGTATATCCTATGTCAAATGGGACGTCGGCCAAGTTAGTCATCAATAAGCTTCGAGAAATATGTAGTCGGTTCGGATTGCCGAAGCAGTTAGTATCGAACGGCGGTTCACCGTTTCAGTCAAATCCTATAGTATAAATCGACGAACCCATTTATATGTGATGAATGGGTTAATATGAAATTACGCCGACCAAATACAGTAAATACATCTGTAAAGTATAAAGATAAGACATCAGTATTTCATTTGATGTTTATATACTCTCAATGTTAACATACATAGCTAAGTGTACGTTACTTATTTTTTTTTTCCTAGTGTAAGCTTATTTACAGGATATTTATAATACTAGCTATACACATTATATATATATGTAAAAAAAAAAAATACGTAACTCTGTTCACTTTTAAGTAAAAATTGTTATATTTAGTTATTTTATGTAACTAATATTTTTTTTAAGAGGGAGAAATATGTAATGTATGGGGGTATGTCGATAATTTGTATATTTCACGTCCACCATCTTTATATCAATAAATCAGTCTCGTTTGAACCTTCTTGTGTTTAACTCGATATCCTTCAGTAAGTTTCAGTATCTCCGTGACACGCATGATCGCGAACTCCGTTCTAACAAATCTCTTGCACTCTATACCCCACTCTTTCGATCTGGCTTCATGTCGTACTCCTTTGCCTTGCAAGCTTCGCGTCTCTGGAACACGTTACCGGAGGCCATCAGAGAATCTTCCAGTAAATTCATTTTCAAAAAGAATGTTCAAACTTATTTACTTGAGAAATTGTTCAAGCAATAATCATAATTGTCCTATTGTTTTTCCTTTGCGTTTCCGTGTATAATTATGTAGATGTGTATGATTATGTATTTATGTATATGATTAGATATGTGTGTGTAATTAGCATATTTCTATGTATGTATGTAATTTTATGTTTTCATAGGTATTTATTGTCTGTACGTTCATAGCTGTTATTTTGTAAACCGCATTCGTGTGTTATCTGAATTTCCCAAAGGTTGACTGGTAGAGAATGCTCTTAGCATTAAGTCCGTCTTTTGTACCTTTATTCTATGGTCAATAAAGTTTAAATCAATAAATAAAAAAAAAATAGAAAATATAAGTGTTTCTTAGTAACTAGTTACAAAACAGTGAAAAAATTACTGTTTCGTAGCTGGTTATGAACCATATGGTTACCAACGTGGCTGAAGGGAAAAATGTGCAGAAGCTCATGAACTTAGACTTCATCACCATGTGAATCCAGAGGTAGTCAAACTTCTCGATAACACAGACCTAGTGAGAAGACTCAAAAGAACAAAACTTTTTGAGTTAGTGTAGTAATAAGTGAGACAATATTAGTGATAGTGCATCAAATTATAACACAACCAGAAAGTGTTTCGCCTTATTAGACACTAAGACCTCCCCAACCCGTCTGGCCAGCGTGGGAGTGTAGGCCAAATCCTCCTTCCGTCTAGGACGGACGAGAGAGGGTCGTGCTCCTGCAGTGGAGACTTCAATAACCGGTGATGAGACACTAAGAAAAGTCAATGGACATTATTTTTTGACTATATTATTTAGATGTAAAAGTTAAAATTACTTATTAGTACCTAAGCTAGATCGTAATACATATTTTAAAGTATCATGCTACTTAGATTTTTTTTTTAATAAAAAACGGATATTTTCCAAAATCGTGCAAGTGACATTTAGTTGTGACAGCTACTCCATCCTTTCCGCTTCATTTGTATCTAAAAATGTTTTGCCACCAAAAGCAGCACTTATAGAAGTAATCAATATTATATTTTATCTGTATTTGTCGCAAAATATTTAACATATTGTTTATCTTAAAGTTTTCAATCAGATTTAATATCAGACATACATTTTCAATTAAAAAATTAAAGATTTAAATCTAATATTTGAATGAACTACATATTTATAAACAAAGAAAACAAGAAAAATAACAAGTTTTTTTTGGTAGTCGTGAACCCTCATGCATTCATCCCACTGCTGGGATATCATCATCATCAGGTCATTTTAGTCTCCACTACAGGAGCCTCAACCCTCTCTCGTCCGTCCCAGACAGAAGGAGGATTTGGCCTACACTCCCCACGGTGGACAGACGGGTTGGGGAGGTCTTAGTGTCTAATAAGGCGAAACACTTTCTGGTTGTGTTATAATTTAATGCACTATCACTAATATTGTCTCACTTATTACTACACTAACTCAAAAGGTTTTGTTCTTTTGAGTCTTCTCTCCACGCTGGCCAGACGGGTTGGGAGGCCTGATCGATGTTTTATAATGTATTTTCCTTAGTCGCCTTATACGACATTCACGGGAAAAGACGGAGTGATTCTATTCTAGTCTGCCGGAAACCACACGGCTAATGGAATATCATGATAAAATGGCATATCATGGATCTCCCCAATTGAAGGGGTTTAGAGCGTACTCCACCACGCTGCTCAACTGCGGGTTGGTGGAGGCCAGTGTTTTCAAGCCGCCCAAAGGCCACTGACTTTTGGGGTGTAAGTGGTTCATCAACACCTTTGAACCAAAGCCAACTTCACCTGCACGCGGTGCACCCTGCTGACTGACAAACGAAGCTCTGGCGAAACGAGAGGTAGGGAGCGTAGTTGTAAGCTACCCGACTGGGGAATGTACCTCCACCTCACAGAATACCGCAGCCAAATAACAATTCCCTTGAGGGTTGTTGTGTTCCTGCGAGTGAGTAAGGTCCACAGAAAGGAAGGAGATGCTGCGTTGGCAGCGGGCGTGGCGGCGCGCGAGCGATATTTTGCTAGCGTTAATATGGCTACGGCAACCGCTTCACATCAGGCGGGCCGTATGCTTGTCTGCCACCCGAAGTAGTATAAAAAAAAAAAAAAAAACTTGTCTTAACGACTGTCATTTGACGAGCTCGGTGGCGTAGCGGTCAATGACGCGGCCTCGACACCAACGCTCGTGGGTTCGATTTCCACACAGGACAAACATTTGTGTGATTGAACATGTCTGTTTGTCTTGGTCTGGGTGTTTTCTATGTATCATAAGTATGTATTTACAAAAAAAAAAATGTATTTACGTATGTTTATCAGTTGTTTAGTACCCATAACACAAGCTTAGCTTACTTTGGGGCTAGGTGGCGCTGTGTAATTTGTCTGACAATATTTATTTATTATTTATAATGCAGCAGCCGGGGGGCCTAACCACCGAAGCTGCAGCCGATTGCCATCGAATATTTTGTTTTTTTTTTTCAGCGCCAACAGCCTTAAAGTAAGCGAAGCTTGTGTTATGGGTACTAGACAACTGATAAACATACGTAAATACATTTTTTTTTGTAAATACATAGAAAACACCCAGACCAAGACAAACAGGGACAAACCCTCCACCTCCCATGGCTCCACCGACCTCGCGGTCATATGAGCCGAATCGCGGGAGATGCGCGCGGCACTTTGCTCCAAGACAAACCAAGACAAACAGACATGTTCATGCACACAAATGTTTGGCCTATGTGGGAATCGAAGCCACGAGCGTTGGTGTCGAAGCCGCGTCATTGACTGCTACGCCACCGAGCTCGTCAAATTTGAAAAATAAGTTGTTGACAAACATCTTCATTTCTCCTCAGAGCTCCGTGGTTTAGCTACGCTAAACAAAGGTACCATAAATCTAAGCTGGAGTTAAGATATAGATATATTTATACTACGTCGGGTGGCAGACAGGCATACGGTCCGCCTGATGTGAAGCGGTTACCGTAGCCATATTAACGCTTGCAACATAAAATATTGCTCGCGCGCCGCCACCCCCGCTTCCAAAGCAGCATCTCCTTCCCTTCTTGACCTCACTCACTCGCTGGAACACAACAACCCTCAAGGGAATTGTTATTTGGCTGCGGTATTCTGTGAGGTGGAGGTACATTCCCCAGGCGGGTAGCTTACAATTACGCTCCATACCTCTCTTTTCGCCAGAGCTTCGTTTGTCAGTCAGCAGGGTGTAACACGTGCAGGTGAAGTTAACTTTGGTTCAAAGATCTTGATGAACCACTTACACTCCAAATTTGGATATTCGCTTTGGAGATCGGCTTCAGCTTAGCCGGTAGGGCCTGGGGACCGACGGCTTAACAGAGACCGCAAGAGCTGGAGATAAATAAACTCATTGCCTTGTGTAGAGGCGAAACACGCGTCGCAGAGACGACCACGGCAGTCGGGGCAAACCCACCACCTTCCCATGGCTCTGCCGACCTCACGGTCATATGAGCCGAATCGCGGGAGATGCGCGCAGCACTGCTTTACGCTCTGTTTGTGCGCGAGCAATTCTTGACTCCCTACAAGTTATTTCTCTCCTGTCCTTTGTCCGTATTTCGCGTTCTCCCCTTTCTGGGGCAGCGACATCTACGGTTACAGCTGCGCCGCCAACCGTAGACTGTTCTTTAAACTTTTAGGTTTCCTCTTCGAGCCCCGGACTGTCGGGGCAACGTACCCTATACCTAACAGCTAGTGCGCCCCGTGTGCAAATCTTCCGGTTATATCACGGGGATGCCAGTAAACCAACCAGACGAGAGGACCTTTACCTGCTCCGCCTTTGCGCTCAGTAAACCAACCGAGCACGCAAGCGGAACAGTAGCAGGTCATACTCTGCTTTCACCTGCATGCCGGCTACTTGCGTACTCTTAAGTTGAGTAGCTCGTGGCGAACCGACGCTCGGGGAACCAAGCATCGGGGCCCTACTACCACTCCCCAATCTCAATGATGGGTACCGGAGCTGTATGGCACGCTCACTTCCCGGCGCACGAGTACAAGTACAAGCGCGCCTAGTGTTTCTGTACCCACACTGGGGCGCCAGATAGCCAGCTCCCTGATTTCCTTGACAGGTACCGGAGCTGTATAAGGCACGCTAACTTCCCGGCATCCTTCAAAGAAGAAACATCTACCTCGGGCCTACGGTAGGGTGACCGGGGTGACGGAAGCGATCGCCCGCCATCCTCCTTGCTCAGCAGGCAAGTAAGTACCCGAGCTGCGATGTCAGCTTGGAAGCCAACACCGCTGTAAGGGCCGCTCCAAGCCCCGTTGAGAACCACTGTAACGGCCCTTCGCCTTAGGCCAGTGATAACCAACTCGCTACGCGCGAGGTCGAACGCCCGGCCGTCAGTTTGGCAAGGCAGACGAACATGCCCGACCTCTGTAGCTACACCACATGCACGTGAGTGATTACACGCACATATAGCCACCTCGAATCCGAACCCATGACTGGCAAATTGGGCTGCCGCCAGTCCCCGAGGTACCCTGATCCAAACAGGGGGACCCGTAGTTCGCCCTGCGAACTCCCCACAGTCGGGTACTCCGTAGGCAGTCGGTCGTTTCAGATGTTGGAGTTTCGCCGATACGATCACAGCAACTGGAGCAGAGACGACCAAAGCAGCCACGGCAGTCGCATGCAACTACTAACGGCAGTGAGTGGGTGCCGGCTGGTAGTAATTTGCATGAACTAATTGGTGGCGGAAGCACGCAAAATAGTGTAGATCAAATTGCCTGTAAATTTGACTTCCGCAAAATAACACCTGAATCAAATAACTGCTGGCTCGGTTAATGAATATAGTTTCTCGTAAGCTCATCTGCAATCATCAACAGTCATCATCAGAGAATTACCAAGCGTTCAGACGATTTTGCAATTCATATAAATGGGCCTTTCAAGTATTACGTAATCAAATTTTTTACAATTATTTAACCCTTGTCAGCAAAAGTAAGCAAACCTCCCCTCCCCTCTCCCATGCTTACATAATCATTGGTAGTGAAATCGTCAAATCAGTCAAATCGTCATTCGAATCGAAACAAAACAATAGATTGACGAAAGAAATTTAGACAAGTGACAAGTGTGTAGCGCGCGGTAATTCCCCCACTCGCTTCTAAGCGAACCTATAACGTATTCATTATTAGTGGGAATCCCCTACATATGTGTTTTGTTCTCAAGCATAGACAATTTGTGGGTTGCCATTTGTGTAAAAAAGTAAATAATAAAATTGGTTGCCTGTAAAGTCGGTATACGGGCGAAAGTTTTACGTGACAACGACTTTGAGTGGTAAAATGTTTTCGAGTGGAAGGGACGCATGCCTTTCACTTTTTATGTCTGTCTCTCTCGCTCTTAGAAGGGACGCGTGCCTCTCACTCGCTCTCATTGTGAGCGCATAACGTGAGCGCGTTTCTTGAAGTGTCACCCGGCTAACCAATTTATAAGACGTTGTCACGTCAAAAACTGCTGACGTAATCACGATATCAACCCCCCACCTACCATGTCATCAAAAATAAGCAAGGCAAAGACCCCCCCGCCCCCCTCAAGCGCTTACGTAATACTTGAATGGCCCCTTATTGGAACCGAGGTGTTAGATACTTAAAATCCTAGTGACTAGCAATCTTTTTAGGCTTTTAATGCCTTATTTGCCATATTGCTGTCTCTCACATTGCCAAGAGAGTCAAATTCCAAAAGCTCCTATCTGGCTGGCTACACAGGAGGCACAGTGGTGGGAATGTGTGGTGGGCCTCCATCCCGTTAGTCCTGCCCCCTTACCACCATCTCTTATTGCGATTCAATAATAGAGTCGCTTATTCATACCAATGAATAAGCGACTCTATTTCTGAAATAGAATCGCTTATTCATTGGTATGAATAAGCATACTCTAGAATGCTTATTTATACCAATGAATAAGTGATTCTATTTCAGAAATAGAGTATGCTTATTAATACCAATGAATAAGCGATTCTATTTCAGAAATAGAGTCGCTTATTCATACCAATGAATAAGCGACTCTCTATCGAATTTGAAATAGAGTCGCTTATTCATTGGTATGAATAAGCATTCTATTCAGTTATTGAATCGCAATAAGAGATGGTGGTAAGAGGGCTGAATCCGCACCTGTGTCGTGCTTTACGAAATTGATCGCGGTACTTAATTAATGATTTAGATAATATTTTATTTGTCACATTGACTCAGCAGATTTTCACGATAATAAAAAATTAAAAACACTTCAAACTTGATTATGTTGGCATTATGTAATCATCAAGGACTTTGTATTGCAATGTGGACTCAGTAGATTTACACATCGGCACAACCCGGTCACTCCATTCAAAAACAGACAACACAATTTGCATCTCTTTGCGTTCTATATAAATTATACCACGGGGAGTGCTCGGATGAGCTATTTGATCCGATACTTGCCGCTGAGTTCCACTATCGTACAACTCTCCAAAAATTAAATTTCCATCCACATCACCTTGATATTTGGCGATCTACTACAGTACGTTTTTTAAGACATTTTCTACCACGAACTGTGAAGTTGTGGAATCAACTTCCCTCAGCGGTATTCCTAAATAAGTACGACATGGGGGCCTTCAAGAACAGAGTCAATATTTCCCATAAAAGGCTGACAACGGATCGGTAACCCGGTTGCTGATTTCTATGGGCGGTGGTGATTGCTTTCCATCAGGTGACCCACGTGCTCGCTTGCCACCCTCTCGTATAAAAAAATTGGTTGCCTGTAAAGTCGGTATACGGGCGAAAGTTTTACGTGACAACGACTTTGAGTGGTAAAATGTTTCCGAGTGGAAGGGACGCATGCCTTTCACTTTTTATGTCTGTCTCTCTCGCTCTTAGAAGGGACACGCGTCCACGACACGCTTACAATGAGAGCGAGTGAAAGGCACGCGCCTTTCACTCGCTCTCATTGTAAGCGCATAACGTGAGCCAGTTTCTTGAAGTGTCACCCGGCTAACCAATTTATAAGACGTTGTCACGTCAAAAAAGCAAACAGACCGCGTCTGTATACGTGTAAATGTGTGTGTAGTAAGTTGCCTTAGCGTTGATGGCATAACGAAATAGGTACCTTGAGCTGTGACGTTATAGTATTGATAATGTAGTAATAATAAATATCATTATTGCGGGTAGAGGATAAGTGAGACCAGTTTTTTTTTTATACTACTTCGGATGGCAGACAAGCATAAGGCCCAACTGATATGAAGCGATTACCGTAGCCATATTGACGCTCGCAACCTGAAATATCGCTCGCGCGCAGCCACCCCCGCTACCAACGTAGCATCTCCTTCCTTTCTGGTGACCTCACTCACTCGCAGGAACACAAGAACCCTCAAGGGAACCGTTATTTGGCTGCGGTATTCTGTGAGGTGGAGGGACATTCCCAGTCGGGTAGCTTACAATTATGCTCCCTACCTCTCTTTTCGCCAGAGCTTCGTTTGTCAGTCAGCAGGGTGCACCGCGTGCAGGTGAAGTTGGCTTTGGTTCAAAGATGTTGATGAACCACTTACACCCCAAGTTACAGTTGCTGTTATCTTGATGTTGGGACGGAGGCCCACCACACATTCCCACCACTGTGTCTCCTGTGTAGCCAGGATTAACAGCGGCAATCATCAATCGTTAGGATCAACTATAAGCATGAAATCTCTCTAACAAACTTAATAAATTACATTAAAGGAACCATGAAATCTGGACTTATAAATTCAATGGGTCAAGTTATAGCACTTTTGTTCAAAGATCCATCTGTTTGCTTATGTTAGTAATTAATAATTATCATTGACGTTTGTTATTGCTAGAAGAAGGTTCTTATGAAAGAAAAGAAAGTAAGAAAGTTACGCGGAAAATTAGAAAATTCAACTGAACGACCATTATTAACTTTTCTAATGTAAATTATCGACCATTTTTTTTATACCACGTCCGGTGGCAGACAAGCATACGGCCCGCCTAATGTGAAGCGGTTACCGTAGCTATATTAACGCTCGCAACATAAAATAATACTCACTCACTCGCAGGAACACAACAACCCTCAAGGGAATTGTTATTTGGCTGCGGTATTCTGTGAGGTGGAGGTACATTCCCAGTCGGGTAGCTTACAATTACACTCCCTACCTCTCTCTTCGCCAGAGCTTCGTTTGTCAGTCAGCAGGTGAAGTTGGATTTGGTTCAAAGATGTTGATGAACCTCTTACACCCCAAACTCATCGACCATACTAACCTTTCTAATGGAACTTTATGTCAATTGACAGATTGCGCCAAACCAATTCGCATTCAATATTCATTGTGAAGTCAGGTCAACGTCTATCGGATCAGCGAGTTAATTAAAAAAAAAGAACATTTCATATGAAAAAAAAACCGGCCAAGTGCGGGTCGGACACGCGCACGAAGTGTTCCGTACCATTATCTCTAAAAACGGCAAAAAAGAACACGTTTGTTGTATGGAAGCTCTCCTTAAATATTTGTTTCATTTTTATTTAATTATTTATTTTTAAACTGAACATATAACAAAATATTATGTGAGTATTTCCAACATCTACCTATTGACGTTATCAATTGTGAGCAAAAAAAAATCACGTTTGTTGTATGGGAGCCCCCTTAAATATTTATTTTATTAAATTTTCTAGTATTTGTTGTTATAGCGGCAACATAAATACATCATCTGTGAAAATTTGTTGAAATTTTCACATATGATGTATTTATTTCTAATCACACACACCGGACGGACAGCGGAGCCTTAGTAGGGTTCCTTTTTACCCTTTGGGTACGGAACCTTAAAAAAGAACATTTCATTTATGAAAAACATCGGACGCGCAGCATGCGCCACCATAGCGAAATTTATTTATTTATTTATTTTGGCCACTTTCCCGAATTGATATCCGAAAACCAAGGTCACTTTACATTACTACTTTTTGATGCTCTACACGAATCCGAAGAAGAATCGAATCAGAATTTCTAAATTTTGAGTTTCATGGCAACGGACGGATAAAACGACCGGACGATTTTATAAGCTCAATAAATTTCGCTGAAAAAAGAAGTTTATTAAACCATAGAGGTAATATATATATTTTTTATTAATAATATAAGTTATGCGCAGTTCGTCCAGGTATACGTTTGGTGGTGAAGACTTGGTCGTACAGAGTTGTCGTGGTGCCTTCAGTCAGGCTTTCTGTTGTCACCTGAAATTGATAAATAAGGTTCACTTACCCAGTGGTGTAGCTAGGACTCTCACCCACGACCTCACACTTCAAGTTTTTGAAGTAAAACTTCTTTACGCACGCTGGACTTAAGAATTAACAAAAAGCGGCTATGTAGTTAATCTATACGCTGTAGAAGTAGGAGCGAGAGGTATACCAGCAAAATCTCTCTAAAACATGCTGAAAGTCCTTGGCTTGTCAAGAAGTGCAGTAAGTTCTATACTAGAACGAGTATCTAAAGCTGCATTAGCAGGTTCATACCAGATTTGGCAGGGCAGGGAGAGAAACACAAGTAGTGAAGGTGAGTGTTGATGTACGTCGGAAAGGGGCCCCTTAAACCTACACCCGTGTCACAAGTCTCGGGATCTGCTTGGGTTTCTCTCTCTGCCACACGATGGACCCGGCACCCGCACGGTGAATCCATGGAAGCTAAGAAGTTCGTCTCATGGGTGACGAGAGTGTTACGGAAACGGCGCACGGAATTTGAATGAATGAGAGGGATGATTGAGAGGGAAATATAAATTAGTAGAGCTAAAGAAGTTTTACTTCAGTCACTACATGACATACATATTAACGCTCGCAACATAAAATATCGGCAATTTGATCTACACTACTTTGCGTGCTTCCGCCACCAATTAGTTCATGCAAAACATTGACGAGCTCGGTGGTCGAATGGTTAGCAACGGCCACTTTGACGCCGAGGTTAAGGGTTCGATTCCCGCACAAGATAAAAATTTGTGTGCATGAACATGTATGTTTGTCTTGGTCTGGGTATTTTCTATGTATTATAAGTAAGTATGTATTTACAAAAAAAAAAAATGTATTTAAGTACATTTATCAGATGTCTAGTACCGATAACACAAGCTATGCGCTTAATTTGGGACTAGTTGGCGCTGTGTTAATAAAATTATAAAATATTTAAAAATATAAATAGTTTGATGACGCCACACTGTGACTCACGCAGTAAAATATAAGATGCAAAAATTCGTCACCAACACAAACCTTCCTGGTAGCTCAGTTGGAAGAGCACTCGACCGGTCATCGAGAGGTCGTGGGTTCAAATCCAACCTAGGAGGGAGATGAATTTTTCCATTTTTTTTAATATTTATAATATTCTGGCAAGTTGGCCAAGACAACTATTTAAATAATAATAATCTCAATTAGCGGGTCACGGCGGGCGTACAACATTACATCAAACTTCTCAAAGGGGCCTCTACGCGTTGGATCCATATCCCCGTGCACGCCTATCAAATGACCGGGCTTGACCCGTGATTAAAAAGAGATCTGAATTAGATACAAAACGGTACTAACCTCGTGAACTTCAACGTGTGCTGTAGTCTTCTTGGTGTCCGCAGCGTCCAGTCTCGTGGACCCCGTGGTGTCATCATCAGACCCGAAGCTCTTGATCATAGAGTGGATTACCCTCCTGTTGATACCACTTTATTATATACGTTTCAACGATTCCCGTCTGAGACAGCGAGTGAGACTTCATGTACAGAATGCACACAGCAACTACAGGCGCAACTCATTTTTGCAGCGCTCTGCCGCTACTTTTAACAACATTAGTATTGATGTCGACCTGTTCTGTATCAGCACCACTACTGTAAAGAGGCATCTTGCAAATGGCTTCTTTATGTAACTGTAACTTATTGCTCAATTACGAGTGACACCTTGGTTTCTTAACCAACCTATTCATGGCAGTAACTTATATATTTATCTATATTTGTTCTTTATCTTTCTCCATAATTCTATTGGCGGAGACTTGTAATTAGCATAGTTTTACCCATAAGTGTTATATAAATACAACTATTTCGCTGTAAGTCGCCCAACCTAATCATCATCAATAATGCGTAGTGCTACCACTACGTCATCGTCGAAGGCTGCGCTCCACCAATCAACGCACCAACCCCCCACAACCCTTTCCAGTCGGGCGGCGCGCGCATTCGCGCGCAGTGTCCGGCGCGAGAGACAAAGGGTGGACGTGTCTGGACATTCGCCCTGATGAAGATCTCCTTTTGAGATCGAAACTACTCGGTTTTTCCGACAAAAAGACGTGAGTGACCCGTTTAATTTATATAATTAATTTAATGCTTGAAGTTTTAGGGGAAACAGATTTTTCTGGAATCATGTAAGTGGGTTAAAGAAATTTTCCAGAATCATGGATCATTTCCCCGGCCTTGGTGGGATTTGAACCTACGACTTCTCGTTTACCGGTCGAGTGCTCTTCCAACTGAGCTACCAGGAAGGTTTGTGTTGCTGACGAATTTTTGCATTTTATATTTTACTGCTGTGAAGTCGCAGTGTGACGTCATGTAAGCTTTGGTATGTAAGTGGGTCTTCAAGATCTTTGAACCAAATCCAACCTCACCTGCACGTGGTGCAACCTGCTGATGGACAAACAAGGCTCTGGTGTCAAAAGAGGTAGAGCATAGAGTATTTTTTAAGCTACCCGATTGGGGAAGTACCTCTACCTCACATAATACCGCAGCCAAATAACAATTCCCTTGAGGGTTGTCGTATTCCTGCGAGTGAGTGAGGTCACAAGAAATAAAGTAAGGAGTATACTCCATGGGTGGTGGCGATCGCTTTCCATCACTGTTACTGTAGCCACATATGAAGTGTTACATACGTCATCAATATTGACAGCTAAACCTCCCCCCCCCCCCCCCCTTCCATTTTAACTGGCTGACTCTGGCTTAGTTGGCAACACTGGCCCGACATTCAAGTCAGTCCTCTGCAACGTACCGTCGGGACAAGACGTTAGTGCTAATCGAAAATAATTCTTGAAAAATTGTAGATGAAATAAATAAATATTCCTGGAAAAAAATAAATATTCCTGGAAAAATTACATACGGGCATCTAGTCCTAAACTAAGCAACGCTTGTACTTTGGGTACTAGATAACTGATATAATACTTAAATACATAAAACAAAAAAAATATAAATATTTTTTTGTAAATACTTACACATAATACATAGAAAGTACCCAGACCAAGACAAACAGACATGTTCATGCACACAAATGTTTGTCTTGTGAGGGGATCGAACCCGCGACCTCGGAGTCAAAGTAGCCATTGCTAACCATTCGACCACCGGGCTCGTCATTATTTGGCTGTGGTATTCTGTGAGGTGGAGGTACTTCCCCAGTCGGGCAGTATACAAAATACGCAATGGTGTACCTCTCTTTTCTCCAGAGCCTCGTTTGTCAGTCAGCAGGGTGCACCACATATATATATGTGATATGTTTAATAGTATACTCATACCCAGCATATTCATATCCAAGATCGACGAAGGAGTTCTTCTCCTGTGCCGGCATATTACTCTGCACGGAGTGGAATTCATCCAGTTCTTTGATTGGGTGTTCGGAGGAGGAACCTTCGCGTAGACCTCTGCAGAATAAACATGAAACATTGGTCTTCATAATATTAACAAAAAAAAAACCGACACCAAACATTACTTTTCATTTATGTATGTAAATACAGGCTGATGATGATGATGATGAAAAGAAATATGGGACCAATTTGGAAGTATCTCTACTCTTTCAAATAAAAAAAGTTTTTTTCTTATCGGACTGCTGTTTTGAAGGACCCTTTTACAACTTAAAAAATTCTGGCGACCTTCTCCTCCCCCTTTTTCGCCCTCTTCCAAAAGTCAAAGTCAAAGTCAAAATTCTTTATTCTGTGGGCCCTCGCGGGCACTTAGACATGTCTTTTACAATTAGGTATATTTTTTTATCTACCAGCATGAATGACCATTGACGAGAAGAAATGCCGAAAGAAACTCTGTCAATATAGGTCTTTTTTAAATAGCCATACAATATTATCATTATACATATAATACAATAAAGAAAATGGTAAAATGGTATTCAACCAAAAACAAACAAACTTCAACAATTCAGCCGGTTATGAAATCTTTAAAATTGTAAATCAAGAAATAGGCTTCCATTGGAAAAGTATTTGCGTTAATGAATTACTGAACAGTAACCAGGGATCCTACCGCCGAAGCTAAAGGATTTTTTGATTGCGAAAATCAAACTTCAAATTAGATTTATGCTACTTGTGTTTAGCTGATAGAAACGATGGAGCTCTACCGACTGTGCTGAAGGTGTTTGGCAATAACTTAAACGTAAGACCTATTTTTTGAATCAAGATATTCGGTGGTGATCGGCTACAGCTTCGGCGGCAGGGCCCCTGGCCTGCTTAGGGTTGCCAACTATACTGTTAAAAACAGTATTCTACTGTTTTTCACTACATTATACTGTTTACTGTTGAACAAAAATAAAGTTATATATATAAAATACTGTTTTCAGCATCTGATGCTTAACACTAGGGTTAGACTTAGACGCTCATACATTTTTTTTAATTTACTCATTAATTATAACTATTATTTTAATAAAAAATGAGCTCCTTGAAATTGAGATGAGATTTAATTTTAGATATAATTGTAGTGAGGTGTATATAATATTTAAAAAAACCTGTAAATTAAAAAGTAGCGTGAGAAGCTCTAAAAAAATATGTATTTAAACCATTAAATAAATAAAATACTGTTCATTTTTCTAAAATACTGTTTAATATTCTTGTCAGACCTAAATATACTTTATTTTTTGGTAAAAAAGTTGGCAACCCTAGGCCTGCTTATGTTGACCGTTTAATATAACTTGAAGACCCCCTGGGGGTCACGACCCAGAGTTTTAAAAATCACTGGTTTAGGACATAAGTAAAATTTTGATACCTTCCACGTCCAGACCAATTAGATCTGTACCGCGCAGTAGCTTCTTCTTTTTCCTTTGATTCGGTCTCATTCAATCCGACTATTTCATTCACTCTTTTTTGTATTGCTTTGTCGTAGTAGGTTATGATGTGTACGAGACTTTCTGACATTTGATTATCTAAGTCTTTCTTCTGAAAAAAAAACACAATGTTCTTTATAGAAGACTAGATGGGGTTGTTAGATTGTTAATTGATTTCATTCAGGTGTTATTTTGTGGAAGTCAAATTTACAGGCAATTTGATCTACACTATTTTACGTGGTTCCGCCACCTGGGTCGCTAGGTAGGCGTCAGATCCAGATTGTCAAAATGTACTGAATTTTTTGACAGTGAAACTTTAAGACGACAAGACAACACAAGACGTCAACAAGACATTTGACAAGATGCTATGAATTGTCAAATGATTGGACCCTACGCTACAGAGCTGCCAAAATACCCTCATTAGTTCAAGTCAAAGGTGGCGGTTTTATATTGGTAATAGATCTTAAATTATAGAATACATTTCGTGTATTCAGTCTGCGCGCAGATGTGCAAAATTTTAATTTACAAAACAATAACGTTCATGTAAAATACAGCCAGCCGGCAGCCACCCACTAGTAGATGCATGCGACTGCCGTGGCTGCTGTGGTCGTCTCTGCTCCAGCTGCTGCGGTCGCCTCGGCGAACCTCCAACATCTGAAATAGAAGGAACGCGACTGCTGCCGCCCCGACTGCCGTGGTCGTCTCTGCGACACGTGTTTTGTCTCTACGCGAGTAGTCCTAAGCCGATCTGTAGATGTTGATGGTTAGAACAACAATCTACAAATGAAATTGATCGTCGCGTCATGAGGCGAAATTGACGCGTTTCCATTCCATTCCGCGGCGGTGTAAGAGCCTAAGAGATAGTTACATTATAATAAAAGGCCGAAGTCTTCTCTTAGGTACCTATATAATGCCTGTGTTCCTTATGCCGGGTCCGCTGCACTGTTTTTTCGTGTTTGCAAAGAGGATAACATTGTTTGCTAATAGAATAGAGGCGTGGCTTAACA
The DNA here is from genome assembly GCA_937001555.2 of Hypsopygia costalis. Lineage (NCBI taxonomy): Eukaryota > Metazoa > Arthropoda > Insecta > Lepidoptera > Pyralidae > Hypsopygia > Hypsopygia costalis. The sequence continues at coordinate 1,208,819 of OW443355.2, forward strand.
GTTTTCTTAGCAAAAACTTGTTTGCCGAGATGAATGGACAACATCCCCCGCGTTCGCCTGCGAGAGCGGAAGTGACGTATTTTGTGTTCGCGCGGAAGACGCCATTATCGTTCGAAGATTGTGTGTTGAATTGTGCGAAACAAAAACAATAACAATAGGCACAGCGGACGGGCGGTTTTGCTAACGTGTTTTGGTAGAAAATTGGCGCTGCGGACTCGCCTTTAGTAGAACAATTTATGTAGGTACATATATGCTTTTTCCTTACTACAATTTGTATTTTTTACAATTTGTACGACGCAGTATAATAGTTTTTTTTTTATAAAACGTCGGGTGGCAAGCATACGGCCCGTCTGATGTGAAGCGGTTACCGTAGCCATATGAACGCTCTCAACATGAAATATCGCTCGCGCGCCGCCACCCCCGCTATCAACGCAGCAAGTCCTTGCTTTCTGGTAACCTCAGTCACTCGCAGGAACACTACAACCCTCAAGGGAATTGTTATTTGGTATTCTGTGAGGTACCTCCACCTCGCAGAATACCTTCGCAGTCTCGCAGCTTACAAAAAATTACGCTGTATTCGACCTCTCTTTGCCAGAGCCTCGTTCGGTAGTCTGCAAGGTGCACCAGATCGATGTGAGCCAGTTATACCTCAAACCGAACCGAATTTCATCTGTAACGATGAACTGCTATGCCTTGTTTAGTAGTGTAATACTTAATAGGTAGATGGCGCCACACTGCGACTTCACAGCAGTAATTATAAATGCAAAAATTCGCCATAAAACTACGGCAGTAGTTTCATGCCCGGGACTGCAATGGACTTCACTGTTCATTGCCTTTTTTGGCGGTCGCCGCTGTTAATCCTGGCTACACAGGAGACACAGTGGTGGGAATGTCTGGTCCCCGTCCCGTTGCTATCATACGGGGGCAAACCAAAAAATGTAATGATAACAAAATTGGGGGACAGAGTTTGGCGTTGTTTTTTTTTTTTATACTACGTCGGGTGGCAGACAAGCATACGGCCCGTCTGATGTGAAGCGGCTACCGTAGCCATATTAACGCTCGCAACATAAAATATCGCTCACGCGCCGCCACCTCCGCTGCCATCGCAGCATCTCCTTCCTTTCTGGTGACCTCACTCACTCGCAGAAACACAACAAGGGAACCGTTATTTGGCTGCGGTATTCTGTGAGGTGGAGGTACATTCCCCAGTCGGGTAGCTTACAATTAGGCTCCCTACCTCTCTTTTCGCCAGAGCTTCGTTTGTCAGTCAGCAGGGTGCACCGCGTGCAGGTGAAGTTGGCTTTGGTTCAAAGATGTTGATGAACCACTTACACCCCCTTGTAGTTTCAAATCTATGCTCTACATCAGGGCTGTCCAAGGCACGGCCCGCGGGCTGCATGCGGCCCTCGGCTTCTATTTGTGCGGCCCGTGACGTTTCTCATTTACCGGTTTTTTGACTGCAACAGGTTTTTTACAACAAATTCAAACTCAAAATTATATGGGTATTTTTAGAAAATTTTAAGTTTTATAACTAACTAGTCATAACTGAACTTAAATTTTCCAGGTAGGTAGTAAACATGTCAAGTAGGTATTGGTGTTGTGCGGGAATCGAACCCACGACTTCGGAGTGAAAGTAGCCATTCCTAGCCGTTCGACCACCGGGTTCGTCAATATATATTTAGGCAATTCTTGTTTATTTATATAGATTTATTAGATATATTAATAGGCATTGGTTTCTGCGGCCCGCTAATCTATTCAGTAACTTGTAATGGCCCGGTATTGTATATGGTTTGGACAGCCCTGCTCTACATCAAAATTCAATCACACCACTGGATAGATGAAGGACCAAAGAATTTATTACGCTAAGGCGCCGCTGTTAATCTTGGCTACACAGGAGACACAGTGGTGGGCAGCGTCGGACTGGCCATATAGTTGAGGTGGCATTTGCCAGCCGGGCCCCAGCCTGCGCGGGCCCCCCACGGGCCTGGCTCGCGGGGCTTGCGGCAACCGTATAATAACATACCATCTACCATCATCTAGTCGCGGGCCCCGGTCTTGTCAGCCACCCGGGCTCTTCCGGCCCAGTCCGACCCTGGTAGGAATGTGTGGACTGGTTCCAGAATGATGAGCTTTTCAATCACCTTGTCCTTCAGTATCCTCAGATAATCAGGCGTCCGTCTGAATTTCTTCAGTACAGTTTTCAGGTCCTCCCCGAATAGTTTCTTGGATTCCGATTCTAAGTCAAATTTTCTGCATTCCACTAGTGTTACTAAAACTTTAAAAAAAAAATATTTTTATAGAAAAAAAATGTTATATGACAAGCATATGGCCCGCCTGATGTGAAGCTTGGGGTGTAAGTGGTCCATCAACATCTTTGAACCAAAGCCTGCACGTGGTGCACCCTGCTGCAGAGTCAGCATGCAAACACTGGCCTCTGTCAACTCGCAGTTGGGCAGTGTGTAAGCGTTTCCTCAACATCTTTAAACCAAAATTGTTGTTAACCTATACTGGCTCATACCTGGTTATAAGTACGTAGTACTATTACTTATACTGTGCTATAAGTAATAGTACTTCGAGTTATGACGAGCTCGGTGCTCGAATGGTTAGCGATGGCCACTTTGACCACCACCACCGATGTCGCGGGTTCTAGACACATGAGAAACATTTGTGTGCATGAACATGTCTGTTTGTCTTGGTCTGGGTGTTTTCTATGTATTTCCAAAAAAAAAATGTATTTAAGTACATTTATCAGTTGTCTAGTACCCATAACACAAGCTTTGCGCTTAATTTGGGACTAGATGGCGCTGTGTAAATTGTCCAGAAATATTTATTTATTATAAGTTCTTCTTAAAAACTTACCTAGGAGCATATAAAAACATTGACAAGTTATTTCGAACATTTGTACACATATTTTTTTTATATTAATTCCCTATATGTTACTCTGATAAAAGATTGACCGTAACATTGTTTATTGGTTTTCATAAATATTTTATGTCGTAAACCAGCGGTTGTCAATCTATGGCATTTATAAAAGAAAGTAAGAAAATATGTTTATTAACATACAACTTAATATCAGACAAAAATACACCATAACATTTTGGGGTGTAAGTGGATTATCAACATCTTTGAACCAAAGCCAACCCTTGAGGGTTGTTGTGTTCCTGCGAGTGAGTGAGGTCACCAGAAAAGAAGGAGATGCTGCGTTGGCACGGGGGGGGGGGGGGCAAGTGATATATGTTGCGAGCATTAATACGGTTACGGTAACCGCTTCACATCAGGCTGGCCGGCTTGTCTGCCAAACGAAGTAGAATAAAAAAAAAAAAAAACAATATACATATTCTGTGTGTATGTATATTAACGCTCGCAACATAAAATAACGCCTGCCACCTGCCACCTGCCACCCCCGCCGCCAACGCAGCATCTCCTTCCTTTCTGGTGAACTCACTCACTCGCAGGAACACAACAACCCTCAAGGGAATTGTTATTTGGCTGCGGTATTCTGTGAAGTGGAAGTACATTCACCGGTCGGGTAGCGCCCTGTCCCCTTACCACCATCTCTTATTGCGATTCAATATCTGAATAGAATGCTTATTCATACCAATGAATAATCGAGTCTATTTCAAATTCGATAGAGTCGCTTATTCGATGGTATGAATAAGCATTCTATTCAGTTATTGAATCGCAATAAGAGTTGGTGGTAAGGGGGCTGTTGATGTTGCCGCAGCTACCAAAGGAGACGTGTCGACATGAATTTTCATGACGTCAATGTCAGCAATTTTCTTTGACTATTAAACTTTTGTGTGGTTTCCGGCAGACTAGAATAGAATCACTCCGTTTCTTCCCGTGGATGTCGTACAAGGCGACTAAGGGAATTTTACATTATCAAATATCTATCAGGCCTCCCCAACCCGTCTGGCCAGCGTGGGGAGTGTAGGCCAAATCCTCCTTCCGTCTAGGACGGACGAGAGAGGGTCGTGCTCCTGTAGTGGAGACTAAAATGATGATGATGAATGATTAAACTTTTACGTAAAGTGGGACTAACTGAAACGTATTTTTCTTGAAAAGTATATTTACAAAAATGCAGCTATAATCAATATAGGATTTTTTTTATATTTGTTTCAATTTTTTTTTATACTACGTCGGGTGGCAGACAAGCATACGGCCCGCCTGATGTGAAGGTTACCTTAACCGTATTAACACTCGCAACATAATATATAACTTGCGCGTCGCCCCTCCTGCTGCCAATGCAACATCTCCTTTTTCCTTTTTATTAAAACTACTTCTTCTTTTTCTTTTAAATACAACTATTTCTTCTAAATAAAACTACTATTAGATCTAGAGATAAAAAACATTACAAGTGCTGTTCCAAATATCGCAACAATGAGGTTATTTGGTATCTAGTTTTAATGCTTTGGTTTCTTTTTTAATTTTTTTAAGCTGTGTCTAATAGAAACCGCTGGGTGATATTTGGAAAAGTTACAGGGTAAAAAGCTATCTTGAGTTCATCTCAATTTCGCTCCTATTCGTCTTTAAATATGCGGAAAATGGCAATCGAATATTCATAGTGGCAACAGTCGCATTTTTCGGGGCTATTTGGAATATAAGGTAATATTAAATGCGTTCATAATAGAGATGAAGCTATATTTGGAATATTTAAGGCCAAGTTAATTACATAAATTAAAAAGTAGTAGGAGTGATTTGCACATCAAATGCAGAATTTGATGTGCATATCAGGTTATTTTTGTAGATCAATTTAACATTTTCCTATTATAATTATCATTTGTTGGTCGAAATAAAAGCATTTTTATGTTTATATATTTTAAAACGTTTATTTGTCAGCATATATCCCTTTCTTACCTATAAACGGTATAGGTGTTCGTCCAAACGCCTGAACATTTGCGTTTCCATGTTCTTTGTCACGGTTTTGTCTGTAGTAATTAGCCATTTTGTTTTTATATCTATTCTCGTAATTAGGAATAGGTTGGTCCCAATTATCCCTAGCTGCCTTGCCTTTAGTTGTTCTTTTTTGCTTTAAAATTATATCCCTGATTGGTGAACTGGTTTCCCAATTAAAGCTTTGCATTTTAGGTTTCATCTTCATTCCAATATTACTTTCCTTATCTTGATTCCAACTATTCGTTATTTTATCCCACTCATTGTTTTGTGTTTCTAATCTTTTCATATTTTTAACTACATCGTCTTTCCATCCGGATTTCTTAGACGTTCTTTCATTTCTTTTAGTTATGCGAAATCTATCAAAATTTTTATATCTTGTCATTGAATCACCGTTATGTAGTCCTACAGCATCCCAATCGTTTTTAGCATTATCTTTTTTCCAATCGTTATTATTATGTTTATTTTCTTGTGAATCCCATCCATGTTATACCATCTACCATCATCTAGTCGCGGGCCCCGGTCTTGTCAGCCACCCGGGCCCTTCCGGCCCAGTCCGACCCTGGTGGTGGGAATGTGTGGACTGGTTCCAGAATGATGAGCTTTTCAATCACCTTGTCCTTCAGTATCCTCAGATATTCAGGCGTCCGTCTGAATTTCTTCAGTACAGTTTTCAGGTCCTCCCCGAATAGTTTCTTGGATTCCGATTCTAAGTCAAATTTTCTGCATTCCACTAGTGTTACTAAAACTTTTAAAAAAATATATTTTTTTAGAAAAAATAGAGAGTATAGAAAAAATAGATAGAAAAAAGAGAGAGTCAGATGTTATATGACAAATACGGCCCGCCTGATGTGAAGCTTGTGGTCTTTTTTTTTATACTACGTCGGGTGGCAGACAAACATACGGCCCGCCTGATGTGAAGTGGTTACCGTAGCCATATTAACGCCTGCAACATAAAATATTGTTCGCGCGCCGCCACCCCCGCTGCCAACGCAGCATCTCCTTCCTTTCTTTCTGGTGACCTCACTCACTCGCAGGAACACAACAACCCTCAAGGGAATTGTTATTTGGCTGCGGTATTCTGTGAGGTGGAGGTACATTCCCCAGTCAGGTAGCTTACAATTACGCTCCTTACCTCTCTTTTCGCCAGAACTTCGTTTGTCAGTCAGCAGGGTGCACCACGTGCAGGTGAAGTTGGCTTTGGTTCAAAGATCTTGATGAACCACTTACACCCCGCAAAAATACCACTTACACCCACCACTTACACCCCGTAAGTGGTCTATCAACATCTTTGAACCAAACCCTGCACGCGGTGCACCCTGCTGCAGAGTCAACATGAAAACACTGGCCTCTGTCAACTCGCAGTGCGTAAGTGTTTCCTCAACATCTTTAAACCAAAACCGTTGTTAACCTATACTGGCTCATACCTGGTTATAAGTACGTAGTACTATTACTTATACTGTGTTATAAGTAATAGTACTACGAGTTATGACGAGCTCGGTGCTCGAATGGCCACTTTGACCACCACCACCGAGGTCGCGGGTTCTAGACACATGAGAAACATTTGTGTGCATAAACATGTCTGTTTGTCTTGGTATGGGTGTTTTTTATGTATTTACAAAAAAGAAATGTATTTAAGTACATTTATCAGTTGTCTAGTATCCATAGTACAAGCTTTGCGCTTAATTTGGGACTAGATGGCGCTGTGTAAATGGTCCAGGAATATTTATTTATTATTTATTATAAGTTCTTCTTAAAAACTTACCTAGGAGCATATAAAAACATTGACAAGTTATTCCGAACATTTCTATACATATTTTTTTTATATTATTCCCTATATGTTACTCTGATAAAAGATTGACCGTAACATTGTTTATTGGTTTTCATAAATATTTTATGTCGTAGACCAGCGGTTGTCAATCTATGGCATTTATAAAAGAAAGCAAGAAAATATGTTTATTAACATACAACTTAATATCAGACAAAAATACACCATAACATTTTGGGGTGTAAGTGGATTATCAACATCTTTGAACCAAAGCCAACCCTTGAGGGTTGTTGTGTTCCTGCGAGTGAGTGAGGTCACCAGAAAAGAAGGAGATGCTGCGTTGGCACGGGGGGGGGGGGGGGGGGGGGGCAAGTGATATATGTTGCGAGCATTAATACGGTTACGGTAACCGCTTCACATCAGGCTGGCCGGCTTGTCTGCCAAACGAAGTAGAATAAAAAAAAAAAAAAACAATGTACATACTCTGTGTGTATGTATATTAACGCTCGCAACATAAAATAACGCCTGCCACCTGCCACCTGCCACCCCCGCCGCCAACGCAGCATCTCCTTCCTTTCTGGTGAACTCACTCACTCGCAGGAACACAACAACCCTCAAGGGAATTGTTATTTGGCTGCGGTATTCTGTGAAGTGGAAGTACATTCACCGGTCGGGTAGCGCCCTGTCCCCTTACCACCATCTCTTATTGCGATTCAATATCTGAATAGAATGCTTATTCATACCAATGAATAATCGAGTCTATTTCAAATTCGATAGAGTCGCTTATTCGATGGTATGAATAAGCATTCTATTCAGTTATTGAATCGCAATAAGAGTTGGTGGTAAGGGGGCTGTTGATGTTGCCGCAGCTACCAAAGGAGACGTGTCGACATGAATTTTCATGACGTCAATGTCAGCAATTTTCTTTGACTATTAAACTTTTGTGTGGTTTCCGGCAGACTAGAATAGAATCACTCCGTTTCTTCCCGTGGATGTCGTACAAGGCGACTAAGGGAATTTTACATTATCAAATATCTATCAGGCCTCCCCAACCCGTCTGGCCAGCGTGGGGAGTGTAGGCCAAATCCTCCTTCCGTCTAGGACGGACGAGAGAGGGTCGTGCTCCTGTAGTGGAGACTAAAATGACCTGATGATGATGATGATGATGATGATGATGATTAAACTTTTACGTAAAGTGGGACTAATTGAAACGTATTTTTCTTGAAAAGTATATTTACAAAAATGCAGCTATAATCAATATAGGGTTTTTTTTTATATTTGTTTCAATTTTTTTTTATAATACGTCGGGTGGCAGACAAGCATACGGCCCGCCTGATATGAAGGTTATCGTAACCGTATTAACACTCGCAACATAATATATCACTTGCGCGCCGCCACCCCCGCTGCGAACGCAGCATCTTCTTTTTCCTTTTAAATAACAATATACTGGATAAACAACAACGAGACAATATTTCACATGAGAAGAAAAGAATATGTATGATAAGTAGTAATAAAATTAACAAAATGTTGTCCATTGCAGAAAGTACATTCCAGGATTATCAAATATGTCATTATATTAAAACGAACTGTGGAATTAATAAACTTATTGATGATATTCACACTAAGGTGGAAAACTTCACTCTAAAGGATTATTGTATTATATTCATTGGTCAGGAAGACTTTAAGAGGACACGAAATTATTTTGATTTGATAATCTATATTAGAAAAACCTTGCAACGACTCACACATACAAATATCATAATATGTGCGCCAACTTTTAAATGTAATGATTATTCAAATATGTACAACTGGAGAATAGAAACATTCAACAATTTGTTATACCTTGACAACCATACACATAAGTATGCTTTTTTAATTGACTCGAATAAAGACTTGTCATATGATTATGACATGTTTTCTAAGCGTTACGGAACAATAAATAATACAGGTATAAGAATGATATTTGTCAACCTTAGTGACATAATATGGAACATTGAAACCTGCTACAATGATATGGATGAGACGCGGGAAAATTTGGATTTTTTTCGGCAATAATGATAACAATATTTATATTTTCCATCAAAATATTGCGGGACTATTGAATAAAACTGACATATTGACGATTCATTTGGATGAACTATTAAACAAGAGAATTGACATCGATGTAATTTGTATAACGGAACACTTCATGATCGCAGGACATGAAAAGTTATTGAATATAAACAATTTTAGATTAGCAGCATGCTATTCAAGGAAAGAGCAAAAACGAGGAGGGTCCTGTATTTTAGTAAGAAATCATCATCAGTTTAAAGAATTACACACCATCACCAACTACTCCGTTGGAGGCTCGTTAGAGTGTTGTGCTGTAGAGTTGTTGGATTATCGTACAGTAATTGTTTGTATATATAGACCACCGTATCATAGTAATTTAAATGTATTCTTCGACCTCCTAGACATGATCCTAAAGAAGTTATGTCTCAATTCAGATAAGAAAATTATATTGTGCGGAGATTTCAACATAGATCTTCTTAAAAGAAACAGAGTATGTATAGATTTTGAGCTCTTTCTCTTGAGTTATAATTTTACTTTGCAAATAACACAACCGACTCGTTTAATCAGTAATACCTGTATAGATAATTTTGCTCATAATGCTCAATGTGAATATAAAACACAGGTTATCGATCTTGGGTTATCTGATCACACAGCTCAAATTTTACAAATACCGGTAAAAAACAAAAGTCGATCATTTTCCTGGCGTGTAAAAAAAAGAAATCTCTCATTGAAGCACCTAAAAATGTTTAACCAATATTTGAAATGTCTTTCTTTTAATGAAATCTATGAATCGGAAGACCCAAATGTTGCATATGACAGTTTTCACGAAAATTTCCAAATGTTATACGATCTTTGTTTTCCACTTAAGACAGTAACAATAAAACCTTACAATAAATTGAAATGGATTTCAAAAGGCATAAAAAATTGTGCGAGAAAAAAGAGACAATTACTTTGGAAATTTAGATCATCGCCTACAAAGGAAAACAAATTAAACTTTAAAACATACTCAAAAAAATTTAAAAAGATCATAAAATTAACACAACTGTCTCAAAATGCTCATTACATAAATAATTCTGAAAATAAATCAAAGGCAATTTGGAAAATAATAAATAAACAAAAGTTTAATGAATTTATTTCACAAATTAAAAGAGATGGTGAAATAATATCTAATCCTAAAAAAATTGCTGAGGCTTTCAATGATCATTTCATAGATCATATTGACAAATCCTCAAAACAAAGCATCATAAATTTAAACGTACCTAGAGAAAACCAATCAATGTTTATGCCACCGGTTTTGCCTCAGGATATTATTAATATAATAAAAAAATTGAAGAATAAGAAAAGTGTAGGTTACGATGGTTTTGCTACGAAAGTAATTAAGTTTGTTTCTGTGTGTATAGCACCGCATTTGTGTCACATATTAAATTTGTGTATTGGACATGGCATATACCCTGAAAAACTTAAACCATTAATAATTAAACCACTTTATAAAAAGGGCGAGAAAGAGAATATGACAAATTATAGACCAATAGCGTTAAGTTCAGTATTCTCAAAAATATTTGAAAGATATATTTATGATGCAATTTATGTATATCTATGTAAATTTAATATTCTATGCGACGAACAAATGGGATTTAGGAAAAATAAAACAATTGACATGGCTATTTTTGACTTATTAAACAATATATTGACGAATGTGGACAGAAGGATTCCTATATGTGCAATTTTTACTGACATGACAAAAGCATTTGACTATGTGGACCATAAAAGGCTTATAATGAAACTTGACGCATATGGCTTGAGAGGAAACGTGTTAAATCTTCTAGAATCTTATCTTAAAGGACGTACGCAATATGTTGAAATTTCACGAGTTTGCTTAAAAACCAAATATGAACTAAGATACTTGTCGAGTTCTAAAGAAATAAGATATGGGGTGCCTCAAGGTAGTGTTCTTGGACCATTGTTGTTCCTCATATATATAAATGATTTACCTAGGAACATTCAGCAACAAATGGTTCTATTTGCCGATGACAGCACGGCGATAGTAAAATGTGACAAACCAGTTGACTACGAAAATGACATTAATGAAACACTGACTAATATATTGTATTGGCTTGACATAAATAATTTAAAAATTAATTTGCAAAAAACTTATATTATGCATTTTCGTCAAAAAATGTGTGCTCCTACTATAAAATTAATTAATAACGGACGAACTATTGAGGAAGTTCACGTGACAAAATTTCTTGGATTGCTTATCGATAGTCAATTCACTTGGAAATTCCAAACAGAGCATATCTGCAAACGTTTAAACTCAGCCGCCTATGCCTTATATAACCTATCGCAAAAGGTAAAACCAAAAACATTACTAGTTGCTTATCATGGTATGGTAACACCGATATTGAAATATGGCGTAATTTTTTGGGGTAACTCAAGTGAAAGAGAAAGTATTTTTAAAGCTCAAAAACGATGTTTAAGGTCTATGTGTGGGTTAAAAACTACAGATAGCTGCGAGCCAGTGTTTAAGTTGTTCAAATTATTAACATTACCATCTCTGTACATTCTTGAAATGTGCACCTTTGTAAAAACTAATCAGCATCTGTTTATTAAAATATCACAATCTCGAAGTAGAACAGTTGAATTACGATCTCAATATATAAATAAATTTAGAGTTGGTGGTCACAATACTGCTTTGTTACGTAAAAGTGTAATTGGAATGGGACCTGTATTATATAATAAATTACCAGACAACTTAAAAATATTACCCACACAACTGTTCAGAAATAAATTAAAATTATTTTTGATTGACAAATGTTACTATTCTGTTAATGATTATATAACTGACGTAAATATTATAATTTAATGCCTTATTTATTATTGTTTGTATTGAATGTATTTATAATGTAATTTTAAGAACTTGACTTTATGAATTTAATGTTTAGTAATTGTTTTTTTTGACATATAATTGCAATTGTTTTAATTTAATAATTATCAAGTTTTTGCATGTCTTATTTAAGACGAAATGTATAAGGGTCGAATTCTGTACATCACCTAATTATTGTACCTACATTTCTAGCAAATAAATATTTATGATTATGATTATGATTATGATTATGATTAATAAAACTACTTCTTCTTTTTCTTTTAAATACAACTATTTCTTCTAAATAAAACTACTATAACTGTATGTTTCCTGTTATTAGATCTAGAGATAAAAAACATTACAAGTGCTGTTCCAAATATTGCAACAATGAGGTTATTTGGTATCTAGTTTTAATGCTTTGGTTTCTTTTTTAATTTTTTTAAGCTGTGTCTAATAGAAACCGCTGGGTGATATTTGGAAAAGTTACAGGGTAAAAAGCTATCTTGAGTTCATCTCAATTTCGCTCCTATTCGTCTTTAAATATGCGGGAACGGAAAGTCTTTAAACAGTCGCATTTTTCGGGGCTATTTGGAATATAAGGTAATATTAAATGCGTTCATAATAGAGATGAAGCTATATTTGGAATATTTAAGGCCAAGTTAATTACATAAATTAAAAAGTAGTAGGAGTGATTTGCACATCAAATGCAGAATTTGATGTGCAAATCAGGTTATTTTTGTAGATCAATTTAACATTTTCCTATTATAATTATCATTTGTTGGTCGAAATAAAAGCATTTTTATGTTTATATATTTTAAAACGTTTATTTGTCAGCATATATCCCTTTCTTACCTATAAACGGTATAGGTGTTCGTCCAAACGCCTGAACATTTGCGTTTCCATGTTCTTTGTCACGGTCTTGTCTGTAGTAATTAGCCATTTTGTTTTTATATCTATTCTCGTAATTAGGAATAGGTTGGTCCCAATTATCCTTAGCTGCCTTGCCTTTAGTTGTTCTTTTTTGCTTTAAAATGATATCCCTGATTGGTGAAATGGTTTCCCAATTAAAGCTTTGCATTTTAGGTTTCATCTTCATTCCAATATTACTTTCCTTATCTTGATTCCAACTATTCGTTATTTTATCCCACTCATTGTTTTGTGTTTCTAATCTTTTCATATTTTTAACTACATCGTCTTTCCATCCGGATTTCTTAGACGTTCTTTCATTTCTTTTAGTTATGCGAAATCTATCAAAATTTTTATATCTTGTCATTGAATCACCGTTATGTAGTCCTACAGCATCCCAATCGTTTTTAGTATTATCTTTTTTCCAATCGTTATTATTATGTTTATTTTCTTGTGAATCCCATTTATTCTTTGTAGTCTTTTCTCGCGTGAAACTGTTCTCATTATTATTCCAATCACTTTTCATATCTTTCTCATTCCAATCATTACCCCAGTCTTTTTTCTTGTCAGGATCATTCCAGTCTCTTTTATTAGAATTGTCCCAATCGTTATTTTTATTAGAATTATCCCAATCGATCTTCTTTTCTGAATCTTTCCAATCATTTTTCTTATCCCAATTTTTTTCACTATTGTCTTTTGTTTTCAACTGCCGTGAAGAGTCATTATCTCCATAACTTCTGTTGTTTTTATTATTTTCTTTACCTGTGTGATCTTTATTTATAACAGCCTTGTCAGAATATTTATTAGCGTATTCTCTTTCATATTTTTTTGAGGTGCTGTCATTCATATGGTTATTTTGGTCCTTTGCTTTGACATTATAATTGTTTTGTGCTCTGTTATCACTGCTTTCTTGTTTATCATCTTGATAATGTTGTCTGAATGGTGTTACTTGTTCTTGTATAGAGGGTGCCACCATACGAGTGAATAAGTTATCGTCATCGTCGTTTCTTTGTATATTTAAGTCCTCTTTTATTTCACTTGAAGGCTCTGAAAGATTAAATGACTATTGACAACATTTAGGGAACTCTAAAGCTACATCGCTCAACATTATTCAGCCCAATGCTGTGATATGGTTCTGCCCTAAATCGAAGGGGTTTAGAGCATACTCCACCACGTACTCCACTCCTCAATTACAGGTTGGCGGAGGCTAGTGTTTTGAAGGCGCCAAAAGTTCACTGACTTGGCTTAACGATTGTCATCTATTGACAACAGCCGGGAGTTAAGCCATCGGTCCCGGCAGTTATCATTAGATGACAGTGGTTAAGCCAAGTCAGTGGTCTCTTGAAAAGACTGGCCTCCGCCAACCTGCAGTTAAGCATCGTGGTGGAGTATGCTCTAAACCACTTCTATCTGAGCAGTGGGATGAATGAGGATTGACGAATAGGCTTTTTGACCAACATTTTTTTCTGTTTGATATGTAGGGACGTCTCAATAATATAACCATAGGTGAAAGAATTACTTCGATAGCACAAAAATCTCTCGAGATATGTTAATTTGAAAATCACCATTTTGGACATTCCCGAAAACGCTCCATACAAAAGGCTACTGAGTTATGACGTCGCAGGTTTGTATTTTGTATGCATCAAATAAGAAATTTGTACGACAGCTATGTTAAATATTACGTTTATGTAATTAGTATCATAATAAAAGTTGTAGAATTTTTTATTGCTTCTCCAATGGAAATAATATTATTTTGTAATTTCATTTAAAAAAAAATTAAATGGAGTTTCCCTCCAAACTTTGATCGACCCTAAAAAAAGTGGGACGGAAGATATTAGAGTGAAAGTTTGAAGATCTTTATAGTTTTGTATATTTGACGATATTGTGAAATATTTATAAAATTTTTGATCATTGTCAAATAGCCTAATGATGATGATGATGATGAGGACAGTGATGATACTTACGGCTGTCTAAACGAAATCTCGCGTTTCTTCTTGATAATTCTTTATTTTGGCTAATCGTTGTTTGCGTGTCTTCGAAATCTGATCTGGAAATGGTTTTACTTTTTATGAAAGTATTCCCATTTGACCCCCACGTATTGCTCCAGGTCCCCACCTGGAGCCCACGTATTGCTACAGGTCCCTACCTGAAGCTCACGTATTGCTCCAGGTCCCCAACTGGAGCATTACGTGATGGGATTTTTTGTGACATACAGTAACCATAAAAAGCATTAATATAGAAAGAAGGGAAGGAAATGCTGCGGCATTATTATATAATATGTAATGGGGTGTAAGGTGTTCATCAACATCTTTGAACCAAAGCCAACTTCACCTGCACGCGGTGCACCCTGCTGAGTGACAAACGAAGCTCTGGCGAAAAGAGAGGTAGGGAGCGTAATTGTAAGCTACCCGACTGGGGAATGTACCTCCACCTCACAGAATACCGCAGCCAAATAACAATTCCCTTGAGGGTTGTTGTGTTCCTGCGAGTGAGTGAGGTCACCAGAAAGGAAGGAGATGCTGCGTTGGCAGCGGGGTGGCGGCGCGCGAGCGATATTTTATGTTGCGAGCGTTAATATGGCTACGGTAACCGCTTCACATCAGGCGGGTCGTATGCTTGTCTGACACCCGACGTAGTATAAAAAAAAAAAAAAAATATTTGTCAGACAAATTACACAGCGCCATCTATCCCCAAACCCAAAGTAAGCGAAGCTTGTGTTATGGGTACTAGACAACTGATAAACGTAACGTAAATACATTTTTTTTGTAAATTATGATACATAGAAAACACCCAGACTAAGACACACAGACATGTTCATGCACACAAATGTTTGTCCTGTGTGGGAATCGAACCCACGAGCGTTGGTGTCGAAGCCGCGTCATTGACCGCTACGCCACTTAGCTCGTCATATTGTATGATGTTGATAAATAAGAACTAACATACTATATAATAAGAAATAAAGAGTCAGCTAAAAAGAACCATACACGACGTAAGGCGGCCACGATACGACCTAGGGCGGCCGAGATACGGCCTAGGGCGGCCGAGATACGGCCTAGGGCGGCCTAGATACGGCCTAGGGCGGCCGAGATACGGCCTAGGGCGGCCACGATACGACCTAGGGCGGCCAAAATACGGCCTAGGGCGGCTAAGACTACGAATCCGCCTCTGGGCGGGTCCTGGTCGAAACGTCAGGTAAAAATAAAGGTATGCAAATATCCTTATGCATGATCATGTTATTTCCCGTTGTTATTTTCATAAATCATCCAACGTGAAAGTTTAAAAGCTATTATAGAATGTAAATAAAATGTCGGCCTTCATTCTTTATAAAATATGTTATGTTTGTTTTGACTCCCAGCCAAGTATTTCTCCAAAAAATCTGTATGAAGATATATTTTATAGTGCTGAATACTTTGTTTACATTCCCATTTTTGTACATGTCGCAGGGAAATGAAGATACTAGGGATTTCGTGAAATGCCTACGGATGTATGCGTGCAGATGTGTCTGTAGATGCCTCAGGGTTGACTGCATGACGAAGTAGGTACCTTGCGCTGTGACGTCAGATGTTAAACTTTAAGTAATCTGATATATAAAATTCGTGTCACAGTTATAATTACCTGACCACTCCGAAATGGCTTAACTGATTTTGATGAAATTTTAAGATGAGATTGAAAATATGTACTTGTAAATACAGATTACTTAATAGTAAACTAAAACTAATCTAAAAACCTATCTAATTAATCTAAAAAACAAAAGAAAAACTTATGGGATAAAAAATCTTTCGCCCGCGGCTTCGCTCGCGTGACATTCGGGGCAATACTCATTAATCAATAGAAGTACTCGTGTAAAATTTAGGATAAAATAGTCCAACTAATCCCGTTTTCCCATACAAACCAACTAATCTCGTTTTCCATACAAACTTTGGACCTCCGTTTCACCCTCTTAGAGGTAAAATTTGAAAAATCTTTTTAAGTAATTCTTGTCCACTACGTTATATTTTCAAATCGATGCCATTGTCGTAATTAACGTCCCAGAAAACCATAGAATCAACTTGATATTATGACATTTCAACCCCATTGCACCCCTACACTACTGTTTTTTTCGTAATCAGCGACCCGATATACTATAAAAACAATACCTATGACGATTTTCAGACTTTTTCACCACATTTTATACATTTCAACGCCATCGCACCCCAATAGGGGATGATAGTCAAGTTACCGCCCTACGGGTACAATAAATAACAATAATAAGTAATTTCTGGGATAAAAACTATTTTAGTTATGTCCTTTCCCAGGACTCAAGGTAACTCTTAAGCAAATTTTATTTAAATCGGTCCAGCGATTTAAGCGTGAAGAAGTAACATACATTCTGTCGCATTTATAATATTAGTATGGATTGGCGTTCCAAAAACCCGTAAAAACGACACATGTAGTGAGTTATAGACATTTCAACCTCATCGCACCTCAATAGAGGATGATGGTCACGTTAGCCACGTTTTCGTAATCAGCGACCCGATAAACCATAAAAATAATACCCATGACGATTTTCAGACTTTTTGACCCCGTTTTACCCTTATAGGGGCTGATATTTTCAAATCGATGCCATTTTTGTAATTGACGTCCCAGAAAACCATAGAATCAACACTCATATTGATATTATGACATTTTAACTCCACCGTACGTTGTTGGATTATAAAATAGTTGTTGTTTTCGTAATCAGCGACCCGATAAACCATAAAAACAATACCCAAGACGATTTTCAGAATTTTTCACCCCGTTTTACCGCTTTAGGGGTTGAATTTTGAAAAATCCTTTCTTAGTACACCCTTAGACATCATAAGGGAACTACGTGCCAAATTTGGAATCTCTAGACCTAGCAGTTTGGGCTGTGCGTTGATATATATCAATCAGTCACTCAGTTTCTACTTTTATATATTCCAAACCCCATCGCATCCCCACAGGGGTGATTTTATGTTACGTCGGCTATGTTAGATCATAAAATAGTTGTTGTTTTCGTAATCAGCGACCCGATAAACCATAAAAACAATACCCATGACGATTTTCAGACATTTTCACCCCATTTTACCCCTTAAAGGGTTGAATATTGAAATTATCTACAGTAGTACTCGTGTAAAGTTTCGGATAAAATAGTCCAACTAATCTCGTTTTCCCATACAAACCAACTAATCTCGTTTTCCATACAAACTTTGAATCCCCGTTTCACCCCCTTAGGGGATGAATTTTGAAAAATCCTTTCTTATTGTACCCCTAGACTTCATAAAGAACCTACGTGCCAAATTTGGAATCTCTAGACCCAGCAGTTTGGGCTGTGCGTTGATATATATCAGTCAGACACTCAGATTCCTCTTTTATAAATTTCAGTCCCATCGGACCCCCTTAGGGGTGATTTTATGACACGTCGGCTATGTTGGATTATTAAATAGTTGTTTTTTTCGTAATCAGCGACCCGATATACTATAAAAACAAAGCCTATGACGATTTTCACACTTTTTCACCACATTTCAGACATTTCAATGCCATCGCACGCCAATAGGGGATAATGGTCACGTTACAGCCCTACAGGTACAATAAATAACAATAATAGGTAATTGCTGAAATAAAAACTATCATAGGTATGTCCTTTCCCAGGACTCAAGCTATCTCTCAACCAAATTTCATCTAAATCGATCCAGCGATTTAAGCGTGAAGAGTAACAGACATTCTGTCGCATTTATAATATTAGTATGGATTGGCGTTCCGAAAACCCGTAAAAACGACACATTTAATGATATATATTGACATTTCAACCTCATCGCACCTCAATAGAGGATGATGGTCACGTTAGCCACGTTGAATTTTAAAATCGTTGTTGTTTTCGTAATCAGCGACCCGATAAGCCTTAAAAACAATACCCATGACGATTTTCAGACTTTTTGACCCATTTTACACTTTTCATGGTTGATATTTTCAAATCGATGCCATTTTTGTAATTGACGTCCCAGAAAACCATAAAATCAACACCCATATTGATATTATGACATTTCAACCCCACCGCACCCCCACAAGCTATGTTGGATTATTAAATAGTTGTTTTTTTCGTAATCAGCGACCAGATAAACCATAAAAACAATACCCATGACGATTTTCAGACTTTTTCGCCCCATTTTACCCCTTTAGGGGATGAATTTTGAAAAATCCTGAAACTCGTGTTTACTCATTTATCTATAGAAGTACTCATGTAAAGTTTCGGATAAAATAGTCCAACTAATCTTCTTTCCCCATACAAACTTTGGACCCCCGTTTCACCCCCTTAGGGGATGAATTTTTAAAAATCCTTTCTTAGTGCACCCTTAGACATCATATGGAATCTACATGCCAAATTTGGAATTTCTAGACCCAGTAGTTTGGGCTGTGCGTTGATATATATCAGTCAGACACTCAGGTTCCTCTTTTATATATTTCAATCCCATCGGACCCCCTCAGGGGTAATTTTATGACACGTCGGCTATGTTGGATTATAAAATAGTTGTTGTTTTCGTAATCAGCGACCCGAAAAACTATAAAAACCCTACCCATGTCGATTTTCAGACTTTTTCACCCCATTTTACCCCTTAAAGGGTTGAATATTGAAAAATCCTGAAACACGTGTTTACTCATTTATCTACAGTAGTACTCGTGTAAAGTTTCGGATAAAATAGTCCAACTAATCTCGTTTCCCCATACAAACTTTGGACCCCCGTTTCACCCCCTTAGGGGATGAATTTTGAAAAATCCTTTCTTAGTGTACCCCTAGACTTCATAAAGAACCTACGTGCCAAATTTGCAATCTCTAGACCCAGCGGTTTGGGCTGTGCGTTGATATATCAGTCAGTCAGTCAGTCAGTCAGTCAGTCAGGACTTTGAATTTTATATTTATAGATAAATACAAAACTTACAAATAAAAAATATCCCCAAGATCGTTGTCTTCCGGCAGTGTCCCCAGAACACTGGCAGCATTACCTCGCTGGATAGCTATACTTATTCTCTGAGCAAGGTAATGGCCAGCCTTCTGGTTATAGGACGTGTCGACCAATTTTTTTGAAATATCTCTAAATAATTTGTGGGCTGACGGGCCCCACGGCCCCATGGTCTCTACCCCAAATGCCTCAAATATGTAACTGTTGCTTAAATTACTATATTTGCGGCGTTTGAGGCATTCTGCAGAAGCCGCTGCGGCACCGGCCTTAGACCCTGTAGCTGTGAGGTGGGACGAGGCCAGGGTATCGACGCATGTAACGTCCCACACCAAGGCACGTCCCAGCCTCCAGGGCAACAGAGTCATTCCATCAAGTCTCTTGCCATCGTCTCGAACCAAACCATTAGGTTCTAAAATGGCTGGAACGCAGACGCTGACAAGAGCCCGTCGAATTATGTCATTAAGGCCGGCGTGACGAGACATACGTCCAGCGCTTCTTCTGCATGAGAGGCCGTGATGTCCCAGCCGGTCGACGACGGTACCACAAGGACAACGATGGGGGATATTACAGGGTGCCCCTATACGAAGGCACGTGGCTAATCGAAATGACGTGTCATCCAGTAAGGTCCCGATGTTCGCCGAAGGTATGGCCTGCAACCAAAGTCCGGACTCCCACTCCGAAACGGCTAAGAGACGAGCTCGCTCCGCAGAATCAACGGATGTTTGGATTAGATTATCCCGTAGAATTCTACAAAGCGGCTCGTCCCATTGTCTTTGGGAATAAGAAATAACAGGAAAATTTGAATTTGGATTTAAGCTTGACCATGCAGTCTTGGCTTCCGTTGCATAGCTGATATCTAAATTGCTGTCACATAAAATTGGGTATTTGACTAACATTTTTTTCTGTTTGATATGTAGGGACGTCTCCATAATATAACCATAGGTGAAAGAATTACTTCGATAGCACAAAAATCTCTCGAGATATGGTAATTTGAAAATCACAATTTTTAGACTGCCCCAAAACGCTCCATACAAAAGACTACTGAATTATGACGTCACAGATCTGTATTTTGTATGCATCAAATCAGAAATTTGTACGACGGCCATGTTAAATATTACGTTTATGTGATTAGTATCATAATAAAAGTTATAGCATTTTTTATTGCTTCTCCAATGGAAATATAATTTTTTAACAATTTCATACTTTTAAAATGGACTTTCCCGCCAAACTTTGATCGATGCTAAAAAAAGTCTGACTGAAGATATTAGAATGAAAGTTTGCAGATCTTTATAGTTTTGTGTATTTTACGATATTGTTAATTTATTTGTACAATTTTTAAACATTGGAAACAACCCAATTGTTTTTGTTAAATTTTCGATACTATGAACGGAAGACAAAAAAGCTGGCAAAGCAACACTGGAAATTTTGCGTATACCAATACCTCCAAACCTTATAGGTAAGGAAGCCTGGTTCCAAGATGAGATAATTTATTTGCAAAAATAAGGTGTATAATTACATGTCCAACTTGTTCTACCCTCGCAGGGGCGTGCAAATATTTACTTACATTTGTTCAAGTTTATTTCTTTACATCATTTTAATAATAATAATTAGCTTATATATTTTAAATTAATTTTTTTTAATACTACGTTGGGTGGCAGACAAGCATATGGCCCGCCTGATGTGAAGCGGTTACCGTAGCCATATTAACGCTCGCAATATTAAAAATATCGCTCGCGCGCCACCACCCCCGCTGCCAACGCCGCACCTCCTTCCTTTCTGGTGACCTCACTCATTCGCAGGAACACAACAACCCTCAAGGGAATTGTTGTTTGGCTGCGGTATTCTGTGAGGTGGAGGTATATTCCCTAGTCGGGTAGCTTACAATTACGCTCCCTACCTCTCTTTTCGCCAGAGCTTCGTTTGTCAGTCAGCAGGGTGCACCGCCTGCAGGTGAAGTTGGCTTTGGTTCAAAGATGTTGATGAACCACTTACACCTCAAAATGCAATGGTAGATAATGATTAATTAAAAAGAAATAAATCATTTTACCATTGAAAAGTTCAGTTGAGAATAGATTATACAGTACGAACGAACTTTCGTAATATACGCGCCGCGTGGCAGCCCTTGCGATCGGGTTCACATTCGATTCAGAGGGGAGGTGAGGTCGCCTTGTGAGAGCGGCAGGGAGTGGCCGTACTCCATCTATTAGAAGACTAGCTGATTCACGCAACTTCGTCTGCGTGTCAAAGAGCGTTGAGAGTGAAGCGTGAGGTTACTATTTGAAAGGTTATAGTGAGCCAATCTTAAAAGATAAATAAATAAATATATAAATATTGTCAGACAAATTACACAGCGCCATCTAGCCCCAAAGTAAGCGAAGCTTGTGTTATGGGTACTTGACAACTGATAAACATACGTAAATACATTTTTTTTTTGGAAATACATACTTATGATACGTAGAAAACATCCAGACTAAGACAAACAGACAAGTTCATGCACACAAATGTTTGTCCTATGACTCCTATGTGGGAATCGAACCCACGAGCTTTGGTGTCGAAGCCGCGTCATTGACCTATCAAGGACTTTTTTAAATAACTTTATATTATCCTTTCTCTATGATAATATGGATAATTCCGTCGTATATAATTGTTTCGAAACTTGAACCGTTTACGCAGCGCGTGCAACGGAAGCTCTCAAAGGTAAAATTATTAAATAATGTAAAATATTTTTTTCCCGTTTATGCAAACATTTTTCATTGGTGCTCCGCTCCTATTGTTGGTAGCGTGATGTTATATAACCTCCCTCGAAAAATATGCAATCTAACATTAAAATAATTTGTAAATTCTGATGAGATAGTTCCTGAGATTAGTGCGTTCAACCAAACAAACTCTTGAGCTTTATAATATTAGCATAGATCAGGGCTGTCCAAAGGACGGCCCGCGGGCTGCATGCGACCCTCGTCATCGCTACAGTTTTTTTTACAACAAATCTGACTGAAAATTATATAAGTATATTTAGAAAAGTTAAAGTTTTCTAACTAACTGGTTATACTAAGCTTAAACTTTTGAAGTACATTGGTACTAAAATGTCAAGTAGTTATATGTTTCTGCGGCCCGCTAATCTATTTAGTAATTTGTAATGGTCAGGTATTGTATATGGTTTGGACAGCCCAGGTATAGATTATTTTAATAAAGTTAGCACTAACTTATGATTCTTGAACTGTTTCATATAATCAAGTAGTACTGCTGGATTTGCAATGTAGTGTATTCTCGATTCTTTCCCGCCGGAGTCTTCTGCCACAGCACCCATACCGTCTGGATTGTCTAGAGATTCCTGTAAATTCTCCAAGTCATCTGAAATTTGTTTAGAATTTTTTTACAGCAGGTCATGTTTGACGCGCATGCGATTTTTACTCTTATTATGTACGGCATAGGAACGAGATGGTCGCCCATGCAATATCAGTGATAGCGACAGACGGAATATGCTGGGTCAAAGAACGTAAGTATCTGGTGGGTGAGAGGGAGAGAAGAAGGAAGACCATAGGGAAATAAATAGACGTTTTACTGTGCAGCCCTGGCAGCCCAGGTAGTCATGCTCACTAAAGTGTTCAAACTGGTGGTGATATCGTGTGGCGGGTCGCCGCATTCCCATTAAAATGGTTGAATCCGGTGATGGCTGCCCCATGCATCAACTCGTAAACGGGTGCTGCCAGAGGGGACTGGTCTGCTCTGGCTGTCATGGTTGCAAGGTAAACAATAGGAGCATTTAGGATAAGTAGTAATAGACAATAATATAATTATTAGCATAATAGCGACGTGCAATTTATATATTGTAAGAATATTGTAAGATAAAAATAGAACATCGTTAATAAAAGGTACGGACCCCGGGTCTGTAGATTGTAATAATTATCAAAAAATAAAAGCTCAAGGTTGACATTTTACGTCGGGTGGCAGTGATGGCAGATGGGGGAGGAAGGTATTAGAGTTGACGCGCGTAGGACGACAGAGTGTTGGACGCCCTCCTTCTAGATGGTCCAAAGACCTTAAGAAAGTGGCTGGATGCGGAAAGCGGAGGATCGTATTTGGTGGAAAGCATTGGAGAAGGCATCTAGCAGTGGGTAGATACAGGCTGATGATGATAGGTGGCAAACAAACATGCGGCCCGCGTTACAAATCGCAAATGAAATATTGCAAATATCGCTCCTGCGCTACCACCTCCGTTTCAAACGCAGTAATTCCTTTTTCCTGGTGACCTCACTCACTCCCAGGAACACAATAACCCGAGAAATTGTTATTTGGCTGCGGTCTTCTGGTACTTCCAAATTGAAGACCTTACAATTACGCTTTTGGTCTACCTCTCCTTTACCAGAGCCTCGATAGTGAGTCAGCATGGTGTAACGTGCTGGCGAGGTTGATTTTGGTTGAAAAATGGCGGTGAAACCAACTAGTTTGGTTGAACCATTATCACCCCAAGACTCATTCGTAGCTATACCCTGAATCAGCTAATCTTAATCCAACTGCTTCACGGGTTTAACCATAGCAGCGAGCTAAATATATTATACGCTAAATAAGCGATTTATGTATCTACAACTTATTGTTTTGTAATTATTAAGATAAGACGATATATACCATATATTTTTGGGGTGTAAGTGGTTCATAACATCTTTGAACCAAAGCCAACTTCACCTGCACGCGGTGCACCCTGCTGACTGACAAACGAAGCTCTGGCGAAAAGACAGGTAGGGAGCGTAATTGTAAGCTACCCGACTGGGGAATGTACCTCCACCTCACAGAATACCGCAGTCAAATAACAATTCCCTTGAGGGTTGTTGTGTTCCTGCGAGTGAGTAAGGTCACCAGAAAGGAAGGAGATACTGCGTTGGCAGCGGAGTTGGCGGCGCACGAGCGATATTTTATGATGCCAGCGTTAATATGGCTACGGTAACCGCTTCACATCAGGCGGGCCGTATGCTTGTCTGCCACCTGACGTAGTATAAAAAAATAAAAATAATTTTTAACCTAAGACCAATTTTTGGAACAAAAAAACCGATGGCTTCAGCTTCGGCTTCAGTTTCAGCGGTAGGGTCCCTGGTACCCGTATGTATTGGAGTGATTTTAAAGACATTTCACGTCGAAACGTGTAGTGATAAGTATTACTTTCATGCTCCAGTTCTTTCGTTCTTCTTTCTTCACTGTTAAGTCTTTTGACAATTTGTATCAATTCTTCTTTATTGCTCATGTTAACGTCACTGTTATGATCCTTCTGTCTGCCCTGTGTTTCTTTGCTGTCGTCTATATGTGAAAGAAATGCTGAAACAGGTTTTTTCATTGAGTGAGCGAGCGGAGCAAACGGAACGATATACGCCGAAAAGTTTTTTTTTTTATACTACTTCGGGTGGCAGACAAGCATACGGCCCGCCTGATATGAAGCGGTTACCATAGCCATATTAACGCTCGCAACATAAAATATTGCTCGCGCGCCGCCACCCCTGCTGCCGACGCAGCATCTCCTTGCTTTCCGGTGACCTCAATCACTCGCAGGAACACAACAACCCTCAAGGGAATTGTTACTTGGCTGCAGTATTCTGTGAGGTGGAGGTACATTCCCCAGTCGGGTAGCTTACAATTACGCTTCTACCTGTCTTTTCGCCAGAGCTTCGTTTGCCAGTCAGCAGGGTGCACCGCGTGCAGGTGAAGTTGGCTTGGGTTCAAAGATGTTGATGAACCACTTACACTCCAATATCATTTAAAAACATCATAAAAGTCGTTCTTGGAAATGAATACTCCAAAACCACTGAACCGATTTTGATGAAACTTGTCACAATTAAAGACCTCGACATGCTTGAGGTTTGTGTCGAAAAAAAATTGAGATCGATCATGTCCTTGAGGAATGATCATCAAATACATTTTCCATTGAAATCAATGGAAAACATACGCTTAGCGAATCTACTCTCCTATTCCATCTCGATTTCGCTAAAATCCGGCCGTTTATTTTTATGTGGAGGTGGGCAAACGAGCATGTGGGTCACCTGATGGAAAGCAACTACCACCGCCCATGAAGATCAGCAACACCAAAGGGTCGCCGATCCTTTGCCAACCTTCCTTCCTTTCCTTCTTTCTGGTGACCTCACTCTCTAGCAGGAACACAACAATCCTCAAGGAAATTCTTATTTGGAAGCGGTATATATAACTGGGAGCGATAGTATAGCATCCACAGATAGGCTACGGTCGACGTTGCTTAACTTGCGTGATCGATTAGACTGACACGCGCAACGACGAAGTAAATTCCATCCACTTACCAACAGTGACTAAGAAAATATACGATTTCATTTTGATGTTTTCTTTGTAAGAGAGGCATGGCTGTTAAAGTTATATTTTATGTGTTTCAAAACTCAATGCTTATCGGAAAAGAAATTAGATTTATGGCGTGACAAAACTAGGTTTATGTAACGTAAGCAAAGAAATTCATGTAGACCTTTAATGGCACACACATTCCCACCACTGTGTCTCCTGTGTAGCCAGGATTAACAGCGGCGACCGCCGTTGGCCGTGTGGTTTCCGGCAGACTAGAATAGAATCACTCCGTCTCTTCCCGTGGATGTCGTACAAGGCGACTAAGGGAAATACATTATCAAACCCGCCTCCCCAACCCGTCTGGCCAGCGTGGGGAGTGTAGGCCAAATCCTCCTTCTGTCTTGGACGGACGAGAGAGGGTCGTGCTCCTGTAGTGGAGACTAAAATGACCTGATGATGAATGAATGAAATGACCGCCAAAAAGGCAACGAACAATGAGGTCCTTGAAGGGTTGGCAAGCACTTTTATTAATAAAAAAACATTTAGATTTCCGTTTGTATCCCTGCGATTGACGAGGACCCACCACACATTCCCGCCAGCATCTCCTGTGTAGCCAGGATTAACAGCGGAGACCACCAAAAATGGCAATGAACAGTGAAGTCTACTGCAGTCTCGGGGTAAGACTACGACTGTCTTGGAAGTCATAACAAATTTAATTAGAAGAATTTAGTAGGAGTCCCTACCTGCGGAACCTTGGAGTTAGCAATTGGCGAGAGTTGTCCCAGGATCGAAAGGCATGGCGTCGTCTGGTGTCGGAGGCCAAGATCCACTTTGGGTCGTTGCGCCGTAGCAGTAAGTAAGTAAGTAGGAGTAGGAAGCTTTTGGCAATGTGAGAGACAGCAATATGGCAAATAGGCATTAAAAGCCTAAAGAGATGGCTAGTCAAGTGAAGCTCAACTGCCGTGTTGGCGGTGCACCACAGATTATAAATATTTAACACTAGTCGAGCAGAGAAAACGTTAAAGTCAAGCTATTGTGTATATGACGAGCTCGGTGGTCGAATGGTTAGCAATGACCACTTTGACTCCGAGGTCGCGGGTTCGATTCCCGCACAAGACAAACATTTATGTGCATGAACATGTCTGGTTGTCTTGGTCTGGGTGTTTTCTATGTATTATAAGTAAGTATTTACAAAAAAAATGCATTTAAGTACATTTATCAGTTGTCTAGTACCCATAACACAAGCTTTGCGCTTAATTTGGGACTAGATGGCGCTGTGTAAATTGTCCAGAAATAATTATTATTAATTAATTAATTATTTATTGTTATTTTTTGGGCCCCTGCTTCGTATACTTAAAAAAAATAGATTAGTTTTCCGTTTATATCCCTGCGATTGACGAGGACCCACCACACATTCCCGCCAGCATCTCCTGTGTAGCCAGGATTAACAGCGGAGACCACCAAAAATGGCAATGAACAGTGAAGTCTACTGCAGTCTCGGGGTAAGACTACGACTGTCTTGGAAGTCATAACAAATTTAATTAGAAGAATTTAGTAGGAGTCCCTACCTGCGGAACCTTGGAGTTAGCAATTGGCGAGAGTTGTCCCAGGATCGAAAGGCATGGCGTCGTCTGGTGTCGGAGGCCAAGATCCACTTTGGGTCGTTGCGCCGTAGCAGTAAGTAAGTAAGTAGGAGTAGGAAGCTTTTGGCAATGTGAGAGACAGCAATATGGCAAATAGGCATTAAAAGCCTAAAGAGATGGCTAGTCAAGTGAAGCTCAACTGCCGTGTTGGCGGTGCACCACAGATTATAAATATTTAACACTAGTCGAGCAGAGAAAACGTTAAAGTCAAGCTATTGTGTATATGACGAGCTCGGTGGTCGAATGGTTAGCAATGACCACTTTGACTCCGAGGTCGCGGGTTCGATTCCCGCACAAGACAAACATTTATGTGCATGAACATGTCTGGTTGTCTTGGTCTGGGTGTTTTCTATGTATTATAAGTAAGTATTTACAAAAAAAATGCATTTAAGTACATTTATCAGTTGTCTAGTACCCATAACACAAGC
The DNA here is from genome assembly GCA_937001555.2 of Hypsopygia costalis. NCBI lineage: Eukaryota > Metazoa > Arthropoda > Insecta > Lepidoptera > Pyralidae > Hypsopygia > Hypsopygia costalis. The sequence goes on from OW443355.2 coordinate 1,236,619, forward strand.
TTTGCGCTTAATTTGGGACTAGATGGCGCTGTGTAAATTGTCCAGAAATAATTATTATTAATTAATTAATTATTTATTGTTATTTTTTGGGCCCCTGCTTCGTATACTTAAAAAAAATAGATTAGTTTTCCGTTTATATCCCTGCGATTGACGAGGACCCACCACACATTCCCACCACTGTCTCCTGTGTAGCCAGGATTAACAGCAGCGACCGACAAAAAAGGCAATGAATAATGAAGTTCACTGCAGTGCCGCGGGTAGAACTACTATTTTGAGATAATCTTAGTGCATATAACGTATTCACGTACAACGCACGGTCGTGTCGTGTCCATGGCAGAGCCACATCGCATTGTCAGCGAAATACATTGAGCTTATGAAATCGTCCGGTCGTTCTGTCCGTCCGTTGCCATGAAACTCAAAATTTCGAAATTCTGACTTCGGATTCGTGTAGAGCAGTGTTTCCCATTTGTCGGGTCGCGACCCGGTACCGGTCCATCAAAATAAAATACCAGGTCGCAATATTCCCGCCGTGTTTTGAAAATAATATTATCTACTATCGATGGACGCATCGTGAATATTCGTACGATACCAAAATATGTAGTATTTAATAAAACAGTTTTACTATTAATAAATTTGTATTATTTTACTTAATGGAGCCAGCTCGGGTTTTAAAAGTATAAAGTGAGTCACGAAGGGGCAGTGTGAAAATTACCGGGCCATGACAGAACAATGTTTGGGAAACACTGGTGTAGAGCATCAAAAAGTAGTAATGTAAAGTGACCTTGGTTTTCTGATATCAATTCTGGATTTAGAAAAAAAAAATTTTTCGCTATGGTGGCCCATGCTGCCATGTTTTATTATTTAATATTGTTTGATTTCTTTATACAAACGGTGCTGAGTAATGTGCGAATAGTACTGAAGTACATGGAACATGTCTCCAGACAGGCGGGGGAGAGTGACTGAAGGATTATGGGGTGTAAGTGGTTCAACAACATCTTTGAACCAAAGCCAACTTCACCTGCACGCGGTACACCCTGCTGACTGACAAACGAAACTCTGGCGAAAAGAGAGGTAGGGAGCGTAATTGTAAGCTACCCGACTGGGGAATGTACCTCCACCTCACAGAATACCGCAGCCAAATAACAATTCCCTTGAGGGTTGTTGTGTTCCTGCGAGTGAGTGAGGTCACAAGAAAGGAAGGAGATGCTGCGATGGCAGCGGGGGTGGCGGCGCGCGAGCGATATTTTATTGCGCGTTAATATGGCTCCGGTAACCACTTTACATGAGGCGGGCCGTATGCTTGTATAAACCCGACGTAGTATAAAAAAAAAAGATCCATGAGGGTCGACGTGCCACCTGTCCTGCAGCACTGGACCCACTCTTAGATACGATAAATGTGCAAATAAATGTTTTTTTTTCTTCTTCTTCGGCTTCAAACATAGTAAGTAAACTTTTTAGGTGACATGACCGGAATAAAACAATATGTTATTTTTAATAAATAATAGTTTATTTAGTCTCTTGAGTATTGAATACTTGATTACCCTTGTGAGAAGGGAGGATTGGCGTTGGTTGTCAAATAGAAGATTCCCGTGGATCTGTAAATCATAAAGAAATATTACAAAATTGCATGACGATTCATGTCATTTTGAATATAGACGATCTACCACAGTATAAGAAAGAAAGTAAATATATATATCTCATACCGAAATTTAGATAATGTTATAATAAAGCACTTGTATAGCGAAATCTTAAAATCTTAATGTCAGTCTTTTACGCACAAGCCATCAAAATAAATTTAAAAAGTTATTTTTCGATACAGCTCTTTATGGACAACTGTATCGAAAATAACTTTTTTTCAATTTCGATACAGCTTCAGCCTTGGGTTCAGCTATATTAAGGAGGTTGCAATGCAAATGCATTGCAACTTTGCAAAAAAATGCGACATAATCTGTGAACGCGTAGCGGCGCGCATGCACCATGCATACTCGATGTGTAAATGGATTTATAAGGAAGTAATAAAGCTGTTAAATTACCTTCATGGTTTTATTTAAATTATTATTATCATCTATTTCATGAGATAAGTAAAGTAGTGTATAAAACTGCACATAATTAGGTCTTAAAATACTCGTGTGACACATTCGCATTCGGCTCATGTTATAAACTCACACTCGTATTTTAAGAACCCTCATTATGCAACAGTTTCATAAAATACTGTTAATTAACATCACATTATGCTTTTAAAGATATTTTCTACCACGAACTGTGAAATTGTGGAATCAATTTCCCTCAGCAATATTCCTAAATAAACGACCCCCAACTAGATGTAGCTACCACAAGAAAGTTGTAAGGAGTTGATGGATGCAGGTCGCTCAGGATCGGGGCGTGTGGCTCTCTAAGGGGACACCTATATTCAGCAGTGGATTAATACGCGCTGATATGATGATGATGACCGGGACACGCTTGTACCAAGTCTTTGGCTAGTAGTTTATAAAGTCTTTTTAAAAAACGGGACGGGGGACAACCACACATGCCCACCACTGTGTCTCCTGTGTAGCCAGGATTAACAGCGGCGACCACCGAATAAGGCAATGAACAATGAAGTCCATTGCAGACCCGTGGGTAAAACTACGGCTGCCTTGGAACTCACAACGAATTTACTCAGAAGAAATTAGTAGGAGTAAGTAGCTTTTGGAATTTTACTTCCCCTCTTAGCAATGCGATAGACAGCAATATGGCAAATGTGCCTTTAAAAGTCTAAAGAGATGGCTAGTCAAGTGAAGCTCAACTGCCGTGCTCCACGGATTTTAAGTATCTAACACTATTGGGGACCTAAAACATTGAGTTGTTACCAAACACATCGATTCCAATAATATGAATTGCAAAATCGTCTGAACACTTGGTAATTCTCCCTAGTTGCTGCCAACTCAGAATAGTATACGCGACATGCAATGAATTTACGTTGAACGTGTCGTCCCTCTCCCTCCGCCGAAGATCACACTCCCAGAGAACAATCTCTTTGTTTACTAGTCAAGTGAAGATCAACTGGCGTGTACTGGTAGGGACCTAAATCACTGAGTTGTTACCTAACACATCGATTCCAATAATATGAATTGCAAAATCGTCTTAAATCTTGGCAATTCTCCTGGTTCCTTTCTTTCTGTCTGTTCTCCCTGGTTTCATTTCCGCTTGGTAATTAGGCTCGCTATCCGTCCGGGTTTGAAGGGCGTCCGGGGAGCGTCCGGGCGGGGTGCCATTTGTAGTCCACTAACGCCCGCTCCACGCTGCGATTAACCGTCTTTTCATAGAACCTACCCAGTTTTAGGATTGATCCCGCCCATCTGGAGAGTGCCTGGCAGGAGGCAGTTGCCAGTCATGGCTGTCACGTAGGACAGACACCGGCGGCCGGTGAAACCACCTGACGTGAGAGACTCAGCTAAGTAGAAGAATGATCTGCAAAATAAATTTGTTTTATTCAATAATATAGCTCCACAACGCCGTAGTTGAGCAGCGTAGTGGAGCACTAAACCTTCGAATAGGGAAGACCCTATTCGAAGTTGTTTCAAGCATTATTTTTCTTAGCGTGCTGCACAATATGGTGCTGCGCCTCTCATATAAAAAAGGAGTACATACCTAGGATTTCTCGCTAGTCGAGAAAACAGAATGATAAAATGGACGACACTAAATTATTGGCAGCGTTATAGAGAGACGAACTTCTTAGCTTCCATGGATTCACTGTGCGGGTGCCGGGTCCATCGTGTGGCAGAGAGAGAAACCCCAAGTAGATCCCGAGACTTGTAACACGGGTGTAGGTTTAAGGGGCCCCTTTCCGACGTACATCAACACTCACCTTCACTACTTGTGTTTCTCTCCCTGCCCTGCCAAATCTGGTATGAACCTGCTAATGCAGCTTTAGATACTTCTAGTATAGAACTTATTGCACTTCTGGACAAGCCAGGGTCTTTCAGCAGGTCATAGAGAGATTTTGCTGGTATACCTCTCGCTCCTACTTCTACAGCGTATAGATTAACTACATAGCCGCTTTTTGTTAATTCGTTTAGGAGGTATATATATTTATAATCAAAATATAAAAGACGAATTAAAAATTACATTCTCCGAATACAAAAGACATAAAAATCGCGCGTCGTCGTCCTACTGCCTACGGCAGGAAGTGGATGGGGGTCGAAATCTCCCCGGAAATACGCAAACACCTTAAGACAAGAGTTTTAGTCTAGAGAACAAATCTATACGTATAATATTATAAACCTGATGAGTTTGTTTGTTTGGTTGAACGCGGAATCTCAGCAACTACTCATTCGAATTGAAAAATAGTTTTAGTGTTAGATAAACTATTTTTCGAGGCTATATAACATCACGCTACCACCAATAGGAGCGGAGCAACAATGAAAATTGTTAGAAAAATGGGGAATAAAATATTCCTTTTGAGAGGTTGCGTGCGCTGCGTAAACGCGTTCAAGTTACGCAACAATTATAAACGACGGAATTATTCATCTTAAAAAGATCTTAAAAAAAAAAAATCCGTGACAGTCTATCTTTTGATTGGCTCACTATAACCTTTCAAATGGTGACCTTACGCTTCACTCTCAATGCTCTGACTCACGCAGACGAAGTTGCGCCAGTCAGTTATTTAATGGATATAATAATTTAACTCTACCTGTCATGATCACAAGCCTGCGAGTTACACCCAGGCATGTCGACTCCACCGTTGGGATAGAAGTCCACTTGCCCAAGCGTGGACAAAAAGCCCAGGAGACCAGCGTTGGTATGGATAACCTCAGTGTAGCCTCCATCGTCCTCCCTGAATCTGTGGTCGTTGGTTATCCAACCAGGGAAGGCAGGATCCAAAGCTGAAATAGATAATTTATAATTAAAAGGGGCTCATCTGCGAAAAACTTTCTTTCGGTTATTCCTTCAAAACTGGTTGCCGTCTCTGGAGACAGGGGGGCTGGCTCTTTCTTTGCTCAAATAGTCAGCATTGCTATTCAGCGAGAAAACGCAGCCAGTGTTCTTGCCTCCCTGCCGCATGGGACCGATATTTTTGAGGTATGGTATAAGTAGTATTGTTTTGTTATTTGTTTTATTTATAAGTAATTTTAAGATTAGATTATTTTTATTTACTTTAGTTTAGTTGTATGTTGTTGTTACTTAATATTATAATGAATAATTATAGTGTACGTAATTATTTATTAAAAGTTGTATGGATTCCTACTCCTTTGGAGCCCAGATTTTAGGTTTCTGTTCTTATCTTAGAGTGGGTCCAGTGCTGCTTGGTCCGGTGACACGTCGACCCTCATGGATCTTTTGTGCTCTCCGTAATCCTTTGTCACTGTTCCATGTACTTCAGTATGCCGCTTATTTGCCGTATGCCGTTTGCCGGCTGTCACATTGACACATCAAGTATTTCATGGTCTCGTTAGACCCTTTATGTTTTGCACTCTGGGCTATTAACAAATCTCATTTTGTGAAAAAAAAAGAGACGTGTTGATAGCCCATTTCTGTTCTTCAATTTATTCTATCTTTTAGAATGGTATAGTTGAAAATGCTAATAGGAAAAGGTTTGCTGCATTACAGTTTGCATATAGGTGACTGACTTCGCTCAACGATTGTTGGATGATTGTTGATGGCCTCACACATTGGAGCCTAAGTGGTCTCGTTCTGTGCGGTTCCAGAGTTTTCTCCCGCGTACTGTCAAGCTGTGGAATGAACTGCCTGTCAAGGTTTTCCCAGGAGACTATAGCATGGGGTTCTTCAAAAAGGGCGTGACGAGGTTTTTACAGGGTCGGCAACGTGTGATGCCCCTGGGGTTACATACGTTCATAGTAACTGCTTTCCATCAGGCGGGCCGTATGCTAGTTTGTCACTTTAGTGGTATAACAAAAATGTTTAAAACTTACAAGTAATATAATGAATGGTTCCAGCGACATTCCTGCCGATGATGCCGACCTGGTGACCTCCAAGGCTGAAGCCAGCGAGATGGAACTGTCCAGGGTTTGACCCGCTGGCTGAGTTTAGCCAGTTCACGAACCGAGCCACGCTTTCTCCTTTAAAGATAATTTTTAAAAGGTTTTTATTTGTTTATTTTTTTATTGGAAACAAAAGAGAAAGAAAGAAAGAAAAACATTTATTTGCTCATTACACAGCACAGTATAAACAAATCAACAAACAGATAATATATTACAAGGAAGAAAATTAAAGTACTGTGCAATGTCGCAAAATGGTCCCAACTCAGCATAAAACCGAAATCTGCAACAGACTCGGCACTGATTTTCAGTTAGGACCAATTGCAACATCACGGACATACAAGCACAATAAAAACAAAACAACAAAATAGAAACAACATAAAAAATTACACAACAAAATAAAAAAACTCAATAACATTAACAACTATTCTAGACATTTCATATAACAAATACATTAACGATATTTTAAGTAAAATAGGTGAGTTAAATAATATAAAAAGAAAAGTAAATAATAATAATAATGATATTCTTTCGTCCTCAATCGAAATTCAGTCATTCGCATTCAATCAACAATCGACTCACACACAGCACTCAGACGTCCCATCACTAACCCGCACTTCCCGTTCCATCAAACATTCGTTTCATTCAGTCATCATTCATTCATTTTATTACATAATTATTGTGAATTTAGCATTGCAAACAAAACAAGAATCTTACTTCTAAATATGTCTGGAAATACAGTAGCTATACACGTGAACTGGACAAGATTAGCCCAATATTTAGTCTACACAAACAACATACTTCACAAATTATTAAAACACGCATTAATTTGGGCTGTCACTGCTGTCAGGGATCACTGTCATCTTTGAACCAAAGCTAACCTCACGTGGTGCATGCTGACTGACAAATTTAGCTCAACTGCTGGTAACCCTAGAGTTCTACAGACTAAGCTGAACATGTTTGTTAATAACTTTAACCAAAGACCAATTTTTGGAATCAACAAGTTCGATCGGCCAGCTTCGGCGGTAGTGCCCCTCCCCTAGTTGGAGAAGCAATCCCGAAGTTATTAGACCTCCAGATATGTACTAATATTATAAAGCTGAAGAGTTTGTTTGTTTGAACGCACATATCTCAGGAACTACTGGTTTGAATTGAAAAATTCTTTTAGTGTTAGATAGCCTATATTTCAAGGAAGGATGTAGGTTATATTATTAGACGAGCTCGGTGGCGTAGCGGTCAATGACGCGGCTTCGACACCAACGCTCGTGGGTTCGATTCCCACATAGGACGAACGTTTGTGTGCATGAACATGTCTGTTTGTCTTAGTCTGGGTGTTTTCTATGTATCATAAGTATGTATTTACAAAAAAAAAATGTATTTACGTATGTTTATCAGTTGTCTAGTACCCATAACACAAGCTTCGCTTACTTTGGGGCTAGATGGCGCTGTGTAATTTGTCTGACAATATTTATATTTATATAACATCACGCTACCACCAATAGGAGCGGAGCACCAATGACAAATGTTGTACCAATGAAAAATGGGAAAAAAATATTTTGAAGGCTTTCGTTGTGTGCGCTGCGTAAACTGTTGAAGTTACGCAAAATCATGTATGATGGAATTGTTCCTCTTTATAAGTTCTAAAAAAAGTCCGAGACAGCGCATATGTCTATCTTTTAAGATTGGGTTGTTTCCAATGTTTAAAAATTGTACAAATAAATTAACAATATCGTAAAATACACAAAACTATAAAGATCTGCAAACTTTCATTCTAATATCTTCAGTCAGACTTTTTTTAGCGTCGATCAAAGTTTGGCGGGAAAGTCCATTTTAAAAGTATGAAATTATTAAAAAATAATATTTCCATTGGAGTAGCAATAAAAAATGCTATAACTTTTATTATGATAATAATTACATAAACGTAATATTTAACATAGCTGTCGTACAAATTTCTGATTTGATGCATATAAAATACAAAACTGTGACGTCATAATTCGGTAGTCTTTTGTATGGAGCGTTTTGGGGCAGTCTAAAAATTGTGATTTTCAAATTAATATATCTCGAGAGATTTTTGTGCTATCGAAGTAATTCTTTCACCTATGGTTATATTATGGAGACGTCCCTACATATCAAACAGAAAAAAATGTTAGTCAAATAGCCAATTGACTCACTATAACCTTTTTTTATGGTAATCAAATTTGTTTGCAATTAATGAGTTAAATTGAATATAATAAAATGAAATTGAATTAGATTAGACTTAATTAAATTGACTTGACTTGGATTAAATTAAATTAAATTGACTCTAATTGAATTAAATTAAGCTGTATTAAATTAAATTAAATTGTGTTAAATTGATCAAATTAAATTAGTATAAATTAACTTCAATGTACTAACGTAGATTATAAGGTTCCAATGTTATAAAGTACAAAAATTATAAGGTTCCAATGGAACCTATTATGGAACTTTATTGGTCTGAAATATTTTTTATTTTTATTTTATTAATGCATTATTTGCAAACAAATTTGAAAGCAGGTATAAAATTAGTAGGTACCTACATAAATTATTCACCATAAGTATCTTTTTCTTAATTATACGGTTATGTTAAGTACTTGATTACCTATGGTCTTACCACGATAACTGATATTCACGCGGACGAAGTCGCGGGCAACAGCTAGTTAGAGATATGACTCAAGACAAGACAGCATGACTTCACTGGTTTGATCACCCTCTAGGTCAGCGGTTCCCAATTAGTTTTTTCTACGTACCACTTCAAGAAAGACCTCAAACTTGCGTACCCCTTATTGCCGGAACGTTAAATAAAAAATGAAATTAGGTGTATATTATATTTATTATCATCAAAAGACATTCTAAAGACACACTAAAGCCCTCGATGCATACGTTTGACTTACCTACTGATCGTTTAATTGAATTGAATATTATTTTGGCAATTGTTATTGCATTATTGTTTTTAAGGATTTAATATTTTAGTTAAGAGATTGCTGCGCGTACCCCTTGATGCAATCTCACGTACCCCCGGGGGTACGCGTACCACTGATTGGGAAACACTGCTCTAGGTCATGATAGGACTCTCTATGATGGAACGGTATTGGACTGATACAAGATTTAGGGTGTAAGTGGTTATCAACATCGTCAACAAAGCCAACCTCACCTGCACGTGGTGCCTGCTGACTGACAAACGAGGCTCTGGCGAAAAGAGAGGTAGGGCATAAGGTATTTTGTAAGCTGCCCGACTGGGGAAGTAGCTCACATCATCAGGTCCATTTTAGTCTCCACTACAGGCGCACGACCCTCTCTCGTCCGTCCTAGACGGAAGGAGGATTTGGCATACACTCCCCACGCTAGCCAAACGGGTTGGGGAGGCCTGATCGATATTTGATAATGTTATTTCCCTTAGTCGCTTTGTACGACATCCACGGGAAGAAACGGAGTTATTCTATTCTAGTCTGCCGGAAACCACACGGCCAATTACCTCATAAGACATGTATCTAAATTTCCAGTAGGTATTATATGCAGGCCTCCCCAACCCGTCTGGCCAGCGTGTGGAGTGTAGGCCAAATCCTCCTTCTGTCTGGGACAGACGAGAGAGGGTCGTGCTCCTGCAGTGGAGATGGATACTAAAATGACCTGATGATGATGATGATGATTATATGCAGTATTATATGTTAATTAAAAACACCATAGTGTCATTTTCGCTTTCAAAAAGTTCAATGGTAATCGAATTCGACTTCTGAATACTCACCAGAAGTAGGTGTGTTGGTGACAGCTGCTACATAGTTGATGGTACCAGCACCAGCGCTCCAGTCTACCACGATGACGTTCACGTCCGCTGCAGCCAGGAATGCTGGAAAAAAATTTGTAAAAAGGTTAAAAGCTGATGGATGCAGAAAGCCCAGGATCGCATATGGTACTTTTTTTAAACAACTAAAGTGACAAGACAAACAAGCATACGGCCCGCCTGATGGAAATAAAATACCGTAGCCTATAAACGCCTGAAACACCAGGGGCATCACACGTTGCCGACCCTGTACAAAACCTCTTCACGCCGTTTTTGAAGAACCTGTAGTCTCCTGAGAAAACTTCGACAGGCAGTTCATTCCACAGCTTGACAGTAAATTTCTCTGGAACCGCACAGTATGTGAAAAATATGGTGGTCCATGGTCATGATAAAAAGAAGTAACTCCTCACGACAACAGGTGACCTGTATCCAAGGTCGTCGCCAGCCGATGGCCCAGGGGGCCAAGTTGATATGGAGAATGAGAAAAGTATGAATTGTAGGTAAAGTCGAGAGCTCATGAAGCTTTTTACTTGTACAGCGATTGTAATTATAACGGTACAGAGTCCAACGTGTAGCGCTTCACGAGTTCTTGACTGTACAATAAATAAGGGGGGGGGGGGGCGCAGTTGCCCCCCCCCCCCCTTATTTATTTATTGTACAGTCAAGAACTTATTTATTGTACAGTCAACTTTCCCTTTTTATTGATCCTTTTTATTGATATTGATGATTGATTTATGATCTTTAAGTGCACGTGGTGCGTACCCACGACTAACGAGTCTCGACTGTCGAGAGAGAGGTGCACTGCGTAATTTTCGGCTGCCCGACTGGGCAAATACCTTCAACTCACGAAGTGGAGTGGAGTGGCGACCACAGTCATATAACAATTTCCTTGAGGGTTGTGTTTCTGCGAGTGAGATCACCAGGATGACAAGGTAGAAGTTACTGCATAGCCAGCGGGGGCAGCGGCATGCGAGCGATATTTCATGTTTTTCAGAGCATGGGGTTCTTCAAAAAAGGCGTGAAGAGGTTTTTACAGGGTCGGCAACGCGCGTGTGATGCCTCTGGTGTTACAGGCGTTCATAGGCTACGGTAACTGCTTTCCATCAGGCGGGCCGTATGCTTGTTTGCCACACTGGTGGTATAAAAAAAAAAAAAAAAAAAAAAGGCAGACCGTATGCTCATTTTACGCCTGACGTGGTGTAAAATAACGAGTACCGCTTGATTTACCTGGCACAAGAACAGTATTGAAGTCAGCAGAAGCGGAGTCCAGCCAGCCATGGACAAGGATCACTGTTCTTCTGGATGCAGCGAAGTGGGTCTGGGAGAGTAGACCTTGATTGCCCATGACGATGGGCTGGCTCACCGATGGATTGGCCCTGAAATCAAAATGCATTTAAGAGGAAAAATTTAAGAGGAAGTGACTGGGTCTCCTGCTTTATGGATGCAATGAGATAATACAATAATTTGATAAGTTAATTAATTATCCTGGTAAGGATTGCCAGGTTTAATTATTTTTCTCACATATCGCATCGAACTAAAAAGTGAAATATGAATATAGTTAAAAACTTCGGACGCGCAGCATGCGCCACCATAGCGAAATTTTTTTTTTTTTCGGAATCCTGAATTGATATCGGAAAACCAAGGTCACTTTACATTACTTTTTGATGCTCTACACGAATCCGAAGTCAGAATTTCGAAATTTTGAGTTTCATGGCAACGGACAGACAGACAGAACGACTTTTGTTCGGAAAACCAAGGTCACTTTACATTACTACTTTTTGATGCTCTACACGAATCCGAAGTTAGAATTTCGAAATTTCTAGTTTCATGGCAACGGACAGACAGAACGACCGGACGATTTCATAAGATCAATGAATTTCGCTGAAAATTAAAAAAAAAACACGCTTTCATGATCAATCGAACTGAAAAACGAAAAATATTTTTTATTATAGGCAGAAAATATAAATGAACCTACCATCCAGCCTTACCGAAGCCGATTACCATCTGATTATATAATTACGCTAAAGATGTTTATCATTAACTTTAATTTGACGAGCTCGGCGTAGCGGTCAATGACGCGGCTTCGACACCAACGCTCGTGGGTTCTATTCCCACACAGGACAAACATTTGTGTGCATGAACATGTCTGTTTGTCTTGGTCTGGGTGTTTTCTATGTATCATAAGTATGTATTTACAAAAAAAAAAATGTATTTACGTATGTTTATCAGTTGTCTAGTACCCATAACACAAGCTTCGCTTACTTTGGGGCTAGATGGCGCTGTGTAATTTGTCTGACAATATTTAATTTAATTTAATTTTAATTAACTTAAATCTAAGATCCATTTTGGCGATCAAAAATGGGGTGTAGCGGTGCCATGGACACTGGTCGTGTGTTGTACGTGAATACGATATGTGCACTAAAATTATCTCAAAAAGGCAGCGCTTCTCCGTCCTCCGTACGCGATGTTCCATAGTCCTTACTTAGCGTGATAATTATTTGATCTTTCATCTATCCAGTGGTGTGATTGAATTTTGGATGGAGATGATAGATTTGTAGCTGCAACACCAAACTGTATCCCCCGATTTTGTTAACATTAGTCTTTTTGAATTGCCTCCCTGTGGAAGCAATTATAAAGATATATTCATGTTGAAAGGACTAAAGGGGATTTCTCTTTATTTTTTTTTATACTACATCGGGTGGCAGACAAGCATACGGCCCGCCTGATGTGAAGCGGTTACTGTAACCGTATTAACGCTCGCAACATATCACCTCTTCACCAGGTAAGTAAAGACTTTTTTTATATCGCTTCGGGTGGCAGACAAGCATGGCTCACCTGATCTGAAGCGGTTACCGTAGCCATATTAACCTTCGCAACATAAATTATCGCTCGCGCGCCGCCACCCTCGTTGCCAATGCAGCTTCTCCTTCTTTTCTGGTGACCTCACTCACTCGCAGGAACACAACAACCCTCAAGGGAATTGTTATTTGGCTGCGGTATTCTGTGAGTTGGAGGCACATTCCCCAGTCGGGCAGCTTACAATTACGCTCCCTACCTCTCTTTTCGACAGAGCTTAGTTTATCAGTCAGCAGGGTGCACCGCGTGCAGGTGAAGTTGGCTTTGGTTCAAAGATGTAGATAAACCACTTACACCCCGAATTAATTCAGAAATTCTCCTGATAACGGTTATCTCACAATTATTTGAATACCATATATTTTTAAGTACTGTCTAAAACCCTTTATCATTTGTAATAATTTAATAATTTAAGTAGCCAATTTAATCCAACGTTTTTTTTTAAATATTTTAATCTTATACGTTATTAATATTTATGTCATAATTTTTCGATAATGTCCATTGTTTTAATATTATCGGTTATTCGGAGTTACGTGTCGATAACTTTTACTGAGGAGAGAATATCGGTACATTAGGTACATCGGGACATGCCCACGACAATGGGGTGTAAGTGGTTCATCAACATCTTTGAATCAAAACCAACTTCACCTGCACGCCGTACACCCTGCTGACTGACAAACGAAGCTCTGGCGAAAAGAAAGGTAGGGAGCGTAATTGTAAGCTACCCGACTGGGGAATGTACCTCCGCCTCACAGAATACCGCAGCCAAATAACAATTCCCTTGAGGGTTATTGTGCTCCTGCGAGTGAGTGTGGTCACCAGAAAGGAAGGAGATGCTGCATTGGCAACGAGGGTGGCGGCGCGCGAGCGATAATTTATGTTGCGAAGGTTAATATGGCTACGGTAACCGCTTCAGATCAGGTGAGCCATGCTTGTCTGCCACCCGAAGCGATATAAAAAAAGTCTTTACTTACCTGGTGAAGAGGTGATACTGGTTCTCCACGTCGGGGTTGTATCTGGCAACATCTTCGAGATCGCTGGCTTTTAACCACAGGTCAGCGAGGACTGGTCCGTTGGGACCTGGCACGTACTGGTACCGGTCGTCGTCATATTTTATTATGACCTGGTCCGCTGGTAAAGCTGCAATATATTATACATCTTCATCATCATCATCAGGTCATGTTAGTCTCCACTACAGGAGCACGACCCTCTCTCGTCCGTCCCTGACAGATAGAGGATTTGGCCTACACTCCCCACGCTGGCCAGATGGGTTGGGGAGGCCTGATCGAATTATACAAAATTATACATCTTAATATATATAATTCTGAATGTGTGTTTATTACTAACATCTCTCAAACCACCTCCTAAACTCCTAAATCACGTGGTGCACCCAGCTGACTGACAAACGAGTATTTGGCGAAAAGTGCCATGCCCGACTGGGGAAGTACCTCCACCTCACAGAATACCGCAGCCAAATAACAATTCCCTGGAGGATTGTTGTGTTCCTGCGAGTGAGTGATGTCACCAGAAAGAAAGAAAGGAAAGAGTATACGCTGGCAACGGATCGGCGACCCATTATGCTGCGGCTACAGTACCGTGATATGCCAATAATTATTGCCATAATTTCAACAACGCCTAGGTGTAACCACGATTTATGGCCATAATTTTACATTGCCAAACAATATGGCAAATGACGGTAGACAATAGCTCCGGCGGCGGTCTTTTTTCGCACATCAAAGAGAATTACCGCAGTAATTAATGCGTTTGTGGCCACACTACCGTTTGTCCAGTGTGCAGCATGAGCTCAACGGCGACGCACGTATCGACCGACATGGAGTGGTCAAATGAAAAAGCTTAAATTTTGGAATTATTCTAATGCGAACCGTATCTTTTTATTATGGGCTTTCGGTCGGGTATCCCCCGATAAAAATCGCGGTGTACAATGATGGTTTGAAGAAGAAAAAAGACCGAAACCATCTAAATAAATATAACAGCTGCAGCTTCAACCTCCATCTTGAAAAATGATATTTTTCCCGCTTAATTTATTGACATATCTAGGTAAACTCTAGTATAACCACCCCACTTCACGCAGTAATTTCAACGGTAATTCAATGCCATAATTATTGCGGTAACAGCCCGGTAGACGGTAAGGTAGTGTAGCCGCAGCATTAGTGTTGCTGACCTCCATGGGCGGTGATGATTGCTTTCCATCAGGTGACCCGCATTCTCGTTTGCCCCCTCTCATATAAAAAAAAATATTAAATTCTTCTGAATGTGTGTTTATCACTTAATTACTTCTAAACTAAGCAGGGGCCCTAACGCCAAAACTTCTACCCTCGGACGTCTTTAAAATCTATTATATGGAATTTAATTATATGGAAGCAATTTTAAAGATGTATTTACTTCATCATCATCATCAGGTCCATTTTAGTCTCCACTACAGGAGCACGACCCTCTCTCGTCCGTCCTAGACGGAAGGAGGATTTGGCCTACACTCCCCACGCTGGCCAAACGGGTTGGGGAGGCTTCATCGATGTTTGATAATGCGTATTTCCCTTAGTCGCTTTGTACGACATCCACGGGAAGAAACGGAGTGGTTCTATTCTAGTCTGCCGGAAACCACACGGCAAGTATTTACTTAGACAAAGTGAAATAATTATTGAACTAGCGGACGCACGGTGACTTCGTCCGGAATCTTAATATAAGATATGGAATCCAGCAAATAGGTATTTAGGAGCGACGATTCAAAAAAACGAATGATAACAAAATCGGGGGATACAGTCTCGCACGCGGTGTAAGGAATTTTTTTAAGTATATTTTTACATTATTGGAGTTTTAGTAAGGATCCCTAATCTTTTCTAGCAATAAATATAGCCTATGTTACTCAGGGTGACTGTAGCTTTCCAATGGTGAAAGAATTTTTGAAATCGGCACAGTAGTTTTTGATTTAATTCATTACAAACATACACACACACAAAAATACAAATCATTCCTCTTTATAATAGTAGTGTAGATTTAGCAGAATAAACACTGTATATATTTGTTGGAAGATTTTGTTATTTGTCGGGAGTCTGAACATCACATGAAATGTCGGGAGAATCCATACGATTCCTGACCATCTGGCAACGCTAGTAGGTCCCCAGGGACCCTATCTTTCCTTTGCAAGTCGAGTAATAAAAAAGAAATACCTGTTGTGACAGCTATTCCCAACAAACAGAAACAAGCAAACACCACCATTTTGAAGAACGAAATGTTAAGTTTCAGCATTGTATTTATAGATATTTAATGTAATCTCTTGACTTAATGATTTAGATAAGTTAATACTTCAAATTATTAAAAATCTTTTAATCATAGTTTATCTGTTTTAAGACTTAATATCGTACAATAGGCTATTTGACAGTGTTCAAAAATTTTACAAATTATTTAACAATATCGTAAAATACATAAAACTATAAAGATCTGCAAACTTTCATTCTAATATCTTCCGTCCGACTTATTTTAGGGTCGAGCAAAGTTTGGCGGGAAATTCCTTTTTAAAAAGTACCTATGAAATTATTAAAAAAATATATTTCCATTGGAGAAGCATTAAAAATACTATAACTTTTATTATGATACTAATTACATATCTGTGTTATTTACTTATTTAACATAGCTGTCGTACAAAATTCTGATTTGATGCATACAAATACAACCTGTGACGTCTTATCTCAGTAGCCTTTTGTATGGAACTTTTTCGGGAAAGTCCAAAATTGTGATTTTCAAATTAACATTATCTCGAGACATTTTTGTGCTATCGAAGTAATTCTTTCACCTATGGTTATATTATTGAGACGTCCCTACATATCAAACCGAAAAAAATGTTGATCAAATAGCCTATTGAACATAATTTGAGGTGTAACTCGCTCACCATGATCTTTAAAGCCAAAACCAACCTCGCCTGGTGCACGCTGCCGACAAGCGAAGATGCGTCAGAGGTCAGAGGTAAATATGTTTCTGCCTACTGCGGACAGTATTTATTTTGCTTAGTTTTTTTAGGATTCCGTACCCAAAGGGTGAAACGGACCCTATTACTGAGACTCCGCTGTACGTCCGTCTGTTACCTGGCTGTATCTCATGAACCGTGATAGTTAGACAGTTGAAAATTTCACAGATGATGTATTTCTGTTGCCAGTAAGTATAACACCAAATACTAAAAAAACGGAATAAAATAAATATGTATTTAAAGGGGCTCCCATACAACAAACGCAATTTTTTTTGCTCGTTTTTGCTCGATATTGATAACGGCAACAGGTAGACGCTTGAAATATTCACAGAATATATTTAGTTATATATTGACTTCATAAAAATAAATAATTAAATTAAGATAAAACAAATATTTATGGGGAGCTCCCATATAACAACCCGTTTTTATAGATAACTAGTTGTAACCCGCGGTTTTGCCCGCGTAGTCCAGGGGAGCTGCACAGGATTATCCGCTGGGTCAATGTTAAGATTGTCTGAAAATTTCGTTGAAATCGGTCCAGCCGTTTCGGAGTCTATACGGAACATACATACATACTTTCTCTGTTATAGGTATAGATTTTTTTTTATACTACGTCGTCGGGTGGCAGACAAGCATACGGCCCGCCTGATGTGAAGCGGTTACCGTAACCGTATTAACACACGCAACACAATATATCACATGCACGCCGCCACCCCCGCTGACAACACAAGCATCTCCTTCTTTTCTGGTGACCTCACTCACTTGCAGGAACACAACAACCCTCAAGGGAATTGTTATTTGGCTGCGGTATTCTGTGAGGTGGAGGTACATTCCCCAGTCGGGTAGCTTACAATTTACGCTCCCTACCTCTCTTTTCGCCAGAGCTTCGTTTGTCAGTCAGCAGGGTGCACCATGTGCAGGTGAAGTTGGCTTTGGTTCAAATATGGTGATAAACCACTTACACTCCAAAAGGTGGTAGGGAACCCTTCGTGCGCGAGTCCGACTCGCACTTGGACGGTTTTTATTTTGGTTGCGTCATTGAGTACAAAGTTCTAGTATGAATGATCGATGTATGCATATGCATACATAAATACTGTATCCCTGTTTTTATAATCCAAATAAATAAATTAAAAAAAAAACCCGTGGTTAACATAAAACGAAAAGTACCTACGTTGAATTTCCCCAATGAAGTAACTACATAAGAAATCCCAAAATATGTAATTATATACGTCGCTCGGTTATTTTTTTATATATGTACCTATACTTTATTGAGAGTCATCTCAAGGTCTCACCTAAGATAAATAATAATAACCCGCCATATTTTCCTGTTCGACGTAACGTTAGGCTACTATCTGATTTGTCGGCGTGTTCGCAAATGTTGTATGTTTGTATAATTTTATTATTTAACTAGCTGTGCCCGCGACTTCGTCCGCGTGGAATAGTGTCTTTGGGCATTCGGCTAATTATTTTACAAATAAGACACATACGTATTAATACTTATATGAGTTGCAGCATACGATCTAGTGCTTATATAGCTCTTTTGTGGAACATTGTACTACATTCATCCCAACCAACAGCTTACACTGCTGCAACTTTCTTCCGCGCTCACTTTCTTCCGCGCTCACTGCTTTTGCTAATGTTACATACTGGCATGTCCTCATGAGCTAAGTTCAATGGTAGTTTTAGAACCGAGTGCGCTATACCCCTATAACTATTTACACTTTATTTTGCTTTTAACCGTAAACACAGAAAACAAAACTTCTTATTATGAAAATAACTTATTTAAGTATTTTATTTAATTGTATAAAAACCTATTTAAAAAAATATTATAAACCCAAATGAATTAAATTTAAATAATTTTATTGACCCAAATAAACAAAATCTCTATACTAAGTATAACTTTTTACACTTGTACTTAAGAACTTGTTTTTATGAACCATTTGTAACCGATTCCTAGAAATCCCTTTCGCATATTGCGACTTCTGACGGCATGCGAAGGCATAAAGACTCATTCATAAAACTATTAAGCTTTCTTATCTTTTGTTTACATTCACAAATCGTCAAATGCTTTGTTTGTACAACGCTCAAAAAAGTACTGTTTATTTGGTGAGGGCAATTAACTTACCGTTCTTAGGTACCTGCATCCAAATGTGCAACAAAAAATAATGACGTGATAACATCTAATTAAATCGAAAGTAATCTACTTTTAACTAATGAAATAAACAAAACAATCACTCAACTAAAGAAAAAAATATTTAATAACTTAGCTACTAAAGTAAGCAAATCGAATGTTTCCATACAAACTTTCATCCCCTATTCCCTATTGTTATTTTACCCCCTTGTGGGTAAAACTTTTACAAACTTTGAATGTCATATTTATTTATATCGAATCAACATCCTAAAAAATAAGTTTCAAGCTTCTGGCTCTAAAATTAACGATACTTCCATACAACGTTTCACCCCCCCCCCCCTTTTTAACCCCTTACAACCCTTTTTTTGCATTAAAAAGTAGCCTATGTCCTTCCTCAGGCTCTAAACTATCTGTGTACCAAATTTCATTTAAATCGGTTCAGTAGTTTTGCCGTGAAAGCAGGACAGACAGACAGACAGACAGACAGACGGACAGACAGACAGACAGACAGACGGACAGACAGAGTTACTTTCGCATTTATAAGTATTATTATTATTATTATATTATATCAGTTATCTAGTACCCATAGTACAAGGTTTGCTTAGTTTGGGACTATATGGCCGTGTGTGATTGGTCCTGGAATATTTATTTATTTACTAGCTGTGCCCGCGACTTCGTCCGCGTGGAATAGTGTCTTTGGGCATTCGGCTAATTATTTTACAAATAAGACACATACGTATTAATACTTATATGAGTTGCAGTATACGATCTAGTGCTTATATAGCTCTTTTGTGGAACATTGTACACATTCATCCCAACCAACAGCTTACACTGCTGCAACTTTCTTCCGCGCTCACTCACTGCTTTTGCTAATGTTACATACTGGCATGTCCTCATGAGCTAAGTTCAATGGTAGTTTTAGAACCGAGTGCGCTATACCCCTATAACTATTTACACTTTATTTTGCTTTTAACCGTAAACACAGAAAACAAAACTTCTTATTATGAAAATAACTTATTTAAGTATTTTATTTAATTGTATAAAAACCTATTTAAAAAAATATTATAAACCCAAATGAATTAAATTTAAATAATTTTATTGACCCAAATATACAAAATCTCTATACTAAGTATAACTTTTTACACTTGTACTTAAGAACTTGTTTTTATGAACCATTTGTAACCGATTCCTAGAAATCCCTTTCGGATATTGCGACTTCTGACGGCATGCGAAGGCATAAAGACTCATTCATAAAACTATTAAGCTTTCTTATCTTTTGTTTACATTCACAAATCGTCAAATGCTTTGTTTGTACAACGCTCAAAAAAGTACTGTTTATTTGGTGAGGGCAATTAACTTACCGTTCTTAGGTACCTGCATCCAAATGTGCAACAAAAAATAATGACGTGATAACATCTAATTAAATCGAAAGTAATCTACTTTTAAATAATGAAATAAACAAAACAATCACTCAACTAAAGAAAAAAATATTTAATAACTTATCTACTAAAGTAAGCAAATCGAATGTTTCCATACAAACTTTCATCCCCTATTCCCTATTGTTATTTTACCCCCTTGTGGGTAAAACTTTTACAAACTTTGAATGTCATATTTATTTATATCGAATCAACATCCTAAAAAATAAGTTTCAAGCTTCTGGCTCTAAAATTAACGATACTTCCATACAACCTTTCACCCCCCCTTTTTAACCCCTTACAACCCTTTTTTTGCATTAAAAAGTAGCCTATGTCCTTCCTCAGGCTCTAAACTATCTGTGTACCAAATTTCATTTAAATCGGTTCAGTAGTTTTGCCGTGAAAGCAGGACAGACAGACAGACGGACAGACAGAGTTACTTTCGCATTTATAATATTAGTAAGGATACAGACGAGAGAGGGTCATGCTCCTGTAATGGAGACTAAAATGACCTGATGATGCTGATGAAACCTTACTAGCGCCAGCCGCGACTTTGTCCACGTGGGCCTCATAATTTTTTATACTACTAATGTGACAAACAAGCACACGGCCCGCCTGATAGAAAGCATTTACTACCATTAATTATTATTTATAATCCTTAATTATAGTAATTAATTATCAAATAATTTTTATTAGGTTACAATAAATTTGTAACCTAACCCAAAAAAGCCCCAAAGTTCCTTTATATTATTATGTGCCGAAAGTCTGAAATAGTTTCCTTGGTTAGGCAAAATCTCTCGCATAAAAATATCGCGGCAAGTCAGAGAGCGGCTTATTGGCATTCTTCTTACCACAGAATAAATAAACACCTCGTCTACAAATTTAAAATATTGTAGGAAACAGTTTTGGGTGGCGGCATATGGTTATGCACGCAATATGTATTTGAGTCTTGTGAGTTAGCATGAGACTTCTTTATCATCACAGATTTAAAAAATATGGGTAAGGGGTAAGACGTATACTCCTCAATGGGTAAATATTTTGAGTTAATGCGGGAGTCCAGAGCAGGAGAGTGAGGTTATATCTTATAAGGTGTAACTACGCCTCTTCGTCTCAATATTTTTGCAGAATATTCGCAAAAGCAATCGCAGGAGACCCAGCTTTTTAACTTCATGACAACAAAATTTTACACGTGGAATTGGAGTCTCGAATCGTTTCCAATCGGCATGTACCTCGGAACTTCCAAAAGACTATTCTATTGTACCCGTACATATTCCATACAAAATTTAGCTCATGACGTGATAATACAATTCAAATCACGTGACCTTTGTCACGGGAAATACAGCTAAGAGCTCTTTAACCCGGACACTTCGACCGTTGTGCTGTTCTTATGCTGAACGTAATAAGAGCTACATTTGCATCGTGACAAGCTTGATATCTTAGATTTACATTCAATAGATCAAGTGTTACAGTTTAACATTTGGTCCATTTTTTAACCGACTTCAAAAAAGGAGGAGGTTCTCAATTCCACTGAATATTTTTTTAGTATGTATGTTATTCTATATCTTTGAGAATTGTGAACCGATTTTCATAATTCTTTTTTTATTTGAAAGGGTATGATTGCAAGGTGGTTCCATATTCATCAAGTCAGGATCTGATGATGGGATGCCAGGGAAATCAAGGGAAATTCATAAATTTTATAAGCACGTATGGTCAAATTCAATTTTTTTATGAATGAAAGGGTAATTGCGGGGTGGTTCCATATTCACCAAGTCAGGGTCTGAGTATGAGATTCCAGAAAAATCGAGGGAAACCCTTAAATTCGCCCTATGGTAGCCGGAAGAACAAAATTGTGCCACTCCATTGCTCTGCGCTGGATGTCGTACAAGGCGACTAAGGAATCTTGTGTCACGCGTTAACTTTTCTCCCGTAAGACGGGCAGCAGCGTCTGCCGGGGTATTCCACCAATAAGCTGCCCTCGCCAACTGAAGTCGGTTTCAATTTTTTTTTTAAATCAACTTTTTTTATGC
The DNA here is from genome assembly GCA_937001555.2 of Hypsopygia costalis. Taxonomy (NCBI): domain Eukaryota; kingdom Metazoa; phylum Arthropoda; class Insecta; order Lepidoptera; family Pyralidae; genus Hypsopygia; species Hypsopygia costalis. The sequence goes on from OW443355.2 coordinate 1,258,801, forward strand.
GTCTTGCTGCTCTTTACTGCATGAGTTCACATGAAGCAAGCAAGTACTAAAGCTCTCCAAGTGAGAGATGTGAATGAACATTATGATTGCAGTGCAACACAAAAGAGTAGAGAAACATAGGTGCACCACTTTCTTCACAATAGCTTTCTTCGTAAAAAATAGTTTTCCCATAATAACTCATGAACACTTTTGTATGGAAAATGTCAATGTACCTACTACTAACAAAAATCTGTTTGTATTCATTTGTCTCGTGCATTAAGTTTGCATTCTAGATTTTAAAATCCGACTCTTGTATTTTTGACGTGACAACGTCTTATAAATTGGTTAGCCGGGTGACACTTCAAGAAACGCGCTCACGTTATGCGCTCACAATGAGAGCGAGTGAGAGGCACGCGTCCCTTCTAAGAGCGAGAGAGACAGACATAAAAAGTGAAAGGCATGCGTCCCTTCCACTCGAAAACATTTTACCACTCAAAGTCGTTGTCACGTAACACTTTCGCCCGTATACCGACTTTACAGGCAACCAATTTTTCTTCTTCATTTATTTCTTGGTTTTCAATAATTTAAATAAAATACTCAATAGTAAAACCTATGGTGTCATTTTTTTATACCACGTCGGGTGGCAAACATACGGCCCGCCAGATCTAAAGCGGTTACCGTAGCCACAATAAATAATGCTACCAACATGAAATATTGCTCGTGCCACCAAGGTAGTAACGCCTTTCTTTCTGGTAACCTCACTCACTTGCACGGACACACCAACCCTAAAATGAATTGTTATTTGACTGCGGTATTCTGTGAGGTGGAGGTACTTCCCCAGGCGGGCAGCTTACAAATACGCTGTACCCTACCCCACTTTTTCCAGGGCCTCGTTAGTCAATCAGCCGGGTACACCATGTGCAGATGAGGTTCGCTTTGGCTCTAAAGATCGTGGTGCCAATTCCACCCCAAAATTGATCTGCAATAGTCATATAGCGCTTAGTGCTGCTAGTTTAACACTCAACGATTGTACATGTACCTAAATACTTTAGAATAGCTTGTTCAAAGATATAGATGTCGCTTTATGTTGAACTCAATGCTTCTGATGGTAGCCTCTGGTCCTGTTAAAAGATGTCAGTCAACTGTCATTCTTCTGGAATTTTATGTGACGTTGCTGTTCCAGTGTTGCAAACCTAAGATGTTTTCCCCTAAAGTTAGGGTATTTTTATAGATCAAAGTGGTAAATAAACAATATTTACTGTTGCAAGCATTAATATGGCTATTGTAACCGCTTCACATCATGCGGGCCGTATGCTTGTCTGCCACCCGACTAATATAAAAATCAAAATCAATCAAACTAAATGTATTTTGGAATTTTTTATGTGCAGTTTTATGAAACATCGCAAACCTAGCCGCTCTTAAAGATTTGGACGATTCGACTCGGGTTGGTGTGCGCGGTTTCTGATTTTATTATGTATAACGAATTTTAAAATTAATTTCATTTGGTTAGTTTAACGCGTTCGATTTGTATAAATGTACATTCACCTTTAGAATATGCATCTATATTGGTGAATGTGTTTATCAGAGTGTAACAAAAAAAAAATGTGAAAAAAAATGTGACCACACGACTAAAGTAAAACTTTTTTAGCTCTGCTAGGTAACTTAAATCTCCCACTCAACTGCCGTACGCCGTTTCTGTAACGCTCTCGTCACGCATTCACCAGCTTACTTCCCAAGTCAAGTATGCATAAAAAGAGTTTTAAAAATGAGGGCCACATCCACAACAGAGACATAAAAATAAGGGGAAAATCTAAATTAGATGTAGGCAACACAACGCGAAATAGTTTTATTTTATTCTCGGCTCTGAACGTGTGTACGTGATGTTATTTACATTTTTATTTTGGTCTGGGTTTTCCTGAATTTCTAAGAACTTAGTTAATAGTTAGTAACCCAATATTAACGCTCAAGTGAAGTGAAGTCGTCGATAATAATGAATTTACAAAATTTTAAAACGTGTTTGTGATAAATAAGTTGAACCTAAGAAAAGAAGTTAATAATAATATGTAATTAGTAGTGTGATGTTATGACTAATATGTTGTGATAATGGCAAAGTTGTGTCTATTAGTGGTTATTATAGTGCAGCAGTCTAGTGCGTTTATACTGCCGTATGAAAAACCTCTGTGCCCGCCACACGTTGGCTCTAGGTGTAAGGACTATGGGGCGCCTTCTCATTCTGAATTCCAGTATAGAATTGATGGTAAGATTCATAAACTGTATTTAAGGCAGAGGTTCTCAACCGGTGGTCCGCGAAAGGTTAATTAACTAAACAGTTAGCTATATAACAGCATTATACATATAAAATCTGACATTATTCTCTATAAGGTTTTTTTTTTATACTACGTCAGGTGGCAGACCAGCATACGGCCCGCCTCGTGTGAAGCGGTAACCGTAGCCATATTAACGCTTGCAACATAAAATATTGCTTGTGCGCTGCCAACCCCGCTGCCAATGCAGCATCTCTTTCCTTTCTGGTTCACTCACTCGCAGGAACAGAACAACCCTCAAGGGAATTATTATTTGGCTACGGTATTGTGTGAGGTGGAGGTACATTCCTCAGTCGGGTAGCTTACAATTACGCTCCCTACCTCTCTTTTCGCCAGAGCTTCGTTTGTCAGTCAGCAGGGTGCAAGGCGTGCAGGTGAAGTTGGCTTTGGTTCAAAGGCACCCCACTCCATAAACCACTTACACCCCTAAACCTACTTAATAAATTCATTTAATTAGTTCCTGTTGGTAGTCGGGATAAGGGCAATTGCGTATAACTGAGAGCCGGATAATCAGGTTATTTTCTGTTGTATAGGAATAATAGAGTCAGATCACCTATCGTTTCCATAATTTATATTAGGGTGGGTGCACCAGTGCCACACCAGGAACCAGTAGTACACCGTTTCTAACTTCACATCAAAATATTAAACTTCTGTCAAATTTCCCTACACTTGTTTTACGTTTGGTGGCACTGCCGTACGTCAATCAATCTTTTAATCATAAATAAAAGCGACAAACAAGCCCTCTACAACAGTAAAAAACATATGATTCGAAATGACAATCGTTCCCTTCGTTCCGGGCAGGAAAATTTGTAAGTGACATGTTGACCGTAAGTTTTTTGAATCTTTTTAAATCTTTTTTTATATCAAATGTTGTAACTAATTTTCCAATTAACTTTTTAATATGATGTGTAAAGCAATAATATTACTCATTATGTCATCTGAAAATGCTAATTTAAGACAATAGTTGCCATTGGAAAACTAATGGAACAGAAATTCAATGATTTTCCAGTAATATTCCATTTGGTCTACAACTGGTGATTTAGTTTTTTTGATAATTTGTTTATTTTTTCTTTTACATTTATATTTACTTAACATACTACAATCAATTATTACAAAACTCCCTTAAAATATCCACAATGTTCCCGTTGTAGACCAGTGGTTTATTACTGGTAATATCTATACTACGAGTTTGTTCCAGTAATTGACCACCTACATTTATTTACAGACACAGTGCCGCCGAAAAGAACTTTTTTCAAATAGGTATAAGAAGGAAGATGTCGTAAAAGCGATAGATGAGATTAGTAAAGGTGCAAAAATTTGAGAAAATATAATATTCCCCCACACTACCCTCATAAATAAAACTGAACTATCCTGTTCAACGAAAAATAGGACCCTTAAACAACATTATAAGCCTTGTAGCATTTAAGTATTACTTGAAACTTGTACACTGATGTTGTGATGATTGTTAAGTACAAAACTTGTTAGTTAATGCTATTAATACATTTTTTTTCCATTAAAAGCAATTGTTTAATTTACTGGTTCACTATTGGCACAATGTCTGATCTATTACTGGTTCAATCTGGTCAACCTTAGGCACATTGCGACTTTTCACATTTATTTTTAAATAAAAAGAAACCTAAGAGTAAATGATTCTATGGTAGACAAAGAGTACATTATTTTTTTTTGGAAATGCTTGTTGTAATAACTGAGTCACAACATCAAAATTACTTTCAAAATGTCGCTTAATTGGTTTGTTACTGGTACACCCTACTTAATTTTTTTTTTGATTTTGAGTTAAAATTTTGCTATAATTATTTGTATTAGTTGATAGGCCATATCATTACCTTTAAAACGAATCTTTTTTTATATCTGCAGGACCTCCAGATCAATAGAAAAATTGTTTTGACGTGACAACGTCTTATAAATTGGTTAGCCGGGTGACACTTCAAGAAACTGGGTCACGTTATGCGCTTACAATGAGAGCGAGTGAAAGGCGCGTGCCTTTCACTCGCTCTCATTGTAAGCGTGTCGTGGACGCGTGTCCCTTCTAAGAGCGAGAGAGACAGACATAAAAAGTGAAAGGCATGCGTCCCTTCCACTCGAAAACATTTTACCACTCAAAGTCGTTGTCACGTAAAACTTTCGCCCGTATACCGACTTTACAGGCAACCAATTTTTTTGTCTGCAGTACCAAAAGTAAAAAAAAAAATTAAGATGGCGGCAATTTCAAGAGGGGGAGAGTCAGACCCCCACATGGGGGGTATTTTGTCGATAAAATAGGCTAGACGACAATTTTTTCTTTCGGTTTGTTATGTAAGGACGTCACAATAATATAACTATAGGTGAAAGAATTACTTTGATAGCATAAAAACTTCTCGAGATATGATAACTTGAAAATCACAATTTTGGACTTTCCCGAAAACGCTCCATACAAAAGACTACATAATTATGACGTCACACTTATGTATTTTGTATACGTTAAAACAGAAATTTGTACGACAGCTATGTGAAATACTGCGTTTATGTAGCTAGTGCCATAACAAAAGTTATAGTATTTTTGATTGTTTTTCCAAAAGTAATATTTTTTTTTTATAATTTCATTCTTTTAAATTGGACTTTCCTACTACACTTTGATCGATCATAGAACAAGTCAGACATAAGTTATCAAAATTTCAAGATCACAGATCGTTCTAGTTTTGTATATTTTATGACACTGCTAAGTACTTTTTATAATTTTTTATCATTGTCGTCTAGCCTATTGTATGAATTACAGGCCCTTAAATCGCCGGTCGAAACCCAGACACAATGTATATATAAAGCTGAGTTTGTTTGTTTGTTTGAACGCGCTAATCTCAGGAACTGCTGGTTCGAATTGAAAAATTATTTTAATGTTAGACAGCCTATATTTCAAGGAAGGCTGTATAACATCACACTACCACCAACAGTAGCGGAGCGCCAATGAAAAATGGGGAAAAAATATTCCTTTTGAGAGCTTCCGTTGAGTGCGCTGCGTAAACGGTTGAAGTTACGCAAAAATCATGTATGATGGAATTGTTCCTCTTTAAAAGTTCTAAAAAAAAGTCCGCGACAGCATATGTCTATCTTTTAAGATTGACTCACTATAACCTTTTTTATGGTAATCAAATTTGTTTGCAATTATCGCATTATTTGCAAACAAATTTGAAAGTAGGTATAAAATTAGTTGGTACCTACATAAATTATTATTTTAGTACTTGATAGGTTATGTTAAGTACTTGATTTCCTACGGTCTTACCACGATAACTGATATTCACGCGGGCGAAGTCGCGGGCAACAGCTAGTTAACAATATGTTGGCAAGTCTGCTGAAAACAAGTGTTTAAATAATAATTATTTCTAAAGAGTTTCATAGGAATACATCACTATAAATTAACCGCAAACATCTCTAGTACCGAGAACGTTGATCCGCCATTCGCAGAATGAACAAATATGTAACGCCGTATGTTATTAATGGGTTCACGTTGCCAAACTATGTATACCACACACGAATTCTGTTGAAGAATTTTAAATTACACTATTCTACCTACATCAGTCGGTTCACCACGCGAGAAAAGGTGTTATATATAGTTGGTACTGTTGATTGTTTGCATATCGTGAAACATTATTATCATAATGTTATAATAAAGCATTTGTACTGTTCTACGTAATTACATTTATTTTTACTTGATTGCACAGCAAACCGGGTTTTTTGACATTTTTTTTTTTTTTTTTTATACTTCGTCGGGTGGCAGTCAAGCATACGGCCCGCCTGATGTGAAGCGGTTGCAGTAGCCATATTAACGGTCGCAACATAAAATATCGCTCGCGCGCCGCCACCCCCGCTGCCAATGCAGCATACTCCTTCCTTTCTGGTGACCTCACTCACTCGCAGGAACACAACAACCCTCAAGGGAATTGTTATATGGCTGCGGTATTCTGTAAGGTGGAGGTACATTCCCCAGTCGGGTAGCTTACAATTACGCTCCCTTCCTCTCTTTTCGCCAGAGCTTCGTTTGTCAGTCAGCAGGGTGCACCGCGTGCAGGTGTAGTTGGCTTTGGTTCAAAGGTGTTGATGAACCACTTACACCCCAAACATTTGTACAATCTCATCTGCCAAAGTGTATTTTGTCATTTCTGGCAAGTTTAATGGTCTAAATCTAAACCCCCCGACCCTTGATTTTTAGGTCAAAATTATTAGGTTTGTTCCGTTTGTTTTTTGTATGAAAAATTGTATGACTTTTGGGGCCGTCCATTAATCACGTGAGGTTTTTTTTTTGCAATTTTTACACCCCCCCACCCTCTTGGTGATACTTGGTGAGGTTTTGAAAATTTAACCCCCCCCCCCCCCCCCCCCCTCCCCCCTCAAATCACATGTATTTTTTGTAGCTACAAAGAATCTTAAAACTTTTAGAATATTACTAGATTTTTGTTATATCACTAAGGTGACAAATAAGCATACGGTCCGCCTAATGGAAAGCTGTTACTGTACCCTATGGACGCCTGTAACACCAGAAAGTACGAGCGTAAAAATGTTTTCACATCCTTTTTGAAGAACCCCAGGTTGACGTTGTAGTCCCCTGAGAAAACCTCCACAGGCAGTCCATTCCACAGCTTGATAGTACGGAACTTCTCTGGAACCGCACAGTACGTGCTAGCATCGGCGAGTCAAGGTCTTCAACACGCCGCTTTTCGGTTTAGAAATCGCGCGTTTAAAAAAAAAATACACGTGATATTTTACTACACCCCCTTGTGATATTTCGTGATTTTTATCGAACCCCTTCCCCCCACTTTTGAGCCTCACGTGATTAATGGACGGTCCCTTTCTACGTGACATTTATAACCTATGCAAAGTCGTAATAAGCTTATATATATAAATAATAACTAGTAAAGGCCCTAATACGGTTCCTTGCGGAATTCCCGATTTCTTGTATTGATAATAAAATTTGACATGCGTACAATATTTTCCTTGTTATTATTTAATCGGTTTATTTCTGTACATTGTTTCCTGTTCTTCAGATAACATGCGAACCAATTTAATGCATGTTCTCTAATACCATAGCACTTGCTAATAATATAATGATTTTGCAATTCATATTATTGGAATCGATGTGTTAGGTAACAACTCAATGATTTACGTCCCCAATAATGTTAGATACATAAAATCCGTGGTGCACGGCAGTTGCGCTTCACTTGACTAGCCACCTCTTTAATGTCTTATTTGCCCATATTGCTGTCTCTCACATCGCTAAGAGCGGAACTCAAATTAAAAAAGCTTCTTACTCCTACAAATTTCTTCTGATTAAATTCGTTGTAAGTTCCAAGGCGGCCGTAGTTTTACCCCCGGGACTGCAATGGACTTCACTGTTCATTGCCTTTTTTGGTGGTCACCGCTGTTAATCCTGGCTACACAGGAGACACAGTGGCACAGAATAATATACACTAACAACACAAAGAATATTTAAAAATATGTTAAATGTAAAAATTAAATAAGTCAGTTTTTCTTAAAAATGTCATTAAAAGAGTAAAAAAAATAATAGAATGGCTCTCGTATATATGATTCATCGGAAAAATAGTACACATGAGAAATTCGAAAAGAATAGTCGTCGTGTGAGGTAGCCGAAGACGACTAAGTCGCTACCATATAGTAACGATTTCAATTTTTTTTTTATTATACTACGTCGGGTGGCAGACAAGCATACGGCCCGCCTGATGTGAAGCGGTTACCGGAGCCATATTAACGCTCGCAACATAATATATCACTTGCGCGCCGCCACCCCCGCTGCCAACGCAGCATCTCCTTCATTTCTGGTGACCTCACTCACTCGCAGGAACACAACAACCCTCAAGGGAATTGTTATTTGGCTGCGGTATTCTGTGAGGTGGAGGTACATTCCCCAGTCCGGTGGCTTACAATTACGCTCCCTAACTCTCTTTTCGCCAGAGCTTCGTTTGTCAGTCAGCAGGGCGTACCACGAGCAGGTGAAGTTGGCTTTGGTTCAAAGATGTTGATACACCACTTACACCCCAGAAGAGTTGCTGCGTTAGCAGCGGGGATAGCAGCGCACTAACGATATTTCATGTCGCGAGCGTTAGTGTGGCTACGGTAACCGCTTCACATCAAGCGGGCCGTATGCTTGTCTCTCACCAAACGGTATATAAAAAATCGAACTTTAGACCACACGACTGAAGTAAAACTTCTTTAGCTCCATCTACCTATCAGTGGTGGGAATGTGAGGTCCCCGACCCGTTTTTAGGGTTCCGTACCCAAAGGGTAAAAAGGAACCCTATTACTAAGGCTCCGCTGTCCGTCCGTCCGTCCGTCCGTCCGTCTGTCACCAGGCTGTATCTCATGAACTGTGATAGTTAGACAGTTGAAATTTTCACAGATGATGTATTTCTGTTGACGCTATAACAACAAATACTAAAACACAGAATAAAATAAGTATTTAAGGGGGCTCCCATACAACAAACGTGATTTGTTCCATACAACAAGCTCGATTTCGCTCGCAATTGATAACGGCAATAGGTAGACGTTTGAAATACTCACATGATATTTAGTTATATATTCACTTTAAAAATAAATAGTGAAATAAAAATAAAACAAATATTCAAGGGGGGCTCCCATACAATAAACGTGATTTTTTTGCCGTTTTTATAGATAATGGTACGGAACCCTTGGTGCGCGAGTCCGACTCGCACTTGGTCGGTTATTAAAAAAATATAATGTTTCAAAGAACACGTTCACAGTCCACGGTATCCAAATTGATACGAAAACCGTGAATACGTAGTTAAAATTGCTTTAAGAGCCCTATTACATTTGCACGCTGACGAGTTCTCGCGCAGTACTAAACCCGCAAAGGCCGCCGGCGCATCGTTTTTTGTAGTAATTTTGAAATTATATTTATCGTTTTTATTGAAATAAGATAATGAATTGATGCTACAAAGTTTATTCATCATGAAGTAACAATTATTCTCGTATAAATTTTGCTCAATAATATTATCGTTTATTCGAGAAATTAACAGTTTACTTAAAGCGATTTTCGAAGTTTTTCTGGTTAAAAGAGTGTTTTTTTTTCTATATTAAATCAATGATATTTCAAAATTCCGAGGCCGCTATGTACTATACGACTTTATAACAAATAACATTCTATTTTTTTTTTATTTCATTTGTTTGGAACAGTAGTACAATCCAGGAGCTCAAAATAGTGAATGCGCGCATTTTATGAAAATCTTTCTCTGCAATTTTGGGTTTATTTAACAAGTTAGGCAAAATTTACAAAAAGCGAGGCTGCTACGTACTATGCCAATAGCTATTCTATACTATTCAATAAGTCAACATTGTTAATGTATTTTTGTTTTCGAGATCAAGAACGCCAAAATTAGCCATTTTACGCAAAAATCACAGTCAAAATGTAATATGGCTCATAGCGAGGCAATTCAACAACAATAACAAATAACAAAATCGGGTCATACAGTTTGGAGTTGCAGCTACATATCTATCATCTCCATCCAAAATTCAATCACACCACTGGATAGATGAAGGATCAAAGAATTTATTACGCTAAGTAAGGCATATGGAACATCGCGTGCGGTGGAGGGGAAGCAATTTTGAGATATTTTTAGATTTTAGTGCATATAACGTATTTAGCTTGTCCATGACACGGGCACACCCCATTTTTTCAGTGATTTTATTACTCGCTTGGACAAGAAACAAAGCCACGTGATAACAACAAACAATAGATAAGAAAATGAGCGGGAATCAAAACAGCTTCTGTACCATAATGTAATTAATAATTTTATTGTAAATTCAATGCGCATACGCAGCAATAAATCAACACAATAATTAATATGTGCGGTTTCCTTAAAGGAAGTTTGTATGTAGATAAGAATTATTAAGTGCTGGCAACCAATTATAACATATTTTTGATTTTATAGTACAATACAATCGAGGTCATTGCGACATATTTTTATATATTTCTATACAAATATAGTTCTATACAATCTATATCACGGGGAGTGCTCGGATGAGCTGTTTGATTTGATACCTGCTGCTGAATTCCACTATCGTACAACTCGCCATAAATTTAAATTCCATCCATATCATCTTGATAATTGGCGATCTACTACAGTACGTTTCCTAAGACATTTCATACCACGAACAGTGAAACTGTGGAATCAACTTCCCTCAGCGGTATTTCCGAACAACTACGACATAGGTGCCTTCAAGAACAGAGTTTTCATTTTCCTTAAAAGTCTGGCAACGGATCGGTTCTATGGGCGGTGGTGATTACTTTCCACCAGGTGAACCACATGCTCGTTAGCCCCCCTCTCACATAAAAAAAATAAATAAATTGGGGTGCCCCAGGGTTCCATTTTGGGGCCCATTCTGTTGTCAATATATGTGATAGATTTGCCCTATTTATTGACACATATTGATTTTTAATGTAGTTTTTATTATTCTTTTGTTTACTATTCGAAAATGAGTCACGTATAATTTTTATATTATTTTGACTTGGTGGTCGAATGGTTAGCAATGGCCACTTTGACTCCGAGGTTTCGGGTTCGATCCCCGCACAAGACAAATATTTGTGTGCATGAACATGTCTGTTGTCCAAGACAAGTCTGGGTGTTTAATATGTATGTGTTTACAAAAAAAATGTATTTAATTGTGTAATTTATCTAATACCCATAGTAATAGCTAAGCTTGGGACTAGATGGCCGTGTGTAATTTGTCCAGAAATATTATTATTATTATATTAATATATTAAATATATTATATATATAATATATTTATTATATTAAGTTCGTTATACTTAACGTATCAAATTTTGTCTCCAAATGTAACTTCTACCACTATACAAATCCTCATTATAAGTTCGTCTGCGTAGGTGGAAACATGACTAATTGCTATTGTTTATTTTTCCCTCACCAAAATTTCAACTAAATGCAGATTACGAGAATACGAGAAGAGATATTAGAAGTTATTCATTTATTGAATAAGATGAATGTGAGCAAAGGTAAAGTTATCATCTTCTTAATAAGCGAAATAGCCCGAAATAATGTAGTCGAACTCTGTATTAATAATTGAATAGTCAAACAAATGACCGGCAATTGGCTGGAGAGACAAGGAAAAAGGGAAAGGGAAGGAAACTCGTAGGACTCGGCTCGAGCGCATCGTCACGGCATCGCTCGGTTGCAGAACATTGTTTGGCTTCTCTTGTCAAAAAATTCTTTCGGAGTCCAATGTTTCGGAATCTGGTTACATCTGCCGCGAGCTGTTCTGTCAAATACAGTAACGTTTTGCTTCACTTGTCAAGCCAGCAAAGGAAGAGAAGATCTTGCTGTTTCTTGATCGATCTCGGCTCGATCGATCGACACGACACACAGCAAAAACCTTGACGCTTTGATGTTATTTTGCTGCAATTACCGAGGCACACTACGTGTGCAACTACTTGACGTGTCATTTTTCAACCCAATGAGCACATACTACACCTATGCTATCGAATTTTGGATGCGTTCACTGTTCTTGGATACATCCTGGCAGTGCTGGAATCCAATATCGAGTAATTCGGCATCAACCCATAATCATCCCACTGTTGGGATATGGGTCTCCCCTCAATCGAAGGGGTTTAGAGCATACTCCACTACGCTGCTCTACTGCGGGTTGGTGGAGGCCAGTGTTTTCAAGCCGCCCTAAGGCCACTGACTTGGCTTAACGACTGTGATTTAATGGCGACAGCCGGGACTTACGAAGCACCGAAGCACACAATTAAAAAAAATATCGCGTAAGCCGGCTTATTAATAAGGTACAATATGAACGCGCAACCACTGTCGATAACGTTGTCAATGGATTTAAAGCTACTGGTACCTGGACTGTAAACCGGAACATATTCCAAGATTACCATTTAGTGCCAGGTGAAACTATGCTAGCTAATGTTACCAGTGCTGGACGAAATGATTCTCCAACGGTTTTTAATCCACGTTCCAGTATGCAATATGCTGTACTCTCCACATCCCAGGTTAACAAGCCGTCAAAGTTAGACGACTTCAAAACCTGCCTCTTCTATCACTATTACGCAGGAACATTTTACCAGGTAAAGTGCTCAACTATGAAACTACCAACTCAATATGATATTGAGTTGGTAGCTATGCTTAACTATGAACTAACATCTTCTCCGTATAAAAAATATTCAGGGATATCTTAGCAGTAAGCTAGACAGCCCAAAAAAAATAATTGCAATTAAATATACCGATCAAGCATACGATATAAAAGCAATTACAAAAACACAACTCATGTTAAACAAAACCAGAAACTTAATGGTAAAACAGCACGCAATAAGAAAAAAGATAAAAATGGAACAGAGTGAAGAGTCAAGTGAAGAAGAACAAGAAATCATAGTCTCTGACGAGTTGCGAGTCAGAAAATAAAGATAATGCCCCATACGTGGCCGCCACTCTACGACTGTCCTCCCCTCGTCTGCCATCGCTGACTCGGTAGATGTATACAGCCTGCCACTGGCTGACTCTGAGAGGTATGTCGACCACTTTGGTTCTCCGTCGAATTTCTTCGTTCCGGATTCGATTCCTTAGAGAAACTCCAAACATTGCGCTCTGCATCGCTCGCTGTGCGACTTTTAGTCTGTGAACCGGGACAACGGTCAGCATCCAAGTCTCTGCACTGCGGGCAGGACGCACTGATTGAACACTTTGGTCTTCAAGCATTAGGGTATATCTGCGGTGAAATGTGCTGAAGCTTCCCAAAAGTTGCCTAGCCCAGTCGAATGCGTCTTTTGATCTCTTTGTTAAAATATCCCCCGGCCCAGCTGAATGGCTTGTCCAAGGTAGACGTAGTCTTTAATCACTTCAATAGCTGCATTCTCTACGATAACGATACGATAACCAGGCTAGGGATGATGAGGTCGTTGTACATAACTTTCATTTTATCAAAATTCCTCCCCAACCCCACTAATCGAGAAGCAATATTGAGATCGTTTAGCATTCGACTGAGATTCTCCAGAGCTTCAGCCATAATGATCCCCCATAATGATGCCCATGTCTTCCAGTCCAGCGTCTTAAATGCATTTTCTAGTGCAGCGGTAAATAGTTTCAGGGAGATGACATCCCCTTGACGTATCCCCCGCTGCAGTTGAATTAGATCAGACTGCTGGTCCTGGACGCAGACAATCATTGTCGCAGCGTTATACAGACATCTGAGCACCTCGATATAGCGCTCGTCTACTTGACATCGCTGTAAGGATTCCAGAATCCGCAAAAGCCATACAGAACGGCAGATTGTACTCTGTAGCTTTCTGCACAATCTGTCGTAGTGTATGAATGTGGTCCACGGTACCTACTGTAGTCTTTACGAAACCCAGCCTTTTCCGGTGGCTGGTAGTTATCAAGTGTTCGATTGAGACGATTCGTGATAACCCTTGAAAACAGCTTACACACGTGAGTCAGCGACATTGGCCTATAGTTCTTCAATACGGCGTTTTTGAAGAACAAAAGCACCAAACTCCTACTCCAGGCGGCTGGCGCGTTATCGGCTAGGCTATGATTGTAATTTGTTGCATAATTATTGCAATTAAGATATTTTATAGTTTATTTTAGAAGAAATGTAAACTTTCATTGTCATAAATTATTTTCAGGTTCAATTATGTTTTCTATTCCACGATAGCTTCGTTTAGGACTCATCACTAACGCAATTTCTAAACTTTGAACGATTTTTAGGACCACTAGTTAAGTTATCTTTGCAATTTTACTCCTAAAATTAATACAGAATGCAGACAGACTGAAAAAAGTAGAGTCACATCACCACTAAGGCTTTTTTCATAAGAAGTTGACATGAAGGAATAGTTTATTATAATTTCTACTTGTTTTTAGATTTATTTTGATTGTAATTTGTCTAATTTGTCTTAAATATTAATAAACATGATTATTTCTTCAAATAAATCGTTTAATTTTGTAAAACACAAATAATAATTAACGATTTTCGTTTAAAATAATTCATGTCCAAAACAGCTAATTTCTATATTTTGTGACATTTCGTATTGACAAATTAAATAACTGCATTTATTTGACCATAATTATGTTAAACAAACGCTATTGCGACGTAAAATAACTGAACTAAATGCCCAAAATGGGTAGCTAACTATAGCATATTTGCAAAATGTAGTTGTGGAAAAACTAAATACTTACTTTTTTATTTTTTATTAATTTATACTTTAAGAGAGAGATTAGATCGAATAAGCAATAAATAAAGGACAAACTGATCCAAAACATATAAAATTGCCGACAGTAAAAATGTATTTTATTTATAAATTATGTGCCAAAAACTGAAAAAAAAAAACACAAAATCGCGATTATCTCGAAACTAGAAAAAATGAGTTATCCATTTTTCCCTCTACGCAGACGAGTTGTAATGGTTCGATAATATAAGAATGGCAAGAACCACTATAAAACTGGCAATGAGGCTAGGTTCGGGACACTATCCGTCAAGAAAATTTAGATTTCTCATAAAAAAAACTGACTCGCCTAATTGTGAAGAGTGTGGGGTCTTATAGGATGTCCAATATTTGTTGATGGAGTGTGTCAAATACAAACAAAACAGAGACTCACTGATGAGAAAATTAAAATTGAACATCAACGATGTAAGATTGGCTCAATGTGTATTGACTAATCCTACACCAGTGCGGGCAAGAATGTTTTTTGACTTAAATACCGCATCTCATCACTGAGTCTCTTAGATTAGGGTATGATGGGGCTGGCATATCTGGAATAGATATAAGCCCCTATAAAAAAAGATAAAAAAAAAATGTTGTAATGGTTCTCACTTTCTGTTTCAGGGTATCCAGTCACCATAATATTCCAAGATGGCAAAGATTTAAAGATACCATGTCTTGGACCAGTCACATTAGATAATGATGCATTACCACATTTTCCTCGGCGGATCAGCGTCCAGTCTGTGTTTCTAGAAAGCTGTCCAGCACCAAACAACTCTATCGCAGCAACATTAGCTGCATTAAATGTAACTAGCTTCTCAAAGCTAACTATAAATAGATTACCAGCTGAACCATCATTAAAGAAAGCACATTTTGATGATCTGAAAATTTCCTCCTTGATAATCCAAGCTAATAAGAAAATCACTTTAGAACCAGATTTGCTATCAAGTTTGAACCTGACAGAGCTACGTCTCACGGATGCTTCAATAGGGAAATTACCGATTGGTTTAAAAACATTGCATTTAGTCAGAAGTGGATTCACCCTATCGCCCATAGAAGCGCTGAAAACGCTGCAAGAATTGCAGCTATTCGATAAGAATTTAAGTGATGTTAGGGAATTGAGTAATGCTATTGAACTCAAACTTCTAAGATTGCGTGGTCGCCTTGATGAATTGCCGTCTATGCCGAAGTTAGAAGAACTTATGCTGGAGGACTGGACGCCGATAGAACCAAAGCCTTTTGCCAACTGCCAACAATTACGTAGCTTATCAATTATATCTCCTAATGTAAAGAATTTACCGAATGATTGGCTGGCAGCATGTCCTAATCTTCAACGATTGGATCTTATGCTTGAGAATCTAGAAGGTCTACCACCTCATCTACTTCGAGGAGCTGTAAATCTCCGTGAACTTTTAATTCGGAGAAGTAATCTTAAGAGTTTACCTGTAGATTTGTTTGAGTCAACTAACAGTTTGACGGTTTTGAATCTGTCGGTCAATAAGCTGGAAGATCTCCCAAGGTATGTTTATTTTATTTTATATATGTGAGGGATGGTAGGGTGGGCACCACACATTCCCACCACTGTGTCTCCTGAGTAGCCAGGATTATCAAATTGACCACCCAAAAAGGCAATGAACTGTGAAGTCCGTTGCAGTTTCGGGGGTAAAACTACGGCTGCCTTGGAAGTTACAACGAATTTAATCACAAGAAATGAGTAGGAGTAAGAAGCTTTTGGAATTTGACTTCCTCTCTTAGCAATGTGAGAGACAGCAATATGACAAATAAGGCATTAAAAACCTAAAGAGATGGCTAGTCAAGTGAAGCTGATGAGGTGATATATGTGAGGGAGGCAAATGAGCATGTGGCTTGTATTACAAGCATCAAAACATCGCAAGTATATATAACATCGGTAAAAGCTTCACATCAGGCGAGCTGTATGTTTTCAGGCAGTCAGTGACTTATAAAGCCTAGTATTTGAATAAATTAAATTTACTCATTAATTTCTTTCATACGTTTTGTTCGTTCTTTTCATTCAGGTTACGTTCGTTCATTTCATTCACATAGTATTTTAATAAATTAAATTTACTCATTAATTTCTTTCATTCGTTTTGTTCGTTCTTTTCATTCACCCGTTCGTTACGTTCATTCATTTCAGTCACTCGTTCGTTACATTCGTTCTCTCGGTCTTTTCATTCGTTCAATTCATTTGTTTTTTTTTTACAGCGGCATATTTTCAACATCACCCGACATACAAGACTTGAATTTATCACACAACCGACTGAAGGCGGCCAACACGACTCCAATTGCTACTCTGTTGTCATTACAAAACCTAACGCTGTCGTACAATCCATTGGGAAGATTGTGCGATACTGGTTCCGCATTAGTTTATGTTCGAGGTAAGGTTATATGATTTTTTGGCGTGAAATGGGCTATTTGACACTGTTCAAAAATTGTATAATAGTAGTTTATGAAACTGTTGCATAATAAGAGTTATTAAAATAAGAGTGTGAGTTTATAACATGAGCCGAAGGCGAATGTTATAATAGACCACACGAGTATTTTAATACCTAATTATGTGCAGTTTCATACACTACTTTATCTAATCTCATGAAATATATGATAATAATATTTTAAATACAAACATGAAGTTAATTTAACAGCTATAATTCTTACTTATAAATCCATTTGCTGATCGAGCATGCGTAGTGCGCATGCGCGCTGCGCCGCGCGGCGCCGCTTTCACAGATTATGTAGAAAAATTTTGCATAGTTGCAATGTATTTGCATTGCAACCTGTTTAAAATACCTGTATCCAGGGCGGAAGCTGTATCGAAATGGTAAAAAAGTTATTTTACGATACAGTTGTCCATAGAAGAGCTGTATCGAAAAATAACTTTTTAAATTTATTTTGATAGCTTGTGCGTAAAGACTGTCATTATGATACTGTGTTTAGTTTTTTAATGTGTAAATTTCAGTATGAGATTAGATAAATTATTTGACAGTATCGTACAATACACAAAACTATAAAGATCTGCGAACTTGGTTGGAATTGGTCGAAATCGTGATTACGTCAGCAGTTATTATTTACTTTATTACACAAATGGCAACCCACAAATTGTCTATGCTTGAAAACAAAACACACATGTCGGGTATTCCCACAAATAATGAATACGTTATAGGTACTCGCTTCGAAGCGAGTGGGGGAATTACCGCGCGCTACTCACTTGTCACTTGTCTAAATTTCTTCCGTCAATCTATTGTTTCGTTGGCTGACTTGGTCTGCTTACGTAATACTTGAATGGTCCCTAAGTGCCCAGTAAATGCCCAATAAATGTCTAGTTTTGGGCATAAATAGGGAATTTATAAGGACTTTTTGGGCATTTATCATAAATTCCCGGCATTTTGTCCATCTCTAGGTTTGATATAGTGAGTACAATGTAGAATTCTGGTTCGAAATTAAAGCAAATAAATAGATTAAAAGAAATATTACAATACCCGGGGGTAAAACTACGGCTGCCTGAACTCACAACGAATTTAATCAGAAAAAACCAGCCAAGTGCGAGTCGGAGTCGCGTACGAAGGGCTTCGTACCATTATCTATAAAAACGGCAAAAATATCATGTCTGTTGTATGGGAGCAGACTGACAAACGAAGCTCTGGCGAAATGAGAGGTAGGGAGCGTAATTGTAAGCTACCCGACTGGGGAATGTACCTCCACCTCACAGAATACCGCAGCCAGATAACAATTTCCTTGAGCGTTGTTGTGTTCCTGCGAGTGAGTGAGGTTATCAGAAATGAAGGAGATGCTGCGTTGGCACCGGGGTTGGCGGCGCGCGAGCGATATTTTGTATTGCGAGCGTTAATATGGCTACGGTAACATCAGGCGGGCAGTATGCTTGTCTGCCACCCGACGTGGTATAAAAAAGAACTTACACCCCAAAAGTTTCATTACACCCCACTAATTTCGTTGCGAGATCCAAGGCAGCCGTAGTTTTACTCCCGGGACTGCAATAGACTTCACTGTTCATTGCCTTTTTTGGCGGTCGCCGCTGTTAATCCTGGCTACACAGGAGACACAGTGGTGAGCTCTCGCCCCCGTTAAAACAAACTGATATCTTTTCCCAGTTATTGCGAGAGTTAATATGGCTACGGTAACCGCTTCGAATCAGGCGTGCCGTATGCTTGTCTGCCACCCGACGTAGTATAAAAAGAAATACTAGGCTCAACCCCCTTAAAGATATGTTTATAATTGTTTTTCAGATAATTCCATATTTTCTTCCCTAAGAAGGCTGCGTCGTTTGATGATGGCTCGCGCCGAGATTCCCAGTATATGTGACGACTGGATCTTATGGTTTCCAGACTTAGAGGTACTGGATTTGAAGTACAACTCCGTTACTAAACTTTGGGTGAGCATTGTTTCTTTTAATTTTGCGGTATTTACCACTATATACTGTCGCGGTCCTGTCGCGAATCCTCTAGAATTAAACCTTCTAGAATAGTCGCCGCATACTTCGCTGCAAGCAATAATGACCAGTATGCCTACTCTCATAAGGTTCATAACACTGTGACATGAAAATGTTCGAGACACGTTACGATGTGAGGTAAATACATGTACATACGAGAACATTCGGGAACCTTTGCCGGCGGATATAAATAGCGACCGCCGCGGCGCACAGGCAGTTCAGTTTGGACTTCGGAAGAGTAAACTTCGAGCGAATCTACCTGCGAGACAAGTGATAACCTACGACCTCAGCGATACTATTGGACTTCGATTGACCTGCGATTTGGAATCTTCGTGTGGACTTCGTGTTGTGAAGACCTGCAGACCAGACCCTGCGTGAATAAATCCTTGGAAGTTGTCATTGGCGTTTTACATCCAAATCTAGAACCCTAGCTCGTAACAATACTATACGTTTAAATGATGTACTAGGCCGGTTTCTAGCCCACGGGGCCGAAATCGGGGTTGAGTGGAGCGAGTAGACTCGCTGAGGGTATGTTTTCCATTGATTTCAATGGAAAATGTAATGTGATGATCATTCCTCAAGGACATGATCGATCTCAATTTTCCGGACTCTAATAGGCTATTTTCCAATCTTTAAAAATTGTAATAATAAATTATTATAATACATTATTTAACAATATCGTAAAATACACAAAACTATATAGATCTGCAAACTTTCGTTCTAATATCTTCAGTCAGACTTTTTTTAGCGTCGATCAAAGTTTGGCGGGAAAGTCCATTTTAAAAGTATGAAATTATTAAAAAGTTATATTCTCATTGGAAAAGCTATATAAAATGCTATAACTTTTATTATGATACTAATCACATAAACGTAATATTTAACATAGCTATCGTACAAATTTCTGATTTGATGCGTACAAAATACAAACCTGTGTCGTTATAATTCGGTAGTATTTTGTATAGTATTCTGTGTCGTTATAATTCGGTAGTATTAAAATTGAAAACCCATGTCATAATGTGATAAGCAACTCCACAGAACTTCCAGACTTAGACACCGGCGAAGAAAGTGAGACTTTGTTTTTTCGTGACAGGCAATAAACATCAATGCCCTACAAATACAGCACAATTAGATGTACAAGACATACGGAACCTATGTATATATCATCAAAATGTATGTGGCATAATGAGTAAACAAAATGATATTGACATTTACCTAGAAACTTTAAATAACAGTATGCCGCAGTATATGTGTATTACGGAACATTTCTTAAATGAAAACAATATTAACTTGCTCAACTTATCAAACTACTGTACAGTCTCGTATAATGTCAGAACAAACAAAACAAGGGGTGGTAGTCTCATATTAGGGCTAAAGGATTGCAATTGCATGGAATTGACAAACTGCAAAAAATTGTACAGAACGGAATACTTTGAGATATGTGGGATTAGAGATGTTGACACGGAACTTAATCTTATTTGTATTTACAGAAATCCAAATAATAATAATTTTGATGGTTTCCTGGTTCAACTTGAGGCATTATTAAAGCTTGTATTTAATAAGAAAACTATGATATGTGGTGACTTCAATGTGGATCTTATCGAGGAAACAACACAAAAGTCAGAATTCTTGTCCTTATTAAGATGCTACAATTTTAAACCACTATACTCCAGTGTAACATTTATTAGAGGAAATTCCCAATCATGTCTGGATAATATTCTAACAAACATATCAGAGAACTTGATAACAAGTCTAGATATAGACCATAATGGCATTTCTGATGGCCATGCTGCACTTTTATGTAACACTGCACTCCCGTTGGTCATATTGAGCAACCATACGAATAAGACTATTACTAAAGAACAGAGAATATTTAATAATCAAAACAATAAGGTTTTTAGAGAGCACTTACTTAAACATGATTGGACGAAATATGGAATAAACAGCTTTTTAAAACAACTTAATGAGGCTTTTAATAAAAGTTACAAGAAGAAAAAATTAAAGTTCAGACAAAACACTATACAAACAACTGAATGGGTTACTAAAGGTGTAAAAGTAGCTAGTAAAATGAAACGTTTTCTAATGCCTATACATCGGGCAGCTAGTGATCAAAGTTTGGTAAACTATAAGAATAAATATATGAAAATTTATAGAAATGTTATCTTAAATGCTAAAAGAATAGCTGTTCAGAACGAGTTACAGAAAGCAAAATATTCAGCCAAGTCTATTTGGAATACAGTTAATAAACGTAGAAGAAAAACTACTGGAATGACGTACTCTGAAAAGATATGTTTAAAAGAAAATGACATGTTTATTAACAATACTCAGGATATTGTTGACACATTTGCAAAAAAATTTGATCTTGGACCTTCCCTTAATTTATCTAATTTTGAATCAGCAATTGATTATCTTAAAAATAATGAACTACCTGTATTAAATAATATGACCTGGGATTACATTACTCCTCAAGAAGTAATTGAGGTGGTTAGAAATATGGAAGGAAAGAATTCATGTGGATATGATGACATTACAATCTCAGTAATAAAAGATAACATTGATGTATTAGCTGAACATCTTGCAAACTTTTATAATGATTGTCACGACGAGGGTTTTTTTCCTGATCAGCTAAAAATAGCGAAAGTAAGACCGAGTTACAAAAAAGGGTCCAAGAATGAGTTAATGATGTAATCAACCATAGACAGTTTGGATATCAAAATAATGTAGGAACAAATGATGCCATAGATGCATTGGTCGACGACATAGTAACAAAATATTTAAACTATTTAAATTATATTTTATACTGAAGAGTGCGCTCTTTGTTTCTTTTATTCCTACCGCCAAAAAAAAAGAAACTCACTCTTGGAAATGAATAGGCTCCAAAACCACTGAACCGATTTTGATGAACCTTTACACATTTGAAGACCTCGACATGCTTGAGGTCTGTGTCGAAAAAAAAATGAGATGGTTCATGTCCTTGAGGAATGATCATCAAATACATTTTCCATTGAAATCAATGGGAAACATACACTCAGCGAATCTACTCGCTCCACTCAATCTCGATTTCCGCCCCGTGCACTTAGGGTTGCCACCTTTTTTCTTTGTAATTAAAGTACATTGGTTATTATAGGTCAGATAAAAAAGTACATAGTATCAAAATAAACTACAATTTATTTTTCTTTATTATGTTTAAAAACATATTTTTTATTACTTTTTGCAGTTTTGTGTCAAATTTGTATTTCTACTAAACAAATGCACAGTATCTTTACAGTCTATATTTTAATTAAAGTAAATAAATAATTCATTTAAACTTTTCAAAATATCAATGAAATCAAATCATGCGAAATAAAGTATTTTCGTATACTTTATTATTCTCATAAAGTATAGAGTACAATTAGTAAAATATTGTATTATATTATTATATAGAGTACAATTACCTGAAATAACGTACAATACTTTATTGTACGTTATTTACCCTACGTGCGCTAGAATCCGGCCTAGTATTGTATTGTAAATTATTTTTTCAGTATCACAATCTGACACCACCTTCTTCAGCTCAAGTTGATCTAAGAGGGAACAATATAACAACTATTACGTATGACTATGATGACTGCTCCACTGTGGTGAGTGGTCTTGGCAAGGTAAGTTCTGAACCCTGATGTTTATAGCCCCCTATGGTCTGTACAGTTCCCGGCAAACTTTTTGAGCAAGTGACCATGACTGCGCAGTAGCGAATATTAGGTCATTGGTAGGATAGTTAATTGATTCAGGTGTTATTTTGCTGAAGTCAAATTTACAGGCAATTTGATCTACACTACTTTGCGTGCTTCCGCCACCAATTAGCTCATGCAAATTACTGCCGGCCGGCACCCACCCACTACCGTTAGTAGTTGCATGCGACTGCCGTGGCTGCTTTGTTCGTCTCTGCTCCAGCTGCTGTGGTCGTCTCGGCGAATCTCCAACATCTGAAACAGAAGATACATGCGACCGCCGCTGCCCCGACTGCCGTGGTCGTCTCTGCGACACGTGTTTCGCCTCTACGCGAGGCATCCTCAGGCGATCTGTAGATGTTGATGGTCATTGGTAATAGGTGCGGGGCGCGACGGCGGGGAGTATCGCATCGAACGCATGATTGGTAGATCAGTAGACCCTTGTCTCCCACACTACGTCCACGTCCCGCTGAGTTCCGAATACACTTGCGGCCAGTGAAACGTTTCTTGTTATATTTTTTTGTTGTTTATTGAATATTACTTTCGTTCGTTCTACCGCGGGGCTCAGCTAGTTAAATATAAAATTATAGTGGTCAAAACAACTACGTTAAGTGAAAATATTTTATCTTCAGTATACAACAGGGCACTGAAACGAAGTACACGTGGATGAAGTCGCATGCGACCGCTAGTAAATATATAAATTAAAAAGTTATTAAATAAGTATAGACAAATTATTATTATTTAAATAGTTGTCTTGGCCAACTTGCCAGAATATTATAAATATTTTGAAAAATTACATTATCATCGATAGGTATTATTATACTACTAAAGTAGGCATAGCAGTTCATCGTTGCAGATGAAATTCAGCAATTTTTTGATAACACCAAACTGATTAAATTAAAGTAATTACTTAATTGGTTGATGACGCCACACAGTAGCACCACCTCACAGAATACCGCAGCCAAATAACAATTCCCTTGAGGGTTGTTGTGTTCCTGCGAGTGAGTGCGAGGTCACCAGAAAAGAAGGAGATGCTGCGTTGGCAACGGGGGTGGCGGCGCGCAAGTGATATATTATGTTGCGAGCGTTAATACTGTTACCACTTCACATCAGGCGTGCCGTATGCTTGTCTGCCACCCGACGTAGTATAAAAAAAAAAGAAAAAAAAAGAAGAATACCGCAGGTATGAGTGAGGGTTAATGACGATCCAACAAAAGCGCTATCTGAAAGGTTCCATCATTTTTGTTTCACAGACTTCTACTGGTGTGGTAAAGATCGACTCGAAACTTCACTGCGATTGTTACTTGTATGAGTTTGCGGTCGCTCGTCAAACGTTACCCAAACATGTCAATGTGAACACGCTGAAATGCTCCAATGGCAAGGATCTAGTTAATCTTCAGGCCAAGGATTTGTTCTGCGATTTGGAACCACCAGACAATTGCGTGCCGGGCTGCGTGTGTGAACAAACACATATCGGGTAAAATAATTGGTTCAGTCATTCTTTCATCATTCGTTTACCATTCGTTCATCGTACATTCACCATTCGTTCATCATTCGTTTACCATTATCTCATTGTATATTCACCAGTCGTTCATCATTGATTTACCATTCGTTCATCATTCGTTTACCATTCGTTCATCGTACATTCACCATTCGTTCATCGTACATTCACCATTCGTTCATCTTTCATTCACCATTCGTTCATTTTTCATTCACCATTCGTTTACCATTCGTTCATCATTCGTTTACTATTCGTTCATCGTACATTCACCATTCGTTCATCGTACATTCACCATTCGTTCATCGTAATATTCACCATTCGTTCATCATTCGATTATCATTCGTTCATCATTCGATTACCATTCGTTCGTCGTACATTCACCATTCGTTCATCGCACATCACCATTTGTTCATCTTTCATTCACCATTCGTTAATCGTTCATTCACCATTCGTTCATCATTCATTCATTACATACTATTCGTGTGCCAGTTGGGGCTCTCGCCTGTCGTTAGACTGTTAGAGTTATGGAGAAAAAATGTAATAAATGAAAATATTACACATACGTTTGATTTTGTTTTTCACAATTTTAGTCTTTCGTATTTATATTAGAGCTCTATTTCAAATGGAATAGAGTCGCTTATTCATTAGTTTGAATAAGCAATCTATTAAATTATTGAATCGCAATAAGAGATGGTGGTAAGGGGGCTGTTTATTAAGTGTAACATAATTTACATGAATAAATTATTTTATTTTTATGTTTATTTTAAATTGCAAAATATGTGACGTCACACTAGGGTGTGGGGAGTCTCACAAATGTGACCAGCTGTGACAAGGACGGGGGGAGGGGTCAAACAGTCATGAAATTCGTGTGACGTAATTTATGGATGACCCCTTACCTTACCTGTAATGTATGTAATAGTGTTGTGTCATTCAGTGATCGCCGTAAGTAGTGCCATTAGGCGGGATTTGTGACCGTTGTCTTAATATGGATATACCTCCCAAATCCCGACATTTTCATTAAATAATTTTATTTAACTTTGAATTATTTTAGTCCTATGTGTATTTTACTTACCTATTTATATGTTTTACCATGCTTTTATTTAACTTAACTTAACTTTTATTTTATTATTTTTCTTAACTGTTCGTCTGGAGAAATTCTTTTTCTATTTTTTATATATAATCGAATTTTCACGTATTACACTTTACGATACCGCAACAACTGGAAAAATATAATGTAGTACTAAACTAGACTAAACGTAATCCCGGAATCCCGTGGTCATATCCATATTAACATCAACATTCACGTATATTGACCACAAATGGTACTACTAACGCTGATCACTGGACTCATGTTACAATAAATGTTTCTTCTTCTTCATAACAAAACGAAAGTTTAGCTTAATTTTGATTTCAGACACTCTTCAACATGTCAAATGTCTATTGGTATAAGAGCTCGCTGCAATGCTAAAGCTCTGCCAAATCTATATGCTCTTGGAATGGACCCATTTGAGTTGACTGTCTCAGGTTTAGAGGACTTGAGCGTGCTGAAATTGAATTCTACGAATCTACGGAAACTTAATTTGAAGGTAGGTTAAGTATAATAATATTCTTGGATGAATTACACTCGGCCATCTAGTCCCAAACTAAGCAAAGCTTGTACTATGGGTACTAGATAACTGATATTATAGGCCAAGACAAACAGACATTTGGGATGTAAGTGGTTCATCAACATCTTTGAATCAAAGCCAACTTCACCTGCGGTGCACCCTGCTGACTGACAAACGAAGCTCTGGCGAAAAGAAAGGTAGGGAGCGTAATTGTAAGCTACCTGACTGGGGAATGTATCTCCACCTCATAGAATCATCATCATCATCAGGTCATTTTAGTCTCCACTACAGGAGCATGACCCTCTCTCGTTCGTCCTAGACAAATGGAGGATTTGGCCTACACTCCCTACGCTGGCCAAACGGGTTGGGGTGGCCTGATCGATATTTGGTAATGTATAATATTATATCCCTTAGTCGCCTTGTACGACATCCACGGGAAGAAACGGAGTGATTCTATTCTAGTCTGCCGGAAACCACACGGCCTCACAGAATACCGAAGCCAAATAACAATTCCCTTGAGGGTTGTTGTGTTCCTGCGAGTGAGTGAGGTCACCAGAAAGGAAGGAGATGCTGCGTTGGCAGCGGGGGTGGCGGCGCGCGAGCAAGATTATATGTGGCGAACGTTAATATGGCTACGGTAACCGCTTCACATCAGGCCAGCCGTATGCTTGTCTGCCACACGTAATATAAAAAAAGAGATGTTCGTGCACACAAATATTTGTCTAGTGCGGGGTTGAACCAGCACACGTGCACTGTCTCGGAGTCAAAGTGGCCATTGCTAACCACCGAGCTTAATATATAATAGCTGACTCGCGCAACTTCGTCTGTGTGACAGAGCGTTGAGTGAAGCGTGAGGTTACCATTTGGAAGGTTATAGTGAGCCAATCTTAAAAGATAGACATATGCTATCACGAACTTTTTTTAGAACTTTTTAAGATGAATAATTCCTTCGTATATAATTGTTGCGTAACTTGAACCGTTTACGCATCGCACGCATCGGGAGCTCTCAAAAGGAATATTTTTTTCCCATTTTTCCAACATTTTTCATTGGTGCTCCGCTCCTATTGGTGGTAGCGTGATGTTATATAGCCTATAGCCTTCCTTGAAATATAGTCTATCTAACGCTAAGAGAATTTTTCAATTCGAATGAGTAGTTCCTGAGATTAGCGCGTTCAACCGAACAAACAAACTCTTCTTTATATTATTAGTTACAGTTTATATATTTTTTTACAGAATAACAACATATCAAATGCATCGCCAGAAGATTCTCGTATGCTGATGTCTCGAAAACGCCAAGTTTTACTTAGCGGCAATCCATTGAACTGCGCATGCGGGGACCGCTATTTGGTTGAAGAATTATTAAACTACCCCGATCAGGTATGTCTTTTAATTTATTCTGTGACTAAAATATCATTCAGTCGCTCGTTTATCGTTCATTAACCATTCTTTCACCATTCATGGTTGTTGAATTTAAATACTATGAAAAATGATTATTAAAAAAATCTACAGTTCGATTATTTAGTGAAATAAAAATATGTGTTCATTCACCATTCATTTGTCATTCATTCAGTATTCAGTTATCATTCATTCAATCACCATTCATTCAACATTCATTCATCATTAATTTGTCATTCATTCAATTATTTATTGATTTCTGGAGACAGAATCATCATTCATCATTTGCTCAACTTGACAGAAAACGGCAACCTTTTCTGTCAAGTAGAAGTCAACGCAATATATCTTATTTTTCCATTCATTTTTATAAGCACCAAAATTAGTTGAGTGAGTTTACGTAATTTATTGATATTGCTTCATAATACAGATAGTATATTTCATTATACTGTGAAGGTGGTAAACAAGCGTACGGTCCGTCTAACGAAAAACAGTTATGGCAGTTTACAGTTCCTGTAAAAACCACTTCACGATCTCTTTGAACAATCCCAAGCGGTAGTCTTATTTAAAGGTCAACCTAATTTAAAGTTCAAATACTTACAGGTGTAAACTGTGTGCCAGTTTGCAATGACTAATCTTCACAGCTACTCACTAGTTTAAAAGCTACGTCGTAAAAACAAACTTGTACTACCAACTCCAAAGTGTACGTTATACAGAAACAGCGTGCACTTCATGGCTGTATATACTTAAATCATGCTTAAATCATACATTAAATTGAAAAATATGGACTGTAATGAATACAAAGAAACGGTTACGGGGATATTGAAGGAGAAGTGCTATTATGACATTAAAGATTTATATAGATGACAATTTTTTTTTTATAATAACTAAATTTTTAATAACTATGACATGAATTACTGTAAATATTGTAGATTCATTTGTAACTGAAAACTATTATCAATATTGGTATGTTCTTTTTAGAGCAAGAAGTGGTTTGTTCAATGCATTAATTACATTATATTTATTTATTTATATTTATTTAATAATTGTAAAACCTATTGCATGTACCTGCTTCTACAAATATATGATTTGATTTGATTTAAAATTTTGAAATCAATTTACGTGTTACTATCATTACATATTGACGAGCTCGGTGGTCGAATGGTTAGCAATGGCCACTTTGACTCCGAGGTCGCGGGTTCGATTCCCGCACAAGACAAACATTCGTGTGCATGAACATGTCTGTTTGTCTCGGTCTGGGTGTTTTCTATGTATTATAAGTATGTATTTACAAAAAAAATGTATTTAAGTACATTTGTCAGTTGTCTAGTACCCATAACACAAGCTTTGCGCTTAATTTGGGACTAGATGGCGCTGTGTAAATTGTCCAGAAATATTTATGTTTAATATTTATTACAGATAGAGGATTTATCCGAAGTTCAGTGTTCAAACGAGCGTTTCCTGAGCGAAGTGAAGCGCGGTGAATGCACGGGCCTTCCATCGGGAGCGCTGGCCGCGCTGGCCGCGCTGGCCGCCGCCGCGCTCGCGGCCGGGGCCCTCGTTGGAGTGCTCGCCAGCCCCAAGTTACGGCTTACATTTAAGGTGAGGATTGTAAGGGGCTATCTATAAATTACGTCACACGAATTTTATGAGTTTTTGATCCCGTCCTTGTCATAGCTGGTCACATTTGTGAGACTCCCCTCCCTAGTGTGACGTCATATATTAAGCAAATTTACATCTAGAGGTGCAATTTTTTTTGAGTTTTTCGATAATATTTCAAAGTTCGTGTTCGTAACACTTAGATTATAATAGATTTTGAAATGTCACATTACGAAATTTAGGACTCCTTCCACCCCCTTGTCACACCATATCACACTTCGTCGACCCCCTCGCTCCCCCTTAACGTGTGACGTAATTTATGGATGGCCCTTAATGTTGGTACCATAATTTATATGTTTTTCATTTTCGTTGAAATAAAGCATGTGCTATGAAAATATATTAATTATATGAAAGTTTGATTATTTTGTGAAATAAAAATATCTATATTAATATCTATACTGAAGGCGCGCCAGCGATATTTTTAATGTTGCGAGCGTTAATATGGCTACGGTACCCGCTTCAGATCAGGCGGGCCGTATGCTTGTTTGCAATCCGACGTGGTATAAAAAAATGGGGTGTGGCTGTGTCATGGACACAATTATCTCAAAATGGCAGCGCTTCCCCCTCCCCCGCACGTGATGTTCCACAGTCCTTACTTAGCGTAATAAATTCTTTGATCCTTCATCTATCCAGTGGTGTGATTGAATTTTGGATGGAGATGATAGATTTGTAGCTGCAACACCAAACTGTATCCCCCGATTTTATTACTTTTTAGGGTTCCGTACCCAAAGGGTGAAAAGGAACCCCATTACTAAGGCTCCGCTGTCCGTCCGTCTGTCACCAGGCTGTATCTCATGAACCGTGATAGTTAGACAGTTGAAATTTTTACAGATGATGTATTTCGGTTGCCGCTATAAAAATACTAAAAAACAGAATAAAATAAATATTTAAGGGGGCTCTCATACAACAAACGTGATTTTTTTTTGCTTGTTCTTGTTCGCAATTGATAGCGGCAATAGATAGACGCTTGAAATACTCTCATAATATTTAGTTACATATTCACTTTAAAAATAAATAATTAAATAAAAATAAAACAAATATTTAAGAGAGGCTCCCATGCCACGTGATTTTTTTGCCATTTTTGTAGATAATGGTACGGAACCCTTCGTGCGCGAGTCCGACTCGCACTTGGCCGGTTTTTTAAATTGATTCCCTATGGAAGCAATTTTAGAAACGTACTCGCGTCAAATGTTGTTTGTTCCCAGGTCTTCCTCTACAAATTGGGCATCACGTTACCATGTATCGGCGTGAACGAGGAAGAGGAGGAGAAACCGTATGATGCGTTCATCTCTTTCTCGCACCACGACGGGAGACTGGTCATGGAGGAACTGGTTCCCATATTGGAGAAGGACTACCGACTTTGTGTTCACTATCGCGATTGGCCGGTGAGTAATTTTTTTTAGGCTTAAAAAAAATATTTCTCGACAATTTACACAGCGCCATCTAGTCCCAAATTAAGCGTAAAACTTGTGTTATGGGTACTGGACAACTGATAAATGTATTTAAATACATTTTTTTTTTGTAAATACATACTTATAATACATAGAAACACCCAGACCAAGTCAAACAGACATGTTCATGCACACAAATGTTTGTCTTGCGCGGGAATCGAACCCGCGACCTCGGAGTCAAAGTGGCATTTGCTAACCATTCGACCACCAAGCTCGTCGTCAAAAATTAATCCGATGACGCCTTATAAATCTATGAATGCCGGCTGCACGCACGAAAAAGCATGACTCATTGTCACGTTCCGCCTGAGCCGAGCGTGCAAGCGAGATCACGGAACAAGCGATAGAGAGGCACGATCGACCTATGCGTTCGCCTTGCGACGCATCTATCTCTCTTCCACGCCATCGGCCGATGTTTTCTTATGACGTTATCACGTAAAATTATCGTCCGTAACCCGATTTTACAAACGAGTAATTTTTTTACTCGCCACATTTCTTTTGAGTCCAGTCTGATATGCATCATTAATGATATGGACATTTTGGTATCTGGATATTCTGGGACTGATAATGCGAAGTAGGAAAAGGTACTTCGCATTCGAGTATAAGGCGAAGTAGGAAGAGGTAGGTAATAATAATAGTAGGCCGGATTCTAGCCCACAGGGCCGAAATCGACGTTGAGTGGAGCGAGTAGATTCGCTGAGTGTATGTTTTCCATTGATTTCAATGGGAAATGTATTTGATTATCATTCTTCAAGGACATAGTCGATCTTAATTTTTTTTCGACACAAACCACAAGCATGTCGAGGACTTTAATTGTGACATGTTTCATCAAAATCGGTTCAGTGGTTTTGGAGCCCATTCATTTTTTTCGAAGAGTGACTTTTCGGCGTATATCAGTGTTCCGCTCGCTCCATTGGAAAATAATATTTTTACTCGATATATAACTTTCTTGAGTAGACAGTCTGATATGTATCATTAACAGTGATCGCCGTTAGTAGTGCCATTTGGGGTCAATAGACTCGAATGTTGATGTTAATATGGATATGTCCACGGGATTCCGGGATTACGTTTAGTAGTACATTACATTTTCCAGTTGTCGCTGTATCGCTAAGTGTGTAATACGTGAAAATTCGATTATATAGAAATTAGAAAAATAATTTCTCCAGACGAACAGTTAAGAAAAACAATAAAATAAAAGGTAAGTTACGTTAAATAATAACATGGTAAAGCTTATAAATAGGTACATAAAATACAAATAATACTAAAATAATTCGAAGTTAAATAAAATTGTTTAATGAAAATGCCGAGATTTTGGAGGCATATCCATATTAAAACAACGGTCACAAAACCCGCGGAATGGCACTACCAACGCCGATCACTGATCATTAATGATATGGACATTTTGGTATGTGGATATTCTGGGACATATGTTTTCACGTTGATAATGCCGTGAGGCGAAGTCGGAAGAGGTCGGTAAAAATAATATTAAGTGGAATAGTATAAGTGATTACATTCGTGCAAAGAAACTGGGATGTGAACATTCTGGTATTTAGACGTTTTGGGATTTGGATTTTCTAGGATATGGACATTTTGGTATTTTGCCTATTTGGGATATGGGCATTTTGTTACAGCGACATTCTGGGATTTGGACTTTTTAGACATAAAAATTCTGGGATTTAGACTTTCTGGGATATGGCCATTCTGGAAGATTCTGGAATTTCAACATTTTGTGATTCAAGCTTTGCTTAGTTTGGGACTAGATGGCAGTGTGTAAATTGTCCAATATTTATTTATTTATTAATACGAAGTTTTTCCCCTACAGGTAGGCGGATGGATTCCCGAGCAAATTTCGATTTCAGTTCGCGATTCACGGAGGACCATAATAGTGGTCTCGGAGAATTATGCTCGCTCAGATTGGGCAAGAGCAGAATTCCGCGAAGCGCACGCAGCGGCCATGAGAGACGCCCATCCACGTCTCCTAGCTATATTACTACAAGAACCGCCCCCAGAGTTAAACCCAGAGTTAAAATTGTATTTATCCACGAACACTTACGTCAAATGGGGTGACCCAGCCTTTTGGGCCAAGCTTAGATACGCAATGCCCCATAAACGTACAAAGAAATTTATTCCGGAGGCGGCGTAACTGTAATCCTGGTCACGGCACTGTGACATCACAGATTTGTAATTATTGGGTTGTATATGATATATATAAAACTATGTATGTCACTTCTTTTTATGAAAGTAACCTTAATTACAATTTAATTTAGAAATTAATTACAATTTAATGTAGAAAACCTTTATCAAACATATTTCTAATATAAAAGATTTAATTTAAATTTTATAATATTTAAATAAATTATTGTAATTATTTTAATAGTTGTCTTGGCCAACTTGCCAGAATGATATAAATATTTTGCCAGAATATTATAAATATTTTAAAAAATGGGAAAATTCACCTCCCCCCTAGGTGGAATTTGAACCCACGACTGTTTAATAGAGTAATTACTTATTAGGTTGATGACACTACACTGTGACTCACGCAGTAAAAATATGAAATGCAAAAATTCGTCACCAACACAAACCTTCCTGGTAGCTCAGTTGGAAGAGCACTGGACCGGTCATCGAGAGGTCGTAGGTTAGATTCCCACCTTGGAGGTGAAATTTTCCATTTATAAAAATATTTATTAAAATTAAATTATAATCAAAATTTTTATATTAGTAATATGCTTGATAAAGGGTTTCTAAATTAAATTGTAATTAATTTTTGTTTACTAATGAGTAATATTTTTTATGCCAATTTTGATGAGTGTGAAGTTTTATATCAAACAAAAGAAATGGGATCATGAAGGCTAATTCTAGTAATTAATTTACGATCGCAGATTGAACGTTGACCGAATCGCGATTTAAAATTATTTTTTTATGCGAATTAGAGTAAGAATTCTCAAAACTATGTACCAATAATAATATTAAGCATTTTTTTTATTGTTTACAAAGAAGTTGTGTTAACGAGGTTGATATTATATTTAATTTAAATGTGTTTAGTGTGTTTTATCGGCCATGTTTGATGCCATTCCTCGAATATTGTATATTAAGATTATAGTACATTTAGAATAAATAAATCAATAATCGGCAAACGTCAACAGTTAGTGTCAAGGGCGGAGCCATTACCATGGTGAGTGCTCTGAAGAACTGTTTTTTATCTCTTCCTCCCCTTTCCGTCACCGAACGTCACGTGCAGGCTCGCGATATCACAAGTACACCGTTGGGATCATTCCTTCGCGTACTAAAAGTTTGGCAACCCCTATCTATGTCGCACCAACAAAAAGTGGAATATGGGATCCTTCAAGCGAAGCGTGAAGAAGCATCTTGAAGGCCAGCATGACAGCGTCAACTGACAAGACATCAAGATCTCTTGTTCGTTGCCGATGCGATTGGGGCTCCTCTTTTCGCTTACCATCAGGCGAAGCGGAGCCAATATGCAAAAGTGAGATTTCCCCCCCCCCCGCCCTCAACACCTCACGTAATTAATGGATGGTTGATCATGTTCGGAAGTACGAATAGAACCGTTTATTTATTTCTAATGTACTGTATTGTTATACTCGAATAAAAAAAAATCTTATACTCAATTTCAAAATAACAGCTTACCTAATATAATATTATTAAAACTCACGTGAGACATTATACTAAATTAATTAAATAAATCGACCGAGAAACGAAGGGTTGACGTGTCTGGATGGACATTCGCCCTGATGAAGGTCTCCTTTTGAGATCGAAACTATTCGGCTTTCCCGACAAAAAGACGTGAGTGACTCGTTTAATTTATTTAATTAGTTTACTTAATATATTCCCAAAAATGAACTATATATTAGAATAAAGATATTTTAGTATTTTTATTAGGGGTTTAACCCTCTCGATGTCAAATGTTCAAAATGCATAATGTTCGAGAATAGAATAGAATATCATTTATTTGCTAGAACATACAACTATTAGTAAGATGTCATGTTATGAGCCGCAAAATGGACACTTTTGCATAACATGTCTTTTTTATTCTCGTTTTTGAAGTAATCGTTTTGCGATACGAGCACTTTGCGTATTGAACATTCTTTATTGTAAGAGTTTTACACTGACTCACGTATAATGCATTTTGGCATAACGTTTTATATGCAAAACGTTCTAGAGGCAAGTTATTATGGCATGTAATTCTAAAGAAATCGTTAACATGAAAGAAATGAATCCATACGTAGAGTCGAAAATAAAGAGTTTTTAAGAAAATATGTAATAACTAGCTTTTCTCCGTTTTGACATACGAACATTTTGCGGATAGAACATTTTGCAATTTAAACATTCTGCATATTGGACTATATTTTCTCCGTTATGAGATGCGAATATTTTCGTATAGAACATTTTGCAATTTGAATATTCTGCATACTGGTCATTTTGCGAATTGTACATTTTGCATATTGGACATTCTGCGTATCGGACTGTATTTTTAAACAGGGAAGCTGTTAATATTTTTATAAGCGGTATCTATTTACTCTCTTTTCTAGCATTTACATTTGTTATTTTAAGTGGTGAGGTATATTGTAAATATTTTTAAATGTTAGTGTTGGTTTGTACTATTATATATCTATTATTATATCAATTATCAAAATGCCTTACATTAAAATGCGTAAAAAAATTATTCAGTAAACTGCTTCACTATTTAGTCAACGCATTATCACAGGAACTTTAGAAAAATATATTTTATTGTTCATTTATGGGTGTAAGTAGAAATGGGCAAAATGCAATTTACGATAAATTCTCTATTTATGCCCAAAAACATTTATTAGGCATTTATATGTACTTTTTGAGAATTTATCATAAATAAATATTTTTTGGCGCCATCTAGTCCCAAATTAAGCGCAAAGGTTGTATTATAAGTACTAGACAACTGATAAATGTACTTAGACATTTTTTTTAAATACATACTTATAATACATAGAACAGACCAATACTAACAGCCATGTTCATGCACACATAATGTTTGTCTTGTGCTGGGATCGAGCTCGCGACCTCAGAGTCAAAATAGCTACTGTTAGCCATTCGACCACAGGGCTCTTCCCGACATTTTGCCCATCTCTAGGTACAAGTCGTCACCATCTTAGAGTAAAGGTGTGTTATGCAAGAAACCAACAAAAAAAAATTATATGCATTTAAAAAAAAAAAAAAAATTGCACTCCAGGAGTGCCGGCAGAAGTGAAAACTTGAACATTAACGTTGTGCATTTTTGAATGGTTAGGGAATAATTTCGCTCGAATAGCTTTATTTATCAGTATAAAAGTACTATCATTTATGTGGTAAAATATTTATTTATTGCGCTATCGTACACACATGATAATTTATATTACATTAAAAATAAACAACAGGAGCAGGCATACATTTTCGCCGCGCGGTAGAATGAGAGGGGGATATTACTTTCTCTCCTACGCCGCGACGGCGGTCTACGCTCCCTCCGTATTACGAATTTTCGATCAGCCCCCTTACCACCATCTTTTATTGCGATTCAATAACTGAATAGATTGCTTATTCATACCAATGAATAAGCGACTCTATTTCAAATGGAATAGAGTCGCTTATTCATTGGTATGAATAAGCAATCTATTTCAAATGGAATAGAGTCGCTAATTCATTGGTATGAATAAGCAATCTATTCAATTATTGAATCGCAATAAGAGATGGTGGTAAGAGGCAGGCCACGTGTCCTGACGTGAGTTTAACATTTTTTACCCATCCCAAAAAGTGCACGACGCCGCTAAAGAAGTTTTCACTTCTTCAAAAATCACTCACTTCAATAATCGAATTTTGTGTTTAGTATATTATTATAAAATGTTATTTTAAGATTATTTGTGTTGTGCCATTTTGAGAATATTATTTTTTTTACTCGTCTTTTATTTTAAATGTTATTGCAGTAATAAATTTGTACAAATTTACCAAAAATCGGTCATAATGTAAAATCATTGTTGCTCATTTTGGCCCTGTATTGCACAATAAGATCCAACCGACATTTTGTTACTTTTAAGTTAATAGTAGTTTATGAAACTGTTGCATAATAAGGGTTCTTAAAATACGAGTGTGAGTTTATAACATGAGCCGAAGGCGAATGTTACAATAGACCACACGAGTATTTTAAAACCTAATTATGTGCAGTTTCATACACTACTTTATTTAATCTCATGAAATAGATGACAATAATACTTTAAATAAAACCATGAAGTTAATTTAACAGCTTTGTTTCTTACTTATAAATCCATTTGCAGATGGAGCATGCGTGGTGCGCCGCGTTCACAGATTATGTAGAAAAAATTTGCAACGTTGCAATGCATTTGCATTGCAACCTGTTTAAAATACCTGTATCCAGGGCTGAAGCTGTATCGAAATGAAGAAAAAGTTATTTTTCGATACAGTTGTCCTTAAAAGAGCTCTATCGAAAAGTATCTTTTTAAATTTATTTTAATGGCTGGTGCGTAAAAGACTGACATTAAGATTCTGTGTTTAGTTTTTTAATCTCTAAATTTTATTATGAGGGTAGATAAAGCTATTTAAAGTTTAATAACAATAAAAATATCACGCAGTATAAGTTTTGGTAAGCATATGTCATCAAACTGCTAGAATCTAAACTCGATTTGAAGTTTCCCGCTATGTATATCTCTCAATTTGTCATAGTTTCTCGGTTGGATGTACTCTGCATAACACGGTTCTTTTATGTTCGAGATATTATTAAACTATAAGTTTAGCTAATTTACTGCTAAATAATAAATTAAATATTTACAAACATAGAAAAAAAGCCAAATTAAAAATATGCATTTTCAACGGACCTAAAATGCATGAAAATAGGCATTTTGAACGGACGAAAAATGCATAAAAATATGCATTTGTATTATGATAAAAATGCCTATTTATAGTAATAAAAATATACATTTTTTATTAATATAAATAGGCATTTTTATTAATAAAAATAGGCATTTTATGTATTTTACGTTCGTTTTACTATATTCTATAAATTGGGAAATATCAGATGGTTAATTGATTCAGGTGTTATTTTGCGGAAGTCAAATTTAAACGCAATTTGAACACTACTTTAGTAGTTCTACTACTACTACTAGTTTGATCTACACTACTTTAGTAGTTCTACTACTACTACTAGTTTGATCTGCATTTAGTAGTTCTACTACTACTACTAGTTTGATCTACACTACTTTAGTAGTTCTACTACTACTACTAGTTTGATCTGCATTTAGTAGTTCTACTACTACTACTAGTTTGATCTACACTACTTTAGTAGTTCTACTACTACTACTAGTTTGATCTGCATTTAGTAGTTCTACTACTACTACTAGTTTGATCTACACTACTTTAGTAGTTCTACTACTACTACTAGTTTGATCTACACTACTCTGGTAGTTCTACTACTACTAGCTTGATCACACTGCTTTAGTAGTTAGTACATCTACACTACTTGCAGCTGGAGCAGAGACGACCAAAGCAGCCGCAAAATAGTCGCATGTATCAACTAACGGTAGTGGGTGTGTGCCGGCCGGCAGTAATTTGTATGAACTAATTGGTAGGGGAAGCAAGCAAATAGCGTAGATCAAATTGCTTGGAAATTTGATAATTTCCATAATCATCATTTTGTGGTTACCCCCAGATTTTATTAAAAATGACGGTGTTTAAGGAATCGTACACCGTCACCTGAACCAAAAGAATATGCCAAATTTCAGATCGGACACTGGAAAGTGTCAAGTTTAACTTGCAACATTTGATTACAAACACCGCGCTTAAAGTAATTAAAAGTTTGTAAAATTGGAGTTCATTGCATTTTTGGTTCGTTCTTAACAATGGAATCTCGAATATCATGACTTTTAATGTCTAAAGATGGACTACTGATGTTTCTAATGTCTTCTTCTTAGTCGTATTCTTCATTGCTGAAGGTCGTGTCTGGTTTGAATTCTTGGTCGCTCTGTGCACTATGCTCCTCCACGTTTTCCTGTCCTCGGCGGTCTTAAAAGCTTCGATTATTGGCAGGCCAGTTAGCGTTTTGACTAGGTCTGACCAACGGGTAGGTGAGCGACCGCGTGGTCTTTTCCCGTCGACCTTGCCAACTACCA
The DNA here is from genome assembly GCA_937001555.2 of Hypsopygia costalis. Lineage (NCBI taxonomy): Eukaryota > Metazoa > Arthropoda > Insecta > Lepidoptera > Pyralidae > Hypsopygia > Hypsopygia costalis. Next base: position 1,297,259 of record OW443355.2, read on the forward strand.
TAAGCTTCTCAAGGCTGTCAAGGTTTCTACGAGCGACATGTCCGAAATCTAGTTTCTAGAATATTCCAAGAAGTTTCTAATATAATAACAGTTATCTATCGTACAACTCGCCATAAATTAAAATTCCATCCTCATCATCTCGATATTTGGCGATCTACTACAGTACGCTTTTTAAGACATTTTCTACCACGAAACTACCGTGAAATTGTGGAATCAACTTCCTCCAGCGGTATTCCCAAATAAATACGACATGGGGGCCTTCAAGAACAGAGTCAATATTTCCCTTAAAAGGCTGGCAACGGATCGGTGACCCTTTGGTGTTGCTGATTTCTATGGGCGGTGGTGATTGCTTTCCATCAGGTGACCCACATGCTCGCTTGCCGCCCTCTCATATAAAAAAAAAAGTTATATTATATCACAGTATAAGTAATAGTACTACGTACAGTACGGCCACTCCCTGCCGCTCTCTCGTGTCGACCTCACCTCCCCTCTGAGACAAATCCGGAACAGTTTGATGGCGCCGCACGCACACACGCTCATTCACGTCATTATTTATGTAGTAGTAAACGACGCGACATTTGTATGGAGTGGCCGGGGTGTGATTATATGACAATACCGCTAGTGTCTTATAAATAAATATTCCTGGACAAATTACGCACTGCCATCTAGTCACAAACTAAGCAAAGCTTGTACTATGGGTACTACATAACTGATATTATACTTAAATACATTTTTTTTTGTAAATTTCATTATTAATGAAGAATGTTTCTGATTTATATCTATTTTATTATTATTAATATTTTAGTCGACCTCGGTGGTCGAATGGTTAGCAATGGCCATTTTGACTCCGAGGTTCGATCCCCGCACAAGTCAAATATTTGTGCGCATGAACATGTCTGATTGTCTTGGTCTGGGTGTTTTTTATATATTATATATATGTATTTACAAAAAAAAATGTACTTAAGTACAATATCAGTTATCTAGTATCCATAGTACAAGCTTTGCTTAGTTTTGGACTAGATGGCAGTGTGTAATTTGTCCAGGAATATTTATTTATTTATTTTATATGTACGTCGGACAAATAAGTCTGAAAATTATGATTATTTTTGTTATCAACTTTACACTCACAAGTTTCCAATGCTACTTATTTTTATAATATTTTATAAAGTTTAATAAATATATATTTTATTTCTGTTTTTTATTCATTATTACCTAGCGACCGCAGCGTCGCCCACGTGGTTATTGTCCCTTCCGACCCATGGTTACACTGATTTGTTACACCGGTGTAACCACTGAGCACACTTATGACCGATAGTTACACTAATGTAACTATCGAGCATATCTATTACCGGTGGTTACACTTAAACGTGGTAAACGCAACGACTACGTACATTAATAAATGTGCCGATTAGCTGCTTCTCTCAAATTTATTTACTTTTATTAAATTGATAACAATTATTATATAATTATACATATTTGTAATCATAGAGGCTGAGTAGTAAATTAAGGAAATAATAGTAGGGGAGGCCGGGATGTTAACCCCCGAGCAATGGCGTTACTATACCATCTGGGGCCCGTGGCAAATTTTTAGGGTTCCGTATACAAAAGGTAAAACGGGCCCTATTACTGAAACTCCGCTGTCCGTCCGTCCGTCTGTCACCAGGCTGTATCTCATTACCGTGATAGTTAGACTGTTGAAATTTTCAGAGATGATGTATTTCTGTTGCCGCTATAACAACAAATACTAACAAAATTAAAAAAATTGAAAAAACCCACGACGGTTAAAATGTTTAAAGTTGAAAAAGGATAAAATAATTTTGAAACCCGGGGACTTAAAGAATTTATGCTATGAACTTAATAAAAAAAAAAAAACCCAAGAAAAGTCGACGGGGCTGCCATTAGATGAACTAGTTTGGCAGTTTTATAGTAACTTGTGTAGGTACTTATTTATGTTATGTTGAAATTTAGAATAGAGATGGCAGCCCCCGACAGATTTTCTTGAGTTTTTTTTATTAAATTCATAGCATAAATTCTTTAAGTTTCAAAACTATTTTATCTTTTTTTAACCGTCGTGGTGGGTTTTTCCAAAATTTTTAATTCTCTTTTTATTTCAAACTTTTTAGAGAGCAAGCATAGGTATTACAAATGAAAACCGCATCAGAATCTGACTAGTAGTTTTGGTTTTGCACAAACAAATATTTACTGCTGCGCCCCCTGGTGAGTTGTCACCGTAACACCTATCTAAGAACATGCACCAATCAAACCCGAACCCATCACTGAAAACCGCATCAAAATCGGACTCATAGTTTTGGAGATAAATGGCAACATTGAATTGTACATACATCCTAGCACCCCAAACGCATATACCGTCTCCGTTCCGTCGTGGGTAAAAAACAATAAAATAAATATTTAAATAAAATAATTATTCAAAAGTGCCTACGCGCAATAAATAAATATTCCTGGACAAATTACACACTGCCATCTAGTACCAAACTATGCAAAATTTGTACTATTGTAACTAGATAACTGATTATATACTTATATGCATTTTTTTTGTGAATACTTAGGTACATATAATAAACAGTAAACACGGTAAACACCCAGACCAACACAAATGCTTGGGCTGTACTCATCACGATAACATTCGGGCGATAAACTTCGTATTCGGTCTACGGCGAATTTTCGCGGCCACATAATGCGCGTTGTAAAGTTTATTGCGATGTACGAACGCAAAAAACAATATGGACGCCGCGGTTACTCTGTATAGGTATTTTATGGCAGCAACTAATTATTTTTACATAAAAGTCATCTAAAAAACAAATTAAAAGCAAGAAAAAAGAGAAAAAAATTATCGTTACTCCAATCCATGTTACAGTTCAGCTATATATATTATACACTGTAATTACATTTAACACGTCCGCTAGGAACGATGGGTGCGGGCCGACTGAAGTGTGGCCGCGCAAGCGAAGGACATCGCGATATAACCCTTTGATGTGCGAGAGTTTACAGACAGCGGAGCGATGATGTGCCCGAAGCTTCGCCCGAAGTGTCTACATACATCGCGATAACCCGAATATTCGCTTTATCGCGATGAGTGCGGCCTAAGCAAAACAGACATATTCATGCACACAAATGTTTGTCTTGTGCGGGAATCAAACCCGCGACCTCGGAGTCAAAGTGGCCATTGTTAGCCGTTCGACCACCAAGCTCGTCAAATGACTGGTATGCCCCCTCGTGATTTGTGTAAAACTTTGTTCAGGGATCTTAGTTTGCTACCCTTGCCCTGTCTATACAAACGACTGTCGACGTTGCTTAACTTGCGTGATCGATAAGATTGACACGCCAAACGCCGTCATCTGCCCCCTTAAAATTGAATTGAGTCGCTTATTCTCGTAGAACGAAGAACGGGGCAGTTCTTCGTTCTACGAGTACTTGGCCTGCCCACTTTAGCCTGCTGCCCCCTTACCACCATCTCTTAATTGCGATTCAATAACTGAATAGAATGCTTATTCATACCTTTTTACGTTTTTTTATTGTAGCGTATTACCTACAAACATTTACGGCTTGCCCCCGCGACCCCCCGAATATAACTTGGCGACCCCCCTGGGGTTTTTTTTTTTTTTTTTTTTTTATTGATTTATATCACAATCTACAGACCCGGGGTCCGTACCTTTTATTAACAATGTTCTATTTTTTTTATCTTACAATATTACAATATAAATTGCACGTCGCTATTATGCTAATAATTATATTATTGTCTATTACTATTATATGTTATTGTCTATTGCTCCTATTGTTTACCTTGCAACCATGACAGCCAGGGCAGACCAGTCCCCTCTGGCAGCACCCGTTCACGAGTTGATGCATGGGGCAGCCATCACCGCATTCAACCATTTTATTGGGAATGCGGCGACCCGCCACACGACACCACCACCAGTTTGAACACTTTAGTGAGCATGACTACCTGGGCTGTCAGGGCTGCACAGTAAAACCTCTATTTATTTCCCTATGGTCTTTCTCCTTCTCTCCCTCTCACCCACCAGATACTTACGTTCTTTGACCCACATATTCCGTCTGTCATTGTCACTGATATTGCATGGGCGACCATCTCGTTTCTGTGTCATCAGTTCCGTACGGAACTGAGTAGTCGCGTTCCTATTTTTTGTTTTCTTTCCTATTGCTTTGCCAATTCTTTCACGACGGGTGTATCCCGACTCCAGATCGCCATTTGCAAATTGTAGTCCCGAATTGCTTCCGTGGTAGCAGTTTCCGCACGTTTTATGAATTTTGCAGTTGCGTCGAATAGTTCGCTGCAGTCTGTGTAATATATACAGCTACAGGTATGTCTCGAAACTGCCACCACTGCATGGGGGACACTACTATGCAGTTGAAGGTTTTTCATCGATGTCCTGATGATTACCACTGACTCGTATGTCAGTCCCTGTGCTTCATGAATGGTCAAAGTACGAGACCCTGCGCCACTGCCGTAACCTTGACCGATCAGTAGCTCTTTCTCGGCCTGAGTATGTACCAGGTACAAGGTGTTGGCTGCGCTTGTGGGTATTTGCGACTCTCTGTACCTCATCAGCTTCAGGGACCGTGTCCGAGTGTTGGACGAGTATATGCCACTGTATACTTGTCTGAGGGCATACGCAACGTCTAGTGGATTCCTCCTTGTGCACAGCATTTCACGGCTGATGTTCGCCGCTGGGCTTGGGCGATGGTATTTAAGTCGGAAAAGGTTGGATCTGTCGATGAATGGCAGTTGATTTATATCGCCAAAGAGCAGGACCTTCTTGGCACCGGTAATTCGCACTGCCATCACTATGGCCCCGAAATGGTTCATCAGCGCTTCGTCGATCATAAGTCTTTCGTAGGTGTCTGTCGCTGGGATCCCATTTGCAAGTACTGAGGCCATTGTACGTGCTTTAGCTCTTGTTTTTGTACCGATGCGTTTAGTTATTTTCTCTTTCAGGTCGCGAGTGGATTCAGTCGTGGTTGCAATGACCAAATCTTTGCCTGGATTATAATTCTCGGAAATCCATTTTGATTTTCCACATCCGGGTACTCCGTTGACCCAAGTTATTTCTGGTACCTCCCAGTATTCGAAGGCTCTGCCGATGCCAGTCTCTGATGATAGAGCTTCCGCTTTTTCTAGGAATCTGTCATCTAGCATTACCTTCGTACACTTGGCGGTGACTACAATTGGGTCTTCCGGAGGAGTCTCAAACACCAGCCTTCCAGTCCGCTCTGTCTCTACCTCGTTTAGAGCCACAAAACCATCTGTCGCGTTATATGCAGCCATGTATGTTCCTGATACCTTTCCCTTTACGGTTTCGGCTGTGTCATTATTATACACAGCTGCATCTGCTTCCACTAGTTTTACGCTGAGCTGTCCCTCATTACCTTGCAGATAATTCTGCATGATAGATGAGCAAATTTGCAGGTTGACTTTCTGAGTCGCTTTTGTAATAGCTTTAAACTCGAGGAAAGCGTTGACTATGTGGTCCTTAGGCTCCTTCACAACTCTGAGTTCAGGCGGGTCGACTTGTCCCATTTCGGCTTTTGTCCGGACTTTTTTCTGCCCTTCGCTTTGACCTGTTGAAGATTGCTTAAAAAAGGTCTGCACTGCAAGTGCCTGTTTTTCTGCTACCTTATGCGATGTTATTTTGGATTTATTTGGCCTTACAATGCTGCAGATTGCCTTGGATAGAGTTCCAGTTATAGTGGATAACAACTTTTTTGTTGGACTAGGTTGCTTCTTAAGCGCTTCGCCCCTTTCCTGGATCGTCTTCTGTTGTAAGCGTTCAGATCCACTGTATCCTTCTGGATTAACTATGGGATAGCCCCAGCTATCAACGGGGTGTAAAGAGGCATCAGGTCTGACATTTCGTGGCTTCAAGAAATGGAGGTTTTGTCCTCGATCCTCGTACGCCACAACCTCGTGTTTTGATGAGGCTTCAATGATGCCTAGATAATTCCTGGTATCGCCTTTCTCATGTGCTAGCACCATAGCATCTACGCTTATTATCCTGGGCTTTCCTCCTCCTACGTCATCATCTCTACCAAAACTGGCAAGCACCGAACATGCCTGATCAAAACCTGACCTCTCGTCGCCTTTCTCGAATAATGCAATAGTCTTGCCTTTCGTTCGGACTATTTTACAGCGTTGATTTTTGACCTCCACTACAGCCAGTGCGTCAAATTTTTTACGCTTTATAGAGGTCTTGAAGGTGCTCCCCTTTAAGATCTTGGCTAATCCGGGAGAGATGACAACCCTGTTGGAGATTTTTGCGTTGCAGAAGCATATACCTAATTTCTCTTCGTTGCTATCCATGAACGTCGCTACTCCTTTTGTCCTTATCCCCGGTTTCCCAAATTCGCCGTTTTCAAGAAGACAATAGTCCTCTATCACAGCTCGGTAGATCTTTTTTTGGCTGTCCGTATTCGTGGTGCACTCGTTTGGTGGTGGCTGTGCCTCTGTTGGTGTGGAAGATGGTGTTTGTGGTATCGTCAATGTGCTGTTCCTTTTCAGAACAGAGCGCATGATGTTGTGGGCGTATTTCAAGAAGTGCGGTCGTTTGTCGGTGTCTGCCAGGATTTCGTGCAGATTCGTCTTTTCCAGTTTTTTGTTAATTCTGAATTCGACGTCCAATCGGGCCGTTTGAAATCGCGGGCAATCTATCAGAACATGCCACACAGACTCGCTGAGGTTGGGATCGCACTCACATCCGGGACTGTCTTTCAACCTAAACCGGTGTAGATACTCGGCCATGCCCCCGTGTCTCGTCAAGATTTGCACTTGGAGGGGCGTCAATTTCGTCTTTCTAACCACGCTATATGCATTGCTTACATCTGGAAAGAACGTTTTTGTGACAGACCCTGTGCTTGAGGAGGTGTATCTATCCTGCCATTTGCGGACGGTTTCCTCTCTGATCTTTTGTTTGACAAAGGACAGCGGAACCTCTGCATAGTCTTGGGCAACAACAATTGTTCTTAAAGCCGCCCTCTTTGCGAGTGCGTCTGCTCTTTCGTTACCGGCAGTGCCTACATGTGCTTTTATCCAAAATAGCCGCACCTGTCTTCCTTCTATCGAATTGTTGATAAGCAGAAACGTAGGCTCACACCTGGAGAGCAGATAATCTTCAAGGCACGATGCCAGCAGAAACTAGCGACGGGTGTGCAGACAGATGACTGTTCCGATGTGAATGAGAGTTGGAGAAAGTTAAAACAACTGTTGCTTTCGGCTCATAAAGAAAGTCAAGTTGAACCACGCGACGCACCCCGCAGTTCATGGCTGTCCGAGGAGACATGGGACATAATTAAGAAAAGGAAAGAACTTCTGAAAACCCTCTCAAAGGATGGCAGTCGTGAACAATATAAAGCTCTCTCGAAAGAAGTACAGCGTCGATCTAGAAAGGACAAAAACCAGTACTTTAATAACATATGTACAGAAATCGAAGATCACGCCCAAAAGATGCACACTCGAGATCTTTTTATGAAAATTAAGACCATAACGCGGGATCTCAAGGACAAAACGTGGGCCGTAGAAGACGAAAATGGAGGTTTGCTCACAGAGATTGATAAGGTAGTAGATAGGTGGAGAGGTTATTGTGAAGACCTGTATGCTGACGAGACAGTTACGTCAATAAATCTACGCCACAGCATATCCGATATTCCTTTAGAGCCTGACATCTTAAAATCTGAAATCGAGTTCGCTTTGAAGAAGCTTAAACATAATAAATCGGCCGGAAGTGACTGCATTTATGCCGAAAATTTGAAACTCATAGGAGATGACGGTAATATGCATTCTACAAAAGCTATGCAATCAGGTATGGAGAAAGGGCGAGTGGGTCAGTGACTGGCAGGAGTCCATTCTAATACCACTACACAAGAAGGGGTCAACTAAGTCTTGCGAGAACTACAGGACTGTGGCGCTCATATCCCACGCAAGTAAGGTTTTACTGTACGTGATTAACGAACGCCTTAAAGCATTCTTGCAATGGCAGATTCCAGTAGAACAAGCGGGATTTGTTAAAGGGCGAGGAACAAGGGAACAGATTGTGAATGTCAGACAGATCATTGAAAAGTGTCGTGAGTTCAACATTCCAATGCTGATGTGCTTTGTCGACTACTCAAAAGCATTTGATTGTGTTAAGTGGGAATGTTTATGGAGGATTCTGACGGAAATGGGAGTACCAGAGCATCTCGTCATTCTTATCGCAAACCTCTATCAGAATGGAAGCACAGTTGTGAAGGTGAACAATGTCTTGTCGAAGCCCTTCAAGCCCCAAAAAGGCGTTAGACAGGGATGTATCCTATCTCCGATTCTCTTCAACATCTATGGAGAATATATAATGAGACGAGCCTTAGAGGATTGGGAAGGTGGTATATCCGTTGGTGGCAGGAAAATCAGCAACTTGAGATATGCAGATGACACTACCTTGTTCGCATCATCTGAGCAAGAATTGGCTCAGCTCCTTTCTAGAGTGGAGAAAGAGAGTGAATTAGTAGGCCTTACCATTAACAAGACAAAGACCAAGGTGTTAGTGGTAGACAGATCTGGTTCGCTAATTCGCTCCAATGAACTCAGGGACCTAGAATTCGTCGAGCAGTTTATATATCTTGGCTCTCTTCTTACTAACGAGGGTGGCAGTGAGAGAGAAATCGCCAGAAGAATCCAAATGTCCAAGGCAGCAATGACTAAACTCACTAGGATATGGAAAGATCGCAATATATCCCGTAAAACCAAAGTGAGGCTGGTGCGTACGCTGGTGTTCTCAATTTTCTCTTACGGTGCCGAATCCTGGACGATAAGAAAGAAAGAGAGGGAAAAAATTGACTCTTTTGAGATGTGGTGTTGGAGGCGAATGTTGCGAATTCCATGGACTGCACGCCGCACCAATGTGTCCATTCTTGAGGAGCTCCAAATAACCACAAGGCTATCCTCTGTTTGCTTCCAGCGAATACTTAAGTATTTCGGACATGTCGCTCGTAGAAACCCTGACAGCCTTGAGAAGCTTATGGTAGTTGGCAAGGTCGACGGGAAAAGACCACGCGGTCGCTCACCTACCCGTTGGTCAGACCTAGTCAAAACACTAACTGGCCTGCCAATAGCCGAAGCTTTTAAGACCGCCGAGGACAGGAAAACGTGGAGGAGTATAGTGCACAGAGCGACCAAGACTTCAAACTAGACGCGACCTTCAGCAATGAAGAATACGACTAAGAAGAAGTCTTCCTTCTGCTCTAATATCTCTTATGCTCTCTTTAATGTTGTTCGAGAGAAGGTGGTTCATCTTGGGGTTTCCCAGCAGATCTAGCGAGGATCTTGAATCGCTTAAGATGTTCACTATGTTACATCTGCTGTTCTTTGCCATTTGAACCGCCCTGTGGAGCGCATAAAGTTCCAACTGAAATACAGTGCATGAAGGATCCAGACAGAAAGTTGAGAACTCGGTCTCCTTGCCTTCCTCCCACCATGATAGGGCTGCGCCTACTCTCCCTTCGATCTTGCTTCCATCTGTGAAAATCATTGGGCCTGTTATTTGGCGGGTGTTTAAGGTTTCTGGGTCCGTGTTCTCTAGGAGCTCGTACTCTGTTATTGTATGAGTAGAGGGGTGAGGTAGTTCTAAATAGTTCACCTTCTGCTCCAACTTTCTTCCAGCTGGCAGATAGTTCTGTGATATGCCTTTCTTGGCCTCATAAAAACTTGCGGCTTCTTGGATTCTGAGATCCAACGGTAGCGTGCCCGATAGAACCAAAGCCGATGTGAGCGAAACCGTGCGGTAAGCTTTGCATATTTTTTGTGCAAATCCCCTTTGGAGCGCATTCAGTTGATCTTGGATCATCTGTAGCTCTGTCGCCTCAGACCATACGCTTGAAGCATACAGCACGATCGGCTCTATGACCGCGACGTAGATTGTCCGGATAATTTCTCCATTAAGCCCCCACGTTACTTTCGCAGCGCACGCCAGCTGTTTGTATATATCCGCAGCTTTTTTGCAGGTGGCGGAAACGTGCGTTTTAAAAGTAAGTTTTCGGTCAATTCTTAGACCTAAGAGCTTTATCTCGTCTACGAGATTTAGTCTGCTTCCCGACTCGTATAGAGTGGGGGTTCTGTATTTTATCTTATTGGTAAGCAACATTGCACTCGTTTTGTGTGCGGCAAATTTGAGCTTATTCTGTTCTCCCCATTCCACCACAGTCTTCATGTTCGCATTGACTTGGAGCTCTAAGGCGCTGACCGTTTGGCTAGAGAATACCAGTACCACGACGTCCGCGAAAGCTTGGCAATGGACTCCCTCATCAGTCAGCTTATGCAAGAGCGAATCCAGGATTATGTTCCAGAAGGTTCGTCCTCCGATGGATCCTTGAACACAACCTTTCGTTGTTTTTCTCTCGCTCTTCGCTCCAGCATAATTGACAACGACTTTTCTGTTACTGAGGTATGAATTCACCAATGCGTAAAGGTTTCTTGGACACTTCTTGACTTTCAGTTGGTTTTTGAGTGCTGGCCACCGCACCGCACGCGTTATCAAAGGCCCCCTCTATGTCCAGTGAAATTACTAAGACGAATTCTTTCTCTTTGAGATTGTTCCGAACACATTTCACATACAGGGCGTCCTCGGTACCGCGCTGGGGCATGAAGCCGTACTGTTTACGGTTGAGCGTTCTGACAGTGTGCCATTGAATCCGGCAGACCATGACATTTTCAACAATTTTTCCAAGCACCGGAAGCAGCCCTATAGGTCTGTAGGACTTTGGATGTGTATAGTCCTCCTTACCAGGTTTTTTGATTATGATTATATGCGCTGCTTTCCACTCTCCAGTGAGGTGTGCCAGTGACAAGCATTTGTTGGCTATCGCCAGAAACACTCCCCCGTCATTGTGGATGGATTCTATGCATATATCCGCGGTTAACCCATCTGATCCCGGGGCTTTCTTGGGATTTAGTGACTTGAGTACAGCTTCTAATTCTGCTGCCGTGAATGGTGGATCATCCGCCGATAAATCTTCCAGATTTTCTGCATTCCGGTCTTGTACTTGTTCGCGTAAAAATGTATGGCATGGTTTGTCTGTCTCTACTGAGTTATCAGGGAAGAACGTTTTTGCTAGAAGATCTGCGGACTGATTTGGACTCAAGGTGTTCCCGTCTCCGTCTCTAAGGAGCATATCCTCTTGCACTCTGGTTGTCCCTCTGATCACCCTGTAGATCCCATCCCACATACTCTCCCTATTTTGTGTTGAACAGAACTCTTTCCAGCTCTCTGTTTGGGCTTCTCGTGCACTGCATGCGTAATTGGCTTTGGCTTCTTGGTATTCTTTTACAACTTCCTTTAGTCTGGTTGGGGCAGCATTCCTTATCCTCCGTTTCTTACGAAGGACATCTCTCTTGATGTCATCGAGAGTCTTTGACCACCAGGGAGGTGTGACTTTCCCTTTCCGTGCACTTGGTTTTGGAATGGCTTTCTCGCATGCTTCATGGATACAGTCGGTATAGGTCGCTATGATTTTGTCCAGATCCTCACGGGTTTTTATCTTCGAGACTGCTTCAGGCGTTATATTGTGTTTTGCTAGGGTAGACTTGAAATGAGTCCCAAACTCCAACCAGTTAGCTTTCTTAGTATTGTATCTACGCGTCGTCGAGGGCTTGAGGGTTTCAAGACGCTCCTCTAGTCGCAGATCGAAAGTAATAGCGTTGTGGTCAGATGTTGTTATGCTTCGGTCCACTTTCCAGTTGTCAATCTTTCCCAGCAATGGCAGGCCGCAAGCTGTTACGTCTACAATGCTTTTATAGAGCTTATCTCCCCTATAGGTCTCGAATGTCGGTGTATCTCCCACGTTGAGGATGTGAAGATCCATGTCGGTTCAAAACGTGTTATAAGCCGCACCTCTCTCGTTCTCTGAGCTACTGCCCCACCAATGGCTCCATGCATTGACATCCCCTCCGACGATTAGATTATTAGTTGACAGTTTTTTGCATACTGCTTTGGTGCGTTCCATATATGGCTCTATATGTTGGTCTCCCTCATAGTATACCGAGACTATTCCTAGTCGCAGGTTGCCCGTCACCAGGAGAACAGCCGCTTCCGTCTCGGTGACCAGCTGTGGATCATGCAAAACCTCCAGCTGCCCCCCGAATACGATTACTGCTGCTTTCACCGGTTTTGTGCGGTTAAGGGTACACTGGATGACTTTTGTGCCCGGGTATTCTTTCATGGTGCCGCTTGTACCCACATAAGGTTCTTGAACCAGTGCAATTGAAATTCCCTTTTCCTTTGCAGCCTGCAGCATTTCGGCTGTAGCCAGTGTGCTTTTGTGTAGATTGGCTTGGATGATTTTCAGCCTTTTGTCATCGGTTTTTGGAGGGGGTGAGCTATTATATGCATGATTGTCCTTAGCAGTATGATACACGTGACCGCGCTATTGCCTCCCATTTTTGCTTTTCTGGACATTCGTTGCTAAATGCATTATGATCCAGGTCGGAGCTTGTCCCTTGAGCTTTCTTGCAGTTTATGCAGGTTGGGGGTTTGCCAGCCAACCTGTGAGAGCATTTCTCCCAGGAGTGGATCCCTCCGCAGAAACTGCAGAGTTCTTCCTTTTCCCGGCAGATCGCCTTTGTATGGCCAAAGCCCAAACACTTTGTGCACTGCACCAACGGGGACTGGTCCTCTACCGGTCTTCTTTGAAGTCCGATGTACACCTTTCCCTCCCCTACGAAGCGCTTGTGCAGTATGGGGGACAACTCTAGCACCGGGTGGCATTGGAGCGCATTCCTCGCTTTTTTTCTGTACCTGACTTTCATGATTATATCCTTTGCTTGGAGGTCTTTGAAGAGCTCTTTGTTCTGTGCTCTTAACAATTCCAACAGTTCTGTGTCGGAATGGTAATTTAGTACGTCTTTAATCTTAACCAGCGGGTTTGTTGTTTTTGCCACTTCCACGATTAAGTTTTTATTTGTTTTAACCCGATCCTTGATCACTTCAAGATCTTCCTTCGTACCGCAACTCAGAACGACTTTTTGATTTCTGGCCTTTCTCACCCTCTCCACTCTAGCTTCAGTCTTTCTCGAGTCTAGGATCTCCCTTATGGTTTCCACCACCTTCTCGCCAGTTTTACCTGGGTCTGTGGAGGAAACGATAAGGGTATGATTTGGCTTGAGCGGTGGTGGTCGGAGAGGTTTGGCTGCAACCTGAGCGTAAGTGACGTCCTGCTTTGGTTTCTGTGCCTTTTCCAGTAGCGCGATCTCAGCTCCCAGACTTAATGTTGGTGGGGGTGTTTTCTCACGAATCTCACGCATGGTTTTCAATTCCGACGTCACTGCCTCTAAACGTTCAGTTATTGGCTGGAGGTGTTCAGCCATATCGATCTTTTGTTCTGGTGGTGGGCTTTGGGAAGCACAATTGTCGAGTTTTTCCTTGATTTGGTCGGGTGCACCCTTTATTTGTTTCTCTAAGGTCGGTTCATCTCCGGCAGGGGCGGGATGGCTGGGAGGTAGATTTTTCAGAATTTGGAGTGCTTCAGCGCTTGTTTCTAGAACGCAGTTGGAACCGCCTTTGAGCTTTTCTGTATCTCTCCTGAGCTCATCCATCTGCGCTGAAAGCACACCCACATTGGTAGACAGCACCTTTATGTTATCTTGAAGAGAGACAAGTTCTGTACACCCTCTGTTTTCGTTTATGCTGTCGGTAATTTCCTTTATGCGTGCTCCCATCGTCAGCAAAGACCTTTCTATTTCTGCGATCTGCCTGTGTGGCTCCCTGGTCTCGTACCCCAGCCAGCTTCGGACCGCCCGGGTTTCCTCCAGTCCTGCCGTAATATCGGTCCGAGCGCCGCTCAGTTCAGCTGACAGTTTGTTTGTCAGTTCCGCGATTATCTTGCTGTGGGCTCGCTCCCCCTGGGGTTCGCGACCCACAGTTTGAAAATCACTGCTCTAGGACAACGGATTTCTATTTTTAAACCCGAATATTAAAAACAAATAGAACTAATTTACAACCTAATGCTTGGGGTTCTTCAAAAAGGACGTGAAGAGGTTTTTACAGGGTCGGCAACTCTGATGTGATGCCTCTGGTGTTATAGGGTACGCTAACTGCTGCGTTCATCAGGCGGGCGGTATGCTGGGTTGTTTTTAGTGGTAAAAGAAAATCTAATTCATAACCTAGTTGGAAGAGATCTCTAAATGTGATAAGTTTTGTACCTAATTATCTGTACAATGTGTAACTAAAAATCAGTAGGTGTGTTTTGGGGTGTAAGGGGTTCATCAACATCTTTGAACCAAAGCCAACTTCACCTACACGCGGTGCACCCTGCTGACTGACAAACGAAGCTCTGGCGAAAAGAGAAGTAGGGAGCGTAATTGTAAGCTACCCGACTGGGGAATGTACCTCCACCTCACAGAATACCGCAGCCAAATAACAATTCCTTTGAGGGTTGTTGTGTTCCTGCGAGTGAGTGAGGTCACCAGAAAGGAAGGAGATGCTGCGTTGGCAGCGGGGGTGCGGCGCATGAGCGATATTTTTAATGTTGCGAGCGTTAATATGGCTACGGAATCCGCTTCACATCAGGCGGGCCGTATGTTTGTCTGCCACCCGACGTAGTATAAAAAAAAAAAGAAACAATGTGTAACTGCTGTTTTGTTATATGTCTGCGTGAACCTATTCATCCCACTGCTGGGGTACGAGTCTCCCCTCAATTGAAGGGGTATTAGAGTTATTAAATCGCAATAAGAGTTGGTGGTAAGGGGGCTATTTTACTTGTGTTCGGATTTTGGGGTGTAAGGGGTTCATCAACATCTTTGAACCAAAGCCAACTTCACCTGCACAGGGTGCGTGCAGGTCAAGTTGGCTTTGGTTGCACCGTGATTTATAAACCGATTTGAAAAAACTTTTTTTAATTTGAAAGAGTATACTTCCAGATTGGTCTCATATTTTTTTCATCATCATCATCATCAGCCTGTATCTACCCACTGTTAAGTTAGTTATTTCATTACTCCGTCATTTATAAACCGATCTTTTTTTATCTGAAAGAGTAGGTACACTTCCAGATTGGTTCCATACTTTTTTCATCATCATCAACCTGTATCTACATACTTAAATGTTAGAGTAATGTAAATGGAGTCGGTTATTTTTTTGTTAAAATTATTTGAGTCATCAATAGAGTACCCCATGACCAAGGTCGTCGCCAGCCAATGGACAGGGGGGGGGGGGGGGGGAGGAAGATGATATGAAAAAGTATGTTGAGCGATTGTAATAATAACGGTTCAGAGTCCACCGTGTAAGGCTTCACGAGTTCTTGACTGTACCATAAATAAAACTTTTAAATAAATTGAATCTCTAGGGGGTGGGGAGGGGGGGGGGGGGGCAGCTACCCTTCCCTACCCGCCTTGGCGACGCCCTTGCCCATGAAGTGTTCTAAAAGCCGACAACCCTGACACTTAGGATAAGCCTAACTAGATTAACTAGTATGAAACAAGTTTATCCTAAAATCGAGTTTTACTACAATTATTATTAAATTCTACAAAGTTTATAAGCGAGCAATTATAAAAAGGTCAAGTTAGCACGTGGATACTTGCTTCCCTGTATATATTCTGTGCTGAGTGGTGTCGTGAATACACAAAATTGTAGGATCTGTCGTTATTTGCGTTGTTGATCGCTTCAAGATGTTTGGTCCAAGTTGTAAACGTCGGGTGACAGACAAGCAATCGGCGCGTCTAATGTAAAGCGGTCTGCTACCACACTGCTACCCGACGTGGTATAGACAAAAAAAAAAAGCGGTCCGCCCATACTTTGCCGTTGCTCAATTGTCCCGTACCCATCTCATTCCTGTGGATTTTCAATTCAAACTTTGTCCTGACAATTTCATCTTTTTTTTTCGTTAGTTTTTCGATATATGAACAGCAATTCTTCTGTTGGGGATGGAGACAAGTCCAACAAATGAAAGATCATAATAATCGCTCCAGCTGTTCTTGAGTTTGTTATATATATATAGATTTGTCTAGTAACTCTAGTAGGCACAATGTAAGCTTTGTTTAGATTGTGACTTGATGATAGGTAATTTGTTTAGAAATACTTATTTAATTAGTTTATTTATCAAATAACTGTCATCTAATTAGGTACGTATTAGGAAGTAAGCTAAATGTTAATTGTCAATTTATAAATTATGTTATAATGAATGACGATCATTTACGACACGCTTTTATCTCATCGGCATGTATTCCCCTTGGAACTACTGGTCAGAAGTTCAACACCCTTACTACCAACTCTTATTGCGATTTAATAGAAGAATAGAATGCTTATTCATACCAATGAATAAGCGACTCTATTTCAAATTGAATAGAGTCGCTTATTCATTGGTATGAATAAGCATTCTATTCAGTTATTGAATCGCAATAAGAGTTGGTGGTCAGGGGGCAGGAGTTAAGTAATAAATATGTCAATAATGACCGCTGCTTGATCGTTTGTATGTTTGCCCCGAATTTCACGCGAGCGAAGCCGCGGGCAAAAGCTAGTTATGTTATAAATAAAAATTCTTGGGCAAATTACACATCGGCATCTAGTCCCAAATACTATTACTTATACCGTGCCCAAATTAATCAAAGCTTGTACTATTAGTACTTGATTTTATACTTATTTTTTTATTTATATACTTATAGCAACTTAAATACATTTTTTATTTAGAAATATATTTATAAATACATTGAAAACACCCAGAACAAGACAAACGACATTTTCATGCACACAAATGTTTGCATTGCCCCCAGGCCGGGGTATTGTTAGCCAATTATATAAAAATAATAATAAAGTGGACATTGTTAGCCATTCGACTGGCTCTTCATAAATACCGTAAAATTTATGAAATCGCGTATGCTTATGGCTTGTGCCATACCATTATTCTGTGACGTAGGTGCGCTCGCGCATACCACAAAGTGGTCATTAATGGCACCCGGATTACCAGGGTTGTCACACGCAATTAAAACATATTAAAATAATTTATCATTAGTAATGAAAAGCGTCGATCTATAATATTGTGGGTTTAATAACATGTGCTATGTTTTGACTTTGTCAATAAATGTATGTTTGTTAGTTCATGTATTAAATTGGTTGTTGAACAGGAATATGTTACTACCGTCCTGTTGACTGGGACTTTACAAGCAAAAGATTATATTTTAAAATAGGTACCTACCTTACTCGTAGCTCTGCGGTTCTATAAATTATCTCCATGTAATAAAAACATATAAGAAAGCTGATTTTTTAAAAACGACGCCAGTTTATATTGTATAAAAAAATATCTAGTACAACTGTACAAGCTTTAGTTTATGGGTAGGTGGCGGTGTGTAATTGGCTAAAAACAACGGTCATATGCCACTTTATATAGTTAAAAGTAGGGTCGTAACGGAACTTCGCTTCCGCCTCTGTTGCTGCGGAAGTTCCGCAAGAAATCGTATCTTCGCCTCCGCCTCCGTACATTTTTTGCGGAGTTGTAACAGAGGTTTATTTACGTAATCATAGAACAAAAACGCGCGGTAAAAACTATTAGAAGACATCAATTCCAGATTTTGTGTTAATTTTGATTGACTAGAAGGTAATGTTTATTTACGAGTATATGTTTACTTAAGTGATTTGAAATGAAAACTTTGTTGTAGTTTTAATGCACCATAAATTTAATTTTTTTATATCCACTTTCACCTTCGCCTCCGCCTCCGTTATACAGGTGAGGTGATACAGGTCGCCTTCGCATCCGTCTCCGCCTCCGCTAAGTAGGCTTCCGTTACAACCCTAGTTAAAAGTCCCTAAAAAAAGAGAAAAAGAAACTTAAAACTTTCTTCAGACTTATAGTCAAAGAGATATTATAATATAATATGACGAGCTCGGTGGTCGAATGGTTAGCAATGGCCACTTTGACTCCGAGGTCGCGGGTTGGATCGCCGCACAAGCCAAACATTTGTGTGCATGAACATGTCTGTTTCTCTTGGTCTGGGCATTTCTATGTATTATAAGTATGTATTTACAAAAAAATCTGTATTTAAGTATCGGTATATATCATACTTAAGTATATATCAGTTGTCTAGCACCCATAACACAAGCTTTGCGCTTAATTTGGGACTAGATGGCGCTGTGTAAATTGTCCATAAATATTTATTTATTTATCTATAGTTGTCAACCCTACCATTTGCGCTCACATACTCTTCTCCGGTTTACGATAGTATGAAATCAAAGCATCCGTTGTGCGCGCGCGTCGGTTGCGAAAAAAACTTTAAAAATTAATCAGAACTCGTTTTTAAACATTCAATTTACATAAAATTGGATTAACATTTATATCTATATTGTTACGTAGCTTTTTAAACAAAAACCATCGGATGTTAACATCATTATTTGTGAAATTAGTAATAAAAAGTGTTTTTATGTGTTTTTAATAAAAAAAAAAGTGTTTTATAACGTCAAGTGTTAAGGACGTCACAAGGACAAAAATTATTTTATGCAAATATTATTAAAACTTTTTTTTTAAATTGTGTTTGTGTTTTTTGTCGTGTTTGGTTTTAAAGTGATTGCAGACACATAGACAATTATTTTTTTTACGCCGTAATGAGACAAAGAAATAATTAGTATGTAATTGCGCGCTGTGAGATTTTTTTTGCTGCATTTACTTTGAAGGTATGTATGTGTCTTTAGTGTACCATTAGTGTAAACAAAATTAAGGAACTTATTAGATACGGATTAGAGCACGTTGAACTTTACATTTTTATTTATGCAGCCTTAAAGAAGTAATATATTTTTTCAAAAATTTAATATAAATAATTTCGGAAAGTATTTTTTTTTTTCAATTTGGGAAAAGGACATATCGACGAGTCCGGTGATCGAATGGCTAGCAATGGCCACCTTGACTCCGAGGTTGCGGGTTTGATCCCCGAACTATTATAGGGATAGTGGCATGTACCCAAAAATTTAATACAAATTGTGTTGCACTTTTGTTGCGAAGTTTGATGTGCTCTTTGTTGTACTTTATGATAACTTTTCACATTTTTACATGTTTCTTTCAAGTACCTAGTAGTTTGGAGGGCATCCGGGGAGCGTCCGGGCGGGGATTCATTTGTAGTTCAGGGAAAAAAAATTAATCACTACTTCTCCATGCTGCGAATAACCGTCTTATCACAGATTAAAAAATAGTTCGGCATCAACCCTTATTCATCCCACTGCTGGGATACGGGTCTCCCCTCAATCGAAGGGGTTTAGAGCATACTCCACCACGCTGCTCAAATGCGAGTTGGCGGAGGCCAGTATTTTCAAGCCGCCTAAAGGCCACTGACTTGGCTTAACGACTGCCATCAAATGACTCTCTACGGCCGACGTTGCTTAACTTGCGTGTTCGTTAGACATGACACGCATAACGACGCCATCAAGCTCCTCAAGATTAAAAAATAGTACTAGTACTAAAAACACTGATGACATATTATCCGGGTTTTAAGATTCAAAATCCGGATTTATCTTATCAGTCACGCATCTTGTCCTGGTTGCTAGCGTTATATGGCAAGCCTGCTTCCAAGGGATAATGTCGTAGACAGAGAAAGATATAGACAAATCGTTAATTTCCATCTCATTGACACAAGAAAATGAGAAACGTACTCCATCTTGTAACTACATGAGATAGATTGATACGATTTTTTGTTTCGTGTCACGTGCTGGTATTTCATAGTAAGCACATCGTTGTGCCGTTTTGTTATTTTTTATATGAGAGGGCAACGAGCATGTGGGGTTACCTGATGGTAAGCATTTAATTACCTACCACCGCCCATGGAAATCAGCAACTCCGTTGCCAGGCTATACTGTAGTATAGCCTGGCAACGGAGTTGCTGATTTCCATGAGCTCGAGATAAAGCAATGTATTGCTTTCTTTCTGGTTTCCGAAACTCACTCGCAGGACCACAACAACCAGCAAAGGAATCAATAAATAAATATTTCTGGATACTTTACACAGCGCCATCTAATCCCAAATTAAGCGCAAAGCTTGTACTATGGGTACTAGACAACTGATAAATGTACTTAAATAGGTACTTATTTTTTTGTGAATACATACTTATAATACCTACTTACATAGAACACAGAGACCAAGACAAACAGACATGCTCATGCACATGCACGGGTTCGATCCCCGCACAAGACAAACATTTGTGTGCATGAACATGTCTGTTTGTCTTGGTCTGGCTATTTTCTATGTATTATATGCATGTACTTACAAAAAAAATGTATTTAAGTATTATATCATATCAGTTATCTAGTACCCATAGTACAAGCTTAGCTTAGTTTGGGACTAGATGGCCGTGTGTAATTTGTCCTGAAATATTTATTTATTTTCATTTAAACATCAAACCGTCTATGGGAAATTGGGATTATCTGTTGTAGTCTATGGATGATTGTTATCAATGAAGCAGTACGAGTTTTTTTGGTCACGTTCCAACGTGATAACGTGTACAAGTCGACCAAATTGAGAAAAAGTTTCATGTTGTGGATTTATCAGACGCGTGTTACATGTACAAATTAGCCGGGTTGGTCACTTTAAAATGTGAGCAAGTAAGACACATAATTTTGATATGTAACACATCATCTTCATCATCATCAGGTCATTTTAGTCTCCACTACAGGAGCACGACCCTCTCTCGTCCGTCCTAGACGTAAGGAGGATTTGGCCTACACTCCTCACGCTGTTGGCCAGACGGGTTGGGAAGGCCTGATCGATGTTTTATAATATATTTCCCTTAGTCGCCTTGTACGACATCCACGGGAAGAGACGGAGTGATTCTATTCTAGTCTGCCGGAAACCACACGGCGATTTGTAACACGCGTCTGGTAAATTCACAACATGAGAGTTCGTCTCTATTTAATCGGTTTGTTTACGTTGAAATGATCGAACGCGAACAAAAAACTCGTACTCGGTACTCTTACTTATTTTGTGGCAGTACGCTTGATTGCCGCCATTATCTTAAGAGGAAATACGGTTTACATTTTTTCCAAGTATGGGTTTACTTGGAATTGTTATTTGGCTGCGGTATTCTGTGAGGTGGAGGTGCATTCCCCAATCAGTAGGGTGCACCGCGTGCAGGTGAAGATGACTTTGGTTCAAAGATGCTAATGAACCACATACACCCCCAAAATATATATAGATTAGTTCGCCTTACAATATTCATTGTATACACATAGGTATATAAATAAAATAAATAAATATTTCTGGAAAATTTACACAGCGCCATCTAGTCCCAAATTAAGCGCAAAGCTTGTGTTATGGGTATTAAACAACTGATAAATGTACTTAAATACATTTTTTTTTTGTAAATACATAGTAAACACCCAGACCAAGACAAACAGATATGTTCATACACACAAATGTTTGTCCTATGTGGGAATCGAACCCACGAGCGTTGGTGTCGAAGCCGCGTCATTGACCGCTAAGCCACCGAGCTCGTCAATATAAATAGATTAGTTCGTCTTACAATATTCATTGTACGCTCGTATATTCACTCTCAATGTGAATTTTGTTTAACTTTTGATATTATCAATATTATGAACTAAAATCTCTTTACTTATCCTCTTTATACTATGCTATAGGTAAGCAGCCCCCATACCACCATCTCTTATTGCGATTCAATAACTGAATAGAATGCTTATTCATTGGTATGTTATGCGATTCCATATGTGTGCGATTGGTATATTCATTGGTATATACATGGGAAAATTCAATAACTGAATAGAATGCTTATTCATTGGTATGAATAAGCAATCTATTCAATTATTGAATCGCTATAAGAGATGGTGGTAAGGGGGCTGCTTACCTATAGAGAGGATAAGTAAAGAGATTTTAGTCCATAATATTAAAAGTTAAACACCATGTTTTAGTGACTCTTATTCATATAACGCAACTTATCTACTAATAAAAAATATTATATTAATATTCGTCATGCTCACTAGTTATTTTAACATAATATAATACTTTATAAACATGTTATTCAAATAATTTGGTACCTACCAAAGACGCAAAACGAAACCGCAGTTTACGTAAAAAGTCACTTTTAGATAAAAAAAATTGTTCCCACGCATAAAGTTGTGGTATTGTGTTTCGAAAGCCACGTAATTATTTGTATTTAAAAAAAGGTCTTCTTCAGAATGTTGACATCGAAATATTTATGCCTGTTTTGAATGAATTATTAACGAATTATCAATAAAGCTTATTTTGCAGTGAAATAATTTTTTTTTCTATTGGCTTCGTTTCGCCTGATGGTAAGCGAAAAGAAGAGCCCCCATCGCGTCGGCAACGGTTAAGAGACCTTCGCGCCGGACCACAGCGGTCCGGCGGCGCGGCGTTGTTTGTTCCAAAGTAATTTAAAAAAAAAATTACGACTATTACAAGAATAAGACTATTAGAAATCACCTACGACTTCAAATAGTCATTCATCATCAGACATTTGCAATGTAAACATAACAAGTCCATATAATAAATCATCATCATCAGGTCATTTTAGTTTCCACTACAGGAGCACGACCCTCTCTCGTCCGTCCCAGACAGAAGGAGGATTTGGCCTACACTCCCCACGCTGGCCAGACGGGTTGGGGAGGCCTGATCGATGTTTTATAATGTATTTCCCTTAGTCGCCTTGTACGACATCCACGGGAAGAGACGGAGTGATTTTATTCTAGTCTGCCGAAACCACACGGCCTTAAATAATAAATACCTTAAATTAAAATTATATAATCTATCTAAAATTAAACGCGCATAGTCGGCACTGTCAGCTTATTCCGCACGGTGTCCTGTAACCGACCACGAAAGCGTCGGAACCTAACACCTTTCGGTCAGAATTCTTCCTTTGTGAAGGTCGATAGATGTTCTGTTGGAACCCTCCCTCATCACGAAGGAATTGAATTTCACTCGGTGGCGCGATTCCAACTTTTCGACTCTCAAATTGAAGTTGGTCTTCACTCGGCTTCTTTTGACATTGAAAATGTTGACATTGAAAATGTCTATCAAATCCTTTTCGGCCAATAAGCTATTTTCGCTATATCTCCAAGAATAATTTAGATTTCGCCATGGAACAAGTGTCCCCAGGTTTAGAATTTAATTGTGGATCCGATAGTGAAGGAATTTTAAAAATTGGCTGGATAGTTTTTGAGAAATTTTGAGAATTGTAAAAAAATCGGGAAAAGAAATTCTATCTTTTTTTAGTATGTAATTAATTAAAAAAATACTGTTATATATATCGAAAAAATGAGGAAAACGCATCTTCGAAGATAGATTGCGCGTCGATTGAGACCTCTCCCAGTGAAATTGGTTAATAATTGTGTCTTGTAGGTGTGCCTTTACGAGCATGAAAAAAATTATTTTTGACATTGAAAAAAAATAAAAATTCTTTTCGCAAGATTTGTTTTATTCTTAAATTCATTTTCAATGCCTCGGAAGATTGCGGGAACTGCAGGGTCTGTGGATTTTTAAAAGTAGTTACAGTACAGACCAAAGTCCAGACAGTTAATCTATGTTTTGAGTTGTGCCGCCGTGTGCCTGCGTGTCAATGATCCATACCAATAAAGCTGACTCATACTATTAATAGGTGTATTGTAGATGCGTAATGAATTGTTATAAATAGTTGGAAAACCCAATTACTACGTATCAGTACATAGTATGAATGAATTAGATTCATATCGCCTATAAATACCTACTCATCAACAAGGGTTTTTCAAACCTATGACTAAATAATGAACTACCTATAAACAAGGGGGGTGTACATATTTTACAAGTAATTTTATCAGTACTTGCGTGCTTCCGTTATGAGTTGTTGTTGTACCAACTACCAATAATGGGGAATATGAGAATGTTTGATATTTTTTCTGACATTAGATGTCGCTAGGTAGGCGTCGCGTCCTGATTGTCAAAATGTACTGAATTTTTTGACAGTGAAACTTTAAGACGACAAGACAACACAAGACATTTGACAAGATGCTATGAATTGACAAATGATTGGACCCTACGCTACAGTGCTGCCAAAATACTAAATGAGCCACAGAAATACTAGGTTAGGTTAGGTTAGGTTATGTTTTATATCAACTTCAGTCGCCAAATCAGTAAAATAGTCGCCCAGTTTCACAATTTTAGATGCTCGGTTTATTAGTACCCTTATAATTTTAATCACTCAACGCGAAAGTTTAATAGTACATTACGGTACAAGTGTGTAATGTTGGTGATTACTGCTGAGGCGCTATTGAGACCCGAGCCTTTAGGCGAGGGTCTTAAGAGAGCCGAGGACAGTAATCATCAATACACACGTGCATCATACGACGTTTTTCAACACACTTGCGAATAAAATAATACAAAAAAACTATAAAACGAGTTGTGACAAAATTTTTCGTACCTAATGGCGGGAAAGATTAATCAGGTTTTCTTAAGCGCGCGCATCTGTCATGGCGACCGGCCAGAGACTAAAAGAATAAGGTTTCTTTTTTAGCTTTTCGCGGATAGCGTTTTAGCCACGTACAAAATGGGGAATTTAAAGTTTTCTTTATTACAGAGAAAACAAAAGTTATATTTAAATGAAAGTTTTGTGTTTATATAAATAAACACATACAAGTTGAAATTTTCTGAAGTTGCATGAAATGAGCAAGCAATTGGTACATTAAGTTATTTATACTATTGAACGCGATCTCTTTTGTATCGAAACTTTTTTAAGAACAAAGCAACTCGACCAATAAAAAAAAATCATTATAACTTACTAGTGAATAATAGTAATGAAAAAGTCACAGTTTGATTATAGGGGTCATTATGTGCTTAATTGCGGTGAAATAAGAGCTACTTTATGAGCAAGTGTGTTGAAATAGTAGATTATTGCATCGAGCACAAAGTAATTTATTATTGCACCGAGTGCCTGATTTAGAGCCCGAGCGTCAGCGAGGGCTCTAATCTAACAGGCACGAGGGCAATATAAATTACTTAAGGCGAGGTGCATAATCTGCTTTTCTTTCAACTAATACCTATATGAATAGTAGATAAAAGAAACTCATATCACACAGTTAATATAGAAGTTTCTATAACACTGTCGGCTTCATTTAGAATTTTCCGGAGTTAATGTGTCGCTAGATGATTCCATTTTAATTCGAAGCCGAAGCACTCAAAATCAGATAGTATCACACTTTTATCGTTTCCAAAAATATTGTCAAGCAAAATTAACAAAGTTCCCGCCAAATCACTTTTTTAAATTTCTTTCGTTTTTAACTCAGAGTTAGCAGCAATCATTTTTTAAATTTGGAACAAGTAGGATAGAAACGAATAATACGTACAAAAAAAAAGTATTGATATCGGCTGGCTGAATAGAGCTAATCCATTGAGATTGGCACCTTTTGGTGCGATTAAAAAAAACTGTGCAATAATGAAATTTCATACATTTTTATTGCTCTAGACTTCTAGAGCATTAAAGACTCGTTTTGTACTGAGTTTTTAGTGTGATTGTGATGAAATTAAAGCATAGTTGGAAGAAAAAGATATTTCATATTACTCTAAGAAATATGTGAAATTGCTGCAAACTAATCGAAAAACCGGTACTTAACACTATCCAATTTAATTAAATACTTAATACAATAATTACACATTTTTTGCAATATATAGTTAGCAAATTACATAATTAAGATGTGAAGTATTTATTAATTACATGTCTGCTGAATAATTTCCATACAGCGTGGTCGGTTAGGTCATCATTCATTACTAAGAACAGTGGGTCTCAAACTTGACTGGGACACTACTAGAGATGGACAAAATGTTGGGCATTTAAAATTAATTCAAATCAAATCAAAATATCTTTATTCCTTGGACTTTATAAAGCACTTAGAAACGTCATACAAATTAAATATAAGAACATGTATATAAATCATTACTACTCTAAATCCGCAGAGCTTAGATTCACTTTCATCACACTATCTTGAATGTGAAAGTGAATTTAAGTGCCAGTTCCGGCGACGGGGCTTCTTGAGAAGAACTGGCAAGAAAATCAAGGCCGACTCAGTAATTCCCAATACAGTCCATCGTTGCAGTCGGTTATTTTTTGGAAAGAGCACTCTACCGGTAATCGAGAGGTCGTGGGTTCGAATCCCACCTAGTTGGGGAGGTGAATTTTTCCATTTTTAAAATATTTATAATATTCCGGCGAGTTGGCCGAAATTAACTATTTAAATAACAATTTTTTTATTTTATTTTATAGACTACGTCGGGTGGCAGACAAGCATATGGTCCGCCTGATGTGAAGCGGTTACCGTAGCCATATTAGCGCTCGCAATATAAAATATCGCTCGCGCGCCGCCACCCCCGCTGCCAACGCTGCATCTACTTTCTTTCTGGTGACCTCACTGACTCGCAGGAACACAAACAACCCTCAAGGGAATTGTTATTTGGCTGCGGTTTCTGTGAGGTGGAGGTACATTCCCCAGTCGGGTAGCTTACAATTACGCTCCCTACCTCTCTTTTCGCCAGAGCTTCGTTTGTCAGTCAGCAGGGTGCACCGTGTGCAGGTGAAGTTGGCTTTGGTTCAAAGATGTTGATGAGCCACTGCCACCCCAAAATAATTTTATAATTATTTAATATAATCTATTATTTTAATAGCGTGTGGCTGTATCATGGAGACGGAACTGACGGAAGTGTATTGTACGTGAATACGTTATATGCACTAAAATTATCTCAAAATTTCAGCTCTTCCCCCTCCCCCGCACGCGATGTGCAATAGTCCTTAGCGTAATAAATTATTTGATCCTTCATCTATCCAGTGGTGTGACTGACTTTTGGGTGTAGAGCAGGAGTCCGAAGGGGAAACTACAACGCCAAACTGTATCCCTCGATTTTGATATTCAGCTTTTAATGCCTTATTTGCCATATTGCTGTCTCTCACATTGTTAAGAGGGGAAGTCAAATTCCAAAAGCTTCCTACTCCTACTAATTTCTTCTGATTAAATTCGTTGTGAGTTCCAAGGCAGCCGTAGTTTTTACCCCTGGGACTGCAATGGACTTCATTGTTCATTGCCTTTTTGTCGGTCGCCGCTGTTAATCCTGGCTACACAGGAGACACAGTGGTGGGAATGTGTGGTGGGTCCCCGTCCCATTATCAGCTTTTTTGGATGTAAACTGTAAAATGAATAGGCAAACATTTTTGACGTGGATTCGTTTTAAATTTGCTAATTATTTAAGTCTTCTTCTTCTTCTTTAGCCACTATCTACCAATTGCTTGGTGTAAAAAATATATTCTCATTGGAGAAGCTATAAAAAATGCTATAACTTTTATTATGATACTAATCACATAAACGTAATATTTAACATAGCTATCGTACAAATTTCTGATTTGATGCATACAAAATACAAACCTGTGACGTCATAATTCGGTAGTCTTTTGTATGGAGCGTTTTTGGCCAGTCTAAAAATTGAGATTTTCAAATTGCCATATCTCGAGAGATTTTTGTGCTATCGAAGTAATTCTTTCACCTATGGTTATATTATGGAGACTTCCCTATATATTAAACCGAAAAAAATGTTAGTCAAATAGCCTATTATCCCTGTTTTGGGCAGGTAATATCCAGTTACTGCCGCTATCGCTTTTATGTCGTCCTTCCATCTTACCACCCTTGGTCTTACGTGCTCGTACGGTCTCCATGTAAGGACTTTCTTGCACCAGGAATCTTCCTTTCTCGCTACGTGACCAGCCCATTCCCACTTCAGGTCTCGCTATTCTCTCGGCCACATCTGTCACTTTGCTATGTTGCCTCAGCCATTTCTTGGTTTTTTTGTCACTTAAAGTTACTCCAACTATTTTCATTTCAAATTATTTAAGTAAGTAATAATTAATTAAGCGACTCTATTCAAATTGAATAGAGTCGCTTATTCATTGCTATGAATAATATTCAGTTATTGAATCGCAATAAGAGTTGGTGGTAAGATGGCTGTACTAAAATATCAACTGCGTGTGCTCAAGCTTGTTTCAAAAAAACAAATACTTACCATTACATAACTAGTATGTTTACCAATTGCGAAACAAAAAACAAGTAAAGTGGAAGGTTCAATCACCGTTAAGTACCTTGTATTTGAAACCCGTTTGCCAAATATATCGATTTAATATTCCATCTAGTGGCCTTTGATAAAATACCTAAATGCTGTCTCATGCTTTTTTATTGATTTTTTATACGACGTCGGATGGCAGAGAAGCATATGGCTCGCCTGATGTGAAGCGGCTACCGTAGCCATATTAACGCTCGCGACATAAAATATCGCTCGCGTGCCGCCACCCCCGCTGCCAACGCAGCATCTCCTTCTTTTCTGGTGACCTCACTCACTCGCAGGAACACAACAACCTTCAAGGGAATTGTTATTTGGCTGCGGTATTCTGTGAGGTGGAGGTACATTCTCCAGTCGGGTAGCTTACAATTACGTTCCCTACCTCTCTTTGCACCAGAGCTTCGTTTGTCAGTCAGCAGGTTCACCGCGCGCAGGTGAAGTTGTCTTTGGTTCAAAGATGTTGATGAACCACTTACACCCCATAAATATACATACTCGGATAGATTAGGTGTTAAATATCATTGCAAAAGGTTAATTGTGTTTATTAAATACATAACAAGAGTTATTTAAATATAGTTTTAATTTATTCATAAGAAACCACTTGTTCATTATATCTCAGACGATTGTAAACTTAATTACGTAAGCGATAGAATACATAATAATAAAAATACAATTTATCCTGTCTGCCTTCAAACTTCGCATTAATTGTCTGTGGTTTGTCTTTGATTGTATTCATTTTAATATCAATGATGACAACAACAAAAAAATCGGTCAAGTGCGAGTTGGTTTCGCTCAAGAAGGTCTCATGTCTTGTACTTATTAAGAGCCCTATTACATTTGCACGCCGACGAGCTCTCGCGCAGTACTAAACCCGCGAAGGCCGCCGGTGCATAGTTTTTTGTAGTAATTTTGAAGTTATATTTATCGTTTTTATTGAAATAAGATAATAAATTCATGCTACAAAGTTTATTCATCATGAAGTAACAACTATTCTCGTATAAATTTTGCTCAATAATATTATCGTTTATTCGAGAAATTAGCAGTTTACTTTTCGAAGTATTTTTGTTATTAGAATGTTTTTTTTCTATATTAAATCAATAATATTTCAAAATTCCGAGGCCGCTATGTACTATACGACTATATAACAAATAACATTCTATTTTTTTTATTTCATTTGTTTGGAACAGTAGTAGTAGTAGTAGTAGTAGCAATCCAGGAGCTCAAAATAGTGAATGCGCTCATTTTATGAAAATCTTTCTCTGCAATTTTGGGTTTATTTAAAAAGTTAAGCAAAATTTACAAAAATCGAGGCCGCTATGTACTATGCCAATAGCTATTCTGTACTATTCAATAAGTCAACATTGTTAATGTATTTTTGTTTCCGAGATAAAGACCGCCAAAATTGGCCATTTTAAGCAAAAATCACAGTCAAAATGTAATATGGCTCTTAAGTGGAGTGAGCGGAACGCGTATATACGCACTAAAGTAACTCCTGGAAATGATTAGGCTTCAAAATCACTGAATCGATTTTGATGAAACTTGCAAGGGCGTCGCCAAAGGGGGCAGGGAGGGGCAGCTGCCCCTCCACCTAGAGATTCTATTTATTTATAAGTTTTATTTATTGTACAGTCAAGAACTCGTGACGCCTTACACGGTTGACTCTGTACCGTTATTATTACAATCGCTGTACAAGTAAAAAGCTTCATGAGCTCTCGACTTTACCTACAATTCATACTTTTCTCATTCTCCATATCAACTTGCTCCCCTGGGCCATCGGCTGGCGACGACCTTAACTTGTCATTATTAAAGACCTCGAAATGCTTGAGTTGTGACGAAAAAAAAATTGAGATCGATCATGTCCTTGAGGAATGATCATCAAATACATTTTCCATTGAAATCAATGGAAAACATACACTCGCTCCACTCAACCTCGATTTCGGCCCCGTGGGCTAAAGAATCCGGCCTAGTTATATGTAGTTGGATTTTCCACGTATTGAACTGTGGAAATACTATACTTTTTCCGTGGCGTTAACGCTTAAATATTCTCAGACAAATTACACAGCGCCATCTAGCCCCAAAGTAAGCGAAGCTTGTGTTATGGTACTAGACAACTGATAAACATACGTAAATACATTTTTTTTTGGAAATACATACTTAGGATACATAGAAAACACCCAGACTAAGACAAACAGACATGTTCATGCACACAAATGTTTGTCCTAAGCAGGGATTGAATAACCGAAAAAATTTGGATATATCGGTTAAAGGTATGACGTCATACCTTTAAATTTCGATACCTTAAAGTAAAGGTATCTTAATAATTTCGGTATTGTAATATTGCGGTATCGTTATTTTTTTAGGTATCTAAATTATAAAATAAAGGTTTTCTTTCCACAATGTCGGCCGCATTGGTAGGTAAGTACTTGATCGATACCTACGTCGCGTCGTTGTCGTATCATTTTTTCGGTACCGAAATGGTTTTGGTTAAGGTACTGGTAATATAAAGGTAAAATGGTACCGTAAAAAAATAAAGGTATTCTTCTTGTTTTACCGGTATCGTAACCACAATTCTCAACCGTTTTGGCTCTACCTCTAAATCAAAACGATATCGTAATTTTATACCAGTTCCATACCCTTATACCTTTACCGCTTTCAATCCCTGGTCCTAAGTGGGAATCGAACCCACGAGCGTTGGTGTCAAAGCCGCGACATTGACCGCTACGCCACAGAGCTCGTCAAATAGATATTATAATAACATAACAGTTCTGTTAAACTAAGTATGAATATCATTAAAACACATAAAACAGGTTTTTATCACAAACGCGTAGGACGCATCCGACATAATAAATTATATCTGTTGATGCAAACCGAAAATACAATAATTTTAAATTATTGTACTGCGCAGGATAAGGCAACAACACTGAATTAAAACTCATCGTTTGCTCCCACTGCCAATGCAGCAACTTCCTCCATCCTGATGACTTCACTCACTAGCAGAAAAACAACAACCTTCAAGGGAATTGTACTTCCCCAGTTGGATAGCTTATGACTACGCTATGCTACCTCTCTCGCCTGAGCCACATTACAGCAGGGTGAACCAGCCCCCTTACCTCCAACTCTTATTGTGATATAATAATTGAATAGATTGCTTATTCATAACAATGAATAAGCGACTCTATTTCAAATAACTAGAGTCGCTTATTCATTGGTATGAATAAGCATTCTATTCAGTTATTGAATCGCAATAAGAGTTGGTGGTAAGGGAGCAGTTATCGTAGCTTAAGGACGCCTGCAACACCAGGGGCATCACATGCGCATTGCCGACCCCATAAAAAGTTCTTCACGTCCTTTTTGAAGAACCCCATGCTGTATTCTCTTGGGAAAACCTCGACAGGCAGTTCATTCCACAGCGTGATAGTACGTGGAAGAAAACTTATCTGGAACCGCGTGACCACTTCGGTTCTAATGTGTGAGGATGAATGCGAGCGGATGGAAGTATTAATTTATAAATATACCTGGACAAATTACGCGCGGTACTGCCATCTAGTCCCAAACTAAGCAAAGCTTGTACTATGGATACTATATAACTGATATTATACTTAAATACATTTTATTGCATATACATACATATAAAACACCCAGACTAAGACAAACATACATGTTTACACACAAATAATACACAAATATTTTTCTTGTGCGAGGATCGAACCCGCGAGCTCGGAGTCAAAGTGGTCATTGCTAACCAGACCACCAAGCTCGTCGTAAGAGAAATGATCTCATTATTATTTTTCTGTGTTATTATTTAGTTATTTTTGTGATCTTATTTCAAAAAAACAAGCCAAGAGCGAATATGGCTTTCGATTTGGGTTCTGTACAATATTTTTTTTATCACTTTACTTTACTACAATCTGTCACTACGTAGAACATTAAGTAGTATGTTGGTTGGGATCTATCTTGACATGCTCGGTATGTAAATAATAAATAAATATTGTCAGACAAATTACACAGCGCCACCTAGCCCCAAAGTAAGCGAAGCTTGTGTTATGGGTACTAGACAACTGATAAACATACGTAAATACATTATTTTTTTTAAATACATACTTATGATACATAGAACCACATAGAACCATGTGACCTGTGTCACATCCTACTTTACTTCACTGGAGTTTATCTAAGTATGTCCTGGGGCATCTTCCGTTTCATTCTATGAGTAGTTTTGGTTTCTTCCATTAAGATTTTCGCCAGGTGGTTTGGATGGTTTTCTGTACAAATGAATAATGAACTTTACATACAAAATGTACTGTACCTTTTGGCCATTGCTGAATGTATTTATCAATTCAGCCGTTTTACGTTCGAGGGAGTTACAAACAAATATATATATATTTGATATGAGAGGGGGGCAAACGAGCATGTGGGTCACCTGATGGAAAGCAATAACCACAGCCCGCGGAGATCAGCAACACCAAGGGGTCGCCGATCCGTTGACAATATTTTAAGGAAGAAGAAATGTACATGGACTCTGTTCTTGAAGGCTCCCATATCGTAAATGTTCGGATACACTGTTGAGGGAAGTTAATTCCACATTTCACTGATCGTGGTATAAAATAATCGAGACTATCGAGAGATGCTGATAGTCAATAACAGGGTTTTTATTTATTATACTACGTTTGGTGGCAGGAAAGTTAGACTGATGTGAAGCGGTTACTATAGCCATATTAACGGTCGCAACAAAAAACTCGCGTGCTGTCTGCACCGCAGCCAACGCAGCAACTCATTCCTTTCTGGTAACCTCACTCACTCGCAGGAACACAACAACCCTCAAGGGAATTGTTATTGAATTGTATTCTGTGAGGTGGAGTTACTTCCCCAGTCAGGCAGCTTACAAATACTCTGTACTCTTTCTTAAAATGGGTTTCCATGTCCTTTGAGTATGGATCCCTAAAAAATATTTACAGTTACAATATCAGTTTGTGGTTTAACTGTAGTCATAAAAACATATACAGTATCGATAACTGTTATGTGGAAAAGGTTAAACTAACCGCAAAAATATCTCGAATCAATCTATCAAAACGTTTTTTAACTGTAAGTGAAGCACGGTGGTCGAATGGCTAGCAATGTTTAGTTTGACTCCGAGGTCGCGGGTTTAATCCCCGCATAAGACAAATATGTGCATGAATATTTAGGGGTCTAAGTGGTTCATCAAGATCTTTGAACCAAAGTCAACTTCACCTGCACGTGGTGCACCCTGCTGACTGACAAACGAAGCTCTGGCGAAAAGAGAGGTAGGGAGCGTAATTGTAAGCTACCCGACTGGGGAATGTACCTCCACCTCACAGAATACCGCAGCCAAATAACAATTCCCTTGAGGGTTGTTGTGTTCCTGCGAGTGAGTGAGGTCAGCAGAAAAGATGGAGATGCTGCGTTGGCTGCGGGGGGTGACGGCGCGCAAGTGATATACTATGTTGCGTGCGTTAATACGGTTACGGTAACCGCTTTACATCAGGCATTAAAAAAAATTTGACGTGGAACCCTAAAATTGATTTACGGTTATAAAAAAAAACTTTTTTTTTTTTTCAGATTACTATGAAGACAAGATGGCGAGCATATGGATTGTTACTTCAATATTATTTTTAACAATAATACAAGCCCAGACCCAGTTTTTTGGTAAGTAAAATACTCAGTAACACCACAACACCTATATATATCATCATCATCATCAGGTCATCAGGACAGAAGGAGGTTTTGGCCTACACTCCCCACGCTGGCCAGACGGACCTATATATATATATATATATATATATACAAAAACAATTCACGAATTACCTATGCCGTTCCTACGAATTTCTTATCGGTTCCTATGAATTATTTTTTCCTGTTTAATTTGTACTATAAATTTGTGCCGGGTCACCGGCGAACTTCGTACCGACTGACAGTCAATGAAATAGCCTAATAGGCTATTTGACCAATATTTTTTTCGGTTTGATATGTAGAGACGTCTCAATAATATAACCATAGGTGAAAGAATTATTTCGATAGCACAAAAAACTCTCGAGATATGGTACTTTGAAAATCACAATTTTTAGGCTGCCCCAAAACGCTCCATACAAAAGACTACCGAATTATGACGTCACAGGTTTGTATTTTGTATGCATCAAATCAGAAATTTGTACGAATGCTATATTAAATATTACGTTTATGAAATTAGTATCATAATAAAAGTTATAACATTTTTTATTGCTTCTCCAATGGAAATATAATTTTTTAATAATTTCATACTTTTAACATGGACTTTCCAGCCAAACTTTGATCGACACTAAAAAAAGTCTGACTGATGATATTAGAATGAAAGTTTAGAGATCTTTATAGTTTTGTATATTTGAGGATATTGTTAAATAATTTCTACAATTTTTAAACATTGGAAAATAGCCTATTGTCATATTGTTTCTAGCGCTGGCTCACCTCGCCTTATGGAGTTTGACATAAATTTCCGAACGCACGCATAAATATTTGACGACCAATAAATATCTCAAACCTTTTTCAAATGACACTATTTGTGAACACGTCTTTAAAATGGCTTCCGTAGAGAGGCAATTCAACAAAATGAATGATAACAGAATCGAGGAATACAGTTAGGCGTTGTAGTTTCGAATCTCTGCTCTACATAAAAAATTCAATCACACCACTGGATATAATGAAGGATCAAATAATTTATTACGCCATAGAGAAAGGATATTTATCGTCGTTGATTACGCTAAGTAAAAAGCGCTGCCAGTTTGATATAATTTTAGTGCATATAATGTATTCACGTACAAACACACATCCACACTATTTTTTATTTATTTATTGCATTGGTCTACGTCCCGAATAGCAGTATAGCTATTAAACACATTGAAATATTGACAGAAAAAATATTGCCCCCGTATGGTAGTTCTCGAGTTTTTATGTGTTCGAACAAACCCGACTTTGTTTTATATGTTTTTTTTTATGTAAGAGTGGGGCAAACGAGCATGTGGGAGCGGTGGTGATTGCTTTCCACTAGGAAAGCAATCACCACCGCCCATGGAGATCATCGACACCAAGGGGTCGCCGATCCGTTGCCAGCCTTTTAAGGGAAATGAAAACTCTGTTCTTGAAGGCACCCATGTCGTAGTTGATGTTTTATATGTATATGTATAGATTTTGTCACCAGGGCTACCACATACAGTGGACCCCCGGTAATCCGGCCCCTGTCTACTCCGGCACCCCCTGTAATCCGACATGTCTATTTTTATTGAATATTTTTTTGACAATCTCCACTATTGTGTTACATTTGTTTGTATACACTTATTACCTGATGTAAAAGTATTACATATTTTTTGTAAGTTCTATAGCATTAATGACGTTAATTTTGTAATAAAAC
Source organism: Hypsopygia costalis (assembly GCA_937001555.2). Taxonomy (NCBI): domain Eukaryota; kingdom Metazoa; phylum Arthropoda; class Insecta; order Lepidoptera; family Pyralidae; genus Hypsopygia; species Hypsopygia costalis. The sequence continues at coordinate 1,332,714 of OW443355.2, forward strand.
CTAACTCTCTCTATTGTGTTGTTTAATTTACAAAATTTGACATATAAACAACACAAATATAAAGTTCCAAAGTATAAACTTATAGAATCTTATCATTGGATTTGTAATTTGCCGGATTACAAAGTACTCTCTTGTAAAAAAAATTCGAACTATACGATTTTAGAGTACGGGGGTCCTAGACAGTACTCTAAAATCAGACAAATTTGATAGTCCGACACTGCCCTGCAAAACGTTTGTCGGATTACCGGGGGTCTACTGTATTTTGTTCTAAATGTAAGGTACTCGTATTTTATCGAATGACTTTTTGTAGGTACTAGGTACGTAATAGGCTTGTGAACTATTTTTTTTGTCGATTTGTTAACGTCGCAATAATATAACTATAGATGAAAGAATTACTTCGATATCATAAAAACTTCTCGAGATATGATAACTTGAAGACAAATTTGGACTATCCCGAAAACGTTCCATACAAAAGGACGCTATTTTATATGTATTAAATCAACGGCTATGTTAAATTCATTGCGTTTATGTAGTTAGTGTCGTAACAAAAGTTATAGTATTTTTTATTGTTTCTACAATGGTAATATTAAATTTTATAATTTCATACTCTTAAAATGGACTTTCCCACCAATCTTTGATCGACCATAAAACACGTCGGATATAAGTTATTAAAATTTTAAGATCGCAGATCGTTCTAGTTTTATGTATTTTACGTTACTGATAGAGAGTTTTTATAATTTTAGAACATTGGTCACATGCCTATTAAGGTAAGGTTATTTTTAGGGGAAAATTATTTGAACGGAATTTTTGTATCATCTAATTATTATGATGATATTAATGATTGTGCGTATTATTTAATGAAAAACCACGCAGAAGATTCAGATTTATTTAACGATGGAAGTTTTTCTTGAGAGTCATTCATTAGTGATTATTGGATAGTATCTAACGAGATCGCCGACATTAATTGTTTTTGACTTGATAACGTTTTTAAATCGTTGAACGCCGGCTGCACGCCCGAAACTTTTGGTGTGTAAGTGGTTCATGAACATCTTTGAACAAAAGCCAACTTCACCTGCTCGCGGTGCACCCTGCTGACTGACATCCCACCACCTCCCATAGCTCCTCAGACCTCGCGGTCATATGAGCCGAATCGCGAGAGATGCGCGCAGCACCGTTGCTCTAAGGCTCTTTTGTGCTCTACAAATTATTTAATCTACATCCGTGTCGCCCGCCCGCTCTTCTTGGGCGGCGACGATCACAGCTACACCTTCGCCTCCTTCCTCTTGCGCTGGACTCTCTGGATCTTCCTCCTCTGTGGCTCCCACTCACTCAGCCCCGGCAGCGCGCTCAGCCCGCTCTTCCGCGCTCCTGACAAACGAACCTGCTGACTGACAAACGAATTTTTGGCGAAAAGAGAGGTAGGGAGCGTAATTGTAAGCTACCCGACTGGGGAATGTACCTCCACCTCGCAGAGTAACAAGCCAAATAACAATTCCCTTGAGGGTTGTTGTGTTCCTACGAGTGAGCGAGGAGATGCTGCGTTGGTAGCGGGGGTGGCGGCGGGCGACCGATATTTTAAAGTTGCGAGCGTTAATATGGCTACGGTAACCGCTTCACATCAAGCGGGCCGTATGCTTGATCTTCGTATTCCAGTTGGAGATCCGTCATATCTTTACGGACGACCGTCATCCAGGTGGTTTGAGGTCGTCCCCTTTCCGTCTTTTCTGTAAACACTGAAGCGTTCACATCAGGCGGGCCGTATGCTTGTCTGTAACCCGACGTAGTATAAAAAAAAAAACTACGAACGAACTTTCGTAATAGGCGGTGCCAAGAGCTGCCACATATTGGCACATTCGACTCAGAGGGGAGGTGAGGTCGTCTTTTGAGATAAGATAAGGATAAATTTATTTGCGAAAATAAGGTTACAATTGTAGGTATCCAACTTATTCTACCCTCATAGGGGCGTGCAAATTTTTCATTAATCATTTTTATATTACCTATATAAAAATGATTAATGAAAAATTTGCACGAATCAACATTCAAAAAACATTCTTAAATTTTAATAATAATTAATAATTGATAAATCTGTCATTCATATATTCCGTTACAGTATATCTATATCACATTCAAAAAACATTCTTTATTTTAATAATTAATTAATAATTGGTAAATCTGTCATTCATAATAATATATTCCGTTACAGTGTTATATTACTTATTTAAGAGCCATTCATGCAAGGTCTTCTTAAATAATGACATTCTTAATAATTTGAATTTGTCCGGCAAATGATTAAAAATATTTATTGAGAGCGGCAGGGAGTGGTCATACTGTACGTAGTACTAACTTATACTCTGTCGACGGTCAGCGTCCAAGTCTCTTCACCGTAGGTCATAACGTGGAGGATGCACTGGTTGACCTTAACTTATTATTATTATTATCTGCTTTTATCATGGGTCAAGCTCGGTCATTTGATATGCGTGCGCGGGGATATGGATCCAACGCGTAGAGGCCCCTTTGAGAATTTTGATGTAATGTTGTACGCCCGCCGTAACCCGCTCCAGGATATGTCAATGGAATGACATACCCATGAGCAGGTCTCGGCAGGCATTGAGACTATTGCGAAGTGTGATGGAAAATACTTAAATGGGCTATGGAGATGAGATCTGGGTGAACCGGATGAATGAGATGATACCGGGCTATTACAGAAGAGGGACGGACGCCTGCCATAACTGCTTCTATTGCTAGTTATTTGCGGCAGGCGGTGGCTTGCCACTCACTGGATGGGCCCCCGAAATGCCAGACAATCGGCCGGGGGCAACACCTTATTATGTTTCTCTTAATTCGCGGGTCAAGCCCGGTCATTTGATAGGCGTGCACGGGGATATGGATCCAACGCCTAGCGGCTCCTTTCAGAAGTTTGATGTAATGTTGTACGCCCGCCGCCGTGACCCGCTCCAGGATATGTCAATGGAACGACATACCCATGAGCAAGTCTCGGCAGGCGTTGAGACTATTGCGAAGTGTGATGGAAAATAAATGGGCTATGGAGATGAGATCTGGGTGAACTTAATACCGGGTTATTACAGAAGAGGGACGGACGCCTGCCATAACTGTTTTTATTGCTAGTTATTTGCGGCACCCGAAATGCCAGAAAATCGGCCGAGGGCAACACCGGTGTGAGTGACTCATGGATGTCGAGAGGTGTGCTGCGCTTTCTCCGAAGTTACTCGCGGCGTGATGCCCTTTAACACTTCCACTCCTGGAGCATATAGCTCTAGCTGCTCCTCTCTGAACGGCCAATGAAGGCAAGCCAGAGCTGAGAGTCCTGCGGGCCTTCTTGTGTTTACACTCCGACCGATGAAGACACGTCGGAGACGAAGGCCCTGACCGACTCTCTGGAGTCTCGGGTCCGTGGTGTCGCTACTCACACAACTGCTCGCCACAGGCTGCCCTGCGGACTTATTATTATTATGTATCTCTTTTTAATCACGGGTCAAGCCCGGTCATATGTAAGCGCGGGGATATGGATCCGACGCGTAGATACCCCTTTGAGAAGTTTGATGTAATGTTGCACGCCCGCCGTAACCCGCTCTAGGATATGTCAATGAAATGACATACCCATGAGCAGGTCTCGGCAGGCGTTGAGGCTATTGCCAAGTGTGATGGAAAATACTTAAATGGGCTATGGAGATGAGATCTGGGTGAACCGGATGAATGAGATGATACCGGGCTATTACAGAAGAGGGACGGACGCCTGCCATAACTGCTTCTATTGCTAGTTATTAGGTGGGGGGCACCACCAATCGGCCGAGGGCAACACCTTATTATTATTATTTATTGGTTAACTTTGATCTTTAAGTATTGGGGTATATCTGCGGTGAGAATGTGCCGAAGCTATCCAAAAGCTGCCCAGCCCAATCAAATTCGTCTATCGATCTCTTTGTTGAAATTACCCCGACCCAGCTTTATGGCCTATCCAAGGCAACGGCGGATCCAGCTTCGGCGCCGGGGGGGGGGGGTCACGTAGTTGTGGTCAAGTCACTTCAAGTTATAATAAAATAATCAGGTAAAAAGTAGGTATTTTAAAGTATATAAGTACTGTACTTAATCTATATTGAGACAAAAAAAAATTATAAAAACATTAAGTTTAACAATTTTTATTAGTGGTCCATATAGGTCGTGGACCCAGCCCAGGGGGGGTCATGACCCCCTTGACCCTCTCCCTGGATCCGCCCTTGACCAAGATTCTTTAACCACTTCAATAGCTGCATTCTCTACGATAACCGGTCTAGGGATGATAAAGTCTTTGAATATAACTATCGTTTTGTCAAAATTCACCCCCAACCCCACGGATCGAGAAGCAGCATTGAGATTGTTTAGCATTCGACTGAGATGCTCCAGCGATTCATTATGATTACGTCATAGGCAAATCGACAGCTTATTCATCCCACTGCTGGGATATGGGTCTCCTCTCAATCGAAGGGGTTTAGAGCGTACTCCACCACGCTGCTCAACTGCGGGTTGGCGGAGGTCAGTGTTTTAAGCCGCTTATAAGCCACTGACTTGGCTTAACAACTATTATATAATTACAACAGCCGGGACCGACGGCATAACATGCTCCCCGAAGCACGAAGGAAGTCGAGATAAATAAACCCATCCATGGACAGGCTATGGTCGACGTTGCTTTACTTGCGTGTTCGATGATGACACGCGCACGACGCCATCGAGCTCCACTGAAGTGTGAGATGTACTATAGGTAAAAAACGGGACAAGTGCGAGTCGGACTCGCCCACCGAGGGTTCCGTACGTAGGATCATTATAAATAGTTCAAGAATCTAACCCCCTATTTTTTAAGATTTAATTACAAATGTATAGTTTTGAGATTTATTCCTGTACTTGTAGTCTATAACGATGTTACTTGCCAAATTTCATAGTTCTAGGTCAACGGGAAGTACCCTACGAGTTTTGATTCCCTTGAGAATGTGTCGAAATATGCGCTTTTTGCTAAATAAACGGCCGTATCTTTTTTTTACGTAAACTTAGCAGTTTGATTTTTTTACAACTTCATGGGACCGTAGATCTGAGTATACAGTTCAAATTTCAGCTTGATACCTCCACGCGTTCTCGACATAGAGGGTCTTGACAGACAGACAGACAGACAGACGGACAACAAAGTGAACTTATAAGGGTTCCGTTTTTCCTTCTGAGGTACGGAACCCTAAAAAAGTGGCTTATTATCGATCAGTCGATATCTTTGCCGACCGTACTTCCTGTGTGGAATTTGCCGCTGTATCTTGCGGTTTTTTGTTTATATCTGCTATCGAATGACTTTACAATAACTTGTAATCAAGTTCACCCACACTTAAGGCTATAAATATCTCTACTTGACTGCCGAAAGGAGGGTAATGTATTCTATCCAAGGAAATCAAATGAAAATGTCATGCAATTAGATTTGTTTTATACAAACCAAACATGCCAAACACACGGACAGACAAGCAATATGAGTATACTACCACACCCCGACCACTTCATATAAATGTCTAAGCTGCTGCTGGAGTAATTTCAGTCTACCAATCAGAGACGTGTCCAAGAGACGTATCAATCTCAGACACAAGCTTTGTTCTCATCGACGCAATCCCGAGAAATGACGAGCTCGGTGGCGTAGCGGTCAATGACGCGGCTTCGACATCAACGCTCGTGGGTTCGATTCCCACATAGGACAAACATTTGTGTGCATGAACATGTCTGTTTGTCTTAGTCTGGGTGTTTTCTATGTATCATAAGTATGTATTTACAAACAAAAATAATGTATTTACGTATGTTTATCAGTTGTCTAGTACCCATAAAACAAGCTTCGCTTACTTTGGGGTTAGATGGCGCTGTGTAATTTGTCTGACAATATTTAAAAAAAAAATAATTACACAGGCCACTGTATCTTGCGTCCACGTACTGTCATCTGCATACCATTGGATGCTGTTGCATACATGGCAACAAGTCATTGATATGCAGAAGAAACAATGTGTAGGTCAATATGCAGCCTTGTGGTACACCAGCGTTCAGGGGTAATGGATCCGAGCGTACAAAATGATCTTTCGCTCACTACTCCACTTTTTTGATCAGCCCCTTACCACCAACTCTTATTGCGATTCAATAACGGAATAGAATGCTTATTCATACCAATGAATAGGCGACTCTATTCAATTTGAAACAGAGTCGCTTATTCATTGGTATGAAATAGCATTCTATTCAGTTATTGAATCGCAATAAGAGTTGGTGGTAAGGGCAGGTTTTATATCTGAATCCTTCACATGACAGGCGTCACGACTTTGGAATGCACTACTTAACTCATTTACAATTTAATTTGAAAAAGAAAGTTTATTCTAACCTCTCAAACAGCTTAATTCATCACTGAATCTTTTTATACAGAATATTTATGTATATTTATATATATGGATATGTATGTATGATAGAATATGCACTCTTCCACTAGTAGTTCATTCTTCTTTATTTGGTGTTCAATCATAGCGCTAAGTGCGAATTTTTTGTTCGCGTTCGATCTTCTTCTTCTTCTTCCTCGTTAAGCTCTTGACAGAGCGGTCGTGGTCGTCATGAGGGAGGATTCGGGGTTGTAGTTACTCGCCTCACAATATCCCGCCATCTCGTCCGATTTGAGGCACTTCTGGTGCACTCATGCAGTGGGCCGCCCACGGTAGATTTTATCTGGTCCCGTTCGATCATGTGAACGTAAACAAACAACTAAATAGAGAGAAACTCTCATGTTGTGAATTTATAAGACGCGTGTTACATATTAAAATTATGTGGCTTACTTGCTCACATTTTGAAGTGAGCAACCCGGCTAATTTGGATATGTAACATGCGTCTGGTAAATTCACAATATAAATAAATTAATATTCCTGGACGAATTACACACTGCCATCTAGTCCCAAACTAAGCAAAGCTTGTACTATGGGTACTAGATTATTGATATTATACTTATACATTTTTTTAATTACATACATATGATACATAGAAAACACCCAGAACAAGACAAGCAGACATGTTCATGCACATATATTATATTTGTCTTGAGCGGGGATTGAACCCGCGACCTCGGAGTCAAAGTGCCAAAGTGTAAGCATTCGACCACCTAGCTCGTCTATATATATGAAACTTTGTGTCAATTTGGTCGGCTTGTAAACGTTAACAGATTCTATTTTTTTTTTATATATACTATGTCGGGTGGCTGCCAAGTATACGGCCCGCCTGATGTGAAGCGGTTACCGTAGCCATATTAACGCTCGCAATATAAAATATCGCTCGCGCGCCGCCACCCCCGCTGCCATCGCAGCATCTCCTTCCTGTCTGGTGACCTCACTCACTCGCAGGAACACAACAGCCCTCAAAGGAACCGTTATTTTGCTGCGGTATTCTGTGAGGTGGAGGTACATTCCCCAGTCGGGTAGCTTACAATTACGCTCCCTACCTCTCTTTTCGCCAGAGCTTCGTTTGTCAGTAAGCAGGGTGCACCGCGTGCAGGTGAAGTTGGCTTTGGTTCAAAGATGTTGATGAACCACTTACACCCCAATATGTGAGCAAAAAGTGCGAGTTTTTTGCTCACATTCGAACGTGTGTGAACATAAGCACTTATATTTAGGATTTTTCGCTACGCTTAATCTGTGTTTGTCCGTCGAATTCATAACACATTTTTTGTCAGTATTAAAATAGACACAATATGTGGTCAAGTATTAAAAAAAAGGTATTATAGCAACTGACCCACCACTCACAGTAGTCTCAGAAACAATTAGTATAATTTAATTGCGCTTTAATACCAATTAGATGTATTTTCATGTGATGTTTTTGTATCTTTGACGTAAATGGGAGATTTCCATTTATATGAGTTTTATGACCTCAATGTACCCTTAAATACTGACCAGAGACTAGAATACTAGTCTAGTTCGCACTAGGCTAGTATTTTAGTCTAGTTGCCAGTAATTTAGTAATTAAAATACTCGCTTCTGCCCAAAAATCGTTCGCACTTTGCTTTTGTACAGCCCCCTTACCACCATCTCTTATTGCGACTCAAGAACTGAATAGATTGCTAATTCATACCAATGAATAAGCGACTCTATTTCAAATGGAATAGAGTCGCTTATTCATTGCTATGAATAAGCAATCTATCCAATTATTGAATCGCAATAAGAGATGGTGGTAAGGGGGCTGTTCACAATTGATTGGTGTTTCCTAAAACATGAACTAAAAAATGAATTTTATATTTAATAACATTTCTAAAAAATGAAGATGAACAGCCTACAACGCAATAAAATAAATAAACAGATTAAGCTTATCGTAGGTGATGGCTATTTTAGAAGAGGTAGATGAGGAAATTTGTCTGATAAATAAAAATAAGCTATGTGTACGAATACAGATCATTATTATCATATATATATATTTTGACGAGCTCGGTGGTGTAGCGGTCAATGACGCGGCTTCGACACCAACGCTCGTGGGTTCGATTCCCACAAAGGACAAACATTTGTGTGCATGAACATGCCTGTTTGTCTTGGTCTGGGTGATTTCTATGTCATAAGTATGTATTTACAAAAAAAAATGTATTTACGTATGTTTATCAGTTGTCTAGTACCCATAACACAAGCTTCGCTTACTTTGGGGCTAGATGGCGCTGTGTAATTTGTCTGTCAATATTAAAAAAAAATTAAAGAAATATAATTAGCATTGGAAGCGAAAGGAAACATTTTTGCGGCAACTAATGAACGCGAATAATTCAGCAGGTTCGCACCTATTTAGTCAGTGATCCAGTGAACGGACGCGAGGTGGGAGGTGCTACTCGCCGTTTAAAATAGAATAAAATGGATCGACTCGACCAAATTATTTGCTAAACTACTCCACTAAATTTTCGTTGTTCTGACACGTTTAGTTACTAAATTACTCGCTTCTAGACTAGACTAGCCTAATGCGAACTAGCCTTTACACTGCCTTTCTAGCCCACGGGGCCGAAATCGAGGTTAAGTGGAGCGAGTAGATTCGCTGAGTGTATCTTTTTCATTGATTTCAATGGAAAATGTATTTGATGATCATTCCTCAAGGACATGATCGATCTCAACTTTTTTTCGACACAAACCTCAAGCATGTCGAGGTCTTTAATTGTGACAGGTTTCATCAAAATCGGTTCAGTGGTTTTGGAGCCTATTCATTTCCAAGAATAACTTTTAAATGGCGCATATAAGCGATCCGCTCGCACCACTGACTTACATTAGAACGATGTTTAATTTTGTAGTTAATTGAGTATTTTCAATTTCATTTTCAGATTTTTTTCAAGATTTACGGCCATTCACGTATCAAACAATACGACCTATCAACCCATTCTCACAAGAAATCACAACAAAACGACCAAAAACAACAACAATCAAGCAACATAACAACAACCAAAGAAACAAACACACAAGCACACAAGAGACACGACCAAACACAAGAGTTACAAGCGAAGAAAGAGACAGACAAACAACAAGAGAGAAACAGAGAAGGAAAACAACAACAGTTCCAATTACAACGAAAGTTGTCAGAAAAAGTAATTCTAATCATAATAATGATTATAGCACCAGTAGCTCAAATATTAGAGCAGAATTCATTAACGGTAATGACAGAAATAACGATTTCAATGAATATAATCAACCATGGCAAGATACATCGAATATAATACAAGAGTATACAACTAAACCTAATTTCGGGTCAAGAAATCCATATACCACGTACAATCCTTTATACAACAGGCCAGGAGTGAAGCCAGCTGTTATTAACACAAATAGACCTCCAATAACGAATAAGCCAGCTACCAAGAACCCTTTTGCTGTATTTCCAAGGCCGACTGATGGTAGTGTCATCAGATATCCCTCTGATCCTGATGATAGTCCTCAGGTTTTAACTGCTCCTGATGAAGATACGATGAGTGAAGTGGATAAGAGGAGGTATGCTGAAGTTGCTGAAAGAAGTAAGTATTAAGTGATATTATATTTCCTATGAGTGTATTTATTCACAACTTTTAAACTTCTGAACTTCTGAAATTCTAATGTTTTTCCTGATATAGGCTTGGTTTTGTTCACCGAACACAAAGAACACTAGAATTAGTAAGTGGGCGTTACCCGCGTAGGTCAATATACTCCAATTTGGCATATCTCGATCGTCGCATATCTCAGTCGTCATTTGTCACAGCCGCGGAAACAATCATAGCAAAAAAACAAAAAAAAATATAAAAATGCCTTCTTGTGCCATAATATCGTGTAAGAATAATAGTAGCAAAAATAATGTGTCTAATGGTGGCATTTCATACCATCGGTAAGTAATATTTCTCATTATTTTTATTATTTATTAGAATTTAAGCATATTCATTAAAATGCACAAATGCGAACAAACTAAAGTAACCCTTATTTGTTTATTTTTAAAGTCAAATTTCTAACGCACTCCACTTCGCTTGTTTAGAACATTCTAGCGTTAATCGATTAGTGATGTGACTCATGTATCGTCAGTATTTATTTACTTGATTATTAGTATAATTTTATAATTGTGAAAACAATATTAGATCATATGAACATAGTATAATTGTAAGAAATGTTAAATATAGGCAGGCATGGTAGGGACCGATATTGAACTGACTGAGTTTCTTTCGGCGTTTCTTCTCATCTCATCAGTAGTTGATCCGAAACGCTAGTAGTTTGTAGCTTTGACATAATATAAATAAAATATAACTCGAATTCGAATTACTGCACACTATTAACTACTTCCGATAATATCCATAAGAGTTTTGATTACTTGCTATTCTGCATAGATAAGAGCGTTGGGGGTAAATAATTGTTATTACAATTATTTACACCCAACGCTCTTATCTATGCAGAATAAACGCCGCGGTTGGAAAAATCTGCTTACGTACACAGCATCTCCTTCCTTTCTGGTGACCTCACTCACTCGCAGGAACACAACAGCCCTCGAGGGAACCGTTATTTGGCTGCGGTATTCTGTGAGGTGGAGGTACATTCCCCAGTCGGGTAGCTTACAATTACGCTCCCTACCTCTCTTTTCGCCAGAGCTTCGTTTGTCAGTCAGCAGGGTGCACCGCGTGCTGGTGAAGTTGGCTTTGGTTCAAAGATGTTGATGAACCACTTACACCCCAAATTATTATTATATTAGTGTGAAGTATTACCTTTAATCATCATAATTAATAAGTTTGTTTAAAAAATCATTTTTGGGACAAGCTTCTACGACAGCTTTTACGTTTATCATGCATTGTCATCCAAACTAAACGTGTACTACAAAATTTCAGCTCAATCCGTGAAGATCTGTCTCAAAATTGAGTTGCAAGATTCCACCCGAACAAACATTGTTACACACTGACATACATATAGACATATACATACATACATTGTAAGTTGAAGAAGATTGTAAATTGTAAAAATATACAATTTTATGGTACCAAAAATTGTAATAGGTAGATATTCATTACTCCGGTAGTAGTATTCGGTGTTACTTGGTGTTCCTCGTTAGTACATCACTATCGAAAATAGTGACATCGACATTCGTGTAGTACAGTAATTCAAATATCGGCCTTAAGTCAAGGACAGAAGTCATAATATTAAAATCAATATGAGTAGCGCCACCTAGCGTCGAGTAGCTATACTGTTTAGAATCTGACATAATAAGAAGTACAGCTATTGCTCACTAGATGCTTGTTCGGGATTCAATTGTTTATGAACCGTGTTATAACTGCATTAGGTTGAATTTGAACTAACTTTTTTTTTGTATATATGTCATTTTTTACAGTATTTTTAGACCAATCACAGCACAAACATGCATGTAGTAACACGTTAATATTTTGCTTTACATGTTTGAGTTTGGCGACAAAGGTTTTCATACTAATAGGTCATCATACGATTTCTAACTGTTTTTTTTTGTTCTGTGGTTTTGTTTAATAAAAATGAAACATATGTGCTGTGAGATTGTGTTATGTCACAATTGATGTTTAATTTTTTTCTGAATTGTGTTAATATAGCTAGAGAAAGGTCTTGCTAACTCATTTAGACACACCATGTTCTCTGGGAGACCTTTAACGGCGGGAGCGGGACGACATGTTGAATTCCTGCACTCACAAAAAAGCATGACTCATTGTCATAGTCCGCCTGAGCCGACCGTGTAAGCGAGAGCGTGGAATAAGCGATAGAGAGGCACGATCGGCCTAAGCGTTCGGCTTGTGACGCTTCTGTATCTCTTCCACTCCATCGGCCGATGTTTTCATATGACGTTATCACGGAAAATTATCGTCTATAACCGATTTTACAGACAACATTTTTTTTTTCATTTTTCAGTGTGTGATAAATACAAAGCCCTCAGTATACAGCAAGTGGAGGCTATTCCCTTGCTGCCTTCCCCTGAGACGGTCAGGATTAATATAACGGACTGCGCGCCTGCCTCCGTGCCTTTGGTTGTTGGTGGCAAGGTCGTCAATATAAGAGAGTTCCCGCACATGGCTTTGCTTGGATGGACCAAGTTAGAGGTAAGTAGATTTAAGTTTTTTTTTAATACGATTAGGGTGACAAATAAGTTTGTGTATATTTTATTTTATTTTTTTTATTTGAGTGGGGTCCAAACGTGCATGTGGTCACCTGATGGAAAGCAATCACCACTGCTCATGGAGATCAGTAACCACTAACAACCACCTCACAGATAACTGCAGCCAAATAACCATTCCCTTGAGGGTTGTTGTGTTCCTGCGAGTGAGTGAGATCACCAGAAGGAAATGAAGGAGTACGAGTATAGGCTGGCAATGGATCGGCGACCCCTTGGTGTTACTGATCTCCACGGGCAGTGAGTGGTAATTGCTCTTCAGATGAGCTACATGCTCGTTTGTCCTCTAATATAAAAAAATGTATATATCTAACAATGTTTCCAGGGCGGTGGCTATTCCTGGAAGTGCGGTGGCTCCCTCATCAGCGACAGATACGTGCTGACTGCCGCCCACTGTTCTTACCAAGAGAGGGATAATTCTGTTGTCGCGTATGTATTATCTTGCCGTGTAGTTTCCTGCAGACTAGAATAGAATCACTCCGTCTCTTCCCGTGGATGTCGTACAAGGCGACTAAGGGAAATACATTATATAAACATCGATCAGGCCTCCCCAACCCGTCTGGCCAGCGTGGGGAGTGTAGGCCAAATCCTCCTTGTGTCTGGGACAGACGAGAGAGGGTCGTGCTCCTATAGTGGAGACTAAAATGACCTGATGATGATAATGATGATGTATGTATTATCATTACCTTGCTCAGATAATTAGTATCCCTATTAGGGATTGCAATTAAGCGGCATTTTCAATCCAGCCGGATATTTTCAATCCAGCCGGAATTATTGATTTTTGTTTTGAAACTGTAGAAATTTGATTAACAAGATATTTATTAATATGTATCCATTATATGGTAGTCATGAAAATACTATGTCAGTTTGAATCAAATCAAAATATCTTTATTCCTTGGACTTTATAAAGCACTTAGAAACGTCATACAAATTAAATATAAGAACATGTATAAATCATTACTACCTACTCTAAATCCGCAGAGCTTAGATTTGACTTATATAGATCGACAGAAAGTCATGTGAATCAAACTAAAAAGTAGGCGGTCTGGTGTAGAGAGGGAGAGTAAGCACATGCCATAAGGGTGACAGAATGGCACGTTGTTTGCTTCGGTTCAGGGCACCTACCGCCGATGCTGAAGCCGATTCCCGTCGTATATTTTGACTGCGCATATCAAACTTCATCTTAGATTAATGTTAGCTGGTAGAAACCCTGGAGTAGTGGTGGGTCGTCGACGATTTTACAGTCGACGCAACGATAATAGGCTTGTATCCCATTTTGTTTTTCGATTTGTTATTTAAAGACGTCACAATAATATATATATTGGTGAAATAATTACTTCGATTGCATAAAAACTTCTCGAGATATGATAACTTGAAGATCACAATTTTGGACTATCCCGAAAACGCTCCATACAAAAGGCCACCACGTTATGACGTCACAACGTGCTATTTTATATGCATTAAATCAGAAATTTGTACGACAGCTATGTTATGCTAGCTATATTGCGTTTATGTAGCCAGTGCCGTAACAAAAGTTATAGTATTTTTTATTGTTTCTACAATGGTAATATTTATTGACGTGACAACGTCTTATAAATTGGTTAGCCGGATGACACTTCAAGAAACTGGCTCACGTTATGCGCTTACAATGAGAGCGAGTGAAAGGCGCGTGCCTTTCACTCGCTCTCATTGTAAGAGCGTCCCTTCTAAGAGCGAGAGAGACAGACATAAAAAGTGAAAGGCATGCGTCCCTTCCACTCGAAAACATTTTACCACTCAAAGTCGTTGTCACGTAAAACTTTCGCCCGTATACCGACTTTACAGGCAACCAATTTTTTTTTATAATTTCATACCTTTAAAATGGACTTTCCCACCAAACTTTGACCGAACATAAAACACGTCGTACATAAGTTATTAAAATTTTAAGATCGCAGATCGTTCTAGTTTTATGTATTTTACGTTACTGATAGAGAGTTTTTATAATTTTGTGACATGGGCTACAAGCCTATTTTCGACTAGTTTACCTCGTCGTCTATAAGACTATTTCTTCACATAAGCGATTGGTAAACGTAAACCGTTTACGTCTAATTTTCGACTAGTTTACGTCGACGACGACATAAACTAGTCGAAAATTAGACTGTTTTTTAAACTAGTTCATCGTCGACTGTAAACGGTCTCGTTGCGTCGACTGGGTCGAACGAAAATCTCATTTGTCAAGTCACTAGACGAGACGAGACGATCGCGACGCGACGCAACGGACTCATCAACCAGTCGACGAATAAACTAGTTTATCCGTGAACTGTAAACTAGTTTAATCGTTCACGCACAAAAAATAGTTTATAAAAACGGTTCGTTCATTCAATGCCCACCTCTATCCTGGAGCTCTACCCAATAAGCTGAAGATGTTTGCGAATACCCCAAACATAATACCTATTTTTCGAATCAAAATATACGATGGTAATGGGCGGTAGGCCCCCAGTTCGGAGTAACTGTAAAGCTTGCGGAACATATCGGCAACGTAAAATTTTACGGCGTTTCGTCCGAAAAAAAGTTAGTTATTTATTTTCAACATACTACTCATTCTCACCTCTATATCTATCATCAAATGCCACATACACATACATCTAAAATTCGCTGTATCCAGTTGGATTGCTGGATTGCGGATCCAACATTGCTTTCTTCTTTCTTCTTTAGCCTCTTCTTATCCCGTTACGCGGGGTCGGCTTTCGCCATTCGCAATCATACGACGCCATTTGCTTCTCTCCTGTGCATCTTCGTCTTCCAGTTGGAGATCCTCATATCTTTACGGACGATCATCCAGGTGGTTTGAGGTCGTCCCCTTCCCCTCTTTTCTGTAGCCATGGTTAGGCTCTTCCTCACGACAAGGTCAGCTGGATCCAGCATTGCATTAAAGTTTTAAATAAATATAATCACGAAACGGGAGAAAAAAATATGTAACGCAGCCGGATTACAATAGGCCATTTGACAATGTTAAAAAAATGTATAAATTGTTTAATTATATCATAAAAGACAAAACTATAAAGATTCGGACGAAAATCGGACGGAAAATATTAGATGCAAATTTCATTCTAATATTTTCTGTGCGATTTATTTTAGGGTCGATAAAAGTTTGGCGGAAAAGTCCATTTTAAAAGTATGAAATTATTGAAAAAACACCGGACGCGCAGCATGTGCCACCATAGCGAATTTTTTTTTTTTTCGGAAAACCAAGGTTACTTTACATCACTACTTTTTGATGCTCTACACGAATCCGAAGTCAGAATTTCGAAATTTTGAGTTTCATGGCAACGGACGGACAGACAGAACGACTTTTTTTCGGAAAACCAAGGTTACTTTACATTACTACTTTTTGATGCTCTACACGAATACAAAGTCAGAATTTCGAAATTTTGAGTTTCATGGCAATGGACAGACAGAACGACCGGACGATTTCATAAGCTCAATGAATTTCGCTGATAATATTTCCATTGGAGAAGCATAAAAAATACTATAATTTTCAAAATTGTGATCTTCAAATTAACATATCTCGAGAGCTTTTTGTGCTATCGAAGTCATTCGTTCACCTATAGTTATATTATTGACACCTCCCTACATATCAAACCGAAAAAATGTTGGTTGAAGAATAAATTAGTTTATCTGTGAACTGTAAACTAGTTTAATCGTTCACGCACAAAAAACAGTCAACATATTGGTCAAATAGCCTATTTACATTTTTTTTAATTATTTTAACTTGTTCACAGTGGAGCCCCACGAGTTGTCCAGCTAGGCTCCTCGTACCTCGACGACCCTGGCTCCCTAGTTGTCAAAGTGTCGTCAGTGTACCGCCACCCGAAGTACACACAATCCAGGTCGTATTACGACGTTGCTATGGTGAAACTGGTTAAAGCTGTAAGGTAAGTAATTTTAAATACATAAATATCCATGGACAAATTACACAGCGTTATCTGGTTCCAAACTAAGCAAATAAATAATACAGTAATAACTCCCGGTAATCCGACAAACGTTTTGCAGAGCAGTGTCGGATTATTGAATTTGTCGGATTATAGAGTACTGTCTATAGTTCAGAAATTTTTACAAGAGAGTACCTTGTAATCCGACAAATTACATATCCAATGATAAGATTCTATAAGTTTATATGTACTTTGAAGTACAAATCATACTTCAATATATTTGTGTTGTTTATATGTCAAATTTTGTAAATTAAACAAGACAATAGAGAGAGTTAGGTTTTATTATATAATTAACGTCATTATTAATGCTACAGAACTTACAAAAAATAAATACTTTTACATCAGGAAATAAGTGTGTACAAACAAATGTAACACAATAGTGAAGATTGTCAAAAAAATATTCAATAAAAATAGACATGTCGGATTACAGGGGGTGCCGGAGTAGACAGGATTACCGGGGGTCCACTGTAATAATAAATAAAAATTCCTGGACAAATTACACACGGCCATCTAGTCACAAACTAAGCAAAGCTTGTACTATGGGTATTATATAACTGCTTTATTACTTACATACATTTTTTTAAATACATATAATACATAGAATTTTTATTACTGTATCATTTTGGGGTGTAAGTGGTTCATCAACATCTTTAAACCAAAGCCAACTTCACCTGCACGCGGTGCACCCTGCTGACTGACAAACGAAGCTCTGGCGAAAAGAGAGGTAGGGAGCGTAATTGTAAGCTTCCCGACTAGAGAATGTACCTCCACCTCACAGAATACCGCAGCCAAATAACGGTTCCTTGAGGGCTCTTGTGTTCCTGCGAGTGAGTGAGGTCACCAGAAAGGAAGGAGCTGCTGCGATGGCAGCGGGGGTGGCGGCGCGCGAGCGATATTTTATGTTGCGAGCGTTAATATGGCTACGGTAACCGCTTCACATCAGGCGGGCCGTATGCTTGTCTGCCACCCGACGTAGTATAAGAAAAAAACAGAAAATACCCGGACTAAGACAAACAGACATGTTCATGCACACAAATATTTGTATTGTGCGGGGATCGAACCCGCGACCTCGGAGTTAAAGTGGCCATTGCTAACCATTCGACCACCGAGCTCGTTGAAAAAGAACTGTGTTGAAGAATTGGTATATTTTTACACAAATGCGGTACCCATAGACAACAGAGCGGTATCTATATATCATATATATTATAAGTACGTATGTACGTACCCAGGTAAACGAGAAAAGATGATTATAATCCTGCACCTGAAGTTGCAAAATTTTCTCCATATAATATAGATATAGATAGATATAGATATTTCTGGACAATTTACATAGCGCCATCTAGTCCCAAATTAAGCGCAAAGCTTGTGTTATACTAGACAACTGATAAATGTATATAAATACATTTTTTTTTTGTAAATACATACTTATAATACATAGAAATCACCCAGACCAAGAAAAACAGACATGTTCATGCATACAAATGTTTGTCTTGTGCGGGAATCGAACCCGCGACCTCGGAGTCAAAGTGTCCATTGCTAACCATTCGATCACCGAGCTCGTCAATCTCGTTTACATATAATACATAGAAATCACCCAGAGCAAGACAAACTGACATGTTCATGCACGTGTATGTATCATGTATCGTTGTTTCAGCTTCTCTGCAGTGGTGAAGCCTGCGTGTCTCGGAGTACCCCCACCAGTGGGGGAAAAAGTCATAGCAACAGGGTGGGGTCGCACGGAATTTGGTAAGCTTTTGTTTATATTTAGAGGTGAAAATGGCTCACCACCATATTTGAGCCAAAGCTAACCTCACCTGCACGTGGTGCAACCTGCTGATTTACTAACGAGGCACTGGCGAAAGAGAGGTAGGGCACAGTCTAAAGGATTAAGCTGCTCGTATGGGGATATACCTCCACCTCACAGAACACCGCAGCCAAATAGCAATTCCCTTAAGGGTTGTGGTGTTTCTGCGAGTGAGTGAGGTCACCAGGTTGGAAGGAATTGCTGCGTCGTCAGCAGGAGTGTTTCATGTTGCGAACGTTGAAATCAATTTTATCACAATCTAATGCCATTTTGTTTTCTAATTCTTCCATGTTTTGATCATCATCAGAAATCCACTGCTGGATATAGGCTTTTCCCAATGCTTTCCACCATATGCGATCCTCCGCTTTCCGCATTCAACCGCCACCAGCCACTTTTTAAGGTCGTTGGTATATCTAGAGAGGGGGCGCCCAACGCTTCATCGACCCATATGAGATCTCCACTCTATTTTTTTTTATACTACGTCGGGTGGCAGACAAGCATACGGCCCGCCTGATATAAAGCTATTAGGTACCGTAGCCATATCAACGCTCGCAACACAAAATATCGTTCGCGCGCAGCCACCCCTTTCTGGTGACCTCACTCACGCGCAGGAACACAACAATTCTCAAGGGAATTGTTATTTAGCTGCGGTATTCTGTGAGGTGGTGGTACATTCCCCAGCCGGGTAGCTTACAATTACGCTCCCTACCTCTCTTTTTGCCAGAGCTTCGTTTGTCAGTCAGCAGGATGTACCGCGTGCAGGCGAAGTTGGCTTTGGTTCAAAGATGTTGATGAATCACTTACACCCCAAAACACTCTAGGACTTTCCTCCCCCATCTGCCATCACTGACTCGGCAGGTGTCACTTCAACTGCCTGACTCTGAGAGCTATATCGACCACTTATACTTATTCCATGTTTTAATATTTAAATATTCAATTTCAGGAGGCGACCAGTCATTAGAACTTCGCAGCGTATCAATATCAATCTGGGATATGCAGGACTGCAAGAGGATCTTATCAGCGACCAGGAAGCTACCTAATGGACCATCCAGTGATAGCCAGGTCTGCGCTGGAGAGAGGGCTGGCCACAAAGATACTTGTCAGGTAAATTAAATCCTGCTAAGTAATATTATAAGGAGAATCTTAAAGGAGGACTGGTCCTCGATCCTCCAGGAAACTACCCAATGGACCATGCAGTAAAAGTCTAGTCTGCGCTGGAGAGAAGGCTGGCCACAAAGCCACTTGTTAGGTAAATTGAATAGTGCTAAGTAATATTATAAGGTGCAGGAGGACTAGTCCTCGATCAGGATACTACCCAATAGACCATCCAGTAACAGTCTAGTCTGCGCTGGAGAGAAGGCTGCCCACAAAGACACTTGTCAGGTAGATTAATACCCATTAAATAAATATTATAATGTGGAGTTTGCAGAAGGACTTGTTCTCGATCAGGAAACAACGCAATGGACCATCCAGATACAGTCATGTCTGAGTCGGGAAGAGAGTGGGAACAAAGACATTTGCCAGGTAAATTAAATCCCACTAGGTAATATTAGAAGGAGGAGCTTGGAAGAGGACTTGTCCTCAATCAAGGAACTAGCCAACGGCCCATCCAGATACAGTCATGTCTGAGTTGGGAAGAGAGTGGGAACAAAGACACTTGGAAGGTAAATTAAATCCTACTAAGTATTATTATAAGGAGGAGCTTGGGAAAGGATAGATAGATAGATAGAATATGCTTTATTTACATAATACAAATTAAAAGTACAGTGAATCAATAAATTAATACAGACTTGTATATATGCAACAAGGCGGCCTTATTGCTAAGAGCAATCTTTTCAAGGCAACCTTAGGGTAACGAATTTGTGCATGGAATGGGCAGGATTCGCAAATCAAAAGAAATTAATGAAAAGACTTGTTCTCGACCAAGAAACTGCCTAATGAACCAGGATGACAGTCAAGTGTAGCACACACTTGACTGTCATCGTGGTCCGTTAGGCAGTTTCCTGATCTGTAAATATGTATTTATTTTTTTTACTCGTTATATGTATATAACGAGTAAAAAAATATGTTCCCCTAAAAATCTTCACCTCACCTGATGGAAAGTTCAGTTGAAGATCAATCACAGGGGCCGCTATCAATGAGCCCCCCCCCCCTTGCTGGCCTATACAAGTATCATATATTCAACATTTGTTCAACGAAATGACTCTGGGTTGAAGCAAAGGGTAAACATGATTATCTTGACGGAATCTTTAAGGAGCAGCGTGAACCCTCTGACTGAACGCAGACTTTATAATTATTTGTGGACACTAGATGGCGCTTACACAGCGCCATCTAGTGTCCCAAACTAACCAAAGCTTGTACTATGGGTACTAGATAACTGATATTATACATTATTTGGAAAATACATACATACCGGAGAGATATTGGCTCACTGAGCGTATTTTACCGCCTATACCACGGAGAGTGCTCTGAAAAACTGTTTTCCCTTATCCCTTCCTCCCCTTTCCGTCACCGAACAACACGTACTGGCTTGCGGCCCCACAAATTCACCGTTGGTATCATTCCGTCGCGTACTAAAAAGTTTGGCAACTCTTATCTATGTCGCACTATTAAAAAGTGGAACGCGTTGCCGGCATATGTATTTCCTCATTCATACAATATGGGATCCTTCAAGCGAAGCGTGAATAAGCATCTTGTAGGCCAGCATGGCAGCGTCAACTGACAAGACATCTAGGTCTCTTGCTAGGTAATATAAAAAAAAAAACATATAAAACAGCCACAACAAGACAAACAGACATGTTCATGCACGCAAATATACATATATAAATATCTTATGTGCGGGGTTCGCACTCGCGACTTTGGAGTCAAAGTGGAAATTGCCAGCCATTCGACCACCGAGCTCGTTTTTTGCTCTTTAAGTGACTTAAAACATGTCCGCAGATACGTTTATTAATTTATATATAAATATATTTTTTCAGGGTGATTCTGGAGGTCCAGCACAAGTCTCTGAAGGTTGTATTTGGAGGGTGGTAGGTATTACATCCGTGGGTAGATCCTGTGGCGCGGCCAACACACCAGCACTCTACGCTACAGTACACAAAGCATTCATTGCAGCCCTAGTCTTCGCAGATCAAATTAAAAACGAAAAGCAAAATAATTTTAGAAATGACAATAGACCAACAAATACACAGAATAGTAACAGAGATAATTATCAAGGGAATAGACAAGATTATAATACTGATAATTATCGGCCAAATAATAATAGACAAAATTATAATACTGAAGATTATCAAGCAAATAATAACAGACAAACTGATTATGGTATAAATAATAATGAACGTAATAGACAAAATCATAATAGTGAAAGAGATGTTTCTAATACTGGTAATTATGGGATAAACAACGAAGGGAATAGACAGAATTATAATAATGATAATTATCAACATAATAATAACAGAGATAGTTTTAATACGAACAGTTATCGACCAAACAGTAATAGCAATCGACAGGTTGATAATTATCAACAAAATAATAACAGGGAAAGTTTTAACACAGACAGTTACGGACCAAATAATAATGGTAACCGACAGACTAATAATTATCCACAGAATAATAGACAAACAAATAATCAGGATAATTACAATCGACAACAGAACGACAGTAATGATTATAAAAATAATAGATATAGTGGATATGGAAGTGAAGATGGATATAGACACACTAATAATAATGATAATAGTGGATCGACTGATTATAATAATTCTAGAGATAGTAATAATTATTATGGTACAGGTTATAACCAACAAAGGGACAATTATAGGACTAGTGATGTTATTTACTATCCAGAGTCTAAGTAAAATATAGATTTGTAAAAAGATTGTTATTAATTATTGAGTTAGACAGAGATAACGGCAAAAAGTAGATTCCGCATAAAGAGTCTGTACATATTGCTGTATCTCACATTGATAAGAGGGGAAGTCAAATTCCAAAAGCTTCTTACTTCTATTAATTTCTTCTGATTAAATTCGTTGTGAGTTCCAAGGCAGCCGTAGTTTTACTCCCGGGACTGCAATGGACTTCATTGTTCATTGTCTTTTTTGGTGGTTGCCGCTGTTAATCCTGGCTACACAGGAGACACAATGGTGGGAATGTACGGTCCCGTATAAAAATTGCCTTACTTGCCATATAGCTGTCTCTCATAATTCATAATTCATTTATTTGTTCATAAACATGGGTAGAAATACATTGGTGTTAAATATGAATAAAACAATGGGAACAACCATGATTCGCCTTATTGGCATATGAACAGTAGGTAACATTTGAATCTAATCATCATTCAAGATTTTATTTAATTACTTAGGTACTGAGTATCATTTCAATATCAATATTGAATTTGAATACAAAACAATGAGAATTAGATTAAAAAGAAAAAGAAAAATGTCAAAATACAGGTCAGCGAATATATTTTTGTCATAATTTACTAGATATTTTATCATTTAAAAATACTCTAAGGTCGTAGTATGTTTTTTCAATAAGGAAGCCACTGAGTGCAGTTTTAAATCCGTTATGATCATATAACGATCTAACAGACTGTGGAATTTTATTATAAATAATAGGTGCCATATAATTTACGCTCATTCTGCTGAGTAAAGTTTTACATAAATGATTCAATTTTAAAGTACGTTCACGACGACTTCCGACAGGATTCTTACAACAAATTTCTGACAACAAATGGCAACCTCGTATATGTTCATAGATGGTAGTGTTAGAATTTTATATTTCCAAAAGTAAGGCTCATTTGAATCATCCTGCATTAGACCGAATATGGATCTAATACACTTTTTCTGGGCTTTAAAAACACACTGTTTGTCGGTCGTGTTACCCCAGAACAACATGCCGTATCTCAGGCTTGCCGCCACGTATCCATGATAGGCTGTTAAAAGAGTTTGGATATTGGAAACGTTTCTTAATTTACGCAATCCATATGAAAATTTGTTCAACTTTTTTATTAAATTATTAATATGGTGTTTCCACGTCAACTTGTTGTCTATAGTTAAACCTAAGAATTTTGTAGAATCCACTTCCACACAACTGTGGAATGAATATGGGTTGTCGACGGAACTTAGAAATGCCTTTCAAAAATATTTTCAGCGAAATTCATTGAGCTTATGAAATCGTCCGGTCGTTCTGTCCATCCGTTGCCATGAAACACAAAATTTAGAAATTCTGACTTCGGATTCGTGTAGAGCTTCAAAAAGTAGTAGTGTAAAGTGACCTTGGTTTACGGATATCAATTCGGCATTTCGAAAAAAAAAATCGCTTTGGTGGCGCATGCTGCGCGTCCGATATTTGAAAATGTTTTTAAAGAAAAAAAAATATGATTGGCTGTAATCATATTTATTTGGTGGTTCTTTTGTTTGGTCTCCTCCAAAAGAGTATACGGATCAAGAACATGCGGTTCTGTTGCATTTCCATTCCGTTTGGTTTGGTCATCTCTAGTAGCGTAACTATACCATCAGGGGCCCGTGGTAAATTCATCAGATGGGACCTTAGAGCATGGGGCCCTGTCTAATAAATCATCTATGTAACCAACACTAAAGAAGTATTTTATAATATTTAATTTTATTTTCAAGAAATATGATAATGTACCTATTAAAATTTTGTATGTTGTATATTTATTGCTTAACTTAAAAAAAATATAATTTTTGTACTAAGTTCTCGAGGCCGGGGCCCCCGTGGTTCGGGGCAAATGGCATTTTTCCCGCCCTACCACCCTGTAGTTACGCCACTGCCCCCTTACCACCATCTCTTATTGCGACTCAATAACTGAATAGATTGCTTATTCGTACCAATGAATAAGCGACTCTATTTCAAATGGAATAGAGTCGCTTATTCATTGGTATGAATAAGCAATCTACTCAATTATTGAATCGCAATAAGAGATGGTGGTAAGGGGGCTGGTCATTTCAAAAATATATCCAATGATCGACATGCGCTATCTATTATGGTTTAAATTTGATTTTATGCATCGAATTAAAGTACATAAAAGCTATTTTATTATACTTTTGTGTCCTAGATTATTTAAATAAATAAATATTACCCCGAAAACAATCGTCATCTAGTCCCAAACTAAGCAAAGCTTTTAAGATAACTGATCAATATTTACATACATTTTTTTTGTAAATATTTACATATAGTACAACACCGAGCATAAAGATAAACAGAGTGCATGTATTGTCAACGACACCACTGAGCCACACCACTGTGGTGTCAATTTAGTTACATAATATTTTTTTTAGGTAACCACACCACCGTAATGTAGTTCTAATGCAAGACATATGTATGCATTTATCGATAACAATTATTTACCATTCGTAAGATCACGACTTGACATACATGATCTCTTACTTCGGTGCTATGATTGTAGGTGATTTTTTTGGAGAGGACAAACACTTAAAAACATATTTTAAACAAACTTTTTCACGAAATATAAGTAATTATACCACAGATAGCAAATGAGGTTAAAAAAAGTTATGATGAAAACAATGATTAGTAACATAATATGAGGTATAGATATTTGTTACGAAGTTCTGTTATGAATAATTTTATTTTGTTGTAAAGACAATTATTATTACGTTTTACGAATCCCTTGAGGACTCGCCCAATTTCAGCATCGAATACTTATTATTATCATAAATTAAAACTTATCGAATTGTTTTTAGCAGGGTTCGAAAAAAATCTGATTTTTATAATAAATATCAAAAATCCGATTTTTTGATATATATGCGTTATATATCGGATATATATCTAGGCTAAGAAAAAAGAGCGAATTTCATTCTGTAAGGGGATAAAACACTTAAAAATGTGAAAGGAATTTGTAAAACACTTATAGTGTATAATTACCACATTTTTTAAACGGTTTTATATTTAGCTTGACCTGTTTGTTTGTTTGTTTATTTATTTATTTGTTTGTCTATATTTTTGGGTCAAATGTAGTAATTGAGATTTGACCCCCTTCCTGTTGACAGATTGATCTGAAATTTGGTACACACCTTTTAAGTTCTGGTGACAATACAATTAAATAAATTCTGTTTCATTGTAAATCCAAGACAAAACGCTACAAAATGGCGGTTTACAAATTTTGTCACGACTACCTCAATATGGGTGTCAAATGAAAGGGCTTGACTAGTAGAACACAGTTCACATGAAAAAAAAATTAAAATCCAAGATGGCCGCCGCTACAAAATGGCGGTATACAAATTTTGTCACGACTACCTCAATATGGGTATCAAATGAAAAGGCTTGACTAGAAGAATACAGTTCACATGAAAAAAAATGAAAATCCAAGATGGCCGCCTCTACAAAATGGCGGTTTACAAATTTTGTCACGACTACCTCAATATGGGTATCAAATGAAAGGGCTTAACTAGTAGAACACAGTTCACGATGAATATTATAAAATCCAAGATGGCCGTCAACAAAATGGCCGGTTGGCGCGGTTACATATCTTCTTAATTTTCAATATGGGTATTATTTGATACCCATTTTTTCAATATGGGTATTCATTTGAATACAAGACAAATTTAAAAGTAAAAAAAATAATGACAAAAGTCAAATCTAAACTTAATAGAACGAGAAGTACTATGTAATGAAATTAGAAACTAAAAACTTGAAAATAAAAATTATGTAAAAAAAACTTTTAATTTAAACGGTTTTATTGAAAATAGTATACTAAAAGCTAAAAAATAATTCGGTAGGTCCGAGGTTTCAGTCATCACACCCCTCTCCCTCATCAGTCTAAGGCATTGATCAGACAAAATAATAAAATCGTTGGGCCCGTGTTTCCATCCAGTCAACTCAGTTTACGCTACAATCTGATCAATGCCTTAGACTGATGAGGGAGAGGGGTGTGATGACTGAAACCTCCGACCTACCGAATTATTTTTTAGCTTTTAGTACACTATTTTCAATAAAACCGTTTAAATTAAAAGTTTTTTTTACATAATTTTTATTATCTAAAAAAATGTAAATAAAAGAATTAATGTTTATTGAGTAAGATTTTTTTTTAAAATGGGATTTTGCCAACTTTAAATGAGGTTGCCATTTTGGGAAACAATCTAAGTTATTCTGAATTGTAGATTTTCGCTACAGAAACGTAAACATTAATCTCCAAAATCTTTAGTTCAGAAGACAGGAAAAAATCAATTGATAAATATCAAGATAAAAATCATCATATATCATCATATATATCCGCTGATATATATCGGCGAACCCTGGTTTTTATCCACTTACGTGCTTGCGTCATTTAGCAGCACATATTACACATCACTAGTCGGCAGTGGTGTGGTTACTTAAAAAAAAATGTTAACGACACCACTGTGGTGTCACAGCATAGTAATACAATCAGTACTTTAACTTCATACTAGCGCCCAAATCGGCGCACGCACACAACCAAGCGTCATTTGCACGACCGCTCAGGAAGTTTTGGTGCGCACTAAAACTTCCTGAGCGGTCGTGTAAATGACGCTTGGCTAGTATGAAGTTAAAATACTGGTTGTATTACTATGCTGTGGTGGTGTCGTTTAGTGGTGTCGTTGACAATACACGACAGATGGCTTGGTGCGAGTTGTTTTGCTCACATTCGACCGTAACGTTTACCAGCCGACCAAATTGAGAAAAACTTTCATATTACACTTGGCCGCAATGAAAGCGGGTCGGTAGCAAAAACATCAATTTTTGAAATCGTCTTTATTTTTTAACAGACTTCAAAAAAGGAGGAGGTTCTCAATTCGACTGAATATTTTTTTTGTATGTATGTTATTCGATATCTTTGCGAATTGTGAACCGATTTTCATAATTCTTTTTTTATTTGAAAGGGTATGATTGCAAGGTGGTCCCATATTCACCAAGTCAGGATCTGACGATGGGATGCCAGGGAAATCAAGGGATACCCTTAAATTTTATAAGCACGTATGGTCAAATTCAATTTTCTTATTTGAAAGGGTAATTGCGAGGTGGTTCCATATTCACCAAGTCAGGGTCTGATGATGGGATCCCAGAAAAATCGAGGGAAACCCTTAAATTTGCCCAATGGTAGCCGGCAGAATAAAATTGTGCCACTCCATTGCTCTGCGCTGGATGTGATATCGTACAAGGCGACTAAGGAATCTTGTGTCACGCGATAACTTTTCTCCCGGAAGACGGGCAGCAGCGTCTGCCGGGGTATTTCACCAATAAGCTGCGCTCGCCAACTGAAGTCGGTTTCAATTTTTTTTTTAAATCAACTTTTTATTTATGGTTTTAATACAATCACCAAAAAGAAATAAAAAGATTTTGACTTATGCCTATATTTGTAAGGAAATAAACTTTAATTCAGTATTTATTTCATAAAACATGTTTCAATATTTTGGAAGTTATTGACGTTTTTGTTACCGACCCGCTTTCATTGCGGCCCAGTGTATTATTGTCAATTTACCAGACGACTATTTCGTCGGTTTGTTTACGTTGACATGATCCAACCCGAACAAAAAATTCACACTAAGCTACTTACTAAGCTACTAAGCACAGAAATGTTCATGCTCACAAATATTTGTCTTGTGCGGGGATCGAATCCGCGACCTCAGAGTTATAGTAGCCATTTGACCACCTGGCTTGTTACAATATGCTAATACAATTTATGTAGATATAAATATTTGACCATTGTAAATATAACTATTTAAGAATATTATGTATTGAACTATTAATAATTCAATTTGTTGTTAGTACTTAATTTATATATAATAAAAATATTATGAAAAATTATTGATATGTTTTTTTATTTTAAAAGTTTTATGCATATCACTAGCGCCGCCATTTGAAAAAAAATTGTTATTGCATATGGCCTTTGGTTAACGTGAAACGTCTAACAACGAGTCGCTTTTAGTGTTGTTTCCGTTATTCTACGCAATGCCCCCACAGAGTAAGTATTTGGGGTGTAAGTGGTTCATCAACATCTTTGAACCAAAGCCAACTTCACCTCCACGCGGTGCGCCCTGCTGACTGACAAACGAAGCTCTGGCGAAAAGAGAGGTAGGGAGCGTAATTGTAAGCTACTCGACTGGAGAATGTACCTTCACCTCACAGAACACCGCAGCCAAATAACAATTCCCTTGAGAGTTGTTGTGTTCCTGCGAGTGAGTGAGGTCACCAGAAAGGAAGGAGATGCTGCGTTGGCAGTGGGGGTGGCAGCGTGCGAGCGATATTTTATGTTGCGAGCGTTAACATGGCTATAGTAACCCGAAGTAGTATAAGAAAAAATATCAACAATCTAAGTCAGTGGTTCTCAACCTTTTGTTGATAGCGGACCATGTAACTTTTTTTATAATGACACGAAACCTCAAAAATTTGGGGTAATGAGCATATTGGGCGAAAGGGAAGGGGGGGGGGGGGGGCTAGTTACTGAAAAATAAAAGGGTAGATAGCACCTTTGCGCTTCACACCTGGCTGTTCTGTTTGACGTTTCGCGTGAAATTTCAGACCCGAAAATTTTCTTCATGGTGCACAGGGACCACTTGAAGTGCCCTCACGGACCACTAGCAATCCGCGGATCCATGAGTTAAGAATCACCAATCTAAGCAGTAGCCTGATTTTAAGCATTCAAAAAATCCGCTGGTACCCGTATGTATTGGACTGATTTTAAAGACGTTTCAAGTCAATAGTTGGTTCTTTTTAGGGTTCCGTGCCCAAAGGGTAAAAAGGAACCCTATTACTAAGGCTCCGCTGTCCGTCCGTCCGTCCGTCTGTCACCAAGCTGTATCTCATGAACCGTGATAGTTAGGTAGTTGAAATTTTCACAGATGATGTACTTCTATTGCCGTTATAACAACAAATACTGAAAAAACAGAATAAAATGAATATTTAAGGGGGCTCCCATACAACCAAAGTGATTTTTCGCTTGTTTTCTCTCGATATTGATATACGGAAACAGCTAGACGCTTGAAATATTCACACAATATTTAGTTATATGTTTGCTTAAAAAATAAATAATAATATTTAAATAAAACAAATATTTAAGGGGGCTCCCATACAGCGAAAGTATTTTTTTTTGCCATTTTTATAGATAATGGTATGGAACCCTTCGTGTGCGAGTCCGACTAGCACTTGGCCGGTTTTTTTATACCACTAAAGTAACAAAGAATCATACTGCCCGCTTGATGGAAAACATTTATGGTCGCCTATGAACGCCAGGGGCATCACACTCGTGTTGCCAACCCTGTAAAAATCTCTCCACACCCATCTTGAAGAACCCCATGCTGTAGTCTCCTGAGAAAACCCCGACAGGCAATTCATTCCACAGCTAGACAGTACGCGGGAGTACGCGAGTTGTTCTCAGGCGGAGGAACACCTATTCAGATGTATCATAAGAAACAAAAGACATAAAATATCTTTAGTGACAACGGGACGGAGGCCCACCACTGTGTCTCCTGTGTAGCCAGGATTAACAGCGGCGACCGCCAAAAAAGGCAATGAACAATGAAGTCCATTGCAGTCCCGGGGGTAAAACTACGGCTGCCTTGGAACTCACAACGAATTTTTTTATATACCACTAAGGTGACAAACAAGCATACGGTCCGCCTGATGGAAAGCAGTTAGGGGGCGTCCATAAATTACGTGAGGTGTTTTTTTATTAATTTTCTGTCCCTCCCTGGTGAGATGTCATGAGATTTTATTCAACCCCCTCCCCCATCCCCCAATCTCACGTGAGATTTTTCAAAATGTAGGTTTCTTACGTAAACGCGTTGGATTGTTATTGTAAAAAGAAAAAAAAAATTGCTTCGTGCTTTTATTTACGACTAGTTATGACTAGCAGTCAATATAAGTGTAATAAAAATTTAACAATAGAATACTTAAATCGTAACTACTGTAATTAAAATAAAAAACCGGCCATGTGCGAGTCGGACTCGCGCACGAAGGGTTCCGTAGCATTGTCTATAAAAACGGCAAAAAAAACACGTTTGCTGTATGGGAGCCCCCCTTAAATAGGTGTTTTATTTTTATTTAATTAGTAGTAATAGTAGTAAAAACTTTATTGTACAATGGCTGACTTATCCCATTAGGGATTTCTTCCAGTCAACCATAGAAAACCTGAAAGGATATCTGAATTTTATAATTTGGCGATAGCTTAGTAGGAACTCATTTTAGATAGAAAAAATAATAATAAAAAGTTACTATGAAGAATATTTGTACGAAAACAGAACTGATTTAAAATTTCATAAAAGATATAGACATATAAATATCACAAGCGTTAAAAGACATACTGTATACAATACCATCCAAGATGTATAAATAAATACGAAAACATTACTAACTCAAAATATCGGGAGTGCTAATCAAGTACTTCCTCACGCTCGATTTAAATCCAGAAAGAGTTTGTGACATTATTTATTTTTAAAGTGAATATATAACTAAATATTATGTGATTAGTTCAAGCGTCTACCTATTACCGTTATCATTTGCCAGCAAAAACGAGCAAAAAAATCACGTTTGTTGTATGGGAGCCAACTTAAATATTTATTTTATTCTATTTTTTAGTATTTGTTGTTATAGCGGCAACAGAAATACATCATCTGTGAAAATTTCAACTGTAACTATCACGGTTCATGAGATACAGCCTGGTGACAGACGGACGGACGGACGGACAGCGGAGCCATAGTAATAGGGTTCCTTTTTACCCTTTGGGTACGGAACCCTAAAAATAATATCTACTCTAATTCAGTCCATGGAGAATCATGCGCGGTCTCAAGAGAGACTATTGGAACCAACATGTCCATATGATTTTCAGTAAAATCATCTGCTCCTTCAACTTCGTTCTGATCTAGCCACTCTAAGCCGTTGGCGCTTGCGCACAGTAACTCATTAGCTCGTCTTGTGACAATCCGCGAGGGTCGCACTTTACACAACATACGCGCGAATAGTGAATTATCTAATCGTATTACGATTACGCTTAAGATTAAATCTTAAGCATGTATAATCTGGATTAAATGGACCAAAATAGTATTTTTTTTTGTTTCAATTGCCGAGACCCCACCTCTCTCCAACGTAAGATTAGATGAGATTTGACTCGACCCCCTCTCTCCCTTAAACATCTCACGTAATTTATGGACGCCCCCTTACCGCAGCCTATGGACGCCTGTAACACCAGAGGCATCACATGCGCGTTGCCGACCCTGTAAAAACCTCTTATTTAACGCCCTTTTTGAAGAACCCCATGCTGTAGTCTCCTGGGAAAACCTCAACAGGCAATTCATTCCACAGCTTCATAGTACGTGGAAGAAAACTTCTCTGGAGCCACACAGTACGTGACCACTTCGGTTCCAATGTGTGAGGATGAATTCCCTGTCGATGGCGAGCGATGCGACTGTAGAACACACCCCATTGTACAAACGGTAGAACACACAAAGGGACGCAAAATCTCTTCTCAGACTTAAAGGTTCTAAATCGTCTTGTCAGTTTGGGATCGTTAACAATCCCAAGCACGCATTTGAATCGAATCGCCTTTTAATCAGAAGAAATTAGTAGATCTTTAGTGACAAATATGGTCACTTGTGTTGACTCGCCTGTGTTATCAGAGTGCTTGCTGCGAGTTATTTTGGGCACATTCCAACGTGTTAATAGATGAGCCCGATGGTCGAATGGCTACTTTGACTACGAGGTCGCGGGTTCGATCGCCCCACAAGACAAACATTTGTGTGTATGAACATATATACTGTATGTACTGTATGTACATGTATACTGTTTGTCTTGGTCTGGGCATTTGGGGTGTAAGTGGTTCACCAATATCTTTGAACCAAAGCCAACTTCACCTGCACGTGGTGCACCCTGCCGACTGACAAACGAAGCTCGGGCGAAAAGAGAGGTAGGGAGCGTAATTGTGGGCTACCCGACTGGGGAATGTACCTCCACCTCACAGAATACCGCAGCCAAATAACAATTCCCTTGAGGGTTGTTGTGTTCATGCGAGTGAGTGAGGTCACCCGAAAGGAAAGGAAGGAGATGCTGCGTTACCTACTCAATAGCGGATTTTCCTTAAGCCATAACAATATAAAATAACACTTCACACATTATTGTTTTTGAAAAAAAAAAAACCAATAACTACAGAAATATTCCCGGTGTGTCA
The DNA here is from genome assembly GCA_937001555.2 of Hypsopygia costalis. NCBI lineage: Eukaryota > Metazoa > Arthropoda > Insecta > Lepidoptera > Pyralidae > Hypsopygia > Hypsopygia costalis. The sequence goes on from OW443355.2 coordinate 1,365,274, forward strand.
CAGGGAAGCATTTTGGGCCCCTTGTTGTTATTTATATTCTTAATCTAATTTATTTTGTATTTCAATTATTTTCAATCCATAGCTTGGAATTTACAACGTACATTGTAAGTACAGATATATATTAAAGATATATTGTAAGTAAATATAAATAGGTGCGTATTTTCATTGTAATAAAATTATTTATTTGTTAATAGAACAGGTGTATTTATTAATATAAAGACCCAAATATTACGTACTTCGCCATTATGTATACCTTATTAGAATTAATAAGTAATTGCGTATTAACTAAATATACCATTGACGCATTTCTAAACATCTGTGCAAACTTGGGATAATTTAGAAAACTAGTGTTTAACTGCGGCGATGCTTACAATTTTTTACACGTTTCTTATTTACTAATATAGAAAATAATAATAATAAATATTCTTTGACATATTATAGAGTGCCATCTAATATCAAACTAAACAAAGCTTGTACTATTGGTACGAGATAACTGATCATCATCATCATCAGGTCATTTTAGTCACCACTACAGAAGCACGACCCTCTCTCGTCCGTCACAGATAGGAGGATTTGGCCTACACTCCCCATGCTGGCCAGACGGGTTGGGGAGGTCTGATCGATGTTTTGTAATGTATTTCCCTTAGTCGCCTTGTACGACATCGACGAGAATAGACGGAGTGACTCTATTCTAATCTGCCGGAAACCACACGGCCAAAAGATAACTGATATATGTACATAAATACATCATTCAAGACAAACCGACAAGTTCATGCACACAAATATTTGTCATATGCAGGGATAGAACCCGCGACCTCGGAGTCAAAGTGACCATTGCCAGCCACCGGGTTCGGCGATGTCGAAAATATAAACCACCATTCTGTAGCAGCCGCCATGTTGGATTAAAACTAACAGCATTGAGGTAACCGTGCATTGTCTCGAGAATTAGACGAGTGTGCGAAATTAAGTGAGTATAAATGGTAAGTGAGTCAAAAACTAGCAAGAACAAGTAGCTAAGTACTAAATGAAGCCAGTTATATTTTATAATACATAAGAACGAGCTCGGTGGTCGAATGGTTAGCAATGGCCGCTTTGACTAGGAGGTCGCGGGTTTGATCCCCGCAGAAGACAAACATTTGTGTGCATGAACATGTCTGTTTGTCTTGGTATGGGTGTCTTCTATGTATTATGATTATATATTAAAAAAAAAAGTATTTAAGTATTATATCAGTTATCTAGTACATGCTTTGCTTAGTTTGGGACTAGATGGCCGTGTGTAATTTGTCCAGGAATATTTATTTATTATCTGGGGGCAGGGTAGTGCCCCCGCCAAGTCGAACAAAACCGGCACGGTATACCATCTTTTCCTGGAAGCAGTTCAGACTTGGCAATCGCACTAAACAAATCAAATTAAATATAATATGTATCACTTGTGAGATACATTGTGTTTTCACGCGATGGCCAAGTCATGCTGTTTATTTAAAACATAAAAGATTTTTAATATTGATATGGTTGCTATAACATGTTGTTAGGTTAGCTAATTACGTAACAAATTCAGACTGAAGGTCCCTTAAGTAAGGACTGAATAAATTAACCGACTTGGTTTTTTTTTGTTGTGGCAGAGAAGCACACGGCCCGCCTGATGTGAACCGGTTACCATAGCCATATAAACGCTCGCAACTTAAAATGTCGCTCGCGCGCAGCCACCCCCGCTGCCAAAGCAACTTCTCCTTCCTTTCTGGTGACCTCACTCACTCGCAGGAACACAACAACCCACCCTCAAGGAATTGTTATTTGGTTGCGGTATTCTGTGAGGTGGAGGTACATTCCCCAGTCGGGTAGCTTACAATTACGCTCCCTACATCTCTTTTCGCCAGAGCTTTGTTTGCCAGTCAGCAGCGTGTACCGCATGCAGGTGAAGTTGGTTTTGGTTCAAAGTTGTTGATGAACCACTTACATCCCAGAATTTATATTACATCTCTCATAACTTTTTACGGTAGAAGAACTGAGTTGTGAGACTTGGTTTTTTTACACTTTATGTTTTTGATAGCATGAAGTTTATAGAAAACGTTGTTACTACACAACAGACACACCGATTTTACTTATATATATTGACATATACATAGTTTATGGTTTAATATTTTTTCCAAATATTTTCGTGCAAATTACCTACTTGTTTGCAAGGTTTCGGATATAAAAACATGTGGTAAACAGACATAGTTTCATTGCTTTCAGGAGGTTTCAGTAAGCCAGTGATATCAAGACTTCAAAATGAAGACTGTTCTCGTTCTAATGTTTTTGGTAAGTTAAATCTAACAGTAGACAATAACTGGGATGTAAGTGGCTCACCACGATTTTTAGAGCCAAAGCCAACCTCACCTGCACGTGGTGTATCCTACAGCACTAAAAGAGATATACGTGTTGCATCGTATAGCTTATTTGTAAGTTGCGAAACTGGGGAAGTACTTCCACCTCACATCATTCATGTTTCTATAACATATAGTTTTGTAATGGTTTGACTAGCTCGGTGGTCGAATGGTTAGCAATGGCCACTTTGACTCCGAGGTCGCGGGTTCGATTCCCGCACAAGAGAAACATTTGTGTGCATGAACATGTTTGGTTGTCTTGGTCTGGGTATTTTCTATGTATTATAAGTATGTATTTACAAAAAAAATAATATTTAAGTACATTTATCAGTTGTCTAGACCCATAACACAAGCTTTGCGTTTAATTTGGGACTAGATGGCGCTGTGTAAATTGTCCAGAATATTTATTTCATCATCATCAGCCTGTATACCCACTGCTGGATATAAGCCTTCCCCAATGCCTTCCACCAGATACGATCCTCCGCCTTCCGCATCCAGCCGCTCCCAGCCGCTTTCTTAAGGTCGTCGGACCATCTAGAAGGAGGGCGCCCAACACTTCGTCGTCCTATGCGCGGTCTCCACTCTAATACCTTCCTCCCCCATCTGCCATCACTTACTCGGCAGATGTGACCGGCCCATTGCCACTTCAGCTTACAAACTCTGAAGGCTATGTATGTGAATATTTATTTATATAAGTATTATTTAATTATTAAGGTACGACGATATTAGACAACTTCGTTACAGTCCAGTGGCTCTGCCGGCTAAGCTGAACAAGATTGCAAATCAAATCAAATCAAAATATCTTTATTCCATTGACTTTATAAAGCACTTAGAAACGTCATACAAATTAAATATAAGAACATGTATCTAAATCATTACTACTCTAAATCCGCAGAGCTTAGATTCACTTTCATCACACTATCTTGAATGTGAAAGTGAATTTTATTGCAGTCGGATTTTTTTATTGCGAGAATCAAACTGCAGCTTAGATTTATGATACTTTTGTTTAGCTTAGCTTATGTCTATTAGCCGAGCCTAGAGCCTTATCGAATAAGCTAAAGTTGTTTCTCAATAACTAAAACGTAAGACCTATTTTTTGACGAGCTCGGTGGCGTAGCGGTCAATGACGCGGCTTCAACACCAATGCTCGTGGGATCGATTTCCACATAGGACAAATATTTGTGTTCATAAACATGTCTGTTTCTCTTAGTCTGGGTGTTTTCTATGTATCAAAAGTATGTATTTTCAAAAAAAAAATGTATTTACGTATGTTTATCAGTTGTCTAGTACCCATAACACAAGCTTCGCTTACTTTGGGGTTAGATAGCGCTGTGTAATTTGTGTGACAATATTTATTTATTTAATTGTTCAAGATTGTTTTTATTTACAAAAAAAAAATGTATTTACGTATGTTTATCAGTTGTCTAGTACCCATAACACAAGCTTCGCTTACTTTGGGGCTAGGTGGCGCTGTGTAATTTGTCTGCCCATATTTATTTCCCTTAGTCGCCTTGTATGACATCCACGGGAAGAGACGGACTGATTCTATTCCAGTCCACGAATAGATTAGTAGCGATTGTGTTTAACTGCCGTGTGGTTTGGCTGCCGTGTACACTACACGGCAGTTAAACACAATCGCTACTAATCTATTCTGTAGTTTGATTTCTTTGGGCTACAATTTCGGCAGTGCCCCTGAGCCCTATCACTGGAGTTGAAGCCGATTGCCATCGTGTTTTTTTAAAATAAATGTCAAGTTTAAGTTACCTCCACAATTTACCTCAACACAATAGGCATGTGAACTAAGATCTCAAATTATAAAAACTCTGTATCAGTAACGTAAAATACATAAAACTAGAACGATCTGCGATCTCAAAATTTTAATAACTTATGTCTGACGTGTTTTATGGTCGATCAAAGTTTGGCCCACCAAACTTCAGTGCGTTTTAAAAGTATGAAATTATAAAAAATAAATAAATATTACCATTGTAGAAACATTAAAGAATACTATAACTTTTGTTACGGCACTAGCTACATAAAAGCAATATTTAACATAGCTGCCGTACAAATTTCTGATTTATTGCATATAAAATAGCGTATCGTGACGTCTTATTACTTGTAGCCTTTTGTATGGAACGTTTTCGGGACAGTCCAAAATTGTGATCTTCAAGTTATCATATCTCGAGAAGTTTCTATGCTACCGAAGTAAATCTTTCACCTATGGTTATATTATTGTGACATCTTTAAATAACAAATCGAAAAAAAAATGGTTCTCAAGCCCAATACCGCTAATCTAAGCTAATTTTTGATTTTCGCAATCTTAAAATCCGATTGTAATCTGCTTCAGTTTCGGCGGTAAGTCCCCTGGTAACTGCCCGCTTATCACCAACTCTTATTGCGATTCAATAACTGAATAGAATGAATAAGCGGCTCTATTTCAAATGAAATGACGCTATTTCAAATACACACAGCCCCTTACCACCATCTCTTATTGCGATTCAATAACTGAATAGAATGCTTATTCATACCAATAAATAAGCGACTCTATTTCAAATGAAATGACTCTATTTCATTGGTATTAGTGGTATTACCAATGAATAAGCGACTCTATTTCAAATGGAATGACTCTATTTCATTGGTATGTTATTCATACTAATGAAATAGAGTTTGAAATAGAGTCGCTTATTCATTCTATTCAGTTATTAAATCGCAATAAGAGTTGATGGTAAGCGGGCAGGTACAGGTGGTATTAGTGGTATTACCAATGAATAAGCGACTCTATTTCAAATGGAATGACTCTATTTCATTGGTATTTTATTCATACCAATGAAATAGAGCCATTCCATTTGAAATAGAGTCGCTTATTCATTGGTATGAATAAGCATTCTATTCAGTTATTGAATCGCAATAAGAGATGGTGGTAAGGGAGCTATATGTATTTTAGTGATTTTAAAGAACGTTTGAAGTCATTATATTTATTTTTGTTTTCGTTTTTAGATCTGCAGTGCCTTCACTCATCCGGCCCCAACGTTCGGTAAAGCCGCCTCTTTGGGTGAGTTTTTTTTTTTTTTATACTACATCGGGTGGCATACAAGCATACGGCCCGCCTGATGTGAAGCGGTTACCGTAGCCATATTAACGCTCGCAACATAAAATATCGCTCGCGCGCCGCCACCCCCGCTGCCATCGCAGCATCTCCTTCCTTTCTGGTGACCTCACTCACTCGCAGGAACACAACAGCCCTCAAGGGAACCGTTATTTGGCTGCGGTATTCTGTGAGGTGGAGGTACATTCCCCAGTCGGGTAGCTTACAATTACGCTCCCTACCTCTCTTTTCGCCAGAGCTTCGTTTGTCAGTCAGCAGGGTGCACCGCGTGCAGGTGAAGTTGGCTTTGGTTCAAAGATGTTGATGAACCACTTACACCCCAAGAGTTGGTTATATTCCAATTGATCTATCTACATCTAATATATAAAATTCTCGTGTCACAGTTTTCGTTGTCATACTCCTCCGAAACGGCTTGACCGATTTTGATGAAATTTTTTGTGCTTATCCGGTATCTATGAGAATCGGCCAACATCTATTTTTCATCCCCCTAAATGTTAGGGGTAGTCCACCCCTAATTTTTTTTTATTTATATGGCCAAACAACGTTTGCCGGGTCAGCTAGTATATATATATAATAGCGGACCCGACAGACGTCCTGCCGGACTTACTTGTGAATCTAAACCATCCAGGGCGACATTGACGAAAACGCATACAACAAAATTCATTCAAATCTGTCCAGCCGTGTAGGAGGAGTTCATCATTTATTTTCATAATATCGATGCCTTACAGCCGAAAAGGGATAAGCGCCATTTTTTGGAGAATGGACTTATATATATGGCCAGAATCGTCTTTTTTTTCTGCGTCGTTTGGTCTGGGTTACATGTTTCTAACTGACACTTTATGTCGCTTAGGCGGTAGTAATTCGCGTATAAACCATTTATGGTTTTTGCGAATGGTCGAATTCTTTTTAATGTTTAATATTAATATTTTGGATAAATAAATTAAAAAAAAAAAAAAAAATAATAATAATAGGGTCATGAGCTAAATTTATTCGCTGTAAACGACAGAAATTTTGAAGTTTTTTTTTTTTGGTTGTTGATCAAAGAATATTTGAAAACAAAATAACTTATGCTTTTTGGGCTCTCTGTAATATTCAATCATTAGAACGTTAACCTATTTTTGCTGGAAGCAAACATTCAGAAACATACGTTTATGTTATTTTGCTTTTATATAATTATTTGTTAAATTCGGGTTAGTATTTTATGCCTGTTCCTTTATAAAATATATTGGTCGTTTATTGTAGTTAGGCCACATTTTTGAGACTTTATTTGGCGTTTAGTATATTTTTCCTGGTTCCTAAATAGAAAGCAAAAAGGAGGTTATTACATATAGCCCCTGTAAATATTTAGAATTAGTTTGTCGCTTATCCTTTTTTTCCCTCTCGATAATTAAAAGATTCCGGCGGTTAGATAAAAAGGTAGAACTAAAAGTTATCCTTATACCAGTCCATTCTCAACGTCTTTGTCGTTTACCTGTTCAATAACAATTTTCAAATGTCAGTTGTCGGTATCGTTCTATTGAAACTACGGGTCCAAGCGACAACAAGACGAACCTTCAATGATGATAATTCTATAAAGAATAAGTTATATTTTTGTTACACTCCTATAGTTGATACTTTAAAATATTTTATGAATAAAACAAAGACTTGAGACAAACAATTGTGATATTAACAGTGTACTAATCTTAAGAATACTTGTTTATGCTTAAATGAACGTTGTAAACTTCAATTTCATAATTATCTAGCTTTCGCCCGCGGCTTCGCTCGCATGACATTCGGGGCAAACACATGTTTACTCATTAATCAATAGAAGTACTTGTGTAAAATTTAGGATAAAATAGTCCAACTAATCTCGTTTTCCCATACCAACTTTGGACCTCCGTTCCACCCTCTTAGAAGTAAAATTTAAAAAATCTTTTTAAGTAATTCGTGTTAACTACGTTATATTTTCATATCGATGCTATTGTCGTAATTAACGTCCCAGAAAACCATAGAATCAACGGCATATTGATATTATAATATTTCAACCCCATTGCACCCCTACAGAGTACAGAGTACTACAGTTGTCACGTGGGCTATGTTGAAATAGTTGTTTATTTTCGTAATCAGCGACCCGATAAACCATAAAAACAATACCTATGACGATTTTCAGACTTTTTCACCACATTTTAAATATTTCAATGCCATTGCACCCCAATAGGAGATGATGGTCACGTTACCGCCCTACGGATACAATAAATAACAATAATAGGTAATTTTTGGGATAAAAACTATCTTAGGTATGTCCTTTCCCAGGACTCCAGGTATCTCTCAACCAAATTTAATCTAAGTTGGTCCAGAGATTTAAGCGTGAAGAGGTAACAGACATTCTATCGCATTTATAATATTAGTATGGATTGGCGTTCCGAAAACCCGTAAATACTATACATATATTGATATATAGACATTTCAACCTCATCGCACCTCAATAGAGGATGATGGACACGTTAGCCACGTTGAATTTTTAAATCGTTGTTATTTTCGTAATCAGCGACCCGATAAACCATACAATACCCATAACGATTTTCAGACTTTTTGACCCCATTTTACCCTTTTAGGGGTTGATATTTTCAAATCGATGCCATTTTTGTAATTGACTGCCCAGAAAACCATAGAATCAACACCCATCAATATGGGTATATCAATATATTATGACTTATTATTATTTTAAATAGTTGTCTTGGCCAACTTGTCAGATAAATATATTTTTCCATTTTTTAAAACATAATATATTATGACATTTTAACCCCACCGTACTCCCTATAGGGGTGATTTTAAGTCATGTCGGCTATGTTGGATTATAAAATAGTTGTTGTTTTCGTAATCAGCGACCCGATAAACCATAAAAACAATACCCATGACGATTTTCAGACTTTTTCACCCTGTTTTACCGCTTTAGGGGCTGAATTTTGAAATATCCTGAAACATGTGTTTACTAATTTGTCTATAGAAGTACTCGTGTAAAGTTTCGGATAAAATAGTCCAACTAATCTTGTTTCCCCATACAAGCTTTGGACCCCCGTTTCACCCCCTTCGGAGATGAATTTTGAAAAATCTTTTCTTAGTGCACTCCTAGACATCATAAGGAATCTACGTGCCAAATTTGGAAGCTATAGACCCAGCAGTTTGGGCTGTGCGTTGATATACATATATCATCAGTCACTCAGTTTCTTCTTTTATATATTTCAACCCCATCGCATCCCTCCCTCCATCCCATAGTTGTCTTGGCCAACTTGCCAGATAAATATATTTTTCCATTTTTAGAAATATAATATATTATGACATTTTAACCCCACCGTACTCCCTATAGGGGTGATTTTATGTCACGTTGGCTATGTTAGATCATAAAATAGTTGTTGTTTTCGTAATCAGCAACCCGATAAACCATAAAAACAATACCCATGACGATTTTCAGACTTATACAACCCATTTTGCCCCTTTTAGGGGTTTAATTTTGAAAAATCCTGAAACACGTGTTTACACATTTCTCAATAGAAGTACTCATGTAAAGTTTCGGATAAAATAGTCCAACTAATCTTGTTTCCCCATACAAACTTTGGAACCTCGTTTCACCCCCTTAGGTGTAGAATTTTGAAAAATCCTTTCTTAGTGCACCCCTAGACGTCATAAGGAACCTACTTGCCAAATTTGGAATCTCTAGACCCAGCGGTTTGGGCTGTGCGTTGACATATAAGTCAGTCAGTCAGTTTCTTCTTTTATAGATTTAGATAGATAAATGAAAATTGATTTCGACTAGATATTTCAATTGTGATAATTCTAAGTTGATTTGATCTCGGGTACTTATGATGGTAATAAGAGCGTTTATGTTTATTTAGTATTACCTATTACATTTTAGTATGTGGCATTCATTTCTGTGTCAATTAAAGACTGATTTGATTCATATTTCTTTTTTTTTTCATTTTTAGTACCCTTAGGGCGAACCTGAAATCTTTTCTACTCGAAAAAATATTTTTTAAGAAGAAACACATCGAAATGCATAATAAGCAAATTATTCCTATTAAAAAAATCCACTTATACAATTTTGCATTCAGTAAATTTTCATTTGATAGCTGGTTATACCAAATTTCCTCAATTTTATTTTCAATAATCTCACACTTGTGCTATTTTAGTTCAATTATAATGAAACATGAGGTGTAGTTATATTATTTTTGCTGGAAGCGAATAATTCTTGTATTTTCATTTACGACATTTTGCCTGTTTGTGAAATGAGATCATTTGAGGATTACCGACAGTAAATAGGGGTTGCAAGTTGAATTATAAAAAAATAACACTGTAATTCAATAGATAGTATGTTAAATACAACATAAACACATTTCCAGCCTCTCGGAAACTAAACTATAGTTTTTATGATTTTTTTTCAAAAAAAATTAACTTTAAATCACTCTCCTGTAAAGTTTGAAATATGGCGCTTATCCCTTTTCGGCTGTAAGGCATCGATATACAAATCTAAGACGTATTTTCTTACAAACCAACCTTAATCCCTTTGTTATCCAAGACTTGTTTTTCTTTTTCTTTACTATTTTGATTCCACTTAATGGAAAACATAAGTTATAATATAACATGAAATCTTAATGAAACGCGTTAAAAACTTTATTTATATCGCATTCATTATAAACTTCAGACCAGTGCAAGCTGTGTAAACATTCTCTGAATTTATTTATACATTCAGGACAAAAATCTCGTTTGTTTGTAAAGAAGCAACTATATTTATTTTGTTTCATATTGATAGGTAATTTCAATGACTGTGGTGTATTATGGTCTGATAGGCCTAGTTGATGTACTTTTCCTGTGGCATCAAAAGCATTGCTAATAATCAAAATAAATTCAAGAATTTTGTCTTGTAGGTTCAGTAATATATGATTGATAATTATAATTTTGCAGTAATCGCAAAACATTACTTTGCATGTTGGATACTTTCAGTATATTTATGTTAAAGTCTCCAGCTATGATGATTTTTTTTTTTGTTTTTAATTTATGTAACAAACTTTCAAATTTTTCAAGAAACGCGTGTAGGTTAGATGCTAAATTTTTAGGAATTCTGTATAGGCAAATAGCAATGCAGTTATGCTTAGGTATTTCTATACCGCAACATTCAAAATACTTTTCCATCGAAATATTTTATATTCTATATTTGTTTCTACATAAGATACTCCTCTTTTTTGATTTTCTCGGGAGCATGAGGCTGCAAGCTCTTAATCTCGCATGTGTAAGTTCCTTTCATTACCCTACTTAATAAAAGTTTCTGAGAGACAAATTATATCAATATCCCTGTAATTTTTTGACAATTTTATCGAATGTAATCGAAAATATATCTTGTTTACTAATTATTCCGGCCATTTTTTGGTGTAGCACTACTAGCGTGCTATTTCCGAAAAAACTGTAAATTTTGATGAACACCAGATGATGAGTTTACATTATTATTAGTATTCAAATGTTCTTTGTTTGTTTGGATAAAATAGTCTGGTATAGTCCTTTTCTTTATTCATTTGACCTAGTAGTGATTTTTTCATAGGAAAATAGTCAGTATATTTACTTCATAGGTTGGATGCTGGTTCCTGTTATTGTTTACATAATAATATTGATTTACAATTTCTTTTTAGTTTTGTAAAATTTGTAATAAACTCATTTACATAGTGTGGATAATCGATTTCAACATTCAGTATCATGCAAATTAGATCAAGTAATGAGATGTCATTTATATTAGAACTAGGTGATGCCCGCGACTTCGTTCGCGTGGACTTTATGATTCCGGCGTACGAACTAATGTAGATACATAAGAAAATATTTGGGGCAGTATTATACGTTAAAAGTCAACAAATTATTATTTTTATTTAAAATAGTAACCATAGTTTAAAAAAAAAATGAAGGCAGTCTTTCCTTCGGGATCTAATATGAAAAGACCTGAAGCGGTACTAATCTTCGATAAAGCTACATTGTTGGCCATTTCGCATTCATCTGAAACGACAGCAATCCTGAAACATTTTCGCTTTGTCACAGTTTCGCGTCACAAAACATGTCGGTGTTTCCGTTCTGTATAAATCGAGTAGAATATTGAACATTGTATTTGCGTCCTTCCGCCTAGAAGTAATATGGCTGCAATACCTGGCGATGCTGCTGAGAGATATTATTTTGGCGCCTGATTTCAGCGAGGATTGCTCTCGTCAGGTATGTTTTTCAGTCAGTCCCTCCTGAAGCATCTAAGAAAAACAATTTCCCTTCGTTGTTTATAAGACTTTGCATCACAAAATCTTGCTACATAGCGTCCCGCAAATGCACGCATTCTTCTGGTTTGTGCGCATATATACCAATCGTTCCATTTCAATTTTAGCGTACACGTTTAAATTAATTTGAATAAACAGACCACGTTACCTTTGTAAATAAATAAAACTATTGCATCTAACTTGTAGTAGATAAGAATAAAAGTAGCACTGCGCGGTTATTTTTTTACAATATAATCAATATTTTGTTAAACTATTTATGCTCATCAGGCTGAACAACTTTTGCTAAGGCGTCATTTTTATATTTCTTATAGTTTACCTGAACCATTATGGTTCTACATTAGGTGTTCTAAATCTTGGATTTTTATACCTCAACAAAAAATGCTCATCAGGCTGAACTACATTTGCTAAGGCGTCATTTTTATATTTCTTATAGCTGAACCATTATGGTTCTGCAATAGGTGTTCTAAATCTTGGATTTTTATACCAAGATGGAATTTTCTTGTCCACGTTTTCAAATCGATGCCATTTTCGTAATTGACGTCTCAGAAAACCATAGAATCAACACCCATATTGATATTATGACATTTCAACCCCATCGCACCCCCACAGGAGTGCTTTTGTGTCACGTCGATTATGTTATTAGATTATAAAATAGCTGTTGTTTTCGGAATCAGCGACCCGATAAACCATAAAAACAATACCCATGACGATTTTCAGACGTTTGGACCTCATTTCACCCCTTTAGGGGTTGAATTTTGAAAAATCCTGAAACACGTGTTTACTCATTATACTACTAGGACTATTTTATACGAAACTTTACACGAGCACTTCTGTAGATAACTACAGAAGTGCTCGTGTAAAGTTTCGTATAAAATAGTCCAACTAATCTTGATTCCCCATACAAACTTTGGACCCCCGTTTCACCCCCTTAGTGGTAAATTTTCCGAATTCCCTCTCCTGAAAGAAACCCCCATACAAAATTTGAGACTCCTAGCACTTGTAGTTTCTGAGATTTCGTGATGAGTGAGTCAGTGATGTTCTCTATAGAAAAATTTTCTTTAAACTTTAAATGACGATAACTTTTTAATCTGACATCAGATTTCGATGAAACAAAGCCTATATGTTGCTCAGGGATAAGCTTAATCTTTAAGTGAAAACCGCGTAAAAATCTGTTCAGTAGTTTTAAAGATTAGCAAATACATACAGACAGACAGACAGACAAAAAAATAAAAAAAATCTTTTTTGTGTTCTGTTATTCTTTTTTTATCGCCCACACCCATTTTTTTGTTAATTTTATCAAATGTACAGACACGCGGTTCCTACTGTTTTATTATATGTATATTGATGACTAGCTGATGCCCGCGACTTCGTTCGCGTGGACTTTATGATTCCGGCATATTAATACAAATACGAACTAAAGTAGATACATAAGAAAATATTTGGGGCAGTATTATACGTTAAAAGTCAACAAATTATTATTTTTATTTAAGATAGTCATCATAGTTTCAAAAAAAAAATAAAAAAAAATGAAGGGAGTCTTTCCTTCGGGAGCTAATATGAAAAGACCTCAAGCGTTACTAATCCTCGATAAAGCCACATTGTTGGTACGGATTTTACGATACTCTACCCCTAAAGGGGTAGAATGGGGGTTGGAAGTTTGTATGAAAGTCCTATGTTTTTGAAGCAAGAGACTTGAAATTTAAAATGTATGCTCTATAGATGGTGTGGAGGTGTACTAATAATGTATCTTTGGAAATCAACCCCTTTTTGGGGTTAAAACGGGGGTTGGAAGTTTGTATGAAAGTTCTATGTTTTTGAAGTAAGAGACTTGATATTTAAAATGCATGCTCTATAGATGGTGTGGAGGTGTACTAATAATGTATCTTTAGAAATCAACCCCCTTTTGGGGTTAAAAAGGGGGTTGGAAGTTTGTATGAAAGTTCTATGTTTTTGACGCAAGAGACTTGAAATTTAAAATGTATGCTCTGTAGATGGTGTGGAGGTGTACTAATAATGTATCTTTAGAAATCAACCCCTTTTTGGGGTTAAAACGGGGTTTGGAAGTTTGTATGAAAGTTCTATGTTTTTAAAGTAAGAAACTTGAAATTTAAAATGTATGCTCTATAGATGGTGTGGAGGTGTACTAATAATTTATCTTTAGAAATCAACCCCTTTTTGGGGTTAATACGGGGGTTTGAAATTTGTATCAAAGTTCTATATTTTTGATGTAAGAGACTTGAAATTTCAAATGTATACTCTATAGATGGTGTGGAGGTGTACTAATCATGTATCTTTAGATATCAACCCCTTTTTGGGGTTAAAATGGGGGTTGAAAGTTTGTATGAAAGCTCTATATTTTTGAAGTAAGAAACTTGAAATTTAAAATGTATAGATAGTGTGGAGGTGTACTAATAATGTATCTTTAGTAATCAACCTATTTTTGGTGTTAAAACGGGGGTTGAAAGTTTGTATGAAAGTCCTATGTTTTTGAAGTAAGAGACTTGAAATTTAAAATCTATGCTCTATAGATGGTATGGAGGTGTACTAATAATGTATCTTTAGAAATCAACCCCCTTATGGAGTTAAAACGGGAGTTGGAAATTTGTATGAAAATCCAATGTTATTGGAGTTAAAGTAATTATGGCAGAAGGATTTTAAATGATATTTAAGTATAAAAAATATTGAAAACAACTACATACTTACTATTATAAGGAGGGATGTATTATTATAACAATAAAAAGTACTTTAGGTTTTACAAAGAGGTTTTAAAAAATAATATCCGTCGACTTCATTGATTCTAAAAATTCGTCTAGATATTGATTGTTTTTAACTTTTTCCTTTCATTTGGTATTTAGCTTTTTCGAATGTAATTAAAAAATATTTGCAAATAACTAACTCCACGCGTACGAATTCGCGGGCGGCCGCTAGTATATATATATATATATACATATATATATATATATATACATATATTTATATTATTTTATATATATAATATATATAAAATAAATAAGACTATTGCGTCTAACTTGTAGCAGGTAAGAATAAAAGTAGCACTGCGTGTGGTTATTTTTTTTACAATACAATCAATATTTTGTTAAACTATTTATACTCATCAGGCTGAACAACTTTTGCTAAGGCGTCATTTTTATATTTCTTATAGTTTAGCTGAACCATTATGGTTCTGCATCAGGTGTTCCAAATCTTGGATTTTTATACCGAGATGGAATTTCAAATCGATGCCATTTTCGTAATTGACATTTTAGAAAACCATAGAATCAACACCCATATTGATATTGTAACATTTCAACCCCATCGCACCCCCACAGGAGTGCTCTTGTGTCACGTCGATTATGTTAGATTATAAAATAGCTGTTGTTTTCGGAATCAGCGACCCGATAAACCATAAAAACAATACCCATGTCGATTTTCAGACGTTTGCACTTCATTCCACCCCTTTAGGGGTTGAATTTTGAAAAATCCTGAAACACGTGTTTACTCATTTATCTACAGAAGATCTCGTGTAAAGTTTCGTATAAAATAGTCCAACTAATCTTGGTTCCCCATACAAACTTTGGACCCCCATTTCACCCCCTTAGGAGTTGAATTTTCCAAATTCCCGTCTTAGTGAGCATCTACGTCCTGAAAGGAACCCCCATACAAAATTTGAGACTCTTAGCACTTGTAGTTTCTTAGATTTAGTGATGAGTGATTTTCTATAAAGAAAAATTTTCTTTAAACTTTAAATGACGATAACTTTTTAATCTGACATCAGATTTCGATGAACCAAAGCCTATATGTTGCTCAGGGATGACCTTAATCTTTTAGTGAAAACCGCGTAAAAATCTGTTCAGTAGTTTTAAAGATTAGCGAGTACATACAGACAGACAGACAGACAGACAAAAAAATCAAAAAAATCTTTTTTGTGTTCTGTTACTCTTTTTTTATCGCCCACACTCATTTTTCGTTAATTTTATCAAATGTACAGACACGCGGTTCCTACTGTTTTATTATATGTATTGTAGCAGGTAAGAATAAAAGTAGCACTGCGTGTGGTTATTTTTTTTACAATACAATCAATATTTTGTTAAACTATTTATACTCATCAGGCTGAACAACTTTTGCTAAGGCGTCATTTTTATATTTCTTATAGTTTAGCTGAACCATTATGGTTCTGCATCAGGTGTTCCAAATCTTGGATTTTTATACCGAGATGGAATTTCAAATCGATGCCATTTTCGTAATTGACATTTTAGAAAACCATAGAATCAACACCCATATTGATATTGTAACATTTCAACCCCATCGCACCCCCACAGGAGTGCTCTTGTGTCACGTCGATTATGTTAGATTATAAAATAGCTGTTGTTTTCGGAATCAGCGACCCGATAAACCATAAAAACAATACCCATGTCGATTTTCAGACGTTTGCACTTCATTCCACCCCTTTAGGGGTTGAATTTTGAAAAATCCTGAAACACGTGTTTACTCATTTATCTACAGAAGATCTCGTGTAAAGTTTCGTATAAAATAGTCCAACTAATCTTGGTTCCCCATACAAACTTTGGACCCCCATTTCACCCCCTTAGGAGTTGAATTTTCCAAATTCCCGTCTTAGTGAGCATCTACGTCCTGAAAGGAACCCCCATACAAAATTTGAGACTCTTAGCACTTGTAGTTTCTTAGATTTTGTGATGAGTGATTTTCTATAAAGAAAAATTTTCTTTAAACTTTAAATGACGATAACTTTTTAATCTGACATCAGATTTCGATGAACCAAAGCCTATATGTTGCTCAGGGATGACCTTAATCTTTTAGTGAAAACCGCGTAAAAATCTGTTCAGTAGTTTTAAAGATTAGCGAGTACATACAGACAGACAGACAGACAGACAAAAAAATCAAAAAAATCTTTTTTGTGTTCTGTTACTCTTTTTTTATCGCCCACACTCATTTTTCGTTAATTTTATCAAATGTACAGACACGCGGTTCCTACTGTTTTATTATATGTATTGATGATGTATTGATAAGAGTCAATATTTAAAAATGTACAATTTGAATAATTTCTTACAATTAATTCTAATTAAAATAATTCAATTTCTCAAAATTAAAATAATGGTTATATGGTATACTAAGTAAAATAATCTTATTATTCCTAAACATAGTTAAAAAGCTACAGAATTCTGTCATAATTATCATAATATCATAATTATTGATAAGAAGAGTATACCTACCTACTTCCAGATTGGTCCCATACCTATTTTTTCATCATCATCATCATCAGCCTGTATCTACCCACTGTTATGTTTGTTATTTCATTACTCCGTCATTTATAAACCGATTTGAAAAACCTTTTTTAGGGTTCCGTACCCAAAGGGTAAAAAGGAACCCTATTACTTAGGCTCCGCTGTCCATCCGTCCGTCTGTCTGTCACCAGGCTGTATCTCACGATCCGTGATAGTTAGACAGTTGAAATTTTCACAGATGATGTATTTCTATTGCCGCTATAACAACAAATACTAAAACAGAATAAAATTAATATTTAAGGGGGCTCCCATACAACAAACATGATTTTTATTGCTCGTTTTTGCTCGCAATTCATAACGGTAATAGACGCTTGAAATACTCACATAATATTTAGTTATATATTCACTTTAAAAATAAATATTTAAATAAAAATAAAACAAATATTTAAGGGGGGCTCCCATACAACAAACGTGATTTTTTTGCCGTTTTTATAGATAATGGTACGGAACCCTTCGTGCGCGAGTCCGACTCGCACTTGGCCGGGTTTTTTATTTTTGAAACAGATTGGTCCCATATTTTTTCATCATCATATCAGCCTGTATCTACCCACTGTAGTTTTGTTGGTTTGTTATTTCATTTCTCCGTTATTTATAAACCGATTTGAAAAAACTTTTTTTTTAAACAGTATACTTCCAGATTGGTCCCATATTTTTTTCATCATCATCATCATCATCAGTATGTATGTATACATAAATGTAGACTAATGTCTGGAGTTGGTTTTTTGTTGTTAAAATATGTAACATAAGGAATACAAAAACAGCATTATAACACAACAAATAAAACATTAACAAAATTGCACTTGGCCGTGTCGTTTCCGGCAGACTAGAATAGATTCACTCCGTCTCTTCCCGAGGAAGTCGTACAGGGCGACTAAGGGAAATACATTATCAAATATCGATCAGGCCTCCCCAATCCGTTTGGCCAGCGTGGGGAGTGTAGGCCAAATCTCGTCTAGGATGGACGAGAGAGGGTCGTGCTCCTGTAGTGTAGACTAAAATGGACCTGATGATGATGAAAATTGCACTATCGGTTTTACAGTTGACTTATTAACTTATTAACAAGTAATGGAGGAACAAGATTGCCGACGATATTTTTCGGCATGTCTCTCAAACCGGGAATAAGATAAGATAATTAGGGGTGTAAGTGGTTCATCAACATCTTTGAACCAAAGCCAACTTCACCTGCTCGCGGTACACCCTGCTGACTGACAAACGAAGCTCTGGCGAAAAGAGAGGTAGGGAGCGTAATTTGTAAGCTACCCGACTGGGGAATGTACCTCCACCTCACAGAATACCGCAGCCAAATAACAATTCCCTTGAGGGTTGTTGTGTTCCTGCGAGTGAGTGAGGTCACCAGAAGGAAGGAGATGCTGCGTTGGCAGCGGGGGTGGCGGCGCGCGAGCAAAATTTTATGTTGCGAGCGTTAATATGGCTACGGTAACCTCTTCACATCAGGCGGGCCGTATGCTTGTCTGCCACCCGACGTAGTATAAAAAAAAAAAAAAGAAATAATACAAAGACTGGTTAAAAGATAATGATTCTAGAGTCATAAAGACATATGATAAAAAAAAATGTTTATGATTGGATTGTATTTTTGGTGATGTGTAGGTGCTGCTGCCGCATCAGGTGCAGCTGCTGCCGCTGGTAGTCATGCGGCTGGCGCTGGCAGTGGTGCTGCCGCTGGTAGTAATGCGGGTAGCACTGGCAGTGGTGCTGCCACCTCAGCTGCTGCCGCTGGTAGTCAAGCGGCTGGCTCCGGCAGTAGTGCTGCCGCTGGTAGTCATGCGGGTAGCACTGGCGGTGCTTCCACATCAGCTGCTGCCGCTGGTAGCCAAGCGGCTATCGTTGGAAGTAATGCTGCTGCAGCAGGTGCTGCCGCGGGGGGAAGTGCTGCTGCAGCAGGCGCTACCGCTGGTGGTAAAGCGGCTGTCGTTGGCGGTGGTGTAGCTGCAGCAGGTGCTGTCGCTGGTGGTAAAGCGGCTACTGCCGGTGGAGCCACTGCTACAGTCGGCATTGAGGCAGGCATTGCAGTTGCTAAGAAATACTCCACTGGTAAGAAGAAATTTTACTATTTTTTTTATTCTTGGGCAAATTACACATGTCCATCTAGTTCCAAACTAAGCAAAGCTTGAATTATTATAAATATATTTTTTTTTGTAAATACATACAATGTGTAACTTCAAGTACGCAAAACCTAAAAATATTTTGTTCAGAATCATGAGTAGAATCAATTCCATAATTTTCATCCATTTATAAAGTAACTAGTTTTGAAAAAAATTTTTTTTTTGTTTATCTCTTTTATTAATATTATTAATTGCCGTGTCTATTATTAAATTGCGCTCGACAATCAAGCGAAAAAATGTGAAGTAGGTAAACAAACGTAATACAGTCGCGTCCAAAAAGTCTTAGGCGCTGGTTTCTCTGACCGCCCGCCACCGACGACGGACGGCCGACGCGTGTCCGCGGCCGACAGCGTCCGAATGCTATGTTCGGAAATGCTCGGCGCCGGGTTCTCAGAAACGTTGTCCGCGGCGGGTAACGCTAGCGGGTGACGGGCGCACGCCGCACGCGTCGGTCGGTATTGTTTTGTAGAATAGCGACGTGCACACGCCGTGGCGTCCTGGTTAAAATGAGCAATTTTAATAAGGAAAATGATGAATTGTTAATTAATTTAATATGATGTAACACTATATTGTTCGATTCATCACTTAAAAATTATAAAAACAATGTTTGAAAGCAAAAAGTATGGGAGAATATCAGTGAAACAATGAAAATTCCAGGTTTGTTTGATAAAATCACAAGTTCATCTTCCTCTTCTTCTTCTAAAAGTAACAATGTTAAAATTTTTTCGTTCATTTTGCTCCGAATACCAACACGACTGTTCAAGCAGCGTTCACAATCGCGACTACCAGAGAACCCGTACGCCCGCGGCCGACGGCGTGCAGCGTGCAGCCGATGCGTCTCCACACGTCGTCCGTTACGTGCGGCGGGCCAGAGAAACCAGCGCCTTAAGCGCCGTGCAGAGAGCGGCGCTTACGCGTCATTGACGCGGTGCTTGCTCTTTAGCCATTGGCGCGTCTTTTTGATAAGAAAGCGCCACAGAGCTCAGAAACCATTAGAATTATTAGGGAAACAAAAAAGTGTTCATATCACCGAGAATGTTTTTTTTTCGAAATTATTACTTAGATATATCAATATATAATAATAAAACTCAGTTGGGATGTTTGAGGTTTTGCGTACTTGGAGTTACACGTTGTATATATAATACATAGAAAACACCCAGACAAACAGACTTGTTCATGCACACAAATGTTTGTCTTGTGTGGGATCAAACCCGCAAACTCGGAGTCAAAGCGGTCATTGCAACCATTCGACCACCGAGCACGTCAACTATGAATTGTCTTTATGTATATATTTTTTTACTGAAAGCCAAAGCCAACCTCACCTGCACCTGGTGTATTCTGCCGATTAGTGACCCAGGGGCTGGCGCCTAGCTGGTGTTGCTCTGATGCGAAAAGCAGAGGATTATATTTGGTGGAAAGCATTGGGGAAGGCATCCAGCAGTGGGTAGATACAGACAGATGATGATTGAAATAAATGATACGTATCTGGCTGTAGAGCTATATGGACATGTCTTGGCTCATAGATAACCAGTGGATTATGTCCATTTCCTCAACAACAGCAACTACTGTTTCTACAGGATAAGTCCCGAATGTTTTATTATATTATGTCGGGTGGCAGACAAGCATACGGCCCGCCTGATGTAAAGCCACTACCGTAGCCATATTAACGCTCGCAACATAAAATATCGCTCGCGCGTCCCATTGCCTTCGCAGGATCTCCTTCCTTTCTGCTGACCTCACTCAGTTGCAGGAACACAACAAACCTCAAGGGAATTGTTATTTGGCTGCGGTATTTAGTGAGGTACTTTCCCCAGTCGGAGTCACTTACACCCCTAAATCTACATCCGGTAATATTTTATATTGAAACCTTTTATTCTTTTCCTCAGGTTCTGGTTCAAGCAGTTCATCAGGCAGCAGCTCATCTGGCGGTAACTCCTCTGGTTCAGGTACTAAATATAGTGACAATTATTATTTAGTGGCATATTTCGGCCAACTTGCCAGAATTTATCAGAGTTTTTTGGGATATAAGAGGTTCATCAACATCTTTGAACCAAAGTCAACTTCGTCTGCACGCGGTGCAACCTGCTGACCGACAAACGAAGCGATAAGAGAGGTAGGGAGCGTAATTGTAAGCTACCCGACTGGGGAATGTACCTCCGCCACACAGAATACCGCAGTCAAATAACAATTCCCTTGAGGGTTGTTGTGTTCCTGCGAGTGAGTGAGGTCACCAGAACGGACGGAGATGCTGCGTTGGAAGCGGGGGTGGCGGCGCGCGAGCGATATTTTATGTTGCGAGCGTTAATATGACTACGGTAACCGCTTTACATCAGGCGGGCCGTATGCTTGTCTGACACCTGACGTATAAATAAAAAATAATTAAGAGTATTTTTTAAATGAAAATAGTCGCCCCCGCCTAGGTCGTCACCAACAGAAACCTACTAAATAGCTCAGGTTGAATTTCAAAAGTATTTGCCATTATTTATTAAGATATTTTTCAATTCAGTTGACAGTACTGTACATGCTCTTGGCACGTAATAAATTATATTGAAATCTTTTTTCCCTCTTCCTTAGACTGCGGTTCGGGAGGTTCATCAGATAGCGGCGCATCTAGCGGTAGTTCCAGTAGTTCAGGTATAAACTTCGATTGCACTTGAGAAAATTGCAGCCAGATAGTAATATTTTTTAATCATTTTTACCTGACTGCGACAGAAGGAGGGCTATGTTTTTCGAGAGTATGTACGTATGTATGTGTAATTGTTTGGCACGCTCTGCAGCCTGAACGGCTGAATGGATTTTAGCTTGAGAGGTGTCGTTAGATTCGTATTTGCTGTGAGAGTGACATAGGCTACATCAAATATAAAAAAATCAATATGGCGGCTGTGAGCCGCAAAATTGTCGTTGCAGTAATTTTTTTTTTTCTTCTAAATATATCGATATGGGTATCAAAATAAAGGTCTCGATGACCTGATTGCAAATATATATATTTGATATATTAATTTTTGCCTGCGGCTTTGCTTGTATGGAATTATATTATTGTTACGCGTGATTAATAAATCTATTGTAGGTGCAGTCTTTTTTATTTTTTTTATTTTAATTTTTTAGGGCTTTTGATTTTTTTAATTAACTTATAACTTGTTTCCTTTTTCTCAGGCTCTGGTTCGAGCGGTTCATCGGGCAGCAGCGGATCTAGCGACAGCTCCTCTGCTTCAGGTACACTCTATGGAAGCACTTGACAACATCTGTATTTAGAACAGTCAAATGGTAATATTACATAATTAAATATTTTTTTCTTTTTCTCAGGCTCTGGTTCGAGCGGTTCATCGGGCAACAGCGGATCTAGCGGTAGCTCCTCTAGTTCAGGTACACTCTATGGAAGCACTTGACAACATCTGTATTTAGAACAGTCAAATGGTAATATTCTATAATAATTTTTTCTTTTTCTCAGGCTCTGGTTCGGGCGGTTCATCGGGCAGCAGCGGATCTAGCGACAGCTCCTCAGCTTCAGGTACACTCTATGGAAACACTTGACAACATCTGTTACAACAGTCAAATGGTAATATTCTATAATTATTTTTCCTTTTTCTCAGGCTCTGGTTCGGGCGGTTCATCGGACAGCAGCGGATCTAGCGACAGCTCCTCAGCTTCAGGTACACTCTATGGAAACATTTGACAACATCTGTTACAACAGTCAAATGGTAATACTCTATAATTATTTTTCCTTTTTATCAGGCTCAGGTTCGAGCGGTTCATCGGACAGCAGCGGATCTAGCGACAGCTCCTCTGCTTCAGGTACACTCTATGGAAGCACTTGACAACATCTGTATTTAGAACAGTCAATTGGTAATATTACATAATTAAATATTTTTTTCTTTTTCTCAGGCTCTGGTTCGAGCGGTTCATCGGGCAACAGCGGATCTAGCGGTAGCTCCTCTAGTTCAGGTACACTATATGGAAGCACTTGACAACATCTGTATTTAGAACAGTCAAATGGTAATATTCTATAATTATTTTTTCTTTTTCTCAGGCTCTGGTTCGGGCGGTTCATCGGGCAGCAGCGGATCTAGCGACAGCTCCTCAGCTTCAGGTACACTCTATGGAAACACTTGACAATATCTGTTACAACAGTCAAATGGTAATATTCTATAATTATTTTTCCTTTTTCTCAGGCTCTGGTTCGGGCGGTTCATCGGGCAGCAGCGGATCTAGCGACAGCTCCTCAGCTTCAGGTACACTCTATGGAAACACTTGACAACATCTGTTACAACAGTCAAATGGTAATATTCTATAATTATTTTTCCTTTTTATCAGGCTCAGGTTCGAGCGGTTCATCGGGCAGCAGCGGATCTAGCGACAGCTCCTCTGCTTCAGGTACACTCTATGGAAGCACTTGACAACATCTGTATTTAGAACAGTCAAATGGTAATATTACATAATTAAATATTTTTTTCTTTTTCTCAGGCTCTGGTTCGAGCGGTTCATCGGGCAACAGCGGATCTAGCGGTAGCTCCTCTAGTTCAGGTACACTCTATGGAAGCACTTGACAACATCTGTATTTAGAACAGTCAAATGGTAATATTCTATAATTATTTTTCCTTTTTCTCAGGCTCTGGTTCGGGCGGTTCATCGGGCAGCAGCGGATCTAGCGACAGCTCCTCAGCTTCAGGTACACTCTATGGAAACACTTGACAACATCTGTTACAACAGTCAAATGGTAATTCTATAATTATTTTTCCTTTTTCTCAGGCTCTGGTTCGGGCGGTTCATCGGGCAGCAGCGGATCTAGCGACAGCTCCTCAGCTTCAGGTACACTCTATGGAAACACTTGACAACATCTGTTACAACAGTCAAATGGTAATATTCTATAATTATTTTTCCTTTTTATCAGGCTCAGGTTCGAGCGGTTCATCGGACAGCAGCGGATCTAGCGACAGCTCCTCTGCTTCAGGTACACTCTATGGAAGCACTTGACAACATCTGTATTTAGAACAGTCAAATGGTAATATTACATAATTAAATATTTTTTTCTTTTTCTCAGGCTCTGGTTCGAGCGGTTCATCGGGCAACAGCGGATCTAGCGGTAGCTCCTCTAGTTCAGGTACACTCTATGGAAGCACTTGACAACATCTGTATTTAGAACAGTCAAATGGTAATATTCTATAATTATTTTTCCTTTTTCTCAGGCTCTGGTTCGGGCGGTTCATCGGGCAGCAGCGGATCTAGCGACAGCTCCTCAGCTTCAGGTACACTCTATGGAAACACTTGACAACATCTGTTACAACAGTCAAATGGTAATATTCTATAATTATTTTTCCTTTTTATCAGGCTCAGGTTCGAGCGGTTCATCGGACAGCAGCGGATCTAGCGACAGCTCCTCTGCTTCAGGTACACTCTATGGAAGCACTTGACAACATCTGTATTTAGAACAGTCAAATGGTAATATTCTATAATTATTTTTCCTTTTTCTCAGGCTCTGGTTCGGGCGGTTCATCGAGCAGCAGCGGATCTAGCGACAGCTCCTCAGCTTCAGGTACACTCTATGGAAACACTTGACAACATCTGTTACAACAGTCAAATGGTAATATTCTATAATTATTTTTCCTTTTTATCAGGCTCAGGTTCGAGCGGTTCATCGGACAGCAGCGGATCTAGCGACAGCTCCTCTGCTTCAGGTACACTCTATGGAAGCACTTGACAACATCTGTATTTAGAACAGTCAAATGGTAATATTACATAATTAAATATTTTTTTCTTTTTCTCAGGCTCAGGTTCGAGCGGTTCATCGGGCAACAGCGGATCTAGCGGTAGCTCCTCTAGTTCAGGTAAACTCTATGGAAGCACTTGACAACATCTGTATTTAGAACAGTCAAATGGTAATATTCTATAATTATTTTTCCTTTTTCTCAGGCTCTGGTTCGGGCGGTTCATCGAGCAGCAGCGGATCTAGCGACAGCTCCTCAGCTTCAGGTACACTCTATGGAAACACTTGACAACATCTGTTACAACAGTCAAATGGTAATATTCTATAATTATTTTTCCTTTTTATCAGGCTCAGGTTCGAGCGGTTCATCGGACAGCAGCGGATCTAGCGACAGCTCCTCTGCTTCAGGTACACTCTATGGAAGCACTTGACAACATCTGTATTTAGAACAGTCAAATGGTAATATTACATAATTAAATATTTTTTTCTTTTTCTCAGGCTCAGGTTCGAGCGGTTCATCGGGCAACAGCGGATCTAGCGGTAGCTCCTCTAGTTCAGGTACACTCTATGGAAGCACTTGACAACATCTGTATTTAGAACAGTCAAATGGTAATATTTTATAATTTTTTTTTTCTCAGGCTCTGGTTCGAGCGGTTCATCGGGCAGCAGCGGATCTAGTGATAGCTCCTCTGGTTCAGGTACACTCTATGGAAGCACTTGACAACATCTGTATTTAGAACAAATTTCAATATTCAAATTTGAATATTTTATAATCAACAAGCGGCCGCCCGCGACTTCGTACGCGTGGAGTTAGTTATTTGCACATAATTTTTAATTATATTCGAAAAAGCTAAATACCTAATGAAAGGAAAAAATAAAAGAAAGATAAAAAACAATCAACATCTAGACGAATTTTTAAAATAAATGAAGTCGACGGGTATTATTTTATCGAAACCTCTCTAAAAAACCTAAAATACATTTTATTGTTATAATAAAACATTCCTCCTTATAATAGTAAGTATATAGTCGTTTACCATTTAAAATCCTTCTGCCATTATTACTTTAACTTCAATAACATTGAACTTTCATACAAACTTCCAACCCCCGTTTTAACCTCAAAAAGGGGTTGATTTCTAAAGATACATTATTAGTACACCTCTACACCATCTATAGAGCACACATTTTAGTAATAGGCATTTAGGTAATCATGCATTGTCACGAGAACCAAATGAGTGTGCCAAATTTCAGTTCAAAATAAAGTCTCTGTTCTTGAAGGCTCCCATGTCGTAATTGTTCGCAAATACAGCCTTGGAGAACAGAGTATGAGTCGGTGGTGATGGCTTTCCATAAGGTGATCCAGATGCTCGTTTGCCCCTTCTTATTAAAAAAAAATTAAACAAAATTCCCGGCAACTTATTAACGAACTGGTGGCAGAAGCACGCAATGCAGATCAAATTACCTGTAAACTGGACTTCCTTAAAATAACACCTGAATCAATTAACAATTAACTTAACTAACATCTCCCGCAACATTGCTCTGGCAAGATTTCCGGCAACGGCCATGTTCCCAGCGACAGTAATCTATTATAATGTTATTAGCTCATGTAAGTTAGTTGTAGTCTTGCCGTCGTTCTACTTACTACGTATTTTTTTAACGGGACGGAGGCCTACCACACATTCCCACCACTGTATCTCCTAGTAGCCAGGATTAACAGCCCCGACCACAAAAAAAAAAGCAATGAACAGTGAAGTCCATTGCAGTCCTGGGAGTAAAAATGAGGCTGCCTTGGAATTCACAACGATCAGAAGAAATTAGTAGGAGTTGGAAACCTTTGGAATTTGACTTCCCCTCTTAGGAATGTGAGAGACAGCAATATGGAAAGTAAGGCATTATAAGCCTAAAGACATGGCTAGTCAAGTGAAGCTCAACTGCCGAACACCACGGATTTTAAGTATCTAATACTATTGGGGACCTAAACCATTAAGTTGTTACGGATTTTTGTAAAAATGTGATGTGAATAAAGAGTTACTGTATTGTAAACAGGCAAACACTTATCTACACGCTCGTGTTTGTCGTTTCGTGTTTGCTGTTTGCCGTTGTTTGCCATAGATGTTGAGCCGGCTTTAAGTTTATTAAAGAGTCGGCTAAACAGATTAGCTACAGATAGAGACTTTTGGAAGCCTTAAAAAATAAGAAATTAAAAGACATTACCATTCAGATAAGCTTAATTTTGATCTGTCATCATTTACGACACTATTCGAAGAAGTACGAAGAAAATGATGTTGGGCAAAACAGCTATATGCACTGTGTATTTTAGCAACTCTGTCTCGTCGTCGCTTTAGAGCAATGTTCGGGTTGTAAGATAACAGTTATGTTTTTATAAAATTACGTGTAATACAAACAGTTTTCTAACGGATAGGAGTTCTGCCATTTCGTAGAGAACCGTAGTGGAAAATCTCCGTTTCAAGACTTTCATTAACGCTCTTTGGGCTCTATCTAATTCTAGAAATTTTGTTTTCTGATATACAGAGATACAGTGGTGGGAATGTGTGGTGGCCCCCTTCCGTTTCAAAAAAATACCTAATGTCTGTCATTGAGAGATTTTGTGGTTATTTTGAAATAAATAAATAAATTAAAAATAAGAAATAAATAAATATTTCTGGACAATTTACACAGCGCCACCTGGTCCCAAATTAAGCGCAAAGCTTGTGTTATGGGTACTAGACAACTGATAAATGTACTTAAATACATATTTTTTTTTTAAATACATACTTATAATACATAGAAAACACCCAGACCAAGACAAACAGACATGTTCATTCACACAAATGTTTGTCTTGTGCGGGAATCGAAACCACGACCTCGGAATCAAAGTGGCCATTGCCAACCATTCGACCACCGAGCTTGTCGGTATAATAACTAACTAAATATTGTTTACAGGATCGCCATCTGCTTCTGACGATAAATGCGACTAAAGCGAAGACGTTATATATAACGTCATTTACAACATCATTAGAACGAGGTATATTTTTATTTTTTTATACAATTTTTCATAAATATGTATATAGTGGCCGTGTGGTTTCCGGCAGACTAGAATAGTATCACTCCATCTCTTCCCGTGGATGTCGTACAAGGCGACTAAGGGAAATAGGTACATTATCAAACATCAATCAGGCCTCCCCAACCCGTCTGGCCAGCGTGGGGAGTGTAGCAAGGGCGTCGCCAAGGGGGAGCAGGAGGGGCAGCTAAAACCCTAGAGATTCTATTTATTTATAAGTTTTATTTATTGTAAAGTCTCTCGTGAAGCTTTACATGTTCGGCTCTGTACCGTTATTATTACAATCTCTGTAGATGTAAGTGAAAAGCTTCATGAGCTTTTGACTTTACCTACAGTTAATACTTTTCTCATTCTCCATATCAACTTGCCCCTCCCTGGGCCATCGGCTGGCGACGCCCTTGGGCCAAATCCTCCTGTCTATAACGGACGAGAGAGGGTCGTGCTCCTGTAGTGGAGACTAAAAATGACCTGATGATGATGTATATAGTTAAACTATCCGATGATCTACCTAATTATGTATATAACATACTAGTTTTAGGGTGGTATTATTGATATATCAATAATACCACCCTAAAACTAGTATGTTTTATTACAAACATACTATCGTTATACGTTGTTTTGCGATCAGCATGCAGAAAATTTTATCAATTACGTTTAGCTATTTAAATTAAATAAGATTTTAATGAATTTCAACAATTGTCAAAATTATAATATCTATGTTGAATTAACAGAATACTGAAAGTATTTCCTTTTTCTAACTCTCGTACGTGTATTTCGGGAACGAGAGTAGCGTGGACTCAACGCGGAGAGCAAACGTCGACTAACGCATATATACTGTTATATATATATACGCTATAATACTGTTGGTATATAGGTCTATAGGTATAGATTATAGATTTAGTTCGCCAACATCACGGATAGATGGCGCTGCTTGTATAGTGACGGAAATACGGCTGAGAGTACCGTCTATCTTCCTTTTATTATAGTAGTTTTTGGACTAACGAACGAATAGCACACAGACGAGCATGAGGCGCGCGATACCTCACACCACACCGCACCAAACAGACCGGTATCGGTTACGGTTGCAGTGTCGCGAGTTCAATAATGATTTCCCATCTCAAAAAATGACGAAAGACAAAAAAAAAAAACGGGTTGCACTCCGGGAGTGCCGGCAGAAGTGAAAACTTGAACAGAATTAACGTTGTGTATTTTTGAATATTTTGGAATGGTTAGGGAATAATTTCGTACGAATTGCTTTATTTACCATATAATTACTATCACTTATGTGGTAAAATACAATAT
Organism: Hypsopygia costalis; assembly: GCA_937001555.2. Classification (NCBI taxonomy): domain Eukaryota; kingdom Metazoa; phylum Arthropoda; class Insecta; order Lepidoptera; family Pyralidae; genus Hypsopygia; species Hypsopygia costalis. The sequence goes on from OW443355.2 coordinate 1,394,508, forward strand.
TCATTTATTGCGCTATCGTACACGAACATGACAATTTATATTACATTAAAAATAAATAGCAGCGAGCAGGCATACATTTTCACAGCGCGGTAGATAGAGAGGGGGATATTACTTCCTCTCCTACGCCGCGCCGGCGGTCTACTCTCCCTCCGTCTCACGAATTTTCTATCAGGCCACGTGTCCAAACGCGAGTTTAACATTTTTTACCCGTCTCAAAAAGTTCACAACGCCGCTAATGAAGTTTTCACTTAAAATACTACCGCAAACGAAGCAACAAGCTTGTTTCAGTTGCTATTCAAATTTACTATAAACACTATTCCATTATATTAATATATTTATTTGTTCTTTTTTTCGCAGAAGCAGTTACAAGAGGCTTTACTACATACACATAAAACAATTTATTATGTAACATATTATCAAAATATGTAATTATGTTGTGCAATTTATTAAATGTATCTAATGATTATAATAATAGATGCAATTGTATGTTTTATTTTGACGTGTGAACGATGAAAGAAAAGGAGATTGCCCATTCGTGTATGGATAAAAGTACTGCCCCCTTACCACAATAATTGAATAGATTGCTAATTCATACCAATGAATAAGCATGCTATTCAGTTATTGAATCGCAATAAGATATGGTGGTAAGGGGTCTGATAACGAAATTGTTGTGTTATCACAAAATAACAGACACGATGTCTAAATTTTTACTATTCCAAAAACACTTTGCATGGAAATATATGTAACTTACTCATGTTTTGTGCAAATAAACAAATTCTTTATCTTTTATCTTATCTTCACCTAGGCATGTGAATTTTTCCATTTAAAAAAAAATATATTTATAACTAGCAAAGTACCCGTGCTTCGCTACGGAAACACTCCTGATTTGCGTCCTTTTTTTGTTAAGATTCCAGATATTAATTTTTTCCCCCATAATGACTGTTTCGCATTGATCATTATTACAAAACATTTAGGTTAAGATATAAATAATATGTTTGGCTTTCGCACCAGGAGCCTAAATTGCAAGGCTACCTGGAGAACTTACTCGTGAGCAGGCTACATACAACTACATGAGAGAAGCAGTCCTGTCTCAAGTCAACCCCAGTGACCTGTAGAGACTGCCTCTGAGAACAGGCAAGATCCATTACCTTACACAGCTATAATAGTATGGGGCGTCATCTTCCACAAGTATAAATTCAGTCAATCTTCTCATTGTTTGTTAGCAAACAATGAGAAGATTGTACAAAGTTTGTACTTAGGTACAGAAATTTTAATATTAAGTATACCACCACAAAAGGCGGTACTTAGAATCGGATTTTCAATTACTCTTCGGCACCAGATGTCGCTTCATTTGATTGAAAGACGCAGTTTTTTTACGTCCTGCGCGTGCGATGTACAATGAAGTACAATCTTCCGGGGGTGACTACTGAAAGGCCTATATATATGACTACGGGAAGGTGGGCGGGAGTACGGGAGTACGGGAATTGTCATTGATAACCGCGTAGCTTGAAATAATTTCTCGTATATAGCCTTTCCTTAACAATGAACAACAGCGGGATACTGTACAAATACTATAGCGCCATCTAGTAATGAGTTAAGTAAAATATAAATAATAACTTTGGACCCCCGTTTCACCCCCTTATGGGATGAATTTTGAAAAATCCTTTTTTAGTGTTTTAGTTTTAGTGTGACAAGGACGGGGGGGGGGGGGGGGGGTTTCAAAAAATTATGAAATTCGTGTGACGTAATTTATGGATGGCCCCTATGCTGGCAAGTTGGCCGGGACAACTATTTAAATAATAATAACAAATATGTCTCGTTAATGACAAAAAATCTAAAAACGAACGTTATATAACGTTCGAAAACGAATTTAATCAGAAGAAATTAGGAGTAAGAAGCTTTTGGAATTTGACTTCCCCTCTTAGCAATGTGAGAGATGGCAATATGGCAAATAAGGCTTTAAAAGCCTAAAGAGATGGCTAGTCAAGTGATGCTCAACTGCCGTGCACCACGGATTTTATATATCTAACTACTGGGAACCTAAACAATGAATTATTACCTAACACATCGATTCCAATAATATGAATTGCAAAATCGTTTGTAGTACTAAATATATAACCAAGAGAGGGCGCATGTGACAACAACTGACCCTACCTGGGGGCACGGAAGTGCCCCCGCCAAGTCGAACAAAAACCAGCACCTCTTTTTGTTCTCCATCCATCTTCTTCTCTCCTTCCATCTTTTTCTCAAACCAGTTCAGACTTGGCAATCGCACTAAACAATCAAATATAATATAATACGTATCACTTGTGAGATACATTGTGTTTTTATGCGATGGCCAAGTCATTTTGTTTATTTAAAACATATTAATATGGGCACTATAAGACGTTGTTAGGTTAGCTAATTACGTAATAATTTAAGACAGAAGGTCCCTTAAAACTACTTTTAGGGGATCTTCTGTCTTAAATTATTACGTAATTAGACTGAATAAATTAACCGACTTGGTATTACTTCGAGCTTATAACTTTTTACGGCATATGAACTGAGTTGCAGGACTTGGTTTTTTTACACGTTATGTTTTTGATGGCATGAAGTTTACAGGAAACAACTGTTACAACATAACAGACACACCGATTTTACTTATATATATACTTAGTTTAAGGTTTAATATTTTTTCCAAATATTTTTGTACTAATTACCTACTTGTTTACAACGTTTCAGATATAAAAACATGTGACAAACAGACATAGTTTCATTGTTTTCAGGAGGTTTCAGTAAGCCAGTGTTATCAAGACTTCAAAATGAAAACTATTCTCGTTCTAGTGTTTTTGGTAAGTTCAATAGTTACAATCTAACAGTTGCTATCTATCATTAAATTTCAAAGCATAATTTATAATTGTTTAGTACGTATTTAAGCGTATGATTCCAACAGTCATGATTTCACATTGTTTAAAAGATTTGATTTGACTCCAAGCTTGTAATTCGTTGCGCCAGCATTTCGACCAATCACGATGAAGCACGCCACTTTTCAAGAGTGTTGGAAGTGGAGAGGAGGGCGTCAACTTCATTCGAAGCGAAGCAAGCATCAGGCATTCGATACCGAGCGCTCGTACAGACAACACGTGTGTGAAATAAACGATCTCGACTGTCAGTATTACAGTTAAGCTACTCCTAGGAATAAAGTGATGAACGTTAAGAGTTTCATTACTTTGAACAACCACCAACACAGTACACTGTAATATGGATGTAAGTAGCTCAACACGATCTTTAGAGCCAAAGTCAACCTCACCTGCACGTGGTGCAACCTACCGACTAGCGAAAGAAGCTCTGGCGAATGAGAGGTAAGGTACAGCGTATTTTTAAGTTGCCCGACTAGGGAAGTACTTCCATCTGACAGCATACATGTTTCTATGACTTATAGATCAGTAACGTAAGACGATATAGACCAATTCGTTGCAGTCCAGTTTTCTGACCAGCCCCCTTACCACCATCTCTTATTACGATTCAATAACTGAATAGATTGCTTATTCATAGCAATGAATAAGCGACTCTATTACAAATTGAATAGAGTCGCTTATTCATTGGTATGAATAAGCATTCTATTCAGTTATTGAATCGCAATAAGAGTTGGTGGTAAGGGGGCATTGAATAGAGTCGCTTATTCATTGGTATGAATAAGCATTATATTCAGTTATTGAATCGCAATAAGAGTTGGTGGTAAGGGGCATTGAATAGAGTCGCTTATTCATTGGTATGAATAAGCATTATATTCAGTTATTGAATCGCAATAAGAGTTGGTGGTAAGGGGCATTGAATAGAGTCGCTTATTCATTGGTATGAATAAGCATTATATTCAGTTATTGAATCGCAATAAGAGTTGGTGGTAAGGGGCATTGAATAGAGTCGCTTATTCATTGGTATGAATAAGCATTATATTCAGTTATTGAATCGCAATAAGAGTTGGTGGTAAGGGGGCAGGCGCCCTACCGCCGAAGCTGAAGCCGATTTCCATCAATATTTTGATTCCCGAAAATAGGTTTAGGTTTAAGTTATTAACAAACATTTTTACCCGACTGCCGAAGGAGGGTTATGTTTTTCGAGCGTATGTATATATGTCTTATTATTACTGTCATATATATAATATTACTGTCATACAACTAAATCTAAAATCATAATTATGTCATTGTACTGTCACTGTCAGCTGCTAGACATTTGGAATGCTCTATTTACAATACTTTTTTATTTTATTAGTCTGTCTCTTTGCCCTGGAATCTTGCGTATTTGTACAAAGCATTTCTTTTTGTCATTGTAAAATGTGTTTCGTCAACCGGCAGGACACGCAGGTATGCTTAGGTTATTGTAAGTTATACATAAATATATATACATTTATTTATTTATTTGTATTTAATATATTATTATTGAAAAATATTATAATTATATATGTCAGATAATGATTCGTTCCATTCTGCTCTTAATTTCAGCGTTTCTTCGACGGGTAGCATTGACACTTTCGACGAACCATTGTCACTGCGCAATTTACTTGACCAAACTATCACTGGCGCACCTCATTCTCTCAATGTATGCCATCTAAATGCTCAAAGCATACCCACTCATTACACTGACCTTCTTGACACCTTCTCTTCGAATTCTTTCCATTCTATCCTAATCTCTGAGAGCTGGCTGAAGCCATGCCTCTCATCTTTATCTTATGCTCTTCCAGGGTATGTCTTAATTCGAAATGACCGTACTGGCAAAGGCGGTGGGGGTGTAGCAATATACCTGCGTAGTGATATACCTTATAAAATTCTGTCCTCTTCTCCGTCAGTGTATTATGCTTCTGCAGAATATATTTTTCTTGAAGTGTCCATCAAGGGCACTAAGTGTGTTCTTGGAGTCGTTTATTGTCCGCCCACTAAAGATTATTTCTCTCATCTTGAATCTATCTTAGAGCCCCTTTGTTCGGACTACAGACATCACATAATCATGGGTGATTTTAATACCGATCTCCTGAATAATTTTACACAGTCCCTAAAACTTCTAAATATTGTCAAGTCAGTCAATCTCACTATTCTACCTTCTGAGCCTACTCATCATAATCCTACTTCACCTGACACATGGCTTGACTTAATTTTAACCTCTGTCCCTGACCATGTAATTAATCATGGCCAATTAGACGCCTCTGCTTTCTCAAAACATGACCTTATCTTTCTCCAATACAAACTCCGACCACCTAAACCTAAACCGACTTTAATCTGGATGCGTAATTATGCGCGATTAGACCGCACTAAATTAAAGGAAGACGCTGGTAATACTGATTTCTCTGTAGTTTGCACAGCTTCAACGGTTAATGAGAAAGTTTCTCAACTTAATAACATTATTATTAAACTTTTCGATTCTCATGCACCGCTTAAAGCTGTTAAAGTAAACCGGCCGCCAGCCCCTTGGATTGGCGCATCTGTCCGCATGGTTATGTCTAGGCGTGATCGGGCTTTTCGTAATTATAAACGCGACAGGTCTGATGCGAATTGGAACTTGTATAAACTGGCACGTAATCGATGTAATCAGATGGTAAGGTCAGCAAAACGGCAATATTTCCATGAAAATATCCTTAATTCTAGTTCAGCCAACATATGGAAGTTTCTTCATTCACTTGGTGTAGGCAAATGTGCCGCCCAAACTCATGTTCCCTCTTTCACTCCTGATGATTTCAATAATCACTTTTCTGTTACTCCATCTCTTGATCCTTCCACTAAATCCACAACTATGTCATATATATCTTCCATGGCTTCCCCTCATTTTACGTCATTTTCTTTTTCTCCAGTATCAATTGATGAGATACGTAAAATCATTCTCTCCATTAAATCAAAAGCAGTTGGCTCTGATGATGTGAGCAGAGAAATGATTATCTGTATTATTGAACAAATTCTCAACTACTCCTTCTTGACCGGTAGTACCCCAATTTTCTGGCAAAAAGCTTTTATTATTCCTGTTCCCAAAATCTCTGTGCCTCTGCAAGTGAACAACTATAGGCCTATTTCAATCTTGCCATTCCTTTCTAAAGTCTTAGAGGCTGCTGCACACAAACAAATGTCTTCCTTCATCTTTTCTCATGACTTGCTTACCCCATTTCAGTCTGGTTTCCGACCTGGACACAGTACCACTACAGCACTTCTCAAGGTCACTGAAGATATCAGAGCAGGCATGGAGAGTAAACTGGTCACCATTCTGGTTCTCATTGACTTCTCTAATGCCTTTAACATGGTAGATCATGATATCCTGCTTGCCATTTTAGAACATCAAAATTTCTCACCAAATGTGTTAGATTGGTTTACGTCATATCTTCATGGTCGTCAGCAAGCAGTACGTGTAGGTCACGAATTGTCTGACTGGAAGGATTTAACCTCTGGTGTTCCGCAGGGGGGAATTTTATCTCCTTTACGGTTTTCCATCTTTATTAATTACCTATCTTTTTCGCTCTGCTGTCCTTATCATTTTTATGCGGATGATCTACAAATATATGTTCAAAGTACCGCGGAAAATTTTAACAATGCAATAGCCGAATTGAATAAAGATCTCTGCAGTATTAGCTCATGGTCCGCAAATTCCGGTATACATGTTAACCCCGCTAAATGTCAGGCTATTGTCGTGGGTAGTTCTCGACAGATTGCTAAAATAGACTTAAATTATGTATCTCCCGTCATGTTTGAAAACTCCATTATACCTTTTAGACACTCTGTTAAAAACCTTGGCCTGCATATCGATTCTACTTTCAGTTGGACAACCCAAGTTGTAGAGGTCAGCCGTGCAGTCATGTCTACCTTACGATCTCTTAATCGGTTTAGGAATTTTCTCCCTATTGCTACTAAGGTCACTCTTGTCAAATCCCGTATTTTTCCTATCATTGATTATGCCGATGTCTGTTATCCTGATCTAAATGAAGATCTTCTTAACAAACTGGACCGTCTTATTAATAACGCTATTCGTTTCATTTTCTGCCTTCGTAAATTTGATCATGTCTCCTCATATCGGTCTCAGCTTAAATGGCTTCCCATTCGTCAACGCAGACAACAACGGTTGCTCTGTACTCTTCATTCTATCCTTACTAGTCCCCTTTCTCCAGAATACTTGAAAAGTAAGTTTCAGTATCTATGTGATTCTCATGACCGTCAACTTCGATCTGATAATTCTCTTTCACTCAATATTCCACTTTTTCGCTCAGGTTATATGTCTGATTCTTTCACATTACAGGCGTCACGACTCTGGAACGCACTACCCATCCCATTGAGAAAAATATCGAATAAATTTAACTTCAAAAAGAAAGTATATGCTCACCTTTTAAACAGCTTAATACAGTACTGAGTAATCTTATTTGGCATATTTATGTATGTATGGATATGTATGTATTATAGAATGTATATGTATGGATATGTATGTATTATAGAATATGTGTGTATAAATGTAATATGTATATGTTTAAATATAGTTTATGTATAGTATATTTTTGTTTTAATGGGGTCGAAAGGTTCTCGAGTGGAGACCACGTACCGGCAAGCGCAGCGTAGGACGTCCACCCACAAGGTGGACAGACGACCTCATTAAGACCGTAGGATCGCGCTGGATGCAAGCCGCTTCCAACCGGTCTTATTGGAGATCTAGAGGGGAGGCCTATGTCCAGCAGTGGACTTCCAATGGCTGAGATGATGATGATGATGATAGTATATTAGACACTTTTCATTGTTCAAATTCAAAAGTTTCTTTTTAAAATATTTTTAAACCGCATTCGTGGATGTCTGCACTTCCCGAAGGTTGACTGGTAGAGAATGCTTTTAGCATTAAGTTCGCCTTTTGTACCATTGGTCTTACTGTGGTCAATAAAGAATTTAAATAAAAAATTGGTTGCCTGTAAAGTCGGTATACGGGCGAAAGTTTTACGTGACAACGACTTTGAGTGGTAAAATGTTTTCGAGTGGAAGGGACGCATGCCTTTCACTTTTTATGTCTGTCTCTCTCGCTCTTAGAAGGGACGCGTGCCTTTCACTCGCTCTCATTGTGAGCGCATAACGTGAGCCAGTTTCTTGAAGTGTCACCCGGCTAACCAATTTATAAGACGTTGTCACGTCAATAAAATTATTTGGTACGCTCTACAGCCTAAACCGTTTGACAGATTTCAACATAGGAGGTGTCGTTAGATTCGTCTTAATCACGCAAGTGACATAGGCTATATCAAATATAAAAAAAAAAACAATATGGCGGCTGTGAGCCACAAAATTGTCATTGGAGTAATTTTTTTCTTCTTATAAATATGGTATCAAAATAAAGGTCTCGATGAGCTGATTTCAAATATATATAAGGTCCTAACTTATTAATTGACAATACTGAATTGAGGATGCGTATTGCTTAAATACATCACATTACTAATGGAATTTCACGGCTAGCAATTATTATTTTTTTATTTTAAGAAAAAATAAATTATCATTTTAATCAAATAAATACCATATACTGAACGCTTTAGTGAAGAAAAGTGTTTGTATAACAAAATTTATTTATCATTAAAACATGTTTAAAATGTTCTTTTTTATCTTTACATAAAACCGTCCTTGTTCACGAGTTCATACCAGTGCAAATGTTGGTAGTAGTATCATGTGCGCATGTGCAGTCTACCTACCATTCATGCTTGCGCGCTGCGCGAACGGCGAAAGACAATCAGTCGCCGCTAAACTGAGTTTGTGAGCGCACGCGTGTTTTCTGCATTACCGGCCGGCGCCGCTACCGCCCGACAACGTAGTGCTCTTGCTCGTACGTTTTAGTTTTAGTGTGATTTGTTCAAATTTGCCATGCCAAACCGACGTTACACCAACCAGGAATACCTGGCAATGGTAATTGCGTACCGTGATAGTGAAGTGATAGTGGGGAGATTGTTCTGCAAGCGTAGAATCTACTAGAGCGAAGGCTCGGAACACGTGTCAGCAGGAACACGATTCTCACAGCTGTTTACCCTTCCGAGAACATGGACGGTTCGACCAACCTGCGGTGGACGCTGGTAGGACTCGATATCCTGCTGTCTTGAGGAGGAAATATTGGACTTTTTTAGTCAGCATCCGATGGCAAGTACCTCTGACGTATCTACATATCAGCTGCGATTGCGAGTTCTCGACATTTCAATCTACGCTATTGAATTGAGACCTCATTAGATCGAAAGAAAAAATAAATACTGTACCGTTGGTCTCGATATACCCTACATCTTGCCAAAACCGCGTCTGTTTATCAGCTGGCTGCACCACGTGCACTAAAGATCAGCTTTAACCCTAGTAGGTAATTGGTAGTGCATTGATAATAATGATACTAATGGCCGTTCGCTTATGAAAGACAGCTGTGAGGGCGATGACCTTGTGCTTCCGAGAAATCAACAGACATCGACTTCCGAGAAATCAACAGATTTGACGAGCTCGGTGGCGTAGTGGTCAATAACGCGGCTTCGACACCAACGCTCGCGGGTTCGATTCCCACATAGGACAAACATTTGTGTGCATGAACATGTCTGTTTGTCTTAGTCAGGGTGTTTTCTATGTATCATATGTATTTACAAAAAAAAATGTATTTACGTATGTTTATCAGTTGTCTAGTACCCATAACACAAGCTTCGCTTACTTTGGGGCTAGATGGCGCTGTGTAGTTTGTCTGACAATATTTATTTATTTATTATTTATTTATTTATCGGCCGTTACGGCTGGCCCTCTACTTTACTTATTGGGGTATGTACGGAAGTTAGAAAGCTAGCTACATACCTATGCCGTCAACTCGTATATGGGCGATGACTTCTTTTATTTAAATACGGCGCGATTGAGTTTAGATGAAATTTTAGGTACCTAACTAATTTTTTGACAAAGTTGTTATTATGATTTTAATGTTATTGAATGTTTCTTTTGAATCTTTTGCAACAATGAGTCTTGCGGCCCTATAAAAAAGTAAAGGGGTATGTTTGGCTTACCGCGATCTTTAGATCCAAAGCCTGCACGTGGTGCATCCTGCCGACTAGCGAAAGAGACTCTGGCGAAAGAGAGGTAGGGTAAAACGTATTTGTAAGTTGCCTGAGTGGGGAATACCTCTACATCACAGAACATCGCAGCTAATTTACAATTCCATTGAGGGTCTTGTGTTCCAGCGAGTGAGTGAGGTCACAAAAATGAAAGGAGTTGCTGCGTTGGTAGCGGGGTTGGCGGGGGCGCGCGAGCGTTGTTACCGTCGCGACCGTTAATACGACTACGGTAACTACTTCACATGGAACATGTCTCCAGACAAGCAGGGGAGAGTGACTAAAGGATTAGGGAGAACACAAAAGATCCATGAGGGTCGACGTGTCACCGGTGCTGCAGCACTGGACCCACTCTAAGATAACTACTTCACATCAGGCGGACTGTATACTTGTCTGCCACGCGACGTGGTATAAAAAAGTTAAAAAGAGAGGGATAAACAGAGTTCAACGCTCGCACGCGTCACCGTAGCTGTCATATGTGGCAGTACTTGGTCGTATACGTATCGTCGTACCTAACTAGTCATTATTACAATTTCATTCTTACGCGTGATGGTAAATGCGTAAGGGAGCAAGTTAGAATATTTTTTCTTGGTATACAGAAAAATAATATCATTTTAAAAACATTTTTATTTATGCAAAATTTCATTCACAATACGATGTATACAAGCTATAGATGCCAACCATATAGTATTGTCAATTAAAAGGTTAGGACCTTAATTTGATATATTCGTTTTTGCCTGCGGCTTTGCTTGTGTGAAATTATAATATCATTGTTGTGCGTGATTCCGATTAATAAATCTGTTGTAGGTGCAGTCGGGTTTTTTGATTTTCTTTAATTAACTTAACTTGTTAGCTTTAGCTTGCGTGTCAAATTTACAGGCAAATTGATCTACACTACTTTGTGCGCTTCCGTCACCAATTTAGTTCTTGCAAATTACTGCCGGCTGGTACCCACCCACTACCGTTAGTATAGTTAGTAGAGACGCCCAAAGCAGCCACGGTATCGGTAAACGTTCAATGTTTCTCCTAGCTAAGTTAAACACAATAGCCACTAATCTATTCTGGACTTCTGGACTGGAAAGGTTCGGTGGGAATCGCCCCGAAAGCTACCCACTGACCTTCCCAAGCTTCGGTCCCCTGGGGCTCTCCCACCGGAGTTGAAGCCGTTTACCATCAGGTTTGTTGGTCCCCAAAACAGGGGCCCTGCTGGCTAAGCCCCGTCGCCGGAACTGGCACTTAAATTCACTTTCACATTCAAGATAGTGTGATGAAAGTGAATCTAAGCTCTGCGGATTTAGAGTAGTAATCATTTATACATATTCTTATATTTAATTTGTATGACGTTTCTAAGTGCTTTATAAAGTCTAAGGAATAAAGAATTTTTGATTTTGATTTTTTGATTTTAAGCTGAAACCGGTTTCCGTCGAATATTTTAATTGATAAAATCAAACATTAGCTTATTAGATTGGCGGTAATTGTGTTAGGCTTTTTTTTTATACTAAGTCGGATGGCAGACAAGCATACGGCCCGCCTGATGTGAAGCGGTTACCGTAGCCATATTGACGCTTGCAACATAATATATTGCTCGCGCGCCGCCACCCCCGCTGCCAACGCAGCATCATTTGAATGACATTATATGATTATGATAATTATATTTAATAATATTTTCTATGTAATTAGATTCTAAGGTATATTTTATGATTTGTGTAATTTGCATGTCTCAACGTAGACAAAATGTATATGGAAAAATAATATAATAGGTAGGGGAAAAAGTCTTTTCGCATTTTAGTATGTATGAACTTGTAATAAAATCTCTTTGGTTATACCATATATATCTGGCAGGTTTTGATATCTTTAAAAAGTTTAAATTTTAAAAAAGATAATTCCAAATTCAAATTAGGTAAATGTGTGATTTTCATTTGTTTTTTTTACTGTCAAGATGAGTGAATCTAATGAAGAAATTCGATTCATTTTAAAATTTTACTACAAAAAAAGTAAAAATGCAACGCAAGCTGCGAAAAAAATTTGTGACGTTTATGGATCTAGTGCAGTGTCTGTGAGAGTAGCACAAATTTGGTTTAAGCGTTTTCAATCAGGAAATTTTGATGTGAAAGATGCACGTCGCTCTGGTCGCCCTGTTACCGATAAAATGGATGCCATTTTTGAAAAAGTGGAGCAAGATCAGCATATCAGTAGTTACGACGTAGCTGAAGAATTAGGAATTGACCACAAAACAGTTTTGGCGCATTTGAAAAAAGCTGGGTACACTAAAAAGCTCGATATTTGGGTGCCTCACGATCTCACTGAAAGAAACTTAATGAACCGTGTACTCATTTGCGATTCTTTACTACGACATAATGAAAACGAATCGTTTTTGAAGAAGCTTATAACTGGTGATGAAAAGTGGATCATGTACGACAAGAACGTGCGAAAAAGGTCGTGGTCAAAGGCCGGTCAGGCTTCACAGACTCTGGCAAAACCCGGGTTAACCCGCAATAAGGTGATGCTGTGTGTATGGTGGGATTGGAAGGGCATTATTCATTATGAGCTGTTACCGCCAGGCAGGACTATCGATTCTGAACTCTACTGTGAACAACTGATGAGATTAAAGCAAAAAGTTGAGAGAAAGCGGCCGGAATTAATTAACAGAAGGGGTGTGATTTTTCATCATGATAACGCTAGACCTCACACATCTTTAGCCACTCAGCAAAAATTAAGAGAGTTTGACTGGAACGTGTTAATGCATCCGCCGTATAGTCCTGACCTTGCACCTTCTGATTTCCACCTGTTTCGGTCTCTTCAGAATTCTTTAGGCAATGTCAGGTTAACATCACGAGAAGACTGCCAAAACCACTTGTCGTGGTTTTTTGAACAGAAGTCCCAAAATTTCTATAGTAATGGGATCATGTCTCTACCTACAAGATGGCAAAAAGTTATCGAACAAAATGGCACCTACATACTTTAGTTAAATGTAAATAAACTTTAGTAAAAAATGTTTTGAATTTTCATATAAAATACGAAAAGACTTTTTCCCCAACCTAATATGTATGTCACCTTATTTACCTACATTTTGCGCAAATAAATTGATTGATTGATTGATTGATTGATCTCCTTCCGTTCTTTCTGGTGACCTCACTCACTCGCAGGAACACAACAACCCTCAAGGGAATTGTTATTTGGCTGCGGTATTCTGTGAGGTGGAGGTACATTCCCCAGTCGGGTAGCTTACAATTACGCTCCCTACCTCTCTTTTCGCCAGAGCTTCGTTTGTCAGTCAGCAGGGTGCACGTGCAAGTGAAGTTGGCTTTGGTTCAAAGTACTTGATGAACCGCTTACACCCCAAAAAAGCTTAGCTGATGGAAACTATAGAGCCTTACCGACTAAGCTGAAGAAGTTTGTCATTAACTTAAACCTAAGATATATTTTCGCGATCAAAAAATCCGATGGAAAACGGCTTCAGCTTCGACGGCAGGGCCCCAGATCTTAGCTTTAAGTTACCGCCACGATTTACCACAACACAATAACCGCCACCGTGGCCGTGTGGTTTCCGGCAGACTAGAATATAATCACTCCGTCTCTTCCCGTGGATGTCGTACAACACGACTAAGGGAAATACATTATAAAACATCGATCAGGCCTCCACAACCCGTCAGGCCAGCGCGGGGAGTGTAGGCTAAATTCTCCTGTCTGTGACGGACGAGAGAGGGTCGTGCTCTTGCAGTGGAGACTAAAATGACCTGATGATGATGATGATGATGAATAACCGCCAATCTACCAATCTAAGCTAAACTTTTTTGGGGTATAAGTAGCTCACCTGCACGTGGTGCACCCTGCCAATAAGGCTCTGGCGAGAGGTAGGGCACAACTTTAGCCCGACTGGGGTAGGACCTCCACTTCACAGAATACCGCAGCCAAATAACAACTCTCTGGAGTGTTGTCGTTTCCTGCGCGTGAGTGAGGTCACCAGAAGGAGTTGCTGCGTTAGCAGTGGGGGTGGCAACGCGCGGGCAACACTCATTGTCGCAAGCGTCTATAGGCGACGGTAACCACTTCACATCAAGCGGGCCGTATGCTTGTTTTCCACCCGTCGGGGAATAAAAAAAAACTTTGATGACTGCGCAATCTAAAATTCCAGTAGGGGCCCTGCTACCCATACCACAGATTACATAATAGTTACCCATACGTATAGGAGTGATTTTAAAAACGTTTCACGTCAAATATTAATTTTTGTTTTCGTTTCTAGATCAGCAGTGCCTTCACTCATCCGGCCCCAACACCGACGTTTGATACAGCCGCCTATATATACGATACGGGTAAGTTGCCTATATTCCAAGCTGATGATGATGATGTAAAAATATGGAACCAATCTGGAAGTATACTCTTTCAAATGAAAAAAGTTTTTTTTTATATCGGTTTATAAATCACTGAGTAATTCAGTAACAAACATTGAAAAAAAAAAATACATCCGAATTGAGAACCTCCTTTTTTGGAGTTAAAAACAGAGTCGTGTTAGTTACACCATTTAATAACTCAAAACAGCTGGACCCATTTTTATCATTTTTGTGTTTTTGGATTTGTCTTCCTCGCGAATAGGATAATAGGTTAAAAACATTGGAAAAGTGACGAAAAAAAAAAGAAGTTCGCCGGGTCAGCTAATATATAATATTTATAGAAACTACTAGCTGTTACCCGCGGCTTCGCCCGCGTATTCCATGGGAGCTGCCATTGATGTTGTTTTTCCCGTGGGAATAAAATGTTTTTCCGGGATAAAAAGTAGCTTATGTCACTCTCCAGACCGGAAACTATCCCCGTTAAAAAAAATCATAGCGGTACCACAGCGGTACTTAGGTTCCTTTCGACGTAATAGAAGGATTATAATGTTTTCCGGGATAAAAAGTAGCTTATGTCACTCTTCTGACCGCCCTATTCAAAAAGCATGTCCGTACTTAGGCTCCTTTTGACGCGAAAGAAGGACAAATGATTACAAAGTTTTTTTTCCCATGGGATTAGGATGTTTTTACAGGATAAAGAGTAGCCTATGTCACTCTCTAAGCCTTAAACTATCTCCAAAAAAAAAACATGTCAATCCGTTTGTTACTTTCGACGTGAAAGAAGGACAAACAAACAAACACACTTTCACATTTATAATATTAGTATGGATATTCATTCTACAATAGCGTGTGGTAAAATAAAATCTGAGTGCTAGCGATTCACTACGAGAAATGTTTAAAATAAATAAATAAATATTTCTGGTCAATTTACACAGTGCCATCTAGTTCCAAATTAAGTGCAAAGCTTGTGTTATGGGTACTAGACAACTGATAAATGTACTGAAATACATTTTTTTTTGTAAATCACTACATAGCATAAAACAAAGTCGCTTTCTCTGTCCCTATGTCCCTTTGTATGCTTAGTTCTTTAAAACTACGAAACGGATTTTGATGCAGTTTTCTTTAATAGATAGAGAGTTTATTATGGAAGGTTTATATTTATAAAACATACATAATTTAGTAGAGAAACACTGATAATTTTAGAGGTTTCCAATGTGATGTCGTAAATAAACATATTTTTTTGCGCTTACATTGCAAACGCTGGCTGAACCCTACGAGATAGATCAAAATAATGTAGTACAATATTATTCACCTTAAAATGGTCTACAAAAAAGTCCGCGACGGTATATGTTTATCTCTTAGGGATAACCCACAGTAACCGTTTATTATACTCTATTTTTTACGAGAAATAATGGCTTATTTACGAAGCGATTTTAAGCAATACAGCATTAATCCTCATCTAATTAAGTTCTCTAAAAACATTGTTCATTTAATATAGATCAATGGCCCTTTACAGCATGTAATTTGAACGAATATTTTCGAAGATATTACAGATTCAAAATGCAGGGACATAACGGTGAGGCGGTATTGGACGGGGCGGCGCGTGCCTATAACTGTGGAAGCTCTGTATAGGACAATGCGCAAAGACCTTCTGTAGGATATTTAGTATCAGCATTGCACCCGTGCGAAGCCGGGGCGGGTCGCTAGTACATACATAAAATACATAGAATACACCCAGAACAAGACAAACAGATATGTCAAATGTGAAGTAGGTAAACAAACGTAATACCGCCGCGTCCAAAAAGTCTTAAGCTCTGTGCAGAGAGCGGCGCTTACGCGTCATTGACGCAGTGCTCGCTCTTAATATTAATATTTGCTTAACGTAGCCATTGGCGCGTCTTTTTGATAAGAAAGCGCCACAGAGCTCAGAAACTGTTAGAATTATTAGGTAAACAAAAAAGTGTTCATAAGTCCGGGAAATTTTTTATTTCGAATTTTTTTGACGAGCTTGGTGGTCGAATGGTTAGCAATGGCCACTTTGACTCTGAGATCGCGGGTTCGATTCATCATCACAAAACAAACATTTGTATGCGTGAACATGTCTGTTTGTCTTGGTCTGGGTGTTTTCTATGTATTATAAGTATGTATTTACAAAAAAAATGTATTTAAGTACACTTATCAGTTGTCTAGTACCCATAACACAAGCTTTGCGCTTAATTTGGGACTAGATGGCGCTGTGTAAAATGTCATTGGTTTCGTAATCGTTTATATTGTCTGCAGCCAGTCCATTGATGATTGAAATGCAAATACTTATTTCATGTCATGCGCCAGCCTCATTTAAAGAATCGCACTGGCCGGCAAGAAAATTTGATTAAAAAAAAAAACTTTAAAATTTTCTTCTCTTTATTGAATTCACTTTACTTCCATTATTTTGGTTTGTTTTTTGATAAAATCGAAAGAAATCATAAAATATGAGCGAAGCTAGCAGCGACGAAGATATAAATTTAACACCTGCAGAATTAGTGCAAGCGGTACATAATGCCGAGTTGAGTTTTCTTCCGGAAAAATCGCGCGAAAAATACATAAAAGCGTACGATTTGTTCAAGTAATTTAATATTTATTAAAACTGTTTTTCTTGCACCTAACATTTTCCTCGCTTTAGTGAGGTGAAAAGTTGTGTGTTGCGCTCGGCAGCAAAGTTATTTAGCGTCTCGTACCTTTGAAACCCTCGCTACGCTCAGGATTCTATATTTGAACCACTCGCTTCGCTCGTGGCTCAATCCTAGAATCCTTCGCTTGCTCAGGTTTCAATACAAGGTACTCGCGCCAAAAATTAACTTTGCAGCCTTGCATAACAAATAACTATTTCAATTTTAGAACATGGATTTATCATGGATGTCAAGCCAGCGTAAATCCATTTTATTTTCTTCAACGAGATGTAGTACGAAGAGTATAATTTTTTGAAAAAACCGAAGAAATTATTGTTCCCCGGGAGGTCGGGAGACTAACCAATATTACCGGAGTCTCCCGGGCAATCCGGAAGGGTTGGGAACCCTACTTCCAGAGGAAGGCAATAGGCTATTTTCCAATGTTTAAAAATTGTATAAATTATTTAATAATATCTTAAAATACACAAAACTATAAAGATCTGCAAACTTTCATTCTAATATCTTCAGTCAGACTGTTTTTAGCGTCGATCAAAATTTGGCCGGAAAGTCCATTTTAAAAGTATGAAATAATTAAAAAAAAAAAAAATCCATTGGAGAAGCAATAAAAAATGCTATAACTTTTATTATGATACTAATCACATATACGTAATATTTAACATAGCTATCGTACAAATTTCTGATTTGATCCATACAAAATACAAACATGTGACGTCATACTTCGGTAGTCTTTTATATGGAGCGTTTTCGTTACAGTCTAAAAATTGTGATTTTCAAATTAACATATATCAAGAGATTTTTGTGCTATCGAAGTAATTCTTTCACCTACGGTTATATTATGGAGACGTCCCTACATATCAAAGTAAAAAAAATGTTAGCCAAATATCCTATTCAAGGAATGATAACAAAATCGGGGGATACAGTTTGGAGTTGCAGCGACATACCTATCATCTCCATCCAAAATTAAATAGCTCCACTGAATAGATGAAGGATCATAGAATTTATTACGCTAAGTAAGCACTGTTGACATCGCGTGCGGGGGAGAAGGAAGAGCTATTTTGAGATAATTTTAGTGCATATAATGCATTCACGTACAACACACGGCCATGTCCATCATACAGCCACACCCCATTTTTTGGTAATCTTAGGTTCTCCATTTTCTTTTTGTAAGCTTGACCTCTTCCTGATTTTTTCTTCTTTTCCGGTTTCTATTTCTTTTCCTATAAAATATGTTATACGCAATTTTACTATCGAATCAATAAATAAATAGGTACCTTAAAAGATAAAAGGGGTCAAACATGATAAAGTTGATAAGTCCCGCAAAAAGCAGAGATGTTCAACAGATGGGACACGGAAAAGCATGAATAATGTTGCTTTGCTATCCAGTAAATTACTGAGGTTGCATTAAACCCACTGAAACTATGTAGAAATGAATGAAGTTCTTAATTACTTCGCAATACATGCTGGTTTCTGCTTTTTCTCTTCCGTCTTGGCAATGTTTTTTGCTGGTGGACCACGTGTCGAACTCTGTTCTGATAATCCTCGTTGATTTTTACGCTACTTATAAACTTATAAATATTGATCCCTTGCATTTGCCAAAAAATTTGGAAAAAGGATTCAACTACATATTGAATCCTTTTTCCTATTTTGTTACTTATTTTGTAACATAACGTATACCATATTCTGTAGCTGTTACATTGATCCAAGAAGTCGTGTAAAACAACAGCAAAATTGCACTATCGGTTTTACTGTTGACTTATTTCAAGTAATGGAGGAACAACAAGATTCCTGACGATATTAATTTCAGCATGTCCCTGAATGAGATAAAAATGAATAAGATAAAGCAATTATTCCAAAGATGGACTCAAAAGAAAATTGATTCCAGAGCCGTAAAGCCATTTGATAAAAAAATGTTTATGATTGGATTTTATTTTTGGTGATCTGTAGGTGCTGCATCAGGTGCTATCGCTGTTAGTCATGCGGCTGACACAGGCAGTAGTGGTGCTGCAGTAGGTACTGCCGCGGGTGGCGAAGCGGCTGTCACTGGGGAAGGTGCTGCTGCAGCAGGCGTTGCCGCTGGGGAAGGTGTTGCTGCAGCAGGCGCTTCCGCTGGGGAAGGTGTTGCTGCATCAGGCGCTGCTGCTGGGGAAGGTGTTGCTGCAGCAGGCGCTGCCGCTGGGGAAGGTGCAGCTGCATCAGGCGCTGCCGCTGGGGAAGGTGTTGCAGCATCAGGTGCTGCCGCTGGTAATAAAGTGGCTGTCGCTGCCGGTGATGTAGCTGCAGCAAGTGCTTTCGATGGTAGTAAAGCGGCTATTGTCGGTAGAGCCACTGCTAAGAAATACTCCGCTGGTAAAAAGAAATCATACTATTTTTTTTTCCTGGACAAATTACACACGGCTATCTAGTCCTAAACTAAGCAAAGCTTGTACTATGGGTACTAGATAACTGATTAGTATACTTAAATACATTTTTTTTTGAAAATAAATACCTACATTTATATAGAAAACACCCAGACCAAGACAGACATGTTCATGCACACAAATATTTGTCTTGTGTAACACCAGCTAGGCGCCAGACCCTCGGTCACTAATCGTCAGAGTACACCACGTGCAGGTGAGGTTGGCTTTGGCTTTCAGTCAAAAAATATATACATAAAGATAATTCGTGATTGACTTTTGACTCCGAGGTTGCGGGTTCGATCCCCCGCACATGACAAACATTTGTGTGCATAAACATGGCTGTTTGTCTTGGTCAGGGTGTTTTATATGTATTATAAGTATGTATTTACAAAAAAATGTATTTAAGTATATTTATCAGTTGTCTTGTACCCATAGTACAAGCTTTGTGCTTAATTTGGGACTAGATGGCGCTGTGTAAAATGTTCAGAAATATTTATTAATATTATTATAGTGTGATGAAAGGAATTATCGTTCCGACCGATTTTATGAAAATAAAAAAAAAATATTATGCCATCACGGGACACCTGGCAGTCCTATTTCAGGATTTAATCTAGCCCATCTTAAATTTTAATCAAACAATTTCGATCACGTGATGCAAACCGTTACACTTTTGCATTATCCATCTAGAGATAGGCGCCATACGCTTCGTCGTCTCATTCGAGGCCTCTCTCTCACTCTAGGACTTTACTCCCCCATCTGCCATCGCTGACCAGGCAGGCTGGCCAGCCCACTGCCACTTCAGCTTGCTGACTCTGAGAGCTATATCGACCACTTTGGTTCTCCGTCGAATTTCTTCGTTCCGGTTTGGATCCCTTACAAAAACTCCAAGCATAGCTCTCTCCATCGCTCGCTGTGCGACTTTTAGTCTGTGAACCAAGTCTCCAAGTCTCTGCACCGTAGGACATCTGGTAATATTTTGTATTGAAATCGTTTTTCTTTTCCTCAGCTTCTGGTTCAAGCAGTTCATCAGGTAGCAGCTCATCCAGCAGTAGTTCCTCTGGTTCAGGTACAATCTTTGTTAGCACTTGACAGAATCTGCAGTCAGATGGATTTTTTTATATTTAAATCTTTTTTCTTTTCCTCAGGTTCTGGTTCAAGCTGTTCATCAGGCAGCAGCTCATCTAGCAGTAGCTCCTCTAGTTCAGGTACAATCTTTATTAGCACTTGACCAAATCTGCAATCAGATGGTAATATTTTATATTGAAATCTTTTTTCTTTTCCTCAGGCTCTGGTTCGAGCAGTTCCTCAGGCAGCAGCTCATCCAGCAGTAGTTCGTCTGGTTCAGGTACAATCTTTAGTAGCACTTGACAGAATCTGCAGTCAGATAGATTTTTTTATATTTAAATATTTTTCGTTTCCCTCAGGTTCTGGTTCAAGCTGTTCATCAGGCAGCAGCTCATCTAGCAGTAGCTCCTCTAGTTTAGGTACAATCTTTATTAGCACTTGACAAAATCTGCAATCAGATGGTAATATTTAAGAATAAAACATTTTTCCTTCTTCTCAGGCTCTGGTTCGCGCAGTTTATTAGGCAGCAGCGGATCTCACGGTAGCTCCGCTGGTTCAGGTAGACTTTATGGTAGCTCTTGATATACTTTGCACTTTGATAGTAATATTTAATTCTTTTTTTTTTCTTCAGGGTCTGATTCGAGCAGTCGTCGGGCAGTAATAGCTCTAGCGGTAGCTCCACTGGTTCAGGTACAATCGTACAAGCTATGGTAGCACTTAACAGACTTTTCAGTCAGATGCTTTGATTAAAAGGCATGCCGAGGATGATTGCGAAAATACATCTATATTACAGAAGACCGCATCCAAATATTAATCCAGATTCTGAGCCCACGGGGCCGAAATAGATTGAGTGGATCGAGTACGTAGATTCGCTGAGTGTATGTTTTCCAATGATTTCAATGGAAAATATATTTGATGATCATTCCTTAAGAACATTATCGATCTCAATTTCTTTTTCGACACAAACCTAATGCATGTCCAGGGGCCTTACCACAAGCTCTAAACGCAGGAATAGAACCATCATGGTTGCGAATTTATGAATGAAATTCATTGATAATTAGGCAACCATTATATTTATTTATTTATTTAAACTTTATTTACCACAATTTAAGGGTACAAAGGCGGTCTTAATGCTAAAAGCATTCTCTACCAGACAACCTTGGGGAAGTGCAGATATACACGAATGCGGCATACAAAATAAATTATAGTTCCATTCCTGCGTTTAGAGCTTGTGGTATTGCCCCTGGTCTTCAATTGAGACAAGTTTCATCAAAATCAAGTGAAGCTTATCCATTTTCAAGAGTTTCGGCGTATAAAAGCGTTTCGCTCTTTCTACTCAATAATACCCTTGACTGTTGTTGTGTTCAAGCGAGGTAGTGAGGTTACCAGATCTAAGAAGTAATTATTGAGGTAACCGTTTACTCCACCACTGGGCAAAATATAAAAATTTTGCGCGCCATCTAGCCATTTTTGAATAAAACACAAAAGCATATTTAAAATAATTGGAACCTTCGTATACCTTATTTGTTACTAATCAAATTACCTATATCTAATTTGAAACTCTTAGCGACCTCTATTGCCATTTAGAGTAACTAAATTCAGGTGTACAGTATTTTGTATGAACGTTGTAGGTCTTATTATGAATACTCGTTGGTTTTAATGATATTCATACTCAGTTTAATAGAACTGTTATGATATTTTGGGGTGTAAGTGGTTCATCAACATCTTGGAACCAAAGCCAACCTCGTCTCCAAACGAGGCTCTGGCGAAAAGAGAGGTAGGGCATAACGTATTTTTTAAGCCGCCCGACTGTGAAAGTACCTCCATCTCACAGAAGATCACAGCCAAATAACAATACCCCTGAAGATTATTGTGTTTCTGCGAGTGAGTGAGGCCATCAGACATAAGGAGTGAAACTATCTGCGTTAACAGGCTGGATGGCCAAAACGCTACAATTTTCCTAAATATGGACAAATCACACACTGCCATCTAGTCCCAAACTAAGCAAAGCTCGTGCTATGGGTACTAGATAACTGATACTTTAAATACATTTTTTTTTTTGTAAATACATAATTATGTAATACATAGAAAACATCCAGACCAAGACAAACAGACATGTTCATGCACACAAATGTTTGTCATGTGCGGGAATCGAACCCTCGACCTCGAAGTCAAAGTCTCCGATTACATTTTGTTACAATCAGAAGGTTGCGTGTTCATATCACGTCGGGGTCACCAGCTTAGGAGGTTTAGAAGTTTGAATGTGTTAGAGTATTTTTTATACTACGTCGGGTGCATACAAGCATATAGACCGCCTGATGTGATACGGTTACCGTAGCCTTATTAACGCTCGCAACATAAAGTACTCCTTCCTTTCTGGTGACCTCACTCACTCGCAGGAACAGAATAACCCTCAAGGGAATTGTTATTTGGCTGCGGTATTCTGTGAGGTGGAGGTACATTCCCCAGTCGGGTCGCTTACAATTACGCTCCCTACCTCTCTTTTCGCCAGAGCTTCGTTTGCCATTGAGCAGGGTGCACCGCGTGCAGGTGAACTTGGCTTTGGTTCAAAGATGTTGATGAACCACTTACACCCCAAAAAATTCATAATTAAACAAAATAAGAAACAATTCATCTAATAGTACACTGATTTACATTGATACTGATGTTCATTGATTTACATTTTGGGGTGTAAGTGGTTCATCAAGATCTTTGAACCAAAGCCAACTTCACCTGCACGCGGTGCACCCTGCTGACTGATAAACGAAGCTCTGGCGAAAAGAGAGGTAGGGAGCGTAATTGTAAGCTACCCGACTGGGGAATGTACCTCCACCTCACAGAATACCGCAGCCAAATAACAGTTCCCTTGAGAGTCGTTGTGTTCCTGCGAGTGAGTGAGATCTCCAGAAAGAAAGGAAGGAAATGCTGCGTTGGCAGCGGGGGTGGCGGCGCGCAATCAATATTTTATGTTGCAAGCGTTAATATGCCTCCGGTAACCGCTTCACATTAGGCGGGCCGTATGCTTGTCTGCCACCCGACGTAGTAAAAAAAAAAAACATTAACTAATTGACGTTGTTTGGCCACATCAATTTAGGGGTTGATGGTAGAAGGGTGAAACTAGGGTTGTATGTATTTTTAATGCCACCTTATAAAAATAAAAAAAATGTAAAAAAAAAAAATGTTTGGAGTGGACAACCCTTAGTGATATGATAAATAGATAGTAGCCGATTCTCAGACCTACTGAATATGTATATAAAATTTCATAAAAATCGATCACGCCGTTTCGGAGGAGTATGGTAACTAACATTGTGACACGAGAATTTTATACACAAAGTGTAACTTG
This sequence comes from Hypsopygia costalis, assembly GCA_937001555.2. Classification (NCBI taxonomy): domain Eukaryota; kingdom Metazoa; phylum Arthropoda; class Insecta; order Lepidoptera; family Pyralidae; genus Hypsopygia; species Hypsopygia costalis. The sequence continues at coordinate 1,418,345 of OW443355.2, forward strand.
AAGTACGCAAAAAAATAAAAATAGTTTGTTCAGAATCATGAGTAGAATCAATTACATAATTTTCATCCATTTTTTAAAGTAACTGGTTTTGAAAAATAATAATTATTATTTTTAATTGCCGTGTCTATTATTAAATTGCGCTCGACAATCAAGCGAGATAATGTGAAGTAGGTAAACAAACGTAATACCGCCGCGTCCAAAAAGTCTTAGAGGCGGTAAAGAGCCAGTACCGCGTCAATGACGCGTAAGCGCCGTGCAGCGAGCGGCGCTTACGCGTCATTGACGCGGTGCTTGCTCTTTATTATGAATATTTGCCTATCGTAGCCATTGGCGCGTCTTTTTGATAAGAAAACGCCACATAGCTCAGAAACTATTAGAATTATTAGGAAAACAAAAGTGTTCATATCTCGGAGATTTTTTTTTTTCGTAATGATTACTTAGATATATCAATTTATAATAATAAAACTCAGTTGGGTGTTTGAGGTTTTGCGTAGGGGCCGTCCATTAATCACGTGATGTGCACCCCCCATCCCCTTGGTGATACTTGGTGAGGTTTAGGTCTAAATCACGTGTCTTTTTGTCATGAAGAAAAGGATGCTGCCTTTTTCCTTATCGTGGCATAAAAGTCATCATGAATAGTCTGAAACCATTATTATACTGTATGCGCAGGGAGTTGTAGGCCGTCATCGTCTTCAACTTCCTTCTTTTACTTCAACACGCCGCTTTTCGGTTTAGAAATTTGTCAAAAAATAAATACACGTGATATCTTACTACACCCCCCCTCCTCCCTTATGATATTTCGTGATTTTTACCGAACCCCCTCCCCCCTCTTTCGAGCCTCACGTGATTAATGGACGGTCCCATACTTGGAGTTACACGTTGTATGTATATTAGATATGATTTTTTTTAGAAATTTAGAGACAATCTGACGCGTGTGTTAATCTTCTCGTTGGTAGGCAATCTCAAAGATAAGTAGAGCCGCCACACAATTTAGAAGCTACAGATAAAAAATCGGTCAAGTGTGAGAGCGATTTGCATAGTATCGAGTTCCGTAGTGTAAATCTTAGGTACTGTTGTAGACGTTTGGAGTATGGCCAATATTTGTTGTACTATGACGGATGGGAGACTAAAGTACGTAATAACTTTTAAAGTTTCGCGTTGCATGATTGAAATTATAATAACCACGAGAATTAACGCAATCATGCATGTAAGGTAGTTTCCATCATCATCATCAGGTCATTTAGTCTCCACTACAGGAGCACGACCCTCTCTCGTCCGTCACAGACAGGAGGATTTGGCCTACACTCTCCACGCTGGCCAGAAGGGTTGGGGAGGCCTGATCGATGTTTTATAATGTACTAGCAAAGTACCCGTGCTTCGCTACGGGATCACTTTTTATTTGCGTCTATTTTTGTTAAGATTCCAGATATTTCATTTTTTTCCTTAAAGGACTGTTTCGTATTGATCATTATTACAAACATGCACCATTTAGGTTAAGACGTCCCGGTAAACAATATTTTTGGCATTCGCACCAGGAGCCAAAATTGCAAGGCTTCCAGGAGAACATACTCCTGAGCAAGCTACATACAACTGATCATGAGAGAAACAGTCCTATCTCATGTCAACCCCAGCGACCTTTAGAGACTGCCCCCTGAGCTTTGTTAATGGTCGTATCAAAACACCTTTATGGGAAATTTAAGTCTCTTAAATTGAACGGGGTGGTCTAAGGAAAAAAAGAGAGATTCCTCAAGAGCGCATCCCTTACTGTCCTCACTCAACAACTCATCATTCCAGTTGTTTAATACGTGAACAATGGTGGCACGAACCTCCTGATGATACACCTCCGTTCCATGCAAGTGGTAGGAGATGGAGCGGAACAGGCCAGCTCCATCACCTTCCATAGCTATAATGGTATAGGGCATCATCACACCTTCCACAAGTATAAATTTAGTCAACCTTGACGTCATTGTTTAAAAATACCGAAATTCTTATATTAATACCCCATAAAGTCGGTACTTTACTTAGAATAACTTTATCAATTAGTTTTCTGCACCTAAAGTAGCTTCATTTGAAGGACGCAATTTTTTTTACGCCCTACGCGCGCGATGGACAACCTCCGAGGGTAACTACTGGGATCAGGTGAGCGATAAACCGTCATGGATAACCCCATGGTTTGAAACACAGAAATAAAAAAGGACTAGAAATAACAAGTGGGCGTTACCCGCGTAGGTCAATATACTCCAATTTGGCATATCTCGATCGTCGCATATCTCAGTCGTCATTTGTCACAGCCGCGGAAACAATCATAGAAAAAAAATATAAAAATGCCTTCTTGTGCCATATTATCGTGTAAGAGTAATAGTAGCAAAAATAATGTGTCTAATGGTGGCATTTCATACCATCGGTAAGTAATATTTCTCATTATTTTCATTATTTAATAGAATTTAAGCATATTCAATAAAATGCACAAACGCGAACAAACTAAAGTAACCTTTATGCGTTTAATTTTAAGGTCAAATTTCTAACGCACTCCACGTCTCTTGTTTAGAACATTCTAGCGTTAATCGATTAGTGATGTGACTCATGTATCGTCAGTATTTATTTACTTGATTATTTACTCCCATCACGATATTGAAACAGTATAATTTTTGAATTATGAAAAAATATTATATCATAATTATGAACATAATATAATAAATTGTAAGAAATGTTATAAATTATAAATAAATATAGGCAGGCATAAGAAACCAGCTGTAGCGCGAGGCTTCGCTCGCGTAGCACTTCGTTGTCACATATAAAGTATCCTATATATTAATCCAGACTATCTATATTTGTGCAAAATTTCATCTAGTCTGATCGAGTCACAAAGTTCTAAACATCCTCACAAACTGTCGCATTTATAATTATTAGTGTGAAGTATGATTTCACCTATCATCATCATATATCATCATAATTAATAAGTTTTTTTAAAAAAATATTTTTTGGGACAAGCTTCTACGGCAGCTTTTACGTTTATCATGCATTGTCATCCAAACAAACGTGTACTACAAAATTTCAGCTCAATCGGTTGAAAATCTGTCTCAAAATTAAGTTGCACCACCCGAATGCATTCCACCCGAACAAACATTGTTACATACTGACATACATACATTGTAAGTTGAAGAAAAGATTGTAAAAATATTCAATTTTATGGTACCAAAAATTATAATAGGTAGATATTCATTAATCCGGTAGCAGTACTCGGTGATACTTGGTGTTCCTCATTACTACATCACTTCGAAAAGTAGTGATATCGACATTCGTGCAGTACGGTCATTCAAATATCAGCCTTTAGTCAAGGACAGAAGTCATAATATTAAAATCAATATTAGTAGCGCCACCTTGCGTCGATTAGCTATACTGTTTAGAATCTGACAGAATAAGAAGTACAGCTATTGCTCACTAGATGCTTATTCGGGATTTAATTGTTTATGAACCGTGTCATAACTGCATAAGGTTGAATTTAAACTAACATATTTTTGTATATATGTCATTTTTTACAGTATTTTTAGACCAATCATAGCACAAACATGCATGTAGTAACACGTTAACATTTTGCTTTACATGTGTGACTTTGGCGACAAAGGTTTTCTTACTAATAGGTCGTCATACGATTTCTACCTGTTTTTTTATTTCTGTGGTTTGAAATAATCTCTCGTATATGCCCTTTCCTTAATAACGAAAGTATAGCGCGCTGTACAAATGCTATAGCGCCATCTAGTGATGAGTTAATTAAAATATAAATATAACATTTTTAGACATTTCTTGGCTTGGCGCTGGTCAAAAGTTAATCAGTAACCCATAAACCCTTTTTTTATGAACAACTATTTCACAAAGTCTCAAAATAAACAATAAGTACAATTCAACTATAAAACTAAAGTTTATTTATCAATTGATTTCGACGTAATTACCAGGTTATTAATTAATGAAATCAAGTATATAATTTTAGTCAATTCACAATTCAATCTCGATTCGGTCAACTTCCAATCTGCGTTCTTAGAAAAATTACGAGAATTGGCCTTCTGAATTAACTTCAATTAACTTAACTAATATCTCCCGCAACATTGCTCTGGCAAGATTTCCGGCAACTGTAATGTTCCCAGCGACACATGAGTAATCTATATATCGCTCATTGGCTGCAACAATGTCATAATTAAAGTCATCATGCATTTTCCGTACGTTATTTTGATATTTATTTTGATATACTGTTTCTACTTTCAGATTCTTCATAATAGGTTTATAACATTTTAGAAGTGCCTTATTATTTTCTTATCTTATTATTGTTGCAATGAATAAGTCTTATTTGGTTGGATAAGCATAAGTGATTTAGGTATAACAACGACATAAATGTACGCTGTGACCATATTGCAGCAAATGAGCGATATGTTATCTATCTCATATTCTACGCTAACCAAGGGTGTGTAAAACGTAATATGTTAATAGTCTATGATGTAATGATATTTTAGATGAATATCATTAACCAATCATATAACGACTATCCACCTGCGCGGCGATGAATTGTAAAGCCGGTACTTCACGCTTGGTGTTTGTCACAAACACCAGAAATACAAAACAGGCGCCAAACACCGACTCACTGGCGAACACAAACGCGAATCACACAAGAAAAATAGGCAAACAGCCATCCGTTATTTACCATGTATACTACGTTATACACTACGTATAGAGTCTTCTTAAACCTGGTTCTAGACTTATTGTCAAAGGTACTCAAGGGCGTTGGTTTGTAAGTTTGTAAGTCACAAAACAACGAATAAAGTTCGACAAACGTATTTGTGACAAACCTATTAATGAGGTATTTGAAACATTGCTGTCTGAATGGCAGGAAAGGTGGGAAACTTATACCAAAGGACGCCACTTGCATCTGTTTTTTCAATCGATAAGAGATAGATTAAAGAAACAGTGGTTAGAAGTCGATTACCCCGGTGCAATTTTTAACTGGGCGTGGAATTTTAAACTCTTTTCGTTTAAATTAATGCCGTCGCCCTTATACGAATGTCTAAAGCAAATCATGAATCCGATTAAACGGCACACTATGTGCTCTGGGAGTAAGAATCTTTTGTGTGTAGTGGGGTAAGAATCTTTGGCGGCGGGAGCGGGACGACATCTTGAATTCGTTGCAAGGGGTAAATATATTATTCTGATTTGGTAACAAGGGAGAATTACCAAGCGTTCAGATTTTGCAATTCATATTATTATTGGAATATATGTGTTAGGTAACTCAATGTTTTAGGTCCCCAATAATGTTAGATACTTAAAATCCGTGGTGCACGGCAGTTGAACTTCACTTGACTAGACATCTTTAGGCTTTTAATGCCATATTTGCCATAATGTTGTCTCTCAATTGCTAAGAGAGGAAGTTAAATTCCAAAAGCTTATTACTCCTACAAATTTCTTATGATTAAATTCGTTGTGAGTTCCAAGGCAGCCGTAGTCTTAGCCCTGGGACTGCAATAGACTTCATTGTTCATTGTTTGGGGGTGTAAGTAGCTCATCAACATCTTTGAACCAAAGCCAACTTCACCTGCACGCGGTACACCCTGCTGACTGACAAACGAAGCTCTGGCAAAAAGAGAGGTAGGGAGTGTAATTGTAAGCTACCCGACTGGGGAATGTACCTCCACCTCACAGAATACCGCAGCCAAATAACGATTCCCTTGAGGGTTGTTGTGTTCCTACGAGTGAGTGAGCTCACCAGAAAGGAAGGAGATGCGTTGGCAGCGGGGGTGGCGGCGCGCGAGCGATATTTTATGTTGCGAGCGTTAATATGGCTACGGTAACCGCTTCACATCAGTCGGGCCGTAGGCTTGTCTACCACCTGACGTAGTATAAAAAAAAATGCCTTTTTTGGTCGCCACTGTTAATCCTGGCTATACAGGAGACACAGTGGCGGGAATGTGTTAAAAAAACGTGTTTGCGATGTATCTAAACACTATCAGTATTGCGCGTAGCCTTCTAATGAAGCAGTTACTGTGTATTTAGTAATCTATCTTTATAAACTAGTGGTTAATTTAATACACTACGCTGTGTAGGTATTCATTTCATATCATTCTGCTTTTGTTTTAACAAAAATAGATTAACCTGAAAGTAATAGACACTTAGGTCACAAGCTCGTCATCTGTCATAATTCATTATGTTTATCCCGTCCGTTAGCACGGTCGCCAAGCCTTATGTTGGCTGTTCGTAGTCGGTGTCAATGTGTTTAGTGATGCTGGTGTTTGCGGCATCAAGCAGACAGAGCCGGCCTAAAACCGGCACCGACGTCCATCACTGGAGAACACAAACAGGCGTTCCATCTACACGTTCGTGTTTGTCGTTTCGTGTTTGCTGTTTGCCGTTGTTTGCCAAGCATGTAGAGCCGGCTTCAAGATTATTAACACTTTACGGGACAGAAGTCTGAATTTAAATATCAGAGGTTGTCACTATAACTTTCCATACAAAAAACCACTACATTTATAGCCGTACTTATCAAAATAAAATAATAATTTAAAAAAACAAAAAACCCGCCTGCATGGATAACTACAATTAAAAATCAACTGAAAAGACTGAAACAAGATAAAAATTCAATGATAAGGTATTTAAAAAAGCAATGATTAGGTAGGTACTTAAAACTAGAAACGTAAATTGAAACACTACAAAACCTATGTACCTACGTATTGTACACTTAGAAATATCTGCACGGTAGTCTTTCAATTTTTTGCAACAGTATAAACAGAATTGCAGTCGGAGGCATGAAATTAAGTGCTTCTATATGATAAATTATTATCTCTTTGCGCATGCCTCCGACTGCAATTCTGTTTATACTGTTGCAAAAAATTGAAAGACTACCGTGCTGATATTTCTAAGTGTACAATACGTAGGTACATAGGTTTTGTAGTGTTTCAATTTACGTTTCTAGTTTTAAGTACCTACCTAATCATTGCTTTTTTAAATACCTTATCATTGAATTTTTATCTTGTTTCAGTCTTTTCAGTTGATTTTTAATTGTAGTTATCCATGCAGGCGGGTTTTTTGTTTTTTTAAATTATTATTTTATTTATGTCTTTTTAGTTAAGAAAGATTACGTAACCGGATTAATTCCTTAAATGAGTTTATGTCATGTGGTTGATTTAGCAATTTTTTAGCGTCAAGAGAACTGATAGCAAGTCCGGAGAGAGTCTTTACTCAAAGCAAGTTATGTACATACTTAGAATCAGTGTTTAAAATCCTTCATTTTGATACCCCACTTAATATGCCTGGTAGATTTATTTTTATTTCCTCACATTATGGCTTCAAACAGCCGCTATATTGTTTTTTTTTTATATTTCACCTACCTAAGAACACTCGGGCTATTAAGACAAATCTAACGATACCTCAAATGTGAAAATCCATTCAACGGTTCTAGAGATACAAGGTAATAAAGAATATTACATACATACAAGATACGCGCTAAACACATAACCCTCCTGGCAGTCGGGTAATAAAAAGTATCATACCAAACTACGTCAGTAACCACGGGCATTACCGCTGTACGGAACAACGGCACTGTTATTATAAGTAGCAAAGTTAAGCCGTCAAGATGGTCTTTTCCAGTTGGCGCGACACTGACTTGGTGATTCTATGAATTCTCTAGGCAAACTAAGCCATAGTGCGGCATAGTGTCACTATATCTGTCACTTTTTACCCGACTGCGACAGAAGGAGGGTTATGTTTTTCGAGAGTATGTATGTATAATTGTTTGGCACGCTCTGCAGCCTGAACGGCTGGATGGATTTTAGCTTGAGAGGTGTCGTTAGATTCGTATTTGCTGTGAGAGTGACATAGGCTACATCAAATATAAAAAAAATCAATATGGCGGCTGTGAGCCGCAAAATTGTCGTAGCAGTAATTTTTTTCTTCTTCTAAATATATCGATATGGGTATCAAAATAAAGGTCTCGATGACCTGATTTCAAATATATATTTGATATATTAGTTTTTGCCCGCGGCTTTGCTTGTATGGAATTTTTGGGGTGTATGTGGCTCATCAACATCTTTGAACCAAAGCCAACTTCACCTGCACGCGGTGCACCCTGCTGACTGACAAACGAAGCTCTGGCGAAAAGAGAGGTAGGGAGCGTAATTGTAAGCTACCCGACTGGGGAATGTACCTCCACCTCACAGAATACCGCAGCCAAATAACAATTCCCTTGAGGGTTGTTGTGTTCCTGCGAGTGAGTGAGGTCACCAGAAAGGAAGGAAGGAGATGCTGCGTTGGCAACGGGGGTGGCGGCGCGCGAGAGATATTTTATGTTGCGAGCGTTAATATGGCTACGGTAACCGCATCCCATCAGGCGGGCCGTATGTTTGTCTGCTACCCGACGTAATATATAAAAAAAAAAAATATATATTATTGTTACGCGTGATTAATAAATCTGTTGTAGGTGCAGTAGGGTTTTTGGTTTTTTTAATTAACGTTATAACTTGTTTGTATTTCTATGCGATGTAGAAATGTATATATTTTAGATCTTAGATTTGACAGTACAAAGAATTGATTAACTTGTATGTAAACAGTAAATCTTGTTCTTTACAATGATAGTATGAGCATAGCGCGGTAAGCACCGGTGTGCATTATACACTATTTTTTGTAGTTCCTGCGATGCCCTTCAATTAGTTTTATATTACAAGATTAAAATTGCCACGGAGAAGAGGGGGACTCCTCTAATACAGGTTATTTTAACTTAACAGAGGAGATCCCAAATCATTGTAAACCAAACTTGTAATGACCAATAAACTGAATTTGAATTTGAATTTGAACTGCGATGCCCGTAGTGTCAAACTCCTGTTTAGTCAGAGCACTGGTATCGCCGTTACTGTCCTGTAAAGTGTTAATGAGTCAGCTAAACATATTAAATATACATACAGACTCTTGTAAGCCTTAAATGATAAGATAAGTCTTCGCAGTTTCTGATAAGCTCAAATTATATGTTATCATTTACGACACGATCTATTTTTATATGTCATAGATTATAATAATTCAATCCCGATTAAAATATTTAACAGCTTAGGAAATACCAACAATCAAAATTAATCCCTTTTGCTTCTGTTCAATTCGAAAGTTCATGGGAGATAATTGGCTTTAATTATAATCAGGGTAAAGTGTGCCGGTCCACGACTTCTTTATCAGCAACTTGATTAGATTATTAAATTGAAAACTTCTTAGGCGCGTTGTGTAGATTGTGTGTGAATACGTCTTTAAAATTACTTCCGTAGGGAGGCAATTAAAAAAAAACAACGGGAGTGCCGGCAGAAGTGAAAACTTGAACATAAACGTTGTGCATTTTTGAATATTTTGGAATGGTTAGGGAATAATTTCGCACGAATTGCTTTATTTATCATTAAAGTACTATCATTTATGTGGTAAAATACAATATTCATTTATTGCGCTATCGTACACAAACATGACAATTTATATTAGGTACATTAAAAATAAACAGCAGGAGCAGGCATACATTTTCACCGCGCGGTAGAAAGAGAGGGGGATATTACTTCCTCTCCTACGCCGCGCCGGCGGTCTTCTCTCCCTCCGTCTCACGAATTTTCGATCAGGCCACGTGTCCTGACGCGAGTTTAACATTTTATACCCATCCCAAAAAGTGTACAACGCCGCTAAAGAAGTTTTGACTTCAATAAAATCAAAAGACTTAGGTAGTCTTTTGATTTTTTTGAAGTCAAAACTTATACGAAGCAGCAAGCTTGTTTCAGTTGCTATTCAATTTTACTACAAACATTTTCCATTCCTCATCATCATCTGAGCCATTTTAGTCTCCACTACAGGAGCACGACCCTCTCTCGTCCGTCCTAGACGGAAGGAGGATTTGGCCTACACTCCCCACGCTGGCCAAACGGGTTGGGGAGGCCTGATCGATATTTGATAATGTATTTCCCTTAGTCGCCTTGTACGACATCCACGGGAAGAAACGGAGTGATTCTATTCTAGTCTTCCGGAAACCACACGGATTTTCCATTATATTAATATATTTATCTGTTTTTTTCGCAGAAGCAGTTACCAGCTTTACATAAGCATAAGATAATTTATTATGTAACATATTATTAAAATATATAATTATGTTGTGCAATTTGTTAAATGTTATGATTATAATGATAGATGGAATTGTTTGTTTTATTTTGACATGTGACCGATGAATGAAAAGGAGATTGCCCGTGTATACAAGTACTGATAACAATCACTAAATAACTTTCACTTAGTTCTTTATCGTCACTAGATGCTTTTTCTATTCAATGGGGGACTTTTGGCAGCACTGTAGCGTAGGGTCCAATCATTTGTCAATTCATAGCATCTTGTCAAACGTCTTGTTGACGTCTTGTGTTGTCTTGTCGTCTTAAAGTTTCACTGTCAAAAAATTCAGTATAGTGCCACAAACTTATCTGGCCCGGTGGCGGGGGCGGTGCGATCGACTTAAGTGTTGCTATTAAACGAAATGCCGCCCGTTTTAGAGTAAACATAAAAATCAAAGAAATATATACACTGTTAAAATAATAGCATTGATATACTTATTAATTGTGTTGTGTGGTGTTTCAATTAAATATCAATTGCCTTCTATGTTTTGTTGATTAGTTTTAAAAATGCACCACGTTAAGTCGCGATCATAGCTATTATATAATATTAGAGAGTTATAATATTGCACAGAAACAACTCGTTGACGATTTTTTTATTGTAAGAAATGAAATATGTGTAGAAAAAGATAATATGTATTTAAAAAAATAGACCTCAATGGAATGTGCATATGCGGTAAGTAAATTAATTGTACCTGGCAATACTACATTCCAAGATGGCGGCTTTAGTTCTAAATTTGGCCACCGGGTCAGATAAGTTTGTAGCACTGTACATTTTGACAATCTGGACGCGACGCCTACCTAGCGACATCTAATGTCAGAAAAAATATCAAACATTCATCAAATACATTTTCCATTGAAAGCTATGGAAAACATACACTCAGTGAATCTACTCGCTCCACTTCGGCTCTTCTTCGCTCGATTTCGGCCCCGTGGACTAGAATCCGTTCTATTGTATGTGTATATATAATAATATGGTGTTTGTAGTACTATTTCATTCATCCATCATTTAACCACATTCGTAATTTTCTCCACTCCCAATACTGGACTGGACTGGTAGAGAATGCAATTAGCATTAACTCCGCCTATTGTACCAGTTTATTGTGGACAATAAAGTATTAATTAAACTACCCTGGATTCTACCCCACGGTGCCGAAATCAAGGTTGAGTGGAGCGATTAGATTCATCATCCATCATTCCTCAAGGACATGATCGATCTCAATTTTTTTTCGACACAAACCTCAAGCATGTCGAGGTCTTTAACGGGCGTGTGACCAATGTTCTAAAATTATAAAAACTCTCTATCAGTAACTTAAAATACATAAAAGTAGAACGATCTGCGATCTTAAAATTTTAATAACTTATGTCCGACGTGTATTATGATCGATCAAAGTTTGTTATAAAAAATAACCATTGTAGAAACAAAAGAAAATACTATAACTTTTGTTACGACACTAGCTACATAAACGCAATATTTAACATAGCTGTCGTTGACGTCATAATACTGTATGCCTTTTGTATGGAGCGTTTTCGGGATAGTCCAAAATTGTGATCTTCAAGTTATCATATCTCGAGAAGTTTTTAGCCTATCGAAGTAATTCTTTCACCTTTAGTTATATTATTGTGACGTCTTTAAATAACAAATCGAAAAAAAAAAATGGTTCACAAGTCTATTATGACAAGTTTCATTATAATCGGTTCAGTTGTTTTGGAGCCGATTCCTTTCCAAGAGTGACTTTTCGGCGTATATAAGCGTTACTTTACGTTATTAAGGTGAAGTGAGTCCAGGAAACACGCTTATTGAAAGAATAGTTCTATTAAACTATTTCAATTTGGTTCCTAGAAATTTAACTATGAAATCTTAAGTCCTTTCTGCAGGGCACAAAGCTATTGAAAACACAATTAATAATTTTTGGCTCGATAGAAAAAAATCGCGAACTTACTCTCTAAATTTGCACTAAGTAAAAATTATAACTATTTAATACAATTTTTTTATAAGGAAATTATACCAAAATTTTCATAATTTTAATTACGAGAGCACTATGCTATTACTTTTAAAAATAAAATAATTTAAATAAAATTATTAAAAGAATAACGATTTGCGGTCGCGCACCCTCCCCGATTCTCGATCGCTCTCAACGTCAGTGCTCTAGGAGCTGCGTTCGAGGTAGGACCTGTGCCGCGCGTCCGTTCAACGCGTTGTCAATAAACACGTTGAAATAAACACAGTGTAGGAATATCAGTAAGACAACAAAACAACGATGATGATGATACATTTATTTTTTTACTGAGACCCGGTTTTCTTTTCTCATGCTAGATGTTTCTTTGGAAAACTTTATTATAAATCTTTCTTGGAATATCTGTAAACCCACATTGAAATTCGTTCAGTAGCGATTGAGTTTATCGCATACATGTAGGTACGCGATCATCGAAATCGGTTTGGCCGTTTAGGCGTCATAATTTTTATTTTTTATACTTCGTCGGGCCGTAAAAACATACGGCCCGCCTGATGTGAAATGGTTACCGTAGTTATAATAACGCTCGCAACTTAAAATATTGCTCGCGCACCGCCACTCCCGCTACCAACACAGCAACTCCTTCCTTTCTGGTGACCTCACTCACTCGCAGGAACACAACAACTCTCAAGGGAATTGTTATTTGGCTGCGGTATTCTGTGAGGTAGAGGTAAATTCCCCAGTCGGGTAGCTTACAATTACGCTCCCTACCTCCCTTTGCCAGCGCTTCGTTTGTCAGTCAGCAGGGTGCACGGCGTGCAGGTAAAATTGGCTTTGGTTCAAAGATGTTGATGAACCACTTACAGCCCAGATATAGTGATAACCCCAAAGATAGTGGAACAAACAGACATCCATACTTTCGCATTTATAATATTAGTAGGTAGATAGGTGTTATTTTGCGGAAGTCAAATTTACAGGCAATTTGATCTACACTACTTTGCGTGCTTCCGCCACCAACGTTTTTGGTGTAGGACACGACTTACGCTTAATATTTTTTTGGTGTAGGAGCTAGGACGTTGGATCATTAATATTTTAGGGTGTAAGTGGTTCATCAACATCTTTAAACAAAAGCCAACTTCACCTGCGCGCTGTGTACCCTGCTGACTGACAAACGAAGCTCTGGCGAAAAGAGAGGTAGGGAGCGTAATTGTAAGCTACCCGACTGGGGAATTACATCCACCTCACAGAATACCGCAGCCAAATAACAATTCTCTCATCAATCATGAAATCAAATCAATATATTTTTTTGTAAATACTAACTGTTACTCGTGGCTTCGCGCGCGTGGTCCAGGGAAGCTGCCATTAATTTGTGTATATTTTTTTCTTGTTGTCATTTTTTTACTTGATGGGATAAAAAGTAGCTTATGACACTCTCCAGACCGTAAACTATCCCCGTTAACAAAAATCATGTCGGTACTTAGGTTACTTTCGATGTAAAAGAAGGACAAATGTTTACAAAGTTTATTTTTCCCATTGGATTAAGATGTTTTTCCGTGATAAAAAGTAGCTATGTCACTCTCCAGATCGTAAACTATCCCCATTAAAAAAATCACGTCCGTACTTAGGTTCGTTATTGACGTGAAAGAAGGACAAATGATTAACTTTATTTTTTCCCGTGGGAATAAAATGTTTTTCCGGGGTAAAGAGTAGCCTATGTCACTCTCCAGGCCTTAAACTATATCAAAAAAAAAAACCATGTAAATCCGTTTGTTACTTTTGACGTGAAAGAAGGACAAACAACCTTTTACCTATATTATGCTATAGTGATTTAATCTTAAAAGATAGGCATATGCGCAAATTTACGCAGCGCACGCAACGTAAGCCCTCAAAAGGAATATTTTTTTCCCGTTTTTTATCGGTGCTCCGCTCCTATTGGTGTTAGCGTGATGTTATATAGCCTATATATAGCGTCCTTGAAATGTAGGCTAACACTAAAATATTTTTTTCAATTCGAACTAAGAAACAAACAAACTCTTCAGCTATATAATATTAGTATAGATAATACATAGAAAACACCCAGACCAAGATAAACAGACATGTTCATGCACACAAATATTTACTCGTATCTTGTGCGGGGATCGAACCCACGACCTCGGAATCAAACTGGACATGGTTAGCCATTGGACCACCGGGGTTGTCAAATATAAATACTGTTAATATCAATACCGCTGTATGCTCGGGCATAGTAGCTAGGGACAGACGCGTGATGTACGGCACATATCGATTCCTAGAAGGATGAAGAATAGTGTATGCTGGCGCGTGATAGTTAGTTAGTCTAAGTATGTACCTATTTTAGTTTGACCAATAATAAATATAATTGAATATAAAAGAATTATTGAATAGTTTTCTTTTTATTTTGAATTCTTTACTTTTTCATAATATACCAAAACATCACTTGTTTGCATGTTGAATATAATTTCATTAATAAAAAAAATGTATTTTTACATGTGGTTTATTTATTTTCATATAATTATATTTCCAGTAAGTACTTTTAACTATTGTATTGACGGGTGTAGGTGTAATACTACACGGGTGTAGATAGTCGCTTCGCTATACTGTGGCGTCTCGGCAGCGATCGCGCGCTTGTAAGCGAGTACCCCGCGCCGGCTCCTCTCAAGCCCCGCACCTCACCCCCTCGAAAACGGCCAAGCCCTGGACTCACGTCACCTTAATGAAACTAACGTCACAATATTGATTAGATAATTATTGACATTGTTTGTTTACATTACATGTATGTATTTTTCCTCAGAGCCATTTAGCAATAATAGGTGTATTAATTTATCAGGCAAGGTCAAGTTGATACAGAACTACTCGTAGATAGAGAAAGATAAAGACAAATTTGATAGTTTCCGTCCAATTCACGCAAGAAAGAGAGTAACTTACGTCATAATCATGCAAAGAAAAGAGACAGATTTCTTTCAAAGGAAAGCGCAGTAATGTGCTAAACTGTTAGTTAGATCTGTGGTTAGGATTATATTATATTTTGTCTGACAACCATAAATGTAAGCGATGTGTCTTTTAGCATTAGGTCCGCCTTTTGTACCATTTGTCTTATTGTGGTCAATAAAGTGTTTAAATAAATAAATAAATGTGCCTTCAGCAACCTATTTGAGAGTTTCTGGACGAAGTAGGTCAAATACATTTATGCAAGGAACGAATACGGACCCAAAGTTGATCCCTGGGGCACACCCATTTTTACATCAAAGCCATTCGATTTAGTGTTATTTACATAAACTATTTGCTTTCTATTGCTAAGGTATGATTCAATCATTTTCAGTGCTTTCTCTCTAGTACCGTAGTAATGAAGCTTGAGCAAGAATGTTTGGTGATCGATTCAATCAAATGCATTGGAAAGGTCGCAGAAGGACACATCCAAGCTTATGTACTAAGTCTTGTCCCGATACTGTAGAGAGCTGTAGAAGCTATTTCAGTATCAGAACGCCACAAGCAATGTTTTTTTTTTTTGTAAAAGAGGGAGGCAAACTAGCTTGTGGGTCACGTGATGGTAGGCAGTAAGCAATCAGCACAGCATATACACATTAGTAACAAGAGGTCACTGATCCGTGATTTTTATCTGACTACAGCAGAAACCAAAAGAAAGGATTATGAATTTAGCAGTTTATGTATGTTACGTCTCCCATGTCGTATTTCTTTTTATATGAGACGGGGGCAAAGGAGCATGCGGGTCACCTGGTGGAAAGCAATCATCACCGCCCATGGAGATCAGCAAAACCAAGGGGTCGCCGATCCGATGCCAGTTTTTAAAAGAAATAAAGACTCTGTTCTTGAAGGCTACCATGTGGTAATTATTCAGAAATAACTCAGGGTGAAGTTGATTCTACAGTTTTACCGCTCGTGGTATAAAGTGTCTTAAGAACCATACTGAAGTAGATCGCCAATTATCACTATGATATGGATGGAATTTTAATTTATGGGGAGTTGTACGATAGTGGAACTCAGCGACAGGTATCAAATCAAACAGCCCCCTTACACCATCTCTTATTGCGATTCAATAACTGAATAGAAAGCTGAATTGAACCGCAATAAGAGATGGTGGTAAGGGGGCAGCTCAGTATTTCCTCGAGTACACCGTTGTCAATGCAAACTGTGCCTTAACAATAAATTGTCATAAATAGATATGCGAGATTAGTTATCATTTAGATATGGGTTACTATATAAAATGAAAATCAATTAACTAATTAATTGAAGTGATTAGCATCCATCATGAAAGTTGCTCTCGTGTTATTAGTGGTAGTAGCTGCTGTTGCAGGTAATATATTACGATGTTAAGGGGACGCATTATTATACAGGATGTAATTTTAAAGACTGGTCTAATTTACAGAAGCGATTGTGTAGTTGTTACTGATCATGAAACAATAAAAAAATATATACCTTAAAAAACATCAAATTCAGTTTAGTTTTTGTAGTATCTGTCATTTTTGCGTATACTGTGATGGTGATAACCACTGAAAGCGGTCACATCGCGCGCAGAGGGAGCATCTACCTCACGTGGCTCTTACCTACATAGTACTACATAGTAAATTTGGATCTCAGAGATAAACAAGAAATCTTTCGATAGCCTTACCGCTTTTATGGTTGATTAATTATTAGGTTTTTTTTATTGATTCGTGATTAAATCTAATAACATAATCATCTCCTAGAATTTGACCAGCCTTTAAAAGTGCACTGTGTATAATATTCTTGCATATAACATGGCGACAACAGGGCGAGCTTATCTCTTTAAGAGATTTCTTCCAGCTAACCTAACAATAGTGAAGAAATAATATTTGGCTGGTAGGCGAAATATGCAAACATGTACTTATATGTTGACATGTTATGAATGTATACTGTAATATAATCAATTAATTTGAGTAAAGTAATGCTCTGTTAAAAGTGGTAACAGTTACATATAACTTATATATATGATGATATATAACTGTTACCACTTTAAAAAATATTTTATTAATTCGATTTATTTATTCGTTATTAGCTTCCGTGCTAGCTTTTGTGGCGAAACATTCAATTCAATACTACTCGACGCGAGTATTGTACTATCAAATCAAATTGCCGGCAATGAGAGTATCGTTCCGCGTGCCTTGCTTGCATTATGTCGTAACTTTTAATAATAATAATAATATGGCGTAAACCTGTAGTATTAAGTATTGATGATCGCAGGACCATATGGCAAGGCAAAGAGCTGCATGGACGGTTCTTCCGGGCTCTACATGGGCCCGATGTAGATCACGTTGCATCCGTAACCTGGCTGCGTTTCGAGGACCTCATTGGGGAAAACGAAGGTTTTGTCTGTGGAATTATGGACGAAGTTATCAAGACGAATAACTACCGGAAATATATCATGAAGGATGACACGCTTGATAACTGTCGGGCGTGTCATCTACCTGGAGAATCCCTTGGACATGTAATTTCCGGTTGTTCTCATCTTGCTAACGGCGAGTACTTGCACAGACATAACCAAGTAACCAGGATTATTCATCAGTTTGCCTTGAGATATAGTCTTGTGATTGCCGAGGTACCGTACTACAGGTATATGCCGGAAGCAGTTCTCGAAAATGACCATGCTACATTATACTGGGATCGATCTATTATCACTGACAGGACTATTGTAGCCAATAAACCTGACATCGTGATAATAGATCGATCAACGCGCCAAGCAGTCATTGTTGATGTCGCTATCCCACATGACGTTAATCTTGTGAAAGCTGAAAAAGATAAATTATCTAAGTATCTTGATTTAGCTCATGAGATTACGGCCATGTGGGATGTCGATTCAACAGTGATTGTTCCGATAGTTGTGACGGTTAATGGTTTAATCGCCAAGAGCTTCGACCAACATCTCAAGAAGCTCGCGTTGGGAAGCTGGATCAAGGGTCAGTTAGAGAAGGCTGTTCTCCTTAGCACGGCACGTATTATGAGGAGGTTTCTGTCTCTGTGACCTTGACCACCGATAGTTTGGACCTTGTTCCCGCTATTTTATTTCTGTTAATGTTTTTGAATTGATTTTATTCATGATTGTATATTGTAGCCTTCTACTTAAATATGATCTTATTAATTTCAAGACATTACCCCTTACTCCATAACCTTCCAATTTGTTCAGTAAAATATCATGGTCAACAGAATCGAATGCTTTCGATAGATCCATGAACATCGCACTTAAAGCTATCTTATTATCAACATTGATTAACACTTAAGAGCTAAAATAAAATTGCGACACAATTCCACGGAGGAAAATCGGGAAAAGTACATTGCTTTGCGTAACCATTGCAACAAAATGTGCAGAAATGCTAGGCGGAAGCACATTCACCAGTCTATAGAAAACTGTTCACCTGGTAAGATGTGGAAGTTTCTCAAAAGCGTGGGAGTGGGGAAGGCTCCAACCAACCTCAGTAGTAATGTAGACCTGAATGCGTTAAACAAACATTTTAGTGCATCTCCAATATCCTTGACTCCGGGTATCAAACAAAATACACTAAAACATCTAGCTGATTCCCCTACAATTAATTGCCCTCAATTTGTAATTCCAAAGATCACTCCCGGGGAGGTAATTAAGATTATTGATACTATTAAGTCTCGAGCTGTTGGTAATGATCTTATCTCACTTGATATGGTTCAGTTGGTGAAGGAAGAAATTGCGCCTATTCTTGCGGACATTATTAACTGCTCCTTGGTATCTGGGGTTTTTCCTAGCTCATGGAAATTAGGCCATATCATCCCATTTCCTAAGAAGCCTAATCCCTCATCTTTTTCCGAATACCGGCCAATTTCTATTCTCCCAGTACTATCTAAAGTTATGGAGCACTTTGTTCATCGATGCTTAACAAAACATCTACAGCAGTTTAATCTATTAAATCAATATCAGTCCGGATTCAGAGGTGGGCACAGCACCGTTTCAGCTCTTGTCAAGGTCACTGATGATATTCGTTGTAATATTGATAATAAAAAGCTAACAATTCTTTCTCTTCTAGATTTCACTAGCGCGTTTAATTCAGTTGACTTTGACATAATGCTTCAAGTACTTAGAACATATAATTTCTCACCATCTTCACTCGCATGGTTTGGGTCTTATCTCGTGGGCCGGCGTCAACTGGTGAAGGTCGATGAGTGCAGATCTGACTGGTGCGAGCTGACTGCTGGTGTCCCTCAGGGCGGCATACTCTCTCCTGTGCTCTTTGCAATGTTCATTAATGACATTACTACATCTATCTCCTCTTCTTATCATATGTATGCCGATGACCTTCAAATTTATACCGCTGCCCCTCTGGATAACTTTGCACAAGCTATTAAAATTATCAATGCTGACCTTGCTGCAATTGCAAATTGGTCCCTAAATTTCGGTTTAAAAATTAACCCTGCAAAATCCCAGGCCATTATAATAGGAAGTCCTTATTTTATTTCCAAACTGGTAACCAGGACAATACCTAGCATTGTTTTCTCAGGTACCATTATTCCTTTCTCTTCATCTGTTCGCAATCTAGGTATTGTCATGGATCAAACATTGTCATGGGCGCCTCAGATCAGCGAGGTTAGTCGTAAATTATTTGCGTCGCTTCATTCTTTGAGACGCCTGCAAGATTTTCTACCTTTCAGTACTAAAGTGATGTTGGCACGCTCCCTTCTCCTTCCCTTATTGGATTATGGTGATGTGGCCTATCTGGACCCGACTGAAGGGCTGTTTGATAAATTGGAGCGTCTACAGAACCTTTGTATCAGATACGTTTTCGGTTTGCGTAAATATGACCATGTCTCACGTTTTCGCAAGCAGCTCGGTTTGCTTCCCATTAGGCTTCGGAGAGACTTCCACATACTCACTCTTCTTTTTAACGTGCTATTTAATCCATCTGCTCCTCTATATCTAAGGGAACGATTTCGGTTTCGTGAGGTTGATTGCCGTCTGCGTTGTTCAGGGACTCGGATTTTGGACATACCTACTCAAAACACCAATGCGTACACAAATTCTTTCACAGTAAGATCGACAAAAATGTGGAACGCATTGCCTATTGATGTTCGGATGGCTCCTACGTTATTGTCCTTCAAAAGTGGATTAAGAGGATTCTTTACTGATGAGACTTGAAGTTACTTAATATTTTTATTGCCTATGTACTATTGTTTCACAATTTAGTTATTTGTGTATTTTATTTATTTATTTGTTTGCAAATTATCTTTTCTAATTTATTACTCGATGTTCTACTGACTTGCCAATCACTGTAGTATCCACTCCACGCAGTTACTCTAAGGTTGACTGGAAGAGATCCCCATGTGGGATAAGTCCGCCTTTGTATCCCTTTATTTTACATGTACTCATTTGTTGTAATCTGAACAATAAAGATAATACAAACAAACAAACAAACAAACACTTTTTGTTAAGTTCAAAACATTTTCTGAATCTGATACGTGATACGTCGTAGCTCCAGGCTTCCAGTAACAGTTCACCAAGTAATTTGAGCCTATAGCCAATAGTTCTTGTAATATTTTAATTCATGGTAATGTTACTTATACTGCGTTTTTATTCTGTTTAATATTTGTCTCAGTTTTCCTAGAATTATCTTTGTAGCACATTTATAACAATAAATTCAACCATTTATTAATTTACCTGTAATATTTTACGTTTTATTTTAGCTGGGCCACTCCACGATGTGGTCATCCGAAAGATGAAGACGGAGAGTGACCTTCGGTATCAATACATGGACGATGCCGATGGTATCCCCCACCTCTACGACACATGGGTTAAGATCAGCGACCTGGAGAGAATAGCCCGATTTGATGCTTTCACGGAAACTCAATTCCACTTATTCACTAGGTAAATTGATTAACTTTACAATGACCACATTTCTCACTATACTGTGGAATAAGAATACGGGACCACACACATTTTCTACCACTGTGTCTTCTGTGTAGCCAGGATTAACAGCTGTGACCAATGGCAATGAACGGTGAAGTGCACAGCAGTAAAACTATTTTGGAATTTGACTTCCCCTCTTGGCAATGTGAGAAACAGCAATATGACAAGTAAGGCACTAAAAGCCTTAAAACAGATGGATAGTCGAGTCAAGTTCAATTGGCGTGCACCACGGATTTTAAATGTCTAACACTACTTCGGGACTTTAAGTTTTGTTGTGTAACTGACTTCACTTATACTATATGATAAAGCTGTGAAGCCACGTTAGTTCATTACTTTTTTTTTCAGGGCTAACCCTTCAGTCAGTCAACCTCTGGTCATTAATAACCCAGGTCTATTAGCTTCGTCTAACTTCAGCCCCAACCGTAGGACAGTTGTCTTGATCCACGGATGGCTCGGTTCTGCTACAGCTTTATTCAACCAGCACATGGTACCAGGTAAGACTTCATTTTTCAATACGAAAGGACAAATTTGTCCGTTCTTAACAGTAGCTGCATTCGTGACCAATTTTTTTGTAATTACAATGCAGGGGCGTAGCTAGTCGTGGTCAAGTGCCTTGTGCTTAAAGGAGCGTCGCGCGAGGTCCTCTTGGAATCAAACGACGTTAACTAAAAGACCCTACTAAGAATAACTTTACCGAGGCTTTAACACACATATTGCAAGTGAAGTGTGCTTGAAAATAGATCCATCCTGAAAAGTGTCTAGCTGATGCGTCGCTAGTCGCCATGCCACTGTTACAATATCACGTTGTCTTGCATGGATCGCTATATTGAGCCTTGAAAAATAAGGATGAATGAAGAATGCATAAAGCTGTGATGCTAATGCTGATATGGACGTGAGGCAAAACTGGAGTGGATAAGATATTAGATCTATAGATATTAGTTAAGATTATTAGAGGAAGTTTGAAACTGGTACATGGGACGGAAATGATGAAATAATACTCCTTTCGTGGGCATGTAAAGCGGAGGGATGAAAGACATGTGACAAAAAGGATGATGAATTTGAATGTGAATGAATATTATAAGACAGATAGAACAAAAAAGAGGTGGAGGGATTATGTGGAAGATGATATCGTTAAGAAAGAGGTAACTGTAGATATGACGACTAATAAGGAAGAAAAAGACATACTGCACCGAACATGTTGACCCTTTTTTACCCATATCATCAATCACATAATCCAACCACCTCTTTTTGGTCTTCATGTCTCATGATATCCGTTCACATTCAAATTCATGGTACTTTACTTTAGTTTGTCAGATGAAAGGCGTTTTCCTTTCATGTTACCAAATTTTACGGGCTCAAAAATTCTAAAATGTTACAGGCAGCAATTTAAAATTACATTCTTAAATTTATATTTTTTATTTTATTTTAGTGGTTTAACAATGTAACTGAAGTAATTGAAAGAACATAATGTTAATTAAAGTTTATTTTTTCAGCTTACATTCAGGCTGAGGACGTTAATGTAATCGTCGTCGACTGGAGCGCTGGTAATTTTAACGGAAACAATGCAGGTTTTGCCGGTAAGTTCTAAAATATAATCATCGGTAAAGCCATTCAAACTAATCTGTCTTTCACCAAGAAATCGCAAATTTCTAAACGCAGCCTTCGCCGACCTAGCTTACTTGTATTACCTAAGATACGCACTAACTTAGGAAAAAAAAGTATCACCTTTGAGGGAGCACTGTTTTACAATACGAGTAAATTACCTTCTAGTATTAAGGATCTGGACTCTTTTAACGATTTTAAATCTCAACTAAACAATCATATCCTTGAAAACTATTGATTTCATAATAGAAATGTGAACTAGACTAAGTTTATAATAAGTAATATTGTTCTCATGTAAGTGGATTTATATGTAATCTTTATTGAGAATAAATTCTTTATACCTATATGTATTTTAACATAAAGATAGTCTCAGTTTAAGAGATGTTTCTTTTTGTGTATTTTTAAGCTATTGCATAGCTTCTATCGCGGGCCTTGAGCGCGGGGACCGAATCCAGAAATTCCGTAACGAAAAAACCTCACGCTCCCCACTCCGGTCACCACGCTCAAAAAGTGTAACTTGAATTAATATCAAAGCAAAAGCAATACTGCATAAATAAAATAAATAAATAAAATTATAATTGCATAAGTTGATACAAAATGCTATGCAATAGCTTTACCGCGGCAGTCCCCGAGTGCCACACGTCTTTTTTATATTTATTGGCGTATAGATGAATTAATTTTTAAGCTTCAGATTCTTTTGAATAACCAGCGAACGCTCTACCTTATCAATCAAGTATTATTTCATAAACTTCTGCGATATTAATATAAGACCTTTATCCCCACAGCATTAGCTGCAGCTAACTTCTGTAACTGGGTGAACTTCGTTACTGGCGCTTCTACGTCCCAATATCACATCGTCGGCTTCAGTGTCGGAGGTCAAGCTACTGGTATCATGGCCAAGAATATGAACGGAAGAGTCGCGTATATTTCTGGTAAGTATAAAACATTATTGATAGTTAAATCTGTTCATTACAAAATTAATTAAATAATTTAAACGGGTCACTCGCGTCTTTTTGTTGGGAAAGCCGACTAGTTTCGATCTCAAAAGGAGACCTTCCGTCCTTTCAGTGTCCGGCGCGAGAGACAAAGGGTGGACGTGTCTGGACATTTGCCCTGATGAAGGTCTCCTTTTGAGACCGAAACTAGTCGGCTTTCCCGACAAAAAGACGTGAGTGACCCGTTTAATTAATTTAATATAATGTCTCACGTGAGTTTTAATAATATTACTGTTCATTACAATATTAATGAACAGCTATCTGTTCATTAATATTGGCTTGTCTTTTTCCTATTACTTGTCGTCCGTGTAGTAAGTATATCTTTTTCTTCCATTCATTCTTGTCAACCTTTATATCTACAGTCACTCCTTTCTTACCAATATCATCTCTCACACAATCCAACCACCTCTTTTTTGGTCTTTCTCTCTCATTACATCACATTCAAATTCATCATTGTTTAATGTCTTTCATAATGTTGTTTTATCTTTTAATTCTTTCATTATGTCATCATCATCAGGCCCACTCTAGTAACCACCACAGGAGCACGGCCCTCTCTCGTCCGTCCTAGACGGAAGGAGGAATTGGCCTACACTCCCCACGCTGGCCAAACGGGTTGGGGAGGCCTGATAGATATTTGATAATGTAACCTTGTACGACATCCACGGGAAGAAATGGAGTGATTCTATTCTAGTCTGCCGGAAACCACACGGTCAATTTTATTAAGTAAATACATGTATTATTTAAAAACAAAATATATTTCAGATAATTATATGTATTTAAATGCACAGGCCGCCTCGTTGCACATGCAAATCTTGATAACAATTCAGTTTTCACAACTCTGTTTTAAATCGCATGTCTGTCTGTCTTGATCTCGGTGTTTATTATATATTATATGTACGTATTTGCAAAAACAAATGTTTTTAAGTACAAATATCAGTTATCTAGTGCCCATAGTACAATACATATTGAAAATACTGAAGTTCATCGGGCATATTATCCGAAAATAAAACTCTATGGAACGCCTTGTAGGTCAAGGCAAGGTGGAAGGCAAGAGACCCCGTGGCCGCTCTCCAACCAGATGGGGAGATTTAATTAAGTCTCATACAAAATCCTCCATGTCCGAATGCTCCCACAGTGCCTCCAACAGAACCAAATGGAGGAATATAACAAGAGCCGCAATTCGTAATAACCTGCCAATGAGTGGTCGGGCCACTCTGCCAAGAGTGCCCGACTGAGAAGAGAAGAAGATTAAAAAAAACCGGTCAAGTGCGAGTCGGACTCGCCCACCGAGGGTTCCGTACGTAGGATCACTATAAATTCGATATTTTTCATTATAAATAAGAAATAATGGGTCGGAAAAAATAAATAAAATATATTTTGCAATGTGCACATCAAGCCCTTTCATATGATACCCCATTTGAACTAATAGCTTCAATTTGAAATTTCGACCTTTTATAAAAAAATATAGACCCCCTACTATTTAAGATTTAATTACAAATGTATCTTATCTTATCTTAGAGTGGGTCCAGTGCTGAAGCACCGGTGACACGTCGACCCTCATGGATCTTTTGTGCTCTCCCAAATCCTTTAGTCACTCTCCCCTGACTGTCTGGAGACATGTTCCATGTACTTCAGTATATGGAACATGTCTCCAATTACAAATGTATACTTTTGAGATTTATTCCTGTACTTGTAGTCTATAACGATGTTACTTTCCAAATTTCATAGTTCTAGGTCAACGGGAAGTAGCCTATAGGTTTTGATTCCCTTGAGAATGTCGAAATATGCGTTTTTTGCTGAAACAACAGCCGTAACTTTTTTTACGTAAACTGAGCAGTTTGATTTTTTTATGACTTCATGGGACCGTAGACCGTATACAGTTCAAATTTCAGCTTGATACCTCCACGCATTCTCGACTCAGAGGGTCTTGACAGACAGACAGACGGACAAGAAAGTGATCTTATAAGGGTTACGTTTTTCATTTTGAGGTACGGAACCCTAAAATTAATATGAAAATCTTCTTTTAGGCCTTGATCCCTCTGCCGTTTGGAATCAGCACGATGTTCTCAATGCAGCAGATGCTGATTACGTTGAAGTCATCCATACCAGTATCAGTGGCTGGTCAGCACCCCTGGGACACGTCGATTTCTATCCTAACGGGGGAACTAATATGCCTGGATGCATATTGGTGAACCCTATCTGTGATCATAACAGGTGAGACTATCACTGTATTTTATTAACAACAAATTATAATTACCAAGCGTTAAGACGATTTCGCATTATTATTGGAATCGATGTGTTAGGAAACAACTCAATGTTTTAGGTCCCCAATAGTGTTAGATGCTTAAAATCTGTAGTGCACGGCAGTTGAGCTTCACTAGCCATCTCTTTAAGATTTTAATGCCTTATTTGCCATATCGCTGTCTCTCACATTGCTAAGAGGGGAAGTAAAATTCCAAAAGCTTCTTACTCCTACTAATTTCTTCTGATTAAATACGTTGTGAGTTTTAAGGCAGCTGTAGTTTTACCCCCGGGATTGCAATGGCCGTCACTGTTCATTGCCTTTTTTGGTGGTGGGCCCCCGTCCCGTTAATCAAATACAATTTGATGTTCAATACCTTACGTGCTTCCGCCACCAGTTAGTTTATGGAGAACTATTAGGTTTGAGGAGAGACTGTGCCTCTATTTGTGTATTCTATAGTCTGTACAATGATTTGTTTCTTCCCTTTTGAGGGGAAGGGGGCAAATGAGCATGTGGGTCACCTAATGGAAAGCTATCATCACCTCCTATGAGATCAGCAACAACAGTGGGGTCGTAGATCCGTTGCCAGCCGATACTCCTTCCTTTCTTTCTCTCTGGTGACCTCACTCACTCGCAGGAATACAACAACCTGTTATTTCGCTGCGGTATTCTGTGAGGTGGAGGTACTTCTCCAGTCGAGTACCTTAAAAATACAATAGTTCATGCAAAATTAAGTTTGAGGAGAGACTTTACCTCCATTTGACTGGTGACTTGTAATACAGGTGGGTACACATCCACCTAGCTCAAGCACCTTCTCTTCAATATTTTAATTGTACTTGTTTCAGTGTAATAATGTAAATTTTAATAATGTACATTTTGGAGAGAAAAAATAATTATTTTGTATTGGTTTTTTATATTTGTGTATTCTACCGACTGTACAATGGGTTGTTTTCTGAAGAGTTGTCTTGACATGATGTCCACGGCCTCTTTCTACGACTAGGGACTTAACGTGCCCTCCGAAGCACGAATTAACTAACACAACGTATTATAGAAAGTAATGAAATGAAATGAAATGAAATGAAATGAAATTGTTTATTTGCGCATATACAGTCATTTACATAAATATCAGGCCAAGGTAGTAAATTGTTTGGCAACTGTACATTGCCTTAAAAATGTAGGCATGCAAAATATTGAAGTAGGTAGGTACATTAAAATATAGTAGGTACAATAAAATCTTAATAAAGAAATGTCAGTTTTATTAAACATTCGAATTATCCTTATAATAAGTCTATTAATCTATCCATTCCGATCCCATAATAAAAGATTTGATAATAAAATAAATTAACTTTGAATGTCAAGTTTACATTTTTAATATTTTCTCTGGTCAGTTAAACTAGATATTATTACATAGAAACTAGATACCTACATACACAATTAAAATAAAAAATAATAATGATGATGATAATAAATGTCAGATTTTTTAAAAGTCAATTTTAACAACTACAACAGCGCAATCACCTTACGCATACAGCATTTTCACATATTGGAAAATTAATAACAAAAATCAATAAAATGTCATTCGATAAGGATGTTAATGTCAAGTTTTTTTTTTATGTTCTTCTCTCGATATCAGATACTTCTAAAATTTATAATTCAGATAATCGTTTACACAATAAAAAGAATTATGAAGAAGCCATTCGGTCAGCTGTTTTTTAAACTTGTTAACTGGCAGCTCAGTAAACGCAGACGGCAGTTTATTGAAGAGTTTAGGCGCCATATATGAAACATTTTTCTGGAAAAGTCGGAGGTTACTTTTCGGCATAACAATTTTGTTCTTTCTTATTGACCGCACGTGTTCTTTTATTTGTGCACAGGAAACATACAAACTAACAGACGGTTTAGAACCGTTAAGTCTGAGAAGAGATTTTGCGTCCCTTTGTGTATTCTACCGTCTGTACAATGGGGTGTGTTCAGAGGAGTTGTTTGATATGATGCCAACGGCCTCCTTCTACAGTCGCACCGCTCGCCATCGACAGGGAATTCATCCTCACACATTGGAGCCTAAGTGGTCACGTACTGTGCGGTTCCAGAGAAGTTTTCTCCCGCGTACTGTCAAGCTGTGGAATGAACTGCCTGTCGAGGTTTTCTCAGGGGACTACAGCATGGGGTTCTTCAAAAAAGGCGTGAAGAGGTTTTTACAGGGTCGGCAACGCGCGTGTGATGCCTCTGGTGTTACAGGCGTTCATAGGCTACGGTAACTGCTTTCCATCAGGCGGGCCGTATGCTTGTTTGCCACACTGGTGGTATAAAAAAAAAAAAAAAAAAAAAAAATACAATTCTGGATGTTGTTTAACGAACATACAAGCATCCAGAATATATAAACATGGTAGGGTTAGGATCCCAAGTTTTTTGAATAGAGGCTTACAAGATTGTCTACACCCATATCACACATATCGCTCTAATACATTTTTTTTGAGCTTTGAAAATTCTTTCAATTTCAGGCGAGTTGCCCCAGATTATTAAGCCATAGCGTAACATGGAAGAGACAAAGCCATAATAAGCATTCAGCGCTGTCTGAAGCGATGCAACTTGGCGGAGTCTATATAGTGCAAATACAAATTTATTTATTTTTTTGCATGTAATGTCAATGTGTTTCTTCCAATTTAGGTTTTCATCAATTGCGATTCCTAAGAATGTTGTAGAATTTGTTAAGTCTATTTTGTGGCCGCTACAGTTTATATTAATTTCAAGTCTAGGGCTTGGGTACGTTTTAAATTGAACAGCCTTGGTCTTTGTAAGGTTTGCCTGTAAATGATTTATATGAAGCCACTTCAGAACCCGTTCTAGTGTACAATTGACTTCATTTTCAAATGTATGAGTGTTGTTGCATTTGAAAATAAGTGTGCAATCATCCGTATCACGTATTACGAGTATATACTTGCACAGAAATCTTGAAAGTTTCGACTAAATTCATAACTTGGCTATGAAATACTTACTATTGAAGTTTGTTATATTTATCATTTCTTCTCTTCCAGATCTTACGAATACATGGCAGAATCTGTAAGAACTGGTGGTTTCACCGGAACCGAATGCCTGAACCAGTTAGGAGCTACTCTACAGATTTGTAATCGTCCATCGAGACTTCCCATGGGCGGTCGCTTTCCGAAGACTTCGTAAGTATTAACAGTGACCTATTCAAGCTACTACCGCATTCAAAGCGCCCTTAGATGTACAGCTGGTCTTCACCAGGTTCTAGTGTCCAAGCTGATACGCAGAAGAACCAAGCGGCAGGTATCAAATCAAATAGCTCATCCGAGCACTCCACGTGGTATAATTTATATAGAACGCAAAGAGATGCAACATCTCTGTGTGCTTCGAACAGCTCTTCGTTGTATGCGATCAAATGGAGCAAGTAAGTACTGGGGCGCACCAGCCCAGAGCTACCAGGAAAGAATTTGTCCATTTTTATTTATTGCTGTGAAGTCGCAGTGTGGCGCCATCTATCTATTATGTATTACACTACTAAGCACTACTATTGCAGTCCATCGTTACAGATGAAATTCGGCTATTTTTATGTGAATACGTGTTTAAAATTGTTTCCATAGGCAATTAGAAAAACGAATGATAACAAAATCGAGGGATACAGTTTGGTGTTGCAGCTACAAATCTATCATCTCCATTCAAAAATCAATCACACCACTGGATATGTTTGTTTACTAGATTACTCAAAGCGGTTTACTGGATTAAATTTGCTTTTAGTTTATTTTAATTAGTTTTAATTTAGATGTATTTATTTAATTTTATTTATTTTAAATTTACTCTATGTATCCAATATTGTATTCTTATTGAGCATTAGATATTTGACGTTAACATAGAAATGTCGCACTCAAATTTTGACATATGACGTGCCATGTTTATTTTAGATATGCGATATTTATATTTCATAATTATTGTCTTTTCAGCGGCTTTGGCACCGGTATCTTCCACTTAAGGACCAACCGTTCGCCTCCATTCTCCAGGGGTTGATAAAAACCAAATCTCTACTCTACAGCCGATCTCTAATGTACCTTTTTACGATTTAAAACTTATTAAAGATATTTTTAATAAAAGCGATTCATGTTTCAATGACTTATAGTTTTCAGCCCCGGATCTTGAATTTTTCGAGGTGGGGCAAAAACTAAAAAATGCCGCCCCCGCTCGCCAATATCCTTACCTTAATCATCATCATCATCACTTCAGCCATAGTGGTCTTTTGAGAATATGATATTCAGCGACGGAGGGACTATTACTAAACTTATACTGTGCTTTTACTATTATTTCCGCTTTCGGTAAAGGCCCCCTCAAACAGCCGCGACCAGCGGTGGCGGTGGCGGTGGCGTTCAGTTGTAACGCTAGGTAACACAAGGAAACATGCAAACAAGCGCGGTCGCCGCGCGGCCTGGACGCGGCTGGCCGCCACCGCAAACCACGCCCTAGCCCCGCCCTGATCGCCACCGCGTTGGTTTGTAGTGTCAGCGGCCGCGGTCGCGATCACGGTGGCGTTCAGTTGTAAATAATCACAACTGATCGCGTCACCGCGTGACATAAGTTCAAAATGGCGGACAAAACGGAGCAAATAATAGAAATTTTAGGGGTGTAAGTGGTTCATCAACATCTTTGAACCAAAGCCAACTTCACCTGCACGCGGTGCACCCTGCTGACTGACATACGAAGCTCTGGCGAAAAGAGAGGTAGGGAGCGTAATTGTAAGCTACCCGACTGGTGACTGTACCTCCACCTCACAGAATACCGCAGCCAAATAACGGTTCCCTTGAGGGCTGTTGTGTTCCTGCGAGTGAGTGAGGTCACCAGAAAGGAAGGAGATGCTGCGGTGGCAGCGGGGGTGGCGGCGCGCGAGCGATATTTTATGTTGCGAGCGTTAATATGGCTACGGTAACCGCTTCACATCAGGCGGGACGTATGCTTGTCTGCCACCCGACGCAGTATAAAAAAATAAAAAATAATAAAAAAAATAATTAAAAATTGTTGTCACATCTTGTTAATTAGAACCAAACCGTAACAATGCGCTTGCTTGATCGCGCGGTATGGCTGTGATCGCTGGTCACGCCCTGATCGCCACCGCGGCAGTCTGTGTACAAGTGATCGCGCGATCAGATCACCACCGCCACCGCCACCGCCATCGCGGCTGTTTGAGGGAGCCTTTAAGATTTACAATTCTGACTAGTTCTTATGTCATTTATTTAAAAACTAGATTCAAACAAAGACACATTCATTTGAAAATAATATCAAATATGGAATGCCAATGTCTTAGCGAATTTGACGTAATTTAGGAATAAAGAAACAATGGAGTTGTATTTTCATTTATTTTCGACATTTTATTGGGATGGACTCAACTTTGAGACAAAGAATAAAATATTACTGCATTTATTTATTTTAGATTTTAACCCAAAATAATCCATAAAGATGGATTTGAATATAATTATTATTTGAATACTTAGTTGATTTCAGTCAATTTGCCAGAATACTACTAAGTATAAATATTTTAAAAAATGAAAAATTCGCCTGCAACGCTTAGGTGGGATTTGAACCCACGACCGACCGGTAATCGGAAATTACCGGTCGAGTGTTCTTCCGACTGAGCCACCAGAAAGGTTTGTGATGGTGGTGAAAAAAATGGAATCCATAAAGATGGATTAAAGTCTGTAGCTGCAAAATGTAGGTCTTTTGTATAAACTTACGAAGGTCCTAAGATTCCCTTACTGCAGACCTGTCTTACAATCCAATCTTAAGTGACGTCTCCTAATTATAAACTACCTGCCTGTCAAATTTCTGCTTCACAGATTAATTAATTTTCGTGTTTAATCAGGGGTTTGGGGTTTGGGGTGTAAGTGGTTCATCAACATCTTTGAACCAAAGCCAACTTCACCTGCACGCGGTGGACCCTGCTGACTGACAAACGAAGCTCTAGCGAAAAGAGAGGTAGGGAGCGTAATTGTAAGCTACCCGACTGGTGAATGTACCTCCACCTCACAGAATACCGCAACCAAATAACGGTTCCCTTGAGGGCTGTTGTGTTCCTGCGAGTGAGTGAGGTCACCAGAAAGGAAGGAGATGCTGCGGTGGCAGCGGGGGTGGCGGCGTGCGAGCGATATTTTATGTTGTGAGCGTTAATATGGCTGCGGTAACCGCTTCACATCAGGCGGGCCGTATGCTTGTCTGCCACCCGACGTAGTATAAAAAAAAAGGGAGTGAGCTTTGACCCGATAGCAGCGGTATCATCATCATCAGGTCATTTTAGTCTCCACTACAGGAGCACGACCCTCTCTCGTCCATCCCAGACAGAAGGAGGATTTGGCCTACACATACACTCCCTACGCTGGCCATGCGGGTTGGGGAGGCCTGATCGATGTTTAATAATGTATTTCCCTTAGTCGTCTTGTACGACATCCACGGGTAGAGACGGAGTGATTCTATTCTAGTCTGCCAGGAACCACACGGTCAGCAGCGGTATACACTTTGATTAAGATCATAATTGTTCATTTAGTATTAGATTTTATGTGCTATAATGTTGGTTAAAATAATTTACATTTACCAATACACAAACACCTGTATCGGGACTGTTTGTCCGTCCGTGGTGTCACGGATTGGTCCCAGCTGAATATCAGCGCTGGGGTCTGACATAGTTAGACCACAGCATAATGCTGAGCTGGGTCCAATTTGTGGCATCATGCAGCACTATTGTTTCGTCTTTCTGTATTACCTACCTTACCTGTAATCTATGTAATAGTGTTGTGTCATGTTACAATAAATGTTTCTTCTTCGTCTTCTTTGAATTCATTAAAAGAAATTAAAAGATTGAATTTTGAATTTAGTTTTCGAATTATGGGATGTATGGCTAAACTACATATGACCGTTCCGAGAGGGTCACCCTGCTGGCATCCGACGGCGGAGTCTAATGGATTCTTGAATAATAATTTTGTTGGTTGTCGATAGCACTGCCAAATGAAACTATATATTTTTGGAATTTCTTTTTGAACTTCTGCCAACAAGGTTAACGATGACCTCGCACGGCAGCCTCACAGCCCCCCTTTGAACCGAATCCTAACTGAAGGGGCTGGAACAAATTTGATAATGTATTAAATATAAACTTACAACAAATTTTGGCTGCCGTACCGTCTAAATCGCCTAAACGTACAACCGACGGCGATGGGGCGAATGCCGCCATCTTTTTTGTTAAGTGCACAAAGATAAGTACCAAAAAGTACGCGGAGCATTAAATTGAAAAGAGCCGTTAGCTCCGACAGCAGAGCCCCACCAGCCTCTCCGGCGCCCGAGCTCGTCAGATCTTTCAGATGCTGAGGAGTTAGGCCATCGAGTCCGCCGGCGGATCAACTGCGGAAGGAGTTAATGGCTACCTCCTGAGCTGTTACACACAGAGCTAAGGAGCTATCGGGAAAGTCAGGGAAGGTAAGGTTACCGTTTGGCGCCGGATGCTTGCTCTTCAGGGCAGCAAGTATTTTCGGAGAGTTCGGTGCCACCACATCGCTACTGAAAAGAAGTCTGGCAGCACCTGAAATATCACCGTCGATTCCACATGATGGAAGGAGCCTCTACTCGGTTTGCCAATCAATTTCGGAATACTTTTTTGAATAATATTGGAGTTGGTAATGCAATTAGATTTAATTTTGTTGGTAAGGGTTACACTAGGATTAGAGGTTCGTTCCACATGTAGAATTCTGTAGGGAAATGTAAGCAGCTGCTCCCAGGCCAATACAGTGTTCTCCCGGACAGCACAGCGGACACATTGCGCTAAGTTTTGAGCTACTAAAGGCTTTGCTCCCCGGGGAACACGTTTTAAAACTGGTACCGAATGTTTCATTTTGAAAACGCTTTGCCAAAGGGAATTTGAGGTAGCAGCTGAAGATGGGGTGGAAGAGTATAATGTTGAGAGGCACATTTTGAACTTTATGGACTTTCCCAAAATGTACCTTTGAAAAACCGAACTTGTGAGCACTGCGGACATTGAACAGGCAAGTCAGACGATGTCGAAGGTTGACCAGTATTTAGCAGGCTGCCTGCGTTGAATCCATCCATAAACTTTCACTTATCAACTAAAAAATATTTACACAAAATAACCATAAAATGAAATACGCACAACAACCAAAGATAATATAAAATAACACATTTTCATTGCGCCGACGCAATTTCTGTCGTTCGCTCAGCCATTTAAAATTGCAAGAACGTCAAAGAGATTCGAACGATTTCTTATGACTTTTCTGCTCTTCGTGGTGCCTTCATTACCCTTTATGGTATTCCACCATTTGCAAGTCGTATCTTATTTCTTTTTCAACAGGTTTCATTACTCGTACAAACGATAACAAAAACACCATCAAATCTTTAAAATGCATTTATGATACATGCTTTTATCAAAGATGTTCTCACAATTTGTATTTTTGATTTTATATTACATAAACAAAAGATTATTCAAAATTTAATTTCTTCAAAATATTTTTATTACAAAAAGAAAAGTCATAAGACATTATTATTTCAGTTTTCCCCAATGCAACAATCTAGTTAGTTAATATTACATATTATTTTCTATACAATAACATAAGTGAAATGAAGTAGCCCTTGTGAACTCGGTCAATGAGCAACAGAATACATCCATAACAGATCCTTAACTTAACAGAGGAGATCCCAAGATCATTGTAAACTAACTCTGTAATTACTAATAAACAGAATTTGAATATTGACCGCAATAAACTGATACACCTTACCTAGATTGTTGCATTGGGGAAACTTGTAATAATAATGTAATGAATAATAAATAAATAAAAGTTGAAATAACCTGTTTTAGAGGAATCCCTTCTTCTCCGTGGCAATTTTACTCTCTTAGATACATAACAAATTGGAGGTTATAATATTTTACAAAAATTATGGTCATACGAGGAGATCCGTAGAAGAACCAAGGTTACCGACATAGCCCAGCGGATTAGCAAGTTGAAGTGGCAGTGGGCAGGGCACATAGCACGGAAGACGGATGACCGATGGGGTCGAAAGGTTCTCGAGTGGAGACCACGTACCGGCAAGCGCAGCGTAGGACGTCCACCCACAAGGTGGACAGACGACCTCATTAAGACCGTAGGATCGCGCTGGATGCAAGCCGCTTCCAACCGGTCTTATTGGAGATCTAGAGGGGAGGCCTATGTCCAGCAGTGGACTTTCAATGGCTGAGATGATGATGATGGTCATACAGTATTATTCTAATCAGTTCTTAAAGACGTATCTCCTTAACATTTATGATTATATAAATTGTGTGGTTGTAGATTCGAGATAACGAGGTGTTAATGTGATATAATATGTAATAAAAAGAATACAAACAAATAAATAAGTAAATACATTTCGCTAGGTCGTTACGGCAGATTGATGGAATGTGGACTTTAACAGGTTTTCAGTTTGTTCGTATGTTAAAGGAGTTAAATATTAATAATAATAATCTTTATTCTATTATTATGCCTGCCGCAAATAACTAGCAATAAAAGCAGTTATGGCAGGCGTCCCTTTTCTGTAGTAGCCCGGTATTAAGTTCACCCAGATCTCGCATCAAGCCTGTTGTTAGATTTAAGATTTAGTATGTTTAGGTTTAAGTGGTGAGGTGTAATGTATGTAGGTAAACCGATAAAATAGCAATTGTTAATATCATAATAAGAGGGTACTTCGGTACTCAGTAACTGTATTTCGTGTGTGTCCAGTTAGTCGTAATAGATTGCACCAACAGTAACGGTTGTTTCATTGAAAGTTATCATTCCCGGATTCCCTGACGATCGTATATAATAGGTCGGGGAAAAAGTCTTTTCGCATTATAGTATGTATGAACTTGTAATAAAATCTCTTTGGTTATACCATTTGTATCTAGCAGGTTTTGATATCTTTAAAAAGTTTAAATTTTAAAAAAGATAATTCCAAATTCAAATTAGGTAAATGTGTGATTTTCATTTGTTTTTTTTACTGTCAAGATGAGTGAATCTAATGAAGAAATTCGATACATTTTAAAATTTTACTACAAAAAAGGTAAAAATTCAACGCAAGCTGCGAAAAAAATTTGTGACGTTTATGGACCTAGTGCAGTGTCTGTGAGAGTAGCACAAATTTGGTTTAAGCGTTTTCAATCCGGAAATTTTGATGTCAAAGATGCACGTCGCTCTGGTCGCCCTGTTACGGATAAAATGGATGCCATTTCTGAAAAAGAGGAGCAAGATCGGCATATCAGTAGTTACGACGTAGCTGAAGAACTAGGAATTGACCACAAAACTGTTTTGGCGCATAAAAAGGTCGTGGTCAAAGGCCGGCCAGGCTTCACAGACTCTGGCGAAACCCGGGTTAACCCGCAACAAGGTGATGCTGTGTGTATGGTGGGATTGGAAGGGAAGATATTCATTATGAGCTGTTACCGCCAGGCAGGACTATCGATTCTGAACTCTTCTGTGAACAACTGATGAGATTAAAGCAAAAAGTTGAAAGAAAGCGGCCGGAATTAATTAATAGAAGGGGTGTGATTTTTCATCATGATAACGCTAGACCTCACACATCTTTAGCCACTCAGCAAGAATTAAGAGAGTTTGACTGGGAGGTGTTAATGCATCCGCCGTATAGTCCTGACCTTGCACCTTCTGATTTCCACCTGTTTCGGTCTCTTAAGAATTCTTTAGGCAATGTCAGGTTAACATCACGAGAAGACTGCCAAAACCACTTGGCGCGGTTTTTTGAACAGAAGTCCCAAAATTTCTATAGTAATGGGATCATGTCTCTACCTACAAGATGGCAAAAGGTTATCGAACGTAATGGCACCTACATACTTTAGTTAAATGTAAATAAACTTTATTAAAAAATGTTTTGAATTTTCATATAAAATACGAAAAGACTTTTTCCCCGACCTAATACATCAATCTCCATAGCCCATTTATTTTCCATCACACTTCGCAATAGTCTCAACGCCTGCCGAGACCTGCTCATGGGTATATCGTTCCATTGATATATCCTGGAGCGGGTCACGGCGGGCGTACAACATTACATCAAATTTCTCAAAGGGGCCTCTACGTGTTGGATCTATATCCCCGCGTATGCCTATCAAATGCCCGGCTTGACCCGTGAATTAAGAGAGATTAATAATAATAATCTTTATTCTATTATTATGCCTGCCGCAAATAACTAGCAATAAAAGCAGTTATGGCAGGCGTCCGTCCCTCTTCTGTAGTAGCCCGGTATTAAGTTCACCCAGATCTCATCTCCATAGCCCATTTATTTTCCATCACACTTCGCAATAGTCTCAACGCCTGCCGAGACCTGCTCATGGGTATGTCGTTCTATTGACATATCCTGGAGCGGGTCACGGCGGGCGTACAACATTACATTAAACTTCTCAAAGGGGTCACTACGCGTTGGATCTAAATCCCCGCGCACGACTATTAAATGACCGGGCTTGACCCGTGAATAAAAAGAGATAGGTCTTATTCAGATAAACGTAGGCTAAAAACAACTTAGATCAAAATATTAATATGAGATAACAACTACCTGAACTAGGTTGAAACCTGTGTTTCAGGTAAAGTAGAGCTTTCATTATTAACTTTACATTAAATATTCACTTTTTAAATTATTAGAATTAAGACGAACGATATACAATTTATAATATATAGTTTAAGTACAGTTATTTTGATTAATGCATAATATTAAGTGATTTAAAACAGGGCTCTCTATAATTCTTCCGTATCTTCATAAGACATATTATGGATATGTAGTAATTGTGCTTTTACATTGTGTAAGAGTTTGGGTATAAATCCTTAGTTTGTGTAAGAGTTAATTATATCGTCAGTCAACAAAGTTTTAAAAAATTAAATAAAATTACCGTGTCTGCTTGGGCTCTTAGTAACGTGTACCATATTATAATTTTATTTTTGTAAGGCGTGACAGGTATAAATATAATGTTATTGGGTAACTTAAGTTGTATTTCCCCGTAACAACAAATAATTTATAGTAGCTGCCAATTTTAAGTGAATAGGATTAATTAAACTTACGTCACAATATTGATTAGATAATTATTGACATTGTTTGTTTACATTATGTATTTTTCCTTAATGTATTTTATCAATAATAGGTGTATATCAGGCAAGGTCAAGTTGAAACAGAACTACTCGTAGATAGAGGAAACTATAGACAAATTTGATAGTTTCCGTCCAATTCAAGCAAGAAAGAGACATATTTCTTTCAAAGGAAAGCGCAGTAATGTGCTAAACTGTTAGTTAGATCTGTGGTTAGAATCGTATTATATTTCGTCTAACAACCATACATGTAAGCGATGTGCCTTTTAGCATTAAGTCCGCCTTTTGTACCATTCGTCTTATTGTGGTCAATAAAGTGTTTAAATAAATAAATAAATGTGTCTTCAGTAACCTATTCGAGAGTTTCTGGACTAAGTAGGGCAAATCATTTATGCAAGGAACGAATACGGACCCAAAGTTGATCCCTGGGGTACACCCATTTTTACATCAGAGCCATTCGATTTAGTGTTATTTAGATCAACTATTAGCATTGTAGTGCTAAGGTATGATTCAATCATTTTCAGTGCTTTCTCTCTAATACCGTAGTAATGAAGCAGGAGAAAAAGTGTTTGATGATCGACACAATCAAACGCTTTGGAAAGGTCCCAGAAGACAACGTCCAAACTTGAGTACTAAGTCTGGTCCTGATATTGTATTATAGGCCATATCAGTACCAGAACAGCAAACTAAGTATTTTTTTTAAAGACGGAGGCAAACTAGCTTGTTGGTAACGTGATGGTAAGCAGTAAGCAATCAGCACAGCCTCTAGAAATTAGTAAAAAGAGGAAATCCAATTTTGATTCGTTATTTTAGCCCGAGTAACATAGGCTACATTTTACCCGACTTCAACAAGTATGATTCTATTTTTACCGTTTAGTTTTTCTTCCGTAATTAGGTTACAGTTTTTAAAACTTCTTTTGTTAGGGAAAAATAGACTGTTTTCTTAAAGACTTTAAAATCCTTTTTTATATATATATATGAGAGGGGGCATACGGGCATAGGGGTCACCTGGTGGAAAGCAATCATCTTTTCCATGGAGATCGGCAATACCAAGGGGTCGCCGATCCGATGATGCCAGTTTTTTAAAGGAACTAAAGACTCTGTTCTTGAAGGTTGCCATTTCCAAATTGTTCGGAAATACCGGCGAGGGAAGTTGATTCCACAGTATCACAGTTCGTGGTATAAAATGTCTTTAAAAACGTACTGTATTAGATCACTAATTACCGAGATAATACGGATGGAATTTTAATTTATGGCGAGTTGTACGATAGTGGAACTCTGCGGCAGGTATCAAATCAAACAGCTCAGTATTTCCTTGAGAACACAGTTGTCAATGCAAACTGTGCCTTAACAATAAATTATCATTAATAGATATGTGAGATTAGTTATCATTCAGATATGGATGGATATATAAAATGAAAATCAATTAAAATTTAGTTACTTGAAGTGATTAGCATCCATCATGAAAGTTGCTCTCGCGTTATTAGTGGTAGTAGCTGCTGTTGCAGGTAATATATTACAGTGTTATCGAAACGCATTGATATACATGTGTAATTTTAAAGACCGGTCACTGGTCTAAACCTGGTTACATATTATAATAACTAAACCCATTATAACTATTTTCGATATAACTACGGTCAAAAGACCTACCTTACTAATTGACCTGTGAGATCCCGCAATTGTTAAACAATTGTTAAACAATTGTTAAACAATTGCGGGATCTCACAGTTCAATCAGTTCAATCATGGACCCGCGGATACCGTAAGTTTATAAATTGGCGGTAAACTTTAAGTTGAGAGATGTTGAAAAAAATGTATGTTAAGAGGAAGACCTGCTTCATTGAGAATCAAACGGTTGGAGTCTTGCCATAAAGTGAATATTCTTTTTATATGGCGTCACTTTCGATTCGACTAGGACATAAATTGGAGTCTCAGTTCAATTTTATCACATTATTATAAGGGTGCTGGATTCTTCGAAAATGATAAATCGCGAAGGATTGAATGAGCTTCAGGATTTCAATCCCTATTTGAATAGGCGGTGAGCTAAATTCGTGAGGCGTGTAGATTGTAGACGATATCAAGCTTATAGACGATGTTGGTGATTTTGTTCTGAAACCGACTAGGCGGGTCCATTAATTACGTACCATTAGTTACTTGGGAGAGAGAATCCCTCTCTAACTACCTCTGTTTTTATTCTGTTTAATATTTGTCTCAGTATTCATAGAATTATCTTTAGATCACATTTAAAGCAATAAATTCAACCATTCGTTTACCTATAATATTTGTTGTTCTATTTTAGCTGGGCCGCTCCACGATGTGGTCATCCGAAAGATGAAGACGGAGAGTGATCTTCGGTATCAATACATGGACGATGCCGATGGTATCCCCCACCTCTACGACACATGGGTTAAGATCAGCGACCTAGAGAGAATGGCCCGATTTGATGCTTTCACGGAAACTCAATTCCACTTATTCACTAGGTAAATTGATTAACTTTACAATGACCACATTTCTCACTTTACTGCAGAAGAAGAAAACAGGATCACGACACATTTCCATGCCTGTGACTCCTGTGTAGCCATGATTAAAACAATGAACAATGAAGTACAGAGCAGGGAAACTACAGCTGCTTTGGAAATGACAACGAATTTAATTAGAAGAAGTTAGGATAAGTGGTTACCTAGCTTACAAATAATTGTAATTCAAGGAGTATCGTCCGAAAGCTGGCATCTAGATGCTAATGCAAGATCTTGTACACGATGACCCCGATCACTCTGAAGAACACAACAATTCTCGTTTGTATTGAGATTTGGTTATCGTCTTGTGAGATGGGGTTTTGTAGTAGGGTTCTTACACCAATGCTTTGTTTGCTAGCCAATAACTGTACTATAGGTCCTATAGGTGTACTATAGGTCCTGCCAAAACGTCCTGTCCTGGCAATGAACAATAAAGTCCATTGCAGTCCCAGCGATAAAATTACAGCTGCCTTGGAAGTCACAACGAATTTAATAGAAGAAATTAGTACGAGCACGAAGCGAGAGAGAGACAGCAATTTGACAAGTAATACTTAAATTGATTAAATTGCTGTTTTAAAATCCTTAAAAGAGATGGATAATCCAGTCAAGTTCAATTGCCTTGCACCATGGATTTTAAATATCTCTCTTAGGGACCTTGAGTTTGTAGTGTAAGTGAATTCACCTCCTCCAAACTGTGAAAATACGTCAATAAATTTCTTTTTTTCAGGGCTAACCCTTCAGTCAGTCAACCCCTGGTCATTAACAACCCAGGTCTATTAACTTCATCTAACTTCAGCCCCAACCGTAGGACAATTGTCTTAATCCACGGATGGCTCGGTTCTGCTACAGCTTTATTCAACCAGTACATGGTTCCAGGTGAGACTTAATTTTTCAAGACGAAAGGACAAATTTGTCCATTCTTAACAGTAGCTGCATTGGTGACCAACTTCGAGATCGTCTTTTTTTTGTAAATACAATGCAGTGGCGTAGCTAGGCGTGGGCAAAGTGCCTCGCGCTTAGAGAGGCGTCGCGCAAGGTTCTCTTGAAACCAAATGCCGTGAACTAAAAGAACCTACTAAAAATAACGTTACCGAGGCTTTATCACACGTCATATTACAAGTGAAGTGTGCTTGCAAATTGATCTCGCCTGAATCGCTAGTCGCTATGCCATTGTTACAATTTTACATTGTATTGTATAGAGCGATGTTCAGCCGTGAAAGGAAGGATGAATGAGGAATGCATAAAGCTGAGACGCTAATGCTGGTGTAGACGTGAGGCAAAACTAGAATGGATATGATATTAGATCTATATAAGAT
This sequence comes from Hypsopygia costalis, assembly GCA_937001555.2. Classification (NCBI taxonomy): domain Eukaryota; kingdom Metazoa; phylum Arthropoda; class Insecta; order Lepidoptera; family Pyralidae; genus Hypsopygia; species Hypsopygia costalis. The sequence continues at coordinate 1,460,130 of OW443355.2, forward strand.
ATAAGATATATATAAGATAGTAGATAAGATTATTAGAGGAAGTTTGAAAGTAACACATGGGACGGAAATGATGACAAAATACGACTTTCGTAAGCATGTAAAGCGGAGGGATGAAAGACAAAATGGTTTAACAATGTAACTGAAGTAATTAAAAGGACAAAATGTTAACTGAAGTTTATTTTTCCAGCTTACATTGAGGCTGAGGACGTCAATGTAATCGTCGTCGACTGGAGCGCTGGTAATTTAAACGGAAACAATGCAGGTTTTGCCGGTAAGTTCTTAAATATGTATTTGAACATATAGATAGCGGAACGTCACCGTTTCAGAGACGTTTCTTTTTGTTTTTATATTTGTTGGACGTATAGATGAATTTGTGTCTAAGCCAAGGCAGCTCAATGATTTTGGATGTAGGCCATAATTTACATTTCTTGTCATCCACCACCTTCCCATGATGACTCCATCGACCTCGCGGCCATATGAGCCGAATCGCGGGAAATGCGCGCGGCACGCAATTCTTGACTCCCTACAAGTGGTTTTACTCCCGTCAAGTATTCCTTGCCCTTTGTCCATTTTTAGCCCTCTCCCTCTTCTGAGGTGGCTACGTTCACAACAACGCCTTCACTGCCGTCCGGTGATGTCCAGTTTCGCTTCTTCTGCCCCCTCTCTTCGGCGCTCACTCCTGCTTTCTCTGCATTTCTTGTCATCCGTCGGGCCATCGTTATAGGCCTCATGTTCCATGTCACATCGAAACGACTATCTGCGTAACGGCGGTCAACCAGTGCTGTCGGCTACTTAGTGGCATTGACGCATTCAGATATGCTGCGAAAACGATCTAGTAGCCCTCGTGCCTGGGATAGAGCACCTTTGGTCTAAGCTGACGGTTCTTTTGAATACCCAACGAATCTTCCTTACCTATCAAGAATTCTTTCATAAAACTTCTCTTTTGGACTTTAATGCCTTATGTCCCAAATTGCTTTCTCCCACATTGCCAAGAGAAGGAGATAAACTCAAAAAGCTTACTACTTTCTTTTGATTAAATTCGTTGTGAGTTCTAAGGCAGCCGTAGTCTTACACCTGGGACTGCAATGGACTTCATTGTTCATTGCCTTTTTTATCGCCGCTGTTAATCCTGGCTACACAGCAGACACAGTGGTTGGAATGTGTGGTAGCCCCCCATCCCGTTAAAGCCTTGTGCTAACTTCTACTACTTGTATTAACATAATTTTATTACTATATTTAATTTTGTGTATTTTTGACGTGAAACATCTTTACTATTACTCCAATACATATGGGTACCAGCAGCCCCTGATTTTTTAGGGTTCCGCACCCAAAGGGTAAAACGGACCCTATTACTGAGACTCCGCTTTCCGTCCGTCCGTTCGTCCGTCTGTCACCAAGCTCTATCTCATGAACCGTGATAGTTAGACAGTTGAAATTTTCGCAGATGATGTATTTCTATTGCTGCTATAAAAACAAATACTAAACAACAGAATAAAATCAATATTTATGTGGGCTTCCATACAACAAACCTGAATTTTTTGCTCGTTTTTGCTCGATATTGATAACGGCAACAGGTAGCGGCTATTAACAGAATGTTTGTTTGTAAAAACTTTATTGTACCACACCCTGGTCACTCCCTACAAATGTCGCGTCATTTACTGCTACATAAACAATGACGTCTGTGCAGTGCGATGCATGTGGGCGTGCGGCGCCATACAAACGGTTCCAGATTTGTCTCAGAGGGGAGGTGAGGTCGACACGAGAGAGCGGCAGGGAGAGGCCATACTGTACGTAGTACTATTACCTATACTGTGATTGTACTATAATATAATAGTAATACACACAGTGTTTATAACATTTTTGTACAATGGCGTACTTATCCCATCAGGGATTTCTTCCCGTCAACCATAGAATACTCATAGGTAACTGGAAGCTTAGCGAGGCAGTTTAGTTATATATTCACCTTTATCCCCACAGCCTTAGCTGCAGCTAACTTCTGTAACTGGCTGAACTCTGTTACTGGTGCCACTACATCCCAATACCACATCCTCGGCTTCAGTGTCGGAGGTCAATCTACTGGTATCATGGCCAAGAACATGAACGGAAGAATCCCGTATATTTCTGGTAAGCTTATAAACCTTATTATTAATAATAATCATATTTGATTGACATAGCCGTTCCTAACACACATAATCTTCAAAAAAATTATGAAAAAAACATTTTTAATTTAAACGGTTTTAATGTACTAAAAGCTAAAAAATCCATCTTGGATTTTAATTTTTTTTTTCGTGTGAACTGTTCTACTAGTTAAGCCCTTTCATTTGATACCCATATTGAGGTAGTCGTGACAAAATTTGTAAACCGCCATTGTGAAGCGGCGGCCATCTTGGATTTACAATGAAACAGAATTTATTTAATTGTATTGTCACCAGAACTAAAGGTGTGTACCAAATTTCAGATCAATCTGTCAACAGGAAGGGGGTCAAATTTCAATTACTAGATTTGACCCAAAAATATAAACAAACAAATAAATAAAACAAACAGGTCAAGCTAAATAAAACCGTTTAATAAAAACAATAGCCGATAAGATTCAAAAATATACAGAATTAATGATGAATGAAATACACTAGCATATAAATAATACGCACATAACATAACATACGAACGCAGATTGAAAGTTGACCGAATCGAGATTGAATTGTGAATTGACTAAAATTATACTTGATTTCATTAATTAATTATTATCAATTCTTGTTGTTGGCAAAGTAACATTCTTAGTTTGTTTAATTTTCACTCATATTTCGATACAATCCCGCTTAAATTTAATTTTGAAGTTACATATTGTGTTACGAGAATACCAAATGTGACATTTGTGAGATCGAGACTGGATCGAAATTGAATTTTGACTATATTTTAATTCTCCTTCCATTACTAGCATTTACAATTTGACTTACATTTACTAAAACATGCACTAAAATTATTAATTGAGATTGACTGGTGTCTAACTAATCATAATTGTTGTTTTATTTCTTTTCTTCCTTTTTTTTTCTACCTCTTTGTAAATATTTTATTTGTAAATATTCTTATTGTAAATATTATCTTTCTAGACTCTCGGATATTAAAAAAAAAAAACTAATCATGTATTAAATATAAAAAAAAAATGGAAAATTCACCTCCCCCCTAGGTGGGGATTTGAATCTACGACCTCTCGATGACCGGTCGAGTGCTCTTTCAACTGAGCTAACCAGGAAGGTTTGTGTTGGTGACGAATTTTTGCATTTCATTTATTTTTATTATTATACCAGCCCCCTTACCACCAACTCTTATTGCGATTCAATACCTGAATAGAATGCTTATTCATACCAATGAATAAGCGACTCTATTTCAAATTGAATAGAGTCGCTTATTCATTGGCATGAATAAGCATTCTATTCAGATATTGAATCGCAATAAGAGTTGGTGGTAAGGGGGCTGGACTTGGCTTCCACGTAGTGGCGCTGTGTCTGCTTTTATCTGTTGCCCCCACTTCGCCCCACCTCGTCGTAGCCGTTATCCAAGCCAATGGCTTGCGTTCTAGGCACCAACAGACAATTGAGTGACTTAATTTTCAACACCATTTTTCTAGATATATTAGATTTTTTTATTATTAACACACACACAAGCTTTGCGCTTAATTCTATTAAAAAAAAACTCTTAGCTATTCAATATGTATTTTTCTTATGTCTCATACATACATTTACATAGACTCCTAGGTCGCGGGTTCGATCCCCGCACAAGGCAAACATTTGTGTGCATGAACATGTCTGTTTGTCTTGGTCTGGGTGTTTTCTATGTATTATAAGTATGTATTTACAAAAAAAAAAGTATTTAAGTACATTTATCAGTTGTCTAGTACCCATAGTACAAGCTTTGCGCTTAATTTGGGACTAGACGGCGCTGTGTAAATTGTCCAGAAATATTTATTTATTATTTATTTATTTCATTTGTGTGCATGATTCTATCTATGTATAATAGATCTATGTATTATAAGTATGTATTTACAAAAAAATGTAGTACCCATAGCACAAGCTTTGCTTAGTTGGAACTAGTTGGTGCCGTGTAAATTGTCCTGAAATATTATCGAATAAATAAAGCATATTTTATTTAAACCTTACTTTTTTACTATTAGTGAAGGATTTATTATATAATTTGAATAATTCTAAAATGTGTATTAAACCAAAACGAATCTAAAAACCTATATATTTTATCTACAAACCAATGAAAAAGTTATGGGATAAAAAAAATACAAATTTACTTACAAATTAAACATAACCTCAAGATCGTTGTCTCTAGGCAGTGTCCCCAGAACATTAAATAAATAAATATTCGTGGACAAATTACACGCTGCCATTCAGTCCCAAAATAAGCAAAGCTTGTACTATGGATAACTGATACTATACTTAAATACATGTTTTTTTGTAAATACATACTTAAGTAATATATAGAAAACAGAACCAAGACAAACACACATACCTATTCATTTTTTTTTTTATACTACGACGCGTGGCAGACAAGCATACAGCCCGCCTGATGTGAAGCGGTTACCGTAGCCATATTAACGCTCGCAACATGAAATATCGCTCTCGCGCCGCCACCCCTGCTGCCAACGCAGCAACTCCTTCCTTTCTGGTGGCCTCACTCACTCGCAGGAACACAACAACCCTCAAGGGAATTGTTATCTGGCTGCGGTATTCTGTGAGGTGGAGGTACATTCCCCAGTCGGGTAGCTTACAATTACGCTCCCTACCTCTCTTTTCGCCAGAGCTTCGTTTGTCAGTCAGCAGGGTGCACCGCGTGCAGGTGAAGTTGGCTTTGGTTCTAAGATGTTAATGAACCTCTTACACCCCAAACATGCACTCATTCATACACACAAATATTTGTCTTGTGCGGGGATCGAACCCGCGACCTCGGAGTCAAAGTGGCCATTGCTAGTTACTGGACCACCGAGCTCGTCACTGGCAGCATTACCTCGCTGGATGGCTATTTTATTCTCAATGACAATTTTGACAATGTAGAAACTGACATAAATATTTCATAAACATCTCTAATCAATTGGCTGACATTAAATAATTTGACGATTAATTTGACGAAGATTCATTTGATGAATTTGAAATAAAGAAACAATTATCCTTTATATTTAGACATTAATTATTTAGGCAATTCAGTAAAAGCAATGGATTCTACAAAAATTTTAGGTTTAACTAAAGACAACAAGTTTACGTGGAAACACCATATTGATAATTTTAATAAAAAAGTTGAACAATTTTTCCTATGTACTGCGTAAATTAAGAAACGTATCCAATATTAACTCTTTTACCAGCCAATCATGGATATCGACGGCGAAGTGCCAATATCTTCTAAATAACATAGACGAAATTTCACAGAAAGTAAAAAAAAACGTTTAGTTTCGTGAAAACTTTAAAAATAATAAATTCATTTGTATGGTGAATACACAAATATGATTCGAAATATAAAATAGAAATTGATTTTAAAGTGAATGGCATATAGAAAGTCAATTTCTCGAAAAATGTTAGATAGGAGGTATTGGCACTTCGCCGTCGATATGTGGCGGCAAGCCTAAGATACGGCATATTGTTGTGGGGTAACACAACCGACAAACAGAGTGTTTTTAAAGCCCAGTAAAGATGTATTAGATCCATATTCGGTCTAATGCAGCATGACTCATGTGAGCTTAATTTGAAAACCTTCTTTTAGGTATTGATCCCTCTGCCGTTTGGGAAGAGCATGACCTCCTCGATGCAGCGGATGCTGATTACGTTGAAGTCATCCATACCAGTATCAGTGGCTGGTCAGCACCTTTAGGACACGTCGATTTCTATCCTAATGGGGGCACTTTCATGCCTGGATGCTCAATCATCAACCCCATCTGTGATCATAACAGGTGAGACCTTTTGTGTACTTTTGCTAATTACCAAGTACTTACGGAACTGCCCAGGGGCCCTCGGAAGCTGAAGCCGATTTTTTTATTGCGAAAATCAAATGTCAACTTAGATTTATGCTCTTTTTTTGTAAACTACGACGGGTGGCAGACAAGCATATGGCCCGCCTGATGTAAAGCGGTTACTGTAGCCATATTAACGCTCGCAACATAAAATATCGCTCGCCCGCCGCCACCCCCGCTGCAATTCCATTCCTTTCTGGTGACGTCACTCACTCGCAGGAATACAACAACCCTCAAGGGAATTTTTATTTGGCTGCGGTATGCTGTGAGGTAGAGGTACTTCCCCAGTCGGGCAGCTTAAAAAATACGCTATGCCGTATCTCTCTTTTCGCATTATGCATTATGAATTTTGTTTTTGATTTTGCTATTGAATTTTGTTAGATTTCATATTATTTAATCTTTTCCAGATCTTACGAATACATGGCAGAGTCTGTAAGAACTGGTGGTTTCACCGGAATCGGATGCCTAAACCAGTTGGCAGCTACTCTTCAGACTTGTAATCTTCCGTTTAGCCTTCCCATGGGAGGTCGCTTTCCGAAGACTTCGTAAGTAACCCGTTCATGCTACTGGTATCGATTATGGTCCGTGAGCCAGCAACAGATTTTCCTGACCAATTTCCTCTCAAGCGTTAACTCGTCAAATACTGCAGATAGTTGTATTATGCCCTACGGTAAACGTCAGCTGCCGCTCCGTGGGCGGGTTGGGCAACAAATTTTCAGTCGAGAGGAAATGACTGAAAACTTTTTTTATGTGATTAAGATGCTGCCGCTGCCCAACCCTGGGTGGGTACTGAACACTAAGCTCCCAGAGTGCTTATTACGAGTTTTTTGTTCGGTCATGTCAAAGTAAACAAACTGACCAAATAGCAAAGAACTCTCATGTTGTGGATTTATAAAACGCGTGTTACATATCAAAATTATGTGGCTTACTTGCTCACATTTTGAAGTGAGCAACCCGGCTAATTTGGATATGTAACGCGCGTCTGGTAAATTCACAATATGAATTTTGGGGTGTAAGTGGTTCATCAACATCTTTGAACCAAAGCCAACTTCACCTGCACGCGGTGCACCTTGCTGACTGACAAACGAAGCTCTGGCGAAAAGAGAGGTAGGGAGTGTAATTGTAAGCGACCCGACTGGGGAAGTACCTCCACCTCACAGAATACCGCAGCCAAATAACAAATCCCTTGAGGGCTGTTGTGTTCCTGCGAGTGAGTGAGGTCACCAGAAAGAAAGGAGATGCAGTTGGCAGCGGGGGTGGCGGCGCCCGAGCGATATGTTATGTTGCGAGCGTTAATATGGCTACGGTAACCGCTTCACATCAGACGGGCCGTATGCTTGTCTGCCACCCGACGTAGTATATAAAAAAAATGAAACTTTTTCTCAATTTGGTCGGCTTGTAAACATTAACACGTTCGAATGTTAACAAAAAACATTATTAACGTTTAACAAAAAACTCGCACGAGTTTGTACATTTCAATTTACTGTTGTAATATCTCAGTATGGCGCCATCTACCGATTACGTATTACACTACTAAAAAGACATAGCAGTTAGTCTTATGCTTAATCGGACACTCATAGCTGCGCACTGTAATAGTACAGTCCGATTAATGTACTAGCACAGTATAAGTAATAGTACTAACTAACGTACAGTATAGACACTCTCTGCCGCTCTCACTAGTCGACCTCACCTCCCCTATGAGACCGATTTGGAACCGTTCGCAATGGATGCAACGTCGTACAAATTGACGTCGCTCGTATTTTATTGTCCATTCAGTTTAAAAGATGGGAGTTACTTGTGCAATGGATGGATGTCTCAACACATGGAAAGTCAAAAAAAGAAATTTATTCGATCCCTTTGGATGAAATAAAGTACAGTTTTTTTATTAAATAATCAATTAACCTAAAAAGCATGTGGCAGCCATAGTTTCATCATAACTAATTCATGTCTGTCAAAGTAGGATACAAGATACAATTAATACGAGATGAGAAAAGGATAGCAGATTTATATGTCTCAAAGTGCAAGTCTCACTTGCACTTTGAGACATATAAATCTGTCAAATTCGCAGACGCGCGGAAGTGACATTGCTGTCACTTGAGTTATGGTGGTTTATTGTTAAAATTTACGATTTTCTTATTTACATTTCAATGTTTATTGTGCGTGATGTCATGTGTGGTATTAGTTTTAAATTACGTTTGTTCCATGTGAATATGAAAATGAATCAAATCATTACGCATGCATTTATATGAATAGTAACAAGCTACAATTAATGCGAATGAAATGTTTTGACCATTACAATGAACCGGTGTTCGGAAGGCGAATATTCGATTTAGTGGTGATTAGAAAATATAAAATTTTGAGTAAGTTAGCTATGACAATTATACAAGGCGTTTCGTACATATTGGTTGAAGTCAGTGTAGTGTATTACTATGTTTTTTTTCTTCACTACGCCCACCTGATGTGAAGCGGTTACCGTAACCATATTAACGCTCGCAATATTAAAAATCGCTCGCGCGCTCCCATCCCCGCTGCCAACGCAGCAACTCCATCCTCTCTGGTCTCGCAGGAACACAACAACCCTCAAGGAAATAGTTATTTTACTGCGGTATTCTGTGAGGTGGTGGTACTTCGTCAGTCGGGCTGCTTAAAAGATACGCTATGTCCAACCTCTCTTTTCGTCAGAGCCTCGTCTGTCAGTCAGCAGGGTGTACCCCGTGCAGGTGAGATTGACTTTGGTTCAAAGATGTTGATAAACCACTTACACCCACTTACATGTCCGACTAATAATTGAATAATGTCAACCCTAGAGAACGTCACTCAAACATAGGCACGTGTACGTTGACGTAAGTTGGTACATGCAAAAGCGCCATTTTTGTATGGAGTGGCCGGGGTTTGGTACTAGTACACCTTAATAGTACTATTAGTACCTTTAGTACTCAGAAATATAGCCGTTAATATAATCATTTAACAATGTAAATTTGGTAATTACAAGCACTATACAGCGCTGTATAAGATTTTCTATGAATAAAACACACGGCGCTGAAAGCGATTTATACCAGTGCAGTCTGCTTACCTCCTATCTCGCTTTCTCTTGCGATAACATTATATGCAAGACGCTTTATTCTTTGTCTCTCGGACAGACCACAGACAAGTATTTCGGGCTTGGATAACCTAGTACACTGTACGAATAGTCCGATTAGGTCCGAATAAGAGTTCGTGTTTGGTAACGTTTCTTTTAGTACAGTGTCAAGTACCGTCACCTATTAGATAGTACATGTACTACTCAAGACTAATAGCAGTCCAACGTTGCCAATGGCGGATTTGCCCTAAGGCCAACTAGGCCCGGGTCTAGGGCGACCAAATGTTAGGGGCGGTCGGAGCAGGGTATTACCGAAGGGTAATGAGGGTCTTTTGGCACCACTGTAGCGTAGGGTCCAATCATTCGTCAATTCATAGCATCTTGTCAAAAGTCTTATTGACGTCAAAGAGAATGTAACCACTACGTTTTAAGAGACGGATGTGCCATACAAATAGCGTAAATTCTAAATGTATGAAATGGGAGCGAAAACAATCAGAATTTGTACCAAATTCGCTTCCGATTCATAGAGTCGTTTTTTTACCTTGAGTTGCGCCAGGCTGATTGACGTCTTGTGTTGTCTTGTCGTCTTAAAGTTTCACTGTCCAAAAATTCAGTACATTTTGACAATCTTGCCTACCTAGCGACATCTAATGTCAGAAAAAATATCAAACATCCCCATTCTTACAAAGTACAGACTGCCATGGCGGTTTTGCGCAGAAGTATAATATAAATAGGTATGCAGCTGAAAAATAAGAACCAAGATAAGGAATAAGGAGTCAGTTAATGAGAATCAGGATACGACCTGAGGCGACCACGATGCTACCTAGGGCGGCGAAGACACCGCCGAACACACACCGAAGAATCCGCCTCTGAACGTCAGCTATTTTTTTTTTGTGTATATTTAAATTTCATAATTGTTTTTTCAGTGGCTTCGGCACAGGTATCTTCCACTTACGGACCAACGGCTCGCCTCCATTCTCCATGGGTTGATGAAATCCAAATCTGATCACTCTACAGCCGATCTCTAATATACCTCTACGATTTAAAACTTAATAAAGATATTTTTAATAAAATACAATTAGTGTTATTTTCATACGACCGTGTTAGAGCTAAAAGTAAGATATACATCCACTTTAGAATTACAGCAATTCTAAACTGTACGAAAATAGTGATCTGTTGAACTTTATAAGTATTTCAAGTTACAGAGTAATCGTACAGTTTTATGTTATTGTTATTTATTTATTTAACAGGCAGCGGCACGTGGTGATGTGTGTGTGCGTGTGATTGCAAAGCACGCAAAAAGAGCGAGTAGTGACATGCGAGCGAAGGATGCGTAATTTTTTTTAGAAAAACTGGAGAAATTATTGTTTTGACGAGCTCGGTGGTCGAATGGAGCAATGGCCAGTTTGACTCTGAGGTCTCGGGTTCGATTCCCGCACAAGACAAACATTTTGTGTGCATGAACATGTCTGTTTGTCTTGGTCTGGGTGTTTTCTATGTATTATAAGTACATATTTACAAAAAAAATGTATTTAACTACATTCATCAGTTGTCTAGTACCCGTAACACAAGCTTTGCGCTTAATTTGGGACTAGATGGCGCTGTGTAAATTGTCCAGAAATATTTATTTATATTATTGTTTCCCGGGAGTCGGGAGATTAACCATTATTACCGGAGTCCCCCGGGAAATCCGGGAGGGTTGGGAACAAAGGCGGATCCAACTTTGGCACCAGGGGGAGGTCACATAGTTGTGGTCAAGTCACACTCAAGTTATAATTAAATTGTGCTAATAATAGATACAGGTAAAAAGTAGGTATTTTTTAATGTATGTAAGTACTGTAACTAATCTATATTGGGACATCTAGGTCCTGGTCCCAGCCTGGAACCAGTAGTTCCTGAGATTAGCGCGTTCAAACAAACAAACAAATTCTTCAGCCATAGAATATTAGTATAGATGAACGTAGGCTGCACGAAAAGCATGACTCATTGTCACGTTCCGCTTTGCAGCCGAGCGTGCAAGCGTTAGCGCGGAAGAAGCGATAGAGAGGCACAATCGGAATAAGCGTTCGGCTTGTGACTGGATCCGCCCTTGGTTGGGAACCCTAGATTTGACACTGATCCTATGATTTGAAGACGAAAATACCTGTTTGTAAAATGAATGTCGTCTCCACCCAACACATATCATTATATTCTTTTATATGACTAATAATTTGTATAAATCTTTTAATCATATTTTTAATGATGATTGATTTGGTGATTTAATGATTGAATTAAACCAACACGCGACTTATTTGATTAGATAGTGATGATTGAACATAACATTGTCCGTGTGGTTTCCGGCAGACTAGAACAGAATCACTCCGTCTCTTCCTGTGGATGTCGTACAAGGCGACTAAGGGAAATACATTATAAAACATCGATCAGGCCTCCCCAACCCGTCTGGCCAGCATGGAGAGTATAGGCCAAATCCTCCTCCTTCTGTCTGGGACAGAAGAGAGAGGGTCGTGCTCCTGTAGTGGAGACTAAAATGACCTGATGATGATGATGATAATGAACATAACATAGATGATAATATCTATATAAGAGACTAGCTGATCCACGCAACTTCGTCTGCGTGAGTGACAAGAAGGATTGAGAGTGAAGTGTAGCATTACAATAGGCTATTTGACAATGTTCAAAAATTGTAAAAATTATTTAATACTATCGTAAAATACATAAAACTATAAAGATCTGCAAACTTTCATTGTAATGTCTTCCGTCTGACTTATTATAGGGTCGATCAAAGTTTGGCGGGGAAATCCATTTTAAAATTATTAAATTATTAAAAAAATATGTTTTCATTTGAGAAGTAATAAAAAATACTCTAACTTTTATTATGATACTAATTACATAAACATAACATTTAACTACAATTTTCTAAGTACAAATTTCTAATTTGATGCATACAAAATACAAACCTGTGACGTCATAACTCTGTAGCCTTTTGTATGGAGCGTTTTCGGGTAAGTCCTAAATTGTGATTTTCAAATTAACATAATTATCTCGAAAGATTTTTGTGCTATCGAAGTAATTCTTTCACCTATGGTTATATTATTGAGACGTCCCTACATATCAAACCGAAAAAAATATTGGTCAAATAGCCTATTAAAAAGGTTATAGTTGAGTCAATTTTAAGTTAGATACGAATCGCGAACTTTTTCTTAGGTTTTTTTCAAAAAGAACAATTCTGTTATCATTTGTTGCGTAGCTTTAACCGTTTACGCAGCGCACGCAACGGAAGCTCTCAAAAAGAATATTTTTCTCCCGTATTTGCAACATTTCTCATTGTTGCTCCGCTCCTATTGGTTGTACTGTGATGTTATGTAGCCTAAAGCCTTCCTCGATAAATTGGCTATCCAACTCTATAATATTTTTTTAAATCCAACCAGTAGTTTCTGAGAATAGCGCGTTCAACCAAACAAACAAACTCTTCAGCTTTATAATATCTATATATAAGTGATTAGCTGTTGCCCGCGACTTCGTCCGTGTGAATATCAGTTATCGTGGTAAGACCATAGGAAGTTTACTCACGCCGCTCCTATTGGTGGTAGAGTGATGTTATATAACCTATAGCCTTCCTTGAAATATAGGCTATCTAAAACTAAAAGAATTTTTCAATTCGAACCAGTAGTTTCTGAGATTATCGCGTTCAAACAAACAAACAAACTCGTCAGCTTTATAATATTAGTATAGATTAAATACTTGTGATTACTGATTAATAGCATATTTAAGTATTTGGATTACTTCTTCGCAAATAATGCATTCATTACAAACAAATTTGATTACCATAAAAACAGGTTATAGTGAGTCAATCTTAAAAGATAGACATATGCTGACGCGAACTTTTTTTAGAACTTTTAAAGAGGAACAATTCCATCATAAATGATTTTTGCGTATTTTCAACCGTTTACGCAGCACACGCAACGTAAGCCCTCAAAAGGAATATTTTTTTCCAACTTTTCATTGGTGCTCCGCTCCAATTCGTGGTAGCGTGATGTTATACAGCCTAGAGCCTTCCTCGATAAATTGGCTATCCAACACTAAAATATTTTTTTAAATCGAACCTCTAGTTTCTGAGAATAGCGCGTTCAACCAAACAAACAAACTCTTCAGCTTTATAATATCTATTTATAAGTGATTACTTGGTACCATAATTTAGGTACGTCAGCGACTTTTACGTAATTATGTTTTTAAATTAAATTACTTTATTAGTTTTATGTTTAAGTAATTTTGATATTAGTAATATTTACTTTAGTTTATTTTTATTTAGTTTAGTTGTATTTTGTTGTTATTTAGTTTGATAACCGATAATAAATTTATGGTAAAGTAACTAGCTATTATGAATCAATCAATATACATTAAATCTATTAAATTAATAAATAAATAATAAATCTTTATTTTCTCTTACAAAGAAAAATGTTTATAGACTACATTTAGTTTCCACTAACTAACACTTGCGTCCCAACGAGATCTCAGAATTAAGTATGTGTGTGTTGTGTGTGTGCGTACATGTGTGTGTGCGTACATGTGTGCGTGCGAGCGTGCGAGCGAGCGTGCGTCCATACGTGATTTTGTTTTTTGTATTTCAATTAAAAATAAAAGACATTAAAAAATTGCAAACATTTATTTATTATAATCAGACATAACAAAAATCATATAAATATTCAACAATTTATGCTTAATATATCAATTCATCTGACTATAATTAGATTCTTATGTACATACATAGCGCAGTATAAAAATCATCCATGCCTAGATATCGCACATTGGAACCAAAATGATCATACGGTTTCAGAGACCTGAGTGATTTCTTTTAGTCTCTGGATTCCTAGATGTTTCCCTGGAGACTACTGTTTTGGGCTCTTCAAAGAAGGTTTTATGATCTTTATAAAGTTTTATTTTAAGGAAATTGTCCACGGACAGCACTCTTAGATTATTAGTTGTGTCTTAAGAAAAAGTTCACTGTCAAAGTTCTAAAATGAAACACAGATTTTACCGTAAGTAGGTTTTCATAAATGTTCTCTTCGGTGATAAATTTGTCAGAATTTTTTAGTGTTAAGTGTAGAGAGATATTTAAGTAATTCGTTACTTAAATATCTTATTCTTCAACATTAACTTAACCATACAGTTACAGATCTAATCTAAAAAGCTTACACACTTTAAATGCACAGAACATTAACACTGTTAATTCGCTGAATGTAAATTTACGATTGATGTAGATGTATATTGTGGTATGGTCAAACATAGCCTAAAATGAAACGCATTTTATTTCTTAATGTTTCTGAACTCTCTAGTAACTTTCTAGATCGTATCTAGTGATGATATGGAACTAAGTGAGTAAATTGGCAATCTCCTTTGTGAATAATGCAGTATGGTCTTTAATTCATAAGTGTTTGTTATTGTTGCATCTTGTTGATTACTTATCATGTATTAAGTTAGAAGTAGAATGACTTAATCGCACTTTTCGTTTGAATTATCATTATCATTACTTGTATTATCTGAGGAAGAGCTATTTGAATTCGCGGAAGAATCACTTGAAGAAGAACTATCTGATGAGCTACCTGTGGAATTCGAGGAAGAGCCACTTGAAGAAGAGCTGCCTGAAGAACTGTCTGATGAGCTACTTGTGGCGCTATTGGAGGAAGAGGCACTTGAAGCAGAGCTTCCTGAAGAACTGTCTGATGAGCTACCTGTGGCGCTATTGGAGTCGTCTGAACAATTATCTGAAGAGTTATTTGCTGAAGTATCCGAGGAAGAGCCACTTGAAGAAGTACTATCTGATGAACTACCTGCGGAGCTATTAGAGGAAGAGCCACTTGAAGAAGTACTATCTGATGAACTACCTGCGGAGCTATTAGAGGAAGAACCACTTGAAGAAGCACTATCTGATGAACTACCTGCGGAGCTATTAGAGGAAGAGCCACTTGAAGAAGTACTATCTGATGAACTACCTGCGGAGCTATTAGAGGAAGAGCCACTTGAAGCAGAGCTGCCTGAAGAACTGTCTGATGAACTACCTGTGGCGCTATTGGAGGAAGAGTCAGTTAAAGAAGACTCGTCTGAACAATTATCTGAAGAGTTATTAGCTGAAGTATCCGAGGAAGAGCCACTTGAAGAAGTGCTATCTGATGAACTACCTGCGGAGCTATTAGAGGAAGAGCCACTTGAAGCAGAGCTGCCTGAAGAACTGTCTGATGAGCTACCTGTGGCGCTATTGGAGGAAGAGGCACTTGAAGCAGAGCTTCCTGAAGAACTGTCTGATGAGCTACCTGTGTCGTTATTGGAGTCGTCTGAACAATTATCTGAAGAGTTATTTGCTGAAGTATCCGAGGTAGAGCCACTTGAAGAAGTACTATCTGATGAACTACCTGCGGAGCTATTAGAGGAAGAGGTACTTGAAGAAGAGCTGCCTGAAGAACTGTCTGATGAACTACCTGCGGAGCTATTCGATGAAGAGTCATTTGAAGAAGAGTCGTCTGAACAATTATCTGAAGAGCTATTTGCTGAACTATTCGAGGAAGAGTCGCTTGAAGAGTTCGACGAATTATTGGATGAGTTGCTCGATGAGTCGCTAGATGAGTTGCTAGATGAGTTCGAAGAATTACTAGAGTTGGAATTGCTATCATCATCATCACATTTCCTGAGTGCTCCTTTAAAGTCGTGTCTGCCACAGCCGTGGATTCTCTTCTTCACCTCATCACAGTGAGGTTGCAGTTCTGAAACAACATAAAATCATCAACTTTAATCATCTTAGATACATGTTTTTCTACAATCGTTGAAGTACTTTTGGGGTGTAAGTGGTTCATCTACGTCACTTTGAACCAAAGCCAACTTCACCTGCACGTGGTGCACCCTGCTGACTGACAAACGAAGCTCTGGCGAAAAGAGAGGTAGGGAGCGTAATTGTAAGCTACCCGACTGGGGAATGTACCTCCACCTCACAGAAAACCGCAGCCAAATATCAATTCCCTTGAGGGTTGTTGTGTTCCTGCGAGTGAGTGAGGTCACCAGAAAAGAATGAGATGCTGTGTTGGCAGCAGGGGTGGCGGCGCGCAAGAGATATATTATGTTGCGAGCGTTAATACGGTTACGGTAACCGCTTCACATCAAGCGGGCCGTATGCTTGTCTGCCACCCGACGTAGTATAAAAAAAAAATCTTATATTGCACTGCGTGAGTCACAGTGTGGCACAAACCTTCCTGGTAGCTCATTTGGAAGAGCACTCGACCGGTCATCGAGAGGTCGTGGGTTCAAATCCCACCTGGGGGGGGGGGGGGAGGTGAATTTTCCATTTTTCAATTTTTTTATAATATTCTGACAAGTTGGCCAAGACAACTATTTAAATAATAATAATTTTATTAGTTTGGCTTTATCAAAAAATAGCCGAATTTCATCTGCAACGATGGACTGCTATGTCTTCTTTAGTAATATAATTACTTAATAGGTTGATGACGCCACACTGTGACTCACGCAGTACAATAAATGCGTCTATGTACGACTAGCGTCAATCATATGCGGTGGTATCACCAGCTCTTGCATGCTAAAAATCTGCTCTTTATATTAAAGCAGAGGTTCCCAGCCGGTGGCCCGTGGACCAACAGTAGTTCGTGAGAGGTAAATTATGGTCCGTGATAATGTAACAGATTGAGCACTATTATACAAAATACTCAAATCTCGAGTTATAGAATGATGGATTTATACGACAGTTGAGGACCCTACGCAACAAAAACCTCGTAGTGGTCCGCGAACAAAAAAGGTTGGGAACCACTGTATTAAAGGAGTGAATATTACCGTATCCCTTGATCTTGAAGGCCGCTTGAGCGTAGGCGAACAAACCTGAAGTAAAGAAAAATACATTTTATGGTTGGATATTACATTAATTCAATACAATTAATATAGGTTTTGATATTTTTTTAAAAAAAATTCTGTGTATTTTATTATAATTTTAGTTTTTAATGTAGTTATATTAATTTTATTTGAAATTTAATTTTAAGATATTTTAATATTTTATTTGTAAGTAATATTATTAAAACTCACGTGAGACATTATACTAAATTAATTAGATAAATTAAACGGGTCATTCACGTCTTTTTGTCGCCGGAGACGGCCAGTGTCCGGCGCGAGAGACAAAGGGTGGACGTGTCTGGACATTCGCCCTGATGAAGGTCTCCTTTTGAGATCGAAACTAGTCGGCTTTCCCGACAAAAAGACGTGAGTGACCCGTTTAATTTATCTAATTAATTTAGTATTTGTAAGTAGTTTTAATTTTGTTTAGGCCAGTTAGTTTTATAAAAAAAAAAGGTTGACTCTATTTTGTATGCATGAAATCTGTTTTCTAATACAAAACAGATTTCATGCATACAAAATAGAGTCAACCTTTTATTTTATAAATAATAATAATTATTTATTATTATATTATTATTAATATTAAGCAATAAAGTTAAATATACAATTCAATTATTAAAATTAATGATGATAAATTAAAAGGTAAATGTTAAACATGACAAGTAACGATGGATAAATAATAATTGTATCTAAAAATGATATTAATTTTAAACACAATTACTTATTATTATTATAAATAATTTCCCATATTTATTTTTTATTTTTCTAAATGATATTATTTATTTATATGTGTAAACTATGCTATTATCTATTTTACTAAACAGAATATTTAAAAATAAAACATTTACAAAGAGATAAAAAAAAAGAAAGAGAAGAAACAAAACAAAAATTGTAAGTTTTACTTACAATTTTTGTTTTGTTTCTTCTCTTTCTTTTTTATTAAATTTCCCCCAAATCGTTGCCCGTCGGTAGCGTGAATGCTGGTAGCATTACCTCGCTGAATAGCAATGCTAATCCTCTGAGCAAGGTAATGGCCAGCCTTCATTTATTTATGTAAATAAATAGATAAATAAATAAATAGTTCTGGACAATTTACACAGTGCCATCTAGTCCCAAATTAAGCGCAAAGTTTGTCTTATGGGTACTAGATAACTGATAAATGTACTTAAATACATTTTCTTTTGTAAATACATACTTATAATACATAGAATACACCCAGACAAAGACAAACAGACATGTTCATGCACACAAATGTTTGTCTTGTGCGGGAATCGAACCCGCGACCTCGGAGTCAAAGTGGCCATTGCTAACCATTCGACCACCGAGTTCGTCGTCGTCGTCGATAAATATCCCTGGGCAAATTAAACAGCACCATCTAGTCCCTAACTAAGCAAAGCTTGGGAACTAGATAATTCAAGTCCTTATAATACTATTTTTTGTTTAATTTGTTTTTTAAATAATATATATAATTTTACTTACTATCAACGAGGTCATTTCCAACTGTAAAAAAAGAAATTAGTCATATTATTATATTGTATTTTGTAAATAAGCTATATATAGTAGGTACATTTTTACCCGACTGATCAAGAAGGGAGAGTCATGGTTTTCAAGTATATACATTATACTCGTATGCATGCCATCGGGTCGGGGGCCCCACCACATATTCCCACAACTGTGCCACCTTTGTAGCCATGATTAACAAGATCAAAAATCAAAATATCTTTATTCCTTGGACTTTATAAAGAACTTAGAAACGTCATACAAATTAAATATAAGAACATGTATAAATCATTACTACTCTAAATCCGCAGAGCTTAGATTCAAAAAGGCAATGAACAAAGAAGTCCACAGCAGTCCCGGGGGTAAAACTACGGCTGCCTTCGAACTGACATCGAATTTAATCAGAAGAAATTAGTAGTAGTTGGAAGCTTTTGGAATTTGAGTTCCCCTCTTAGCCTAAAGAGATCGCCAGTGAAGTGAAGCTCAACTGCCGTGCACCACGGATTTTAAGTTTCTAACACTATTGGGGACATAATACACTGATGTATGCCTCATCTATATTATTAGGTTGGGGAAAAAGTCTTTTCGTATTTTATATGAAAATTCAAAACATTTTTTAATAAAGTTTATTTACATTTAACTAAAGTATGTAGGTGCCATTTTGTTCGATAACTTTTAGCCATCTTGTAGGTAGAGACATGATCCCATTACTATAGAAATTTTGGGACTTCTGTTCAAAAAACCACGACAAGTGGTTTTGGCAGTCTTCTCGTGATGGTAACCTGACATTGCCTAAAGAATTCTGAAGAGACCGAAACAGGTGGAAATCAGAAGGTGCAAGGTCAGGACTATACGGCGGATGCATTAACACCTCCCAGTCAAACTCTCTTAATTTTTGCTGAGTGGCTAAAGATGTGTGAGGTCTAGCGTTATCATGATGAAAAATCACACCCCTTCTGTTAATTAATTCCGGCCGCTTTCTCTCAACTTTTTGCTTTAATCTCATCAGTTGTTCACAGTAGAGTTCAGAATCGATAGTCCTGCCTGGCGGTAACAGCTCATAATGAATAATACCCTTCCAATCCCACCATACACACAGCATCACCTTGTTGCGGGTTAACCCGGGTTTTGCCAGAGTCTGTGAAGCCTGACCGGCCTTTGACCACGACCTTTTTCGCACGTTCTTGTCGTACGTGATCCACTTTTCATCACCAGTTATAAGCTTCTTCAAAAACTGTTCGCTTTCATTACGTCGTAGTAAAGAATCGCAAATGAGTACACGGTTCATTAGGTTTCTTTCAGTGAGATCGTGAGGCACCCAAATATCGAGCTTTTTAGTGTACCCAGCTTTTTTCAATTGCGCCAAAACTGTTTTGTGGTCAATTCCTAATTCTTCAGCTACGTCGTAACTACTGATATGCCACTCTTGCTCCACTTTTTCAAAAATGGCATCCATTTTATCCGTAACAGGGCGACCAGAGCGACGTGCATCTTTCACATCAAAATTTCCTGATTGAAAACGCTTAAACCAAATTTGTGCTACTCTCACAGACACTGCACTAGGTCCATAAACGTCACAAATTTTATTCGCAGCTTGCGTTGCATTTTTACCTTTTTTGTAGTAAAATTTTAAAATGAATCGAATTTCTTCATTAGATTCACTCATTTTGACAGTAAAAAAAACAAATGAAAATCACACATTTACCTAATTTGAATTTGGAATTATCTTTTTTAAAATATAAACTTTTTAAAGATATCAAAACCTGCCAGACACAAATGGTATAACCAAAGAGATTTTATTACAAGTTCATACATACTATAATGCGAAAAGACTTTTTCCCCTACCTATTATTTATGACATCGTTGGTGGTTATCAGACCCGTTTCAAAATGGCGCCCGCAGAATAAAAATTTAAGGATACAAAAAATATTATTATTATGTCTCTTAGATTTGCTTGGCTTAAACACGGGGATATGGATCCAACGCGTAGAGGCCCCTTAGAGAAGTTTAATCTAATGTTGTATACCCGGAGTGTCTAGTTCTAGAATATATCAATGGAACGATATACCCATGAGCAGTTTTCGGCGTTGAGACTATTGCGAAGTGTGATGGAAATAAATGGGTTATGGAGTTGAGATATGGGTGAACTAAATACTGGGCTATTACAGAAGAGGGACGGACGCCTGCCATAACTGCTTCTATTGCTAGCTTATTGAGGCAGGCGGTGGCTTGCCGCTCACAGATGGGCCCCCGAAATGCCAGGAAATCGGCCGGGGGCAACACCGGTGTGAGTGACTCAGGGGTGTCGAGAGATGTGGTGGGCTTTCTCATTATTGTATTGTTAAAATTTTCAGTCGGGATTTTAGTTTCAGTTAATAATTAAATTCATAAATAAAACTTACGGTCGTCGGTATAGCTGTTACCCACGAAACCAATGGCGGCAGATACTGTAAAAAAACACAAAAATAATAAAGGCAATCCTCGATGGTTTAAACAAATGCCCTGAATGTAAATATTTGATGTATTTTGTAAACGATAAATCAACAAAAAAACGGGCTGTACTCCGGGTGTGCCGGCAGAAGTGAAAACTTGGACATTAACATTGTGCATTGTTGAATATTTTGCATATATCATGCAATTTTCTGCAATTTCGCACGAATTACTTTATTTATCAGTATAAAAGTACTATCATTTATGTGGTAAAATACAATATTGACTTATAACGCTATCGTACACAAACAAGACAATTTATATTACATTAAAAATAAACAGCACGAGCAGGCATACATTTTCGCAGCGCGATAAAAAGAGAGGGGATATTACTTCCTCTCCTACGCCGAGCCGGAGGTCTACTCTCCCTCCGTCTTACGAATTTTCGATCAGGCCACGTGCCCTGACGCGAGTTTAACATTTTTTACCGATCCCAAAAATTGCACAACGCCGCTAAAGAAGTTTTCACTTCCAAAAAGAAGGATAGTTTTGACTATAGATACTGGTAGATATAGATGGCGGTAGGATGATGTACTGGGGGTACGGAGTATATAAAAAATCCTCGTCATTACATACCTTTGACAAACGCGGTGAGGATATCTTTATCGTTCCAGTCACAGTCCTCTCCTGAAACAGTGAACAGATGTATGTGAGAGAACCCAGTTTGTCCAATGTATAGGGAAAACAAGGCTCCTTTGTATGGCTACCTAATATTGCTTGGAAATACAAGGTTTTAAAGACTGGTCAAATTGATATAGGCGATTGTGTAGCTGTTATTGATCACGAAACAATAAAAAAAAACTATACGTTATAAAACATCAAAATCAAAGGCACCGATTTTGGGGGTGTAAGTGGTTCATCGACATCTTTGAACCAAAGCCAACTTCACCTGCACGCGGTGCACCCTGCTGACTGACAAACGAAGCTCTGGCGAAAAGAGAGGTAGGGAGCGTAATTGTAAGCTACCCGACTGGGGAATGTACCTCCACCTCACAGAATACCGCAGCCAAATAACGGTTCCCTTGAGGGCTGTTGTGTTCCTGCGAGTGAGTGAGGTCACCAGAAAGGAAGGAGATGCTGCGATGGCAGCGGTGGTGGCGGCGCGCGAGCGATGTTTTGTGTTGCGAGCGTTGATATGGCTACGGTAACCGCTTCACATCAGGCGGGCCGTATGCTTGTCTGCCAACCGAAGTAGTATAACTAAAAAAAAAAAAAAAAAATATATCAGTTTAATTTTTGTATCTGTCATTTTAGCGTATACTGTAATGTTGATAACTGTGCACGACAGAATAAATTAATTAGAGTAATAAAAACAGTTATGTATACATAGTAAATATAGCGCAAGTCATATAAAAGTATAACCAAATACCTAAGATAGGAATAAGTGTTTTCGTTTTCGTTTTTGTATTAGATATAAGTATATGTTAAAATATGTAAATGTTATAAGCATAACTGTAAAATTGAGAAATAAAGAAATTGAAGCTTCGTGTAAATTATTACCCCGTAGAGGTGTGAACAGCGCGGCGGCCGCGTAACACTGGCAGCGAGGGACTCACGTCAGGTTATATTTATAACCTCGCATGCGAGTAAAAGAGACTACGAGCCCTCGCGCACAGGCCGACCGCCTTAGGGTGATAATTAATACATAAATATGGAAAATAGATTAAAATTAATAACGTAGTATAAGTTAGAATAAGTAAAATGTATTAGTTGTAAGAAATATTAAGAAATAAATAAACGATTCGCTGAGGGGTGGGGGAATGCAGGCGGGGGCGGAGGTACGCCTCCGCCCAGTATAAATATAGGATCGGGTCGCCGTACAAACCACAACCGATCGAGACTCCGAGCGAAGCAGACCACTAGAAGAAAATAGAAAAAAGAAATCAAGAAAACTAGAAAACTAGTCTACTGACTGCATTCCTCAACCCAGCGGCGCTACAAAAATAAAACGGTGTATTGTTTCTGACACCGCACCACCGCATCGGTGTATCGTTTCTGACACCGTTACGGCTCACCTCAACAACGTCAAAATTTATACAGTCCACTCTTTAACATCGAAGGCCCACGCTACAACCGCAACATTGTTTGGTCCTTCTGGAAGCCGGATCACTGATCTAGAAGAAAGAAAATTACAAGATGGTCGTCACTAGAAGCGAACACGGAAAGAAGACTTCAGCTACGTCAGGCAGCGGCGACACTACAACGACACCTGAAACAGACGCAACAGCGACCACGTCGGGCACTGGCACCACGGCGACCTCGTCAGGCACGGGTACTACGGAAGCTACGGCCGGCACCGGCACAACCACAAACACCGGTGCAACGGCTTCATCCACCGGCACGGCAAGGCCACCAGACACGTCGGGTATCAAGGCAACACCCGCCGCCAGCACCGCCACAGTCATCGAGCGTCAGCAAACAGAATTGATGCCGCCACCAGCAACTACGGAAACGCTAAGGCCCGCTCGGTCACGCCGATCTGAAGCCTCCCGCAAGAAGCTCCTCGCGGAGTTGGAGGCTAAGGAAAGGCTGGCTGAGTTAGAGCTGAAGCGGATCCGCGCCGAAGCAGCTTTAGAACAAGCCAGACAAGCCAGATTAGAAGCTGAATCTTCATCGGAGTCAGAAGCAAGCGATGACCTAGCGCCGCAAAGGATATCCGATTGGTTCGAGAGGCAGCCCACACAGAAGAAGCAGCTGCCGCCCGTGGAAGAGGCTGACAACGCACCGCCGGCAGAAAGAGACACAGCGATAGAGCTACATCCAGTCAACGAAATTGAAGGAGGCCTGGCTGCACGCACATACACAATGCGCGAGCAGCAGAACAAAGAAGCACAGACCCGTCAAGTTTCATCGATGGACGTTACGTCGCTGGCCGCCGCGTTAACAGAAGCCATCCACACCAGCAAATCGAAGAGGAATTATATACCGGACTTGCCTCAGTTCGGCGGCCTAACTACAGAATGGCTGCCGTTCAAGGCGAGTTATAGCGAATCCGCAGCGAGCTTCACGGCGAGCGAGAACGTCGCCAGAATAAGAAGAAGTCTAAGGGGAACCGCTTTGGAGGCAGTCAGTGCCCTCCTCATCAGTCAAGCCCACCCCGAAGTCATCATAAGCTCGCTGGAGAGAAGATTTGGAAGACCTGACACATTACTTATGTGCGAAATGGAGAAGATGAAGACTCTCCCTCGACTCGCGGATAGCCCGCGAGACCTGTGCATCTTCGCAAGCCGCATCGCTAACACCGTAGCTACGATTGAATTACTGAAGCGGCCGCAGTACCTACACAACCCCGAGATACTGCGACTCATTGTCGACAAGTTGACGCCTATACTACGGAACAAGTGGTACGACTACGCAGCTACGAGCGAAGATACGCCAGAATTAAAGAAAATAGCAGAATTTCTCAACAACGAAGCCGACAAATGCGCCCCTTACGCAGCGCCCGAGTCGACCAACGAGAACAGAAACATAAGAAGAAAAGTTGAACGTGCTTACACCGTCACTACAGAAAACAACGCGGAGCCTACAGAAGAAAAGACTTCGTGTGCCTGCTGTCAGGGACATCACCGGCTACCAGCGTGTCCGCGATTTCTCAAGGCGGACACGAACGAGCGCTGGGAGATCACGAAGAAGAGTCATATATGTTTCCGCTGCCTCGTCAACAAGCATCGCCGCTCCGTATGCCGCGCCAAAGCCTGCGGCCACAACGGCTGCCCCATGCGCCATCATCGCCTCTTACACCACGAGAGACCACCAGCAAACGGAGCAGCACAGCCACGGCCACAAGACAAAGCCGACCAAGTCGTCGCGTCGGCGATTGAACAAGTAGCGAGCAACACGACGAAGGCAAGCCGCGCGTATCTGAAAATCACACCAGTTACGCTGCGCGGCCCGCAAACTACAGTTCAAACCTACGCGCTACTCGACGAAGGGAGCACCGTGACTATAATAGATTCTTCGCTAGCCAGCACGCTCGGCCTTGATGGACCTACAGAACCGATGTGGGTACAAGGAGTGAGCGGGACAGAGATAGCACACGACAAGAGCAAGAGAGTGAACGTCAGCATAAGGGGCAGACACACCGACAACGAGCTGCAGATACGAAACGCACACACCGTCGCAAGTCTGGACTTCACTACTCAGTCAGTGAGCGAGCAAGAAATAAGGGGCTGCTCACACCTAGAAGATATCAAGCACGAACTATTGTACATCAACGCCACACCCAAGCTGCTGATCGGGCAAGACAACTGGGAGCTCATCGTATCGCGCGACATAAGACAAGGACGGCGCGATCAACTCGTCGCTTCGAAGACCCTTCTGGGATGGGTGCTACACGGCTGCCGTACTTCACAAGCGGCGCCTGTAGCATTCTGCTGCACGCACCTCACACAAACCGAGCATGCAGATCCCATAGAAGAGATGATGAAGAGGTACTTCGCTCTAGAGTCGCTGTCTATCGAACCAAGGAAACAGGATAGCGACCCCGAGCTACA
The DNA here is from genome assembly GCA_937001555.2 of Hypsopygia costalis. Classification (NCBI taxonomy): domain Eukaryota; kingdom Metazoa; phylum Arthropoda; class Insecta; order Lepidoptera; family Pyralidae; genus Hypsopygia; species Hypsopygia costalis. Next base: position 1,485,577 of record OW443355.2, read on the forward strand.
AGCGCTCAAAATATTGAAAGAGAAAAGCCGGCGTCTACCCGATGGCAGATACGAGACAGGACTACTGTGGCGCGAGCAAGTTACCCATGTACCTAGTAACCGACCGGACGCGCTCAAACGTCTATACACACTCGAGAAGAAACTTGATCGCGATGAAAACCTAAAGAAGAAGTATGAAGAACAAATTACCAACATGCTGTCGTCGAACTACGCCGAACAAGCAACAGCACCACCCAACGAGAGAACCTGGTACCTGCCGCACTTCGCAGTCTGCAACCCGGAGAAACAGAAGATACGAGTGGTCCATGATGCTGCGGCTAAATCACACGGCCGCAGCCTCAACGACATGCTCCTACCCGGGCCAGACCTACTGCAGTCACTACCAGGCGTCATCATGAGGTTCCGTCAACATGGCATTGCTGTATCGGCCGACATCAAGGAAATGTTTATGCAGATCAAGATCCGAGAAGAAGACAGAGACGCGCTCCGCTTCTTGTGGAGGGGCGGCCGGCGAGAGGGCGCACCGGAGGAGTACCGTATGACTTCCGTCATATTCGGTGCATCGTCGTCGCCATGCACGGCACTCTACATCAAGAATAGAAACGCACAAGAACACGCGGCCGAATACCCAGAGGCCGCGCGAGCGATAGAAAGAAATCACTACATGGACGACTATCTCCAAAGCTTCCAGACGACGGGCGAAGCGAAGCGGATAACTAGAGACGTCGACTACGTGCACAAACAAGCCGGTTTTCAGCTACGCGGATGGTCCACAAACAACAAAGAAGCTGTTAGTAACGTCACAGACTGCGTAGAGCGAGAGGGAACTACAGTCGCCATCGGCGGGAGCGAGATAGAGAAGACACTCGGCTTGCTATGGCACACGAAAGAAGACTGCATTCGCTTCAAACTCAATGTACGCAGAGCTCCGCCCGAGGTGCTGGATGACTTGCGCCCTCCGACGAAGAGAGAAGCCCTCAGCATTATAATGTCGATTTTCGACCCACTGGGCCTCATCTCGCCTGTTACCACGCCAGCGAAGCGCATCATGCAAGACACGTGGCGCTACAAGACAGGCTGGGACGACACGATTCCGGAGGAGCTACAAAAAAGATGGAGTGATTGGCTAAGACAGCTACGTGACCTAGGAAACCTAGGCATACCTAGGTGCTACGACTCCGAGCCAGCAGCCCGCTACGAGCTACACACCTTCGTAGACGCAAGCGAGGAAGCCTACGCCGCCGCTGTCTATTGGCGGGTGACGCGAATGGGCGGCAGTATCAAAGTCGCGCTTGCAGCAGCCAAGAGTCGGGTCACACCTACGAAGCTCGTCTCAGTACCTAGGCTGGAACTACAAGCGGCAGTCCTCGGCGTTCGTCTCGCTAGAGCGGTAGCAGAAGAACACGATTACGAGATAGCGCAGAAAACGTACTGGAGCGACTCACGCACAGCGCTAACATGGATACGCGCCGAGCCCCGCACATACAAGACGTTCGTAGCTCACCGTCTCGCCGAAATCGAAGATTCCACCAAGAAGAATGAATGGCGTTGGCTGCCATCGGCTGACAACGTAGCGGACGACGCCACAAGGGCGACACCGGCGAATTTCGACGCGCAACATAGATGGTACGACGGGCCGCGATTCCTGTATCAATCGGAATCGACTTGGCCCGTAGAGAACAGAGTCGAAATTCCTGCGACCGGCGAAGAAAAGGGACAAGAAAAATGCAACACACTGCTGGCCGAAGTAGAGATGACGGTCAACTCTCGACCGCTCACCCACGTTGCGGTGACCCCCGATGACCCACCGGCGCTGACCCCGAACATGATCCTGCTCGGGCCCGACTGCCACACGCCCGGCCCCGGCACTTTCACCGAGCACGACGGCAACGCGCGCCAACACTGGAGGCGCGCCCAGCTGCTCGCCGACACCTTCTGGCGACGCTGGGTGCGCGAGTACATGCCGCTACTCCAAAACCGGCGGGAGCCTCACAGCAGCGGCGTCGGTCCAGTCGTCGGAGACGTCGTGATCATCTGCGACTCCAACCTTCCTCGCAACACGTGGCCACGGGGACGCGTAACGAAGACCTACCCTGGCAGCGACGGCGTGGTACGCGTCGTGGACGTCACCACCAGCAAGGGACACATTCTGCGGCGGCCCACCAAGAAGATCGTCGTGCTACCAGTGGGATCGCAAGGCGACGGCGGGAGAAATGTGCACGACAGAATAAATTAATTAGAGTAATAAAAACAGTTATGTATACATAGTAAATATAGCGCAAGTCATATAAAAGTATAACCAAATACCTAAGATAGGAATAAGTGTTTTCGTTTTCGTTTTTGTATTAGATATAAGTATATGTTAAAATATGTAAATGTTATAAGCATAACTGTAAAATTGAGAAATAAAGAAATTGAAGCTTCGTGTAAATTATTACCCCGTAGAGGTGTGAACAGCGCGGCGGCCGCGTAACACTGGCAGCGAGGGACTCACGTCAGGTTATATTTATAACCTCGCATGCGAGTAAAAGAGACTACGAGCCCTCGCGCACAGGCCGACCGCCTTAGGGTGATAATTAATACATAAATATGGAAAATAGATTAAAATTAATAACGTAGTATAAGTTAGAATAAGTAAAATGTATTAGTTGTAAGAAATATTAAGAAATAAATAAACGATTCGCTGAGGGGTGGGGGAATGCAGGCGGGGGCGGAGGTACGCCTCCGCCCAGTATAAATATAGGATCGGGTCGCCGTACAAACCACTGTGACCGTCCGATTAGCCTTCTCTGCGTAATAGGGAAGGTATACGAAAGACTTCTTATCTCGCGGATGCGGGATTTCACCGATTCAAATAACACTATCATAGATGAGCAATTCGGTTTCAGAGCTGAACATTCTTGTGTTCATCAGGTGCACCGCATCACGGAGCACATCCTTTCCGGCTTCGCGAAAGCCCAAGCCACCGGAGCTCTATTTTTCGATGTAGCGAAAGCCTTCGATAAAGTCTGGCATAACGGTTTATTATATAAACTCACAAAAACAGGTATGCCTGACAGTCTCGTGCACATCATTCGAGACTATTTGTCAAATAGGACATTCCGTTACAGAGTACACGGCACTCTTTCAGAGCCCCACGCCATTAGGGCAGGGGTCCCGCAGGGGTCAGTGTTAGCCCCTTTCCTTTTCTCGTTATACACTAACGATATCCCCAAGACTAAATACGTCGAGTTAGCGCTCTACGCCGACGATACGGCTCTTTTTACGTCATCTACTAGCAAATCACTTATTTGCAGCAGACTCCAAAAGGCAGCTGATAAACTCAGTGCCTGGTTCCGTCTTTGGCGCATTGAGGTAAATCCTCAAAAAAGCGCCGCCGTGTACTTCACGCGCGACCCTAATGGGATCGACAAACCCGATAGGAACAATCACGTACTACGTCGGATTACAATGTACGGTGACCCCATTCCGTGGGCGAATCGTACAAAGTATCTAGGAGTCATTTTAGACTCAAGTATGACCTTCGGACCTCACATCTCCAGAGTTCGCAACCGGGCAAAATTCTACCTTTCCCGGCTTCACTGCATGATCGCACATAAGAGTATGTCACTTCGTAGCAAGTTGACACTCTACACTGCATGCATACGTCCCGTTATGACTTTTGCAAGTCCGGTTTTTGCTCACGCGGCAAAATGCCATCTTATTAAGTTACAACGCGTTCAGAACGCTTTTATGCGTAAAGCCGCGAACGACCCGTGGCTCCTCAGAGTAGTTGATCTGCATAAAGATTTTCAACTCCCTTCGATCGCGCACTATATGAAGGAAGCGTCTAGGCGTTACTTCGAAAGTGCGCAAAACCACCGCAACCCCCTTATTGTCAAGGCCGCCACCTACAGACCGCTCGGTAACCACCAGCGTCGTCGCCACCTCAGACGCCCAATACTTGCCGTCTCCGACCCAGACGACTGCATCACAGTCGCTAATGCTTGGACTCTAACGGACCACGTGAGGACTTCATCCACACGCACACACGTAGTTCGACACCGCGCCCGCCGGCGGACGCGACGTACACACACACACCCGTCTGCGCGCTACACCAGGTACAGACATGTACCTGGGCGCTTCTCTCCAGCTATCACATAAACATCGTGGGATAGTAGGTTCGTTTACACTCACACAGTGACACCACAACTCCTTTCTAGCATAGGTTAGAATAGGTCCCCGTTTCCCCCCGCGGTCTCCATTGGCTTCAGGCCGGCCAGCGCCGCTCACACCTCAGCCTGCTGGGGTGTGAGCGGCGCTAGTCCTCAGTACCGCTTTTTATTTTTGTATGTTCACAGGGTTCCAGCGCCGCTCCGAGTCGACCTCGCGCACAGCCTTGGTCGCCAGTAGGGTTAGGATAATAGGGTTAGGGCTCCGGGTCTAGGTCTATAAATCTTTTCGATCGCGATGTGTACTCTGCGACGACCTGGAAACCGCTTCGCGGTAGGGTCCTCTCGGGGACCCTCACCAGATCGTCGCAGACTACATACCTTCTCAAATCTTTTCCTCTAGCGTTCCGTTTGCGCTTTTAAAGCCATCGTGGCTAAAAGTAGTTAGGCAGGCGGTTTTTAGTCAGTTAAAGCCTGATTCGCCCTTGAAAGGTCAGTCTGGTATCAACCAGGCTGAGGGGGTGTCGAAGAGGATTTTCCGCCTCCCTCCAGCACGGCTGGGGGGTGCCCCCGCGCGCGTCGGGCGTCAAAAAAAAAAAAAAAAAAAAAAAAAAAAAAAAGCCGTACAAACCACAACCGATCGAGACTCCGAGCGAAGCAGACCACTAGAAGAAAATAGAAAAAAGAAATCAAGAAAACTAGAAAACTAGTCTACTGACTGCATTCCTCAACCCAGCGGCGCTACAAAAATAAAACGGTGTATTGTTTCTGACACCGCACCACCGCATCGGTGTATCGTTTCTGACACCGTTACGGCTCACCTCAACAACGTCAAAATTTATACAGTCCACTCTTTAACATCGAAGGCCCACGCTACAACCGCAACATTAACGGAAAGCGCACAGAGGGCGCATGCGCGACAACCCAATGTGTGTCCTACCTACATAGTAAACTTGAATCTCGGAGATAAACAAGAAATCTTTCGATACCTATACCGCATCTAAGGTTGATTATTTATTGATTTTTTTTTATTGATTCGTGATTGATAATATAATATAATCGTCTCCTTGAATTTGAAGGATATCTTTGTCATTCCACTTATAATCATATCGTGAAACAGTGAACGGATATATGTGAGAGAACCAAGTTTGTTAAATGTGTAGGCCAAACAAGGCTCCGTTGTGTTACTACCTAACATTGTTTAGATATCTAAGCAGCGTTGGTTCAAGATTCACCCAATAAATCTAGTAGTTATTCGTAAATAATTGATTACATCGGGTATGCGTACTGAATGACACGACATCAGGTCAGACTCACGAATTCCCTTACATCGAAATTAATCCTCGGGATGTCTCTCATTCTCCGAAATATATTTCTTTCTATTTTTTTTAAAATGGAAAAATTCACCTGCCCCCCCTAGGTGGGATTTGAACCAACGACCTCTCGATGACCGGTCGAGTGCTCTTCCAACTGAGCTACCAGGAAGGTTTGTGTTGCTGAAATTGAATGGGCAGGTGAATTTTTCCATTTTTCAAAAAATATTTATCTGGCAAGTTGGCCAAGACAACTATTTAAATAATAATAATTTAATTAGTTTGGTGTTATCAAAAAATAGCTGAATTTCATCTGCAACGATGGACTGCTATGCCTACTTTAGTGTTGTAATTACTTAATAGGTTGATGACGTCGCACTGTGACTCACACAGTAGAAATATAAGATGCAAAAATTCGTCAGCAACACAAACCTTCCTGGTAGCTCAGTTGGAAGAGCACTCGACCGGTCATCGAGAGGTCGTGAGTTCAAATCCCACCTAGGGGGGGCAGGTGAATTTTTCCATTTTTCAAAAAATATTTATCTGGCAAGTTGGCCAAGACAACTATTTAAATAATAATAATATTTCTTTCTTATAACAAAACAGCATAAAGAAAGAGCTTATGATTGTTTCGGGACGTGGGCCCACTTCTCATCCACAGTGGATGAGAAGTGGGCCTGTGGGTGGGTGGTGGTTCTGTGTAGCCAGGATTAACAGCGGCGAGCATTAAAATAGGCAATGAACAATGAAGGTCACTGCAGTCCCGGGAAAAAAACTACAGCTGCCGTATAACTTCAAAAGAATGTAATCAGATGAAATTAGTAAGTAGAAAGAGTAAGAAGCTTTGGGAATCTGACTTCCCCTCTTAACAATGTGAGAGACAGCAATATGGCAAATAATTCATTAAAAGCCTAAAGAGATGGCTAGTCCAGTGAAGCTCAACTGCCGTGCATGACGGATTTTAAGTATCTAACCCTATTGGGGACCTAAAACATTGAGCATATGATTTATAAAAAAAGGCAAATATGTTTTTTTTATTATTATTATTAACTTTAAAAAATCTAAAGGTAACAATATTATAGTATACTTACGTTCGAACAACGGCGCTACTTCCAACATCACTTCTACTACAAATCTTGGACCACCTGAAAATTTATAAAATAATTCATTGAACTCCTATTGCATAACAACGTCCAATTATTAACAACTGGACGTAGTTATGCAATAAGTAAATTTTAAAATAGGAGATATTTGTATAGGCAACTTTCGTCGCGTCTGGTCGAAACAACTCGTCTCCAAAATGCTGGCCTCTACTTTGACTTGGCTGTGGTCATTAGATGATAGCGAAGCCAAGCCAGTGACTTTTGGACGGTCTGAACACACTGTCCTCTGCCAACTCGCAGTTGTGCAACATGGTGGAGTGCCCTCCAAACCGCTTCGAATAAGTGAAGACCTGTATCCCAACAGTGAGATGCTGTATCAACTTACCCTTGACTGACTTAAGACCAGCGCCATTAGTATATTTATGCACGATATCGTTGATGTTGGTCTTGCAACTTCCGAGTTCATAGAAGTCGATGACATCCTTGGGGCAACTGTACTTGGCATCATACTTTCTGCATCCCCATTTCTTGCCGTAGTCATATCCACAGATGGCAGGGATATCGCCAGGATTACCGTATCCTTAAAAAAAACCCAGTATTTTATAAAGCCAGCAATATACCTGGGGCACACTAAAAGTTTTGCACTTCTAGCTAATCGGAACAATTTTAATTTCGAATGATATATTTTTTGAAACGACTTCCAACCTAGAAAGTAATAAAAAAAATTTGGCGGGAAATCATTTGTCAATTGTTTTTTATAACACATCAAAGTTCTACGTACCTACGCAACGAAAATGGAATTAAGTCGAAAAGATTTTAGAGCGATGATTTTTTATGATTTTAAAAGTTCTCTCTCTCCGCACTACTATGCCGCTCGTCTTCAAAATGGCGATGGTTTGCTGAATTTGAGACAGGTCGGGTTTCTTTACATGACGAATTTCGTGAAGGGCGGCCTTCAACTGCCGTGAACGAAAATAATGTGGCTACTGTTAAGCGGCTAATTGAAGAAAACCCGCGGATTACCTATGAGACAATTCGAGCACTATTAGGGATTGGTATGAGCCAAATTCAGAAAATTTTACACGAAGAATTAAAAGTTCGGAAACTTTGTTGTCGTTGGATCCCTAATGAACTGACAGCGGAGCAGAAGCGGGCTCGTGTGGAATGGTGCTCACAGATGCTACTGAAGTACGACCACGGACATTCTAATGCTGTTTATGACATTGCCACAGGAGACGAAACGTGGATTTATTGTTTTGAACCCGAAAAAAAAACAGCAATCTTGTGAATGGGTGTTTGAAAATGAGAACAGGCCAACAAAAGTGAGGCAGGCGAGAATCGTTGGTAAAAAAATTATCGCGTTTTTTTGTCAGCTTGTTAATGCCGAGTGGTATTCTACCATTTGTTTACCCAGGGTGTTAGAAAAAGTTCGCGAAAGACGACCAAAAAACTGCGTTCTCCTACATCATGACAACGCTTCTTCACACACCGCCAACAAAACAAAGTCATTTTTAGCTTCCGAAAAAGTACAACTCGTCACCCATCCTGCACATAGCCCCGACCTAGGACCCTGTGATTTCTTAATTTTCCCCAAAATCAAAGATTTGATGAGAGGTTTCACTTTTACCAACTCCGAAGAGGCAGTGATAGCGTTCAATCAGCACGTAGAAAACATGCCTTCAGATCTGTGGTCCTCCTGTTTTAAAAAATGGTTCGATCGCATGAAACAATGTTTAAAATGTAAAGGAGAGTATTTTGAAAAGCAATAAACATAATATTTTGGTTATAACATGTTGTTTTTTTAAGTTACGCAAAACTTTTAGTGTGACCTACGTATATGTTTATGTAGGTAATTAATAATTAAAATAAACTTAAAATAGATAAAATTTATTAAATACATCTAAATTAAAACTAATTAAAATAAACTAAAAGCAAAACTAATCTAGGGGCCATTCATTTATTACGTAAGACGATTTAGGGGGGAGGGGGGTCGGCCATGTCTTATTTTTTCTTACAAGGGGGTGGGAGGGAGTCTTGATAGTTCTTACGTAAGATCACAAATGCGCAATGTTAAAATTATAGATGAATGATTAAAACCAAAGTTTATTACTTGTAAGTACAAATAAACATTTCTAAAAATTGTTACTTAGAAAAATTGATTTTTTCCTTTAGATTCTTACGTAATAAATATTTAACAGGGGGGAGGGGGGTCGGCCATGTCTTATTTTTTCTTACAAGGGGGTGGGAGGGAGTCTTGATAGTTCTTACGTAAGATCACAAATGCGCAATGTTAAAATTATAGATGAATGATTAAAACCAAAGTTTATTACTTGTAAGTACAAATAAACATTTCTAAAAATTGTTACTTAGAAAAATTGATTTTTTCCTTTAGATTCTTACGTAATAAATATTTAACAGGGGGGAGGGGGGTCGGCCTATTCTTATTTTTTCTTATCACAGGGGGGGAAGGGGTCAAAAACTAGCGAAAATAGTCTTACGTAATAAATGAATGGCCCCCTACTAAACCGCTGCCCTTAGGCAAAGTTCCCAATATGCTGGCCCCGCTGCCTCGTTGGAGGCAATTATGTATTTATTGATGTAGTTTATGAAGATATACTACATCAATATAAATATTAAATATTTCTGGACAAATTACAAAGCGCCATCTAGTCGCAAATTAAGCGCAATGCTTGTACAATGGGTACTAGACAACTGATAAATATACACGGATACTTTTTTATTTGTAAATACATACTTACTATACACAGAAAACGCCCAGACCAAGTCAAACAGACATGTTCGTGCACACAAATGTTTGTCCTGAGCGGGGATCGAACCCACAACCATTCGACCATCGGGCTCGTCATACCCAAAATAAAACACAATATTTTATAATTTCACCTCTTTTCTTATGTTACTCTTAATGATTCCTATCTTATGGTGGTGGAAAATAAACTATTTTCATTTCAGTTTATTTGGGATGCTAGAAAACATTGACCTCCACCCACCCGCAGTTACATGGTGAAGTATGCTCTAAGCCAGGGCTGTCCAAACCATATACAATGCCGGACCATTACAAATTACTAAATAGATTCGCGGGCCGCAGAAACAAATACCTACTTGACATTTTTACTACCTTTTTTACCTACTTTGAAAGTTAAGTTTCGTTAAAATGACTTAGTTAAGTAGTTATAAAACTTCCACTTTACTAAAAATATATAATTTTCAGTCAGTCATATGAGGTGTAAGCGGTTCATCAAGATCTTTGAACCAAAGCCATCTTCACCTGCACGCGGTGCACCCTGCTGACTGACAAACGAAGCTCTGGCGTAAAGAGAGGCAGGTAGCGTAATTGTAAGCTACCCGACTGGGGAATGTACCTCCACCTCACAGAATACCGCAGCCAAATAACAATTCCCTTGATGGTTGTTGTGTTCCTGCGAGTGAGTGAGGTCACCAGAAAGGAAAGAGATGCTGCGTTGGCAGCGGGGCTGGCGGCGCGCGAGCGATATTTTTAATGTTGCGAGCGTTAATAGAGCTACGGTAACCGCTTTACATCAGGCGGGTCGTATGCTTGTCTGCCACTGGAAGTAGTATAAAAAAAAATTGACGACTAGGGCGGATCCACGTTCGTATACTTTGTTACGTCCACGTGCGGAACAAGTTCATACTTCGACTCGTCCTTGGTCGACTTTCGGGTGGTTGTGACTTCAACTTATTTTGAGGACTGGATGGAGACCTGGTTGATGACAAGTAAATGTAAACCTTACCTCCTCGTCTATCGTGCAGGACACTGCCAGAGACACCAGGAGAGCCAAGAACACAAATCACAATCCTAGCAATTGTGATGATCACTGAAAACAAATAGAATTGTTAAAGAATTTTTTTTTTTTTTTTTTTTTTTTATACCACTAGTGTGGCAAACAAGCATACGGCCCGCCTGATGGAAAGCAGTTACCGTAGCCTATGAACGCCTGTAACACCAGAGGCATCACACGCGCGTTGCCGACCCTGTAAAAACCTCTTCACGCCCTTTTTGAAGAACCCCATGCTGTAGTCCCCTGAGAAAACCTCGACAGGCAGTTCATTCCACAGCTTGACAGTACGCGGGAGAAAACTTCTCTGGAACCGCACGGTACGTGACCACTTAGGCTCCAATGTGTGAGGATGAATTCCCTGTCGATGGCGAGCGGTGCGACTGTAGAAGGAGGCCGTTGGCATCATATCAAACAACTCCTCTGAACACACCCCATTGTACAGACGGTAGAATACACAAAGGGACGCAAAATCTCTTCTCAGACTTAAAGGTTCTAAACCGTCTGTTAGTTTGGGATCGTCGACAATCCTCACAGCGCGCCTTTGAATCGAGTCACAAGGTGCAAGCTGGTATCTAGGCGCTCCCGCCCATAGATGGCAACAGTACTCCATATGCGGCCGTACTTGAGCTTTGTAAAGCATAAGTCTCTGCCGCGGAGTGAAGTACTGCTTCGCCCTGTTGAGCACACCTAGTTTCTTCGACGCCAGCTTGACCTTCCCCTCCAGGTGACAACGAAACTGGACGTCGCTGGAGATTTCAACTCCAAGAATCCCAATGTTTTTGGCGATGGTAAGGGGTGTGTTTAGGAATTGAGGAGCCACAGCAAAAGGGGTTTTCTTAGCGGTGAACGCGCAGACTTGTGTCTTAAACGCCCCCAATCGGACACACTATCCAGTGTGCTCTCGATCTTCGACACAAGCTGTTCGCGGCTCTCCTCCACCAGAGAGCGGGGAATATTAGCGCGGCCCGTATAATAAGCATCCCCGGTGCTGTCGTCAGCATAGCAATGAATGCTGTCAATGGACAACATATCATTGATATGCAGCAAAAACAGCGTCGGGGACAACACCGAGCCTTGCGGGACGCCAGCATTAATGTCCATGCTGTCGGAGCAACTGCCATCCACAACGGCTCTAATGCTTCTGCAGGACAAGAAACTAGCGACCCATTCGCATAAACCCTCTGGTAGACCGTATGCAGGCAACTTCGAAAGAAGACCACGGTGCCAGACCCGATCGAACGCCTTCGCCATATCAAGACTGACAGCTAATGCCTCACCTTGACTCTCCACGGCTGAAGCCCAGCGATGTGTAAGATACACTAGAAGATCACCAGTCGAGCGACCATGGCGAAAGCCGTATTGATGGTCGCTGATTAAGTCGTGCTCTTCTAGGTATTTCAGGAGCCGGATGTTAATGACGCGCTCCATTACCTTGGAGAGAAGGGAGGTAACAGCGATAGGCCTGTAATTCGATGGGTCTGATCTGTCACCCTTTTTGGGCACAGGGTGCACGTTCGCAGTCTTCCATGACGACGGTACCTGCCCGGTGGAATAAGAGAGCGCAAAAAGGCGCGTAAGAACAGGACACAACTCAGGAGCACACAGCTTTAACACCACTGCCGGAATGCCATCTGGCCCACTCGACTTATGAACGTCAAGGGATAGCAATGCCCGCCGAACATCTCGTTGAGTAAATGAGATTTCCGGCATGGAATTACCACACCGCGGGATGGAAGGCGGTGCGGCGTCCCCGTCGTTCAAAGTCGAGTTTGAGGCAAAGAGATTCCCCAATAGATCGGCTTTCTCTTTAGCACTGTGGGCCAGACTACCATCTGGTTTTCGGAGTGGTGGAAAGGACGACTGACAAAAGTTGCCCTCGGCAGCCTTGGCAAGCGACCAAAAAGCACGGCTCCCAGATGGGTGCTTAGCTAGGCGCTCACCAATCCTGCCGATGAACTCAAACTTTGCCCTGGCAATTACTCTCTTACTGAACCTCGAGGCAGCATTGAACTCCCGTTTCAAGTCGGAAACACCAGGATCTCCATTAATACGAGCCGTGGTCCAAGCCTCATATGCAGTTTGCTTGCGAAGTTTAGCTTCTCTGCAAGACCGATTAAACCACGGCCGCTTCTTAGCACCTGAAGTAGCCACCCGCCGGTTTGGAATAAATAATTCCATCCCGGCCAAAATCGTCTCAGCTACAGCAGATGCACAGGTGTCTATATTTTCCGACCCGAAACAGAGCCGCCTCCACGGGTACGATGCGTAAAATTCACGCAGTCCATCCCAGTCTGCTGACTTATAGTGCCACATACGACGCCATCCGGTATACCGGGGTGGGTCAGGGCTTGCGCATGGCACTTGGGTCCGGATGAGGCAGTGGTCCGACGAGCCAAGAGGCGCATCCACCGAGACTGTATACCCATCCGGATGTGTGGTCAGCAGAAGGTCCAGTAGAGAGCTAGTATGGTCCTCTATATCTGGTATTCTCGTTGGAGAATGCACCAGCTGTGAGAGACCATAGGCCAGAGCAAAATCATGAACAGACCTCCCCGCGAAGTCAGTGGACCGAGAGCTGAGCCACTCGGCATGGTGGGCATTGAAGTCTCCCAAAATCACTAACTCCGCGGAGGGGTACCTCTCAATGACTTTGTCAGTCGCCAATTGCAGGTGCTCGATCAACCGAGTTGTGTCTGCATCACCGCTATGAGACCTGTAAAGGCACGCGTAGATACGGGTGCGGCCGCCCTGATCCACGCGTACCCACAACACTGACAGGTCCCTGTCTTCAAGGCCGTGAAGACGTCGACAGCAAATATCATCCCGGACGTACATACATACCCCGGCTCGACGTACAAAAGAATGTTCAAGTTTGTACCCGGGGTATAATAAGTAAGAAGTATCGGCCGGGCAAGATATTTGCGTCTCCGTTAAAAAAAGGAGGGTCGGCTTTGCAGTTTCGAGGTGCTGGTGAACTGCATTTATGTTTGTGTGAAGTCCTCTGACATTACAAAAGTCCACGTCGAATGTGGATGAGGACGCCGCTGAAGAAACCTTCTTTTTTTTGTTCCTGGCCATTAAAAGGGGGTAAGAGGATTATGAGAGAAGTTGTTTCACTGACGGCGCGAGGGACAAGAAAAGCGCGGTGTCTACCCCCGCAGCACAGTGCAGGTAGTGCGGTTTGCTAGCGCGGCGGGCGGAAGGGCCCCCGGTCCCCCCCTGCTGCAGCAGCCGGGTCCACTCCGGTCTCCTCCTCCGGCACGACTACTACAACAGGGACTTTACACAGGCTGGCGGTTCAGCCTCCCGGGGCGGAGATTAGGTGATCCCCGGGTTCGGGAACCCTACTAACCTGCGGGCGGCCAGCGGACAGCCGTTTCACCGGGTCTCCCTGACCGACGCGCCAACACGCCGCGCCTACACCGCTAGCGGCGGTTCGACAGCCGCTGGTCCCTCTGCCGTCAGCATAACAACTCCTCTAAAATAGCCCTGGTGACCTAGCTAACTCGCAGGAACACGGCATAGCCATTATGGCTGCGGTTTTTTTGCCAGGTGGAGGTACTTCCCCAGTCGGATGCTGGCCAAGCCTGGAGCGAAAGATCACACTATGCCCCTCCCCCATCTGACAAGTAAAAGAGAAGCACAGTGTGATCTTTCACTGCGTCCTACCTCTCTTTCGCCATCGCCTCGTTAGCTGGTCGGCAGGGTGCACCACGTGCAGGTGAGGTTGGCTTTAGCTCGAAAGATGTTGATGAGCTACTTACACCCCACAACGAATAATAGAATACATAAGGAACCATAAAGACCAACTCATTAAGACCGTAGGATCGCGCTGGATGCAAGCCAATTCCAACCAGTCTTATTTTAGATCTAGAGGGGAGGCCTATGTCCAGCAGTGGACTTCCAATGGCTGAGATGATGATGATGAAGGAACCATAGTACAATCGTTTTCTATAAGAACAATAGCTCTTTGAATACAGCAATATATTATTCACATCATCATTATCAGCCAACATTGGTGGTAAGAAAGTTGGCAAGGTCCTTCAGAGGCTTCTCAATGCCGTCATCCTAAAGAGCAATGCGCTACATTCCTGGTAGAAACATGGTTGCATTCAAGTTCATATAATTGATGCATCTGTTGTTGAAAACGATCGTTACGAAGGTCGTAAGCTTGTTTCATCATCATCATCATCAGCCTGTATCTATCCACTGCTGGATAAGCCTTCCCCAATGTTTTCCACCAGATACGATCCTCCGCCTTCCGCATCCAGCCGCTTTCTTAAGGTCATCGGCCCATCTAGAAGGAGGGCGTCCAATACCTTCCTCCCACATCTGCCATCACTTACTCGGCAGATGTAACCAGCCCATTGCCACTTCAGCTTGCAAAGCTTGCGAGCTATGTGAATTTTGGGTCTCCGTCGAATTTCTTCGTTCCGGATTTGATCCCTCAGAGTTACCCCGAGCATAGCCCTCTCCATCGCTTGCTGCGCTACCTTTAACCTATGAACCAGTCCTCTGGTCAGTGTCCAAGCCTCTGCACCTTAGGTTGTGTTTACCATTTTAGTATTATAAGAAATATTCTAAATTACTTACTGTTGCCAAGAATTGTTCCAACTGTAACAAAAAAAAAACATTAATAAATGAGCCAAGATTCAATGCGTGTCGACCTATATTGTCCATTGTATAATCTCGATACAAATCCATTAAGATTAGTACCTTAAAGGTCAGAGTCAGCAGAGAAACTAGAGGATGTCCAACATTTGTTGATGGAGTGTGTCAAGTACAAACAAAACAGAGATTCACTGATGAGAAAATTAAAATTGAACATCAACGATGTAGGATTGGATCAATGTATATTGGCTAATCCTACATCAGTGAGGGCAAGAATGTTTTTTGACTTAATTGCCGCATCTCATCACTGAGTCTCTTGGATTAGGGTACGATGGGGCTGGCATATCTAGAACAGATAAGCCCCTTTAAAAAAAAAAGATAATAAAAAAAAAAGCAGAGAAACGATGACTAGACAACCAAAATCAGCTAATTACAACACGAAGTTATTTGTAGTGTACTCATATTGATTGCCTGGCATCAAGTGTCCCAAACTCACACTACGACAGTGTGAGTTGTAGTGAGTGGGACGCTTGTTGCCATACAAATCTAATTGCATACCATTACCATTTGATGTCATTTCCGCGATAGTTTTATACGACGGACGATGAAACTGTGGAATTAACTTCCCTCAACGGCATTTCCGAATAATTACGGCAGGGAGCCTTCAAGAACAGAGTCTTTATTTCCATTGAAATGCTGGCAACGGATCGGTGACCCCTTGGTGTTGCTGATCTCCATGGGCGGTGGTGATTGCTTTCCACCAGGTGACCCACATGCTCGTTTGCCCCCTCTTATATATATATATATATATATATATATATATATATATATATATATATATATATATATATATATATATATATATATATATGACGGCTAAAGGTGGGTGTGAACATAAACTTAAGATTAGCCGGCTAAACTTAGGTCTTACTTCGAGGAGGTATTAATGTTAGTTTCTTCTATCTTTAACCGGCTAAATTACCTTTTAATATTTCATAGGCTGCGGTGCTATTTCAACGGAGCCCCTATGCGGGACTCCTATTTCTGTGTAAAGGGTTTAAAGTAACCTAACAAAACCTAACCTCGGGGTGCCCTACGCTCGCTCTTGCATCCTACGTCGTAATTCATTAAAATAGTATTCTATTCGGAAGTTTCATTGCCACGTGTGCGCGCATTGTCTTCCCACCGCCCCTTCAAGCCCTCCGCCGGCCCGGCGCGTCCATCGAATACATTTTTAGCCGTTTCGTTTCGGTTAATGTGCACATTAGCCGGCTAATCTTAAGTTTATGTTCACACCCACCTTTAGCCGTAACATATATATATATATATATATATATATATATATATATATATATATATATATATATTTACTAGCTGCCCGCCCCGGCTTCGCACGGGTAGAAAGTGTTGTTTTTCTCTTCCTCCTAATTTTCGTACATAAGAACCTTCCTTATACCTTAACGAAAATGTTAAATTAAAAATTAGCAGAATTGGTCGAGCCGTTCTCGAGTTTAGCGCTTAGCAACATTCATTTTAATATGGGACCACCTGGAGAGTGTATCCTCTCTAACGAATAAGAATTATTAAAATTGCTGTACAATTGACGGAGAAATCATTGAATTTAAAAAAATACATACAGTCGAATATAGAAATACAATATAGAAATACTTTTAATAATATTTTGGAAAACTCTTGGGCACGTAAAGTTCTATCTACAGCTTCTACTGCCTTATTGTTTTTTTATCGCATTCATCTGAAACGATTAGACAGCAATCCTGAAACATTTTCGCTTTGTCACAGTTTCGTATCACAAAGCATGTCGGTGTTTCCGTTCTGTATATATCGAGTATAATATTGAACATTGTATTTGCGTCATTCCGCCTAGAAGTAATATGTGGCTGCAATACCTGGCGATGCTGGTGTGAGATATTATTTTGGCGCCTGATTTCAGCGATGATTGCTCTCGTCAGGTATGTTTTTCCAGTCCCTCCTGAAGCATCTAAGAAAAACAGTTTCCCCTCGTTGTTTAAAAGACTTTGCATCACAAAATCTTGCTACATAGCGTCCCACAAATGCACGCATTCTTCTGGTTTGTGCGAATGTATACCAATCGTTCCATTTCAATTTTAGCGTACACGTCTATAATAAACTGACTAAATCGACCACGTTACCTTTGTAAATAAATAAAACGATTGCGTCTAACTTGTAGCAGGTAAGCATAAAAGTAGCACTGCGCGGTTATTTTTTTACAATACAATCAATATTTTGTTAAAGTATTTATTGTTTTTTAAGTAGCTTTTTTAGTTCTATTTGCTGTTATAGCGTGTTTTTAGGTTATTTTTTTAAACAATAATTTATTGTATACACCATGTTGTTTATGCAAATAAATTTAGCTTTGTTCTGCATCAGGTGTTCCAAATATTGGATTTCTGTACCTCAATAAAAAAATACTCATCAGGCTGAACAACTTTTGCTAAGGCGTCATTTTTATATTTCTTATAGTTTAGCTGAACCATTATGGTTCTGCATCAGGTGTTCCAAATCTAGGATTTTTATACCTCAACAAAAAATACTCATCAAGTTGAACAACTTTTGCAAAGGCTTCAATTTTATATTTCTTATAGTTTAGCTGAACCACTATGATTCTGCATCACGTGTTCCAAATCTTGGATTTTTATACCTCAACAAAAAATACTCATCAGGCTGAACAACTTTTGCTAAGGCGTCATTTTTATATTTCTTATAGTTTAGCTGAACCATTATGATTCTGCATCAAGTGTTCCAAATCTTGGATTTTTATAACTCAACAAAAAATACTCATCAGGCTGAACAACTTTTGCTAAAGCGTCATTTTTATATTTCTTTTAGTTTAGCTGAACCTTTATGGTTCTGCATCAGGTGTTCCAAATCTTGGATTTTTATACCTCAACAAAAAATGCTGATCAAGTTGAAAAACTTTTGCTAAGGCGTCAATTTTATATTTCTTATAGTTTACCGGAACCATTATGGATCTCCATCAGGTGTTCTAAATCTTGGATTTTTATACCTCAACAAAAAATACTCATCAGGCTGAACAACTTTTGCTAAGGCGTCATTTTTATATTTCTTATAGTTTAGCTGAATCTTTATGGTTCTGCATCAGGTGTTCCAAATCTTGGATTTTTGTACCGATATCATAGAGTAAATAAATTATTTCTCTAGTTCCTGCCGATTATGGAAATTTCGTGTCAACGTTTTCAAATCGATGCCATTTTCGTAATTGACGTCTCAGAAAACCATAGAATCAACACCGATATTGATATTATGACATTTCAACCCCATCGCACCCCCACAGGAGTGCTCTTGTGTCACGTCGGTTATGTTAGATTATAAAATAGCTGTTGTTTTCGGAATCAGCGACCCGATAAACCATAAAAACAATACCCATAACGATTTTCAGACGTTTGCACCTCATTTCACCCCTTTAGGGGTTGAATTTTGAAAAATCCTGAAACACGTGTTTACTCATTTATCTACAGAAGTGCTCATGTAAAGTTTCGTATAAAATAGTCCAACTAATCTTTGTTCCCCATACAAACTTTGGACCCCCGTTTCACCTCCTTAGGGGTTGAATTTTCCAAATTCCCGTCTTAGTGAGCACCTACGTCCTAAAAGGAACCCCCTTGAAAAATTTGACACTCCTAGCACTTGT
The DNA here is from genome assembly GCA_937001555.2 of Hypsopygia costalis. Classification (NCBI taxonomy): domain Eukaryota; kingdom Metazoa; phylum Arthropoda; class Insecta; order Lepidoptera; family Pyralidae; genus Hypsopygia; species Hypsopygia costalis. Next base: position 1,504,264 of record OW443355.2, read on the forward strand.
AGTTTCTGAGATTTCGTGATGAGTGAGTGATTTACTCTTTTATATATACTCGTATAGATATATATAAGACTCGAAGATGGTGAAGACAAGCTTAAAACCTCCTTGACTTGACTATCCCGAACCTCCGAAGTTGTAAAAAAAAGTCTGAATATACTTACGTCCAGGGAAGTAAACGTTAAGGATGCCAGAAGCGGCAAAGCCCACTGTAAAAAAAGGAATAATACATATGTAAAAAAAATATTAATAAAAAAAAACAATCTTGGGGATATAAATAAATAATAAATAAATATTGTCAGACAAATTACACAGCGCCATCTAGCCCCAAAGTAAGCCAAGCTTGTGTTATGGGTACTAGACAACTGATAAACATACGTAAATACATTTTTTTTTTGTAAATACATACTTATGATACATAGATAACACCCAGACCAAGACAAACACACATGTTCGTGCACACAAATGTTTGTCCTGTGTGGGAATCGAACCCACGAGCGTTGGTGTCGTAGCCGCGTCATTGACCGCTACGCCACCGAGCTTGTCATCATATCTTTTATTTGTAGGTAATTTTTTTTTATCGCATAACTTTTTCTTTTCCTTAAAGATAAAATATATAGATTTTTAGTATAATTAATTAGTTTTAGTTTAATTTAGTTTTCTATAATTGAATTTCTCAATTATGAATAAACGTTATTTCTTTAAAAAAAAATTATTAAAATATCATCATAATCATTATCAACCTCTTCCTCGATCATCATCGTCGTTAACCCTTATTTAACCCACTGCTGGGATACGGGTCTCTATTCAGTCGAAGACGGACAATTCAGAAGAAGACATGTTTGAGATTTGTAATTGAAAAAAAATTGAGATCGATCATGTCCTTGAGGAATGATCATCAAATACATTTTCCCTTGAAATCAATGGAAAACATGCCCTCAGCCGAATCTACTTGGAGCCCACAGGGTGGAAATCGAGGTTCGAGAATCCGGCCTAGGAGTATTCTATATTGATTTTACAATATGTATATCTATTAGTTACATTCAGCGAATATAGGGTCGTAAACTTACCGCTAACGATGGCATTGATAGAGTCATCGAATGTTCCAGGGTACTCTGGAAAGAGAAAAAATAAGTTTTACAAATTTTATTTAATAAGTTTTACACTTGCAACCCTAGTCCTAATCCTTGATCAGACTCTGGTGTCACCAGCGGCGATGAACGAAAAGCGAGTTGCGCTAACTATTATAAACGATTTGACAACCAGCTACTAGCTAGCTGGTAGTTGGCAACTGGTTTATAATAGCTAGCTCTAGCAGCTAGTAGCGAGTTTCGATAGACGTCGATTTATTTAACACAAGCGTTACAAAGGCTAAGCGGTTACTATATGAGACAATGTTAAATTAGTACTAAGTTATCAATGCTCTTCGCTTCAAATCAGAAAAAATATAACAAAATTATAAATATTTTGAAAAATGGAAATAATTCACCTGCCCGCCCTAGGTGGGATTTGAACCCACGACTTCTCGATGGCCGGTCGAGTGCTCTTCCATTTTTCAAAATATTTATAATATTCTAGCAAGTTGGCCAAGACAACTATTTAAAAAAAAATTAATAAAATGATGAGTAATACTGATTTTGCATCATTTTTATTATAATTTATTAGTTTAGTTATTGTTTATAGATAATTCGTTTTAATTTATTGTTCAGATCACTAGTTAACTAACATAGCTCTTTAAGTGAGGACCTATAATTGTCTCTAAAATTACTATTGTAATATTATATTAAAATAAGTTCAGCTGTTTGTGTTCCGAATAAAATAAAATAAAAATAAGATAGTTTTGTCGCTTGGCCATAAGCCAGTGTGCGAATTCGACGGGCGATTGCTCGAATTCGTCACTTGTTTGGCTTGGTATCAAGCGAAAGTCCCTCAGCGAGTATCCTAACCGGCATCGCTTCACATCGCTAATAGCACTTGTCGTTGCGACAAAACTAGTTAATCTAGCTAGCAGTGTGAACAGAAAGCGATCAACTAGCCATATACGATTCATTCACATACGATCTGTACCTATTGAGAATTTCTTCAAAATAATTGGAAGTTGATAATTTTCTGGCCGCACCAGTGAAACGAATGATAATTTCTTCTTGAAAACGGATTAACGATTGTTCTTTGGTAAATTTTATTTCTAATGAAATTTATAAAATAAGTAATTAAATTTTACTTACTGCAATGGGCAACATCCCTCAGAATGTCAACAGCGTTACCGGCAAGATCTGTTAATGAAAAAACAAATGTAAAAATTGTATTGCATAGTATAATCATAATGTATAATGAACAAATATTTTTTGTTGTACATTACATGTTTTTTTATAATTGGCAATTTGCTCATATTGAGAGCATATAAATACGTATTTACGTAGGGATTCATTTTCACTAAAGATTCCCACATTGGGCTATTAATATAATAAATAAGGTTACTTTATGGCTAGACCGGGAACTGAAGCCGTTTACCATCGAATATTTTGATTCGAAAAATAGGTCTTTAAATTATTCTCAAACATCTTTAGCTTAGTCCATGGGTCCCCAAAGTGTGCGCCGGGGCGCCCAGACCCCTAGCCAAGTGTAATTCGTAGCGTAACGAACGTTAGATAGATCACGTGACATTTGTCAATTCTCATACTAAAATGTTCGATTTTGACAAATGTCACGTGATCTATCTAACGTTCGTTACGCTACGAATTACACTTGGCTAGGGGGGCTCGTGCGCCGTAGTAAGTAAAGAGGGGCGCCGCTAGTCGATCCTCTATCATTATCCGAAACCACAAATATTCGCGTCCACGTTCATATCTTTTAAAACAAAAAGACCTCAATTTCATATGATATATGTTTTAATTTTTGTACCCATCATCTACAGTGCGACACAAAAGAGTAGACAAAAATAGGGGCGCCACTTTCTTCGCAAGAATAGTTCTCACATGGCAACCCTTCAGCACTTTTGTATGAAAAAAGACAACGTTGCTATTGTTAATAAATTTAGTTCCCTTTCTACTCTTTTGTGTTCCACTGTACCTAACTACTGTTATTGTTGGTACCTATTTCTTTCGATTGTATCTTTTTCAAATAGGTAGCTAGCTAGCTAGCTTTTTCAAATAGGGTAGGGCGCCGTGACAAAATACTGCCCCCTTTCCACCATCTCTTATTGCGATTCAATAACTGAATAGAATGCTTATTCATACCAATGAATAAGCGACTCTATTTCAAATGGAATAGAGTCGCTTATTTATTGGTATGAATAAGCAATCTATTCAATTATTGAATCGCAATAAAAGATGGTGGTAAGGGGGCTGGACCGCGGACTGAAAAATATTAGGAACCCCTGGCTTAGTTAGTAGAGCTCCATGGTTGCTACCAGCTACCAGCTAACCTAAACACAAGTACCTTAGATCTAAGCTGATGTTTGTTTTTCACAATAAAAAATCGAATGGGAATCTGCTTCAGTTTAGCCGGTAAAGCCCCTGTATCGTGAGGATCTAGTATTCTTTTTTTGTTCTTTTGATTACTGCAATCTGTCACCTTCGTGGGACATTCAACAGTATGTTGGTTGGTGCTAATGCTGGCGTGCTCGGTATGTGACCTGTGTCACAACACACTCATCTAGTATTCTGGGTAAAATATCAAAATGATGTAACCCCAGCTGGCACAACGTATTAAATAAAACATATTTAACATAACAAAAAGTACATTATTATTATTTCATTGTTAACATTTTATCTGTGCCCTTATATAATAATAAGTACGGTCATGTACAAACAAGGCTTAAAGACTAAAATCGCATGCTCGCAATTTGTAAGCTATCAATAGTAAACGTTAATGGCACCCCGGTAACTCCATACAAATATCGCGGCGGTAATTACTACATAAACAATGATGTTTGTGCAGAGCGTGTTTAAGCGTGTGTGCGTGCGGAGTCATACAAACTGTTCTAGATTTATCTCAGAGAGGAGGTGAGGTCGACACGAAAGAGCGACAGGGAGTGGTCATATAGCACTATTATTTATACTGTGCCATAGCGCAACATTTAACAATCACGGAGACCTAACAATTTGATACAAATAACATCTAAATTAAATTTGATACAAATAACCCCATGTCTGTGTGCCACCCACAAACTGCCCAAATATATGAAAGACGAAACAAATGATAGTAAGACGAAACAAATAATATAATTCTCTTAAAAAAACATTTATTAGGGAAACCCTTCTACTCGGTCGCGGAATACCTTAATTCGTAGTGTCAACCTCTCTCTCGACCATTGCGATGCTTGACTAGGTGCATATGTATCTGATTAAATTAATTTAATTTAATTAAGGTCCGTATGTAATGCAATGTTGAATTAAATAAATAAATAAACATGGCAAAATTTAAAAGAAATACACCATGAACAAAATATTCCATGGTAATAATTTGACAGGCACAAGCCATTTCTCTCGCAAATTCTATATGTATTTTTGTAAGTTATCGTACTTTTGTTAATCGAGCAACGCTCAATTCGCATTTGACTTTGTTGTAAATTTATTTAGAATTTAAAAACTTACCCGTTACACCCTTGGCGAGGTAACCTGCAAATAAAAACCAAATAAGTTCTCAAATCAAACATTGTTTTAACTTTACACAAAGCTAGGTTAACCTGACGGGGTGTAAGAATGTGTTTAAGTGGACTGTAGTTTATATTTTTACTGGTTACTCAATAAAAGAAAACTTTATAGAAGAGCACAGTTTAATGGCAGCGATTACACCATGACGGAAACACAACAACAGGAAGACAGTATTGCCCTGTCAATACATTACACAAAATACACAGGTGTTACCAGTATATAATTTATTTTCTAACATTCATGTTGAACGTCTCAACACGGGGGTCCACCACTTGATCTGTGTAGTCAGGATTAACAGCGGCGACAGCCAAAAAAGGCAATGAACAATAAATTCCACTGCAGTCCCAGTATAAAACTACGGCTGCCTTGGAACTCACAATGAATTTAGTCAGAAAAAATTAGTAGGAGTAAGAAGCTTTTGGAATTTGACTTCTAATATTGGCAACGTGAGAGAAAGGAGAGTTTAACCGAAGCTTGTGTTGGCAACAAGTTCCGTTGGAAGCTAGCGCTGATTTGTTATTAGCCTCGTATAAACAGTTTTTCAAAACTAGCTAGTGATAGCTGCCATAACTGGTGGAAATAAAACGCTGGCTTATTTTTCAAGTCAGTGATCTCCGCCCGCGTGCCTTTGCACACCACAATAATAATCCAGGAATAAAATGAATCCAAACGGTCCCGGCTAAACTACATGGGCCAGGTCAGCGCAAACTTGTCTGAGGACTGGCGCCAGCGTAAATGGCTTCATCTAAACCTTGCTTCAGGGTTTTAATTCTAATAAAATATGCAATATAAAGTAGAATATGCAAAAATAGGACATTAGAGGTTCTAAGTTACTATGAAGAGATAATAGTTATATCTTCTTTCTATGAAGAGATAATAGTTCTAAGTTGACTATGAAGAGATAATTGACAAGCTCGGTGGTCGAATGGTTAGCAATGGCCACTGCCAAAGTGGTCTGAGGTCGCGGGTTCGATTCCCGCACAAGACAAAAATTTGTGTGCAAGAACATGTCTGTTTGTCTTGGTCTGGGTATTTTCTATGTATTATAAGTATGTATTTACAAAAAAAATGAATTTAAGTACATATATCAGTTGTCTAGTACCCATAACACAAGCTTTGAGCTTAATTTGGGACTAGATGGCGCTGTGTAAATTGTCCAGAAATATTTATTTATTTATTTATTTTATTTATAGGTATCTCTTCATAGTCAACTTAGTTCATTAGCTGGTGATAACCGGGGACGACCATAGCTATCCAGCTAACGAAGAGATATGTAAATTTGTCAAAAAATATCCCGACTTCTTTAAAAAAGCAGTCAATAGATCGCGTAAAGTTAGAACGCAGTTTAGACACAAGCTAATAAAACCAAAATCAAATCTTGCTATGCATAGTTCTAGCCCTAACTAAATGGCCGTCGAAATATTTAACAAATTGCCAAATAAAATAAAAGATATTGACCAAGGAGCAAGCTTCATTAAAAAATTAAAGACCTTACTGGAAGCCAAATGTTATTATACTCTTGACGAATTTTTAAATGATAAATTAGATGACATACGAGTATAATAAACCGTTCCGTACACTTCAGACTGTTGCCATACCCTTATAGGGTCATAATATGTAATAACTTGAAACTAACATGTATTTTAAGATCGACATGGACCTACATATTATATGCTATAATGATATGGAGTATATTGAGTATTGAGATATAAAATCGACAGCTAGCAACAGTATGACAGAGGTGCTAAACATATTTATATTATTCGTACGAATAGATGCTGCTAAGTATTATAATATTACAACTGATATAATTTTACATATTTTTAACTTACCGAAAGGTTCGAGACAGTATTCGCCCTGAAACATAAAAAAAATTGCTTGTCTGTAAAGTCGGTTAACGGACGATAATTTACGTGACAACGTCATAAGAAACATAGGCTGATCGTGCCTCTCTATCGCTTGTTCCGCGCTCTCGCTTGCACGCTCGGCTCAGGCCGAACGTGACAATGAGTCATGTTATTTCATCGACTTATAGCGTTATCCCGTCAAAATACATGTATTAGATACTTCTCATCCATGATCGATTTATTATAGCATTGCAAAACGTATGTTTGAAAAAAAATAACAATAATATGTCGATTTTTCTTGGATATCAAATCAAATCAAAATATCTTTATTCCTTGGACTTTATAAAGCACTTAGAAACGTCATACAAATTAAATATAAGAACATGTATCTAAATCATTACTACTCTAAATCCGCACAGCTTGGATTCGGATATAGGATAACGTCAAGTTGCAAATATGTAGCCCACCTGATGTAAAGTAGTTACCGCAGTCTGTAGACGTTTGCAATACAAGAACTATTCATCGCGTTCAAATATATTCCTTCATATTCTTATTTGGACGAGCTTTTATTTATAAAAAATTGGATCTGTGATAAAAACGCAAAGATTTAATACAAGGTGTAAAGATTTATTAACAAGTAATAAAAGCTTGTTTTTAAAAAAGTATTTTTAGTGTTCCGTACCCAAGGGTACAAAGGAACCCTATTACTAAGGCTCCGCTATAAATATTTAAGGGGGCTCCCATACAACAAACATGATTTTTTTTGCTCGTTTTTGCTTGCAATTGATAACGGCAAGGTAGAAGCTTGAAATACTCATATAATATTCAGATATATATTTACTTTAAAAATAAATAGTTAAACAAAAATAAAACAAATATTTAAAGAGGGCTCCCATACAATAAACGTGATTTTTTTTTGCCGTTTTTATAGATAATGGTACGGAACCCTTCGTGCGCGAGTCCGACTCGCACTTGGCCGGTTTTTTTCTTTTCATTTTACTTTGTACCAACCTTAGAATATGTATAGACTTCGTGGGGTTTTTCACACCTCGCCTTTGGCCACCAGGGTCTTATTACGGCCTTTTTGGTTATCGCTGCGAAGATTCCAGCTCCTCCAAAACCACCGAAGTGTGGGTTGGGGCTAGACGCGGCTACCGCTACCTGTTGACAAAATTCAGTCATGTATTAGAAACTGAAATGCTTTTTATTTGTAGGTACCTATATAAGCATAATTTTACCGCTTCTATATTTTGATGTATTTTTTTGGGGGCCCACCACACATTCCCACCACTGTATCTCCTGTGTAGCTAGGATTAACAGCAGCGACCGCTAAAAAAGGTAATGAACAGTGAAGTTCATTACAGACACAACGAATTGAAAGCCTTGAAACTCACAACGAATTTAATCAGAAGAAATTAATAGGAGTAAGCTTTTGAAATTTGACTTCCCCTCTTAGCAATGTGAGAGTTAGCATACATTCTGATGTATGTAATAAAACGAGTGAAGAATGTAGTAATAATATAAGAGTATGTAAATGTTGGCCGTGTGGTTTCCGGCAGACTAGAATAGAATCATTCCGTTTCTTCCCGTGGCTGTCGTACAAGGCGACTAAGGGAAATACATAATCAAATATCGATCAGGTCTCCCCTAACCGTTTGGCCAGCGTGGGGAGTGTAGGCCAAATCCTCCTTCCGTCTAGGACGGACGAGAGAGGGTCGTGATCCTGTAGTGAACCTGATGATGATGATGTAAATGTAATAAAAGATACAGAGATGAGAATAGAAAAAAATTATCAAAACCCATGAAATTTGAACAGAATGAGATATCTCGGGACAGAAAGTTGTATGTAGAAACAAGGAGAGTTAGATGTGGAGAGAGAAGAATAGAAAAAGACAATCAAAGTTTATGAAATTTGGACAATAAATAATAAATAAATAAATGCACGTCAGAGAAGCCTCGGGACTAGAGATGAAAACTTCCAGAAAAGATTTCTGAGAAGTATTCCTGAAAACTAGCAAAACTTCCGGCAACTTTGGAAGTATTGAAAAGTATTTTTCTACTTAAAATTAGGTACAATAATTTCGTTACATTAAGATAAATAATTAGATACATATATGGTATGTAGGTAAGCACTGTGGTATGTAGGTAGGCAGTGGAAAACACGACAATTACAGTACATACAACAAATAATAGATGCTAGTGATCAAACACTATATATTTATGTTATACCGAGTCTAGTAATAGTAAAGGTTCAAAGTGTCCCCAGTTTTTCTAAACAATAAGTTATTAACAATATTTCCGGAAGTATACCTGAAATATTCCAAAGTTTCGGAAACATTCCGAAGGTATCACCACTACTCGGGACGGACAAAAACAATGACGTCTTTATAGAGCGAAAATGAGCGTATATGAGTGCGACGCCATAGAATCTGTTCCAGACTCGTCTCAGAAGGGAAGTGAAGTCGATACGAGAGAGCGGCAGGGATTAACTATGCTGTACGTAGTACGTTTACTTATGCAGTGGCAGTGATAAACAAGGGATGGGGGCCTACCACACATTCTCACCACTGTGTCTCCAGGATTAACAGCGGCCGGCAAAAAAGGCAATGAACAGTGAAGTCCATTGCAATCCCGGGGGTAAAACTACGGCTGCCTTGGAACTCACAACGAATTTAATCAGAAGAAATTAGTAGGAGTAGGAAGCTTTTGGAATTTGACTTCGAATTTGAGTGATAAACAAGTGAAAAATTTGATCAAAAGAGAATAGTATATAGAGGTAAGGAGAGATTGAGGTGGAGAATGGAGAACAGAGAATCAATCAAAACCCATGAAATTTGGACAAAATGCACATAAGAGACCATTTGGACAGAAACATGTATGTAATAAAACTAGTATAAATGGAGAAATCTATGCTTGGGGTTACCCTCAGAGATCGGATCTGGAATGAAGAAGTTGAATGAATGAAAGGTTTATTACATTAAACAGTAAAACACAGAAATGTACAACACAATAAATCATTGTATGTAGAAACACGTTTATCTAAAACTATCAACATTGTCAGGTATGTCCACATGCCTAATTCAAAAGGATCTCACTCACTCAGTATAAACCACGGCGTGAGCCAGGCACTGATTTTCAGTGAAACCCATTAGTGAAATACGGGACACGGAGGGAATTCGACGGAGGATCAAATTGGTCGACATAGCTCTCAGAATTAGCAAGCTAAGTGGCGGTGGGTCGGCCATATTTGCCGAGTCAGTGAAGACAGATGGAGGAGGAAAGTCCTATAGGCCGCGAAGGGGCGACAAAGTTTAGGGCGCCCACTCTCTAGATGTACCGACTACCTGAAAAAAGCGGTCTGGAAGCGGCTGGGTGCGTTAAGCGGAGGATTGCCTATGGTGGGAATCAATGGAAAATGCCTATATCCAGCAGTAAGCAGATACAGCCTGATAATAATGTAGAGGTAAGGCGCTTGTTTATTTTTAATATCTTTATTGTAGATAAAATAAATTTACAACACAGTAATTTAAAGAAAAAGTACAAAAGCGGGATTATCCCTCACAGGGATCTCTTTCAGCCGACGTTAGAGTATCTGAGAGGATTTCATGAATAGGCAAACATTTGTGGTATATAACTACTGTGTTAATTATAAATACATATGTATACACATATAATAAATACATGGGGCACACTAAAAGTTTTGTTCTTCTTGCTAATCGGAACTATTTTAATTTCGAATGTTATATTTTTTGAAACGACTTGCAACCTTCTTAGTAATAAAAAAAAATTGGAGGGAAATCATTTGTTAATTGTTTCTTATCACACATCAAAGTTCTACGTACGCAACGAAAAAGGAATTAAGTCGAAAAGATTTTAGAGCGACGATTTTTTATGATTTTAAAAGTTCTCTCTCTCCGCAAGACTGTGCCGCTTGTCTTCAAAATGCTTTTGGGGGATAAGCACATTGTTTAAGCACCGTGAGGCGATGGTTAGCTGAATTTGAGAGAGTTCGGGTTTCTCTAAATGACGAATTTCATGAGAGGGCGGCCTTCAACTGCCGTCAACGAAAATAATGTGGCTACTGTTAAGCGGCTAATTGAAGAAAACCCGCGGATTACCTATGAGACAATTCGAGGACTATTGGGGATTGGTATGAGCCAAATTCAGAAAATTTTACACGAAGAATTAAAAGTTCGGAAACTTTGTTGTCGTTGGATCCCTCGTGAACTGACAGCGTAGCAGAAGCGGGCTCGCGTGGAATGGTGCTTACAGATGCTACTGAAGTACGACCACGGACATTCTAATGCTGTTAATGACATTGTCACAGGAGACGAAACGTGGATTTATTGTGGATAAAAATGATCGCGTTTTTTTCTCAGCTACGGGTTCCATCTGCACAATTCCACTTGAAGATCAAAAGAGTGTTAATGCCGAGAGGTATTCTACCATTTGTTTACCCAGGGTGTTAGAAAAAGTTTGCGAAAGACGATCAAAAAGCCGCGTTCTCCTACATCATAACAACGCTTGTACATTTTTGTATATTTTGGAATTGTTAGGTTAATAATTTCATAAATAAAGGTTGAATAATGTAATGAATTTCAAAAATAGGATGAAATAAAATATCTTACCACAGCAGCTAAAACGATAATCCGCAGGCTAACCATGTCGACAATTTGAACAATTTTCATTTGCACTGGCTAATTTATAGCGAAAATTTAATTTGCACAACGTTTAAACAATTGTTGATTCTTCAATGGAATAATTGTATAATATTTAAATTCATTACATACGTCGACGTAATGTAAATATTGGAAAATGTTTACAGGTGCGCAGATGTTTTAAGTTTAACTTAAGCGCGTTTTACAAAGGATTTTTTTTTTGTTTTTCATTCGCTAATATAATTTTTGTAAACACCAGGACCATTGTTCTGAAGGCATATTTTTCAGAAGATTATTGAAAATGTAATTATTATGTAAATATGTCTATTATCACAGCTATATACCTGTCCATTTATTATAGTAATTAAAGAATTATTAATATTTTGTTTATTATATATAGTAACTATATAAAATTTGTGCTAATAATTAATAATAATATATCTTGTGAAAGCTGAAAAAGATAAATTATCTAAGTATCTTGATTTAGCTCATGAGATTACCGCCATGTGGGACGTCGATTCAACAGTGATTGTTCCGATAGTTGTGACGGCCAATGGCTTAATCGCCAAGAGCTTCGACCTATAATCTCAAGGAGCTCGCGTTGGGAAGCCGGATCAAGGGATAGATACAGAAAGCTGTCCTCCTTTGCACGGCACGTATTGTGAGGAGGTTTCTGTCTTTGCGACCATCGATAGTTTGGACTTTGTTCCCGCTATCGGGGGGATTCTGTTTTATATATTTTTTAATGTATTTTTTTTTTATTATATATTAAAAAATAATATTATTAATGTATTGTATTGTATTACATTGTCTTGTACTAAGATTTCTATTTGTTTAAAGTTTTATCATTCAGAAATTCAGATATTGTGTAATAGGTACTCTTTGTCAGTAATTCCTTAATATGCCTTACAAATATTTACCTATAACCTGTTATATTTTTTATTGATTCGAATTTATTGTATAGTTTTATAGACATCACTAGAGGACTAGATGAATGTAGCCTGAGATTGGAATCTGGTAGCCGAAGTCTATTTTGATGCCTTAAAGCATATTTTGCAGACGTGTCGTTTCTTTTCGTGAAAAAATGCGGATATTTGCGGACAAATTTGCATGCCTCCAAAATGTATATGCTTGGTAGAGTTAGAATATTGTACTTTTGGAATTAAGGCTTACAACTATTAGTTTGTTGTATATTAACTATTATGCGCACCAGTCTTTTTTGTAGACTAAAAAGGTTTATCCAATCGGTACCGCTTCCCCATAAGATTGTACCATAGCTAATCCATGAGTAGGCGTAGGCATAGTAAGTGACTAGCGGTCTCGATGTCCGTGCTTTTTTTTACCTCTCTAAGTGCATATGCAAACTTTGACAATTTTGCGCATATTTTTTTAATATGTGGCTTCCAATTGATGTTTTTGTCAATAACTACGCCTAGAAGATCGAATTCATTGACCACCTCTAAATCGGTGTCATTGAAATTTATTTTGATATGTAATGAAGGTTTTTGGTAAGGATGGAATACCATGAGATTAGTTTTAGACATATTACTTTGTACTTTAATTACATACCTTTATTATTGCCTGACGTTTCGACCAGGTTGCACCGGCCGTGGTCACATGCTGACTGTCTCAGCGGTGTTACTCTGTCTTCGTTGTCGAGGTCGATGAATCTTCATCTACCCCCGTGTTGTTCGATATCCATGTACCGCGACATACTTCACTCACGACATCCCTATTCTGCGAAATAACCGACACATCAGCATTCTGTTCTTTACCCGTCTGCAAATTAAAACGAGATTGAGTGATCTTAATCACTGGGTTCACTGAGAAGTTCAATGATGATAATTTGATCTACACTACTTTGCGTGCTTCCGCCACCAATTACTTCATGCAAATTACTGCCGGCCGGCACCCACCCACTACCGTTAGTAGTTGCATGCGACTGCCGTGGCTGCCTTGGTCGTCTCTGCTCCAGCTGCTGTGTTCGTCTCGGCGAATCTCCAACATCTGAAACAGAAGATACATGCGACCGCCGCTGCGCCGACTACCGTGGTCGTCTCTGCGACACGTGTTTCGCCTCTACGCGTGGCATTCAATCCAATAGTTCATTGATTCAGGTGTTATTTTGCGGAAGTCAAATTTACAGGCAATTTGATCTACACTACTTTGCGTGCTTCCTGAATCAATTAACTATTCAATAATGATGATGACATTGAGAGGGAACGCAGGGCACTGGCAGTCCGGGGTAATATTTTTTTCCGGAGATTTACTAGGTGTACAAATAGTGTGAATGTTTTTTTTATTTTATTTTATACTACGTCGGATGGCAGACAAGCATACGGCGCAACTGATGTGAAGCAGTTACTGAGCCATATTAACGCTCGCAACATAAAATATCGCTCGCGCGCCGCCACCTCCGGTGCCAACCAGCATCTCCTTCCTTTCTGGTGACCTCACTCACTCGCAGGAACACAACAACCCTCAAAGGAATTGTTATTCGGCTGCGGTATTCTGTGAGGTGGAGGTACTTACCCAGTCGTTCAGCTTAAGAAATACGCTAGGACCTACCTCTCTTTTCGCCAGAGCCTCTTCTGTCAGTCAGCAGGGTGCACCACGTGCAGGTGAGGTTGACTTTGGTTCAAAGGTGTTGATGAACTCCTTACACCCCAAAGTCACATTGTTTAAAGCATACTGCCAGTCTTTCTACACTTGCAGTCTTTGGATCAAATATACTAAAAAGGCGCGTAGCGTCCTGCGTGTCCAATATAACAATGTGTTCAGGGCGCTCTTGGGGCTGCCACGACATTGCAGTGCGTCAGGGATGTTTGCTGAAAATCGAGTAGATGACTTTTATTGTATTATGCGTAAAAGAGTGGCGTCCCTGATTCGGCGGGTGCGTGGCAGCGCCAATAGCCTCCTCGTCACAGAGGCAGAAAGACTACATGGGCACAGCATAGTAATACAACCAGTACTTTGACTTCATACTAGCGCCCAAATCGGCGCACGCACACGGCCAAGCGTCATTTACACGACCGCTCAGTGGCGCTCAGGAAGTTTTGGTGCGCGGCGCACCAACTGTGCCTGAGCGGTCGTGTAAATGACGCTTAGCTGTGTGCGTGCGCCGATTTGGGCACTAGTATGAAGTTAAACTACTGGTTGTATTACTATGCTGTGACATGGGCCTATGTTTAAGAGTTATATGCACGAGCCTCCATTACTCCCCAGTAAAATAGGTAGGTACTTAGATGTCAAAAATAAATAAATAAATAAAATAAATAAACATTTTCAGACAAATTACACAGCGCCATCTAGCCCCAAAGTAAGCGAAGCTTGTGTTATGGGTACTAGACAACTGATAAACATACGTAAATACATTTCTTTTTTGTAAATACATACTTATGATACATAAAAAACACCCAGGCCAAGACAAACAGACATGTTCATGCACACAAATGTTTGTCCTATGTGGGAATCGTACCCACGAGCGTTGGTGTCGAAGCCGCGTCATTGACCGCTACGCCACCGAGCTCGTCGAAAATAATCCGACAATTTCAATTTTGAAATAATTTATTAATCCTTTGTTTTTTTACACTGTCAGTTTCTGTGACATGATTCATAATAAATTGACATAGGTACTACAATAAATTATATTGACATAACAAAAGTCACTTAAATGACTTGGACAATTTAATTTATATTTCATTTTTATACCTATTATTGACATTAAAGTTTAAATAAATAAATAAACAAACAAAAAGAATTAGTGAAATTAGTTGTAAGTATTGTGTTTATTATTGTCCTGACAATAATAAACACAAGAAGGTTTGAAAGAAAACACGTTAGAAGTTAATTAAAAAAATCAAAAGCCCGACTGCACCTACAACAGATTTATTGATGGGTATCATTTAAGCTATCACCAATTTAATTAGTTTTGTGTTTCTTAACTAATAGGGTTTGCCTGCAAAATAATAGATTTATAGTCACCAAACAATATAAAATAGATTCCACAATAAATCACCTAAAATCATAGAGATATAGGGTCTAATACCAAATAAATGTTTTTGTATGTATTCTATTGTCAATTATTAATAATTAAGCTTACTTGGCACCACATCATTCATCATCTAGGTTGACGGAGCTCCGCTTCGCAGAGCTCCTATTTCCCTAATTAACCTAACCAAAAATCAACTCAATTCTAACCAAAACATGATTTATTATTATATTGACCAAGTATTGGTAAGACTCGTCAGTGACTATGACGCCAATTTGACTTCGCCTCTATTAGCCATTTTTTCATTAAACTAAGGAGCTGATCTATTTATTTGGTGACAGATCTATTATTTTGATGATCATACGAATTAAATGATACTACTATTTTGTTAAGCTGATGATTTATATTTAGAGACAGTTTTGATTAAAATGATGATTAATATATTTCTTGGGGATAGATATTATTATTAGGGTACTGCAGATTAGTGACACATGTAAACTTAGGTGACAGAAAATATTGTTCCCATACATATTATGTTGTTGATGTCTCCAATAAAAAAATAAAAAGGAAAATAAAACTTTTGATTTAATTGTAAATACACCTTAATTTAGTAACTTTTAATTAATTATTAACTGACCCAGCAAACTTCGTACCGCTTAACAGTCTTCAACTCTATGGTATGGTATTAAAGTTCAAATTGACTTTTAAGTATTATTACGAATCTTTTGTATAGAAAAGTGTTGTTTTTAGACATTATCAGGCAATTTTTATATTTTTTCTCTGCGTAAGAACCATCCTCGTACTTCAAGGGATATTCTAAAAAAAAGAATTATCGAAATAGGTTCAGCTGTTCTTGACATTTGCGCTTAGCAACACACTTAGCGATTCATTTTTATATTATAGATGAGGTTTACTTTAATTTACATATTCTAAACGATGGCTATAGAGTTGATATTCCAATAACAATTTCAAGTGAATCATACTAACATCTGTTTCTTGTTTGAAAATGTCAAATATATTGTTCAAAAATTTATAATAATTTAAGTAACGTTGTTGTCAAGCTGTTGATAATGTGAATGACCCTGAAATTTTAAAATTAACTAGCTACCAGCACCGGCTTTGCACGGGTACACTTCGGTTACTAGGTATACAATATGGCTTGGCGCAAACGAGCCACCGACCACAGCCACCGGTGGCCAACCACTAGCAGTTAACGCGCTTTTTTAACCGACTTCCTAAAAGGAGGAGGTTCTCAATTCTTAACCGACTTCCAAAAAGGAGGAGGTTCTCAATTCGACTGATTTTTTTTTTTGTATGTATGTTATTTGATATCTTCGCGAATTGTGAACCGATTTTAAAAATTCTTTTTTTATTTTAAAGGGTATGATTGCAAGGTGGTCCCATATTCACCAAGTGAGGATCTGATGATGGAATCCCAGGGAAATCAAGGGAAACTCTTAAATTTTATAAGCACGTATGGTCAAATTCTTTTTAGGGTTCCGAACCTCAAAAGGAAAAACGGAACCCTTATAAGATCACTTTGTTGTCCGTCTGTCTGTCTGTCTGTCTGTCTGTCTGTCTGTCTGTCTGTCAAGAATTTCTATGTCGAGAATGCGTGGAGGTATCAAGCTGAAATTTGAACTGTATACTCAGGTCTACGGTCCCATGTAGGTAAAAAAAATCAAACTGCTAAGTTTACGTAGAAAAAAGTTACGGCCGTTTATTCAGCAAAAAACGCATATTTCGACACACTCAAGGGAATCAAAACCTATAGGGTACTTCCCGTTGACCTAGAACTATGAAATTTGGCAAGTAACATCGTTATAGACTGCAAGTACAGGAATAAATCTCAAAACTATACATTTGTAAATAGATCTTAAAAAATAGGGGGTCTATATTTTTTATAGGGTGTCGATATTTCAAATTGAAACTACTAGTTCAAATGGGGTATCATATGAAAGGGCTTGATGTACACATTGCAAAATATATTTTATTTATTTTTTTCGACGCATTATTTCTTATTTATAATGAAAAATATTAAATTTAATAAAGATACTACGTACCTACGGAACCCTCGGTGGGCGAGTCCGACTCGCACTTGTCCGGTTTTTTTTTTGTTTGAAAGGGTATGATTGCGAGGTGGTCCCATATTCACCAAGTCAGGGTCAATCGATGGAAACCCTTAAATTTGCCCTGTGGTTGCCGGCAGAATAGAATTGCGCCGGATGTCGTATACATCTTGTTGAAATTCGCCGCACACGTGTGGCCGGTGGCGGCCACTCGCTACTGCAGTGTCCGCGACTCGCCACTTGTGGTCGCTGCAGGCCTCACAAGCCGCCGACACCTGCCACTGTCGCGCTGCTTCACCCTCCGCGAAGTTAACCGTTAGACGTCCTACGTCTAAAAAACTTTTCTGGATATCTTTGTAGATTATCGAAATGCAAGTTATGTTATACTGTAGGACCAATTAAAGTTGGATGTACCTAATATAGGCGGCGACCGCGTTGTCTACGTCGTCGTCTGCGTATTAATAATAGTCCTACAGTAATAGTCCTAGCAAATTTTGTCGGAATCCATCGTAAGACTTCGCAGCTGCGAGAGGGTTATAGAATGTGGTGACTTCCGAACACCGGTGGCTGTGGTCGGTGGCCCGTTTGCGCCAAGCCTATATAAATACAGTAGAAACTCGATTAACCGGACTTAATTGTTGTCGGTAGGCATTCGGATAATCGAAAATCCGAATAATCGAGTGTATGAAGAAAATCGGGTTTATTTTTGACTAGTTTATTAAATACAACAAGTACATATCAACGTCAATCAATGTTTATGTAATTATTAAGACACATTTTCCAACACACATATTTTGTGAAAATACTGCAGCCTTAATCACGTTGACATTGTTAAATATGTACTCATAGATGTTGACACGCATGTCAGAGTGGAGTAACAATTGCTAAGTTAACTATAACAACAACAAAACGCTTGGGGGCGTCGCCAGGGGGGGACAGGAAGGGGCAGCTGCCCATAAGAGATTCTATTTATTTATAAGTTTTATTTATTGTACAGTCGAGAACTCGTGAAGCTTTACACTTTGGACTCTGTACCGTTATTATTACAATCGCTGTACAAGTAAAAAGCTTCATGAGCTCTCGACTTTACCTACAATTCATACTTTTCTCATTCTCCATATCAACTTGCCCCCCCCCCCCCCCCCCCCCCAATACTAAATTAAATTAAATTCCTGAACAAATTACATACTGCCATCTAATCTCAAACTAAGCAAAGCTTGTACTATGGGTACTAGATAACTGATATTATATTTATGTATCTCTTTTTAATCGGGTGACTTCTCAAAGGGGCCTCTATGCGTTGGATCCATATCCCCGCGTATGCCTATCAAATGACCGGGCTTGACCCGTCATTTGATAGGTCAAGCCCGGTCATTTGATAGGCATGCGCGGGGATATGGATCCAACGCGTAGAGGCCCCTTTGAGAAGTTTGATGTAATGTTGTACGCCCGCCGTGACCCGCTCCAGGATATGTCAATGGAACGACATACCCATGAGCAGGTCTCGGCAGGCGTTGAGACTATTGCGAAGTGTGATGGAAAATAAATGGGCTATGGAGATGAGATCTGGGTGAACTTAATACCGGGCTATTACAGAAGAGGGACGGATGCCTGCCATAACTATATAATATATATTTAAATATATTATATTTATTATTATTGATATATGGCCGTGTGGTTTCCAGCAGACTAGAATAGAATAACTCCGTCTCTTCCCGTGGATGTCGTACAAGGTGACTAAGGGAAATACATTATAAAACATCGATCAGGCCTCCCCAACCCGTCTGGCCAGCGTGGGGAGTGTAGGCCAAATCCTCCTTCTGTCTGGGACGGACAATAAAGTACTGGGACGGAGAGAGGATCGTGCTCCTGTAGTGGAGACTAAAATGACCTGACGACGATGATGAATGTATTTTGGTAGGCTGTTGATTAAAAATAATTTTAAATTAAACTTCATAGGTGACTTTCAGTAATTTATGCCATCTGCTGTTAATTATAACCCATTGTTTTTTGACATTGCGAGGATATATTACTCTCTAGTGCAATGATGTTATTATTTATATACATAATATGTATAGAGTGGCATATATTATGGGACTTTACTTTAAGGCGAGGTGAGCCAGCGCTAAAAACAATATGAGAATTCCGCGAAACACTGGCGACTCTGGCGAGCGCCCTGCTGATCGAAAATCAATTGAATATTCGAATAAAAAATTTAATGATGTAATAAAAAAAATCTATCGGGTATAATAAATATAAATAAATAAATAAATAAGTATTGTCATACAAATTACATAGCGCCATCTAGCCCCAAAGTAACCGAAGCTTGTGTTATGGATACTAGACAACTGATAAACATACGTAAATACATTTTTTTTTAAATACATTCCTAGGATACATAGAAAACACCCAGACTAAGACAAACAGACATGTTCATGCACACAAATGTCTGTCCTATGTGGGAATCGAACCCACGAGCGTTGGTGTCGAAATCGCGTCATTGACTGCTATGCCACCGAGCTCGTCAAGTTATCTAAGACCTTTTTTAGTACATGACTTATAATGTCAAATTACTCATCACTATCACTACTTAGTATAAAACAAAGTCGCTTTCTCTGTCCCTATGTCCCCATGTATGCTTAAATCTTTGAAACTACGCAACGGATTATGATGCGGTTTTTTTTAATAGATAGAGTGATTCAACTGGAAAGTTTATATGTATAATATATGCATAACATAGTAGAAAAACACTGATAATTTAGAGGTTTCTAATGTGATGTCGTAAATAAACACATTTTTTTGCTCTTTCATTGCAAACGCTGGCTGAACCCAACGAGATAGATCAAAATAATGTAGTACAGTATTGTTCACCTTAAAATGGTCTACAAAAAAGTTCGCGATGGTATATGTCTATCTCTTAGTGGTAACACACAATAACCGTTATTTTATCATTTGCTTTTTACAAGAAATAATGCCTTATTTACGAAGCGATTTTAAGCAATACAGAATTAATCCTTATCCAATTAAGTACCTTAAATACATTGCGCATTTAATATAGATCAATATGGCCCTTCACAGCATGTAATTTAAATGAATAGTTTAGAAGATATTACACATTTAAAATGCAGGGACATAACGGCTGTGGCGGTACCGGCCGCGGAGCCGGCGGCGTGTGCTTATAACTGGGGAAGGACTGGATAGGACAAAGCGCAAAGACCTTCTGTAGTACATTTAGTATCAGCATTGCACCCGTGCGAAGCCGGGGCGGGTCGCTAGTTTTAAGAATAAAACCGAAAATAGAAGAAAAAATTACACGAAAAAATGAGGTAACTTTGTGAATTTATTTTATCGAGTCAACTTCATCAAATCATGTTCCCATCTGATATATTCCCTAGTATATATCCTCAACAATATCAATATGATTTTCCTAGATTTTAATTCTCTGTTTATTACTTCAAAGATGAATTCTAAATTGTGGATTTTGCAGTACCACTGGTACCACCCCGCCTTAACAACTAACACCCGTGTAGTGAGCCAACTGTCTTACCTCGAATTTTTTTTTATACTATGCCGGGTGGCATACAATCCGACTGGGGACGTGGAGGTACTTCCCCAGTTGGGCAGCTGGAGTGAGTGGTTCATCAACATCTTTGAACCAAAGTCAACCTCACCTGCACGTGGTGTACCCTGCTGACTGACATGCGATAAGAGAGATAGGGCCTAGCGCCTTTTGTAAAGCTGCCCGACTGGGGAAGTACCTCCACCTCACAGAATACCGCAGCGAAATAACAATTCCCTTGAGGGTTGTTGTGTTCCTGCGAGTGAGTGAGATCACCAGAAAGAAAGGATGGAGTATAGTCTGGCAACGATCGGCGGCCCTTTGGTGTTGCTGATCTCCATGAGCGATGGTGATTGCTTGCCATCAGGTGGCCCACATGCGCGTTTGCCCCCTCTCATAGATGAAAAAAAGGATGGACGTTTTTTATATCACGTCGGGTGACGAACAAGCATACGGCCCACCTGATGTGAAGTGGTTAGTTAGCGGTTGAAGGCATAATAACGCTCGCAACCTAAAATATCGCTCGCGCGCCGCCACCCCTGCTACCAACGCAGAATCTCCTTCCTTTCTGTTGATCTCACTCACTCGCAGGAACACAAAAACCCTCAAGGGAATTGTTATTTGGCTGCGGTATTCTGTGAGGTGGAGGTACTTCCCCAGTCGGGTAGCTTTACAAAAGGCGCTATGTCCTATCTCTGTTATCGCCAGAGCCTCATATGCCAGTCAGCAGGGTGCACGTGCAGGTGAGGTTGATTATGGAAATATCTCTAGAAGTTTCTTCTATAGATGAAACTTCTAGAGATATTTCCATCATCATCTAAGATAAATTATTGTGACGTTCTTACATTATCAAATTGATATTAAAATTCTCCAATAGCCTATTTAACTCGCATAAGCTGTATAAATATGTGACATGTATTGAATTAGTTACTTTATTGTCTGTATCAAATTTAAATATCAATATGTTTTTAAACTGTGCAATTTTGTATATACTCGAACGAACAGCACCAGGTCTTGAAATATACCATCAGGGAGTTCGTCGCATCAGCAGAGGTCGTCGGCACAAATACTCTTATGTATTGTATTGTTGACGCAACCATCGACCTGGAAAATCTTCGCTGCATCATGAATTTCATCATCGTCAGCCTGTATCTACCCACTGCTGGATATAAGCTTTCACCAATGTTTTCCACCAGATAAGATCCTCCTCCGCATCCAGCCGTTTTCTTAGGTCATCGGACCATCTAGAAGGAGGGCGCCCAACACTACGTTGTGCGCGGCCTCCACTCTAATACCAACCTCCTCCATCTGCCATCACTTAGTCGACAGATGTGACCGGCCCATTGCCACTTCAGCTTGCAAACAATGAAGGCTATGTCGACAACTTTGGTTCTCCGTCGAACGTCGAACAGCAGTTTACTCATCAGTAAATACTCATTCATCATCATCATCATCAGCCTGTATCTACCCACTGCTGGATATAAGCCTTCCCCAATGCTTTCCACCAGATACGATCCTCCGCCTTCCGCATCCAGCCGCTCCCAGCCGCTTTCTTAAGGTCATCGGACCATCTAGTAGGAAGGCGTCCAACACTTCGTCGTCCTATGCGCGGCCTCCACTCTAATAACTTCCTCCCCCATCTGCCAACAGTTACTCGGCAGATGTGACCGGCCCATTGCCACTTCAGCTTGCAAACTCTTAAGGCATTTCCTAAGGAATTTCTTCGTTTCGGATTCGATCCCGCAGAGAAACCCCGAGCATAGCCCTCTCCATCGCTCGCTGCGCGACCTTTAGCCTGTGGACCAGTCCGATGGTCAGTGTTCAAGTCTCTGCACCATATGTCATTGCAGGGAGGACGCAGTGTCTTCAACCAAAATAGTCATTACTATCACTAATATATACACATGTTGAATTCATTATATGTCCCATCCGGGATAGTACAATTGATAGAAACAAGAAAGAATTACCAAGCGTTCAGACGATTTTACAATTCCTATTATTGGAACGATGTGTTAGGTAACAACTCAATGTTTTAGGTCCCAATAGTGTTAGATCCTTAAAATCTGTTGTGCACGGCACGGCAGTTGAGCTTCATTTGACTAGTCATCTCTTTTAATACCTTATGTGCCATATTGCTGACTCTCACATTCCTAAGAGAGGAATTCAAATACCAAAAGCTTCGTACTCCTACTAACTTCGTCTGATTATGATTTGACGAGCTCGGTGGCGTAGCGGTCAAGGACGCGGCTTCGACACCAACGCTCGTGGGTTTGATTCCCACACGGGACAAACATTTGTGTGCATGAACATGTCTGTTTGTCTTGGTCTGGGTGTTTTCTATGTATCATAAGTATGTATTTACAAAAAAAAAGTGTATTCACGTATGTTTATCAGTTGTCTAGTACCCATAACACAAGGTTCGCTTACTTTGGGGCTAGATGGCGCTGTGTAATTTGAGTGACAATATTTATTTATTTATTTATTAAATTCGTAGTGAGTTCCAATGGCAACTGTAGTCTTACCCCCGGGACTGCAATGGACTTCACTGTTCATTGCTCTAGTGGAGGTCGCCGCTGTTAATCCTGGCTACACATGAGACACAGTGGTGGGCCCCCGTCCTGTACAAAAAGTCGTTATCAGAAATATGTATCTACTCAGTACAGCCGGGTACTTGCCTGGATATAGGCCTTCTCCAATGCTTTCCGCCAAATACGAATTCCGTCAGCTTGCACCTTGTGACCTTCAAAAGCATGCTGTGAGGATTGTTGAAGATGCCTTTTTTTATACTACGTCGGGTGGCAGACAAGCATACGGCCCGCCTGATGTGAAGCGGTTACCGTAGCCGTATTAACGCTCACAACACAAAATATCGCTCGCGCGCCATCAACCCCGCTGCCAACGCAGCATCTCCTTCCTTTCTGGTGACCTCACTCACTCGCAGGAACACAACAACTCTCAAGGGAATTTGTTATTTGATTGCGGTATTCTGTGAGGTGGAGGTACATTCCCTTGCTTGCTTACAATTACGCTCCCTACGTCTCTTTTCGCCAGAGCCTCGTTTGTCAGTCAGCAGGGTGCACCGCGTCCAGGTGAAGTTGGCTTTGTTTCAAAGATGTTGATGAACCACTTACACCCCAATCCCTGATATAACATACCACATAAGATAACTGACAGACGGTTTAGAACTTGTCTGAGAAGAGATTTTACGTCTATTTGTGTGTTCTATCGATTGTACAATGGTGTTGTGTTCAGAGGAGTTGTTTGACATGACCACCCACCACCCACATGCCCACTTCTACAGTCGCACCGCTCGCCATCGACAGGGAATTCATCCTCACATATTGGAGCCTAAGTAGTCGCGTACTGTGCGGTTCCAGAGAAGTTTTCTCCCGCGTACTGTCAAGCTGTGGAATGAACTGCCTGTCGAGGTTTCCTCAGGAGACTACAGCATGGTTTTCTTCACAAAGGGCGTGGGATTTTACAGTGTCGGCAACAGTCGGTACAGGCGCTCATAGTTACCGTAGTAACTGCTTTCCATCAGGCGGACCGTATGCTTTTTTGCCATTTTAATGGTATAAAAAATGCTATCATGCACCTTCCGCAACCTGCCGCTCAATACTATTTACGTAGCAGAACTAGCATTACCGACATAGCTTTAAGGATCAGGCCCCTTACCACCATCTCTTATTGCATTTAAATAACTTTTTTATTTATTTATTTATTACACCAGTTTACAAAAGACATTAAACATAACAATATTGACGCATTTCATAAACCACTGAGGTTTGACACAAATGCAACAAGATCCACATCAAGAATCTACTATTACAATCATAACAAAGTGGCGGTAAAGGGGCATTTCTTCGTTCTACGTGGCCTGCCCACTTTAGCCTGCTGCCCCCTTACCACCATCTCTTATTGCGATTCAATAACTGAACAGGGTGATTATTCATACCAATGAATAAGCGACTCTATTCGGGAATAGAGTAGATAGAGATGGTGGTAAGGGGGCAGCAGGCTAAAGTGGGCAGGCCACGTAGAACGAAGAAATGCCCCTTTACCGCCAACTCTTATTGCGATTCAATAACTGAATAGAATGCTTACTCATACCAATGAATAAGCGAATCAATTCATTTTAAAGGGGCAGATGACGGCGTTTGGCGTGTCAATCTTATAGATCACGCAAGTTAAGCAACGTCGACAGTCGTTTGCATAGACAGGGCAAGGATAGCAAACCAAGATCACTGAACAAAATTTTACACAAGTCACGAGGGAGCATTCCAGTCATTTGACGAGCTCGGTGGTCGAACGGCTAACAATGGCCACATTGACTCCGAGGTCGCAGGTTTGATCCCCGCACAAGACAAACATTTGTGTGCATGAACATGTCTGTTTGTGTTGGTCTAGGTGTTTTCTATTTATTATATGTAAGTATTTACAAAAAAAATGCATATAAGTATATATATCAGTTATCTAGTTACCATAGTACAAGTTTTGCTTAGTTTGGGACTAGATGGCCGTGTGTAATTTGTCCAGGAATATTTATTTATTTATTGCACGTAGGCACTTTTTTTCCTCCTCCACCCGTCTGGCCAGCGTGGGGAGTGTAGGCCAAATCCTCCTTCTGTCTATGACGGACGAGAGAGGGTCGTGCTCCTGTAGTGGAGACTAAAATGACCTGATGATGATGAGGCCCTTTTTTATGTTTTTAAAGCTCATTGTCCTCCTACGGTATGATCTCATCTGGGGGATTGATCCCACGTGGGCATGGTAAGTCGTTAAGATGGTAGATCTATTAGTCTGATTTCTCAAGCATCTTAGAGAACAGGCCAATTTTACTTGTTCGATATGGGAATCCCAATTTAATTGTTTAATAATAAAAATAGGCTATTTGACCAACATTGTTTTCGGTTTGATATGTAGAGACGTCTCAATAATATAACCATAGGCGTTTTTTTTGCCTCGGAGGCAGTGGCGTAACTAAAAATGCCACGGGCCTGACCCAAGAGTGCCCCGACCGTTGATAAAATTGTTATTAGTATTCGATAGCTACTTAAGTGGTTACAACTAGGGTTGTAACGGAGGCCTACTTAGCGGAGGCGGAGGCGGATGCGGAGGCGACCTGTATCACCTCCGCGGATGCGGAGGTTAACGAACGCGGAGGCGAAGGTGAAAGTGGATGTAGAAAAAATTGAAATTTATGGTACAATAAAACTAAGTACAAAGTTTTCATTTCGCATTACCTTCTAGTCCAAAGGTCCCAACCGGTGGTCGGCGGACCACCAGTGGTCCGTGAGAGGTAAATTAGGGTCCGTGTTACAAACTTATAATGTAAGAGATTGATCACTATTATACAAAATACTCAAATCTTGAGTTATAGAATTATGGATTTATATGACAGTTGGGGACCCTGCACGCAAAAAAAAACACGCGTGTGTTCCTCGCGAAAAAGTGGCCCGCTAATAAAAAAAAGGTTGGGAACCACTGTTCTCTTACTGCGCTGTTCAATCAAAATGAACACAAAATCTTGAATTGATGTCTTCTAATAACTTTTACCGCGCGTTATTGTTCTATGATTACGTAAATAAACCTCCGTTACAACTCCGCAAAAATTGTACGGAGGCGGAGGTACGATTTCTTGCGGAACTTCTGCAGTAACGGAGGCGGAAGCGAAGTTCCGTTACAACCCTAGTTACAACGAGACGATCTTTACTGATAGAGCCCCATCAAAAAAAAACCAGCCAAGTGCGAGTCGGACTCGCGCACGAAGGGTTCTGTACCATTATCAAGCAAAAAAATCACGTTTGTTGTATGGGAGCCCCCTTAAATATTTATTTTATTCTGTTTTTTACCCACGACGGAACGGAGACGGCATATGCGTTTGGGGTGCTAGGATGTTTGTGCAATTCAATGTTGCCATTTATCTCCAAAACTACGAGTCCGATTTTGATGCGGTTTTCAGTGATGGGTTCGGGTTTGATTGGTGAATGTTCTTAGATAGGTGTTACGGTGACAACTCACCAGGGGGCGCAGCAGTAAATATTTGTATGTGCAACCAATGTTGTCATTTATCTCCAAAAGTACTAGTCCGATTTTGTTGCGGATCAATGATGGATTAGGGTTTGATTGGAGAATGTTTTTAGATAGGTGTTACAGTGACAACTCACCAGAGGGCGCTGCAGTAAACATTTGTTTGTGCAAAACCAAAACTACTAGTCTGATTCTGATGTAGTTTTCATTTGTAATACCTGTGCTTGCTCACTAAAAAGTTTGAAATAAAAACAAAATTAAAAATTTTGAAAATCCCAACACGACAGTTAAAAAAAGATAAAATAGTTTTGAAACTTAAAGAATTTATGCTATGAATTTAATAAAAAAAACTCAAGAAAATCCGTCGGGGGCTGCCATCTCTATTCTAAATTTCAACATAACATAAATAAGTACCTACACAAGTTACTATAAAACTGCCAAACTAGTTCATCTAATGGCAGCTCCAACGGCTTTTTCATTTTTTTTAATTTTGTTAATATTTGTTGATAAAGCGGCAACAGAAATATATCATTTGTGAAAATTCCAACAGTCTAACTATCACGGGCATGAGATACAGCCTGGTGACAGACGGACGGATAGCGGAGTTTCAGTAATAGGGCCCGTTTTACCTTTTGTGTACGGGACCCTAAAAATTTGCCACGGGCCCCAGATGGTATAGTGACGCCATTGCTCGGGGGTCAATAATAACCACGTGGGCGATGCTGCGGTCGCTAGGTAATAATGAATAAAAAACAGAAATAAAAATATATATTTATTAAACTTTATAAAATATTATAAAAACAAGTAGCATTGGAAACTTGTGAGTGTAAAGTTGATAACAAAAATAATCATAATTTTCAGACTTATTTGTCCGATGTACATATAAAATAAATAAATAAATATTCCTGGACAAATTACGCACCGCCATCTAACGGGTTCGATTCCCGCACAAGATAATCATTTGTGTGCATGAACATGTCTGTTTGTCTTGGTCAGGGTATTTTCTATGTATTAAAAGAAATGTATTTAAGTACATTTATCAGTTGTCTAGTACCCATAACACAAGCTTTGCGCTTAATTTGGGACTAGATGGCGCTGTGTTAATTGTCTAGAAATATTTATTTATTTATCTAGTCCCAAACTAAGCAAAGCTTGTACTATGGATACTAGATAACTGATATTGTACTTAAGTACATTTTTTTGTAAATACATAATATATATAATACATAGAAAACACCCAGACCAAGACAATCAGACATGTTCATGCACACAAATATTTGACTTGTGCTGGGATCGAACCTCTGAGTCAAAATGGCCATTGCTAACCATTCGACCACCGAGGTCGACATAAAATATACATCGACAGGGAATTCATCCTCACACATTGGAGCCTAAGTGGTCACGTACTGTGCGGTTCCAGAGAAGTTTTCTCCCGCGTACTGTCAAGCTGTGGAATGAACTGCCTGTCGAGGTTTTCTCAGGGGACTACAGCATGGGGTTCTTCAAAAAAGGCGTGAAGAGGTTTTTACAGGGTCGGCAACGCGCGTGTGATGCCTCTGGTGTTACAGGCGTTCATAGGCTACGGTAACTGCTTTCCATCAGGCGGGCCGTATGCTTGTTTGCCACACTGGTGGTATAAAAAAAAAAAAAAACATAAAAATAAAATTGATATAAATCAGAAAAAATCTTCATTAATACTGAAATTTACAAAAAAAAATGTATTTAAGTATTATATCAGTTATCTAGTACCCATAGTACAAGCTTTGCTTAGTTTGTGACTAGATGGCAGTGCGTAATTTGTCCGCCATTGCATTTATTTATAAGACACTAGCGGTATTGTCATATAAGCACACCCCGGCCACTCCATACAAATGTCGCGTCGTTTACTACAACATAAATAATGATGTCTGTGCACGTGAATGAGCGTGTGTGCGTGCGGCGCCATCAATCTGTTCCAGATTTGTCTCAGAGGGGAGGTGAGGTCGACACGAGAGAGCGGCAGGGAGTGGCCGTACTATACGTAGTACTATTACTTATACTGTGATATAATATAACTTTTTTGTTTTTTATATGAGAGGGGGGCAAGCGAGCATGTGGGTCACCTGATGGAAAGCAATCACCACCGCCCATAGAAATCAGCAACACCAAAGGGTCACCGATCCGTTGCCAGCCTTTTAAGGGAAATATTGACTCTGTTCTTGAAGGCCCCCATGTCGTATTTATTTGGGAATACCGCTGGAGGAAGTTGATTGGACAATTTCACAGTTCGTGGTAGAAAATGTCTTAAAAAGCGTACTGTAGTAGATCGCCAAATATCGAGATGATGAGGATGGAATTCCATACAACTCGCATCGTACAACTCGCCATCAATTAATTTTATTATGGCGAGTTGTACGATAGATAACTGTTATTATATTAGAAACTTCTTAGAATATTCTAGAAACTAGATTTCGGACATGTCGCTCGTAGAAACCTTGACAGCCTTGAGAAGCATACGGTAGTTGGCAAGGTCGACGGGAAAAGACCATGCGGTCTCTCACCTACCCGTTGGTCAGACCTAGTCAAAACGCTAACTGGCCTGCCAATAATAGAAGCTTTTAAGACCGCCGAGGACAGGAAAACCTGGAGGAGCATAGTGTACAGAGCGACCAAGAGTTCAAACTAGACACGACCTTCAGCAATGAAGAATACGACTAAGAAGAAGACATTAGAAACATCAGTAGTCCATCTTTAGACATTAAAAGTCATGATATTCGAGATTCCATTGTTAAGAACGAACCAAAAATGCAATGTACTCCCATTTTACAAACTTTTAATTATTTTAAGCGCGGTGTTTGTAATCAAATGTTGCAAGTTAAACTTGACACTTTCCTAAAGCAGTGTGATCAAGCTAGTAGTAGTAGTAGAACTACTAAAGTAGTGTAGATCAAACTAGTAGTAGTAGTAAAACTACCAGAGTAGTGTAGATCAAACTAGTAGTAGTAGTAGAACTACTAAAGTAGTGCAGATCAAACTACTAGTAGTAGTAGAACTACTAAAGTAGTGTAGATCAAACTAGTAGTAGTAGTAGAACTACTAAAGTAGTGCAGATCAAACTAGTAGTAGTAGTAGAACTACTAAAGTAGTGCAGATCAAACTAGTAGTAGTAGTAGAACTACTAAAGTAGTGCAGATCAAACTAGTAGTAGCAGTAGAACTACTAAAGTAGTGTTCAAATTGCGTTTAAATTTGACTTCCGCAAAATAACACCTGAATCAATTAACGATCTGATATTTCCCAATTTATATTAAGAGATTTATAGAGGAGAGGTAGGGAGCGTAATTGTAAGCTACCCGACTGGGGAATGTACCTCCACCTCACAGAATACCGCAGCCAAATAACGGTTCCCTTGAGGGCTGTTGTGTTCCTGCGAGTGAGTGAGGTCACCAGAAAGGAAGGAGATGCTGCGATGGCAGCGGGGGTGGCGGCGCACGAGCGATATTTTATGTTGCGAGCGTTAATATGGCTACGGTAACCGCTTCACATCAGGTGGGCCGTATGCTTGTCTGCCATCCGACGTAGTATAAAAAAAAAAAAAAAAAATAGAATATAGTAAAACGAACGTAAAATACATAAAATCTAACTTTTGTAAATAAAATGCCTATTTTTATTAATAAAAGTGCCTATTTTTATTAATAAAAATGTATATTTTTATTACTATAAATAGGCATTTTTATTATAATACAAATGCATATTTTTATGCATTTTTCGTCCATTCAAAATGTCTATTTTTATGCATTTTAGGTCCGTTCAAAATGTATATTTTTTAACTTGGCTTTTTTCTATGTTATTTAGGTGTGTTTGTAAATATTTAATTTATTATTTAGCAGTGAATAAGCTAAACTTACAGTTTAATAATATCCCGAAAAATGGACCGCGTTATGCAGTATAGATCAAACCGAAAAACTACGTCAAATTGAGAGACATACATAGCGAGAAACTTCAAATCGAGTTTTATATATTCGCAACAGATTGATGACAGTTTGATGGCATATGCTTCCCAAAACTTATACTGCGTGATATTTTTATTCCTATTAAACTTTAAACAGCTTTAACTTAAAAGTAACAAAATGTCGGTTGGATATATTGTGCAATAACCGGGTCAAGATGAGCAACAATGATTTTACATTATGCCCGATTTTTGATAAATTTGTACAAATTTATATTGACTGCAATAACATTTAAAATAAAAGACGAGTAAAAAAAATAATATTCTCAAAATGGCACAACACAAATAATCTTAAAATAACATTTTATCTAATAAACACAAAATTCTATTTTTGAAGTGAGTGATTTTTGAAGAAGTGAAAACTTCTTTAGCGGCGTTGTGCACTTTTTGGGATGGGTAACGAATGTTAAACTCACGGCAGGACACGTGGCCTGCCTCTTACCACCATCTCTTATTGCGATTCAATAATTGAAAAGATTGCTTATTCATACCAATGAATAAGCGACTCTATTCCATTTGAAATAGAGTCGCTTATTCATTGAATATTATTCATTGAATAGATTGCTTATTCATACCAATGAATAAGCGACTCTATTCCATTTGAAATAGAGTCGCTTATTTATTGGTATGAATAAGCAATCTATTCAGTTATTGAATCGCAATTAGAGATGGTGGTAAGGGGCTGATCGGAAATTCGTAATACGGAGGGAGCGTAGACCGCCGGCGCGGCGTAGGAGAGAATGTAATATTCCCCTCTCTTTCTACCGCGCGGCGAAAATGTATGCCTGCTCCTGTTGTTTATTTTTAATGTAATATAAATTATCATGTGAGTACGATAGCGCAATAAATGAATATTTTACCACATAAATGATAGTACTTTTATTCTGATAAATAAAGCAATTCGTGCGAAATTATTCCTTAACCATTCCAAAATATTCAAAAATGCACAACGTTAATGTTCAAGTTTTCCCTTCTGCAAGCACTCCTGGAGTGCATTTTTTTTTTTTAAAATGCATATATTTTTTTTTTGTTTGTTTCTTGCATAACACACCTTTACTCTAAGATGGTGTTGACTTGTACCTAGAGATGGGCAAAATGTCGGGACGAGCCCTGTGATCGAATGGCTAAATTTCCATACCTAAAAATGTTTTAGGAAATCCAAAATCTTTCACTTCAAATTCCTCTTTCAGTCCTTGAACTATTCCTTCTATATTTTCTTCTAATCCGGTTAATAAAATATCATCCACATAGATTAACAATAAGACTGTCTTTTCTCTTGAATAGTATAAACAGAAATCATGTTTAGATCGGGTAAATTTTAATTTATCCATGTACTCATTGAACCTTTGGTTCCACACTTTGGGGCTCTCTTTTAATCCATATAATCCTCTGTTTAACTTGAGTACTTTATTATGCTGAACTTTAAATCCTTCTGGTGGTTTTAAATATATCTCTGATTCCAATCTTACATTTAAAAACGCTGTAGGAACATCCAATTGCCTTATTGGCCAGCTTTTCTGTACAGCTTCTGATATTAAGCTACGCACAGTAGACATACGTGTCACAGGGGCATAGTTTTTACCAAAATCTTCATTTTCTTTTATTTGGTAACCACGAGCAACCAATCTAGCCTTCTTTTGGCCGTTTTCCTTCATTTTAAAAATCCATTTGGCATCTATTATCTTTCCATGTTCTGGTAAATCACTTTCTGTAAATGTTTCCATCTTTTTCAGTGCTCCTATCTCATTATCTATTGCCTCTTTCCATCCTGATTCAATAGCTTCATTATAATTATTTGGTTCTTCATCTATGTTAATTAAACAATATACTTGATATACTTCATAATCATTAAGAGAATGTGGCATATTAATTGATCTACCAGATCTAGTTTTCTTGTTAATATCTTTCTGACCTTCATTACTATTACTTGTTTCTTCTTCATTATCAGACGGAGTATTACTCACAACTGGTATATCCATATTTTCATCATTTTGTATATTACAGTCTTCTTTTCTTTTATCATTTTCATTAATATATTTTTCACTTATCTGGTAATAATTTTCATTTTCATGGTGCTTTTGATTAATTTTATACTTTATATCAGTTTCATCAAAATAAACATCTCTGGAAAATATAATTTTATCTGTTTTTGGATCCCATATTTTGTACCCAGTTCTTCCATAACCAACCATTCTACCTGAAATAGCTTTTTCTGATAACTTATTATCTCTAGGTACTTTCACTACCCATGCCTTGCACCCAAATACTCTTAATTTATTTAAATCATTATCTCTTTCAAATAATGTTACTGGTATGTTATTATCAATTGCTTTTGATGGGCATCTATTTAATATGTAGGTTGCAGTCAATACTGCTTGTCTCCATAAGTGCTTAGGCAGTTCAGATTCATTTAGAATGGTTCGTGCTTTGTCCATAATACTACGATTCATTCGTTCACACTTTCCGTTTATTTGTGGACTGTATGGTAGTGTGTATTCAATTACTATCCCTTTCTCATTGCAAAACTTTTTAAATATGTTTGACGAGTACTCACCACCATTATCACACCTTATACGCTTGATTTTTAACCCTTTTTCTGTTTCTATTTGACTTACATAATTCATAATATTGTCTGATGCCTCCGCTTTATTCTCCAATAGGTATGTTTGGGTAAAATGAGAAAAATCATCAATTATGGTTTGAAAATATCTTTTTCCATCACCTGTTTCTGTTCTCATAGGTCCGGCTACATCAGAATGAATTAACTCTCCAATTTGTTTACTTTTTCTAAATGCAATAGGTTTAAATGGTAGCCTGGTACTCTTGTTTTTCATGCATTCATCACAATATTTGTTACTGAAGGGCAACTTCATAATTGATAAGCTCTTTCTATTAAGATGTGCCAGCCGTTGATGTCATATATTTTCATTTGTAGTTATAGTACTATGACACTGATTCATATCTAAGTAAACTGTAAGTATATGCAATCTTCCATTCTTTTGTCCATAGAATGTATTTTGATTCCTTTTTATCTTTAGCTGTCCATTTGTAAACATAACATCATAGTTTCTTTCCATTAGTCTATTTACTGATAGTAAATTATGAGTTAAGTTAGGTACAATCAATCCTTCAATTTTTAACGGTTTATTTCTATAAAATGTATTCAATATACCCTTTTTATTAGCTTTCAATAAATCTCCGTTTGCTATTTTTATACATATTTCCGTATCTAGTTCCTTAACATCAGTCATATATTTTTCATATTTTTGTTGTATAAAATGATGTGTGGCTCCTGAATCAACTACAAATAATAACTTGTTGCAATTTGAATTGTTTTGTGAACTTAGAGTATCTCCAGAGAATGCTACAAATATATTTTCATCCTCCATAACATTTATTGAGGGATTTCCTCTACCTCTAAATGGCCTGTGACCACCTCGTTTTCTTATATTGTTGCGATTATTTGTATTATTTGAGTAGCATTGAGCTGCTTTGTGGCCGGGCTTTCCACACTTAAAACATGCAATAAAACTATTTTCATATGTTGTACTTGGACTTTTACTTGATTTCGTTAAATTTTCATCATTAAATTTTAATTCAGAGTCTAATAGTCGTGACTTCACAAACTCTGTTGTGATCTCATTTTCTTTGTCTTTATCTTTACACATAGTTTCTATAGTTGTAATCACTGTTTCATATTGTTTAGGTAAAGTTAACAGTAAATGACATACCTTGTCACTTTCTTCCATTTTACATCCAGCCGCCTCAAGGTCGTTTATAATTTTGTCAAAGTCATTGAAATGTTTTGCCAGGTAATCAGTTTGGAAGTGGAGCGAAATAAAAGCTTAAGAGTAATAGTAATGATTTTTTATTTATAAGTGCACACAAGAATACACGGCAGCCATTGACCGGCTTATCAGTATTGCCAACTTATCATAGAAACATTAAGACCACATTAAAATATAAAATGTTGCCATTTAATATTCAACACACCCCCTCAACAGTTATATTTTAATATCTCAAAAACATCTTATACATATTACTTATAGGAACACCCCCTTAACATTAGAACCTTGAAATGTATGCCCCTTAACAAACATTATACTTATATTAATACAAGAAACAATAAGTACTAATTATTCACACTCAAGTACTCAGGAACATACCTATATTCTTTACTTAACAAGAACACTAAAACAAAATCATGTTTCTCAAGTTTACAAATTGTTGTTTACCTAATGCTTTGGTAAACAAATCTGCAACATTATTGTTAGTACTTACATATTTGATTGAAAGTAGACCTGCTGATACATGTTCCATAATATACTGATACTTTATGTCTATGTGTTTCAACCTTTTATTACTATCGTTATTATGAAAAATGTTAATGACACTTTGATTGTCTTCTAATATTTCAAACTCAATGTTTTTGTAACCAAAATCTAACATAAGTTTTCTTAAAAAACCAACCTTCCATTATAGCAGAGCTAAGTGCTACATATTCTGCTTCACAAGAAAATAGGGACACACATGACTGTTTCTTACTACACCAAGAAATTGGACAATTAAATACATAGAATATTTGACCCGATGTTGACTTACGGTCTGCAACATCACCGGCCCAGTCTGCATCACTATAACCTTGTAATTTACAAACATTTTTACTACCATTATTATACTTATATATAAGAGACAAATCAATTGAACCTTTTATGTATCTCAATATTCTTTTTAAACACTTATATAAAGCTAAACTTGCACAATGCACATATCTGCTAAGAAATCCTACTGCTACCGACAAATCTGGTCTAGTACATGTGGCATAAAGCAGACTACCTATTAGACTCCTACACATCTTTTCAATTTCTATACTTTCACTCTTGTCTCTAATTAACAATTCAAAATTATAGTTTTGTTCTACTGGGGCTGTTACACTCTTACAATTTGACATCTGAAACTTGTCTAACAACTTTTGTAAGTATTTTTTCTGATTTATTACAGTGACAAAACTTTTAAGATCCTGTTTAATATTTATTCCTAGATAATTACATGCTAGACCCAAATCCTTCATTTTAAAATGATTACATATTTTAATTTTGAAATGTTCTACTTGTTTTTCATTACTACCAAAATATAACAGGTCATCAACAAATAATAGAAGATAAATATATTCATTACCAATATTTTTCAAATATAAACATGGGTCATTTTTGGATCTTACAAAGTTTTCATTTAACATAAAATCATTGAATTTTGAATTCCAATACTTAGGAGACTTTTTTAGACCATAGATTGATTTCTTTAACTTACATATTTTATTATTAGGCAACTTCATAAAAACAGTTTCATTGATATCTCCATAGAGGAATGCACCAGTTACATCCATTTGATACACTGGTTGTCTCTTTTGAGTAGCTACAGCCATAAGGGCTTTAAAGGTTGTTAACCTTGCAACGGGTGAGTGTGTTTGATTGTCACAGTTCTTCTGTTCAAAGCCTCGGGCTACTAAGCGAGCCTTGTATATAGGTTTTCCATCTCTTTCTTTGATTTTAAATACCCACTTGCTGCTAATGATATTTTCACCATCTGGAACCTCTGTTACTTCTTCCCATGTTTCATTTTCCTCCAATGTTTCTAATTCTTTCTTTATGGCTTCTTCCCATCTACTTTTGTCAGGTGTTTTCATGGCTTCTTGGTAGGAAATAGGTTCATCACAACAGTAGCTTAGAAAACTGTTTTCTTCTTCTCCTAGCATATAGTCTTTTAACCAGCTTGGCTTATTTCTTGCTCTTCTAGGTCTCTCTAACTCTCCTTCTTCTGTGTGTTCCGAAGTCACCTGTACATTTTCATTATCTGTGTCTGTATTTTCTATTTCTTCTATATGTGACTGCTCATGAAAGGAATGTATGGAATCCTGTTCATTTTCACTTTCTATTATTTCTGGGTTAATGGTATCTTCATATTGACTTTCTTCATCTTCCGAACCTCGTTCTGTATTTTCATGAATCTCAACTCCTGTAAAATATTCCGTTTCTAGTTTTCTTACACTCTCTTTGTTTTCTTCAGACTCTTTTATGAATATTACATCTCGTTTAACTTCCACATTATTTTTTACAGGTATATATATTCTGTATCCTTTTGTGTTTTCACCATATCCAATAAAATAGCCTATTTCAGCTTTACTGTCAAACTTTAACCGTTTCTGTTCAGGAATGTGTACTGACACTCGACTTCCGAAGACTTGAAGATTGTGTATGTCATACTCTTTCTCCCACCAAAGTTCATAAGGTGTCTTATCCTTTATGCGGCTCGGACCAGTCCTGTTGATAACATACACAGCGGTATTTATAGCTTCCGCCCACAGATTTTTATTAAGACCACTTTCCAAAAGCATTGTTCTCGCTGATTCAACCACTGTCCTCATTTCGCGCTCTACACATCCATTTTGTTGTGGAGTGTAAGCTACACTTTTCTGGTGCTGTATACCATAAGATTTCAATAGGGTTTCCATACCTTTACTGCAAAATTCTTTTGCATTGTCACTTCTTATAAATTTCACTGTATGACCGGGATTTACTCGAGTTTCATTTAAAAATTGTTGTAAACATTCTATTGACTGGCTTTTATGTTTCAAGAAATACACTTTTCTATACTTGGTAAAATCATCTTTTAACAGAAGAAAGAATCTTGCTCCACCTAGTGAGGTTTCCTCTACCGGACCTCCAATATCAATATGGATAATCTCACCTGGTTTTGATGCTCTGTGTATACTTGACTGAAACGGGAACTTATGTTGCTTTCCTCTTAGACACGACACACATGTTTCCTTTTTACTATTTTCTTCAAACTTGACATTCTGTCTATTCAAAATATTTTTTACTTGATTTATATCCTGGTGACCGAGTTTAGCATGCCATTCTGTCAGATTTGACATTACTTTGCCTACCATGGCAGTTTCGTATTGATTTCTGAATAACATAATGAACATTTTACCTTGTCGCTTCGCCACAGCATGCACGTTGTTGTTGATTATAAATTGACATTCTGTGGCAGTTGATTTAAGTATGTAGCCTTTATCCAAAGTAGCACTCATGGAAAATAGGTTAGCTTTGAGGCTAGGTACATACAGCACATTTTTTATTGTTGTTTTAATCCACTGATTAATGTGCTGTATGTACCTAGCCTCAAAGCTAACCTATTTCATTATCATAAGCTTCCAGTATTATGTCACCATACCCTAATGCGTTTATTGTTGATCCATCACCTATTACTACCTCTTTTGGCACTAATAAACTTTTGTAGTTTGTAAAAAATTCTATTGTCGAGCACATATGATCAGAAGCACCACTGTCCAAAATCCAGTCATTGTTTACATTTATACTTTTTGAGGTTAGTCCACACACTGTCATGACAAGTGCATTCTGTTTTTCGTAATTATTTTTAGTAACATTTTTACTATCTCTGTTTTTAAACCAACACTGTTTAGAAGTATGTCCACGTTTCTTACACCCTTGACACATTTGAATGTTTTCATTTTTATTTTTGTTCACTAGACAGTCACGTTTGTAATGTCCTGTTTTACCACAGCTAAAACATTTTCTTGACTCTTTTCTTAGATCGGTTTTGAATGCCGTTTGCCCTAATTGTTCTTATGTTCTTCGGTAAGTAATCTCGCTGTCAACTCCGGCAACAAAATGGCGGAATTTTTCGCCAAGCGAACTAATAATTTTCGTTATTATCATATTTTCAGATATTTCGCCTTTTGCTTGACGAATCTGGTTCACGATTGCTTCTATTTTTGCTATAAACGTAGCAATATCTTCCGAGTTCGAATACTTTACGTCAAAGAACTTTTGTTGCGACAAATGTAACGACATTTCAGATTTTTGTTCATAAACCGTACACAATCTGTCCCATATTTCTTTTGCTGTTTCGCAATTCTGTACTTGTAACATCGCCACATTGCTCAATTTTGTGATAATCACGCCTTGGGCTTTCGCATCTAGCCTTTTCCACGTAGCGATTTTTCCTTGATCGGTTTCCGGGCACGTGTATGAACCGTCGACGACATTATAGACATTTACCGCCATTAATAAAACCTTTACTTGGAATTTCCAGGTATGCCAATTACCGGCATTCTCCAGCAGTATTCGATTACCAGCTGCTCCTGTATTGTACGATATTCCAAAGACGCCGAGTTCGCGTTCGCCCTCCATCTTGGTCGCTTCACTTTGCTTCTGCTTGACCGCAGTTTTTTACTGTTTATCCACAGCAACTATTTCTCTTTTGCTTATTCCGCTCCGGGCAAACTGGGCCCATAACCTTTTGCCAGGTAATCAGTTTGGAAGTGGAGCGAAATAAAAGCTTAAGAGTAATAGTAATGATTTTTTATTTATAAGCGCACACAAGAATACACGGCAGCCATTGACCGGCTTATCAGTATTGCCAACTTATCATAGAAACATTAAGACCACATTAAAATATAAAATGTTCCATTTAATATTCAACAAAATGTTCTTGTAATGATTTGCTTGAGTGGCATTTTAAACTTAGTAATTTCTTCCTTAAATATAATTTATTGAATATACTTTTACGTTCGAACAATCCTTTTAATTTTTCTATCATCTCTTTTGCAGTTTGACATTTTTTAAGTAAATCAATATGGCTATCTGTTATGCAGGAAACAATCAACGATTTGGCCTTATTATCTAAATCTTTACTCTTTTCATCTGGCCCAGTATTTACAACAGTTCTTAAGCCTCGTTCCTCTAATAATATTTCTATTCTGAACTTCCAATTAGAGAAGTTTGTACCGTCTGTTAGCCGCGGTAGCAATACTTGATGCGCTACGAAAGTCGCCATTTTAATACTTGTATTATTTTTATACTATCCACAGGAACTACGCTCTGCTGTTGAATTTATGTATTAATTGTATGCCTGTTAGAGCATTAAAACACTTTTATACACTTGTTGTTATTTATTTCTACATGAAACCATTTTACACTATTATTACTATTTTTAAATAAGAAAAACACAAGAAGCCCGTTTACATATTTTTGACAGAAGGAATGAGAGAGTCAGAGACAACAATGAATATTGTACTGTCGAACATAGACAATATACAATAAGTTTTTCATGGATACAACTAATATTATTCTAACAAGGGCTCCGCCCTTGACACAAAGTGTTTACGTTTGCCGATTATTGATTTATTTATTCTAAATGTACTATAATCTTAATATACAATATTCGAGGAATGGCATCAAACATGGCCGATAAAATACACTAAATACATTTAAATTAAATATAATATCAACCTCGTTAACACAACTTCTTTGTAAACAATAAAAAAAATGCTTAATATTATTATTAGTACATAGTTTTGAGATTTCTTACTCTAATTCGCATAAAAAAACAATTTTAAATCGCGATTCGGTCAACGTTCAATCTGCGATCGTAAATTAATTACTAGAATTAGCCTTCATGATTTAATTTCTTTTTGTTTGATATAAAACTTCACACTTCAAAATTTGGCATAAAAAATATTACTCATTAGTAAACAAAAATTAATTACAATTTAATTTAGAAACCCTTTATCAAACATATTACTAATATAAAAATTTTCATTATAATGTAATTTTAATAAATATTTTTAAAAATGGAAAATTTCACCTCCAAGGTGGGAATCTAACCCACGACCTCTCGATGACCGGTCGAGTGCTCTTCCAACTGAGCTACCAGGAAGGTTTGTGTTGGTGACGAATTTTTGCAATTCATATTTTTACTGCGTGAGTCACAGTGTAGTGTCGTCAACCTAATAAGTAATTACTCTACTAAACAGTCGTGGGTTCAAATTCCACCTAGGGGGGAGGTGAATTTTTCCATTTATTTTTAAAATATTCTGGCAAAATATTTATATCATTGTGGCAAGTTGGCCAAGACAACTATTAAAATAATTACAATTTAATTATAAATATTATAAAATTGTAATTAAATCAAAATTGTAATTAAGGTTACTTTTTTTTAATTATATTTTTTTTTTATACATAATTGGGGTGTAAGTGGTTCATCAACATCTTTGAACCAAAGCCAACTTCACCTGCACGCGGTGCACCCTGCTGACTGACAAACGAAGCTCTGGCGAAAAGAGAGGTAGGGAGCCTAATTGTAAGCTACCCGACTGGGTAATGTACCTCCACCTCACAGAATACCGCAGCCAAATAACAATTCTCTTGAGGGTTGTTGTGTTCCTGCGAGTGAGTGAGGTCACCAGAAAGGAAGGAGATACTGAGTTGGCAGCGGGGGTGGCGGCGCGCGAGCGATATTTTATGTTGCAAGCGTTAATATGGCTACGGCAACCGCTTCAAATCAGGCGGGCTGTATGCTTGCCTGCCACCCAACGTAGTATAAAAAAAAACTTTCATAAAAAGAAGTGACATACATAGTTTTCCCCGTAGATTCTTCATATACAACCCAATAATTACAAATCTGTGACGTCACAGTGCCGTGACCAGGATTACAGCCACGCCGCCTCCGGAATGAACTTCTTTGTACTTTTATGGGGCATTGCGTATCTAAGCTTATCCCAGAAGGCTGGGTCACCCCATTTGACGTAAGTGTTCGTGGATAAGTATAGTTTTAACTCTGGGTCTAACTCTGGGGGCGGTTCTTGTAGTAATATAGCTAGGAGACGTGGATGGGCGTCTCTCATGGCCGCTGCGTGCGCTTCGCGGAATTCTGCTCGAGCCCAATCTGATCGAGCATAATTCTCCGAGACCACTATTATAGTTCTACGTGAATCGCGAACTGAAATCGAAATTTGCTCGGGAATCCATCCGCCTACCTGTAGGGGAAAAACTTCATATCAATAAATAAATAAATAAATAAATATACCTGGACAAATTACACACTGCCCTCTAGTTCCAAACTAAGCAAAGCTTGTACTATGGGTACTAGACTGATTGAGCGGAGTGAACGGAACGCTTATATATGCCGAAAAGTCAAAATACCAGAATGTCCATATCTTAGAAAGTCCAAATCACAAAGTGTTGAAAGCCCAGAATACCCCATTCCCCAGACATATCCCAGAAAATCTAAATCCCAGAATTTTTATGTCTAAAAAGTCCAAATCCCAGAATGTAGCTGTACCAAAATGCCCATATCCCAAATAGGCAAAATACCAAAACGTCTAAATACCAGAATGTTCACATCCCAGTTTCTTTGTACGAATGTAATCACTTATACTATTCCACTTAATATTATTTACTCTTCCGACTTCGCCTCACGGCATTATCAACGTGAAAACATATGTCCCAGAATATCCACATACCAAAATGTCCATATCATTAATGATCAGTGATCGGCGTTGGTAGTGCCATTACGCGGGATTTGTGACCGTTGTTTTAATATGGATATGCCTCCCAAATCCCGGCATTTTCATTAAACAATTTTATTTAACTTCGAATTATTTTAGTATTATTTGTATTTTACGTACCTATTTATATGCTTTACCATGCTATTATTTAACGTAACTTACCTTTTATTTTATTGTTTTTCTTAACTGTTCGTCTGGAGAAATTCTTTTTCTAATTTCTATATAATCGAATTTTCGCGTATTACACACTTAACGATACAGCGACAACTGGAAAATGTAATGTACTACTAAACGTAATCCCGGAATCCCGTGGACATATCCATATTAACATCAACATTCAAGTCTATTGACCCCAAATGGCACTACTATCGGCGATCACTGTTAATGATACATATCAGACTGTCTCCTCAAGAAAGTTATATATCGAGTAAAAATATTTTTTCCAATGGAGCAAGCGGAACGCTGATATATGCCGAAAAGTCACTCTTGGAAATGAATTAGCTCCAAAACCACTGAACCGATTTTGATGAAACAAGTCACAATTAAAGTCCGCGACATGCTTCTGGTTTGTGTCAAAAAAAATTAAGATCGACTATGTCCTTGAAGAATGATAATCAAATACATTTCCCATTGAAATCAATGGAAAACATACACTCAGCGAATCTACTCGCTCCACTCAACCTCGATTTCGGCCCCGTGGGCTAGAATCCGGCCTACTATTATTATTAGCTACCTCTTCCTACTTCGCCTTATGGCATTATCAGTCCCAGAATATCCAGATACCAAAATGTCCATATCATTAATGATACATATCAGACTGTACTCAAAAGAAATGTGGCGAGTAAAAAAAATACTCGTTTGTAAAGTCGGTTTACGGACGATAATTTTACATGATAACGTCATAAGAAAACGGCCGATGGTGTGGAAGAGAGATAGATGCGTCGCAAGGCGAACGGCATAGGCCGATCGTGCCTCTCTATCGCTTGTTCCGTGCTCTCGCTTGCACGCTCGGCTCAGGCGCGACGTGACAATGAGTCATGCTTTTTCGTGCGTGCAGCCGACATTCCTCGATTTATAAGACATCATCAGGTTAATTTTTGACGACGAGCTTGGTGGTCGAATGGTTAGCAATGGCCACTTTGACTCCGAGGTCGCGGGTTCGATTCCCGCACAAGACATACATTTGTGTGCATGAACATGTCTGTTTGTCTTATTTTTTTTTTATACTACGTCGGGTGGCAGACAAGCATACGGCCCGCCTGATGTGAAGCGGTTGCCGTAACCGTATTAACGCTCGCAACATAATATATCACTTGCACGCCGCCACCCCCCGCTGCCAACGCAGCATCTCCTTTTTTTATATATATTATAAATATGTATTATAGGCGCTGTGTAAATTGTCGATTTTTTTTTTACAAGCATAAAATTACTTACCGGCCAATCGCGATAGTGAACACAAAGTCGGTAGTCCTTCTCCAATATGGGAACCAGTTCCTCCATGACCAGTCTCCCGTCGTGATGCGAGAAAGAGATGAACGCATCGTACGCTTTCTCCTCCTCTTCCTCGTTCACGTCTATACATGGCAACGTGATGCCAAATTTGTAGAGGAAGACCTGGGAACAAAAATATAGTTTAATCCATACCCATTGGGCAGCAAACGAGCATGATGGTCATCTGATGGAAAGTATGATGAGATAGAAAGATGGTTTAGGGGTGTAAGTGGTTCATCAACATCTTTGAACCAAAGCCAACTTCACCTGCACGCGGTGCACCCTGCTGACTGACAAACGAAGCTCTGGCGAAAAGAGAGGTAGGGAGCATAATTGTAAGCTACCTGACTGGGGAATGTACCTCCACCTCACAGAATACCGCAGCCAAATAACGGTACCCTTGAGGGCTGTTGTGTTCCTGCGAGTGAGTGAGGTCACCAGAAAGGAAGGAGATGCTGCGAAGGCAGCGGAGGTGGCGGCGCGCGAGCGATATTTTATGTTGCGAGCGTTAATATGGCT
This sequence comes from Hypsopygia costalis, assembly GCA_937001555.2. Lineage (NCBI taxonomy): Eukaryota > Metazoa > Arthropoda > Insecta > Lepidoptera > Pyralidae > Hypsopygia > Hypsopygia costalis. The sequence goes on from OW443355.2 coordinate 1,548,438, forward strand.
ACGGTAACCGCTTCACATCAGGCGGGCCGTATGCTTGTCTGTCACCCGACGTAGTATAAAAAAAAAAAAAAGTAATCACCACCGCCCATAGAGATCAGCACCACCAAGGGACGTCTCAATAATACAAACATAGGTGAAAGAATTACTTCAATAGCACAAAAATCTCTCGAGATATGTTAATTTGAAAATCACAACTTTGAACATTTTTCGAAAACGCTCCATACAAAAGGCTACTGAGTTATGACGTCGCAGGTTTGTTTTGTATGATCAAATCAGAAATTTGTACGACAGCTATGTTAAATATTACTTTTATGTAATTAGTATCATAATAATATTTATCTAAACTCATACTGAAATTTACACATTAAAAAACTAAACACAGTATCTTAATGACAGTCTTTACGCACAAGCTATCAAAATAAATTTAAAAAGTTATTTTTCGATACAGCTCTTCTATGGACAACTGTATCGTAAAATAACTTTTTTATCATTTCGATACAGCTTCAGCCCTGGATACAGGTATTTTAAACAGGTTGCAATGCAAATACATTGCAACTATGCAAAATTTTTCTACATAATCTGTGAACGCGGCGCCGCGCGGCGCGTCGCGCATGCGCACTACGCATGCTCGATCTGCAAATGGATTTATAAGTAAGAATTATAGCTGTTAAATTAACTTCATGGTTGTATTTAAAATATTATTATCATATATTTCATGAGATTAGATAAAGTAGTATATGAAACTGCACATAATTAGGTATTAAAATACTCGTGTGGTCTATTATAACATGAGCCGAAGGCGAATGTTATAATAGACCATTTCGATACAGCTTCAGCCCTGGATACAGGTATTTTAAACAGGTTGCAATGCAAATACATTGCAACTATGCAAAATTTTTCTACATAATCTGTGAATATATCTATCATAATCTGTGAATCTGTGTGTCGCGCATGCGCACTACGCATGCTCGATCTGCAAATGGATTTATAAGTAAGAATTATAGCTGTTAAATTAACTTCATGGTTGTATTTAAAATATTATTATCATATATTTCATGAGATTAGATAAAGTAGTATATGAAACTGCACATAATTAGGTATTAAAATACTCGTGTGGTCTATTATAACATGAGCCGAAGGCGAATGTTATAATAGACCACACGAGTATTATAATAGACCACACGAGTGTGAGTTTATAACATTCGCCTTCGGCTCATGTTATAAACTCACACTCGTATTTTAATAACCCTTATTATGCAACAGTTTTATAAACTACTATTATAGCATTTTTTATTGCTTCTCCAATGAAAATATTTTTTTTTAATAATTTCATACTTTTAAAATGGACTTTCCCGCCAAACTTTGATCGACCCTAAAATAAGTCGGACGGAAGATATTAGAATGAAAGTTTGCATATATTTATAGTTTTGTGTATTTTACGATATTGTTAAATAACTTATACAATTTTTGAACATTGTCAAATAGCCTATTGGACATTGTCGAGCTGGTGGTATGAAAATATACGTTATGTTACCCACATTATGAATGAATGAATGAATGATACTTTATTCACAGAATATGGTTAACAATAATTATAAATCCTCACCTTAAATCTAAGCCGTAACTTGGGGCTGGCGAATACTCCAACGAGGGTCACGGCCGCGAAGGCGGCGGCGGCCAGCACGCCCAGCGCGGCCAGCGCTCCCGACGGCAGGCCCGCGCATTCACCGCGCTTCACTTCGCTGAGGAAACGCCCGTTTGAACACTGAACTTCGGATAAATCCTCTATCTGTAATAAATATTAAATATAAATATACGTATTTCTGGACAATTTACACAGCGCCATCTAGTCCCAAATTAAGCGCAAAGCTTGTGTTATGGGTACTAGACAACTGATAAATGAACTTAAAAACATTATTTTTTGTAAATACGTACTTATAATACATAGAAAACACCCAGACCAAGAGAAACAGACACGTTCATGCACACAAATGTTTGTCTTGTGCGGGAATCGAACCCGCGACCTCGGAGTCAAAGTGGCCATTGCTAACCATTCGACCACCGAGCTCGTCAATATGTATAATGATAGTAACACATAAATTGCTTTCAAAATTTTAAATCAAATCATATATTTGTAGAAGCAGGTACATGCAATAGGTTTTACAATTAATGCATTGAACAAACCACTTCTTGCTCTAAAAAGAACATACCAATATTGATAATAGTTTTCAGTTACAAATGAATCTACAATATTTACAGTAATTCATGTCATAGATATTAAAAATTTTGTTATTATAAAAAAAAATTGTCATCTATATAATATTTAATGTCATAATAGCACTTCTCCTTCAATATCCCCGTAACCGTTTGTTAGTATTCATTACAGTCCATATTTTTCAATTTAATGTATGATTTAAGCATGATTTAAGTATACACAGCCATGAAGTGCATGCTGTTTCTGTATAACGTACACTTTGGAGTTGGTAGTACAAGTTTGTTTTTACGACGTAGCTTTTAGACTAGTCTCGAGTGGAGACCACGTACCGGCAAGCGCAGCGTAGGACGTCCACCCACAAGGTGGACAGACGACCTCATTAAGACCGTAGGATCGCGCTGGATGCAAGCCGCTTCCAACCGGTCTTATTGGAGATCTAGAGGGGAGGCCTATGTCCAGCAGTGGACTTTCAATGGCTGAGATGATGATGATGATGATGATTTTAAACTAGCGGGTAGCTGTGAAGATTAGTCATTACAAACTGGCACACAGTTTACACCTTTAAGCATTTGAACTTTAAATTAGGTTGACCTTTAAATAAGACTACCGCTTGGGATTGTTCAAAGAGATCGTGAAGTGGTTTTTACAGGAACTGGAAACTGCCGTAACTGTTTTCCGTTAGACGGACCGTACGCTTGTTTACCACCTTAACAGTATAATGAAATATACTATCTGTATTATGAAGCAATATCAATAAATTACGAAAACTCACTCAACTAATTTTGGTGTTTATAAAAATGAATGGAAGAAAAAGATATATTGCGTTGACTTCTACTTGACAGAAAAGGTTGCCGTTTTCTGTCAAGTTGAGCAAAATGATGATTCTGTCTCCAGAAATCAGTAAATGATTGAATGAATGACAAATTAATGATGAATGAATGAATGAATGGTGAATGAATGATAACTGAATACTGAATGAATGACAAATGAATTATGAATGAATGGTGAATGAACACATATTTTTACCTGACTGCGACAGAAGGAGGGTTATGTTTTTCGAGAGTATGTATGTATGTATAATTGTTTGGCACGCTCTGCAGCCTGAACGGCTGGATGGATTTTAGCTTGAGAGATGTCGTTAGATTCGTATTTGCTGTGAGAGTGACATAGGCTACATCAAATATAAAAAAAAAACAATATGGCGGCTGTGAGCCGCAAAATTGTCGTTGGATTTTTTTTTTTTTTTTTCTTCTAAATATATCGATATGGGTATCAAAATAAAGGTCTCGATGACCTGATTTCAAATATATATTTGATATATTAGTTTTTGCCTGCGGCTTTGCTTGATGGAATTATATTATTGTTACGCGTGATTAATAAATCTGTTGTAGGTGCAGTCGGGTTTTTGATTTTTAAAATTAACTTAAGTTGTTATTTCACTAAATAATCGAACTGTAGATTTTTTTAATAATAATTTTTCATAGTATTTAATTTCAACAACCATGAATGGTAAAAGAATGGTTAATGAACGATAAACGAGTGACCGAATGATATTTTATTCGCAGAATAAAGCTAAAAGACATACCTGATCGGGGTAGTTTAATAATTCTTCAACCAAATACCGGTCCCCGCATGCGCAGTTCAATGGATTGCCGCTAAGTAAAACTTGGCGTTTTCGAGACATCAGCATACGAGAATCTTCTGGCGATGCATTTGATATGTTGTTATTCTGTAAAAAATATATAAACTGTAACTAATAATATAAAGAAGAGTTTGTTTGTTCAGTTGAACGCGCTAATCTCAGGAACTACTCACTCGAATTGAAAAAATATTTTAGCGTTAGATAGACTATATTTCAAGGAAGGCTATAGGCTATATAACATCACGCTACCACCAATAGGAGCGGAGCACCAATGAAAAATGTTGCAAAAATGGGAAATAAATATTCCTTTTGCGAACTTCCGTTGCGTGCGCTGCGTGAACGGTTCAAGGTACGCAACAATTATATACGAAGAAATTATTCATCTTAAAAAGTTCTAAAAAAAGTTCGTGATAGCATATGTCTATCGTTTAAGATTGGCTCACAACCTTTCAAATGGTAACCTTACGCTTCACTCAACGCTCTGTCACGCAGACGAAGTTGCGCGAGTCAGCTATTATATATTAAGCTCGGTGGTTAGCAATGGCCACTTTGACCCCGAGACCGTGCACTTGTGCTGGTTCAACTCCGCACTAGACAAATATTTGTGTGCACGAACATGTCTTTTTTTTATACTACGTGTGGCAGACAAGCATACGGCTGGCCTGATGTGAAGCGGTTACCGTAGCCATATTAACGTTCGCCACATATAATCTTGCTCGCGCGCCGCCACCTCCGCTGCCAACGCAGCATCTCCTTCCTTTCTGGTGACCTCACTCACTCGCAGGAACACAACAAGCCTCAAGGGAATTGTTATTTGGCTTCGGTATTCTGTGAGGCCGTGTGGTTTCCGGCAGACTAGAATAGAATCACTCCGTTTCTTCCCGTGGATGTCGTACAAGGCGACTAAGGGATATACATTACCAAATATCGATCAGGCCTCCCCAACCCGTTTGGCCAGCGTAGGCAGTGTATGCCAAATCCTCCATCTGTCTAGGACGAACGAGATTTAGTCGTGCTCCTGTAGTGGAGACTAAAATGACCTGATGGTGATGATGATGATGATTTTTTGAGGTGGAGGTACATTCCCCAGTCGGGTAGCTTACAATTACGCTCCCTACCTCTCTTTTCGCCAGAGCTTCGTTTGTCAGTCAGCAGGGTGCACCGCAGGTGAAGTTGGCTTTGATTCAAAGATGTTGATGAACTACTTACACCCCAAATGTCTGTTAGTCTTGGCCTATAATATAAGTTATCAAGTACCCATAGTACAAGCTTTGCTTAGTTTGGGACTAGATGGCAGTGTGTAATTCATCCAAGAATATTATTATACTTGACCTACCTTCAAATTAAGTTTCTGTAGATTCGTAGAATTCAATTTCAGCAAGCTCAAGTCCTCTAAACCTGAGACAGTCAACTCAAATGGGTCCATTCCAAGAGCATATAGATTTGGCAGAGCTTTAGCATTGCAGCGAGCTCTTATACCAAAAGACATTTGACACGTTGAAGAGTGTCTGAAATCAAAATTAAGCTAAACTTTCGTTTTGTTATGAAGAAGAAGAAACATTTATTGTAACATGAGACCAGTGATCGGCGTTAGTAGTGCCATTTGGAGACAATATACTTGAATGTTGATATTAATATGGATGTGACCACGGGATTTCGGGATTACGTTTAGTCTATTATAGTAGTACATTATATTTTTCCAGTTGTTGCTGTATCGTAAAGTGTAATACGTGAAGATTCGATTATATATATATATATATATATATAAATAGAAAAAGAATTTCTCCAGACGAAACAGTTAAGAATAATAATAAAATAAAAGTTAAGTTAAATAAAAACATGGTAAAACATATAAATAGGTAAGTAAAATACAAATAGGACTAAAATAATTCAAAGTTAAATAAAATTATTTAATGAAAATGCCGGGATTTGGGAGGCATATCCATATTAAGACAACGGTCACAAATCCGGCGTAATGGCACTACTTACGCCGATCACTGAATGACGCAACACTATTACATAGATTACAGGTAAGGTAAGGGGTCATCCATAAATTACGTCACACGAATTTCATGACCTTCTCCCCCCGCCCTTGTCACAGCTGGTCACATTTGTGAGACTCCCCCCTCCCTAGTGTGACGTCATATATTTTGCAATTTAAAATAAACATAAAAATAAAATAATTTATTCATGTAAATTATGTTACACTTAATAAACAGCCCCCTTACCACCAGCTCTTATTGCGATTCAATAATTTAATAGATTGCTTATTCATACCAATGAATAAGCGACTCTATTCCATTTGAAATAGAGCTCTAATATAAATACGAATTAGACTAAAATTGTGAAAAACAAAATCAAACGTATGTGTAATATTTTCATTTATTACATTTTTTCTCCATAACTTTAACAGTCTAACGACAGGCGAGAGCCCCAACTGGCACACGAATAGTATGTAATGAATGAATGATGAACGAATGGTGAATGAACGATGAACGAATGGTGAATGAAAGATGAACAAATGGTGATGTGCGATGAACGAATGGTGAATGTACGACGAACGAATGGTAATCGAATGATGAACAAATGGTGAATGTACGATGAACGAATGGTGAATGTACGATGAACGAATGGTGAATGTACGATGAACGAATGGTGAATGTACGATGAACGAATGGTGAATGTAAGATGAACGAATGGTGAATGTACGATGAACGAATGGTAAACGAATGGTGAATGATCGATGAACGAATGGTAAATGATCGATGAACGAATGGTGAATGAAAAATTAACAAATGGTGAATGTACGATGAATGAATGGTAAACGAACGATGAACTAATGGTGAATGTACGATGAACGAATGGTAAACGAATGATGAACGAATGGTAAATGAATGATGAACGACTGGTGAATATACGTTGAGATAATGGTAAACGAATGATGAACGAATGGTGAATGTACGATAAACGAATGATGAACGAATGGTAAACGACTGGTTAATAGAAAGAATGACTGAACCAATTATTTTACCCGCTATGTGTTTGTTCACACACGCAGCACGGCACGCAATTGTCTGGTGGTTCCAAATCGCAGAACAAATCCTTGGCCTGAAGATTAACTAGATCCTCGCCATTGGAGCATTTCAGCGTGTTCACGTTGATATGTTTGGGCAACGTTTGACGAGCGACCGCAAACTCATACAAGTTACAATCGCAGTGAAGTTTCGAGTCGATCTTTACCACACCAGTAGAAGTCTGTGAAACAAAAATGATGGAACCTTTCAGATAGCGCTTTTGTTGGGTCGTCATTAACCCTCACTCATACCTGCGGTATTCTTTTTTTTTATACTACGTCGGGTGGCAGACAAGCATACGGCCCGCCTGATGTGAAGCGGTAACAGTATTAACGCTCGCAACATAATATATCACTTGCGCGCCGCCACCCCCGTTGCCAAAGCAGCATCTCCTTCTTTCCTGGTGACCTCACTCACTCGCAAGAACACAACAACCCTCAAGGGAATTGTTATTTGGCTGCGGTATTCTGTGAGGTGGAGGTACATTCCCCAGTCGGGTAGCTTACAATTACGCTCCCTACTTCTCTTTTCGCCAGAGCTTCGTTTGTCAGTCAGCAGGGTGCACCGCGTGCAGGTGAAGTTGGCTTTGGTTCCAAGATGTTGATGAATCACTTACACCCCAAAATTCTGTGAGGTGGAGGTACTTCCCGAGTCGGGCAACTTAAAATTACGCTATGCCCTACCTCTCTTCGCCAGAGTCTCGTTTGTATATCAGCAGGGTGCACCTCATTGTTGCACACGAGGTTGGCTTTGGCTCAAAGATGGTGATGAGTGAGTTATACCCTAAAATAGTTTGTTGTAGTTAAATAGCGTTTGGTAGATATAGCCGTTCATAGGTGACAACGAATTCTACTAAACTATATATCTTCTTTTTATATATATAATTCTCCTGCCCCCTTACGACCATCTCTTATTGCGATTCAATAATTGAATAGATTGCTTATTCATAACAATGAATAAGCGACTCTATTCCATTTGAAATAGAGTCGCTTATTCATTGGTACTGCCGTGGGGTACCGGCAGAGCAGAATAGTACCTCCCTCTAGTACCAGGTGTCGTAAGAACCGACTGAGGTACAACGGAACCGACTGATGGCGGTATAACCATCCAAAACAAACGTAGCTCAAATGGCACAGGGCAGGGATGGGCAGCAGCATCCCTGTTGCAAAGTTACGTTTCTGCGATCGCCACCACGCCTGCCCAGCGTGGCGATTATGGGCAAATCCCCCCCCATGAAAAATCTAAATAGGACCAGGCCCCCAGTCCCCGGCAGCTCCGCTAGTCCTGGCTCCGGTAGCGGCCAGGGAAACGACGGAGCAGGGGGTGCTAAGAATCCCCGGCAGAGACCCGGCTACCACCCCAACAGACGACTGGCCCTGGTAACACACAACGTACGCACGATGAGGACTGACGAGAAGATTGTTGAGCTGGAGGAAGAGTTGAGATGGATGCGATGGGATATTGTGGGGTTGTCCGAAGTCCGTAGAGAGGGAGAGGACACGATAACCCTACAATCCGGCAATCTCCTCTTCTACCGGGAAGGTGACCAACAGTCCCAAGGTGGTGTCGGATTTCTCGTCCACAAGGCCCTTATTAACAACGTTATTACCATCGAAAGCGTGTCGAGCAGGGTTGTATACCTAATACTCAGAATATCTGAGAGATATTCGATGAAGGTCATTCAGGTATACGCACCGACCTCGTCACGCCCAGATGATGAAGTGGAGTCTATGTATGAGGACGTAAGTCGAGCCATACATACGACCAAGACCCACTTCACCGTTGTTATGGGGGACTTCAACGCCAAGTTGGGCAAGAAAAGCGATGATGAGTTGAGAGTGGGGCAATTTGGATATGGACAACGGAACCCTAGGGGACAGAGGCTGGCCGACTTTCTGGAGAAAGAGGGACTCTTCATGATGAACTCTTTCTTCCAGAAGCCGCCTCACAGGAAATGGACCTGGATAAGTCCCGATGGTTCCACGAGAAATGAGATCGATTTCATCATGACCAGCGAGAAGCGAATATTCAATGATGTTTCCGTGATCCACAGGGTGAAAACCGGTAGCGATCACAGGATGGTAAGAGGCACATTGAATATTAACGTTAAACTCGAAAGGTCCCGCTTGGTGAAGTCCACGCTCCGACCTACTCGTGTCGATATCCAAAACCCCGAGAACTTTCAGCTCGAACTCTCTAATCGCTTTGATTGCCTGGAGAACTTAGCATCAGTGGACGAGATTAACAACAGGCTCGTAGAAACTGTCCAAACGGTAGGTTCTAAGTTCTTTAGACCCCGCCGTTCAAATAGACCTCAGAAACTTTCCGATCACACTCTAAGCCTCATGGCTGAACGACGCTCGCTGAGACTGCAGTCTTCCTATGACGCACAGTCATACAGGCTGCTCAATAGACAGATCTCGAAATCCTTGCGGCACGATATACGTCTCTTTAATAGGAAATATATTAAAGAGACGATAGAGCGGAACAAAGGCTCCAAAGTGTTTGCAAGGAATCTGTCTATAGGGCAAAGCCAATTGACCAAACTGAAGAGAGAAGATGGCAGTATAGCGTCGACCAAGGCCGAGGTATTGGAGGAGATCGAAAGGTTCTATGGACAGTTATACGCTTCCGTTGCCAAGCCTGCTAACAGCGCGGCCAAAGACCCAAGAGCCAAGCTGACCCGACACTTCACCGAGGATATTCCGGACATCAGCCTGTACGAGATTCGAATGGCCCTGAATCAGCTTAAAAACAACAAGGCGCCGGGTGATGACGGAATCACATCAGAGCTTCTGAAAGCGGGTGGAACACCGGTACTAAAAGTCCTTCAGAAGCTCTTTAACACCGTCGTCCTCGAGGGCATAACGCCTGAAGCATGGAACAGAAGCGTGGTGGTGCTGTTCTTTAAGAAAGGCGACAACACCTTATTAAAGAACTATAGACCCATCTCGCTTCTGAGCCATGTTTATAAGCTGTTTTCAAGGGTCATTACGAACCGTCTCGAGCGCAGGCTTGATGACTTCCAGCCTTCCGAACAAGCCGGTTTCCGAAGAGGCTTCAGTACCATAGACCACATCCACACGCTGCGGCAGGTTATACAGAAGACCGAAGAGTATAACTTGCCACTTTGCTTAGCGTTTGTGGACTATGAGAAAGCCTTTGATTCGGTCGAGACATGGGCTGTGCTTGAGTCTCTCCAGCGATGCCGTATTGACTATCGGTATATCGAAGTGTTGAAGTGTTTGTATAATAACGCCACTATGTCGGTCCGAGTACAGGAACAGAGCTCGAAGGCGATCCCTTTGAATAGAGGCGTAAGACAGGGAGACGTGATATCTCCGAAACTGTTTACGGCCGCTTTGGAGAACGCCTTCAAGCTCCTGGAATGGAAAGGATTCGGCATCAATGTTAACGGCGAATACATCACTCACCTTCGGTTTGCCGACGATATCGTGGTCATGGCAAATTCGATGGAAGATCTCAGCACGATGCTCGAAGGCCTCAATCGAGTTTCTCAACAAGTGGGTCTTAAAATGAACAAGGACAAGACGAAGTTAATGTGTAATGCCCATGTTGTACCCACTCCAATATCTGTTGAGAGCTCGGTTCTTGAAGTTGTTGACTCGTACGTCTACCTAGGACAAGTAGTCCAGTTAGGTAGGTCCAACTTCAAGAAAGAGGTCAGTCGCCGAATCCAACTCGGCTGGGCAGCGTTCGGAAAATTGCGTGATGTCTTCTCGTCCGACATACCGCAGTGCCTCAAGTCGAAAGTCTTCGACCAGTGTGTGTTACCAGCGATGACTTACGGCACTGAAACGTGGTCCCTCACTATGGGCCTTATGAACAAGCTCAAAGTAGCCCAACGAGCTATGGAGAGGGCTATGCTCGGAGTCTCTCTGCGAGATCGAATCAGAAATGAGGAGATCCGTAGAAGAACCAAGGTTACCGACGTAGCCCAGCGGATTAGCAAGTTGAAGTGGCAGTGGGCAGGGCACATAGCACGGAGGACGGATGACCGATGGGGTCGAAAAGTTCTCGAGTGGAGACCACGTACCGGCAAGCGCAGCGTAGGACGTCCACCCACAAGGTGGACAGACGACCTCATTAAGACCGTGGGATCGCGCTGGATGCAAGCCGCTTCCAACCGGTCTTATTGGAGATCTAGAGGGGAGGCCTATGTCCAGCAGTGGACTTTCAATGGCTGAGATGATGATGATGATGATGATTCATTGGTATGAATAAGCATTCTATTCAGTTATTGAATCGCAATAAGGGATGGTGGTAAGGGGGCTGTACGTGTGTATGTCACTTTCGCCTTCGGCTCACGTGATAAACTCACACTCGTATTTTAAGAACCCTAATTATGCAAGTTTCATAAACTACTATTTCGATCGTTCGTTGCCACACAGTACAGTTCCCGGCAAACTTCTTGAGCATTAGGTGACGTAGTGGGGGAAAGTTTGCGCAGTGTACACTTACGGACAAAAAAAAGTGCTTACTCTTATGTACTGGTAACTGTAGAATAACACAGTCATACTTCTGTGATTGGCTATACTTTTTAATAACTTTTTAATTTATATATTTAATACCGGTCGCATACGACTTCGTCATACTTCGTTTCAGTACCCTGTTGTATAATGAATATAAATTTTACTTGATGTACTTATTTTGACCACTATAATTTTATATTTAATTAGCTGAGCCCCGCAGTACACCGCAGTAGAACGAACGAAAGTAATATTGAATATACAACAAAATCAACAAAAAAATATAACAAAAAACGTCAACAAGAAACGTTTCACTGGCCGCAAGTGTATTCGGAACTCAGCGGGACGTGGACGCAGTGCGGGAGGCAAGGGTCTACTGATCTACCAATCATGCGTTCGATGCGATACTCCCCGCCGTCGCGCCCCGCACCTATTACCAATGACCATCAACATCTACAGATCGCCTGAGGATGCCTCGCGTAGAGGCGAAACACGTGTCGCAGAGACGACCACGGCAGTCGGGGCAGCGGCAATCGCATGTATCTTCTGTTTCAGATGTTGGAGATTCGAGACGACCACAGCAGCTGGAGCAGAGACGACCAAAGCAGCCACGGCAGTCGCATGCAACTACTAACGGTAGTAGGTGGATGCCGGCCGGCACTAATTTGCATAAACTAATTGGTGGCGGAAGCACGCAAAGTAGTGTAGATCAAATTGCCTGTAAATTTGAATTCCGCAAAATGACACCTGTCTATTACTAATGACCTAATATTCGCTACTGCGCAGTCATGGTCACTTGCTCAAGAAGTTTGCCGGGAACTGTACAGCCCATAGGGGGCTATAAACATCAGGGTTCAGAACTTACCTTGCCAAGACCACTCACCACAGTGGAGCAGTCATCATAGCTATACGTAATAGTTGTTATCTTGTTTCCTCTTAGATCAACTTGAGCTGCAGGAGGTGGTGTCAGATTGTGATACTGAAAAAATAATTTACAATACAATACTAGGCCAGATTCTAGCGCACGTAGGGTTGCCACCCATACTTTATAATAAAGTATTGTAAGTTATTTCAGGTAATTGTACTCTATACTTTATGAGAATAATAACGTACACGAAAATACTGTCGCGGTCCTGTCGCGAATCATCTAGAATGAAACCTTCTAGAATAGTCGCCGCATAGTTCGCTGCAGGCAATAATATTTATATTTATATTTTTATATTTAATATAATTACCCACACTAGGCTAAGCCTGTACTGTGGGAATTAGAATGATTACATTTGCCATACGAAAGTAATAATGACCCGTATGTCTACTGGCATAAGGTTCATAACACTATGACATGAAAATGTTCGAGACTGGTCGAGACACGATAACGATGTGTACCGATGGGAAGTACATACACGTACATACGAGAACATTCGGGAACCCTTGCCGGCGGATATAAATAGCGACCGCCGCGGCGCATAGGAGAGTTCAGTTTGGACTTCGGAAGAGTAAACTTCGAGCGAATCTATCTGCGAGACAAGTGATAACCTACGACCTCAGCGATGCTATTGGACTTCGTTTTGACCTGCGATTTGGAATCTTCGTGAGGACTTCGTGTTGTGAAGACCTGCAGACCAGACCCTGCGTGAATAAATCCTTGCAAGTTGTCATTGGCGTTTTACATCCAAATCTAGAACCCTAGCTCGTAACAATACTTTATTTCGCATGATTTGATATCATTGATATTTTGAAAAGTTTAAATGAATTATTTATTTACTTTAATTAAAATATAGACTGTAAAGATATTGTGCAATTGTTTTATTGTTTAGTAGAAATACAAATTTGATACAAAACTGCAACTTTTTGCAGTTTTGTATCAAATTTGTATTTCTAAAGTAATAAAATACTAGTTTATGAAACTGTTGCATAATAAGGGTTATTAAAATACGAGTGTGAGTTTATAACATGAGCCAAAGGTGAGTGTTTTAATAGACCACACGAGTATTTTAATACCTAATTATGTGCAGTTTCATACACTACTTTATCTAATCTCATGAAATATATGATAATAATATTTTAAATACAACTATGAAGTTAATTTAATAGCTATAATTCTTACTTATAAATCCATTTGCAGATCGAGCATGCGTAGTGCGCATGCGCGACGCGCCGCGCGGCGCCGCGTTCACAGATTATGTAGAGAAATTTTGCATAGTTGCAATGTATTTGCATTGCAACCTGTTTAAAATACCTGTATCCAGGGCTGAAGCTGTATCGAAATGGTAAAAAAGTTATTTTACGATACAGTTGTCCATACAAGAGCTGTATCGAAAAATAACTTTTTAAATTTATTTTGATAGCTTGTGCGTAAAGACTGTCATTAAGATACTGTGTTCAGTTTTATAATGTGTAAATTTCAGTATGAGATTAGATAAAATATGTTTTTAAACCTAATAATAAAGAAAAATAAATTGTAGTTTATTTTGATACTATGTACTTTTTATGTTACCTATAATAAGCAATGTACTTTAATTACAAAGAAAAAACAACCCTAAGTGCACGGGGCGGAAATCGAGATTAAGTGGAGCGAGTAGATTCGCTGAGTGTATGTTTCCCATTGATTTCAATGGAAAATGTATTTGATGATCATTCCTCAAGGACATGAACCATCTCTTTTTTTTTTCGACACAGACCTCAAGCATGTCGAGGTCTTCAAATGTGACAAGGTTCATCAAAATCGGTTCAGTGGTTTTGGAGCCTATTCATTTCCAAGAGTGAGTTTCTTTTTTTTTCGGCGGTAGGAGTAAAAGAAATAAGGAGCGCACTCTTCAGTATAAAATATAATTTAAATAGTTTAAATAACTTACATAACAGGCACATTTAGCTATGACGAGCTCGGTGGCGTAGCGGTCAATGACGCGGCTTCGACACCAACGCTCGTGGGTTCGATTCCCACACAGGACAAACATTTGCGTGCATGAACATGTCTGTTTGTCTTGGTCTGGGTGTTTTCTATGTATCATAAGTATTTATTTACAAAAAAAAATGTATTTACAGATGTTTATCTAGTACCTATAACACAAGCTTCGCTTACTTTGGGGCTAGATGGCGCTGTGTAATTTGTCTTGTTTGATATGTAGGGACGTCTCCATAATATAACCATAGGTGAAAGAATTACTTCGATAGCACAGAAATCTCTCGAGATATGATAATTTGAAAATCACAATTTTTAAACTGTCCCGAAAACGCTCCATACAAAATACTACCGAATTATAACGTCACATGTTTGTATTTTGTATGCATCAAATCAGAAATTTGTACGATAGCTATGTTAAATATTACGTTTATGTGATTAGTATCATAATAAAAGTTATAGCATTTTCTATAGCTTCTCCAATGAGAATATAATAGGCTTGTGAACCATTTTCTTTTCGATTTGTTATTTAAAGACTTCACAGTAATATAACTAAAGGTGAACGAATTACTTCGGTAGGCTAAAAACTTCTCGAGATATGATAACTTGAAGATCACAATTTTGGACTATCCCGACAACGCTCCATACAAAAGGCATACAGTATTATGACGTCACGATACGCTATTTTATATGCATTAAATCAGAAATTTGTACGACAGCTATGTTAAATATTGCGTTTATGTAGCTAGTGCCGTAACAAAAGTTATAGTATTTTTTATTGTTTCTACAGTGGTAATATTTATTTTTTATAATTTTATACTTTTAAAATGGACTTTCCCACCAAACTTTGATCGACCATAAAACAGCTCGGACATAAGTTATTAAAATTTTGAGATCGCAGATCGTTCTACTTTTATGTATTTTACGGTACTGATAGAGTTTTTATAATTTTAGAACATTGGTCACATGCATTGAGATATAAGTACTACGTACTAGAGGAGACACTTCAACGCGATTGTTTGTAAGACGACGTTGGGTGCGTACACTTAACCTCACTTAGTCTGTGCCAAGCGCGTACACGTGTGAGGTGTCTCTAGTGCGAAGTTATTCCTTAAAATATGCCTTCGTGTGCATTGAGATACTGTTCTAACAACTCAAGAATCATAAGTAAAAGTCAAGGAATACCTTTCACAAGTAAGTTCAATATAATATTATCTTTAAAACATGCTTATTTTAATTAGGTATATTTTATGAATTGTTACTCGTGACGACGCGACGACGCGGACGGCCATGTTTGTGAATGTCAAAGAGTAATTAGCTAGCATTTATTTGCGCAGAGGTGACACTGTTGACGTATACGGACTTAACATTAATATAATAATGACGATAAGAAAATGTTAATGCATTAAAGATAATATTTTTATTACTATTTGGATTTAAAGGTTTCCTCAGCCATGTCATGAAACAAGAGAACCATGGATAAGATTTGTTCAGAAGAATCGCAGCGAAGAAACGTGGTTACCGTCAGATTATTCACGAACGAGCAGACAAGTATGCGGCCCGCCTGATGTGAAGCGGTTATCGTAGCTATATTAACGCTCGCAACATAAAATATCGCTCGCGCGCCGCTACCCCCGCTGCCAACGCAGCATTTCGTTCCTTTATGGTGACCTCACTCACTCGCAGGAACACAACAACCCTCAAGCTAATTGTTATTTGGCTGCGATGTTCTTTGAGGTGGAGGTACATTCCCCAGCCGGGTAGCTTAGAATTACGCTACCTACCTCTATTTCAGCCAGAGCTTCGTTTGTCAGTCAGCAGGGTGCACCACGTGCAGGTGGAGATACCTTTGGTTCAAAGATATTGATGAACTACTTACACCCCAAATTAAGATAGGTATAAATGTCGTTCCTTCTGTATTACTTAATCTATACGGGTAAAATTATACTACCGACCAATCACGGCACATTGTGAGTGTACCTTTGATGCGCTTTAGCGCTTTGTGTTTTAATTGTTTGGTTGGACGACATATTTATTGTTTTAGCGCTTCAGCGGATTTTAGCTTAAAAAAAAATAAAAATGAACAAAACTATTACATTAGATAGCTTCTCTAGTACGTAGTACTTATATCTCAATGGTCACATGCCCATTTTTTAATAATTTCATACTTTTAAAATGGACTTTCCCGCCAAACTTTGTTCGACGCAAAAAAAAGTCTGCCTGAAGAAAGTTTGCAGATCTTTATAGTTTTGTGTATTTTACGATATTGTTAAATAATTTATACAATTTTTAAAGATTGGAAAATAGCCTATTAGAGTCCGGAAAATTGAGATCGATCATGTCCTTGAGGAATGATCATCACATTACATTTTCCATTGAAATCAATGGAAAACATACCCTCAGCGAGTCTACTCGCTCCACTCAACCTCAATTTCGGCCCCGTGGGCTAGAAACCAGCCTAGTACATAATTTAAACCTATAGTATTGTTACGAGCTAGGGTTCTAGATTTGGATGTAAAACGCCAATGACAACTTCCAAGGATTTATTCACGCAGGGTCTGGTCTGCAGGTCTTCACAACACGAAGTCCACAAGAAGATTCCAAATCGCAGGTCAAATCGAAGTCCAATAGTATCGCTGTGGTCGTAGGTTATCACTTGTCTCGCAGGTAGATTCGCTCGAAGTTTACTCTTCCGAAGTCCAAACTGAACTGCCTGAGTGCCTGTGCGCCGCGGCGGTCGCTATTTATATCCGCCGGCAAGGGTTCCCGAATGTTCTCGTATGTACATGTACCTCACATCGTAACGTGTCTCGAACATTTTCGTGTCACAGTGTTATGAACCTTATGACAGTAGGCATATTGGTCATTATTGCTTGCAGCGAAGTATGCGGCGATTATTCTAGAAGGTTTAATTCTAGATGATTCGCGACAGGACCGCGACAGTATATAGTGTTATATACCGCAAAATTAAAAGAAACAATGCTCACCCAAAGTTTAGTAACGGAGTTGTACTTCAAATCCAGTAGCTCTAAGTCTGGAAACCATAAGATCCAGTCGTCACATATACTGGGAATCTCGGCGCGAGCCATAATAAGACGACGCAGCCTTCTTATGGAAGAAAATATGGAATTATCTGAAAAACAATTATAAACATATCTTTAAGGGGGTTGAGCCTAGTATTTCTTTTTATACTACGTCGGGTGGCAGACAAGCATACGGCCCGCCTGATTCGAAGCGGTTACCGTAGCCATATTAACTCTCGCAATAACTGGGAAAAGATATCAGTTTGTTTTAACGGGGGCGAGAGCTCACCACAGTGTCTCCTGTGTAGCCAGGATTAACAGCGGCGACCGCCAAAAAAGGCAATGAACAGTGAAGTCCATTGCAGTCCCGGGGGTACAACTACGGCTGCCTTGGATCTCGCAACGAAATTAGTGTGGTGTAATGAAACTTTCGGGGTGTAAGTTCTTTTTTATACTACGTCGGGTGGCAGACAAGCATACTGCCCGCCTGATGTGAAACAGTTACCGTAGCCATATTAACGCTCGCAATACAAAATATCGCTCGCGCGCCGCCAACCCCGGTGCCAACGCAGCATCTCCTTCCTATCTGATGACCTCACTCACTCGCAGGAACACAACAACGCTCAAGGGAATTGTTTTTTGGCTGCGGTATTCTGTGAGGTGGAGGTGCATTCCCCAGTCGGGTAGCTTACAATTACGCTCCCTACCTCTCATTTCGCCAGAGCTTCGTTTGTCAGTCTGCTCACATACAACAGACATGATATTTTTGCCATTTTTATAGATAATAGTACGGAGCCCTTCGTACGCGACTCCGACTCGCACTTGGCCGGTTTTTTCTGATTATTATTAATTCGTTGTGAGTTCAGGCAGCCGTAGTTTTACCCTCGGGGTTTGTAATATTTCTTTTAATCTATTTATTTGCTTTAATTTCCAACCAGAATTCTACATTGTACTCACTATATCAAACCTAGAGATGGACAAAATGCCGGGAATTTATGATAAATGCCCAAAAAGTCCTTATAAATTCCCTATTTATGCCCAAAACTAGGCATTTATTGGGCATTCAAGTATTAAAAAAAGTCAGCCAAAAAAAGAAGCAAATTCGTGAAGCAAAATTCAGCCTTATACACTACGAAAAAGGAAATTTTAAACTTTCCTACTAGGTACCCTAACAGATCGGTCGTGCCCTCACGCAGTACAGCCTGTTTTTTCAAAAAATAGCTTCAATATGTCTGTAATGCTATTTAACTTGCTACCAGAGTATATAAAGACACTGCCCTTCAACACTTTTAAAAAGTCGCTATACAATATTCTCTCAAAAGAATGTATCTATAGTATTGAAGAATTAAAAAAAAAAAAATTATGTAAATAATGTTAATTGTTGAAATATTAATTTGATTTGTATGACATTTCTAATTTGGACATTCTCTGTATTAATTTATATTTTTATTTTTTATTTTGTCTTATTAGTAAGCTGACATAATCTATAGTAGTAACAAATTAATAATTGTTAAGGGGCCAGATCGTGAAAACTGTGAAAAGAGTGTTACGATTTTTCATATTTAACCTATTTAGATATGATTGATATCAATGATAATTTGTATATATTACAATCAAAGACCAAAAATTATTGTATGATTATATTAAACTCTTAAAATCTAATAGTTGTTTTATAATAAAGGTCAACAAACGCACAAAATTGAGAAAAAATGCAAAAACATGCCTTCGTATTTTTCAGATTTAACCCAATAAATCAACACAAATTGATAAAAAGAAACACTTTTTGAACACTGAAGAAACCAATAAATATAACATATACTTTTTTTTTGTACCTTTACA
The DNA here is from genome assembly GCA_937001555.2 of Hypsopygia costalis. Taxonomy (NCBI): domain Eukaryota; kingdom Metazoa; phylum Arthropoda; class Insecta; order Lepidoptera; family Pyralidae; genus Hypsopygia; species Hypsopygia costalis. The sequence continues at coordinate 1,567,623 of OW443355.2, forward strand.
AACAAAGGCTTCCTCTTTTAAAGCCCTAAAATCTAGATATGTTTTACGTAAATTCTCCATAGAAAAATGTATGAAAAATGACGCACATTCCGATATTACGAATTAGTACCCAGCGCCGCCACTAATACGCCAGTGTGTTTTTATATGTCAAGGTGACACCACGCGCGTCGGATGCTCCGGCAAAATTACGTGTTGTGAATTTGTGTTTTTTGTGAAAAACTGTAAGTATAACTAATTTACCAATATAATGAATGTATATAAATCGTAAAAAATACAAAGAATGAATTAGATACTTTGTTGAGTAGGTTATTTTATGAACCTTGTAAAATATGTATCAATTCAGGCTTGAAACATGATTTCAACATGCTATAGCCAATATCATAAACGTATCTAGTCGGTAATCGAGGGTTTTTTTCGCAGGACTGATTGAATTTTAATTTGCCAGGGAAAAGAAAGTTTAGTACGCATTATAAAAATATGAAAGCCAAAAGATCTCGGAAAAAATGTAAGTTCCTTCCTACTTATTTATTTATCTGCCTACTTTACTACGTCTTGTCCTAAATACCTACCTAGAAAAAAATTACGAGATTTCTGTGAAAGTGTCATGTAAAAATCCTAGTTTTATTTGTGAGCTTATCCTGTCTAAGTAGTAATAATAATATAATTTATTTTCATTTGAACAGGGTACATTACAAAGCTAATACAATACCTATGTCATATGATTTAGATCGCTTGATTCAGACATATACAATAGCATGTAAATATTGGTTTGTATTATAAGTAATAAAGTCAATTTCTACCTAGTATTCGTTTTCATGTTCATCATTATTGTCTAAATATCAGATTGTGGAAGTAGGTATGTTTCATAACAGAAATAGCACGGGCACGCGGCTTTGTCGACATACTTACCGCCAAAGAGACATGACGCGCCTAGGGTCTGGTGTTGTACAAAAATTACAAAATAATTATAAAGTGGATAATAATGATGAATAATATTTCCAGTATTGAAAATAAAGAAAACCTTCAGGCCGAGACTCCAAGCAACACTGCTATGCTTAGACTACACACTATAGACGTAAGTTGTTATACGTAATTCTTGTAGACTTATTACATAAATAAACAAACTACCTTGGGGTGTAAGTGGTTCATCAAGATCTTTAAACCAAAGCCAAATTCACCTGCATGCGGTACACCCTGCTGACTGACAAACGAAGCTCTGGCGAAAAGAGAGGTAGGGAGCGTAATTGTAAGCTACCCGACTGGGGAATGTACCTCCACCTCACAGAATACCGCAGCCAAATAACGGTTTCCTTGAGGGCTGTTGTCTTCCTGCGAGTGAGTGAGGTCACCAGAAAGGAAGGAGATGCTGCGATGGCAGCGGGGGTGGCGGGGGTGGCGGCGCGCGAGCGATATTTTATGTTGCGAGCGTTAATATGGCTACGGTAACCGCTTCAGATCAGGCGGGCCGTATGCTTGTCTGCTACCCGAAGTAGTATAAAAAAAAAAAATACCTAGTTAGTGATGGACGAAGACAAAATCTCAGTAGGGTGAAGTCTTCTAGTATCGGCCTCCTCCTAATATCGGCCTTTGCGAGAAAATGGAATATAGGGTAAGTGCTCCATTGAATGAACCCTTAAGGGCATTCCAAACTTTGAAAATTACAGCCAGCTACTTATGAGATCCTAACCAAAAAATATTTTATTTTATTATGTTCACAATTTATTCATGATTGATACAGTATACATATTTTAGCAAAAATGCTGATAGTTATTGAGATAATCTGCATTTTATACAAATATGGGGTATATTTGTATAAAATGCAGGTTATCTCAATAACTATCAGCATTGAACACACAAATCACCAGAGAATGAACAAAAAAATCCAGTGAATAAACCTTTTGAAACCCATTGAATGAACTACCACTTTTATATATCAGTTCTATATATAAATTATTATGTAAGAGTTTATTTCGGGTAATTGTTATTGTAAATATATATATATTTTTATTATATTAAATAGACGATATGATTACTATTATAATTGCGTGTTACTTGATATTTTATAACCTAAAGAGAACTATCTAACATTTTTTTTTTATACCACTAAGGTGGCAAACAAGCATACGGTCCGCCTGATGGAAAGCAGTTACCGCAGCCTATGGACGCCTGTAACACCGGAGGCATCACATGCGCGTTGCCGACCCTGTAAAAACCTCTTGAAGCCCTTTTTGAAGAACCCCATGCTGTAGTCTCCTGGGAAAACCTCAACAGGCAATTCATTCCACAGCTTGATAGTACGTGGAAGAAAACTTCTCTGGAACCGCACAGTACGTGACCATTTCGGTTCTAAAGTGTGAGGATGAATTCCCTGTCGATGGCGAGCGGTGCGACTGTAGAAGGAAGCCGTGGGCATCATGTCAAACAACTCCTCTGAACACACCCCATTGTACAAACGGTAGAACACACAAAGGGACGCAAAATCTCTTCTCAGACTTAAAGGTTCTAAACCGTCTGTCAGTTTGGGATCGTCAACAATCCTCACAGCACGCCTTTGAATCGAGTCACAGGGTGCAATCTAGGCGCTCCCGCCCATAGATGGCAACAGTACTCCATATGCGGCCGAACTTGAGCTTTGTATAAGTCTTTGCCGCGGGTTGAAGTAATGTTTCGCCCTGTTGAGCACACCTAGTTTCTTCGATGCCAGCTTGACCTTCCCCTCCAGATGACATCGAAACTGGACGTCGCTGGAGATGTCAACTCCTAGAATACCAATACTATTGGCGATGGTGAGGGGTGTGTTTTCGAAGTGTGGAGCCACAGCAAATGGGGTTTTCTTAGCGGTGAACGCGCAGACTTGTGTCTTAGAGGGGTTAAATCGCACTAAGTTCTGTCGCCCCCAGTCGGACACTCTACTTAGTGTGCTCTCAATTTGCGACACAAGTTGTTCGCGGCTCTCCTCCACCAAAGAACGAGGGATATTTGCGCGGCCCGTGTAATAAGTGTCCCCGGTGCTGTCGTCCGCATAACAATGAATGCTGTCATTATACAACATATCATTAACATGCAGCAGAAACAGCGTCGGGGACAATACAGAACCCTGCGGGACGCCAGCATTGATGTCCTATGTCCTAGGTGGCTCTAATGCTTCTGCTGGACAAGAAGCTAGCAACCCATTCGCATAGCCCCTCGGGCAGACCGTAAGGCTAAGATGCCAAATGCTTAAAACATAATATTAATACTGGATTATTATTATAAAATATTTAATATTATTATTCATCACTTCTATGTTAGATTCTCCTTTCTCTTCTAAACTATTATATTTCTATAATAGAAGATTGGTTCTATATGTCATCACTATTTATTAATTTCTTTTTAGCTTGCATTTTGCTGTCTTTCCATGGTCGTTTTAGCTGAAAGGCACTTCTATGTGGAGATCTTTATTTATTTTATTTAATCAGTTCACTCCGTCTGGTTTTCGTCCTGGGCACAGTACTATTACTGCACTTCTAAAAGTTACTGAAGATATCAGGCTAGGTATGGAGGATAAACTGGTAATAATAAAAGAACACCTCGTTCGAATATTGGTCAAAAAATTGACAACCGTTTATAAAAGTTGTGTACAAAAAATTAGCCAACTGCATTAAGGCTAAGATGCCAAATGCTTAAAACTGTGTGTTCATTGACTAGATTTTCTTCAATTTCGTGATCCAATTATCGAACACCCCTATAATTTATTTATGATAATTAAAATGTATGCAATCTGCTTTTTGTAAGATAAAACAGTTCTTTTTACATCCTACTCGTACTATCAAATTTTGTTAACACTATCACACTTATAGTGTCTACAAAGTGAATATCAAAACACGAAGTCTCAGCAATGCCCTAAATTCTGCTCCATACAATCAAAAATACGACAGAATACTTTCATTTTAGGCGGTCGCGATTTTGAAACTATAGGTCACAGGCAAATACCTGTGTGTTCAGTTGACGTAATATAATGTTTCGATTGAGAAAAAAATACTGGCTTGAGTAGAAAAGCTTAGATTTCTTATTATATTGAAAAATGTGTGTTTTGTTCATTCACTGGTGGGTGTTAATTCACTGGAGCACTTACCCTAACTATTAAAATAACCCTAAAATTATAATAGTTTTTATTCAAAAAGCGACTCTATATGCGAATAATCCATATTTTGGTGCGGGTGCTTCAATATTTGAACGTTCAGTTGGCAATAGAGCACGCGCCGGTACCGACTTGTGTCGTTTAGTGGCAGTGGCGAGTCAAATCCCGGTTGCGAGCGCATTGAGTTAGTTAGTATTTAAATGGAATTAAACATACCTATGGTATTTTATATTGTTTTTTATTGAAGAAAAACCAAGGTTTTTACATTTACTTGTCTTTTTTATGAAATAATCGCAGGGTCGAGGTTAGGGATCTTTATTTATTGATAAATCCCAATATCGGCCACCCGGCCGACATTAGGAAAATGCATGAAAACGCTAAACAACATGTTTAGCTATTTTTTATGTTAACAGGAATATCAATAAGGTTAAAAATGAAACAACAGCTTTTTTTATTAAAATTATTGTCCTGAACCGACTTTACAAACAACCAGTTTTTATTACGTTTATTTATATAAAACGTTCAAGATTTTGATCTAGTGTTATGTGTTTCAAAGATGTATTCTAAGGGAGTTCTTAGCTATGTTTGAAGAAATTTGGCCCATTCTTTTTTAATTATTTTTTATAAAACAAAATAAAGCCATTATCTTTCTTTACAGGAACTAGTTATTGAAAACAGTCAAGAGGGAAAGGTGGATGAAGTGGAAGTTGGGCGTAGAGTAATAGATATTTCTTTTTTTTATAAAGCTCTTCAGGCCATAGGGGACCACGGTCCAATGGATTGTAAGTTAAGTTACCTCAGTATAATAGGTGAAGTAAAAGTTGGTCTGGACTCAAAACTCATCATGAAATGTAGTATGTGTAGTATGAAGTTTACTGTGTGTTTGGTTGAAAAGAAAGAAGATAGCATGGAAGTGAATCATCAAATTGTATCTGGTATCATATAATCTGGTGGGAGCTACTCTCAGTTAAAAACATTAACTGCCGCAGTAACCGTTACCAATCATGTCACCTTCATTATACAATGAAATTAATAATACGGTTTGCGATTGGTGGGAAAAGACAGCAACACATTCCATGGCAGAAGCTGTCAAGGAAGAAGCAGAGTACGCAGTCTATAGGTAGTGTTGATAAAAATGGTACACCATTAATATCTGTTGCTGTTGACGGTTGTTGGAGGAAGAGATCTTATGGTAAGAATTTTTCCGCCTTATCCGGCGCAGCTGCGATAATTGGCATTAAAACTAATAAAGTATTGTTTTTTGGAGTTAAAAATAAATACTGCGTAGTCTGTGCACGAGCCGCAAAGAACAACAGTCAGCCCCCGGAACACCATTGTTTCAAGAATTATTCAGGATCATCTACCGGGATGGAATCGACCATAATAGTTGAGGGGTTTAAACGTTCCATTGTTGATCACGGTGTAATTTATAATAAATTTGTAGCAGACGGCGATTCTAGTACTTATAAAAAAATATTAGATTCGCGTCCGTACGATAATTTAATAGTAGAGAAAATTGAATGCAAAAATCATCTTTTACGAAACTACTGCAATAGCTTGGAGAAACTGTCAAAAGACACTAAGTATCCTTGCGAATTGCGGAAATTCCTAAAAGAAAGGTATTTGCGTTTAAGAACGGGTGTAAAATGCGCGATTAAATATTGGGCGGATCAAAATCAGTCACTCGAAGAAAAAATAAAAAATCTTAGTGAAGATATCCTAAATGGTCCACAACACGTATTTGGTAATCACCAACATTGCAAGGAGTATTTCTGTAGACCTGATACTCGTCGAATAGAACCTGTTGGATTACTTCCAACAATTGTTGGATGCGGATTAATGGACGCGGTAGAAATTTTAAGTAAAAGACTGTCATATCATTCTAGAAGTTTAATTCATAATTGCACAAGTAATATAGTTGAAAGTTTTAACGGAGTAATTGCCAAATTAGTTGGGGGTAAGCGTGTAAATTATTCTTCCCGTGGTTCTTATGCGGGCTGATGCGCAGCTGCTGTTGTGTCTTTTAATACGGGATCGATTCATAGTAAAACTCATGAAGTCATATTTAAATGTAGTCCGATTCCTTTGATCGCGAAAGTGGAAAATTGTAATCGTAGAAACCGTTTAATTGCTAAACCTAAATTAAGATTGAAAAAAAGCCACAACACTGTATCGAAAGACGCTCACTATGGACCAAACTGCGAAAAACCTGATCTGAGTCCAGAATTATATGAGAAAGCCAAGCCATCTTTTTTAGCCGATTTAAAGTTGTCTTGTGCTGAAAGAGAGGAGCTTGAAAGGTCGACCCATTTGCAAAGAAGTAGTGCTGAGTGGATGAGTACAAGGAGAAAATTACTAACCTCATCATCATTCGGGGAAGTTTGTAAAAAACGAGAGAGCACAAGTTGTGCTGCTTTTGTTGGTAAAATCGTTTATGGTAGTAATATCTCCAGTTTGCTTGCTGTACGGTACGGTATCGAAAACGAAGAAACCGAAATTAGACAGTTAGAAAATCAAAAGAATATTCGTATACAAGGTTGCGGTTTGTTCGTCGACGATCAATATGAATTTCTTGGTAATACACCAGATGGCATTTATGCAAACGGTTTAATTGAAATTAAGTGCCCACATTCTTTAGCTGGCATGACTCTTGATGAAGCAATGGCCAAACATACCTTTTGGGCAAGGCTTCCAAGAGTTATGTCATAAATAAAAATCATAACTGGTATTTCCAAATTCAGGGACAGGTACATATTACTAAAAGAAACGTTTGCATGCTTGGCATCTGGTTTGGTGCTACTGTACCTATGAAAGTTTATATTTTAGAAAAGGACGACAAATTTTGGAAGAAGAAAATGGAGATGAAATTAGTTAGGTTTTATTACGATTGCCTACATCCAGAATTAGTTGATCCTCGGCAGTCACGAAGCATGCCCATTCGTGACGCGCCCAGTATCATAGAGGCTATGAAAGAGAGGAAAGAAAGAGCTTTACGTGTTTTGAAAGAGAAGAACGCCTAATGGTTTTGAAAGAGACTGAGGTAACTTAACTATCCAGCCGGTCGATTCACGTAAACACGCCAGTCCAAAAGTCGTTTTAACTTAGAAACTTAGAAATCGCCTTTTGGTTTTCTGTTTTAAACGCACTTACTTATCTAGTCTTGGATTGTCATAAATCTTTCAATAGCTCAATTACTATACAATTCCTATACGATTTTGAAGAGTTACCTGGTGTAAAGAATCATCAAAATTGTTTCAAAAATACAGCGAATTGAGAATCTTCTTCTTTTTTTAAGTCGGTTAAAAGGGCTTAATTTGCAAAAAACGAAGTGACATTTTTAAGTCCCTACGCTACGGTTTTTATTACGTGAATCGGGCAGCTGGTACTCATTCTGATAAGTTTTGCAATAGCAATTGATTTTATCATCAAATTAGCAGAAATCAAAATTTGATCAGTAATCGTTAAAATGAAAAAACATTAGAATTTTGAACTCATATTTTGTTATTGTTTACTTACTTTTAATTAGTATATTAATAATTTATAAACTTGTGTTTCATTTATTTTTGTACAACCCTAGCACGCTTTTTAGATGGCGACTCATATTTGTTATTGTTTACTTACTTTTAATTATATGAATCATTTTTATACTTTCGTATACTAGCGTAGCAATAGTTATTTGTTATGCAAGGCTGCAAAGTAAATTTTTGGCGCGAGTACCTTGTATTGAAACCTGAGCAAGCGAAGGATTCTAGGATTGAGCCACGAGCGAAGCGAGTGGTTCAAATATAGAATCCTGAGCGTAGCGAGGGTTTCAAAGGTACGAGACGCTAAATAACTTTGCTGCCGAGCGCAACACACCACTTTTCACCTCACTAAAGCGAGGAAAATGTTAGGTGCAAGAAAAACAGTTTTAATAAATATTAAATTACTGTTTATTTATTTCAAAAATTAAAAGTAAAATTACTACAATTGGTAATATTGAAAGTTAATTTTTTTTTGGAACTGATATGTTTGTGTTTGTAACTTGTGTACTGTTACTAGGTAAATTATTTGGCAAATTTGCGGAAATTATATTTCTCAAATTTTCTTGCCGGCCAGTGCGATTCTTTAAATGAGGCTGGCGCATGACATGAAATAAGTATTTGCATTTCAATCATCAATGGACTGGCTGCAGAGAATATAAACTATTACGAAACCAATGAGGTTCTATATATATGTAATTTATTGTACGAAACCTTTATTGAATAAAAATATTCGAATTTTAAAAACACTTTCCACGCTAGCGGATAAAGTGCGATTTTCCACGCAGATTTCGAATGATAAACAGAGCTTTTACGAGCTAGTGAGGTGAAAAAGTTATTAACTCAAAAATTACAAGCAAACAAAGTTGAAAAAAGTTGACATGGCCGATAATTGGTGCCACCACCCTATTTGAGTTTACGCAATAGGCACATTTCCTTGCGTAGAGATATACACTAGCGAGGAAAGCTCGATGTTATTTCGACCGTACTTCCTACTGAATTTGCAATTATTTTGTTGAATGAATATTTTACGAAATAAGAATAAACTTTGGTAGGAAAATTACAAATAAATACATAGTTGGAATTTTTGGTAAGTAGAATACAAAAAGGTCAGTCCAGACCTGCTCTTGATTGTTTAATATAAATAGAAAAACATAAAAATTGTGTCTCAACTACTCTTATTAATCTAGTAATTAATATTTATTATCATTTTGTAACGAAAAACTAGTCTTAGAATATTTTACACTCGTCGTTTATTTCCAATAATTCAACATTTTTGTTATGCTGTAAATATTCAACTTCAATAACAATTGGAACGTTTGTCGCAAAACATTTTGACAATCGCGCTGTCTTTGGGTCATTCACCCGCCCCGTCGGTTGTTTCAGTAAACAGTAGCGCTGCGGTCGCTCGAAACCGACGTCGCGCCTAGACAATCTGGGCCCTTAATGACATTTGCATGCCAAGTATTGGTGTGACACGCTTGTTCTAAATATGACTTATAACCGATTTCGATCCACCGTGTTACAGCAAATAAAGATATTTCATATTTCATTTTTTTTTTTTTTTATAAATATTGTCAGACAAATTGGGTCGACAACTGTCAAAGTGGCGCTAGCAGCGCAAAGACCAATAACAAAGCAGTTTTTGTATGAAATTAGTAGTCAATTCATAGATAGAGACCATTATTGAGAAAATGCCTAGATGTTGTGTACCAAATTGTAAAGAAACTGGAGGCCACAAGTTTCCTCGAGATGAGAAACTTAAAAAATAGTGGCTCAGAGCGATAAATATTATTAACCATTTTATTTATTATAATTAACCATTTTAATTATTAACTCGCATATTTTCCAATTGAAATACATGTTTTAAATCGTAAAATTGTCAAGAAATCAACGCAACAAACAAATCCGAAACGTTTAATGATAAATGACAAAGGTTCGTACAGTGGTGGCGCCATCTGAGATCAGCTTTAACTTGCCAACCCCATTACACAGCGCCATCTAGCCCCAAAGTAAGCGAAGCTTGTGTTATGGGCACTAGACAACTGATAAACATACGTAAATACATTTTTTTTTGTAAATACATACTAATGATACATAGAAAATACCCAGACCGAGACAAACAGACATGTTCATGCACACAAATGTTTGTCCTGTGTGGGAATCGAACCCACGAGCGTTGGTGTCGAAGCCGCGTCATTGACCGCTACGCCACCGAGCTCGTCATTTCATTTCATATTTCAAAACAATAGCGAGTACCTATAACGTATTTATTATTTGTGGAAATACGATATCGACCCCCCCCCCCCCCCCCCACCACCACCATGTCAACAAAAATAAGCAAAGCAAAGACACCCCCCCCCCCCCCCCCCCTAAAGCGCTTACGTAATACTTGGACGGCCCCTTATTGTAACCCATGATTTTTTTACGACAGCTATGTTAAATATTACGTTTATGTAATACTAGCGACCCGCCCCGGCTTCGCACGGGTGCAATGCTGATACTAAATGTACTACAGAAGGTCTTTGCGCTTTGTCCTATCCAGTCCTTCCCCAGTTATAGGCACACGCCGCCGGCTCCGCGGCCGGTACCGCCACAGCCGTTATGTCCCTGCATTTTAAATGTGTAATATCTTCTAAACTATTCATTTAAATTACATACTGTGAAGGGCCATATTCATCTATATTAAATGCGCAATGTATTTAAGGTACTTAATTGGATAAGGATTAATTCTGTATTGCTTAAAATCGCTTCGTAAATAAGGCATTATTTCTTGTAAAAAGCAAAGGATAAAATAACGGTTATTGTGTGTTACCACTAAGAGATAGACATATACCATCGCGAACTTTTTTGTAGACCATTTTAAGGTGAACAATACTGTACTACATTATTTTGATCTATCTCGTTGGGTTCAGCCAGCGTTTGCAATGAAAGAGCAAAAAAATGTGTTTATTTACGACATCTCATTAGAAACCTCTAAATTATCAGTGTTTTTCTACTATGTTATGCATATATTATACATATAAACTTTCCAGTTGAATCACTCTATCTATTAAAAAAAACCGCATCATAATCCGTTGCGTAGTTTCAAAGATTTAAGCATACATGGGGACATAGGGACAGAGAAAGCGACTTTGTTTTATACTATGTAGTGAAGTATCATAATAAAAGTTATAGTATTTTTAATTGCTTCCAATGAAAATATTATTTTTTAATAATGTCATACTTTTAAAATGGACTTTCCCGCCAAACTTTGATCGACCCTAAAATAAGTCGGACGGACGATATTAGAATGAAAGTTCGCAGATCTTTATAGTTTTGTGTATTGTACGATATATTGTTAAAGAATTTATACAATTTTTGAACATTGTCAAATAGCCCATTTTAAAGCCTTATTCACGCCATAAAATCATATAACCTTACCTCGAACATAAACTGATGCGGAACCAGTATTGCACAATCTTCCCAATGGATTGTACGACAGCGTTAGGTTTTGTAATGACAACAGAGTAGCAATTGGAGTCGTGTTGGCCGCCTTCAGTCGGTTGTGTGATAAATTCAAGTCTTGTATGTCGGGTGATTTTGAAAATATGCCGCTGTAAAAAAAAATACAGTTAAAAATTTAAACGACCGAATTGAACGAATGAAAAGACCGAGAGAACGAATGTAACGAACGAGTGACTGAAATGAACGAACGTAACGAACGGGTGAATGAAAAGAACGAACAAAACGAATGAAAGAAATTAATGAGTAAATTTAATTTATTCAAAAACTAGGTGAATGAAATGAACGAACGTAACCCGAATGAAAAGAACGAACAAAACATATGAAGGAAATTAATGAGTAAATTTAATTTATTCAAATACTAGGCTTTGTAAGTCACTGACTGCCTGAAAACATACAGCTCGCCTGATGTGAAGCTTTTACCGATGTTATATATACTTGCGATGATTTGATGCTTGTAATACAAGCCACATGCTCATTTGCCTCCCTCACATATATCACCTCATCAGCTTCACTTGACTAGCCATTTCTTTAGGTTTTTAATGCCTTATTTGTCATATTGCTGTCTCTCACATTGCTAAGAGAGGAAGTCAAATTCTTCGAAGTCAATAAAAAAAAAGCTTCTTACTCCTACTCATTTCTTGTGATTAAATTCGTTGTAACTTCCAAGGCAGCCGTAGTTTTACCCCCGCGACTGCAACGGACTTCACAGTTCATTGCCTTTTTGGGTGGTCAATTTGATAATCCTGGCTACTCAGGAGACACAGTGGTGGGAATGTGTGGTGCCCACCCTCACATATATAAAATAAAATAAACATACCTTGGGAGATCTTCCAGTTTATTGCGCAACAGATTCAAAACCGTCAAACTGTTCGTTGACTCAAACAAATCTACAGGTAAACTCTTAAGATTACTTTTCCGAATAAAAAGTTCACGGAGATTTACAGCTCCTCGAAGTAGATGAGGTGGTAGACCTTCTAGATTCTGAAGCATAAGATCCAATCGTTGAAGATTAGGACATGCTGCCAGCCAATCATTCGGTAAATTCTTTACATTGGAAGATATAATTGATAAGCTACGTAATTGTTGGCAGTTGGCAAAAGGCTTTGGTTCTATCGGCGTCCAGTCCTCCAGCATAAGTTCTTCTAACTTCGGCATAGACGGCAATTCATCAAGACGACCACGCAATCTTAGAAGTTTGAGTTCAATAGCATTACTCAATTCCCTAACATCACTTAAATTCTTATCGAATAGCTGCAATTCTTCCAGCGTTTTCAGCGCTTCTATGGGCGATAGGGTGAATCCACTTCTGACTAAATGCAATATTTTTAAACCAATCGGTAATTTCCCTATTGAAGCATCCGTGAGACGTAGCTCTGTCAGGTTCAAACTTGATAGCAAATCTGGTTCTAAAGTGATTTTCTTATTAGGTTGGATTATCAAGGAGGAAATTTTCAGATCATCAAAATGTGCTTTCTTTAATGGTGGTTCAGCTGGTAATCTATATATGGATAGCTTTGAGAAGCTAGTTACATTTAATGCAGCTAATGTTGCCGCGATAGAGTTGTTTGGTGCTGGACAGCTTTCTAGAAACACAGACTGGACGCTGATCCGCCGAGGAAAATGTGGTAATGCATCATTATCTAATGCGACTGATCCAAGACATGGTATCTTTAAATCTTTGCCATCTTGGAGTATTATGGTGAATGGATACCCTGAAACAGAAAGTGAGAACCATTACAACATTTTTTTTTTATCTTTTTTTTATAGGGGCTTATATCTATTCCAGATATGCCAGCCCCATCATACCCTAATCTAAGAGACTCAGTGATGAGATGCGGTATTTAAGTCAAAAAACATTCTTGCCCGCACTTGTGTAGGATTAGTCAATATACATTGAGCCAATCTTACATCGTTGATGTTCAATTTTAATTTTCTCATCAGTGAGTCTCTGTTTTGTTTGTATTTGACACACTCCATCAACAAATATTGGACATCCTATAAGACCCCACACTCTTCACAATTAGGCGAGTCAGTTTTATTCATGAGAAATCCAAATTTTCTTGATGGATAGTGTCCCAAACGTAGCCTCATTGCCAGTTTTATAGTGGTTCTTGCCATTCTTATATTATCGAACCATTACAACTCGTCTGCGTAGAGGGAAAAATGGATAACTCATTTCTCTAGTTTCGAGGTAGTTCACATCTAGTTTCGAGATAATCGCGATTTAGTGTTTTTTTTTTTCAGTTTTTGGCAGATAATTTATAATTAAAATACATTTTTACTGTCGGCAGTTTTATATGTTTTGGATCAGTTTGTCCTTTATTTATTACTTATTCGATCTAATCTCTCTCTTATAGTATAAATTAATAAAAAATAAAAAAGCAAGTATTTAGTTTTTCCACAACTACATTTTGCAAATGTGCTATAGTTAGCTACCCATTTTGGGCTAGTTGTTCAGTTTTTTCACGTGGCAATAGCGTTTGTTTAACAAAATTATGGTCAAATAAATGCAGTTATTTAATTTGTCAATACGAAATGTCACAAAATATAGAAATTAGCTGTTGTTGTTGTTAAATCTTTATTGTACAAAATAAATTACATAAACATGGTAATAAAAGAGTTACATGTACAATGGCGGACTTATCCCATAAGGGATCTCTTCCAGTCAACCATTCAATGAGTATTTAAAATAACATAAAATTTGTGCGAAAACTTGTGTACAATCTGAATATACAAATTATTATTGGACATAAAATAAAAATAACTATAAAACAAGACCAATTATGCCATAATTGATCCTATTTATATTATCAGTATCAGTTGAACATTAGTAGGAACGACACGCTATTTGAGTAACTTAAATCAGTAATCGTCAACATTTTTTTTTTCTTAAACTGTAATATCTTTTTATTTTTCGGTGTGTACTAAATATCGTTAACAATGAATACATGCAGTAGGTGCAAAAACGCGTTCAACGATGGAGTGCAATGCTCTTCTTGTAAGAAGATGTACGATTATGGTTGTGCTGGCATCTCTGAAGCGGGTTACAGGAAGCTAGGCGCTGACCGAAGGGCTTCATGGAAATGCGTTAATTGCAGAAACGCATCCACTGCTAATACTGGAAGTGATGATGACCAGGTTACTCTCGATAAAATTTATAGTGAGATTCTAGAAATGAAGCAACAACTCAAGACTCTGCCTACGTTGATGGATGATATAAAGACTATTAAGATTGAAGTGCAAGAACTGCGAGTCTCCTGCGAATTTAATAGCGACAAACTAGATGACTGCACTAAGAGGATCGATATTGTCGAATCGAAACTCCCGGAATTGGAACACCTAAGGGAATCCTTAAAATCAACTCAAGAGGATCTTGCAAAGTGTAGGCAATCTCTTGCCCTGAAGGACCAATGGTTACGGCTTAATAATGCAGAGATTAAGGGAGTACCCTTGAAGAAAGACGAAAACCTATTTGAACTCATAGAATCCATAAGTAAGCATATAAATTATCCATTGCCGAAGACTTATATAAATTATATTGCTAGAGTACCAATGCATAACTCAAAAGAAAAATCAATCGTTATCAACTTTACTAATCGTTACATGAAAGAGGAATTTCTAGCTGCTGCCCGGTCTGTTAAAAACTTAACTGCAAGAGATGTTGGCTTCCATGATAGTGATCATCGTGTTTACGTGAACGATCACTTGACTGCGGAGTCAAAGAATTTGCTGACGAAGACTAAGCTTACCCTGAAGGACAAGCTGGGGTACCGTTACGTGTGGGTGAAGTTCGGTAAAATTCATGCACGGCAAAATGACACTTCTAAAATACATATAATTAGTGCAGAGTGTGATTTAAACAAGCTTATTTAGTCTGTTGTCTTATAACACTATTCACTTCTAGATTAATACTTTTTCTATCTCAATTGATATGCACCACTGAATTACTGGAGCTAATTAATATTTGCCTACATTGTATATCTTTAGGTATTGATATATTTTTAAAATCACACATTTTTCAATTAAAAATGTTTTGCACCGCTGACATACACCCCACTCGTGGACCGGTCTATTGCTTAGCTTATTGTTTTGTTATTGTACGGTTTACACCACACATGTAAATTTTATATTTTGCTGATGCGGCGACTCCGCGCGCACGCGTCATATTTGATTACTATAAAAGTAAATATTGTCACTAATATCGGTGAGTGCAATCATAACATCGAACCAATACACGAGAGAAAGGAATTGCCAGTATCTGAGTTATAATCACCATAACTAAGAAATTATACTAACTACAACTATTGGTGACTTTCCTTTCTGCACTCCACATCAGGCAAACAAGTAACTAGTAACGTAAGGGAAACCACCCTTACATTTGGTCCTTCAAGCTATCAAGAACTTGGTGTTTTTTTGTGTCTCTAAACGACAGTGGCGAATCGGTTCGGCTGGCCTCTCACAAGCGAGAATCACCAGCTGGATTGAGAAGGCGCACACACTGCGTATAGAGTGCAAGGACACTGAGATCTACAACGAACCAACCCAACGCTCTACGCCTGTCACCGTCAACTACGTGCCAGATATCCGGAGCTATAACTTCAACAAGCTTGTCTCGGGAACGTAAAGACCGTGCGTGTCAACCATCGCAAGGATTCTTCATCTCGAGATACACAACTAACTGAAGCAACACTATATCTGTCATTAATCCGTGCCAGATATTTACACAACTAACTGAAGCAACACTATATCTGTCATTAATCCGTGCCAGATATTTACACAACTAACTGAAGCAACACTATATCTGTCATTAATCCGTGCCAGATATTTACACAACTAACTGAAGCAACACTATATCTGTCATCAATCCGTGCCAGATATTGTAAGTTATAACAACACAAACGCAACAACATGGAGAAGCTGGAACTTCAACAAACCTGTTTTGAGAACATCAAGTCCTTGTGTGTCAACTATCGCAAGGACTCTTCGTCTCGGAAAACTGAAGATTATCTTAACTTACGTCTAGCGTCACTCGAAGAGCAATGGATAGACTTCGATAAGCGACATGCCCTTTTGATGCTGGAATTTGAAGACAAAACTATCAACTATTTCACTGAGGACATCTACGGAAAAACTAAGGAGATGTACCTTACAACTAAAACTGATATGAACAATCGCCTTAACGATATCGGCAAACAACAACGCATCAAGTTTGACTTAGCGGGAACTTTTGAGGGCGACGCTCAAGAGACGGACGACAGCTCTGTCCGGAGCCTTCTCAACAAACAAGAATGCAACTTTAACGCCATTCAGCGTGCTATGGCAAAAATTAACTTACCAATTGTTTCGGAGAAATGGGAACTGGAGGAAAACTTAGCTATTTTGAAATCTAAATGGGAACCCATTGACAATCTACACTGGCAAATAGATTTCCGTCTAAAGGGATCGAATAACTATTACAACCAAATATTTTCGGAAATTGAAGCACAGTACGACGAACTACGTAAGAAGCTCAACTCCGAAATTTGGGCGAACGCACACTACCAACAATCTGCACCGAAAGTGGAACTCCCGGATTTTTTTGGGAATTATAGCAAGTGGATTTCTTTCAAGGATTTGTTCCTTGAGACTATCCACAACAACCCAACTATCAACAAGGCTCAGAAAATGAAGCACCTCAAGACCAAACTCAAGGGCGAAGCTGAGACCTTGGTACAGCATTTATCTGTCAGCGCTGAAAACTACTCTTCCTGCTGGGAAATATTAACACAGCGTTACGACAACCATCGCTTACAATTTACATCATTTTTCAACACAATGATGAATCTTCCAGTCATACAACATCCAGATGCAAACAACTTGAGAAAAATGCATGACACCATAAAGGAATGCATGAGTGGAATAGCTAACATCGGTATCGATACATCTACTTGGGACCCGATGGTGGTGCAATTAATGTTGCCAAATTTGGACCAAACCACTTTGAACGAATACATGAACGAGATCAGAGATCATCGAGAACTTCAAAATTTATCTGATTTTTTATACTTCCTGGAATGCAAGTTCATGGCATACGAGACCGCCAGATCAACTAAAAAGGGAAATACACCGTCTGAAAAATCATCTCAATGGAAACCTTCGCCGAAACAAACATCAAAAAAATTGGAATTCAAGAAGTCATACAACTATCATACTACTTACGGAAATTGCCCACATTGCACCGGAAATCATGTGCTGATGCATTGTCCTAATTTCAATAACATGGACATAGCTCAACGCAGTAACACAATTGCAAAACTGAAACTATGCAAAAACTGTCTATTTCGACATAACGAAGTATGCAAGTCGCAGAAAACGTGCAGGGAATGTAATTTGAAACACCACACGCTATTGCACAATCCCAACTGGAAAAAACAATTTTCGAATAAACCAAATTATATGGAGCAACATCCTTCAACATCTTCACGGCTTCCAACTTCGAATCACTTAGCTAACTGCAATACGGAGATATTACTTACAACAATTCAACTACAAATTAAAACTATGGATGGAAGTTATCTTACACTTCGAGCCCTTCTGGATCAAGGCTCGCAAGTCAACTTAATCACTGAAAACGCAGCACAACTGCTACGTCTTCCCCGAAACAAATTCTCAGCTACTGTCACCGGCATCGCATCGGTGTCCGAGGATTGCAAGGGACAACTCAACTTATCTTGCAAGTCGATACACTCTGACTTCACCTTTGAAACTCAAGCACTTATTATGAAGAAACTAACTAATAACTTACCCAGCTCAACTTTTGAAAAATCTAACTGGCCACACCTGGAAAATCTGAAACTTGCAGATCCAGAATTCAACAAGTCTCGCCCTGTTGACCTTCTATTGGGAGCAAACGTGTATTCTGAAATAATTCTGGACGGGGTACTAAAGGGAAGCCAACAATCCCCTGTTGCCCAACAGACACACCTAGGGTGGATATTATGCGGGAAAATGAAAACATTTAACTGTCATATGACACTGATCAATTTGGAGGAACTAACAAAATTTTGGGAGACCGAAGAAATCCAGAACTCTAAGGATATTTCTAAGGACGACCAATGCGAACTTTTTTACAAGGAAACAGTACAACGAGCCTCGGACGGAAAATACATCGTCAAGATGCCACTTTGCTCCGATTACGAGGAAAAACTGGGAACATCAAGACCCATCGCTGTTTCCCAATTTCTACAACTAGAGAAACGCCTTAATAAAAATAAACAACTATCTACTATGTACAAAGATTTTATTAAGGAATACAAAGAACTAGGACATATGAAGCCATCGTCTCCTATATCAACTACTATGTGCTATTTACCGCACCACGGAGTCTTGAAAGAAAGCTCTACAACTAGCAAACTAAGAGTTGTGTTTAACGCATCTCAAAAAAATAGCAACGGCCACAGTCTCAACAGCCTCCTTGAGAAAGGCCCCAAACTTCAAAAGGATATTCAAGCGCTCATTTTGAAGTGGAGATCATACAAATACGCCTTTACTGCGGACATTGAGAAAATGTACCGTTGTATATGGATCACAGCAGAACAACAACCCCTGCAAAAAATAATCTGGAGGGATACACCAAACGAACCCCTCAGGGAATACCAACTTTGCACCCTTACATATGGCCTGAAATGCGCCCCATGGATTGCCCTGCGAACTTTAAAACAGCTAGCGGACGACGACGGGCACAAGTTTCCCGAAGCCGCAAACGCATTGAAACACGCATTTTATGTCGATGACCTTATCAGCGGTCATAACTCGTACGATGATGCGAAACAACTACAACAATCACTCATCGAGTTGCTAAAGGGTGGCGGAATGAACCTCCGCAAGTGGTCAAGCAATCATCTTCCACTATTACAAGATTTGCCAGAAGATCAGATTTCCTCCAACAATACCTACAACTTCAAAACCGATGAGCCGTCGAAAACACTGGGACTACGCTGGAACCCCACGAGCGATACATTTAACTTCAACTGGCCTACGACAGAAAACTCGAAGCACATAACAAAGCGATCCTTACTCTCGGAAATATCCAAACTATATGATCCTTTGGGCTGGCTGTCTCCTGTAACAGTCAAAGCTAAGCTATTATTCCAGAAACTTTGGATATCTAAACTCAACTGGGATGACAACGTACCCGAGGACATTGAGGGAGAATGGATGAAACTCAAGACCGAACTCTCGTTAATCAAAAACATAAACTTAAACCGATGGATCGGCGACACCGAACAATACGTGGAATTGCTCGGTTTCTGCGACGCAAGCGAAAAAGCATATGCTTGTGTCGTATACAGCCGCATCATGGATGGACAGGGATCACTAAAGATTTCCCTACTAGCGTCACGTACACGGGTAGCTCCCGTGACGCAGAAGACTACATCGCCGAGGCTTGAGCTTTGTGGCGCTCAACTCTTAGCCGAACTTATGGAGAAGATAAAAGACGCTCTCTCCGATTACAAAACAACAATAACTGCCTGGTGTGATTCCCAGGTGGTATTAGCATGGATTCAAGGCGATACGTCAAACAGAGAGGCGTATGTTGCTAACAGAGTCGTCAAAATCAAGCGCGTCATCCCCGCGACTAACTGGCGTTATGTCAGATCAGAGCATAACGCCGCTGACTGCGCCTCGAGAGGCATGTTGCCAAGCAAACTCATGAGTAACAACTTATGGTGGCAAGGACCTGAATTTCTGAAAGAACGGGAGACTGAAGAAAACAAGAAACAACTCTGTAACTTTCAAACTAACTTCGGCTCCATAACTCATCACGTTCGGAAAACAGCCTCGCCTGAGAACGAAGAACATTTTACAACTACATTATTAAATAAATGTAGTTCATTAACACGAGTGATACGAATTACTGCATGGATACTACGCTATATTTCTATATTACGCAACAAACAGAAATCCGAACCGGAATACCTAACAACAAGCGAATTAAATGAAGCTAACATACTTATTATAAGTCACGTACAAAAAACACAATTTACGGAAGATTATAAACAACTGATTAATAATGAAGCTTTATCTAAGAAGAGTACACTACTATTGAAACTGAACCCTCAAATCGATAAGAACCAGCTGATACGTGTCGGCGGACGTCTCAACAACTCCGACTTGCCTATGAACATGAAAAACCCCATCATAATACCATACTCTGGTCGATACACACAACTATTAATCGAAAATGCACACTTAAGCACTTTGCATGGAGGAGCTCGGCTAACGTTGACTCATCTAAGGCAGCGATACTGGATAGTCGGCGGCAATAGGGCTGTCAAAGCCCAGCTACAAAAGTGTGTGCGTTGTCACCGCTTCAACCAAACTAATAACAGTCAGCTGATGGCAGATCTTCCAACATCACGAGTGACTCCAAGTAGACCGTTCACACACACAGGGGTGGATTTCTCTGGATTCGTGGATGTGAAAATCAACAAAGGCAGAGGCGTCAAAACTACGAAGGGTTATATCGCAATATTCATATGCATGAGTACCAAAGCCGTGCATATCGAACTGGTTTCCGACCTCACTACAGAAACCTTTATAGCAGCTTTTCAACGCTTGTGCGCGAGGCGCGGCACCCCTAAACATATGTACTCGGATTGCGGAACTAACTTTGTCGGAGCAGCAAAAGTACTTCGACAGGAATTCGATGAATTCAAGAAAATTATAAACACAGACTTTTTCAACGAACTTACGAAGCTGGAAGTCCAATGGCACTTTAACGCGCCTGCCTGGCCTAGTGCAGGAGGCCTATGGGAAGCCGCAGTAAAGTCGATGAAGCGTCATCTACGCCGAGTGCTGGGCGACCAGAAATTAACCTATGAGGAGTTTACCACACTTCTTACCAAAATCGAGGCGTGCTTGAACTCGAGGCCACTGTGCCCGTTGACCGAAGACCCGGAGGAGTTTTATAACTGTTTGACTCCCGGACACTTCCTCACCGGCAGCTCGATAATGACCCTGCCACTCTCAAACTACACTGACGACAACATCGATATACGTCGCCGATGGCAGATGGTTGAACAAATGTTCCAACGATATTGGAAAACCTGGTCCTTTGACTATCTATCTCAGCTACAAACACGGAGCAAATGGAACCAGCCTACCAAAAACATTCGGATTGGTGACATTGTACTGGTTAAAGACAATAACTTGCCGCCAGGAAAATGGGCTATGGGTCGCGTCCTGGAGACACATCCTGGATCCGACGGATATGTTCGCGTGACTACCATCAAAACTCAGACTGGAGTCATCACACGTCCTATCGTCAAACTGTCGCCTCTCCCATTGAGCTCTGAAAGTGAATCAGAACCGGAAACTGAAAATAAACAAAAAAAGAACTCAGAACAGAAAAAACGGAAAGGAAATAAACTTATTAATTCCAATCTATTAATAACAATGCTGACAATGTTTACATTGTTATCGCCATCATATGGCTCCCTCGACGCCGGGTCGTCTGGAGCTCGGGTTACGGCCTTAGAAAACAAAATCAAAATCAAATCAAAAATCAAAATCAAAAATCATTTATTTTTTACTTATGTTGTTTACAAGGGTAGGGACTTTCCTTTTAAGTTTTATAAAAAACTTGTGTTAGGAAAGCCCCGCTCTTCCGTACAAAATACAATGACATTTGTATACATTTCTGATATGCGTACAAATAAGTTTGTGAGTAGATGTTAATGTTTATCTGTCTAAGCCCTACGAGAACATACAACTCTTGGGATCATTTAATTTAAATACTTAGACAGAGTGTGAGTTTTGGGATGCGAGTGTTTTAGAGTGTGAGTGTGTGTGTAGATGAGTGGGTGTGTGTGGTTGAGTGTGTGTATGTATGACAAATTAAGGGTGTATGTGAGTTTGGATCGTGACGTGTATGTAAGTGGTATATGGTTATGATGATGGTTAATTAGTTTAGGTCAGATTGGTCAAAACGGAACAATCGCTGCAATTAATATTACTGCAGCAATTCCTCCGTCTGATCATAAGTCAGTTCTTTTAACCATGCCGTTAAGGAATTCTTACATTGGCGGAATGTCATGGTGTAGATGTTATTTATCCTATTGATTTTATTATATAATAAGATGGATTGTACTGAAAATTGTTTTTTTGCAAATGTAGTTTTTACTATAGGTTGCTTAATTACGGAGTAGGGATTTCGTTTTTTTAGTATAGCTGGGTCTACGGAGGTGTTTTTATGCACTTTGAGAATACTATTCAAGATATACAGTTGCCTTACTGTCAAAACTTTAGCATCTTGATATAATTTTGTAGTACTGTATATTCTTTTCTTTTTAAACATGACTTTTAAGATGGCTCTTTGAGCTCGTTCAATGCGGATAAATTGAGTTTTGAATGTACCACCCCATATTGAGATGCAGTACAATAGAATGGATTGTACAAGGGCTGTGTATATATAAGTGAGTAGTTTTACGTCGGAAATATTTCGAAGATGTTTAAATAACCAGATAAGCTTACGGGATCTGTTAGCAACAATAGTAAGTTGAGGGTACCAAGTTAATTTTTTGTCAAGAGTTACTCCCAAATATTTCGTGGTATTTGTTCTTTCAATTTTTAGGCAGTTGCAGTTTTTAGATAGTTCACTCACGCACATATGGGCAGTTATGGTTAAGTTGTTTGCAGGTTGCGATGCTTCTGTAATGGAAAAGGGGATGTAGTTAGTCTTGTTCAGATTCAGGGTGAGGGAGTTTATGTTTAGCCACTTAATAACCTGACGCAGACCCTTTTCTGCTATGTCAAATACTGTCGACCATGTCTTTTCCTCGAATAGTAACGCAGTGTCGTCTGCATATGAAATGATGCGTCCATTTTTTAATTTCAAGTTTGTTAGGTCATTAATAAACATGAGAAATAAAGTTGGGCCAAGCACACTTCCCTGTGGAACGCCATAATCTGTAGTTTGAGTGTGTTCACTATAGATTTTATTATTCAATTTAACACATTGCGTACGTTCATCAAGATAGTTAGCTATTAAATTTAGAAAATTACCACGAATGCCGAGCTTTTCCAATTTACGAAGTAGTAGGGGGACAGAAACTGAATCAAAAGCTTTTTTTAAGTCAAGAAACACGCATAAAGTTTTTTTATTTTCATCAATGTAATTAGTTATATGGTTAGTAAGATCATGAATTGCATTTTCTGTGCCCATGCCTTCCCTAAAGCCGTATTGACAGTCAGATAAAATATTGTATTTATTCAAATATTTCATAAGCCGAGTATTAATTATTTTTTCCAGAATTTTTGATATTACTGGTAGTATTGAGATAGGCCTGTAATTATTAATGTCTTGTCGATTACCCCCTCCTTTGAATACGGGATGTATTATTGACTTTTTTAATGGACGAGGGAATAAACCTGTTCTGAAGAGTAATACACAAAGGTGCGTAATTGCAGGTACTAATTCTACTCTAGCCAGTTTTATGAAGTGGGTAGGAATGTTGTCCCATCCTGGGGCAGACTCAGATTTTAGATTAGCTATTATAGAATCGATTTCATAGGCTTCTGGTTCAATGATGCCAATAGAGTTGGGAGAGGTAGGGAGTGAGGCAAAGTACTCGTTAATGTTCTCGTTGTCTATTGTTATCTCGTCAGCTAAAGATTTGCCTACGTTATTAAAATGATTGTTAATGTAATTTGCAGATTTAATTGGATCGGGTGTTAAGCTAAGTAATTCTGTATTAGGTGTTTTTTGTTTATTTAAATTAGTGATATTTTTAATACAATTCCATAATGTCTTATTATTTGATTTTGATTTATTTAAAAGGTCCTTTTCATACTTATTTTTTAATTTTTTAATTAGACCATTACAAAAATTTCTATACCTGCGATAGGTTATTTTAAGTATTTCATTTGTTTCATCTAATTTTAGTTTTTTCTGCATATTGTTCCTATTTTTAATACATTTTAAAATTCCTGGCGTAATCCAGGGTTTTATAATTAATTTACTATTTGTTATTTTCACTGTTTTTGTGTTTTGATTTAGCGAATCTGTGATAATCTTAATAAGATCGTTGGTTAAGATGTCTGGATTTTGAATCGCAATTAGATCAGTCGTGATTTTATCTTTTAATGTTTTTAAAGCATCAGAATAGTTTATTATAGATTTGATTTTAGAAGGTTTCTCATATTTTGATTTTCTGTAAATGAATATACTAGTCATTCTATGATCCGTTATTGTAGTGTCAAGAACAGCGATTGTTGCAGTAAAGTTAATAGGGTTTAAGTTCGACATTACGTGATCTATACAGCTATTTATTCTTGTATCAAAAGTGTGACCTGCCAGAATGCCGTGAGCCGACAACGTGTCTAAGTATGTAACAGAATATCTATCCTTATTATTTTCAATTATATTTATATTTATATCTCCGGAGATTATAATATCTTTGTTATTTTGATTTAGAGTAGTAAGATAGTTGTCGAGTGAATTGATGAAGTCATCTGGGTTTCTTGCTGATGGTGAACGATATATGCATATGATATAGTGTTCGGGTGTAGTAATTTCAAGGCAAGAAGCTCCTTGTAGTTGCACTTCATTGACTGTGTGTTCGACAGATTTTTTAATTAAAACTACCACACCGTCATTCTGATTTGTTTTTTTGATCGAGTTATATGTTATATAATTGTCTTTGTGTGGTAGCGGTTTGTTTGGATTTATTCTACATTCAGTTAGTATGATAACGTCAATGGATTTTTTTAGCATAGATAGGTTAATTTCAAGGTCATCGATATTTGATGTTTTATGTACACTACGTATGTTTTGAGTGATGATTGAAAGATTAGGTATGCCCGCAGGCAGGTATTTGTGCACATTTTCGATATGACATTGTATGGCAGTTATATTACTAGTATTGTCTAGTTCTTGATTTATGAATTCTTCTGGTTTATCCATTAACCGATGTGTAAGCGAGATAGGGGGATATGTAACCCGTATTACAATATTTGTTATGATCACTCGACAGAGTGTATAAACATTTAAATATGAAAATAATTATTTTGTTGCAGAATATAAATATTGCATTATTTGTTAATATGTATAGATTTATGTAGCAGTAAATCATCTTTTTACTTTGATAAATTAAAGTGTGTGAAAAATATGTGTTTAGTTGTGTATATGGGTGATTCATAAATATAATTATAATTTTAAATATAATGTTAAATATATGGTAGTTATGTATAGTGTAATAATATAAAGTATGTGATTGTGAGTAAGGTGGGTTGAGCGTGCGACTAGTTTGTATGTTTAGAGTGTAATTAACAATGTTTGACTTACATTCTTTTACATCAGAAAAATGAAAGTATTCTCGCCTGAAAAATATATCTAAATCCACATTCCACTTGAAAAAGAGTCAATTATTAGCCAATTGCTGGATTTGTGATTCACTTATTATAGTAATTATTGGTGAAGTGTCATCGAAGCGCAGGTATACTTTACCATAATTCGTCCAGCAGTGTTTATAACGCTTAGCATTCTTTAAGTCTCTTGCCAAAAAATATAATCTTGCTGCTTTTGGCGTAAGGTTTTCCGATATAAATATCGGTGTATCGAGATTTGTGTTAATGCCTAGGTGTTTGGCACTTATTCTGTTATGATGATTCTTAATGTTGAAAGTTTTTATTGATTTCATAATATCAGTTTTAATGAAGGTATTTGTAAATTCAACGATGATAGTAGATTTGTCCTTGTTGTTGTTTTTATTTATTCTTATTATGTCTTTCACATCTGATCTCTCGAGGACAGTGCCGATATTCTCAGATAATTTTGAAATCATATCATATAGGTCTTTTTTTGTTTCCTTGCCACTTAGAGGGACATTTTTTATCTCGATGTTTGATTTTCTCTCCGTTTTTTGATTTTCTTCTATTCTATTTTCCAACAATATTATCTGCTCTTTGTCTGCCTTTGCTTTTCTTTCTAAATTTTCAATTTGTTTCTTGAGTTCTGTATTTTCTTCACATAAGTAGGTTATGGTGCACTGGACACTGTTTGTGGCCTGCTGAATATCTTTTAATGTAGATAAAATGCTTTGTGTTTGTATTGACTGTGATTCAGTAAATTGTTTTAATGAATCCTGTATTTGTTTGCTAAGTTCCAGTTTCAAGTCTTCTATATGCGAAATAGACATAACTGGTGACCGCTTCCTCTTAAAGCGTGTAGTAATATTTTCGGCCGTGGTGGAGTCATCCAATGTCGAGACATCGGGGGCCGATTCAGATTTTTCTGGAGTACGCATCATGATTACTTTTAATTTGTTATGTTCTGGTCGTTAGATAAACAAAACACAAAGATAATAATATGCGTTCACTGCAAGTTGAAGACGTGGTACAGACAATCCGTAGCACAGGCAGGTCGTCTCGTGACGTAGTTTGTAGTAGTAGCGGGCACGTAGAGCGTAGCAGTCTCGTAGTGGTGGTCTCGTGACGAACAGTTGCTAAGTGCTACGGCGCGGGTCGGCGGCGGCGGCGCGGCGCGGCGCGTGGTGTCCGTAGGAATTCGTATAGCCTCGTACCCGCTCGTAAAATGTGAGAGGGATGGCAATTATGGTCACAGAACTCTTCACTCGCGGGGGTGAGCGGAGCCGCTAGCTGATCACGCGCACTGATAACAGCGCGGCGGGTGGCCGGACACTAATTTTTATTTAGATTTAGAACGTTCTAATTTTAACACAAATGTACAGGTAATAAAGTTCTATTTTGTTATTAAGTTGATCACGTATTTACCGTAATTTATTATAGAAAATAGTGCGAGGCGACACACGTCTACCCTGATTAAACGCGCGGGCGAAAGAGGAGGCCTTAGAAAACAGCCGACCTATTTATTATGACACGGTGGGCAAACTGCGTACGGTGCATAATGAGTGGACGCTTATTATGTATTACAACTTATCAACTTATTGGGAAGGAACTCGCCGTATCAACGACTATTTCAATAACTTAAAAAACTTGTGTCATAACTCCAACTTACTACAATGCAACACTACAATGGAACAATTAAGTCACGAGATGGATCTTTTACAACATTATAACGACATTTTAATAAACCCACACAAACATCTAACTGCAAGCCGAAAGAAACGAGGATTAGTGGACGGAGTGGGATACCTCGCTAATAGCTTATTTGGCATTTTAGACCAACGATTTGCTGACAAATACGAAGAAGATATTGAATCTCTTCGAAACAATGACAACTATCTATTGGAACTTATCAAAAACCAAACAACTATTGTGGAACTTGAGAATAAGATTCTAAAGAAAAGTGAAGATAACATTCAGCGCCAATTCACTATGATCGATCAATTCGTGAATCAAAATAACCAGAATATTGGTGCACTAGAGACAGAAATACAAGTCCTGTCAGCTACAACTTACATCAACTCAGCTTCACTAACTTTGTATCTCCTGATGAACAGCCTGAAAACTTTTCAAGAGATGCTCTTTGACACACTGACTAACGTCTATCAAGGACATGTCGACGTTCATTTGATAACGCCTGCTCATCTCATTCAGCAACTCAATGAGATATCTGGAACCATCCCGAAAACATTATCTTTACCGGCAGATAACTATAAGGAAGAAATCCAAGACATTTACAAGCAGATACATGTCAAAGCACGAGTAACTAAAAACTACTTTCTTTTCGAAATGAACATTCCACTCATATCGAACGAGGACTTCACACTCTATAAACCTACTGCACTGCCCATAAAAGGAGACTCAGAAGCGGTTTATATACGAGTGACTTCGAAGTACATAGCTGTTAACTTTGAAAAGAATATCTACATGTTGATGAGTGATGATGACTTCAAACATTGCTCACTACAGAAATCGAACAAGTTTACCTGCAAATTGAATCCACCTATATTCGATTTACACAACAACAAGGCACCTTGCGAAGCGAAACTGCTGTCGCATCAAAACATTCAGCCTTGTGAAGTCGAGCGCCGAGCGTGCTACGACTCGTGGATTGAATTACATACACAGAACAGCTGGTTGATCATATGTTGTGAAACTTGTCCACTACGTATTATATGTGGTAATGACGTTACCTCGTATACTATAACGTCATCCGGGATAATCACCCTGCCGCAAGGATGCGTGGTGCAATCTAAGGGACTGACAATCCACTCTCACCGCCACTATAACAGCCGCATGAAGATGGATTATGATTTTTCGGTCCCAGCTTTCAACACGTCTATCAACAAGATAGTTAACTTGACAACTTACCACGATGTCCCACGATTGCTACAGACAACAAACTCCGACTTTGCGAAGATTGAAGAGGATATCGCCCATCAAAAGAAACAAGAAGCCAGATTACCAACTCTATCTACTCATGACGTACATCAATACGCCATTTGCTATACTCTACTGATAGCAATCATTTTTACTGTGCTGGTGCTGGTTGGGAGGAAGCGCTGTCACTACTGTGCAAGAAACCGACCACGGGCACCAGCTCGTCGACACTCTGAAGATATCGAACTTCAAGTAATACGGCGACCGGACGAGCCCCAGCAACGGAGCATCCACATTGAGGTCCCGCCAGCAGAGACGTCACGTCAGAACGTCACCGGTGGAATTAAGAACCTCGCGTTTAACTTCGAATGATTTAAATTTATTTTGTAATGGCATTTCCTTATCTCTTTGTGTTGAGCATTTTCATTTTAACTTTTTATCTCTTTTCTGGTGTTCCCAAAATGTACGGTTTACACCACACATGTAAATTTTATATTTTGCTGATGCGGCGACTCCGCGCGCTCGCGTCATATTTGATTACTATAAAAGTAAATATTGTCACTAATATCGGTGAGTGCAATCATAACATCGAACCAATACACGAGAGAAAGGAATTGCCAGTATCTGAGTTATAATCACCATAACTAAGAAATTATACTAACTACAACTATTGGTGACTTTCCTTTCTGCACTCCACATCAGGCAAACAAGTAACTAGTAACGTAAGGGAAAACACCCTTACAGTTATGCTTGCAGTAGAAATAACTAAATACATATCTATTTCACTCAGACAAACGCTTATTGTATATAACGCATACTTGCCCTTTCTTTCTAGCCGTAAACAATTCCTACCTGCGATTTATTATTTACCATTTTGCCATATACCCATAATAAAATGTTATTATTCTGTTTCTTATAATCGTGATACGTAATAATGGATAAATCTAATTTATGTATTTATTACCAAAATGTTAGGGGGCTGAGAACTAAAACTGATGTGTTTAAGCGTAATATTTTAGTGTCTAATTATGATGTTGTTTTTCTAACTGAGACGTGGTTGTTGGACGGTATTGCCGACAGTGAGTTGTTTGATGACCGGTATGTGGTTTGGCGTCGTGACCGTGACTACGCTTCTACAGGACAATCTATGGGCGGTGGTGTACTTATCGCAACACGCAAGGAATTAAATATTACCTCGCAACCGACATTCCACTCGAGCGCCGAGGATCTATGGTTAACTTTAACCTATATACAAGGTAATCAGCCGCCAATCAGATTACATCTATGTGTGTTATATTTATGTACACAAAACTTAGGTAATTCATTCTCCCAGCAACTGTATAATTACCTTAACAAACTAAATGATATAATTTTTCAATATCCACTCCATAAATACTTAATTATCGGTGATTTTAATATGAGTAAAATTAGATGGCAACCTAATAACGACCTAACGTACACCCCATTTTATATGCAAAGTAGTGACGAATACTTACTGACGAATTAATTATGCATGGTCTGGCCCAATATAATGGCGTATTAAATAATCAAGGCAGAATTTTGGATTTAGTGCTTCCTAATGACACCGTTAAAGTAACAGAGAGTCTTGACCCACTAGTACCAATCGATCCCCTACACAATGCACTATTAATTAACGTTGATTTTATTACCGTTGACTACCTATGGCCGGCGCCATTTATAAAACGCCTTTTTTTATAAAGGCGATTACAATAAAATCAACTCTGAAATTTTGAAAGTTGACTGGGATTATGAATTTTCTAATAAATCCGTCGAAGACGCTGTCGCGTATTTATTCCCACTGTACAAACCACAAGTAAAAAGTTCCCTGTGTGGTACTCTAGAGTTAGAGAGAAAAATAAATATTTTAGAAAATATAATACCTACGGGAACCGCGCGGATTTGGAGACATTTAAATTGCTGCGTGATAGGGTAAAACATCTTGAAAAAACGTGTCATCAAGCTTATTTGAATGAAGTTGAAAAATCTATTGCTAAGAACCCGAAGTACTTTTGGACGTATTTAAAATCAAAAAATAATAATAAGTCGAGCGCTATTCCAAGTAGCCTCAAATACAACAATGTACAAGCCAATACAGGCAGTGGGATTTGCGATGCATTTTCATCTTATTTATTTTCAAATTTTTCGCAACCCACTACATCTTCACATTCTAATATACCTATAGCCACCCCGGCTTCATACATTTCCGATATTAAAATCAACCTAGACGAAGTGAGGAAATATTTATCGTCGCTTGACACATCAAAATCGGCCGGACCTGATAATTTGCCAGCCTCGTTTCTCATAGCTACCGCTGATGCAATATCAATCCCTGTTACTTTGCTATTTAAAAAGTCTTTATGTGAGGGCATTGTTCCGGAGATATGGAAGTCTGCGTTCATTACTCCTGTCCATAAAAAAGGGCCTAAATCTGACGTCACTAATTACAGACCAATTTAATAAAAGTCGCACAGCGAGCGATGCAGAGCGCAATGTTTGGAGTTTCTCTAAGGAATCGAATCCGGAACGAAGAAATTCGACGGAGAACCAAAGTGTTCAATACAGAGTTCGACTACACTATTTCGGGCCATTTCGCTTATTAAGAAGATGATAACTTTACCTTCGCTCACATTCATCTTATTCAATAAATGAATAACTTCATTTATTTAACTATGTTTGGTTAGTAATCTGCATTTAGTTGATATTTTGGTGAGGGAAAAATAAACAATAGCAATTATTCATAATTGGAAGTAGGTATGCAACATTTATATTTTGAAATGGCGGATTTTCCTTCAACACGAGTAATTGTACAACTTGTATTTTGACAACTACATAAACTAAATAACTCATTTTATTTAAGTTTTGCAACACTTCGCTGATTATAAATCATAATTATCGAATTTTAAATTGAGTTACTTATTTTTCCTTCTACTCATTTTTGATATTTTGAACTAATTCATTTTTCCATTTGAAGTAGAAAAATGATGATATTTCTGAAACGGAAAGAGTATAAACATGGGTGTCAGACTGAAATATGCGCTATGAATTGGTTGTCACGAAAATGGCAAAAAGTGAATTTGGCCAAAATCGTAGTTAGTCATTTTTCTACCTACGCAGACGAACTTATAATGAGGATTTCTATAGTGGTAGAAGTTACATTTGGAGACAAAATTTGATACGTTAAGTATAATGAACTTAATATTTTAAATTTCAAGTCATTTACTTCAAAAACATAGAACTTTCATACAAACTTCCAACCCCCGTTTCAACCACAAAAAGGGGTTGATTTCCAAAGATACATTATTAGTACACCTCCACACCATCTATAGAGCATACATTTTAAATTTCAAGTCTCTTGCTTCAAAAACATAGGACTTTCATACAAACTTCCAACCCCCATTCTACCCCCTTACGGGTGGAGTATCGTAAAATCCGTTCTTAGCGGATGTCTACACCCTACAAGGAACCTACCTGCCAAATTTCAAGTATGTAGGTGTTATAGTTTCTGAGATTTCGTGATGAGTGAGTCAGTGATTTACTCTTTTATATATATAGACTAGCGGCCGCCCGCGACTTCGTACGCGTGGAGTTAGTTATTTGCAAATAATGTTTAATTACATTCGAAAAAGCTAAATACCTAATGAAAGGAAAAAAATAAAAAAGTTAAAAACAATCAATATCTAGACGAATTTTTAGAATCAATGAAGTCGACGGATATTATTTTTTAAAACCTCTTTGTAAAACCTAAAGTACTTTTTATTATTATAATAAAACATCCCTCCTTATAATAGTAAGTATATAGTTGTTTTCAATAATTTTTATCCTTATATATCATTTAAAATCCTTCTGCCATAATTATTTTAACTTCAATAACATTGCTTTTTCATACAAACTTCCAACCCCCGTTTTAACTCCAAAAAGGGGTTGATTTCTAAAGATACATTATTAGTACACCTCCATACCATCTATAGAGCATACATTTTAAATTTCAAGTCTCTTTACTTCAAAAACATAGGACTTTCATACAAACTTCCAACCCCCGTTTTAACACCAAAAATGGGTTGATTTCTAAATGTACATTATTATTACACCTCCACACTATCTATACATTTGAAATTTCAAGTCTCTTACTTCAAAAACATAGGACTGTCATACAAACTTCCAACCCCCGTTTTAACACCAAAAATGAGTTGATTTCTAAAGATACATTATTAGTACACCTCCACACCATCTATAGAGCATACATTTTAAATTTCAAGTTTCTTACTTTAGAAACATAGAACTTTCATACAAACTTCCAACCCCCGTTTTAACCCCAAGAAGGGGTTGATTTCTAAAGATATATTATTAGTACACCTCCACATCATCTATAGAGCATACATTTTAAATTTCAAGTCTCTTGCGTCAAAAACATAGAACTTTCATACAACTTTCAACCCTCGTTTTAACCCCAAAAAGGGGTTGATTTCTAAAGATACATTATTAGTACACCTCCACACCATCTATAAAGCATACATTTTAAATTTCAAGTCTCTTGCGTCAAAAACATAGGACTTTCATACAAACTTCCAACCCCCGTTTTAACACCAAGAATGGGTTGATTTCTAAATGTACATTATTATTACACCTCCACACTATCTATACATTTTAAATTTCAAGTCTCTTACTTCAAAAACATAGAACTTTCATACAACTTCCAACCCTCGTTTTAACCCCAAAAAGGGGTTGATTTCTAAAGATACATTATTAGTACACCTCCACACCATCTATAAAGCATACATTTTAAATTTCAAGTCTCTTGCGTCAAAAACATAGAACTTTCATACAAAATTCCAACTCCCGTTTTAACCCCAAAAAGGGGTTGATTTCTAAAGATACATTATTAGTATACCTCCACACCATCTATAGAGCATGTATTTTAAATTTCAAGTCTCTTACTTCCAAAACATAGAACTTTCATACAAACTTCCAACCCCCGTATTAACCCCAAAAAGAGGTTGATTTGCAAATTTACATTATTAGTACACCTCCACACCATCTATAGAGCATACATTTTAAATTTCAAGTCTCTTGCTTCAAAAACATAGGACTTTCATACAAACTTCCAACCCCCGTTCTACCCCCTTAGGGGTGGAGTATCGTAAAATCCGTTCTTAGCGGATGTCTACACCCTACAAGGAACCTACCTGCCAAATTTCAAGTTTGTAGGTGTTATAGTTTCTGAGATTTCGTGATGAGTGAGTGAGTGATTTTCTCTTTTATATATAAAGATTAAAGGCCAATATATATATAATTATGTATAATAGGTATGGCACTAATTTCAAACGAATGTATTTAGTTAGAAATTGACATAACTAATTAATAACAAAATACCTAATTACCCAAATAACAGTATGATTGCCATGTAATGTAAAACGAAACAATATACTTACTAAACATTTGTTAATTAAAAAATATTTCAATTTATGCGATGTAATTTTATTAGGTGTAAGGGGCTCAACACGTAATTTGAGCCAATGCCAACCTCGTCTGTACTTGGTGCACCATGCTACCTGCTGTGATAGACTAACGAGGCTCTGGTGAAAATGGAGTTGAGCATAGCGTTTGTATAAACTGCCCGGCTGGGGAAGCACCTCCAGCTCACAGAATACCGCAGCCAAATAACGATTTTCTTGAGTTAGATACTGTTGAATGATGGCACTTGGTGGAACATTATTATATAATATTATGATAAAACACTTGTACTATTCCACTTAATTATATTTAATTTTACCGACCGGTTTCGCCGCTAAGGCATTATCAAGGTATCTTGAGGGTTGTTGTGTTCCTGCGAGTGCGTGAGGTCACCAGAAATGAAGGAGTTGCTGTTTTGAGCTTCTACTACGGGTATTAGATAACTGCTATTATACTTAAATATTTTTTTTGGAAAAACATACATATAATACTTAGAAAACACCCAGGCAAAGAAAAACATAGATGTTTATGCACACAAATATTTGGATTTGCCTTGTGCGGGGAACAAACTTTAGGATTTTTTTATGCAACTAAGGTGGTAAATAAGTACACGACCTGCCTGATGGTAAGCAGTCATCGCAGCCTACAGACGCTCGCAACAGTCTGACAGTGTATCACTCACGCGTTACTGACTCTGTAAAAACCTATAAACGCCTTTCTTAAGGAATCCCATGCGGCAGTCTCTTGGTAAAACCTCTGCAGGTAATTTATTCCACAATCTGAGAGTGCGTAGAAGAAAACCTCTTTAGGTGTTCTTATGTTTGACGAAAATCGGTCCAAGATGGCGCCGCCACCAAATGACGGATTACAAATTTTTCCACAACCCCTTCTATATGGGTATCAAATGAAAGGGCTCGACTAGTAGATTACTATACACTATGATAAATTTCAAATCCAAGATGGCCGCCACCACAAAATGGCGAATTAAATATATTTTTGTTCACAACTGCTTCAATATGGGTATCAACTGAAAGGGATTCACTAGACTAGAAGCACAGTATAAGTAATAGTACTACGTACAGTATGGCCTCTCCCTGCCGCTCTCTCGTGTCGACCTCACCTCCCCTCTGAGACTAATCGGGAACAGTTTGTATGGCGCCGCACGCACACACGCTCATTCACGCTCTGCACAGACGTCTTTCTTTATGTAGTAGTAAACGACGCGACATTGTATGGAGTGGCCGGGGTGTGCTAGAAGGTAAATTTCAAATCCACGATGGCCGCCACCACAAAATGGCGAATTAAATATATTTTTGTTCACAACTGCTTCAATATGGGTATCAACTGAAAGGGATTCACTAGACTAGAATGTCAGGGGTTTCTTAAGCTTTAATTTTATAAATCCAAAATTTATTTTCTCACCGATATTTTCTATAATTTCTATGTACCACTATATTTTTTTTTACGTGAGAGGGGGGCAAACGAGCATGTGGGTCACCTGGTGGAAAGCAATCACCACCGCCCATGGAGACCAGCGACACCAAGGGGTCGCCGATCCGTTGCCATCCTTTTAAGGAAAATGAAAACTCTGTTCTTGAAGGCACCCATGTCGTAGTTGTTCGGAAATACCGCTGAGGGAAGTTGATTCCACAGTTTCACTGTTCGTGGTATAAAGTGTCTTAGGAAACGTACTGTAGTAGATTGCCAATTATCAAGATGATATGGATGGAATTTTAATTTATGGCGAGTTGTACGATAGTGGAATTCAACGGCAGGTATCAAATCAAACAGCTCATCCGAGCACTCCCCGTGATATAATTTGTATAGAACTATATTTGTATAGAAATATATAAAAATATGTCCCGATGACCTCGATTGTATTGTACTATAAAATCAAAAATATGTTGTAATTGGTTGCCAGCACTTAATAATTCTTGTCTACATACAAACTTCCTAGGAAAGGAAACCACACATATTAATTATTGTGTTGATTTATTGTCAATTCAATGCGCATACGCTTGCAACGCTGTATGCGCATTGAATTTTATTATTAATTACATTATGATATGAATATAAATTATTAATTACAGTAGCTGTTTTGATTCCCGCTCATTTTCTTATCTATTGTTTATTGTTATCACGTGGTTTTGTTTCTTGTCCAAGCGAGTAATAAAATCACTGAAAAATGGGGTGTGCCTGTTAGACTTGTGTAGTTCCTGAGTGAGTAGTTCAATTGTACCAGATCACCATACAAGCCGGTTCATGTCACTCACTCTTTCTTGTCCCAAGTAGTTCACTGCGTCATTTAGTTCAATCGAGTGACAAAGAGTAAAAAGAACGGAAATTCATAAAGCGTACGAGCTAGAATGAGAGAGATACGTTGTAATGCCAAAATTGCTGATAGAGAGCGAAAAGGACGGAAGATTCTGAAATTGTTCGAGATAAAAAGAGACAGATAGTTTCGTGCGTGGTTGACTGACCGAATTAAAACTCTAAGGCTAAGGACATAAGAACCATAAGCTGTTAGCGAAAATATGCTATAGTAGTAGTACAAGGCTCAATTTTTATATTAATTATTATTTTAACCACTAAATAATTTCTTTTTACTCAAGCTTGACAGTCCTAAGCCTGTGAAAAGTTTGAAGGAAAATCAATATTTATAAAGGAATTTATAAAATATTTCATTAGTTACACTTATTTAAAACAAAAATACAATGTCATCAACATGATGCAATAGAAATGTAGAAGGAATCAATCAATAGAACTACTGAGTCGATTGAATCAAAGATACATTGTACTAAACTGAACGAGTGAGTCAAAAGAACTACAGAAGTATAAGAACGGGAATTAACGCGATCATGCATAAGGGTATTTACATACCTTTATTATTGCCTGACGTTTCGAGCAGGTTGCACCGGCCGTGGTCACAGGCTGACTGTCTCAGCGGTGTTACTCTGTCTCCGTTGTCGAGGTCGATGAATCTTCATCTACCCCCGTGTTGTTCGATATCCATGTACCGCGACATACTACACTCACGACATCCCTATTCTGCGAGCTAACCGACGCGTCCATATTCTGTCTGTTACCCGACTGCAAATCAAAACGAGGTTGAGTGATCTTAATCACTGGGTTCCATGTCGCAGATAACTTATATCCATCTTCTCGATTGAAATTAGTATATTTCGTCATTTCAATCGCTTCACGCACAATTCTTGAGAAGAAGTGGCGATTTGTAGAGAGGACTTGCGTACGATGAAATTCAATCCAGTGATTCGTGCCTGCTTCGAGTATATGTTCTGCAATCGCTGATTTGCTCGTCTGGCGGTTCTTAACAGCGGCGATGTGTTCTCGGACCCTTTCAGCGATGGTTCGCTTCGTTTGCCCTATGTAAGAACTACCGCAGCTGCAGTTTATTTTGTAGACGCCTGGAGTTTGTAGTGGCAAGCTATCTTTCGGTGAACCCACCAAATGGTTGACTTTTGTACTCGGTGTGTAAACGGTTGGGATGGAATATTTCTTTAATACCGAGCCAACCTTATCTGTCACTCCTTTGATGTAGGGCATGTGGGCTGGTTGTCTCTTCACCTCTGGATGCCTGACCCTCCTTGCCGGTTTCTTGAGTCATCCATTCACTTTATATCCGTTTCTTTTAAGTACCTCCTGAACATGATCCAACTCTTACTCTAAATGTTCAGGGTCACAGAGATCGTAGGCTCTGTTCTTTAGAGATGTCATAACGGATTGCAAGTGTCGCGGGTGGTGGTGGGATGTTGCATGTAAGTACCTATCCGTGTGTGCAGGCTTGCGGTGACAAGAAATGGGGGTGGGGATGTGTCAAGCTGTTAATTGCACAATGTCTGTCGTGTTTGTGCTAAATACTGGGCCTCCCGGTGCCGTCTGTCTGTTCGGTGTGTGTTGTGGAGAACTGTCCCCGTTATACGTGCTGGATAGTCTGACGGTTATGGATGCCAGGATTGATTTTTTGTTTTTTTTTTTAAATAAAAAAAGGTATACCTCGACCGATGAGGTTCGTGTCGGCACCTGTTGGCTGTCGCAGAATACCGGCGCTGTCTGTATTACACAGCAGTAATGCCGAGCGATGGCCAATTAACATCATAATTATGTACATGTTTGTTTGAAATGTTTATTGTTATTGTGTATTGTGTGAATTTATTGTTTCATGTTGTGATGTTAATAAACGTATTTTATTATAATTGTAAGCCACCGGACTGGGGAATGTACCTCCACCTCACAGAATACCGCAGCCAAATAACAATTCCCTTGAGGGTTGTTGTGAAAAACTGACATATTTAATTTTTAGATTTAACACATTTTTTAATATTCTATGTGTTGTTAGTGTATACTATTCTGTGCCACTGTGTCTCCTGTGTAGCCAGGATTAACAGCGGTGACCACCAAAAAAGGCAATGAACAGTGAAGTCCATTGCAGTCCCGGGGGTAAAACTACGGCCGCCTTGGAACTCACAACGAATTTAATCAGAAGAAATTTGTAGGAGTAAGAAGCTTTTGGAATTTGACTTCCGCTCTTAGCCATGTGAGAGACAACAATATGGGCAAATAAGGCATTGAAGAGGTGGCTAGTCAAGTGAAGCTCAACTGCCGTGCACCACGGATTTTATGTATCTAACACTATTGGGGACGTAAAACATTGAGTTGTTACCTAACACATCGATTCAAATAATATGAATTGCTAAATCATTATATTATTAGCAAGTGCTATGGTATTAGAGAACATGCATTAAATTGGTTCGCATTGTAACAGACTTCTATTATGTTAAAAGTCGTTTCAGTATTTTCCTGAATATTTTACGTACCGCTAGATGATCACGTGGCCACTCGTTCATTTTATATTACACGCGAATTTTCATACTAAAATTTGAAGGTAGAAGTTACAGCATGTTATCTGAAGAACAGGAAACAAAGTACAGAAATATCCTGATTAAATAATAACAAGGAAAATATTGTACGCATGTCAAATTTTATTATCAATATTAGGGCCTTTACTAGTCATTATTTATATATATATTATACGCTTGTTAACGACATATTTTTTTACATTGTATATGTGATAAATGTCACGTAGAAAAGTCATACAATTTTTCATACAAAAAACAAACAGAACAAAGCTAATAATTTTGACCTAAAAATCGAGGGTTGGGTGGTTTAGACCAGTGTTTCCCAATAGTGGTACGCGTACCCCCGGGGGTACGCGAGATTGCATCAAGGGGTACGCGCAGCAATCTCTTAACTAAAATATTAAATCCTTAAAAAACAATAATGCAATAACAATTGCCAAAAATAATATTGAATTTAGTTAAACGATGAGCAGGTAAGTCAAACGTATGCATCGAGCTGTTTAGTGTGTCATTAGAACGTCTTTTGATGATAATAAATAGATATATAATATAATGATTATTTAAGAAAAAATAAAAACCGACTTCAGCTGGCATCAGGGCAAATTTAAGGGTTACAATCGATTTTTCAGGGATCCCCTAACCAGACCCTGACTTGGTGAATATGGGACCAACTCGCAAACATACCCTTTCAAATAAAATAAAAATTTGACCACACGTGCTTATAAAATTTAAGAATTTCTCTTGATTTCCCTGGGATCCCATCATCAGATCCTGACTTGGTGAATATGGGACCACCTTGCAATCATACCCTTTCAAATAAAAAAAGAACTTTGAAAATCGGTTCACAATTCGCGGAGATATCAAATAACATACATACAAAAAAAAACATACATACAAAAAAAAAGTTCTAAAGTTGTAACTAATTTGATAATCTCATTTGATAATTTGGGGTGTAAGTGGCTCATCAACATCTTTGAACCAAAGCGAACTTCACCTGCTCGCGGTACACCCTGCTGACTGACAAACGAAGCTCTGGCGAAAAGAGAGGTAGGGAGCGTAATTGTAAGCTACCCGACTGGGGAATGTACCTCCACCTCACAGAATACCGCAGCCAAATAACAATTCCCTTGAGGGTTGTTGTGTTCCTGCGAGTGAGTGAGGTCACCAGAAAGGAAGGAAGGATATGCTGCGTTGGCAGCGGGGGTGGCGGCGCGCGAGCAATATTTTATGTTGCGAGCGTTAATATGGCTACGGTAACCGTTTCACATCAGGCGGGCCGTATGCTTGTGCGCCACCCGACGTAGTATAAAAAAAAAAATCTCAGTCTGTATTTGTTACATAGGTAATGTATAAAATTGGTTATATAAAAATCGTTTTATTTTTGTGTTGACCAAACTGTTTTCACTTATATACAAACTAGCTGTTACCCGCGGCTTCGCCCGCGTGGTCCTAGTCAGCTGCAATTGATTTATGTATATTTTTTAAGCTATTGCATAGCTTCTATCGCGGGCCTTGAGCGCGGGGACCGAATCCAGAAATTCCGTAACGAAAAAACCTCACGCTCCCCACGTCATCGTCTAACGTCGTTTCAGTTCGGCAGTCTTCGACTAGACATGCGCAAAACAGTACTTTGAAACGTACTGCCATATGGCATGACATATCGTACCGCGTCATATGGCATTATAGCAGTACCCCGAACATGACACATGACACATGATTAGACGTATTGTACGACTCTACGAAACTCGTTTTATTTATTTAATAATAGAAAAATTTGTTTTCTTATCGGTCACCACGCTCAAAAAGTGTAACTTGAATTAATATCAAAGAAAAAGCAATACTGCATGAATAAAATAAATAAATAAAATTATAATTGCATAAGTTGATACAAAATGCTATGCAATAGCTTTACCGCGGCAGTCCCCGAGTGCCACACGTCTTTTTTTT
This sequence comes from Hypsopygia costalis, assembly GCA_937001555.2. Taxonomy (NCBI): domain Eukaryota; kingdom Metazoa; phylum Arthropoda; class Insecta; order Lepidoptera; family Pyralidae; genus Hypsopygia; species Hypsopygia costalis. Next base: position 1,608,353 of record OW443355.2, read on the forward strand.
TCTTGTAGTTTTTTACTTCGTGGCATAAAAATTAGTACCAATATGTACAAATTTTAATGATGATCGGCTGCATACTCTCTCTTTCTACCGCACTGCGAAAATGTATGCCTGCTCCTACTGTTTATTTTTAATGTAATATAAATCGTCATGTTTGTGTACGATAGCGCAATAAATGAATATTGTATTTTACCACATAAATAATAGTATTTTCATACTTTCATACATACCCTAACCATTCCAAAATATGTATCCAAAAATGAAAGTTATTAATGTTCATGGTTCAAGTTTTCACATCTGCCGGCACTCCCAGAGTGCAACCCGTTTTTAGGGATGCGTGCCTCAAAACGGAAAACGGAACCCTTATAAGGTCACTTTGTTGTCCGACCGTCTGCCAATCTGTCTGTCAAGGCCCTCTATGTCTAGAATGCGTGGAGGTATCAAGCTGAAATTTGAACTGTATGTACTCAGGTTTACGGTCCCATGAAGTTGTAAAAAAAAATCAAACTGCAAGTTCACTTAAAAAAAGATACAGCCAAAAATTCTGCAAAAAACGTATATTTCAACACATTCTCAAGGGAATCAAAACTCATAGGGTACTTCCCGTTGACCTGGAACTATGAAATTTGGCAAGTAACATCAATATAGACTACAAGTACAGGAATAAATCTCAAAACTATGCATTTGTAATTAAATCTTAAAAATAGGGGGTCTATATTTTTATAGGGGGTCGAAATTTCAAATTGAAGCTACTAGTTCAAATGGGGTATCATATCAAAGTGCTAGTATATGTCGACATTGCAAAATATATTTTATCTAATCTCATACTGAAATTTACACATTAAAAAACTAAACACAGTATCATAATGACAGTCTTTACGCACAAGCTGTCAAAATAAATTTAAAAAGTTATTTTTCGATACAGCTCTTCTATGGACAACTGTATCGTAAAATAACTTTACATCTCTCATATTCGGTAAGTAGGTCCTTATTACCCCCAAATGGGGCTTGTAGGTGACCAATTAGCGCTCTAGGATAATAATGTAGCTTTAAAAGGCTCTAGGGCGGTAAGTAATTAAAAAAAAAATACTTTTCTCTTTCAAAAAGTTCGCGTACATCTAACCATCATACTGGCAATAGACATCATGCATTCAGCCCAATGACAAAAGAGGCCGCTTCGCTATTCAGCCTTGTCTTCGTATGAGTATAATAGTAATCAATTTTAAATATCGAACGGCGAAGCTCAATTTCCTTCTAGAAAAAAAAAAATAAAAAAAAGAGATGAAAAAAGGCGGGAATAGAAACTTTTACTTTTAATATTGTTTGTTTTCGGGATTTTTTTATAATTACGTGCTAATTAGGAAAAAAACATGAGTTCTGCAAGTGATGAAGATATAAGCTGCACTCCCGATTCAATGAAAATGGAAGCTGAAGCAGCAATTAACAATATTTTGCCTGAAAGTTCTAAAGAGAGATATTTGAAAACTTACGACGAGTTCATGAAGTGGCGAAAAGAAAAACAAGTGAAGTCTTGTATTCTTGTAATCCCGGTTTTTTTCTACTTACCTCACAATCGAGGCGCCCTCGCTGCGCTCGTGCGCCTAAATATCTCGGGCTGCAATTGATGCCTTACAGCCCTCGGCTACTAATCTACTATTTTTACCATTTCGATACAGCTTCAGCCCTGGATACAGGTATTTTAAACAGGTTGCAATGCAAATACATTGCAACTATGCAAATTTTTTCTACATAATCTGTGAACGCGGCGCCGCGCGGCGTGTCGCGCATGCGCACTACGCATGCTCGATCTGCAAATGGATTTTTATGTAAGAATTATAGCTGATAGATTAACTTCATGGTTGTATTTAAAATATTATTATCATATATTTCATGAGATTAGATAAAGTAGTGTATGAAACTGCACATAATTAGGTATTAAAATACTCGTGTGGTATTATTATAACACTCGCCTTCGGCTCGTGTTATAAACTCACACTCGTATTTTAATAACCCTTATTATGCAACAGTTTCATAAACTACTATTATCTAATCTCATACTGAAATTTACACATTAAAAAACTGAACACAGTATCATAATGACAGTCTTTACGCACAAGCTATCAAAATAAATTTAAAAAGTTATTTTTCGATACAGCTCTTCTATGGACAACTGTATGTATCGTAAAATAACTTTTTTACCATTTCGATACAGCTTCAGCCCTGGATACAGGTATTTTAAACAGGTTTCAATGCAAATACATTGCAACTATGCAAAATTTTTCTACATAATCTGTGAACGCGGCGCCACGCGGCGCGTCGCGCATGCGCACTACGCATGCTCGATCTGCAAATGGATTTATAGGTAAGAATTATAGCTGTTAAATTAACTTCATGGTTGTATTTAAAATATTATTATCATATATTTCATGAGATTAGATAAAGTAGTGTATGAAACTGCACATAATTAGGTATTAAAATACTCGTGTGGTCTATTAAAACACTCGCCTTCGGCTCATGTTTTAAACTCACACTCGTATTTTAATAACCCTTATTATGCAACAGTTTCATAAACTACTATTTCGATACAGCTCTTCTATGGACAACTGTATCGTAAAATAACTTTTTTACCATTACGATACAGCTTCAGCCCTGGATACAGGTATTTTAAACAGGTTGCAATGCAAATACATTGCAACTATGCAAAATTTTCCTACATAATCTGTTAACGCGGCGCCGCGCGGCGCGTCGCGCATGCGCACTACGCATGCTCGATCTGCAAATGGTTTTATAAGTAAGAATTATAGCTGTTAAATTAACTTCATAGTTGTATTTAAAATATTATTATCATATATTTCATGAGATTAGATAAAGTAGTGTATGAAACTGCACATAATTAGGTATTAAAATACTCGTGTGGTCTATTAAAACATTCGCCTTTGGCTCATGTTTTAAACTCACACTCGTATTTTAATAACCCTCATTATGCAACAGTTTCATAAACTACTATTACATAATCCTTGTAAAAGTGACACCTTGCCGAGACTTTTTGATAATCCAGCAGTGCTATTACGTATCTCCGATGACAGCTCATAGTGATGATCACTGAGCAAAGTTCTCAACGATGAACTGTCAAACGTCTCGTTTCGCATTCGCTAACTCCAGTGATCAACTAAGATGACGTCATATCTTATCGCTGATGTCCACCGTAAACAATTTTGACAGTTGTTTATGTATCGATAAACTCAAAGTTGGCATTATGTAAACTTAGTCGACATCAAATACGTCACAAAGTGATAATCACTTTGTTTTTTCATCGCATCGCGAAAGACACTGCTAATGAGTAGTGTTTTACAGTTTTAAAGTGATGATCACTATTATCCGACTGTGTTAAATAGACAGTAAGACAAAAGCTTTTACTAAGCACTTCGTGAATTACGTAGTATGGAAGGTTAATGTTATGATTTTGTCGTTTTTAATTGATTTTTGTCAATTATTATTTTATGATGTGTGTAGTCATCTACTATATAAAAATAAGTCGGGTTTTCCTTCCTGACGCTATAACTCCAGAACGCACGAACCGATTTCCACGGTTTTGCATTCGTTGGAAAGGTCTCGGGCTCCATGAGGTTTATAGCAAAGAAAATTCTGGAAAAATTTGAAAAGAAAAGCGGGAAAATCTTTTTTCACATACAGCGCCATCTGGTGGCGAAACGGAGTTCGCCGGGTTTGCTAGTTATTTATAATAATTAGTATCTATTTTTAGTATTTTACTGAAACATTTTTGTTTTGTTTTTTAAATTTTGAATTAATACGTGATATTAATAATAATCATCATCATCATCAATAATTTCGGATAATGTTGATATTGCTGTGAGTAACAATGGCAACAGTTATGAGGTGTAAGTGGCTCACCGCTATTTTTAGAGCCAAAAACAACCTCGCCTGTATGCGATGCACTCTGCCGACACGCAAAAGAGAGATAGGGCACCTCGAGGGAAGTACAAATAAAATAGATACAAAGCTGTTGAGGATTGTTGTGTTTTTGTGAGTGAATGAGACGTGAGGAGATGCTGCATTATTAACGGAGTTGCCAGCGCGCGATCAATAGTCCATGTACTAATAACGTCTATATGACTACAATTCATATGAGGCTGGCCGTAAGCTTATTTGTCACATCATGTCGTAAAAAAGATAAATACTTAATTAAAGCTTTTGGGCCGCATTAACCCATATTCAGCTACAATTCTCTCAATCGAAGGGGTATAGAGCGTACTCCACCACTCGCGATTAATAAACCTATCCATAGACGGGCCACGGCCAATGTTGCTTAACTCGCGAGTGAGTAATGTTACAAGTCGTGAGGAAATGCTGCGTTAGCAACGGAGTGTACCAGCGCGTGAATGAAACTCCTTGTACTTATTTCAAACGTCTTTTTGACTACCGTAGGCGCTTTACGTCAGGTGGGTCGTATGTTTATTTGTTACTCGGCGTTGTATAAAAATGATCCAGCGTTAGCAGCTATAAGCTACGATAGCCACATTATATCAGGCGAGCCGTATGCTTGTTTGGCACTTTACGTGATGTTCAAAAAAGTTCACAAGGAACTAAAAAGCAAATGTAATTAGGTACATCACTTAAAACATATCGCTGCTTACATCAATCGAAATAAAAATGTTCCCATGAAACGTAAAATTTGTATTTGGCGCCAAATACAGCTTCCGAGTGGTTATAAACCGTTCAAAATAAAACTTCATACAAAGCTACTCATACTGACGCCCGTAAGTAAGTATTTAACCTTGCAGCATAATGTCGATAAGAACTAGAGGTGTCGAGTCGAGTGACGCGCGTGAAGGCCACCGTAAAAGCACCGTGAGTTGATAGTCACCGAGTAAGATACGTAATACCAATCTTTGTGTTTTCTCGGTTGTCATCAAAGTTCGGTGTACAACTGAATTTCGTTGTTCACTGAAAGTGTCAAAGTTAGCCAATAACCCTGCAGATGACATAAACGACCACTTTCTAAATATTCCTAATGCAGCTCCAGTCACGGATTCTCAATTCTCTTTTAATGAAACACACCGATTTAGCGACGCTACTCTACACTTAAATCCTGTCACTGAAAGTGACATTGCTCGTTTCATCATGGCAATCAAGTCCAATGCGATTGGAAGCGATGGTATTAGTAGAGATCTTGCTCACTCTTCCTCATACTTTAAGCATCATTACTGAAATTGTAAACAGATCTATCCTTACTGGTGATGATTTGATATTGCTCTTTACAACTTTTAAGAGGTTAATAGGGATTTTTGTATACGTTTATAACTTTGTATGGGGAAAAATATTAAATGGGCATTTCAGCAAGGAACTTTGTGAATGTAGTCCTAAAACAAAATAAGTAAACACGTATTTCACGATTTTTCGATATTCAACCCCTAAGTGGGCGAACAAGGTTATGAATGAAATTCATACATCTTCATGTAGGTACGAAGTCACGTGCAAAAGCTAGTTTATATAAAAGGCAAACTTAATGCTAAAACATTGTCTACCAGTTAATCCTGTAGTGACTGCACCTACACTTGTGTGACTGCCAAAATTTTTGACATTTCTGTGTAGTTGAGCTACTGCTTTATATTACTACTGTGCTGTAGTCATATACTACATATTCGTATATTCTGTGGCACATTACGTATGTGTATCGTGACGTCAACCCATAATATTTTTAATGCTCCCGAAGATTTACGGCTGCCCGATGGAATAACAAGAAATATTTTTATTGTTTGATTTCCAAAGTAAATTTATATTTTCTCAAACATCAAGTTCCGGAAGGAAATGTTGATTAAAACTTTTGCGAGAATAACTTGGAGTAAGACTTGGATGAAAAATGAGCCTATTATATTAAATTTTCTTTCGTATTGGATAGAATAACAAAGATAAAGTTAGTGAAACTATGAAGATCATAGTCTTCATTCATTAGTTACAAGCTAAAGGAATTAAATGACCTAAAAAATTTGACTACGTGCACTATGGCATATCCCAAATTGCTTTTGAGCATTTAAATTATTTATGTGTATGTAATATTAAAGAATTACTAGCTGACCCGGCAAACGTTGTTTTGCCATATACATTAATCGTTTATGGGTATAAAAAATAGATGTTGGCCGATTCTCAGACCTACCCGATATGCACACAAAATTTCATCAAAATCGGTCAAGCCGTTTCGGAGGAGTATGGCAACGAAAACTGTGACACGAGAATTTTATATATTAGATATTAGATTGCACGTGTTCAATTTTTATGCGGACAATAACTGCAATAAGCACTTACAAAAAATATTGACTAAAAATATATGTACTCACAAAAAATATACGCAAAAAATATAAATTCCTTTTTTATTTGCTTATTTATATCCCCCATCAATGGAGAGATGCGTTGGTTACACCAATACCCAAGACTGCAGTTCCTGCTGATTTTGGTGACCTTCGACCAATTAGCATTCTACCATTCCTGTCCAAAATTTTGGAGAAGGCAGTATACTACCAATTGGTAAGGTACATTGAAGCTAATGAAGTTCTTCCAGCGAATCAATCTGGATTTCGTAAAAATCGCGGAACTATCACAGCCCTTTTGGATGTCACTGATAACATACTGGCGGCGCAGGATTGTGGACGTGGCACTATTTTAACACTTTTAGACTTTTCTCGTGCTTTTGACGGTCTGAATTTTCCGCTTCTTCTATCCAAATTGTCTTTCTATGGACTGGACACTCATTCTGTGAATTGGTTCAGAAGCTACCTTGCTGGTAGGTCGCAGGCCGTAAGACTGTCGCGGGATGATTGAAGGCTTTAGGTTGCCGGTTCCAAAATGAAACACGTTCTCACACTTTATATTACACGATATATTCTATTTAGTACATATGCAATACGTTTAACAAAGAAAATAGGGACGGCGCGCGGTCACGCCCAGTAGTACAGACCGATGGTTTAACACTGGCCGATGTTCCCAGCATCTACCTTACATAAACATTTATAAATATTTATTTCCTACGCCGCACTTAAACATAAACATCAAATATACTCGTATAACAAAGGAGCCTGTCGCTAACACTCCCCACCCCAGTGCTGGTTCAGCACTCAACACCTAGTGGTACGGGAGTGACGCGCGCCGCTGACCGCCGCAGCACGCCACCTCTTGGCATCCTGATGTCCACCACACGAATTCGTCCATCCTTGCCGGGGTAGACGTGAACTATAACGCCCCGAGGCCACATATTTCGTGGCGAGTCAGGATCTACAACAAAAACAAAATCTCCTACCTTTAGAGAAGGTTGATCCTGATGCCATTTTGACCTCGGGATTAGGGACGGCAAGTACTCCTTGAGCCAACGTCGCCAATACATATCTGCCAGCCTTTGAGCTTTTCGCCACTGTTTCCGAAGAAATAGATCGGAATCATCGAAAAGTCCTGCTATTGGCAAGTTGGACGACGAACCAATAAGAAAATGATTCGGCGTGAGTGACTCCAAACTTCCGGGCTCTACAGAGACATGGGTCAGTGGCCGACCATTGACTATATTCTCCACTTCCGCTAAAAATGTGAGCAAAGTTTCATCCCTTGGCGCTCGTTCTTTTAATACGACTCGGAGAGAAGACTTTACGCTGCGAATCAATCGTTCCCACGCCCCACCCCAATGCGGGCTCGCGGGAGGTATGAAAGTCCAGTGGGCACCGCTGTTAGAAGCTTCTGTTATCAAAGCTTCATTATTTAGCTCTAGTACTGACTTACGAAGTTCGACATCGGCGCCTCGCAGGTTGGTACCATTATCCGAATAGATGAATCGCGGCCACCCTCTCCGACAAGACATACGGCGAAGTGCCATGATGAGGGAATCAGTGCTCAGTGAGTGCACCACTTCGAGGTGTATGGCACGGACAGTGAGGCAAGTAAATAAAACACCATACCTTTTTTCTCTTCGTCGTCCTACCACGACCTCCATTGGGCCAAAGAGATCAATGCCGCAGAAAGTAAATGGTCTCTGGTGGTGCCCCATTCGTGCTTCAGGTAAGTCACCCATTCTTGGTACAGATGGCTTCGCCTTTCTTAGTCTGCAAAAATAACATTTAGAAGTTATATCTTTAACTGTAGGACGTATTCTAATCAACCAGTATTTCTGTTTGAGGTCATTAACTACGGTCTCCTGGTTACCATGTGCCGCCTTGACGTGGTAGTGCCTGACTAGAAGTCTAGTTATTGGATGTCGTCCATCGAGAATCACAGGCCTTTTCGTCTCCATAGCTACGTCAGGAGCAGCGTCGATGCGGCCACCTACACGAAGAAGATGTTGCTCATCCAGATATGGCGACAAAGTTCGTAGACGACTGTCACGTGGTACGTACTTACCACGTTCCAGTAAACTAATTTCATTACTGAACGAATCCTTTTGAACCCTTTGCAGTAGTAGACATTCGGCCCGCTCCATCAATGTACAGTCATCATCAGCGCAGGTAAGTTTTTTACATTTTTTTATAAATTTCAGGACTGCAGCGGTAGATCTCAATAGCCGGAGCCAAGAGGAGAACGAGCCAGGATCAGGTACCGGTATGTCACAAACATCTTGTGTAATCCCTACGTAGTCTGTAATTAAATCATTATCCAAAGCAGGCTCCAAAATATCGCAAGGCCAGCTAGACTCACTCGTGTATAAGAATTGAGGTCCATTAAACCATTCATTTAAAAAACTATCGTAATTAAAAACATCCCTTGTTGCTATATCCGCTACGTTTAATTTCGTCGGCACGTACCTCCATTCTGATACACTTGTGAGTTCGTCAATCTCGCCTAACCGGTTCGCTTCAAACGTTTTGTATGTGCGCCTATTATTACGTAACCAATGCAATACGGTCGTAGAATCGCACCAAAAGAAACGCCTCTGAGGTACCAACTTATGTTCAGTAGTAATCGTGTGCGCAAGTCTCGCCGCTAATAATGCTCCCTGTAATTCTAGACGTGGTACAGTCACATGTTTTACCGGCGCAACCCGGCATTTGCTTGCCACTAACGCAACACATATTTTATTGTTGTATATCCACCGCCAATATGCAACGGCGCACGTAGCTTGCTTCGAACTGTCACAAAATATATGTAGAACTAGGTTGCTATAACGTTCTGCGCGCGCGCAGCTATCGTCGATAATATGGCTCGTAACCGAGGCAGCCGCGTCGTAGCCCGCTCGTGCTGTTGTAGACGTCGTAGATGTACTCACTTTAGTATGAAAGGAAGCTGCTACGTCCGAGAGGGGCTCAGATGCTGTCTCGCTCGCACTCGTGGCAACTTGTTTATAACACCTGGGCAAGCGAATCTTATCTATTACCTTTAATAATTCGATCCAGTTGCGCCATTTACTATAAATAGCATCGGGGATCGGTTCATCCCAACCTGTACTTAAGCGCCATGTGTCTTGAAGCATTATTTTCCCCTGTATAGTAATGGGCGAAAGAAATCCAAATACATCGAAAATTGACATTATGACACGAAGCATGATCCTTTTTGTTGGCCTCTCCTTGCCTTGAATAATATACTCTGGAATGCGCTTTAAAGATACGTCAAAAGCTAATTCGTCTGTACCTGGATACCAAATCAGACCAAGCGTGCGCTCACCCTCACATTGCTGGCCAATTTTGAACTTTACCGCGGTGGGTCCTAAGGTTTCTTTCGGCACGGTTTCTAGTACAGCCACGCTGTTGCTGGTCCAGTTCCGCATATGAAAACCACCCTCCCTGTGAATACTAGCGATATTACGTACCATGTTGATCGCCGTTTCTTCATCCGGTAGACTTTGAATATAATCGTCCATATAATGGGAGTTGACGATCGCGTCGACTGCGTCCAGCATAGAGGACTCATATCGCTGGGCGTTCTTGTTTTTGACATATAACGCAAGAAAGGGTGAACATTTCGCCCCAAACAAGAGAGATTCCATAATGTAAGTTCTTACTTGTTCGGTAGGGTTGTCCCTCCACAGGAACCTGAATGCGTGTTGATCCTTAGGAAGAATTTTTATTCGAAGGAACATGTCCTGAATGTCTCCAGTTACCGCTATACCATTTTCCCGGAAGCGTAACATTACGCCTAAAAGTGAGGTAAGTAAATCCGGTCCTTTTAATAAATAATCATTCAAACATAAGCCATTGGCTGCCCTATCTGCAGCATCAAACACTAAGCGTAAGGATTTTTTATTACAGTTGTCGACGCCGAAATGCGGTAAGTACCAAGTCCTGTCAGTGCATGCCGTTTCCTTTAGTTCCCTAGCAAAATGATTATCAAACAAATGCCTTACCCTTTCCCTGTACCGTTCAGAGTAACCCTTATCTTTTTCCATTCTTTTTTCCACACCTTTTAACCTTTTCAGTGCACCGGAATACGTATCAGGTAATGTACAAGTCGCATCCTTCCAGGGCAAGCCGACTTGCCACCTGCCGTCGATCAGCTGAGCTGTACGCTCCACCTGTTCGACAGCGCGAACATCGTCATCATTCCGTCTGGGCTTACCCGACACTCCCATAGATTCAAGTGTAAAGTATCTACGTACCTCCTCATGTAGTTCTCGCAGTTCACGTTCTGTGGAGAAAGACTCTGAGACATGCAGCACAACATTGACATCGTCGCGGGCACCGGCGGCCACGCCGCGCGCCCCGCTCCGTACACATACACTTCCGTGAATAGACCAGCCCAAGGGGGTGAGTGTCGCTGACGGCTCATTCGTTTTACCTAGTAACACATTCAGAGGTAATAACAAATTATAATTGTCTTGCCCAATTAAAATGTCAGGTTTTAAATCATCGTTACATAACTTATTTTTAATATTTGTTAAGTGTGAATATTTACTACAATCGACAACAGATAATTTTTGTGAAGGCAGATTTAATTCTTTAACGCTACGTGCTTTGATATTATAAACCTTATTGTCCATACCAGAAAGACGCAAGTCCAATATTGTAGTGTCGTAAACCAGTTCGTTATCGGACCACGGGCCGCACACTCGCATAGTCTCGCGGCGGCCGCGCAGCCCGGCGCGGGATGCGAGCCCTGCGCTCACCATAGTCACTGTCGACCCGTCGTCGAGTAATGCACTTGTTTTTATGCAACCACCGTTACTAGTATACACATTTATAGGCACAACTTTTAGCAACACTTTACATACACTCGCGTTAACGTGCGTCACCGCTTCGATCGAAGCGGGCTCAGCTTGCTGTGCGTCTGGCTGGCGAGTCCGACCTTCGCTGTTGTTGTTCGGGTAATGAAGTAACATGTGATGCTCTCTGCCACAGTTGTCTTTATTGCAGACAGGGGCGGCACAGGTATCTCGACTGTGCTTCGATTCCAGACATTTGTAACAAATACCATTACGTTTTGCATATTGCCATCTCGTCTTACATAATGTTTTCTTAAACTTTTTGCAATCTGTGAGCTTATGAATCGACATACGACAGAACTGGCAATTAATCTCAGCGTTATCAGCTTGTAACAACACAGTTTGCGATCGAGCATTACTGTCGATTTGTTTATTTCTATAGTTATCAGTGCGTGCAGTTAAAGTATACATGTTTGCAGTAGTTGATATTTTGATTGCTTCCGCGGTTAGAAAATCGGACAAAATATTTAATCGTGGCTTTGCTTTGGCTTGTATTAGTGGAAAACTGTAATCGGACCACTTCGAGATAAGTACAGTCGGCAGTTTAGATAAAATTAAAGATGCTATATTCATACCTTGAGCATATTCTTCTCGGCCGAGAGCACGCACAGCTTCCACAAAATTTTGCACTTTCACACTGAATGCCACTATGTCCTTATGATATTCATACGATACCGGCTGAAGTCGTCTAAGGTCCTGTGTCAAGCGGGATAGGATGTACTCAGGGTCGCCGAAGCGGAGCTCCAGTGTAGACATTATGTGCTCCGGTGAGGCGGCACTCATGAGTAGCGCTGATACAGCTTCCTTCGCCTGTCCACGTAAACATTTCCGCAATCTCCATAAATTCTCTTTCTGGCTAAAACTGCATACTTGTGTGGATTCTTCAAATGCTTGTTTGAAATTAAGCCACTCTAGAGCGTCACCTGAAAACTCTGGTAAGTCTCTTGGCGTACACATACGGCTCAAGAAGTGGCCTTGGCTGGGAGTGGCACTTAGGTTTTTTACTGCTGCCGCCAACGACTCGATTGTGGCGTCTGCAGTGCCGATGGTGACTGCCGCCGCCGGTGGTGGCAAGGCGCCTCCTGTAGGTTCATTAGGGGGAGTCGCCTGCTTATTCAAATCGAGCTGACTTTTCTCCATCCAGTTCTCGACTTCACGGCGTTTGCAGTCTTCGTTACTGTTATGTGAACTGTATTCTTCTTCTTCAAGGTTGGCTAGATTTGCTTCTAGCTCTGTATCTATAAGCTGCAATTTAATTTCCGCCTTCCGCCTCTCGGCTTCAAGCAACAGCTTCTTTTTACGAGCTTCTAGTGAGGCAGTCGACCGCCTAGATCGTGACGAGGCAGCTAAGGACGGCGCATTAGAAGGTGGATGATGAATTTCCACCTTAGTACTGCAACCATTTGCCGCCGATGTTGTTGCCTCCGTCTGCATATTTCCTTCTTGACGCTTATTGTCCTCCTTAAGATTTTCTTGTTGTTCACGGCGAATAGTACCGCGTGTGTTCACCATTTTGAATGGCGGCGTGTGGAACATGTAGATCCGTGCTCGAAGACCAAACTGAAGGCTTTAGGTTGCCGGTTCCAAAATGAAACACGTTCTCACACTTTATATTACACGATATATTCTATTTAGTACATATGCAATACGTTTAACAAAGAAAATAGGGACGGCGCGCGGTCACGCCCAGTAGTACAGACCGATGGTTTAACACTGGCCGATGTTCCCAGCATCTACCTTACATAAACATTTATAAATATTTATTTCCTACGCCGCACTTAAACATAAACATCAAATATACTCGTATAACAAAGGAGCCTGTCGCTAACAATGATGGTCTTAATCTTATGTCTCGGACTCAGCTAGTAAATCGTGGGGTGCCTCAGGGCTCAATTCTTGGTCCGATTCTGTTCATCATCTACAGTGCTGACATCACGAAAGCAATAAAGCATTGCAAATATCACTTATATGCTGATGATGTTCAGATATATATCTCTGTGACCCCACAAAGATTATCTGAAGCTGTAGAGAAGATGAACGAGGATCTGTGCAGTATTTCTCACTGGTCTACTAGCAATTCTCTGCTTCTGAATCCAAAAAAATCTAAATATATGGTGCTGGGTTCGAAAATGCAGACGGATAACATAAAGAGTAATAACCCTGTTCTTAAAATACATGTTGTTCTAAAAACACCGTTGAGCAGGTAGTAGAAGCAAAAAACCTAGGCATAACATTGGATGCTCAACTGCGTTTCGAGAACCACGTACTGTCTATAGTTAAAAATTGTTTTTACCGCTTGAAGATAATATACAAAATCCGGAACTTGGTGACAGAGAAAGTGCGAATTCGGTTGTGCGACTCCCTGGTTTTGTCGAAATTAAATTATGAGGATATAGTTTACGGGCCGCGTTTGCTTTGTAGAACTGAGCGACTAATACAACGAGTGCAAAATGTTTGTTGTCCATACTGTTTTGATATCCCTCCACGAAGCCATGTATCACCCTTCTTAAACAATGCCTCAATTCTTAATATGGAGTCCCGCAGACAACTTCACCTGGCAACGCTCTTATTTGGAGTAATAAAATTTCAAAAGCCTGAATATCTCTATGCCAAATTTAAATTTTCAGCATGTCATAATAAATACGGCACCAGACACATCAGGTCTCATTTATCAGTACAACAACATAAGACCGTGGTATTCACCGGCAGCTTCCGTTACCAGGCAACAAAATGCTAGAACAATATTCCACCTCCAATTCGGCACCGTAACTATCTTATGACGTTTAAAAAACACTTAAAATCTTACCTCGTAGAGAACCAAAAGATAGGCCTCCCAAAGCAATTCCGGTAGCGGAGGCTGTCCAGGACTGGCCTGTATATTCCATTATTTAACATTAAACTGCAATTTAATTTAATTATTTTCAATATTATGTATTTTTTATTATTACATACTTATTTATGAAATTTTCATCGAATTTTATTAATTTAATTCATTTCTCTATTCGGATTAATATATATATATATATTTTTTTTTGCTACACTTGTATGCGTTTCTTGTTCACGTTAGCTATTGATGTGATCGGAAACCACTGATTCACACTTTGTCCACTTACACTGCACACACAACACACACACACATTATGTTGTTTTCTCTATTATTAATCGGTCGCGCGCGCGCGCCCATCAGGCGACAGCTGAAAATCAGTGTTTTTTGCGTGATGTGCAAAAAAGTCGCACTGAGCTGTGGCCATTTGCTTGCTGCAGCACACACATGCATCTTTTATTCTGCATTCTGTTTCCTAGTGTGTATGTTCTCTCCCTGTTATTTTTGAATTTATTTTTGTATGTGTGTGACTGTAGTTTGTAATAAACGTACCTATCTATCTATCTATCTATTTATTTTTTCCGACGTATTATTTCTTATTTATAATGAAAAATATCATATTTATTATGATCCTACGTACGCGCGTAACCCTCGGTGGGCGAGACCGACTCGCACTTGTCCGGTTTTTTTAAGCTATTGCATAGCTTCTATCGCGGGCCTTGAGCGCGGGGACCGAATCCAGAAATTCCGTAACGAAAAAACCTCACGCTCCCCACTCCGACGGGCAAGGAGGTGTGGCTTGAAGGCCGTGCATCGTCCAACGTCGTTTCAGTTCGGCAGTCTTCGACACGGCGTTGTGTGCGTGCGATTAGACGTATTGTACGACTCTACGAAACTCGTTTTATTTATTTAATAATAGAAAAATTTGTTTTCTTATCGGTCACCACGCTCAAAAAGTGTAACTTGAATTAATATCAAAGAAAAAGCAATACTGCATGAATAAAATAAATAAATAAAATTATAATTGCATAAGTTGATACAAAATGCTATGCAATAGCTTTACCGCGGCAGTCCCCGAGTGCCACACGTCTTTTTTTTTTTAATGGACAATTTCACCTCTCCCGCCTTGTTATACATACCTATCTAAACTAATATTATAAAGAGGTAAGATTTGTTTGTTTGTTTGTAACGATTAGGCTCCGAAACTACTGGACCGATTTAAAAAAAAATTCACCAATAGAAAGCTACATTATCAGAGAGTAACATAGGCTATATTTAATTTCGAAAAAATTAGGGATCCGTAAGAAAATTGCAATATTTTGTCCACCCGTGCGAAGCCGGAACAGGCCGCTAGTATTATTATATAAGTGAATATTTTCTATATGCTAACTAAATTGCTTTCCTTGGGTTGTTTAAATCGTAAACATTACAGTGTCGACGCTCCACATTATTCATTGCACAAAAAATAGTTCGAGGTCACAATTCTACAACCACAATACATCAAACAAAAATCCGAGTGTAACTGAAAGTTATTAATAACAAACATCACATCATCTACGGGATTTTCGGCAAGACTAAAGGAATCATCACCGACGAATCTTTGAAGGTTAGAATTCATTAATCAATTCAAAGCACAACCGAACAACATTTACCTGTCATACGTCCGCAAACGTCACTCACAACTGACAGTGCCTGCAGTGTTGCCGACAGAAGGAAAAATATATATATATATATATATATATACGTTCGGATACACGTACAACATGGAAGACCAATTTCAATTGTTATTCGATAAAATGAAAATAGAAATGAGAAATCAAACAGCAGAAGTGACCAATACAATATTAAATAAAATGGAAGAAAAATTAAAACCTGTCCTAGAAGAAAATAAAATACTAAAAGTTAAAGTAGAAAACCTGGAAAAAAAAGTGGAACATTTAGAAAAAGAGAAGAGAAGCAATAACATAATAATTCATGGATTAGCGGAAAAGGAAAAGTCGACACTGGATTTAATTGAAAACATTAAGGATTGTTTTAGGAACGAACTAGGCGTAACTATAGAAGACTACCACATTAATAAAATCTTCCGTATCGGAAAGAAAAATAAAAATGAGAAACCAAGGCCTACGCTCATTTCATTTACCAATGGTTGGAAAAAAAATGAAATTTTGGAAAACAAAAAGAAACTGAAGGATTTATATCTAACAGAAGATTACCCAAAAGATACTTTAGAGATAAGAAAATCACTACAGCCCAGACTATTGGAGGAAAGAGAAAAAGGAAACTTGGCTTACATAAAATACGACAAACTCATTATTAAGGAAAATACAAGGGCAATAGACAAAAGGAAGAGAGAGGTATCAACCTCACCACAGAACGACTCACAACCAAGAAAACAACAAACGCTAAACTCACCAAGAAACAACAGAAGAAATGCATTCGATGTGATGAGGAGTCGATCCCACTCTCTATCAACAATGCCATCAACAACGAAACAATAGCAATTGGCGACCGGCGATCGGAACCAAACAACTAAAAATGAAACATTAGAAAGGAAACAACCTCCCCCAAGCCGGCTGGTCCCCGTGGGGGAGAATAACCGAAACCCTCCAGCAAACACTAAAAAAACGACTAGAACAATAAAACAACTACAACAAACCCTCATGATTGGAAAATTCAATGTAAGAACTTTGGCAACAACAAAACAATTTATAGAACTGACATACCTGTTACAAAGAATAAAAATTGATATACTCGGCCTCGCAGAAGTTAGAAGAATGGGCTGTGCAATTGAAGAATATGAAGACTACATTTTATGCTACAAAGGAGAAACTCCCGGCCTACATGGTGTCGGATTCTTAATAAAGAAAGAACATAAAAATAAAATAGTGACTTTCTCAGCACTTTCGGAGCGAGTCGCTTTGTTAAAAATGAGATATGACAATGAAACGTTTACAGTTATACAAGTATACGCACCAACAGAAAGGGCCGATGACGAAGAAATTGATTTATTTTATGAAACCCTACGGGCTGCTCAAGACCAGGCAGGAGAAAATGTCCTTGTTATCGGTGATTTTAATGCAAAAGTCGGTCAGTCGAAAGTCGAAGACAGTGAAACTTTTGTTTTGGGGAAATTCGGCTATGGTAACAGAAACGAACGAGGAGAGAAACTAATTCTATATGCATTGGAACACAAACTGCTAATTATGAACACCTTTTTTAAAGCACGAAATAACCGCAAATGGACCTGGCTTTCCCCGTGCGGCAACATAAAGAACGAAATCGATTTTATTCTGTCCAACAATCCTGCGAAGATTAGAAACGTGGAAGTGCTACATGGCCTCGGATTCAGATCAGACCATCGCTTGGTAAGAGCTACTTACATACTGAATCATTGCAAAAAGAGTACAACATCATATAAAGCGCAACCAACCCCGCTAAAAACGGAAGACGACATATCGTCATATTTGACAAACCTCAAGACCAACCTACATCTACTGGAAACACAACACAAAGAAGAGGAAGATGTTCAAACTTTTTACAATAAACTGGTCAATGCCATTAACAGAAGCCTGACTTGTAGACCAAGTAAAAAGAAACACGGAACCATAAACAAAATACTTAGTGAACCAACTCGAGCTCTTCTTACACGACGTACTCAACTTCTGAAAACGAAACAAAAAACCAAAGAAATGAAAAAAGAACTAACCAGACTATTCAAGACCACTAGTAAAGCAATTGAAAAAGACTACAAAGACTATAGGAACAAAATAATCGAGATGAATCTAAAAAAATATAGAAGCACAAAAAAAGCCCATAAGATACTTACCACGCACCAAAACTGGATTCAAAATTTGAAAACAACGTCAATAGAAACCCAAACCCGTCAAGACATAATGAATTGCGCCACGTATTTTTACAAGCAACTATACGGAAGACCGTCGAACCCGGACCCGACCACAGGAGACGACGAAGCAAGTAGGGATTCTCAAAACGCGACCAACATACCATTGGTGACCAACACAGAAGTCACCAAACACATACAAAAACTCAAAGTCGATAAGAGCGCTGGTCCGGACGGCATTCAAAATGAAGCTTTGATAACTGGTGCGGCTTTGCTAACACGTCCACTTACATACTTATTCAACAAAGTACTGAACACAGGTCAGGTCCCAGAACAGTGGAAAAGATCCGACATAATCCTCCTCTACAAGAAAGGAGACCCTAGAGATATCGCTAACTATCGTCCAATAAGCTTACATTCGAGTGTGTACAAATTGTTCGCATCAATTCTACAAAGCCGATTGAATCCACAAATTGATAAGTTCCAGCCAGTGGAGCAAGCGGGATTCCGTTCCGGATTCTCTACAACGGATCACATTCAAGTAATACAACAAGTAATAGAGAAATTCAAAGAGTTCAACAGGCCGCTGTATATTGCTTTCATTGACTACGCCAAAGCGTTCGACACGATCTCTCATGATGCTATATGGGAAGCTCTGAATAAATGTAATATTGACAAGACATATACAAGAGTACTGAAAAACATCTACAAAGGTAGCGTAAGCCAAGTTAAGCTAGAAAATCGTGGTCCTGACATACCGATCTGTAGAGGGGTGAGGCAAGGAGACCCCCTATCACCCAAGCTATTTATAATTGTTTTACAACACATTTTTGATAACATTAGCTGGCAGTCTGAAGGGATTAGAGTCAACAGAGACCGCCTTACTCACCTCAGGTTTGCGGACGATATTGTGCTATTCGCTGAAACAAATCATGGTCTAGAAAAAATGATAAATTATTTAAACACTGAAAGCGAAAAAATTGGACTAAAAATGAACGAGAATAAAACGAAAGTAATGACAAACGCCCATGCAAAAGAGATAAATCTGAAAGGTAAACCACTTGAATATGTCAAATCCTACATATATTTAGGAAAGCAAGTATCTTTCGAGGACAACAATGAGGAACAAGAGGTCGAACGCCGCATAAACATTAGCTGGAAAAAATTTTGGTCACAAAAAGAAATCCTGAAAAGAGAATTTCCCCTCCACCTAAAGAAAACCGTCTTAGATACCTGCATTCTACCTACTCTCACATACGGTTGCCAAACATGGACTTACAATACTAAAATAAAAACGAAGCTAGTGGCATGCCAGAAGGCGATGGAAAGGAGCATATTGAAAATAAGAAGAATACAAAAAGTAAAGAGCGGACATATAAGACGAAAAACGAAAATTATAGATACTTTACATTATGCTCTAAAACAGAAGTGGAGATGGGCTGGCCATATTGCGCGATACACGGATAAAAGATGGACACTAGATGGTTAAATGGGAAGGCCCAACAGGAAAAAGGAGAAGGGGACGCCTAAGAAAAAGGTGGATAGAAGATATAAAAGAGATAGCGGGAGAAGATTGGAGAAAATGTGCAATGAACAGAGAAACCTGGAAAAAGCTGGAGGAGGCCTATACCCGAGAAGGGGTTCCGATCAATGGCGATAATAACAAATGAAACAACACAGCGCTAAACAGTGAGAGATAATAAAAATAATTTATAAATAACAACATAATTTACAAATACTATGTATACTAAATAATATATATATAAATTATATAAATCTAAGTAATATATAAATCTAAATTATAAATAAAATAATAATTTATAAATGCATGCAAAATTTATGATTGTAAATGATTGGAAATAAATGGGCTTATTATTATTATTATGTATCTCTTTTTAATCACGGGTCAAGCCCGGTCATTTGATAGGTGTGCGCGGGGATATGAATCCAACGCGTAGAGGCCCCTTTGAGAAGTTTGATGTAATGTTGTACGCCCGCCGTGACCCGCTCCAGGATATGTCAATGGAACGATATACCCATGAGCAGGACTCGGCAGGCGTTGAGACTATTGCGAAGTGTGAAGCGAAGATCACTCGATCGGTCATCGAGAGGTCGTGGGTTCAAATCCTACCTAGATAGATAGATAGAATATGCTTTATATCCACTATAAAAACTACAGAAGCAATTTAGTTATAATAATAATAATAATAATAAGTCCGCAGGGCAGCTTGTGTGGCGAGCTGTTGTGTGAGTAGAGACACCACGGACCCGAGTCTCCAGAGAGTCGGTCAGGACCTTCGTCTCCGGCGTGTCTTCATCGGTCGGAGTGTAAACACAAGAAGGCCCGCAGGACTCTCAGCTCTGGCTTGCCTTCATTGGCCGTCCAGAGAGGAGCCGCTAGAGCTATATGCTCCAGGGGTGGAAGTGTTAAAGGGCATCACGCCGCGAGTAACTTCGGAGAAAGCGCAGCACACAGGTGTTGCCTCCGGCCGTTTTCCTGGCATTTCGGGGGCCCATCTAGTGAGTGGCAAGCCACCGCCTGCCGCAAATAACTAGCAATAAAAGCAGTTATGGCAGGCGTCCGTCCCTCTTCTGTAATAGCCCGGTATTAAGTTCACCCAGATCTCATCTCCATAGCCCATTTATTTTCCATCACACTTCGCAATAGTCTCAACGCCTGCCGAGACCTGCTCATGGGTATGTCGTTCCATTGACATATCCTGGAGCGGGTCACGGCGGGCGTACAACATTACATCAAACTTCTCAAAGGGGCCTCTACGCGTTGGATCCATATCCCCGCGCACACCTATCAAATGACCGGGCTTGACCCGAGATTAAAAAAGAGATATAATAATAATAATAACAACATTACATCAAACTTCTCAAAAGGGCCTCTACGTGTTGGATCTATATCCCCGCGTATGCCTATCAAATCATTCGAGTCGCGCGCGCGTACGCTTCGAGACGGACGCGCCTATACTACGAGCAAAATGACGGATATTTTAAAGTGCAAGCAGTGCAATATTGTTATAGATGAGTTGCTATCGTACATCCAAAACAAAGTGTCGGTGATGGATGAACAATCGTTGGTGCGAATTTGTACTTCGGCATTCACCGATGAAGAAATCAAAAAGTCGAAATCACTACTTTTCGATTCGATTCCAACGGATTTACGCAAAGTTACTCGAAAAAACAAAGGGAAGGAGGAACGTAATTTAGCGGACATCATTAACTTATTCAAGTCTACCGATCCCGACGAAATTCCAGTATTTGTGGCCCGTCAACTGGAAAAACTCCCAGCCCTAAGTTTTGACCATTTAGATTGTTCGAAGATTTTGAAGGATTTGGTGAGGATGCAGTATGTTATTGATGAGATGAAGTCAACGTACGCTACGATGGACCACCTAAAAGAAATAAGAGAAGAATTTCTACAAATTAAGAATGACTCATTGCCACCTTCGTCAGCTTTTAACGTGAACACACGGAGGGGTGCATGGTTACTCGACAGCGGTCCAGTGGGACTTTCGAATGTGAATAATTCATTATTAAATGAGTCTATTAACAACAATTATCACGAGATAAATAATAAATCAGTACAATACAGGAATATTATGAGGGTAGAAAAACCCGAACATGAATCATGTACGACGCAGCAACGGTCGGCGGGTATGCCGGAGGTGGAAGCCGCGGAGGGGGCGGCGGCACGTCACGAAGCGAGTACATGCGAGAGCGGGGCAGCAAGTACGATGACGACTAGCATGACGTCAAAGACCGTTAGTTCGAGTGGGGCGGTGTCTGCGGCCGATCAGCTGACCGCATCGTCTACCCCTGTCGCTACAGATGAATGCAAGGAGCGATCAAATATAAATGTAAACAACGACCGTGAGGGCTGGCAGACAGTGTCGTACAAAAAGAAACTACCAAATTATCGCTACCGGGGAAAATTGGGAATAGCAAAGGATAATATGGAATGTAACTTTAAGGCCGCCGATAAGAAGATACCTATATTTATTACGAATATTCACAGCTGTACGACAGAGGACGATATAGCCCGTTATATTCGTAGTAAGACCAACGAAACGGTGTCCTTAGAAAAAATTAGTATGAAAAAGGATAAAGGATACAATGCATACAAATTTTTCGTAACAGAATCGAATTTACCATTATACCTGAATGAAAACATATGGCCGCAAGGCATCATATTCAGACGATTTGTGAATTTTAGGCAACGCTTGATAAATAGAATAACAACAGACGGCCCAATGAAATCGAATAATGCAGTACGACCTAAATGATATAAACATATGTAGGTTTGCTACCTACAACTGTAAAAGTGTAAAGCGTTCCATAGATAGTGTTAGAGAATTATGTCGTAACTGTGACATTGTTGCGTTACAAGAAACATGGTTACTGCCTGACGAAATACCCTATTTAAGTACTATTGACAGTAGTTTTGGATACATCGGGACGTCGGCAGTGAATACTTCTGAAGGCATACTACGGGGGAGGCACTATGGAGGTGTAGCAATACTGTGGAGAAACAGCAAATTCCAGCAAGTGTCAGTGTTGCCGTGCGATAATGTGCGTATCTGTGCTATTAGGATAGTGACCAGTGATCGGCCGGTATTTATTTTTTTTATTTTATTTTATTCAGGACAACAAACAGCGTGTACAATGGAATGTTAATAAACAATATGTTCTTATAAAATATAAGGTTATTGTACGGCCAACATCGTTATCCACATAGAAGTATGTATGTATGTCTACATAATTATATATTTATACAGAGACAACAGAATACATTTTTGGTAGAATAAATAAATTGCAAAGAGAAATTTTACAATTACAGGGAGTTGAGAACTTCAGTTACCTTCTTTTTATAAACAGATCTAGATAGGGAGAATATGTCAATAGAATTAAAGTGTTCGTTATATGACTGCATAATGCGGCGTAGTGGTGCACGCGCACCGGCATTTGTTTTGCAATTTTGACACATAAATAAACGATGAGGATAGTTATCGCGT
Source organism: Hypsopygia costalis (assembly GCA_937001555.2). Lineage (NCBI taxonomy): Eukaryota > Metazoa > Arthropoda > Insecta > Lepidoptera > Pyralidae > Hypsopygia > Hypsopygia costalis. The sequence goes on from OW443355.2 coordinate 1,631,230, forward strand.
ATGCGCTGAGAACTACTTGGAATACGGTAATATATTTGATTAGTTAGATTTATGCAATCAAACCCATTGTGGCACAATTGCAACAAACACATAGAATCAAGAAGTAGCCTTCGGTTTCTTAAAGAAAGAATTTTAAATTTATAATAATAGGTAATCGTTATAAGTGTCTACATGCCTACGAATTCGACGGAAAATTTACCTGACTTTACGGATTGTCTAAGTACGGTAAGCGCATTGGTAGATGAGTACGGAATTGAATCAGTTTTTATATTAGGAGATTTTAATGCTAACTTATCTGAATTATTTTATAGAGAGCTTGCAGACTTTTGTAGTGATCAAAAATGGTCAATTGCTGATGTGGATTTCCTAGGTTCACAGTCTGATACATTTACATATATTAGTGAAGCTCACGGCTCTTGTAGCTGGTTGGATCACTGCATAGTGACCCAATCGGCTCAAGGAACGATTGTTAATGTTTTTGTCGATTATGACACTCTGTGGTCTGACCATTTTCCACTTATTGTGGAGTGTAAGCTTAACCTATTAACACCGAGGTTGCAATATGAGAATGAGAGTACTCACAACTATAATATAATGTGGGGTGAGAGAACACACGACCAGATCACAAGGTATACAGCAGAGTGTCATAAGCGATTGAAATTAATTGATTTTCCGTTTGAGTGTATTAAATGTGCTGATATATTTTGTAACAACCGTACACACAGGCGTATTCTTGATGGGCTTTATTCCGACATTGTGCTCGTCCTGAAACAGGCCTCTGTGGCAGCGGGGGGACGTACGAGAGGAACTAGATCACGCGGGAAGGGTCCACGACTTGCAGGGTGGAATAAACACGTTGGAGGGGCTCACCGGAATGCCAGGATAAAGTATACGGAATGGGTGGCGTGTGGGAGACCTCGATCAGGTTTAATATATAATGAAATGTGTACTAGTAGAAGGGTGTTCAAGTCTCGACTGAAATGGTGTCAAAATAACCAAGATCAGATAAAAATGGACGCCCTTGCTGGTAAGCATACCGAGGGTGACTTTCGCGGTTTTTGGAAGGCTACAAATAAGGCGAACATAAAACCTGGTATTCCGGTGAGTGTGGACGGGGTGAGTGCCCACAAGGACATTGCTGATATATTTAGGACCCATTTCTGTGTCCAGTCATCCTCGCAGCCGGAGGTTGGCAGGGGTGTCGAGGCTGAGGTACCGAGTGGGCCAGTGGGAGTCATATTCAATGCGAGGGAAGTTGATAAAACTATTAAAAACATGACACGTGGTAAATCACCAGGACACGATGGCCTCAGTATCGAACATCTGCAACATGCCGGACCACACGTTTCAAGAATATTGGCAATGTTCTACTCTCTTTGTGTGAGCCACTCTTACTTACCTCCAGATATGCTGAAAACGGTGGTGGTGCCTGTGGTTAAAAATAAAACTGGAGATCTCTCGGATAAAAATAACTACAGGCCTATCTCTCTTGCCACAGTAATAGCCAAGGTGTTTGACGGTCTGCTTAATACACAGTTAAATAAATATATCAATTTGCACGACAATCAATTTGGTTTTAGATCTCAATTGTCTACTGAAAGTGCGATACTGTGTCTTAAGCATACTGTCAGATACTACTTGGATCGAAAAACTCCTGTGTATGCGTGTTTCCTTGACTTGTCGAGGGCCTTTGACCTGGTAGTTTATGACACTCTGTGGGAGAAACTAGAAAGCACTAACTTGCCACGTGAACTTGTGAATATCTTAAAGCACTGGTATGAACATCAGGTCAATGGAGTCAGATGGGCGGGGGCAATGTCAGAACCATATCGGTTGGAGTGCGGAGTAAGGCAGGGTGGTCTAACCTCACCCATACTATTTAATTTATACATGGATGCCCTGATCGTCGCGCTCAGCGGCCAGCATGTCGGATGTCATGTGGACGATGTATGCGTAAATAATCTGAGCTACGCGGATGACATGGTCTTGCTGAGCGCGTCGGTCTGTGGTTTGAGGAAACTTATGCAGATGTGTGAAGAATACGCCTGTGCGCATGGGCTACGATATAATGTGACTAAAAGTCAATACATGGTCTTTGAGGCTGTTGGTGCTAAGTGCCCTCAAAAGAGTCCACCTATTAGACTGAATGGCGTTCCACTTGAAAGAGTGAATTCTTTTAAGTACCTGGGGCATATAGTTACTATCGACCTCAGGGATCATGCTGACATAGAGAGGGAGCGGAGGGCGTTGTCGCGAAGGGCGAATATGCTGGCTCGCAGGTTTGCGCGCTGCTCCGCAGAGGTGAAACTGACGCTGTTTCGTGCATACTGCACCTCGATGTATACGTGCAGCTTGTGGGCCGAATATTCGCAGCGGAGCTACAACGCCCTTCGTATACAATTGAATAATGCGTTCAGGGCGATGATGGGACTGCCCCGCTTCTGCAGCGCCTCTGGCATGTTCGCCTTGGCGCGTACTGATTGCTTTCATGCGACCATACGTAAGAGGTGCGCGTCAATGGTGCGCAGAGTGTGGGCCAGTTCCAACGTCGTCCTGGCGATGATAGCTGATAGGTTTGATTGCCCCTTTATCCGCCACTGCTGTGACAGACATGTCGGTTACAGTGGCGGTTAGAGGTATGGTCGCCTATGAAATAAATATTATTATTTATTAACATTGTAGTGTATTTAATTTTATTTGTATTTGATTTTATTTTTATGTGATTTTATTTGTATCTCATTTTATTTGTATTTAATTTGATTTGTATTTGATTTTATTTATATTTTATTAATTGATTGATGTATGGGTTAATAGGCCTGAAATAAACGAATTTTAATTTTTATTTATTTTATTTTATTTAATTTAAAAATGACCGGTCTTGACCCGTGAATTAAGAGAGATACATAATGATAATAAGATCTCATCTCCATAGCCCATTTATTTTCCATCACACTTCGCAATAGTCTCAACGCCTGCCGAGTCCTGCTCATGGGTATATCGTTCCATTGACATATCCTGGAGCGAGTCACGGCGGGCGTACAACATTACATCAAACTTCTCAAAGGGGCCTCTACGCGTTGGATCCATATCCCCGCGCACGCCTTTTAAATGACACTCACAAAGTTTCCAGTTACATTAGTTATAATTTTACGATTTGTTCTGAAATGACCTTGTCAGAGTCTGGAGTCCATGCTAGGCTTGTAGCCTGTATTACAGATCTCAATATTTATGTTGCGAACGTTAATATGGCTACGGTAACCGCTTCACATCAGGCGGGCCGTATGCTTGTCTGCCACTTGACGTAAGTAGTATAAAAAAAATCAACATTAGTTTTATAAGTTGATGTCAAGCACGATCAAAAATATTGCCAAGTTGTCAAGTAACCTTCATAGACAAATCTTTAATTCAGGAGAGATTCCGCTCCGACATTGCTGTCTCCGAAAAAGGGAATGAGCTCATCAATTAGCTCCCTTGCTTGCACCTTCCCAAGCCGAAACGTTTTCATATCATAAAGTTGATTTTAAAAAAAAAATTCAAACCGACTTCAGTTGGCGAGCGCAGCTTATTGGTGGAATACCCCGGCAGACGCTGCTGCCCGTCTTCCGGGAGTAAAGTTATCGCGTGACACAAGATTCCTTAGTCGCCTTGTACGACATCCAGCGCAGAGCAATGGAGTGGCACAATTTTATTCTGCCTGCTTCCATAGGGCAAATTTAAGGGTTTCCTTCGATTTTTCTGGGATCCCATCATCAGACCCTGACTTGGTGAATATAGAACCACTTCGCAATTATACTTTCAAATAAAAAAAAAAAATTTGACCATACGTGCTTATAAAATTTAAGGGTTACCCTTATGATGATTTCCATGGCATCTCATCATCAGATCCTGACTTGGTGAATATGGGACTACCTTGCAATCATACCCTTTTAAATAAAAAAAGAATTATGAAAATCGTTTCACAATTCGCAAAGATATCGAATAACATACATACAAAAAAAATATTCAGTCAAATTGAGAACCTCCTCCTTTTTTGAAGTCGGTTAAAAATCCGCCTCGGGAAGGTCATCGAAGGCCCTCACATGCTGCCTCATTAATGCGCGAGATTTGCGACGCTGACGCCAAAGACGATCGACGGTCGGCACTGTTGGCTAATGTCAAAATACGCCACCGCAAAGTAGGTGCTATCGGCCTCATTGCACCTAAAAATACGTCCACTTTATTAACAGTGCCTTTAGGGAACTACCACAATACACTCCGACCGTTGCACACACACAGGGATACTTATTTATAATTAAAAAACCGAGTGTCATAGAAACGCAATACCGAAAAAGGGTGTCATTGTTCGATGGTCTCACAATGGCAGTTCAATGGCCAAAACACTATTGAAATACGATAGACACAACTGTCAAATACACTTTAAATATTTGCAGACTACCGCAACTTCGGCCATCACGATGCCATTGAAACACTATAATGGACCAGACTACCATCATTACAATAGTCTTACTATGGCGTTTCAATGGCACTACAATGGCAAGTCAATGACCATAAACAATTTGTAGAACCAAATGGCAAAGACAATTCTATCGAGACACTACTGACACACTATTGATACGTTGGTTATTTTACAGACTTGGGCCCCTGGCTCTGGCTCTCTCCCGGTTTGTACATATACTCGAGTAATTTTTTTATCTAGAAAAGTTTTTATGCTATCGAAGTAATTCTTTCACCTATAGCTATTATATTATAATGACGTCCTTACATACCACAACGAAAAAAATAATAATTAACAATATCTTCTAAACTATAAACACAAATTACATAGTTATAGCAAATTTAATCTACATTTGATGCTGGTACTTAATAAACAACCCATTTTCTAACCGATTAAGTCATTACTTTGGGAAATAGTTCGTAAGTTTAAGTTTTTTTTTAATACAAATTCAATATATTGGGGTGCATGTGGTTCACCGACATCTTTGAACCAAAGCCAACTTCACCTGCACGTGGTGCATCCTGCTGACTAACAAACGAAGCTCTGGCGAAAAGAGAGGTAGGGAGCGTAATTGTAAGCTACCCGACTGGGGAATGTACCTCCACCTCACAGAATACCGCAGCCAAATAACAATTCCCTTGAGGGTTGTTGTGTTCCTGCAAGTGAGTGAGGTCACCAGAAAGGAAGGAGATGCTGCGTTGGCAGCGGGGGTGGCGGCGCGCGAGCGATATTTTATGTTGCAAGCGTTAATATGGCTACGGTAACCGCTTCAAATCAGGCGGGCCGTATGCTTGTCTGCCACCCAAAGTAGTATAAAAAAAAAAAAAAAATATTAAAACGGTCACTGTGTTGTCTATTGAAGATAAGTATATGCTCGCGGACTTTTTTGTAGTACTCGTTATTTCTAACAATTCTTCTGAACATAATTTTCTAACGGTTTAGACTACATAAGAAAGCTATAAAGAAAGCGCAAACAGAGGTATTTTTTCGCCGACTTGCTTAACTAATATCATCACTGCTCAACCCCTGCGTTATTTAGCGTAATGAAATATAGCCTATATCCATTCCGAAGAACCACGCTATCGATTGGTGAAGGTTTCATTGAAATCGGTAAATTGAATAGTGCTGTTATATATAACAGCACTATACATATACCCTTTCGCGGATCACCGGTTGAGAACCTCTGTCTTAATACAGTTTATGAATCTTACCATCAATTCTATACTGGAATTCAGATTTAGCAGGCGCCCCATAGTCCTTACACCTAGAGCCAACATGCGGCGGGCACAGAGGTTTTTCATACGGCAGTATAAACGCACTAGACTGCTGCACTATAATAACCAATAATAGACACAACTTTGCCATTATCACAACATATAAGTCATAACATCACACTACTAATTACATATTATTATTAACTTCTTTTCTTAATTTCAACTTATTTATCACAAACACGTTTTAAAATCTTGTAAATTCATTATTATCGACGACTTCACTTCACTTCAGCGTTATTATTGGGTTACTAACTATTAACTAAACTAAGTTCTTTGAAATTCAGGAAAACCCAGACCAAAATAAAAATGTACATAACATCACGTATTGTACACACATTCAGAGCCGAGAATAAAACTATTTCGCGTTGTGTTGCCTACATCTAATTTAGATTTTCCCCTTATTTTTATGTCTCTGTTGTGGGTGTGGCCCTCATTTTTAAAACTCTTTATAAACTTGACTTGGAAAGTAAGCTGGTGAATGCGTGACGAGAGCGATACGGAAACGGCTTACGGCAGTTGAGTGGAAGATTTAAGTTACCTAGTAGAGCTAAAAAAGTTTTACTTTAGTCGTGTGGTCTTTATCATACTCATTTTATTTTTGTTACACATTGATAAACACATTCACCAATAAAGATACATATTCTAAAGGTGAATGTACATTTATACAAACCGAACGCGTTAAACTAACCAAATGAAATTAATTTTAGAATTCGTTATACATAATAAAAATCAGCCGAACAAACCGCGCACACCAACCCATAGTCGAATCGTCCAAATCTTTAAGAGCGGGTAGGTTTGCGATGTTTCATAAAACTGCACATAAAAAATTCCAAAATACATTTAGTTTGATTGATTTTGATTTTTATATTAGTCGGATGGCAGACAAGCATACGGCCCGCATGATGTGAAGCGGTTACAATAGCCATATTAATGCTCGCAACAGTAAATATTGTTTATTTACCACTACGATCTATAAAAATACCCTAACTTTAGGGGAAAACATCTTAGGTTTGCAACACTGGAACAACAACGTCACAAAAAATTCCAGAAGAATGCAGCGTTGCCAGAATGTTACTTTTGTAACATTTTACGTTACTTTTGGCCCTCCAATGTTACTTCCATGTTACACCACACTCAATGTTACTTTTATGTTACTTTTGAGAATTTCGAACAAAATCGTGTATCGGAACGCACCAACGAATACAGACGTTCATAGAAGCCTCATTCCCATTTAAAGTCTGAGGCAAAATGGTTGCGTTCAATTCTGTAGTGTGTAGTCCGACCACCGATGGCGCTTCCGTAGAGTCCGACCGGTCGATAAGCTCGAATTTAGTACGTAGTCCGACTAAGGGATGGCGCTGGCGTGTAGTCCGAGCGGTAGATTCAAAAAAAGATTATATAAATCAATTAAATCAAAAATTATTATATGTCATTCAAATTTCTTGGCATAATTTACGCAGAAATAGGTCTTTACGGGCTCATCTTTCACGAAAAGGACATTGAATCCATTGTTCTCCTTTTGTATCGTCGGAAAACAATCCAATAGAAATATTTGCCATTATCTTTTTCAGTTTTTTCCCTAAGTTATAATTTCTTTTTTTTTCAAGGCACACTTTTTTTTCATTTTCTTTTCCTTCCAACTCCTTTAGCCTTCTTTCTATTCTTTTGAGCTCCCTTTTCATATAATAATCTTTGATTCAATTGATTTTCATAATCTTTTTTTGAATCTACCGCTCGGACTACACGCCAGCGCCATCCCTTAGTCGGACTACGTACTAAATTCGAGCTTATCGACCGGTCGGACTCTACGGAAGCGCCATCGGTGGTCGGACTACACACTACAGATTTGAACGCAACCATTTTGCCTCAGACTTTAAATGGGAATGAGGCTTCTATGAACGTCTGTATTCGTTGGAACGCACTTATGAATATAATTTTAAGTCATGTTGGCACGCTTGATAGAAAACAACATGGCGTTGTTGGACAGACTGACCCTGGACTGACCAACCAATACGATTGTTTGTCAAATCTACTTATACATTCACTCGTGTGTATTTATTTCTCAATCTTTCATCCCGCTTACGTGTGCGAGCGTCGGATGTTTGTTTGTGGATGTGAGAGAGACGACCGGACGGCCGCTCTGCGCTCTCGACGCTCGCTCGCTCGGTCGGTTCGGCGCTTGATTTTCTTCAAATTTCGAAGTTTGTTTATTTATTAAGTATTGTGTTGTTTTGTTTGTGACTTTTATTATAAGTAGTGATTCGGTAAATAGGTAATTATTATGTTTATTATTGTTGTTTTAATCATATATATTATTTCAGTAGTGAAGATCCCTTTTCCCGCGCAAATACTGCATCAATCTTATTGTCAGATTTAATGTAAGTAAGATTTAATTTTTTTTTCTTCGCCGCTCCGCGTCACTCACTCACTGCTATTGCTATGCCATTTATGGGGTTGCCAGATACCAAAAAAAAACACTATTTGTACTAAATTGTAGAAATATGAATCTAAAACTTTTCTAAATTTTATTATAGCAATATGTCGTTAACTCGTAATTGTTATTAAAAACATAGTCGTTATAACTTAAAATAGGATTAGTTTTAATGGAACATGAAACTTTTAATTACGCTTAGGAGATATAAGTACTTACAATTTTTCAGGGATGCGTGTTTTTTTTTTTACTTGTTTTTAATGCACTAACTTTGTCTATCTCTCTTTTTTATGTATGGTGTGATGATAAATGGAATGATGCATGTTGTGCTGCTGCTTTTACTGTGTTAACAAAATGAACATGTATCTAAAGAAGATGAAGAGGTTTTTAATTGCTAAACCCTCCACATCAAAAACAAGAGAAAACACAGAAAATGTAGAAGAGGTGACTCCTGATGAGGCTTCTCCTGATGAGGCAGCTCCTGATGAGGCACCGCCGCGAAAAAAAAACAAGCAAATTTATAATTTTAACGAAAAATGGCTTGAAGACACGGCTTTCAAAAATTGGATCTCGAAACGGGAGCAACAAGCTGGCTCAGTTTCTGCATTTTGTAAAATTTGTAATTGTCACATACTCAACCATAGGCCTGCTCTCGTAAAACATTTGAATACCATTAAACATAAACAACATGCTACCGCTATCAGCAAAACAACATCCATACAAGAAGTGCTTAGACCAAAAAAGGAAGAAGAGCTCCAGAAAAGAGCTGAACTCAAACTATGTGCTTTTCTCGCTGAGCATAATTTACCTTTAATGTTGTCCGATCATTTAATTCCGTTCCTAGCTACAACATTTCCTGATTCACCTATAATAAAATCTGTTAAGTTAGGAAGAACGAAAGCAGGAAATATCGTCAAAACAGTACTTGCCCCAATACTGACAGACGAACTTGTATCAAAACTCAAAAGAACAACATTCAGTATAATAATGGACGAAACCACAGACATAAGTGTCAAAAAACAATGCGCACTTGCGGTTATATTTTTTGATGGGGATGAATTAGTCGTTCACACTCAGTTTCTAGACATGTATGAAGTTACCTCGGGAAAAGGGAAAGATCTAACGGATGCTCTATTAAATTGGCTTGATAATAAAAAAATCCCAATAAAAAACTTCGTAGGCTTTGCGTCTGATACCACAAACAGTATGGTGGGAGAACACAATTCAGTGTTTAGTCATTTGAAGGAACGCGTACCACACATTGCATGTGTGAAGTGCAGCTGCCACATGATACATCTCGTGGCTTCCAAGGCATGTCTTAAGCTGCCAAGATTCGTTGAAGACTTTCTTAGAAATGTCGGTGCGCACTTTAACCGCAGCACACTCCGACACGAAAAACTAAAAGAGTTGCAGTTATTTTTCAATGTGGAAGTCCATAAAATATTGAGCCCATCGGTCACAAGATGGTTATCATTAGAGGCTTGTGTAAACAGGGTACTCGAACAGTACGATATTCTGTCCGCATATTTTAGACTTGAATTGTTAGAAGACCCTAGCAAAATCACGGAAGATATAATTGGGGTACTCGACAATAAATTAACAAAAATTTACTTAGAGTTCATGTCGTTTACATTGGAACAATTTAATGACTTTAACAGATTGTTTCAAACAGAAAAACCATTGCTCCACCGACTAAAACCAGAGACACATAAACTTATAAAAACCATAGCCAGCAATTACATGAACTTCAGTTATTGCAAAACAACCGATGCATATAAAATAGAATACGCCAACCCAAGATTTTTTGTGCCCCTTGAAAAAATATATTTAGGTATAGCTGCACAGTCGTCCATTGATGAACTTTCAAAAGAAATACCAGAACCAAAAACGGTAATAACGGATTTCAAGAGAACTTGTCTCAATTTTTATATTGAAACCATAAAACAGATAGTACAACGTTTCGATTTTTCTGACCCGTTATACGGTATTTTAGATGTGATTGAACCAAGCGTTGCTCAAAAATTTGAAGTAAAGGATTTGTCAAATGTTTTGAAGAGATTCCCAAGTGTTAAAGAGGATGTAAATGAAATGGAGCTTCAAAAAGAATGGAAAAAACATGCTTTCCTGGACCACAACGATTTAGGTTTGAGTCAAAATCTGGAAGTGGAAGAATATTGGAAACAAATTTTAAAGCTAAAGGATATAGCCGGTACTGAAATGTTCCCAAATTTAAAAAAGATTGTAGGGCTCTTGCTTGTTTTGCCTTTTTCCAATGTTTGCGTGGAAAGAATTTTCAGCCAGCTTAAATTAATAAAATGCGAAAACCGGAATAGACTGAGCACTGAAACTATTTCTTCTTTGATGGCAACAAAAGCCAACATACAAAACGCCATAAAATTTGAGCCTTCTAAAAGAATGATGCATGCAAAAGTAGCATATAGCAAGACTGGTGAAGGTATTAACTGTTATTTAACTAATTTACACAAAATTTAATATCAAAAAGTTATAAGCAACATTTTTTTATTTCTGCAATACTAAAATAAACGCTTTTTTCAGGTTCCACCAGTTCCAATTAGCTTTCTTTGGAATATTTAGTCATTTTAAGCTAAAATGAATTATTATCTCTCTATTGTTGTGTATGTGAATCACAGGCACGACGAAGATTTAAATCAGGTTAGTATTGAAAGGCATTCTTAAAATGGTTGGTTGATATATTAAATTTAATTAATTAAATACACGTTTTTGACTTTATTTATTTTTCTAGCATCACCAGTCGATTATTCGATCAAAAAACAATTATTAGCCACGAGATTAGCTACACTTATGACTGAAAATACAAGTCATGTATTCATTGATGACAAAGCAGGTTGGTATTGAACGACATTCCTAAACTATGAATAACTAATATATTATGTAGATACAAATAACTGACTGTTACATTTTTATTTTCAGCATCGCCAGTCGATTGTTCGATCAACAATAATTACGAATTGTTAAGTTTAATAAAGGGGCGGAAACTTTTTATAGTTTTTTTTATATTCATTGATGACAAAGCAGGTTGGTATTGAACGACATTCATAAATTGATCGGTACTTTACATAGATATAAATACCTAACTGACTGTTACCTTTTTTCTTTTCAGCGTCAACAGTCGATTATGCGATCAACAACACAATTATTACAAATTTTTACTTTTAATAAAAGAGTCAAGGAACGTATTTTATTTTCATTCAAATTAAATGCCATTATAACGTATTTTGCCAGGTTTCCACAAAAAAAGGCAGTGTATTTTATTTTCATTTTAAAAAAATACCATTATTTACACTGAGAGAATTATCGCGTAAAAATTACCCCACACTGTAGAGTAAGCCGCGGATATCATCGAGTTGAAGCGAAAATTAACCCAGTTCAGGTGAATTTTTCATCTCTTCTATCGGTCAAACTTCACCCATATTCGTGTACTTTTTACCCTACACTCAGGTGAATTTCTGGTATAGGTTAAATAATGCTCCAAAAAAGAGCAAGTAATACTCAGAAATCACGTGAAATATTGCTCGCGTAACGAGACAATTTTCCTACGAGTGAGGGGTAAAAATTTACCTACATTTTTCGCTCGACAACATTCGGTTATTTCCGGGCAGCTCCGCAGATACCACGTGATTCATTTCTATGACTATTAACCAGTGCAGTATCAAGTCAATCATAAGTGATATGCACTGTATTTAATTGTTGCACATTTTGTTCCAACATATTTATCTGCTTTATATTTATGTAAGTATATGTGATTCAAATACTTTATTATTAATTCATTATAATGAGTGTATATTTTTTATTGTCTTCCTTAATGACAAAATGAGTAACTATTGAATGATGTTTTGTGGGTTAGAATGTCATTATCGAATTTCTTCGAAATTGATTGTGTATAACGCAGTGTAAAAAATTATTAATTTTTTTGTATAAAAAATGTTATGTTTTGTTGCAACATTATCATGTTATTTTGCATCATTATATTGGTTTTGTTTAATTTTTTTATAGATATCATGACGTCTACCGGGCATCAGAGTGGCGAGTAAACATCAAAATTATGAAGAAAAAAATTTTTCAGAACAATAAAATGTTAAAAAATCAAAAAATTTAATTAATAAAAACTATTAAGAAAAATAAATTATAAATAATTTCTTATTTATATGTAACCTAACTTATCTGATTGAATTTATATTCATATATTTTATTCGGATTGATGTTTCTGTCTGTTAAATAAGGTTAATTAAGGTTGAGTATCTTCCGCCAGTATTTGAAAAGGTGTTTCTGTTTCTCTCCGCTAGGTACAATTTTGCGCTAGGTGTAATTTTTACCCCTCACAAGAGCAAAATTCACTCGCATAGTCGTTTTGTCCCCGCTTTGCTCTCGTGCAAGGTAATTTTTGCTCCAACTTTGAGAGTAATTTTTACGCGATAATTCTCTCAGTGTACGTATTTTGCCAGTTTCCACAAAAAAAAAGACAATGTTACTTTTTCTGACAAAATGTTACTTTTTGATCTGTCTCGTGTAACTTTTGACTATCGGCCACTGGCAACACTGGAAGAATGACAGTTGACTGACGTCTTTTAACAGGACCAGAGGCTACCATCAGAAGCATTGAGTTCAACTTAAAGCGACATCTATATCTTTGAACAAGCATATTAATGATGAGCGTATTCTAAAGTATATTATAAATAAATAATAATAAATAAATATTCTCAGACAAATTACACAGCGCCATCGAGCCCCAAAGTAAGCGAAGCTTGTGTTATGGGTACTAGACAACTGATATACATACGTAAATACATTTTTTTTTTGTAAATACATACTTATGATACATAGAAACACCGCGTCATTGACCGCTACGCCACCGAGCTCGTCTTATGTACATGTACAATCGTTGAGTGTGAAACTAGCAGCACTAAGCGCTATATGACTATTGCAGATCAATTTTGGGGTGGAATTGGCACCACGATCTTTAGAGCCAAAGCGAGCCTCATCTGCACACGGTGTACCCGGCTGATTGACTAACGAGGCCCTGGAAAAAGTGGGGTAGGGTACAGCGTATTTGTAAGCTGCCCACCTGGGGAAGTACCTCCACCTCACAGAATACCGCAGTCAAATAACAATTCATTTGAGGGTTGGTGTGTCCGTGCGAGTGAGTGAGGTTACCAGAAAGAAAGGCGTTACTACCTTGGTGGCACGAGCAATATTTCATGTTGGTAGCATTATTTATTATGGCTACGGTAACCGCTTTAGATCTGGCGGGCCGTATGTTTGCCACCCGACGTGGTATAAAAAAATGACACTATAGATTTTACTATTGAGTATTTTATATAAATTATTGAAAACCAAGACATAAATGAAGAAGAAAAATACAAGAGTCGGATTTTAAAATCTAGAATGCAAACTAACGCACGAGACAAATGAATACAAACTGATTTTTGTTAGTAGTAGTAGTAGGTACATTGACATTTTCCATACAAAAGTGTTCAAGAGTTATTATGGGAAAACTAATTTTTACGAAGAAAACTATTGTGAAGAAAGTGGCGCACCTATATTTCTCTACTCTTTTGTGTTGCACTGCAATCATAATGTTCATTCCCATCTCTCACTTGGAGAGCTTTAGTACTTGCTTGCTTCATGTGAACTCATACAGTAAAGAGCAGCACGACGCATAAAAAAAGTTGATTTAAAAAAAAAATTGTAACCGACTTCAGTTGACGAGGGCAGCTTATTGGTGGAATACCCCAGCGGCGCTGCTGCCCGTCTTCCGGGAGAAAAGTTATCGCGTGACACAAGATTCCTTAGTCGCCTCGTACGACATCCAGCGCAGAGCAATGGAGTGGCACAATTTTATTCTGCCGGCTACCATAGGGCGAATTTAAGGGTTTCCCTCGATTTTTCTGGAATCTAATCATCAGACCCTGACTTGGTGAATATGGAACCACCTCGCAATTACCCTTTCATTCATAAAAAAAATGAATTTGACCATACGTGCTTATAAAATTTATGGATTTCCCTTGATTTCCCTGGCATCCCATCATCAGATCCTGACTTCATGAATATGGAACCACCTTGCAATCATACCCTTTCAAATAAAAAAAGAATTATGAAAATCGGTTCACAATTGGCAAAGATATCGAATAACATACATACAAAAAAATATTCAGTGGAATTGAGAACCTCCTCCTTTTTTGAAGTCGGTTAAAAAATGGACCAAATGTTAAACTGTAACACTTGATCTATTGAATGTACATCTAAGATATCAAGCTTGTCACGATGCAATTGTAGCTCTTATTACGTTCAGCATAAGAACAGCACAACGGTCGAAGTGTCAGGGTTAAAGAGCTCTTATCTGTATTTCCCGTGACAAAGGTCACGTGATTTGAATTGTATTAACACGTCATGAGCTAAATTTTGTATGGAATATGTACGGGTACAATAGAATCGTCTTTTGGATTTTCCGAGGTCCATGCCGATTGGAAACGATTCGAGACTCCAATTCCACGTGTAAAATTTTGTTGTCATGAAATTAAAAAGCTGGGTCTCCTGCGATTGTTTTTGCGAATATTCTGCAAAAATATTGAGACAAAGAGGCGTAGTTACACCTTATAAGATATAACCACACTCTCCTACTCTGGACACCCGCATTAACTCAAAATATTTACCCAGGATTTGGAGAAGTATACCTCTTACCCCTTACCCATATTTTTTAAATCTGTGATATGATATAGAAGTCTCATGCTATCAGAATCAGAATCAGAATTATTTATTCACTGGATATGGGTGAAATTACATGTTATACATTTTCATAGCATAGTGTCCTTACATATCTTGCCGATTGTTCGGCGTGTGAATATTATGGTTTATTTTACAATTTTGTTACACATATTTATATCTCAATAATTACAGAATTTTAAAATCAAATAACTGAAAATATAACAAATGTCAGAATGGCAGTTCAATATAATATAATAATCAAAAATATAATCAAGAGGTCAGTGCAAATAATGTCATTATACTATGTCGATATCTAAATTTATAAATTCAAATTACAATTACATGTCAAACAATAAATAAAATACACAAACACTAGAAAACATAAAAAGTCTATATCTATTTTTCCTTATGTCCATAAATATTACAATTTCAAATATATTTATGTTTGTATATTTATGTAATCGTTTTACTTCGTTATTTACTTGTTTTGTGCGTACGCAATTTATTTCCAGGAAATATTTCAATGAAATCATATTAATGTACGTATGTCACAATAACTGATTTTCTAACACTGTCACAAATATCTGATGATCTTATTGATTATAATAGTCTGTAAAAACATTTTTTTTATTGAAATATAAACGAGTGTGTATCGGTACAGAACTGAAATAAAATAGTTTTTATACAATAGAACTGCATATAATAGCTTATTGTTAACTATCGAAAGTCCTAAATATACAAAACTCCTGATTTTCTAAACATCAATAATTCTCATAAAATACAATCTAATTATAGAAAACTTAATTAAATTACAAAACTAAAATTATTTATAAATATCTTAAAATTAAATTTATAATAAAATTAATACAACTACATTAATAACTAAAATTATAATAAAATACACAGAAAAAATAAAAAATATCAGTATCATATATTAATTGTTCCGACAATTTTCGGGGATTGTGGCCAAAAGGCTGGCCGCATTTCCACGCTGTATAGCGATGGAAATATTTTGGCCTAGATATTGGCCAGCCCTTTGGTCACCCGAAGTCAAGACCAGCTTCTTGGCAACCTCCTTGAATAAATCTCGTGCCGATGGCGCCCATGGTCCCAACGTTTCTACACCCAACGCCTTAAATATATAGGAAGTACTCAGTTCTGAGTACTTCCCACACTTAAGGCGCTCAGCGCCGCGTGCAGCTGAGCCAGCCTCAAAGCTGGTTCCCTGGAGATGAGAAGCCGCTAAGGTATCAACACATGTTACGTCCCATACCAGAGGTCTTCCCATCGTCCAAGGAACCAAAGTCATTCCATCGGGCCTTTTTGTCGGGAAAGCCGACTAGTTTCGACCAGACACCAACCCCCCACCACCCTTTCCAGTCGTGCGGCGCGCGCATTGGCGCGCAGTGTCCGGCGCGAGAGACAAAGGGTGGACGTGTCTGGACATTCGCCCTGAAGAAGGTCTCCTTTTGAGATCGAAACTAGTCGGCTTTCCCGACAAAAAGACGTGAGTGACCCGTTTAATTTATCTAATTAATTTAGTATAATGTCTCACGTGAGTTTTAATAATATTGTCATAGGTATTGTTTTAATAGTTTATCGGGTCGGTGATAACAAAAACAACAACAACGATTTTAAAATTTAACGAAGGTTTTAACAATCATCCCCTATGGGGGTCCGATGGGGTTTAAATGTCTAAAATAGGTTGAAAAAATCTGAAAATCGTCATGGGTACTGTCTTTATGGTAATCGGGTCGCTGACTACGAAAAAACAACTATAATAATATTAATGGAAGTGTTAAAGGGCATCACGCCGCGAGTAACTTCGGAGAAAGCGCAGCACACCTCTCGACATCCCTGAGTCACTCACACCGGTGTTGCCCCCGGCCGTTTTCCTGGCATTTCGGGGGCCCATCTAGTGAGTGGCAAGCCTCCGCCTGCCGCAAATAACTAGCAATAAAAGCAGTTATGGCAGATGTCCGTCCCTCTTCTGTAATAGCCCGGCATTAAGTTCACCCAGATCTCATCTCCATAGCCCATTTATTTTCCATCACACTTCGCAATAGTCTCAACGCCTGCCGAGACCTGCTCATGGGTATGTCGTTCCATTGACATATCCGGGAGCGGGTCACGGCGAGCGTACAACATTACATCAAACTTCTCAAAGGGGCCTCTACGCGTTGGATCCATATCCCCGCGCACGCCTATCAAATGACCGGGCTTGACCCGTGAGTCCAAGAGAGATATAATAATAATAATAATAATTTAAAATATTTAATAATAAAAAAAAAAAAAAAAAAAAAATCCTGTCATTGTCACCGCACGTCTTTTTATATTCATTAAATCAGAAAAATATACAATAATGCATAACACAGCACATATTACCATAAATCAATAGTAAAACAGGAATTTCATATCTATATATAGTCTATAAACAATATTAATCTTTTAATCAGCCATAAAAGTGAAAATGAAAAATACAGTGAATGACAACTATACATCTATAGACATGACAGTGATGTGACACAATAAAAATGCCGAAAACACGAGGAAACGCACGCCTTCCACCGCCGCCTGTTTCACCGATTAGCTCCACGCCCACGTCGTCAGAGGATTATGCGACTCCTCCGGAACATAGTGTGTCGAGCAGTGAAGACGGGCGGCTGTCTCCAGCGCGACGCCGACCACCTGCGCGTCGCCGAGGGAGACCACCGCTGCCGCGCTTGGGACCAGCAGGGCGACCCGCCCCGCAACCGGCCCCCGCCGTCGGTGGTGCAGTGCGCCGCATGAGATGGACAAGAGAAATCAATGAAAATGTCATGCGAGCGTACTATAGGGCGACAGAAGGCGGAACTAACCTCACTGCGTACCGTTCTCGCTTGCTTCCTCTGTTTCAGGCTCTTGAACCGGACGTGACCGTTACTGCACAACGATTATCGGATCAGGTACGGGTAATCCAGCGTAATTGTATGTTGGATGGACCCGTGCTTGAACGGCTTCGCTCTGAGGTAGTTGTCCCCACGTCTACCGCTGCTGTGCCAGATTCACCACACACTCTGCCAACAGAGATGGTGAGTTACGCACCCGATGTGGTTGACGTTGAGGACACAACAGTAAGTACCCAGGATAATGAGCATTTGAGGAGGGTTTTGGAGGATATGATTCTGGAGTTTAGATCCATGCCTATCTCTGAAAGACCGCGACTGCCTCGTTTCCCCACGCACAGACACAACATGGCTCTGGTGGTGGCCTTAGACCGAATGCTAGACACGTATTTACGGTCTAGCCAAGATCTTGCTGATACCCATTCGATCCTATACTGTGCTGCCATTACAGCTTGCCGTGTGGCCCGTGTTCGGTTTCCAGAACCGAACACTGTCACCCGGCGTGCTGGTGACACACCAGAATGGCAAAAAAGGATCGAAAGGCGTATCAGCGCGGCTAGGGCCACCATTGGAAAGCTCATCTGCTTCAGATCGGGAAATAATCGGCCCCGTGTCATGCGTTACGTGACACAGGCTTTTGCTGGTACTGGCATTAGACCACAAGATTATTTGGCCTGTGTCACAGAGCGTATAGACTATCTGAAGCAGAAAGTTTGTGCGTGGGCAAACAGAATACGGCGTTACAAGATACGAGTGGATAGGTACTACCAGAATCACATTTTTCAAAGCGACCAAAGAAAGATATATAGAAGTTGGGAGAGCCCTACAAACAGCGTGGGTGTTGGGGGTCAACCAGATATAACAGAAATGTCTAGATTCTGGACAACTATCTGGTCGACGCCCATCACACACGCTGATAGTGATTGGATGAGTGTGGTTGAACGCTCATGTGAACATTTGCAACCAATGGGACCTGTAATAATAAGTCCCCAAAATTTAGCTGATGCAGTCCGTCCTCTCCATAATTGGAAGAGACCAGGCCCGGACGGACTGCATAATTTTTGGTTGAAATGGTTGCGAAGTTCACATGGGCTACTGGCCACGCAATTCCAAGAGGCTATTCAATGTGGTTCTCTTCCAACTTTTATGACAAAAGGTGTCACCTTTCTGCTCCATAAATCAGGTAGTACCACGGAACCTAAAAATTACAGACCCATCACGTGCTTACCTACTATCTATAAGCTCCTTACATCCATACTGAGAACAAAATTATATGAGCATTTGGATGCCAACAATATTTTAGATCGCGCTCAGAATGGATGTAGGGTTGGGTCCCGTGGTACTAAGGAGCTCCTCCTCATCGACATGACTGTTAGCCAGCAGGTTCGCCGAGGTCGCAAGAACCTCTCTGCAGCCTGGATTGACTACAAAAAAGCCTACGATTCGGTGCCCCATTCATGGCTGAGACGGGTGCTTGAACTGTATAAAATTAATACAGATTTATGCACCTTTCTCAGCGTATGTATGGGACAGTGGATCACGGCTCTATGTCTTCCAGGATGTGGAGCGAGTCATGCTACCTCCGAACCCATAAGGATTGAGCGAGGCATATTCCAGGGAGATAGTTTGAGTCCTCTTTGGTTTTGTCTGGCTTTGAATCCCTTAAGCATTCTGCTTAGGAATTCCAAGCTAGGCTACCGATTTCGTAGAGGGGGCGAGGTCATTTCTCACCTATTGTATATGGATGATCTCAAGTTATATGCATCAAATGAACCAAATTTAGTGACACTTTTAAATGTTACTCAAACATTTAGCAGTGACATTAGAATGGAATTTGGTGTCGATAAATGCGCGGTCGTCCATATACAACGCGGTAAAGTTGTAAATAGAGAAAATTTACAACTTTCAGAGACTATGACTCTCAGAACCATCTCCGAAACCGAAACCTATAAATACCTACCTTGGTATGGCGGAGTGTTTGGGTATACAGGATAGGGAGATAAAACAATCAGTGAAGGAACGTTTCTTTGACCGTCTTTCAAAAGTACTGAAAAGTCTTTTGTCAGGTGGTAATAAGGTGCGTGCCTTCAATGGTTGGGTTATGCCTTTGCTTGTATACACCTTCGGAATACTAAGGTGGACTCAAACCGAGCTCGACGCACTGGATCGCAAAGTCCGTAAACTGCTTACCGCGTATCGTATGCATCACCCACGCTCATCTATGATGAGACTATACATCCCACGGAAGTGTGGGGGCCGAGGCTTCCTTAATGCCAAAAACCTACACAACCGTGAGGTGTGTAGTCTCAGGGATTATTTCCATCATGTTGAGAGTGGGATGCATCGAGACGTTGTAGCAGTTGACAAAGGACTGACGCCGCTCTCCTTGGCAAAAGAGGACTGGCATAGGCCACTTGTATTAAGCACTGAAGATCGCTTGAACATATGGAAGGGTAAGGAGCTACACGGACGATTCCATCGGGCACTTCATAGACCCGATGTTGATCTTTTGGCGTCCGTGACCTGGCTATGTTTCGGTGACCTTTTCGGGGAAACCGAAGGTTCTGTCTGTGCAATTGCTGACGAAGTTGTCAAGACTAATAACTACCGGAAATACATCATGAAGGATGGGACGGTGGACATTTGTCGTGCATGTCACCGTCCTGGTGAATCTATCAGGCATGTTATTTCCGGTTGTTCTTATCTTGCCAATGGTGAGTATTTGTACAGACACAACCAGGTAGCTAGGATAATCCATCAGCAGCTTGCTCTTCGATATGGTCTTGTGAGTTTCGAAGTGCCATATTACAAGTATGTACCTGTGTCTGTTCTCGAAAACAGTCGTGCCAAGCTCTACTGGGACCGGTCTATCATCACGGACAGGACTATTATAGCTAATAAGCCTGATATCGTGTTGGTAGACCGGTTAGAGCGAAGGGCATTTCTTGTTGATATCACCGTGCCATGCGACGAGAACCTCGTGAAAGCTGAGAATGACAAGTTGTCGAAATACTTGGACTTAGCTCACGAGGTTACCGCCATGTGGGACGTTGATTCAACAATAATTGTCCCAATAGTTGTGTCGGTAAACGGTCTCATAGCGAAAAGTCTCGACTCATACCTTAGGAGACTTTCGTTATGTCACTGGGTCAAGGGCCGGATTCAGAAGGCAGCAATTTTGGGCACTGCACGTATTGTGAGGAGGTTCCTCAGTCTGTCGCCCTAACCACCGGCGCCACTGGCATATGTCCCGCGCCGGCGGTAACTTTTTATAAATATTTGTATTTATAATGTTGTATTTTTATATTTATATTGTGAATACAAATGTTGTTAAAAAAGAATAGAAAATAAATAATTGGTCATAATAATTTTATTTGCCAGAATACACAATATCATAATATGAGGTCTTATTACAGTACATTGGTAGATGTATTCTGCCTGCATGCAGACGTGCAAATTTTTGTCACAATATTCTATAAAATCTTTAATACTATAAAAACAATTAGTCATTAGCCAGTCACTTAAATTCCTCCTAAATGTATTTCCTTGTAATAATTTTAATTTATTCGGTATTTTATTATAAATAGTTATTGCATTATTAAATACATTTCGTTTAAAAATATCTTTATGACACCGAGGTTGATATAGTAAGTTAGCAAACTTTACTCGTTTTTGTCGTGGACAAAATTCACTGCGCATTTTAAAATATTCTGGATGTGCTTTGACAAAAAGACAGATATTTTTTATGTACATGCACGCCAAAGGCAATATGTTGCATGCCTTAAATAGAGATGTCTACAACTGTCCAAAAACCATGCTTTGCTTAAGGCCCCGATACAACGCTTCTGTATTTAAAAAATTCTCTCAATATCAACCAATTGCCCCCATATAATGAGACCATAGCTGAGATTTGATGCTATATTATAATCAAACGTAGCGGACGTGACATGAATTTACGCCTGTGGGGGTGCGATGGGATTGAAATGTCATAATTTCTATATGGGTGTTGATTCTATGGTTTTCTGGGATGTCAGTTACGAAAATGGCATCGATTTGGAAATATAACATAGTGGACACGAAACTACTTAAAATTTTTCCTGTAAGAGGGTGAAACGGAGCTCCAAAGTTCACATGGGGAAACGTGATGTTATGTAGCCTATAGCCTTCCTTGAAATATAGGCTATCTAACACTAAAATATTTTTTCAATTCGGATGAGTAGTGAGATTAGCGCGTTCAACCAAACACACTCTTCAGCTTTAATATTACAGAAAAAATATTTTAGTGTTAGATAGCCTATATTTCAAGGAAGGCTATAGGCTACATAACATCACGCTACCACCAATAGAAGCGGAGCACCAACGAAAAATGTTGCAACAATGAGAAATGGGGAAAAAATGTGTCTTTTGAGGGCTTTCCTTGCGTGCGCTGCGTAAACAGTTGAAGTTATCCAAAAATCATGTATGATGGAATTGTTCCTCTTTAAAAGTTCTAAACGAAGTCTGCGACAGTTTATGTCTATCTCTTAAGATTGACTCACTATAACCTTTTTATATGGTAATCAAATTTGTTTCCAATTAATGCATTATTTGCGAAGGAGTAATCCAAAAAATATGTTATTAATCAGTAATCACAAGTACTTAATTATGAATAAAATTTAAAACAAATTTGAAAGCAGGTATAAAATTAGTAGGTACCTACATAAATTATTCACCATAAGTATTTTTTCTTACATATACAGTTATGTTAAATATTGGATTTCGTTAACTTATTCCTTACCTTTCTTCTTACCACGATAACTGATATTCACGCGGACGAAGTCGCGGGCAACAGCTAGTCTATACTAATATTATAAAGCTGAAGACTTTGTTTGTTTGTTTGTTTGATTGAACACATTAATCTCAGGAACTACTCATTCGAATTAAAAAAACATTTCAGTGTTAGATAGCCTATTTTTCGAGGAAGGCTATAGGTTATATAACATCACGCTACCACCAATAGGAGCGGAATACCAATGAAAAATGTTGCAAAAAAAAAAAGCGGGAAAAAAATCCTTTTGAGAGCTTCCGTTGCGGGCGCTGCGTAAACGGTTCAAGTTACGCAACAATAGGCTATTTGACTAACAATTTTTTCGGTTTGATATGTAGGGATGTCTCCATAATACAAACATACCTACTTACAATTGTTTGTGGAAGCTGGTGTATCGTGTTAGGTAAGAATACCTGTGTTACGAACCACCAGGCTTCCACCTCCGGATGCGAAACAGGCAAATTTAACAGCACCAAATACACCTTTACAATTATTATAATTACAATTACAATAACATCTTCTTAAATATTTACTAATGATCAATTACAATAACAATAATATAGTTTGAGGGTGAAATATAATCGGTGTTTACAATTTTTGTGAGGGTACCGTCATTTTTCGACATTATATTAATGTACATTGACATGACAAGGAATTATCAATATTATAACCATAGGTGAAAGAATTACTTCGATAGCAGAAAAATCTCTCGAGTTATGGTAATTTGAAAATCACAATTTTTAGATTGCCCCAAAACGCTCCATACAAAAGGCTACCGAATTATGACGTCACAGGTTTGTATTTTGTATGCATCAAATCAGAAATTTGTACGACAGCTATGTTTAATATTACGTTTATTGGATTAGTATCATAATAAAAGTTATAGCATTTTTTATTGCTTCTCCAATGGAAATATTATTTTTTAATAATTTCGTACTTTTAAAATGGACTTTCCCGCCAAACTTTGATCGACGCTAAAAAAAGTTTGACTGAAGATATTAGAATGAAAGTTTGCAGATCTTTATAGTTTTGTGTATTTTACGATATTGTTAAATAATTTATACAATTTTTAAACATTGGAAAATAGCCTATTATATATGACATAATTATTCATCTTAAATAGTTATAAAAAAAACGCAACGTAGTTATTCATCTTAAAAAAAAATATATAAAAAAAAGTCTGTGATAGACTATAAAACTAAAGAATAAAAAAAAGATAAAAAAAAAAGCATGTGCCTATCGTTTAAGATTGTCTCACTATAACCTTTTAAATGGTATCCTTACGCTTCACTCTCATCGCTCTGTCACTCACACGCAGACGAAGTTGCGCGAGTCAGCTAGAAAATAATAAAATTTTAGAAACATACAACATCTGCGAACGCGCCGACAAATCAGATAGTAGCCTAACGTGACGTCGAACAGAAAAATATGGCGGGTTATCATTATTTATCTTAGGTGAGACCTTGAGATGATTCTCAATAAAGTATACAGTATACTTACTTATATAAAAAAACAACCGAGCGACGTATACAATTACATATTTTGGGATTTCTTGTCGTTGCTTCATTGGGGACATTCAACGTACTTTTCGTGGGGTTTTTTTTTAATTTATTTATCTTCTCTACTATATAAAAATAAGTCGGGTTTTCCTTCCTGACGCTATAACTCCAGAACGCACGAACCGATTTCCACGGTTTTGCATTCGTTGGAAAGGTCTCGGGCTCCGTGAGGTTTATATCAAAGAAAATTCTGGACAAATTTGAAAAGAAAAGCGGGAAAATCTTTTTTCACATACAGGGCAATCTCTAAGGAAATGGATGGAAACGAAAAGATTGAGCCACAGCGAAGCGTGGTCGGGCCGCTAGTTTGGGATAAAATAAACAGCGATACAGTATTTATGTATGCATTCATCGATCATTCATACTAGAACTAGGTACTCAATGACGCAAGCAAAATAAAAACCGTCCAAGTGCGAGTCGGACTCGCGCACGAAGGGTTCCGTACCACCTTTTGGGGTGTAAGCGGTTTATCAACATCTTTGAACCAAAGCCACGACGAGATTTGACGAGCTCGGTGGCGTAGCGGTCAATGACGCGGCTTCGACACCAACGCTCGTGGGTTCGATTCCCACACAGGACAAACATTTGTGTGCATGAACATGTCTGTTTGTCTTGGTCTGGGTGTTTTCTATGTATCCTATGTATGTATTTACAAAAAAAATGTATTTACGTATGTTTAATGAAGTGAAATGAAGTGAAATGAAGTGAAATGAAGTGAAATGAAGTGAAATGAAGTGAAATGAAGTGAAATGAAGTGAAATGAAGTGAAATGAAGTGAAATGAAGTGAAATGAAGTGAAATGAAGTGAAATGAAGTGAAATGAAGTGAAATGAAGTGAAATGAAGTGAAATGAAGTGAAATGAAGTGAAATGAAGTGAAATGAAGTGAAATGAAGTGAAATTGTTATGTATGTACGTAGGTCAAATGAAACGACTGCACTTAACTGGAGCTGGTTTATTACTGGTCTAACAAAATAATCATGGTAGATGTACATAAGTCCGGGCGCCGTGCGCTCACATACATATCATTTCCTCTCATCTTAATTAGGGAACCTGATAACAAAAATATATAATTTAAATTATCACAAATTATCCTAATTCTTTTTATTGGCTCTTGGCCTCAAATAATATTTTTTATGAGGTGTGGGTGTGAGCGATGAAGCCGCGGGTAACTCGCTGCTCAATGCTGGCGCATCAGGCGGGTTGTCGTTATTACTTACTGGCGCTACCTCGCAACCCGCCTGACCGGAGACGGACCCCGCCCGGTCGCTCAATCGCACATCTCCCCTCCCCTGCTCTTCCATGTTCTCTTCCACATCATAAAATTCCTCTACCTCGTTACTACTTGGACCTGTATCGTGATTACCGTCTATGTTTGATCTAAGTGGAGGAGAACGTGGAGTAGCAACTTCCGTGACTTCATAACCGGTTTTTTTGATCCGATTATGTGAGTCTTTATCTGTGTACCGCGACAGCTGATCAATATGGCGCGTACATTCCGTATTTTGTTTTTCTAACTGTACCTTGTACATACGGCTCCCTATTATTTTTGTGATTATGCCCTTTTCCCAAAATGGTTTACGATTTACATAGCAGCGGACCCATACGGTCTGCCCTACAGCAAATGATCGAACCGGTGTTGGATCCGTATCTATATTGATCTCATGTCTCGGTACGTGACCGCCGTTCGGTCCTATCCGCGGCGGCGGTATCAATAAGTCAAGTCTACCGCGCAGATCCCGACCCATCATCAACTTGGCCGGCGTCATTCCGGTTTTACAATGTACAGTGTTGCGGTACACAAACAAGTACTCTTGTAACTTATCATCTACGTTATGTATACACGCATTATTTTTCAATATGGAAGTAATCATTTTCTTACAATTTTTTACAGAATTTTCTGCTTGACCGTTACTGCAGGGGTGGTATATTGGTGACGTTAAATATTCGATACCGTTTACATTACAAAAATTAGAAAACAGTTCTGATTTTATTTTCGGATCGTTATCTGACACTATAGTCTTTGGCAAACCAAATCTCGAAAATAATCCTTTCAATACCGTTATCAAATGCCTACTGGTAGTGCCGCTGGTCATGTTTAAACATTCGAGCCATTTACTGTACGCATCAATTACTACTAAATATGTTTTCTGTGCAATAAACATGTAATCGATGTGGACGCGTTCCCAACTTGCGGTAGGTGTAGGCCAATGGGCTGGCGGTGCGCGGGGCGGCGAGGGGCGTAAGGAACAACAAGTGTCGCATGCGCCTACTAAACGTTCTATGTCCTTATCAATCCCGGGCCACCACATTCGAGAACGGGCAGCGCTCTTTGTCTTTACTATCCCCTGGTGTGTTTTATGTAATTCTTGTAGTAACAAATCGCGATGCACCGATGGAATTACCACTCTATGACCTCGTAATAGACACCCATTTTCTACTTCGAGTTCGTGTTTACATCGGAAATAAGGCAAAATATTTTTGCATCTAATTTTGCGTGGCCAGCCGTTATGCACATATTTTAACACGGTTTTTAAAATATCGTCCTGTAATACCGCCTGCTGTATGTGTTTATATGTCAATGGTAAACTATTTACCTGTAATAAATTTAAAGATGACCCCTCGCAATAATGTACAGGTATGTGTTCCGTGCAGCTACCTGCCACAGGCGCGCGAGATAAGTAATCGGCCGCTAGATTGTCTTTACTAGAAATATACTGTATTTTATAGTTATAAGCAGACAAAAAAATAGCATACCTTACTAATCGAGAGGCAGTAGTTACGGATATGCCATTCTTTTTGCCGAATATTGCTAATAACGGCTTATGATCCGTTTTTAATATAAATGGTTCGCGACGACCGTATAAGTACTGGTGGAATCGTTTTATTCCGAAAACAATAGCTGTGGCTTCCTTTTGAAGCTGGCTATAATTGCGCTCGCTGGCGGATAACGTACGTGAGCCATACGCCAGCGGCTGTTCTACGCCGTCGCTGTTCATCTGTGACAGTACTGCCCCGAGACCTTGGGGTCCAGCGTCTACAGCCAGCGTCAGAACTGCACTTGGCTCGAAATGCGCTAAAATACGATCAGACGCCAACTCGTTTTTTGCGTTTACGAAACTAGTTTCTTGCCGTTCGCCCCACACCCACCGCGCGTTCCCGCGCAACAATTCGTGGAGAGGACTAAGGACCGACGATGCACTTGGAAAAAAATTTCTGTAATAATTTACCATACCAAGGAACCTTTTTAATTCCGTGACATTATTAGGTCGTGGTGCTTTGACAATAGCTTCCACCTTCTTTGGGCATTTATGCAAACCGTTTTTATTTATCACGTGACCTAAATAAGTGACCCTGTCGCAAAAAAAAGCGCATTTATTTTTTTTCAATTTCAATCCCGCGTCATGAAACCTCTTGAAAACTTGTTCTAACCTTTTTAAATGAATTTGTTTAGTAGGCCCAGTAACACATACATCATCCAAAAATACGGATACCCCTTCGATACCGGCCAATAAATTTTCAATAGCCCTCTGAAACACGGCGGGGGCGTTCGCCAGGCCGTAGACGAGCCTTGTATACATCAGGAGCCCTTTATTAGGTGTATTAATAGTAGTCAACGGCTGTGACTCTTTTGATAAAACAAATTGATTATAAGCCTGACTACAATCTAACTTAGAAAATTGTTCGCCCCCGCTAAGCTTTGCAAAGACTTCCTCTATACGCGGTAATGGGTATTTATCTATATAAATATCATTATTGATAGTTTGAGAAAAATCTCCACAAATCCGTACACTACCGTCAGCCTTCGGTACCGGCACTATCGGCGTGGCATATTCAGAATAATTAACTGGCACCAATATACCTGCATCAATAAGTCTACATAATTCGATTTCTACTTTATCTTTCAAAGCAAACGGGAGTGGGCGGGCTTTATAAAATCTCGGTTTGGTACCTTCTTTAAGTAGTAATTTGACTTCAAACTGGTTAAAACGCCCTAACTCACCATTGAACAATACCTGAAAATTATTTATTAATTGTTCTACATCCATGTCATTTTTTACATCAATTTTATTATTTGGGGATGACAAACAGATGTTAAATTTTACCATGAAATCACGGCCAAGTAAGGGAGTACCTCCATTTTTAATAACATAAAAAATTAATTCGCGGGTTACATTATCGTAAGTGATACTTGTGGTAAAGTACCCGATTGGTGTGATTTCGTGGCCATTATAAAAACACATCTTTAATTTACATTTAGATAATGGAATGTTTGAAAAATGCGAATTGTAAAACTGATCTCCTATAACATTACTTTTTGAACCGGAGTCGAGCTCCATCAAACACTTTTTGCTTTGATTAATTATTACAGATAATAATATTGGATCATCGGACACGCACCTGAGGTTAAATAGTTGACACTCCTCACACTCACTTTGCTTCTCCGTATCGTCCTTGTGATCGGCCGGGCACGTTTCAATATTATTCACTCGCGATTTCGATTCACACACTTTCTTCAAGTGACCCTTAACCCCGCACTTATCACAGCGATAATTTTTGTACCGACACTTTGCTGCCTCGTGGTTCTTGAGGCCGCAGACCGTGCAACAGCGTCCTTGTTGACGTTGATTACCCTCCTTCATGTTGGCCTGTCGCCCTCTGCCCGCCCAGTATAGCGGCTCCTCCTTGACGGCCTGTACGAGCTTCGCCTGACGCGTGCAAGCTGCCTGCTGTGCTAGTTCCAGCGCCCGGGCGAAAGTAAGCGTATTAGCATTTTGCTCGAAAAGTCGATCTCGCTCCGGTCCCGAACTAAATCCAAGTACGAATCGATCCCGAAGCAAGGTATCCAGGGCAGTTCCGAATTCGCAATAAACTGCTAATCCTCTCAATCGAGCTGCCCACTCTTCAACGCTTTCGCCGTCCATTTTAACAGCCTCATAAAAATTTGCCTTGTCTGCAAATGTCGACCTTTTAGGTGTGAAATGATCTCGAAATATCTGTATCAGCTCCCGAAATTGTATTTCTTCTATATTCCGTGGGTGTGCTAAATTCCGTAATAAGCGGTATGATTCATCCGACAAATGGGTCAATAGAATGGCACTCTTCTGTTCCTCTGTAATACCACTGTTTAGAATTAGAAATTGCTTTATACGACTTTCGAATATCTGCCATTCACTTGTCCGATGGTCGAACACGGGAAGATTTCCTATAATCGTCGACATTTTTTTCTCTGTGGCCATTGTAGGTGCCGATCCTCGTCGCCAATGTTATGTATGTACGTAGGTCAAATGAAACGACTGCACTTAACTGGAGCTGGTTTATTACTGGTCTAACAAAATAATCATCTCATAAACAAGTAGGTAGATGTACATAAGTCCGGGCGCCGTGCGCTCACGGGGAAGGGAAGGGAAGGGAAGGGAAGGGAAGGGAAGGGAAGGGAAGGGAAGGGAAGGGAAGGGAAATGAAATGAAATGAAATGAAATGAAATGAAATGAAATGAAATGAAATGAAATGAAATGAAATGAAATGAAATGAAATGAAATGAAATGAAATGAAATGAAATGAAATGAAATGAAATGAAATGAAATGAAATGAAATGAAATGAAATGAAATGAAATGAAATGAAATGAAATGAAATGAAATGAAATGAAATGAAATGAAATGAAATGAAATGAAATGAAATGAAATGAAATGAAATGAAATGAAATGAAATGAAATGAAATGAAATGAAATGAAATGAAATGAAATGAAATGAAATGAAATGAAATGAAATGAAATGAAATGAAATGAAATGAAATGAAATGAAATGAAATGAAATGAAATGAAATGAAATGAAATGAAATGAAATGAAATGAAATGAAATGAAATGAAATGAAATGAAATGAAATGAAATGAAATGAAATGAAATGAAATGAAATGAAATGAAATGAAATGAAATGAAATGAAATGAAATGAAATGAAATGAAATGAAATGAAATGAAATGAAATGAAATGAAATGAAATGAAATGAAATGAAATGAAATGAAATGAAATGAAATGAAATGAAATGAAATGAAATGAAATGAAATGAAATGAAATGAAATGAAATGAAATGAAATGAAATGAAATGAAATGAAATGAAATGAAATGAAATGAAATGAAATGAAATGAAATGAAATGAAATGAAATGAAATGAAATGAAATGAAATGAAATGAAATGAAATGAAATGAAATGAAATGAAATGAAATGAAATGAAATGAAATGAAATGAAATGAAATGAAATGAAATGAAATGAAATGAAATGAAATGAAATGAAATGAAATGAAATGAAATGAAATGAAATGAAATGAAATGAAATGAAATGAAATGAAATGAAATGAAATGAAATGAAATGAAATGAAATGAAATGAAATGAAATGAAATGAAATGAAATGAAATGAAATGAAATGAAATGAAATGAAATGAAATGAAATGAAATGAAATGAAATGAAATGAAATGAAATGAAATGAAATGAAATGAAATGAAATGAAATGAAATGTTTATTAACCGAAAGTATTACACATTGAAACAAGAACTATGACCCCACACTAGCCTAGGCCTGTATCGTGGGCGTCAAGACAGTATGACTTAAAATTACAAACAGTTTATCGGCGACCAGTAAATATAAGCAAGTTATTAATCACAATCAATGCCAAATTATAAAAATATTATTAAAAATATTAAATTAACATAAAATAATAGTAATTGACAATAATTAATAATAACTTAGATTTTAAATGAAATTGAACTTATGTTGATTATATAATGAACGAATACAATGTTTATAAATTAAATTTTTGCCTACATGCGTGGTGTGGTAATGTGTGCGTGTGCGTGCGTGTGTGTGTGTATGTGTGTGTGTGTATGTGTATGTGTGTGTAAGTGAGTGCGTGTGTGGTATGTGTGTTTCTGAAGAAGAGGTAGGGAACGTAAATTGTAAGCTACCCGACTGGGGAATGTACCTCCACCTCACAGAATACCGCAGCCAAATAACAATTCCCTTGAGGGTTGTTGTGTTCCTGCGAGTGAGTGAGGACACCAGAAAAGAAGGAGATGCTTGTGTTGTCAGCGGGGGTGGCGGCGTGCAAGTGATATATTATGTTGCGTGTGTTAATACGGTTACGGTAACCGCTTCACATCAGGCGGGCCGTATGCTTGTCTGCCACCCGACGACGTAGTATAAAAAAAAATCTATACCTATAACAGAGAAAGTATGTATAGTGTTTAGTCTGCCTACACTACTATTATAAAGAGGAAAGATTTGTATTTTTGTGTATGTGTATGTTTGTAATGAATTAACTCAAAAACTACTGTGCCGATTTCAAAAATTCTTTCACCATTGGAAAGCTACAGTCACCCTGAGTAACATAGGCTATATTTATTGCTAGAAAAGATTAGGGACCCTTACTAAAACTCCAATAATGTAAAAAAAATACTTAAAAATTCTTTACACCGCGTGCGAGACTGTATCCCCCGATTTTGTTATCATTCGTTATGTTGAATCGGCACTCTTAGATACCTATTTGCTGGATTCCATATCTTACATTAAGATTCCGGACGAAGTCACAGTGCGTCCGCTAGTTCAATAATTATTTCGCTTTGTCTAAGTAAATACACGTTTAAAATTGCTTAATTATTGCTATTATTAATAATTAATTATTGCTATTATTGATTGATGCAAGCCGCTTCCAACCGGTCTTATTGGAGATCTAGAGGGGAGGCCTATGTCCAGCAGTGGAGATGATGATGATGATGATGATGATTATTAATAATAATAATTGCTTAATAATTGTTTCTTGCAATATGGCCAAGCAATTTTAAAGACGTCAATCATCCGATGGTAGAAGTTTTGGCGTTAGGGCCCCTGCTTCGTTTAGAAGTAATTAAGTGATAAACACACATTCAGAAGAATTTAATATTTTTTTATATGAGAGGGGGCAAACGAGAATGTGGGTCACCTGATGGAAAGCAATCACCACCGCCCATGGAGGTCAGCAACACTAATGGGTCGCCGATCCGTTGCCAGCTTATCCTCTTTCCTTTCTTTCTTTCTGGTGACTTCACTCACTCGCAGGAACACAACAATCCTCAAGGGAATTGTTATTTGGCTGCGGTATTCTGTGAGGTGGAGGTACTTTCCCAGTCGGGCAGGGCACTTTTCGCCAAGGCCTCGTTTGTCAGTCAGCTGGATGCACCACGTGATTTAGGAGTTTAGGAGGTGGTTTAGGAGATGTTAGTAATAAACACACATTCAGAAGAATTATATATATTAAGATGTATAATTTTGTATAATTCGATCAGGCCTCCCCAACCCGTCTGGCCAGCGTGGGGAGTGTAGGCCAAATCCTCCATCTGTCTGGGACGGACGAGAGAGGGTCGTGCTCCTGTAGTGGAGACTAAAATGACCTGATGATGATGATGATGAAGATGTATAATATATTGCAGCTTTACCAGCGGACCAGGTCATAATAAAATATGACGAAGACCGGTACCAGTACGTGCCAGGTCCCAACGGACCAGTCCTCGCTGACATGTGGTTAAAAGCCAGCGATCTTGAAGATGTTGCCAGATACAACCCCGACGTGGAGAACCAGTATCACCTCTTCACCAGGTAAGTCAAGAGTTTTTTTTATATCGCTTCGGGTGGCAGACAAGCACACGGCCCACCTGATCTGAAGCGTAGCCATATTAACCCTCGCAACATAAATTATCGCTCGCGCGCCGCACCCTCGTTGCTAATGCAGCATCTCCTTCCTTTCTGGTAACCTCATTTCCTCGCAGAAGCACAATAACCCTCAAGGAGATTGTTATTTGGCTGCGGTATTCTGTGAGGCGGAAGTACATACCCCAGTCGGGTAGCTTACAATTACGCTCCCTACCTTTCTTTTCGCCAGAGCTTCGTTTGTCAGTCAGCAGGGTTTACGGCGTGCAGGTGAAGTTGGCTTTGATTCAAAGATGTTGATGAACCACTTACACCCCATTGTCGTGGGCATGTTCCGCCTACCTAATGTACCGATGTTCTCTCCTCAGTAAAAGTTATCGACAAACTCCGAATAACCGATAATATTAAAACAATGGACATTATCGAAAAATTATGACATAAATATTAATAACGTATAGGATATATCATTTCTGGCAAATATTGCGCAATCTAAAATTGATTCTTCCTCGCTTCTGGCAAAAATAAAAATAAATATTTACATACCACCTTTTTCAGTGAGAAAACCTAAATGCCTATCTGTTCCATTAGTATCCACAAATTACCGACAGAATTCATACTTTATCCGAGCACTATTGACTTTTAATGATCTGGTTGACTTTCCACAACTGGATCTGTTTAACACGAGGATCACTACTATGAGGCACATCTTGTCTAAACATTGGTTTGAGTCAGTCTCCTAATTCTATAATGGGCGGTCTACGTGTGATTGCATGTACCCAAATTTAATTGTTCTATACTGAGTAAAAACTGATTCGTGATGTTGAAATGCTTGTAAGCGGTTATTGTTGATGTATATATGCGGAAACATATGATGGCATGTTTTTGTGCATATTGTTATTTATTTTTGTTATAAAATGCTGTTTGCTTTCTGAATAAAAAAAAAAAAAAAAAAAAAATATTAAAAAAGACGTTGGATTAAAAAAACGTTGGATAAAATTATTACAAAAGATAAAGGGTTTTAGACAGTAGGGACTTAAAAATATATGGTACTAGCTTTCGCCCGCGGCTTCGCTCGCGTGAAATTCGATCATTTTATTATTCAAGCCAAGTCTAACACGCAGCGCAACCACCTTGATGTAGCACCTTTAATTGTACTAAATATACAATTATGTAGTTTAGATTTTTTCATACAACATTTTCTTCCCGCTAACTGTCGTTCCCATGGGAATTTTTCAAAATACAGCCATAACTAAAATTTATATTTACTAAGGTATGCATGCATGCTAGATAAGGTATGCATGCATGCTAGATTGAAAACATCTATCTTACGTGATTTAGATTTTTACATACAAAAGTTTTTTCCCGCTAACTCCCGTTCCCGTGGGAATTTTGCAATATCCTGTTGCAACTAAGCTTTAAGTTTACTAAGGTACCTGCATGCCAAATTTCAAGCGTCTAACTTAAGCGGTTTAGATTTTTCATACAAAAGGATTTTCCCGCTAATTCCCGTTCCCGTGGGAATTTCGGGAATTCCTTTCTTAGTGCACCTCTACGGTACCTAAGCTACGTCCCTTCCAAATTTCAAGTTCCTACGTTTAGCCGTTTAGGCTGTGCGTTGATATGTCAGTCAGTCAGTTTCTCCTTTTATATATTTAGATTCAAATAATTGTGAGATAACAATTATCAGGAGAATTTCTGAATGAATTCGGGGTGTAAGTAGTTTATCAACAGAACCAAAGCTAACTTCACCTGCACGCGGTGCACCCTGCTGACTGACAAACGAAGCTCTGGCGAAAAGAGAGGTAGGGAGTGTAATTGTAAGCTGCCCGACTGGGGAATGTGCCTCCACTTCATAGAATACCGCAGCCAAATAACAATTCCCTTGAGGGTTGTTGTGTTCCTGCGAGTGAGTGAGGTCACCAGAAAAGAAGGAGATGCTGCGTTGGCAGCGGGGGTGGCGGCGCGCAAGTGATTTATTATGTTGCGAGCGTTAATACGGTTACGGTAACCGCTTCAAATCAGGCGGGCCGTATGCTTGTCTGCCACCCAATGTAGTATAAAAAAATAATTAAAAAAATAGAGAAATCCCCTTTAGGTCTTTACACATTGACATGAATACGTCGTTAACATTCCTTCCACAGGGAGGCAATTCAAAAATACGAATGATAACAAAATCGGAGGATACAGTTTGGTGTTGCAACTACATATCTATCATCTCCATCCAAAATTCAATCACACCTCTGGATAGATGAAGGATCAAATAATTATCACGCTAAGTAAGGACTATGGAACATCGCGTGCGGAGGACGGAGAAGCGCTGCCTTTTTGAGATAATTTTAGTGCACATATCGTATTCACGTACAACACACGACAGTGTCCATGACACAGCCATACCCCATTTTTTTTCCGACTACCGTAACTCCCACCAAGCTCCCTGCTCTCATTATCGGCACGGCATGGCTCGGCAAGAGATCCCACGGCATGACTACGAGCTGGCTCACGCCAGGGCTGCCAGGGTTTGTACGATTTAAATCGTACGGTTTAAGAATCTTTTATTTCTCACAAAGAATTACAGTATTCACTTACGGAGAAATACAAATTTCCAGAAATATCTGCTATCTGCTGACACAAACGAAACGCACAATAATTATTGCTATAACCAATGTAACAGTTTATAATTAAATCGTATTTGTACGATTTTACGCGAGTACGATCGAAGCATCGAAATCGTACGTAAAACTTACGATTTTTTACATTCAAACCATTTAAATATTATTTAAGTCAATTAGGTCTGGCAACAATTATATTATGATTGCCACACTCCAGTGTTAATTGAGAAAGAGCGTTCAGCGAAGTCAATTTAATAAAAACCAAACTTAGAAATAGCTTGGCCAACGAAACTATCAATGGAACCTTTCTGGCAAAACAAATGATAAGAGTGCCATTTTCATACTATTTTTTTCTATTAATTTTGTAGTAAAAGTGAATAAAAGGATGAATAATAATGTACGATTTTTTATTTCGAATTTCCTTTGGGCGTACGACTTTTTTATGCTGTGGTACGATTGCGGCATTTTATCACCTGGCAGCCCTGGCCCACACCACCGGCAGTTATTATTACCGAGGCGGCCATAGCGGTCCGTTAACACGCAGGCACGGCATTGCAACAGACTGGTCCCTAGCTTCAATTTAGATCAGTGGCATCTTTAGGTATGCCTTACGTTGTCGAAGCAATCCGATTGTAAATAAAATATCGACAACGATATACATCGATTGAGCTCGATATCAATATAACGGCCTAAAACGTCGATAAATCGATTAAATATCGATATTTTGATAGTTAGTTATGGCAGCATTTCACTCTATTTAGTTGACTGAAACATTTGCACGCCCCTGCGAGGGTAAAATAAGTTGGACATGTAATTTGTGTAACATTTTTGTTGTAACTTATTTTCGCAAATAAGTTATCTTATCTTAACTCTATACGATTTTGGTCGGACTGTTTCGATATTTTGAGATTCTTTCGATACCGATAAATATCGATATTTTTAGACGTTGCTATAACGATATAATATCGGTTATTCGATATCTCGTTGCATCCCTAAACCAGTTAATAAAATAATAATACAAATAAATAAAATAAAATCATAGAAACGCAGGAATAAAACTATGATGGTTGCGTATTTATCAATGAATTTCATTCATAAATTCGCAACCATGATGGTTCCATTCCTGCGTTTAGAGCTTGTGGTAAGGCCCCAGACCTGTTTACGTTTTTTTATAAATTTAAAGGCCCTTGATAGTGATAATAATTGATGTATGCCTAAGTGGTGGAACACATAATGGAGCACAGAGCGATATAAAGTTGTAACATCTGTAAAACCTGTTGTTCACAATAAAGACAATTTGTATTTGATTATTGTTCGAATTAATGAACATCTTTAAGTAAATCTTTTTGCAATGGAAGCCTATTTCACTTCTTAATTTTTATGTCAACAAAATAGAAAGCAAATGGCACTAACATATATAATACGAGTAATAGCTTTCATAGCCAGCTGAATTGTTGAAGTTTGGAGGAGGAGCAGAAGGAAGAGGGAGGGAGGAGGTGGTCGCCAGATATTTTTAACTTGTAAAGGGGTCCCGTATTCAAAAAGATTGAAAAACACTGTCCTAGGGAAAGGGTTACCAACTGGTGGTCCCTGGACTAACAGTGGTCCGCGAGAAAATCATTGAAGGCCATAAAAAATAATAAAAAGTGACATTATTAAATTAAAAATACTTTTATCTCAAATTGGATTTAAGTACATGACAGAAATGCAATTTAACAAAAAGTGTACTTACCCCGATAGTTTCTGACTAAAAAAGGGAAAACTTATAGACGCTTGCCAGGTTTGACAAACATGATAAATTGACAGATTTTATATAGAACTGCCAATTTGGGGTGTTAGTGGTTCACCATCTTTGAGCCAAAAGCAACCTCACATGCACGTGGAGCACCTTGCTGATTTACTAACCAGGCGGTGGCGAAAGAGGTAAGGCACAGGGTAATTTTAAGCTACCCGACAGTACTTCTACCTCAAAGAATACTGCAGCCAAATAACTCCCTTGAGGGTCGTTGTGTTCCTGCGAGTGAGTGAGGTCCAGAAAGGAGGGATGGATGGAGGGAGGGATGCTGCATTTGCAGTGGGGGCTGCAGCGCTCGAGCGATATTTCATGTTGTAAGCGTTTATATGGCTACGGTAACCACTTCACATTAGATGTATATATTTATACTACGTATACTTATATATCACACTAGCGGCCCGACCACGCTTCGCTGTGTCTCAATCTTTTCGTTTCCATCCATTTCCTTAGAGATGGCGCTGTATGTGAAAAAAGATTTTCCCGCTTTTCTTTTCAAATTTTTCCAGAATTTTCTTTGCTATAAACCTCACGGAGCCCGAGACCTTTCCAACGAATGCAAAACCGTGGAAATCGGTTCGTGCGTTCTGGAGTTATAGCGTCAGGAAGGAAAACCCGACTTATTTTTATATAGTAGATTATTGTACTTTTCATAACAACAACCAGCACATGACGCGAAATAAAAAATGGTGTCAATCTGCCGCATTTCCTTACGTGATGATGGCGGAAGTTTTATTTTTCTACTAGGAATTGCGAATGTGATGCAAATTATCAATTTGTCTATAGCTTCTGTCTATCGGAAAACTGGTTTAGTAGAGGAAAAAACTTATACTAAGTAAAATGAAAGAAATTCATATAAACAATATTTTTTACTTGATTATTAATACAAAATATAGGCACATGCATTGTTATAACCACGATATCATATATTATTATCTACAAATGGCAAAAACCTTATTCAATATGCACTGGCAAACTTGTAAAATAGGTATTTCTTTATGAAAATAACGGGAATTAACGCGATCATGCGTAAGTGTATTTACATAAATAAATAAATATAAATATTGTCAGACAAAATACACAGCGCCATCTATCCTCAAAGTAAGCGAAGCTTGTGTTATGGGTACTAGACAACTGATAAACATACGTAAATACATTTTTTTTTGTAAATACATACTTATGATACCATAGAACACACCCAGACTATGAGAAACAGACATGTTCATGCACACAAATGTTTGTCCTGTGTGGGAATCGAACCCACGAGCGTGTCGAAGCCGCGTCATTGACCGCTACGCCACCGAGCTCGTGAATATTGAATATGAATATTAGGTGTATTGAATAAAAAACAACTACAAAAACAACAATACAAAAACTATATTATAATACACCAGTAATAAAACTATAGCTGATTATAATATTTAAAGCTCTTTCATAATTTAAATTTAAACATAAGCAATTTTAAACGATTATTATTAAAATTTCGGCCAACTTGCCGGAACATTGTAAAGATTTTTATCTAATCTCATACTGAAATTTACACATTAAAAAACTAAACACAGTATCTTAATGACAGTCTTTACGCACAAGCTATCAAAATAAATTTAAAAAGTTATTTTTCGATACAGCTCTTCTAAGGACAACTGTATCGTAAAATAACTTTTTTACCATTTCGATACAGCTTCAGCCCTGAATACAGGTATTTTAAACAGGTTGCAATGCAAATACATTGCAACTATGCAAAATTTTTCTACATAATCTGTGAACGCGGCGCCGCGCGGCGCGTCGCGCATGCGCACTACGCATGCTCGATCTGCAAATGGATTTATAAGTAAGAATTATAGCTGTTAAATTAACTTCATGGTTGTATTTAAAATATTATTATCATATATTTCATGAGATTAGATAAAGTAGTGTATGAAACTGCACATAATTAGGTATTAAAATACTCTTGTGGTCTATTATAACATTCGCCTTCGGCTCATGTTATAAACTCACACTCGTATTTTAATAACCCTTATTATGCAACAGTTTCATAAACTACTATAAAAATGGAAAAATTCACCTCCTCGAATTAGGTGGGATTTGAACCCACGACCTCTGGGTGACCGGTCAGTGCTCTTCCAACTGAGCTAGGAAGGTTTGTGAAGTCACAAACCTTCGTCAAAAAACAAACAGAACGACAAAGTGCACCACGTGGATTGGCTTTGGCTCTTATGGTGCCACGTACACCCCAAACTAGTGTCCGACCGAAAGTTCGGTTTCGGTTTCGGTACTTGGTACTTACTATAGTGTCCATTAGTGGTGATAGTATTAAAGATTTAGAGTTTCAACTTTCAATTTAATAATTATAACCAAGTAACTACTTGGTTGCTACTAACGTAACGTAACGTAATTATAAGAAAAGTACCTGCAGTTAGATAATTGTTTCATAAAAGTTTCGGTTTCGGTTTCGGTCGTAAAAACCAGTATCGGTCGGACACTACCCCAAACTCTAGCGTATTTCTAGAATAAACTATTTTAGCAACAGCTTTTTATAATATTATTATTTGGCTGCACGCACGATAAAGCATGACTCATTGTCAAGTTCCGCCTGAGCTGAGCGTAAAAGCGAGAGTGCGGAACAAGCGATTGAGAGGCACGATCGGCCTAAGCGTTCGGCTTGTGACGCATCTATCTCTCTTCTACTCCATCGGCCGTTGTTTTCTTATTACGTTATCACGTAAAAATATCGTCTGTAAACCGACTTTACAGACAACCAATGTTTTCCGAAATCATAAGAGCACGTAAGCGCGCTTGCACTTCTGTCATTAAGCGCCCTGTAAACGATCAAATTGTTTGTCAAATTATACGTGTTTGTCAAATCTTTTGATCGTCTGCGAGCTTGTTTTGACGTGTTTGTCAAACAATCTACGTGTTTGATGTGTTTGAAAGAAAATTTGATTGACGGCGTATTTGACAAGCAGTTTGAAGGTCTGCGAGCGTGTTTGTCAAACAACGGCACCATTTTCATCCGATTGCTGGCTGGCTCTTTATTTAAATAGGTAGTTCGTGTGGAAGAGACCAAAACTGACTGACGTTATGTTTGACAAACTTGGTTTGGACGTGAGCGCCGATGTTTGATGAAAACGTACAAACAAAACGTAATATTTGACAAACATGTTTGCGCGTTTGCTGCAGGCTTTATATTAAAGTTCCCGCTTATGTTTTTAATAATATTTAAAACTGGGTGCTAGTACAATTTTTGGTATCATATTATTCTGTCGATATCGCTGTTTCGTCATTAACTCAACAATCCTTGATTTGTTAATTAAAAGTTTCAGTTGGATTAGCACTCGACCGGTAAATCAATGGGACGAGGGTTCACGTCCCTTGTAGACGAGGAAGGCGAATTTTTCCCTTTAAATATTTACAATATTAAACTTAAAATTACCACTCTTCTTTGGACGCACAAAATACTGTTCCATTTATACAATAAATTTTTACTCATTTAATTCTATTTGTTCATTTCATTTAATCATGGATGTTAGATTTGTTCGTTAACTTATAGATTAATAAAATTATTACATTAAAATGGATGATTAAATAGTTTGATATGATGATTAAATAAAACAGGGCAACGATTAAATAAATAGAGATGATGATTAGTTTTTGTTTTTTTTTTTTTTATTCCTGGACAAATTACACACTGCCATCTAGTCCCAAACTAAGCAAAGCTTGTACTATGGGTACTAGATAACTGATATTATACTTAAATACATTTTTTGAAATATATACATATACTACATAGAAAACACTTAGACCAAGACGAACAGACATGTTCATGCACACAAATATTTGTCTAGTGCGCGGATCGAACCCGCGACCTCGGACTCAAAGTGGCCATTGCTAGCCATGCGACCACCGAGTCAAAGATCAAATCTGTAATCGATCGAAAGGATCTACATAAAATTATTTTTTTATTGTTTTTTTTTTATACTACGACGGGTGGCAGACAAGCATACGGCTCACCTGATGTGAAGTGATTACCGTAGCCATATTAACGCTAGCAACATAAAGTATCGCTCGCGCGCCGCCACCCACGCTGCCAACGCAGCATCTCCTTCCTTTCTCGTGACCTCACTCATTCGCAGGAACACAACAAACAACCCTCAAGGGAATTGTTATTTGGCTGCGGTATTCTGTGATGTGGAGGTACATTCCCCAGTCGGGTAGCTTACATTTACGCTCCCTACCTTGTTTATTTAAATTAAGTAATTTATAAGGTTTAAAGTACATATAAAACTATTTTGACAGAAAAATGTAATAATTTTAGAATTCATAATTGTTCAAGAGTTCCTTCGAATGATATCAATAATAAGTATAATATCAGTTATCTAGTAGCCATAGTACAAGCTTTGCTTAGTTTGGGACTAGATGGCAGTGTGTAATTTGTCCGGGAATATTTATTTATTTATGTTAGGTTATATATCGTTTCCACCCTGTATATAAAGAAGCTCTTTACGTATGTCTTATATTGTAGAGGTGGGCAAAATACCGGGCATTTACGATAAATGCCCAAAAAGTACTTATTGTCGCGGTCCTGTTGCGAATCATCTAGAATGAAACCTTCTAGAATAGTCGCTGCATACTTCGCTGCAAACAATAATGACCCATATGTCTACTGTCATAAGGTTCATAACACTATGGCATGAAAATGTTCGAATCACGTACCGAAGGGAAGTACATACATGTACATACGAGAACATTCGGGAACCCTTGCCGGCGGATATAAATAGCGACCGCCGCGGCGCATAGTGGAGTTCAGTTTGGACTTCGGAAGAGTAAATTTCGAGCGAATCTACCTGCGAGACAAGTGATAACCTACGACCTCAGCGATACTATTGGACTTCGATTTGACCTGCGATTTGGAATCTTCGTGTGGACTTCGTGTTGTGAAGACCTGCAGACCAGACCCTGCGAGAATAAATCCTTGGAAATTGTCATTGGCGTTTTACCTCCAAATCTAGAACCCTAGCTTGTAACATTATAAATTCGCTATTTATTGGGCATTTACAGACTTACTGGGCACTTATTGTAAATGCCTGAAATTTTGCCCATCTCTACTTATATGTAATGTAGATTAAAAATACTAAAAATAAATCTAATAGAGGATATATTTGGCGTATATAGTCTGTTACAAATAAAAAGAACTAATTATATCTAAAAATAAATTCAAATAAGTTTCTATTAAGTACACAAGTCATGGGATAAAATGTACACGCACCCTATACCTAACTGCTAATGCACCCCTGTATGCCAACCTTACGGTCATATCACAGGATTGCAAGTCTCTCGTCTAGTAAACCAACCAGACGAGAGGACCTTTACCCGCACGCAAGCGGATTGGTAGCAGGTTTTACTCCCCTTTCACCTACATGCAGGCTAATCGGGTACTCCTAAGTCGCGTAGCGACGTGGCGAATCGACGCTCGGTCTCCCAAGCATCGGGGCCCTACCACCACTCCCCAATCTCCATGATGAGTACCGGAGCTGTAGGCACGCTCACTTCCCGACACACCAGCCCCCTTACCACCGTCTCTTATTGCGATTCAATAACTGAATAGTTTGCTTATTCATACCAATGAATAAGCGACTCAATTTCAAATGGAATAGAGTCGCTTATTCATTGGTATGAATAAGCACTCTAATTATTGAATCGCAATAAGAGATGGTGGTAAGGGGGCTGTACGTCTACCGTTTTTGTGCCCATACTGGGATAAAATGTAGTGTTAATATAACACAGTATATACGAAGGCCCACCACACATTCCCACCACTGTGTCTCCTGTGTGGCTAGGATTAACAGCGGCGACCGCCAAAAAAGGCAATGAACAATGAAGTCCACTGCAGTTCCGGGGTTAAGACTACGGCTGCCTTGGAACTCACAATGAATTTAATCAGAAGAAATTAGTAGGAGTAGGAAGCTTTTGGAATTTGACTTCCCCTCTTAGTAATGTGAGAGACAGCAATATGGCAAATAAGGCATTAAAGAGATGGATGGAGAACTCGACTGCCGTGCGCCACGGATTTTAAGAATCTAACACTATTGGGGACAGTATTGTTATCTCTTTCTAATAAGTAAAACTAACTTGTGAAACAAATAAAGTTTTATCTTCCTTTGTTACTGGTACACCCATCCTATCTTAAAATAGGTAATGCACGCAAAAGAGACGGACTGTGTTTTGTCAATTTCAATTAAAATGACCACACTCTTGTTTAATCTATAACTAAGTAATTTTCAGTTCAGTTTATTTTAAGTGTCATTAAAAAATATATTTAACCTTTTGACCGCCCGCCCGGCTTCATATCAACTAACGTGTTCCTAGCGCCCGTCCGTGAAGAAAAATTAGAAAATGACTTTATTTTGCATTTAGTTTTTTAATTCTTCTCAATATATTAAGTGATTTTAAAATATTGCAAACGTTTGTTGTATGTTCAGTCTCTATTATATTCGCAGTCGGTTAAATACGATAGAGGCGGTTTGTGCCCTTAAGTGGAGCGAGTAGATTCGCCGAGTGTATGTTTTCCATTGATTTCAATGGAAAATGTATTTGATGATAATTACTCAAGAACATGATCGATCTCAATTTTTTGTCGACACAACCCTCAAGCATGTCGAGGTCTTTAATTGTGAAAAGTTTCATCAAAATTTGGTGATTTAGGAGCCTATTCATTGCCAAAAGTGACTTTTCGGCGTATAAAAGCGTTCCGCTCGCTCCACTCAGTTATTTAATCATCACTTCAAATTATTTAATCGAAAAATCAGATTTAATCATAAG
The DNA here is from genome assembly GCA_937001555.2 of Hypsopygia costalis. NCBI lineage: Eukaryota > Metazoa > Arthropoda > Insecta > Lepidoptera > Pyralidae > Hypsopygia > Hypsopygia costalis. Next base: position 1,675,326 of record OW443355.2, read on the forward strand.
TGTTATTTCATTTAATCATAAATGATGTTTCATTTAATCATAAATGATGTGTCATTTAATTATAAATGATATTTCATTTAATCTTATATGATGTTTCATTTAATCATAAATGTTCTTTCATTTAAACATAACTAATGAATTATTTTGTTAATATGTATACAGGATGGCGATTTATTCACCTGCAATATTTAAGGAACTGTATCTGTAAGTGATATACTACTCAAATAGAATAGAAACCAAGTATGGTTTGGCATTTGGCTTTTCGGCGTAAAATTGGCTTGGTTTTTTTCGAATTGTTGAAGGAAAATTCGAAAGAAAAAAAAAATGTTTTTTTCAAAGGATAGTGACCAGTAGTTAACACTCAGCGGCCGGCGCACGAGACGAGCGCACCCCCGCCCCGCTCTCCACTTGTCGTCGCGCCGCCGCGTCAGGGGTATGAGTTTGGTAAACAATGCGTATAAATGATAATTGCATTAATTAATTTTTTCAAGATGGAGCAGCGTTTTGAACAGTTGGTAAAGAAGCATGATTCTGCGCCCTCTACCGGGAATCAGGGAAACGAGTAAAACCCAGGATTGCGGGGCGGGTACTGACTGGAGCGGCGGAAGCCCCAGCAACCGTAATCTCACAAGCATGGAATGGGAACAGTCTACTAATACGCGGTACAGTGAACGAAATATCACCATTTCTTTTGTTTGTTTGTATTTGTTTGTATTATCTTTATTGTTCAGATTACAACAAATGAGTACATGTAAAATAAAGGGATACAAAGGCGGACTTATCCCACATGGGGATCTCTTCCAGTCAACCTTAGAGTAACTGCGTGGAGTGGATACTACAGTGATTGGCAAGTCAGTAGAACATCGAGTAATAAATTAGAAAAGGTAATTTGCAAACAAATAAATAAATAAAATACACAAATAACTAAATTATGAAACAATAGTACATAGGCAATAAAAATATTAAGTAACTTCAAGTCTCATCAGTAAAGAATCCTCTTAATCTTCTAATTTATTACACGACTAGCCCTACGTTACCCTCAAATATTGCAGGTGACTACATCGCCACCCTGTATATATTTTTGTGACCTGTAAGTTTATCATCCATGATCAACATGTACAGAAGTTTTTATTCTTCGTAGTTTCTATTTTCAATAGCTGCTCTCTGGTCTCCTCTACTTGTTTCATCACTGCAAGGTCAGCTGCACAGTCATCCACTATCTTTTGGAAGAGTTCGTCTGAAACATAAGTAATAAATAAATAGATATTGCTGGACAAATTACACACTGCCATCTAGTCCCAAACTAAGCAAAGCTTGTACTATGGGTACTAGATAACTGATATAATACTTACTATTATTTTTTGTAAGTACATACATATAATACACAGAAAACAGCCAGACCAAGACAAGTTTGTCTTGGTCTGAGTGTTTTCTATGTATTATAAGTATGTATTTACACAAAAAAAAAAATTAAGTACATTTATCAGTTGTTTAGTACCCATAACACAAGCTTTGCGCTTAATTTGGGACTAGATGGCGCTGTGTAAATTGCTCAGAAATATTTATTTATTATTATTTATTTAAAAATTCGTCAAGAGTGTAATAACATTTGGCAGTAAGGTCTTAAATTTTTTGATGAAGCTTGCTCCTTGGTCATCTTTTATGTTATTTGGCAATAGGCTATTTGACTAACATTTTTTTCGGTTCGATATGTAGGGACGTCTCCATAATATAACCATAGGTGAAATAATTACTTCGATAGCACAAAAATCTCTCGAGATATAGTAATTTGAAAATCACAATTTTTAGACTGCCCCAAAACGCTCCATACAAAAGACTACCGAATTATGACGTCACATGTTTGTATTTTGTATGCATCAAATCAGAAATTTGTACGACAGCTATGTTAAATATTACGTTTATGTGATCAGTATCATAATAAAAGTTATAGCATTTTTTACTGCTTCTCCAATGGAAATATTATTTTTTAATAATTTCATACTTTTAAAATGGACTTTCCCGCCAAACTTTGATCGACGCTAAAAAAAGTCTGACTGAAGATATTAGAATGAAAGTTTGCAGATCTTTATAGTTTCGTGTATTTTACGATATTGTTAAATAATTTGTACGATTTTTAAACATTGGAAAATAGCCTATTTGTTAAATATTTCGGCGGCCATTGAAGTAGGGCCAGAACTATGCATAGCAAGATTTGATTTTGGTTTTATTAACTTATGTCTGAACTGCTTTCTAACTTTAAGCGATTTATTGACTGCTTTAGTAAAGAAGTCGGGATATTTTTTAACAAATTTACATATCTCTAGGATGTATTATCTTATCTCGAACTTCCTTGTTGTTCCACATGGACAACGATGCGCCCACAGTCGAGAGGAAGCTCTCTCTTGCGACATAATATCATCATTAGGTCATTTTAGTCTCCACTACAGGAGCACGACCCTCTCTCGTCCGTCCCAGACAGCCTCCTGTCTTTGGCCTACACTCCCCACGTTGGCCAGACGGGTTGGGGAGGCCTGATGTTTTATAATGTATTTCCTTTAGTCGCCTTGTACGACATCCACGGCAAGAGACGGAGTGAATCTGAGTGAATCTGTTCTAGTCTGCCGGATACCACACGGCCATGTGCCGGATACTACACGGCCAACATATATATATATATCATCAAACTAACTGTAGAAGTCCTGATGTCTCCCCAAGGGGAGCCGTCAGGGGAGCCAGGAGTCCGAAGAGCATCAAATAGATATAGACTCACCAACATTTTCCCCAGTCTTGCTAGAGGTTAGAAAATGGCCATTCAGGCCCGCTGAATAAGTTGCCACAGTATCCTCTGACACCTCTCTGGTGACAGTTGATGAATCTAACAAATCCTTTTTGGTACCGCAGAGGTAGACTTTGCATTCCTGAAATAAACAAAAATATCTTAAACTAGCGACCCGCCCCAGCTTCGCACGGGTGCAATGCTGATACTAAATGTACTACAGAAGGTCTTTGCGCTTTGTCCTATCCAGTCCTTCCCCAGTTATAAGCACACGCCGCCGGCTCCGCGGCCGGTACCGCCACAGCCGTTATGTCCCTGCATTTTAAATGTGTAATATCTTCTAAACTATTCATTTAAATTACATGCTGTGAAGGGCCATATTGATCTATATTAAATGCGCATTGTATTTAAGGTACTTAATTGGATAAGGATTAATTCTGTATTGCTTAAAATCGCTTCGTAAATAAGGCATTATTTCTTGTAAAAAGCAAAGGATAAAATAACGGTTATTGTGTGTTACCACTAAGAGATAGACATATACCATCGCGAACTTTTTTGTAGACCATTTTAAGGTGAACAATACTGTACTACATTATTTTGATCTATCTCGTTGGGTTCAGCCAGCGTTTGCAATGAAAGAGCAAAAAAATGTGTTTATTTACGACATCACATTAGAAACCTCTAAATTATCAGTGTTTTTCTACTATGTTATGCATATATTATACATATAAACTTTTCAGTTGAATCACTCTATCTATTTAAAAAAACCGCATCATAATCCGTTGCGTAGTTTCAAAGATTTAAGCATACATGGGGACATAGGGACAGAGAAAGCGACTTTGTTTTATACTATGTAGTGATTAAAATAAATTTAAATTCCATCCAAATATTTTGTTTAATTTTTTTTATATTAGCTCATATAGGCTCCGCCTCGCCTCGCCTGATGGTAAGCGAAAAGAGGAGCCCCAATCGCATCGGCAACGGACAGAGACCTTGATGTCTTGTCAGTCAACGCCGCCATGCTGGCCTACAAGATGCTTCTTCACGCTTCGCTTGAAGGATCCCATATTGTATGAATACATATGCCGGCAACGCGTTCCACTTTTTAATAGTGACTTATTTTAGGGTCAATCAAAGTTTGGCGAGAAAGTCCAAAATTTAATCACACTACTGGATAGATGAAAGATCAAAGAATTTATTACGCTAAGTAAGGACTAAGGAACATCGCGTGCGGGATATGGGAAAGCGATGCCATTTTGAGATAATTTTAGTGCATATAAGGTATTCACGGACAACATACAGCGGTATCCATGATACAGCCACGCCCCATTTTTAGGGTTCCGTACCCAAACGGTAAAACGGATAATATTACTGAAACTTCGCTGTCCGTCCGTCCGTCTGTCAACAGGCTGTATCTCATGAACCGTGATAGTTAGACAGTTGAAATTTTCACAGATGATGTATTTCTGTTGCCGCTATAACAACAAATACTAAAAAACGGAATCAATAAATAAAATGTATATTTAATAAATATTTAAGGGGGGCCACATACAACAAATGTGTTTTTTTTTACCGTTTTTATAGATAATGGTACGGAACACTTAGTGTGCGAGTCCGACTCGCACTTGGCCGGTTTTTTTTACTTGATAGAATGTACTTCCTTATTGGTCCCATATTTTTCCATCATCATCATCATCATCAGCCTGTGTCTATACATAAATGTAGAGTAATGTTTGGAGTTTTTTTTATTTGTTAAAATGATTTATTACCTCCTCAACAGTCTTCAGCTCCTGTATCCAATGCCGGAGTCTTGTCCAAGAAGCGAGTGACGATGGTTCATAGCATATGATGGCTGCATGCGCACCACGATAATATGTCTTTGTCATCGCCTCGTACCTGTGAAAAATAATACACATTTTTTTTTATACTACGTCGGGTGGCAGACAAGCATACGGCCCGCCTGACGTGAAGCGGTTACCGTAGCCATATTAACGCTCGCAACATAAAATATCGCTCGCGCGCCGCCACCCCCGCTGCCATCGCAGCATCTTCTTCCTTTCTGGTGACCTCACTCACTCGTAGTAACACAACGACCCTCAAGGGAATTGTTATTTGGCTGCGGTATTCTGTGAGGTGGAGGTACATTCCCCAGTCGGGTAGCTTACAATTACGCTCCCTACCTCTCTTATCCACAAACACAGTACACAACTGTAAATTATTATTATTCTATGAGCTGACGAGCCCGGTGGTCGAATGGTTAGAAATGGCCACTTTGACTCCGAGGTCGCGGGTTCGATTCCCGCACAAGACAAACATTTGTGTGCATGAACATTCCTGTTTGTCTTGGTCTGGGTGTTTTCTATGTATTATATGTATGTATTCACAAAAAAAAATATGTATTTAAGTATTATATCAGTTATCTAATTCCCATAGTACAAGCTTTGCTTAGTTTGGGACTAGATGGCAGTGTGTAATTTGGTCCTGGAATATTTATTTACTTATTTTTTATTTTATATGAGAGGGTTGCAAACGAGCATGATGGTCACCTGATGGAAAGCAATCACCACCGCCCATGGAGATCAGCAACACCAAGGGGTCGCCGATCCGTTGCCAGCCTATTCTCCTTCCTTTCTGGTGACCTCACTCACTCGCAGGAACACAACAACCCTCAAGGGAATTGTTATTTGGGTGCGGTATTCTGTGAGGTGGACATACATTCCCCAGTCGGGCAACTTAAAAATACGCTATGCCCTACCACTCTTTTCGTCAGAGCCTCGTTTGTCAGTCAGCAGGGTTAACCACGTGCAGGTGAGGTTGTCGAATTGCCGTGTGGTTTCCGGCAGACTAGAATAGAACCACTCCGTTTCTTCCCGTGGATGTCGTACAAAGCGACTAAGGGAAATATGCATTATCAAACATCGATGAAGCCTCCCCAACCCGTCTGGCCAGCGTGGGGAGAGTACGCCAAATCCTCCTTCCGTCTAGGACGGACGAGAGAGGGTCGTGCTCCTGTAGTGGAGACTAAAATGAACCTGATGATGATGAAGGTGAGGTTGGCTTTGGTTCAAAAATGTTGATGAACCACTTACACCCCCACAATATTTTTAAAATGGAATAATTCCACCGCCTGGGAGGCTAGGCGGTGGAATTGTTTGTACCCGACTGGAGAATGTACCTCCACCTCACAGAATACCGCAGCCAAATAACAATTCCCTTGAGGGTTGTTGTGTTCCTGCGAGTGAGTGAGGTCACCAGAAAGAAAGGAAGGAGATGCTGCGTTGGCAGCGGGGGTGGCGGCGCGCGAGCAATATTTTATGTTGCGAGCGTTAATATGGCTACGGTAACCGCTTCACATCAGGCGGGCCGTATGCTTGTCTGCCACCCGTCATAGTATAAAAAAAATATAAGCATAAATGTTCTTTCGCTTTTTTGCCCTAGGCAATACTGCGTGACAATATCAATCAATAGTCTCATGGCCAAAATTGTTTTTCCCATGACACTACTTTGATGGCAGTAGTGTCATAAGTAATTTCATCTGCTGTGGCACTATCGAGTACTATACCCAATATTCACTATTAAAGTACTAAACAAGGCATAGCAGTCCATCGGTACAGATGAAGTTCTACTATTTTTGATAACATTAATCTTATTAAATAATTATTATTTTAATAGTCGAATTCGGCGGCAAACTTGCCGGAATATAAATATTTTTAACATGCAAGATTACGACTCTGGACCCCCCCCCCCCCCCCATCCACCCCCACTACATTACAGTCTCACGGTTCAATATATTTGGATTACCTGGAGATGTTATGAGCAGTGGCTACCCTTTTTTTTATGTGAGAGGGGGGGCAAACGAGTATTTGGGTCAACTGAAGGAAAGCAATTGCCACGACCATGGAGATCAGCAACGCCAAGGGGTCGCCGATCCGTTGCTAGCCTATCCTCCTTCCTTTCCTTCTTTTTGGTGACCTCACTCATTTGCAGGAACACAACAACACTCAAGGGAATTATTATTTGGCTGCGGTATTCTTTAACATAGAGGTACTTCCTCAGTCGGGCAGCTTAAATAATACGCTATGCCCTACCTCTCTTCAGCAGGGTGCACCACGTTCATAACATCTCAGATAGGGGCTGAAGCTTGTGCGTACCGTCTCGCCAGTGCGTCACAGCAACAGTACCGTAGGGGTAAACTAATCATTCATATACAGGCCACTGTTGACGGTGCTTGACTTGTATTTTTCTCACCTTTCGCTCCCAGCTGTGTCCCAGATTCCAACATTAAAGCCTTTTCCATTTGAGAATATTCGTTTCGCACAGAACGCTGCACCAATTGTCTGAAAAATTACAAATGATATAATTAACTCTTAGGTACATGCATGAAGAAAATTATTACATAACTGCCGCATGGGGTCACTGATAGGTAACCCCAAGTTACATGAACAATTTCGAATATTAAATATAAAAGTAAATAAAATTCTTTTATTATTAAAGTGCTTTATTCTTTTTATAATATTTAAAAAGTACAACTTGAAATAATATCTAATTTAACAAAAATAAGCGAAATTAAAATATGTACTTTAATAGAGATCAAATTTCACCCTTAATTACTCCCATGGGGTCAATGCATGTCCGTATTAAAAATTGGAGTGGCATACGTCCCCCACGCCCCCGATAGCTTCATTCGCGTCACACTCGCGTCGAACTTTGTATTCTGGTAGCGACCAAGTCACGGGAGTGGAAGGACGCTTCACTGTGCACTGTACTCGCACGGGGTCATCGCTCAAGAGCGCAGCGACGCTTTCTTACACTCGAGTGACGTGGTCGCTTCTAGAATAGTAAGTTTGACGTGAGTAAAGAAGCTAGCAGGGGTGCGAAATATTTGGACCGCTCCAAGTGCATATTTTTTTTTTTATGCAGACATGAAATGATGCCATGTGATTAATTAAGGGTTAAGTTTCATAGGTTTTTTTATGCTTAAGATATTATTTTTTATATGAAAGGGTGGCAAGCGAGTATGTGGGTGAGAGACAGCAATATGGCAAATAAGGCATTAAAAGCCTAAAGAGATAGCTAGTCAAGTGAAGCTCAACTGCTATACCAAGCCTTGTTGCTACCAAATTAGAATAGTATACTACCCCGGTTGCGACATGCAACAAATTCAACATGTTGTTCCGCTCCCGCTGCCTAAGATCACATTTTTGTTTTCAGTATGCGATTTTGCATCAACACATATTAAGTACTTGGTACTTAATTTGTTAGATACCAAGTGGTGGGTTATCTCAATTACCATCATTTTACCATTCATGTTCATCGGCAATTTTCTTACTGTCTCTTTTTAAAAGGAAGCACTTCATTGGTTTGTCTTTATTAGCACTGGAAGTGCACTGTCATATTGTTATTATTGTTTTATGTTCTTGACCAAGATCAGGGTGAGGGATGACTAGGGTTGGCAACCGTCCCGCTACATGCGTTTCTATGACCCTTAACAAGACGTCCTGCTCAGCGGGACGCTAAATATCCCGCTTTTCGGAATTAGCTACGCATTCACATGCATCAAATGCTCCATCTCAAGATAAATACTCGTTTAAAAAGTAACTTATAGTTTTCACGATAAAGTGTAAATTAAATTATAATTATTTAGTCTATAACTGTCTTTTTTTTTTGTAACTTAAGAGTTGACTATTATTTAACTAACAAGGTTTCTTATTCTATATCCTGATTTGCAAAGAAAAGTTCACGTTTTTTGTATCCTAAACAAAATTCATTAGATCCTGCTTTTTAAATCCTTGTCCCACATTTGAAATCAACATTTCCCGCAAATTCGTATTTTGAAGTTGGCAAGCCTAGGGATGACTCACTGTGGCATGAACGACGTAACGCTAAACTGCATCTTTTTCAACTGTTGTAAATATGTATACCCGTTCTCTTTATGATTCTCCTTCCCCTTCCATTCCTCATCCTATGAATTTTAAATCCCTTCTGACATTTGTCAATTTCTCTTCTCTTGTATTTTGTCTTTGTTCTAGGTATATCAAGTACTAGTTCTAGGTATCAATATACAGCAGAAACTCGATTAACAGACTAAATTGTTGTCGGTAGGCATTCCGATAATCGAAAATCCAAATAATCCAGTGTATGAAGAAAATCTGATTTATTTTTGACTAGTTTATTAAATACAACAAGTACATATCAACGTCAATCAATGTTTATTGTAATTAACATATTTTCTTATAATACTGCTTGAAGACCTGAAGGTGGAACAGATCGTAAGGTTTTGCAAGGAAACAGGTAGGTTCGACGGAACGCCGTGATTGCCGGATAAACCCACATCCTCCCCCAAAAGGGAGGACCAGGGGAAATGGGTGAAATGGCCTCAGGTAAGGCTGATCACCCGCCCGACAGCCGGCGTCCCCGTTGGAAATAATAAATAATAGAATACTGCAGCCTTAATCATGTTAACATTCTTAAATATGTAGATGTTGACACGCACAATTGACGAGTAAGTAACAATTGCTAACTAAATTAAATAAAACAATAACAAAACGCTTGGGGCAGCAATCTCTCTAGAGCGCGCCTTGGCGTGGGCGGAGTACACTTCTGAGTAGTTCTTGTTTGCATAAATTCGATTTTTAGGTATTTCATCATCATCATCATCAGGTAATTTTAGTCCCCACTACAGGAGCACGACCCTCTCTCGTCCGTCCCAGACAGAAGGAGGATTTGGCCTACACTGGCCAAATAGGTTGGGGAGGCCTGATCAATGTTTGGTAATGTATTTCCCTTAGTCGCCTTGTACTTAGGGCATGCAATTCGAGTATTCGAGTATTCGTTTTATTCGAGTATTCGCCCTTGTTTTATATTCGAATACTATAAAACTTAGTATTCGAGGTTTCCGAGTTTTACGAATAGTATAAAATCGCATATTAAATAACTAGCAAAATGATAGCAACAAAATATGCGAATGCAGCTTTTTGATCTGTGCGTGTATCCAATCGTCCTCGGGGAGTTGCGCGCGCGGGGCTGAATGACTGACGCCATCATCCGCCATTTTAAACAAAATCCAACAAATAAAGACATTAACATGCCACAAAACTCTCTGATACCAGAGATTACACAGACTCAGCCAACAATCCCAGCTCAAGTCAAACATTTGTGTGCATAAATATGTCTTGTTTTTGTTTGTCTTGGTCTGGGTGTTTTCTAAGTATTATTTACAAGCATGCATGCATGCATTTATTTACAAGAAAAAAAATATATATATATTTATCACTTATCTAGGTAGGTACTAGTGTACCTACCCATAGTTTTTATTAGGGACTAAATGGCGCGGTGTAAATTGTGAAGAAATATTTATTTATATGTTTACCCATTGCTGAGAACAGCATTAAAATCCGTTGCGTAGGTAGTTTAAAAGATCTAAGCGCACAGACAGCGGTTGCGACTTTATTTTATACTATATATAGAAGATATTCGAAAAACTCGTAAAACTCGAATAACTCGAATAGTATGAATCATGATATTCGTATAAATCAAATACTAAAATCGGGCGAATATTGCATGCCCTACTTGTACTACATCCACGGGAAGAGACGGAGTGATTCTATTCTAGTCTGCCGGAAACCACACGGCCTAGGTTTTAGGTATTTAATATTATTTTATAGGTCGGTGTTGGTAGTCTGGATAATTGTGAATCTGTATAATTGAGGGCCGGATAATCGAGTTTCTACTGTATATAGATTATATGACTAACAAACGAGGCACTGGCTAAAAGAGAGGTAGGGCATACCATATTTTTTAAGCTACTCGACCTGGGGAAGTACCTCCACCTCACAGAATAGAACAGCCAAATAAAAATTCCTTTGAGGGTTGTTACACAACAACCCTGTGAGTGAGTGAGGTCACCAGAAAGAAAGAAAGGAAGAGTATAGGCTGGCAACTGAACGGCTAACCCTTGGTGTTGCTGATCTCCATGGGCAGTGGTGATTGCTTTCCATCAGGTGACCCACTTGCTTGTTCACCCCCTCGCATATAAAAAAGAAAATTGCCTTAGAGATGATTTTATTGAGATAATGATACCTTTGTTATCTAGTATTCATTAGATAACCTATAAAATTAAAATAACTTACGTTTTGATAAGGTGTATTAGAATTAAAACTGCAATTAACAAAGCGTATCACTAAACTAGTCTTCCCCACGTGTTCACTTCCTAGTAAAACTACTTTAAAATCACATCGACTCATTGCAAATCACAGAAACAAATCACTTTTTATTTTTATTTTAATACTTGTTTAGTATGATTAAAGAAGTTTAAAATTGTTGGCTGCTTATCTCCTTATACGTATTGGTTAATGCGTCTTGTTATTACACGCAAATAAATGCGCAAATAAATGCGTATTTCTAATCTAAATCTGCAAAACAGACAACAAAACAATGTTTTTGTTCGAATCCAGTGTTGCCAGTGGCCGATAGTCAAAAGTTACACGAGACAGATCAAAAAGTAACATTTTGTCAGAAAAAGTAACATTGTCTTTTTTTTTGTGGAAACTGGCAAAATACGTACACTGAGAGAATTATCGCGTAAAAATTACTCTCAAAGTTGGAGCAAAAATTACCTTGCACGAGAGCAAAGCGGGGACAAAACGACTATGCGAGTGAATTTTGCTCTTGTGAGGGGTAAAAATTACACCTAGCGCAAAATTGTACCTAGCGGAGAGAAACAGAAACACCTTTTCAAATACTGGCGGAAGATACTCAACCTTAATTAACCTTATTTAACAGACAGAAACATCAATCCGAATAAAATATATGAATATAAATTCAATCAGATAAGTTAGGTTACATATAAATAAGAAATTATTTATAATTTATTTTTCTTAATAGTTTTTATTAATTAAATTTTTTGATTTTTTAACATTTTATTGTTCTGAAAAATTTTTTTCTTCATAATTTTGATGTTTACTCGCCACTCTGATGCCCGGTAGACGTCATGATATCTATAAAAAAATTAAACAAAACCAATATAATGATGCAAAATAACATGATAATGTTGCAACAAAACATAACATTTTTTATACAAAAAAATTAATAATTTTTTACACTGCGTTATACACAATCAATTTCGAAGAAATTCGATAATGACATTCTAACCCACAAAACATCATTCAATAGTTACTCATTTTGTCATTAAGGAAGACAATAAAAAATATACACTCATTATAATGAATTAATAATAAAGTATTTGAATCACATATACTTACATAAATATAAAGCAGATAAATATGTTGGAACAAAATGTGCAACAATTAAATACAGTGCATATCACTTATGATTGACTTGATACTGCACTGGTTAATAGTCATAGAAATGAATCACGTGGTATCTGCGGAGCTGCCCGGAAATAACCGAATGTTGTCGAGCGAAAAATGTAGGTAAATTTTTACCCCTCACTCGTAGGAAAATTGTCTCGTTACGCGAGCAATATTTCACGTGATTTCTGAGTATTACTTGCTCTTTTTTGGAGCATTATTTAACCTATACCAGAAATTCACCTGAGTGTAGGGTAAAAAGTACACGAATATGGGTGAAGTTTGACCGATAGAAGAGATGAAAAATTCACCTGAACTGGGTTAATTTTCGCTTCAACTCGATGATATCCGCGGCTTACTCTACAGTGTGGGGTAATTTTTACGCGATAATTCTCTCAGTGTAAATAATGGTATTTTTTTAAAATGAAAATAAAATACACTGCCTTTTTTTGTGGAAACCTGGCAAAATACGTTATAATGGCATTTAATTTGAATGAAAATAAAATACGTTCCTTGACTCTTTTATTAAAAGTAAAAATTTGTAATAATTGTGTTGTTGATCGCATAATCGACTGTTGACGCTGAAAAGAAAAAAGGTAACAGTCAGTTAGGTATTTATATCTATGTAAAGTACCGATCAATTTATGAATGTCGTTCAATACCAACCTGCTTTGTCATCAATGAATATAAAAAAAACTATAAAAAGTTTCCGCCCCTTTATTAAACTTAACAATTCGTAATTATTGTTGATCGAACAATCGACTGGCGATGCTGAAAATAAAAATGTAACAGTCAGTTATTTGTATCTACATAATATATTAGTTATTCATAGTTTAGGAATGTCGTTCAATACCAACCTGCTTTGTCATCAATGAATACATGACTTGTATTTTCAGTCATAAGTGTAGCTAATCTCGTGGCTAATAATTGTTTTTTGATCGAATAATCGACTGGTGATGCTAGAAAAATAAATAAAGTCAAAAACGTGTATTTAATTAATTAAATTTAATATATCAACCAACCATTTTAAGAATGCCTTTCAATACTAACCTGATTTAAATCTTCGTCGTGCCTGTGATTCACATACACAACAATAGAGAGATAATAATTCATTTTAGCTTAAAATGACTAAATATTCCAAAGAAAGCTAATTGGAACTGGTGGAACCTGAAAAAAGCGTTTATTTTAGTATTGCAGAAATAAAAAAATGTTGCTTATAACTTTTTGATATTAAATTTTGTGTAAATTAGTTAAATAACAGTTAATACCTTCACCAGTCTTGCTATATGCTACTTTTGCATGCATCATTCTTTTAGAAGGCTCAAATTTTATGGCGTTTTGTATGTTGGCTTTTGTTGCCATCAAAGAAGAAATAGTTTCAGTGCTCAGTCTATTCCGGTTTTCGCATTTTATTAATTTAAGCTGGCTGAAAATTCTTTCCACGCAAACATTGGAAAAAGGCAAAACAAGCAAGAGCCCTACAATCTTTTTTAAATTTGGGAACATTTCAGTACCGGCTATATCCTTTAGCTTTAAAATTTGTTTCCAATATTCTTCCACTTCCAGATTTTGACTCAAACCTAAATCGTTGTGGTCCAGGAAAGCATGTTTTTTCCATTCTTTTTGAAGCTCCATTTCATTTACATCCTCTTTAACACTTGGGAATCTCTTCAAAACATTTGACAAATCCTTTACTTCAAATTTTTGAGCAACGCTTGGTTCAATCACATCTAAAATACCGTATAACGGGTCAGAAAAATCGAAACGTTGTACTATCTGTTTTATGGTTTCAATATAAAAATTGAGACAAGTTCTCTTGAAATCCGTTATTACCGTTTTTGGTTCTGGTATTTCTTTTGAAAGTTCATCAATGGACGACTGTGCAGCTATACCTAAATATATTTTTTCAAGGGGCACAAAAAATCTTGGGTTGGCGTATTCTATTTTATATGCATCGGTTGTTTTGCAATAACTGAAGTTCATGTAATTGCTGGCTATGGTTTTTATAAGTTTATGTGTCTCTGGTTTTAGTCGGTGGAGCAATGGTTTTTCTGTTTGAAACAATCTGTTAAAGTCATTAAATTGTTCCAATGTAAACGACATGAACTCTAAGTAAATTTTTGTTAATTTATTGTCGAGTACCCCAATTATATCTTCCGTGATTTTGCTAGGGTCTTCTAACAATTCAAGTCTAAAATATGCGGACAGAATATCGTACTGTTCGAGTACCCTGTTTACACAAGCCTCTAATGATAACCATCTTGTGACCGATGGGCTCAATATTTTATGGACTTCCACATTGAAAAATAACTGCAACTCTTTTAGTTTTTCGTGTCGGAGTGTGCTGCGGTTAAAGTGCGCACCGACATTTCTAAGAAAGTCTTCAACGAATCTTGGCAGCTTAAGACATGCCTTGGAAGCCACGAGATGTATCATGTGGCAGCTGCACTTCACACATGCAATGTGTGGTACGCGTTCCTTCAAATGACTAAACACTGAATTGTGTTCTCCCACCATACTGTTTGTGGTATCAGACGCAAAGCCTACGAAGTTTTTTATTGGGATTTTTTTATTATCAAGCCAATTTAATAGAGCATCCGTTAGATCTTTCCCTTTTCCCGAGGTAACTTCATACATGTCTAGAAACTGAGTGTGAACGACTAATTCATCCCCATCAAAAAATATAACCGCAAGTGCGCATTGTTTTTTGACACTTATGTCTGTGGTTTCGTCCATTATTATACTGAATGTTGTTCTTTTGAGTTTTGATACAAGTTCGTCTGTCAGTATTGGGGCAAGTACTGTTTTGACGATATTTCCTGCTTTCGTTCTTCCTAACTTAACAGATTTTATTATAGGTGAATCAGGAAATGTTGTAGCTAGGAACGGAATTAAATGATCGGACAACATTAAAGGTAAATTATGCTCAGCGAGAAAAGCACATAGTTTGAGTTCAGCTCTTTTCTGGAGCTCTTCTTCCTTTTTTGGTCTAAGCACTTCTTGTATGGATGTTGTTTTGCTGATAGCGGTAGCATGTTGTTTATGTTTAATGGTATTCAAATGTTTTACGAGAGCAGGCCTATGGTTGAGTATGTGACAATTACAAATTTTACAAAATGCAGAAACTGAGCCAGCTTGTTGCTCCCGTTTCGAGATCCAATTTTTGAAAGCCGTGTCTTCAAGCCATTTTTCGTTAAAATTATAAATTTGCTTGTTTTTTTTTCGCGGCGGTGCCTCATCAGGAGCTGCCTCATCAGGAGAAGCCTCATCAGGAGTCACCTCTTCTACATTTTCTGTGTTTTCTCTTGTTTTTGATGTGGAGGGTTTAGCAATTAAAAACCTCTTCATCTTCTTTAGATACATGTTCATTTTGTTAACACAGTAAAAGCAGCAGCACAACATGCATCATTCCATTTATCATCACACCATACATAAAAAAGAGAGATAGACAAAGTTAGTGCATTAAAAACAAGTAAAAAAAAAAACACGCATCCCTGAAAAATTGTAAGTACTTATATCTCCTAAGCGTAATTAAAAGTTTCATGTTCCATTAAAACTAATCCTATTTTAAGTTATAACGACTATGTTTTTAATAACAATTACGAGTTAACGACATATTGCTATAATAAAATTTAGAAAAGTTTTAGATTCATATTTCTACAATTTAGTACAAATAGTGTTTTTTTTTGGTATCTGGCAACCCCATAAATGGCATAGCAATAGCAGTGAGTGAGTGACGCGGAGCGGCGAAGAAAAAAAAATTAAATCTTACTTACATTAAATCTGACAATAAGATTGATGCAGTATTTGCGCGGGAAAAGGGATCTTCACTACTGAAATAATATATATGATTAAAACAACAATAATAAACATAATAATTACCTATTTACCGAATCACTACTTATAATAAAAGTCACAAACAAAACAACACAATACTTAATAAATAAACAAACTTCGAAATTTGAAGAAAATCAAGCGCCGAACCGACCGAGCGAGCGAGCGTCGAGAGCGCAGAGCGGCCGTCCGGTCGTCTCTCTCACATCCACAAACAAACATCCGACGCTCGCACACGTAAGCGGGATGAAAGATTGAGAAATAAATACACACGAGTGAATGTATAAGTAGATTTGACAAACAATCGTATTGGTTGGTCAGTCCAGGGTCAGTCTGTCCAACAACGCCATGTTGTTTTCTATCAAGCGTGCCAACATGACTTAAAATTATATTCATAAGTGCGTTCCAACGAATACAGACGTTCATAGAAGCCTCATTCCCATTTAAAGTCTGAGGCAAAATGGTTGCGTTCAAATCTGTAGTGTGTAGTCCGACCACCGATGGCGCTTCCGTAGAGTCCGACCGGTCGATAAGCTCGAATTTAGTACGTAGTCCGACTAAGGGATGGCGCTGGCGTGTAGTCCGAGCGGTAGATTCAAAAAAAGATTATGAAAATCAATTGAATCAAAGATTATTATATGAAAAGGGAGCTCAAAAGAATAGAAAGAAGGCTAAAGGAGTTGGAAGGAAAAGAAAATGAAAAAAAAGTGTGCCTTGAAAAAAAAAGAAATTATAACTTAGGGAAAAAACTGAAAAAGATAATGGCAAATATTTCTATTGGATTGTTTTCCGACGATACAAAAGGAGAACAATGGATTCAATGTCCTTTTCGTGAAAGATGAGCCCGTAAAGACCTATTTCTGCGTAAATTATGCCAAGAAATTTGAATGACATATAATAATTTTTGATTTAATTGATTTATATAATCTTTTTTTGAATCTACCGCTCGGACTACACGCCAGCGCCATCCCTTAGTCGGACTACGTACTAAATTCGAGCTTATCGACCGGTCGGACTCTACGGAAGCGCCATCGGTGGTCGGACTACACACTACAGAATTGAACGCAACCATTTTGCCTCAGACTTTAAATGGGAATGAGGCTTCTATGAACGTCTGTATTCGTTGGTGCGTTCCGATACACGATTTTGTTCGAAATTCTCAAAAGTAACATAAAAGTAACATTGAGTGTGGTGTAACATGGAAGTAACATTGGAGGGCCAAAAGTAACGTAAAATGTTACAAAAGTAACATTCTGGCAACGCTGTTCGAATCGAGGTTTCAGACAGGGTTGCCAGTGCCCGTTTATCAGTTTCCTCAATAATCCATCTCAAATTCCCCAAATTTGGAGTCAAAAATCAGCCACACATTCTTCTCACAATAAAATTATTTTAAGAAATGTAACAAGTTTATTTTAAGAAATGTGTCAATTTATTATTTAATAAATAAGCTCTATCGGTATCTTTCACAAAAGGTTCAATGAAGGGAATCTGGAAATCCCCCAATCTAGACATCAGAGAAACAAGACGCGTGCATTATTATATCTTTCTAAAAATGTACCTAACGTTTTAAAGTTTTATTATAAAGATTACGGTCAGTAGGTATAGGTACTTGGTATATTGACTGTAAACTTCAAAGTAACTGGCAGGATTCTAGCCCACGGGGCCGAAATCGACGTTGAGTGGAGCGAGTAGATTCGTTAAGTGTATGTTTTCCATTGTTTTCAATGGAAAATGTATTTGTATTATTTTTCGACATAAACTTCAAGTATGTCGAGGTCTATAATGGGCTTGTGAATCATTTTTTTTTTCGATTTTTTATTTATAGACGTCAAAATAATTATAACTCTAGGTGAAAGAATTACTTCTATAGCATAAAAACTTCTCGAGTTATGATAACTTGAAGATAACAATTTTGGACTATCCCGAAAATGTTCCATACAAAAGGCTACAAAGTTATGACGTCACACCACGCTATTTTATATGCATTAGATCAGAATTTTGTACGACAGCTATGCTAAATATTGCGTTTGTGTCGCTCGTGCCATAACAAAAGTTATAGTATTTTTTTTATTAAATAATAATAATTAATAAATATATATTGTCAGACAAATTACACAGCGCCATCCAGCCCCAAAGGCGAAGCTTGTGTTATTATATTATTCTGTGGTTATGGGTATTACACAAATGATAAACATACGCAAATACATTTTTTTTGTTGTTGTAAATACAT
Source organism: Hypsopygia costalis (assembly GCA_937001555.2). NCBI lineage: Eukaryota > Metazoa > Arthropoda > Insecta > Lepidoptera > Pyralidae > Hypsopygia > Hypsopygia costalis. The sequence continues at coordinate 1,693,474 of OW443355.2, forward strand.
ACATAGGATACATGGAAAACACCCAGACCAAGACAAACAGACATGTTCATGCACACAAATGTTTGTCCTGTGTGGGAATCGAACCCACTAGTGTTGGTGTCGAAGCCGCGTCATTGACATCAAACATCGGCCGATGGAGTGGAAGAGAGTTCTAGGCGTCCCAAGCCGTACGCTAAGCCGATCGTGCCTCTCCATCGCTTGTTCTGCGCTCTCGCTTGCGCGCTCCGCTCAGGTGGAACGTGACAATGAAGCTTTTTCGTTCGTGCAGTCGGCGTCCATCGATTTACTAAACGGTATCACTATAAAAACCCCAAATTAGCATAGAGCGTCGCGACGCTCTATGCTAATTTGGGTTTTTTTGTAGTGATACCGATCGCCATAGAATTCAATTCATTCAATTTCTTTTTTATGGCCATCCTAATGTTCTCGCCAATGACAATGCTTTTAATAATCCTTTTTGCAAATTGTATCCCTTGCGGAATGACTGCCAGAACAAAATAGACATGAGAGAATTTGTCTAGTGCAAAAAATACCCTCATGAATTTGGGTACAAACATAGCAGCGCGGGCTTGATCAACATTGGGAGGTTACAATTATAAATATTAACTACGAAATGTTGGTACATAAGATTTTTTAATGTCTGTATCGATGTAAATATATTTTTAAAATATCAATATGTTTAGTTAGTACTTGAAGCCAGAACGACGAAATTATACAAATTAACTTGTTATGATAATGTCAAAAATATCTTTCGCCTGAAATGTGATTGCCAAATGAAGTAAAGAAAGGAAAAGTACGTCGTACATACATATTGTATGACATATGTCATGTCATTTCATTGATATACCTTAATGTTGCCAGCTTTTAGCCATTATATTATTATACAGGAGTTAACCCTTCAGTTGGCGCCCGATTTTTATGTATTAAATTAAAATCTGTATATATATACACGATACAATCAGTAAAATTTATTTGTGACTGCAAAATCTGTAAATATATATCTGTATAAAATAAAATCAAAGTCGGATTAGTTACACCATATAGAATAACAAAAACAGCTGGTCCGATTTTTATGATCTTTAATTTGTTGTAGTTGTCTTGATCCCGAACAGAAGATTACCTAAGTAATTAAATAGTTAATTAATAATAAAAAAATAACGAAAAAATAATTTTATTCATTTAAAAACATTTGGTAAATCATTCCGCATTTTGCAGTGACGGTCCATTCAGACTAGATACTTACTCTTAGCAACTTGATTGAGGGGTATGATAGTATTAAAGCTAGATGGGAGCAAAAATAATTATCCTACTGAATATAAAGAGTCACTTTGGTCCAACATGTAATTAAAAAATAATTTTCGCCTGGCCCAATATCGCAATTGTTTTGCTAAATTCACGTACTTATATGTTGTATTCAGATGATAGTGGTATGCTGTGATTCTCTTTATAGAATTGTCCAATTAGCTAAATTTGTGGTGGGGTAGGTATACTTTAACTGAAAAGCAATTTAAATTTTGAATAAAGAATACGTTATGTAAAAATGCTTATTATAGAACTGACTACATGAATGACAAAAATGTTTGGCAAAACATCAATGCAGAATGTCAAGTTCTGAGTTCTGCATCGACAACCTAATCGCCGTAGGTACATTGTTTAATGTGCGTCGATTTCTATTTACAAGTAGGTACATAATACATTCTCAAGTATTTTTGGAGATGCCCGACTGGGGAAGTACTTCCACCTCACAGATAACAATTCCCTTGAGGGTTGTTGTGTTTCTGCGAGTGAGTGAGATCACCAGAAAGAAGGAAAGGAAGGAGAATAGGCTGGTAACGGATCGATAACCCCTCGGTGTTGCTGATCTCCATAGGCGGTGGTGATTGCTTTTCAACAGGTGACCCACATGCTTGTTTACCACCCTCTCAATATATATAAAAAAAAAATAAGTGTGAGGGAGGATTTTTCTGTCGATGGCGAGCGGTGCGACTGTAGAAGGACGCCGTGGGCATCATGTCAAATAACTCCTCTGAACAGACCCCATTGTACAATCGGTAGAACATACAAAGGGACGCAAAGTCCCTTCTAATTCAAAAAAATAATACTTCATAGCACACTGGAAATAAAAGTGTCATTCGCCTGATAGTAAGCGGCTACGTTTATTCTATTGTGTCAAGACAATCCACACAATGCTGGATATCACAAGTATTTTTTGGTTCTCCTATACCTAGTTTTGTTTATGTCACTAAAGTGGCTTAAAGAGAGGTAGGGAGCGTAATTGTAAGCTACCCGACTGGGGAATATACCTCTACCTCACAGAATACCGCAGTCCAATAACAATTCTCTTGAGGGTTGTTGTGTTCCTGCGAGTGAGTGAGGCCACCAGAACGAAAGGAGATGCTGTGTTGGCAGCGGAGATGGCGGCGTGCGAGCGATATTTTATGTTGCGAGCGTTAATGTGGCTACGGTAACCGCTTCACATCAGGCGGGCCGTATGCTTGTCTGCTTGTGGCAAATAAGCATACGGCCCGCGTAGTAGCAAGCAGTTACCGTGGCATATGAACGCTTGTAACACCAGAGGCATCACACGCGAGTTGCTGACCCTGCAAAAAACCTCTTTACGCCTTTTCTGAAGAACCCCATGCTGTACTCTCCTGAGAATACATCTATTAGGTTGCTGAAAGACGATGGAATCTAGACCAAGCCGGACTGCTTCAAAATAACGCATGTATTCGATAGATAGATAGAGCTGAGCATATTACCTATTTACATTACCTAGGGCTTGCAAATATAATAATAATTTGCCTGATATTCGAATGTTTATTATAGGCTACACTTCTCTTCTTTGAAGTCATTGATATCGATCTGCTACCACGTTTTATCAGTTAGATAATTCGTTATCAGTATTTTCGTCTCTTTCTAATCTGCCGCCCCTCTTCATGCACAAGTATTGATTTTCGTTCTATAGGTCAGAAGAACGATCGATAATGTTATTGTTAGATGGTGACATGTTCATTTTGTTATAACGTCAGCAAAATACTTTTTTATCATTTTAAAACTTCTATATAAATATACCTTACAATCGATATACATAAAGTAACATGTCCCTGACTGACTGATTCATTAACGCCGAGGAAAACTGCTGAATCTACAAACGTGATATTTGGACCGTGGCTTCCTTTTGTGACGTATAGGTCCACTAAGAAAGGATTTTGCGAAATGTACCCGCGATGTTACCGAAAAGGGTAAAAAGGGATATCGACGTTTGTATGTAACTTTTATTTTGTAAAAAAAAAAATTGAGGTGTCGAAATCAATATTTCTCTAATATTGTATTACTGTTTATCAAACTCCCTAATTTCGTACGCGTGATTAGTTCTTATATGACCTGGGGCTGGAGCTCTACCGCCAAAGCTGAAGCCGAGGAAGGTATTTAAAAAGAAAAATAAAACAGAATACTGAAGCATATTAGTCATAGTCTTATTGAATACAGTGTCTTCACGATATCTTAAGTTTAAATATCATATTTACGTTCTAGATTTAAGTGCAAAAAGTCAACATCAATTATACATGGTGCATTCAACCTGTAAACAAGCGAAGCTTAACGTGGAAGATTAAATAATATAATAAATAAATATTACTGGACTATTTACCCAGGGCCATCTAGTCCTAAATTAAACGCAAACCTTGTGTTATGGGTAGGTAATAAATGTATTTTTTTTTTGTAAATACATACTTATAATAACACCCTGAACAAGACAAATAGACATTTTCATACACACAAATGTTTGTCTTGTGCGGACGTCAGAGTCAAAGTGGCTATCGCTAACCATACGACCACCGAGCTCGACAAATAAAAGAAAGATAAAGCCCATACATTTCAAGCCCAAATTTAGCTGCAGCCAACTAAGAAAACAGCCTTGACTGCAACGCAAAACATTACATAATCAAAACAGTTAACTACTGAATACCAGACTTTCCACGGCTTCACATTTAAGGTACAACCGGTCATCTTTCATAAGTAGGCTGATGAATGTTACGCAAGGAACTTTCATTATCAGAAGCTGATAATTCCAGTTATTTTGGTTATTCCATTAAACAACAAGCATACGGTAAACCTGATTGGAAGTGATTACTCAGAGTAATTAAAAGTTGCCATCAATATATTTATATATATTATATGTATAAGCTCGTCAAATGGTTAACACTGGCATTGTTAACCATTCGACCATCGAGCTTGTATTATATAGTTTTGACTCCGAGGTCGCAGGTTCGATCCCCGCAGAGTGAGAATGCTAATATTTTTAATTATTCATATAAATAAATATTGTCAGACAAATTACACAGCGCCATCTAGCCCCAAAATAAGCGAAGCTTGTGTTATGGTTGCTAGACAACTGATAAACATAGGTAAATACTTTTTTTTTTAATATGTACTTAAGATACATATAAAACACCCAGACCAAGACAAACAGACATGTTCATGCACACAAATGTTTGTCCTATGTGGGAATCGAACCCACGAGAGTTGGTTTCGAAGCCGCGTCATTGACCGCTACGCTACCAAGCTCGTCAAAAATATAAAAAAATAATAAATTCATAAAAAAAACATTACACATACTATCATGCAATTTACACACACACGCTTATGTTCTCTTTTGTTTATTTTATTGTCGAATTTCGATCAGTGGACGACCACAAGTAAAAATAATTAAGTAATATTTTGTCTTAGTCCAGATATTATTTTCGTTAGCGATTAACTAATTAAAAACCCACATTTTAAAATTATGACTCAGTTGCAACTACATACTTACGCATTTAGTAATGTTTCTAATAATAATTAGTTAAACTAGTAAAATAATTATTATATTAGCTATTAACTTTATTATATTTATAATATCTATATATATAAAAGAGAAAATCACTCACTCACTCATCACGAAATCTCAGAAACTATAACACCTACAAACTTGAAATTTGGCAGGTAGGTTCCTTATAGGGTGTAGACATCCGCTAAGAACGGATTTTACGATACTTCACCCCTAAGGGGGTAGAATGGGGGTTGGAAGTTTGTATGAAAGTCCTATGTTTTTGAAGCAAGAGACTTGAAATTAAAAATGTATGCTCTATAGATGGTGTGGAGGTGTACTAATAATGTATCTTTGGAAATCAACCCCTTTTTGGGGTTAAAACGGGGGTTGGAAGTGTGTATGAAAGTTCTACGTTTTTGAAGTAAGAGACTTGAAATTTAAAAAGCATGTTCTATAGATGATGTGGAGGTGTACTAATAATGTATCTTTAGAAATCAACCCCTTTTTGGAATTAAAACGGGGTTTGGAAGTTTGTATGAAAGTTCTATGTTTTTGACGCAAGAGACTTGAAATTTAAAATGTATGCTCTATAGATGGTGTGGAGGTGTACTAATAATGTATCTTTAGAAATTAACCCCTTTTTGGGGTTAAAACGGGGGTTGGAAGTTTGTATGAAAGTTCTATGTTTTTAAAGTAAGAAACTTGAAATTTAAAATGTATGCTCTATAGATCGTGTGGAGATGTATTAATAATGTATCTTTAGATATCAACACCTTTTTGGGGTTAAAACGAGGGTTGGAAGTTTGTATTAAAGTTGTATGTTTTCGAAGTAAGAGACTTGAAATTTAAAATGTATGCTCTATAGATGGTATGGAGGTGTACTAATAATGTATCTTTAGAAATCAACCCCTTTTTGGACTTAAAACGGGGGTTGGAAATTTGTATGAAAATCCAATGTTATTGAAGTTAAAATAATTATGGCAGAAGGACTTTAAATTATATTTAAGTATAAAAAATATTGAAAACAACTACATTACTATTTTATGGAGGGATGTTTTATTATAACAATAAAAAGTACTTTAGGTTTTACAAAGAGGTTTTAAAAAATAATATCCGTCGACTTCATTGATTCTAAAAATTCGTCTAGATATTGATTGTTTTTAACTTTCTTATTTTTTTCCTTTCATTAGGTATTTAGCTTTTTTGAATGTAATTAAAAATTATTTGCAAATAACTAACTTCACGCGTACGAAGTCGCGGGCGGCCGCTAGTTATATATATATAAATCCCTATTTCCGATCCGATTTCGCTATTTCTTTTTACCTCTTCTTATTCAAGAAAAAATAAGAAAGTTGTGCGGAAAATTAGAAAAACTGAATGTTAAGTTTTCTAAGGTAACTTTAAAACGTTTGACATGACAGGTAAATGTCAGTCATACGACAGATTGCTTGAAACCAATTTGAATTCAATATTAATTGTTAAGAAAGATATTCAACAATATCCAAGTAGTTGAGGAGCTCGATGGAATCGTTGCGTGTATCAATCTAACTGACCAAGCAAGTTAAGCAACGTCTACCGTAGCCTGTCTATGGATGAGTTTAGTTATTCGATAAGTAGTTAGTCGTGCGCGCCCCTACAGTCTTTTGCGGTACCTGACAAAGGTGACTAAGTTGTAAGTGCGTAAACAAATCTAAGATCATAATGTACACTTAGTTATGCAATAAGGAGTTTTGACTTTATTCTCCGAAGCACGGAGGACATACTGCCATCTATTTTCAAACTAATGATAACAGCCGGGACCGATGGCTAAACGTGCCTTCTGAAGCACGGAGGATGATAAGTAGTTATCATAATCTGTAAAGATATGTTTATTACTTTTTTAAAGTATCTCATGCTGTAATCTTCCAGCAAAACCTGGGTATGAATTTTGTTAAAAAATCTTAGAGTTTTGGGTGAAACCTCACAGCATGTGAGTACCCAATAGAATAGTTATTTCTTGATTAGAAGCAAGCAAATCTGTTGAAGGGTATATACTGCATTGGCACCTGTAGCACTATGGTAACTATTACTGCGTGGTTACATATCTATGTTATAAAGCTTATCTAAACATAATAATTAATGAAAAATAAAAACAGATGACTTTATTCACTGACGTAACTCGGTGAAGTTATTCTTAATTTTGCTTGTACGTACATCTGATGGTTGGTAATCATAATCTTTATTATGTTTTATTGACGACAAATATTTAATCGTCACATTGATAGCGTGAAGAAACTCAGTGACTAGTTGTCGGACGTTCTCAACGTGATTTTTTAAAGGAGTAGTGCACCAAATAGAATATGGAACAGGTGCATGATGCCCCTTTTATTACAAGCACTCATAAGCCTCTGGTTGCATATAATGGAAAGCATTGGGAAAGGCCTAAGACGTATGTCCAGCAGTGGGCAGATGCAGGCTGATAATGATGATGATGACTAATAGGCCATAGTTTCATATGCTGTGGTAACTGTTGTAGTCTGTATATTTAGTTGCCACAAAATTATATAAAATCGTTTATAATCAAGATCTCATTTACACTAATATCACAATCCTATTACAGTTATTTTAATTACAAGTTTGTAGTAATTAGGTGACAAAACAACTTTAAAAATAAAAACCGGCTGGTATTAAAATTAAACAAAAACTTAATGAATAACGCCGAAACAACCTTCCAAGTTAAAAAGTATTAACAATTAAAATTCAGGCCGTACGTATAACAGCAAACAAACCGACAAGGTGAACACACAAAAGAACCTCGACTCGACTGCGGGCGAGCGTTCGTTATCGCGGCCGCCGATAACAAACAAGTAGGTACAAAATACAATGCCAACTCAACGCCCGACCTACCTATAACCAGCGCCATTTCACACTGCTTCCTCTGCTTGCTCACACCCAAGATAATGTTGCTAATTTTGGATCAAAAAGAAGAATTATTATGAGAAATATATTTTTTCAATTTATAATTATTTAATATGTCGTAAAATTCGGAACATTTTTATTGTAATTAATATTTTTTTAACCCTTAAATGTGCATTTTCATTTACTTTTCTATAACCCGACCAATTTAAAAAGTTTTCAACAATTTGTGACGTATATAATAGTATTCCGAATTGTTGACACGAATCCTATAATTTACTGAAATTAAACAAAATAAAGAAAGATTAAAACATTTTTTTATATATATCTCAACTTGAATATTGTGACGAATTTGAATTACATACACTTAGTTGTATTTACGTCTCGCAAATAGTTTTTTTTAACTAATACAGTATAAAAAAAAAGTGTTTTGAAATTGTTGTACACGATTCGGAACAAAACAGCTACGACGACGCCAATTAACGGTAATCGGTTGCTTTATACTCAGTGTTGCCTTACTAAAAATACTTTCGTGTTTTTTATACGCTCCGTAGGCAGTCGCCTTACTTCGATGTAAACGTAATGGACGTTCATCAGCTAGATTTTAAGCTTCGCAAATTTTGTTTATATCACCGACAATCGGCGTCGAAAACTTTTGTATATACTTTTAAAAGCAATAATATTGCACAATGATGTAGTGCGTGCACATAATATTAAGTAAAATCGTGTGTTTAACGTGTTTTTCTGTGTCTTTATTCCACACTGTTGAGTAGTGAAGCAATTGATTGGTGTTCATTGTAGGAGCATAATTTTTTCCACAATTTATTGTTTAATAATCGAATATTTGTTGTTATATTAAGTTTTGATGAACTTAAATGTGTATAATAGTTGTTATTGTGTAAGTTTTACGTCGTTATAATTGTGTTATTATAATAAATTGAAGACAGAAATGGTTTCTTCGTTCTAGTAAGGTAAGTGTAGTTACGACATTTTATTCTGTGCAACATTTAATGGTTTTCTCGTACGTGATAAGGTTTCATAATTATTTACTGTTTTATTAACATTTCTTAATTAATTACTATAAGAAACAAAAAAAGTAACATTGTTTGTAAAATTTATATGTATTTTTAAAATGTATGACTAACAGCTGAAAGTAGCGACAGAAAAAGAAAGTTGCCTAAATGGTAAATGAAAAAAAAATAACATGCTCAGGTGTTTTACCTGTCAAATTGTACCCACCTGTTGTTAAGAATGTTAAGTCAACCCTAAATTCTATTTGTTAACCCTTTCACCCTAAGGGGACAATTTTGACAATAAAAGTTTCACTATTGTGACTAGGTACTTTCTTTGTAAAAAAGAATAACTTCTTTTGTGAATGTTATTTTTTTTTTCAGTTTTGAAATAAAATACTTATTTATTCATAACTATAATAATAACATGCAAACGTTTTGGAACTTGGAGATAAATTTATTATTTCTTTAGATTGGAAGTCCAGCAAGCAATCAACCGTACCGATCAATAGTCACATTGATTTCATTGTGTCTTTCTCAACCTCGACATTGGCAAAATCATCGTCAAACAATAACGATGGAGCCATTTAATTAAAAAGAAGAAGAAGAAGAAGCAATCAATCAATCAAAGCAGTTAGTTGTTTGATGAGAGACATGTACAAACACTGTTCCATGTTCGTACATGTCTTCAATGCTCGCGGTCTTGTGTCGTCCTCATCTGGCGTTATCATTCGTCCAGCTTTCCTCGAATTTGTCCTAGTTGGGAGGGCATCCACACAGAGTTTCGTTTGTAGTCTAGGGTAAAACATTTTAAATCACTGCCGCCCGCTCTATGCTGCACCTAACCGTCTTGTCACAGAATATAAAATAATACTGACATGTTTGGGTTTTAAGATTTAAAATCCTAAAAACTAAAGGCTAAAACGAAACCACGTGCTTTGAGAGGACAGTAAGGCATTGGCCAATACTGCTCTATACTGATCTAAAGTCACACAACTCATCTGATAATAGTCTGGCGACTGATTGCAGATATAACCACAAAAAAAAATTCAAAATCCGGAATTTTCATGCAACTTGTCCAGGGGCCCTACCGCCGAAGCTGAAGCCGATTACCATCAAATTTTATGACTGTGAAAAACAAACTTTTTTCACTCACATTCACTCTTGACAGAGTGGTCGTGGTCCATGATGATGCATCTCTGGATAACGCAGCTCTCATGATACGCCTCCACTTGTTGTGATCTTCAGCATTTAGGGGACATTGGACTATAGTATTTTGTGTGGCAGCCTTTATACCGTCTGTCCTACGTGTAGGTGATCGATCAGGTCGAGGTCGAGGTGGTCGATCAGATCGAGGGCGACCTCTGGACCTCTTGCCCTCCACTTGCCCCTGGTGGATTTAGGTGGTCTACCCTGTAGTTTAGTGTGTATGCGTAGCAACCACTCTAGTATTCTCCGCATCCATCTCACCTTATCTATCCATATATAGGTATTAACTTTACATACATATTAAATTTTTGTTCAATGCCATAGAGACATTTTGTTTGTTTGTCGACAATGACGACAACCCTTATTCATCTCACTGCTGAGATACAGGTCTCCCCTCAATCGAAAGGGTTTAGAGCATTCTCAGCGACCTGCTCAACTGCAGGTTTGTTTGTAAAACTTTATTGTACAAAGACATAATAAATAATTATACATATTGTCAGGCAAATTACACAGCGCCTTGTAGCCCCAAAGTAAGCGAAGCTTGTGTTATGGGTACTAGACAACTGATAAATATACGTAAATACATTTTTTTTTGTAAATACATACTTGTGATACATAGAAAACACCCAGACTAAGACAAACAGACATGTTCATGCACACAAATGTTTGTCCTATGTGGGAATCGAACCCACAAGCGTTGGTGTCGAAGCCGCGTCATTGACCGCTACGCCACCGAGCTCGTCAAAGACAAAATGACAAGTACAGAGTGTTATAAACAATGATGGACTTATCCTAGAAGGGATCTCTTCCACTCAACCATAGAATGCTTGAGAGTGACCTAGTTAGTTTATTATTTTAGGTTAGGTACATTATGCGATCTTTTCATAAATATGATTTTTTTATATTTTTATTTTTTTTACTATTTTATTTTACTTAAATTTTTTTTTTTCTCTTATTTTGGTTGAATACCATTTTTCTTTTTATTGTATTATGATAATATTGTATGGCTAGTTAAAAAAAAAGACCTATATTGACAGAGTTTCTTTCGGCATTTCTTCTCGTCAATGGTCATTCCGAAATGCTGGTAGATAAAAAAATATACCTAATTGTAAAAGACGTGTCTAAGTGCCCGCGAGGGCCCACAGAATAAAGAATTTTGACTTTGACTTTGAATATATTGGATGTTTTTGTTATTAAAATTGAAAAATTAGTACATGTCACGTTCTACGTCACAAATGTTGAGATATGCTGCATTGGCAGCTGGGGTGGCGGCGCTTGAGCGATATTTAATCCGCTTCACAATAGGCGGGCCGTATGCTTGTCTTCCACCCGACGTAGTATAAAAAAAAAGACTATTCAAGAATTGATAATCTTATTTAAACTTTGACCATAGAATAAAGGTACAAAAGGCAGACATAATGCTAAGAGCATTCTCTAATAATCTTCTTTCTTTTTTTTCAGAGTAATCACACAGATTATATATAAGGCAAGATGGCGTTATGTGAAAGTCAGTTGGACTCCGTGCTGCCTCAGCTGAAGAGGGAGGACACATCTCCGGGCAGTGAGAACACAGAAAACTCGACCGAATCTCCGGAGAAGAAACCAAAGTTGCAGCCCAACGGTGACATTTATGGGTTGGATCAAGGTTAGTACATCTAACTCTGAAACCAGACCCCCTAGCCAGGGGCGCCGGCTTTTAGAAAACCTCATGGGTGCTTATGCTCATTTGATGACTCGAAAAAGTGTGAAACCCACAAACACCCAGACCCAACACAAATATCTGTTTCTTTAACAAACATTTGTGTTGGTGCGGGAATCGAACCCGCGAGCCTTGCGTCTCAACCGGTGTTCTAAACCACTGCGCTAAACGGGTCGTCGAGTAATGAAAAACGCCCATCCCTAAGAGGCGATTACTGATCTGTTTCTTGATGTCTATTCTCAGGGGTGCTCGGCACCCACTGTTTATTTCTCGTGGGTGTTCGAGCCCCCTAGCACCTATGGAGTCGGCGCCCCTGCCCCTAGCCAAGTGTAATTCGTAGCGTAACGAACGTTAGATAGATCACATGACATTTGTCAAAATCGAACATTTTGGGGTGTAAGTGATTCATCAACATCTTTGAACCAAAGCCAACTTCACCTGCACGCGGTGCACCCTGCTGACTGACAAACGAAGCTCTGGCGAAAAGAGAGGTAGGGAGCGTAATTGTAAGCTACCCGACTGGGGAATGTACCTCCACCTCACAGAATACCGCAGCCAAATAACGGTTCCCCTGAGGGCTGTTGTGTTCCTGCGAGTGAGTGAGGTCACCAGAAAGGAAGGAGATGCTGCGATGGCAGCGGGGGTGGCGGCGCGCGAGCGATATTTAATGTTGCGTGCGTTAATATGGCTACGGTAACCGCTTCACATCAAGCGGGCCGTATGCTTGTCTGCCGCCCGATGTAGTATAAAAAAAAAAAAAATTTTAGTATGAGTATTGACAAATGTCATGTGATCTATCTAACGTTCGTTACGCTACGAATTACACTTGGCTAGGGGGGCAGGCCAGATTCTAGCCCACGGGGCCGAAATCGAAGTGGAGCGAGTAGATTCGCTGAGTGTATGTTTTCCATTGATTTCAATGGGAAATGTATTTGATGATCATTCCTCAAGGATATGATCGATCTCATTTTTTTTTCCACACAAACCCCAAGCATGTCGAGGTCTTTAATTGTGACAAGTTTCATCAAAATCGGTTCAGTGAGTTTGATGTCTGTTCATTTCCAAGAGTGACTTTTCTGGGTCTATAAGCGTTCCGCTCAATAAATAAATAAATATTGTCAGACAAATTACACAGCGCCATCTAGCCCCAAAGTAAGCGAAGCTTGTGTTATGGGTACTAGACAATTGATAAACATACGTAAATAGATTTTTTTTTGTAAATACATACTTATGATACATAGAAAACACCCAGACTTGGACAAACAGACATGTTCATGCACACAAATGTTTGTCCTATGTTGGAATCGAACCCACGAGCGTTGGTGTCGAAGCCGCGTCATCGACCGCTACGCCACCGAACTCGTCTACAATATATACAACTAGCTTTCGCCCGCGGCTTCGCTCGCGTGAAATTCGATCATTTTATTATTCAAGCCAAGTCTAACACGCAGCGCAACCACCTTGATGTAGTACCTTTAATTGTACTATATATACAATTATGCAGTTTAGATTTTTTCATACAACATTTTTTTCCCGCTAACTGTCGTTCCCATGGGAATTTTTCAAAATACAGCCATAACTAAAATTTATATTTACTAAGGTATGCATGCATGCTAGATTGAAAACATCTATCTTACGTGATTTAGATTTTTACATACAAAAGTTTTTTCCCGCTAACTCCCGTTCCCGTGGGAATTTTGCAATATCCTGTTGCAACTAAGCTTTAAGTTTACTAAGGTACCTGCATGCCAAATTTCAAGCGTCTAAGTTAAGCGGTTTAGATTTTAAATACAAAAGGTTTTTCCCGCTAATTCCCGTTCCCGTGGGAATTTCGGGAATTCCTTTCTTAGTGCACCTCTACGGTACCTAAGCTACGTTCCTTCCAAATTTCAAGTGCCTACGTTTAGCCGTTTAGGCTGTGCGTTGATATGTCAGTCAGTCAGTTTCTCCTTTTATATATTTAGATAAATACATCATATTGACTCATCCATAGAACAAGAGTCTGATGTGATTATGTAGCAAAAAACAAGTTAATTAATTTAACAAGTTAATTAATTTAACAAGTTAATTAATTTAACAAGTTAATTAACAAACAAAAATTGAGAGAGATCTATCTCAATTTTTTTTAATACTACGTCAAGTGACAGACAAGAATACGGTCCGCTTGATGTGAAGCGGTTACCGTAGCTATATTAACGCTCGCTACATAAAATATCGCTCGCGCGTCGCCAGCTCCGCTGTCAACGAAGATGTCCTTCCTTTATGGTGGAGGAACCCAACAACCCTCAAGGGAATTTTTATTTGGTTGCGGCATTCTAGCTTACAATTACGCTCCCTACTTCTCTTTTCGCCAGACTTCGTTTGTCAGTCAGCAGCGTGCATCGCGTGCAGGTGAAGTTGGCTTTGGTTCAAAGATGTTGATAACCAATGACACCCCAAACGGGGGAGGAAGGACGAAGGCCGCGCGTAGGATGACGAAGCGTTGGATGACTTTCTTCTAGATGGTCCGATGTCCTTAAGAAAGCTGCTGGAGCGGCTGGTTTGGCTGTGATATTAGTATGGTTATTATAGTAATATTATGTTATTATGGGGTGTAAGTGATTCATCAACATCTTTGAACCAAAGCCAACTTCACCTCCACGCGGTGCGCCCTGCTGACTGACAAACGAAGCTCTGGCGAAAAGAGAGGTAGGAGACGTAATTTTAAGCTACCCGACTGGGGAATGTACCTCCACCTCACAGAATACCGCAGCCAAATAACAATTCCCTTGAGGGTTGTTGTGTTCCTGCGAGTGAGTGAGGTCACCAGAAAGGAAGATGCTGCGTTGGCAGCGGGAGTGGCGGCGCGCGAGCGATATTTGCAGCGAGTGTTAATATGGCTACGGTAACCGCTTCACATCAGGCAGGCCGTATGCTTGTCTGCCACCCGACGTAGTATAAAAAAAAAAGTAAATATGTTTTTTTTTTCACAGTGCCTGGCGGTATGCCACTGAGCGTGGACTACCGCTCGCCAGTCTCACATTTCGTGCCTCCAGCAGTGGAGTTATATGCAGCGAGACGAGCTGAGCAGATTAGTACGCGTGAGTACTATACATCACAATATAGTATATAATTGGGGTGTAAGTGGTTCATCAACATCTTTGAACCAAAGCCAACTTCACCTGCACGTCGGTGTAACCTGCTGACTGACAAACGAAGCTCTGGCGAAAAGAGAGGTAGGGAGCGTAATTGTAAGCTACCCGACTGGGGATTCCCTTGAGGGTTGTTGTGTTTCTGCGAGTGAGTGAGGTCACAAGAAAGGAAGGAGATGTGCGTTGGCAGCGGGAGTGGCGGCGCGCGAGCGATATTTTATTTTGCGAACGTTAATATGGCTACGGCAACCGCTTCACATCAGGCGGGCTGTATGCTTATCTGCCACCCGACGTAGTATAAAAAAAAATGCCTGCCGTGGGCACCTATACAAGATGAGACTTGTTAATAGCCCAGAATGCAGAACATGCAAGGAACCTTATGAGACCACGAAGTACTTGATGTGTCAATGTGATGCCCTAGCTGGCAAACGAATGGTAATCCTATCCTGGAGGACTCAAAGTCAAAGTCAAAGTCATAGTCAAAATTCTTTATTCTGTGGGCCCTCATGGGTATATTTTTTTATCTACCAGCATTTCGGAATGACCATTGACGAGAAGAAATGCCGAAAGAAACTCTGTCAATATAGGTCTTTTTTTTAAATAGCCATATAATATTATCATAATACATTAAAAAATAATGGTATTTAACCAAAATAAAAGAAAAAAAAATTAAGTAAAATAAAATAGTAAAAAAAAATAAAATATAAAAATCATAGTATAGAGTGTATATACATATTGTATAAAGTCTAAATATGTATATCCACATTACTACTTGTAAAGACTTCAGGCTCATCTCAATTAAAGATGTACTGAAGTGCCACCGGTGCTGCAGCCAGGCCTGTGTCACTCCGCCATTCGGCCGAGTTATTTACCTACACGCCCGACGCCCCCGAGAGCAATAATTAGTCGAGTGTCACGCGCGCTCTCTTACGCACGCGGTATGCGATGACCACCACGCCTACTAAATATATCGGTATTTATGGTCGGTTATTTTGTTTAGCGCTTAAAATACATACCTACATCTATTTTACAAATACTTTCCGTGTTAAAGATACATCCGAGTTATTATTGGGACAATATGAATAGTAAACCTGATCTGTAAGTACGTACAGTCATGATTCCTGTTAAAACTTACTCTAAAATTATACATTTTATCAGTGTCAACATTACGTAACATTATTGTTACTAAGTACCTACCTATGTACTTAATAATCACAGAGTATGATATAGTAATATAAGTAATTACAGCAGAGTAATAAACATACACATACGTAAACCTACTACATTTTTTGGTAGTTTAAGTATATGTATTTTATTGATCATTAATAAACAAGCGTATGTATTTATACCTATCTACGCGAGCGCTTCATGTTCTACACGTGGTTCAACCCTATGAGCGATACGCAGCCCGGTTACGTCAACGGCGAGACAAACCATTTTGCAAAAGCAGCGGCGGTCGCTCGTAACGCGTTACATATAGGGGTTACTTTCGATTGCCCCTGCCGCTGAAAGACTTAGGTATGAATACAGCTGCAGAATTATTTTGGACCGTATCAGCGCGTATCGAAGGTTGATATTTTATTAATTTTTATTCCAATCGTGTCGTAAGTGGATCTTCTGTTAGAGTATATTATTCTGTGCTGCAGCGCTGGACCCATTTCAAGATAAGATTTTTTTTATACTACGTTGGGTGGCAGACAAGCATACGGCCCGCTAATGTGAAGCGGCTGCCGTAGCCATATTAACGCTCGCAACATAAAATATTGCTCGCGCGCCGCCATTCCCGCTACCAACGCAGCATCTCCTACATGCTTCATGCTGGGATACGAATCCCCTTAATCGAACTGGTTTAGAGCAGACTCCATTACGCTGTTCAACTTTTTTCAACGGGACGAAGGCCCACGGCACATTGATACCACTGTGTCATCTGTGTAGCCAGGATTAACAGCGGCGACCGCCAAAAAAATATAATAGTTTTTAAGCTATTGCATAGCTTCTATCGCGGGCCTTGAGCGCGGGGACCGAATCCAGAAATTCCGTAACGAAAAAACCTCACGCTCCCCACTCCGACGGGCAAGGAGGTGTGGCTTGAAGGCCGTGCATCGTCTAACGTCGTTTCAGTTCGGCAGTCTTCGACACGGCGTTGTGTGCGTGCGATTAGACGTATTGTACGACTCTGCGAAACTCGTTTTATTTATTTAATAATAGAAAAAATTGTTTTCTTATCGGTCACCACGCTCAAAAAGTGTAACTTGAATTAATATCAAAGAAAAAGCAATACTGCATGAATAAAATAAATAAATAAAATTATAATTGCATAAGTTGATACAAAATGCTATGCAATAGCTTTACCGCGGCAGTCCCCGAGTGCCACACGTCTTTTTTTTTTTTTTTGTAAATATTATATAGTATTGGTAACCCAGACCAAGACAAACAGACATGTTCATTCACACAATAATTTGTCTTGTGCGGGGGTCGAACCTGGAGACTTCGGAGTCAAAGTGCTATTGCTAACCATTCGAAAGCATTATATATATATTTTATGTTTCTGGACAATTTACACAGCGTCATCTAGTAAATTAATTAGATAAATTAAACGGGTCCTCACGTCTTTATGTCGGGAAAGCCGACTAGTTTCGATCTCAAAAGGAGACCTTCATCAGCATTGCGCATTGGCGCGCAGTGTACGGCGCGAGAGACAAAGGGTGGACGTGTCTGGACATTCGCCCTGATGAAGGTCTCCTTTTGAGATCGAAACTAGTCGGCTTTCCCGACAAAAAGACGTGAGTGACCCGTTTAAATTTATTTCATTAATTTAAAAATAAACCTATCCATGTACAGACTGCGGTCGACGTTGCTTAACCCGGGTGATTGATTTATCTATCCATTCGACCACCAAGCTTGTCATGTATCAAGTATGCTTCTGTAATATTCTTATGTTTGTTTTTACAGCGGAGTCGAGCGAGACTACTCCGGTGAAGAGAAAGCGTGGAAGACCCCGAATTGACAAGACCAGCCCAGAGTACCTGGCGAACCTGGCTGCCAGGAAACAGGCCAGGGATATGGGTAAATACATTTTTATTGTTCCGTACCCAAAGGGTAAAAAGGAACCCTATTACTAAGGCTCCGCTGTCCGTCCGTCCACCCGTCTGCCACCAGGCTGTATCTCATGAACCGTGATAGTTAGACAGTTGAAATTTTCACCGATGATGTATTTCTGTTGCCGCTATAACAACAAATAGTAAAAAACAGAATAAAATAAATATTTAAGGGGGCTCCCATACAACAAAGGTGACTTTTTTGGTCGTTTTTGCTCGCAATTGATAACGGTAATAGGTAGACGCTTGAAATACTCACATAATATTTAGTTATATATTCACTTTAAAAATAAATTATTAAATAAAAATAAAACAAATATTTTAGGGGGCTCCCATACAACAAACGTGATTTTTTTGTCAAAGTCAAAGTCAAAGTCAAAATATCTTTATTCCTTGGACTTTATAAAGCACTTAGAAACGTCATACAAACTAAATATAAGAAACATGTGTAAATCATTACTACTCTAAATCCGCAGAGCTTAGATTCACTTTCATCACACTATCTTGAATGTGAAAGTGAATTTAAGTGCCAGTTCCGGCGACGGGGCTTCTTGAGAAGAACTGGCAAGAAACTCAAGGCCGACTCTTTTAATTGGGTTGTTTCCAATGTTTAAAAATTGTACAAATAAATTAACAATATCGTAAAATACACAAAACTATAAAGATCTGCAAACTTTCATTCTAATATCTTCAGTCAGACTTTTTTTAGCGTCGATCAAAGTTTGGCGGGAAAGTCCATTTTAAAAGTATGAAATTATTAAAAAATAATATTTCCATTGGAGAAGCAATAAAAAATGCTATAACTTTTATTATGATACTAATCACATAAACGTAATATTTAACATAGCTGTCGTACAAATTTCTGATTTGATGCATACAAAATACAGATCTGTGACGTCATAATTCAGTAGTCTTTTGTATGGAGCGTTTTGGGGCAGTCTAAAAATTGTGATTTTCAAATTACCATATCTCGAGAGATTTTTGTGCTATCGAAGTAATTCTTTCACCTATGGTTATATTATGGAGACGTCCCTACATATCAAACAGAAAAAAATGTTAGTCAAATACCCAATTGCCAATATCGTTACATTAAATACAAATACAATCATTAATATAACATAACAAGAGCAATTCATTTCCAAATACTTTTATCATTTATGTAATCTGAGATACAATAGTAAGCCTTTTGACATAGTCTAGTTTTGATAAATCTTTTAAATTTACCCATGGATAATTTAAACGCGTCGTTTGGAAGTTTATTGTAGAAGCGTATACATTGACCTGGGAACGAGTTAGAGATTTTATGGAGCCTAGTAATATGCATAGCGAGTTTGTTTTTATTTCTTAAATTTAATTGATGGAGATCACTGTTTTTCCTAAATTTAGTTTGATTTTTATGAACGTAAATAAGATTTTCATAAATATATTGAGAATGTAATGTCATAATATTTATCTCTTTAAATTTATTTCTCAGTGTCTCCCTGGGACTCATCATATAAATAGCACGGATAGCTCGCTTCTGGAGCACAAAAATTGAGTCTACATCCGCAGCACTACCCCAAAGCAATAAACCATATGACATAATGCTGTGAAAATAGCTAAAATAAACTAAACGCGCAGTGTCAACATCAGTCAGTTGACGTATTTTCCTTACGGCGTAAGCTGCTGAGCTGAGTCTACCTGATAACGTTTCTATATGTGGGCCCCATTGTAATTTAGAGTCTAAAGTTATCCCAAGGAAGACAACCTTATTGACCAATTCCAATCTCTCATTGTCCATCACCACACTTGTTTCACACATTTTTTACTTGTTTCACATTTTTTGTAAAAAATCTAACATATTTGGTTTTACTACCATTTAAAAGTAGGTTATTAGCACTAAACCAGTTTACTATTTTTGAAAGAGCATTGTTTACATCGTCAATTTCTGATTGTTGTCTATTTACCTTAAAAATTAAAGAAGTGTCATCTGCAAACAATACTATTTCGTGATTATTCTTTACAAGATGAGGTAGATCATTAATGTACACGAGAAACAGGAAAGGGCCCAAAATAGAGCCTTGTGGCACTCCCATCGCTACAGTTGATCCATGTGATCGCTTTCCATTAACATCTACTTTCTGAACCCTGTCACTCAGATAAGAAGAAGATCAAGAGCGATGCCTCTTATACCATAGTGGTGTAGTTTTCTGACTAGAGTTTCATGCTGCACACAATCAAAAGCCTTAGATAAGTCACAAAACACCCCATAGGCGTCCCGTGACTCCTCCCAAGCGTCTTTATATATAATGGTACGGAACCCTTCGTGCGCGAGTCCGACTCGCACTTGGCTTTTTTATGATGCGTCCTACTCCTTAAGACGCAGTATAAAAAAAAAATATTTTTACGCATGGGAATTCAAAACCTAGACTCATGAAATTTAGGATAAGTATTTCGTATTTTTTCCTTTACTTGTTTCTATATGACCTTGTCACATAGAAACAAGTAAAGGAAAAAATACGAAAATTCACTATTTTAATTATCACATGGAATAAGTGACTGAACACCTGACCCGTTGTTTCATAATAATAATAAATGGGGTGTAAGTGGTTCACAAGATCTTTGAACCAAAGCCAACTTCACCTGCACGCGGTGCACCCTGCTGACTGACAGACGAAGCTCTGGCGAAAAGAGAGGTAGGGTGCGTAATTGTAAGCTACCCGACTGGGTAACGTACCTCCACCTCACAGAATACCGCAGCCAAATAACGGTTCCCTTGAGGGCTGTTGTGTTCCTGCGAGTGAGTGAGGTCACCAGAAAAGAAGGAGATGCTGCGATGGCAGCGGGGGTGGCGGCGCGCAAGCGATATTTTATGTTGCGAGCGTTAATATGGCTACGGTAACCGCTTCAGATCAGGCGGGCCGTATGCTTGTCTGCTACCCGACGTAGTATAAAAAAAAAAGAAAAATAAACGTATGAAGTTAGAGTTCAAGTAATATGGGCATTGTTTTTTACGTGATAAGGTCTTATAAATCGATGACCTCCGGCTGCACGCACGAAAAAGTATGACTCATTGTCACGTTCCGCCTGAGCCGAGCGTGCAAGCGAGAGCGCGGAACAAGCGATCGAGAGACACAATCGGCCTAAGAGTTCGGCTTGTGACGCATCTATCCTTTTTGATTTCTACAGCGCTTCTGGTTTGCGGGTCTGAGATTCCATTTCCATATTGTATTTAGGTTTGCTTTGGAAACTTTAAATTCATGAGCTGCGCGCGGCACAGTATTGAATAATTAAGCCAATCTAGCTTAGATTACATTACACATAGTTTACATTGTAAACATATTTATTAGAAAGTCAATGTTGTTGTTTTGTTTGTAACTCCAAATGATTGAACGGAATGATTGAATGAAATGAATGAGTGATAGAACGGTAAGTACGGATTAGTGATGGGACATAGGTGGATTATAGAATGAGTGTAAATGAATGGATCTTCTGATTGTTGACGAATGACAGTATAATTTTATTTTATTTTTTAATTATTAATAATAAATTTTTTGTTTTAATGTACTTCACCATAATGAATACTTCAGTGAAATACCTAGATTTTAATTTAAGTTTCTCATGTTTTTCTGTGTATAGTATGTATATCGTTTGTTGTTTCTTCTAGTATTTAAGCTTGTATGTCCGTGATGTTGCAACTGGTCCTAACTGAAAATCAGTGCCGGGTCTGCTACAGATTTTGGTTTATACTGAGTTGGGACCATTTTGCGACATTGCTCAGTACTATAAATTTACATTATGTAAAATTAAGTCTGTATATAATTTGTTTGTATAGTGCTGTGTAATGTGCAAATAAATGTATTTTCTTTCTTTCTTCTTTCATCTTCTACTTCGGGTGGCAGACAAGCATTCGGCCCGCCTGATGTGAAGCGGTTACCGTAACCGTATTAACGCTCGCAACATAATATATCACTTGCGCGCCGCCATCCCCGCTGCCAACGCAGCATCTCCTTCCTTTCTGGTGACCTCACTCACTCGCAGGAACACAACAACTCTCAAGAGAATTGTTATTTGGCTGCGGTATTCTGTGAGGTGGAGGTACATTCCCCAGTCGGGTAGCTTACAATTACGCTCCCTACCTCTCTTTTCGCCAGAGCTCCGTTTGTCAGTCAGCAGGGTGCACCACGAGCAGGTGAAGTTTGCTTTGGTTCAAAGATGTTGATAAACCACTTACACCCCATGCTATGTAACTACTTCTCTTCCACTCCATCGGCCGATATTTTCTTATGACGTTATAGCGTATATAATTATCGTCCGTAAACCGACTTTACAGACAACCGATTTTTTTTTCCAGCGGCCATGATGAATAGCCGGTCGTCTGCGAGTGATCCCGGCGAGAAACGCAAGCGTGGGCGACCGAGAGTGGACAAGACTAGCCCGGAATATCTCGCCAGGAAGAGGGCTCGGGAAATTGGTAAGTAATTTTATTGGGTGTATTTATAGTTTTAAAAAAACCCGTTAACTACATTTAATTAACCAAATTTATGGTTAGCTACCGGTAAAATGCAGTTATTAACGGTTAATTATCCAATTGCGACACCTAAAAAGGGTAAAGTTTTTTTTATCTTTTATTTTATAGTCAACTCCTTGGTCAAGTGAAAAATCAATATCTGAAAGATAAAGATTTCGTTTTAGATGTTATAAATTATATTTAAAGCGACATACATACATAACCCAATTCTTTAATTATGTATGGGTAATTTAACGTAAAAGTAAATAAATGACGTATACGTCGATATATATGTAGTACGCACTAGATTTAAGTTAAATATCCGTTTGATAGTTAATTGATTCAGGTGTTATTTTGCGGAAGTCAAATTTACTGGCAATTTGATCTACACTACTTTGCGTGCTTCCGCCACCAATTAGTTCATGCAAACTTACAAACAGCCGGCCGGCGGTAGTTTGCATGAACTAATTGGTGGCGGAAGCACGCAAAGTAGTGTAGATCAAATTGCCTGTAAATATTCGTTTGCTATACAAATATGAAATGACAACTCAAAAGGGTAAATACTTACCAGTGGACATCACGATGGTCAAGTTCTACACTATATACTTAAATAATTCAACGAAGTACGTCGCGTCGGCTGCCTTACTCGCTCCGTCTCGCTATACTGGCCGCGATATCGCCCACCGTGTGTCGGCTGGGCACGCGCTACTTCGTTCCCCTCCGCCGCCCCGGCCGCCCCCTTCCCGCAAGTTAAAGCGAAAAATACATATTTAACCGCATGGTTAAAATCGTTAATAACCTGCTTCGCATCTATAGGTGTATTACATATACATTTGTTTTGTAAATACATACATATTGTCCATATGAAAAGGGATGTGACATTCTACTTAAAAATCGATTTTTAGTGAATCGATTATATTAAGTAGTAGAAAAGTCGATTAAAAAAAAAGATTTTTAATCGATTGTTTCCAATATTAAAATCTCTTTTTAATTATTTCTATAATCGTTTATTTTTTTTCACATCCCTATAAATACCCAGACGAAAAGAAACAGACTTACTCCCTTGTACGCTATTATACTATTCTGATTTGGTAGCAACAAGGGAGAATTACCAAGCATTCAGACGATTTTGCAATTCTTATTATTGGAATCGATGTGTTAGGTAACAACTCAATGTTTTAGGTCCCCAATAGTGTTAAATACATAAAATCCGTGGTGCACAGCAGTTGAGCTTCACTTGACTAGCCATCTCTTTAGGCTTTTAATGCCTTATTTGCCATATTGCTGTCTCTCACATTGCTAAGAGGGGAAGTCAAATTCCAAAAGCTTCCTACTCCTACTAATTTCTTCATATTAAATTCGTTGTCATTTCCAAGGCAGCCGTAGTTTTACTCCCGTTTTGGACTTGTATTTTCGGTGCTCTGGTATTTCGTTGGTCGCCGCTGGCTACACAGGAGTAGAGACTCGATATACAAAAAAATATTAACTTTTGACCCTTCACAAATTACATACTGCCATCTAGTCCCAAACTAAGCAAAGCTTGTACTATGCGCACTAGACAACTGATAAATGAATTTGACGAGCTCGGTGGCGTAGCGGTCAATGACGCGGCTTCGACACCTACACTCGTGGGTTCGATTCTCACATAGGACAAACATTTGTGTGCATGAACATGTCTGTTTGTTTTGGTCTGGGTGTTTTCTATGTATCATAAGTATGTATTTACAAAAAAGAAATAATGTATTTACGTATGTTTATCAGTTGTCTAGTACCCATAACACAAGCTTCGCTTACTTTGGGGCTAGATGGCGCTGTGTAATTTGTCTGACAATTTTTATTTATTATTATTATTATTTATTATTTATTAAATGTACTTAAAAACATTTTTTTTTGTAAATAAATACATATACTTAAATACTCGTACATAGTGAAAACCCAGACTAACGCAAACAGACATGTTCATGCACATAAATGTTTGCCTTGTTCGGGGATCGAACCCGCGACCTCGAAGTTAAAGTGGCCATTGCTAACCATTCGACCACCGAGCTCGTCAAAAAACTAAAAAAGTTATGAAGTTTTAAATGACGAATTACGGGTTATTATAGAAAAAATAATAATCAAATGAAATCAAAATATCTTTATTCCTTGGACTTTAATATAGTCTATTATTTATTAGTTTTATAAAGCACTTAGAAACGTCATACAAATTAAATATAAGAACATGTATCTAAAACATTACTACTCTAAATCCGCAGAGCTTAGATTCACTTTCATCACACTATCTTGAAAATGAAAGTGACTTTAAGTGCCAGTTCCGGCGACGGGGCTTCTTGAGAAGAACTGGCAAGAAACTCAATCCCGAGAGCCATAGAGCACTTACCAAAATCATTACTACTCTAAATCCGCAGAGCTTAGATTCACTTTCATCACACTATCTTGAATGTGAAAGTGAATTTAAGTGTCAGTTTCGGCGACGGGGCTTCTTGACGAGAACTGCTAAGAAGCTCAAGGCCGAGAGCCATAGAGCACTTACCAAATCATTACTACTCTAAATCCGCAGAGCTTAGATTCACTTTCATCACACTATCTTGAATGTTAAAGTGAATTTAAGTGCCAGTTCCGGCGGCGGGGCATCTTGAGAAGAACTGGCAAGAAGCCCAAGGCCGAGAGCAATAGAGCACTTACCAAATCATTACTACTCTAAATTCGCAGAGCTTAGATTCACTTTCATCACACTATCTTGAATGTTAAAGTGAATTTAAGTGCCAGTTCCGGCGGCGGGGCATCTTGAGAAGAACTGGCAAGAAGCCCAAGGCCGAGAGCCATAGACATACATATACTTACCCATAAATTTACACGCGAACAGCCATTTTCTGTTTATGTAGTGGTGAGAAATATTCCACATGTGGTTTTTGTATGAACAGCTGTTTTAGTGTGCCCAAATTAATTATATTTTTTAATAAATATATTCATGTACTGAACTTTCTTATGAAATATGTCGAGGTTAAATGTGTGATAAGCGCGGGTGTGAGCGGGGTGTAAGTGGTACATCAACATCTTTGAACCAAAGCCAACTTCACCTGCACGTGGTGCACCCTGCTGACTGACAAACGAAGCTCTGGCGAAAAGAGAGGTAGGGAGCGTAATTGTAAGCTACCCGACTGGGGAATGTACCTCACAGGATACCGCAGCCAAATAACAATTCCCTTGAGGGTTGTTGTGTTTCTGCGAGTGAGTGAGGTCACCAGAAAAGGAGATGCTGCGTTGGCAGGGGGTGGCGGCCCGCAAGGGATATATTATGTTGCGAGCGTTAATACGGTTATGGTAACCGCTTCACATCAGGCGGGCCGTATGCTTGTCTGCCACCCGACGTAGTATAAAAAGAAAAGATATTGAGTGGAGCGCGCGGCATGCGTATGTATACGCGGAAAAGTCATTCTTTAAAATGAATAGGCTCCAAAACGTTATTACGTCAAAAAACGCCAACTTGCCATATTCTATTGTATTTTTAACCGACTTCAAAAAAGGAGGAGGTTCTCAAATTTAATAATTTAACAAGCTAGTTATTTAATTTTATATGATTAAAAAATTGTGAGCCTGAAAACGTAAATTCAACTTATTTTTAACCGACTTCAAAAAAGGAGGACGTTCTCAATTCGACTGAATATTTTTTTTGTATGTATGTTATTCGATATCTTTGCGAATTGTGAACCGATTTTCATAATTCTTTTTTTATTTGAAAGGGTATGATTGCAAGGTGGTCCCATATTCACCAAGTCATGATCTGATGATGGGATACCAGGGAAATCAAGGCAAACCCTTAAATTTTATAAGCACGTATGGTCAAATTCTATTTTTTTATTTGAAAGGGTAATTGCGAGGCGGTTCCATATTCACCAGGGTCTGATGATGGGATCCCAGAAAAATCGAGGGAAACCCTTAAATTTGCCCTATGGTAGCCGGCAGAATAAAATTGTGCCACTCCATTGCTCTGCGCTGGATGTCGTACAAGGCGACTAAGGAATCTTGTGTCACGCGAAAACTTTTCTCTTTCTTTTTTTTAAAAATCAACTTTTTTTATTTAAATGTATATTTTAATTTTTACAGAAGCCATAGAAAGAAAGGCTAAAAGAGAGCACAAGCGCCGCGGAGCTGTCGGTAAGTTATATATTTTTTTAATAAAAATAAAGTGTAAATAATTTTGAAACTTTAATAAATGACTGGCATTGACTGTTGAAAATACAATTTACGTTGATTTAAAAAATACCTAAGTAGAATATTTTTTTTATAAAATAAAGTAACAAGATTTGAACCCATTACCTCTCGACCGGTCGAGTGCTCTTCCAACTGAGCTACCTCTGGGTTTGTGTTGGTGACGAATTTTTGCATCTTATATTTTTACTGCGTGAGTCACAAATCCCGCTGGCGGGGGGGGGGGGGGTATGCACTTTATATATTGTCGTCAACCTTTATCCATCCCACTACTGGGATACGAGTCTCCCTTCAATCGAAGGGGTTTCGAGCGTACTCTACCACATTGCTCAACTGCGGGTTAGCGGAGGCCATTGTTTTAAAGCCGTCTAAAGGCCATAGGATTGGCCTAACAAATGACAACAGCCGGGACCAACGGCTTATCGTGCCCTCCAAAGCACGGAGGAGCTCGAGATAAATGAACCCAGCCATAGATAGGCTACGATCGAGGTTGCTTAACTTGCGTGATCGTTTAGACTGACACGCGCAAAGACGCCATCGAGCTCCTCGCTCGTCAGTTTACAGTTAGGTTAAAAAAACCGTACACCTGGCAACCTTGCACAGAACACAAGATGAGCCTCCGTCATCGGACGAGTAATCCTTTTTTAACGCTCGGGATAGACAAAAATACCTTTACAGAAACAATTTTTTTGTTACTTTATTTTTGTACTAGGTTGTATTTTTAAATGCTGGATAAATTCAAGGAAACGTTTGTGTTGTTAGTATTAATCATGAATCAATAAAAAAAATCCCAAAAATTTATCAACTATAAACGCGGTATGGTAACGATTTCTTGTTTATCTCCGAGATTCAAGTTTACTATGTAGCTAGGCCGTGTGGTTTCCGGCAGACTAGAATATAATCACTCCGTTTCTTCCCGTGGATGTCGTACAAGGCGACTAAGGGAAATACATGATCAAATATCGATCAGGCCTCCCCAACCCGTTTGGCCAGCGTGGGGAGTGTAGGCCAAATCCTCCTTCCGTCTAGGACGGACGAGAGGGTCGTGCTCCTGTAGTGGAGACTAAAATGGACCTGATGATGATGTAGCTAGGAGACACGTGTGGTTGTTGCTACGCGCTTTCCGTTGTGACCGCTTTCAGTGGTTATCAACATTACAGTATATGCTAAAATGACAGATACTACAAAAACTAAACTGATTTTGATGTTTTTTAAGGTATAGTTTTTTTATTGTTTCGTTATCAGTAACAACTACATAATCGCCTCTGTCAATTTGACCAGTCTTTTAAAAATTACAACCTGTATATAAAAATATTTTTTTTTACTAAATAATGCCAGTCATTAATGCAACTAACCATGTATATAAAAAGGTGTGGTTCACTTTGTACCTAACATGTTTGTCTCTTTTTCAAATATATAAGGAATATATTGTACAAGAGTATAACTGTGTGCTCACTAACACCGCATAGAAATAAGATGTCTGCTCACTACCCCGTACCGTATCAGCACATGCGTAGTGTAAATTAACAATGCTTGCGTCCGCTAGACCGTTCCGACTAAAATTGAGATTTTGTAATGACGTCTAATTATTATTAAAATGTGTAATTAAAACTTAAAGATTAAATAATGTAATTAATGCAATCGTCGGTCGCGCTATCATGCGTCTAAACTCAGTACCTACCGCGCGAGCGCTACCGGCGGCAATTTGTGCTAGGGCTCTTAAACAGTTTTCCTGTTACTCATGGTTTGTAAATGCAGATTCTGAGAATTTGAGATTGATGATATTTTTTTAGTTCAGTATTTTTCTAGTTCAAGAGCATAATAGCAATATAAGGTCGTTGTTTTATTTTTTTAATTTTAAATATATAAAATTAAAAGTAAAAAAAAAACCTGATATGAAACGGTGTAATGGGCAGAGGTCTTTATTACTAGAGAGTGGTATAATGATGCAGGTATGAAGGAAAATTGAGGCGGTTATATCATGTACCATACACTATCTCTTCGTTATTTAATAAAGTAAGCCGTTATTTAGCAGAAATCAATGTCTGTAAATCATAGTGTCTAATACCGCTCTCTGGAAATCACATATATCACTGTTGTATTTGGTTATTTTTTATATCACGTGACGAGCACTGTGACAGAAAATATCAAGTTCATAATACCATACTTCATTTTGGAATCATATTAACATTGTCTAACAATGATAAGATTTGTTTTTTTATTGACATGGTATTATTTTTACCATGTAATAAAACATTTTAGTGTAAGCGTATTATCCATATTATCTTAAGATAGGTTTGCCATCCGTCCGGGATTTTTTCTTTGCAGGGCGTCCGGAAGCGTCCGAGCGGGGTTTCATTTGTAGTCCAGGGTTAACAGTTTTAAATCACTACCGCCTGCACCATGCTGCGAATAATTGTCTTGTCACAGAATGAAAAATAGTATAAGTACTAAAAAATACTGATGACATTGTCTAGGTTTTAAGATTCAAAATCCAGAATTTTCACGCATCTTGTTCTGGTTGCTAGCGTTTATAAATGGCAACCGTACCTTGAGAGGATTTATGAGACAGGCCTTTTCACTGTTTAATGATATTGGTGGCAAAGTTTATACAAAATTATTACACAAAGTATTATTTTACAGCACCGATGCTAAAAAGTCCTAGGATTCATAAGTTTTCACTAATCGCTAGACTCTCGGAGAAGGTATAGAAAATTCGTGTGATAAACAATTCCAATTATGTTTTACACTAACATTCCAATCCCACGATCACATCAACGTTGGATTGCATGCAGCTAAAACGTTCTAAATAGACATTAATTTACTAAATCTGTGCTGAGTTGTATTGGTGCTTTCTTCAATCCAGTGAGCCAATTACAGCGTGAGTGGCATCGAGTACACCGCCAATCGAATGTATAGTGCTAATTCACTTGACTAGCCATCCCTTTAGGCTTTTAATGCCTTATTTGCCATGTTGCTGTCTCTCATTGCTAAGAGGGGAAGTCAAATTCCAAAAGATTCTTACTCCTGCTAATTTATTCTGATTAAATTAGTTGTGAGTTCCAAGGCCGCCGAAGTTTTACCCCCGGGACTGCAATGGACTTCACTGTTCATTGCCTTTTTTGGCAGTCGCCGCTGTTAATGCTGGCTACACAGGAGACATAGTGGTGGGAATGTATGGTGGGCCCCCGTTCCGTTAAAAAAAAATATAGTGCTAATAGAAGCCGACATTTTATTGCTTCAAATCTTTGTCACATATATTGCAATGCCTCTAAATGACTGAGTTCTCCATATCTACTGTCATTCTTGATGGATTGAAATTTTCTGTATCCGGCTATTAATATATAAAACTAATATAGAATAAAGACTTGGAAATATATACGAGACTGCATAAAGCAAGTTAAAACGTTTAGTATCGCATCAGTATATCTTATTGATATCTGTCACAGTTCTGTCACTTGTATTAGGTATTAGGTAGGAAGATATTATGATATGTTAGTTGAATACTTTTGGATTATATTATGTGAATATTGTATCACATAATCATTTGAAACTATTTTATTGAATGTTCTGTATTTTTAGTATTAATGAAGACCATAATTAACAATACTTAAGTAATTATTATACATTTGCCCAACAGTAATGACGTTTGAGAAGAGCCACTGAATATATAAACAGTAGTTAGATAGGTCTTACTGACAAATATGTGCTTAAATTAATATCGCCACCCAGTTATCACAACAAAAAATACAACAACTTTTATCTAAGAAGTAATCTGCACACAATTGTAACAAGCACACACTATAAGACTATTTAAAAATATCAATATTGTACCAGGTTATTGAAAAAATATCAGTGTTATATCGTCATTTTGTCAGTAAAAATGCACAGAGGCTGCATAGCCATTATAACTACTGTTGACGTAAGACGTATTCTGTGGTATTTCATTCTTTTGTCCAAGACGGAAGGAATACCAGGCACATTATCTAATTCCATTTGTGATTGGTCTTTTGGCACTAAACACTATCAAATCTAATCTAATATCAAAGAGATACCAGTGTAAAAATATATAAATATGCTAATTTTGTAGTAGCGTTATCTACATTTAAATGAGTTTCTCTCAAAACGGTTGGACAAAATTGGTAACCAATCACAACTAGGTACATATTTATGAATTCTTCTAGTAGTTAATGCTAGTGACATAAAATTTTGCTTGAAAACACTATTAGGCACCAATCTTCATTAATTTCATATTAAGTTACGTTACTTATGAGATGTCTTCTTATTCATACTAGTACATACATCTACTCTGTATACTCTACGACAGTGTTCCGCACAGTGTTTGCCGCGGTACACTGGTGTACCGTGGTCATTAGTTGGTATGCCTCGGAAAAATAAGGTTATCTCATAAAGCTGCATAAGACGGTCGGACGAAAAATAGTTACACAAATAAAACCTTATTTTAATTTATGGTGTACCTTCGAAAATTTTCGTTTTCCTAGATGTACCTTCAACACAATAAGTTTGCGGAACACTGCTCTACTACAAAGTTGACTTTTAGGTAGGTTTCCTTACAATATACATTTCACTTTGATCATCTGGATGGCAGGTCTGTGGACCGGTATTGAAAATACAGTTATCGAAATGATAATACCAGTATTTTGACGTGACAACGTCTTATAAATTGGTTAGCCGGGTGACACTTCAAGAAACGCGCTCACGTTATGCGCTTACAATGAGAGCGAGTGAGAGGCACGCGTCCCGCCTAAGAGCGAGAGAGACAGACATAAAAAGTGAAAGGCATGCGTCCCTTCCACTCGAAAACATTTTACCACTCAAAGTCGTTGTCACGTAAAACTTTCGCCCGTATACCGACTTTACAGGCAACCAATTTTTTTTTCTATTTCGGTTCCTGTATACAGGTATCACAATAATACAAGTATTATACCTACCTTAATAAATATGTACCGGTATTTGCAAATACCTGTCGGATACGCTCGGCTCAAATGTAACCAATATTATATGTATATTAGCTGGGCTGATACCGGTATCTTTAAAGTTATAATTCGTTTGATATGCCAATAAAAATACCTATATTATTATCGGTAAAAATATTACCGGTATTTGAAATACCGTATTCCAAACACTGACCTAGGTGTGACCTGGACGAACAAAGTGGAATAAACCTAATATACACATTACTACACTAACCTATACAGAAATCCCATGAAATAGTTTCAAATTCAAAATTATATTTTTAATAGCGAAACCGATCCCGATACCGGGCATAAAGGTAGCTACTAGAATCAAAAAATTGCCGCCCGGTAAAAAAAATGTAGGCGTAACATTGAGAAAAATGGCGCCAAAAATGACAGCGGTCAGAAAAGCCGGCGACAAAAAGGTTGTGATACGAAGAAATGCTAAATTCATTAAGAGAAAAGGTAATTTTGGTTAAATATGATTGGTCGATGCATGTGTGTAGTTAGAATTTGTATTTTGTACGGTTAAGGAGAATGGAGGTTTATGAATACTTGACTGAAAAAGTTGACGCAAATGTAGGGTAGTAGTGGTCAATTGGGTATTTTGCAACACTTTATTATGCCATTTGCATAGTGATTCGTTCTTCTTGTCAACTACTGATACGGGGTTAGTTGTAGTGAATAGATAATTTTGAATAATTTTCGTGTTTTACAGTACTCATTCTAGTCATAGATTATAAGGTAGTAGTGATTAATTGGGAAATTTGAAACACATTTTTGTGATTACTATACATACAATGATTCGTTCATGATGTCAACTATACCTATATACATTCCCATCCCATACAGATACGAGGGTAGTAGTGGTTAATGGAGAATTTTGAAAATTTTTCGTGTTTTACTATTCATACATTCGTTCTTGTCGTCAACAATAGAGAATAGGGCAGTAGTGATTAATTGGGAATTTTAAAACACAATTTTTGTTTACTAGATATTACGATCTGCATCAACCTATATTCATACCACTGCTGGGTTTCCCTTTAATTGAAAGGATTTCCAGCGAACTCCAGCACGCTGCTTAACTGTGCAGTGTTTTAAAGCCGCCCAAAGGCTACTGACTTAGTTTAAAGACTCTAGGACTGTAGGGTCAATTGGGAATTTTGAAACACATTTTATAGTACGTGTTTTTAGTACAGCGATTCGTGCTTGTCTACAATAGATGTTAAAGAATTAAATGTAAAATCTTTTAATATTGAGTTTGAAAAATATCTAGTTAGTGCATGGTTGTTTAATGTAGTAATCTAAAAAAAATCTTGTCAATTTTATATTCTATTTAGTAATTTAGGATATAATTCTCAATTGAAACGAAAAATCCATGTTGTCTACATAGTTCTTGACATAGAATCAGTCATGGTAGAATAAACCAAGGTATTCTCTTCCCAGATATTCGCAAGGCTACGTCACGAATTTAATTGTCAAAATCTTTAATTTTCCATATAAAATGCAGCTGATGACGTAGTCTAGTAGTTCAAACCACGTGATCTGTCGATTACGGAAAGAGCACACCTTGTTTTATTTGCATCACATAGGGAGTAAGTGGAAGTGACAGTGGCTCGGGGAGATAGGGGAGAAATTTCATAAAGTGAAGGCCGTTAGGTTAACGAAGCGTTATCCCCGTTTTTCCAAAAAAATATCAAGAAGATATAATAACATATAAGAAGAAACTAATTTAGCGAACCCCCGACTCAATATCTTTTGGTGCTCATTTTTCCATTTGCCATATGTTATAAATAGCGGAAAATTATTAAGTTATAGATAACGTCGACAATCTCTCTCTCAATATAATACTGTTTTAGACCTAGTATGAAAATTGTCCCGGGCTTAAAATAGAAAATATTAATTGGATTTGTGATTTAGTATTGGTTTGTATTACCTAAAATAGCCTTAATAAAATACCCCGCACTCTGAGTTAATTTTTACTGAAACAGCAGTGGCCGGCATCGGCTATTCTCAGTAAATCTTTTTGAATCTTGTGTACGTAAGTAAAAAGATCAATCAATCTATTTATTTGCAAATGTAGGTAACAATAGTAGTAATAAATACATAATAGCAACCTCTACTACATTTTACCTTTCGCATGCAAATCTATATTTTAAATAGCTAAATACATTATAACAATGTCATTAATGGAGGTATATTGTATTTCCAATATTTATATCAGCTCAATATTAAGATCAGCATGTTTACTTACATAGTGATAAATGGTTTGCAATTTGTAATATGCCGATGTCTGTCGCTGGTGTTTCAGTGAGAATTGACACTAAAGCCCATTATAACAGACCTTAAAGGACATCTTTAATATGAGTACGACCCGAGTTTGTAGTACTAAAATTTAATGTATTAAACGTTTTAATTATTGGCATGAATATTAAATATGGATGCTTTTGATATATATATATTTTTTTATTATTATTTTTTATTTATTTATTTAACATATTTATTGACCACATACATATCCATATAAATGTATATAAATATAGATAAATACTTAATTATTATTTTCGTTAATTTTTTTTTTGTCAAATAAAGTAATTATTAAAACAAAAACTTATATTAATTGATATTAATTGGATTTGTGATTTAATATGAGTTTGTATTACCTAAAACTTGTTAATTGAAGGGCCTAAATATACACGTCCGTGCGACCGAGCGATTCGACAGATTGGATTAAAAATTAAGTGAGATAACGTCCACTGTTTAATTTGATGCGTACATATTACCTATCGACTATTAATGAATTTTTTGCTCATTTTTTTAAGAATTCCTTTAAGTATACGACGTCTCAAATTAATATAGCTTATAAGTTACTTGAAACAGCCTCTTTGGATAAATGAGTTTCAGATTTGAAAAGCTTTACAGAATATAATCTTATATCTACTAAAATCAGTGTTTGCAGTGTCGAAAATCCGCACATAACACTATCCTCACATAACGGACTAATTTGGCTCTAAGTTTCAATAAAGTTTTCGTTTCCGATTATTACAATGTTACAAATGGTGTAATTGTTCAGATATCGCCATAGGATGTGTTGTAACTTTTTTGCTTTACGACTCTTGATACAAGTAAAGGACTGGTATCCAGGGTCGTGAAGCTAAAAATTTCCTTATGGACTCACTATGCGTTTTATTTTTTCATTTATCAGGTTTCTTCTATTCATTCCCAATTACTTGATATAACTCAATAATAAAGCCGATAGTGCGATTTTACTGCTGTAGCTGTCACAAGCTTATAACTGCACTATGTAATCTCACAGTGGAGTAGCGGCCGGATTGCTCGGTCACTCGGATGCATGTACGTAGACCCTTATGAGGTTATATTAATAATTTCAGGTAGGTTAGTGTGCATCACGCGCCTTAACCATGCATGGTATTTCTGTGTTAGATGCTTTATTATGTGTGTTAGAATCATTGGCATTTGATAGAACTTTCTGGGTATTTTGTTTAGTGAAATGGTTTGTAATATTTACAGTTTATTTTTACTTGATGATTATGAACATACTAGCGCCGCCATTGAAAAAAGAAGTCATTACTTTTGTACGGAGTTTGGAAAGTAAATTGTTGTTTATCGTCCATCCTGAAGATAATTATGCATATGATTTATGTAATTTAAAACTTGCACGATTGTTTACTTGCACAAAAATACATTGTTGTTTGGGTTATTTGGGGTGTAAGTGGTTCATCAACATCTTTGTACCATAGCCAACTTCACCTGCACGCGGTGCACCCAGCTGATTGAAGCTCTGGCGAAAAGAGTGGTAGGGAGCGTAATTGTAAGCTACCCGACTGGGGAACCTCTACCTCACAGAATACCGTAGCCAAATATCAGTTCCCTTCATGGTTGTTGTGTTCCTGCGAGTGAGTAAGGTCACCAGAAGGGAAGCAGATGCTGCGTTGGCAACGGGGGTGACGGCGCGCCAGCGATATTTTATGTTGCGAGCGTTAATATGGCTACGGTAACCGCTTCACATCAGGCGGGCCGTATGCTTGTATGCCACCCGACGTAGTATAAAATTGTAAAAGTGCACATCAAGCTGTGCTACAGTCGATCTCCTCGCATCCTTATTAAATTCTAAATTAAATAACGCTCGATTCACATTTGCAGATTCAGCCGCTTCGTCTTCAGCAGGCGATACAACGCCGCGTGTCAAGCGCAAGTATACTAAACGGAACACAACCGCGAAGAAAAATGAATCGGTAAGTAATTACAGTAGGGTTGCCATCCGTCCGGGTTTCCCCAGATTTGTCGTAGTTTGGAGGGCGTCCGGGAAGCGTCCGGGCGAGGTTTCATTTGTAGTCCAGGGTTAAGTTTTAAAACACTACCGCCCGCTCCATGCTGCGAATAACCGTCTTGTCACAGAATACAAACAAAATTGTGCTAGTACTGAAATTTACATTTTTACGTGGTCTATCCTTCCAACAATGTATTGTCTCGAGTACAACCATTAAGGTTGGCTAGGAGAGATCTCTCGTAGAGATAAGCTCATCTTTGTATTTACCTGTATTACATGAAATTGTTTTGAATTAGTTATGCAATAAAGAATATAATAACAACGGCAACGCGCGTGTGATGCCTCTGGTGTTACAGGCGTTCATAGGCTGCGTTAACTGCTTTCCATCAGGCGGGCCGTATGCTTGTTTGCCACACTGGTGGAAAAAAAAATTGATGACTTGTCCGGGTTTTAAGATTAAAAATCTGGAGTTTTGGTTGGTTTAGAGATGGCAACCCTAAGTATTGGTAATGTCATGCGATATCTCGAGAATCGTACCTAATGTCCAGATAATTCTGCAAAGAAAAACACCCGTCAAATTTTAAGGCGTCATTTGAAATTGGGTTTAGTTTACTGGAAATAAGTATATAAGTATATATAAAAAATGCACTGTCAAGTCTAGTAAACAGAAATACTAAAATATTATTATCTCTTTTAAATCACGGGTCAAGCCCGGTCATTTGATAGGCATGCGCGGGGATATGGATCCAACGCGTAGAGGCCCCTTTGAGAAGTTTGATGTAATGTTGTACGCCCGCCGTGACCCGCTCCAGTAAAATATTATTATTATCATTATGTATTAATAATATTTATAAATAAATACATAGCCTTATGCAGTGGCGTAACTACAGGGTGGCAGAGCGGGCAAAATGCCACGGACCCTCCGACCAAGGAGGCCCCAGGCTCGAGAGCTTAGTACAAAAATAGTATTTTTTCAAGTTATATTAGGTTGGGGAAAAAGTCTTTTCGTATTTTAAATGAAAATTCAAAACATTTTTTAATAAAGTTTATTTACATTTAACTAAAGTATGTAGGTGCCATTTTGTTCGATAACTTTTGGCCATCTTGTAGGTAGAGACATGATCCCATTACTATAGAAATTTTGGGACTTCTGTTCAAAAAACCACGACAAGTGGTTTTGGCAGTCTTCTCGTGATGGTAACCTGACATTGCCTAAAGAATTCTGAAGAGACCGAAACAGGTGGAAATCAGAAGGTGCAAGGTCAGGACTATACGGCGGATGCATTAACACCTCCCAGTCAAACTCTCTTAATTTTTGCTGAGTGGCTAAAGATGTGTGAGGTCTAGCGTTATCATGATGAAAAATCACACCCCTTCTGTTAATTAATTCCGGCCGCTTTCTCTCAACTTTTTGCTTTAATCTCATCGGTTGTTCACAGTAGAGTTCAGAATCGATAGTCCTGCCTGGCGGTAACAGCTCATAATGAATAATACCCTTCCAATCCCACCATATACACAGCATCACCTTGTTGCGGGTTAACCCGGGTTTTGCCAGAGTCTGTGAAGCCTGACCGGCCTTTGACCACGACCTTTTTCGCACGTTCTTGTCGTACGTGATCCACTTTTCATCACCAGTTATAAGCTTCTTCAAAAACTGTTCGCTTTCATTACGTCGTAGTAAAGAATCGCAAATGAGTACACGGTTCATTAGGTTTCTTTCAGTGAGATCGTGAGGCACCCAAATATCGAGCTTTTTAGTGTACCCAGCTTTTTTCAATTGCGCCAAAACTGTTTTGTGGTCAATTCCTAATTCTTCAGCTACGTCGTAACTACTGATATGCCGATCTTGCTCCACTTTTTCAGAAATGGCATCCATTTTATCCGTAACAGGGCGACCAGAGCGACGTGCATCTTTGACATCAAAATTTCAGGATTGAAAACGCTTAAACCAAATTTGTGCTACTCTCACAGACACTGCACTAGGTCCATAAACGTCACAAATTTTTTTCGCAGCTTGCGTTGAATTTTTACCTTTTTTGTAGTAAAATTTTAAAATGTATCGAATTTCTTCATTAGATTCACTCATCTTGACAGTAAAAAAAACAAATGAAAATCACACATTTACCTAATTTGAATTTGGAATTATCTTTTTTAAAATTTAAACTTTTTAAAGATATCAAAACCTGCTAGATACAAATGGTATAACCAAAGAAATTTTATTACAAGTTCATACATACTATAATGCGAAAAGACTTTTTCCCCTACCTATTATATATATTTATATACTATATAATTATATTTAACATAAAAAAAATATTGGTACATTATCATATTTCTTGAAAATAAAATTATAGATTATTAACGAAAAATATAGAAAAACTGTACTTCTGTAGTATTGGTTACTGTGATGATTTATTAGAGAGGGCCCCATCATCTGAGGGCCCAGCCCATCTGATGACTGCCACGGGTCCCTGATGGTATAGTTACGCCACTGGCCTTATGTATCTTACGTTGGTACCCTATTTAATACAGGATGGCGATTTAGTCACCTGCAATATTTGAGGGTAACGTAGGGCTAGTCGTGTATAAGTAAAAAAAAAAAACCGGACAAGTGCGAGTCGGACTCGCCCACCGAGGGTTCCGTAGGTACGTAGTATCATTATTCAATTTGATATTTTTCATTATAAATAAGAAATAATGCGTCGAAAAAAATAAATAAAATATATTTTGCAATGTGTACATCAAGCCCTTTCATATGATACCCCATTTGAACTAGTAGTTTCAATTTGAAATTTCGACACCCTATAAAAAATATAGACCCCTATTTTTTAAGATCTATTTACAAATGTATAGTTTTGAGATTTATTCCTGTACTTGTAGTCTATAACGATGTTACTTGCCAAATTTCATAGTTCTAGGTCAACGGGAAGTACCCTATAGGTTTTGATTCCCTTGAGTGTGTCGAAATATGCGTTTTTTGCTGAATAAACGGCCAACGGGTAACTTTTTTCTACGTAAACTTAGCAGTTTGATTTTTTTTTAACTTCATGGGACCGTAGACCTGAGTATACAGTTCAAATTTCAGCTTGATACCTCCACGCATTCTCGACATAGAAATTCTTGACAGACAGACAGACAGACGGACAACAAAGTGATCTTATAAGGGTTCCGTTTTTCCTTTTGAGGTTCGGAACCCTAAAAATGGTGGTAGTATTATATTTTGAAAAAAAAAAAAAAAGTAATGTAGTTATCATTTATACGCGTTGTTTACCAAACTTATTGTCCCCCTAACGCCCCTAACGCGCCGCCACAAGTGGAGAGCGGGGGTGCGCTCGTCTCGTGCGCCGGGCGCTGCGTATTAACTAGTGTTTACTATCCTTTAAAAAAATCAACAACACTCTAGGTGTTGTTGATCCGGGTTCTTTCATCAAGTTTTAATAAAGAGAACATAAAAAAATGTATGGATAATTATTGAAAAATAACTTAAATTTTGACAGAACGAAGTCTGTCCGGCCATGATGCTGTTCTAATAAAAACAAAAGCAGTGAAATTACTACTGCAGCAAATAAGCACACTTCTTTTTTCCACAGACCCCAACAACAGAAAGGGTGAAAGGAAAGAGAGGAAGGCCACGGAAAGTTGACCAAATGGCTAACAATAAACAGCCTGAACAAGCGAGTGAGTATCAAGTTATAAACTGACGGCTCTATGAATCATTGCTGGCACAAAACTTATCAGATTACAAATTATTGTTTCGTTTGTTTCATTCTTAGTTTGTTTTATTTTCGGCCATATTTCGATATCATCATCGTCATCATCAAGTCCATTTTAGCCTCCACTACAGGAGCACGACCCTCTCTCGTCCGTCCTAGACGGAAGGAGTATTTGGCCTACACTCCCAACGCTGGCCAAACGGGTTGGGGAGATCCTGATCGATATTTGAGAATTTATTGACGAGCTCGGTGGTCGAATGGTTAGCAATGGCCACTTTGACTCCGAGGTCGCGGGTTCGATTCCCGCACAAGACAAACATTTGTGTGCTTGAACATGTCTGTTTGTCCTGGTCTGGGTGTTTTCTATGTATTATAAGTATGTATTAACAAAAAAAAAAGTATTTAAGTACATTTATCAGTTGTCTAGTACCCATAACACAAGCTTTGCGCTTAATTTGGGACTAGATGGCGCTGTGTAAGTTGTCCAGAAATATTTATTTATTTCCCTTAGTCGCCTTGTACGACATCCACGGGAAGAAACGGAGTGATTCTATTCTAGTCTGCCAGAAACCACACGGCCACTATATTTCGATATAATCCCACATAAAATAGACTTTGAAGTTTCATTGAGTGGAGCGAACGCTTATATACGCCGAAAAGTCATTCTTGGAAATGAACAGGTTCCAAAACCACTGAACCGATTTTGATGAAACTTGTCACAATTAAAGACCTCGACAAGCTTGAGGTTTGTGTCAAAAATAAATTGAGATCGATCATGTCCTTGAGGAATGATCATGAAATATATTTTCCATTGAAATCAATGGAGAACATACACTCAGCGAATCTAATTGCTCCACTGAACCTCGATTTCGGCCCCGTGGGCTAGAATCCGGTCTAGTATTGGTACGAGAATACTAATTGTGACATTTGTGATATCGAGACTGGATCGGAACTGAATATTGACTGCATTTTTGATGAGCCCGGTGGTCGAATGGTTAGCAATGGCCACTTTGACTCCGAGGTTGCGGGTTCGATTCCCGCACAAGACAAATATTTGTGTACATGAACATGTCTGTGTCTTGGTCTGGGTATTTTCTATGTATTATATTGTATATATTTAGAAAAAAAAATGTATTTAAGTATTATATCAGTTATCTAGTATCCATAGTACAAGCTTTGCTTAGTTTGGGACTAGATGGCCGTGTGTAATTTGTCCAGGAATATTTATTTATTATTTTAATTACAAGAATTGTCCCTCAGTAACACGAAGGGGTCGCCGATCCGTTGCCAGCCTTTTAAGGGAAATAAACACTCTGTTCTTGAAGCCACCCATGTCGTAGTTGTTCGGAAATAACGGTGAAAATGTGGAATCAACATCCCTGATGTTGATTCCACATTTTCACCGTTCGTGGTACAAAATGTCTTAGGAAACGTACTGTAGTACATCGACAATTATCAAGATGACATGGATGGAATTTAAATTTATGTCGGGTTGTACGGTAGTAGAACTCAGCGGCAGGTATTAAATCAAACAGCTCATGGGACCCCCCCAGCGGTATTAATGCTCCCATGTCGTAATTGTTGGGAAATATTTCAGAAATACGCGTGAGAAGCAACCTGATGCCGATAAATACGGAGCCCATCACAGTAGATAGCGACGATGAGCCTGACTTGGGTAAGTATTTTATTACTTTGTTTACTAGCGATGTAGTAATTTCAATTCTTTATCCAACTGTAATACTGATATTAATATAAATTCACCCTGTATATACCAAGTGTAACGTGTAACTCCAAGTACGCAAAACTTCAAACACCCCAACTGAGTTTTATTATTATAAATTGATATACCTAAGTAATAATTTCGAAAAAAAAAAAAATCTCGAAGATATGAACACTTTTTTGTTTTCCTAATAATTCTAATAGTTTCTGAGCTCTGTGGCGCTTTCTTATCGAAAAGACGCGCCAATGGCTACGATAGGCAAATATTAATATTAAAGAGCGAGCATCGCGTCGATGACGCGTAAGCGCCGCTCTCTGCACGGCGCTTAAGACTTTGGACGCGGCGGTATTACGTTTGTTTACCTACTTCACATTTTCTCGCTTGATTGTCGAGCGCAATTTAATAATAAAACCGACCAAGTGCGAGTCGGACTCGCGCACGAAGCGTTCCGTACCATTATCTATAAAAACGGAAAAAAAAATCATGTTTTTTTTCCGTTCCGTTCCCTTAAATATTTGTTTTATTTTTATTTAATTATTTATTTTTAAAGTGAATATATAACTAAATACTATGTGAGTATTTCAAATGTCTTCTTATTGCCGTTATCAATAACGAGCAAAAAAACACGTTTGTTGTACGGGAGCCCCTTAAATATTTATTTTATTCTACTTTTTAGTATTTGTTGTTATAGCGGCAACAGAAATACATCATCTGTGAAAATTTCAACTATCTAACTATCACATGAGATACAGCCTGGTGACAGACGGACGGACGGACGGACGGACAGCGGAACCTTAGTAATAGGGTTCCTTTTTACCCTTTGGGTACTAGACATGGCATTAAAAAATAATTATTATTTTTCAAAACCATTTAGGTACTTTAAAAATGGATGAAAATTATGGAATTGATTCTACTCATGATTCTGAACAAATAATTTTTAAGTTTTGCTTACTTGAAGTTACACGTTGTTCAAGCAGAGGATTATGTTGTAAGTATTGATCACGAATAAATAAAAAAAGGATACTATTTAACGTAACATCAAATAAATACGTTAATAAAACCTAACCTATTCTGCACATCAAAATATAGTTATTGCACATCAAATGTAAAGTTTGATGTGCTCTGATGTGCAAATCAGGTTATTATTGTGGATCAATTTATTGTTTTCCAAGAAAAAAAAAAAATCATCAACCATAAACGCGGTATTGCTATCGAAAGATTTCTTGTTTATCTCCGAGATTCAAGTTTACTATGTAGGTAGGAGACACGTGTGATTGTAGCGCAAGTGCCCTCGCTGAGCTTTTCGTTGTGACCGCTTTCAGCCCCCTTACCAGCAACTCTTATTGCGATTCAATAACTGAATAGAATGCTTATTCATACCAATGAATAAGCGACTCTATTCTATTTAACTGGTCCTAACTGAACATCAGTGCCGAGTCTACTGCAGATTTCGGTTTTCATACTGAGTTGGGACCATTTTGCGACATTGCACAGTGCTTTAAATTTTCTTATGTTTTAATCTTATTGTGTCTGTTGAACTTGTTTGTATAGTACTGTTTAATGTGTGCAAATAAAATGTTTTTCTTCTTTTTCTTTTTGAAATAGAGTCGCTTATTCATTGGTATGAATAAGCATTCTATTCAGTTGTTGTTTCACAATAAGAGTCGGTGGTACGGGGGCTGTTCTTTTTGGTTATCTATAAATGTAAAGGCCAGATGGGAAAGTTATTATTATTGCAATTTAAACAAAAATCTGACATTAATAGAATCTGACATTTATAGAATTCTACAAATGTCTAATTGTATAAACGACATATTCTAATAATGTCGGATTTATGTTTAAATTGCGATATAATCATTTTCCTAGCTGGCATTAGGAAATGGAATCTGGCGTTTATAGATTCTGGCGTTTCAAACTCGTCTGACATTTCCAGAATTTGACATTTGTGGACTGAACTGATTTGCGTTATTACATAGTCTGCAGTGTTGTTATGTTTTTTTTTCAGGATCACCGAGTCAGGCGTCTGATTCTTTAAGTTTGGACGAGAACCTGCGTGCGTTGAGACATATCCATGAAAAATACGCTAATATTGATAAGGTACGTTCATACACTCAGCGGCACGGAAAGTGGCCCAAGCGCTTTTTAGAGATTTTACTCACAATAACAATAAAAATGCATGAAGTTATTGATTAAATGTGTGTAATTATTAATTTGACAAATGGCTAATCAGTTTAATGTACAGAATACTGAGATTTTTATCGAATTTTAACAATTTATGAACTAAAGACATTGTACACAAAAAACAACATTGAACATAAAATTTTATTAAAAAAAAGAAACGACACCAGACTTAAAATTAATAACGGGTATTTCTACCTCTGCCTCTGATGACCGCCTGCATGTGATCAGGCATGCTGTGGATTAGGTTTTTAACCTCTACTTGAGGCATTTCTTCCCAAGCAGCCAGCAGTTCGATTTTTAACTCATGAAGAGTCGGTGGAGGGTTATGACTTGTTCGGATTTTCCTTTTTAGCATGTCCAAGACATGCTCTATTGGGTTCATGTCTGAGCTCCTTGCTGGCTACTGGAATTTTTGTATCCCGACGTCCAAAAGATAATCATTTACGCAACGCGCTGTGTGAGGTCGAGCATTGTCTTGCATTAGAAGAAGTTCTTCACGACCGATGAACCCCTAGTATGGTAAAACATGATCTTGAAGAATTTCTTCAATGTATCGTGTTGCTGTTAAACGATCTTCAAGCGCTACTAACTCAGTACGTGCTTCAGAACTGATTCCTCCCCAAACCATGATTTACCCTCCATGAAAACTGACTGTTTCAGTGGTAGTAATTGGCTTATATCGCTCTCCAAGCCATCTCCACACACGCTCCCGACCGTCTGGGGTCCTTAAGGCCACTCTGCATTCGTCTGTCCACAGAACTTTTCTCCATTCTTTATGAGTCCAATCAGCGTGCTCTCTGGCAAAGCGAAGTCGGGCTACGCGATGGTGCCGGAGGAGTTCTGGACCTCGAGTTGGTCTGCGAGCACGCAGGTCCCGTTCCTCTATCCTCCGTCTGATTGTACGCTCGCTAACGTTGACCCCCCTGGCCGCTTGTAGGCGTTGTCGCATTTCGACCGCGGCGAGGAACCGATTTCTTAAAATTGCAAGGGCAATAAAACGGTCAACGCCCGCTGAAGTACACCTTATTCCACCACTTCCTGGTCTTTTCGTATAGAGCCCAGTCTGGTGGTACCTCGTCAAGGTATACCTTAGAGTTTTACGGGGTACATTTAAAGTTTCAGAGATTTCTCGCCGAGTTCGGCCATGTTCTCACAACAATACAGCTTGTGCAACCTGAGCTGGAGTCATGGGCAATATTGTCCAATTCTGGAAACAAGAATAACCTATAGATTAATAAAAAAAAAAGAAAAAGCAAGATTAAACCCACTAAGATTTTAATATTGAATTTTAACTTACCTTTGTTCTTTGCGTTGTCACACAGAAATGCGGTTTAAATGTCATAAAATTTAAATGAACGATCATGTTCTTGTAAAAACCCTCTAAAACGAATAATAACAAACTTACTGATGAATTGTAGCATAAAGCTTTGATATACGACTTCTATTTGACTCTTATCGCTTTGTTTATGTTT
The DNA here is from genome assembly GCA_937001555.2 of Hypsopygia costalis. Classification (NCBI taxonomy): domain Eukaryota; kingdom Metazoa; phylum Arthropoda; class Insecta; order Lepidoptera; family Pyralidae; genus Hypsopygia; species Hypsopygia costalis. The sequence goes on from OW443355.2 coordinate 1,738,377, forward strand.
GGGCCACATTCCGTGCCGCTCAGTGTATAATTACAGTTTTCAGCTTTAGTTTAATATTATTGACTTGACCTTGACTATGAGGTTTTTGATGGTCACAAATGTACCCTAACCTGTTGTTGGGGTGGAAGTGGTTCACCACTGTCTTTGAGCCAAAGTCAACCTTACTTGCATGTGGTTTTTTTATATGAGAGGACGCACCACGTTTTGGGGTGTAAGTGGTTCATCACCTTCTTTGAACCAAAGCCAACTTCACCTGCACGCGGTGCACCCTGCTAACTGACAAACGAAGCTCTCGCGAAAAGAGAGGTAGGGAGCGTAATTGTGAGCTACCCGACTGGGGAATGTACCTCCACCTCCCAGAATACCGCAGCCAAATAACAATTCCCTTGAGGGTTGTTGTGTTCCTGCGAGTGAGTGAGGTCACCAGAAAGGAAGGAGTTGCTGCGGTGGCAGCGGGGGTGGCTGCGCGCGGGCAATATTTTATGTTGCAAGCGTTAATACGGCTACGGTAACCGCTTCACATCAGCCGGGCCGTATGCTTGTCTGCCTCCCGACGTAGTATATATATAAAAAAAAAGTATACGTCTTTAAATTTGCTACCATACGGGGGCATTTCAAAAAATCTAAAGATAACAAAACAAATGAGTGAGGTCTTTCTGGGACCTCACTCACTCGCAGGAACACTACAATCTTCAAGGGAACTGTTATTTGGCTGCGGTATTCTGTGAGGTGGAGGTACTTTCCCCAGTCGGGTAGTTTACAATTACGCTCCCTACCTCTCTTTTCGCCAGAGCTTTATTTGTCAGTCAGCAGGGTGCACCACGGGCAGGTTAAGTTAGCTTTGGTTCAAAGATCTTGATGAATCACTTACACCCCAAAATATTCTAGAGAAAAAAGGTCTACTAACTAATTAAACCTACTTTGTTTTTAGGATGACCTGTACCAGACTCACTTGCTCGCGGCCGGCTTCAAAAGGCCGCCTTCGGACGCCCAAAGGTTCAACAACAGAGAGGAGGACGAAGTGGTCTCTATCAGGAGCTCTGAAGGTAACCAACGAAACTTTGACTTATTCCGTTTGTTACCCGATTAACGAAGAAAATAAGCGAAAATAAGGTATTATAGGTGTTATATAATAGGCTTGTATGCCATTTTTAGGGTTCCGAACCTCAAAAGGAAAAACGGAGCCCTTATAAGATCACTTTGTTGTCCGTCTGTCTGTCTGTCTGTCTGTCTGTCTGTCTGTCTGTCTGTCTGTCTGTCTGTCTGTCTGTCTGTCTGTCTGTCTGTCTGTCTGTCTGTCTGTCTGTCTGTCTGTCTGTCTGTCTGTCTGTCTGTCTGTCTGTCTGTCTGTCTGTCTGTCTGTCTGTCTGTCTGTCTGTCTGTCTGTCTGTCTGTCTGTCTGTCTGTCTGTCTGTCTGTCTGTCTGTCTGTCTGTCTGTCTGTCTGTCTGTCTGTCTGTCTGTCTGTCTGTCTGTCTGTCTGTCTGTCTGTCTGTCTGTCTGTCTGTCTGTCTGTCTGTCTGTCTGTCTGTCTGTCTGTCTGTCTGTCTGTCTGTCTGTCTGTCTGTCTGTCTGTCTGTCTGTCTGTCTGTCTGTCTGTCTGTCTGTCTGTCTGTCTGTCTGTCTGTCTGTCTGTCTGTCTGTCTGTCTGTCTGTCTGTCTGTCTGTCTGTCTGTCTGTCTGTCTGTCTGTCTGTCTGTCTGTCTGTCTGTCTGTCTGTCTGTCTGTCTGTCTGTCTGTCTGTCTGTCTGTCTGTCTGTCTGTCTGTCTGTCTGTCTGTCTGTCTGTCTGTCTGTCTGTCTGTCTGTCTGTCTGTCTGTCTGTCTGTCTGTCTGTCTGTCTGTCTGTCTGTCTGTCTGTCTGTCTGTCTGTCTGTCTGTCTGTCTGTCTGTCTGTCTGTCTGTCTGTCTGTCTGTCTGTCTGTCTGTCTGTCTGTCTGTCTGTCTGTCTGTCTGTCTGTCTGTCTGTCTGTCTGTCTGTCTGTCTGTCTGTCTGTCTGTCTGTCTGTCTGTCTGTCTGTCTGTCTGTCTGTCTGTCTGTCTGTCTGTCTGTCTGTCTGTCTGTCTGTCTGTCTGTCTGTCTGTCTGTCTGTCTGTCTGTCTGTCTGTCTGTCTGTCTGTCTGTCTGTCTGTCTGTCTGTCTGTCTGTCTGTCTGTCTGTCTGTCTGTCTGTCTGTCAAGAATTTCTATGTCGAGAATGCGTGGAGGTATCAAGCTGAAATTTGAACTGTATACTCAGGTCTACGGCCCCATGAAGTTAAAAAAAAATCAAACTGCTAAGTTTACGTAACAAAAAGTTACGGCCGTTTATTCAGCAAAAAACGCATATTTCGACACACTCAAGGGAATCAAAACCTATAGAGTACTTCCCGTTGACCTAGAACTATGAAATTTGGCAAGTAACATCGTTATAGACTACAAGTACAGGAATAAATCTCAAAACTATACATTTGTAAATAGATCTTAAAAAATAGGGGGTCTATATTTTTTATAGGGTATCGAAATTTCAAATTGAAACTACTAGTTCAAATGGGGTATCATATGAAAGGGCTTGATGTACACATTGCAAAATATATTTTTCTTCCAACTATGCTTTAATTTCATCACAATCACACTAAAAACTCAGTACAAAACGAGTCTTTAATGCTCTAGAGCAATAAAAATGTATGAAATTTCATTATTGCACAGTTTTTTTTTATCGCACCAAAAGGTGCCAATCTCAATGGATTAGCTCTATTCAGCCAGCCGATATCAATACTTTTTCTTCCAACTATGCTTTAATTTCATCACAATCGCACTAAAAACTCAGTACAAAACGAGTCTTTAATGCTCTAGAGCAATAAAAATGTATGAAATTTCATTATTGCACAGTTTTTTTTTATCGCACCAAAAGGTGCCAATCTCAATGGATTAGCTCTATTCAGCCAGCCGATATCAATACTTTTTTTTTCGTACGTATATTCGTTTCTTTCCTACTTGTTCCAAATTTAAAAAATGATTGCTGCTAACTCTGAGTTAAAAATTAAAGAAATTTAAAAAAGTGATTTGGCGGGAACTTTGTTAATTTTGCTTGACTTTGTTAATTTTTGGAAACGATAAAAGTGTGATACTATCTGATTTTGAGTGCTTCGGCTTCATCAAAAATGGAATCATCTAGCGACACATTAACTCCGGAAAACATTCTAAATGAAGCCGACAGTGTTATAGAAACTTCTATTTTAACTGTTTGATATGAGTTTCTTTTATCTACTATTCCTATAGGTATTAGTTGAAAGAAAAGCAGATTATGCACCTCGCCTTAAGTAATTTATATTGCCCTCGTGCCTGTTAGATTAGAGCCCTCGCTAACGCTCGGGATCTAAATCAGGCACTCGGTGCAATAATAAATTACTTTGTGCTCGATGCAATAATCTACTATTATTTTCGTACGTATTATTCGTTTCTATCCTACTTGTTCCAAATTTAAAAAATGATTGCTGCTAACTCTGAGTTAAAAATGAAAGAAATTTAAAAAAGTGATTTGGCGGGTGTTAATTTTGCTTGACAATATTTTTGGAAACGATAAAAGTGTGATACTATCTGATTTTGAGTGCTTCGGCTTCGAATTAAAATGGAATCATCTACCGACTCCGGAAAACATTCTAAATGAAGCCGACAGTATTATAGAAACTTCTATATTAACTGTTTGATATGAGTTTCTTTTATCTACTATTCCTATAGGTATTAGTTGAAAGAAAAGCAGATTATGCACCTCGCCTTAAGTAATTTATATTGCCCTCGTGCCTGTTAGATTAGAGCCCTCGCTAACGCTCGGGCTCTAAATCAGGCACTCGGTGCAATAATAAATTACTTTGTGCTCGATGCAATAATCTACTATTATTTATTTTTTTCGACGCATTATTTCTTATTTATAATGAAAAATATCAAATTTAATAATGATACTACGTACCTACGGAACCCTCGGTGGGCGAGTCCGACTCGCACTTGTCCGGTTTTTTTTTTTTCGATTTGTTATTAAGACGTCATAATAATATAAATATAGGTGAAATAATTACTTCGATTGCATAAAAACTTCTCGAGATATGATAACTTGAAGAACACAATTTTGGACTATCCCGAAAACGCTCCATACAAAAGGCCACCACGTTATGACGTCACACCGTGCTGTTTTAAATGCATTAAATCAGAAAATTGTTCGACAGCTATGTTAAATATTGCATTTATGTAACTAGTGCCGTAACAAAAGTTACAGTATTTTTTATTGTTTCTACAATGGTAATATTTATTTTTTATAATTTCATACCTTTAAAATGGACTTTCCCACCAAACTTTGACCGAACACGTCGGACATAAGTTATTAAAATTTTAAGATCGCAGATCGTTCTAGTTTTATGTATTTTACGTTACTGATAGAGAGTTTTATAATTTTGTAACATGGGCAACTAGCCTATTACATGTCCAACTTATTCTACCCTCGCAGGGGCGTGTAAATATTTACTTACAATTGTTCGAGTTCATTTCTTTACATCATTTTAATAATAATAATTAGCTTATATATTTTAAAGTTAAAATTACATTTCAATAAATTTGTCATTTAAATATTCCATATCAGTATAATAACATTTATCTGCTCTCATACTGAAATTTACACATTATAAAACTAAACACAGTATCTTAATGACAGTTTTTATGCACAAGGTATCAAAATAAATTTAAAAAGTTATTTTTCGATACAGCTCTTCTATGGACAACTGTATCGTAAAATAACTTTTTTACCATTTCGATACTGCTTCAGCCCTGGATACAGGTATTTTAAACAGGTTGCAATGCAAATACATTGCAACTTTGCAAAATTTTTCTACATAATCTGTAAACGCGGCGCCGCGCGGCGCGTCGCGCATGCGCACTACGCATGTTCGATCTGCAAATGGATTTCTAAGTAAGAATTATAGCTGTTAAATTAACTTCATGGTTGTATTTAAAATATTATTATCATATATTTCATGAGATTAGATAAAGTAGTGTATGAAACTGCACATAATTAGGTATTAAAATACTCGTGTAGTCTATTAGAACATTCGCCTTCGGCTCATGTTATAAACTCACACTTGTATTTTAATAACCCTTATTATGCAACAGTTTCATAAACTACTATTATTCAACAGCCATTCACATAATTTATTTTTAAACAATGTTATTCTTGAAGTTTTTTTTTGTTTATATATACTACGTCGGGTGGCAGACAAGCATACGGCCCGCCTGATGTGAAGTGGTTACCGTAGCCATATTAACGCTCGCAACATAAAATATCGCTCGCGCGCCGCCACCCCCGCTACCATCGCAGCATCTCCTTCCTTTCTGGTGACCTCACTCACTCGCAGGAACACAACAGCCCTCAAGGGAACGGTTATTTGGCTGCGGTATTCTGTGAGGTGGAGGTATATTCCCCAGTCGGGTAGCTTACAATTACGCTCCCTGCCTCTCTTTTCGCCAGAGCTTCGTTTGTCAGTCAGCACCCTGCAGACTGACAAACGAAGCTCTGCAGTACCGCGTGCAGGTGAAGTTGGCTTTGGTGCAAAGATGTTGATGAACCACTTACACCCCAAAAGTTTAAAATGGTCAGGTAGATTGAAATTTTTTATTGCCATGCGGTGCACATTGTCAGAATACAAAGCTAGCCTCTGTTTAGACTTCGGAAGAGTAAACTTCGAGCGAATCTACCTGCGAGACAAGTGATAACCTACGACCTCAGCGACACTATTGGACTTCGATTTGACCTGCGATTTGAAATCTTCGTGTGGACTTCGTGTTGTGAAGACCTGCAGACCAGACCCTGCGTGAATAAATACTTGGAAGTTCTCATTGGCGTTTTACATCCAAATCTAGAACCCTAGCTCGTAACAATAAAATTTCTTAATATATATTTTCAATTTGTTAATTAGTGTTATTTTTTTTTAAGGTAACGCTTCAGTCAAAGAGTTAGACACAAGAGTGGAAAAGCTGGAAGACAGTTCCAATTCCGACACGGACAGTAGTAGTTCCGGCTCCGGTAAGTGAATCCTGAAATCTCAATTCTAGTTTTTTTTTTATGAATTAGCTTTTACGGCTCTGAAATCGATGACCTTTAGAGCTCATCTTTGTATTATTATCTGAATTCTATGTTACTAATACGCTTTTATTAGGTCGACCTGTATGTAACTATGTAATGGAATCTAAGGCAACTAATTTAACCATCTTCCAAGGATCGTAGCGTAATGAAAATTGGCAGCTGTATGTAGTTCTGATGACAATACAATAATATGGTACTGTCGAACTGATCTGATGATGGAGCCGGAAGATATGAACTGGAACTTCATGATGGAACATCGTATCATAGCTGTTTTTGGATTTCTTAGAAAAGTCTTGTAATTAGCTTTGACCACGATTAGGCTTAGAGGTCTGATGATGAAGCCGGAAGATAGGCACTGGCATACCATGATGGAATATCGTATCATAGTCGTGTTTGCACTTGTGAGAAAGGCCACGTAATGGACTTTGAACACGATCAGGTTTCAAGGTTATAACAAACAACAATACAACCTCGCCTGCACGTGGTGCACCAGAAAGAAACACATCAAACTATGTGCTTTAAAAAGCGTGTTTTTTTAGTTTTTTTAAACTATATTTATTATACGTTTTGACACGGATACGTCATTAAAATTGCTACAATTGCTTAAAAAAAAAACCGAATGATAACAAAATCGGGGATACAGTTTGGTGTTGCAGCTACATATCTATCATCTCGATGACGTAGACGAGCTCGGTGGCGTAGCGGTCAATGACGCGGCTTCGACACCAACGCTCGTGGGTTCGATTCCCACACAGGACAAACATTTGTGTGCATGAACATGTATGTTTGTCTTGGTCTGGGTGTTTTCTATGTATCATAAGTATATATTTACAAAAAAAAAATGTATTTACGTATGTTCATCAGTTGTCTAGTACCCATAACACAAGCTTCGCTTACTTTGGGGCTAGATTGCGCTGTGTAATTTGTCTGACAATATTTATTTATTATTTATTTATTTATCTCCATCCAAAATTCAATCACACCACTAGATAGATGAAGGATCAAAGAATTTATAAATCTAAGTTAAGGAGTATGGAACATCGCGTGCGGGGAGGGGGAAGCGCTGCCATTTTGAGATAATTTTAGTGCATATAACATGTTCACGTACAACACACGGCCGTGTCCAGGACACAACCACACCCCATTTTTAGGGTTCCGTACCCAAAGGGTAAAAAGGAACCTTATTACTAAGGCTCCGCTGTCCGTCCGTCCGTCTGTCACCAGGCTGTATCTCATGAACCGTGATAGTTAGACAGTTGAAATTTTCACAGATGATGTACATATTTCTATTGCTGCTATAACAACAAATACTATTTTATTTTGACGATATATTATGATTGACGAGCTCGGTGGTCGAATGGTTAGCAATGGCCACTTTGACTCCGAGGTCGCGGGTTCGATCCCCGCACAAGGCAAACATTTGTGTGCATGAACATGTCTGTTTGTCTTGGTCTGGGCGTTTTCTATGTATTATATGTATGTATTTAAAAAAAAAAAATATTAAAGTAGGTATTATATATCAGTTATCTAGTATCCATAGTACAATCTTTGCTTAGTTTGGGACTAGATAGCCGTGTGTAATTTGTCCAGGAATATTTATCTATTATTTATTTTGAATATTTTGGAATGGTTAGGGAATAATATCGCACGAATTGCTTTATTTATCAGTATAAAAGTACTTTCATTTATGTGGTAAAATAAAATATTCATTTATTGCGCAATCGTACAAAAACATGACAATTTATATTACATTAAAAATAAACAGCAGGAGCAGGCATACATTTTAGCCGCTCGGTAGAAAGAGAGGGGATTTCACTTCCTCTCCTACGCCGCGCCGGCGGTCTACTCTCCCTCCGTCTTATGAATTTTCGATCAGGCCACGTGTCCTGACGCGAGTTTAACATTTTTTACCCATCCCAAAAAGTGCACAACGCCGCTAAAGGGGCCATCCATTACGTCACCCGTTAAGGGGGTGGGAGGGTTCGTAAATTTCGTGACGTGACATTTCAAAATCTATATATATATAAAAATCAATGCCAATTTTCGTTGTAATTTTATAACTCAAGAACGGGCTCACCTATCCAAACCAAATGTTTAGGCTTTGTTCGGACTATTTAGTAGATGGTTTTTGTGAAGTTTGCACAAAATCAGTAGAGCGGTTCTTCATTTATCACATGTTTTGTAATTGAGACTTTTTTCAGTGTTGACAGTACAAGCATGTTGTTATGTCATTCATGCGGTCATTTCATTTTGGACGTGCTTCGACTTTATGTTGCCTGTTCCAGAGTCGGTACCCCCCCCCCCCCCCCCCCCAGCCGTTTGTTTATTCATGCTCAAAATGGAACAACAAAAAATATTCTTTATCCAAAAGTTTTTGATTAAGTTTTAAAATAGCTAGCAATTAATAAAATATTTTTTTGTTTCAATAAATGAATTTTATGTTCCAATTAATTTTTTTTAGTATTTCACTTTATACGTAGCGAAGCACGTACCGGGCCGCTAGTCTATTATAATATAATAATAAATAAATAAATATTGTCAGACAAATTACACAGCGCCATCTAGCCCCAAAGTAAGCGAAGCTTGTGTTATGGGTACTAGACAACTGATAAACATACGTAAATACATTTTTTTTTTGTAAATACATACTTACGATACATAGAAAACACCCAGACTAAGACAAACAGACATGTTCATGCACACAAATGTTTGTCCTATGTGGGAATCGAACCCACGAGCGTTGGTGTTGAAGCCGCGTCATTGACCGCTACGCCACCGAGCTCGTCGTATAATCTAAGTGATATAACACGAACTTTGAACTATTAACGGAAAACTCAAAAGCCTTTGCAATTCTAGATGTAAATTTGAAATTTGCAAAATATGTGACGTCACACTAGGGAGCGGGGGGGGGGGGGGGGGGGGGGAGGGAGTCTCACAAGTGTGACCACCTGTGACAAGGACGAGGGAAGGGTCAAAAACTCATACAATTAGCGTGACGTAATTTATAGCCCTGTTAAGAAGTTTTCACTTCAAAAATATTGGAGATCTCAAAGGCTCATTCAATTCATGTATTATACGCAGGCAGTTCCAGTTCTGGATCCAGTTCATCATCCAGCTCCGGTAGCTCCAGCTCTTCGGACAGCTCCGACTCGGAGGCGGAATCCAACGACGAGAAACACAAGACTGAAGAGACGGCAACCGCTAACCATGAGGAGGACGACAGGTAAACATCATCATCGTGTCATGATTCGAATTGGTAGCAACAAGGAAGAGTTAACAAGTGTTCGGCCCCCTTACCACCAACTCATATTTTCAATAACTGAATAGAATGCTTATTCATACCAATGAATAAGCGACTATATTCTATTTGTAATAGAGTCGCTTATTTATTGGTATGAATAATTGGTATGAAAATTGGGACTAGATGGCGCTATGTAAATAGTCCAGAAATATTTATTTTGCTATTTATAGAAAAAAAATTATATATCTGTAGACATGCTGCAATCAACGTTGCTTAACCTATTTTTTCCTGCCTTCCAGATCGTACAGCGCTTGGTCATACAGCGGTGCGCAGTCTGACTCGGGAGACTCTGACCCCGAGAGACTCAAAGAGCCGACAATACCACCCCAGCAGGACGAGATCAGCGAGTCTGAGAACGAGTCGGCCGACAAAAGCTTCCAATGTCACATTTGTCGCAAGTGGTATTCGACTAGAGTCACTCTCAAGTAAGTGTTCAAATTTATTATATAATCTATAGAGCCGACAATACCACCCAGCAAGACGAGATCAGCGAGTCTGAGAACAAGTCGGCCGACAAAAGCTTCCAATGTCACATTTGTCGCAAGTGGTATTCAACTAGAGTCACTCTAAAGTAAGTGTTTAAATTTATAATATAATGTATAGAGCCGACAATACCACCCAGCAGGACGAGATCAGCGAGTCTGAGAACGAGTCGGCCGACAAAAGCTTCCAATGTCACATTTGTCGCAAGTGGTATTCAACTAGAGTCACTCTAAAGTAAGTGTTTAAATTTATAATATAATGTATAGAGCCGACAATACCACCCAGCAGGACGAGATCAGCGAGTCTGAGAACGAGTCGGCCGACAAAAGCTTCCAATGTCACATTTGTCGCAAGTGGTATTCAACTAGAGTCACTCTCAAGTAAGTCGTAGTCAACACTTATTCACCCTACTGCTGGGTCTCCCCTCAATTGAAGGGGTTTAGAGCGTACTCCACAACGCTGCTCAAGTGAGGGTTGGATGAGAATTTTATAAGAATTTTATAATATTAAGATAGGGAATTCATCCGCACTTTTAAGTTATATTTTCAACAAGTATGAACATCTTTAAACCTAAGCCAACTTCACCTGCGCGCGGTGCATCCTGCTGATTCACTGACTAGGCTCTGACACGAGAGGTAGGATACTATTTGAAAGCTGCTCGACTGGGAATGTACCTTCACCTCACAGAATACCGCAGCCAAATAACAATTCCCTTGAGGGTTGTTGTGTTCCTGCGAGTGAGTGAGGTCACCAGAGAGGAAGGAGATGCTGCGTTGGCATCGGGGGTGGCGGCGCGTGAGCGATATTTTATGTTGCGAGCGTTGATATGGCTACGGCAACCGCTTCACATCAGGCGGGCTGTATGCTTGTTTGCCACCCGACGTAGTATAAAAAAAAATAGCTAATAAAAGAGTTTTGTTCACAGAATTCACCGACGCAGCCACCAAAACCGGGGAGGAGGCAACTCGCGCACGCGCACTCGCTCGTCGGATAGATACGAGTGTGACTGTTGTAATGAAACGTTTAACAGACGGGAAAAACTATGGGAGCACAAGTGAGTTAACTTTGTATTTCATCATCATCATCAGGTCATTTTAGTCTCCACTACAGGAGCACGACCCTCTCTCGTCCGTCCCAGACAGTAGGAGGATTTGGCCTACACTCCCCACGCTGGCCAGACGGGTTGGGGAGGCCTGATCGATGTTTTATAATGTATTTCCCTTAGTCGCCTTGTACGACATCCACGGGAAGAGACGGAGTGATTCTATTCTAGTCTGCCGGAAACCACACGGCCAATATTTGTTGAAGTGAAAATACTTTGTATTTATTGAAGTGAAAACTTCTTTAGCGGCGTTGTGCATTTTTTGGGATAGGTAAAAAATGTTAAACTCGCGTCAGGACACGTGGCCTATCGAAAATTCGTAAGACGGAGGGAGCGTAGACCGCCGGTTGGAGAGGAAGTGATATCCCCCTCCCTTTCTACCGCGCGGCGAAAATGTATGCCTTCTCCTGCTGTTTATTTTTAATGTAATACAAATTGTCATGTTTGTGTACGATAGCGTAATAAATGAATATTGTATTTTACCACATAAATGATAGTACATACTTTTATACTGATAAATAAAGCAATTCGTGCGAAATTATTCCCTAACCATTCCAAAATATTCAAAAATGCACAACGTTAATGTTCAAGTTTTCACTTCTGCCGGCACTCCCGGAGTGCAACCCGGATTTTTTTTGTATTAGCTCAGCATATTGGCTCCGCTTCGCCTGATGGTAAGCGAAAAGAGGAGCCCCAATCGCATTGGCAACGGACAAGAGACCTCGATGTCTTGTCAGCTGACGCTGCCATGCTGGCCTACAAGATGCTTCTTCACGCTTCGCTTATTTTATCTATGACTGTATTTTATCTATGACTTGTAAAATACATAAATATTATTGGACTAATTACACAGCGCCATCTAGTCCCAAACTTAGCAAAGCTGCTGTCAAATAGCTAATGTGATGTGTATTTTTGAGATGAAAATTATTTTTCTTTTTTTTTTTCTTTAAATTTGCTACCATACGGGGGGCAATACAAAAAATTTTATGATAACAAAATCGGGGGATACAGTTTGGTGTTGCAGCTACAAATCTATCATCTCCATCCAAAATTCAATCACACCACTGGATAGATGAAGGATCAAAGAATTTATTACGGTAAGTAAGGACTATGGAACATCGCGTGCGGCGGAGGGGGAAGCGCTGCCATTTTGAGATAATTTTAGTGCACATAAGATACGGCCGTGTCCATGACACAGCAGCATCCCATTTTTTTTTTTTTTTTGCGGTATGTATGCCTATATACAGAGTGTAATTTTAAAGACTGGTCAAATGGGGATGTTTGATATTTTTTTCTGGCATTAGATGTCGCTAGGTAGGCGTCGGGTCCAGATTGTCAAAATGTACTGAATTTTTTGACAGTGAAACTTTAAGACGACAAGACAACACAAGACGTCAACAAGACGTTTGACAAGATGCTATGAATTGACAAATGATTGAACCCTACGCTACAGTGCTGCCAAAAGACCCTCATTGATAGAGGCGATTGTGTAGCTGTTACTGATAACGAAACAATAAAAAAAACTGTACCTTAAAAGAACATCAAAATCAGTTTAGTTTTTGTAGTATCTGTCATTTTAGCGTATACTGTAATGTTGATAACCGCTGTGCGAGCGCAGTGTGCTGTCAATCCAGGACAACGACCTGTCATTGCGTTTCGATCATACAACAAATGATCGACACGTACAAATCGACAATGTATAAATAATAAAAAAACGTTACGACCAATTTTCAATAAATAAATCTCAATATACTTAAGAAACCCCCAATGTATTTTTGTAAACTAAAAGATTATTTATTTAATTATTTATTTATTTATTTGTAATCAACAGCCTACCAAAATACATTTTAAATATATTATATAATCTACAAATTTAGGCCAAAACAAGATTACACTATGTATGCCACTTGTACTTAGTATTCTACATTACTAATACATATTAATAGGAAACAATAAACGTACCTTCACAATAGTGTTGTTCGCTGTTTCACGATAGTTACAGAAATATGAATTCACATTACTCACATAGTACATTAAAACATTGTATTTAGTTAATACAATTAAATAACTTTCAATGTTATACGGTAATAATAATAGCGTACAGAATATATTAGGTTTTACAATTAATGCACAGTATTGTAAGTTGGGTGTAGGGTAGACTAACATACATTTTTAAACAGCAGGAGTGTAACACTTCGTGTGTTTGTCATGGAACAATATAAAATCATTTCGATTGGTGCATTTTTGAGATTTGAGATTTTAAACAGTTTTTAGATAATAGGAACAAGTCTAAGTTAGAGTAAAATTTGTTGTAATTATTAGCCATGCGACACAGTACTGAGTTTTGCGCATAGTTAGTGTTTGTGCGTGGAGCGTACAGTAAGGGCGTGTGACGAGTACGTGTTGATGGTACTACGAAATATATTTCTTTTAAAAGTTCGGGACAGTCAACTTGTCCAGTGACTATTCCTTGCAAAAGTACCAAATCATACTGCCGACGCCTCAACTCCAAGCTATCAACTCTGTGGTGACTGCAAGCTTCAACATAGAATTTAAATTTTTTAAATTGCTTGTATGATAAAAATTTGAGAAATCGCTCTTGAATAGATTCGATTCTTTGAATATAAGTTATATATTGAGATGACCAGATATTGCATGCATATTCCAAATTACTTCGTACATATGTGAAATATAGCAGCTTTATGCACTCCGTATTTTTAAAGTCTTGGCAAACACGTTTCACGAAACCAAGTTGCCTATACGCTTTATTGACTATCATATCAATATGTTCTGTCATGAGCATTTTAGAATCTAATAAAACACCCAAATCTTTGATGGATTATAAATTAAGAAGTATAAATTATTAATTCTTCCTACTTTACCGAAATCGCACCATACGGCTAAACAGGCTACTATCGTATGACGATTATGGTGTCACACGTTTGTATTATGTATGGATTAAATCAGAAATTTGTTCGACAGCTATGTTAAATATTATATTCATGTAATTAGTATTATAATAAAAGTTATAGTATTTTTTATTACTTCTCCAATGGAATTATTATTTTTTAATAATTCATACTTTTAAAATGGACTTTCCCGCCAAACTTTGATCGACCCTAAAATAAGTCGGACGGAAGATATTAGAATGAAAGTTTGCAGATCTTTATAGTATTGTGTATTTTACGATATTGTTAAATAATAATTTATACAATTTTTGAACATTGTCAAATAGCCTATTCCTGTGAAAGGCGAAATAAGTGAGCCGATGAAAAATTTGCCGTTACTAAGTGGTAGCCAGACAAGTAAATTGTACCTACTCGTAAAATTGGAGATACACCGGCCGAGGCTTGAACGCCGGGCCACTATCCCTCACATCAGACGGGCCGTATGCTTGTTTTCCACCTGACGTGGTATGAAAAAAATCACGAAAATATCGGAGGTAAACAAACCCATGCATCCACCGGTTATACTCGACGTTGCTTAACTTGCGTGTCCGTTTGCACTTACACTTACAACGTCGTCATAGCGCTTCTACCTACATAGTAAACATGAATCTCGGAGATAAATAAGAAATCTTTCGATAGCTATACTGCATATTTATATTTGATAAATTTTTAGGTTTTTTTTATATACGGGTGACAGACTAGCATACGGCCCGCCTGATGTGAAGCGGTTACCGTAGTCATATTAACGCTCGTAACATAAAATATCGCTTGCGCGCCGCCACCTCGCTGTCAACGCAGCATCTCCTTTCTGGTGACGTCGCTCTCTCGCAGGTACACATCAATCCTCAAGGGAATTGTTATTTGGCTGCGGTATTCTGTGAGGTGGAGGTACATCCCCAGTCGGGTAGCTTACAATTACGCTCCCTACCTCTCTTTTCGCCAGAGCTTCGTTTGTCAGTCACAGGGTGCACCACGTGCAGGTGAAGTTGGCTTTGGTTCAAAGATTTTGATGAACCAATTACACCCCATAATCCCTATAATAAATAAATAAATAAATATTTCTGGACAATTTACACAGCGCCATCTATCAGTCCCAAATTAAGCGCAAAGCCTGTGTTATGGGTACTAGACAACTGATAAATGTACTTAAATACATTTTTTATGTAAATACATACCTACTTATAATACATAGAAAACACCCAGACCAAGACAAACAGACATGTTCATGCACACAAATATTTGTCTTGTGGGGAAATCGAACCCACGAGCCTTGGTGTCGAGCCGCGTCATTGACCGCTACGCCACCGAGCTCGATTATACTTTTGCTAGCGGAATCCTAGCAGCTACGAGGGGAGGTCAATAAGTTCGCGGAATGAGAGAGAAGGAGGTTGAAATTAAACACCAAATTATTTTTCCTTTTCAATATATTCTCCTTTAACCCTAATACATTTTTCGGATCTCTCAAATAGCTTGTTTATACCATCGAAAAAAAATGATTTGTCTTTGGTGTCAAAATAGGCCGAAATTGCCGACTTGACTTCATCATCGTCGTCAAATTTCTTTCCACGCAGCTCTTTCTTCATTTTTGGAAATAAATAATAGTCACTGGGGGCCAAGTCTGGACTGTATGGTGGGTGGTTTAATTGTTCAAAGCCGCATCGGTGAATGGCAGCCGTCGCAACATGGCACGTGTGGACGGGTGCATTGTCGTGCAAAAGGAGCACACCTTTTGACAGTTTTCCTCTTCTTTTTTTCTTAATGGCTTCTTTCAATCTTTCCAGTAAAGAAGCGTAGTACTGTCCCGTTATAGTCGCACCACGTTCTTTATAATCGATCAGTAAAATACCTTCTGTATCCCAAAAGATAGTCGCCATGATCTTTCCGGCCGATTGTGACACTTTGAACTTCTTTGGAGGAGGTGTGCCTTTTTTATGCCACTGCATCGACTCTTGCTTCGACTCAGGTTCATAGTGGTGAACCCAGGTTTCATCTCCAGTAACAATCCGGGCCATAACTTCTTCCTTTCTCTCTCCACAGAGCTCCAGAAACTGGTGAGAGCACTCGACACGCTCGCGTTTTTGAAGTGGCGTGAGCATTCTCGGAACCCATCTTGCACTGACTTTAGTCATCCCAAGATGATGATGTAGGATATTTAAAATACTTGATTCGGATACTCCAACCATTGCTGCAAGTTGCTTCTTCTTCAGTCGGGCATCTTCCAATACAAGTTTTTCTACTTTTTCGACGATTTCCGGTGTGGTGGCCTCAATTGGCCGTCCGGAGCGGGGGTCGTCTTCAATGGACTCCCTTCCTTGTTTGAAAAGACCATGCCACTTGTAAACCATGGTTTTACCAGGGGCAGAGTCCGCGTAAACCGCTAACAGCTCTTGAAAAATCGTCTGAGCGGATTTTCCTTGCTTGGTAAGAAACTTAATAACGGCACGGTGTTCAATTTTCTCCATACTGGCTGACTTCTTCCCGATTTAGTTGTTTGCAGGTCGATAACTCAAAAGTTAATGACACGATTAGGTTCAAACTTGGTATATATACTCTTAATGAGGTGCTTAACTAGTGCCTACCTGGACGGGTAAATTTATCCCCATCAACCCCTCCATTCCGCGAACTTATTGGCCTCCCCTCGTATAATAACCTATTTGAGTACCATTTTTTTCGATTTGATATGTAGGGACGTCTCAATAATATAACTATAGGTGAAAGAATTACTTCGATAGTACAAAAATCTCTCGAGATACGTTAATTTGAAAAACGCAATTTTGTACTTTCCCGAAAACGCTCCATACAAAAGGCTACTGAGTTATGACGTCACAGGTTTGTACATTTGTATGCATTAAATCAGAAAATTGTACGACAGCTATGTTAAATATTACGTTTATGTAATTAGTATCATAATAAAAGGTTTATTGTTTTTTATCGCTTCTCCAATGGAAATAATATTTTTTAATAATTTCATACTTTTAAAATTGACTTTCTCGCCAAACTTTGATCGACCCTAAAATAAGTCGGACGGAATATATTACAATGAAAGTTTGCAGATCTTTATAGTTTTGTGTATTTTACGATACTTTTAAATAATTTATGCAATTTTTGAACATTGTCAAATAGCCTATTATTATATAGGTTTTAACTAGTTTTTGGACTGATCGCGGAACCCTTGTGGCCATTCCACAGGACACCAGGGTTCCGCGGATTACCTTTCGGGAAACCTTGGTATAGGCGGTGAAATAAATTTATGGAAACCATAAATTTACATGATTTTTTTTCAGGGCTGAAGCGCACCGCGGGTCGATGACAGTCAGGTGTGAAGTTTGCCGCAAATGCTTCGAAGATGACGCCGAGTTGGCCGAACATGATCGGTCCCATACGGCCGATGAGAGAGCAGGTACGTTCACTTAATGTAGTTTTTGAAGTGAAAACTTCTTTAGCGGCGTTGTGCACTTTTTGGGATGGGTAAATAATGTTAAACTAGCGTCAGGACCAGGGATTGAAAGCGGTAAAGGTATAAGGGTATGGTACTGGTATAAAATTACGATATCGTTTTGATTTAAAGGTAGAGCCAAAACGGTTGAGTATTGTGGTTACGGTACCGGTAAAACAAGAAGAATACCTTTATTTTTTTACGGTACCATTATACCTTTATATTACCAGTACCTTAACCAAAACCATTTCGGTACCGAAAAAATGATGCGACAACGACGCGACGTAGGTAGCATTGGCGTGTGATCAAGTACTTACCTACCAATGCGGCCGACATTGTGGAAAGAAAACCTTTATTTTATAATTTAGATACCTAAAAAAATAACGATACCGGAATATTACAATACCGAAATTATTAAGATACCTTTACTTTAAGGTATCGAAATTTAAAGGTATGACGTCATACCTTTAACCGATATATCCAAATTTTTTCGGTTATTCAATCCCTGGTCACACGTGGCCTGATCGAAAATTCCTAAGACGGAGGGAGCGTAGACCGCCGGCTCGGCGTAGGAGAGGAAGTGAAATCCCCTCTCTTTCTACCGCGCGGCGAAAATGTATGCCTGCTCCTGCTGTTTATTTTTAATGTAATATAAATTGCCATATTTGTGTACGATAGCGCAATAAATGAATTTTGTCTTCGTCAGAGCTGTTCATAAAGTACAGTCGCACGCAACTTCTGCAAGTACATTGTATTCAAAATCCGTCAATGCGCTGCTCCCGGCCCGTCACTAAGGGGCCATCCATAAATTACGTCACACGAATTTCATGATTTTTTGACCCCTCCCCCCGTCCTTGTCACAGCTGGTCACACTTGCGAGACTCCCCCCCTCCCTAGTGTGACGTCACATATTTTGAAATTTTACACCTAGAGTTGCAAATGTTAAGTTTTTCGTTAATAGTTCAAAGTTCGTGTTTTAACACTTAGATTATAATAGATTTTGAAATGTCACGTCACGAAATTTAAGACCCCTCCCACCCCCTTGTCACGCAATGTCACACTTCTTCGACCCCTCCCTCCCCCTTAACGTGTGACGTAATTTATGGATGGCCCCTAATGTGCTAGGTGAGCATTTCGCTTTGCGCTGCGGCCCGACATAATGTACGCGTACCTTAAGAGCCATATTACATTTTGACTGTGATTTTTGCGTAAAATGGTCAATTTTGGCGTTCTTGATCTCGGAAACAAAAATACATTAACAATGTTGACTTATTGAATAGTACAGAATAGCTATTCGCATAGTACATAGCGGCCTCGCTTTTTGTAAATATTGCTTAACTTTTTAAATAAACCCAAAATTGCAGAGAAAGATTTTCATAAAATGCGCGCATTCACTATTTTGAGCTCTTGGATTGTACTACTGTTTCAAACAAATGAAATAAAAAAAATAGAATGTTATTTGTTATATAGTCGTATAGTACATAGCGGCCATTGATTTAATATAGAAAAAAAACATTCTTTTAACCAAAAAAACTTCGAAAATCGCTTTAAGTAAACTGTTAATTTTTCGAATAAACGATAATATTATTGAGCATAATTTATAGGAGAATAATTGTTACTTCATGACGAATAAACTTTGTAGCATGAATTTATTATCTTATTTCAATAAAAACGATAAATATACAATGTAACTTCAAAATGAGTACAAAAAACGATGCACCGGCGGCCTTCGCGGGTGTAGTACTGCGCGAGAGCTCGTCAGCGTGCAAATGTAATAGGGCTCCTAAGTGAGGTGTGGCCGCAGGTCGCTGCGGCGAGTGCGGCGCGTCGTTCGCGCGGTACGAGCAGCTGCGCCGGCACCGCGCCTGCGCGCACGCCAGCTCCAGCGGCAGCAGCAAGCTGCCGCACGCCTGCGCGCAGTGCGGGAAGAGGTTCGGGCACGCGCACTCGCTCTCCAGACATCTGCAGAACCACGCCAAGCAACTCTACCGGTGCGTCGTGTGCAAGGTTAGTCTATTTTTAGAATATATAGTAATAAAAAAAAAAATTTTTTTGGACTAAATATGTGCACCGACTCACGCATATGCGATATGTCCACTGAGTGACGCATATCGGATATGTGCACAGACTTACGTATATGCGATATGTGCACTGACTCACGCATATCGGATATGTGCACTGACTCACGCAGCGCTAATATTGCATGAGTCAATGAATAACAGCTTTTGCAAGTTGACGCTCACCTTGGAATTATCGCTATGTGGTAATAGATATGCCATGAAACGTTTCAGAAGCCAAAACGTGGATGTATGTCACGCAGAACTAGTGCTGCTTGAGTCAAAGACTTTTTTCTAGTACGTCGTATGGAACACAAGTACAGCCCGCCTGATATTAATCGGTTACTTTAGCCATATTAACGCTTGCAACAAGAAATATCGCTCGCGCGTCACCACCACCGCTGCTGTCAACGCAGCAACTCTTTCCTTTCTGGTGAACACCACAACCCTCAAAGGATTTTTTATTTGGCTGCGGTATTCTCTGAGTTGGAGGTACAACTTATAAATACGCTGTACCCTGTGCCTCTCTTTTGCTAGAGCTTCATTCGCCAGGCGGCAGAGTGCACCACGAGCGGGTGTAGTTGGCTGTGGCTCTAAATCGTGATGCCACTCTACACTTCTATTTTTTAAAAGAGGGCTGTCCAAACCATATACAATACCGGGCCATTACAAATTACTAAACAGATTAGCGGGCCGCAGAAACAAAATGGTTATAAAACTTTCACTAAAATATATTTTTCAGTCAGATTTGTTGTAAAAAAAAACCTGTAGCGGTAAAAAACTGTATCATCATCATCAGCACATTTTAGTCTCCACTACAGGAGCACGACCCGCTCTCGTCCGTGCAAGACAGAAGGAGGATTTGGCCTACACTCCCCACGCTGGCCAAACGGGTTGGGGAGGCCTGATCGATGTTTAGTAATGTATTTCCCTTAGTCGCCTTGTACGACATCCACGGGATGAGACGGAGTGATTCTATTCTAGTCTGCCGGAAACCACACGGCTAACCACAGTTTGAAATTCACTGGTCTATAGCATTTATAAAATCGTTAAAGTTATAATAAAACACTTGTACTGCTCCACATAAATTATATTTAATTTTACCGACCGGTTTCGCCACTAAGGCATTATTAAGGTATACAGACGGTATTTGTGTTTTTCAATCTTTTTGAATGTTAACAATATTAATTAATTAAATTATATAATAATTAAATTTATAAAAGTCATAACTTATAAAAATGTTATGTCATATATCATTTAGATAAAAATGATATGTAGAAACACAAATACCATCTGTTTACCTTGATAATGCCTTAGCGGCGAAACCGGTCGGTAAAATTAAATATGATTACGTGGAACAGTACAAGCGTTTTATTATAACATTATGATAATAATGTTCCACCAAGTGCCAATAATCAACAGTCATCATCATCATCATCATCAGGTCATTTTAGTCTCGACTACAGGAGCAAGACTCTCTAGTCCGTCCTAGACGGAAGGAGGATTTGACCTACACTCTCCACGCTGGCCAAACGGCTTGGGGAGGCCTGATCGATATTTGATAATGTATTTCCCTTAGTCGCCTTGTACGACATCCACGGGAAGAGACGGAGTGATTCTATTCTAGTCTGCCGGAAACCACACGGCTAGTCAGTTTTGATTTAGGTAATCAACAGTATCAACTTTAAAATCGTTGTACTTATCCGAATTTTTTATTTTTATTCCAGGCATCGTTCGTGCGCGCCGAACAACTCGCGCAGCATTTAAACAGCCACCTGGCGAACTACAAGCGACTGAAGCCTTAAGGCAGGGGAGGGAGCATCGGGGGTGTGCAAGGACCGTAATAACGCTGAAGCGACATTATTATATATTATATTAATATAGAGTTTTATTTATATGTGCATTTTATTTACCCCCACAATACCTGTTTAATATAATAGTAGTTTATGAAACTGTTGCATAATAAGGGTTCTTAAAATACGAGTGTGAGTTTATAACATGAGCCGAAGGTGAATGAAAATAAGATGAAGAAGTATAATAGCGTCACACGAGTTTTTTAAGACCTAATTATGTGCAGTTTCATACACTACTTTCATAAAATAGATGACAATAATATTTTAAATAAAACCATGAAATTAATTCAACAGCTTCAATTCTTACTTATAAATCCAATTGCAGACCGAGCATGCGTGGTGCGCATGCGCGACGCGCAGCGCGGCGCCGCGTTCACAGATTATGTAGAAAATATTTGCTAAGTTGCAATGCATCTGCATTGCAACCTGCTTGCTGCTGTATCGAAATGGAAAAAAAGTAATTTTTCGAAACAGTTGTCCATAAAGAGTTGTATCGAAAAGTAACTTTAATTTATTTTGACAGCATGTGCGTAAAAGACTGACATTAAGATTCTGTGTTTAGTTTTTTAATCTCTAAATTTTAGTATGAGAGTAGATAATAGTACATTACATCATAGACCATTACTTAATTCGGTGTTCCTCAAAGTGTGTGCCGCGGCACACTGGTGTACCTACCCGGGATGACTCTACCGTGGTTTTTTTTATACTACGTCGTGTGGTAGACAAGCACACGGCCCGCCTGATGGGAAGTGGTTACCGTACGCTACGCTCGAAACATAAAATATTCCAGGACCAAATTACACACTGCCATCTAGTCCCAAACTAAGCAAAGCTTGTACTATGGGTACTAGATAATTGATTATACTTTACATGAATGAAGACTGATGCCTTCAATCAGTGCATCCTCCCCGCTTTGACCTACGGTGCAGAGACTTAGA
This sequence comes from Hypsopygia costalis, assembly GCA_937001555.2. Lineage (NCBI taxonomy): Eukaryota > Metazoa > Arthropoda > Insecta > Lepidoptera > Pyralidae > Hypsopygia > Hypsopygia costalis. The sequence goes on from OW443355.2 coordinate 1,760,602, forward strand.
CGCTAACTTGGCTGGTTCACATACTAAATAGATCGCAAAGCAAGCGATGAATGAATTTGAATGAATGAATGAATTAATGAAGGAGATGCTTGCCTCTGTAACGAAGAAATTCGACATACCAAAGTTGTTGATATAGCTCTCATAGCTCAAGCTGAAATGCTGAGTGAGCGATGGTAGATGGTGGAGGAATGTACAATACAGTGTGTTCCGGGATACCCCGAATGGGGGTGAAAATAGATTATCGATACTTTTTTTTTATCGATAATCTATTACTACTAGAGTAATCTATTACTATTAGAATATGTATATATATATATTCTATTAAAAAAAAAAAAAAACATTTTTATGTCTAAAAGCACAGTTTAGACAGTCACTTTTTTTGGTGACAGACACTTTGGTTGTTGTGGTTTTTTCTACGAAATCGACCGATTACTTTGAAAGTAATTGATATTTCACATAGAGTCATTAGTGAAAAATAAAAATCATAATTCATAATTTGGATGTCGATAATTTTTGACGTGACAACGTCTTATAATTCGATGGAGCCGGCTGCACGCTCGAAAAAACATGACATATGCGGCGTTAAATCGCTCTGAGGCGTTCCATTTAAATTTTCTTTTGAAAAATGCTAACGTTCCATCAGTATTTTCTTATGACGTTGTCACGTTCAACTATCGACAGTAAACCGACTTTACAGACAACCGATTATTTTATTAAGGGTTACTCTTTATCCTGGGACACACTGTATTTTTAATGAAGGTAATTTTAAAGTAAAACAGCAAACTTTATTTATTTTTTTATTTCGCATCATATCCTTACAACTATGTCATATGTGTGTATTATAGCTATTTTAATGCTATAGGTAGGTACAGAGTATATCATTTTATATTTACGAATAATCATCATAATCATCTCATTTATAACGTTGGTAAATGAAAAACAGTGAAAATCAACGCGCAACAGATTGATTTTGTTAGAAAATATGATTTTAATTATGTTAATATAAAAAAAAAATGCCGGAGCTAACTTTTATAAAAATAATGAAGTTTAACATAAACTTCGAACATAATAATAATAAAAAATGTTTATAGTGAAAAACTAAGTGAGAGTAAAAAAGATAATAATTTTACATAATAGTAAAATTGATTCATTATGAAGGCAATCCGTACTTCAAAAGGTTTGTATTAGTTAAGCAACGTCGACCGTAGCCTGTACATGGATGGGTTTATTTATCTCGAGCTCCTCGGTCGGTCACGGCTGTTGTCATTAGATGACAATAGTTAAGCCAAGTCAGTTGCCTTTGAGTGATTTAAAAACATTAGCGGATTATCAACATCTTTGAACCAAAGCCAACCTCACCTGCACGTGGTGCACACTGCCAAATAACAATTCCCTTGAGGGGTGTTGTTTACCTGCGAGTGAGTGAGATCACCAGACAGAAAGAAAGGGAGGAGTATAGGCTGGCAACGGATCGGCTACTCCTTGGTGTTGTTGATCTCTACAGTCGGTGGTGATTGCTTTCCATCAGGTGACGAACATGCCCGTTTGCCTCCCGCTCATATATAAAAAAAATAAAAAAATAGTACTCCTTTGTATCCTTACACAGATCCATATCTCATCAATGGGATTGAATATGGGTTGATCACAATGATGAAGGGTATGCGGACCATTATCACTTTTTTGGTAAATATTGGGGAGCGTTACATGGTATTGGTAACATTGCTTTTTAGTAGATAAACACTGTAACCTCTTTAAGAGAATTAGAAAATGGCATATCCAAATTTCATAATTTTTTCGACCTTTTTTGCACTCGGTTTTTTTGTACAAATACATTTTGCTTTACTCTCATGAGTAGCTTAAAATTTAGAGTAGAGTAAAATGTTATTATACAAAAATCATATTATTTTTTATTATTAAATTATTATACTTATTCAAAATTATTATATTATTTTTTTGTCTTTTTTATGTATCTACGTATGGTAACAACATTGTTTTTTATTTTCACAAAAATAATTGCAAGTGATATTTTTTTTCTGTGTCCATTAACAATGATTATACTTTACATGCATGAAGAAGGAAGCTATCGTTTTTTTTATGTTTAAAATTAATTTACCCTTCGCTTAGTACATTTAATAAAATGCTGTCAAATGGTTTATGTACATCCACTGCTAAATAGCAGAAACTACTTTATTTTATTTTATTTTAATGCATATACTTAAATAAGAAAGTTATTTGATTTTTTTTCAGTAAAGGTTTCAGTGAAAAAAAAGGATTGCAGAAAATTGTTAATTAAAATTAAATATCGCAATATACTTAAAATTAAGTTAAAATGGTATATAGTTATTATATACTTACAAACATTAAAATCATATTTTCTTCCAAATTCGTACAATAACGGCTTATAGTTCAACAAAAAAACATCATTCGAAAAAATCAAACATGAAAATTTAACAAAGTAACAGACAAGCGAACAAGTCTTATATTTATGTATACTTAACTCACTATGTCACTTTAAAACCTACTTGCTTTCACTAATTATACGAGCTTTAAAACGAAAAACTTTAAAAAATCTAATTAAACAGGGTATAAAAATAACTAATAAATAACCATTATCAAAACTTATATACATATTGCAAATTTTAGAAAAAAAAAATGCATTGTTTTGACTTTATAACGTTTTATAAATCGATGACCGCCGGCTGCACGCACGAAAAAGCATGACTGATTGTCGCTTGACAATGAGTACTGAGGCTTCTCAGCCGAGCGTGCAAGCGAGGACGCGGAACAAGCGATAGAGAGGGACGATCGGCCTAAGCATTCGACTTGTGACGCATCTATCTCTCTTCCACTCCATCGGCCGATGTTTTCTTATGATGTTATCACGTAAAATTATCGTTCGTAAAGCGACAGACAACCAATTTTTTTCTAATATTTACAATATGTATATTTGTTTTAGGGTGAGGATAAATAGCGTAAATATTCTTAAGTACATCACATTACTATGATTACATACAAAGTAGCGTAAGGGTAGTTTTTTTTTTAATAAAATACAAAAAGGGGAAGGTAAAATCACTAACTTTCATCATGGTCATTTTGTAAGTTCGAATAATCACATACGATATATTTTTTTTTTCAAATAAAAGTTCGGTACTTTACTAAAAAGTTTTTAAAGTGTGCGTTGAAAGATAATTTTCACTTGAAAATTTTGAAAAAAAAAGGAGAAATTGAGCTGAATAAAAATAATCCTTACCTAATCTACTGAGACAACACCAATGGACGGTAGAAAAAAGTAGTGGGGAGGGGGGAGGGGTTAGAAAACTGCACTATTTTACTGATGAATAAACATAAACTGTGCAACCTTACCTTTGATTTTTAAATCGGCATTTTTTTTCATTATTTTATAGTACAGGTAAAATAAACAGATAAAAGAATTCATCTTTTATCTTTTAATAATGAACTAGCAGTACATAAAACAAAAAATTCTACTACACCTATTGCATTATTATTGCTGTGTTATTTTAAATATTTGGGATAAAAATCGACTTTCATTTCAATCAATTTCACAAGAATACTTCTATAATCATTGTTCTGTACTCATATTGTGGCATTATTTATAAATTCTGTTGTCAGTTTTCGTTAAAACATAACAACATATGAGCGATGTTTTTTTCTTCTGAGCATTAACATAATATTTCGTCTTATCCAATATTTTCCTATAATATGTACCTAAGTCCAGCAAACTGCTATCTAAGCACCACCTTCAAGTAAAATCTGCAATATTTCAAATCAGCAGGCTGAGCTCAACAGCAATTATTAAAAAAAAGAAAGATTTTTATTATATATATAAAAAGAAAAATATACACAACATTAAAACAAAAATAAGTAGAATTTACGTTTTCAGGCTCACTATTTTTTTAATTAAATAAAATTCTGTTACTTTTGATTATTGATACAATAAATTTTGTGGGTAAATAACACAGAAGTATGTATTTTATTTTCGTAAAATCAATGTTTTAATAATTTGAAACATATTTTTATATAATATATTTAACAAATTTTGCATTTTTATTATTTATTGTCTGCATAATTTTTTGTGTCAGTGATCGTTAAACAAAAAAGTTTTTTTAATTGAAATGATTTGGCCATGAACTTTTACATACCTATTTTAAATGAAATTAATTCTTAATTTTGTGTTTCTACGTTGAAACATGTGACTATATATTAATTCACAAATTACGTTCGTATTTAGTCAACATAAATAACCAGGTTAGACAAAAAAAAATCATGTAAATCGTAGGAAAACATGAAAACCAAGGTTATCAAACTGACTTTGCATAGTTTTATTCTTCGTTTAGACAGTTATTATATTTTCTTTTAAAATAATGCCTGTTGACTACTTCCTATACTCCATTTTTCACTCATTTTAAGTCGATTTTTACCTCAAACAAGATAGTATAATTTTAAGATATTGCTAATGACAAACAAATACCACCACAAGGTTCCGACCAACATCAAAACACCACTACAATACACTTTATAAAAAGACAAATTAAATTTAAATAAAAACAGATGTGGACATACCCACATTACACGTTTCAAAAAATATTTTTTTTTGTGTACAAAAACAAGTTTTTTAAGCATGCGACCTTTGGGACATTTATATTCTACAACACATCGAAAGTCTAGCTCTTTCTAACAAAAAATAAATGACTAGATTTTTGAAAAAACTAAAAACACTGACTTAACACGAGTCACAACTACACACTATATTTTTACTGCCCTAAATGTGTTTTAATAACGTGTTAAATGTGTTTTATTGTTAAGTTTTAAATTAAAATTAATAATAAGTTTTTAACTTAGCTGTATGTTATTTTTAATTAAATTTTAAGTTTGGTATTTGTTATGTGTAATACAGTTTAAATTTAATGTTAGTAGTTTAATTTTAAGTTAATTATTTTGTGATTTGATAAATTATTAGTTATTCAGTTTTTATCGTTGTAAAATAATAATAATAATATTATTATTATGTGATATTCCGTTGCATTTTCGTTGTAATCTTTTAAAGTATAGATATGTCTAAATGTCCGCTAGGGAAAATATAAATTCTGATTCTGTATGGAAAGGACAAGAACTAATTTATTATTGACTTTACTGTAACTATTCTATTTTAATATGACCAGCGGATTATTAATTTTTGTGTTGTGATAACTTTTCTTACACTAAACGCCTAGTCCGGCTTAAGTGTTTACCCCACTAGAGATTTACTATTGTTTTTTTTTACATTCTGGAATAAAACAATGTAAGTGAATAATGTTAAAGATTTGAACACATTTAAGGCAGTAACATAATTTAGAATCGCCCTTAAAGGATTATTCTCATAAGTCTGAACGTTTTGGTGTTTCACTTTTCAGGGAAAAGACGGACGAACATCGAGAAATTAGTTTTTTTTTTCAATAAAAATAATATTTTGGCACTTGATGTGTTAAAATTGGTACGTTCAAATATATGACTAGAATTTTTACAGAGATAATTATATCATTTTTGGAAATAAATGAAACATTTAAATGTTATTTTGCCTTCAAAATGTATTACACACAGAAGTCTTCTCTCAACCATAAAATTGTAGAAGAGATTTCGAAAAAAATGTTGCTTTTTTCTTTTTCTTTTTTGCTCATTAGGGTGAATAGAAGACACTGTGCCGATAGCAAATAATGGGAAAAGTACAAGCTAAGGCTGCTCAATTATTTTTCGGTACGGTATGTAGATTTAGATTTCTTGTCATCAATCGGGCCATCTATATAGACCCGATGTTCTATGTCTCATCGAAATGACCTTCCGCGTGTCGACGGCGGTCGATCAGTGTCGTTGGCAGGGTATATTTGAACGCGTCCGCGGGCTACTTAGAGGCCCGCGTGCCAGGGCCCGTGCCCTTATGCCTTTTTGGTTATTTGTTAGTTGCTTTCTGTGAAAATTATATTGGTCAATTGTGATTGTGATGTTGCGAGCTCCTTTTTTCTTCTGTGTGTAACTTTATTTAGTATTTGTTGTATTTTTTTTTTGAGGCAACTTATTATTGTAAATATTTCAATTCATTTACACTAATGAAAATACCAATTTTCTCACTTGTGACAGTATAAAAAAAATATGTGAGAGAAGACAGTATCTGATAAGGCAATTTTAAGTTTTTTTTTCAATGGATTTTCATCCATTTATAGCCAATTCTACTTTTTATAATAATGTCGAGCATTATATAATATTTGGTGTTATACTGGGACTTAAAATTATATATATCATATCTTAATGTCAATGGAATGGATAAACAAAAAATATAATGGAAATAAATATAAATTATATGTAAAATGAAACTTAAATAACACTTAAAATTTCAATAGCCTATCTAAACGATATAATGTTTATGTTATTTTGCACATAAATTTTTGTATATATAATATTTTACTTTGCAATTTCACCTAGCTAACACTTTAAAAGGATATTCCTGTAAGCGCATGTACACTGAAACAAATGTAGTAGTTCAATTCTATCAAATTAAAACAATCAAACCCAATGGAAAATTGTTCACACAATACAAAAACTTTGCCCTTTGCCACGTACCTTTAAAATCAACAACCGATAAAATCTTTTTTCGACTTTAGTTTTAAAACTTAGTTTTAAAAAGATTTTTCATTATTACCTTTTCTTTTGCTTTAATAAGGTATTTTTTAATAAAATCCTTTTTAACACAGGTTTTAAAGGTAATACACCCGACAACAGGACATAATCTAGATTGTGTGCGAATCCATTGAATTTGAAAAAAATTAATATGAAAAAGAGTCATACCATATTTGTATAAAAAACCGTACACATGCGCTGGCTAGATAATCCTTTTAATACACGTTTTACAACAAAGGTTCATTGATCTTTAATATAATGTTATAATAATATCATCTTATACTAACTTACTCTATTGGAGACAGCGAAGCCGTTATCTCTATAATTAACCTTATATATAATATGTAGCAATTATCTATATGTATAGTTGAAGGAAGTAGGTATATAGCAACAAGAAAAGGCAACGACTCGTCAATTTTTGGAATATGGACATACGTACATCCTTTACCAATCTTCAAACGGTCGGCAATTTTATATAGTTATTATTATAGCTTATATACTAAACGGATATATATAATGCTTACTATTACTCACTACATCAAGCGATTGTAGGCGTAAATTAATTCATTTTACAATATTCCTAGCATCGTTATAATATGACTAAAACTAAATTTGACTATCTAATCATTTGTCATGCTTTTGTGATATAGAATCTTCGTAGAGGTTCGACCTCGTCGTTTAATTGAGTATTTTAAATATTACGAACATTTATTTTTAAAAATCAATGTTAAAAATGGATTAAAGCCTTCAGATATTATATCTGAAGATAATTATAAAGATCTCCAAAAATCATTGAGTGAACTCTCCTTGAGGCAAATGTATTTTTTACATTTACCTCGCCTAGCAGTGGATTTTTACTAAGAATGAATTTTCCCCATACAACTGAGAACCATATAGGATTGCTTCCTTATATCTTACATTGTCAATACTACATATACAATCCACTCATTCTTTATAAAATTTTCAGTTCACTCAAAGCAATGTTCCGAAATATTTAAAACACAATTCCATTCGTTTCGATTGACTGAATGACAAAATTGACTCAACAATTCGTTCCTTACCAGAAATGAATTATACAATATATTATTTTTTAATAATATAAATATCTTATTATAAGTTACGATATGTCTCTCAATTTTTCACTACATGCTTGAAATAATAACGCTAAATAGAAAATAAAAACTACGACAGACAAACGATAAAACATTTTTTCAATATAATGTATAAAATACACGTTTTACAAAATATCATGTAGAATTAGGGCGACGCGCATCGCCGCATCAAAAAGTTTCAAAAAAGAGTAGTAGAACTACATTTTTTTATTTATATTCATTTAGAACACTAACTTTTCCCTTTAGAAGGACTCACACGAAATTAATCACAACGAAAAAAAAATATTTTTTTTGTAAAATAAATTTAGCCAAATTTTGTTCATTTAAAAAAAATACGCTTTTTGAGAGAGAAACAAACAAAATAATCTCATTTCACACTTTCCCATTATCTAACTACAGTAAATGGTTAAATGCCTCTTACAATCTATTCAATAAATATTTTTCTTTTCACTTATTTTACTATTCAATAAATAAATCTAATATTTTCACTACATTTCGGTATTTTTCTCAAAGTCATTTAAGTGTATCTATTAATATTTAGACACAACCATTTTTTATAACAGTAGTTATTATATTTTATCAGGATTTTCGTTATTTAACGGATCTGAATTTGGCATTGTCTCGATATTCAGAAGAAAGTAGGTATGATTAAAAAATGACTAGAAACTCCATTTAGCGTTTTGACTATTCGTAGTTATTATTACTTTTTAACTATTTTTTTTTCTCGCCCTTACATCCCTAGCAATCTCAGCGGATAAAAAATTGTCTTAAAAAACTTCTCACTCACAGATGTGATCCTTGCCTAATTTTTTTTCATCTACGATTCCTACTAAACATTTTTCCAAAAATCTACATTTTTTTTCCACTAAACTTAGACTATGCTTGTGCTATCAGATGTTTTGGAACCATACGATTTCGTTTCCATTGTACCATTTTATTTTTCAAAAAAGAATGCTCGCAACCTTTTTTTGGGCCCGCGTGGAACTGATATAACTTGTCGACTTACCGCTAAAGTTCACTTACTTATAATATCTTATATTTAATATCTAATATATTTTCTAAAATTATTTTTTATTTTTTAAATTTATACGCATTTTTCATGTATTCATAAGCAGCGGTAGAAACTAAATCTTTCGATAATAGTGACTCACATTTTTAACTTTTTTTTTTCAGAATAAATGTTCATCCCCTTTTGGGTTAATGTAACTTATCTAGAATGTTTTCTGGCTTATAGCCTTTCACTTTCATAATTATAGCACTATCCGCACACGTTCCTTGCCTGCCGCATTTTTAAATAATAACAGAATTTTAAATAATTTAAAATAATAAATAATTTAAACATTAGAAGTGATTGTGCGTTTTGAAAATAGCTTTCGGTCATTAAGTAGGTATATATAGTTAAGATATTTAATAATTAATATGTGCCATTATGTTGCAGCTTGACACTGCCTTAAATTGACTTTCCGGCGTACGTCAGATAATTGTCACTTATTTATATATTTGAAATTGTCATTCTTATTGTAAATAATAATATAATATAATTTATACTAATTATTAACATAATGAATGCAATTGCTTAAAATAAAACATACTGTATAACGCACAAAATAATAATTATTATGAATATCTTTGTCATAATATAACAATAAAATGGATCTTTTATTATTTGATAATTTTTCAGTATTATCAGATTATTAGTATTATCAGAATAGAAGTACTAAACTTTTTAGTAACTCTATAGGTTTTTTTAGTTTATTTAATGTACTGTAAAATTTTGGTACTAAATGAACGCATAGAAACGAACTTCAAATACAGATTTTAAATTATCAACAAAATTGTTTTTGCATGTAAATACGTACCTACTATTGACATTTTTTCAATTGTTAGGTAAGAGTACAAACTGCAACTTAGTTATACATTTAAAAAACAAATTATGTACATAGTTGTTATTTGTCAACAGTTTAAAATGCATAATCGCAAAAGTATCTTGTCATTATTTATTGATGAAAAACAACACATCAATAAATAATAAATACGATAATGATTAACTCCGGTACAAAAACATAAATTATTTTAATAATATCAATGCTAATGTAAATTGTATACACATGAACGGCAATCAAAAGAAATACATAGTATACATTGAAACACAATGTTAACAAAAAACGACAATTCAAACATAAATGTATAAATGATAATTTCACACACGAAGTTCAGCATAAATATCACGCATATAAACGAGTATAAATTATAACTATTATCTATTTATAAATAGATAACTAGTTTCGAGCACATAAATAAACGTATAAATGATAATCCCACGCACATAATTGAGCATAAATGATAATATCACTCACATAAATTACTATAAATGATAGATTAGCGCACATAAATGAATGTAAATAATAAATTAACGCACATAAATGAACGTTTTCAACGCACAGAACACTTCACACCCAGTCTTTGTGCAGGCAGCAGCAGGGAGGTTCGGGCGGCGCGGCGCGCTGACCTCACACGAGGAGACTCGGGGCCAGCCACTCGTCTTCACCAATCTATGAAAACAAATTGAATTATCAAATTAAATTAATACTGTATTACTGTTGGGGTCTAAGTGATTCATTCTTCATTCATCTTTGAATCAAAGCCAACTTCACGTGCACGCGGTGCACCCTGCTGACTGACAAACGAAGCTCTGGAAAAAGAGAGTTAGCGTAATTGTAAGCTACCCGACTGGGGAATGTACCTCCACCTCACAGAATTTCATCATCAGGTCATTTTAGTCTCCACTACAGGAGCAAGACCTTCTCTCGTCCGTCCCAGACAGAAGGAGAATTTGGCCTACACTCCCCACGCTGGCCAGACGGGTTGAAGAGGCTTGATCGATGTTTTATAATGTTTTTCCCTTAGTTGCCGTGTACGACATTCACGGGAAGAGACGGAGTGATTCTATTCTAGTCTGCCGGAAACCACACGGCCTCACAGAATTTTAATGGCATGAACTTGGAGGTAGTGAGTGAGTATGATCTGTTAGGCGTAATCATCGACAAAAATATAAATTGGAAGCCTCATGTCTAAAAGATTTGCGCTAAATTATCAAAGTTTGCGTATGCACTTAGAGAGGTTAAAAAAAACACGGATATCGAAACGGCACTCGTCACATACTATGCATACGCTTACTCATGGCTTAGTTATGGCACAGTTTTATGGGGAAATGGAACTGATTGGAGTAACGTATTTACCTTGCAAAAAAAACTGATCCGCATAATAGTGAACATAGAAAAAACAGACAGTTGTAAACCTTATTTTGAAAAGCTTCGAATCCTAACTCTACCGAGCATCTACATATTTGAAACATGTAAATTCGTACACAAATACCCAGACTTCTTCATGAAAAGGAAAGACAGAACTGCAAACTATACCATGAGACATCAAAATCGACTACGGCTACCAGCTTCTCGCCTTGAGCTGCATTCATCTAGCCCTCTGGCTATGTCGATAAGAATATATAATAAGCTACTGGAAACTATAAAAACCATTGAGAACAAGAAACTATTTCTATCACAGATTAAAGAGCTATTGTTACCTCTGAATATCTTAGCGATAAATCAATTAAATAATAAAATAATAATAATAAATATCAATTATTAATAATAATAATTAATAATAATTTTATCAATCAGAAATAACAATACAATTGAACACAATACAATACGGTACAATACAATTCAAAATAATATAATAAAATATAAGATAAAATATGACGTCACGACACAAAACTCAAGGAAACTTTCTCAGAATTGTGAACAATGGGTAGGTTATTAACAATTATAAATATAAGTACAAAATAACAATTTTGACTGAATATAGTAATATAATACAAAAATAAATGACTAAATAAAATATGATTGACATCAAAATTTATATAAAATTATTCTGCAGGTGCCAAAACAGTAAAAAATATACAGGTTGTTGTAATAAAATAGATACATATAGAATTATCAAGCTCCTCTCCCATTGCAGCGCTCCACAGGGTCCTTGATTGTTACTTTGACATTAAATTAAAAGACCTATGTATACATTAAGGATGCAATAAATAATTGAGTATTGAGTATTGAATATCGCAGCGAAATAACAATTCCCTTGAAGGTTGTTGTGGAAGGAGATGCTGCGTTGGAAGCGAGGGTGGCGGCGCGCGAGCGATATTTTATGTTGCGAGTTAATATGGCTACGGTAACCGCTTCACATCAGGCGGGCTGTATGCTTGTCTGTTACCCGACGTAGTAGTAAAAAAACTGCGTAGGTATTTATGCGATTGATGGAACTGAGCGATAAAAGCATAAGTTGAGTTCGCGTTATGTGATTGAGGTTTCTTTATTACTAAGTGACAAACGGACTTAAGTTGGGCACACTATACATACAACTGATAGTATTCCTTTGTTTAATACTAGCTTCTACTTCCAACTTGATGATAACGCTGAAGGCTGGTTTTCCTCTATATGGTTTACCCTATAAGGATCATTATCACTTTTTTGGTAAAGTTTGGGGCATGTCACATTGTATAGGTAACATAGTTTTGTACTAGATAAGACTCAATCGCATTGAATGCTTACATTACAGGAGAGTATGGGATTCACCAAGAAAGACGCAAAGGGATTTTACAAGGCGAGAACGCGTGATAGTAGTATGTTAATGGGAAAGTAAAATCACCTTCAAAGTCTCCTACGGCTCCGTGAAAGTGATTTTGAACTCCAATTATATGAAAATGATTTGAGCTCCCATGCATCCATGAACTTGAAATTGATTACCATCTCTCTATAACATATTTTTGATTGATGCCTGGTATCGCAAGCGTCCGTAGGTTGCTATAACTGTTTACCATCATGCAGGTCATATGCTTCCCATGTCATATAAAAAATAGTAGTTGATACTCACGGGCTGGACCTGAAAGTGCTGAACAGGGTAGTGCAGCACTTGAGGGGGTTGAGACATGGCTGCTACACCCCCCACAGAGCCAACCCCTCCGACACCCCCTCCAAGGCCCCAGGGGAGCTGTACTCCTCCCATCCTGGAAATTTATCACAAACAACAAAAGCATTACTCTCTTTTCTTCAGCAGTCATGAAAAATTTGTTGTCGCGGGACGCTTGGCAGATGTGAAACATCAAAAGTATAGAAAATATGGCGTGCCTTATTTCGGCACAGCCCAGCCCCCTTACCACCATCTCTTATTGCGATTCAATAATTGAATAGATTGCTTATTCATACCAATGAATAAGCGTTCCATTTGAAATAGAGTCGCTTATTCATTTCAGTAATTGAATCGCAATAAGAGATGGTGGTAAGGGGGCTGGTCTCAGATCTTGATTTTAACTAGACAGAAAATTAGTCGTTAAATTGTCGCCAAAGGAGAAAATGTGTCGGTCTCTCGTCAAAGAGCTATAAGGTTTTTTGGCAGTGCTGAAATAAGCTTATTTACGTTACTTTCATCCCAAAATTCTACAAATTTTGTCAAAATAAAATACCATACGAACCCCATATATTGCTGCTGGTAGCCGGCAAACTGTCCAGCATAGGAGTATCCCTGGACACCCTGGACGCCTTGCAGGAAGCCTCCAAGTTGCTGCGGGTACGTGTTGTACCAGTATGAAGTTGGCGGCACGCCTCCAGCTGTGTACGCTGCTCCGAATGGACTATATGCTGTGCCACCCAGCTGGAAATTAAATATATATACATATTATTATTACAATTAAATATAAGTACATATTACTTTGAAATTTGGTGCTGGAGGAGAATGTTATGAATACCGTGGACGGCAAAAAGAACTAACAAATCTATTCTCGACCAGCTGAAGATTAAGACCAGCTGCTACCAGCGCATTCTAGGGTATTTCGGCCACATAGCTCGGAAGCAGCCAGATAGCCTTGATAAACTGGTTATTGTGGGCAAAGTGGATGAGAAAAGACCTCGAGGATGATCACCAATCCGCTGGTCTGATTCTATAAAACAGGTTATGGGCCTCACTGTAACTGTGGTGTTCAGACAGGCTGAAGACAGGGTGGTGTGGAAACAGCTTGTCAACTCTTCTACCAAGGCATATCAGAATGGGCACGACCTTCAGTAATGAAGAATACGACGAAGAAGAAGACAACATATTAGTAAGTGATGGACGCCCTTCTAGATGGTCCGATGACCAGATGAACGCGGCTGGATGCGGAAGGCGGACGATCGTATCTGGTGGAAAGCATTGGGGAAGGCTTATATCTAGCAGTGGATAGATACAGGCTGATGACGATGATGAAGATATTATTGGGGTTAATCATGCTGTATTTCTTGGGGGCCCTATCGCCGAAGCTGAGGTCGATTACCGTTGGCTTTTTTTAATGCAAAAATGAAACTACTGCTTACATTTTTGGTAATTATGTGTAGCTTTTGGGGTGTAAGTGGTACATCAACATCTTTGAACCAAAACCAACTTCATCTGCACGTGGTGCACCCTGCTGACTGACAAACGAAGCTCTGGGGAAAAGAGAGGTAGGGAACGTAATTGTAAGCTACCCGACTGGGGAATGTACCTCCACGTCACAGAACACCACAGCTAAATAACCATTCCATTGAGGGTTGTGTTCCTGCGAGTGAGTGAGGTCACCAGAAAGGAAGGAGATGCTGCGATGGCAGCGGGGGTGGCGGCGCGCAAGCGATATTTTATGTTGCGAGCGTTAATATGGCTGACCGTAGCCATATTCTTATATTCATATTCCTGATGTGAATCAGGCGGGCCGTATGCTTGTCTGCCACCCGACGTAGTATTAAAAAAAAAGATCAGCTGGTAGAATAGAAACCCAAGAACTCTACTGACTAAGCTTAAGATGTTCGTCAATAATAGCTTACCCACAAACAATAATAGCTACTCGAGTAGTCTGTGGATAAGCTACACAATGAAATCGTACAGCGCCTTGCGGATCCAGTATAATAACACCTTCAGAGCACTGTTAAAGCTGCCACGTTTTTGTAGCGCATCTGCTATGTTTGCACACGCAGATGTGGATAGCTTTGGTGCCATTATACGCAAAAAAGCGGCATCACACCGCATACGAGGCAGCAGTAACAGTGTTCAGAGAGCGATAGCCGACAGCGGGGACTGTCCGTTTGTTGGCCACCTAATTAATATTATTTTATCACTCGTAGAATAGTACTAGTACTATATAGAATAGTACTAGTACTAGTACTATTCTACGAGGCCGTGTGGTTTCCGGCAGACTAGAATAGAATCACTCCGTCTCTTCCCATGGATGTCGTACAAGGCGACTAAGGGAAATACATTATAAAACATAGATCAGGCCTCCCCAACCAGTCTGGCCAACGTGGGGAGTGTAGGCCAAATCCTCCTTCTGTCTGTGACGGACGAGAGAGGGTCGTGCTCCTGTAGTGGAGACTCAAATGACCTGATGACGAAACATATTTTTTTTTGTTTTTTAATAACTAAACTAAGATCAATTTTTGTAATCAAAAGAACCTGATGGTAATCGGCTTCAGCTTCGGCGGTAGGCCCCCAGGTTCTACTTCGACAGTTTGTCGGTAGATGGCGCTATATCAATTACATACTAAATGAAGTTTATTTTGCCGAAAACGAATATGTAAAAAATTCGCACTAAGCATATTGGGGCCTAGTTCTCTAACAGAATTGATCTCGACAAAATTAACTTCAATTAGTATGAGAATGGCTTTACTTCGACTGTTTGTCGGTAGATGGCGCTATGTCAATTACTTAGAAAATGAAGTTTGTGGAAAATGAATACCTACGTAAAAAACTAGATTTAAGTATGCTGTATTTCCTGTGGATCATTCATCAATAAAGAACTGAATCTCACATGTAACGATGGATTGCTATGCCTGTTTAGTTTAATACTTAATGGGCAGATGGCGCCACACTGTGACTTTACAGCAGTAAATAGAAATGGTTGTTGTATTCTTACGAGCGAGTGAGGTCACCAGAAGGAAGGAGTTGCTGCGTCGGCAGCTGGGGTGAAATATGTCTATATTTCATGTTAGGAGGTAAGGTAACCCACTTCACATTAGGCGCGCCGTATGCTTGTCTGCCACCTGACGCAGTGTATAATAGCTGAATTTCATCTGCAACGATGGACTGCTATGCCTACTTTAGTAGTGTAATTACTTAATAGGTTGATGATGTCACACTGTGACTCACACAGTAGAAATATAAGATGCAAAAATGACGTAGTATATCATCAATAACCTTGGGTATACCCCTAGATATCCCCTGAAACTTGGACGGTTGACTGGCAACAGCTGGAGCATACCAGCTGCAATAAACAATGGGATATGGACGTGTCATTGACACGGTCGTGTGTTGTACGTGAATACGTTATACGCACTAAAATTATCTCAAAATGGCAGCGCTTCCCCCTCCCCCGCACGCGATTCTCCATAGTCCTTACTTAGCGTAATAAATTCTTTGATACTTCATATATCCAGTGGTGTGATTGAATTTTGGATGGAGATGATAGATATGTAGATGCAACACCAAACTGTATCCCCCGATTATGTTATCATTCGCTTTTTTTGTATTGCCTCCCTATGGGAGCAATGTTAAAGACGGATTCAAAAGGTACAATTGATATTGAAAGGAAATGCTTCTTCCTCACCTGTCCTTGAGCCTGGGCATTGTTAGGATCACCAGATTCTTTCCCCCAGGAGCATTTCACTGGTTGGCCATTCACGTCAGTGTTGTGGACAGCAACGATAGCGTGGGTGGCGCTTTCTTTTGTCGAGAATCTGAAAGTAGGGAATACAAAATGATAAACATGAAGCTGCACTCATGCGCGTCCGTGTGATAACTCTATCACAAATTTTCTATTTGAGATCTCTTTTGATTAATCTTTAAGTCTCGACGTGTATTTTTTGTAACGTAAGTACCGATGTGAGGTCTAGGAGGCCGCGGGTAAACTAATAACTCAAGTATCTGCCGGAGTCTCTCAGACCGCATGTCGGTACTTAAAGGTTAAGGAATGGACCCATCACATACAGAGTGTCCCGGGATAAAGTTTAACCCCGAAATGGGGTGAAAATAGATAAAAAAATATCAACAAAAAAAAAAATATACTTAACAAAATAATTATGTTTTCTATTTTTTTTTGTCGTGTCGTTAAGATTGTTATTATTCACTCAGGACTCCATGTACTTATATTGAAAATTTTGTGAAAAAAAAAAATTTTTTTAACTAAAAACACAGTTTATGTACTTAATGACGAGCTCGGTGGCGTAGCGGTCAATGACGCGGCTTCGACACCAACGCTCGTGGGTTCGATTCCCACACAGGACAAACATTTGTGTGCATGAACATGTCTGTTTGTCTTGGTCTGGGTATTTTCTATGTATCATAAGTCTATAAGTTTCTTTGTCACTAACATTATGGATTGTAAATACAGTGTAAAAATATTGTCAATCTGAAAATAAATACATATATAATAGGTCGGGGAAAAAGTCTTTTCGCATTTTAGTATGTATGAACTTGTAATAAAATCTCTTTGGTTATACCATTTGTGTCTGGCAGGTTTTGATATCTTTAAAAGTTTAAATTTTAAAAAAGATAATTCCAAATTCAAATTAGGTAAATGTGTGATTTTCATTTGTTTTTTTTAATGTCAAGATGAGTGAATCTAATGAAGAAATTCGATTCATTTTAAAATTTTACTACAAAAAAAAGTAAAAATGCAACGCAAGCTGCGAAAAAAATTTGTGACGTTTATGGATCTAGTGCAGTGTCTGTGAGAGTAGCACAAATTTTGTTTAAGCGTTTTCAATCAGGAAATTTTGATGTGAAAGATGCACGTCGCTCTGGTCGCCCTGTTACGGATAAAATGGATGCCATTTTTGAAAAAGTGGAGCAAGATCAGCATATCAGTAGTTACGACGTAGCTGAAGAATTAGGAATTGACCACAAAACAGTTTTGGCGCATTTGAAAAATGCTGGGTACACTAAAAAGCTCGATATTTGGGTGCCTCACGATCTCACTGAAAGAAACTTAATGAACCGTGTACTCATTTGCGATTCTTTACTACGACGTAATGAAAGCGAATCGTTTTTGAAGAAGCTTATAACTGGTGATGAAAAGTGGATCATGTACGACAAGAACGTGCGAAAAAGGTCGTGGTCAAAGGCCGGTCAGGCTTCACAGACTCTGGCAAAACCCGGGTTAACCCGCAATAAGGTGATGCTGTGTGTATGGTGGGATTGGAAGGGCATTATTCAATATGAGCTGTTACCGCCAGGCAGGACTATCGATTCTGAACTCTACTGTGAACAACTGATGAGATTAAAGCAAAAAGTTGAGAGAAAGCGGCCGGAATTAATTAACAGAAGGGGTGTGATTTTTCATCATGATAACGCTAGACCTCACACATCTTTAGCCACTCAGCAAAAATTAAGAGAGTTTGACTGGAAGGTGTTAATGCATCCGCCGTATAGTCCTGACCTTGCACCTTCTGATTTCCACCTGTTTCGGTCTCTTCAGAATTCTTTAGGCAATGTCAGGTTAACATCACGAGAAGACTGCCAAAACCACTTGTCGTGGTTTTTTGAACAGAAGTCCTAAAATTTCTATAGTAATGGGATCATGTCTCTACCTACAAGATGGCAAAAAGTTATCGAACAAAATGGCACCTACATACTTTAGTTAAATGTAAATAAACTTTAGTAAAAAATGTTTTGAATTTTCATATAAAATACGAAAAGACTTTTTCCCCAACCTAATATATAAGTATGTATTTACAAAAAAAAATGTATTTACGTATGTTTATCAGTTGTCTAGTACCCATAACACAAGCTTCGCTTACTTTGGGGCTAGATGGCGCTGTGTAATTTGTCTGACAATAATTAAATTTATAATTAATTAATGACTTTTTTGCTGGCTATTTGATATCGTATTCTCATTGCTTACTAACCGACACTTTTTTTTTATTTCAACGAAATCGACCGATACATTACTACTTTGAAAGAAATCGATATTTCACATAGAGTCTTTAGTGAAAAATAAAAATCTTGATTTATGAAAGAAAATATAGAATTCTTTAAAAGTCTACCTGATGAAAGCATATCCCTTGTCTTTGAAGACCCGTATCTCCTGGATAGTGCCGAATGGCTGGAAGGTTTTCTGCATCAGTTCCTCGGTGAGGCCAGTAGTCAAGCCCCCGCAGTAGACCGTGCAGTTGGTCGGCGAGCTCTGGTTGTAGACTTCGTCGAAGGTGAGGGGTTTGGAGTTTACTGAAAAAAAAAATTATGAATATTAATTTTAGTTTATTTAATTTTATTGTTTAATTAGTACATATTTAGTTATAGTTAATTTTATATTGTGAGTTTTTATGATATTTGGATTTATTATATGAGAGGTGGGGAAAACGAGCATATGAGTCACCTGATGGAAAGCCCATGGAAATAAAATCAATACGAAATAGGTATGTAAACAATGTAATAGTCTTCCTATTTACACTGTATGTACTTGTTTTTTATATTACTAAGTTTAAGTAAACGAGAAGCAATTTCCGATTCTCAAGATACAGGTCAGACCTAGTTTGAGAGTCGGGGCTCATTTATATAAAGAAATACAAGATAAGTAATGATTAGAATGTAATGTAACATTGTTGTTGTATTAGTGAAATAAAGATTTATTATTTATTATTATAATAAGCAACAATACCAAGGAGTCTCCGACACATTGCCAGCCTATACTCATTCCTTTCTTACTGGTGACCTCACTCACTCGCAGAATAACAATAACCCTCAAGGAAGTTGTTATTTGGCTGCGGTATTCTGAGAGGTGGAGGTACTTCCCCAGTCGGGCACCTTAAAAAATATGCTATACCTCTCTTTTCGCCAGTGCCTCGTTTGTCAGGTAGCACGTGCTTGTGAGGAGCTAGATGGCGTCGTTGCGCGTACCAATCTAATCGATCACGCAAGTTAAGCACTATCGACCGTAGTCTATCTATGGATGGGTTTAATTATCCCCGAGCTCGGCTGTGCTTCGGAAGGCAGAAAGAAGGGGTGCAAGTGGTTCATCAACATCTTTGAACCAAAGACAACTTCACCTGCACGCGGTGCACCCTGCTGACTGACAAACGAAGCTCTGGCGAAAAGAGGTAGAGAGCGTAATTGTAAGCTACCCGACTGGGGAATGTACCTCCACCTCACAGAATACCGCAGCCAAATAACGGTTCCCTTGAGGGCTGTTGTGTTCCTGCGAGTAAGTGAGGTCACCAGAAAGGGAGGAGATGCTGCGATGGCAGCGGGGGTGGCGGCGCGTGAGCGATATTTTAAGTTGTGAGCGTTAATATGGCTGCGGTAACCGCTTGACATCAAGCGGGTCGTATGCCTGTCTACCGCCCGACGTAGTATAAAAAAAAAAACCAACCTGATGGTCAAATGGCTAATAATGGCTACATTGAATCCCTTTATTGCCCTAGAGCCTGGCGCAACTCAAGGTAAAAAAACGACTCTATGAATCGGAAGGATTTTTTATGAAATGGAAGCGAATTTCGCTTCCATTTCATACTGATTAGAATTTACGCTATTTGTATGGCACATCCGTCTCTTAAAACGTAGTGGTTACATTCTCTTTGCTAGACACTACTGCTTGGCACTATCAGTGTAGTATATTGATGTGTCGGTAGCGGGGGGCAGTCTCCCGCCAACCGTCCTAGCGAGCGGTCACTGTCTTTGGTGTCCTTGTTGATCCTACAGGTATATGTGTCTAGTGTACGAGTTAGCTAGCATTTTACAATCAGTAGTGCCATGGGAGATTTTTCTTTCCCGTGACTCTATTGGTAGTGTCATGGGAAAAAATGTATTTCTCGTGACACGTGTCTGTATTAAAATAAACAATACATACAATTTAACTATAAAACTAAAGTACATAAAATTAAATAATACTAAAATACAACTAACCTAAAAGTAAAATAAATGTAACAAGTTTGGCCCATGTGGCATCGTTCCCAAGATGCTAGCAGCATTACCTCGCTGGATGGCTCAACTGATCCTTAGGGCGAGGAACGTGCCAGATCTTGGGTCACCAGTTACGTCGACCGATCTTTTTCCTAATTCTTTTACAAACCTTTTTGTGCTGGGACCCTACTACTTTGATGAATGCCTTAATATGTCTGTTGGTCTTGGTCTGGGTGGTTTCTATGTATTATAAGTATGTATTTACAAAAAAAAGTATAATACCAGTTATCTAGTAGCCATAGTACAAGCTTTGCTTAGTTTGGGACTAGATGGCAGTGTGTATTTTTGTCCAGGAATATTTATTTATTACTCACTAGCTTGGCCGTGAGGTTTCCGGCAGACTAGAATAGAATCACTCCGTCTCCTCCCGTGGATGTCGTACAAAGCGACTAAGGGAAATACATTATAAAACATCGATCAGGCCTCCCCAACCCGTCTGGCCAGCGTGGGGAGTGTAGGCCAAATCCTCCTTCCGTCTAGGACGGACGAGAGAGGGTCGTGCTCCTGTAGTGGAGACTAAAATGACCTGATGATGATGATGACTTTCTAGCTGACCTGACAGACGTTGTTCTGTCTTCATATCTATGAATATTGAATGGGGAGGTTGGATTTTTTTTCTGACACCAGATGTCGCTAGGTAGGCGTCGGGTTGAGATTGTCAAATTGTACTGAATTTTTTGACAGTGAACCTTCAAGACGACGAGACAACAGAAGTCGTCAACAAGACATTTGACAAGATGCTATGAATTGACAGATGATTGGACCCTACGCTACAGTAATGCAAAAAGACCCTCATTCGAATTGATTTCACTTACGCTGTCAAAATTGACAGTTCTGTCAAACGACATAAAATTACATTAGAAAAGTGAATATGGTGGTTCAGTTTTCTTAAATTTTCTAATATTCCGATTTATTTTTATGTATTTTTTTCATAAGAAGCTGAGAAATTTTTTGACGTGACAACGTCTTATAAATTGGTTAGCCGGGTGACACTTCAAGAAACTGGCTCACGTTATGCGCTTACAATGAGAGCGAGTGAAAGGCGCGTGCCTTTCACTCGCTCTCATTGTAAGCGCATAACGTGTCCCTTCTAAGAGCGAGAGAGACAGACATAAAAAGTGAAAGGCATGCGTCCCTTCCACTCGAAAACATTTTACCACTCAAAGTCGTTGTCACGTAAAACTTTCGCCCGTATACCGACTTTACAGGCAACCAATTTTTTTTATGTATTTTTTTCATAAGAAGCTGAGAAAATTTTTATGTATTTTTTTCATAAGAAGCTAAGAATCTGCAGAAGCAGATAATGATAAACACAACAAAAAAAGAATTTGCGAAATCGGTTCAGCCGTTCACGCGTGATGCCGTGACCAATTGATAAAGGGATTCATTTTTATACATATGGGGTGTAAGTGGTTCATCAACATCTTTGAACCAAAGCCAACTTCACCTGCACGCGGTGCACCCTGCTGACTGACAAACGAAGCTCTGGCGAAAAGAGAGGTAGGGAGCGTAATTGTAAGCTACCCGACTGGTGAATGTACCTCCACCTCACAGAATACCGCAGCCAAATAACGGTTCCCTTGAGGGCTGTTGTGTTCCTGCGAGTGAGTGAGGTCACCAGAAAGGAAGGAGATGCTGCGTTGGCAGCGGGGGTGGCGGCGTGCGAGCGATATTTTATGTTGTGAGCGTTAATATGGCTACGGTAACCGCTTCACATCAGGCTTGTCTGCCACCCGACGTAGTATAAAAAAAAAAAAAAAAAAAATATCGATTATTATTTATTACCCTCCAATTTTCAGTAGTCGGGTAAAAAATCGGAACAACGATCCACGCAAACGAAGCAGCCAGCTAAGCTAGTTTAGCACATAAATATTTTACACCGTACCGGAAGTAGATGTCGTTTGACGCGAAATATAGCTGCGAACCGGAAATTGGTATCTGGATGTATATGAGGCTATATACAACACTGTGGTACGAATTTGCATGAGCTTACATCTGAGATATGTGGCAGAAAGTTGGTAGATTTTATGTTTTATTTGGTACAAATTTAGTTAGTAGTAGAAAGTATTTTTTTATAGATTATAAATAAATATTCCTAGACAAATTACACACTGCCATCTAGTCCCAAACTAAGCAAAGCTTGTAATATGGGTATTAGATAACTGATATTATACTTAAATACATGTTATTTTTGTAAATACTTGCATATAATATATAGAAACCACCCAACATAACACAAACAGACATGTTCATGCACACAAATATTTGTCTTCTCTAGGGACCGAACCCGCGAACCGTCTCTTATCGTTCAAGTTGCAAAACAACATATGGTTGCAAAACGTTCTTATCTCATAAGATCCAAGTCTCGAAACGTGCAAGCTGGTGTCTTGGCGCTCCTGGCCATATTGGTGACTACGAGATAAGTGAGATCATTTATCCTTTTCTACAAGTCAGGTCTACAGCTAATGCCGATCGTTCTCTTGCAAACAGGCAAGTTCCCGAGATCCATCGGATTTTCTGCTCAAGTATGGTTATAATTATACAAGGTGTGTAGAGCGCGGCCCCTGGTCGCGCTGGATGCTGCTCCGAGCCCCGTGAGCGAGCACCATGGCGGGCCTACAAGTTAGACTTGCAGCAACACACTCATCAAGCGTGAGATCGACCGACAACGATGGCAAGGTAAACGAACATGCTCAACTTCTATGTTGATTTCTTCTTCTTTTATATATTTCATAGTTGATCTTCTATGTTATCTATCGTCGAGCTCGGTGGTCGAATGGCTAGCAATTGCCACTTTGTCTCCGAGGTCGTGGGTTCGATCCCCGCACGAGACAAATATTTGTCTGCATGAACATGTCTATTTGTCTTGGTCTGGGTGTTTTCTATGTATTATATGTATGCATTTACAAAAAAAAATGTATTCAAGTATAGTATCAGTTATCTAGTACCCATAGTGCCTACAAGCTTTGCTTAGTTTGGGACTAGATGGCGCTGTGTAAATTGTCCAGAAATATTTATTTATTTTATTCTATAGCTAAATAATAAGCCACCTGGAATCCGGATCCATGACTGGCGAAGTTGGGCTCGGCAGCCAGTGCCTGAAGTACCCTGATCCAAACAGCCAGACCTATAGTACCTGCGAACCTATCTACTATCGTGTACTCAGTAAATAAAGGTACATACGAGTATGTACTGGGTTCGAGAAAAAAGAAGCGAGTTTCCAGCAGTATTCATAACAACGTGCCTTGCAACATTTAATTTTTTTAATGCCCCTCGAGGGGATATTTGCCAATTTCGCTCCTGAACTAGGACACTAAACGCTAAGCTACCGACATTGTATACACGCCTTTATGTAGGTAGAAGGCTAATATAAGTAATAAGCGGAAGCGGAAGCGGGGATAATACTTTTATGTGTGTGGGCTGTAAGAGGTTCATCAACATCTTTGAACCAAAGCTAACTTCACCTGCACGCGGTGCACCCTACTGACTGACAAACGAAGCTCTGGCGAAAAGAGAGGTAGGGAGCGTAATTGTGAGCTACCCGACTGGGGAATGTACCTCCACCTCACAGAATACCGCAGCAAACAACGGTTCCCTTGGCTGTTGTGTTCCTGCGAATGAGTGAGGTCACCAGAAAGGAAGGAGATGCTGCGATGGCAGCGGGGGTGGCGGCGCGCGAGCGATATTTTATGTTGCGAGCGTTAATATGGCTACGGTAACCGCATCACATCAGGCAGGCCGTATGCTTGTCTGCAACCCGACGTAGTATAAAAAAAAATGTGTACTATTGTCACGCCCCGGTCACTCCATACAAATGCGTCGCTTACTACTACATAAATAATGGCGTCTGTGCAGAGCGTGAATGAGCATGTGTGCGTGCGGCGCCATACAAACTGTTCCAGATTCGTCTCAGAGGGGAGGTGAGGTCGACACCAGAGAGACCAGAGAGCAGTACGTAGTGGCCATACTGTACATAGTCCCCGATGCTTGGGTTCTCTGAGCGTCGGTCGCCACGAGCTACTCGACTTAAGAGTACGTAAGTAGCCTGCATGCAGGTGAAAGCGGAGTAAGACCTGCTACTGCTACGCTTGCGTGCTCGGTTGGTTTACTGAGCGCAAAAGCGGTGCAGGTAAAGGTCCTCTCGTCTGGTTGATTTACTGGACGAGAGACTCGCAACCCGTGATATAACCGGAAGGTTGGCACACGGGGCGCATTAGCTGTTAGGTATAGGGTGCGTGTACATAGTACTATTTAATATAACTTCAACGCTTTGCGGAGGTTCGCCCATAGATGGCACGCATGTCGGAGTGCAATGGAGAGAGCGGAGAAGAAGGGAGTAGGAGCGCTAGAGGCCTGCAGCGAAGGCGTAACTGTATTCGTCGCCGCCCCAGAAGGGGGAGAGGGCGAAGGGGCAAAGGACTAAATTAAAGAATTTGTAGGGAGTGAAGATGTGCCACGGCACCGCGAGTGTGTGTGCCGTGAGCATCTCCCGCGATTCGGCTCAAATGACCAGGAGATCGATGGAGCCATGGGAAGGTGGTGGGTTTGTACATAGTACTATTGAGATATATATAAGACCTGCTACTGCTACGCTTGCGTGCTCGGTTGGTTTACCGAGCGCAAAGGCGGAGCAGGTAAAGGTCCTCTCGTCTGGTTGGTTTACTGGACGAGAGACTCGCAACCCGTGATATAACCGGAAGGTTGGCACACGTGGCGCATTAGCTGTTAGGTATAGGGTGCGTGTACATAGTACTATTATTTATACTGTGAGTGCTAATGTACACTATATTCGGAATGCCAAATCAGTTTTATTCGATATTAACTTCATCATTAGCTTGTATCTAACCACTACACTGGATATTGGGATTCCCCAATGCTATCCACCAAATACGATCCTTCGCCTTCCGCAACCAGTCACTTTCTTGAGGTCATAGGAACATCTGACTTTAAGAGAGGTAGGGCATTTTGTAAGCTGCCCGACTGGAGAAGTACCTCCACCTCACAGAATACCCTACCCTACTGACTGACAAACGAAGCTCTGGCGAAAAGAGAGGTAGGGAGCGTAATTCAACCTCACAGAATACCGCGGCCAAACAACGGTTCCCTTGGCTGTTGTGTTCCTGCGAATGAGTGAGGTCACCAGAAAGGAAGGAGATGCTGCGATGGCAGCGGGGGTGGCGGCGCGCGAGCGATATTTTATGTTGCGAGCGTTAATATGGCTACGGTAACCGCATCACATCAGGCAGGCCGTATGCTTGTCTGCAACCCGACGTAGTATAAAAAAAAAATGTGTACTATTGTCACGCCCCGGTCACTCCATACAAATGCGTCGCTTACTACTACATAAATAATGGTGTATGTGCAGAGCGTGAATGAGCATGTGTGCGTGCGGCGCCATACAAACTGTTCCAGATTCGTCTCAGAGGGGAGGTGTATTTTGTAAGCTGCCCGACTGGGGAAGTACCTCCACCTCACAGAATACCGCAGCCAAATAATAATTCCCTTTTTGTTATTTGGCTGCGGTATTCTGTGAGGTGGAGTTGTTGTGTTCCTGCGAGCGAGTGAGGTCATCAGGAAGGAAGGAGTTGCTGCGCTGGCAGCGGGGGTGGCATGTAGCGAGCGCTTATATGGCTACGGTAAGCGCTTCACAACAGGCGTGCCGTATGTTTGTCTGCCACCCAACGTAGTATCAAAAAAAATCTAGTAGAAGAGCATCCAATGTCCTATACGTTCGTCGTTCTACACGCGGTCTCCACTATTATATTAACTTAGGGTGTTAGTGGTTCATCAAGATCTTTGAACCAAAGCCAACTTCACCTGTACGTGGTGCACCCTGCTGACTGACAAACGAAGCTCAGGCGAAATGAGAGGTAGGGAGCGTAATTGTAAACTACCCGACTGGGAAATGTACCTCCACCTCACAGAATACCGCAGCCAAATAACAGTTCCCTTGAGGGTTGTTGTGTTCCTGCGAGTGAGTGAGGTCACCCGAAAGAAAGGAAGGAGATACTGCGTTGGCAGCGGGGGTGGCGGTGCGCGAGTAATATTTTATGATGCGAGCGTTAATATGGCTACGGTAACCGCTTCACATCAGGCGGGCCGTATGCTTGTCTGCCATCCGACGTAGTATATAAAAAAAAAACTTAGATCATATAATGAAAAAAAAATATTGGATGGAAAGTATAATTATGGAAAGAAAATGCAGTGGCAATGGTCACATTCTAGAAGTGAGGAAAGGAAGAAGGTGGCTGGAAGTAGCTGGGTCCAGTAGTGGGTAGATACATAGGCTGATTATGGCCATTTTTTTTTTATACTACGTCGTGTTGCAGACAAGCATACGGCCCGCCTGATGTGAAGCGGTTACCGCGGCCATATTAACGCTCACAACATAAAATCAGCAGCATCTCCGTCCTTTCTGGTGACCTCACTCACTCGCAGGAACACAACAACCCTCAAGGGAATTGTTACTTATTTGGCTGTGGTATTCGGTGAGGTGGAAGTACATTCCCCAGTCGGGTAGTTTACAATTACGCTCCCTACCTGGTTCAAAGATGTTGATTAACCACTTACACGCCTGACTATGCCTGCTATTCCCAAAGGTTGACTTGTAGATAATTCTTTTAGCGTTAAGTCCGCCTTTTGAAGGTACAAAAGGCGGAATATGTAATTTTGTGGTCAATAAAGATTAAATGAAAATAAAAAAAATGGGATGTAGCTGATGATGGACACGGCCGTGTGTGGTACGTAAATGGCAGCGCTTCCCCCTCCCCCACACGCGATGTTCCGTAGTCCTTACTTAGCATAATAAATTCTTTGATCCTTCATCTATCCAGTGGTGTGATTGAATTTTGGATGGAGATGATAGATATGTAGCTGCAACACCAAACTGTTTCCCCCGCTTTTGTTATCATCCATTTTTAGGGTTTCGTACCCAAAGGGTACTAAGGAACCCTGTTACTAAGGCTCCGCTGTCCGTCCGTCCGTCTGTCACCAGGCTGTATCTCATGAACCGTGATAGGTAGACAGTTGAAATTTTCACAGATGATGTATTTCTGTTGTCGCTATAACAACAAATACTAAAACACAGAATAAAATAAATATTTAAGGAGCTCCCATACAACAAACGTGATTTTTTTTGCTCGTGTTTGCTCGCAATTGATAACGGCAATAGGTAGCTTGAAATACTCACATAATATTTAGTTATATATTCACTTTAAAAATAAATAGTTAAACAAAAATAAAACAAATATTTAAAGGGGGCTACCATACAACAAACGTGATTTTTTTTGCCGTTTTTATAGATAATGGTACGGAACCCTTCGTGCGCGTGTCCGACTCGCACTTGGCCGGTTTTTTTTGAATTGCCTCCCCATGGAAGCAATTCTATTCGTCCGTCACGTCAAAATGTTATTCTTCCTAAGTAATTTCATTCAAATCGCTTATCGCTCCGCTACCCTCACTGAGCCACTGGCTTATCTTCAAACAGCATTTCGCAGCCAGCCATCTCCCTACGGAGTACCTGGCGATTCAATTTGTAGTATAATAGTACTTTTTATATAGATATACCCGGCTAAATTAGGTTTCGGCTTTGTCGCTTTGACCCGCTATGTACTTAGCTACCAACTTTTTAAAGAGGTTTATAATGTTAGCTCTGGAAAGGTACGCTTTTGGAGTGAGATAAATGTGAAGTTTTCGATTCTTTTGTTTAGTGTGGAAACGATAAGTTGTATTACTAGATTGTCTCCAAACTGTACAAGGAAAAACTAGTTTGAACCGAAGTGCTTTACGATTTCTGACGAGCCCCGCGGTCGAATGGTTAGCAATGGCTACTTTACCTCCGAGGTCGTGAGTTCGATCCTCGCACAAGACAAACCGTTGGCCGGAATCACTCCGTCTCTTCCCGTGGATGTCGTACAAGGCGACTAAGGGAAATAGATTATAAAACATCGATCAGGCCTCTCCAACCCGTCTGGCCAGCGTGGGGAGTGTAGGCCAAATCCTCCTGTCTGTGACGGACGAGAGGGTCGTGCTCCTGTAGTGGAGACTTAAATGACCTGATGATGATGATGATGATGATGACAAGACAAACATTTGTGTGCATGAACATGTTTGTCTTAGTCTGGATGTTTTCTATGTATTATAAGTATGTATTTACAAAAAAAAATGTATTTAAGTACATTTATCAGTTGTCTAGTATCCATAGTACAAGCTTTGCGTTTAATTTTGGACTAGATGGCGCTGTGTGCATTGTCTGGAAATATTTATCTATTCATTTATTTATTTATTTTAGTATCGAATAACAGTATAACTATTAAAACATTGAAAAGTTGACGAAAAAATAAAACAATGGTAAAAACATTTTCCCAAACATATTTGTTTCAGTGTCAGTTGGAAAAGGATGAGGATATTATTTGTCGCCAAATATTTATGCGTGCGTTCAGAAATTAATATCAAGCTCCTTAAATATAGAACAAATTAACAAATAGCTTAATTAAAAAAAACATACAAATCAATTGGTCTCACTTTTACGTAGCGAAAGTTGTCTGTGATTTGTTTTGAAAATTCTTTAGTGGGTTGAGATATCTATTGGTTGTCTTGTACTTGGTACTTTATTCATTTACTTATAACCTTATTAAGAGGAACAGGTCCATTTTTTTCTTATTTTCTTATTACTTTAATTTTTATTCAAATTCTATTATTAATCTTAGAATCTGCTGTGGGAGTTATTCAATCTTATGTTATTTTTATATATATTTATTTTATATTCATTGTATTACATCCATAAAATCATAAATTTAGTTGAGCTAATAAGTAACACGACATTCATTGACTGTTAGACGGTACGAAGTTCAAAGTCAAAATCAAAATATCTTTATTCCTTGGACTTTACAAAGCACTTAGAAACGTCATACAAATTAAATATGAGACATGTATCTAAATCATTACTACTCTAAATCCGCAGAGCTTAGATTCACTTTCATCACACTATCTGTGAAAGTGAATTTAAGTGCCAGTTCCGGCGACGGGGCTTCTTGAGAAGAACTGGCAAGAAACTCAAGGCCGACTCTTTTAATTGCCAATATCGTTACATTAAACACAAATACAATCATTAACATAACAAGAGCAATTCATTTCCAAATAGTTTTATCATTTATGTAATCTGAGATACAATAGTAAGCCTTTTGACATAGTCTAGTTTTGATAAATCTTTTAAATTTACCCATTCACCAGGTCATATACTAATATATATAAAACAACGTCGGGTTAGCTACACTACATATAACTCAAAAACAGCTGGGCCGACTTTTGTGATTTTTGATTTGTTTGATTTGATGTAGACAAATGTCTACATCCCAAACAGCAGAATTGCTATTCATATAGACATTGGACAGTCTATAACTAATACATTTTAGACAGATGTAGCGGGTAGATGTTGCAAATAAATCTATGTTTTATTTTTATTGTACAAATATACCTTTACGCTATAAAAGCAATGTGTCATTTTGTCCTCCACTTTATGACTTCCCTCCCCCATCTGCCATCGCTGACTCGGCAGATGTGGCCAGCCCACCTCCACTTCAACACGCTGTCTTTGGGAGCTATGTCGGCAACTTTGGTTCTCCGTCGAATTTCTTCGTTCCGGATTCCATCCCTTTGAGAAACTCCAAGCATTGCCCTCTATATTGCTCGCATGTGCGACTTAGTTGTGAAACTAAATAATATATATAAGATCATCATCATCAGGTCATTTAAGTCTCCACTACAGGAGCACGACCCTCTCGTCCGTCATAGACAGGAGGATTTGGCCTACACTCCCCACGCTGGCCAGACGGGTTGGGGAGGCCTGATCGATGTTTTATAATGTATTTCCCTTAGTCGCCTTGTACGACATCCACGGGAAGAGACGGAGTGATTCTATTCTAGTCTGCCGGAAACCACACGGCAATCACACATATATAAGATCACTTCCCTATAATTTAAAAAAGAAGAAATCCAGACTTAATTTAGTTTATGAAGCGCTTTAAAAGCAGCTTAGATATTAAACGTCAAGCACCAGGGTATAGAATTTATGAAAAGCAGATGACATAATTTTAAAAAATTCGCCTTGGCAGACTTCCCTCTGCGATGTTGGCACGAATCTGGCTATAATTCAATAAAAATTGATTTTTTTTTCAAAAAATTCTTGCTGAAATTCCTTTCGGAAAAATTGCTTCTTAAGTTGGTCTTTACGGTGAGTTTGTACCTTACAAACTTTCATTGAGTGAAGCGAGCGGAATATACGCTGAAAAGTCACTCTTATATACGCTGAAAAGTCACTCTTGGAAATGAATAGATAGAAACCGATTTTCATGAAACTTGTCACAATTAAAGGCTACGCTAAGCTTGAGGTTTGTGTCGAAAAAAATTGAGATCATGTCCTTGAGGAATAATCAACAAATACATTTTCCATTGAAATCAATGGAAAACATACATTCAGCGAATTTACTCGCTCGCTCAACATCGATTTTGGCCCCGTGGGCTAGAATCCGGTCTAGTTTAGTTTCATCGCGGTGTCTGTTGTCTGTTGATTATATAAATGCCACAATTCAAATAAAATATGGCGGCCATCGCAAAATGGCGATTTGTAATTTTAGGTCCCCCAATAGTGCTAGATATTTAAAATCAGTGGTACACGGCAGTTGAGTTTCACTTGACTGGCCATTTCTTTAGGCTTTTAATTAATTTGCCATATGGCTGTCTCTAATATTGCTAAGAGGGGAAGTCACATTCCAAAAGCTTTCTACTCACTCCTACTAATTTCTTTTGATTAAATTCATTGTGATTTCCAAGGCACCCGTTTTAACTCTGAGCAGATTTCATTGTTCACTCGACGAGCTCAGTGGTCGAATAGTTAGCAATGGCCACTTTGACTCTGAGGTCGCGGGTTCGATCTGCACACTAAAAAAAATATTTGTGTGCATGAACATGTCTGCTAGCTTTGGTCTAGGTGTTTTCTGTGTGTGAAAGTATTATATGTATGTATTTAAAATAATGTATATAAGTATTATATCAGTTATCTAGTACCCATAGTACAAGCTTTGCTTAGTTTGGGACTAAATGGCAGTGCGTAATTTGTCCTGAATGTGTGGTCATTCCATCTTTAGATACTCTATGTTAAATAAATAAATGAAATAACATATAAATATCTTAAAATTAAATTTAAAATTAAATTAATATAACTACATTAAAAACTAAAAATATAATAAAATACACGGAAAAAATTAAAAAATATCATTACCTATAATAATTGTCCCGACAATTTTCTGGAATTGTGGCCAAAAGACTGGCCGCATTTCCACGTTGTATAGCGATGGAAATATTTTGGCCTAGATATTGGCCAGCCCTTTGAATAAATGTAATGGACAAAAATGTCAACATGAATGAATATTACATTTGTTATATAAATCAGTTTTGTGAATATTAGATGCGAGTTCCAATTACAGCGCGATGAATTATTTATTTTTAATCTATAGTAAACGCTCTGGCCGTGTGGTTTCCGGCAGACTAGAATAGAATCACTCCGTCTCTTCCCGTGGATGTCGTACAAGGCGACTAAGGGAAATCATCACCACATCGATCAGGCCTCCCCAACCCGTCTGGCCAGCGTGGGGAGTGTAGGCCAAATCCGCTTTCTGTCTAGGACCGACGAGAGAGGGTCGTGCTCCTGTAGAGGAGCCTAAAATGACCTGATGATGATGAAACGCTCGAGAAATATTAGTTTCCACGTCCTGACAATGATGACCTCTTAGATTATCAATTGGTCTCCGCTCCGCTTAGATTATCAGTTGGTCTCCGCTCCGCTTCGACTAGATGCCGCGGCGCACTTGTAAAATACGGCAACAAATACTACGCCGAACTCGGCGTACCCGAGCCTGTTGCAATACAATTCTTCACGCACACTAGCATCTCTGCACATTGTTTTACGCACACTACAATATTGAGTTGCCGCATTCACGGAGCTGTTGTTTTTAGATAGTGCGGCATCTAGTCGAAGCGGAGCGGCGACCAATTGTTAATCTATGGATGACCTATACTTTATATGTAAACGTATATGACGGATAGTTCAATCTTTTTAGCATAACACATAAGCTAAAAGATCTTTGTTTGTAGCCCCGAGTCCTTAATAGTTCAGCGTCTGTGAAAGAACTACCTACTGCCGAAGCTGAAGCCGAATACTCGAATATTTTGACGTGACAACGTCTTATAATTCGATGGAGCCGGCTGCACGCACGAAAAAACTTGACGTATGCGGCGTTACCTCGCTCTGAGGCGTTCCATTAAAATTTTCTTTTGAATAAAAATAAAGTTTAAAAAACTAAAACCCGACTACTAAAAACACGCTCTAAAAAGTAAGAAACAAGAAAATAGTCTCCGCGGAAATTATTATGTACATACTATAAAACAATTACCGACTTTTAAATAAACAACTTACTTACACGTAGTATATTTTAACGTAGTTTTTTATACATCATACTGATAGAGATATGTTTAAAGGATAGCCGTGGTCGTATGCCACTTTGATTTAATTTCATTATTATAATGAATCTGTTTTGCTACAGTAGGTGGTATTCGCCGTAGTCGGGTAAAAATGCAAACATTCCATCAGTATTTTCTTATGACGTTGTCACGTTCAACTATCGTCAGTAAACCGACTTTACAGACAACCGATTTTTATTGATTCGAAAAATAGGTCTTACGTTTAAGTTTAAGCCAAACACCTTCAGCTTAGTCTGTAGAGCTCCATCGTTGCTACCAGCTAAACACAAGTAATAATAAATCTAAGATGAAGTTGGATTTTTACAATAAAAATATCGATGAGAACCGTTCAACTTAGCCGACGGGGCCTCGCGGATTTCATACAGTAGGATATTTCGGGAACTACTTGAGAGCGGTTGTGGTCCAAAACATTTTTTTTTATACTACGTCGGGTGGCAGACAAGCTTACGGCCCGCCAGATGTGAAGCGGTTACCGTAGCCATATTAACGCTCGCAACATAAAATATCGCTCGCGCGCCGTCACCACCGCTGCCATCGCAGCATCTCCTTCCTTTCTGGTGACCTCACTCACTCGCAGGAACACAACAGCCCTCAAGGGAATTGTTATTTGGCTGCGGTATTCTGTGAGGTGGAGGTACATTCCCCAGTCGGGTAGCTTACAATTACGCTCCCTACCTCTCTTTTCGCCGGAGCTTCGTTTGTCAGTCAGCAGGGTGCACCGCGTGAAGGTGAAGTTGGCTTTGGTTTAAAGATGTTGATGAACCACTTACACCCCACTTTCATAATTTAATGTTTATTAATATTTATTCATAATAGTGATAGTGTATTGAGGTGCAAGTCATCATTAAAGTGCACAAAATTAGTGGAATTTTTGATTTAAGAGCCATATTACATTTTGACTGTGATTTTTGCGTAAAATGGCCAAATTTGGCATTCTTGATCTCGGAAACAAAAATACATTAACAATGTTGACCTATTGAAAAGTACAGAATAGCTATTCGTATAGTACATAGCGGCCTCGCTTTTTGTAAATTTTGCTTAACTTTTTAAATAAACCCAAAATTGCAGAGAAAGATTTTCATAAAATGCGAGCATTCACTATTTTGTGCTCCTGGATTGTACTACTGTTCCAAACAAATGAAATAAAAAAATAGAATCTTATTTGTTATATAGTCGTATAGTACTTAGTCGGAATTTTGAAATATCATTGATTTATTAAAGAAAAAAAAACATTCTTTTAACCAAAAAAACTTCGAAAATCGCTTTAAATAAACTGTTAATTTCTCGAATAAACGATGATATTATTGAGCAAAATTTATACGAGAATAATTGTTACTTCATGATGAATAAACTTTGTAGCATGAATTTATTATCTTATTTCACTACAAACGATAAATATAACTTCAAAATTACTACAAAAAACGATGCACCGGCGGCCTTCGCGGGTTTAGTACTGCGCGAGAGCTCGTCAGCGTGCAAATGTAATAGGGCTCTTAAGCAGATGGTGTTGTGTTTTTATATTTTTTTTTTTTATGTTATTCTTTTATAGTAAAAATCACAAACACCATTTGCTTACGTTGATAATGCCTTAGCGGCGAAACCGGTCGGTTAAAATAAATATAATTACGTGGAACAGTACAAGTGCTTTATTAAATAACAAATATAATAAATATTTCTGGACAATTTATACCATGTAGTAGATAACTGATATTACACTTAAATACATTTTTTTAAAGGAAATAGCAAAAAGGTTAGTCGACATCACAGGAGACCGAAGAGCTGGCAGCTACCTCGGACAAAGAATTAGTCTAGCTATTCAAAGGGGGAACGCTGCCAGTATCTTCGGAACCTTGCCTAAAGGGACTCCTTTTAATAATATATTTTAGTTATTAAATTATATTTTTTAGGGTTTTTACATTTAGTTTCAATGTTCTAGTATATATATATATCAACGCACCAACCCCCCACCACCCTTTCCAGTCGTGCGGCGCGCGCATTGGCGCGCAGTGTCCGGCGCGAGAGACAAAGGGTGGACGTGTCTGGACATTCGCCCTGAAGAAGGTCTCCTTTTCAGATCGAAACTAGTCGGCTTTCCCGACAAAAAGACGTGAGTGACCCGTTTAATTTATATAATTAATTTAGTATAATGTCTCACGTGAGTTTTAATAATATTATATATATATATATACTAGCTGTCCCGGCGAACTTCGTACCGCCTAACAGTCAATGAATGTCGTGATGTACATATATATGAACAAAATTTATGATTTCTTGAAATTAATACAATGAATAATAGAAAATAATAGAGAAGCAGTGCGTGAGGCACGTGTCAGTCTAATTGTACACGCAAGTTAAGCAACGTCAACCGTAGCCTGTTCATGGATGAGTTTATGTTATCTCGAGCTCGTCCGTGCTTCGGAAGGCACGTTAAGCCGTCGGTCCTGGTGTTTATCATTAGATGGCAGTCCTTAAGCCAAGTTAGTGGCCCAACCCGTAGTTGAGCAGCGTGTTGGAGTATGCTCTAAACATCTTCGGTTGAGGGAAGACCCGTATCCCAGCAGTGGGTAAATAATAAGTTCAGTACTTTACAAAGTCACAAAAAAAGTACCAATTGACAACAATAAATATTTCAATCCACAAAACAAATCACAGACAACATTCGCGACGTAAAAGTGAGACCAATCGATTTGACATTTACATAACAATCAATAAATATTCCAATCCTTTTTAACTGGCACTATTTGTATGGGAAAACGTTTTTTATTTTATTTAATTCTTTCGTCAATTTTTCAATGTTTTTAATACTTTCCCGACCAAGACACGACATTATTTTATATATTATATAGATTTATGGAGCTTGATTTAAATTTCTGAACGCACGCATAAATATTTTAGAACCAATAAATCAGCCTGGCGCAACTCAAAGTAAAAAAACGACTCTATGAATCGGAAGCGAATTTGGTACAAATTCTGATTGTTTTCGCTTCCATTTCATACATATTAGAATTACGCTATTTGTATGGCACATCCGTCTCTTAAAACGTAGTGGTTACATTCTCTTTGCAATAAATATTTAAATCCACAAAACTGTTTTCAAAACAAATCACAGCCAACTTTCAAGACGTAAAAATGAGACCAATAGAGTTAACATTTGTTTTTAATCTATGACATTTGTTCTATAATGAGCTTAATATACATTTCTGAACGCACGCATACATTTGGCGTACGCACGTACGACAACGTCACATTTGACAGCTACGACAACCACGAACATTTTGTATGGGAAAATGTTTTTTCTTTTATTTTATTTTTTCGAGAATTTTCCAATGTTTTTAAGAGTTATTCTGCTATTCGGGACGGAAACAAATCCAACAAATCAAAAACCATGGCAATCGGTCCAGCCGTTCTCGAGTTATAAGTGTTGTAACAAACACGACTTTCTTTTATATATATAGATATATATTAATTAGTTTTAGGTAATTAAGTTTCATTTGTATTTTATGTATTGTTATAGAATTTATTTTATCTATTTTAAGTTTACTTTAAGTTTATTTTACTTACTTAATACATATATTAATTGTAACTTACTTAATACATGTAGACATTTTTTTTGTAATTACATACCTAGAAAACACCCAGACCAAGTCAAACAGACATTTTCATGCACACAAATATTTGTCTTGTGCGGGAATCGAACCTGCGACCTCGGAGTCAAAGTGGCCATTGCTAACCATTCTACTACCGAGCTCGTCAAATATTATAACATTATGAGAAAGAATATAATTGTACTTACGCTCATTCTTAGGAGCTGGTGGTTTCCGTGTCGCCCAGTTGGTGCGGATCGATCTGGAGCCCAGCCACTGACCATTCATCGAGGTTATGGCTGATTCTGCTTCCTGAGAACAAAAAATATGTTTTAAAATATTTATAACTAGGACCCGTCCCAGATACACACGAGTATCTGGGGGCACGGCAGTGCCCCCGCCAAGTCGAGCAAAAAGCGGCACGGCCGTACCATCCTTTTCTCGAAGCATTTCAGGCCATTTTCGTCCTATAAGTTCGTTGTGGGTTAGAGTATATTAGCTAATAAAACCAAAATCAAATCATGCTATACATAGTTCTAGCTCTAATTCAATGGCCGTCGAAATATTTAACAAATTGCCAAATAAAATAAAAGATTGACCAATCATTTTAGTCTAGTCCCGCCATCTAGTCCCAAATTAAGCGCAAAGCTTGTACTATGGGTACTGATAACTGATATTACACTTAAAAACATTTTTTTTTGTAAATACATACATAGAATACATAGAAAACACCTAAACCAAGACAAACAGACATGTTCATGCACACAAATGTTTGTCTTGTGCGGGAATCGAACGGCGACCTCGGAGTCAAAGTGGCCATTGCTAATCATTCGACCACCGATAGAAATAGGTAAAAATGCCGTATTTCGAAAAAACATAATTTATTTTGCTAATATAGAACAGTTGATTATATTTCGCAATCTACCCTGTTTGACGTTAATCCACTTTCTATTCGTTAACTGTGTGCATTAGGGTTGCCACCTTTTTTTTTTGGAATTAATTGATTAATTAATTGTCTATTATAGGCAATAAAAAAGTACATAGTGTCAAAATAAAGTATAATTTTTCTTTACTATTTTAC
This sequence comes from Hypsopygia costalis, assembly GCA_937001555.2. Lineage (NCBI taxonomy): Eukaryota > Metazoa > Arthropoda > Insecta > Lepidoptera > Pyralidae > Hypsopygia > Hypsopygia costalis. The sequence continues at coordinate 1,798,599 of OW443355.2, forward strand.
GTTTAAAAACATTTTTTTTATTGTTTTTTGCAGTTTGTCATAAATTTGTATCTCCACTAAACAATTGTATAGCATATTTACAATCTATATTTAAATAAGTAATTCATTTTATATCAAATTCTGAGATGCTCTGTTTCTTTCGCCTCGCGATACGACTAAACATTTCAAAATCTCAACGAAATCAAATCATGCGAAATAAAGTATTTTCGTATAATATATTATTCTCTATTCTAATCTGCCGGAAACCACACGACATCCACGGTCTCCGTTTCTTCCCGTGGATGTCGTACAAGGCGACTAAGGGAAATACATTATAAAACATCGATCAGGCCTCCCCAACCCGTCTGGCAAGCGTGGGGAGTGTAGGCCAAATCCTCCTTCTCTCTGGGACGGACGAGAGAGGGTCGTGCTCCTGTAGTGGAGACTAAAATGGACCAGATGATGATGATGATATTATTCTCATAAAGTATAGAGTACAATTGAACCCTGTTATGTAGAATAGAATCAACACACAAACTATGTCAAATTGAGAGATATAGCCAACATAGCGAGAAACTTCAAATCGAGTTTTATATATTGGCAACCAGTGGCGGACTAAAGGTAAAGCGGGCCTTAGGCAACATTGTATTTCCGGGCCTAAGGGGTCGTCCATTAATCACGGGAGGTTTTTTTTTTGCATTTTTAAACACCCCCCTCCCCTTGGTGATATTTGGTGAGGTGTAGTACCCCCCCCCCCCCCCCTCCTAAATCACGTGTATTTTTTTGTAGGGTTTGGGAATTCCCGACAAGGTCAAAGTCCCGGGACACGAGACAGCCTACAGTCAAAGTCCCGACAAGTTCAAAGTCCCGGGACTTCAAGACTTTTTGTTTTTTTTAGTGGGGCTTTCGTAAAATTGTAATTAAGTTACTTTTTTGTTTAAAATTGTACCTATTAAAAAAAGCCAATTCTTTGTAAAAAATCAACATTTATCATACAGAAAATTAAATTTTTACTTAAAGTTATTCGTTCCGAATTCCGTTAAAAGTGAGCTGTTTGAGTAGTTGGGCATCAACAGTTGTTTACTAGCTTAAAACTTATAAACGAAATTAATATTTACAATTTTATTCTTATTAATAATGTCAATTTATTTGTAAGAATTGAAAATATATTTTGAGTATTATTTATAGGAGTAATAATTTATAAAATAAGTAATTAATATTTTGGTGCTTCTACATTTGAGGTTATTAATTAGACAAATGTAAATGCTGAATTGAATATGTTTAGTAGTTTTTATCATAAAGGAAATGTTTAATATGAGATAATAAAAATAAAAAAAGATTTATGATATTTATAGAGTCAAAAATGCAATTAAGAATAATGTGCCAGTGGACCAAACAGTTGACAAGGGGAAATGGCTAAATATCTTAACCACACCCAATGAAAGTTCCTTTTATTTTCACTTTTTCCAAAAAATAAATCGGTTTTAATTAATATTTAAATTTTTGATACGGGTAGCGGGTTCTTTAGTATGGTTGTTTACAAAAAACAGTACGAAAAAGATGGCTGATGTTAACGCGCATGCGTTAACATCAGCCATCTTAAAAAATATTTGTGATGAAAAGGCTTAAAAAATATTTGTGATGAAAAGGCTTATTAGCTAACCGGTAGTTACTTAGCAGATCACGTAGTTATTCAATAAACTTACGGATGGCGCTATGCTCCTTGAATTATTTGAGAATAAAAATGAATTTCGATAATCTTGTCTCGTCTCGAGTCTCGAGGCTCAAGTCCCGGGACTCCTCGAGACAACTAAAATTACGAAAAGTCCCGGGACTTCGAGACCCGAGACGTCCCGGGACCCAAACCCAAAATTTTTTGAAGCTGCAAATCTTAAAATTATTGGAATATTATTTTTAAATGCAGGTATAATTTATATATTATATTATATAATTATATGTAAACTTCTCTGGAAGGAACCGCACTGTATACGTGACTAGTTAGGCTCTAACGTGTGAGGATGAATTTCCTGTTGATGGCGAGCGGTGCAACAGTAGAAGGAGGCCATTATGTCAAATAACTCCTTTGAACAACCACAAAAAATAAATACACGTGATATCTTACTACACCCCCTCCCCCCCACTTGTGATATTTCGTGATTTTTACCGAACCCCCTCCCCCCCTTTGGTGCCTCACGTGATTAATGAACGGCCCCTAAAAAGGAAGTTTTCACTTCAAAAATGAAAATTAAAACCCTAATTTTCGGGCCTAATTTTCCCCATAACTTACGGGCCCTAGGTTGCCTGGGCCTTAGTCCGCCTCTGTTCCGCAACAGCTTCTAGCAGTTTGATGACATATGCTTCACACTTAGATTATCAATTGATCTCCGCTCCGCTTCGACTAGATGCCGCGGCGCACTTGTAAAATGCGGCAATAAATACTACGCCGAACTCGGCGTACCCGAGCCTGTTGCAATACAATTCTTCACGCACACTAGCATCTCTGCATATTGTTTTACGCACACTGCAATATTGAGTTGCCGCATTCACGGAGCTGTTGTTTTTAGATAGTGCGGCATCTAGTCGAAGCGGAGCGGCGACCAATTGTTAATCTATGGCTTCACAAAACTTATACTGCGTGATATTTTTTTTATAAGAGCTTTAACTTAAAAGTAACAAAATGTCGGTTGGATCGATTTTGCATAACAAGGTTCAATCATTCGAAATAACGTACAATACTTTATTAAAAGTATGGCAACCCTACTAGGCATATCCTATCGAAGAAATAGTCCTTATTATAGACAATAGAACGTTAATGTTTTTTTATTATTGGGTGAGAAAAAACAGTTGCCAAAGCAATCAATAATGAATAATAATGTATTATTATTTTTTCTATGGGAAAAGCATAATGTGAGAAATGTTCACACAGTTCATTTTTTATATACAAAGCAGGGTACGGAACAAGGGGCCTACCGCCGAAGCTGTCTGTACTTAAATACATTTTTTTTTGTAAATACATACTTATAATACATAGATAACACCCAGACCAAGACATGCAGACATGTTTATGCACACAAATGTTGTTTTGTGCGGGAATCGAACCCGCGACCTAGGAGTCAAAGTGGCCATTGCTAACCATTCGACCACCGAGCTCGTCATTCCCACCACTGTGTCTCCTGTGTAGCCAGGATTAACAGCGGCGACCGCCAAAAAAGGGAATGGACAATGAAGTCCATTGCAGTCCCGGGGCTAAGACTACGGCTGCCTTGGACCTCACAACGAATTTAATCAGGAGAAATTAAAAGGAGTAAGATGCTTTTGGAATTTGACTTCCTCTCTTAGCAATGTGAGAGAGCAATAGGGAAAATAAGGCTTTAAAATCCCAAACAGATGGCTAGTCAAGTGAAGCTCAACTGCCGTGCACCACGGATTTTAAGTATCTAACATTATTGGGGACCTAAAACATTGAATTGTTACCTAACACATCGATTCCATTAATATGAATTGCAAAATCGTCTGAACGCTTGGCAATTCTCACTTGTTGTTGTATGTACCATCATCATCAGGTCATTTTAGTCTGCACTACAGGACCACGACCCTCTCTCGTCTGTCCCAGACAGAAGCAGGATTTGGCCTACACTCCATACGCTGGCCAGACGGGTTGGGGAGCGCTGATCGATGTTTTATAATATATTTCCCTTGGTCGCCTTGTACGACATCCACGGGGAGAGAGTGATTCTATTCTAGTCTGCCGACTGCCGTCTATTCACACGGGAAACAACACGCTTTCGGCGGTTCCCTGGAGGTCATCAGTCGTTGTAGAGGGGAGGGGGCTCTATGAACTTTTTAATGGTAATCCTACACTTCAGTTAAACCCTCTGTCACACGCAGACGGAGTTGCGTGTGTCAGCTGGTCTACAATAACAATGATAAGATACTTACAGATTTTTTCAAGAATGACACAAAGCCATATCCCTTTGATTTGAGCGTTTGAGGATCCCTGACCACTCGGCAGTCCCTGCAACAAAAACATATACAATTTTATATTACTTATAATAGAAAAGTATTTATTTTCAAATAAAATATACAATCAAAATAAATACTAAATATGACTAACTATATATACAAACAAAAAAAGAAACGGAAATAACAAAAACTAATTAAAATTAATAAAATATAATAAACTAAATGGCGTCAAAATATTCTTCCCCATCGCCATCAAAGGGTAACGTGGCCAGAAGGTTAGCAGCATTGCCACGCTGGATGGCAATGCTTATTCGCTGAGCGAGAAATAGGCCAGCCCTCTGGTCTTCAGAAGAGGAAGAGTCGACTAACCGTTTGGAGATGTCCCTAAATAAAATTTTTGCGCTCGGACCCCATGGGCCAAGCGTTTATAATATTACTTATAATACGTTGTTTGTCCGCGATGTATTCCTAAACTACTGGACGGGTTTTAATAAAATTTTGTACAGTGTGTGCAATTTGATCTAACTTGAGAGATAGGATAACTGCCTATACCACGAAGAGTGCTCTGAAGAACTGTTTTCCCTTATCCCTTCCTCCCCTTTTCGTCACCGAACAACACGTACAGGCTTGCGGTACCACAAATTCACCGTTGATTTCATTCCGTCGCGTACTAAAAAAATTGGCAACTCCTATCTATGTCGCACTGTTAAAAAGGGGTACTCGTTTCCTCCATCATACAATATGGGATCCTTCAAGCGAAGCGTGAAGAAGCATCTTATAGGCCAGCATGGCAGCGTCAACTGACAAGACATCAAGGTCTCTTGTCCGTTGCCGTAGCGATTGGGGCTCTTCTTTTCGCTTACCATCAGGCGAAGTGGAGCCAATATGCTGAGCTAATATATATAAAAAAAAAATGAACTGGACTTGGCTACATCAACATAAATTTTTACTCTACGTAAGTCTAAATACAAATACAAATATTCTTTATACATGGAACATAGGTAAAAATGATGTAACAAAGCGTGCACTAGTACCACTATGCCCTGCTGTTAAGCGTACAAATAATCATCATCATCATCAGGTCCATTTTAGTCTTCACTACAGGAGCACGACCCTCTCTCGTCCGTCCCAGTGTTTTGCCATAAAAAATTGATAAGAACCTATTCTCATCATCATCATCATCATCGGGTCATTTTAGTCTCCACTACAGGAGCGCGACCCTCTTTCGTCCGTCCTAGACAGTGGGAGGATTTGGCCCACACTCCCCACGCTGGCCAGACGAGTTGGTGAGGCCTGATCAATGTTTTATAATGTATTTCCCTTAGTCGCCTTGTACGACATCCACGGGAAGAGACGGAGTGATTCTATTCTAGTCTGCCGGAAACCAATCAACATTCTGTCGGAAACCACGCGGCATAAATTAAGCCCTGCTGTTAAGCGTATAAATAATACGAGTATTCTTTGACATTTATTAGAATTAGATATACATTTAATGTTCGTAGCAAATAATTAATAAACGAATAAATCGATATCTCAGACATCTATAAGTTTTTATCATTCAGGAATTCCTGTACATTATAATTATGCTTTATCCATAACAAACTGTTTTAATTTTGTTTTAAAATTGACACTTTCTTTTACAGTGGTAGGTGAGGCCTGATCGATGTTTTATAATGTATTTCCCTTAGTCGCCTTGTACGACATCCACGGGAAGACACGGAGTGATTCTATTCTAGTCTGCCGGAAACCACACGGCCAATCTCTACATATACTACATCAATGTATACCTACATGAACATACATAAAATTATAATATTACTGTATGTAAGTCAAATAGTGTACATGTAGCCTTTTTTTTTAAGTTTTAATATACTTTATTATCTTGGTATATACCTATATATATATTAATTCTTTATTGCACATAAATTATTATAACATTGTTACATTAAAAAGTGTACAAAGGTGAGCTTATCTCTACAAGAGATCTCTTCCAGCCGACCCTATAGGCAGTAAGAGCTATATTTACTTGACGGATAGTTACATACATATAAGGAAAAGATTACAATGAGACGATATTTTGACTCATTAAATATATAAAAAAATAAACATTAATCGAGCAAAAAAAACAAAAAAAGAAGAACTATGTGCTAAACAATCAACAATCAAACAATACAAACACATATAAATATTAGATACATATCAACTATAAATACACGTTCATAACTGACACAAATAGTGTTCCTTCAATCTTTTTTTAAAACCAATAATGGATGGACAATCTCTTATTTGAGGTGGTAATTTGTTCCAAAGTTGCGCTGCGCGGACAGTGAATGAATTGAAAAAGAATTTAGTGTTGGAAGGGGGATAGTCTAGTGTTTTTATATGACAGGAGCGTTGGGATCTAGATGAGGGTGGTAATAGAGGAAAGCGAGAAGTTAGGTACTGAGGAGAGTTAGAATTTTTAAATAATTTATAAAGGAAAGATAATAAGTGCACATTTCTGCGAAAGCGGATCGGGAGCCATTTTAACTGAGTGCGGAATTCAGAAACATGATCAAATTTTTTGAGACCAAACACGAAACGAATAGCTAAATTTTGCAGGCGCTCAAGTTTGTTCAGAAGCTCCTCTGTCACATCTAAAAAGCAGATATCGGCATAGTCGAGAATTGGGAGTAATAGAGACTGAGCCAGCATAATTTTAGTTTTGAAAGGCAAAAAGTTTTGGAGTCGTTTGAGCGAATGAAACGTGTAATGCATGCGTTTACTCACATCATTAATATGGGGGGTCCAGGACAATGTTTCATCTATGATTAAACCAAGGTTCTTTGTTTTATTTGTGAATTCAATATTAAGACCATTAAAAGTAACTTGAGGTAAATCGTTTACATTTAATCTACTTTTCATCTGACTGCTACCAACTACGATAGCTTGAGACTTTAATGGATTTACTAGCAAACCATAGTTGTCAGCCCATTCCTTAACTGCATTTAGATCTCGATTTATAATGTCAAACGCTTCCAAAGATTCTGAGCTGGAAAAATGGCTATAAATCTGCAAATCGTCTGCATATAGGTGGTAGCGCGAAGTTATGACTTTAGATAGTTCATTGATGAAGACTGAGAAAAGTAAAGGTGATAAAACGCCGCCCTGTGGCACATCGGCTACTAGATCAGACCAGTCAGACGAAAACTCATCAGTTTTGATACATTGCCGACGGCCACGGAGATAGGAGTCGAACCATGCAACCACAGAAGGAGATAAGTTAATGGATCGAAGAATTCCAAGGAGTATGTCAAAATCGACAGAATTGAACGCACTACTAAAGTCTAACAAAATTATCAAAGTAAGTTTTTTGTTGTCCATAGCCTGGCGTATGTCATCAGTGACATTCAGGAGTGCGCTCACTGTGCTGTGATTGGGACGAAAGCCAGATTGAAAAGGACAGAGAAGATTGTTATGAGATAGATAGGTATGAAGCTGATTATATACAGCACTTTCTAGAACCATCATACAATATGGGATCCATATTGTATGATGGTTCTAGCCTTTTATATATACCTATATATAAAAGGTTTTTTCATATTTATTCTCTACGTTGCGATACGATTGTCCAATGAGGCGCCACGTTCGCAGCTCATATTCACTTACCCGGTAAAAATACGAATTTATCTATGTCTTCTACATAGTTAACCTTAACTTAATTTTAAATGACTTGGAAATATCCATCGATTTAGAAATACATTATCAGGGTTTTGTACTGAACAAGGAACTTAACCTATCGCATGTCGCAAATTTTAGCACTATACCAAGTGTCGTAATAACGCTGTGCCCACCATGGGAACGTGGCACGCGAGGGGTTAAAGAAGACTGTGCTTCTGTCTGTATGTCACCTAGACTATCCTGTAGTGGAAAGTTAAAATTTTATATAGATTTTAATAATTCTTTCATCATACCGGCGAACAAGATTTCCATGAACTAAGAGAGCTCCCCACGATCTTTAGAGCTAAAACCAACCTCACCTGCACGTGGTGCATCCTGCCGACTAACGAAAGAGGCTCTGCCGAAAGCGAGGTAGGATAAACGTATTTGTAAGCTACTTGAATGGAAAAGTGCACAATTCCTCTACTTCACAATTCCTTTGAGGGTTGTGGTGTATCTGCGAGTGAGTGAGGTCACCAGAAACGAAAGAGTTGGTGCGTTGGCTGTGAGGGTGGCTGCGCGAGCGATATTTCATTTTGCGAGCGTTAATATGGCTACGGTAACCTCCTCAGGCGGGCCGTATGATTGTCTGCCACCCGACGTAATATATATATATATATATATAAAAGCTACCCCCAGTGCTAATACGGCATCTTTTTCATTTCTGGTGACCCCACTCACTCGCAGGAACACAACAACCGTCAAGGGTATTGTTATTTGGCTGCGGTATTCTGTGAGGTGGAGGTACTTCTCCAGACGGGCAACTTGTAAATACGTTGGACCCTCTGTTTCGCCAGAGCCTCTTTCGTTAGTCGACAGGGTGCACCAGGTGCAGATGAGGTTGACTTTAGCTCTAAAGATCGTCGTGAGTCACTTACACCCTAAGGTGTTGTGAGGCTGTTCCGTAAAAATCCATACATATATCACTAACTTTGACATTTAAAATATTTGTAGATACGACGGTCCCTACGTATAAAGCGACATGTCCAAAATGGCAATTTTTTTATTGCATAAATTGCTATAGAATGGGCTAGACGACAATGATAAAAAAATATAAAAATTCATATCAGTGTCATAAAATATACAAAACTAGAACGATCTGCGATCTTGAAATTTTAATAACTTATGTCCGACTTGTTCTATGATCGATCAAAGTGTAGTGGGAAAGTCCAATTTAAAAGATTGAAATTATAAAAAAAAAATATTAACTTTGGAAAAACAATCAAAAATACTATAACTTTTGTTATGGCACTAGCTACATAAACGCAGTATTTCACATAGCTGTCATACAAATTTCTGTTTTAACGTATACAAAATACATAAGTGTGACGTCATAATTCAGTAGCATTTTGTATGGAGCGTTTTCGGAAATGTCCAAAATTGTGATTTTCAAGTTATCATATCTCGAGAAGTTTTTATGCTATCGAAGTAATTCTTTCACCTATAGTTATATTATTGTGACGACCTTACATAACACATCGAAAGAAAAAATTGTCGTCTAGCCTATTGTCCGTAAAAAAAATATTTTCTTTTTTTTTATTGATTGTATATATAATTAAAAAGTAAGAAATTAACTCATTTGTCCAATAATAATATTCTTTAATTACTATATCGTAGTATAAGCAGACATGTGTGAAATGACATGTCGCTTTATACGTAGGGACCGTCGTAATTTTTTTTATACTACGTCGGGTGGTAGACAAGCATACGGGCCGTATGCTTGTCTACCACCAGGTGCGTCAGGTGGGCCACCTGATGTGAAGAGGTTACCGTAGCCATATTAACGCTTGAAACTTAAAATATCGCTCGCGCGCCGCCACCCCCGCTGCCAACATGCTCCTTCCTTTCTGGTGACCTCACTCACTCGCAGGAACACAACAACCCTCAAGGGAATTGTTATTTGGCTGCGGTATTCTGTGAGGTGGAGATACATTCCCCAGTCGGGTAGTTTACAAGTGCACCGCGTGCAGGTGAAGTTAGCTTTGGTTCAAAGATGTTGATGAACCACTTACACCCCAAAATCTATCGTAGGACGCGAGGAGTTAAAGGAAACTGTGCTTCTGTCTGTATGTCGCGTATACATTCTATAGTATTAAGACTTACTTACTTACCTATACTGTGGTATTAGTAGGTACAGTAGCCCTTTTGAACTTCATCGATTAAAAAACATAGACCTACAAATAATGGCCAGAAAATAAACAAACTCTAAAAAATAAACCGACGAACAACAATTGAAAATTCACAATAGCCATCTCACCCGCACCAATTGTCTTTAATATTTCCTTCTCGCTCAGTTAAGGGAGGTTGGGGGTAAATTTTTAATACCACCTCATAAAAGTTTATGAGGCTCTCGGCGAAGTCGGTTTCTGATAAGGAATGGTCTGAAACACTTCTGACGACTAATCATATCTGATTTTGGCTGAAAATTCAACGATTGTAACTCTCTGAAAGCAGTTTTTTTACCCGCGCGAGCGGAACGCTAATATACGCTGAAAAGTCACTCTTGGAAATTAATAGGCTCCAAAACCACTAAACGGATTTTGATGAAACTTGTCACATTTAAAGACCTCGACAAGCTTGAGGTTTGTGTCGAAAAAAAATTGAGATCGATCATGTCCTTGAGGAATGATCATCAAATACATGTTCCATTGAAATCAATGGAAATCATACACTCAGCGAATCTACTCGCTCACTCAACGTCGATTTCGGCCATGGACCGGACAGGCCCAATGACAGAATAAATAATTTAATTTTTGTTGTTCACTTTGAATTTCTACATGTTATAATAGAAAAAAAAAATTGGTTGCCTGTAAAGTCGGTATACGGGCGAAAGTTTTACGTGACAACGACTTTGAGTGGTAAAATGTTTTCGAGTGGAAGGGACGCATGCCTTTCACTTTTTATGTCTGTCTCTCTCGCTCTTAGAAGGGACGCGTGCCTTTCACTCGCTCTCATTGTAAGCGCATAACGTGAGCCAGTTTCTTGAAGTGTCACCCGGCTAACCAATTTATAAGACGTTGTCACGTCAAAAATACTGATCATAGCTGTGTTTATCTTAAACAAACTACTAATTACAAACAATTAAACGAATTTAAATATTTAAACTAATATACACAGTCATACTGTTAGTCAGTCAGTCATATTTCATTTCATTTCACAAAATGATATGAAATGAAAGAAATGCTTGGTCAAGGTTAAGTCAAAATTCAAAATTACTTTTTGTATCTCTTCCCTGAGGCAATGGAATGAGCCGCTTTGCAGAATCGTGTGGGATAATCTCATTCAAACGTCCGTAGGTTCTGCGGAGCGAGTTCGTCTTTTAGTCGAATCAGAGTGGGAGTCGGGGCTCTGGCTGAAGGCTTTGCCTTCATCTAATGTAGGTAATATAATAAATAATAAACATTAATACAACATTACTTCAAACTTTTCAAAGGGGCCTCTACGCGTTGGATCCATATCCCAGCGCACGCCTATCAAATGACCGGGCTTGACCCGTGATTAAAAACAGATAAAAATAAATAAATATTTCTGGACAATTTACACAGCGCCATCTAGTCCCAAATGTGTGTCTTGTGCGGGAATCGAACCCGCGACCTCGGAGTCAAAGTGGCCATTCCTAACCATTCGACCACCGAGCTCGTCATGAATATGCTAGATCACACCACATTTCGTTTGGCTACATGCCTCCGTATCGGGGCTCCTTGCATTGTCCCATTGTCATCATTGCCCGTGTGGTCACGCCGTCGACCAATTCGGGCACCACGGCCTTTCCTGTCCCAAAAGTTTAGCACGTTTAGCACGTCATGCCGGCCTTAACGATATAATTCGTCGGGCTCTTGTCAGCGTCTCCGCCCCTGCCGTTCTGGGATCGAACGGCTTGGCTCGGGATGATGGCAAGAGATCAGACGGAATGACTTTAGTGGCCTGGAGGTTGGGACGTGCCTTAGTGTGGGATGTCCTTGCGTTGATACTCTGGATCCCTTCCATCTCCCGGTCACTTAGTCTAAGGCTGTACGGCTGCGGCGTCAGCAGAGTCACTCAAACGGCGCAAATATGCTGGACTCACTAACATTTACATATTTGAGCCGTTTGGGGTAGAGACGTTAGGGCCGTGGGGTCCATCAGCCCGCAATTTTTTTTTTTTTTTTTTTTTTTTTATACCACCAGTGTGGCAAACAAGCATACGGCCCGCCTGATGGAAAGCAGTTACCGTAGCCTATGAACGCCTGTAACACCAGAGGCATCACACGCGCGTTGCCGACCCTGTAAAAACCTCTTCACGCCCTTTTTGAAGAACCCCATGCTGTAGTCCCCTGAGAAAACCTCGACAGGCAGTTCATTCCACAGCTTGACAGTACGCGGGAGAAAACTTCTCTGGAACCGCACAGTACGTGACCACTTAGGCTCCAATGTGTGAGGATGAATTCCCTGTCGATGGCGAGCGGTGCGACTGTAGAAGGAGGCCGTTGGCATCATATCAAACAACTCCTCTGAACACACCCCATTGTACAGACGGTAGAACACACAAAGGGACGCAAAATCTCTTCTCAGACTTAACGGTTCTAAACCGTCTGTTAGTTTGGGATCATCGACAATCCTCACAGCGCGCCTTTGAATCGAGTCACAAGGTGCAAGCTGGTATCTAGGCGCTCCCGCCCATAGATGGCAACAGTACTCCATATGCGGCCGTACTTGAGCTTTGTAAAGCATAAGTCTCTGCCGCGGATTGAAGTACTGCTTCGCCCTGTTGAGCACACCTAGTTTCTTCGACGCCAGCTTGACCTTCCCCTCCAGGTGACAACGAAACTGGACATCGCTGGAGATTTCAACTCCAAGAATCCCAATGTTTTTGGCGATGGTAAGGGGTGTGTTTAGGAATTGAGGAGCCACATCAAAAGGGGTTTTCTTAGCGGTGAACGCGCAGACTTGTGTCTTAGTGGGATTGAAATGAACCAGGTTCGTTCGCCCCCAATCGGACACACTATTCAGTGTGCTCTCGATCTTCGACACAAGCTGTTCGCGGCTCTCCTCCACCAGAGAGCGGGGAATATTAGCGCGGCCCGTATAATAAGCATCCCCGGTGCTGTCGTCAGCATAGCAATGAATGCTGTCAACGGACAACATATCATTGATATGCAGCAGAGCAATCTTTTTAAAGAGATCTGCGGGAGGTTGGTCGAGCTTTCAGGTGACCAGAGTTGGCCATTATCTTGCTCAGAGGATTTATTTTATTTTATTGATATTTATTACAGTCTACAGACCCGGGGTCCGTACCTTTTATTAACAAAGTTCTATTTTTATCTTATAATATTCTTACAATTAATAAATTGCACGTCCCTATAATAGCGACGTGCAATTTATTAATTGTAAGCTAATAGTTATATTATTGTCTATTACTACTTAACCTAAATCCTCCTATTGTTTACCTTGCAACCATGACAGCCAGGGCAGACCAGTCCCCTCTGGCAGCAACCGTTCACGAGTTGATGCATGGGGCAGCCATCACCGCATTCAACCATTTTATTGGGAATGCGGCGACCCGCCACACTACACCACCACCAGTTTGAATATTTTAGTGAGTGTTAGAGCATGACTACCTAGGCTGTCAGGGCTGCACATTATAACCTGTATTTATTTTCCTATGGTCTTTCTCCTTCTCTCCCTCTCACCCACCAGATACTTACATTCTTTGACCTAACATCCATGCTCAGAGGATTAGCATTGCCATTCAGCGAGGTAATGCTGCCAGCATTCTTGGTACGCTACCGACGGGCAACGATTTGGGGGAATTATTGTCAATTTTTTGTTTTGTTTCTTTTCATCCTTTTTTTTCTTTTTTTTTTTTTAACATTGTCAGACAAATTACACAGCGCCATCTAGCCCCAAAGTAAGCGAAACTTGTGTTATGGGTACTAGACAACTGTTAAACATACGTAAATATATTTTTTTTTTTGTAAATACATACTTATGATACACAGAAAACACCCAGACCAAGACAAACAGACATGTTCATGCACACAAATGTTTGTCCTGTGTAGGAATCGAACCCACGAGCGTTGGTGTCGAAGCCGCGTCATTGACCGCTACACCACCGAGCTCATCAAAAAAAAATTGTATGATAATAATGATAATGTATCTGTCCATTTTCGTACACATAGCTTCTTTTTATTTATCAGACAAATTTCCTCATCTGCCTCTTCTAGAATAGCCATCACCAACGATTAGCTTCTCTTGCTCGTCATCTCGTATCTCTTTGTAAATATTTTATTTGTAAATATTAAGTTTAGTAATATATACTTAATTTAATTTTAATTTATAGTCAGTAGGCACTTAATGTCACTAAACCAAAAATTCTATTAAGTACATAATGTTATAAATAAATAATTCCACAAAACATTCTTTTTTGTAAAATAATATTTTTCCATCACAAAATATTATATTTGTTTTATACTCTGTAGAAGTTATTGCATGTCGTAACTGCGTATTTTATGTTCCCCACACGTGCTATATTTAGGCGTGTTTATTTTACACCTTAATTTTGCATGACATCAAAGGTGTGTATGAAAATGGGGTATGTATGGTGCGTGATTGTAAGAAATCAATATTTTGGATCGGTATTTTAGAGCGGTAATGCTACGGTAACCGCATCACATCAGGCAGGCCGTATGCTTGTCAGCCAAACCTTTGGAATAGCTTCGTGTACTGACGGGGTGTTTTTTTATGGGCAAACGAGCATGTATTAGATAGGGTGTAAGTGGTTCATCAACATTCTGTGAACCAAAGCCAACTTCACCTGCACGCGGTGCACCCCGCTGACTCACAAACGAAGCTCTGGCGAAAAGAGAGATAGGTAACGTAATTGTAAGCTACCCGACTGGGGAATGTACCTCAACATCAAAGAATACCGCAGCCAAATAACAATTCCCTTGAGGATTGTTGTGTTCCTGCGAGTGAGTGAGGTCACCAGAAAGGAAGGAGATGCTGCATTGGCAGTGGGGGTGGCGGCGCGCGAGCGATATTTTTAATGTTGCGAGCGTTATTATGGCTGCTATAACCGCTTCGCATCAGGCGGGCCGTATGCTTGTCTGCCACCCGACGAGTATAAAAAAAAATGTGGGTCACCTGATAAAAAACAATCATCAAGCCCATGGAGGTCAGCAATACCAAGGGTTCACCGATCCGTTGCCAGCCTATACTCCTTCCATTATTTTTCTTGGTGACCTCACTCACTCGCAGAAAATTGTTATTTGGCTGCGGTATTCTGCGAGGTGGCGGTACTTCCCCAACCGGGCAGCTTAAAAAATACCTCTCTCTTCGCCAGAGCCTAGTTTGTCAGTCAGCAGGGTGCACCACGTGCAGGTGAGGTTAGCTTTGGTTCAAAGATGTTGATGAACCACTTCCACCCCTAAAAGTTAGTTTGTACTCTTTTGTATTCTATCTATGTGACGTTATTAGGGTGTATGTGGCTCACCACGTTCTTTAAAGCCAAAGCCAACCTTGTCTGCACCAAGTGGCCATCACAGAATACCAGCTCTGTAGTATGTATTAATTTACGCGCCACAGCATTTCGCTGAGTGGGTCCGCATTGACATCAAATATTTTGACGTCAAAATGTCTTTAAAATTGCTTACATAGGGGGCAATTCAAAAAACGAATGATAACAAAATCGGGGGATAGAGATTGGTGTTGCAGTTACATAATATCTATCATCTCCATCCAAATTTCAATCACACCACTGGATAAATGAAGGATCGATAATAGATATAGTCTAGATCAAGTAGCCAGTACCAGTTAAGTTGGTTACAGCTTATATTGAATAAATCAACTAAAAGCTATCTTCAATTAGCAATATGTTGGACTTAACTGGTGCGCAAATGTTGGCGATTTCAGCTGAAAGACTTCGAGAGGACAGCGCACACATAACTTATAAAGTTGAGGCTTTATTAGCAGCGGTGCAAACTAGATTTTCAGCTGTTTCGTAGGTATGCCCGTTTGCCGTGAGAATTAGCGGATAACGCACCTCAGTCATCCTCCAACTTCTATTACATAAACAAATTTATTTTAAAATGGAAAATAAAACAAAATGAGCCTATTTTGTTTTATTTTCCATTTTAAACTTAACCGCATGCTGTAGTCTCCTGAGAAAACCTCGAAAGGCAGTTAATTCAGACATACATAGCTTTGTAGTGTAGTACTTATAACCGTGGCGCACGGCAGTTGAGCTTCACTTGACTAGCCATTTCTTTACGCTTTTAATGTCTTATTTGCCATATTGCTGTCTTTCATATTGCTAAGAGAGGAAGTCAAATTACATAACCTTCTTACGCCTACTAATTTCTTCTGATTAAATTGGTTGTGAGTTCCAATACAACAACATCCCTGATACAATAAAAAATTTGCCTTACGATATATTATATAAAATGGTATAGGTTAAGACCTGCGGTGCAGAGACTTGAACGCTGACCGTTGGGCTGGTTCACAGACTACAAGTCGCACAGCGAGCGATGGAGAGAGTAATGAGAGAGAGATACAAATAAATGTTTCATTCATTCATTCATTCATTTTTTGTATTGTAAATACAAAAAAATACAATACAAAAGACCTGTCGGGAGGCCACAGATGCGATGGAAAGACGACATCGTAAATCTGGTGGGCATCAACTGGATCAAAGTGGCCCAAAACAGAAAGAGATGGAGGAGGTTGAAGGAGGCTATACCAATATGGTAGAGAGTGGGCTGAGATGATGATGATGAATTACAAATCGCTCCGCTCCGCTCCCCGCTGCCAAATAAGCCGCCACCATCTGGCCACAGTCCAAGTGGGAAATCCTACATTTTGTTTATTGTCTGCCCATCTTTTTTAGCTCTCGAAAAACCATTGTTTTATGAAGGTTTTTGGTTAATTAGATTTTATTGTACTATTTCTTCTGTGCTTTCTTTATTATTAAAAATACTTGGCTGTTATTCGAACATGACTTCACGAGAGATCTCTGTCTATTTTATTTCATGTCTGCCTAAAAAGAAGCGTCTTTCTTTATTATGAAAATCATCATTATCATTTGACGAGCTCGGTGGCGTAGCGGTCAATGACGCGGCTTCGACACTAACGCTCGTGGGTTCGATTCCCACACAGGACAAACATTTGTGTGCATGAACATGTCTGTTTGTCTTAGTGTGGGTGTTTTCTATGTATCATTAATATGTATTTACAAAAAAAAAATGTATTTACGTATGTTTATCAGTTGTCTAGTACCCATAACACAAGCTTCGCTTACTTTGGGGCTAGATGGCGCTGTGGAATTTGTCTGACAATATTTATATTTATATATAATCATCATCATCATCATCAGCCTGTGTCTACCTGCTACTTGATATGGATTAAATAATTTGAATGATTAAATAATTCTCTTGATATGATCAGATGAAATAATTTATAGAGAGTCAAGAATTGCCGCGGCACAAAAGAGCCTCAGAGCTATCCAGCGATGCTCCGTTTTCCGCGTCCAATAGCTACCAGCAACTTTTGTTGAGATCGTCAGTCAATCTAGAGAGGGCGGGGGGGGGGGGGGGGGGGGGGATTCTACGTGGCAACCAGCAACTTTTGTTGAGATCGTCAGTCAATCTTGAGAGGGGTGAAGGGGGGGGGGGGGGGGCGTTCTACGTGGCCTCCACTCTATTACTTTCCTCACCCATCTGCCATCGCTGACTCGGCAGATGTGGCCAGTCCACTGCCACTTGAACTTGCTGACTCTGAGAGCTATGTCGACCACTTCGATTCTCCGTCGAATTTCTTCGTTCCGGATTCGATCCCTTAGAGTAACTCCAAGCATTGAATGAATGAATGAATGAATGATTGAATGAATGAATGAGTGAAGCATTGAAGAAACAGAAGAAGAAACATTTATTGTAACATGACACAACACTATTACATATATTACAGGTAAGATAGGTAATACAGAAAGACGAAACAATAGTGCTGCATGATGCCACAAATTGGACCCAGCTCAGCATTATGCTGTGGTCTGACTATGTTAGACCCCAGCGCTGATTTTCAGCTGGGACCAATCTGTGACACCACGGACGAACAAACAGACGCAATACAGGTGTTTGTGTATTGGTAAATGTAAATTTTTTTAACCAACATTATGGCACATAAAATCTAAATCATTATCATTGCTCTCTCCATCACTCGCTGTGCGACTTTTAGTCTGAGAACCAGCCCAACGGCCAGCGTCCAAGTCTTTCCACATATGCTTTCCGCATCATCAATGCACCAGTAAACATCACTACATAGTATAAAACAAAGTCGCTTTCTCTGTCCCTATGTCCCTTTGTATGCTTAAATCTTTGAAACTACGCAACGGATTATGATGCGGTTTTTTTTAATAGATAGAGTGATTCAACTGGAAAGTTTATATGTATAATATATGCATAACATAGTAGAAAAACACTGATAATTTAGAGGTTTCTAATGTGATGTCGTAAATAAACACATTTTTTTGCTCTTTCATTGCAAACGCTGGCTGAACCCAACGAGATAGATTAAAATAATGTAGTACAGTATTGTTCACCTTAAAATGGTCTACAAAAAAGTTCGCGACGGTATATGTCTATCTCTTAGTGGTAACACACAATAACCGTTATTTTATCCTTTGCTTTTTACAAGAAATAATGCCTTATTTACGAAGCGATTTTAAGCAATACAGAATTAATCCTTATCCAATTAAGTACCTTAAATACATTGCGCATTTAATATAGATCAATATGGCCCTTCACAGCATGTAATTTAAATGAATAGTTTAGAAGATATTACACATTTAAAATGCAGGGACTTAACGGCTGTGGCGGTACCGGCCGCGGAGCCGGCGGCGTGTGCCTATAACTGGGGAAGGACTGGATAGGACAAAGCGCAAAGACCTTCTGTAGTACATTTAGTATCAGCATTGCACTCGTGCGAAGCCGGGGCGGGTCGCTAGTTAAATTGATAATATAACGTGGTGCACCCTGCTGACGAGGCACTGGAGAAAAGAGTGATAGGGCGTAGCTTATTTTGTAAGCCGTTTGACTAGGGACGTACCTTCGCTGCACTGATTACCACAGCCATATAACAATTCCCTTGAGGGTTGTTGTGTCCCTGCGAGTGAATGAGGTCACCAGGAAGGAAGGAGTTGTTGCATTGACAGCGGGGCTAACAGCACGCGAGCGATATATCTTTATTTTTTTATACTACGTCGGGTGGCAGACAAGCATACGGCCCGCCTGATGTGAAGCGGTTGCCGTAGCCATATAAACGCTCGCAACATAAAATATAGCTCGCGCGCCGCCACCTCCGCTGCCCACGCAGCATCTCCTTCCTTTCTGGTGGCCTCACTCACGCGCAGGAACACAACAACCCTCAAGGGAATTGTTATTTTGCTGCGGTATTCTGTGAGGTGGAGGTACATTCCCCAGTCGGGTAGCTTACAATTACGCTCCCTACCTCTCTTTTCGCCAGAGCTTCGTTTGTCAGTCAGCAGGGTACACCGCATGCAGGTGAAGTTGGCTTTGGTTCAAAGATGTTGATGAACCACTTACACCCCAAACACATATGAAGTTGCGAGCGTTTATTTTTGTTTTTTTTTTTACATGAGAGATAGGCAAACGAATATGTGGGCCGGTGGAAATCAATCACCACCGCCTTTGGAGATCAGCTACCAAAATACCAAGAGGTCACCGATCCGTTGCCAGCCTTTTAAGGAAAGTAATGACTCTGTTTTTGAAGGCTCCCATGTCGTAATTGTTCGGAAATACCGCTGAGGGAAGTTGATTTCCCAGTTTCACCGTTCGTGGCATAAAATGTCTTAAGAAACGTACTGTGGTAGATCGCCAATTATCAAGATGATATGGATGGAATTTTAATTTATGGCGAGTTGTACAATAGTGGAACTCAGCGGCAGGTATCAAATCAAACAGCTCATCCGAGCACTCCCCGTGATAAAATTTGTATAGAACGCAAAGAGACGCTACATCTCTACGTGTAGAGAGATAGTCCAGTCGATTCGAAATCATTGGGTCACCGACGGTTATATGGCTACGGTAACCGCTTTACATCAGACGGGCCGTATACTTGTATGCCACCCAACGTAGTATGAAAAATATACTACCCTTTTTTGAGGTTGGTTAAAAAATATTTCTGGACAATTTACACAGCGCCATCTAGTCCCAAATTAAGCGTAAAGCTTGTACTATGGGTACTAGACAACTGATAAATGTACTTAACTTTATTTTTGTAAATACATACAAAAAAAATGTATTTGAGTACATTTATCAGTTGTCTAGTACCCATAGTACAAGCTTTGCCCATAGTTTACGCCTTATAATACATAGTAAACACCCAAATCAAGACAAAGAGATATGTCATGCACACAAATGTTTGTCTTGTGCGGGGATCGAACCCGCGACCTCGGAGTCAAAGTATTCATTGCTAGCCATTCGACCACCGAGCTCGTCTTGACTTCTCTTCTTTGACGGGCTCGGTGGTCGAATGGTTCGATCCCCGCATAAGTCAAATATTTGTGTGCAAGAACATGTCTGTTTGTCTTGGTCTGGGTGTTTTCTATGTATTATAAGTATGTATTTACAAAAAAAAAATGTATTTAAGTACATTTATCAGTTGTCTAGTACCCAAAACACAAGCTTTGCGCTTAATTTGGGACTAGATGGCGCTGTGTAAATTGCCCAGAAATATTTATTTATTTATTATTTATAAAAGAAGAAGAAGGGTACTCACGATATCTCTCCAAAAGGCGCGAATGCATCTCGAAGACTCTGCGTTTCTATTTCTGGACTTAGATCTCCGACGAAGATGTGGTAATGTTCTGTAACAAACAAATAACAATATATCATCATCATCATCAAGTCATTTTAGTCTCCACTACAGGAGCACGACCCTCTCTCGTCCGTCTCAGACAGAAGAAGGATTTGGCGTACACTCCCCACGCTGGCCAGACGGGTTTCATCATCATTTGGGATGCAAGTGGTTCATCAACATCTTTGAACCAAAGCCAACTTCACCTGCACGTGGTGCGCTCTGCTGACTGACAAACGAAGCTCTGGCGAAAAGAGAGGTAGGGAGCGTAATTGTAAGCTACCCGATTGGGGAATGTACCTCCACCTCACAGAATACCGCAGCCAAATAACAATTTCCTTGAGGGTTGTTGTGTTCCTGCGAGTGAGTGAGGTCACCAGAAACGCTTTTTTATTGCTAATAATAATATATTATTGACTGGAACAAAAATTCTGTATTTTTGTTCCAGCCAATAATATATTAAAAGAAAATTAAAAGAATTTTTGGAAGTAAAACTTCTTTATGCATGCTTGATTTGGGAAGTAAGCTGGTGAATGCATGATGAGAGCGTTACGAAAGTGTGATCGGGCGAGGCGAACGGAAGTTGAGAGGGAGATATACGTTAGTAGAGCTAAAGAAGTTTTACTTCAGTCATGCGGTCTAAACACACTCGTTGTTTTTGTTACCTACTATTTTTTTTTTAAAAGAAAAACCCTACTGAAAATCCTAAATTTTCAGCGAAATTTATTGAGCTTATAAAATCGTCCGGTCGTTCTGTCTGTCCGTTGCCATGAAACTCAAAATTTAGAAATTCTGACTTCGGATTCGTGTAGAGCATCAAAAAGTAGTAATGTAAAGTCACCTTGGTTTTCCGATAACAATTCGGGATTTCGAAAAAATAAAAAAATAAATTTCGCAATGCCACCATAGCGAAATTTATTTTTTACTAACCAACAGGGTGCACCACTGGCTCTGCTAGTAAACCGGTTTTGAACTGGAAGCATCATAAATGAACTTTGGATATTCAAAATTGTATATGTATATATTCGCAATTCAATTTGCCGATAAAAGCGCTTCCTTGATAGGGTTGTCACCTCCGCTAATAAGATTTATTGACATAACATTATTAACGTCGAGGTTTGTGTGTGTTTGAACGTACGAATATATTATGAGAAAATGTGGTCGTTGAATTACGTTGATGTATATAAATTTGAGATATTTTGAGGTGTAAGTGGTTTATCCACATCTTTGAACCAAAGCCAACCCTGCTGACTGACAAACGAAGCTTTTCAAGATAACCAAGGTAACGCATACGGCAAGGTAACCTTAAAGTTTTGGGATGTAAGTGGTTCATCAATATCTTTGAACCAAAGCCAACTTCACCTGCACGAAGTGCACTCTGCTGACTGACAAACGAAGCTCTGGCGAAAAGAGAGGTAGGGAGCGTAATTGTAAGCTACCCGACTAGGGAATGTACCTCCACCTCACAGAATCATCATCATCAGGTCCATTTTAGTCTCCACTACAGGAGCACGACCCTCTCTCGTCCGTCCTAGACGGAAGGAGGATTTGGTCTACACTCCCCCACGCTGGGCCAAACGGGTTGGGGAGGCCTGATCGATATTTGTTAATGTACATCCCTTAGTCGCCTTGTACGACATCCACGGGAAGAAACGGAGTGATTCTATGTATTATAAGTATGTATTTACAAAAAAAAATGTATTTAAGTGCATTTATCAGTTGTCCCGTACCCATAACACAAGCTTTTCAGACGGCGCTGTGTAAATTGTCTAGAAATATCTATCTATATCTATATGGTGAAAAAATTATATTCTAGTCTGCCGGAAACCACACGGCCTATTAATAATAATATTCTTATTTTTTTGTCATTATTTTTCTGTACTAGCATTTGGATATTGTCCATTGGCAAAGAAGAAATGTTTGAAAGAATCTTGCCAAAAAAATGGGGTCTTTTTTTAAATAATCAGATAATACATCAATTACAATTCAGTTTGTATATTGTATGTCAAATAAATAAAGCCAAATAATTACCTATTGTATATGTCGCAGCCAATTCGTAAAATCCGCGGCATTACATAACGTCTAGCTGTTTTAAAAAATGACGGAGCCATTATTATTATTTCAACCCGCTTATTTATCATATGATTACACGAGTGAATTGTTGTTCCCCTTTTGCATTGCCAACTTTAATATGAACGAATGTGATGAATACATAACATATTATCTTACATAGAATATACCAAAGTGTGTGTGTGTTTTGAAGAACCCTCTGCTGTAGTCTCCTTACAAAACCTCGACAGGCAGTTCATTCCATAGTTTTAAAGTACGCGGGAGAAAACTTCTCTGGAACAGCACAGTACGCGACCACTTAGGTTCCAATGTGTGAGGATGTGTGTGTGAGTGGAGTGACCCGCTTATTTATCATATGATTACACGAGTGAATTGTTAACTGATGGTGCATCACCAAGAATACTATAATAATATAATCAAATAGCTTGGCTATTTCTAATCAGAACACAAACCTATCCAAATCTAATTAGAAGATAATTTAAATACAATCTGCCTAAGGTTAGCCGTTCTGTAATATGGCGGTTCACATGATGTATGTATACATGATGTGTGTATTATGTATTTGTAAACACAAATCGACGCGCAGTAGTCGATTAGGTTATCGATACAGAACTCTGTGCTTGACGTTTTTGATAAGTTTTGATGAGATGATGATGATGATGTTGCCTACGTTGTCTTTTGAAGTCGATAGCATATAAATATTTGTTATACCACTAAAGTGGAAAACAAGCATACTAACTAGGCATCAGGCGGGCGCCTGATGGAAGCAGTCATCGTAGCCTATGAACACCTGTAACACCAGGGTTGCCGATCCTGTGAAAATCTCTTCATGCCCTTTTTGAAGAACCCCATGCTGTAGTCTCCTTAGAAAACCTCGACAGGCAGTTCATTCCTTAGTTTTAAAGTACGCGGGAGAAAACTTCTCTGGAACAGCACAGTACGCGACCAGTTAGGTTCCAATGTGTGAGGATGAATTCCCTGTCGATGGCGAGCGATGCGAGTGTAGAAGGAGGCCGTGGGCATCATGTCAAACATCCCCTCTGAACACACCCAATTGTACAATCGGTAGAACATACAGAATGTGGTCTGTTGAGAATATGATCTTCAGCGACGGAGGGGGGGGGGGGATTTTTTTTTTCCCTACGTCGTCGCTGAATATCCACATTCGTAAATCCACCACATTCGCAAAAAAAATCATATAATACATAGAAAACATCCAGACCCAAGACAAACAGATATTTTAATCCACACAAACTTGTGCGGGAATCGATCCCGTAGCCTCGGAGTCAATAATAATAATATCATTTATTTGCAGACCAAAGATCCATACACATTGTTCATAAAAAATCCCACACAAAATTAAAATAAAAATACAACATACACAAAATCAATGAAATACATAATCATATTAAATGTCACATAAAATAATATAATAAAACAATAGTATCAATTAATAAAATCAGAATAAAATAATAAATATTACAATGTGAAATAATTTTGAAAAATAAATTGTATATAACTATGTAATTAAAGTTGTCGTGCTCGCTCTCGAGGCACTGGCGCATGAAGTTGCAGCCAGTGCCTCGGGAACGGGCCGTCCGTCCGTGCTGCGATGACTTCCAGGAGGCCGTTACAACTGTCCCGCATCCTGCGCATCATGGATGCCGCTCGTTTCCGCATTGTAGCGTAGAAGCAGTCAACTCTGGCTTCGGCGAACATCCCAGATGCGCTACAGAAGCGGGGCAGTCGAAACAAAGTCCTGAATGCATTATTATATTGAACACGGAGGGCGCTGTATGCCTTTTGCGAGTAGTGAACCCACGGGCTGCTGGTATAAAAAGAGGTGCAATAGGCTCGAAACAGTGTTAACTTTACTTCTCTGGAGCACCTAGCAAACCTGCGGGAAATCATATTCGCTCTAACCGACAACGCCCTCCGTTCACGTTCAATATCTTTGTCATCCTTCATCTCATCGGTCACAATATGTCCTAAATATTTAAATTGCTGTACCCGCTTCAAAGGCATCCCGTCCAGTCTAACAGGGGGTACAAAAGATGGACATTTAGTCCCAGCTTTAAAAATCAAAAATTCACTTTTCTTTACATTGTATTTTAACCCGTGCTTATTAACGTACTGTTCACATACCGATATGAGTTCTCTAAGACCCCCGACCGATGCACTCAATAGCACCATGTCGTCAGCATAGCTGATATTATTGTAACAGACTCTGTCAATATGGCAGCCGACATGGCGACCACTAAGCTCAACTATTAGATCGTTGATGTATAGGTTGAAGAGCGTCGGAGAACTCAATCCCCCTTGCCTCACACCACACTCCAACCTATACGACTCCGACAGCGTGTCCGCCCATCTGACATTGTTGATCTGGTTTCCGTACCAATATCGCAAGACGTTGATAAGTTCCGGAGGCACGTGTATCTTTTCAAGCTTTTCCCACAAGATGTTATATGAAACCAAATCAAAAGCTTTCGACATGTCGAGAAAGCAGGCGTAGACAGGTGTGTTTCGGTCAGTATAATATTTGACAGCATGCTTCAAACACACAATCGCATTTTCGGTAGAGAGACCGGGTCTGAACCCAAACTGGTTATCGTGTGGTACGACGTATTTGTTAATGTGTGAGTTTAACATGCCATCATATACCTTTGCTATTACAGTAGCCAATGAAATAGGTCTGTAGTTAGTCCTATCCGCTAAGTTACCAGTCTTGTTCTTTATTATAGGCACAACAACCGTTCTCATTAGCTCTGTCGGTAAGTACGAGTGACCCAATGTAACCAAATCAATGTAACCATTGTAATGAAATGAAATGTCGTTTATTTCAATAATTTCTTTTATCAAAAAATATCTTATTTAGTTTAGTTTATCTAGTGAGATTCCTTATCATTTCCACTCCGTCTATATTCCCATCCCACTGCGTGTAGTTCACAACTATAATGGACGTAATTCGACAAGTATATCCAAGTTTGGCAGAGAAACAATCCTTATGAGTTGGTATTAGTTTGGTAAATGATACGAAAATTATTGGATTATTTATTTGGTATATTCTATGTAAGATAATATGTTATGTATTCATCACATTCATTCATATTAAAGTTGGCAATGCAAAAGGGGAACAATATTTTCTGTTACCTAA
This sequence comes from Hypsopygia costalis, assembly GCA_937001555.2. Taxonomy (NCBI): domain Eukaryota; kingdom Metazoa; phylum Arthropoda; class Insecta; order Lepidoptera; family Pyralidae; genus Hypsopygia; species Hypsopygia costalis. The sequence continues at coordinate 1,824,313 of OW443355.2, forward strand.
GTTTAGATGTGTCACTAATCTGCAGTACCCTAATAATAATATCTATCCCCAAGAAAATCATTTAAATCAAAACTGTCTCTAGATATAAATCATCAGCTTAACAAATCATTAGTATCATTTATTTCGTTTGATCATCAAAATAATAGATCTGTCAACAAATAAATAGATCAGCTCCTTAATTTAATGAAAAAATGGCTAATAGGGGCGAAGTTAAATTGGCGTCATATTCACTGACGAGTCTTACCAATACTTGGTCAATGTAATAAATCATGCTTTGGTTAGATTTGAGTTGATTTTTCGTTAGGTTAGGGTTTTCTTGTGTACTGTCAACGGAAATAGGGGCTCCGCGAAGCGGAGCTCCGTCAACCTAGATGATGAATGATGTGGTGCCAAGTAAGCTTAATTATTAACAATTGACAATATAATACATATAAAAAACATTTATTTGCTACTAGACCCTATATCTCCATGATTTTAAGTGATTTATTGTGGAATCGATTTTATATTGTTTGGTGACTACATTTTGGCGTAAATCTATTATTTTGCGGGCAAACCGTATTAATTAAGAAACAGAAAACTAATTAAATTGGCGATAGCTTAAATGATACCCATGCAAAAGTTTATTTTCATTAGGTTGGTGTGATTTCTTCCAAGACAAAGAGAGGTATAGTTTTTTGTTTCTTTCTCTGTCTCTCTGTCGTGTACTGTAATGGCGTGGTATGTTGTATATATTGTTTTGAATATTAAATTCATATTTGCTCATTTAAATATTGTTTCTTTACAAATCCCAACAGTTCAGAGTCATAGAAAAAATATATGGACTACTTTTGAAATCGATTTCTTTTGTACAAGAGGGGGGCAAACGAGCATGTGTGTCACCTGGTGGAAAGCAATCACCACTGCCTATGGAGATCAGCAACTACAAGGGCTCGCCGATCCGTTGCCAGCCTTTTAAGGGAAATATGTACTCTGTAAGGGTCCCATGTAGTAATTGTTTGGAAATACCACTCAGGGAAGTTGATTCCGTTGATTGAAAATTCAAACTTCTGTCGAGAGTTCAAAATTTATCATATACGAACATCACTCGATTGGATTGGTGGGTGTTCTCCTCCTCCAGCTTTATGCCCCCCCCCCCCCATAAGATATAGAGAATGCCGTAGATTATATAATGTTACAGTCAAAACTCAAAACCAGATTATAGATGATGGCTGCTCGATGCTGACAATTCATACTTTTCTCATTCTCCATATCAACTTTACCCCCCCCCCCCTGGGCCATCGGTTGGCGACGACCTTGCTCGTAACACATAATTTTTGGGTTGTAAGTGGCTGCCCACGATCTTGAGAGCCAAAGCTAACATCACTTGCCGACTAGCAAAAGAGGGCCTGACAAATGTTTTCCAAAAGAGTGTGAAGGATTTTACTGGATCAGCAACGCGCATGTGATGCCGCTAGTGTTACAGGCATATTCAATAGTCAATGACGCGGCTTCGACACCAACGCTCGTGGGTTCGATTCCCACATAGGACAAACATTTGTGTGCATGAACATGTCTGTTTGTCTTGGTCTGGGTGTTTTCTATGTATCATAAGTATGTATTTACAAAAAAAATGTATTTAAGTATGTTTATCAGTTGTCTAATACCCATAACACAAGCTTCGCTTACTTTGGGGCTAGATGGCGCTGTGTAATTTGTCTGACAATATTTATTTACTTATTTACAATAGGCTAGGGTAACTGCTTTGAATCAGGCGGGCTGTATGCTTCTTTCTCACCTTAGTGGTTATAAAAAATAATAGTGCTGTAGTGTAACAGTGGCACAATATTACGTTTACTTTGAAAAACCAGCAAAACTTCTTTACGCTCGTGTGACTTGGTGAGTAAGCTGGTGAATACGTGGCGAGAGCGTTACGAAAACGGCGAACGGAGGTTGAGAGGGAGACAAGTTAGTAGAGCTGTTTTTTTTTTAAACAACGTCGGGAGGCAGACAAGCATACGGCCCGCCTGATGTGAAGCGGTTACCGTAGCTATATTAACGCTCGCAACATAAAATATCGCTCGCGCGCCGCCACCCCCGCTGCCAACGCAGCATCTCCTTCCTTTCTGGTGACCTCACTCACTCGCAGGAACACAACAACCCTCAAGGGAATTGTTATTTCGCTGTGGTATTCTGTGAGGTGGAGGTACATTCCCCAGTCGGGTAGCTTACAATTACGCTCCCTACCTCTCTTTTCGCCAGAGCTTCGTTTGTCAATCAGCAGGGTGCACCGCGTGCAGGTGAAGTTGGCTTTGGTTCAAAGATATTGATGAACCACTTACACCCCAAAAAGCCCACAAGCTAAAGAGGTCTAAAGGACACTCTATTTTTTTTAGTGCGAATGGGATGGAAACTTATCCATTTGTCTTTCTCAGGCTACGAAATATACTTACACCAAAAGCACTACAGTGCCAACCCTGAGCATCCGTAACTGAATTCGTAATGTAATCAATGCCCTGACAATTTGTATGGGCGTGTGAAGTACATTTAAATATTTTGTCTCTTTCGTGCATGAATAAAACGTATATGTGTAAAAGAGAGAGAGCTTAGTCCCAAATGTTACAGTATGTGATTTAAAAATACAAAATGGTGGCTTAGGGTTGTCACATTTTATTTTCACAGTAAAATGTGGTTTCTTGAAACAAGAAATAACAGTTATCAAGTAATTAATTGTGTGGAGCAAGCGTAGCGTGCTGGACGCTTATATACGAGCTCGGTGGCGTAGCGGTCATAGACGCGGCTTCGACACCAACGCTCGTGGGTTCGATTCCCACATAGGACAAACATTTGTGTGCATGAACATGTCTGTTTGTCTTGGTCAGGGTGTTTTCTATGTATAATAAGTATGTATTTACAAAAAAAAAGGATTTACGTATGTTTATCAGTTGTCATAACACAAGCTTCGCTTACTTTGGGGCTAGATGGCGCTGTGTAATTTATCTGACAATATTTATTTATTTATTATTATACGCCGAAAAGTGATTCTTGGAAATGAATTGGCTCCAAAACCACTGAATCGATTTTGATGAATTGATTGAATTAAGTGTTCTATCTTGTACTATCAGGCTTGGGAATGAACTGCCTGTTGACGTTTTTCCAGGAGACTACAGCATGGGGATCTTCAAAAAAGGACATGAAGAAGAAAGCAGAGATTTTAACGGTCGGCTAATTGCTTATCATTAGGCAAGCCATATGCTTGTTTGGCTCCTGTGTGGTATAAAAATATATCCCAATTAGCAAAACGACTGAAAATATTTCACCACACATTCCCACCACTGTGTCACCTGTGTAGCCAGGATTAACAGCGGCGACCGCTAAAAAGGCAATGAACAGTGAAGTCCACTGCAGTCCCGGGGGTAAAACTACGGCTGCCTTGGAACTCACAACGAATTTAATCAAAAGAAATTAGTAGGAGTAAGAAGCTTTTGGAATTTGACTTCCCCTCTTAGCAATGTGAGAGACAGAAAATATATCAAATAGGGCATAAAATGACGAGCTCGGTGGTCGAATGGTTAGCAATGGCCACTTTGACTCCGATGTCGCGGGTTCGATTCCCGCACAAAACAAACATTTGTGTGCATGAACATATCTGTTTGTCTTGGTCTGGATGTTTTCTATGTATTATAAGTATGAATTTACAAAAAAAATGTATTTAAGTACATTTATCAGTTGTCTAGGTGTACCCATAATACAAGCTTTTCGCTTAATTTTGGACTAGATGGCGCTGTGTAAATTGTCCAGAAATATTTATTTATTTATTTATTTAAAAAGAAATGGCTAGTCAAGTGAAGCTCAACTGTCGTGCACTGCGGATTTTAAGTATCTAACACTATTGGGACCTAAAACATTGAGTTGTTACCTAACACATCGATTCCAATAACATGAATTGCAAAATCGTCTGAACGCTTGGTAATTCTCCCTTGTCATCAAATCAATATAGTATACTATATTGATTTGCAACCCCCCGGATGCGACATGCATTGGTTTCAACATATCGTCCGACTCCCGCCACCAAAGATAACACTCTCTGATTAGCGATGAAATGAATGTAAAAATAAATGATTGGCATTACGAGGCATTCAATCATACATGTGTATTTATTAATTATTCAGAATGATTTTCATATTCCAAACATTATTTAGCAAAGGAGGTCGCGTCAATTATTGAAATAACCAAGACAGCCATTATTTGCCTTTACAATGGCTTCCACTGACGTTATGTAATCGTATTGACACTATTTTAACTGAAATCAAATACTACGAGGTGTTGAATACATCTGCAATGTATTTTAATCAGCATATTATTGGAATCGATGTTTTAGGTAACAACTCAATGTTTTACGTCCCCAATAGTGTTAGAAACTTAAAATCCGTGGTGTACGACAGTTTTTATTATACTACGTCGGGTGGCAGACAAGCATACGGCCCGCCTGATGTGAAGCGGTTACCGTAGCCATATTAACGCTCGCAACATAAAATATCGCTCGCGCGCCGCCACCCCCGCTGCCAAGGCAGCATCTAATTCCTTTCTGGTGACCCCACTCACTCGCAGGAACACAACAACCCTCAAGGGAATTGTTATTTGGCTGCGGTATTCTGTAAGGTGGAGGTACATTCCCCAGTCAGGTAGCTTACAATTCCGCTCCCTACCTCTCTTTTCGCCAGAGCTTCGTTTGTCAGTCAGCAGGGTGCACCGCGTGCAGGTGAAGTTGGCTTTGGTTCAAAGATGTTGATGAACCACTTACACCTACAGTTGAGCTTCACTTGACTAGCCATCTCATTTTATGCCTTATTTGCCATATTTGCTGTCTCTCACATTGCTAAGAGGGGAAGTCAAATTCCATAAGCTTCTTACTCCTACTAATTTCTTCTGATTAAATTAGTTGTGTGTTCCAAGGCAGCCGTAGTTTTACCCCCGGGACTGCAATGGACTTCACTATTCATTGCCTTTTTTGGCGGTCGCCGCTGTTAATCCTGGCTACACAGTGGTGTCAAGCCGTGTGGTTTCCGGCAGACTAGAATAGAATCACTCCGTTTCTTCCCGTGGATGTCGTACAAGGCGACTAAGGGAAATACATTATATAACATCGATCAGGCCTCCCCAACCCGTTTGGCCAGCGTGGGGAGTGTAGGCCAAATCCTCCTTCCGTCTAGGACGGACGAGAGAGGGTCGTGCTCCTGTAGTGGAGACTAAAATGGACCTGATGATGATGATGATGACACAGTGGTGAGAATGTGTGGTGGGCTCCCGTTCCGTTAATCATCATTATCATTCTGTATCTATATAGTTTAAAAAAAGATATCGATAGACGCATACAGGCAGCTTTTAGAAAGCTGCGGCACATCCTCACCGCAGATATACCCCAATGCTTGAAAACCAAAGTGTTCAATCAGTGCGTCCTCCCCGCTATGACCTACGGTGCAGAGACTTGGATGCTGAATTGCTGACCGTTGGGCTGGTTCACAGAGTAAAAGTCGCACAACGAGCGATGGAGAGAGCAATGCTTGGAGTTTCTTTAAAGGATCGAATCCGTAACGAAGAAATTCGACGGAAAACTAAAGTGGTCGACATAGTTCTCAGAGTCAGCGAGTTAAAGTGACAGTCATCATCATCAGGTTATTTTAGTCTCCACTACAGGAGCACGACCCTCTCTCGTTCGTCCCAGACAGAAGGAGGATTTGGTTTACACTCCCCACGCTGGCCAGACGGGTTGGGGGGGCCTGATCGATGTTTTATAATGTATTTCCCTTAGTCGCTTTGTACGACATCCACGGGAAGAGACGGAGTGATTATATTCTAGTCTGCCGGAAACCACACGGCCAAAGTGGCAGTGGGCTGGCCATATCTGCCGAGTCAGCGATGTTAGATAGGGAGGAATGTCCTAGAGTGGAGGCCATGTATGGAGCGACGAAGCGTAGGACTTTCCTCACTAGATGGACCGACGACCTCAAAGCGGCTGCTAGCGCTTGGATGCGGAAAGCGGAGGATCGTATATGGTGAAAACGCTGGCCTCCTAGTGTTTTTAAGCCGCCTAAAAGTCACTGATTATGGCTTAACGTCACCAATGATATTGAATTAAACTATAATAGTAGTTTATGAAACTGTTGCATAATAAGGGTTCTTAAAAGACGAGTGTGAGTTTATAACATGAGCCGAAGGCGAATGTTATAATAGACCACACGAGTATTTCAAGACATAATTATGTGCAGTTTCATACACTACTTTATCTAATCTCATGAAATATATGATAATAATATTTTAAATACAACCATGAAGTAATTTAACAGCTTTATTTCTTACATAAAAATCCATTTGCAGATCGAGCATGCGTAGTGCGCATGCGCGACGCGCCGCGCGGCGCCGCGTTCACAGATTATGTAGAAAAATTTTGCAAAGTTGCAATGTATTTGCATTGCAACCTGTTTAAAATACCTGTATCCAGGGCTGAAGCTGTATCGAAATGGTAAAAAAGTTATTTTACGATACAGTTGTCCATAGAAGAGCTGTATCGAAAAATAACTTTTTAAATTTATTTTGATAGCTTGTGCGTAAAGACTGTCATTAAGATACTGTGTTTAGTTTTTTAATGTGTAAATTTCAGTATGAGATTAGATAAAATATATTAACAACTGTATGTTGCCTATTGATAATTATGTTAAGCAACGTATGTCGGGTAATATATGCATCCGGGACACCGCGCCGTGATGCTACATAATGTTTGCCGCAGAGTGACATAGATACATGCTAAGTGTATGGTATATGTATAGGGTTGGCATGATAAGGGATCTGACTGGATTATGTCTAAACCATCATCATAACAATGATTAGATGTATAATTGACACAATTATTATTTAAATCTGCATATATTCAGCGGTGTAAAATGACGCTGAGTAGATCGGCTTACTTCAGAAATCGCGCTGCCCTGTCGTAGACAAGGTTCTTAATGACATTTCCATTGTGTAATAATTTTAACAATCATTTTATTTCTACTTTTTTACTAGATGTCCAAATAACTTAATTATGTTAAAATATATTTGATTCATGGTTTGGATACATTTTTATTGTAAAAAAACAATTTTATAAATAAGTATAACAAAAAAATTAGATAGGGCTATGTGAGACGTGTATTTCAGTGAATCGCTTTTAGTGTTAAAGATTGAAAGAAAAGATACAAACTTAAGGTCTTAGCACCGAGCTGACTAAATACGCTAAATAATGTTATTCATGTTTATTACTTAGAGTTTTGTAATTGTTAAGGTAAGACGTTATAGACCAATTCATTACAGTCCAGCCCCCTTACCACCAATGAATAAGCGACTCTATTGCAACTTGAATAGAGATCTTAGACACATTACAAAATTTAATGTAACACAATATTTAAAAATAAAACCGGCCAAGTGCGATTCGGACTCGCGCACGAAGGGTTCCGTACCATTATATATAAAAACGGCAAAAAAAATCACGTTTGTTGTATGGGAGCCCCCCTTTGTTTTATTTTATTTATAAAGTGAATATAAAACTAAATATTATGTGAGTATTTCAAGCGTCTACATATTACCGTTATCAATTGCGAGCAAAAACGAGCACAAAAATCACGTTTGTTGTATAGGAGCCCCCTTAAATATTAATTTTATTCTGTTTTTTAGTATTTATTGTTATAGCGGCAATAGAAATACATCATCTGTGAAAATTTCAACTGTCTAACTATCACAGTTCATGAGATACAGTCTGGTGACAGACGGACGGACGGACGGACGGACAGCGTAGCCTTAGTAATAGGGTTCCTTTTTACCCTTTGGGTACGGAACCCTAAAAAAAGAGCGTTAAAACTATATTCCACGTCAGGTAGCAAACTAGCATACGGCCCGCCTAATGTGAAGCGGTTACCATAGCTAACGATATACGCTCGAAACATGAAATATCACACGCGCACCGCAACCCTCCCTACGTGCGCTAGACGAGCTCGGTGATCGAATGGTGAGCAATGGCCGCTTCGACTCCAACATTTAACATTTTTTACCCATCCCAAAAAGTGCACAACGCCGCTAAAGAAGTTTTCACTTCAAAAAAATATTTTACATAAAAAAGTCGAAGACATGGAAGCTCGGAGGTCGAATGGTTAGCAATGGCCACTTTGACTCCGAGGTCGCGGGTTCGATCCCCGCACGAGGCAAATATTTCTGTGCATGAACATGTCTATTTGTCTTGGTCTGGTCTTATAATGGTCTGCACTTATAATGTTTCCGCTTTTGTACACCGGGTGTTTAATTGAAACATTATAAGTGCTGCCCTCTGTTATTCTGTGAGGCAGTTACTACTATACATTAATATATAATAGACTAGCAGCCCGTCCCGGCTTCGCACGGGCGGACATAAGATTTTTTTTATATTTTTTCCTTCTATTTAACAATAAATATAACCTATGTTATTCAGGGTGAATGTAGCTTTCCAATGGTGAAATATTTTTGAAATCGGCACAGTAGTTTTTGTGTTTAAACATTACAAACATACACACACAAAAATACAAATCTTTCCTCTTTAAAATAGTAGTGTAGATAAAGCGCTGTATAGATAGGCTTATGATATGTTTTTAAATAGAATTTAAAGGTTGGTTGTTGATTAAAACACAGAAAATACTCAGTTTCTTACTATTATTAGATACAACTCAGTAAATAAGTATTTCCAACCTGTAAATTAATTACTCACCTTTAAATTCTATTTTCGTTGTTACTTATCAATGGGTATTGACCTATAAACTAATTCGGTCTAATACAATTTGAATAGCACTTGTAGTACTTTAACCTCTCACCAAGGAACGCAAAACTTAATAATATAAAAATTTAAATATAACAGCTTAATAATAACAAACTTATCTTTATTAAAATTTCCTTTATAAGGTTATAGCACAATTCTACTTAAAACAAACAATAACTAAAACTAATAATGGAGCTCTATCTTACAGTTCACAAAACACTTAATTGAACAGGAAGTTGGAGGAGCAGAGGCTCAAACTCGGCGAACTTGTGGAAAATAATATCAAATGATAATAAATAAGAAAAAATATTTTTAGTAAAAAAAATCCGCTTCCACAAACTACTCTTCAATCGTAAGCACCATTAAAAAGTTAAAAACACTATCAGAACGGAATTTTACGATATTGAAATAATTTTAACAAAAAAATACCGATTCCAAACATTACTCTACATTTATGTATGTAGATACAGGCTAATGATGATGATGATGATGAAAAAAATATGAGACCAATCTGGAAGTATACTCTTTCAAATAAAAAAATCGGTTGTCTGTAAAGTCGGTTTACTGACGATAGTTGAACGTGACAACGTCATAAGAAAATACAATACAAATGGCAAGTTTGCATTTTTCAAAAGAAATTTTTAATGCAACGCCTCAGAGCGAGGTAACGCCGCATGAGTCATGTTTTTTCGTGCGTGCAGCCGGCTCCGTCGAATTATAAGACGTTGTCACGTCAAAATAGTTTTTTTTCAAATCACTTAATAAATGACGGAGTAATTAAGTAACAAACATTAAAAAAATACAACCGAATTGAGAACCTCCTCCTTCTTCGGAGTCGGTTAAAAATAGAAACACACTGAACACAACAATCGGCAACCGCCACGACAGTGCAAAGTTAACAACTATTATAAATGAAATATCGTTATTATAATATTCAAATACTACTTACTATATTTAGAAATAAATAAATAATTTATTTGTTGTATACATGAAAAAATACCTATTAATTAATCTATTATTAAAATAATAAAAGATCAATAAAATTCAAATTGCAATTCGTTCACAAATTAGTAATTTATATGCCATCAAAAACATAACTTGTAAAAAAACCAAGTCTCGCAACTCTTCTACCGTAAAAAGTTGTGAGATCCATGTAATACCAAGTCGGTTAATTCATTCAGTCCCTACTTATGGGACCTTCCCTCTTAACTTATTACGTAATTAGCTAACCAAACAACATCTTATACTGACCATATCAATATTAAAAATCTATTATGTTTTAAATAAACAGATTGACTTGGCCATCGCACTAAACAATCTAATTTAATATAATATCACTTGTGAGATACATTGTGTTTTCATGCGATGGCCAAGTCGATCTGTTTATATAAAACATAAAAGATTTTTAATATTGATATGGTCAGTATAAGATGTTGTTTGGTTAGCTAATTACGTAATAAGTTAAGAGGGAAGGTCCCATAAGTAAGGACTGAATGAATTAACCGACTTGGTATTACATGGATCTCACAACTTTTTACGGTAGAAGAACTGAGTTGCGAGACTTGGTTTTTTTACAAGTTATGTTTTTGATGGCATCTCATTGCTTTTTGTAGAGAAGTAGTCCTCCTTTTTTTCCTATCCGGTACTAGTTCTTGAGCTTCAGCTATAGTTTTTCTCAAAGCCCACTTCCTGTCTCTAGGGATTTTTCTCGGAGTCTTTGATGTTACAATTTTTGACAAGTTTGGACAGTAAATACTTCCTAGTCTATTGTATAATTAATAAAAACTATTAACTAGTATTTGTATATCTATCATCATCATCATCAGCCTGTATCTACCCAATGCTGGATTTCCATTCCATTATATTATACATAATACAGGTATACTGATTCATTTACCGCAAATGTAACTTTGTAATCCCATATATTTATATGGGATTACAAAGTTATTTATGCAGTTAGTGTATCTAGAAAACTGGACGGAAATTGCAAAATATTTTAATTTTTTCTTGATTTATACAGTAAAAACGAATTGTATTCTAAATTTGAAGCTTCTATGTCTGCTAGAAGTGCCTTAGAATTTTGATGATCGGTGAGTCAGTGAGTGAGTGACAAAATTAAGGAACTTTGATTAGTTATAATTCTAAAACTACTGGTTCAAATTGAATGAAATTTTAAATATACTGTGTTTATATAATACCTGCTTGGTTACTAAAAATTCAGGCTCCTAGTTTTATCCACAACAAAGTTATAGGGGGTCGAAAAAGGCCTGAAGTGCTTCGAGAAAAGGATGGTACGGCCGTGCCGCTTTTTGCTCGACTTGGTGGGGGCACTGCCGTGCCCCCAGATTTATGAAAATTCTACCCAAATATAAAAAAGCCTTGTACAGTAGCATACCATAGCCGTAAAGTATAGCGACGTATAGCGACATCTGCAATTATGTTTCAGTTTTGCACAATTATAATACGAAAAATTAAAAAGACAGGCATTTTATTCTGAAGTATTAATACATGTCTATGCTGCTTAAATTGTGCGGTTATTACGAATAAAATTTCCAACCTTCCTGTACCAAAATTGAATACTATTTGGTTCAAATATTATCAGTAACTTAGGTCCCATAATAAATAAATAAATATTACAGGACAATTTACACAGCGCCATCTAGTCCCAAATTAAGCGCAAAGTTTGTACTATGAGTACTAGACAACTGATAAATGCACTTAAATATTATTTTTTTTTTAAATGCATACTTAAAATACATAGAAAACACCCAAGACAAACAGACATGTTCATGCACACAAATGTTTCTCTTGTGTGGGGATCAAACCAGCGACTACGGAGTCAAAGTGGCCATTGCTAACCATTCGACCACCGTGCTCGTCATAATCACTTGTTAACAAAAGTTAATCCATCTAAACTGAAACCGATCACCCATCTTTACCTCGCATTAACAAGCACCACTTAACCTTGATTACCGTCCAACCCTCTCGGTGGCATGACCCCACTGCCCTGGATAATTAAAAAAATATGTTTTATAGTCACGCGAACAGTTCTCATGATTTAGTGGTTGTTTTAACGAGGGTGGTTATGTGGGGGTGGGTATTAGGGTTGCTTATGGTTATACCCGTGTTAATGTCTGTTCTGTAATGTTTTATAAATAAACTAGTTTATATTCAGGCAATTTGATCTACACTACTTTGCGTGCTTCCGCCACCAATTAGTTCATGTAAACTACTGCCGGCCGGCACCCGCCCACTACCGTTAGTAGTTGCATGCGACTGCCGTGGCTGCTTTGGTCGTCTCTGCTCAACCTGCTGCGGTCGTCTCGGCGAACCTCCAACATCTGAAATAGAAGTAACGTGCGACTGCAGCCGCCACGACTGCCGTGGTCGTCTCTGCGACACGTGTTTCGCCTCTACGCGAGGCATCCTCAGGCGATCTGTAAATGTTGATGGTTAGAACAAGAACTTACTAATGACAATTCCATCGCATTATAATTTATATTCAAAGACAAGGCCCTACCGCCGAAGTTGAAGCCGAATACCATCGGTTTTTTAATTCCAAAAATTGGTCTTATGGTAAAGTTGCTGACAAACATCTTCAGCATAGTCGGTAGAGCTTGAGGGGTTCCACCAGCTAAACTAAACATAAATATTTTCTGATTACCTATGTGTATCTTTATGTATGTGTGTTTATATATATGTATATATATATGTGTAGGTATATGTATGTGTTTATGTGTATATATGTATGTGTGTTTATATATGTATATATACATATATGTATTTGTGTATATATGTATGTATATTTATAAAAGTAAAATTATTTTATTTAATATGTACGAGTATTTGCATTCGTTTAAATTTATAATATAACTAAATTAACACTTTAATATTCTATTATACCTTTCCTGTGCACCTGCCATGTATTATCTCTGCATCACCATAAGGTTGACTGGTAGAGAATGCTTGTATAGCATTAAGTCAGCCTGTGTACAATTTTGTGCATAAAGTTTAAATAAATAAATAAAGCTACAATCTAAGATGTAGTCTAATTTTCGCATTCAAAAATTCCGATGATAATCGACTTCAGCTTCCGCGGTAGGGCCCCTGGACCGGAACAGGAAACAGTGGGAGAGAGAGACTGAGAGCAGATCTCCAACCGAAAGCAATGAGGGGAGGCATATGTTCAATACTGGACGAAAAGATGCCAACCATGATGATTATTACGATGAATAGACAGGTTAAGAACATGTCGCATGATATAGCCACAAATCCACCATCTGAAAACCTGTCTGGTAGCTCAGTTGGAAGAGCACACGGTAATCGAGAGATCGTGGGTTCAGATCCCACCTAGACGGGGAGGTGATTTTTTATTTTTCGACGTTCACATCAGGCGAGCCGTACGCTAGTTTGGCATCCGGCGTCATATAAAAAACATGCTTACATACATACGGCTCCAAGAATAACTTCTTTTTTTGGAGTCCGTAAAATACCATTGTAAAAAATCATCATGATCATCAGCCTGTATCACCATCTACCCACTGCTGGATATAAGTCTTCCCCGATGCTTTCCACCAAATGCGATCCTTTGCCTTCCGCATCCAGCTGCTTCCAGCGGGTTTCTGAAAGTCATCGGACCATGTAGATGGAGGGCGTCCAGCGCTTCGTTGTCCTACGCGAGGACTCCTCTCTAATAACTTTCTCCCCATCTCCCATCACTTACTTAAGTGATCGGCCCATTGCCGCTTTAGCTTGCAAACTCTGAAGGCTATGTCGATAACTTTTGGTTCTCCGTTGAATTTTTTCGTTCCGGATTCGATCTCTTAGAGAAACTCCAAGCATTGAATGAATGAATGATAGAATGAATGAATGAAACATTTATTTTTTGGGAGAAAGATACAAATATTTTTTTGATAATCCATTGTTCACTGGATACCAGCTTTCGACTTATAGAAATTATTTCCTAGCATAATAATATATACTTTTCAGTTAGGTAGCTAATAATTCATACTATGTCTGACGAGCTCGGTGGTCGAATGGTTAGCAATGGCCACTTTGACTCCGAGGTCGCGGGTTCGATTCCCGCACAAGACAAACATTTGTGTGCATGAACATGTCTGTTTGTCTTGGTCTGGGTGTTTTCTATGTATGTTATATAAGTACGAATTTACAAAAAAATGTATATATCAGTTGTATAATACCCATAACACAAGCATTGCGCTTAATTTGGGACTAGATGGCGCTGTGTACCCTTCAGGTTATCGGTCTATCTAGAGGAGGAGGAGAAGAGGGGGGGGGGGGGGTGTAACCCCATAGGGCCACTTGTGCAGTCACCGTGATGGTTCCAACTGAAAACCCGTGCTGAGGCTACGCAAATACGCTGAGTCGGAACCATTTTAGCGTTGTTCTGCTGGAATGGAACTCTTTCAGAACTTCTTTCTTTCAGAAATTCGATTTATTTTCGGTCGGCGTAAATATAATCATGTCTCCGAATTTCGAACTAAGATTAAATGGCTCCCTACTGCCCTTCGCAAAAATGTGCACATTTTGCTTTATTCAAAAAATCCTGATGCAACCCAATACCTTAGTTCCCGTTTTCCACTTGTACCTACTCCGACTCGTTCCCAATGCCCCTGTCTCACCAAAACTTTGAACTATACCACATCGAACACATGTGTTTTTTTTCAGTCTTTCATTTCATTTCAGAATCGATGAACGTACATAAAAAAGAAGTTACAGTCAAAGATAGAACCTCCCCTTGTAGTTGGTTAATTATAACGGTTGGACAAGTCAAATATGCTGTTTTTTTTTTTTTTTTTTTTTTTTTTATACTACGTCGGGTGGGAGACAAGCATACGGCCCGCCTGATGTGAAGCGGTTACCGTAGCCATATTAACGCTCGCAACAAAGAATATCGCTCGCGCGCCGCCACCCCCGCTGCAAACGCAGCATCTCCTTCCTTTCTGGAGACCTCACTCACTCGCAGGAACACAACAACCCTCAAGGGAATTGTTATTTGGCTGCGGTATTCTGTGAGGTGGAGGTACATTCCCCAGTCGGGTAGCTTACAATTACGCTCCCTACCTCTCTTTTCGCCAGAGCTTCGTTTGTCAGTCAGCAGGGTGCACCGCGTGCAGGTGAAGTTGGCTTTGGTTCAAAGATGTTGATGAACCACTGACACCCCAATGCTGTGCTGTAGCCATATAAACGCTCGAAATACGAAATTTTGCTTGCGCTGTCGCCCCCGGACTGCTGCCAACGTAGCAACTTCTTCCTTCCTGGTGACCTCACTCACTCGCAGGAACACAACAACCCTCAAAGGAATTGTTATTTGGCTGCGGTCTACTGTGAGGTTAATGTTCAATATACCTACGCTTACGCTTACGCTACTTACGTACTGTAAGTGCGGCACAGCTTTGGAACAAACTGCCTGGGCATATTAGAGATAGCTGTACCACAATAAAAGTAATAGAACAGTAAGGCCACACCCTGCCGCTCTCTCGTGTCGACCTCACCTCCCCTCTGAGACAAATCTGGAACAGTTTGTATGGCGCTGCACGCACACACGCTCATTTGCGCACTGCACAGACGTCGTTGTCTATGTGGTAGTGAACGACGCGACATTTGTATGGAGTGGCCGGGGTGTGGCTGTACTATCTATAAATAACTAAAAGAAAAAGTAATATGTTACACATCTTCGTCTATACATAATAATGATTCTTGATCTAATGATATTAAGTACGATACATCTTATTTTCATTAATTTCTTTTGATTTGCAAATCCTGCCCACTCCATCTACAAATTCATTACCCTAAGGTTGCCTTGAAAAGATTGGTCTCAGCAATAAGGCCGCTTTGTTGCATATATACAAGTATTATTATTAATTATTGTCAGACAAATTACACAGCGCCATCTAGCCTCAAAGTAAGCGAAGCTTGTGTTATGGGTACTAGACAACTGATAAACATACGTAAATACATTTTTTTTGTAAATACATACTTGTGATACATATACGCCCAGACCAAGACAAACAGACATGTTCATGCACACAAATGTTTGTCATGTGTGGGACTCGAACCCACGAGCGTTGGTGTCGAAGCCGCGTCATCGACCGCTACGCCACCGAGCTCGTCAATAGACATTCATTTGTATATACTCGAATATAGACATTCTAGATATCTCTCGAAAACTAAAAAAAAATAATAGTAAGTATTAAATAATAAGTGATGCTAATAACACAGTCGCCTTTCCAACGAAAATTCCCAACAGTTAAGGAAAAACAGGGGCGCTACCGCCGAAGCTGAAGCCGATTCCCATAGGATTTTTTCATTGCGAAAATCAAATTTTAGCTTAGGTTTATGGTACATGTATATGGGACGGGGGCCCACCACACATTCCCACCACTGTGTCTCCTGTGTAGCCAGGATTAACAGCGGCGACCGCCAAAAAAGACAACGAACAGTGAAGTCCATTGCAGTCCCGGGGGTAATACTATGGCTGCCTTGGAACTCACAACGAACTTAATCAGAAGAAATTAGAGAAGGAAGCTTTTGGAATTTGACTTCCCCTCTTAGCAATGTGAGAGACAGCAATATGGTAAATAAGGCATAAAAGCCTAAAGAGATGGCTAGTGAAGTGAAGCTCAACTGCCGTGCACCACGGATTTTAAGTTTCTAACACTATTGGGGACCTAAAACGTTCAAATTCAAATTAATTTATTTGCTAAATGTTAGTACAGGGATGTTTAACATAGTATTTATTGTTTATCGCTACATTTTGCCTGTTGGCGTGCAAATACAATTACATTTTTGTTATTAATTGGTCATCTATATTATTTTACACAAACAGTTGTTTCAAGAAACTAACATCTCTCATTAATAACTAACATATCATTATTCCTTTTGCTATAAAATAATTCTCGAGTATAATTATTAATGTATTTATTACATTGAGTTGAGTTGTTACCTAACACATCGATTATGGTACATGTGTTTAGGTTAGCTGGTAGAAACCCTGGTGCTCTACTGACTTAGCTGACGATGTTTGTCAATGTCTAAAACGTAAAAGCTATTTTTCGAATCAAAATATTCAATGGTAATCGGCTTCAGCTTCGGCGCTAGCGCCCCTGGTTACATCCCAGTGGTCAAGATATAAAGTTTCCTGGACAAAAAATATTGTACAATCGATCTATTGGACCGTGAAATTTCCCTTGAGTTCAAATTACATGATTGGCTGACGCGAAATAACGTTTTTATTTGGTTTCAAATCTATCTATTCAAGTACGTAGATAGCGGAGAAAGTAGATAGGTCAATATTTTTAATTCTAAATGATTCTATAGGTGTAGATGGGTGTTGGATGTTGTGAGCTACTATGTCAGTTGCCAAGCAACTAAACAACCAGATAGATGGGGTTCATCAACATCTTTGAACCAAAGTCAACTTCACCTGCACTCTGCTGACTGACAAACGAAGCTCTAGATAGTTAATTGATTCAGGTGTTATTTTGCGGAAGTCAAATTTACAGGCAATTTGATCTACACTACTTTGCGTGCTTCCGCCACCAATTAGTTCATGCAAACTATTGTCGGCCGGCACCCTCCCACTACCGTTGGTAGTTGCTGCCGTGGCTGCTTGGGTCGTCTCTGCTCCAGCTGCTGTGGTCGTCTCGGCGAATCTCCAACTTCTGAAACAGAAGATACATGCGACCGCCAATGCCCCGACTGCCGTGGTCGTCTCTGCGACACGTACCTACAAAAACCTTTTTGTAGGTTGTTGTTCTAACCATCAACATCTACAGATCGCCTGTGGATGCCTCGCGTAGAGGCGAAACACGTGTAAACGGAGCTCTGTTAGGGAGGTAGGGAGTTGGGCTGGTTAATAATCCCACAGCGAGCGATGGAGAGATCAACGTTTGGAGTTTATCTAAGGGATCGAATCCGGAACGAAGAAATTCGACGGAGAATCAGAGTAGTCGACATAGCTGTCAGAGTCAGCAAGTTGAAGTGGCAGTGGGCTGGCCACATCTACCAAGTCAGTGATGGCAGATGGGGAAGGAAAGTCATAGGGTGCCGATTACAATGCGACGAAGCGTTGGGTGAACCTAGATGGACGGACGACCTAAAAAAAGTGTCTGGTAGCGGTTAGATGCGGAAAGCGGAGGATCGCATATGCTAGAAAGCATAGGGAAAGGCTGTGTGGTTTCCGGGAGACTAGAAAAGAATCACTCCGTTTCTTCCCATGGATGTCGTACAAGGCGACTAAGGGAAATACATTATCAAAGATCGATCAGGCATCCCCAACCCGTTTGGCCAGCGTGGGGAGTGTAGGCCAAATCCTCCTTCCGTCTAGGACGGACGAGAGAGGGTCGTGCTCCTGTAGTGGAGACTAAAATGGACCTGATAATGATAGGGAAATGCCATCCAGCAGTGGGTAGATACAGGCTGATGATGATGATTAATAGAGCAATTGTTTGTAACAGAATGACAAGCTCGGTGATGGAATGGCTAGCAGTGCCTACTTTGACTTCGAGGGTTCGATCCCCACACAAGACAAACATCGTCTCTGCTAAGTAAGTGCCGACCACGGCAGTCGGGGCAGTGGCGGTCGCATGTATCTTCTGTTTCAGATGTTGGAGATTCGCCGAGACGACCACTGCAGCTGGAGCAGAGACGACCCAAGCAGCCACGGCAGTCGCATGCAACTACTAACGGTAGTGGGTGGGTGCCGGCCGGCAGTAGTTTGCATGAACTAATTGGTGGCGGAAGCACGCAAAGTAGTGTAGATCAAATTGCCTGTAAATTTGACTTCCGCAAAACAACACCTGAATCAATTAACTATTTGTATTCTGTATTGGTTTGTTTCATCATCATCATCATCAGGTGATTTTAGTCTCCACTACAGGAGCACGACCCTCTCTCGTCCGTCCCAGACAGAAGGAGGATTTGGCCTACACTCCCCACGCTGGCCAGACGGGTTGAGGAGGCCCGATCGATGTTCTATAATGTATTTCACTTAGTCGCCTTATACGACATCCACGGGAAGATATATGAAATATAAGAACGGGAATTAACGCGATCATGCATAAGGGTATTTACATACCTTTATTATTGCCTGACGTTTCGACCAGGTTGCACCGGCCGTGGCCGGTCCACGGCCGGTGCAACCTGGTCGAAACGTCAATTCGCGTTAATTCCCGTTCTTATATTTCATAAATCATGCAACGCGAAAGTTTAAAAGTTATTATCCACGGGAAGAGACGGAGTGATTCTATTCTAGTCTGCCGGAAACCACTAGGCTTGGTTACCCTATTTAGACAAGGCAGCCATTTTCAAATAGGCCATTGATTAAAATATGAAAATTAAGCCCACTTTTAACTTAAACACTTCAGATTATAAAACTGTTATTTCCGAGTTTTACTGCCTAACTTTGTTTTATTTAACTTAGGGTTGGCGAAGACTTGTTTTAATTTATTTACTTTTTTATTGGGGGCTTAAGTGGTTCATCAACATCTTTGAACCAAAGCCAACTTCACCTGCACGCGGTGCATCCTGCTGACTGACAAATAGAATAGAATAGAATAGAATCATTTATTTGCTTAAATGTGGGTATATAGGTGTACAAATAATATTGGCTGTTTGATCCATTACATTTGCCAGAAATATTTAGGCATGCAAATATACACAATTAAGTTGAATAAATAATTTTGTCAAATATGTCACTTTAAACAGAAATAATAATATTAACAATTTCAATTTTAAGGTCATAGCCAGATGGATATTATTAGTATAATTTTTGCTAATGTAATTATATTAAATGTCAATCAAATCGATAACAGCATTGTCATGCTTCCAGTAATTCCCCTATCGAATAAAACATTTTCTCGTGCAACCAATTTCGGAGTGCTTTTCCAAATTTGCGTATTGGGAGCTGCTTTACGGAACTAGGTATCCGATTATAAATATTAAACGAAGCTCTGGCGAAAAGAGAGGTAGGAAACGTAATTGTAAGCTACCCGACTGGGGAATTTACCTCCACCTTACAGAATACCGCAGCCAAATAACAATTCCATTAAGGGTTGCTGTGTTCCTGCGAGTGAGTGAGGTCACTAGTAAGGAAGGAGATGCTGCGTTGGCAGCGGGGGTGGCGGCGCGCGAGCGTTATTTTATGTTACGAGTGTTAATATGGCTACGGTAACCGCTTCACATCAGGCGGGCCGTATGCTTGTCTGCCACCCGAAGTAGTATAAAAAAAAATACATTTCGCACATTTCTTCTTCTTCCTTGTCGTACACTCTTGACAGAGTGGTCGTGGTTATGGTGCGCTTATCTCGACCATGACCACTGCCTTTGCAACGGAAGAAAAAGAAGAATAAGGAGAAAAACATTTATTTACACATTAGACAGTAATATATAAACAAGTCAAACAGACACAATTATTATATAATAAAATTGAAAGTACAGTGCAATGTCGCAAAATGGTCGCAACTCTGAATAAAAACCAAAATCTGTAGCAGACTCGGCACTGATTATCAGTTAGGACCAGTTGCGATATCACGGACATACATGCTCAAAAACTACAAGAAACAGCATAAACAATTATACATAAAATAGAAGATAACTTAAAGTAACAAATTATGCTAGGCATTTCACTCAAGAAATTAGTGTGGATAAATAAAACACTGTCATTCGTCAACAATCAGAAGTTTCATTCATTCGCACTCAATCGTTAGTCTACTAATGTCCCATCACTAATCCGCGCATTCCGTTCTATCAATCATTCATTTCATTCAATCATTTTGAGTTGCAAACAAAACATTTACTTTGTCATTTGAAGTTTAAAAATACAGTAAATAAGTGTAAACTGAACGAGATTAGCTTAATTATTAATGTACTAAGTTAACGGACCCGAATACTCATTTGTTCCATTCGGGGTCGAAACCCTTGGTCCATGGGGTCCCAGCACAAAAAGGTTTGTAAAAGAATTAGGAAAATGATTGGTCGACGTAACTGGTGACCCAAGATCTGGCACATTCCTCGCCCAAAGGATCAGTTGAGCCATCCAGCGAGGTAATGCTGCTAGCATCTTGGGAACGATGCCACATGGGCCAAACTTTTTACATTTATTTTAGTTTAGTTTTATTTTAGTATTATTTAGTTTTAGATAAATTAGTTTTATAGTTGTATTTTAAGTATTATTTTACATGTATGTAAATAAACTAAGTATACATAAACACAATACACAGATTTTTCAAACTGTGCTGCGTGCAGCTCAAGAAAATGAAGACTTCTAAAGCAGAGCTAAAATAATTAGGGCAGTCTTGGGCCCGCAGCCAGGAAGGCGATGGCTCTCCATTTCTTTGGTAGCGATTCCAGAACATTCTGTAATGGGGTGCTGCGTGACATATGTTATTAAGTCTAAACATCTTCTAGGAGACCGACCACGCGACCGTTGATCTTCCACTCTACCGCAGAGGCGGATTTGTAGTCTTGGCTTAGCCGTGTTTTGGCCACCCTAGGTCGTATTGTGGCCGCCTTAGGCCGTATATTGGTTCTTATTAGCCGACTCTTTATTCCTTATTATATAGAATCTTAGTTCTTATTTATCAGCTTCATACCTATTTATATAATTGTTATCCGCAAAACCGCCGTAGCAGTCTGTAATTTGTAAGGATTCTCTTTCGGCTATACCCTGCTCCGACCGCCCCTAACATTTGGCCGCTCTAGGCCCGCGCCTAGTTGGCCTTAAGGAAAATCCGCCATTGACTCTACGCTGGATTACTAAACGTTCCATGGCATTACTTTTCCACAAAAAAGTCGCACACTTATTCCAATTACAACACTATTCTTAATCATCAAAGAATATTTATTTATTTATAGGTAACTGAGGTTCTTTTGATTTGTCAATTCATAGCATCTTGTCAAATGTCTTGTTGACGTCTTGTGTTGTCTTGTCGTCTAAAAGTTTCACTGTCAAAAAAATTGGTTGCCTGTAAAGTCGGTATACGGGCGAAAGTTTTACGTGACAACGACTTTGAGTGGTAAAATGTTTTCGAGTGGAAGGGACGCATGCCTTTCACTTTTTATGTCTGTCTCTCTCGCTCTTAGAAGGGACGCGTGCCTTTCACTCGCTCTCATTGTAAGCGCATAACGTGAGCCAGTTTCTTGAAGTGTCACCCGGCTAACCAATTTATAAGACGTTGTCACGTCAAAATTCAGTACATTTTGACAATCTGGACCCGACACCTACCTAGCGACATCTAATGTCAGAAAAAATATCAAACATCCCCATTCAACAAAAACATTGCAATATGTCGTAACAGTTCCGAATTGGATATATTAATATAAATAAATATTATTATTTATGGACTATCTGACCCGTCAGATCTTGTCCTGTCTTCTTATCAATCAAAATTGAATTCGAATTGGTTTCGCGCAATCTGTCAAATGACTTGTAGGTACTATGGGTACTAGACAACTGATACTTACTTACTTACTTAAATACATTTTTATTTGTCACTACATACTTATAACACATAGAAATCACCCAGACGAAGACAAACAGACATGTTCATGCACACAGATGTTTGTCTTGTGCGGGATCGAACCTGCGAACTCGGACTCAAAGTAGCCATTATTGCTATCCATTCGACCACCCGACTCGTCGTTATACAAATAAGTTATAGCGTGAGTACTCTCTGTTTGCCCTATTCATCCGCTATTCTATTGAATATCTGCTCCCCCTAGCCTCGCTTTGTTATCGAGAGCCAAGCAGAATAGTTTGTTTAATGTATGGGTCGCCATGAGCTAAGGATGTGTGAACGATATAGGCTTGTTTTCCTATTGAAATAAAATATAAATATTCCAAGGTAAGTTTACATAACACCGCCATCTAGTGAACAGTTGCGAACTATGCAATGCTTTTACTAAGGGTACTAGGTAACTGATACTGCGCGTTGGCAAAGGCCAGTGTTTCAATTTTTTTATACTTTTATTTTTTAATCTACGTCTGGTGGCAGACAAGCATACGGCCCGCCTGATGTGAAGCGGTTGCCGTAGCCATATTAACGCTCCCAACGTAAAATATCGCTCGCGCGCCGCCACCCCCGCTGCCAACGCAGCATCTCCTTCCTTTCTGGTGACCTCACTCACCCGCAGGAACACAACAACCCTCAAGGGAACTGTTATTTGGCTGCGGTATTCTGTAAGGTGGAGGTACATTCCCCAGTCGGGTAGTTTACATTTACGCTCCCTACCTCTCTTTTCGCCAGAGCTTCGTTTGTCAGTCAGCAGGATGCACCGCGTGCAGGTGAAGTTGGATTTAGTTCACAGGTGTTGATGAACCAATTACACCCCCTAACCGCCTTATTCGCCTAACTTCAAACGGCCTAAACCACTGACTTAACGACTGTCAATTAATGACAACAGCTAGGACCGACGGCTTGACGTGCCCTCCGGAGCTCGAGATAAATAACCCCATTCCATGGACAGGCAACGGTTGACGTTCGATAAGACTGACACGCGGAACGACAATCAAGCTCCTTAACGAAATTTGAAACGGCAGTACTTAACTTTTAGATAAATTAAACGGGTCACTCACGTCTTTTTGTCGAAAAAGCCGACTTGTTTCGATCTCAAAAGGAGACCTTCTTCAGGGCGAATGTCCAGACACGTCCGCCCTTTGTCTCTCGCGCCGGACACTGCGCGCCAATGCGCGCGCCGCACGACTGGAAAGGGTGGTGGGGGGTTGGTGCGTTGATTGGTGGAGCGCTGCCTTCGACGATGACGTAGTGGCAGCTGGTGGATCCAATTCTTCTATCTGTCCGGGCGCGTGGTCATCTAGTGCGCTTACATGTGGTGGTAAAAACTGACAGTATCAGCATTGGCGACTGTATCGTGACTCTCTGGACGTATATGGACATTCGCCCTGAAGAAGGTCTCCTTTTGAGATCGAAACTAGTCGGCTTTCCCGACAAAAAGACGTGAGTGACCTGTTTATTTTATTTAATTAATTTAGTATAATGTCTCACGTGAGGTTTAATAACTTTTAGATAGTTAATTGATTCAGGTGTTATTTTGCGGAAATCAAATTTACAGGCAATTTGATCTACACTACTTTGCGTGCTTCCGCCACCACAGCTTGAGACGACTACAGCAGCTGGAGCAGAGACTACCAAAGCAGCCACGGCAGTCGCATGCAACTACTAACGGTAGTGGGTGGGTGCCGGCTGGCAGTGGTTTGCATGTACTAATTGGTGGCGGAAGCACGCAAAGTAGTGTAGATCAAATTTACTTCTCAGTATTAAACTTTCTTTTTTATATTCCTGGCAAATTACACACTGCCATCTTGGAGCCATCACTTTCTCGGCAGATGTGACCGGCCCATTGCCACTTCAGCTTGCAAACTCTGAAAGCTATGTCGACAACTTTGGTTCTCCGTCGAATTTCTTCGTTCGGATTTGATCTCGCAGAGAAATCCCTAGCATAGCCCTCTGCATTGCTCGTTGCGCGACCTTTAGCCTGTTGACCAGTCCGATGGTCAGTGTCCATCGGACTGCACCATATCGCAATACGCCACTGACGAGCTCGGTGGCGTAGCGGTCAATGACACGGCTTCGACACCAACACTCGTGGGTTCGATTCCCACACAGGACAAACTTTTGTGTGCATGAACATGTCTGTTTGTCTTGGTCTGGGTGTTTTCTATGTATCATAAGTATGTATTTAGAAAAAAATATATTTACGTATGTTTATCAGTTGTCTAGTACCCATAACACAAGCTTCGCTTACTTTGGGGCTAGATGGCGCTGTGTAATTTGTCTGACAAATATTATATTATTTTATACGAAAAAAACGCGATAAAGAATGCAAAAGACAGCAGAATGATGTGGCAAACAATAAAGGACATCAGTGGAACCAAAAAATCAATTGACCATTCTGCCAACCTAGTGTCAGATGAGAACCCTCAACAGAGCCTCAACTACGCCAACCACTTCTTTGCAAATGTTGGTAAAAAACTTGCCGAGAATATAAAACCACCAGGACGCGACTTATCCCAAACTCCAAATACTAATTATAAACCCCCGCTTAATTCATTTGTCTTATTCCCAACCGACGATGATGAAATTGCTCAAATCGCCCAGAGTCTAAGAGACAACTGTGCTGTTGGTATTGATGGAATATCTACCAAAATAGTAAAGAGATATTTACAATTGTTAATCCCATCCATAACACACATCTGCAACCTAGCGATTGCGACCGGGGTTTTTCCAGCAGCTTTTAAAAAAGCATTGATTAAGCCAATACATAAGAGTGGGGATGCGGAAAGTGTCAATAACTACAGACCTATCTCAATCTTGCCTACACTGTCTAAGATCCTGGAACGAATTATAAACAAGCGCTTAATCAAGTTTCTGGAAAACAATAATTTACTCTCACCAAACCAGTTTGGGTTTCGTAGAGGCAAATCAACAAGTGATGCGGTCCATGAGCTTGTTCACTTAGTGATACGAAACTTGGATAGTGGAAGGAAATGTCTGGGAATATTTCTTGATCTTGCAAAAGCATTCGACACGATCCCTATACCGAGCATGGTAGAGAGGTTGGAGAGTGTTGGCGTGAGAGGTCTGCCTCTGGAGCTGTTGAGAGACTTCCTTTGCGACAGGAAACAAAAAGTCAAGATAGGTAATATGACAAGTGAAGAATTGCCGGTGGAATTTGGATTGCCACAGGGAAGCATTATATCTCCTACTCTATTTCTTGTTTACATAAACGACCTGTGCCAACTCAAATTTCATGGAGGTAGAATTATCACATTTGCTGATGACACCACTCTCTTCTTCAGTGGTAAAAATTGGGAGGAGGCCTACTCCAGCGCTCAGAGGGGGCTGGATACTGCCAACGCGTGGTTACAAACAAATTTATTGACATTAAATACCAACAAAACAAAATACGTAACCTTTACACTGCAACCACGTTTACCCCCCTCGCAGTCCCTGAACCTCACAGCTCATACATGCGGCCCTACGCAAACAGGATGTTCTTGTCCGCAGCTTGAAAGGACCGAAAACATTAAGTACCTCGGTGTTACTATCGATCAAGCTCTGACCTTCAAACCACATATACAAATTCTTGTAACTAGATTGCGTAAATTGATATACATATTCAAAACTTTAAAACACATAGCCAATCGTCGGATCATCAAAATAGTGTACTTCGCGTTGTGCCAGTCGCTAGTTGACTATTGTATAAGCACATGGGGTGGAGTGGCCAAAACCCACCTATTAGAGGTAGAAAGAGCACAAAGAGCCATCCTCAAGGTCAGTGCTGGACTCCCTTTCCGATACCCAACAGCGGATCTGTACAAGAGATGGGATCTACTAACAGTAAGGCAGTCCTTTATACTCTGTACGGTCCTTAAAAAACATACACAGTCACCATACGATCCCAATCTTCTGAAAGAAAAACGGAGGAAAGACATAGTCTGCCAATTACCCAAACACAATACGGCTATATCACATAAATTCTATAATTTTCTTGGCCCCTACCTCTACAATAAACTGAACAAACTCTTAGATATATACCCATTAAATAAAACTTGCTGCAAGACGACAGTGACAAAATATTTAAAAACCTTAAATTATGAAGATACCGAAAACTTTATACGCCCAATAGGATAACAACACAATACAAATATAATAAACAAACATGACCAAAAAAAAAAAAAAAAAATCACTCGACCACTATAACAAAAAACTAAGCGTAACGGGCATAGAGCGACACGGGTCTCCGGCGGACCGGACCGGACTCCGTGTTGCTCTATGGTAACGGGCCACTGAACAGTAGTCTCAATCGTATGGACAAAATTGCACCTACACACACCTACACAAACACATCCATAAACTTCACACGCACATGCACTCCAATACATACAACACTCAACTAGGAGTACTTCTTATTATTATTATTTTTTATAGTTGTAATTGTAAATAAATTAAAAATAAGCAATTGTAACATATTTAAATAAGCAATGAATTTAATCATTTCACATGCATACTTTGTCACACAGGACAAGTATTATGGTGTATACGCGGGAGGGCCTGGTGACCTGTTACACAGGTTCCTCTGAACCTACATCAGGCACCAGTCTCTCACAAGCACTTGATATTTATATGTTAAGTTTCAATGTATAGCATTTACTTGTGAGAGAAAATAAACAATTATATTATTATTATTATTATTTTATGCCATTGCAGAGAGGACGCACTAGTTGAAGATTTTAGTCTTCAAGCATTGGGGTATCTGTGCGGCGAAGATGTGCCAAAGCTTTCCAAAAGGTTGCACAGTAAAGTTGCTAAAAAATAAAAGAAGTGTTCGAGAAGACGATTTTCATTTACTTTTACCAACCAGTATATATATATTTTTTGTTTTCATCGCCAACCCTAGCGTTCTTATCTGTCCTTGGGCGGGTCCCGCGCCGGCCATTCAAAACTCGAATTAGGGGCCAGTGTCACGTTTTGGTCCAGTCGTAAAATTGACGTAAATATAGCTCACTCCAAATGACTGACAAGTTTCTAAGGACTTTGCTCAGTCCTTTTTTACACAGCTGAAGCTGTTCTGGATGGTGAAAATTTTCACTAGTAACAGATTTCTAGCTCCTTATAGTAATAATGTAATGGCCGTGTGGTTTCCGGCAGACTAGAATAGAATCACTCCGTCTCTTTCCGTGGATGTCATACAAGGCGACTAAGGGAAATACATTATAAAACATCGATCAGTCCTCCCCAACCCGTCTGGCCAGCGTGGGGAGTGTTGGCCAAATCCTCCTTCTGTCTGGGACGGATGAGAGAGGGTCGTGCTCCTGTAGTGAAGACTAAAATGACCTGATGATGATTAGTTATTGACAAACATCTTCAGCTTAGTCGATAGAGCTCCAGAGTTCCTACCACCTAAGGTAAACAGAATTATCAACAATGTAAGCAGTAATTTCATTTTCACATTGAAAACTTCCGATGGTAATCGGCTTCAACTTCGGCGGTAGGGACCCTGGCTTGCCTTCATTGGCCGTCCAGAGAGAAGTGTTAAAAGCGGCTTCGATCCCCGCACAAGGCAAATATTTGTGTGCAAGAACATGTCTGTTTTTCTTGGTCTGGGTGTTTTCTAAGTATTATATGTATGTATTTACAAAAAAAATCATATCAGTTATCTAGTACCCATAGTACAAGCTTTGCTTAGTTTGGGGCTAGATGGCCGTGTGTAAATTGACCAGAATATTTATTTATTTGTATAACCAAATGTTCAGTTCCTTGGAGTTTAAAGTAGATGTGGTAAAGACTCGACTCCTAAGTCCACTAAAAAGAAGATTGGAGTCCTTACGTTCAAGTTTTCCAAAAAGGACTCGCGAGAGTCTCAAGACGGAGTTTCTTTAAAAAACTCAGTACTAGGTTCTTTTCAAAAAGAGTCTTGTGGACACAAGAGTCAGGTTTCAGTAATTGGCGAAGAAATTAAAGTAATAGAAAGAACGGGCTTTATGTAATATCTTTATCCAGGAATATATATTTATTTATTAAAAAAAAATGGGTCGGGAATAATTAGGCCCTTTTGTATACGCGTACAACATCCCTAGCCCATGAGACGCTTTGAAAACTTCAGGCTGAGATATTTTCATTACCTACTTTTTTTTATTTCACCCTCTCAAGAATTCGGGTAAGAACCCTTATTACTCGGCGGTCCGACGTATAAGCAGCTAGCGGGCGATATAGCGGATAATACCGCTCATAGGTTTTTTTTAAATTAAAATTATAACCAAGCCTGTAACTCTACGTAATGTTTTCAATATATGTCTCATTCATTCATTCACTCACTCACTGACTCATTCATTCATACATTCACTCTCTCATTCATTCATATATATACATATGTCCATTTATTTAAATTCACTCAAATGTACATTTGAGTGCTCTCGATGAGTGCTGGATTTAGAGGCCTCGATTATTTCACTCGCTCGATCAATTAAAATTATTTTCCGCAAATTCTTTACTCTTGCGTCTATCCAGATTAAAATATTTCTAGCCCTTAAATTTTCAGTTAACGTTACATTTTGGAGACTGCTACTTAAGCGAATATTCAATAAGAATTTAACGCCTAAATTGGATTTTCGGGTTTTGGGAGATTTATTTTTATACCATTTAAAGTATGATGATTGTAAATGGTGTAGTTCCATTAAAAAAATGGGGCGTGGCTATGTCATGGATCTGCTGTGTGTACGTGAATACGTTAAATGCGCTAAAATTATCTCAAAATGGCAGCGCTTCCCCCTCTCCCGCACGCGATGTTCCGTAGTACTTACTTAGCGTAATAAATTGTCTCATTGACTATTGTCCAATCCATTTCGACTTAAGAGTACCTAAGTAGCCTGCATGAAAAAGAAAGAAAGAAAATATGTTTATTAACATCACAACACGACACAATAGATTTCTACAATACATAATAACAATTAATACAATACGAACACCATGTACATCATTATGATGTTAATTGGCCATCGCTCGGCATTAATGCTGTGTAATACATACAGCGCCGGTATTCTATATTTCGGTATTCCGGCATGCAGGTTTAAGGGGAGTAAGACCTGCTACCAATCCGCTTGCGTGCTCGTTTGGTTTACCGAGCGCAAGAGCGGTGCGGGTAAA
The DNA here is from genome assembly GCA_937001555.2 of Hypsopygia costalis. NCBI lineage: Eukaryota > Metazoa > Arthropoda > Insecta > Lepidoptera > Pyralidae > Hypsopygia > Hypsopygia costalis. Next base: position 1,853,791 of record OW443355.2, read on the forward strand.
GGTCCTCTCGTCTGGTTGGTTTACTAGACGAGAGACTCGCAATCCTGTGATATAAGGTTGGCACACAGGGGCGAACTAGCAGTTAGATATAGGGTAGGTACGTGTCCAATCCATTTCACCTTAATCACAATTTCCAAAAGATATTGGGACGGGGGCCCACCACACATTCCCACCACTGTGTCTCCTGTGTAGCCAGGATTAACAGCGGCGACTGCCAAAAAAGGCAATGAACAGGGAAGGTCATTGTAGTCTCGGGGGTAAAACTACGGCTGCCTTGGTCAACTCACTACGAATTTAATCAGAAGAATTTAGTATGAGTAGGAAACTTTTGGAATTTGACTTCCCCTCTTAGCAATGTGAAAGATATGGCAAATAAGGCATTAAAAGCCTAAAGAGATGGCTAGTCAAGTGAAACTCAACTGCCGTGCACCACGGATTTTAAGTGTTTAACTCTATTGGGGACCTAAAACATTCCAAACATTCCAAAAGATATATTTGCTCATAGTCGATTCTTCAACAAATATTACATCTTATCCATTCGCTGCCTCAAAGATATAAAGTATATTCATAAGTCCTTGCCCATGACCCGGAATCATAAAAATATATGTATATGTATTACTGCGATGTCTCCATATATTGGAAGTAATTGGGATGTAGCCAAAAACATGTCTGGAGCGTGTTATTCAATTTTATACTTTGCTGTACATTCCAGACCATATAATACAACCATTCCAAGCTTTGGAAGATATATTATTGGTCGGTCTTGGCTGTTGTTATTAGATAGCAGTCGTAAAACCTTGTCACTGGTTTTTTGGAAGCTTAAAACGTGGTCCAGCATGTGATAAACTGTCACCATACCCTTAAACTTGACAGCTCAGCGGCACAATTACTTCTAGGCTTATTTGCTTGCTTTTTTTAATTCGTTGCATGCCGCATCCGGAGTAGTATAATACTATTCTGATTTGATACCAACAAGGGAGAATTGCCAAGCGTTCAGACGCTTTTGCAATTCATATTATTGCAATCGATGTATTAGGTAATAACTAAATGTGTTAGATGCATAATATCCGTGGTGCACGGCAGTTGAGCTTCACTTGACTAACCATCTCCATAGGCTTTTAATGCCTTATTTGCCATATTGCTGTCTCTCACATTGCTAGGAGGGGAAGTCAAATTCCAAAAGCTTCCTATTCCTACTAATTTCTTCTGATTAAATTCGGTGTGAGTTCCAAGGTAGCCATAGTCTTACCCCGTTACTGCAATGGACTTCTTGTTCATTGCCTTTTTTGGTGGTCGCCGCTGTTAATCCTATCTACACAGGAGATACAGTGATGGGAATGTGTGGTGGGCCCCCGTCTCATTAAAAAAAATACTATATACAAGGAAGACCAGGCGTTTAGATGATCCTGTAGCATATTTTATTCTTATTATTTCCTTAGGAAGATTGTAAATTTTCACGCACGGCCTGATCTCCAGACTCTGGGCTTAATTATAATTTTGGTAATTTAGTGCCCATTAAAGCTAATTTTGTTCTTTGGTCGTAGGTATTTTGGGGGACGAGATAGATATTTCTTTTATAAGACTTTTGAAAGGAAGAGAAAGACCATGAAAAGAGGTGGTAGGATTGTGTGAGAGATGATATGGGTAAGAAAGGGGTAACTGTAGACATGGCGGCTGATAAGGAAACTTACTAACTTACCAGCTACGACACCAGATGACGTCATGCCTTTCGGTTTTGGGTCAACTCTTGCTAATTGCTAACTCCGAGGTTCCGCAGGTACTTCAGCACCTCGTCATTCCAGCGGTACCTCGGACGCCCAATCGGTCGGCTACGACTTGGTTGTCCCATGAAGGATCTTTTTAAGGGGCTTAATAGCCAATCATATAACACACTTTTTAGGGTTCCGTACCCAAAGGGTACAAAGGAACCCTATTACTAAGGCTCCGCTGTCCATCCGTCCGTCCGTCCGTCTGTCACCAGGCTGTATCTCATGAACCGTGATAGTTAGACAGTTGAAATTTTCACAGATGATGTATTTCAGTTGCCGCTATAACAACAAATACTAGAATACAGAATAAAATAAATATTTAAGGAGGCTCCCATACAACAAACGTGATTTTTTTTTGCTCGTTTTTGCTCGCAATTGATAACGGTAATAGGTAGACAATAATAAAAATAAATAATTAAATAAAAATAAAACAAATATTTAAGGGGGGCTCCCATACAACAAACGTGATTTTTTCGCTGTTTTTATAGATAATGGTATGGAACCCTTCGTGCGCGAGTCCGACTCGCACTTGGCCGGTTTTTTATTAGACAAGTTTAGCCAATAATATATTTTTCTTCCAACTATGCCTAATCGCACCAAAAGGTGCCAATCTCAATGGATCGTACGTATTATTCGTTTCTATCCTACTTGTTCCAAATTTATATATAAATTTGCCCAACAAAACTCTTAACCTTACGTTTAACAATTGCTCAAACATAACTTTTAATTTCAATAATTAAACTTCTATTTTAACTGTTTGATATGAGTTTCTTTTATCTACTATTCCTATAGATATTAGTTGAAAGAAAAGCAGATTATGCACCTCGCCTTAAGTAATTTATGTTGCCCTCGTGCCTGTTGGATTAGAGCCCTCGCTAACGCTCGGGCTCTAAATCAGGCACTCGGTGCAATAATAAATTACTTTGTGCTCGATGCAATAATATACTATTAGTTTATTACGGACGTTAAAAATAATCCAATACTTTAATTACAATATTAAGTAACAACAAAATAAAACTAAACTAAAGTAAATAAAAAATAATCTAATCTTAAAATTACTTACAACAAAATAAAACTAATATAAAAAAATTAGTGTCATATTTATGCAGTTATCAACATTTTTTTTTTTTTTTTATACTACTTCGGGTGGCAGACAAGCATACGGCCTGCCTGATGTGAAGCGGTTACAGTAGCCATATTAACGCACGCAACATAAAATATCGCTCGCGCGCCGCCACCCCCGCTGCCACCGCAGCATCTCCTTCCTTTCTGGTGACCTCACTCACTCGCAGGAACACAACAGCCCTCAAGGGAACCGTTATTTGGCTGCAGTATTCTGTGAGGTGGAGGTACATTCACCAGTCGGGTAGCTTACAATTATGCTCCCTACCTCTCTTTTCGCCAGAGCTTCGTTTGTCAGTCAGCAGGGTGCACCGCGTGCAGGTGAAGTTGGCTTTGGTTCAAAGATGTTGATGAACCTCTTACACCCCAACATAGTTATGCAGCCTGAACAACCTTAGTCATATTAAGTGATTAAGTCTCTACAAACTGCTACTGTCGTTCCCGCTGTCTCTCGTCGATTGTACCAAATTAAGTCACTCAGCCGTAGTGAGCTTTGTCTCATTGTTTTTAAATGTTTTGTTTTAATGCCCCCTCCCCCTTCCCCTTTGCTCTCCTTTCAGAGCTTAATAAATTTTAAATTTTCGCTTTGCATGATTAAAATAATTGTAACCACGGGAACGATTGCGTTGATTTAATAAGAAGAAGAGTCATTCAATCATCAGATGACGAGCTCGGTGTTCGAATGGTTAGCATAGGCCACTTTGCCTCCGAGGTCGCGGATTCGATCCCCGCACAAGACAAATATTTGTGTGCATGAACTGTCTGTTTGTCTTCTATGTATTATATGTATGTATTTACAAAAAAAAAATGTATTTAAGTATTATATCAGTTATCTACATAGTACAAGCGTTACTTAGTTTGGGACTAGATGGCTGTGTGTAGTTTGTCCAGCAGTATTTAGAAAAAAAAAACATTTATTTTTATTGCAACATAAAACTATTACATACTGCAAGTTAGTTGTATAAGTAAGGCAGTAAGTTGGGGTGTAAGTGAAAAAAAAAGAAAAGAGAGATGGGGCATAACGTCTTTAGGTTAGGGTTGTTGTGTTCCTGCGAGTGAGTGAGGTCACCAGAAAAAAAGAAAGGAAGGAGGCTGGCAACGGCTCGGCGACGGCGGCCAAAAGGTAAAAGTGTATGTAGAAAAAATTGTAATTTATGGTGCATTAAAACATAGTAGGTACAAAGTTTTCATTTCAAATCACATAAGTAAACATATACTGGTAAAACATTGGAAATACTGGAACACAAAATCTGGAATTCAAGTTTTCTAATAGCTTTTACCGCGTTATTATTCTATGATTACGTAAATAAACCTCCGTTACAACTCCGCAAAAATTGTACGGAGGCGGAGGCGTAGGCGAAGATACGATTTCTTGCGGAACTTCCGCAGTAACGGAGGCGGAAGCGAAGTTCCGTTACAACCCTAGTATGTATGATGTTGCCTCAGTGTAAATTAGACGGCTACACTGTACACACATGCTACGTCAACCACCGGATGTTGGCACGTCTAGCACGCCGCAAGGAGACACATGCGTCAATTTGTAGCAAGTCGTAAATGAATAATGGTGTTGGCCGCACTACACTGACGATGTCCCTATTTTGGAACCATACCTCACATGTACTGCTTTGTTTTGCATTTAAAATATTGTCAGACAAATTACACAGCGCCATCTACAGGTAAAGTAAGCGAAGCTTGTGTTATGGGTACTAGACAACTGACAAACATACGTAAATACAATTTTTTTTGTAAATACACACATATGATACATAGAAAACACCCAGACCAAGACAAACAGACATGTTCATGCACACAAATGTTTGTCCTATGTGGGAATCGAACCCACGAGCGTTGGTGTGGAAGCCGCGTCATTGACCGCTACGGCACCGAGCTCGTCAAATAAAATGCAAAAATATATTTTTGATGTACAAAAAGTTATAACAAACAAACAAACCTTTAAACGTTGCATGATCAAAATGATAATTGAGTGGATCGAGCGGAACGCTTATATACGCCGAAAATTCATTCATTCAAAAGTCAACCTTGAAAATGAATAGACTGCAAAACCACTGAACGGATTTTGATAAAACTTGTCACAATTAGGACCTCGACATGCTTGACGTTTGTGTCGGAAAAAAAATGAGATCGATCATGTCCTTGAGGAATGATCATCAAATACATTTTTCCATTGAAATCTCTGGAAAACATCATCGTCAGGTCATTTTAGTCTCCAGGAGCACGACCCGTCCGTCACAGACAGGAGGATTTGGCCTATACTCCCCACGCTGGCCAGACGGGTTGGGGAGGTCTGATCGATGTTTTATAATGTATTTTCCTTAGTCGCCTTGTACGACATACACCGGAAGAGACGGAGTGATTCTATACTAGTCTACCGGAAACCACACGGCTAATGGAAACCATACACTCAGTAGATTCGCTCCCTCCACTCAACGTCGGATCGGCCCTGTTGGCTAGAATCTGGTTTACTATACTGTCTAAACTCCATTTATAGTCTTTTCCCCAATGGCGGCGCTAGTGTGCATAAACCATCGTAAAGAGAAAAAAATGAGCTTTCACAAGCTTTCATAGACAACGGAAAAAGCGTTTAACCCTAAAAAGACGGCATTAAAAAAAAGGTTTCTTCTTCAGAATCGTTTCTGACGACACAAACGCCGAGAGAAAAAGAAAAGGCGGTGAAATAACACCTCTTTCCGTTTCCTTGGTTAGGGCTGTCACTTATGAAGTTTACTTAAAAAAAAAAGTTTAATGTCCGTAGATTATATAATATATATTGGGATTGAGGAGCTCGCTGGCGCTGGTGGGCGTGTCAATCTAATCGAATACACAAGTTAAGCAACGTCGGCCGTAGTCTGTCCATGGATGGGTAAATCTCGAGTTTCGGGAGGCCCTCCGTGCTTCGGAGGGTACGTTAAACCGTCATTAGATGACAGTTAAGTCAAGTCATTTGGGGTGTATGTGGTTCATCAACATCTTTGAACCAAAGCCATCTTCACCTGCACGCGGTGTACCCTGCTGACTGAAAAACGAAGCTCTGGCGAAAAGAGAGGTAGGGAGCGTAATTGTAAACTACCCGACTGGGGAATGTACCTCCACCTCACAGAATACCGCAGCCAAATAACAATTCCCATGACGGTTGTTGTGTTCCTGCGAGTGAGTGAGGTCACCAGAAAGCAAGGAGATGCTGCATTGGCAGCGGGGGTGGCGGCGCGCCATCGATATTTTATGTTGCCAGCGTTAATATGGCTACGGTAACCGCTTCACATCAGGCGGGCCGTATGCTTGTCTGCCACCCGACGTAGTATAAAAAAAAAAAGTCTGTTTTCAAGCCGCCCAAAGGCGACCCTTTGGGCGGCTTGAAAACACTAGCCTCCACTAATTCTCTGTTGAGCAGCGTGGTGGAGCATTCTCCATAAATCCAATGCTCTTAGACCCTTGGTTCTGAACCTAGGGGCAATTACCTCCTCAGGGGTAAAATAGGAATTCTGTACGGGTAATCAAGCTGATAAAAGATAACAAATTAGTACAAGCAAATAAAATCTAATCTAAGAAGGGGTAAAATTAGTTTACTTTATTGGTCATAGGGGTAACATCATTGAAAAGGTTAGGAAACGCTGCTCTAGACCGTGTGTTGATTAAGGAGAGATTTGTATCACAGTAGTGTGATGAACAAAGGTAGACGAAGAAGAAATAAAACCGGCCAAGTGCGAGTCGGACTCGCGCACGAAGGGTTCCGTACTATTATCTATAAAAACGGCAAAAAAGCACGTTTGTTGTATGGGAGCCCCCCTTAAAAAATGGGACGGGGGCCCACCACACATTCCGACCACTGTATCTACTGTGTAGCCAGGATTAACAGCGGCGACCGCCAAAAAAGGCAATGAACAATGAAGTTCATTGCAGTCCCAGGGGTAAAACTACGGCTGCCTTGGAACTCACAACGAATTTAATCAGAAGAAATTAGTAAGAGTAGGAAGCTTTTGGAATTTGACTTCCCCTATCAGCAATGTGAGAGACAACAATATGGCAAATGACATTAAAAGCCTAAAGAGATGGCTAACCCAATTATTTATTTTTAAATATTTGTTTTATTTTTATTTAATTATTTATTTTTAAAGTGAATATATAACTAAATATTATGTGAATATTTCAAATGTCTACCTATTGCCGTTATCAATTGCGAGCAAAAACGAGCAAAAAATCACGTTTGTTGTCTGGGAGCCCCCTTAAATATTTATTGTATTCTATTTTTTAGTATTTGTTGTTATAGCGGCAACAGAAATACATCATCTGTGAAAATTTCAACTGTCTAGCTATCACGGTTCATGAGATACAGCCTGGTGACAGACGGACGGACGGACGGACGGACAGCGGAGCCTTAGTAATAGGGTTCCTTTTTACCCTTTGGGTACGGAACCCTAAAAAGAAGATACTGGGATCAGGATGGGATGAGGATGGGTTAACCTCAAGTTAGCGAAGTTAACCGAAAGATTATTGCCGCACTTCACTCCCTGAAGCGCTTGCAAAATTTCCTTCCTGTCAACAATGTAACGGTAAGCCCCCTTTTAGCCGTTCGTTGCCCTGATGTGTAGCTAGAACCCCCGCTTTGTGTAAGATGTTGGAGATTCGCCGAGACGACCACAGCACCTGGAGCAGTGACGACCAAAGCTGCCACGGCAGTCTCATGCAACTACTAACGGTAGTGGGTGGGTGCCGGCCGGCAGTAATTTGCATGAACTAATTGGTGGCGGAAGCACGCAAAGTAGTGTAGATCAAATTGCCTATAATACTTTTTATCCCGATAAAATTATCTGTTCCTGATGTATGACGCTTGCGCGATAATAGATATTTACATGGGTGAAGCCGCGGTCGGAAGCAAGTAAGTATTAAACTATTATTATTAAATTTAAATATTAATAATATCATTGTATTTAAGTTTAAAACTCATTCTATTTTAGCTACTTTCACAGTATCTATTAAATAAATTTAAGTAAATTAAATATTCCCATCTAGTCTTAAACTAAGAAAAGCTTGTACTACGGGGACTAGATAACTGATATTATTCATAAATACATTTTTTTTGTAAATACATACATTACATTATGATACATAAAAAACACCCAGACCAGGACAAACAGACATGTTCTTACAGACAAATATTTGTCTTGTTTGTAAGAACGGGGATCGGAATAGGGAATCGAGGATCGAACGTGCAACCTCGAAGGCAAAGTGGCCATTGCTAACCATTCGACCACCGAGCTCGTCGATGTGCCTTAACCCACCACAAAATTATATTAAAATATTTGTATCTGCTCCTATATTATTCTGTTTGTACGAAACTATACCAATGTTCATTATTAACCCTTTATTCTAATTGAAGGCGCTTTTCAACAATTCATAAAATATTCATGTCGTTTAAAACCATCGCTTCATTTCCGATTCCGAAATTGTCAACCCTGAATGGGAATTAGCTCATACGAGTGAAAATCGCAAATCGATTTGGTAAATCACAGACTATTTTGACTTTCGAGAGAAAATTCGATTCGATGAGAGATTTTTCATGGCCTAATTGAATTTAGATTAGAATCTATAATCGATATACAACTGCCTACTTGTATTGTGGGTTTGGAAAAGTCATGTAGAGATTTCTTAACATTTGATAATAAATATTCTAATAATAAACAAAATTTATAAACAATGATATTAAAATATATATAACAACTTGATAAATGACGAAATAATCTTCGATTGAAGAGTCGTCGCCATCAATTAATCAAAGAACAGAATAGAATAGTTTCGTGTCTACTTTTTTGGGTTGTAATGTACATAATTAATTTATTTGGTAATTAGATACATACATAAGGAGTATATTCGTATACTTGTAATAGCAAAAAACATTGAATTTTATGAAGATTACTTCCAATGTAAGCCTAATCCTATTCCCGCGCATATAAAATCCATAGACAATTTCCCCCACAGATAAAATTTTATTGCCAACAACAAACCAGAGACTCGAGACTTTTTTTAAATTTAGAAAATGGCATGGGGATCGAGAAACAATCAGCTGATTGGTTCTGGATTTGAAAATGCGATTAATTTGACGTATTTCTTTTGTTGTTGTGTTGTCGTTTTTGTCGCTTTAGTCGGCAAAGGAATTGGATTTATACAGTTGAAGACATTGTGTAATATACGTGAAGAGATAGGGTTACTGGTGGAGGGTTGCCCCGAGGAGCACTAATGATGCAGACACTTGTTGTTGTATATGAACAGAGCCTTTATTCTAATGTCTTAATGCTGTTTATACTACTGGGTTGCAAAAACGAGCAATAAAATCATGTTTGCTGTATGGGAGACCCCTTAAATATTTATTTTATTCTGTTTTTTAGTATTTGTTGTTATAGCGGCAATAGAAATACATCATCATCATCATTCTCATCATCATCGCTGAATTTATGTATTTCTATGTATGTATGTATATGTATGTTTATTAAATATATAATTATGATATGTATGTTTATAATATTTTCTGTAGCAATTATTAATTCTATTTTATTAGTTGTAGTGTTATATTTTAGTAGTTACATCTGATTTTGTTTTGATTCTTCAGAACCGCATTCGTTCTGCTTGTCCCGAAGGTTGACTGGTAGAGAATGCTTTTAGCATTAAGTCCGCCTTTTGTACCCTTATTGATAATTTGTGGTCAATAAAGATTTTAAATAAATAAATAAATCATCTGTGAAAATTTCAACTGTCTAACTATCACGGTTCATGAGACACAGCCTGGTGACAGACGGACGGACGGACGGACGGACGGACAGCGGAGTCTCAGTCCGTCTTACCCTTTCTAGCGGTTCCTAGGGGGTCGTTTTACCCTTTGGGTACGGAACCCTAAAAAACGTGATTTTAATTGAAAAAAAAAACACTAAAGTATAACAATTATGTAAATTACTAATTTAGATGATACAATATACTACAATATAAAGGGTGGAGGAGAAAGTACGTCTTGCAAATCCGCTATAGCCTACCTTTCTTTTGCCAACGCCTCTTAAGCTAGTCGACAGGGTGCACCACGTGTAGGTGCAGTTGGCTTTGATTCTAACGATCCACTTACACCCCAAAAAATCTTATGTTTGCAGGTAAGGTACTCGTGGTTTAACAAGTTAAACATAGAAGCATCTGAAATTCTTGTACTGAAATGTATAATAAAAATAAATATAAATATTTCTGGACAATTTACACAGCGCCATCTAGTCCCAAAAAAGCGCAAAGCTTGTGTTATGGGTATTAAACAACTGATAAATGTACTTAAATACATTTTTTTTTGTAAATACATACTTAAATACGTAGAAATGCCCAGACCAAGACAAATAGACATGTTCATGCACACAAATGTTTGCCTTGTGCGGGGATCGAACCCGCGACCTCGGAGTCAAAGTGGCCATTGCTAACCATTCGACCACCGAGCTCATTGAAATCTAAAACATTGACTTGTTACCTACATAACAAATCGATTCCAATATGAATTGCAAAATCTTAAACATGCTTGATAATTTCTCCCTTGTTGCTACTAAATCAGAATATATCTGGTATGCTAAACATAATATTTTTTTTGGGGTGTAAGTGGTTGATCAAGATCTTTGAACCAAAGCCAACTTCATACAAAAACGACAAACGAAGCTCTGGCGAAAAGAGAGGTAGGGAGCGTAATTGTAAGCTACCCGACTGGGGAATGTACCTCCACCTCACAGAATACCGCAGCCAAATAACAGTTCCCTTGAGTGTTGTTGTGTTCCTGCGTGAGTTCACCAGAAAGGAAGGAGATGCTGCGTTGGCAGCGGGGGTGGCGGCGCGCGAGCGATATTTTACGTTGGGAGCGTTAATATGGCTACGGCAACCGCTTCACATCAGGCGGGCCGTATGCTTGTCTGCCACCCGACGTAGTATAAAAAAACGGGGTTATGGACTGCTATGCCTAGTTTAGTAGTGTAATTACTTAATAGATAGATGATGCCACATTGTGACACACGCAGTAAAATATGAAATGCAAAAATTCGTCACCAAAACAAACCTTCCTGGTAGCTCAGTTGGAAGAGCACTCGACTGGTCATCGAGAGATCTAGGGCTGAAATCCCACCTAGGGAAGGCGGTAAATTTTTCCATTTTAAAAAATATTCATAATACTAAATGCGTCCATAGTACTAACATCGTCTTGATCAATTAGTTACAAGTTAGTATGTAGTTTTTTTTAAATACTACCGGCCACAGGTATCGCTGTGTTGAACTAAGTCCAACTCTACCTAAAAAAAACAAACTTCAGTCAAAGTCGTCTAAAAAGTTCATTCACCCTCTAACACATTTATGAAACTTACATTTTGTAATACCAATAAACATTTGCTCAAGCAAAAACCGACCTTACTCACTCACCTTAACATTTAAACTCCAATACAGAAGCATGAACCTATTTAAAAATATTAACACAAGCAAAAACCGCTCTTAAATTTTAAGCTGCAGGAAACATAATTCCCTGTACAGGGGTTTTGACAAACGTCTCATTGAAAACTTGACCGTAAGTCGCTTAGGAATAGAGGCTAATTTTGTTCGTAGTGTAAATATTTTCGCACCCCTACAATTTTGGCTAAACGGCTGTGGGTATACAGGGCGATTCGAATTTTTTTATGTATATCTTTACTTGGGCTTAGGAGAATATTCATGGTATTGCTTTTGAACTTTTTATGCTACATTGTTTACAAATTTAATTTCAAGGCGAATTTCAATTGTATAGATAGCTAGAAGCATAGATTAAAAATAGGTGGTTTGGTTTGATTACAAATATTTGTGCTTCGATTATTTGTTTATCACATAGTTTTACGGCTCTGGAATCATTGTCCTTTAGAGGGCTCTAAAGGACAATGATTCTTTGTATTTAGTCTTTGTATTATTTCTATATATCTTATTCCCAGCTTCGGAGACATCTATTAACTTTCGTCAAAATCAAAGATGTTATATTTCTATAGATATGTCACTGAGCATCAACAACTAACACCATAAAAGTGATCCAATTGTCTTACCTAGCAATTAGTACGCACAAGCAAGTAATTTACGAATTGTGATAATTGACAAAAATAGAAAAATGCCGTCTTATGTAGGTACTACGAAAATGCACAATTTATGTTAAATAAAGACGAAGGGATCACACGAAAATACATAATAATATTTGATTTTAAAACGTATTTTAAGTTAATTTCATATTCTTGCAAGGAAAAGACGCCATTGCACCAATTACGCACTCAGTGAGGGAAAGAGATAGTAAGTATATTAAATCGTCGAGATTATAAGGACCATGTTATGCAGAATCGCTCCCACCGATATTTTGTTACTGTAAAGTGTAAAGTTAAAGCTATTTTAAGTTATATAGGAATAAAAATATCACGCAGTATCAGTTTTGGGAAGCATACGTCATTAAACTGCTAGAATCTGTTGCGAATATATTAAAAATCTAGATTTGAAGTGTTTCGCTATGTCTAGCTCTCGATTTGGCATAAATTGTCGGTTGGATTATTCTCCATAATAGCCCACTTACCACCATCTGTTATTGCGATTCAATAACTGAATAGAATGCTTATTCATTGGTGTGAATAAGCAATCTATTCAGTTATTGAATCGCAATAAGAGATGGTGGTAAGGGGGCAGAGTCCTTAAGTACAGCGATAGTCTATCTCTTAAAGGTAAAATAAAATAATTAATAAATATTTCTGAACAATTTTACACAGTGCCATCTAGTCCCAAATTAAGCGCAAAGCTTGTGTTATGGTTACTAGACAACTGATAAATGTACCTACTTAAATAATTTTTTTTTTAAATACATACTTATAATACATAGAAAACAACCAGACCAAGTCAAACAGAAATGTTCATGCACACAAATGTTTGTTTTGTGCGGGAATCGAACCCGCGACCTCGGAGTCAAAGTGGTCATTGCTAACCATTCGACCACCGAGCTCGTCAATATAATAATAATTAGAGTTGCCGCGAATAGTTGTTATAGCGAATAGTCGAATACCGATTAATCGCCATTCACTTTGGCGAATAGTCGAATAACTCGACATTACTATTCGACATAAATAAGGCACATTAAAAATATTTCTAATTTTTTCTAAGGTTGTGAGAAAAGAAAACAATTAAGTTAAAGAAACTGTTTCATGTTAAACATACTATATATATGTAATGTAGTAATTTGGGCACTTTTCAAGTGGGTAACGATTTGGCGGGGCTTCATTATTTATAGTTATTTATTTCTAAGTTATATTTGAGTATGTAATTTATTTATAAGTTATTTGTATATTATTAAAAATTATAAAATAAAAAAAATGTAGTAATTTAATTTTTCATTTTTAAATGCTGGCAACCCTTTTCTTGAACATATTTTACGGGGAATACCCCGTTTTATATAACCCAGCGTATATTATTATAGGGGATTTCCCGCTCAATCAATACGCTTGTGTTCAGGGTAGGCGGCATGCATTTGTAATTTGATTTTCGACATCGGTTGACGTTTTTTTATTTTTTCTTTCTTTTCTATACTTATTTGAAGATTGGTATTGAATTAAAGACTTGAATACTTAATTAGTTAAAGTGTTACTTAAAAAGAAAAAAATCATTAGTTTTTTTGTTCCTTAAGTTTATTTTAGACGACTATTCGCTGAATGCTGAATAATACTAGCTATTATTCGGTATTTCACGAATATCAAAAAAATGTCGAGTAATGCCGAATACCGAATAAAAGCGAGTATTCGCGATTCGAGTGTACTATGGGTACTAGATAACTGATACTATACTTAAATACATTTTTTTTTGTAAATAGGTGCGTATAATACACAGTAAACACCCAGACCAAGACAAACAGACATGTTCATGCACACAAATATTTGTCTTGTGCGGGAATCGAACCCGCGATCTCGGAGTCAAAGTGGCCATTGCTAACCATTCGACCACCGAGCTCGTCAACACAGCATATATATCTGATATTGATAAAACTTTCTTACATCATTATGTCCGATGTGTTTTATGGTCAATCAAACTTTGGTTCTTTTAGAAAACATTTCCGTTGGAAAAACAATAAAAAATACTACAATTTTTGTTTCGGCACTAGCTACATAAACGCAATATTTAACATAGCTGTCGTACAAATTTCGGATTTAATGCATATAAAATAGCACGGCGTGACGTCATAACATGGTGGCCTTTTGTATGGAGCGTTTTCGGGGTAGTTCAAATTGTGATGTTCAAGTTATCATATTTCGAGAAGTTTTTATGCTTCGAAGTAATTCTTTCACCTATAGTTATATTATTGTGACGCCCTTACATAACGAATTTAGTAGCCTATTCTGCATATCTATAATCTATATTTGTAAAAGCGAAATACCACTCACTGATTAATCGCGAAATATCAGAAACTATAACACCTACAAACTTGAAATTTGGCAGGTAGGTTCCTTATAGGCTGTAGACATCCGCTAAGAACGGATTTTACGAAACTCCACCCCTAATAATGGAAAAATTCACCTGCCCCCCCTAGGTAAGGTAGATGTATATTTAGGTATACACCGGTGGCAAATGATACTAATTTTGGACTATGTAAAAACCGATCTTTATTCGACAAGGCTCTGTGGTGAAGTGAACATTGTATGGAAGACGGCGGAACGCCCGCGCGAATCAGTATCCAGCAGCTGCACTACTACAAGTTGTTGTTATTTAGAAGGCTGCAGGCGTTGCGCTGCATTCGACCGGTCATCGAGAGGTCAAATCCCACCTAGGGGGGAAGGGGAGAGGGAGGGGGATCATTTTTCAAAAAATATATATGCCTCACAAGCTGAACGCTTAGGCCCATCGTGCCTCTCTATCGCTCGTTTCGCGCTGATGAGTCATGCTTTTTCGTGCGTGCAGCCGGCGTCCATCACGTCAAAATACTTGTGAAACGTTTGCTACCTATATCCGTCTCTTTTATGTGTTCCGTAGTTGCATAAGCCATCTCCTTACTTTAATTGCTCCATGATTTTCTTTCAGGCGCCCTCTGTCCATCAGACCTTTTATTCAGCGGTTACATTAACGCCTGAAACCATTTACCGCAACAACCTCAAGAATGACATAGCAGTATAAATTAAAAGCTTCTGACATCTCACTAAGCTTTATGGACACCCTGTATACAAAATTAATTTCCCCGACAAAATATGCAACCGCCTGTATATATGTAAATTATAGCATCAAGTCTCTCGGTTCGTTAGGCGATCCTTTTACGTCATTGTTTGGGATATTTCATAAGCGCTAGCGGGTATTAGAACAACGGTGAGAGGCCTTAACAATTGCGATAGTGGCGCCGCCACTTTGAATAAAAAAATCATATATTAGTATTAGATTGATGAATATCAGAAATATATTTTATAAAGCAAATAGTTTTTTTTTTATTTATGTCCAAAGATGCCTTAAAATTACTGTTAAAACCGATATTGTTTTAACAATGAAATGCAGTAACAAATGACACGACAAATCGTTACCATGTCTAATTTTAGATGTAAAACTACAAAATGGTGAAGTAATCATGTTTTTACGTTGGTATGGAAATATAACTAGAATGTGCTGCCATAAAGGCTCTCAATTTAATTTAATTTTATTCGGAAGACCTAAACCTGAACTTATCTTTTTTTACAATAGTAATTTTAGAGTCAGGTCCTCACTTATAGAGCTATGTTAGCTTACTAGTGATGTGAACAATAAATTAAATAATTAGAACTTAATAAGAACTAATTCTCTATAAACAATAACTAATCCAACATTTAAAACAATAAATTACAAAAAAAAAAAAATATGCATAATCATTATTACTTTTACCATTCCGCTATATGTTTTTTTGTAATTGAAGCCAACAGCGTTGCTAAATTATTATGAATTTAGCATTGTCTCGTATAGTAACCGCTTAACCTTTGTAACACTTATGTTAATTAAGTCGATATTCACTATTGATGCCTTTTCGGGACAGGGCCCACCATATATTCCCACCACTGTGTCTCCTGTGTAGCCAGGATTAACAGCGTTACCCCCAAAAAAGGCAATGAACCGTGAAGTCCATTGCAGTCCCGGGCTTAAAACTACGGCTGCCTTGGAACTCACAACGAATTTAATACGATGTATATATTTGGATAAGTTACATATAGTAGGTATTTTCTATCTTTTTGGGGACTAATACGGGACAGCGGGACCCACCGCTGTGTCTCCTGTGGAGCCAGGATTAACAGCGGCGACCGCCAAAGAAGGCAATGAACAGTGAAGTACATTGCAGTCCTGAGGGTAAAACTATGGCTGCCTTGGAAATCACGACGAATTTAATAAGAAGAAACTAGTAGGAGTAAGAAGCTCTTGATGCCTTGTTAAAACTTCTTCTTCTTCGTCGTATTCTTCATTACTGAAGGTCGTGCCCGTTCTGATATGCCTTGGTAGAAGATTTGACAAGCTGTTTCCACACCACCCTGTCTTCAGCCTGTCTGAATGCCGTAGTTACCGTGAGGCCCATAACCTGTTTAATGGAATCAGACCAGCGGATTGGTGATCGTCCTCGAGGTCTTTTCCCATCCACCTTGCCCACAATAACCAGTTTATCTAGGCTATCTGGCTGCTTCCGAGCTATGTGGCCGAAATACCCTAGAATGCGCTGATAGCAGATTGTGGAGAGTCTGGTCTTAATCTTAAGCTGGTCGAGAATAGATTTGTTCGTTCTTTTTGCCGTCCACGGTATCCGCAACATTCTCCTCCAGCACCACATTTCAAAGGCATCTATCTTTTTTCTGTCTACCGCGCGGATGGTCCAAGATTCAGACGCGTACATGAAAATCGAGAAGATCAGGGTTCGTACCAGTCTCATTTTAGTAACGTTGAAGACGTTCCTATCTCGCCAGATTCTCGTGAGCTTGCTCATTGCATCTTTTGCCATTTGCGTCCTTCGTCGGATTTCTCCAGCGCATCCCCCCTGGTCATTGATCATTGATCCTTGTTAAAACTATTGCTCATATTAATGTAACGCTAAAAGCAATGACGCTAGTCTCTTATGACTTAAACCCTTAAATAAAGTTTGTAAGCTCTCTCGCGGGTGGTTTCGCATAGCTATAATATCGTAATATTTTCATAGCTTCTATGAATTTTGAGGTGAAATAGCTCATCATCTCTGGAGCCAGCCGTCATCTACACGTGGTGCATCTTAACGATTACCTGATAAGATTCTGGGGAAAGAGTGATACGGATCGGTAAATAGGTACTTATTTTCCTGCAATGCATATATGTTTACAATATACGTGCGCTGGTATCCTCACTGCTAACGCAGTATCTTTTTACTTTTTTTTTATATGAGAGGGGCAAACGAGCATGTGGGTTACCTGATGGAAAGCAATAACCATGGACCAAGCTATGGAGATCAGCAGCACCAAGGGGTCGCCGATTTCACTCCATGGGCGGTGGTGACTGCTTTCCATCGCAAGCTCGTTTGGCCCCCTCTCAATTAAAAAAAATGCAGTCAGCGTCATTCCACACGGGCACGGTTTTCTTTAAATTTCTATTTTCAGTTTTTCTTTTATTATTTTATTTTAGTTTAAGCCTATTTTATTTAGACTATTTAGTTTTAGATTTGATTAACAATTATAAAAATACTTGTATACACAAATGATTGTCTTGTGCGGGGATCGAACCCACAACCTCGGAGTCAAGGTCTCGGAGCCATTGCTATCCATTCGACCACCGGGCTCGCCAACTTAATTATAATCAATATTTTTGAAAGTTACAAAGTCTTGTATTATTTATTGTTATCAGTGACTAAAAATTCGCCGCCAACGCTCAGTTGAGCAGCGTGGTAGAGTATGCTCTAAACCCTTTCGATTGAAGGGAGACTCGTATCCCAGCAATAATGGGTTGATGCGGACTCAAATTAAAAAATCTAAGAACTAAAATAGTTTTACTAATAATATGTTAACTAAATAATACTTTATATAGCGTATTGATGAAAAAAAAAAGAGGTGGCAAACCTATCTACCACGTAGAGATAAATAAATAATAAATAAATATTGTCAGACAAATTACACAGCGCCATCTAGACCCAAAGTAAGCGAAGCTTGTGTTATGGGTACTAGACAACTGACAACATACGTAAATACATTTTTTTTTGTAAATACATACTTATGATACATAGAAAACACCCAGACCAAGACAAACAGACATGTTCATACACACAAAATGTTTGTCCTGTGTGGGAATCGAACCCACGAGCGTTGGTGTCGAAGCCGCGTCATTGACCGCTGCGCCACCGAGCTCGTAGTACAAAGCTATGCTTAGTTTGGGACTAGATGGCGGTGTGTAATTCTTCCAAGAATATTTATTTATTGCAATGGACTTCACTGTTCATTGCCTTTTTTGGTGGGCGCCGCTTTTAATCCTGGCTACACAGGAGACACAGTGGTGTGTCTCCCTGTCCCGTATTACAACCCAAAAAGGTAGAAAATACCTACTAAGTGTCATCATCATCATGTCATTTTAGTCTCCACTACAGGAGCACGACCCTCTCTCGTCCGTCCTAGACGGAAGGAGGATTTGGCCTACACTCCCCACGCTGGCCAAACGGGTTGGGGAGGCCTGATCGATATTTGATAATGTATTTCCCTTAGTCGCCTTGTACGATATCCACGGGAAGAAACGGAGTGATTCTATTCTAGTCTGCCGGAAACCACACGGCCAATACTATGTGTAACTTATCCAAATATATACAGCGCTAGAATTGCTTAACTTGCGTGTTCGAGTAGACTTATACGCGCAGTGCTACATATAATAATAATAATGTATGTCTGTATGGAACACGTTTCATGAAACCACTCCCTAACCATCATTTTTAATTTCCACGCGACAGGGCCATTCTGAATTAATTTTAGTAATGAACAAGTTCGGAGCTGAAGCATTTTTATATGTAATTTTTTTCAGGACTTAGTTTCAGAGGATATTTATTTGAAATGTGATTGTTGATGTGATGTGGACGAGTTCGGTGGTCTAATGGTTAGCAATGGCTGCTTTGACTCCTAGGTTGTGGGTTCGATCCCCGCATAAGACAGATATTTGTGTGTATGAACATGTCTGTTTGGCTTGGTCTTGGTGTTTTCTATGTATTATTATGTATGTAATAAATAATTAGATTAGATAGCGCTGTGTAATTTGTCTGAAAATATAAATATTGTCAGACAAATTGCACAGCGCTATCTAGCCCCAATGTAAGCGAAGCTTGTGTTATGGGTACTAGACAACTGATAAACATACGTAAATACATTTTTATTTTGTAAATACATACTTATGATACATAGAAAACGCCCAGACCAAGACAAACAGACATGTTCATGCACACAAATGTTTGTCCTATGTGGGAATCGAACCCACGAGCGTTGGTGTCGAAACCGCGTCATTGACCGCTACGCCATCGAGCTCGTCAAATGTATTTACAAAACGTATTTACAAAAAAATGTATTTAAGTATTATATCAGTTATCTAGTACCCATAGTATAAGCTTTGTTTAGTTTGAGACTAGATGACTTCCCCCTACCCCGCTCGCGTTGTTCCATAGTTCTTACTTTACTTTACTTAGCTTTTCTTTGATATTTCATGTATCCAGTGGTGTGATTGAATTTATTTGGCGATTATAGATATGTAGCTGTAACACCAAACTGTACCCGCCGATTTTGTTATCATTCGTTTTTTTTTAATTGCCTTCCTATGGATGCAATATTAAAGACGTATTTACGTGAAAACATTTCTGGGAAAAATCCAGGTTCCCGTTTTCAACTTATCAAAGCGTCGTTTTACATTTAATTTTTATATCACTGTATCTCACTTAACCAAGAGGACTAGTTAAATTCTAAAGCTTCCTACTTCTACTAATTTCTTTATTCTTTGTGAGTTTCAAGGCAGCTGTAGTTTTATCCGTAGAAAGCAATGAACTCCGCTGTTCATTGTCTTTTTGGTTGCTGTTAATTCTAGCTACACAGGACACACAGTGGTGGGAATTACATTCTTTATTGCATATAACATGAAATAATATATTTCAAATAGTGTAATTACAAAATGGTGCAAGGGTAAGCTTAATCCTTTTATAAATTTCTTCCAGTCAAGTAACTTGACCTAGTTTTATTCAGTGTTATATTAAAATGTACAATTATTTTCAGCAATGCAATGTCTTAGAATGCTAACTGTATGAAAGTCATAGATTGCGAAAAAATTTACTCGCTATCAGCTCTCGTTCCCAGCTATTCGGAACGTGGACCCACCACCCACTGTGTCTCCTGTGAACCCAGGATTAACACCGGCGACCACCAAATAAGGCAATAAATAACGAAGTCCACTGCAATCCTTGGGGGTAAAGTTTTATTAAAATAATTTCCCCGCAGGCGAAGTGGCAGTTGTTTGGTAATATGTCCTTTTGCGCCGGAATGAACCAAAGGATTCATATGATCTTTTTGTGATAGTTTTTAAGGTCTGGAGAGTGACTTAGGCTAATTTTTGTCCCGGAATAATATGTTATTTCCACGGGAAATATATTTAATTAAAATAACGACTTACTAATATTAATAAGTGCGTGTACTGCCTGTACAGGAATAGCTAATATACAGTTATTAATAGCTCGTTTTATTACAAAGTCTTATTTGAAACCCAGTCAGCAACATTCCGCCATAGTAATTATAGAATAACCCAACACGGTATGGGTGGGCGGTAATTAGACAAAATTTATTACTGTCCCCGGTGGCGGCTCGATTTTTCACTCATTTTCGACCATATTGACATTACCTAACAATTGCGATGTCTATACATATATAAAACAAAGTCGGGTTTGTTCGAACACTTATAACTCTAGAACGGCTGGACAGATTTTCAAGGTTTTTCATTTGTTGGATTTGTCTCCGTTCCGAATAGTATTACTATTAAAACATTGGAAAATTGTCGAAAAAATAAAATAAAAGAAAAAACATTTTCCCATACTAATGGTGTCAGTTGAAAAAGGATTGAGATATTTATTAGTTGTCAAATATTTATGAGTGCGTTCAGAAAATTATATCAAACATTATTGTACTGTCATCTTAATAAAGTACTGAACTTTATTTTTATTTTATATTCACTGTATATAATTTCCATAAAATCATAAATTTAGTTCATCTATATATTTTGAAAAATGGAAAAATTCACCTGCCCTGTCCTGCCTGTGTTTTCAACGAGACTCTCAATATTAACAAATTTCATGTGAGCTTCACTTGACTAGCCATCTCTTTAGGTTTTTAATGCCTTATTTGCCATATTGCTGTCATTTAAGAATGGAAGTCAAATTTTAAAAGATTCTTACTCCTCCTAATTTCTTGTGATTAAATTCGTTGTGAGTTCCAAGGCAGTCGTACTCTTACCACCGGGACTACAATGGACTTCACTGTTCATTGCCTATTTTTTTGTGGACCACGCTGTTAATCCTGGCTACACAGGAGACACAGTGGTGGGAATGTGTGTTAGAACAGTTTCTTTTTTTATACTACGTCGGGTGGCAGACAAGCATACGGCTCGCCTAATGTGAAGCGGTTACCGTAACCGTATTAACGCTCGCAACATTATTTATTTATTTAAACTTTACTTACCACAATTTAAGATACAAAGGCGGTCTTAATGCTAAAAGCATTCTCTACCAGATAATATCACAGTATAAGTAATAGTACTACGTACAGTATGGCCACTCCCTGCCACTCTCTGGTGTCGACCTCACCTCCCCTCTGAGACGAATCTGGAACAGTTTGTATGGCGCCGCACGCACACACGCTCATTCGCTCTCCGCACAGACGCCATTAATAAACGACGCGGCATTTGTATGGAGTGTACGGGGTGTGCTAATATTTCACTTGCGCGCCGCCACCCCCGCTGCCAACGCAGCATCTTCTTTTTTTCTGATGACCTCACTCACTCGCAGGAACACAACAACCCTCAAGGGAATTGTTATTTGGTTGCGGTATTCTGTGAGGTGGAGATACATTCCCCAGTCGGGTAGCTTACAATTACGCTCCCTACCTATCTTTGAAATATTATTCCGTAAAAATATCTAATTCCCACGGGATTTAAAAAAAAAATTAAAATATTGACCGCGCGAGCAAACTCGCGTGTAATAACTGATCTAAAATATTCGTCTATTTGACTAATGAGGCTGCTTTAAGAAAACTCTGGTTAATAAAAATAAATTAATAAAAGGCCGGGCAAGGCCACTGGCGGCGCGGCATTTTTCTCAAGATCTCAATGCTAATTTTGTGAGTAAAAAGCTCTTATCTCGAGAGACAACGGCCCTCTCCGGAGAGGTTTCTCTAAGAAACTTCTTCGCCCTTGAGTGTGATGTCTTAGTTCTAAACGGAATAAACCTGTTTTCCTTAGAGATGCATTTGTATTTAAGCCGCTTGTTTTATATTTACTTGCCACCTAAGCGCCTCAGCACACGTGTAGTGATGATAACAATAATGTTACTTCACATATTTTGTCCGATTTCTTATGTAAGAACATAACAATAATATATCTTTAATATAAAAATTGGGGTGTAAGTGGCTCACTACCATCTTCGGAGCCAAAGCCAACCTCACCTGCACGTGGTACACCCTGCAGATAAGCGGACGAGGCTCTGGCGAAAGTGGCCAACCCGCCTGCCCAGCGTGGCGACTTGTAGTCTACTACATAGTTTGTGGGTTCTATCCCCGCACATGACAAATATTTGTGTGCATGAACATGGCTGTTTGTTTTCTATGTGTTTTCTATGTATGTCTGGGTGTTTTCTATGTATTATATGTATGTACTTACAAAAAAAATGTATTTAATTATAACATCAGTTATCTAGTACCCATAGTACAAGCTTTGCTTAGTTTGGGACTATGGCGGTGTGTAATTCGTCCATGACTATTTATTAAGCTATTGCATAGCTTCTATCGCGGGCCTTGAGCGCGGGGACCGAATCCAGAAATTCCGTAACGAAAAAACCTCACGCTCCCCACTCCGACGGGCAAGGAGGTGTGGCTTGAAGGCCGTGCAACGTCTAACGTCGTTTCAGTTCGGCAGTCTTCGACACGGCGTTGTGTGCGTGCGATTAGACGTATTGTACGACTCTACGAATCTCGTTTTATTTATTTAATAATAGAAAAATTTGTTTTCTTATCGGTCACCACGCTCAAAAAGTGTAACTTGAATTAATATCAAAGAAAAAGCAATACTGCATGAATAAAATAAATAAATAAAATTATAATTGCATAAGTTGATACAAAATGCTATGCAATAGCTTTACCGCGGCAGTCCCCGAGTGCCACACGTCTTTTTTTTTTAATTTACTAACCGACCCGATAAACGTTATTTTGCCATAGGTATAAATTTCGGAATTGATGTTTTATTTTTTCTGTGTATTTTATTATAATTTTAGTTTTTAATGTACCTAGTTGTATTAATTTTATTATAAATTTAATTTCAAGATATTTATAAATAATTTTAGTTTTGTAATTTAATTAAGTTTTCTATAGTTAGATTGTATTTAATTAATTTTATTAGTTGATGGTAGAAGGCTGAAAATTTGAAGTTGTATGTTCTTTTCAAAGCTAAAATAAAAGTAACCATTTAATATTCGTTGCACTAGTTTGTTTAGTCTCCCGTCCAATAACTTTGCTATTACTATCATTAGGTTAGCTAGAAGAGATCTCTTGTAGAGATAAGCTCACATTTGTATAAGTCCTATATCACTATGTTGTGTAATCACTATGTTGTGTATATATAAATAATAACAAAAAAAAAAATGTCAATAATATATTCAGGGGTGGGTCACCCTTATCATTTAGAGGTATGAAAAATGGATGTTGGCTGATTCTCGGATCTACCAGATATGCACACAAAATTTCATAAAAATCGGTCCAGCCATTTCGGAGGAGTTTGGTAACAAACACAGAAATAAAATTTTATATATTAGAATAGCTGATCCGGCGAACGTTGTTTTGCTATAAAAAATAGATTAGAACCTATTTTCAGACTTGCTGAATATATATATATATATATATATATATATATATATATATATATATATATATATATATATATATGTATGTGATAGTTAGACAGCAAGCACAGCCCAAACCGCTGGGTCTAGAGACTCCAAATTTGGCACGTAGGTTCCTTATGACGTCTAGGGGTACACTAAGAAAGGATTTTTACAAAATTCATCCCCTAAGGGGGTGAAACGGGGGTCCAAAGTTTGTATGGGGAAACGAGATTAGTTGGAATATTTTATCCTAAATTTTGCACGAGTACTTCTATTGATTAATGAGTAAACACGTGTTTGCCCCGAATGTCACGCGAGCGAAGCCGCGGGTGAAAGCTAGTATACATATAAAATATCATCAAAATCGGTGAAGTCGTTTCGGAGGAGTTTGGTAACAAACACAAGAATTTTATATATTTGATTTATTTATTCTCACTATGTATTAATAATAGCTTAAAATAACCAGGATATTCCCAGTTCAATATATATATATATATATATATATATATATACGTCCATGTAAACCGGATATTAACCTAGTCCCAACTAGCGGATGCTATTATCTCTTGAATATTTAATCCGGGGTAATGAGTTACTATTACTGACAATATCCGGGGAACTACCTACATAAATATTGGAGAGGCGTCGAATATGGATTTCTAGATAGAATAGGCTATTTGACTAACATTTGATATATATAGAACGGTTTGATATATAGAGACGTCTCCATAATATAACCATAGGTGAAAGAATTATTTCGATAGCACAAAATGCTCTCGAGATAATTATGGTAATTTGAAAATCACCTTTTTTAGTAAGTAAAAAAAAATCTAAACATACAGCATATCTATATCGGTCGTATGTATATTTAACCCTTCGGAAGCAGCAGGGCTTACAGCGATGCTCCATTTATTACAAACATGCATAATCGATACAGGGCTATTACCTACGCTTCAAGGAACTCTATCATGGCGGCATTATCACGTAATTTTAACCTTTGATATACTCATTAGCGAGAATCATTTATTCAAACCAATCTAGTAATCATTCGTGGTCATTAGAATATTATACTTTTTAGGGTTCCGTACCCAAAGGGTAAAAAGGAACCCTATTACTAAGGCTCCGCTGTCCGTCCGTTCGTCCGTCCGTCACCAGGCTGTATCTCATGAACCGTGATAGTTAGACAGTTAAAATTTTCACAGATGATGTGTTTCTGTTGCCGCTATAACAACAAATACTAAAAAACAGAATAAAATAAATATTTAAGGGGGCTCCCATACAACAAACGTGATTTTTTTTGCTCGTTTTTGCTCGCAATTGATAACGGCAATAGGTAAACGCTTGAAATACTCACATAATATTTAGTTATATATTCACTTTAAAAATTAAATAAAAATAAAACAAATATTTAAGGAGCTCCCATACAACAAACGTGATCTTTTTTCCGTTTTTATAGATAATGGTACGGAACCCTTCGTTGCCAAGTCCGACTCGCACTTGGCCGGTTTTTTGCTTTTAATGCGATAATCGTAGTAGTTGAATGGGACCAACGGATCGCTTATATACGCCGAAAAGCATGTTTGATTGTAGTATCTTTATTGTACATAAAAAACATATATATGTCGGAAATTAAATTAACAGTCAATCAATAGGGTTGAAAATAAAGTCACTCCACTACATATGTGTATGTATGTAATGTTTCCAAACATTACTCTACATTTATGTATGTAGTGAAGTATAACGGGACGGGGGCCCACCACACATTCCCTCCACTGTATCTCCTGTGTAGCCAGGATTAACAGCGGCGACCGCCAAAAAAGGCAATGAACAATGAAGTCCACTGCAGTCCCGGGGGTAAAACTACGGCTGCCTTGGAACTCACAACGAATTTAGTTAATTTATTCAGAAGAAATTAGTAGGAGTAGGAAGCTTTATGTATTAGAGTAGTTGTTTTTTTTTTGTTAAAATTAGAACAACATTACTGACAACCCTATTTTGAACACAGGTAATAAACAAAGATTCATTTCAACCCGATTCCTTTGAGATTATATTTTAATACTTGATAATAATACCTAGTATTATAAATTTACTCCATTACAGCCTTGTATTTGATAACAAAATTGGAACTAATTACGGTGTTTAAACAAAAGCTCTTCGTTCATATTTGTTGGAAGTAATTATTTGTAATAATTTCTAAATTATGAAGAGGGTTATCTGTTGAGCGCACAGTGGAGCGTGTTTACGATATGGTTAGATAAAAGTATATAGGTATCACTATTTAGGTTTCCTAAAGGTAGTGAAAGGAAAGAAATGTTTTTCGAAGTCATGTTGTCACATTTAGTTACCTTACGTTAGGATTGATATCTTTTGCGAGATACGTACACGCTACGTGCATTGTCTGTATTCGAATGTACATATCAATAAAATCAGTTTGTTTTAAATCAGAAGCCAGGTTATTGTGATTGTGAATTTTATTATTGTGGAACTAAATTGTATATGATGTCCTGGTAACTGAATGCAATGACATAACTTTGAGAAACATTTTTTTCCTTTCACTACCCCATTATACGAACCCCAAATATTGACATTTTGTATTTAATTTTATTTAAAATTCAGTTTTGTATTAAATTTACTTCAATGGATCATGTAGTTATCTGAAATAAATGAATTTTTTATTTTTTTTATTTTGATGGCCACTTTGACTCCGAGGTCGCGGTTTTGATTCCCGCACAAGACAAACATTTGTGTGCATGAACATGTCTATTTGTCTTAGTCTGGGTGATTTCAAATGTATTATAAGTATGTATTTACAAAAAAAAAATGTATTTAAGTAAATTTATAAGTTGTCTAGAAACCATAACACAAGCTTTGCGCGCTTAATTTGGGACTAGATGGCACCGTGTAAATTGTCCAGAAATATTTATTTTATTTTGATTATTTATCTAAGCTAAACTTTAATTTTCGCAATTAAAAAAAACCTATGGTAATCGGCTTCAGCTTCGGCGGTAGGGTCCCGGTTGCTACATCACGTACCTATATCCATAGCAGAACTAGAGTTATCGATATATTCCTAAGGATTAGCAGGTTAAAGTGGCAGTTACTTTGTATCGGATATTGTCCATAAAAGTGTTTCCCATCACTACCACATATGTTTGTTGATTTAGTAGGCCCTTTAACAACTGTATGACACTCGAATGACTCTACGAAACACCGGTGGATTATATACACATAGACAGTTTGTAGGTTTTTTTATACCACTAAAGTGGAAAACAAGTATAGACGGATATCAGTTACCGTAGCCTATGAACGCCTGTAACATCAGGGACATCACACGCGCGTTGCCGATCCTGTAAAAACCTCTTCGCGCCCTTCTTGAAGGTAATAATTTAAGGTCATCGGACCATCTAGAAGGAGGGCGTCTAACGTTTCGTCGTCCTACGCGCGGCCTCCAGTCTAATACTCCCCCATCTGCCATCACTTATTCGGCAGATGTGACCCGCCTATTGCCAGTTCAGCTTGCAAACTCAGAAGGCTATGTCGACAACTTTAGTTCTCCGTCGAATTTTTTTTATACCACTAGACAAACAAGCATACGGCCCGCCTGATGGAAAGCAGTTACCGTAGCCTATGAACGCCTGTAACACCAGGGACATCACACGTGCGTTGCCGATCATGTAAAAACCTCTTCGCGACCTTCTTGAAGGCGCGAACCCTTCTTGAAGAACCCCATGCTGTAGTCACCTGAGAAAACGTCGACAGGCAGTTCATTCCACAGCTTGACAGTACGCGGGAGAAAACTTCTTTGGAACAGCACAGTTGGGGTGTAAGTGGTTCATCAACATCTTTGAATCAAAGCCAACTTCACCTGCATGCGGTGCACCCTGCTAAGTGACAAACGAAGCACTGGCGAAAAGAGAGTTAGGGAGCGTAATTGCAAGCTACCCGACTGGGGAATGTACCTCCACTTCACAGAATACCGCAGCGAAATAACAATTCCCTTGAGGGTTGTTGTGTTCCTGCGAGTGAGTGAGGTCACCAGAAAGAAAGGAGATGCTGCATTGGCAGCAGGAGTGGCGGCACGCGAGCGATATTCTATGTTGCCAGCGTTAATATGGCTACGTTAACCGCTTCACATCAGGCGGGCCGTATGCTTGTCTGCCACCCGACGTAGTATAGAAAAAAAAATAGGAGTAAGTGTGAAATTTTTGACAAACTCCGTTTTTTTTTTTAAAGTATAAATATATTCGGGTAAAAGTTCAACGGTTGATATTGACCAACCTTGATAAAGTGTTTAATTTCAAAGGTCCCATATAACCCTTTTTAAGAGCCTTTGGCTACTACTTGAAATGTTTTCAGCTCAAATTTCAGTTTTACAGGGATACTGATACGTCGTAACGTACCCCTTATTCCACTTAGGTAACTAAACTTTCGTAACCAGATAAAAGTGAAGAATTTTTTTTCGCTGTTTGGTAACTAGTTGTAACAGAAGAATTTTTTTTTCCTCTTTGGTAACTTTACTCATAGGTATTCAAACTAAGAATTATGTAACTATTAACTTCACAAAACAATAGACTTAGAATTGATACCAAAGTAACTCGACTTTGACGAGCTCGGTGGTCGAATAGGTTCGATCCCCGCACAAGACAAATATTTGTATGACATAAACATGTCTGTTTGTTTGGGCCTGGGTGTTTTCTATGCAATATATTATGCATATGTATGTATAATATATTTTTGGCCGTGTGGTTTCCGGCAGACTAGAATAGAATCACTCCGTCTCTTCCCGTGGATGTCGTACAAGGCAACTAAGGGATATACATTATGAAACATCAATCAGGCCTCCCCAACCTTTTTGGCCAGCGTGGGGAGTGTAGGCCAAATCCTCCTCCTGTCTGGGACGAATGAGAGAGGATCGTGCTCCTTTAGTGGAGATTTAAATGACCTGATGATAATGATAATGCCTAGAAAACACCATTGAGAAAACGTTTCATATTGTGAATTTACCAGATGCGTGTTTCATATCCAAATTAGCAGCTCACTTCAAAATGTTAACAAGTAAGCTACATATTTTTTTTTTATGATAATAAGTATACCACATATGCGTCTTATAAATGCACAACATCAACGTTCTTCTCTATTTGGTCGGTTTGTTTACGTAGACATGATCGAACGCGAACAAAAAACCTCTCACTAAGCACTCTGTTTTAAGCGAGTATTGGCCAAACGAGCAAATATTTGTTAATAACTAAATGTTCGCTCGGCAGGATAATAAAATTCGGTTTAAATTTATAGTTAAATAAATAAATAAATATTCCTGGACAAATTACGCACTGCCATCTAGTCCCAAACTAAGCAAAGCTTGTACCATGGATGCTAGATAACTGATATTATACTTAAATACATTTTTTTTTGTAAATACCTACATATTATTATGATACATAGAAAACACTCAGACCAAAGGGACGGGGGCCCACCACACATTCCCACCACTGTGTCTCCTGTGTAGCCAGGATTAACAGCGGCGACCGCCAGAAAAGGCAATGAACAATGAAGTCCATTGCAGGGGGTACAACTACGGCTGCCTTGGAACTCACAACGAATGTAATCAGAAAAAAATAGTAGGAGTAGGAAGCTTTTGGAATTTGACTTCCCTTCTAAGCAATGTGAGAGACAGCAATATGGCAAATAAGGCATTAAAAGCCTAAAGAGATGGCTAGTCAAGTGAAGCTCAACTGCCGTGCTTCACGGATTTTAAGTATCTAACACTATTGGGGACGTAAAACATTGAGTTGTTACTTATTTACAAATAAAACCTAAATAAGATCGAATCGATCGAAAATGTTCAGATGAGATCAACAAAATTCACCGGAATGCCCATACACTTTTCGAAACAAATTATTTAATTTGCAATATTAAATCGCACAGACAGATTAGTTCGACCGTCTCGCAGAAGCACGGGAGGGGGGGAGTGACACTCAGATCAAGACAACACGACATGTTCATGCACAAAAATATTTGTCTTGTGCGGGGATTGAACCCGCAACCCCGGATTCAAAGTGGACATTACTGACAAATCGACCATGCGCTCGTCAAATGATGATGATGAGAATAAGGCTGCAGAACGCGACAGAGTTGTACAAATATAAATTTAGAATGAAGAGAAAAATGCATTAAAATATTTTTAAGAGCTTTGCGCTGTTTTTACTGGATTTATTATTTAAAATAATCAGGTGGTGTGCGTTGTGTAAATTTAACAAATCCGTTTTTCATGTAAATACCGTTTCCTGAAGTCAAGATTTTTTCTCTTGTGGTTGTTGTTCTTGTAATCTCTTTACTGAAACAATATTAATTATTTCTTGGTGTAAACACCAAGAAATTTATTTAGATATAAGACATAAAAAGACTAAAGAGATTTTTTTAAGTGTGTGAGATAATTTCCCCGTTGAATTAGTGAAAGATTTTTGAAATTTCATTAATCCTAACAGAATCATGTTGCGTGCCCGGCCGTAAGGGTAGCCTTTTGATAATTTATCTTATTGTATTCTCTTTGTTGAAGATAAAATATATTACAATATGATAAACATAGTAAAATTGAACAAAGGCTTATCTTTTTAAGAGATTTCTTCGAGCTTTAAGTGTATTATTTTCCCATACAGGTTGAAATCGATAAGCGATTTCATTCGCTTATACAAGATTTTGAAAAACCTTTTTACTAATCCTGAAAGTGCTCTATATTCGGTTGATGTTTTTTTATGCGACAAACTATCCCAAATACGAGAAATTTCAAATCTAATTTTATATATTTGCAACAGATTCTAGGAGTTTGATGACATACGCTTCCCAAAACTTCTACTGCGTTTTATTACTTTAAATAGTTTAAATTTAAAAGTAACAAAATATCTGTTGGTTCTATTCTGCATAACAAAGTCCAATTATTTAGTACATTTTGACACATTTTTAATGCAATTAATTAATTTTTAATTCAACTTGACATACATATAATTTGACATTTATTTATCTTGATGATACTGATGATTTGTTTATCAGTGATTTATACATTTTTATTTTACATCGGGTGGCAGACAAGCATACGGCCCGCCTGATGTGAAGCGGTTACCGTAGCCATATCAACGCTCGCAACATAAAATATAAGTAAGATATAAACTATACTATATTTTATTATACATCGAACTATTTTATAAACTAGTGTCTATAAATTTTATTCGCTTTTGCTACAAATGGCTACAAATTTAAAGAGAGGTAGGGAGCGTAATTGTAAGCTACCCGACCGGGTAATGTACCTCCACCTCACAGAATACCGCAGCCAAATAATAATTCCCTTGAGGGTTGTTGTGTTCCTGCGAGTGACTGAGGTCACCAGAAAGGAAGGGGATGCTGCGTTGGCAGCGGGGGTGGCGGTGCGCGAGCGATATTTTATGTTGCGAGCGTTAATATGGCCACGGTATCCGCTCCACATCAGGCGGGCCGTATGCTTGTCTGCCACTCGACGTAGTATAAAAGAAAAAATAAGATTTGGTCCTGAAAGTTCTTTGCGAACTCTGTCCCTACAACCTACACTCGACGTAGTATAAAAAAAAAATGAAATTAATCTCATCATCATCATTTCAGCCACAACAAGTCCACTGCTGGACGAAGGCCTCCCTCATAGATTTCCACACTGACCGGTTGGAAGCGACCTGCATCCAGCGCGTGCTCGCGACTTGAACAAGGTAGTCCGACCATCTGGTAGGTGGACGTCCCGTGCTGCGCTTGCCAGTACGCGGTCGCTATTCTAGAACTTTTCTGCCCCAACGGCCATCGGTTCTGCGTGCTATATGCCCCGCCCACTGCCACTTCAGCGAGCTAATCCGCTGGGCTATGTCGATTACCTTCGTTCTCTTGCGGATCTCATCATTTCTGACGCGATCGCGCAGAGAAATATCGCCCATCTTCGATTTGCCGATGATATAGTTATCATGGCAGAATTGCTGGAAGACTTAGGTGCTATGCTTGCGGACCTAAATCGAGTGTCCCAACAGGTAGGCCTTCAAATGAATATGGACAAAAGGAAGATTATGTCGAATGTCCATGTCGCGCCTTCATCTGTAATGGTTGGGAACTCTGTCCTTGAAGCGGTTGACCAGTATATTTACCTGGGTCAACTGATTCAGGTAAAAAGTTCCAGCTTCGAAGACGAGGTCCTTCGACGAATCCGACTCGGATGGGCAGCATTCGGGAAGCTAAGATATGTGTTCTCTTCCACAATACCTCAGTGCCTCAAGACGAAAGTATACAATCAATGTGTGTTGCCAGTGATCACTTATGGCTCCGAAACGTGGTCCCTCACTATGGGCCTTATAAGAAGGCTCAAGGTCGCTCAGCGGGCTATGGAGAGGGCTATGCTCGGTATTTCTCTGCGAAATTAATCTAAATCCAAATAATCCAAGCAATAAAAACATGCAACAGCTACGGAGCTACGACGTAGCACACGGAGTATAACTGTAGCGCTCCGTAGCATAGGGCGTAGCATTCCGCGTAGCGCTGTCGTAGCAGCAGCCTAGGTCGCGCTACGAGCGTTGAGGTAAACACAGTACTCACACAAATGCAATTCAGGTACCGTATAATGAGAGTGAAATGCGCCAGTGAGATGGAAAGCAAGCTTTCTATCTCACTTGTAAACATTGAAAGACGTCTATGTTTGAGTTCGGCCCAACTCTCGCTGCGTGACTTGTTGCTAAGGACATTTTATGACACAAGGATTGTTGCTTGTTGCTAACAAACAAATTATACATATCCAATTTATTTTACTATTATTGATATAATTTGATGGAGTTCGTGAAGAAATTTCAGGATCAAAAATTGTTTTACGTCGGGTGGCAGACAACCAAACGGCCCGCCTGATGTGGAGCGGTTATCGTAGCCATATTAACGCTCGCAACATAGAATATCGCTCGCGCGCTGCCGCCTCCGCTGCCATCGCAGCATCTCCTTCCTTTCTGGTGACCTCACTCACTCGCAGGTACACAACTACCCTCAAGGGAATAGTTATTTGGCTGCTAACAATGTTGACAGTGGGTAGATACAGGCTGATGGCTGGATAGATGGATGGATGGAAGGCTGATGATGATGATGAAAAAAATATAGGACCAATCTGAAAGTATACTCTTTCAAATAAAAAAAAGTTTTTTTCAAATCGGTTTATAAATCACGGAGTAATTAAGTAACAAATAAGTAATTGTAAATAGTATAGTATAAGCATGATGCCGATTTTTGGCGCAACACGCTTGTTCTATAGAATTAGGTATGAATAACCTGTTATATCATATGTCTACCGTGTTTGCCTGCAAATAAATATATTTTATTTCATACATTTCATTTCATTTCATTTCAAACATAAAAAAAAATCCAGCCGTATTGAGAACCTCCTCCTTTTTTTGAGTTGGTTAAAAAAAACCGGACAAGTGCGAGTCGGACTCGCCCACCGAGGGTTCCGTAGGTACGTAGTATTATTATTAAATTTGATATTTTTCATTATAAATAAGAAATAATGCGTCGAAACAAATAAATAAAATATATTTTGCAATGTGTACATCAAGCCCTTTCATAGATACCCCATTTGAACTAGTAGTTTCAATTTGAAATTTCGACACCCTATAAAAAATATAGACCCCCTATTTTTTAAGATCTATTTTTTTTATTTTTTTTTTATTGATATTTATTACAGTCTACAGACCCGGGGTCCGTACCTTTTATTAACAATGTTCTGTTTTTTTTTTTATCTTATTATATTCTTACAATTAATAAATTGCACGTCGCTATTGTGCTAATAGTTATATTATTGTCTATTACTACTTAACCTAAATCCTCCTATTGTTTACCTTGCAACCATGACAGCCAGGGCAGACCAGTCCCCACTGGCAGCACCCGTTCACGAGTTGTTAAGATCTATTTACAAATGTATAGTTTTGAGATTTATTCCTGTACTTGTAGTCTATAACGATGTTACTTGCCAAATACCATAGTTCTAGGTCAACGGGAAGTACCCTATAGGTTTTGATTCCCTTGAGTGTGTCGAAATATACGTTTTTTGCTGAATAAACGGCCGTAACTTTTTTTCTACGTAAACTTAGCAGTTTGATTTTTTTTTTTTAACTTCATGGGACCGTAGACCTGAGTATACAGTTCAAATTTCAGCTTGATACCTCCACGCATTCTCGACATAGAAATTCTTGACAGACAGACAGACAGACAGACAGACAGACAGACAGACAGACAGACAGACAGACAGACAGACAGACAGACAGACAGACAGACAGACGGACAACAAAGTGATCTTATAAGGGTTCCGTTTTTCCGGCAGACTAGAATAGAATCACTCCGTCTCTTCCCGTTGTAGTCGTACAAGGCGACTAAGGGAAATACATTATAAAATATCGATCAGGCCTCCCCAACCCGTCTGGCCAGCGTGTGGGAGGCCAAATCCTCCTTCTGTCTGGGACGGACGAGAGAGGGTCGTGCTCCTGTAGTGGAGACTAAAATGACCTGATGATTATGATGAAGACTTGAGAATAATTCGGCTTATATGTTAACTCAACATTTATTGAATCTCATAGTTGAAATTATAATATATATATGTTGAAATAATAATTAAGT
Organism: Hypsopygia costalis; assembly: GCA_937001555.2. NCBI lineage: Eukaryota > Metazoa > Arthropoda > Insecta > Lepidoptera > Pyralidae > Hypsopygia > Hypsopygia costalis. Next base: position 1,888,450 of record OW443355.2, read on the forward strand.
AATTAAATTTTGTGAATAGATGTAAATCGATGTGAGCTCGGTGGTCGAATGGTTAGCAATGGCCACTTTGACTCCGAGGTCGCAGGTTCGATTTCCGCCTGACAAATATTTGTGTGCATGAACATGTAATGTCTTCGTCTGGATGTTTTCTATGTATTATATGTATGTATTTAGAAAAAAATATGTATTTAAGTACATTTATCAGTAGTCTAGTATCATTTCATAGTACAAAGCTTTGCGCTTAATTTGAGACTAGATGGCGCTGTGTAAATTGTCCAGAATATATTTATTATTATTTATTTATATTTAATCTGTGACAACACTAAATATATCCATACTTAGTGCCGTCCGTGCCGTGATTTTTCAATTTTTCTGTGGGTTTAGTAAATAAGCTTTTAAAATTAATAGCTTTTAGTTCCTGCATGTAAAGAAAAATTCAGCTTTGAAAATCATCCCTAAAGCTCCAATGAATATCCTTTCAACAAAATACCTAATGGATACCAAATACCTAAGTAAAGCCATTTACGGATACGGATATGCGTCCATCGCTACGATGTTGATCATAAAACGGATGTAACAGCTTTTATGAGGGCATTACAGGTTAATGCTATGAATGATATCATTTTATATCGCACACAGGTATTTTTTTGTACAATAACCATGATGTTAGTTACCTTGGAATCCCTGAAAAATTCGGGAAACATCACTACATTCGCATAGAGCAAATATAAATGAATGAATACAGAATGAAAAAATGAATGCATGAATGAATGCACAATTGTATGAAACGATCACAGGACATTTTTCTTGAAAATGAAATTAAATTCTGTAACAATTTATAAATTTATTTACATTGTTCGCACATAATTTAATTTTAAATAATTGTAGTGCTCCAACAGGGTTCCATGCCATTTGTTTTTTTTAAGAAAACTATTATGTAAGATCCTATGTACCATGGAAACAATAAATAATTTGAATTTGAATGCATGAAATAATGTATGAATGAATGAATGAATGAATGCATGCATGAATGAATGAATGAATGAACGAATGAATGAATGAACGAATGAATGAATGAATGAATGAATGAATGAATGAATGAATGAATGAATGAATGATTAAATGAATGAATGAATGAATGGATACTCTTTATTGCACCAGCAAAATATAAATAAGTATTTCTTTTTAATGAGATGAGGGCTAGCAAACATGTGGTGTCCTGATGGAAGTAATCATCACCGTCCATAGGAACCAGCAACACCATGGGGTCACCGATTGCTTGGTATATTGAAAATTCAGTGAAAAAAAATCATTTTTATGACTAAAAGCCCAGGTTAGGTAATGACAGTCACTTTTTTGCTGGCTATTTGGTATCGTATTCTCATTGCTTATTAACTGACACGATATTTTTTTATTTCAGCGAAATCGACCGAGTACCTACTTTGAAAGAAATCGACATTTCACATAGAGTCCTTGGTGAAAAATAAAAATCTTAATTCATGAAAAAAAAAATAGAAAACATATATTTAATTTTTTTTCTTTTTTGTCGATTGTTTCTTTTTGTTGATCTATTTTCATCTCCTTTCACGGTTATATTTTATCCTGAAACACACTGTATGTAACTTAACTATACTGATGAAATAATTTCGTTGTTAGAAGAAAAAACTATATCTACCACTTACCAAGTTTAATATTATTGTGCAGATGCTGATGGTGATGCTGCTGCGGTTGGGGTTGCTGAGGGATCTGCTGCATCAGGGCAGGGTGCGGCAATTGCAACAGTTTCGGCTCGAGTTTCGTTGCGGCCGCCACTGGGATCGGCCCGGCATTCGTCATCGTCGTCATGGTAGCAGCGGGCATCATTAATGTAGACATTGTTAGCATTTTTAAAACCCCCTTTTTAATATAAATTATATACCTTTATATAATTTTACACTACACTTCACACATCCATATTGGCTTTAAATTAACACATCAAAATCCGAAATTAAACTTTGGCGTTAGTCTAAATGTATAACTTTTATATTTATTATATTATACACACTACTGGATTTTTGGTGTTTTCAATTGCATAATCACGACTTCTGATGAATTCTCACTGGCATATTTTATTTGTTGTTATATATATAACTATGATTTAATCTATACCTATTGGCGCGTCTGTAATGAAATGAATTAATAATTGAATAAGTTATTTAAAAATATTAATTATATGTAATATGTATATATATAAGTAATATTAATATACGTAAACCCGTATTTGAATTATGGCCTTTTGATTTGAATATTTTTTTTATAATATTACCTATTTAATGTTTTTATTGAGGTGTCAAGAGAACTGATTAAGGTCGCTGAAATTATAATTATTCGAAAAAATGATACCACGAGATTAGTTGTTACAGAGGAAGTTTATTACGTACTGACATAACCAAACAAAATAAAGGAGAAGTTGTCATTTACAATTTAAATAGGTATATGTTAAAAACTGACCATACACATAAAGGGGTATGAAAAGACTATTATAATAAGGAGTTAGCAACAAAATTAAAATTCTTCGAGCGCGCTATGCACAAATCTATCCACAAATTCTGTGAACTAATTTATGAGCCAAAGCCGTCAAACTAACGCATGTAACGCGTAATGTTTAAATTTGTAACTACCGACTCAGGTAGAGTCGGTAGTGAGAGAGGGAGAGATGACGTTTTCACTTCTGTCGTGTGGTCAAACCATAGATATAGAATAGTAAAGGTTGGCAATCAACAGAACAAAGTGACACCAAAAATTAAATGCACTAGTGTGCGTACATGTGAGATGTGTGCTCATATGTACACACACTAGCTTACTTTTAGACAAAAATGGAGTGAAATTAATAAAGAAATTCAAATATTTGTTACTCTTTTTAATCACGGGTCAAACCCGGTCATTTGATAGGCGTGCGCGGGGATATGGATCCAACGCGTAGAGGCCCCTTTGAGAAGTTTGTTGTAATGTTGTACGCCCGCCGTGACCCGCTCCAGGATATGTCAATGGAACGACATATCCATGAACAGGTCTCGGCAGGCGTTGAGATTATTGCAAAGTGTGATGGAAAATAAATGGGCTATGGAGAGGAGATCTGGGTGAACTTAATACCGGGCTATTACAGAAGAGGGACGGACGCCTGCCATAACTGCTTTTATTGCTAGTTATTTGCGGCAGACGGCGGCTTGCCACTCACTAGATGGGCCCCCGAAATGCCAGGAAAACGACCGGAGGCAACACCGGTGTGAGTGACTCAGGGGTGTCGAGAGGTGTGTTGCGCTTTCTCCGAAGTTACTCGCGGCGTGATGCCCTTTAACACTTCCACCCCTGGAGCATATAGCTCTAACGGCTCCTCTCTGGACGGCCAATGAAGGCAAGTCCTGCGGGCCTTCTTGTGTTTACACTCCGATCGACGAAGACACGCCGGAGACGAAAGCCCTGACCGACTCTCTGGAGACTCGGTACCCTTGGTGTCGTTACTCACCAACAGCTCGCCACAAGCTGCCCTGCGGGCGAATTATTATAGATTCGTATGATCATAGAGTATTCATTGCATTGAACACAGTTAGTTTACGCACATACATATTTGTGTTTGTAACTTTTGTGATAATTACGTAGCATTGTGTCAAAACAGCTAACATATTGTAAAGTATAGTATATTTTTTACAGCAGACATGGTGCATAAATCTATGATAAATTATCTTGCTTAAACATAAACTTGCACTAACATTCCGTTCTAAAACCACATCATTTCAGCCAAAGGACATCTATTGTTGATCATATGACTCCCCTTAGATTTCTACATAGATAGATTTTGTACCGTTTGCATCCATGGGTATTTGGTGAAATCCATTAGATAAAGCCTATATCCACAGTGAATTAAAATAAGAAAAATAAAGAAAATATGTAAATTTTGTATATTTAAACCATTCGACCGTAATGTAACGCGGCGGGCGAATTAATGATTTGATTGGATATTTTTTTAATATCAATCTTTTCATGAATAACGAACTTTTAGTCCGTAATTCACGCGTGTATCTGATAGCACGTAGACTTTCCAAAAATCCTTTGTTATTTTACATCTACTCTCTAACCAAAGAAAAAATGAAACATGGTTTATGATATTATAATTTGAACATGAATACGTATTTAAAACCGCTTCCATAGGGAGGCAATTCAAAAAACGAATGATCTAAAAATCAGGGGATACAGTTTGGTGTTGCAGCTACATATCTATCATCTCCATCCAAAATTCATCACACCACTGGATAGATGAAGGATCAAAGAATTTATTACGCTCAGTAAGGACGATGGAACATCACGTGCGGGAGAGGGGGAAGCGCTGCCATTTTGAGATAATTTTAGTGCATATAACATATTAACGTACAACACACGGCCGTGTCCATGACACAGCCACACATGATAATAACGATTTAAACAGGGAAACACACAAAGCCGGTACAGGCGTGCTATCCAGCTTTTCGGGGTAATAGGCGAGACGACAATGATAAAAAATTATAAAAAATACTTATCAGTGTCATAAAATATACAAAACTAGAATGATCTGCGATCTTGAAATTTTAATAACTTATGTCTGACTCGTTCTATGATCCATCAAAGTGTAGTGGGAAAGTCTAATTTAAAAGAATGAAATTATTAAAAATAAATATTAACTTTGGAAAAACAATCAAAAATACTATAACTTTTGTAATGGCACTAGCTACATAAACGCAGTATTTCACATAGCTGTCGTACAAATTTTTGTTTTAACGTATACAAAATACATAAGTGTGACGTCATAATTCAGTAGCATTTTGAATGGAGCGTTTTCGGGAAAGTCCAAAATTGTGATTTAAACGTTATCATATCTCGAGAAATTTTTATGCTATCGAAGTAATTCTTTCACCTATAGTTATATTATTGTGACGACCTTACATAACAAATCGAAAGAAAAAATTGTCGTCTAGCCTATTGACAAAATCCAAAACCACTCGTCAAGTCCAGGACAGACAAGTTTCATGAGCGAAATACATTATTCTTAATGATTCAGCGAAGCTAATCATTAAGAAAAATGTATTTTTATTGTTTACTAGCCGACGTGACAGACGTCCTGTCTTGACTACAGTAAAATTTTCCGCGTAACTTTCTTATTTTTAAGCTATTGTATAGTTCTATCGCGGGCCTTGAGCGCGGGGACCGAATCCAGAAATTCCGTAACGAAAAAACCTCACGCTCCCCACTCCGACGGGCAAGGAGGTGTGGCTTGAAGGCCGTGCATCGTCTAACGTCGTTTCAGTTCGGCAGTCTTCGACACGGCGTTGTGTGCGTGCGATTAGACGTATTTTACGACTCTACGAAACTCGTTTTATTTATTTAATAATAGAAAAAATTGTTTTCTTATCGGTCACCACGCTCAAAAAGTGTAACTTGAATTAATATCAAAGAAAAAGCAATACTGCATGAATAAAATAAATAAATAAAATTATAATTGCATAAGTTGATACAAAATGCTATGCAATAGCTTTACCGCGGCAGTCCCCGAGTGCCACACGTCTTTTTTTTTTCATAAGGACCTTCTCCTGGCAATACCAAACACAACGAAAAAAGCACAACAAAATCGGTCATGATGCCGTGACCAAGGGAAATACGGATTCATTTATATATATAGATAAAAAAAAATATTTATTATAAGTTAATTTCTTTTACATTAAATATTTTTACAAATACGCTGTACTCTACCTCTCTTTTGTCAAAGCATCTTTCGCTAGCCAGCAGGGTGCACCATGAGCAGGTGAGTTTGGCTTTACTTTGGGCTCTAAAGATCGTAGTGAGCCACTTACACCCTATTACGTTAAATTACGTGCTGAAAATAATAACGCTTACCTAAAAATGACCACGAAAGTTACAAAACAAACAAATATAAATATTGAAGTTTATTACAGCACTCAGTCAGGGGTCCCCCTAAAAGCCTTCCCGAGTACCTCATTGACCTCACTCTTAAGTAATAGCCTCTTTTGTTTTAGAAAAAACAAGTATGTCATATCAGGAGTTAGTTTAGTTTTTTACAGGACTCTAGCTTTCGCCCGCGGGTTTGTCCGCCTTAATGTTGTTGTTACAGATTATCACGCATACTAGTGGTTATCCATTTGAAATGGCTTGTTTTTTCGGATTATAAGGTATCCTACTATATATTCTGCCCCCTTACCACCATCTCTTATTGCGATTCAATAACTGGATAGAATGCTTATTCATACCAATGAATAAGCGACTCTATCCAATTTGAAATAGAGTCGCTTATTCATTGGTATGAATAAGCATTCTATCCAGTTATTGAATCGCAATAAAAGGTGGTGGTAAAGGGGCTGAACTTCTAAAATGATATAAATAGATAGGTAAATATTTCTGGACAATTTACACAGCGCCATCTAGTTCCAAATTAAGCGTAAAGCTTGTACTATGGGGACTAGACAAATGATAAACTGTACTTTTTTTTTTATATTTACATACTTCATTATCAGGTCATTTTAGTTTCCATTACAGGAGCACGACCCTCTCTCGTCCATCCCAGACAGAAGGAAGATTTAGCCTACACTCCCCATGCTGGCCAGAAGGGATGGGGAGGCCTGATTGATGTTTTATAATGTATTTCCCTTAGTCGCCTTGAACGACATTCACGGGAAGAGACGGAGTGATTCTATTTTAGTCTGCCGGAAACCACACGGTCAAAATAAATAAAATACATACTTATAATACATTAAAAATACCCGGACCAAGACAAACAGATATGTACATGCACACAAATGTTTGTCTTGTGCGGGGATCGAACTCACGAGCTCAGAGTCAAAGTGGCCATTGCTGACCATCCCATCACCAAGCTCGTCAACTTATATATTATAATATAAAATATGTGGAAAACAATGTGTTAATGAAGAAAAAAAATCATTATGACAAAAGTGCATTTGTAGAATGGTACGTTTTGCGTACGGGGTGCATTTTACGGTACATTTCCGTACAAATGTCAAGTCAATGGACATTATTTTTGGACTATAATATTTAGAAGTTTATATTAAAGTTAAATTACTTATTAGCCCGTAAGCTAGATCGTAATATTAGAAAATATCATGCTTAATAGAAAAAAAAATAGAACAAAGTTAGCCTACTTGACAATTAATAACTTTACTCAAGTTTATCAAAGAAAACAGTTAGATACTTCATTGTAATTAGAAACCAAAGACTCCATACAAAGTGTCATTAAACTTTATGCCCCCATCCAAAATCCGAACCCGCTACCCTCTTCTTACGAAGTTAAATACACAAACAACCCTGCAGTAATGACAAATTAGGGGTACAATTAAATTTAAATATTTGCTCGGGTTCAGTACTTCGTAAATATGTCTAATGTGGAAGGTTCCGTACCCTTTTTATCCTGACAACTGTACTACGGAATGTTAGGAGAGTTAGCAAAAAAAAGTTTAATTTTGACGAGCTCGGTGGCATAGCGGTCAATGACGGCTTCGACACCAACGCTCGTGTGTTCGATTCCCACATAGGACAAACATTTGTGTGCATTAACATGTCTGTTTGTCATAATCTGGGTGTTTTCTATATTGTCATAAGTATGTATTTACAAAAGGAAAATGTATTTACGTATGTTTATCAGTTGATTAGTACCCATATCACAAGCTTCGCTTACTTTGGGGCTAGATGGCGCTGTGTAATTTGTCTGACAATATTTATTTTATAATTTTGAAATGAAATGAATTTATTACTGTAAAATGTGGCCGGTTACAAGCGAATATATATATATATATACACTCATTTAGTCTCAGTAGACATTTAAAGTCACTTTGTCCTAAAACGGCGGGTGTTTTTTTTTTTTTAATATTATCTAAATACTCAGATTACCTACAATAAAACCGACTATTCAATAAAAGATTAACTAACTAATAAATTTTTAATTTTGTTAGCAATAAGAATTCATAATCATATCTTAGGTAGTTTAATTTTGCGACAGTATGCTTGTTCACTCGAGGTTGTATAAAAAATAATTAAAATAAAATTCTAGTTCTTTCTTTGCCAACAGTACCCATAAAACTCGGGATGTTCTTCGGAGGACATTAAAAAGCGAGCCTTCCCCGAAGTAGGGGCGAGTGGGGATAAAATAATTACAGAATCCGCCCCATTGACTTGCTAATGATGAACATAAGGGATCCCCAAGTAATGATGGAATTCATTCCGAGCCCTGGAGCCAAGTGTCTTAGAGTCATTGGAACACTAAGTAAAATTGAAAGTAAAGGATCTGGAAGCAGGGTTCCGATTTTCTTTGTTTGTATTTTTAACCTACTTCAAAAAAAGAAAGAAGTTCTCAATTCGACTGAATGTTTTTTTTTGTATGTATGTTCTTCAATTTATTCGCGAATTGTGAACCGATTTTCAAAATTCTTTTTTTAATTTGAAAGGCTATGATTGCAAGGTGGTCCCATATTCACCAATCCAGGATCTGATGATGGGATCCCAGGGAAATCAAGGGAAACCCTTAAAATTTATAAGCTGGTATCCCTGAAGAAGTCGGTTTTTATTTTTTTTTCTAATAAAAAAAAAATATAAGTTGGGTTATTACCCAACTTAATTTTTTATTCCCCTATTGGGGGAAATTTGACACAATTTGATTTGTCTATTGTAATGTACGGTAGGAATGGATGAATCGTCGACAACCCATATTCATCCCACTGCGTGGATACGCGTCTCCCCTCAATTGAAGGGGTTTAGAGCGCTACCACGTTGCTCAACAGCGGGTTAGCAAAGGCCAGTGTTTTCAAGTCGCCTAAAGGCCACTGACCTGGCTTACCTGGCTGGCCTACTGCCTACTGCCAAACGACGTAGTATAAAAAAAACCGGACAAGTGCGAGTCGGACTCGCCCACCGAGGGTTCCGTAGGTACGTAGTATCATTATTAAATTTGATATTTTTCATTATAAATAAGAAGTATTGCGTCGAAAAAAATAAATAAAATATATTTTGCAATGTGTACATCAAGCCCTTTCATATGATACCCCATTTCAACTAGTAGTTTCAATTTGAAATTACGACACCCTATAAAAAATATAGATCCCCTATTTTTTAAGATTTATTTACAAATGTATAGTTTTGAGATTTATTCCTGTACTTGTAGTCTATAACGATGTAACTTGCCAAATTTCATAGTTCTAGGTCAACGGGAAGTCTCCTATAGGTTTTGATTCCCTTGAGTGTGTCGAAATATGCGTTTTTTGCTGAATAAACGGCCGTAACTTTTTTCTACGTAAACTTAGCAGTTAGATTTTTTTACAACTTCATGGGACCGTAGACCTGAGTATACAGTTCAAATTTCAGCTTGATACCTCCACGCATTCTCGACATAGAAATTCTTGACAGACAGACAGACAGACAGACAGACGGACAACAAAGTGATCTTATAAGGATTCCGTTTTTCCTTTTGAGGTACGTAACCCTAAAAAAGTATTAGCGACATTTATTTACTACCACTTTATTATACAGTCAACTCTACGGCATCTACACACACATTTGCACGTATACAAAACCAATCCATAGACAGGCTACAGTCAACGATGCTTAACTTACGTGATCGATTAAGACTGACACACGCAATGACGCACTCAAGTCTCCTTTGTTACCTCGTAATTTAGGTTAATATTTTATTTCATAAATTTCTAAGAAGAAGGTCTGAAAAATAATGAAATATAAACATTTATGTTATTGAATAAAACCGACGAATATGAAATTACACGAGGATAATGAAAAATAAATATTTATGTAATAATTTCTACGTACGTTCAGCTCTTTGAATAAACAGTCGGGATTTTTTCGAAACGTATTTATTATTATTAAAAAACTTGGATTTACTTAGCCATTACAGTAAATTTGTACAGTTCTTATAAAATGTTTCTTCGTATTCACCTACACCAGTGTTTCTTAACCTGTGATCCGTGGGCCCCTGGGGGTCAGCGAGTATGTGTATGGGGGTCCGACGTCTTATCTCTGCACATTTGAATTAACTAATAATGCCAGCAAGACTTGCAAAAAAGCAGCACCAACATTCACATTAATACAGTATATTTAATTTTTATTAAAAAATATATTGTCCTAAATTTATTCCTGAAATATTCTAAAGGTCCGCGGACCGGAAAAGGTTAAGAAATGCTGACTTACACTATTCACCAGATCGAATCCGGAACGAAAAAATTTGACACGGAGAACCAAAGTTGTCGACATAGCCTTCAGAGTTTGCAAGCTGAAGTGGCAATGGGCGGGTCACATCTGCCGAGTAAGTGATGGCAGATGGAGGATGAAGGTATTAGAGTGGACGCCCTCCTTCTAGATGGTCCGATAACCTTAAGAAAGCGGCTGTATGCGGAAGGCGGAGGATCGTATCTGGTGGAAGGCATTGGGGAAGGCTTATATCCAGCAGTGGGTAGATACAGGCTGATTGATGTTGATGATGATGATTCACCAGTTTAACCACTGGCAAAAATTTTAAACTTTCACTTTTTTACACCACTATTGTATGTACTATGACCTGTAGTACAAAGACTTGGGCGCTGACTAAACGTTCCACAGCGAGCGATGGAGATAGTTCAAAGAATAAGCTCCAAGCTTCGTTTGTCAGTCAGCAGGGTGCATCGCGTGCAGGTGAAGTTGGCTTTGGTTCACATAAACCCCAAAAGTATGCTCTAAACCCCTTTGATTGAGGTGAGAGACGTATTCCAGCAGTGAGATCGCAGCAGCATCCCAGATGAAGCAATTCGGTATACCGACTAACTTATTATTATAAAAATGAAGAAAGCGAGGTTATGTCTCATATATTCCAATATTTTAAACATAAAACCATCGATATAAAATATTAGGAAATATGATTGTCAATATTTCAATACCAAACGAAACCTTTATTCATACTTTATGACTCCATCACATAGTAATATTACACCTTATAACGTATTCAAAAAGGTGCCATTTTGTTTAGCCCTTGCGCCCTTTATCTTTCAGAAAGATGCGAGAGATATCGGGGTCTGACATTTGATACTAGTTTTTATAAATCAGTTCAATAATTTAATAAAAATATGTGATTTATTTGTCGAATGAATCTGTGTCTCACGGGGATTTTCGGGTAAAAGAAATGGGTAAAGGATTGTGTATTGTTTGGGGTGTAAGTGGTTCATCAACATCTTTGAACCAAAGCCAACATCACCTGCACGCAGTGCACCCTGCTGACTGACAAACGAAGCTCTGGCGAAAAGAGAGGTAGGGAGCGTAATTGTAAGCTACCCGACTGGGGAATGTACCTCCACCTCACCAAACAACACACCGCAGCCAAATAACGGTTCCCTTGAGGGCTGTTGTGTTCCTGCGAGTGAGTGAGGTCACCAGAAAGGAAGGAGATGCTGCGTTGGCAGCGGGGGTGACGGCGCGCGAGCGATATTTTATGCTGCGAGCGTTAATATGGCTACGGTAACCGCTTCACATCAGGCGAGCCGTATGCTTGAAAGTACTTCAAAAAAGGGGTGTGGCTGTGTCATGGACACGGCGGCCGTGTGTTGTACGTGAACATGTTATATGCATTAAAATTAACTCAAAATGGCAGCGCTTCCCCCTCCCCCGCACGCGATGTTCCATAGTTCTTACATATCGTAATTAATTATTTCATCCTTTATCTATCCAGTGGTGTGATTGAATTTTGGATGGAAATGATAGATTTGTAGCTGCAACACCAAACTCTATCCCCCGATTTTGTTAACATTAGATTTTTTGGATTGCCTCCTTAAGCAAATTTAAAGACATATGTTAATACCATATGATTTATTGGTCGAATGAATCTGAATCTCATGGGTAGTTTCAGGTGGAGGAAATGGGTACAGGATTGAGTGGTAACTTCCAGTTTCAACCGGTATATATATGTGTTAGGCAATTTGATCTACACTACTTGGCGTGCTTCCGCCACCAATTAGTTCATGCAAATTACTGCCGGCCGGCACCCGCCCACTACCGTTAGTAGTTGCATGCGACTGCCGTGGCTGCTTTGGTCGTCTCTGCTCCAGCTACTGTGGTCGTCTCGGCGAATCTCCAACATCTGAAACAGAAGATACATGCGACCGCCGCCGCCCCAACTGCCGTGGTCGTCTCTGCGACACTTGTTTCGCCTCTACGCGTGGCATCCTCAGGCGATCTGTAGATGTTGATGGTTAGAACAACAACCTACGTAGGTTGTTGTTCTAACCATCATCATCTACAGATGGACAGCTGGAGCAGAGACGACCAAAGCAGCCACGGTAGTCGCATGCAACTACTAACGGTAGTGGGCGGGTGCCGGCCGGCAGTAATTTGCATGAACTAATTGGTGGCGGAAGCAAGCAAAGTAGTGTAGATCAAATTGCCTGTAAATTTGACTTCCGCAAAATAACACCTGAATCAATTAACTATATGTGTTCAATTAACTATATGTGTTCAATTAACTATATGTGTTCAATTAACTATATGTGTTCAATTAACTATATGTGTTCAATTAACTATATGTGTTCAATTAACTATATGTGTTCAATTAACTATATGTGTTCAATTAACTATATGTGTTCAATTAACTATATGTGTAAAATAACACCTGAATCAATTAACTATAAGAGGTCAGTGTTTTCCATCCTCCTAAAGGCCACGGCCTAGATTTAACGACTATCATCTATTGACAACAGCCGGGACGAACGGCTTCACGTGCCCTCCGAGGCACGGAGGCACGGAGGCTGCGTGCCGGCCGGCAGTAATCTGCATGAACTAATTGGTGGTGGAAGACGCACAGTAGTGTAGATCAAATTGCAATTAAATATATTCATCAAGCTAAGGCTAAACTCTTTTCATTTAAATTAGTGCCGTTGCCCTTATGCGAATGTTCGACTGCTAATTCTGAATTCGATCAAACAGCACACCATGTTCTCTGGGAGAGTGATCTTTGGCGGCGGGAGCTGGATGACATGTTGAATTCATTGCAAGTTGCATCCGGGGTAGTATACTATTCAGATTTGGTAGCAACAAGGGAGAATTACTAAGCTTTCAGACGATTTTGCAATTCATATTATTGGAATCGATTTGTTAGGTAACAACTCAATGTTTTAGGTCCTAATAGTATTAGAAACTTAAAATCCGTGGTGCACGGCAGTTGCGCTTCACTTGACTAGCCATCTCTTTAGGCTTTTAATGCCTTATTTGCCATATTGCTGTCTCTACCATTGCTAAGTCAAATTCCAAAAGCTTCCTACTCCTACTAAATTCTTCTGATTAAATTCGTTGTAAGTTCCAAGGCAGCCGTAGTTTTACCCCTGGGACTGCGATGGACTTCATTGTTCATTCCCTTTTTTGTCGGTCGCCGCTGTTAATCCTGGCTACACAGGAGATACAGTGGTGGGAATGCGTGCTGGGCCAAAAAATCAAAAAAATATTCATCAAGCTTCACATCAGGCGGCCCGACTCATTTTCCACCTCTTATGATACATAAAATGACAATATCACTACCTCATTTGAATACATAAACTAACAACCCACTTTTCTATTCATAAAAAGCTGTGTTTGAAACAAAAAATAAAAGTCGCCGCACTTCGCGAGCTTTTCACGTATTCTCTTTATGAAGGCTTTCAAGCAGATGTGCAGTTGTGTGTCGAGTTATGTACAAAATATGTCACTTATATTGGCACAGTAAAAAAACTTAGTGAAACGGAGCTTTTGAGCTTTTTAATTGGGGTGTAAGTGGTTCATCAATGTCCTTCAAAGCCAACCTCACGTGCACTTGGTGCACCCTCATCATCAGGTCATTTTAGTCTCCACTACAAAATCACGACCCTCTCTCGCCCGCCACAGACAGAAGGAGGAATTGGCGGCACGCTGGCCAAACGGGTTGGGGAGGCCTGATCGGTGTTTTATAATGTATTTCCCTTAGTCGCCTTGTACAACATCCACGGGAAGAGACGGAGTGATTCTATTCTAGTCTGCCGGAAACCACACGGCTCCACTACTGCACCACTGGTGCACCCTGCTGACTGGCAAACGAAGCCCTAGCGAAATGAGAGGTAGAACATAGCGTATTGCAGCCAAATACTAATTTCTTTGAGGGCTGTTGTGTTCCTACGAGTAACCAAAGGCCGCCAGGAAGAAAGGACGGAGTTAATTAAATAAATTAAACGGGTCACTCACGTCTTTTTGTTGGGAAACTAGTCTAGGAAATTAGTCGACTAGTTTCGATCTTAAGAGTGTCCGGCGCGAGAAACAAAGGGTGGACGTGTCTGGACATTCGCCCTGATGAAGGTCTCCTTTTGAGATCGAAACTAGCCGGCTTTCCCGACAAAAAGACGTGAGTGACCCGTTTAATTTATTTAATTAATTTAGTATAATGTCTCACGCGAGTTTTAATAATATTAAAGGAAGGAGTATTGGCTGGCAACGGCTCGGCGACCCCTTGGTGTTGTTGATCTCCATGGGCACGCACCTTATACCTAACAGCTAATGCGCCCCGTGTGCCAACCTTCCGGTTATATCACGGGTTGCGAGTCCTCGTCCAGTAAATCAACCAGACGAGAGGACCTTTACCTGCACCGCTTTTGCGCTCAGTAAACCAACCGAGCACGCAAGCGTAGCAGTAGCAGGTCTCCATGGGCAGTGGTGATTGCTTTCCATCAGGTGACCCACATGCTTGTTTGCCGCCCTCTCATATATAAAAAAAATACTGCTGTCATTATAATTAGCCTATATCTACGTACCCTCCGTGTCATAGACACACGGGGTGTTTTATCTATGCTATACCCCCATCCTCATTATACCCATCTCTCTTTTGCCAGATACTCTTGCCCTAGTAGGCAGGGTGCAATACGTGCAGGCGAGGTTTGCATCGGCCCTAAAGAACGTGATGACGCGAACTTACACGCCAAAAGATTCACACCGGGCAAAGCCACGGGTAGACTCTAGTATTTTTTATTTTTTTTATACTACGTCGGGTGGCAGACAAGCATTCGGCCCGCCTGATGTGAAGCCATTACCGTAGCCGTATTAACGCTCGCAACATGAAATATCGCTCGCGCGCCGCCACCCCCGCTGCTAAGGCAGCATCTCCTTCCTTTCTGGTGACCTCACTCACTCGCAGGAACACAACAACCCTCAAAGGAATTGTTATTTGGCTGCGGTATTCTGTAGGGGTGGAGGTACATTCCCCAGTCGGGTAGCTTACAATTACGCTCCCTACCTCTCTTTTCTCCAGAGCTTCGTTTGTCTGTCAGCAGGGTGCACAGCGTGCAGGTGAAGTTGGCTTTGGTTCAAAGATGTTGATGAACCACTTATACCCCTAATACTACACGTATAGTATTACTACACGTAGTTGGGATCCCTCATAAATGTTGCTTAGGTCTCTGGGTAATTAAAATAATAAATTACAAGTTTGCCTACTAAAAGGTATTTCGTATTTCACACGATAAACTATTTATTAGTGAATTCGCCTGACGACAAACCATTTTAGTGATGGGACGTTACATTATCGATAACATTTAGAATGTATAAGTTACCCGCAATGTATATAATTATCTAAAAATCTATATATTTGAGCTCGGTGGCGTAGCGGTCAATGACGCGGCTTCGACACCAACGCTCGTGGGTTTGATTCACACATATGACAAACATTTGTGTGCATGAACATGTCTGTTTGTCTTGGTCTGGGTGTTTTCTATGTATCATAAGTATGTATTTACAAAAAAATATATATTTACGTATGTTTATCAGTTGTCTAGTACCCATAACACAAGCTTCGCTTACTTTGGGACAATATTTATTTATATTAATTTTATTTATATAAGCAGAGTGTTTGAATTCTTTCAATCAATCGATCAATAATTATTTATTGGGACAAAAATTGGAATGTAAGTGGCTCGTCAACATCCTCAAAAGCCAACCTCACAACCACGTGGTGCACCCTGCTGACTGACAAACGAGGGCCTGGCGAAAACAGACGTAGGACCTAGCATATTTTTTAAGTTGCCTGACTGGGGAAGTACTTCCACCTCACAGAATACTGCAGCCAAATAACAATTCCCTTGAGGGTTGTTGTGTTCTTGCGAGTAAGTGAGGTTACCAAAAAGGATATGCTGAGCTACAAAAATGAAAAGGTATTGCTGATCTCCATGGGCGATGATGCTTTCTATCAGGTGACCAACATACTCGTTTGCCCCCCTCTCATATATATATATATTATATATGATCCTATCCTATATATTATACTGGCCAAACGGGTTGGGGAGGCCTGATCGGTGTTTTATAATGTATTTCCCTTAGTCGCCTTGTACGACATCCACGGGAAGAAACGGAGTGATTCTATTCTAGTCTGCCGGAAACCACAAGGCCAAATATATTATATTATTACTATATAATTCGTTAATTGAAAACCGTGGCAGACATAATTATCACACAAGAAATAGGGACAAATTAATAGCGCCGAAAACTAGAATGATAAATTGCATAAAATATGGAGAACTGCCCCCTTGCCACCATCTCTTATTGCAATTCAATAACTGAATAGAATGCTAATTCATACCAATGAATTCGTAAATCGCTTATTCATTGGTATGAATAAGCGACTTACGAATTCATTATAAGATGGTGGTAAGGGGGCTGTTGTCATCTATGTCGGCGGGAGCGCCTAGATGCCAGCTTACACCTAGTGACTCAATTCAAAGGAGTACTTTGAGGATTGTTGCCGATCCCTAACTAACTGACGTTTAAGTCTGAGACGAGATGCGTCCCTTTGTGTGTTTTACCGATTGTACAATGGGATTTGTTCAGAGGAGTTGTTTGACATGATGCCCACGGCCTCCTTCTACAGTCGCACCGTTCGCCATCGACAGGGAATTCATCATCACACATCAGAACCTATTAGTGATCGTGTACTGTGCGGTTCCAGAGAAGTTTTCTCTCGCGTACTATCAAGCCGTGGAATGACCTGCCTGTCGAGGATTTCTCAGGAGACTACAGCATCGGGTTCTTCAAAAAGAGCGCGAAGAGGTTTTTACAGGGTCGAGAACCCTAGTGCACCTAGTGTTACAAGCGTTCATAGGCTACGGTAACTGCATTCCTTCAGGCGGGCCGTATGCTTGTTTGATACTTTTGTGGTATAAAAAAAATGAAACAAGGCATGGCTGTAAAGTTTAAAATATACAATCTAATGCCTCTGTGTATTACTGAATTACCAGCTACAAAATTTAATCACGCAATGAAAAAGTTTTTTGTAAACATGTTGAATTCGTTGTACGTCGCATCCGGGGTAATATACTATTCTGATTTGGCACAAGGGAGAATTACCAAGCCTTCAGACGATTTTGCAATTCATATTATTGGGATCGATGTGTTAGGTCCCCAATAGTGTTAGATACATAAAATCCGTGGTGCACGGCAGTTGATCTTCACTTGATTAGCCATCTCTTTAGGCTTTTAATGCCTTATTTGCGATATTGCTGTCTCTCACATTGCTAAGAGGGGAAGTCAAATTTCATAAGCTTCTTACTCCTACTAATTTCTTCTGATTAGATTCCTTGTGAGTTCTAAGGCAGTCGTAGTTTTACCGCCGGGACTGCAATGCGCTTCACTGTTCGTTCATTGCCTTTTTTGGCGGTCGTTGCTGTTATCCTGTTAATCCTGGCTACACAGGAGACACAGTGGTGGGAATGTATGGTGGGCCCCCGTCCCGATATATATATGACGGCGCAATATCGTAAACATCACTTGTAGCAGGCCGAGCGATGACTCGGCGAATACGTGCACCGAAGCCGAACGAAGACGCATGACAGTCCGTCCAGTTCGGTATAAAAGACATATAAAAGAGAATTGTGCGCTACACAATTCTCTCCTCGGCTTTGGCCCGATGCACATGTCGTCATAGCGCTTTGCGGCAGCTAATTATTGTGCCGGTGTATTGCCTAATGAATTAAGGAATAATTAATTAGTCGTGATTAATTACTAAGTAATTAAATCTACGTCTAAAATATTGTTATTCCTTTTTATTATGTCCGACCATCCTACTGTACTACGTATAGTTGTATATGTATAGAACCTATATAACTACACAGTACTTGATATTCCATTTCGTTACTTATTGCATTTTCATTTCGTTACTTTTATGAATTGATGGAAGAACTAAATAATCCTGATGCAACTAAGCAAATTAACTATTTAGGTCGTACACACCCGGTCGATAGAATCTTGTACCCCCATTTCACGTGATTGATCTTAGTTCACGCATAACTGGCTAGCGTTAACAATTTCAATGCTTGCTGCTAGGGATGTTACGAAGTTTGTTTTAATGGAATCAGAATCAGAGTTAGAAATGGATTTCAAACTGGAGATGTGCTAGAGTCATGTAATATGACTTGATTGAATATGACTTGAACGAATGAATGCACGAACAAATGATATTTTACTTCGTACTAGCTGGCCCGGCGAACTACGTATCGCCTTAATAATACGTTGTAATTGATTATTTCGACGATTTAAAACAATATTAATATACTAACGACACTCAATTGTTTTGCCTTCCTGGAAGCTCTCCACTAACACTTGAACTTTATGGTATGGTATTAAAGTTCAAATTGACTTTTTAGTTTTATTACTAATCGTTTGTATAGGAGTATAGAAAAGTGTTGTTCTTGGACTTTTCAGGCATTTTTTTTAATTTTTCTCTCCGTAAGAACCATCCTCGTACTTCAAGGAATATTCTAAAAAAGAATTAGCGAAATCGGTTCAGCTGTTCTCGAGATTTTCGCTTAGCAACACATTCAGCGATTCATTTTCATATTATAGAAGATTAAGTAGGTAGTGGTTACAAAGATGAAACAAATATATTAGACCGCGCGTTTAATTGTTGAGATGGACCGACGACGATGTTGTTAGATGGATCGACCTCAAAAAAGTGACTGATAGCGTTTGGATGAGGATAGCGGAGTATTGCATATGGTGGAAGCATTGGGAAAGGCCTATATCCAGCAGTGGGTAGATACAGGCTGATAATGATAATGCTTAATTGTTGATGGAAGTGCAAATTATGTTTATAATGGATTTAAATAAATAAAAAAATATTACTTTGGGTTCGGTTGGCTGTGGTAGTCATTCAAATAACGAGTCTGGAGATCGAATAGCAATTAATGGATATTTTGACTCTAAGGATATCGGGCTCGATGCCCGCACAAGACAAACATTGTACACTATGTTTTAACACTAAATCTATTATATAATAGTTAACGAAATAAATATTATACAAAATTCTGTCTTTGTCTGAGAGTTTTATTAAGACATCACTCGATTCAAAGGCGAGCTGTGTGTTCTGCTGTCTCTTTGTGTGTTCTACCGATTGTACATTGGGGTGTGTTCAGAGGTGATGTTTCACATGATGCCCACGGCCACGTTCTACAGTCGCACCGCTCGCCATCGAGAGGGAATTCATCCTCACACATTGTAGCCTAAGTGGTCGCGTACTGAACGATTCCAGAGAAGTTTTCTAGCGCGTGTATGGGGTTGAAGAATCCCATGCTGTAGTCTTCTGAGAAAACCTCGACAGGCAGTTCCACAGCTTGCCAGTACGCGAGTATAAATTCCCTGTCGATGGCGAAGTATAAAAAGCTGAGAATAAAATTATCGATAAAAATCCCACCGAACATCACACATCACTATTATAATCCCAGTTAGGAAGTCAGTCGTAATGAAATTTTCAAATAAACGCCGCCCACAGGGACAAACTGACGGTATTGTTGTTTGTCATAAGTTTTGTTTTAATGGCGTCCTTTACTCAGCTCGGAAAGGAAGGTTATGAGTAACTAGGTTCAAAAACGGGGAGATAAAATGGTCACATGGATAATAAATACTCGGGAGCGGTCCTGACTTGTAATAACAAAGGGCTTGCGAGCGTCTTCAAAGCAGACCGGGCGCGCAACGAATGCGTTGCGGACGCGCCGCGGTAGCACAGCGAGGAGAGGACGTCGCGTACGTGGCGGATACGCAACGTTTTCGTCGCGTGGATTCCGACGACGAAACACTCCTGTTGATTTTTAACCGACTCCAAGAAAGGAAGAGGTCTCAATTGGGTTGAATTTTTTTAAATGTTTGTTACTTAGTTACTCCGTGATTTATAAACCGATTTGAAAATAACTTTTTTTATTTGAAGGATTATACTTCCAGATTGGTCCCATATTTTTTTCATCATCATCATCATCATGGTCAGCCTGTATATACCCACTGTTAGGTTTATTATTTCATTACTCCGTCATTTATAAACCGATTTGAAAAAACTTATTTTATTTGAAGGAGTATACTTCCAGATTGGTCCCATATTATTTTCAACATCATCATAAGCCGGTATCTACATAGTTAAATGTAGAGTAATGTATGGAGTCGGTTTTTTTTGTTAAAATTATGATTTGAATGTTTCCTTGTCGGAATCCATTTTGTTACTGAGTGTACGCCGTAAACACGCGATGAACAAGTTCCGTCACGCGTCCGCGACGTCCTCGCTGTGCAGCCACGGCGAGTCCGTAGGCGCTGGTTTCTCTGACCGCCCGCCACCGGCGACGGACGGCCGACGCGTGTCCGCGGCCGACAGCGTCCGAATGCTATGTAAGAAAATGTTCAGCGCCGGGTTCTCAGAAACGTTGTCCGCGGCGGGTAGTGCAAGCGGGTGACGGGCGCACGCCGCACGCGTCGGTCGGTATTGTTTTGTAGAATAGCGACGTGCACACGCCGTGGCGTCCTGGTTAAAATGAGCAATTTAAATTAGGAAAATGATAAATTGTTAATTAATTTAATACGATGTAACACTATATTGTTCGATTCATCACAACTTTTCGCTATTACAAGTCAAGTGTTTAAGAACCAAATTAGAAAATGCACCTTCATCTTGTCTATTTGCGAAAATTTCATTAGTCTTTTTTTCGTTTCTTTGATAAAATCACAAGTTCATCTTCCTCTTTTTCTTCTAAAAGTAACAATGTTAAAATTTTTTCATTCATTGCTCCGAATACCAACACGACTGTTCAAGCAGCGTTCACAATCGCGACTACCAGAGAACACGTACGCCCGCGGCCGACGGCGTGCAGCGTGCAGCCGATGCCAGCAGGCCAGAGAAACCAGCGCCTAACGCATTCGCTGCGCGTCCGCTCCGCTTTGAAGACGCTCGCAAGCCGCTAGTATGATAAGGCTATATAGATAGATAAGATTGTTTAGTAAACTTTAGTGTATAAGATCGATTGTATAATTATCAATTTATTGGTATATTTCTGTATGACTCCGTTTTTTTTAATAGATACTTCTTCAGGCGCATTGGTCATTTTTTGAGATGAGAACCATTGAACTCGCGACACTGTTACCGTAACCGACACCGGTTTATTTGGTTTGTTTGGTGCGCTGTGAGGTAGGGCGGGGCAGGCGGGTCGCGCTCCGCATGCTTGCCTGTGCGATATTGGTTCGTCATGCTGCGGCTACAGTACCGTGATATGCCAATAATTATTGCCATAATTTCAACAACGCCTAGGTGTAACCACGATTTATGGCCATAATTTTACAATGCCAATCTATATGGCAAATGACGGTAGACAATAGCTCCGGCGGCGGTCTTTTTTCGCACATCAAAGAGAATTACCGCAGTAATTATTGCGTTTGTGGCCACACTACCGTTTGTCCAGTGTGCAGCATGAGCTCAACGGCGACGCACGTATCGACCGACATGGAGTGGTCAAATGAAAAAAGCTTAAGTTTTGGAATTATTCTAATGCGAACCGTATCTTTTTATTATGAGCTTTCTGTCGGGTATCCCCCGATAAAAATCGCGGTGTACAATGATAGTTTGAAGAAGAAAAAAGACCGAAACCATCTAAATAAATATAACAGCTGCAGCTTCAACCTCCATCTTGAAAAATTATATTTTTACCGCCTAATTTATTGACATATCTAGGTAAACTCTAGTGTAACCACCCCACTTCACGCAGTAATTTCAACGGTAATTCAATGCCATAATTATTGCGGTAACAGCCCGGTAGACGGTAAGGTAGTGTAGCCGCAGCATCAGTCGACGTTTGCTCTCCGCATAGTGTCTACGCTATTCTCATTCCCGAAATACACGTACGAGAGTTAGAAAAATGGAATGCTTTCAGTAGTGCAAAATATTTCCTGATGATTCAAAAAATACACACGTAGTTGTTCAAGTTTTCACTTCTGTCGGCACTCCGGGCCACTGGCTTTTTTATATTTTATATTACATGGGGTGGCAGACAAGCATACACCCCGCCTGATGTGAAGCCGTTACCGTAGCCATATTAACGCTCGCAACATGTACTACAATAGCTCGCGCACACCCACACTTTTCTGTTATTTTAACAGATTTGCTATTATTTAACTATTAAGTGGCCATCACGGAATTCAAATTGAAATTAAAAAAATTATTTAATGTTTCAAGATTATATAACAGTTTTCTTAAAAAAAAAAAACAAATGAAACCGCATGGAACCCCGTTGGGTCAGTACATTTTTAGGGTTCCGTAGTAAACAAGGAACCCTTATAGTTTCGCCATGTCCGTCTGTCCGTCCGTCCGTCCGTCCGCGGACTAGCACAGAGACGCTTGATAGTAGAAAGCTGCATGTAGACACAATATTAAATAAGCTGACAAAGTGGTAGAATAAAATTTTGAAAAATATTTCCCCCTCGCCCCCTGTATCAACGAAACTGTTATATTTAGAAATGTGAAAAAAATCATGGAAGTAGTCCATATAGTGAATTTAAAAGGAAAACTATCACGGCTAAGTAGACTTTACAAGTTACTGAGTAATAGCCGACGAACTTATAAAATGTATTGCAAGACGAATAGAATTGTGTAGTACATTACCAGAGGCTAGATGGCGCTCGTACCGAAACACGCCGTTCGCTATTGAACCTTACGATGCAGAGATATGGTCCAAAAACAATGAAGTTGAAATGATACATATTGCTTACGACCTAATAAGTTTTTAGGAACATTGGGGATTTACTTTCAAGGATATTTTTAAACTGGTAAGGTTATAGATAGTACGGAACCCTTCGTGCGCGAGTCCGACTCGCACTTGGCCGGTTTTTTTTGTTAATTTTATACTAGCGAATATTGTTGTGGCGTTTATTTACCATAGCATTTCCTTGAGTGCTGGGCGCATTGGATTCTAATGGTTTTTTTTTAATATACATTGCTGTCTATGTTTTTGTAAACAGTACTTACTATCTAATATGTTTGATGCTAATAAATACTATTTTGTTTCCTTATTTTTTCTATTTCATGTCATTTTAACCGAAACAATTGGTAAAAGTTAAAGGTTTAAGGAATTCATGCTAAAGAACTGAAATAAATTTGTTAATAGTTAAAATCTTCGAGTAACGACCGATTGCCAACGACTAAAAAGAAGAAGATTTGTTATAGTAAGAATAGGATAAACACCTGAATCCTTGTTCCCTTTAGCAATGGTTGCACAGCAATCTGTAACAATAAACAAATAATAGATTAGTATAAATAAAGCACATAAAAACCATTTTTCATTTGAAATTTATTTATTTCACTAAACATACTACAATCACAATATAAATAATAGAAATATATATACAGTATGGCCACTCTCACAAGGCGACTTTACCTCCTCTCTGAGTCGAATGTGGAACCGACCGCAAGGGCTGCCACACGGCGCTGTATATATATTTTTTTATATCACGTCGGGTGGCAGACAAGCATACGGCCCGCTTGATGTAAAGCGGTTACCTTAGCCATATTAACGCTCGCAAAATAAAATATCGTTCGCGCGCCGCCACCCCAGCTGCGAAAGCAGCATCTTCTTCCTTTCTGGTGACCTCACCCACACGCAGGAACACAACAACCCTCAAGGGATTTGTTATTTAGCTGCAGTATTCTGTGAGGTACATTACCCAGTCGGGTAGCTTACAATTAGGCTCCCTACCTCTCTTTTCGCCAGAGCTTCGTTTGTCAGTCAGCAGGGTGCACCGCGTGCAGGTGAAGTTGGCTTAGATTCAAAGATGTTGATGAACCACTTACACCCCAAAATTGATTTTTGGAATCGAAAAATCCGATGGTAAATAGCTTCGGCTTCGGCGGTACACACACCTGTCTACACAGGAGACACAGTTGTGGGAATGTGTGAATCACTCCAATACATACGGGTACCAGGGTTGCTAATAGGCTAGACGACAATTTTTTCTTTCGGTTTGTTATGTAAAGACGTTACAATAATATAACTATAGGTGATAGAATTACTTCGATAGCATAAAAACTTCTCGAGATATGATAACTTGAAAATCACAATTTTGGACTTTCCCGAAAACGCTCCATACAAAAGGCTACATAATTATGACGTCACACTTATGTATTTTGTATACGTTAAAATAGAAATTTGTACGACAGCTATGTGAAATACTGCGTTTATGTAGCTAGTGCCATAACAAAAGTTATAGTATTTTTGATTGTTTTTCCAAAATTAATATATTTTTTTTATAATTTCATTCTTTTAAATTGGACTTTCCTACTACACTTTGATCGATCATAGAACAAGTCGGACATAAGTTATCAAAATTTCAAGATCACAGATCGTTCTAGTTTTGTATATTTTATGACACAGCTAAGTACTTTTTATAATTTTTTATCATTGTCGTCTAGCCTATTATATTTAGCTTAGCTGTTAGAAAACTATCTTCTAATATATAAAATTCTCATGTCATACATTAGCTAAATGAATGACATGAGAATTCTAAAAGTGTAAAATTTAAAGCTGATTTTTTTTTTTTTTTAACTTATATTATTTATTCTTAACTTATATTGTTGTGTATATATATATATACACAACACACTAATATTAAACATACTAATATTATAAGTGTTAAAGTAAATAAATTCGGTTGTTTGTTATTTCTTCTCGCCTTAGATATGCAGCCGATCATCATTAAAATTTGTACATATTGGTACTAATTTTTACCCCACGAAGTAAAAAAATTACAACAAGAAAAAAATCTACACAAATCAATGGCAGCTCCCCTAGACCACGTGGGCGAAGCCGGGGGTAACAGCTAGTACTTTATATTTGAGGGCCCTCGCTACTCACAGTTTATATCCAACACTCAAGTATTGTCTGGTAGAGATCTCTTATAGAGATAAGCCCGCCTTTGTACATCTCTATTTTTAAGTGTTTTTATGTGCATGTATTTTATGTTCGTTATGTACAATAAAGATAATACAAACAAACAAACCCTTTGTGTGTTCTACCGATTGTACAATGGGGTGTGTTCAGAGGAGTTGTTTGACATGATGCCTACGGCCTCCTTCTACAGTCGCACCGATCGCCATCGACAGGGAATTCATCCTCACACATTAGAACCGAAGTGGTCACATACTGTGCGGTTCCAAAGAAGTTTTCTTCCACGTACTACCAAGTTGTGGAATGAACTGCCTGTCGAGGTTTTCCCAGGAGACTACGGCATGAGGTTCTTCAAAAAGGGCGTAAAGAGGCTTTTACAGAGTCGGCAACGCGCATGTGATGCCTCTGGTGTTGCAGGCGTCCATAGGCTGCGGTAACTGCTTTCCATCAGGCGGACCGTATGCCTGTTTGTCACCTTAGTAGTATAAAAAAAAAAAACAAAGTCCACTGCTGTCCTGATAGTCAGCAAGGATAATCAGAAAGCTCTATTTTCGTAGAGAAACTTTAGTTTAAATGACACTGAAAAACACCCTTTTCAGATAGGGCAACCTTCACCCCTTCGCGGACATATTGAGATACATCCCCATTCGTTTCGCACCCTTATACCTTTTTAGCTATTTGAGTAGATTACGTTTACTTTGTTCTAGCAGGGGAGGTTGCAAAGTCTTTTTTTTTAGAATAGCTGTCTCTAACAAGCTTTTGTGTTTTTTTTTTGTTTTGTTTGTTTGTTGGTAAAACTTTATTGTACAAATACATAAAACTTCAAATACAGAATAATAAATAAATAAAATAATAATAAATAAATATTTCTGGACAATTTACACAGCGCCATCTAGTGCCAAATTAAGCGCAAAGCTTGTGTTATGGGTACTAGACAACTGATAAATGTACATAAATACATTTTTTTTAAATACATACATATAATACATAGAAATCACCCAGACCAAGACAAACAGACATGTTCATGCACACAAATGTTTGTCTTGTGCGGGAATCAAACCTGCGACCTCGGAGTCAAAGTGGCCTTTGCTTAACCATTCGACCACCGAGCTCGTCATAATATTTGTTTGTAGAATAACGTACAATGACGGACTTATCCTAGAAGGGATCTCTTCAAGTCAACCAAAGAACGCTTGTAGGTGAATTTTTAGGTCTGGGTTAAAAATCAGTTATTACAAACGCAAATATAGACAAATACATACAGGAATACACACAACTACGTACAATTAGACACATCTTAGTTCATCATCAGGTCATTTTAGTCTCCACTACAGGAGCACGACCCTCTCTAGTCCGAGACGGAACGAGGATTTGGCCTACAATCCTCACGCTGGCCAGACGGGTTGGGGAGGCCTGATCGATGTTTTATAATGTATTTCCCTTACTTGCCTTGTACGACATCCACGGGAAGAGACGGAGTGATTCTATTCTAGTCTGCCGGAAACCATACGGCCAATCTTAGTTAGATACAGTGAATTTTTTATACAACGTCGATTGGTATACAAGCGTACAGGCCGGCTGATTTAAAACGGTTAATGTAACGTTGCATGTCGATTGTATTACGTATATACGGACGTCTAATCGAACATGCAAGTTAAGCAATGTCGATTGTAGGCTGTCCATGGATGGGTTTATTTATTTCGAGCTCCTTCGACCGAGTACGAGAACATCTCGGCTGTTGTCATTATAGATGACAGTCGTTAAGTCAATGGCCTTTAGGTGGCATGAAAACTCTGGCCTCCGCCAACCTGCAGTTGGTCAGCGTCGTGGAGTACACTCTAAACTCCATTCGATTGAGGGGAGACTCGTATCCCAGCAGTGAGATGAATAAGGGTTAACTACGACGACCGTAACCATAGATATGCTCGCAACATTAAAATCTCGCTCGCGCGGTGCCACCTCCACTGCTAACGCAGCAATTCCGTCCTTCCTGGTGACCTCACTCACGCGCAGGAATACAACAATTGTCAAGATAATCGTTATAGAGCTTTAGAGCAAATAAAATAATTTGGGATAGATGGCGCTGTGTAAAGAAATAGTCCAAATAGTGTGTCCAGAAATATTTATTTATTTATATCTTTTCACCGAGTGATGTCTATTTAACAGTAATCCCTCAGTAACAATCCAAGCTTTATCATAAACAGATCCAGTACAGTCTGCCCACACGAGCTTTGTCAGTCTTTAACTTACAACGAACCAACAATTCTCATATTTACTTTGAAAAGTAAACATCGCATTGTACATAGCTCTTGCAAATTAGATATTATGACATATAAGCATATTTAGTTATGGTAACTTTCACTAGCGACTTGGCGTGGCTTTGAGGAAAATGACAGAATAGGCTTGTTGCCCATGTTACAAAATTATAAAAACTCTCTATCAGTAACGTAAAATACATAAAACTAGAACGATCTGCGATCTTAAAATTTTAATAACTTATGTCCGACGTGTTTTATGTTCGGTCAAAGTTTGGTGGGAAAGTCCATTTTAAAGGTATGAAATTATAAAAAAATAATATTACCATTGTAGAAACAATAAAAAATACAATAACTTTTGTTACAGCACTGGCTACATTAACGCGATATTTAACATAGTTTCTGATTTAATGCATATAAAATAGCACGGTGTGACGTCATAACGTGGTGGCCTTTTGTATGGAGCGTTTTCGGGATAGTCTAAAATTGTGATCTTCAAGTTATCATATCTCGAGAAGTTTTTATGCAATCGAAGTAATTATTTCACCTTTATATATATTATTGTGACGTCTTTAAATAACAAATCGAGAAAAAAATGCGATACAAGCCTATTATACTGCTGTCTGATTGGTCAAATTTCCATAGTTAGGTCTTGAGCAAGTGCTTGAGAGCGCCTAGACCAAATGAGCTAGCATCAACATTTTTGTATATGGTGATTCGGAACGAATGTGCTAATTTTTCTACATTAAAAAAAAAAATTAAGATGTAAAAATGTATGTATATGACGACCATAATGGTCCACTTTCACTCCGGGGTCACGGGTTTGATCCCCACATATATAAATTTGTGTGCATGACCCCACCCAAACCAAGGCAAACATATCTGTTTGTCTTGATTTGTGTGTTTTATAATAATCTAATAAAAATGTATTTAAGTGTAATATCAGTTATCGCTAAATAAATGATATTACACATAGATATTTTTTTTATAATAATACCCATAGTGCAAGCTTTGCTTAGTTTTTGACTGGATGACTGTGTGTAATTCATCCAAGAATATTTATTTACTTATGTCCACTCATTCGTAGAATAAAGCTCAATGGGCGTGTGACCAATGTTCTAAAATTATAAAAACTCTCTATCAGTAACGTAAAATACATAAAAGTAGAACGATCTGCGATCTCAAAATTTTAATAACTTATGTCCGACGTGTTTTATGGTCGATCAAAGTTTGGTGGGAAAGTCCATTTTAAAAGTATGAAATTATAAAAAATAAATATTACCATTGTAGAAACAATAAAAAATACTGTAACTTTTGTTACGGCACTAGCTACATAAACGCAATATTTATCATAGCTGTCGTACAAATTTCTGATTTAATGCATTATAAAATAGCGTATCGTGACGTCATAATACTGTATGCCTTTTGTATGGAGCGTTTTCGGGATAGTCCAAAATTGTGATCTTCAAGTTATCATATCTCGAGAAGTTTTTAGCCTATCGATGTAATTCTTTCACCTTTAGTTATATCATTGCGACGTCTTTAAATAACAAATCAAAAAAAAAAAATGGTTCACAAGCCTATTTGCATTGTAGGTGGTTCACTTTCTTCGTTTTTATAGAGAGCTAATGTCAAATTGACATCTAAATATGAAAACCGTAGAGCGGGACCTGTTGTAATCAAAATTTCCTTTTTTCTTTGTGTTATGTCCACTATACGGTACCCATATTTAGTTGTTAAAGTACATCACATGCGTGTGACTGTAGTTTGTAATAAACGTATCTATCTATCTATCTATCTATCACTGGCTGTTGGAAAGTCATTTTGACTAGAGTATACTTTCTATTAGGACATATCTTCCAACAGTGTTCCAGCCAGTGATGTGTAGCTTGTTCTCTTCTGTTCTGTTCTGCCCCTGTACCCTAGCCAAGTGTAATTCGTAGCGTAACGAACGTTTGATAGATAAATAAATAATAAATAAATAAATATTGTCAGACAAATTACACAGCGCCATCTAGCCCCAAAGTAAGCGAAGATTGTGTTATGGGTACTAGACAACTTATAAACATACGTAAATACATTTTTTTTTTTTGTAAATACATACTTATGATACATAGAAAACACCCAGATTAGGACAAACAGACATGTTCATGCACACAAATGTTTGTCCTATGTGGGAATCGAACCCACGAGCGTTGTTGTCGAAGCCGCGTCATTGACCGCTACGCCACCGAGATCACGTGACATTTGTCAATTCTCATACTAAAATGTTCGATTTTGACAAATGTCACGTGATCTATCTAACGTTCGTTACGCTACAAATTACACTTGGCTAGGGGGGCAGTTCTGTTCTATTCTATTCTAATTGTTAACGTTGCGCCCATAGCGTATAACCCTAGGTCTGTAGTTGTGCCCAACCTAGGGATATTAGGCTGCAAGGTGAAGATTTAAAACTTTAAACCCCGGAGAACAAATTAAACCCCGCCCGAACGCATATCGGAGCTCAAAACTAAAATAGGACAAATCCGGAGGAACCCAGACGGATACCATCCCCAATTGAGAGCGAAGAAGCGTTAGTCGCTTTAGGTAGACAGATTTTGGGGTGTAAGTGGTTCATTAACATCTTTGAACCAAAGCCTGCACGCGGTGCACCCTGCTGACTGACAAACGAAGCTCTGGCGAAAAGAGAGGTAGGGAGCGTAATTGTAAGCTACCCGACTGGGGAATGTACCTCCACCTCACATAATACCGCAGCCAAATAACGGTTCCCTTGAGGGCTGTTGTGTTCCTGCGAGTGAGTGAGGTCACCAGAGAGGAAGGAGATGCTGCGATGGCAGCGGGGGTGGCGGCGCGCGAGCGATATTTTATGTTGCGAGCGTTAATGTGGCTACCACAACCGCTTCACATCATGTGGGCCGTACGCTTGTCTGCCACCCGACGTAGTATATAAAAAAAAAGAAGAAGCGTTAGTCGCTATCTTTAGGTAGACAGATAATATCAAAAAGCGGCAGGAAGTGGCTGAATGCAAAAGGCCTGAGATATATGGCGGAAAGCATTACGGATGGCCTATATCCAGCAGTGGTTACATACAGGCTGATGATGATGATGATATCGCATAAAATATCGTCGTATTAGGGTATAAATGGTTCACTACCATCATTGAGCTAAAGCTAACCTCATCTGACAGATAAGGCTCTGGCGAATGACAGGTAGTACAAATCAGCGTGTTTCTAAGCTCCCAACTGGGTAAGTACCTTCACCTTTAAGAATACTGCAGCCAAATAACAATTTCTTTGAGGGTTGTTGTGTTTTTGCGAGTGAGTGTGGTCACCAGGAAGGAAGAAGTTGCAGCCTTGGATGTGGTGGTGACGGCACGCGAGCGATATGCCATGTTGCGAGCGGATATATGGCTACGTTAACAGCATCATATCAAGCAGTCCGTATAATTGATTGCTATCCGGCGTAACACAAAAAAATATCTTTATCAAAATATAAAAAAGATAAAATAAAAATAAATAAATATTGTCAGACAAATTACACAGCGCCATCTAGCCCCAAAGTAAGCGAAGCTTGTGTTATGGGTACTAGACAACTGATAAACATACGTAAATACATTTTTTTTTTGTAAATACATACTTATGATATATAGAAAACACCCAGACCAAGACAAACAGACATGTTCATGCACACAAATGTTTGTCCTGTGTGGGAATCGAACCCACGAGCGTTGGTGTCGAAGCCGCGTCATTGACCGCTACGCCACCGAGCTCGATATTTATTAGATAAAGCGTAGAATTTTTAGACCTTATTTCTCTGCCGAACCATAATGTAAATTTCCCTCTTCCTCTAACCCAGGGTCATTTAAACGAAGGGTGAAGAAATAAATAAATAAAATATTCCTGAACAAATTACACACCGCCATCTAGTCCCGAACTAAGCAAATCTTGTACTATGAGTACTAGATAACTGATATTATACTTAAATACATTTTTTTGTAAATACATACATCCATTACGTAGAAAACACCCAGGCCAGGACGTATGACATATGTTCATAGTGTTCATACACACATATTTATCTTGTACGGGGATCGATCCCGCAACCTCGGAGTCAAAGTGGCCATTGCTAACCATTCGACCACCGAGCACGTCTGAAGAAGTACTTATCTATATAGGAAGTCAAGGAGATCACCTGCGCTACGCAGCTGGTCCCCTACTATGACGAGCCCGGTGGTCGAATGGTTAGCAATGGCTATTTAGATTCCGAGGTCGCGGGTTCGATCCCCGCACATGACAAACATTTGTGTGCGTGAACATGTCTGTTGGTCTTGGTCTGGGTATTTTCTATGTATTATATGTATATATTTACAAAAAAAAAAAATATGTATATTTATCAGTTGTCTAGTACCCATAGTACAAGTTTTGAGCTTAATTTGGGACCTGATGGCGCTGTGTAAATTGTCTAGAAATATTTATTATTATTATTTATTATTATACTATGCTTGGTTATAATGCTTGGTTCGCCGAGCGTCGGTTCGCCACGAGCTACTCGACTTAAGAGTACGCAAGTAGCCTGCATGCAGCTGAAAGCGGAGTAAGACCGCCTAAGACTGCTCCGCTTGCATGCTCGGTTGGTTTACCGAGCGCAAGAGTGGAGCGGGTAAAGGTCCTCTCGTCTGGTTGGTTTACTGGACAAGAGACTCGCATCCCCGTGATATAACCGGAAGGTTGGCACACGGGGCGCACTAGCTGTTAGGTATAGGGTAAGTTGGTCCCCTGCTAATCGCATTGCTGGCGGAAAGCCGTCGGTCCCGGCTGTTGTCGTCAGAACACGTCAGAACAGTCATTAAGCCAAGGCAGTGGCCTTCAGGTAGCTTAAAAACATTGACCTCCGCCAACCCGCAGTTGAGCAGCGTGATGGAGTATACTCTAAACCCCTTCGATTAAGACCCGTAACTCAGCAGTGGAATTGTGGAATTTGTTGAATTGTGGAAAAAAAATGTGGAATTAACTTCCCTCAGCAGTATTCCCAAATAAATACGACATGGGGTCCTTCAAGAACAGCGTCAATATTTCCCTTAAAAGGCTGGCAACGGATCGGCGATCCCTTGGTATTGCTGATTTCTATGGGCGGTAGTGACTACTTTCCATCAGGTGACTCACATGCTCGCTTGCCCCCCCTTTCTATTAAAAAAGTGGGATTCATAAAGAACCCTCAATATAGGTCCAACCCGTACTTGACCAGTATCAATTTTTGATTAATCAATCTATTTCATTATACGTTATATAGAACAGTTAATGATATAAATATTAAAACAGAAAGCTCACGGAAGCTTAAAAAAGCTGTACCGCAGATATTCAACTAACAATCATACTATATTTATATAACATACAGTATATATACGTGAATGTTTGTGAACAAAGAGAAAGGGACAGCGCATGCGCGGAACGAGCGAGACGCAACATCGGTCGAACTAATAAGACTATGTAAGTTTGAAAGGGATGGATAGAGTCATAAATTCCTCCGCGGGGTTCGAGAGAAATAATATTATTGGAGTTGTATGTGTGAGTTGATAATTATACGCTAGGATTTCGGGATGAGCTGGTGTGTATGTTTTGGTTAGAATACTTGATGGGTAGTTGACAGCCAAGTCCCCCTAATGTCAGTTAATAAAGCAATAATAACATAGTGATGTTTATTAACTACCCGGCTGAGTTGAATTTTCGACTGATGCCTGCCTGATGACTTTTATTAATATATAGACGAGCTCGCTGGTCGAATGGTTAGCAATGCCCACTTTGACTCCGAGGTCGCGAGTTCGTTTCCCGCACAAGACAAATATTTGTGTGCATGAACATGTCTGTTTGTCTTGGTCTGGGTGTTTTCTATGTATTATATGTATGTATTTTAAAAAAAAATGTATTTAATAATACCAATTAACTTCTAATAAAAAAAATATACAGCCGAATTGGGAACCTTCTTCTTTGTTTTTCTGACGTGCCCGATGGTCGAATGGCTGGCAATGGACACTTGACTCCTAAAGGCTACAGTCATGTTCATGCACACAAATATTTGTTTTGCGCGGAGTTCGATCCCCGCACAAGACAAATATTTGTGGGCATGAACATGACTGTTTGTCTTGGTCTGGGAGTTTTCTGTGTATTATATGTATGTATTTACAAAAAACATGTATTTTAGTATAATATCGGTTATCTAGTACCCATAGTACAAGCTTTGCTTAAGTTTTTGTTAATTTGTGAAATCACTTTACTAATTTGAAAAAAAATGGTAATATTAAATACTCCTGGACAAATTTCAACACGTTGTTTAACTGTAGGTTGGAGCTGTTGGAGGTGGGCAGTGTTTTCAAGCTACTTAAAACCATTGACTAAGCTCTAATGACAATAGCCTGGAGTAACGCATAACGTATCCTTTGTAGCATAGAAACATACCCTAATCAATTATGTAATCTGTGCCCTAATGCCTACATATCGTATCATCATCAGCATCATCATTAGAATGTATCTACCCACTGCTGGATATTGGCCTTCGCTAATGCTTTACACCAAATGCGATCCACTGCAGCAACCAGCATGCGAGTCACATTTTATAGGACATTGGCCCATATGGAGCAAGGAAGGATAGGGGAGGGCGTCTAACAGCCGTCCCACGCGTGGCATCTAAGTAGAGTTCTAAAGTTAGAACCTTCCTCCCCTACTTGCCATCGTTGACTCGGCAGAGCTACTGCCAAATGACACTGCTAACTGCTAAAGTTAAAGTTAACTTGCCGATTTTCAAGGCTATCTCTACATATCGTATAATCTATCAGAAGGAAAAAAGAAATGACTGGATCAATTACACATTGTCAGTTACGAAAGTTTTATTAAACTTTTACGAAGTTGGGAGAACTTGGCTTGTTTAATCTTTTCGAAGTTTGTGACATTATAATGAACAAAATCATTCTTTTAAATTCTTTTGTGATATCATTACGAGCAGCAACTAAACATATATAAATAGATAAAAAAAATACGTGTATAAATAATCATTATCATTTATACCCGTATTTTTTATCCCTATTTATATAAACCCTTAAACCTACACCCGTGTCACAAGTCTCGGGATCTGCTTGGGGTTTCTCTCTCTGCCACACGATGGACCCGGCACCCGCACGGTGAATCCATGGAAGCTAAGAAGTTCGTCTCTATATTAAGTACCTTACTCATGATGAGTGATAATTTTACATTAGTATTTTATTCATCATCATCATAATCATCAGGTCATTTTAGTCTCCACTACAGGAGCACGGCCCTCTCTCGTCCGTCCCAGACAGAAGGAGGATTTGGCATACACTCCCCACGTTGCGCTGGCCAGGTGGGTTGGGGAAGCCTGGTCGATTTTTTATAATGTATTTATTTCCCTTAGTCGCTTTGTACGACATCCACGGGAAGAGACGGAGTGATTCTATTCTAGTCTGCCGGAAACCACACGGCCAACAGTATTTTATTATTATTTATTTATTATTAACAGTATTTTATTGTTAAAAAGATATTACATTAGATTTAGGGGTGTAAATGATTCTTCAAAATCTTAGAACGAAAACCAACTATACCTGCACGCGGTGCACCCTGCTGACTGACCAACGAAGCACTAGCGAAAAGAGAGGTAGGGAGCGTAATTGTAAGTTACCCGACTGGGGAATGTACCTCCACCTCACAGAATACCGCAGCCAAATAACAATTCCCTTGAGTGTTGTTGTGTTCCTGCGAGCGAGTGAGGTCACCAGAAAGGAAGAAGATGCTGCGTTGGCAGCGGGGGTGACGGCGTGCGAGCGATATTTTATGTTGCAAGCGTTAACATGGCTACGTAACCGCTTTACATAAGACGGGCCGTATGCTTGTTTTTCCACCCACGTAGTATAATCTTAATCTTAATATATAAAAATTACGTGTCACGTTGTTTGTCCGCGATGGAATCCGAAACTACTGAACCGATTTAAATCAAATTTTGCTTCTTATCTTTATAGCCAAAACCAACCTCACTTGCACATGGTGCATCCTACTGGCTAGCAAAAGGGGCTTGGGTGAAAGAGAAATAGGACATGTCGAGCCTATACTGGTGTAATCATAAAGATTTGATAGTAATTGATCTTTGATTTGTTGAATTTGTTTCCGCCGCGTATAGCAGAATTACTATTAAAAAATCGGAAAAATTAACGGAAAAATATTTAAAGGCGATACAAAGTTCGCCGGGTCAGCTAGTTTATTATATATAATATGGTGGTCAGACTTCAAAGACTACCGGTGCAGAGACTTGGACATCGGAATGATCCACAGGTCGCGCATCGAGCGCTGGAGATGGCTATGGTCGCTTAGGGATCGAATCCAGAACGAAGAAATTCAACGGAGAAATAAAGTTGTCGATATAAAATGATGAAAATCAGCGCTGGGGTCTGATATAGTCAGACAACGACATAATGCTGAGCTGTGTCCAATTTATGGCATAATGCAGCACTGTTTTTTTGTTTCCTGTTCTCTTACATAAACAGCTTGTAATTAATGTAATAGTGTTGTTTTATGTTACAATCAATGTTTCGTCTTCTACTTCTTCTTCTTCTTCATATAGCTTTCAGTGTTTGCAAGCGGAAGTAGCAATGGGTAGGCCAGATCTGCCGAGTAAGTGATGGTAAATGGGGCAGAAAGATATTAGAGTGTCCGCGCGTAGGACGACGAAGCGTTTTATGCTTTCCTTCTAGATGCTCCGATGAGCCAAGGAAACAGCTGGAAACGGCTGGATACGGAAGGCTGAGGTTCGTATTTAGTGGAAAGCATTGGGGTAGGCTTATATCCAGCAGTGGATAGATACAGGCTGATGATGATGATGATGACATATATGATATTCACATCACCCCGCGTGTATTTTTTTTATACTACTAAGGTGACAAACAAGCATACGGCCCGCCTGATGGAAAGTCGTTACCGCAGCCTATGTACGTCTGCAACACCAGAGGCATCACATGCGCGTTGCCGACCCTGTAAAAACCTCTTTACGCCCTTTTTGAAGAACCTCATGCTGTAGTCTTATGTGTATATAGTACACGAATAAAAAGTATTCAATGTGTAATCCAGAACATTTTTTTTATATGAGAGGGTAGCAAACGAGCATGTGGGCCACCTGATGGAAAGCAATCTCCACCGACTATGGAGATCTGCCCCCTTACCACCATCTCTTATTGCGACTCAATAACTGAATAGATTGCTTATTCATACCAATGAATAAGCGACTCTATTTCAAATGGAATAGAGTCGCTTATTCATTGGTATGAATAAGCAATCTACTCAATTATTGAGTCGCAATAAGAGATGGTGGTAAGGGGGCTGAATCACCAAGGGGTCGCTCATCGGTAGCCAGGCTATACTACTTTTTTTTTCTTTTTTTCAAGGGAATTGTTGTTTATCTGTGGTATTCTGGAGGTGGAGGTACTTCCCCAGTCGGGTAGGTTAAAAAATACGCTATGCTCTACCTCTCATTTCGCCAGGGCCTCTATTGTCAGTCAGCAGGGTGATATGTGCAGGCTTTGGTTCAAAGATGTTGATGAACCACTTACACCCTATATACACATATTCTATATTAATGCTAAATTTTATTCAAATCCCTATAACCCATAAAATAGTAACAGACATAAACACACATACATTTGACGGTTTTCCTTGCACTTTCATACAGAATAAATAAATATTTCTGGAAAATTTAAACAGCACCATCTAGTCTCAAAGCGCAAATTTTTTACTATGAGTACTAGACAACTGATAAATGTACTGAAATACATAGTTTTTTTGTAAATACATACATATAATACATAGAAAACACCCAGACTAAGACAAACAGACATGTTCATGCTTACAAATGTTTGTCATGAGTGGTAATCAAACCCGCAACCTCTCTCTTCTCAAATATCGGTATTACCGTTATAAAACCGGTTTATTTAGAACCGGTTTCAAACTCTATTGACGTCATTGTATCTATAGGCAGCCACTCGACCACGGGGATAGCTGAATTAACTCTGAAATACATGGAACCTTAGCAAGGGACAAGTACGTAGCATCGATTTACATAAGTGAAGCTTTGAACCGTAGTTAAGGCAAGTGTGAGATCTAAACAAGGCTCCGCTTTGGGCTTTGCTCGAGTATTGTTCTTTATTCTTTTTTTTATATCAATAATGTGACAAATAAACATACGGTCCGCATGATAGAAAGCAGTTAACACCGGAGGCATCACATGCGCGTTGCCGATCCTGTAAAAACTTCTTTACGCCCTTTTTGAAGAACCCCATGCTGTAGTCTCCTGGGAAAACCTCAACAGACAGTTCATTCCATAGCTTGATAGTACGTGGAAGAAAACCTCTCTAGAACTGCACAGTACGTGACCATTTTGGTTCTATTGTGTGAGGATGAATTCCCTGTCATTGGCGAGTGGTGCGACTGTAGAAGGAGGCCGTGGGCATCAGGTCAAATAATCTCTTGTTTTTGGAGAGGTACCCTAGCCGGCAAAAAACGTCCGTAACGTTAAAAAAAACATTTTTATGTATAAATCGTAAATAAAATAAAGGTGTTATGATAATTTTGTAAAGTATTTGTAGCATTACAATTAAAAAGGTTATAGTGAGCCAATTTTAATTTTGAGATTTTTTTTTTTATAATAAGAAATGTATACCCGAATAATTACTTTCTTTATACCTCGAATAGAACTTGAAATTAATATTTTTATAATAAGGAACTTCGTTCATAACTGGTGTCTTACGACACCACTCGTTTTTAGGGTTCCGTACCCGAAGGGTAAAAAGGAACCCTATTACTAAGGCTCCGCTGTCCGTCCGTCCGTCCCTCTGTCACCAGGCTGTATCTCATGAACCGTGATAGTTAGACAGTT
This sequence comes from Hypsopygia costalis, assembly GCA_937001555.2. Lineage (NCBI taxonomy): Eukaryota > Metazoa > Arthropoda > Insecta > Lepidoptera > Pyralidae > Hypsopygia > Hypsopygia costalis. Next base: position 1,926,863 of record OW443355.2, read on the forward strand.
GAAATTATCACAGATGATGTATTTCTATTGCCGCTATAACAACAAATACTAAAAACCGGAATAAAATAAATATTTAAGGGGGCTCCCATACAACAAACCTGATTTATTTGCTCGTTTTTGCCCGCAATTCATAACGGTAATAGGTAGCCGCTTGATACTCACATAATATTTAGTTATATATTCACTTTAAAAATAAATAATAAAATTAAAATAAAACAAATATTTATGGGGGGCTCCCATACAACATACATGGTTTTTTTTTTTGGCCGTTTTTATAGATAATGATACGGAACCCTACGTGCGCGAGTCCGACTCGCACTTGGCCGGTTTTATTTTACCACTTTTCATCAGTCAGTCAAGTTCTTGTATATTTATATATATTTATATACAGTCATTCTACTGAGAATGTCAAATAACCGGTTATTCCCATATTAACGGTTATATCTTAGTAAAATTGTAAAAGTCAACTCGGGAAGTCCCTTGAGGAGCGAAATGCTTCCGTCCCGCTTTTACGAGCCATTCCGAAGGCTGTACCTCATTACAGCTATATATATACCGTTACATAAGGCCCGTGAAAGATCTAAGTTGCTAAAGCTACTGTAGTTTAACCCTGCAACGGTCGCATGGAATAGATTACGTATCCCATATTGACGTATCTATTGAGTTTGCCAGATCGTCGAGATAAATATATTTATACATAACATCTATACATAATTATGTTTACATGTCTGTGGAATAATTATATGAAAAATTTGATTTACAGATATGATCTAAAATGTATATTAAACTAAAACTAATCTAATAGCCTATCTAATCTATAAAACAAAGAAAAAGTTATGGGATAAAAAAATAAATATATAAATAAATACAAATTTACTTACAAATAAAAAATAAACATCTATACTAATATTATAGAGCTGAAGAGTTTGTTTGGTACGAGTATACGAGTATATATATAAAAAACACTAAAAGTTAAAAATTTACTTCTTTTGTTGATACCATTTAAAATAAAGCCTCTTATCCGGGCTATAATAATAAATAATAATAAATCCGCAGGGCAGCTTGTGTGGCGAGCTGTTGTGTGAGTAGCGACACCACGGACCCGAGTCTCCAGAGAGTCGGTCAGGGCCTTCGTCTCCGGCGTGTCTTCATCGGTCGGAGTGTAAACACAAGAAGGCCCGCAGGACTCCTCAGCTCTGGCTTGCCTTCATTGGCCGTCCAGAGAGGAGCCGCTAGAGCTATATGCTCCAGGGGTGGAAGTGTTAAAGGGCATCACGCCGCGAGTAACTTCGGAGAAAGCGCAGCACACCTCTCGACATCCCTGAGTCACTCACACCGGTGTTGCCCCCGGCCGTTTTCCTGGCATTTCGGGGGCCCATCTAGTGAGTGGCAAGCCACCGCCTGCCGCAAATAACTAGCAATAAAAGCAGTTATGGCAGGCGTCCGTCCCTCTTCTGTAATAGCCCGGTATTAAGTTCACCCAGACCTCATCTCCATAGCCCATTTATTTTCCATCACACTTCGCAATAGTCTCAACGCCTGCCGAGACCTGCTCATGGGTATGTCGTTCCATTGACATATCCTGGAGCGGGTCACGGCGGGCGTACAACATTACATCAAACTTCTCAAAGGGGCCTCTACGCGTTGGATCCATATCCCCGCGCATGCCTATCAAATGACCGGGCTTGACCCGTGATTAAAAAGAGATACATAATAATAATAATAAATAAATATTTCTGGACAATTTACACAGCGCCATCTAGTCCCAAATTAAGCGCAAAGCTTGTGTTATGGGTACTAGACAACTGATAAATACATTTTATTTTTTTTATTACTTAAATACATTTTTAAATAATAATATTAAATTAATTACTTAAATACATTTTTTTTTGTAAATACATACTTATAATGCATAGAAAATACCCAGACCAAGACAAACAGACATGTTCATGTACACAAATGTTTGTCTTGTGCGGGAATCGAACCCACGACCTCGGAGTCAAAGTGGCCATTGCTAACCATTCGACCACCGAGCTCGTCAAAATACCGAATCAATTGCTACCTTATTCATCAAAATCAGATGAAATGGAGTGTAAGTGGTTCATCAACAACTTTGAACCAAAGCCAACCTCACCTGTTCGTGGTGCTTCCTACAAACGAGATTCGGGCGTTACACCAGTGTGCCGCGGGCACACTTAGTGGAACACTGGCTTAACTGAACACTTACAACGAATAGAAAGGTTTTTCCCGCCGTATCGCATTAACATACTGGGCACATAAAAATGTACGTAAGGTCAGCAAGCTATAAAAAACAGATTCGTTCCGTACCTGGCCGCTAGAGGGAGTTTATTGGCTCTAAAATAAATGCCACTCAAAGCACTATCTGTATTTATTTTGTAATAGCACAGTTTATGTAATAGTACTATGTACAGTATGACCAATCCCTGCCGCTCTCTCGTGTCAACCTCACCTCCCCTCTGAGACAAATCGTGAATATAATGTAAATTAATGAAAAAACAGCAATCGCTGTATTTTCATTAATTGTTTATATTCACGTTGTAATATGCAGTTTGGCCGTGTGGTTTCCGGCAGACTAGAATAGAATCACTCCGTCTCTTCCCGTGGATGTCGTACAAGGCGACTAAGGGAGATACATTATAAAACATCGATCTGAGGGGCAATTCTCGTAATTAAAATATAGTCAAAATTCAGTTTCGATCCAGTCTCGATCTCACAAATGTCACATTTGGTATTCTCGTAACACAATATGTAACTTCAAAATTAAATTTAAGCAGGATTATATCGAAATATGAGTGAAAATTCAACAAACTAAGAATGTTACTTTGCCAACAACAAGAATTCGATCAATCTCGATTCGGTCAACATTCAATCTGCGTTCGTAGAAAAATTACGAGAATTGGCCTTCAGGCCACCCCAACCCATCTGGCCAGCGTGGGGAATGTTGGCCAAATTCTCCTACTGTCTGGGACGGAAGAGAGATGGTCGTGCTCCTGTAGTGGAGACTAAATTGACCTGATGATGATGATGATGATGAATATGCGGTTAAAGGTCCATATTCAGAGTTTCACCGCGACTACAAGTTACGCGCTACGACATTTGCGAAAGTTGTTGACATAGCAATAAGTTAATATAAATAGCTGGTAATTTAGTAATTAAGGCTCTTACTGCTGTATAAATAAATAAATAAATATTGTCAGACAAATTTACACAGCGCCATCTAGCCCCAAAGTAAGCGAAGCTTGTGTTATGGGTACTAGACAACTGATAAACATACATAAATACATTTTTTTTTATAAATACATACTTATGATTTTTTTTTATATGAGAGGGTGGCAAACGAGCATGTGGGTCACCTGATGGAAAGCAATCACCACCGCCCATGGAGTTCAGCAACACCAAGGGGTCGCCGATCCGTTGCCAGCCTAATTCTCCTTCCTTTCCTTCTTTCTGGTGAATATGACGAAAATGACTTAATAATGCGAGCAAACGCTCGCATTGACAAGTCATTTTCGTCAAAATTTCGATATAATTGGTTTTCGCAGTATAACGGCGATGTGTTGGTAATTCGATATAGCGGAGAACGCTTGCCAGCATCGGTGCGACATGCACTCAGAGCAATCAACTGGCATGGTTTACGGCAATGTGTCCTGGTGGGTATTCTATAACACAATCTATAGACTAAACAGGTGCAGTCATATTTGTTATGACCTAAATCATAAAGCAGCATAACTTTTGGGGTGTAAGTGGTTAATCAACACCTTTGAACCAAAGCCAACTTCACCTGCACGCGGTGCACCCTGCTGATTGACAAACGAAGCTCTGGCGAAAAGAGAGGTAGGGAGCGTAATTGTAAGCTACCCGACTGGGGACTGTACCTCCACCTTACAGAATACAGCAGCCAAATAACAATTCCCTTGAGGGTTGTTGTGTTCCTGCGAGTGAGTGAGGTCACCAGAAAGGAAGGAGATGCTGCGTTGGCAGCGGGGGTGGCGGCGCGCAAGCGATATTTTATGTTGCGAGCGTTAATATGGCTACGGCAGCCGCTTCACATCAGGCGGGCCGTATGCTTGTCTGCCACCCGACGTAGTATAAAAAAAAAAAAAAAAAAAGCTGCGTACGTCTTAATTTAAGGGTAATAAGATTATAATTAGCAAGCAATAGGCATCTGAACAAAGTTCTAAAATTATAAAAACTCTATATCAGTTACGTATAATACATAAAACTAGGAAGATCTGTGATCTCAAAATTTTAATACCTTATGTCCGACGTGTTTTATGGTCGATCAAAGTTTGATGGGAAAGTCCATTTTAAATATATGAAATTATAAAAAATAAATATTACCATTGTAGAAACAATAAAAAATACTATAACTTTTGTTACGGCACTAGCTACATAAACGCAATATTTAATTTTAGATTTGATGCATATAAAATAGCGTATCGTAACGTTATAATGCTGTAGCCTTTTGTATGGAGCGTTTTCGGGATAGTCCATAAAAGTTTTTATGCTATCGAAGTAATTCTTTCGCCTATAGTTATATTATTGTGACTTATTTAAATAACAAATCGAAAAATTCATTGCAAGTTGCATCCGGGGTAGTATACTATTCAGATTTGGTAGCAACAAGGGAGAATTACCAAGCGTTCAGACGATTTTGCAATTCATATTATTGGAGTCGATGTGTTAGGTAACAACTCAATGTTTTAGGTCCCCAATAGTATTAGAAACTTAAAATCCGTGGTGCACGGCAGTTGAGCTTCACTTGACTAGCCATCTCTTTAGGCTTTTAATGCCTTATTTACCATATTGCTGTCTCTCACATTGCTAAGAGGGGAAGTCAAATTCCAAAAGCTTCCTACTCCTACTAATTTCTTCTGATTAAATTCGTTGTGAGTTCCAAGGCAGCCGTAGTTGTACCCCTGGGACTGCAATGGACTTCACTGTTAATTTCCTTTTTTGGCGGTCGCCGCTGTTAATCCTGGCTACACTGGAGACACAGTGGTGGGAATGTGTGGTGGGCCCCCGTCCCATATATAAGCAATTGCTCATAATATAGTCGATTATGATAACATTTAAAATGCATACATCGCAGGGATATGAGTTTGGTAAACAATCTATATGATAATTGCATTAGTTAATAAATTTTTTCAAGGTATAATGCTATCACCATTTTTTTACTTATAACACGATTAACCCTACGTTACCCTCAAATATTGCAGGTGACAAAATCGCCACCCTGTATAGAACTACCCAAAACTTACCTGGCCCTATTTATTATGCAAGGCAAGCGCTCCTGATTGAAATGCCATCATTTAACGTGTATCAACGGAACGTGACGTATTTAACATAATTTTGGGATATCTCTATTATTATTAGTATATAATAAGTCAGTTTCTGGAAGGCCAGGGTGTAAGTGGTTCATCAATATCTGGGGTGTAAGTCATCACTATCTTTAAACCAAAGCCAACTTCACCTGCACGCGGTGCACCCTGCTTACTGACAAACGAAGCTCTGGCGAAAAGGGAGCGTAATTGTAAGCTGGGTGACCGGGGAATGTACCTCCACCTCACAGAATACCGCAGCCAAATAACGGTTCCCTTGAGGGCTGTTGTATTCCTGCGAGTGAGTGAGGTCACCAGAAAGGAAGGAGATGCTGCGATGGCAGCGGGGGTGGCGGCGCGCGAGCGATATTTTATGTTGCGAGCGATATAATATGGCTACGGTAACCGCTTCACATCAGGCGGGCCGTATGCTTGTCTGTCACCCTTCGTAATATAAAAAAAGGCTCTTTTTAACATGGATACGTCTTAAAACTTGCTTCCATGCGGAGGCAATTAAAAAAAAACTGCCGTGTGGGTTCCGTAATCTATAATAAAGTTGATTTAAAAAAATAATTGAAACCGACTTCAGTTGGCGAGCGCAGTTTATTGGTGGAATGCCCCGGCAGACGCTGCTGCCCGTCTTCCGGGAGAAAAGTTATCGCGTGACACAAGATTTCTTAGTCGCCTTGTACAACATCCAGCGCAGAGCAATGGAGTGGCACAATTTTATTCTGCCGGCTACCATAGGGCAAATTTAAGGGTTTCCCTCGATTTTTCTGGGATCCCATCATCAGACCCTGACTTGGTGAATATGGAACCACCTCGCAATTACCCTTTCAAATAAAATAAATGAATTTGACCATACGTGCTTATAAAATTTAAGGGTTTCCCTTGATTTCCCTGGCATCCCATCATCAGATCCTGACTTGGTGAATATGGGACCGCCTTGCAATCATACCCTTTCAAATAAAAAAAGAATTATGAAAATCGGTTCACAATTCGCAAAGATATCGAATAACATACATACAAAAAAAAAATTCAGTCGAATTGAGAACCTCCTCCTTTTTTGAAGTCGGTTAAAAACTAAAAAATCTCTAACTCGTTCCCAGGTCAATGTATACGCTTCTACACAATAAACTTCCAAACGACGCGTTTAAATTATCCATGGGTAAATTTAAGAAATACATTCTGTGTGCTAAGTATCGGGAATTTGTCAATAAAACAAAAAATACAAATTATTCATCTAAATTTATTTTATCGCCTTCAAAGTAGGCCCCATCGCTTGCAATACAATATCTCCACCGCTTCACCCAGTCTTCCATACATTTTTCATAGGCTATTTGCGGTATGGCCTTTAGCTCATTCAGCGAATTTTCTTTTATGGCTTCTATCGACTTAAAACGTGTTCCTCGAAGTGGTAATTTTAACTTGCGAAATAAAAAAAAGTCAGACGGAGCCATATCAGGTGAATACGGTGCTTGGTCGAGAACTTTTGTTGAATTTTTCGCTAAAAACTCTTTCACTATAATGGCTGTGTGTGATGGTGCATTATCATGGTGCAGCATCCATGAGTTGTGTCGCCACAAATCTGGACGTTTTCGGCGGATACTCTCACGCAAACGCTTCATGACGCCTAAATAATATTCTTTATGCACTGTTTCTCCCTCTGGAAGGTATTCGGAGTGAACCACACCACGGTAGTCAAAAAAAACTGTCAGCATCACCTTGATTTTGGAGCGACTTTGCCGCGGTTTTTTGGGTTTCGGCTAGTTTTCGAGACGCCATTCTGAAGACTGTTGGCTTGTTTGCATGTCATACTCATAAACCCATGTCTCGTCGCCAGTTATTATACGTTTCATAAAGGTCGGACCGTAGAAGCTCGGGAAACCATGTCTTCAGCGACATGCTTTCGCTGCGCTTTTTGAACAAAATTGAGCTCTTTTGGAACTAGTCGAGCGGCGACGCGTTTCATGCCTAAAATGTCAATGAGAATATTGTGGACGGACTTAAAAGATATGTTCACCTCACTAGCCAACTCTCTCAGACTCATACGTCGATTTTCGAGCACTAGCTTCTTGATTCTGTCGATGTTTTCTTTGGTCGTAGCGGTTGAAGGTCTACCAGAACGAGGCAAGTCTACTACTACTTCTCGGCCTTCTTTAAAAGCCTTATACCATTCATAAGCCCTTGTTTTCGATATACACGATTCGCCGTAGTTATTTCGCAACATTTTTAGTGATTCACCACATGAAATATCATTCGAAACACAAAATTTAAGGCGCACTCTTTGTTCAACAATATTTTCCATTGTAAAAATCACCGAGGACTCAAAACTATGACCAACAAAAAGTGTAGTTTAAAACAAATTAAATGACAGATCCCGCTCAAATTTTGCGCGCTAAAACAGTACAGTGCAGTACAGTGCTACCAACATGCAGTAAAAAAATTAGAACGACCTCTTTTACGCGGGTCTTTTTATTGACATATTCCCGATACTTTTTACACAGAGTATATCAAAACTAGACTATGTCAAAAGGCTTACTATTGTATCTCAGGTTACATAAATGATATAAGTATTTGGAAATGAATTGCTCTTGTTATGTTAATGATTGTATTTGTATTTAATGTAACGATATTGGCAATTAAAAGTCGGCCTTGAGTTTCTTGCCAGTTCTTCTCAAGAGGCCCCGTCGCCGGAACTGGCACTTAAATTCACTTTCACATTCAAGATAGTGTGATGAAAGTGAATCTAAGCTCTGCGGATTTAGAGTAGTAATGATTTATACATGTTCTTATATTTAATTTGTATGACGTTTCTAAGTGCTTTATAAAGTCCAAGGAATAAAGAATTTTTGATTTGATTTAATCATGTTTGTTGCATGAGAGCCCCTTTAAATATTTGTTTTTTTTTTAATTTAATTAATTATTTTTGAAGTAAATATAACTAAATATTCTGTGACTATTTTAAGCATCTACCTGTTGTCGCTATTAATATCGAGCAAAACGAACAAAAAAATCACGTTTGTTGTATGGGAGCCCCCTTAAATATTTATTTTATTCTGATTTTTATTTGTTGTTATAGCGGCAATAGAAATACATCATCTGTGAAAATTTCAACTGTCTAACTATCACAGTTCATAAGATACAGCCTGGTGACAGACGGACGGATGGACGACGGACGGACAGCGAAGTCTCAGTAATAAAGTCCCGTTTTACCCATTGGGCACGGAACCCTAAAAACGAATGATAACAAAATCGGGGGATACAATTTGGTGTTGCAGCTATAAACCTATCATCTACATCCAAAATTCAATCACACCACTGGATAGATGAAGGATCAAAGAATTTATTACGCTAAGAAAGGACTATGGAACATTGCGTGCGGGAGAGGGGGAAGCGCTGCCATTTTGAGTTACTTTTAGTGCATATAAAGTATTCACGTACTGTGTCCATGGCACAGCCACAGCCACACCCACTTTTCTTTAGGAGAAACGGATTTTTAACAGAATCATGTATGACGAGCTCGGTGGTCGAATGGTTAGCAATGGCCACTTTGACTCCGAGGTCGCGGGTTCGATTCGCGCACAAGATAAACATTTGTGTGCATGAACATGTCTGTTTGTCTTGGTCTGGGTGTTTCTATGTATTTAAGTATGTATTTACAAAAAAAAAATGTATTTTAGTACATTTATCAGTTGTCTAGTACCCATAACACAAGCTTTTGCGGTTAATTTGGGACTAGATGACGCTGTGAAAATTGTCCAGAAATATTTAATATTTATCTTACTTATGTAAGTGACTCATTTAGCGCCATCTGGTATCGACTGAAACATATAACTTTATCAAGCGTTTCAGCGTTTTTGGAATGAATGTTACTGTAATTCATGTATTAGGTGACAACTGACATTTATAGAAGAAGAAGACAATGAAGAAGAAAAGAAGGAAGAGACAGAGGAAGTAGAAGGAGAGGAAGAAGAAGAAGAACTTTGTGAATGTTGGAACGAAACGATTTATTCCATTTTTCAAAAAATATTTATTTGGCAAGTTGGCTAAGACAACTATTTAAATAATAATAATATATTTTTTTATATTAATTTCGATATATAAACTAATCCTAAAATACAAACTTAATTAACTAAAAATAAACTAATCTTAAAATGAATAATATTATATAAATGAAAAGAAAGAAAAAAAAATTAATAACTAAACTGCGTCAAAAAATCGTGCAATGCTGCCAGCCTTCTGGGCACGATGCCTTTTGACAGTGATGCGGAGGGCATCACTGTCAAAAGGCATCGTGCCCAGAAGGCTGGCAGCATTGCCACGCACGCTGAATGGCAATGCTTATACGTTGTGCCAAATATAGGCCAGCCACATGAAGTATCAACCAAGCGCTTACATGTTACATGTTATAAACATACATACATATATAAATTTACATACATGTTCTTTAATACCCTAGGATAATAATAAATAGATTTTGTTGACCCTGTACAGACAAAACAAATCATTACTCCATTTCGACCTGTTGATACAAAATGGCCGCCTCCTTTGACAAGTTAACAAATGCTTTTCCCCGCCAAATTACTATGACCCTCCCTCAAGCGAACTTAACCCCAAAATTTTCACACAGAGCGCAACAGGTGTCCCTGTTGCGCTCTGTGTGAAAATTTTGGGGTCCTAATATTAATGGCCAAAGTATCAATATTCAATTGAAGTAAAATCCACTGATATTTTTTAATTTTCGCCTTTGACTGACAGCTAAAGGGGTTGTTCGAAAACGTGTTACATTTTTTTTTTAATTTAGCGCAGAAAGTTTGTACGTTTGAAACTTTTTTGTTCGTTTTCGCTGTGGACGGAGCGTTCCGTGCAGGAATTTAATCAATAATTCAGTTTCTGAACGTTCATGTTGGATACTGGCGCTAATAAAAAGAAGTTGTGGATTTCTATATGCATATTCTTATTAACTATAAGAAGAGGTGTAATCACAGAAAATAACAAAAAAAAACATTAAAAGTGGTACAAATTGGGGTGTAAGTGGTTCATCAACATCTTTGAACCAAAGCCAACTTCACCTGCACGCGGTGCACCCTGCTGACTGACAAACAAAGCTCTGGCGAAAAGAGAGGTAGGGAGCGTAATTGTAAGCTACCCGACTGGGGAATGTACCTCACAGAATACCGCAGCCAAATAACGGTTCCCTTGAGGGCTGTTGTGTTCCTGTGAGTGACAGAGGTCACCAGAAAGGAAGGAGATGCTGCGACGGCAGCGGGGTTGACGGCGCGCGAGCGATATTTTATGTTGCGAGCGTTAATATGTCTACGGTAACCGCTACACATCAAGCGGGCCGAATGCTTGTCTGCCACCCGACGTAGTATAAAAAAAAAGTAATCTTAACGTACATAACATGTTATTTGTTTGGAATAATCGTGTTACTCTGCACTCCCAATGATTGACTGGTAGAGAATGCAATAGCATTAAGTCCGCCTTTTGTACCATTTTACTGTGATCAATAAAGTTTTAAATAAATAAATAACGTTATATATAAAGTACCCTTTGCCGTAAAATAAATAAATATAAATATTCCTGGACAAATTACACATGGCCATCTAGTCCCAAACTAAGCAATGCTTGTACTATGGATACCTACTAGATAACTGATAATAAATAATAATTCAATCATCATCATCATCAGGTCCATTTTATACTCCACTACAGGAGCACGACCCTCTCTCGTCCGTCCTAGACGGAAGGAGGATTTGGCCTACACTCCACTATTATTTTGGCCGTGTGGTTTCCGGCAGACTAGAATAGAATCACTCCGTTTCTTCCCGTGGATGTCGTACAAGGCGACTAAGGGAAATACATTATCAAATATCGATCAGGCCTCCCCAACCCGTTTGGCCAGCGTGGGGAGTGTAGGCCAAATCCTCCTTCGTCTAGGACGGATAAGAGAGGGTCGTGCTCCTACAGTGGAGACTAAAATCGACCTGGTGATGATGATGATGTAGACTAATGACTTGTAAAACATAGAAAACACCCAGACCAAGACAAACAGACATGTTCATGCACAAAAATGTTTGTCTTGTGCGGGGATCGAACCCACGACCTCGGAGTCAAAGTATTCATTGTTAGCCTTTCGACCACCGTGCTCTTCTTTGTTTTATATATATACATTTTTAGTCGCATTATGGACGTACAGACACAAACGCATAAGTGCAACTTTAATATGTTCAAACCATACTCAAAATAATTAATATACACGAACTTTCAATAAAAAATAAGTTTTTTTTATAATATTCTTCATAAAAGAGACATATCCGCCAATAAACGCTGTTAATTCTTATATTTCCAGGTCTGTATAGTGTGATAAGTGTGCACGCAAACCAAACACTAACACGCTTACCGTCCAGTAGAAGCAGTAATATCTAAGAATATATCGCTTTTTATTAAAGAAAGAAAGAAAATATATTTAACATATAACATTTCAAACACAATGTACATAATATTCAATTATCATAATTATTTGACGAGCTCGGTGGCGTAGCGGTCAATGACGCGACTTCGGCACCTACGCTCGTGGGTTCGATTCCCACACAGGACAACCATTTGTGTGCATGAACATGTCTGTTTTGTTAAATAAATAAATATTGTCACACAAATTACATAGCGCCATCTAGCCCCAAAGTAAGCGAAGCTTGTGTTATGGGTAATCGAACCCACGAGCGTTGGTGTCGAAGCCGCGTCATTGACCGCTACGCCACCGAGATCGTCAATTTTTGTCTTGGTCTGGGTGTTTTCTATGTATCATAAGACTTGCCAGTGTGTTGGAGTCAGTAGTACTCTGTGAACTGGCATGAAATGAAGTAAATAAATAAATAAATAAGTATGTATTTACAAAAAAAATGTATTTACGTATGTAGGTATATCAGTTGTCTAGTACCCATAACACAAGCTTCGCTTACTTTGGGGCTAGATGGCGCTGTGTAATTTGTCTGACAATATTTATTTATATTATATTAGCTACCCACATATGTTATCCTAACATATGTTTTCGAACGTACTTGCCCGGTTACCTATCAATCTTATAGTTGTAGTTAAATGCGCACTTATCTACTATTTTATGTAATTATTACGGTTTTTTTTTATGTTGTTATTATTGTAACAGTAGATGCTTGATGTGGATCTTGTTGCATTTGTGTCAAACCTCAGTGGTTTATGAAATGCGTCAATATTGTAATGTTTAATGTTTTTGTAAACTGGTGTAATAAATAAAAAATAAAAATCATGATGTTAATTTGGCCATCGCTCGGCATTAATGCTGTGTAATACACACAGTGCCGGTATTCTGCGACAGCCATCAGGTGCCGACACGGACATCGTCGGACAAGTTATATACCTTTAAAAAAATCGTTAAAGGAACTCGATAACGTCGTTGTGCGTGTTTGACTAATCTAATACGTAAGTTATGCAACATCGGCCGTAGCCTGCCCATGGATGAATTTATTTATTTTGAACTCTTCCGTGCTTCAGATGGCACGAAAAGCCGTTGGTTGAAAAGCCTTTAGACGGCTTGAAAACACTGGCCTCCGCCAAGCCGCAGCTGAGCAGCGTGGTGGAGTATGCTCTAAACCCCTCCGATTTAGGGGAGACTCGTATCCCAGTAGAATGAATAAAACTGACGAGCTCGGTGGTCGAATGGTTAGCAATGGCCACTTTGACTCCGAGGTCGCGGGTTCGATCCCCGCACAAGACAAATATTTGCGTGCATGAACATGTCTGTTTGTCTGGGACTGGGTATTTTCTATCTATTATATGTATGTATTTACAAAAAAAAAATGTATTTAAGTATTATATCAGTTATCTAGTACCCATAGTACAAGCTTTGTTTAGTTTGGGACTAGATGGCCGTGTGTAATTTGTCAAAAAAAAAATGTATTTATATTTTTTAATTTGTTTATTATACCAGCGGGCTCCAAGAGCCGGGCCGGTCACATCTGCCGAGTAAGTGATGGCAGATGGGGGAGCCCTACTAGATGGTCCGATGGCCTTAAGAAAGCGGCTGGGAGCGGCTGGATGCGGAAGGCGGAGGATCGTATCTGGTGGAAAGCATTGGGAAAGGCTTATATCCAGCAGTGGGTAGATACAGGCTGATGATGATGATGATCACCGGGCTCATCAAAATTTAAATTAATATTTTAAGTTTGATATTTACTAATACTTAACATACATACTAATACACACATAACATTCATATACATATACGAGTATTTTAAGTTGTCACGTTGACAACGTATGGTCACATGTTTTATCGCCTCATTATATTTAAAGCGTAGCTAGCATTACGCAACAAGCTCAGTAATTATTATGAGCACAACACGCGATGGCTTGTCACGAAAGTTTTTTCCAAATCATAATATGTTTCGCCTTTTTATTGTTTAGCATTCGTTATTTACAGAAATTTGTAGGAGTGTATTAACCTCGTGGTTCGTCTCAACCCTTACCAGGGGGGCTACCGCCTAAGTTGAAGCTACGTTAAGGCTTTAACCAGAGCGCTGCCTTACCTGCCAGTCTTATTACTATATGTATTGATCTAAGGTTAAGTTACAATTTCGCAATCAAAAAATCTGGTCGTAATCGCTTTCAGCTTAGCCGTTAGGGTTCCAGGGGAGCAACGGATCGGCGACCCCTTGGTGTCGCTGGTCTCCATGCGCGGTGGTGATTGCTTTCCACCAGGTGCCCCACATGCTCGTTTACCCCCTCACACATAAAAACCTACCGCCTAAGCTGAAGCTAAGCTACAGCTTTAATCAGAGCGCTGCCGCCCTTACCTGCAAAGCTTACAACTATTAGTACTAATTTAAGGTTAAGTTAGAATTTCGCAATCAAAAAATCCGGTCGTAATCGCTTTTAGCTTAGGCCAGGGTTTCCCGAAAGGTGGTCCGCGGAACCCTGGGGTTCCGTGGAAGGGCCTCAAGGGTTCCGCGATCCGTCCAAAAATTAACAAAACATTTGTCGAAAAAAATGACTAGTTAGGCCCTATATAATAATTATAGCTGCTAGGGTTCCGCTAGAAAAAGAATAATCAATTAGGGTTCCATGGCAAAAAAAAATAAGCTGAAGCCAATGTCCATCGAATTTTTTAGTATGAAAATCAAACTTGAGCTTAGATTAGTGGGAATTGTGTGTGTAGCTGCTAGAAACATTGAATCCGACTAAGCTAAAATGTATGTCAGTGAAGATTCAGTGGTGAGTGAGGTCACAAGAAAGGAAAGAAGATGCTGCGTTGGCAGCGGGGGTGGCTCGAGTGATCTTTTTTATACCACTAAAGTGGCAAACAAACATAGGGCCCGGCTGATGGAAAGCAGTTACCGTAGCCTATGAACGCCTGTAACACCAGGGGCATCACACGCGCGTTTGGCTACGTAACCGCTTCACATCTGGCGAGCCGTATGCTTATCTACCATCCGACGTAGTATAAAAAAGATATGTCAATAAATTTGATTTCCGAATTCAATGACGAAATACACCGAAACTATTCGACACCCTCAAAATGTAGATCAATACAGTAATAAACTCCAGCCTCGTGACCTAGGTCACTCTTCAGAATAGGAAATCACACAATACCTATTATTAAGCTTTATTCCAACTTTTAATCTATACAGAGCTTTTACATTTCAGCTTTCTTCGTTGTACGCGCGTATTTCAATATCCCGTGGAAGCTTTTAAAAATTCAAAATTTATAGAGAAGGCTTTTTAGGGTTCCATACCCAAAAGGTGAAACGGACCCGGAATTGTCATTTGGCTGCGGTATTCTGTGAGGTGGAAGTACTTCCAGTCGGGCAGCTTAAAAATACGTTATGCCCTCTCTTTCTATTGGAGGTATTTAGGTTTGCATATTTTGGCATGGTTTATGTTCTTCAGGGATATTTTGTTTAGCTAATATTTATGACACACGATACAGCCCTAGCCCAGTGTGAGGTCACAGTACTACTACGTTCAATGTCTAATATCTTCAGTTAACAATAAATATCTCATGTTTCATAATATTCTAACTATTATTATAATAAATATAATAGCCTCAAGCTAATCCTTTACTGCCGCTGACCACAAACGGACGGTCACGTCAACTCTTCAACCATTAGATATCAATTTTAAGCCGACCTATGTCATACTGACAAAATGGCTGACAACCTCTGGTTTATGTTTTGAATAATATATCTGTGGAGATTTCGAAATCATTGGCTTGTTATCTACAAAAGTTTAGTCTTAAGCTTTAGATTTTTACGATAATCTATATACCTGTATATGGCGATTTTTGTCACCCGCAATATTTGAGGGTAACGTAGGGCTAGTCGCGTTATAAGAAAAAAAAATGGTGATAGCATTATCATCATCATCATCATCATCAGGTGATTTTAGTCTCCACTACAGGAGCACGACCCTCTTCCGTCTCTCAGACGCAAGGAGGATTTGGCCTACACTCCCCACGCTGGCCAGACGGGTTGGGGAGGCCTGATCGATGTTTTACATGTATTTCCTTTCCCTTAGTCGCCTTGTACGAAATCCACGGGAAGAGACGGAGTGATTCTATTCTAGTCTGCCGGAAACCACAAGGCCAGATAGCATTATATCTTAATCAACTAATGTAATTATCATTTATATATTTATATGCAAACTCATTGTCCCCCTAATGCCCTTAACGCGGCAGCGGACGACGGCAACTGACGAGCGACGGGGGGGGGGGGGGGGGGGGGAGCGTTGGCAAAGGCGCGCGGAAGCAGATTAATAACTAGTTTTCACTATCCTTTAAAAAAATAGGACAATTGCAGGTGAATAATCGCCACCCTATATATAACTGATACAGTTTGGCCGGGGTAACTTCAACAAAGAGATCGATAGACGCATTCGACTGCGCTGGGCAGTATTCGGGAAACTTATAATGGTATTCTGTGAGGTGGATGTACTTCTCCAGTGGGACAGCTTACAAATATGCTGTACCCTACCTCTCTTCCGCCTCTTTCGCTAGTCAGTCTAGTCAGCAGGGTGCACCAAGTACAGTTGAGATTGGCTTTGTCTCGAAAGATCATGCGTTTCCCAAATAAATGTTAGTCTGCAATAACTTATTTTTATTATATTACTCGCGGCTTCGCTCCCGTTGATTTTTTTTAATAAATCGTATCCTATATCCTTCCTAATATCTTTGAGAATATGTGTACAAAGTTTCATGATGATCGGTCGAGTAGTTTCGCCGTGAGAGGGTAACAAACAAACTCACATTCACATTTATAATATTAGTAGCTGATCCGGCAAACGTTGTTTTGCTATATTATATATTATACTAATATCGCTATTAAAAATAGGTATTGATGGTAGAATGGTGAAAAATTAGGGTTGTATGTATTTTTTAATGCCACATCATAAAAAATATAAAATAAAAATAAAATATCAATAAAATAAAAGGGGTAACGCTGCTAGCGTTTTAGGCACGCTGCCTCACGGACCTACTTTAGATAGTTTTTGTTAAGATAGGTTTACACAGTTTTGTTTAGTTTTTATTGTCTATATTACTTTTTCTATTTAATAATTGTACCTACCTTAAAATTATGATTCGATCTAAATAAAATAAAATAAAATAAAAAATATCTAAGGTTGGGGTCTGCCTTAAATATCATCAAGCGGTATGAAAAATAGATGTTGGCCGATTCTCAGACCTACCAGATATACACATAAAATTTTGACGAGCTCCGAAGTCGCGGGTTCGATCCCCGCACATGACAAACATTTGTGTGCATAAATACCCAAAAAAATACCCAGGCCAAGACAAACAGACATCTGTTTGTCTTGGTCTGGGTATTTTATATATAATGTATGTATTTACAAAAAAAAAATGTATTTAAGTACATTTATCAGTTGTTTAGTACCCATAACACAAGCTTTGCGCTTAATTTAGGACTAGATGGCGCTGTGTAAATTGTCTAGAAATATATATATATATATATATATATATATATATATATATATATATATATATATATATATATATATATATATATTTCATACAAATCGGTACAAGCGTTTAGGAGGAATTTGGTAACAAATCCGGCGACACGAGATATTCATATACTAGTAGTAGATATATACATTGTTGATTATAAATGGACAAACAGTTACAATATTTATAATCCTCAGAGATGTGAGAACAAAGGGGGTCAACGCTCAGGGGCAGTCAACTGTAGGAGAAAGCTTGATAAGGGTAAACAGCATTACTTCAAAAGACTCGTATTGCCTGATTTTTGTCGTACAATTAAAAGTTACATATTGATTAGGCCGTTTTCTGATTTGTCGGTGAGGGAGCGGTGCGGATTCGTTTCTCTCGGTGATGTTATGTTAATGATTGTATTTGTATTTAATGTAACGATATTGGCAATTAAAAGAGTCGGCCTTGAGTTTCTTGCCAGTTCTTCTCAATAAGCCCCGTCGCCGGAACTGGCACTTAAATCCACTTTCACATTCAAGATAGTGTGATGAAAGTGAATCTTAGCTCTGCGGATTTAGAGTAGTAATGATTAGATACATGTTCTTATATGTTCCTGTGTTCCCAGCGGGTTAATATAGCTACAGTAACCGCTTCACACCAGACGGGTCTTATGCGTGTCTGCCACCCGACGTAGTATAAAAAAGACCCTCCATGGACAGGCTACAGTCGACGTTGCTTAACTTGCGTGATCGATTTAACTGACACGTGTAACGACACCATTGAGCTCAATACAAGAAAAATACAGTAGTAAATTTAAATTCAGCCATTATCTATTCACAAGGCTTCAAAGGAATCAACTACAAAGGGATGATCTTAGAAGCCTCCCAAAAGGAAGTAGCTACAGTGAAAACAAGGTTTAAATAATAGTCGGAAGCGAATAGTGTACGACTGTACTTTGTAGGGCAAATTGACGTTCAGGGCTGTCACACGATATTGTAGAGAGGCGAATTTAATAGGCTATTTTCCAATGTTTAAAAATTGTATAAATAATTTAACAATATCGTAAAATACACAAAACTATACTTTCATTCTAATATCTTCAGTCAGACTTTTTTTAGCGTCGATCAAAGTTTGGCGGGAAAGTCCATTTTAAAAGTATGAAATTATTAAAAAATAATATTTCCATTGGAGAAGCAATAAAAATGCTATAACTTTTATTATGATACTAATCACATAAACATAGCTATCGTACAAATTTCTGATTTGATGCATACAAAATACAAACCTGTCATAATTCGGTAGTCTTTTGTATGGAGCGTTTTGAGGCAGTCTAAAAATTGTGATTTTCAAATTACCATATCTCGAGAGATTTTTGTGCTATCGAAGTAATTCTTTCACCTATGGTTATATTATGGAGACGTCCCTACATATCAAACCGAAAAAAATGTTAGTCAAATAGCCTATTACCTTTTAGACGTGAATTTGAATTTGGGGTGCAAGTGGTTCATTAACATCTTTGAACCAAAGGCTTTGGTTCAAAGATGTTAATGAACCAGCAGGGTGCACCATGTGCAGGTGAAGTTGGCTTTGGTCCAAAGCCAACTTCACCTGCACGTGGTGCACCTGCTGACTGACAAACGAAATTCTGACGAAAAGAGAAGTAGCGAGCGAGCGAATTATAAGCTAATACGGGAATGTCCCTCCACCTCACAGAATACCGCGGTCAAATAACAATTCTCTTTAGGGTTGTTGTGTTCCTGCGAGTGAGTGAAGTCGCCAGAAAGAAAGGAAAGAATGCATTGGCAGCGGGGGTGGCGGCGTGCGAGCGATATTTTATGTTGCGAGCGTTAATATGGCTGCGGTAACTGTTTCACATCAGACAGGCCGTATGCTTGTCTGCCACTGACGTAGTATAATATAAAAAAAAACGAAAAATTTTTCACAACTCGTTTAATAGTTGTTTTTTAGTATTATTTACTTCACAAGGGTGGTGAAAAACGTTGTATGATACACGTGTGTATTGATGATTACCGTCCTCGGCTCATTGAGACCCGAGCCGTTAGGTGAAGGTCTTAAGAGATAAGACCCTAACCTAACGGCTCGGGTCTCAATGGCGCCTCAGCGGTAAGTCAACATTACACACTTGTACCATATATAGTCTCCGCCATGCGTAAGCACAGGGCGATACTCGTGCACGTACTAGTCCGGCTTGGTCCGGCATTTCGTGTCCGTGAGCGTTGTCTATGTGTGCGTTCTTGAAGAGCGTTTTGTATGTGAGGTACGTACTTCTGTATTCTCTGTATTTGTGACTGAGCCAGAGGCGGACCAGAGCTGAGCCAGAGCCTAGGCACGTGGCTAGGGCCTGTAATTTTCGGAGACCGAAAATGAGATTTTCAACTTTCAGCGAAATGCATTGAAATCGTCCGGACGTTCTGTCTGTCCGTTGCCATGAAACTCAAAATTTAGAAATTCTGACTACGGATTCGTGTAGAGCATCAAAAAGTAGTAATGTAAAGTGACCTTGGTTTTCCGAAAAAAAGTCGTTATGTCTGTCCGTCCGTTGCCATGAAACTCAAAATTTCGAAATTCTGACTTCGGATTCGTGTAGAGCATCAAAAAGTAGTAATGTAAAGTGACCTTGGTTTTCCGATATCAATTCGAGATTCCAAAAAAAAAAAAATGTTCGTTATGGTGGCGCATGCTGCGCGTCCGATGTTTATTTTTGAAGTGAAAACTTCTTTAATAGGCCCGGAAACACAATGTTACCTAGGGTCTGCTTTAACTTTAATCCGCCACTGGAAGAAATTTAATAACAAATGCTCTTTTCATAGTATAGTCATATAAAACTTAATTAGGTACACAGTAAATGTATTAAGTTTGAGTTAAGTAGCGTTTAAGAGAGGTAGGGCACAGCTGGATATCTCTAATGGAAAAGGGCAAGTACGTCTACATCTCATTATACTTTAAGTAGTTTATAGATTGTCATATAATATAGTCAACTATGTACTGCAAGTCTGTCGCCCAGTAAATCGGTTTATTTACTGGGCGAGAGACTTGCAATGCTGTGGTCACCTGGTTAGGCGAGAGGACCTTTAATTGCACCGCTATCGCGCTCGGGAAACCAACCAAGTACTCAAGCAGATTGGTAGCAGGTCTTACTCCACTATCAAAATTGTTCTATCGGTTTTACTATTGAGCTGTTACAGGTAATTGAGCAACGGAAAGTAATCATTTGAGTGCATAAAATTAGTAGAATATTTGAATAAAAGTGTATGAATACGTATGTATGAATAAATTAGTAGAATATTTGAATAGAAGTGTATAATAAGAGGCTGTCGAGTCATTCCAAGAAGTCGTGCAAAACAGCAGAAAAATTGCAATATCGGTTTTACTGTTGACTTATTACAAGTAATTAATAAATAAGAAGTATCCTGACGATATTTTTCAGGATGTCCCTGAAGCCGGGAATACGATTATTATGACTGAAGACTTAAAGCTAGTTCACATTAGGTTGGAATCGACAATTTTATCGGAACGATATATGTATTGGATGCATATTGGCATATGTATTTCAATAGCGCTGTTCACATTAGGGCGGCCCGATAAAACTGTTGTCGACGAGACATATACTGCACGCTCGGCCACGATTTTGGTCGGGTCGGATATAATTATTAGCAGTATTGCTTCGTATCGCCGTTCACATTCGTCGGGTCGGAGCGGAGAATCCCGTCCGGCCAACACCCACGCATTCCCCGCTCTCACCGCCAGTTTTTCCATTACTTCGGTAGCGTGTATTTAAACATGGAGGGCAAAATAAACACTTCTCAATTCGCATACTAACATTTGAAATGTTCCAATTTCAATTCGCTCGGAAATAATTGGATGCACCCAATAATTTGTTTTTCTTGAGGCCCGTTTCCTAATTAAATACCAAATCACAACTAGAACGTCATTGTAGTCCATTGCACACGAAAGTCAACTCACAACTGCTTTGTAAGAGAGCCTAGAGCTTTACCGATTAAGCTGAATATGTTTGTTAATAACTTTAACCTGACCAATTTTCGGAATCAAAAACTTCGATGGTATTGGCTTCAGCTTCAGCGATAGGGCTCCGGATCGGCAGCTTGTAGTGTGAACAGCTAGACCGGACAGCCCACCGGTAAAACTGTCGGTCGCACCTAATGCGAACTAGGTCTTAGAATAGTTTCAGTTCTTAGCCTGACTCGTAACGAGTAAATGAAAAAAAAAATATCTGTGATCGACAGTGACGCTGTTGATGACCCTAAATGAGTCACGTACAATCCAAAACTAAAGTCATTCGTCAAATAAAATAAATTAAATACAAATATAAACAAAGACAAGCTATTGTTCGTCGATGTCTAGGTAATTAAATATATAATTGTCTTGCAAATTTATTTTAATACAGTTTGTTGATGAAACAATTCTGTAATTAAAATTAACAAGATTCCGCCCGCGGCAGCGCTTGTTTCGCGGAGCGTGGTAATTGGGTAAATTGTACAAATTGTATTTTAAATAGCGAATTATGTATTTTTTTTAAATAAATACACGAGTACAAGATAAGAGAAGACGGAAAATATGTAAACAAAAAAATTTGTGGTGCGATCGGAACGCTTGGAAATGAATAGGCTCCAAAACCACTGGCCCGATTTTGATGAAACTTGTCATAATTAAAGACCTCGATAAGCTTAAGGTTTGAGTCGAAAAAAAATTGAGATCGATCATGTCCTTGAGGAATGATCATCAAATACATTTTCCATTGAAATCAATGGAAAAAATACACCCAGCGAATCTACTCGCTCCACTAAACGTCAATTTCGGCCCCGTGGGCTAGAATCCGGCCTAGTGTAATAGGTTTGTTTGTTTATTTCTTTATATTCAATAACAATATATCAATTGTAACTTTTAAACTTTCGCGTTGCAAGATGTACGACAATAACAACGTGAATTAACGCGATCATGTTTAAGGGTATTTACATACCTTTAGAATTGCTCATCGCTGAGACAAACAGCCTGTGACCACGGCCGGTACGATCAGAGGGGCAATTCTCGTCAGGGATCGAAAAGGTTCGTAAAATAACGGTAAAGTACCGGTACTTAGAGGTTCTGATACTAGAACCGGTACCGGAACCGGAACCTAAATCTGGAACCTGGACCGAAACCTATATTTTACAGGTTCTTCTTTAAATCCTGTCCGAACTTGAATTAAACTTAGAGTGCGTCCACGCGGCGCGTTATGCCGTCGTAACGTAATAATTTTGGCGCATTGCCGGCCACTCAGGCGCTACATACACTTATTTTATTAATTTTTTTATTAATAAATGCCGTACGTATTAAATTTAAGTAGGTATAGTTAATTAGTTACAAATTCTTAAATTCACAATCAAATGATTGTGAATAATGATTTATGAGCAATTAATCAAAAATCAAAGGAAATTCCCATACTTAGGATTATGGGAAATTCCCATACTTGGAAGTATGGGAATTATTATTGTTAATGTTATTAATACAATCAGTAGTAGAAAATTAAAGTTGCGTTCCATTATTCCAAGCTGCGTACTAACTGTCAGCTGCAAGAAATAAGAAATATGCCAGACACAGTCGAACGTATCACTTCTTTTTAAGGAACGTTTAATTTGGAACCGGTATATTGGAACCTTTATTCAGAACCGGTTCTTCGGAACCGGAACCGAACCGGAACCTGAACCGGAACCGTACCGAAAAGATGAACCTTTTTAGGAACCGAAATGACGAACCGGAACCCAAATTTGTACCGGTTTTCAATCCCTGATTCTCGTAATTAAAATATAGTAAAAATTCAGTCTCGATCCAGTCTCGATCTCATAAATGTCACATTTGGTATTCTCGTAACACAATATGTAACTTCAAAATTAAATTTAAGCGGGATTATATCGAAATATCAGTGAAAATTAAACAAACTAAGAATGTTACTTTGCCAACAACAAGAAATGATAATAATTAATTAATGAAATCAAGTATATAATTTTAGTCAATTTACAATTCAATTTCGATTCGATCAACTTTCAATCTGCGTTTGTAGAAAAATTACGAGAATTGGCCTTCTTGTCGACCGACCGAAGTTCCGACGGCCTGAAGTACCTGCATGATCATGTTAAGTCCCGTTGTTATTTTCATAAATATATCAGTTACAGGCTGTTGTACATAGCATAATAATATGTCTATGTATCGAAAGTAATATAGGTATTTATTGTGTATATATGGCACTAGTGGCCGCCAGCGACTTCGTACGCGTGGAGTTAGTTATTTGTACATAATTGATTTCTTAAGATACATTTATTAATACACCTCCACACCATCTATAGAGCTCAAATTTAAAGTCTTCAAAAACATAGGACTTTCATACAAACTTTCAACCCCCGTTCTACCCCCTTAGGGGTGGAGTTTTGTAAAATCCATTCTTAGCGGAAATGTCTACATCCTTATAGGGTGTAGACAAATTTCAAGTTTATAGGTGTTATAGTTTTCTGAGATTTCGTGATTAATCATTGAGTTGTATTTCGCTTTTATATATATAAATAAATAAATTAATATTGTCAGACAAAATACACAGCGCCATCTAGCCCCAAAGTATGCGAAGCTTGTGTTATGGGTACTAGACAACTGATAAACATACGTAAATACATTTTTTTTTGTAAATACATACTTATTATACATAGAAAACACCCAGACTAAGACAAACAGACATGTTCATGCACACAAATGTTTGTCCTATGTGGGAATCGAACCCACGAGCATTGGTGTCGAAGCCGCGTCATTGACCGCTACGCCACCGAGCTCGTCGTCGTATATAGAAGATTACTGTTATTTTGTGAACCGCATTCAAGTTTTAACTGCTTTTCCCAAAGGTTGAGTGGTAGAGAATGCTCTTAGTATTAAGTACGAGAGGGGGGCATGCGAGCATGTGCGTCACCTGATGGGAAGTAGTCACCACCGTCCATGATATCAGGGGATCGCCGATCCGTTGCCAGCCTTTTAAGGGAAATATGACTCTGTTCTTGAAGCCTCTCAAATTTGGGAATACTGCTATATACCTAGGTACATAAATTTTAGAAAATATTCGTTAATAGGCTTTATACGAAGAGTAACGTTATTAATAAAATGTCGATAACAGTGCCTGCTTGAAGTTTAAGGCACATATGAGAGTCTTAATACTGAAACAACTTCATAACGATGGTTATAAACGTAAAATTTCAGCGAACGCACAGTAATTTCAGCTAGTTTAAAATGTACGGCCGTATAAATATTATTTCCTTTGATAATAAAACCTTTGTGCTCGCAATCTTTGATCTAAGATGGGGAGTTTACTTATAATAACTTGTAATGGTACGTAGCTTAACTTCAGTCAACGTTGATACTCATCATAAAAGTAAAGGAACTTCCCGACCCGTTCAGGGGAAGGGCGGTGGTTTAAAAAAATACGCAAGGTACCTTTTGGGGTGTAAGTGGTTCATCAACATCTATGAACCAAATTCAACCCCATCTGCACGTTGTGCACCCTGCTGACTGACAGACGAGGCTCTGACGAAAAGAGAGCTAGGGCATAGCGTATTTTATAAGCTGCCTGACTGGGGAAGTACCTCCTCTTCACAGAATACCGCAGCCAAATAACAATTCCCTTGAGGGTTGTTGTGTTCCTACGAGTGAGTGAGGTCACCAGAATGGAAAGAGTTGCTGCGTGGGCAGCGGGGTTGTTGTGTTCCTACGAGTGAGTGAGGTCACCAGAATGGAAAGAGTTGCTGCGAGGGCAGCGGGGGTGGCGGCGCGTGAACGATATTTCATGTTGCGGCTATGGTACCATTTTGCAAGATTAACATGGGAGTGAATTCGCCCCTTGTAAGATGTTTTATCTATACTAATTATTATAATCCGGCCGTGTGGTTTCCGGCAGACTAGAATAGAATCATTCCGTTTCTTCCCGTTGTAGTCGTACAAGGCGACTAAGGGAAATACATTATCAAATATCGATCAGGCCTCCCAAACCCGTTTGGCCAGCGTGGGGAGTGTAGGCCAAATCCTCCTTCCGTCTAGGACGGACGAGAGAGGGTCGTGCTCCTGTAGTGGAGACTAAAATGAACCTGATGATGATGATGCTTGTCTGCCGCCCGACGTAGTATACAAAAAATGCGTATTTTAGTCAAAGTTACAGATAAGATAGGTGGCACTTTGAACATTGATTGTACATAAAATATTTTTGTTTGTTTGTGATTGACCGCTACGCCACTCGACGAGCTCGGTGGCGTAGCGGTCAATGACGCGCTACGACACCAACGCTCGTGGGTTCGATTCCCACATAGGACAAACATTTGTGTGCATATGAACATGTCTGTTTGTCTTAGTCTGGGTGTTTTCTATGTATCATAAGTATGTATTTACAAAAAAAAATGTATTTACGTATGTTTATCAGTTGTCTAGAACCCATAACACAAGCTTCGCTTACTTTGGGGCTAGATGGCGCTGTGTAATTTGTCTGACAATATTTATTATTATAAATTTGTTATAACTTTATTGTACATAAAAAAATAACAAGAAATGAAATGCAAAATAAAGTAGTACAAAGATGGACTTATCCCTCAGAGGGATCTATTCCAGTCAACCTTAGAGTATCTAGAGTTTTGGGGTGTAAGTGGCTCATCAACATTTTTGAACCAAAGCCAACTTCACCTGCACGCGGTGCACCCTGCTGACTTACAAACGAAGCTCTGGCGAAAAGAGAGGTAGGGAGCGTAATTGTAAGCTACCCGACTGGGGAATGTACCTCCACCTCAGAGAATATCGCAGCTAAATAACAATTCCCTTGAGTCCTGCGAGTGAGTGAGGTCACCAGAAAGGAAGGAAGGAGATGCTGCGTTGGCAGCGGGGGTGGCGGCGCGCAAGTGATATATTATCATTATCAACCATCAATTTGCAGTCAACATAGCTTTATTAAGGGACCTCCTCGAGAGCCGATTAATACATAAATTCGACTTCCGCAAAATAATAATTAATTATATAAAGAAATGTTTCAGGCACAGATCTATCGATCAATATAGCGTTATTGAGAGCCGAATCCTCAGAGCCAAATAATACATAAATTCGACTTCCACAAAATAACAATTAATTATATAAAGAAATGTTTCAGGCACAGATCTAGCGAAAAGTCCTAGCGCTGTGGTTTCACGTATCTGTAAATTATCCATAATTCAAAATTTTACAGCACGTAAAATGCGGTGTTCCCCGGTTATTTATTACGACAGAGAGATAAATGAAAAACAAAATATTACAATAGGGATGGCCGTTGGAATTTTCGTTGGGTTCCGTAGAATATATTGAGGTTGTTTGTGGACTCCATGCCTACAGCTAATGCGGCCCTGTGCACCAAAACCTTTTTTTTATACTAGTAAAATGGCAAACAACCATACTGCCCGCCTGATGGAAAGCAATCACCGTAGCCTATGAACGCCTGTAACACCAGGGGCATCACACGCGCGTTGCCGACCCAAATCATCACCGGATTTACGAGTCACTAGTGTATTAAACCATCCAGGCGATGATCTTTACCCGCACCGCCATCGCGCTCGTCAAACCAACCAAGCAGCCTTCATCATCATCATCATCAGGTCATTTAAGTCTCCACAACAGGAGCACGACGCTCTCGTCCGTCATAGACAGGAGGATTTGGCCTACACTCCCCATGCTGGCCAGACGGGTTGGGGAGGCCTGATCGATGTTTTATAATGTATTTCCCTTAGTCGCCTTGTACGACATCCACGGGAAGAAACGGAGTGATTCTATTCTAGTCTGCCGGAGACCACACGGCCAATAAAAATAGGTCTTACGTTTAAGTTATTGCCAACTTTTAGTTAACCTTCAGCTTTTAAATAATGCTGAAAGAACAGACAGCTGAAAACCGCTGTTTGGTAAATATTCGATTTTACCACTTCCGTGTCTGTACATTTATGAGTTATGTGTTTTTGTTAAAAAAAATCTAAGTATTTTTACTAAACATGGACAAATTGAAAATTCTAGAACACGACACAAAAATAGACTAATTACACCCAAACAAGGTCTGACGCAATTTAAAAGAAACGTATATTGCATGCCAATAAAAATTTATAATCATCTTCCTGACAATCTTAAAGAGCTGAAATTATTGACATTTAAGAAAAACTTGCATGACATTCTGTTAGATAAATGTTATTATTCTATTGACGAGTACTTGCGACATAAATTGTAATTTATTTCAATAATAATGATATGTATGTTGGCTATTCAAACTGTATTAATTTTAATAATAATGATAATTTTAGTTCACACGCCCAAAACCGGGCAGAATAAGTGTAACTCTGCTTGTAAATCCGACATCTGTATCAGCTTATTTTAGTGAATAAAGAAATTTTATCTTTATCTTTATCTTTCTTTATTCGGTAGAGCTCCATCGTTTCTATCAGCTAAGTTAAGATTAGCGTTTGATTCTCGCCATCAAAAAACCCGATGAGAATAGGCTTCAGCTTCTGTGGTAGAGCCCCGAGTCTTACTCCCCTTTAACCTGTAAGCAGGCTAAAGGGAGTAAGACTGGAAAAGGAAGGAAGGAAGGAGATGCTGCGATGGCAGCGGGGGTGGCGGCGCGCGAGCGATATTTTATGTTGCGAGCGTTAATATGGCTACGGTAACCGCTACACATCAGGCGGGCCGTATGCTTGTCCGCCCCCCGACGTAGTATAAAAAAAAAAAAAAAAAAAAAAGGCTACTTGGGCACTCTTAAGTCGAATAGCTCGTGGCGACCGACGCTCTGTTTCCCAAGCATCGAGGCCCTACCACCACTCCCCAATCTCCATGATGGTACCGGAGCTGTAAGCGCGCTCCCCTAAAGAGGGTCGCTCGCTCGCTTCCCGACGCACTCTGTTTTTTTTTTTTTTTATACTACGTCGGATGACAGACAAGCATACGGCCCGCCTGATGTGAAGCAGTTACCGTAGCCATATTAACGATCGCAGCATAAAATATCGCTCGCGCGCCGCCACCCCCGCTGCCATCGCAGCATCTCCTTTTTTTCTGGTGACCTCACTCACTCACAGGAACACAACAACCCTCAAGGGAACTGCTATTTGGCTGCGGTATTCTGTGAGGTGGAGGTACATTCCCCAGTCGGGTAGCTTACAATTACGCTCCCTACCTCTCTTTTCGCCAGAGCTTCGTCAATTTTGTGAGGGAAATTCGTATTTTTTAACATTATTTACGATAAAGAATTTTAGTATCTATGATCTCTTATCCATGTCAGTTCACGGCTCTCGATAGGCCGGCGGTATATACGCCTAATTGGCGATGAAGAGGCCACCACGAACCTTGAACCTCTTCAACTCCGCAGGGACATTGGGTCACTTAGCGTATTTTACAGCGTGTTCCATGGTGAGTGCTCTGAAGAACTGTTTTCCTTATCACACCCACTCCTTTTCGTCAGAGAACCTCTTGTGCCGGCTTGCGATCACATAGTTTCACTTGCGAACATTTTTTATGATTGTACAATTTTTCTATGGGTCCAGAATGTAACTTAGTCTTAGTAAGGGAGGTGCCAGAGAGCGCGATACTATTTAAATAAATAATAAATATTTCTGGACCAATTACACAGCGCCATCTAATCCCAAATAAAGCGCAAAGCTTGTGTTATGGGTACTAGACAACTGATAAATGTACTTAAATACATTTTTTTTTGTAAATACCTACTTATAATATATAGAAAACATCTAGACCAAGACAAACTGACATGTATGAACATGTCAGTTTGTCTTGGTCTAGATGTTTTCTATATATACACAAATGTTTGCCTTGTGCGGGGATCAACCCGCGACCTCGGTTTAAAGTGGCCATTGTTAACCTTTCGTCCACCGAGCTCGTTAAATTTTCAAGAAAGCAAGCGTTTATATGGCTACGGTAACCGCTATCAGGTGAGTAGTATACTTCTTTGGTATCCGGCGTTATATATATATAAAAAAAAAACAACTGTGTCCCTTCTACAAAAAAAAAAGACGTGTGGCACTCGGGGACTGCCGCGGTAAAGCTATTGCATAGCATTTTGTATCAACTTATGCAATTATAATTTTATTTATTTATTTTATTCATGCAGTATTGCTTTTTCTTTGATATTAATTCAAGTTACACTTTTTGAGCGTGGTGACCGATAAGAAAACAAATTTTTCTATTATTTAATAAATAAAACGAGTTTCGTAGAGTCGTACAATACGTCTAATCGCACGCACACAACGCCGTGTGGAAGACTGCCGAACTGAAACGACGTTAGACGATGCACGGCCTTCAAGCCACACCTCCTTGCCCATCGGAGTGGGGAGCGTGAGGTTTTTTCGTTACGGAATTTCTGGATTCGGTCCCCGCGCTCAAGGCCCGCGATAGAAGCTATGCAATAGCTTAAAAATACAAATGGGCTGTGGCAGTGTCATAAACACGGCCACGTGTTGTACGTGAAACGTTACTTGCACTAAAATTAACTAAAAATCGCAGCGCTTCCCCATCCCCCGGACGCGATGTTCAATAGTCATTTCTTAGTGTAATAAATCTTTGATCCTTCATCTATCCAGTGGTGTCATTGAATTTTGGATGGAGATGATAGATTTGTAGCTGCAACACCAAACTGTATCCCCCGATTTTGTTAACATTAGTCTTTTTGAATTGCCAAGCAATTTTAAATACTCAATTATTTATTGCATCCTTAATGTATATATGACATAGGTCTTGGCTTTAATGTCAAAGTAACAATCAAGGACCCAGTGGGGCGCTGCTATGGGAGAGAGGAACTTGATAATTCTATATGTATCTATTCTATTACAACAAGTTGCACCTGTATATTTTTTACTGTTTAGGCACCTGCAGAATGATTTTATATTAATTTTGATGTCAATGATATTTTATTTAATCATTTAGAGACGTATTCACGGTATAAAAACCCAAAATGGTTTCTTCCCTCTACCTACGGATCCCTAAAACGTCCGTATCAGATACGCAAGCTATTTAGTATTCCAAATAAGAATCGGTATCAAAACAAAAAAACATATAATATTTTTGGCCGTCAGTGAAAAAGGGAAGCCGTCTTAAATGTTTTTTTAGGCTGTGTTGGTTTTACTGGTCTGTTGGCAAACGAGCTAATGGCTCGCCTGATACAGAACGATGAACCTAACCTATAAACATATGCAGTACAAGGAATATAGATTTTCAGCGAAATTCATTGAGCTTATGAAATCGTCCGGTCGTTCTGTCCGTCCGTTGCCATGAAACTGAAAATTTAGAAATTCTGACTTCGGATTCGTGTAGAACATCAAAAAGTAGTAATGTAAAGTGACCTTGGTTTTTCGAAATCAATTCGGGATTTCGAAAAAAAAGTCATTCTGTCTGTCCGTCCGCTGCCATGAAACTCAAAATTTCGAAATTCTGACTTCGGAATCGTGTAGAGCATCAAAAAGTAGTAATGTAAAGTGACCTTGGTTTTCCGATATCAATTCGTGATTTCGAAAAAAAAAAATCGCACGTCCGAAGTTTTTTTATGTGAGAGGGGCGGCAAACGAGCATGTCGGTCTCCTGATGTAAAGCAATCACCACCGCCCATGGAGATCAGCAACACTAAGGGGTTGCCGATCCGTTGCCAGGCTATACTCCTTTCTTTCTTTCTCTCTGGTGACCCCACTCACTCGCAGGAACACAACAACGCTCAAGGGAAATGTTATTTGGTTGCGGTATTCTGTGAGGAGGTGGTGTGGCTCGGTAGCTTATGGGGTGTAATTGGTTCATCAACATCTTTGAACCAAAGCTAACTTCACCAGCACGCGGTGCACCCTGCTGACTAACAACCGAAGCTCTGGCGAAAAGAGAGGTAGGGAGCGTAATTGTAAGCTACCCGACTGGGGAATGTACCTCCACCTCACAGAATACCGCAGCCAAATAACAATTCCCTTGAAGGTCGTTGTGTTCCTGCGAGTGAGTGAGGTCACCAGAAGGGAAGGAGATGCTGCGATGGCAGCGGGGGTGGCGGCGCGTGAGCGATATTTTATGTTGTGAGCGTCAATATGGCTACGGTAACCGCTTCACATCAGGCGGGCCGTATGCTTGTCTACCACCCGACGTAGTATAAAAAAAAAGAGGGGGAGGTACTTCTCAGTCGCGCAGCTTGAAAAATACGCTATGCCCTACTTTTCTTTTTTTTGTAGAACCTCGTTTGTCAGTCTGCAGCGTGCACTCAGCTGGTGTAGCGGTTAGCTCAACATAGTGGTCAGCTATTGAAGTGGTTAAAGACTATGTCTTTAAGGACTTCAATAGCTTACCACGGACATTCCATATAGCTTGGCCGGGGTAATTTCAACAAAGAGAACGATAGACGCATTCGATTGGGCTCGGTAGCTTTTGGTAAGCACAGATACCCCAATGCTTGAAGATTTAATTCTTCAACCAGTGCGTCCTCCCTGCAATGACCTATGGTGCAGAGATTTGGACACTAACCATCGGACAGATCCACTGAATGCGGATACGCGCAGCGAACGATGGAGAAGGCTATGCTCGGGGTTTGTCTGCGGAATCGAATTCGGAACGAAGAAATTCGATGGAGAACCAAAGATGTAGACATGGCTTTCAGAGATTGTAACATGAAGTGGCAATTGGCCGGTCACATCTGCTGAGTAATTGATGGCAGATAGGGGGAGGAGGTCTACTGACTCTTCCCAATAAGCGGCATACTGAAGTACATGGAACATGTCTCCAGACAGTCAGGGGAGAGTGACTAAAGGATTAGGGAGAGCACAAAAGATCCATGAGGGTCGACATGTCACCGGTGCTTCAGCACTGGACCCACTCTAAGATAAGATAAGATAGGGGGAGGAGGACGAATGACCTCAAAAACGTGGCTGGAAGCGGCTGGATGCGGCAGGCGGAGGATCGTATTTGGTGCAAAGTATTGGAGAAGGCCGATATCAAACAGTGGGTAGATAAAGCCTGATAATGGTCTTCATTTCGCCTGATACTGTCGCAAACAAGGCAAATTGTATTGTAGTAACTATGTATCAACATACCCCATCGCCATTTATCGTAGCGTAGACATGCAAATATATATATATATATATATATATATATATATATATATATATATATATATTTATACCATTTTGGGTGGCAGATAAGCACGGCTCGCCTGATGTGAAGCGGTTACCGTAGCCATATTTTTGTGAGCATATCGGGTAGTAGGTCTGAGAATCGGCCAACAGCCACGGCTGTCGCAAGCATCTACTAACGGTAGTAGGTGGGTGCCGGCCGGCAGAACTTTGTATGAACTAATTGGTGGCGGAAGCACGCAAAGTAGTGTCGATTAAATTGCCTGTAATTTGACTTCCGCAAAATAACACCTGAATTGACTATCTAGATAATTTGACCTTAAAAATAAACCACATTATATGTACTCTAACAAAAATATATATTAAATTCAGTTAACCCAGTTACAATGCTTACCAATTGTGTGGATTTCGCCTAAGCGATAGTACGAATTTAGTCGTCCGTATGTGCACGGGGTATGGACGCCCTTTTGCCCACAAGCTTCAGAGTGCTCGGTCGAGCGGAAAAGGGGTTTTTGCCAAAGCATTTTTCCATTTTTAGGGGTCCGAAATTAAATGAAAATATAGATGGGAACAGTTGCGAAAGAGCGTATGTTCTCTGGATGTTTTTTTTACAATTTATTACAAAGAACATAATGAAATGTTCGAAACGAGTGTCTGGTTTTATACAGAGCGAGTTGTTAGCTAAACTGTGAAATGAAATGAAATCATTTATTCTGTTAATGGACCCTTGCGGGCACATAAGCACGTCTTACACATTTTTATTAATAACTAGCTGCCCGCCCCGGCTTCGCACGGGTAGAAAGTGGTGTTTTATTTTCCTCGCAATTTTCACGTCTTTTCTCTCCATAAGAACCTTCCTTATTTATCCCTCTAGGGGTTGAATTTTGAAAAATCCTAAAACACGTGTTTACTCATTTATCAGAAGTACTCGTAAGTGTAAAGTTTGGGATAAAATATTCCAATTTGGACCAAGTTTTTCAAAATTTTGTTACCCCCTTAGGGGATGAATTTTGAAAAATCCTTTCTTAGTGCACCCCTAGATGTCTTAAGGAACCTACGTGCCAAATTTGGAATCTCTAGACCCAGCGGTTTGGGCTGTGCGTGAATATATATCAGTCAGTCAGTCAGTTTCTTTTTAACACACTTTTATTAGGTCGACCTGTATGTAACTAACTATGTAATGGAATCTAAGGTAACTAATTTAACCATCTTCTAAGGATCGTAGCGTAATGGCAATTGGCAGCTGTATGTAGTTCTGATGACAATACAATAATATGGTACTGTCGAACTGATCTGATGATGGAGCCGAAAGATATGGACTGGAACTTCATGATGGAACATCGTATCATAGCTGTTTTTGGATTTCTTATAAAAGTCTTGAAATGAACTTTGACCACGATTAGGTTTCAAGGTCTGATGATGAAGCCGGAAGATAGGCAATGGCATTCCATGATGGAATATCGTATCATAGTCGTGTTTGCACTTGTGAGAAAGACCACGTAATGGACTTTAAACACTATCAGGTGCATTTATAAAAGCGTGTTTTTCTAGTGTTTTTAAAACTATTAATTTATTAGGTATATAAATATTGACATTAATATTTTTACGATACTAACATCACTCAATTGTTTTGCCTTCCCGGAACCTCTCCACTGACACTTGAACTTTATGGTATTGTATTAAAGTTCAAATTGACTTGTAAGTATTATTACGAATCTTTTAACTATTATTTAGACGTTTTCAGGCATTTTTTTAATTTTTTTCTCTTCGTAATAACCATCCTCGTACTAATAATAATAATCTGTAATAGCCCGGTATTAAATTCACCAAGATCTCATCTCCATAGCCCATTTATTTTCCATCACACTTCGCAATAGTCTCAACGCCTGCCGAGACCTGCTCATGAGTATATCGTTCCATTGACATATCCTGGAGCGGGTCACGGCGGGCGTACAGCATTACATCAAACTTCTCAAAGGGGCCTCTACGCGTTGGATCCATATCCCGCGCACGCCTATCAAATGACCGGGCTTGACCCGTGATTTAAGAGAGATAATAATATTCTAAAGAAATAATTCGCGAAATCGGTTCAGCTGTTCTCGAGATTTGCGCTTTTTTTTTTTTGTATCTGCAATCAGTCGCCAGACTACAATCAGATGAGTTGTGTGACTTGTAGATCAGTATAGAGCAGTATTGGCCAATGCCTTACTGTCCTCTCAAAGCACGTGGTTTCGTTTTAGCCTCTTCACGTTGACAGTGTTAAGGCTAGTTTACACGAGGCCATCGCTCGCTGCCAGTCTCACTGGCAGCCAGCGATGGCTTGGTATTTGCCTTGTGTAAACAGTTTTTCAAGCCAAGCCAGCGCTGGCTGCCAACGCTGGCGAGAATAGAGCGCCTGTCTATTTTACAAGCCAGTGACCTCCGCCCGCATACCCCTCGACCCCCGCGCCAGCGTTGCGGACACGTGTAGACACATCACGCCACGTAGAAAAATCCGTGGCTGAAATGCCTCATCTAAACAACAGGGGCCAGGCCAACGCTGGCTTGTCTGCAGGACTGGCGCTAGCATTACTGGCTTCGTAAGCGAGTGGGTTAGGATGGTTGGTAAGACGTTCAATATGTTGTTGCTTATAACGCTCTATTTCTGAGGCAACAGTTGCAATGTTCAAATATTCATGTAGATTTGCGCTTAGCAACGACTTTAGGCGATTAATTTTTATATTATAAATATTCCTATTTTTGTCATTATTTATATCTATTTGCATTTCGGTTATGGCCATTGGCGAAGAAGAAATGCTTGAAAGAGACTTGCCAATATGGGTCTTTTTTTTAATAGTCGACCCCCTAGGACACCACGGTTTAGCTTGTCGCCGCAGCGCAGGTCGTTTTGCACGTCATGCCGCCCTTAATGATGTCATTCGTCGGGCCTTTGCCAGTGCCGGCGTGCCGGCAATACTTGAGCCTGCTGGCATTACCCGAGACGACGGCAAGAGGCCCGACGGTATGACGCTCATACCATGGCGGAACGGACGGTCGCTCGTATGGGATGCTACCTGTGTTGATACGGTAGCACCATCTCACATACGAGCGACATCCTGTACGGCAGGAGCGGCTTCGACGGTGGCAGAGGCTAATAAGAGGCGTAAGTATGCGGCTTTAGAAGAGTCGTACATATTTACGCCTTTTGCTGTGGAGACCTTGGGGCCTTGGGGTGCAGATGCAAAAGTCTTGTTTAAAGAGATATCTGCACGGTTAGTCGACGTCTCTGGTGACCCAAGAGCTGGTGCTTATTTTGGCCAGCGTATTAGTCTGGCCATACAACGCGGTAATGCGGCCAGCCTTTTGGGCACTTTACCATCATGCGACGACAGTAATCTGGGCTCTATATTTTATTTAATTTAGTATTATATAATTAGGTTTTATTATTATAATATAGTGTGATTTCAGTTAATAAATGTAATATTTTATAATAAAAGTCGTGGAATGAACCTCCCTTTACACAATAAATAAAATAAAAAAATTTTAATAATCAGATAATACAGCGATTACAACTTAGTCTGTATTATATATTACAATATCATGTATACCCCCTAGATCATCACATCAGCGCGGATAAATCTATTCGAATGAGGGGAGACCCGTATCCCAATAGTGAGATGAATAAAGAAAGAAAGAAAGAAAGAAAGAAAAAACATTTATTTGCTCATTACACAGCACATTATGTATAAACAAGACAACAAACAGATAATATATTAAAAAGAAGAATATTAAAGTACTGTGCAATGTCGCAAAATGGTCCCAACTCGGCATAAAGACCGAAATCTGCAACAGACTCGGCACTGATTTTCAGTTAGGACCAGTTGCAACATCACGGACATACAAGCACAATAAAAAATAAATTAAAACAACAAAAAAAAAACTACATACACAAATTACACACAAAATCAAAAAAGACTCAATAACAACTATTCTCAGCCTGGCGCAACTCAGGGTAAAAAAACGACTCTATGAATCGGAAGCGAATTTGGTACAAATTCTGATTGTTTTCGCTTCCATTTCATACATATTAGAATTACGCTATTTGTATGGCACATCCGTCTCTTAAAACGTAGTGGTTACATTCTCATAAGGGACTATTCTTTTATGGGTTAATAACGACAAGAGACTCTTACCTATATCTACTGTTCATAAATTTATATTGTCTATGCGCAGGGCAAGAGATGTCAAAACCTTAGGGACACAAGAACATCGCTGGGTATTTAATTTCAGATCAATAATAATTAATCAAGATTTATAATGAATGTAAATTAAAGCTGATATAATATTAATATCGAAGTAAGCCGATTTCTCTGAAGAGAATTCATTATTAATTAACGATTAGATTAGTTATTTTGGCTAGCTTTCACGAAAATGACGGGTGAATTAATATGGTTTGATTAAAAAACGGGCCAAGTGCGAGTCGGACTCGCGCACGATGGGTTCCGTACCATTATCTATAATAACGGCAAAAAAACATGTCGGTTGTATGGGATAAATATGTTTTTAATCTGTTTTTTACTATTTGTTGTTATAGCGGCAATAGAAATACATCAAATCTGTGAAAATTTCATCTGTCTAACTATCACGGTTCATGAGATACAGCCTGGTAACAGACGGACGGACGGACGGACGGACAGCGGAGTCACAGTAATAGGGTTCGTTTTACCCTTTGGGTACGGAACCCTAAAAAGACAGTAACGTGCACATAAATTAGAAAAATTATAACAATTATTTACTAAAGTTCTAAGAAAACACTTGGGAATTTCAAATATACCAGAAACAAATCGTAGTTTATGTAATAAATAAATAAATATTGTCAGACAAATTACACAGCGCCATCTAGCCCCAAAGTAAGCGAAGCTTGTGTTATGGGTACTAGACAACTGGTAAACATACGTAAATACATTTTTTTTGTAAATACATACTTATGATACATAGAAAATACCCAGACCAAGACAAACAGACATGTTCATGCACACAAATGTTTGTCTTGTGTGGGAATCGAACCCACGAGCGTTGGTGTCGAAGCCGCGTCATTGACCGCTACGCCACCGAGCTCGTCAATCGTAATGTTTAAATACTGTTATTTATTTGAATATAAGAATACATATAGCGATTTTAATAGTACACGACAATAGAGAAGAGTGTTAAGTAGAAAAACGTCTAATATGTGCATTACATATTTCTATATATTTAAAAATCGCTGAAATTTTAAAATTTACCATTAACAAATAAAATTTTATTTTTTTAAATACTGTCATTTAAAAATGACATAAACTTGTCAGCAAAAAAGTTTGTCATTTTTAAATATACGTAAACTTTTATTTGTTTCTGGTAAATTTTAAATTTCCGGTGTTTTTTAAACATATTAAAGCTTATGTTATTTTTAACTAACAGTAATTACTTGCAAGCAGTGCAAGCTGCAAAGCAAACGAGTCAGTGACTACTTGAGCGCAGAGAGGACATGCGGCATCGGTTTAAGGACTCGTATAGAGCTGTATAACCTCCTTTAGTATGTTTAGATAAATATTGTAAGATCCAACCCCATGTTTGCGAAAAGGCGTGGAAGTGCAGGCTAAACGGGACGGCCCACCACACATTCCCACCACTGGGTCTCCTGTGTAGCCAGGATTAACAGCGGCGACCGCCAAAAAGGAAATGAACAATGAAGTCCATTGCAGTCCTGGGGGTAAAACTACGGCTGTCTTGGTACTCGCAACAAATTTAGTCAGAAGAAATTAGTAGCAGTAAGTAGCTCTTGGAATTTGATTTTCCCTCTTAGTAATGTCATGGACAGCAAGCTGAAGAGATGGCTAGTCAAGCGAAGCTCAACTGCCGTACACCACGGATTTTAAGTATCTAACACTATTGGGGAACTAAAACATTGAGTTGTTACCTAACACATCGATTCCAATAATATGAATTGCGAAATCGTCTAAACGCTTGGTAATTCTCCTTTGTTGCTACCAAATCAGAATAGTATTATATATATATACATATATATGTATTATATATATATATATATATATATATATATATATATATATATGTATATATATATATATATATATACACATATATATATATAATGTTATACGACATGCAACGAATTCATCTTGCCGTCCAGCCCAAGTGCAAGCTAGCTTACTTCTTCAACTACATACTCACTCACATGTTATTTTTTTTTGCACCCGAGGTTATGAGCCTATGGCTTACTAACCTGGAGCAATAGTACCAATATCGATAGAGCTTTTATTGCTAAAAAGTCACAAAACATCTCAAATGTTTTGTAGAAACGCAAACACCGTCTGTTTACCTTGATAATTCCTCGAGAAGAAACCGGTCAGTAAAGTAAATTTAATTAAGTGAAACTGCAAATGTTCTATTAATAATAAATTGTTAATAATGTTCTACCAAGTACTAACAATCAACAGCATCAATAATAAGTATCGACGCTGTTTTGTTCATCTTGTTTGCTGTAGACTGTACTCGCGAACCTCATTAAAATTTGATTCCGTAATCTCCCTCTGAACTAGGTACGGTGTCAGATCAAAGCAACGTAGATATGAAATATAAATGAAATCACTTGATTGTACTGAAAGCATACCGTTGCTGGCGTAGAGTTGGAATAGGCTAGACATCGCGTGTTCAATAAATATTTTTGAAAAATCGATGGCACGTTTGCAATACCACATGGCATGCGCACATACTCGAACTTACTTTGACGAGCTCGGTGGTCGAATTGTTAGCAATAGCCACTTTAGCTCTGAGGTTGCGGGTTCGATCCCCGCAAAAGACAAATATTTGTGTGCATGAACATGTCTTTTTATGTTGGTCTGGGTGTTTTCTATGTATTATATGTAGGTATTTACAAAAATGAATTTAAGTATAATATCAGTTGCCTAGTACCCATAGTTTGCTTAGTTTGTCTAGGAACATTTATTAGGAATATTTACCTAAGTACCTATATATCTTTATATATATAAGTACTTAGGTAATTATTCTATTAGGTAAACATCACTTTTACTTTTTTATAGTACGTCGTAAAGTAAATAAGTATCAGGCTCGCCTTATGTAACAAGGTTACTACAGTATATAGATAGACGCTTGCATCTACTCGTATTTGATGAGGTCACTTACTCCCAAGACCACAACAATCTTTAAGAGTATTGGCGGCTGTAGTCTCTCTCCTAGATATAGTGAGTTTTTATATTTTACGATTTCAAGATTTGTTATCAACGTTTTTCAACGAACACCAGTTTGTGTATTAAACTATTCACTAGCTTGGGCCGACTTACTGCAGTATCTAGCCGACTCTTAAATCTATGTCTGTCCTGCTTATAAGAAGAAATTAGGGCAATCTTGTAGAGACTTAAGTTGTAAAACATGTTTCGCTTCGTATTTAAATAACGTAGGAGGCTAGGCAATAGTAGCGCTCTGAATTATGTCATATTTATTTACGATGAGTTCTAAACCAACTGGAAAAACTCTACCAACATCACAGTATAAAAAAAAATGGGGTGTGGCAGTGTCATAGACACGGCCGTGTGTTGTACGTGTGTTGTA
Organism: Hypsopygia costalis; assembly: GCA_937001555.2. Lineage (NCBI taxonomy): Eukaryota > Metazoa > Arthropoda > Insecta > Lepidoptera > Pyralidae > Hypsopygia > Hypsopygia costalis. The sequence continues at coordinate 1,966,933 of OW443355.2, forward strand.
CATTATATGCACTAAAATTATCTCAAAATGGCGGCGCTTATGCCTCCCACTCACGCGATGTCAATATTTCTTACTTAACGTAATAAATTCTTTGATCATTCATCTATACAACGGTGTGATTGAATTTTGGATAGAGATTATAGATATGTAGCTGCAATACCAAACTGTATCCCACGATTTTGTTATTATTAGTTTTTTTGAATTGTCTCCAAACCTTATTACTTTTATTTAAGCAATTTTAAAGACGTGTATTCACACGTTCAGATGTGACCGGCCCATTGCCACTTCAGCTTGCAAACTATGTATATGCTAAAAAACTATATGTATTACAAAAAAGCATGCTGCATAGCCCCGAAATTTACTCAAATATACCCCGATTTTGCTGTTCTATATTATTATGCATACGCTAAAGGTTTCGTAACACGATCACTGCTTAGTTGGTACAATTTCTCTGCGTCAGATTTTTTTGGGGATGCAAAGGGTAAAAATAACGAGATCATTTGGAATAGTTCGTCCCTCCTTTTATCTTTATCCTACTGTGCATGACTAAAAAGGTTATGTTTTGTCTCTGTTTCCTTTTTCATGTTATAAAAGGCTTACCTTAACTTATTATCTTTTTAGTGGAAAATAATCAGACGGTGAGACTAATGCATGCATGACGCAGTTGGGCGGAATCTATTACTCTTCGTTTCTTCTACATAGGTAATTTGGTAATTGATCAGCAGATCTGAGCAGCGTGATTAAGTAAGCTCTAAACGCCTTCGATTGAGGGGAAACCCGTATCCCAGCAGTGGAATGTATAAGGGTTAACGAAGAAAAAGAAGAAAATGTCTAATTCAATGCGATGATTACATTTATTAATAGAAATTTGTTTTAGTATCTACGTTTAAAACTGAATGTTACAGGTCTGCTACGCAGTTTATAATTCGCAATCAGATAAATAAGCGAATACATAACCGATAATAACAGCATTTTAACTAGAAATTTAGTAAAATAACTGTAGATAATAGCTTTCTTACAAATTCTGGTGGATCGTGTCATATCGTCTGTTTTATCATGGCGTGTGTAGACATGCCTGATACTATAATTTACATAAAACCTTACGGCAGTTTTTCATACTTTAGTAAAAACATCAGTCTCAAAAACTTCTCCTGAGCGGGCAATATACTTAGAAATTCAAATTATTAAGTTGCCACACCTGCGTTATTGGAAGCGCGCCAATGCTAGCAACACCTGTGTTTACCATAGAGTAAATATCGTTTGTGGACAAAGATAATAACATGTATACAGTCAAACTGTTGCGTTCACTTTGCAATTAAAATTGAATAAAAACATTGAGTTTTATTTACATACGGTAATAGGCCGGTCACTCCTTTAAAATTGGTTCCATAGGGAGGCAATTCAAAAAAAGGAATGATAACAAATTATGGGGATAAAATCATTTTGAGAAAATTTTAGTGCATTTATCGTATTCACGTGCAACACGCGGCCCGTAACCCCCCTAACGAGTAGATTCGCTAAGTGTATGTTTTCCATTAATTTCAATGGAAAATGTATTTGATGATCATTACTCAAGGACATGGTCGAATGGTTAGCAATGGCCACTTTGACTCCGAGGTCGCGGGTTCGATTCCCGCACAAGACAAATATTTGTGTGCATGAAAATGTCTGTTTGTCTTGGTCTGGATGTTTTCTATGTATTTTATGTATGTATTTAAAAAAAATGTATTTAAGTACATTTATCAGTTGTCTAGTACCCATAACACAAGCTTTGTGCTTGATTTGGGACTAGATGGCGCTGTGTAAAATTGATCAGAAATATTTATTTATTATTTATGATCCATTTGAGTTTTTTTTCGACACAAGCCTCAATGTCGACAAGTTTCATCAAAATCAGTGGTTTTGGAGCCTATTCTTTTCCAAAAGTGACTTTACGGCGTATATAAGCTTTCCGCACGCTCCACTCAATAATTCAATAAAGACTAGAGTGCATTAGTTTTTTTTATACCACTAAAGTGGAAAACAAGCATATCGACCCGCCTGATGGAAAGCAGTCACCGTAGCCTACGAACGCTTTAACACCAGGGGCATCACACGCGCGTTGCCGACCCTGTAAAAACCTCTTCACATCCTTCTTGAAGAACCCCATGCTGTAGTCTCGTGAGAAAACCTCGACAGGCAGTTCATCCCACAGCTTAACAGTACGCGGGAGAAAACTTCTCTGGAACCGCACATTACGCGACCACTTAGGTTCTAATGTGTGAGACTGAATTCCCTGCCGATGGCGAGCGGTGCGACTGTAGAAGGAGGCCGTAGGCATCATGTCAAACAACTCCTCTGAACACACCCCATTGTACAATCGGTAGAGCACACAAAGGGACGCAAAAGCTCTTCTCAGACTTAAAGGTTTTAAACCGTCTGTCAATTTGGGATCGTCAACAATCCTCACAGCAAGCCTTTGAATCGAGTCAAAAGGACAATTACAGACGATAGAACTAAACTAACTAGAACAAAATTCAAATCTGCATACATAATCAAAATAGTAGCCAGCATATTATAAATCTCAGAAAATCCATATCTGCAATCCATATGTCCAGTCGCTCCGCCAGCCGCCATCTTGTTGAAATCTTTCTGGCAGCGCGCCATTTCGTCTGTCACTGTCATGAGAAATTAGGTGTAAAAAGAAACAGTGAAGGACTTTTTGGCGGGAAATATTGTAGCGAGGTTGTGCATCTATACTAATTTTCATAATAGGCATGTGACCAATGTTCTAAAATTATAAAAACTACTCTCATCAGTAAAGTAAAATACATAAATATAGAACGATCTGCGATTTTAACATTTTAATAACTTATGTCCGACGTGTTTTATGACCGATCAAAGTTTGGTGGGAAATTCCATTCTAAAAGTATGAAATTATAAAAAAAAAATATTACCATTGTAGAAACATAAACGCAATATTTAACATAGCTGTCATATAAAATAGCAAGGTGTGACGTCATAACGTGGTGGCCTTTTGTATGGAGCGTTTTCGGGATAGTTTTTTTTTTTATACTACTAGAGTGGCAAACAAGCTTACGGCCCGCCTGATGGAAAGCAGCTACCGCAGCCTATGAACGCCTGTATCACCAGGGGCATCACACGCGCGTTGCCGACCCTGTAAAAACCTCTTCACGCCCTTTTTGAAGAACCCCATGCTGTAGTCTCCTGGGAAAACCTCGACAGGCAGTTCATTCCACAGCTTGACAGTACGCGGGAGAAAACTTCTCTGGAACCGCACAGTACGCGACCACTTGGGCTCCAATGTGTGAGGATGAATTCTCTGTCGATGGCGAGCGGTGCGACTGTAGAAGGAGGCCGTGGGCATCATGTCAAACAACTCCTCTGAACACACCCCATTGTACAATCGGTAGAACACACAAAGGGACGCAAAATCTCGTCTCAGACTTAACGGTTGTAAACCGTCTGTAAGTTTGGGATCCTCAACAATCCTCACAGCACGCCTTTGGACCGAGACACAAGGTGCAAGCTGGTATCTAGGCGCTCCCGCCCATAGATGGCAACAGTACTCCATATGCGGCCGAACTTGAGCTTTGTAAAGCATAAGTCTTTGCCGCGGGTTGAAGTACTGCTTTGCCCTGTTGAGCACACCTAGTTTCTTCGACGCCAGCTTGACCTTTCCCTCCAGGATAGTCCAAAATTGTGATCTTCAAATTATCTCGAGAAGTTTTTATGCTATCGAAGTAATTCTTTCACCTATAGTTATATTATTGTGTCATCTTTAAATAACAAATGGAAAAAAATCAATGACTATATTGATAGTGATTTACTACGATTTACGACAATTTATAACGCCTTATTGTTAACCATCTTCTGTGAATAAAGTATCATTCATTCATTCATTCATTCATACGATACAGATAGTGTATTATGGTGCAAGTGATCATTAGAGTGCATGTAATTAGCGGAATCTTTGAGTGGGCTTTTTTGAGTCCACTACACATTCCCACATTCCCACGCTGTGTCTCCTGTGTAGCCAGGGACCCTACCGCTGAAGCTGAAGCCGATTACCATCGGATTTTTTGAATGCGAAAATGATTACAACTTCACCTGCACGCGGTGCACCCTGCTTACTAACAAACGAAGCACTGGCGAAAAGAGAGGTAGGGAGCGTAATTGTTAGCTATCCGACTGGTGAATGTACCTCCACCTCACAGAATACCGCAGCCAAATAACGGTTTCCTTGAGGGCTGTTGTGTTCCTGCGAGTGAGTGAGGTTACCAGAAAGGAAGGAGATACTGCGGTGGCAGCGGGGGTGGCGGCGCGCGAGCGATATTTTATGGTGCGAGCGTTAATATGGCTACGGTAACCGCTTCACATCCCGTCTTCATAACCCTGCAACCCGACGTAGTATAAAAAAAAAAAAAAATTGGATTTCTTCCAGTAAATATTGCGGAAAGGTTTTACTGTATCCGTATTCATACACAGTGGGCTAGAACCCGGGCTTATTATTAAAGAAACAGAACTCATCTTTCCCGCCCACTCGAGCGAAATAGTCCGCCATCTCGTTATGTATCTGGCAGTGTTCCATACTACCTGTCAACTGGAGTTAGGTTAGTTTTCAATAAACCAAACAGTCGACATCCTAGGCTGAAGTTGCGAGACGGTACGAACGATTCTCGATTGGAACTAGGTACTTATTATTTAAACAGTCGATTTCGGACAAGTTACCAGAATATCATTTTTAGGGTTCCGTACCCAAAGGGTAAAAAGGAACCCTATTACTAAGGCTCCGCTGTCCGTCCGTCTGTCCGTCTGTCACATAAACCGTGGCTGTATCTCATAAACCGTGATAGTTAGACAGTTGAAATTTTGACAGATGATGTATTTCTGTTGCCGCTATAACAACAAATACAAAAAAATAAAATAAAATAAATATTTAAGGGGGATCCCATACAACAAACAAAAGTGATTTCTTGCTCGTTTTTGCTCGCATTTGATAACGGCAAAAGGTAGACGCTTGAAATACGAGTATACACAGAACTTTTAGTTATATATTTATTTTAAAAATAGATAATTAAATTAAAATAAAAAAAAATATTTAAGATGGCTCCCATACAAGAGATATGTTTTTTTTTTTTTTGCCTTTTTATAGATAATGGTACGGTACCCTTCGTGCGCGAGTCCAACTCGCACTTGACCGGTTTTTATAAATATCTTTTTTTGTAAATTATCAGTTATCTAGTACCCATAGTACAAGTTTTGCTTAGTTTGGGACTAGATGATCGTGTGTCCAGGAATATGTATTTATTATTATTTAGTATAGGCTATCAATGGCTCGACGACTATATATATCATCATCATCATCATCTCAGCCATTGAAAGTCCACCGCTGGACATAGGCCTCCCCTCTAGATCTCCAATAAGACCGGTTGGAAGCGGCTTGCATCCATCGCGATCCTACGGTCTTAATGAGGTCGTCTGTCCACCTTGTGGGTGGACGTCCTACGCTGCGCTTGCCGGTACGTGGTCTCCACTCGAGAACCTTTCGACCCCATCGGTCATCCGTCCTCCGTGCTATGTGCCCTGCCCACTGCCACTTCAACTTGCTAATCCGCTGGGCTATGTCGGTAACCTTGGTTCTTCTACGGATCTCCTCATTTCTGATTCGATCTCGCAGAGAGACTCCGAGCATAGACTATATATATAAATATCTTTTTTATAAATATTTTGAAAAATGGAAAAATTCACCTCATCCGCCTAGGTGGAATTTGAACCCAAGACCTCTCGATGCCTCTTCCAACTGAGCTACCAGGAAGGTTTGTGTTGGTGAGCTAAACAGGATTTTTTGCATTTTATATTTTACTGCTGTAAAGTCGCAGTGTGGCGCCATCTACCTATTAAGTTTTACACTACTAAACAACTAACTAGACGGGCGTGTGTTGTACGTGAATACGTTATATGCACTAGAATTATCTCTAAATGGAATAGTTTCCCATTCCCGCTAGCGATGTTCAATAGTGTGAATGAATTTGGGATGGAGATAACAAGACGATAGATTTGTAGCTGCAACACCAAATATCGGTTTTGATATATATACGAGTATATGAAAACCAATATTTACCGATATTATAATATAATATGATATAAATATATATATTATATATATAACAGATAGTTTCGGTTTCGGTTACGGAGCTCCAAAACAACCCTAGTTTTGATTACAGACATTTTTTTAAACTACATCGGATGGCAGACATAACATACGGCCCGCCTGATGTGGAGCGGTTACCGTAGCCATATGTTAATATGGCTACGGTATATGCGAGCGTTAGCTCGCAACATAAAATATCGATCGTGCGCCGCCACCCCCACTGCCAACGCAGCGTCTTCTACCTTTCTGGTGACCTCACTTACTCGTAGGAACACAACAACCCTCAAGGGAATTGTTATTTGAATGCGGTATTCTTTGAAGTGGAGGTTCATTCCCCAGTCGACTAACTGACAATTACGCATCCTACCTCTCTTTTCGCCAGAGCTTCGTATAATATAATGTACTTTGATCGACTTCCACACGAGATATCGTAGTAAATTTGTGATCGATGTGAATAAACTTGCTTAATGAAACTGCAGTACATATTGGTTATATTTTATTTATTTAACCGATGTTGTATTAGGAAAGTTGCAGATGAGAGAAACATTTCTGACTTTAATTGATTTTCTTTCATGTCAGAGGAAATTTTTTTTTTTTTTTATACTACGTCGGGTGGCAGACAAGCATACGGCCCGCCTGATGTGAAGCGGTTACCGTAGCCATATTAACGCCCGCAACATAAAATATCGCTCGCGCGCCGCCACCCCCGCTGCCACCGCAGCATCTCCTTCGTTTCTGGTGACCTCACTCACTCGCAGGAACACAACAGCCCTCAAGGGAACGGTTATTTGGCTGCGGTATTCTGTGAGGTGGAGGTACATTCACCAGTCGGGTAGCTTACAATTACGCTCCCTACCTCTCTTTTCGCCAGAGCTTCGTATAATATAATGTACTTTGATCGACTTCCACACGAGATATCGTAGTAAATTTGTGATCGATGTGAATAAACTTGCTTAATGAAACTGCAGGTACATAACACAACATAACATAACACATATTGGTTATATTTTATTTATTTAACCGATGTTGTATTAGGAAAGTTGCAAATGAGAGAAACATTTCTGACTTTAATTGATTTTCTTTCATGTCAGAGGAAATGTAGAGTTTTGGAGTTTTACATTTGGCTTTTTTATACTACGTCTGTTGTGTTCTTTCTAGGAGGGACTTTTGGCATCACTGTAGCGTAAAGTCCAATCATCTGTAAAATTCCTTATTGAGCGCGATGTCTAAAACGCAAAATGCCTAATAATCACAATTCCTAAAATCAATGTCTAAAAAGCTTGCTGCCATAATAGCAATGTATCAGAAAAACTGTTATGCAATGTGTATAAAAATATACAACAACATCCCTGATACAATAAAAAATCTGCCTTACAATAGTTTAAAAAATGCGCTTTGTGACTTCTTATTAGAAAAAAAGATATTATACTGTTAATGATTTTTTGACAAATAAGTGAATTTTGAAATGAATAACTTAATTATCTACCCTGATTGATGACATATATTCATATAAAAATGTATAATTAAAATGACATGCAGTAGACTTTATTGAATTCTATAAATGTAATAATTAATGTACAATTACATAATGTTGTATAAATAAGCAAATATGAATTCGTCTTATCTTATTAAATTGTGACTGTGTATTCACTATACGATTTCAAAAATGAAATAATATTTGATAATTATTAATTTGACAATTTATTGTACCAATATTTTTGCATGCTATAAAAGTAGCTAAATAAGAAGAAACTGTATTTACCATAACACCTTGTTACTACCTTATTTAATGGCAAATAAATATTCATTCATTCATTCATTCAAAATGCCTAAAACTCACATTCCCTTGGATGCACAACATCCAAAAAAATATTTTACCTAAACAACTAAACGCCTAAAACTTACATGACCAAAGAAACAAGCATCTTGTCAAATGTCTTGTATTGTCTTGTCGTCTTGAAGTTTCACTGTCAAAAAATTCAGTACAATTTGACAATCTGACGGGCAATTCTCGTAATTAAAATATAGTCAAAATTCAGTTTCGATCCAGTCTCGATCTCACAAATGTCACATTTGGTATTCTCGTAACACATTATGTGACTTCAAAATTAAATTTAAGTGGGATTATATCGAAATATGAGTGAAAATTAAACAAACGTTAATGTTACTTTGCCAACAACAAGAATTGATAATAATTAATTAATGAAATCAAGTATTATAATTTTAGGCAATTCACAATTCAATCTCGATTCAGGCAACTTTAAATCTGCGTTCGTAGAAAAATTACGAGAATAGGCATTCTGGACCCGACGCCTACCTAGCGACATCTGGTGTCAGAAAAAATATCATCATCAGTGAGTGAGGTCACTAGAAAGAAAGAGATTATATGTTGGCAACGACCCCTTGGTGTTGCTGATCTCATTATGCGGTAGTGATTGCTATCCATCAAGTGTCCCAAATGATCGTTTGCCAGCTCTAGTATAAAAAAATAAAACATGTTTTTATTTTTATTTTGACGAGCTCGGTGGTCGAAGGGTCAGTAATGGCCACTTTGACTCCGAGGTTGCGGGTTCGATCCCCGCACAAGACAAATAACTTTCAATCTGCGTTCATAGAAAAATTACGAGAATTGGCCTTCTGGTTACATAATAGACACAGTGGTGGGAATGCGTTGTAAGCCCACGTCCCGTGTACAATTATTATTTAGTTCAATATGCCTAAATAAAATTAAACCAACAAACATATTAAACAGATAAAATAAGAATGTTTTGTAGTAGGAAAGTTCGCGCGGAATGCGACCTCGCTAAATATGGATACTAGCATAGATTCCATTCTCCGAGAGCTAGAATTTTGTGTGCTGGCAACTCAGATACGAAGAAGATGTCATTCCTGGACAAATTACACGCGGCCATCTTTTCCCAAACTAAGCAAAGCTTGTACTATTGGTACTAGATAACTGATATTATACTTAAATACATTTTTTTTTGGAAAAAACATACATATAATACCTAGAAAACGCCCAGACCAAGAGAAACAGACATGTTCATGCACACAAATGTTTGTCTTGTGCGGGGATCGAACCCGCGACCTCGGGGTCAAAGTGGCTATTGTTAACTATTCGACCACCGATCTCGTCATATAAGCGTTGCTCGATTCACTCAATAATTTTAACCATGCAACGCGAAAGTTTAAAAGTTATTACTAAAGTAAAGATTTTTTTTATACATCTATATACATCGGGTGGCAGACAAGCATACGGCCCGCCTGATGCGAAGCGGTTGCCGTAGCCATATTAACGCTCGCAACATAAAATATCGCTCGCGCGCCGCCACCCCTGCTGCCAACGCAGCATCTCCTTCCTTTCTGGTGACCAGGACGCAGGAACACAACAACCCTTTTCGCCAGAGCTTCGTTTGTCAGTCAGCAGGGTTCACCGCGTGCAGGTGAAGTTGGCTTTGGTTCAAAGGTGTTGATGAACCACTTACATCCCATTTAAAGTATACAAAACATTGTTTAAGTAAAGATTCAAAATCTTTACTTAAACAATGTTTTGTAGACAAATACAATTTGTTTGTCGTAAACGCCAGACATAACAAAGCGTCGGGAATATGAACTTTGGGCATATACTTTGTATTTTCACTTAGTAGTCACGCTGACTCGACATGAAACTTGTATCGGGCATTTTGATTCCATTCCAAGGTTCGTCTTACGCTTCTGATACATTAAATAAATAAATAAATATTCTTAGACAATTTACTACAATGGCCGAGTGGTTTCCGGCAGACTAGAATAGAATCACTCCGTTTTTCCCGTGGATATCGTACAAGGCGATTAAAGGAAATAAATTATCAAATATCGATCAGTCCTCCCCAACCCGTCTGGCCAGCGTGGGGAGTGTAGGCCAAATCGTCCTTCCGTCTAGAACGGATGAGAGAGAGTCGTGCTCCTGTAGTGGAGACTAAAATGGACCTGATGATGATTATAAGACAATTTACACAACGCCATCTAATCCCAAATTAAGCGGAAACCGTGTACTATGTATGAGTACTAGACAACTGATAAATTGTACTTTGTGTGCATGAACATGTCTGTTTGTCTTGGTCTGGGTGTTTTCTATGTATCATAAGTATGTATTTACAAAAAAATGTATTTACGTATGTTTATCAGTTGTCTAGTACCCATAACACAAGCTTCGCTTACTTTGGGGCTAGATGGCGTTGTGTAATTTGTCTGACAATGACAATATATATATATATATATATATAAACCCCTATTTCCTTGACCGCATCACGTGTGAACGGCTGGAGCGATTTCAGAGATTCCTTTTATGTTCTGAAGGCCAATTCTCGTAATTTTTCTACGAACGCAGATTTTTTCAGATTTTTTGAACGCAGATTAAAAGTTGACCGAATCGAGATTGAATTGTGAATAGACTAAAATTATATACTTGATTTCATTAATTAATTATTATCAATTCTTGTTGTTGGCAAAGTAAGATTCTTAGTTTGTTTAATTTTCACTCATATTTCGATATAATGCCGCTTAAATTTAATTTTGAAGTTACATATTGTGTTACGAGAATACCAAATGTGACATTTGTGAGATTGAGATTGAATCGAAACTGAATTTTGACTATATTTTAATTACGAGAATTGCCCCTCTGTTTGTTATTGTCAGGAGGAAAGATAAAAATATGAAAGTTGCGTGAGAATTTACAAAATTTAAGAAAACTGAACGACGATATTAACTTGCTTTTCTAATGTAACTTTATGTCTTTTGACACAACTGTCTGTCATTTGACACATCATCATCATCAGGTCATTTTAGTCTCCACTACAGGAGCACGACTCTCTTCGTTCTAGACGGAAGGAGGATTTGGCCTACACTCCTCACGCTGGCCAGACGGGTTGGGGAGGACTGATCGATATTTGTTGACCAGTTACTCCCTCCCTGGATTCCAACTCATCTGCAATGATCGTACCTCCTCTGCCCATGGTGGCGTAGCCATCTATCTTCGCAGTCACATTCCTTTCACTATCATTAGTAAGTCTCCGCAACCTCCTCCAAAAGACACGGCTGAGCACCTCTTTTTAGAAATATCTCTTTCCGGCATCAAAGTACTTCTTGGCGTTTATTACAGCCCGAATCTGTCCATTAATTACTTTTCTTCCTTCGAAACCTTACTCGAAGACTTCAGTTCTTCATACAGTCATTCTATTGTTATGGGTGATTTCAATACTTGTCTTTTAAAAGATGATTTCCGTGCTCGCCGTCTCCGAACTCTGATTAATTCCGTTAACATGAACATACTCCCTTCAGATGCTACTCATTCTTTTCCAAACTGTGTTCCCTCCCTTCTCGATCTTATTATGGTTAATTCACTCGATCATGTTGCGAAGCATGGTCAGCTAAATGCAGATGCGTTTTCGTATCATGATTTAGTGTACCTTTCGTATAAAATCCGTCCACCGAAGCCTAAACCCAAGATCCTTTTGCAGCGTAACTTTAGTGGTATGGATCTTGACCAATTACGCAATGACGCGAAGGAAATAAACTGGTCTAGCATTGATAGAGCTGATACAATTGACGAAAAAGTAAACATTTTTAATGAACTACTCATACAGCTCTATGATGTCCATGCACCTATTCGTCCAGTAAAAATCAAGCATCTTCCTGCTCCCTGGCTAACAGATGAAATCAGGTTGCTCCGCGATACAAAAAATCGGACCAAAGCTCGTTATAAATCAGATCCATCAAACATAACTAAGCGAGATAAATATTACAGAGCAAGAAATCACTGCAATAAGGTGTGTAGGGATGCACAGCGACGCCATATTCATCAATCAGTCGAAAATGAGTACCAAGCGAAAGTTTGGAAATTTCTTAGAACTATGGGAGTCGGCAAATCTCGCAATACTTGTATTTCTGATCTTGACTTAGACTCATTAAATAATCATTTCTCATCGTGCTCTTTTCTTGACAAAAAAGTCAAAACCGATACTTTACATCAACTTTCTTTGATATCACCTCCCGACCACTCCCCGTTTGCTTTCAAACCATTCACTGATTGTGATGTTAAGAGAAGTATACTGTCCATCACATCTAATGCTGTAGGGGGTGACTGCATTAGCCGTAAAATGATAATTCCTCTAATTGATCTCCTTGTTCCCGTCCTGACAAAAATCCTTAACTTTTCGATCTTGAATGGTTCTTTTCCTGAGTGCTGGAAAGAAGCACAGATCATTCCTTTACCTAAAAAGATTCATCCTTCTGCTTTCAGTGACTATCGTCCTATTTCTATACTCCCCTTCCTCTCAAAAGTTTTAGAAAGGCTAGTCCATTGGCAGTTGAATTCCTTCCTCACCTCCAACAACCTTCATAATCCCTTCCAATCCGCATTTCGTCCTGGTCATAGTACGGCTACTGCTTTGGTCAAGATTACTGACGACATTAGATGTGGTATGGAAAATCATCAGCTCACAGTATTAACTTTACTTGATTTTAGTAATGCTTTTAATGCAGTTGACTTCGAAATTCTTTTAGGAGTTCTCTCTTCTCTTAACATATCTCCAGCAGTGTTTGATTGGTTTCATAATTACCTGTACAGGCGTTTGTTATTTACTATTTTTATTACCTCAATAACTTACACACTTTCTTCTTCCTACCATCTTTATGCAGATGATTTGCAGATTTATACTCAGGTATCATTTGACAATATTGCACATGCTGTTTTACAAACTAATAATGACCTAGAGCTGATCTCATCTTGGAGTAAACGTTACGGACTGACAGTAAATCCAACAAAGTCGCAAACTATTATCATAGGCAGTCCGACGTTTATGTCTAGGCTTGATATTTCACAAATTCCTTCGGTTGTGTTTGATGGTATCTGTATTCCTTTTAGTACGTCGGTCAAAAACCTCGGAGTTATTTTTGACTCCACTTTATCCTGGAGGGCTCACGTGGCTGAGGTCAGCAGGAGAATGTTTGCGGCTTCTGCGTCTCTTCGTCGTCTCAGAAATTTTTTACCCACTGCCACTAAAGTTGCTCTTGCGCAATCCCTACTCCTGCCTATCCTCGACTATGCTGATGTGTCGTATCCGGATCTTAATGTGGAGTTATTGAATAAATTAGAACGTCTTCAAAATTTGTGCATCCGATTCATTTATGGCTTACGAAAGTATGACCACGTATCCCACTATCGGCAACAACTTAAATGGCTTTCTATACGCCAGCGTAGGAATATGCACATTTTATCCTTTCTATATACTATACTCTTCAATCCTAAAGCTCCTTCATATCTTAAAGACTGCTTCACCTTCTCATCTTCTTCACATGGTCTATCTCTACGTTCCACCGAGAACCTTACTCTTTTGGTACCTCTTCATTCTTCCAAATTTTTCAATCAATCTTTTAACGTTCAAGCTATCAGACTTTGGAATTCCTTACCTGTAGCTATTAGAACTGCAAAGTCTATAGATAGTTTCAAAAAACAGGTAAAAGATCATTTCCTCGCTCTTTAATTTTAACTTCAGTAAACTGACATTTTATAATATTAATATTTATGTATTTATTATATATTTTATAATATGTATGTAGTGTAAGTATTATTATTATTATTTATTTATTTTATTTATTTATTATATATTTTACAATCTGTAGTGTATGTATTTTATTTATTATTCATTTATTTATCAGTAATAGGTTACACATTTTGGTCTAAATTTATAGTAATGATTCCTATAACTATACTTAAATTTTTCATTATATTCTTTTGATTTGCGATTCCTGCCCACTTCATGCACAAATTCGTCACCTTAAGGTTGCCTTGAAAAGATTGCTCTCAGCAATAAGGCCGCCTTGTTGCATATATATACAAGTCAACTGTCTGTAATAATTTATTGATTCACTGTACTTTTAATTTGTATTATGCAAATAAAGCATATTCTATCTATCTATCTAAAAAATACTATAACTTTTGTTATGGTCATATAAAATAGCAAGGTGTGACGTCATAACGTGGTGGCCTTTTGTATGGAGCGTTTTCGGGATAGTCCAAAATTATGATCTTCTAATTATCTCGAGAAGTTTTTGTGCTATCGAAGTAATTCTTTTACCTATAGTCATATAATTGTGACGTCTTTTTATAACGAATCGAAAAAAAAATAGTACACAGGCCTATTACTATTGACGGGGTGTAAGTGGTTCATCAACATCTTTGAACCAAAGCCAACCTCACCTGCACACGGTTCAGCATGGTAACTGACAAACGAGGCTCTGGCGAACAGAGAGATAAAGCATAGCGTATTTTTTCAGCTGTCCGACTGGAGAAGTACCTCCACCTCACAGAATACCGTAACTAAATAACAGTTCCCTTGAGGGTTGTTGTGTTCCTGCGAGTGAGTGAGGTAACCAGAAAGAAAGGAGCATAGGCTGGCAATGATACGGCGACCCCTTGGATCACAACCATTTTTTTTCAAAATCGCCAACACTTCGATATGCGCAATTGTCGATGGAGCCTTTATTCTGCGCAAGAATATGACAGGACAACCTTTGGAGTACTCCTTATTTGCTTTTACCTATAACTTCGTGTTTGTGGATAGACGAACTTCTAATCTATATATTAATACGTGAAGCTGAAAAACTTTGTACCCATTATTATTATTATTTAAATAGTTGTCTTAGCCAATTTGCATCGTAAAAATGGGTACAAATATTTTTTTGAAAAATGGAAAAATTCACCTGCCCCCTCTAGGTGGAATTTGAACCCACGACCTCTCGATGACCGGTCGAGTGCTCTTCCAACTGAGCTATCAGGAAGGTTTGTGTTGCTGACGAATTTTTGCATCTTATATTCTACTGCGTGAGTCACAGTGTGGCGTCATCAACCTATTAAGTAATTACACTACTAAACAAGAGCACTCGTCCGGTCACCGAGGTCGTGGGTTCAAATTCCACCCAGAGGGGGCAGGTGAATATTTCCATTTTTCAAAAAAATATTTGTACCCATTTTTACGAAAAACGAGTATGAAATTTCGCACACTTATAGTTTATATAAAGTAGGCGTACAGAATGCTAATATTTTTTTGAAATTATGCATGAAAATAAATTAAATCAATAAAAAAAAATACACACACTACCATGTATTTCACACACACACGCATATATATACTCTATTGTTTATTATTAAAGTCATAATTTAAATTAATTATGGTCGAATTGGCCGTATGGTTTCCTGCAGACTAGAATAGAATAACTCCGTCTCTGCCCGTGGATGTCGTACGAGGCGACTAAGGGAAATACATTATAAAACATCGATCAGGCCTCCCCAACCCGTTTGGCCAGCGTGGGGAGTGTAGGCCACATCCTCCTTCTGTCTGAGACGGACGAGAGTGGGTCGTGCTCCTGTAGTGGAGATTAAAATGGACCTGATGATGATGATGATGAGACAATTTACACAACGCCATCAAATCCCAAATCAAGCGGAAAAGTGACAAATGTACTTAAATACAATTTTTTTGTAAATACATACTTATAATACATATATGCTGTAAGTGGTTTATCAACATCTTTGAACCAAAGCCAACCTCACATGCATGTGGTGCATCCTGCTGAAAAGAGAGATAGAGCATAGCGTATTTTTTCAGCTGTCCGACTGGAGAAGTACCTCAACAGAGGGAGTGTAGGCCAAATTCTCCTTCCGTCTAGGACGGACGAGACTAGCATTAAATAAAAACAAATGTTTTGTTATAATAATATTTCATTAACTAAAATTTGTAAAGCTTGTTGAGGTGCCAAAGTTGTTAAGGCTTTAAGCGAAGGGAAGTGAGGGCGGGTCACTAGTTTAATTATGCAATGAGGGATCAATTTATACTGGATGAAACTGCAAACAAACGGGTCAACGCTACGGAATTGGCAATTAGTCTTATGAAAATAATTTACAAAGGGAATTCGCGATCATGCATGTAAGGTGACGAGCTCGATGGTCGAATGGCCAGCAATAAATAAATAAATATTTCTGGACACATTTACACAGCGCCATCTAGTCCCAAATTAAGCGCAAAACTTGTACTATGGGTACTAGATAACTGATATTAGGTTTAAAGAATTTATTCTCATAAAAGATTACAATAATCCATTTACATGAGAACAGAATTAAAAAACCGGCCAAGTGCGAGTCGGACTCGCGCACGAAGGATTCCGTACCATTATCTATAAAAACGGCAAAAAAATCACGTTTGTTATACAGGAGCCCCCCTTAAATATTTGTTTTATTTTTATTTAATTATTTATTTTTAAAGTGAATATATAACTAAATATTATGTGAGTATTTCAAGCGTCTACCTATTGCAGTTATCAATTGCGAGCAAAAACGAGCAAAAAATCACGTTTATTGTATGGGAGCCCCTTTAAATATTTACTTTATTCTGTATTTTAGTATTTGTTGTTATAGCGGCAACAGAAATGCATCATCTGTGAAAATTTCAACTGTCTAAGTATCACGGTTCATGAGATACAGCCTGGTGACAGACGGACGAACGGACGGACAGCGGAGCCTTAGTAATAGGGTTCCATTTTACCCTTCGGGTACGGAACCCTAGAAAGTACTTAAATTATAAAGCAGCCAGCTCAATCACAGTAACACTACAGTACAATACAGGTAGAATCCGTATACCTAATCGAAATCAACCATACCAAACCCCCAAACCCCCCCCCCCCCCCCCCCACGATCATCTCCTATTGCAATTCAACAACTGAATACATTGATATTATACTTAAATACATTTTTTTTGTAAATACATTAATAAAATACATAGAAAACACCCAGACCAAGACAAACAGACATGTTCATGCACACAAATATTTGTCTTGTGCGGGAATCGAACCCGCGACCAAAGACGCGGGGTCAAAGTTGCTATTGCTAACCATTCGACCACCGAGCTCGTCAAGCATGGACACTACGACTCCGAGAAAGCGGAATCGATCCCCACACAAGACAAACTCCTATTATTTTTGCTGTGTCATTTAAATTACTCAAAGGATGGCTGGAAGAGATCCCTTTATCGGATAAGTCCGCCTTTGTACAAATTGTATGTCAACATTTTTACCATTCTGTCTACTGCAACTGTT
Organism: Hypsopygia costalis; assembly: GCA_937001555.2. Classification (NCBI taxonomy): domain Eukaryota; kingdom Metazoa; phylum Arthropoda; class Insecta; order Lepidoptera; family Pyralidae; genus Hypsopygia; species Hypsopygia costalis. The sequence continues at coordinate 1,984,217 of OW443355.2, forward strand.
TTTGTACAATATTTACAACAAATATTTGTGTGTATGAACAAGTCTGTTTGTCTGTATGGGGGTTTTGTATGTATTCATCATCATCATCAGGTCCATTTTAGTCTCCACTACAGGAGCACGACCCTCTCTCGTACGTCCTAGACGGAAGGAGGATTTGGCCTACACTCCCCACGCTGGCCAAACGGGTTGGGGAGGCCTGCTCGATTTCCCTTAGTCGCCTTTTACGACATCCACGAGAAGAAACGGAGTGATTCTATTCTAGTCTGCCGAAAACCACACGGCCGCAATATCAGTTATCTAGTACCCATAGTACAAGCATTGCTTAGTTTGGGACTAGATGGCAGTGTGTAATTATCATCATCATCATCATTATCAGCCTGTATCTACCCACTGTTCGATATAGGCCTTTCCCAAAGCTTTCCACCATATGCGATCCACCGCTTTCCGCATCCAACCGCTACCAGCCACTTTTGAGGTCGCGAGTCCATCTAGAGAGGGGGCGCCCTACGCTTCGTCATCCCATACGTGGCCTCCACTCTAGGACTTTCCTCCCCCATCTGCCATCATGACTCGGCAGATGAGGCCAGCCCACCGCCGCTTCAACTCGCTGACTCAGAGCTATGTCGACCACTTTGGTTCTCCGTCGAGTTCCCATAGAGAAACACCAAGCATTGCTCTCTCCATCGCCGCTGTGCGACCTTTAGTTTGTGAACCAGCCCAACAGTCAGCGTCCAAGTTTCTGCACCGTAGGTCATAGCGGGGAGGACGCACTGGTTGAACACTTTGGTCATCAAACATTGGGGTATTTATTATACATATCTTTATTGACCGGGGCCCTACCGCTTAAACTGAAGCCTATTCTCATCGAATTTTTGATTGCGAAAATCTAACTTCATCTTAGATTTATGGTACTTATGGACGAGCTCGGTGGCGTAGCGGTCAATGACGCGGCTTCGACACCAACGCTCGTGGGTTCGATTCCCACATAGGACAAACATTTGTGTGCATGAACATGTCTGTTTGTCATAGTCTGGGTGTTTTCTATGTATCATAAGTATGTATTTACAAAAAAAATGTATTTACGTATGTTTATCAGTTGTCTAGTACCCATAACACAAGCTTTGCTTACTTTGGGGCTAGATGGCGCTGTGTAATTTGTCTGACAATATTTATTTATTTATTTATTATTTACTAGCGACCCGCCCCGGCTTCGCACGGGTGCAATGCTGATACTAAATGTACTACAGAAGGTCTTTGCGCTTTGTCCTATCCAGTCCTTCCCCAGTTATAGGCACACGCCGCCGGCTCCGCGGCCGGTACCGCCACAGCCGTTATGTCCCTGCATTTTAAATGTGTAATATCTTCTAAACTATTCATTTAAATTACATGCTGTGAAGGGCCATATTGATCTATATTAAATGCGCAATGTATTTAAGGTACTTAATTGGATAAGGATTAATTCTGTATTGCTTAAAATCGCTTCGTAAATAAGGCATTATTTCTTGTAAAAAGCAAAGGATAAAATAACGGTTATTGTGTGTTACCACTAAGAGATAGACATATACCATCGCGAACTTTTTTGTAGACCATTTTAAGGTGAACAATACTGTACTACATTATTTTGATCTATCTCGTTGGGTTCAGCCAGCGTTTGCAATGAAAGAGCAAAAAAATGTGTTTATTTACGACATCACATTAGAAACCTCTAAATTATCAGTGTTTTTCTACTATATCATGCATATATTATACATATAAACTTTCCAGTTGAATCACTCTATCTATTAAAAAAAACCGCATCATAATCCGTTGCGTAGTTTCAAAGATTTAAGCATACATGGGGACATAGGGACAGAGAAAGCGACTTTGTTTTATACTATGTAGTGATGTTTAGCCTAGCTGGTAGAAACAATGAAGCTCTATCGACTAAGCTGAAGGTATTTGTCAATAACTTAAACGTAAGACCTATTTTTCGAATGAACATAATCGATGGCAATCGGCTTCAGCTTCGGCGGTAGAGTCTGATTAAAACGTCAGACAATAATAAAGATATGTATGTCTATGCATTTAAATTTGCATCGCCCTTACCACCAACTCTTATTGCGATTCAATAACTGAATCGTATGCTTATTCATATTTATTTTTAATAATTAATTAAATAATAATTAATTATTTAAAATAGAGTCGCTTATTCAATGGTATGAAATAGCATTCTATTCAGTTATTGAATCGCAATAGGCGATAAGAGAGGTAGGGAGCGTAATTGTAAGCTACCCGACTGGGGAATGTACCTCCACCTCACAGAATACCGCAGCCAAATAACAATTCCCTTGTGGGTTGTTGTGTTCCTGCGAGTGAGTGAGGTTACCAGAAAGGATGGAGATGCTGCGTTGGCAGCGTGGGTGGCGGCGCGCGAGCGATATTTTATGTTGCGAGCGTTAATATGGCTACGGTAACCGCTTCACATCAAGCGGGCCGTATGCTTGTCTGCCATCTAAAGTAGTATAAAAAAAAAAAAAAAAAAAGTTGGTAGTAAGGGGGCTGTTATGATCTCGAGATCGTCAAGATATCCAAACAACGGTTTATATTTTTGCCACCTTTTCTTGCAATTAAACTACATTGGTTAATAATAAGTAATAAAAAACAAGTACCTATCAAAATAAAGTACTTTTTTTTTAAATTAAAAACATATTTTTATTGCTTTTTGTAGTTTGTATCAAATTTGTATCTCTAACTAAACAATTGCACAGCATCTTTACAGTTTATATTTAAATAAGTATCTAATTATTTTTTTATCAATTTCAAAAATGTTCTGTTACTTTCGACTCAACATACGACTAAACATTTGAAAATCTCAAAGACATCAAATCGTGCGAAATAAAGTATTTTCGTGTATTGTAATATTCTCACAAAATATGGAGAGATAAAATATCTGAAATAACGTACAATATTTTACTATAAAGTGCGAGTGGCAACCCTATTTTGATTATATTTGACAATCCCTAACTCAAATACCAACTAAAAATGTGAAACATAAACGTTTTTCAATTATATGTTCAAATTATATTTAAAATGTTTGTAAATTAATTAATTGTGCCGCCAAAAGCGATGGTAACTTTGACATCAACAAAAAATTTAACTCCCTTTGTGTTAAATGATAACGATTCCAACACATAAAAGCTAGACCGTAATATATTTTCCTCACACACAAAACTTATGAGACAAAGGAGAAAAAAAATCCCAATTTTCATCTGTGACTAAAATAAACAATATCCTTGAATAACCATAGACATAAAGGCGGGAAATGAAACCTCCGAGGCGTCAGCAATTTGACAGGTCGTCCGCCATATTGCAAAATGGCGTTCCCGCGCGAATTCCCGTCACGTATCGGCCGGTATTTTGGACAAATGGTTGTACACGACTTATTAACTTTGTTTCTGGCCCCTAATTTGCAACTGTAGATAAATATTGGTTTTATGAACGCTGTAAAAATACCAATTTGGAGATTTGCTGTTTATGTATATATTTTTATTGTTGAGGTATTGTAATTCGTAGGGTATTGCGTGAGTCGGCAGTTTTTCCGCTTTAGTAAATATCATTCGTCTATTTTATAGATGTTTTTTTTTTGCGAAAGAGGCATTCTGAGAAAGGCACAGTCTGCTAAGGAGGCAATATGAGAAAGATATTTTTTCGACCAGTACATTCTGCGAAGTAGACGTTCTGCGCCTAAGTCACCTTTCGCTAGCAGCTTCGTATTACTTATTGGTAGGTACATCGCACCTTATACGGTGAAGTAAACCTATAAATTGCCTAGTGTGCAGCTTGATCGCCAGCGTTCTTTTTACGTGACGCGACCTGCTCAATAACTGAATAGATTGCTTATTCATACCAATGAATAAGCGACTCTATTTCAAATCGATTAGAGTCGCTTATTCATTGTCACGAATAAGTATTCTATTCAGTTATTGCATCGCAATAAGAGTTGGTGGTAAAGGGGCTGTCCACACATTATGATTCACAATTTCACATAACGAACTACAGAGCTGAGGGAACTGAGGCATGAAAAGACGCGGGAGCGACATGAACTAACTTAAAAGAACTAACCTTATCATATTATAGTAAAACACTTGTACTGTTCCACTTAATTAACCTTAAGAAACCTGTCGGTAAAATTAAATATAATTAAGTGGAACAGTACAAGTGTTTTATTATAACATTATGATAATAATGTTCCACCCAGGGGCGCCGGCTTTTAGAAAACCTCATGGGTGCTCATGCTCATTTGATGACTCGAAAAAATGTGAAACCCACAAACACCCAGACCCAACACAAATATCTGTTTCTTCGACAAACATTTGTGTTGGTGCGGGAATCGAACCCGCGACCCATTGCGTCTCAACCAACGTTCTAAACCACTGCGCTAAACGGGTTGTCGAGTAATGAAAAACGCCCATCCCTAAGAGGCGATTACTGATCTGTTTCTTGATGTCTATTCTCAGGGTTGCTCGGCACCCACTGTTTATTTCTCGTGGGTGCTCGAGCCCCCGAGCACCCACAGAGTCGGCGCCCCTGCCACCAAGTGCCAACAATCAACAGTATCAACTTTTAGAACTAGCCTTCGTTCATTTCGATTCGTTCCCGGTGAAGCGTACGCTGCATGCATCGGATTTTTTAATTGCGAAAATCAAAGTTTAGGTTAGATTGGCAGTACTGTAATAGGCTTGTATCCCAATTTTTTTTTCGATTTCTTATTTAAAGACGTCACAATAATATAAATATATGTGAAATAATTACTTCGATTGCATAAAAACTTCTCGAGATATGATAACTTGAAGATCACAATTTTGGACTATCCCGAAAACGCTCCATACAAAAGGCCACCACGTTATGACGTCACACCGTGCTATTTTATATGCATTAAATCAGAAATTTGTACGACAGCTATGTTAAATATTGCGTTTATGTAGCCAGTGCCGTAACAAAAGTTATAGTATTTTTTATTGTTTCTACAATGGTAATATTTATATTTTTATAATTTCATACCTTTAAAATGGACTTTCCCACCAAACTTTAACCGAACATAAAACACGTCGGACATAAGTTATTAACATTTTAAGATCGCAGATCGTTCTAGTTTTATGTATTTTACGTTACTGATATAGAGTTTTTATAATTTTGTAACATGGGCAACAGGCCTATTGTATTTAGCTTAGGTGATAAAAACCATAGACCTCTACGGACAAAGCTGAAGATGTTTATCATTAACTTAAACCTAACAGACGAGCTCGGTGGTCGAATGGTTAGCAATAGCCCGCACAAGACATACATTTGTGTGCATGAACATGTCTGTTTGTCTTGGTCTGGGTGTTTTCTGTGTATTATAAGTATGTATTTACAAAAAAAAAATGTATTTAAGTACATTTATCATGACCGATGGGGTAGAAAGGTTCTAGAGTGGAGACCACGTACCGGCAAGCGCAGCGTAGGACGTCCACCCACGAGGTGGACAGACGACCTCATTAAGACCGTAGGATCGCGTTGGATGCAAGCCGCTTCCAACCGGTCTTATTGGAGATCTAGAGGGGAGGCCTATGTCCAGCAGTGGACTTTCAATGGCTGATGATGATGATGATGATGACATTTATCAGTTGTCTAGTACCCATAACACAAGCTTTGCGCTTAATTTGGGACTAGATAATAATAATAATAATAATAATAAGTCCGCAGGGCAGCTTGTGTGGCGAGCTGTTGTGTGAGTAGCGACACCACGGACCCGAGTCTCCAGAGAGTCGGTCAGGGCCTTCGTCTCCGGCGTGTCTTCATCGGTCGGAGTGTAAACACAAGAAGGCCCGCAGGACTCTCAGCTCTGGCTTGCCTTCATTGGCCGTCCAGAGAGGAGCCGCTAGAGCTATATGCTCCAGGGGTGGAAGTGCTAAAGGGCATCACGCCGCGAGTAACTTCGGAGAAAGCGCAGCACACCTCTCGACATCCCTGAGTCACTCACACCGGTGTTGCCCCCGGCCGTTTTCATGGCATTTCGGGGGCCCATCTAGTGAGTGGCAAGCCACCGCCTGCCGCGAATAACTAGCAATAAAAGCAGTTATGGCAGGCGTCCGTCCCTCTTCTGTAATAGCCCGGTATTAAGTTCACCCAGATCTCATCTCCATAGCCCATTTATTTTCCATCACACTTCGCAATAGTCTCAACGCCTGCCGAGACCAGCTCATGGGTATGTCGTTCCATTGACATATCCTGGAGCGGGTCACGGCGGGCGTACAACATTACATCAAACTTCTCAAAGGGGCCTCTACGCGTTGGATCCATATCCCCGCGCATGCCTATCAAATGACCGGGCTTGACCCGTGATTAAAAAGAGATACATAATAATAATTTATTTTCTTTTTAACATTTGTTTTACATAGTTTAAGTGGTAGATGGCGCTGTGTAAATTGTCCAGAAATATTTATTTATTTATTTATCAGCTTCGGCAGTAAAGCCCCTGGGCCGGATATATCTGGCGTATTGTCTGCTTAAATCACACATAATATATATAAAAAAAAAAATCTAATAGTAATAAATAGTCGTATTTCACATCAGTTGTCGAATACCCCACTTTTTTCTCGGAGTTAGCAATTCAAATTGAATACGATTTTGCTGACGCCCAACTTTTAGGAAATTCATTAAGCCTGGCTCTTGAATTATAATAAATGCTACGACGTTTTGGGAACAGTTTTAGTTTGGATTGGAAAGATTAACTTGCTAAATATTAACCTTTTAACGTATATAACAAGATGTATACATACATGATTTATATATCACCAACACTTAAGATCAATTAAGATCATAAATCTCCCAGGCGATGGGAACCGTTTTCCGAAACAATTTAGTAACGTACCACATCAAATACAAATACAAATACAAATAATTTATTTGCTAGCAAACACGGTACATAACATGTGGTATAAATAAATAACAAAAGTACAAGCGTGCCGGACCAAAAATTGGCATGCAAAATCAGGAAATGGTTACATTTTTAATCTAATCTCAAAAAATCCTAGTTATAATGTCAATGTTATTATAATGTCAAAATATCGTAATCATAATGTCAATATCAATTCAATTAATCCCAGTGGTAAAAATAACTGCAAATTCAAATACACATAATAATTCATAAAATCGATATAATAATATAATTTCAAATTATTATATTGTATTTATTACATCATTGTTTGATAAATGATAAAATTCTGTAGGTAGGGCGCATCATTAATTTGTTAAAAAAATATACAATAGATATATATAGCCCTAAGCTAATCATTCTCAAAAAAAATTGAAGGATGTTATTATAAATGCATTTGCGTTTTGATTCGATTAATTGCTAAATATTACTCTTTTATATTTTGTTACCGTAGGTTAGAGACTGTAACGAAATATCATTTTTAATTATATTAGGAAACATCAAATATTCGTGCAGATCAGTTCATTTTACAAACAACTATCTGACCCGGCAGACATTGTGAACTGAACTGGTTTCGTGTTGTCTGTCAAATCACTGACAGTTCTGACAAACGACATAATGTTACCACAGTATAAGTAATAGTACTAACGTAATGTTACATTAGAAAAGTTAATATGGTCGTTCAGTTTTCTTAAATTTTCTAATTTCCGGCGCAACTCACTTATTTTTTTTTTTACTTTCATAAGAATCTTCTCCTAACAATAACGAATATAACACAAAAGAAATAGCAAAATCGGTCCAGCCGTTCACGCGTAATGACGTGACCAAGGGAAATACAGATTCATTTATATATATATGTATATATATATATATATATATATATATATATATATATATATATATCACATTTTTGGACTATCCCGAAAACGCTCCATAGAAAAGGCCACCACGTTATGACGTCACACCTTGCTATTTTATATACATTAAATCAGAAATTTGTACGACAGCTATGTTAATTATTGCGTTTATGTAGCCAGTGCCGTAACAAAAGTTATAGTATTTTTTATTGTTTCTATAATGGAAATATTATTTTTTTATAATTTCATACCTTTAAAATAGACTTTCGCACCAAACTTTGATCGAACATAAAACACGTCGGACATAAGTTATTAAAATTTTAAGATCGCAGATCGTTCTAGTTTTATGTATTTTACGTTACTGATAAAGAGTTTTTATAATTTTGTAACATTGGCAACAAGCCTATTCCATACTCAGCGAACGAAAGAGATAGCAAATATATTAAACCGTCAAGATGATAAGAATATCGATAGTCATAGATCTCCCAGGCGACGGGAACCCTTTTCTGAAGCAAATTAAGTATATTATGAGTATGCCATATCTATTGTATTAATAAGACCATTGTTTGTAATCAAATACTTCGTGAAATCCCATACTAATGGCGTCAAAGACAATGCTTTGATTTCAAAAACAGGTTTCGAAAATGGCGTGAGCACTGAATGGCGTTGAAACTGCAATTACTGCAGTAAACGGCCCAGCTCTCAGCTGCATACATTAAAAAATTAGGTCGCAGCACTACTACGATACAAAGGAATTTCAATCTAATTAACAGGGGACTAAGATCAATTATTGGATTTTCAGGGCATTAATGCATTTTAAGGGCAGTGCTTCATTGCACCCTATGACCTTTTTTGACTTTAAAATTACTTCCATAGGGAGGCGATTACATAAAAAAAACGACTGATAACAAAATCGGGGGATACAGTTTGGTGTTGCAGCTACAAATCTATCATCTCCATCCAAAATTCAATCATACCACTGGATAGATGAAGGATCAAAGAATTTATTACGCTAAGTAAGGACTGTGGAACATCGCGTGCGGTGGAGGGGAAGCGTTGCCATTTTGATACAATTTTAGTGCATTAACGTATTCACGGATATCACACGGCTATGTCCTTGACGCATGGCCGTGTGGTTTCCGGCAGACTAGAATGGAATCACTCCGTCTCTTCCCGTGGATGTCGTACAAGAAATCAAAGAAACTGTTATATTTAGAAATGTGAAAAAAAGTCATGGAAGTAGTCCATATAGTGAATTTAAAAGGAAAACTATCACGGCTAAGTAGACTTTACAAGTTACTGAGTAATAGCCGACGAACTTATAAAAAGTATTGCAAGACGAATGGAATTGTGTAGTACATTACGAGAGGCTAGATGGCGCGTTAGTTATATGTTCACTTTAAAAAAAGAAAAAAAATACCGTTTTTATAGGTACGGAACACTTCGTGCGCGAGTCCGACTCGCACTTGGCCGGTTTTTTATCCACTAGGATGGCAAACAAGCAGACGACGCGCTTTTAGTTTTTAACCCCGATGCAAAAACGACGCGGTGTTATAAGTTTGACGTGTCTGTGTTTGTACGTGTGTGTGTGTCTGCTAATCGTAGCTCCCGAACTGATGAACCAATTTTTTTTTAACCGACGAAAAAACGGAGGAGGTTTTCAAGTCGATATTTCTTTTATGTATGACCACGCTTAACTTTTTATAGAGTAGTCCGATTTTGATAATTCTTTTTTTATCGGAAAGGGTATACCCTGAAGTTGGTCCCGTATAAATTTGGAAAAAAAATCAACCCCAAGGGTAGAAAAAACGGAGATGATTTACAGTTCATTCACAGATTTTAATGCTGAGTTATGTATTACAAAAAAAAATCTCACGAAGAATGAGCTTCAGACCAGCAATTTTAAAAGTAATCAAATATTAAGCATGTAGTAATTAGTACATTATAGCCACAAAAAAATATAAATAAAAACTTTTCAACAAAAAAATTTTCAAAAAAAAAACCGCCGAAAAAAATGTAAAGCAAAAAATAATACACATTGTATTTATTGATCTTAATAACTAAGTTCTTAAACTAATTTAAGTACACTTATGTAGTTTTGAGTCGGCGCCAAACAATCAATGAACAAAGATCACTAAATTACCTCAAATTTAAAGAAATAACCAAATCAAATTAACAATGCAATGTGAAATCTCCAGCGATAAACAATAATATTTTGCTTGTTTGGCGCAGACTCAAAATTACTTAGGTGTACTTAAATTAGTTTAAGAACTTAGTTATTAAGATCAATAAAAACAAAGTTTATTATTTTTTGCTTTTAATTTTTTTCGGCGGTTTAATTATTTTTTTATAAAGTTATTATTATTTAAAAGGTGAATTAGTCGGGATTGTTCTTATCTGTGTTTGATGAAAATCGATCCAATTTGCCTGCCGCCACAAAATTACATATTCACAACCCCTTCAATAAAGGTATCAAATGAAAGGGCTCGACTAGTAGAACACTGTGATAAATTTTAAATGCAAGGCCGCCATCACACAATGGCGAATTAAATATATATTTTTTTTCACAACTTCGTCAATCATATCAAATGAAAGAGCTTGACTAGAAAGTCAGGGTATTATTTAATTTTTATTTAATTGTGTTGTAGTTTGCCGTGTGGTTTCCGGCAGACTAGAATAGAATCACTCCGTCTGTTCCCGTAGATGTCGTACAAGGCGACTAAGGGAAATACATTATCAAACATCGATCAGGCCTCCCCAACCCGTCTGGCCAGCGTGGGGAGTGTAGGCCAAATCCTCCTTCTGTCTACGAGGGACGAGAGAGGGTCGTGCTCCTGTAGTGGAGACTAAAATGACCTGATGATGATGATGTGTTGTAGTTTCATTGGGTTATTTCCACACTCAGCTACTTGATTGGGATATTGTTTTTTTTAACCACGCCGGGTGGCAGCATACGGCCCGCCTGATGTAAAGCGGTTGCCATAGCCATATTATCGCTTGTAACATGAAATATCGCTTGCGTTCTGCCACGCTCGCTGCCAACGCAGCAACTTTCTAACCTCACTCACTCGTAAGAACAGAGCAACCCTCAAGGGAATTATTATTTGGCTGCGGTATTCTCTGAGATAGAGGTACATTCCCCAGTCGGGTAGTTTACAAATACGCTGTATACCCTACTTCTCTTTTGCCAGAGCATCGTTAGTCAATAAGCAGGGTGCACCATGTGCAGGTCAGGTTGGCTTTAGTCTAAATATCGTGGTTTACACCTCGAATTTTTGATTCACTAAATTGGGGTGTAGTGGTTCATCAAGATCTTAGAATCAAAACCAACTTCACCTGCACGCGGTGCACCCTGCTGAGAGACAAACGAAGCTCTGGCGAAAAGAGAGGTAGGGAGCGTAATTGTAAGCTACCCGATCTGATGAATGATGAATGTACCTCACAGAATACCGCAGCCAAATAACAATTTCCTTGAGAGTTGTTGTTTTCCTGCGAGTGGGTGAAGTCACCAGAAAGGAAGAAGATGCTGCTTTGGCAGCGGGGGCGGTAGCGCGCGAGGGATATTTTATGTTGCGAGCGTTAATATAGCTACGGTAACCGCTTCAAATCAGGCGGGCCGTATGCTTGTCCGCCACCCGACGTAGTATAAAAAAAATTCACGATTAATTCGCCTCCTCTGTCTAGATGTAACTTAAATAAATAAATAAATATTTCTGGACAATTTACACAGCGCCATCTAGTCCCAAATTAAGCGCAAAGCTTGTGTTATGGGTACTAGACAACTGATAAATGTACTTAATTACATGTTTTTTTGTAAATACATACTTATAATACCTACATAGAAAACACCCAGACATGTTCATGCACACAAAATGTTTATCTTGTGCGGGAATCGAACCCGCGACCTCGGAGTCAAAGTGGCCATTGCTAACCATTCGACTACTGAGCTCGTCAAACCCGCAACCTCTCGATTACAGTTCAAGTGTTCTATAGAAATGCAAATACTCTTCACAGTCATGAAGTTTCTTGGTCTCTCGAGCACCCAACCGAGGAATCGAATGGGCGAAGATTCAATTCAACTTCTAAGCAATTTCAATTAAGTAATAAGCAATTTGACCAACATTTTTTTCGGTTTACAGTTTACCTAATATAGTAGATCGCCAATTATCATATCATCTTGATAATTGGCGATCTACTACAGTACGTTTCCTAAGACATTTTATACCACGAACTGCGAATCTGCGAATGAATCAACTTCCCTCAGCGGTATTTCCGAACAACTACTACATAGGTGCCTTCCAGAACAGAGTTTTCATTTCCCTTAAATGTGAAGCTTAAAAGTGAAGAGCTTCACTTGACTAGCCATCTCTTTAGGCTTTTAATTCCTTATTTGCCATATTGCTGTCTCTCAAATTGCTAAAAGGGGAAGTCAAATTCCAAAAGCTTCCTACTCCTACTAATTTCTTCTGATTAAATTCGTTGTGTGTCTCAAGGCAGCCGTAGTTGTACCCCCGGGACTGCAATGGACTTCACTGTTCATTGCCTTTTTTGGCGGTCGCCGCTGTTAATCCTGGCTACACAGGAGACACAGTGATGGGAATGTGTGGTGGGCCCCCGTCCCTTTTCCCTTAAAAGGCTGGCAACGGATCGGCGACCCCTTGGTGTCGCTGATCTCCATGGGCGGTGGCTTTCCACCACATGCTCGTTTACCCCCTCTCAATACAAAAAAAAACGAATAACCCCTCAGATTTTAACCAAAAATTTTTGACAAGACAGTTTCATTTCACTTATACTATACGATAGAGAGAGAGAGAAGATTCACTTATACGATATGATAGAGAGAACATATACGCTACGCCGTAGTAACATTATCGCTACGGAGGACTATGTCATTTGCGGTGTACGGTCTACAAACTTTTGACTCTACGACATCGACGTAGCAGTCAGTATTCAATGTACGCTACGGCGTAGATTTTCTCTACGACGTAGCAAAATATTACTTAGGAGTACAATTTTTATGCCTGCGAACTAATTTGTTTATCATTTAAAATGTTGTTTCTGAAAATAAATAAAGCCATCAAAAACCTCTTAAGTGGAGGATAGACGGTAAATAAAACCCCGCTGAGTATATACATATATGTTCGACGAGCTCTGTGGTCGAATGGTTAGCAATGGCCACTTTGACTCCGAGGTCGTGGGTTCGATCCCCACAAAAGACATACATTTGTGTGCATAAACTGTTTGTCTTGGTCTGGGTGTTTTCTATATATCATACTAGCTGATTCGCGCAACGTCGTCTGCGTGACACAGAGCGTTGAGAGTGAAGCATAAGGTTACCATTTGAAAAGTTATAGTGAGCCAATCTTAAAAGATAGACATAAGTATGCTATGGACACGGAGGACGGATGACCGACGGGGTCAAAAGGTTCTCGAGTGGAGACTACGTACCGGCAAGCGCAGCGTAGGACGTCCACCCACAAGGTGGACAGACAACCTCATTAAGACCGTAGGATCGCGCTGGATGCAAGCCGCTTCCAACCGGTCTTATTGGAGATCTAGAGGGGAGGCCTATGTCCAGCAGTGGACTTTCAATGGCTGAGATGATGATGATGATGATGCTATGCACTTTTTTATAGATTTTTTTAAAATGAATAATTCCGTCGTATATAATTGTTGGGTAACTTGAACCGTTTACGCAGCGCACGCAACGGAAGCTCTCAAAAGGAATATTTTTTCCCATTATATATATTTCCCATAGCTCGTCAAATAATTTCATTTCATTTCAATGGCCTTCGGGCGGCTTAAAAACACTGGCCTCACGCAGACGAAGTTGCGCGAACCAGCTAGTATTGGATAAAAAGCAAAACCGCATCAATTTGCTAGTCATGTCGAGTCTCAGTTTATTCGTTAGCATAACAACATAAATACAGACAACCCAGCCATTTAGTATATATTCCGCAAGTCATGGTAAGGGTGGGAACACAATGGGTGGAAGCAACGTGACTTTAGCAAAACTATTTGGTCGTGGAAAATTAAAAAAGAGCACTTTGAATATTAGTTTCTTTGGAATTTTTAATCGTTGTATAAATATACTGGAAAAGAAGTGATAGTTTTGGGTATGACCGATGATTTTTTTTGTTTATTTAATCTTTTAGGGTGTAAGTGGTTCATTAATATATTTGAATCGAAGCCAACTTCCCTGCTGACTGACAAACGAAGCTCTGGCGAAAAGAGAGGTAGGGAGCGTAATTGTAAGCTACCCGACTGGGGAATGTACCTCCACCTCACAGTATACCGCGGCTAAATAACAATTCCCTTGAGGGTTGTTGTGTTCTTGCGAGTGAGTGAAGCCACCAGAAAGGAAAGAAATGCTGCGTTGGCAACGAGGGTGGCGGCGCGCAAGTGATATATTATGTTGCGAGCGTTAATACGGTTACGGCAACCGCTTCACATCAGGCGGGCCGTATGCTTGTCTGCCACCCGACGTAGTATAGAAAAAAAAAGACGGGTGCCTTTAAGAACAGTATTTTCATTTCCTTTAAAAGGCAGGCAATGGATCGGCGACCCCTTGGTGCCACTGATCTCCATGGGCGGTGGTGATTACTTTCCACCATGTGGCTCGTTTGCCCCCCTCTCATATTAAAAAAAAACAATTTGTTTATTAATTGAGACGAGCTCGGTGGCGTAGCGGCCAATGACGCGGTTTCGACACCAACGCTCGTGGGTTCCCACATAGGACCAACATTTGTGTGCATGAACATGTATGTTTGTCTTAGTCTGGGTGTTTTCTATGTATCATAAGTATGTATTTACAAAAAAAAATGTATTTACGTATGTTTATCAGTTGTCTAGTACCCATGACACAAGCTTCGCTTACTTTGGGGCTAGACGGCGCTGTGTAATTTGTCTGACAATATTTATATTTATTTAAAATATTTATTTATTTACTAATAACTTTAATTAGTAAGTTCCTATGTAGAGGGAACGAATAGTAGTGGAATCCGCCCAAGTTTTAACCTTGCAAACAAATTATTTTATTTGTTCTTGTTATTATAATAAATCTTGGCTTCAGGGATATATCGAAAAATATTACGAAAAGCATTCCGTACAAAACTACGGCGCGAATTTTTCGTACGACGTAGCGTCTCACTGCCACGGATTGGATTACCATTCCTTTGATGATTTTCTACCTGACGCACTGAACTTATTTTTACCCGACTACGGCGAAACGAAAAGAAAGTAAAGTATTCTTTTAGCAGTCTAGCTATGTATATGTATGTTTGTTTCTACTTATGTTTCCCGTAGAGCCTAAACTATTTTTTTTTATTCCTAGACAAATTACGCACTGCCATCTAGTCTCAAACTAAGCAGAGATTGTACTATGGGTACTAGATAACTGATAATATATAATACTTAAATACATTTTTTTTACAATTAGCCCTCCGAAGCACGGAGGAGCTCGAGATAAATAAACCCACCCATGGACAGGCTACAGTCAACGTTGTTTAACTTGCGTGTTCGGTAAGACTGACACGCGTAACAACGCTATCGAGATTCTCCACCTTAGTGATAAAAGTAAAAAAAAAACGAATGTTGAAGGCAAAGTTGCAAAGTTCCTATGTAGAGGGAACGAATAATAGTGGAATCCGCCCAAGTTATTTTTATGCCACTAAAGTAACAAACAAGCATACGGCCCGCCTAATAGAAAGCAGTTACCGTAGCCTATGAACGTCTGTAACACCAGGGGCATCATACGCGCGTTGCCGACTCTTTAAAAACCTCTTCACGCCCTTCTTGAAGAACCCCATGCTGTAGTCCCCTGGGAAAACCTCGACAGGCAGTTCATTCCACAGCTTGACAGTACGCGGGGAAAACTTCTCTGGAACCGCACGGTACGCGACCACTTAGGCTCCAAGTGTGTGAGGATGAATTCCCTGTCGATGGCGAGCGGTGCGACTGTAGAAGGAGGCCGTGGGCATCATGTCAAACAACTCCTCTAAACACACCCCATTGTACAATCGGTAGAACACACAAAGGGACGCATAATCTCTTCTTCATTGCCCGAGTACCTACTTTTAACCTAAAATAGGCCCTTCCTTATCGATTTTTACTTTTCAGTGTTTCTTCGTAGTCGTGTTACAGTTTTTTATTTTTTTAGGGTTCCGTACCCAAAGGGTAAGACGGACCCTATTACTAAGACTCCGCATTCCGTTCGTCCGTTTGTCACCAGGCTGTATCACATGAACCGTGCTAGTTAGACAGTTAAAATTTTCACAGATGATGTATTTCTATTGCCGCTATAACAACAAATAATAAAAAACAGAATAAAATAAGTATTTAAGGGGGCTCCCATACAACAAACGTGATTTTTTTTTTGCTCGTTTTTGCTCGATATTGATAACGGCAACAGGTAGACGCTTGAAATATCCGCAGAATATTTAGTTATATATTCTCTGTAAAAATAAATAATAAAATTACAAAGAAACAAATATTTAAGGGGGGCTCATACAACAAATGTGATTTTTTTCCGTTTTTGTAGATAATTGCGAGAGTCCGACTCCTAAAAAAATAAAAAATATTGTTTTTAATTAGTCTTATTTTTAAAAGTCGTTGTGAGTTCGAAGGCAGCCGTAGTTTTACCCCCGGGACTGCAGTGGACTTCACTGTTCATAGCCTTTTTTGTTGGTCGCTGCTGTTAATCCTGGGTACACAGGAGGCACAGTGGTGGGAATGTGTGGTGGGCCCCCGTCCCGTACAGTCTTGTTTTTAAACTAGTGAGCAAAAAGAGCGTTACAGTGGAATACAAAAGAGAAGAAAGGGAACTAAATTTATTAAGAATAGTAACATTGTTTTTTTAGTGCTCCGTACCTCAAAAAGGGCTTCAAAAAGGGCGTGAAGAGGTTTTTACAGGGTCGGCAACGCGCGTGTGATGCCTCTGGTGTTACAGGCGTTCATAGGCTACGGTAACTGCTTTCCATCAGGCGGGCCGTATGCTTGTTTGCCACACTGGTGGTATAAAAAAAATAAATAAAAACGGAACCCTTATAAGATCACTTTGTTGTCCCTCTGTCAAGACCCTCTATGTCGAGAATGCGTGGAGGTATCAAGCTGAAATTTGAACTGTATACTCAGGCCTACGGTTCCATTAAGTTGTAAAAAACTGCTAAGTTTTCGTAAAGAATAGTTACGGCTTTATTCAGCAAAAAACGCATATTTCGACACATTCTCAAAGGAATCAAAACCTATATGGTACTTCCCGTTGACCTAGAACTATGAAATTTGGCAAATAACATCGTTATAGACTACAAGTACAAAAATAAATCTCAAAACTATACATTTGTAATTAAATCTTAAAAAATAGGGGGTGTATATTTTTATAGGGGGCGAAATTTCAAATTGAAGCTACTAGTTCAAATAGGGTATCATATGAAAGGGCTTGATGTGCACATTGCAAAATATATTTTATTTCTTTTTTCCGACGCATTATTTCTTATTTATAATGAAAAATATCAAATTTATAATGATCCTACGTACGGAACCCTCGGTGGGCGAGTCCGACTAGCACTTGTCCGGTTTTTTTTATATAAAAGTGCTCAAGGGTTGCCACGTGAGAACTGCTCTTACGAAGAAACTGACGCACCTATTTGTGTCTACTTTTTTGTGTACTGTACGCTGCTGTCTTTGATAGGCAAATACAAGAGTAATACCAAAAGTCGCGTGATGCGAACCTATTTGCAATTTCATTCAATGCATCGTGCTAGCTCGTATTACGATGCGACATTGCGACGCATTTTTATGTTTTCATCACAAATTAGGCTGCGGTCACATTTGTCCAATAGGTTATTTGATCAACGATTTTATCGGTTTTAAATGTAAGGATGTCACAATAATAAACCCACACGTGAAAGAATTACTTTGATATCACAAAAATCTCTCGAGATATGTTAATTTGAAAATTACAATTTTGAACTTTCCCGAAAACGCTCCATACGACAGGCTACTAGGTTATGACGTCACACGTTTGTATTATGTATGGATTAAATCAGAAATTTGTACGACAGCAGGAGCACGACCCACTCTCGTCCGTCTCAGACAGAAGGAGGATTTGGCCTACACTCCCCACGCTGGCCAGACGGGTTGGGGAGGCCTGATCGATGTTTCATAATGTATGTCCTTTAATGGCCTTGTACAACATCCAGGGGAAGAGACGGAGTGATACTATTCTAGTCTGCCGAAAACCACACGGCCAACTCCTCATGACGCCAACAAACTCCTCGAAAAAAACTTCCTTGGTTAACTAAATACAGACTCTTAAAATAGCATTTGTACGAACGTGGAAAAAAATATCAAAAATTATACAAATGTTTTTTTTTATACTATGTCGGGTGGCAGACAAGCATACTGCCCGTCTGATGTGAAGCGGTTACCGTACCCATATTAACGATCGCAACATAAAATATTGCTAACGCGCCGCCATCCCCGCTGCCAGCGCAGCATCGCCTTCCTTTCTGATGATTTCACTCACTCGCAGGATCACAACAATCCTCCAGGGAATTGTTATTTGGCTGCCGTATTCTGTGAGGTGGAGGTACATTCCCTAGTCGGGTAGCTTACAATTACGCTCCGTACCTATTTTCGCCAGAGCTTAGTTTGTCAGTCTTTTGGTACTAATATGTATAATAATAAACATATAAAAATAATGTTGTCCCCGGCCGATTTCCTGCCATTTCGGGTAATTTGTGTATTTTGGGTATTTCTGGTAATTTGTGGCAAGCGGTGGCTTGCCACAAATTACCAGCAATAGAAGCAGTTATGGCAGGCGTTCATCCCTCTTCTATAATAGCCCGGTATTTAGCTCACCCAGATCTCATCTCCATAGCCCATTAATTTTCCATCACACTTTGAAATAATCTCAACGCATGCCGAGACCTGCTCATGGGTATATTGTTCCATTGATTATCCTGGAGCGGGTCACGGCGGGCGTACAACATTACATCTAACTTCTCAAAGGGGCCTATGCGCGTTGGATCCATGTCCCAGCGCACGCCTATCAAATGACCGGGCTTGACCCGTGATGAAAAAGAATTACTAATATACAAACCTAGATGCAATGCGTAACAGAGCAAAAAGCAACTAATTATGGCATGTTACAAGAGTTTTCTCCGAGTAATCGAGCCCATCCAAAATGCGAGAGTATTTTCTTGACCAAATTCCCTACTAGCCCATTTACCACAGACCAAACGCAAACAAAACGACTGATTGATTATCTCATAAGGTCGATTGATGGATTGAGGATCGGGGTCAATGGCCGACAGCATATTAATAACGGTTGGGACACACTAGTGACATATCTCGATGAGGATAAAATAAGCCGGGTTACATATAACGGACATTTTTTTTTAGAAAACTACGACGTAATAGGTGACATTAGTACAATTTTTACACATATTTCGGGTGGAAGTGATTCATCAACATCTTTGAGCCATAGCCATCTTCACCTGCACGCGGTGCACCCTGCTGACTGACAAACGAAGTTCAGGCGAAAAGAGAGGTAGGGAGCGTAATTGTAAACTATCCGACTGGGGAATGTACCTCCACCTCACAGAATACTGCACCCAAATAACAATTGTCTTGAAGGTTGTTGTGTTCCTGCGAGTGAGTGAGGTCATTAGAAAGAAAGAAAAGAAGGAATATAGGCTGGCAACGGATCGGCGATCCCTTAGTAATGCTGATCTCCATGGGCGGTGGTGATTGCTATCCATCAGGTGACACACATGCTCGTTTGCCCCCTCTCATATTATAAGAAAAAACCATTACGCAGGTCGTACGTTTCTTTACGTAATGGTATATACAAACTTATAGATGAACAATCCGTCGCCGGAATTGCCACTTAAATTCACTTTCACATTCAAGATAGTGTGATGAAAGTGAATCTAAGCTCTGCGGATTTAGAGTAGTAATGATTTAGATACATGTTCTTATAAATAAATAATAATAAATAAATATTGTCAGACAAATTACACAGCGCCATCTAGCCCCAAAGTAAGCTAAGCTTGTGTTATGGGTACTAGACAATTGATAAACATACGTAAATACATTTTTTTTGTAAATACATACTTATGATACATAGAAAACACCCAAACTGAGACAAACAGACATGTTCATGCACACAAATGTTTGTCCTATGTGGGAATCGAACCCACGAGCGTTGGTGTCGAAGCCGCGTCATTGACCGCTACGCCACCGAGCTCGTCAAATCATATCTTATCGTCTTACATCTAATTTGTATGACGTTTCTAAGTGCTTTATAAAGTTCAAGGAATAAAGATATTTTGATTTGATTTGATCTATGAGGCTAAGAATCTCAATCTATGACAAATCCATGTAATATTACGATAGATAGATAGTATGTGCGGTTGTTTGTTTGTTTACGAAGTTCGAACTATTGAACCGATTGCGGTAAAAGTTGGTAAGAAAGATTAAGGTCGAACGACAGTCCAAAGGGATAGTGTTCACGAATTCTACACGAAGGAAGTCACAGGACTAAGTTGCATATGCTGTATATAAAATAAATTAATATTTCTGGACAATTTACACAGCGCCATCTAGTCCCAAATTAAGCGCAAAGCTTGTGTTATGGGTACTAGACAACTGATAAATGTACTTAAATACATTTTTTTTTTGTAAATACATACTTATAATACATAGAAAATACCCAGACCAAGACAAACGGACATGTTCATGCACATAAATGTTTGTCTTGTGCGGGAATCGAACCCGAGACCTCGGAGTTCAAAGTGGCCATTGCTAACCATTCGACCACCGAGCTCGTCAAATTATTGGTATCACTACACAAGTTATTAGTAAAAAAAGTAAATAAACTAACATTACATATAAATAAATAAATAAAAATAAGTACTTAACACAAGTTTTTTTTATACCACAATAGTGAGAAACAAGTATACGACCCGCCTGATGGAAAGCTGTTACCATAATTTAGTAATGGGTATGCCATATCTATAGAAGTAGAATAACATTACCTATTACTCACTGTACTTTTATATTGTATTTTGCAAATAAAGCATATTCTATCTATCTATCTATCTAAGGTCACTAAAGTTTACTGACCTACTTATACCCCAAAACCGAATCAAAATGCACAGATAACAAAATTTTAAGGTGTAATCTTAAAGAATTATAACAAAAGATATTTTTACCTTTTATCTTCTTTACAAATCTTTATCTTTCGCATGTTTTATTGTCGGTCGGAAATTAAACAGGAAGGGAACACTCTGAAATGTTTACATTTAAACTTTTTCAGAGGAAAATGCGTTGTTATTTATGATTTTCCTTTTTAACTTAAAACTAGGTGTGACTGCGTCATGGACATGGCCGTGTGTTGCACGTTATATGCACTAAAATTATCTCAAAATGGCAGCGCTTTCCCCTGCACCGCACGCGACGTTGCATAGTCCTTACTTACCGTTATAAATTCTTTGATCCTTCGTCTATCCAGTGGTGTGATTGAATTTTGAATGGAGATGATAGATATGTAGCCGCAACACCAAACAGTATCCCCCGATTTTATTATCATAAATTTTTAGGGTTCCGTACCTCGAAAGGAAAAACGGAACCCTTATAAGATCACTTTGTTGTCCGTCTGTCTGTCAAGACCCTCTATATCGATAATGCGTGGAGGTATCAAGCTGAAATTTGAACTGTATACTCAGGTCTACGGTCCCATGAAGTTGTAAAAAAATCAAACTGCTAAGTTTACGTAAAAAAAAGTTACGGCCGAAACAAAAAGCGCATATTTCGACACATTTTAAAAGGAATCAAAACCTATAGGGTACTTCCCGTTGACCTAGAACTATGAAATTCGGCAAGTAACATCACTATAGACTACAAGTACGTACAAGAATAAATATCAAAACTATACATTTATAATTAAATCTTAAAAAATAGGGGGTCTAAATTTTTTATAGGAGGTCAAACTTTCAAATTGGGGCTACTAGTTCAAATGGGATATCATAATTATGAAAGGGCTTGATGTGCACATTGCAAAATATATTTTATTTATTTTTTCCGACACATTATTTCTTATTTATAACGAAAAAATATCAAATTTATAATGATCTTACGTACGGAATCCTCGGTGGGCGAGTCCGACTCGCACTTGTCCGGTTTTTTTGCATTAAGGAAACAATTTTAATGACATATTCACATCAGAATATTTAACGTGCGTAAGTGACACGATGTCTTTGAGATAATATCAAGCTCATATATATGTAGTGTACCTTAATGAATAACTAAAGAGGTTCTGATCAACGTGAAACTTCTCTTTGAACAGAACCTTATTTATAAGCGACTGGCGGGTCGTATGCTTGTCTGCCACCCGACGTAGTAAAAAAAAGTATCGTAAAATACACAAAACTAGAACGATCTGCGATCTTAAAGTTTTAATAACTTAAGTCTGACCTGTTTTATGGTCGATCAAAGTTTTGTGGGAAACTCCATTTTAAAAAGATAAAATTATTTAAAAAAATTGTTGGAAAAACAATAAAAAATTATATAACTTTTGTTACGACACTAGCTACATAAACGTAATATTTAACATAGCTGACGTACAAATTTCTGACTTAACGAATATAAAATAGCACGGCGGCGTGACGTTATAACGTGGTGGCATTTTGTATGGAGCGTTTTCGGAACAGCCCAAATTTGTGATTTTCAAGTTATCATATCTCGGGAAGTTTTTATAGGTACTATCGAATTCTTTCATCAATAGGCGTAATAAGTTCTTTGATTCTTCATCTATCCAGTGGTGTGATTGAATTTTGGATGGAGATGATAAATTTGTAGCTGCAACACCCTCCTTATAGATTTGCCTCCTTATAGAAGCAGTTTAAAAGACGTACCTATTCACGTCTAAAAAGAATTGTCGTTTAGCTCCGACGACAAACGCTTCTCAAAATTTGAACGCGGTATCTCGACAGAATGTGACAGCCGTACTCTGCTATTTTTTTACAATTTAACGGCATTACGTCACCATTTTTTTTCTGTTCATCTTCGCATGAGATTCTAAATCATTCCTTTTATTACGATGTATATAGAAACCATTAATCAGCAACCACCTAGGTGACATGATTTGTTTTTAGTACCGAAGACTTTTTATTTATAGTTTTACGGTTCTGGAAACAAAGTCTTTTAGAGCACGACTTTATGTTATTTTTTTCATTTTATTCCTAGCATTATGTTCCTGAAGGACATGGAGGAATCAGGAATCGTCTCGTTCCTCAATCACTCAATAGTAAAACGATTGAGCAACCCGCAGTTGAGCAGCGTGGTCTAAACCCCCTTCTATTGATCCTGGCTCCAATATTCAAACAGTGGGAGATATGGGTCGTCGTCAACACTTATTCATCCCACTGCTGGGATACGGGTCTCCCCTCAATCGAAGGAATTTAGAGGATACTCCACCACATTGCTCAATTGCTGGTTGGCGGAGGTCAGTGTTTTTCAAGCCGCATAAAGGCCTTTTGGCTTAACGACTGTCATTAATGGCAACAGCCGGAACCGACGACTTAACGTGCCCTCCTGAGGAACTCAAGATAAATAAACCCATCCATAGACAGACTGCGGCCGACGGTGCTTAACTTGCGTGTTCGGTTATACTGATACGCGCAAAGACGCCATCGAGCTTCTCCTATATATAGTAGGGTAGGATGAGTTGGTGCCGATAATCACAGTTCATACATAGTTAGGTATAGAAAACCCTTCATACTGAAAATTCGAGGTTATTTATGTTCTCTTACAGTCGATAACAAGCGGAACTATGGATCTAGCCAATAGTTTGCGTCACCAGTTTACCATAACATTATTATTTATTATGAAGACTTGCAAAACTTTTTGTTTTTCGACCTAGAATTTTGTAATTGTGGAGATAAAACGAAACGGCTACAGTTTAGGGTTCCTGAAGACTGTAGAAGGTACTAGAGGTCTTCAACATGTATGTTTGTCTTGGTCTGGGTGTTTTCTATGTATTATTTATTTATTTATTTATTCTTTATTGCACACAATCCATTACATGATTATATACAAAAAGCGAACTTAATGCTAAAGCATTGTCTACCAGTTTACCTTTCGGACATGTATGATTTATTGTAGGAGGGGTGCCTTATTTTAAATAACATATACAACATACATATTATATGTATGTAGTTACAAAAAAAACTTATTGAAGTATAATATCAGTTATCTAGTCCTGAAGACTGACTTCAGGCAGTAGGGCCATGTTTTGGTGAGGACGTCTTTTCAGTACTGATTGTGAATTTACTTCAAGTATTCATCATCAAATAATACCCCACAAATTCTAGAATAAACACCACTGTATAAAGAACCTTCGCTCCGATAGTTTTTGGGTCATGTTTGATCTTAGTGTTATGTAATCTGTAACTGAATTTCGTGAAAGTTTCCAACTTTCGCCGTTAACTTCACTAGTTGTGAGTTTAAGTTGGTAGGTATTGTAGTGTTTGATTCAATAAAAACAGTTATAGAGTAACTTAAGGAACAAAGTATTGCCGGATGAGTGGAGCTTTGAGTTCCTTTATCGAATTTCAGAATAGAAGTAATGAAAGTGTCCTATATGACAAGCTCGGTGGCGTAGCGGTCAATGACGCGGCTTCGACACCAACGCTCGTGGGTTCGATTCCCTCATAGGACAAACATTTGTGTGCATGAACATGTCTGTTTGTCTTAGTCTGGGTGTTTTCTATGTATCATAAGTATGTATTTACAAAAAAAAATGTATTTATTATATATTACTTCCTCTCCTACGCCGCGCCGGCGGTTTACTCTCCCTCCGTCTTACGAATTTTCAATCCCAAAAAGTGCACAACGCCGCTAAAGAAGTTTTCACTTCAAAAAAGAGGGGTGTGACTGTGACATGGACATGGTCGTCTGTTGCAAAGCATGTGGATTACCTGATGAAAGCAATCACCACCGCCCATCAATCAGCACCACCAAGGGGTCGCCGATCGGTTACCAACCTATACTCCTTCCCTTCTTTCTTTCTGTCATGTAAAAAGCTCAAATTACACAGCGCCACCTAGCCCCAAAGTAAGCGAAGCTTGTGTTATGGGTACTAGACAACTGATAAACATACGTAAATACATTTTTTTTGTAAATACATACTTATGATACATAGAAAACACCCAGATCAAGACAAACAGACATGTTCATGCACACAAATGTTAGTCCTGTGTGGCAATCGAACCCACGAGCGTTGGTGTCGAAACCGCGTCATTGACCGCTACGCCACCGAGCTCGTCTTGTACATTTTTTTTTTTGTAAATACATACTTATAATACATAGAAAACACCCAGACCAAGACAAACAGACTCAGCTCTAGGTGGAATCGTGGCGGCCTTAGGCCGTATCTTGGTTCTTATTAGCTGACCCCATTAATCTTATTACATATTATCTTGGTTCTTATGTATCAGCTTTAGCCGTGTGGTTTCCGGCAGACTAGAATAGAATCACTCCATCTCTTCCCGTGGATGTCGTACTAAGGGAAATACATTATAAAACATCGATCAGGCCTCCCCAACCCGTCTGGCCAGCGTGGGGAGTGTAGGCCACATCCTCCTTCTGTCTGGAACGGAAGAGAGAGGGTCGTGCTCTTATAGTGGAGACTAAAATGACCTGATGATGATGACTCCGCAAAACTGTCTGTAATTTGTAAGAATTACCCTTCAGTATTACCCTGCTCCGACCGCCTCTAACATTTGGCCGCCCTAGACCCGGGTCTAGTTAGCATAGTTGGCCTTAAAGAAAGTTCGCCATTGGCTGTATAAGTAATATAGAAAGGGAACGAAATAGTGCTGCATGATGCCATAAATTGGACCCAACTCAGCATTATGCCGTGGACTGACTATGGCAGACCCCAGCGCTGATTTACAGTATTGGGTATAACTGTATCATGTATTGTGTTCAAAGAAGCTGATATGACGCTCACAGCCTCTTATAATTGCACCGCTCACCATATGCAGGGAATTTATCCTCACACATTGGAACCAAAATGGATCTTTCATTTAGTAAAAACTGTATCAGCATCATCATTCTGTATGTACCCACTGCTGGATATAAGCCTTCCCCAATGCTTTCTACCAAATACGATTCTCCGCCTTGCGCATCCAGCCGCTTCCAGCAGCTTTATTAAGGTCATCGGACCATCTAGAATGATGTTGTCCACCTTTCTCCTGCTTCTATCTGCCATCACTTACTCGCCAGATGTGACCGGCTCATTGCCACTTCAGCTTGCAAACTTAAATTTGAAGATTATATCCACAACTTTGGTTCTCCATCGAATTTCTTCGTTCCGTATTCGATCGCTCAGAGAAACCACGAGCATAGCCTCTCTATCGCTCGCTGCGCGAATTTTAGCCTGTGGTCCAGTCCGATGGTCAGTGTCCAAGTTTCTTCTCCACAGGTCAATGCAGGGAGGACTTACTAGTTGAAGACTTCAGTCTACAATCATTGGCATACTTGTGCGGCGAAGATATGCCAAAGCTTTCCAAAAGCTGTCCAACCGAATTGAGTGCGTCTATCGATCTCTTTGTTGAAATTACCCCGGCCAAGCTGTAAGGAATGTCTAAGGTAGACATAGTCTTTAACCATTTCAATAGCTATATTCTCTACGTTAACCGGGCTAGGAATAACAAAATCATTGTACACGACTTTCGTCTTGTCGAAATTCATTCAAAGCCCGACGGTAAAACTGTATAATTAGGTTTTTTATAAGCTAAAATTTATCGTCAAATGTCATAGGCTAATTGCTATGCTTTAGACTGTGGTCACGGTTGATATATGTACTACAAAGGCGGTTATTCTGGCCATTATTACTAGTTAATTTTAATTTAAGGTTTCTCTAAGGGATTTAATTCGAGAACAATTAATTCCAGAGGCGGATTTGTACTCTTAGCCGCCCTAGGTCGTATCGTGGCCGCCTTAGGCCGTAACTTGGTTCTTATTTATAAGCTTTATACCTATTTATATAATTCTTCTCCGCAAAACCGCTATGGTAGACTGTAATTTGTAAGAATTACCCTTCGGTAATACCCTACTCCGTCTCTTTTCCGGCAGACTGGAATAGAATCACTCCGTCTCTTCCCGTGGATGTCGTACAAAGCGACTAAGGGATATACATTATAAAACATCGATCAGGCCTCCCCAACCCGTCTGGCCAGCGTGGGGAGTGTCGGCCAAATCCTCCTTCTGTCTGAGACGGAAGAGAGAGGGTCGTGCTCCTGTAGTGGAGACTAATAATGACCTGATGATGAATACCCTACTCCGGCCGCCCTTAACATTTGGCCGCCCTAGGGTCTAGTTGGCCTTAAGGAAAATCCGTCATTTAGTAATTCAACGGGGAACGTGGTACACCCTGCTGACTGACAAACGAGGCTCTGGCGGAAAGAGAGGTAGGGCATAGCGAATTTTTTAAGCTGCCCAACTGGGGAAGTATCTTCATCTCACAGAATACCATAGCCAAATATCAATTCCCTTGAGAGTTGTTGTATTCCTGCCAGTACGAAACGTAGAGCGCGCTCTCTCTCTCTCTCTCTAAATGGACAGAAGACTTTATAAATAGTGCTGGATGCGTACAAAGGAGGACCACATGGTGGAAAGCATTGGAGTGTATCATTGGGGTCAACTAGCCGTGGGCGGATACATTCTGATAGTGATGATGAATTCGATACCAAATTTAGAATCTATCAGATGTATTATGTACATGTATCATCATCATCAGGTACTTTTAGTCTCCACTACAGGAGCACGACCCTCTCTCGTCCGTCCCAGACAGAAGGATTTGGCCTGCACTCCCCACGCTGGCCAAACGGGTTGGGGAGGCCTGATCGATGTTTGATAATGTATTTCCCTTACTCGCCTTGTACGACATCTACGGGAAGAGACGGAGTGATTCTATTCTAGTCTGCCGGAAACCACACGGCCACTACTATGTACATGTATGGTAGTGATTAAATTCGTTGTGAGTTCTGACTCGTTCTGACCCGGGACTGCAATGGACTTCATTGTTCAGAAGCCGTAGTTTTACCCCAGGACTGCAATTGACTTCATTATTCATTGCCTTTTTTGGCGGTCGCCGCTGTTAATCCTGGCTACACAAGAGACACAGTGGTGAGAATGTGTGGTGAGCCCCCGTCCCGATTGTAAAACGTTCTCCTTTCATCAATTAAAAATAGTTGATGGTTAGGGAATGCAATCTCGTTCTCGCGAGATCTCTCCGCGGGGCGGCGGCGGGGCCTGAGGTAGCGGTCGGGGGACGAGGTCTAAGGGAATCTAAGCGAGACCTCGTCCCCCGATCGCTACCTCAGGCCCCGCCGCCGCCCCGCGCGAGATCTCGCGAGAACGAGATTGCATTCCCTATTGATGGTCTTCAATTTGTTGATTTTCAATTTTTTTAACAAATATAACTTTATTTCCACGCTGGGAAGGAGTCAAACAAGCATACGGCCGACCGTAGTCTATGGAAACGTACAATACAAGTAACATCATTTTTCTCACTGACTCCTTATGCCTGGAGATCCAACTCTTTCTATGGAAGCTGTAACGATGTGACACATTGTTTCACAGCTACGATACGTATCTTCGCATCGCTTAGCTACTTCGTTCTACATATTTGGTGGAAACGTAGCCTAACGACAAACTGAACCAAGAGAGATTTGGTTTCATAACGTGTTTACCGTCTAGAGAAAACGAAGAGGATCAAAATTATACAGAACCAGGAAAACACATTCCATAAAGAAAGATAAGCAAGAAATCACAACAGATAACAAGATTCAAGATTTTATTTTTGCCACTAAGTATGTACATCAGATCTTATAATAGGAAGTACAGTTCAACTTGCCACCTTTTTTAAGTATTGCAAATGATGACAGCAGATTATCTCATTACAAAATATTAAATGTCATTATCTCATTACAAAATATTAAATGTCAATATCCATCACAAAGTAATTGACATTAAATCATTTCAAATTAATTATAAAACAGAGGAGAAGCACAATGAAGATAGTAGAAAGTCAGGCAAGCAAGAAACCAAAACCTTGATGCTTTATCAACGTAGCATATCCTCATGTCAAATGTAAAGTGCTAAAATAAGTGTGTTATTTATAGGTTTCTGAAATGCAAGCATACTTTTCAGAAAGCTATAAACAGCATATTACACGCCGTCATTGCACTACATCTGATAAATTAATGATAGAACCAAGAGCCAAAAAATTATTACGGTGAAAGAATGAGACGTTATGTACTTCCTAGACTATGTAATAATATTCCAATATTAACAAAATATGTTAAAAATATGAGTAAACCTACCTTTCTTTTTTGGCAGACAAGCATACGGCCCGCCTATTTGAAGCGGTTACCGTAGCCATATTAACGCTCGCAACATAAAATATCGCTTGCGCGCCGCCACCCCCGCTGCCAACGCAGCATCTCCTTCATTTTTGGTGACCTCACTCACTCGCAGGAATACAACAACCGTCAAGGGAATTGTTATTTGGCTGCGGTATAGGTAGAGGTACATTCCCCAGTCGGGTAGCTTACAATTACGCTCCCTACCTCTCTTTTCGCCAGAGCTTCGTTTGTCAGTCAGCAGGGTGCACCGCGTGCAGGTGAAGTTGGCTTTAGTTCAAAGATGTTGATGAACCACTTACACCCACCTTGAAAATGAAGTTAAGAAAATACTTTATAAATAAATTGTAACAAAATGAAATACTATGAATATTAATTAGATTTATTTATTGTGTTATTAAATAATATCAAAAGTATGTATCATGATAAACGTTAGATAGGTAGCATACTGTATGTATGCGACAGTATGTATTTCGAAATTTTGAGTTTCATGGCACCGGACGGACAGACAGAACGACTTTTTTTCGGAAAACCAAGGTCACTTTGCATTATTACTTTTTGATGCTCTACACGAATCCGATGTCAGAATTTCAAAATTTTGAGTTTCATGGCAACGGACAGACAGAACGACCGGACGATTTCATAAGCTCAATGAATTTCGCTGATCGATGAATTTCGCTGAAAATTGCCATTGCTGGCCATGCAACCACCGAGATCGTTCGTCATTTATATATTTCAAAGAGAAAACACATTACATTTCCCACATCGTCGCCGTAATCGGGTAAATAACTTCGGCCGAAACTGGCTGTGCGTGCGTGACATACCAAATACCCGGTAACTTAAATATAGTACGATTTCCGTCATTGATTAAGACATAAACATAAACCATACTTATTGTGGTTGCCAACGCATAAAAAACTAACGTAAATCATTTTATGTCATTTTTCTGGAATAACTTGTACACGTATAAGTTTCGCAGAAAACAAATGTGTTTATAAATAATCCTTAGATCAATATATTATATTAAGGTACCAATAAACACATATTACATAAATAATACTAGCTGTTACATGCGGTTTCGCTTTTTTTTATATTAGCTCAGTATAGTAGGAGTGGTAAGCGAAAAGAAGAGCCCCAATCGCAACGGCAACAGACAAGAGACCTTGATGTCTTGTCAGTTGACGCTGCCATGCTGGCCTACAAGATGCTTCTTCACGCTTCGCTTGAAGGATCCCATATTGTACGATTGAGGAAATATATATGCCGGCAACGCGTTCCACTTTTTAATAGTGCGACATAGATAGGAGTTGCCAAACTTTTTAGTACGCGACGGAATGAAATCTACGGTGAATTTGTGGTACCCTGTGGGAAATGGGAAAGTGAGTTTGTTCCATTTTCGCGTCTTAATCACTTTTTTTTATTCCTGGACAAAATACACATGCCCATCTAGTCCCAAACTAAGCAAGGCTTGTACTATTGTTACAAGGTAACTGTTATAATAATTAAATACATTTTTTTGTAAATACATACATATCATCATCATCACCAGGTCCATTTTAGTCTCCACTACAGGAGCACGACCCTCTCTCGTCCGCCCTAGACGGAAGGAAGATTTGGCCTACACTCCCCAAGCTGGCCAAACGAGTTGGGTTGAATTTGAATACCTATATCTTATTTCCACGGGGAAAAAGAATATAAAATTATTAGATTCCGCTCGCTGAAAGTCGGTTATCGCGCCAAACTTTTGGTTATCCCTCGGGAACAGCTTATTTTTTCAGGGTATAAAGTATCCAATTATTTATTCTGCACTTCTACTATAATGTATGCAGAGTTTCAGGGTAATTAGTTCAGTAATAATAGTAATAATTAGTCCGCAGAGCAGCTTGTGGCGAGCTGTTGTGTGAGTAATATTAAGTGAGTAATGAGCCGGGATAATGCCACTATGTCTATCTCCCTTTTTTTATATCAGCTCAGTAAGCGAAGGGGGGACAAGAGACCTTGATGTCTTGTCAGTTGACGCTGCCATGCTGGCCTACAAGATGCTTCTTCATATACTAATAATAATAGTTAGAAACTAATGGTTCGAATTGAAAGAAATATTTTCATATTGTATAGCCAATTTATCTAGGAAGGCTTTATAAAGTCACTCTACAACCAATAAAAAAAAAAATAAGCCCGCAGGGCAGCTTGTGGCGAGCTGTTGTGTGAGTAACGACACCACGGACCCGAGTCTCCAGAGAGTCGGTCAGGGCCTTCGTCTCCGGTGTGTCTTCATCGGTCGGAGTGCAAACACAAGAAGGTCCGCAGGACTCTCAGCTCTGGCTTGCCTTCATTGGCCGTCCAGAGAGGTGCCGTTAGAGCTATATGCTCCAGGGGTGGAAGTGTTAAAGGGCATAATGCCGCTAGTACCTTCGGAGAAAACTCTGAATCACTCACACTGGTGTTGCCCCCAGCCGATTTCCTAGCATTTCGGGGGCCCATCTAGTGAGTGTCAAGCCACCGCCTGCCGCAAATAACTAGCAATAGAAGCAGTTATGGCAGGCATCCGTCCCTCTTTTGTAATAGCCCGGTATTTAGTTAACGCAGTTCTCATATCCACAGCGCATTGATTTTCCATCATACTTTGTAATACTCTCAACGCCTGCCGAGACCTGCTCATGGGTATATCGTTCCATTGATATATTCTGCCATCCTAGCGGGTCACAGCGGGCGTACAACAAACTTGTCAAAGGGGCCTCTACGCGTCGGTTCCATATCCCCGCGCACGCTTATCAAATGACCGGGCTTGACCCGTGATTAAAAAGAGATACATATAATAATAAACAGAAGCAAAGTAGAAATAGATAAATATTTCTGAACAATTTACACAGCGCCATCTAGTCCCAAATTAAGCGCAAAGCTTATACTGTGGGAACTAGACAACTGATAAATATAATTAAATACATTTATTTTTTTATAAATACATTATTATAATACATAGAAATTTCGCCGTGTGATTTCTGGCAGACTATAATAGAATCACTCCGTCTCTTCCCGTGGATGTCGTACAAAGCGACTAAGGGTAATACATTATAAAACATCGATCAGGCCTCCCCAACCCGTCTGGCCAGCGTGGGGAGTGTAGGCCAAATCCTCATGTCTGTGACGGACGAGAGAGGGTCGTGATCCTGTAGTGGAGACTAAATGACCTGATGATGATGATAGAAAACACCCAGACCATGAAAAACAGACATGTCCATGCACACAAATGTCGGTAGTCAAAGTAGACATTACCACTTACATAGACTAACCACCGCGATCGTTTTTATCAATGAAAAATGACGGGGAATTATAAAACGGGGAAAAACCACACGGGCGATGCTGTGGCAGGTCGATAGTAAGATAAAATTTTGAGATGTAAGTGGTTCATCAACACCTTTGAACCAAAGCCAACTTCACCTGCACGCGGTGCACCCTGCTGACTGACAAACTAAGCTCTGTCGAAAAGAGAGGTAGGGAGCGTAATTGTAAGCTACCCGACTGGGGAATGTACCTCCACAGAATACCGCAGCCAAATAACAATTCACTTGAGGGTTGTGTTCCTGCGCGTAAGTGAGGTCACCAGATAAGAAATAGATGCTGCGGTGGCAGCGAGGGTGGCGGCACGCGAGCTATATTTTTAATGTTGCGAGCGTTAATATGGCTACGGTAACCGCTTCACATCAGGCGGACCGTATATGCTTGTCTGCCAACCGACGTTGTATAAAAAAAAATTATAATGATATAATCTTAGTAACAGTTTAATAAGAAAGTTACAAAGAAATCATAGTTCTTTTTAACATGAAAATGAGCCTTAAAATCTTTTATTGATAATTTTAACAAAAAAAAACCAACTCCACAATTTACTTGGATGGGCGCTCTCCTTCTAGTAACAAAAAAAAACTGACTGTAAAAATTACTTGGTTGGGCGCCCTCCTGATGGCTAGATGGTCCGATGTCCTTAAGAAAGTGGCAGGATGGAGAGGAACGTATCTGGTGGAAGGCATTGGGGAAGGCTTATATCTAACAGTGGGTAGATACAGGCTGATGGTGATGACGAAAAAATATGGAACCAATCTGGAAGTATATTTTTTTAGGAGACACTGGAAAACGAGCATGAGTGTCACCTGATGGAAAGCAATCACCACTGCCCATGGAGTTCAGCAACACCAAGGGGTCGCCGATCCGTTGCCAGCCTAATTCTCCTTCCTTTCCTTCTTTCTGGTGACCTCTCACTCACCCCGGACCGGTCACTCGCAGGAACACAACAACCCTCAAGGGAATTGTTATTTGGCTGCGGTATTCTGTGAGGTGGAGGTACATTCCCCAGTCGGGTATCTTACAACTACGCTCCCTACCTCTCTTTTTGCCAGAGCTTCGTTTGTCAGTCAGCAGGGTGCACCGCGTGCAGGTGAAGTTGGCTTTGGTTCAAAGATGTTGATGAACCACTTACACCCCATATGATGATGAAAAAAATATGTGACCATTCCGGAAGAATACTCTTTCAAATAAAAAAAACTTTTTTTCAAATCGGTTTATAAATGACAGAGTAATGAAGTCACAAACATAAAAAAAATACAGCCGATTTGAGAACGTCCTCCTTTATTGGAGTCGGTTAAAAACTCAATATAGAACAGCCTCCATACCACCATCTCTTATTGCGATTCAATAACTGAATAAAATGCTTATTCATACCAATGAATAAGCGACTCTATTTCAAATGGAATAGAGTCGCTTATTCATTGGTATAAATAAGCAATCTATTCAATTATTGAACCACAATAAGAGATGGTGGTAAGGGGGCACAGTGGTCAAAATTCGACCATAATAATTTTAAATTATGATTTTAACAAAAAACAAAATAGTTTATACGAGTGTATGTGTCAATTACATGGTAGTGTGTGTATGTAATATTTTTTTTATTTTTATGAAATTATTTCAAAGAAAATCATCATCATCATCATCATCATCAGGTCATTTTAGTCTCCACTACAGGAGCACGACCCTCTCCCGTCCATCCCAGACAGAAGGAGGATTTGGCCTACACTCCCCACGCTGGCCAGACGGGTTGGGGAGGAAAGAAAATAATACCATAAAAATACATTCTCCATTCTGCACTTATTCTCTATATAAACTATAGTGTGCGAAATTTCATACTACTCCGCCCGCGAAATTTTCATAAAAAGGAGTACAGAGTTTTTGCTACACGTATTAATATATAGATTAAAAGAAACAATACAAATTTGCGTGTAATTTTAAAAAAAGTTTTCTTTATCTCACAGCGCCTTCCGTAATCAATTATCCGTAATAACATTTGGAAACATATATATTACCAAAGATAGTCATTCTTAAAAGTAAAACAATAAAAGACACATTCAGTTAATTCTGAAAAACACACACATAAACTTATTTTTTCAACAAATTAAAAAAAAAACAGAACACGCAAAGACAATTAAAATTCAAAATGGCCGAGAAATATATAAAAGTCCACTTACTACCTTTTGACATCATTGCACCTCCCCGATACAAGCACAGTGCAGCGAGGAACAAAGGATCCAGGCTTCCCCCCACCCCTTTCACAGAGTAAAAAAAACTGTAAAATTTCCAAATAGATACACCTCAGGTATAATATCCGAGCACAAACTTTAAAAAATATGTAAAATAAAACACTAGTACGTTAATCCGAACGCGTTACTAACATGGGTTTATTTTTTTTTTCGCAAATTAAAAGGCCACAATTCTGCGCGCTCTTTTGTTCGATCTTAATCGTTTGCCAACAATCAAAATCAGAATTCTATTTTCAAATTGTGTTCATTATCTATTTAGTTTTAATTTTGTTTTGTAATTGGTTGGAAATTGAATGATTTTTGGGTTCTTTTTTAATTTGTAAAATTCAGGTGGATACACACACACCGTCGCTGGGAACGTACGCGGCACACTGAAGGCTCTGCAGGGAAGGCAGTATGCATTGATTAGGCGTAGCTGACAGCGTATACATGTCTCGTTCCCTCTTATTGGTTGTCCGTCTCTCTCTGACGCGTGTCCAGTCGTTAGCAGCAACGAATTTTGGCTTGGAAAGCATAGCGTTTCTCAAACATTGTGCAAATTTAATTATTTGTAGTAGTTGCTTTTTTTTTATCGATCTAATGTTGAGTGTTTATATGTTTCGCTTTGAGATGATAAAAGTGATATGTTTCACTTAAAACTTCGTGATGTTAGTTATGTTTAAGAGTTTTTGAATATTGTTTTATACTTAAACTTTCTGTTTCTGTTCAGGAATTCGCTTGCAAGAAATTCTGAAATGTAGCTAGTATCGTTGTCGTTTTGTCGTCGACCCTTATTCACCCCCACTGCTGGGATACGGGTCTGCGTTTAATCGAAGGGGTTCACAGTTGGCGGAGGACAGTTTTTACAAACAGACTAATGCCATTAACTTGGCTTAAATTGAAGCGGTTCATCATCCTCAGGCCATTTTAGTCTCCACTACAGAAGCACGACCCTCTCTCTTCCGTCCCAGACGGAAGGAGGATTTGGCCTACACTCCCCACGCTGGCCAAACAGGTTGGGGAGGCCTTATCGATGTTTTATAATGTATTTCCCTTAGTCGCTTTGTACGACATCCACGGGAAGAGACGGAGTGATTCTATTCTAATCTGCCGGAAACCGCACGGCCAAGCGGTGCGGGGCGGTTAAATTGAAGCGGTTATTATAGCCATATTAACGCTCGCCATATGAAATATCGCTCGCACACCGCCATCACCGCTGTCATCACAGCATCTCCTTCCTTTCTGTTGACGTCACTCACTCGCAGAAACACAACAACCCTCAAGGGAACCGTTATTTGGCTGCGGTATTCTTTGAGGTGGAGGTACATTCACCAGTCGGGTAGCTTACAATTACGCTCTCTACCTCTCTTTTCGCGAGAGCTTCGTTTGTCAGTCAGCAGGGTGCACCACGTGCAGGTGAAGTTGGCTTTGGTTCAAAGATGTTGATGAAACACTTACACTCCATTATCTAACCCCATTATCCCCGTATCATAGGGGTCAATACGGGTTAGTATAACAATCATAATACGCCATTATGTGGCGGCCGCCATATTGGTTTAAAACTGGTGACAATTAAGTAATCGTGCATTGCAATGAGAAGCCAACAAGTAAGCCTAATTTCAGCTCAATCGAACCCTGGGAAGTGGATCAAATTTCACTTGCAAGATTTAATTATAGACAGTTTTTTTGAGACAGCTGGAGTACTAAATTATTAGCAAGAATACATCGTGACCCCAAATTTAATGCGTAAAGTTTGAGAACCGCTGTGTTACGCGTTGATTGCACCAAAACATATTTAATGCTGTGTCCTCTGCCTCTGACAGATTTACAGCAGCCCTACAGTCTAGATTTAAAGGAGTTAACGCAATTGCAGACCTAGATATTGGAATCTACTGGTCTTGAAGCTGGCACGAGATATATTTTTTTATAGCATGTCAAGCGCCAAATAAACATACGTTCCGCCTATTCTCTATTGTAGCGTGCGTTATTTCGGCACAGCCCGGGGGCCCTACCGCCGAAGCTGAAGCCGATTATCATTGAATATTTTGATCCCCAAAAATATGTGTTAGGTTTGAGTTACTGACAAATATTTTTAGGTTTGTCCGTAGAGCTACATGGTTGCCACCAGCTAAGATAAACACAATAGGCTATTTGACTAACATTTTTTTCGGTTTGATATGTAGGGACGTCTCCATAATATAACCATGGGTGAAAGAATTACTTCGATAGCACAAAAATCTCTCGAGATATGGTAATTTGAAAATCACAATTTTTAGACTGTAACGAAAACGCTCCATACAAAAGACTACCGAATTATGACGTCACAGGTTTGTATTTTATATGCATAAAATCAGAAATTTGTACGATAGCTATGTTAAATATTATGTTTATGTGATTAGTATCATAATAAAAGTTATAGCATTTTTTATTGCTTCTCCAATGAAAATATTACTTTTTAATAATTTCATACTTTTAAAATTGACTTTCCCGCCAAACTTTGATCGACGCTGGAAAAGTCTGACTGAAGATATTAGAATGAAAGTTTGCAGATCTTTATAGTTTTGTATATTTTACGATATTCTTAAATAATTTATACAATTTTTAAACATAGGAAAATAGCCTATTGCCAATAATGTAAAGTGAAGTCTAATTTTTGCGATCAAAAATTCCGGTTGTAATCGGCTTCAGCTTAGGCGGTAGGCCCCCAGGTCTCAGATCTTGATTTTAACTAGACAGAACATTAATCGTTAATTTGTCGAAATTTATCGCCAAAGGAGAAAATTTGTCGCTCTCCCGTCAAAGAGCTATAAGATTTTTTGTGGCAGTGCCGAAATAAGCTTATTTCGGCACAGCCCACTCGGGATCTACTAAACTGCATTACCTAACGAAGATATGATTTCCCCCAGAATTAGTTGTCAATTTGTCGAATTCAGACATCAAGTATCAGGATTACTCGACCTCCCGTTAAAAATTTATAAGTATTTTTGTGGCAGTCCCGAAATAAGCCTTGTTTCGGCACATGCAGCCCCATAAAACCTAGCTAAAATCTGATTTCACCCAAAATTACCTTGTTGCCTTGAATTTGTCGAATTTTGTCGCAAATAAAACACAACTGTGTGGCGGTGTGGTTTCCGGCAGACTAGAATAGAATCACTCCGTCTCTTCCCGTGGATGTCGTACAAGGCGACTAAGGGAACATTATAAAACATCGATCAGGCCTCCTCAACCCGTCTGGCCAGCGTGGGGAGTGTAGGCCAAATCCTCCTGTCTGTGACGGACGAGAGAGGGTCGTACTCCTGTAGTGGAGACTAAATGACCTGATGATGATGATTAAAACACAACTGGTCGACGACTACAAATTCTGGGGGAAATCATATCTTCCCTATGTTACGTAGTTTAATAGATCCCGAGTGAGCTATGCCGAAATAAGGCACGCTCTTGGCTCTAGTGTATTATCGACGAACTCGGTGGTCGAATGGCTAGCAATCGCCAGTTTAAATTAATGGTCGCGGGTTCGATTCCCGCACAAGACAATGTGTGCATGAACATGTCTGTTTGTGTTAGTACAACTACAAATAAATGTCTATAAGTACATATATCACCTATCTAGTTCCCTTAGTACAACATTGCTTAAAGCTTCCATACATTAACCAACTTGTTGGCCGTGTTGGTCATGTTGTCATCTAACAATTTAGCTGTGTAGGACGTGTTGTCAATTAAAATATCTGCCAACATGATTAACAACATATCCATACACAGATATATCGTTAGACAAAATGACCAACACGCATAACGTGTTAGTTAATGTATGGCAGCTTTTATTATTTGGGACTAGATGGCGCTGTGTAATTTGTACTGGTGGTGTGCGGCGCTGACTTATAACCTTACGATATTACCAAAATTGTAAAGCGGTTACCGTACTCTGCAAATTTTTGCATGATAAAAAGTATCACTCGCATAGGCTACACATCACTTACTTATTTGCATGTTTTTGCAAAAGCGATAACGTTAATAAAAATCTCTAACAATGCTACATTGACTACGTCGTAGAATATGCACTACGCCGTAGACATGCTACGTCGTAGACGGGCTACGCCGTAGTATACACTACGTGTAAGCAAACATAAAGGGATAAAACATTTAGGGGTGTAAGTGGTTCATCAACATCTTTGAACCTAAGCCAACTTCACCTGCACGCGGTGCACCCTGCTGACTGACAAACGAAGCTCTGGCGAAAAGAGAGGTAGGGAGCGTAATTGTAAGTTACCCAACTGGGTAATGTACCTCCACCTCACAGAATACCGCAGCCTAATTACAATTCCCTTGAAGGTTGTTGTGTTCCTGCGAGTGAGTGAGGTCACCAGAAAGAAAGGAGATGCTGAGTTGGTAGCGGGGGTGGCGGCGCGCGAGCCATATTTTATATTGCGAGCGTTACTATGGCTACGGCTACGGCTTCGAATCAGGCGGGCCGTATGCTTGTCTGCCACCCAATGTAGTATAAAAAAAAGTTACCTACTAATACATTTGAAGTTCGTTGTGTTTCTCCATGAGTGAAATCACTGTTATATTATATTTTTTATTTAATCTTTATTGGCCATTGAATATACTACCGCGTGGTTTCCGGCAGAGTAGAATAGAATCACTCCGTCTGTCTCTTTCTACACTTCTACAAGGCGACTAAGGGAAATACATTACCAAACATTGATCAGCCCCCTTACCACCAACTCTTATTGCGATTCAATAACTGAATAGAATGCTTATTCATATCAATGAATAAGCGACTCTATTCAATTTGTTACATCAGTTATTGGATCGCAATAAGAGTTGGTGGTAAGGGGACAGGTCTCCAACCCGTCTGGCCAGCGTGGCGAGTGTAGGCCAAATCCTCCTTCTATCTGGGACGGACGAGAGAGGGTTGTGCTCCTGTAGTGGACTACATATGACAGCCCAGGTAATCATGCAAACTATAGAGTTCAAACTACTGGTGGTGTCGGGTAGCGGGTCGCCGCATTCCCAATAAAATGGTTGAATGCGGTGATGACTGCCCCCATGCATCAACTCGTGAACGGGTACTGCCAGAGGGTATATTCAATTAAAATTGTTTTTTCTTCTACTTTGTCTGTAATAATAAATCCACAGCTTTCTGTCTCCCCGCTCCTCCCCGGTAATTTTTACATAAAATAATTACATAGAGATAACCATAACGAATAAATTTTTAAACTAAAATTATTTATAAATATCTTAATAGATTGTAAGAATATTGTAAGATAAAAATAGAAGATTGCTAGACCCCCGGGGTCTGTAGATTGTAATTATTATCAATAAAAAAAAACGGGTTGCACTCCGGGAGTGCCGGCAGAAGTGAACGCGAAAACTTGAACATAACGTTGTGAATTTTTGAATATTTTGGAATGGTTAGGGAATAATTTCGCACGAATTGCTTTATTTTACAGCATAAAAGTATTATAATTTATGTGATAAAATTCAATATTCATTTATTGCGCTATAGTGCACAAACATGACAATTTATATTACATTAAAAAGAAACAGCAGGAGCAGGCATACATTTTCGCCGCTCGGTAGACAGAGAAGGGAGATATTACTTCCTCTCCTACGCCGCGCCGGCGGTCTACTCTCCCTCCGTCTTACGAACTTTCGATCAGGCCACGTGTTCTGACGTGAGTTTAACATTTTTTATTCATCCCAAAAAGTGCACAACGCTTTTCATTTGAAAAATAGATGTACAACATAATAGAATTATAGCGTGGTTAGCAAAATAGTCACATTTGCTACAAAATTTATTAAAAACATGGTCGTGATTTTTCTGTCCCTGGTATCATAATATTTAACTCAAAGCGCGTCATGAAAAACAGTCGTCAGAATGCACTTAAGTTGAACAACTCAACTGCACTTTGCTTAAGTAACTTAAGGTCATCGTCATTTCTTATTTTACGGCAGAAAATCTCAGTAAGTTTTCATTTATTAAGTTTCTATTAAACTGTTTTGCTTTTCAGCTTATTTGCTTCTAGATTGTATGATTTTGGGATGTAAATGGATCATTAATATATATCTTTGAACCAATTTTGACGTGTTCGATGGTCTAGCTGTTTTATATGTATTACATCAGGATTATATGTATGTATTTAAAGAAAAAGATGTATTTAGGTAGGTATAGGTAAGTTATCTTGTGCCCATAGTACAAGCTTTGTTTAGTTTGGGAAATGGCCGCGTGTAATTTGTCCAGGAGTATTTATTTATTTAGTGCTAACCTCACCTACATGTGGTGCAACCTGCTGACTGACTGACGAGGCTATGGTGAAACGAGAGGGCATACCTTATTTTGTAAGCTACCAGACTGGGAATGTACATAAACCTCACAGAATACCGCAGCCAAATAATAATTCCCTTGAGGGTTATTGTATTCCTGAGAAGTGTTCCTATAATGTCACTAGGAATGAAGGAGCTGCGGCACTGATGGTGAGCGTGGCAGCGCGCGACCGGTATTTCCTGTTGCGAGCGTTTATTAGCCTCTTCACATCAGTCGGGTTACATGGATTGCTTGTTGCTTTGTGGGCACTTAGACATGTCTTATACATATTTTTTTTCGTATTTTTAGGGTGCAGTACCCAAAGGGTAAAAAGGAAGAAACTAAGGCTCCGCTGTCCGTCCATCCGTCCGTCTGTCTGTCACCAGGCTGTATCTCATGAACCGTGATAGCTAGAAAGTTGAAATTTTCACAGATGATGTATTTCTGTTGCCGCTATAAAGACAAATACTAAAAAACAGAATAAAATAAATATTTAAGAGGGCTCCCATACAACAAACGTGATTTTTTTGCTCGGTTTTGCTCGCAATTGATAATGGCAATAGGTAGACGCTTGAAATACTCACATAATATTTTGTTATATATTAACTTTAAAAATAAATAATTAAATAAAAATAAAACAAATATTTAAGGGGGGCTCCCATACAATAAACGTGATTTTTGCCGTTTTCATAGATAATGGTACGGAACCCTTCGTGCGCGAGTCCGACTCGCACTTGGCTAGTTTTATAAAATAATCATGCAAGACAACAATTACAATTTATTTTTTGTAATACAAATTGTATTATGTAACTATTTGTAAAAATAAATTGCAATTTAATTTTTGCAACACAAATTGTATTATGTACCTATTTGTAAAAATAAATCGTCGATAAGGTTGTCGATACAGAAATCTACGCTTGACATTCTGAATTGAAGTTTTGCCAAACATTTTTGTCATTCATGTAGTCATCAGAGGGGCAATTCTCGTAATTTAAATGTAGTCAAAATTCAGTTCCGATCCAGTCTCAATCTCACAAATGTCAAATTTGGTATTCTCGTATCACATTATGTAACTTCAAAGTTTGATTTAAGTTGAATTATATCGAAATATGACAGAAAATTAAGCAAATTAAGAATGTTACTTTGTCAACAATAAGAATTTCCTATAATGAGTTAAGGAAATCAAGCGTATAATTTTAGTTAATTCACAATTCAATCTCAATTCGGTCAAGTTTCAATCTGCGAGCGTAGAAAAAATAGGAGAATTGGCCTTCTGTTCTATAATAAGCGTTTGTACATAAAGTATTTATCAACTATTTGAATTGCTTTTCAGGTAAATCAAGGACTTCCTTTGGCAATTTCACATCAGGCGGTATTTAATATTTATGTTAAATACATATTACGTATGTCGGTAATGGGCATGTTGATATTTATAAAAAAAAACATATTTATAGTACATAGAATACACCTAAACCAAAACAAACAGACATGATCATGCACACAAATGTTTGTGTCTTTAAATTTGTGTGCCGTTTGTCATGTTTGACTTCTGAAATTGTTGTAGAAAGTTGTTTTGGCTTTGAACACTTTTATTTAAGACCCCCCCATCCCCCACCCCCATCCCCCTCATATATATATTATTTTATGTATATATTTTAATCATTTCTTTGTATTACGTAGGGTGGTGATCAAGCATACGGCGCGCCTGATGTGTAGCGGTTACCGTAGTCATAACGCTCGCAATATGAAATATCGCTCGCACCGCGCACGGCACCACCACCGCTGCCATCGCAGCAACTCCTTCCTTCCTGGTGACCTCACTCACTCGCAGGAACACAACAACCCTCAAGGGAATTGTTATTTGGCTGCGGTATTATGGTGTGGAGGTAATCTCTCTCACAGGATCAAACTATTTTGCCAGAGCCTCGTTTCTAAGTTAGCAAGGTGAACCATGTACAGGTTAGGTTGGCTTTGGCTTAAAGTTAGTAGTGTGTATATGCATATTATAAATAAAAAATAAATAAATATTGTCAGACAAATTACACAGTGCCATCTAACCCCAAAGTTAGCGAAGCTTGTGTTATGGGTACTAGACAACTGATAAACATATTATGTAAATACATTTTTTTTTTGTAAATACATACTTATGATACATAGAAAACACCCAGACAAAAACAAACAGACTTGTTCATGCACATAAATGTTTGTCCTATGTTCCCACACACACACCAACGCTCGTGGGTTCGATGCGAATCGAACCCACGAGCGTTGGTGTAGAAGCCGCGTCATTAACCGCTACGCCACCGAGCTCGTCATAAAAATTATTAGCAAATGTCTATGTATCGTATATAATTTCATGTTTTCATAGGTATTTATTGTGTGTATGTTCGTTACTGTTATTTTGTAAACAGCATTCGGGTTTTACCTGCTTTTCCCAAAGGTTGACTAGTAATGAATTCTCTCAGCATTAAGTCCACCTTTTGTACTCTTATTCTATAGTTAATAAAGTCTACATAAAGGGGCCATCCATAAATTACGTCACACGTTAAGGGGGAGGGAGGGGGTCGACGAAGTGTGACACTGTGTGACATGGGGGTGGGAGGGGTCCTAAATTTTGTGACGTAACATTTCAAAATCTAATATAATCTAAGTGTTAAAACACGAACTTTGAACTATTAACGAAAAACTCAATATTTGCAACTCTAAATGTAAAATTGCAAACTATGTGACGTCACACTATCGAGGGGGGAGTCACACAAATATGACCAGCTGTGACAAAGAGGGGGGAGGGGTCAAAAAATCATGAAATTCGTGTGACGTAATTTATGGATGGCCCCAAATAAATAAAATAAATAGTTTTTAACCGACTCCAAGAAATTCGGCTGTATTTTTTTTTAATGTTTGTTATAAGTAACAAACATTACTCCGTTATTT
Organism: Hypsopygia costalis; assembly: GCA_937001555.2. Classification (NCBI taxonomy): domain Eukaryota; kingdom Metazoa; phylum Arthropoda; class Insecta; order Lepidoptera; family Pyralidae; genus Hypsopygia; species Hypsopygia costalis. The sequence goes on from OW443355.2 coordinate 2,028,268, forward strand.
ATAAACCGATTTGATTATTTTTTTATTTGAAAGAGTATACTTCCAGATTTCTATTGTCCCATATTTTTTTCATCATCATCATCATCATCATCATCATCAGCCTGTATCTACATACATAAATGCAGACTAATGTTTGGAGTCGGTTTTTTTTTGTTAAAATTATTTAAACAACATGTGTGTTAAACGTATCTCGTAACTTGTTGTATTGTAGTGTTGTTATAAAACAAATCTATCCTTCAAAATAATTTATACAGCGTTAGCAACGCATGAGCTCGAGCGTTTTCTTCCATTTTGTAATATTATATAGGTTACAGTTTCAGAGATCTAAAACATGTCACAGTTTATTATAAGCAAACAGGTCTACCTACGCTGTGTTCTACTCCGTAAGTCCTCTACGAACCTTGTCCTCTACGAACCCTCTACGATATACTGTTATCGTAGCGTTCTTAGAAAATCACATTTGCTACGAAATTGGTTTACATATGAATATTATCATCATCAGCCTGTATCTACCCACAGCTGGATATAAGCCTTCCCCGATGCTTTCCACCAGATACGATCCTCCGCCTTCCGCATCCAGCCGCTTTCTTAAGGTCATCGGACCATCTAGAAGGAGGGCGTCCAACGCTTCGTCGTCCTACGCGCGGCCTCCACTCTAATACCTTCCTCCCACATCTGCCATCACTTACTCGGCAGATGTGACCCGCCAGTTTGCGACCCAGACCCAGCGGTTTGCGCTGTTCGTTGATATATAAGTCAGTCAGTCAGTTTCTTACTTTATAGATTTAGATAAATAAATAAAAATAAATATTTCTAGACAATTTACACAGCGCCATCTAGTCCCAAATTAAGCGCAAAACTTGAGTTATGGGTACTAGACAGGCCGATCTGATAAATATACTTATTTTTTTTTGTAAATACATACTTATAATACATAGAAAACGCTCAGACCAAGACAAACAGACATATTCATGCACACAAATGTTTGTCGTGTGCGGGAATCAAACCCGCGACATCGGAGTCAAAGTGGCCATTTCTAACCTGACCATCGAGCTCGTCAAAATTGTATATATTTGTTTGTATAGCATATACATATAAATATTTACATTAAAAATGTACAAAAGTAAGCTTATCTCTGCGAGAGATCTCTACCGGACCCTACAGCCAACGGACATTGGACGGGAGACAATTAAATTATAAATGTGCGAACTACTAATGAAAACCTATGAAACAAAACAACGTTATAATTTTAAACTGCGAATTTCTCTAGTTTGGAAAACAATGTAAATTGAATTTTAATGATAGACAAATAGAATATTCTTTATTTGCATAATACAAATTTAAAGTACAGTGTATCAATAAATTATTACAGACAGTCGACTTGTACATCATCATCATCAGGTCTATTTTAGTCTCCACTGCAGGAGCACGACCCTCTCTCGTCCGTCCTAGACGGAAGGAGGATTTGGCCTACACTCAACACGCTGGCCAAACGGGTTGGGGAGGCCTGATCGATGTTTCATAATGTATTTCCCTTAGTCGCCTTGTACGACATCCACGGGAAGAGACGGAGTGATTTTATTCTAGTCTGCCGGAAACCACACGGCCTACATATGTATGTAAATATATATGTTTTGAACCCTCATTTCATTTTACTATATCGGCAGTGAGGATGTGCCGAAGCTTTCCAAAAGCTGCCCAGGCCTATGGAATCGATCTCTTTGTTGAAATTACCCCGACCCAGCTGTATGGCCGAGGTGGACATAATGTTTAACTACTTCAAAAGCTTCATTCTCTGAGATAACAGGGCTAGGGATGATATAGTCTTTGTATATAACTTTAACTATGCGGACTTCATCTTTGCATCAAATCTAATCTAATATAATCTTTTCTTTTTATATTACGTCGGATGGCATATAAGCATACGGCCCGCCCGATATGAAGCGGTTACTGTAGTATTTGGGGTGTAAGTGCTTCTTTATCAACATCTTTGAACTAAAGCCAACTTCACCTATACGCGGTGCACCCTGCTGACTGACAAAGTAAGTCCTGGCAAAAAGAGACGTAGGGAGCGTAATTGTAAGCTACCCGACTGGGGAATGTAATTCCACCTCACAGAATACCGCAGCCAAATAACAATTCCCTTGAGGGTTGTTTTGTTTCCTGAGTGAGGTAACCAGAAAGAAAGGATATGATGCGTTGGCAGCGGCGGTAGCGGCGCGCGGGTGATATTATATGTTATTTTATGCTAGCTTGTTATAATTATTTTATGTTATTTTATGCTAGCTTGTTATAGTTATTTTATGTTATTGTATGCTAACTTGTTATAGTTATTTTATGTTATTGTATGCTAGTTTGTTATAGTTATTTTATGTTATTGTATGTTAGCTTGTTATAATTATTTTATGTTATTTTATGCTAGCTTGTTATAATTATTTTATGTTATTGTATGCTAACTTGTTATAGTTATTTTATGTTATTGTATGCTAGTTTGTTATAGTTATTTTATGGTATTTTATGCTAGCAACGTTGCTACCCTATACTCCTTCCTTTCTTTCTTTCGGGTGACCTCACTCACTCGCAGGAAGACGATAGCCCTCAAGGGAATTTGTTGTTTAAAGCAAATTTGCAGCTTATATATTATATATATTTATGCCGTGCCCTACCTCTCTTTTTGCCAGAGCTTCGTTAGTAAATCAGCAGTGCGCACCACGTGCAGGCGAGACTGGCTTTGGTTTATATATATAATTTAGCATGTATGTAAATACCTATATGTAATATAGTACTTATAGTAATTAATAGTAATAATAATATCTGCGCGGCACCTACCTTAATTTCAGATTATTTGTCTAAGGTTGTCTTGAAGCGATCGCTCGACGATAAGACCGCCTTTGTATTAAGTACATAATGTTTTTCACTGTATATTTTTCTTTTATTTTGGTGCAATAACAGTAGCTTATGAAACTGTTGCATAATAAGTTGCAGTTACATACACTATTTTATCTAATCTCATGAAATAGATGATAATATTTTTTTTAAATAAAACCATGAAGTTAATTTAACAGCTTTATTTCTTAGTTATAAATCCATTTGCAGATCGAGCATGCGTGGTGCGCACGCACTACGTGCCGCGCGGCGCCTCGTTTTTTTTTTTTTTATTTTTTTTTATTGTTTATTAACATAACATACATGTTTTACATAGTAATTATATGCCAAACTAAAAGATAGTTTATCGTCGTAGGTACTTTTACATATATTCAACATCTTGCGCAGTTTCTTATTTAAAATTATCTTTTATTACATGTATTATTACATGTATACGTATACATGTACATACGTATACATACCCACATGTATACATATACACACACGCACACTCACATATACAATACTCATATATAAATAGAAGTAATAATAACAATCAAAACTTTATTCCGGATCGCCATAGGTACTCACACAAATATGTCGCTATAGCGACCCATAATTTCCGCTAACAACTCGACAACCCCGCTGATACATTCAAAGCCAAGCCACCGGAGCCCAGACTCACTCCGCTGTTGTCATCCACACTACAACAGTACATTTGCTACATAACAGATTATGTAGCAAATTTTTGCAAAGTTGCAATGCATTTGCATTGCTACCTGCTTAATATAGCTTAACCCAGGGCTGAAGCTGTATCGAAATGGAAAAAAAGTTATTTTATCTAATCTCATACTGAAATTTACACATTAAAAAACTAAAACACAGTATCTTAATGACACTCTTTACGCACAAGCTATCAAAATTCGGCCTTCGGCTCATGTTATAAACTCACACTCGTATTTTAAGAACCCTTATTATGCAACAGTTTCATAAACTACTATTTTTAATTTTTTTGATGGCTTGTGCGTAAAAGACTGACATTAAGATTCTGTGTTTAGTTTTTTAATCTATAAATTTCAGTAGGTATGAGAGTAGATAAAGTATATTGTATAGTAAATTACACCCTGAAGGGGTGTAATTTACACCCTGAAGGGGTGTAATTTCACATATGTTTAATCTGAAAATATTCATAGCCACCGTCTTTAGTTATGTGTGTATTTAGATATACGAGTCTGTTATCTGTTGAATAAAGGTTGAATAGTCATAAGGATTTATTTCCCGTATGCAAATGTTGGGGTTTTGGATCAGCTTATCTTTTGCGATGATGAAATTACCAAGGGCTACATAACAGAGTGCTTATTGCGAAGTTTTTCGACGAGCTCGGTGGTCGAATGGTCACTTTGACTCCGAGCTCGCGGGTTCGATCCCCGCACAAGGCAAACATTTGTGTGCATGAATATTCTGTTTGTCTTGGGTGTTTTCTGTGTATTATAAGTATGTATTTACGAAAAACAAAATGTATTTAAGTACTTTTATCAGTTGTCTAGTACCCATAAAACAAGCTTTGTGCTTAATTTGGGACTAGATGGCGCTATGTAAATTGTCCAGAAATATTTATTTCTTTTTGTTCGCATTCGATCAGTGTAAGCAAACCGACCGAATAGAGAACTCTCATGTTGTGAATTTATAAGACGCGTGTTACATATCAAAATTATGTGGCTTACTTGCTCACATTTTGAAGTGAGCAACCCGGCTAATTTGGATATGTTTCACGCGTCTGGTAAATTCACAATATGACACTTTTTCTCAATTTGGTCGGCTTGTAAACGTTCGAATGTGATCAAAAAAACTTGAACTAAATTCCGAATCAACTTCCGTCAACGATATTTCCGAGCAATAGGGATTTTTGATATTTTTTCTGACATTCAATGTCGATAAGTAGGCGTCGGGTCCAGATTGTCAATATGTACTGAATTTTTTGACAGTGAAACTTTAAAACGACAAGACAACACAAGACGTCAACAAGACATTTGACAAGATGCTATGAATTGACAAATGATTGCACCCTACGCTACAGTGCTGCCAAAATACCCTCATTACGACAAGGGAGCCTTCAAGAATAGAGTCTTTAAATCCATTAAAAGGCTGACAACGGATCGGCGACCCCTTGGTGTTGCTGATCCCATGAGCGGTGGTGATTGCTTTCCACCGGGTGTGATGTACGTGCTAGAAACGATTTAACAACGACTTTTTTTTACATGAGTGGGAGGCACATAAACATGTGAGTTACCTGGTGGAAAACAACTGGCAAGTTGTATGATAGTGGAATTCAGCGGCAGGTATAAATAAATAAATATTTCTGGACAATTTACAACGCGCCATCTAGTCCCAAATTAAGCGCAAAGCTTGTGTCATGGATACTAGACAACTGATAAATAATGTACTTAAATTCATTTTTTTTATATAAATACATACTTATAATACATAGAAAACACCCAGACCAAGACAAACAGACATGTTCATGCACACAAATGTTAGTCTTGTGCGGGAATCGAACCTGCGACCTCGGAGTCAAAGTGGCCATTGCTAACCATTCGACCACCGAGCTCGTCTCGTCGGTATAATCAAACAGCTGTCTGTGTGGGCACAAATACGCGACACTATTGATTTTTTTTTATATTCATCAAAGGTTTTTAGAGCATACTCCACCTCGCCGCTAAACGCCAGGTTGGCGGAAGCTAGTGTTTTTACGCCACCTAAAGGCCACTGACTTGGCTTAACGACAGTCATCTGACAACGACAATAGCCGGGACCGACGGCTTAACGTGCTCTCCTGGGCACGGAAGAGCTCGTGATAAATTACCCCATCCATGTACAGGCTACGGTCGACATTTATTAGTTATCTAGTATCAAGTATCAGTACAAGATTTTCTTTTTTTTTATAATACGTCGAGTGGCAGATAAGCATACGGCCTACCTGATGTGAAGCGGTTACCGTAGCCGTATCAACGCTCACAACGTGAAATATTACTCTCGTACTGCCACCCCTACTGCTAACGCAGTAACTCTTTCCTCTCTAGTCACTTTACTCACTCGCAGGAACACAGCAGTACAGTAAATTATAGACAATAGTAAGTCATTTATTCCCAAAATATATAAAAAGATAAGTATAAGTCAAGTAAAACAAACGTCTATAAACAATATTCGATTTGTCTGACTGTATGTATGTACAGTGGGATGTCTCTTGAGGAAAACAACTAGGGAACGTATTTAATAATGGACAAACAGAAAGATTGTCACGACGGCCTGATGTGGGGAGAGATAGCAGAAAAAATGGACTCTCTAGATTTATTACATATAAAAAATTGGTTGTTTGTAAAGTCGGTTTACGGACGATAATTTTACGTGATAACGTCATAAGAAAACATCTGCCGATGGAGTGGAAGAGAGATAGACGCCTCACAAGTCGATCGGTTAGGCCGATCGTGCCTCTCTATCGCTTGTTCCTCTCTATCGCTTACGAATACATTAAGGCAGTCATGGCTCGAAGGGATAGGGCAAAAATTAAATTGCATCATGAGCCCACCTAAACATATCATGACAAATGTACATCTTTGCGTAACCGATGCAACAAATCCTGTAGAGTGTCTAGGCATAATTATAGCGCCGCCACCCGTTCTGCCAACGCAGCATCTGCTTCTTTTATGGTGACCTCACTCACTCACAGGAACACAACGACCCTCAAAGGAATTGTTATTTGGCTGCGGTATTCTGTGAGGTGAAGGTACAATCCCCGGTCGGGTAGCTTACATTTACGCTCCCTACTTCTCTTTTCGCCAGAGCTTCGTTTGTCAGTCAGCAGGGTGGACCGCGTGCAGGTGAAGTTGGCTTTGGTTCAAAGATGTTGATGAACCTCTTACACCCCATAATGTTGATTATAAATATTTGTTTTTATTATAATATTTTATTTTTTGCTGTCTCTCCTACATTCTGCACGCAGCTATTATTCCGTATATTTATTATCCGGACGACTGTCGGTTTGTCTCCAGTCCTACGACCGCTTTTTCGACTACACAACAGTACATCACACCCATCATCATCATCATCAGGTCGTGCTCCTGTAGTGGAGACTAAAATGGACCTTATGATGATGATGAAGTCTCTCACATTGCTAAGAGGGGAAATCAAATTCCAAAAACTTACTTCTAATAATTTCTTTTGATAAATTCGTTGTGAGTTCCAAGGCAGCCGTAATTTCATCCCCGGGACTGTGGTGGACTTTACTGTTCATTGCCTTTTTTGGTGGTCCCGTTGTTAATCCTGGTTATACAGGAAACATAGTGGTGGGAATGAGTGGTAGGCCCCCGTCCCGTTTAAAAAAGAAGTACTATGTACAGTGTAGCCCCTCCCTGCCGCTCTCTCGTATCGACTCTACCTCAGAGAAGAATCTGGAACTGTTTATATGGAACCGCCCACATTAGAGCCTAAGTTGTCGCGTACTGTTCGGTTTCAAAGAAGTTTCTAAAGTCTGTCGAAAGTCCTAGACGGAAGGAGGGTTTTGCTTACAGTCCCCACGCTGGCCAGACGGGTTGGGGAGGCCTGATCGATATTTGATAATGTATTTCCCTTAGTTGCCTTGTACGACATCCACGGGAAGAAACGGAGTGATTCTATTCTAGTCTGCCGGAAACCACACGCAGAAGCTGAAGCCAATAACCATCGGATTTTTTGATTGCGAAAATCTAAGTTTAGCTCAGATTAGTTTTATTTGTAGCTTAGCTGGTAGCAAGCATAGAGCTCTACCAACTATGCTTAAAATGTTTATCATTTTTTTTTTATCTATTATTATTATATCTAACTTACAATTTTAACTACCTAATAACCTATATACATATTAAGCTATATTAAGGTGTCATGATGCAATAGCATAAAATTAATCAAGGTATACAGTAACTTATAAAATATAAATGGTGCAATAGCAATTTTAAATAAAATTTTCAATAAATTTTTAAATGTTTATCTTTAACTTAAACCACACCCCAGCCATTCCATACAAATGTCGAGGCGTTAACTACTACATAAACAATGACGTCTGTGCAGAGCGTTAATAAATGTGTGTGCGTGCAGCGTCATACAAACTGTTCCAGATTTGTCTCAGAGGGGAGGTGAGGTCGACACGAGAGAGCGGCAGGGAGTGTACATACTGTACGCAGTACTATTACTTACACTATGCTTATACCTAAGATCTATTTTCGCTATCAAAAAACTTGATGGCAATCGGCTTCAGCTTCGGCGGTAAGCCCCCCGCTCCCGCCATATTATGTTTTTTTTTTATCTACGTCGGGAGGCAGACAAGCACACGGCCCGCCTGATGTGAAGCGGTTACCGTAGCCATATTAACGCTTGCAACATAAAATATTGCTCGCGCGCCGCCACCCCCGCTGTCAACGCAGCGTCTCCTTCCTTTCTGGTGTCCTCACTCACTCGCAGGAACACAACAACCCTCAAGAGAATTGTTATTTGGCTGCGGTATTTTGGAGGTACATTCCCCAGTCACTTACAATTACGCTCACTACCTCTCTTTTCGCTAGAGCTTCGTTTGTCAGTCAGCAGGGTGCACCACGTGCAGGTGAAGTTGGCTTTGGTTCTAAGATCTTGATGAACCACTTACACGCCAATTACAATGATTACGATTACGTATGATTACGATTATTATGATTACTTCCACGATTAAGTCGCTACGACATCGTAGCGGTTGTTTTTTTTTATACTACGTCGGGTGGCAGACATCGTTATGATTACGATGATTATTATGATTACTTCAGTTTAGGCGGTAGCCCCAGGGGTCAGGACGTAAAGTGGAAAACAGTAATATCGAGGCCAAACGAAGAAAGTCGTATGCAACTGTTCACATATAAATCTTAAAAGATTGCACGAGGAAATGCATTGAATTTCATGTCCATACTTTTTACTGGGACACGACAATTCTTACTTTGGTTCCGTATAAAACAATGTAGTTCTACAGTCAATGTAGTAATCTACATCTTCTAATACATAAAATTCTCATATCACGGTGTTTGTAATTAAACTCCTCCGAAATGGCTCGAGCGATTTTCGTGAAATTTTGTGTACATATCGGTTAGGTCTGCGAATCGGACAACATCTATTTTTCATCCCCCTTGTTAAGGGTTAAGGGTGGTCCACTACAAAATTTTTTTTTTCATTTTTTAGACAATTTTTTTGGTTTTATTTTTTTATGATTTAGCATTGAAAAATATATACTACTTCAAATTCTCACCCTACCATTAACCCCTAAATTTGAATTATTCCTAGTCGCCACGCGGGGACTGCCACCGGAGGCAAATGGGAATAAAAACTCCGATCATTCGCACAATCATAATATTGTTTAACTTGTATAATCCTGTTACACTTTACGATGGAGCCAGTCGCCACTGGCGGCGACTGGGAATTTTTATTCCCATTTGCCCCCGGTGGCAGTCCCCGCGGGGGCGACTGAAAATAATTCCTAAATTTGAATATATGTCAAAACAATGTTTGCCTGGTCAGCTAGTACTTATATTAAAAAAGTTGATTTAAAAAAAAAAAAAAAAATTACCATACGTGCTTATAAAATTTAAGGGTTTCCCTCGATTTCCCTGGCACCTTGCAATCATACCCTTTTAAATAAAAAAAAGAATTATGAAAATCGGTTCACAATTCGCGAAGATATCGAATAACATACATACAAAAAAAATATTCAGTCGAATTGAGAACCTCCTCCTTTTTTGAAGTCGGTTAAAAATAGTCCCTATTTTCCTTGGTCACGTCACCACGCCTGAACGGCTGGACCGATTTCGCTATTTCTTATTATGATGTATTAGTTATTGTCAGAAGAAGGTTTTTATGAAAGGATAAAATAAGAAAGAAGAAATTAGAAAATTTAAGAAAACTGAACGATCATATTACCATTTCTAATATAACTTCATGGTGTTTGACAGAACTGTCAGTCATTTGCCAGATTCATCATCATCAGGTCTATTTTAGTCTCCACTACAGGAGCACGACCCTCTCTCGTCCGTCCTAGACGGAAGGAGGATTTGGCCTACACTCCCCACGCTGGCCAGACGGGTTGGGGAGGCCTGATCGATGTTTTATAATGTATTTCCCTTAGTCGCCTTGTATGACCGCCACGGGAAGAGACGGAGTGATTCTATTCTAATCTGCCGGTGATTCTATTCTAAACCACACGGTCTGTCGGTCAGCTACTCATAAATAAAACACGGAGTCTATTTTATTGGATATTTCATCAGCTTGTATCTATCCACTACTAGATATAAGCCTTCCCCAATGCTTTCGACCAAATATGATAGTCCGCCTTCCACATCCAATCACTTCCAACCACTTTCTTAAGGTGATCGGACCATCTAGACGGAGAGTCGCCACTCTAATACCTTCTTCCACCCTCTGCCATCACTTACTCGGCAGATGTTACCCGCCCATAGCCAATTCAGCTTACAAACTCCGAAGGCTATGTCAACAACTTTAGTTCTCTTTTCTTCTTCACTCGGTCCCCCATTGCTGAGGATCGTGGTCACAGGAACCTCGCGAACGGACAATCTGTCTCCATCGATTCCTGTCCGAAGTTGCCCTCACTGCCTGATAGAATTTAGAAAAGGAGGCGGCCCTCTTCACCTGGTCAGACCATCCTGTTGGTGAACGGCCACGTGAACGGCCACTGTGAATGGTTCTCCTTTAGGTTTTGGTTAAATAATTATATATATTTTTTATATAAGGCGACAAACAATAATACGAACTGCCTGACGCTAGCAACATCAGACGCACTCTGATGCGTTGCGGTATCTATAAAACCGTAACTCAACGCAAAGTAACAACCTCTTCTGTTCTTTCTGATTAAGGAGAAAGGTATTAGACTGGAGGCCGTGCGTAGGACGACGAAGCGTTGGACGCCCTCCTTCTAGATGGTCCGATGACCTTAAGAAAGCGGCTGGATGCGGAAGGCGGAGGATCGTATCTGGTGGAAAGCATTGAGAAAGGCTTTTATCCAGCAGTGGGTAGATACAGGCTGAAGATAAAAATAAACAAATATTCCAGGCCACTGTTGTCTAGTCCCAAACTATGAAACTAAGCAAAGCTTGTACTATGGATACTAGATAACTGATAATACTTAAATACATGTTCTTTTTAAATACATACATATAATACATAGAAAATACCCAGACCAAGACAAACAGACATGTTCATGCTCACAAATATGTCTTGTGAGGGGATCGAACTCGCGACCCCGGAGCAAGTGTTTTGGGGTGTAAATGGTTCATCAACATCTTTGAACCTAAGCCAACTTCGCCTGCACGCGGTACACCCTGCTGACTGACAAACGTAGCTCTGGCGAAAAGAGAGGTAGGGAGCGTAATTGTAAGCTACACGACTGGGGAATGTACCTCCACCTCACAGAATACCGCAGCCAAATAACAATTCCCTTGAGAATTGTTGTGTTCCTGCGCGCGAGTGAGGTCACCAGAAAGGAAGGAGATGCTGCGATGGCAGTAGGGGTGACGGCGCGTGAGCTCGTTATTAATCCATGATGAGTTACTTACATACATACATACTCTCGAAAAACATTGCTGTCCCTTTTCCGGCAGTCGGATAAAATGGACTCGTATCCCAATAGTAGAATGAAAACACATTGATAACAACCAAACAATACCACACTAAATTCCACAATGGAACCCTAAAACCTCTGACCATAACAAATGGTTAATTCAACCAATACCCGCTATTCAAATCCACAATAAACGACGCAATAAGTCATACATATCTCTTTCATACATAATGCATTGGAGCGGGACGGCATGAGTCCGACCGAGTTTTGTTGGACTATTGAATATAACTTAGGATTTAGGCCTCAGATGTAGAGCACGCATAGATACCGCATGTATAAAGGTGTAGACACATAAGAAAAGAAACTTAATTGGACGATAATTTAGTCCCAGACTCTTCAATTAATTTATAATGAAATAATAAATAAATAATATTTCTCGAAATTTTACACAGCGCCATCTAGTCCCAAATTAAGCGCAAAGGTTACTATGGGTACTAGAAAACTGACAAATGTACTTAAATACATTTTTTTTTGTAAATACATATTTATAACACATAGAAAACACTGGGTGTTTCCTATGCTTCCGAGACAAGCAGAAATGTTCATGCACACAAATGGTTGTCTTGTGCGGGGATCGAACCCGCGACCTCGGAGTCAAAGTAGCCACAGCCATTCGACCACCGGGCTCGTCACGGACTTAAAATTAAATTAATGTTAACAGACTCTTCAATTAATTTATATTTAAAATGAAATGAAATAATTTATATTTAAATTCATTTTTTTGTTCAGACTCATCAATAATGAGCCCCGTGGTCGAATGGCTAGCAATGATCACCTTGACTTCGTTCACGGTTCAATCCCCGCACAAGACAAACATTTGTGTGCATGAACATGTCTGTTTGTCTTGGTTTCGATGTTTTGTATGTATTAAACGCATTCAAACTCTAAACAATTAGATCTCAGATTTAGAGGAAAATAGATGCCGCGAGATGCTCTAAAAAAAGCTATCAAGTCCCAATCTAAGCAAAGATTGTACTATGGGTACTTAATAACGAAATGTACTTAAATACATTTTTTTGTAAATACATACTTATGATACATAGAAAACACCCAGACTAAGACAAACAGACATGTTTATGCACACTAATGTTTGTACTATGTGGCAATCGAACCCACGAGCGTTGGTGTCGAAGCCGCGTCATTGACCGCTACGCCACCGAGCTCAAATGTATGTTTTGTAGCAGACATGTTCCGACCAACAGTGGAATTGTATATGCCTACACATGTGATCCTATAAAGGGGGTGAAATTATAAAATCCTCGAGCGCGCGCTTGACAAATGGAACCATATCATCTTGATAATTGGCGATCTACTACAGTACCTACGTTTCCTAAGACATTTAATACCACGAACGGGTAAACTGTATAATCCTCTTACCTCAGCGGTATTTCCAAACAATTACGACATGGGACACTTGCAAGTTTAGTTTGAAAACCTTTAACTTATCATAATGTTATAATAAAACACTTGTACTTTGTATAAATTTGTATAAAATTAAATATTTTATCGACCGGTTTCGCCGCTAAGGCATTATCAAGGTATTATCAAGGATAACAACAGATGGTATATGAGTTTCTACAAAACATTTTTATATCGTGCAATCAACAACAAAATTATCAATAAAATGTGTTATTGTCACAATATACAGTAAGTGCAAAGTTTAATACCTTTATTATACTTAATCTATATTTCCTATTTATTAACCAACTTTGAAAAAGGAGTGTTTCTCAGTTTTAAAATTGAAAGTTATGATTTTTATGTCACTTTGAGTACGTTATTCATTTTTTTATTATCGTTCTATTTAGAATTCAAACTACAAGTTATATATAAAAAAAACATATATTTAGAATCAATATATTTATTAGAATCAGAGATTAAAATCCTTCATTTTGATACCCCACGCGTTAAGCTTGGTAGAAAAAAATATTTAATTCTTTTTTTATTTATCGTTCCATTTAATATTAAAAATGCAAGTTATGTACATACTTAGAATCAGTGTTTAAAATCCTTCATTTTGATACCCCACTTAATATGCCTGGTAGATTTATTTTTATTTCCTCACATTATGGCTTCAAACAGCCGCTATATTGTTTTTTTTTTATTTTTCACCTACCTAAGAACACTCGGGCTATTAAGACAAATCTAACGATACCTCAAATGTGAAAATCCATTCAACGGTTCTAGAGATACAAGGTAATAAATAATATTACATACATACAAGATACGCGCTAAACACATAACCCTCCTGGCAGTCGGGTAAAAATAAAAACGAATAAAAGGGTATTCTAAAATAATTATTAACTTACCGGGGTAGTTTTACAGATAGTACAGGTATTTATTATAACAGATAATAATGTTCCACCAAGTGACAACAATCAACAGTATCAACTTTAACTTATCGTTTCCATCCTGTATACATTATACAAACTATATAAACATACCATATACAATGGGGTGATATTTAATTTCATAATAAGTATTATGAAAAGTATAACATACATATATGATGTAACATAAGTTCACATTACTATGCGTAATGTTGTTGACTTGTCAAGGTTCGTGTTTATGTAAAAAAGAACCATGAATAATATTCAAATTATTTTTTATTTTATTTTTTTTATTAGGTCTTGCGAGTTATGCCCGCTAAACTCTCCGTTTGTCGTACTCCCTGTACTGTACTGTAGGTACTCCCCTTAGTGTTAGTCTTAGCATTGGCGTCTTAGGTGTCGACTTATCCAGTGATGTTCAGTTACGCGGCCATTTGGAATGCAAGGCCAAACTGGCTTCTAGGAAGATTGGTGTCATCAATAAAGCCAGTCGGTATTTTACACTCCAACGTCGCCTTAAACTACATAAAGCCCAAGTTCGACCTGACATGGAATACTGTTCACATCTCTGGGTCGGTGCGCCTCAGTACTTTAAATTCCATCTATATCATCTTGATAATTGGCGATCTACTACAGTACGTTTCCTAAGACAATTTTATACAACGAACGGTGAAACTGTGGAATCAACTTCCCTGAATGGTATTTCCGAACAATTACAACATGGGACCTTTCAAGAACAGTCTTTATTTCCATTAAAAGGCTGGCAACGGATCGGCGACCACTTGGTGTTGCTGATCTCCATGGTCGGTGGTGATTGCTTTCCACCAGGTGACCCAAATGCTCGTTTGTTCCCCTCACATATAAAAAAAATATAGCATACATTTAAGCTATGTGCGAGATAATTTCATCTTTCTAACATCACTTAGCTCAAGCCTGGCGCCCTACCGCCGAAGCTGAAGCCGATTACCATCTAATATTTTTATTAAAAAATAGGTCTTAGGTTTTAGTAATTGACAAACGTATACAGTTCAGTCGGTACAACTCCATGGTTCCTACCAGCTAAACTAAACACAGGTGCCATAAATCTAAGCTGAAGTTTGATATACGTAATCAAAAAACCCGGTGGGAATTGGCTTTAGCTTACGCGGTAGGCCCCCTGGTTGGAAAGGTATTTGTACCTAGCAACTAGCAAGGGAAAGATAATAGTATGTGTGAATACATCAATATGTCACAATGTGTTGGTTGAGCTTGCTATAGAACACCATACTATGATAATTGCAAGCAAGCGCCAACCCTCGCTGCATAGTAACACATTGCGACATCGCCGGGTGACCATTTCCAGAGAAACGCGCCCGCCTCGTATGCTGACAACGCATCACGCCACTTCGCCGGCCACGCATCGTTTTGCAAGTCAAGCTTTTTCAATGTAATATAGAATCCGGTAATTGTGAACTTTCTCGATCTAACATCGATCTAGTAATAAATAACAAAAATAAAAAAAAAACAAAATAAATATTTAATATATTTATTTTGTATTTTTTTATAATTAAAGTAGTTTGTAAAAATCATTTTGGTTTTTTTTGGGTCCTTCGGCAAGGACATACATATTTAGCTTTACTTTTAATATTACCTGTGTTTGTTTTGCTATAAAACTTGTATATAACAAAATTTACTTATTAAAACGAAATTCAAATTACTAATTATAATAATGCAACAGGCAAATTACTGATTTAAAAAAGTGTACAGCTGAGTGCAAAAACTTCTCTGCATCCAGCAAACTATAGAAAGCATTTTGCATTTACATAACCATTTTGCATTTCAAAACCATTTGGGGCAAAGCAGCATCTTTAGATGGTTACCTATGAATTAAACCATCCAAATACCCCTTTGTTTCCTTCCTTTGTCACGCTATTGAATATTCTAATTCCCGAACTGACCAACAGTGAAATTTTAATTTAAAATCTTGGTTCCGTACAAAGGTAGCGGACCAAAGTTGCGCGCCAGCTATTCATTTGGGAAATCAGCGTGTGTTTACATGAGCGGGGCACACACGCGCGAGTTTCTGTATGCCCTTAGTTGTGTGGTGCAAGTGAAAAAAGATACGCTTTAAAGTTTACTTTTATGTACAATATTAAGTACCCGACTCCGATGAGGATGAATTACTGAATGAAAACGTGGTTGTTTAAGGAAGCTGCTAAGTAGGTTATTGATTTCTTGAAATTTAACTATTCAACATGGATAAATATGTATTTATTTTTAGAAATTCGCTAAAATTTTATCTTAGTAAAAGTAACTAACATTATATGATGGTACTGACTCATTGCTTTGACAATTGGTCCAAAAATTTTCAAAAAGAAATCCATGCTTACAATGGATTTTCTCTTTGTCGACTTAAATCTGTTCGAAATTCGTTGAAATATTAAAAATATGTCTACTAGGAGACTAATGTTCTTGTTGTATTATCTGATTATTGAAAAAAAGACCCTTATTGGGAAGTTTCTATCAAACAATTCTTTCTTCTTCACTAGTCAATACCGAAATGCAGATAAAAAGATTATAAAAAAATAATAAAAATGTGTAAGACGTGTCGTGCCTACAAGGGCCTAATGGCGGAATAACATACTTTTTATCATACTTTTTACTTCGACGTCTCGCTACAGATTCTGGATAATGTCGATTGACGTCACCAGACATCTTGATTTGTGGCAATTCAATACTTCTACACAGCACTACCTCGTACGTTCTCATTATTATTCAACATGCGTCTATACTCTTACTTTTGTACTGCAACTGAAGCAACGCAACAACATGTAACAAGTCGCGAAAGATTACTTGATTTTTCATGCCGAACGACGTCGCTTAAGTTCATTCTATATCATTGACAGTAAGTATTACTAAACATTTGTCATGACAAGGGTTGCCATCTGTAGTAGTTGTAGTGTATTGTCACAGATTAAAAAATAAAACTAGTACTAAAAAACAGATTACTTATCCGTGTTTTGAGATTCAAAATCTGAAGTATTCACGCATCTTGTCTTGGTTGCTAGCGTTTAGAGATGGCAACTATAGTCATGACTGTGGAACGCCCATAACAGAAAGCAGCGATTCGCTCAATCGCCCGCTTATAACTTAAACCACACACCAACACTCACACACCGCCCCGTACCCATGACCGTCGTGTAAAATTCATGGCTTACTTACGAATTACACGGTAACTAAGCCCAGGGTTCGGTTCCCGGCTGGCATTGTCTACAAATTAACCGAAAGGCTCATATTTTTAGCCTTTATAAAAAAAGGTCGCTTCAATCAATTTTGCAATACTTGATCACGTTGCGTTTTACACAATCTAAAGCTTGCAAACAGTAGGGGTTGTATTTGGAGGAGTTGTCGTTGTTGGAGTGTCATACGATTAATGTATTTATCTAATCCCATACTGAAATTTAGAGATTAAAAAACTAAACACAGAATCTTAATGTCAGTCTTTTCGCACAAGACATCAAAATAAATTTAAAAAGTTACTTTTCGATACAACTCTTTTATGGACAACTGTATCGTAAAATAGCTTTTTCTCCATTTCGATACAGTTTCAGCCCTGGATACAGGTATTTTAAACAGGTTGCAATGCAAATGCATTGCAATGTTGCAAAAATTTTTTATATAATCTGTGAACGCGGCGCCACGCGGCACGTCGCGCATGCGCACCACGCATGCTCGATCTGCAAATGGATTTATAAGTAAGAAATGAAGCTGTTAAGTTAACTTCACGGTTTTATTTAAATTATTATTATAATCAATTTCATGAGATTAGATAAAGTAGTGTATGAAACTGCATATAATTAGGTCTTAAAATACTCGTGTGACGCTATTATGAAATTCGTCTTCGGCTCATTTCATAAACTCACACTCGTATTTTAAGAACCCTTATTATGCAACAGTTTCATAAACTACTATTATTAAATACTAGGTGACCCGACAGACGTCCTGTCTACTTAACAATGATTATTTGACGAGCCCGGTGGTCGAATGGTTAGCAATGGCCACTTTGACTCCGAGGTCGCGGGTTCGATCCGCGCACAAGGCAAACATTTGTGTGCATGAACATGTCTGTTTGTCTTGGTCTGGGTATTTTCTATGTATTATATGTATGTATTTACAAAAAAAATGTATTTAAGTATTATATCAGTTATCTAGTACCCATAGTACAAGCTTTGCTTAGTTTGGGACTAGATGGCGGTGTGTAATTTGTCCTGGAATATTTAAAACTGTCTAGAGCGAGCGAAACGCTTATACAACCTAAAGTCACTCTTGGAAATGAATAGGCTCCAAAACCACTAAACGGATTTTGATGAAACTTGTCACAATTAAAGACCTAGACAGGCTTGAGGTTTGTGTCGAAAAAAAATTGAGATCGATTCGATCACGTCCTTGAGGAATGATCATCAAATACATTTTCCATTGAAATCAATGGAAAACATACACTCAGCGAATCTACTCACTCCAATCAACCTCGATTTCAGCCCCGTGGGCTAGAAATGTACGGTTTTAACAGATTTCAAAATGTGTAGTTAGCAATGAGACGAACTTCGCTTCCATGGATTCACCGTGCGGGTGCCGGGTCCATCGTGTGGCAGAGAGAAACCCCAAGCAGATCCCGAGACTTGTGACACGGGTGTAGATAGGTTTAAGGGGCCCCTTTCCGACGTACATCAACACTCACCTTCACTACTTGTGTTTCTCTCCCTGCCCTGCCAAATCTGGTATGAACCTGCATGCAGCTTTAGATACTCGTTCTAGTATAGAACTTAGTGCACTTCTGGACAAGCCAAGGTCTTTCAGCAGGTTATAGAGAGATTTTGCTGTTATACCTCTCGCTCCTACTTCTACAGCGTATAGATTAACTACATAGCTGCTTTTCGTTAATTCGTTTAGGAGGTCATAATATTTGTTTTGTTTTATCAAATTTTTATACACGTAGAGTGCTCGGATTAGCTGTTTAATTTAATTCCAGCAGCTGCTGAATTTCACCGTACCACTTTGAAAGATTTGAAATTCCACCATTGCCACTTTGATGATTGGCCGTCTACTAAAAGCAGTTTTTAAGACATTGTCTACTATGGATGGTGAAATTGCGAGATCAACTTCCATCAATCACACCCCGGCCACTCCATACAAATGTCGCGTCGTTTACTACTACATAAACGTCGTCGTAAGACGATAAAAGGACGCCTGTGTAAAGCGTGAATATGCGTGTGTGCGTACGGCGCCATACAAACGGTTCCAGATTTGTCTCAGAGGGGAGGTGAGGTCGATACCATAGAGCGGCAGAGAGTGGACATACTGTTTACGTATACTGTGCCTCAGCGGTGTTCCCGAACAAATACGACTTGGGTGTTTTTAAGAAAAAAGCCAATATTTCCCTAAAAAAGGCTATCGGTACATCACACACATTATACAGTGGTGGGAATGTGTTTTTTTATACTACGACGGGTGGCAGACAAGCATACGGCCTGCCTGATGTGAAGCGGTTACAGTAGTCATATTAACGCTCGCACTCCGCTGCAAACGGTTTCTTTCCCTAGTCGGTTACAATTACGCTCCCTACCTCTCTTTTCGCCAGAGCTTCGTTTGTCAGTCAGCAGGGTCCACCGCGTGCAGGCGAAGTTGGCTTTGGTTCAAAGATATTGGGTTTTGGTTCAAAGATTTGAACGACTTACACCCCAGAACTTTCGAGCCCCAAACATTACGGGTCCTAGGAGGTGCATAGGTTGCGGCTTAGTCCGCCCCTGCCTCCGAGCAAGGTAATGGCCAGCCCTCTGGTCGCATGAAGCCTCGCCCAACCTCCAGCATATCTTAACATGCTATATTCTTCGATCAAGGCTTTATTATAAAAAAAACTAATTTAATAAACTTTGTATGTCATTTATTTATACAGTCTACAGACACCGGGGTAATATTTTATTTTTATGTAACAATTTACACAATTTATTAATCGATAATAATATCAATTATCGGTCTGTCGGTATACTTGTTTATATGTCATTAAAAAAATATATGAATCTTATGTAATTATTAACGACTGTATCTTAATGTCTGAAGTACCAAGTACATAATATGTCTGTTTACTAAAGCTTTTTTTATATATATTTAAATGAAAACATCAAAGAGATACGTTAATTTGTTTTCCATTACGTATTTAACTTGAAGTTCGTTAGAAAAATATGAAAACGTTTTATCATTAACATCGCAGAATGAAATCTTATGATGTGAAAGAACAAGAAAGTAAATTGTAAATAAAGAAAATTGTTTATTTGGTTCACCGCTAGTGGAAAGGAAAGCAAGGGCGAGGCTTTGGCTAGTAGTCTGGATTTAGCAAAAGCATTTGATCTGGTGTGGCATAAAGGATTACTTTCCAAGCTGCCTTCTTTTGGGTTACCTGAGAAGCTTTGCATATGGCTTGCAATTTTCTCACTAAGCGTAGCATCAAAGCTGTTGTAGTTGACGGAGCACGCTCGGATCTACTACCCTTGAACACTAGCGTACCACAAGGCTGTGTATTGTACCCCACGTTATTTCTTTTGCATATCAATGACTTCCTGCTTAAACACAACGTTTATTGCTATTCGGATGACAGTACAGTGGACGTAAGATACTATCCACAATTTCTTCTTTTGGACACTCTGTGAAACTTTGAACATAGGCATCATCACATCCAGTTTTCTCACTGGGCAGAGCATTGAAACAGTTGCCGAAGTACGCTCGGATCAACTACCTTTGAACAAATTCATTGCATGTGGCATCCGGGGTAGTATACTATTATGATTTGGTAGCAACAAGAGGGAATTACCAGGCTTTCAGATTTTGTTACTCATATTATTGGAATCGATGTGTTAAGTAACAACTCAACGTTTTAGGTCCTCAATAGTATTAGATATCTAAAATCCGTGGTGCACGGCAGTTGAGCTTCACTTGACTAGCCATCTCTTTAGGCTTTTAATGCCTTATTTACCAAAAAAACAAGAAAGTGAATTGTAAATAAATGAAATTGTTTATTTGATTCACTACTGGTCAGTGAAAAGATTTTGGCTAGTTTTTTTTTTAAGACTACGTCGGGTGGTAGACAAGCATGCGGCCCGCCTGATGTGAAGCGGTTACCGTAGCCATATTAACGCTTGCAACATACAATATTGCTCGCGCGCCGCCACCTCCGCTGCCAACGCAGCATCTCCTTCCTTTCTTTCTGGTGAGCTCACTCACTCGCAGGAACACACCAACCCTCAAAGGAATTGTTATTTGGCTGCGGTATTCTGTGAGGTGGAGGTACATTCCCCAGTCGGGTAGCTTACAATTACGCTCCCTACCTCTCTTTTCGCCAGAGCTTCGTTTGTCAGTCAGCAGGTGAAGTTGGCTTTGGTTCAAAGATCTTGATGAACCTCTTACACCCCAAGCTTAGAATTTATCTCACTTATTTTTCCTTCCAAGAACCCTCACAGTAACAGATCACTCTTGACATTTTTATAATAAATTAGTCAAAACAATTATAAGTGTAACTGACAATTTACATAAAAGAGATCTCACTTTGTACATTCGCTTTGATACAAATAAACGGAAAACAAGTTAATCGTTTTCATAAAACATTAGTTTCTTTTGAAAGCATTTTGTACAAATTCTAGGAGTCCGTTTACCTGTGACTTCCAGTTATATTTTCTTTATACTACTAATGTGACAAACAAGCATACCGCCCTCCTGATGGAAAGCAGTTACCGTAACCTATGAACGCCTGTAACACCAGGGGCATCACACGCGCGTTGTCGACCCTGTAAAAATGGAGTGTAAGTGGTTCATCAACACCTTTGAACCAAAGCCAACTTCACCTGCACGCGGTGCACCCTGCTGACTGACAAACGAAGCTCTGGCGAAAAGAGAGGTAGGGAGCGTAATTGTCAGCTACCCGTCTGCATCTTTTACGAATCCCCTACGATGTATGACAGCCCAGGTAGTCATGCTCAATAAAGTGTTCAACCTGGTGGTGTGTCGTGTGGCGGGTCGCCGCATTCCCAATAAAATGGTTGAATGCGGTGATAGCTGCCCCATGCATCAACTCGTGAACGGGTGCTGCCAGAGGGGACTGGTCTGCCCTGGCTGTCATGGTTGCAAGGTAAACAATAGAAGCATTTAGGTTAAGTAGTAATAGACAATTATATAATTATTAGCATAATAGCGAAGTGCAATTTATAAATTGTAAGAATATTGTAAGATAAAAATAGAACATTGTTAATAAAAGGTACGGACCCCGGGTCTGTAGATTGTTATAATTATCAATAAAAAATACCATATTGATAAGTCACTTACACCTAAAATTTTAGACTCGTGGAATTTATTTAGGTACGTCGAAAGATGCGTTAAAATTGGTGTCACAAAGTAGATTTTCCAAAGTTTTATTGTCATTTTTACAGTGATAATGAACAACCAATCTAAATTATGTTGGGACAAATCCATATCATACTTAATTTTAGACGTACAAGCGGCGTATAGGTATACCGTGGCTACTCCATACAACAAACTGTAACACAAAAAGACCGCGTCTGTATACGTGCAAGATACCTTAGGGTTAACTTCATAACGATCGGAAAGACCGGCGACAAAAGTAACAGTTTTTACTTAGTGGACGATTATGTTGAAAATGTATTATATTGAGCGATATTTTATGTTGCGAGCGTTAATATGGCTACGGTAACCGCTTCACATCAGGCGGGCCGTATGGTTTTTTTTAGGGTTCCGTACCTCAAAAGGAAAAACGGAACCCTTATAAGATCACTTTGTTGTCCGTTTGTCTGTCTGTCTGTCAAGAATTTCTATGTCGAAAATGCGTGGAGGTATCAAGCTGAAATTTGAACTGTATACTCAGGTCTACGGTCCCATGAAGTTGTAAAAAAATCAAACTGCTAAGTTTACGTAGAAAAAAGTTACGGCCGTTTATTTAGCAAAAACGCATATTTCGACACACTCAAGGGAATCAAAACCTATAGGGTATATCCCGTTGACCTAGAACTATGAAATTTGGCAAGTAACATCGTTATAGACTACAAGTACAGGAATAAATCTCAAAACTATACATTTGTAAATAGATCTTAAAAAATAGGGGGTCTATATTTTTTATAGGGTGTCGAAATTTCAAATTGAAACTACTAGTTCAAAGGGGGTATCATATGAAAGGGCTTGATGTACACATTGCAAAATATATTTTATTTATTTTTTTCGACGCATTATTTCTTATTTATAATGAAAAATATCAAATTTAATAATGACACTACGTACCTACGGAACCCTCGGTGGGTGTGGAAAAATGAGGGGAAAAATATAATTAAAGCGAGGACGTCCTTTTGTAAAACCATTTATTTTTTATTTGAATCTAATGACTACTGACATTCATAGACAATTTTCAACATCCTCTCAACCAAAAAAACAGAAATTAAATAATGTATACAGTAATCAAAAAAAAAAACCGGCCCATCAAGGCACTGAAGCACAATTAAATTTCCACTTTATTTTTTTATATGTAAATTGTTTCTGAAAACCATCCCAGTCTACTTTATACCAAACGTATAGTAACTGTAAAATCTGAGTGACAGAACAAAGAAGTTTGATGGAATAAAAGATTCGTCGGGTCAACGATGCCCAAAGTATTTTCTTAACTACATCAAAAAACGAAGAATTCAAATCATTAGTTTTACAATAATCATCGTTAAGAACATTCCGCTGAAGACCAAAAACAGAAATGGCAGACTTATCTGCCTCATAAATATATTGTCTTGTCGTGCTCGATGAATTTCCATGACTTTTGTTAAAACTTGCGATCCTAGTTACGTAAAAAGTTTTAAACTGTAGTTTTGCGGTGACAAAACGAATTCCACTAACATGTTTAAAACAGTGCATAGGGATCGACAAGTAAATGGGACTAGATGTCAAACCGAGCATACCGAGGTAGTGTCGATAAATTAATATTTCTGTCATTGTGACATCTTTCCACCACAGAAACCGTAGATAATATCTATCATATGATGTTGTACTGATTTGAAGGTAAGCTTTAGCAGCTACGTCGATCACACTTTTACAAAAACCAAAAATTAATCTAAAAATTAAATTTAAAATGTTTAATCCCTTTCGTAAAAAGTAATGCATAGTAGAATCATTTAATTTTTCCTTATGATCTATCTCATTACCATCAAAAGATAGGTACTCTTGATGAAACACAGTACCACCATCGTTTAACTTATTGTCTGACAACAACCCTTTAGTCGTGAAGTTACATTTTCGTTCGGCTACGTCATGGTTGTTCAGTAATACTTCATAACTATGTTTTCGATAAAGGTTTACTTTGTAACTACCTTTATTACTAGTTTCAATGTAATTATCGAACTGCATCATTATTTCAGTTTCAGTTTGGGCCTGTGACATGATCACAAATGGATCTTTAATTATTATTATGTCTAGACTCCAATATTCCGAAATATCAAAATTATATGAGCAGGCAGTAGTAATAATTGAACTATATTTACATAACAGACTATTTATTATGTCGCGTGAGGTCCACCTTAACTTTGTATTTATAGCTCCTAAACTATTAATTAGATATTCATTACTTAAAAAGAGTTTGATAAAGCCTGAATCTATAAACAAATTTATTTTGGGAGACTCGTCACCTACATGTGTCGGTATTACATTATATTTAGGTAAAGTTGATAAATAATTGTTATAATACTTATTATGAGGAATATTTCCACAAATACATAATTGTTCTAAAGCGGACTTTTCAAAATTAATATTATTATTATCTAAACTTCGAATAGTAATATTGAACAAAGGAAATTCTTTGGGTTTTACATAAGCAGCGCCTAATAATGAATGACTTAAAAATTCTTTACCCGCAATTCTTATTTGCAGTCTTCCAGATTCCTTGACGTAGGATTTTTGTGCATCGCTGTCGATGAATCCACAAGCTATTATAGTTTTGTCGCCGTTTCTAATGTTCACCTGTTCGGTCTGTAGTAATGGCACATCTCGAACCTGTGAAATATTCATATTAGTGGACGTAGAAATTGCCTTTATCGTATTTGTAGCCTTTGCATCGTTCCTGTAGTTAGCATCCTTGCCAGGACAAAGTAGTATGGAATGGCGCTTCGAGCAGATGCAGCAATTATTGAGAGCTTTACAAAACCTCACGTTGTGACTTGGTTTCAGACACAATATACATGCACGTTTCTTTTCGACGTGTTCTTTTCTTTGTTTCAATGTCATTTTGTACGCTTTATAACACTCTAGACTAACATGACTGCCCTTCTCGCAAAATATACAGATCTTGCTGTTCTGCGTTTTTCTCACTTCCGTTATTATACATTCGTTAGTGCGCTGATTGTTTGTCAGTGTAATTTGATTACATGAAGGCAAAAACATAGATTTAGCCACTTTAATTCGTTGCTCGATATCAACCTCTTGTTTAAGAAAAATCATTAACCCATTTAAGAGAGTATCTGCAGTGTACGTAGCTCGTTGTGATCTCTCCCACACTTTTAAAATATCATGAGGTAAGGCTGACTCAATCATGGGATAAATAAAAGCAGAGTATTTTTCTTTTGTAACTCCAAGAGTTTCAAGAGCTCTTATTTGAGTATTGAGTCGATCATACAGAACAGTTAGAGGTAAAGCGGTAGTCTTATTCATTTGGAGAAATATTAATGATAATAATTCACGTACATACATTTCGATTAGCAAATCATCTCTAGCAAATCGCGATTTCAATTCATCTAATGCCTGTTGGTAACTGGCTCTACATGGAGAGAAACTTTCAACTATAGCTCTGACTTCAGTACCTGGTTCCATAGTTTGTACCAAATATTGATATTTCAGATCATCGTCCAATTGTTCGTCGTCATTAATTTTGCGAAATTGACTCCAGAATGTCAGCCAGCTTTTTATGTTCCCGTCAAAGTTCTTTAGCTTCAGCTCCGGCAAGTTAAAATCTCTCTGGATAGGTTTCCCTACAGCCGAATACATCGTACTTTTGACTACCGACTGGACTGAAAATTCTTTGGTTAGGGATTTATAACAAGTTTCGACGTTTAAATACTTACTGCGATATTCGTGTACACTCATCAATTCTCTCTGTAATTCCGCGTCTTTGCTATCAATTTCCAAAAGAATCTCTCGAATTTTTGCATCCAAAATACTCAATTTTTCTGACAGTTCTTGAATCAATTTGAATTTGGCAGTACATACTTCTGAGTTTATTGTAAATTGTTTTGTAATATCTTCGAATTGGTTTATATTATTAGAAAAAAGACGCCTAATTATGCTCCTTTCCCGTATTAGTTTTTCCATTATTATTCACGGTCGCCACTTGTGGAAAAATGAGGGGAAAAATATAATTAAAGCGAGGACGTCCTTTTGTAAAACCATTTATTTTTTATTTGAATCTAATGACTACTGACATTCATAGACAATTTTCAACAGTGGGCGAGTCCGACTCGCACTTGTCCGGTTTTTTTTATACTACGTCAGGTGGCAGACATACCACCCGACGTAGTATAAAAAAAAATATATAAATGTTGCTTAATATTCTTTCTGTAACCCATCGACTCCATCTATCATCTGTGGAAATGTAAGCATAAATACAAGGTAATTGCAAGACTTAGCTTCAAGATACTGGCAAGTATGTGTGGTAATTGAATCATTAAATATTCACAAGAGAGTAAGCCATTGTGGATGAATTATAAATGATACCAAGGATATGTCAAGAAAGATGTAGACAGGTTATGTGACGCTGTGAGCAAATACATTGCGCGCGCGTAGGACCCAAGCATAGAAATAGGAAGAGGTTGGAAAAGCGATGGCTGCTCTCTGAAACTCTTTCGTGCCGCTGCAATGGGGATATTTGATATTTTTTCTAACACCAGATGTCGCTAGGTAGGCGTCGGGTCCAGATTGTCAAATTATACTGAATTTTTTGACAGTGAAACTTCAAGACGACAAGACAACACAAGACATTTGACAAGATGCTATGATTTTGCAGATGATTAGACCCTACGCTACAGTGATGCCAAATGACCCAGATTCTTAACTACCTACAAATTATTTAACTCTACATCCTTTGTCCCTCATTTTGGGGTGTAAGTGGTTTATCAACATCTATGAACCAAAGCCAACTTCACCTGCTCGTGGTGCACCCTGCTGACTGCCAAACGAAGCTCTGGCGAAAAGAGAGGTATGGAGCGTAATTGTAAGCTACCCGACTGGGGAATGTACCTCCACCTCACTGAATACCGCAGCCAAATAACAATTCCCTTGAGGGTTGTTGTGTTCCTGCGAGTGAGTGAGGTCACCAGAAATGAAGGAGATGCTGCTTTGGCAGCGGGGGTGGCGGCGCGCAAGTGATATATTATGTTGCGAGCGTTAATATGGCTCCGGTAACCGCTTCACATCAGGCGGGCCGTATGCTTGTCTGCCACCCGAAGTAGTATTAAAAAAAAAATTTAAGCTCTCTCCTCCTTCTAGGGCAGCTACATACATTCCTACACCTTCACTTTCTCCTATATGCACTCCTCTTAACTATTCTTCTCTCTCCGCGCTCCTGCGCGCATGTCAACCGTTGGCGACACCGTGCGCAGAGCTGCGAAGATCGTCGCCG
This sequence comes from Hypsopygia costalis, assembly GCA_937001555.2. Lineage (NCBI taxonomy): Eukaryota > Metazoa > Arthropoda > Insecta > Lepidoptera > Pyralidae > Hypsopygia > Hypsopygia costalis. The sequence goes on from OW443355.2 coordinate 2,055,821, forward strand.
TAGAAACGAGATCGGTGAAATACACCGGACCCGGCAGGTCGTCTCTGCGTCGGATCCCATTCATCATTTCTCCTCTCAGATCGTCGTATATAAAAACAATAGTTTTTTCCGTACACTTAGGTACAAACAATAGAAATAAAGCGATCGCATATATATACATCACCATATTTGTTGAACTGTCAATCAGTGTCAGTGCGACGGCTATTCCTCGGCTTCTTCTTCTGTCTCTATTTGGTGATCACTTTCCAATTGAAGGTTAATCCGTTTTTATCAAACTATTTTGTTTCATTTCAACGTCCCTGCTTCGGGGATATAATAAAAATAATGTAATAAAAATTGGCCGTGTGGTATCCGGCAGACTAGAATAGAATCACTCCATCTCTTCCCATGGATGTCGTACAAGGCGACTAAGGGAAATACATTATAAAACATCAATCAGGCCTCCCCAACCCGTCTGGCCAGCGTGGGGAGCGTAGGCCAAACACTCCTTCTGTCTAGGACGGATGAGTGAGGGTCGTGCTCCTGTAGTGGAGACTAAAATGATCTGATGATGATGATGACGATGAATGTAATAAAAATAGTAGAAATCTTAGAGGAAGGAGAAGGAATGTGCAAGTGGTCATTAGAGTCGGGGAAGCAGTGAGATGAGAGGTAGGAAGGTGACGTGTCAAGTTGATAATTGGACATTATTTGTAGTGTCTAGTGTCTGTGCCACACACTGTGCCATCCGGTGCGGTCGGTCTGTGGGAACTGTCGCCATTATACGTGCTAGATAGCCTGACATCCCGGGATGCAGACATTTTTGCAAGGTGCATACCTCGTCCGACGCTGTCCGTGCTGGCACCCTACCGCGTAAGCTGAAACCGATTACGATCGGATTTTTTGATTGCAAAAATCTAATTTAACCTTAAATTTGTGATAGTTATAAGCTTAGCTGATAGGGATGGAGGGATTCTACCGATTTAACTGAAGATGTTTATCACAAATTTAAACAGAAGCCTGATTTTCGCAATAAAAAAACGCGATGGGAATAGGCTTCAGCTTTGGCGGTAAGCCCCCTGTTGGCTGTCGCAGAATACCGGCGCTGTGTGTATTAAATTACACAGCATTCATAAATAAATAAATATTCCTAGACAAATTACACTTGACCATCTAGTCCCAAATTAAGCAAAGCTTGTAGGTACTATAGGTACTCTGATAACTGATGTTATACTTAAATGCATTTTTTTGTAAATACATAGCTACATATAATTATTTACATAGAAAAGACCCAGACCAAGACAAACAGACATGTTCATGCACAAAAATATTTGTCTTGTGCGGGGATCGAACCCGCAACCTCGGAGTCAAAGTGGCCATTGCTAACCATTCGACCACCGAGCTCCTCAATGCTGGATGGCCAAATTAACATCAAGTTATTGTGTATGTATGTGTTACCGTGTATTGACTCAATTATTATCTCATATTGTGATGTTAATAAATATATTTTCTTTTTTTTATATATGAGAGGTGGGCAAACGAGCATATGGGTCACCTGATGGAAAGCAATCACCATCGCTCATGGAGATCAGCAACACCAAAGGCTCCACGATCCATTGCCAGCCCTTTAAGGGAATTAAAGACTCTATTCTTGAAGGCCATGTCGTAGTTGTTCGGAAATACCGCTGAGGGAAGTTGATTGCACAGTTTCACTGTTAGTGGTATAAAATGTCTTAGGAAACGTACTGTAGTAGATCGCCAATTATCAAGATGATATGGATGGAATTTTAATTTATGGTAAGTTATACGATAGTGGAATTCAACAGCAGGTATCAAATCAAACAGCTCATCCGAGCACTCCTCGTGATATAATTTGTATAGTACACAAAGAGACGCTACATCTCTGCGTGTAGAGAGAAAGAGTCCAGTCGATTTTCTTTCTTCTTCTGTTCAGTTACAAACAATAAAATTAAAGCCGCATTTCCACTAGGCGACATGTCGCAGATACTTATCGCTCGACATTCACGTAGTTGTCTCTGTAAAAGTTCTGGGGCAATGTCCCGCGACATATGACTCGTTTACATTGGCTAGTCGTGATCAGTATGTCGCCCGAGGAAGTAGTGTTGTTCAGTGCAGCTTTCATTTTCAAAACACAAAGCGACACACGTTTTCACCACTCAAATCCTGTCCGGCGACTGTCGAGGGACACGAAAGTCGCGCGAGTCGACGCTCGCAGAGCATCGACTAGCGACAAGTTACGCGACCCGTAAATGTCCCAAGCGACGTCGGGCGACGTCGGGCGACATCGCGCGGGACACGTAAATTTCGTGTCGCACGACAAATGTCCCCTAATGAAAATGCGGCTTAAGCGATCGCATCTCTATTCATTAACAATCCTAACCACACAACTCGCCATTGTTATTACAGCCGGACTCTGGATTCGAAAAATATTTATGTTCAATTATTACTTTTCTGTTTTTTAACAATTCCCTACTCTAATTAATATGGTTTAGTTATTTTTTTGCATGTTCCCGGTTGAGATATTGTTGTTACAGTAGAATATTATTGTAATACTAGCTGACCTTACAGACGTTGTCTGGACTTCTTAGAAAGAAATATTGAATTCGAATTGAATTGCAAACAATCATACGGCCCACCTGATGTGACTTAAAACTCACGTGAGACATTATACTAAATTAATTAGATAAATTAAACGGGTCACTCACGTCTTTTTGTCGGGAAAGCCGACTAGTTTCGATCTCAAAAGGAGACCTTCATCAGGGCGAATGTCCAGGGCGTATTAACGCTCGCAACATAATATATCACTTGCGCGCCGCTACCCCCGCTGCCAACTCAGCATCTCCTTATTTTCCGGTGACTTTACTACTCGCAGGAACACAACAACCCTCAAGGGAATTGTTATTTGGCTGCGGTATTCTGTGAGGTGGAGGTACATTCCCCAGTCGGGTAGCTTACAATTATGCTCCCTACCTCTCTTTTCGCCAGAGCTTTGTTTGTCAGTCAGCAGGGTTCCTTTTATTCATTCATTTACTCGCTCATTCATTCATTCACTCATTCATTCATTAATACATACATTCTATTCTATTACACCATACTATATAAAGTAGAAATATTTAAATAATAAATAAATAAATATTTTTGGACAATTTACACAGCGCCATCTAGCCCCAAATTAAGCGCAAAGCTTGTGTTATGGGTACTAGACAACTGATAAATGTAAATACTTAAATACATTTTTTTTTGTAAATACTTATTTATACTTATAAAACACCCAGACCAAGACAAATAGACATGTTCATGCACACAAATGTTTGTCTTGTGCGGGAATCGAACCCGCGACCTCGGAGTCAAAGTGGCCATTGCTAACCATTCGACCACCGAGCTCGTCAATGCTGAGCGAGATGGCCAAATTAACATAACATTAACATTACATTTTTTTTTGTAAATACTTATTTATACTTATAAAACACCCAGACCAAGACAAACAGACATGTTCATGCACACAAATGTTGTCTTGTGCGGGAATCGAACCCGCGACCTCGGAGTAAAAGTGGCCATTGCTAACCATTCGACCACCGAGCTCGTCTGCGTACATACTGTGACTATGATTAAAATCACAGCTTGAAAACGTTAACATTATTCCATAAACAAAAATATACATATACTACTCATGTAACAGTATAAAATTACGCAGTTAACAGCTTGAGGTATACGCAGTTAACAGTAATCTAAACTTGCCGAGTTAAATGCAACTTTGTTTGTAAATTGTAAGTAATTACAGTAAATTACAATAAGAAATAGCACAAACAACCTCGTTGTACTGGACGTTTGCTGGCCGCTCGATTCATACTATAGTGATGGGAATGCACACTTATCGATAAAAAATTGGTTGTCTGTAAAGTAAATAAAAAATAAAATAAATATTGCCAGACAAATTACACAGCGCCATCTAGCCCCAAAGTAAGCCAAACTTGTGTTATGGGTACTAGACAACTGATAAACATACGTAAATACATTTTTTTTTGTAAATACATACTTATTGTACATAGAAAACACCCAGACTAAGACAAACAGACATGTTCATGCACACAAATGTTTGTCCTATGTGGGAATCGAACCCACGAGCGTTGGTGTCGAAGCCGCGTCATTGACCGCTACGCCACCGAGCTCGTCAAATAGGATTTTTATCGATAAGTGTGCTTTCCCAACAGGACTTCTGTAATAACCAACGCAATACGTACACGTTGGAAGTTTGACCCCATAAGAATGACGCGGCTTCGACACCAACGCTCGTGGGTTCGATTCCCACATAGGACAAACATTTGTGTGCATGAACATGTCTGTTTGTCTTAGTCTGAGTGTTTTCTATGTATCATAAGTATGTATTGCAAAAAAAATGTATTTACGTATGTTTGTCAGTTGTCTAGTACCCATAACACAAGCTTCGCTTACTTTGGGGCTAGATGGCGCTGTGTAATTTGTCTGACAATATTTATTTATTTATTTATTTCACAAGACAATAAAATTAAAAATTTAACCCCCGATCTTTAATCAAGCTCTTTCATTTGATACCCATATGGAGGTAGTTGTGAAAAAAAATATTTGATTTGCCATTTAATATATATACCTATATCAAATAAAATTCTATCTATCTATCTTTTATGTACCCGGAGGATTAGACTCCGACCCAATTAATATTTTATCGACACATTCCCATCTCTTCTAAGTGCAGGTGAACTTTGTTTTAACTATCTCTCTAGCTCGTCACTTAACTGACACTTTTAATCTCTACATTCGAAATTCAACCTTACACCAACCAAAAACGGTTTAAAATACCTTTATAATATCAACGTAACTTACGTCTTATTATATACAGTGAAAGTATATTTTATACAAGTTTCGAAACAAAGCAGTTTGAGTTTTATCTCGTTGTTTTAAAGTAGATTTTTGAAAGGTAAAAATAGTGTATTGTGTATTTAAGAGAAATTATCATAAAGTGAAGCGTATAACCATCTCATAGGGGAACAGGAATTTCAGGATCTTTCAGCGGAGTCTTTGAAGTGTTCAAATGAAAGTTTCATGGTAGCTTAGTTAAAATTAACTTTCTTATATCAGTGCAAAATATTTCACGTGTTGGATTTGAAGGGTTTTATGCTACTTAGAAGTATAAAGATGTATACGGACGAGCTATGGTTTGTGTCTGAAAAACATCGTCTCACACAAAATTACAATAGTATTTTTTTTCCTGAAAAAATTACACACGACCATCTACACTCGCGAGCAAAAGTTTGGAATCACCTACTTGCGATTTGCTACGAGCGATTTTAAGAACTAAATAACTAATGAAGATTAATGAATATGGTATCATTTTAAAGGTTATTCTGTAAACTTTAAATTGATACCATTTTCATTTCAATCGGACCCCTATTTCAGGAGCTGTCCTTGTCTAAGTGAAGGAGTAAGGAAAAATGAAGGAATGAGGAAACGGGAACCATTAAAAAAAACCGGACAAGTGCGAGTCGGACTCGCCCACCGAGGGTTCCGTAGGTACGTAGTATCATTATTAAATTTGATATTTTTCATTATAAATAAGAAATAATGCGTCGAAAAAAATAAATAAAATATATTTTGCAATGTGTACTTTCATATGATACCCCATTTGAACTAGTAGTTTCAATTTGAAATTTCGACACCCTATAAAAAATATAGACCCCCTATTTTTCAAGATCTATTTACAAATGTATAGTTTTGAGATTTATTCCTGTACTTGTAGTCTACAACGATGTTACCTACTTGCCAAATTTCATAGTTCTAGATCAACGGGAAGTACCCTATAGGTTTTGATTCCCTTGAGTGTGTCGAAATATGCGTTTTTTGCTGAATAAACGGCCGTAACTTTTTTCTACGTAAACTTAGCAGTTTGATTTTTTTACAACTTCATGGGACCGTAGACCTGAGTATACAGTTCAAATTTCAGCTTGATACCTCCACGCATTCTCGACATAGAAATTCTTGACAGACAGACTGACAGACAGACAGAGAGACAGACGGACAACAAAGTGATCTTATAAGGATTCCGTTTTTCCTTTTGAGGTACGGAACCCTAAAAAACAAAATTTAGAGGAAAATCTTTATTTGGGATAAAACATTTTTGTTAAATATTTAGTGTTACCTCCCCTAGCCCTAATTACAGCACGAAGACGATTCTTCATGGACCTAATCAGCTTCTTGGCAGAATCTTGTGGGATGCCTTCCCACTCCTCTGTCAAAGCCGATTTCAACTCATGAACACTTGAGGGAGCTGGATTTCTGGATCGAACCCTTCTTTTCAACTCATCCCACAAGTGCTCAATGGGATTCAAGTCAGGGCTGAGCGCTGGCCAGTCTAATGTGGCGATTTCAACTTGACCCAGGAAGTCAATTGTGGCACGTGAAGTGCCACAATTGACTTCCTGATCGGGCGTTATCGTGCATTAGGACGAAGTTATCGCCGACATATCCCGCATAAGGAACAACATGTTCCAGCAGAATATCGGTAATGTACCGGTCCGAAGTTAGACCACCCCCTCGTCCCCCGCCAGGCACGAAAACAAGCTCCGTTTTTACGTCGAATGAAATGCCGGCCCACATCATGCAGGAACCGCCTCCATAAGCTACTGTTTCAGCGAAACAGCACTGAGCAAATCGCTCTCCAGGTCGCCTGTAGACCCGGCCCCTTCGGTCGCTACCGTGTAAGCACATTCTGCACTCGTCTGAGAACAGAACTTGCCTCCATTGCTCGATTTCCCAATTAAGATGGGCGCGAGCAAATTGAAGGCGTGCTTGACGGTGAGCTGCCGTCAGTTTTGGGCCTGTGGCAGGCCTTTTTGGAGTCAAGTTCGCCTGCTTGAGTCTTCGCCGAACTGTCCACTCACTGGCAGTTGTCCCACGAACTTCTCTGAGCTCCTGCTGGACGTCGACACCGGTCAGGTGACGATTTCGAAGAGAAGTTGACACGATAAAACGGTCATCTCTCTCCGAAGTGCACCGGCGCCGTCCAGATCTTGGCCTCGGGATGAAGCCTCCAGTCTCCAGAAAGCGTTTATAAACTTTCGAGACACAGGACTGGCTTATGTGGAGCTGACGTGCGACAGCCCGCTGGCTTAGCCCTTGTTGTAGTAGAGCAACAATTTGGGCTGCTTCTGTTGGCGTGGTCTCCATTATCGTCCAATGTCAGGGTCAAATTCAACGGAGGGGTGTACCCGTCAACGTGTAACAGCCGACTGATAAGAAAATTCCGATGCCCTGCGCTTTTATAGGATTCATAGGCGCGCAACTCGTAACGAATAAATTGAGACCTTTTCGTTACTCCTTGATTAAACCAGGATTGCTCCTAAAATACGGGTCCAATTGAAATGAATATGGTATCAATTTTACAGAATAACCTTTAAAATGATACCATATTCATTAATCTTCATTAGTTATTTAGTTCTTAAAAACGCTCGTAGCAAATCGCAAGTAGGTGATTCCAAACTTTTGCTCGCGAGTGTAGTTCCAAACTAAGCAAAGCTTGTACTAATGGTTACTAGATAAAGTATACTTATATACTTACTATAATATACTTGTATACTTAAATGTATTTTTTTTTTGGAAATACATAAATAAATAATAAATAAATATTGTCACACAAATTACACAGCGCCATCTAGCCCCAAAGTAAGCGAAGTTGTGTTATGGGTACTAGACAACTGATAAACATACGTAAATACATTTTTTTTTTGTAAATACATACTTATGATACATTGAAAACACCCAGACTAAGACAAACAAACATGTTCATGCACACAAATGTTTGTCCTATGTGGGAATCGAATCCACTAGCGTTGGTGTCGAAGCCGCGTCATTGACCGCTAGGCCACCGAGCTCGTCGACGACATACATACATATAATACATAGGAAACGCTCATGCCAAAACAAACAGACATGTTCATGGACATAAAAATTTGTCTTGTACGGGGATCAATCCCTACGAGATAGATCAAAATAATGTAGTTCAGTATTGTTCACCTTAAAATGATGCGCAAAAAAGTCTGCGATGACACTATTTCTTAGGGATAGCCCACAATAACCGTTTGTTATCCTTACTTTCTACGAGAAATAATGGCTTATTTACGAAGCGATTTTAAGCAATACCTCTTTGATCCATAACCAATTAAATCCCTTAAATACATTGTGCATTTAATATAGATGGGTATTGATTCTATGGCTTTCTGGGACGTCATTTACGAAAATGACATCGCTTTGAAAATATAACATAGTAGACACGAAATTAGGTACTTAAAAGGATTTTTCAATATTTACCCATAAGAGGGTGAAACGGAGGTCCAAAGTTTGTATGGGGCAACGAGGTTAGTTGGACTATTTTATCCTAAACTTTACACGAGTACTCTATAGATAAATGAGCATACACGTGTTTAAAAGCTAGTAGATCAATATGGCTCTTTATAGCATGTAATTTAAATTAATATTTACGAAGATATTACAGATTTAAAATGCAGGGGCATAACGGTTGAGGCGGTACTGGCCGGGGTGCCGGTGGTACGTGCCTGTGGAAGCACTGGATAGGACAATGTGCAAAGACCTTCTGTAGTATATTCAGTATCATCAGTGCTCCCGTGCGAAGCCGCGGCGGGTCGCTAGTATATAGATAAGCTCGCCTTTACATACCACTTATGTAAACCCTTGTAACCTTTTTTTTATTATGTAATATAGAATAGAGTACTTACACGAAACAACACACAATATGATTCCTACATTTCTTAACCTTTTCATGAAAAATGTTTTGTTTTTTTGTGTTCAGAGGTTATTTTACACGAAAATGGCTAGAATCACAACCCTAAAATACAATAAAAACGTACTGAAAATCAGTAGATGGAGTAAAAATAACACAGGCAATTTATATAATATTAAATAAACGGAATACATTGTATTTCTATGCTAGATTTGCCTTATTTTAATATTTTATATCCAACACGTGCCTACAGGATACTATTACTGAGATTCCATTGCCTGTCCGTCTGTCTGTTACAGGGCTCTAAGTGTTGAACCGTTATAACACACCCCGACCACTCCATACAAAAAACGACAACACAAACAGACCGCGTCTGTATACGCGCAAATGTGTGTCTAGATGTCAGGGTTGACTTCATAACGAAGTAGGTACCTCGCGCTTTGATATAAGACGTTATTCTTTAGGTAATATTCTAATTCTTACTACTATTAATATTAATATTAATACTATTAATACTAGTAACTCTGTCTGTCTGTCTGTCTGTCTGTCCTGCTTTCACGGCAAAACTACTGAACCGATTTAAATGAAATTTGGTACACAGATAGTTTAAAGCCTGAGGAAGGACATAGGCTACTTTTTAATGCAAAAAAAGGGTTGTAAGGGGTTAAAAGGGGGGGTGAAAGGTTGTATGGAAGTATCGTTATTTTTAGAGCTAGAAGCTTGAAACTTATTTTTTAGGCTGTTGATTCGATATAAATAAATATGACATTCAAAGTTTGTAAAAGTTTTAGCCACACGGGGGTAAAATAACAATAGGGAATAGGGGATGAAAGTTTGTATGGAAATATGTAAGGTATAAGTGAATGTTTTATTAGTTTGCAACAAGAGACAAAATATTAGTGCTATCCTGATGTAGATAACTTTTACGCAGTCATTACAAAATGAGAAACTGAAATTAACGCAAGTAGAAAACTTGCCAAGCATCGCGCGGTACTAGAGATGGGCAAAATGCCGGGCATTTACAATAAATGCCCAAAAAGTACTAGATCAGCTCCTTAATTCAATGAAAAGAAAACCAGCCAAGTGCGAGTCGGACTCGCGCACGAAGGGGTCCGTACCATCCTTATCCTTACTTCCTTACTTCCTTACTATCCTTACTTCCTTACTATCCTTACTTCCTTACTAATCCTTACTTCCTTACTTAATATTATAAATGCGAAAGTAACTCTGTCTGTCTGTCTGTCCTGCTTTCACGGCAAAACTACTGAACCGATTTAAATGAAATTTGGTACACAGATAGTTTAAAGCCTGAGGAAGGACATAGGCTACTTTTTAATGCAAAAAAAGGGTTGTAAGGGGTTAAAAGGGGGGGTGAAAGGTTGTATGGAAGTATCGTTATTTTTAGAGCTAGAAGCTTGAAACTTATTTTTTAGGCTGTTGATTCGATATAAATAAATATGACATTCAAAGTTTGTAAAAGTTTTAGCCACACGGGGGTAAAATAACAATAGGGAATAGGGGATGAAAGTTTGTATGGAAATATGTAAGGTATAAGTGAATGTTTTATCAGTTTGCAACAAGAGACAAAATATTAGTGCTATCCTGATGTAGATAACTTTTACGCAGTCATTACAAAATGAGAAACTGAAATTAACGCAAGTAGAAAACTTGCCAAGCATCGCGCGGTACTAGAGATGGGCAAAATGCCGGGCATTTACAATAAATGCCCAAAAAGTACAAGTGTAAAAAGTAATACTTAGTATAGAGATTTTGTTTATTTGGGTCAATAAAATTAGTTAAATTTAATTCATTTGGGTTTATAATATTTTTTTAAATAGGTTTCTAAACAATTAAATAAAATACTTAAATAAGTTATTTTCATAATAAGAAGTTTTGTTTTCTGTGTTTACGGTTAAAAGCAAAATAAAGTGTAAATAGTTATAGGGGTATAGCGCACTCGGTTCTAAAACTACCATTGAACTTAGCTCATGAGGACATGCCAGTATGTAACATTAGCAAAAGCAGTGAGCGCGGAAGAAAGTTGCAGCAGTGTAAGCTGTTGGTTGGGATGAATGTACAATGTTCCACAAAAGAGCTATATAAGCACTAGATCGCACACTGCAACTCATATAAGTATTAATACGTATGTGTCTTATTTGTAAAATAATTAGCCGAAATATTTAAAAATGCTGCCCAAAGACACTATTCCACGCGGACGAAGTCGCGGGCACAGCTAGTATGGAATAAATATCAATTGACGAGCTCGGTGGCGTAGCGGTCAATGACGCGGCGTCGACACCAACGCTCGTGTGTTCGATTCCCACATAGGACAAACATTTGTGTGCATGAACATGTCTGTTTGTCTTAGTCTGGGTGTTTTCTATGTATCATAAGTATGTACCCATAACACAAGCTTCGCTTACTTTGGGGCTAGATGGCGCTGTGTAAGTTGTCTGACAATATTTATTTAAATATTGTCAGAAATTCATTTTTAAAACTCGAAAAAATGAATTGTTTTTGTAATGAAAAAACAAATAATTTAACGATAAATTAAATAAATGATTTTACTATTTAAAAGATCATTTGAGGATAGATATATGGTACGAACGAACTTTCGTAACACGCGGTGCCGCGTGGCAGCCCTTGCGGTTGGTTCCATATTCGACTCAGAGGGGAGGTGAGGTCGCCTTGTGAGAGCGGCAGGGAGTGGCCATACTGTACGTAGTACTATTACTTATACTGTGGTATTACTGTAGCCGCAATATACAAAGGGGACTGATGAGAACGGTGGTCGAATGGGTAGCAATGGCCACTTAAGACTCCGAGGTCGCGGGTTCGATCCCCGCACAAGACAAACATTTGTGTGCATGTACATGTCTGTTTGTCTTGGTCTGGGTGTTTTCTATGTATTGTATGTATGTACTTACAAAAATATGTATATAATATCAGTTATCTTAGTACCCATAGTACAAGCTTTGCTTAGTATGGGACTAGATGGATCTGTGCAATTTGTCCAGGAATATTTGTTTATTTTATATATTGTTTTTGTACGGAGATAAATAAATAAATATTGTCAGACAACTTACACAGCGCCATCTAGTCCCAAAGTAAGCGAAGCTTGTGTTATGGGTACATACTTATGATACATAGAAAACACCCAAAACTAAGACAAACAGACATGTTCATGCACACAAATGTTTGTTCTATGTGGGAATCGAACCCACGAGCGTTGGTGTCGAAGCCGCGTCATTGACCGCTACGCCACCGAGCTCGTCGAGATACAGACCTTTTATATGAGTCCTGCTTGCAGTTGGCCGGTTTTTATATTTTAACATAACTTACCTTTCGTCGCGTTTATGTTAGCTGACGGTAGACTGGACATCACCAACGGAGCTACTGGACTTGTGACCTGAAAGAATGGAGAGTATGATTCACTTACAGTATACTGAAAGATTAGAAGACGAACTCGGTGGAATCGTAGCGCGTGTCAGTTCACATAAATTAAGCAACGTCTAACAGGTAAATAATGATTTTTAAGAAAAAATAAAAACCGACTCCAGCTGGCAACAGGGCAAATTTAAGGATTTTACATCGATTTTTCTGGGATCCCCTCACCAGACCCTGACTTGGTGCATATGGGACAACCTCGCAATCATACCATTTCAAATTAAAAAAAAGAATTTGACCATAATGTGCTTATAAAATTTAAGGGAAACTCCCTTGATTTCCCATCATCAGATCCTGACTTGGTGAATATGGGACTACATTGCAATCATACCCTTTCAAATAAAAAAAGAATTTTGAAAATCGGTTCACAATTCGCGAAGTATCAAATAACATACATACAAAAAAAAAATCCGTGGAATTGAGAACCTCCTCCTTTTTTGAAGTCGGTTAAAAAGGGTCGTGCTCCTGTAGTGGAGATTAAAATGACCTGATGGTGATGGTGAAGCAAATTCTACAGTAGCCTGTCTCTGGATGGGGTTATTTATCTCGTGCTTCTCCCGTCGTTAAGCCGTCGGTCCCGTCTGATGTCATTAGATGACAGTCCTCAAGTTAAGCCTCCGCCAACCGGGTCTTCAATTTGGTCTGGGTGATCTCTTTTTATTATATGTAACACGCGTCTTATTCAGAACATGAGAATAGGCTAGACGACAATTTTTTCTTTCGGTTTGCTAAGTAAGGACGTCACAATAATATAACTATAGGTGAAAGAATTACTTCGATAGCATAAAAACTTCTTGAGATATGATAACTTGAAAATCACAATTTTGGACTTTCCCGAAAAAGCTCCATACAAAAGGCTACATAATTATGACGTCACACTTATGTATTTTGTATACGTTAAAACAGAAATTTGTACGACAGCTATGTGAAATACTGCGTTTATGTAGCTAGTGCCATAACAAAAGTTATAGTATTTTTGATTGTTTTTCCAAAATTAATATTTTTTTTAATAATTTCATTCTTTTAAATTGGACTTTCCTACTACACTTTGATCGATCATAGAACAAGTCGGGCATAAGTTATCAAAATTTCAAGATCACAGATCGTTCTAGTTTTGTATATTTTATGACACTGTTATGTACTTTTTATATTTTTTTATCATTGTCGTCTAGCTTATTCTCTATTTGGTCGGTTTGTTTACGTTGACATGATCGTGACAAAGAACTCGTAATAGATACTCTGAAGCTTGTTCTATTCCTTTAGTGTTAATATCAATGCTTCACAGCCGTTTTGGGGTGTAAGTTGTTCAAAAACATCTTTGAACCAAAGCCAACTTCACCTCCTCGCGGTGCACCCTGCTGACTGACAAACGAAGCTCTGGCAAAAAAGAGAGGTAGAGAGCGTAATTGTAAGCTACCCGACTGGTGAATGTACCTCCACCTCACAGAATACCGCAGCTAGATAACGGTTCCGTTGAGGGCTGTTGTGTTCTTGCGAGTGAGTGAGGTCACCAAAAAGGAAGGAGATGCTGCGATGGCAGAGGGGGTGGCGGCGCGCGAGCGATATTTTATGTTGCGAACGTTAATATGGCTACGGTAACCGCTTCACATCAGGCGGGCCGTTTGCTTGTCTGCCACGCGACGTAGTATAAAAAAAAAGTATATTAACTTAATCTATTCTTAAGGACTTATTATTGTAATTAAAATATTTGTTTTAACGTGAATAAGTCTTAAAAATTGTTTCCCTAAAGAGGCAATACAAAAAAACGAATAATAACAAAATCGGGGGATACAGTTTGGTGTTGCAGCTACATATCTATCATCTCCATCCAAAATTCAATCACACCGCTGGATAGATGAAGGATCAAAGAATTTATTACGTTAAGTAAGGACTATGGACATCGCGTGCGGGGGAGGGGGAAGCGCTGCCATTTTGAGATAATTTTAATGGATATAACGTATTCAAGACACGGACATGACACATCCACGCCCCATTTTTAACCGACTCCAAAAAAGCAGGAGGTTCTCAATTCGGCTGTATTTTTTTTAATGTTTGTTACTTAATTACTCCGTGATTTATAAACCTATTTGAAAAAAACTTTTTTTATTTGAAAGAGTATACTTCCAGAAGGCCAATTCTCGTAATTTTTCTACGAACGCAGATTGAAAGTTGACCGAATCGAGATTGAATTGTGAATTGACTGAAATAATATACTTGATTTCATTAATTAATTATTATCAAATCTTGTTGTTGGCAAAGTAACATTCTTAGTTTGTTTAATTTTCACTCATATTTCGATATAATCCCGCTTAAATTTAATTTTGAAGTTACATATTGTGTTACGAGAATACCAAATGTGACATTTGTGAGATCGAGACTGGATCGAAACTGAATTTTGACTACATTTTAATTACGAGAATTGCCCCTCAGATTAGTCCAATATTTTTTCATCATCATCATCATCAGCCTGTATCTACATACATAAATGTAGAGTAATGTTTGGAGTCGGTATTTTTTTGTTAAAATTATTCTTTTCAGGGTTCCGTACCCTAAGGGTAAAAAGGAACCCTATTACTAAGGCTCCGCTGTCCGTCCGTCCGTCGGTCAGTCACCAGGCTGTATCTCATGAACCGTGATAGTTAGACAGTTAAAATTTTTACAGATGATGTATTTCTGTTACCGCTATAACAACAAATAATAAAAAACAGAATAAAATAACTATTTAAGGGGGCTCCCATACAACAAACGTGATTTTTTTCCTAGTTTTTGCTCGCAATTGATAACGGCAATAGGTAGATACATGAAATACGCACATAATATTTAGTTTAATATTCACTTTAAAAATAACTAATAAAATAAAAATAAAACAAATATTTAAGGGGAGCTCCCATACAACAAACGTGATTTTTTGCCGTTTTTATAGAAAATCGTACGGAACCCTTCGTGCGCGAGTCCGACTCGCACTTGGCCGGTTTTATTTCATCATCATCAGCCTGTATCTGCATACATAAATGTAGAGTAATGTTTGGAGTCGGTATTTTTTTTTTGTTAAAATTATTTTATGTTCGTTATGTTTTTTAGTTTGTTTTTTTTTTGTTTTATACCACCAGTGTGGCAATCAACATACGGCCCGCCTGATGAAAGCAGTTACCGTAGCCTATGAACGCCTGTAACACCAGAGGCATCACACGCGCGTTGCCGAACCTGTAAAAACCTCTTCACGCCCTTTTTGAAGAACCCCATGCTATAGTCCCCAGAGAAAACCTCGACAGGCAGTTCATTCCACAGCTTGACAGTACGCGGGAGAAAACTTCTCTGGAACCGCACAGTACGTGACCACTTAGGCTCCAATGTGTGAGGATGAATTCCCTGTCGAAGGAGGCCGTTGGCATCATGTCAAACAACTCTGAACACACCCCATTGTACAGAATTGGTTTCTTTGTAAAATTTAAACGAAACATTAACTTAAACTTAGAATTAAATACAAACGTTATAACAGTACTCGCAATCCAAAACAAACATGTCTGTTTCACCTTCAAGTTATTTTTCCAAGCGCACACACGTGTTATTTCAACAAACCTTACGTTTCTGAACGAATTCACCGAGAACCGAGTATTATCAAAATAATCTTAAAATAATACTCTGATATATTTATTCTATTGACTGAAAACAGATAAAATATATATTGTATCTTATAAATACTTTTAAAATGGAAAAATTCAGCTCCCGCGCCTAGGTGGGATTTGTACCCACGACCTCTCGATGACCGGTCGAGTGCTCTTCCAATTGAACCACCAGGAAGGTTTGTGTTTGTGACGAAATTACGTTTTATATTTTTTTTCAAAATCAATATCAAAATTTCTTTATTCCTTGGACTTTATAAAGCACTTAGAAACGTCATACAAATTAAATATAAGAACATGTATAAATCATTACTACTCTAAATCCGCAGAGCTTAGATTCACTTTCATCACACTATCTTGAATGTGAAAGTGAATTTAAGTGCCAATTCCGGTGACGGGGCTTCTTGAGAAGAACTGGCAAGAAACTCAAGGCAGACAAAGAGTCTGCCTTGATGTCGTCATGGAGAATCTTCATCAGAAACTGAAAATCGTCTTGCAGTCTGAAAGTCAGAGAATTTTTGAATTTTTTGTTAAATACCCGTGCGAAGCCGGGGTGGGCCGCTAGTTACTTATGCAAATAAAATCAAAATATCTTTATTCCTTGGACTTTATAAAGCACTTAGAAACGTCATACAAATTAAATATAAGAACATGTATAAATCATTACTACATCCGCAGAGTTTAGATTCACTTTCATCACACTATCTTGAATGTGAAAGTGAATTTAAGCGACTCGAAGTTTCCGAGATACATTGGCGAGAACATCACGATCGCCATAAAGAAGAATTGAATTGAAGGTTGTTCCCTCGTCATATTGATTTAAAATCTCTCCTCGTATATGTCAACTGATCGCCTCTTGTATATATTATTTGTGATTAGATTAACTCTAAGAATATTAAACTATAAAATGTCTGTCATTACTAAACAATGAACACTCTATGGCCGTGTGGTTTCCGGCAGACTAGAATAGAATCACTCCGTCTCATCCCGTGGATGTCGTACATGAGCAAACATCGATCAGGCCTCCCCAACCCGTCTAGCCAGCGTGGGGAGTGTAGGCCAAATCCTCCTTCTGTCTGGGACGGACGAGAGAGGGTCGTGCTCCTGTAGTGGAGACTAAAATGACCTGATGATGATGATGATGATGATGAACACTCTGTGCCGTTTTACATGTTGTGTTTGGCCTTTTTTTTTATGTGAGAGGGTGGCAAACGAGCATGTGGTTCACCTGGTGGAAAGCAATCACCACCGCCCATGGAGACCAGCGACACCAAGGAGTCGCCGATCCGTTGCCAGCCTTTTAAGGAAAATGAAAACTCTGTTCTTGAAGGCACCCATGTCGTAGTTGTTCGGAAATACCGCTGAGGGAAGTTGATTCCACAGTTTCACTGTTCGTGGTATGAAATGTCTTAGGAAACGTACTGTAGTAGATCGCCAATTATCAAGATGATATGGATGGAATTTTAATTTATGGCGAGTTGTACGATAGTGGAATTCAGCGGCAGGTATCAAATCAATGGCCTTATTTTAGGTATGTCAACCAAATCCTCCTTCTGTCAGGGACGGACGAAAGAGAGTCGTGCTCCTGTAGTGGAGACTAAAATGACCTGATGATGATGAGTGTGTGGGTGCCGGTCGGTAGTAGTTCACATGGACTAATTGGTGGCGGAAGCACGCAAAGTAGTGTAGATCAAATTGCCCATATCATGATCATCCTCATCAGCCTGTATCTACCCACTGCTGGATATAAGCCTTCCCCAATGCTTTCCACCAAATACGATCCTCTGCGCATCCAGCCGCTCCCAGACGCTTTCTTAAGGTCATCGGACCATCTAGTAGGAGGGCGCCCAACACTTCGTCGTCCTACGCGCGGCCTCCACTCTAATACCTTCCTCCCCCATCTGCCATGATTTACTCGGCAGATGTGACCGGCCCATTGCCACTTCAGCTTGCAAAATCTGAATTGCCCATACAGGTGTGGTTTACTTGTTGCTGTGGAAGGAACGGACAAACAAACAAACCGGCCGACGTATAGACCTCGGCTTATTCTATTTAAAGGTACTTAATTATAAGAAGAATTTCTTATTAGCTGTACTGTAACTAATATTATGAAACTTGCTGCCTTTAGGGCAGACACCGTTTCCATTATACTCAGAAATCGTAATACGTCATCCGATATTTCAAATAGAAATTCGTAGAAGTTTATATTTACGAGTCTAAAGCCGAGTAACTGTGGAATCAACTTTTTTTATACTACTTCGGCTGGCAGACAAGCCTACGGCCCGCTTGATGTGAAGCGGTTATAGTAGCCATATTAACGCTCGCAACATGAAATATCGCTCGCCCCCCTCCCCACCCCCCTGCCAACGCAGCATCTCTGTCAATTCTGGTGACCTCACTCACTTATAGGAACACAACAACCCCCCTGGGAATTGTTATTCTGCTGCAGTATTCTGTGAGGTGGAGGTACATTCCCCAGTTGGGTAGCTTACAATTACACTCCCTACCTCTCTTTTCGCCAGAGCTTCGTTTGTCAGTCAGCAGGGTACACCGCGCGCAGGTGAAGTAGGCTTTGGTTCAAAGATGTTGATGAACCACTTACACCCCAAACTTCTCATATAAATACTTCCCTCAGTGGTGTTAACAATTACGACATTAAGAACAGAGTCTATATTTCCTTTAAAAGGCTGTCAACAGATTGGCGACCCCATGGTGTTGCTGATCTCCATGGGCGGTGGTGATTGCTTTCCATCGGGTGACCCACATGCTCGTTGGCCCCTCTCTTATAAGAAGATATATAAATTACATCTTATGTATTTATTGTACATGAAGTCAAATTCCAAAAGCTTCCTACTCCTACTAATTTCTTCGTATTAAATTCTTTGTGAGTTCCAAGGCAGCCGTAGTCTTACCCCCGGGACTGCAATGGACTGTTCATTGCCTTTTTTGGCGGTCGCCGCTGTTAATCCTGGCTACACAGGAGACACAGTGGTGGAAATGTGTGGTGGGCCCCCGTCCCGTTTATTGTACATGACGTAAAGTAATTTTAAATTCTATTGACATCCAATTCAATGCACAATATGTAAATTTTCCATGCCACTAGTTGTCTGAATGATAAGGATCACATTCTAATTTATTAGCTCCCTTTTTAGGGTCCCATACCCAAAGGGTAAAACGGGACTCTATTACTGAGGCTTCGCTGTCCGTCCGTCCGTCTGTCACTAGGCTGTATCTCATGAACCGTGATGAGGCAGTTGAAATTTTCATAAATGATGTATTTCTATTGCCGCTATAACAACAAATACTAACAAACAGAATAAAATAAATATTTAAGGGGGGTTTTTTATAGATAATGGTACAGAATCCTTCGTGCGCGAGTGCGACTCGCACTTAGCCGGTTTTATATATATAGATACCACTAAAGTGGCAAACATGCATACGGCCCGCCTGGTAAAAAGCAGTTAAAAAAGCAGCCTATGAATGCAAGTGACACCAGAGGCATCACACGCGCGTTGCCGACGCTGTAAAAACCTCTTCACACCCTTTTTGAAGAACCCCATGCTGTAGTCTCCTGAGAAAACCTTTACAGGCAGTTCATTCCACAGCTTGACAATACACGGGAGAAATCTTCGTTAGAACCTCACAGTACGCGACCACTTGAATTGAATTCCCTGTCGATGGCAAGCGGGTGCGACTGTAGAAGGAGGCCGTGGGCATCATGTCAAACAACTCCTCTGATCACACCCCATTGTACAATCGGTAGAACACACAGAGGGACTCAGAATCTCTTCTCAGACTCCGTCTGTCAGTTTGGGATTGTCAACAATTATCTAAGAAACATTCTTCCTCATTAAATGCGAAATAAATTCATTCACTCAGTTCACTTTTTTCGACGACGAGCTCGGTGGTCGAATGGTTAGCAATGGCCAGTTTGGCTCCCGAGCGCGCGGGTTCGATTCCCGTACAAAACAAGCATTTGTGTGCATGAACATGTCTGTTTGTCTTGGTCTTATACTTGTACTACTTAAATACATTTTATTTTATAAATACATACTTATAATACATAGAAAACAGCCATTCTTTTGACGAGCTCGGTGGCGTAGCGGTCAATGACGCTGCTTCGACACCAACGCTCGTGGGTTCGATTCCCACATAGGACAAACATTTGTGTGCATGAACATGTCAGTTTGTCTTGGTCTGGGTGTTTTCTATGTATCATAAGTATGTATTTACAAAAAAAAATGTATTTACGTATGTTTATCAGTTGTCTAGTATCCATAACACAAGCTTCGCTTACTTTGGGGCTAGATGGCGCTGTGTAATTTGTCTGACAATAAACAATAAAACAATTCTATGAAGTATGTATTTACAAAAAACAAAATGTATTTAAGTACATTTATAGTTGTCTAGTACCCATAACACAAGCTTTGCGCTTAATTTGGACTAGATGGCGCTGTGTAAATTGTCCAGAAATATTTATTTATTTACCGTATCGTTCAACAGTGGACACAAGCCCGGCCGTTACATGAGGCCACCGTTGTTCTCTAATTAGGAGGTATGTAGCCTGCAGGCGTGGAAGACGGACTAGGTATATGTATAAGCTTTGTTGTTGCCTCTAGGAATATCTGCCAGCGGTTAGCTAAGCGAAGGAATATTTCTAGATGATTTTTATTTTTTTTATTTATTTATTTATTTATTCAGGTTTACCAACAATTGTTTCCACTGATACATTGTTATTTAATACATTTCTAGGTCTTAATTCTAAATGTAACAATTATTTAAAGGTAAACACAGCATGTATAATTTCTAGAAACTTTTGTTAACTAATAGTAAAATAAAACAAAATTATAACTAGGTACATACATTTAAAGCGCTATTTGCACGAAAACGAAACTAATCGAAAAAAACAACAAATAATTTAAGGCCTAACTCTCTCGTAAAGTGACCTAACGGAGGCAGCTGAGTGACCTAACGGAGGCAGTTGAGTGATCTAACGGAGGCAGTTGAGTGACCTAACGGAGGCAGCTGAGTGACCTAACGGAGGCAGCTGGAGGCTTTTTCATACTAAACTCTCTGTCGATGCTTTCTCAGCTGACAACAGCAAATGATTTAGATTTTTTTTATACCAGCCGAGTGCAGCACCTGCATATAGGCACAAAGCTGTCTTTTTTTTATACTACGACGGGTGACAGACGAGCATACGGCCCGCCTGATGTGAAGCGGTTACCGTAGCCATATTAACGCTCGCAACTTAAAATATTGCTCGCGCGAAGCCACCCCCGCTGCCAACGCAGCATCTCCTTCCTTTCTGGCGACCTCACTCACTCGCAGGAACACAACAAGCCTCAAGGGAATTGTTATTTGGCTGCGGTATTCTGTGAGTGTTGTATCTGTGGATTTGCAGTGTTATGTAATCTGTGTAGGAACTCAGCGATATGTCATCTAATGTCATGTCATGTCACTTAATGGCGCGCTTTCTCGGTACTAAGTCTAAGCTTATAATAAAATGAGATTAATACGTTCATAGGTCTTTTTATTCATACTACAGTGAGGTGGAGGTACATCCCCCAGTCGAGTAGCTTACAATTA
The DNA here is from genome assembly GCA_937001555.2 of Hypsopygia costalis. Classification (NCBI taxonomy): domain Eukaryota; kingdom Metazoa; phylum Arthropoda; class Insecta; order Lepidoptera; family Pyralidae; genus Hypsopygia; species Hypsopygia costalis. Next base: position 2,077,250 of record OW443355.2, read on the forward strand.
CGCATACCTCTCTTTTCGCCAGAGCTTCGTTTGTCAGTCAGCAGGGTGCACCGCATGCAGGTGAAGTTGGCTTTGGTTCAAAGATGTTGATGAACCACTCACACCCCAAAAAAAGAACCATTTTGTTTAGGACATAACAGAACATCACGGCAGTGAAAATTGGCTACAAAGCGCTAATGCAATATATTCGTGTTACTTTGTTTTTCGAATGACTTTTAAAATATAAAACGCGGTAATGAAATAAAATATTCATGGCCAGTTTGTTTTCCTTCGATTGAATTGTGCAAAAACAAAAACAAATATATTTTCCGAATGTTTGCGGTAAACATTGCTGGTAATATGTTACTATTTATTTATAAGAAGCAAACATTAAATGACTATGAAAATCAATAATGGCTGAATTGTATTAAATTTAGCATAACGCCATCTGTTAGCTCTAGACGAAACTACTTCATGGAAAACTCGGGAAAGTCAGCCTTGAAAAAGTAGGTTGAGAATTTTTTACGTAGTGCAGATGGAATTTATTAGATGGCGCTTTTTTAAAAAAGTTTAAGCAAGTATGTGCAATAAGTACGCTATTATTATTTAATAGTGGCGTGTGCATAGAAATAATTTCTAGCTTCTGTATACAATAATAGTACAAACAAACTTCCATGTGTTGTATCATTTTAAGTACAGAAGATGGATTTTAAGTCTGTAATATACCTAGGATTTTTCGCCTCTAGATTTGTGGTGATAAAATGGTATCAGAAAAGAAAAGCTAGCCAAAGTGGTCACATTACTTAACGTTATACATTTAGTATTTTTGGAACGAAGTTCCATAAGGGGCGTTGCTGAGGGGTACCCTAGCCGCCAAAAAACGTCCTTAACGTTAAAAAAAAACCGTAACTCTTTTATTATGTATGATGATATATCTATGTATGATATGTATGATGTCTGTCTGTCTAAGTATGATTTGTATGATGATAAACAAAATAATGGTGCTAAGATAATTATGTAAAGTAGTGTTTTTAGTTTATTTTTTTATTATTTTTATGATGTTTTCATTGTTTTTATTATTTTTTTAATTTTAATCGATAAAATAGTCATAATAAAAATTTATACCCGAATAATTATTTTCTTTATACCTCGAATAGAACTTGAAATTAATATTTAATACTACGTTCCTATCAGCTCCCCTAGCCAAGGGTAATTATTCGTCGCGTTACGAACGTTAGATAGATCACGTGACATTTGTCAATTCACATAATAAAATGTTCGAATTGACAAATGTCACGTGATCTATCTAACGTTCGTTACGCTACGAATTACACTTGGCTTGGCTAGACACCACTCGTTTTTTTTTTATCTGTCGCCACGTTCAAAAAAGCGTACGGCCCAACTGAAAGCATTCAGTTCCTCATAATACAAGCAGGCGACTAAACTTACACCCCAAGATTAATATTAACATAAACTATCTAACATAGAAATATATACCCCAATGCTATAAGACCAAAGTGTTCAATCAATGCGTCCTTCCCGCTATGACCTACGGTGCAGACAGAAAGAGACGCTGACCGTTGGGCTGGTTCACAGGCTAAAAGTCGCACAGCGAGCGACGGAGAGAACAATGCTTAGAGTTTCTCTAACCCTCTAAAGGATCGAATCCGGAACGAAGAAATTCGACAGAGAACATAAATCAAAATATCTTTATTCCTTGGACTTTATAAAGCACATAAAAACGTCATACAAATTAAATATAAGCACATGTATTTAAATCATTACTACTCTGAATCCGCAGAGCTTAGATTCACTTTCATCACACTATCTTGAATGTGAAAGTGAATTTAAGTGCCAGTTCCGGCGACTAGGCTTCTTGAGAAGAACTGGCAAGAAACTCAAAGCCGACTCTTTTAATTGCCAATATCGTTACATTAAATACAAATACAATCATTAACATAACATAACAAGAGCCTCTACCTCTCTTACTCCTCTACCTCTCTCCTACTACCTCTCTTATCGCCAGAGCCTCGTTTGTCTATTAGCAGGGTGCACCACGCGCAGGTGAAGTTGACTTTGGTTCAAAGATGTTGATGAACCACTTACACCCCAAATAACATCAAAACCAATTGAATTATGCAGAGGAAACAATACTGAATGTTTACACAGTAGCCAATTCATAATCCATTGTTTGTATAACAATTGCCGACACTGTTATGGTTGCTTGAACCCTTAGTGACTTCCGTGCCGTAATACATTACAGACGATTTTAAATTTGTTTTTAAAACTGACGTACCTAATCGTGAGGAGTATTTTTTTTTATTATTTGAGAGGGGGCAAACGAGGTTGTGGGTCGCCTGATGGAAAGCAATCACCACCGCCCATGGAGATCAACAACACCAAGGGGTGTTTTTGATCTCCAGAAACACAACAACCCGCAAGCGAATTGTTATTTGGATGCGGTATTCTGTGAGGACACTGACCATCGGACTGGTCCACAGGCTAAAGGTCGCGCAGCGAGCGATGGAGAGGGCTATGCTCGGGGTTTCTCTGCGGGATCGAATCCGAAATGAAGAAATTCGACGGAGAACTAAAGTGGTCGACATAGCCTTCGGAGTTTGCAAGCTGAAGTGGCATTGGGCCGGTCACATCTGCCGAGTAGTGATGGCAGATGGGGGAGGAAGTTATTAGAGTGGAGGCAGCGCATAGGACGACGAAGTGTTGGACGCCCTCCTACTAGATGGTCCGATGACCTTAAGAAAGCGGCTGGGAGCGGCTGGATGCGGAAGGCGGAGGATCGTATCTGGTGGAAAGCATTGGGGAAGGCTTATATCCAGCAGTGGGTAGATACAGGCTGATGATGATGATGATGATTCTGTGATGACTCCAGTCGGGCAGCTTAAAAAATATGCTATGTCCTACATCTCTTTTCGCCAGAGCTTAGTCTGTCAGTCAGCAGGGTGCACTACGTGCAGATGAGGTTGAGGAGGATCTCAGAAAATATCCAACATTTGTTGATGGAGTGTATCAATATGTCATATCAACTATGATCAGAACTGTTGTCTTGTATGGATTGGAACGTTGAAAATGAAGAAGGAAAGAAGAATAAAGGTAGCTGAGATAAGAATGCTGAGACTAAAAATGATAAGATAAACCTCTGATAGAAATGATGGGAGAAAGTCGCCCTTTGTGGTATGGGCATATCATGTGGAGGGATGAAAGTCATGTGACAAAGACCACGATAAGAATTTGAATGTGAATGTGAATGGATATAGATGAGAGCGGAAGATCAAAAAAGATGTAGCTGGATTGTGTGAGAGATGACATGAGAAAGGGGTAACTGTAGATATGACCATTGATAAGGACGAATGGAATAAAGTGATATACTGCACCAACCACAAATAAAGAAAAGGACAAGCCAATATTGACGATGATGACGTTGATGAAGTGTGTCAAGTACAAACAGAACAGAGACTCACTGATGAGACAATTTAAATTGAACAACGACGATGTCGGATTGGCTCAATGTATATTGACTGATCCTACATCAGTGCGGTCAAGTTATTCGAGTTAATTACCGCATCTCATCACTGAGTCTCTTCTATCAGGGTACAATAAAGTTGGCATATCTCTAACAGATAAAATCACAAGAAATATTTTAAAATATATTAAAATTTTGTGCTATGAAATTGACTGAAAGTGTAATGTAAACCGTTGCCACTATCACCTTATCATTAGTAGAAATAGACGATACAAATATGATAAAACATCAAATTGTACCTAGTAATGTAATTTCTATAATAATAACATCGATACTGATTAACGATATTAATTGTAATCATATATCTACAAACAATTCTGATGTAATCATTACTTATGCTGGTCATGCTGAAGCTAATATAGAAAGAAAACCTATTTTAAGACCTAAAACTGAAGATACGTCTAGTGTAGACGAATATTTAGACCCAGAAAAAAGTGCAATCACGCAAACATACGAAGAAGAAAAAGAGGATGTAATTTTTGTACCAAATGAAAGGGAAGTGAGAAGGATAGAAGACGAATTAGATAGAGATTCAGTGAATATTGGCGATGTCATGACAAAACAAAGTGTTGATAGATTGATGAATAAAAACATTGAAGATGATACGGGTAAGTCTATAGGTGACAACAAACTATAACTTTGGTTGCTAGGCCTACCATCGCTAGTTTTTATTTCCCACTGCTACTTCACTGCTGTTACGTTATGAAAGTGGAACTTTATCTCCGACATCAGATACGTCACTCCTTACAATCCTGGACTAGCTCTTGTTATTGCCATACTCCGCAAGACACTCAACAGCATTACTTCAGCGGTTTCAGGGGAGCCCAATCAGTCGGACAGCCTTTAGTCATTCCATATAGGTTTTTGTCGCGGTACAATCCATCCGCATTCTTTCTACGTGTCCAAACTGGAGTATAGCCGCTCTGAGCTCCGTTATAATATTAGGCTCAGATACAAGATCGGCAATTTCTAAGTTACATATCATACCCTATTCAAACAATTCGATGTATAAATTAAGCACATTCTAGGCAGCTAAGTATTTTTAAATTATGGCGACGATAGTTTCAGCTATATTTGAAGAACTGGCGATCAAAAGTTAAGTTATCCATTGCACTGGTATATTGTTATTAATTTTACTTGAACTCCCAAAATCCACCCACAAGATCTTAGAAGATTACCAATAAAGCCCAGTTTAATCCTATTCAAAATAAATATCAATAACGACATTTTCAAGAAGATTTTCCACTCATTTTTGTGCTCTGACCGGTGGAATAAACTGTCCCGCGATACGATTCCGGCTCCACACTTAGGTAGACCGGCAATACCGGCATAGAAGATGCATCGAGACTTCTATTGTTGACTGACTCCAATGTCCTGCGGCCCGGTCGTAGGCACTGCCTGTCATATACCATGATACGACAAAGAATACCTCTACTTAAATACAGTAAATACCCTTAGTTTGTTCGTTATCTCCTTTCTTTATTATATCTGACAACTCAGCCCCCTTACCACCAACTCTTATTGCGATTCAATATCTGAATAGAATGCTTATTCATACCAATGAATAAGCGACTCTATTTTTCTGAAATAGAGTTATAGTCTGAGATAGTTTCATACCAATGAATAAGCGACTCTATTTCTGAAATAGAGTCGCTTATTCATTGGTATGATTATGCATTCTATTCAGATAATCGCAATAAGAGATGGTGATAAGGGGGCAGGACTCTGACAACTTTCTTTGATGATTTCTTTTTATTTTACCATACAGAACAACCCAATAAAGACATACTATTTATATCTGGCAAAAACAACGAAAATATTGAAACAGAAAACAAAAGAGATAGAATGGCAAAACATAGTGAAACAAGAAGGAGTAGGACAGAAACTGACTTCAAACCAAAGGTTGTGATGGACTGCAAAAATTTAAATTGCAACAATAGTGTCAGTTCAGTTTGCGGTGGCAAAATAGAGCATAAGAAATGGAGATACAGATTGTTTTTGAATGAATGCTTCTTTAGAAAAGTTAATTGTGGATTTAGTTATGTTGAAAATCGTAAGTATTTTTTGTTTATACTAATACAAGCACAGTATTTTAATTCTACTGTGGATATCCTCGTCTGTTAAGCACCGAGACCTCTCAACCTAGAAAGGTTCTTGAGTGACTCCGTACTGGTGAACGCAATGTGAATCGACCATGTAATCGACTCCACACTCACTATATAAAGGGACAACCTCAAAATAAATAAATAAATAAATATTGTCAGACAAATTACACAGCGCCATCCAGCCCCAAAGTAAGCGAAGCTTGTGTTATGGGTACTAGACAACTGATAAACATACGTAAATACATTTTTTTTTTTGTAAATACATACTTATGATACATAGAAAACACCCAGACTAAGACAAACAGACATGTTCATGCACACAAAAGTTTGTTCTATGTGGGAATCGAACCCACGAGCGTTGGTGTCGAAGCCGCGTCATTGACCACTACGTCACCGAGCTCGTCATAAAAAAAATCGTCGTCGTAAAAAAAATTGTAGGAAGTTGATGAATGCAGATGGTTCAGTATCAAGCCGTGTGGGTCTCTAAGGGGGAGACCTATTGATGATTGGTGATATGATGGTAATGAACAGAGTAACTTTATGTTATATTTTATCTTCTGCAAGTATGACTACTGCATAGGTTATTCATTCAGTGAAGACTCGAACAAGGAATACACGAATTGCTCGTCATGTGTTTACTTTGTTCTACTTACTTGATGACTTAATGATGCTAAAATACAATAGGCTTGTTGCCCATGTTACAAAATTATAAAACCTCTCTATCAATGACGTAAAATACATAAAACTAGAACGATCTGCGATCTTAAAATGTTAATAACTTATTTCCGACGTGTTTTATGTTCGGTCAAAGTTTGGTGGGAAAGTCCATTTTAATGGTATGAAATTATAAAAAATAAATATTAACATTGTAGAAAAAATAAAAAATACTATAACTTTTGTTACGGCACTGGCTACATGAACGCAATATTTAACATAGCTGTCGTACAAATTTCTGATTTAGTGCATATAAAATAGCACGGTGTGACGTCATAACGTGGTGGCCTTTTGTATGGAGCATTTTCGGAATAGTCCAAAATTGTGTTCTTCAAGTTATCATATCTCGAGAAGCTTTTATGCAATCCAAGTAATTATTTCACCTATACATATATTATTGTGAGGTCTATAAATAACTCAACTCAACTCGGTGGTCGAATGGTTAGCAATGGTCACTTTGACTCCAATTTCGCTGGTTCGATTCCCGTACAAGACAAACATTTGTGTGCATGAACATGTCTGTTTGTCTTGGTCTGGGTGTTTTCTATGTATTATAAGTATGTATTTACAAAAAAAAAATGTATTTAAGTATATTTATCAGTTGTCTAGTATACCCATAACACAAGCTTTGCGCTTAATTTGGCACTAGATGGCGCTGTGTAATAAATAAAATATTGTGTGAAAAAATATTTATAACAAATCAAAAAAAAAAAATGGGATACAAGCCTATTGGCATATCTAAATATTCACGTAGTATATAAAATACACTGCAGCCACATGTTAGCTGACATCATTACTTATAGACAATGATGGTGTTGCAAACACCACCTCATTCAAGCGTTACCGATTAAGTAAACCTGCCCCCTTACCACCATCTCTTATTGCGATGCAATATCTGAATAGATTGCGTATTCATACCAATGAATAAGCGACTTTATTTGAACAAGAATAGAGTCGTTTATTCTTTGGTATGAATAAGCAATCTATTCAGTTATTGAATCGCAATAAGAGATGGTGGTAAGGGGGCTGTTCACACCGTTCTTGATGAACCTCATACTATAAGCTCCTTGGACAATTCACCTGGAGGTTTATTACTTTCAATTGCAAGTAGCTTATCATCTCTAGAACTAAAACAAATTCAACTACGCGTGAAACTGACGACGAACCCGGTGGTCGAATGGTTAGCAATAGGTAGCTACTTTGACTCCGAGGTCGCGGGTTCGATCCCCGCACAAAACAAATATTTATGTGCATGAACATGTCTGTTTGTCTTGGTCTGGGTGATTCCTATGTATTTACAAAAAAAAATGTATTTAAGTACATTTATCAGTTGTCTGTCCTTACAGAAACATCCAATGCGCTCAATATCACTACGAGCCCGGTTAGCAATTGCCATTTTGACCCCGAGGTCGCGGGTTCGATCCCCGCACAAGACAAATATTTGTGTGCATGAACATGCCTGTTTATCTTGGTCTGGGCATTTTCTATGTATTATATGTATGTATTTACAAAAAAAAATGATTCTAAGTATAATATCAGTTATCTAGTATCCATAGTACAAGCTTTGCTTAGTTTGGGACTAGATGGCCGTGTGGAATTTGTCCTGGAATATTTATTTATTTATTATTTAATATTGACCATTGATACCATTCAACATTACATATCAGCATACTTCACATTACAAAGAATTATATTATAAACAAAATTATATTTAAATTCCGTATTCAGCATATCTATGCTGAATACGGAATTCCGTATTCAGCATAGATATGCTGAATACGGAATTTAAATATAATACAGAGCGGCCATAGAATATGTCGAAAATTCTATGTAATAATCTTATTACATAGAATTTTCGACATATTCTATAGCCGCTCTCTGGAACTGTACCTTAGTATATGCACAGTATAAGTAATAGTATTGAATAAGTCAACCGCTGGGTATTTCAATGCTAATGCATTGAGCAGTCGCAGGTTTAGGGGAGATACGTATCTTTTTTTTTTTAAACTACGACGGGTGGCAGACAAGCAAACGGCCCATCTGATGTGAAGTGGTTACCGTAGCCATATTAACGCTCGCAACATAAAATATCACTCGCGCGCCGCCACCCCCGCTGCCGATGCAGCATCTCCTTCCTTTCTGGTGACCTCACTCACTCGCAGGAACACAACAACCCTCAAGGGAATTGTTATTTGGCTGCGGTATTCTGTGAGGTGGAGGTACATTCCCCAGTCGGGTAGCTTACAATTACGCTCCCTACCTCTCTTTTCGCCAGAGCTTCGTTTGTCAGTCAGCAGGGTGCACCGCGTGCAGGTGAAGTTGGCTTTGGTTCAAAGATATTGATTAACCACTTACACCCCATGTATCTCAGAAGTAGGATGAATAGGAGTTGACAATCATCAAGCCCTAAATTGGTCGTGTGGTTTCCGGCAGACTAGAATAGCATCACTCCGTCTCTTCCCGTGGATGTCGTACAAGGCGACGGGAAATATATTATCAAACATCGATCAGGCCTCCCCAACCCGTCTGGCCAGCGTGGGGAGTATAGGCCAAATCCTCCTGTCTGTGACGGACGAGAGATGGTCGTGCTCCTGTAGTGGAGACTAAAATGACCTGATGATGATGATGATGATCAAGCCCTAAATGAATAATTTGATATTCAGCTTATTATCAAAATTTCCGATTTCAGGATATCGAGAAGTACCAATAGAAAATTGCCGGAACATCGGGGCACATTTGAAGTATAGGCCATACGATTACAACCCGTTCCGAGTAACTTCGTCAGCTCAAGAGATACCTATTGCTAACATTAGGAGGTCTAATCCTTCTAGAAGGTAAAAACCCAACATGGAATTCCCACCGATGATGACGCAATTTGACGACCCCGGTGGTCGAATGGCTAACCATATTCACTTTGACTACGGGGACGCGGGTTCAATCCCTGCACAAGACAAATATTTGTGTGCATAAACATGTCTGTTTGTCTTGGTCTGGGTGTTTTCTATGTATTATACAATGTACATGTTTACAAAAAAAATGTATAGTACAAGCTTTGTTTAGTTTAGGACTAGATGGCAGTGTGTGTAATTCGTCCATGAATATTTATATTTATTTTACTTTTTTTAGCCAGGATCAGAAACCAGCCCAGATGACTAAGTGTACAGAATTTTTATTTTTATTCTACGTCGGGTAGCAGACAAGCATACAGACCGCCTGATGTGAAGCGGTTACCGTAGCCATATTAACGCTCGCAACATAAAATATCGCTCGCGAGCCGCCACCCCCCGCTGCCAACGCAGCATCTCCTTCATTTCTGGTGACCTCACTCACTCGCAGGAACACAACAACCCTCAAGGGAATTGTTATTTGGCTACGGTATTCTGTGAGGTGGAGGTACATTCCCCAGTCGGGTAGCTTACAATTACGCTCCCTACCTCTCTTTTCGCCAGAGCTTCGTTTGTCAGTCAGCAGGGTGCACCGCGTGCAGGTGAAGTTGACTTCCGTTCAAAGATGTTGATGAACCACTTACACCCCAAAACAACAAACAGATACAAGTGCAACGCGTTGCCGGCATACTTATTTCCTCAATCATACAATTAGGGATTGCAATCCGGAAAACCGGATCCGGTAATCCGGCGGATCCGGCACTATTAAACGGTTACCGGATCCGGTACTAATATGCCGGATCCGTACTACGGATCCGGTGCTAGCAATTTTTGGCAAAATAATAGATCTCTGCATGAGTAGGTACTTTAAATGCATTGCGCGTGGTGTCACAATTAACACTATTTATTTTCTACGATCCTTTTTTCAAAATAAAAATGATTTTCGTATAATAATGAATATTAAGACAATTATTACTTAAAATTCTACTTAAAATAATTATTTATCGTAAGCTGATTAAACTAAAGAGTTGTAATTATAAAACAAACTCATTATTGTGATAATTGTGCCATTCTTTAGACAGATTCATCAAATCATGATGGTGTATGTCATAAATATAATACTTGTTTGTTAGCATTCTCAAATACTTTAATGATTATTGTGAACTCATCTCAGTAAATTACGTAAGGTTAATTATATTAGATTTTTTAAAGTTACTTACTAAAATAATGGATCTATCTGTGAAAGTGAAATCTAGGAAGACTGAGCTATTCGTTAGTCGTTACATCGTTAAAATTTTACTGGTTACCTATACTACTAGATTTTAATTGTTTGCTCGTTGTCTAATCTTACCATCAGATTAGAAATAAAATTGATTTTATATATTTTTTATAAACTACCTATATAAAGTATGTACATGACACTTGATTCACTTACTAACAGTTCATTTTGAATTGAATAGCGAAAATCATTCTGATTTGATCAATCCGGCCGGATCCGGTCGGATCCGGCCGGATCGATGGGAATCGGGTCGGATCCGGCCGGACTGAAAATGATGCCGGATTGCAATCCCTACATACAATATGGGATCCTTCAAGCGAAGCGTGAAGAAGCATCTTCCAGGCCAGCATGCCAGCGTCAACTGACAAGACATCGAGGTCTCTTGTCCGTTGCCGATGCGAATGGGGCTCCTCTTTTCGCTTACCTTCAGGCGAAATGGAGTCAATATGCTGAGCTAATATAAAAAAAACTTTTTGTATACGTGCCATGTTCAATGGTGGGCAACGATCTTTATTTTGAGAATGAATTAAAAATAAATAATAAATATTGTCAGACAAATTACACAGCGCCATCTAGCCCCAAAGTAAGCGAAGCTTATGTTATGGGTACTAGACAACTGATAAACATACGTAAATACATTTTTTTTTTGTAAATACATACTTATGATACATAGAAAACACCCAGACTAAGACAAACAGACATGTTCATGCACACAAATGTTTGTCCTATGTGGGAATCGAACCCACGAGCGTTGGTGTCGAAGCCGCGTCATTGACCGCTACGCCAACGAGCTCGTCAAAAAAATTAACTATTTCTATCCTCAGAGCGACCAACAAAGGGATAGATGGCAACTTCTGCTCACATCTCTGCCCAGTATCCTGCCCTGATGACTACAACCCCGAATGTGCTGTCTCCGACAGTGGCAAACGTAAAGTCTTTGTGAATCATTGCAAATTGGATTACAATTCCTGCATCTACGGTATTGGTGGGTATTCTCGATTCTACTATATCATCAGTATCAGGCTGTAACTACTCATTGCTGGATACAGGCCTGATTGTAATCTTTATACCAAATACGTGCTTCTGCATTCCGCATCCATCCAGACGGTGTTTTGAAGTTATCAAGCCATCTAGAGGGGCTAGATTTCCAACGCTGCTTCATTGTCGTTACCCAACACGCCGTCTCCACTTTAAAACCTTCCTCCCTCATCAACCTTCCCTAACTCGTCAAACGTAGCCCGGCAATGGGCTACGTTTGACGAGTTAGGGAAGGTTGAGAGGTTGAGAGCTTCAGCGTGCTACTCTGAGAACTGTGTCGACAACTTTGGTTCTCCATCGAATTTGCGCATTCTAGATGTGCTGAAAGAAACCTCAGACATAGCTCTTTTATTTCACTTGCTATACGATCTTTAGACTTCAGTGACCAAGTTTTGCGCCATTAGTTCATGGCAAAGAGGACGTACTGGTTGCTTCAGGTGAATTAAGTCTACTGGGGAGTTAAAATCTTGCTTGCTGAATTGGAACCGCTTCCAAGAAGAAGATAACAAATTTTACGGAGTAAAATGTTTAGATATTGGTTTAGTTCCGCTGACAAAGCATTTTTATGGTATGGACATCAAGGATCATATAAAGGATCGATAGAAAATATAACAGTAAAAGTAAGCTAAAGGATACAACTCGCAACAAAATACAATTCCATCCAAATCATCTTGCCATTTTTTTTTTTCAGTTTGGCACCGACGCCCTCTATCGGAGTGTGTGGGAGGCAAAAAAGCAGATGTACATCAAAACAGAGCGTTCATAACCTGGATGCAAAAAGTGGGCATTGTGAATGAGAAGGGTCGACTTATGCTGCATTGATGGCACTAATAATGTACGCAGGGAACACTGTAGGAATATGTAGGGGGACCCCCGTCCCTCACCGATATTTTCAATTCATTGCCTTCATTTGTTTTTTTTTTCTATAAACGTGATTAATTTAATCATACTCTTACTTTAAAATATTAAGATCTAACTTATGGTCTAATAAGTAATTTAAATTTAGAATAAACTTCTATTGTATATTGTCGTAGAATAATGTCCATTGACTTTTCTTAGTATCAGTTAAAGTAAACTCCTGAACATAGGCTTCAACCATTATTTATTGAGATATGTATCAAGTGAGATGTTGAAATTGTAATGTCAATAGAAATTGAATGAATTGTCATGCCTAAATGATAAAATAACTCACTCATAGAGTTTTATCACACTTTTTTTAGAACAACTAGCGAAAGGCATTTCTATCTAGTCGTGGTGCACGGCAGTTAGGCTTCACTTGACTAGCCATCTCTTTAGGCTTTTAATGCTTAATTTGCCATATTGCTGTGTCTCACATTGTTAAGAGGGCTAGTCAATTTCAAAAGCTTCCTACTCCTACTAATTTCTTCTAATTATATTCGTAGTGAGTTCCAAGGCAACCGTAGTTTTACCCCCCGGGAAAAAAAAAGACAATGAACAGTGAAGTCGACTATAGGACTTCACTGTTCATTGTCTTTTTTTTTTGATCGCCGCTGTTTTTTTTTTTTTTTTTTTCTATCGCCAATCGCAATATGCGCACACTCAGGAGTCAGGGGTGTAAATAGCCGCTGAGTATGCGCAGAGCGGCTTACTTTAGAAATGGCGTGCGCACACCCCTGTCGTGGACAAGGTTCTTTTTTTGATCAAAATAATTTAAATAGTAAATAGTTTAAAATATTTCATAAATATAACCTATATATAATTTTACTACATTAATATCCATGACGCAATAGCGATAAAATTAAAACTATAATAATAACACAAATGGAGCAATAGCTTAAAACACAATTAAAACAAGTATGTCACACAAAACAAATTTAAATAATACAAAATATTGTGTCCACTTATGAGACGCCGACAAATTGGAGGCGATGGCTTGGTCAAACTTACGATCTGATTATTGTCAATCCATCCACAGCTGTCCTCGGCAGACACTTAACTCAATAGCCCCACCTAGCCACCGCGATCGAGACGCCTATCGGAAAATATAGGCGCTCAAGTCAACATTGGTCCTAAGTGGAGCCATCCTGCTTGTTTCGCCTGATGACAGCCGTGGCTAGATTGACACAGTAGTCAATAAACTTAAATCTATTTTTTCCAGCCATCACCTCGGATACGTTCGTTTCAGTGACCCGCATTCCCAAACGCTGCTCCAACTCCCATCTTTGTTTGGAGAATGCGGGACACTGAAACAAAATGTGTTGCACTGTCTGACCCTCGCCAGCTTCACAGAAACACGATGGATCGTCCGCGCACTTGAACCTGTACAAGTACGCGGCAAACCCACCATGTCCCGATAAGATTTGCGTGGTGATGCCAGACGGAGCCATTTTGCCCACGATACTGTACGCGGCGGTCGCACTCGGGAAAAACAGCTTCGTTGTTGAAGCTGTAGTTCCCGAGCGATATCTCCTGTCCCATTCGTCAATAGTCGCCTTACGGATCATACCCTTGACGAATGAGACAGGGCAGCGGTCGTAGTCGGGCCTCTTCTTCGACCTCAGGGCCGCACTCTTGGCGAGTTCATCGGCTCGTTCATTCCCCTCAAGACCCACATGCGCCTTAATCCAGTTCTGGATTAAGGCGAATCGAGAAATGAGGGGAATCGAGACGCTCTTACCTTGCGCTTTGCACAGTTTAAGAGCGTCCCGCGTCTGTACCGCAAGGGGGTGAGGAGAATCAACGTTACCTATCGCCTGGAGCGCCGCCATGGAGTCGCTGAAGATGCCCACGCTGGATCCATTACAGCTCAACGCGTATTTTGCCGCGGTGCAGAGAGCGAGGAGTTCGGCCTGGTAGACGGTGCAGTAGGACGACAAAGTAAGCTTGACGGCCTTGGTTTCGGCATCGCTGTTCCAAATTGAAACAGCGGCACCTACCCGACCCTCAATCTTACTGCCGTCCGTGAACATTCGCAGGGCAAAGATGTTGGCTGCCCTGTGATCGCCGCTGTTAGTCCTGGCTATACAGGAGAGACAGTGGTGGGAATGGTGGTGGGCCCCGTCCCGTTAGTAGGCATGGTGCAACACGTGCAGGTGAGGTTAGCTTTGGCTCTAAAGATCATGGTGGGCTACTTACACCCCAAAATTAGTGCGATGTCATTATAGTTAATTACATTATAAACTGGTATTTATTTGACAGAGTTGGTAAAGCGCTTTCTAAAGATGAGAGGGGCAATTGTCGTAATTAAAATGTAGTTAAAATTCAGATCAGGATCCAATCTCGATCTCGCACATGCCATTTTTTTCGTATTCATTTTGGTATTCTCGTAACATAATATGATAATTCAAAGTCTAATTTATGCGAGATTATATCGAATTATGACCGAAAATTAGGTAAATAATGGTTGTATAGCATGCCTTTGTACGTTGTTTTTATGTGCATAAAGATTAAATAAATAAATTAAATAAATATAGATTAAAAAAATAAATAAAGAATAAATAAAGATTATATAAATAATTTAAACAAATCATGAATGTTTTTTTGCCAGCAATAAGAATTGATAATAATTAATTAATGAAATCAAGTACATTATTTTTATTCAATATCATTTATAGTTCTGATGGCCAATTGTCGTAAATATGTTACGATCTAAATATGAAAGTTGAATCGAGATTGAATTATGAATTGACTAAAAATTATAATCTTGATTTCATTAATTAATTATTATTAATTCTTATTGTTGTATAATAACATTCTTAGTTTGTTTCATTTTCGATCATAACTCGAAGTTTCATATTGCGATACGAGAATACCAAAATTGTACATTTGTAAGATCGAGACTGGATTTGAGTGCTGAGTGCGAGTTTTTTATTCACGTTCGATAATATCAACGTAAACAAACCGACCAAATAGAGAAGTACGCTCATGTTGTGAATTTACCAGACGCGTGTTACAAATCCAATTTAGCCGGGTTGCTCACTACGAAATGTGAGCGGGTAAGCTATATAATTTTGATATGTAACACGCGTCATATAAATTCACAACATGAGAGTTATTCTCTATTTGGTCGGTTAGTTTACGTTGACATGCACTACACCCAATACATCAGTGCAAGACCTTAGGCTTAAATATATCATCCTAAGTTTTAAAATATTTTATATTGTAATAAATAAATTTCAGGACTGATCATTGAACTTGGCACCCATTTAGATCTTTACTTCCCCGATTCATTGGTCGTTGAAGTCACAAGTGTCACAACAACCAAGGCATATATCATAACATTGAACTTGGCTCACATTTCACATACCCATACTAGAGTGAGATCACTTATAGTGCTATATGAGAAGTATAGTATAACTTAGTGTATAGAATGTTCAACGTCTAAACCTAGACATTTTACTGCGGTCTAGCACTAACGCCTTAAAAGCCTGTCAGAACGGAGACAACGCTAATAGATTTTAGCCTAGCTTTTAACCTAAGTTTACCAAAAAATCTAGATTTAATATACTTACATACAAAAATAGTATCTTTGTACCAAAGCCAACTTCACCTGCACGCGGTGCACCCTGCTGATTGACAAACGAAGCTCTGGCGAAAAGAGAGGTAGGGAACGTAATTAACTACCCGACTGGGGAATGTACCTCCACTTCACAGAATACCGCAGCCAAATAACAATTCCCTTGAGGGTTGTTTTATTCCTGCGAGTGTGTGAGGTCACCAGAAAGGAAGGAGATGCTGCGTTGGCAGCGTGGGTGGCGGCGCGCGATATTTTATGTTGCGAGCGTTAATATGGCTACGGTAACCGCTTCAATCCAGGCGGGACGTATACTTGTCTGCCACCCGTCGTAGTATAAAAAAAACTTTTTGATTTTAATACCAGACAAAATTATTTATACAACTTCTAATGGTTTCACCCCCAAAGCATAAACCCAAGGGCGGTAATTAGATTAAGTCTTATATTCTAATTTGTGAGATAATTTCATCCCCCCGCACTAATCTCTGGGGTTGTTTCAAGTTTACACCCTTCAATCGCGAATATTATTTATTAGGCAATTTGATCTACACTACTTTGCGTGCTTCCGCCATCAATTAGTTCATGCAAATTACTGCCGGCCGGCACCCACCTACTACCGTTAGTAGTTGCATGCGACTCCCGTGGCTGCTTTGGTCGTCTCTGCTCCAGCTGCTGTGGTCGTCTCGGCGACTCTCCAACATCTGAAACAGAAGATACATGTGACCGCCACCGCCCCGACTGCCGTGGTCGTCTCTGCGACACGTGTTTCGCCTCTACGCAAGGCATCCTCAGGCGATCTGTAGATGCTGATCGTTAGAACAACAACCTACAAATGACTTATAATGAATGAATGTTCGGCTGGTAGTAGTTTCCTCCTCCTTAAGT
The DNA here is from genome assembly GCA_937001555.2 of Hypsopygia costalis. Taxonomy (NCBI): domain Eukaryota; kingdom Metazoa; phylum Arthropoda; class Insecta; order Lepidoptera; family Pyralidae; genus Hypsopygia; species Hypsopygia costalis. Next base: position 2,094,150 of record OW443355.2, read on the forward strand.
CGGTCCCTCACTGATGAGGATCGTGACCACGACGAAAGCGTTGCAGCAATTTCCTCCAATTACTGCGGTCTTCTGCCTAATGGAGAGCGTGAGACATTGGCATTTGCAGTTCTTCTGACACCTGGTCGGACCATCTCTTAGGGCTTCGTCCTCTCGGTCGCTTGCCATCCACATTGCCAGTTATACGGTAGTAGTTTACATAAACTAATTGGTGGCGGAAGCACGCAAAGTGGTGCAGATCAAATTGCCTGTAAATTTGACTTCCGCAAAATAACACCTGAATCAATTAACTATATTATTTATTGCTTGTTGTGAAAATAGAAATTAATGTTGCTAAGCGCAATACACGAGAACCGCTCTACTAATTCCGCAAACTTTTGTTTTAATATTTTCGTTAAGGTCTCACCCCGGCCACTCCATACAAATGTCGCGTCATTTACTTCTACATAAACAATGACGTCTATGCAGAACATGAATGAGCGCGTGTGCTTGCGGCGTCATACAAACTGTTCCAGATTTGTCTCAGAGGGGAGGTGAGGTCGACACGAGAGAGCGGCAGGGAGAGGCCGTACTGTACGTAGTACTATTACTTATACTGTGATATAGGGAAGGTTCTTATGGAGAGAAAAGATTTAAAAATTGCGAGGGAAATAAAATACCACGTTCTACTCGTACGAAGCCGGGGCGCGCTGCTAGTATGATTAATAAAATTCATCATCATCATTATCAACCTCACCTGCACGTGGTGCACCCTGTTGACTGACAAACAAGGCTCTGGGGAAACGAGGCTCTGCGGAAAAGAGAAGTAGGGAACGTAATTGTAACCTAACCGTCTGGGGAATATAAATAAATAAATAAACAAATATAGTCAGACAAATTACACAGCGCCATCTAGCCCCAAAGTAAGCGAAGCTTGTGTACTAGACAACTGATAAAAATACGTAAATACATTTTTTTTGTAAATACATACTTATGATACATAGAAAACACCCAGTCCAAGACAAACAGACATGTTCAGGCACACAAATGTTTGTCCTGCGTGGGAATCGAACCCACGAGCGTTGGTGTCGAAGCCGCATCATTGACCACTACGCCACCGAGCTCGTCGTATATACTCCTCACAGAATACCGTAGCCAAAAAACAATTCCCTTGACATTTCGTATTTTGAAGTTGGCAAGCCTAGCGGTATGGCCCAGGCGTGCCCTCTGCCAACCGACGTAGTATAAAAAAAAAAAACAAAAAGAGGTCCCCATTTATCTTTTGACTTTTTCTCTTTTAAAAGTTAAAATGCCCGTAACGAGGTGTAGAATATTCATTAGGCTTGCATATTCAATGAATTAACAATCATTGTTATCTTGTGGAAGACTTTTTGCCAAATGAGAGAAGAATTTTAGTTTATTTTTACGCGGGAATTTATTTTTATCTTGTCAGTAAATGGCGGTAAAAGTCATAGACAGAGAAAGCTGTAGACAAATTGATAGTCTGGACTATCATTTTGTCTATACTTACGAGTATACAAATTGTTGGATCCTCCTCCTCCTCCTCGAGTCGTGTTCCTCATTGTTGAGGGTCGTGACCTCTCATGATCCTCGTACGGACAATATTACGCCATTTGTGTCTGTCTGTTGCGGTATGGATGGCCTCGCAGATGGTGGTGTCGAGTGTAGATCGAATTTGATCAGACCAACGCATCGGACTCCGTCCCCTAGGTCGTTTTCCATCAACCTTGCCGGTTATCAATAGTTTTTCAAGGTTGTCTCCGCTTTTCCTAGCAATGTGGCCAAAATACTCGAAAACCCTGCGAAGACATGTGGTGTAGAGTCTCGTGTGGATTTTAATTTCTTCGAGTATTGATGCGTTGGTCCTGTGAGCTGTCCAGGGTATATGAAGCATAAAGTTGTTGGATACAATACAATTATTGCAATAAAAGAAAAGATAAATACACAGTGACAATAATTACACAAGCTTTGCGCTTAACTTGGGACTAGATGGCGCTGTATAAATTGTCCCGAAATATTATATCCAAAAATATTATTCTTCGTTCACATATGTTCCAGACACATATACACTCATATATGTAGTTACATAGACATACAGATATACACTCGAAAAAAAAAAATAACCCCCTTATAGCGCAGTCGGCTAAAAAATGTACATTGCCCTATAAAACAAATTAATCGCATATCAATTTTAAAACAACGAACGCGTTCTAAATAACAGCTCAAAATAAAAGTCCGTTTCCTCTGCCAAATTTCCAATTATTATAATCTTTTAAAACATTTTAAACGCTTTCAGCGAATGGATTACAGTTATTTGAATGGATATTTCAGTTTATCTATTAGTTAATGTCGGATTGACTCGTTGATAGATAGGCTGTGGCATCATTGAGCGTATTAATAATGTTATACACACGGACAGAAACGTTGTCGAGCAAGAAAAAACGAGTGTGTTTTAGACTAGCCCCTTACCACTAACTCTTATTGCGATTCAATAACTGAATAGATTGCTTATTCATACCAATGAATAACTGACATTATTTAGTCTGAAGTACTTTATTGGGTTATAGTGGCCATATTAACGCTCGCAACACAAAATACCGCTCGCGCGCCGCCACTTCCCCCCCCCCCCCCCCCCCCCCCTTTTTCCAACAAGTATACAATGAAGTGCTCGGATGAGCTGTTTGATTTGATACCTGCCGCTGAATTCCACTATCGTACAACTCGCCATAAATTAAAATTCCACCCATATCATCTTGATAATTGGCGATCTACTACAGTACGTTTCCTAAGACATTTTATACCACGAACGGTGAAATTGTGGAATAAACTTCCCTCAGCGGTATTTCCGAACAATTACGACGCCTTCAAGAATAGAGTATTTAATTGCCTTAAAAGGCTGGCAACGGGTCGGCGATCCTTTGATGTTGCTGATCTCCATGGGCGGTGGTGATGGCTTTCCATCAGGTGACCCAGATGCTCGTTTGCCCCCCTCTCATATAAAAAAAAAATAAAAATAAAAAGTAAGCGTCGATTAAAATGCTGTCAGTTTTTTGGTGCCGTATGTAGTGCCGGTAAATAAAATCACATAATATAACATTAACTCAATTTGAACTGCATGTTCTGTCAGTCTAATGTAGTGAGTGTTTAATGTAGCGCGGGTATTTTACGGTTTCAATTAGTACTTGTCATAGAAACCGACTAACAAATGCTTTGTGACATAACTGTGATAATTGTTTTAGAATACACACAGACGATTAGGGTAACGAACAATGTACAATGTTTTCTGAAGCACTTGTAGACAGAGAAATAGTCCATCTATCGCTTTTATACTAAAAGAATAGTAAGTTATACCGTCATCATTGGGGTAATGAGGGTTCAATGGAAAGCAAACTAATTTGGTAAACAGTTGTATGACAGGGCTATATAAAATCTGACATATTCACTGATAAAGTAAATTTAAGAAACTGACTTAAAAGCCTGTGCACGGCAGTTGAGCTTCACTTGACTAGCCATCTCTCTAGGCTTTTAATGCCTTATTTGCCATATTGCTGTCTCACGCATTGCTAAGAGTCTCGGGAGTCTTGTCAATTGGAGTCCAATTCCAAAAGCTTCTTATTCCTCCTAATTTCTACTGATTAATTTCGTTGTGAGTTCCAAGGCAGTGCAATGGACTTCATACACAGGAGACACAGTGGTGGGAATGTGTGGTGGGGCCCCATACCCATAAAAGAATTGACTTAAATCGATGCTGCTATACATAAAACTGACGAGTAAGTATTTTCCAATAGCCATTTACTAAATGTTTTTTTAAACTTGTTAAATGGTAGCTCCTATAAGTCATTTGGTGTGTTATTGTATTTTTTTTTATTGGTATGTTTTTGTAAATTATTAAAGTGGTGCGATAAATTAATGTTTCATAGTGTAGTACAGTGAAGTTTCTACTATGTAGCACTAGAGTACTAGCGATATAAAATAAGAATTCTAATAACAAATGATTTATTAATTTATTATTATTATAGTACCACTATAACACTTAAAACTTCAAAGGAAGGGTATAGGCCAACACCATTCAGTCCACTCAGGGGGTAGGCTGAACAGTCGCTTTGTTAACCACTGGATGGGCTTACAACTCAATAAAAATTATTTGTAATAACCTAACCTAATATTAAGGAGTTTTTTTACTAACAAAATATGGACTCTGTCGATCTGAATTTTTTTTTTTAATTATTATTATTATAGTGATGCTATTATTCTATTATTTAATCTAATATACGTTACTATTAATAAATCACATTTCAACCGTTAGCGAACAATTGCTTGCCATTCTTAACAGCCGTATGTCCACTACACACGGTCTACTAACAATCCTATAAATAGTGAGCATTCGTCAGGCCATTACAATACAAACTAGACTGTCGGTTTGTCTGTGGTAAATATATCCACAACTATTGGGAACGTTAATATCTTTCAAACGTTCACATTACGAGATTTAAGAAAATAGAATTAATGAGATTTATAAACACTGTCGCGGTGTAAAAAATATCAAAATGACCTGAATAACAATTATTATGGATTGAATTGAACATTTAAGTTTTTCAATAAAGATTTATTCTTTATTGAAAAACTTAAATGTTAAAATATATTAATTAACATAGAGCGAAAAGTTAACGTAAATTAAATTACATATAGGCAATTTGATCTACACTACTTTGCGTGCTTCCGCCACCAATTAGTTCATGCAAATTACTGCCGGCCGGCACCCACCCAGTACCGTTAGTAGATGCATGCTACTGTCGTGGCTGCTTTGGTCGTGTCTGCTCAACAAGAAACAGAAGAAACGTGCGACTGCTTCCACCCCGACTGCCGTGGTCGTCTCTGCGACACGTGTTTCGCCTCTACGCGAGACATCCTCAGGCGATCTGTAGATGTTGATGGTTAGAGTAACAACCTTTTGTAGCAGCTAGAGTAGAGACGACCAACGCAGCCAGGGCAGTCGCATGCAACTACTAACGGCAATGGGTGGGTGTCGGCCGGCAGTAGTTTGCATGAACTAATTGGTGGCGAAAGCACGCAAAGTAGTGTAGATCAATCTTTAGTTGTTTATCTTTACTCAGCTATTACTCTCTTAATGATAAAAAATCAAATACCCTTTAAAAAATATACTCCATCTATTAAAAAAAACAAGCCATCAGGAAATCATCACGTGTCGTCTTCACCCCCGTTTACCCCCATTCACCCCAAACCGTGAAGCGACAGGGTAACGATTGAATGAACAATTTGTACGCTGCTTTACGCCCGTTGTCTCGATGTGGATACACTGACTAAACAGTTTTGATACTTGTGTGACTTGTTTTTTTAATTTAAAACTAACATTATCCAGAAGAAAAAAAAATCGGTTGTCTGTAAAGTCGGTTTACTGACGATAGTTGAACGTGACAACGTCATAAGAAAATACTGATGGAATGTGTGCATTTTTCAAAAGAAAATTTTAATGGAACGCCTCAGAGCAAGGTAACGCCGCATGAGTCATGTTTTTTCGTACGTGCAGCCGGCTCCATCGAATTATAAGACGTTGTCACGTCAAAAAGTAAAAAAAAAATATCTGAGATTTTTTGAGATTCATGGTTCTTCTTCTTCTTCGTTAACCCGTACTAGTCCCACTGCTGGGATAAGCATCTCCCTCAGTCGAAGGGATTTATAGCATAGTCCACCACGCTGCTCAACTGCGGGTTGGCGGAGGTGTTTTAAGGAGAGAGGCAAAGTCTATTTTCATACTTAATGTTTCGATAACATCTGAGAGCTTAGAATCGGTCGCTATCCTTGCTTATCGTTTGAAGTGTAAGTGGTTCATCAAGATCTTTAAACCAAAGCCAACTTTACCTGCAGTCGGTGCACCCTGCTGACTGGCAAACGAAGCTCTGACGAAAAGAGAGGTAAGGAACGTAATTATAAGCTACCCGACTGAGGAATTTACCTCCATCATACAGAATACCGTAACCAAATAACAATTCCCTTGTGGGTTGTTGTGTTCCTGCAAGTGAGTGAGGTCACCAGAAAGGAGATGCTGTGTTGGCGGCGGGGGTGGCGGTGCGCGAGGGATATTTCATGTTGCGAGAGTTAATATGGCTACGGTAACCGCTTCACATCAGGCGGGCCGTATGCTTGTCTGCCACGTACGTAGTATAAAAAAAAATATCGCCAACTCTGAGCCAAGTCGCAAAGTGCTAGCTGGTACTTGCTAGCTTGCTGGCTGGTACTTGAGTGCTTTTGCCCAGAGATGTAAACATTACTCCATGGCTTTGTAAAATAGAAGTCTTTCTCGTAGACAGAAGTAACACTTCGTTCTATTGAGTACACCCAATTTTGTTGACGCCAATTTCACCTTTTGCTCCAGGTGACTTAGGAACTGCAAGTCGTTGGGGATCTCGACTCCAAGAATCCCAATCCTCTAGACTCTAGAGGATTGGGATTCTTGGAGTCGAGATCCCCAACGAAACACGTGTCGCAGAGACGACCACGGCAGTCGGGGTGGAAGCAGTCGCACGTTTCTTCTGTTTCTTGTTGAGCAGACACGACCAAAGCAGCCACGACAGTAGCATGCATCTACTAACGGTACTGGGTGGGTGCCGGCCGGCAGTAATTTGCATGAACTAATTGGTGGCGGAAGCACGCAAAGTAGTGTAGATCAAATTGCCTATATGTAATTTAATTTACGTTAACTTTTCGCTCTATGTTAATTAATATATTTTAACATTTAAGTTTTTCAATAAAGAATAAATCTTTATTGAAAAACTTAAATGTTCAATTCAATCCATAATAATTGTTATTCAGGTCATTTTGATATTTTTTCAAGAGTATTGGGCTTTTCTAGACTCTAGAGTCTAGAGTCTAGAAAAGCCCAATACTCTTGAAAAACCACGCCTAATGGGATTCTTTAGCGGTGAGCGTCTTGTTGGAATTAAATTGGAGCAAGTTCAGTTCAGTCATTTCCAATGTTAAAGACCTAACCTAAGATAAGACATGGCAGGTACACAAAGAGAGAATCATTTGAAATTAAAATGTTAATTTCTGTTCTTCTAATATATATTTTTTTCTATTAGAAAACAGTGATTGTACCACAAGGATGTAAAAATGATCCAATTTATCCGAGACATTTATTTAACGATAATAGATTTGATAATGTCATGATTTTAATTTTATATATTTCAGTGAGGCTATGTACTGAGACGTTGCAACGTTACACTGCTTCGGATGGTCGAATGTCATGACTCGATATTTTAAAAATTGATATATCGATTCTTCTTTTTTGATAGGTTACACTCCACCCGCCAATCATACTGAAGAGCGCCTTTTTAAGGCCTACGATTTCCGGTCGTTGAAAAACAGCGGGTTAAGTGACTGAATTTAGGCAGACGGTCATTCTGACACTAGGAAATTGACCAAGCACTTGCCACCGCTCTGGCTACCGCGGTGGTTTAAAGTGCTTTATTCTCAAGTATCAAATCGGTTCACGCGTGCTACATCCGCGAGAGCGGCGACTTCTTATCTGAAGATGTAGCATGAATTTTAATATTTAATTAAAAACTTCGCCCCGCAGGGCTGTGAACACCCTGTATTATATCCATAACTTTGTAAAGTACTTATGAATACTTGTAATGGACAATGAATCCAAAATACTAATTTTTTTATTGGCAATTTGATCTACACTACTTTGCGTGCATCCGCCACCAATTAGTTCATGCAAATTACTGCCAGCCGGCGCCTATCCACTACCGTTAGTAGTTGCATGCGACTGCCGTGGCTGCTTTGGTCGTCTCTGCTCCAGCTGCTGTGGTCGTCTCGGCGAATCTCCAACATCTGAAACAGAAGAAACATGCGACCGCCACCGCTCCGACTGCCGTGGTCGTCTCAGCGACACGTGTTTCGCCTCTACGCGAGGCATCCACAGGCGATCTGTAGATGTTGAGGGACAACCACCTACAAACTAAAATAAAAAAAGAAATGTAGGTTGTTGTTAAAGTTGCTAATTGGTAGCGGGAGCACGCAAAGTAGTGTAGATCAAATTGCCTGTAAATTTGACTTCCGCAAAATAACACCACCAATTCACGTAATTAAAATATAGTCAAAATTCCGTTTCGATCCAGTCTCGATCTCACAAATGTCACATTTGGTATTCTCGTAACACAATATGTAAATTTTAAAATTAAATTTAAGCGGGATTATATCTATAATATTATTAAAACTCGTGAGACATTATACTAAATTAATTAGATAAATTAAACGGGTCACTCAAGTCTTTTTGTCGGGAAAGCCGACTAGTTTCGATATCAAAAGGAGACCTTCTTCAGTGGTGACGTGACAAGACGTGAGTGACCCGTTTAATTTATCTAATTAATTTGGGATTATATCTTACTTTGCCAACAACAAGAATTGATAATAATTAATTAATGAAATCAAGTATATAATTTTAGTCAATTCATAATTCAATCTCGATTCGGTCAACTGTCAATCTGCGTTCGTAGAAAAATTACGAGAATTGGCCTTCTGAATCCAATTGACTATCATTTTTTGTAACTGATAGATGGAACGGTTGAGAGAGGTAAGGTAAGGAGGAAAGGCAATTAATGTGTTATGAATTTGACGTCCGATACTTTATTGGCTTTTTTTATATGAGCTTGTGGGTCACCTGATGGAAAGCAATTACCACCTCCCATGGAGATCAGCTCAGCAGAGAGTTACTGTGTGGTTTCCGGCAGACTAGAATAGAATCACTCCGTCTCTTCTCGTGGATGTCGTACAAGGCGACTAAGGGAAAACATTATCAAACATCGATCAGGCCTCCCCAACACGTCTAGCCAGCGTGGGGAGTGTAGGCCAAATCCTCCTACTGTCTGGGACGGACGAGAGAGGGTCGTGCTCCTGTAGTGGAGACTAAAATGACCTGATGATGGAGATCAGCAACATTACACAAAGGGGTCGCCGATCTGTTGCCAGCCTATACTCCTTGCTTACTTTCTGGCGACCTCACTCACTCGCAGGAATACAACAACCCAATGGCGGATTTGCCTTAAGGCCTACCAGGGCGGCCAAATGTTAGGGGCGGTCGGAGCAGGGTATTACCGAAGGTAATTCTTACAAATTACAGTCTGTCATGGCGGCTTTGCGGAGAAGTATTGTATAAATGGGTATGAAGCTTATAAATACGAACCAAGATACTATATAATAAGGAATAAGGAGTCAGCTAATGAGAACCAAGATACGACTATGGCGACCATGGTACTACACGGTACCTAGCGAAGACACGGCCTAGGGTGGCCAAGATTACAAATCCGCCTCTGCAACAACCCTCAAGGGAATTGTTATTTGGCTGCGGTATTCTATGAGGTCCCCATTCGGGCAGCTTAAAATACGCTATGCCGTACTTCTCTTAAACGTGCATATAAACACATAGATAGATAATATAGGAAGATAAGGGTGTAAGTAGCTCATCAACATCTTTGAACCAAAGCTAACTTCACCTGCACGCGGTGCACCCTGCTGACTGACAAACGAAGCTCTGGCGAAAAAAGAGGCAGGGAGCGTAATTGTAAGCTACCCGACTGGGGAATGTACCTCCACCTCTGCTGCTGCGGTAGTCTGTGAGGTGGAGGTATCCACCTCACAGACTACCGCAGCCAAATAACAACTCCCTTGAGGGTTGTTGTGTTCGTGCGAGTGAGTGAGGTCACCAGAAATAAAGGAAGGAGATGCTGCGTTGGCAGCGGGGGTGGTGGGGGTGGCGAGCAATATTTTATGTTGCGAGCGTTAATATGGCTACGGTAACCGCTTCACATCAGGCGGGCCGTATGCTTGTCTGCCACCCGACGAAGAATAAAAAAAAATGATGATTCAGTTCTTAGGTATCCAGCGAGGTAATGCTGCCAGTGTTCTGGGGACACTGTCAACAGGCAACGATCTTGGGGATATTTTTTATTTGTAAGTAAATTTTTGAAGTGAAAACTTCTTTAGCGGCGTTGTGCACTTTTTGTGATGGGTAAAAAATGTTAAACTCGCGTCAGGACACGTGGCCTGATCGAAAGACGTTCGTGTTCGTTCGTAAGACGGAGGGAGAGAGAGGAAGTGATGTCCCCCTCTCTTTCTACCGCGCGGCGAAAATGTATGCCTGCTCCTGCTGTTTATTTTTAATGTAATATAAATTGTCATGTTTGTGTACGATAGCGTAATAAACGAATATTGTATTTTACCACATAAATGATAGTACTTTTATACTGATAAATAAAGCAATTCGTGCGAAATTATTCCCTAACCATTCCATAATATTAAAAAATGCACAACGTTAATGTTCAAGTTTTCACTTCTGTAAACCGATTTTTTTTAGTCGCATAACTTTTTCTTTTATTTATAGATACATTTTTTTTATACTACGACAGGTGGCAGACAAGCATACGGCCCGCCTGATGTGAAGCGGTTACCGTAGCCATATTAACGCTCGCAACATAAAATATTGCTCGCACGCCGCCACCCCCGCTGCCAACGCAGCATCCATTCTGGTGACCTCACAACAACCCTCAAGGGAATTATTATTATTTTGCTTCGGTATTCTGTGAGGTGGAGGTACATTCCCCAGTCGGGTACCTTACAATTACGCTCCCTACCTCTCTTTTCGCCAGACCTTCGTTTGTCAGTCAGCAGGGTGCACCGCGCGCAGGTGAAGTTAGCTTTGGTTCAAAGATGTTGGTGAACCACTTACACCCCAATTTTTTTATTTTTTATTTAAATTAGTTTTAGTTTAATTTAATTTATCAATATTGTAAAATTAGGAATTATTTATTATTAATAAAAAGTTCTTAGCTAAACTTCTTTATTTCGTTTTCATTAATTTCTTTTCTATAAAAATACTTGCCACCCCTGGTATGAAGGTCTTAATTAAAAATAACAGGGAATTTGCCCAACAATTGAAACGCGGCCAACCGGGAAATCACAGCGGAATAACTAATTAAATGAGCGATGCCGCGGGAAGAAGTTATATTTATTACGCGACCTCGCTAGTTTCAACGACAGTTTGTTACGAAAATAAATTACAAGATAAATTTACAAGTTTTTTGAAGTGAAAACTTCTTTAGCGGCGCTGTGCACTTTTTTGGGATGGGTAAAAAATGTTGAACTTGCGTCAGGATCACGTGTCCTGATCGAAAATCCGTAAGATAAAGCTGCGAAACCACAAAATTCAACTTTAAGCAAAGACGATACGATTGAGAATTCTTTGAATATTTTAATGATTCGAAATAGTTTCGAAATAACAGTTTTATGACAAAGCTGCGAGACAACATAATTCAACCTTATGCAAAGACGATACGATTGAAATTGCTTTGAATAATTTATGTTTGTGTACGATAACGTAATAAATGAATATTGTATTTTACCACATAAATGATAGTACTGTTATACTGATAAATAAAGCAATTCGTGCGAATTTATTCCCTAACCATTCCAAAATATTAAAAAATGCACAACGTTAATGTTCAAGTTTTCACTTGTGGAGTGCAAACCCGTTGTTTTTTATTTTATTTTATTTTCACCTGTCCCAGTGTCTTTATTTCGCTACAGATAACATAATATATAGTAGATTCACTCATAAAGCCCTTTCATTACCAATACTATTGACAAACTCGATGGTCGAATGTTCTATGTCCTCAATAGTGTTAGATACTTAAAATCCGTGGTGCACGGCAGTTGAGCTTCACTTGACTAGCCATCTCTTTAGGCTTTTAATAATGCCTTATTTGCCATAAGTATTGCTGTTGTAGCACATTGCTAAGAGGCGAAGTCAAATTCCAAAAGCTTCTTACTCCTACAAATTTCTTCTGATTCGTTGTGAGTTCCAAGGCAGCCGTACTTTTACCGCCGGGACTGAAATGGACTTCACTATTCATTGCCTTTTTTGGCGGTCGCCGCTGTTAATTCTGACTACACAGGAGACACAGTGGTGGGGATAAGTGGTGGGCCCCCGTCTTGAAAAAAAAAAAATCATATCCACTCCCATTCAAATTCATCGTTTTCTTTGACACATATCTTTCAACCCTCCTCATTATATGCCCATGTCGCAGCCAATTCGTAGAACACGCCGCATTACATAACGGCTAACTGTTTTATAAAATGGCCAAGCCATTATTTCAAAACGCCCTTTTATCATATTAGTGAATTGTCACCAGATATACGGCCAGCTATCTGGTCACAATTCACTTGGGTATCCATCAAGTTTGTGGAACCTCGCATTTCTAATTAATCACAAGACAAACCTAACCAAAAGATTATTTAAAGACAATCCGCCTTAAGTTAGCCGTTATGTAATGCGGCGGGTTCTACGAATTGGCTGCGATACCCATACCGCGAAAGGCGGTTTCCTCTCATCATTTCCGTCACAAGTGCTACTCCTTATATTTATTACTAGCTGTGCCCGCGAGTTCGTCAGCGCGGAATATATATTGTTTTTATTATTTATTTATATTAATAAAAATAAATAAAATTTCCAAAATAAAAGTAGACTAAGTTACTCCTTATTACATCAGCTATCTGCCAGTGAAAGTCCCGTCAAAATCGGTCCAGCCGTTTGAGAGCATACGCGGAACAAACAGACAGACAGAAACACAAAATTTGTAAAAAAAAAAGTGTTATTTTGTAAATAACATTTTTTTCACTAAATGCATATGGATGCATTTAGTAAAAACCTGTTATTATAATATTACAAACAGACACTCCAATTTTATTTATCCGTATAGATATATAGATTCAAACTTAACACAGTATAGGGTATTAACTTAAAACTTACTATGTTGAACTTTATCGAAGCTAACTTAATAGCTGACTACACACTTGAAAACTTTGTCAGTACAGACACGTGAATAGTTGAAGTCTGAGATCAGCCCCCCTAGCCAAGTGTAATTCGTAGCGTAACGAACGTTAGATAGATCACGTGACATTTATCAATTCGAACATTTTAGTATGAGCTCCACAGTTCAAATTAGCGATCGCTACGCTTTTCTACTTCGCAAACTGCCATTTGGCTAGCCTCCCAGGCAGGTAACTTTGACTGTTCAGAACGTAAAGTTACTATAACCGATCTCGGACCCTACCATCGATATCGAAGCTGAAGCCGATTACCGTGGAATATTTTGATTCGATAAATAGGTCTTATGTTTAAGTCATTGACAAACATTATTAAAAAAATAATTATTGAAAAACCATTTGGCTGGTCAAATAGTTAGCAATAGCGACTTTGACGCCGAGGTCGCGGGTTCGATCCCCGCACAAGACAAACATTTGTGTGGATGAACATGTCTGTTTGTCTTGGTCTGGGCGTTTCTATGTATTATATGTATGTATTTACAAAATATATATATTTTAAGTATTATCAAACCCCGGCCACTCCATACAAAAATGGCACTTTTGCATGTAGTAACCAAATGACGTCTGTACACGTGCCTATGTTTGAGTGACGTTCTCTAGGGCTGACATTATCCAATTATTAGTTGGACATGTACGGGGGTGTAAGTGGTTCATCAACATCTTTGAGCCAAAGTCAATCTCACCTGCACTGGGGTACGCCTGCTGACTGACAGACGAGGCACATTTGTCTACACCAAACTCCATACCAATGGCGTTACTGAAAGTTTCGGTTACTTTCAGCAACTCCACAAGGTCTGGTTTGTTTGGTGCAAACAACTTGAGATCATCCATATACAGCAGATGAGAAATGATCTCACCCTCTGTATGAAGTCGAATGCCTAACTTTGAATCCCTTAACAGAGTGCTAAGTGGATTCAGAGCTAGACAAAACCATAACGGGCTCAGGCTGTCACACTGGAAGATACCACGTTCAATTCTTATACGGTCCACCGATTCAGGAGAAACTCGGCAACCCGGTTGACAAAGGACTGTGGTCTACTGCCCCATACATGAGCCGAGAAAGGAGCATAGAGTTGAATCTATTTTATACAACTCCTGCACCCTTCTCAGCCATGAATGAGGCACCGAATCATAGGCCTTTTTGTAGTCAATCCAGGCGGCAGAGAGATTCTTCCTATTCCGGCGGACCTGTTGGCAAACGGCTATGTCAATGAGAAGAAGCTCTTTAGTACCACGGGACCCAGCCCTACACAAATTCTGAGCAATGTCCAAAATATTATTACACATAATGTTAAATTATTATTATTTATTCTTTATCTTTCTCCAATTTTTACATTTTCAAATATAAATCATATAAAAAAATACATTTAAAAATATAAAAAAGGGGCACCCATCGATAGCGGGGCAAAGACCCAAGCAACCGGTGGTTAGGGCTCCAGAGTGAGGAACCTTCTCACGATGCGGGCCGTGTCCAGGAGAACCGCCTTCTGTATCTGGTTCTTGACCCAACTGCCTAGCGAGAGCCTCTCGAGGTGATGGTCGAGGCTCTTAGCTATAAGTCCGTTTACTGACACGTCTATCGGAACAATAATCGTTGAGTCCACATGCCACATGTTGGTAACCTCGTGGGCCAAGTCCAAGTACTTAGAAAGTTTCTCTTTCTCGGTCTTAACGAGGTTCTCATCATGGGGAATGGTGACGTCAACGAGAATTGCACGGTTCGTCACCCGGTCTAATACCACAATATCAGGTCTATTTGCGAGAATAGTCCTGTCAGTGATAATTGACCGGTCCCAGTAGAGCGTGACACTACCGTTCTCGAGAACTGGCGCAGGTGCATACCTGTAGTATGGTACTTCAGAGCTCACAAGGCGATACTTAAGAGCAAGTTGCTGGTGTATAATCCTAGCTACTTGATTGTGTCTATGCAAGTACTCGCCGTTAGCAAGATGAGAACAACCGGAAACAATTATTATTCTCTTTATTCATTTTATTACAACTTATCTATATTGTTATTATTAAAATTATATATACATATAAAAAAATACAATGTTAAAAATAGCAATATAAAAAAGGAATACAAAACCGAGGCAGGAAAGGCCTAAACCTATTCCTGTAACGGCTAGGACTCCAGAGTAAGGAACCGGCGCACAATTCGAGCTTATTATTATTATTTATCTCTCTTAAATCACGGGTCAAGCCCGGTCATTTGATAGGCATGCGCGGAGATATGGATCCAACGCGTAGAGGCCCCTTTGAGAAGTTTGATGTAATGTTGTACGCCCGCCGTGACCCGCTCCAGGATATGTCAATGGAACGATATACCCATGAGCAGGTCTCGACAGGCGTTGAGACTATTGCGAAGTGTGATGGAAAATAAATGGGCTATGGAGATGAGATCTGGGTGAACTTAATACCGGGCTATTACAAAAGAGGGACGGACGTCTGCCATAACTGCTTTTATTGCTAGTTATTTGCGGCAGACGGTGGCTTGCCACTCACTAGATGGGCCCCCGAAATGCCAGGAAAACGGCCGGGGGCAACACCGGTGTGAGTGACTCAGGGATGTCGAAAGGTGTGCTGCGCTTTCTCCGAAGTTACTCGCGGCGTGATGCCCTTTAACACTTCCACCCCTGGAGCATATAGCTCTAGCGGCTCCTCTCTGGACGGCCAATGAAGGCAAGCCAGAGCTGAGAGTCCTGCGGGCCTTCTTGTGTTTACACTCCGACCGATGAAGACACGTCGGAGACGAAGGCCCTGACCGACTCTCTGGAGACTCGGGTCCGTGGTGTCGCTACTCACACAACAGCTCGCCACACAAGCTGCCCTGCGGACTTATTATTATTATTATTATAGAAAACACCCAGACCAAGACAAACAGACATGTTCATCAACACAAATGTTTGTCTTGTGCGGGGATCGAACCCGCCACCTCGCAGTCAAACTAGCCATTGCTAACCATTCGACCATCGGGCTCGTCCAACATATTTTATCAGCTCTAATTTCAACAACCAAGATTTTCTATAGAACCTCGGATAAATTATTTCTCCCAAACTTCAAAGGTTGCTAACGAAATTCCTCGGAGAATCGAACGAGTTACCCGCGGCTACTATTGTTTGATTTTAATTTCGAAACTCATTCCTTATTCATTAATCATTCTTTTTCGCTTGTTAAACTTGGCAAGAGGGAGAGGGAAAGAATCTGATCTTGATATTGTCACAGTAAACTATTTGAACAGTAAGTTAACTCTATTAAACTAGGCCGGATTGTAGCCCACAGGGCCGAAATCGAGGTCGAGTGGAGCGAGTAGATTCGATGAGAGTAAGTTTTGAATTGATTTCAATGGAAAATGTATTTGATGATCATTCCTCAAGGACATGATGGATCTCAATTTTTTTGACGTGACAACGTCTTATAAATTGGTTAGCCGGGTGACACTTCAAGAAACTGGGTCACGTTATGCGCTTACAATGAGAGCGAGTGAAAGGCGCGTGCCTTTCACTCGCTCTCATTGTAAGCGTGTCGTGGACGCGTGTCCCTTCTAAGAGCGAGAGAGACTCAAAGTCGTTGTCACGTAAAACTTTCGCCCGTATACCGACTTTACAGGCAACCAATTGTTTTTTCATACAAACCTATTCTATTAGCCTATTAACATAATAATTATTAATATTAATTTATCTTTAGTTATATTATTTTATTATTGTAAGCCCTAGAGGCAGGACATAGTGAGACTTATTATATATGTGTTCATTCTTGTAACTACCTATGTTTCCACAATAAACATGATGATTGAAACCTCAAGCATGTCGAGGTCTTTAATTGTGACAAGTTTCATCAAAATCGGTTCAGTGGTTTTGAGTTAATTCATTTTCAAGAGTGATTTTACGGCATTCCGCTCGCCCCGCCGCTCCATCCAATCATAATGTTCACAGTCACAGTTCACAGGGGTGTGTCCGCCCCTCTACTTGATAATTCCACTTCGCTATGCACAGCATACGAATACAGCATATCAGAACAAAATAATTCTAAAAATGTAGAGTACAGTGTGGACATATGAGCAGCCCCCTTACCACCATCTCTTATTGCGATTCAATAATTGAATAGATTGCTTATTCATACCAATGTATAAGCGACTCTATTCCATTTGAAATAGAGCCTAAATCATCATCAATCTGTATACCACCTACCACTGCTGGATAAGCCTTTAAATCTTTAAAGTGGAGGACGGGACGGAGGATGACGGAGATCCGTCATCTGCCATCATAAGAATTTCAAAAAAGAAATAAAACGAAATGGGCTCATTGCTATATAGGCTAATTGCATAGTAGTCAGAAATCGGCAGAGAAATTGGCTATTTGATAAGTAGATGGCATTGACAACTGTTTCTGAGTGTGTTCACTGTAAACATCGGAGTTGAGTTACTGTTGTCTATCTACTGTGATATTATCAAGAGTTAGGCCCTCGACGCACGGTAAATCGCGTAATCGTACCGCGGTAAGGCTTGTCCTAGCCGTGTACAGAGACATACCCCGGCTATTCCATACAAAAAATTGCTACATAAACAGACCACGTCTATACACGTGCAAATGTGTGCACTAAAGTGAAAAATGTAAAAATTCACCTGCCCTCTCCCCCCGGAGGGATTTGAACCCACGACCTCTCGATGACCGGTCGAGTGCTCTTCCAACTGAGCTACCAAGAAGGTTTGTGTTGGTAACGAATTATTGCATTCTATATTTTTACTACGTGAGTCACAGTGTGGCGTCATCAACCTATTAACTACTAAACAAGGCATAGCAGTCCATCGTTACAGATGAAATTCAGCTATTTTTTGATAACAGCAAACTAATTAAATTTTTATTATTTAAATAATTGTCTTGGACAACTTGCCAGAATATTATAAATATTTGTTTAAAAATGGAAAATTCACCTACCCCCCTAGTACAGAGTGGCCGCCGAAAGGATGGGTTTGGATAGCTGTCAGTTAGATATGTATGATCTATAGCCATCTCTTTCTATATCACACGTTCTGCATCAAGATCCTGCTGTCAAACTCGCATCTTTCTTTGGCCGCACTTTAGTGGTGTGTTGAAGGACTTAAGTATACCTTTTGAGCGAACTGCCGAAATAGACGAATAGAATTTAACCCATCGACGTCTCAAAATAAACGTTAGCAGAGAAATATGTATGTATGTATGTCTGTACGTAGGGAACTGTTTGGACTGGCTAATTGGAACGCGTCGTCGCCTGCGGGTGTACGCTAGGGATGAGCTCGTGATCAGATTAACTAAATATCGATAGAAAATTTTCAAAACAAAATTAATCGGCATCAACCCCTTACTCATCCCACTGTTAGGATACGGATCTCCCCTCAATCGAAAGGGTTTAGAGCATACTCTACCACGCTGCTCAACTGCGGGTTGGCGGAGGCCAGTGTTTTTAAGCTAAAAGGCATCTGACTTTTGCCGTAACGACTGTTATCTAGTGATAACAACCGGGGCCAACAGCTTAAAGTGCCCATCAAAGCACGAATGGGGTGTAAGTGGTTCATCAACATATTTGAACGAAAGCCAACTTCACCTGCACGCGGCGCACCCTGCTAACTGACAAACGAAGCTCTGGCAAAAGAGAGGTAGGGAGCGTAATTGTAAGCTACCCGACTGGGGAATTACCTCCACCTCACAAAATACCGCAGCCAAATAACGGTTCCCTTGAGGGCTGTTGTGTTCCTGCGAGTGAGTGAGGTCACCAGAAAGGAAGGAGATGCTGCGATGGCAGCGGGGGTGGCGGCGCGCGAGTGATATTTTATGTTGCGAGCGTTAATATGGCTACGGTAACCGCTTCACATCAGGCGGGCCGTATGCTTGTCTGCCACCCGACGTAGTAAAAAAAAACGAAGGAGCTCGAGATAAAATACCCATCCATAGGCAGGCTACGCTCGACATTGTTTAATACTCATTACTCAATATCTTTATTGCATATAATATGTAGGGTAGACATGTCGATCTTAAAATACGTGTTAGTTTTAAGTTATTACATATTTATATTTTATTTATATGACCCTATAAGGGTATGGCAACAGTCTGAAGTGTACGGAACGGTTTATTATATGTCATCTAATTTATCATTTAAAAATTCGTCAAGAGTATAATAACATTTGGCTTCCAGTAAGGTCTTTAATTTTTTAATGAAGCTTGCTCCTTGGTCAATATTTATATTTAACTTACGTGATCGATTATATTGGACCCGCGTGACGTACATATCCAACTTATATAGATTTTGATCGTATATCGTATATCTTTAGTTTCGTATTTCAACACACCTTCAGACATTAAAATCAGTAGATATCGATCTATCGACATTGTGTCTCGTGTGGCATCCCTACGGGCACTTGTTTAAATATTAATCCAGAGACAAAGGGTCGATTGCGGCGGGCGGTATTGTGCCGCCGTTCCACCGGCACGGCACGCCACCTGTCGGCTAATTCTGAACGTGCTTAGAAATTGTAACTCTGTTTTTTTTACTGTTCTGTGTAGCTAAGCTGTTTTATAAGCGAAAGACCTTATAGCGGTAATTGGCATTATCGCAGACGAAGTCGCGGGCGGAAATTAGTAAAGTAATAATGAAGAAACAATTTTATTATTTTCCATCGCTATACAGCGTGGAAATGTAACCAGCCTTATGGTGCTTATAGCTACAGTCCCCGAAAATAGTCGGGACTATTAATTTATTGTATTTTTTTTCTGTGTATTTTATTATTATTTTAGTTTTTAATTTAGTTATATTTTAATAATAATAATAAACTATTCTAGACAATTTACACAGCGCCATCTTGTCCCAAATTAAGCGCAAAGCTTGTGTTATGGGTAAGACAACTGATAAATGCACTTAAATACATATTTTTTTTTTGTAAATACAATACTTACAATACATAGAAAACACCCAGACCAAGACAAACAGACATGTTCATGCACACAAATGTTCTTGTGCGGGAATCGAACCTGCGACCTCGGAGTCAAAGTGGCCGTTGCTAACCATTCGACCACCGAGCTCGTCATTTTATTATTTTACTAGCTGTCCCGGCGAACTTTGTACCGCCTAACAATCAATGAATGTCGTGGTACATATTAGCTGAACTAAATTTATGATTTTATGGAATTAAAACAATGAATAATAGAAAATAATAGAGAAGCTCGATGGCATAATTGCGCGTGTCAGTCTAATTAAACACGCAAGATAAGCAACGTCGACCGTAGCCTGTACACGGATGGGTTTATATTACCTCGTGCTCCTCCGTGCTTCGGAAGACACGTTAAGCCGTCGGTCCCTGTTGTTATCATCAGATTATCTTACGCTCCTCCGTGCTTTGGAAGGCACGTTAAACCGTCGGTCCCGGTTGTTATCATTAGATGACAGTCGTTAACCCAAGTTAGTGGCCTTTAGGCGGCTCGAAAACACTGGCCTCCGCCAACCCGCAGTTGAGCGGCGTGTTGGAGTACGCTCTAAACCCCTTCGGTTGAGGGAAGACCCGTATCCATAAAAACTGAAGATTTCATAAAAATAAAGATTTCCTTATAGTTTAATCAAAAATTTAAAAAAAAACGTTTTGTTTTATTTTTAATTTTGAAATCGGTTTAATCGTTTTTGCTGATTTGTAATTGTCATTTCGTTTGATGTTTACTCTGATTTGATTCTTGCGACCCCATGGACCAAGCGGTTTCACCTCAATCGATTTGACATTTTTCAATTTTCAAAACAAATCACAGACAACATTCGCGACATAAAAGTGACACCAATCAATTTGTCATTTTGATATTTGACAACCAATAAATATCGCAATCCTTTTTCAACTGACATTTTCATTTGTATGGGAAAATGTTTTTTCTTAAATTTTATTTTTTCGTCAATTTTCCAATGTTTTTAATAGTTATTCTGCTATTCGGGGCGGAGACAAATCTAACAAATCAATAACCATGAAAATCGGTCCAGCCGTTCTCGAGTTATAAGTGTTCGAACAAACCCGACTTTGTTTTATATGTATATATAGATTATAAATTTAATTTTAAGTTATTTATTTATATGTTCATTTTAGTCTATTTAGTTTTTTATAATAAAGCCTTGTTCGAAGAATATAGCATGTTAAGATATGCTGGAGGTTGGCCATTACCTTGCTCAGAGGCAGGGGCAGACTAAGCCCTAAGCAACCTATGCACCTCCTAGGGTCCGTAATGTTTGGGGCCCCAAAGTTAGGTTTTTAACTTTTATTTTGGAAGTGAAATCTTCTTTAGTAGGTTCGGAAATACAATGTTGTCTAGGGTCCACTTTAACCTTAATCCACCACTGCTCAGAGGATTATCATTGCTATTCAGCGAGGAAATGCTGCCAACATTCTTGGTACGCTACCGACGAGCAACGAGATATTGATACTTGCTGTTCTGGTACTGGCTGGCTTTAAACACTGGCCGGCTTCATTTTATACTTTTACTTTGACACTGTTTTTGATACATCTTGTTTTTCTATTACTGTCACAAAAATAAAGAGCCGAATCACATCGATTTTGTGGTAATCATTTGCATCCTCAATACTTGCATTTCAAATATTCTGGCGAGAGAGACTTACTAAGAATAGAGTTAAATGAACAGAGCAACCTCTTATGCCTGCGCTGACGAATAGGAAGCCAAGTGACCAGTAGGAAAAGACATGATCAAATTTACGAAGACAGAAGACAAAACAATTTTATGTACCTCCACCTCACAGAATATCGCAGCCAAATAACAATTCCCTTGAGGGTTGTTGTGTTCCTACGAGTGACTGAGGAAGACCACCACCAGAAAGGAAGGAGATGCTGCGTTGGCAGCGGGGGTTGCAGCGCGCGAGCGATATTATATGTTGCGAGCGTTAATATGGCTACGGTAACCGCTTCACATCAGGTAAGCCGTATGCTTGTCTGCTATCCGAAGTAGTATAAAAAAAAAATGCATTAATGTTCGTCGATATATGACGAACACAAAAATTGTGTTCGTATATGAACAATTTACGTAGGTACATTTAATTCCTAATGTCAGATTAGAAATAAGTTAATTGCTACACCTAGCGACAAGTACATTTTTTTAGATATTATAGTAGAAGGACAGGGATGTCCAAACCATGTACAATACCGGGCCATTACAAATTACTAAATAGATTAGCGGGCCGCAGAAACAAATACCTACTTGACATTTTACTACCTACTTTGAAAGTTAAGCTTAGCTATAACTACCTAGTTAGTTATAAAACTTTATTTTTTCTAACAATATAATATAATTTTCAGTCAGAGGGGAATTCTCGTAATTAAAATATAGTCAAAAATCAGTTTCGATCCAGTCTCGATCTAACAAATGTCACATTTGGTATTCTCGTAACACAATGTAACTTCAAAATTAAATTTAAGCGGGATTATATCGAAGTATGAGTGAAAATTAAACAAACTAAGAATGTTACTTTGCCAACAACAAGAATTGATAATAATTAATTCATGAAATCTATAAATATAAAATTCAAAGTCCTGACTGACTGACTGACTGACTGATATATCAACGCACAGCCCAAACCGTTGGGTCTAAAGATTCCAAATTTGGCACGTAGGTTCCTTATGACGTCTAGGGGTGCACTAAGAAAGGATTTTTCAATATTCATCCCCTAAGGGGGTGAAATGGGGGTCTAAAGTTTGTATGGAGAAACGAGATTAGTTGGACTATTTTATCCGAAACTTTACATGAGTACTTCTATAGATAAATGAGTAAATAAGTATTTCAGGATTTTTCAAAATTCACTCCCTAAAGGGGTAAAATGGGGTGAAAAAGTGTGAAAATAGTCATGGGTATTGTTTTTATGGTTTATCGGGTCGCTGATTACGAAAACAACAACTATTTTATAATTCAATATAGCCGACGTAACATAAAATCACCCCTGTGGGGGTGCGATGGGGTTGAAATGTCCTAATATCAATATGGGTGTTGATTCTATTGTTTTCTGGGACGTCAATTACGAAAATGGCATCGATTTGAAAGTATAACATAGTGGACACGAAATTCCTTAAAAGGATTTTTATAATTTTACCCCTAAGAGGGTGAAACGAAGGTCAAAAGTTTGTATGGGGAAATGAGATTAGTTGGACTATTTTATCGTAAACTTTACGCGAGTACTTCTACAGATAAATGAGTAAACACATATTACAAGATTTTTCAAAATTCAACCCCTGGAAGGGTAAATTTGGGGTCAAAAAGTCTGAATACCATCATGGGTATTGTATTTATGGTTTATCAGGTCGCTGATTAAGAAAACAATAACTATTTTATAATCCAACATAGCCGACGTTACATAAAATCACCCCTGTGATGGTGCGGTGGGGTTAAAATGTCATAATATCAATATGGGTGTTGATTTTATGGTTTTCTGGGACGTCAATTAAGAAAATGGCATCAATTTGAAAATATAACATAGTGGACACGAAATTCCTTAAAAGGATATTTCAAATTTTACCCCTAAGAGGGTGAAACGGAGGTCCAAAGTTTGTATGGGGAAATGAGATTAGTTGGTCTATTTTATCTTAACCTTTACACGAGTACTTCTATATATATAGGTATAAATGAGTAAACATGTATTTCAGGATATTTCAAAATTCAACCCATAAAATGGTAAAATGGGGTCAAAAAGTGTGAAAATCGTCATGGGTATTGTTTTCATGGTTTATAGGGTCGCTGATTACGAAAATAACAACGATTTTAAAATTCTACGTGGCTGACGTGACCATCATCCCCTACTGGGGTGCGATGGGGTTGAAATGTCTATATATGAATATATGTGTCGCTTCTACGGTTTTTCGGAACGCCAATCCATACTAATATTAATCTGTTATCCATACTAATAATATCTATCTGTTAATTCTTCACGCTTAAATCGCTGGACGGATTTAGATGAAATTTGGTTCAGAGATATCTTGAGTCCTGGAAAAGGATATAAGATAGGCAATTCGATCTACACTACTTTGCGTGCTTCCGCCACCAATTAGTTCATGCAAACTACTGCCGGCCGGCACCCGCCCACTACCGTTAGTAGTTGCATGCGACTGCCGTGGCTGCTTTGGTCGTCTCTGCTCCAGCTGCTGTGGTCGTCTCGGCAAATCTCCAACATCTGAAACAGAAGATACATGCGACCGCCGCTGCCCCGACTGCCGTGGTCGTCTCTGCGACACGTGTTTCGCCTCTACGCGAGGCATCCTCAGGCGATCTGTGGATGTTGATGGTTAGAACAACAACCTACAAATGACAAGTCCATCGTATTGCCGGCCTTTATATTGTGTTGGAAGTGGAGGGGGTAGTGGGGGTAATGGAAAAGGTGGCGGAAGCACGCAAAGTAGTGTAGATCAAATTGCCTGTAAATTTGACATCCGCAAAATAATACCTGAATCAATTAACTATCTAAGGATATAAGATAGTTTTTGTCCCAGAAATTATCTGTTATTGTTATTTATTGTACCTATAGGGCGGTTCTACATTTGTTGTACTGTATGTTTTTTTTTGTGTTTTAATGATTTCGTCGTCAATTGTACAGCATTTTTAATAATTCTTATTTGTTTGAGAGGGTACACTCTTTAGGTGATCCCATATTAATCAAATCAGGATCTGATGATGGGCTCCCTGGGAAATCGAAAGAAATGGTTGAAATTTATAGGCAAGGACATAGATACAGTAATAATTAATGAGTTTTCTTATGTTATTAAGTTACATAATTTTCATTTGTAAGTCATCATGTGACACTGTTGAGCTGATGAGGAACGGTTAGGAGTTAGGCAAGAGTGTTGAATTTTCTTAACTAAGTTATTCATGTGTTTTCCTCTAGAAGGCACCATGTCACTGCTACTTACCCATTATTATAATAAATAAATAAAAAGAAATATTCACTAAAAAAGAAATAAACTTAAAAAAAAACTGAAAATCCTGACACGTAAAAGCCAAAAATAACTACTACCTACCTCCTGAGATTATTGAAGTCGGTATAATTCTTTTAAAGTTTGATTTATCCTTTTTAAGCTGATGGAATAAGTCTTTAGTTATCCTAATAACTAGGTTTTTAAATTTATATTTGGGGTCAATCAGTGCTTCTGATATCGCGGGCGGCGCGGCAGGAGCGGGACGGGTGTAGTAGTTAACGGGAAAGTTTTTACATCCGTACTTATAACTTTTTATAGTACAATTAAAGGTGCATGAAGGTAGTTGCGTTGCGTGTTAGACTTGGCTTGGATAATCTAAAATACCCGAATTTCACGCGAGCGAAGCCGCGGGCGAAAGCTAGTCAAGTATATAATTTTAGTAAATTCACAATTCAATCTCGATTCGGTCAACTTTCAATCTGCGTTCGTAGAAAAATTACGAGAATTGGCCTTCTGATTCGTTGTACAAAACCTGTACCGGTAAAAATGAATAAAAAACTGGTAAATGACAACACATCACGGGATGAAATGAAACACATCACGGACGCACAAATATAAGCTGAGAGCCGCATGCGGCCCGCGGGCCGTGCTTTGGACAGCATGTTATAGTACAAAACGTACATAAATACAGTTTATTTATGATTAGAAGTCATACGTCCGCCATTCTGACGGATACAGCCATTCGACCACCGAACTCGTCAAAGTTTTTACATAATTATGTGCACTCTCTGAGTTCCGTTTGGCACTTGGCAGTTTATTCCGAAATTGCGCTCCGCGAACAGTGAAACAATCTCTTGTTATCTCGTCTTTAAAACAAAACGGGTTGCACTCCGGGAGTGCCGGCAGAAGTGAAAACTTGAACATTAACGTTGTGCATTTTTGAATATTTTGGAATGGTTAGGAAATAGTTTCGAACGAATTCCTTTATTTGTCAATATTTCGAATTTAACTTTTTTTACCCATTCCAACGCCGCTAAAGAAGTTTTCACTTCAAAAACACAGACTGTTTTTTTTTTATGTTTCATTCAATAATTTATTACGGATAAAATGCTAGCCCTAATTTCTGGCGTAGACACAAAAAAGCTAACGGTCAGTCGACGCCGGCTGGCGGCAAAAATCGCTGACCATTCCATATGGATCGACCTGTACGGATATTTCAATTAACGGGAGATCAAATCTTTTTTATTTATCGTCCACTAGCGACTCGCCACGGCTTCGCACGTGTGCAGTTGACTAATATAGCGACAGCTGTTAGTTTGAAATAAGTAGTATTTACCCGACTGCGACAGAAGGAGGGTTACGTTTTTCGAGAGTATGTATGTATGTATGAATGTATGTATAATTGTTTGGCACGCTCTGCAGCCTGATCCGCTGGATGGAGTTGGCTTAAGAGGTGTCGTTAGATTCGTATTTGCTGTGAGAGTGACATAGGCTACATCAAATATAGAAAAAATCAATATGGCGGCTGTGAGCCGCAAAATTGTCGTTGCAGTAATTTTTTTTTCTTCTAAATATATCGATATGGGTATCAAAATAAAGGTATCGATGACCTGATTTCAAATATATATTTGATATATTAGTTTTTGCCTGCGGCTTTGCTTGTATATTATTGTTACGCATGTAGCAGTCGGGACACTACATGTGCTCTAAGCCTCCATTTCTAGAATGTGTCCCGACTGCTACATGTTTTCTGGTTATAGGGGTTTTTCATTTCCGAATTACACAGAAAAGCAGTCGGGTTTTTTAGTTTTTTAAATTACCGTTTTTATTTCTTTTATATTTTTGACGTGAAACGTGTTTAAAATTGCTTCCATAGGAAGGCATAACCGTTTCACATCAGGCAGGCCGTATGCTTGTCTGCCACCCCAAGTAGTATAAAAAAATGAATTAAAGTTCTTTATTCTGTCTCTGGCGATTGCCTGAGTGACCACTTACGCTCGCTTATATGTATATACACTTCTTTACCCGACTTCAAAAAAGGAGGAGGTTCTCAATTCGACTGAATATTTTTTTTTGTATGTATGTTATTTGATATTTTCGCGAATTGTGAACCGATTTTCATAATATTTTTTTAATTGGACGGGTATGATTGCAAGGTGGTCCCATATTCAGCAAGTCAGGATCTGATGATGGGATGCCAGGGAAATCAAAGAAAACCCTTAAATTTTATAAGCACGTTTGGTCAAATTTATTTATTTTTATTTGAAAGGGTAATTGCGAGGTGGTCCCATATTCACCAAGTCAGGGTCTGATGATGGGATCCCACAAAAATCGAGAGAAACCCTTAAATTTGCCCTGTGGTTGCCAGCAGAATAGAATTGTGCCACTTCATTGCTCTGCACTGGATATCGTACAAGGCGACTAAGGAATCCTGTGTCATGCAATAACTTTTCTCCCGGAAGACGGGTAGCAGCGTCTGCCGGGGTATACCACCAAGAAGCTGCGCTCGCCAACTGAAGTTGTTTTTTTTTTTTAAAGAAAACTTAAAGAGAAACGAAATATAATCTAGATTAGAAATGTTAATTAAAAAGTGACATAAACAAATAAATAAGAAAAAATTTTTTTTTGTGTTATTTTTTAATTAACATTTCGGATCTGTATTATTTTTCATTAATTTACACAGAATTTATTTTTTCATACATCCAAAAATAAATTAAAAATGGTGATCCCGAAATGAAATTGTAAGCGTGCCACAATTAACCCTAAAATCTGAGGTTCCGTCGTAAATTGTTCCCGAGCACGGACTTAATTGACATACCAACCCTCTGCGCGTCAGGTACAGCAATTTGAGGGTGTGAAATGGAAATTGATGTAATATTTTTATCTATAGGTGGGTACTAGCTTACGACAGCGACTTCGCCCGCGTCAATATCACTTCGTAGGTTGCGGTTTCTATGAAGTTTTTTTTTATACTACGTCAGGTGGCAGACAAGCATACGGCCCGCCTGATGTAAATCGGTTACCGTAGCCATATTAACGCTCACAAATAAAATATCGCTCGCGCGCCGCCATCTCCGCTGCCAACGCGGCATCTTCTTTGTTTCTCGTGACCTCACTCACTCGCAGGAACACAACTACCCTCAAAGGAATTGTTATTTGGCTGCGGTATTCTGCGAGGTGGAGGTACATTCTCCAGCCAGGTATCCATCCATCTGTGGCCCTACCGCCGAAGTTGAAGCCGATTACCGGCGAATATTTTGATTCGACCTATTTAGGTCCATACGTTTTAGTTCTTGCCATACATCTTCAGCATAGTCGATGGAGCTCTAGGGTTTCTAGCAGCTAAGCTTTAACAAGTACCATAAATCTAAGTTGGACTTTGATTTTCCCAATCAAAAATCCCGATGAGAAGCGGCTTCTGCTTAGCCGGTAAGGTCCAATGCCAGGGAGTGCCATGCTGCTCTTTCGTATAGACCTCACCTTCCCTCTGAGACGAATCGAGAACCGTTTGCATATGATTGTAAACGTTCTTGCGTTGGCAGGGTCGCCATGTAAGCTCGAAGAGGTAAAATATAAAATGCAAAATTCGTCACCATCACAAACCTGGAAGCTTAGTTGGAAGAGCACTCGATCGATCGTCGAGAGGTCGTGGGTTCAAATTCCAACTAGGCGGGGGACCGACTCCAAAAAAGGAGGAGGTTCTCAATTCGGATATATTTTTTTAAATGTTTGTTACTTAATTACTCCGTGATTTATAAGCCGATTTGAAAAAAAAATTTTTTATTTGAAAGATTGTACTTCCAGATTGGTCCTATATTTTTTTATCATCATCATCATCAGCCTGTATCTACATACATAAATGTAGAGTAATGTTTGGAGTCCGTTTTTTTTTTGTTAAAATTATTAAAAATATTTATTATTAATATTTATTAAATAAAATTTCGAAGAGGTGTGTAATTTGTTTATTACAAACATTGTGATACGATATTTTATAAGATAACATATTCTATATAAAAGAGTTTCGAGTTTAATAATATACTTATCTGGATATTTCCCACATTCAGTATTACATTTCCACCCCTACATCCGGCCGCCATCTGGTCCGAAACGTTGGAAAAATTAAGGGGCCTGGCGATGGTCAATTAACAATGTCTGCGATCTCGCAGCGTGACGACAGGCATTACTTTTGTATTCGCCTTTATTGGAAGTTTATGTCTGTTCTACTGGGATTCTTATTTAATACATTCACTGTCCGTGCAGCACAACTTTGGAATAAATTACCGTCGCAATAGTCTCAAATAAGAGATTGCCCATTCGTCAATAGTGTCAACAAAAGATTAAAGGAACACTGTTTGTCTCAAGTTATTCAGCGACAAGCTCGGTGGTTGAATTTTTGTGGTTAAAACACTTTGACTCCGAGGTCGCGGGTTCGATCCCCGCACATGACAAACGTTTGTGTGCATGAACATGTCTGTTTGTCTTGGTCTGGCAATACATACATAGAAAACATGTATGTATTTACAAAAAAAAACTGTATTTAAGTACATTTATCAGTTGTCTAGTACCCATAACACAATCTTTACGCTTAATTTGGGACTAGATGGCGCTGTGTAAACTGTCAAGAAATATTTATTTACAATTTATTATTATTAAATAGTTCCTTTCGGCCAACTTGTCAGGTTATTACAAAACGGTCGTGGGTTCAAATCCCTCCTAGGCTAGAGGCGAATTTTTCCATTTTTAAAATACCTATTTATTTTATTTAATGCACAAATGTTTGTCTTGTACGGGAATCGAACCCGCGACCTCGGAGTCAATGTGGCCATTTCTAACCATTCGACGACCGAGCTCATCAAAATTATAAACAAAAATATTGTTAGAATTTTGCAGTTGAAAGTTTTTTTTTTTTAATTTAAATCAAATCAAATCAAATATATTTATTAGCCATGTACATAAATTACATTCAGCTCGTCATTTTTAAATATATGGTATATAATAAAATTAATTTACATACTTTTTCAAGCCACCGGGGACCCAAGAGCCGGCGCTTACTTGGGTCAGAGGCTAAGCATCGCCATCCAAAGGGGTAACGCTGCTAGCGTTTTAGGCACGCTGCCTCACGGACCTACTTTATATAGTTTTTGTTAAGATAGGTTTACACAGTTTAGTTTAGTTTTTATTGTCTGCATTATATTAGTTATGTTACTTATACAAAATAAATATAATTTACATATTGACAAATATATATATACATATAACAGTAAATATCTTGCCGATGAATGCCGTGTTCTTGCTATTGTGCACTTTTAGCACCAAACAGAATACTTGAAGGTTTAGCTACTTTTTTTTTTTTTTAAGCTACGTTGGGTGGCAGACAAGCATACGGCCAGCCTGATATGAAGCGGTTACCATAGCCGTATTAACGCTCGCAACATAAAATATTGCTCGCGCGCCGCCACCCCCGCTGCCAACGCAGCATCTCTTTCCTTTCTTTCTGGTGACCTCACTCACTCGCAGGAACACAACAACCCAACCCAACCCAAACAAGGGAATTGTTATTTGGCTGCGGTATTCTGTGAGGTAGAGGTACCTACATTCCCCAGTCGGGTAGCTTACAATTACGCTCCCTACCTCTATTTTCGCCAGAGCTTCGTTTGTCAGTCAGCAGGGTGCACCACGTGCAGTTGAAGTTGGCCTTGGTTTAAAGATCTTGATGAACCACTTACACCCCAAAACTACTTACTTACTTTCGACATATATTTTGTACACTGTAGAACGGATTTATTTCAAAAAACTTTTCTTTTTTTTTTTCTAAACGTGTGTTTTGTAAAGCCTCTTAAATATCGTCCAAAACATTGATAAATTCATACGACATAGAAACTAGGGTTGTCACAAAAAAGGTATTAAACCAGCCAAGCATGTGTCGGAATGTAATATTCCGTCTGATATACGGAGGGGTCCCCGCCGCGTTATTAAAAAATATATATTGAATTGTTTCTCGGTGTGTGTTTGAATGGAGCGATTATATCTTGATATTACATAGATATCTTGTTAAAAATATATTTTTTGAAGTGAAAACTTCTTTAGCGGCGTTGTGCACTTTTTGGGATGGAATAAAAATGGTAAACTCGCGTCAGGATACGTGACCTGATCGAAAATTCGTAAGACGGTGGAGAATAGACTGCCGGCGAGCGTTAAATAATATGTCTACCACCTGACGTAGTATAAAAAAAATTAGGTCAGTTAGTTAAATACATTAAGTACAATAGATACAGCAGGTGTTATTACAAACACAAATATAGATAAATACACACAGTAATACATACAACTGCCTACAATAAGACATACAATGAATTCAGGTGCCGGGAACATTACTGAAGTGCGTCCTTAGCTGGCTCTTAAAAGAAGTAATAGATTGAGCCATCATCACATTATTTGGAAGTGCATTCCAGAGACGTGCAGCTAAAACTGCAAAAGATTTAGAATAGGTTAGGGAGCTATGTTGGCTGCGGTATTCTGTGACGTGGAGGTACTTCCCCAGTCAAGTAGCTTACAAAATACGCTATGCCCTACCTCTTTTTACCTTTTTTTTATTTTTTTATATTACAATCTACAGACCCGGGGTCCGTACCTTTTATTAACAATCTTCTATTTTTATCTTACAATATTCTTACAATTTATAAATTGCACGTCGCTATTATAAGCTAGCATAAGCTAATAATTATATTATTGTCTTTTACTACTTAGCGTAAATGCTCCTATTGTTTACCTTGCAACCATGACAGCCAGGGCAGACCAGTCCCCTCTGGCAGCACCCGTTCACGAGTTGATGCATGGGGCAGCCATCACCGCATTCAACCATTTCATTGGGAATGCGGCGACCCGCCACACGACACCACCACCAGTTTGAACACTTTAGTGAGCATGACTACCTGGGCTGTCAGGGCTGCACAGTAAAATCCTCTTTTTACTTATATTTACTTATATTATATACAAGCTGACTCACGCAACTGCGCTGCGTGTGACAGAGCGTTGAGAGTGAAGCATAAATTGCCACCATTATTATTGGATCACTATAACCATTTGAAAGGTTATAGTGAGCCAATCATAAAAGATAGACATATGCTATCACAGACTTTTTTTAGAACCTTTTAAGATGAATAATTCGGTCATATGTAATTGTTGCGTAACTTGAACCGTTTACGCAGCGCAGCCCCCTTACCACCATCTCTTATTGCGACTCAATAACTGAATAGATTGCTAATTCTTACCAATGAATAAGCGACTCTATTTCAAATCGAATAGAGTCGCTTATTCATTGGTATGAATAAGCAATCTATTCAATTATTGAATCGCAATAAAAGATGGTGGTAAGGGGGCAGGTGACCAAACCATAATAAAGGAACTCTCAAAAGGAATATTTTTTCCCCATTTTTGCAATATTTTTCATTGGTGCTCTTCTCCTATTGGAGGTAGCGTGATGTTATATAGCCTTCCTCGAAAAATAGATTATCTAACACTAAAATAATTTTTCAATTCGAATGAGTAGTTCCTGAGATAAATGCGTTTAACCAAACAAACTCTTCAATTTTGTAATATTAAGTATAGATAAGTATGTACATCATCATCATCATCAGGTCATTTTAGTCTCCACTACAGGAGCACGACCCTCTCTCGTCCATCACAGACAGGAGGATTTGGCCTACACTACCCACGCTGGCCAGACGGGTTGGGGAGGCCTGATCAATGTTTTATAATGCATTTCCCTTAGTCGCCTTGTACGACACCCACGGGAAGAGACGGAGTGATTCTATTCTAGTCTGCCGGAAACCACACGGCCAGGTCACTTTTTTGCCTTTAGTCAACTGTGCTTTTAGTCATAAAAATGTTTATTTCACTGAATTTTTGATCTTTTAAAAAAAACAGAGAGGTAGGGCATGGCGTATAGATAAGTATGTACGAGTATAGATATAAATCTTACGGTTTTTTTTAACGTTACGGACGTTTTTTGCCTTCTAGGGTACCAACCTTCTAGGGTAGGGCAACGCCCCATAAGGAACTTCGATCCAAAAGAAAGAAATAAAATTTACTAAACCGCGTCAATTCCTCAGCATCACAGCTAAGCTGAAAGAAGACTGGCAGCATTGCCATGCTGAATGGCAATGCTTATACGTGGTGCCATATAAAGGCCAGCCCTCTGGTCACGGGAAGTATCGACCAAGCGCTTTGCTACTTCTCTAAATAGAAGCCTTGCACTCAGGCCCCATGGGCCAAGCGTCAGGTTAACTTACAAATATTGTGTGAATATAATAAGGTAGGTAGGTAGATATTGACTCAAGTAAACTCGATTGGTCGGTGCAAGGATCTATTTATTACTTTGCTACATAATATGTCAGTGCAGAATCTTCTCGGGTACCTTTCAGCTATCTCAACCAGTCATGTGCCCCATGATGATTGATTTTTCGCCGCACATTTTTTACCTACCTCCTACCCAAAAAAATTTTATAGCTACCTTCTACCGAATAATTTTTCTCGCGCACTTTATAGCTTTAGCTACCTCCTGTGGTCCTACCGAATGATTTTTCTCGCACACTTTTTAAATACCTCCTACCGGATTTTTTTTGCCCACCTTTTATTTACCTCCTGCGGTGCTAACTGATGATTTTTCTTGCCCACATTTTAGCTACCTTCTACCGAATGATTTTTCTCGTGCACTGTTTACCTACCTCTATTGAGTGTTTTTTTATTGTGCACCTTTTAGCTACCTTCTACTGGATGATTTTTTCGCGCACTTTTTACCTACCTCCTATCCAATATTTTTATCTTGCACATCTTTTAGCTACCTCCTACCCAATATTTTTTTCTCGCGCACCTTTTAGCTACCTCCTGCGGTCCTGCCCAATAATTTTTTCTCCCGCACTGTTTAGCTAGCTA
This sequence comes from Hypsopygia costalis, assembly GCA_937001555.2. Taxonomy (NCBI): domain Eukaryota; kingdom Metazoa; phylum Arthropoda; class Insecta; order Lepidoptera; family Pyralidae; genus Hypsopygia; species Hypsopygia costalis. The sequence goes on from OW443355.2 coordinate 2,127,901, forward strand.
TTAACGAATGATTTTTTTCGCGCACTGTACCTCCTACCAGATGATTTTCCTTGCCCACCTTTTAGCTACCTCCTGCGGTCCTGCCGAATGATTTTTCTCGCGCACTTTTTAATATCTCCTAATGGATGATTTTTCTCGCGCACTTTTTAGCTACCTACTACCAGATGATTTTCCTTATCCACGTTTTAGCTACCTCCTGCGGTCCTACCGGATGATTTCTTCCCCGCGCACGTTTTACCTACTTTTTTTACGTTTTACTTAATTTTTTTTCGCGTCGCGTTTAGCTACCTTCTACCGGATGATTTTTCTCGAGCACTTTTTAGCAACCTCTAATGGAAAATCCGCCTCACAGGACCATAACCACCATACAACACAATATTTTTTTAGTCATCCTTAATAAATTCTCGTAAAATCTCACAAAAGTTTAACTATCGTCATTGGACAAGCTATAAAAATTCTTTTGTAATTAGAGTTTGGCCGTATTTTTTTTCTTTAATACTTGGTGTATGGTTTAAGTGTAAAGAGATGCGCTTAATGGAAAAAATTGTAATTTGTGAGACGAGCTCGGTGGTTAGCAATGGCCACTTTGACTCCGATATTCCGCGACCTCGGAGTCAAAGTGGCTCATCTGATTGTTACTGCTCAGAGCGTTTTGATTCATCATAGTCAGGTCATTTTAGTCTCCACTACAGGAGCACGACCCTCTGTCGTCGGTCCCAGACAGAAGGAGGATTTGGCCTACACTCCCCACGCTGGCCAGACGGGTTACGGAGGGGAGCAGGGCGTTTTGATTAATAATAAATAATAAATATTTCTGGACACTTTTTTTTTTTTTTTTTTTTTATACCACCAGTGTGGCAAACAAGCATACGGCCCGCCTGATGGAAAGCAGTTACCGTAGCCTATGAACGCCTGTAACACCAGAGGCATCACACGCGCGTTGCCGACCCTGTAAAAACCTCTTCACGCCCTTTTTGAAGAACCCCATGCTGTAGTCCCCTGAGAAAACCTCGACAGGCAGTTCATTCCACAGCTTGACAGTACGCGGGAGAAAACTTCTCTGGAACCGCACAGTACGTGACCACTTAGGCTCCAATGTGTGAGGATGAATTCCCTGTCGATGGCGAGCGGTGCGACTGTAGAAGGAGGCCGTTGGCATCATATCAAACAACTCCTCTGAACACACCCCATTGTACAGACGGTAGAACACACAAAGGGACGCAAAATCTCTTCTCAGACTTAACGGTTCTAAACCGTCTGTTAGTTTGGGATCATCGACAATCCTCACAGCGCGCCTTTGAATCGAGTCACAAGGTGCAAGCTGGTATCTAGGCGCTCCCGCCCATAGATGGCAACAGTACTCCATATGCGGCCGTACTTGAGCTTTGTAAAGCATAAGTCTCTGCCGCGGATTGAAGTACTGCTTCGCCCTGTTGAGCACACCTAGTTTCTTCGACGCCAGCTTGACCTTCCCCTCCAGGTGACAACGAAACTGGACATCGCTGGAGATTTCAACTCCAAGAATCCCAATGTTTTTGGCGATGGTAAGGGGTGTGTTTAGGAATTGAGGAGCCACAGCAAAAGGGGTTTTCTTAGCGGTGAACGCGCAGACTTGTGTCTTAGTGGGATTGAAATGAACCAGGTTCGTTCGCCCCCAATCGGACACACTATTCAGTGTGCTCTCGATCTTCGACACAAGCTGTTCGCGGCTCTCCTCCACCAGAGAGCGGGGAATATTAGCGCGGCCCGTATAATAAGCATCCCCGGTGCTGTCGTCAGCATAGCAATGAATGCTGTCAATGGACAACATATCATTGATATGCAGCAAAAACAGCGTCGGGGACAATACCGAGCCTTGCGGGACGCCAGCATTAATGTCCATGCTATCGGAGCAACTGCCATCTACAACGGCTCTAATGCTTCTGCAGGACAAGAAGCTAGCGACCCATTCGCATAAACCCTCTGGTAAACCGTATGCAGGCAACTTCGAAAGAAGACCACGGTGCCAGACCCGATCGACTCACTTTACACAGCGCCATCTAGTCCCAAATTAAGCACAAAACTTGTACTATGGCTACTAGACAACTGATAAATGTACTTAAATACATTTTTGTTTAAATACATACTTATAATACATAGAAAACACCTAGACCAAGACAAACAGACATGTTCATGCATATAAATGTTTGTCTTGTCTCGGAGTTAAAGTAGCCATTGCTAGCCTTTCGACCACGGGGCTCATCCGCTTCCGTCGATTCGTTGCTAAGCGAGCTTTATTCTGAGGCGCAATTCTCGTAATTAAAATACCTATAGTCAAAATTCAGTTTCGATCCAGTTTCGATCTCACAAATGTCACATTTAGGGATTGCAATCCGGAAAACCGGATCCGGTAATCCGGCGGATCCGGCATTATTAAACGGTTACCGGATCCGGTACTAATATACCGGATCCGTACTACGGATCCGGTGCTAGCAATTTTTGGCAAAATAATAGATCTCTGCATGAGTAGGTACTTTAAATGCATTGCGCGTGGTGTCACAATTAACAATATTTATTTTCTACGATCCTTTTTTCAAAATAAAAATGATTTTCGTATAATATACCTATAATGAATATTAAGACAATTATTACTTAAAATTCTACTTAAAATAATTATTTATCGTAAGCTGAATAAACTAAAGAGTTGTAATTATAAAACAAACTCATTATTGTGATAATTGTGCCATTCTTTAGACAGATTCATCAAATCATGATGGTGTATGTCATAAATATAAGACTTGTTTGTTAGCATTCTCAAATACTTTAATGATTATTGTGAACTCATCTCAGTAAATTACGTAAGGTTAATTATATTAGATTTTATAAAGTTACTTACTAAAATAATGGATCTATCTGTGAAAGTGAAATCTAGGAAGACTGAGCTATTCGTTAGTCGTTACATCGTTAAAATTTTACTGGTTACATAAACTACTAGATTTTAATTGTTTGCTCGTTGTCTAATCTTACCATCAGATTAGAAATAAAATTGATTTTATATATTTTTTATAAACTACCTATATTAAGTATGTACATGACACTTGATTCACTTACTAACAGTTCATTTTGAATTGAATAGCGAAAATCATCCTGATTTGATCAATCCGGCCGGATCCGGTCGGATCCGGCCGGATCGATGGGAATCGGGTCGGATCCGGCCGGACTGAAAATGATGCCGGATTGCAATCCCTAGTCACATTACATTGCCAACAACAAGAATTGATAATAATTAATTAATGAAATCAAGTATATAATTTTAGTCAATTCACCATTCAATCTCGATTCGGTCAACTTTCAATCTGCTTTCGTAGAAAAATTACGAGAATTATCCTTCTGAAATTAAACGCTTCCGCTTGTGGCTTACACCGCGCCCTTAAAGAGGGGACGATAGTCGAGTGTCCCGTCTTCGCTAATAAGCATACAAATGGAGACTTTGAAAAGTTTGCGCTAATCACTGTTTTCTTAAACGGTAGAGGGAGATAGATACAGCTGGGGAGGGAGATGGGTAATCTGTAGGCTATTTTGGACATAGTATAGGATTTTAGAGGAAAAATCTTACTGTATGCCGTCTACAAAACTTTTCATCTATGATTTTTAATACTACGTCGGATGGCAAACACGTACACGGCCCGCCGATGTAAAGCGGTTACCGTAGCCATGTAGCTGCAGCCAATGCAGCTACTCCGTCCTTCCTGGTGACCTCACTCTTAGAAACACAACAACTCTCAAGAGAACTGATATTGGGCTGCGGTATATCTTAGGCGTCGAAAATGGCCTGAATTGCTTCGAGAAAAGGATGGTACAGCCGTGCCGCTTTTTGCTCGACTTGGCGGGGGCACTGCCGTGCCCCCGGATTCGTATTTGGAAATTCTTATTCTATTTGAGGTGTACCTACAGGGTCACGACCGTCTTTAGAGCCTGAGCCAACCTCACCTGCACGTGGTGCACCTTACTAATTCGACTTACATGTACTATTGATGACGGCGGCTCGTCACAAAGAGAGTCGGCTGTTAGACGAGGCTCTATCACAAAGAGAGGTAGAGCAGCGTAATTATAATTAAGCTACCCGATTGGAGAAGTACCTCCACCTCACAGAATACCGCAGCCAAGGTTATTTTTATTTGGCTATAAGTTATTTGGCTGCGTTATTCTGTGAGGTGGAAGTTATACTCTACCTCTCTTTTCGTGATGATGATGACGTGATGCTTTAAGTTGCAAGCATTTATAAGCTACGATAACCGCTTCACATCACGCGGGCCGTACGCTTGTCTGCCACCCACATAAAAAAACACCCCATTGTTTGCGTCGAGGGTTTATAAACACATTTCACCCTTCTTTTTTCGTCACAGAAAAATGACCCTTATTGTCTTTTAACTATAAGAAAGACAATACTCATTATAATTTCAATTGCTATGCGTCGCCCCCGGCGTCTGTCGCTAGTCGCAACATTAACATAGAATCACACGCGACAATGGCTCCAATTTCACGATTCAAATGATTCCACGGGGATGGAAATATATGGACATTCCATAGGTAAAAAAAAATTGGTTTCCTGTAAAGTCGGTTTACGGACATATTTCAAGAGATAACGTCATAAGAAAACATTGGCCGATGGAGTGGAAGATGCATCACAATAATAACGCTGTTGGACGCCCTCCTTTTAGATCGACTGCGCCAGATGAAAACCTAGCAAGTGCTCAAACCAAAATTTTACAGGAGAGCGCCAATACGTAAATCAAGCTAACCGTTGAACAATTTTTAACCTACCAATTTTTAATCGAGTACATAAAAACCTAGCAAATCTCAGAGACTTGCTATTTTTTTTTTATATCAGAGGGGGGCAAGCGAGCATGTGGGTCACCTGATGGAAAGCAATCACCACCGCCCATAGAAACCAGCAACACCAAGGGGTCGCCGATCCGTTGCCAGCCTTTTAAGGGAAATATTGACTCTGTTCTTGAAGGCCCCCATGTCGTAATCATTTGGGAATACCGCTGAGGGAAGTTGATTCCACAACTTTACAGTTCGTGGTAGAAAATGTCTTAAAAAGCGTACTGTAGTAGATCGCCAAATATCAAGATGATGTGGATGGAATTTTATTCTTGTGGTGCTAGGTTTGATAATGGTCAATGCGACATACTAGGTTTGTAAATGGTTTTTGAATGATACATAGTGCACTTACTAGGTTATGAGTTTTCAAAACTCTGGTTATTTGTAAGATTTTCGCGAGGGTGTTTTTTTTAATTTGTAGGGACTTACTACATAGTTTATAACGATTTTGCAATAAAAACATTTTTGTCAAAAATGTCCCTTGCTAGGTTTTCATCTGGCGCAGCCGAGATGGTCCGATTACCTTAAGAATGCGGCTGGATGCGGAAGGCGGAGGATCGTACTTGGTGGAAGGCATTGGGGAAGGCTTGTATCTAGCAGTGGGTAGATACAGGCTGATGATGACCCAATATAGTATACAGTATATCATCATCATCATCATCAGGTCATTTTAGTCTCCACTACAGGAGCACGCTCAGAGCGTATTTATTCATCATCATCAGGTCTTTTTAGTCTTCACTACAGGAGCCCGACCCTCTCTCGTCCGTCCCAGACAGAAGGAGGATTTGGCCTACACTCCCCACGCTGGCCAGACGGGTTGGGAGACCTGATCGATGTTTTATAATTTCCCTTAGTCGCCTTGTACGACATCCACGGGAAGAGACGGAGTAATTCTATTCTAGTCTGCCGGAAACCACACGGCCATACAGTATATACTGTAGACTAACAATAATTAAACACATATATTAGAGAGAATTCCCAGGTCTTATCCCCTCTATTCTTTCGTCCACGCAAAAGGAATAAAATCTCTCAAAGAATGATTCAATCTTGTATATTTAAGTCCCTTGCCTTTGATAAAGACTGAGTTTTTAAGAAGGCGTCCCGCTTTGTTTCTTAAATAGGAAATGAAGGAAGGAAAATGTATGAGAAATGTTTTTTCATTATTATTTAAATAAGTAATTTTACTTTCTTAGTATTTAATATTATTAACACTCACGTGAGACATTATACTAAATTAATTAAATAAATTCAACGGGTCACTCACGTCTTTTTGTCGGGAAAGCCGACTAGTTTCGATCTCAAAAGGAGACCTTCATCAGGGCAAATGTCCAGACACGTCCACCCTTTGTCTCTCGCGCCGGACACTGCACGCCAATGCGCGCGCCGCCCGACTGGAAAGGGTGGTGGGGGGTTGGTGCGTTAATTGGTGGAGCGCTGCCCTCGACGATAACGTCTGGACATTCGCCCTAATGAAGGTCTCCTTTTGAAATCGAAACTAGACGGCTTTCCCGACAAAAAGACGTGAGTGACCCGTTGAATTTATTCTTAGTATTTGTTGTCTGTGTCATAGTTATGAACCTGAATTAAAAATTTCGCGATGTCTTTATAAATCGATGAACGCCGGCTGCACGCACGGAAAAGCATAACTCATTGTCACGTTCCGCCTGAGCCGAGGGTGCAAGCGAGAGTGCGGAACAAGCGATAGAGAGACACGATCGACCTAAGCGTTCGGCTTGTGACGCATCTATCTCTCTTCCACTCCATCGGCCGATGTTTTCTTATGACGTTATCTATGTCCGTAAACCGACTTTACAGACAACCCATTTTTGCCTTCACACAGAGGGGAAGTCAAATTACAAAAGCTTCCTACTCCTACTAATTTCTTCTGATTAAATTCGTTGTGAGTTCCAAGGCAGCCGTAGTTTTACCCTGGGACTGCAATGGATTTCATTGTTCAGTGCCTTTTTTGGCGGTCGCCGCTGTTAATCCTGGCTACACAGGAGACACAGTGGTGGGAATGTGTGGTGGGCCCCCGTCCCATATAGACAACCATTTTTTATGAATCGATTTTCGAATATCTTTTTGTGTTCGAATATCTTTTTGTGTTCAAACACAAAAAAACAGCACTCCGGAAGTGCCGACAGAAGTGAAATTTTTTGAATCGTCAATAAATATTTTGCGCTACTGAAAGCATTCCCTTTTTCTAACTCTCGTACGTGTATTTCGGGAACGAGAGTAGCGTGGACACAACGCGGAGAGCAAACGTCGACTGACGAACCAACAGCGCACAGGAAGCATGCGGCGCGCGATACCTCACACCGCACCAAACAGACCGGTGTCGGTTACGGTTACAGTGTCGCGAGATCAATGGTTTTTACCCATTCTTTTTTTTTTTTATACTACGTCGGGTGGCAGACAAGCATACGGCCCGCCTGATGTGAAGCGGTTACCGTAGCCATATTAACGCTCGCAACATAAAATATCGCTCGCGCGCCGCCACCCCCGCTGCCATCGCAGCATCTCCTTCCTTTCTGGTGGCCTCACCCATCACAAAAAATGACCAACGCCCCAAGCATTGCAATAAACGGCAGAACCTTCGACAAGAGAGAAGAGTTCAGTTTAGGCAAGAGTCTGCAGGAGAACTTCCTCGAGATCGGGATGAGCACAGCTGCTATATATTTTTTTATACTGCGTCGGGTAGCAAACAAGCATACGGCCCGCCTGATGTGAAGCGGTAACCGTATTAACGCTTGCAACATAATATATCACTTGCGTGCCAACACCCCCGCTGCCAGCGCAGCATCTCTTTCTTTTCTGGTGACCTCACTTACTCGCTGGAACACAACAACCCTCAAGGGAATTGTTATTTCGCTGCGGTATTCTGTGAGGTGGAGGTACATTCCCCAGTCAGGTAGCTTACAATTACACTCCCTACCTCTCTTTTCGCCAGAGCTTCGTTTGTCAGTCAGCAGGGTGCACCACGTGCAGGTGAAGTTGGCTTTGGTTCAAAGATGTTAATAAACCACTTACACCCATACACATATATATATATATAATATATATATATATATATATATATAATATATATATATATATATATATATATATATATATATATATATATATATATATATATATATATATATATATATATATGTGTATATCTCTGGGAAGCGCTTACAAACAGACCGGTGTCGGTTACGGTTAGTGTCGCGAGTTCAATGGTTTTTCCCATCTCAAAAAATGCCCAACGCACCTAAAGAAGATTTCACTTCAAAGATCACAAATTAGATTACAATCCTATTACTCATATTAACGCTTGCAACATAAAAAATTGCTCGCGCGCCGCCACCCCCGCTGCCAACGCAGCATCTTTTTCCTTTCTTTCTGGTGACATCACTCACTCGCAGGAACACAACAATCCTCAAGGGAATTGTTATTTGGCTGCGGTACTCTGTGAGGTGGAGGTACATTCCCCAGTCGGGTAGCTTACAATTACGCTCCCTACCTCTCTTTTCGCCAGAGCCTCGTTTGTCACTCAGCAGGGTGCACCACGTGCAGGTGAAGTTGGCTTTGGTTCAAAGATGTTGATGAACCACTTACACCCCATACATACAGAATCTGGCTTAAAATTCGAAAATAGGCTTATAACCCATTATTTTTTTCGATTTGTTATTTAAAGACGTCACAATAATATAATAGGTGAAATAATTACTTCGATTGCATAAAAATTTCTCGAGATATGATAACTTTATGATCACCATTTTGGACTATCCCGAAAACGCTCCATACAAAAGGCCACCACGTTATGACGTCACACCGTGCTATTTTATATGAATTAAATCAGAAATTTGTACGACATCTAGTTATAGTATTTTTTATTGTTTCTATAATGGTAATATTTATTTTTTATAATTTCATACCTTTAAAATGGACTTTCCCACCAAACTTTGATCGAACATAAAACACGTCGGACATAAGTTATTAAAATTTTAAGAACGCAGATCGTTCTAGTTTTATGTATGTTACGTTACTGATAGAGAGTTTTTATAATTGTGTAACATTGGCAACTAGCCTATTATACAATACAATACATTACTAGACAACTGATAAACATACGTAAATACATTTTTTTTTTGTAAATACATACCTACTTATGGTACATAGAAAACACCCAGACCAAGACAAACAGACATGTTCATGCACACAAATGTTTGTCCTGTGTGGTAATCGAACCCACGAGCGTTGGTGTCGAAACCGCGTCATTGACCGCTACGCCACCGTGCTCGTCAAAACATTAAACAATAACATTAAAAAATTAAATTCTGATAAAAATTATATTATGATTGCAGAATCTGGAGATATTGCAAAGCTGTTTGTCCACTACATCCTTCACGGCTGCGACGTTTTAACACACCAAAGAAGCTGCCCGTATTTATATATGTCCACGCGTCCGAGGCATCCAGATTTTTGATGGATCGTATCAACAAACAATCGATCAATCTAAAATCCGGATGCTGGAACTCGGACGCCTGAACCAACAGTGCAAACAAATATTATGGTCCATGTTTTGGGGTGTAAGTGGTTCCTCAACATCTATGAACCAAAGCCAACTTCACCTGCACGCGGTGCACCCTGCTGACTGACAAACGAAGCTCTGGCGAAAAGAGAGGTACGGAGCGTAATTGTAAGCTACCCGACTGGGGAATGTAAAGGTTATTTGGCTTGACAAGGGAATTGTTATTTGGCTGCAGTACAGCCAAATAACAATTCCCTTGAGGATTGTTGTGTTCCTGCGAGTGAGTGAGGTCACCAGAAATGAAGGAGATGCTGCGTTGGCAGCGGGGGTGGCGGCGCGCGAGCGATATTTTATGTTGCGAGCGTTAATATGGCTACGGTAACCGCTTCACATCAGGCGGGCCGTATGCTTGTCTGCCACCCGTAGTAGTATATAAAAAAAGTGGTAACGTGTTAGAAATCTATAATCGCCAGGTGCACACATAAAAAAGCATGACTTATTGTCACATTCCGCCTGACTCGAGCGCGCAAGCGAGAGCGCGGAACAAGCGATAAAGAGGCACGATAGGCCTAAGCGTTCGGCTTGTGACGCATCTATCTCTCTTCCACTCAATCGGCCGATGTTTTCTTATGACGTTATCACGTAAAATTATCGTCCGTAAACCGACTTTACAGACAACCATATTTTTTTTTGTTTAAAACAACTTATTTCATTCCAACAACCAGAACAATTCGATTTAATTTATCGTACCCGTATGTTATCTGTATTCCATAACAAAGGGGCTTATGGCTAAGTGGTTAGCGGTGTAGCTTCCTGTACTTGACAGATTTATAGTCATCCCTCTCAGATTCAAGAGGGCCACCCTTTTCGATCGAACGAACGGTGAGAATTTTTCAATGAAAATTTACCTACGTTCGAGTGCTGGAATAATATGCCACCGCTAATTTAGTGCCCTATTGCAAGATATTAAAAATTAAAGAGCCTCGTTTGTCAGCAGGGTGCACCACATGCAGGTGAGGTTGACTTTGGTTCAAAGATGTTGATGAACCACTTACACCCAAGCTTAGAAATATATATTTTTTTAATTTCCACGGATTAGAATCAATCGTTTGTTTAATTCGTCCAAAATCACGGGCGTAAGCCAAAATAAATATACGGGACGAGGGCCCACCATACATTCCCACCACTGTGTCTCCTGTGTAGCCAGGATTAACAGCGGCGACCACCAAAAAAGACAATGAACAATAAAGTCAATTGCAGTCCCGAAGGTACAACTACGGCTGCCTTGGAACTGACAACGATTTAATCACAAGAAATTAGTAGGAGTAGGAAGCTTTTGGAATTTGACATCACCTCTTAGCAATATGAGAGACAGCAATATGGCAAATAAGGCATTAAAAGCCTCAAGAGATGGCTAGTCAAGTGAATCTCAAATGCCGTGCAGTACGGATTTTACGTATCTAACACTATGGGGGATCTAAAACATTGAGTTGTTACCTAACAAATCGATTCCAATAATATGAATTGCGAAATCGTCTGAACGCTAGGTACTTCTCCCTTGTTGCTCCCAAATCAGAATAGTATACTACTGCTGAAATAATATGCCATCTCCAATTTAATCCGTCCAAGTCCAAGCGTCCAGACGATTTTGCAATTCATATTATTGGAATCGATGTGTTCTTATCTTATCTTATCTTAGAGTGGGTCCAGTGCTGAAGCACCGGTGACACGTCAACCCTCATGGATCTTTTGTGCTCTCCCTAATCCTTTAATCACTCTCCGCTGACTGTCTGGAAACATGTTCCATGTACTTCAGTATGCCGCTTATTGGGAATAGTCTGTAGTCCTCCAGGTCCGGGTATGCCTTTCCTAGGATTTCCATTCGTTTGCCGACTAGGGCGTCACATTGACACATCAAGTGTTTCATGGACTCGTTAGACCCTTTGCATGTTCTGCACTCTGGGCTATCAACACGTCTCATTTTGTATAGGTGTAATGCATAATGGCTCGTTAGTGCCTCAAGCACGAGACGCATCCGTTTTCTGTCATATTTATGTTCATGTCTGTACCAATTCTTTGTACCTTCGCCAATGGTTTCCTTGGAGTGTAGCATTCCATCGATGTGTTAGACATCAACTCAATGTTTTAGGTCCCCAATAGTGTTAGATACATAAAATCCGTGGTGCACGGCAGTTGAACTTCATTTAACTAGCCATCTCTTTAGGCTTTTACTTATAAGGTCATATGCGTATTTTCCACTGTGGTATATAACAAAATAGGCAACTGTAATCTTTGCCAGCACTGTTACAAAAGCTACTGGCAGAAACTTAAACCTCACATAAAAGTACAATCAAGGCAATCCTGGATTCGAACCGGGACCCCCGCAATAACTCAGCTCCTCACGTCCGCCGTAACAGCCGACACCGCCGCATTATGACTTTATACGCACTTGCTGAAGACGTGATCTACAGGTTGATCAAAAACTTAAACATAAAAAATAAATTTTGCTCTTATTTGACTCAAGACTAATTCGGCTTATATGTTAACTCAACATTTATTGAATCTGTGGCGACACTAAGTACAGGTCAGCTAGTACAATAAGTACACACGGATATTACATAAATGCTTAGGCCGCACTAGTCGCGATAACGCGAATATTCGGGTTATCGCGATGTATGTAGCCAAATAATCACGAATACTTCGACACTTCGGGCGAAGCTTCGGGCACATCGCTCCGTTGTCGGTAAACTCTCGCACAGAGATATTTGTTATGATTTTACCATTTCTTTAATCAGGTTCAGAAATTGACATTATTAATGTTCAGAATTCTCCGACTAATCTATACTAATATTATAAAGCTGAAGAGTTTGTTTGTTTGTTTGTTTGTTTGAACGCGCTAATCTCAGGAACTACTGGTTCGAATTGAAAAATTCTTTTTGTGTTAGGTAGCCTATATTTCAAGGAAGGCTATAGGCTATATAACATCACGCTACGACCAATAGGAGCGGAGCACCGGTGAAAAATAGGAAAAAAATATTTCTTTTGAGGGCTTATGTCGCGTGCGCTGCGTAAACGGTTGAAGTTACGCAAAAATTATGTATTACGGAGTTGTTCGTCTTTAAAAGTTCTAAAAAAAAGTCCGCGACAGCATATGTATATCTTTTAAGATTAACTCACTATAACCTTTTTTTACCTACTTTCTCCTATTCATTACCATAAAAAAACGTTATAGTGAGTCAATCTTAAAAGATATACATATGCTGTCGCGGACTTTTTTTTAGAACTTTTAAAGAGGAACAATTCCATTATACATGATTTTTGCGTAACTTCAACCGTTTACGCAGCGCACGCAAAGTAAGCCCTCAAAAGGAATATTTTTTTCCGATTTTTCATTGGTGCTCCGCTTCTATTGGTCGTAATAGATATAACCTATAGCCTTCCTTGAAGTATAGGCTAAGTTTCTAACACTAAAATATTTTTTCAATTCGGATGAGTAGTTTCTGAGATTAGCGCGTTCAACCAAACACACTCTTCAGCTTTATAATATTAGTATAGAATTAGATAGTATAAATTAATTTTATATATAAAACTAGCTGTTACCCGCGGCTTCGCCCGCGTGGTCCAGGAGAGCTGCCATTGATTTGTGTATATTTTTCTTTTGTTGTATTTTTTTTTTTACTTCGTGGGGTAAAATGTCAGTATGTACAAATTTTAATGATGATTGGCTGCATAGTTAAGGCGTGAAGAAATAACAAACAAACGAATTTACTTACTTTAACACTTATAATATTAGTATGGATGGAACGCCCACACTCAAGAGAAAATAATAGTTCACCACATAAATGTTTGCCCTCTTTATTTTTCCTTCGAATAAAATATTTTTCCTGGATAAAAAGTAGCTTAGGTCACTCTCCAGACCGGAAACTGTCCCCTGTTAAAACATCACGTCAGTACTTACGTTCCTTTCGACGCGATAGAAGGACAAATGATTACAAAGTTTATTTTTTCCCATGGGATTAAAATGTTTTTGCGGGATAAAAAGTAGCTTATGTCACTTTCCAGACCGCAAACTATCCCTATTAAAATTTCATGTCTGTACTTAGGTTCCTTTTGACGTGATAGAAGGACAAATGATTATAAACTTTATTTTTTAATAACATACGTTTATTGTATGGAGAGTGACATAGGCTACTTCTTATCCAGGAAAAACATCTTATTTCCACGAGAAAAAATATACTTTGTAATCATTTGCCCTTCGTTTAAGTCGAAAAGAACCTAAGTACCGACATGACTTTTTAAAATGGGGATAGGATACTGTCTGGAAAGTGACATAGGCTACTTTTTATCCCGCAAAAACATCTTAATCCCATGGGAAAAATTCAACTTTGTAATCATTTGGCATTCGATCACGTCGAAAAGAACGTAAGTATCGACATGATTTTTTTAACAGTGGATAGTATCCGGTCTGTAAAGTAACATAGGCTACTTTTTACCCAGGAAAAATATTTTATTCCCACGGAAAAAAATAATTCGATCCTCGCAGAGGGCAATCATTTACGTGGTGAACAATTTTTTTGTCTTGATCCATACTAATACTATAAGTGTTAAAGTAAGTAAATTCGTTTGTTTGTTATTTCTTAACGCTCTATGTAGCCGATCATCATTAAAATTTGTATCTATTGGTACTATTTATATCTCACGAAGTAAAAAAAATACAACAAAAGAAAAATATACATATCAGTGGCTGCTCCCCTGGACCACGCGGGCGAAGCCGCGGGTAACAGCTAGTAAATAATAAGTTAGAAACAGGAGCACTTAGCCTGTATCGTCTATAGTCGCGTTATCGCGTTGCATTATTGCGTCTCGCTCCCGTATCTCGTCTGGGCTCCGTTTGCCTTGCCTGGTAGGGTAGACTTGTACGCCAGGCCGCCATGTCGCGAGCGTGAGCGAGAAACGCAAACAATTAATAATAACTAGCAACAATAGAATGTTTCTTTAAAATACCCATATACGTTTCTTTATAATTCCCTGCAAAATAGAATCATACTGTATACCCAGGTGTTAGGTAGAGCACCCTTTATGCGCAGTAAACTTCGTGCCATGAATATGTTATGTTTCACGACAGCTTTATGAGTTAACTTATTTTCAGCGAGTATCCTGAAACTGGCTTAACCTTTTTACCCGACTGACCGAAGGGAAGGTAATGTTTTTCCAAGTGTATGTATGTATGTATGTATCAATTAATCAAGCAATGTGAGCAGAGGCTGATTTAGGGCCATGGTCGCTCTAGGCCCTATAATATCTGCCCTCCCTGACAATCATTCACGCTAAACTCGATTTTTAACACACTTTTATTAGGTCGACCTGTATGTAACTAACTATGTAATGGAATCTAAGGTAACTAATTTAACCATCTTCCAAGGATCGTAGCGTAATGACAATTGGCAGCTGTATGTAGTTCTGATGACAATACAATAATATGGTACTGTCGAACTGATCTGATGATGGAGCCGGAAGATATGAGCTGGAACTTCATAATGGAACATCGTATCATAACTGTTTTTGGATTTCTTAGAAAAGTCTTGTAATGAACTTTGACCACGATTAGGTTTCAAGATCTGATGATGGAGCGGGAAGATAGGCACTGGCATTCCATGATGGAATATCGTATCATAGTCGTGTTTGCACTTGTGAGAAAGGCCACGTAATGGACTTTGAACACGATCAGGTGCATTTATAAAAGCGTGTATTTCTAGTGTTTTTTAAACTATTAATTTATTATTCAAATGCATTGAAACCACACAAAGATACAGAAGTAAACAATCGTTAAACAGAATGCATTATACTGTTTTACCCATCCGTAGATCAAGGGCGGATCCAGCTTTGGCACTAGGGGAAGGTCACATAGTTGTGGTCAAGTCACTTCAAGTTATAATTTAATTTTGATAGTAATAGATACATGTAAAAAGTAGGTATTTTATTAATGTATGTAAGTACTGTACTTAATCTATATTGAGACAAAAAAATATATAAAAACATTAAGTTTAACAATTTTAATTAGTGGTCCGTCTAAGCCCTAGGCCCAGCCCAGGGGGTGGTCATGACCCCCATGACCCTCCCCTGGATCCGCCCTTGCCGTAGATACATGTTCAATAAGCTTCGGACAACTACTAATACTTATTAAAACGAGGCATTTCAATAATAAGATGGTGCTGATATCTTGAGTTTGCAAAGTATATTTTTTGCCACTATTGACCAGCCGCTCCTAATATCTGGCCGCCGTAGGTCCTAATCTAGTTGGCCTTATGGGAAATCCGTCTCTGAATGTGAGAGACAGCAGCAAATAAGGCATTAAAAGCCTAATGGAAAAGGGTATTTGTCCTAGCAGGTTGAAAATATCAATAGTAAAGCCTCTATACAAAAAAGGAGACACGGCAGATATTAATAATTACCGACCTATCACATTAATACCAGTTATTGCTAAAATATTTGAAAAAATCATGGCTGGGAAATTAAATGCATTTATTGGAAAATATGACATAATTAATACCGAACAATACGGTTTTCAAAAAGGTAAATCGACAACCCTAGCCTGTTATTCATTCATCAAAAGTGTAACTGAAAGTCTTAATGCTAATACTCCTACCATTGCTCTCTTTTTAGACATGTCCAAGGCTTTCGATTTAGTCCATCATAAATTATTACTTACAAAACTAGAAAACTATGGAATTCGGGGAATGGCACTTAATTGGTTCAATAGTTACTTGGATGAAAGAAAGCAATGTACGGAACTTTGTAGAATTGTAGAAAATGAGAAAATATCTGTTCGCTCTCAGCTAAAAGTAAGCAGATGTGGAGTGCCGCAAGGTAGTATCTTGGGTCCGCAGTTGTTTCTATTGTATATAAATGATTTAGCTAACTACGTCGACCAGAAATGCATACTATTTGCCGACGATTGTACACTTTTGATCAAATGCAACGACCGAAATACGTTTGAAAATGAAGTCAATTGTGCACTAAAACGTGTTTTGCAGTGGCTTCATATGAATAATTTGCAAGTAAATCTCGCAAAGACAAAGGTGGTTCAATTCAAGACTTATTCAAGCCCTAGACTTAGTCTAAATATAAACAGTAGCGGCCAAAAAATTGAAATAACTAATTCGACAAAGTTCCTAGGCATCACAATTGACGAGAACTTGAATTGGAAAAAGCATATCGATAATATAAGTAAGAAAATTAATAGATTTGTTTTTGCACTGTATAGACTTCGTCAAGTTGCATCGCTTCAAACAGCGTTGAACGCCTATTATGGCTTTGTTTCCTCTGTGCTGCGTTATGGCTTGATAATTTGGGGCAACTCATGCGAAATCGAAAGAGTTTTTAAGGCTCAAAAAAAATGTATACGAGCCTTATGTAACGTTGGGTGTAGACAGTCATGTAAGCCTCTTTTCAAAAAACTTGGAATCCTACCCTTGCCGTGCTTATATATTCTGGAGGCTTGCATGTTTGTTAAACAACACCCAGAACTATACATTTCCTGTGCGCAGGTCAAGGAACATGTACGAAGTAGCAGAAAAAATAAACTTGTTATGCCAAAGAGTAATCTCCGACTCTTCCAAAAAAATGTCGCTTACATGGCACCAAAATTATTTAACAAGTTGCCATCAACATTTGTCGAGTTGCCGGAGAATAAATTTAAAAAACAGCTCACCCAGTGGCTTCTCCATAATTCTTTTTATACTGTTAATGATTATTTGAATTATAAATTTTAAATTATTCTGACATTTGATCTTCATGGAATTTGACTACTAATGATAATTAATTTGACATTTAAAATATGAATTATTTGATATATTTATTTGACATAATTTTTTGACATACTTGATTATGACTGACATTATTGTTTTATTTTCTTTTCTTTTTTATTAGAGTATTTGATATTGTCAGTAATTATTGGAGTGATTAATATTGTCGAGAAGTACATTTTGGAATGCAATGAAATACTGGCTTCTAACGTAATTGTGTTGGCCTAGAGAAGTACAGTAGTATTTGCGTTCTGGGAGATATTTTTGTGACTTCATATAAACATGTACCTATTATATCGATTCTGAACTGCACTGCAAAGCCGGATAGGCTTTGCAATGTAGTTTATTCCATTATTTTGCATGCCTACATTCTAAAGGCAATTTACAGTTGCCTAACTATGTGACATTGGCCTAATATCTACAATAACGACTGTAAATGAGCAAATAAAGAATTTCATTTCATTTCATTTCATTTCTAAATGTCTATTATTAAAATCGACGAGCTCGGTGGCGTAGCGGTCAATGACGCGGCTTCGACACCAACGCTCGTGGGTTCGATTCCCACACAGGACAAACATTTGTGTGCATGAACATGTCTGTTTCTCTTGGTCTGGGTGTTTTCTATGTATCATAAGTATGTGTTTACAAAAAAAAGTGTATTTACGTATGTTTATCAGTTGTCTAGTACCCATAACACAAGCTTCGCTTACTTTGGGGCTAGATGGCGCTGTGTAATTTGTGTGACAATCATTTTGCACCTCTTCTAATTCTATTTCCCCATCTCTGTGCTAGGAGATAATTCTAGAAGTCACTCAATAGCGAGTTATTTTTCCAGGGGACACCAATAAGCCTTATTGTATTATTTCCTGTCGGCTCTTATCTGCGGCCGCCACTTGACCTAACGTAACACGACGGGATGGGGACACATGAGCACAAAAGTGGTTTATATAAAACTAGCTGTTACCCGCGGCTTCACCCGCCTGGTCTAGGAGAGCTGCCATTTGCGCGGATTTAATTTTGAGAATTATTAAACATATGATAACTTTCAAATGGTACGTCCGATTTAAATGATTCAAAAAGTAATTTACAGATACTGATATAGCCATGAACACGAAGTAATTTATTTTGATAAGAATTAATACCGTAATTATGTAAATAGATTTCCAATAAACGCTTCATGAATGCCAATTTTTAAAAGTAGTAAAATGGATATAGTATATTAACCTTAAGAGATATACATATGCCACCGCGGACTTTTCTATAGACCTATATAAGATACACAATTACACCATACATTATTTTGTTATATCTCAAAGGGTTTAGGCAGCGTTTTCGTTGAAAGCTCCCAGACGGCTTATTTTTTCCCGACATCTTCAACAAATACACAGAAATAAATACAAAAACTTAACAAATTATATACTAAAACCTTCCACGAGAATCACGCTATCGAGTGGTGAAACCCGCTTGAAAATCGGTGCAGTAGTTTTTGAGTTAATCGCGAACAGACAGACAGACAGACGCGGCGGGGGACTTTGTTTTATAATATGTATTGATGAACTAGTGCTAAACTAGTGCCGCTGTTGAATAAGCATAGTTCGCAAACGATCGCTAATAGAACTGAAGATTACATGAATGATAATAATTTACATAAGTATAACAATACATATTCATGGCACAACTAGCTGCTCAACTGCGGTTTGGCGGAAGCCAGTGTTGCCGCCCAAAGGCCACTGACTTGACTTAACGACTGTCATCTAATGATAACAGCCGGGTTCGACGGCTTAACGTGCCCTCCGAAGCACGGAGGAGATCGAGATAAATAAACCCATCCATGGACAGGTTACGGTCGACGTTGCTTAACTTGCGTGTTCAATTAGACTGACACGCGTAACGGCGCCATCAAGCTCCTCAATTTATTTAGGACTATAGTACAAGAAATATATACTTTTTCACAAGCTTTGATTTTCTCTTCCAAATCAAATCAAATCAAATCAAAATATCTTTATTCCTTAGAATTTATAAAGCACTTAGAAACGTCATACAAATTTAATATAATAACATGTATCTAAATCATTACTACTCTAAATCCGCAGAGCTTAGATTCACTTTCATTACACATCTTGAATGTGAAAGTGAATTTAAGTGCCAGTTCCGTCAACGGGGCTTATTGAGAAGAACTGGCAAGAAACTCAAGGCCGACACTTTTAATTGCCAATATCGTTACATTATATACAAATACAATCATTAACATAACATAACAAGAGCAATTCATTTCCAAATACTTATATACTTCCCTTTAGTAAACCGCTTCGTTTGAGGGGAAACCCGTATCCCAGCAGTAGGATGAGTAAGAATTGTCGTCGATAGTCGATAATAAAAAAATAAATATTTTTAGACAATTTACACAGCGCCATCTATTCCCAAATTAAGCGCTAAGCTTGTGTTATGGGTACTAGACAATTGATTAATGTACTTATATACATTTTTTTTTGTATATACATACATACTTATAATACATAGAAAACACCCAGACCACGACAAACAGACATGTTCATGCACACAAATGTTTGTCTTGTGCGGGAATTGAACCCGCGACCTCGGAGTCAAAATGGCCGTTGCTAACCATTCGATCACCGAACTCGTCTAACTTAATTTTTTTTTTTTAATATTGTCAGACAAATTACACAGCGCCATCTAGCCCCAAAGTAAGCGAAGCTTGTGTTATGGGTACTAGACAACTGATAAACATACGTAAATACATTTTTTTTTTAAATATTGACAGACAAATTACACAGCGCCATCTAGCCCCAAAGTAAGCGAAGCTTGTATTATGGGTACTAGACAACTGATAAACATACGTAAATACATTTTTGTTTTTGTAAATACATACTTATGATACATAGAAAACACCCAGACCAAGACAAACAGACATGTTCATGCACACAAATGCTGGTAGATAAAAATATATACCTAATTGTAAAAGACGTGTCTAAGTGCCCTCGAGGGCCCACAGAATAAAGAATTTTTGACTTTGACTTTGACTTTGAATGTTTGTCTTGTGCGGGAATTGAACCCGCGACCTCGGAGTCAAACTGGCCGTTGCTAACCATTCGACCACCGAGCTCGTCTAACTACTATATGAGTATCACCATTTGTCAATAAAAAAATAATTGCAATATGACTTTTGTGTGCGACGATACCACTACAAATAAAAGATCGCGGGGGTGGCTATCTGGCGGACACAGCTAAGTAAACATTATTTTACGGCCACTACCCTCTCTGTCGAAAACCCGACACTTTCAGCAATAACTTAGGTTAAGCATTTCTCACTATGGAAACGTCTTGACGACTTAATGCTTACAACTCTGAAAGCTTATTTTTTATACTACGTCGGGTTGCAGACAAGCATACGGCCCGCGTGATGTGAAGCAGTTACCGTAGCCATATTAACGCTCGCAACATAAAATATCGCTCGCGCGCCGCTACCCCCCCTGCCAACGCAGCATCTCCTTCCTTTCTGGTGACCTCACTCACTTACAGGAACACAACAACCATCAAGGGAATTGTTATTTGTCTAAAAGATTTATAAGCTTCAGGATTTATAAATAAATAAATTAAATTAAACTCAGTGGTCGAATGGTAAGATATGGCCAATGTGACTCCGAGGTCGCGGGTTCGATTCCCGCATAAGACTTTTGTGCATGTCTGTTTGTCTTGGGCTGCGTGGTTTCAGTGAATGTCTCATGTTGTAAATTTATAAGAAGCGTGTTATGTGGCTTACTTGCTCACATTTTGAAGTGAGCAACCCTGCTAATTTGGAATGTAACACATCATCATCATCATCATTATTTAAATAGCTGTCTTGGCCAACTTGCCAGATAAATATGTTTTTTTTTAACTGGAAAATTCACCTGCTCCCCCCCCCCCCCCTCTAGGTGGTGAATTTTTCCATTTTTCAAAAAAAACATATTTATCTGGCAAGTTGGCCAAGACAACTATTTAAATAATAATGATTTTATTAGTTTGGTGTTATCAAAAAAATAGCTGAATTTCATCTGCAACGATGGACACCTCACAGTATACCGCAGCCAAATAACAATTCCCTTGAAGGTTGTTGTGTTCCTGCGGGTGAGTGAGGTCACCAGAAAATAAAGAGATGCTGCGTTGGCAGCGGGGGTGGCGTCGCGCAAGTGATATATTATGTTGCAAGCGTTAATATGGCTATGGTTACCGCTTCACATCAGGCGGGCCGTATGCTTGTCTGCCACCGACGTAGTATAAAAAAAAATGAAACTTTTTCTCAATTTGGTCGACTTGTAAACGCACGTTCGAATGTGAGCAAAAAGCTCACACTAAGAACTCAGTAGTTTTTGAGTTATGATAGAATATCCATACACAGTTACACAGACTGTTAAATTTATTACCATTCCCTTGCTTCGCCGTAGTCTGGTAAAAAATCGTATATACAAGTTCGCGCCCCGACTTCCCCCAGGAGGGTTCTCCAATAAAATGTAAATTGGACGTGTACAGGACCCACATACTCGTACATCTTTCATGGCTTATAAATTTTAAATAAACTATAATTTTATTCATTGCATTTTTACGCATTCCGCTTTTGGAGTATTTTCAATTCAAAATTTCAATGCCATATTTTGTTTTTTGTCCGTGTGGTTCCCGGCAGACTAGAATAGAATCACTCCGTCTCTTCCCGTGGATGTCGTACAAGGCGACTATGGGACATACATTATAAAACATCGATCAGGCCTCCCCAACCCGTCTGGCCAGCGTGGGGAGTACACTCCCCACGCTGGCCAGACGGGTCAAATCCTCCTGTCTGTGACGGACGAGAGAGGGTCGTGCTCCTATAGTGGATGGAGACTAAAATGACCTGATGATGATGATGATTTTAGTGTTAATATCACGGGTGGCAGGCATACGGCCCGCCTGATGTAAAGCGGTTACTGTAGCCATATTAAAGCTTTCAACATGAAATATCGCTCGAGGGCAGCTTAAAAAATACCTCTCTTTTCGCCAGAGCCTCGTTTGTCAGTCAAAGGGGTGCACCACGTGCAGGTGAGGTTGGCTTTGGTAAAAAGATATTGATGAACCACGTACATCCCAACGTGAAAGCCTGATGTGAAGTGGTTACTTAATGAAATATCGCACGCGCGCTGCCTCTCCCGCTGCCAACACAGCCACTCTGGTGAATTTACTCACTCGAAGGAACACACCAACCCTCAAGAGAATTGTTATTTGGCTGCGGTATTCTGTGAGGAGCTCGATGGCGTGCTTGCGCGTCAGTAGTAGTCAGTCTAATCGAACACGCAAGTTAAGCAACTTCGACCGTAGCCCGTCCATGGATGGGTTTATTTATCTCGAGCTCCTCCGTGCTTCGGAGGGCACGTTAAGCCGTCGGTCCCGGCTGTTGTCATTAGATGACAGTCGTTAAGCCAAGTCAGTGGCCTTTAGGCGGTTTGAAAACACTGGCCTCCGCCAACCCGCAGTTGTACGCGTTAGAGCCCAGTATCCCAGCAGTGGGTTGAAGAATTGACGATTATATAGATATATATATTTTGAAAAATGGAAAAATTCATCTGCCCCCACTAGGTGGGATTTGAACCCACGACCTCTCGATGACCGGTCGAGTGTTCTTCCAACTCTCGACCGGTTATCGAGAGGTCGTGGGTTCAAATCCCACCTAGGGGGAGCAGGTGAATTTTTCCATTTTTCAAAATATATTTATCTGGCAAGTTGGCCAAGACAACTATTTAAATAATATATAGATATAGGCTCGGGGGATATGGGCTGGGGCAGCTTTTGGACAGCTTCGTCACATCTTCGCCGCGCAGATACCCCAGTGCTTGAAGACTAAAGTCTTAGATTAACAATTGGTCACCGCTCCGCTTCGACTAGATGCCGCACTATCTAAAAACAACAGCTCCGTGAATGAGGCAACTCAATATTGTAGTGTGCGTAAAACAATGTGCAGAGATGCTAGTGTACGTGAAGAATTGTATTGCAACAGGCTCGGGTACGCCGAGTTCGGCGTAGTATTTGTTGCCGCATTTTACAAGTGCGCCGCGGCATCTAGTCGAAGCGGAGCGGAGACCAATTGATAATATAAGACTAAAGTCTTCAACCAGTGCGTCCTCCCTGCGTTGAGATATGGTGCAGAGACTTGGACACTGACCATCGGACTGGTCCACAGGCTAAAGGTCGCGCAGCGAGCGATGGAGAGGGCTATGCTCGGGGTTTCTCTGCGGGATCGAATCCAGAACGAAGAAATCCGACGGAGAACCAAAGTTGTCGACATAGTCTTCAGAGTTTGCAAGCTGAAGTGGCAACGGGCCGGTCACATCACATCTGCCGAGTAAGTGATGGCAGAAGGTGGAGGAAGGTATTAGAGTGGAGACCGCGCGTAGGACGACGAAGCGTAGGAAATTCACATTTAAAATAGTTTTTAATGTATGCCACAGGGTATAAAACCATTTAAAATAAAAATTAAAATTAAAAACCATTTTTAATGTGAATTTCATAATTTTGTTCATTAAATTTGTTCTTAAGAGAGGTAGGGAGCGTAATTGTAAGCTACCCGACTGGGGAAGTACCTCCACCTCACAGAATATCGCAGCCAAATAACAATTCTTTTGAGGGTTGTTGTGTTCCTGTGAGTAAGTGAGGTCACCAGAAAGGAAGGAGATGCTGTGTTGGCAACGGGGGTGGCGGCGCGTGAGCGATATTTTATGTTGCGAGCGTTAATATGGCTACGGTAACCGCTTCACATCAGGCGGGCCGTATGTTTGTCTGCCACCCGACGTAGTATAAAAAATAATCACTACATATAGTATAAAACAAAGTCGCTTCCCAGTTTGTCCGTCCCTATGGATGGCATGGTTCTTTAAAACTACGCAACGGATTTTGATACGGTTTTTTTTAATAGATAGAGCGATTCAAGAGGAAGGTTTATAAGTATAATACATGCATAATATAGTAGAGAAACACTGATAATTTTAGAGGATTCTAATGTGATGTCGTAAATAAACACATTTTTTTGCGCTTATATTGCAAACGCTGGCTGAACCGTACGTGATAGATCAAAATAATGTATTACAGTATTGTTCACCTTAAAATGGTCTACAAAAAAGTCCGCGATGGTATGTGTCTATCTATTAGGGATAACCCACTATAACCGTTTTATCCTTTACTTTGTACAAGAAGTAATGGCTTATTTACGTAGCGATTTTAAGCAACACAGCATTAATCCTTATCCAATTAAGTATCTTAAATACATTGTGCATTTAATTTAGTTCGATATAGCCGTTTACAGCATGTAATCTAAATGAATATTTTAGAAGATATTACAGTTTTAAAATGCACGGACATTACGGTTGACGCGGTACCTCCCGCCCAGAGGTGCGGCGAACAAGGTAGTAAGTACCACACCCCGGCCACTCCATACAAATGTCGCATCGTTTACTACCACATAAATAATCACGTCTGTGCAGAGCTCGAATGAGCGTGTGTGGGTGCGGCGCCATACAATTTGTCTCAGAGGGGAGGTGAGGTCGACACGAGAGAGCGGCAGGGAGTGGCCATACTGTACATACTATCCCACATAAACATTTTCATGTAAAAATGTTGCCAAGACGAGTCTACATAGCTTACCATGTGAAAAAGTTATCAGATCTCATGTAGAGCCAAGATTCTTGATCTCTGCGCACTTACTTTACCAGGCCTAACTTCACATACTCTACATTTTAGTCAAAACGTGATGCGTGGCCGTTTTATTTCACACATGATGAACGAATGCCTATGAAATCTTCGTAACGGTAGCAAAATGTTTAATGATTGTACTGGTGTCATTATATCTTGAAATTTTTAACTATTTAGCATCATCCAAACCAAAGTTATGAGAGTTCAAAAAAACGACGAAACGTTTCGAGAAAAGGTAGGTAGTGCCCTTGCGCTCCGCTTGGCTCGTCTTGGCGGGGGCACTCCCGTGCCCCCAGATTACTTATACTGTGGTAGTACTTACATTTAGTATTAATTAGTATTGCATTGCAACCGTGTGAAGCCGGGGCGGGTTGCTAGTAATTAATAGCACCGAATCACTATTACCATAGCAAACGGCTGGAGCCTTAAGGCTGTCGGACCGACATCGTGCACACCACCAAGTTACACCGTCCGCCGACATCTTTCCATATCTTCAATCTTCCGAACTTTGCCTGGTTAAAACATAAATCCATCATGGCGGCTTTCTGTACGTCTGCGTTAAAGATATCAAAAACTATTTTATTTATTACTAGCGATACGCTTCGGTTTCCTCCATGTGGTAGGTATAATTATGAGATAATAATAATGACGAGCTCGGTGGTCGAATGTTTAGCAATGGCCACTTTGAGTACGAGGTCGCGGGTTCGATTCCCGCACAAGACAAATATTTGTGTGCATGAACATGTCTGTTTGTCTTGGTCCGGGTGTTTTCTATGTATTATAAGTATGTATTTAAAAAAAAATGTATTTAAGCACATTTATCAGTTGTCTAGCACCCATAGTACAAGCTTTGCTTAGTGTGGGACTAGATGGCAGTGTGTAACTTGTCCTGGAATATTTATTTTTTTATTATTTATTTAAAATCCGTGGTGCACGGCAGTTGAGCTATGTCATTTGACTAGCCATCTCTTTAGGCTTTTAATGCCTCATTTGCCATATTGCTGTCTCTCGCATTGCCAAGAGGGGATGTCAAATTCCAAAAGCTTCCTACTCCTACTAATTTCTTCTGATTAAATTCGTTGTGAGTTCCAAGGCAGCCATAGTCTTACCCCGGGACTGCAATGGACTTCACTGTTCATTGTCTTTTTTGGCGGTCGCCGCTGTTAATCCTGGCTACACAGGAGACACAGTGGTGATGGGAATGTGTGGTGGGCCCCCGTCCCGATAAATATAAAAAAAATGTATTTGCGGAAAATTAATATTCACTACTGGACTTTAGTGAGAAAATAACGTTATACAGGACAATTTTGAGGTGTAAGTGGTTTATCAACATCTTTGAACCAAAGCCAACTTCACCTGCACGCGGTGCTCCCTGCTGACTGACAAATGAAACTCTGGCGAAAAGAGACGTAGGGAGCGTAATTGAAAGCTACCCGACTGGGGAATGTACCTCCACCTCACAGAATACCGCAGCCAAATAACAATTCCCTTGAGGGTTGTTGTGTTCCTGCGAGTGAGTGAGGTCACCAGAAAAGAAGGAGATGCTACGTTGGCAGCGGGGGTGGCGGCGCGCAAGTGATATTATGTTGCGAGCGTTAATACGGTTACGGTAACCGCTTCACACCAGGCGGGCCGTATGCTTGTCCGCCACCCGACGTAGTATAAAAAAAAAGTCTATATAATATGATTATAATAAATGCACTGATGTAAAATTGCTACGGATACTACCGATGGAATCAATAGAAATGTGCATCAGCCCATATTCATTCGATTGAGAGCGAAAGTATTTAGACCATACTCTTACATGTTGCTGAACAGCGGGTTGGTGGAGGCTAATGTTATCAAGGCGTCTAAAGCTCACCGATTTTTTTTTATACCACTAGAGTGGCAAACAAGCATACGGCCCGCCTGATGGAAAGCAGTTACCGTAGCCTATGAACGCCTGTAACACCAGGGGCATCACACGCGCGTTGCCGACCCTGTAAAAACCTCTTCGCAACCGTCTTGAAGAACCCCATGCTGTAGTCTCCTGAGAAAACCTCGACAGGCAGTTCACTTAGCTTAACAGCTGTCAGCTATTGACAACAGCCGGCACCGACAGCTTAGTCTAGTAATACAAAAGTCAATTTGCAATTTTAAAGGATTCTCACGTCAATAAAATTATTCAATTGATTTCGTACCGTAAATAACGTAAAGGAAAAGAAATTGGTCACAACTAAAAAAACACGTCCTGTCACCTGAAGGCTGGTCATTTACCTTGCTCAGAGAATTAGTATTACTATCCAGCGAGGTAATGCTGCCAGTCTTCTGGGGACACTGCCCACAGGCAACGATCTTGGGGATATTTTTTATTTGTAGGTAAACTTCTGTTTATTTTTTTATTGCGTAACTTTTTCTTTTTAACCGACTCCAAAAGCAGGAGGTTCTCAATTCGGCTGTATTGTTTTTTTAATGTTTGTTACTTCAAAACTCAGTCATTTGTAAAAATATTTGAAAAAAACTTTTTTTTTTTTTTGAATGAGTATACTTCCAGATTGGTCCCAATTTTTTTTTTTTCATATCACAAAATTCTGTTCTGATAGAGTTTTTAAGTTTTTTGTGGTGCTTACGATTTTAGAGTAATTTTCCGGGGTCGGTTCTTTTTTGTTCAAATTATCTTTATAGATAAAATATATAGGTTTTTAGATGATATAGATTAGATATAGAGATAGATTAGATAGATTTAGTTTAATTTAGTATTATTATAAATATTCTTTTTAAAATGGAAAAATTCACCTCCCCCACAGTTGGAAGAGCACTCGACCGGTCATGGGTTCAAATCCCACCTAGGGGGGAGGTGGATTTTTAAATTTTTTTAAAAATATTTATAATATTCTGGCAAGTTGGCCAAGACAACTAATTAAATAATAATAATATAATTTTGTTTTCTTTTGCAATACAGTTCTACAAACAAGTATAACAATATTCCACTCACCTTCTCACCAACTTTTGGAGTCTGCTTCATGATATAGGGAATCCCAGGAACCGGCCCAAATATTGACGGCATCATCGCTGGAGCAAAAATCACTTTGACAGGCCCTTCACAGCTGCAAGACTTTGACTCAGTCACTTTCTCACTTTGACTTTTACAGCAGCAATGGTGACACACTTTGGCACGACTTTGACAGCAATCCTTCTCGACGGTTTGAATCGACGTATTTTTCATTTCAATACTGACATTAGTTATTTCTGTTACTTTGGCGTATAACTTTGGTTTTTTCGAATTCTCGGGCAATTCCAAAAGTGGTGTTTTGCGTTTTATGTCTTTTGGAGTTTCTAATAAGTACGATTTTGGTTTTACTTCACTGGTGTTTGGTTCTTTATTGTTGAAAGGATGTACTAGTAATGTTTTTGGATGATTTTGGGTTTTTGAGGCCCCATTAAGGGCCTCAGGCGATCTTTTTGAATCCAACTTGATGGATTTCACGGCACAATTTTTTGTGAATTTTTAATGTGTTTTCTAATCTGAAACGTTTGATACTTACTTTCTTTATTTTTATTTTTTAATTAGTAAATTATTTAATAAAACCAATTTTTAAGTTAGAGTCTGTTTATTAAATACGTTTTTTTATATATTAAGTTCTATTCTATTTTATGGCTTTAAATGTCTTCATAACACAATTCACCACATTTAAAAATGTAATAGTCAGCTGAATACCAATTTATTTATTTTTAATTTAATTTTTTTTTATACTCTTTTAAATTACGTATGTTAAAGACTCAAATTATTATTTTTAAATCCACAAAACACTTTTAAAATGTATAGTTTCACACAATATACTTTATATTCTATAAACCGCAACTTCTTTAGGTTATAAATTAGTTTTTAAATAATTGTCTTTTAATTTAGTTTTGAAAATAAGTAGTCTTTTTTTAAAACTCACAAAAAACCTTCACTGTTTATTGTTATTTTATTTGAAATCACAATGTTTTTATTTCTTTTTAATTTATTTATAGGCAACACTTTAAGTCATATTAAAAAGTTTATTTAATAATCACATTTTAATAATGTTTCTTTTTTTTATTTCCAGTTTTTATTTTTATTTTGATTATTTATTTGTAACACTTTAAGTCATTTATATACAGTTTATTTTAAAACCTCACTCTATTAAGTTCACAGATAATTAGTCAAAAGATCACAAGTTCATTGACCGACAACGATAACACAACCACGTGGTTTTGTTTGTTTACAAACAACACACAAACAAACAACTAAAAATCGCCGGAGAAATGTCAAAACACTGAGCACGTCGATCACTTTGACAGTGACACTAATTTCAAAATGATATTGACAGATTTTTGTTGGATTTTTAATGATTCTATTTATGAATTTAGCTTCGTAACTTTTGGTACATGTGTTCCTTTCGACAGTCGAGACAGTACTGATGTAGGTTTGTTTCTTTAGGGGCGGTGAGTGAGGCGTGGCGTGGCAAATATATGATACAGTGTCCAAACTATATGGTTTTCATAATATACCTATATGAAATATGAAAAAATAATAATAAAAAATATAAAAAAAAGTTTAAAATAACTTTTTTTTATATTTTTATTATTATTTTTTCATACCACAAAACAATTCAATTATTTTAAATGAGTAGCCTTCGATCATTAATACTAGATGCACAATGAGGTACAAAAACGAAGCAAAATAATGTCCGCAGAGAAGATGACATCAATCTTACTTATTTGTGACCACTGTTAAAAGATACTATAACTCCATAATATGCATTGTAAATCGTCCTTACACTTTCGGTTTATGATTTACAATTCTGACTAGTTCTTAAGAAATTATATACATAAGCTAGTTTCAGACCAAGACAATCATTCATTTGATAATTTTAACAAAAAAAAAAAACCGACACCAAACATTACTTCACATTTATAGATTACAGGTTTACCGATTACATTACAGGCTGATGATGATGATGAAAAAAATATGGGACCAATCTGGAAGTATACTCTTTCAAATATAAAAAGTATTTTTCAAATAGGTTTATAAATGACGGAGTAATGAAATAACAAACCTAACAGTGAGTAGATACAGACTTACGATGATAATGATGATGAAAAAAATATGGGACCAATCTGGAAGCATACTCTTTCAAATAAAAAAAGTATTTTTCAAATCGGTTTATAAATCACAGAGTAAATAAGTAACAAACATAAAAAAATATACAGCCGAATTGAGAACCTCCTCTTTTTTTTGGAGTCGGTTAAAAATAAGGCCAAATATGGAAGCGTTCGAATGTAGTTAAGTGAAAGAGGTTTATTTTCTTTATATGAGAGGGGTGCAAACAAGCATGATGGTCTCCTGATGGAAAGCAATCACCACCGCCCATGGAGATCAGCAACACCAACGGATCGCCGATCTGTTGTAAGCCTATAATCCTTCCTTTCTTTCTGGTAACCTCACTCGCTCGCAGGAACACAACAACCCTCAAGGGAATTGTTATTTAGCTGCGGTATTCTGTGAGATGGAGGTACTTCCCCAGACGGGCAGCTTAAATAATACGCTATTCTCTACCTCTCTTTTCGCCAGAGCCTCGTTTGTCAGTCAGCAGGGTGCACCAGGTGAGGTTGCTAAAAAAATCTTATATATTAAAAAAAATACAATAAAATAACATTTTTTCTTAATTTTTATACTACTTTGGGTGGCTGATAAGCATACGGCCCGCCTGATGTGAAGCGGTTACCGTAGCCATATTACCGCTCGCAACATAAAATATCGCTCGCGCGCCGCCACCCACGCTGCCAACGCAGCAACGCCTTCCTTTCTTTCTGGTAACCTCACTCGCTCGCAGGAACACAACAACCCTCAAGGGAATTGTTATTTAGCTGCGGTATTCTGTGAGATGGAGGTACATTTCCCGGTCGGGTAGCATACAATTACGCTTCCTACCTCTCTTTTCGCCAGAGCGTCGTTTCAGTCAGCAGAGTGCACCAGGCGAGGTTGCTAAAAAAATCTTATATAATAAAAAAAATACAATAACATACCAAATGATGTAAAAGAGCTGGCATTTAACAAGTTTAAAAAAGCATTAATAAATGGCTACTGGATAAAACATTTTATACAATACAGTGGACGAATTCTTAGATTATTTTAAAAATTAGTTAACTCAGGTTTTGTCAATGCATGGAGTAATTCCTTAGAAATTGTGACTATAAATATTTGCATGCTATTATATAATATGGCTAAATAGGCATAAACAACTTTACTTTTTTTTTTAACTTTACTTTACTTGGCCGTGTGGTTTCCGGTAGACTAGAATATAATCACTCCATCATTTGTATTTGGCTTTGGTTCAAAGATGTTGATGAACCACTTACACCACAAAAGTGCTGTTTCGACGAGGACGTTTCTTGGCTCCTAATTGAGCGTGTAGTTCTAGTAAATAAATAAATATTGTCAGACAAATTACACAGAGCCATCTAGCCCCAAAGTAAGCGAAGCTTGTGTTATGGGTACTAGACAACTGATAAACATACGTAAATACATTTCTTTTTTGTAAATACTTACTTATGATACATAGAAAATACCCAGACCAAGACAAACAGACATGTTCAACAAATGTTTGTCCTGTGTGGGAATAGAACGCACGAGCGTTGGTGTCGTATCCGCGTCATTGACCGCTATGCCACTGAGCTAGTCGACTTTACTTTACTTTTTAAGATCCAACCGCATTTATTGTGCCCACCCTATGTATTGCAAATAAATCATTTGTATTTGGCATTGGTTCAAAGATGGAGCTACCCGTCGCACAATTCAAAAATAAATTGCATAATTGGTTAATTGACAAATGTTTCTACTCCCTTAATGAATTTCTACAATTTGACATCAACTAAATACAACTTTGATATAAAAATTACATATGAATTTGACATTAAATAACAAGAAATTTCCTTTGACTATCAGAATTACTTAACCGGACATTTATAATCAATTTAATTAAATTTGCTATTAATCTTGACATTTTGCATGCCTAAAGTGTTGAAAAAGGCAGAACATAATGGATCGTTTATTCATACCAACAACTATATTTTGTACCTATGTTTTTAGCAAAATAAATCATTTGAATTTGAATTTGAATTTGATGTTGATGAACCACTTACACCACAAAAGTGCTGTTTCGACGAGGACGTTTTTTGGCTCCTAGTAGGCATCTGAACCATATTTTTTTCGATTTGTTATTTAAAGACGTCACATTAATATAATTATAGGCGAAAGAATTACTTCGATAACATAAAAACTTCTCGAGATATGATAACTTGAAGATCACAATTTTGGGCTATCCCGAAAACGCTCCATACAAAAGGCTACAGTATTATGACGTCACGATACGCTATTTTATGTGCATTAAATCAGAAATTTGTACGACAGCTATGTTAAATATTGCGTTTATGTAGCTAGTGTCGTAACAAAAGTTATAGTATTCTTTTTTGTTTCTACAATGGTAATATTTATTTTTTATAAATTCATACTTTTAAAATGGACTTTCCCACCAAACTTTGATCGACAATAAAACACGTCGGACATACGTTATTAAAATTTTGAGATCGCAGATCGGTCTAGTTTTATGTATTTTACGTTACTGGTAGAGAGTTTTTATAATAAAATTGTAGAACTTTGTTCAGATTCCTATTGTGCGTGTAGCTCTTGTATCAATGATCTTTGGTTACTGCATGGTATATTACGCGTAGGCGTGGTCTCACCACGCCCAAATGTTTTAAATTATTATAGCGGCTAGACGATGTAGAAAAAATGGCCGATTTAAGGTTTTTCAGTTATTAATGTTAAAGTTAGCAGCGCTTCATTGAAGAATATTTAGAAAATGGAGCATTTTTTGTATCGTATCTGTAGCTATACAATACACCATCATATTTCGACGGTCCCTACGTATAAAGCGACATGTCATTTCAGACATGTCTGCTTATACTACGATATAGTAATTAAAGAATATTATTATTGGACAAATGAGTTAATTTCTTACTTTTTAATTATATACAATCAATAAAATAAAAAAGAAAATGTTTTTTACGGGCAATCTATAGCAATTTATGCAATAAAAAAAATTGCCATTTTTGACATGTCGCTTTATACGTAGGGACCGTAGATTTATTATTATTATTACTCTTTATTGCACATGACATAAACAATTATAAACATAGACGTCCGATATTACTATATCGGACGTCTAGAGAGATTAAACAGACACGTGCAACGAATAAACAAATAAATAAAAAAATCTAGACAATATCCTCAGCGCCATCAAAGTTTTTGTTTTTCAGCGAAATTCATTGAGCTTATGAAATCGTCCGGTCGTTCTGTCTGTCCGTTGCCATGAAACTCAAAATTTAGAAATTCTGACTTCGGATTCGTGTAGAACTAGAGTATATTATTCTGTGGTAGAGCATCAAAAAGTAGTAATGTAAAGTGACCTTGGTTTTTCGATGTCAATTCGGGATTTCGAAAAAAAAAGTCGTTCTGTCCGTTGCCATGAAACTCAAAATTTCGAAATTCTGACTTCGGATTTGTGTAGAGCATCAAAAAATAGTTATGTAAAGTGACCTTGGTTTTCCGATATCAATTCGGGATTTCGAAAAAAAAAATATTTCGCTATGGTGGCGCATGCTGCGCGTCCGATGTTTTTTTATACTACGTCGGATGCAGACAAACATACGGCCCGCTACCGTAGCCATTGTAACGCTCGCAACATAAAGTATCGCTCGCGAGCGCGCCCCAGGGAATTGTTATTTGGCTGCGGTATTCTGTGAGGTGAAGGTACATTCCCCAGGTAGCTTACAATTACATTCCCTACCTCTCTTCTCGCCAGAGCTACGTAAGTCAGTAAGTCAGCCTGCTCGCGGTGCACCCTGCACCGCGAGCAGGTGAAGTTGGCTTTGGTTCAAAGGTGTTGATGAACCACTTACACCCCAACTAAACTAAACGAACTAGTGCAACTAATAAACAAATAAATAAATATTTCTGGACTATTTCCTCAGCGCCAGTTAGTCCCAAAGGGCAAAGCTTGTACTATGGGTACAAGCTTGTACTGTCGGTAAATAAACCAACTCTACTGAGGTCCAGGCTGTGTTCGTCTTACAAAAGCGCTGCCTTAGAATAATAACATCGACGCCTCCAAGAGAGTCTTGTAGACCAACATTTATAAAAAAGCATATTCTTACCGTAACCTGTATATACATTTTTGAGCTGTGTCGACTTGTAAGGAAGCGCCCGCATATTTTCGAAAAGATCTGCGATATGTCTAGGCGTTATGTCTCACGCCGTGGTAATGATCTCCGTCAAGCTACACCGCAGCTTGAATTATTTAAAAATGGGCCGTCATATATGGCTGTCAAACTGTACAACCATTTACCCGAACACGTCAAAGTCCTCCTGGGCAGTGGATATGAGAATACTTTAAAAAAAAATCTCCAAGGTAAAGCATACTATAGCGTCAAAGAGTATTTAGATGACAAATTTTAATGCTGATAAATGTTAATTTTAATTCCAATTGATATATCCAATTGAGACATAGATACATTAAGTACATTAAATAATGAGATATTGTTGACATTTTTCGATATATTATTATCATTGACAATTGTTGTATAATATTTAATCAAATTGACATTTAATTTGACTAGCAATATTTAATTAAATTATTTCATTTATTAAATTTATATTACTAATTTTATGATATTATTATAATGATTATTTCTTATAGACAATCTTGAAATAGCAATGAATGGCTAGAATTATTAATGCGATTATTGTAGGACGAATTAAGTAGTAATAAAATGTATTTCCACTGACATAAAAATAATATAAAATGTAAATACGACAGATGTAAATTGTCATTCAGATGTATTAAGGTGATTTGTAACATTATTAACCATCTTTTTTACCACTATGTGCATGTACCCCTTGTTATAAATCATTGTGAATAAATGAATATGAATATGAATAAAGCTTTGCGCTTAATTTGGACTAAATGGCGCTGAGGATATAGTACAGAAATATTATTTATTTGTTTATTACTTACTAAACCTTCCTGGTAGCTCAGTTGGTAGAGCTCTCGACCTTTAATCGAAAGGTTGTGGGTTCAAATCCCACATAGGCGAGGAGGTGAATTTTTCAATTTTTAAAATATTTATAAATTAACTATCCGTCCATCAAAAAAGAATAAGTAATAGTATTACCACAAAATACATGAGATTTGGCCGTGTGGTCTCCGGCAGACTAGAATAGAATCACTCCTTCTCTTCCCGTGGATGTCGTGCAAGGCGACTAAGGGACTAAGGAATAAATACATTATCAAACATCGATCAGGCCTCCCCAACCCGTCTGGCCAGCGTGGGGAGTGTAGGCCAAATCCTCCTTCTGTCAGGACGGAAGAGAGAGGGTCTTGCTCCTGTAGTGGAGACTAAAATGACCTGATGATGATGATGATGACATGTGATTACCGGACAATAATGACTACAATTTACGAATTGGGCAGACAGGTAAAACCAAATTGACCTTTCGAATTACCTGGTCGAATGTGACCCTCGCGTTAAATTGTAATTAAGTAGCTTTAATGTGACCTCTAGTGTTGTACCCACTATATCGAGAAAAGGCATCGATAAAACTATAGACAGGGATTCTTGATTAAATTATTATAGGGTATAAGTTGGCCGTGTGGTTTCCGGCAGATTAGATTAGAATCACTCCGTCTCTTCCCGTGGATGTCGTACAAGGCGACTAAGGGAAATACATTATCAAATATCGATCAGGCCTCCCCAACCCGTCTAGCCAGCGTGGGGAGTGTAGGCCAAATCCTCCTTCTGTCTGGGACGGACGAGAGACGGTCGTGCTCCTGTAGTGGAGACTAAAATGACCCGATGATGTTGATGATGATGATAAGTGGACCATTAATATCTTCGAACCAAAACCAACCTCACCTGCACGTGGTGTACCCTGCTGACTGACAAACGAGCCTCAAAGGCGAAAAGAGAGGTTGAGCACAGCGTATTTTTAAGCTGCCCGACTGGGGAAGTACCTCACAGAATACCGCAGCCAAATAACAATTCCCTTGAGGGTTGTTGTGTTCCTGCGAGTGAGTGAGGTCACCAGAAAGAAAGGGAGGAGATGCTGCGTTGGCAGCGGGGGGTGGCGGCGCGCGAGCAATATTTTATGTTTCAAGGTTAATATGGCTACGGTAACCGCTTCACATCAGGCGGGCCGTATGCTTGTCTGCCACCCGACGTAGTATAAAAAAATAAATAAAAATAAAACAACGAATTTCTCTCTGTTGTTAAAACTTTACTTACAAACCAAGTCTCGGGTGATGATAGAATCTGGAATAACTAAAATTATTAAAGAAGCATATTATAAGATAGCCGTTGAATCTATTTTAGTGGTTCTTAACAGGTGCATTGTAGAAGGGCATCCTTGAATCTTACGGCAAATAAGGCATTAAAAGCCTTTAATATTCCTGGAATCTTACGGCAAATAAGGCATTAAAAGCCTTTAAAAAAATAACAAAAAACCTCCAACCCGATCCCAGCGTCCTTGTATCAAAACATTGTCTTGTCCCCCTTCGAACACACATTTCTTTTTCAATTCTTTCACTGTTCGCGGAGCGCAACTTTGGAACAAACTGCCAAAAGAACTTAGAGAGTGCACATATGCAAAAAACTTTAAAAAAAAAGACTAAAGAAGCACTATTTGACTCACATATAATAATATAAGAATTTTATGTATGTTTATGTAGGTATATGAGTATTTATTGATGTAGTATATGTAGATAAGTAAATAGTATGATATATAAGTAAATAGTATGGTGTAGTATGTGTAAATAGTAAGATATGTTAATATATGTATGTCTATGTATTTGTTTATCAATGTAGTAACTAGAAGTAGATTTATTCTGTCATGTATTCAGTTTCATTCTTGTTACATATATTTGGCGTTTTTACGAGTATTTGGTCTATTTGGTCTACCCGTCCAACAATGTATTGTCTCGAGTACAACCATTGAGGTTGGCTGGAAGAGATCTCTCGTAGAGATAAGCTCACCTTTGTATTTACCTGTATAACATGAAACAGTTTGTAATATTTATGCAATAAAGAATATATAAAATAAAATATTTCAGACTAGATAAGTCCATAATACCTATGTTAGTAACAATGCAAGCTTGTAATCTACGTTAGTATATTGAATTTAATTTAATCTAAATTTAATTTAATTTAATTCAGTTTAGTAGTAGTAAGTAGTTTAGTTGAAGTTAAATATCGCTTTAAGAAACGGTTCCGTTTGAAAAAAAATCCACTTACATTTTTTTTAAATCGTTTTTTCCTAATTATCGATAAATACAGACAACTCTAGTTCAATGCATTTCGTCTAGTTAATTTAACGTAAGGGTAAAATCGACGGTCTAATTTGAACCCAAAATTTAACTTGATTAAGTTAAATCGAGTTAAACCCTTTACACGATAATGTTAGCTTGTGAAGGCTCTATTGAAGTTCGTCGGCCCATATTCATCTCACTGCTGGGATACGGGCCTCCCCTCAATCGAAGATGTTTAGAGCATACTCCAACACGCTGCTCAACTGCGGGTTGGCGGAGGCCAGTGTTTTCAAACCGCCTAAAGGCCACTGACTTGACTTAACGACTGTCATCTATACAGCCATGACAGATGCCTTAACGTGCTCTCCGAAGCACGAATTCCATTGAAGTTAAATATCGCTAACTTATAAGTTATAAGAAATAAGAAGTTAGTTAATATTTGTTGTTCTACTTGTCAATTTTGGGGTGTAAGTGGTTTATCAACATCTTTGAACCAAAGCCAACTTCACCTGCACGTGGTGCACCCTGTTGGCTGACAAACGAAGCTCTGGCGAAAAGAGAGGTAGGGAGCGTAATTGAAAGCTACCCGACTGGGGAATGTACGTCCACCTCACAGAATACCGCAGCCAAATAATAATAATAATAATAAGTCCGCAGGGCAGCTTGTGTGGCGAGCTGTTGTGTGAGTAGCGACACCACGGACCCGAGTCTCCAGAGAGTCGGTCAGGGCCTTCGTCTCCGGCGTGTCTTCATCGGTCGGAGTGTAAACACAAGAAGGCCCGCAGGACTCTCAGCTCTGGCTTGCCTTCATTGGCCGTCCAGAGAGGAGCCGCTAGAGCTATATGCTCCAGGGGTGGAAGTGTTAAAGGGCATCACGCCGCGAGTAACTTCGGAGAAAGCGCAGCACACCTCTCGACATCCCTGAGTCACTCACACCGGTGTTGCCCCCGGCCGTTTTCCTGGCATTTCGGGGGCCCATCTAGTGAGTGGCAAGCCACCGCCTGCCGCAAATAACTAGCAATAAAAGCAGTTATGGCAGGCGTCCGTCCCTCTTCTGTAATAGCCCGGTATTAAGTTCACCCAGATCTCATCTCCATAGCCCATTTATTTTCCATCACACTACGCAATAGTCTCAACGCCTGCCGAGACCTGCTCATGGGTATGTCGTTCCATTGACATATCCTGGAGCGGGTCACGGCGGGCGTACAACATTACATCAAACTTCTCAAAGGGGCCTCTACGCGTTAGATCCATATCTCCGCGCATGCCTATCAAATGACCGGGCTTGAACCGTGATTTAAGAGAGATAATAATAAAAACTCTTTATTGCACCAAGAGATTACAATCATAAAATACATAATACACTGAGAGAGTACAATAGGCGGCCTTATCGCGAATGCAATTTCTTCCAGGCAACCTTAGCATAAAGGAAAAAATAATTGGTAGACAAAGGTAGGTGGCGCATGAAGATATAACATAGAAACTTAACAAAAACTTAACATACATAAGTATACAAGATACGGTACATAGACATACAAAATTATATTGAATATGGCGTCTGAATGAAGTAGAAGAAAAAGTTCATATCGAAAGATAATAGCTTTTAACAAGGTGTTTAAAATTGTTTAGCGTTTGTGCTTGCCGGATTGAGAGCGGTAATGCATTCCAAAGGCGAACAGCCTGAACAGAGAAGGATTTGGTTACAAAGTTAGAGGAATGAGAAGGGGTTTTCAGGCGAAAATAAAAGGCGTCGCGAAGAGTATGACCTTCACTGTGGACGTCTCTGTGAAATAACAATTCCCTTGAGGGTTGTTGTGTTCCTGCGAGTGAGTGAGGTCACCTGAAAAGAAGGAGATGCTGCGTTGGCAGCGGGGGTGGCGGCGCGCAAGTGATACATTATGTTGCGAGCGTTAATACGGTTACGGTAACCGCTTCACATCAGGCGGGCCGTATGCTTGTCTGCCACCCGACGTAGTATAAAAAAAAAAAAAAATGTGTCTACTCAGTTACTCTAAAGTTGACTGGATGAGATCCCTTTGTCGGATAAATCCGCTTTTGTAGCACTATATTTTTCACGTACCTATGTATCATGTCATCATCATCATCATCATCAGGTCATTTTAGTCTCCACTACAGGAGCACGACGCTCTCTCGTCCTTCCCAGACAGAAGGAGGATTTGGCCTACACTCCCCACGCTGGCCAGACGGGTTGGGGAGGCCTGATCGATGTTTTATAATGTATTTCCCTTAGTCGCCTTGTACGACATCCACGGGAAGAGACGGAGTGTTTTTTTTTTAATACCACGTCTGATGGCAGACAACCATACGGCCCGCCTGATGTGAAGCGGTTACCGTAGCCATATTAACGCTCGCAACATAAAATATCGCTCGCGCGCCTCCACCCCCGCTGCCCTCGCAGCATCTCCTCCCTTTCTGATGACCTCACTCACTCGCAGGAACACAACAGTCCTCAAGGGAACCGTTATTTGGCTGCGGTATTCTGTGAGGTGGAGGTACATTCCCCAGTCGGGTAGCTTACAATTACGCTCCCTACCTCTCTTTTCGCCAGAGCTTCGTTTGTCAGTCAGCAGGGTGCACCGCGTGCAAGTGAAGTTGGCTTTGGTTCAAAGATGTTGATGAACCACTTACACCCCGGAATTATATTCTAGTCTGCCGGAAACCACACGGCCAATGTATCATGTAATTCTGAACAATAAAGTAATTAGAAATCTTTCTACAAAGGCGGACTTATCCTACAAGGGGATCTATACCAGTCAACCTTAGAGTAACTGAATGGACATTTTTCTAATTACCATTTTTTCTAATTATTTTTTTTCTAATTACTTTATTGTTCAGAGAGAGATGAAAGAAAAAAAACCGAAAAAGAGATTTTTTTATTTTATTTTACACAAGCGTACATCCCGCCTGATGTGTTGCGGTTACCTATAAACATATAAACGCTCGAAAGGGGTAGAAAGTGTAATCATCGGTGACCGATTATCAAGGAGAGTGTAGGTTTGCCGATTACGGGTACTCGGTCGGATACCCGACCACGTACCCGTAATTGCGTCTCTTATAATAATAATAAATATTGTCAGACCAATTACACAGCGCCATCTAGCCCCAAAGTAAGCGAATCTTGTGTTATGGGTACTAGACAACTGATAAACATACGTAAATACATTTTTTTTTCTAAATACATACTTATGATACATAGAAAAAACCCAGACCAAGACAAACAGACATGTTCATGCACACAAATGTTTGTCCTGTGTGGGAATCGAACCCACGAGCGTTGGTGTCGAAGCCGCGTCATTGACCGCTACGCCACCGAGCTCGTCAAGTCTTATGACCAGTTCGAATTAACCTGTTAAATGTTTTTATATAAAAAATTGAGAAAAAGTTTCATATTGTGAATTTACCAGACGCGTTACACATCCAAATTAGCCGGGTTGCTCACTACAAAATGTGAGCAAGTAAGTCACATAATTTTGATATGTAACACGCGTCTTTTAAATTCACAACATGAGACAACTTCTATATTTGGTCCGTTTGTTTACGTTGATATGATCTAACATGAACAAATAATTCGCACTAAGCACTCGGAACTGAATAAGCTATTTGACAATGTTCAAAAATTATATAAATTATTTAACAATATCGTAAAATACACAAAACTATAAAGATCTGCAAACTTTCATTATAATGACGAGCTCGGTGGCGTAGCGGTCAATGACGCGGCTTCGACACCAACGCTCGTGGGTTCGATTCCCACATAGGACAAACATTTGTGTGCATGAACATGTCTGTTTGTCTTGGTCTGGGTGTTTTCTATGTATCATAAGTATGTATTTACAAAAAAAAAGGGAATTACGTATGTTGTCAGTTGTGTAGTACCCATAACACAAGCTTCGCTTACCTACTTTTGGTGTGCTTTGGGGCTAGATGGCACTGTGTAATTTGTCTGACAATATTTATTTATTTATTTATATATTATTTCATTCTAATATCTTCCGTCCGACTTATTTTAGGGTAGATCAAAGTTTGGCGGGAAAGTCCATTTAAAAATGTATATTTCTTTTTCAATTACGTTTGTTATTACATTTATTGTGACGTCTCTACATATCGAACCGAAAAAAATGTTGGTCAAATAGGCTAAGAGAATGTCCCCGCAGAATTCTGCGTCTTTCGGAAAAATGAGTCCCTCTGTACAGCCGCTAACAACCCAAGTTACATAATAATTCAAGCTCAGATTATGGTTAAATGTCAAATGCACACAAACCCCTGATGTAGGTATATCTAAAGTAAAGATAATACGATAGGGGAACGTTCCGGACAATGAACTGCGTTTGATGTAATTTCAATAGGGTGCTGGTATGTACTTACGTTGGTACCTATTGGCCATTTAGGGGGCGTCCATTAATTCATGCGAGGCATTTTTGAGGATTTTTGACACCCTTTTTTTTATTTAACAAAAAAACGGGTTAGTACCTATCTGAAGGCGAAGATATCAAAACGACCAAGTAGACACATAGTTCACATCTTAGAAAGACTATGTATCCATAATG
This sequence comes from Hypsopygia costalis, assembly GCA_937001555.2. NCBI lineage: Eukaryota > Metazoa > Arthropoda > Insecta > Lepidoptera > Pyralidae > Hypsopygia > Hypsopygia costalis. The sequence goes on from OW443355.2 coordinate 2,169,740, forward strand.
CCTTTATATCAGAATTTCTAAAAAGCATAATGACCACATTTCAAAAAAATCCTTTCGAGCATTCTACGGATGGCTGGAAGAGATCTCTTACAGAGATAAACCCGCCTTTATACTGTTTAATTTATTTGTATATTTTTCTTTGTATTGTTTTGTGGTATAATAAAGAGATTACATACACATTAAAATGCGAATTACGCATCGACCAGTTGTGTTTTTTTTTTGCGACAAATTTCGACAAATTCAAGGCAACATGTGGGTGAAATAAATTTTTCACTAGGTGGTGTAGTTTTACAGGACCTTATTTCGGCAGTCACAAAAAAAATCTTATAACTTTTTAATGGGAGGTCGCGTAATTCTGATACTTGGTGTCAGAATTCCACTATTTGACGACTAATTCTGGGGGAAATCATATCTTCGCTATGTATGTTATGTAGTTAATACTTAGATCCCGAGTGGGCTGTGCCGAAATAAGCTTATTTCGGCACTGCCAGAAAAATAAACCTTATAGCTCTTTGACGGGAGAGCGACAAGTTTTCTCCTTAAGCGACAAATTTCGATTAAACGACAAATTTTCTGTCTAGTTAAAAATCAAGATCTGAGAAGGCACGCACTCGCAACGAGAAATATCGATCGCGCGCCGCCAACCCTGCTACGAATGCAGCAACTCATTTCTGTCGGGTGACTCACTCGCAGGAACACAACCCTCAAGGGAATTGTTATTTGGCTGCGGTATTCAGCGAGATGGAGGTACTTCTCCTGTCAGAGAGCTTATAAATACGCTGTTTCCTACTTCTCTTTTGCCAGTCAGCAAGGTACAACACACAAGGTTAAACACATTGGTCGTGTGGTTTCCGGCAGACTAGAATAGAATCACTCCGTCTCTTCCCGTGGATGTCGTACAAGGCGACTAAGGGAAATACATTATAAAACATCGATCAGACCTCCCCGACCCGTTTGGCCAGCGTGGGGAGTGTAGGCCAAATCCTCCTTCCGTCTAGGACGGACGAGAGTCATGCTCCTGTAGTGGAGACTAAAATAGACCTGATGATGAGGATGATGATGATGATGATGAAGGTACCACCACATGCAAATGCAAGTGGTTCATCATTTTTGAGACAAAGCCAACCTGGCTTTGTCTCAAAAATGATGAACCACTTGCACCTTGTAGTGTGAGGTTGAGTGGAGTGAGTAGATTCGCCGAGTGTATGTTTTCCATTGATTTCAATGGAAAACATTCAAATGTATTTGATGATCATTCCTCAAGGACGTGATCGAATCGATCTCAATTTTTTTTCGACACAAACCTCAAGCCTGTCTAGGTCTTTAATTGTGACAAGTTCCATCAAAATCGGTTCAGTGGTTTTGGAGCCTATTCATTTCCAAGAGTGAATTTTCGGCGTATATAACCGTTCCGCTGACTCTGGTCGCTCCACTTAATCATATCTTCTCTTAATAAAATCACTTACACTCGAAACCCAGTGTTTTCACCATCTCCTAACTTTACATGGCGATCCTGCCAGGACCCTGCCAATACCTTCGACAGACGAGTATAGTACATTATGGTACAAGTGTGTAATGTTGGTAATTACCGCTGAGGCGCCATTGAGACCCGAGCCGTTAGGTGAGGGTCTTAAGAGAGCCGAGGACGGTAATCATCAATACACACGTGTATCATACGCAGTTATTCAAAACACTAGTGAAAGAAAATAATAAGAAAATAATACTAAAAAACTATAAAACGAGTTGTGAAAAATTCAACCGTACCACATAAAAAAACACAATATTAAATTAATAAAATACTTTATTCATAGCTTCATTACAAAAAATAATTTAAATTTATATTATGGCGACATATAAAAATAAATGCGAAATAAATATAGAGCTGCCATTATGACATTTTCAACCGCTTAATATAAATCTTACGCACTATATAAATCTTAGGCTGGCCGCACAATAGCTACTATCGCGAGCAATAGTCGTCAAAAGACAAGATATCCCGCAAGTAGTGCTTCGTTAGAAACGTTTCTTTTTTAAAAATTATAACTTCTTAACAAGATAACTTTGAGATAATTAGGTAAAACTAAATGTTGGCCGTGTGATTTCCAGCAGACTAGAATAGAATCACTCCGTCTCTTCCCGTGGATATCGTACAAGGCGACTTAGGGAAATACATTATAAAACATCGATCAGGCCTCGCCAACCCGTCTGGCCAGCGTGGAGAGTGTAGGACAAATCCTCCTGTCTGAAACAGACGAGAGAGGGTCATGCTCCTGTAGTGGAGATTAAAGTGACCTGATGATGATGATGATGAATGTCTTAACAAGATAACTTTCAGATAATTAGGTAAAACTAAATGATGGTGTCGCGTGTCAGTCTAATAGAAAACGCAAGTTAAACAACGTCGACCATAGACTGTCCATGGATGGGTTAATTTATCTCGAGCTCCTATGTGCTTAGGGCACGTCTGCCCGGCTGATGTCATTAGATAACAGTCGTTAAGTCAATGGCATTTAGGCGGCTTGAAAACACTAGCTTCCTCCAACACGCAGTTCAACAACATGGTGGACTATGCTCTAAACAAACCTTTTCGATTGAAGCAAGACCCGTATCCCAGCAATGGGATGGATAAGGGTTGATGACATGTTTAAATGGAATTAAAACAAAACATCGGACGCGCAGCATGCGCCACCATAGCGAATTTTTTTTTCGAAATCCCGAATTGATATCGGAAAACCAAGGTCACTTTACATTTTGATGCTCTACACGAATCCGAAGTCAGAATTTCTAAATTTTGAGTTTCATGGCAACGGACAGACAGAACGACCGGACGATTTCATATGCTCAATGAATTTCACTGAATATTAGACATATTCAAGACTGGCAATGCTATATTGATGTGCAAGTTAAAGAAAGTTAAACATTGGTTTCAAACGTTTTACATTTACAGCGTACATTAATTCTTTAAACCCAAATTTTACATGTTACTTTTTTTTTATACCACTAAGGTGACAAACAAGCATACGGTCCGCCTGATGGAAAGCAGTTACCGCAGCCTATGGACGCCTGTAACACCAGAGGCATCACATGTGCGTTGCCGACCCTGTGAAAACCTCTTAAAGGGCCATTCATTTATTACGTAAGACGATTTGGGGGGGGGGGGGGGGGGGGGGTCGGTCATGTCTTATTTTTTCTTACGAGGGGGTGGGAGGGAGTCTTGATAGTTCTTACGTAAGATCATCGGGGCTGATGTGGAATGGATGGACGTCGACGACGTGTATAACCAACTAGAAGCAGCACCTATTATTAGAGATGTTCCAGTGGCAGATCCACTTTCCGAGTGGGTTTTGAGCCCCTGGACTGAAAATCTTATGTAGGTATAAATTATCAGATGTATAATTTTAAGATGAATGATTAAAACCAAAGTTTATTACTAGCAAAAAACAAATATTATTAGCACCTTTGTAAGTACAAATAAACCTTTCTAAAAATAGTTACTTAGAAAAATTTTTTTTTTCCTTTAGATTCTTACGTAATAAATATTTAACAGGAGGGAGGGGGTCGGCCTATTCTTATTTTTTCTTATATTAGGGGGAAGGGGTCAAAAACTAGCGAAAATAGTCTTACGTAATAAATGAATGGCCCCTCAAACGCCCTTTTTGAAGAACCCCATGCTGTAGTCTCCTGGGAAAACCTCAACAGGCAATTCATTCCACAGCTTGATGGTACGTGGAAGAAAACTTCTCTGGAACCGCACAGTACGTGACCACTTCGGTTCTAAAGTGTAAGGATGAATTCCCTGTCGATATGTTACAAGGCAAGACATGACGAACTAAAATTCACAATTTCAAAGACACTTGCATGCAAATGTATGTAATCTACTCATGTTTTGTGCAAATAAATAAATTCTTTATCTTTATCTTTATCTTTATCTTACTGTATGTTAGCAAAAACCATTCAAATTATATATTTATTAAGATCACATAATATAGTAGTATATACTAGTGATCGCCCAGTAGTCGAAATTCAATCATAATTAATTGATGACATGAAAAACGAATTATATATGCGTGTGTGTATCAAATACATGATAAAGTGTGTAACATTGTTTTTTTATTGATTTAATGTATTTTTCAACACCTTTGCTCGTAAAGCTGATGTAATTCCACCGGTTTTAAATATGTAAAGCGGGTCATAAAAAACGCGTGTGTTACCAAAGCAAATAGTAAAGTTATAGTCCATACAAATTCCATAACAGTATTATTTGCCATTTCGCGCGCTGTTGCTATTCAAATTTCGAACTAATCGCCGCACGGCGCCAATCAGTAGGCAGCGCTAGCGCGCTGTTAAAATGGCGGGAAAGAAACAGTGTGCATTCACAGATTGAGTTTATTTAAAATAAAAAAAATCTGTTTATTGGGTAATTTAAAAACTTGGCTGCATGCTCTAAAGTCTTTGCCAACATTTTCACGCAGCTACGGCAGAAAATAAGTAATAATAATAATAAAAACATAATTAAAAAACCAACTAAAACTACGTATCATTTTAATAATTGTAATTTCACTAACAGTTTCAATAATTAAAAATGAACAAAATATATATATATTTTTTCTGTTTCCTCGCAAATGTGTTAAAAAACGTCGTACGATATACGTGCGTATTGGTTATAACGCACTAATATCGTAATGTACTATTACGCATAATTTTTAAAAATATATTACCATTCCGCACTATTTCTCTATATAAACTATAAGTGTGCGAAATTTCATACTCTTCCGTCCGCGAATTTTCGTAAAAAGGCGTACAAAGTTTTTGTTTCACGTATTAATAACATTAATCCTAATTGTATAATGAAAACAAAGTGATTTGATTTGACATCCCATTGCTCAAGCGATAGTCGCCGAAGTGCAGCCAGCCTTAGTTACCACAGTATATACAATACTGTCAGTATAACATACTTCAGCTCTCAAGAAGCATTGTAACTTTAAGTTATTATACATAACAACCACTTATAATTCTTATTTATCTTATAAATTATATAAATGCATTTGTTTAAGGTCATTTCGAATATTACATATTTCTATATATTCTCTCCTACATATCCAGTTGAAAGAGTGGGACAGAGAACTCATTTGTATGTACATCTCTTTCTCTACCTACATTCCAATTTGAAAGGAAGAAGATAGAATACTCTGCTTTTTTTACTGTAAATAGTAAAAATATTTCTTATCGATGTCTTAATAAATAAAAGAAGCTTTCTTGCGGGTCAATCATTTTTCAATAGAATATTCAAACACTAATTGATCGGTTTTGAAATCATCTTTGTGATGAATTGTAGGTTTTAAACAGGAGGGAGGGGGTAGGGGATGTATCAGTTTTAAAAAGGGAGAAAATAAAGAGGGATATTAGATATAACACGTCTAACGATACTATTATGAGTGATTTATAACCTTAGAGTGAAGCTAACGAATAGTTACTAGTAACTATTAGTGTTTTTTCTTTGAGAAAAACTCTATTTATTTGACACAATATTATTTTATTTGACATATTTTTGGAGCTGTTAATGTGACTTAAGACGTTTATGTGCACTAAATAGTGGAACAATATAGACCTCAGGCAGTAACGTTGCGTGATATCACAGAAGCATCCAGAAGGGATAAAGAAATTACCGACGTGAAGAAGGGGTTATATCAGCAAGAATGGAGCGAATCTGTTAGAGGTTACAAGATTTTTGAAAATGAATTTTGTTTTGAAACATTTCTATATGTATTTAACTATTATTAATGAAAATATTTTAAACTGTGCAAATTGATTATGATGTCGCATCGGTTTATATTGTCATAACAATGTAATTCTGTATTTAAATAAATAATTAAATAGACAACTGATACTTGAAGTTTCCGTGCTTCGTGTCGTCTGTCCCGGCTGTCATTAGATGACAGTCCTTAAGCCAAGTCAGTGGCCTTTTGGCGACTTGAAAACGCTGACCTTCGCCAATCCGCAGTTGAGCTGCGTGGTGGAGTATGCTCTAAACCCCTTACCCCGCCGCCACACTATGCTCCTCGCGCTGCTCATCGCCTTGCTCCTCGCGCTGCCGCGATGTTTCCCTCACTGCCCACACACTGCTCTACTCGCGCAATTATTCGCGACGCTCCGCACTTGGACATTCGCCTTTGCTATACAATGGACGTTGAAGCTGTGGCAGCGTCCGCGATATGCATTTTTATTATAGCGAAACGAAGCTTTTTTTTATGGACTAACGGTCTAAAAGATGCCATCAAACATTTCTTTTTTGCTACCAACTCTTATATGGAAATGTTCATGACAGACATGATTTTAAAAAAATGATTTAAAAAATATGACGCGTGTTACGCGCCCGAGCGCTCGATGCGGAATGCGTCCGAGGCGATTATGTGGCCGGTCACTCGCATTCACGTTGCCGGTCCTTTTGACTCGCGCCCAAAAAACCGACAAAACAGGGAATGACGGGCAAGACGAAGAGCAAGACGAGCGGCATGACGAGTAACGTGGCCACACTACGTTCCTGCCTACTTCCCTCGCTACTTCCCTCGCCACTCGACGAGTGTATGGCAGGGCTATTAGATTTAGGGGAGACCCGTATCCCAGCAGTGAGATGAATAAGGATGTGCTGTTATGGAGGTAGTCACTCATATCGACTGAAAGGAGACAATGCAGGGTGAGGTTGCGAAAAGGGGTAAAATTTATAGAAGAAACTGGTCCTTTTAGAGGATAGCTGAGGGCATTGAGTGGGAATTAGGAAGTATATGACAGATAAAAGAGTGAAATTGTATGAGAATATATTTTATGATAAATGTGAGGGGGGATAAAATGAGGGGGTAGGAGAAAAAATGGAAAACATGTGCAAGTCATATAGTCTTTCCTAGTCAATGCAGTAAATTCTTTCGAAATGCCTTATAATAAATAAGTTAAGAGACACTATGATTAGGAGGTAAAATAGGAGGTGAAATGAGTAGGAGCTAAAATGAGGTGGTAGGAGGTACAATGACGGGGTAGGAGGTAAAATGAGGGGGTAGGAGGTAAAATGAGGGGGAAGGGGTAAAATGAGGGGGAAGGGGGTAAAATGAGGGGAAGAGGGTAAAATGAGGGGGAAGGAGAAAAATTGGAAAAACCTATATTAATAATTTAATCGTCCCTAGCTAACGCGGTAAACTTATTCGCCATAGCTATAGTCTCTTCCTCATCGCTGTCATCATCATCATCATCATCGCTGGCGCTGTCATCTGCGTCCGAATGGCTCGTTCGTCTCTCATCATCAGAGTCTGATGTGATTGGACTTTGCTCGTTGTCTTTTGTCAATGCTTGCACCCATTTTATGTATTTCAGTTCGCTGTGGGTGTCGAATGATTCTGAAAAAAAATTGGTAGTATGTAAAGTCGGTTTACGGACGATAATTTTACGTGATAACGTCATAAGAAAACATCGATTGATGGAGTGGAAGAGAGATAGATGCGTTACAAGCCGAACGCTTTTGGGGTGTAAGGGGTTCATCAACATCTTTGAACCAAAGCCAACTTCACCTGCACGCGGTGCACCCTGCTGACTGACAAACGAAGCTCTGGCGAAAAGAGAGGTAGGGAGCGTAATGTAAGCTACCCGACTGGGGAATGTACCTCCACCTCACAGAATACCGCAGCCAAATAACAATTCCCTTGAGGGTTGTTGTGTTCCTGCGAGAGAGTGAGGTCACCAGAAGAGAAGGAAAGGAGATGCTGCGCTGACAGCGGGAGTGGCGGCGCGCGAGCGATATTTTATGTTGCGAGCATTAATATGGCTACGGTAACCGCTTCACATCAGGCGGGCCGTATGCTTGTCTCCCGACGTAGTATAAAAAAAACGCTAAGGCCGATCGTGCCTCTTTATCGCTTGTTCCGCGCTCTCGCTTGCACGCCAGGCGGAACGTGAGTCATGCTGTTTCGTGCATGCAATCGGCGTTTATCGATTTATATCACGTCGAAAAAATTATACAACTGAAGCAGCAAATAATAAATAAATAACAATAAATAAATAAATATTGTCAGACAAATTACACAGCGCCATCAAGCCCCAAAGTAAGCGAAGCTTGTGTTATGGTACTAGACAACTGATAAACATACGTAAATACATTTTTTTTTTGTAAATACATACTTATGATACATAGAAAACACCCAGACCAAGACAAACAGACATGTTCATGCACAATGAACGGGGGTTGTCTCGATTATAACATGACGGGCCTGGTGGTCGAATGGTTAGCGATATCACAAGACACAAAAAGCCTTGGTTTGTACTGTAATAAGCAGTCCAAGATGGTCGCGTGATGGTACCCAATGAAGTCCATTGCAGTCTCGGGGGTAAAACTACGGCTGCCTTGGAATTCACAGCGAGTTTAGTTAGAAAAAAGAGATACTCACAGAATACCGCAGCCAAATAACAATTCCCTTGAGGGTTGTTGTGTTCCTGCGATTGAGTGAGTTCACCAGAAAGGAAGGAGATGCTGCGTTGTCAGCGGGGGTGGCGGCGCGCGATATTTTATGTTGCGAGCATTAATACGGCTACGGTAACCGCTTCACATCAGGCGGGCCGTATGCTAGTCTGCCACCCGACGTAATAAAAAATAAAAAAAATGGTCACGGAGCCGTGTGGCGACGCGTTGACACGCTTACCTTTCTGTTCAGTAAACCCTGGCGGCCTAAGCCACAGACATATTTTTCCGTCTAGGGCCATCCTAAGAATGCTGTTCGCTGCCCGGTATGTGTCCAGCCTAAAACATAACAAATAATAAACTTGATACTGTCCATTGTTGGCACTTGGTGGAACATGATTATCATTATGTTATAATAAAACACTTGTACTTAAATTCGCTTTCACATTCAAGATAGTGTGATGAAAGTGTATCTAAGCTCTGCGGATTTAGAGTAGTAATGATTTATACATGTTCTTATATTTAATTTGTATGACGTTTCTAAGTGCTTTATAAAGTCCAAGGAATAAAGATATTTTGATTTTAATTTGATTTTGATTTTTGTACTGTTCCACTTAACTATATTTAATTTTACCGACCGGTTTCGCCGCTAAGGCATTATCAAGGTAAACAGATGGTATATGATTAAACTCGTATACCATCTGTTTTCCTTGATAATGCCTTAGCGGCGAAACCGGTCGGTAAAATTAAATATAATTAAGTGGAACAGTACAAGTGTTGTATTATAACATTATGATAACAATTTTCTTTTTTACAAATTACACAGCGTCATCTAGCCCCAAAGTAAGCGAAGCTTGTGTTATGGGTACTAGACAACTGATAAACATACGTAAATACATTTTTTTTTGTAAATACATACTTATGATAAACAGACATGTTCATGCACACAAATGTTTGTCCTATGTGGGAATCGAACCCACGAGCGTTGGTGCCGAAGCCGCGTCATTGACCGCTACGCCACCGAGCTCGACGAATTCAATTTAAAAAAAAAAAAAATATTTACACTGCCATCTAGTCCCAAACTAAGTAAAACTTGTACTATCTACACTAGATAACTGATGTTATACTAAAATACTTTTTCTTATACCACTTTTTTTTGGTTCATAGATGTTGAGGAACCACTTACACAATCGGATGTAAGTGGTTCCTCAACATCTATGAACCAAAGCCAACTTCACCTGCACGCGGTGCACCCTGCTGACTGACAAACGAAGCTCTGGCGAAAAGAGAGGTAGGGAGCGTAATTGTAAGCTACCCGACTGGGGAATGTACCTCCACCTCACAGAATACCGCAGCCAAATAACAATTCCCTTGAGGCTTGTTGTGTTTCTGCGAGTGAGTGAGGTCACCAGAAATGAAGGAGATGCTGCATTGGCAGCGGGGGTGGCGGCGCGCGAGCGATATTTTATGTTGCGAGCGTTAATATGGCTACGGTAACCGCTTCACATCAGGCGGGCCGTATGCTTGTCTGCCACACGACGTAGTATAAAAAAAAAAAAAAAAAAAAACCACTACAGTGGTAAACAAGCATACGGGCCGCGTGATGGAAAGCAGTTACCGTAGCCTATGAACGCCTGTAACACCAGGTGCATCACACGCGCGTTGCCGACCCTGTAAAAACGTCTTCACGCCCTTCTTGAAGAACCCCATGCTGTAGTCTTCTGGGAAAACCTCGACAGGCAGTTCGTTCCACAGCTTGACAGTACGCGGGAGAAAACTTCTCTGGAACCGCACAGCACATTTTATTTTTGTTTTTTTTTATTGTAATTTGATTTTATGATTAATTTACTATTGCGTATTTTTTTATTTTTTTGACATTTAATTTGTTTTCAATTTGTTATTTAAAGACGTAATAATACTAATAACCATAGGTGAAAGAATAGGCTATTTGACTAACATTTTTTTCGGTTTGATATGTAGGGACGTCTCAATAATATAACCATAGGTGAAATAATTACTTCGATAGCACAAACATCTCTCGAGATATGATAATTTGAAAATCACAATTTTTAGACTGTAACGAAAACGCTCCATACAAAAGACTACCGAATTATGACGTCACAGGTTTGTATTTTGTATGCATCAAATCAGAAATTTGTACGATAGCTATGTTAAATATTACGTTTATGTGATTAGTATCATAATAAAAGTTATAGCATTTTTTATAGCTTCTCCAATGGGAATATATTTTTTTAATAATTTCATACTTTTAAAATGGACTTTCCCGTCAAACTTTGATCGACGCTAAAAAAAAGTCTGACTGAAGATATTATAATGAAAGTTTGCAGATCTTTATAGTTTTGTGTATTTTACGATATTGTTAAATAATTTATACAATTTTTAAAGATTGGAAAATAGCCTATTACTTCGATAGCATAAAAACTTCTCGAGATATGATAACTTGAAGATCACAATTTTGGACTCCCGAAAACACTCCATACAAAAGGCTACAATGTTATGACGTCACACCACCCTATTTTATATGCATCAAATCAGACATTTGTACGACAGCTATGTTAAATATTGCGTTTATGTAGCCAGTGCCGTAACAAAAGTTATAGTATTTTTTATTGTTTCTACAATGGTAATATTTATTGACGAGCTCGGTTGTCGAATGGTTAGCAATGACCACTTTGACTCCGAGGTCGCGGGTTCGATTTTCGCACAAGACAAACATTTGTGTGCATGAACATGTCTGTTTGTCTTGGTCTGGGTGTTTTTTATGTATTATTTGTATGTATAAACTTACAAAAAATGTATTTAAGTACATTTATCAGTTGTCTAGTAACCATAACACAAGCTTTGCGCTTAATTTGGGACTAGATGGCGCTGTGTAAACTGTCCAGAAATATTTAATTATATAATTATTTATTTATTTTTTATAATTTCATACTTTTAAAATGGACTTTCCCACCAAACTTTGATCGACCATAAAACACGTCGGACACAAGTTATTAAAATTTTAACATCGCAGATCGTTCTAGATTTATGTATTTTACTTTACTGATAGATAGTTTTTTTTATAATTTTAGAACTTTGTTCACATGCCTATTGTTTTATTTAATTTGATATCTATCAATCAAGTTTTTGTATGCCTGAATTAAGATGAAATGTATAAAAGCGTCGAATTGATTACATCACCTAATTATTGCCCCTACATTTCTAGCAAATAAATATTTATGCCGTGTGGTTTCTGGCAGACCAGAATAGAATCACTCCGTCTCTTCCCGTGTATGTCCTTAAAATTTTAATAACTTGTGTGTTGTGAATAGAATCACTCCGTCTCTTCCCGTGTATGTCGTTAAAATTTTAGTAACTTGTGTGTTGTGAATAGAATCACTCCGTCTCTTCCCGTGTATGTCGTTAAAATTTTATTAACTTGTGTCGTATAAGGCGACTAAGGGACAGTATAAAACACCGATCAGACCTCCCCAACCCGTCTGGCCAGCGTGGGGAGTGTCGGCCAAATCCTCCTTCTGTCTGGGACGGACGAGAGAGGGTCGTGCTCCTGTAGTGGAGACTAAACTGACCTGATGATGATGATGATTATGATTATGTGATTGTACAAACCTGGCCGCTTTAGCTGTCAGGTAGCCTCTCTTCTTGGCCCATCCGTCGCAGATGTCAATCGGAGACCAGGTCTCATCGTTCTCAGGGTGGGACATCCGAAGAAGTCTTGGCAAGTCCAGTCTTTCAGCTAAATACCTGGTAAATATTATTATACAAATAAATAAACATCAGACGCGCAGCATGCGCCACCATAGCGAAATTTATTTATTTATTTATTTTGGCCACTTTCCCGAATTGATATCGGAAAACCAAGGTCAATTTACATTACTACTTTTTGATGCTCTACACGAATCCGAAGTCAGAATTTCGAAATTTTGAGTTTCAGGACGGACAGACAGAACGACCGGACGATTTTATAAGCTCAATAAATTTCGCTGAATATTCGGGGACAAATTACACACTGCCCTCTAGTCCCAAACTAAGCAAAGCTTGTACTAGATAATTGATATATAATATAATGTTATAATACTTGACTTGTACTGTTCCACGTAATTACATTTATTTTTATTTTTATTGACCGGTTTCGCCGCTAAGGCATTATCAAGGTAAGCAGATGGTATATTTATTTCTACAAAACATTTTTGTACCGTGCAATCAATGACAAAAATTATCAAAATAAAAATGTCATAATAACAAAATTAAAATTTTTGAAAAACCCACGACGCCACTGTTAAAACGTAGTTGAAAAAGGATAAAATAATTTTGAAAGCCCCGGCTTAAAGAATTTATGCTATGAACTTAATAAATAAAACCGGCCAAGTGCGAGTCGGACTCGCGCACGAAGGGTTCCGTGCCAGTTTGTTGTATGGGAGCCCCCCTTAAATATTCGTTTTATTTTTATTTAATTATTTATTTTTTAAAATGAATATATAACTAAATATTTTGTGAGTATTTCAAACGTCTACCTATTGCCATTATCAATTTCGAGCAAAATCGAGAAAAAAAAAATACATTTGTTGTACGGGAGCCCCCTTAAATATTTATTTTATTTTGTTTTTTATGTATTTGTTGTTATAGCGGCAACTGAAATACATCATCTGCGAAAATTTCAACTGCCTAAATATAACGGTTCATGAGATAGAGCCTGGTGACAGACGGACGGACGGACGGACGGACGGACAGCGGAGCCTTAGTAATAGGGTTCCTTTTTACCCTTTGGGTACGGAACCCTAAAAAACCCAAGAAAATCCGTTGGGGCTGCCATTAAATGAACTAATTTGGCAGTTTTATAGTAACTTGTATACTTATTTATAATTTATGTTGAAAGCAGCCCCCGACGGATTTTCTTGGGTTTTTTTATTAAGTTCATAGCATAAATTCTTTAAGTCGGGGGTTTCAAAATTATTTTATCCTTTTTCAACTACGTTTTAACCGTCGTGGGTTTAAAAAAAAATGTTTTTATTTCAAACTTTTTAGAGAGCAAGCATAGGTAATAATAACAATTGAAAACCACATCAGAATCAGGCTAGTAGTTTTGGATTTTGCACAAACAAATGTTTACTGGAGCGCCCTCTGGTGAGTTGTCACCGTAACACCTATCTAAGAACATGCACCAATCAAACCCGAACCCATCACTGAAAACCGCATGAAAATCGGACTCGTAGTTTTGGAGATAATTGGCAACAATGATTTGCAGAAACATCCTAGCACCCCAAACGCATATTCACCAGGTGACCTGCGCGCTCGTTTGCCCCCATCTCTTAAAAAAAAAGGAAAGTTCTAGAGTGGATGCCACTAGATATGCAAGATGATGAAGTTTTATTTAAAAGACATAAGTCTAATAAATATAGCTTAAAAAAACTAAAAAACACGCTTTTAAAGCACACCAAGAAATATTTTTCACTTTTCAGTTTGATGTGCTATGAAAGCGCTCAAGAGGTCGCTGATCCATTGCCAGCCTATACTCCTTCCTTGCTTTCTTTCTGGTGCACCATGTGCAGGTGAGGTTCTATTATTCCGATAGGTTTGTTATAACCTTGAAACATGATCGTGTTCAAAGTCCATTACGTGTCCTTTCTCACAAGTGCAAACACGACTATGATACGATATTCCATCATGGAATGCCAGTGCCTATCTTCCGGCTTCACCATCAAACCTTGAAACCTAATCGTGGTCAAAGTTGATAACAAGACTTTTGTAAGAAATCCAAAAACAGCTATGATACGATGTTCCGTCATGAAGTTATAGTTCATATCTTCCGGCTCCATCATCAGATCAGTTCGACAGTACCATATTATTGTATTGTCATCAGAACTACATACAGCTGCCAATTTTCTTTCCGCTACGATCCTTGGAAGATGGTTAAATTAGTTGTCTTAGATTCCATTACATAGTTAGTTACATACAGGTCGCCCTAATAAATATGTTCTCTCATTCCCAAGGGAATTTCCCATAAAACTTTCCCATGAGAATTTCCGATAACACATTCCCAGTGTTATGGGAAATTGTCACGGGATAGTCTTATGGGAAATTCCCATGGGAATGTGACAAGTGTTAAATCTTACCTGATGGTGGTGTAGGGTTCACGTAGCTGCGCTATGGGGTATGAGCCCATTAGAATTTGTATCGGACGGGGGACGGTGGACGGAAACACTAGGCCGGGACAGTCGCACAGACGGACCTGAAATATAAATAAATATATAAACATAAATGTGATAAAAAATTGTTACAATAAATGAAAAAAATATAAATATATATATATTTCTGGACAATTAACACAGCGCCATCTAGACCCAAATTAAGCGCGAAGCGAAGTTATGGGTACTAGACATCTGATAAATGTACTTAAATACATTTTTTTTTGTAAATACATATTTATAATACATAGAAAATACCCAGACCAAGACAAACAGACATGTTCATGCACACAAATGTTTGTCTTGTGCGGGAATCGAACCTCCTCCTTCCTCCTCGGAGTCAAAGTGGCCATTGCTAACTATTCGACCAACGAGCTCGTCAAATATATATTATATTATGTTATGGTTAATGTGATAAATCATGTTTTGGTTAGAATTGTGTTGATTTTTGGTTAGATTAGGGTTTTCTTGTGTCCTGTCACCGGAAATAGATGTCAACATAAATGATTTTTTTTTAGGGTGGTGATTAATTTATATATTACTAGCGACCCGCCCCGGCTTCGCACGGGTGCAATGCTGATACTAAATGTACTACAGAAGGTCTTTGCGCTTTGTCCTATCCAGTCCTTCCCCAGTTATAGGCACACGCCGCCGGCTCCGCGGCCGGTACCGCCACAGCCGTTATGTCCCTGCATTTTAAATGTGTAATATCTTCTAAACTATTCATTTAAATTACATGCTGTGAAGGGCCATATTGATCTATATTAAATGCGCAATGTATTTAAGGTACTTAATTGGATAAGGATTAATTCTGTATTGCTTAAAATCGCTTCGTAACTAAGGCATTATTTCTTGTAAAAAGCAAAGGATAAAATAACGGTTATTGTGTGTTACCACTAAGAGATAGACATATACCATCGCGAACTTTTTTGTAGACCATTTTAAGGTGAACAATACTGTACTACATTATTTTGATCTATCTCGTTGGGTTCAGCCAGCGTTTGCAATGAAAGAGCAAAAAAATGTGTTTATTTACGACATCACATTAGAAACCTCTAAATTATCAGTGTTTTTCTACTATGTTATGCATATATTATACATATAAACTTTCCAGTTGAATCACTCTATCTATTAAAAAAAACCGCATCATAATCCGTTGCGTAGTTTCAAAGATTTAAGCATACAAAGGGACATAGGGACAGAGAAAGCGACTTTGTTTTATACTATGTAGTGATTTCCATCACGAAACCCACACGCTTGTTTGCCTCTGAACCCCATCATATAAAAAAACACGGGTTGCACTCCGGGAGTGCCGGCAGAAGTGAAAACTTGAACATTAACATTGTGCATTTTTAAATATTTTGGAATGGTTAGGGAATAATTTCGCACCAATCGCTTTATTTATCAGTATAAAAGTACTATCATTTATGTGGTAAAATACAATATTCATTTATTGCGCTATCGTACACAAACATGACAATTTATATTGCATTAAAAATAAACAGCAGGAGAAGGCATACATTTTCGCCGCGCGGTAGAAAGAGAGGGGGATATCACTTCCTCTCCTACGCCGCGCCGGCGGTCTACTCTCCCTCCGTCTTACGAATTTTCGATCAGGCCACGTGTCCTGACGCGAGTTTATCATTTTTTACCCATCCCAAAAAATGCACAACACCGCTAAAGAAGTTTTCACTTGAAAAAAATACTAGAACTTGCCCGTGGCGTGAGTAATATATATATATATATTAAAACTAAAATCCGTCTGTTTTTGGTATACAATAAAGATAATAATCACAAACAAACAATAGTAGTTTATGAAACTGTTGCATAATAAGGGTTCTTAAAATACGAGCGTGAGTTTATTGCATGAGCCGAAGGCGAATGTGATAATAGCGTCACACGAGGATTTTAAGACCTAATTATGTGCAGTTTCATACACTACTTTATTTAATCTCATGAAATAGATGATAATAATATTTTAAATAAAACCGATGAAGTTAATTTAACAGCTTCATTTCTTACTTATAAATCCATTTGTAGATCGGGCAAGCGTGGTGCGCATACGTGACGCGCCGCGTTCACAGATTATGTAGATTTTTTTTTGCAAAGTTGCAATGCATTTGCATTACAACATGCTTGCTGCTATATCTAAAAGTAACTGTTAAAATTAATTTTGATGGTTTGTTCGTAAAAGACTGACATTAAGATTATATGTTCAGTTTTTTAATCTCTAAATTTTAGTATATTTTTTTTTTTTTTTTATACTACGTCGGGTGGCAGACAAGCCTGATGTGAAGCGGTTACCGTAGCCATATTAACGCTCGCAACATAAAATATCGCTCGCGCGCCGCCACCCCCGCTGCCATCGCAGCATCTCCTTCCTTTCTGGTGACCTCACTCACTCGCAGGAACACAACAGCCCCAAGGGAACCGTTATTTGGCTGCGGTATTCTGTGAGGTGGAGGTACATTCCCCAGTCGGGTAGCTTACAATTACGCTCCCTACCTCTCTTTTCGCCAGAGCTTCGTTTGTCAGTCAGCAGGGTGCACCGCGTGCAGGTGAAGTTGGCTTTAGTTCAAAGATGTTGATGAACCACTTACACCCCAAGATGTATAGTATGAGTAGATAAACATACTTAATACCGCTTTTTTCATGTACCACAGTATAATTAATAGTACTACGTACAGTATGGCCACTCCCTGCCGCTCTCTCGTGTTGACCTCACCTCCCCTCTGAGACAAATCAGGAACAGTTTGTATGGCGCCGCACGCACACACGCTCATTTACGCTCTGCACAGACGTCATTGTTTGTGTATTGGTAAACGACGCGACATTTGTATGGAGTGTCCGGGGTGTGCATGTACCTTACATTTTAAGCAGAATAAATGATTCTAATTATATAATCTACGACTTCAAAACTCACCTGTGGCGTGAGGAATATAGTCTGGAAGTGTTTCGTATGACCTGGAGTCTTCGACACGGAGACCACCTTCTTGCCCATGATAGCGTTCATGAGTGACGACTTGCCCACGTTGGGTTGGCCAACACACCCTATGGTTAGCACACCGTTTTTATATTTCTCATGTTGGTAGAACGTCGTATCCGCTTTTTCCAATATCGTTTCACCTGAAATACCATGAAAGTGTCAATTGACTGAACACTATTGTCAAGTCTTTAGTTTTTTTTTATACCACTAAAGTGGAAAACAACCATACGGTCCGCCTGATGGAAAACACCTGTCTTAGCCTATGAACGCCTGTAACACCACGGGCATCACACGATTTATTAGAGATTTAGTCAGTTGCTGCAGCAATTTGGGCCCTTACCATCAGGTGAAGTGGATATACTATGTTGTTTTATACCACTAAAGTGGAAAAATAAGCATACGACCCGCCTGATGGATAGTCGTCGTCAACCATTTTTCTTCCCACTGCTGGGATAGGTCGCCTCTTAATCGAAAGGGCTTAGGGAAAGCACGCTGCACAACTTGGTTGGACTTGGCTTGACGACTATCATCTAATGACAACAATAGGGACAAACGGCTTAACGTACCTTCCGAGGCACGGAGGAACTCGAGGTAAATAAACACAAAATTACTCTCTCACGTCTTTTTGACGGGAAAGCCGACTAGTTTCGATCTCAAAAGGAGACCTTCATCAGGGCGAATGTCCAGACAAAGGGTGGACCCTTTGTCTCTCGACGAGACACTGACCCGTTTAATTTATTTAATTAATTTTGTATAATGTCTCACGTGAGTCTTTTAGTAAATAAACACATCCATGGATAGGCTACGACGTCACTTAATTTGCGTGATCGAGGTCACTCGAACACGCAAATTGACTCAATGGGCTATTTGACAATGTTCAAAAATTGTATAAATTATTTAACAATATCGTAAAATACACAAAACTATAAAGATCTGCAAACTTTCATTCTAATATCTTCCGTTAGACTTATTTTAGGGTCGATCAAAGTTTGGCGGGAAAGTCCATTTTAAAAGTATGAACTTATTAAAAAATAATATTTCCATTGAAGAAGCAATAAAAAATGCTATAACTTTTATTATGATACTATTTACACAAACATAATATTTAACATAGCTGTCGTACAAATTTCTGATTTGATGCATACAAAATATAAACCTGTGACGTCATAATTCGGTAGTCTTTTGTATGGAGCGTTTTCGGGACAGTCAAAAAAGTGTGATTTTCAAATTAACATATCTCGAGAGATTTTTGTGCTATCGAAGTAATTCTGTCACCTGTTTATATTATTATTGGTTATATTATTGAGACGTCTCTACATATCAAACCGGAAAAAAATGTTAGTCAAATAGCCAGAGCGCGGAACAGACGATAGAGAGGCACGATCGGCCTAAGCGTTCGGCTTGTGACGCATCTATCACTCTTCCACTCCATCGGCAGAGGTTTTTTTTTCTTTTTTTATACTACTTCGGGTGGCAGACAAGCATACGGCCCACCTGATTTGAAGCGGTTACTTTATTAACTTATTATTAACACTCGCAACATAAAATATCGCTCGCGCGCTGCCACCCCCGCTGCCATCGCAGCATCTCCTTCCTTTCTGGTGACCTCGCTCACTCGCAGGAACACAAAAGCCCTCAAGGGAACCGTAATTTGGCTGCGGTATTCTGTGAGTTGGAGGGTAGCTTACAACTACGCTCCCTACCTCTCTTTTCGCCAGAGCTTCGTTTGTCAGTCAGCAGGGTGCACCAACCGTAATTTGGCTGCGGTATTCTGTGAGTTGGAGGGTAGCTTACAACTACGCTCCCTACCTCTCTTTTCGCCAGAGCTTCGTTTGTCAGTCAGCAGGGTGCACCAACCGTAATTTGGCTGCGGTATTCTGTGAGTTGGAGGGTAGCTTACAACTACGCTCCCTACCTCTCTTTTCGCCAGAGCTTCGTTTGTCAGTCAGCAGGGTGCACCACGTGCAGGTGCAGTTGGCTTTGGTTCAAAGATGTTGATGAATCACTTACACCCCATATACACTCTTATGACGTTATCACGTAAAATCCGTATCCGTCCGTAAACTGACTTTACATACTACCAATTTTTTCTTTCTCTCACCAATTTCAGCCTGTTCATCCTCGTCCAGCTCCAGCTGCGACTCCTCCTTGATCTTCCTCTCCCAGGAGGAGAGGTCCACGTGACTGCCGACTATGTCCTTGCAAGCTTCCAGGATCTTCGTCGCGCCCTCGGCACACATCTGCTGACGACCTTTGCGGCGACGGACTTGGAGACCTGACGGAAAAGACATATACTGCATTAAACCATATTAATAGGCTAGATGACAATGATCTAAAATCTACTCTCATACTAAAATTTAGAGATTAAAAAACTAAACATAGAATCTTAATATCAGTCTTTTACCACAGTATAAATAATACAGTATGGCCACTCCCTGCCGCTCTCTCGTGTCGACCTCACCTCCCCTCTGAGACAAATCTGGAACAGTTTCTCGCACGCACACACGCTCATTCACGCTCTGCACAGACGTCATTGTTTAAGTAGTAGTAAATGACGCCACATTTCTATAGATTGGCCGGGGTGTGCTTTTACGCATCAGCCATTAAAATAAATTTAAAAAGTTACTTTTCGATACAGCTCTTTATGGACAACTGTATCGAAAAATAACTTTTTTCCATTTCGATACAGCAGCAAGCAGGTTGTAATGCAAATGCATTGCAAATTTGCAAAAATTTTCTACATAATCTCTGAACGGGGCGCGTCGCGAATGCGCACCACGCATGCTCGATTTGCAAATGGATCTATAAGTAATAAATGCAGCTGTCAAATTTACTTCATGGTTTTATTTTAAATATTAATATTATCTATTTCATGAGATTAGATAAAGTAGTGTATGAAACTGCACTCGAAAATACTCGTGTGATGCTATTATCACATTCGTCTTCGGCTCATGCGATAAACTCACACTCGTATTTTAAGAACCCTTATTATGCAATAGTTTTATAAACTACTATTATTAGATCATATTTATTATTAAACCAACAAAACTCACCCGCCTTATCCTTAGTAGATCCCCTCAAGTTATAACCCGGACAGGATGT
Source organism: Hypsopygia costalis (assembly GCA_937001555.2). Lineage (NCBI taxonomy): Eukaryota > Metazoa > Arthropoda > Insecta > Lepidoptera > Pyralidae > Hypsopygia > Hypsopygia costalis. Next base: position 2,190,474 of record OW443355.2, read on the forward strand.
GAAGTACACGACCCGTAACCCTGGGCAGGTGTCAGTCAAATATTGATACCAGGCCGCCACAACCGACGCTGGTACCAGGTCTATCTTATTTAGGACCAGAATCATGTCTTTCTTCTGATCTCTTACTACGTATTGGTAGAGAGATGGGGGGAACATCATGCCCTGAAACAAACTTGGAATGAAATAAAAAAAATCATCATTCGTTTATATAATATATCGCGTGGCAGACAAGCATACGGCCCATCTGATATGAAGCAGGTACCGTACCGTAGCTCGCAACATGATATATCACTCGCGCGCCGCCACCCCCGCTGCCAACGCAGCATCTCCTTTCTTCCTGATGACCTAACTCACTCGCAAGAACACAACAACCCTCAACGGAATTGTTATTTGGCTGCGGTATTCTGTGAGGTGGAGGTACTTCCCTAGTCCGGCAGATTAAAAAATACGCTATACCATCTGTCTTTTCACCAGAGCCTCGTTTGTCAGTCAACAGCGTGCCCCACGTACAGGTGATGTTGCCTTTGGTTTTTTTTTTATTTATTTTTTTATACTACGTCGGGTGGCAGACAAGCATACGGCCCGCCTGATGTGAAGCGGTTACCGTAGCCATATTAACGCTCGCAACATAAAATATCGCTCGCGCGACGCCACCCGCGCTGCCATCGCAGCATCTCCTTTCTTTCTGGTGACCTCACTCACTCGCAGGAACACAACAGCCCTCAAGGGAACCGTTATTTGGCTGCGGTATTCTGTGAGGTGGAGGTCCATTCCCCAGTCGGGTAGCTTACAATAACGCTCTCTACCTCTCTTTTCGCCAGAGCTTCGTTTGTCAGTCAGCAGGGTGCACCGCGTGCAGGTGAAGTTGGCTTTGGTTCAAAGATTCTCGATGCTCGATGACCTCAAGGGAACGGGAGGAAGCGGAAAGCGGAGGATTGCATTTGGTGGAATGTATTAGGTAAAGCCTATGTCCTGCAGTGGATAGATACAGGCTGATGATGATGATGATACTGGTCATTGTTGACACTTGGTGGAACATTTTCCACATTTTGATATAATATAATCATTTGAAATGCAGTTGGCATTACTCGGTAGCTGAATATTTTTTCACGCACTCACGCACGCACGCACGCACGCACGCACTCACGTACGCACTCACGCATACACATACGCACGCACTCACGCACTCACGCACGCACGCACTAACTCACGAAACACTCACGCACGCACGCACTCACTCACGAAACACTCACGCACGCACGCATACACTCAATCACGCGCGCACGCACTCTCGCACGCACGCACGCATGCACGCACTCACGCTTCACGTACTCAAGCACCTCAAGCACTCACGCACTCAAGCATTCACAAACTCACGCACTCACGCACTACAATTAACTACCATAGCCAAACTACGATACTCACAGCGTATCTAACGTCCACAATCAGCAGTAGTATGTCGCACATTTCCAGAACTCTCCATAGCTGTCTCCACGTCTCCAGGTTTAGCTCGAAGTACGAGACGTTCTTCCAATGTTCCGAGGCTTGAAGCTGGTCTACGTAGGTCTGAAATGAAAATTTTGATCTTAACAAAACCAAGTACCTATTTATTTAGAGTGAGCGGAACGCTTGCAAACGGCGAAAAGTCATTGTTGGAAATGAATAGGCTGAACCACTGAACCGATTTTGATGAAATTTGTCACAATTAAAGTACTCAACATGTTTGAGGTTTGTGTCGAAAAAAATTTAGATCGATCATGTCCTTGAGGAATGATCATCAAATACATTTTCCATTGAAATCAATGAAAAATATACACTTTTTTTTTATACCACGTCGGGGGGCAGACAAGCATACGGCCCGCCTAATGTGAAGCGGTTACCGTAGCCATATTAACGCTCGCAACATAAAATAACGCTCGCGCGCCGCCACCCCCTCTGCCAACGCAGCATCTTCTTTCTTTTTGGGTGACCTCACTCAGAAACAACAACGGAGTGGAGGTACTTCCCCAGTCGGGCAGCTTTTAATTACGCTGCCCTACTCTCATTCTGCCAGAGCCTCGTCAATGAATCAGCAGGGTGCATCTCGTGCATGTTTGGGGTGTAAGTGGTTTAACATCTTAGAACCAAAGCCAACTTCACCTGCAAGCGGTACACCCTGCTGACTGACAAACGAAGTTCTGGCAAAAAGAAATTAGGTTAGCGTTTAGGCTAGCGCTAGGATTAGGGAGCGTAATTGTAAGCCACCCGACTGGGTAATGTACCTCCACCTCACAGAATACCGCAGCCAAATAACAATTCCCTTGAGAATTGTTGTGTTCCTGCGTGTGAGTGAGGTAGGTAGAATGGAAGGAGATGCTGCGATGGTAGCGGGGGTGGCGGCGCGCGAGCGATATTTTATGGTGCGAGCGTTAATATGGCTACGTAGCCAGGTACGTACATCCCTTAGCCTTGTACGACATCCACGTGGATGTCGTACAAGGCGACTAAGGGAAATACATTATCAAACATCGATCAGGCCTCCCCAACCCGTCTGGCCAGCGTGGGGAGTGTAGGCCAAATCCTCCTTCTGTCTGGGACGGAAGAGAGAGCGTCGTTCTCCTGTACTGGAGTCTAAAATGACCTGATGATGATGAATCGCTTCAGCTTCACATCAGGTGAGGTTGGCTCAGTGTCATGTGTAACATGGTAGTGAGCAATATGCTCACCAAAACTTACCCACCTTAAAGTACCTCTGCTCTTGTGCGTCCAACTGCGCAGTAGACATGCTGAAGTCCCATGTAGGTCGCTTAGGAAACGTCAGCTCTATTGGGAAGTAATCGCTGGGATCCACCTCCATGTCTTTTTCAGGGACTGGATTGAGAGATTTTCTGTAAAAAAGTTTATTTTTGTTTTTTTTTTATATGAGGGGGGGGGGGGGGGCAAACGAGCACGTGGGTCGTCAGCTGATGCAATACAATCACCACCGCCCATGGAGATCAACAACACCAAGGGTCACCGATCTATTTCATCAGTGTTCTTCAATCCTTTTGAATAAGATCCCTTTACACGTCAAAAATATCTGGCGGCCCCGTCCTCCCTTCCCTTTTCTTTCCTCCTCCTAATCCTCCAAACTTCAACACTTGAGTTGGCTATGAAAACTTTAAAATTGTAAGTGTCAAACCACACTAAGCCGAAATTCCGCGGCCGAAATTCCGCGTGATTAAGATTGCTGTGTAAAAAACGCAACGTAATTTCGGTCAAATATGTCGGTAGTCATTGAAAAAGTATTGCAGGCGTATTGACGCCGAACTTCGGTCGCGTATCTTCGGTATAGTGTGTTTAGACACTTAAGTGTCATTTGCTTACCATTTAGTTGACAAAAAAATTAAGAGAGAATTAGGATTACATTTTTAGTATTTGATAATTACAGGATTTCAGTCGATGAATTATTGAACCCTTGGTAAGATCGACAAAATTGTGGAATGCTCTGCCTGTTGATGTTCGGATGGCTCCTACGTTATTTTCTTTCAAGACTGGATTAAAAAGATTCTTTACTGATGAGACTTGAAATTATCTAATATTTTAATTGTCTGTGTACTATAGTTTATGATTTAGTTATTTGTGTATTTTATTTATTTATTTGTTTGCGAATTCCCTCCTTTCATTTTTTTACTCATTGTTCTACTTGCCAATCATTGTAATGTCCACTCCACGCAGTTACTCTAAGGTTGACTGGAAGAAATCCCCATGTGGGATAAGTCCGCCTTTGTATCGCTTTATTTTTCATGTATACATTGTAATTTGAACAATAAAGATCATACAAACAAACAAACAAACAGCCCCCTTACCACCAACTCTTATTGCGATTCAATAAATGAATAGAATGCTTATTCATACCAATGAATAAGCGACTCTATTTCAAATTGAATCGCAATAAGAGTTGGTTGTAAGGGGGCAGGCTGGCTTTTTTTTTTTTTATTGTAGCGTATATCTTACAATCATCTGCGTTTTTTCCCCTGCGACCCCCCGAAGATAACTTGGCGACGCCCCTAGGGGTCGCGACCCACAGTTTGAAAATCACTGATCTACATGTATGTTTTAGTACAATAAAGTTTACAAAAAATAATACAACTTACAAAGCATCCTCCTTCTTCAATTTCATGTCCTGGTCAGTCTCCCGGTAGAACTTCAGAGCGAATCGGTTGCTGTCCCCCCTGCCGCCCCTACTCCTGCTCGGCTGGTAGTTGACTGAGACCACGTCGTATGTACTAGAGCCTGATGAAGCTGCAATTACATAGGAATTAATAATACGGCCCTGCGTCCATTATCGGCATGGCAAGGAATCCCTCAGCAAACCTATGTTGCAGGCGCACACTATTGGACTAAGGAGCCTCTACGCGTTGGATCTATATCCCCGCGCACGCATATCAAATGATCGGACTTGACGCGTGATTAATTGAGATATAATAATAATAACAAATGGTCAATGTAATAAATTAGTCATTATTCATACTGACCGATACTTGGTCAATGTAATAAAACATGTTTTGGTTCGATTTGAGGTGATTTTTGGTTAGGTTAGGGTTTTATAATAATGACCAATTTATTACATTGCTCATGGGTATATCGTTCCATTGATATATCCTGGAGCGAGTTACGCCGGGCGTACAACATTGCATCAAACTTCTCAAAGGGGCCTGAATGAACGCCTGTAACACCAGAGGTGTGATGCCTCTGGTGTTACAGGTGTTCATAGGCTACGGTAACTGCTTGCCATCAGGCGGGCCGTATGCTTGTATGCCACACTGGTGGTATAAAAAAAAAAATGTCACGGGCCGCACAAATATAAGTCGAGGGCCGCATGCATGCATGAGGCCGCATTGGACAGCCCTGTTTAAGAGCATACCCCCCACATAAATAAATAGTACAGTACAGTAGGTATCAAAAATTTTATTGTCAAAATATTTAAAAGTTTGGCCTAGGTAGTGTTGCGGAATCATATCGTGTTGAGAGGGGTTTCCTTCAGGGTTGATTCACTATCACTTTTTGGGAACACACAATCTAAAATGTTATTAAAAACTACATCTTCTCATAATAAAATATATTTCATCAAAATAAAACTTAAAACAATAAACCACAATCTACCACATCTTTTTCCTGATTCTTCTTGACCACTTCTTACAACTAAATTTTCTCAAACCCCAAACAAAATACATTCTTTTATTTAAATTCAAATTCCTACAATGTCACTATGTTTTTTAGCCATCAATAAAACCATAAACAATAAAACTAATTCTCCAACATCCCCTCTTAAATTAATATTACCTAACTTATTAAATCCCATACACATATTCCCCACTTAACAAATCTATCTAAATAAATATAACCCCATAAATATTAATTTAAAATAATTCTACCTAAACAACCTTAATATATAAATTTCAAATTAATCAATCAAAACAACCTTAAAACTAAATTTCCAATTAATCAGCCAAACAACCTTAACCTATCATTATATCTATAACATTACATTAAATCACTTCACTATGTTCATTTTTAATTAAGTGTCACTAACTATATATTTCCTTAGTCTTAAAAACTTTGTTCTGTCTAATCCTTTTGTCAATATGTCCGCATAATTTGAATTTGTTGGACAGTAGAATATCTCAATTTTATTTTCTTGAATTTTTTCTTTAATAAAGTGAAATCTAACGTCTATATGTTTACTTCTTCTATTCAAGATTCCATTTTTAATTAATACAATAGCCGACTGATTATCAACAAATAGTTCCGTTTTTGGTATTTTACCAGTTATTTCATGAATTAATTTTTGAACGTATAATAGATCTTTAATGCATTCAGCAACTGAGATGTATTCTGCCTCTGTACTGGACAGAGCAGTCACGGACTGTTTACGCGAACACCAATGAATAGGTCCACCACTGTACCGGATGACAAAGCCAGTCGTACTTTTCCTAGTATCAGGATCACCGGCAAAGTCTGCATCACAATACGCTCTCAAAGTTAAATCACTCCCTCTCAAATAAGTAATCCCATTCGAAACAGAGCTTTTTAAATACCTAAACAAATTTTTGATATTTAGAAAATCATTTAAGTTAGGATTCTCTTGAAATCGACTACAATACCCAACATGAAAAGCAAGATCTAAACGAGTTTTATTCACTAAATATAATAAAGAACCTATAAATGTCCTATAACGATGCACATCATCAATACTCCCTTTCCCCTCTTGATGTGTATCGATCAAAATATCCGGATAAACACTTGGTTTCAAATTCTCATAATTATATTTATTAATTAATGATTCTACATATGTCTTTTGATATATTTTTACAAAATTATCTCTAACGTCTATATCAATACCAAGAAACTTTTCAACTTTATCAAACTTTCTCATTTCAAATTCTTTTTCTAATTTTGTTATTATATTATTTAATTGTAAAATATTATTTCCGATTAAAACTCCGTCATCAACATAAATTGCTAAATATATTTCTTTCTCTTTACAGAAAAATAAACAAGGATCTAATTTTAATTGTATAAAACCTAACTTTTTTAAATATTCGGTTATCCTCTTGTTCCACATAAGTGGTGCTTGTTTCAGTCCATATAAACTCTTCTTTAATTTACAAATTTTATTCTTACTATTTTCAATATTATAGCCTGTTGGTATTTCCATAAAAATTTCTTCTTCCAAATCTCCATATAAAAATGCTGTCTTCACATCAAATTGCTTCATCTTGTATCCTCTTTGAGCCGCAATTGCCAAAAGTAAACGTATACTTGTAGTATTAACCACTGGACTATATGTTTCTTTATAATCAATATTATATTTCTGTAAGAAACCTCTTGCTACTAATCTAGCTTTATATTTTCCACCTGGTTTAATTGTAAAAATCCATTTACTTGTAATTATTTTTCTATTTTCTGCTTCTGACTTATTTACAATAACCCATGTCTTATTCTTTTCCAAAGAATCTTTTTCTTCATCAATGGCCTTTTGCCATAACAACTTCTCATCACCTTTAATTGCTTCACCATAAGTTAAAAACGAACTTTCTAAATCATAATCTTTCAATCTCTCTGGTAATCTTCTCTCTCTTTTAGGCAAAATTCTTCTAGGAATTTGTTCATTAATTATTTCATTTGCATCTTCAAATAGTTCATCATCTTCATCTTCATTTTCTTGAACATTTTCATTTAAAATCTCTGGCTCCACTATTTCATTTACACAAACACCATTATCATCTTCACTATCATTCAAAACCGCATCATTATTCTTCAAACTTTCTTCATTATTATTTAAAAATTCTACATCATTATTAACCGCACTAATTCCATCACTATTTTCTAAATTATAATCATCGACAATATCTATCACTTGTGTATTCCCATCACTATTCGACCCTGCATGACTATATCTATAATTTCCCCTCTCAAAGTGAGAATCACTATCCACCGAACACTCATTAACATTTTCATCACAAAAAATTCTATATAAATCCATCATGTTATCACTCGAATTAGATTCTTTTAAAAATTCAGTAACTTTTGTTTTATTATTATCAAATTTCACATCTCTAGAATAATGTATTTTTAAATTAATTGGATCCCAAATCTTATAACCGTTATTCGTATAACCAATTAATAAACCCTTATTGCACCTTGAATCTAATTTACTAACATTAGGTTTATTATTTTTAAAATAAGCCAAAGAACCGAAAATATTTAAATGTTCTAAATTTGGAATTCTGTTGAACCACATTTCAGCCGGCGTTCTACTATTAATTCTATTCGAGCACCTATTAGTTAAATATGCTGCAGTAAGTACCGCTTCACCCCATAATTGTTTTGGTAAACTCATATCAAATAGTAACGCTCTAGTCTTTTCCATAATTGTTCTATTTAATCGCTCAGATTTCCCATTAAGTTGGGGTGTATATGGTATATTATAATCTATTTGAATTCCCCTTTCTTCAAAAAATTTCTTTAATCTATTACTAGAGTATTCTCCCCCATTATCGCATTTAAAAGTTTTAATTTTAGTATTAAAATGATTTTCTGCCACATTAATATAATTAATTATTTTAGAATATGCTTCATCTTTTCTTTTAATGAGAAAAACTTTCATAAAGTGTGTGTAATCATCTAAAAATGTGATAAAATATTTATATCCGTCAAAAGTTGGAACCCCTATTGGCCCACAGATGTCGCTATGAATAATTTCTAATGGCTTTGTAGCCCTATGACGTTCTGTTTTGAAAGGTTTTCTACATAACTTGGATTGCGTGCAGACTTCGCAGATGTCCAAACTATCTTTAATATCAAGATTAATACCACATACTAAGCCTTTAGTATTATTAATCGAGGAATGTCCTAATGCTCTATGCCAAAATTCCTCTTTTGATATTCTAGAAAAGTTGACTGACCTTGAATTTCCTATGTGGTTAACATATTCAATAGGAATTCTTACGTAGTACAGGTCGTCACTGCCCCTGGTCGCAGTAAGAAAGCAGACCCCATCATCGTAGACCTTACATTGGTTTCTGAAAAATTTAATTTCATAATTATAATCTGTCAGCTTCGGTATTGAAATAATATTTTTTATAATTTTTGGAACATATAGAACATCACTGAAGGTCCAATTGTTATTTCTACTGTACAGTTTTCCTACTTTATTAACAGTATGTATGTTACCATCAGCTGTTGCTATTCTATATTGTTTATTGCTTAAATTTTGTAAATATTTATCATTATTAATTATATGGTTACTTGCTCCAGAATCCATTATAAATTCAACTATTTCATGTGAACTGAATGTTAAAGATTTGACATTACTTACAGTACTTGATCCTCTATCTAAGCAGTATTTTGTATAATGTGAGTCATTCTTACAAATACTACAGTTATTTTCTTCTTTGCAAGCTGTATGTTTATGTCCAATTCTTAAACATTTAAAACATTGTAGTGCATTTCCCTTGTATTCCATCCTGTTATGTGTATTTCTGTTTCTGCAAAATTTAGCAACATGTCCTTTCTTGCCACAGTTGTAACAGTCTTTAATATAAAATGTGTTGGCAGTTGTTTCACTTTCATCATTCTCCTTTCTGTCTTGATGATTTACCTCCACTAATATTCTTGAAATCAAATTATCTAAATTCCTATCTTGTTTTCCAGTTGATTGCCACGCCGTTCGAAAGTAGTCAAATTTTGTAGGTAAACAGCTTAATATTTTTGATATGACTTGCTGGTCTTCCATTTGAAAATCAAGGCTCCTAATTTTTGTTACTTTATTTTGCAGTTTACTAATGTCATTCATGATGTTTTCTGTAATTTTGAAATTATAAAATTCTTCCAATAAAGTGCAAATCTGTGTTTCTTTATTTCCCAAAAATAAATTATCTAATTTTGTAATCATATCCTTAGCGGTATTACATTCTATAATATGATTAATATATTTGTCGTGCAAACTATTAATAATTAGGTATTTTGCTTTATTGTCTTTCTTTGTACATACCTTTTCTTTTGATTCGGCAGTCAAAACATCATGCAAATCTTTAGCGTGTAAAAGAATAAGCATCTTTTTCTTCCATATGGTATAACCACAGTCACTGTTTAGTTTAGGATAAAAATCAGTTTTAAATTTCTCACCCATATTTTCGGAATCCATGTTAATTTATTAATATAAACTCGTAATCAAAAAAATATTTTTTTTTTGCAAGGCCCATGACCTGTTGCGGAATCATATCGTGTTGAGAGGGGTTTCCTTCAGGGTTGATTCACTATCACTTTTTGGGAACACACAATCTAAAATGTTATTAAAAACTACATCTTCTCATAATAAAATATATTTCATCAAAATAAAACTTAAAACAATAAACCACAATCTACCACATCTTTTTCCTGATTCTTCTTGACCACTTCTTACAACTAAATTTTCTCAAACCCCAAACAAAATACATTCTTTTATTTAAATTCAAATTCCTACAATGTCACTATGTTTTTTAGCCATCAATAAAACCATAAACAATAAAACTAATTCTCCAACAGGTAGCATTGTTCCCAAGATGCTAGCAGCATTATCTCGCTGCATGGCTAAAGTAATCGTTTGGGCGAGGAATGTGGCATATTGGGATCATATTTCCTATATTGGGACATGGGTATGCATTTAGCCAATACCCAGATTCCCTTTGTGAAATTGACTTGAGCCTGGCATTGGAGCTCGAAGCCTGGCGTGCTCGGAGCCTGTGCTGTTATTTAAAAGATTTTTTAATGTAGCACCGCAATCACTTCATTCCAGCTCCGTTGTTGTGAGAGAAGAGAGGGAGACAGTGTAAGGGGGTAGCTCCATGAAAAAGTTATCAAACTTTAGGGCGCTACCCCATTTACGATGTTAGGATGTAAAAATATTTTGCAACCCCCTACCCTCCAAAGTTCCTAACCTGTATGTATTTTATTATACTATAAATATCAAATCCATACATTTTTATTTTCTGAATTAAGAATCGTTAATTAAATACAATATGTAAATAAAACAAATACCTACAATGAAGTAGGTATCTAAAAATATTTTATTGAACATTGTCTTTTTTTACAACTTTACGACCTTCTGTGACCCCCATAAAGAGACTTGGAGACCCCCTAGGAAGAACCCACACTTTGAAAAACACTGGGTTAGACTATCGCTTATATCGCAATAGGACGATACGATTCAAAATTTTAAAAGCAAAAGACTTTCGAGACCAGAAATTAAATATTGAGGGTAGAATAGGTAGGGAGGAATATAAAAAGATCAGATAAACTTACTAGATAACAATAAGGTTTTATTCTGTTTGTTTTTCTTTGCTTGTATTTGCTGCTTTTTCGCTTTGCCGCTAAACGGCATCCGCCTCCTTTCTTGCGGCATTTTGAAAACTAGAAAAAACAAAATTTTTCCAAAGTAATTAACTGAATCTAACCACACCGCACCTTAATGATATCATTGGCTTATATAAACTTTCTGATTGGAGTAACTTAATTATCTCTAAGCACGCGAAATTACAAGTTTGCGAAAGACATGGGACTTGCGAGACTTGTTAGAATAAAAATAGTAACCACGATACAACGAAATATGCATTTATTTTCTATATAAATGCATTCAATTTACCTTTGTAAAACAACGACGAATATTTTCAACGTGAATAGCAATGTAAAAAAGTTATAACTTTCTAAGTTCGAGAAAACAGAAAAAAAAAACTACAACACATGTAGGTAAGTCGCCATCAGAATCAGGCACAGAGTGTACTGTACTTTGTAATATGGAAACAGGGTTGCCAGATGTTCGCCGCCGAAATCACAAAAATTTCAAATTTGAAGTACTTCAACCTTGCCTTCGCCCAATAATCTTGAGATCAATCAATCTTGGAACGAGAGCCTTTTCACGTCGCTTATAACGTGAAAACGTTTTTACAAAGGCTCATATAATGAGATAGCGCCAGAGTTAGCGATGAAATAGTTGAAAAAGGGCCTTGAAATACACTCCACGCAACCAATGAATTAGTCATATCTCATCTCCGCAACGGAGAGGGTTAGACGAAATATTTGTACGTTGTCGTGTAGATTTTCTTCCTTCCGGGAGAAAAGAAAAGACAAGATTCCTTAGTCGCCTTGTACGATATCTAGCGCAGAGCAATGGAGTGGCGCAATTTTATTTTGCAGGCAATCACACGGCAAATTTAAGGGTTTCCCTCGATTTTTCTGGGTCCTATTATCAGACCCTGACTTGGTGAATATGGGACCACCTTGCAATCATAGCCTTTCAAATAAAAAAATAGAATTTGACCATACATGCTCATAAAATTTAAGCGTTTCCCTTGATTTCCCTGGGATCCCATCATCAGATCCTGACTTGGTGAATATGGAACCAACTTGCAATCATACCTTTTCAAATAAAAAAATAATTTTGAAAATCGGTTCACAATTCGTGAAGTTGCGAAGTACATACATACAAAAAAAAAATCAGTCGAATTGAGAACCTCCTCCTTTTTTGAAGCAGGCAGGGCTATCGCCCAATCTGGCAACTCTGATCGGAATCGGACTTTTGGAAATGTCATTTCAATGACAGTCTTGTTCTTCTCCTTCTGTTTCTAGTTACTGGCAATTACACTTCAGTTATTATTCTTGCCATTTATAAGTTAAAATTTCCAACTTTGGTCGGAAATCTGTCGTTTGCAGTTACTACTGTGAGCACAACAGCACCGCTGTTATGTAGCTGTAATTCATAGACCTGGTTTCATACTTCAATGAAGTAGGTGCAAATTGGAGTGGTAATGCTATGGGGCCTTTGGGCGGTTATTAGGGCTATTAATATCGAAACGATAGTGGAAATGGATGTCAGGAAACAATAAATATGAGTTTAAAGGAAAAGCATGCCATGTCTAACACTATAATAATGTAAACAACGGTAACGCTTCATAAAGAGAACAAACAAACATAAAAATAAAATCTAAAAAACTATAACCCGACTACTAAAAACACGCTCTAAAAAGTACGAAACAAGAAAATTGCCTCCGCTGAAATTATTATGTACATAATGTGTACATACTACAAAACAATGAAGAATGATAACTAATTTTGATTATTAGCACTCCATATTCTCTGTCAAAAATACTAGTGAAAGAATTACTTCGATATGTCAATTAGTTTCCGATTTAGAAGTAAAGTTGTAATCGTTCGACGCGGGCTGCCGGTTACGGTGTGACGTCATCGCACAACACGCTTAGTCTGGCTCACTCAGTCCGCTCGCGGTCGCGCGCCCGTGCCGTTGAAATTATACCTAAATACTATAATTACAATTAAATAATTCATTAAATACTATAATAATTCATTAAATTTATTATTAATTTTATTTAAATTAATTTTATTATAAATTTATTTTAAATTTTAATTACTATAATAATTAAATAGATACTAAGGCCGATAGTAGGCATCTCGCTACTAAATCAATTGTCACATTCCTAATACTAAGCGAGCCGTGGTCGTGGCTCGCGCGACGCGTTGTGAAATGACGTCACAAGCAGTCACGTGACTGTTAGCGGGACTCATAATCAAAACTACTAGGTATTTTTGACTACAACAAAAACTAGTGTGTTTGTATACATACAAGTTTACTGAGACAACATTTCATGCGATTTGGCATACTTAGTAACATTCTTCATTAACGACTTTTAAATAAACAACTTACGTAGTTTAATATGGCGTAGTTTTTTATACATCATACTGTTAAGGATATGTTTAAAGGATAGTCTTGGTCGTATGCCACCTACTGTAGCAAAACTGATTGATTATAGTAATGAAATTAAATCAAAGAGGAATACGGCATTTAACGGCCTAAAAGATTTCCTAATAAAGAAAAATCGTCGACTGACTGAGAAGTGAGACTGAAGAATAGTTGCATAGTTGCCACAGAGTACTTTGTAATATACTGATATTTGTTATCAACGAAACGAAAAGAAGAGGAAGAAAAAACATAACCTATAAAAATCAAAATTAGTTTGTAATCAATCAAATGTTAGCAAAACAAACATAAATTGTGAATTATTTGCACAGTTCTATAATAATCATCGATATAACGACATCTTAAGGATAATCAACTAAAAATGCTTCCTCTATCATTATTAAGAACAGCACAAAACCACCCAATGTTGGTGGAGTTGAAAAATGGTGAAACATACAACGGTCATCTAGTAAGTTGTGATAATTGGATGAATATCAATTTAAGAGAGGTAATTTGCACATCAAGGGATGGCGACAAGTTCTGGCGGATGCCTGAATGCTATATCCGCGGAAGTACAATCAAATATCTAAGAATTCCAGACGAAGTTATTGATATGGTGAAGGAAGAAACTCAGGTGAAAGCAAGAGGCCGTGGTGAAATTTCTAAAGGTCGTGGTGGACAAAATATGCGCTCAGGACGTGGAGGTGCTAGAGGAGCGTTCGGAAATAGAGGACGACCCGCGCCATTAGCGCGTGGTGGCGGGAATCCAGGTCGGCCGCAGAATAAAAATAAAAAGTAATATTTATCTAGCTTTTACGTAATAAATTAAGGTTTTTTGCTAAGGAAATGTGTGTTTCATTTGTTTTACACAATTGGAACTGATTGGAGGATATTCCATATTCATTAGACTGTAACACAAATTTTTGAAGTGATAACTTCTATAGAAGCGCTGCCTTTTTTTTTTTCTTGTGAATAGACAATTATATTGAGCCGTCACATTCACGTCACGTTGGGAACCTAAAACATTAACTTGGATAATTAATTGATTTAGGTGTTATTTTGCGGAAGTCAAATTTACAGGCAATTTGATCTACACTACTTTGCGTGCTTCCGCCACCAATTAGTTCATGCAAACTTCGCATGCAACCACTAACGGTAGTGAGTGGGTGCCAGCCGGTAGTAGTTTGCATGAACTAATTGGTGGTGGAAGCACACAAAGTAGTGTAGATCAAATTGCCTATTAAGTTTGTTACCTAACCTAACCCTTTGATTCCAATAATATGAATTGAAAAATCGTCTGAACGTTTGGTCATTCCCTTCTCCCCGCTCCGTATCAGAATGTCAAATAAGCAAAATGACCATGATTCTTTAACGTCATGAAAGTAAAACGACCTACTAGTAAAACGTCCGAAATCTAAAATTGTCATACTAGGACAACGTCTGAAATTAAAATTGCAATATATTTATTTGTTTTGCTTATTTAACCTTCTGATACGGAGGAGAGTTTTTCACGTGTACTATTTTACTCATTGTGTAGAAGTGTGTTGAATATGCAGAAAAATAGTATACGCAAAAAATGCTAATCCTCCTCACAGAATATCGCAGGCAGCTTCACATCAGGCGAGCCGTATGCTTGTCTGCCATCTGTCGTAGTATAAAAAAATGAATCATATCTAGAACTTTAAACTTAACATGTAATAAGAATTTTCCAATCAATAATTTAATTGAAATTTCACAGTGGGTAATTTGATAATTGTAATTATCACACTATTCCACTGCACTGTACAGAGCAACTACAAAGAGTAGAAACTGACTATTTATATTCCATATTAATTTATTAATAACTAGTTTCCACCCGCGGCTTCGCTCACGTTTCCCCTTTTATATAAAATGTATCCTATGTCCTTTCTTATAATAATAATAATAAGAGCTATATGCTCCAGGGGTGGAAGTGTTAAAGGGCATCACGCCGCGAGTAACTTCGGAGAAAGCGCAGCACACCTCTCGACATCCCTGAGTCACTCACACCGGTGTTGCCCCCGGCCGTTTTCCTGGCATTTCGGGGGTCCATCTAGTGAGTGGCAAGCCACCGCCTGCCGCAAATAACTAGCAATAAGAGCAGTTATGGCAGGCGTCCGTCCCTCTTCTGTAATAGCCCGGTATTAAGTTCACCCAGACCTCATCTCCATAGCTCATTTATTTTCCATCACACTTCGCAATAGTCTTAACGCCTGCCGAGACCTGCTCATGGGTATGTCGTTCCATTGACATATCCTGGAGCGGGTCACGGCGGGCGTACAACATTACATCAAACTTCTCAAAGGGGCCTCTACGCGTTGGATCCATATCCCCGCGCATGCCTATCAAATGACCGGGCTTGACCCGTGATTAAAAAGAGATACATAGTAATAATAATAATAAAACCATTTATTTCAGACAACATTGCAATGCATACAAATTTACAAAACAATAAGTCCATAGAATAGATACCTTAATCTACAAATATATAAATATATATATATTTATTACTTAATTCTACTTAAAACTAGATTACACGTTGAGTCGGCGACGTGTATCGCATTATATTCGGCAACCGACCTCGGAACTTCCGAAATACGATGCCCTCCGGCCAAAAATCTTCCTTCAAAAATGTTGAAAGATGGTGGGTCGGTACTCTCACCACAAATGAGTTGAAATTCACATTATGGCGAGACTCCAACCGCTCAACTCTTAGAATGAACTTGGTCTTCATCCGCACGTATTCTACAACCTCTTCTACCTTTGTAGACCAGTGCCAGGCCTGTGTCACTCCGCCATTCGGCCGAGTTATTTACCTACACGCCCGACGCCCCCGAGAGCAATAATTAGTCGAGTGTCACGCGCGCTCTCTTACGCACGCGGTATGCGATGACCACCACGCCTACTAAATATATCGGTATTTACGGTCGGTTATTTTGTTTAGCGCTTAAAATACATACCTACATCTATTTTACAAATACTTTCCGTGTTAAAGATACATCCGAGTTATTATTGGGACAATGTGAATAGTAAACCTGATCTGTAAGTACGTACAGTCATGATTCCTGTTAAAACTTACTCTAAAATTATACATTTTATCAGTGTCAACATTACGTAACATTATTGTTACTAAGTACCTACCTATGTACTTAATAATCACAGAGTATGATATAGTAATATAAGTAAATACAGCAGAGTAATAAACATACACATACGTAAACCTACTACATTTTTTGGTAGTTTAAGTATATGTATTTTATTGATCATTAATAAACAAGCGTATGTATTTATACCTATCTACGCGAGCGCTTCATGTTCTACACGTGGTTCAACCCTATGAGCGATACGCAGCCCGGTTACGTCAACGGCGAGACAAACCATTTTGCAAAAGCAGCGGCGGTCGCTCGTAACGCGTTACATATAGGGGTTACTTTCGATTGCCCCTGCCGCTGAAAGACTTAGGTACGAATACAGCTGCAGAATTATTTTGGACCGTATTAGCGCGTATCGAAGGTTGATATTTTATTAATTTTTATTCCAATCGTGTCGTAAGTGGATCTTCTGTTAGAGTATATTATTCTGTGCCAGTGCAGTCGTGAGACGTACAGCTGCGTCGACGGTATTTCTGCACGCAGTTGGCCTGGTTCAGTCGGTGCGGTACCGCAAAGATTGCGGCTGGCGGGCTTATTCTTCTTCTTTCTCTCGACCTTGATGAAGCCCTCCTCGTCACATTCTTTCGTGTCCTGTCGATGACACGGTGGGTCAGCCCTAGGAGTAGGCTCACAGCGGCTTTGCTTTTTACCCATATTGGGCCGCTTAGTTGGTGGGGCAGCGGCGCGGGGAGTCGATGCACTCGCATGCGATACATCGGTGCAGCGGGCGGCGGGACGCGGCAAATTGCGGTCAGAAACAACTGTCGGTGACGCAATTACGGCCGATGCAAAACTGCTGACTGATACGTTTTGCGCTTCGCGACAAGTGTTCACATTGTCCGCCTCGAGTGACCTACTTACCGCATCATTGCGTTTTAACGCGAAAATAATTCGGCACGTAGCTCACTGATAGTAGATTCGGAGGCTTCTAATCTACTTCTCACTTCGTCCAGACTAGTCTTCAGGACCCTAATATCCTTCAGCAGCCTAGTGACGTCGACGTGTTCGAAGTCCACAGCTGGAAGTTTATTCAGCTGCTTCGCCACGAAGGTGGGCACGTCGTCCCACGACGTTATAATCTGTTGAGTGCTATCGGCGTGAAAGCGTAACAAACAAACATTTATAATATTAACTAGCTGGCCCGGCGAACTTCGTTTCGCCTTGAAATATTTTTACATTAATTTTTCCAATGATTTATAAACTATCCTATCACTCAAGTTAGATCAAACTGCACATACTGTGCAAAATTTTATTAAAATCGGTTCATTAGTTTAGGATTACATTGCGGACAATCTAGTGACACAATTTTTTTATATTTCGTGTCACGTTTTTAATAAATTAGGATAGAAAGAGAAAGATAACGTCTCTCAATTGTTTTGCCTTCCTGGAACCTCTCCACTAACACTTGAATTTTATGGTATGATGTTATAGTTCAAATTTACTTTTAAGTGTTATTATGAATCGTTTATATGGGAGTGTTGAAAAAAAAACGGAGTGTTGAGAAAAGTGTTGTTTTTAGACTTTTTCAGGCATTTTTTTAATAATAATAATTTATTTGCTAGAATGCACAATATCATAATATGAGGTCTTATTACAGTACATTGGTAGATGAGTGTTGAGAAAAGTGTTTTTAGACTTTTTGAGGCATTTTTTTAATAATAATAATTTATTTGCTAGAATGCACAATATCATAATATGAGGTCTTATTATGCTGCGGCTACACTACCTTACCGTCTACCGGGCTGTTACCGCAATAATTATGGCATTGAATTACCGTTTAAATTACTGCGTGAAGTGGGGTGGTTACACTAGAGTTTACCTAGATATGTCAATAAATGAGGCGGTAAAAATATCATTTTTCAAGATGGCGGTTGAAGCTGCAGCTGTTATATTTATTTAGATGATTTCGGTCTTTTTAGGGTTCCGAACCTCAAAAGGAAAAACGGAACCCTTATAAGATCACTTTGTTGTCCGTCTGTCTGTCTGTCTGTCTGTCTGTCTGTCTGTCTGTCTGTCTGTCTGTCTGTCTGTCTGTCTGTCTGTCTGTCTGTCTGTCTGTCTGTCTGTCTGTCTGTCTGTCTGTCTGTCAAACATTTCTATGTCGAGAATGCGTGGAGGTATCAAGCTGAAATTTGAACTGTATACACAGATCTACGGTCCCATGAAGTTAAAAAAAAATCAAACTGCTAAGTTTACGTAGAAAAAAGTTACGGCCGTTTATTCAGCAAAAAACGCATATTTCGACACACTCAAAGGAATCAAAACCTATAGGGTACTTCCCGTTGACCTAGAACTATGAAATTTGGCAAGTAACATCGTTATAGACTACAAGTACAGGAATAAATCTCAAAACTATACATTTGTAAATAGATCTAAAAAAATAGGGGGTCTATATTTTTTATAGGGTGTCGAAATTTCAAATTGAAACTACTAGTTCAAATGGGGTATCATATGAAAGGGCTTGATGTACACATTGCAAAATATATTTTATTTATTTTTTTCGACGCATTATTTCTTATTTATAGTGAAAAATATCAAATTTAATAATGATACTACGTACCTACGGAACCCTCGATGGGCGAGTCCGACTCGCACTTGTCCGGTTTTTTCTTCTTCAAACCATCATTGTACACCGCGATTTTTACCGGGGGATACCCGACCGAAAGCCCATAATAAAAAGATACGGTTCGCATTAGAATAATTCCCAAACTTATGCATTTTCATTTGACCACTCCATGTCGGTCGATACGTGCGTCGTCGTTGAGTTCATGCTGCACACTGGACAAACAGTAGTGTGGCCACAAACGCATTAATTACTGCGGTAATTCTCTTTGATGTGCGAAAAAAGACCGCCGCCGGAGCTATTGTCTACCGCCATTTGCCATATTGATTGGCATTGTAAAATTATGGCCATAAATCGTGGTTACACCTAGGCGTTGTTGAAATTATGGCAATAATTATTGGCATATCACGGTACTGTAGCCGCAGCATTACAGTGCATTGGTAGATGTACGTCTGCATGCAGGCAGTGTACCAATGAAGTGGAATTTGTCACAATATTCTATAAAATCTTTAATACTATAAAAACAGTTAGTCATTAGCCAGTCACTTAAATTCCTCCTAAATGTATTTCCTTGTAATAATTAATTTATTCGGTATTTTATTATAAATAGTTATTGCATTATTAAATGCATTAAAAATATCTTTAAGACACCGAGGTTGATATAGGTAGTAAGTTTAGCAAACTTTGCTGTTTTTGACGTGGAAGAAAATCATTGCGCATTTTAAAATATTCTGGATGTGTTTTGACAAAGAGACCGATATTTTGTACATGTACGCCAAAGGCAATATGTTGCATGCCTTAAATAGAGATGTCTACAACTGTCCAAAAACCATGCTTTGCTTATGGGCCTGATACAACGCTTCTGTATTTTAAAAATTCTCTCAATATCAACCGATTGCCCCCATATAATGAGACCATAGCTGAGATTTGATGCTACAAATCCATGATATGCTGATAAAATCTGCCTCCATCGACAATGTCTGCCTAAGTTTCTTTAAAACAAACACATTTATTTAATTGATTCAGGTGTTATTTTGCGGAAATCAAATTTACAGGCAATTTGATCTACACTACTTTGCGTGCTTCCGCCACCAAAGTAACCCACCATAAAAGTTGGTGGCGGAAGCACGCAAAGTAGTGTAGATCAAATTGCCTGTAAACACATATTTACTTATTTTTTAGGGTTCCGAACCTCAAAATGAAAAACGGAACCCTTATAAGATCACTTTGTTGTCCGTCTGTCTGTCTGTCTGTCTGTCTGTCTGTCTGTCTGTCTGTCTGTCTGTCTGTCTGTCTGTCTGTCTGTCTGTCTGTCTGTCTGTCTGTCTGTCTGTCTGTCTGTCTGTCAAGAATTTCTATGTCGAGAATGCGTGGAGGTATCAAGCTGAAATTTGAACTGTATACTCAGGTCTACGGTCCCATGAAGTTAAAAAAAAATCAAACTGCTAAGTTTACGTAGAAAAAAGTTACGGCCGTTTATTCATCAAAAAACGCATATTTCGACACACTCAAGGGAATCAAAACCTATAGGGTACTTCCCGTTGACCTAGAACTATGAAATTTGGCAAGTAACATCGTTATAGACTACAAGTACAGGAATAAATCTCAAAACTATACATTTGTAAATAGATCTAAAAAAATAGGGGTCTATATTTTTTATAGGGTGTCGAAATTTCCAATTGAAACTACTAGTTCAAATGGGGTATCATATGAAAGGGCTTGATGTACTCATTGCAAAATATATTTTATTTATTTTTTTTGACGCATTATTTCTTATTTATAATGAAAAATATCAAATTTAATAATGATATTACGTACCTACGGAACCCTCGGTGGGCGAGTCCGACTCGCACTTGTCCGGTCTTTTTTACACAGTAGATCAACGTGATTTTTCCAATTTTGATGTCTGTCTAGTGTAATTCCTAGAAAATTCAGACTATCAACTTCTTCTACTTTATCGTTATTATAACAAATGTCAAGGTTTGTACGATTAGTAAGGTATGAATTGAATTAATAGCATACTAATCGTAATTAGGTAATTTTTTGACGTGACAACGTCTTATAAATTGGTTAGCCGGGTGACACTTCAAGAAACGCGCTCACGTTATGCGCTCACAATGAGAGCGAGTGAGAGGCACGCGTCCCTTCTAAGAGCGAGAGAGACAGACATAAAAAGTGAAAGGCATGCGTCCCTTCCACTCGAAAACATTATACCACTCAAAGTCGTTGTCACGTAAAACTTTCGCCCGTATACCGACTTTACAGGCAACCAATTTTTCACTGCGTAAGAACCATCGACGTACTTCAAGACATATTCTAAAAAAAATTTGCGAAATCGATTCAGCTGTTCTCGAGAATTGCGTTTAGCATTAGGGGCCGTCCATTAATCACGTCAGGCTCAAAAGAGGGGGGAGGGGTTCGGTAAAAATCACGAAATATCACAAGGGGGGACGGGGGGTTTAGTAAAATAAGTATCACGTGTATTTATTTTTTTGTCAAACGCGCGATTTCTAAACCGAAAAGCGGCGTGTTGAAGACCTTGACTCGCCGATGCTAGGCAATGAGCGAAGTTGAAGACGATGACGGCTTACAACTCCCTGCGCATACAGTATAATAATGGTTTCAGAGTATTGATGGAGCTGCCACGATTCTGTAGCGCGTCTGGCATGTTCATGCTTGCGCGAACAGCCCCCTTACCACCAACTCTTATTGCGATTCAATAATTGAATAGAATGCTTATTCATACCATTGAATAAGCGACTATACAATTTGAAATGTGTCGTTTATTCATTGGTATGAATAAGCATTCTATTCAGTTATTGAATCGCAATAAGAGTTGGTGGTAAGGGGGCAGAACTTTTATGCAACGATAAGGGGTCATCCATAAATTACGTCACACGTTAAGGGGGAAGGAGGGGGTCGACGAAGTGTGATACTGTGTGACAAGGGGGTGGGAGGGGTCTTAAATTTCGTGACGTGACATTTCAAAATCTATTATAATCTAAGTGTTAAAACACGAACTGAACTATTAACGAAAATCTCAAATATATTTGCAACTCTAGATGTAAAATTGCAAAATATGTGACATCACACTAGGGAGGGGGGGATCTCACAAATGTGACCAGCTGTGACAAGGACGGGGTGAGGGGTCAAAAAATTGTGAAATTCGTGTGACGTAATTTATGGTAGGCCCCTAAGGAAAAAGACAGCATCCTTTTCTTCATGACTGTTGACGAACGGATGGTTTAGAACCTTTGAGTCCGAGAAGAGATTTTCCGTTCCTTTGTGTGTTCTGCCGATTGTACAATGGGGTGTGTTCAGAGGAGCTATTTGACATAATACGGCCTCGGCCACGGCCGCCTCCTACTGTTGCACCGCTCGCCATCGACAGGGAATTCATCCTCACATATTAGAACCGAAGAGGTCACGTACTGTGCGGTTCCAGAGAAGTTCCGTACTATCAAGCTGTGGAATGAACTGCCTGTGGAAGTTTTCTCAGGAGACTACAACGTCAACGTGGGGTTCTTCAAAAGGACGTGAAAACATTTTTACGCTCGTACGTGTAGGGTCGGCAACGCGCATGTGATGTTTCTGATGTTACAGGCGTCCATAGGGTACAGTAACAGCTTTCCATCAGGCGGACCGTATGCTTGTTTGTCACCTTAGTGATATAACAAAAATCCTAATTTATATTCTAAAAGTTTTAAGAACCTCACCAAGTATCACCAAGGGGGAGGGGGTTGTTAAAATTGCAAAAAAAAAACCTCACGTGATTAATGGACGGCCCCTTAGCAACACATTCAGCGATTCATTTTTATATTATACTAGCTGCCCGCCCCGGCTTCGCACGGGTAAAAAGTGGTGGATTATTTTCCTCGCAATTTTTTTAATTTTTCTCTGCGTAAGAACCATCCTCGTACTTCAAGAATTATTCTAAAAAAAAAAGACGTGTGGCACTCGGGGACTGCCGCGGTAAAGCTATTGCATAGCATTTTGTATCAACTTATGCAATTATAATTTTATTTATTTATTTTATTCATGCAGTATTGCTTTTTCTTTGATATGAATTCAAGTTACACTTTTTGAGCGTGGTGACCGATAAGAAAACAATTTTTTCTATTATTAAATAAATAAAACGAGTTTCGTAGAGTCGTACAATACGTCTAATCGCACGCACACAACGCCGTGTCGAAGACTGCCGAACTGAAACGACGTTAGACGATGCACGGCCTTCAAGCCACACCTCCTTGCCCGTCGGAGTGGGGAGCGTGAGGTTTTTTCGTTACGGAATTTCTGGATTCGGTCCCCGCGCTCAAGGCCCGCGATAGAAGCTATGCAATAGCTTAAAAGAATTAGCGAAACCAATTCAGCTGTTCTCGAGATTTGCGCTTAGCAACACATTTAGCGATTCATTTTTATATTATAGATAAGAAGATAGATGAGTTGCTAAATTAACTGTTCCGAATTGCCATTCAATCGCTGCAATAGAAGCTTCGACTAGTCACAACACGACGTGTGACGCGCACCTTCCCGTTTGCATTCATCTAATCTATTCTTTACTAATATTATAAAGCTGAAGAGTTTGTTTGTATGGTTGAACACGCTTATCTTAGAAACTACTCATTCGAATTGAAAAAATATTCTAGTGTTAGATAGCCTATTTTATGAGGGAGGCTATAAGCTGTATAACATCACGCTATGAGCTAACCATTAATAGAAGCGGAGCACCAAAATGTTGGAAAAGTGAAAAAATATTCCTTTTGAGAGCTTCCATCATGTGCGCTGCGCTGCGTAAACGGTTCAAGTTACGCAACAATTATATACGACGGAATTATTCATCTTAGAAAGATCTAAAAAACAGTCCGTGATAGCATGTGTCTATCTTTTAAAATTGGCTCAATATAAACTTTCACATGGTACGCTTACGCTTCACTCTCAACGCTCTGTCACACGCAGACGAAGTTGCGCGAATCAGCTAGTCACTCATAAATACTCTTAATGGCAGCATGAAAATATTATTTTTGATTAGGGAAGGCTCGGCGGAATAAAGGTTGGGAATCCCTGGTTTATGTATGTAGCAGCAGTAGTAGGTAGTAAACGCCGCGACGCGACATTTGTATGGAGTTAACGTTGCCAAACGGTCGGGAATAGTCTGGATTCTCCCGACATTTCATGTGATGTTCAGACTCCCGACAAATAACAAAATATCCGGACAAATATAGGTACGTATCTTATCATTATATTCTACCGCAATAATCATTTGAAAATGGCACTCGCGGTGATTGAACCTCAGGCTGCTCGTAGAGCGCGAGCGCGTAAAATTTTGACTCGTAAATTTTCATTTCTCCTGATAACGACCCTAAAATCCCGATATTTTGTAATGTTATCCAGATATTTAGATTTTTCGACTGGCAGTGCCCCCGCCAAGTCGAGCAAAAAGCGGCACGGCCGTACCATCCTTTTCTCGATAGAACTTTACGTGCCCAAGAGTTTTCAAAAACATTATTAAAATTTGGGGAAGATCTCCTTCCTGAAGTAAAGTCAACGCTTGACAGCGAAATATAATTGATGCTGAGATTCTCGGGAGTGGTGCCGGTGAAACTGTATTTATTCTCCAACAATTTTCCATTTTAAGTCTTTTCATATTAGCTCCCGAAGGAAAGACTCCCTTCATTTATTTTATATACATATATTTTTTTAAAACTATGATTACTACCTATCTATACATATAATAAAACAGTAAAAATAATGTGTCTGTACATTGAATATATTTACAAAAACACAATTGGAGGCGATGGAGATATAGTAATAGAGTATGAATTTAAAAAAAAATGTCTGTCTGTTTGTCTGTTTGTCTGTATGTCTGTTTGTCTGTTTGTACACGCTAATCTCTGGAAGTACTGGACGGATTCGAATGAAACTTTTTTTGTTATATAGCTGTTAAGCCTGGGCAAAATATAGGGTATAATTGATTTTGGAAAGTGGAACACCTGATGCAGCACCACAATGGTTCAGGTAAACTATAAGAAATATAAAAATGACGCCTTAGCAAAAGTTGTTCAGCCTGATGAGCATTTTCTGTTGAGGTATAAACTTCCAAGATATGGAACACCTGATGCAGAACCTTAATGGTTCAGGTAAAGTATAAGAAATATAAAAATGATGCCTTAGCAAAAGTTGTTCAACCTGAAGAGCATTTATTGTTAAAGTATAAAAATCCAAGATTTGGAACACCTGATGCAGAACCATAATGGTTCAGGTAAACTATAAGAAATATAAAAATAACACCTTAGCAAAAGTTGATCAGCTTGATGAGCATTTTCTGTTGAGGTATAAAAATCCAAGATTTGGAACATCTGATGCAGAACAATAATGGTTCAGGTAAACTATAAGAAATATAAAAATGACGAATTAGCAAAAGTTGTTCAGCCTGATCAGCATTTTCTGTTGAGATATAAAAATACAAGATTTGGAACACCTGATGCAGAACCATAAAGGTTCAGGTAAACTATAAGAAATATAAAAATGACGCCTTAGCAAAAGTTGATCAGCTTGATGAGCATTTTCTGTTGAGGTATAAAAATCCAAGATTTGGAACATCTGATGCAGAACAATAATGGTTCAGGTAAACTATAAGAAATATAAAAATGACGAATTAGCAAAAGTTGTTCAGCCTGATCAGCATTTTTTGTTGAGGTATAAAAATCCAAGATTTGGAACACCTGATGCAGAACCATAATGGTTCAGGTAAACTATAAAAAATTTAAAAATGACTCCTTAGCAAAAGTTGTTCAGCTTGATGAGCATTTTTTGTTGAGGTATAAAAATCCAAGATTTGGAACACCTGATGCAGAACAAAGTTAAATTTATTTGCATAAACAACACGTGTTTACAATAAATTATAGTTTTCAAAAAAAGGAAAAAAAAACACGTTATAATAGCTAATAGAACTAAAAAATTTTTTAAGTAACTTTTTTAGTTCTATTTGCTATTATAGCGTGTTTTTTTTACTTTTTTTAAATCTATTTATTATAACAATAAATAGATTAACAAAATATTGAATGTATTGTAAAAAAAAAACCGCGTGGTGCTACTTTTATTCTTACCTGCTACAAGTTAGACGCAATCGTTTTATTTTATTTACAAAGGTACCGTGGTCTATTTAGTCAGTTTATTATAGACGTGTACGCTAAAATTGAAATGGAACGATTGGTATATATTCGCACAAACCAGAAGAATACTTGCATTTGCGGGACGCTATGTAGCAAGATGAGAGTTTATTTGATTTGGTGGTGGAAAGTGTTTTAAGCGACGAGGGGAAACTGTTTTTCTTAGATGCTCCAGGAGGGACTGGAAAAACATACCTGACAAGAGCAATCCACGCTGAAATCAGGCGCCAAAATAAGATCTCGCAGAAGCATCGCCAAGTATTGCAGCCACATTACTACTAGGCGGAAGGACGCAAATACAATGTTCAATATCCTACTCGATTTAAACAGAATTGAAACACCGACATGCTCTGTGACACGAAACTGTGACAAAGCAAAGGTGTTTCAGGATTGCTGTCTAATCGTTTGAGATGAATGCGAAATGGCCAACAGTAAGGGACTAGAAGCTGTAGATAGAACTTTACGTGCCCAAGAGTTTTCAAGAATATTATTAAAATTTGGGGAAGATCTCCTTCCCGAAGTAAAGTCAATGGCAGCGCAATATAATTGAAGCTTAGATTCTCACTGGGAGTGGTGCCGGTGAAACTGTATTTATTCCGCGTATACCACTCTTCTCCAAAAAAAATCCATTTTAATTTTAAACGTACGCAGTTGTCTGTGACCTTTGCGATGACAATAAAAAAATCACTAAAATTCGCTGGTGTCAAGCTTAGGACTGGTCTTTTCATATTAGCTCCCGAAGGAAAGACTCCCTTAATTTTTTTTAAACTATGGTTACAATGTTAAACAAAAAAAAATTTTTGACTTTATACGTATAACAAATATTTTCTTATGTATCTACATTAGTTCGTATTTGTATTAATACGGCGGAATCATAAAGTCCACGCGAACGAAGTCGCGGGCATCAGCTAGTCTTAAATAAAAATAATAATTTATTGACTTTTAACGTATAACTGCCACAAATATTTTCTTATGTATTTATGTAATCTACTTTAGTTCGTATTTGTATTAATACGCAGGAATCATAAAGTCCACGCGAACGAAGTCGCGGGCATCAGCTAGTAGTTTTATATACGAAGGAACCCCAATCTATGAATGCAAATTAACTTAGGACTGTACTCTTGGTTATGTGTTGTATTCATTAGTGTTGTCGATTTGTTACTAACGTTGTGACTCGTAATGGATATTAGAGGATTATTTCTCTTATTTTTCTGTAAGTTTTTGAAGTGAAAACTTCTTTAGTGGCATTGTGCACTTTTTGGGATGTGTAAAAAATGTTAAACTCGCGTCAGGACACGTGGCCTGATCGAAAATGCGTAAGACGGAGGGAGAGTAGACCGCCGCGCCGGCGTGGCGTAGGAGAGCAAGTAATATCCCCCTCTCTTTCTACCGCGCGGCGAAAATGTATGCCTGCTCCTGCTGTTTATTTTTAATGTAATATAAATTGCCATGTTTGTGTACGATAGCGCAATAAATGAATATTGTATTTTGAGGCCATTCATTTATTACGTAAGACTATTATCGCTAGTTTTTGACCCCTTCCCCTCCTATTATAAGAAAAAATAAGAATAGGCCGACCCCCTCCCCCCTGTTAAATATTTATTACGTAAGAATCTAAAGGAAAAAAAGAGTGTGTGTACTTATGTACACGCGTAGAAGTTATACTTCTCTATGTTGGTAGCACTGCAAAGTTTAGCAACTAACTTCATACTGTTGCTTTTTTCTGTCGGTGTGCACTTCAGACTGTTGCAATTCACTCTCATCATTTATCGCGCCAAAAGAAGTATAACTTCAAAAACAATTTTTCTAAGTAACAATTTTTAGAAATGTTTATTTGTACTTACAAAGGTGCTAATCATTTTTATTTTTGAAGTTATACTTCTTTTGGCGCGAAAAATGATGAGAGTGAATTGCAACAGTCTGAAGTGCACACCGACAGAAAAAAGCAACAGTCTGAAGTTAGTTGCTAAACTTTGCAGTGCTACCAACATAGAGATGTATAACTTCTAACGCGTGTACATAGTACACACACTCTTTTTTGGTAGTAATAAACTTTGGTTTTAATCATTCATTTACGTAAGAGCTATCAAGACTCCCTCCCACCCCCTTGTAAGAAAAAATAAGACATGGCCGACCATAACAATGGCCGCTTTTATAACCAATGGCCGCTTTTATAATTTGCCGGAGCACGGCACGGCGCCGTTTTGCCGTGGACGTCTCCGGTAATTCGTCGCCGTCGACGGCAAGCCGTGCCGTAGGGCTCTTTTATAATTCGCCGTAAAATCATTTACGCTTTACGTCTTCAAAGTGCGGACATCATGTTCTCGAAGAGACAGCGACTACTTATACTTTATTTGTTATATTTAAGACGTAGAAAAAGACATATTACTAGAAAGTATTGGCAACATCCGCTTTTAAAAGTAAAATATTTAGAAGGATCATACTACACGCTATTTGATAAGCTCAAAGAAGATCCAAATAAGTTTTTCAATTATTTTCGGATGTCAATAAAAACGTTTTGTTACACCCTTTCTCATCTGAGTAATGATTTAAAATAACGTCATTCTGCTTGTACAACTTACGCAAAACAGACGCTGCCGCCGCGCGCGCCGTCCGACTACGCACGCACGCACACAGTTACAAATTCCTTGTACGTACGCACTACACTCTCAACACCGCCGCGACGATTTGATGAGGAGCGCAGTGTGCTACGGCAACGGCACGGTCGACCGTTGACGTTCACGGCATGCCGTTACCGTGGGCGGTAAATTAAAAGCGTCTGCATACAATTCCATACATTTTGCTCTCCTATTTCGCCGTGACGGCAAAACCGTGGCGCGCCGTGCCGTGCTCCGCCAAATTATAAAAGCGGCCATTCCAAAATATTATTAAGCTCACAAATTTTTTTGTAGCTAACTGTGTACAGAGGTTATAAAAAAAATACGAGGTGGGTACTATCGCTACACTATTGTAATTTTTTTTTGCGTGAAAATGTTCTGTCCGTAAATTCTGGCGCTCATCTATCACGAATAAATAGGTTTAAGCAGCTTTGTTATACTATCTAGCACCCTCATTTACTGTCACCATATTTAAGGCAAATAGAGATTATGATTATGAAGAGTTACTTAAGGTGTACCTACGGTTTTCCTCAGCAATCATGATGATATCGTCGGTCCTCTGTTATCTTGTCGAAAACTCGACGAAGATGAATCGTCGCCGCTTCAGAAATTATGGGTAGGTGTATAAAACATTGCTGTATCACAATTTAATAGTACTACTTACGTACTTATTTGTCAATAACTTAAACCCAAGACAAAGTTTTGAAATCTAGGACCCCAGTTGAGACCCCCCCCCCCCCCCCCCCCCCGACCCCAGACTCCCAGTAGAACTTGAGAGTAATTACGATAAAGAAAGAAGGGGTAATAAAACTGATAAAAGATAACAAATTTAGTTCATCAAGATAAGGAGGCGGTAATCGTCTTCAGTTTCTTTTATTGATCCTAATAAGGGTAACATTAAAAAGGTTAAGTGCTTAGTTTAGTTTAGTTTCACTGGGCTGTTTCCGCACTTAGCCAGATTTGGGTCAGTGTGAGTGTCTTTGCTTGTGGTCACTCCAACCAGCTCACGACATCCTAAAAGGTTAACAAGCCTTTTTAGACTGCTGCAGGCTTTTGGGAGCCATGCCGGAGATTCAAGAAGTCGTGCCTGTTGATCTGCCTCGCTGAAGGTTAAGGGCTTATCACATTATCCAGCTCAACCCCGACTCAACTGGGAAATTGGCATGAAAGTGTAATAAGAACGTTGTGAATAAATGTTCGGGGTGTAAGCGGTTTATCAACATCTTTGAACCAAAGCTAACTTCACCTGCACGTGGTACACCTTGCTGACTAACAAACGAAGCTCTGGCGAAAAGAGAGGTAGGGAGCGTAATTGTAAGCTACCCGACTGGGGAATGTACCTCCACCTCACAGAATACCGCAGCCAAATAACAATTCCCTTGAGGGTTGTTGTGTTCCTGCGAGTGAATGAGATCACCAGAAAAGGAGATGCTGCGTTGGCTGCGGGGGTGGCGGCGCGGAAGTAACCGCTTCACATCAGGCGGGCCGTATGCTTGTCTGCCACCCTACGTAGTATAAAAAAAAATGTTTCCAAAAAGCCAAGTCAGTTTAGGCAGCTCGAAAACACTGGCCTCTGCCAGTTGAGCAGCATGGTGTAGTCAAGGGCGGATCCAGGGGGAGGGTCAAGGGGGTCATGACCACCCCCTGGGCTGGGTCCACGACCTAGATGGACTACTAATTAGGTAAAATTGTTAAACTTAACGTTTTTATATATATTTTTGTCACAATATATATTAAGTGCAGTACCTACATACATTAATAAAATACCTACTTTTTACCTGTATCTATTATTATCAAAATTAAATTATAACTTGAGTGTGACTTGGCCACAACTGTGTGACCTCCCCCTGGCGCCGAAGCTGGATCCGCCCTTGGGTGTAGTATGCTCTAAACCCGTATTTCAGCAGTGGAATAATTAAGGGTAGACGTAGACGTCGTATCGAACGACCAACACGCTGTTAGACTATAATTTCGTGCCGATTTCCAAGTTGAATGATTTGGTAAGCATTATAAGACACACAGAGACTACCTTCCCATGACCTTCTTTTTCGTTCATATTATTTTCTTTAAAGTTTATTTTGGGGTGTAAGTGGTTCATCAACATCTTTGAACCAAAGCCAACTTCACCTGCACGTGGTGCACCCTGCTGAGTGACAAACGAAGCTCTGGCGAAAAGAGAGGTAGGGAGCGTAATTGTAAGCTACCCGACTGGGGAATGTACCTCCACCTCACAGAATACCGCAGCCAAATAACAATTCCCTTGAGGATTGTTGTGTTCCTGCGAGTGAGTGAGGTCACCAGAAAGAAAGGAAGGAGATGCTGCGTTGGCAGCGGGGCTGTCGGCGCGTGAGCAATATTTTATGTTGCAAGCGTTAATATGGCTACGGTAACCGCTTCACATCAGGCGGGCCGTATGCTTGTCTGCCACCCGACGTAGTATAAAAAAAAAAAAGTCGGCTATATACACGTTGGCCGAGCGTTGGCGAGTGATGGCAAGCGCCAACATGTAGACGGCCTGTTTGCTTTGCCTTGTCATCACTCGGTGTCGCTCGCCTAGTTGGCCGAGTGAAGCCAACCGCTAACGTGTGTAGAGGTCAGAGGTTATAAAAGTATTTTCGTTTCTATTTATGATCTTTTTATTTGTATTAGGTTTGGTTCGCCTCAGATGCGACAACGAGCCTACATCCGGCCAAGAATCAAGCAAGAGATTCTAAGAGATTACACATAATGGATTCTGAAGACACGATAATAAATTCAAATACATAATAAAAGAAAAATGTTTTCATTAGATAGCTTCTCCCAGTACCAGTACTTGAATAAATATCCTATGTGTAAATCCAGAGTGTTTAGTGAGAGTTGTTTGTTCGCGTTCGATCATATCAACGTAAACAAACCGATCAAATAGAGAAGTACTCTCATGTTGTGAATTTATAAGACGCGTAACATTATTAGAACGCTAAATGTATAATAAGAGTAATATATCGATACCTCCAATGAACACTACGCCAACTCAAAACATACACATCCAGATACACACCGCTAATATGAGTTATACATTTACTTAGCGGTTTGTATTTGTCGATTTTGTTGTGTCTGTGTGTCTTTTATAAATAGAATTCAGGTAGCATAATGTTACTGAAGTAATGAATCGATTTAGATAAAAAAAGAAAACTATCGAAATTTTAGTTGGCGTAGTGTTGCTTGGAGGTATCGATATTATGGGTAAGAAAGTGGAAACTGGTGAAAAGTGGTATAAGTGACGGCTGATAAGGGTGAGAGACATATTGCGCCGACCTCAGACAATGGGAAAAGGGCAAACCAGTGATAATTTGGAACAGGGTATAGTCGTTTCGTAAATCGACAGTTAACTTTTTGAGGACAATTATTATCGTCACTTATTATTTTCGATTACTATTATAAAAACAAGGGCGTAGCTATCGCCGTATTATTTATGTTCAATTAGTGATGAAACGAATATTTGTATTCGCATATTTCTCGACATTCGCATTCGCAATTTTATGCGAATGTTTTGCGAATATGAACATCCTAAAAATAATTAAAATACAAAAAAGGTAAACTAAATAGAGAAATAAGTATCAACTTCTTATATATTTATTTCAAAACCTTATAGGCATCTTCTGTTAAATAGGATTTTTTGTTATCTAAACAATAAACATCACTCGTAAATAAAACAGCAATCGGCCTTCTTCGGATCGGCTCGACAATGCTCGGAAGTAGATGCAAATAATTACAAATATGTGCGTGTAACTAGCGCGCCAACTAAGCTGTCAAAATAAAGCCATAGACAAATGGCGCCAAACATTCGCGAATATCGACGTCAGATATTCGCATTCGCATTCGCGAATGTCTAGAAATTGACATTCGTTACATCACTAGTATCAATGATACGGGGGCCCCGGGCTACAAGGCCCCCAGCGTGTTCGGTTCAAGTAGATAGACGAGCCCTCTCAGCCCTGAGTGTTGAGTGCGAGTTTTTTAATCACGTTCGATAATATCAACGTAAACAAACCGACCAAATAGATAAGTACTCTCATGTTGTTGAATCCCATGACGCGTGTTACATATCAAAATTATATAGCTTACCCGCTCACATTTCGAAGTGAGCAACCCGGCTAAATTTGATTTGTAACACGCGTCTGGTAATATCACAACATGAGAGTACTTCTCTATTTGGTCGGTTTGTTTACGTTGACATTATCGAATGTGATTAAAAAAAAAGACGTGTGGCACTCGGGGACTGCCGCGGTAAAGCTATTGCATAGCATTTGGTATCAACTTATGCAATTATAATTTTATTTATTTATTTTATTCATGCAGTATTGCTTTTTCTTTGATATTAATTCAAGTTACACTTTTTGAGCGTGGTGACCGATAAGAAAACAAATTTTTCTATTATTAAATAAATAAAACGAGTTTCGTAGAGTCGTACAATACGTCTAATCGCACGCACACAACGCCGTGTCGAAGACTGCCGAACTGAAACGACGTTAGACGATGCACGGCCTTCAAGCCACACCTCCTTGCCCGTCGGAGTGGGGAGCGTGAGGTTTTTTCGTTACGGAATTTCTGGATTCGGTCCCCGCGCTCAAGGCCCGCGATAGAAGCTATGCAATAGCTTAAAATTCGCACTCAGCACTCTGAAGTGTTTGGGTAGAAGGACCAACCACCAAGTTTTGATACATTGCCCGTCTACCGTAAGCTACGCCACTGATTATAAATAATAAAATATTCCTGGACAAATTACACATCATCACGCCATCTAGTCCCATCTTGTCCGTGTGGTTTCCGGCAGACTAGAATAGAATCACTCCGTCTCTTCCCGTGGATGTAGTACAAGGCGACTAAGGGAAATACAATATCAAATATCGATCAGGCCTCCCCAACCCGTCTGGCCAGCGTGGGGAGTGTAGGGCAAATCCTCCTTCCGTCTAGGACGGACGAGGGTCGTGCTCCTGTAGTAGAGACTAAAATGGACCTGATGATGATGATGATCTAGTCCCAAACTAAACAATGCTTGTCCTGTGGCTACAAGATAACTGATACTATACATATTTGTAAATGCATACATATAATATAGAAAACATCCAGACCAAAACAAACACACAAGTTCATGCACACAAATGTTTGTCATGTGCGGGGGGGGGATTGAACCCGCGACCTCGGAATGAAAGTGGCTATTGCTAGCCATCCGACCACCGAGCTCGTCAAGACGTTTAAAATGACAAATTAACTTCATTACCACTAAATTAAAGTGTAAAATAATTGAACCCTGTTAATATGCAGGATAGATCCAACCGACGAACTATGCCAAATTGAGAGATATTCGATGAGCTCGGTGGCGTAGCGGTCAATGACGCGGCTTCAACACCAACTCTCGTGGGTTCGATTCCCACATAGGACAAACATTTGTGTGCATGAACATGTCTGTTTGTCTTGGTCTGGGTGATTTCTATGTATCATAAGTAGGTATATATTTATAAAAAAAAATGTATTTACGTATGTTTATCAGTTGTCTAGTACCCATAACACAAGCTTCGCTTATTTTGGGGCTAGATGGCGCTGTGTAATTTGTCTGACAATATTTATTTATTTATTTATTTATATATTCGTAACAGATTCTAGCAGTTTGATGACATATGCTTCCCAAAACTAATACTGCTTGATATTTTTATTCCTATTAAACTTTATATAGCTTTGACTTAAAAGTAACAAAATATCGGTTGCATCTATTCTGCATAACAGGGTCCAATTTAGAATTAAAAATAAAACTATGTTTTTAGGTAGTCTAAATTTTATTTTTCTTAATTTTACAGCCAGTGTTCTAATTCCCGTAAATCTTTAACCATTACATCGTCACGACTTAGTCGTTGAGACACTTTACATACGTTCACACGACTACTACTCGATTTGAATTATTACCTCCGTATCAGAAGGTCAAAATGACCATGATGCATTAGTCATTAAAAAAAAAACGACCTAAGTACTAGTAAAACGTCTGAAATCTAAAATAGTCATACTAGGAGAACGGTGGATATGAAAAACGTCACAGTCACTTTTATAATAAGGAAAACAATGGAGAGATTTATAAAATCAACTTGAATGTACAATAACGCATAGCCAAGTACTTTTGTCTTACATGACGTTTTTAATTTAATTCAGACGTTCTCCAAGTATGACTATTTTTAATTTCAGACTTTTTACTAGTAGGTCGTTTTACTTTCATGACGTTTATGCATCATGGTCATTTTGCTTATTTGACCTTCTACTACGGAGGGGTATTTTTCACGTGTACTATTCCCGTACACTGACTGACTCATTCAAACAAGGGCCATTCCTATCAATTGTAACGTTATAACGTATAGAATGCTCATTTGAATGACTGTTGCATATGCGGGAAAATAGTTACGCGAGAAACTTTAATCTCCTCCTCCTCACAGCGAAATAACAATTCCCTTAAGGGTTGTTGTGTTCCTGCGAGTGAGCGAGGTCACCAGAAAGAAACTTCCCTCTTACGTATATAAATAAAAATCTAATAGTCGTATTGTGAACGCAGCCAAACGACTTACAACGATTAAGTCGTTACGATGTCGGCATTACGGGAATCGGACCCCAGGACATAATGGCGGATTGATACATATTTTAATTTGTGATGATTATTAACAGACCCAAACTAAAACCTTGTGATGAAACGTAGTGTTTAAAAAAACGTAAATGTAAAAAATTACATTATTCATGTAAATAACTCTCAAAACAAAGCTAGAATAAAAATGAAGATATAAAATACAGTCGGACTTTGAATGACTAGTATCTAGGGCCGTAAAATTATTAACACAAAAAAAAACTTCATGAAAGAATAATTTTTAAATAAGTAGAATTTTTTTAGTAATTTGAAATAAATCGAAAAAATCCAGTATATAATTCTTTTTTCATATGTCGATTCCTAGTAAGAAAAAAGGACATAAAATATATTTTATTTTGTTATATTTGGGCATTCGTAATAATGCAAAATGGTTACCTAACAAACCGCCAAATTTACAATGCCCTAATAGTTCAATTTCTATTTAAAACTAGCTGATCTTAAAGACGTTGTCCTGCCTTCTTAACAATGAATATTAAAAAAATTAGAAAAGTTAATATAGCGTGTAATTGGCCTTGTGGTTTCCGGCAGACTAGAATAGAATCACTCCGTCTCTTCCCGTGGATGTCGTACAAGGCGATTAAGGGAAATACATTATCAAACATCGATCAGGCCTCCCCAACCCGTCTGGCCAGCGTGGGGAGTGTAGGCCAAATCCTCCTTCTGTCTGTGACGGACGAGAGAGGGTCGTGCTCCTGTAGTGGAGACTAAAATGACCTGATGATGATGATGATGTTGAATATAGCGTGAACAGCTGAACCAATTTCGCTTTTTATGTTGTATATTTGTTATTGTCAGGAGAAGATTCTTATGAAAGAAAAAAGAAGTTTAAGAAAACTGAACGACCATATTAACTTTTACGAATGTAACTTGATGTCGTTTGACAGAACTGTCAGTCATTTGACAGATTGCGCCAAAGCAATTCCATTTTTTTTATACTACGTCGGGTGGCAGACAAGCATACGGCCCGCCTGATGTGAAGCGGTTAACGTAGCCATATTAACGTTCGCAACATAAAATATCGCACACGCGCAGCCACCATCGCTGCCATCGCAGCATCTCCTTCCTTTCCGGTGACCTCACTCACTCGCAGGAACACAACAGCCCTCAAGGGAACCGTTATTTGGCTGCGGTATTCTGTGAGGTGGAGGTACATTCCCCAGTCGGGTAGCTTACAATTACGCTCCCTACCTTTTGCCAGAGTTTTGTTTGTCAGTCAGCAGGGTGCACCACGTGCAGGTGAAGTTGGCTTACGTTATAAGATGTTGATTAACCACTTACACCTCAAATAAATTCAATAATCATTGTTAAGAAGACAGGACAACGTCTGTGGGTTCAGATAGTTTGTTATATTTATTGCCAGCAAGGAAAATTGGTACTTGTGAATCCTGTAATCATTGTCAAATAACCTTAAAAACTATTAATACTAAAAATATGGCAAATTTTCTTAATACATAGGCTATAATGATGTTATATTGCCATAGACATATGCCACTAAACGTCACAAATGCACACCCGAAATGTGAAACAATTGTCTTACATCATAATTGATTGAAATAGGTAAAAAAACCGCCTTCAGTATTTCGAAAATACATAATTTATGTTCATAAAATAAAGTCCAAGAGATCACATATCACACGAAAGTACACAAAAATAAATTGATTTTAACACGTACTTCATTTAATTTCATACTTTTGCAGGAAAAAAAATATATTAAATCGCCGATATAATAGTCTATGTATCAACTTCAACTAAAACCGTTTTTTGACGCAATATGTATTTTAGAACGCAGTATGGGTACCCCATATTTATAGTAATATAACATCATTGAAATTACTAATAATACATAAAACGTATATAATACAAAAAAACAGACCCAAAACGCAAAAAAATATATTGCAAAATGTCAAAAATGACAAAATAACACATTTCAACTGTGGACAAAAAGTTTGACAACACAAAAAGTTTGTGTTTAAGGTACATTTTTGGAGGTATTTACACAATAAATTAAAAATCAGTTTTTATTTGTGTAAGTATTTTTCTTCCGTCCGTCTATTTATGAGCTTTATGAGACAACTAGGGCATGCAATTCGAGTATTCGAGTATTCGTTTTATTCGAGTATTCGCCCTTGTTTTATATTCGAATGCTATAAAACTTAGTATTCGAGGTTTCCGAGTTTTACGAATAGTATAAAATCGCATATTAAATAACTAGCAAAATGATAGCAACAAAATATACGAACGCAGCTTTTTGAACTGTGCGTGTATCCAATCGTCCTCGGGGAGTTGCGCGCGCGGGGCTGAACACAAAACATAAAAAACAGCTGAATGACTGACGCCATCATCCGCCATTTTAAACAAAATCCAACAAATAAGGACATTAACATGCCACAAAACTCTCCGATACCAGATAGAAAACCCGAGATTGCACAGACTCAGCCTACAATCCCAGTTCAAGTCAAACATTTGTGTGCATAAATATGTCTTGTTTTTGTTTGTCTTGGTCTGGGTGTTTTCTAAGTAGTATATGCATTTATATACAAAAAAAATATATTTATTTATATTTATCACTTATCTAGGTAGGTACTAGTATTACCTACCCATAATTTTAATTTGGGACTAAATGGCGCGGTGTAAATTGTCAAGAAATATTTATTTATTTGTTTACCCATTGCTGAGAACAGCATTAAAATCCGTTGCGTAGGTAGTT
Organism: Hypsopygia costalis; assembly: GCA_937001555.2. Lineage (NCBI taxonomy): Eukaryota > Metazoa > Arthropoda > Insecta > Lepidoptera > Pyralidae > Hypsopygia > Hypsopygia costalis. Next base: position 2,228,617 of record OW443355.2, read on the forward strand.
TAAAAGTAAATCTAAGCGCACAGACAGCGGTTGCGACTTTATTGTATACTATGTAAAGAAGATATTCGAAAAACTCGTAAAACTCGAATAACTCGAATAGTATGAATCATGATATTCGTATAAATCGAATACTAAAATCGGGCGAATATTGCATGCCCTAGAGACAACCTTATTTTACCGAAGCACACCAACTAATGACCACGGTACACCTGTGTGCCGCGGCACACACTGTGCGGAGCACTGGACTAAGTGACCTAAAAATACTTTAATGTCTTCTTTATTGGCATTTGGAATGGATTCTTGATGGCATTATACGAATTGGGCATTCATCGACTAAGTTATTGTACAGAAAATTATTAGTGATTGAGCTCACCAGCAAGAAAGATGTCGCTGGGTTGGTAACGGGGGAATGGATTTAATTTAATTAAAGGTTGTACGTCTTCTTTTTGTGTATTTTTTTTATAAGAGAGGGGGACAAACGAGCATTTTGGGGTGTAAGTGGTTCCTCAACATCTATGAACCAAAGCCAACTTCACCTGCACGCGGTGCACCCTGCTGACTGACAAACGAAGCTCTGGCGAAAAGAGAGGTAGGGAGCGTAATTGTAAGCTACTCGACTGGGGAATGTACCTCCACCTCACAGAATACCGCAGCCAAATAACAATTCCCTTGAGGCTTGTTGTGTTTCTGCGAGTGAGTGAGGTCACCAGAAATGAAGGAGATGCTGCATTGGCAGCGGGGGTGGCGGCGCGCGAGCGATATTTTATGTTGCGAGCGTTAATATGGCTACGGTAACCGCTTCACATCAGGCGGGCCGTATGCTTGTCTGCCACACGACGTAGTATAAAAAAAAAAAAATGTGGGTCACCTGATGGAAAGCAATCACCACCGCCCATGAGATTAGCAATACTAATGGATCGCCGATCCGTTACCAGCCTCTACTCTTTCTTTTCTTTCTTTTTGGTGACCTCACTCACTCACAAGAACACAACAACCAGCAAGGGAATTGTTAATTGGTTGCGCTATTCTGTGAGGTGGTACTTGCGCAGTTGAGCAGCTTAAAAAAATATGCCATGCCCGTTAATCAATTAGTGGGGTGCACCACGTGCAGATGAGGTTGACTTTGGTTCAAAGATGTTGATGAACCAATGTTCTGAAAGGCAATTTGAACTACACTTCCGCCATCAAAATTGGTGGCGAAAGCACGCAAAGTAGTGTAGACCTAATTGCCTGTAAATTTGACTTCCGCAAAATAACACCTGAATCAATTAAGTAACTAATGTTCTGAAAGCTATGTTCGATTATTATGGCATCCAGTTACCCAGTACGACGCCAGGGTATTCATGGCAGGGTAAGATTCTTCTCTCTTGATTGTCGTTGTTCTTGTTGACTAGAAAAAATAAAAAATAGTGTACGGAAATGGATAGTTTTTGGATATAATTAAGTGAAGGAAAACGGTTTTACAATTCCCAATAATCACCTACTAGGACTCAGGTCTCTGGATGGAAAAACTGGTCTATAATTCCCAATAATACTAATGTGTTAGAAAAACAGTTCTACATTTTTTTATAATCACCTCCTACGACTGATTGATTACTGTAATGTGGAGGAATAGCTGTTTTGTAATTCTCAATAATGACCTACTAGGACTGAGCTCTAAAAATAATGGGCTACAGTGAGACCAAAACGACTAGAAAAATAAAAGGGCACCACGTTATTAGTAAGAACAAATTTCACATGGTAATTTAATTATTCTGTTAATAACCAATTTAGTTCTGTTCCTTCACTTTTCGGTCGTGTTGTAATTAACATGTGACATTTTCGAAGTGCGAACTAAGTGAACGAATGATAAATAAAAAGTGTTTTACAACTCTCAATAATTACCTACACTATTATGTACCATAGATTTATAACATAATAAACAATACACCACATTGTGATGGACGTGGCGAAGTAAATTAAAAACAGTACTTCAATCATTAATTAATTTAGTAAAATAATTTACCTTAGATCTTTTATTGTTGTCGTGCATCATTTTCATGTGTTTGTATATGGAAGTTTGCCAAGTGAAGGTCGCCGGGCACAGCTTGCATTTGAAACTCTTTGTCGTCGATCGTTTCGTGTGCATCGCCCAGACGTGCCCTTTGAGGCGTTTATCAGTCTGTAAATAATAAAAAAGTATATATAAGTATATAATATTAATAATAAAATTATGAAAAATAAAATAAAAACCCGGACAAGTGCGAGTCGGCCTCGCCATCCGAGGGTTCCGTACGTAGGATCATTATAAATAGTTCAGGAATCTAACCCCCTATTTTTTAAAGATTTAATTACAAATGTATAGTTTTGAGATTTATTCCTGTACTTGTAGTCTATAACGATGTTACTTGCCAAATTTCATAGTTCTAGGTCAACGGTAAGTACCCTATGGGTTTTGATTCCCTTGAGAATGTGTCGAAATATGCGTTTTTTGCTGAATAAACGGCCGTATCTCTTTTTTACGTAAACTTAGCAGTTTGATTTTTTACAACTTCATGGGACCGCAGACCTGAGTATACAGTTCAAATTTCAGACAGTCTGCCTGTCTGAAATTTGAACTGTATACTCAGGTCTACAACTTCATGGGACCGCAGACCTGAGTATACAGTTCAAATTTCAGACAGGCAGACAGACAGACGGACAACAAAGTGATCTTATAAGGGTTACGTTTTTCATTTTGAGGTACGGAACCCTAAAAATACTATCGGAGTATTTCGCCTAAAATATTTGACAATGTTCAAAAATTGTATAAATTATTTAACAATATCGTAAAATATACAAAACTATAAAGATATGCAAATTTTCATTATTTTATATAATTTAAATTTTGTATCATTTAAAATAAAGTTTAAATAATAAAGCTTTATTTGTCTATGGATTTATTATTAGTAGGTGGCCAATTCCAATGGTAGTGCTTACCTTATATGATTTACCACAGATCTCGCACAAGTGTTCCCCTTCCGGTTCCCTCTTTTTGCCTTCATGAATATTTCTCACGTGGGCAACCAATATCTTCGCAGTTTTGAATGCCTAAACATTAAAGCAAATTAACATAAATTATCACAGAGCCTCGCCGTGTGGTTTCCGGCAGACTAGAATAGAATCACTCCGTCTCTTCCCGTGGATGTTGTACAAGGTGACTATGGGAAATACATTATAAAACATCGATCAGGCCTCCCCAACCCGTCTGGCCAGCGTGGGGAGTGTAGGCCAAATCCTCCTGTCTGGGACGATGAGAGAGGGTCGTGCTCCTGTAGTGGAGACTAAAATGGACATGATGATGATGATGATGAACATAAATTATCACAGAGCCTACTTATTTTTAATCGGAATATAAAATATCGCTCGCGCGTGTGGTGTTCAAAGGGTACTGTAACTGCTTTCCATCAGGCGGGCCGTATGCTTGTTTGTTCATTACCTTTTTTGGTACACAGGAGACACAGTGATGAGAATGTGTGGTCCCCGTTTTATTATACGTCGGATGGCAGACAAGCATACGGCCCGCCAGCTTACAATTAGTAGGATAAAGCTACCAATTTCTTCTGAAAAAATTCGTTGCGAGTTCCAAGGCAGCCGTAGTTTTACCCCCGGGACTGCAGTGGACTTCTTGTTCATTGCCTTTATTGGCGGTCGCCGCTGTTAATCCTGGCTGCACAGGAGACGAAGTGATGGGAATGTGTGCCCCCCCCCCCCCCCCCGCACCCCCTTGTCCCGAAAGTATAGGTTAATACTGTCAATTCTGTACTAAGCGCTGTGCCAACGCTGTGCCCGCCGTGGGATAACAGCAAGCGAAAGGTTATAATTTATAATTATAACCTTTCACTCGACTCTGACTCTGACGAGCTCGGTGGTCGAATGGTTAACAATGGCCACTTTGACTCCGAGGTCGTCGGTTCGATTCCCTCACAAATCAAACATTCTGTGCATGAACATGTCTGTTTGTCTTGGTCTGGGTGTTTTCTATGTAAGTATTATAAGTATGTATTTACAAAAAAAAATGTACTTAAGTACATTAATCAGTTGTCTAGTACCCATAACACAAGCTTTGCGCTTAATTTGGGACTAGATGGCGCTGTGTAAATTGTCCAGAAACATTTATTTATTTATTATAAAGTATTACCTTATAACAAACTGTGCATTGATACTTTATGTTCTTCAGATGTTCCCAATTGATATGGTCGACCATACACCATTTGGTGGCAAATTTCTTGCCACAGTAACTGCATTGATGTCTGAAAAAAAAAAAACGGTTGTCTGTGAAGTCGGTTTACGGAAGATAATTTTACGTGATAACGTCATAAGAAAATGGAGTGGAAGAGAGATAGATACGTCACAAGACGATCGTGCCTCTCTATCGCTTGTTCCGCGCTCTCGCTTGTACGCTCGGCTCAGGCGGAACGTGACGATGAGTCATGCTTTTTCGTGAGTGCAACCGGCGTTCATCGATTTATAAGAGTTGTCAAATAGTTAAAAATAAAGCTAAGTATACTACATAAAGTATACTAAAGTAAGTATACTACATAAAAAAATAAGGGTTGTTGTTGTTGTTGTGTTCCTGCGAGTGAGTGCGGTCACCAGAAAGAAAGGAAGGAGATGCTGCGTTGGCAGCGGGGGTGGCGGCGCGCGAGCAATATCTTATGTTGCGAGCGTTAATATGGCTACGGTAACCGCTTCACATCAGGCGGGCCGTATGCTTGTCTGCCACCCGTCGTAGTATAAAAAAAAAAAAAATGTTATTTACTCCATATATCATCATCATCATCATCAGCCTGTATCTACCCACAAAAAAGAATGGGGTGTGGTTGTATCATGGATACGGCTGTGTGTTCTACGTGAATACGTTTTATGTAATGCAAAATGGCAGCGCTTCCCCCTCCCCCGCACGCGATGTTCCATAGTCCTTACTTAGCGTAATAAATTATTCGATGCTTCATCTATCCAGCGGTGTGATTGAATTTTGGTTGAAGATGATAGATTTGTAGCTGTAACACCAGACTGTATCCCCGATTTTGTTATCATTCATCATCATCATCAGGTCCATTTTAGTCTCCACTACAGGAGCGCGACCCTCTCTCGTCCATCCTAGACGGAAGGAGGATTTGGCCTACACTCCCCACGCTGGCCAGACGGGTTGGGGAGGCCTGATCGATGTTTGATAATGTATTTCCCTTAGTCGCTTTGTACGACATCCACGGGAAGAAACGGAGTGATTCTATTCTAGTCTGCCGGAAACCACACGGCCAATTGTTATCATTAGTTTTTTTGAATTGCGTCTCTATGGAATCAATTTTAAAAATGTATTCACGACCAAAAATACATGTTTTCTATTATTTTTTTTCATGAATGAGGTTGGCAAGTTAAAGCTGATCTCAGATGGCGCCACCACTGTACGAACCTTTGTCATTTATCATTAAACGTTTCGGATTTGTTTTTTGCGTTGATTTCTTGACAATTTTACGATTTAAAACATGTATTTCAATTGGAAAATATGCGAGTTAATAATTAAAATGGTTAATAATAATAAATAAAATGGTTAATAATATTTATCGCTTTGAGCCACAATTTTTTAAGTTTCTCATCTCGAGGAAACTGGTGGCCTCCAGTTTCTTTACAATTTGGTACACAACATCTAGGCATTTTCTCAACAATGGTCTCTATCTATGAATTCACTACTAATTTCATACAAAAACTGCTTTGTTATTGGTCTTTGCGCTGCTAGCGCCACTTTGACAGTTGTCGACCCCATTAAGGTTTTTATTTTTCATTATCACCTCTATGTGAAATATCCATTTCTTTCAAAGTAATCGGTCGATTTCGTTAAAATAAAAAAATAATAATCGTGTCAGTTAGTAAGCAATGAGAACACGATACCAAACAGCCAGCAAAAAAGTGACTGTAATTACCTAAACTGTGCTTTTAGTCATAACAATGTTTTCTTTTTTCCACTGAATTTTCAATACTGAAGAATCCTTAGTCAAAAATAAAAATCTTAATTCATAAAAAGACAATAAATATAAAATACATATTTGATTTTTTTTTTTTTTTTTCGATATTTCATCCTCTTTCAGGGTTACAGTTTATCCCGGGACACACTGTATAGAGGCGTTTAACGCACACTTTGATTGTAGATATAGCAGAGTGGTGGAAACGCGGAGAATGACAACTTCCTAAAACGACAACTTTCGAAAATGACAACTTTGTCATTCATACAAACAAAAACATTAATTCAAAGTTACAACACACACATCCAGTCAAATATTACTTGCCACTACGGAACCCTCCATGGTTAAGTCCGACCATACCATACCAGTGGATGTCCCAAAAGTATCTCAAACCCGGTTCTCAGCATGAGAGCCCCCTTAGTAAGTTGGCATTTTCAGAAATTTTCATTTTCGAAAATTGTCCTTTTCGGAAATTGACATTTTCAGAAATTGTCATTTTCGGAAATTGCAATAGTCGTTTTAGCAAGTTGTCGTTCTCATGCTGAGAGGGAAAAACGAATAGATTTTTATGCATAATTTTGAAAAGACAGTATATATGTCAGTATGTATGGTCAATGTAAAAAATTGGTAATTATTCATACTGACCGATACTTGGTCAATATAATAAAACATGTTTTGGTCAGATTTGAGTCGATTTTTGGTTAGGTTAGGGTTTTCTTGTGTCATCGGAAATAGGAGCTCCGTCAACCTAGATGATGAAAGATGTAGTGCCAAGTAAGCTTAATTATGAATAACTGACAATTTATTACATTGGCCGGTCATTATAAATATGACCAATTTATTATATTGACTTCAACATATACCTACCTATACCCGCATACTTACATATACGCATCCGGATGGACGTGCCGTTTGCTCAACCGCATATGATTATTGTAACAGTCCCGACTGGCGAAGCTTTTCCCGCATTCCCTGCATTCGTGCAGCGCGCCTGCATCTTTCTCCCTGTGGTTGCGGGTATGCCGGGCGAGGTTCCGTTTCCACTGGAACAGCTTCCCGCATATTGGACATGGGTAGGTCAAGCCGTCGTGGATAACGCTGAAAAATATTTTTTTCTAAATACCTAGTTGATTTCTGCCCACTTGGCAGAAAATTATAAATATTTAAAAAAATGGAAAAATTCTTGAATGAAATAAATAAAATGAATGAAACGAACGAATGAAATGAATGAATGAATGAACAAATGAAGGAATGAAATGAATGAATGAATGGAAAGAATGAATGAAATTGTGTGCATGGACATGAATCAATTCTTATATGTATAATTTAATACTTACACATGCGCCCTATAGCTCTTCTGTGAATGAAACACTTTGGGGCACCCCTTGCATGGTATGAATTTCTTTTCCTTAGGTTTTTGTTCTTTGTTATATGGGATCAATTTATTTGCTCTGTAAACAAATAGACATTACTCACTCATAGATATACCTACTGACGCAAAATTACTATAGGCTTGTGTACCATTTTTTCCATTTGTTATTTAAAAACATAAAACTATATGTGAAAGAATTACTTCGATAGCATAAAAACTTCTCGACATATGATGAACTGACGACTTGAAGATCACAATTTTGGACTATCCCGAAAACGCTCCATACAAAAGGCCACCACATTATGACGTCACACCTTGCTATTTTATATGCTTGAATCAGAAATTTGTACGACAGCTATGTTAAATATGCGTGCCTTATTTCGGCACAGCCCAGCCCCATTCAATTTCAATTCAAATTCAACTAATTCGCCAATGAATAAGCGACTCTATTCAAGTTGAAATAGAGTCGCTTATTCATTGGTATGAATAAGCATTCTATTCAGTTATTGAATCGCAATAAGAGTTGGTGGTAAGGGGGCTGGTCTCAGATCTTGATTTTAACTAGACAGAAAATTAGTCGTCAATTTGTCGCCAAAGGAGAAAGATTGTCGCTCTCCCGTCAAAGCGCTATAAGTTTTTTTTTGTGGTAGTGCCGAAATAAGCGCGCGAGTCCGACTCGCACTTGGCCGGATTATTTTTTTGTATTGCCTCCTTATGGAAGTAAATTTTAAAGACGTATTTACGTCACAAAGTCATGAAAAACTTACTTGAGATGATATTTTAATGTCATTTTGTTCGCGAACACCTTCCCACAACAGTCACACTGTGGTTTCTCCCTTTGACAAACTGCCCGGTGATAGTTCAGACGTGATTTTGTACTGAAAATAAAGTTATTTTTTCAATATCTAATACATGAAAATAATGAAAAACACGGGTTGCACTCCGGGAGTGCCGGCACAAGTGAAAACTTGAACATTAACGTTGTGCATTTTTGAATATTTTAGAATGGTTCGGGAATAATTTCGCACGATTTGCTTTATTTATCAGTATAAAAGTACTATCATTTATGTGGTAAAATACAATATTCATTTATTGCGCTATCGTACACAAACATGACAATTTATATTACATTAAAAATAAACAGCAGGAGCAGGCATACATTTTCGCCGCGCGCGGTAGAAAGAGAGGTATCCCACTCTCTTTCTACCACGCGTTACGCGCCTAAATGTTACTTTCTCTCCTACGCCGCGCCGGCGGTCTACTGTCCCTCCGTCTTACGAATTTTCGATCAGGCCACGTGTCCTGACGCGAGTTTAACATTTTTTTCCCATCTCAAAAAATGCACAACGCCGCTAAAGAAGTTTTCACTTCAAAAAATAAGAATATAATATAAAAATGTGTAAAAGATGTCTAAGGCCCTTGTGGGCACACAAGGGTCCAATGACAGAATAAAAAAATCATTTCAACAAAGTCAACAATTTTTCCGTGTTCAACAATATTGGGGTTTAAATGGTTCATCATCATCAACCTCACAGAATACCGCAGCCAAATAACAATAGGCAATTTGACCAACATTTTTTTCGGTTTGATATGTAGGGACGTCTCAATAATATAACCATAGGTGAAATAATTACTTCGATAGCACAAAAATTTCTCGAGATATGTTAATTTGAAAATCACAATTTTTGACTTTCCCGAAAACGCTCCATACAAAAGGCTACTGAGTTATGACGTCACAGGTTTGTATTTTATATGCATTAAATCAGAAATCTGTACGACAGCTATGTTAAGTATTGCGTTTATGTAGCCAGTGCCGTAACAAAAGTTATAGTATTTTTCATTGTTTCTACAATGGCAATATTTATTTTTTATAATTTCATACTTAATGGACTTTCCCATCAAACTTTGATCGACTCTAAAATAAGTCGGACGGGAGATATTAAATAGAATGAAAGTTTGCAGATGTTTATAGTTTTGTGAATTTTACGATATTGTTAAATAATTTATACAATTTTTGAACATTGTCAAATAGCCGTGGCGGAAGCACGCAAAGGAGTGTAGATCAAACTGTCAATAAAAACTCACTCACCTGAAGCCAACGTCGCATACTGTACAGACATGTGCCCTCGCCTCATGAGTCAATATATGCTTTGCTATCAGCCGCTTGACAGTAGTGCGGTAACCACATTCTCTACAACGGAACGCCGAGCTGTGTAGCGCACGGTGTGACGACACGTTCTCCTTTGTCAAGAAATACGCTTTACATACATCGCATTGGTAGGAGTTGTCGCCTTTCTGAAAATAAAACCATAACTAATATTATAAATGTGAAAGTGTGTTTGTTTGTCCTTCTTTTACGTCGAAAGTAACACACAGATTGACATAATTGTTTATATTTTTGAGATAGTTTAAGGCCTGGAGAGTGACATAGGCTACTCTTTATCCCGGAAAAACATCTTATACCCACGGGAAAAAATAAAGTTTATAATCGTTTGTCCTTCTTTCACTAGTTCACTAGATGGCGCTGTCTCATTTCTAAATCGCGCTATGGTTGTGTATATAAATATACACAAATCAATGACAGCTCCTCTATACCACGCGACCCCCACAAATTTCGGCTAAGCCAACTTCTATGTCTCCCCCGCGCCAGCTTTCTCAACAGCAACCGTCGCGCCACCCCCGCTCCCTCCGCGAGCTCCCACCTTAGCGTAGTGGTAGACTACGCATGTCACATCGGCCCCACATGGGGGAAATTAGGTTATTAGCTGATAAGCTAATGAGGTTCGCGAATTCGCCGGAGGACCGGCTCGCAAATACCAGCGAACATTTCGCAGTACTGAAGCCAATTCTCGTAATTTTTCGAACGTAGATTGAAAGTTGACCGAATCGAGATTGAATTGTGAATTGACTAAAATTATATACTAGATTTCATTAATTAATTATTATCAATTCTTGTTGTTGGCAAAGTAACATTCTTAGTTTGTTTAATTTTCACTCGTATTTCGATATAATCCCGCTTAAATTTAATTTTGAAGTTACATATTGTGTTACGAGAATACCAAATGTGACATTTGTGAGATCGAGACTGGATGGAAACTGAATTTTGACTATATTTTAATTACGAGAATTGCCCCTCTGGAGTCGGTTTACTCGTTTACCCATTTAGTCTAAATGGGTTCTACGGCCCATAGGTCCAAGCCAGCCTTAAACTGTGCATTTTTTAATGCAAACGGCATCGCCCGTCAGCGTGACGAGGTGGCGGTCTTTTTAGCAGATCACAATATAGACTTATTGTTAGTGCAGGAACGCGACTTTCAACTTCGCATCGCAATCCCAGGATTGCAAATTATAATATCATTAGATCAGATAGGGATAACTACGCGGGTAGTGGAGAGATCTTTTGTAGTAAATAAGGGTACTTATTTACTACAAAAGATCTCTGCACTGCGCGCCCATACAAACACCCGCGCTCGAAAATATGCAAACAACGGTACTACGTTTAGGAATGACGGGCCATCCGCCCATCACCATAGTTTCTATATATCGTACAAAGTATCTAGAAATCATTTTAGACTCAAACATGACCTTCGGACCTCATATCACCAGAGTTCGCAAGCGGGCTAAATTCTACCTTTCCAGGCTTCACTGCATGATCGCACAAGAGTATGTCACTTCGTAGCAAGTTGACACTCTACACTGCATGCATACGTCCTGTTATGACTTTTGCAAGTCCGGTTTTTGCTCACGCGGCAAAAACCCATCTCGTTAAATTACAACGCGTTCAGAACGCTTTTATGCGTAAAGCCGCGAACGACCCGTGGCTCCTCAGAGTAGTTGATCTGCATAAAGATTTTCAACTCCCCTCGATCGAGCACTATATGAAGGAAGCGTCTAGGCGTTACTATTTTTTTTTTTTTATTTATTTAAAGGCTCCACTTCGCCTGATGGTAAGTGAAAAGAAGAGCCCCAATCGCAACGGCAACGGACAAGAGACCTAGATGTCTTGTCAGTTGACGCTGCCATGCTGGCCTACAAGATGCTTCTTCACGCTTCGAAAGTGCTCAAAATCACCGCAACCCCCTTATCGTCAAGGCCGCCACCTACAGACCGCTCGGTAACCAAAAGCGTCCTCGTCACCTCTGACACCCAATACTTGCCGTCTCCGACCCAGACGACTGCATCACAGTCGCTAACGCTTGGACTCTAACGGACCACGTGAGGACTTCCTCCACACGCACGGCAAAAACATTTTGACGAGCTTGGTGGTTGGATGGTTAGCAATGGCCACTTTGACTCCGAGGTCGCGGGTTCGATCCCCGCACAAGACAAACATTTGTGTGCATGAACATGTCTGTTTGCCTTGGTCTGGGTGTTTACTATGTAATGTTATATGTATGACTTTACAAAAAAAAAAACAATGTATTTAAGTATAACATCAGTTATCTAGTACCCATAGCACAGCCCATAGTACAAGTTTTGCTTAGTTTGGGCGTTTGGGACTAGATGGCAGTGATGGCAATTAATACAGGAATATTTATTTATTTTTATTTCTAAATACATATGTACATATAATACATAGAAACCAACCAGACCAAGACAAACAGACATGTTCAATTGTTCATGCACACAAATGTTTGTCTGTTCTTTATTGTATGTAGATATAAAGGCGGGTCCGCAGCGCCAATTATCTAACAAAACATGTTATCAAAACAAGTTAGCAAAACCGCCCGTCCGCTGCGCCTGTCGTTATTGTATTTATTTCACACAATTCAACACACAATCTTCGTACGAAATTTACGAAATGACGTCTTCCTAATGCGCGCGAACACAAAATGAGATTCCCCCCCCCCCCCCCCCCGCAGGCGGCCGCGGTGATGTTATTCATTCGTCTCGGCAAATATGTTATTGTATTTTTTCTAACATGACTGTTAGACCACGCCTCTATTCGGTTAGCTAACAATGTTATCATGTTTGCAAACACGAAAACACGTCGCAGCGGACCCGGCTTAAGACGTTATCACCTCAAAAAAACAATGTATTGACCGTGTGGTTTCCGGCAGACTAGAATTGAATCACTCCGTTTCTTCCCGTGGATGTCGTACAAGGTACAATTAAGGAAATTACTGATTTTAAAAAGAAATTCCATGCTCTGTTAGTTGATAAATGCTACTATAACGTTAGTGATTATCAGAATGACAGAAATCTGTATAGTGCATGATTAGTGTTTAGTTAAAGTTAATAATTATTGTATGCCTAAGTGGTGGAACACAGAAAGGGACGATATAAACTTGTAACATCTGTAAAACCTGTTGTTCACAATAAAGACAATTTGTATTTGTAAGGCGATTAAGGGAAATACATTATCAAATATCGATCAGGCCTCCCCAACCCGTCTGGCCAGCGTGGGGAGTGTAGGCCAAATCCTCCTTCCGTCTAGGACGGACGAGAGAGGATCGTGCTCCTGTAGTGGAGACTAAAATGGACCTGATGATGATGACGTCACAAAAAGGGACTTACCGGAGAATGTTTCCCTTCAATATGATAATTCATTAATTTCTCAGTATGGAACCCCAGCATGCAATCCACACATTTGTACTTCATTGACAGGAAGTCTTTATTATTCACGTCCTCAAACCTGACCACCCACATCTCCTCCTCAGCCATCGTGTACACTTCAACGAGATCTTTTGGGAGATTCTTTAGTTTCCTCTTGCCTATTTTGTACTTCAAGTCTTTTGTGTCCTGAAAAAAATTTTTTTTTTTTTTTTTATCCCATTATGGTAAATTGAAGCAAAGCATACGGTTCGCCTGATGGAAAATCGCTACTTAATATTATAAATGTGAATGTCCGTTTGTTTGTTACGCTTTCACGCGAAACCTACTTAACCGATCATCATGAAACTTACGCATTATGTCAAATATGACATAATGCGTAGTGACGATACGCGTTTCCCGAATCGAATCCCGTTTATGGGGAACGGCGTAATAACACCGTTCCCCATAAACGGGATTCGTCATAAACGATATTCGTCACACACGCAGTTTGCCACCTACTCAGTTCACAACAGACGCAAGTCGTCACATACGCAGTTCGCCACACTCGCAATTTGTCACGTACCCAGTTTCGATCCTATTGTACAGTGCTACAAACTTATCTGACACGGTGGCCAAATTTAGAACTAAAGCCGCCATCTTGAAATGTAGTATAGCCAGGTACAATTAATTTACTTACCGCGTATGCACATTCCATTGAGGTGTATTTAAAAAAAAAAAATCGTCAACGAGTTGTTTCTGTGCAATATTATAACTCTCTAATATTATTTAATAGCTATGATCGCGACTTAACGTGGTGCATTTTTAAAACTAATTAACAAAAAATAGAAGGCAATTGATATTTAATTTAAACACCACACAACACAATTAATAAGTATATCAATGCTATTATTTTAATAGTGTATATATTTCTTTGATTTTTATGTTTCCTCTAAAACGGGTGGCATTTCGTTTAATAGCAACACTTAAGTCGATTGTACCGCCCCCGCCACCGGGCCAGATAAGTTTGTGGCACTATACATGCTACATAATTGACACATTCCCTCTTGGGGGCGAGTTTGGTACTCTAATAAAAACAACTTTTTGTACAAAACAGCAGGATTTTTTTCGTAATCTGACGATCGTCCTTATAGGTCATACGTCATACAGGCGGTTCGTCGTAACTTTACTTACGACGAACCGCGTGTATGACGTATCGCGTATGTGACCAATTGCATATGTGACGAACTACTTGTGAGACGAATCGCCAAAGGGACCAATTACGTAAATCAAACAACCAGACAACCTGAGTGTAATCCTTTAATTTATAGGTTGTTTTAGAACAACTTTTTTATTACACTCGGTTGATGGTTAGCCATCAACATCTACAGATCTCCTGAGGATGCCTTGCGTAGAGGCGAAACACGTGTCGCAGAGACGAGCACGGCAGTCGGGGCGGCGACAGTATGGCTTTATCATGGACGTGGCCGTTATATGAACTAAAATTATCTCAAAATAGCAGCGCTTCCCCCTCCCACGCACGCGATGTTCCATAGTCCTCACTTGGCGTAATAAATTCTTTGATCCTTCATCTATCCAGTGGTGTGATTGAATTTTGGATGGAGATGATAGATATGTAGCTGCAACACCAAACTGTATCCCCGATTTTGTTATTATTCGTTTTTTTGAATTGCCTCCCTGTGGAAGCTATTTTAAAGACATATTGACGTGAAAATAAATAAATAAATATTGTTACACAAATTACACAGCGCCATCTAGCCCCAAAGTAAGCGAAGCTTGCGTTATTGGTACTAGACAACTGATAAACATACGTAAATACATTTTTATTTTGTAAATACCCACTTAAATGATACATAGAAAACACCCAGACCAAAACAAACAGACATGTTCATGCACACAAATGTTTGTCTTATGTGGGAATCGAACCCACGAGCGTTGGTGTCGAAGCCACGTCATTGACCGATACGCCACCGAGCTCGTGAAAAAACTTACATTATCCTCATTTGGTGTGGAGTTCTTTCGTTTCTTCCTTTTAGATTTTTTGTCCTTTTTCTTCTTGAGCTTAGAGAGCAGGACCTCATCGTCAGAAGATAAGTTCGTTTGAGGCAGGTCTTCTTCGAAATGAGATTCTTCATAATCTTCTGTTTCTGACTTCACAGGTTCTAGTGGAACCTCTGTAACAAATAATAAATAAATATTTCTGCACAATTCACACAGCGCCATCTAGCCCCAAAGTAAGCGAAGCTTGTGTTATGGGTACTAGACAACTGATAAACATACGTAAATACATTTTTTTTTGTAAATACATACTTATAATACATAGAAAACACCCAGACTAAGACAAACAGACATGTTCATGCACACAAATGTTTGTCTTGTGCGGGAATCGAACCTACGACCTCGGCGTCACAGTGGCCATTCCTAACCATTCGACCGCCGAGCTCGTCTAAATACAGAGTGGAACCGCTAAGTGACCTCACTAGATTATTTTTGAAATTATTTTGGGGTGTAAGTTGTTCATCAGCATCTTAAGATAAGATAAGATAAGATAAATTTATTTGCGAAAATAAGGTACAAAAGATGTTACAAATACATAGGTATCCAACTTATTCTACCCTCGTAGGGGCGTGCAAATTTTTCTTTAGACAATTTTATCTAAATCACATTCAATAAAACATTCTTAAATTTCCATAATTACAATAACAATAAATTAATAAATACACTACAATAGTCAATAATTTCTAAATCTGTCATTCATGTATTCAGTTACAGTATAATATGACTTATTTAAGAGCCATTCGTGTAAGTTCTTCTTAAATAATGACATTCTTAATGTTTTTAATTTGTCCGGCAAATAATTAAATTTTTTTATTGCCATGCAATGCACGTTGTCGGAATATAATGCGAGTCTCTGCTTAGGTACAAGTAATCTATCTTTATGTCTACTTCTGGAAGTTATACAATCACCGTGCTTAATAAAAAGGTATTGATATTTCTGAACGAAAATACACATTTCGTAAATATATAAACACGGAAGAGGTAAAATATTAGATGTTTTGAACAGGGGCTTACAACTGTTCATTACATCAACATTGTGTATAACTCGAATACATTTTTTTTGACATATGAACACTTTTAATACATCGACTGAGTTACCCCATAAAATAACTCCATATCTTAGCAACGATGACACATAGCCATGGTAAGCCATGATGGCAGCTTTAATTGATGCTATACATCTCACTCTTCCTAGCACATATACAAACCTATCCAGTTTGCGACAAAGTAAATTTATATGACTTTTCCAATTGCAAAGATTATCCAATGTTATGCCAAGAAAAACAGTTGATTCTATTTCTTCAATTTTTGCATTATTATATGTTATATTAATAGGCATCTTATGTACATTATTATTGGTTTTAAAGTTAATTAGTTTCGTTTTAGACATATTTATAGTTAAATTGTTTTGTTCAAGCCAATCAATTGTATTTTTAAGAGTAGTCTCAATGTCCGCTTTATAATCTACATTATCTTTTTTCTCAATTAGGAGTGTAGTGTCATCGGCAAATAATATACATTTGCTATCTATGGCGTCAGGAAAATCATTAATATAGATTAAAAATAATAATGGTCCTAAAATACTGCCTTGAGGTACACCAGAATTAATGAGACAGTATTTAGATCTAAATGATTTTTTATTGCGTCCTATTATTTTTTTAATTTCAACACACTGTTGTCGAGAGCGCAAGTAGCTTTCAAACCATGAGTGAGCTGTGCCGCGGATTCCATACCGCCACAATTTATTCAATAAAATGTCATGAGATACAAAGTCAAAAGCTTTTGTCATATCAAGGAAAATAGCTGTTATAGGCACTTTGTCATTTAATTTTTTTGTTACAGTCTTAATTAGTTCATAGCACGCTAAGATAGTCGACATATTTTTTCTAAAGCCAAATTGTTCTTCCTTCAAAACATTAAAAATAGTCAAAAATGCATATATTTTATCGTACATTATTCTCTATATATTCTTGGGGTGTACTTGGGGTGTCTCTATGTATTCTTGGGGTGTACACACAACAACCCTCAAGGGATTTTTTTTTATACTGCGTCGGGTGGCAGACAAGCATACGGCCCGCCTGATGTAAAGCGTTTACCGTAGCCATATTAACACTCGCAACATAAAGTATCGCTCGCGCGTCGCCACCCCCGCTGCCAACGCAGCATCTCGACCTCACTCACCCGCAGGAACAAAACAACCCTCAAGGGAATTGTTATTTGGCTGCGGTATACTGTGAGGTGGAGGTACATTCCCCAGTCGGGTAGCTTACAATTACGCTCCCTACCTATCTTTTCGCCAGAGCTTCGTTTGTCAGCCAGCAGGGTGCGCCACGTGCAGGTGAAGTTGGCTTTGGTTCAAAGATCTTGATGAACCACTTACACCCCAAAAATTATTATAATAGATTTTGAAATATCACGTCACGAAATTTAGGACCCCTCCCGCCCCCTCGTCACACAATATCACACTTCGTCGACTGCCTCCCTCCCCCTTAAAGTGTGACGTAATTTATGGATGGCCCCTAACCACAGCCCTAACCACGATTACGACTTACCAAATGTCTCAATTTTTTCAACAGTATCTTCTGGCTGTTCAATTTTTATTGCAAGCTTGTCTTCACTCGACGTGTCCTTGATGTCTCCGCTTAACTCTTCTGTCACAAGAGCTGATATGGACAGACGGTTTGTCGCATGCTCCGTTAGTTCCTTTGGGCAGTTCAGGAACATATGCTGTGAATTATTATGTTTGGTAAGCAATGGTGTACTATTGGCCGTGTGGTTTCCGGCAGACTAGAATAGAATCACTCCGTCTCTTCCCGTGGATGTCGTACAAGGCGACTACGGGAAATACATTATAAGACATCGATCAGGCCTCCCCAACCCGTTTGACCAGCGTGGGGAGTGTAGGCCAAATCCTCCTTCCGGTCTAGGACGGACGAGAGAGGGTCGTGCTCCTGTAGTGGAGACTAAAATGGGCCTGATGATGATGAAGCAATGGTGAAGACCTGGAGGAGGAGTATGTTCATGGGACGGACGTGAAGTTGAGTTGAAGCTGCTTTCAATTCATCTTAATTGTTATGGTGACGAATTTTTGTAGTCGCAATGTGGCGCCATCTACCTATTATATATTACACTACTAAATTAGGTTATATTAAGCTAGTTATGAATAATGGAGAATGTTGACTAATTTTGATTATTAGCACTCCATATTCTCTGTCAAAAATAAAAAATACTAGTGAAAGAATTACTTCGATATGTCAATTAGTTTCCGATTTAGAAGTAAAACAAGTTGTAACCTTACGACGCGGGCTGTGTGACGTCATCGTACAACACGCTTAGTCCGGCTCACTCAGTCCGCTCGCGGTCGCGCCCGTGCCGTTGAAATTATACCTAAATACTATAATTACAATTAAATAATTAATTAAATACTATAATAATAATAATTATAAAAGCAGTTATGGCAGGCGTCCGTCCCTCTTCTGTAATAGCCCGGTATTAAGTTCACCCAGATCTCATCTCCATAGCCCATTTATTTTCCATCACACTTCGCAATAGTCTCAACGCCTGCCGAGACCTCCTCATGGGTATATCGTTCCATTAATATATCCTGGAGCGGGTCACGGCGGGCGTACAACATTACATCAAACTTCTCAAAGGGGCCTCTACGTGTTGGATCTATATCCCCGCGTATGCCTATCAAATGACCGGGCTTGACCCGTGAATTAAGAGAGATACATAATTAATTAAATTTATTATAAAATTTATTAAAATTATTTTTATTTAATTTTATTATAAATTTATTTTAAATTTTAATTACCATAATAATTAATTAAATACTATAATAAGAATGTCACATCCCTAATACTAAGCCGAGCCGTGGCCGTGGCCCGTGCGATGCGTTGTGAAATGACGTCACAAGACTGTTAGCGGGACTCGATATTTTTCGAAACTTTGAATGCCTATAAAATCAAAACTACTAGGTATTTTTGACTACAACAAAAACTAGTGTGTTTATATACATACAGGCTTCACTGAGACAACATTTCAAGTGATTTGGGGTACCTAGTAACATTCTTCATTGTTGTTATTAAAAATTAACTGACCTGCCTAGAATAGTTGATGAGAACATCAAAAGACTTCAAAATCTGAGCTTGGAACCGACTTATCGTCTTCACTGTTGCCAGACATTCCCAGCACACCTGGATTGCTAGACCATCTGGAACCTGGAATTTTACACACACATCTTCTTAATATATAAAAAAAATGTGTCACATCGTTTGTCCGCGATGGAATCCTAAACTACTGAACCGATTTTAATAAAATTTTGCACAGTGTGTGCAGTTTGATCTAACTTGAGAGATAGGATAGTTTATAACTCATCGGAAAAATTAACGTAAAAATATTTAAAGGCGATTCGAAGTTCGCCAGGCCAGCTAGTAAATTATAAATAAACAACATATATTATAAATAAATAAATAAATATTGTCAGACAAATTATACAGCGCCATCTAGCCCCAAAGTAAGCGAAGCTTGTGTTATGGGTACTAGACAACTGATAAACATACATTATAAAAGCTATACAACAGAGAATGATTTCCTACTCCTACTAATTTCATCTAATTGAATTCATTGTGAGTATTGCCACTTGTCAAGACTTCCAAACGACTGCCATAAGATACCAGAAACCATTGGATTATCACCAGTGATCGGCGTTAGTAGTGCCATTTGGGGTCAATGGACTTGAATGTTGATGTTAATATGGATAAGACCATGGGATTCCGGGATTACGTTTAGTCTAGTTTAGTAGTACATTATATTTTTCCAGTTGTCGCTGTATCGTTAAGTGTGTAATACGTGAAAATTCAATTATGAAGAAATTCTCCAGACGAACATTTAAGAAAAATAATAGAATAAAAGTTAAGTTAAATAATAGCATGGTAAAGCATATAAATAGGTATGTAAAATACAAATAGTACTAAAATAATTCAAAGTTAAATAAAATTGTTTAATGAAAATGCTGGGATTTGGGAGGCATATCCATATTAAGACAACGGTCACAAATCCCGCATAATGGCACTACCAACGCCGATCACTGATTATCACCCTAACATATTTGCTGCTAACTATCCTAGGAGAGCAGTCAAAAGACTAAAGCGGAAGGACATACTCCAATTACACAGCATACCTAACTGATGTGCTTTGAGTAGATACCTCCACTGGGAGGCACACTTGACCTGAATATACTCCGTTCATCCGATCTGCTGAAAGTCATATCTACCTATTGCAAATAAAATAAAATAAAAATGCAATACTGTGTTTATAATCTTTTCCTTTCTTAGTGTTTAATCATTGTTACTCTACAGCAGTGTTTTTCAAAGTGTGGGATGCAACCTCATGAGGAGTCCCCAAGTCTCTACAAGGGGGCCCGGGATGCGACCTCATGAGGGGTCCTCAAGTCTCTACAAGGGGGCCTGGGATGCGACCTCATGAGGGGTCCTCAAGTCTCTGCAAGGGGGCCACGAAAGATTGTGAAACTTAAAACATTCAAGAAGATATTTTTATTCAGATTCATTTGGAACATAATTTTGTTGTATTTAATTAACTGACACCAAAATAAATAAAACTGTATAGATTTAATATTTGTAATATAATAAAATACATACAGGTTTTTACAAACTAAATGGGTTGGGCCATGAAAAAGTTTGAAAAACACTGCTATACAGTATTGAGAAATATTTACACTATTGTATTAAATAGTTGATAAATAAAATAGTATAAGATATAATCTTCAGAAATAATGAATGGAAATGTGTAAAGGGGCTTTTCCAGGGTTGGCAACACGCGATGACCTTGGCGCTCCCAGCATCTATAGACTGCAGCGACAGCTTACGATCAAGCGGGCCGTATGCCTCTTTCCTATTTAGTGTTATAAAAAAAATACTATGTTGGAAGCTAGATTTTTAATAAAAGTTTGTCATTTTTGGAAATGATTTCAGATAGTCTAATCTCAATAATAGTTATCTGGTTCTAATCTGAGGCAAAGTACGCATTCCATTACAATTAAAAATAAAAATCCAAATGCGTATCCATTCATTTTTGTTCTTGTTTACATTGTTACTAAATCAATTTATAACATAAATCAAAGCTTAAACTGCAATTAATAGGTCTGAGGTACATTTATTATGTCGTGAAAATGTATTGAAAATTAAATAAAACCATACTAACATCTATATTTGCTAAAAGTTTGAAGCACTCTTTGACTTCAATATCGTAAAACATATTTCTTTTGTAGTTCAAACATCCAACACATATCCCATTCACATTAAAACCTTCGATATTTATGTCAATTTCTCTCATTTTGAATGATTTTATCGACAAAAGATACAAAATTTAATAAGAATAAAAGGATACTTCATAGCTTTCTTTCGGCCATTTTGTTTGGATTTTTGACAGCTTTCGTTTGTTATGTTGTCAACAGTGTTTTTGCTTCTTCTTCCTTTTTCTTTCTCAAAGTTTTATGGCGCTGGATAATCCAACATGGTTCGACATCTTTATTATTATTTTTTATCTTCATTTAGGCTTCAGAGATATGCCCAAAAATTTAGAAGAATCATCATTTTTATAAATTTTTGTGATCACTTACCACATTAACGATCGTCATATTTTATTGAGTTCAAGAAATTGTGGAATAAATTTCCAGAATTTCCAGACAATATATTTCGGTATCACGAAGAATTAAAAATCAGGCTTTAAAGACTTTGTATCCGGGGCAGTACAAGTATCGATAACAAAAAAAACTTAAATACAGCCAACATAAAAAATAAAAATATTTTTTCTTCTTGTCTAATTGTTTGCAATCACATTCTAAATTAATTTATTCAAGCGCTGATCTGTAAGCGTAGCGAAACATTCCAAGCCTTTGGATACATTATAGTATTCTTTTGCGGATTTTCAGCTACCTACGTTTAGGTGATGGCGTGCATGACAAAAAACCGACTCCTTGCATACCTAAACCTTGACTTGATCATGACTGCTCGACTCGTGTCCTTTTAATGTTTAAAATTAATAGTTAAATGCCGGACTTTGGACTTGGTCTTATAATTTATTAATTGCACGTCGCTGGTGTGCTAATAATTATATTATTGTCTAATACTACTTATTTGAATATGTTTAGAAAACGACTTTTTAAACTGTGAAATATGTTACTAATCTGTAAATGATTTTTTAACAAAAACTTGACTTTATTCATATTATAAAATGACATTAATTCTCGTGTCTTATTAGTCTATTTGACAATGTTCAAAAATTGTATAAATCTGTATTAATTATTTAACATTATCGTAAAATACACAAAACCATAAAGATCTGCAAACTTTCATTCAGACTTTTTTTTAGCGCCGATCAAAGTTTGGCGGGAAAGTCCATTTTAAAAGTATGAGATAATATTTCCATTCCAAAAAATAAAAATATTTCCATTGGAGAAGCAATAAAAATGCAAACTTTTATTATAATACTAATTACATAAACGTAATATTTAACATAGCTGTCGTACAAATTTTCTGATTTGATGCATACAAAATACAAACCTGTGACGTCATTATTCGGTAGTCTTTTATGGGGTGTTTTCATGACAGTCTAAAAATTGTGATTTTCAAATTAACATGTATCTCGAAAGATTCTTGTGCTACCGAAGTAATTCTTTCACCTATGGTTATATTATTTAGACGTCCATACATATCAAACTGCAAAAAATGTTAGTCAAATAGCTTACCTAATAAATAATTTACTGTATCGAACTCACTGTTAAATTTTATTATTAATTATCACATGTAACTAAGTTTTAATTGTATGCTTTATTACTGTACATATGTTTAACAAATAAAGCTTTGATTATATGAGGCATAGTACGATTTATCGACCACCTAGTTAATTAGAGTTTTATAGTGATCTTTGTCTTTTTTTAAATGCATAAAACCTTTTTTTGATTACCAATATTTGTATCTTTTGTATGAAGCTATACATTTTTTACTAAACAATTCATTTTGGGAAAAATCATTATTCAAAGAAAGTGGTCATTATATGCCCTATGCCCGTCTGGCCGTAGTATGACATAGACACTAATTCCATTATACAAGAGATGATTTTGAAATAAAAATATAATTGTAAATGATTAGGTTTTTTTTTAACAAAAATAACATTCAACGTTTTTTTTTAATAAAAATAACATTCTACGTTTTTTTAACAAAAATAACATTCTACGTTTTTTTTAACAAATATAACATTCTTATAGTAGCTTACAAAAAATAATTAATTTAATCATTGATTTAAGAAATGGGACCGCCACAGTTTCTACAAAACAGTTCATTTATTGCAATGACAGATTGACTTAAATCATTATAATAAAAAAATATTCATTGTCGGTTATCAGTAAAGAGATCAAAGTTCAAACTATGCAGTGCCTAATTAAAAATAGGGATAATGGAAACAAATTATTTATAAAACAACAGAGAGCTCCATAACATACATAGGGCATAATACGACTACTTTGTTTTAGTCTTAATTTTAATATTTTTTAAGTAACAGTTCTTAGGTATACATAGTACAGGTAAAAATTAAGACCACACCATATTTCAAAATATGTTTTAATGCCAGTGCACATGGGGCCTGATTAAGGGTTAAATAGCTGACTTAGGCCAACTTGTCAGAATATTAAAAATATTAAAAAAAATGAAAAATTCACCTCAACCGGTGGCTCAAATAGGGGTGTAGACTATTTTTTGGAAATTTTTTTTTTACAGATGTGCATTTATTACACCTAAAAATATATAAAAAATAAATACTCTCTTACTTAAACTTAAATTAAAAAACCACTTATTAAATTTCGTTTTAAAATTTCCCGGTAAAACGCTAAAGTTCTGTCATGGCGTCGCTATGACGTCACGATCCTCTAAAAAACAACATTGTTTCATAGTAAGCGGATGCAGTTCATTGTATATTTTATGCGTATAATAATAAAAATTGTATAGAAATGGATTCCAAGTTCTACAAGTATTGTGCAGTGAATTTGTGTCAAAATACTACAATCAAAACTAACCACAAAAACTGTTTGTGCACGTGCCAAAACAAAAAGCAATACGAAACAAGTTATAAGTTAATTTAAAAAATCAAAAACCCGACTGCACAACAGATTTATTAATGAGTATCATATAAGCTATCACCAATTTAATTAGTTTTGTGTTTCTTAACTAATAGGGATGGCCCGCAAAATAATAGATTTGTCACCAAAATCTAGATTTTGGTGACAAATCTATTATTTTACAGACTATTATTTTGTGACTAGTCACCAAACAATATAAAATCGATTCCACAATAAATCACCTAAAATCATAGACATATAGGGTCTAGTACCAAATAAATGTTTTTGTATGTATTATATTGTCAATTATTAATAATTAAGCTTATTTGACACCACATCATTCACCATCTAGGTTGATGGAGCTCCGCTTCGCGGAGCTCCTATTTCCGATGACAAGACACAAGAAAACCCTAACCTGACCAAAAATCAACTCAAATCTAACCAAAACATGATGAACCAAACCAATATGACGCCAATTTGACTTCGCCCCTATTAGCCATGTTTTAAGGAGCTGATTATATATAGCTATTTATTTGGTGACAGATCTATTATTTTGATGATCAAACGAATTAAATGATAATAGTAGTTTGTTAAGCTGATGATTTAAATTTATAGACAGTTTTGATTAAAATGATGACTAATTAGGGTTTGGGTCCCGGGACGTCTCGGGTCTCGAAGTCCCGGGATTTTTCGTAATTTTAGTTGTCTCGAGTCCCGGGACGAGACTCGAGACGAGACAAGATTATCGAAATTCATTTTTATTCTCAAATAATTGAAGGAGCATAGTAAGTTTCAGCATAGCATCTGTAAGTTTATTGAATAACTACGTGGTCTGCTAAGTAACTACCGGTTAACTAATAGGCCTTTTCATCACATTTTTTTTATGCGCATGCATTAGCATCAGCCATCTTTTTCGTACTGTTTTTAGGGTTCCGTACCTCAAAAGGAAAAACGGAATCCTTATAAGATCACTTTGTTGTCCGTCTGTCTGTCTGTCTGTCTGTCAAGAATTTCTATGTCGAGAATGCGTGGAGGTATCAAGCTGAAATTTGAACTGTATACTCAGGTCTACGGTCTAATACATACGGAATTTTTTTTTTACAGATGTGCATTTATTACACCTAAAAATATATAAAAAATAAATACTCTCTTACTTAAACTTAAATTAAAAAACCACTTATTAAATTTCGTTTTAAAATTTCCCGGTAAAACGCTAAAGTTCTGTCATGGCGTCGCTATGACGTCACGATCCTCTAAAAAACAACATTGTTTCATAGTAAGCGGATGCAGTTCATTGTATATTTTATGCGTATAATAATAAAAATTGTATAGAAATGGATTCCAAGTTCTACAAGTATTGTGCAGTGAATTTGTGTCAAAATACTACAATCAAAACTAACCACAAAAACTGTTTGTGCACGTGCCAAAACAAAAAGCAATACGAAACAAGTTATAAGTTAATTTAAAAAATCAAAAACCCGACTGCACAACAGATTTATTAATGAGTATCATATAAGCTATCACCAATTTAATTAGTTTTGTGTTTCTTAACTAATAGGGATGGCCCGCAAAATAATAGATTTGTCACCAAAATCTAGATTTTGGTGACAAATCTATTATTTTGCAGACTATTATTTTGTGACTAGTCACCAAACAATATAAAATCGATTCCACAATAAATCACCTAAAATCATAGACATATAGGGTCTAGTACCAAATAAATGTTTTTGTATGTATTATATTGTCAATTATTAATAATTAAGCTTACTTGACACCACATCATTCACCATCTAGGTTGATGGAGCAATAGGAGCTCCGCGTCGCGGAGCTCCTATTTCCGATGACAAGACACAAGAAAACCCTAACCTGACCAAAAATCAACTCAAATCTAACCAAAACATGATGAACCAAACCAATATGACGCCAATTTGACTTCGCCCCTATTAGCCATGTTTTAAGGAGCTGATTATATATAGCTATTTATTTGGTGACAGATCTATTATTTTGATGATCAAACGAATTAAATGATAATAGTAGTTTGTTAAGCTGATGATTTAAATTTATAGACAGTTTTGATTAAAATGATGACTAATTAGGGTTTGGGTCCCGGGACGTCTCGGGTCTCGAAGTCCCGGGATTTTTCGTAATTTTAGTTGTCTCGAGTCCCGGGACTCGAGACTCGAGACGAGACAAGATTATCGAAATTCATTTTTATTCTCAAATAATTGAAGGAGCATAGTAAGTTTCAGCATAGCATCTGTAAGTTTATTGAATAACTACGTGGTCTGCTAAGTAACTACCGGTTAACTAATAGGCCTTTTCATCACATTTTTTTTATGCGCATGCATTAGCATCAGCCATCTTTTTCGTACTGTTTTTAGGGTTCCGTACCTCAAAAGGAAAAACGGAACCCTTATAAGATCACTTTGTTGTCCGTCTGTCTGTCTGTCTGTCTGTCAAGAATTTCTATGTCGAGAATGCGTGGAGGTATCAAGCTGAAATTTGAACTGTATACTCAGGTCTACGGTCTCATGAAGTTGTAAAAAAGTTAAACTGCTGAGTTTACGTAGAAAAAAGTTACGGCCGTTTATTCAGCAAAATTCATAAAAATGTTAAATATAAAATTGTTCAAGACAAAATTACAAGGATGGCTAAATGAAAAAAATTTTTACAATTTAAAGGATTTTCTTGACATGAGAAGTTTTTAAGATATGAGAAGTAGGTAATTTGCTTATTATTTGTATCGTTGCATGCTATCTCTCCGTTAGCAAAACATGAATGTTCTCAGACTAAATTTAAGACCTATGTATACCATGTTTTAAGCAATAAAGATTATTATTATTATTATTATTATAAAAAAAACGCATATTTCGACACACTCAAGGGAATCAAAACCTATAGGGTACTTCCCGTTGACCTAGAACTATGAAATTTGGCAAGTATCATCGTTATAGACTACAAGTACAAGAATAAATCTCAAAACTGTACATTTGTAATTAAATCTTAAAAAATAGGGT
The DNA here is from genome assembly GCA_937001555.2 of Hypsopygia costalis. Taxonomy (NCBI): domain Eukaryota; kingdom Metazoa; phylum Arthropoda; class Insecta; order Lepidoptera; family Pyralidae; genus Hypsopygia; species Hypsopygia costalis. The sequence continues at coordinate 2,255,731 of OW443355.2, forward strand.
GTCTATATTTTTTTTAGGGTGTCGAAATTTCAAATTGAAACTACTAGTTCAAATGGGGTATCATAGGAAAGGGCTTGATGTACACATTGCAAAATATATTTTATTTATTTTTTTCGACGCATTATTTCTTATAATAACTTTTAAACTTTCGCGTTGCATGATTTATGAAATATAAGAACGGGAATTAACGCGATCATGCAAAAGGGTATTTACATACCTTTATTATTGCCTGACGTTTCGACCAGGTTGCACCGGCCGTGGTCACAGGCTGACTGTCTCAGCGGTGTTACTCTGTCTCCGTTGTCGAGGTCGATGAATCTTCATCTACCCCCGTGTTGTTCGATATCCATGTACCGCGACATACTACACTCACGACATCCCTATTCTGCGAAGTAACCGGCGCGTCCGTATTCTGTCCGTTACCCGACTGCAAACCAAAACGAATTGAGTGATCTTAATCACTGGGTTCCATGCCGCAGATAACTTATATCCATCTTCCCGATTGAAATTAGTATATTTCTTCATTTCAATCGCTTCACGCACAATTCTTGAGAAGAAGTGGCGATCTGTAGAGAGGACTTGCGTGCGATGAAATTCAATCCAGTGATTCGTGCCTGCTTCGAGTATATGTTCTGCAATCGCTGATTTGCTCGTCTGGCGGTTCTTAACAGCGGCGATGTGTTCTCTGACCCTTTCAGCGATGGTTCGCTTCGTTTGGCCTATGTAGGAACTACCGCAGCTGCAGTTTATTTTGTAGACACCTGGAGTTTGTAGTGGCAAGCTATCTTTCGGTGAACCCACCAAATGGTTGACTTTGGTACCCGTTGTATAAACGGTTGGGATGGAATATTTCTTTAATACCGAGCCAACCTTATCTGTCACTCCTTTGATGTATGGCATGTGAGCTGGTTGTCTCTTCACGCATTATTTCTTATTTATAATGAAAAATATCAAATTTATATTGATCCTACGTACGGAATCCTCGGTGGGCGAGTCCGACTCGCACTTGGCCGGTTTTTTTTATAAACAACCATACTAAAGTACCCGCTACCCGTATCAAAAATTTTAATATTAATTAAAACCGATTTTTTTAAAGAATATAGGAAAAAGTGAAAAAAAAGGAATGTTAGGTTAATTGACTTTTTGACTCTGCAATACATTTGAACTTTCATTGGGTGTGTTTAAGATATCTAGCCATATCCCCTTGTCAACTGTTTGGTCCACTGGTACATTATTCTTAATTTTATTTTTGACTCTGTAAATATCATAAATCTTTTATATATTATCTCATATTAAACATTTCCTTTATATAATAACTATTAAACATATTCATTTCAGCATTTACATTTGTCTAATTAATAACCTCAAATATAGAGTATAGCCCCAAAATATTAATTACTTATTTTATAAATTATTTACTCCCATAAATAATACTCAAAATATATTTTCAATTCTTACAAATAAATTAACATTATTAATATGAATAAAATTATAAATATTAATTTCGTTTATAAGTTTTAAGCTAGTAAACAACTGTTGATGCCCAACTACTCAAACAGCTCACTTTTAACGGAATTCGTTTAATAACTTTAAGTAAACATTTAATTTTCTGTATAATAAATGTTGTTTTTTTTTTTTTACAAAGAATTGGCTTTTTTTTAATAGGTACAATTTTAAACAAAAAACTAACTTAATTACAATTTTACGAAAGCCCCAATAAAAAAGCAAAAAGTCTCGAAGTCCCGGGAATTCCCAAACCCTATGACTAATATATTTCTTGGGGATAGATATTATTATAAGGGTACTGCAGATTAGTGACACATCTAAAATTAGGTCACAGAAAATATTGTTCCTTTATTAATCACGCGTAACAATGATATAACTCCATACAAGCAAAGCCGCAGGCAAAAACTAATATATCAAATATATGTTTGAAATCAGATCATCGAGACCTTTATTTTGATACCCATATCGATATATTAAGAAGAAAAAAAAAATACTGCAACGACAATTTTGCGGCTCACAGCCGCCATATTGATTTTTTTTTATTTGATGTAGCCTATGTCACTCTCACAGCAAATACGAATCTAACGACACCTCTCAAGCTAATATCCATCCAGCCGTTCAGGCTGCAGAGCGTGCCAAACAATTATACATACATACATACATACTCTCGAAAAACATAACCCTCCTTCTGTCGCAGTCGGGTAAAAAGTGGTTTCAACTTTCTAGGAGAGATAAACCACTAACAGTGCAAAATGTTTATTATTGCGAAGATCATTTTGATGTAAGTAATATTTTGTTACAATTCTATTACATAATGTATTGAAGTTCCGTACAAAAATACTGATAACTTGGTGAAGAAGACACAGTCATAGGTTATTTTCCTTTAAAGGTCTAAAAATGTAGTTATTAAAAATGTACTTTGTTATTTCAGATGCCAAATGATATGGAAAACTTTACAAATGTGACAAATGTACATTTAATTTCTTCTTTTTATCAAATCAAATTTTTTTTACTTTTATTTTTTGCTTTGCCATAATTTACCAGCTGAGCCGGCGAGTGCCTGACTGTAGTTGAATTGGTTATAGATTTATATATATATCATAATATTTAATTTACTAATAACTTTATTTTTGTTTTAGTTATTTTTATATAACTAGAGCTCGATGTCTGATAGGTCTGATAATGAATCTGACAACGTATATTGCTCATTATCTTCGTCGTGTGATAGTTTCTCTAGTGCTGAGAGTGACGCTGTGAAATTGCCTTCACTTGCTGAGAATCTAACTGTAACCTTCTCTTCTGTCACGAAAAACTTTAATGTAGTCCACATCAATGCTCAAAGCATTGCGTCGCATTACGCGGATCTACTTGCTACATTTTCAAACCAGAACATTCACGCAATACTTATTTCCGAAACCTTTCTCAAACCTTCATTACCCTCTACTCTGTATCCTATTCCAGGTTTCTGTTTGGTTAGGAACGATCGAACGTGCGCTACAGGCACTAGTGACTCGTCAAGAATGATGGGCTACGGGGGTGTCGCGATCTATTTGCGAAGTGAGATTTCTTGCAGGGTATTGTCTAAGTCTTTCCCTCAATTTAAAGCACCAGAACATCTTTTTCTTGAAATCACCCTACACTATTCCAAGGTAATGCTGGGTGTCTATTATAGTCCTTCATTACACATTAACTTTTTTGACTCCTTGGAAACTATTCTAGTAGATGTTCGACCTCAGGTGGACCACATAATTCTTATGGGTGATTTCAACACCTGTCTTCTCAAGGATGACTGGCGTTCAAAAAAACTTCTTGCTATGCTTCAGTCTCTTGATCTTTACCACCTACCTCTTTCTCCCACTCACTTCTCTCACAATGGACCTCCATCTCTTCTTGATTTAGCTATCACTTCCTTTCCTCAGCTAGTTGCGTCTCACGGTCAGTTTCATGCTCCAAATTTCTCAGCTCATGACCTAATCTTTGCTTCATTTAAACTTCGTGCTCCTAAGCGCAGGCATAGGGTTATGATGCTGCGGAACTTTAAGGCTATAGATCGCGATGCGTTAAGGGACGACATTTCTTCGACTGATTGGAGTGCTGTCTTTTCTGCACTCGACCCAGATGCTAAGCTTGCCGCATTTAACTCTATTATACACTCCATCTACGATAAACATGCGCCATTGCGGCCTATCCGAGTGAAGCATTTCCCCGCCCCGTGGCTTACCGAGGATATAAAGATTTATATGTTAAAAAGGGACAGAGCCAAATTAAAGTGGCGTAATAATCCGTCCGATGAAAACCGCACCAACTATATTACTTTGCGGAATGAGTGCAACAGGATGTGTAGAATGGCTAGGAGGAGACACATACACTCTTCAATTGACAACTGTCCACCAGAGAGGCTTTGGAAATATCTAAACAGCTTGGGTGTTGGTAAACCAAAGGCCAGCAATACTAGTAATATTAATATTAATGAATTAAACAAGCACTTCTCTTCTAGTACCACAAATATGTCCCCGCACGTTAAGCGCGACACATTGGCATATTTAAACGCTGCACCTAAATTGGCTGAGCAGTCATTGGAGCTTGGGGCGATTACGGCCGATGAGGTTATAAAATTGATAGGTTTTATCAAGTCAAGGGCTGTTGGGGAAGATGATATAGGACTTGTCATGATAGAGCCTATCAAGGATCTGATCAGTCCAATACTTACAGATATTCTTAACTGCTCACTCTCCTCGGGTGTTTTTCCTTCTGTTTGGGGATGTGGACACGTCATTCCAATTCCTAAAATAGCTAATGCCTCTTCCTTTTCTGACTTCCGGCCTATCTCAATCCTTCCTTTCCTTTCCAAAGTTTTAGAGCACTTTGTACATCGACGATTAACTGATCACCTGCGACAGCATAACCTTCTGAGCCGATTTCAGTCGGGGTTTCGATCTGGTCATAGTACTGTCTCTGCTCTCGTTAAGATAACCGATGATCTGAGGAAAAATATACATGACAAACTTCTTACTATACTCATCCTGTTGGACTTCTCCAACGCTTTTAATATGGTTGATCACGAGATTTTAGCCGCCGTTCTTCATCGAATCAACCTATCACCCACTACTCTTGCATGGTTCCAATCGTATCTTTGTGGCAGATCTCAACTGGTGAAGATTGATGGTAGGAAATCTGACTGGTGTAAACTTAGTGCTGGTGTTCCAAAGGGTGGTGTGCTCTCACCTGTGCTTTTCTCCATCTTCATTGACAGTATCACGTCATCTCTAAAGTCTTCTTTTCATTTGTATGCTGACGACCTACAAATATATACTGCTGACTCTCTAGAAAACATCTCAGATGCTATCAATACAGCAAATTCTGATCTCAGCACCATTGCAAAGTGGGCCAAGAATTTCGGTCTCAAAATTAATGCAGCGAAATCTCAAGCAATAGTAATAGGTAGCCCCCACTTTGTGTCTAGATCTCGAGAAGTAGATTTTCCTGATGTTATATTTGACGGCTCTATTATACCTTACTCGTCGACGGTAAAAAAATTAGGTGTTATGCTGGACCAAACGCTATCATGGAGTCCACAAGTCAATGCAATTAGTCGGAAACTTTTCGTGTCTCTCCATTCATTAAGACGATTGCAAAATTTCTGCCCATAAACACCAAGGTGTTGTTGGCTCGATCACTTCTTCTTCCCTTCCTAGATTATGGCGATGTTGCCTTCCTCGACTTGTCAGAGGAGTTACTGGACAAATTGGAAATATTGCAAAACCAATGTATTCGATTTATCTTCGGTGTACGAAAGTATGATCACATTTCTCACTTTCGCCAGCAGCTCAACTGGTTCCCGATTAGGCAGCGACGGAAAATCCATATTCTCACTTTTCTGTTCAATGTACTGTTTAACCCCTCAGCTCCCTCGTATCTTCGAGAAAGGTTCAGTTTTCGTGATGTCGATGAGCGACTGCGTCGCTGTGGTGAGCCGTTGCTAGTTATACCCACCTGCAGCACCAATTTCCTATTTGATTCTTTTGGGGTCCAGGCTGCGCGACTATGGAACTCACTACCTCTAGAGTTACGACTGTCACCATCTATCGACTCCTTCAAGACACGACTTAATAAATTCTTTTCCACGCCCACGACTGTCTGAGCAAATCCGACATGAGTATGAGCTCAAGTATATTCTAAATGTTGATCTATGTATAATTTATTTAATTACTTGTACCATAATATCCACGTAGGTACAAACGATAATAGTATTTTGTATTAAGTATTCTTGCGTTTTAGATATAATATGTTCTGTCTTATTTATGTTATGTACTTATAGTATATAATTGTGTTTCTTCGCCGCCAATTCACAGCTTCCCTTCAGGAACTCAAAGGTTGACTGGAAGAGATCCCTTATAGGGATAAGTCCGCCCTTGTACACTATGTTTTATCACTACAATCTGTGTTATGTAATATTTAATGCAATAAAGATTTTACAAACAAACAAACAAAAGTAAAATGTTCAAGCTAATCTTTATGTTTACATCAAAATGTCACTGTCACACACAATGTTTAGAAGATCGTGACGTCAAACGCTGTGATCGGTGTTTGCGATCACGTGATATTACGGATTAAATATTTACTTTTTATTAATTAAAATAAAAAAGATAATAAACTTAATGAGTAAAAATATGTCATTTTCGGTAATTCTATAATATAAACTCTCAGAAAAACAATATTTTTAGGATTATATTTCGTTCACTGTCTACACCCCTATTAGGCGGGGGAGGTGAATTTTTCCATTCCCGGTTCCTAGCTCCATCCCTGCGTGAAAACTAAAGTAACCGATATAGCTTAAAGAATAAGCAAGCAGAACAGTGGGCTAACCACATAGTTCGTAGAAATGACAAGTGCTGGGTAAGAAAGGTTTTCGATTGACGACCCACATACTGACGCAGTATAGGACGTCACCCACTACATGAGTGACGACTTCAAGAAAGTTGTAGGGAGTTTTTTTTATATGATAGGGTGGCAAACGAGCATGTGGGTCACCTGATGGAAAGCAATCACCACCGCCCAAGGAGATCAGCAACACCAAGGACTCGCCGATCCGTTGCCAGCGTATAATACTCCTTCCTTTCTTTCTGGTGACCTCACTCACTCGCAGGAACACAACAACCCTCAAGGGAATTGTTATTTGGCTGCGGTATTCCGTGAGGTGGAGGTACTTCCCCAGTCTGGCAGCTTAAATATACGCTATGCCCTACCTCTCTTTCCGCCAGAGCCTCTATTTTTGTATTTGTATAGTTTGTCAGTCGCAGGGTTAACCACGTGCAGGTGAGGTTAACTTTGGTTCAAAGATGTTGATGAACTTACACCCCAAATTAATTTTCCCAAATTACCCCAAATTAATTATCCCAAATTACCCCGAATTAATTTTCCCAAATTACCCCAAATTATTGAGTTAATGGATGCATGTAGAGGGCTCTCTAGGAGGGAGAGGCGGATTTGTAGTGTTGGCCGCCCTAGGCCGTGTCTTCGCCGCCCTAGTTCGTATCGTGCCCGCCATCGTATCTTGGTTCTTATTATTCCTCATTATATAGTATATTAGTTCTTACTTATCAGCTTTATACCTATTTATAGATTTATATAAATAGGTATAAAGCTGATAAGTAAGAACTTATAACTTATAAGAGTTAATGGATGCATGTAGAGGGCTCTCTAGGAGGGAGAGGCGGATTTGTAGTGTTGGCCGCCCTAGGCCGTGTCTTCGCCGCCCTAGTTCGTATCGTGCCCGCCATCGTATCTTGGTTCTTATTATTCCTCATTATATAGTATATTAGTTCTTACTTATCAGCTTTATACCTATTTATATAAATCTTCTCCGCAAAACCGCCATGGGAGACAGTAATTTCTAAGAATTTCCTTTCGATAATACCCTGCTGCGGCCGCCCCTAACATTTGGCCGCCCAAGGCCCGGGCCTATTTGGCCTTAAGGACATTCCGTCATTGGACCTATATACTGAATACGGGTTCAGATGATGATGAATATGATGCTAACCAAGGTAATATGTTACTCAAAAAATTAAAAAGATCATAAATTTTAATGCAAATAATATAAAACATTTAATCACTTTTAGTACAAAACCAATTATATACATTCATAAATAGCAATAAAAATTGTTTATTCCTGACATGAAACAGCTAACGCTGCTGGTCACCACGCGCTCGTAACTCCACAATATCTCCCATAAAACCGTACTGATAGCTTAAGGCACAAAACACACGGCGGGCCGGAGCAAACCCACCACCTTCCCATGGCTCCATCGACCTCCTGGTCATTTGAGCCGAATCGCGGGAGATGCTCACCACACACTGCATAATTAGCTTCGCGGTGCCGTGCCACGTCTTCACTCCCTACAAGTTATTTATTCTCTGTTCTTTGTCCCTTCGCCCTCTCCCCTTCCTGGGCGTCGTGTACAGTCACAGTTTCGCTGCCTTCATCATGCGCTCCTCCTCTCTTTTCCGCTTTCCTTGGCGCGTGCCACTTGAGGACGAATTTCTTCAGTGTGAAGAAGTTCTTAGTAGAAGGCGGGGCGCGGCAGTCGTTTTAACCGCAAAGCAATAAATAATATATAATAAGAGTTGGGGTGTAAGTGGTTCATCAAGATCTTTGAACCAAAGCCAACTTCACCTGCACGTGGTGCACCCTGCTGACTGACAAACGAAGCTCTGGCGAGAGGTAGGGAGCGTAATTGTAAGCTACCTGACTGGGGAATGTACCTCCACCTCACAGAATACCGCAGCCAAATAACAATTCCCTTGAGGGTTGTTGTGTTCTTGCGAGTGAGTGAGGTCACCAGAAAGGAAGGAGATGCTGCGTTGGCAGCGGGAGTGGCGGCGCACGAGTGATATTTTATGTCGCGATCGTTAATATGGCTATGGTAACCGCTTCACATTAAGCCGTATGCTTGACTGCCACCCGACGTAGGATAAAAAAATAAAAAATTCGGTGCTCTATCGTTTGCGGTCAATTTGACCAGCCCGCCGCATCCCGCCGTGTGTTTCCCGCCTTAAAGTTTCACATCTGTCAAGCGTCCCGCGACGGTTCAGTGCTTTTTATTCTTATAATGGACCAAATGATCACACTGCCTCAGTCGCTCAGCTGCTTGCTCTGGCGTCAGATCTCGCTGAGGCTGCGCCAGCATCTCAAAGCCCACCATGAACTTCTTGACAGAAGCTGATCTTAGCAATGGTGGTAGGTATACGCCATGAAGCAACCAATGAGGGGAGTCTCCAGGGTCGTGGGTTGGACCAGTCGGAGCACCTGAAAATAATGGAGTGATATTTTTTTGTTACACAGCGCCACCTAGTCCCAAATTAAGCGCACAGCATCATCTTTTTTTGTAAATACATACTTGATGAGCGTGTGGAATGGTTAGCAATGGCCACTTTGACTCCGACGTCGCGGGTTCGATTCCCGCACAAGACTATTATAGAATATTTGTCTTGTGCGTTTGTCATGTCTGTTTGTCTTGGTCTGGGTGTTTTCTGTGAAAGTTGTCTGTGACTTGTTTCGAAAATTGTTTTGTGCATTGAGATATTTACTGGTTGTCAATTTGTACTTTTATATAAATTGTTTGAGTATATAATATTTATTTATATTCATTGTATTACTTCCATAAAATTATAAAAGTTCATAATATAGTAAGTAACACGACATTTATTGACTGTTAGGCGCGTACGAAGTTCGCCGAGTCAGCTGGTTAATATAAACGGGTTGCACTCCGGGAGTGCCGGCAGAAGTGAAAACTTACATTTTTGCATATTTTAGAATGGTTAGGGAATAATTTCGCACTAATTGCTTTATTTTATCAGTATAAAAGTACTATCATTTACGCGGTAAAATACAATATTATTTATTGCGCTATCGTACACAAACATGACAATTTATATTAAATTAAAAATAAACAGCAGGAGCAGGCATAAATTTTCGCCGCGCGGTAGAAAGAGCGGGATATTACTTCCTCTCCTACGCCGCGCCGGCGGTCTACGCTCCCTCCGTCTTACGAATTTTCGATCAGGTCACAAGTCCTGACGCGAGTTTAACAATTTTTACCCATCCCAAAAAGTGCATAACGCCGCTAACGAAGTTCTCACTTCAACAATCTAATCTTTCCTTTTCAAAACTTACCATGCCACCCCATGCTATACGGGAAGCTACATTTAAACAAATTATCATATTTGACATTCAAATATTTCATGATCTCTGCTAAAGATGTCTTCTGGTCTTCCGTGAGGTCAGTCAATCGCTGAGGGTAATGGTTTTTGGGTAACAACATGGTCTCGAAAGGCCAAGCTGCCCAGTAAGGCACTAATGCTACCCACTCAGTATTTTGGACTACGATTCGATCCTGTAAATTAACAAGATTTGGGGTTAAAATCCCTTAGTATCATGGTCATTTTTCTAATTTGAAAAGGTGATTTTGGTAATTTTGCTAATTAGACCTTCTGAACGTCATTTTGCTGATTTGACCTACTGAAGGTCATTTTGGTCATTTTGCTAATTTGACCTTCTGAAGGTCATTTTGGTCATGTTGCTAATTTGACCTTCTGAAGTTCATTTTGGTATATTTGTTAATTTGACCTTCTGAAGGTCATTTTGGTCATTTTGCTAATTTGACTTTCTGAAGGACAAATTAGTAAAATGACCATGGTGTATTAACGACATGAAAGTAAAACGACCTACTAGTAAAACGTCAGAAATCTAAAATAGTCATGCTAGGAGAACGTCTGAAATGAAAAACATCATGTTAGAGAAAAGTACTTTTGCGTTATTGTACATTCAAGTGCATTTTATAAATTACTCCATTGTTTTCCTTATAATAAAAGTGACTGGCTTCATTTAGTACTGGCCACTTGTAGAAGTAATATACATATTTATCACAATTAAATCATGTCTATGAAATTCTTAATTTCAATATATTTACTTTTTTATATTCCGTGACAGTACAGCGCCATCTAGTCTCATATGACGTTTTTCATTTCAGACGTTTTACTAGTAGGTAGCAAAGAGAATGTAACCACTACGTTTTAAGAGACGGATGTGCCATACAAATAGCGTAATTCTAATATGTATGAAATGGAAGCGAAAACAATCAGAATTTGTACCAAATTCGCTTCCGATTCATAGAGTCGTTTTTTTACCTTGAGTTGCGCCAGGCTGGTAGGTAGGTCGTTTTACTTTCATGTCGTTATGCATCATGGTCATTTTGCTAATTTAACTTAACCTGATGATACGGAGGATACATTCGACCTGCCTCTATTGTGAGAAGAAGAAAGCAAGTTATGTGCACTCAGTTACGCATCATTTATCGTCGCGGCACACAACACAACACAACACATTGACAGGCCTTATATGGAGCAGTGCTTAGTGCGTGCTTTTTCTTCGTATTCGATCATGACCGTAGTTCTTCTCTATTTGGTCCGTTTGATTACGTACAAACCGACCAAATAGAGAAGAACTCTCATGTTGTGAATTTACAAGACGCGTGTTACATATCAAAATTATGTGGCTTACTTGCTCACATTTTGAAGTGAGCAACCCGGCTAATTTGGATATTTAATTGATTCAAGTGTTATTTTGCGGAAGTTAAATTTACAGGCAATTTGATCTACACTACTTTGCGTGCTTCCGCCACCAATTAGTTCATGTAAACTATTGCCGGCCGGCACCCACCCACTACCGTTAGTAGTTGCATGCGACTGCCGTGGCTGCTTTGGTCGTCTTTGCTCCAGCTGCTGTGGTCGTCTCAGCGAATCTCCAACATCTGAAACAGAAGATACATGCGACCGCCACTGCCCCGACTGCCGTGGTCGTCTCTGCGACACGTGTATCTTCTGTTTCAGATGTTGGAGATTCGCCGAAACGACCACAGCAGTTGGAGCAGAGATGACCAAAGCAGCCACGGCAGTCGCATGCAACTACTAACGGTAGTGGGTGGGTGCCGGCCGGCAGTAGTTTGCATGAACTAATTGGTGGCGGAAGCACGCAATGTAGAGTAGATCAAATTGCCTGTACTTACGAATGTGACCAAAAGACTCGCAATAAGCCCTCAGTTTGCTATAGTACCAGACATTTACGCGGTCGAAGCTACATGCGAAAGCTAGTTCTTCATAAAATCTTACACAAGATGTCCAAAAACTGTACCTTTTTCTCCAATTCTTGTTGTAAATAGTCCACAAGAAGCGATTTTCCATGATCTTCAAAGTATTCCTTTTGACATCTGAAAGGTATAGTTATCCATATCATCTTGACAATTGGTGATCTACCACAGTACGCTTTTTAGGACATTTTCTACTACGAACTATGAAATTGTGGAATTAACTTCCCTCAGTAGTATTTCCGAATAATATACGACTTGGGAGCCTTCAAGCACAGTGTAAGTATATATATAGTACTACGTATAGTTTGGCTACCAATGCCCTGAGTGCATGGATGACGACGAAACAAGCATCCACCTGCTTGCCGAGTGCCCCATGTACTCACTGATAATATGGGAGACCATGGGGGTGGACACGTTAGACAAAGAAGACCTAGAAGACCTGAAGGTGGAACAGATCGTAAGGTTTTGCAAGGAAATAGGTTGGTTCGACGGAACGCCGTGGTTGCCGGATAAACCCACATCCTCCCCCAAAAGGGAGGACCAGGGGAAATGGGTGAAATGGCCTAAGATAAGGCTGATCACCCGCCCGACAGCCGGCGTCCCCTTTGGAAATAATAATAATAATAGTTTGGCCACTCCTTGCCGCTCTTTCGTATCGACCTCACGTCCCCTCCACACTAGGGTTGTAACGAAGATCATCTTAGCGGAGGCGGTGGCGGAAGCGGAGGTGACGAGGTTCACCTCCGTGGATGCGGAGGTGAACCTCGTCGGAGGCGGAGGTGAAAATGGATGTAGAAAAAATAGTAATTTATGGTTCAACAATTAAAAGAACAATATCTTTGTTTCAAATACGTACATTCATAATACATTTAAGTAAACATATAAATAAAAATTACCTTCCAATAATCATAATCAACACAAAAACTGGAATTGATGTCTTCAATTAGGTTTTATAGCGTGTTATTGTTCTATAATTACGTAAATAAACCTACGCTACAACTCCGCAAAAAATTTACGGAGGCGGAGCCGAAGTTACGATTTCTTGCGGAACTTCCGCAGTAACGGAGGCGGAGGCGAAGATCCGTTATAACCCTACGTCCACACACACACGCTCATTCACGCTCTGCACAGACGCCATTGATTATGTAGTAGTGAACAGCATTTCTATGCTGTGGCCCGGGTGTGCTTCAAGTACAGTCTATTTTTCCTATTTATATTATTATACTAGCTGTTGCCCGCGACTTCGTCGCGTGAATATCAGTTGTCGTGGTAAATACCATAGGAAATCAAGTACTTAACATAACCGTATAATTAAGAAAAAAAAACTTATGGTGAATAATTTATGTAGGTACCTATTAATTTTATATCTGCTTTCAAATTTGTTTGCAAATAATGCATTAATTGCAAACAAATTTGATTACCATAAAAAAGGTGATAGTGAGTCAATCATAAAAGATAGACATATGCTGTCGCTGACTTTTTTTTAGAACTTTTAAAGAGGAACAATTCCATCATACATGATTTTTGCGTAACTTCAACCGTTTACCCAGCGCAGGCAACGTAAGCCCTCAAAAGGAATATTTTTTCCCATTTTTCATTGGTGCTCCGCTCCTATTGGTGGTAGCGTGATATTATATAGCCTCTAGCAGAAGAAGAAGAAGAAAAACATTTATTTGCACACATTACACAGTACTATACAAACAAGTTCATTAGACACAATAAGATTAAAACATAAGAAAATTTAAAGCACTGTGCAATGTCGCAAAATGGTCCCAACTCAGTATGAAAACCGAAATCTGCAGTAGACTCGGCACAGATAGCCTTCCTTGAAGTATAGGCTATCTAACATCAAAAGATTTTTTCAATTCGAACCAGTAGTTCCTGAGAAAATCGCGTTCAAACAAACAAACTCTTCAGCTTTATATTATTAGTATAGATTTATAGGTGGAGTCACCTGATGGAAAGTATTAGTAGTAGTAATTTGTAAAGTAATGACATGCTCGCTTGTCCCCTGTCGTATAAAAAAAATTGAAATAAATACACCATACAATAACTATTATGTATAAAAGCTTGCAAAAGCAGCTCACCTGTCTTTGATCCTGGGTTCACTTGGCAAGAAACTAGACGCCCATATTTGGCAATGGGGGTGGGGGTTCGAACACCCCATTACAGCACCCTTATTTTCGAAGATCTGCACCCAAGTGTAACGGCGCCCTAATTCATTTAGTTGATTTATCCATCTGCAAATATTTTTTTCATTACCCATCGATATGGAAAAAAAATACCTCCCCAACCCGTCTGGCCAGCGTGGGGAGTGTCGGCCAAATCCTCCTTCTGTCTGGGACGGACGAGAGAGGGTCGTGCTCCAGTAGTGGAGACTAAAATGACCTGATGATGATGATGATGACGATGATGGAAAAAAAAATGGAGAGTGGCTGTGTCATGGACACGGCTGTGTGTTATACGTTATATGCACTAAAATTATCACAATATGGCAGCTCTTCCCTCTCCCTCGCACGCGATGTTCCATATTATATTATTTAGCGTAATAAATTCGTTGATCCTTCATCAATCCAGTGATGTGAATGTTGGATAGAGATAATAGATATGTAGCTGCAACACCAAAAATAAAGTTCATGCTCACCTCTTGGACAAATTGTCAAAACTATGAATCATCCTCCTATTGATTAAGTATATGTAAGTTTATATTATTTTATATGTATCATGTATTTTGTATTTATGTAATGTGTATGTATGTATATTTTCTGTTGTATTGTACAATATTGTTGTTAATTTATTTTGTATGCCGCATTCGTGTATATCTGCACTTCCCCAAGGTTGTCTGGTAGAGAATGCTTTTAGCATTAAGACCGCCTTTGTACCCTTAAATTGTGGTAAATAAAGTTTAAATAAATAAACACCAAACTGTATCCCTCGATGTTTTTGAATTGCCTCCCTATGTAAGCAATTTTAATGACGTATTCACTAACGTAAAAACGAACATACGGACAATAATTCTAAAAATAATTACTGCTCCTACAAAGACTCTTCATATTATTATGTATATCTTTTTAATCACGGGCCAAGCCCGGTCATTTGTTAGACGTGAGCGGGGATATGGATCAAACGCGTAGAGGTCCCTTGAGAATCTTAATGTAATGTCGTATACCCGCCGTGACCCGCTCCAAGATATATCAATGGAACGATATACCCATGAGTAGGTCTCGGCCAGCATTGCGCCATTTGAATAATGTGTTGAAAATTATATGGGCTATGAAAATTATAATTATTATTATACCACGGGTGCCATAGGCCTGTGAACCATTTTTTTTTCGATTTATTATTTAAAGACGTCACAATAATATAACTAAAGGTGAAAGAATTACTTCGATGGGCTAAAAACTTCTCGAGATATGATAACTTGAAGATCACAATTTTGGACTATCCCGAAAACGCTCCATACAAAAGGCATACAGTATTATGACGTCACGATACGCTATTTTAGAAATTTGTAGGACAGCTATGTTAAATATTGCGTTTATGTAGCTAGTGCCGTAACAAAAGTTATAGTATTTTTTATTGTTTCTACAATGGTAATATTTATTTTTTATAATTTCATACTTTTAAAATGGACTTTCCCACCAAACTTTGATCGACCATAAAACACGTCGGACATAAGTTATTAAAATTTTGAGATCGCAGATCGTTCTACTTTTATGTATTTTACGTTACTGATAGAGAGTTTTTATAATTTTAGAACATTGGTCACACGCCCATTGATAAACAAACATACGATCCGAATCAGTCAAATTCAAAAAGTTTCCTACTCATACTAATGAGGGTCTTTTGGCAGCACTGTAGCGTAGGGTCCAATCATTTGTCAATTCATAGCATCTTGTCAACGCTCTTGTTGACGTCTTGTGTTGTGTTGTCGTCTTGAAGTTTCACTGTCAAAAAATTCAGTACATTTTGACAATCTGGACCCGACGCCTACCTAGCGACATCTAATGTCAGAGGAAATATCAAACATCCCCATTTCTTCTGATTGACTGAGCCTTTGTTTTACCCCCGTGACTCCAGTGGACTTCATTGTTTATTGCCTTTTGACGTGACAACAACGTCTTATACCTAATTCGATGGAGCCGGCTGCACTCACGAAAAGACATGACTCATGCGGCGTTACCTCGCTCTGAGGCGTTCCATTAAAATTTTCTTTTGAAAAATGCAAACATTCCATCAGTATTCATATGACGTTGTCACGTTCAACTATCGTCAGTAAACCGACTTTACACACAACCGATTTTTTTGTGGTCGCTGCTATTAATCCTATTAAGACGAGCCCGGTGGTCGAATGGTTAGCAATGGCCACTTTGACTCCGAGGTTGCGGGTTCGATTCCCGCACAAGACAAATTTTGTGTCTATGAACACGTCTGTTTTTCTTGGTCTGGGTATTTTCTATGTTTTATATGTATTGTATTCGCGCTCTGCACAGACGTCATTGTTTATGTAGTTGTAAACGACGCGAAATTTGTATGGAGTGGCCGGGGTGTGGTTTGGGACTGGATGGCCGTGTGTAATTTGTCTACCTGTGTAGACCTGTCCTGAAAAAATACTTAGAAACTTACTCTTCAATAACGGCTGTTATTTCTTTGACAGACATCAAGGGAATCGTCATTGCAGAATCTGGGTGGAAACACATTACCCTGTAGATAAGAAGAAAATAATATTATAAAAATGGATCCCTATTTTCTTTGGTGTGACCAAAGTTTAGCGTAATAAATTCTTTGATCCTACATCTATCCGGTGGTGTGATTGAATTTTGAATGAAGAGCATAGATTCGAAACCACAACGCCAAACTGTATCCCCCGATTTTCCCTTTGGATCAGTAGTACCATTGACTAGTACCATTGATGGTACAAGTGACACAACTTTGTATCTAGGGCATGTAATATCGGAAAGTTTTCAATTCCGATACTGATTTCCGATATTAGATCTCAATATCGGAATTCCGATATTAATATCGGAATTTCTCAAATGCGTTATACATCCTCATAAAGATGGGTTCGATACAGTAAAAATAATATTTTAAATCAAATTATTTAATTTGATACAAAACTTTAAGGTTTTATTAAGTGTTTAGTTATAAAATAGTAGTTTATTTCGTATTCAGCGACCCGATAAACCATAAAAACAATACCCATGACGTTTTCAGACATTTTGGCCTCCTTTTTACCCTTTTAGGGGTTGAATTTTGAAAAATCCTGAAATTCTTGTTTACTCATTTATCTATAGAAATACTCGTGTAAAGTTTAGGATAAAATCCAACTAATCTCGTTTCCCCATACAAATTTTGGACCTCCGTTTCACTCTCATAGGGGTAAAATTTGAAAAATCCTTTTAAGTAATTTCGTGTCCACTATGTTATATTTTCAAATCGAGCCATTTTCGTAATTGAAGTCTCAGAAAACCATAGAATTGACAGCCATATTGATATTATGATATTTCAACCCCATCGCACCCCCACGGGGGTGATTTTATGTCACGTCGGCTACGTTTGATTATAAAATAATTGTTTTTTTCCTAATCAGCGATCCGATAAACTATGAAAACAATACCCATGACGATTTTCCGACTTTTTCATCCCATAAAATCAGAATCAAAATATTCTTTATTCCTTGGACTTTATAAAGTACTTAGAATTCCAAACCATTTTACCCCATTAACCATTTTGGCCCCCTTTTTACCCTTTTGGGGGTTGAATATTGAAAAATCATGAAACACGTGTTTACTCATTTATCTATCTATAGAAGTACTCTTGTAAAGTTTCGGATAAAATAGTCCAACTAATCTTGTTTCCCCATACAAACTTTGGACCCCCATTTCACCCCCTTAGGGGTTGAATTTTGAAAATTCCTTTCTTAGTGTAAGTCAGAAGGAAACGTGCCAAATTTGGAATCTCTAGTCAGCGGTTTGGGCTGTGCGTTGATATATCAGTCATTCAGTCAGTCAGGACTTTGAATTTTATATATATAGATAACCGGCCGACGAAAAACACGCTCACTTTCAAAACTGATAGGCAAAACTCATGTAAGGTAAGTAGGCCTGCGTCAGATAAAGTCCTCTTTCACCTCTGTTGTCGTATATTACTTTTTTAGTCATTACAAATCCCAAAAGATCAAATTTGTTTGGCGAAGATACGGTTCTCTTCTTTCTTCGCACTTTTCTAGTTCCTTCTCAAGTTCTTGTTGCAAGGTTAACTTACTAGTTGTAGTTGTAAGGGTTCATCATCTTCATCGGAAGATAATAAAGCAGTTGTCGTATATTCCTTCTCTGTTTCTGTGACGGCATTGGTGCTAGTTGGATTTTCTTTATATTTAAGGTGTTTCAACATGTTTACAACAACGTCACATATTGCCTCACTTGTGGGTTTCGGAAATGTATCATCTTTCCGGCGCTGTTGCTTGTGGCGCGCTTATTCACTTTATTTAAAAACAAAATTTGTCTGACTTCGATATTACGATATTGGATCACTCAGTATCGGAATTTATAATATCGGAAATCGGTTCCGAGATTCCGATATTACGATATTCCGAGATTCCGAGATTCATGCCCTATTTGTATCTCTAGTACCATCAATGGTACTAGTTACACTAATTTGCGTGGTATTTCTTCCTAGTCGTGCACTCTTGACAGGGTGGTCGTGGTCACAACTCGATCGATTCCTGTGTAACCGCTGTTCTTGCGATTCGCCGCCATGCAGTCCTATGTCCTGCGGAACTAGAGCAATCATTGATGTTGGAGTGCGTCAAAGATGTAATGAGATCGGTCCATCGTGTTGGAGAGCGCCAACGTGTTTTTTTTTTTTTTTGTACTACGTCGGGTGGCAGACAAGCATACGGCCCGCCTGATGTGAAGCGGTTACCGTAGCCATATTAAAGCTTGCAACATAAAATATTGCTCGCGCGCCGCCACCCCCGCTGCCGACGCAGCATCTCCTTCCTTTCTTTCTGGTGACCTCACTCACTCGCAGGAACACAACAACCCTCAAGGGAACCGTTATTTGGCTGCGGTATTCTGTGAGGTAGAGGTACATTCCCCAGTCGGGTAGCTTACAATTACGCCCCCTACCTCCCTTTTCGCCAGAGCTTCGTTTGTCAGTCAGCAGGGTGCACCACGTGCAGGTGAAGTTGGCTTTGGTTCAAAGATCTTGATGAACCACTTACACCCCAAGATCTCTTTCCCTCCACTTTCCCCTGCAACACCAATCGTTCCATTAATAATAATATAATAATAATAATAATAATAATTTTATATCATGAAGGATGGCACGCTTGACATCTGTCGGGCGTGTCATCTACCTGGGGAATCCCTGAGACATGTAATTTCCGGTTGTTCTCATCTTGCTAACGGCGAGTACTTGCACAGACATAATCAAGTAGCCAAGATTATCCATCAGCAGCTTGCCTTGAAATATGGTCTTGTGACCACCGAAATGCCGTACTACAGGTATATGCCAGAAGCGGTTCTTGAAAATGACCATGCCACATTGTACTGGGATCGATCTATTATCACTGACAGGACTATTGTAGCCAATAAACCTGACATTGTGCTAATAGATCGATCAACGCGCCGAGCAATCATTGTAGATATCGCTGTCCCACATGACGTTAATCTTGTGAAAGCTGAAAAAGATAAACTAACTAAGTATCTTGATTTGGCTCACGAGATTACCGACATGTGGGATGTCGATTCTACAATGATTGTTCCGATAGTTGTAACGGTTAACGGTTTAATCGCCAAGAGCTTCGATCAACATCTCAAGAAGCTCGCGTTGGGAAGCTGGATCAAGGGTCAGATACAGAAGGCTGTCCTCCTTAGCACGGCACGTATTGTGAGGAAGTTTCTGTCTCTGTGACCTTGACCACCGGTAGTTTGGACCTTGTTCCCGCTATCGGGGGGATTCTGTTTTTTATATTTTTTAATGTATTTTTTTATATTATATATTAAAAAATGTATCAAATAAGATTTTAAAATAAATAAATGTGATAATAATAATAATAAGTATAGTTGCGTTCCCAAGTACAGGATAGTCGTATCATTTCACAACCGTCACAAAGTCAATGCACTATAACAGAAACCATTGCAAATGTTCCAGAACCCACATTTTTTGACGGAGAAGATGCAAGTGATACGGCTAACACTATGGGGAACAGGTATAATGAATTAAGGAGCACCTTGGAACATGCGATTGCTGAGTATCGGTACGTACCCATTCAACATAGACCTGATATACCGCGTTTGCCCATGAATAGACAAAATAGGCAACTAATGGGAGCCTTGGACTCACTGTTATCAAACTATTTTGATAGCAGTGAAAACTTGGTAGATACGCACTCAATTTTATATTGTGCAGCGGTTACTGCATGTCGTGTGGCTCATGTTAAATTTCCAAATTGTGACAGAACCACACGACCTGCTCACGAAAAACCTGCATGGCAATATAGAATTGAGAAGCGTATAGCTGATGCCAGGGTTCTCATTGGTAAACTTATTAGTTTCAGGGCGGGTAACACCCGCCCTAGGGTTATGCGTTTTGTGACCCGAGCATTTATTGGTACTAATATTGTACCACAGGAATATTTGTCACGGGTCACAGAACGTATAGACTTATTTAAACAAAAAGTCTATGCATGGGCAAACCGCATACGTAGATATCGGAAACGTGTGGATCGATATATGCAAAATCGCATGTTTCAAAACAACCAGAAGAAGGTGTATAGAATTTGGGAGCGACCCGGACAAAGTGTGACTGATATGCATCTGCCAGATGTAGAAGCTATGAATTTATTCTGGCGAAACATCTGGTCGGTGCCTGTCAGTCACACTAACGATGAATGGATTGAAACGTTTGAACAAGCATGTGAACCGATAAGACCTATGACAACTGTAGCCATCACTAAAGAGGATGTAGTCAATGCTGTTCGGTCCTTGGCTAACTGGAAATCGCCAGGACCGGACAAATTGCAAAACTATTGGCTAAAATGGCTACCGAGTTCACATGCTTGTTTAGCGCAACAATTCCAACATGCGTTAGATACCGTTTCTCTCCCCAATTTTATGACCACTGGTGTCACTCACCTTCTTTATAAATCCGGAAGTACCACGGACCCCAAAAACTACAGACCGATTACCTGCTTACCAACCATCTATAAGCTACTTACATCCATTCTGAGAAGCAAAATTGCGCATCATATTGATACAAATAATGTTATGTGTGCTACTCAGAATGGATGTAAGAATGGGTCTCGTGGTACCAAGGAGTTGCTCCTTATTGACATGGCCATTAATCAGCAGGTACGTCGAAACCACAAAGATCTATCGGCATGCTGGATAGATTACAAGAAGGCCTATGATTCGGTGCCTCATACATGGCTTATAAAGGTCTTAGAGTTGTATAAAATAGATACAACTCTATGCACTTTCCTAAAGTCATGTATGAGGCAATGGAGAACAGTCCTTCTCTATCCAGGATTCCGGTCTATCAGTGGGGACGACGAACCAATTAAGATTAAAAGGGGTATATTCCAAGGTGACAGTTTGAGTCCCTTGTGGTTTTGTTTAGCTTTGAATCCTTTAAGCACATTATTAGAGGATTCAAAGCTAGGCTACAGATTGCGAAGGGGAGGTCAGGCTATATCTCATCTTCTATACATGGATGACTTAAAACTCTTTGCATGTAGCAAAGTCCAATTAATGGCTTTACTAAAGGTAACTGAAAACTTTAGTAGATCTATTAAAATGGAATTTGGTATAGACAAATGTGCGGTCATACATGTAAAGAAGGGGAAGATATTAGTATCTGAGAGACTCGAACTCTCAGATACTATACACTTGAAATCCCTTTCGGAAACTGAGACCTACAGGTACTTGGGTATGTCTGAAAATTTGGGAATTACTGAGACAGACATGAAGCAATCACTGAAAGAACGTTTCTTTGGCCGCCTGAAAAAAGTACTTAATAGTCTTTTATCAGGGGGTAATAAAGTGCGTGCTTACAATGGTTGGGTCATGCCGGTCTTAATATATTCCTTTGGCATACTCAAGTGGACTCAAACTGAGCTTGACGCTGTTGACCGGAAAGTCCGAACGATATTAACCACTTACCGTATGCATCATCCACGATCATCAGTAATGAGGTTGTATATCCCTCGAAAATGTGGTGGTCGAGGCTTTTTAAATGCTAAGACTCTACATAATCGGGAGATATGCAGCCTCAGGGAATATTTCCTACATGCTGAAGTGGAAATGCATAGGGATGTGGTGGGTATCGATCGTGGATTAACCCCTTTGTCTTTGGCTAACGAGAACTGGCGTAAACCTGTAGTATTAAGTATTGGTGATCGCATGACCATATGGCAAGGCAAAGAGCTGCATGGACGGTTCTACCGGGCTCTACATGGGCCCGATGTAGATCACGTTGCATCCGTAACCTGGCTGCGTTTCGGGGACCTCTTTGGGGAAACCGAAGGGTTTGTCTGTGGAATTATGGACGAAGTTATCAAGACGAATAACTACCGGAAATATATCATGAAGGATGGCACGCTTGATATCTGTCGGGCGTGTCATCTACCTGGGGAATCCCTCAGACATGTAATTTCCGGTTGTTCTTATCTTGCTAACGGCGAGTACTTGCACAGACATAACCAAGTAGCCAGGATTATTCATCAGCAGCTTGCCTTGAGATATGGCCTTGTGATTACCGAGGTACCGTACTACAAGTATATGCCGGAAGCAGTTCTCGAAAATGACCATGCCACATTATACTGGGATCGATCTATTATCACTGACAGGACTATTGTAGCCAATAAACCTGACATCGTGATAATAGATCGATCAACGCGCCAAGCAGTCATTGTTGATGTCGCTATCCCACATGACGTTAATCTCGTGAAAGCTGAAAAAGATAAATTATCTAAGTATCTTGATTTAGCTCATGAGATTACCGCCATGTGGGACGTCGATTCAACAGTGATTGTTCCGATAGTTGTGACGGTTAATGGTTTAATCGCCAAGAGCTTCGACCAACACCTCAAGAAGCTCGCGTTGGGAAGCTGGATCAAGGGTCAGATACAGAAAGCTGTCCTCCTCAGCACGGCACGTATTGTGAGGAGGTTTCTGTCTCTGTGACCTTGACTACCGATAGTTTGGACCTTGTTCCCGCTATCGGGAGGGATTCTGTTTTTTATATTTTTTAATGTATATTTTTTTTATATTATATATTAAAAAATGTAATAAATAAGGTATTAGAAATAAATAAATGTCATAATAATAATAATTTATTTCATTTTCTTATAAATTCAAATACATAGTTTCGTGGTGGGAGTCCTCCTTTGAGCAAGTTTTGCTCGTGTTAGAGGAGTCCGCTCTTCCATATTTCTTTATATAATTTTACATTTATTTACATATATATATATTTCATTTGAAGATTCATCAATCTAAAATTATAACCAATTACAAAATCAAAAACAAAATTAATCAATGTCAAGAATAAAATTCGTAATCAAAGTCAAAAATTAATTCAAAATAAAATTCAAAATCACAGTCACAGTTAAAATTAATTTCACAAATCAATGTTAAAATTAAATTAAAATTATAACTAAAGTCAAAATCTTAAATTAAACCAAAATTTAAATTAAAGTCGAATAAAATTAAAATTATATCAGAATCAGAATCCTATTGCTTCCTATTTCTAATATTGCCGGAACCCGTTCCTATGAATTGGTAAGGATATTTGTTATATGCATGTTTGTGAGCATGTGTGTGTGTCTTAAGAATAAAATTCACAATCAGTGTCAAAATTAAATTAAAATCAAGTTATATCATATTCAAGGTCAACAATTAAAATTAGAATCATATATAGAAGTCAAAATGAAATAAATTAATAATTAAATCAAAATTAAATCATATCCACAATCAAAAACATAATGAGAATCATAAGTCATTGTCAAAATTAAATTAAATCAAAATTAAAATCATATTCAAAGTCATAATTAAAATTAGAATCATAAATCAAAGTCAAGATTATATTAAAGTCATAAATAAAGTCAAAATTATAATTAAATCAAAATCCAATTAAGATCGAAATAAAATTAAAATCACAATCATAAATTTAAATCCTTATTCCTAATATTGCTTGAACCCGTACTTATAATTTAGTAATGATGTTTGTGAGCTTATGTGTAGGTATGTATTAGAATGTGTCAGTTATTTTGGGGTTGCAGCAAGGCTTCGGTATCGTTCCATTGAGTCCTCGTTGCGGGTGATGTGTCCAAAGAACTTGAGAATTATTTATTATTAATAACATTTTGTTATTATTAAGTACATTTTTTGGATTGCCCCCGTATGGTGGCAAATTTAAAGACGTAATCACGTCGGCAAAGCATATGTATCTACGTACCTGCAAGTGCCTTTAGCCTGGCTGCTCCTGAACAGAGGATGCTCTGGTGCTGGAGGCTCTGGCACCCGTTCCAACAAAGTCGGGAAATCATTAGGGAAGACATACGTCGATGTGTAGTTTGGATTGCGCTGGAAGAAAAAGACAATTTTAGTTGAGCCACACCCTGGCCACTCCATACAAATGTCGCGTCATTTACTAATACATAAACAATGACGTCTGTGCAGAGCGCGAATGAGCGTGTGTGCGTGCGGCGACATACAAACTGTTCCAGATTTGTCTCAGAGGGGAGGTGAGGTCGACACGAGAGAGCGGCAGGGAGAGGCCATGCTGTACGTAGTACTATTACTTATACTGTGGTTGAGCCACAAAGCATGATTTTATATGCAGGAGTATATATTAACGCGCTCGGTGGTCGAATGACTAGCCAGCTAAGGCCAGTTTGACTCCAAGGTTGCGGGATCGATCCCCGCACAAGACAAACAATTGTGTGCATGAACATGTCTGTTTGTCTTGCTCTAGCTGTTTTCTATGAATTATAAGTATGTATTTAATAAAAATGTATTTAAGTGTACTATATAGTACTGATAAATATATCAGTCGTCTAATACCCATAGTCCAAGTTTTGCGGTTAATTTGGGACTAGATGGCGCTGTGTAAATTGTCCAGAAATATTTATATATTCTTTTATTGCATAAATATTACAAACTGTTTCATGTTATACAGGTAAATACAAAGGCGAGCTTATCTCTACGAGAGATCTCTTTCAACCAACCTCAATATAAATAAATAAATATTGTCAGACAAATTACACAGCGCCATCTAACCCCAAAGTAAGCGAAGCTTGTGTTATGGGTACTAGACAACTGATAAACATACGTAAATACATTTTTTTTTTGTAAATACATACTTAGGATATATAGAAAACACCCAGACTAAGACAAACAGACATGTTCATGCACACAAATGTTTGTCCTATGTGGGAATCGAACCCACGAGCGTTGGTGTCGAAGCCTCGTCATTGACCGCTACGCCACCAAGCTCGTCATCAATGTCGTCAACGTCAATGGTTGTACTCGAGACAATACATTGTTGGACGGGTAGACCAAATAAAAACGCCAAATATAACAAAAATGAAACTGAATACATGACAAAATAAATCTACTTCTAGTTACTAGATTGATAAACAAATACATAGACATACATATATTAAAACATATCTTACAATTTACATATATTTATGTAATATTTTAAAAAAGCTCTCAGAATCAGCTCAGCAAGTTTAAGTTTTAAAGAGAGGTAGGGTTCAACGTATTTGTAAGCTGCCCGACTGGAGAAGTACCTCCACCTCACAGAATACCGCAGCGGAATAACAATTTCCTTGAAGGTTGTTGTGTTCCTGCGAGTGAGTGAGGTCACCAGAATGGAAGGATTTGTTGCGTTGACAGCAGGGGTGACGGCGCGCGAGCAATATATCATATTGCTAGTATTAATATGGCTACGGTAACCGCTTCACATCAGGTAGGCCATATTCTTGTCTACTACCATAAGTGGTATAAAACAGTGACAGTGCACATTTGCTTATCAGTAATGGCAGATAGGGGAGGAAGGTCCTGGAGTGCAGGTTGCGTATGGGGTGACGAAGCGTGGTGCGCCCCTCCTCTATATCGACCAACTAACTCAAGTTATAAATATAAATATTTCTGGACAATTTACACAGCGCCATCTAGTCCCAAATTAAGCGCAAAGTTTTGTGTTATGGGTACTAGACAACTGATAAATGTGCGTAAATACATTTCTTTTTTTGTAATTATATTACTTATGATACCTACATAGAAAACATCTAAACTAAGACAAACAGACATGTTCATGCACACAAATGTTTGTCCTGTGTGGGAATCGAACCCACGAGCGTTGGTGTCGAAGCCGCGTCATTGACCGCTACCCCACCGAGGTCGTCGAATATAATATATATTTATAATAAATATTATTAAAATATAACAAATAAATAAAATTGATTGATTGATTATAATATTTTTGTACAACTGATAAATGTACATAAATACATTTTTTTTTTGTAAATACATACTTAAATACATAGAGACGCCCAGACCAAGACAAACTGACATGTTCATGCACACAAATGTTTGCCTCGTGCGGGGATCAAACCCGCGACCTCGGAGTCAAAGTGGCCATTGCTAACCATTCGACCACCGAGCTCGTCGCGTTGGAAGCGTTCTAGTTTGAAGCGGCTGGATGCGCAAGCGGACGGTCACCTATGAGCATTGGGGAAAGCCCATATCTATTATGGTATGGTATGGAGTGTAAGTGGTTCATCAACATCTTTGAACCAAAGCCAACTTCACCTGCACGCGGTGCACCCTGCTGACTGACAAACGAAGCTTGTAAGCTAACCCGACTGGGCAATTTGTACCTCCACCTCACAGAATACCGCAGCCAAATAACAATTCCCTTGAGAGTTGTTGTGTTGCTGCGAGTGAGTGAGGTCACCAGAAAGGAGATGCTGCGTTGGCAGTGGGGGTGGCGGCGCGCGAGCGATATTTTATGTTGCGAGCGTTAATATGGCTACGGCAACCGCTTCACATCAGGCGGGCCGTATGCTTGTCTGCCATCCGACGTACGTAGTATAAAAAAAGTCTAGCACTGGGTAGATGCAGGCTAATAATGATGATGATGAAATTTTTCAGTCGGGTTTTGCTTTCGGTTATCATTTCTCGTTTTTATATCAGTTTTACTATACCTGACCATTAGCCCTGACTGCTCCAGCTCTTAAAGGATTATCCAGATCTGGAGGCAGTTCTTCAGCTGGCGATTCAGTCTGCCCGCTCCAGGGTCGAAGGCAGCGATGTGGAGAGACCAGGATCCACTCATCTTTCAATGGGTTGTATCTAATATGGGGATGTTCTGCAACAAGGAGTTATTCATCCTCACATATTGGCACCAAAATGGGCGAGTCATCATCATCATCAGGTCCATTTTAGTCTCTACTACAGGAGCACGACCTTCTCTCGTCCGTTCTAGACGGAAGGAGGATTTGGCCTACACACCCCACGATGGCCAAACGGGTTGGGGAGGCCTGATCGATATTTGATGACATCCACGGGAAGAAACGGAGTGATTCTATTCTAGACTGCCGGAAACCACACGGCAAATGGGCGAGTACTGCATGAAATTAATATATCGTGTGTGTCTGGGGGGATGTTTGGCCCCTCCAATTGGTCTGGCTGCTGACCAAAAGTATTGAAATAGTTCCCCGAGTAAGTATCATATATACAAATGAATACTGAGATTAATTAGTAAAGTAACTTTTTTTTTTGGTGCTTTAAAGCGTCTGGTAAGAGTAAGCGCCGACGGAAAGTGTCTGGTAGTAATGATTATTAATTTTTAACAATATCCTGTAAATAAAATATATCGCACCAACGGTGTCGACACTCTCACTTTAAAAAAAAAAAATGCAAAAATGAGTTAAATATTAAAAAATTGTCATAGAGCACCTACGTTTTTTGGTGCGATAACGTTACTTTTGTAGTACGCATAGTTTCCGTAAGAGGGCGTGACAATGACACTCACGCCCTCTGACAATTTTGGAATATTTAACTCATTTTTGCATTTTTATGCATGAAATTAATGGTGGCGGGGGTGCGATATGTAAAAATCAACACTGAGACTTTATGAAAAGTGAGTGCTGTTTTTACCTACCTTTAGCACCTGGTTGGCACAAGCCAGCAAGTATGCACACACTCAAAGTACATACTATATCTTATACATAACTAGCTTTTGCCCGCGGCTTCGCTCGCGTGAAATTCGGGCATTTTAGATTAACCAAGCCAAGTCTAACACGCAACGCAACCATCTTCATGTAACACCTTTAATTGTAATAAATACGGATGCAAGAACTTTCCCGATAACTACTACACCCGTCCCGAATGTCCCGATTCCGCCGCGGCGCCCGCGAGAAAATAAGTAGCGTCTGGTGGGCCTGGGATCTTGGACCATAACCTTTCTAATGTAACTTTATGTTGTTTGGAAGAACTGTCAGTCATTTGACAGATTGCGCGAAACCAATTTGAATTCAATACAGGGGCACCGACTCCGTGGGTGTTCGGGGGTTCGAGCACCCACGAGAAATAAACAGTGGGTGCCGAGCACCCCTGAGAATAGACATCAAGAAACAGAATCGCCTCTTAGGGATGGGCGTTTTTCATTACTCGACAACTCGTTTAGCGCAGTGGTTTAGAACGCCGGTTGAGACGCAAGGGTCGCGGGTTCGATTCCCGCACCAACACAAATGTTTGTCGAAGAAACAGATATTTGTGTTGGGTCTGGGTGTTTGTGGGTTTCACACTTTTTCGAGTCATCAAATGAGCATGAGCACCCATCAAGGGCGGATCCAGGGGAGGGTCAAGGGGGTCATGAACCCCCCCACCACCAAGTGACTTGACCACAACTACGTGACCCCCCCCCCTCCCGGCGCCGAAGCTGGATCCACCCTTGGCACCCATGAGGTTTTCTAAAAGCCGGCGCCCCTGATTCAATATCCATCGTATCGTAATATAGAATACTAGCCGACCCGGCAAACGTTGTTTTGCCATAAAACAAATGATAAGAACCTATTTTCAGACCTACTGAATATACATAAAAAATTTCATCAAAATCGGTCAAGCCGTTTCGG
Organism: Hypsopygia costalis; assembly: GCA_937001555.2. Classification (NCBI taxonomy): domain Eukaryota; kingdom Metazoa; phylum Arthropoda; class Insecta; order Lepidoptera; family Pyralidae; genus Hypsopygia; species Hypsopygia costalis. The sequence continues at coordinate 2,284,531 of OW443355.2, forward strand.
AGGAGAGTGGTAACTAACACTATGACACGAGAGTTTTATGTATTAGATAAATAAAATAATAATAAATATTTCAGGACAATTTACACAGCGCCATCTAGTCTCAAATTAAGCGTAAAGCTTGTGTTATGGGTACTAGACAACTGATAAATGTACTTAAATACATTTTTTTTGACGTGACAACGTCTTATAAATTGGTTAGCCGGGTGACACTTCAAGAAACGCGCTCACGTTATGCGCTCACAATGAGAGCGAGTGAGAGGCACGCGTCCCTTCTAAGAGCGAGAGAGATAGACATAAAAAGTGAAAGGCATGCGTCCCTTCCACTCGAAAACATTTTACCACTCAAAGTCGTTGTCACGTAAAACTTTCGCCCGTATACCGACTTTACAGGCAACCAATTTTTTGTATATACATTAGTGATGTAACGAATGTCAATTTCTAGACATTCGCGAATGCGAATATCTGCCGTCGATATTCGCGAATGCGAATACGAATATTGACTGTTGTATTTGGCGCCATTTGTCTATGGCTTTATTTTGACAGCTTAGTTGGCAGCGCGCGAGTTACACGCACACGTTTGTAATTATTTGCATCTACTTTCGAGTATTGTCGAGCCGATCCGAAGAAGGCCGATTGCTGTTTGAATCGATTTACGAGTGATGTTTATTGTTTTGTTAACAAAAAATCCTAACAGAAGGGTTTTGAAATAAATATATAAGAAGTTGATACTTATTTCTCTATTTAATTTACCTTTTTAAAATTGAAAATCTTAATTATTTTTAGGACGCTCATATTCGCAAAACATTCGCATAAAATCGCGAATGCGAATGCGAATGCGAATGTCGAAAAATATGCGAGTATTCGCGAATGCGAATGCGAATACGAATATTCGTTACAACACTAATATACATACTTATAATAAATAGAAAACACCCAGACCAAGACAAACAGACGTCATGTCTTTTTGTCCTCATGCACACAAATGTTTGTCTTGTGCGGGAATCGAACCCGCGACCTCGGAGTCAAAGTGGCCATTGCTTCTTATTCTTAAGAGCTAAGGTACATAGGCCGTAGGCGGACTTATCCGTAAAAGAGATCTCTACCAGACAACTAAGAGCTAAAAATATCTTTTATATTCTGCTATTAGTTTTTATGTTATGCTAGATATTATGTCTGTTTTCATACCTGTAGAACTGAAATTCCTGGAAGAGCTCATTACAGCGTTTGATAAGACAATATTAATTATTGATTTTATCCAATATTTTTATCAGTGTAACACCACGCGGGCTCACTTCAACGCAATGACGCTGAAACTGACTGTTGACTTCAGCGATAATGGATCCTCGGCATAGATAAAAATTTATTGACAATAACAAGGTGATATGAGTGTTATTGTGCCTACATTAGCGTGTCCTCTGAGAGACTAAGCAGTTCTCTTCAAGATGCGCTTCAATAGCCTCATCTGACGGCCATGTCGGCGCTTTTCTGGCTTTCACTAAAAACAAAAGCTAGGTAATACATCTTTAGTATATATTTTTGAAGTGAAAACTTCTTTAGCGGCGTTGTGTACTTTTTGGGATGGGTAAAAAAATGTTAAACTCGCATCAGGATCACGTGTCCTGATAGAAAATTAGTAAGACAAAGCTGCGAAACTACAAAATTCAAGCAAAGACGATACGATTGAGAATTATTTGAATATTTTAATGATTCGAAATAGTTTCGAAATGACAGTTCATAAAACAAATAAGCGAGACTTTTTATAGTCTATATATTGGATTTTATTCCAACTGACGCAAAGACGATACGATTGAGATTGCTTTTAATAGTTTATGTTTGTGTACGATAGCGCAATAAATTAATATTGTATTTTACTACATAAATGATAGTCCTGTTATACTGATAAATAATGCAATTCGTGCGAAATTATCTTCTAACCATTCCAAAATATTCAAAAATGCACATCGTTAATGTTCAAGTTTTCACTTCTGCCGGCACTCCCGGAGTGCAACCCGTTGTTTTTTTTTAACATTTTTTTATTTACTACTAGATGACCCCGGTGAACTTTGTTTCACCTACATCTATCTACTTAATAAATATATAATTACGATCTAAGATCTGTGTCTCTTTAAGAAGATTAGATCTTCTTGGCACATCCTCCAGGTTCGGGCACACAGGGTAGGCCCTGTGTGCATTCCAATTTGACAATACCAGCTTAAATGACTCTCTTGCAGTTTGCTTGCCATGTCCGAGAATTCCTGACGCGGTCCTTCTACGAAACTTCGCGCATACTGCGCAGCATATTCAACTCCATGAAAGACAACACCTGTACGTGTCGCTCAAGTATTGACGATTTTTTGCTAACTTATAAAATGGTCTAATCTTGGATTTATATATTTGTCCTTTCAACTTGACGAAATTTCGGAGTCACAGATGTCACTGGTTACCTCAAGCCACTTAGTCCAAGCTACTGAAATATCGCAGTCGATTCTATCCGATGATCGAAGAACAGATCCCAAGTACTTAAACCGTCCGTGCATTCGATCATATCCTTAAGTGCACGGTCGTGGGATCTGTTGTTTTGCAGCCCAAGTCTTTCCCGTATTCGGATTCAGCCCATAGTTCTCAAGTGACCTCTTCCATTAATTCACTCATCGCATCAACTGCAACTCTATCCGCATTCGCCAGTACAATTATATCAGCATACATGAACACCCGTCGACCTACCGCACAGAGCTGGTCCATGTAGATACATAATACTACTTGACCGAATTGTCAATACCACGAATGTCAAATGAATGAAAAAGCCAGACAACAATGTCTGGTTTTTTCTTAAATATTTTTTTTCTTGTAGAAGCTTTTTTCTCATTCTTCTTTTAGCGTTAGAGTAGGATTTGTATCAGTAGCAGATGTTCTAGTTATACGTGTATTTTCCAAGACGTCATCTGCATATATTTCATCGTCTTGAACTACGACTTTTTCTATAATTTTATTTATTTCTTGGCTGTATTGCAACTTTTCTTGGCATGAAGAATGTATATGTACGATCTGTATTTTTGGTTTCTTCATCGTACTTTTTTGGATTTTGGAAATAAATAAAAATTTACTTAGTTTTAGCGCCAAATTCTTTATTTGCGGGATCCGCGGATCCGCCCTTTGAATGTGCGGGATCCCGCAGATTAATTAAAGCATCGTGATCCCGCGGGAATCCCTAGTCACAGTTGACACTGGTTACCTCAAGCCACTAAGTCCAAGCTACTGAAATCTCGCAGTCGGTGCTATCCGATGATCGAAGAACAGAACCCAAGTACTTAAACTGTCCGTGCATTCGATCATATCCTTATGTGCACGGTCGTTCGGGGATCTGTTGTTTTGCAGCCCAAGTACTCGATCTTTCCCGTATTCGGATTCAGGCCATAGTTCTCAAGTGACCTCTTCCATTAATTCACTCATCGCATCAACTGCCCTCTATCCGCATCCGCCAGTGCAATTATATCAGCATACATGGACACCTACCGGCTAAGCTGAAGACGATCCCCACCGGTGTTTCTGATCACGAAAATCAAACTTCAACTTAGAAGTATGATACTTGTGTTTAGCTTAACTGACAGTAACTCTGGAGCTCTACGGACTAAGCTGAATATGCTTGTCAATAACTTAAACGTAAGACCTATTTTTGGAATCAAAATATTCGATGGTAATCGGCTTCAGCTTCGGCGGTAAGCCCCCTGGTCCATGTGGATCCATGATACTACTTGACAATTCGTCTAATATATAAGAAACCACAAATGTCTAATATATAAGAATATGCCTAATATAAACAAAAACAGACTAAGACTGATCGCTGGAGGACACCGACGTTAATGAGAATTTTGTCTCTCCTCTCCGACAGAGGTCTAAACTATGTATTTGGAATTTCGGTACATGTCTCGGATGATCTCGATATAAAAACCTTTAGCCTTCAGTAAAGAAAGTTCTCGCCAAATAAATTTATGACTAAATGATAAAATATGATTATATTAAAATTACAGATTTAGGTACTTCAGAAAATAATGAGGATCCGTTTTATTTTGTAATAGGTATCACCTTGGTTAACATGACAGACCTATATAATGTTATGTAGGTCTTACCATATGCAAAGTTATACAACTCTATGTGAATCCAAAACCTTGTTCTGCGTTCAGCCCCCATTTTCTGGTCTATTCGCTTTGCTGACACTGGTTCAATCATTTTTGTAATTTACAATCCGAGTGTTTATGAAATTTACAAATTTCTATTATTTATTAATAAGTATTGTACAAAGCATGATTTACCATAAACAGTCACTACATATTTCAACTCCTTTCAATTCAATTCAATTCTTCTATAAGGTGATCGTGATGTTCTCTCAACTCCTTTCTTGATGTCTATACGTATTGTGTCATTTCTATGTCACATCTGAGAAAGTCATATTTGACAACCAACAAATATGGCGTCGATTATTTGTGACAATGACACTATTGATAGGTAGGTTCGCCATCTTTGCTGTTATGACATTCGACTATAGTAGGAACACTTTGTATGGGAAATTAAAATTGTTGTTTTCACTATCTTTCTTGAATTTTTTCCAAAATTTCTCACCGTTTAAACCTTCCCTGGGCTAAGACAAACATTTCAAAATCAAAATCAGCTAAATCGGCCTGGCCGTTCTCGAGTTTTTGCGAGACTAACAAAAAGCAATTCATTTTTATATATAAGATAAATATTTTTTTATATAAAATCTCAGAATACATTAAAACTTGTTTGATAACCCCAAAATAAAAATGAAAGTAAAATAGAAAAAACTGGACAAAAATTACACATTAAATATCAAAAACGATTTTTTTCATAGATAATACTGACAGATCGAAAGATTTCTGCGTCGAAATCCTTAGAGCGGTTAGCGATATCGTTCTGATAAGTATGTATATGTTACGGTTAAAGGGTGTGAACATAAACTTAAATTTAGCCTGCAAAACTGCCTGCAAAACGTTCGGCACAATGAGCTACATGCAAGGCGTGCTCAAACTCAATATTCTTTTTTGACGTGACAACGTCTTATAAATTGGTTAGCCGGGTGACACTTCAAGAAACTGGGTCACGTTATGCGCTTACAATGAGAGCGAGTGAAAGGCGCGTGCCTTTCACTCGCTCTCATTGTAAGCGTGTCGTGGGCGCGTGTCCCTTCTAAGAGCGAGAGAGACAGACATAAAAAGTGAAAGGCATGCGTCCCTTCCACTCGAAAACATTTTACCACTCAAAGTCGTTGTCACGTAAAACTTTCGCCCGTATACCGACTTTACAGGCAACCAATTTTTTCTTTTTTATTTATTTTAAGGTTAAAGAACTTTAATATTATATGTAGAAATGTATCTTCTCGGCATATATTTAAACGAACCCACTGATCCAACGGCTACTTTGACTCTGAAATCGCGAATCCCACACAAATTTGGGGTGTAAGTGGTTCATCAACATCTTTGAACCAAAGCCAACTTCACCTGCACGCGATGCACCCTGTTGACTGACAAACGAAGCTCTGGCGAAAAGAGAGGTAGGGAGCGTAATTGTAAGCTACCCGACTGGGGAATGTGCCTCCACCTCACAGAATACCGCAGCCAAATAACGGTTCCCTTGAGGGCTGTTGTGTTCCTGCGAGTGAGTGAGGTCACCAGAAAGGAAGGAGATGCTGCGATGGCAGCGGGGGTGGCGGCGCGCGAGCGATATTTTATGTTGCGAGCGTTAATATGGCTACGGTAACCGCTTCACATCAGGCGGGCCGTATGCTTGTCTGCCACCCAACGTAGTATAAAAAAAAAAAAAAAAAAAACAAAACAAACATTTGTATATATGCATCAACATGTCTTTTTTATGAAATATAAGAACGGGAATTAACGCGATCATGCAAAAGGGTATTTACATACCTTTATTATTGCCTGACGTTTCGACCAGGTTGCACCGGCCGTGGTCACAGGCTGACTGAAAAAAAAACATGTCTTTTTGTCTTGGATTGGGTATTTTCTATTGCTTATTTATAAAAAAAAATGTATTTAAGTAAGTAAATATATCAGTTATCTAGTACCCCGTAGGTATGTAATTTGTACAGGAATGTTCATTTATTATTTATTTATAAGATTGATAGTAATAAAATTCAAATCAATTTGTAGGTAAAAAACGCACGAAAAGAACAGTCTGTAAATATTTACTCTATATCGTTATATGATTCGATGATACAATGTTATTGCATGGAAAGCATAGTAACATACACGCCGATAATATATCAATTATTTTATAGCAGTTATGATGCTGTAAATAATATTTATCAGTCCTTATCTATGCTAAGGTCTGCAGCTCAATGAAAGATATGTAGTAGGAAGGTCATGGGATGTAAATCATAAAGATCTCTAATTAGATTCGTCATAATTAGAGTAACGTGCTTAGTGTGAATCAACGAGCCGACCAAATTGAGAAAAAGTTTCATATTGTGAATGAATATTCTTATTGTTATCTTAGGCTTAAATATCGACTGTGATTTTTGCGTAAAATGGTCAATTTTGGCGTTCTTGATCTCGGAAACAAAAATACATTAACAATGTTGACTTATTGAATAGTACAGAATAGCTATTGCCTTATTATTATTTAAATAGTTGTCTTGGCCAACTTGCCAGATAAATATTTTTTGAAAAATGGAAAAATTCGCCTGCCCCACGGAGTAAAAGTTAAGCAAAATTTACAATAAGCGAGGCCGCTATGAACTAAGGCAATAGCTATTTTTTGAAAAATGGAAAAATTCGCCTGCCCCCCCTAGGTGGGATTTGTACCCACGACCTCTCTATGACCGGTCGAGTGCTCTTCCAACTGAGCTACCAGGAAGGTCGTGGGTTCAAATCCCACCTAGGGGGGGCAGGCGAATTTTTCCATTTTTCAAAATATAGCTATTGCCTTAGTTCATAGCGGCCTCGCTTATTGTAAATTTTGCTTAACTTTTACTCCGTGATTTATAAACCGATTTGAAAAATATTTTTTTTATGTGAAAGAGGTTACTTCCAGATTGGTCCCATATTTTTTTCATCATCATCAGCCTGTATCTACCCACTGTTAGGGTTGTTATTTCATTACTCCGTCACGTATAAACAGATATGATAAAACCTTTTTTTATTTGAAAGAGTATACTTCCAGATTGGTCCCATATTTTTTTCATCATCATCATCAGCCTGTATCTACTTACATAAATGTAGAGTAATGTTTGGAGTCGTTTTTTTGTTAAAATTCTTGCTACACAAACTTCTCTGCATCTAATTAAGTGATGTTCTTTAGTGTTATTGTATCACGTGTGTTTGACAATAAATTCATTTCATTTAATTTTAATTTCTAACAGTGGGACAATTGTGGGTAGGTGTCGAACATTTTTTATAGATTACGTCATAACTTAACTTTATGACTAGAGGTCACCCATTGGTCGAAATTCGACTATGAAGAGTATCTAATAAAATTCCTAGACAATTTACACAGCGCCATCTAGCCCCAATTTTTTTTTTATACTTCGTCGTGTGGCAGACAAGCATACGGCCCGCCTGATGTAAAGCGGTTACAGCAACCATAATAACGCTCGCAACATTAAAAATATCGCTCGCGCGCTACCACCCCCACTGCCATGCAGAATCTCCTTCCTTTCTGGTGACCTCACTCACTCGCAGGAACACAACAACCCTCAACGAAATTGTTATTTGGCTGCGGTATTCTGTGAGGTGGAGGTACATTCCCTAGTCTGGTAGCTTACAATTACGCTCCAATATTTGCATTCTGTGCTCCTTCTATATATAAACTATAAGTGTGCGAAATTACATTTCATTCATTTCACTCCGTCCGCGCAGTTTTCGTAAAAAGGGGTACAAAGTTTTTGCTTCAAGTATTAATATAATGATAGAAGGCATTGCAATGTATTATTGCAAACATTGACGCATTTTATTACGGCTCTAGTAGATAATTCCTTTGAAGGCTGCAGTTACATCAACGCTGCACTAGCGACATCTAGTTTCCTTCGTCGCAGAATTGTATCAGACTGCCGTTAAGCGCCATCTCTTATTAATTTCCCGAACCACTGGCGTATAGTTTCCGCACGTGTTTACACTTTAATGATTTATACTTGTACATAAATAAAATTTATGTAGGTGTGTTATACATTGACACAGTAACTTGGATATGGCAGACTAGTCGGAGCCTCCCGGTTTTGACCTATTTATTTTATTTGGATTGTAATGGGCACATTACCATCTTTGAAGGTGGGGATCTGGACTTTTCTTAGCAATTACAAAACATAGAAATGTAATTTTATGTTCGACGAGTTAAAAACGTTTACCGACGCATTTAGCTTATTTAGAATTAACTTATTTAAATTTTATGATATAAATTTACACTATAAACTAAATTAACTAAAAATAGACTAATCTTAAAATTAATATTAATATAAGTACATCATCATCATCGGCCTGTATCTACCCACTGCTGGATATTATTATAAGCCTTTCCCATTATTTTTTTATACTACGACGGCAGACAAGCATACGGCCCGCCTGATGTGAAGCGGTTAATGCAGCCATATTAACGCTCGCAACATAAAATTTCGCTTGCGCGCCGCCACCCCCGCTGGCAACGCAGCATCTCCTTCCTTTCTGGTGACCTCACTCACTCGCAGGAACAAATCAACCCCCAAGGGAATTGTTATTTGGCTGCGGTATTCTGTGAGGTGGAGGTACATTCCCCAGTCGGGTAGCTTACAATTACGCTCCCTACCTCTCTTTTCGCCAGAGCTTCGTTTGTCAGTCAGCAGGGTGTCCGCGTGCAGGTGAAGTTGGCATCGGTTCAAAGATGTTGATGAACCACACACCCCTTATTACAATTCCACCAAATACGATCCTCCGCCTCCCGCATCCAGTCGCTTTCTTAAGGTCATCGGGGAAGAAGGGCCTCCACTCTAATACCTTCTTCCCCCATCTGCCATCACTTACTCGGCAGATGTGACCGGCCCATTGCCACTTCAGCTTGCAAACTGTGAGAGAGCCAAAGTCGTCGACGTAGGTCAGCACTCTCACGATAAATGAACTAAATTCACCTTATGGCGACGCTCCAACCGTTCAACTTTCAATTTTTTTTTTTTTTTTAATATTATCAGACAAATTACACAGCGCCATCTAGGTCCAAAGTAAGCGGAGCTTGTGTTATGGGTACTGGACAACTGATAAACATACGTAAATACATTTTTTTTTTGTAAATACATACTTATGATACATAGAAAACACCCAGACCAAGACAAACAGACATGTTCATGCACACAAATGTTTGTCCTATGTGGGAATCGAACCCACGAGCGTTGGTGTCGAAGCCGCGTCATTGACCGCTACGCCACCGAGCTCGTAAAAATAAACTTGGTCTTCATCCGCACTTATTCTACAACCTCCTCTCCTTACCTTTTAGGGACGGGGGTTAAATATCTAGCAGTAAATATCTGAATAGACGAAAGAAATGAGAAGGTAAAGGGGCTGTGCAGCCAGGATTAACATAACAACCAAAAAGGCAATGAAAGTCCACTGCAGGCCCGGGGGTAAAACTACGACTGCCTTGGAACTCACAAAGAATTTAATACGAAGAAATTAGTAGGAGTAGGAAGCTTTTGGAATTTGACTTCCCCTCTTAGCAATGTGAGAGACAGCAATATGGCAAATAAGGCATTAAAATCCTAAAGAGATGGCTAGTCAAGTGAAGCTCAACTGCCGTGCACCACGGATTTTAAATATCCAACATTGGAGACCTAAAAAAATGAGTTGTTACGTAACAAATCGATTCCAATAATATGAATTGCAAAATTGTCTGAACGCTTGGTATTTCTCCCTTGTTTCTACCAAATCAGCATAGTATACTACCCCGGATGCCACATGCAAGGAATTCAACATGACTCAAAATTAAATAATAAACATTCTGGACTATTTACACAGCGCCATCTAGTCCTAAATATAAGCGCAAAGCTTGTTACTATGGGTTCTAGACAAGTGATAAACATACGTAAATACATTTTTTTTTGTAAATACATAGTTATGATACATAGAAAACACCCAGACCAAGACAAACAGACATGTTCATGCACACAAATGTTTGTCCTATGTGGGAATCGACACCAACGCTCGTGGGTTCGATTCCCACATAGGACAAACATTGGATATTGGGAACTTTGCCTACGGGCAGCGGTTTATTAGATTAGTTTTGTTTTTAGTTTATTTTAATTAGTTTTAATTTATTATTTAATTGTAAATAATAAACAAAGAAATATTTCGTGTATTTCTCAATGTTCTATGGGTACTAGATAACTGATGTACTTAAATATATTTTTACTAAATACATAGAAAACGCCCAGAGCAAGAGTACCAAGACAAACAGACATGTACATGCACACAAATGTTTGTCTTGTGCTGGGATCGAACCCGTGACCTCGGAGTTAAAGTAGCCATTGCCATTCGACCACAGGGCTCGTCTAGTATTATAAAGTACAAGTTTCTATTTTGGATTGGATTATTTGGATTACATGTGAAATTTCTCAATGAATTTCAGTATTTTCAGGCCTGCATAGGTCTGCGGTGGCGCATTGCAGTAAGCTGTATTGGGGCGCTTCCAACCGCTCTGAAAGGCGAGTTAACTAAGTAGGTTAACTTCATTTTACAAAGGTGAGTGTTACTAGGTCATTTATATATCTATATGTAGATAGAGACGAGCTCGGTGGTCGAATGGTTAGCAACGGCCACTTTGACTCCGAGGTCGCGGGTTCGATTCCCGCACAAGTCAAACATTTGTGTTCATGAACATGTCTGTTTTTCTTGGTCTGGGTGTTTTCTATGTATTGTAAGTATGTATTTATAAAAAAATGCATTTTAGCACATTTATCAGTTGTCTAGTACCCGTAACACAAGCTTTGCGCTTAATTTGGGACTAGATGGCGCTGTGTAAATTGTCCAGAAATATTTATTTATTTTATATTAATACGTGAAGCTAAAACTTTGTATCGCTTTTTATGAAAATTGCGCGGACGGACGCACACTTTAAGTTTATATAGAGAAGGAGTGCAGAATGCTATATATTTTTTTTTATTTTACATTAAAAATACATTAACGATTGACGAGCTCGATGGTCGAATGATTAGCTATGGCCACTTTAACTCCGAGGTTGCGGTGTCGATCCCCGCACAAGACAAATATTGGTGTGCGAGAACAATATGTCTGTTTGTCTTGGTCTGGGTGTTTTCTATGTATTACATGTAGGCATTTACAAAAAAAAATGTATTTAAGTATAGCACCCATAGTACAAGCTTTGCTTAGTTTGGGCATAGAGTAACTGGTTTGGGACTAGATGGCCGTGTGTAATTTGTCCAGGAATATTTACATATTGTTAAATCAATAAAAGAAAAATCGGTTGTCTGTAAAGTCGGTTTACTGACGATAGTTGAACGTGACAACGTCATAAGAAAATACTGATGGAATGTTTGCATTTTTCAAAAGAAAATTTTAATGGAACGCCTCAGAGCGAGGTAACGCCGCATGAGTCATGTTTTTTCGTGCGTGCAGCCGGCTCCATCGAGATATAAGACGTTGTTGTCACGTCAAAAATATTACACACACTACCATGTATTTAACTCACACATATATATACTCTTTTATTTATTGTTATAGTCATAATTTAAATTAATTATGGTCGAATTTCGACCAATGAGAGACAACTATTAGGTGTTAGTGGTTCATCAACATCTGTGAACCAAAGCTAACTTCACTTGCACGCGGTGCACTCTGCTGACTGACAAACGCAGCTCTGACTATGGATCTGGCGAAAAGAGAGGTAGGGAGCGTAATTGTAAGCTACCCGACTGGGGAATGTACCTCCACTTCATAGAATACCGCAGCCAATTAACAATTTCCTTGAGGGTTGTTGTGTTCCTGCGAGGTGAGTGAGGTCACCAGAAAGGAAAGAGATGCTGCGTTGGCAGCGGGGGTAGCGGCGCGCGAGCGACATTTTAAGTTGCGAGCGTTGATAGGTATGGCTACGGTAACCGGTTCACATCAGACGGGCCGTATGCTTGTCTGCCATACGACGTAGTATAAAAAAAAAGAGGGTCGCTCGGGCACTTCCCAATGCCCGGAGACGCCATCACGCGTGAAAGAACGGAATAATTTCGCGAATTCTTTTTATGTTGTGTTTGGTATTGTCAGGAGAATGTTCGTATGAAAGAAAAAAGTAAGAAAGTGCTGGAGCAGAGACGATAAAAGCAGCCAAGGCAGTCGCATGCAGCTAACTGCACTAACGGTAGTGGGTGGGTACCGGCCGGTAGGAGTTTACATGAACTATTGCACGCAAAGTAGTGTAGATCAAATTGCCTGTAAATTTGACTTACGCAAAATAACACCTGAACCAATTAACTGGGCAGTTTTTTGAGCGAAATTTATTGAGCTTATAAAACGCTGACCAGAAGGGTTACTGGTCAGCGTGGGGAGTGTAGGCCAAATCTTTGTTCAGTCTGGGATGGACGAGAGAGGGTCGTGCTCCTGTAGTGGAGACTAGAATGACCTGATGATGACCGGAAGTTTGGTGCACGGGGGAGCATTAGATGTAGGCATAGGTGTGGCATAGGGTCCTTGTCCACACCCTTGCGAACGTTCATACTTGATTAGACGCAAACTATTGCCGGGAAGATTGGTAAGTGGTAGAGTTAGGATTTGATTTTTTCTCTATAATTCCTCTCGGGTATATAACAATAAGTAGTTATTTGTTATAGAAGAATGCAAAGTTACTTTTTAACCGCGTGCTGAATTTTGATGAGCGAGCATGGGAAGGTTTCAAAAAATTTGAATCCTGAGCGTTACCGAGGGAATCAAAAGAGCACGAGGTGAAAAATCTTTGCACTCGTGTGCAACACGTAACTTTTCATCCCACCTCAGCGAGGAAATGATTAAATGCAAAAAAATCATTTACAATCACAGGATTGTTTTATTTCAGTTTATATATTAACTACTACATTATGAAATCTACATATAAATATATAACATTTTAAGATTTTCACTTGTTTTCAAGTTTCTTGTTTTTAAGCTAAGGTTTTAACAATATAACGTGAAAAGAAAATGGCGCGCGCAAAGCAATTTAAGGAGGGAACCTCCTTGGTGTTATTTTTTTCTGAGTTTTTAACAAATTAAAAAAAGGTGAAATTTTTCAATTTTTCAAAAAATATTTATCTGGCAAGATGGCCAAGACAACTATTTAAATATTAATAATAATAGCAATGAATGGTTAGAATTATTAATGCGATTATGGTAAGACGAATTAAGTAGTAATAGATTGTATTTCCACTGACTTGTAAAAAATACAATATGTAAATACGACAGATCTAAAATCATGAGTACCTTAATAAGGTTGAGGTGAGGTTCGAACCCACGAGCGTTGGTGTCGAAGCCGCGTCATTGACCGCTACGCCACCGAGCTCGAAATGGCGAGTTCTCTCGCAGCACATAAAAAATTGAATAAATAAATATTCCTGGACAAATTACACACGGCCATCTAGTTTCAAACTAAGCTAAGCTTATACTATGGGTACTAGATAATTGACATTATTCTTAAATACATATATTTTTGTAAATAAATATGAATAATACATAGAAAATACCCAGACCAAGACAAACAAACATGTTCATGCACACAAATATTTGTCTTGTGCGGGTATCGAACCCGCGACCTCGGAGTCACCGAGCTCGTCATAGATGAAGATATGTAACCTATTACTGATAAATAATTGAATAGTTAACAAAAATACTTCCACTATATATTATAAAATATATAATAAATAAATCTTAATACATTAGCTGACCCGGCTAACGTTTTGCCATTTAAGTTATTCCAAATATTATTTAGTAGAAAAAAATAGCAAACAACCTATTCTCAGACCTACTGAATATGTATATAAAATTTCATAAAAATCGGTCAAGCCGTTTCGGTGGAGTATGGTAACTAACATTGACACGAGAATTTTAAATATTCGATAATAAATCAACACCTCCAAGGAACACTACGCCAATTAAAATTTAGATAGTTTTCTTTTTTCATGAACATGTCTGTTTGTCTTAGTCTGGGTGTTCTATGTATCATAAGTCTGTATTTACAAAAAAAAATGTATTTACGTATGTTTATCAGTTGTCTAGTACCCATAACACAAGCATCGCTTACTTTGGGGCTAGATGGCGCTGTGCAATTTGTCTAACAATATTTTTTTTATTTAGATCGATTCATTACTTCAGTAACATTATGCTACCTGAATTCTATTTATAAAAGACACACAGACACAACAAAATCGACAAATACAAACCGCTACGTAAATGTATAACTCATATTAGCGGTGTGTATCTGGATGTGTGTATGTTTTGAGTTGGCGTAGTGTTCTTTGGAGGTATCGAAATGTCACATTAAGCATCTACGTATAATAAATTATTCCCTCAACCCTTCAAAGTGACTGCTGAAAACTGTGTCATGTCATGGAAGACATGCTATCTCACTCGCACACACTGCTGATGTCAACAAAATTGTACACCAAAGCTATAAATTTGCATATCTATAATTAAACTTCCAGATTTTACTTTAACATATATATATTTTAATGTTAAAAAAATCAAGTTAAATTTGATTTTATTGATAATTCTCAGCTGTATGTTATACGCCCATCAGCTGTCATTTTTGTACAAACGAAAATCACCTTTATAACATCACAGTAAAGTCCCATTTTGTCCGACAAAATTAAAAATCATCGACGTCCTCTAAAGACCAAGGAAAGAATACAAATACGTAGTTTTATTATAAAACAAATCATTTAAAAAAAGAATATAGTTTACATTTGTTTTTTTTTAATTTTCTGCCAGTACGGATTTCGAAAATGGAACGCTAGCTGCGCGCGCATGCCGCATCGACCCGATAACTCTTATCGGTAGTAGTTAGTAGTACACGTCCGGCCGTTGCGGTGGTCGGACGTAAGAAATATATGGGCGAGCTCCAATACCCCGGCGCACCAAGCGTCGCCGACGACGAACGACAGTACAGGGCTCCATTTCGGAGAGCCCCTCAGTACAGATGGCCCGCGCCGCAGCCTCCACAGCCGTCGGCCTTCGCCCCGTGGCGGAGAGCTCCCGCGCCCCCGCGACCACCCGACTATAGACGTAGCGCTTCGTACCCTGGGAAGCCAGATGAACCATACCAAGTAAGTTTCAAGTGAAAAAGAGCATTTTGCAGTGTGTTTTTAAATAAAACATTGTTCTGTAACATTACTTACGGATGAAAACGCCTTTATCCAAAAACCATATTTTTTTTTATTAATAAAAATTGTGAAAAGGTTGTGTGTGGAAACGTTTCTATTGAGTAGGGTGACCACATGTACTTTTTGAAAAAAAAAAAATTTTTTTTGGGTCTTTTTTTGTTGTCTGTCGACAATTTATGTTTTGCAATAGCAATTATTAAAAATATGTGTAAATATCATACTTATATTTAAAAGGTGCATATTGAAATAGTAATTTACTATGTTATATGAATGATTTGTCACATAAAACATAATAAATTGTGTAAATAAACCATCGTAATTATTATAAAACACAAAAATTCAATTGAAAATATATGCAATTCTCTAAGTTTACCTACTTTTCATCTAGTCACATGCAATATTGCGAAAAAACGTACTGCGCAGTACAGTAAAGCAATAAATATTTACTAAGGTATTAAATTAAGGTTTTAAAGTAATTAAGAAAGTTGTGTGGACAGACACATAATCAGACTGAATATCGAATTTTTTAAGGTTTTCTAAGAAGAAGAAGAAGATATCATGACTTGTCAAATCATCATTTTAATACATGAAGCAAAAACTTTGTACCCATTTTTACGAAAATTGCGCGGACGGAGGACGATGGAATTTCGCACACTTATAGTTTATATAGAGAAGGAGTGCAGGTAGTTAATATTTTTTTAAATTATACATAATAAAATACATTACATCAATAAAAAAAAAAACATTACGACGAGCTCGGTGGTCGAATGGTTAGCAATGGCCACTTTGACTAAGCAAAGCTTGTGCTACTAAATAACTGATATTATACTTAAATACATTTTTTTTAAATACGTACATATAATACATATAAAACACCCAGACGCAGACAAACAGACATGTTCATGCACACATATATTTGTCTTGTGCGGGGAACGAACCCGCGACCTCGGAGTCAAAGTGGCCATTGCTAACCATTCAACCACCGAGCTCGTCAAAGTGTAAGATATGTCACTCACTCGCAGGAACACAACAACCCTCAAGGGAATTGTTATTTGACTGCGGTATTCTGTGAGGTGGAGGTACATTCCACAGTCGGGTAGCTTACAATTACGCTCCCTAACTCTCTTTTCGCCAGAGCTTCGTTTGTCAGTCAGCAGGGTGCACCACGTGCAAGTGAAGTTGGCTTTGGTTCAAAGATCTTGATGAACCACTTACACCCCGAGTGTTCTACACAACATGTCCTTTTTTAGCTTATTTTTATGTCTTAATTGTACATTTTTGACCATATAAATCATTTAGATAAATATGAGAAGCTCGATGACATCGTTGCGCGTATCCGTCTAATCGAACACGTAAGTTAAGCAACGTCGACTGCAGTCTGTCTACGGATGGAGTTACTTATCTCGAGTTCCTTCATTCTTTGAATTGCACGGTAAGCCGTCGCGCTGTTGTCATTAGATTCATTCATCATCATCATCAGGTCATTTTAGTTTCCACTACAGGAGCACGACCCTCTCTCGTCCGTCCCAGACAGAAGGAGGATGGTGATTCTCTTCTAGTCTGCCGGAAACCACGCGGCCAATAGTACACTTTATTGCATAATTAATATAAACAGGTCGGCAACGCGTTAGTGATGCCTCAGGTATCGCAAACAATAAATATTATTGGAATAACAAATGCGTAAAAAAAAGGTAAAATTTGCAAAATTTAATAAAATAACAAAACATATATTAAGATCTAACATACATGAAAACATAAACATACATATATGTACATTTACTTACTGTATCAATAAAGTTTCTATACAGTACAGACCACATTGACTCCGAGGCAGGGTTGCCAGGTCTATTTCGAATAAATACCGAACTGTGAGCAAAAAAAAAAACATGTTTTCATCTTTTATTTCTATTATTGACTTAAAATATAAACTACCATTATACTAGCTAACCTAACTTATAAAAAATATTTTTTTTCTCACTAATGCACGCTTCCAGCAATGTTTGATTTGCTTTAACTGCCCCATGCATTTCGCGACATGTCAGACTGAAATTACATCGTATACATAATTCAGCCTTCACCATGTTCACACTCAAAATATCAGAATAAAAATACCGAACCGCCCATACTTCGGTATTTTTGTTATACCGAACACAGTGCTAAAATATCGAACGATTCGGTAGAATACCGTCCAAAGTAAAGTACCCGTAGAAAAATTACGAGAATCGGCCTTCTCGTGTGTGTCAAATACGTAGTAGTAGTATGTGTAATGTTTTTCAAAAAAAAAATTCAAAATTCAAAATATCTTTATTCCTTGGACTTTATAAAGCACTTAGAAACGTCATACAAATTAAATATAAGAATATGTATAAATCATCACTACTCTAAATCCGCAGAGCTTAGATTCACTTTCATCACACTATCTTGAATGTGAAAGTGAATTTAAGTGCCAGTTCCGGCGACGGGGCTTCTTGAGAAGAACTGGCAAGAAACTCAAGGCCGACTCTTTTAATTGCCAATATCGTTACATTAAATACAAATACAATCATTAACATAACATAACAAGAGCAATTCATTTCCAAATACTTTTATCATTTATGTAATCCGAGATACAATAGTAAGCCTTTTGACATAGTCTAGTTTTGATATATTTCTTAAATTTACCCATGGATAATTTAAACGCGTCGTTTGGAAGTTTATTGTAGAAGCGTATACATTGACCTGGGAACGAGTTAGAGATTTTATGGAGCCTAGTAATATGCATAGCGAGTTTGTTTTTATTTCTTAAATTTAATTGATGGAGATCACTGTTTTTCCTAAATTTGGTTTGATTTTTATGAACGTAAATAAGATTTTCATAAATATATTGAGAATGTAATGTCATAATATTTATCTCTTTAAATTTATTTCTCAGTGTCTCCCTGGGACTCATCATATAAATAGCACGGATAGCTCGCTTCTGGAGCACAAAAATTGAGTCTACATCCGCGGCACTACCCCAAAGCAATAAACCATATGACATAATGCTGTGAAAATAGCTAAAATAAACTAAACGCGCAGTGTCAACATCAGTTAGTTGACGTATTTTCCTTACGGCGTAAGCTGCTGAGCTGAGTCTAGCTGATAACGTTTCTATATGTGGGCCCCATTGTAATTTAGAGTCTAATGTTATACCAAGGAAAACAACCTTATTGACCAATTCCAATCTCTCATTGTCCATCACCACACTGGTTTTCACTTGTTTAACATTTTTTGTAAAAAATCTAACATATTTGGTTTTATTACCATTTAAAAGCAGGTTATTAGCACTAAACCAGTTTACTATTTTTGAAAGAGCATTGTTTACATCGTCAATTTCTGATTGTTGTCTATTTACCTTAAAAACTAAAGAAGTGTCATCTGCAAACAATACTATTTCATGATTATTCTTTACAAGATAAGGTAGATCATTAATATACACGAGAAACAGGAAAGGGCCCAAAATAGAGCCTTGTGGTTTCATATTGATATAATGTATTTTCATGCATAATTATAAAAAAATACTAGCATTCTGCACTCCTTCTCTTTAAGTATAAACTTGTAAGAGAAATTTAAAGTGTAAAGTTTGTGTTTCACGTATTAATAAATATTTAGAAAACAAAAATGTCAAATTTATACATTTTCATAACAAAAGGCATTGTCATTATACTAATTCTAAATAATTCAAAAATGAAAGCGACAGTAGGCATGTGAACAATGTTCTAAAACTATCAAAACTCTGTATCAGTAACGTAAAATACGTCATAAAACTAGAACGATCTGCGATTATAAAATTTTAATAACTTATGTCCGACGTGTTTTATGGTCGATCAAAGTTTGGTGGGAAAGTCCATTTTGAAAGTGTGAATTTATAAAAAATAAATATTACCATTGTAGAAACAATAAAAAATACTATAACTTTTGTTACGGCACTAGCTACATAAACGCAATATTTAACATAGCTGTCGTACAAATTTCTGATTTAATGTATATGTATAAATAAAATAGCGAATCGTGACGTCATAATCCTGTAGCCTTTTCTATGGAGCGTTTTCGGGAAAGTCCAAATTTGTGATATTCAAGTTATTGTTCATATCTCGAGAAGTTTTTATGCTATCGAAGTAATTCTTTCGCCTATAGTTACATTATTGTGACAACTTTAAATAACAAATAAAAAAAAAAATGGTTCATATGCCCATTACATTCATCTCTATCTATGATGAAGTGCGTTATATTATAATATTATAGAAAGTAATAAATCATCGTTCATCAAGATATAATCATGATAAAATGATGATACTTGATTTACAAGATAACGTTTTATAATGCTTATGCCACAGAACACTTAGTAGAGGCACAGTATAAATAATAGTACTACGTACAGTATGGCCCCTCCCTGCCGCTCTCACAAGGCGACCTCACCTCCCCTCTGAGTCGAATGTGGAACCGATCGCAAGGGCTGCCACGGGGCGCCGCGTGTTATGAAAGTTCGTTCGTAATATTGACGAGCTCGCTGGTCGAATGGTTAGTAATGGCCACTTTGACTCCGAGGTCGCGGGTTCGAGCCCCCCACAAGATCAAACATTTGTGTGCATGAACATGTCTGTTTGTCTTGGTCTGGACGTTTTCTATGTATTATATGTATCTATTTACAAAAAAATGTAGGTATTTAAGTATTATATATCAGTTATCTAGTATCCATAGTACAAGCTTTGCTTAGTTTGGGACTAGATGGCCGTGGGTAATTTGTCCAGCAATATTTATTATTTATTTATTTAATATATAATCTATTCTCAACTGAACTTTTAAATTATAAGATGATTTGTTTCTTATTATTTCATTATTAGCATTAAACTATTTGTTTTGGTGGAAAAATCAGGTGGAGCTGTGTACCGTACACGGCCGTTGGTTAACGCGAAATGTCGATATCAGCGTACCCGGCGTAACCCCAGGGGCGGACTAAGCCCTATGCAACCTAGGCACCTGCCAAGGGCCCGTAACTTTTGGGACCCGAGAGTTAGGTTTGTAATTTTTATTTTGGAAGTGAAAACTTCTTTAGTAGGTTCGGAAATACAATGTTGCCTAGAGCCCGCTTTAACCTTAGTCGCCACTGCGTTACCCGTATCATCATCAGGGCATTTAAGTCTTCACTACAGGAGCACGACCCTCTCGTCCGTCACAGACAGGAGGATTTGGCCTACACTCCCCACGCTGGCCAGACGGGTTGGGGAGGCCTGATCGATGTTTTGTAATGTATTTCCCTTAGTCGCCTTGTACGACATCCACAGGAAGGGACGGAGTGATTCTATTCTAGTCTGCCGGAGACCACACGGCCAACCCGGTTACCCGTATGTATTGGAGTAATTTCAAAGACGTTTTACGTCAAAAACACGTTTCTTAAATATCAGTAATACATAATCGGTGAAAATTTCAACTGTCTAACTATTAAGGGATAGAGCTCTGTGAAAGACGGACGGACAGTTAGCGGAGTCTCAGTATGAGTCAGTAATAATGTCCCGTGGTGGTCACCCTTTAGGTAAACAAAACGGGCGCCACACACATTCCCACCACTGTATCTCCTGTGTAGCCAGGATTAACAGCGGCGACCGCCAGAAAAGGCAATGAACGATGAAGTCCATTGCAGTCCCGGGGTAAAACTGCGGCTGCCTTGGCACTCACAACGAATTTTATCAGAAGAAATTAGCAGGAGTAGGAAGCTTTTGGAATTTGACTTTCCCTCTTGTCAATGTGAGAGACAACAATATGGCAAATGAGGCATTAAAGCCTAAAGAGATGGCTAGTCAAGTGAAGCGTAACTGCCGCGCATAGGAAGTTTTTGGACTTTAACTTCCCCCTTTTGGTACTGAACCCTAGAAATACGTACTTCAATCTGTCTCCTGAAAAATATGTCGTAAATATTATTTATCTGTACATCATTTATGTTCAGCCGTCTCTTTCAGCGACGTGCATCGATTTTCCTGTATTTGGGTCGACTGTATTTCAGGCCAAAGTATCGTCTCCTCGGCCTTGTGTCTATTGCGACACAAAAGGACATCATTTTAACCGACTTTTAAATAAGAAGGTTCTCTGATTCTAAATCATATACGATAATATCACACCCCGGCCACTCCATACAAATGTCGCGTCATTTACTACTACATAAACAATGGCGTCTGTGCAGAACGTGAATGTGCGTGTGTGCGTGCGGTGCCATACAAACTGTTCCGGATTTGCCTCAGAGGGGAGGTGAGGTCGACACGTGACAGCGGCAGAGAGCAGCATACTGTACGTAGTACTATTACACTTATAACCACTCTGTGATCATGTACCTTTAATATGATTATATAAATAAATAATCTACACATATATTTATAAATGAACCCCTATTTCCCATGGTCACTGCATCTCATTCACATGTGAACGGCTGGATCGATTTCACTAAATCTTTTTTTTGTTCTGTTTGTTATTTAATTGTCAGGAGAAGGTTCCTATGAAAGATAAAAATAAGAAAGTGCTGGAGCAGAGACGATAAAAGCAGCCAAGGCAGTCACATGCAACTAACTGCACTAACGGTAGTGGGTGGGTGCCGGCCGGTAGGAGTTCACATGAACTATTTAGTAATACTAAGAAAGAAATAAGAAAATTGCATGGATAATTAGAAAATTTAAGAAAACTGAACGACCATATTAACTTTTCTAATGTAACTTTATGACGTTTAACAGAACTGTCAGACGTTTGGCAGATAGCGCGAAACCAATTCGAATTCAATATTCAGCCGACATCCCACCGCTGCCGCAGCGACTCCATCCTTTCTGGTGACCTCACTCACTCGCAGGAACACAACAACCCTCAAGGGAATTGTTATTTGGCTGCGGTATTCTGTGAGGTGGAGGTACTTCCCCCATCTGGCTAATTAATAATTTTAACAAAATAAAAACCAACTCCAAACATTACTCTACATTTATATATAAAGATACAGGCTGATGATGATGATGAAAAAAATATGGGACCAATCTGGAAGTATACTCTTAAAAAAAAAGTTTTTTTAAATCGGATTATAAAAAAAAAAAAAAATTTTTTTTAATTTTAATATTTATTTCTAAATTTTAAAACAATATAAATAACTTATAAATAAAATACCTATTTAAATATAACTTAGAAATAAATAACTATAAATAATGAAGCCCCGCCAAATCGTTACCTACTTGAAAAGTGCCCAAAAGGCTGGCAGCATTGCCACGTTGAATGGCAATGCTAATCCTCTGGCCGAGATATTGGCCAGCCCTCTGCCCCCTTACCACCATCTCTTATTGCGATTCAATAAATGAGTAGATTGCTTATTCATACCAATTAATAAGCGACTCTATTTCATTTGAAATAGAGTCGCTTATTCATTGGTATGAATAAGCAATCTATTCAGTTATTGAGTCGCAATAAGAGATGGTGGTTAGGGGGCTGGTCATGTGATACTTCGATCAATCTTTTTGACAACTGTTGAAACAGTTTATGCGCTGATGGTTCCCACGGACCTAGCGTCTCTACCCCAAACGGCTCAAATATGTAGCTCTGATCCAAGCAACTATATTTTCGCCGTTTGAGGTTTTCAGCAAACGCTGCAGCCGCACCAGTTTATAAAAATTAAGTAACAAACATAAAAAAAAATACAGCCGAATTGACAACCTCTTCCTTTTTTGGAGTCGGTTAAAAAATACGCTTTGCTTTCAGAGCCTCGTGATACCACAGAGTATAAATACTTCATATCTTACACGAGACATGTTTATAGTGTGTGTGTGTGTTTACTACGTCACCTCCGCCGTAACCACAACAAGCCACAAACAATGGCTAAGAATTCATTTGCAAAATATCCAATGTTATGTTCTTTTACAGGAAAAATCACTATTGTAGTATGCACAAGCAATTATGATCAGTGTTGCCAACTTAGGTATTTCCCATAAATTTAAGCAAAATAGTAAACGTTCTAAAGAAAATTTCCTCTTCAAAAATTATAATGAAACAGCAAGATGTTTTTACCTATAGATTCGTTCTACCAGCCCCCTTACCACCATCTCTTATTGCGAATCAATAACTGAATCGCTTGCTTATTCATACCAATGAATACGCGACTCTATTTCAAATGGATTAGAGTCGCTTATTCATTAGTATGAATAAGCAATCTATTCAGTTATTGAATCGCAATAAGAGATGGTGGTAAGGGGGCAGGCTTCAATATGGCAAAAAAAAGCAAGGTAATTGCCCGGCTTTCACACAATAAAGCGTCATTTTCAGATTAAATGCCTTCCTGTGTGTTCACGTCTTTTTCTTTTCTTTACGTACTGAATAATGTAAATGTATTGAATGAGTAAGCGCTATGTAGCCAATTTTTACTGCGGTGATGTTCCACTATGTGTACCTAAATTAAATAAATGTAATTAAAAGTGTAATTAAATTAATTATTAAGAATTAACACTGTAGAAGAATTGGAACAAGTTGAGAAAAGTGTCAATCTTACAAAAGTGACCGTGACATACGAACGGACAGACATGACGAATCTATAAGGGTTCCGTTTTTTGCCATTTGGCTACGGAACCCTAAAAAAATCACCCAAACCAAGACAAACAGGCATTCAGAAGGCCAATCCTCGTAATTTTTTTACGAACGCAGATTGAAAGTTGACTGAATCGAGATTGAATTGTGAATTGACTAAAATCAACATTTTGATTTCATTAATTAATTATTATCAATTCTTGTTATTGGCAAAGTAACATTCTTAGTTTGTTTAATTTTCACTCATATTTCGATACAATCCCGCTTAAATTTAATTTTGAAGTTACATATTGTGTTACGAGAATACCAAATGTGACATTTATGAGATCGAAGCTGGATCGAAACTAAATTTTAATTACGAGAATTGCCCCTCTGAACACTATGAAGTATACATTATCAAAAACAATACGCAGTGCAGGCAAAAAAGGTTCTTATGACCTTGGGCAAGTGTACCTAGACAAATGTAGGTAATAAATAAGGTATTACAGAGCCGCGCCGCACTGCGACCGGTCGCAAAATTGGGTCAATACCCAAGTTTACGGACCGACTTGCCCACGGGGAAACTATACTGCCTCTATAAAAATATAAATCCATATATTTCGATTATCATGGGCAGGCAATTTCAAGATTAAACTCTTTTCTTTTAAATTTGTGCCGTCGCCCTTTTAACGGGACCACACGTTCCCACCACTGTGTCTCCTGTGTAGCCAGGATTAACATCAATTTGTCCAGAAGTCCATTGCAGTTCCGGGGGTAAAACTACTGCCTTGAAACTCACAAAGAATTTAAAAAGTAGAAATTAGAAGAGTAAGAAGCTTTTGGAAATTGACTTCCCCTTTTAGCAATGTTAGAGACAGCAATGTGGCAAATAAGGCATTAAAACCCTAAAGAGATAGCTAGTCAAGTGAAGCTCAACTGCCGTGCACCACGGATTTTATGTATCCAACACTATTGGGGGCCTAAAACATAGAGTTGTTACCTAAGATTTTACTTCTTTTTTTTTCTAATAACAATTGCAAATAATTTAGTTACTGTAAATAAGGTATTCTGTGAGATGTAAGTAAAAAAATCCATTGAAGGCAGTTGTGATCCTGCGAGTGAGTGAGGTTAAAGGAAGAAAGGAGTAGCGGCTTGTTGTCGGAAAGTCGATTTACGATAATTTTGCGTGATAATGTCATAAGAAAACATCGGCCGATGGTGTGGAAGTGAAATAGATGCGTCACAAGCCGAAGGCTTAGGTCGATCGTGCCTCTCTATCGCTCGGCTCGCTACGGCGCTCTCGCTTGCAGTCTCTGCTCAGGCGGAACGTGACAATGAGTCTTGCTTTTTCATGCGTGCAGAAGGAGTAACAAACACACTTTCGTATTTGTAATATCAATATAGATCTGAAATTGTCACACTACAGTCTGTAAACAATAGGGAGCCGCATTGCGACGCCAGAGTGCATACAATATAGGTCACGATTGCCCTGCCCGTCTTGTGGGCAGACTGGCCCCATATGTGGGCAGATTAGGGTTTACAAATGTTGAAATTAAAGTTGCGTCACTTTGCAGTCGCTTCTACGCAATCTCGATCTTTCAAACGTTTTGGGAGATTGTTAGGTTGAATATAATATTTTAATTATTTTTAATTAAAGGATTTTGTTTATTGTTAATTTAATTTATTTATTATTATTATTATACCTACATATATTATATATATATATATATATATATATATATATATATATATATATATATATATATATTTCTGGGACGGGGGCCCTCGACACATTCCCATCGCTGTTTTTTTTATACTACGTCGGGTGGAAGACAAGCATACGGCCCACCTGATGTGAAGCGGTTACCGTAGCCTTTGTTGCCAACGCAGCAACTCCTTCCTTTTTGGTGACCTCACTCACTCGCAGGAACACAACAATCCTCAAGGGATTTGTTATTAGGCTGCGGTATTCTGTGAGATGGAGGTACTTCCCCAGTCGGGCAGCTCAAAAAATAGCTTATGCCCTACCTCTGTTTTCACCAGAGCCGCTTCCGTCAGTCAGCAGGGTTCACCACGTGTAGATAAGGTTGACTTTGGTTCAAGATGTTGATGAACAGAATTGGGGTGTAAGCCCCAATACTGTGTCCCTGTGTAGCCAGGATTAACAGCGGCGAACACCAAAAAAGGCAATGAACAGTGAAGCAAATACGGCATTATAAGCCTAAAGAGATAGTCAAGTGAAGCTCAACTGCCGTGCACCACGGATTTTAAGTATTCCACTATTGGGGACATAAAACATTGAGTTGTTTTTACCTAACACATCGATTCCAATAATACGAATTGCAAAATCGTCTGAACGCTTGGTAATTCTCCCTTCATCATCAGGTCATTTTAGTCTCCACTACAGGAGCACGGAAGAGAGAGGGTTCTCTCTTCCGTCCCAGACAGAAGGAGGATTTGGCCTACACTCCCCACGCTGGCCAGACGGGTTGGGAAGGCCTGATCGATGTTTGATAATGTACTCGTATTTCCCTTAGTCGCCTTGTACGACATCCACGGGAAGCGACGGAGTGATTCTATTCTAGTCTGCCGGAAACCACACGGCCAATTCTCCCTTGTTGCTGCCAAATCAGAATAGTATACTAGTTTTTTTTTTTTGGCATGTGGGTCACCTGGTGGAAAGCAATCACCACCGCCCATGCAGATCAGCGACACCATGGGGTCACCGATCCGCCAACCTTTTAAGGGAAATGAAAACTTTGTTCTTGAAGGCACCCATGTCATAGTTGTTCGGAAATACCGCTGAGGGAAGTTGATTCCACAGTTTCACTGTTCGTGGTACAAAATGTCTTAGGAAACGTACTGTAGAAGATCGCCAATTATCAGGGGTGTAAGTGGTTTGTCAACATCTTTGAACCAAAGCCAACTTCACCTGCACGCGGTGCACCCTGCTGACTGACAAACGAAGCTCTGGCGAAAAGAGAGGTAGCGAGCGTAATTGTAAGCTACCCGACTGGGGAATGTACCTCCACCTCACAGAATACCGCAGCCAAATAACGGTTCCCTTGAGGGCTGTTGTGTTCCTGCGAGTGAGTGAGGTCACTAGAAAAGAAGGAGATGCTGCGATGGCAGCGGGGGTGGCGGCGCGCGAGCAATATTTTATGTTGCGAGCGTTGATATGGCTACGGTAACCGCTTCACATCAGGCGGGCCGTATGCTTGTCTGCCACCCGACGTAGTATAAAAAAATATATATCAAGATGATATGGATGGAATTTTAATTTATGGCGAGTTGTTTCTAGCGGCAGGTATCGAGTTATTATACCATAATAGTTACTTTAGAGTATATTATTCTGTGCTTCTGTAACTTTTTATGAGTTCGATAGATTTTACCTTGTAATTCTTATTTCCATCGCATTGCATCCAATATCACCGCAGTGCGGCGCCACTGCGTGCATGTTGAAGCAGGTCAGTGGCTTCAGCCCTGATTTGTAGCGAGAACTTGGCCTTATTAAGCAAATATTCGTGAATATTTGGCAAATATTCAGGAGTATGGTTGTTGGCGACCTACAGCGCATACATGCTTTTTGGCCAATGCCAATATATTCAATTTCTCAGTACTATTTTCTTTTTAATTCGAAAATAATTTTAATTTATATCAGTCAAAAAATAAACATGTTGAGGATAGCAAAGGAAACCACTAGTTCGTGTTCACTGTTTCATATATATTTTTCAGGTCGCCAACAATGGTCTTACTTCAGATGCAGATGTTCTTTGTTATTTAAACAATTTATGCTTCCATGCTAATAAGTAAATAATAAATAAATAATTCTGGAAAAATTACACAGCGTCATCTGGGTGGCAGACAAGCACACAGCCCTCCCGATACGAAGCGGTTACCGCAGCCATATTAACGCTCGCAAGATAAAATATCGCTCGCGCGCCGCCACCGCTGCTGTCAACGCAGCAACTTCCTTTCTGGTGACCTCACTCACTCGCAAGAACACAACAGCCCTTAAGGGAATTGTTATTTGGCTGCGGTTTAGGTTCAAAGATGTTGATGAGCCCTACACCCCAAGATTGATCTGTTTTTCCTAAATCCCATTTGCTCTACACATCATTACTCTTCTTTATGTATACTTTAACTCATCCCCAACAATAGTATATGTTAAAACCACACAAATGTGTGGGTACACGTGCGCATGCGCGTCTTTCATGCTTCATTATTGAAAAGCCTTGAAATTTAACTGCTTTTGATAAGAAAATGTTAGGTTTAAACTGAATAGTATATAGTTTTCAGTACTTGTAACTGTTTTTATACCACGCTGGATGGCAAACAAATATAGTTCCCTAATTATTATTTAAATATTCAACTTGCCAGAATATTATAAATAATAAAAAATGTATAAATTTACTTACCCCTCTTAGGTGGCATTTGAATGCACAATCTCTCGATGACCGGTCGAGTGCTCTTCCAACTGAGCTACCAGGAAGGTTTGCGTTCGTGACGAGTTTTTCCATTTACATATATTTTACTGCTGTGAAATCGCATTGTGGCGCCATCTATCTATTAAGTATTACACTACTACACAGTCCATCGTTGCAGATGAAATTCTTGATAACACCAAACTTATTATATAATACTTATTAAAATATTTATAATAGTTCCAGCTTGATATGAAGCATTTATCATAGTTTATTTCCCTTAAAAAGCTGGCAAAGGATCGGTGACCCCAGAGCGAGAGTGGCGGCGCGCGAGTCATACTTTATGTTGCAAGTGTCTATAGAATACGCTAACTACTTTACAACAGGCGGGTATGAATAGAATAGAGTGGAATGCAGTGGAGAGAAGCAAAGAGGCGAGTAGAACAGAATAATATATTATTTGTCTAGTCTTATCACCACCGCCCATAGACATCAGCAACACCAAGGAGTCGCCGATCCGTTGCCAGCCTTTTAAGGGAAATATTGACTCTGTTCTTGAAGGCCCCCATGTCGCATTTATTTGGGAATACATCTGAGGGAAGTTGATTCCACAACTTCACAGTTCGTGGTAGAAGATGTCTTAAAAAGGGTACAGCCCCCTTACCACCATCTCTTATTGCGATTCAATAATTGAATAGATTGCTTATTCATACCAATGAATAAACGACTCTATTCCATTTGAGATATAGTCGCTAGTTAGTATCAAACGACTCTATTCCATTTGAAATAGAGTCGCTTATTCATTGGTATGAATAAGCTATCTATTCAATTATTGAATCGCAATAAGAGATGGTGGTAAGGGGGCTGTAGTAGATTGCCGAATCGAATATCAAGATGATGGGGATGGAATTTTAATATAATATTAATATAACCTCCACCAACCCGCAGTTGAGCAGCGTGGTGGAGTACGCTCTAAACCCCTTTGATTGAGGGGAGACCCATATCCCAACAGTGGGATGATTATGTGTTGATGCCGAAATAATATAACACGTTCGAATGTGACCAAAAAACGCGCACTAAGCACTCCGTATGTTTGTCTGTCTGTCTGTCAACACAGTATAAAAAACTATACATGTATATTGTATATGTCCAATAACAATAATATTTATAACACTCACTTATCAAAAATCTGGCACAAACGCAGTAGATAAGGGCGTGTTTCCCATAAAGCTTATCAAGTAATAATTGTGGCTATCAAACCACTTGTTTGTTCTGATTGCAAACTAAAATGGACATTATTGGGCGGGTCCTGACTGACCGAGTAACCCTCACGAGGAATACCTCGCTACTTAAGCAGAAGATTATTATTAGTCAGAAATGTCAGAATGGTATTCAATCAAAATAATATCACCTTTGAAACTAGGTACGACGATACAATTTTAACAAAAAAAACCGACTCCAATCATTACTCTACGTTTATGTATGTAGATACAGGCTGATGATGATGAAATATGGGACCAATCTGGAAGTATACTCATTCAAATAAAAAAGCTTTTTTTCAAATCGGTTTATAAATCACGGAGTAATGGGCGTGTGACCAATGTTCTAAAACTATAAAAACTCTCTATCAGTAACGTAAAATACATAAAAGTAGAACGATCTGCGATCTCAAAATTTTAATAACTTATGTCCGACGTGTTTTATGGTCGATCAAAGTTTGGTGGGAAAGTCCATTGTAAAAGTATGAAATTATAAAAAAATAAATATTACCATTGTAGAAACAATAAAAAATACTATAACTTTTGTTACGGCACTAGCTACATAAACGCAATATTTAACATAGCTGTCGTACAAATTTCTGATTTAATGCATATAAAATAGCGTATCGTGACGTCATAATACTGTATGCCTTTTGTATGGAGCGTTTTCGGGATAGTCCAAAATTGTGATCTTCAAGTTATCATATCTCGAGAAGTTTTTAGCCTACCGAAGTAATTCTTTCACCTTTAGTTATATTATTGTGACGTCTTTAAATAACAAATCGAAAAAAAAAATTGTATACAAGCCTATTAAATAATAAACATTAAAAAAAACACAGCCGAATTGACAACCTCCTCCTTTCTAAGAGGAGGTTAATAATTCGACGGGCCCTACATGCGAACGAATTTATTATTCTTCTTTCACTATGTTTTCTGATTATTCAAGGATGCCTCGATATATCGACGAGCTCGGTGGCGTAGCGGTCAATGACGCGGCTTCGACACCAACGCTCGTGGGTTCGATTCCCACACAGTACAAACATTTGTGTGCATGAACATGTCTGTTTGTCTTGGTCTGGGTGTTTTCTATGTATCATAAGTATGTATTTACAAAAAAAAATGTATTTACGTATGTTTATCAGTTGTCTAGTACCCATAACACAAGCTTCGCTTACTCTGGGGCTAGATGGCGCTGTGTAATTTGTCTGACAATATTTATTATTATTATTATATATTATATCATATTCACATTGGTAACATACATGTTTTATTCGGTGCCCGGTGACCGAGGCTGCCTCGCGCGGTAACTGAAACCTGCCACGCGAGGCATGCTCGGCGTGTGTGGACGTGCCTATTGGCATACGCCCACGGGTTTACAACTAGTATCATAAAACAGGGAGGGAACTTTATATCATACTAGTAATTCTGCCGACTTCGCACTGGTTGGTTCGCATTGACATCTTTATTTTTGATAGATAGATAGAATATGCTTTATTTGCATAATACAAATTAAAAGTACAGTGAATCAATAAATTATTACAGACATGTATATATGAAACAAGGCGGCCTTATTGCTGGAGCAATATTTTCAAGGCAACCTTAGGGTAACGAATCTGTACATGGAGTGGGCAGGATTCGCAGATCAAAAGAAATTAATGAAAACTATAAATAAATGTAATATTATGACAATCAATATCAAAAAATCAAAATATATTTATTCCTTATACTTTATAAAGCACTTAGAAACGTCATACACATTAAACATAAGAACATGTATAAATCATTACTACTCTAAATCCGCAGAGCTTAGATTCACTTTCATCACACTATCTTGAATGTGAAAGTGAATTTAAGTGCCAGTTCCGGCGATGGGGCTTATCATATAATCATTATTAAGTATAAACGAAGATATTTAAACTATCATTGATAAATAAATTGTATAATATATACACAATACATAAATAACAATGTATACATATTCATACAAACATAAAATATTATACAATAAATAGTGTTGGCATAAATTAGGAATATATATTAACACAAAAACATACATAATTATATATAAGCATATCAACGTCCTAGGAAATGATTTTTTACTTGTCCTTTAAATACCTCTAAAGATTTTGCATTTCTGATGGCGACAGGTAAAGTATTCCAGAGCCTAATAGCCTGGACAGTAAAAGACTGATCGAAAAATTTTGTGGAATGAGTTGGAACTGAAAGAGTAAGGTTTTCACATGAGCGAAGAGATAAACAATGGAAAGAAGAGGGAAACTTGAAGCAGCTTTTGAGGTAAGATGGAGCTCTATAATCAAATAGAATGGTATAGAGCAGTGGTTCTTAACCTATGGTCCGCGGACCATTAGTGGTCCCTGAGGGCACCTCAAATGGTCCATGAGCACCTAACTTCATCAGGGTACATGTTCATGACTGAAAATTTCAACTGATACAACAGTTTCCGTGTTCTCTTCCCTCAATCCGCTCAATACCCCTCAAGTTTTTGGTGGTCCGTGATGTTATAAAAATTTGGTTACATGGTCCGCCATCAGCAAAAGGTTAAGAACCACTGGTATAGAGGAAAGAAAGAATATGCATGTCCCTACGCTGGCGAATGGAAAGCCATTTTAACTGTTCTCGGTAGCAAGATAAGTCATGGTCATATTTAATTTT
The DNA here is from genome assembly GCA_937001555.2 of Hypsopygia costalis. NCBI lineage: Eukaryota > Metazoa > Arthropoda > Insecta > Lepidoptera > Pyralidae > Hypsopygia > Hypsopygia costalis. The sequence continues at coordinate 2,316,765 of OW443355.2, forward strand.
GATAGTACAAGCGAAGCGAGCAAGGTCTACTGGTATTATTTCTTATTATGTGCACAAGTCAGCAGCAAGACAACAAGACCCAAATTCAAAGTCAAATTCCAAAAGCTTCCTACTCGTATTAATTTCTAGGATTAGGTGACCTGAAGTCGATTCCAATCGAAATTTTGGTTTCCAAAAATAGGCCTAAGTTAAAGACTACCACCTGTTTCTACCAGCTATGCTAAACACAATTAAAACCAATCTAAGCAGAAGTTTTTTTTAACGTTGGCTTAATATGCCCTCGCAAGCGGAATGAAACCCATCCTTGGACAGGCTACGGTCAACGTTGCTTAACTTGCGTGTTCGATAAGACTGACGCACCGACGCCTTCGAGCTCTCGACATACATATTTGAAACCCATCTTTTTTGGTAAGTCGTGTCAAAAGAAATTAAAGTTACTTCATAACAGTAAAATAAAAATAAGCAAATTAACCAAAAAGTCATCGACCGATAAGCAGGTTGTCAAACTCCGTGTTAACCGGCCGATAACTAAACTGTTTTAAAACTGGGTCCCTTAGTTTAGGGTCAAAGCAGGCAGATGGCGTTATGTAACTTTTTTTATATAAATAAATAAATATTATCAGACAAATTACACAGCGCCATCTAGCCCCAAAGTAAGCGAAGCTTGTGTTATGGGTACTAGACAACTGATAAACATACGTAAATACATTTTTTTTGTAAAATTACATACTCATGATACATAGAAAACACCCAGAGTAAGACAAACAGACACGTTCATGCACACAAATGTTTGTCCTATGTGGGAATCGAACCCACGAACGTTGGTGTCGAAGCCGCGTCATTGACCGCTACGCCACCGAGCTCGTCTAAGAGGGGGGCAAACGAGTATGTGGGTCACTTGGTGGAAAGAAATTACCACCGCCCGTGGAGATCAGCAACACCAAGGGGTCGCCGATCCGTTGCCAGCCTTTTAAGGGAAATAAAGACTGTTCCTGAAGGTTCCCATGTCGAAATGCACCCAGCTGACTTTCAAACTTTACTTTTTTTTTCTCGTACGTCGGGTGGCAGACAAGCATACGGCCCGCCTGATGTGAATCGGTTACCGTAGCCATATTAACGCTCGCAACATAAAATATCGCTCGCGCGCCGCCACCCGCTGCCAATGTAGCATCTCCTTCCTTTCTGGTAACCTCACTCACTCGCAGGAACACAACAGCCCTCAAAGAAATTGGTATTTGGCTGCGGTATTCTGTGAGGTGGAGGTACATTCCCCAGCCGGGCAGCTTACAATTACGCTCCCTACCTCTCTTTTCGCCAGAGCTTCGTTTGTCATTCAGCAGGGTGCACCGCGTGCAGGTGAAGTTGGCTTTGGTTCAAAGATGTTGATGGACCACTTACACCCCAAACTAACGACGCTCAGTCGAAAAGAGGTAGGTCGAGCGTAATTGTAGTAAGCTACCCGACTGGGGACCTCCACCACACAGAATACCGCAACCAAATAACAATTCCCGAGGGTTGTTGTGTTCCTGCGAGTGAGTGAGGTCGCCAGAAAGAAAGAAATTCAGACTATAGGCTGGCAACGGACCGACGACTCCTTGGTGTTGCTGATCTCCATGAACTGTGGTGATTGCTTTCCATCAGGTGACCCACATGCTCGGTTACCACCCTCTCATATATACAAAAAAAAAAATGATTAATACGAAGTAATGGATTTCATCATCATTGGCATCAAGTAATGGATCTCATCATCATCATTGGCCGTGTGGTTTCCGGCAGACTAGAATAGAATCACTCCGTCTCTTCCCGTGGATGTCGTACAAGGCGACTAAGGGAAATATATTAAAATAATTATAAAACATCGATCAGGCCTCCCCAACCCGTCTGGCCAGCGTGGGGAGTGTAGGCCAAATCCTCCTTCTGTCTGGGACGGAACGGACGAGAGAGGGTCGTGCTCCTGTAGTGGAGACTATAATGACCTGATGATGATGATGATGATGATGATGATGAATGGATCTCAAGGTATTCAACTGAGGAAATTAAGATTGTCACTTTTCTTAACTTGTTCCAATTCTTCTACAGTTACGAAAAACACATATTTTGAACTATTTCCCGGAGTAGATAACACCTGGAGATCTGTAACGCTGTCACTGATAACGCGAAGATAAACCTTATCTACTGATAACAGGAAGATGCTGGCTCTTATCGCAGTGTTTTGAACGGTTACCTACTTGCTAGACATGAAATTCTTCGTATGTACTTTTGGATGTAACCTAAAAGGAATATTTATTTATTTGAACGTCGTCATCATAAGCCTGTATCTACCCACTGCTGGATATAAGCCTTCCCCAATGCTTTCCACCAAATACGATCCTCCGCCTTCCGCATCCAGCCGCTTTATTAAGGTCATCGGACCATCTAGAAGGAGAGGAGGGCGTCCAACACTTCGTCGTCCTACGCTCGACTACAATACCTTCCTCCCCCATCTGCCATCACTTACGAGCTCGGTGGCATAGCGGTCAATGACGCGGCTTCGACACCAACGCTCGTGGGTTCGATTCCCACACAGGACAAACATTTGTGTGCATGAACATGTCTGTTTGTATTGGTCGGGGTGTTTTCTATGTATCATAAGTATGTATTTACAAAAAAAAAAAGGAATTTACGTATGTTTATCAATTGTCTAGTACCCATAACACAAGCTTCGCTTACTTTGGGGCTAGATGGCGCTGTGTAATTTGTGTGACAATATTAATTTATTTTATTTATTTATTTACTTACTCGGCAGATGTGACCGGCACATTGCCACTTCAGCTTGCAAACTCTGAAGGCTATGTCGACAATTTTGGTTCTTTCGAATGTCTTCAGAGAAACCATGAGCATAGCCCTCTCCATCGCTCGCTGCGCGACGTTTAGCCTCTGGACCAGTCCGATATTTTATGTAATAGGTATAACATAATAATAAATAAAGTTGATATTAAAAAAAAATTGAAACCGACTTCAGTTGGCGAGCGCAGCTTATTGGTGGAATACCCCGGCAGACGCTGCTGCCCGTCTTCCGGGAGAAAAGTTATCGCGTGACACAAGATTCCTTAGTCGCCTTGTACGACATCCAGCGCAGAGCAATGGAGTGGCACAATTTTATTCTGCCGCCTACCATATTGTACATTTAAGGGTTTCCCTTGATTTCCCTGGCATCCCATCATCAGACCCTGACTTGGTGAATATGGAACCACCTCGCAATTACCCTTTCAAATAAAAAAATTAATTTGACCATACGTGCTTATAAAATTTAAGGGTTTACCTTGATTTCCCTGGTATCCCATCATCAGATCCTGACTTGGTGAATATGGAACCACCTTGCAATCATACCCTTTCAAATAAAAAAGAATTATGAAAATCGGTTCACAATTCGCAAAGATATCGAATAACATACATACAAAAAAAATATTCAGTCGAATTGAGAACCTCCTCCTTTTTTGAAGTCGGTTAAAAAAGTAGCTAAACTTTAGATAATTCTACATTACAAGGTGTTACCTAAAACTTTAAACTGAAGTAACTAAAAATAAACGATTATTAAAATTACTTATATATATAAACACTAAGAAAGGGATTTTAAATCCCTTCCAAGTTGACGAGCCCAGTGGTCCAATGGTTATTTTGACTCCGAGGTCGCGGGTTCGATCCCCGTAAAACAAAACAGAACAAGACAAACATTTGTGTGCATGAACATGTTTGGGTTTTTTCTATGTATTATAAGTACCTATGTATTTACAAAAATAAATGTATAAGTATAATATCAGTTATCTAGTACCCATAGTACAAGCTTTGCTTAGTTTGGGACTAGATGGCATTGTGTAATTCAGACCTGGGGGCAGCGTCGGACTGGCCATATAGTCGAGGTGGCATTTGCCAGCCGGGCCCCAGCCTGCGCGGGCCCCCCACGGGCCTGGCTTGCGGGGCTTGCGGCACCCGTAGGATAGAAGGCCTGCGCAGGCTAGGTTCCAGCTCTTGTGTCAGATAGTTCGTTCATATAATTAGAGAGAAATGAAATAGAAAGTTGAAAATTAAATTTGATATTCTGTTTTTTTTTTTTTTACCACGTCGGGCGGCAGACAAGCATACGGCCCGCCTGATGTGAAGCGGCTGACGTAGTCATATTAACGCAACTCAGGCGAAAAGAGAGGTAGGGAGCGTAATTGTAAGCTACCCGACTGGGGAATGTACCTCCACCTCACAGAATACCGCAGCCAAATAACAATTCCCTTGAGGGTTGTTGTGTTCCTGCGAGTGAGTGAGGTCACCAGAAATGAAGGAGACGCTGCGTTGGCAGCGGGGGTGGCGGCTCCATAAATCCAAAAAAAATACCATCAGGTGACCCACATGCTCGTTGGCCCCCCTCTCACATAAAAAGAATATACACCACACGAGCGTTGCCGCATGGCGGATAAGTATTATAATTACCTATAAGTATTCCTCGTTTACTGTAGAATACATACAATTCGCAATACGGAAGCGGCTTGATGCGGAAGGCGGAGGATCGTATTTGGTGGAAAGCATTGGGAAGGCTTATATCCAGCAGTGGGTAGTTACAGGCTGATGATGATGATGTTGGTATACAATTAACATATAAATGAGGATAGATATGAACTATAAGTAACTATAGATTGTATACAATTCCCATAAACTATGAGGATATATATGAAGTTATGAACATAAGTAAGTATGGCGGAAGGGTTTACCCAAATTTCCTCAAGCCGAGTTTCTTTATCGCGTCTGGCAATCAATCATTGTAATCTAAAAGGGCAAGGAAAGCCTTGGATCGGCCTGTAGTCTGCTTCATAGCGATTTGCGACAATCGCAACTTCTATAAGAATATTTCTACCGTTACAAAAGAACTGGTTTCCCTTATCTTTATGTGAATGTGTTTGTATGCTTGCTGCAGCACATACATGCATCTTTTATTTTGCGTTCCGTTTCCTAATGTATAAGTTCTCTCCTTGTTTTAAAATTATTTTTTTGTATGTGTGTGACTGTAGTTTAACAAGAAGTCGTGCAAAACTGCAGTAAAATTGCAGTATCGACTTTACTCTTTTTTTTTATACCACTAAGGTGACAAACAAGCATACGGCCCGCCTGATGGAAAGCAGTTACCGTAGCCTATGGACGCCTGCAAAACCAGAGCACGTGCGCGTTGCCTACCCTGTAAAAACTTCTTTACGCCCTTTTTGAAGAACCTCAACAAACTCTTGAGAAAAGAAAAGAAACTCTTGAGTTATTACAAGTAATGAAGGTACAAGAATTTTTAAATACGGGCTCTAAAGGAAATTGATTCCAGAGCCGTGGAGCCATTGAATAAATTAATCATTCCTTCATAAGTTTTTATTCTATTGACGAATACTTGCGACATAAATTTTATTGTAAGTAGTTAATATTAATAATAATAATATGTATTAATAATAGTGAGTAGCGACACCACGGACTCGAGTCTCCAGAGAGTCGGTCAGGGCCTTCGTCTCCGACGTGTCTTCATCGGTCGGAGTGTAAACACAAGAAGGCCCGCAGGACTCTCAGCTCTGGCTTGCCTTCATTGGCCGTCCAGAGAGGAGCCGCTAGAGCTATATGCTCCAGGGGTGGAAGTGTTAAAGGGCATCACGCCGCGAGTAACTTCGGAGAAAGCGCAGCACACCTCTCGACACCCCTGAGTCACTCACACCGGTGTTGTCCCCGGCCGATCCCCTGGCATTTCGGGGGCCCATCTAGTGAGTGGCAAGCCATCGCCTGCCGCAAATAACTAGCAATAAAAGCAGTTATGGCAGGCGTCCGTCCCTCTTCTGTAATAGCTCGGTATTAAGTTCACCCAGATCTCATCTCCATAGCCCAATTTTTTTCCATCACACTCTGAAATAATCTCAACACCTGCAGAGACCTGCTCATGGGTATATCGTTCCATTGATATATCCTGGAGCGGGTCCCGGCGGGCGTACAACATTACATCAAACTTCTCAAAGGGGCCTCTACGTGTTGGATCTATATCCCCGCGTATGCCTATCAAATGACCGGGCTTGACCCGTGAATTAAGAGAGAATGATATGTATATTGGCTACATAAACTGTATTATAACTATTTAATAATAACGATATTTATGTTTAGTTCACACGAGCAAAACCGGGCAGAATAAGTGAATCTCAGCTTAAAAATCTGACATCTATATCACCTAATTTTGTTAATAAAAAAATTGTATCTTATCTTATCACCGTATGGTTCAGCGTAACGCTACAAGCGACCATCAAGACCGCAGCCTATATCCTATATCCTTGTTGTACAGAATATGATCGATTAGACAGAGTATCATAGTGGATGCTCTCGTACCCACTCGGCTAGTTTCAAAATGTTTCCAGGAGAAATTATATTCCAGGACAAATTACACACGGCCATCTAGTCCCAAACTAAGCAAAGCTTGTACTATGGGTACTAGATAACTGATATTATACTTGAATACATTTTTTTTTGTAAACACATACATATTTTATATAGAAAATACCCAGACCAAGACAAACAGACATATTCATGCACACAATATTTGTCTTGTGCGGGGCATCGAACCCGCGACCGCGACAATTGGGGTGTAAGTGGTTCATCAACATCTTTGAACCTAAGCCAACTTCACCTGCACGCGGTGCACCCTGCTGACTGACAAACGAAGCTCTGGCGAAAAGAGAGGTAGGGAGCCTAATTGTAAGCTACCCGACTGGGGAATGTACCTCCATCTCACAGAATACCGCAGCCAACTAACAATTTCCTTGAGGGTTGTTGTGTTCCTGCGTGTGAGTGAGGTCACCAGAAAGGAAGGAGATGCTGGCAGTTGGCAGCGGGGGTGGCGGCGCGCGAGCGATATTTTATGTTGCGAGCGTTAATTTGGCTACGGCAACCGCTTCAAATCAGGCGGGCCGTATGCTTGTCTGCCACCCAACGTAGAATAAAAAAAAAATTGAAAAATCTTTACTTCCCAAAGTGTGCCTTGCTTAAAGTCTTTCGAGTTGATATTTATTCTGTATAATCAAAACACACGCATTCTCGTATGTCTAATATTTGATATCAATTCCCTATGACTGCTTCTTATCAATAATGATAAGTAGAGTCAATAAAGAGACAGGTTATGAAAAAATATATTTGCACATCACGGTGACTCACACAAGCTCGTGTTTCAGGATACGATTGGTCAAACATGAAACTTGTTTGGGTAACAACTCCATGTTCTGCGGGGACTGCTGCTGCATCAGCGGAGACCCTCAAACGGCGCTAATATTCAAACCTCATCGGTAGTTATGTTTTTGAGCCATTTGGGGTGGAAACGCTTAGCCCATGGGGTCCGAGCGCAAGAATTTTATTTAGAGACATCTCCAAACGTTTGGTCGACTCTTCCCGCGACCAGAGGCTGGCCTATTTCTCGCTCAGCGAATAAGCATTGCCATCCAACGTGGCAATACTGCTAGCCTTCTCGGCTAGCTTGCCGAGTAACATATCTAACATACATACCTTTTTTGAAGTCGGTTAAAAATACTTTATTTCAAGCATTATAGCTCATATGTATAGTGTTAGTAACAATTTTCTTTTGTTTAATAGTAACAATTTTCACTTATAACTATATTAGTAGTGTTAGTATCTATAATTAGTGGTACTTTTTAGGGTTCCGTACCTCAAAAGGAAAAACGGAACCCTTATAAGATCACTTTGTTGTCCGTCTGTCTGTCAAGAATATCTATGTCGAGAATGCGTGGAGGTATCAAGCTGAAATTTGAACTGTATACTCAGGTCTACGGTCCCAAGAAGTTGTAAAAAAATCAAACTGCTAAGTTTTAGTAAAAAAAAGTTACGGCCGTTTATTCAGCAAAAAACGCATATTTCGACACATTCTCAAGGGAATCAAAACCTATAGGGTACTTCCCGTTGACCTAGAACTATGAAATTTGGCAAGTAACATCGTTATAGACTACAGGTACAGGAATAAATCTCAAAACTATACATTTGTAAATAGATCTTAAAAAATAGGGGGTCTATATTTTTTATAGGGTGTCGAAATTTCAAATTGAAACTACTAGTTCAAATGGGGTATCATATGAGAGAGCTTACACATTGCAAAATATATTTTATTTATTTTTTTCGACGCATTATTTCTTATTTAAAATGAAAAATATCAAATTTAATATTGATACTACGTACGGAACCCTCGGTGCCCGACTCGCACTTGTCCGGTTTTTTTTTTGTTATTTTGCTGTGCCTATAACAATTCCCACCCAGTGCTTCTGTATGGGACAATCGAACCTAGCCGCTATTGTTTTCAGCCTCCTTACCACCATCTCTTATTGCGATTCAATAACTGAATAGATTGCTTATTCATACCAATGAATAAGCGACTCTGTTCCATTTGAAATAGTCGCTTATTCATTGGTATGCATAAGCAATCTATTCAGTTATTGAATCGCAATAAGAGATGGTGGTAAGGGGGCAGTATGCAGTTGTTGCTGCCTCGAAATTATTATTGAGAAACATCTTCAGCTTCGTTGGTAGAGGTCCAGGTTACGTTTTAGTTATTGATTTCTTCTTCATCTCAGTCCGTAGACCTCCAGGTCGTTGGTTACTACCAGATGGGCTAAACACAAGTACCTACTCAAAGTAAGAGTCACTCAAACGTCACTCAAACGGCGCAAATATGCTGGACTCACTAACATATTTGAGCCGTTTGGGGTAGAGACGTTAGGGCCGTGGGGTCCATCAGCCCGCAATCAATTTTGGGGTGTAAGTGGTTCATCAACATCTTTGAACCAAAGCCAACTTCACCTGCACGCGGTGCACCCTGCTGACTGACAAACGAAGCTCTGGCGAAAAGAGAGGTAGGGAGCGTAATTGTAAGCTACCCGACTGGGGAACGTACCTCCACCTTACAGAATACTGCAGCCAAATACCGGTTCCCTTGAGAGCTGTTGTGTTCCTGCGAGTGAGTGAGGTCACCAGAAAGGAAGGAGATGCTGCGATGGTAGCGGGGGTGGCGGCGCGCGATCGATATTTTATGTTGCGAGCGTTAATATGGCTACGGTAACCGCTTCACATCAGGCGGGCCGTATGCTTGTCTGCCACCCAACGTAGTATAAAAAAATCTTTTTAAAGAGATATGCGGGAGGTTGGTCGAGGCTTGAGGTGACCAGAGGGCTGGCCATTACCTTGTTCAGAGGATTAGCATTGCTATTCAGCGAGGTAATGCTGCCAGCATTCTTGGTACGCTACCGACGGGCAACGATTTGGGGGAATTTTTTTACTTATAATTTTTGTTTTATTTCTTTTCTGCATTTTTTCAGTTTATAATTTAATATGTAAATATAAATTAAAAGTACCTACCATAAATCTAAGCCGAAGTCTGATTTTCGCAATGAAAAATCGCACGGGATGTTCAATAGTCCTTACTTAGGACGTTATCACGCCTAAAAGTAGAGATATTGTTCCCAACAATTTTATTTATTTATTTATTTAAACACTATAATGACCACAATAAGATGAATGGTACGCTACCGACGGGCAACGATTTGGGGGAAATTTTTTACTTATAATTTTTGTTTTATTTCTTTTCTGCATTTTTTCAGTTTATAAATAAATAAATAAATATTGTCAGACAAATTACACAGCGCCACCTAGCCCCAAAGTAAGTGAAGCTTGTGTTATGGGTACTAAACAACTGATAAACATACGTAAATACATTTTTTTTTGTAAATACATACTTATTGATACATAGAAAACACCCACACCAAGACAAACAAACATGTTCATGCACACAAATGTTTGTCCTATGTGGGAATCGAACCCACGAGCGTTGGTGTCGAAGCCGCGTCATTGACCGCTACGCCACCGTGACTGAGCCATGGACACGGCCGTGTTGTACGTGAATGCGGTATATGCACTAAAATTATCTCAAAATGGCAGCGCTTCACCCTCCCCCGCACGCGGTGTTCCATAGTCCTTACATAGCGTAATAAATTCTTTGATCCTTCATCTATCCAGTGGTGAGACAGAGGTAACAAATCAGTGTAACCACGGGTCGGAAGGGTGAATTTTGGATGAAGATGATAGATTTGTAGCTGCAACACCAAACTGTATCCCCCGATTTTGTTACGTTAGATTTTTTGAATTGCCTCCCTATGGTAAGACGTACTCATGTCAACAAAGAATTCCAACATAGGCAAGCGTTTTACGGAGCCCCATTCTCTTGAACCCCCATTTGATGAATTCGCCACGGGCCCCAGATGTCGCCCATACATACATACATACATACAAAATAATTATTATCCCATCAAGTGTGCATGGCGTGTGTAACAATTGATTGAAACGCAACAAAGATGTGATCGTGTTTCTGATAACAGACATATCAGTACCATAGATTAAAATACAGAACACCCAAAAGCTAGGGTGGCATCATATTATGCCTATACATCTTTATTCACATAGTAACAACAAAATACAACCAAACTAAAGAAATGGTTGAATTTATTCATCTACATGTTATTCATAATTATCAATATATACTACTTACTAATAATTAAAAATGTACAGTTAAAATAAAAACTAAAAAACTATCTACTAAACTAATTAAAACTACGAACTAAAATGAACTACGAACGTCAAAATATTCTTCCGCATCGCCGTCAAAGGGTAAAGTGGCCAGAAGTAGCAGCATTGCCACGCTGGATGGCAATGCTTATTCGCTGAGCGAGAAATAGGACAGCACCCTTACCACCATCTCTTATTGCGATTCAATATCTGAATAGTATGCTTATTCATACCAATGAATAAGCGACTCTATTTCAAATGGAATAAAGTCGCTTATTCATTGGTATGAATAAGCAATCTATTCAATTATTGAATCGCAATACGAGATGGTGGTAAGGGGGCTGTACTCTGGTCGCGGGAAGAGCCGACCAAACGTTTGGAGATGTCTCTAAATAAAATTCTTGCGCTCGGACCCCATAGGCCAAGCGTTTCCACCCCAAACGGCTCAATAGCATAATAATCATAATAACTAAAATAAATAAAAATATTCTAATGTTAAGATTACTTAAAAATAAAACTATTAAAAAAAACTTTACTATTCCACAAAAATATTGGCCCCATAAGGCAGGGAGGCAAGAACATTGGCTGCGTTTCCTCGCTGAATCGCAAGTCAAGCTTTTTGAGCAAAGAAAGAACCAGCCCTCCTAAAGAAATTACTGAAAGAAAGTATAAAACTTTCATTAGTATGTATATTTATATAGCATTTTAAAGTATTTAGAACCCGTATGCCTTTATACAGAGTGATTCAATCTTAACTATATAAGATATTTTTAAGATTAGAAATTTTGAAGAGAAACAAAAAGCCGACTGCAAATTTTTTAACATTTCGTTTTTCTCAATAACTAAAACGTAACACACATTTATCGAATCAAAATATTAGATGGTACCTAATCAGCTTCTTGTCTTTGAAATTCAATATTTGTATCTACTATTTAATTATTACAAATTTTATCTGCGTGTGAGAGTGGATTGAAAGTGAAGCGTAGCATTATCATTAACAATAACAACTGTGGACTTTTTTTTAGAATATATTAATAGTAACAATTCCGTCATATATATATTTTTTATACTACGACGGGTGGCAGACAAACATACGGCCCGCGTGATGTGAAGCGGTTACCGTAGCCATATTAACGTTCGCAACTTAAAATATCGCTCGCGCGCCACCAACCTTGCTACCAACGCAGCATCTTCTTCCTTTCTGGTGACCTCACTCACTTGCAGGAACACAACCTCAAGGGAATTGTTATTTGGCTGCGGTATTCTGTGAGGTGGAGGTACATTCCCCAGTCGGGTAGCTTACAATTACGCTCCCTGCCTCTCTTTTCGCCAGAGCTTCGTTTGTTAGTCAGCAGATGCACCACATGCAGGTGAAGTTGGCTTTGGTTCAAAGATGTTGCGGAACCACTTACACCCCAATATGATTAACGCAGCGCACACAATGGAAGCTCTCAAAAGAAATAATTTTTCCCCGTCTCTGCAAGATTTTTCATTGGTGTTCCGCTCCTATTGGTCGTAGCATGATGCCATATAGCCTACAGCCTTATTCGATAAATGGGCTATCCTACAAAAATAAATAAATATTCTTGGAGAAATTACACACCGCCATTTAGTCCAAAACTAAGCAAAGCTTGTACTATAAGTACCAGATAACTTAAATTCGTTTTTTTTTTAAATACATACATATTATTGTAGGACAATGAGGTTTGTGGCCGGGAAACTCCTGATTGTCTTGATAATTCTCGGTTTAATCAATTTTATATTACAAAGTCTTCTTCGTCTTGTTTTCATGCACAATGCCTACCGAGAGTGAGATAATTCCAACTTTATTCGTCGAATAAATCGTCTCATTCGTTCTGCATACATCCGTCATTTTCACTCGCTGTTGCGTTTCATTATCACTTATACGTCATCTCATAACACTTTCATTCCTACATTATTATAATACATAGATAACACCCAGACCAAGACAAACAGACATGTTCATAAAAAAAACCGGCCAAGTGCGAGTCGGACTCGCGCACGAAGGGTTCCATTATCTATAAAAACGGCAAATAAATCACGTTTGTTGTATGGGAGTCCCCCTTAAATATTTGTTTTATTTTTATTTAATTATTTCTTTTTAAATGAATGTATAATTAAATAGTATGTGAGTATTTCAAGCGTCTACCTATTGCCGTTAGGAATTGCGAGCAAAAACGAGCAAAAAAATCACGTTTATTGTATGGGAGCCCCCTTAAATATGTAATTTATTAAATTTTTTAGTATTTGTTGTTATAGCGGCAACAGAAATACATCATCTGTGAAAATTTCAACTGTCTAACTATCACCGTTCAGGAGATACAGCCTGGTGACAGACGAACGGACGGACAGCGGAGCCTTTGTAATAGGGTTCCTTTTTACCCTTTGGGTACGGAACCCTAAAAACGGCAAAAAATCACGTTTGTTGTATAGGAGCCCCCCTTAAATATTTGTTTTATTTAATTATTTATTTTTAAAGTGAATATATAACTAAATATTATGTGAGTATTTCAAGCGTGTACCTATTACCGTTATCAATTGCGAGCACAAACGAGCAAAATAATAATAATAATAAAAATAAAATAATAATAATAACTGGCAACACTACATGTCAGCAGTAGTGGTTATTCTTTAACCCGTTTCAAAAATTTTACCTAATAATGAAATTGATAAGTGATACTATTTAATTACAATTATTACATCGAGAAGAATATCCGGTGCAATATTTTCTAATTAGTTTTACATAGTTTTTACACATTATAAGAAAATACATAAAATATAAAAATGATGACATTGACAAGTTGTCAATATGAGAAAAAGCAACAAAATGTACAGAAATTATGACAAAAAAACCGGACAAGTGCGAGTCGGACTCGCCCACCGAGGGTTCCGTGTCATTATTAAATTTGATATTTTTAATTATAAATAAGAAATAATGCGTCGGAAAAAATAAATAAAATATATTTTGCAATGTGTACATCAAGCCCTTTCATATGATACCCCATTTGAACTAGTAGTTTCAATTTGAAATTTCGACACCCTATAAAAAATATAGACCCCCTATTTTTTAAGATCTATTTACAAATGTATAATTTTGAGATTTATTCCTGTACTTGTAGTCTACAATGATGTTACTTGCCAAATTTCATAGTTCTAGGTCAATGGGAAGTACAAGGTTTTGATTCCCTTGAGAATGCGAAATATGCGTTTTTTGCTGAATAAACTTTAACTTTTTTTTACGTAAACTTAGCAGTTTTATTTTTTTACAACTTCATGGGACCGTAGACCTGAGTATACAGTTCAAATTTCAGCTTGATACCTCCACGCATTCTCGACATAGAAATTCTTGACAGACAGACAGACAGACAGACGGACAACAAAGTGATCTTATAAGGGTTCCGTTTTTCCTTTTGAGGTACGGAACCCTAAAAACCGAGAATACTTTAGACCACACGGCGAAGTAAATATTTAGCTCTACTAACTTATATCTCCCTCTCAACTTCCGTTCGCCTCGCCCGATCACACTTTCCGTAACGCTCTCGTCACGCATTCACCAGCTTATTCCCCAAGTCAAGCATGCGTAAAGCACTTTTACTTCAATAATTTTTCAAATTGAATCAATAGTTCCTGAGACGAACGCTTTAAATCAATCAAACAAACCCTTCAGCTGTACAATATAGATTATCATCCACCCTATATAGATAAAGATTACGTCTGTAGGTATTAAAGCAGACACGTGTCACTTCTATTCTCTTTATCTTTGACCGGCGATCGAAAGGGGCGTTCCATTGTATCTGCGACCTATTTCTCTACATCTCTCGCTCTATTTAGTAGAGTTGGAGGGGGACAGTACAATTATCGAGCCCCGGAGACAGGCCTGACGTTATCTGGTCATCTGGTGACCGTCAGGTTTTGTTATGGAGGTAAAGTTAATATTTAATAATAAGGTCACTTCTATATTGATCTGAGAGTTGTTTAAAGGATTCTCATGGTATATTTGAAACTAGTGGCCGTGTGGTTTCCGGCAGACTAGAATAGACTCACTCCGTCTCTTCCCGTGGATGTCGTACAAGGCGACTAAGGGAAATACATAATAAAATATCGATCAGGCCTCCCCGACCCGTCTGGCCAGCGTGGGGAGTGTAGGCCAAATCATTCTTCTGTCAGGGACGGACGAGAGGGTCGTGCTCCTGTAGTGGAGACTAAAATGACCTGATGATGATTTGAAACTAGTAGCCCGCCCATGCTTTCCTTTGGCTCAATCTCGTTCTTGTCTCATTCCGCCTGAGTCGAGCGTGCAAGCGAGATCGCAGAACAAGCGATAGAGAGGCACGATCGGCTTAAGTGTTCGGTTTGTGACGTATCTATCTCTCTTCCACTCCATCGGCCGATGTTTTCTGACGTTATCACGTAAAATTATCGTTCGTAAACAGACTTTACAGACAAACGATTTTTTTTTCGTATTTTTTTCAACAAATAAAAAATGACGATGATGAGCTCGGTGGTCTAATGGTTAGCAATGGCCACTTTGACTCCGAGGTCGCGGGTTCGATCCCCGCACATGACAAACATTTGTGTGCATGAACATGTCTGTTTGTCTTGGTCTGGGTGTTTTCTATGCATTATATGTAGGTATGTATGTATGTACAAAAAATGTATTTAAGTATAATATTAGTTACGGTCAGGTATAAGTACCCATAGAACAAGCTTTGCTTAGTTTGGAACTAGGTGGCGGTGTGTAATTTGTCCAGGAATATTTATTTATTTATTGGAAACCAGCAGCCCTTCCACGCTTCACCGTTGCTCAATCTTCCCGTTCCCATCTCATTCCTGTGGATTTCTCATACAAAACTTGTCCTGACAATTATATCAAAATGTTTTACGTGGTTACGTCACTATAATTGCATCCATAGGGAGGCAATAATGGGGTCGACAACTGGCAAAGTGGCGCTAGCAGCGCAAAGACCAATAACAAAGCAGTTTTTGTATGAAATTAGTAGTGAATTCATAGATAGAGACCATTATTGAGAAAATGCCTAGATGTTGTGTACCAAATTGTAAAGAAACTGGAGGCCACCAGTTTCCTCGAGATGAGAAGCTTAAAGAATTGTGGCTCAAAGCGATAAATATTATTAACCATTTTATTTATTACTAGCGACCCGCCCCGGCTTCGCACGGGTGCAATGCTGATACTAAATGTACTACAGAAGGTCTTTGCGCTTTGTCCTATCCAGTCCTTCCCCAGTTATAGGCACACGCCGCCGGCTCCGCGGCCGGTACCGCCACAGCCGTTATGTCCCTGCATTTTAAATGTGTAATATCTTCTAAACTATTCATTTAAATTACATGCTGTGAAGGGCCATATTGATCTATATTAAATGCGCAATGTATTTAAGGTACTTAATTGGATAAGGATTAATTCTGTATTGCTTAAAATAGCTTCGTAAATAAGGCATTATTTCTTGTAAAAAGCAAAGGATAAAATAACGGTTATTGTGTGTTACCACTAAGAGATAGACATATACCATCGCGAACTTTTTTGTAGACCATTTTAAGGTGAACAATACTGTACTACATTATTTTGATCTATCTCGTTGGGTTCAGCCAGCGTTTGCAATGAAAGAGCAAAAAAATGTGTTTATTTACGACATCAGATTAGAAACCTCTAAATTATCAGTGTTTTTCTACTATGTTATGCATATATTATACATATAAACTTTCCAGTTGAATCACTCTATCTATTAAAAAAAACCGCATCATAATCCGTTGCGTAGTTTCAAAGATTTAAGCATACATTGGAACATAGGGACAGAGAAAGCGACTTTGTTTTATACTATGTAGTGATTATTAACCATTTTAATTATTAACTCGCATATTTTCCAATTGAAATACATGTTTTAAATCGTAAAATTGTCAAGAAATCAACGCAACAAACAAATCCGAAACGTTTAATTATAAATGACAAAGGTTCGTACAGTGGTGGCGCCATCTGAGATCAGCTTTAACTTGCCAACCCCATTAAAAAAAAACAGCCAAGTGCGAGTCGGACTCACGCACGTAGGATTCCGTACCATTATCTATAAAAACGGCAAAAAAAAATCACGTTTGTTGTATGGGACCCCTCTTAAATATTTATTGTATTCTGTTTTTTAGTATTTGTTGTTAGTGGCAACAGAAATACATCATCTGTGAAAATTTCAGCTGTCTAACTATCACGGTTCATGAGATACAGCCTGGTGACAGACGGACGGACGGACAGCGGAGCCTTAGTAATAGGGTTCCTTTTTACCCCTTTTAGGGTTCCGTACCGGAGCCCTAAAAATAAATGATAACAAAATCGAGGGATACAGTTTAGTGTTGCAGCTACATATCTATCATCTCCATCCAAAATTCAATCACACCACTGGATAGATGAAGGATCAAATAATTTAACACTAAAGTATATTAACAATATCACTTTTCTCGCCAACGATCTGTCGGAAATAGATGTGACATTTCAAGTCTTCCTGCATAGGACACAAACATGGATATAGAACTTATATAGATAAGATAAAAAAATGTAAAGACAAATATTTCTGGATAATTTACACAGCGCCATCTAGTCCCATTTAAGCGCAAAGCTTGTACTATGGGTACTAGACAACTGATAAATGTACTTAATTTTTTTTTTTTTGTAAATACATACTTATAATACATAGAAAACACCCAGACAAAGACAAACAGACACGTTGGCGTCACACACACACAAATGTTTGTGCTGTACGGGGATCGAACCCGCGACCTCAATGTGGCCATTGCTAGACATTCGATCACCGAGCTCGTCATAGATAGATGCAGATTGTTGATAAAATATACGTCATCAACCCTTATTCATCTCACTGCTGGGGTACGGGGCTCCCCTCAATCGATGAGGTTTAGAGCATACCACGCTACTAACTGTGGGTTGGCGGAGTAAGGTGCCCGCCGAAGCACGGAAAAGCTAAATAAACCCAACTATGCTACGGCTACGTCTGAGCTACGACGTTGCTTAACTTGCGTGTTCAATTACACTGACAAGCGCATCGACGCCATCTTAATGAAAACAAAATTATTACAAAAAAACCTTACCTTTTTGGGGTGTAAGACGCTCATAATCATCCTTAGGGTCAAAGCCAACCTGGGCAACACCGTGGTGCACCTTGCTAATAAACAAAAGAGGCTCTGGTGAAAAGAAAGGTAGGGCCACAGCATATTTGTAAGCTGACCGACTGGACACGTACATCCAACTTTCAGAATATCATAGCCAAATAACAATTCTTTTGAAATATATGGCTATGACTGCGTTACATCAGGTGGGCCGTATGTTTGTTTACTACCCGCTGGGATACGAGTCTCCCCTCTATCGAAGAGGTTTAGAGCATACTCCACGACGTTGCTAAACTGGCGGAGGCCAGTGTTTTCAAGCCGCCTAAAGGCCACTGACTTAACGACTGTCATCTTATGACAACAGCCGGGACCGACAGCTTAACATGTCATCCGAAGCACGAGTTTGCCACCCGACGTAGTATAAAAAATGGGCTTTGGCTGTGCAATGGACACCGCCAAGGGCGTCGCCAAGGAGGGGTAGGGAGAGGCCGCTGCCCCCCCCCCCCCCCCCCCCCCCCCGAGATTATATTTATTTATAAGTTTTATTTATTGTACAGTCAAGAACTCGTGAAGCCTTACACGGTGGACTGAACCGTTATTATTACAATCGCTGTAGATGTAAGGCTCGTACTACAAGTGAAAAGCTTCATGAGCTCTCGACTATACACTTCATACTTTTTCATATCAACTTGGACCCCCCCCCCCCCCCCCCCCCGACGACCTTGGACACGGCCGTGTGTTATACGTGAATACGTTATATGCACTAAAACTATCTCAAAACGGCAGCGCATTCCCCTCCCCGCACACGATGTTCCATAGTCCTTACTTAGCGTAATAAATTCTTTGATCCTTCATCTATCCAGTGGTGTGATTGAATTTTGGTTGAAGATGATAGATTTGTAGCTGCAACACCAAACTGTATGCCCCGATTTTGTTATCATTAGATTTTTGGATTGCCCCCGTATAGTAGCGAATTTAGAGACGCATTCACGTCTAAAACACATAACGTATCTACTAGTTCTAACTACACATCTCTGTCTACGAGACTAAATTTATCCCTCAGCGGGAGACAGATCTATATTAGTCTAAGTCCCAATATAGATACTATTTGGAAGTGATGAGAGAAGTCCGGTGACGTAATGTGTACTATGATAGGGATATGTTCTTCAACAGCCCTCTTAAGACAGTCTTAAGAGGAAACGCGGTTTATTCCGTACAAAGGTATTCCTTAATTATTATTTAAATAGTTCATTTTGGCCAACTTACCAAAATATTATAATCAATCAATCAATCATTTATTTCATCATCATCATCATCAGCGTGTATCTATCCGATGCTGGATTTAGGCCTTGCCCAATGCTTTCCACCAAATACGATCCTCTGCCTTCCGCATCCAGCCGCTTTCTTAAGGTCATCGGACCATCTAGGAGGAGGGCGTCCAACGCTTCGTCGTCTTACGCGCGGCCTCCACTCTAATACCTTCCTCCACCATCTGCCATCACTTACTCGGCAGATGTGACCGCCACTTCAGCTTGCAAACTCGAAAGGCTACGTCGACAACTTTAGTTCTCCGTCGAATTTCTTCGTTCCGGATTCGATCCCGCCGAGAAACCCCGAGTATAGCGCTCAGCCCCATTACCACCAACTCTTATTGTGATTCAATAACTGAATAGAATGCTTATTCATACCAATGAATAAGCTAATCTATGCAATTTGAAATAGAGTCGCTTTTTCATTGGTATGAATAAGCATTCTATTCAGTTATTGAATCGCAATAAGAGATGGTGGTAAGGGGGCTGCATCGCTCGCTGCGCGACCTATAGCCTGCGGACCAGTCCGATGGTCAGTGTCCAAGTATCTGCACCATATGTCATTGCTGGGAGGACGCACTGGTTGAAGACTTTAGTCTTCATCCAGTTTTTAATCATTTATGTGTTATATTATAAATATATATTATATTATAAATATTATTATATTATAAATAGGTATTTAAAAAATGGAAAAATTCACCATATTCTGGCTTGTTGGTTGGCTGCGGTATTCTGTGAGGTGGAGGTACTTTCCCAGTGGAGCAGCTTACAGGTACCCTGCCTCTCGTATGCCAGAGCGTATTTGGTTAGTCGGCAGGGTCCATCACATGCAGGTGAGGTTGTCTTTAGCTCTAAAGATCTTGTTGAGTGACTTACACCCCAAAACTCAAGAACAAATGCGAGAATTAGACGAGCCCGGTGATCAAATGGGTACTTTGACTCCGAGGTCATGGGTTCGATTCCCGTACAAGACAAATATGTGTGTGCATGAACATGTCTGTTTGTCTTGGTTTGGGTGTTTTTTTATGTATAAACAAGTATTTACAACTGTTATCAGTTGTCTAGTACCCATAACACAAGCTTCGCTTACTTTGGGGCTAGATGGCGCTGTGTAATTTGTCGGACAATATTTATTTATTTATTTACAATATTTATAACAAATATACTTCATTTATTTTGTAAATACGTGTATATACATAAAAAACACCCAAACCAAGACAAACAGACATGTTCATGCACACACATATTTGTCTTGTACGGAAATGTTTATACATACGTAAATACATTTTTTTTTGTAAATGCATAATTATGATACACAGAAAACACCCAGACTAAGACAAACAGACATGTTCAAAATTTATTATCCACGACAACAGCCGGGACCGATGGCTTAACATGCCCTCCGAAGCACGGAGAAGCTCGAAATAAATAAACCCATCCATAGACAGGCTGCGGTCGTATTCGATTAGACAGACGCGTGCAACGCCGCAATCCAGCTCCTCATGTAATTAATGTATATTCATCTCGCGTTCTCCTAACCCTGTCCCATATTACTCTGAATTTTTGATTACCATGGGTGACTGTAATACTCGGGGTTAATAAGTAAGCCCTTTTAATTATGTCTAAATAAATAATAGGTTATTATAAGGGGTAACAAACTATGATATTTTAAACAATAGATACATTCTACCTGCCTAAATTATGGCAAAAAGAAAATCAAGGTAAATAGGCTTGTATCCCATTTTTTTTTCTATTTGTAATTTGAAGACGTCACAATAATATAAATACAGGTGAAATAATTACCTCGATTGCATAAAAACTTCTCAAGATATGATAACTTGAAGTTCACAATTTTAGACTATCCCGAAAATGCTATTTTATATGCTTAGTCAGAAATCTGTACGACAGCTATGTTAAATATTACGTTTATGTAGCCAGTGCCGTAACAAAAGTTATAGTATTTTTTATTGTTTCTACAATGGTAATATTTATTTTTTATAATTTCATACCTTTAAAATGGACTTTCCCACCAAACTTTGACCGAACATAAAACACGTCGGACATAAGTTATTAAAATTTTACTAACGCAGATCGTTCTAGTTTTATGTATTTTACGTTACTGATAGTAGAATTATTATAATTTTGTAACATGGGCAACAAGCCTATTAATTACCCGCCCCCTTACCACCAACTCTTATTGCGATTCAATAACTGAATTGAATGATTTTTCATATCAATGAATAAGCGACTCTATTTCAAATTGCATAGAGTTGCTAAATTCGATCATAATAGGCATGTGACCAATGGGTCACATGCCTATTATGATCGAATTTCGAACATTTTCTAAAATTGTAAAAACTCTGTATCAGTAACGTAAAATACATAAAACTAGAATGATCTGCGATCTTAAAATGTTTATAACTTATGTCCGACGTGTTTTATGGTCGATCTAAGTTTGGTGGGAAACTCCATTTTAAAAGTATGAAATTATAAAAAATAAATATTACCATTGCGGAAACAATAAAGAATACACAATAACTTTTGTGACGGCACTAGCTACATATATGCAATATTTAACATAGCTGTCGTACAAATTTCTGATTTAATGCATATAAAATAGCATGGTGTGACGTCATAACATGGTAGCCTTTTGTATGTAGCGTTTTCGGGATAATCCAAAATTGTGATCTTCAAGTTATCATATCTCGAGAAATATTTATGCTATCGAAGTAATTCTTTCACCTATAGTTATATTATTGTGACGTCTTTAAATAACAAAGAGCTCGAGGGGTGTCATTAGATATGTATTTACTGTGAGAGTAACATTGCATATATCAAAATAAATAAAACTAAAAAACATAAAATAAAAACGGTAATTTAAAAAACTAAAAATCCCGACTGCTTTTCTGTGTAATTTGGAAATGATAAACCTTTAAAACAAGAAAACATGTAGCAGTCCCCCTACATGTGCTCTAAATTCACTAAGCCTCCATTTCCAGAATGGGTCCCGACTGCTACATGTTTTCTTGTTTTAGGGGTTTATCATTTCCAAATTACACAGAAAAGCAGTCGGGTTTTTTAGTTTTTAAAATTACCGTTTTTATTGATTTAATGTATTTGTATTTTTTATGCCTAATTTAAAAAAAAATAGCATTCCGCACTCCTTCTCTATATATACAGGATGGACACTTCTAATGCCACCTGGAGAGAAAGTACTCTTATACTGTAGATAGATAATTTTACTCAAAGAAAACATTCCTTTATTTGTGAAAAGAAAGAAAACTGCATTCAAAGATTTTCGAAAAACCGCTTGTCACACCCGGGAATCGAACCGACTAAAATTTGCACAAAAATTACACATTGTAGTTTTATTGCATCGATCGTTAGGGTCAATTATAAGGATGAAATCTCTCTAACAAACTTGATAAATTAAAGGAAAGGAAGCCATGATATCTGGACTTATAAATTCAATACCTGTATATACATATAAAAAATATATTCACATAATATAGGTAAATCTACTTCAGAGGCGAACCATGGGGTGTAAGTGGCTCACCATCATGTTTGAGCTAAAGACAACTTTACCTGCACGGGATACAAACTGCTAAATAATTAGGTACTAGGAGGAGGGTAATAGGAGTCTCCATACAAAAGACCGCAAATAAATCGTCTCCTCGTGAACTACGATAAGTATATAAGAACTGAAGTCCCATTTGGACTCGACAACAATGATTACTACCAAGCTCCATTTTTCATTACTGTCTTCAACCGCTTAATAAAATTTAGACTTTATTACCCCACCCTTAAGGCTGTTTTTTCATTGAAAATTCCCTTCACGTTAGCGCATTGGCGCAGTGACGTCACACTGCGTAAGAAATGTAGGTCAGTAGGTTTGCTGTATGTAAACCGACCGATGTAACGTGACCTCCAGTGTTCTAATGTTATAAGTAAAGAATGGGTCTTTTAAAACTGGCGGATATATCCAATTTGTATAGACCTCTCCGTTGTTGAAGTTAATAGTAAGTTATGGGTCTTGGTACAATGGTTACCTACAACGTTAGCAAGAGCTTAAGTTACATAATACAATCAAGCGACGAAGGGTCTATTTAATCTAGTTGTTTAGATGGCGGTCTTTATAGTGTCCTTAGGCAATATGATGTCAATGTTTTTTTTTTAATAATCTCTTCATATAATAAATTACAAGAATCGTTTGTCTGTAAAGTCTATTTATGGGCGATAATTTTACGTGATAACGTCATAAGAAAACATCGGCCGATGGAGTGGAAGAGAGATAGATACGTCACAACAAACCGAACGCTTAAGCCGATCGTGCCTTTCTATCTCTTGTTCCGCGTTCTCGCTTGGACTAACGGCTCAGGCGGAACGTGACAACCGCCCCGCTATCGCGCCTCGTGAACCAACCAGGCATTCAAGCGTATACCTGTCGGGCAGCTTACAATTACGCTCCCTACCTCTCTTTTCGCCAGAGCTTCGTTTGTCAGTCAGCAGGGTGCACCGCTTGCAGGTGAAGTTGGCTTTGGCTCAAAGATGTTTATGAACCACTTACACTCCAAAAAGTAAGTTGTAAGTACCTATTTCTTTCAACTGTATCTTTTTCAAATAGCTAGGTAGCTAGGGTTGGACGTAGGGTTCCCAACCCTCCAGGATTGCCCAGGAGACTCCGGTAATAATGGTTAATCTCCCGACCTCCCGCGAAACAATAATTTCTCCGGTTTTTCTAAAAGTTCTACGCATCCTTCGCTCGCACGTCACTACTCGCTCTCTTTGCGTGCTTTGCAATCACTCACACACACATCACCACGTGCCGCTGCCTGCATAACCTGCTGCTTCGTGCGAACGTGTATTCAGGATAATGGAACAAGCATGGAGCAAGGAAAGAAACTATGATTTTGTGACGAAAAACTGACAGATATTAGATGCTGCTCGAAAGCAGAATAAATAAAATAATAAATAAATATTGTCATACAAATTACACAGCGCCATCTAGCCCCAAAGTAAGCGAAGCTTGTGTTATGGGTACTAGACAACTGATAAACATACGTAAATACATTTTTTTTTGTAAATACATACTTATGATACATAGAAAACACCCAGACCAAGACAAACAGACATGTTCATGCACACAAATGTTTGTCCTGTGTGGGAATCGAACCCACGAGCGTTGGTGTCGAAGCCGCATCATTGACCCCCCCTCCATTTACTCTCCCGGGTTGATCCTGTCAAGAGTTGGCAACCCTAGTAGGACGCCGTGAAAAAATACTTAATTTATAACTGCTCCGCGTATTGAAAAGATTGGGAACCCCTGGACTAACGTATTCAGCTTAGTCGGTAGAGCTCGAGAGTTTCTTCCAGATGAGCTAAACATAATATTTTTTTTATACCACTAAAGTGGAAAATTAGCGTCTGCCACCCGAGAGACGAACTTCTTAGCTTCTATGGATTCACCGTGCGGGTGCCGGGTCCATCCTGTGGCAGAGAGAGAAACCCCAAGCAGATCCCGAGACTTATGACACGGGTGTAGGTTTAAGGGGCCCCTTTCCGACGTACATCAACACTCACCTTCACTACTTGTGTTTCTCTCCCTGCCCAGCCAAATCTGGTATGAACCTGCTAATGCAGCTTTAGATACTCGTTCTAGTGTAGAACTTACTGCACTTCTGGACAAGCCAAGGTCTTTCAGCAGGTTATAGAGAGATTTTGCTGGTATACCTCTCGCTCCTACTTCTACAGCGTATAGATTAACTACATAGCCGCTTTTTGTTAATTCATTTAGGAGGTCATAATATTTGTTTTGTTTTATCGCGTGGTCTTTGGGTATGTTAATTTCCCACGGTACGGTAAGCTCTACAAGTACTATGCGTTTTGTAGCTCTGGAAAAAAGGAAAATGTCCAGTCTGGATGTCGAAACACCCACATCCTCTGGGATTTTATAGTGCTTTTCATACGTGTCCATTAAAATAGTCCAGTCAGGTGCTGCACTCAGGATTGAGTAATGCTTGTTCTTGGAGTTTGAAGTTGAGCCTTCTTTTATAAAGTTAATTTGTCTTATGTTTGTCGTCAATCCTTTTTGGGCTCTATCTATTGAAAGGTTTGAAAAAGGCTTCATATTTTTAGTATAAAAAAAAATCGGTTGTCTGTAAAGTCGGTTTACTGACGATAGTTGAACGTGACAACGTCATAAGAAAATACTGATGGAATGTTTGCATTTATCAAAAGAAAATTTTAATGGAACGCCTCAGAGCGAGGTAGCATGTTTTTTCGTGCGTGCAGCCGGCTCCATCGAATTATAAGACGTTGTCACGTCAAAAAGAACAATTCGTTAAAAACTTTCATATTGTAAATTTAGCACTCCTAGTTAAATTTAATTTATATAATTCCATTGTTACAGGAAAGAAGTGGATTGGACAATATGCGGTCGCTAGAGCACTACTTAACAGACATCATGAGAGCTGACACGTCGGACCACATGAAAGGTAAGTTGTAAGTCAATAAAAAATGTGTCATTCGTTCGGGTGCTACGATGACATAGACAGACAAACAGACATACACACGCACTCACACACACCTCACACACGCACACTCAGAGAGAAAGTGACATATACATCAGATCACTTGCAAGGTAAATTATAATAATATATAAAAAATGTGTCATCCGTTCGGGAGCTATGATGCCATAGACAGACAAACAGACACACACACAACACACACATTAGGTCTATTGACTAAAATGATATTGTCTATTAACTAGAAAATTTCCAATAGGCATTGTTAATAACATATTCATTAGATAAAAGTTTTTTTTTTATAGATCAAATGGATAAGTGTGTATAAAATCAAACGATCGAATATATTTTAGTAAGTACTATAAAATATAATGTATAAAAATATAAAAAAATAAAATCCTTATATTTTTCCCAAGATTCAAATTCTGGCAATGCGTCCATTAATTTTAGTTGACAAAATCATCATTTTAGGCGTCCACAGCCAAAAGCGGGACATGTGATGTCCCGCGCGGGACGTCAAACTTTAGTCTAATTAAATATAGTTTAAAAAAACTAAAAAAAACACGCTTTTAAAGCGCATCAAACTAAAAAGTGAAAATCTTCCGGCTCCATCATCAGACCTTGAAACCTAATCGTGGTCAAAGTTAATTACAAGACTTTTCTAAGAAATCCAAAAACAGCTATGATACGATGTTCCATCGTGAAGTTCCAGTTCATATCTTCCGGCTCCATCATCAGATCAGTTCGACAGTACCATATTATTGTATTGTCATCAGAACTACATACAGCTGCTAATTTTCATTACGCTACGATTCTTGGAAGATAGTTAAATTAGTTACCATAGATTCCATTACATAGTTAGTTACATACAGGTCGACCTAATAAAAGCGTATTAAAAAGCGGGACGTCCCGACAAAATCGGAACGTCTGTCAACGCTGACAGGAGGTGACAGTATGTCACCATATCGTCAATGATCAAATCTATATCAAAATGTCAATGGGGATGTTTGATATTTTTTCTGACATTAGATGTCGCTAGGTAGGCGTCGGGTCCAGATTGTCAAAATGTACTGAATTTTTTGACAGTGAAACTTCAAGACGACAACACAAGACATATATCATATTTTCAAATATTTTCAATACCTAGCGGTCTTGATTTCAATACATAAGTACAAATATACAAACAATTTACAGCGTACGCTAACTGACATGACTTCCTTTTTAGCGAGTTGATACAGACAGCAGAACAAACACGATCGAAGGATACCATTACTACCAGCCCCCTTACCACCATCTCTTATTGCGATTCAATAACTGAATAGAATGCTTATTCATACCAATGAATAAGCGACTCTATTTCAAACTTAATAGAGTCGCCTATTCATTGGTATGAATAAGCAATCTACTCAATTATTGAATCGCAATAAGAGATGGTGGTAAGAGGGCTGTACTTTTTTTTTTGTGAGAAGGGGGCAAACGGGCATATGGGTCACCTTTTTTTTTCTTCATACCAATGAATAAGCGACTCTATTTCAATTAGGATAGAGTCTCTTATTCATTGGTATGAATAAGCATACTATTCAGTTATTGAATCGCAATAAGAGTTGGTGGTATGGGGGCAGATCGGGTTGAAATTTGGCCCACAGCTAGGTTTTATGACGTAGTTATCCTCTATGTAAGAAGTCGAGGGCGAAAGTAATGTACATAGACTTTTTCAAATGACTGAACAAACTTTCTCCTTTATAAATAAAAATGACACTTTGATAACAAAGGTCACTGATAATAAATAATGTATGAAATTTATTTGTAGACGGTACCTGTTTGCATAGGTGTTGTCACGAGCGGGGCGAGGAGTTAAAACTAGGCTTGCTAGATGTGGCAATGCTTTGTGACATTGAAGAAGTTCTGCATTCTGCATCAACTCATATTTTGAATTAAGCGACTCTATTTTAAATGACATAGAGTCGCTTATTCATTAGTATGAATAGGCAATCTATTCAATTATTGAATCGCAATAAGAGATGGTGGTAAGGGGGCAGTGCGGTATTAAAACTATTTGATGCCTTAGATAAGTAATCCGACCAAGTCTATGTGGATGCGCAAAGTGGAGTATAGCATATGGTTTAAAGCATTGGGGAAAGTAAAAAGAAAAAACGAATATCAAGATGATATATCACATGTTTGGTATACCTAAAAAAAAATTGGCTATCTGTAAAGTCGGTTTACGGACGATAATTTTACGTCATAAGAAAACATCGGCCGACGGAGTGGAAGAGAGGTAGATGCGTCACAAGCCTGGACGCTTAGGCGAATCGTGCCTCTACATCGCTTGTTCCGCGCTTTCACTTACACGCTCGACTCAAGCGGAACGTGACAATGAGTCATGCTTATTCGTGCGTACAGCCGGCGTTTATCGATTTAGAAGACGTTATCACGTCGAAAAATCCAAATTTCCTTTGGGTTTAGTAATTACGTCTCCTGATTTTAATATCATTACATAGAAGCTACTTATGACCGCTCTGGGACACATTAACAAAAGGGCCTAAATTATTATTGCCATAACTGGGATTAGGGTTATAAAAGACACAATAGAAGGTCCATATAAATTTTCAAATATATTAAGTAGATATTAATATTTTATTGTTAATTACTAGCGATTGGGTTTTGAACGAACCTTTGACTGTTCAAATAAAGTTCTTGGGCCGTACCGCCGAAGCTGATAGACTACAGGCCCTGGAAATTGTCGGAAAATAAAAATAAAAATCCGACTTTATGGCGCACCATTTTTTACGGCACTGCGCGTTTTCTAATTTTTTTTCGTTGATCTATCGATGGTAAGAATGCCGTACAAAAACATATGACCAAAATGTACTCACTCTACCTGTACTTTTGAATTCTCACCTGCACTCAGTTGGACAGCTTACAAGTGACGGCATAGTGCTGAATCTTATTATTTTATGCTCTTATATCGTTCTAGATAGGTACCTGGTGGTTCAAATGACCCACAATTTTTTCTACACGGGCCTGTAGTCTATGAAGCCGATTACCATAGGTTTTTTTGATCGCGACAATATATCTTAGGTTTAAGTTAATTACAAATATATTCAGCTTCCCATATCACACACGCTACTGGCCACACGGGTGAAGCCTCCCCAACCCGTTTGGCCAGCGTGGGGAGTGTAGGCCAAATCCTCCTTCCGTATGGGATGAACGAGAGAGGGTCGTGCTCCTGTAGTGGAGACTAAAATGACCTGATGATGATGATGATGATATTCAGCTTAGTCGGAGCTCTTTGGTTTCTACCAGCTAAGCTAAACATAATTACCGTCAATTTAAGATAAAGTTTGATTATTGCAATCATAAAATCGGATGGTAATCGGCTTCAGCTTTAGCGGTAAGGTCGCCGGACAGCGTCCAAGTTAGCGTAGGTCATAGCGGGGAGAACGCACTGATTGAAGACTTTAGTCTTGTCCAAGGTCGTCGCCAGCCGATGACCCAGGGGAGGGGAACGGGGGGGGGGGGGAGTTAATATGGAGAATGAGAAAAGTATGAATTGTAGGTTAAGTCGAGAGCTCATGAAGCTTTTCACTTACATCTACAGCGATTGTAATAATAACGGTACAGAGCCCTTAGTAAGCTGTAAGTGTAGCTTCACGAGAGACTTTACAATAAATAAAACTTATAAATAAATAGAATCTCTGGGGGGGGGGGGGGGGATGGGGGACAGCTGCTCCTCCCTGTTCCCCCTTGGCGACGCCCTTGTCTTCAAGTATTGGGGTATATCTCTTCCAAGTCGTGCACTCTGGACAGAGTGGTCGTGGTCACAACTCGATCGATTCATGTGGAACCGCTGTTATGTCTAGCGGAACTAGAGCAATCGTTGATAGCGTGCGACAGAGATTTAATGAGATCCATCGTGTTGGAGAACGCCCACGTGATCTCTTGCCCTCCACTTTCCCCTGCACCACCTATCGTCCATTCTATCCATTGAGTCCTCGTTGCGGGTGATGTGTCCAAAGAACTTGAGGATTCGTAATTGCACAGTCGACGATAATAGACGTAGCGTAACGAAAGTTAGATATATCACGTGACATTTGTCAATTCTCATACTGAAATGTTCGAATTGACAAATGTCACGTGATCTATCTAACGTTCGTTACGCGACGAATTACACTTGGCTACTAGTGCTACTAGGGGGGCAGGATAAACATTGGTTCGGTGCGCGGTCCATGGGATTCTGAGCATGCATGCATGAGGGGTATATGTATATGTGGTGTATTTTATATATAATAGTATATCAGCTCACGTAAATCGTCAGAGTCACATCCAGCGACTGTATATCGTTTGTAACAATGTCGTTTTACGCAACACTCACGACAGCCGAGCCTTTTGTGCTGTAACCTTGGTCGGGTTTTGTTAGGTAATTAACTTGGCAGACTGAAAAACATTGTCGTTAGTACTAGGACATACTATTAACAGTATATGACACGTAAGAGAAACTATATCTACATAATATATATTAATACCTGAAGCAAAAACTTTGTACCACTTTTTACGAAAAATGCGCGTACGGAGGAGTATGGAATTTCACATACTCGTAGTCTCGTATAGATAATACGAGACTACGAGTACATACTAAAAGCCGGCCAAGTGCGAGTCGGACTCGCGCACGAAGGGTTCCGTACCATCTACTATATAAAAATAAGTCGGGTTTTCCTTCCTGACGCTATAACTCCAGAACGCACGAACCGATTTCCACGGTTTTGCATTCGTTGGAAAGGTCTCGGGCTCCGTGAGGTTTATAGCAAAGAAAATTCTGAAAAAATTTGAAAAGAAAAGCGGGAAAATCTTTTTTCACATACAGCGCCATCTCTAAGGAAATGGATGGAAACGAAAATATTGAGCCACAGCGAAGCGTGGTCGGGCCGCTAGTTGTCTATAAAAACGGCAAAAAAATCACGTTTGTTGTATGGGAGCCTCCCTTAAACAGTTGTTTTATTTTTAATTAATTAATTATTTATTTTTAAAGTGAATATATAACTAAATATTATGTGAGTATGGCAAACGTATACGCCGCCGTGTGGTTTCCGGCAGACTAGAATAGAATCACTCCGTTTCTACCCGTGGATGTCGTACAAGGCGACTAAGGGAAATACATTATAGAACATCGATCAGGCCTCCCCAACCCGTTTCGCCAGCGTGGGGAGTGTAGGCCAAATCCTCCTTCCGTCTAGGACGGACGAGAGAGCGTCGTGTTCCTGTAGTGGGGACTAAAATGGACCTGATGATGATGAGTATATAATTTTAGTCAATTCACAATTAAATCTCGATTCGGTCAACTTTCAATCTGCGTTCGTAGAAAAATTACGAGAATTGGCCTTCTGGACAACGATGAGGAGCTCGGTGGCGTCCGCGTCCTTACGTGTGTCAGTATTATCAAACACGCACTTACCAAATCAAAGGCAAAATATCTTTATTCCTTGGACTTTATAAAGCACTTAGAAACGTCATACAAATTAAATATAAGAAGATGTATCTAAATCATTACTACTCTAAATCCGCAGAGCTTAGATTCACTTTCATCACACTATCTTGAATGTGAAAGTGAATTTAAGTGCCAGTTCCGGCGACGGGGCTTCTTGAGAAGAACTGGCAAGAAACTCGAGGCCGACTCTTTTAATTGCCAATATCGTTACAATAAATACAAATACAATCATTAACATAACATAACAAGAGCAATTCATTTCCAAATACTTTTATCATTTTTGTAATCTGATATACAATAGTAAGCCTTTAGACATAGGCTAGTTTTGATATATTTCTTAAATTTACCTATGGATAATTTAAACGCGTCGTTTGGAAGTTAATTGTAGAAGATTGACTTGGGAACGAGTTAGAGATTTTATGGAGCCTAGTAATATGCACAGCGAGTTTTTTTTTTTTATATATCAGAGGGGGACAAGCGAGCATGTGGGTCACCTGATGGAAAGCAGTCACCACCGCCCATAGAAATCAGCAACACCAAGGGGTCGCCGATCCGTTGCCAGCCTTTTAAGGGAAATATTGACTCTGTTCTTGAAGGCCATGTCGTACTTATTTGGGAATACCGCTGAGGGAAGTTGATTCCACAACTTTACAGTACGTGGTAGAAAATGCCTTAAAAAGCGTACTGTAGTAGAACGCCAAATATCAAGGTGATGTGGATGGAATTTTAATTTTTGGCGAGTTGTACGATAGTGGAACTCAGCGGCAGGTATCAAATCAAATAGCTCATCCGAGCACTCCCCGTGGTATAATTTATATAGAACGCAAAGAGATGCAACATCTCTGAAATACATTTTATTTCTTAAATTTATAAACTGAATACATATTGTAAATGTCATTGTGAGTTTATTTCTTACGCTTTCACGTCGAAACTATTCAACCGATCATCATGAAACTTTGTACACATAGTCTCAACTTTGTACACATAGTCTCAACTTTGTACACATAGTCTCAAAGATATTAGGAAGGACATAGGATACCTTTCATTAAAAAAAAAATGGGGTATATCTGAGTCACGGACACGATCGTGTGTTGTACGTGAATACGATTTATGCACTAAAATTATTTCAAAATGGCAGCGCCCCACCCCTTCGCACGCGATGTTCCATACCTAGTGCTTACTTAGCGTAATAATTTTCTTGATCCTTCATCTATCCAGTGGTGTGATTTAATTTTGAATGGAGATGATAGATTTGTAGCTGCAACACCAAACTGTATCCCCCGATTTTGTTATCATTCGTTTTTTTTTAATTGCCTCCCTGTGGAAGGAATTTTAAAGACATATTCACGTCAATAAAGTTAATGCGGACAAAGCCGCAAGTGATAGCTAGTCTAAATCTAAACTAATTATTATAAAGAGGTAAGATTTGTTTGTTTGTAACGTATAGGCTCCGAAACTACTGGACCGATTTCAAAAATAATTTCACCAATAGAAAGGTACATTATCAGGGAGTACATAGGCTATATTTTAATTTCGAAAAAATTAGGGATCCGTAAAAAAATTGCAATATTTTGTCCACCCGTGCGAAGCCGGGACGGGACACTAGTAGGTATATAAAAGAGAAACAGAGTGCCAAGTATACCTCCCTGGGACGTAATGTGGGTTACGAAGTAGCCATAGTGTTTCCGAGATAGCAGTCCGTCCCATTTTATCTCCCCTGTTTTGTTAATCTTTTTTTTTTTAATACTACGTCGGGTGGCAGACAAGTATACGGCCCGCCTGATGTGAAGCGGTTACCGTAGCCATATTAAAGCTCGCAACATAAAATATCGCTCGCGCGCCGTCACCCCTCTGTCAGCGCAGCATCTCCTTCCCTTCTCTTCTGGTGACCTCACTCACTCGCAGGAACACAACAACCCTCAAGGGAATTGTTATTTGGCTGCGGTATTCTGTGAGGTGGAGGTACATTCCCCAGTCGGGTAGCTTACATTACGCTCCCTACCTCTCTTTTCGCCAGAGCTTCGTTTGTCAGTCAGCAGGGTGCACCGGGTGCAGGTGAAGTTGGCTTTGGTTCAAAGACGTTGATGAACCACTTACACCCCAAAATTATTAATCCTACACTAATAAAGTTTAATATCTTTTACTGAGTGGATTTGTTGAAATAAATTTTATAAGATTATGATTTAGACCCGATATGGTCGAACGGCTACTTTGACCCCGAGGTCGCGGATTCGATCCCCGCACAAGACAAACATCTGTGTGCATAAACATGTCTTACTATATTGTGTTATAAGTATGTAGGTATTCATTTTAAAAAAAAAGTACATTTATTATTTGTCTTGTTCAAGCTTTGCGCTTTTTGGGACTAGATGGCGCTGTGTAAATTCTCCAGAAATATAAAAATTGGTACTTTGACTAAAATTTCATATTTTTCAGTAGTTATATTTTAAATTCAATTTTCAGTGTTTAATCGAAATATCTTAAGAAGTTTAAATAATAATCAATAAAATTTACATGGGACTAGCGTCGAAAAATTCCTTCGAACAAAAAGAATTTCGGAAACAAATCTATAAACACTATCTCTGTGACGAGCTCGGTGGTCGAATGGTTAGCAATGGCCACTTACACTCCGAGATCGCGGATTCGACCCGGCACAAGGCAAATATTTGTGTACATGAATATGTCTGTTTGTCTTGATTTGTGTGTCTTCTATGTATTATATATGTACATGTATTTACAAAAAATATATTATTTAAGTATTTTAGCAGGTATCTACTACCCATAGTTACAAGCTTTGCTTAGTTTGGGACTAGATGGCCGTGTGTATTTTGTCCAGGAATAAATATTTATTTATATTTATCGCGTGACATGGAAAAAAATGAGATGAAAATATCCTCATTTTTCGAAGTCGGTTATTAAAATCAGATACGCAAGCTTGGTTACGTTTTCTAAAAAAGTACTTAAATTAAAAAAAATACATACATTTGTCTAATATTTTCATACCCCACAATAGCAAAGTGCAACATGTCAAAAATTAACAAAAACTAATTTTGATAAAATCCAAATGAAACGATCTAGCTATTAATTACATAAACTATTTATCTGAATGAAAAACAACAACATCGCTTTTGACATTTTCACGCTGGCTCGTAGACGAAAAGCAGTTAAAAATAACCATCATAGACTAAATGTGTCTGAACCTCGTGACTGTAACATCTACACACGAAGAATCTGCATATAAACCACCCAGTTAAAATAGCCATCAAACTCAAACAAATCTAAAGAAACGACTCTATTTTCAATTCGGTAGAGTTCACTAAATGATGTAAACCGAGCGCTACAAATGTTATTCAAGTTGTATGGTAATCGTTTAGGTTACTGTGTTTTAAAATCAGCCGGATTATACTGTGATGGAAACCAATCGGTGGGCGCTTCGCTTGTACTGTCAGTAGAAAATCGCGCGCGGGAACAGCGCATGCGTGCACTGTCGTAAACCGAATTTTTGAAAAATCACGTAGGTGGCATTCTATTTTGGTTTTGGAAAAAAATTGCGTGAGGTGGGAGTGCAGTGAACTCATTTAGATTTTTGTGTGTGTTTTTTTAATGTTCCGAGCGGAAACTGGATTTGGAAATAATTTTGTTTTCATGGGTACTTATTATAATTATTCCATAGGTAATATACATTTCTTTTTTACAAGTACACTAACTACTGGATTTTAACTAACGTGGAAAGCAGTATAGTCCGCCTGATAGTAAGCTATTGCTGTAGTAAATAGCCTGTAGACGCATGAAATACCACGCAAATCAATTGCGCATTGCCGACCCTGTAAAAAACTTTTCCACTCCCTCTAAAACAACTTCCGAAATACTTTCAGTAATAAAAAAAAAGTATTCACTCATACATGTATTAAAATATAAATA
The DNA here is from genome assembly GCA_937001555.2 of Hypsopygia costalis. Classification (NCBI taxonomy): domain Eukaryota; kingdom Metazoa; phylum Arthropoda; class Insecta; order Lepidoptera; family Pyralidae; genus Hypsopygia; species Hypsopygia costalis. Next base: position 2,351,747 of record OW443355.2, read on the forward strand.
AAATAAAATTACGTATATTGATAAATATGTATTTAAGTATTATTTCGAAATCACAAACAATAAAGTAATATATATGTAATTGCGATTGTAAAAAAATGTCAAGTTCTTTAACAATTGAATTGAATATGACATTGAATATAATTATGTGAATGGAAATCTGTTTACATTAACAAATAGGTAGTCTGCGCCAGTCATTTCCAAAGATATGTGAATTAATGAATGAACTACAGACCGCGGTCCTTGTATTAGCAAAAGTATATAAAAATACAAGATTTTAAAAATATAATGGAATATAGAGTCCTTAAATTAAAAAGAAATAGCTTGTGTCTATGGCCCCTTTTTTTGACAAACAATATACAGGTCATCACAAAGTAATATATAGATAATTTTAGTAACCTAATTAAAATCTTCAAAGTTAAGGAAATAATTTTAAATATAATACAAAAGAAATAATTGACGTTAAAATGAAGTGAAGTTTGATTCCATTAACATTTTTTGAATATAGAATTGTTTATATTATAGTATATTATTGTCTATTAAAATTTAACGCAAAATTACCTTACGACAAAAAAATGTAGCTTATCTAGGACCCAAACGAAGCTTGTGAAGCTATTGATACAATTATTTAATTAAATAATGAACCAATATTAAAATAACCAAAAAAAAAGAGTTGAATTGCTATAACTAACAATATTAAATTTACTTTATTTGGAAATATGTATATAATATAGGGAAATCAGATAACTAAACATTTTCATATACCTACACAAATGCCTTCATCCTGACAAATCAAAACAAATCGGCTTCTTCAATAAAAAATAAATAAATATCCCTGGACAATTTACACAGCGCCATCTAGTCCCAAATTAAGCGCAAAGCTTGTACTTATAAATGTTATTAAATACATTTTTTGTAAATACATACTTATAATACACAGAAAACACCAAAACCAAGACAAACAGACATGTTCATGCACACAAATGTTTGTCTTCTGCGGGAATCCAACCCGCGACCTCGGAGTCTTTGCTAGCCATTCGATCACCGGGCTCGTCATAAACAATGTTCGTCTTATTTGGTAACCGAACACCCAATCCTCGGTGTTAAAGCAGCCATTGCTCTACTTCGGGTTCTACTTGATTATTGTAGAGGTCTTGAAAGTCTTGCATAAAAGTATGCATGCATAATATAATACTATGAGCGGCATTCTCACACTATCAGTTCTAAATATCCTTGCTTCATTTAGACCTTGTGTTATTACTAAAGTGATAAATAATATGACAAACACGGTGTTCGCATTAACTACGTAAACATGCGAAAAATATGAAATTTTGTAATGGTTTATTGCCGATAAATCATTACAAGGCGTCAATATTTGACGTGAATCCGTCATTAAAATTGTTTCTATAGGGAATTCATAAAAAGGAATGATAACAAAATCGGGGATACAGTTTGGTGTTGCAGCTACAAATCTATCATCTCCATCCAAAATTCAATCACACCACTGGATTGATGAAGGATCAAAGAACTTATTATTGTTTCCAATCTGTATATAATGAACTAGCGATCTGCCTCGGCTTTTGTATCGTTCTTGTCTTTCTGCTGTTCGTGTCTTGCGAGAGAATAATCTGTCGGAATACATAATCCACATTAATCTGTTACTAGAGAAAACTTTTGGTAATGCCTGGGCATATTCCTACCGCATCTCATCTTAAGTAGATAGATAGAATATGCTTTACTTGCATAATACAAATTTAATGTACTATGAATCAATAAATATTACAGACTTTGCAATTCATGTTATTGGAATCGATGTGTTTATATTGATGTAACAACTCAATGTTTTAGGTCCTCAATAGTATTAGATACTTAAAATCCGCGGTGCACGGCAGTTGAACTTCACTTGACTAGTCATCTCTTCAGGCTTTTAATGCCTTATTGCTGTCTCTCACATTGCTAAGAGGGGAAGTCAAATTCCAAATGAACAGTAAAGTCCATTCCAATGGACTTTACTGTTCATTGCCTTTTTTGGCGGTCGGCCCTGTGGTGGGCCCAATAAAAAAAATATTAGACTTGTATATATGCAACACGGCGCGGTCTTATTGCTGAGAGCAATCTTTTCAAGGCAGCCTTAGGCTAACCTTAGTAACCATTATTAGTATAATTGATTATGATACTAGAGAGAACTCTAGATACTACCTAGGTATATTCCTACCGCATCTCACCTAACGAATACAGTCACGTCAATCCACAAGTCATAAGAAATTAATAAATGCGTGACTAACTGTTGATACCTTGATACAGATAAAATCTATTAATCATATTTCCTTAATCGGAACCGATTTCAATAGAAAAGAAAACTTTTGATAAGAAACAAATCCCGCTTGTACATAAAATTGTATGCTTTGTTTTGTTTTTAATTTGTCTTTTTTATACAAACTTTACATACAAAATCTGCATGATTTTTTTTTAACAATTTGTCATATTATTTGCTCAAAGTTATTTATTGTCATAGATTCAAAGTTTTTAAAAGAAATATATGTAATCATTATTTGCAAAATATATATATATATATATATACATTATGTACCTTCAATATGTACCTTGTTGATAATTCGGCAATCGGGAAAACAAACAGTAATAAGTAATAATAAAGAAATAAATAATAGAACAACTGAATAGAATGCTTATTCATACCAATGAATAAGCGACTCTATTTCAAATGGAATGGAGTCGCTTATTCGAGTGAAATGTGAAAGAAAAAGAAGCCACATGTATTTTATTATAACCTTCGAAAGCGTTAATCATAAGGATTATTTTTTCCTGAATAACATAGCATCTGAAACAAAAGAAGATCATGAAATTACATGTGTTTTTTTTTCACAATTCACAAGTTCGATTCCCGGTTGAGGCAAACGATTTTCAAAAAATCTGTGAATGCAGTTCTACTTATTATAAAAAATAAAATGATGTCTTCTTTCAGTAAAATATTCTATCTTCAATATTTAATATAATTTCCTTGCATGTGGCATGGCCGTCGGACGCCTAGTATATATTCAGTTCGCGTAGTTTATTCTGTGGTCACGGTACTGAGCTCTCTATGCCTTTTTAAAGGACAATAGATCACCTCAAGCATTCGCTCGAAAACAATAGTTTTTGTTTTACGCCCTTTCATCTCCCGGCGACTAGATGCTGCCGCCATGTTTATTTTCAAATAGAGATTGGATTGGTCCGGATCGGATCTTCGATAGTGTTGTAGAATTATTTTTATTTACCCGACTGCGAAAAACGGAAGGGTAATTATTATTTTAACAGTTGATTTCGGCGAACTTATCGGAATATTATAAATATTTTTAAAATTGAAATAAAAAAACCATGGGCAAATTACACAGGCCCGATATTAGTTCAAGTCTCATCTAGGCGAGTGAGATGAATTTTTCCAAAAATATATCGAATGGTTGTTAAAGGTATCAGATTTTTTTTTACCCGAATGCTGGAAATAAAAGGTAATATCTTGGCCGTGTGGATTCCGGCAGACTAGAATTGAATCACTCCGTCTGTTCCCGTGGATGTCGTACAAGGCGACTAAGGGAAAATACATTATAAAACATCGATCAGGCCTCCCCAATCCGTCTGGCCAGCGTGGGGAGTGTAGGCCAAATCCTCCTTCTGTCTGGGACGGACGAGAGAGCGTCGTGCTCCTGTAGTGGAGACTAAACTGACATGATGATGATGATGTATTTCTAATTCTTTGGTATGCTGTATATCTAAACCGTTGGAAGGTTTTCATAAAATGAGGTGTTACTGGATTCGACTCAATTGAGGAAGTGACAGAAGAGTAGAGACATAGTAGGTCTTAGTTTTTTTATATCACTGAGGTGGCAAATAAGCATGCGGCGTGCCTGATGGAAAACAGTTTCAACACCCCATCACACGTGCGCTGCCGACTCCCATGTAGGGTTGCCAACCATACTGTTAAAAACAGTATTATACTGTTTTCTGTGCTTTAATACTGTTAAAAAAAACTTCATTTGACCATAGCACTGTTTATTGTACTGCTCCGCATGCACTGGGCCTTAGTATACTGTTTGTTTTACTACGCAGCTTTTAATATACTGTTTTTCTTGTAAAAAAAGTTGGCAACCCTACCCCCATGTAACCCCATGCTTAGGCCCTTATTTGACAGTGGCGCCAACTGGTGGAACAACCCGGCATTCAGTCAGTTCCACGCCACTAACCGTCGCAGCAAGACAAAACGCTATCAAAAACAATAGGCTAGTTGCCAATGTTACAAAATTATAAAAACTCTCTATCAGTAACGTAAAATACATAAAACTATCTGCAGTGTTAAAATTTTAATAACTTATATCTGTCTATGTTCGATCAAAGTTTGGTGGGAAAGTCCATTTTAAAGGTATGAAAATATAAAAAAATAAATATTACCATTATAGAAACAATAAAAAATACTATAACTTTTGTTACGGCACTGGCTACATAAACGCAATATTTAACATAGCTGTCGTACAAATTTCTGAATTAATGCATATAAAATAGCACGGTGTGACGTCATAACGTGGTGGCCTTTTGTATGGAGCGTTTTCGGGATAGTCCAAAATGGTGATCTTCAAGTTATCATATCTCGAGAAGTTTTTATGCAATCGAAGTAATTATTTCACCTATATTTATATTATTGTGACGTCTTTAAATAACATTTCGAAAAAAAAATGGGATACAATTATTGAAAAGTTGTAGATAAAATTCCTTCCTGTGTGGTCACGTTCTTTTCCTTTCTTATAAGCGCTTTGTAGCCAAATTTTACTGCCGTGATGTTCGCCCGCTCCGTATGGCCAGACTATAATATATTAAATGTCCCAGGTTGGGGTTTTGGGTTCGGGTGTAAGTAATTCATCAACATCTTTGAACCAAAGTCAACCTCACCTGCACGTGGTACACCCCGCTGACTGACAGAAGAGGCTCTGGCGAAAAGAGAGGTAGGGCATAGCGTATTTTTTAAGCTGCCCGACTAGGGAAGTTCCTCCACCTCACTGAATGCCGCAGTCCAATAACGATTCCCTTAAGGATTGTTGTTTCTGCGAGTGAGTGAGGGCACCAGAAAGGTAGAGTTTCTGCGTTGGCAGCAGGGGTGGCAATGCGCGAGCGAGCGATATTTCATGTTGCGAGCGTTAATATGGCTACAGTAACCGCTTCACATCAGGCGGGCCGTATGCTTGTCTGTTACCCGACGTAGTATAAAAAATAAAAAATAGGTTACAACTGGAGTTCTATGCTAATTTGATTGCCCATTTTTAATTTTTTTGGCTTGGAAAAGTCGCAAGCTGATATTCTATAGGCAATTTGATCTATACTACTTTGCGTGCTTCCGCCACCAAATAGTTCATGCAAACTACTACCGGCCGGCACCCACCCACTAGGTACCGTTAGTAGATGCATACGACTGCCGTGGCTGCTTCGGTCGTCTCTGCTCCAGCTGTATTCTATAGATTATTCTTTTATAATTTAAAAATTTCGTGTCACGCTGTTTGTCCGCGATGGAATCCTAAACTACTGAACCGAATTTAATAAAATTTTGGATAGCGTTTGCAGTTTGATCGAACTTGCGAGATAGGTAGTTTATATATAACTTAACATCGGAAAAATTAACGTAAAAATATTTAAAGGCGATAAGAAGTTCGCCGGATCAGCTAGTATTCTATAATAATCATCAGGTCATTTTAGTCTCCACTACAGGAGCACGACCCTCTCTCGTCCGTCACAGACAGAAGGAGGAATTGGCCTACACTCCCCACGCTGGTCAAACGGGTTGGGGTCCTGGGGAGGCCTGATCGGTGTTTGATAATGTATTTCCCTTAGTCCCCTTGTACGACATCCACGGGAAGAGACGGAGTGATTCTATTCTAGTGTGCCGGAAACCACACGGCTCAATATTCTATAAAGTCAAAGTCAAAGTCAAAATATCTTTATTCCTTGGACTTTATAAAGCACTTAGAAACGTCATACAAACTAAATATAAGTAGATTAATTTAAAAAATAAAACAAAATAATTTTATATATAATATTATTGAATACCTCTTCTAAACGATTAAATTCGAAATTTGTATTTACCGTCCACTTAATATTCTTTATCTATGGTTGCGATGCAGTTGCAATGTGTCATAAATCACAAATACGGGTATGACGTAGTGTTGTGCGCTATTGACCCGATTTCCCGGAATTCCCGGTACCTTGAGGTAAGATACGAACTTTTAATTTATTTGTAGATAATATTGTGTGCAGCAATGATGTTATATTTCTATAAATATTTCACATCCATATTAAATTGCCTCAGACAACGTTTCCTGTTGTTACATGGATAGCTAGCTATAACAAGTTACATTTTTTTATACCACTAAAGTGGTAAACAAGGTTACGGCCCGCCTGATGAAAAACAGCTACCGCAGTCTATGAACGCCTGTAACACCAGTGGCATCACACGTGTGTGAGGATGAATTCCCTGTCGAGGGCGAGCGTTGCGACTTTAGAAGGAGGCCGTGGGCATCATGTCAAACAACTCCTCTGAACACACCCCATTGTACAATCGGTAGAACACACAAAGGGACGCAAAATCTCTTCTCAACTTAAAGGTTCTACACCGTCTGCCAGTTTGGGTTCGTCGACAATCCTCACAGCACGTCTTTGAATTGAGCACGAGTTGGTATCTAGGCGCTCCCGCCCATCGATGTCAACAGTACTTCATAATATGCGGCCGAATTTGAGCTTTGTAAAGCATAAGTCTTTCGAATTGAGGCACAAGGTGCGAGTTGGTATCTAGGCGCTCCCTCCCATCGATGGTAACAGTATCGATGGTATTCATATGTGGTCGAATTTGACTTATGCTTTGTAAAGCATAAGTCTTTGCCGCGGGTTGAAGTACTGCTTTGCACTGTTGAGCACACCTAGTTTCTTCGACGCCAGCTTGACCTTTTCCCTCCATTACTTACGTAGGTTGGGATATAGACTATCGTCTCCCTTATCATTATATGTAGGTTCGGTCCCGGCAGAAGACTAATATTTGTGTAGGTACTTGAACATGTCTGTTTGTCATGGTCTGGGTGTTTTCTATGTATTGTATGTACATACATACATACATACTACGAAGACTGTGTGAGATGAGAATAAATAAATTATTATTATTATATTATTATTATTATATACATATAATACATAGAATACGTAGTGTGGGTAATGATTTTTTATTGATTTAATGTTAGTTTATGAATAATTCTAAAAAAAATATTAGCATTCTGCATTCCTTCTCTATATTTTCATTCATTCATTCAAATATCATTCATTCATTCATTAAACTATAAGTGTGCGAAATTTCATACTCCTCCGTCCGCGCAATTTTCGTAAAAAGTGGTACAAAGTTTTTGCTACACGTATTAAGTATATATGTTACGGTCAATGTAATAAATTGGTCATTATTTATAATGGCCGGCCAATGTAATAAATTGTCAATTATTAATAATTAAGCTTACCTGGCACCACATCATTCATCATTTAGGTTGACGGAAATAAGCGGAGCTCCTATTTCCGATGACACAAGAAAACTCTAACTATACAATTATCATTTATTATTATAATTATGTAGTGTACACTTAATAATAAACAACAAACGGTGGTTAACGTTGTTGATTATACATTCACTGTAATTTTAAGTGCACTTTTGTTAATAAACATAATGTAAAACTGTTTGTTAGACCCAAATAAATAAATAAAAATGTTTTTAAAGCTTTAGTCGTCCATGTAAATATACAGTCGGAAATCAATAGAATGGTCCGGTCCGCCAGGAAGAAGAATGAGAGGTCGCCCGCATGCTAGGTGGGCAGATGAACTAGCGGAATTAGCAGGTAAAGACTGGCTAAACACAGCCAAGGATCGAAACAAGTGGTTTACCTTGGAGGAGGCTTTTACTCGAAGGGAAATTTAATAATTTTGCAGTTCAATTAGTAACTTATTTCTATATGGACCCATATAGAAATAAGTTACTAATTGAACTGCAAAATTATTAAATTTATTTAAATTAATAATAAAATTTTAATATTATGAAATCAAAAAAACATTACAATTAAATTATATAATGTTAATATATACGATCGGATATTTCAGTACGGATCTCTAATAATAGCCACTTGTTTATTCTTGCGAAATGACACAATCAGACAGACAGTTTACGTGGATGCATATACGTAATGAGCAGTTGAATCATATTGGACGTGAGCCAACTATCCCTGAGAAGCTTCCATTATTTAGGAAATCCTAACAAATACTGCAAATGCCGTAGCCTGTTTGTTTGTCCTACTTTCAAGTCAAAACAGAGTTTGTTATCGACGGAATTTTGATGTGAAATGTCTTTAAAATCGCACCGATTCCTAAATCGGTGAGTTTATGTCACCTTTTTAACAGCTGTACCGGTTTGAACCGAACCGGCTGAAACGCTGTAGATATCTGCCTCTACCTTATCTGTTAGCAACAAGCTCCTTTGATTTATATTTTATGTTTAAATACGGTTTATGAATGAATATTTATGTAAGGTAGATGCACCGAACGTTACCCATTGTACAGCAATCGGCTTGTACTACTGGGCGTGACCGCGCGCCGTCCTAATTTTCAAAGTTGTTGTTTATTTATTATATAAGTGCATATATACCGATGTACCCATATATGAAAATATATCGTGTAAGTGTGAGAACTAGAGCTGCCACTTCTCAAAGAGAGCAGACCCGGAGACTTTAGAAAACATCGCAATTTTTTTTGTTATAATAAAATTATACATATTTTAGGTAGGTATAATTTATTATAATTAGGCGTATTACCTACATCAAATAAACCAACTCAAACCCTGCTATTGCTAGGGCCACCTTGATTTGATTTAATAAAATAATATTTTTTACTGGTAAGTTTTTTTTTTTTTTTTTTTTTTAATGGCTATACGTTGATTAGCCAATAACAAAGTTAGGGAAACACAATACAATTACGAAATTATATAAAAACATTAAATGGTATTCTAACGGTAATTTATAACATCCAGGATTGGTTTTAATACATGTTACTACTAATTTCTAATATATACTTACATATAATTCAAAGCTTGATATTATTACGTTCTATAAATATTGCAATGGAATTATAAATAATAAATAAATAAATATTGTCAGACAAATTACACAGCGCCATCTAGCTCCAAAGTAAGCGAAGCTTGTGTTATGGGTACTAGACAACTGATAAACATACGTAAATACATTTTTTTTTGTAAATACATACTTATAATACATAGAAAACACCCAGACCAAGACAAATAGACATGTTCATGCACACAAATGTTTGTCCTGTGTGGGAATTTTTCTATGTATCATAAGTATGTATTTACAAAAAAAAAATGTATTTACGTATGTTTATCAGTTGTCTTGTACCCATAACACAATCTTCGCTTACTTTGGGGCTAGATGGCGCTGTATAATTTGTCTGACAAATATTATATTTATATTATATCGGACGTGTACGAATCTCTACAAGAGATCTCTTCCAGCTAACTTAGAGATAGTACCAAAGACAGTTATTGTTGGCTTTGGTTCTAAGATTTTTTTTTTATACTACGTCGGGTGGCAGTAGGGTTGCCAACCATACTGTTAAAAACAGTATTATACTGTTTTCTATGCTTTAATACTGTTGAAAAAAACTTCATTTGACCATAGCACTGTTTATTGTACTGCTCCGCATGCACTGGGCCTTACTATTTGTTTTATACTGTTTGTTTTGCTAAGCAGCTTTTAATATACTGTTTTTCTTGTAAATAAAAGTTGGCAACCCTAGGTGGCAGACAAGCATACGGCCCGCCTGATGTGAAGCGGTAGCCATATTAACGCTCGCAACATAAACTATAGCTCGCTGCCAACACAGCATCTCCTTCCTTTCTGGTGACCTCACTCACTTGCAGGAACACAACAACCCTCAAGGGAATTGTCATTTGGCTGCGGTATTCTATGAGGTGGAGGTACATTCCCCAGTCGGGTAGCTTAGAATTACGCTCCCTACCTCTGTTTTCGCCAGAGCTTCGTTTGTGAGTCAGGGTGTACCGCGTGCAGGTGAAGTTGGCTTTGGTTCAAAGATGTTGATAAACCACTTACACCCCACGTTTAACGACAAACTAGCCAAGTTACCATCATGATCGCATCCAGGGCGAAGTGTTGACCTACTTCACTGACCTATTTTATCCCGGGATCCCGGGATCCCGGCATTTACGTCGCAATGCTGCAATTTCAATACTAATTAATATTCAATATGTATCAGCTATTATTTTGTTATCTGTATTGATTGTAATCAAGTTACCCGGGTTTCACATGAGTAGAGATGCTTGTTGCCCATGTCACAAAATTATAAAAACTCTCTATCAGTAACGTAAAATACATAAAACTAGAACGATCTGCGATCTTAAAATTTTAATAACTTATGTACGACGTGTTTTATGTTCGGTCAAAGTTTGGTGGGAAAGTCCATTTTAAAGGTATGAAATTATAAAAAATAAATATTACCATTGTAGAAACAATAAAAAATACTGTAACTTTTGTTACGGCACTGGCTACATAAACGCAATATTTAACATAGCTGTCGTACAAATTTCTGATTTAATGCATATAAAATAGCACGGTGTGACGTCATAACGTGGTGGCCTTTTGTATGGAGCGTTTTCGGGATAGTCCAAAATTGTGATCTTATTTCACAATTTTGTGAAATAAGATCACAATCTTCAAGTTATCATATCTCGAGAAGTTTTTACACTATCGAAGTAATTATTTCACCTATATTTATATTATTGTGACGTCTTTAAATAACAAATCGAAAAAAAAATGGGATACTAGACTATTTTCCGCCTCTCGTATCGACCTCCCCTCTGAGACGAATCTGGAACAGTTTGTATAGCCCACACGTTCATTGACGCTCTCCACAGAGGTCATTGTTTACGTAATAGCACAGTATAAGTAATAGTACTACGTACAGTATGGACACTCCCTGCCGCTCTCTCGTGTCGACCTCACCTCCCCTCTGAGACAAATAGGGAACTGTTTGTATGGCGCCGCACGCACACACGCTCATTCGCGCTTTGCACAGACGTCATTATTTCTGTAGTAGTAAATGACGCGAAATTTGTATGGAGTGGCCGGGGTGTGGTGATAGTTAACGACACGACATTTGTATGGATTCCCGGGATGTGGTGATAATAAGATTTGGTTCGATGAAGAGAAAAAAAACGGGGTGGGGCTGTATCATGGACACGGCCGTGTGTTGTGCATGAATACGTTATATTATGTTGTTATTATATTCATTGAATACGTTATATTATGTTGTTATTATATTCATTGAATACGTTATATTATGTTGTTATTATATTCATTGAATACGTTATATTATGTTGTTATTATATTCATTGAATACGTTATATTATGTTGTTATTATTAGGGCGTGCAATATTCGCCCGATTTTAGTATTCGATTTATTCGAATTCCATGATTCATACTATTCGAGTTTTACGATTTTTTCGAATATCTTCTTTACATAGTATAAAATAAAGTCGCAACCGCTGTCTGTGCGCTTAGATCTTTTAAACTACGCAACGGATTTTAATGCTGTTTTCAGCAATAGATAAACAAATAAATAAATATTTCTTGACTATTAACACCGCGCCGTTTAGTCCTAAATTAAAACTATGGGTAGGTACTACATAAGTGATAAATGTAAATATTTTTTTTTGTAAATAAATGCATATAATAACTTATAAAATACCCAGACCAAGACAGACGAGACATATTTATGCACACAAATGTCTGACTTGAGCTGGGATTGTTGGCTGAGTCTGTGCAATCTCTGGTTTTCTATCTGGTATCAGAGAGTTTTGTGGCATGTTAATGTCTTTATTTGTTGGATTTTGTTTATAATGGCAGATGATGGCGTAAGTCATTCATCCCCGCGCGCGCAACCCCCCGAGGACGATTGGATACACGCACAGATCAAAAATCTGCGTTCGCAAATTTTTTTTGCTATCATTTTGCTAGCTATTTAATTTGCAATTTTATACTATTCGTAAAACTCGGAAACCTCGAATACTAAGTTTTATAGTATTCGAATATAAAACAAGGGCGAATACTCGAATACTCGAATTGCATGCCCTAGTTATTATATTCATTATATTGTTGTTGTTGTAAAGTTGTTGTAAAGTCTTTATTGTACAATAGAAATTACATAAACATGATGATAAAAGAGATACACGTACAATGGCGGACTTATCCCATAAGGGATCTCTTCCAGTCAACCATTCAATTAGTAGTTAAAAGATAACATTTTGGCGAGAACTAAGGTACAATCTGAATATCCAAATACTTGGTAACAATTTTGGGGTGTAAGTGGTTCATCAAGATCTTTGAACCAAAGCCAACTTCACTTGCACGTGGTGCACCCTGCTGACTGACAAACGAAGCTCTGGCGAAAAGAGAGGTAGGGAGCGTAATTGTAAGCTACCCGACTGGAGAATGTACCTCCACCTCACAGAATACCGCAGCCAAATAACAATTCTCTTGAGGGTTGTTGTGTTCCTGCGAGCGAGTGAGGTCTCCAGAAAGAGAAAGGAAGGAGGGAGATGCAGCGTTGGCAGCGGGGGTGGCGGCGCGCGAGCAATATTTTATGTTGCGAGCGTTAATATGGCTACGGTAACCGCTTCACATCAGACGCGCTGTATGCTTGTCTGCCACCCGTCGTAGTTTAAATATATATATATTAGGTTGGGGAAAAAGTCTTTTCGTATTTTATATGAAAATTCAAAACATTTTTTAATAAAGTTTATTTACATTTAACTAAAGTATGTAGGTGCCATTTTGTTCGATAACTTTTTGCCATCTTGTAGGTAGAGACATGATCCCATTACTATAGAAATTTTGGGACTTCTGTTCAAAAAAACCACAACAAGTGGTTTTGGCAGTCTTCTCGTGATGTTAACCTGACATTGCCTAAAGAATTCTGAAGAGGCCGAAACAGGTGGAAATTAGAAGGTGCAAGGTCAGGACTATACGGCGGATGCATTAACACCTCCCAGTCAAACTCTCTTAATTTTTGCTGAGTGGCTAAAGATGTGTGAGGTCTAGCGTTATCATGATGAAAAATCACACCCCTTCTGTCAATTAATTCCGGCCGCTTTCTCTCAACTTTTTGCTTTAATCTCATCAGTTGTTCACAGTAGAGTTCAGAATCGATAGTCCTGCCTGGCGGTAACAGCTCATAATTAATAATGCCCTTCCAATCCCACCATACACACATCATCACCTTGTTGCGGGTTAACCCGGGTTTTGCCAGAGTCTGTGAAGCCTGACCGGCCTTTGACCACGACCTTTTTCGCACGTTCTTGTCGTACGTGATCCACTTTTCATCACCAGTTATAAGCTTCTTCAAAAACGGTTCCTTTCATTACGTCGTAGTAAAGACTCGCAAATGAGTACACGGTTCATTAGGTTTCTTTCAGTGAGATCGTGAGGCACCCAAATATCGAGCTTTTTAGTGTACCCAGCTTTTTTAAATGCGCCAAAACTGTTTTGTGGTCAATTCCTAATTCTTCAGCTACGTCGTAACTACTGATATGCCGATCTTGCTCCACTTTTTCAAAAATGGCATCCATTTTATCCGTAACAGAGCGACGTGCATTTTTCACATCAAAATTTCCTGATTGAAAACGCTTAAACCAAATTTGTGCTACTCTCACAGACACTGGATTAGGTCCATAAACGTCACAAATTTTTTTCGCAGCTTGCGTTGCAGTTTTACCTTTTTTGTAGTAAAATTTTAAAATGAATCGAATTTCTTCATTAGATTCACTCATCTTGACAGTAAAAAAAACAAATGAAAATCACACATTTACCTAATTTGAATTCAGAATTATCTTTTTTAAAATTTAAACTTTTTAAAGATATCAAAACCTGCCAGATAAAAATGGTATAACCAAAGAGATTTTATTACAAGTTCATACATACTATAATGCGAAAAGACTTTTTCCCCTACCTATTATATATAGAATAACGCTAATTATGACAGTGAAACAGTGAAAGTAAAGTTTGAACATATTACTCTAACACTAAATATATATACACCGTTATAACTGTAATACATATGTTATTTACACTACAACTGTAGTTCTAATTAAGTATAAGGACATTTGTAGCACCACCCAAATGCTTCCTCAGGTGCAGCTTGAATGATGTTATAGTTTGCGACATCATCACATCAATTGGAAGTGAATTCCAAAGTTATTATATATATTAAACTATTGTTATTATATGCATTAAAATCATATCAAAATGGCAGCGCTTCCCCTCCCCCGCACCCGATATTCCATAGTACTTACAAGGTAGTCCTACTTAGGGTAATAAATTCTATGATCCTTCATCTAGCCAGTGCTGTGATTAAATTTTGGATGTAGAGCATAGATTCGCAACTTCAACGTCAAACTGTATCCCCCGATTCCACTTAGGTAACTAAACTTTCATAACCAGTTACAAGAGAAGATTTTGGATTGCTCCCGTATGGTAGCGAATTTAAAGACGTAGGTATTGACGTAAAAAAAAAAACGCAGTAACGCGTTAGAGCTGATACCCACCACTTTTCCTTGAGTTTTGCGCATACCGCATTCTGCCAACTACCGAATAGAATGCAGCAAACGACTATACGCATAATATGACAAAGTCGAGTCTTCTAGCTGTATATATGTGTAGTTGACATGCTGAGTGACTATTAATCGGGTAAAAGTTGGGTAAAAGTTTAATAGTTCACAACACTATTTTTCATTTGACAATAATGCATTGCCGCATTCAAAGAGCTGGGAGTCTACCGCGCAACGTGAATACGATTACCATTTGGCTAAAATGACACCGTTCGTCCACTAAACGGATATCGTCGCACCGGTGAAACGATGTCCGCCGGTCTTCAATTCCTTTACCAGTGACACGTGTTCGAGGGATCTTTGAATGAATGATATGCTTAGACTTTGACATTTGTAGTTACCGCCGAAAAAACGAATATCGATGGGTGAAGATCCACCGGTAATGAGAACTGTCAGTTGAAACAGTCTACCTTACTGTGGTCGGTTTGAACTGAATATTCGTATTTCTACCAACTTTTGCTAGTTATTACTTATTTTTTGTTTCTATTTGTACAAATATTATGACCTCCTAAACGAATTAACAAAAAGCGGCTATGTAGTTAATCTATACGATGTAAAAGTAGGAGCGAGAGGTATACCAGCAAAATCTCTCTATAACCTGCTGAAAGACCTTGGCTTGCCCAGAAGTGCAGTAAGTTCTATACTAGAACGAGTATCTAAAGCTGCATTAGCAGGTTTATACCAGATTTGGCAGGGCAGAGAGAGAAACACAAGTGAAGTGAAGGTGAGTGTTGATGTACGTCGGAAAGGGGCCCCTTAAACCTACACCCGTGTCATAAGTCTCGGGATCTACTTGGGGTTTCTCTCTCTGCCACACGATGGACCTGGCACCCGCACGGTGAATCCATGGAAGCTAAGAAGTTCGTCTCTCTTTAAACCCTTCTACTATAGTGTATTGTGTGTGTGGGCAACTAATAAAACCCATGACAGGAAACTGGATACTTGCGAGAACGCTATGGAAAGGAGCATGATGGGAAAAAAGCTATCAGATAGAATCAGGAACTCAACCATAATAGAACAAACGAAAAGAACAAACAACGTTACAGTAATAATAAGAAAACTAAAATGGAAATGGGCAGGCCATACCATTAGAGGTAAAGACAAATGGTCAAAGACAATAATGCACTGGTTTACTGGACACAGGAAAAGGAAAAGAGGCAGGCCATTTCGAAGATGGGCCGATGAAATAAGGGTTACAGCAGGTGTAGGCTGGACAACAGCGGCAATGGATAGACAAAAATGGAAAAAGTTGGGGGAGGCCTTTGCCTATAAAAGGCAAACAGGCATGGTTATCGATGGAAAAAAACAAGTGGACTTGATACTGCCAATTTAAATGGAAACATGCAACAAATGTGTTGAAGAAGTTATTTTTATTTTTATTTCATGTAATATGTCTGAATAAAGGCTTTTATTATTACTATAGTGTGTTAGTGCAATATTGAATGTTTGTGTCTTGTAATCTGTGTTTTACACGAACTATGGCGTTAGCGGCATTATCTGCTGCAGCGGAAGAGGAACGGCTCAAGAAGCTCGAGACCTTAGAGCGCAGGATGCTACGTGATAGCAGCTAGCCTATGCTCTTGTCAGAGAGCAGTTTTATTGATAATTTTAGGTTATCAAAGTCGCATTTTCTGACTTTGTGCAACGATTTGGCTCCGTTTTTGTCAACGGCCCAACGCTCATCAGCAGTGCACCCAGAAATCAAAGTAGGTTGATTTATCACGAGAGCTATAAAAAACCTGATGGTCGATGGAAAGTAATCACTGTAGCCTATAGTATTACAAAACAGCGAGCTTCTATTTTTTTTTATACTACTTCGGGTGGCAGACAAGCATACGGCCCGCCTGATGTGAAGCGGTTATCGTAGCCATATTAACGATTGCAACATAAAGTATTGCTTGCGCGCCGCCACCCACGCTGCCAACTCAGTATCTCCTTCCTTTTTTTCTGGTGACCTCACTCACTCACAGGAACACAACAACCCTCAAGGGAATTGTTATTTGGCTGCGGTATTCTGTGAGGTGGAGGTACATTCCCCAGTCGGGTAGCTTACAATTACGCTCCCTACCTCTCTTTTCGCCAGAGCTTCGTTTGTCAGTCAGCAGGGTGCACCACGTGCAAGTGAAGTTGGCTTTGGTTCGAAGATCTTGATGAACACCCCAAAACGGCACGGTCGCAAACACTATAATTTAAATAACTCAAGGAAAATAAATAGTTCGTTCGTAATAACATACATTTATACAGAATTAAATCATTTATTTAACAGTAAGTACATATATAAAAACAAGAATGTACGTAAATCACAGAGTTAGTTTTAAACCACAGCATAAGTTATAATAGTACTACAAACAGTATGGCGACCCCACCTCGAGTCGAATGTGGAACTGCGCCGCGTATTACGAAAATTCGTTCGTAGTATATAATCTATCCTCAACTAAACTTAAATGGTAAAATGATTTATTTCTTATTTTTAATCAATACAATTAAACTATTTGTTTTTAAATTATTTTTTTCCAGTTTTAACAACGAATTTTACACATTATATCAATGTAATCGTTGATTTGACAGGTCAACATTTTTGGATTTTTATATTCCACAATTTTTATAGATAACTAATAATAATAATAAAATAATAAAATGTTTTATTTTCTCACTAATCAATACAAACACAATCTGTACGTGCAATTAAACAATCAGGTAAATACACCAATGCGACAATAAACATTGGTAGTATCGACTGCGTGAGACTGGAGCCTATGAACTAGGCATAAGCCTGTATCTCAGCGCACCAGTGCTCACCTCTCGGTCAAGACGGAACAATTTACATACCATACATAAATCACGGAACTTTAAGTATAGACAGGCACTATAAAATATAAGATACGTACATATAGCAGTTTGCAAAACAAATCAAAGGGAAGAAAGAACTGACATTAGATTGTACAATAACCAATTACAAAATGTGTGAAATATTTGTTGTATCAGGGTAACTGTATTTAATGCAGTCTCATAATCACAATCATTCAAAATAAACGTTTAGAGATATTTATTAATACAATATTATCAAAAGTATAACATCTTACGTTACAGCGCAAGGTGCATATGCAGTCAACCCTAAGGCTTCTTCACACACATTTGCACAAATGCAGACGCGGTCTGTTTCTTGTATGGAGTGACCGGGGTGTGTGTGTGTTACAACATACGTTTGCACCCATCTCCGTTTTTATTTCAAAATTAATGTATTTATTAACAATTCGTATTATGCTAAACAACATTCTAAGCTGACGAAACCATACATTTCAGAATGACAATTGTATCTTTTTTATTACAAATATAATACGCTCAATTTACATAAAATAATTAGAGGAATTCCTCTGTCATGTATGCTTATAAAATACTAAAATAAATAAAAAAGGTAAATTGCGATTTATAAACTAAAATAGGTAAACAAACTACTTGGGCACGCTGTCACAGTACTACGTATAGTACGAATCACAAGTTAAAGGATTGGCGAACTTGCGGCCGCGGACTTGCGAAGGCGTTCACCAGTTGCTGCAACATTTGGTTGTTGGCAACAGCAGCATCTGCGAGGTCTTCGGCGGCTACAGCTAGCCGCTCCAGTGTCGAAGCAGTAGCTTGAGCTACCCTGTTGTTCTCTTCGGCTGCTGTTGCTAACCGGTCAATTGCATTCGCCAATCTATTTTCATCCTTCCGGGGCACCAACATTAAAACGGTTGCCTGAAAAAAAAAAGTTAAATTGTATAAACTTTATTGGTGCATCCTGAAACATAACACATACCGTTGTATATTTTTTCATTAGTATTGAAGTAATGATGACATTTGGCCTACCCTCTCCTTCCCCGGTGTATTTTTGAAATAATGTATTGTATGATAATAATATGCCTTGTTACATCAGATAGTCAGTGCTGTCATATTGGTGGTGTTATAGGGAATGAACCAAAGTAGAAATTATTGTCATAAGATTATTAGCACATAAACAAAGACAGGAAGAAAGTAACAAAAACATGCGTAAGCCTTGTTATACCATAACCCTGGCAGTCATTAATAGATGTAACTTGTCAGTATTTTTAGTTTTGACTAGATACATACCTATAGTAGGTACAGACACTTATAAGAGATACGTATGAACTGCCTAATGACATGGATTAAACCATTTCAATAGGTAGTCCACCTATTGTTTTGTAGGTATACCTACAGTATCAAACACAAATTATTTACTAAGATATCTGTACGTCTGATTCTCGGCTCCTGATTATATATCTCTTTTGTTGACTGTATGTTGTTTACATAATGCAAATTCATAACAAAACATCAGAAAAGTACTTACGTCTCTCCATTTTATGGGGGGTTTGGTGGTTCCAGACCCCACCGCGTTCAGCCTAGCTGCAAGTGACACCCACTTGTCGTTTGGACAAGGGTGCCGCATGCGAGGAAACACGCCCAGTTGCCAGCGCAGGATTCGCGTGCATATAATCCAAAGGCAAACGCTCTTGGGCATTTGATACAACCATAAGCGCTGGCATCTAGAAAAATATAAGTCGACCGTAGTCAGTCACTTGTACACTTCACCTCTTATGTTATTTAATTACAGATAGAGGTTTAAAAAAAGCCGTGAAATATCACCTTCTTCAAATAATTTCAAATAAAAATAAGAATTTAAATGTAGGTTATGTAAACAAAGACACACAGTCTAAAAATACTTCGTTTACCACAGATTATAAATTATACCGCACTACATTGTAGTTTTGCGTTTAGTTGTGTTTAATTTGTTTTATTTTTTTTATCAAAGTAATAATCACAATTTAAAATAATAATTTACAGTAAAAATAAAAACTATATTTTCTTAAAAATTATATATTATAAGTATTTCTCAAATTCTAGACAAGCTACAACATTATTACGAAACGCAGGTCTTAAAACTAGATAAATCATTCGTTTATGAACTGTCCGCACTAATACGTCTAGAATTTTGTCTATGGCGATACCCAGTGATTACCACCCAGTTGTCCAACGTTTCCCCGGTACCAATTGGATGAAATTCCATGGGTGGGAATGGACATAAATACCAAGAAATTGAATGAAATTCACTGATTTCCCCGGTAGGCCCCCTGTTCTCTGTGGTAGTAAAACACAAAATGTGTTCTTGTATATTGCGAAAATTACGATACGAATTTGTTTGTAAAAATCTGTCATTTTCTATAAATACAGGTGTTAACGTAGACAAGTTCAAATACATTATAATTATGTCAAAATGGCAGCGCTTCCACCTCCCCCGCACGCGATGTTCCATAGTCCTTACCTAGCGTAATAAATTCTTTGATCCGTCATCTATCCAGTGATGTGATTGAATTTTAGATGGACATGATAGATATGTAGCTGCAACTGCAACACCAAAACTGTCTCCCCCGATTTTATTACCATTACATTTTTAAGCGACTCCATAAAAAGAGGAGGTTCTTAATTCGGCTGTTATAAACTGATTTATTTTTTTTTTATTTGAAAGAGTATACTTCCAGATTGGTCCCATAATTTTTTTCATCATCATCATCAGCCTGTATCTACCCACTGTTAGGTTTGTTATTTCATTACTCCGTCATTTATAAACCGATTTGAAAAAACCCTTTTTCTTTTTTAAAATACTTCCAGATTGGTGCCATATTTTTTTCATTATCATCATATATATGCCTGTATCTATATAGGTACATAAATGTAGATATTGTTTGGAGTCGTTTTTTTTTTCGTTAAAATTATTTTCGATTGCCCCCGTATGGTAGCCAATTTAAAGAAATATTCACGTTAAAAGTGACTCTAACCGGGAAACATGCTACGTCCAACCTAGGACACCTGTTAACTAAAAACCCTGACCATCTAATTCACAGCCAACAAATTTAAACAACAAACAAACTAAACAATATCGTAACCTTGGTGCGTTAGTGCGGCATCACAGCGTTAGGTTGGTACGATTGCACAAGCAGTGATGTGCCGATGCGACAGGTCAAGGTCGAGCTTAATCGATTTTATTAATTCGTGATTTGGTTTCAAATAATAGGCATAGTAAATATTAGGTCTGTTTTTAATGGAACAATAAATGAGTAATCATTTTGCGTTATTGATGGACTGCGTATATTAATGTTAAGGGGACGCGAGTAGCCAAGATAATTTTGTATGAGGAGAAATTGTAAAAGTGTTTTATATTTCATTAAGTTTACCGAATTGTTATTATTATTTATGTACCACTGAGGTGCTTCGGAGGACACGTTAAGCCGGTCCCGGCTGTGGATGTTACATGGCAGTGGTTAAGCCAAGTCAGTGTTTTTAGGCGGTTTGAAAACGCTGGCCACCGCCGACCCGCAGTTGAGCAGAGACTCTGATTGAGGGGAGACCTGTATCCCAGTAGTGGGAGGAATATGGGTTGACGAAGAAGACCACTGAGGTGGCAAACAAGCATACGGCCCGCCTGATGGAAAGCCGGTACCGTAACCTAAAGACGTCTGCTACACCAGTGGCATCACATGCGCGATGGCAGCCCTGTAAAAACCTCTCCGCGCCTTTTTTGAAGTACCCCCAGTTGTAATGTCCTGTATGAGAAAACCTCGACAGACAGTTCATATCACATATTGATTGAGAAATCCTTTCTGGAGCCGCACAGGATGAATTCCCTGTCGATAGCGTTATTGTTGTTGCATATACATATATGAGCGCCGGAAATGGAGATGGGCAGGACACATAGCTAGAATGGATCACAGCCGCTGGGCGAGGAGAATATTGGAGTGGAGACCACGCGCCAACACCCGCGGTAGAGGAAGACCTCCTAGGAGATGGACGGATGACATCCGCCAACAGGCGGCATAAGCTGGATGAAGGTGGCAAAGGACAGAGACTCATGGAGGATGGGAGAGGAGGCCTACGTTCGAAGACGAACGCAACAAGGGCTGTTATAGATAGATACATATATGTATAACTGTTTTGTAGTTGGACATATAAATAAATAAATAAATATTTCTGGACAGTTTACACAGCGCCATCTAGTCCCAAATTAAGCGCAAAGCTTGTGTTATGGGTGGTATACTAGACAACTGATAAATGTACTTAAATAGGTACTTTTTTTTGTAAATACATTTTTATATTACATAGGAGACACTCAGACCAAGACAAACAGACATGTTCATGCGCACAAATGTTTGCCGTGTGCGGGAATCGAACCCGCGACCTCTGAGTCAAAGTGGCCTTTGCTAACCATTCGACCACCGAGCTCGTCAATATCAATATAAGTAATTTGTAAAAACAACATGCTTGTTATTTTAACAACAATACAATGAATAAATAAATCTTCGGAAGTTTTCCACAGATAATTTTTGAAAACAAATTATTCCGCAGCTAGGGTTGCCAACCATACTGTTAAAAACAGTATTATACTGTTTTCTATGATTTAATACTGTTGAAAAAACTTCATGTGACCATAGCACTGTTTATTGTACTGCTCCGCATGCACTGGGCCTTAGTATACTGTTTGTTTTACTACGCAGCTTTTAATATACTGTTTTCCTTGTAAAAAAAGTTGGCAACCCTATCCGCAGCAACGAATAGTAAACACATTGATTTACAAATCAAAACGCATGGCTACAAATAGATTGTCAATGTTATTATTTCTTTTCATGAATACTAGACGGTTTTAATACTTTTCAGGCCTTTTCTATTATTTTACGAAAGAAGAAGTTAATTACAAGTATTTTTTTTTATTTATACTACGTCGGGTGGCAGACAAGCATACGGCCTGCGCCTGATGTGAAGCGGTTACTGTAGCCATGTTAACGCTCGCAACATAAAATATCGCTCGCGCGCCGCCACCCCCGCTGCCAACGGAGCATCTCCTTCATTTCTGGTGACCTCACTCACTCTCAGGAACACAACAACCCTCAAGGGAATTGTTATTTGGCAGCGGTATTCTGTGAGGTGGAGGTACATTCCCCAGTCGGGTAGCTTACAATTACGCTCCCTACCTCTCTTTTCGCCAGAGCTTCGTTTGTCAGTCAGCAGGGCGCACCGCGTGCAAGTGAAGTTGGCTTTGGTTCATAGATGTTGAGGAACCACTTACACCCCCGTAAACTAAACGTAAGTAAACTGTTTAAATAGACTTTGGCTTCAAAATGATAGTTATAAACGTAAAATCGTAACCATTTTGACGTGTGTACACTACTACGTCTTTAAAATCGCTTCCATACGGAGACAATTCAAAAAAACTAATGCTAATAAAAATGGGGGATACAGTTTAGTGTTACAGCTACATATCTATCATCTCCATCAAAAATTCAATCACAGGGGTATTTGGGGTGTAAGTGGTTCATCAACATCTGTGTCAACCAAAGCCAACTTCACCTGCACGCGGTGCACCCTGCTGACTGACAAACGAAGCTCTGGCGAAAAGAGAGGTAGGGAGCGTAATTGTAAGCTACCCGATTGGGGAATGTACCTCCACCTCACAGAATACCGCAGCCAAATAACAATTCCCTTGAGGGTTGTGGTGTTCCTGCGAGTGAGTGAGGTCACCAGAAATGAAGGAGATGCTGCGTTGGCAGCGGGGGTGGCGGCGCGCGAGCGATATTTTTATTTTTGCGAGCGTTAATATGGCTGTGGCAACCGCTTCACATCAGGCGGGCCGTATGCTTGTCTGCCACCCGACGTTGTATAAAAAAAAAAAAAAAAAAATCACACCACGGTATAGATGAAGGATCAAAGAATTTATTACGCTAATTAAAGTACTATTGAACATTGTGTGCGAGGGAGGGGGAACCGCTGAAAAAGCCAAAATTTTATTAAGCTATTTTCCCAGTCGGGCAGTTTATAATTTGCACCAAGCTGTCTACCTTTTTTTCCAGAGCCACGCTTGTAATCAACAGGGTGCCGCACGTGCAGGCTTTGACTTAAAGATGATTCTGAGCAAGCTAAATCACAAACCCAAATCTTAATATATTCAATGTTTACTACTAACGGCTCACCAGGTCAAGGCTGAATATGCTATAAAAAAAATTCGTGAGATGAATTTTTAATGAGATGCTTAATGCAATGTAAACAGGCGTAATTATGAGTTTAAATAGCATCTGCTATAGAAAAAAAAATCTCCCAGTCAAGTGCGAGTCGGACTCGCGCTACGAGGGTGCCGTGTAAGCAGTTAGACAATAATTTATAATTTAAACAAAAAAAAAACGGCTCCAAACATTACTCTACATTTGTGTATGTAGATACAGGCTGATGATGATGAAAAAAATATGGGACCAATCTGGATATATTCTCTTTCAAATAAAAGAAGTTTTATTCAAATCGGTTTATAAATCACGGAGTAAATAAGTAACAAACATAAAAAAAAAATACTGCCGATTTGAGAACCTCCTCCTTTTTTGAAGTCGAGTAAAAAATGTGCAGCAGTGCATAAATATTCCTTGACATATTACACAGCGCCAAACTAAGCAAAGCTTTTGTACTATGGGTACTAGATAACTGATATAATACTTAAATACATTTTTTTAGTAAATACAATGGTCATCACATTACGCGTGAACGGCTGGATGGATTTCGCAAATATTTTTTTTGTTTTTTTTTTTGTTGTGTTTATTATTGTCAGGGCAAGGTTTTAATGAAAGAAAAAAATAAGAAAAAGCGCGGTATATTAGAAAATTTAATAAGAACGACCATAGTAACTTTTCTAATGTAACTTTTTGTCGTTTGACAGTACTGTCAGTCATTTGATATATTTGGGTCAGCTACAGTTATAAAATGCAAGCAAAGTTATGGGACATTATGAAATATCATTTAATATAAGAATCATAATTTTAATTGTTATCAAATCGATCGATTACAAATCAGTATTGTATTATCGATAAGAACGTGACCGGTGATTAATTAGTCAAGCTTTAAAAACACGTTCCGATGTAGAGATAAAGAGTTGGTGTATTATGCCAGTGGTTCCCAACTGGTGGTCCGCGAGAACAACATTTATTTTATTTATTTTTATTTTATTTTCTTCGGAAAACAAACAGTATACAAAAACTAATTACAGTATTAACGATTAAAGTCTAAAAACTATTAACATGTTTTCGCATATAAAACATATATAACATATATATATAAAACATATATATTCATATAACATACATATACATATATATATAAAACATATATATAAAACATATATATTCGCATATATAACATAAAGGACCTTAATTAATAATATTCCTAGACAAATTAAACACTGCCATCTAGTCCCAAACTACGCAAAGCTTGTACAATGAGTACGGATGACTGATACTTATTATACTTAAAAACATCTTTTTTAATTCTTCTTCTTTGTCGCTTCACTATTGCGAGAGTGGTCGTGGTTATCATGATGAGGAACCAGACAGCCCCCTAACCACCATCTCTTATTGCGACTCATTAACTTTATAGATTGCTTATTCATACCAATGAATAAGCGACTCTATTTCAAATGTAATAGAGTCGCTTATTCATTGGTATGAATAAGCAATCTACTCAATTATTGAATCGCAATAAGAGATGGTGGTAAGGGGGCAGGACTCGCCTCACGGCATCTCGCTACCTCTGCCTGCTGGTCGTCAATCGGGTACATATTCAGGTTTTTTTTTTTTTATACTACGTCGGGTGGCAGGAAAGCATACGGCCCGCCTGATGTGAAGCGGTCACTGTAGCCATATTAACGCCAGCAACATAAAATATCGCTCGCGCTCCGCCACCCCCGCTGCCATCACAGCATTTCCTTCCTTTCTGGTGACCTCACTCACACGCAGGAACACAACAGCCCTCAAGGGAACCGTTATTTGGCTGCGGTATTCTGTGAGGTGGAGGTACATTCCCCTGTCGGGTAGCTTACAATTACGCTCCCTACCTCTCTTTTCGCCAGAGCTTCGTTTGTCAGTCAGCAAGGTGCACCGCGCGCAGGTGAAGTTGGCTTTGGTTCACAGATGTTGATGAACCACTTACACCCTGAAATTATAGGTATATTCCATATAGTAAATATACCTAGCGTAAAGCATATTAACTTTATGATAATAATTATATATTCATACCTACTTTTCTTTTCTTTAAATTATCTATTGTTTGTATAGTAAAAGTTTTATTCTGTTCGCCACTAGATGGCGCTGTAATTAAAGTATTCGCCAGTAGTATATTTAAAATTATTTTTATCATATTTCAGTGTATTACATGGTAGCTGATTTAATGTGAATTTGTGGACCAAGTGCAAAATGTGGTGATTTTTTGTGAATAGTGGATTGTTAGTGGCAATAATAATGATTAACGAACATCTAGTGACCAACATGCATTATTATGGTAAGTCCTAATATGTGCAATAATTTAAAAAAAATATTTTACAAAGGCTGGCAACGTATCGGCGACCCCTTGGTGTTGCTTAGGGTAGCCATCCGTCCAGCCCCCCTAGCCAAGTGTAATTCGTCGCGTAACGAACGTTAGATAGATCACGTGACATTTGTCAAAATCGAACATTTTTGTATGAGAATTGACAAATGTCACGTGATCTATCTAACGTTCGTTACGCGACGAATTACACTTGGCTGGGGGGGGGGGGGGGGGGCTCTACCGCCGAAGCTGAAGCCGATTACCGTCGGATTTTTTGACCGTAAAAATATAAATAAAATAAATAAATATTGTCAGACAAATTACACAGCTCCATCTAGCCCCAAAGTAAGCGAAGCTTGTGTTATGGGTACTAGACAACTGATAAACATACGTAAATACATTTTTAGTTTTGGAAATACATACTTATGATACATAAAAAACACCCAGACTAAGACAAACAGACATGTTCATGCACACAAATGTTTGTCATATGTGGGAATCGAACTCACGAGCGTTGGTGTCGAAGTCGCGTCATTGACCGCTACGCCACCGAGCTCGTCAAATATATCTTAAGTTTAAGTTAATGACAAGCATCTTCAGCTTAAATTATATGACAATAGGCTATTTGACTAACATTTTTTTCGGTTTGATATGTAGGGACGTTTCCATAATATAACCATAGGTGAAAGAATTACTTCGATAGCACAAAAATCCCTCGAGATATGGTAATTTGAAAATCACAATTTTTAGACTGTAACGAAAACGCTCCATACAAAAGACTACCGACGTATGACGTCACAGGTTTGTATTTTGTACGCATCAAATCAGAAATTTGTACGATAGCATGTTAAATATTACGTTTATGTGATTAGTATAATAATAAAAGTTATAGCATTTTTTATTGCTTCTCCAATAGAAATATTATTTTTTAATAATTTCATACTTTTAAAATGGACTTTCCCGCCAAACTTTGATCGACGCTACAAAAAGACTGACTGAAGATATTAGAATGAAAGTAGTTTTGTGTATTTTACGATATTGTTAAATAATTAATACAATTTTTAAACATAGAAATATAGCCTATTATGTCGGGGCTACTTTAAATTATAAAACTATGTCAAACTTTCGTAGGTATATAAACTTAGTTTTTGTATAAAGAGATAAAGTATGTGAGTTTGTGAGGTTGTAGGGGATAATTATTAGTAAATTACTAGTCGGACGCGCGCGCGCGCCCATCAGGCGATAGCTGAAAATCAGTGTTATGCGCGATGTGCAAAAAAGTCGCACTGAGCTGTGGCTATTTGCTTGCTGCAGCGCGCAGACACATCTTTTATTCTACGTTCTGTTTCCTAGTGTATAAGTTCTCTCCCTGTTATTTTTGAATTTAATTTTTGTATGTGTGTGACTGTAGTTTGTCATAAACGTACCTATCTATCTATCTACCTATCTAATCCCTGGATCTACTGAACCGATATTGAAAATCCAATTCCAAGTGAAAACCACGTTATTTGTGAGTGTCATAGGCTATATCCTCCCCAACCCGTCTGGCCAGCGTGGGGAGTG
This sequence comes from Hypsopygia costalis, assembly GCA_937001555.2. Classification (NCBI taxonomy): domain Eukaryota; kingdom Metazoa; phylum Arthropoda; class Insecta; order Lepidoptera; family Pyralidae; genus Hypsopygia; species Hypsopygia costalis. The sequence continues at coordinate 2,379,450 of OW443355.2, forward strand.
TAGGCCAAATCCTCCTTCTGTCTGGGACGGACGAGAGAGGGTCGTGCTCCTGTAGTGGAGACTAAAATGACCTGATGATGATGATGATGATATTTTCGATCTCAGCTCAAATGGCTTCCTATCCGACTTCGCAGAAACCTGCATATACTTTGTCTCTTATATTCTATTCTCTTCAATCCTTTCACGCCTTTTTACCTTAAGGAGTCCTTCATTTATCACTCCGACACCCAATGCAATCTTCGCAGTGCTCTCCAACTACGTCTTAAAACTCCTTGCCATTGTAGTCAGTTCTTTACTAAATCTTTTTCCGTGCAAGCAGTTCGACTATGGAATTCTTTACCACTTCCGATTCGGCAAGCTCAAACTCTGGACAATTTTAAAAACTTAGTCAAAAATCATTACCTCTCAAGTGTATCAAATAGATTACCTTATTGCGGTACCAGTATTTCTCAAAATGTGTTAGTTTGTTTTTCCCCTACTGTTTGAATGAAGTGTGTGTTTATAAATGCTTTTTATTTTAACTATATGTATGTGTTTATTTATGTATGGTATGTATTATTCATGCAATAATCTTATTTTATTGTATTATCATGTATGTGTATGTATATAAATGTATGTATGTGTTGGTATAGATCGATATATTTGCTGCACCACCTACCCTTTCTACTTTGATACTCTCCTCTACCCAAAGGTTGCCTGGAAGAGATTGCGTAGCGATAAGGCCGCCTGTTGTACTTTAATATGCTACTGACCTTTGTATTATCTATATTGTTGGTGCAATAAAGAGTATTGTATTGTATTGTATTGTATGATAGGCTATATATTAACCCGGAAAATGAAAAGACTTTTGACGTCATAACGTCATATAAATCTATGAACGCCGGCTGCACGCACAAAAAAGCATGACTCATTGTCACGTTGCGCTGTTGCGCTCGTTGTGCAAGCGAGAGTGCGGAACAAGCGATAGATAGTGGCTTTGTAACACATCTATCTCTCTTCCAGTCCATCGGCCGATGTTTTCCTATGACGTTATCAAGTATCGTCCGTAAACCGACTTTACAACCAATTTTTTAACCGACTTAAAAAAAGGAGGAGGTTCTCAATTCGACTGTTTTTTTTTGTATGTATGTTATTGAATATCTTCGCGAATTGTGTAACGATTTTCTAAATTCTTTTTTTATTTGAAAGAGTATAATTGCAAGGTGGTATAATTGCAGGGGTGGACTAAGGCCATAGTACAAATATAAGGCCGAGGAAACCTAGGCAAGTGCCTAGGTGCCGTAATTTTTGGGGCCCGAAAGTTAGGTTTTTAATTTTTTGTGAGGAAAGAAAATTTCTTTAGTAGGCCCGGAAATATAATGTTGCCTAGGGCCCGCTTTAGACGTAGTCCGCCACTGGTTCGATCCCCGCGCAAGACAAACATTTGTGTGCATGAACATGTCTGTTTGTCTTGGTCTGGTTGTTTCCTATGCACTATATAGACATATTTCGATGAGCTTGGCGGTCGAATGTTAGCAATGGTCACTTTGACTCCGAGGTCGCGGGTTCTATTCCCGCACAAGACAAACATTTGTGTGCATGAGCATGTCTGTTTGTCTTGGTCTGGCTGTTTTCTATTTATTCTAAGTATATATTTACAAAAAAATGTAGGTATTTAAGTACATTTATCAGTTGTCTAGTACCCATAACACAAGCTTTGCGCTTAATTTGGGACTAGGTGGTGCTGTGTAAATTGTCCAGAAATATTTATTATTTATTTATTATATTTCCAAAAAAATCTATTTAATACATTTATCAGTTGTCTAGTACAATTAGTACAAGCTTTGCGCTTAATTTTAGATTATATGGAGCTGTGTAAATTGTCCAGAAATATTTATATATTTATTCTTGTCCATGGTCCCCCAAGAGGGACTAGACTGGGGGATCACGGGCAAGTCACAGTTTCAACCAGTGCTTCCCAATCTTTTTTTGTTTGACATTCGCTACGACTTTTATTGTTCGTAACATGCACATTAGGGTGGAGCGAAAAAATTTGTTTCATTATACGGTAATGTAATAGTCAATATTCGGTGCCTTTTAGGCTTAAATTAAGTCATGCAAAATATTATTTCATTTGATTTAGAGTAACTGCCTCCGCAACGGCATTGAAGTTATGAAAATAGTTGGTTTTTAGATTCTACCAAGACGCCATGTTAATTTAAGGTATTTTAATAAACAGACCATTTTTTAAATGAAAATACGATCACTGATATAGTATATTTTCGATAACAAGCGGAGTGAGGGGGCGCGGGAAGGGACATTTTGGTACACTTATAGCGTCGCGCGCGCATCACCTCAGTGCTCTATTGTTTTTAGATCGTTATAATTTAAATAATACACCATACTTTATAATTTAAATAATAATGTATGGTGGAATCATAAGACTGCTTGAGAAAAAGCTACAAAAACCACTTCAGTGAATAATTTCCTTGCTTCACATGAACGAATTGCCTTTGAGACACCTTCTTCATCTCGACGGGTGTACTTCAGGACCCAAATCTTACGTTGGTCCAATAGGAAAAGCTCTGAAAACCTGCAAAAATCTGTCTGTCAAAAAATTTACCTGCATCGAAGGACAAGTGCTACTAGAAATGGCCAAAAATCTGAGTACAGATCAACAGTACTTGTATAAAATAGTCATGGCGGTAATTACAGGTGAATTCCCAGAAGATCTGGAAAATAAATCTCCAGGAAAATTATCACATGCCCGTTGGCTCACGCGTGCTAACCGGATACTACGTTTGTATGTAAGAACTGAAGAACCGTCGGAAAATTTGAAAACTCTGGCTACTTTTGTTGTCAAAGTTTACGCGCATTCTTGGTTCTTAATAAAATATAAACCGTCGTGCAAAGATGGCACGCGTCATCTGTTTAATATTATTATGGCCTCCAGATACCTCCCAGAAACTTAAAAAATATTTTATAGATCCTGTTATTCAAAGAAATAGCTATTTAGCGCATCCCGAAAGCATTCTTCTTGCGATGATAACAGATGACACCAAACATATTAGAGAACCAGTCCGCCGCATACTAAAGGCACGTAGTAAGACGCAACCTCCAACACATAGATTGTTTCAAGTGCCATTGATCAATGTTAACGCTTCTACATACGAGTACATTGATTTAGATTGGCAGGAAAACTTAACCGAACCACAGATTTTGAAAACCGTATCTGACCAAGACATTCAGTGCATCGTCGAATCTGCAGGTGACAGCGAACTAACATTTTTAAGGCTTCCCTGCCATACTCAAGCTGTTGAAGCTGTTGAAGTTGGAGCTGTTAAGATTACGGCAGAAGCTTTCATGTCACAATGCACAAAAAAGGCGCGAATAAGTGCAATAAGAGCCAAATTAGAATCACGGAACGTAATGCCTAAATTTGAAACTAAAAGGGATTTTTAAAGCAAACTAGTAATATATTTATTTTTAAGTTGGTCTTAAAATTTGTATGTTTTTTTATTGGAGTACTTTAATAAATGTCTAAAATGAGCTTTTTTAATTTTTAATACCTAATTACCACTAAACTAAGCACACTGTTTCGCCTTAAAAACTCTTAACTTTTTTCCATTTTTTTTTAATTTTTGAGGTCACTGCGGAGGCCGAAGACGTTCATCAAATTAAATGAAAAATAACATATATTTTTACTTTAGTATAAGGCACCAATCCCGCACTATTAGAACTCCGAATCTTAAAAAAAAATTTTTTTCATACTTCCGTGCTCCACCCTAATGCACATGGAAGCCATTTCTTTCGCCTTCCTTTCCGGACATTTTTAGTTATTTTCACGAGCCTGTTTTAATCTGCCGACCACAGTTTGAGAACCCTTGGATTATACACTGGCTGGACACTGTATTTAAGTCCTCTATCCCACCTTATCCTATCTACCACGCCTATATCACCTTGACATTCGTTTCACGCATGCGCGGTTGCCATGGCAACTGGGAACATGGCGGACGTTGTCATAGCAACGGAATATGGGACACTGCAGAACGGTGAGCCTAGATGACCTATATAACTGGGCTGGTAACTTTTTTTTTATACCAAGCGGCGACCAAGCTGTTTGAGAGCTTGGGCCGTACAGCCTGAGCTGAAGCCTATTTCCATTCAATACGAGAGTGTGTTTGTTTAAGTGTTTGTACTGCAATAAATACAATATCTTAGAATAATAACTACAATATCATCATTTTCATCATCAGGTCATTTTAGTCTCCACTACAGGAGCATGACCCTCTCGTTCGTCCCTGACAGAAGGAGGATTTGGCTTACACTCCCCACGCTGGCCAGACGGGTTGGGGAGGCCTGATCGATGTTTTATAATGTATTTCCCTTAGTCGCCTTGTACGACATCCACGAGAAGAAACGGAGTGATTCTATTCTAGTCTGCTGGAAACCACACGGCGAATAATAATATATTGTACTGAAATACAATCTATATATATAAAAATCAATGCCACTTTTCGTTGTAATTTTATAACTCAAAAACGGGCTCACCTATCCAAACCAAATGTTTAGGGTTTATTCGGACTATTTAGTAGATGGTTTAGGTGAAGTTTGCACAAAATCGGTGAAGCAGTTCTTCATTTATCAAATTTTTTGTAACAATTGAATTCAATAAATGACGGATCATTTTGTTAATGGGGATTTTGCAGTCAAATTGAAACGTTTTTCAGATGGGGATTGTGCTGTCAAATTGAAATTTTTTTTAGTGTTGACAGTACAGGAATGTTGTTATGTCATTCATGCGGTCATTTCATTTTGGACGTGCTTCGACTTTATGTTGCCTGTTCCAGAGTCGGTACCCCAGCCGTTTGTTTATTCATGCTCAAAATCACTACATAGTATAAAACAAAGTCGCTTTCTCTGTCCCTATGTCCCTTTGTATGCTTAAATCTTTGAAACTACGCAACTGATTATGATGCGGTTTTTTTTAATAGATAGAGTGATTCAACTGGAAAGTTTATATGTATAATATATGCATAACATAGTAGAAAAACACTGATAATTTAGAGGTTTCTAATGTGATGTCGTAAATAAACACATTTTTTTGCTCTTTCATTGCAAACGCTGGCTGAACCCAACGAGATAGATCAAAATAATGTAGTACAGTATTGTTCACCTTAAAATGGTCTACAAAAAAGTTCGCGATGGTATATGTCTATCTCTTAGTGGTAACACACAATAACCGTTATTTTATACTTTGCTTTTTACAAGAAATAATGCTTTATTTACGAAGCGATTTTAAGCAATACAGAATTAATCCTTATCCAATTAAGTACCTTAAATATATTGCGCATTTAATATAGATCAATATGGCCCTTCACATTTAAAATGCAGGGACATAACGGCTGTGGCGGTACCGGCCGCGGAGCCGGCGGCGTGTGCCTATAACTGGGGAAGGACTGGATAGGACAAAGCGCAAAGACCTTCTGTAGTACATTTAGTATCAGCATTGCACCCGTGCGAAGCCGGGGCGGGTCGCTAGTGGAAAAATAAAAAAAAATGTTTATCTAAATGTTTTAGTTTAAGTTTTAAAATAGCTAGCAATTAATAAAATATTTTTTTGTTTGAATAAATGAATTTGGTGTTCCAATTTTTTTTTATTATTATTTCACTTTATACGTAGCGAAGCACGTACCGGGCCGCTAGTATATTATAATAACATAATATAGTTAATACAATAGGCTAGTTGCCAATGTTACAAAATTATAAAAACTCTCTATCAGTAACGTAAAGTACATTAAACTAGAACGATCTGCGATCTTAAAATTTTAATAACTTATGTCCGACGTGTTGTATGGTCGACAAAGTTTGGAGGGAAAGTCCATTTTAAAAGTATGAAATTATAAAAATTAAATATTACCATTGTAGAAACAATAAAAAATACTATAACTTTTGTAACGGCACTAGCTACATAAACGCAATATAGCAACATAGCTGTCGTACAAATTTCTGTTTTAACGTATACAAAATACCTAAATCTGACGTCATAACTAAGTAGCCTTTTGTATGGAGCGTTTTCGGGATAGTCCAAAATTGTGATTTTCAAGTTATCATATCTCAAGAAGTTTTAATGCTTTCGAAGATATTATTTCACTTATAGTTATAATGACGTTCTTACATACAAAATAAAAAAAATATATCTTCTAGACCAGATGTTCCCAATTTTTTTTTGCCACGGAACCATAATTGATTATACTTTTCCTAGCGGAACCCTAGCAGCTGTAATTATTATATAGGGCCTAACTAGTCATTTTTTTACCGACGAATGTTTTGTTAATTTTTGGACGGATCGCGGAACCCTTGTGGCCCTTCCACGGAACCCCAGAGTTCCGCGGACCACCTTTAGGGAAACCTTGTTCTAGACTATTGTTTTCTATGTATCATGTATGTATTTAAAAAAAAATGTATTCACGTATGTTTATCCGTTGTCTAGTACCCATAACACAGGCTTCGCTTACTTTGGGGCTAGATGGCGCTGTGTAATTTGTCTGACAATAGTTCCATTTATTTATTATTGCAGTACAATCACTTAAACAAACAAATAAGAACCTCCTGATAATGATAAACGCAACCAAAAAAGAATTTGCCAAATTGTTCCATCCGTTCACATTTTTTTTTATACTACGTCGGGTGGCAGACAAGCATACGGCCCGCCTGATGTGAAGCGGTTACTGTAGCCATATTAACGCTCGCAACAAAAAATATCGCTCTCGCGCCGCCACCCCCGCTGCCAACGCAGCAACTCCTTCCTTTCTGGTAACCTCACTCACTCGCAGGAACACAACAACCCTCAAGGGAATTGTTATTTGGCTGCGGTATTCTGTGAGGTGGAGGTACATTACAGGTAAGCGGTTCATCAACATCTTTGAACCAAAGCCAACTTCACCTGCACGCGGTGCACCCTGCTGACTGACAAACGAAGCTCTGGCGAAAAGAGAGGTAGGGAGCGTAATTGTAAGCTACTCGACTGGGGAATGTACCTCCACCTCACAGAATACCGCAGCCAAATAACGGTTCCCTTGAGGGCTGTTGTGTTCCTGCGAATGAGTGAGGTCACCAGAAAGGAAGGAGATGCTGCGATGGCAGCGGGGGTGGCGGCGCGCGAGCGATATTTTATATTGCGAGCGTTAATATGGCTACGGTAACCGCTTCACATCAGGCGGGCCGTATGGCTTGTCTGCTACCCGACGTAGTTTAAAAAAAATATATATTCGCTTCCGCCAACCCACAGTTGAGCAGAGTGGTAGAGTATGCTCTAAATCCCCTTCAATTGAGTAGAGACCCATATCTCAACAGTGGCCTGAATAAGGGTTAATGACACTCTACCTTTTCATATGAATGAATGAATGATAAAACCATAGATAAACGGATATCTGAATGAAACGGGGTTTGGAATGGTTCACATCCTAATAGTGTATCTATTATTTAATTTTCTAATTCCGGTATGCTGTTCCGCTTGTTTTTGGGGTCTAGTGGGGTCAAAGATTAGTATATCGGTATGCATAATCATCATCATCATCATCATCATCATCTACTCACTGCTGGATATAGGCTTTTCCCAATGTTTCCACCATATGCCAGCCTATTGCTCCTTCCTTTCTTTCTGGTGACCTCACTCACTCGCAGGAACACAACAATCCTCAAGAGAATTGTTATTTGGCTGCGGTATACTGTGAGGCGGGACTTCCCCAGTCGGGCAGCTTAAATAAATACGCTATGCCCTACCTCTCTATTCGCTAGAGCCTCGTTTGTCAGTCAGCTGGGTGTACCGCGTGCAGGTGAAGTTGGCTTCGGTTCAAAGATTTTGATGAACTACTTACACCCCCTTTTTTATGTGAGAGGTAAACAAGCAGGCGTGTCGCATGATACAAGGTTATCACTACCCATGGAGATCAGCAACATCAAGAGGTCGTCGATTCGTTGCCAGCCTATACTTCTCCTTCCTTTCTTTCTTTCTGGTGACCTCACTCACTCGCAGGAACACAACAATCCTCAAGAGAATTGCTATTTGGCTGCTACTCCACTCAACCTCGATTTCGGCCCTGTGGGCTAGAATCCATCCTAGTCTTTACACTGTTTATTAACAACAATCTTATGTTATACACAATAAATAATAAATAAATAAATATCAAGTCAGACAAATTACACAGCGCCATCTAGCCCCAAAATAAGCGAAGCTTGTGTTATGGGTACTAGACAACTGATAAACATACGTAAATACATTTTTTTTGTAAATACATACTTATGTTAAATAGAAAACACCCAGACCAAGACAAACAGACATGTTCATGCACACAAATGTTTGTCCTATGTGGGAATCGAACCCACGAGCGTTGGTGTCGAAGCCGCGTCATTGACCGCTACGCCACCGAGCTCGTCTATATATAATCAAAACAATTTGACCAAAACACACTAAAAAGATTAGTGAAGTAAAAGCCTGTTAAAATTGCGTAGTTTAGGCATTGTTTTCAAAGCGAAAGTGACATTTTCCGTTTCAATAACCATTTCGTTAAACTGTTACACAATAACAGCTATTATAGGTCACCGAATACCCGACTGTTACTGACAAATATCTAGGTGATTTACTATCGATACGCAACACTACATTTTTTTATTTTTTTATTTATTTATTGATAAAGCCTAGCGTACACGGGTAGAATGAAATATGGCGAGTAGTTCACTAAGATATTTTACTTATAGATGCTTTCTACTTGCCTTAATTGGGACAAGACGAAGAAGTCCGGCATTCACTCAGTCCAGCACCATTTTCCGTTCACGCTAATCAAAAACAATTATTGAAATAAGACAATTAAATTAAAAATTTAAAGCTTTAAACATCAAGCCGTTTCATTTGCTACCCGTATTGAGCGAGTTGTAAATCAAATCAAATCAAAATATTCCTTGGACTTTTTAGAGCACTTAGAAACGTCATAAAAATTAAATATAAGAACATGTATCTAAATCATTACTACTCTAAATCCGCAGAACTTAGATTCACTTTCATCACACTATCTTGAATGTGAAAGTGAACGTGACTCTTTTAATTGCCAATATCGTTACATTAAATACAAATACAATCATTAACATAACAAGAGCAATTCATTTCCAAATATTTTATCATTTATGTAATCTGAGATACAATAGTAAGCCTCTTGACATAGTCTAGTTTTGATATATTTCTTAAATTTACCCATGGATAATTTAAACGCGTCGTTTGAAAGTTCATTGTAGAAGCGTATACATTGACCTGGGAACGAGTTAGAGATTTTATGGAGCCTAGTAATATCCACAGCGAGTTTGTTTTTATTTCTTAAATTTAATTGATGGAGATCACTGTTTTTCCTAAATTTAGTTTGATTTTTATGAACGTAAATAAGATCCCACCAAAAACATTTTCATGTAAAAATGTTGCCAAGACGAGTCTACATAGCTTACCCTGTGAAAAAGTTATCAGATCTCACGTAGAGCCAAGATTCTTCATCTATGCGCACTTACTTTACCAGGCCTAACTTCACATACTCTACTTTTTATTCAAAACGTGATGCGTGGCCGTTTTATTTCACACACGATGAACGAATGCCTATGAAATCTCCGTAACGGTAGCAAAACGGCCAAGCATCACGTTTTGACTAAAATGTAGATTATGTGAAGTTAGGCCTGGTAAAGTAAGTGCGCATAGATGAAGAATCTTGGCTCTACGTGAGATCTGATAACTTTTTCACAGGGTAAGCTATGTAGACTCGTCTTGGCAACATTTTTACATGAAAATGTTTTTGGTGGGATTTCATTTATTTTTGTAAGTTGGTTAATGGACTTTTTTGGATTTAAAAATAACCTATTTTGACCCCGTGCCTTTACTTTCGCCTTACCCTTCGTCTGGAATTTTGATGAATCAACCAGAACACACCGGCCGGTTGTTTTTTGAATTGTTAATTAAATAAATTAAATCTAAGAGAATAGAAAAGAAATACTTAAAATAATTTGGACCAGTAACTAAAGTAACAAATGATTCGAGCGAAATATAGAATTATTACGACGATACAATACGACTACGAAATTACGAATATGAAATGCAAATATTTCCTAACAATCGATCATCATTCGCAGTAGAAAAATGTCGTACACGACTGAAAACTACCCGTGACCACTTCGTTATATAAGGCTGCCAGATGTATATGTCGACAGCGTATTTCAAAATACAGTCAGCGCCATCTAGTGACGTTGGCTGATGTCACCGCCCCATTTTTAAGGGTTAGGGGATGATTTTCAAAAAAGTATGATGTTCATATTTTTTTATTTGTTATAAGTATTTTTTTTCATATATATCTAGCTTTTCAATTGTTATTACTGCATGATTATGTAGTTAGTGCAAATTTAGTGCAAGTCTCATACAAACTTCCACCTCCTATTCCAAGGGGATAGGTTAGGTTAGGTTTGGTTTTTTAATTTTTTTGTTGTCTTTGCAGTAATATTAGCTTACATACCAAATTTCAGCGTTCTAGGACTTCAGGAAGTACCTTAAGAATTATGATGATCAGTGAGTGAATCAGTGACGAAATCGGGGGTTTTTAGACATTAATAAAATCTAAAGTATAATAGCTACGACATTCAAACTTAGTATGTTTAATGATTGTACTGGTGTCATTATTTTTTGAAATTTTTAACTATTTGGCATCATCCAAACCAAAGTTATGAGTGTTCAAAAAAACGACGAAACGTTTCGAGAAAAGGTAGGTAGTGCCCTTGCGCTCCGCTTGGCTCGTCTTTATGAACGTAAATAAGATTTTCATAAATATATTGAGAATGTAATGTCATAATATTTATATCTTTAAATTTATTTCTCAGTGTCTCCGTTGTGAAGAGTTGTGAATATAAATATATTTAATTCGCCATTATGTGGTGGCGGCCATCTTGGAATTGAAATTTATCACAGTTTATAGTAGTCAAGCGCTATCATTTGATACCCAATATTGGAGGGGTTGTGAAAACACACACAAACGCCTCGATCAACCACAAATCCTTTAGTCACTCTCCCCCGCCTGTCTGGAGACATGTTCCATGTACTTCAGTATGCCGCTTATTGGGAAGAGTCTGTAGCCCTCCAGGTCCGGGTAAGCCTTCCCTAGGATTTCCATTCGTTTGCCAGCCCTGGACGCCCTCAAAACTAGGACAAATCCGGGGAAACCCAGTCTAATGGCGACTCAGTTGTTTTTTTTTTCTATACTACGTCGGGTGGCAGACAAGCAAACGGCCCGCTTGATGTGAATAACCGTAGCCATATTAACGCTCGCAACATAAAAAATCTTAAAAAAAAAAGGCTTAAAAAAAATTGACACTTCAAGTGTTTCACAGTCTCGGTAGACTCTTTGCATGTCCTGCACTCTAGACTATCAACACGTCTCATTTTGTATAGGTGTCCTTGGCAGGCATAATGGCCGTCAGTGCCCCAAGCATGAGACGCATCCATCATCATATAAAGTAACCACTAACATTGGATTTGGCCACACTAATAATAAATCCGTAGACAAAGAAAGATAGACAAATGATAGTTACTTATTATTTTAATAAAGATCATGTTATTTATATAAGGAAAGCTAACCTAAAATATTTTTGGTATTATGCTAGCTAGAAAGATAATATTTACAATAAGAATATTTACAAATAAAATATTTACAAACAGGTTAAAAAAAAAGAAACAAAAGAAATGAAACAAAAATTATAAATAAAAAAATTCCCCTAAATCGTTGCCCGTCGGTAACGTACCAAGAATGCTGGCAGCATTACCTCGCTGAATAGCAAGTTATTATTTATGTAGTCGATTTTGACTAAAAGCTATATTAAGATAAACGAGCTCGGTGGTCGAATGGTTAGCAATGGCCACTATGAAATCCTAGGTCGTGGGTTCGATTCCCGCACAAGTCAAACATTTGTGTGCATGAACATGTTTATTTGTCTTGGGCTGGGTGTTTTCTATATATTATAAGTACATATTTACAAAAAAAATGTATTTAAGTACATTTACCAGTTGTCTAGTACCCATAACACAAGCTTTACGCTTAATTTGGGACTAGATGGCGCTGTGTAAATTGTCCAGAAATATTTATTCATTTATTTATTATAAATTCATAATGTTTATAATCATATAAGCTATCTTAAAGATATTATAAGGTTCAAGCTATGGAACCCTAAGGGGCCATCCATAAATTACGTCACACGTTAAGGGGGAGGGAGGGGGTCGACGAAGTGTGACATTGTGTGACAAGGGGGTGGGAGGGGTCCTAAATTTCGTGACGTAACATTTCAAAATCTATTATAATCTAAGTGTTAAAACACGAACTTTGAACTATTAACGAAAAACTCAACATTTGCAATTCCAGATGTAAAATTGCAAAATATGTGACGTCACACTAGGGAGGGGGGGAGTCTCACAAATGTGACCAGTTGTGACAAGGACGGGGGGAGGGGGTCAAAAAACCATGAAATTCGTGTGACGTAATTTATGGATGGCCCCTAACACGAGAGCTAGAAATTTAGTAACTACTGAACCCATAAACCATTTAACTTAGTTCTTTACCAGGTTGAACCAATTTTTCTAACTCTGTCACGGTCGTTGCGTCACAAGTTTAGTTAACTGCCTGCCGACCTCATTGTTACATGGCCTAGTTAAAGCAAACAGGCGCATCTGAATAACTATAGTTAAAGTGCAGTTTTTTCAAACTTCGGTTTGGCATGGATGAATATAAACGCATTGTGCTTTTTACGCGATTAGTTCAAAATAGGAATATTTTCTGGGTTCTTGTACATTTTCGACGTGTGGTTTCAGGCAGACTAGAATAGAATCATTCCGTCTCTTCCCGTGGATGTCGTACAATGCGACTAAGGGAAACACATGTAAAACATCGATCAGGCCTCCCCAACGCGTCTGGCCAGCGTGGGGAGTGTAGGCCAAATCCTTCTTCCGTCTAGGACGGACGAGAGAGGGTCGTGCTCCTGTAGTGGAGACTAAAATCACCTGATAATGAAGTACATTTTCGATCATTAACTTATTGACAATTTGATCTATACTACTTTAAGTGCTTCCGCCTCCAATTAGTTCATGCAAATTACTGCCGGCTGGCACCCACCCGCTACCGTTAGTAGTTGCATGCGACTGCCAATGCTTAGTCGTCTCTGCTCCAGCTACAGCGGTCGTCTCTGGCAATCTCCAACATCTGAAACAAAAGAAACATGCGACCGCCGCCGCCCCGACTGCCGTGGTCGACTCTGAGACTCATGTTTCGTCTGTACCTACGCGAGGCATCTTCAGGCGATCTGTATCTTGTTGATGGTTAGAACAGCACAAAAGGCAGCACAAAAACTATACAAATAATAATATTGTAAGAGATTTTAAGAGAGGTAGGGAGCGTAATTGTAAGCTACCCGACTGGGGAATGTACCTCCACCTCACAGAATACCGCAGCCAAATAACAATTTCCTTGAGAATTGTTGTGTTCCTGCGCGTGAGTGAGGTCACCAGAAAGGAAGGAGATGCTGCGTTGGCAGTAGGGGTGGCGGCGCGCGAGCGATATTTTATGTTGCCACCGTTAATATGGCTACGGTAACCGCTTTACATCAGTCGGGTCGTATGCTTGTCCTCCACCCGACGTAGTATATAAAAAAAAAAAGGTAAAAAACAATATTTTATTTTCCACTATGTAGATACAGGCTGATGATGATGAAAAAAATATGGGACCAATCTGGAAGTATACTCTTTCAAATAAAAGAAGTTTTTTTTTCAGTCGGTTTATAAATCACGGAGTGAGCCATATTACATATCGACTGTGATTTTTGCGTAAAATGGCCAATTTTGGCGTTCTTGATCTCGGAAACAAAAATACATTAACAATGTTGACTTATTGAATAGTACAAAATAGCTATTGGCTTAGTTCATAGCGGCCTCGCTTTTTGTAAATTTTGCTTAACTTTTTAATTAAACCCAAAATTGCAGAGAAAGATTTTCATAAAATGCGCATATTCACTTTTTTGAGCTCCTGGATTGTACTACTGTTCCAAACAAATGAAATAAAAAAAATTGAATGTTATCTGGGGGCACGGGAGTGCCCCCGCCAAGACGAGCCAAGCGGAGCGCAAGGGCACTACCTACCTTTTCTCGAAACGTTTCGTCGTTTTTTTGAACTCTCATAAGTTTGGTTTGGATAAAGCTAAATAGTTAAAAATTTCAAGATATAATGACACCAGTACAATCATTAAACATGCAAAGTTTGAATATCGTAGCTATTATACTTTAGATTTTATTAATGTCTAAAAACCCCCGATTTCGTAACTGATTCACTCACTGATCATCAAAATTCTTAAGGTACTTCCTGAAGTCCTAGAACGCTGAAATTTGGTATGTAAGCTAATATTACTACAAAGACAACAAAAAAATTAAAAAAACCAAACCTAACCTAACATATCCCCTCGGAATAGGAGGTGGAAGTTTGTTTGAGACTTGCACTACATTTGCACTAACTACATAATCATGCAGTAATAACTATTGATAAGCTAGATATATGAAAAAAAAAATACTTATAACAAATAACAAAATAATACATCATATTTTTTTTTAATCATCCCCTAACCGTTAAAAATAGGGCGGTGACATCAGCCGACGTCACTAGATGGCGCTGACTGTATTTTGAAATGCGCTATCGACTTATACATTTGTCAGCCTTATATAATATATAATGAAGTGGTCACCGGTAGTTTTCAGTAGTACCTATACGACATTTTCTACTGCGAATGATGATCGATTGTTAGGAAATATTTGCATTTCATATTCGTATTTTCGTAGTCGTATCGTATCGTCGTAATAATTCTATAATTCGTTCGAATTATTTGTTACTTTAGTTACTGGTCCAAATTATTTTAAGTATTTCTTTTCTATTCGATTAGATTTAATTTAAATAACAATTCATAAAACAACCGGCCGGCTGGTTGATTCATCAAAATTCCAGACGAAGGGTAAGGCGAAAGTAAAGGCCCGAGGTCACAATAGGTTATTTTTAAACCCAAAAACGTCCATTAACCAACTTACAAAAATAAATGAAATCCCACCAAAAACATTTTCATGTAAAAATGTTGCCAAGACGAGTCTACACAGCTTACCCTGTGAAAAAGTTATCAGATCTCATGTAGAGCCAAGATTCTTGATCTATGCGCACTTACTTTACCAGGCCTAACTTCACATACTCTACATTTTAGTCAAAACGTGATGCTTGGCCGTTTTGCTACCGTTACGAAGATTTCATAGGCATTCGTTCATCGTGTGTGAAATAAAACGGCTACGCATCACGTTTTGACTAAAATGTAGAGTATGTGAAGTTAGGCCTGGTAAAGTAAGTGCGCATAGATCAAGAATCTTGGCTCTACATGAGATCTGATAACTTTTTCACAGGGTAAGCTGTGTAGACTCGTCTTGGCAACATTTTTACATGAAAATGTTTTTGGTGGGATTTCTTATATAGTCGTATAGTTCATAGCGGCCTCAGAATTTTGAAATATCATTGATTTAATATAAAAAAAAACATTCTTTTAACCAAAAAATCTTCGAAAATCGCTTTAAGTAAACTGTTAATTTCTCGAATAATCGATAATATTATTGAGCAAAATTTATACGAGAATAATTGTTACTCCATGATGAATAAACTTTGTAGCATGAATTTATTATCTTATTTCAATAAAAACGATAAATATAACTTCAAAATTACTACAAAAAACGATGCACCGGCGGCCTTCGCGGGTTTAGTACTGCGCGAGAGCTCGGCAGCGTGCAAATGTAATAGGGCTCTTAAGTAACAAACAAAAAAAAATACAGCCGAATCGAGAACCTTCTCCTTTTATGGAGTCGGTTAAAAAAAAACACAATGCCCCATTAGGCGACAACAAAACCCTACAATTGCCACGACGTCTGGTAAAACTTACATTCGGAAAAAGCTTCCAATCAGCTGAGCTTTCCTAGGACAAGCAAGGACGCGTCGTACTGCGCATGTGCGTACTAACCACGTGCCGGGTCGACGCCCTCACCCGACCAAATATTTTAGGTCTATAGTTTGAAGTTTGGGTGTCGGATACAGAGCATAGACTATAGAACGTAGACAGAGAAAGGTATAGACAAATTGATTGTTTGAACGCGATGTAATTCACACTAGAAAAAGAGCTAGTTAGGTCACACAATCCCACCACTGTGTGTCCTGTGTAGCCAGGATTAACAGCGGCGACCGCCAAAAAAGGCAATGAATATTCAAGTCCATTGCAGTCCCGGGGTACAACTACGGCTGTCTTGGAACTTACAACGAATTTAATCAGAAGAAATTAGTAGGAGTAAGGTTTTGGAATTTGACTTCCCCTTGAATGTGAGAGACAGCAATATGGCAAATGCGGCATTAAAAGCCTCAAGAGATGGCTAGTCAAGTGAAGCCTAATTGCCGTGCACCACGGATTTTAAGTAGGTATCTACCACTACAGTAACAAAAACGAAAAAGTAGGCATAGTGCGACTACGAGTTTGGAGGTTTTTTGAAGCAGTCGTAGTGCTACTAATTGTATGAGAACGTAAAACAGTCAACCAAGGCCGATAGTAGCCCTTAGGATCAGTAGTACCATTGACTAGTACCATTGATGGTACAAGTGACACAACAGGCATCTCGCTACAAAATCCTGGACCTAAAACATTGAGTTGCTACCTAACACATCGTTAAATATAAATAAATAAATAAAATAAATATTTCTGGACAATTTACACAGCGCCATCTAGACCCAAATTAAGCGCAAAGCTTGTGTTATGTATACTAGACAACTGATAAATGTACTTAATACATATTTTTTTTGTAAATACATACTTATAATACTAAGTAACACCCAGACCAAGACAGACAGACATGTTCATGCACACAAATGTTTGTCTTGTGCGGGAATCGAACCCGCGACCATATACATATAAATACTCTTCTCTATATATGTGAATTTAGTATGACAGGTTCAGTTTCAGCCAGCCTATATATGTATATATACCTACCTACTCTCGAAAAACATTACCCACCTTTCTACAGCAATCGGGTAAAGAGAGTAAAGACTTCCAGAGCTATGTAGGTCGACGACAAATAGGATTTACCAAGAATAACTTAGTAGCGTGATGTAAAATGGATTAGAAGGTGTTAAAGGGTTGTTGGGGAAGGGGTGGCTTGGACCCAAGGTCGATTCAAGAAAAATATGTTTATTTACTTATTTATTAACAAAATTGGTTGTCTGGAAAGTCGATATACGAACGGTTTAGAACCTTTAAGTCTGAGAAGAGATTTCGCGTCTCTTTGTGTGTTCTACCGATTGTATAATGGGGTGTGTTCAGAGGAGTTGTTTGACATGATGCCCACGGCCTCTTTCTACAGTCGCACCGCTCGCCATCGACATGGAATTCATCCTCACACATTGGAGCCTAAGTGGTCGCGTACTGTGCGGTTCCAGAGAAGTTTTCTCCCGCGTACTGTCAAACTGTAGAATGAACTGCCTGTCGAGGTTTTCTCAGGAGACTACAGCATGGGGTTCTTCAAAAAGGGCGTGAAGAGATTTTTACAGGGTCGGCAACGCGCGTGTGATGCCCCTGGTGTTACAGGCGTTCATAGGCTACATCCATCAGGCGGGCCGTATGCTTGTTTGCCACTTTAGTTGTATAAAAAAAAAATATTTGTCAACTAGCAGCCCGCTCCAGCTTCGCACGGGTAGAAAGTGGTGTTTTATTTTCCTCGCAAATTTTACGTCTTTTCTCTCCATAAGAACCTTTATTATACCTTAACGAAAATATTAAAATAAAACTTTGCAGAATTGGTCGAGCCGTTCTCGAGTTTTGCGCTCAGCAACATTCAATTATATGTATATTGCTGTAGCCCGCTGCTTCTCGCGTAAAATTCAGGCACTTTAGATTACCCAATCCAAGTCTTGCACGCAACGCAACCACCTTCATATAGCACCATTAATTGTACTAAATATGGATGCAAGAACTTTCCCGATAACTAACTCGTCGCGTTCCCGCCGCGCCGCCGCCCGCGATCGCATAAGCACTAATTTAAAATACAAATTTAAAAATCTATTATGATAAAACAAATCTTATCCCATCAGCTTAAAAAGGATAATTCAAACTTTAAAATAATTACACCGACTTCAAAAATCTCAGGTAGTCGTTATTTTTGGCTATTTCGTGTCAGTATTTTTCATTTGTTTTTTTTTTTTAAGTTTGTTTCCTTTTTAGTGAATATTTTTATAATTATTTATTATAATAATGTGACATAGTGCCTTTTAGACGAAAATACATTAGTAACTTTATTAAGAAAACTCAACACTATTGCCTAACTCCTAACCGTTCCTCGTCGGCTCACCAGTGTCACATGATAACTTCCAAATGCATATTATGTAACTCAATAACATCAGAAAACTCTTCAATTACTGTTTCCATGTTCAGGCCTATATATTACAATCCTTTCTCTAATTCTAATTTGATTAATATGGAACCACCTGACGAGTGTACTCTATCAAACAAATAAGATTACTATAATTGCTGTACAATTGACGGAACTATAAAAAAAAAAATACATACAGTCGAACATAGAGCCGCCCTACAGGTAGGTACAATAAATAACAATAACATGTAATTTCTGGGACAAAAACTATCTTATGACCTTTCCCTGATTTAAGCGTGAAGAGGTAACAGACAGACACTCCATCGTTTTATAATATTATTATGATGATTGCTAATCCGTTCATTCCGAACCAATACGCCTTAACTTAACAATACTAAATTTAAAAAATATATATACTCACTCATATAAAGGGGAACAGTAATGCCAACTGTCACATAAAAATAAATTCAGTTAAGGTCCTCCTCATCCGGTTAAACCCTATAAGTACATAATACGGTTAGAAGCAACTCTGTTTTATTTGAGGGTTGAATTTGGTTCAAAATTTGTTTTTTTTTTTTTTAGATAACTTAAACACGCAGAGCGAACCTTTGCCAATAAAAAAGAGCTGCTTTGTTTAGTTTATTCAAAATGTTTTTTTTTTATACTACGTCGGGTGGCGAACAAGCATAAGGATAAAAGATACTAGACTCTCTCAAAACGCAGAGATGTAGCGTCTCTTTGCGTTCTATACAAATTATATCACGGGGAGTGCTCCGATGAGCTGTTTGATTTGATACCTGCCGCTACATCTCTGCGTTTTGAGAGAGTCTAGTATTAGACTCTCTCAAAACGCATTTATCATTACAAACGCATATATATTATATCACGGGGAGTGCTCCGATGAGCTGTTTGATTTGATACCTGCCGCTGAATTCCACTATCGTACAATTCGCCATAAATTATAATTCCATCCATATCATCTTGATAATTGGCGATCTACTACAGTACGTTTCCTAAGGTATTTTATACCACGAACGGTGAAACTGTGGAATCAACTTGTCTCAGCGATATTTCCGAACAATTACGACATGGGAGCCTTCAAGAATAGTCTATAATTCCTTTAAACGGCTGGCAACGGATTGGCCAGGTGACCCACATGCTCTTTGCCCCCTCTTATATAAAAAGAAGCATTATGTGAAGCGGTTACTGTAGCCTTAAAAACGCTTGCAATATGAAATATACCTCGCCCCGCCATTCCCGCTGCCAACGCGTCAACTCTTTCCTTTCTGGTGACCTCACTCACTCGCAGGAACACAACAACCCTCAAGGGAAATATTATTTGGCTGCGGTATTCTGTGAGATAGAAGTACATTCCCCAGTCGGATAGCTTACAATTTCGCTCCCTACCTCACTTTTCGCCAGAGCTTCGTTTATCAGTCAGTAGGGTGCACCGCGTGCAGGTGAAGTTGGCTTTGGTTCAAAGATGTTGATGAAACACTTACACCCCAAAACTTCAGGTAGGTTTCAGCGAGCGATAGTTCTAGCTGTTAATGTTAATTGGCTATGTTAACCGTTTCACATCAAGAGTAGTATTGGATTGTATGTAGATATCTAAATAAATCAATAAATATGTATTCTGCAGGCAGGTATATAGTGTATAATATTATATATAATGATATTAATTTCATTTATGCAAAACCATTTGTTTTGGAAGAGTGGCTCCTTCTGACACAGGTGTCTCACACTTAAAAGAAGGAGCCCACCCTCCACATTCTTAAACGTAAATTGTGAAAGAAATAAACTTTTTTCATTTTTCAAGAGGGCCGTATGCCTATCACCCGATATAGTAAAAAAGAAAAATTCAATCCATCGCATGCATGTTTGATCGACATCGGCGGAAGTGGCTCATTACGCGTGTCCTCGACTGTCCCGCTCGTCACTATCACTACTGTGTCGTGTTTGCTCGAGTTCGGTGGTCGAATGGTTAGCAATGGCCACTTTGACTCCGAGGTCGCAGGTTCAATTCCCGCAAAAGACAAACATTTGTGTGAATGAACACGTCTGTTTGGCTTGGTCTGGGTTTTCTGTGTATTTTAAATATGTATTTACAAAAAAAAAATGTATTTAAGTACATTTATCAATTGTCTAGTATCCATAACACAAGCTTTGTGCTTAATTTGGGACTAGATGGCGCTGTGTAAAATTGTTCAGAAATATTTATTTATTTATTTTATTTTATTTTACCCGACTACGGCGAAACGAAAAAGAACAGTTAGAGGGCGTCCATTAATTTCGTGAGGCATTTTCGATCCCGCCCTCGCCCCTAATCTTGGTAAGATGTTATAAGATTTTTCTCAACCCCCTACCCTCTAGCCCAATCTCATTAAGGGATTTTTCAAAATTTGTATTTTGGGTATTAGGCGCCATCCATAAATTACGTCACACGAATTTCATGATTTTTGACCCCTCCCCCCGTCCTTGTCACAGCTGGTCACATTTGTGAGACTCCCCCCCTCCCTAGTGTGACGTCACATATTTTGCAATTTTACATCTAGAGTTGCAAATGTTATTGAGTTTCTCGTTAATAGTTCAAAGTTCGTGTTTTAACACTTAGATTATAATAGATTTTGAAATGTCACGTCACGAAATTTAGGACCTCTCCCACCCCCTTGTCACACAATATCACACTTCGTCGACCCCCTCCCTCCCCCTTAACGTGTGACGTAATTTATGGATGGCCTCTTACGGGCAGCGGTTTATTAGATTTGCTTTTAGTGTTTATATATATGTAATTAGTTTTAACTTAGATCATCATCATCAGGTCATTTAGTCTCCACTACAGGAGCACGACCCTCTCTCATTCGTCAGAGACAGAAGGAGGATTTGGCCTACACTCCTCACGCTGGCCAGACGGGTTGGGGAGGACTCGAGGACTGATCGATGTTTGATAGCGTATTTCCCTTAGTCGCCTTATACGACATCCACGGGAATTGACGGAGTGATTCTATTCTAGTCTGCCGGAAACCACACGGCGGTTAATTTAGATGTATTTATTCAATTTACCTATTTTAAGTATTTATTGTATAGATTATAGTATATTATTATTTAGATCATAAATACATTTTGCAATAAGATTTGTCAACGATCTATAAAACGTTCATAAAGATATCCTTAAAAACTAAATATGGTTAAGAATATTATTTTTATTTAAGACTAGTATTTGCAAATATCGCTGTAATCTTAAAACATAGTGACAAAATTAGACAATATTTAAACGAAAAGTAATAAAATATTTATTCTAATTCAGTCAATGGAGACTCGTGTACGGTCTCAAGAGTGATTAATTTATCCGACATATCCACAAAATTACGTGATATTTGCCAAGACCCCCCACCCTCCCCTCTACCCCAAGTGAGATTTAGTAAGGTTCACCTCGACCCTCGACCCCCCCCCCCCCCCCCCCCCTGAACACCTCCCGTAATTAATGGACCCCCCTAGTTTAAAAAAATACAATACTTACAATACAAAGTTGTTCGTCATAACCTGATTATCCAACATGCAACTCCCGATCATATGTTTCTACGTTTCGAACGGGCAGACATACGGAAGTGTTCTATTAGATACGTCCTCCACCGCCCCACACAATCATTATGTACACAGTAAATTGAAATACAGTAAGTAAGTTTCATATAAGTGACCTATTTCTACCTAAATTAATAAAACCTTATCTAGGCTTACAAAGATGTTGATGACTATTTACACCCCAAATTTTTTTGATTGTCAGGATGTATGGATGTTTGTTCTCTTATACGGGTAAACGGATTACCGGTATTGGAGCTATTATAATCTAAGTGTTAAAACACGAACTTTGAACTATTAACGAGAAACTCAAAAAAATTTGCAACTCTAGATGTAAAATTGCAAAATATCGTCTCACTACGTAGTGTAGTAGTAAGTGACGTCACACTAGGGAGGGGGGAGTCTCAGAAATGTGACCTGTGACAAGGTCGGGGTCAAAAATCAAGAAATTCGTGTGACGTAATTTATGGATGGCCTCTAATAAAGATTCTTATAATATTTATTTTATACATCTAATTTTCTTTAATTTCTTTTGATTTGCGTATTCTGTCCGCTCCATGAACAAATTCCTTACCTTGCCTTCTTGCCACAATAGAAGCAGGTAGAAAAATATATATGTAAAAATCTTAGATTGCGTGTGTATATAGTAATATGTGCTAATTTGGAATCAACCACCGGTACGAATATTGTCTACTGTTCTTTTTATTTCTAGGTAAAACATACTTGTACTAGCGAGCTAGATTCCATGTCATTAGTAATTTTACCTATTATTCTGTTGATAGACAATTTCTAAGTATTACAGTACTATTACTTATACTGTGGTATTACTACAGTGTTACATAAAAGAGTAGATAAAAATAGCTTTCTTTATAAGAAACAGCTTTCACATGGCAACCCTGAGCACTTTTCTATGGAAAAAAACAATGTTGCTACTACATTAAAATTTAGTTCCGATTCTATTCTTTCATGTTGCACTATAGACACTGTTTACTAGTAGGATTGCCAGTTTGACAAATCAAAATATCTGGATAACATTTCAAAATGTCGGGATTTTGGGGTTATTGTTTGGAGAAATGAAAATTTATGAGTCAAAATATTACGCGCGCTACGAGCCGCCCGAGGTCCGAGCACTGCGTGTGCCATTTTCAAATTATTATTGCGGTAGAATATGATGATAAGATACGTCTTTTTTAGGGTTCCGTACCTCAAAAGGAAAAACGGAACCCTTATAAGATCACTTTGTTGTTCCTCTGTCTGTCTGTCTGTCCGTCTGTCTGTCTGTCTGTCCGTCTGTCTGTCTGTCTGTCTGTCTGTCTGTCTGTCTGTCAAGAATTTCTACATCGAGAATGCGTGGAGGTATCAAGCTGAAATTTGAACTGTATACTCAGGTCTATGGTCCCATGAAGTAGTAAAATAATCAAACTGCTAAGTTTACGTAAAAAAAAGTTACGGCCGTTTATTCAGCAAAAGACGCATATTTCGACATTCTCAAGGGAATCAAAACCTATAGGGTACTTCCCGTTGACCTAGAACTATGAAATTTGGCAAGTAACATCGTTATAGACTACAAGTACAGGAATAAATCTCAAAACTATACATTTATAAATAGATCTTAAAAATTAGGGGGTCTATATTTTTTATAGGGTGTCGAAATTTCAAATTGAAACTACTAGTTCAAATGGGGTATCATATGAAAGGGACTGATGTACACAATTGCAAAATATATTTTATTTATTTTTTTCGACGCATTATTATAATGAAAAATATCAAATTTAATATTGATACTACTTACGGAACCCTCGGTGGGCGAGTCCGACTCGCACTTCTCCGGTTTTTTTATATACTACGTCGAGTGGCAGACAAGCGTGCGGTCGCGGGGAAAAAAACGCAAATGTAATGCAAAATTTGTAGGTCATACGCTAGAATGAAAAAACGTAAACAGCCCCTGATTTTAGTTCAATAATTCATCAACTTTAAGCAAATCTTTTTGACGTCTTATAATTCGATGGAGCCGGCTGCACGCACGAAAAAACATGACGTATGCGGCGTTACTTCGCTCTGAGGCGTTCCATTAAAATTTTCTTTTGAAAAATGTAAACATTCCATCAGTATTTTCTTATGACGTTGTCACGTTCAACTATCGTCAGTAAACCGACTTTACAGACAACCGATTTTTTTTCCAATTTGTAGCCTATTTCTCTCCTTAACTTTTATATTTACCATTATAGACCAAATTGACGAGCTCTGTGGCGTAGCGGTCGATGACGGGGCTTCGACACCAACGCTCGTGGGTTCGATTCCCACATAAGACAAACATTTGTGTGCATGAATATGTCTGTTTGTCTTAGTCTGGGTATTTTCTATGTATAATAAGTATGTATTTACAAAAAAAAAAATGTATTTACGTATGTTTATCAGTTGTCTAGTACCCATAACACAAGCTTCGCTTACTTTGGGGCTAGATGGCACTGTGTAATTTGTGTGACAATATTTATATTTATTTATATTTAAATTAGTCCATTTAAGAATAAAATCGATAGTCATTTGCTGTACTAACAATTTTAATAAGCTGTTTTTTTATGGATGGAGGTGGTGAGGAGGAGCGGGTAGCCTGAAATTTTTAACTTGTAAACGCGTCTCTAATAGTTTTAAACAGTTGTAAGTCACTGACAGGCCGTCTCATTGTCGCTCGCTATTGATTTTGTGCCCGATGACCTAGAAAACGACTCTACAATAACAGACCTATATTATTTATAGACTGTTTGACTGTCATTTTATGATTGTTATGTTTACTATAGAAAAAAGCCAGACAAGTACATATCGAACTCCTAATTTAAAGTTGGAATACGCTTATGTATTACATAAGTATGGCATGGGTTTTATTACCATTGTCCAGGGGCCCTACCGACGAAGCTGAAGCCGACCATCGGATTTTTTGATTGCGAAATTAAAAACTTTAGCTTAGATTTATGGTAATTGTGTTCAGCTCAACTTAAAGAAACCATAAAGCTCTACCGACTAAGCTAAAGAAGTTTAATTACCTAAACCTAAGATCTATTTTCGCTATCAAAAAATCCAATGGTAATCGGCACCAGCTTCGGCAGTAGGGCTCTATATTTTGATTCGAAATTAGATCTTACTATTGCTATTGCACATTAACCCGGCCGGGTTAATGTGTTAGGATGAAACCTTTAAAGTATTTTATGAAAATTTGCTTTAAAAATACAATGATTCAAGGTTACGGAATCATATTTATTTCAAACCAGCAAATCAACAATAATCAGTCTTAATCAGTCTCAAAATCACGATACAGAATTAGTTAGTTTAACTTATGAACGGAATAGTAACATTAGTGTTACTAATTAAGTTTAAGCAAGCATTAGTACTCAGTAATTAAGTTTAGGATAGAAATGATCTTCCACACGCTGATGAAATGCCTGGATTTAGAGGATTTCGAGAAAAAGAGAGTTTGGAAAGTAGTCAGATTATTTAAGAAGTCGCCCGCAATTTAATTGCTAATACTATACAAAGGAAAGAGAAAGACTTGTTTGCTTAAAGTTAAAAAATTACTAATACTAATGTAACTATTTGAAAACATAGTATTAGAATAAGAAACTCGCGGTTCGCAGCGCTTGCCATGCCAATTTTCTACAAGTTGGGGCTTCCGTGCCGCAGTTTTCGTACCTACCGGGCCCGGTCACCGGGTCCGGTATGAATGGCCGGGCCCGGTGGATGTCTAAAAGGGCACCGGGCCTGGCCGGGTCCGGCCCGGGCGGGCCCGGTTTGCAATCTCTAGTTACTACTACTTAGGTTTTTTTTTTAATATATTTATTTACCATTTTTACAGAAAATAAACATAAACTAAAAATAGCATCAAAAAACCACTTAGGTTTAAACTTGTGCTATTTGAATCCGTTATTTTTGACAATTTCATACCGCACTTAAAAAATTGGTTGCCTGTAAAGTCGGTATACGGGCGAAAGTTTTACGTGACAACGACTTTGAGTGGTAAAATGTTTTCGAGTGGAAGGGACGCATGCCTTTCACTTTTTATGTCTGTCTCTCTTGGACGCGTGCCTTTCACTCGCTCTCATTGTAAGCGCATAACGTGAGCCAGTTTCTTGAAGTGTCACCCGGCTAACCAATTTATAAGACGTTGTCACGTCAAAATGAACTACATTCAGAAAAAAATATACTATATGTTTTTAAGTTTGACACAGGTCATGCAATAGAACTTATGAAATATGTAGAGCTCTAGGATTTCTACCAGCTAAACTAAACACAATTGCTAAGCTAAACACCTCTAATCTAAGCTGAAGTTCGGTTTTCGCAATAAAAAAATCCGATGGTACCGGCTTCGGCGGTAGGATGATGATGATACCAATGAATAAACGACTCTATTCCATTTGAAATAGAGTCGCTTATTCATTGGTATGAATAAGCATTCTATTCAGTCATTGAATCGCAATAAGAGATGATGGTAAGGGGCAGGTTCAAGTAAATCCAAAATCAGCAAATCACGAGAAGCAACTTTTGGACTAAGGAAAAATCATATCATCTATAAATCCTCCAATGTTAAGTGGTGGAAATCATTTGTCATAATAGAAATATGCCTTCCTTTTTTAGGTAATTTTAATCTCACAAGAATGAATGACAGATATGGAGAAGTATGTAATTATTATGTACTCGTAGATAAATGATGCAAGCGTCGAGCGACGCAGTTAAGTAAGTATGTCGTCTTGGCCGGCGAAAACCTACCAAAACGTGTCTCATTTAGATTCCGCCTCTATCCGAAATTATCCGAAACTTTTATATCGGTTTTGGTTACGGTTTCGGATAGATTTATAACCGACTCCAAAAAAGGAACATTTATAAACCGATTTGAAAAAAGCTTTTTTTATTTGAAAGAGTATACTTCCAGATTGGTCCCATATCTTTTTCATCTTCATCAGCCTGTATCTACATAGATAAATATAGAGTAATGCTTAGAGTCTGTTTTTTTTTTGTTAAAATTATTATTTCAGCCAAATGGAATATAATCGCTTATTCATTGGTATGAATAAGCATTCTATTCGGTTATTGAATCGCAATAAGAGATGGTGGTAAGTTCATACCAATGAATAATCGATTCTATTTCAAATGGAATAAAATCGCTTATTCATTGGTATGAATAAGCATTCTATTCAGTTATTGAATCGCAATAAGAGATGGTGGTAAGGGGGCAGATATCCGATAGTTTTGGTTTCGGTTACGAAGCTCCAAAACATCCCTAGTCGAGAATTAAGTTTAGTTTTTGATATATACCACTGGTCATGTTAGATTTGATTTCTTATTCCAAACCCTATGGTTCCAATTATGTATCTAGCCATTCTTTGAATCTAAGTGTAGCAGTGTGACCTAGTTCTGTCTGCAAGTAGGTAATGGTAAAATCAATAGGTGTGGACATAATGCCATACATAAGGTATTCTATAAGGTAAAGGGCTTCAAATTTCCTATTTTTCTTTCTCCATAAGCTCAATTCTCATTATTATTTTATGATTGCAGAATGAAAGAACCCGAACCGAGGTTGAATAGCTATTTAACCAACATTGTTTTCGGTTTGATATGTAGGGACGTCTCAATAATATAAACATAGGTGAAAGAAATATTCCGATAACACGAAAATCTTTGAAAATCACAATTTTAGAGTTTCCCGAAAACGCTCCATACATATTTTTTTTTTTTTTTTTTTTTTTTTTTTTTTTATAATAAATAATAATAAATAATTTATTCACTTCTCACATAGTTTCCAGTTACATTAGTTATAATTTTACGATTTGTTATGAAATGACCTTGTGAGAGTCTGGAGTCCATGCTAGGCTTGAAGCCTGTATTACAGATCTCCAGGCTCTCTCCCGGTTTGTACATATACTCGAGTAAATTTAAAACTATACGAATTTGTTTGTGAGATGCATTGCCAATACATGTAAACTACTTATTTATGTAATCTGACCAAATACTGCAACTTTTAGTTTGTATAGTGTTCGTTTTAGATTATAGTAGTAATATATATTATTTTTCATGAAAAAAATATGTGTGTGTTTAGATTAATGTTAAGTATTATATTATAAATAAAAATAGATTATATGTAAAATGATGTTAATGTATATTGAGTTGCATTTAATTTGAATTTTGACCATTTTATTTTATTACGGTAAGCAAATCTTCTGTTTGATCGTATGTCAGTGTACCGAGCCAGGCTGAGACTTTTTTCTTACATTGGAGTTTGGTGAGTGGATATATTCTAACTATTTTATTGACTCTATTGTATAGGTAAGGACCCGCAAAAGGATAAAACCTGTGTGCCAGAGCTGTATTAAAAATAAACTTTTGGACACAAACATTGTGCGACTGACGTTTGATCAATTGTTTTGGATCGTATTTCAGTTCGCCATGTTGTTTGAGGATGGTATTTAATACGTACAATTGCCTAATCGTCAATACCTCACAGTTCTGATACAGGAGGACCGTGGGATATAGTAGCGGGCGGAAGGTAGACACTTTAAGCAAACCTCTCTGCGCTATCTCTAAAGATTTTATAACTGTTTTTGGAGCACCCCCCCAAACTGTGATGCAGTAAGTACATATCGACTGGCACAGGGCAAGATAAGTAGTTTTAAGCAATTGAGGTGAGGCAGCATGTCGGAGTTTTTTGAAAATTGCCATGAGCCTCCGAACTCTGCAATTTATTGCCATTATATGTTGCTTGAAGTTCAGGTTCTTGTCAATGATCACACCGAGATATTTTATTTCGGAGGTTTGCTCTATTTCTAGGCAAGAACAGCTAGATGATTCCGTACAGTTGTGAGCAATTAGTTTTTGATTATTTACGCGCACTTCGCCACGGTTGGTAAAGGTAATATATTTACTTTTCTTTACATTTAGCGCCAGATAATTATTCCTCAGGAAAGCTGTAATCTTATTTAGTCCTTTTTGAGCCACTTCATGCGCCTCACTCCAGGTGTCAGCAGCAAATATTAAGGCAGTATCATCTGCATAACATACCAGTTGACCCCGGGTGAGCGAGGTGCAACAAAGATCATTCAAATATACAAGAAATAGCGTAGGACCCAAGATACTTCCCTGGGGGACTCCATGTGCGACAGCAAGATCATCACTGACGTACTCACCCACATTGACCCTCTGGTACCGATCCGCCAAGTAGCTCTTAAAAAGTAACAGCTGCCTACCCCTAATACCCATGCATTCCAGTTTCTTTAAAAGGACTGGGACAGAGACCGTATCAAAGGCTTTAGCAAGGTCTAAGAATACCGCTAGACACTTTTTTCCCACGTCCAAATCCTTGGAAATGGAATCAACAAGCAAATGTACGGCATCCGCCGTTGATTTGCCCTGTCTAAAACCAAATTGCCACTCCGAGAGTATTTTATTTTTATCCAAAAACTTAATCAGTCGAATATTAATTATTTTTTCCAGTATTTTTGACAACGAAGGTAGCAGAGATATGGGCCTATAGTTACCGATATGATCTCGATCCCCATCCTTATGAATTGGTACAACCACTGATTTTTTGAGGGCAGAAGGGAAGATTCCTTGTTCAAGGCATTGGTTGAAGATGTATACTAACGGTGGTATTAAAATATGTTTAGAATCTTTTAACATTTTGTTGGAGATTTTATCCCAGCCAACCGAGCACTCATCCCTCAAGCCAAGTATAATATGCTCGATTTCTTCCTCACTTGTATCTAAAAGGACAAAAGAGTGGGGAGTCGAACTTTGATACTTAGTGATGTCGTAGTCAGGCTCTGGAACAATTGTATTAGCCAGGGATTTACCTACATTTGTAAAATATTCATTTACTACATTTGTGGAGCTCTGGGGGTCTGAGGCTAACGTGAGTAGTTCTTTAGGCTGAGGTTTAGATGAGTTACCAGTATAAGTAATAGTTTTGATCGCCTCCCAAATTTTTTTGTTGTTTTTCCCCGCTTTATCAAACAGATCTTTCTCGTACGATCGTTTTACATTTTTTATTAAAGTTGTGCAGAAGTTCCTATATCTCTTATATGTAGTTTTAATTGTTTCACTATCCGGATTCTGTTTGGCTTTCAGATGCAGTCTATCCCTATTTCTTACACAGCGGAGAAGTCCTTGTGTCATCCACGGCTTAAGTGTCTTTTTCCGCTTTGTTGTTACTGTCGTCTTTGTATTATTTTCTATCGCTTGTCTTAAGTTTTGTATTAAATAATTCATTGAAAATTCAACATTATTTGTTTGGTATATTGGATCAAAATCGATGTTTTGGATTTCCTTTTTTAGCCCTTCATAGTCTGTCCTAATATGTGTATGTCCTTCTCGCACCTGTGAATATCCACCTTGCAGGAAAGTGATCACAGCTTTATGGTCTGTGATCGTAGATTGAGGCACAATAGTCAACGACGGTTTATGGGAGCGCAGTAAAACATGATCAATGCAGCTATTGCCTTGGTCTCTCGTTACGTGATCATGTGTTGGAAGTAAACCATGAAAAGCTGCCAAATTTAGGTATCTCTCGGAGTCGGAATTAATTTTCTCACGGTTTATAGGTATATTTATGTCTCCTACTATCATGACGGTTTGGTATGAAGATAAATTAATTAGTAAGTTATTTAGGGAATCAAGAAAGGGCGTAATATTTTTATAGGAGGGCGATCTGTATATACATATAATGGCAGTGTGGGGGTTATGTTTAATAACTAGACAATTTGCGTCATTAATCATTGGTTCTTCGATACATACATTGAGGTTAGCTTTAGTGTAGACCACAACACCATCGTTTTGTATTGGATTCCGTTTGCTTTGTGAGGTGATGTATCTGTCTAGAGGAGGTAATACATGACAGCGTGAGAGCCAGCACTCAGTGAGCACCAGCACGTCAAAATCGACTTTGAGGTTTGCTAGTAAAATCTCTAGGTCATTGAAGTTATTACCAATGCTGCGTATATTTTGTGACAAGAGGGATAGAGACCGTGTCGTAGGGATATGCCGGTTTACTGTTTCGATTTTACATGTTAAAGATTTATGTAACGAGTTTTTTTCAATTTCATCATTAATCTTAATTAAATCGAATTTTGTAGATAAATTTCACGGAGTCATGTTTATCGGAAGAGTTCAGTACATTATATTGTATTTTTGTATTATAATAATATTGATTATACGCAGAGCTATCTCCTAAATTAACCTTTTGTGTTGATTTGCATTGTAAAGTGTATTTACAGATAGTATTACAATAAAATAGATTTAATAGCATGCAGGCACAATGCATTATTGTATGCTGTATTATGGAGAAATATGGTGTGTTACATAAAATATATGTTCTTTTTATTTGACGATATGGAGTAATATTGTTTGGAGTAATTACTAATGTAGTGGTGGTATGTAGTAAAGGAACATAAAGGAATTTACTTATGATGTAAGTTGTATTGCCATACATAGAATAACGTTTCACGTTTTGTTGAGCACTGTGCTTACCGATGGTGATACGATAGGATAATATTTTAATTGCTATTTTATTTTTTATTTTTTTCCTAAACGATGTCTTGTGATTATGACAATAGACGTTAGACGGTAAAGTGATTTCATTCATTAATATTAGTATACGATTTATAATGTTGTGAGGTGATTTATAATCATTTTTATATATTGACATTATGTTTAGATTTTTTCTGCAGTGATGTGTTAAATATAAACTGTAAATATAGCCATGTATGATGTAAATATAGTTATAATTATATTTTGTGTTGCATTTATTTTTTAAATTGCAATATGGTGTCATATGATTATGACCATAGACGTTAGACGGTAAAGTGATTTCATTAATTAATATTAGTATACGATTAATAATGCTGTGAGGTGATTTATAATATTTTCTATATATTGACATTATGTTTAGATTTTTTATGCAGTGATGTGTTAAATATAAACTGTAAATATAGTTATGTATGATGTAAATATAGTTATAATTATATTTTGTGTTGTATTTATTTTTTAAATTGCAGTATGGAAAGAGATTAATTTTACGAGAAAAAAATATAAACAGTAAAGAGAATAAAAATATTAATTTGGCATGCATTATAAGCTTACATAAAGTTAGTCACATTAAGTTTTGTAATTTATGTAAACAATCTTCTGAGCTAATGGTTGTCACAGGACCATTTTCTCTGTCCCTTTCTTTTACAAATATTTTCCCGTATGAGGTCCAGCAGGTGTATTGACGGTTTTCTTTGACCCATTCACGCGTAAGGTAATATAATCTTCTGGAGGACTTGGTCAACGCTTCATCCATGTAAATCGGCTGTGACGGACCAGAGAGGCCAATCTGTGAGGTATCCAGCTTTTTCTGAGGGTTGATTTTGTTGTACTGCCGACATTGTTTAATAACCGCAGTTTTCAGTATGGTAGTGGTGAAGTCGACTACAATGTGATTGTTAGAAGCATTTTTATTTTTCAGCCGGTACACATCGCGAATATCTGAAGTCTCGATTTTTTGTCCAATTTTATCACCAATACATCTAACAATATTGCACAGTACAACTTTGTTTTCAGGCGTTTGTTTCGGAATATTTTTGACTTCGATTGTGGAGTACTTAGATTGTTGCTCTATTTGTTCAATTTTAGCTTCTAGTGTGATAATTTTTTGTTTGTAATGGTTGTTTTCTCTCTCGAGGGCCTCGAACCGCGACATAAAATCATCGTATTTTTGAGAGAGAAAATCCATCGATTTCTGTATGTCCGAGTTCTGTGCTGTGATGGTAGATAAAAGCTTTGCAAATTTGTCATTTTGCTTGCTTTCAAATTTTTCAAAAAGTTGTGTTAGTTTTGGCATTATGGCCTCAGTTAAATCCTCACAGTCGTTATCTAATCTACGTTTTACTCGACGAGAGATGTTTAGTTCGCTCTGTTTCGCTAAGTTACTCAATTGCGAGTCAGAGCCACCATATGTTTGGTCAACAATCGTCAAATTGCTGTCAGAGTGGTAAATATTAGGCGGCGTACGTTGCGTGGACATCTCGCTGTATTTGCAAAAAGTAGGCCTATTTGATGCGTGTGCAGCTACCTACCGCGCCGTCGCACTTCCACTGAATGAGTACTTGCGTGCGAAGTGAATGAGTCAGCGCGGTCGACGGAGATAGCCTCAGTGCCTG
The DNA here is from genome assembly GCA_937001555.2 of Hypsopygia costalis. Lineage (NCBI taxonomy): Eukaryota > Metazoa > Arthropoda > Insecta > Lepidoptera > Pyralidae > Hypsopygia > Hypsopygia costalis. Next base: position 2,412,678 of record OW443355.2, read on the forward strand.
CGCGTAGCGGTATGCAGTACTCGATGGTGCAAGAGAGATGACACGTTATTGTTTTATGCGCGAGAGTGGATGAGGCGTGGCTGTCACTGACTGAGCGAGAGTGCCTTATTTATTATATATCAGTGAAATCACAAGTGTGAGCGTGATGTACTGCACTTGGTTTGTTAGGTGTGAAGTGAGGTGACGTACCCGATGGTCGATCCGCAGCGCAGTGTTGTTCGAGCTTCTTGCGGTTTATGAAGTCCTAGCATTTAGCACTGTTTATTTTTTAGAAATATTTAGTAATTATTATTTAATTATTTGTATTTAAAAGTTATAATAATCACTTAGGCGTCTGCACCTCGCGGTGGTCCGGGGGGAAAGTTATAATTTTATTTTTGTCAATTTTTAATTCGTAATAACCAATTACTAACATATTTCTAAGTTTACTAACATTGATATGGATTCCTGTTGTCTGAAATAAACATTTTTTTTTAAAGGCTTATGACGTTCGTATTATAAGATGGATTAAATCTGAAATTTGTACGACAGCTATGTTAGATATTACGTTTATGTAATTAGTATCATAATAAAAGTTATAGTATTTTTTATTGCGTCTCCAATGGAAGTATATAATAATTTCACACTTTTAAAATGGACTTTCCCGCCAAACTTTGATCAACCCTAAAATAAGTCGGACGGAAGATGAAAGTTTGCAGATCTTTATAGTTTTGTGTACTTTACGATATTGTTAAATAATTTATACATTTTTGAACATTGTCAAATAGTCTATTGTGAATTGAATAAAAGTATATACACGAATTAATTAATTAATGTATTATCAATTCTCATTGTTGGTAAAATAACATAAATAAATAATAAATATTTCTGGACAATTTACACGGCGCCATCGAGTCCTAAATTAAACGCAAAGCTTGTCCTATGGGTTGTCCTATGGGAAGCGGCTATTAAATAATCAAACTCCTCCGAAACGGCTGGACCGATTTTTATGAAACTTTGTGTGCATATCGGGTAGGTCTGAGAATCGGCCAACATCTATTTTTCATACCCCTAAATGATAAGGGTGACCCACCCCTAAATATATTTTATTTTATTGACAAAATTTTTATTTATATTTTATTATGATTTAGGATTGAAAAATACATACGACTTCAAATTTTCACCCTTCTACCATCAACCCCTAAATTTATATGGCAAAACAACCGGGTCAGCTAGTGTAATAATAATTATTTAAAAAATACCGATTTCAGGTGACGTATAAGGCTTCGTATAAGGGCACCTTAGTTCTGGCCAAAGAGTAAAGTAAGTATAGTGGAAAAGAGTGGCAACTCTGAAAATTTCTTGCATGTATGGAAAGTGCTGCTCCAAGGCAAACATTTGGTTACTAAAGCTATACCTATACGTACCTAGGTATAATACCATGTCGTATTTATATATAGGTACCTATCAAGTGAAGTATCAGTTAAAACTGATTTTAGAGTTTTTAGAATCGGGCGCCTTTAGTCTCGCCTGAAAATTTGTTATAGGTAAGAACCCGCACGATGTAAGGTCAACTGCCTATCACAAATTCGCTAGCTAGACTAGACATGCCCGACTCGAAACTCCAAAATCAGTTTTAACCAATACTTCACTTGATAGATTCTCTTGTATTTACACTATCATAACTTCAGTTGAATAATAGAAGTACTTGGATTGAATTTAGATATTTATTATGTTGAAAATTATCAAAATTCTGTCAAAGTACTTCTATCTAGTCGGATATCCAGCAAGGAAATGTAACTCCACGACGGGGACATAGTAAGAGGTTAGGTAGGTCAGAGGGGCAAGATGGCCGTCGAATTAGTACCCATACGGTTTGATAGATAGCGCAGCTTTATATAAAATCGACGTTCTTCGAACATAACTGGCCCTGGTTCTGGCATACGAATATTTTATTTATTTTATTTATTGCAACATTTACTGCAATTTTTACAGGTATCAAACCAAATACAATAGTGTAACACAACGTTTTCTAGCATTATTATGTAACTTAATAGGCTAGGCTAGACGACAATGATCAAAAATTATAAAAAATATTTATCAGTATCGTAATATATACAAAACTAGAACGATCTGCGATCTTGAAATTTTAACAAGTTATGTCCGACTTGTTTTATGGTCGATCAAAGTTTGGTGGGAAAGTCCAATTTAAAAGATTGAAATTATATAAAAAAATATTATTACTTTGGAAAAACAATCAAAAATACTATAACTTTTGTTACGGCACTAGCTACATAAACGCAGTATATAACATAGCTGTCGTACAAATTTCTGTTTTAACGTACAGTGCCGTAACTAGGGCGGTGCCAGCGGTGCCCAGGCACAGGGCGCAGACCCTGGAGGGGCGCAGAAATGACCAGACCAGTATCTAGTTTTGTTTCATGCATGGTAGTTAGTAGGTACATTTTGTTTTATTGCGAATATGGTGTAGACGCGCCCTCTGTACTATCTATATCTATATGGCATTTTTCAAGCGATCTTGAAACAACAACACTTGTAAAGGTGGTTTTATATTTGTCTGATGTGTCGTGACGTGACGCGTCAGAACGGTATCGGTTTCATACATTTAGTACTAGCTGGTGCCCGCGACTTCGTCTGCGCAGGATTAGTATTTCGAACAATATGTTTATAAATTGTAGCCTATGTGTTATTCTGATGTATAAGCTATATTATTGTAAAGTTTCATTAAAATCCATTCAGTAGTTTTTGCGTGAAAGAGTAACAAACATCCATCCATCCATCCATACAAACTTTCGCGTTTATAATATTAGTAGGATGGTAACGTTCACACTAGTGCGTAACGTGTTGTGTTGTGATGGCTTATGTATGGAACCGATACAGTTCTGACGCGTCACGTCACGACACATCAGACAAATATAAATCCACCTTGTCTTGCTCGCAATATTACATACACAAACAAAAGTACCTATACCGTAACTATGAGACAATTTCTGTCTATATTCATTTGGAGGGCGCCACTTCTAACTTAGAAGTTCTAAGCAAATCTGTCAATCTAGCTGAGGAGATGTACATATAGTTCACGTTACGCTGTCATTGCTGTCAGCCACATTCATTGGTCCTCCCTTTATCTTTGATTTTATTCATTAACTACGTGCGGCGTTACTGACGCACTAGCGTGCGAGAGATAGATAGAAAATTCATCGTTCGACAAGAGTGAAAAGGATGACTTACAAAACTAAACGATTCACAAACGTTCCATTCTGCCGCGCCGTCCCACCCAATGTTCGGGGATTCCCCGATACATCGAGAATCACGCATTCAGATAGCCGGCCGGGGGCACTCGGATTGATTGTCTTGCTTCTCAACCATGGTCATTATTTGTATAAAATTTCATTAGTTTAAAGTAAAATTGTGTGTGAGAGTGAATAAGTTTATTGTTGATTTGTTGTTCGTTGATAAACTCGTTTGGGTAAGTTAGAAAATTGTATTTAAAAGTTTTACAAAGAAAGTTGTATATAAGTATATTTTTTCGGTTAAAATTTTTACGTTAATAGTGAAATTAACTGAAAATATTTTAAGGTTGGTGGGAGTAAGTAGGAGCGGCCTGTGCCCAGCAGTAGGACATTTAATACGCTGATAATATCAATAAATATTTATGACTTGTAAATGTTATTACTTTATATTATTATTAAGTGTTATTACTTTCCTAAGTAGGTATTTTTAGGTGGCATTTTTATGTTGACCATTTTTATGCTCGAGTTCGGTTCGACACACAAGTATACATATAGACAGGTACTTGTGTTGAGTTCCGAACTACTCGTATATACTAGACTAGGCCTGATTAGCGATTCTTCTTTCAGAAATATTACCTGCCGGCTACCGTAAGCTAAGCACGCATGCTATAACAAACAACATGTCTCAAATACGTCCATCCGGTTCTGAATTTCGTAAGAGAAAACGCGTGAGAGAGATGGAAGCAAAAAAAATGGGAAATACGTTACGAAAGTGGACAGTCACACAACCAGAAAACAGTCAGGAAGATGTGTCCAATAATGACGTTTTGGCCCACCCTGGTATGTCTGGAACTAGATCTGGAAACAATTTAAAGATAGAATATAAAGAAGTCAGCCCATTCCAGCAAGACTTGACCTTGCCCATCACCACTAGTCCAAGTTCTGAAATTCAAATTAAAGAAGCAACTGCAACTGATAAGATCCAGTTAGACATAAACGATCCTGTTTCATGGTTACCATTAACTGACCACATTCGTTGTTTCCTTGTTGAGAAAGGTCCTGATCAAGGAAAAGGTAGTCAAAATATTTCTTCAACTGAAGACGCAGGACGAAAATTTCATATGCATTGGTTTACAAAAAAGATGAGCAATGGCGAGATGGTACCAAGGCCTTGGTTGATTTACAGTAAAAAAAGAGATGCAATATTTTGTTTCCCATGTATACTTTTCGGTTCTTCCTCGACTAAGCAAATAATGCCGGCACTGGCTGATGCACAAAAAGGATTTAATGATTGGCGTCATTTAAGTCCACGTATTCCTGAGCACGAAAACTCTACATTTCATAGAGAAAATTGTATTAAGTGGAAAATGCTTGAACAGCAAATAAAAAGTAAGACCACAATAGATGCATCCTTACAAAAGGCTATTGATCAAGAAACAAATAAGTGGAGACATATTTTAAAAGTGTGTACTAGCATAATTTTGTTTTGCGCGGAAAATAATTTACCCCTCAGAGGCTCTCATGAGCATATTGGAGAATCAGGATCTGGAGTTTTCTTAAGTGCCGTGGATATGATTTCAAAATTCGATCCTGAACTTAGAGCGCACATCGAATCGCTTAATAAAGGAAATATTTCATATTTTACGCCTTATATTCAAAACGAGCTTGTAGATATTCTTGCCTCTGAGGTCAAAAAACAAATTTTATACGACGTTCGTGCGGCAAAATACTTTTCCATACTTTTTGATTGTACGCCAGACGTATCGCATCAAGAACAGATGTCACAAATATTGAGATTCGTAAAAGTATCCGAGCAGAAAGTTACAATCGAAGAACGATTCATAGATTTCATCCAGTCTCATGAAAAATCGGGCGAGGGATTGTCGAAAGAGATTTTAGAGAAATTAGAAGTTGATGGATTGAATATTCAAGATCTTCGTGGCCAAGGCTACGACAATGGTAGTAATATGGCCGGTAAATATAACGGAGTCCAAGCCAAAATAAAACAAATTAATGAAAATGCTGATTACGTGCCGTGCGCAGCGCATTCTTTGAATTTATCTGGCGTACACGCTGCTAGTGTGACATGATCACATTTTTTGGATTAATCCAGAAAATATTTGTGTTTTTTTCGAGTTCAACGGTCAGATGGGAAACTTTAATGAAACACTTAAATATTTCATTGAAATAACACGCCGACACTAGATGGGCCTCTAAAGCTAGGGCCGTCAAAGCTTTGAACACGCAAATACCCCAAATCAGGTTTGTGCTAAAGATTCTAACTACCAATGATTATAATGCGGAAACAATCGCTACAGCTAAAAGTATAATGGACCTAATTAATTATAAATTCATATGTACCTACTCTGCAAATTTAGGATCAAATTTTGGAATCTGTTGACAGAGTGAATGTAGCTCTACAGTCTAAAACCATTACTATCGACAAAGCCTCTGAATTAATCAAGGGATTAACAAGCCAGATTCAGAATATTCGCGACACTGTGGACATTGTTTTCGAAAAGGCAAAAAGAATTTGTGAACAATGTGACATTGAAGACAATTTTCCTGAAAAGCGACGAAAGCGAGTAAAAAGACACGATTTAAGTGAAAGTTCAGACGCCGGCTACTACATTACTCAGCAACAAAGTTTCAAAATTCAGATAAATGAAGCAATAGATACAATAATTTCTGAATTAAAATGGCGATTCGAAAAACTACGCTACATACACCACTCTTTCGGTTTTTTGACCGTAAAACACATAACTACATATTCGGTTGAAGAACTAAAAAAACATGCAGCTGATTTGAGTATCAAATATTCTGCAGATATAAATGCCACAGAATTTTGGGCCGAAATAGAAACTTTGAAGAGTCAAGTTGAAGCGACTACATTATTTGATAAATGTGAATGTCAGTCAAGTATGGGTCTTCTCAAAGCTATAGTGGAACTGGATTTAAAGGAAATGTTTCCCAATGTAGTAGTCGATAAAAAGATATTTTTAACGATGCCAGTGACTGTAGCTTCCTGCGAGAGATCATTCAGTAAGCTCAAATTAATAAAGACGTACCTGCGCTCGACGATGGGCCAAGAAAGATTGTCTGGCCTAGCGATTTTGTCGATTGAACGCGACATAGCACGGCTCCTGTCGTATGACAATGTAATCAAGGACTTCGCAATGAGAAAAGCGCGGAAAGTAAATCTTTGAGTAGGTAGCTGTCCTTTTCTTGTGATTACGGTTTACCTTAGCCTTGGGTCTTTACTATCGAGTACTTTGTGTCATTTCTGTATTTGAGCAAATATTTTTGAATAAACAATTTTTATCTTAAAGAAATCTACTAAGTACCTATACCTTCGTAAACAAAAAATAGATAGATTTATTTTTATGCACATTTGTCCACTTTATTGTCAGAGCCTGGTTAGAGCATTTTTCAAGGGCGCAGTTTTGAAAGCTCGCACCGGGCGCATAAAAGGCTAGTTACGGCACTGTTAACGTATAGAAAATACCTAAGTGTGACGTCATAATTCAGTATCCTTTTGTATGGAGCGTTTTCGGGAAAGTCCAAAATTGTGATTTTCATGTTATCATATCTCGGGCAGTTTAAGATATCGAAGTAATTCTTACATTTATAATTATACTAGCGGCCCGACCACGTTTCGCTGTGGCTCAATCTTTTCGTTTCCATCCATTTCCTTAGAGATGGCGCTGTATGTGAAAAAAGATTTTCCCGCTTTTCTTTTCAAATTTTTCCAGAATTTTCTTTGCTATAAACCTCACGGAGCCCGAGACCTTTCCAACGAATGCAAAACCTTGGAAATCGGTTCGTGCGTTCTGGAGTTATAGCGTCAGGAAGGAAAACCCGACTTATTTTTATATAGTAGAAGATTATAATGACGTCCTTACATAACACATCGACAGAAAAAATCGTCGTCTAGCCTATTGTAACTTATTACAAAAATATGGAGCAAACGTACTGTTTTTGCACAGATAAACGCTACTGCTTACAATCAAGTAGGCTATATGCTTATTTGCAACCCAAATGTACAAAAATCAATATTCAAATTATGAAATTACAGATGCAAACAACTGCGTGCAGTCAATGTCAGGTTTCGCAACAGTTTTGGCGCCAATTCGCACGTCGCACCAAAATGGTGCAACACGGCTTCAAATAAATTTAAATCATTAGCTTGGAGTATTAATAACATTTATCCTATATGAGCAGATCATCATCATCATTATCAGCCTGTATATTATAAGCATGAATCTTTATACGCTAACTAACTAAGTTGTAATAATAATATATATATCACTAAAAATGCACGATTTATCTCGTTATAAGAACGAGATAAATCGTGCATTTTTAGTGATATAGTTATTACTATTACAACTGATGATGATGATCTGCTCATATAGGATAAATGTTATTAATACTTCAAGCTAATGATTTAAAATTATTTGAGCCGTGTTGCACCATTTTGGTGCGGATAGTGTCTCATGTTTTACTTGAAAAAAAAAAATATATATGTAAGTAATAAAGACAACCGGCTAAGTGCGAGTCGGACTCGCGCACGAAGGGTTCCGTACCATTATCTATAACATAGGCAAAAAAAAATTGTTGTATGGAAGACCCCCTTAAATATTTGTTTTATTTTAATTTAATTATTTATTTTTAAAATGAATATACTTATAAATAAATATTCTGTGAATATTTCAAGCGTCTACCTGTTGTCGTTATCAATATCGAGCAAAAACCAGCAAAAAAAAAAAAACCTTTTTGTTGTGTAGGAGCCCCCTTAAATATTTATTTTATTCTGTTTTTTAGTATTTGTTGTTTTAGTGTCAACAGAAATACATCATCTGCGAAAATTTCAACTGCCTAACTATCACGGTTCATGAGATACAGCCTGGTAACAGACGGACGGACGGACGAACGGACGGACAGCGGAGGCTCAGTAGTCCGTTTTACCCTTTGGGTACGGAACCCTAAAAATAACAAAAATAGTTGCTGCCGTTTTCTGGGCTAAAAAAACGGAATGTCTGGCAACACTGACTACTATTCATACTCCAAATAAGTGTATAATCTAAAACGTATTTCAGACATAACAGCATTATGTATGGGTATGAAAAAATACAGTTGCTAAAAAAAGTTAAAATTACAGTTTATTAAAATAATAATGTAAGAAAACATTTATATCATATTTCTTAAATATAGAACAAATAGCAAATAACTTAATATTATGTATGTCAAAAACTAAAATTACATATTAATTACATAACTTGTACAACTTAAATTTAAAGTAAAAATAATATAAGAAAACGAAATTAAACTAAAAACCATTTAATCTATAAAGAAAAGAAAAAGTTACGCGATAAAAAAAATAAACGGAAATTTACCTACAAATAAAAAATATCCCCGAGATCGTTGCCTGTGGGCAGTGTGCCCAGGAGACTGGCAGCATTACCTCGCTGGATAGCAATACTCTCTGAGCAAGGTCTGAAGCGACACTTCCTATCACCAGCCTTCTGGTGATAGGAAGTGTCGACCAATTTTTCTCAATATCTATGAAATGTCTCTATATCTATAGTAGTTTATGAAACTGCTGCATAATAAGGGTTCTTAAAATAAGAGTGTGAGTTTATCACATGAGCCAAAGGCGAATGTATAAGCGATACTGTTGTCCTTAGACGAGTAGAGCTGTATCGAAAAGTAACTTTTTAAATTTATTTTGATGGCTTGTGCGTAAAAGACTGACATTAAGCTTCTGTGTTTAGTTTTTTAATCTCTAAATTTCAGTATGAGAGTAGATAAAATAATTTATTAAACTGTATGTGCATAACTGTATTTATTAAATTATTCATTAAATAAATATGTACAGTTATGTAAATATATAAAATAAAAGGAAAGAGCATAACCTTCATAGATAAATTATCTATGCGAAATTAAAAAAACAAAATTCAAATTTTGGAATACGTTCGTCAATTTTTTCCATTCGTGTGATAAATCGTTGTAGAGGTCGCTCGTATGTTCACAGAATTATTTTCGTAGATAAAAATTGTGTGATTTTATTATTTTAAAAAGTGATTTTATATGATGTCGGTACATAGTGTGCATACTATACCTTTGGTTACACCCTTCATCCGAGGTCCGAGATTCCCCTATCGAAAGAGTAAGTTTTTGCATTTTTACTTATTTTCTATAAAAAAAATCCCCGAAAGCTACCCACTGACCAAAAATATTTCTATTTTCAACGTAAATTATTGTGAAATAGTAAAATTTTAAATAATTTAATTAAAAAATATTCATAAACAAAACATATTTCAACAATAATTTTGTCAAACAGAAAATTTACAAAATATCGATTTTGTCATGCATAGTATTTGTATTATTTTGACATAAACTTAAGACCCCTTAACCTTTGTAATTAAATAAATAAAATATTACTTTTGTAAATAAATAAATAAAAATAAAACAGCCGGGACCGACGGCTTATAGTGTGCCCTCTGAAGCACAAGATAGGCTACGGTCAACGTTGCTTAACTTGCGTGTTCGATTTGACGGACAGGCGTAACTTCATTCCTGCTGTTTTCTATAGGATTTTTTTATACTACGTCGGGTGGCAGTCAAGTATACGGCCCGCCTGATGTGAAGCGGTTACCGTAACCCCGCTGCCAACGCAGAATCTCCTTCCTCTCTGGTGACCTCACTCACTCGCAGGAACACAACAACCCTCAAGGGAAGTTCGCCAGAGTTTCGTTTGTCAGTCAGCAGGGTGCACAGCGTGCAGGTGAAGTTGGCTTTGGTTCAAAGATGTTGATGAGCCACTTACACCCCATTAGTGCCAGGTCTCATTCGAACAACGTTTACAAGCCGTCCAAATTGAGAAATAGTTTCATATTGTGAAATTTACCAGACGCGTGTTACACATCCAAATTAGCCGGGTTGCTCACTTCAAAATGTGAGCAAGTAAGCCACATAACTTTGATATGTAACACGCGTCTTGTAGATTCACAACACGAGAGTTCTTCTCTATTTGGTCGGTTTGTTTACGTTGACATTATCGAACACAAACAAAAACCTGTGCAAAAACTCTATTTATGTAATTCCACCTCACAGAATACCGCAGTCAAATAACAATTCCCTTGAGGGTTGTTGTGTTTTGCAAGTGAAAATTCCCGAAATGAAGGAAATGCTGCGTTGGCAGCTGGGGAGGCGCGTGCGAGTGATAATTTGCGAGCAATGGTAATCGCTTTACACCAGGAGGGCCGTATACTTGTCTGTCACCCGACGTAGCAAAATAAAAATACTAGGGTCTCATAAGCATTTAGTAGTTTCAAACAAAAACTAACTATTTATGGCAAATCATAACCCTCCTTTTTCCCAATCGGCTAATGCCGAACGACATTTTTTTGTGCTTCTTTTTACATCGTCAACTTGACTTCGATTTTGGAGGCAAAGACCAAAAAAACAAGGTCGACGAACCTTCGACAGCAGTCCAGTCGGCCATGCGTAGCTATCGTTACCTAACATTATTTACCTTGTTTTAATTTTAACTAGGTTGATGGATAAATAGTAAATAATTATATAAATATACATACGGGCAGTGCCGTAACAATACCATCAGGGGCCCGTGGCGAATTCATCCAAGGGCCCCTCAGAGTATGGGGCCCTCTAATAAATCATCGCAGTAACCAACACCAAAGAAGTATTTTGTACATTTTTTTGTTAATAATCTATAATTTTATTTTCAAGAAATATGATAGTGTACACCTACCTGTGGCCGTGTGGTTTCCGGAAGACTAGAATAGAATCACTCCGTCTCTTCCCGTGGATGTCGTACAAGGCGACTAAGGGAAATTCATTATAAAACATCGATCAGGCCTCTCCAACCCGTCTGGCCAGCGTGGGGAGTGTAGGCCAAATCCTCCTTCAGTCTGGGACGGACGAGAGACGGTCGTGCTCCTGTAGTGGAGACTAAAATGACCTGATGATGATGACATCTACCTGTTAAAATTTTGTATGTTGTATATTTATCATCATCATCATCAGGTCCATTTTAGTCTCCACTACAGGAGAGGGTAGTGCACCCTCTCTCGTCCGTCCTAGACGGAAGGAGGATTTAACCTACACTACCCACGCTGGCCAAACGGCTTGGGGAGGCCTGATATTGATATTAAATTTGATAATGTATTTCCCTTAGTCGCCTTGTACGACATCCACGGGAAGAAACTGAGTGATTTTATTCTAGTCTGCCGGAAACCACACGGCCAATATATAATATAACTAGCGACCCGCCCCGGCTTCGCACGGGTGCAATGCTGATACTAAATGTACTACAGAAGGTCTTTGCGCTTTGTCCTATCCAGTCCTTCCCCAGTTATAGGCACACGCCGCCGGCTCCGCGGCCGGTACCGCCACAGCCGTTATGTCCCTGCATTTTAAATGTGTAATATCTTCTAAACTATTCATTTAAATTACATGCTGTGAAGGGCCATATTGATCTATATTAAATGCGCAATGTATTTAAGGTACTTAATTGGATAAGGATTAATTCTGTATTGCTTAAAATCGCTTCGTAAATAAGGCATTATTTCTTGTAAAAAGCAAAGGATAAAATAACGGTTATTGTGTGTTACCACTAAGAGATAGACATATACCATCGCGAACTTTTTTGTAGACCATTTTAAGGTGAACAATACTGTACTACATTATTTTGATCTATCTCGTTGGGTTCAGCCAGCGTTTGCAATGACAGAGCAAAAAAATGTGTTTATTTACGACATCACATTAGAAACCTCTAAATTATCAGTGTTTTTCTACTATGTTATGCATATATTATACATATAAACTTTCCAGTTGAATCACTCTATCTATTAAAAAAAACCGCATCATAATCCGTTGCGTAGTTTCAAAGATTTAAGCATACATGGGGACATAGGGACAGAGAAAGCGACTTTGTTTTATACTATGTAGTGATATAATAGCTGATAGATAAATAGGAGTAAATAGTAAATACTCCTAAAATGTTTCATCTGCGGGTAATTGTTCTTCCTTAGTTTTTATTTTTTTAAATTTTTTTGCCCACATTTTTGGTTAATAATCTATAATTTAATTTTCAAGAAATATGATAGTGTACCACCTACCTATTAAAATTTTGTTGTTTAATTTATAGCCTCAAGTTAAAGTATAATGTATATAAACTTAAAAAAAAATACTATTTTTGTAGTAAGCTTCGAGCCTGGGGCCTCTTTGGTTCAGGGGACCGTGACATTTTCCCAGCTGTGCCACTCTGTAGTTACGCCACTGCATACGGCCTATGGATGTTTGTAACGCAAAGGCATAACTTTGCTACCGATCCTTTAACGCAGTGTTTTTCAATCTGTGGGTCGCGAACCCCAGGGGGGTCGCGGAGCCAGACTCATGGAGGTAGCCAGCAAAAAGAAAAATGCAAGGCGTAACACTAGAATAAAAACACAATTTTAGTGCGAAGGATGGGCTTGTTCGATTAAGCACTTACTTCAACGTCTTTACACTATGTGGACACTAGAACAACACCTTTTTACCTGAATCCGCGGGTGGCGCGAGGCGCTTGGTCTCGCCGTCACTTAAACTTTGTCAACTACATAGTGCTTATTTTTCATACTCTTGCGGCTTATTATTAAAAAAAAACCATTTACGTAGTCTTATAAATTAGTTATTTGCCTGTCTATAGCACAAGGGGGTCGCCAGAATTTATGAACCTGTAAAGGGGTCGCGAAATTAAAAATTACTCTTATCAGCGCCGAATGGACCGAAAGAACCGAATTACAGAATTCTATATTATGAATATTAGGGTATAAGTGACTCACCACGATCTTTAGAGCCAAATCCAACCTCACCTGTACGTGGTGCATCCTGCTGACTACCAAAGAGAGGCAATAGAGAGGTAGGGTACAGCGTATTTGGAAGCTGCCGGACTGGGAAAGAACTTCCACCTCACAGAATACCGTAGTCAAATAACAATTCCCTCGAGGGTTGTTGTGTTCCTGCGAGTAAGATCACCCGAAAGGAAGCAGATGCTGCGTTGGTAGCTGGGGTGACGCGTGCGAGCGATAAGTTGCGAGCAACGGTAAACGCTTCACATCAGGAGGGCCGTTTACTTGTCTGTCACCCCATAAAGTATAAAAAATGTCTACTAGAGGCTCATAAATCCCCAGTAGTTTTTTTAGGCTTCCTCCTAGGAGACCCAATAATTTTAGTTTTATACTACGACGGGTGGCAGACAAGCATACGGCCCGCCTGATGTGAAATGGTTACCGTAGCCATATTAACGCTCGCAGCATAAAATATCGCTCGCGCGCCGCCAACCCCGCTGCCAACGCAGCATCTCCTTCCTTTTCGATGACCTCACTCACTTGCAGGAACACTACAACCTTCAAGGGAATTGTTATTTGACTGCGGTATTCTGTGAGGTGGAGGTACATTCCCCAGTCGGGTAGCTTACAATTACGCTCCCTACCTCTCTTTTCGCCAGAGCTTAGTTTGTCAGCAGGGTGTACCGGGTGCAGGTGAAGTTGGCTTTGGTTCAAAGCTGTTGATGAACTACTTACACACCCTAAATTTCTCTGAATTCTGAATCCTTAATAAACTCTAGTGTTTGGTTGTTACAGGCAAGTCGCCATTTTTCCCCGGCGTGGAGGAAGCGGCAGTGGCGGCGGGAGCGGCGGGCGCTGGCTCACCCTCCGTCCCCGCCGACCAGGCTCAGGACGTCGTGTCCAGGCTGAGTGCTGCTGGTGAGTCACATCATCATCATCAGGTCATGTTAGTCTCCACTACAGGAGCACGACCCTCTCTCGTCCGTCCCAGACAGAAGGGAGATTTGGCCTACACTCCCCACGCTGGCCAGACGGAGTGGGGGAGGCCTGATCGATGTTTTATAATGTATTTCCCTTAGTCGCCTTGTACGACATCCACGGGCAGAGACGGAGTGATTCTATTCTAGTCTGCCGGAAACCACACGGCCAGTTGATTGAAAGTGCTGGTGAGTGCACCAATTTTATTGTACAATAGGCTATTTTCCAATGTTTAAAAATTGTATAAATTATTTAACAATATCGTAAAATACACAAAACTATAAAGATCTGCAAACTTTCATTCTAATATCTTCAGTCAGCCTTTTTATAGCATAGATCGTAGTTTGGCGAGAAAGTCCATTTTAAAAGTATGAAATTATTAAAAAATAATATTTCCATTGGAGAAGCAATAAAAAATGCTATAACTTTTATTATGATACTAATAACATAAACGTAATATTTAACATAGCTGTCGTACAAATTTCTGATTTGATGCGTACAAAATACAAACCTGTGACGTCATAATTCGGTAGTCTTTTGTATGGAGCGTTTTGCGGCAGTCTAAAAATTGTGATTTTCAAACTACCATGTTTCGAGAGATTTTTATGCTATCGAGGTAATTCTTTCACCTATGGTTACATATCAAACAGAAAAAAATGTTAGTCAAATAGCCTATTGTAGGAAAACTTAAACTAGTCTTTATGACGTGAAAACGGGTACATCTTTAAAATTGGTTCCACAGGGAGCCAATTGAAAAAAACGAATGATAACAGAATCGGGGGATACAGTTTGGTGTTGCAGCTACATATCTATCATCTCCATCCAAAATTCAATCACACCACTGGATAGATGAAGGATCAAAGAATTTATTACGCCAAGTGAGGACTATGGAACATCGCGTGCGGGGGAGGGGAAGCGCTGCCATTTTGAGATAATTTTAGTGCGTATAACGTATTCACGTACAACACACGTCCGTGTCCATGACACAGCCATACTCCATTTTTTTATGGGGGGGGGGGGGGGCAAGCGAGCATGTGGGTCACCTGATCATCATCGCCCATACCCATAGACATCAGCAACACCATGGGGTGGCGTATCCGTTGCCAGTCGTTTATGGGAATAATTGACTCTGTTCTAGAAGGCTCCCAGGTCGTATTTATTTGGGAATACTGCTGAGGTTTATTCTACAATGAGGGTCTTTTGGCTTTTGGCCGATTAGTACGATAATGCCCTATTCCGGAAATGGACACAGAGTCCTAAAAGGATCCATTACTGAAATGACTTAATCTCAAAACGACTTGTTCCGAAAATGACCTATTCCGAAAAGGACTTATTCCTATAAGGAGTTGTCCTTAAATGGACTCAATCCGGAAATGGAAATGAAATCTAGAAAACTGTAGCGTAGGGTCCAATCATTTGTCAATTCATAGCATCTTGTCAACGGTCTTGTTTGTTGTCTTGTCGTCTTGAAGTTTCACTGTCAAAAAATTCAGTACATTTTGACAATCTGGACCCGACGCCTACCTAGCGACATCTAATGTCAGAAAAAATATCAACATCCCCATTTGACAGTTAGTGGTAGAAAATGTCGTAGATCGTTAATTATCAAGATGATATAGATGGAATTTTAATTTATGGCAAGTTGTACGACTTGTACGTACGATAGTGGAACTCAGCGGCAGTTATAAAATCAAACAGCTTATTTGTTGTTTGTTTAACTTGCAAAGCTCACTCGTAAATGGCAAAGTTTTAGGTAATAAAAAGATTACAACTTTTGTATTTACACTTTTTTCACATAACCTCAAAATTCATGTGAAAAATGAAGTTTTTACTGATTTATTTGTATCTTTTACAAAAAAAAAATTGGCACGATATTTTGTAATTATTTGATACATTATTTTGTATTTATTAAATCCGTTATTTTGTAATTATTTAATTAACCCGTCATTTTGTAATTATTCGACGCGTTATTTTGTTATTATTTGACAAGTAGTTGTCAACCCATATTCCTCCCACTGCTGGGATACGGGTCTCCCCTCAATCGAAGGGGGTTTAGAGCATATTCCACCACGCGGCTCAACTGCAGGTTGGCGGAGGTCAGTGTCTTCAGGCCGACTTGGCTTAACGACTGTCATCTAATGACGACAGCTGGGACCGATGGCTTAACTAACTTGCGGTTTAACATGCTCTCCTAATTACGGAGTAGCTTTGAGATAAATAAACCGATCCATGGACAGGCTACTGTCGACGTTGCTTGACTTACCTGATCGATTAGAATACCACGCGCAACGACGCCATCGAGCTCCTTTGACACGTTATTTTGTAATAATTTATTTCGTTATTTAGTAATTATTTAACTCGTTAATATGTAATTATTCGACGCGTTATTTTGTAATTATTTAACTCGTTATTTTGTAATTATTTAACTCGTTATTTTGTAATTATTTAACTCGTTATTTTGTAATTATTTAACTCGTTATTTTGTAATTATTTAACTCGTTATTTTGTAATTATTTAACTCGTTATTTTGTAATTATTTGACACGTTATTTTGTAATTATTTGACACGTTATTTTGTAACAATTTCAGGGTTGTCAATGTGCGTGAGCGCGCTGGGCTCGCCGGCCCGCTCATCGCCCGTGTCGGCCGGCTCCGAGCACGGCGAGCGGTTCAGCCGGAAGGTGTTCGTCGGCGGCCTCCCGCCAGACATCGACGAAGGTAAGGCACTCATGTTTTACCCGACTGCGGCAAACCCCTAATGCCTCTGCCTCACTGGGACGCCATGGCGACGTCGCCCGCCACGTATTCCAAACAGCTTATATTAAAATGTATGGCGATTAGGGTGAGACTCCACCAAAGCGGAGATGTGCGGAGATGTCTGAAGCGGAGACTGAGACTGAGAGAGAACTGGAGCTGAGCGGAGATGAGATGTGTGAATAACGAAATTCTATTGGTTGTTAGAAAACATCTCGTCTCCGCTTTGGTGGAGTCTCACCCTTAGGGTGAGGCCAAACGAGCGTAATTTTGTGAGTTGTGAGTCGCGTAATTCGCGTCGGTTTCATACAAATGACGAATTCATTTTACGTCGGCACTGTACATTTATATGAAACCGGCGTTAATTACGCGACTCACAACTCACAAAATTACGCTCGTTTGGACTCACCCTCAACTGGCTTGGCGACGGTGTGGCAACGTAGCCAATTTGGAAGTTTCAATGTAAACTGTTTGGTTACGTAGCCGGCGACGTCGCCATGGCGTCCCAGTGAGGCAGATGTCTAAGGGTTGTATGTTTAACCCAGACACTACTGCAATGTCAGTATTTCAGTCATTGGAAATTCACCCTATTCCATATATTGTAACTGACAACTGATATATATAATATGGTAGGGAAATAGGGATTAATTTTATAATAGACTAGCTGACTCGCGCAACTTCGCCTGTGTGAGATAGAGCTTGGAAGTGAAGCGTCAGCTTACCATTTGAAAAAGTAAGCTTACCATGTGAGTCAATTTTAAAAGATAGATACATGCTATCACTGAGTGGTTTTTGGATCTTTTTAAGATGAATAATTCCTCTCTCAAAAGGAATATTTTTCCACATTTTTCCAACATTTTTCATTGTTGCTCCGCTCCTATTGATTACCTTCTTCAAAAAATAGGCTATCTAACACTAAAATTCTTGAAATTAGCGCGTTCAACCAACCAAATTCGAGAACGGTTAGGCCGATTTAGCTGATTTTGGTTTTGAAATGTTCGTGTAACCCAGAGAAGGTTTAAACGGTGAGAAAATATGGAAAAATTGAAGGAATATATAATTGATATAGAATGTATTTCGACGCCATTTTAAATAAGTTTCACATCAATTCCTATGTAACTATTATTAATACTATGCAGTTACTAGTTCCTAAGGATGAAAAGCTAAAGATAATTAACAGATAAGACCTAGTTTTAATATATTTTCCCATCGCTGACTGTGTCAAACTGTGCAGGCCGGACGGGTAGCTTTGTTGTGGAATCAGGTCAGTGGTGTCATTGTGGTTGTCTTTGTGTTTCATACAATGGCCGCTGAGCTGATCTGTAGGTCGCGGTTTACGTAGGTCAAATATTGGTAGATTTTGCGCGTTTTTAGGGATCCGTGCCTCCAAAGGAAAGAACGGAACCCTTAGGCTCAATTTACCCGGCTCTCGATCAAAACCTCTCGATGCAGATGGTCAATACCTTCGATCATATAGTGGTAGATGCACAGTTCCGTGCAAAATCAAAAATAATATCGACCCCGCACGTATACGTAGTGTACGTAGATAGATGTACACCATCTCAAATATTTACAAAAAAGTTGTAAAGGTTCATACAGTTTAATCTAATTTAAACCTTAAGGTAATGATGATAAGCATGTAAATAAATCCGTGTTAGGCTCGTTACATATTATCTTCGGGTTTAATGACAGAATAAGGCAATAAAATTTTATGATACTTAGAAAAATCTGAAATGAAATCGTATCCACACTAGTCTCGTGCTAACTCACAGTTGAGCAAGGATCCTATGGTTCAATTTACGCCGCCGCTAAATGAAATTAGGGTTTTTTCTAGGCTTATCAGCGGCTCAGGGGACTGTCTACGCGACTGGAGAAATAGGCCCTACCCCTCACGGTGGCAGACTTTTATTTTGGAGTGCTTCACCACCATTGTATTCTATTATATTCCTCTGACTCTATACATGTTCATCTCACTGCTTAGGTTCGGAAACTGGTAGAATGCCTGGTTGGTTTACTGGGCGCGATAGCGGGGCGGGTAAACATCCTCTTGCGGGGTTGGTTTACTGGGCGAGAGACTGGCTGAATCCTGTGATATAACCGTAAGGTTGTACAGGGGACCGTTAGCTGTAGGCATAAAAAAGATCATTATAAAGTAGTTATTGTCTACTATTAGTTGGTCCATGCCACTACAGTGATCCACTTAGGGACAAAACGATCCTACTCGTATGCCTGCAGCTAATGCTCCCCTGTGCACAATCTTTCGGTTATATCACGGTATTGCGAGTTTATCGCCCAGTAAAACTAACCCCTTTATTCCCACCTGTTCTGTTGAGTAGTTCTGTTGGCAGAACTACTGGTAATTTTTTTCCCATTAGTTCTGTCCACAGAACAAATGTTTAAGCAATTCCCACCTGTTCTATTGAGTAGTTCTGTTGGCAGAACTACTGGTATTTTTTTTCCCATTAGTTCTGTCCACAGAACTGTTTTGTTGCGTAGGTCGCCACGAACCTTGTGATTCAAACTATTTACTTCTCCATGCAATCAATTATCAAGTACTGGCCACTTGAGGTATTTATTCTTCATTTGTTTCCTGACGTAGATGTCACACCAAGCAAGAGGAGCTTTCTATAAGACAGACGTCATTTTAGTAGGTCAAGCAATTTTCCCATCGTCCTATAAAAAGTGCCATTTATAATTCAATAGCGCCATGGACACAGGTGGACTTGAGGCCGTGCATAAATGCGGCAAATTAAATGCATGCAGGAACATCGGTAAGTAGATAGTGTTGTGACTTCCGTTGCTAGGCTACCAATTGTTCCGCGTCGAAACTAGTTCATGGCTTCATATTAATTGAAAATAAACAGGTTTTACATAGTTAAAACTGTGAAAAGCCTGTTTATTTTCTATTACCTTAAAATTAAATTAAAACATCGCACGCGCAGCATGCGCCACCATAGCGAAATTTATCTATTTTATTTATTTTTGTCACTTTCCCGAATTGATATCGGAAAACAAAGGTCACTTTACATTACTACTTTTTGATGCTCTACACGAATCCGAAGTCAGAATTTCGAAATTTTGAGTTTTTTGGCAACGGACGGACAGACAGAACGACCGGTTTATAAGCTCGATAAATTTCGCTGAAAATACATAAATGTTATACCTCACTTACTCCCCTCAGCGATTTTTCCATAGTTCACGAACAGTCTTTATTTCCCTTAAAAGGCTGGCAACCGATCGGCGACCCCTTAGTGTTGCTGATCTTCTTGGGCGGTGATGATTGTTTTCCACCAGGTGACCCACATGCTCGTTTACCGCCCTTTTATATAACTAGGCGGATTCTAGCCCACGGGGCCGAAATCGATGTTGACTTGAGCGAGTAGATTCACTGAGTGTATGTTTTCCATTGATTTTAAAAAAACAGCCTTAGATATAGAGACAATTTTAGACAGTTCTTTTCAACGGACCTTCGGTCTTACCTCTCACGTTTCAACTCCGGCGTTGGAATTGACTCATTCAAACACGTGACGGAGTTGACGATGCCCGTCTATTCCATTAATCCAGTGATTCCCAAAGTGACTCCCCACGGGTTAACGGGAGACTCCGCGGGGTTCTACGTTGGCGATCTAAGCCTCACACATTTTGACGATTTTTGGGAACATCACTCACTCTCGCTCGCCGCATCGACTCGCAAGAACACAAGTTACAGGGGATATACGATTATTAATAAATTTTAACAAAAAAAACAACTCCAAACATTGCTCTACATTTAAGTATATAGATACAGGCTGATGATGATGATGATGATGATGAAAAAGTATGGGACCAATCTGGAGGTTTAGGTACTCTTTCAAATAAAAAAGTTTTTTCAAATCGGTTTATAAATCACGGAGTAATGAATAGCAAACTTTAAAAAAAATGTAGCCGAATTGAGAACCTCCTCCTTTTTTGGAGTCCATTAAAAATATAATTTAAAAAGTAAGTTCAGATGTCCCAACCTTGGGGAGACGCCAGTACTGTAGTAGTCCTGATGTCTCCCCGAGGGGGGCCGTCAGGGGAGACAGGAGTCCGAAGGGGTCAAAACCACTACAGTCGGTGGTGCTAGATCACCATTTGACTAATGACGACATCTCAAGTTTATGCCATTTTGAATTCATGCAAATAAAACAGTGCTATTGAGAGCCTTTGTCAGCTAGTAGCTTTAAACATCGTAACCTAGGTATTATTTGCATCAAAGTGCACAGCGGGACGTTCCTATTTTTAGCATAAGTAAATTCTCCACTACCGTTCGATTTTGCAACAGTATCTATTACAGTTAGAACAACGTATTTTGAAGGAAAGGAAAAACGTTTGTTAGGTTTGTAATTTGTCAAGTTTTTGAAAGATATCATAAAGAATATTTTGATATGAAAATGGGTCTTTGGTTTTAGTTATTAACAAAGGGGACATTCATTTATTACGTAATACTATTATCGCTAGTTTTTGACCCCTTCCCCCCCTATTATAAGCAAAAATAAGAATAGGCCGACCCACTCCCCCCTGTTAAATATTTATTACGTAAGAATCTAAAGGAAAAAAAAAACAATTTTTCTAAGTAACAATTTTTAGAAATGTTTATTTGTACTTACAAAGGTGCTAATAATTTTTATTTTTTGGTAG
Organism: Hypsopygia costalis; assembly: GCA_937001555.2. NCBI lineage: Eukaryota > Metazoa > Arthropoda > Insecta > Lepidoptera > Pyralidae > Hypsopygia > Hypsopygia costalis. The sequence continues at coordinate 2,434,152 of OW443355.2, forward strand.
TAATAAACTTTGGTTATAATCATTCATCTATAATTTTAATATTGCGCATTTGTGATCTTACGTAAGAACTATCAAGACTCCCTCAGGGTTGCCAACCATACTGTTAAAAACAGTATTATACTGTTTTCTATGCTTTAATACTGTTGAAAAAAACTTCATTTGACCATAGCACTGTTTATTGTACTGCTCCGCATGCACTGGGCCTTAGTATACTGTTTGTTTTACTACGCAGCTTTTAATATACTGTTTTCCTTGTAAAAAAAGTTGGCAACCCTATCCCACCCCCTTGTAAGAAAAAATAAGACATGGCCGACCCCCCTCCCCCCCTAAATCGTCTTACGTAATAAATGAATGGCCCCAAACATCTTTACTATTATATATTATTGACGGCCTCTGTGGTGTAATGGTTAACATGCCGGCTCATCAACCAGAGGTTTCGGGTTCGAATCCCGGTGCGGGCAGTGTCGGTACTCACCATGGTACTGACATTAGTGCGTGGTCTTGGATGTTTGTGTTCGTTAATTCAATGTCTGTTGTTCATTGGACCCACAACACAAGATTGTACTATGCTTACCGTGGGCCTGTGAGTGTTGTCCATTTATTTATTTATTATTTATCTCTTTTTAATCACGGGTCAAGCCCGGTCATTTGATAGGCATGCGCGGGGATATGGATCCAACGCGTAGAGGCCCCTTTGAGAAGTTTGATGTAATGTTGTACGCCCGCCGTGACCCGCTCCAGGATATGTCAATGGAACGACATACCCATGAGCAGGTCTCGGCAGGCGTTGAGACTATTGCGAAGTGTGATGGAAAATTATTATTTATTATTATTATCTTAGTCGGTAGAGCTCCGGGGTTTCTACTAGTTAAGCTAAACCGCAGTATAAGTAATAGTACTACGTACAGTATAGCCGGTCTCTGCCGCTCTCACTAGTCTACCTCACCCCCCCTCTGAGACCGATGTGGAACCGTTCGCAAGGAATGCCACAACGTACGAATTGACGTCGCTGGTATTTTATTCTCCATTCAGTGTAAAATAAAAGATGGGAGTTACTTCTGCAGTGGACGGATGTCTTAACACATGGAAAGTCAAAAAGAAAATTTTATTCGTTCCCTTTGGATGAAATAAGGTACAGATTTCTTTTAGCTTAGTGACCCTACCGTCTAAACTGTAGAGTTTAGGCGGTAGGTCCCCCGCTTAGGAACCCTACCGTCCAAACTGTAGCCGATTCCCATCGAATATTTTGATTCCCAAAAATAGGTTATTGACATTTAAGTTATAGACATACAGCTCAGTCGGTACAGCTTCAGAGCTTCTACCAGCTATGCTAAACACAATAGGCTATTTGACAATGTTCAAAATTTATATAAATCATTTAACGATATCGTAAAATACACAAAACTATAAAGATCTGCAAACTTTTATTCTAATTTTTCTAATATCTTCCGTCCGACTTATTTTAGGGTCCATCAAAGTTTGGCGGGGTTTATTTTAAAAGTATTAAATTAAAAAAATATTATTTCCATTGAAGAAGCAATAAAATATGATACTAATTACATAAACGTAATATTACGTATGGCAATTAAACAAGGCGTTTTGTGAATATTAACTGGAGTCAGTGCAAATACTTACCATAGCAATCGTACAAACTTATGATTTGATTCATATAAAATACAAACCTGTGACGTCATAACTCAATAGCCTTTTGTATGGAGCGTTTTCGGGAAATTCCAAAATTGTGATTTTCAAATTAACATATCTGGAGAGATTTTTATGCTATCGAAGTAATTCTTTCACCAATGTTTATATTATTGAGACGTCCCTACATATCAAACCGAAAAAAATGTTGGTCAAATCCGCTACGCTACGACGGCCGCTAAGAAGTACACGCTAAGAAAAGTAGTGTACACTGCTTCCACGCTAACCAAGATGAAAATCTTGTCCGCGCTAGACACGACGCGCGACGTTTCTGCTGCGGTGCGGTGGTTTCCGAGCCTAGATCCGACAAAATTCTTGTCTAGCGCTAAAGAAACGACACGAATTCTTGCATAGGCCCGGCGACTTATCTTAGCGTGTACAAGAGGCCGAAGTTAGATTTTCGCAATCAAATAATCCGATAGGCATTGATTTCAGCTTAGGCAGTAAGGCCCCAGCCCCTAGCGTCAACATCTTGACACGTATTCCATACTATTTGCGTATACTGCCTAGGAACATGCTAAATTCCTTGTATAATTTGTTCCAGATGAGATAACGTCATCGTTCCGGCGGTTCGGCCCTCTGGTGGTGGACTGGCCCCATAAAGCTGAGAGCAAGAGTTACTTTCCGCCAAAGGGCTACGCGTTCCTACTGTTTCAGGTATGATAATATTCTGTGTAAGTTTGTTCATCATTGAGTGGAGCGAGCGAAACGGTAATATACGCCGAAAAGTCATTCTTGGAAATGAATAGGCTCCAAAACCACGGAACCGATTTTGATGGAACATGTCACAATTAAAGATGACATGCTTGAGGTTTGAGTCTAAAAAAATTGAGATCGATCATGTCCTTCAGGAATGATCATCAAATATGTTTATGGAACTCACAACGAATTCAATCAGAAGAAATTAGTAGGAGTAGGAAGATTTTGGATGAGTTCCCCTCTTGGCAAAGTGAGAGACAGCTATATGTCAAATAAGGCATTAAAAGCCTAAAGAGATGGCTAGTTAAATGAAGCTCAACTGCCGTGCACCACGGATTTTAAATATCTAACGCTATTGGGGATCTAAAATAGTGAGTTTGTTACCTAACACTGGATGTGTTCCAATAATATGAACTGCAAAATCGCCTGAACGCTTGGTAGTTCTCCCTTGTTGCTACCAAGTTTGACATCCCCTCTTGCCAATGTAAGAGACAGCTATATGGCAAATATCTGTAGTTTTCAAATCGCCTATCTTACTTTTGGGAAGCTTCGGCACATCCTCACCGCAGATATGGGGTATATCTGCGGTGAGGATGTGCCGAAGCTTCCCATATAATGCTTCAAGACCAAAGTGTTCAATCAGTGCGTCCTCCCCGCTATGACCTACGGTGCAGAAACTTGTACGCTGACCGTTGGGCTGGTTCACAGATTAAAGGTCACACAGCGAGCGATGGAGAGAGCAATGCTTGGTGTTTCTTTAAGGGAACTCGACGGAGAACCAAAGTGGTCGACATAGCTCTCAGAGTCAGCGAATTGAAGCGGCGGTGGGCTTGCCTCATCTGCCAAGTCAGCGATGACAGATGGGGTAGGAAAGTCCTAGAGTGGAGGCCACGTATGAGGCTACGAAGCGTAGGGCGCCCCCTCTAGATGGACCGACGAATAAAAAAAAATAGCTGGTAGTGGTTGGATGCGGAAAGCGGAGGATCGCATATGGTGGAAAGCATTGGGAAAGGCCTATATGCAACAGTGAGTAGATACAGGCTGATGATGATGATCTTTTACTTAATTCTAGGATGAAAGCTCAGTAGCGGCACTGATGGAAGCATGCATCACAGACGACGACAAGCTGTACCTGTGCGTGTCGTCGCCCACGATCCGCGACAAGCCGGTTCAGATCCGGCCGTGGCGGCTCGCCGACGCGGACTTCGTGTTGGACGCGAGCATGCCGCTGGACCCGAGGAAGACCGTGTTCGTGGGCGGCGTGCCGCGTCCCTTGAAGGCTGGTGAGTATTGGGGCTTCTGCTAGCTGATACATCATCATCATCAGGTCATTTTAGTCTCCACTACAGGAGCACGACCCTCTTCCGTCCGTCCTAGACAGAAGGAGGATTTTACCTATACACCCCACGCTGGCCAGACGGGTTGGGGAGGCCTGATCGATGTTTTATAATGTATTGTAGTCTTTAGTCGCCTTGTACGACATCCACGGGAAGAGACGGAGTGATTCTACTCTAGTCTGCCGGAAACCACACGGCCAATATATGCAATATAATAGCTGATACATAAATAGGAGTAAATACTCGTACTCCTAAAAAGTTTCACCTGCGGGTAATTGTTCTGTTCTTCCTTAGTTTTTATTTATTTAAATTTTATTGCCCACAATTTCATGCTCGATAGGCGTAGTAAATCATAATGCATTATCTTACCTCGAGCTCAACCCTTGCTCAACTCACTGGTGGGATACGGGTCTCCCCTCAATCCAAGGGGTTAAGATTAAGAGCATACTTCACCACGCTGCTCAACTGCGAGTTGGTGGAGGCCAGTATTTTCAGGCCACCTAAAGGCTGTTACTGACTTGGCTTAACGACTGTCGTCTATCGACAACAGCGGGGACCTGCGGCTTAACTTGCCCTCCGAAATACGAAGCTCGAGGTAAATAAACCTTATAAGACAGGCTGCGGCCAACGTTGCATAAGTTGCGTGTTCAATTAGATATGCGAGCAATGACGCCATTGAACTCCCTGGTGAGTATGAAATCAAATTATTTGTTCTGTCGTTGGGCCCTGACACTTGTTGTTGTTGTACAATTTTTGCATTAATTATTGTTTCAGTGGAACTAGCGATGATTATGGACCGGCTGTACGGAGGCGTGTGCTACGCCGGCATCGACACGGACCCTGAACTCAAATATCCCAAGGTGAGACATGCGCTGTAGTACTTTTTTTATGTATAACATACCCGTGTGATGTGTAGGGGTTACCGTAGCCATATTAACGTTCGCGAAATACTGCTCGCGAGCCGCCACCCCCGCAGCCAACGCAGCAACTCTTTCTTTTTGGTGACCTCACTTACAGGAACAGAAGCACCCTCAAGGGGATTGTTATTTGGCTACGGTATTCGGTGAGGTGGAGGTACTACTCCACCCCAGTCGGGCTGCTTAACAAATACGCTGTACCCTAAAGAAGTTATCATGGCCTATGGACGCCTGTATCATCAGAAGCATCACATGCGCGTTGCCGACCATGTAGAAACCTCTTCACGCCCTTTTTGAAGAACCCCATGCTGTAATCTCCTGGGGAAAACCTCGACAAACAGTTTGTTCCAGTCTTGACAGTCCATATTTTATTCCTAGACTGAAAATGGGATCAAACAGAGCTTGTATGTCTCCAGACGAGATTGGTGGTCGAATGGTTAGCAATGACCACTTTGACTCCGAGGTTGCGGTTACAATACAAATATTTGTGTGCATGAGCATGTCTGTTTGTGTTGGCCTGGTTTTATATAATAATATAATAGGTACATGTATGTGTGTAATAATATTTAAGTATAATATCTAAGTAAAAATCTAGAAAAAATATTTAAGTATAATATCAGTTATCTAGTACCCACAGTACAAGCTTTGCACTACTACATCGGGCGGAAAACAAGCATACGGCCCGCCTGATGTGAAGCGGTTACCGTAAACGTATTAACGCACGCAACATAATATATCACTTGCGCGCCGCCACCCCCGCTGCCAACGCAGCATCTTCTTTTCTGGTGACCTCACTCACTCGCAGGAACACAACAACCCTCAAGGGAATTGATATTTGGCTGCGGTATTCTGTGAGGTGGAGGTACATTCCCCAGTCGGGTAGCTTAAATTGTAATAATTAAAAAAGAGAGGTAGGGAGCGTAATTGACGCTCCCTACCTCTCTTTTCGCCAGAGCTTCGTTTGTCAGTCAGCAGGGTGCACCACGTGCAGGTGAAATTGGCTTTGGTTCAAAGATGTTGATAAACCACTTTTACACCCCTAAAACAACTTAGTAAAGCACTTAATTTGGGACTACATGGCCATGTGTAATTTGTCCAGGAATATTTATATTTATTTATTTGTTCCAGGGAGCGGGTCGCGTGGCGTTCTCAAACCAGCAGTCTTACATCGCCGCCATATCGGCTCGCTTTGTGCAATTACAACATGGAGACATCGATAAACGTGTTGAGGTGAAGTTTATTTCATGTTTTTTGATGCTACCTCTAGATGGCGTTTTTAGAAGTTAATAGGAAAGGAGTTTATATATGGTTAGATATGTCTGTGAAGAGTAAGTAAAGTCCTTGCCGGTCGACACTATTTATTGTGTTATTCACATAAAGTACAATTAATAAAAGTACAAATAAATTCAGTTGCATACACAGAACTACTAATATTTATGATAACAGTGGCTGACCCGACGGACGTTGCACTGTCTTCAATTTAATTCAATTCTTCATGGCGATCTTAGTGTTCCCGCCAATGGGGATGTTTGATATTTTTTCTGATTAGATGTCGCTAGGCAAGCGTCGGGTCCAGTTGTCAAATTGTACAGATTTTTTTGACAGTGAAACTTTAAGACGACAAAACGACACAAGACGTCAAGAAGACATTTGTCAAGATGCTATGAATTGACAAATGATTGGACCCTACGCTACAGTGCTGCCAAAAGACTCTCATTGCCCTGTCTTCAATATGATTAATTAATTCGAATTGGTTTCACACACGCTGTCAAATTACTGACAGTTCTGTCAAACGCCATGAAGTTAGTTAATATGGTGATAAGTTTTTTAAGTTTTTTTGTTTTTTTTTTTTCTAATATACCGCTCAACTTTGTTTTTTTTTTCTTTCGAACCTTCTGGCAATAACAAAGACAACGAAAAAAGAATCAGTGAAATCGGTCCAGCCGTTGGTGGAACTCGTGATGCCCATGACATAGGCAAATAGGGATTCATTTTTGTATATACAGATGTATTTATTCAGAATTACGTTTTTTTAATTTTATTCACATATTTCTTACATTTTTAAATATACAGTTGGTCACAGCCCTGTTGACAGCGGATCACGGAAACCTCTTTATGCAACTAAGACTCACATACTTGCCATATTGCTTTTTATATAAAGTTGAATGTTTGTCTGAAGTCACTTATATATTTTGTATATTATGTTCAACAGAGTACGTCTTTTGTTAAAATTAACAAATCAAATCAACATATTCTATTTAAAGAAAAGGAAAATTAAGTTGTTACAATAGATTTCTTAATTATACTTATTCAGGCACAGGCCCCAGTCGGGCAGCTTAAAATTTCGCTGTGCCTTACCTATCTTTCGGCAGTCGTTAGTCAGTAGGGTGCACCACTTGATTGGTTGTGCACCACGTTGCTCAAGATGGTGGTGATCCAGTTACACTCCAAATTTTGTTTAAATTACGAGTGTTACCACGTTTTGTTATAAATGATGAGTGTTATGCTTGCAGGTGAAGCCGTACGTGCTAGATGACCAGATGTGCGATGAGTGCGCGGGCGCTCGCTGTGGATCCAAGTTTGCGCCCTTCTTTTGCGCCAACGTCACTTGCCTACAGGTAAGCTTTATTATCGTTGACAACGCTCAATCATCCCACTGCTGGGATACGGGTCTCCTCTGAATCGAAGGGGTTTAGAGCATACTCCACGCTGCTCAACTGTGGGTTAGCGGAGGCTAGTGTTTTCAAGCCGCCCAAAGACCACTAAAACATGGCTTGACGACTGTCATCTAATGACAAGCCGGGACCGATGACTTAACGTGCCTCTAAAGCTCAGAGGAGCTCGAGATAAATGAACCCATCCATAGACAGGCTACGTTCGACTTTATTTAACTTGGGTGATCGATTAGACTGACGCGCAACGACGCCATCGAGCTCCTTCTCAACAACATATACACACAGTGCTTTTTTACCAGACGGGGTCCACCACACATCTGGGGATGTGTGGTAGGCTCCGTCTGGTAAAAAAGCACCACTCATTCCCACCACTGTCTCCTGTGTAGACAGGATTAACAGCAGCGACTAGCATAAAAGGCAATGAACAGTGAAGTCTATTGCAGTCCCGGGGGTAAGACTACGGCTGCCTTGGAACTCACAACGAATTTAATCAGAAGAAATTAGGAGTAAAAAGCTTTTGTAATTTGACTTCTCCTCTTAGTAATGTGAGAGACATGGTTCTTAATATATATTGTATCATTTCCAGTACTACTGCGAGCACTGCTGGGCGACGATCCACTCGCGGCCCGGCCGCGAGTTCCACAAGCCGCTGGTGAAGGAGGGCGCCGACCGGCCGCGCGCCGTGCCCTTCCGCTGGTGTTAGTCTGCGCGCTCGCACGTGATCGGGTAGTGGCGGGGAGGTCGTAGGCTACTTAGCGTCACTTTCGGTTCATAATGTCTTAAAGTAACAAAATGTCCATAGTATCAACGCGTCTAAAGTGTGAAAAAGTTGAAAGTATCAAAATGTCCTAATTGTCAAAATGTCTGGAGTGTCAATCAAAATGTCTTTCAGAATCAGAATCGAATCAGAAAATATTTGTCTAACTGGTGCCTCGGTTGTTGAAATACAGTTTTTACTTATAATCTGGCATACAATAACACAACATAAATTAATCATGAAATAATTCCACTTTTTGAATTACGTCCAATGATGTTTTACGTATGGGCCGGCACAAATAGTCAAAACATGGCATACGTTAATAATTTCACATTATTCTATAATGATTGACAGACTTTCCAAATTTGTCATCTATACCATCTATAGTTGAGTGAATTAAATTAAGTCACTCTGTATATCTAATACCCAATTGCAGCCAAATGTCGTTGAAATTTTGAATTGATATAGGACATTAGACTATTATTTTTGGCAACAGTGACAGTATATTGATCCATTTTTCAACCTTCACTTTTTTCAACAAATGCACTTTGCTACTATGTGCATTTTAATACTTTAGACTATACTATACGAGCCGGAAGCCTGGCATGGAGGTAATAGGTAGTGGCAGGAACAGGGGGTAGGAATGGAGAAATTGATCATTCTAAAAGCTTTCAACGCTACACTAAATGAACTAACTGGAGCTCGGCGTAGTGTGAGAAATGTTACTTAAAATCCTCAATGATACCCTACTGCAAAGAAGGGGACAAAATTTGTTTGTTTGAAGTTGTGTAGTGGCAGGGCGTCCAAGGAAGAAAATTGAGCATTCTGACAATTCCATTCAGTCTATTTTTGGTCTTGAACAATCCTGGGGTAATTTTTGTAGTTTTACTTGGATATAATCAATGGGCATCAAAATACTATACATATATCCATATACAATACCATCTGACAGAAAATTTTAAGAGCCGCATTAGAAATTGAAATATTTGATCGTTAAAAAAATATTTTAATTATTTTAGAATGCCCAATGATCACCTACTACGTCATGAGCTTATTTGCACTATTTCTACCATTTCTACCATGAACATTGGGTAGATAATGTTCCTAACGTTGGTAATTATGAATTTTCTTCCCATTATATATGCTAATTTGACTATCTATATCTTGTAATTATATTCATGCTATATACTAATAGAAATGGTGGAGAAAAAATCGCGGTCACCAGTGGGAAAAGAGTTCGGAATAAGCATCAGAGCCATGCTAAATTTGATTTAAATAAAAAAGCTAGGTGTTTAAATCAAAATGAGGTGACTGTTTGGATCGATTTACCTAGTAAATGGTACGACATAAAACCTTATATAAAATGTTGTTTGTACCTATACTAAGGAAAGGTAGCTTGGCAACAAACTTTCCTGACCTACCTAAATACTACCCTGCTACGCTTAAACTACACCTACTCACGCCACATTAATTCAAAATGTTATATTTTTGATCTGGTAGCTCACACGATATTTAGCTATTTTTGAAACACTCCAAGGAATATTGTTTATTTCAAAAATAGCTATTTTCCAATATATATTGCCTACTGTATTCGCTAACCGAAAACTACCAAAATATAACATTTTGATAAAGTACCCAAAGACAAGGATAAAAACGACACAGACTAAACACCTGCTACGGAAGCAGTTCGTCGCTATCAAACATCCACTTACTACTCGGATTAGATTTTTCCACTAGGTATTTGGTAGCAACTAGCGTGTTGCTAGCAATATTACGCAGTTTCGTATGTTTTCCACATACAAAACTGCATAATGTTGTCTACGATAATATACGGATACGACCTTTTCTCATCGGAAACTGTATCGCCAATATGGCTATAGAAATAAAAACAATTTACTAAGCAACATTATCCAATGTTTAATAAGTAAGCAGAATATAGAATTCAAGTACAAGGAATTAACGTTTGTCTCATCACTGTTTCCGCAAACTGAATGTTGTCAGTTCTAAAACTGCGATTTTGGTAGTTTTATCCGCGGATATGGTGATATGACAAACCATAGATTTCGATTTAAGCAAAATATGTATCCAAAAATCTTAGCTAGTTGTTTGTTTGTTTGTGGATAAGCTCATCTTGAGACAGAAGTGACGCGTCTTAAGGATATATGCGATGGCGATTGGTACTGTGTTAATTGCGATCAATTGATTATCATTCATTTGGAACTGCTTGATTTGGCAATAAAACATTTATTCTTGAGAGTAAATGTCAGTTTGAAATGAATCATTGTCACTAAATACCTTAAAGCGATTATATTATATTAATGGATCGATCGCAGTTTCGCAATTTACCACAAGCCGTTACAATAAACGCGTACGCTCACTTATCGTAAGATATTTATGTAAGACATAAGTGAAATGTCTGAATTTCTCGATATATAAAAAACATAATTGTACCTGTGTAGCTAGAATGAATTTCCTAAGATTTCCACTTTGGGTTAAGTGTTGTTAGATTCAAAGCTACAAAGTATTTTTTATCAATTTTATAGTCAATGCAACGTCAAAACTTCGTTCTTTCATTATAATGTGTTAAAATAAACTAAAGACATCAATATGAAGTCATACATATTTATGACCATAATTATATTATGTAGTCATATTTGATTAAACATATGTATTATTATGTATTAAGTAGGAAATCCTTTTCAACAATTTCTTAATTGATGGTTATTTACTGTGTTTTTGTAATCTCTTGAGCTGTTCTTCTCTAAAACCTAACGCTAGTATATCTGGAGAGTATTTTGAAACATCACGCGATGTTACCTCTGGGTAGCCTTAATTTGGTAATTATTCGACATAGAGAAGATTATTTTTGACTATAAAATGATTTGTTAATACTATATGTGGCTTTCAATTTAACTGCATCCTATTAATAATGATCACTTGGATATTGTTGCGGTTGTTTTCGCCAATTATTTTGTATTTGCATTGTCGTGTCGGTATTTATTCGGTATTGCCTGATTTATGTTAGATTTTCTACCATGAAGGTTGTTTGACTTTGTCCTTCTCAGGACATTTGCTTGCTACGGTGTGTTCTGCAAAATTTCTCAAATTTGCATGACTTGACTGGGAATTGTATATTTCGGTCATTTCGTGTTCAACTCGAATAATGTAGGCCCTATAAAAACGATGCAATCACCGTAAGCGTAAGTTCAATGGCTTAACTCGGAGTTCGTCACTTAAATTATCGAATACACTTTATATGGTGATTATAATTAGTAGATATTTTATAAAACTAATACGATTTTTACTGCGAGCACCTCGTCTTTATTGAATTCAGAGTATTTAGCACAAGCAAATAAGAATTACTATAAAATGAATGTTAATGAATGCGAGTTAACTTGAGTACCTATTGGATATTTCACTATTTTAAACTGCATTTGGGATTTCAAAAAATTTGGGAATTTGGTCTTGAATTTCAGCAAGTTCTTTCTTTATTCCCGCCATACGAATGTATTCTTTGATTTCCTGTTGTGATTTTTGATTAAACTACGTACAACACGTAAAGAATTAATTTGTGAGCATAGTTAAATTTTGCTTTTATTGTTCTGTCTGTCAATATTTTTCTTGAAACGGGCATCCTTTTTTTAATTATTTAAAGTCCCTTATCACTTATTATACATATTATATAAAAAAAAGAAAAAGTAAGGCACATGTTGTAATCATGTACCTTACTTTGTGCGGTAATCCGCAAATGTGAAAGTTTTTGCAAAACCAACGTGCTTATGTAGATATAATGATTTATAGTTTTCCGTTTTCTCACGTATAAAATGAATAATTACTAATAAAATGTATCTTCGAGTTAAGCCTCGTTAACTTCGGCAGTCGTCAAGTCGTTTCGCCTTGAATGGAATTATTTTGTTCCTAAGTATTTGTTTCGTTGCTGGGAGGCGGTAGGGACTCGTTTTTAGTACAAACATTGTTACCAATTTGGCTGTAGTTCGAGTTTCTTATTACTTTACTGTTCGTTTTACACTCTCACCAAGATTTCGTTAGTTGCGTGTATCAAAGCAATTCATGATATACGCAAACCTGCTGATAGTTTGTGCCTGATTGTTCCAGCGTTCAGATATATTGTACGAATTCGTGTGTTTTTGAGATGTTGTGTTTGTTGCTTGGCAGAATAAGAAATGGCAGTAACTTGTTTGTTCACTTTGCATAAATATAGGCAGTGGCTTATTAAGTTTGATACTCAATTCTCAAAAAAACAGATGGCGCTATTATTATAACTTTTTTTTGTAAAGTAAAAATAATAGATGTCGCTAATTTCTTTCCAGATTACAATAATTTAATGAAATTATATAATCACTAATTTTGCTATCTAGCTTATTTAATGTAATTTCTGGCTCTATTTATTAATATAATAATAAATTAATCTTTGTGCATTCTTTACTCTCACTTATATCAAGCAAATAGTCTCAGCGTTCGTGTGATAAAGGCATTCTCTAAACCTTAAAAAATGCAGAATCAGATGGATCATACGATCCAGATTGCCTCTTTAAAGTTAAAATCTGAAGCTTAGGCTGAACGTTTGATTTTTTTTTTTGCTATTGACATTGTGTCATTTAGACAAAAATTTAGGCCCGTGCAGTCCGTATCTATCAAACGAGTTAAATTAAATTCATACCTCAATAATTCCATCGAAACTTCGGACTATTCAGCTCCCCAGGATTTCGGCCTATGCTGTATCTTAAAAAGTATTGGCTTGTGTGATTTTTACGTCTCTTGTTGAGAGTGTATAACAGCTTTTAGCGTTAAAATATTGTTATAAATGGTATTTTTTCCGCCGGGATAGTGCAATAGAAGGTAGCATAGTGTTTATATAATATATAACCAATTCTAGAATAATGCGGAGTTTCTGCGAAATGGTAGCACTGTTTTCTTAGTCTGAAATTATTTTCATCGTTTTGGGGATTTTATATAGATAACTCACAGGGAAGCTCGTCAAGATATGAAAAATGAACGCCGCATAGCAGATAACTTACGTTCCGTTTAACTCTATCATATATTTCGCCATCAATGTCACATGGGCGCGTATCTTGTACACTAGTTATATATAAAATCCCCTCCATGTCTAGTATTTTGGGTCACAAAGAGATAGTGCTACCAAGTATTTCGTTATTGATCCAAACTTCGATTTATTTCGTATGTACTTAAAAAACGATTTGTTACATATCTTTCTATTCACGAATACGCTTTTATATTTATCGATACTATTGTCCCGTGCTAAGTTTTCACGATAACTTTGTGGTTTAATGAAAAGTTATAGTTACATGAAGTTTTATATCCAGGTAACTTCTGAACTAAACTGTAACTCAAAAACAATATCCCACAAAACTAGAATGTGGAGAACGATCAAATGTCTATATTTCAATGCCTGCTGATAAATTTGAAAGATGTTTTCGTGATTTAAAGCTATTTAACAATGGTATCGGTAAAGACACCGTATCCCGATCGACCACGGATGTTTTATAGACTGTAGTAAAAGACTTGCGCGAATTTTTTGATGGTTTTTTCATGATTTTGATGCAGTTTTTTCGTGTTGTGTATCTTTTTCGGAATTAGATGAAAAGGGCTTGATAGTGCCTTGGAAATGCGACTGCGTTTGGCGTACCCCTCCCGACTTAAGCTTCTGTAGATGTTTATCTACTAATAACAACTGTACTTGCTTGACTTTGCGAAACTAACTGGACAGGTTTATACCAAACAGTGAGAAAATACTCTGTGATAACGAGACGCATGAAAAGCATAATGTAAAAAATAAATTCTCGCTTATCTAGTACATGTTATAGATATGGTACACACGATTTGACTACTAATTAAACTTTAATTAGACTTCAGCTTTGTTCTCAATTTTTATTCGCTAGAGTATGGTTAACAAAATCAAGCAATATGGTTTTCTCAAAACCAATTCGACAAGATCGTACAGACTTGCGACGCAATTTCGAAACTCTATACCCACATCATAAAAGTTTGGCATGCGTTTTCCTGATACGCAAGTATATGACGGGATGACATCCCAATGGACTCGTTCTGTGCCATCCAAACAAGGATTCTGTAGGCTTTAGCAAAATAATGTGTTCTTTTTTATTTAACTCTTGAGCACTCGTTGGATGGCAAACGAATCCAAAATTTCGATTTTCTAAACGTTAAGTAGGTACAATTTGTATTATTACTAATAGAAGCATTTTAGTGAAAAATATTTGCCATAATATGGACGCTACGACGACTTCTCCCACCGCTTAACCGTATAAAATACAAAATGTTCAACTATCTCAATTAAATGTAGACGAAAATTGCAAAAATATTTATATTTTCCTAGTAATTAGTGTGTAATATATATTTTGTAACGGTGCGAGAAGTCGCGTAGCAATCGAGTCGTCACATTGTGACTTAAAAACTCTATAGTTATAATAAAATATTAAAATAGTCTCAGTAATAGCAAATAAATGAGATCGCGAAATTGCGATTTTCTCTTAATAATTAAAAAAATATTAGAAATTTCCTAGGAGATATTTTGGACACGCCTTAACGCCCCGGTTTCACTTAAACTCATCTTCACTTCGCTCGGCACCTCGATTTTTACCGTTGCTACGGTTCCAGCTTTTTGTTCAACTGCATTTTTAAACTTCCACTTGGATATATTTTCGTAATGTGGCAACACTGAAATTTTCTTCTCTCTGAAGCGATATGTGACGTCAATGTTTTTGATTTTTTTACTATTTTTGTGCATTTGATGTAATTTTTTTGGATGAAATTGCTCAATATATTTGGTGAACTTGTTTGGTGCCCCCTAACCCTCCTAGTTGAAATAATGAAGAGGCGGGACGCGTGAGTGTTGTTGTATGGTCGCACTGTCCCATTTTGTATTTTTGTATTTTTATAAAAAACGACAATTGTGAATTCGGACGTGGTTTTTTACTTTGCGCGCAACATTAGTAGCTGTCGAACGCTTGGGTGAATTATTTTTTTATAATGTAAAGGTCTTAGCGACCGTACGGATCTTCAAGCGGCAAATATCTATCAAAGACTAAAGTTTACACCAGTATAGTTGAAAGATTACGTAATCCTTGTTAGAGCATAAGTCTCAAGGCTGTCCTACAGTGTTGCCGTGTCGCATAAATCCTCAGCGATCCAAACTTATGCTCTAGTAAGACTGATTGCAAGACGTGAAAGTCACAATTGTTTAAAGTCTATAAAATGCCTTGAAGGTCTGTCGAACCCAGCGATTAAAAACTAAAACTTAATTGGTGTTAGATTTATGAACCGAGGTATGTTTGGGATATGTGGTCTCTGCGTATAGCTATCGCATTGCGCTGTTATATTAGTGTGAAAGATCAATTACTGTTTCACCTCCATGGAATATACGAGAAATTCCTACCCAGGTTTTACCAATTTGATTCTTTTGGTTCCGATCGCCGTGGGGAAATCAAATTGGTTAGTCGTAAATGGAGGTTGTAGTGAGGTCTGAAGTCGAACTTGTGGTTCGTTGGATTGTGTGTTGCTATGTAGCTGAATTGAAACACGGGAGATGGTTTTCCCTTTTATTTTTTAACCTCCGACCAAATCAATGGAAAGACAAACGGTATTACCCCAAAGTTTTTAAATAGATCAATTAGATCTAACAAGATTACCGCATAAAAATTGTTTTAGAAAGAAAAATTGTGGTTTAAAGATACATGTAATCTCCAGATATACGGATAGTTACTGAAAGTTTAAAAGTATTTGAGGACGAAAATATTTACTCCAATAAAGCTTCGTGCCTAATTGTGACGTATTAAACAGTATTGAATTAGTTTCATACGTAAAATTTTTAATTATCTCTTTCAAGCTTCTTGATTTTGGCTTTCTGCTTCTGGTCGGAGGTCTTTTAATTAATTTGATACTATAATTATTACGTCCTTAGTGTTTTTCCACGCTCCGCAGCATTTAATTTAGACGTATTTAGTTTCTAGACTATTTTATGCAGTTTGGAGATGAAATGATTTTTGTGTTATTCGAGAGTTTCGAGCTGCGGGGCGGTTGTTTCCCTTGGTATTTGTTTGTTCGTTAGTTTGTAGGTCGTTTTGCTTCCCTGTTTACGCCGCATTGCGGGCTGTTCTTGTTATATGTTGTTGTCTGTACTGGTTGCTGAAGTGTGTGGCTATATTGGAGTAATTTTTCATTTTAGATGTAATTTTTGTGGCTCATATCACTTGCCGCGACGCACCACGGGGGGCATTGTCATTCTTTAATATATTATAAAAAAATATTTAATAGTGTACATTTTTTTGACGTGAAATTTGTACTTTATATTGTAGCTAACTTGAAAGTACGAATTGTTGTTGTTATTGACAATCGATGTTTCGACCCCTCGTCGTTTCCGAGTGACGTTTTTTTCGCACTTTTTCACTTGCATGTACATAGTGGTTCGTACGTTGGACTTTCTTAGTAAAAGGAAAAAAAATTGAAAATCCGCAAAAAAAGAAATTTTTTTACAATTTACGGTGGCGGACCGAGTTAGAAAAATTTTCGTCTTAGCATACGCCCGCGCGGACGGGCGCTGTGTAAACTCGTGCTAGGGTCTCTAGTGAAATTACATAATTTTTAAAAGAATAGCGAAAAGTAGAGCAATTCATTAAATACATCTAGTTGTGTATAATGTATAATGATGAAATAGTACCTAAATCTTTGAAAAGCGTTGCTAGACAATATTGTTTTTAAAGGTTTTCTGCACCGTTGTCGGATTTTTCACGTTTCACCGATTCTTTCATGTTGTTTCTTACTCTCGAACGAATATCCTCGACATGGTGCATTAAAATTATTTTTTTAATAGACTTTATAATGCCGGCTCCTTGAGCGAGTCCAAAAATTGCATGATCCCATTTGGATGTTTTCCTAATTTTCTAAGGGGCCGGTGCAATTATAATTTAAATTAATTTGAAATAAGATTTATATATTTTTATAGACAGTTGTTTCAGTGACTTGTTAAATAGAATCGATTTTGTTGGAAATTGAATAATTTGAGTATGTCACTTTTTTGCTGCAGAATTTGGAGGAATGTCCCATACGGTTCGGTTGTTTCTTTCAATGTGGTTGTGCGACATTTTTTAGTTTGAAACTTAAAATATCACACTTGTGTAATTCTGTCGCTTGTCATAAGAATGAAATACTGTCGCTTGTCATAAGAATGAAATCATTATTTTTAATTAAAAACTAAAAACTGTCGTTGAGCTACATTTTGACTTTACTTGCGATTTTACCTAGTGACAGCTTTAGTGAGAAGTAATTAAGGTTAATTTTAAGCTTTGTTTTAGACGTAAGCACACTGCGATGACCACACTATAGTTTTTAACGCATACTCTTATCATTAGAATAACCGAACCGATTGGACACACAATTTTTACAGATAAATTGCAATGTTTTGTGAATTTACTTGAAACTCTCTGCTTTTGTATGTTAGACACGATTGTTTGAAGCAGTTAGACTATTGTGAAGATATTAAAATGAATTTGAAATCTTTTTCCTGTGTTTCATCTTGTAGTTTGTTTGGGATAGTGCAATCGATTACTTTTTTGTGGCTACCATAGACAGGCGTTTTATGTTTACTTCAGAATATTACTACACACTTTAATGTTTACATAAGAATATTACTATGCACTTGTTTATATCAGAATGCTACTAGTTTTGGCGAACGAAAGATAGGATATGTCTAGTCTTCTTCCAATTATTTTCACACTTTACACAGATTACACAATATAAGATTAGACAATGTTATACTAAGTGAAATGTCATCTATTAATACACTGAGAAGGGGAGAGATTTGATTCTTTGAACTCATACCTGTAGTCCATATACAGATTCAATTTCTAAAACACTGGGTTGGGTGGCCAGTTTCCTTCAGCTCTTATTACGCTCTTGTACTAGCAGGAGCACGAGGAATATAATCGCGAAGAATAATGTCCTTGTGTATGTAGTAGGAGCTGGAGGAAATTATTGGGTTGGTATACGTTGTGGATAAAGACAAGACCTTTTTTTCGGTTAGGGACACATTCGACTCGACTCATTCGCTTTCTCGTCTACTTGCAGTTCGTCAATTTTTAATATCAGTTCTATAACTCCTGAATAACACTAAAAAGATAATTCTACTCGTCTGTGGTAGCCTTCACGCGCTTTTCGATTTTGTGGCGTCACACCTTAATTTTAAGTACATTTTTGCTACATCTCCATTTTTGACCAAAGATTCGTCCAAAGACGACTACCAAAAAGACAAGGGGTGTTACCCACCCCAGTGATTCCTAATTAACTTATTTCTGGAGAGTGGCTATTATCGGTGGCATGTCTGATTTTTTGTAAACTTACAATTTTATAATTTCCCCAGTAGTTCTGTTATAATCACATTAGTACAGCAACTTACAAATAAGTATGAGCGCAATGTTAAAAAAAATAGCGTTTAAGTTTAAAATGTTTTGGCTTAATTTTAACGCCTTTTGTTCCAACGAAACTAGGTATATTTTTGAATTCGCACAAAAAATCAGACACACCGACATGACTTCAGCTTTTGTAATTTATATAATTATTATCATCCGCTTATTTCGATGTATTTTTGAAATTATTCCTATTTATTTATTTTTTACCATTTTTTTTGTATAACTTTTTTTATTTAACTAGTTATTCACTGTAGTTAGTTGTTTATATTTTTATTATTAGCTTTTAATCGTTTTTTGTTTCAGTATTTTTCAAACTTTTTCTATAAGTAATTTTACACTGCAACCTAGAATAAGCTTTCGCCAATATAAAGAAGTTAAAAAATTGCACGTTGGCCATAAGAGAGTTAAATTTAAGGATATCTATATATAGGTATTTAACATTTGAAGGAAAAATAGCTAAAAAAAATGTAAAAAAATCTGTTTCTGTCAATACTGCATTGCAATGTAGATTCGAAATTTTTAAATCGGAGCTTTACTGGTATCATGTTATTTTTTTTTTATTTCTTTTTTTTTCTATTAATAAAAGCGAGGTTGATACCGTACAGTTTTTTATATATTTATATTTATGTAAAAACTTTGTAGACGTAACTACGTAGTTTGAATTTACCTGTGTTTTTATTATTTTTTTGAGAGTGAATTCTATTTTTTGTTGTTTGAAATAATAGTATTAATAATAGCGTTACGAGTATGCCTGTGGTGGGGGAAATATCATCTTTTGAGTATAAAACGTTGGCTTAGGCCTTCCACACGCTGGCGTTATGTTGACTTACGACCACTTAGTGTAGTTAGGGTCTGTAAATCGTCCGTCTGTGGTCGGCCTTAGTCACAATTTGCCAACGTGCGCCTCAAAATATTTTCGATATTTTAGAGATTTCGATTTGTTATACGCGGTTATTTAAAGAAAGCCAGATTTTTAAGATATTTGAATTGCTGTCAACTATTTCTTGACTGGTTCTCTTTCTATAGCCGCCCTAATTTACCCCACAGGTTTGTAGGTATTGTTTAAAACTGAAATACTTGAATTTTTATATGAATTTTATTATTATAATATGGTATTTTACTAAATATTAGTCCAATATTAAATCTTTTAAGCTTGTTTCATTTTAATTCCCACATACATATTTACCAGAAAGGAAGAAGTTGCTGCGTTGACAGCGGGGGTGGCGGATATTTCATGTTGTCATCATTCATTAATATGCTTGTCTGCCACCCGACCTAGTATAAAAAAACTGAATATAATATTACAACTAATATTTACTCATAATTAGGTACAACAATGTATGTATATCTATATATATATATAAAAATAAACACCTATTTTCCTCGAATACCTGAGTGAGACATGATTACGTAACAAAAGGACTATACGGGCATACAATTTTCGGTGGTTGCCCTCGATTTCTCCTGGATCCCATCATATGGGACCACCTCAGAAGTAAACGCAACATCACGCATGAACGGCTGGAGCTATTTCACTAATTGTTTTATGTTCTGTTTATTATCGTCGGGAGAAGGTTCGTATGAAAGAAAGAAAAATAATAAAGTTGCACGGAAAAAAGACTAAGAAAACTGAACGACCTTATTTAACATTTCTAATGTATCCAAGCGTTTGAAAAACTGACAGTCATTTGATAGTTGGCGCGATTGATGTGCTGCAAATATCGTTTAAAAAGACTCATCGGTCGGAATCATTTCAGACCCAGCGTACCCCTGACCATACCTCTGGTGGTACGGTGGGTATTTTGAATTATATTGATAAAATAATAAATTCCGTGATCACAGAAATAGGGGTTCATTTTTTAACACAGTAAATATTTATGTACACGTCAGTCAGATACAGAAGAGAGGATTTCATAGAACCAGTTATTATTCGAAGGCACTTGGATTGGATGTTGTCCAGTAATTTTAGGGCAGCTATAATACATGTCTCGAGAAAGAAGGAGCCATAGTCTTAATGGCTACGGACAAGAGTATTATAAATAATTTTTTGAGTGTAAGGGTGAGAACCCCACCAAACTCCAGAAAGAGAGCGAGAAAAGGTTGTTAGCCACACATACATAAGTAATCTAAAAAGTTATTGCGCACGTTAGTACAATAGTTGCACACACAGTGTGCAACTGTTACACTAACGGGAGGACACTCCAAATAAATAAACCCATCCATGGACAGGCTACGGTCGGCGTTGCTTAACTTGCGTGTTCGATTAGACAGACACGCGCAACGACGCCATCGAGGTCCTCATATCACTTACTCGTCTAATAAACTTAAGCGGGGCTTCGACTTATTCACCTTCAGACCTACCGCTCAACGTACCGCTGGCCGTACCTCAGGTGGTACGGTGGATCATTAGATTTCGCCGTGCCGTGCGATGCGCGCTTGGAAACGGACGCGCCGCGCTACATTGCACAGTTTCGAATTTCAATAATTCGCGAGTCGCGCGGCGTTCAGCCGCTGCCCGATAAATATGGCTACGGGTTCCGAAAAACTCATAGCCAACGAGCTATTGGCGTTCGTGCAGCACGCCATCGATACAATGGACGAAGTCAGCATCTTGCAAATCTGCAAGTCCACCTTCAGTGAAGAAGAGATTTGCAGTGGTAAGAGGCTGCTGTTCCAGGAGCTCGGCCAGACCGAGCAGATGCCGTCCCGTAGGAGGGACGGAACCGAGAAGAGTGTGCAGGATATCATCACTCTTCTCAAGAAGACCGACCCGGACGACGTGCCAGCCTTCGTGGCGAAACAGCTGCACAAATTACCATCAGTCACCATGGAACACGTCGACGCTGCCAGTATGCTGAAGGACATTAGGGTCCTGAAAGCTACCCTGGCCGAATTTAGGTGTAGGTTTGAGGCCTCGGAATCTACCATCAGTGAGTTGCGTGCGGAATTATTGTTATTAAAGAGACGTGATTCCGTAAGTAGGTCACCCGAGGCCGATAACGTCAACACACGTCGCGGAGCTCAGAATGCTAGCGTTAGCAGTTTTCCTTCGCCAACTGTTGCGGCGTGTGATGCACCGCGTCCCACCGTCGCCGCTGCCGCCCGCTCCCCCGATACGAAGATGACGTCAACTCCCCGCACTTACGCCATCGCCGCCCGTGCCGCTTCGCAAACTCAGCGGCCAACGGCAACTAGTAAGGGGAAAAAACAAAGCCTGCGTGAGCCTGCTCGCAGGGCTGAGCCACTGTGTCCTCAACAGGACAGGAAGCAGTGCGACGAAGAGGGCTTCACCAAGGTGGAGAAAAAGAAGAAGAAGCCCGCCAGCCGCAACCTTTGCGGTACCGCCCAGACCGGACCATGCCACCTGCGTGTAGAAACACCATCGACGCAGCTGTATGTGTCCCGATTGCACTGGACTACAAAGGTGGAAGATCTTGTGGAATACGTGCGCGGGAAGACAAAGTTCACCCTTAGGGTTGAGCGGTTGGAGTCTCGCCATAAGGTGAATTTTAATTCATTTGTGGTGAGAGTTCCAACCCACCAGCTATCAACCTTTTTAAGGGAGGAATTTTGGCCGGAGGGCGTCGTATTTCGCAAGTTCCGAGGTCGGTTGTCGAACGCAATGCGATACACGTCGCCGACTGAACGTCTAAATAAATTAGATTAGTATATTATTTTATATGTATGTTAGTTTTAAGGTATTTATCTATGGACTTATGTTTATTATTACTATTTGTAAACAGGTCTGAAATAAATGATTTTATTTATTATTATTAGAGAAAAATAATTACTTGTATTAATAAAAATATAGGACAATAATAGAAGAAACAAACATTTTTAGATGTTTTGTCCGTCTGCCTGCGTTTTATACGCGCTTTACGCAAGGAAGTAGGCAAATACAAAAACTACTGCACAAATTGGGATGCTTGAAGGTCTAACTTAAAATTAGGAATGATTTAAGCTTGAGATACACCGAAAGAAAATGATATTAACAACATTTGTTTATTTTCTGAAGTGCTCACGAACAAAGTCGCGGATATCCGCTAAATAAATAGAAATATAACTACATATAACCACGACAAAAAAAAATGCAGTATACAGAACATACTTATTCGTATTACGTCGTTATCGTTATAATACCAACGATATCCAAGATAATCGCCATGCATGGGCGTTTGTATGGCGCCGCCACTTTCTCGTAGGTATCCCCACTGCTGTGTGCTCAACACATCGATGCGGCCAGGGGTATGGTGGGTCTGAAGGGCACATATCCCAACCGGTAGCGATAATTGGAAAAAAATCTCCAGGTATCCCTATCAGTTGGATTTTGTCAGTAGTGACATATGGAATAGGAGTACTGTCCCCGGAGTCGAGAGGATTTGAAGTCCTCGCAAACGAAGTCACGTGCTATCATTTCACCAGGAACGCTAAAACTTAGGTAAGTATCGCTGAAGTAAGTATTAAACACCAATCAACCGCAACAAGAAGGATACGAATAAAAATTTATGGAAATTAAAGTAGTAGTAAAGCGAATCTCACATGCACGTAGCGCACCCTGCTGACCAACAAACTAAACGCAGGTTTAATAGTTTAGAATCAAGTCGATTTATTTCTAGAAAATTGTATTTTGTTTTATGTGTGTATGTTTATAAAATTCATCTGTATAATAATTGAAATGAAATGAGTCGTTGTCACTTGAATTATTTGAATAAATTATTATTATATACTTTTCGCTTTTTCCCCACTTATTCTATATAACTCTACTGACATATCCCAACTATAGAGATACTTGGAGTTTATTTTTTTCTTCAATTTTCAAAAGGTTCTGGAATTAGCAACTAACTACCTAAATCATTAGTTATTATCCATTTATCTAACAAAAAATAATATCCATAAATATATTATCAATGTTACCAGGTACAGAAGCTACAGAAATTTATATCTAAGAGATTATTTTCATTCTTCCTACAGCCCTAGTTCAAATATTGCTGCTTACCGCGTTTTTGCTTTCTTGCGTTTCAGCTCCATATTGCAATTACAGCGTTTTAACATTCTGTAAAAATGTCGTAGTCAACAAAATTCTAGCAAATAATTGTTAGAATGAGATTTGCGAGTTCGAATTATATTTAGAAAAAAATAACAAGTCTTTTGTAAAAAAAATGTGAGTCTAAGTTAAAAAACACGCTAGTTATGATTTTTTGAAAAAAAGTGTAAAAGTTTTTTGGCTCTGGTGAACATTTTCATTTTTGTGGATGACTACGTTTTCGCTTTCCGCCGTCGATATTATCCATAAATCATTAGTAACAGGTTGGATCAATACTACAGTGGAGTAGTATTGATCCAACCGGTTGGATATTTGGATCTTTCCCATTTATCGTTATCAGTAGATTTGTGGTTTCTTTACCTATATAATTAATGAGGTGTTTCTGAATTACTTGTGACAAAAATAAAATATGAAATTATACTCCTTAAATTATGCAGTAGGTACTATGTACTTACCTAATCATATCAAAGAGAAGAGGGAAAGAAAACTACCTATCTAACGAATATCACGTGGTAAGTACATATTATATGGTCTCGGAGTTTCGGTGCTTTCAAGTCATGTACATTACATTGAAATCCTTAAAAACTTATACTACAATTTTAACTTATGCATGGCAATTTTATGGCTAAACTCTTTGTGAGAATGTTAAACTGCAAATCATGAATTCGATCTAACAACACACCATGTTCTCTAGAAGTATGATCTTTGGTGACGGTATTGGGACGACATGTTAAATTCATTGCAGTGCAATTGCATTCATTATTCTGATTTGGTAGCAAAAAGGGAGAACTATCAAGCGTTCAGGCGATTTTGCAATTCATATTATTGGAATCGATGTGTTAGGTAGGTAACAGACTCACTATTTTAGGTCCCCAATAATGTTAGATATTTAATATCCGTGGTGCATGACAGTTGAGCTTCACTTGACTAGCCGTCGCTTTAAGCTTTTATTGCCTGATTTGCCATATTGCTGTGTCTCACATCGCCAAGAGCGAAAGACGAATTCCAAAAGCTTCTTACTCCTACTAATTTCTTCCCATTAAATTTGTTGTGACTTCCATCCAATGCAGCCGTAGTTTTACTCCTGGGACTGCAATGGACTTCATTGTTCGATACCTTTTTGGAGGTCGCTGTTAATCTTAGCTACACAGGAGACATATTGGCGGGAATGTGTGGTGGACCCCCGTCCCGTTTGGCAACACTATTAACAAACATGAATATTTTTTTGTAATAGTATTTTTTATCATCTGCCTACTGGCAACATTTCAACTGTCAATGTCAATCGATTCAATGGCAAGCAAAGAGTAAAGTAAGTATAGTGGAAAAGAGTGGCAACTCTGAAAATTTCTTGCATGTATGGAAAGTGCTGCTCCAAGGCAAACATTTGGTTACTAAAGCTATACCTATACGTACCTAGGTATAATACCATGTCGTATTTATATATAGGTACCTATCAAGTGAAGTATCAGTTAAAACTGATTTTAGAGTTTTTAGAATCGGGCGCCTTTACTCTCGCCTGCCAATTTGTTATAGGTAAGAACGCACGATGTAAGGTCAACTACCTATCACAAATTCGCTAACTAGACTAGACATGCCCGACTCGAAACTCCAAAATCAGTTTTAACCAATACTTCACTTGATAGATTCTCTTGTATTTACACTATCATAACTTCAGTTGAATAATAGAAGTACTTGGATTGAATTTAGATATTTATTATGTTGAAAATTATCAAAATTCTGTCAAAGTACTTCTATCTAGTCGGATATCCAGCAAGGAAATGTAACTCCACGACGGCGACATAGTAAGAGGTTAGGTAGGTCAGAGGGGCAAGATGGCCGTCGAATTAGTACCCATACGGTTTGATAGATAGCGCAGCTTTATATAAAATCGACGTTCTTCGAACATAACTGGCCCTGATGGCAAGTCAAAACAAAATATCGATTTATTTCCAAACTACGTACGATTTCTCTTTGCATTTACAACTATACGAAAAAACCATCTAAAAGTGAACCAAAAACCTGAACATTTATCAATGGATAACACAAAAAATTATACAGCACCTATATACGCAACAAATGAAAAGGAATACTCACCAAATCCATATTCAAATAACATATCCATCCAAGAACCGTATGTCGAAATAACGCATTCTGAAGCATATACAAATTATTGTAGTCATTGCAATCTGACATTTGAAGATTTAGTCGAATACGAACACCATAATGTGGCACTACACGGCATCGGCAAGAAAATTTTAACATGTCAGATATGTACCGCCACATTTCGAAGACAAGATCATCTCAAACGGCATATGCAGAGTTTACACACAAATCAGAAATATTGCTTGTGCCCGGTATGCGGCAAAGACTGCAAACGGCAAGACATTTTATTAAAACATATTAAAAACAAACATACAAGTGAAACGGAGATATTTAAGTGTAGAGAATGTGAAAGCCAATTTAACTCTTTAACGGAGTTGGAGAAGCATGAGAACATACATTTGTTATCGGAACGCCATGTCTGTCCTCAGTGTACCGCAACGTTCAAGCGAAAAGACCATATGTTGAGGCATATAAAATCTCAACACCTAAATCAAGTGGTGCGCTGTCCGATTTGTTCTCAAGTTTATAAACGGAAGGACCATGTAGCGAGGCACGTACGGGAGAAGCACAGAATGGGACTGCTTAACGGAAAGTTGGTTACATCGTCGGACATTATTTAGTCAATAATTAAGCCGGATTCTAGCCCACGGGGCCGAAATCGAGGTTGAGTGGTGCAAGTAGATTCGCTGAGTGTATGTTTTCCATTGATTTCAATGGGAAATGTATTCGATGACCATTCTTCAAGGACATGATCGATCTCAATTTTTTTTCGACACAAGCCTCAAGCATGTCGAGGTCTTTAATTGTAACAAGTTTTATCAAAACCGGTTTGTGGTTTTGGAGCCTATTCATTTCCAAGAATGACTTTTTGGTATATATAAGGGTTCTACTCGCTTCACTCAATAATAGTAGTATTTAGATTTTTAATGTTTGAAGTACGATATGGTTTGTACGGACTCTACAGCTGACTGTATAAAATCATGAGTAGTTGAATAATTCGACTCATTCGTAGAACAGAGTCCGATATGTTCATTCACCAGAAACAACTTAATCCATGTTGTAATTGAGTGGACACTGTCTACACAGGGGTATAGGTAGGGTTACCTTTGAACGCTAGCAACCAGGACAAGATGCGTGAGAACTTCAGATCTTGAATGTCAAAACCCAGAAATGTCATCACTCAAACAGTTTACAGAACAGTTACAACAGTAAACAAGTGTATATTTTGGTTATTTTAAGACGTTAATTCCTTAAAATAACTTAACTATAATATCGATACCTCCAATGAACACTAGGCCAACTCAAAACATACACATCCAGATACACACCGCTAATATGAGTTATACATTTACTTAGCGGTTTGTATTTGTCGATTTTGTTGTGTCTGTGTGTCTTTTATAAATAGAATTCAGGTAGCATAATGTTACTGAAGTAATGAATCGATTTAGATAAAAAAATAAAGCTATCCAAATTTTAGTTGGCATAGTGTTCCTTGGAGGCATCGATATTTTCCAATTTGTCTAGTAAATATGTATTTACAAAATCTATCAATGAATAAACATTTATTTAATGTTGTGTATCTGTATCTTTCAAATCAATACTGAACGCTTTACATTCATCTTCTAATGTTAATATTTAACAAGGAATACCCCAATATTTATAATCACAGATAAGACATCATCAGGTCTGTTTTAGTCTCCACTACAGGAGCACGACCCTCTCTAGTCCGTCCTGGACGGAAGGAGGATTTGGCATACACTCGCCACGTTGGCCAAACGGGTTGGGGAGGCCTGATCGATGTTTTATAATGTATTTCCCTTAGTAGCCTTGTACGACATCCATGGGAAGAGACGGAGTGATTCTATTCTAGTCTGCCGGAAACCACACGGCCGAAAATATACTTAATACAAGAAATAATAAGTTTTCGTGTGTTTGTTCCGGTTTTTCACCGAAACAGCTGAATCGACATTCACGGGACTTTCACTAGCTGATAGCTGATGTTATACGGAGTAAAGTGGGTTAATTTTATTTTAGAAAAAAATAGGCGTAAAGAAAAAGGAGACAAAATTCAACTTTTTTTCCAAAAAAAATCCATACACGCACATAGTTGCGAATCACAGCTAGTTTATAAGTAGCAGAATATTTAATTCATTTAATTTCTATATATTTTTTATTATAGATTTATAAATTTAATTTTATTTATTTATTCACAAATCGAGTGAATTCGCTTCTATTCACAAGCAAATCACGGAGTAATTTTTGTATGTAAATAAACCATTATTTGTCCACGTCCATTTAGTTTTTATTTATCAACGGAACCGATCGGTAACCCAAAATGCCTAGCTTCTAGAGATGGACCGGGCTATTACTTGGCGACTACTTGCCTGTCCCAGTATGTAGCCTACCTACATACAGACCCCTTACCACCAACTCTTATTGCGATTCAATAACTGAATGAATGCTTATTTATACCAATGAATAAGGGTCTCTATTTCAAACTGAATAGAGTCGCTTATTCACTGGTATGAATAAGCATTCTACTTAGTTATTGAATCGCAATAAGAGTTGGTGGTAAGGGGGCTGGGCGCCGCCGTCATACTCCCATCGCGCGGGCCGACACAGCCATAGACTTTGTTTTTATACATAGATGCGTTTAGGGGTGTAAGTGGTTCATCAACATCTTTGAACCAAAGCCAACTTCACCTGCACGCGGTGCACCCTGCTGACTGACAAACGAAGCTCTGGCGAAAAGAGAGGGAGCGTAATTGTAAGCTACCCGACTGGGGAATGTACCTCCACCTCACAGAATACCGCAGCCAAATAACAATTCCCTTGAGAGTTGTTGTGTTCCTGCGAGTGAGTGAGGTCACTAGAAAGGAAGGAGATGCTGCGTTGGCAGCGGGAGTGGCGGCGCGCGAGCGATATTTTATGTTGCAAACGTTAATATGGCTATGGTAACCGCTTTACATCAGGCGGGCCGTATGCTTGTCTGCCATCCGACGTAGTATAAAAAAAAAGTTCTAGAAAGCAACGTAATTGCCGCATATAATTTATCGGTAGTAAACATCTCTAAATACTTCAAATCAGGAGGGCCGTATGCTTATTTGATTCATGACGTATAAAAAGTTTTATTATTGGAAACTATACTTCATAAACAAGTAAATTCTGAAAGCTTAACTTCACTATGTGGGATACCTAATAATGCTGGATACATAGCAGGGAAGAGTTGGAAAGTAAGAAAACATTTTTTCTTCTTAAAAAAATATATTTACTTATTTTAAATAAGTAGGTACGGTTGAGAACATTGGTATTGACACCTTTTCTACCGTTCTTATGCCGTACGCAATAAGAACTAAGTTCGAACTACAGCATTAACGGGTTAACTGACTCATGTTTAGTTTGTCAACTAACAATTTATTACTGTTAGGATGTTAGGGTATACTTTACTGGCAGTGCATCACATGTGATACATGGACTTGTGTCTCTCGTGTCTCATATATGATACACTGGCAATTAACCTGTTAAGCTTGATTAGTTCTTAACATTGACTGTGCAATCCTTTTTCAATAAATATAACTCACGAGCTTCAAGTGTATTTAGTTAATATGTATTTTTCTTTACAAATAGAACTATAAGTTAATTATATTATAGGGTAAACGTCTATACTTGAAATATTGTCATATTTATACGCAGATAGCGACAGCGGTGATGGTACTGAACTGAATCTTTATTACCCGATTGCGGTGAAGACACCGCGTCGAATATGATATTTAAGAGCCGAATGAAACAAATTAATAAATTAAACTGAAATTGGTTAAACGGATACTGATATTATTACAATTTTTGCTTTTCGTTAGTTTGTCATTAACAAACTTATGTTATATTTATTACTTATCTGTGGGCACGGCTGTGCCCCCGCCAAGTCGAGCTATAATTATATTCATAATTCATCTGTACCACCAGTCGAGTTTTGGTAACTTTAACTTGTTTAATGTTTGTTTTGTCGGCATACAAAAGGTATCAATCGCACTTAAGTTCCATGTATTTTTCGATAAATCTGGCATAAGTTATACTTATCTAAACATGTAAAATATAATTTTATCTAACATTTCCGTCAGTATTCAGTAACAGCACCGCGTTTTTGTCCATGTATACTAAGCGCTGCATATTCACAAAAATAAACAGCATAATATATGATACATCATTTTATTTGTATTCGCTGTGACTATATATAGTATACATGCACGTGATGAATTCGTTATGTATTCTACACGTAACACAGGCTAGGACGTGATAATTTTGTAGTGAAATACACTAAATGGTATGATAATTACGTACTCGAGCCTTTACATGCTACATGAACATTGATTTCATTACTTTTTTTTTAATATTTGCCCGTAGTATGTAGAAAATAAATCATAAATATGTATTCATAATTCATATACATGAATAGAGTGATATTCGAGATAAGTGACACAAACCAGGGTTACCAATTGGGGATACGCAGACCCCCTAGAATACCTAAGAAATAAATATATACTTAAATGAAGGTTTGTTATACAAGTTAAAAATAATGAAATTGAGCACTATTAAACTAAAATACTGCAATTTGGAGTTATCATATAAAGGATTTTCACGGCAATTGCACTGAACGAAACCTTGTAGTGGACCCAGAATAAAAAAAGTTTGGCAACCACTACTATAACGATTCTTTCACTTGAGGCTCAGAGCTGCAACTTCTTTGCTACTGTATCTACAGCCTTCTGCATGCCAAACTTGACTCGTTCTTATTATGCACGTAATAACAACTAAAATGGAACTGCCAAGGTGGACGTGCAGTAAGCGGTACATAAGTTCAATACAAAGACACTTTAAGTAATACACCCAAAACAATCACAACTACGCTACATACAATACAGCGGTTCGTTGAAAATAACAGTACATTAGAGATACGACTCGATTCGTTGTTGAATCAGTTGATTCGAATGATGGATTAATGGTGCTGCAAGTTTAATTCAGATGAGATTTTGTTTTGATTCAAATATTCTTCCGATTTCAGCAGATTCTTTGATTCGTATTGTTCACCGTTCGGCACCGTTCTACCGAACCAGAACCGAACCGAATAATAGTTGGAACCGATTCAAATTACTAGTAATTAATAGATAAAAGATATTACTAATAATTAATAGAGAAAAAGAATAAACTATTTTTTTAAATAATGTCATTATTCATAACATCGTCCGAATCTTCATATAATTTCGATTAATATCATTCGAGTTAAGTAAAATCGTAGATTCTGGTGTTTTGAGTCGATTCAATTTCTGTTTTCAATTCGAGTCCTACCACTACAGTGCATCGTCAATTATGCACCGGGTAATGCAAATCACGCGTAATGGGACTGGCACAAACTAACAACAATATAGCGCACCCTTTCGTTCAATTCGCAGCGTTCAACTACCAATAGCTTAAAATTTGTATAGACATACCTTATGTTTGTTATATAAAGTGCACACGCAGGTGCCAGCAATATCAACACCTACTTGTGTCCACAAAGAGTTGAACACACATTGGTATATTGAGTAAACAAACTTTATACAAATAAACTCAATTAAAAATAAAGTTAAAATTAAATTAAAATAAATAAGCACAGTTGACCGCATATTACAGTTGACGAATTAGATTCGTAATATTTTTTATCAATCAGAATAAGTGTTGAACTATTCTATTTCTAGTACCAAACGGGTAGTGCACTACTATGTTTTTTTTATTGTACTTACATAGAAGACATTCAGCCTTATAGGCAGATATGTCTCGCATGAGTGTTTGCATACATGTTACACGAAACGCAAATTCACGAATAATGTTTATGCCGTCACATACATATCGATCCTATTCTTAAGAACAGAATTGAAATCGCACCGGCTTACGGGAATTTTTAAAATTAAATTGTAGCCTTCCGCATTTCAAGTCTATATGCATGTATCGTCCAACGCACATGCGTCCCCGGAGCTTCCTGGAAGGATGCAGCCGGTATATCTACGAGGAGCTAATTAGGCAGTTTCACAACCACTGTGGCGGAAACACCGCCATAAATAAATACAAAATAATTCTCATTACAATTCATTATACCAACACAAAAGAGCCAATAAATATTGTTAGGGATACTACTATTTGATTGATAACTTAAGTATACACTGAAATATACGGCCAAAAAATCTTAAGAACTTTATAATAAATTATTTATTATCTTAGAGTATTAAAAATGTGATATTATCGTTTCCTAAAAAGTTGCCCTAATCATCAGTGCGTCGGACATAACACATAAAAAATAATAAGTCAGTTCGAGAAGCAGTACGGAGTGTCCATACTGTACGTTAAAACTATTAAGTATACTGTAACACAACTAAAATTTGATTTGATTAACAGCATATCAAGCTTGAACACTTTGAACATCCTATCATTTACCCTAGATGCAAACATTTTAGCATGTTTCATAAATAAATTTTACACTACTATACTTTAGTTATATGCATGCAATACATGCCACCGTGTTGAGTGACACTCAACACGGTGATAACTTGTACGTCACTGTCAATTCAACGTATCCACCTTTTTACCTGATGTATCAAATATGATACACAAACTTAAATAAGGGTACAAAATAGTGTTGCCAGTAATAGGTTATCCTATGGTCTGGATGTTCTTACATAAGTTTTAAGACTTTTGAATAACAGACTATCTCTGGGGCATGGAACTGACCATACCAAAATGAAACAAGGTGACTAGCTTGATATGTTTTTAACGGTACACAGTGGACCATTTTTGACTTTTTTCCATTTGCATTCCATAGTATAAAAAGAAAAAAATTGCATATCGGCTATATTATGCCAAAAATATATATTTTATTATGTATTTAGTTATAAACAATGATATTATATTTCTATGTATATGGCATACCTACACTAAATTGCATCAGAAAACGATTTGACGACCTCGGTGGTCGAATGGTTAGCAATGGCCACTTTGACTCCGAGGTCGGGGGTTCGATTCCCGCACAATACAAACATTTGTGTGCATGAACATGTCTGTTTGTGTTGGTCTGGATGTTTTCTATGTATTATAAGTATGTATTTAAGTACATTTATCAGTTGTCTAGTACCCATAACACAAGCTTTACACTTTTATTATATATATGAGTGGGGCAAACGATGCATGCGGGTCACCTGATGGAAAGCAATCACCACCGCTCATGGAGATCAGCAACACCAAAGGATCGCCGATCCGTTGCCAGCCTTTTAAGGGAATTAAATACTCTATTCTTGAAGGATGTCGTAATTGTTCTGAAATACCGTTGAGGGAAGTTGATTCCACAATTTCACCGTTCGTGGTATAAAATGCCTTAGGAAACGTACTGTAGTAGATCGCCAATTATCAAGATGATATGGATGGAATTTTAATTTATGGTGAGTTGTACGATAGTGGAATTCAGCTTAATTTGGGACTAAATGGTGCTGTTTAAATTGTCCACAAATATTAATACTTATTTTATTACAGCTGAGATTGGAACATAGACTATCAAAACACCCCGACTACTCCATACAAATGTCGCGTCGTTTACGTACATATACAATGACATCTGTGCAGAGCCTAAATTAGCGTTTGTGCATGCGGCGCCATACAAACTGTTCCAGATTAGTCTCAGAGGGGACGTGAGGATGTACATGAGAGCTGCAGGGACTGGTCATACTATATATAGTACCATTACCATACTGTACTATCACCATCCTTATCATAACAGCAATTTAATATAATTGCTATCTCTTTTCCTCACCAAGCCAAAATTATGCCAATTATTATTGTGTATTTTCGTGTGATATGTAATCTCTTGAGCATTAATTACTTTTTCAATATAAATTTTGCATTTTCAAAATACTTCTGTATTTTTACCTAATTCAACCAATTGTGAGGCAAGACAATTTGGTTCACTTTACGGGTGTTTGTTTTTGACGCTTGGTGGCATATCTATAGAACTAGTGGTTCTTAAGTTAAGAACCACTAGTTCTATAGATATGTTAATAACCTATGGTCCACGGACCACTAGTGGTCTGTGAGAGCACCACAAGGTCCCTGAGCTCTCCTGAGCAAATTTCACACAAACTGCTTAAAATTTCACACAAACTGAAACAATCCTGAAAGTACACCGATAACGCTCTATATAAATATTGAATTGATACAGCCCTTCCCTCCCACTTCAACAACCCCCCCCCCCCCCCCCCCTCCACCCCGTTCTGGTGGTCGGCAACATTAAAAAAAAATGCTACATAGTCTGCCATCAATAAAAAGTTAAGAACCACTGCTATAGAAATATAAGATCATTGTAGTACATATGTTTCCATTGAATGGACATCATTATGTTTATCTAAAAACAAAACATTTTTGTTTTTTGTGGACGCATTAGTATAATTTAATCTAACGTTTTACATTTAGGTAACAATGTTAATAATTTAAAAAGTAAAGTTTAATTGTTACACAAATTAAACTAAAATACTCGAGAGTACTAAAATTAGTGTAAATATTTTCCCTCCGTATCAGAAGGTCAAATAAACAAAATGACCAAGATGCATTAACGTCATGATCAGTGATGATCGGAATAGGTAGTGATTTAGGGTCAATAATCTTAAACGCTGATATTAATATGGACATACCTCCGGGATTTCGGGATTTCGAAACTATTGAGGCTTTAATTCTCCGGGGTTCCGGTTGCTTTGGCAAGCACGTAAAGCTATCTAGCTTTACGTGCTTTCCAAAGCTAAGTCTAAACATAGGATTTCGTTAATCAATCAGTTCTTTTTTTATTTCACGCAAATAAAGTACTACTTAAAAGTGCTTTTCTATCGTAACCTCTAATTTCAAATACAATGGCTACTAAATCACGACCTAAATAATATTTAATGAAATCCCGTAATTTTTCGATAACAGTTCATTAAAAAGGCATGTCCATATTATGACAGCATTACGCAAGTACAACAAATCACTCTACCTATTCCGATCACTGGTCATGATAGTAAAACAACCTACTGGTAAAATGTCTGAAATCTAAAATAGTCATACTAGGAAAACATCTGAAATGAATAATGTCATGTAAGACAAAAGTACTTGGATTTGCTTTATTGTACATTCAAGTGCATTTTACAAATTACTCCATTGTTTTTGTTTATTATAAAAGTTACTGATTTCATTTTAGTACTGGACATTTGTAGAAGTAACTCTTTTTAATCACGAGTCAAGCCCGGTCATTTGATAGGATGCGCGGGGATATGGATCCAACGCGTAGAGGCCCTTTGAGAAGTTTGATGTAATGTTGTATGCCCGCCGTGACCCGCTCCAGGATATGTCAATGGAACGACATACCCATGAGCAGGTCTCGGCAGGCGTTGAGACTATTGCGAAGAATGATGGAAAATAAATGGACTATAGAGATGAGATCTGGGTGAACTTAATACCGGGCTATTACAGAAGAGGAACGGACGCCTGCCATAACTGCTTTTATTGCTAGTTATTTGCGGCAGGCGGTGCCTTTATTATGATATGAAGTTTTTCATTTCAGACATTCTCCCAGTATGACTATTTTAGATTTCAGATGTTTTACTAGTAGGTTGTTTTACTTTCGTTGACGTTAACGCATCATGATCATTTTGCATCTTCTGATACGGAGGGAATATTGTAACTATAATTAACTTAAATAAATTAAAAAATACAACCTAAGTAATATACTACAATTAAAATATAATTTTACTACGTAATCATAACCTTTTATGTATACGATTTAGATGAGTGAGGAGAGATTCCTTTGCCTTGAACTTTAGAGAACACAAATCACATTGAAACGTCACATTTTTAAATGTATGTTTACTCTGTGTGTGCTTAGCGAGTTGCTCTTTACACAAAAACTTCTTGTGACATTTCAAACAAGCATTCTCTTGCAAAATTTGTTTCAGCTTCAAATGGCGACGCAAACAATACCTAGATTTAAAAGTTACTGAACACATTTCACACTTGGATTTACTTTTTACTTGGTGATGAGTCTGGCAATGCAAATCCAAGTTAGCTTTCTTCGAAAAAACAATTTGACAATCATTGCATTGGAAAGTTGCCTGGCGTTGTTGCAACTCGTGATTAGACATCATGTGCCGGAAAAATTGACTGTTCTGCGTGAACTTAAGGCGGCAGTATTGACAAGTGTAGATATACTTGCGCTCATCGACCATTATTGGTAGAGATGTAACAGTTTCTTCAATTCTCCTTTGACGATTCGCTGGACGGGTCACCCGAATTTTCGGCCCATTGCGAACTGGTTTCGTATTCATAACTAAGACGGGACGGTTTCACTACAGCCTCTAAACACAATATATCATCGCTTTTAACTCTTTATTAGAATTATCTTCACACGTAAGCAGTCCAACGCTAGGTGATTCAACACGGTTTGAACAATTTATTATATGAATTAACTAGTTATTGCACTATTAATTGCTTATAAATATCGTTTTAAGGCATTTATTGATAAAAAAAAACTATTATAGTTAGATTTATTTTGACGAAATACAACAAATTCCGCCTTTCCAAAATACCAAAATACCCTGACTGACACATGACAATTCAGTGTGATCAGATTTTATATCACAATTCTACTCTGCAGCGTCAGTAACGCTATGCAAAATAAGACCGAGGAGAAAAATCTATCAAAATAATAGGAACTATTATTAATACATAAATTTAGAAAATGAATCCTAACTTAGTAATTTTGTTTGGTACAAAATAAAGATGTCAATTACTGACTCAGAAATTTTGTTTGTACAAATTCTTGCCTCTTTAAGTTTTAATTTTTTTTTTATCAGAATTACTACAGCTTCCTTTAATCTGACGTATGTAGTTCTTATTTGAATACCATATTCCCAAAAGGCAAAATGTACCTGGGAAATATTATGATGTCACCTAATTATGTGTTAAGTAAGTACCTACATTTTTATAAATAAATGATTGATACCTTTTTTGAACAGGAAAACATTAATGTATATTTATTTTTTATAAAGTGTGCACAACACTTTTTATAAAATAAAAAGAATGAACCAAGAGCGAATCAGCCATATCAATGAGACGGAAGCCCCGAGTTCTATCTAATCGAGTTAGAAGGCCTCAATCTTTGTTCATTATTATTATGTACTTTGTGAACTGCATTCAAGTTTTATCTGCTTTTTCCAAAGGTTGAATGGTAGAGAATGCTTTTAGCATTAAGCCCGCCTTTTGTACCCATAATATAAGGTCAATACAGTTTAAAATAAATAAATACCCGTGCTTAGATTGACACACGACGACAACTCGATTAGATTTCTTTACGTTTACGATTTCTCCGTAAAAATAACCAAAACAAATTCATCTCTAACGTACAATTCTAACTTATGGAATGGTCCTCTGGTGAATGATGGATGAATGATACTGGAAAATAGAATACATGAAAAATACGAATCTAATAGTCATCGTGTGAACGCTGCCAACGAGAAAATCGCTACGTCAACGCAACGAATGAATATTAAAACAAATACAAACACCAGTAAATGGTGTGTGTTGTGTGCTGTTTGTATTTGTTGCTTGTGTATCTGTTTGGCAAATACAAGTGTACTGTGTTTAAGGCGAACATCAAGCGTGTGGTGCAGTGTTTGTGCAGAGTGTTTGCTGTATCGCATGTGTTTGCTGTTTGGCCGTTGTTTGCCATGTGTTTGGACGCGACTTTACGGGACGGACGCAGTTAAGGGTTATGTTAATTTTCCACCAAATACTCTATCATGATGCTCAAAAATTACTAAAACAGTAAAGATATTTTAAATCTGGTCACACTGATGACATGTCAAATGAAGATCGCGAATGAATGTATTTTTTATTCATGGGTTTCGGCTCTGGATATAAGCTGGTTGGAGCTGTAAATTACTTAATAATTTCTTCGTTGTATTCCTGGCTTCAGGGACATGCCGAAATTTATCCTCAGATGTCTTCTCGTTTCTCAAATAGATATGAAGTTCCGAGTCAGTGTTGCCACCAAGCATGCAAACAAGCACGTGACCGGCCATATGGGAAAGCAGTTTTGCAGCCTAAGGGCATGTGCATCACCAGGGGCACCCACCACACATGCATTTCCATCTCTGTAAAAAGATCTTCACAACATTTTTGAAAAACCCTATGCTATATAATTTTCTAGTAACACCTCGATCGACAGGGAATTCATTCCACAACATAGCAGTGCGCAGGAGACAATCCTTCCAGAACCGCACTGTACGCGACCACTGCGGTTCTTAAATGTGAAGAAGAATTACCTGTCCATGACGAGCAGTGATTGTACAAATCTTGTATATTTGTGTAAACGAGCGATAGAACTCAGAGAGAGAAACTCTTTGCTTTCCTTTCCAACTCCCATTTTTCCATTGGCAATCACTTTTCAGTCGATGATTATTTTTGTTATTAACAAGTAAATTTATACAAAAAAATATGAAATTATTTTTATCATAATGACCTCCTTGATGTGAAGCGTTTACCGTAGCCATATTTGCACTCGCTATATGATACATCGCTCCCGCGGTGCCACCCCCACTGCCAACTCAGCCACCTCCCTTTTTGGTGGTGTTAGTCAGGAACACAACAACCCGCAAGGGAATTGTTATTTGGCTGCGGTATTCTGTGAGGTGGAGCTACTTCCCCAGCCGCCAGCACACACAATACGCTATGCAATATCGCTCTTTTCTTTTCAGAACCTCATTTGTCAGTCAACAGCGTGCACCAAAAAGAGGTTGACTTTGGTTCAAAGTGTGGTGTACAGGTGAGTGTCACCGCTGTGGTTGAAACCTGAAATGGATCAAAAGGATAAGAATCACAAGGGCCACGTTTCAGCGCTACCATGATACCAGCGTATCATGGTTTGGTATCGGTATCTCTTCATCATCTTTAGAATGATAGTCACGTACATACAGGGTCGGACTGGGCCGGAAGGGCCCGGGTGGCTGACAAGACCGGGGCCCTCGACTAGATGATGGTAGATGGTATATTATCCTACGGTTGCCGCAAGCCCCGCGAGCCAGGCCCGTGGGGGGTCCGCGCAGGCTGGGGCCCGGCTGGCAAATGCCACCTCGACTATATGGCCAGTCCTACGCTGCTTACATACGTGATGGTGGTATATTTATGTAGTATAATCTTGACATATTTTTTTAAGTGTAATAATGTTCTATATTTCAGCTTAACATCGTCTGCGTGAGACAGAGCGTTGAGAGTGAAGCGTAAGCACAGTATAGTAATAGTGCGTAAGGTTACCTTTTCAAAAGTTATAGTGAGCCAATTTTAAAAGCTAGACACATGCTATCACGGATATTTTTTAAGATCTTTTTAAGATGAATAATTCTGTCGTATATAATTTTATTGTTGCGTAACATGCACGCAACGCAAGCTCTAAAAAGGAATATTTTTCCAACATTTTTCATAGGTGCTCCGCTCCTATTGGTTGTTTATGCTATATAGCCTAGAGCCTTCGTAATTAGTTAGTTATTAGTAGTTCCTGTCATGAGATTAGCGCGTTCAACCAAACAAACAAACTCTTCAGCTTTATAATATCGCTACCCCAAACGAACAAAGCAGTAAAGTGTAGTTACAAGAAAATCATTTTTTTTTTATGTGCATTTACATTTTTAGGTACTACTTAACTACTAATAATTAAAATAAAAACTAAATATGACTATATCTACAAACTAAAAACAAAAACGAATTAAAATTAATACATTTATGTAATAATCTAAATAGCGTTATAATATTAGTATAGATATTATCTTGTTGATACTGATGATTTATTTAGCAGCATTTATACAGTTCAATCGCTATGATTTTAATATTTACACACCATTTTCGATGACAGATTGATATGGAACATACTGATTGACAAAATGATAACTGCACAAATACCTTATTTTGGCCACAGACATTCAATTTCAATAATTTTGGCAAATAAATATTCATTACCCTGACCCGACCCTGTAAAAATCTCTTCACGCACTTTTAGAAGAACTTCATACTGTAGTCTCCTGGGAAAACCTCGACAGACAGTTCAATCCACATCTTGATGAAACGTGTGAGGAAACGTCTCTGGAACCGCACAGTACGCGACCACTTCGGTTCTAATGTGTCAGGGTAATTTCCCTGTCGATAGCGCTGCGTCTGAAGAAGGAGGCCGTGGGCATCATGTCAAACACCTCCTCTAAACACACCTTATTGTATAATCGGTGTTAGTGGCGTGCCTATACCATCAGGGGCCAGTGGCAAATTCATAAGATGGCCCCTCAGAGGATGGGGCCTTCTTATATTCAATAAATCATCTAAGCTACATTAAACAAGTATTTTGTACATTTTTGGTTAATAATGTACTTATAATTTTATTTTCAAGAAATATGATAATCATCAGGTCCATTTTAGTCTCCACTACAGGAGCACGGCTAGGGTTTGGGAATTCCCGACAAGTTCAAAGTCCCGGGACACGAGACAGCCTACAGTCAAAGTCCCGGGAATTCCCGGGACTTCGAGACTTTTTGTTTTTTTTAGTGGAGCTTTCGTAAAATTGTAATTAAAATAGTTTTTTGTTTAAAAATTTACCTATTAAAAAAAAGCCAATTCTTTGTAAAAAATCAACATTTATTATACAGAAAATTAAATGTTTACATAAAGCTATCAAACGAATTCCGTTAAAAGTGAGCTGTTTGAGTAGTTGGGGATCAACAGTTGTTTACTAGCTTAAAACTTATAAACGAAATTAATATTAATAATGTTAATTTATTTGTAAGAATTGAAAATATATTTTGAGTATTATTTATGGAAGTAAATAATTTATAAAATAAGTAATTAATATTTTGGGGCTATACTCTATATTTGAGGTTATTAATTAGACAAATGTAAATGCTGAATAATAAAGGAAATGTTTAATATGAGATAATATTTACAAGATTTATGATATTTACAGAGTCAAAAATGCAATTAAGGCTAATGTGCCAGTGAACCAAACAGTTGACAAGGGGAAATGGCTAAATATCTTAAACACACCCAATAAAAGTTCAAATGTATTGCAGGGTCAAAAAGTCAATTATCCTAACATTCCTTTTTCTCACTTTTTTCAAAAAATAAATCGGTTTTAATTAATATTTTAATCTTTGATACGGGTAGTGGGTACTTTAGTATGGTTGTTTACAAAAAACAGTACGAAAAAGATGGCTGATGCTAACGCATGCGCATAAAAGATTTTGTGATGAAAAGGCCTATTAGTTAACCGGTAGTTACTTAGCAGACCACGTAGTTATTCTCCTTCAATTATTTGAGAATAAAAATGAATTTCGATACTCTTGTCTCGTCTCGAGTCTCGAGTCTTGAGTCCCGGGACTCGAGACAACTAAAATTACAAAAAGTCCTGGGACTTCGAGACCCGAGACGTCCCGGGACCCAAACCCTAAGCACGGCCCTCTCTCGTCCGTCCTAGACGGAAGGAGGATTTGGCCTACACTCCCCACGCTGGCCAGACGGGTTGGGGAGGTCTGATCGATATTTGATAATGTATTTCCCTTAGTCGCCTTGTACGACATCCACGGGAAGAAACGGAGTGATTTTATTCTAGTCTGCCGGAAAACATACGGTCAATGATGATAATGTACCTACTTACCTACCTATTAAAATTTTGTATGTTGTATATATTTTATAGCCTGACAAGCCTAGCCTATTTTTTATACTACGTCGGGTGGCAGACAAGCATACGGCCCACCTAATGTGAAGGGGTAACCGTAGCCATATTAACGCTCGCAACATGAAATATCGCTCGCGCGCCGCCACCCCCGCCGCCAACGCAGTATCTCCGTCCTTTCTGGTGACCTCACTCACTCGCATTAACACAACAACCCTCAATGGAATTGTTATTTGACTGCGGTATTCTGTGAGGTGGAGGTACTTCCCCAGTCGGGCAGCTTAAAATATACGCTATGCCCTACCTCTCTTATAAGCCTAACTTAAAAATAAAAATACTATATTTTTACTATATAAGTTCTCGATCCTGGGGCCCCCTTGGACCGGGGGCCCGTGGCATTTTGCCCGCTCTGCCACCCTGTACTTACGCCACTGATCGGTATTTGTAAGTGATGATGATGATGATTTACACCTGCTGTTAAGTAGGTAAGTATATCATGCATGCTTCCATGTTTAAATTATTATCATTTTACCATTACGACATTATTATTTAACAAAATTTATCAATTATTGCATAAAACTTTATAATTATTTCGAAATCACTTTAGGTATTATCGACTATTGCTACTTTTGTCAATGATAAAAAACCTTATTTACAAATCACGTACTGATTTCGCTTATTTGATAATAAACTGATTTACCTACAGAATAAGGTTTAAATTCATTTGAAAATATGTTATGTAATTGTTATACAATATACTTAATATATAAACAGAGACAATTTAAAAACAAATGTATAGTTTTAAGAAAATACAAATCAAAAGAGTTCGCAATGGGTGTCGGTGTTGTGATTTTTGGCGCGCTTTTTGCTGTCATCGGAGCGACATCTTTGGAGGGTACAAAAATTGTTGCCACAAAACAAGGACGAGTTGAGGGTGGGTTGGCATCGAATGGACTGTATTACGAGTTTTTGGGAATTCGATATGGCATTCCTGTGAAATTCAGGGTGAGTACATTCTATACAAACTTTAAATTATCTAAGTAGGTACTCAATAGGCGATGGCACAAAAAGTCAGATGGCTGGCACAATAAGTTTTTGGAGTGTTAGTGGTTGGTTCATCAACATTTTTGACCTAACGGCAACCTCACCTGCACGTGGTTCACCTTGCTGACTGACAAACGAGGTTCTAGCGAAAAGATAGGTAGGGCATAGCGTACTATTATAGGCTGCCCGACTGGTAAAGAACGTCCACCTCACAGATTACCACAGCCAACCAAATAACAACTCCCTTGAGGGTTGTTGTGTTCCTGCAAGTGAGTGAGGTCACCAGAAAGAAAGGAAGGAGTATAGAGATCGGCGACCCATGGGTGTTGCTGTCCTCCATGGGCGGTGGTGTTTGCTTTCCATCAGGTGGCCCACATCTCATCTCGTTTGCCCCCCTTTCATAAAAAATAAAAAAAATATGAAACAATTTTGCAAAAAAAAAACACGGCCAAGCCAAATCCTGGCGGCGTGGAGCATATTTTTTTTATTGTCTATGTCTATTCTTTACCAATTTTGATTGAAACTAGTTTCTGTGTATGAATGAAAAGCCATTGTTGCATAGATTATATAGTACTAGCGACCCGCCCCGGCTTCGCACGGGTGCATTGCTGATACTAAATGTACTACAGAAGGTCTTTGCGCTTTGTCCTATCCAGTCCTTCCCCAGTTATAGGCACACGCCGCCGGCTCCGCGGCCGGTACCGCCACAGCCGTTATGTCCCTGCATTTTAAATGTGTAATATCTTCTAAACTATTCATTTAAATTACATGCTGTGAAGGGCCATATTCTTCTTCTTCTTCTTCAGCAGCATGTTTCCGCCCACTGCAGAGCATATGCCTCTCCTATGTCTCTCCACGCTTTTCTTTCGCCGGTCTTCCTGGACCACGCCGTCCCAGCATGAGCCTTGATGTCGTCGGACCATCTGGCAGTTTGTCCGCCCACACTCCTTTTGCCATCTCTTGGTCTCCATTCAAGGACATCCTTGCTCCACCTTCCATCACCTCGTCTGCACACATGACCGGCCCACGCCCACTTCAGTTTAGCGGCTCGGTACCCTAC
Source organism: Hypsopygia costalis (assembly GCA_937001555.2). Classification (NCBI taxonomy): domain Eukaryota; kingdom Metazoa; phylum Arthropoda; class Insecta; order Lepidoptera; family Pyralidae; genus Hypsopygia; species Hypsopygia costalis. Next base: position 2,477,703 of record OW443355.2, read on the forward strand.
GTCTACCACTTTCGTGCGTGTCCTAATGATGGAGTTGCGCACTTTGTCTCTTAGGGAAATCCCGAGCATGATACGCTCCATTGCTCTCTGGGTGACTTTGAGCCTACGTATCAATTTGGCTGTGAGCGGCCAAGTTTCACAGGCATACGTCATTGCTGGGAGAACACATTGGTTGAACACTTTGGTCTTCAGGGCCATATTGATCTATATTAAATGCGCAATGTATTTAAGGTACTTAATTGGATAAGGATTAATTCTGTATTGCTTAAAATCGCTTCGTAAATAAGGCATTATTTCTTGTAAAAAGCAAAGGATAAAATAACGGTTATTGTGTGTTACCACTAAGAGATAGACATATACCATCGCGAACTTTTTTGTAGACCATTTTAAGGTGAACAATACTGTACTACATTATTTTGATCTATCTCGTTGGGTTCAGCCAGCGTTTGCAATGAAAGAGCAAAAAAATGTGTTTATTTACGACATCACATTAGAAACCTCTAAATTATCAGTGTTTTTCTACTATGTTATGCATATATTATACATATAAACTTTCCAGTTGAATCACTCTATCTATTAAAAAAAACCGCATCATAATCCGTTGCGTAGTTTCAAAGATTTAAGCATACAAAGGGACATAGGGACAGAGAAAGCGACTTTGTTTTATACTATGTAGTGATTAGGAAGTCGAAATTTGTTTTGCATTCAATATAAACACGGTATAAATAATAGTACTACGATAGTAATGCTAATATTTATACAATAGATTGCAATTGTATGAAAATGATAATTTTAAAGTTTTATTTAACTAATATTTTGTTGTTAGTATAATAAAACTATAAAATCATCATTTTCATTAACGGCTTCTGTCTTTTTCTACATAGTACTACCTACTTTCACTTGTATTGTGTGATATTTTCTTATTTATTAAAAAAATAGGTACCTATTTCGAGCTGATGACGAAAAAGAGGCAGTAGAGAGGACGTTCATAAAATAACAACCTCACCATATCTACTCGTAGAATAAACCATATTTGATTGTTATGAGTTATTATTATTCAACCCATATTTGTGCTTTCATTATTTAATGCTCTAATATTAATAATGATTGCCGATTTTTACAAAAACATTGTAATGGGAATGGGACTCCATTACAAATTTGCTTTTTGCGACTAAACTATGCTCTTATATTTGACGACCTCGGTGGTCGAATGGTTTTGGCACAAGACAACTATTTGTGTGCGGGAATCTAATTCGCGAACTCGGAGTCAAAGTGGCCATTGCTAACCATGTGACCACCGAGGTCGTCAAATATTTGTTTGTCTTGTTCTGGGTGTTTTCTATGTATTATATGAATGTATTTAAGTATTATATGAGTTACCTAGTACCCATAGTGCAAGCTTTGTTTAGTTTGGGACTAGATGGCAGTGTGTAATTTGTCCAGGAATATTTATATCAAACTCAAACTGAGCAAAATAATTACATACCCATTTATCTGCAGGCACCCGAAGATCCACCTACATTCGACGAGGTTTACAAAGCTGATAACCGAGCAGTACTCTGTCCGCAATTCCTCACGCCAGACCCATTAGCAGCACCAAGTGAAAATGAAGATTGTCTAGTCCTCAACGTCTACACGCCAAGTTCTACCTCTAATAGTACTCTGCCAGTCTTAGTATTCCTTCACGGAGGAGGTTTTGGAGTAGGCTCTGGTTCTCCAAGCTTCTACGGACCCCAGTACTTAGTCAGTCACGGTATAGTCGTTGTCACCGTCAATTACAGGCTTAATGCATTTGGATTCCTAAATCTAGGCATAGAAGATGCTCCTGGTAACGCTGGTTTGAAAGACATAAGAGCTGCTTTGAGATGGATTAAGGATAATATCAGAAACTTCAATGGTGACCCTGATAACGTTACTGTATTGGGTCAAGGCAGTGGTGGTGTTGCAGCCATTTATCTGACCTTATCAGATTCTACTAAAGGATTGTTCCATAGAATTATTTCTGAAAGCGGTTCACTGTTTACGCCACAATCATTTGACGCAAATCCATTAAAAACTGCCAGTCAAATTGGTAAATCTTTAGGCATTAACACTGTTGATCCACACAAACTTTTGAAAGTATATTCAGAAACTGAAATAAACAAAATTGAAGAAGCTACATCAAAGCAAATGAACGCTAAATCAGTTTTTCTTCCGTCTGTAGAAGACATTTTTGATAATGAAGAACCATTTTTGACGGACACTCCTTACAATATAATTACTAAAAAAACGTCTTTCCATCCAGTGCCTGCTATACTGGGATTGAATACTGTTGAAGGACTAACAAGTACATTAGATTATAATACTATAACAAGTCAAATGGATAGAATTAAGAACGAGGATTATTCAGCATTAGATCAAAGAAGTCTTTTGGTACCTAAGGATGAAATAGAAGAATTCAGGATTACTTTGAAAGAAACATATTTTGCTAATACCACATCAGATGAATCTTTAATCGGGGGTCTGATTAATCTCAATACAGACTTTTCCTACGTAGGACCTATGTCTTTATTCTCAGAATTGTACTCGAATAATTCAGGATTGCCAGTTTACGAGTACATTTTCAATTATATTGGTAGTAGAAATCTTGGTAGATTGCTCACAAATAGTAGTTTAGATGCGACTGCCAACCAGGATGAACTGTTTTATTTGTTTGAGCTGGAGAGGGTGCCGTTGCCGATGGACGAAGATGATGCTAGAATGGTCACATTTATGACTATGATGTGGACCAATTTTGCGAAATATGGGTAAGTATATTCTAATTTTTAATAATTGAAGAGCTTGATGGCGTCGTTGCGCGTATCAGTGTAATCAAATTCGCAAGTTAAGCAACGTCGACCATAGCCTGTCTATAGATTTAGTTATCATGATTTCCTACTTCCTACCTACTTCGGAGGGCATGTTAAGCCGTGGGTCCCGGATATTGTCATTAGATGACAGTCGTTTAGCCAAGGCAGTGGGCTTTAGGCGGCTTGAAAACACTGGCCTCCGCCAAGCTGCACTTGGGCAGCATGGCGGAGTATACTCTAAACTCCTTCGATTGAGGGGAGACCCGTATCCCAGCAGTGGGATGAGTAAGGGTTGACGACGAAGATAGTTCCAGACATTGATAATTAATAGAAAGTTCAGGAAGATAAAGATACAAATGCTAAGGTGAAGGAGAGATAAACGCGGGTACGTCAAAAACAGGAATTGTCGCTAATGCATTTTCTACACCTTGATAGTTACGTCAAATTCATGTAAAGAATACGTACTCTCCTCACTTATTTGATGTTTTCTAATTTTGATTTGATTTTTTCTAATTTTACCATTAACTTTTTGAAGTTTACATTTTATTTTAACTCATAGTCCCTCGCCCGACGATATATTAGATCGCTGCGCTAGGTGAGTTGGAGAATATCGACGGTCCCTAGTCCCTACGTATAGAGCGACATGTCAAAAATGACAATTTTTTTTTATTGCATAAATTGCTATAGATTGCCCGTAAAAACATTTTCTTTTTAATTTTATTTATTGTATATAATCAAAAAGTAAGAAATTAACTCATTTGTCCAATATTAATATTATTTAATTACTATATCGTAGCATAAGCAGACATGTCTGAAATGACATGTCGCTTTAGACGTAGGGACCGTCGATATATGAGTGTGATAAAGTGAAGTCGCTGCGTTGGTTTCTCGATGCCAGTCGAAAAGAACGATTACGTCTCGCACATTTTTACATGATTTATGTAGGAATAGCTTACTCTTAGAACATTTCAATATTTTGATATATGTATTGTTTTTCTTTTTCAGAAACCCCACCCCTGAACCAGGAAATGGCGAATGGCTTGCGTACCCACATCATTTGGCAATCACTCTGGAACCACAATATGTAACGCCACTGACACCTGACAGGGCGTACTTTTGGCGCGCTTTCTATCTCAAATATGGCGCTGACGTTTAAAATTGGCGGCAAAATTAGTTTAATAATTTATTTTATTTTTAAGGCACTATTCTTAAGAAATAAGTAACTATACTTTAATATTATTCTCAAACTATATCTACAGTATATTAATATATTTTTACTAAAATATATAGTGTATGTATGTTTTTACAGTGTATATTTTTATTATCACCTAATATATACAGGGTTTAACCTTAACCTGTAACCCTGTCGACCTACTCGACTTAGGGCATCTACACACACATTATTGTATACAGACGCGATCTGTTTTTGTTGTCGATTTTTTTAAGAAGTGGCCAGGGTGTGTAAACCACCTCTTTCTTGATCTTCCTTCTTCCATCCCTCCGCAATACACGTCCATAGCAAAAAAGGTATTCCAGAGGAATGAAAATGGGATGAAGCAAAAAACGTATTTTCATAGAGAATTTTATTACAAAATCTACAGAACATATTAAAACATTAATTGTCGTAATTATTTATAATTTAAAAACAATCATTATTGTGCGCAGTAAACAACAACTTTTGCATACATATTAATACATATTTGTTTCATCATTTATAATTTAGCAACAATATATATTCAACATTTTCCATATTAGTAATAATTTCCGTATTAAAAATTATTACAAAGTATTAGTAAATTTTGTTATTGGCTAATCAACGTATAGCCATAAAAAATATTAGTAAGTATTTTTATCTCATTTTCTTTAATTACAAATAAAATAAAATAAAATATATATCTCAATGAAACTTAAATAGTTATATAAAGTATAAACAGTTAACTATTTATTAAAATGTTATCTCCAATTCGGTGATAGTCGAAAAGTATAAATTTAATTAGTTGCAAATTGCTAACACAATCAATCTACATCAATCAATCTACAGTAAAAAAAATAGGTAGTTAGACAGCATTTTTTTAAATAAATTTCAATAAACTAATTTTGAAATCTGAAAAAGAGCATTAATTTTGCTGTGTTGTATTGTATTTTTTACTTTAATTCAACAACATTTACTAGTGTAATTAGGGCTTGCCATGTCACCAAACCTAATAGCCGGACAGACCAGCAAGTTTGGCCGGACATTTGGGTAAAAAACCGGACACTATATTATTGAGTATTTTGAGTCTCAGTATTAATAGGTGTTGTATGTTGTTTAAAAAATCAACGTTCGACTCGCTCTGCGCTCGGCCACGCTCTCCGCTCTCGCTCGTTTGCGTAATGTAAAAAGCCTAACGAAAGCCGTACAAGCCGGACACCGTTCATTTTGGCCAGACATGCAATCAGAAAGCCTAACTATGTCCGGCTTTATCCTGGCAACCCTAAGTGTAATCATAATAGCGATCGAATCGCATAAAAATATCAAAATAAATCAGCCCTAATTGGCGCCCAATATTTCTAAAATTACCAAGGACTTGTATTTTAGGTAGGTAGGTTATAAAATAGGTACACAGTGTTTCTTATAGCTGAACATGTAAACACCAATTATGTATCCAAAAATTGGATTAGAATATTATATTACTGCAATAAAGTCTGAAAATATATTAAAAGAATATATTTAACTTCTATATTTAAGTAAACCCATAGACTTTTAATTAAATAAAATAAATAATTATGAATTATGAATGAAATTGTATTGATATTGAAAAGTGGACATAAATATTATGAATAAATTGTGTTCGAAGTCGAAATATTTCGCGCCCAATTTTGATCAAACACTCCATTGCAAAGAATACTTTGCAGTCTAACGTCAAATCTATCAAACCATAGACAGCCATAGACAATGATTGATTTTTTATGGCGAAGGAAACGCATCACACAGCCTTGTTCAGCTCGAACTGTCACTGTCACTGCTTGTCTCTTTTTTCTTCTTCTTTTTTTCCCGCCTGTCTTCGTGTTTGTCTTTGTGTTTGGGACTGCGTTTTGGGCTGTCCCGCCGGACTCGATGATGTCAAATGCCCGAATCGTCAGTCGTATGGTGGATGTTATTTAAGGACTCTTCAGACGTGTCACTTTTGTGTTTCTTTTTTGAACTGAAATCAAAATATGTCTTTAAAAAAATCTTGTGGAATAGAGTTCCTGACGATGAATATGTTCGAGAAGTGAGCGACGGTTACCTGGCGAATGCTTATTATAATTAATTATACAAACACATTGTACCAAGTTGATAAATTGATAGAATATTGAAATGGTAAAGATCATCATCATCATTATCAGAACGTATTTATCCACTGCTGAACATAGGCTTCTCCCTTAGAGAGTAACGCCGTTACACGCCCCGATCCTAAGCGATTTGCCACCCCCTACAACTTTCTGAAAGAGCTTGCTTCTGAAAAGCAGCTAAATCGTCGCTCGCCGATGCTAAAAGTAGCATGTTTGATTGAACTCTACAGAATAGAATAGAACAATATATAACAGAATAGAACCGAACAGAATAGAACAAATACATAGAATAGATCATACCTTTTCTTTTTCTCGTTCTCGATAGATATCTGGTCTCTAAACAACGTCGACAGCTCCAACTCTCTTATGTCGTCCGAATTTGTCAGAATTATTGCTCTGAAATCAAGTTGAGAAAAATATTATGTACATTTTTAACTGTTAACCGCGGTTCCGTCAGTGTAGTCATTATTTTAATAAAACTTTTCCACGGGAATAAGATGTTTTTACTGGATAAAAAGTAGCCTATGTCACTCTCCGGACTTTAAACTATCGCCATAAAATTAAATTAAATTTAAAATTAAAAAAACTCCTGACCGAGGGAGTTGTGAAAAAAATTGATCGTCTGTTAAGTCGGATAATTTTGCGTAATAACGTCATCAGATACATAGGCCGGTCGTGCCTTTCTAGCCCTTGTTCCGTGGTCTGGCACGCTCGGCTCAGGCGGAACGTGACAATGAATCATGCTTTTTTGTGCGTGCAGTCGGTATTCCTCGATTTATAATAAGTCGTTATCACGTCTAAAAATATATTAAATTCGCCATTTGAGCCCTTTCATTTGATAGGTACCCACATTGAAGGGGTTATGAAAAAATATGTTATCCGTCATTTTGTAGCGGCGGCCATCTTGGACCGATTTTCATCAAACTTAACAAAGAACACTACCGACTAATTCACCGGTCAAATATAAATAAAAAAACAAAATTGATTCATCCGTTCGGGAGCTACGATGCCATATAAATAAATATAAATATAAATAAATATTCTTCACAAATCACACACGGCCATCTAGTCCCAAACTAACCAAAGCTTGTGCTATGTCTATGGGTACTAGATAACTGCTATAATACCTACTTAAATACATTTTTTTTTTGTAAATATATACATATTATACATAGAAAACGCCTAGACCAAGATAAACAGACATGTTCATGCACACAAATGTTTGTCTTGTGCGGGGATCGAACCCGCGACCTCGGAGTCAAAGTGGCCATTGCTAACCATTCGACCACCGAGCCCGTCAGACAGACACACACACAGAGAGACACACCAAACTTATTACCGTCGTTTTTGCGTCGGGGGTTCAAATCCACTTCAATCCATTGGAGTATGGATACACAACGCAACGCAAGGAATATTGCTCGCAATTGGTAACCTTACTCCTCGCAGGAACAACAATCCTCAAAGGTATTATTTTTAGTCTACGGTCTTCTGTAAGGTCCTCCACCTTTCAGAAGACCCCAAGCAAAATAGGAAGTTACGTGACGTCATAAGCATAACGTCTTATAAATCGATCGATGACTGCATGACACACGAAAAAGGAATGCTCATCATGCAAACACGTGACAAAGAGTCACGCTTTTTGTCACGTTCCGCCTGAGCCGAGTGTGCAAGCGAGAGCGCGGATCTCTCTCTCTTCCACTTCATCGGCCGATGTTTTCTTATGACGTTATCACGTAAAATTATTGTCCGTAAACAGACTTTACAGACAACCAATTATTTTTTTAGTTACGAGGCAATAAAAACTATAATCTGTAGAGTTAATATACATAGTTATATATACCATTGTATCAGTGAGTGATCCAATCCGGCAATCAGTGCCTCCCTCCCTACACAATAGTGAACGGGGTTCTCACCTTGACACGGACTACAATTCACCCCTGTAGGGATGCGACGTTACTTATCGACAGTCAATTTTTTTTTATACTACGTTGGGTGGGAGACAAGCATACGGCCCGCCTGATGTGAAACGATTACGGTAACCATATTAACGCTCGCAACATAAAATATCGCTCGCGCGCCACCACCCCCGCTGTTAACGCAGCATCTCCTTCCTTTCTGGTGACCTCACTCACTCGCAGGAGCACAACAACCCTCAAGGGAATTGTTATTTGGCTGCGGTATTCTGTGAGGTGGAGGTACATTCCCCAGTCGGGTAGCTTACAATTACGCTCCCTGCCTCTCTTTTCGCCAGAGCTTCGTTTGTCAGTCAGCAGGGTGCACCGCGTGCAGGTGAAGTTGGCTTTGGTTCAAAGGTGTTGATGAACCACTTACACCCCGAAAATTAAAATATATAATAAATTTTATAAGCAATTTGATGAACAACTAGACCGATGATGGTCGAATGGCTACTTTAACTCCGAGGTCGTGGTTTCGATCCCTTCACAAAACAAACATTTGTGAGCAGGGATATGTCTGTTTGTCTCGATCTGGGTGTTTTCTATGTATTATATGTATGTATTTACAAAAAAAATGTCAGTTGTATAATACCCACAAGCATTGCGCTTAATTTGGGACAAAATGGCGCTGTGTAAATTGTCCAGAAATATTTATACATTAACGTTCCTAGATTTTAAAGTCAAAGTCAAAGTCAAAATATCTCTATTCCTTGGACATTATAAAGCACTTAGAAACGCCATACAAATTAAATATAAGACATGTATCTAAATCATTACTACTCTAAATCCGCAGAGCTTAGATGCACTTTCATCACACTATCTGTGAAAGTGAATTTAAGTGCCAGTTCCGGCGACGGGGCTTCTTGAGAAGAACTGGCAAGAAACTCAAGGCCGACTCTTTTAATTGCCAATATCGTTACACTAAACACAAATACAATCATTAACATAACAAGAGCAATTCATTTCCAAATACTTTTATCATTTATGTAATCTGAGATACAATAGTAAGCCTTTTGACATAGTCTAGTTTTGATAAATCTTTTAAATTTACCCATGGATAATTTAAACGCGTCATTTGGAAGTTTATTATAGAAGCGTATACATTGACCTGGGAACGAGTTAGAGATTTTATGGAGCCTAGTAATATGCACAGCGAGATTGTTTTATTACTTAAATTTAAGTGATGGAGATCACTGTTTTTCCTTTTTTTAAATATTTGAAAGCAAAAAAAAAAGCGAGACATAAAAGTAGCTACTTATTCAATAGAGTTTTTGAATATAATTGATATGTGCTTTTGTCACGAGCGTATACAATGAAATATCAAAATCATTTTCAATGCCATAGAATATAAAATACAAAATTAAACTTTTAATTTGCTTATTTTTCTCGAAAGATCCAATTTCTAAGGTTCTCTTCCATGAATTTCATTTAACTAAATCATAATTTTTGGCGTTTGCCGCCAAAAGTCATACGGTGTCCCGCGCGGGATATTACACTTTAGGCTTAAACGCGGCATGTCCCTCCAAAAGGGAGAGATGGCAAATCTATCTTCACTACTATGCTTGCTTATTTGATGGCGGATCAAATAAAAGGTAAGTAGTGTAGATCAAATTGGCGGTAAATTTGACATTTTCAGCTGTCGCCTGACGGGCTCACTAGTATATATTTATAAGCTCTATTGCCCTTGGTCATCACATCACGCGTGAACGGCTGGACGAATTCGTTATTTATTTTTTTGTTGTGTTTGTTATCTGAAGGTTCTTAGGATAAGAAAGCGCGGAATATTAGAAAATTCAAGAACCACCATAATAACATTTTCTGATGTAACTTTATGGCGTTTGACAGAACTGTCAGTCATTTGACAACGTGCGCGAATGCAATTCAGTATTCTTAGTTACGAAAACAGGACGATGTCTGTCGGGTCAGATATTAATTGAAATAAAACATGCTTAAGTGTCGTCCTCCCTGCAATAACCTATGGTGCAGAGACTTCGACACTGACCATCGGACTGGTCCACAGGCTAAAGGTCGCGCAGCGAGCGATGGAGAGGGTTATGCTCGGGGTTTCTATGAGGGATCGAATCCGGAACGAAGAAATTCGACGGAGAACTAAAGTTGTCGACATAGCCTTTCGAGTTTGCAAGCTGAAGTGGCAATGGGCGGGTCACATCTGCCGAGTAAGTGATGGCAGATGGGGGAGGAAGGTATTAGAGTGGAGGCCGCGCGTAGGACGACGAAGCGTTGGACGCCCTCGTTCTAGATGGTCCGATGACCTTAAGAAAGCGGCTGGAAGCGGCTGGATGCGGAAGGCGGAGGATCGTATTTGGTGGAAAGCATTGGGGAAGGATTATATCCAGCAGTGGATAGATACAGGCTGATGATGATGATGATGCTTATGTGTGTTTGTATACGTGTGCGTGAGTGTGCAGTGTGAGTGGAGGAAACCTAATTACCTATTCCACTTCTGTGTATATTATTTATATTGATAATCTGGAGAAACTGGTTGTGGGGAAAGTGGAAGGAAAAAGACCTCGCGGGCGGTCACCTACCCGATGGTCCGACCAGATCAAGAACCTCACTGGTCTTCCTATTATCAGCGCCTTGAGACGGGCGGAAGATCGGGTAGCATGGAAAGAGCTAGTTATCCGCTCCACAGATTCTCCACAGACTTCTCAGGATGGACACGACCTTCAATAATGAAGTACGCGATGAAGAAGAAGAAAAGAAGTAAGTAGTAATTTATGAATGAACTATCGATAGTAGTGACACCGTCAATCCCTAGCTACAAGGGTGCGGCTTCGACAAATGACTCCACGGCAGAATTGGGATGACCTGTCTCTATACATCGTATGTATGTATTTGATTGTATAATAGTTGACGGGATGGTTCGACCACAGAATAATATGGTTCGACTTCGATTTGGACGGTTTACTCTTTCGATGCGTACACTGATTCGTGATCGAGAAGGTTCTTTCTGAAAGATTTTTTGAAGTGAAAACTTCTTTAGCGGCGTTGTACATTTTTTGGGATGGGTAAAAATGTTAAAATCGCGTCAGGGCACGTGACCTGATCCAAAATTTGTAAGACGGAAGGAGAGTAGACCGCGCGCCGGCGCGGCGTAGGAGAGGAAGTAATATCCCCCTCTCTTTCTACCGCGCAGCGAAAATGTATGCCTGCTCCTGCTGTTTATTTTTAATGTAATATAAATTGTCATGTTTGTGTACGATAGCGCAATAATGGTCAAATAAGGTCGTCGATCCGTTGCCTTTTAAATGGAAAAGTTGACTCTGTTTTTGAAAGCTCCCATGGTGTATTTATTTGGGAATACTGCCTCCTTACCACCATCTCTTATTGCGACTCAATAACTGAATAGAATGCTTATTCATATCAATGAATAAGCGACTCTATTTCAAATGGAATAGAGTCGCTTATTCATTGGTATGAATAAGCAATCTATTCAATTATTGAATCGCAATAAGAGATGGTGGTAAGGGGGCTGCTGAGGGAAGTTCATTCCACAATTTCACAATTCGTGGTAGAAAATGTCTTAAGAAACGTACTGTGGTAGATCGCCAAATAATGAATGAATGAAAAGTTTATTACATTAAGCACACAGACACTTACAGAAGTATACAACACGATAAATCATTGTATATATGTAGTATAGAATCACGTATATCTAAAACGATCAACATTGTCAGGTGGGTCCACATGCCTAATTTAAAAGGAGATGATATGGATGGAATTTTAATTGATGGCGAGTTGCAGGATAGTACAACTCGGCGGCAGGTATCAAATCAAATAGTGCTATAATTTATATATAACGCAATGAGATGCAATATATCTTCGTGTAGAAAGATAGACTACAGTCACACACATAGGAAAAATAAAATATATAATGATTTTTGAAAAAAAATAAAAACCGCCTTCAGTTGGCAAGTGCAGCTTATTGGTGGAATACCCCGGGAGTCGCTGCTGCCCGTCTTCGGGGAGAAAAGACAAGATTCCTTAGCCGCCTTGTCTAGCGCAGAGCAATAGAGTGGCGCAATTCTATTCTGCCGGCAACCACATCCCATCATCAGACCCTGACTTGGTGAATATGGAATCACCTCGCAATCATACCGTTTCAAATAAAAAAAGAGAATTTGACCATACGTGCTTATAAAATTCAAGGGTTTCCCTTGACTTCTCTAGAATCCCATCATCAGATCCTGACTTGGTGAATATGGGGCCACCTTGCAAGCATACCCTTTCAAATAAAAAAAGAATTTTGAAAATCGGTTCACAATTCGCGAAGTATCTAATAACATACATACAAAAAAAACAGTCGAATTGATAACCTCCTCCTTTTTCGAAGTCGGTTAAAAATACAATAACAGAACTTTAGTAGGAAACAGAACGCAGATGTGATTTTATGCATGTGCGTGCTGCAGCAAGCAAATGGCCATAGCTCAGTGTGACTTTTTTGCACATTGTGCAAAAAACGGGGTGAGGCTGTGTCATGAACAAGGAAGTGTGATGTACGTTACGAAGTGTGTTGTGTGAATACGTTATATGCACTAAAATTATCTCAAAACGGCAGCGTTTCCCCCACTAATTAATTAGTCATAATAAAACAACAAACTGATGGTAAACACACTTAAACTATACACCAAGCCTGTAAATATTTACCAACCGAAACTCACCTGATCCTGCCTCCATCGACCTTGTCATGTTTCCTGGGGTCACTTATCATTGCTATGGATGTTTCGCTAGTCTCGTGCTTTCTGTGTTTTTTTGACTTGTGCTTTCTGCAAGAAAAAATCAAAGATGTACATCCTAGTAGCTGGTTTTATAGGTAACTTCCCTCAGCGGTATTTCCGAACAACTACGACATGGGTGCCTTCAAGAACAGAGGGGCAATTCTCGTAATTAAAATATAGTCAAAATTGAGTTTCGATCCAGTCTGTATCTCACAAATGTCACATTTGGTATTCTCGTAACAGAATATATAACTTCAAAATTAAATTTAAGCGGGATTATATTGATTATATGAGTGAAAATTAAACAAACTAAGAATCTTACTTTGCCAACAACAAGAATTGATAATAATGAATTAATGAAATCAAGTATATAATTTTGGTCAATTCACAATTCAATTTCGATTCGGTCAACTTTCAATCTGCGTTCGTAGAAAAAATACGAGAATTGGCCTTCTGAGTTTTCATTTCACCTAAAAGGCTAGCAACGGATCGGCGACCCCTTGGTGTCGCTATTTCCATGGGCGGTGGTGATTACTTTCCACCATTTTCATGTTACAATTTTTTCTTTTTCGCTTGCTATCATCTTTAAAAATAAAATCAAATTCGCCCAAAAGTGGTTCATCTTGCCGAATACCAAATAAGGCTCTTGCAAAAGAGAAGTATGGCATAGGGTAAAATCATATTTAATAAGGAGGGAAGTACTTCTATCTTACAGAAAACCGTATCTAAATAACGAGTATTAACCTCCAAAATTTTGCCTTCCTGCGAATGAATGACGTTTCCAAAAAATAAATTTGGTTTCCCAAAAGGGTTCCGTAGTAGAATGGTTTCAGAACTACTAATTTATGTAAACAAACAAACAAACAAACAAATTGTCTATAGTGTGAACAACAGGTTTTACAGATGTTACAATTTTATATCGATCCATTCTGTGTTCCACCACTTAGGCATACAATAATTATTAACTTTAACCAAACACTAATCATGCACTATACAGATTTCTGTCATTCTGATAATCACTAACGCTATAGTAGCATTTATCAACTAACAGAGCATGGAATTTCTTTTTAAAATTAGTAATTTCCTTAATGCCACGTATTTCTTCTGGTATCCTGTTGTAAATACGAGGTATATCAGAAAAGACGCTCTTACTTAATAAAGCCGTTCTCGCAGGCTTGGAAAATATTTTATTTTTGTGTCTGTCACGTGACTTAAAATTAAATAGCTCCATGTTAGTTTTAACGAATAAGGCACATTCAAAAATATATAAACAGGGCAGAGTTAAAAGCTGATTTTTTTTTAAACAACGGTTTACATGAATCGGTCTGTTTTAAACCATACATGGCTCTGACACAACGCTTTTGGGCTCTAAAAGCAAGGTGTTTGTCGGTAGTGTTACCCCAAAACATTAATCCGTAACGCAATGTAGACGCCACATATCCGTGATATGCCGTCATTAAGGCTGTGAAATAGTTGTAGTTACGTATAGAAGCGAGTACTTACTTGTGTTTTCTGTCCTTGTCTTTCTTTTCACTAGATTTATGTTTATGTTTCTTTCTGTATACAGAACCACCATTTCCATCGTCGACAGTCTCCAAATGCAACACATACAATCTATATATTTGTAGTAATATAACCTAAAAATATTATACATTATTAAATGAGCAATACTTGAATCAGTATGTATCTTATCGTATTTCCTAACCCCAAATGAATCAAATATGATATAAAATCAGATAAAATTGAGTTCATGAATCACATATGATTCATGAAATCAAATTTGTTTTTCATATGATACTTTGACTTCACTTTCGCTTGTATTGTATTGTATTGTATTGTATCTTCCCACTACTGGATATAGGCCTTCCCCAATGCTTTCTTCCATATGCCGTCCTCCGCTTTCGTCCATTTCGATATGTTGTGCCACATGTTTCGTTGTCCCATACGCCGCGTCTACTCTAGGATATCTGTCATCGCAGACACTGTAGATGCGGCCAGCCTACTGCTGAGTTATATAAACAGCTTTGGTTCTCCTTCGAATTTCTTCATTTCTGATTCGATCCCTTAGAGAAACTCCAAGCATGCAACTTTTAGTCCATGGCCCGCCAGCAGGTAGCTTCGAAATCTTTGCAACGTAGGTCATAGCACGGAGGACGCGTTGATTGAAGACTTAAGCGTTGTTTCTTGAAGCATTAGAGTATATCTTCAAGTTTTAAGAGAGGTAGGACGCAATGAGAGATCGTACTGTGCCTCGCTTTTATTATTATTTCTGATGGGGGAGGGGCATAGTGTGGTCTCTTGTTCAAAGCTTGGCCAGCATCCGAATGGGGAAGTACCTCCACCTTGCAGAAGACCGCAGCCATAATGGCTTTGCCGTGTTCCTGCGAGTGAGCAAGGTCACCACGGCTTTTTATTTGAGAAGTCGTCATGCTGACAACGCGGAGACCAGTGGTTGTCGAACCGCTGCCAGCGGTGTGGGCGCGGCGTGTTGGCGCGGCGGTCAGGGAGACCTGGTGAAACGGCTGTCCGCTGGCCGCCCGCAGGTCAGTAGGGTTCCCGAACCCGGGGATCACATAATCTCCGCCCCGGGAGGCTGAACCGCCAACCTGTGTAAAGTCCCTGTTGTAGTAGTCGTGCCGGGGGAGGAGACCGGAGTGGACCCGGCTACTGCAGCAGGGGGGGACCGGGGGCCCTTCCGCCCGCCGCGCTAGCAAACCGCACAACCTGCACTGTACTGCGGGGGTAGACACCGCGCTTTTTTCTGTCGTGTTGTCATTGAGGCGACTTCTCATAATTCCTCTGACATCTTTTTTTTATGGCCGTGAAGAAAAATAGAAAGCGATTTACTCCAGCGGCATCCTCTTCCACACTCAAGGTGGACTTCTGTAATATTAGGGGTCTTCACGCAAACATTAATGCAGTTCACCAACACCTCGAAACTGCACAGCCGACCCTGCTTTTTTTGACTGAGACGCAAATATCCTGCCCGGCTGACACATCCTACTTGTTATACCCTGGGTACAAACTCGAATATTCTTTTGTGCGTCGAGCTGGGGTATGTATGTACGTCCGGGAGGATATTTGCTGTCGACGCCTTCACGGCCTTGAAGACAGAGACCTGTCAATATTGTGGGTGCGCGTGGACCAGGGTGGCCACACCTGTATCTACGCGTGCCTTTACAGGTCTCATAGCGGTGATTCAGACACAACTCGGATGATCCAGCACCTACAACTGGCGACTGACAGAGCCATGGAGCAGTATCCTTCCGCGGAGTTAGTGATTTTAGGAGACTTCAATGCCCACCACACCGAGTGGCTTGGCTCTCGATCCACTGACTTCGCGGGGAGGTCTGTTCACGACTTTGCTCTGGCTTATGGTTTCTCCCAGCTGATACACTCTCCAACGAGAATACCGGACATCGAGAACCATACAAGCTCTCTTCTGGACCTTCTGCTGACCACACGTCCGGATGGGTATAAGATCACAGTGGACGCTCCTCTTGGGTCGTCAGACCACTGCCTCGTTCGGACCCAGGTGCCCTGCGCTAGCCCTGACGCGCCCCGGCCTACCGGATGGCGTCGTGTGTGGCACTACAAGTCGGCAGATTGGGATGGATTGCGTGAATTCTATGCATCGTACCCGTGGAGGCAGCTCTGCTTCGGGTCGGAAGACATTGACTCCTGTGCATCCGCTGTGGCTGGGGCGATTATGGATGGGATGGAATTATTCATCCCAAATCGACGGGTGGCCACCGCGGGTGTTAAAAAACGGCCGTGGTTTAATCGGTCTTGTAGCGAAGCTATACATCGCAAGCAGGCTGCGTACAGGACTTGGACCACGGCTCGTATAAGTGGGGATCTGAATGTCTCTGGCCTGAAACGTGAGTTTAATGCTGCCTCGAGGTTCAGTAAGAGAGTGATTGCTAGGGCAAAGTATGATTTCGTCGGCAGAATTGGTGAGCGCCTGGCTAAGCACCCATCTGGGAGTCGTGCTTTTTGGTCGCTCGCTAAGGCTGCCGAGGGAAACTTCTGTCAGTCGTCTTTTCCACCATTGCAAAAACCGGATGGCAGTCTGGCCTATAGTGCTAAGGAGAAGGCCGACTTATTGGGTAATCTCTTTGCTTCCAACTCGACATTAAACGAGGGAGACGCCGTACCACCTACTATCTCATGGCGCGGTAACTCCATGCCGGAGATTTCGATTACACAGCGAGATGTCCGGCGGGCGTTGCTCTCCCTCGATATTCACAAGTCGAGTGGGCCAGATGGCATACCGGCAGTGGTGTTAAAGGTGTGTGCTCTTGAGTTGTGTTCTGCACTTACGCGCTTGTTCGCGCTCTCATACTCCACTAGGCAAGTTCCGGCTATGTGGAAGACTGCGAACGTGCACCCTGTGCCTAAAAAGGGCGACAGATCAGACCCATCGAATTACAGGCCCATTGCTATTACCTCCCTTCTCTCCAAGGTGATGGAGCGCGTAATCAATAACCGGCTCCTTAAATACCTAGAGGATCACGACTTGATCAGCGACAAACAATATGGCTTTCGCCATGGTCGCTCAACTGGTGATCTTCTGGTGTATCTTACGCACCGATGGGCTTTGGCGGTGGAGAGTCAAGGAGAGGCATTGGCGGTTAGCCTGGATATGGCAAAGGCGTTCGATCGGGTCTGGCACCGTAGTCTTCTTTCAAAGTTACCTGCATACGGTTTGCCTGAGGGATTATGCGAATGGGTTGCTAGCTTCTTGTCCAGCAGAAGCATTAGAGCCGTTGTAGATGGCAGTTGCTCTGACAGCATGGACATTAATGCTGGCGTCCCGCAGGGTTCTGTTTTGTCCCCGACGCTGTTTCTGCTGCATGTTAATGATATGTTGTCAATTGACAGCATTCATTGTTATGCGGACGATAGCACCGGGGACACTTATTACACGGGCCGCGCAAATATCCCCCGTTCTTTGGTGGAGGAGAGCCGCGAACAACTTGTGTCGGAAATCGGGGACACACTAAGTAGAGTGTCGGACTGGGGGCGACAAAACTTAGTGCGTTTTAACCCCTCTAAGACACAAGTCTGCGCATTTACCGCTAAGAAAACCCCATTTGCTGTGGCTCCACACTTCGAAAACACACCCCTCACTATCACAAAATCTATTGGGATTCTAGGAGTTGAAATCTCCAGCGACGCTCAGTTTCGATGTCATCTGGAGGAGAAGGTCAAGCTGGCATCGAAGAAGCTAGGTGTGCTCAACAGAGCGAAGCAGTACTTCAACTCGCGGCAAAGGCTTCAGCTTTACAAAGCTCAAGTACGGCCGCATATGGAGTACTGTTGTCATCTATGGGCGGGAGCGCCTGGATACCAGCTTGCACCTTGTGACTCAATCCAAAGACGCGCTGTGAGGATTGTTAACGAATCCAAATTGACGGACGGTTTAGAACTTTTGAGTCTGAGAAGAGATTTTGCTTCCCTTTGCGTGTTCTACCGATTGTACAATGGGGTGTGTTCAGAGGAGTTGTTTGACATGATGCCCACGGCCTCCTTCTACAGTCGCACCGCTCGCCATCGACAGGGAATTCATCCTCACACATTGGAACCGAAGTGGTCACGTACTGTGCGATTCCAGCGGAGTTTTCTTCCACGTACTACTAAGCTGTGGAATGAACTGCCTGTTGAGGTTTTCCCAGGAGACTACAGCATGGGGTTCTTCAAAAAGGGCGTAAAGAGGTTTTTACAGGGTCGGCAACGCGCACGTGATGCCTCTGGTGTTACGGGCGTCCATAGGCTACGGTAACTGCTTTCCATCAGGCGGGCCGTATGCTTGTTTGCCACCTTAGTGGTATAAAAAAAAAAAAAAAAAAGTACAGAGCATGGTGAAGATATGCCGATGCTTTGACACCCAAAAAAAGTCTTTAGAATCAAATGAAAGAGCTCTCAAATAAGAATCTAGGAGGTCTTTTATTCTATTCGAATGCTTCCATAATAGATGTTATTTTCAAATTAATGACTGTCTTTGTCTTAAACTTGTTTTAATATTAATGATATTAGAACAAATTTGAATTGTAAATCTTAAACCGAAAGTATAATGGCGAATTTACGGTGCATGTTATGGAGTTATTTTAATTACGTAAGATTTATGTCATCTTCTACCTACTGCGGACATTATTTTACCTAATTTTTGTACGTCATTGTGCATCTAGTTCTAATGATCGAAGATCTTGCTACACTCACATAGCCTTCCTACCTCTAAGTTCTATGAGCAGAGATATTACAGTATAAAAATACAGCTCACCAATGTATTTTTGCAAGTGAAGAATACATTCATATAATTGACAATCTTGTAGTGACAAATGATCAACAGTCGGAAGGCGAGGAACGGTGCGTCTTGTAACGCGATGTTCATTATAATAGCACAAACTTCGATGGAACAACAGCACGCTCTACTATTCCTGTTGAAAAAAATGTCAGGTTATCGAACAACAAAGCATCCATCTGATCCATCACATCACATCTCACATCCCAGCCACTCCATACAAATGTTGCGTTGTTCACTATTACATGAACAATGAATATAATACTTAAATAATTTTTAAATACGTACATATTACGTACATAGGAAACACAAAGACAAACAGACATGTTCAATGACAAATATTTGTTTTGTGGCCCCCCACAAGACAAATATTTGTCAATCGGACCCTCGGAGTTCAAGTTTGACCACCAGGCTCGTCAACTGAGTTGATAGCACTGTTACAATTTTTTTTATCTCTCTTATTTATTAGAACAATTGCTACAAGTTCAAACATAAACGAAGTTTACGGGTCCATGTTACCGGAACACATTTGATATGTATATCTCATACACATGGAATCGTCAGAACCGCTTAGTGTGTATCACATACGATACACTGGACTGTTAACGTATTAATAAGCAAGCTGGTTCTCTTGCTCCAAAAAATGACAAAACAAACTAACACACGACATGTTTACTGAATATGGAAAGCTGGACGTTGCAGTCTCCTGTAACTCTTAAACACAAACTACTTCTCGCTGCCAATGTTTGCCATGCCACGATGTTCTTATTTCGGCATGCAATGCCAACCATTAATGTGCCGCAGCGCTAGTTCTTGCTAAAGAAGAAGGGAAATGTTCTGTTCATTAGCTTCGTCTTGGTGGAAGCACTGTTATATTAGAAAATACAACAAATAGAAAAGTAGATTAAAAAAGTAATTGAAATTTATGATAAGTGAAGAAACATGATATTACAAAGTGAAAAGCATAAGCATGGAAAATATACAAAAAAATGAAATCGTATATATCGGTTGCTTGTTTGCAGTACAAAAAAGTTATTATTCAATATTAGGTTGTTACACTCCCAAGTTACAATAATATTAGGTTTTTTTTACCTATGAAATTGCCGTTTTGTATGAATAAATTGAAACAAATTTTTTTCATGTATTTTTTATTTGTATTAATCGAAGTAATCACCCATGCAATCAATGCATCTTTGCCAACGCAGTGGCAGTTTATTGATGCCCTTCTTAAAGAAATCAATCAGGACGGGAGGCAACAAATTCTTCAAAGGCATTTTATACTGTCTCTCGGGTATGGAATTTTTTTCCCGCCAAGAAGTTATCCAAATTCTGGAAAAAGTAGTAGTCTGTAGGCGCAAGGTCTGGCGAGTAGGGCGGATGACGGAGAGTTTCCAACCCCAGTTCTTGCAACTTGGAGACCGTCTGCTATGCAGTATGAGGTCGCGCGTTGTCGTACAGGAGCAGTGGAGACGAGCGATTGACCAATGCTGGTTGGAGACGTGCCAGCTTGTCCATCATTGTGTTCAGTTCTTCAAAGTACACATCTGCAGTAATGCTCACCCCGTTTGGTAAGAAGCTGTGATGAATCACACCGGCGCTAGACCACCAAACAGTGACCATCAATCACTTTTCTAGGGGTAAGTTTTCGTTTAGGGCATGGTTTAGGTGCTGAACCAGCATCCAACCAACTTGCTGAGCGCTTGCGGTTATCAAACAGAATCCATTTTTCATCGCAGGTAACAATGCGGTTCAAAATTCCTTCATTTGTGTGTCTGTTGAGCAGTGCAAGGCACGTCTCGACGCGTACTTCGCGCTGGCGATCATTGAGTTCGTGGGGCGCCCATTTGTCAAGCTTTTTTACCTTGCCAATTTAACGCAAATGGACCAATATTGTTTTGACGCTAACGTCGAAAGCTGCTGCTAATTCAGCCGTAGATTGTGTATCATCAGCTTCCACAATCGCCTTTAATTCGTCATTGTCGACCAAAGTCTTCGGATGAGCGCGAGGTTCATTTTTCAGGTCGAAATTTCCAGAACGGAAGCGAGCAAACCAATAACAGGTGGTGCGTTGGTTTGTAGTGTTCCGTAAATGTCGTTGATGTTGCGTGCCGCTTGTGCCGCGTTACAGCCACGACGTTACTTATATTCCATAATTACTCGAATTTTTAACGTATCCATGATGACGAAAATGATTGAAATGCGATGAAAATGTAACACTAATCAATAAACAAATGACTACTTTTGGAAAAAGAATTCCATGTTTTTAAAATAAAATTCATTTGAAATTAGAATTGTTAGCCAAACAAAAATTATTTTGATTTGAAATGGCTAGTACTGCAGAACGGCAATTTCATAGGTAAAGACCTATTACATACATTCTGATCCAAGCACGATTACAGTTGGGCAAAATGCCGGGCATTTTCAAAATAATGATTATAAATTCCCAAAGTATGGCCCAAAAAGTACTTATAAATTCTAACCAAAACTAGGCATTTATTGGGCATTTACAGGTACTTACTGGGCACTTATTATATATGCCTGGCATTTTGCCCATCTCTAAGCACAATTTAACTTAAATACCTTTTGGGAACTTTTGTCCATTTTGTCACTGTAACATTTTAACCATTAAATTTTAAACATTTTTACACTTACATAATCGCACCCTTTGGACGTTCAGTCATGTGAACAGCCAATTCCCGAAAGGCAATCAATCCTATTTCAACCAATTCGTCAATCCAATGTGATAGTGGAATTTGGAATTGGATGCAAAACTTGAGGCAGTGGCAATATCCGAAGATTTGAATGGAATTTCACAGTTTTGAATACAAAGTTTCTCTAATGGAACAAAAAAGGGTAGAAAGGGAACTAAATTTATTAATAATAGCAACATTGTCTTTTTTCACAATAGTGCTCAAGGGTTGCCATGTGAGAACTGTTCTTACAAAGAAAGTGGCGCCCCCTATTTTTGACTATCTTTTTGTTGTGTCGCACTGTACTGTTCAATTTTATTGAACATAAATAAATACATTACATAGTTTCATTAATAGTAAATAATGGCAAGTTTATCTCTACAAAAGATCCCTTCCGATCAAACCTAGAGACAATAACAAACTATATTTTTCTATTTATGAGTATATAACAGCCAACTGGTTAAAAATATCCATTCAATTGAATATCTAGCTGTTTCATTGAACAACAATATTGTTTTTATTTTTAAAATTATGAGCGTTTTTAATTTAATTAATAATTTTAAACGAGTCACTCACGTATATTTGTCGGGAAAATCGACTAATTTCGATCTCAAACCTTCATCAGAGCGAGTATCCATCCGCATCCACCCGCGCACACGCGGGAGCGGGATTGCCTTGATTGGTGGGGCGCCGCTTTCAATGACGTTGGCAGACGGTGGATCTAACTCATTTATGTCTTCATGAGAATTATCGCTTAGTGCACTCACCATGTAGTGGTCCAAGTTTGAGATTGAAACTAGTCGGCTTTCCCGACAAATATACGCGAGTGACCTGTTTAATATAATTTATTTATTACCTGTTCAATATTTTGTCTCACGTGAGTTTCAATAATATTAACTTTTTTTATTAGAAATCTTGTTGATGCGATAAAAACAGCAAAAGATTGTGCGAAGCGGTGTAATGTAGCATGCGTGCAGTGTAAACAAATACGTACATGTCAGACCTATTAGCTGCTCCTCTGGACTTTCGCGACTTGGTAGCAGTCAGGACCACCGTGAATTGGACCAGGGACCAGGACCAGATGGCCAGTGTTAGAAGAATCAGCACTTTTTCGGTCGCTTCTTTCGCGTCTTTGAACGAATCGAAGAATTCTATTATGTCTGCTGCTGTACCTGTTGGAAAAAAAAATACATCTTCAACTTTTATAACTTAC
Organism: Hypsopygia costalis; assembly: GCA_937001555.2. Classification (NCBI taxonomy): domain Eukaryota; kingdom Metazoa; phylum Arthropoda; class Insecta; order Lepidoptera; family Pyralidae; genus Hypsopygia; species Hypsopygia costalis. The sequence continues at coordinate 2,500,750 of OW443355.2, forward strand.
TTACTTACTGACGAGGCCGGTGGTCGAATTGCTAGCAATGTTCACCTTAAACTCCGTGGTCGCGGGTACGAGTATCGCACAAGACAATAGGCTATTTTGCACTGTTTAAAAATTGTATAAATTATTTAACAATATCGTAAAATACACAAAACTATAAACATCTGCAAACTTCCATTCTAATATCTTCAGTCAGACTTTTTTTAGGGTCTATCAAAGTTTGGCGGGAAAGTCCATTTTAAAAGTATGAAATTATTAAAAAATAATATTTCCATTGGAGAAGTAATTAAAAATGCTATAACTTTTATTATGATACTAATTATATAAACGTAATATTTAACAAATTTCTGATTTGATGCATACAAAATACAAACCTGTGACGTCATAATTCGGTAGCCTTTTGTATGGAGCGTTTTCGGGACAGTCTAAAAATTGTGATTTTCAAATTAACATATCTCGAGAGATTTTCGTGCTATCGAAGTAATTCACCTATGATTATATCATCGAGACGTCCCTACATATAAAGCCGAAAAAAATGTTAGTCAAATAGCTTATTATATAATGTATGCATGAACATTTCTATTAGTCTTGGACTGGGTGTTTTCTATGTATTACATTTGTATGTATTTACAAAAAAAAAATATTTAAGTATAATATCAGTTATCTAGTACCTATAGTGCAAGCTTTGCTTAGTTTTGGACTAATTAATTTGTCCAGTAATATCAGGAATACCTATTTTAGTCAGGAAAAAGAAAATAAAGTTACAGTGCGACACAAAAAAGTAGACAAAAATAGCGGCGCCATTTTCTTCGTAAGAACAGTTCTCACATGGCAACCCATGAGCAAATTTGTGGAAGAAAAGACAATGTTGCTATTATTAATAAATTTAGTTCCCTTTCCACTCTTTTTTTAGTTCCACTGTATGTGTATCGCCGTATAAAGTTTCGTTTTCGGACCTGTGAAGAATCAAACGAGACCATGAGGCATATTAGGTATGTGTGAATGTTCTCTTGCTGGAAAGCAAATGGAAATCTTAAGAGAGGGATAGCTGCCTAGCCTGGAAGACCACAAGAACTTCCCACCGAGCAAAGTACTAAAGTACATTACTCATGTCTTTGGACAGAACGGAAAGAGTTTATTTTTTATTTTTTTTATACTACATCGGGTGGCAGACAAGCATACGGCCCGCCTGATGTGAAGCGGTTGCCGTAGCCATATTAACGCTCGCAACATAAAATATCGCTCGCGCGCCGCCACTTCCGCTGCCAATGCATCATCTCCTTCCTTTCTGGTGACCTCACTCACTCGCAGGAATACAACAACCCTCAAGGGAATTGTTATTTGGCTGCGGTATTCTGTGAGGTGGAGGTACATTCCCCAGTCGGGTAGCTTACAATTACACTCCCTACCTCTCTTTTCGTCAGAGCTTCGTTTGTCAGTCAGCAGGGTACACCGCGTGCAGGTGAAGGTGGCTTTGGTTCAAAGATGTTGATGAACCACTTACACCCCGAAGAGTGAATAAAAACCCCCTTATCTTTCATATGATATATACTCGATATAGGACGAGTATATATCATATGAAAGATAAGGGGTTTCACTCACTTGCAGGAACACAACAACCCTCAAGGGATTTGTTATTTGGCTGCGGTATTCCGTGAGGTGGAGGTACATTCCCCAGTCGGGTAACTTACAATTACGTTCCCTACCTCTCTTTTCGCCGGATTGGACTGTATTAGGGCAATACAGTCCAATCCGCTATAGATAAGCTAGTACGTCGAAACTGGACTAATGTCTCAATTTTGATACAAGGTGTGAATTATTGAGTGGAGCGAACGAAACGCTTATAATAATAATAATAATAATAAATTGTTTATTTGCTCACAAACACGGTATAAGGATCTTGATATATTCATTTTTCGCATGTTTGGCTGATTCAGTCAGCATGCAAATTTGTATTGACTTAATATTAATTACAACTATTGCTTCATTATAATCTAAATTATACGTTATCACACAAACTTAATAATTAAATTAACATTTGTTCATAATAAATACTACACATTTTTGCATAAATATATATATACTATAAAAAATTTCCATTTAATAATTCATTCGTATCATAAAAGTTATACTTCTTAAGCCATTCATGCAGTCTATGTTTGAATGAATTGTGATTTTGAATTTTCATATCATTTGGTATCTTATTGTATATACGTACACACATAGCGACACAACTCTTTACATATTTAGCTGATTTAGGATTATTGGTAAATATAAGCTTCTGTGGATTCCTTTTAACTCGTGGATTTGTTGTACCCGATAATTTAAATAATTCTTTATGCTTATGTACAAAATTACAGATTTCATATATGTAAAGAGCTGGTAGTGGCAACAAACCGAAACTCTTGAACAGTGGTTTACACGACTCGTCGGGTGGAATCCCTCCTATTGCTCTCATGCATTTCTTTTGTGCAATAAATGCCCTGTGTCTATCTGTACTGTTACCCCACAAAATTAATCCGTAACGCAGAATACTTTCTACGTATGCGTGGTAGGATACAATAGCCGTTTTTGTGTTAGTTACATTTCTTATTCGGTTAAGGGCATATACAAACTGATTTAATCGTTTACTTACGTTATCTATATGCAATTTCCAATTGAGGTCTTGGTCAATTATAACACCTAAAAATTTTGTATGTGTGACTTCTTTCATTGTTGGAATATTCATTTTGAAATTGTATTTATTATATTTAGATTGATTAAATTGTATATAATTGGATTTTTCAAGATTGATTTGTAAATTATTTTCTTCTAGCCATTTTATTATTTTATCTATCGTATTGTTAATGTCAATTTCATGATTATGTATTGCCGTATTTTGGTTTTTATTTGTTGATACAATTATTGATATGTCGTCCGCAAATAGAATACATTTATGATGTGTTATTTGAGTAAGATCGTTTATGTAAAGTATAAACAGTAGCGGACCAAGTACGCTTCCTTGCGGAACTCCGTATTTGTTTTCTTTATATTCAGATAAATACGAATGTTTCTCATTTTTTACTATTTTATTAACAACAACACATTGGCGTCGATTTCGTAAGTATGAAGAAATCCACTGTAAGGCGGGTCCTCTGAAACCATAATTTTCTAATTTCTGCAAAAGTCTTTTATGATCTACAAAGTCGAATGCTTTAGACAGATCACAGAAAATACCTGTTGTCAGTTTGTTGTCGTTGATGTTAGTTAGTACCGTATTTATTAAGTTGTAAACTGCTAGCGATGTCGATTTTTCCTTTTGAAACCCAAATTGATCTTTGTTACCTAATTATTTCATATTTGTTGCAAAATTCAAGAAGTCTTTTGTACATACATTTTTCTAAAATTTTCGACAAAATTGGAATCAGTGTTATTGGTCGATAATTATTTACCTCATCTTTACTGCCTTTTTTATATAATGGTTTTATTAATAGAAATTTCAGCACTTCAGGGAAGGAACCCGTAGAGAAAGACAGATTAATAAGATGCGTTAATACATCTACTAATTCAAGAACACAAGTCTTAATTATTTTTGTGCTTATTCCATCATATCCCTCTGAGTTGGTATTATTTAAAGACATGATTTCTTTCTTTACCTCGTTTACTGTCATTGGCTTAAGAAATAATGAGTTAGACAATACTTTATTCGTGTGAATATGCCGATTATTATTTGATACAGAACCGTCAGCCAATCCAGTAAAATGATCATTAAGGGCAGTAGCTATTGAGATTGGATCAGTATGAATCATGTCATTTATTTTAATTGTTGAAATACTATCGTCTATTTTTGTATCACAGATCTCATTTTTTATAACTGACCACGTAGCTCTACATTTATTTTTACTTCTGTTTATTATTTTTATATTGGATTGTTTTTTTGACTTATATATGCATTTCCGTAAAATATTAGAGTATGTCAAATATTGATTTTTATTAGTTACTGTTTTATTTTTATAATATCTAAATCGTAACGATCGTTTAGTTTTACAACAGGTTTTAATACCTTTAGTTAGCCAGTCGCGTTTCTTCTTATTCATGTTATTGATCTTAATACGAAGTGTTGGAAAACATAAATTGTAGAATAGTAGTAGTAATTCGTGAAAATTTCGAAAAGCTTCGTTTAAATCATTTTCTGAATATATTTCAGACCATGATATACTTTTCAGACATTCCCTAAATTTCTGTATGTTTTCTAAGCAATAATCTTTTTTAAAAATAAAATAGGATTTTAATTTATTATTTTTATTTTGTATTGGAAAACTTAGTAATTGAGCTGTATCATGGTCTGAGAGATAAAGTGGTAGCACAGAAGCCGTAACAGATTTGATGTTACTTATTATGTGGTCTATGCATGATTCTTTCCGAGTAGGAACCCTAATGTGAATTTCTAAATTATAGTTGAGACAAAGGTCTTCTAGATATTTTGTAATGTTCCCTGGCTTTAGAGTGTTTATATTGAAATCGCCAGTAAGCACGAGATTGGTATTCGGTTTATTTCTTAATAAATCGTGCAAGACCTTACCTAGTTTATCTAAGAAAATAATAGGGTCAGATGTAGGTGTTCTGTATATGCAAAGTATTATCAATTTATGAGCTGGAACTTCTATACCACATATTTCAAATATTTTTTGTGTAGCATATCGTTTTAGTGCAGTTAATTCTTTGTAAATTAATTCATTTTTTGCTAGGATGCAAGTGCCACCTCTCTGTTTCTCTCTACAGAATGAAGTAGCTAATTCGAAGTTACAAAGTTTTAAGAATCTAGTTTGATCAAATTTTAAAAATGTCTCAGACAAACAAATTATATCCGGGTCATTATTATTTTCGCCTAGTTCTTGTAAAGTTACCTCCAATATATCCTGTTTCGAGAGTATGCTAGCTATATTTTGATGCATAATTCTAAATGTTGAATGTTTGTTTTGATTTGTCTCGAAAAAAATAATATGGTATGGTACCTTTACTCGCCTGTCTTAATTTTTTTCCTGAAGGTTGGAGTAGAGCAGCAGTGATTCCCTCCGACTGAGTACGAGCAAAATAATATGGGATTGTGCCTTTCTGGTATTTTAGTTTCTGTTCATTATTTTTTGAAGCTACTATGTTACGGCTCGCTATTAGCATTTTTAATTTTTTTACATTTAGATATTTATTTTCATAGTCGATACAGTCTATTACATGGTTTAAAGACTTCGCAATATCATTCAATTTGCTGCTGTTACAATTTATAAAACGACATTGTTGATATTCTTTGCAAATTGATCTGATGTCATTATTCAAACAATGAGTGTCAATATACTTATTATGCAATACATTTAATGCCAATATGTTATTATTAGGGAATTGTTTAAATAGTATGCGTAATTGAGATGACAGTATTTTTCTATCGTAGTCATTTTCTCCGACACATACTATAAGTTTGTCATCTGATGATAATTTACTATTATGACAACTTTTTAGTACTTCCGATGCTAGAGCATTCGGCTTAGTTAATGATGTAATTACATAATTATCATACTTTGTATTTATTCTAGACCTATTCAAAATACTTGATAATCCGACGCACCGCTGAGTTCCAAAAATTAAGATTTTCTTCCTGTTAAGTTGTTTTGCTTCAATACTAACTGGTCCGCAAGTAGGGGACTGTATATCGGACAAACCATTTTCCTTGATGTTATGTATAGTATTGATCTTTGGAATGGACGATGCCAATCTTTTCTCTTCTATTAAATGAGTAGTAATCTGGGGTGAGAGTGTGGGAGTACTAATATGATGTGTAGAATTATCCGGTGGAGAACTCCGTTTTGTGCAATTCTGGCTATGTGATAGGCTTTTCTTAGAACTGTATTCGCGCATATTCAGATTTGTAAAGCTCTGGTTAAGAATGTGTGTATTTAAACTTTTTCTTTTATTTATCGTTCTTCGTGGCGTGGACTTACTTAAGTTTTTTAACTGATTGACTCGACTTTCGTAACTTTTAACTTTTTCTTTCAGTTCTATATTTTCTGAAATTAAATTATCAATTTCGTTATCTGCAATTTCTAATTTTTCTCGCAATTCTAATATAATTTTTTCCATTTCTTCTGCTTTGGAATAAATCATTGTTTTTTCGGAGAAACTTCTATTTCCTAGCTCACCTGATATTATTGAAGAAAAATCGTCTTCATCATCCTCAACCTCATCATGTTCAATTGATACATTAGACAATGCTTCGAAAGAATTTTCTGTCGGTATTATAGGCCTGTATCTATTTCTTGTGGTTACATTATCTTGACTAGGTGATTTAGGGTTTCGTCGGCATGGAGCGCATGTCCAATTATTTTTCCGATCCACTTCCATTAAGTAAAATAATTTTGAGGATATATTCCAACAATCTATGTGGAAAGTAGACTTACATGATGAACAGTTAAGGTACTCTCTGTTAATAATTGATTCATTACATCTGTCACAGTTTTTCGCCATGGTTTGGATAAAATAAAGAAATAAAAAACCATGTATTTCAAATCACCGTGTAATCCGTACTGGTGGAAAAATGGTATTCTTCATTAAATTATTTGAATGATTATTGTGCCAGTATTAGGTAACGAAAGATAAATATAGGAAATAAACAAATCACAGTTTTCTCCGTATAGTTGCAAGTTGGTAAAATATCAAGTCAATGTATTTAAATCAATTCAATAATCATAAAATAATATGTACGAATTTAAGTTTCGAATTTGATACTTAATAATTCGTTAACCATTCAACTACTTCGTTACTATTACAACAAGCGCGTAGAATTCATTACCATATAAGGCAATGTGATGTCTCGATGCACGCAGTTAGATGATGACTCACCGCAATCGTCGCGTCCCGTGCCGTGGTGCGATGATGATTCAGCCAGGCGACAAAATTTAAATATTTTTAAACTTATTTTGCTTATATCTTCTTAGTTTTAACACTTTTTGTGAAATAAAAACCACAATTTTTTTTATCGAAGTCACAATTACTCAATTTTTACTGTGTAAACTTGAAATTATAGATATTTATATGGTTTTTTGAATAAACAACACGCAGCAAGTTCAAATCGATGTTCACTTTACGATACTTTATATTCGCCGAAAAGTCACTCTTGGAAATGAATAGGCACCAAACCACTGAACAGATTTTGATGAAACTTGTCACAATTAAAGACTTCGCTTGAGGATTGTGTCGAAAAAAAAATTGAGATCGATCAATTCCTTGAGGAATGATCATCAAATACATTTTCCATTGAAATCAATGGAAAACATACACTCAGCGAATCTACTTGCTCCACTCAACGTCGACTTCGGCTCCTTGGGCTAGAATCCGACCTAGTTAATTAATCTAACAGGTTAACTGTCCCACGCTTCTTTATTAACTTATACATTTAAGTCCAAGTAGTAATTAAAATTGTTTAAAGCTTCACTGGCAATGCATTACGGACATAATATAAAGGGAGATTTTTCGTGTATCATATGTGATACATAGACAGTTAACCTGATAATTATATCCTCTCGAATAAAAACAGTTTTGAGTTTTTTTAAGGATATAAGATTATTGAAGAAATGTCAAAATTTTAACCAAATATTTTTATCAACCTTAAAGGTGACAAACAAGCTTGCTTTATGTCCTTCCTAATACTTTTGAGAATATGTGTACAAAGTTTCGTCATGATCGGTTGAGTAGTTTCGGCGTGTAGCGTAACAAACAAACTTACATTCACATTTATAATAATATTATAATAATAATATATTTTGGGGTGTAAGTGGTTCATCAACATCTTTGAACTAAAGCCAACTTCACCTGCACGCGGTGCAGGGTGCACCGCGTGCAGGTGTGCTGACAGACATTATTTTTTTTATTGCAAATTATTTGTTCATAATTATCTGTGAGTACCATATATTCTATTGTAACAAATGGCGGTGTAAAGTAATTTGGTAACGAAATTTTTATATATTAAGATTACCCATCTTATTATATAAAAATTTCGTGTCACGTTTGTCCGCGATGGAATCCGAAACTACTGAACCGATTTAAATCAAATTTTGTACATGTATGCAGTTTGTTCCAACTTGAGATATGGGATAGATTTTAACTCAATTATGAAACAGAAGCACTTATAATTGTCATCAACATAAAGTTATTTTGGATTGAGTGTGGCTCAGTAGTATCTTTAAAGCCAAAACCAACCTCACTTGCACATGGTGCATCGCATCGGCTAGCAATAGGGGCTTTGGTGAAAGAGAAATAGGACATGTCGAGCCTATACTGGTGTAATCATTTTGATAATAATTGATCTTTGATTTATTGGATTTGTTTCCGCCCCGTATAGCAAAATAACTATTAAAAAACCGGACAAGTGCGAGTCGGACTCGCCCACCGAGGGTTCCGTAGGTACGTAGTATCATTATTAAATTTGATATTTTTCATTATAAATAAGAAATAATGCGTCGAAAAAAATAAATAAAATATATTTTGCAATGTGTACATCAAGCCCTTTCATATGATACCCCATTTGAACTAGTAGTTTCAATTTGAAATTTCGACACCCTATAAAAAATATAGACCCCCTATTTTTTAAGATCTATTTACAAATGTATAATTTTGAGATTTATTCCTGTACTTGTAGTCTATAACGATGTTGATTCCCTTGAGTGTGTCGAAATATGCGTTTTTTGCTGAATAAACGGCCGTAACTTTTTTCTACGTAAACTTAGCAGTTTGATTTTTTTTTTCACTTCATGGGACCGTAGACCTGAGTATACAGTTCAAATTTCAGCTTGATACCTCCACGCATTCTCGACATATAAATTCTTGACAGACAGACAGACGGACAACAAAGTGATCTTATAAGGGTTCCGTTTTTCCTTTTGAGGTTCGGAACCCTAAAAATCTGAAAAAATTACGTAATAGTAGTTTATGAAACTGTTGCATAATAAGGGTTATTAAAATACGAGTGTGAGTATATAACATGATCCGAAGGCGAATGTTATAATAGACCACACGAGTATTTTAATACCTAATTATGTGCAGTTTCATACACTACTTTATCTAATCTCATGAAATATATGATAATAATATTTTAAATACAACCATGAAGTTAATTTAACAGCTATAATTCTTGCTTAAAAATCCATTTGCAGATCGAGCATGCGTAGTGCGCATGCGCGACGCGCCGCGCGGCGCCGCGTTCACAGATTATGTAGAAAAATTTTGCATAGTTGCAATGTATTTGCATTGCAACCTGTTTAAAATACCTGTATCCAGGGCTGAAGCTATATCGAAATGGTAAAAAAGTTATTTTACGATACAGTTACCCATAGAAGAGCTGTATCGAAAAATAACTTTTTAAATTTATTTTGATAGCTTGTGCGTAAAGACTGTCATTAAGATACTGTGTTTAGTTTTTTAATGCGTAAATTTCAGTATGAGATTAGATAAAAATATTTAAAGGCGATACGAAGTTCGCAGGGCCAGCAAGTAAATAAATAAATAAATATTCCTGGACAAATTACACACGGCCATCTAGTCCCAAACTAAGCAAAGCTTGTACTATGGGTACTAGATAACTGATGTTATACTTAAAAACATTATTTTTTTGTAAATACATAGCAAAACACCCAGACCAAGACAAACAGACATGTTCAAAATCAACAAAAATTCAAAATAAATTAATGAATGAGCTCTCCAAGCGCCTGGTCGAAGCCACTGGTGACCGAAGAGCTGGCGGCTTTCTCGCACAACGGATTAGTATTGCTATACAACGAGGAAACGCTGCCAGCATCTTCGGTACAATGCCACGGGGGCCTTTTTAGATAATATGTAGTTTTATTTTTAATTTAGTTTCTTAGAAATAATTGTATGAGTTTTTAGATTAGTATTCTAGGTAATTTTCAAACTATCGTCTTATTAGAATAGGAACAAATTTGTTCAGAAAATTTATTACTCACAAAAATACTATTTCTTTTCGTACTTACCAATGTATACTAAAAGGAGTTGACTTACCAATGTATACTAAAAGGAGTTGACTTACCAATGTATACTAAAAGGAGTTGACTTACCAATGTATACTAAAAGGAGTTGACTTACCAATGTATACTAAAAGGAGTTGACTTACCAATGTATACTAAAAGGAGTTGACTTACCAATGTATACTAAAAGGAGTTGACTTACCAATGTATACTAAAAGGAGTTGACTTACCAATGTATACTAAAAGGAGTTGACTTACCAATGTATACTAAAAGGAGTTGACTTACCAATGTATACTAAAAGGAGTTGACTTACCAATGTATACTAAAAGGAGTTGACTTACCAATGTATACTAAAAGGAGTTGACTTACCAATGTATACTAAAAGGAGTTGACTTACCAATGTATACTAAAAGGAGTTGACTTAACTGATCCCTGGTCAAGTCTCCTTTCGGCAGTAGCCAGCGGCCCACGATGAGAGTCAGCATGAGGAACTGCTCAATCAAAGTCACCCACGTTTCTGTGGGGATCTTCGTGGCCCCAGGAAGAGGTATTTCAGTCTGGTGGAAAAAACTGAAGATGAATCGGGGAAATTAAAAAGCTTTTTAATATGAGTGGGGGCAAACAAGCATGTGGATCACCTGGTGGAAAGCAATCAACACCGCCCATGGAGTTCAGCAACACCAAGGGGTCGCCCATCCGTTGCCAGCCTTTTTAAGGAAATAAAGACTCTGTTCTTGAAGGCTCCCATGTCGTAATTGTTCGGAAATACCGCTGAGGGAAGTTGATTCCACAGTTTTGGGGTGTAAGTGGTTCATCAACATCTTTGAACCTAAGCCAACTTCACCTGCACGCGGTGCACCCTGCTCACTGACAAACGAAGCTCTGACTGACTGACATAAAAAAAAAAAAGTTTCACCGTTCGTAGTATAAAATGTCTTAGGAAACGTACTGTAGTAGATCGCCAATTATCAAGATGATATGGATAGAATATTAATTTATGGCGAGTTGTACGATAGTGGAACTCAGCGGCAGGTATCAAATCAAACAGCTCATCCGAGCACTCCCCGTGATATATATATATATATATTTTATACATTTTATACTACGTCGGGTGGCGTCCACAACAAGCATACGGTCCGCCTGATGTGAATCGGTTACCGTAGCCATATTAACGCTCGCAACATAAAATATCGCTCGCGCGCCGCCACCCCCGCGGCCACGCAGCATCTCCTTCCTTTCTGGTGACCTCACTCACTCGCAGGAACACAACAGCCCTCAAGGGAACCGTTATTTGGCTGCGGTATTCTGTGAGGTGGAGGTACATTCCCCAGTAGGGTAGCTTACAATTACGCTCCCTACCTCTCTTTTCGCCAGAGCTTCGTTTGTCAGTCAGCAGGGTGCACCGCGTGCAGGTGAAGTTGGCTTTAGTTCAAAGATGAACCACTTACACCCCAAATATAATTTGTATAGAACGCAAAGTTCCATCACTATATGGGGTGTAAGGGGTTCATCAACACCTTAAAATCAAAGCCAACCTCACCTGCATGTGGTGCACTCTGCTGACTGACAAACGAGGCTCTGGCGAAAAGAGAGGTAAGACATAGCACATTTTTTAAGATGCACCTTTTACCGACGATCCCAAACTAACAGACGGTTTAGAACCTTTAAGTCTGAGAAGAGATTTTGCGTCCCTTTGTGTTTACTACCGATTGTACAATGGGGTGTGTTCAGAGTTGTTTGACATGATGCCTACAGTCGCATCGCTCGCCATCGGCAGGGAATTCATCCTCACACATTAGAGCCTAAGTGGTCGCGTACTGTGCGGTTCCAGAGAAGTTTTCTCCCGCGTACTGTCAAGCTATGGAATGAACTGCCTGTCGAGGTTTTCTCAGGAGACTACAGCATGGGGTTCTTCAAGAAGGGTGTGAAGAGGTTTTTACAGGGTCGGCAACGCGCGTGTGATGCCCCTGGTGTTACAGGCGTTCATAGGCTACGGTATCTGCTTTCCATCAGGCGGGCCGTAGGCTTGTTTGCCACTTTAGTTGTATTTAATTTAATATTTTTAAACAAAAAAAAACCTCCTCCACCTCACAGAATACCGCAGCCAAATAACAATTCCCTTGGTTGGGTTGTAGTGTTCCTGCGAGTGAGTGAGGTCACCAGAAAGAAAGAAAGGAAGGAGTTTATGCTGGCAACGGATCGGCGACCCCTTGGTGTTGCTGGTCTCCTTGGGCGGTGGTGATTGCTTTCCATCAGGTGACCCACAGGCTCGTTTGCCCCCTCGCATATAAAAAAAAATCTTCCAATGCCAATGGCTCAAAGTCATTTTAGAGCCAGAATCAAGTGGATGTAAGCGGCTCACCACTATCTGAGGCAAAACCTAATCTGCATGCGATGCACTTTGCTGAGTGACTAACGAGGCTCTGGCGAAAGAGAGGTAGGGCACAGCATATTTTTTAAGATGCCCGACTGGGGAAGTACCTCCACCTCACAGAACACCGCAGCCAAATAACAGTTCTCTTGAGGGTTGTTGTGTTCCTGCGAGTGAGTGAGGTCAACAGAAAGAAAGGAAGGAGTATAGGCTGGCAACGGATCGGCGACCCATTGGTGTTGCTGGTCTCCATGGGCCGCGATGATTGATTTCCATCAGGTATGAGCAACCTATTAGGATCAATCGCCAGAAGTGTTGCACCCTTACCACCAACTCTTATTGCGATTCAATAACTGAATAGAATGCTTATTCATACCAATGAATAAGCGACTCTATTCAGTTATTGAATAGAGTCGCTATTGGGAAGAGACTGAAGTCCTCCAGGCCTGGGTACAGTGGCGTAACTATGCCATCAAAGGCCCGTGGCAAATTCATCAGATGGGCCCTCAGAGAATGAGGCCCTCTCTAATAAATCAATCATTGCGCGGAGGAATAGAATGCTTATTCATACCAATGAATAAGCGACTCTATTTCCTCCGCTCAATGGAAAGGGTTTAGATCATATTCCACCACACTGCTCAACTGCGGGTTGGCGGAACACTTTGTAGTACAGCCCCCTTACCACCATCTCTTATTGCGATTCAATAACTGAATAGATTACTTATTCATACCAATGAATAAGCGACTCTATTCCATCTGAAATAGAGACGCTTATTCATTGGTATGAATAAGCATTCTATTCAGTTTTTGAATCGCAATAGGAGATGGTGGTAAGGGGGCAGTTTATCCTTGGGGCACTGACTGGGCATTATGCCTGCCGTGAGCACCTATACAAGATGATACTCAATAGCCCAGAATGCAGAATATACAAAAGAGTTCTCACGAGACCATGAGCCACTTGATGTGACAATGAGATGCAATAGTTGGCAAACGAATGGTAATCTTTGGAAAGGCGTACCCAGGCAGTGGCGTAAATACAGGGTGGCAGAGCGGGCAAAATGCCACGGGCCCCCGGACCAAGGGGGCCCCAGGCTTGAGAACTTGGTACTAACTACAAAAATGATATTTTTAGTTAGTCTATAAATATTTATTTATTTATTTATTTAATCTTCATGCACATACAAAGAATGTACAAAGGCGGACTTAATGCTATACAAGCGTTCTCTACCAGTCAACCTTCGGGTGATGCAGAGATAAGACATGGTAGGTGCACAAGGCGAATAGTAAAATATAAATTAATGACGTTTCAAAAATAAAACAGTTAGGAAAGCATTATAGATGAATAGTACTTCACAACATAAATATATAGAGACCGGAATACATAATAGATGAAATACATAACATACATATGAATACTTAATCATATACATAAATATACACATACATACATACATACATATATATATATATATATATATATATACATACAAAATATATATCCGTTTAGAAACATACTATGTCTGCAGATGCTTTGATGTTTTAAAGAAATAGGTACGTGTCATAGATTTAAATGAGTTCCGAGTTAAAGCCCTCCTGATTTCAAGAGGTAGCGTATTCCAAAGACGGATGGACTGGATCTGAAAAGATTGGTCTACAAAACCAGAGTGATGAGGAGGGCAAAACAGGAGTAGATTGTCTTCAGAGCGGAGGTTCTTAGAGTGAAGAGAACAGAGGGGTTGGAATTTGGTTTTCAGATAAAGCGGAGAGGCATTGTCATTGAGAATAGAGAAGAGGGTAGTGAGGATGCGCACACTTCTACGCTGACGAATAGGCAGCCATTTTAATTGAAGTCGATAAGCTGAAACGTGGTCGTACTTCCGAAGCCCGAACGCGAAACGTATGCAGCTGTTGAGAAGTCGTTCCAACTTGTTGAGCAGGTCTGCGTTCAAATCGGTGTAGCACACATCACCATAATCGATCATAGGTAAGATGAGACTTTGTACAAGCAAGATTTTTGTTTTAAAAGGGAGAAAGTTTTTAAAGCGATAGAGACTGCGCAAAGTACCTACAACCTTCTGACATATGGTGGAGACCTGCACTTGCCAGCTCAGAGTGGAGTCGATATGCAGTCCTAGGTTTTTTACACTACGGGAATACGGGATAGCCGCGTTATCGTAAGTAATAGGTGGTAATGAAGATATATCAAGCCTATTAAGCATCCGAGAACTACCAATAACTATTGCTTGACATTTTGCTACATTTACAGTAACCCCGAACTGCGCAGACCAGTCTCTAATGCGAGACAAATCTCGATTGATGTTGCTGAGAGCTACCGAGAGACTACTCAAATCAGCATGACAATAAAGCTGCAAGTCGTCAGCATACAAATGAAACGAACACTGAAGATTAGAAACAAGCTGGTTGATGAAAATGGAGAAGAGAAGAGGAGAAAGAATGCCACCCTGCGGCACACCGGCAGCAAGTACCGACCAGCTAGACGAAGTCTCACCAAGCCGGACAGACTGCCGGCGACCACGAAGGTAACTGGAAAACCATTCCAGCGCTAATGGTGAAACTTTAATATGGGAGAGGATAGCAAGAAGGATATCATGATCAACAGTATTAAAGGCATTTGAAAAATCTATCAGTGCCAACACAGTAAGCCTTGAATCCCCCATGTTGTCTCGAATATCTTGGGTCACTTTTAGAAGCGCAGTGACAGTGCTATGGCCTGGTCGAAAACCAGACTGAAATTCGCTGAGCAAGTTGTTGTTAAACACAAAACGGGAAAGATCTCTGTGTACACAGGCTTCCAGCACTTTGGAGAGAAAAGGGAGTATTGATATGGGTCGTAAATGTTTAGGAAGAGTCGGAATAGAAATTTTGGATAGGGGAATCACGTTAGCATCACGCCAAAGCGAAGGAAATTGACCAGAGGAAAGAGAAAAGTGAATAATATGAGTAATAGCTGGGAGAATTTGATCCAGGATTGTAATAATCATAAAGCGACTAATGCCATCACAACCAACAGCCTTGGACTTGATAGACAAGATAATCTTTTTGATATCATCAGCACTCACTGGAGAAAAATCGAAAGAGTCGACATTGGCAGGTGGGAGATTAGCAATGGAGTTGACTGTCTGCTGCTTGATTAGGGGATTTAATACGTCAGTGGAAGAAAAATGTTTATTTATGTCATCTATATTGAAATTAGAAGGAACCTCTGTGCTGGAAGATTTGCCAATCCCAAGTGAACGCAGGAACTTCCATATGTCCGCAGAAGAACCGCTTGATACATTATCATGTATATGGCGGCGCTTAGCATTTCGAATCAGCTGGCTACACCGATTTCTTGCATATTTATATGCTGTCCAGCTATCATCGGATCGAACTTTCTTATGCCGGCGAAATGCACGATCTCTACTCCTCATAGCCACTCGAATGTCATTTGACATCCAAGGTGCGAGATGATGCTTCAATTTGACTCCTCTAACCGGCGCATGACGATTATATAATCCGAGAACGATATCGTTGAAAATTTGAACCTTATCATCAACGGTTGCGGCTGATTCCATTTGATTCCAATCGATGATCGACGCATCTTTTCGCAACTCCTCCACATTCATACGGGAAAAGCATCGCATGCGCAAAACCTTAGGACGCAGTTTAGGTGATTTGATGGAGTATGTCAAGTAGACGAGGTCATGGCGAGAGAAACCAGTAACGGGGTATTGGCCAAATGATGACACCAGAGCAGGAGAGGAAGTTAACATTAGGTCTAGCAATGTATCTAAAATATACAACATACAAAATTTTATATTGATATTTATAGATAGGGGCCATCCATAAATTACGTCACACGAATTTTATATTTTGCCCCCTCCCCCGTACTTGTCACAGCTTGTCACATTTGTGAGACTCCCCCTCTCCCTAGTGTGATGTCACATACTTGCAAATTTACATCTATACCTAGGTGCAAATGTATTTGAATTTTTCGTTAATAGTAACACTTAGATTATAATAGATTTTGAAATGTCACGTCACGAAATTTAGGACCCCTCCCACCCCCTTGTCACACAATATCACACTTCGACGACCCCTTTCCTCCCCCTTATCGTGTGACGTAATTTATGAATAGCCCCATAGATTATTAACCAAAAATGTATAAAATACATCTTTAGTGTTGGTTACTTAGTTGATTTATTAGAGACGGCCCCATCCTCTGAGGGCCCATCTGATGAATTTGCCACGGGCCCCTGATGGCATAGTTACGCCACTGTTCCCAGGCCTGGAGGACTTCAGTCTCTTCCCATTTAAAGGCGTGCAATACATGGAACATGTCTTCAAACAATCAGGGGAGAGTTAGTAAAGAATAGGGAGTGCACAAAACATTGAAGAGGGTCGACGTGCCACGGGTGCAGCAGCGCTGGACCCATTTCAAGATGAGTACAGTCAGGGGCGCCGGCTTTTAGAAAACCTCATGGGTGCTCATGCTCATTTGATGACTCGAAAAAAACGAAGTGTGAGACCCACAAACACCCAGACCCAACACAAATATCTCGACGGTCCCTACGTATAAAGCGACATGTCAAAAATGGCAATTTTTTTTTATTGCATAAATTGCTATAGATTGCCCGTAAAAAAACATTTTCTTTTTTATTTTATTGATTGTATACATATAATTAAAATGTAAGAAATTAACTCATTCGACCAATAATAATATTCTTTAATTACTATATCGTAGTATAAGCAGACATGTCTGAAATGACATGTCGCTTTATACGTAGGGACCGTCGATCTGTTTCATCAGCAAACATTTGTGTTGGTGCGGGAATCGAACCCGCGACCCTTGCGTCTCAACGGGTGCTCTAAACCACTGTGCTAAACGGGTCGTCGGGTAATGAAAAAGCGCCCATTCCTAAAAGGCCATTACTGATCCTTTTCTTGATGTCTATTCTCAGGGGGTGGTCGGCACCCACTGTTTATTTCTCATGGGTGCTCGAGCCCCCGAGCACCCACGGAGTCGGCGCCCCTGAGTACAGTTTATTAACTAACCTCGTATACAGATATCGCTGAGTTCGCGGAGTTATTGTTCAAACTGTTCTTGTTCGCCAATCTCATGTCAACTTTGTGCAGTTCTATAAGCCATATAGCAGGAACCACGAGGCCTAAGTATATGAACACAGACGGACAGAACCTGAAACAAAGTAAAATAAGAATCACTCCCTCAGAAGGTCACTGATCATCTGAGCAGGGGCGGACTATGCCCTATTTGCATGCCTAAATATTTCTGGCAAATGTGACGGATCAAACTTCTAATGTTATTTGTACACCTGCATACCCACATTTAAGCAAATAAAGGATTCTATTCTATTCTATTCTAGGCAACGTACGCACGTGCCCAGGGTCCGTAATTTTTGGGGCCCGAAAATTAGGTTTGTAAGTTTTTTTTTTTGAAGTGTAAACTTCTTTTAGACCCGAAAATACAATGTTGCCTAGGGCTCGCTTTAGACTTAGTCCGCAACTGTATCTATAGTGCCACAAACTTATCTGACCCGGTGGCCAAATTTAGAACTAAAGCCGCCATCCATTTTGCCGTTTTTTCGTGCGCGAGTCCGACTCGCACTTGGCCGGTATTTTTTTTTAATTGCCTCCCCTATGGAAGATTTAAAATTTTAAAGACTTATTCACATCAATATATAATAAATTGACAGTGTATATGTCGCAGCCAATTCGTAGAACCCGCCGCATTACTTATCGGCTAACAGATTTATAAAATGGCCAAGCCATTATTTCAAACCGCCCTTTTATAATATTAGTGAATTGGCACCAGATATGCGGCCAACTATCTGGTGACAATTCACTTGGGTATCCACCAAGTTTGTGGAACCTCGCATTTCTAATTAATCACAAGACAAACGTAACCAAAAGATTATTTAAAGACAATCCGCCTTAAGTTAGCCGTTATGTAATGCGGCGGGTTCTACGAATTGGCTGCGACATATATATAAATAAGAACAGTGTAAGGAGTGATACTACTCTCCAAATGCTTTGTTTGTTCATAATTGGTTGGTGTCTCAGTCTCAGTGGTTCCATTGAGTCATCGCGCAGGGCGCGGCCGGACACGCATTAGGTGTCTATTAGGGGGCTGTCGCCGTCCGCTAATGTGCCGGCATTTTGTTTACAGAACATTTTTGGCACATTTTTTTGTATGTATGTATGTAATCTCTTTATTATACCACAAAACAATACAAATAAAAGTAGACAAATAAATTAAATTAAATATTTAAGGGGGCTCCCATACAACAAACATGATTTATTTTGCTATATATAGGTAGACGTTTGAAATACTCACATAATATTTAGTTATACATATATTCACTTTAAAAATAAATAATTAAATAGAAATAAAACAAATATTTAAGGGGACGGCAAACGAGCATGTGGGTCACCTGGTGGTAAGGAATCACCACCGCCCATGGAGATCAGCAACACCAAGGGGTCGCCGATCCGTTGCTGGCCTTTTAAGAGAAATAAATACTCTGCTCTTGAAGGCTCTTATGGGCTACCTAAGGACCATCCATATATTACGTCACACGTTAAGGGGGAGGGAGGGGGTCGATGAAGTGTGACATTGTGTGACAAGGGGGTGGGAGGTGTCCTAAATTTTGTGACGTAACATTTCAAAATCTATCATAATCTAATTGTTAAAAAACGAACTTTGAACTATTAACGAAAAACTCAACATTTGCAACTCTAGATTTAAAATTGCAAAATATGTGACGTCACACTAGGGAGGGGGGGAGGCTCACAAATGTGACCAGCTGTGACAAGGACGGGGAGAGGAGTTAAAAATCATGAAATTCGTGTGACGTAAGTTAGGGATGGCCCCTTACGAGTATATTACTGATTTTCAGTTGCGACATCACGGACATACATTTTAGTACTCGTACTATTTTCAGCGAAATTTATTGAGCTTATAAAATCGTCCGGTTGTTCTGTCTGTCCGTCCGGTGAAACTCAAAATTCCGAAATTCTGACTTCGGATTCGTGTAGAGCATCAAAAAGTAGTACTGTAAAGTGACCTTGGTTTTCCGATATCAATTCGGGAAAGTGGCCAAAATAAATAAATAAATTTCGCTATGATGGCGCATGCTACGCGTCTGATATTTTATTTTGTGATAAGACGGTTATTCGCAGCATGGAGCGGCCGGTAGTGATTTAAAACTTTTAACCCTGGACTGCAAATAAAACCCCGCCCGGACGCTCCCCGGACTCCTCCAAACTAGGATAAATCCGGGGAAACCCGGTCGGATGGCAACCATAATAATATAATAAAAAAACCGGCCAAGTTCGAGTCGGACTCGTGCACGAAGGGTTCCGTACCACTATCTATAAAAAAGGCAAAAAAAAAACATGTCTGTTGTATGGGAGGCCCCCTTAAATATTTGTTTTATTTTAATTTAATTATTTATTTTTAAAGTGAACATATAACTAAAGCGCCATCTAGCCTCTGGTAATATACTACACAATTCTATTCGTCTTGCAATACATTTTCTATGTTCGTCGGCTATTACTCAGTAACTTGTAAAGTCTACTTAGCCGTGATAGTTTTCCTTTTAAATTCACTATATGGACTACTTCCATGATTTTTTTCACATTTCTAAATACAACAGTTTTGTTGATACAGGGGGGGGGGGGGGACACTTGCAACTAACAAAAGTAAATAATTCGCAAACAGATTACTATATCGAAAAATGATCTTCGCACGCTCCCAATGTTTCTAAAAGACCTATCCAACGACACCCCACACCATGGGGTAGGTGCAGAAAAAAAAATTCATCCCCATTTAGCCATCCACCCATCCACCCATCGAGGTACCCCGAAAAAAAATATTTTTCAAAATTTTATTCTACCACTTTGTCAGCATAGTTAATATGTGTCTACATGCCAAACTACAGCTTTCTAGTATCAAGCGTCTCCGAGCTAGGCCGCGGACGGACGGTCGGACAGACGGACATGGCGAAACTATAAGGGTTCCTTGTTTACTACGGAACCATAAAAATTGGTAGGTAGGTGGAAATTTATTTTGAAAATTTTATTCGAATTAATAAAAATATCAAATGTAAGTGGGGCGTAAGTGGTTTATCAACATCTATGAACAAAAGCCAACTTCACCGGCACGTGGTGCACCCTGCTGACTGACAAACGAAGCTCTGGCGAAAAGAGAGGTAGGGAGCGTAATTGTAAGCTACCCGACTGGGGAATGTACCTCCACCTCACAGAATACCGCAGCCAAATATCAATTCCCTTGAGGGTTATTGTGTTCCTGCGAGTGAGTGAGGTCACTAGAAAAGAAGGAGACGCTGCGTTGGCAGCGGGGGTGGCGGCGCGCAAGTGATATATTATGTTGCGAGCGTTAATACGGTTACGGTAACCGCTTTACATCAGGCGAGCCGTATGCTTGTCTGCCACCCGACGTAGTATAAAAAAAAAATGTAAATTATTTAACTCTTGCAGGTGTCGCGCGTTCCGCTCCCTGGGCGTTCACAAAACACTAAATGTCATAAAACACCCTCGGAAGGTCAATGGCAGGGGTGGCCTCGGGGGCTTCGGGGTCGGGGTGTATCAAGGCAAGATAGGGTTCAAGATTCGACATATTATTTGCCACCAAGTACCTCAGATTTGAAACCTCATTACTGGCCACGTGACCGGCCCATCTCCATTTTTAATCGACTCCAAAGTGTGCCTTATTTCGGCACTGCCCAGGTCTCAGATCTTGATTTTAACTAGACAAAAAATTAGTCGTTAATTTGTCGAAAGGAAAAAATTTGTCGGTCTCCCGTTAAATAAAACTTTACTGTTGCATTTTCAGCATGATATAATTTTGATGCAAGATCTCGGAATATACTTAGAGAATTATTAAAATACGTGTAACTTTACCGAACCGAAATAAGCTTATTTCGGCACTGCCACAAAAAAAACCTTATACCTCTTTAACGGGAAAGCGACAATTTTTTTCTTTTGGGCGACAAATTTCGACAAATGAACGACTAATTTTTTATCTAGTTAAAACCAAGATCTGAGACCTGGGCAGTGCCGAAATAAGGCACACGATTCCAAAAAAGAAGAGGTTCTCAATTCGGCTGTATTTGTTTTTTATGTTTGTTACTTAATTACTCCGTGATTTAAAAACCGATTTGAAAAAAACTTTTTTTATTTGAAAGAGTATACTTCCAGATTGGTCCCATATTTTTTTCATCATCATCATCATCATCAGCCTGTATCTACCCACTGTTAGGTTTGTTATTTCATTACTCCGTCATTTATAAATTGATTTAAAAAAACTTTTTTTATTTGAAAGAGTATACTTACTTCCAGATTGGTCCCATATTTTTTTCATCATCATCATCATCATCAGCCTGTATCTACATACATAAATGTAGATTAATGTTTGGAGTTGGTTTTTATTCTGTTTACTTTTGTTTTCAGAATATGTACAGGCAGGGACTCAAAAACACCTTCATAAAGGATACACATTCATAACGGTAACATATTCAATCTGTTACAGAATTATTCCTGTAACACTTATTGGCGTGTTTTAAACCTGTTTCGCTAGTAACACTTATAAAGTGTAACAGATATAACGTTTCTGTTACCAATCTGTTAGAAAACTGTTTCTACATTTTTCTAGACGTGTGTACCTACGCACCATACTTAATTACGTACTTAACAATACCGCAACGCCGCGTGAGCTGTTGCAATCTGTATAGTTATGCCAATGTAAACTTTATTGGCTGTAACAGTTATTAACACTTATAAACCGGTATTTCGGAGAACAGATTCAAAGTGTAACACTTTCTTTCTGTTTCACTTTAAAAACAGAAATGAAAAACACTGTTCATAACACTCCATTCGGTTACCGTTAAAGTCCCTGTGTACAGGTACGATTAAAGTGACCATCAGCGACTGATCAAGAGTTCTGACCGCCCTAGGCTAATTATGAGGACGAGACCACCGACTATTCGAGTGACAAGTCAGTATTTATTTTACGCGCGCTTTTTAAAAATTATTGTTAAAATCAGGGGCTCCCAATCTTTTTCAGTTCACAGCGCATTTAATTTTAGTGTTTTGTCTCGGTCTAGTTGAAATATGTAGGGTAGTTGCAATGATGCTAGATTAATAGTGCATGCGAAGACACGATTTCAGCGCGCCCCCTCCGATCCTCGCGCTCTGGGCTGCAGCCTACTTAGCCTAAGGGTTAATCAGGCCCTGGTGACCTACGTCCCGTTTTATACGGGACCTTTTGCTCGGTCCCATGTCCCGTTGTCCCCAAACAAAGCGTCGGGACGCAAAATAGTCCCGTTTACCAACACCGCGCGAAAATTTTGAATTACGCAGCTCGTGAAAATTTGTTTCATATAATTTAACTACCTAGCTGGCCCGGCGAACTTCGTATCGCCTTTAAATACTTATACGTTAATTTTTCCGATGAGTTATAAACTATCCTATCTCTGCACAGTTTATTTTCGGTTAAAATATACAATTAAAATAAATACTAAATATGACTAACTATATATACAAACAAAAAAAGAAACGGAAACAACAAAAACTAATTAAAATTAATAAAATATAATATTGCCACGCTGGATGGCAATGCTTATTCGCTGAGCGAGAAATAGGCCAGCCCTCTGGTCGCGGGAAGATTCGACTAACCGTTTGGAGATGTCCCTAACTAAAATTTTTGCTTACCTTAGGTTTTTTCTAAAAAAATCTCCATATCAAAATGGACGATGATCAAATCAGATTGTTGCTAAGCCAAACATAGATAAATATGTCCTTTGATATCTTTATTATTATTATTCAGAAGTTTATTTTGTTTTTAAAAAGAAGTTCAGATTTTAATTTTGTTTTCCTAGTACTTAAGAAAAAAATCTCAAATTCGAAGACTGATTTGTGATAGACTATAAGTCAGTAAAATAATTAATAAATTAAGTATTATTTGCACTATTTTGTTTCATTACATCCTAAACTTTGAAATAATAGTAATAGTTTTTGGGCTTCTTAGTAAAAAAATATCTTGTAGGGGTACAAACTATCGGTCTGTGACACCGTGCGCGAGTATAGGTGTTACAAAAATTGGCGCGAGTATAGGAAGGTTAATAAAGCTAACGAACTGGAGATTGATTTTTATTTATGACAGCTTGTTACAATAAAAATAGATAGAATTATATTATGTGAATATAATAATAGTGAATACTTATTGCATTAAGTTACACTTTAAATAAATACATTTTCAATAAATAAATTAATTGTATAAATTTTGCTACTGTATGACATAAGTATGTATAATAATAATAGTTTTAATAATGGTGATAATTAATTAATGATATTATTATTGAGGAATGTATATGTTATTTTTTCATATATAAAAATTTTGAACGTCTGCGCGCAGACTGATAGAGATATTTTCTTTTCATTGATTGGCACTTTACCAGCATATGCAGGACTGTTATTATACAACATGTATGTATGTTTATTTTTTTATATTTTTTTTGTATAGAATATAATATTCTTTTACTTGAATAGTTATCATTTCTATTTTCGAGATCTTATTTTCTTTCATTTGCTTTAGAACCGCATGTATGAATTTCTGCTATTCCCGAAGGTTGACTGGTAGAAAATGCTTTTAGCGTTAAGTCCGCCTTTTGTACCCTTATGTAATTTTGTGGTCAATAAAGTTTTAAATAAATAAAATTATTTGATGGTAAGGAAGGCCTGGTACCAATCCTCTGTAAAAGTTGTAAAACATAACTGACTAAACAATCTATGGATTCACGTGTTGTCACAAGGCCTGGGGCCTTACCACAAGCTCTAAACGCAGGAATGGAACCATCATGGTTGCGAATTTATGAATGAAATTCATTGATTAATACGCAACCATCATAGTTCCATTCTTGCGTTTAGAGCTTGTGGTAAGGCTAGGGTTCCCAACCCTCCCGGATTGCCCGGGAGACTCCGGTAATATTGGTTAGTCTCCCGACCTCCCGGGGAACAATAATCTCTCCGGTTTTTTCAAAAAAATATACTCTTCGTACTACATCTCGTTGAAGAACGTAGAGTGGATTTACGCTGGGTTGACTTCTGTACTAAATCGAAACATCCATAATAAATCCATGTTACAAAATTGAAAAAAAAAAATGGTCACGTTTGTTCTTTCTATTCCTGTCTCTTGATTCTTCTTACGAGTGTTCAGCATAATAGAACAAGCATGGAGCAAAGAAAGAAACCGAATGAGTATTTCTTTAGTAAATTTAAAAATTAAACTTATATATGTTTATTCTACTCCCCCTCCCATTTTACATCCATAAGACCATAAAAGTATCCCGGATTGGACTTTTCAAGAGTTGGCAACCCTAGGTAAGGCCCCTGGTGTGGTCTTGGAAAATGTGAAATGTGACACTTTGCAAATAGCAAATCCTGGACTCGTGCCATTTTCAAACAGACTTCAACTTTCGTTTGTCTTTTAAGTTGACTTGTGATGTATGAAGATGCGATTCCTAAAGAATATGTAAACCGCTTCAATAAATAAAATGGCGCTAAAAAGTGATATTTGAAAAAAGTGCGACTCGTGCCTTTTTCGAAATGACGGATTCTATTATATTCTAAACAAAATTACCACTAAATGTTTGAACACTTACTATTTCATAATGTTATAATAAAGTACTTGTAATATTCCACATAATTTTATTTATTTTTACCGACCGGTTTCGCCGCTAAGGCATTATCAAGGTAAACAGACGGTGTTTCTATTTTTGTTCGGAGTGTAAACACAAGAAGGCCCGCAGGACTCTCAGCTCTGGCTTGCCTTCATTGGCCGTCCAGAGAGGAGCCGCTAGAGCTATATGCTCCAGGGGTGGAAGTGTTAAAGGGCATCACGCCGCGAGTAACTTCGGAGAAAGCGCAGCACGCCTCTCGACATCCCTGAGTCACTCACACCGGTATTGCCCCCGCCTGTGTTCCTGGCATTTCGGGGGCCCATCTGAGTGGCAAGCCACCGCCTGCCGCAAATAACTAGCAATAAAAGCAGTTATGGCAGGCGTCTGTCCCACTTCTGTAATAGCCCGGTATTAAGTTCACCCAGATCTCATCTCCATAGCCCATTTATTTTCCGTCACACTTCGCAATAGTCTCAACGCCTGCCGAGACCTGCTCATGGGTATATCGTTCCTTTTTTTTGGGACGGGGGCCCACCACACATTCGCACCACTGTATCTCCTGTGCAGCCAGGATTAACAGCGGCGACCGCCAAAAAAGGCAATGAACAATGAAGTCCATTGCAGTCCCAGGGGTAAAACTACGGCTGCCTTGGAACTCACAACGAATTTAATCAGAAGAAATTAGTAGGAGTAGGAAGCTTTTGGAATTGGACTTCCCCTCTTAGCAATGTGAGACAGCAATATGGCAAATAAGGCATTAAAAGCCTAAAGAGATGGCTAGTCAAGTGAAGCTCAACTGCCGTGCACCACGGATTTTAAGTTTCTAACACTATTGGGGACCTAAAACATTGAGTTGTTACCTAACACATCGATTCCAATAATATGAATTGCAAAATCGTCTGAACGCTTGGTAATTCTCCCTTGCTACTTGCAATGAATTCAACATGTCATCCCGCTCCCGCTGCCAAAGATCACACGCCCAGAGAACATGGTGTGCTGTTTGATCGAATTCAGAATTAGCAGTAGAACATTCGCATAAGGGCGACGGCGTATATCGTTCCATTGACATATCCTGGAGCGGGTCACGGCGGGCGTATAACATTACATCAAACTTCTCAAAGGGGCCTCTACGCGTTGGATCCATATCCCCGCGCATGCCTATCAAATGACCGGGCTTGACCCGTGAATTAAGAGAGATGATAATAATGTTCCACCAAGTGCCAACAATCATCATTATGAACTTACCATTTCCATTCTTGATTTTCCTTGATGGTGAGTGTGAAGATGCCTTCAAATATCAGCAGTAGAATAGGTGAAGCTAAATACCAATATTCAATATTGTTCTTAAAAACGGTAACTTGCCAGATCGCAATGATTCCGTGGCAAGCGAACACTAGTCGAGTAAACACAGCTTTAATTGTCGCTAAAACTTTCGTTACGTTCGCCATTTTGATTTTTTTATTTTATTTTAATTGTACTTTGGAAACATGTTCTAAGTTTTTGTGGTTAATTTCAATGACGTCATTGCTTATAATAGATTATTTTGTTTAGAATTAAATGTGTCTATGCTTGTATTTTTTTTTTCAAATCATTAATGTTTTTTTAGTTTTTGCGTATCGTTTCATTTTTATTATTTTTATATATTATTATAGTAAAGTCACATAGTTCTTTTTTTTTAAATAAAATTTGATTAATAAGGCACCGGAATTTCTTTAAGTATTTTTTTATAAAGGCACTTTATCAGGCACTAGGTATTTATTTCAACTTAAAAGGTTTTATCTACAAGTAAACTAAAAAATATATATTTAAAAAGTCCACCATTTTTGTTTTGCCAAAAAAGGGGTGACTCGTTTCACGAATCGCAAAACTAAACTGATATCCGAAGATATATCTCAAATGCTGTGGGTAAATCCTAATTCTATAGATTCAAAAGGCTACTTCCATTGCCACATCATTCATTGCTTGTTTTTTACATAATCACAAATATGTAACCTCAAAAAAAGACGCAATGTATACAGATTTTTAGTTAAAACCAAGATGGCCGCTACCTTTTGCGCGCGCATTTTAGAAAACGACCAATCACGGTAACTTTTCCAAGAAAAGGGCTTGGAATTATTACAAAATTGCTTTTTACTATTTCTCAATGAGATTAGATTCCTATCCCCATAGTTTTAGTGGTCAAATTTGAACAGAGATTTCGTTAAATTGATGTAGATTTGTTTTTAGGGTTGCTTTATAGAATCTATGTAAGTTTTACGATGTGTATGTTCTTTTTTAAATTTGCTAGGATAGGACGATGGAAGGACAAATAAAATATACGATTCCGCGGGTGTGTTTAGGGCTAGGGTTCTCAACTGTAGATAAAGCAGTGCTGTCCAAACTTTGAACTGCACTGCTTTATGTCGTTTGTCAGTCAGCAGGGTGCACCACGCAGAGGTTGGCTTTGGTACCAAGATGTTTATGAACCTCTTACACCCCAAATTATATATCATCATCAGGTTATTTTAGTCTCCACTACAGGAGCACGACCCCCTCTCTTCCGTCCCAGACAGAAGGAGGATTCGGCCTACACTCCCCTCGCTGGCCAGACGGGTTGGGGAGGCCTGATCGATGTTTTATAATGTATTTCCCTTAGTCGCTTTGTACGACATCCACGGGAAGAGACGGATAGATTCTATTCTAGTCTGCCGGATACCACACGGCTTTAATAAAAATAATATATATATAAAGCAAAATATATATAATATTATATATTTTATAGATTGTCGCTATTATCAAACAACTCCTCTGAACACAGCCCATTGTACAATCGGTAGAACACACAAAGTGAGGGATTTTAAACACAGCCCCCTTACCACCATCTCTTATTGCGATTCAATAATTGAGTAGATTGCTTATTCATACCAATGAATAAGCGACTCTATTCCATTTGAAATAGAGTCGCTTATTCATTGGTATGAATAAGCAATCTATTCAGTTATTGAGTCGCAATAAGAGATGGTGGTTAGGGGGCAGCACTAAAATCTCGATCGATTGGACTCTCTCTACACGCAGAGATGTAGCGTCTCTTTGCGTTCTATACAAATTATATCACGGGGAGTGCTCGGATGAGTTGTTTGATTTGATACCTGCCGCAGAATTCCACTATCGTACAACTCGCCATAAATTAAAATTCCATCCATATCATCTTAATAATTGGCGATTTACTACAGGACGTTTTCTAAGACATTTTATACCACGAACGGTGAAACTGTGGAATTAACTTCCCTCAGCGGTATTTCCGAACAGCTACGACATGGGTGCCTTCAAGAACAGTTTTCATTTTCCTTAAAAGGCTGGCAACGGATCGGCGACCCCTTGGTGTCGCTGGTCTCCATGGGCGGTGGTGATTGCTTTCCACCACGTGACCCACATGTTCATATGCCCCCCCCCCCCCCCCTCAAATTAAAAAAAATCTACATAGCTGCTATAAGTGCGTTCATTCTAAATAAATATTCCTGGACAAATTACACCACTGCCATCTAGTGCCAAACTAAACAAAGCTTGTAATATGGGAATTAGATAACTGTTATAAATACTTTAAAAAAAAACGCTATACAACATTGTCTCAAAAGAATGTATATATAGTATATAACATATAAATATAAATATTTCTGGACAATTTTACACAGCGCCATCTAGTCCCAAATTAAGCACAAAGCTTGTGTTATGGGTACTAGACAACTGATAAATGTACTTAAATACATTTTTTTTTTGTAAATACACACTTATAATACATAGAAAATACCCAGACCAAGACAAACAGACATGTTCATGCACACAAATGTTTGTCTTGTGCGGGAATCGAACCCGCGACCTCGGAGTCAAAGTGGCCATTGCTAACCATTCGACCACCGAGCTCGTCGAATCAAATAGTATCAAAGAATTTAAAAAAAAAAGATTATTGTTTATTGAAAGATAAATACCATTATGACTAATATTCATAATTTTGTATGTACCTACTTGTTATTTGTTGAAATATTAATTTAATTTTTTATGACATTTCTAATTCGGACATTCTCAGCAATCTCAGCCCCCTTACACCATATCATCAATTACCATCTCTTATTGCGATTCAATAATTGAATAGATTGCTTATTCATACCAATGAATAAGCGACTCTATACCATTTTAAATACAGTCACTTATTCATTGGTATGAATAAGCGATCTATTCAGTTATTGAATCGCAATAAAAGATGGTGGTAAGGGGGTTGTACTACAAAGTGTTCCGCCAACGGGGGCTGTATTATTTTTTTATTTTTTTTATATATTATTTTGTTTTATCAGTAAACTGTCATTATTATATAGTAGTAATAAATTAATAATTGTTCAAGACATTTGCATGCCAAGTATTGAAGTGACATGCTTGTTCTACATATACAATTTATTTTTGTAACTACATACATAGAAAACACCCAGACTAAGACAAACAGACATGTTCATGCACACAAATGGGTGTCTTCTGAGGGAATCGAACCCGCGACCTCGGAGTCAAAGTGACCATTGCTAACCATTCGACCACCAAGCTCGTCAATACTAAACAACTGATAAATGAACTTAAATACATTTTTTTTGTAAATACATACTTATAATACATAGAAAACACCCAGACTAAGACAAACAGACATGTTCATGCACACAAATGGGTGTCTTCTGCGGGAATCGAACCCGCGACCTCGGAGTCAAAGTGACCATTGCCATTCGACCACCGAACTCGTTAGTTCTGATTCATGATTGAAAGAGGGTGTGACTTCCATCAGAGTGAAACCCTATTTGGGGTGTAAGTGGTTCATCAACATCTTTGAACCAAAGCCAACTTCACAATATTTACGCGAGAGCAATATCGTGCTATATTGCACCATGCTACAAATTAAGGCATGCATCTCCTTGTTGCAGGCTGCACTCGCCGACATTATGCAGCCGTAGCATGCGAGTCTATTTTACGCACAGTTAACATCTGTACTCCAAATCATCATCAACATAATATTAGCTTGTATCTATTCACTGCAGGACATAGGCCTCGACTATTGATTGATGACTGACCGTGTGGTTTCCGGCAGACTAGAATAGAATCACTCCGTCTCCTGTAGTGGACTAAAATGACCTGATGATGATGATGATGATTGATTGACGAGCTTGGTGGTCGATGGTTAGCAATGGCCACTTTGACTCCGAGGTCGCGGGTTTGATTCCCGCACAAGAAACATTTGAGTGCATGAACATGCCTGTTTGTCTCGGACTCGGTATTCTATGTATTATAAGTATGTATTTACAAAAAAAAATGTATTTAAGTACATTGATCAGTTGTCTAGTATCCATAACACAAGCTTTGTGCTTAATTTGGGACTAGATGGCGCTGTGTAAAACTGTCCAGAAATATTTATTTATTATAGGCCTCCCATTAGGGCGTTTGGTTTCCGGCAGACTAGAATAGAATCACTCCGTGTCTTCCCGTGGATGTCGTACAAGGCGATTAAGGGAAATACATTATAAAACATCGATCAGACCTCCCCAACCCGTCTGGTCAGCGTGGGGAGTGTAGGCCAAATCCTCCTTCTGTCTGGGACGTACGAGAGAGGGTCGTGCTCCTGTAGTGGAGACTAAAATGACCTGATGATGATGATAGGCCTTCCCTAATGCTTTCCACTATATGCGATCCTCTGCTTTCTACATCCAGCCTCTCCCGGCAGTACCATTGAGGTCATCGATCAATCTAGAGTGGTGGGGCATAGCAGGTCTCCACTCTAGGACTTTCCTCCACATCTGCCATCACTGGCTCGGCAGATGTGGCCGGCCACTTCACCCTGATGACTCTGAGAGCTATGTTACAATTTTAAAATCGTCGCATGCTCAAATCCCGCCGCATATGGAGTACCCCCCTTACCACCAACTGTTATTGCGATTCAATAACTGAATAGATTGCTTATTCATACCAATGAATAAGCGACACGATTCAAGTTGAAATAAAGTCGCTTATTCATTGGTATGAATAAGCATTCTATTCAGTTGTTGAATCGCAATAAGAGTTGGTGGTAAGGGGGCTGTTGCCATCTATGGGCAGGAGCACCTAGATATCAGCTTGCACCTTGTGACTTGATTCAGAGGCGCGCTGTGAGGATTGTTGACGATCCTAAACTGACAGACAGTTTAGAAAATAGTTTTGGGGTGTAAGTGGTTCATCAACATCTTTGAACCAAAGCCAACTTCACCTGCACGCGGTGCACCCTGCTGACTGACAAACGAAGCTCTGGCGAAAAGAAAGGTAGGGAGCGTAATTGTAAGCTACCCGACTAGAGAAGAGATTTTGGTACCTCCACCTCACAGAATACCGCAGCCAAATAACAATTCCCTTGAGGTTGTTGTGTTCCTGCGAGTGAGTGAGGTCACCAGAAATGAAGGAGACGCTACGCTGGCAGGGGGGGTGGCGGCACGCGAGCGATATTTTATGTTGCGAGCGTTAATATGGCTACGGTAATCGCTTCACATCAGGCGGGCCGTATGCTTGTCTGCCACCCGACGTAGTATAAAAAAAAACCTTTAAGTAGTGAAGAGATTTTGGTTCCCTTTGTGTGTTCTATCGATTGTACAATAGGGTGTGTTCAGAAAAGTTGTTTGACATGATGCCCACGGCCTTCTCATTCTGACATATTGTGCCCATAACCTAAGTGGTCACGTACTGTGCGGTTCCAGAGTTTTCTCCCGCGTACTGTCAAGCTGAGGAACGAACTGCCTGTCGAGGTTTTCTCAGAAGACTACAGCATGGGGTTCTTCAAAAAGGGCGTGATGAGGTTTTTACAGGGTCAGCAACTCGCGTCTGATGCCCCTGGTGTTATAGGCGTTCATAGGCTAAGGTAACTGCTTTCCCATCAGGCGGGCCGTATGCTTGTTAGCGACCCTTAGTCGTATAAAAAAATATGACAATGTTACACGACAACGCAACAGCGTAAATTGGGCTTTAACAAAAACAAATTCGTTTAAAAAACTTTATTTCAAACTGTAAATATATAAATCATATATATATGCATATATAAAACGTAAAATGACTGTATTTTAATAAACTGGAAAGTCATTGTCCACGTATTTCGCCCACGCGTGGAGTCCACCGGTGACGTCATTGATCTTACTTCTATATTCATCTTCTATTACATCTAGAACCTTCTTCGCAGCTATCTGAGAATCATTGCCTCTTCTACATATGAATGTCACTGTGGAAGAAAGAAGATAAGATATTAATATTAAAATTTATCACTTATGGCGTTCCACAAGGATCTATATTAGGTCCCTTGTTATTATTCTGTATATTTTTTTTATACTACATCGGGTGGCAGACAAGCATACGGCCCGCCTGATGTGAAGCGGTTAACGTAGCCATATTAACGCTCGCAACATAAAATATCGCTCGCGCGCTGCCACCCACGCTGCCAACGCAATCTCCTTTCTTTCTGGTGACCTCATTCACTTGCAGGAACACAACAACCCTCAAGGGAATTGCTATTTGGCTGCGGTATTCTGTGAGGTGGAGGTACTTCCCCAGTCGAACAGCTTCCAAATACGCTGTATCCTACCTATATTTTGCCAGATCCTCTTACGATGATCAGCAGTGTGCACCACGTGTAGGTTGGCTTTGGCTCTAAAGACCGTGGTGAACCGCTTACACCCCTTTATGAACAATGTGTATTATCTGTGCTGCATCATCATCATCATCAGGTCCATTTTAGTCTCCACTACAGGAGCACGACCCTCTCTCGTCCGTCCTAGACGGAAGGAGGACTTGGCCTACACTCCCCACGCTGGCCAGACGGGTTGGGGAGGCCTGAACGATATTTGATAATGTATTTCCCTTAGTCGCCTTGTACGACATCCACGGGAAGAAACGGAGTGATTCTATTATATTCTAGTCTGCCGGAAACCACACGGCCAACCTTAATTTCATGTTATTTGTCCTCTACCCTAAGGTTGTCTGGAAAAGATCGCTCGACGATAAGACCGCCTTTGTACCAGCACTTAATGGTTTTCACTGTATATTTTTCTTTTCTTGTGGTGCAATAAAGTATAATTGTACTGTATTATATTGTACCTTGTGTGTTATATTGTACCTTGGCCGTGTGGTTTCCAGCAGACTAGAATACAATCACTCCGCCTCTTCCCGTGGATGTCGTACAAGGCGACTAAGGGAAATATATTATAAAACATCGATCAGGCCTCCCCAACCGACGAGAGAGGGTCGTGCTCCTGTAGTGGAGACTAAAATCACCTGATGATGATGATGATGATATTGTACCTATTCATCAACTCAACTCACCTTCTCTTTTCCTTGTTTTTATTTCCTCCAAAAGCTTCTCCAATTGTTCGCCGCGCAAATTATCTATGGGCCAATTGACAGCGCCATCTATGCGGCACATTGCAAACTCGGGCTCGCTTCTAACATCAACTAACAGATGGCACTGTTCGTTTGAGTCTGAGATGTCGAGGTTCCCGAGGAGTTGGGCGAGTTGTGTTGGAGTTATACGGCTAGCTGGTGGAAGGATGGTCAGGTCGAGATCCTGGAAAATAACACTTTTACTAATACTCCTTCCTTTCTTTCTGGTGACCTCACTCACTCGCAGGAACACAACAACCCTCAAGGGAATTGTTATTTGGCTGCGGTATTCTGTGAGGTGGAGGTACATTCCCCAGTCGGGTAGCTTACAATTACGCTCCCTACCTCTCTTATCGCCAGAGCTTCGTTTGTCAGACAGCAGGGTGCACCGTGTGCAGGTGAAGTTGGCTTTGGTTCAAAGATGTTGATGAACCACTTACACCCCAAAACTTTCCATCAGATGACCAACATGCTCGTTTGCCCCCCCTCACATATACTTCTAATACATAGAAAACACCCAGACCAAGACAAACAGACATGTTAATGCACACAAATGTTTATCTTGTGCGGGAATGGAACCCGCGACCTCGGAGTCAAAGTAGTTATTGCTAACCATTCGACCACCGAGCTCGTCAAAAACTTATACTGTCCCGTCAGGATGGATTAAAACAAAATTTTAGACATTTTGATAATAAAATATATATTTTCTTAGTTATTTTATTCTATATTTACATTTCTTCATTTCATTATATCAGTCTCAACATATATAAATTATATCAGGAAGGTACATCAGGCCGTGTTTGTACTTGTCAATAATTTAATTTAAAAAAAAAATGAACAAATTTCACTATGGGACCATCTTCAGAATGCTTTGACTGAGTGCTTTTATATATTTTGTATGGGGACATCAATTTTCTTTTATTTTTGAAGTGAAAACTTCTCTATAGGCGTTGTGCACTTTTTGAGATGGGTAAAAAATGTTAAACTCGCGTCAGGACACGTGACCTGATCGAAAATTCGTAAGACGGAGGGAGAGTAGACCGCCGGCGCGGAGTAGGAGAGGAAGTAATATCCCTCTCTCGTTCTACCGCGCGGCGAAAATGTATACCTGCTCCTGCTGTTTATTTTGAATGTAATATAAATTGTCATGTTTGTGTACGATAGCGCATAAATTAATATTGTATTTTACCACATAAATGATAGTACTTTTATACTGATAAATAAAGCGGTTCGTGCGAAATTATTCTCTAACCATTCCAAAATATTCAAAAATGCACAACGTTAATGTCCAAGTTTTCACTTCTGCCAGCACTCCCGGAGTGCAATCCGTGTTTTTTTTAATTAATTCCATAGCAAAAATTATTTATGTTGATGACTAGAATTACTCCATTTCGACAGGCCTATGTGCCGTTTTATTGCTAACACATACCTTTGTGATACACCGTTTAAACTAGGTCGGATTCTAGCCCACGGGGCCGAAATCGAGATTGAGTGGAGCGAGTAGATTCGCTGAGTGTATGTTTTCCATTGATTTCAATGGAAAATGTATTTGATCTCAATTTTTTTCCGACACAAACCTCAAGCATGTCGAGGTCTTTAATTGTGACAAGTTACATCAAAATCGGTTAAGTTGATTTGGAGCCTATTCATTTCCAAGAGTGACTCGCTCCACTCAATATCTACCACTGTGCATTATTATAAAAATAATTAACATTAGCATTTTCTCCCAAACTCTGATTAGCTATATCATTTTTTTCTACCATTTCTACACTCGCGTAATTCGTTACGCATGGCAACACATTATGCTGCGCGACCAAATCACAAACGTCCGTTTCGTTCTTTGGTTTAAAAATCCTTATATTTTTTAAACTGATCACTTTTGAAAACGTTTTTCTGGACGCTGGATTCACGCCGTTCGATTTCATATCTTTCGTATATTGATTATAAAGTTGATATTGATTTTTTATATAATCCAAATTGATATATTGCACAGGAGTAGCGGAAGCAATGCAGTATTGGCATTTCGGCGGTATTTTCGGTAAATTATCGATATAAGATTCGACGTTTATCGATTTTAACGGTTTTTTCGACATCCTCGGTCTTTCTTCCCTCACTAACCAGCACCTTACCATAGCTTCTTTTATGCCTAATGTGCTTAAGAACATAGTCCTACAAACTGGTAATTTTTGGTCAATAAGTTTTAGGTGGTATAGCTTAGAATCTCCTTTTCTTGATATTTCCCCTTTATGTTTTAACCTCCTACGTTTTGGTGGCACTGTATCTACTAATGATTTGACGAAGTTTTTCTTCCCTTTCCAATCTAGTGAATTCCAAAAGTAAGAGAATATTTCCTGTCTCTTTTCCTCGTCGAAATCGGTGCAGTGTCTCGCTGTAGATTTCGCGCAGAATTCCGATTGACACGCTGGCCCGATTTTTCTTTCAGATTTGGGGACGTCCTGTACCCATTTTCTTGTGTCATCCGAATTCGATATTCGGAATCCGTAGTAACTTTGACCGGCCATGCGTTTTTCTTTTTCTTGCTTACGGCGTTCCGATTTGAGGCGAGCGTCTTGCTTTTTCTGAAATGAGGAAAGAATATTTTTAATTATAATTTAAAAAAAAAGAAATAGATTTTTTTTAAAAATATTATTAGATTATTTAAAATTAACAAAACATATTAAGTTACAGCTTAGTTTTATAAGTCATAAAAAATAGGACAAAATGCCACATTCAAATCCGCGAATGTCACAAATGCTTTCGACTTTATGGAAAAAATATATATAAAAAAAAACTTACCTTTATGTAACATTCGCAGTTTTGAATTGCTCACACTTCACACACACACAAACCACAAAAATAATATAAAAAGCTAAATTATACACACATTTAGAAAAAAAAAATTTTTTTTAGACGACAT
Organism: Hypsopygia costalis; assembly: GCA_937001555.2. Lineage (NCBI taxonomy): Eukaryota > Metazoa > Arthropoda > Insecta > Lepidoptera > Pyralidae > Hypsopygia > Hypsopygia costalis. Next base: position 2,537,162 of record OW443355.2, read on the forward strand.
TAAAATTGCTTTTTTCACGTATACGTCTTTAAAATTCCTTCAATAAGGAGGCAATTCAAAAAAACGAATAATAATAAAATCGGGGGATACAGTTTGGTGTTGCGGCTACATATCTATCATCTCCATCCAAAATTCAATCACACCACTGGATAGGTGAAGGATCAAATGTGTCGTGGCCCCTCAATACGGAAATAAAAATTATCATGCAAGTCAGATACGAGTATAGTTAATCTCTTATTTGGTATTCTTATGCTGTCTACTTTCAACAAAGATATCGATAGACGCATTCGACTGGGCTGGGAAGCTTAGGCATATCCTCATCGCATATATACCCCAAATACTAGAAGACCAAAGTGTTCAATCAGTGCGTCCTCCCCGCTATGACGTACGGTGACTTGGTCGCTGACTGTTGGACTGGTTCACAGACTAAAAGTCGCACAGCGAGCGATGGAGAGAGCAATGCTTGGAGTTTTTCTAAGGGATCGACATTACCCGACTGCGTCACCGTAGTCGAGTAATGTGCGTGCGAGACTGTGCCATAAGTAGGTATTTATAGTCCAATACAAATCCTTGCAATGACCAATGGTGTAGAGGCTTTATCTTATCTTAGAGTGGGTCCAGTGCTGCAGCACCGGTGACACGTCGACCCTCATGGATCTTTTGTGTTCTCCCTAATCCTTTAGTCACTCTCCCCTGACTGTCTGGCCATGGCCATGTTCCATGTATGCCGCTTATTGGGAAGAGCCTGTAGTCCTCCAGGTCCGGGTATGCCTTTCCTAGGGTTTCCATTGTATTCCATTCCAGTGCAGAGACTTGGACACTGACCATCGGACTGGTCCACAGGCTAAAGGTCGCGCAGCGAGCGATGGAGAGGGCTATGCTCAGGGTTTCTCTGAGGGATCGAATCCGGAACGAAGAAATTCGACAGAGAACAAAATGGTCGACATAGCTTTCAGAGTCAGCGAGTTGAAGTGGCTGTGGGCCGGCCACATCTGCCGAGTCAGCAATAGCAGATGGGGGAGGAAAGTCCTAGAGTGGAGGCCACGTACTGGGCGACGAAGCGTAGGGCACCCCCTCTCTAGATGGACCGGTTGGATGCGGAAAGCGGAGGATCGCATACGGTGGAAAGCATTGGGAAAGGCTTATAACCAGCAGTGGATACATACAGGCTGATGATGATGATGATGAAGTTACTTTTAAACATAAATTATATCTAGGCACAGATTACATAATAGTTACTACGTAACAGATACTTCACTCAGTAGAAAATTTCCAATACCTACTGCTATAATAGCCTACTCCGTCGCGTCAGCTACCGCTGCATGCTAAAATGTGCCTAAATGCTCAAGCGTACAGTTGTGATTGCTTCGCACCGCGCGATCCCACAGCAACCGCAGGGCCTGAATTTGGTTCGCAAACGGCCCGAGACCGCTCGGCCGGCCGGTAGGTAACTATAGCGCGCAACTACATGGAGTGACGGAGGCCTGGTCTAGGTACCCATCTACACCTCTTTCACTCCAAATGTAACTTTGTAATCCTTTATATTTATATGGGATTACAAAGTTATTTATGCAGTTGGTGTATCATGACATTTCATGACAGTTCTAGAGTGGACGTAGACTACGTATGGGGCGACGAACGGCGGCGGAAAGTGGATGGAAGATCGCAAATTTTAAGATCGCAGTGCTTTAAGATGAAATGACATCATACGCCAACACTCCAAGGTCACAGATATAGGCACCAGAGTAGCTAAATTAAAGTGGCAGTGGGGGCCGGACATATCTGTCGCTTCGGTGATGACAGATGAAGCCAGAGAGTATTTCACTGGATACCCCGATCAGGTAGCCGAAACGTAGGCAGACCAGCGGCCCGATGGTCGGACGACATTAAGAAGACGGCAGGGCCGACCTGGACGAGATACGCCTCAGACAGAGAAACTTGGAAATCCATGCAAGAGGCATACGTTCAGCAGTGGACGCGTATATGCTGAGAAGAAGAAAGAAGAAATGCTATATTTTTTAGAGAGATTTATCTGATAATTTACACAATTAAAATATTTAATTCCCATTCTGAACAGGGTATTTGACAATGTTCAAAAATTGTATAAATTATTTAACAATATCGTAAAATACACAAAACTATAAAGATCGCCTCTCCAACCCGTCTGGCCAGCGTGGGGAGTGTAGGCCATTTGGCCTCCTTCTGTCTAGGACGGAAGAGAGAGGGTCGTGCTCCTGTAGCGGAGACTAAAATGACCTGATGATGATGATAAAGATCTGCAAACTTTCATTCTAATATTTTCCGTCCGACTTATTTTAGGGTCGATCAAAGTTTGGTGGGAAAGTCCATTTTAAAAGTATGAAATTATTAAAAAATATATTTCCATTGGACAAGCAATAAAAAATAAAATACTATAACTTTTATTATGACACTAATCACATAAACGTAATATTTAACGTAGCTGTCGGACAAATTTCTGATTTAATCCATACATAACACAAACCTGTGACGTCATAACCTGTTATATGGAGCGTTTTTGGGAAAGTCCAAAATTAATATAGTAATTTTCAAATTAACATATCTCGAGAGATTTTTGTACAATGAAAGTAATTCTTTCACGTGTGGTTTTATTATTGTGACGTCCTTACACAGGGGCGCCGACTACGTGGGTGCTCGGGAGCTCGAACACCCATGAGAAATAAACAGTGGGTGCCGAGCACCCATGAGAAATAAACAGTGGGTGCCGAGCACCCATGAGAAATAAACAGTGGGTACCGAGCACCCATGAGAAATAAACAGTGGGTGCCGAGCACCCATGAGAAATAAACAGTGGGTGCCGAGCACCCATGAGAAATAAACAATGGGTGCCGAGCACCCATGAGAAATAAACAGTGGGTGGCGAGCACCCATGAGAATAGATTAATGAACTAGAGATAGATCAAGAAACTGATCAGTAATCGGATTTTAGGGATGGGGGTTTTTTCATTTTATTTTTCCCGTTTAGCGCAAATGTTTGTTGATGAAACAAATATTTGTGATGGGTGAGTGTTTGTGGTACCTTCGTTGTTTCTGGTTTCCATAATACGGGAAAACCTTAGTTTGGGACCAGGACAATGTATGTGATGTTGTCTCAATTTATTATTTTCGAGTTTAATGCGCATCAACACCCATGAGGTTTTCTAAAAGTTGGCGCCCCTGTCCTTACATATGAAACCGAAAAAAACTTTAGTCAAATAGCCAGTTTAAGGGGCGGACATCGGCTGTGTAAGGCCGGCCTAATGTTATTATAACATTTAAATCGTATATTCGATACCTCCAAGGAACACTACGCCAACTACAATTTCGATAGTTTTCTTTTTTTATCTAAATCGATTCATTACTTCAGTAACATTCTATCTATAACAGCCCTTGTTGCGTTCGTCTTCGAACGTAGGCCTCCTCTCCCATCCTCCATGAGTCTCTGTCCTTTGCCACCTTCATCCAGCTTATGCCGCCTGTTGGCGGATGTCATCCGTCCATCTCCTAGGAGGTCTTCCTCTACCGCGGGTGTTGGCGCGTGGTCTCCACTCCAATATTCTCCTCGCCCAGCGGCTGTGATCCATTCTAGCTATGTGTCCTGCCCATCTCCATTTCCGGCGCTCGACTTCTTCCACTACGTCTATCACTTTCGTCTTTTCTCTGATCCACTCGTTTCTTTTCCTGTGCAACAGAGTTATGCCAAGCATTATCCTCTCCATAGCCCTCTGTGCGACACGAAGCTTCTCAGCAGACTTTTCTGTTAAGGTCGTCGCCTCCATTCCATATGTGAAGACCGGCAGGACACACTGGTTGAACACTCTGGTTTTCAAGTGTTGGGAGATTTTTTTCGAACGGAAAATTGATCTATTTGCTCTGAAGGTTGCCCATGCTTGTGTTATCCTTCTTTCGACCTCTGCCACCTGGTCCTCCAATCCAAGAGTAATTTTGTGACCCAAATAGATGTAGTGATCAACCGTATCTACGGGCAGCTGTAGATTTTTCGCCTCTAGAATGTTTGTCATGATCTTAGTTTTTGACTTGTTCATTTTCAATCCTATTTTGGCTGATTCCCGCTGTAGATCTTCTATCATTTGGACCACGTCTTCAACGCTATCCGCGATCAAAGCAATATCGTCCGCGAATCGCAAATTGTTTAGTCTCTCTCCGTCGATCATAATGCCTTTGGTGTTCCAGTCTAAATTTCTAAATATGTTCTCAAGAGCGGCATTGAACAGTTTTGGTGATATCGTGTCTCCTTGACGCACTCCTCGTTCCAGTTTGAGCGGCTTTGTTAGCTTATGAAGACTGACCGAGGACGTGCCATGTTGTTGTAGATGTTTAATGAGCTGGATGTACCTTTCGTCTACTCTACAGTCCACAAGTGCTTTCTCAACCGCCCAACTTTCTACGGAGTCAAAGGCCTTTTCATAATCGACGAAGGTAACGATGATCGGCTTTCGATACTCGTGACACTTTTCTATAGTTGCCTTGAACGCTTGCAGGTGATCGTTAGTGCTGAAACCAGGTCGGAAACCGGCCTGCTCCCTTGGCTGGTATTCATCAAGTTTTTTATTCAATCTATTCATGATAACTCTGGTGAATAGCTTGTATACGTGTGACAAGAGACTTATGGGGCGATAGTTATCCAATTTTCGAATGTCTCCTTTCTTATGGAGCAGGACGATCACTGCATTATGCCAATCAGTAGGCACTGTTCCCTCTATTATACACTTCGTAAACAACAGTGCGAGCGATTCCCATAGTTCGTCTGACCCCAGTTTCAACATTTCGGGAATGATGTTATCTTGTCCTGGGGATCGCCTGTTCCTAACTTGGCTCAACGCCAGCTGGATCTCCTCTCTAGTAACATCGGGGATTTCCTCGGATCCAACATTAGCAACAGGGGGCCTAATCGTTATCACTTCAGCTTGCGAGACAGGTGATGGTACTCTACTCGTGTATAGATTTTCGTAGAATTTCCTCGCTACTTCTAACAGTTGCTCTCTATTAGTGATGATGTTGCCACTCTCATCAAACAATCGAAAGATCTCCTTCCTACCATTTAATAACGTAGCACTCAGTACTCTTTTACTGGTGTTCATTTCGATCGCTTTAGTGATACATTTTTCTTCGTATTGCATCAGGTCTTGTCTCAGTAACATTATGCTACCTGAATTCTATGTATAAAAGACACACAGACACAACAAAATCGACAAATACAAACCGCTAAGTAAATGTATAACTCATATTAGCGGTGTGTATCTGGATGTGTATGTTTTGAGTTGGCGTAGTGTTCTTTGGAGGTATCGAAATAACCTTTTTAATACAGTTGCTCAAAAAGTGGCGTATTGCAGGGACGTATAGCGTTCGGGATGTGGGCTCTTACATACTCGAGCTTTTTCTTTACCTTTTCCGAACTCGTGCGTTCTCTTTCCCAACTGTCAAAATAATGTCTATTGAAAAGAAAAAACCAACCACGAAGTTTTTACTAAAAATCATAGAAGTTTTAATGATTCATGCAAATATTTCTAAAAAGAAGCTACTAATTTGTTTCAAAATCAGATTTAATGATTTGATTCAATGAATAGGGTTTCATTTCATTTCATCTCATTAAATTTCATTTTCATTTCATATCAATAAAAAAATTCTACTGAAGACTTGGTATGGGCATAGTTCCCTTTGCCTACCCAGAATGGATGAAGAAAACAAAAAAATCTCTGCTTATATTATTTTACGGTTGGCGCCATTTGTTGAGTTTATTGTGTTTTTATTGTTTTATTCAATTGCTTCATTTTTTCGCAACTGTATTAAAAATAGTTGTTCAGTACACGTGCGGAACCGTCATTGCAACTTGTTCCGACTGTCAACCTTCACCTTCGGCTGCGCCTCGGCTCGGGTACACATTTGTCGGAACTCTTTGCAATGACAGGCTTTCCGCACTCGTAATGAAATATACTATTTCTTACCTTTTCTTTAGCCTGTGCTTTGCAGAAAACCTCATAGTCTAGTAGTTGTGATATGGTCGGGTTGTCGGAGCACGCTGCACATTGTGGGTTCCGGGGACGTAACCGAACTGAAAAATATACGTTAACTTTGAACCGTGTGTTAAAAATTATAGGGTTAATTTCAACCTTAGTGTGTGTTGGATTTAAAATCGACTCTGAAAATCAATCGATTATTAGTTAGGGCGTAATCGAGCTTGCTGGTTGGCAGCACTCGTTTCGCCGGTGCGCGACGTCAGGGGGCGCGCGCGCGGCAGTCTCACATAGTCGCTGGTAGGCCGCTGGATAGACTCCCCGTTCTGGAAAGCGGTTGTTGTGTTGTGTTGCTTCCGGATAAGCTGCAGCACATGCGAGAATTCTCGACCTGGAGTTCGCGGAACACTTCTGGAACCGCGCGGGACCGCGGATCGACGCCGGGACGCGTCGAAAGTTGGGACAGTGTTAACAATGAATGATTGATCGCTGGGCGACCTCGGAACACTGAACTGTAACTGGTGAACGTACTCCCTATTATATATATATATATATATTCCTGTCCTTAAACCCTTATTCCTGTCTGCGTGAACCCGTCTGGATTACGGTGAACCATCCTCGGGAATCGGGTAAGTTTAGTATGTAAGTTAGATTATAGTTATTAGGATTGAGTAGGCATTTAATCAATGTGTAAGTGGTTTATTAACGACGATGTTCTTAGACGAGCGCGGTGGTCGAATGGTTAGCAATGGTCACTTTGACTCCGAGGTCGCGGGTTCGATTCCCGCACAAGGCAAACATTTGTGTGCATGAACATGTCTGTTTGCCTTGGTCTGGGCGTTTCTGTGTATTATAAGTATGTATTTACAAAAAAAAATGTATTTAAGTACATTTATCAGTTGTCTAGTACCCATAACACAAGCTTTGCGCTTAATTTGGGACTAGATGGCGCTGTGTAAATTGTTCAGAAATATTTATTTATTAACATCTTTGAACCAAAGTCAACCGCACCTGCACGTGCTGCACCCTACTGATAGACAAACGAGGCTCTGTCGAAAAGAGTCTTTTCTAAGCTACCCGACTGGGGAAGTACCTCCACCTCACAGAATACCGCAGCCAAATAACAATTCCGTTGAGGATTGTTGTGTTCCTGCGTGTGAGTGAGGTCACCAGAAAGGAAGGAGGTGCTGCGTGGCAGCGGGGGTGGCGGCGCGCGAGCGATATTTTATGTTACGAGCGTTAATATGGCTACGGTAACAGCTTCACATCAGGCGGGCCGTATGCTTGTCTGCCACCCGACGTAGTATAAAACAAGCAAGTGTTCATTTCCAAGAGCGACTTTTCGGCTCGCTCCAGTCAATAACAGAAAGTAAGTACCTGTTCTAAAACTAGTATCCTCGCCATCAAACAGCAGCATTCTCTCTACTAACAGCTGTCTGTGAGTTTGTCCAACTATGTATTTTAATGCCTCTAAAGCTTGCAGACATCCTGAAAAAATAATTGAAAAACATTAAGAAAAAGCATAGATAGAATATAAACAATATCGATGCAGGTAAACAATAATAGAACAAAATTTAAGAAATTTCACAGCGCCATCTAGTCCCAAACTAAGCAAAACTGGTACTATGGGTTATTTGGCTGCGGTATTTTGTGAGGTGGAGGTACTTCCCCAGGCGGGCAGCTTAGAAAAGATGCCTACCTCTCTTTTCGACAGAGCCTCGTTTGTCTATCAGTAGGGTGCAGCACGCGCAGGTGCGGTTGGCTTTGGTTCAAAGATGTTAATAAATATGGATATCTGATACATATAATTTAAAACAAAATCTAATATAAAATTCTCAGTGTAACTAACACTGTGAATTTTATATTAGATTACATATATGAGATTAGGTAGATAACCATACTCCTCCGAAACGGCTTGACCGATTTTGATGAAATTTCATATGTATATTCAGTAGGTCTGAAAATAGGTTCTTCTATTTTTTATGGCAAAACAACGTTTGCCGGGTCAGCTAGTGTAAATATAAACTTATAATAGAGGGTTCAGGAAATAACCATCACAAGCCTAACAAACATGATATTGCATACAAATATTTGATGAATTAATTTTTTAATTAACTATATTTATATTGTAAGAGACTTTATGAGGCGGTATACTACGGCAGCATACACTATGTTCCTGACTCCTAGACTACTTAGATGTGCAGAGTTCCTAGTGGACGAACATCTAGATGTGTATAGTGTACGGTCTCTTAGTTATTTGGAGGTTGGAGAATAGATTCACCATCACTATGTGTTCACAGTTTATTCGAAACACTTCAGTCAATGTACAGTTTACAAGCACAATAACAGAGTACATAAGTGTATAGTACTGGTACTAATATGGATCGGACAAAGGTACTAACTATATACGATTAGATATATACGAGCGACGTGTCTCGCGCGGTACGATGCTTCAAGGCGACTGGCGTTGCCTGCGAACGAACGCCACGAAATATGCTGACGACGAAATACAAGTATATGTGTGTCCGTACAACAAATTATTTGTTCAAAAAGGAAATTTTGCATGCCTCTATTTAAGGTGAACATCTGTAACCTGATATCTTACTGATTATTTTTGTTCTAGCAAATAAATTCTATTCTATTCCATTCTATTCTCGGCAACGAGCGACGAGTTCGGTGGTCAAATGGTTAGAAAAGACTGAGGTCGTGGCTTCGATTCCCGCACAAAACAAATATTTATGTGCATGAACATCTGTTTTGTCTTGGTCAGGGTGTTTTCTATGTATTTTATGTATGTATTAAAAAAAATATTTAAGTATTATATCAGTTATCTAGCACCCATAGTACAAGCTTTGCTTAGTTTGAAACTAGATGTCTAGGAATATTTATTATTATTATTCTATTCTATGCGAAAATTGAACCTACGACCCATGATACTAGTAGCCATTCGACCACCGGACTTTTCAAAAATTAGGCTACCAAAAATAGAACTTCCTACTTTTTTTAGAAATTCGATTGATTGGTTAACATTTAATATATTCACATTTTCTTATCATGCCCTTTACATATCATGATTACAAAAGCATGTATTAAACGCATTTTTTTCAAACACACCCAATCTTATCTTATCTTGAAATGGGTCCAGCGCTGCAGCACCGGTGGCACGTCGACCCTCTTGGATCTTTTGTGCACTCCCTACTCTTTAATAACTCTCCCCTGAGTGTCTAGAGACATGTTTCATGTACTTTAGTACATCTTTAATTGAGAAGAGCCAGTAGTCATCCAGGTCTGGGTATGCCTTTCCTAGGATTGCCATTGTTGATATTTAGGTGGAAATAAATAAAAGAATACTTTGAAAATGGACGTATATTGTTCACACACTTAACACGGTTAACAAGCCTCTACACGTAGTTCAAAAATTCTGTTGAATAACAATGTTGCCAACTTATGAGAAACATTGGTAAGGTTGCCTTATTTACCAACAGCCATTCGTTTGGCAGCTAGGGCAACACATTGACACATCAAATGCTTCATGGTCTCATAAGGTTCCTTGCATGTTCTGCATTCTGGGCTATTGACAAGACTCTATACAGGTGCCCATGGCAGGCATAATGTCCAGTCAGTGCTCCAAGGATGAGACGTATCCGTTTTCTGTCATATTTCTGTACATATTTATACCAATTTACCGAGCCTTCGCCGATGGTTTCCTTGGAGTGAAGTATTCCACTCATCTCTCTCCATTCAGCCAGATGCTTAAGACTTCGCCATGACATATATTATCACACCCCATACTCATACACACCTACTTATTACAGATCGAATCTTCTCAAGTACGCCCCCTTGTTACGAGCTATTGGTATTATAAATATTATTGCAAATGATATTGACATTTTTCACTGTAGTCGGCCGAAAATCATTGAAGTGACACAGAAATATATTGAAAGTGTACTGTGATATATATATCGTAATAGGTAGGGGAAAAAGTCTTTTCGCATTATAGTATGTATGAACTTGTAATAAAATCTCTTTGGTTATACCATTTGTATCTGGCAGGTTTTGATATCTTTAAAAAGTTTAAATTTTAAAAAAGATAATTCCAAATTCAAATTAGGTAAATGTGTGATTTTCATTTGTTTTTTTTACTGTCAAGATGAGTGAATCTAATGAAGAAATTCGATTCATTTTAAAATTTTACTACAAAAAAGGTAAAAATGCAACGCAAGCTGCGAAAAAAATTTGTGTCGTTTATGGACCTAGTGCAGTGTCTGTGAGAGTAGCACAAATTTGGTTTAAGCGTTTTCAATCAGGAAATTTTGATGTGAAAGATGCACGTCGCTCTGGTCGCCCTGTTACGGATAAAATGGATGCCATTTTTGAAAAAGTGGAGCAAGATCGGCATATCAGTAGTTACGACGTAGCTGAAGAATTAGGAATTGACCACAAAACAGTTTTGGGGCATTTGAAAAAAGCTGGGTACACTAAAAAGCTCTATATTTGGGTGCCTCACGATCTCACTGAAAGAAACCTAATGAACCGTGTACTCATTTGCGATTCTTTACTACGACGTAATGAAAGCGAACCGTTTTTGAAGAAGCTTATAACTGGTGATGAAAAGTGGATCACGTACGACAAGAACGTGCGAAAAAGGTCGTGGTCAAAGGCCGGTCAGGCTTCACAGACTCTGGCAAAACCCGGGTTAACCCGCAACAAGGTGATGCTGTGTGTATGGTGGGATTGGAAGGGCATTATTCATTATGAGCTGTTACCGCCAGGCAGGACTATCGATTCTGAACTCTATTGTGAACAACTGATGAGATTAAAGCAAAAAGTTGAGAGAAAGCGGCCGGAATTAATTAACAGAAGGGGTGTGATTTTTCATCATGATAACGCTAGACCTCACACATCTTTAGCCACTCAGCAAATATTAAGAGAGTTTGACTGGGAGGTGTTAATGCATCCGCCGTATAGTCCTGACCTTGCACCTTCTGATTTCCACCTGTTTCGGTCTCTTCAGAATTCTGTAGGCAATGTCAGGTTAACATCACGAGAAGACTGCCAAAACCACTTGTCGTGGTTTTTTGAACAAAAGTCCCAAAATTTCTATAGTAATGGGATCATGTCTCTACCTACAAGATGGCAAAAAGTTATCGAACAAAATGGCACCTACATACTTTAGTTAAATGTAAATAAACTTTATTAAAAAATGTTTTGAATTTTCATATAAAATACGAAAAGACTTTTTCCCCAACCTAATATAATAAATAATTCAGTTATTGATTAATGTATTGTGATTATTTAATTATTTTAATTTTAAATTTGTTGACATTTTATTTGTTCATATTTAATAATTTGTAATATTTAATTTGTTGTGACTTAAATAGTAATTATTTTAATTTTTAATTAATTAGAAAAGAAAATTGTCTTATAACATCGTATTGGTGTACTTATGCTGTAATGGCATTATAAATGTTTTAAGAATAAATAAATAATTAAATAAGTAAATATTTATACATTATAAATACATACCTATAACTCCCGGCACGGGGCCGGCGACGCCATTGGCTGAACAGCTGCCGACGGCTTCCGGCGGAGGGGGGGTGGGGAACACGCAGCGGTAGCAAGGACCTCGGTATGACTCCTACAACAGGAATGGATAATAGGCTAAACCAGGGATTAACCAGCGATTTAAACTATACCTAACCCTGCTAATTCTGATGAGCTAGATGGCGTCATTACGCGTGTCTGTCCAATCGAAAGCGCAAGTTAAGCAACGTCGACCGTAGCCTGTCCATTTATGGGTTTATTTATCTCGAGCTCCTCCGTGCTTCGGATGGCACGTTAAGCCGTCGGTCCCGGCTGTTGTCATTAGAAGATAGTCGTTAAGCCAAGTCAGTGGCCTTTAGGCGGCTTGATAACACTGGTCTCCAGCAATCCGCAGTTGAGCAGCGTGGTGGAGTATGCTCTAAATCACTTCGATAGAGGGAGACCTGAATACCAGCAGTGAGATGAACAAGGGTTGTCATCAAAATGCTGGAACAACATACCTCCGCCATTTTTTCACCAGTAAAGTATGATTCAGAAATAAATTAAAAGTATTTTTATTAGTATAGCAACGACGACCAATCAAAATATCAAGTCTTTGACATACATACCTTTTCATTTGAGTCTTTGTCTGATTTGTAGCCATACACTGTTAATTGTCCTTCCATCTTTAGCGCACTACCAGATATTAATGGAGTCTGAAATACAGTAAGAAAATTATTTTAACAGCAGTTCCGTGAATCATATGTGATTCACGAGTTGTTCCATGAAGTGAATGTGATTCACGAGTTGTTTCACACAAGAGTTGCAAAACTAAAATAAATTATTACAGTAATCGAGCGGTTACCAATACAATCGGTTATGGAAATAATAAGTTAAGCCAAAATATTTCTGTTATTAACCCAAATCATAACAGTTACGTGCGAGCATCGATCTCAACTCGATGGTCAACAGTCGATCGGCTTCGTAGTTAGGTATAATACACACGGGGAAAATTTCTTTATATTTAAGAAGAATGATCACAAATATAATTTAGTAGCAGGTAGGTTTTGATAGGCGTTATTTAATTCATCTAAAATTCATTACGGTTGTTAATCCATACCGGTAACCTGGTTACATTAGTATGCCCATGAATCAAATATGCCTCATGCCTAGTGATGTAGAGAATGCTTTTGATCTTTCGATGAATTATTATATATGAATATATTATAGTAAGATTTTAAATTTTAAACCTTGACCTTAATTTAAATTTTAAATGGTACTCACCTTAGTAAAAACACAAAGATCGTTCAGTAAATATCTCGTGGGCACATTATCTGTACAGTCCAATACTAAATCGTACTTGGACGCGAGCTCTAATGCGTTCGTAGCCGTCAGCTGTAGGTTGTAGGGAGTGATGGTTATTCGTGAATTTATACTGGAAAATATATTTTTATTTATTTAATAGGTGGAAATTGATTTTTTCTATTAGTGGATAAACATAGGAAGCCAACCCTCATCCATCCGTTTACGCGAAGGAAAGTATTTTGTATCATATTTGATACATTAAGAAAAACGTATGAAAATCTTGTTACTATTATGATTAATTCAAAATTAAAAAAAAAATTGATAGAAGCTCTGGCGAAAAGAGAGGTAGGGAGCGTAATAGTAAGCTACCCGACTGGGGAATGAACCTCCACCTCACAGAATATCGCAGCCAAATAACAATTCCGTGAGAGAGTGAGTGAGGTCACCAGACAGGAAGGAGATGCTGGGTTGCCAGCGGGGGTGGTGGCGCGCGAGTTATATTTTATGTTGCGAGCGTTAATATGGCTACGTTTTACATCAGGCAAACCGTATGCTTTTCTGCCACCCGAAGTAATATAAAAAAAATATACATACAAAACACCCAGACCAAAACAAACAGACATGTTCAAGCACACAAATATTTGTCTTGTGCGGGGATCGAACCCGCGACCTCGTAGTCAAAGTAGCCATTACTAACAATTTGACCACCGAGGTCGTTAGTATCAATATGGTTTGTTGTGTTTTAAATTCACTTTCACATTCAAGATAGTGTGATGAAAGTGAATCTAAGCTCTGCGGATTTAGAGTAGTAATGATTTAGATACATGCAGGGACTCAAAAACACCTTCATAAAGGATACACATTCATAACGGTAACATATTCAATCTGTTACAGAATTATTCCTGTAACACTTATTGGCGTGTTTTAAACCTGTTTCGCTAGTAACACTTATAAAGTGTAACAGATATAACGTTTCTGTTACCAATCTGTTAGAAAACTGTTTCTACATTTTTCTAGACGTGTGTACCTACGCACCATACTGGTATGCGCCGCGTGAGCTGTTGCAATCGGTATAGTTATGCCAATGTAAACCTTATTGGCTGTAACAGTTATTAACACTAAACCGGTATTTCGGAAAACAGATTCAAAGTGTAACACTTTCTTTCTGTTTCACTTTAAAAACAGAAATGAAAAACACTGTTCATAACACTCCATTCGGTTACCGTTAAAGTCCCTTGATTCATGTTCTTATCTTTAATTAGTATGACGTTTCTAAGTGCTTTATAAAGTCCAAGGAATAAAGATAATTTCATTTTATGTAATCACCTCCTCAACGTCTGAGCGGCTGATTCTGCTTTACACATGTTCTGGTCTCCTTCTCCATGCAGGATCTGTCTGTGTATGTTTGTCAGTTCCACATTGTCATAGTCCACTATACCGATCTCTCCTGTAAATATAAATAACATTTCTGTATTTACAGAAATTTTACATAATAATCTATATAAACTACCAATAATTAAAAATATACAATTAAATTAAAAACTAAATATGACTAACTATATATACAAACAAAACGGAAATGACAAAAACTAATTAAAAGTAATAAAATATAATAAACTAAATGGCGTCAAAATATTCTTCCGCATCGCCGTCAAAAGGTAAAGTGGCCAGAAGGCTAGCAGCATTGCCACGCTGGATGGCAATGCTTATTCGCTGAGCGAGAAATAGGCCAGCCCTCTGGTCACGGGAAGAGTCGACCAAACGTTTGGAGATATCTCGAAATAAAATTCTTGCGCTCGGACCCCACGGGCCAAGTGTTTCCACCCCAAACGGCTCAAAAACATAATTACCGATGAGGTTTGAATATTTGCGCCGTTTGAGGGTCTCCGCTGATGCGACGTATTATATATATATATATATATATATATATATATATATATATACATATATATATATATTTATATTTATATTTCGGGATTTTAAACAGCGCCATCTAGTCCCAAATTAAGGCAAAGCTTGTGTTATGGGTACTAGACAACGGATAAATGTACTTAAATACATTGTTTTTTGCAAATACATAGAAAACATCCAGACCAAGACAAACAGACAAGTTCATGCACACAAATGTTTGTCTTGTGCGGAAATCGAACCCGCGACCTCGGAGTCAAAGTGGCCGTTGCTAACCATTCGACCACCGAGCTCGTTATTTGGTATTATTTTAAATTTGGCCCACCACACATTCCCACCACTGTGTCTCCTTAGTAGCCAGGATTAACAATGAACAGCGAAGTCCATTGCAGTCCCGGGGGTAAAACTACGGCTGTCTTGAAACTTACAACGAATTTAATCAGAAGAAATTAGTAGGAGTAGGACGCTTTTGGGATTTGACTTCCCCTCTTAGCAATGTGAGAGACAGCTATGGCCAATAAGGCATTAAAAGCCTAACGAAAATGCTAGTCAAGTGAAGCTCAACTGCCATGCACCACGGATTTTTTATATCTAATACAAATGGGGGCCTAAAACATTGAGTTGTTACCTAACACATCGATTCCAATAATATGAATTGCAAAATCGTTTGAACGCTTGATAATTCTCTTTTGTTGCTACCAAATCCGAATAGTATACTACCCCGGATGCGACATGCAAGCAATTCAAAATGTTGTCCCGCTCCCGCCGCCAAAGATCACACTCCCATAGAACATGGTATGAACTGTTTGATTGAATTCATGATTTGCAGTACAACATTCGCATAAGGGCGACGGCACTAATTTAAACGAGAAGAGTTTAGCCTTAAAATTGCCACGGCCAGTTAAAAATTGCGCAACGGGGGGATCGACTTCTACCCACTTTTTATTTAATCTATCTCTTACCGTGTGAAAGAACAGATATAAGCAGCATACAAAAGTATACCACTTATATCTGTTCCCAAAATTGCCATTATGAAATAGGAGTAAGAAACTTCTGGAGATGTAGGAAGTGAAGGACGTAGAATGAAGCTTACCAACTCCAGCTCCGGCGAGATACATAGCAGCAGGACAGCCAAGACCACCAGCGCCTACTACTAGCACCTTGGCAGCGCATATCTTCTCCTGTCCAGTCACTCCTATATCTGGTAGGAGAATTTGACGGCTGTACCTGTTGGCAAGTGAGTGTAAACCTTCATGACTACTCAATTTAAGAGTGCCCAAGTAGTCTGCTTGCAGGCGAATGGAGTGCAACACCTACTTGCAAACTGGTTGTATAAGTAACATTTATCTTTGCCTTTATTAATTTTATGCCAATAATTTAGTTCGCCTTATTGTCGATAGATGGCGCTGTTCAATGTGTGTATGTCGCTATGGTTACGTTCTTTACTTGTGAACATATGGAAAAATATTTAATGTGTCAATATACCATACCATTACCAACCCAGTTGAGTAGTATCATTTATCAACCTTAGAGGGTGCTGCAGTTGATCTAGTGATTCCTACACTGGTTAAGTGCCTGGGTGGTTTACTGGGTGCAATAAGGGGCGGGTAAAGGTCCTCTTGCTTTGTTAATTTACTTTTTTTTTCACTTATTTAACACAGATGCTGATTTAGGGCCATGGTTAACCTAGGCGCTATACCCGATTTTTATTCAAATCCATTGAAGACAGAATGCATTATACTGTTTTAGCCACCCATAGATACATGTTCAATAAGCTTCGGACAAGTGGCTACTTAATCATCATCATCATCAAGTCATTTTTAGTCTCCACTACAGGAGCACGACCCTCTCTCGTCCGTCACATACAGGAGGACTGGGCCTACACTCCACACGCTGGCCAGACGGGTTAGAGAGGCCTGATCGATGTTTGATAATGTATTTCCCTTAGTCGCCTGGTTCGACATCCACGGGAAGAGATGGAGTGATTCTATTCTAGCCTGCCGGAAAACACACGGCCAACTTAATAAAACGAGATATTTAAGTAATTATGGTGCAAGCCGGCATACTTATAAGTTTGCAAAGTATATTTTTGCCACTATTAGCCAGCCGCCCCGAATATCTGGCTGCTTTCATGCAGCAATGTATCACTAAACCAATTATTTGATTTGTGTTGATACCTATAAATTGCTTATTACCTCACTGATTACTAAATAAATCCTACTGATATCTAAATAAATCATAAATATTATCCCACGATATCCCAGTGGAAAGGTGAAATATACTCTAAATCCCTTCGATTGAGAGGAGAACAGTATCCCATCAATGAGTTGAATAAGGGTTGACGTCGAAATGCTGGAACAACATACCTCCGCTATTGCCATTTTTCACGAGTAAAGTATGCTTCAGAAATAAATTAAAAGTATTTTTATTAGAATAGCAATGACTTGATATACCCTTGGAGAATCGTCGTCAACTCATGCTACTGCTACGATATGGGTCGTCCCTCAATAGGCTACTTGACAATGTTCAAAAATTGTATAAATTATTTAACAATATCGTAAAATACACAAAACTATAAAATCCTATAAAATAAATTTCCGCGCCTAAAGCAGTGTTATGAGTTGGTATAAATGGTATTTACCTTTCTATAGCCCACTTCGGCAGCTTATCACCATATTGTGTTTTGGCTACGTTTACGTCAAACTGGCGATACTGTCCATCCGTCTGTTGAGTTATTATAGACGCTTGCTGGTGCTGAAAATAAAATCATACAAGTAACAGTTGAGAGCTGGACAGGTCACATAAGAATTTGGATTTTACCTGGTAAATGACAACAGAAAACTCAAGGCAACTTAAGACAAATTTACAGGACGGTGGCCCACCACACATTCCCACTACTGTGTCTCCTGTGTAGCCAGAATGAACAGTGGCGACCAACAATACAAACGAAGGCAATGAACAGTGAAGACCATTGCAGTCCCGCGGGTAAAACTATAAATAAATAAATAAATAAATATTTCTGGACAATTTACACAGCGCCATCTAATAACTATCGTCCAATTGCAGTATTGCCGGTCAATTCAAAAATATTCGAAAAAATAATATGCCAACGAATTTACACGTTTTTCGAAAAATTTTAAGTATTTAATAGAAATCAACACGGGTTCCGCAGGAACCATTCAACGAGCTCAGCTGTGCTCGATTGCAACCTTGAGATACTAAATTCACTAAACCAAAATAAATGCGTCATAGCAATGTTTATAGATATCTCCAAGGCATATGATCGGGTTATACACGAGATTCTACTGGAAAAGCTGGAGTTGCAAGGCATACGCGGACCAGCTAATAAGTGGCTTAAATCATACTTAAATAATAGAAAACAATTTATACAGATTAGACATTTAGATGAACATAGAGTACTGAAACACGTTAATTCCGCTGTCGAAACTGTATCGGGCTCAATACCACAGGGAAGCGTACTGGGATGTTTATTATTTTTATCTTACATAAACGACCTTCCTACTGCGGTACCATACAAAATTGTACAATTTGCGGATGATGCTACCCTTATTATATCCTGTGATTATAATAATTTACACATATTACACAGCGAAATAACTTCAGCGTTACACAAAATAGCGAAATATCTAGAGGGAATAGGTCTTATTATAAACTCGCAAAAAACTAAAATCATACAGTTCAGACCATACCAACGACCAGCACTACCCCTAAATATAACGTACGAAGGGAAGCTCATTCAAGTAGTGGAATCATTCACACTTTTAGGCATCACTATGGATTCCACCCTATCATGGAGGCCTCACGTGACTGAATTAGTAAGCAAACTTAGTAGCTTTACTTATGCACTGCGTGAAGTGCGAAAGACAACAAACGAAAAGTGCGCTCTAACAGCTTATCACAGTTACGCCGGAGCCTGGATAAGATATGGCATTGCACTATGGGGCAACTCTACTGAGGTTCAGGCTGTGTTCGTCTTACAAAAGCGCTGCCTTAGAATAATAACATCGACGCCTCCAAGAGAGTCTTGTAGACCAACATTTATAAAAAAGCATATTCTTACCGTAACCTGTATATACATTTTTGAGCTGTGTCGACTTGTAAGGAAGCGCCCGCATATTTTCGAAAAGATCTGCGATATGTCTAGGCGTTATGTCTCACGCCGTGGTAATGATCTCCGTCAAGCTACACCGCAGCTTGAATTATTTAAAAATGGGCCGTCCTATATGGCTGTCAAACTGTACAACCATTTACCCGAACACGTCAAAGTCCTCCAGGGCAGTGGATATGAGAATACTTTAAAAAAAATTCTCCAAGATAAAGCATACTATAGCGTCAAAGAGTATTTGGATGACAAATTTTAATGCTGATAAATTTTAATTTTAATTCCAATTGATATAAAATTCAGCTGACATTGTTTTTTTTTTTCCTTTTAGACATAGATACATTAAGTACATTAAATAATGAGATATTGTTGACATTTTTCAATATATTAATAGCATTGACAGTTGTTGTATAATATTTAATCAAATTGACATTTAATTTGGCTAGCAATATTTAATTAAATTATTTCATTTATTAAATTTATATTACTAATTTTATGATATTATTATAATGATATATTTCTTATAGACAATCTTGAAATAGCAATGAATGGTAGAATTATTAATGCGATTATTGTAAGACGAATTAAGTAGTAATAAAATGTATTTCCACTGACATAAAAATAATATAATATGTAAATACAACAGATGTAAAATCACGAGTGCCTTAATAAGGTGATTTGTAACATTATTAACCATCTTTTTTACCACTATGTGCATGTACCCCTTGTTATAAATCATTGTGAATAAATGAATATGAATATGAATATGAATAATCCCAAATTAAGCATAAAGCTTGTACTATGGGTACTAGACAATTGATAAATGTACTTAAATACATTTTTTTTTGTAAATACATACTTATAATACATAAAAAATACCCAGACCAAGACAAACAGACATGTTCATTCACACAAATGTTTGTCATATGCAGGAATCGAACCCGCGACCTCAGAGTCAAAGTGGCCATTGCTAACCATTCGACTACCGAGCTCGTCTAACTATGACTGCCTTGGAACTCACAATGAATTTATTCAGAAGAAATTGGTAAGAGTAAGAAGCTTTTAATCGCGGCGACAATGAAAATGTATTAATGTTTGAGGATGTAATGTGGGAGTATGGATCCCGAGCCGATGGTGTTTCTTTATAATCAAACATATTACAGTATTTTTAGTTAAAAACTAAGATACTATTGATAATGTATTAAAACCGAAACTGCTTTGCCAGCCACTGTCATTTCGGTTTGTTGTGAAACTAAGAGAATTTAGGCAGCATATAAAAATATGTCACTATAAAAAAAATCGAAAATTTTCCAAGTCCCACTAAAAGTCTAGGGTTCCCAACCCTCCCGGATTACCCGGGAGACTCCGGTAATAATGGTTTATCTCCCGACCTCCCGGGGAACAGTAATTTCTCCGGTTTTTCTAAAAAAGTGGTATAACTTTGAAGATCTGGAATACCAAGCAATGAAAATTTTATTTCTAAAAAAACCAATAACATGAACAGGAAATATGGTAATACTAGACTCCAGGGATTGTTCAATATTGACTTAGATAGTGACAAACTTACGAGGTAGGACTCTTGCGGGTTGCTTCTTTACTAAAAAAAAAATTTTTTTTTTGTTTTCTGCAGGTTTATAATGCCCCGAAGAGTATACCCCAACTCCAACAACCCGCCCCGAAAACTACATAATGACCAATTTATTAAAATAAAATTGTTTGTTTGTTTGTTTGTAGTATCTTTATTGTACATAAAAACATATATATATACTCATACACAATATCACAATAGAATTTCAAGAACATGTACAAAAGCGGGCTAATCAATAATATACTATTGTCGTTCGATTTAACGAAAATATTTTCTTTTTTTTGACATTTAGTTTATGTGTGAAAATATTACTTATTAATGAAATTTTCCACAGAATATAATAACTATTTATTTATTTATTTATTTTTAATTGAGAAAAAGACAGTTTCGCCAAAATACGAAATAAAAACTTACCTGAGCCCGAATAGCCTCCTGTTTCAATTCATACAACTCTTTCTCTTTACTGGTTAATATTTTTCGTAAATCTTCTATTTCTTTCTCTAATTTAGTAATATGATACATGGTGAATAATTACATGAATTTGTTTTTTACTTGAAAATTATTTATTTACGATTAATTAATTGGTTTGTTTTGTAACATAAAATCAATTATCAATGAAATGAACGAGTAATCTTTAAATTAAAATCCCAGCTCCAGGTGCTCTACAACAATTTTATTTGACAGACATTGACAGTGACAGTTGACTTGACATCGGCCAACCATAGACTTGTTTTTTTATTAAATAGCTTTACGGCTCTGGAAACAAAGTACTTTAGAGCCCGTCTGTACGCCTTCAACTAAACATAGCCCAGATTTAACCACATGGAACTGTTCACATCTTTGAGCCGGTGCACCCCAGTACTTAATTGCTCCATTTGCTACCGCATACAACGGAGAGCTATTCGAATTGTAGGTGACCCAATGATTTATTTATTTATTTATTTCATACAATTTCATATTAGCATAACAGTTTCCCAATTAGCTAAATAATGTCATAAATCATAATAGAAACAAAATAATCATATAGACACAAACAAAATAATTAGATACATAAACAAAAAATATAAAAATATTTTAATTACTATATAAGATAATACACGTAGAGATATTGCTATTTATAAAATTTGGTAATTTGAGCGATTATGAGACGTTCTCTATGTATAGGACTAGATTTAAAAAAATGAGCTCTGAGTGTTTTAATAAATACATTAGCTCTATAGAGGAGGGTCTTCGTAAAGACGTGCGAGTTTTCTGGTCTTATGTGAGAAGCCGTAAGGGTGGCAACGGCGTCCCGGATATTATAAATTACAAAAATAGTACTGCTAGTAAACCTGAAGAAATTTGTAATTTATTTTCATCATACTTTGCATCAGTTTATGAACGCAGTAACAATTTTCCAATAATAACTAACCACAATGATAACGCCAATGTAATCCTATCAGATTTATCATTTAGTATAGAAACGGTGACCAAAGCGTTAAAGTTAGTGGACGTTACTAAAGGAGCGGGCCCTGATGGCATTCCACCATTTTTTATTAAGCATATTGCGGCCACTCTAAGCGTGCCGCTTACAATTATTTATAATCTAAGTTTACGGGATGGTGAAGTTCCTACTTTTTGGAAAAACGCTAATGTAGTTCCAGTTTACAAAAATGGTTGTAGGAACGATGCAGAAAATTATCGTCCCATCTCTTTGATATCCACTATGCCTAAGGTCCTTGAGAGACTTGTTCACGATGCAATTTATCCAATACTTCATAACGTTTTTATACAAGAACAGCATGGCTTTGTGAAAAATAGATCCACAATTACCAATCTTTTAGTATATACCAACTTTTTATTCAAAAGCATGGATGATCGTGTACAAGTGGATGCTGTATATACTGATTTCCGTAAAGCCTTCGACAGGGTGGATCACACAATACTGTTGAGTAAAATTAGTTATAATGGCATACGTGGCAATCTTTTTCGCTGGTTTCAATCATATGTTTCCAATAGAAGTCAAAAGGTTGTTGTTAATGGCTTTACTTCTACAACAATAACTGTGTTATCTGGTGTGCCTCAAGGCTCTATTCTCGGTCCATTGCTATTTGTGCTGTTCATTAATGACATCGGTAGTTGTTTTAAGAATAGCCATTTTCTTTTATATGCCGACGACTTAAAAGTTTTTCAAAAAGTTACCTGTGTAAATGACTGCTATAAGTTACAACAAGATTTAGATCGTTTATCCCTTTACTGCCAAGCAAATAAATTACAATTAAATATCTCGAAGTGTAAGTCTATAACCTTTACGAAAAAAATTAATTTAATTCATAATACTTATAGCATATGTAATTCACCTCTTGAAAAAGTCGCCCTCATTAAAGATCTTGGCATTCTTCTAGACTCAAAATTGCACTTAAACACACACATTGACCATATAACTAATAGGGCATACCAATTATACGGGTTTGTTATTCGAGCCTGTCCTCATTTTAAACGACCATACACATATATTTATTTGTATTATTCCTTAATTAGATCACAGCTAGAGTATGCCACTGTGGTGTGGAACCCACTTTATAACATTTATGTAAATCAATTAGAATCTGTTCAACGAAAATTTCTCCGTAATATTCATTACAAATTTTACCATTCACGTTTACCGTATGATGAACTTTTGGATAAATTTAAAATTCTTTCTTTAAGAAACCGAAGGCTACTTCTTGATTCTATGTGTTTGTTGCAATTGTGCCACAATGGGTTTGATTGCATAAATCTAACTAATCAAATATATTACCGTATTCCAAGTAGTTCTCAGCGCATACGCGTTATCTATCCTCATCGTTTATTTATGTGTCAAAATTGCAAAACAAATGCCGGTGCGCGTGCACCACTACGCCGCATTATGCAGTCATATAACGAACACTTTAATTCTATTGACATATTCTCCCTATCTAGATCTGTTTATAAAAAGAAGGTAACTGAAGTTCTCAACTCCCTGTAATTGTAAAATTTCTCTTTGCAATTTATTTATTCTACCAAAAATGTATTCTGTTGTCTCTGTGTAAATATATAATTATGTAGATATACATACATACTTCTATGTGGATAACGATGTTGGCCGTACAATAACCTTATATTTTATAAGAACATATTGTTTATTAACATTCCATTGTACACGCTGTTTGTTGTCCTGAATAAAATAAAATAAAATAAATAAAATAAATAAATTGCATCTCTTTGTGTCTATTAAATTATACCACACTGAGTGCTCGAATGAGTTATTTGATACCTGCCGCCGATTTCCAATAACGTACAACTCGTATATTTTCCATCCCTATTATTTTGATAATTGATGATATAACACAGTAAGCTGTTTATGACTTTTTCTACCACGAACTGTGAAATTGTGGAATTAACTTACCGCAGCAGTATTTCCAACTAAATACGATATGAGAGCCTCCAAGAACAGAGTATATATTTTTCGTAAAAGGCTGGCAACGGATCGGTAACGGGGACTATATAAACATCAGAATGTCTTCAAAGTAACGTACGTATACCATACGTACGTTAGTGGTAGTGGAATATTTATAATTTAAATACAACTCGAATATAACGTAAGACAAGAAAAAGTATGAGAAGAGATTTTGCGTCCCTTTGTGTGTTCTATCGATTGTACAATGGGGTGTGTTCAGAGGAGTTGTTTGACATGATGCCCACGGCCTCAGTCGCACCGCTCGCCATCTCGGCAGGGAATTCATTCTCACACATTAGAGCCTAAGTGGTCGCGTACTGTGCGGTTCCAGAGAAGTTTTCTCCCGCGTACTGTCAAGCTGTGGAATGAACTGCCTGTCGAGGTTTTCTCAGGAGACTACAGCATGGGGTTCTTCAATAATTTTAACAAGAAAAAAACCGACTCCAAACATTACTCTACATTTATGTATATAGATACAGGCTGATGATGATGAAAAAAATATGTGACCAATCTGGACGTATACTCTTTCAAATAAAGAATTAAGTAACAAACATTAAATAAATATATACTTATTCAGCCGAATTGAGAACCTCCTCCTTTTTTGGTGTCGGTTAAAAAGGGCGTGAAGAGATTTTAAACGAGGCTGTATAAAAGGCAACGGGCGTGTTGTCCCTGGTGTTATAGGCGTTTATAGGCTAACTGCTGGTAACTGCTTTCCATCATGCGGTGTATGCCTGTTTCCCACTTTAGTGGGTATCTTACATCTATGATCTACTCTTACATTTAAAAAACACCTTATTAAACCTATACATACTTAGTTTACATTTAAAAAGTTACATTAGAAAAGTTAATATGGTCGTTCAGTTTTCCTAAACTTTCTAATTTTCATCGCAACTTGCTTATTTTTTACTTACATAAAAACCTTCTCGTGACAATAACAAACAGAACAAAAAAGAGTTAGTGAAATCGTTCCAGCCGTTCACGCGTGATGCTGTGACAAAGGGAAATATGGATTCATTTATATATATGTACATACTAGCTGCCCGCGCCAGCTTCGCATGGATAGAAAGTGGTTTTTTTTTAAACTACGTCGTGTGGCAGACAAGCATACGGCCTGCCTGATGTGAAGCGGTTACCATAGCCATATTAACGCTCGCAACATAAAATATCGCTCACGCGCCGCCACCCCGCTGCCATCGCAGCATCACCTTCCTTTCTGGTGACCTCACTCACTCGCAGGAACACAACAGCCCTCAAGGGAACAGTTATTTGGCTGCGGTATTCTTTTTTGAGGTGGAGGTACATTTCCCAGTCGGGTAGCTAACAATTACGCTCTCTACCTCTCTTTTCGCCAGAGCTTCGTTTGTCAGTCAGCAGGGTGCACCGCGTGCTGGTGAAGTTGGCTTTGGTTCAGATATGTTGATGAACCACTTACACCCCCATTTTCTTCGCAATTATTACTTCTTTTCTCTATCTAAGAACCTTCCTTGTACCACAGTATAAGTAATAATTGCTAGCATAAAAAATAAATTGTGCTTAGCAACATTCATTTAAAATGTATTTTAAAAAATGGCCTGTTAACTCAGTTGGAAGAGCACTCGACCGGTCATTATTTATTTGTTTATATTAAAAACATCGGACGCGCAGCATACGCCACCATACCGATTTATTTATTTATTTTGGCCACTTTCCCGAATTGATATCGGAAAACCAAGGTCACTTTACATTACTACTTTTTGATGCTCTACACGAATCCGAAGTCAGAATTTCGAAATTTTGAGTTTCAGGACAGACAGACAGAAAGACCGGACGATTTTATAAGCTCAATAAATTTCGCTAATAACAAATTACAATGATTAAACAACAATGTTGCTTAGTAAAAAAAAAATAGGAACAATCAACCTTCTTGAAATCCGAAACAAAAGTTTATCTCTTACGGGTAATCCCCCAAACTAAAGTCCAGTTTACATGAACGGATATTTTTTTAAATATTTACAAATACATTTTATTATTTTTGTTATAAAATTCGTTGGTTAATCGATGGGCAAAAAGTATTATTACGTCATTATGGTGACAAACAAGGCAAACACACCTCGCCTAATGGTATACATAACCAAATCATTAGTGCCTTTTTGTGTTTGTTATTTCTTACATAACTTCATATTATGTATAATACATGTAATATATAAAGAATAGCAAGCAATTGAATGAATAAATAAGTAAATAAAATAATTAGGTAGTATTAATTTAACGTGGAATAAAATATTTTTTAAATTATATTATTTACATACTTACTTATATATATATATATTTTTAATCTATTTTTAGGTAGCCCTAATCATTGCCATATTAACAAAATAAAATAAAATCCATTTAATTCAGATGAAAATACCCATAATAAAATAGTCAAATATTAAATTAAGGAAATTTGAATACCTATCGTAATAAATTCATATTGTATTAAAAAAATAAAGGTACTTATAGAAAAGGAAGAATGGTACTGCATTTTTGACCCATGATATGATTGTACAGAAAAAAAATATTGTAAAAAAAATTTTGAAGATTGTACTATAGGTATTAGACAACTGATAAATGTACTTAAATACATTTTTTTTGGAAATATATACTTATAATACATAGAAAACACCCAGACCAAGACAAACAGATGTGACATTTGAGGTGTATGGGGTTCATCTACATCTTTGAACCAAAGTCAACCTCACCAGCACGTGGTGCACCCTGCTGACTGACAAGCGAGGCTCTGACGAAAGGAGAGTTAAGGCATAGCGAATTTTTAAGTTGCCCTACCGGCGAAGTACCTCGCAGAATACCGCAGCCAAATAACTTCCCTTGAGGATTGTTGTTTCTGCGAGTAAGTGCGGTCACTACAAAGAATGAATGAAGTATGTAGTCTAAGTAGGCTGACAACGGATCGGCGATCCCTTGGTGTTGCTAATCTATAAATATAATATATAAATACAAATGCAAATAAATCATTTGTATTTGTAATCTCCATGGGCGGTGGTGATTGCTTTCCATCAGGTGACCCACATGCTCATTTGTCACCCTACCATATAAAAAAAAAGAAAAATGTTCATGTACACAAATGTTTGTCTTGTATGGGGATCGAACCCTTAACCTCGGAGTCGAAGTAGACATTGCTAACCATTCGAGCACCGGGCTCGTAGAAAGCAGTGTATTATGGACGCGCCTTTATTATTCTAATTTTAGCACATTGCCGCTTGTATCTCAGTTTATTTTTGCTTGTGATAGTGATGTATAGTGAATAAAGAGTTATATTGTTCTAGTGCTATAATAAATTGTAAGTACTTATTATTGTTGCTATCTCCATAATAAAGCTTAGGTAGCGACCTTTGTGTGGATAATTAACACAGAGGCAATGGCGAACTAAGGATAAAGCAGGACCTAGGCAACATTGTATTTCTGCGTCTACTAAAGAAATCTAGCTCCAAAGTAAGCGAAGCTTGTGTTATGGGTACTAGACAATTGATAAACATACGTAAATACACTTTTTGTAAATACATACTTATGATACATAGAAAACATCCAGACCAAGACAAACATAGAACCCTCCACCTCCCATGGCTCCACCGACCTCGCGGTCATATGAGCCGAATCGCGGGAGATGCGCGCGGCACTTTGCTCTGAGGCTCTTTCGTGCCGCGGGCAATTCTTGACTCCCTACAAATTATGTACTCTATGTCCCTTGTGTCTAGTTGACCCTCTCCCCCTTCTGGGGCGGCGACGAATACATTTCCGCCTACGCTGTCAACCGTTTGAGCACCACCTCCATTCTTCTCCAATCGTTCCTCTTTGCTCCTGCACGCGTGCCAAGCATGAGCGAACCTCCGCAAGGCTGCGAAGTTTGCCTCCGTAGAAACGAGATCTGAAAAGTACACCGGGCCCGGACACTCCTCGTTGCGATGAACCATATCAAGAAGCTCGCTGCGCAAATCCCCATACCTAGGACAGGACCACAATATGTGTATGTGTGTGTGGACAGGACCACAATAATGTACAGAAAAAAAAAGACCAAGACAAACAGACATGTTCATGCACACAAATGTTTGACCCGTGTGGGAATCGAACCCACGAGCGTTGCTGTCGATGCCGCGTCATTGACCGCTACGCCACCGAGCTCGTCAAATAAAAATTAAAAACCTAATTTTCGAGCCCCAAAAATTACGGGCCTTAGTACGCCCCTGCACATAAGAATCGAAATGCGCAATGTAGATGCTTCTTTTTACTACACACAAAATCTATGTATTTAAGGTATCATCTATCATCATCAGGTCATTTTAGTCTCCAATACAGGAGCACGACCCTCTCGTCCGTCACAGACAGAAGGAGGATTTGGCCTACACTCCCCACGCTGGCCAGACGGGTTGGGGAGGCCTGATCGATGTTTTATAATGTATTTCCCTTAGTCGCCTTGTACGACATCCACGAAAAGAGACGGATTCTATTCTAGTCGTCGGACTGGCCATATAGTCGAGGTGGCATTTTCCGGGCCCCAGCCTGCGCGGGCCCCCACGGCCCGCGCGGGCGCGCCTGGCTTGCGGGGCTTGCGGCAACCGTAGGATAATATACCATCTACCATCTTCTAATCTCGGGCCCCGGGCTTGTCAGCCACCCGGGCCCTTCCGGCCCAGTCCGACCGTTCTAGTCTGCCGGAAACCACACGGCAAACGGTATTATATGTATGCATTTACAAAAATAAAATGTATTTAAGTATTATATCAGTTATCTAGTACCTATAGTACAAGCTTTGCTTAGTTTGGGACTAGATGGCCGTGTGTAATTTGTCCAGAAATATTTCATTTATTTATTTATTTATCTATATACCTACTTACTTATCTCACGCTTCAAAAATTAAGTGAACGGTATCGAAGGCTAATTCTCGTGTTTTTTTTTTACGATCACAGAATGAAAGTTGACCGAATCGAGATTGAATTGTGAATGGACTAGAATAGAAGTTCATTTATTTGCTAGAACATCAAACTATTTTAGTAGTACTATTACTTATACTGTGGTGGAACACAAAAGAAAGAAAAAGACAGGGAACTAAATTTATTAATAATAGCAACATTGTCTTTTTTTTTTTACACAAAGTGCTCAAGGGTTGCCATGTGAGAACCGTTCTTACAAGAAAGTGGCGCCCCTATTCTTGTCTACATTTTTGTGTCGCATTGTAATTAAATTAGTAAACATAATGCCTGCTTTATAAGCAGTGATCGGCGTTGGTAGTGCCATTACGCGGGATTTGTGACAGTTTTGGGGTGTATGTGGCTCACCACTACCTTAGAGCCAAAGCCAACCTCACCTGCACGTGGTCACCCTGCTGTTTAACAAACGAGGCTCTGGCGAAAGAGAGGTAGGGCTCAGTGCCCGGCTGGGGAGGTACCTCCACCTCACAGAAGACCGCAGCCAAATAGCATTCCCTGCGGGCATCGACCACTAATAAATACTAGTGATCGATGTCTGCAGCGGTTGTTGTGTTCCTGCGAGTGAGTGAGGTCTCCAGATAGTAATGCTTGGGGGATTGCTGTGGCGACATTGTGGGAGCGGCGGAGGATTCCGTCTATTCATTGCCAGGAGGACTGAGCTGACCCGGCGGCCAGGGAGACCCGTTGAAACGGTTGTTCCGCTGGCCGCCCGCGGTATAGTACAGGGGCCCAATCGAGGCTAACCACCTCGAGAGGCTGCCCTATCATACCGCGCATAATCTCGGGATAGATCGTCGTGCCGGTTGGTGACCGGAAGGTGGGGACCCGGCGACTACCTCCGGGGGGGTGCGGGGGCCCTTCCGTCCGTCGGGTCAGTGCAGCTCCTCTAACGGCAAGTTTATGGAGGGACGGGGCCACCACCACCTTCCCTGCTGTCGTGACAGCAATTTCCACTTTTCACGTTTCCTTACTTATGACAGCGCAACAAATGAGAAATAGTCATACAGCGGTGCACTCCCCCACCACCCTGCTAAAGGTGGAGTTCGCTAACATCCGCGGACTCCACGCGAATCTCAACGCCGTCCACCACCACCTCGAGACGGCCCGGCCTGCCTTGCTGTTTCTGACGGAGACACAAATCCAGCGTCCAGCGGACACTTCTTACTTGCAGTACCCCGGCTATGTACTCGAGGAGAACTTCCACGCGAAAGCCGGGGTCTGTTTGTTTGTCCGTTCGGATGTCTGTTGTCGCCGTCTGCGCTGTTATGAGGATCCCTCCTTTCCCGTCCTGTGGGTGCATGTGATTGTAGGCCTCCGGAGTCGGCTGTACATGTGCCTGTACCGATCCCACAATGGAGATAAGGAGACAACTCGACTCTTCGAATATCTAAGTCGGACGGCAGATGAAGCGCAGGAGCGGTACCCTACTGCAGAGATGGTATGTTTGGGGGACTTTAACTGCCACCACGACTCGTGGTTGGGTTCCTCCACAACCAACCATGCAGGAAGAGCCGCTCATGCGTTCGCTCTGTCCCACAGCCTGACGCAATTGGTAGACCAACCTACCAGAATACCCGACATTGCTGATCAGGCGCCCTCTCTGCTCGACCTA
Source organism: Hypsopygia costalis (assembly GCA_937001555.2). NCBI lineage: Eukaryota > Metazoa > Arthropoda > Insecta > Lepidoptera > Pyralidae > Hypsopygia > Hypsopygia costalis. The sequence continues at coordinate 2,567,638 of OW443355.2, forward strand.
CTGCTGACCACCCACCCTGAGGGATACCGGGTTTCTGTTGAGGCACCCCTGGGCACCTCTGATCACTGCTTGGTGTCCACAATGGTGCCAAGCGCAGTCCTGCCGCAACCCGCGGCAGTCAAGCGCCGTGTATGGCACTACTCGTCAGCAGATTGGGACGGTATGCGCGACTACTTTGCTTCCGTCCCATGGGGGCAGCGCTGTTTCAGTGAGAAGGATGCTACGGCGAGTGCTGCGGCTATTGTTGGCGAGATTGGCATTGGGATGGAGACATGAGATGGGACATCCCTTACTCCGATGTCGCCATCAAAAGCCGGAGACGCCCGTGGTTTAATCGCGAGTGCGCTGATGCTGTTAGTAACAAGCAGGCGGCGTACCGTGCTTGGACCAGGGGCCGCGCCCTGAATGATCCCAATATCAACTCGCTGAAATCAGCCTACAACGCTGCCACTAAGGTATGCAAGAGGGCATACATTAGAGCGGACGCACAGCGCGTTGCACGTGTGGGCCAGGAGCTAGTGTCGCATCCCACTGGGTCACGTGGCTACTGGCGACTGGCTAAAACCATACAGGCAAACTTTTGTGAACCGTCGCTGCCACCGCTGAGATGCCCCGATGGCTCACTGGCACATCAGCCGCAGGAGAAAGCCGACCTCATGGCTAGCCTCTTTGCGGCTAACTCCCGGGTCGATGATTGTGGCACACAACCACCAACTATACCCTCCAGTGGTTCTAACATGCCTGATATTCGTATCAGACAGTGTGACGTACGATCAGAACTGCAATCACTCGATGTCCGGAAAGCCAGTGGTCCAGACGGTATTCCGGCGATTGTACTTAAAAAATGTGCAGCAGAGTTGTCTCCGGTGTTAACGCGCCTCTATCGTCTCTCGTACTCAACCGGTTGTGTTCCGGAGACTTGGAGAGAAGCTAATGTGCAACCGGTCCCAAAAAAGGGAGACCGTTCGGATCCATCAAATTACCGCCCCATAGCCGTAACCTCAGTACTGTGCAAGCTCATGGAGAGGATCCTCAATAATCAACTGATCCGCTACCTAGAAGATCGTTCCCTAATTAATGACCGTCAATATGGTTTTAGGCCGAAACGATCAACGGGTGATCTTCTAGCGTATGTAACGCACCTCTGGGGTGAGGCAATCGACAAATATGGTGAATCTATGGCAATCAGCCTAGATATTGCCAAGGCGTTTGATCGGGTTTGGCACAAAGCACTTCTCTCCAAGCTTCCGGCATACGGTCTGCCTGTCCAGCTTTGTGACTGGATTGCTAGCTTCCTGCATGAGCGTAGAATCCGCGTCCTTGCAGATGGTTGCGCTTCGCGGTTCATGCCAGTGAATGCGGGCGTCCCCCAGGGCTCCGTTCTATCGCCCACCCTCTTTCTGCTTCATATCAATGACATGCTACCACTTGGAAACATTCATTGCTATGCTGACGACAGTACGGTTCATGGGCGATATTTCGGTCGGCCTGGTGCTGGTAGGGCAGAAATCGGTGAGAAACGGGAGACTCTAGTTCTTGAACTGGATCGGGTGTTGGATCTCATTAGTAAATGGGGTTCCAGCAATCTGGTCGAGTTCAATGCTAAGAAAACCCAAGTGTGCGCGTTTACCACAAAAGCATCTCCGTTTCTTCCTACCCCCAATCTTCAGAGCAAATCGCTCAATTTGCGAGAGAGCTTAAATATGCTGGGCATGGATATTCACTGCAACCTTAACCAAAGGGAATATATTGAGAGCCTCATCTCAACAGCCTCAAAAAAACTCGGGATCCTGAACAGGGTGCGGCGGTTCTTCGCGCCGGACCAACTTTGTCTCTTGTATAAGACTCAAGTTCGGGCCTGCGTGGAGTACTGCTCGCATCTCTGGGATGGTTCCGCCCAGTATCTCCTCGAGGCTCTCGATAGGTTGCAGCGACGAGCGGTCCGCATAATTGGTGACGAAGAGGTCACCAAGAATCTTGAACCTCTTCAGCTCCGCAGGGATATTGGCTCACTAAGCGTATTTTACCGCCTATATCATGGTTAGTGCTCTGAAGAACTGTTTTCCCTTATCCCTTCCTCCCCTTTCCGTCACAGAACATCACGTGCAAGCTCGCGATATCATAAATTTACCGTTGGGATCATTCCTTCGCGTACTAAAAAGTTTGGCAACTCCTATCTATGTCGCACCATTAAAAAGTGGAACGCGTTGCCGGCATACGTATTTCCTCATTCATACGATATGGGATCCTTCAAGAGAAGCGTGAAGAAGCATCTTGTAGGCCAGCATGACAGCGTCAACTGACAAGACATCAAGGTCTCTTGTCCGTTGCCGATGCGATTGGGGCTCCTCTTTTCGCTTACCATCAGGCGAAGCGGAGCCAATATGCTGAGCTAATATAAAAAAAAAAAAAAAAAAAAAAAAAAAAGTTGTTTTAATATGGATATGCCTCCCAAATCCCGGCATTTTCATTAAACAATTTTATTTAACTTTGAATTATTTTAGTACTATTTGTATTTTACGTATCTATTTATATGCTTTACCATGCTATTGTTTAACGTAACTTTTATTTTATTGTTTTTCTTAACTGTTCGTATGGAGAATTTCTTTTTCTAATTTGTATATAATCGAATTTTCACGTATTACACACTTAACGATACAGCGACAACTGGTAAAATATAATGTACTACTAAACTAGACTAAACGTAATCCCGGAATCCCGTGGTCATATCCATAATAACATCAACATTCAAGTCCTTTGACCCCAAATGGCACTACTAACGCCGATCACTGTTTATAAGTTTCGGGCTACATTTTTTATATACAATACTATAAGTACTCTTCTTTTGCACCAAAAAAAACAGTAAAGTTTTAACAATAATCAGTTAAAATATTAAGTACCTACAAAAGGCGGCCCTATCCCTTAGCGATATCTTCCAGGCAACCTTTAGGTAGAGACCTGAAATAAAGGTAGATGGCGCTGCATATACTATATACTACATCGGATGACAAATAAGCATACGGCCAGTCTGATATAAAGCTGTGACCGTAGCCACATATACGCTGACAACCGGGCTGCCACTGTCTTCTTTGTCACTCGACGTAATTTAAGAAAGAAAACATATACCTACAACAATGGACTGCTATGCCTTGTTTAGTAGTGTAACACTTAATAGGTAGATGGCGCCACACTGCCACTTCATCATCATGGGGTGTAAGTGGTTCATCAACATCTTTGAACCAAAGCAAACTTCACCTGCACGCGGTGCACCCTGCTGACTGACAAACGAAGCTCTGGCGAAAAGAGAGGTAGGGAGCGTAATTGTAAACTACCCGACTGGGGAATGTACCTCCACCTCACAGAATACCGCAGCCAAATAACAATTCCCTTGAGGGTTGTTGTTTCTGCGAGTGAGTGAGGTCACCAGAAAGAAAGGAAGGCGATGCTGCGTTGGCAGCGGGGATGGCGACGCGCGAGCGATATTTTATGTTGCGAGCGTTAATATGGCTACGGTAACCGCTTCACATCAAGCGGGCTGTATGCTTGTCTGCCACCCGACGTAGTATAAAAAAAAATAAAGAAAAAATATGTACCTAATACAATCTGTCTAAATTTATGTCTAAACGTTACTTTTACTTTTGTCACAATGCAGTCTTCTTATATTTATCATTATTTTATTACCATTTAAGTAATCACATAATATATTTCTGTCAAACAGGCTATTTGACAATGTTCAAAAATTGTATAAATTATTCAACAATATCGTAAAATACACAAAACTATAAAGATCTGCAAACTTTCATTCTAATATCTTCCGTCCGACTTATTTTAGGGTCGATCAAAGTTTGGCGGGAAGTCGATTTTAAAAGTATGATATAATAAAAAAAACCATTGGAAAAGCAATAATATTTTATTATGATACTAATTACATAAACGTAATATTTAACATAGCTGTCATGCAAATTTCTGATTTAATCCATACATAATACAAACGTCATAACCTAGTAGCCTGTTGTCAGTTGTATGGAGCGTTTACGGTATAGTCTAAAATTGTAATTTTCAAATTAACATATCTCGAGAGATTTTTGCGCTATCAAAGTAATTCTTTCACGTGTGGCTTTATTATTTAAATAAATAAATAAATCTTTATTTGCATAAAACATGGTATAGTATACAATGATCTTAAGTGTTTAGGTAGGGCGATCATGTCTTGGCAATCATTATTTTAGCATGCAAATATTAAATTTAATTGCGACGTTCTTACATACAAAACCGAAAGAAAAGGGGTATCATTTAAGTTATCGCCAATTTTATTAGTTTTGTGTTACTTAACTAATAGGGTTTGCCCGCAAAATAATAGATTTGTCACCAAAATGTAGTCACCAAAGAATATAAAATCGATTCCACAATAAATCACCTAAAATCATGGAGATATAAGGTCTAGTACCAAATAAATGTTTTTGTATGTATTATATTGTCAATTATTCATAATTAAGCTTATAATTATACTTATACTTGGCACCACATCATCTCTAGTCGTCATCTAGGTTGACGGAGCTCCTATTTCCGATGACAGGACACAAGAAAACCCTAACCTAACCAAAAATCAACTCAAATCTAACCAAAACATGATTTATTACATTGACCAAGTATTAGTAAGACTCGTCAGTGAATATGACGCCAATTTGACTTCGCCCCGATTAGCCATTTTTTCATTAAATTAAAGGAGCTGATCTATTTATTTGGTGACAGATCTATTATTTTCATGATCAAACGAATTAAATGATACTAATAGTTTGTTATGCTGATGATTTATATTTAGAGACAGTTTTTATTAAAATGATGACTAATATATTTCTTGGGGATAGATATTATTATTAGGGTACTGCAGATTGGTGACACATCTAAAATATTCTCTGTCACCTAATCTAATTAGGTGACAGAAAATATTGTTCCCAAAGAAAAAACGTTGATCAGATAGGTTATTATGTTTATCTTCAAGTCTGGAATAGTTGACTGGAAGAGATCCCGTCTCGGATAAGTCCGACATTGTAGATAACCATTTTATTGTCATGTTATGTTATATTTTTTGAAAAATTCACCTGCTCCCCCTAGGTGGGATGTGAACCCACGTCTTTAATTACACTACTAAACTAGGCATAGCAGTCCATCGTTGCAGATGAAATTCAGCTATTTTTTTATAACACCAAAGTAATTAAATAGTTGGAAGAGCACTCGACCGGTCATCGTCGTGGATTCAAATCCCACCTAGGGGGGGCAGGTGAATTTTTCCATTTTTCAAAAAATATTTATCTTTAAATAATAATAATGTTATGTTATTTTCTTTTGTACAATAAAGACAACAACAACAAATTATTTATAACTATATAAACTGGTTTATCAATACATTTGACACATAATTTCTGATTAGTCCTACCTACGATTTACATGAAGAGTAGTATTAAGCCTTTCGTATCGTAAGGTCATTTAAGTAAAACGCCCTATGAGCACAACGTCCTAAAAGCAAAAGGGCCTATAAGCAACTCGTCCTAAAAGCAATATGACCTAGTAGCAAATAGTCCTAAAAGTACTTATAAATTCCCTATTTATGCCCAAAACTAGGCATTTATATGTAGTTACTAGCGGCCCGACCACGCTTCGCTGTGGCTCAATCTTTTCGTTTCCATCCATTTCCTTAGAGATGGCGCTGTATGTGAAAAAAGATTTTCCCGCTTTTCTTTTCAAATTTTTCCAGAATTTTCTTTGCTATAAACCTCACGGAGCCCGAGACCTTTCCAACGAATGCAAAACCGTGGAAATCGGTTCGTGCGTTCTGGAGTTGTAGCGTCAGGAAGGAAAACCCGACTTATTTTTATATAGTAGATTGGGCACTTATCTTAAATGCCTGGCATTTTGCCCATCTCTATTCACATGTGATTTCGCTTTTTCACTTTACAAGTAAATCCCTGTTTCAGCAAAAAATTCAAACATTTTCGCTTGTATTGTTAGTTTGAATTTTTCATTGTTTCTTGGGTCGAGTTCATAAAAAATTTTAGGATCATTGATGTAGTATGATCCTAAAAAATTTTATCACATATGATTTCGCTATTCACTTTATAAGTAATTCCCTGTATCAGCAAAGTATTCAAACATTTTCCTCTTTTTAAATGCTTTCAATCTCTCGCTATTGCAATCTTCTGTTAAAACTACTGGATTTAATTCAACAGAACTGCTTTCAGCTGTCACTATTGGTGCATTACCTTTGTATACTTGTGAATTACTATTTCTTATAACGTCATCACTAAAATGACTACCTAATAACAGTCTCTTCTGTAAATTCTTCTCACTCTCCAATCTAGCTTTTTTCTCCTTCAATCTCTTCATGATTTGTGGAAGAACGTATTGTTTCTCTGTAAAATCTGGACCAACAGTAAACTTTTCTCTATCCATCTCACTTGTTATAATTCTCTTTTTGTTATATACTTTTTGATTCTTTGTAATAGCTTGTAGTGTTAGTTTGAATTCTTCATTGTTTCTTGGGTCTGGTTCATAAAAATTTTTAGGATCATAGTACATCAAAAGGTTTTGAATTCTAGTTTTGCTATTTAGTAGTTTAGCCATGTAAGTATTTTGAGCTTCAGTGTCGAACGCTTCTATAGATTTTAAGATTGGATTTTTAGAATGTGTAAGAGAGATTGGGTTTGGCGTTACTGGGTGACCAGTATAAGTAGGGGTTCTGTTATTCAATAACTTGTCTACAGGACATTGTACTTTTGCTGTTTCTGGCTGGGTTAAAGATCTTTGAGAACAGCTCGTTTTTCCCGACTCAATTATGTTATTAGTTAAGTTCATTCTAGCATATTTTTTATAAATACTTAAATCATCATGTAAATCATCGTAACTCTCGTCAATGTCTTCGGTTTTATACTTTTTGTCAAAATTTGGCTCAGTAAATTCGTTTTCTGGATGTAGGTCTAGACTGTGCATATCAGATATCTCTGATGTCTTAACCATATGTCTCGCAATAGGATTTAGAGGGCATTTAGAATCGTCTATATTTTCAGGCAATGTTTTGCTGCGTATAAGTTTAGGTAAAACTTCTATGGGACTATACAGTTCAGAATTTGTGTTTTCAGGGTACATTTTAAAATTTGAAAGTGAACTTTGAGGCGTTTCCGATGCCGATCTTTTAAACCCTCCTGAAACTTCTGTTTTATTATCCATTCCTTGAGCGGCATCGCTTTTTAGAAAATGACTTAACGTGGCAAATAAAGTATCTGACATGCCAGCTATTTTAGTTACGTTACTGGTTTCCGAAATCTTCGGATTAGCATCTGATCTATTATTAGGATTAAAAGAATCTGAACAAGCACGTCTTAATTTCGGAAATTCAACTGGTTTATCATCTATTTCAATAATTTTATTATTATCGTCATAACTTGCTTCAGATGTTTTAGAACTTAAAGAATTGTCACTAGCTAAGGACTTTTTTGATTTCTCTTCAGACAGTTTCAAACACCATTTCTCTAATTCGTCGACATCAATGGGTAAAGTTTGATTAGCATTAAGTTCTGATGCATTTTGCTTGTCCGTATCAGTTGAAAAGTCTATTAAGTCGAATTCGTGTGTGTCGTTTGATGAATTTACTGACAGTTGGCTATCCATTTCATCACTTTCTAATTCAATTAAACGCGTAGGTTCTTCTTGAGTCTTTTTTGGCAATAAAAGTATGACACAATCAAAGTTTTTCATTAATGTTGGAGGTATTATCTTTCCAATTTCATTGTCGGGGTTTTCTTTTGATGTTGAAGGGATATTATTCATAGTTGTCAATCTGGAAATAATGAAATCATCAAATTAATATTATATTTTTATTTATTATATACGTTTGGGATATAAGTTGTTCATGAACATCTTTGAACCAAAGTGTGTGTGTCTGTTTGTGTCTTTATGTGTGTGTTTGTGTGTATATGTGTTTATATATGTGTGTATTTAGGTATGATGACATAGTCATTATTTATTGACAATGTGCTAAATACAACTGCCTCGCTAAACTTCGGTGTCCTGTGAGTTCTCTGTGGTTGCCTGGAAGAGATCCCTGATGGGATAAGTCCGCCATTGTACTAATAGTCATTTTTTTTTATACCACTAAAGTGAAAAACAAGCATACGGCCCACCTGATGGAAAGCACCGTACTGTTACCGTAGCATATGAACACCTGTAACACCAGGGGCGTCACATATTGTTTTAACATAATATTACTGTATATGTTACTATTATAGTGGTATAAAGATACAAACAAACAAACAAACTGTTTGTTTACCCCAATAAATGGACAAATGGAAAAAAGCTAATAAAAATTTGACAAGCTCGGTGGTCGAATGGTTAGCAATGGCCACTTTGACTCTGAGGTCGCGGGTTCGATTCCCGCACAAGACAAACATTTGTGTGTATGCACATGTCTGTTTGTCTTGGTCTGGGTGTTTTCTATGTATTATAAGTATGTATTTACAAAAAAAAGTGTATTACAGTACATTTATCGCTTGTCTAGAACCCATAACATACGTTTTGCGCTTAATTTGAGACTAGATGGCGCTGTGTAAATTGTCCAGAAATATTTATTTATTTAAATAAATACACCTATGGGACTGTCCATTAATCACGTGAGACTCGAAAGAGGGGGGAATGGTTCGGTAAAAACCACGAAATATCACAAGGGGGGAGGCGGGTGTATAGTATCAGGTGTATTTATTTTTTGTCAAATTTGTAAACCGAACAGCGGCGTGTTGAAGTAAACGAACGAAGTTGAAGATGATGACGGCGTACAACTCCGTTTCAGAGTATTGATGGAGCTGCCACGATTCTGTAGCGCGTCTGGCATGTTCACGCTTGCACGAACAGTTGACTTTTATGCCACGATAAGGAATAAGGCATTAGCCTTGTCTTCATGACAAAAATACACGTGATTTGAGGGGGGGGGGGGGGGGGGGGTTCGACCTAAACCTCACCAAGCATCACCAAGGGGATGGGGGGGTGTTAAAAATGCAAAAAAAAAAACATCACGTGATTAATGGACGGCCCCTATATAGACAACTAGCGGCCCGGTACGTGCTTCGCTACGTATAAAGTGAAATAATTAAAAAATTTAATTGGAACACCAAATTCATTTATTCAAACAAAAAAATAGTTTATTAATTGCTAGCTATTTTAAAACTTAATCCAAAACATTTGGATAAACAAAATTTTTTGTTTTTCCATTTTGAGCATTAATAAACAAACGCCTGGAATAAACTACCGACTCTGGAACAGGCAACATAAAGTCGAAGCACGTCCAAAATCAAATGACCGCATGAATGACATAACAACATGCCTGTACTGTCAACACTGAAAAAAGTTTCAATTTGACAGCACAATCCCCGTTACAAAAAATGTGATAAATGAAGAACCGCTCCACCGATTTTGTGCAAACTTCACCTAAACCATCTACTAAGTAGTCCGAATAAACCCTAAACATTTGGTTTGGATACGTGAGCCCGTTCTTGAGTTATATATATGTATAGATGTATAGATATACACGACACAATAAATGACTTCATTGTGATTACGACTTCTGGTCCAAAGGAGTATGTGATAAGAACGATTAGCCAATAAAATACAATGTAATTAATTTATTTATCATTCACACTTGTCATAACTGCAACATAATAATTATCAGCGTGGCGGATACTTTGCTGCGCTGATTTGTGTTGAGTCAGGCCCTCTTTGTTGTCATATACATACATATATCGCACTGTGCATATTTTTTTATTTTTTTTATTACACTACGTCGGGTGGCAGACAAGCATACGGCCCGCCTGATGTGAAGCGGTTACCGTAGCCATATTAACGCTTGCAACATAAAATATTGCTCGCGCGCCGCCACCCCCACTGCCAACGCAGCATCTCCTTCCATTCTTTCTGGTGACCTCACTCACTCGCAGGAACACAACAACCCTCAAGGGAATTGTTATTTGGCTGCGGTATTCTGTGAGGTGGAGGTACATTCCCCAGTTGGGTAGCTTACAATTACGCTTCCTACCTCTCTTTTCGTCAGAGCTCCGTTTGTCAGTCAGCAGGGTGCACCACGTGCACGTGAAGTTGGATTTGGTTCAAAGATCTTGATGAACCGCTTACACCCTAAAAATAGTGCATATTTGCAATCTATATCTATACAGATAAATAAAATTGGAGTGTCTGTTGGTTATATTTTTTCAAATTCCCACCACTGTGTCTCCAGTGTTGCCAGGATTAACAGCGGCGACCGCCAAGAAGGCAATGACCAGTGGAGTCCATTCCCGGGGGTAAAACTACGGTTACCTTGGAACTCACAATGAATTTAATCAGAAGAAATTAGTAGGACTAGGAAGCTTTTGAAATTTGACTTGCCCTCTTAGCAATGTGAGAGACAGCAATATGGCAAATAAGGCATTAAAAGCCTAAAGAGATGGCTAGTCAAGTGAAGCTCAACTGCCGTTCATCACGGATTTTGTGTATATAACACAGTAACACTATTGAGGACCTAAAACATTGAGTTGTTACCTAACACATTGATTCCAATAATATGAATAGCAAAATCGTCTTATCAGAATAGTATACTACCCCGGTTGCGACATGCAACGAATTCAACATATCTATCATATTGCTGTTATATAAAAAAAATGTGAGATCTAAAATAGGTTAGATTTGACTTGCCAAGTTTTTATTACATCAGTAATTTTATAAAGTTATTCAACAATTCTAAATAAATAAATAATTTAAATAAACAATTCTAAATAACTAAATAATTCTGATAAAAACTGGCCAAGTCAAATCTCACCTACTTTTTTTAAATAACAGCAATTGTTATAGGTATCCAATAAAGCAAAGAAATAGAGTTTAATACTTGTTCATAATAATGTTATTTTGTTCCTATAAACACATATTTGGATTTTGCCTAAAACTTGGCACTGATTTGACGAGCTCGGTGGCGTAGCGGTCAATGACGTGGCTTCGGCACCAACGCTCGTGGGTTCGATTCCCACATAGGACAAACATTTGTGTGCATGAACATGTCTGTTTGTCTTAGTCTGGGTGTTTTCTATGTATCTTAAGTATTTATTAAAAAAAAAAATGTATTTACGTATGTTTATCAGTTGTCTAGTACCCATACCACAAGCTTCGCTTACTTTGGGGCTAGGTGGCGTTGTGTAATTTGTCTGACAATATTTATTTATTTATTTAGATCTCCATTCTTTTTGCGGCGAAGCCCACAGCCAAGCATAATTTTTTAATTGAACTTGGCTCTCTTTTTTTACATTTATGTCTTTGGTGGGATATTAAAATAACCGCTTTTTACTAAATGCATATGGGTGTATACAAGGTACATATACTAAGAATACCACAGTAATAAATAATTTTAATGCTGCATGAACGAAGAAGCATTACTCATTGTCACGTTCCGCCTGAGCCGAGCATGCAAGCGAGAGCGCGGAACAAGCGATGGAGAGGCAGGATCGGTCTATGTGTCTTATAACGTTATCACGTAAAATTATCGTCCGTAAACCGATTTTACAGACAACCAATAATTAATATTTTTTTTAAAGTGAAAGCTTCTTTAGCGGCGTTGCGCACTTTTTGAGATGAGTAAAATGGGTATAGGTAGAGTCCTGAGGGGCAATTCTCGTAATTAAAATATAGTCAAAATTCAGTTTCGGCCCAGTCTCGATCTCACAAATGTCACATTTGGTATTCTCGGAACACAATATGTAACTTCAAAATTAAATTTAAGCGGGATTATTTCCAAATATGAGTGAAAATTAAACAAACTAAGAATGTTACTTTGCCAACAACAAGAATTGATAATATTTAATTAATGAAATCAAGTATATAATTTTAGTCATTTCACAATTCAATCTCGATTCGGTCAACTTTCAATCTGCGTTCGTAGAAAAATTACGAGAATTGGTCTTCTGATCGAAAATTAGTAAGACAAAGCTGCGAAACTACAAAATTCAACTTTAAGCAAAGACGATACGATTGAGATTGCTTTGAATAGTTTGTTTGTGTACGATAGCGCAATAAATGAATATTGTATTTTACCACATAAATGATTACTGTTATACTGATAAATAAAGCAATTCGTGCGAAATTATTCCCTAACCATTCCAAAATATTCAAAAATGCACAACGTTAATATTCAAGTTTTCAATTCTACCGGCACTCCCGGAGTGCAACTCGTTGTTTTTTTTTTTTGTGTTTGTCAGGACAAGCTTTATAAGGGAAGGAATGTGATGGGAACGGAAAGATTGAGCCACAGCGAAGCGTGGAAGGGCCACCAGTTAATTATAAGTAGGTATAAATATAGCATTATCATAATTAATTCTAGATGACCTTACCAGTAGCTGAGTGATGTCTGAATACTAAGTTAGGTTAGTTTCTTATTATAATAAACTAGCTGTACCCGCGACTTCGTCTGCGCGGAATACTTATTTTTTATTATTTATTTAGGTAAGTATATTAATAAAAATAAATAATATTCCTAAAATAAAAGTAGCCTAAGTTACTCCTTAATACATCAGCTATCTGCCAGTAAAAGTCCCGTCAAAATCGATCCCTCCGTTTCAGAGAATAGCCGGAACAAACAGACAGACAGACAAAAATGGTATAAAACGTAATTTTGGTTTATGTACCGTGTATACCATATGCATTTAGTAAAAATCGATTATTTTAATATTACAAACAGACAGTCCAATTTTATTTATCTGTATAGTTAACATGTGTGTGTGTAATGTATAGACGGACTATGTATATAAGATGTGATTCGTGTGGAGTTGTACTGTGTCAATAAATGTATTATACTACTTAATAATACCATGGAAAATATGTTAATTATCGATAGACATATAGGCCGTCGGATAAAGACATAAAAAAAAAGACACCCTTCGAAGACAGCTTTCGAGATGTTGGTCGAAGCTCTTGGCGATTAAACCATCGACCTTTACAACAATTCTTGTTAAATCGACGTCCCACATGTCGATAATCTCGTGAGCCAAATCAAGATACTTTATCTTTTTCAGCTTTCACAAGATTAACGTCATATGCGACAGCGATATCAACAATGATTGCGCGTTGATCGATCTATTAGACCAGTGTTTTCTAATGTTTTTCAATACGGGACCCCATTATAATTTCTGGCCTAAGTTAAATTAAGGGGGCCTTACTCACTCTCCTTCTCCCATGAAGAAACTTCAACAATTCAACCGGCTATGAAATTGTTAATGCCATTTGCTACCGACTTTGTTCTTAGGCGAATCAATCAGGTCTTTAACGGTGAACATAAAAATTAAGAGAAATAGGCTTCAATTGCAAAGATTTGACTTGATGAATTTTAATATTGACAAACTTAACTTAAACTTAAACAACAATAATGAGGCCTGCTTACTTTTATTACTGTAGCCTATGATCTACAGACATTTGCATTTGTTCCCCGCGACCCCCCGAATAAAACTTGGAGATCCCCAGGGGGTCGCGACCCACAGTTTGAAAATCACTGTATTAGACAATGTTAGGTTTATTGGCTACAATAGTCCTATCAGTGATAAATAGATCGATGCCAGTATACGGCATGGTCATTTTCTAGAACTGTGTGATATATATGTCATGTATGTCAATTGAATATAGTGAATAAATGGAGTTCGAACGAAATGGACGTGTATTTAACTACAGTTATGCCCTCCTCGCCGTAAAACCACATGGCGACCCTGCGGAGCGGGCGTATTGTGCACAAGCGGGATAGCCGACGACATAACATTCGAACGGTTTCATAACATGACATAACTGTAGTACGGTATCTCGGTGGTCACAAGACCATATTTCAAGGCAAGCTGCTGATGGATGATTTTGGCTACTTGATTATGTCTGTGCAAGTACTCGCCGATAGCAAGATGAGAACAACAGGAAATAACATGTCTGAGGGATTCCCCAGGTAGATGATACGCCCGACAGATATCAAGCGTGCCATCCTTCATGATATATTTCCAGTAGTTATTCGTCTTGATAACTTCCATAAATCCACAGACAATTTGTACAATGGGGTGTGTTCAGAGGAGTTGTTTGACATGATGCCCACGGCCTCCTTCTACAGTCGCACCGCTCGCCATCGACAGGGATTTCATCCTCACACATTGGAGCCTAAGTGGTCGCGTACTGTGCGGTTCCAGAGAAGTTTTCTCCCGCGTACTGTCAAGCTGTGGAATGCACGGCACCACGGGGTTCTTCAAAAAGGACGTGAAGAGGTTTTTACATGGTTGGCAACGCGCGTGTGATTCCTATGGTGTTACAGACGTTCATAGGCTAAGGTAACCGCTTTCCATCAGGCGGGCCGAATGCTTGTTTGTCACTTCAGTGGTATAAAAAAGGAAAACCCTTCGGTTTCCCCGAAACGTAGCCAAGTTACGGAGGTAACAGGATCACATCAGGTTCATGTAGAGCCTGGTAGAACCGTCCATGCAGCTCTTTGCCTTGCCATATAGTCCTGCGATCATCAACACCTGATACTCCAGGTTTATGCCAGTTCTCTTTAGCCAGAGACAAAGGGGTTAATCCACCATCAATACTAACCACATGCCCGTGCATCTCCACTTCAGCTTGTGGGAAATATTAGCTGAGGTCGCATGTCTGCCGCCTAAGGGGCCATCCATAAATTACGTCACACGAATTTCATGTTTTTTTTACCCCTCCCCAGTCCTTGTTACAGCTGGTCACATTTGTGAGAGAATTTGGGGTGCAAGTGGTTCATCAACATCTTTGAACCTAAGCAAACTTCACCTGCACGCGGTACACCCTGCTAACTGACAAACGAAGCTCTGGCTCTGGTAGGGAGCGTAATTGTAAGCTACCCGACTGGGGAATGTACCTCCACCTCACAGAATACAGCAGCCAAATAACGATTCCCTTGAGGGTTGTTGTGTTCCTGCGAGTGAGTGAGGTCACCAGAAAGGAAGGAGATGCTGCATTGGAAGCGGGGGTGGCGGCGCGCGAGCGATATTATATGTTGCGAGCGTTAATATAGTTACGGTAATCGCTTCACATCAGGCGGGCCGTATGCTATATAGGGGTTACTTTCGATTGTCCCTGCCGCTGAAAAACTTAGGTACGAGTACAGCTGCAGAATTATTTAGGACCGTATTACCGCGTATCGAAGGTTGATATTTTATTCCAATTGTTTCGGAAGTGGATTTTCTGTAGAGTATATTATTCTGAACCCTAAGCAAACAAAACACGATGAGCTATGTCTATGCTGAAGTTTGTTTTTAGGGTTCCGTACCCCAAGGATAAAATAAATAAATAAATAAATCTTTATTTGCGTAAAACATGGTATAGTTAGGTACAATACGATCTTAAGTGCTTAAGTAGGGCGCTCATGTCTTGCCAATATTTATTCTAGCATGCAAATATTAATTTTAATTTACAACTTATGCTCAAGTAGTGCATTAATACTGTAAAAATTTTCGTCGTTAAGCCATTTAAATAATTTCTTTTTGAATTGACTGGTATTTAATTGTTTGTAATTAAAACGGACCCTATTACTCAGACTCTGTCCATCCGTCCGTATATCTCATGAACCGTGATAGACAGTTGAAATTGTCGCTATAACAACAAATACTAAAAAAAGGATAAAATAAATATATAGGGGGCTACCAATCAACAAACGTATGTTTTTTTCCTCGTTTTTGCTCGATATTGATAGACGCTTGAAATATTCACAGAATATTTAGTTATATATTCACTTTAAAAATAAATTAATTAATTAAAATAAAATAATTATTTAAGGCGGCTCCCTAACTATGTAATCCTATATATTTATATGGGATTACAAAGTTATTTATGCAGTTGGTGTATCTAGAAAACTGGACAGAAATTGCAAAATATTTCAGTTTTTCCTTGATTCATACACTAAACACTGCTAGAAGTGCCTTAGAGTTTTGATGATCGGTCAGTCAATGAATGACAAAATTAAGAAACTTTGAATAGTTATAATTCTAAAATACTGAATGAAATTTGCAATATACTGTGTTTGTACAATGCCTGATTGGTTACTAAAAATTCAGGTCTCTAGTTTTATCCACAACGAAGTTATAGAAAATGGCCTGAATTGCTTCGAGAAAAAAGATGGTACGGCCGTGCCACTTTTTGCTCGACTTGGCGGGGGCACTACCGTGCCCCCAGATAAATTATGTCAATGATAATTATTAATTACTAACATAAGTTGAGAACAAGAAGTTATGAACAAAAGATGGATCTTTGTGTAAAAGTGTTGTAAAAGTGTAACTTGACCCATTGAAAATCTAGGTCCAAATTTCAGTTTCCTTAGAAATAGAACACAAAACCTCTCATTGTGACTTAAATATAGGTCTTAGATATATAGTCTTGCGAATTTTTTTGTAGATTTTATTAAGGCCTATAAATCCGTAATACATTGGTTTGTTATAACATCAACAGTTTTCACATCGCACGTCAACAAAGATTTTTGTTCTCTACCTTGTGTTACAATATTGCAATTTTCTTACAGATCCCTAATTTTTTGGAAATTAAAATATAGCCTATATTACTCCCTGATAATGTAGCTTTCTATTGGTGAAAGAATTTTTGAAATCGGTCCAGTAGTTTCGGAGCCTATTCTTTACAAACAAACAAACAAAAAAACAAACAAATCTTTATAATATTAGTTTACATAATAAGACATGTCTAAATGCCCACAAGGGCCCAATGGCGGAATAACAAAATAATTTCATTGCATTTCAACCTCGAAATGCGATTGATCATATATTTATGCGCAAATTATTTTCGAGGCATAGATGATAAGAGATAAAATTATGTTTATATGTATCAAGGATTGTTGATTATAAATTATCATTGAGATAATCTGATTGCAAATGCGAAAACATACATTTTCGGGAATATGACGTACCTACTTTTTTTAGTTAGTTACTAGTTCGACGTACTCGATATTTTTTCATTACTTATTTGACTCGATATATTTGAGTCAAATAATTAACTAAAATGACGTACCTACCTCGATAACTTTTAGTTACCTATTTGACTCGCTATATTTGTGCCAAATAACTAGGCAACTAAAATAAATTAATAGTTTAAAAAACACTAGAAAAACACGCTTTTATAAATGTACTTGATCGTGTTCAAAGTCCATTACGTGGCCTTTCTCACAAGTGTAAACACGACTATGATACGATATTCCATCATGCAATGCCAGTGCCTATCTTCCCGCTTCATCAGACCTTGAAACCTAATCGTGGTCAAAGTTCATTACAAGACTTTTCTAAGAAATCTAAAAACAGCTATGATACGATGTTCCATCATGAAGTTCCAGTTCATATCTTTCGGCTCCATCATCAGATCAGTTGGACAGTACCATATTATTGTATTGTCATCAGAAGTACATACAGCTGCCAATTTTCATTATGCTACGATCCTTACCTTAGATTCTGTTACCTTAGATTCCATTACATAGTTACATACAGGTCGACCTAATAAAAGTGACATACCTACCTCGAGAATTTTAGTTACCTATTTGACTCGCTATATTTGAGTCAAATAATTAACTAAAATGACGTACCTACCTCGATAATTTTAGTTACTTATTTGACTCGCTATATTTGAGTCAAATAAGTAACGAAAATGACCTACCTACCTCGATAATATTTAGCTACCTACTTGACTCGCTATATTTGAGTCAATTAAGTAACGAAAATGACGTACCTACCTCGATAACTTTTAGTTACCTATTTGACTCGCTATATTTGAGTCAAATAAGTAACGAAAATGACGTACCTACCTCGATAACTTTTAGTTACCTATTTGACTCGCTATATTTGAGTCAAATAATTAACTAAAATGACGTACCTACCTCGATAATATTTAGCTACCTACTTGACTCGCTATATTTGAGTCAAATAAGTAACGAAAATGACGTACCTACCTCGATAATTTTAGTTACTTATTTGACTCGCTATATTTGAGTCAAATAAGTAACGAAAATGACCTACCTACCTCGATAATATTTAGCTACCTACTTGACTCGCTATATTTGAGTCAATTAAGTAACGAAAATGACGTACCTACCTCGATAACTTTTAGTTACCTATTTGACTCGCTATATTTGAGTCAAATAAGTAACGAAAATGACGTACCTACCTCGATAACTTTTAGTTACCTATTTGACTCGCTATATTTGAGTCAAATAATTAACTAAAATGACGTACCTACCTCGATAATTTTAGTTACCTATTTGACTCGCTATATTTGAGTCAAATAATTAACTAAAATGACGTACCTACCTCGATAATTTTAGTTACCTATTTGACTCGCTATATTTGAGTCAAATAATTAACTAAAATGACGTACCTACCTCGATAATTTTAGTTACCTATTTGACTCGCTATATTTGAGTCAAATAATTAACTAAAATGACATACCTACCTCTATAAATTTTAGTTACCTATTTGACTAGCTATACTTGAGTCAAATAAGTAACGAAAATGACATACCTACCTCGATAAATTTTAGTTACCTATTTGACTAGCTATATTTGAGTCAAATAATTAACTAAAATGACATACCTACCTCGATAATTTTAGTTACCTATTTGACTAGCTATACTTGAGTCAAATAAGTAACGAAAATGACATACCTACCTCGATAAATTTTAGTTACCTATTTGACTAGCTATATTTGAGTCAAATAATTAACTAAAATGACATACCTACCTCGATAATTTTAGTTACCTATTTGACTAGCTATATTTGAGTCAAATAATTAACTAAAATGACATACCTACCTCGATAATTTTAGTTACCTATTTGACTCGCTATATTTGAGTCAAATAATTAACTAAAATGACGTACCTACCTCGATAATTTTAGTTACTTATTTGACTCGCTATATTTGAGTCAAATAATTAACTAAAATGACATACCTACCGTCTCGTATGATGTACCGTATGAGTGTCCGGGGTGTAGTATTAGTACACAAAAAAGCAATAAATATATAATAATTGATTTAAATTTGATATCAAGAATTGTCTATAGCAGAACCACCCAAAAAACAAGTTTTTAATATTTATTTACTATATATAATATATAGTAAATAAATATTAAAAACTTGTTTTTTGGGTTTATATAGTAAACAAATAATAGTAAATAATAATATAATTAAATTTTATATACATTTCATAGAATAGAATATTTTAATAAATATTCTATTCTATTCGTTACAGTTACTTATGTAAGTACAGATAGTACTTACATACGGAGCTGAGATATGAATAACAACTAAGGCTATTTAAATAATAATATATATTTTTTTTATATATATTTCATACAATAGAATAGAACATTTAAATAAATATTCTATTCTGTTTTAGGTAACTAAAAATTATGGAGGTATTTATTTAAATATTCTATTCATTACAGTATCGGTACTTATATACGTAGCTGATATGAATAACAACCAAGGCTATTGGTACAAAAAGTGGAAGTTGCACAAAGAGCAATGGAAAGGAAATTGGTTGGAGTGACACTCCAGGACAGGAAAACCAACAAATGGCACCGGAAACAAAGTCAGATATCAAACGTTGCACACCATGTGGCGAAGCTCAAGAGACAGTGGGGTGGACATATAGCCATATTTGACGAGCTTGGTGGTCGAATGGTTAGCAATGACCACTTTCAACTCCGAAGTCATGGGTTCGATTCCCGCACAAGACAAACATTTGTATGCATGAACATGTCTGTTTGTCTTGATCTGGGTGTATTCTATGTATTATAAGTATGTATTTACAAAAAAAAAATGTATTTAAGTACATTTTTCAGTTGTCTAGTACCCATAACACAAGCTTTATGCTTTATTTGGGACTAGATGGCGCTGTGTAAATTGTCCAGAAATATTTATTTATTTAGAGCCAAAGCCAACCTCACGTGTTGCACCTTGCCGACCAGCAAAAAAAGGATCTGGAAGAAGAGATGTAGGGTACAGCGTATGTGTAAGCTGCCCTTACTGGAGAAGTACCTCCATGTAAGAGAATACCGCAGCCAAATAACAATTCCCTTGAGGGTTGTTGTATTCCTGCGAGTGAGTGAGGTCACAAGATAGGAAGGAGATGCTGCGTTGGCAGCGGGGGTGACAGCGCGCGAGCTATATTTTATGTTGCGAGCATTAATATGGCTACGATAACCACATCACAACAGGCGGGCCGTATGCATCCGACGTAGTATAAAAAAATTTGAACAATAACTTGCGAATTTTTTTATTGTAGTGTATGACTTGGCCGTGTGGTTTCCGGCAGACTAGAATAGAATCACTCTGTTTCTTCCCGTGGATGTCGTACAAAGCGACTAAGGGAAATACATTATCAAATATCGATCAGGCCTCCCCAACCCGTTTGGCCAGCATGGGGAGTGTAGGCCAAATCCTCCTTCCGTCTGGGATGGACGAGAGAGGGTCGTGCTCCTGTAGTGGAGACTAAAATGGACCTGATGATGATGATGTGTGACTTACAAACATTTGTGGTTTTGGCCCCGCGTCCCTCCTAAAGTAACTTGGCGATCCACCTGGGGGTCGCCACCCCCACACACAGTTTGAAAATCGCTGGTCTAGGCTATGATGTGGCTCTAAAAGATTCCAATAAGATTTCTCAAAATTAAATTAAATGATGAATTTAAAAACCTACGTTTTTGTCTAACACAAAATATGTTAGGTAGGTACCCTTTTTTTTATACCACGCCGGGTGGCAAACAAACATACGGCCCGCCTGATGTAAAGTGGTTGCCATAGCCATATTAACGCTCGCAACTTATAATATCGCTTGCCGCAACCATTGCTGCCAACGCAGCATCTCCTTTCTTTCTGGTGACCTCACTCACTCGCAGGAACACAATAAGCCTCAAGGGAATTGTTATTTGGTTGCGGTATTTTGTAAGGTTGAGGTACATTCCCCAGTCGGGTAGCTTACAATTACGCTCTCTACCCCTTTTCGCCAGAGCTCCATTTGTCAGCAGATTGCACCGCATGCAGGTGAAATTGGCTTTGGTTCAAAGATGTTGATGAACCACTTACACCCCAAACAAGGTCATCGCCAGTCGATGACCCAGGGGGGGCAAGTTGATATGGAGAATGAGAAAAGTATGAATCGTAGGTAAAGTCGAGAGCTCATGAAGCTTTTCACTTTAGTGCGAGCCTTATATCTACAATTTTACAATTGTAATAATAACGGTACAGAGCCCAACATGTTTACAATAAATAAATAGAATCTATAGGGAGGGGCACCTGCCCCTCCCTGCTCCCCCTTGGCGACGCTCTTGACCCGAAACAAACCTAAAGTTGTGCTTTATATGTGGCTTTGCTTTGTGCAGTTATTTCTGTTTATGTGCCTCCAAATATTGCACTGTGCACAGTATAAGTAATAGTACGTACCGTATGTGCGCTCCTAGCCGCTCTCTCGTGTCGACCTCACCTCTCTGAGACTAATCTGGAACAGTACAGCGCCGCACTCACACGCGCTCATTCACGCTCTGCCCAAACGCCTTTGTTTATGTAGAAGTGAACGACGCGACATTTGTAAAGAGTGGCCAGGGTGTGCTTTACGTTGTGACACTTGTGACATAACGTTATGACTTATTTAATAGACAATAATATTAATGAAAGCATTGAAAGAAATCCTTGGAGCAATACGGTATTTAAAAAAAGCATAGTATTTTTAAGAAAATTTAAAGCAGGGGCCCTCCCCTGCTTTAAATTGTCATATCAGTATATTTTTCTTTTTTGTGCCGATATTACTAAGTACTTAATAAAGAGATCTACTAAAGTTTATTTTATAAGTATACTTAGTGCACTTAAGCGGCTTAGTAACAATGAATGTTTCAGTTTCAGATCAGACAAATTTAAATGAATTGAATACATACCTTTGACAAAATAGCTGGATTGTTAAGGTTTAAACTAAACTTAGGTATAAAACAAACTAAAAATATAAAATACGCTGTACAAAGACTTTACTGTTTAGAGATATGTTTCGAACGAAAACGAACGAAACGATGAAAATGATGAAACGACTACCACCAACTAACTAATCTAATCCATTAGACAGACATGGATAACACTAAGCTACGCCTTGCAATTGCGCTAACTCAGTTCACTGCGTTAATGAGTTAACGCACTTTTTCAAAATGTGTTGGCTCAGGTCAGTTTCAACTCAATTGTCACCAGGTCACTGGTCACTACTGACTACACAGTACACAATATTATATCGCTCTCATTCAGTATCTTACTAATTTGCTGAGTCAACAAGCCGCCAGTACACATTGGACGTGGTACGCCCAAGCTGTTGGCTTTGATTCTGGGGCCTACTCTGACATCATCATCATCAGGTCATTTTAGTCTCCACTACAGGAGCACTACCCTCTCTCTCTCTCTCATCCGTCCCTGACAGAAGGATTTGGCCTACACTCCCCACGCTGGCCAGACGGGTTGGGGAGGCCTGATCGATGTTTTATAATGTATTTCCATTAGTCACCTTGTACGACATCCACGGGAAGAGACGAAGTGATTCTATTCTAGTCTGCCGGAAACCACACGGCTGACACGGCCATACTATACTACTCTGACATAACAACTGGAAATTTCGGATGAAAGTTTGAATTTTCCTTAAAGAAGTTTTTGATGTGTAAGTGCCTCACCACGATCTTTAGAGCCAAAGCCAACCTCCCCTGCACATGGTTCACTCTGCCGACTAGCGAAAGAGTCTGGCTAAATAGAGGTAGAGTAGGTATTTGCCAGTGCGCGGCAAACTGAACGTTACGTGGCAAACAGAACGCGCCACTTGGTGGCCGGAAGTGCGTTTGAATTCGTTGCCCCATGGCACAATTTTGGATAATTTGGATTAATTCAGTGAGCCAGCTCAGTAAGCTGCGCTAGCGCTAATAAGTTAATGCACAACATTTAACTGAGTTACACAAGTCTAATCCCTAGTCGTCTTGCCTCGTCAACGATATGTCAAATAATTGATACATTTCAATATATCGAAGCCGATAAATATCGATATGTAAGATTCGAATATTAAGCCGATATCGAAAAAATTACGATAGAATAGAGCCCAACTTGAATCGGGGCGGTCGAGTCATTCCAAGAAGTCGTGCAATACAGCAGAAAAATTGCACTAGTATCGGTTTTATTGTTGATCAATTATAGGAGGAACAAGAAGATTCTCGATGATATTTTTCGGCATGTCCCTGAAGCAGGGAATTACATAAAAAAATAATACGAAGCCGGGTTCTGAAAAGGATATTAATTAATAATTAATATGTCTAAAAATAAATGCTACATCTGTGTGAAGCACTGTAAAATTAATTAATGAGAAAGAAACAAAGACATTTTATTTTTTCATTATTAAGCTTTGGTCAATGCCATTTGCTTTACACCTTAGAGTATACGTAAGTTATAGATATACTCTAAGCTTTACACTAATTGCAAAATATTAATATATTGCAAAAACAAAAAAGACGTGTGGCACTCGGGGACTGCCGCGGTAAAGCTATTGCATAGCATTTTGTATCAACTTATGCAATTATAATTTTATTTATTTATTTTATTCATGCAGTATTGCTTTTTCTTTGATATTAATTCAAGTTACACTTTTTGAGCGTGGTGACCGATAAGAAAACAATTTTTTCTATTATTAAATAAATAAAACGAGTTTCGTAGAGTCGTACAATACGTCTAATCGCACGAACACAACGCCGTGTCGAAGACTGCCGAACTGAAACCGTTTCAGTTTCAGTGAAACGACGTTAGATGATGCACGGCCTTCAAGCCACACCTCCTTGCCCGTCGGAGTGGGGAGCGTGAGGTTTTTTCGTTACGGAATTTCTGGATTCGGTCCCCGCGCTCAAGGCCCGCGATAGAAGCTATGCAATAGCTTAAAAAAAATCGTAACGTAACATTTAAATTATAAATGTTTTAACATTAAACATTAACATTAAAACCAATTATCAACAACAGACTAGGTATTTGGAGTCATTGTTAACTTAAATACAAAGACGAACGATAGCTATGTACAAGTTATATGTACAATACGTTTAAAAGAATTGTGGAGCAAATCCATACTAATATTATAAATGTGAAAGTGTGTTTGTTTGTCTTTCTTTCACGTCGAAAGTAATAAACCGATTGACATGATTTTTTGATGATGAAATTGTGTTTTTGCTTAGGTCCTGTGATTCCTTTCTGTCCATGACTAATTTTACAATTTCTATAACAATTTTAGTAATAGCATTTATTACCTAATCAGAGTTAAGTATTGCATTACCTAAGGCTTTTTTGTGAGGGAGTGTTTTTTAACGATGTTTGAACACTTTGAACATTGTGAGAACTAACATTAATGGATGTATTTGAATATTAGGTGAAGATTTTTGGGGGTTGATGCTACTCACGTCCGCAGGCTTTACCCTAGTTTCCCTGCACGTGACCCCTGGGTGGTGCTAAACGAGTAGCCTTTTTCCTGAAGTGGTAGAGCCAAGCTGTAGTCGTTTAGTGTCTAGAACATGATCGCGGTCAAGTTTTGGACATTGAATGAATACAGCTCGTAATTGGGCCGGCTCGTCCGGGGCAGTACCACTCTCACGCAGAAGACCGGCGTGAAGTAATAGCTCGCGCTATTGCGTTTCGTACGGTGAGTGTTGAGACCCGGAGCCCAATCCAAACACCCCAACTCTAAATATGGCAGCGGTAGTAAAAAGAACAATACCCCAGGAGGGTACCGCCACCGTTGGTGATGGAGAATCCCTCCCTGAGCACCACTGCTCAGGCCGCCCGACGTATTCTGGGGCGGGCATTACGCCGCTCTATATTTCTGCCGGGAGCAAACGCAAGAAGAGTGTGGTGGCACCTCCCCCTGAGCTCTGCGTTGAGTTCTGTAACGTTAGGGGACTTAACTCCAACATCAATGCTGTCCACCATCATCTAGAGACGGCTAGGCCGGCCATACTCTTTTTGACGGAGACTCAGATATTCCCCCCTGCTGACATCTCATATCTGCGTTACCCAGGGTACAAAGTGGAACATCACTTTGTGCCACGAGCCGGTGTTTGCGCGTACATTCGGGAGAATATCTGTTGTCGACGTCTTGGCAGTCTTGAAGCGAGGGACCTGTCAATTATGTGGCTGCGCGCAGATTTTGAGGACCGCACTCGCATTTACGCGTGCCTCTACAGGTCCCACAGCGGAAATGTCGAAACGGAGCATCTTGTGGAGCACATACAGACGACGACCGACAGTATACTCCAGCAGATGCCTTCTGCAGAGATTGTGGTACTGGGTGATTTTAATGCCCACCACGTCGAATGGCTAGGGTCTAGATCAACTGACCATGCTGGAAGAACTTTCCATGACTTTGCCTTGGCATATGGTCTGACACAGCTGGTTTCCTCGCCCACGCGGGTGCCGGATGTGTCGGAGCATATGGCGTCCCTTTTGGACCTTTTGCTGACCTCCCACCCTGAAAATTATCGTGTGTCTGTTGGCGCCCCTCTTGGGTCTTCGGATCATTGCCTCATAAAGAGTATTGTGCCACTCACACGCCAAAGGCGACCGCGCACAGCCAGCACACGTCGTGTGTGGCATTTTAGGTCAGCAGATTGGGATGGGCTGCGTAGTTTCCTGGCCTCCTACCCTTGGGGGCGTATTTGCTTTTCGCTGGAAGATCCCAGCGCCTGTGCTAATGCTGTCGCTGATGTGGTTCTGCAGGGCATGGAACTTTTTATTCCTAATTCTGCGGTGCCCATTGGTGGCAAATCTCGACCATGGTTCGATGGGTCTTGCAAAGCCGCGTTGCGTCATAAGCAGGATTCTTACCGAGCCTGGTCCGAGGCTCAGGCAGCTGGAGATGCAAATACCGGTGTCCTTAAGAAGAATTACAACGCTGCGTCAAGACCCTTTAAGGGCTGCATCGCCAGGGCAAAGTCCAAATTCGTTAGCAGAATTGGCGAGAGATTAGTGCGCTTGCCCTCTGGGTCTCGTGCGTTCTGGTCGCTCGCCAAGGCTGTTCAAGGTAACTTCTGTCGGTCGTCGTTTCCACCATTGCACCGAGTGGATGACTCACTGGCCCATACTGCAAGGGAAAAGGCCGATCTTCTGGGACTTCTCTTTGCGTCTAACTCGACTCTTGATGATCAGGGAGCAACACCGCCAACCATCCCACGGTGTGAGAGCTCTATGCCAGACATTAAGTTCTCGCAAAGAGCGGTCCGTAGAGCACTCTTCTCCCTGGACATCCATAAGTCGAGTGGGCCGGATGTTTAGTCCACCCGATCCCTAAAAAAGGCACTTGCTCAGATCCGTCCAATTATAGGCCCATTGCGATAACTTCCATATTTTCCAAAATCATGGAAACTATTATTAACAAACAGCTGGTAGCCTACTTAGAGGATCACCAGCTGATAAATGATCGCCAATATGGTTTCCGACATGGTCGCTCAACTGGTGATCTTCTGGTATACTTGACTCACCGTTGGGCGGAGTCAGTGGAAAGCAAGGGCGAGGCATTGGCTGCTAGTCTGGACGTAGCAAAAGCTTTTGATCGGGTGTGGCATAAAGCATTACTTTCCAAGCTTCCTTCTTTTGGGCTACCTGAGAAGCTTTGCATATGGATTGCCAGTTTTCTATCTGAGCGTAGCATCAAAGTTGTAGTTGACGGAGCACGCTCGGACCCACTACGCTTGAATGCTGGCGTACCACAAGGCTGTGTATTGTCCCTCACGCTATTTCTTCTGCATATCAATGACTTGCTGCTTATACACAATGTTCATTGCAGTACAGTGGACGTAAGATACACTGGCCAATGTAATGTTTCTCGGGATTGCGTCGATGAGTACCGAACAAAACTTGTGTCTGAGATTGAGACGTCCCTTGGACACATCTCGGATTGGGGTAGATTGAATTTGGTGCAGCTAAATCCCTCCAAGACACAGGTTTGTGCGTTTACCGCTAAAAAGTCCCCATTCGTCGTAGCTCCTAGTTTGGAAGGTACTCCCCTTAGTGTAAGAACTAGCATTACCATCTTGGGTGTCGACATATCGAGTGATGTTCAGTTTCGCGGTCACTTGGAATGCAAGGCCAAACTGGCTTCCAGGAAGATTGGTGTGATTAGTAAAGCCAGGCGGTATTTTACACCCCGACACCGCCTTCAACTATACAAAGCCCAGGTTCGACCTCACATGGAGTACTGTTCGCATCTCTGGGCCGGTGCGCCCCAGTACTTGCTTGCTCCATTTGACCGCATACAACGAAGAGCAGCTCGAATCGTCGGTGACCCAATGATCTCGGATCGATTGGACTCTCTCTCTACACGCAGAAATGTAGCGTCTCTTTGCGTTCTATACAAATTATATCACGGGGAGTGCTCCGATGAGCTGTTTGATTTGATACCTGCCGCTGAATTCCACTATCGTACAACTCGCCATAAATTAAAATTCCATCCATATCATCTTGATAATTGGCGATCTACTACAGTACGTTTCCTAAGACATTTCATACCACGAACAGTGAAACTGTGGAATCAACTTCCCTCAGCGGTATTTCCGAACAACTACGACATGGGTGCCTTCAAGAACAGAGTTTTCATTTTCCTTAAAAGGCTGGCAACGGATCGGCGACCCCTTGGTGTCGCTGGTCTCCATGGGCGGTGGTGATTGCTTTCCACCAGGTAACCCACATGCTCGTTTGCCCCCCTCTCACATAAAAAAAAAAAAAAAAAAGATTAGATCGCTGATCGGACAGATCAGTATATAAATTATATTATTTAATTACAGTATTTTAAATATCCGATTTGTATCAACTTTTCAGTTTCAGGCAGTGATTGATAGCAACATAAGCAAGCTTGCTTATGTATACTCTAAGTGCATAAGGTTACTATAGTATTGTCTGATGTGTGACCGCGGCCGGTGCTACCTGCTCGAAACGTCAGCAATAACAAAGTTATGTAAATATCCGTATGCTTGATCGCATTAATTCCCGTTGTTATTTTTTTTTTTTTTTTTTATCCTACGTCAGGTGGCAGACAAGCATACGGCCCGCCTGATTTGAAGCGGTTACCGTAGCCATATTAACGCTTGCAACATAAAATATAGCTCGCGCGCCGCCACCCCCGCTGCCAACGCAGCATCTCATTCCTTTCTTTCTGGTGACCTCACTCACTCGCAGGAACACAACAACCCTCAAGGGAATTGTTATTTGGCTGCGGTATTCTGTGAGGGGGAGGTACATTCCCCAGTCGGGTAGCTTACAATTACGCTCCCTACCTCTCTTTTCGCCAGAGCTCCGTTTGTCAGTCAGCAGGGTGCACCACGTGCAGGTGAAGTTGGCTTTGGTTCAAAGATCTTGATGAACCTCTTACACCCCAAATTTTTTCAATCATTATTACAAATGATACATTTTAGATTAACCTTTTTTTGCAGTCTTTAAAGAAGTTGTTGCCAGCACATATTGATTAAGCAGCGGACGTATTTAAGTTTGAACATCAAACCATTTATGATCAAAGTGACATGGTCAGGCCTGTTTGGGAATAAAAATGTCAATAAAACCGTGGTCAGAGAGATGAAGCTGTTTTTTCTGGAATCTCATTACACCGATTTCCTCCACTGTAGCTTATTTGTAAATTCTGTAATAACTTAAGTCGGTAAGTCTTCTTCTGTAAGTTCCAATGGAACTCCTTGACTTTCTAGCTGGTTTGCAGGGTTTTTTTTACCAACCAGTTGTTATCATGTAATATTTTTATTTTATTTTAATACAAATTACTTTGCTGTTTTATTTGTGTGGAAGTGTATTTTTATTAATTTGCAGCTAGTAATTAGTAAGACTCTCACAATTTTTTTGCAACATTTCATTAACTTTCAAAAGATTCAGGTGCATGCTAACAGTAGGATTTAACGAATATAATAATAATAGCTTTAGGCTCCAGGGCCCGGTGGAAGTGTTAAAGGGCATCACGCCGCGAGTAACTTTCTCTGAAGAAAGCGCAGCACACCTCTCGACACTCCTGAGTCACTCACACCGGTGTTGTCACAGACAATCAATTGAATGTATGTGCAGTAGAAGCAGTTATGGCAGGCTTCCCTTTTCTGATAAAGCCCGGTATTTAGTTCATTCAGATCTCATCTCCATAGCCCATTTATTTTCCAATAAACTTTGAAATAATTTCAACGCCTGCCGAGACTTGCTCATGGGTATATCGTTCCATTGGTATATCCTGGAGCGGGTTACAGCGGACGTACAACATTACATCAAACTTTTCAAAGGGGCTTCTGCGCGTTGAATCCATGTCGCCACGCACGCCTATCCTTGACCCGTGATGA
This sequence comes from Hypsopygia costalis, assembly GCA_937001555.2. Taxonomy (NCBI): domain Eukaryota; kingdom Metazoa; phylum Arthropoda; class Insecta; order Lepidoptera; family Pyralidae; genus Hypsopygia; species Hypsopygia costalis. The sequence goes on from OW443355.2 coordinate 2,597,073, forward strand.
AAAAGAGTAATACAAATAATACTAACACATATTTTGACTTTATGTCGTTGGGATATAAATGGGTAAATGTTTGACATCAACCCCTTTTTGTGTGAGACAATTTTAGCACCTCGTTCATCAAATTTTGTCTGAGGTTATTTTCCTGTATGCTCTTGTCGAAATTACGAGGGCTAGATGAAGTTTTAATGCTTATTACACATACATAAATATCAATTATTTTATTTATAATTTAAAAAAGGCGCTCTCGTCGCTTACCGCCAAACTTTTTTTTTTGCTGACCCAACGACAAACAGATTATAATTGTCAGTTTGACAGATGACAGATATCAGGTCATTGACTCTTGCATGGCGAGCGGTTTGCGTATGGTACGGCGACCCAAGCAATCAAATTGTTTTTTTATCTGAAACCGATCGAAAATTCCTCATAATTCTATAAATTACAATAAATCTGAAATAACTACATGTAATCATTAGTTTATAAATATTAGCTTGTACATTTTGCTGCGTAAAAAATTAAATGTGAAAAACTAAAGGATGTAGCTGTGATAATTTTATAAATTTGTGTTGTGAATTCGCTTAGAGGTGAGGTGTGTATTTACAATTTATTACCATTTAATTTATTAATGTGATTGCAGTGTTTAATTATGTACTGTACTATTAAGTCTGTGTAAATATTATTTTATTAATTTTGGTCAGTATTATTTTGGTCATTATATTTTTTTTGACATGATATCTTATATATCGATGAACGCCGGCTGCACGCACGAACAAGCATGACTCATTGTCACGTTCCGCCTGAGCCGAGCGTGCAAGCAAGAGGACGTAACAAGTGACGCATCTATCTCTCTTCCACTCCATCGGCCGATGTTCTACGAGAATCACCTATACGCTACCTATATGTGGAGTGACAGTCATCATCACCATCATCAGGTCATTTTAGTCTCCACTACAGGAGCACGACCCTCTCTCGTCCGTCCCAGACAGAAGGAGGATTTGGCCTACGCTCCCCACGCTGGCCAGACGGGTTGAGGAGGTCTGATCGATGTTTTATAATGTATTTCTCTTAGTCGCCTTGTAAGACATCCACGGGACGAGACGGAGTGATTCTATCCTAGTCTGCCGGAAACCACACGGCAATTGGAGTGACAGTATCATAAATGGAATTTCAGATGATGGAAGCGAGTTGTTCACGGTTCACACCAGCAGAGGGCGGTGCTCGACTTGCAGCAGCCGCCAGTGAGAAGAATGTACTAGCTGTGGAGCATCCAGCATTTATAGCCACCCGCTTGGTTTACGAGCATGCGCATAAGATCAGAGGGTAAGGAAGAACTATTGATGACAGATTTTGGTTGACATTTTTAGAACGTGTCTCCAGACAGTCAGGGGAGAGTTTTTTTTATATCAGTTCGGCATATGGGCTCCGCTTCGCCTGATGGTAAGCGAAAAGAGTGACTAAAGGATTAGGAAGAACACAAAACATCCATGAGGGTCGACATGTCACCGGGGCTGCAGCACTGGACTCTAAGATAAGATTTTGAACGAGCCTCTGGTGTACGAAAGACAAATATTTTGTTCCTGAACATGTCTTTTTGTATTTGTCTGGACATTGTTTATATAAAATAATGTATGTGGTTACAAAAAAAAATATTTACGTGAATATGTTTAGAGTTTGTATGTTTGTTTGTTTCACTTTCAAACCTTTACCTACTGAACAGATTGCCATGAAATTTTACAGTGGTATTATAATTATAGAGTAAGTAATATGATACCATTCATTGAAACTAGATAGGGTGTAAATGGTTCACCACGATCTTTAGAGCAATGCCAACCCCACCTGTACGTGGTGCACCCTGACGAATAGCGAAAGAGAGGTAGGCTATAGCGTACTTGTAAGCTGCCCAACTGGGGAAGTACCTCCGCCTTACAGAAAACCACAGCCAAATGACAATTCCCACGAGGGCAATTGTGTTTCTGTGAATAACAAGAATTTAAACTAATCTGTAAGGTGCACCACGCTCAGGTGAGGTTAACTTTGGCTCTGAAGGTCATGACAAACAAATCTTTTAACCGATTTTTTGATCAATGAAATATTTTGTTCCCCAGCTCATTGCACGCGGGTCGTCAACGTTCCGTGCACGTCACGCGGGCGTCCCGCGTCGCTCTCGTAGCATACGATTACCGCTCCCTGACCGACTTGGCTGTTGCTAGTGCTCTGAACTACTCGGATGTCTGCGATTGGAGCAAGGAGGTTGATTGCAAAGAGGTTAGTATTATACTTTTAATCACGGATGGATTTGTAACACAAGATTTTGTCTTAATGCTCAGGAAGGAGCTGCGTTAACAGCGAGGATGGCGGTAAAATCACACCCCGGCCACTCCATACAAATGTCGCGTCGTGAACGACTACTTAAACAATGTCGTCTGTACAGAGCGTGACTGAACGAGTGTGTGTTCGGCGCCATATTCGCTGTTCCAGATTCGTCTCAGATGGGGAGGTGATGTCGACACGAGCGGCAGGGTGTGGCCATGCTGTTACTTATACTGTGGTAAAAGCTTGTTTTAAAGAATAGGTATATTATTTATTCTTAGTTAACTTAAACTGATTTTTTTTATACTATGTCGCCCACAAGCATACTGGTTACTTAATATAAATCGATTAACTCTTGCAACATGAAATATCGCTCGCGCTCCGCCACCCCTGCTGCCAATGCTGCATGTCTTTCCTTTCTTGATTACAGACATCGCTGTTAAACTAAAATAAAGCTTGTAAATATAGAATATTAATATAAAAAAAAAAAACGGCAGCACTCCGGGAGAAGGCCGACAGAAGTGAAAACTTGAACAATTCTATGTGTATTTTTTAATCGTCAAGAAATATTTTGTGCTACTGAAAGCATAGCATATTAGGGGTGTAAGTGGTTTATCAACATCTATGAACCAAAGCCAACTTCACCTGCTTGTGGTGCACCCTGCTGACTGACAAACGAAGCTCTGGCGAAAAGAGAGGTAGGGAGCGTAATTGTAAGCTACCCGACTGGGGAATGTACCTCCACCTCACAGAATACCGCAGCTAAATAACAATTCTCTTGAGGGTTGTTGTGTTCCTGCGAGTGAGTGAGGTCACCAGAAATGAAGGAGATGCTGCGTTGGCAGCGGGGGTGGCGGCGCGCAAGTGATATATTATGTTGCGAGCGTTAATATGGCTCCGGTAACCGCTTCACATCAGGCGGGCCGTATGCTTGTCTGCCACCCCATGTAGTATAAAAAAAAAAAAGCATTCCCTTTTTCTAACTCTCGTACGTGTATTTCGGGAACGAGAGTAGCGTGGACACAACGCGGAGAGCAAACGTCGACTGACGAACCGATAGCGCGCAGGAAGCATGCGGCGCGCGATACCTCACACCGCACCGAACAGACCGGTGCCGGTTACGGTTACAGTGTCGCGAGATCAATGGTTTTACCCATCTCAAAAAATGAGCAACGCGCCTAAAGAAGTTTCCACTTTAAAAATGTTTTCAGGTGATTGTGTGCACTTCAGCAGTTTTGAAACAACTTTTAGAAGAAGAAGTTATTTATATCAATAACCTCAATGTTCTTATCCTGGAGAGCTGCCATCTAGTTTACAGAGATGAGAATTTGAAATATGTAAGTTGTGCTATGTTATATTATTTATTTTTTTATATCACTACGGTGACAAACAAGATATGGCCTGCGTGATGCAGTTACCGGAGTCTATAGACGACTGTAATGCCAGGGACGTCACACACGCGCTGCCGTGTAAAAGCCTCTTCACGCTAAAAATAAAAACAAACTCGCTGTGCATATTACTAGGCTCCATAAAATCTCTAACTCGTTCCCAGGTCAATGTATACGCTTCTACAATAAACTTCCAAACGACGCGTTTAAATTATCCATGGGTAAATTAAAAAAAAATATCAAAACTAGACTATGTCAAAAGGCTTACTATTGTATCTCAGATTACATAAATGAAAAAAGTATTTGGAAATGAATTGCTCTTGTTATGTTAATGATTGTATTTGTGTTTAATGTAACGATATTGGCAATTAAAAGAGTCGGCCTTGAGTTTCTTGCCAGTTCTTCTCAAGAAGCCCCGTCGCCGGAACTGGCACTTAAATTCACTTTCACATTCAAGACAGTGTGATGAAAGTGAATCTAAGCTCTGTGGATTTAGAGTAGTAATGATTTAGATACATGTTCTTATATTTAATTTGTATGACGTTTCTAAGTGCTTTATAAAGTCCAAGGAATAAAGATATTTTGACTTTGACTTTGACTTTGACCCTTTTTGAAGAACTTTTTGAGGAGCTCGGCGTTGTAGCGCGGTCAGTCTAATCGTATTAACAGCGGCGACCATCAATAAAGACAATGAACAATGAAGTCCATTGCAGTCCTGGGCGTAAGACTACGGCTGCCTTAATTTTTTTTTATACTACATCGGGTGGCAGACAAGCATACGGCCCGCCTGATGTGAAGCTGCTACCGTAGCCATATTAACGCTCGCAACACAAAATATCGCTCGCGTGCCGTCACCCCCGCTGCCATCGCAGCATCTCCTTCCTTTCTGGTGACCTCACTCACTCGCAGGAACACAACAGCCCTCAAGGGAACCGTTATTTGGCTGTGGTATTCTGTGAGGTGGAGGTACATTCCCCAGTCGGGTAGCTTACAATTACGCTCCCTACCTCACTTTTCGCCAGAGCTTCGTTTGTCAGTCAGCAGGGTGCACCGCGTGAATACTTCAAGATTAATCTGAAAATGTTGTTTGCCTATTATTTTCAGATCTTAAAACTATACAAAGATTGTGAAGAATTAAAAAGACCCAGAATTTTAGCACTGACATACCCACTGTTTCTGTCAACAAGAAAGGAAGGAGACACACAAGCCATAGACAAAACTAATGATGAATTGGAACAGAACACATTAAATGAAGAAATTGACAAAGACACAGATGTAGAAACGCCACATGAAATAAAGATAACAGAAATTGCCACAGATGATACAGACATAAGTAACGAAACAAAAAATATATCTCACAGTGTAGATTCAAAAATAACAGAAATCATAGACATTGATGATACAGAAAATAAATCGAATATCACAGATAATATATCAAAATCACAGGATGGGAATGATGAAACAAAAAGTCCAATAGATAATAAACATAGAAATAAAGAAGTCATTGACAAAGATAATTTAAAATCGAAAAGAATTATTAATGTTGACTCAGTCACAGATAATACTGAGGGCATAGATGAGCAGAGGACAGTTAAATCCATAGATTGTAAAGTAGAGAAGGATAGTCCATCGACAGAAACTACAGATACCATAGACAATGAACCAGAGAGTAAAAATGTGATAGACAATTTGGGCGTGTATGAAAATTTGGATGATTTTGATATGTATGAGAAGCTTGAATGGAAAATTGAAGAGTTGGAGAAAGAAGTATGCTGTCAAATGGATTTGGCTGAAGACATTGATGGGGGGAAGAGGTAATTTTTTTATGCTATTGCTACATTTGTTTGTACACGTTTTACGTGTCAGTCTAATCGACATGTAAGTTAAGCAACGTCGGCCGTAGCCTGTCCATGGATGGGTTTATTTATCTCGAGTTCGATCCGTGCTTCGGAGGGCTTGTTAAGCCGTTGGTCCCGACTGTTGTCAGTAAGCCAAGTCAGTGGTCCTTAGGCGGCTTGAAAATACACCATCCACTCATTCATCAATCATTCATTCATTCGTCATTCATTCATCTATAATTCATCATTCATTCATTCATCATTCATTCATCATTCATTCATCATTCATTCATCATTCATTCATCATTCATTCATCATTCTTTCATCATTCATTCATCATTTATTAGTTTATTATTTACTATTGACTTTCTTTCAGGTTATCAGCCATACTCACAAAGCCAAAAGAACTAATAATTGAATATAACGCTCGTCCCGCGACTGAAGACTTGCCTGAAATTTACATCGACCTGGAGACGTACATGAAAGACACAGTGTTTCAGGCTATGCAGTTTCTCGATGACCATAGGTAAGTATTTTGAAATGTCTTTAAAATCACTACAATACAGGTACCATATACGGGTACCAGGTTAGAAAACTGGACTATATATGTATATATGTTAGGGGCGTTCAAGTATTACGTAACGCAAACCCCCCTCCCCCCACGTGACATCCAAGTGATCATTTTTACCTTAAAGTCCGATATTCCGGAAAGTCGCTAATATTCGTTAACCTTTTTTGGTAAGTAATTTTAATTCCGTAGTTTTTTATTTAAATAAAAAAACAATGATACGTAACGCGTTGTTTGAACCCCCTCCCGCCTCTGTAACGCATCGTAACGTTTTACAAGACCCCCCCTCCCTCCAAATTGCGTTACGTAATACTTGAACGCCCCCTTATGGTCAATTAATAAATAAGTTAGTTATTATTCATACTGACCGATACTTGGTCAATGATGTAATAAAACATGTTTTGGTTAGATTTGAGTTGATTTTTGGTTAGGTTAGGGTTTTCTTGTGTCCTGTCATCGGAAATAGGAGCTCCGCGAAGCCCAGCTTCGCCAACCTAGATGATGTATGATGTGGTGCCAAGTATGCTTAATCACTACATAGTATAAAACAAAGTCGCTTTCTCTGTCCCTATGTCCCCATGTATGCTTAAATCTTTGAAACTACGCAACGGATTATGATGCGGTTTTTTTTAATAGATAGAGTGATTCAACTGGAAAGTTTATATGTATAATATATGCATAACATAGTAGAAAAACACTGATAATTTAGAGGTTTCTAATGTGATGTCGTAAATAAACACATTTTTTTGCTCTTTCATTGCAAACGCTGGCTGAACCCAACGAGATAGATCAAAATAATGTAGTACAGTATTGTTCACCATAAAATGGTCTACAAAAAAGTTCGCGATGGTATATGTCTATCTCTTAGTGGTAACACACAATAACCGTTATTTTATCCTTTGCTTTTTACAAGAAATAATGCCTTATTTACGAAGCGATTTTAAGCAATACAGAATTAATCCTTATCCAATTAAGTACCTTAAATACATTGCGCATTTAATATAGATCAATATGGCCCTTCACAGCATGTAATTTAAATGAATAGTTTAGAAGATATTACACATTTAAAATGCAGGGACATAACGGCTGTGGCGGTACCGGCCGCGGAGCCGGCGGCGTGTGCTTATAACTGGGGAAGGACTGGATAGGACAAAGCGCAAAGACCTTCTGTAGTACATTTAGTATCAGCATTGCACCCGTGCGAAGCCGGGGCGGGTCGCTAGTTATTAATAATTGTCAATTTATTACATTGGCCGGCCATTATAAATAATGACCAAGTTATTACATTGACTTTAACATATATATATAACTAGCGGCCCGTTACGTGCTTCGCTACGTATAAAGCGAAATACTAAAAAAAAATAATTGGAACATCAAATTCATTTATTCAAACAAAAAAATATTTTATTAATTGCTAGCTATTTTAAAATTTAATCCAAAACATTTGGATAACCATTTTTTTTTTGTTTTTCCATTTTGAGAATGAATAAACAAACGGCTGGGGGTACCGACTCTGGAACAGGCAACATAAAGTCGAAGCACGTCCAAAATGAAATGACCGCATGAATGACATAACAATATGACTGTACTGTCAACACTGAAAAAAGTTGCAATTTGACAGCACAATATGTAATATTTTTTTTAAAAAAAATAAGAAAGAAAGAAATTTTGTTGTATAAATGCGAAACAAATAAAGATAATACTTACTTCGGGCGCCAGGAGGTTTAAGGCTAACCAACAACCCTAAATATGCGGATAGCTATTAAGCGGGGAGACTGAACTTCTAATCTTCAGGGAGAGACAGAAAAATGAAAATAAAGCCATAGGAAGTTCACTTTGCTTTATTCCTCTGCATAGAATGTAAAACTAATAATCTAAGGTAGCATAAGGTGTTACAATGGCACTTAGGTCATAACCCTATAGTTATCATATGATCGCATTAGACAATCTAGGAAATAATATGATTCTTTATGACTTTCTATGATTTTGTATGATTCTTTATAACTTTCGATGACTCTTTGCACGCTTCTATTAATTAGTAAAATAATAAATATAAACGATCTGACCTCAGGTTTTCATAACATGATATGGGAGGTTAAAGCAGCCTTACGCCACGCCAGTACCCAAGCTTGTAGCAACGAGCCTTCCACCCATAACACCAGCCAGAAACGCTTCGGAGAGGATCCCCGAACAAAACATCCAAAAAACAACTTCGGAAGTAGAAAACTCCAGAAAATAAACTCAAAAAAAAACTTCGGGTATAAAAAAAACTCCAGAAAAAAACTCCAGAAAAAAACGCCACATCAGGCTGAAACAAACATTGGTTAAATTAGCATTATATTATAACAAACGTGATTGCTTTGAAAGCCAATATGGATTTCATGACAATTACTCACCGTTTTTTTCCATTATACTAACAATCCGTCACATCAGAAGGAAACCAACAACATATAAGTTTGATTAGCGTGAATCTGAAACAACGCATTACTATGAAACATCTTGACACCCAAACGACATAATTTCACCAAATCTAATAGAAATCATACGTACCAATAAACAATACAGCTACATAATTATTAATATCAACCAAATATAGGCTGATTTATAAGATAAAATTAGATCATTAGATCATTACTATATAATCAGTCCATCACAGCTACAAGGTCGGTCGACAAGTGACGTCCGCCCCGCGCCGGAAAGACATCGACAAGGGAAACTGTCAAAACTGACAAGTCACGTCAATCCATCAATCAAAAAAGTAAAGAGAAAATTTATGGCTTTGGCAATCAGTTGGAAGTACAAAGACAATTATTGGAATTACATTCCATGTAACGATGTATGTCACATACGACGTTACATCACATCCCTTCCCATAAAAAATAAAAGAAAGAAAACTTCCTTTATTAAAGAACAACCCAAAAAGGAAAAGAAAACCCTTAACCAAAGGAAAATTAACATCTTCCAACACCAAAGAAAAATTAACATCTCCCAACACCAAAAAATTAACATCTACCAACACCAAAGAAACAATAGCCATCCGACACACAACTCCAGAATGCAGCTAAGTTGAATAACTTGCTGATTCGTAAATCCAGCTGAAACCTCAATACAAAAGTGCGGTTAGGCCTTATAGCCACCGACTCCAAACTCCTATAACAATCCATCAAAAAGAAAAATAAACAAATAAAATTCAACATAAAGTCGACAATTCGGATTAAAAACAACATCCACAAAAGTCTAACAAAAAGTGTGACAACCCTAAAGAAATTCAATCCATGTTCGACAACCCTAGAGAACAGCTAAGCATCAACGCTACTGTCTCTTACCACCTAAACCAAACTATTTACTTAAGTGCGGTTGGGCTCCTTCGCCACCGACTCATACTCCGTCCAACTCTAAACTCCTGAAACAACATAACCCTAGAGAACAGTTAAGCACCAACGCTACTGTCTCTTACCACCTAACCAAACGATTTACTTAAGTGCGGTTGGGCTCCTTCGCCACCGACTCATTCTCCATCCAACTCTGAACTCCTGAAACAACATCATAACATCAGCAACAAAAATGCCAAGTAAATAAAAAACTTCCATGACTGCAATAGTCGGGAAAGAAATCAGCTGTTTTGTGATCGGCATAACTCCACCAACTTTCCGGGCACAAAAGCTGTAAAAAAGACCAACAAATGTGATCGGCACAACTCCACCGACTTTCCGGGCACAAATGCGTATAAAAGACCAACAAATGTGATCGGCTCAACTCCACCGACTTTCCGAGCACAAATGCGTATAAAGACCAACAAATGTGATCGGCACAACTCCACCGACTTTCCGGGCACAAATGCGTATAAAAGACCAACAAATGCGATCGGCACAACTCCACCGACTTTCCGGGCACAAATGCGTATAAAAGACCAACAAATGTGATCGGCACAACTCCACCGACTTTCCGAGCACAAATGCGTATAAAATTGTGAATTTCTTCACCACAAGTGATAGAAATCACAATAAAATCCAGAGTAACTATAACAAGGCGATAGACTCCTTCAAAACAAAAGTAATTTTTCTACACCAGAATGTGGTAAGTAGAAACCAAAGAAACACAAAGGTCTCATAAGAGGTCGAGAATACAATACCAATTAGGTAGTTTCTCTCAAATCCAAGGCTTAGCCTATACAACACATAAATGTACACAAGTATACACAAAAAACATTGGTATATAAATGACATAAAATACAAAAGATATTTGTATACACAATACACCAAATACAAAAGAGAAAGCAAACAATATCAGGTAAAATGACAATATCACCCAAAAATAATTATCACAATAATTGATAATACAAGAATAAAGTGATTATCAAATAATGTGGCAATAAAACAAAAAAGAATAAGATCCAATGATGTGAATATGTTGAATTATGTTTTTGCGAAGTCAAAGCATGTTGAAAGTTATTAAAAGTAGATTTAGAATTAAGCCAATATGTAAATTTATTAAAACTTAATAAATTCAGAAAAACCTAAGTTAAGTCTTTTAGACAGTTTCAGTTCTTGCTTCTATGTAGAAGTTAAGAAATTGTCCTTGCTTACATCTTTCTTTCAAGTCGACATTATCCAGTCATACATCACTCTATCACCGACAAAAAATCCTCACCGCTAACAAAACCAAGACCAAAGCCTGCAATATCAAAAACTAAGTATTTTAATATTTAATTATATCCTTTACATGGTAGCGACCTGTGGTACCTTTGTCCAGGTCCTCCAGAAGGTAAACATTAGGGGAAACTTTAGAAATAACTTTACATTTAAGAAACTTAGGTGCAAGTTTAGCAGAAAAGAAAACAGGAGCATTAGACTTCACAAAACTCCTTCTCCACACAATATCATTCACAGCAAAGGAAATGACTTGTCGACCTTTGTTATAATGAGAAGCATTACGCTTATAAGATTTTAACAAAGAGGATTGAACCCTAACAAATATTTCACTAAGAGAATTAAGTGAAGTAGCAAATTCACTTCTATCTCCCAGTTCCAATTCATCTAAATTATCAATATTACTAAAACGGTGCAATGAAGCATCAAAAATAAGTTCTCTACCGAACATTAAGAAATTAGGTGTGAAATCCGTAGCAAGATTCACACTATTATTCAAAGCTAGTTGAACATGAGGTAAAAACTTAGACCACGTTCTATGATCATCTTTAACAAAACAAGCTATACACGTTTCTATAGTTTTGTGATACCGTTCTATAGGATTGTTTTGTGGACTAAATAGTGCATTATAAAATATTTTATCTATATTATATCCTTTCAGAAACGTTACAAAATGAGAAGCAGTAAATTGGGAACCATTATCACAAACAAATATTTTAGGAGTACCGAACTTGAGAAATATTTCCTTTTCCAAAAGTTTACAAATTACATTAGTAGTAGCATTTATCATAGGGAAAATCCAACAATATTTAGTGAAAACATCTAACACAGTAAGTAAGAATCTGTGACCTGAATAAGCTTTAGGGAAAGGACCAACTATATCAATAGAAAGCATAAGCATAGGCCTATCAACTTTTTTAGGATTAACCATAATTCCTTGAGGAGGATTAGTAGAAGACTTATAAGCCTTACAAGTATCACAAGAGTTTACATATTTAAGTACATCATTAAACATTCCAATCCAAAAATAATGTTGTTTTAATTTCTTTATAGTTTTATGAATTCCTAAATGACCAGAATTAATATCATCATGATTAGATTTAATAGTATTGATGATATGTTCTTTTGGAATAACTATTTTCCAATTCAAACGACTAAAAGAGTCAAATTTATTTTTACAAAATCTATACAAGGTTTGATTCTCTACTTTATAATTTTTATATTTAGTAGGAAACCTTTGGCATTCAACAAAAATTCTGTTATACCATGGGTCATCGATATCTTCATCGGGGGAAATTATATTACTACTAGGAGTATCTATAGCAGAAATATTTATACGAGATAAACAATCAGGAACTAAATGTAAAGAACCTTTTTTATATTTTATATCAAAAGTAAATTGGGATATCCTAGCTGCCCAACGTGCCAAACGACCAGTAGGATTATTAAGTTTTAATAACCAAGTTAAACAAGCATGATCAGTTACAACGGTAAACTTCATTCCTTCAATATAAGGTCTAAAATGTTCAATAGAATCCAAAATGGATAATAGTTCTCTTTCCGTGGTACTATAATTTCTTTCACACTTACTAAGAGATCTAGAATAATAAGCTACAGGATGTTGATCAGAATTTTCATCTTCCTGACATAATACACTACCAATTCCAACGGAACTAGCATCGCAATGAAGAAAGAAAGGTTTTTCAAAATTAGGGCAATGCAAAACTGGAGCAGAAACTAAGGCTTCTTTAAGTTTTTCAAAAGCTATTTCGGCTTCTTTATCCCATATAAGAGATTTCTTTGAATTTTTACTTCCGCCTGTCAATTTAGTCAAGGGGGAGGCAATATCAGCAAATTTACTAATGAATCTACGGTAATAGGAACATAAACCAATAAAACTTCTAAGCTGTTTTACCGTTTCAGGACGAGGGAAATTTTCTATAGATTTTAATTTATCAGGGTCTGTATGTAGACCATCACTATCAACTATATAACCAAGGTAACGTAACCTATCTTTACAAAATGAACATTTTTTCAAATTCACCGTTAAGCCAGCATCTTTGAGTATATTATAGATTTTATGTAGGTTCTCTATATGATTTTTAAATGAGGAATTTACTAAAATCAAATCATCCAAATAACAAAATGCAACGTTATCAAATTCAGGACCGAATAATCTATCGACAAGGCGCTGTAATTCAGCGGGTGCGTTAGTCAAACCAAAGGGCATACGAAGAAAGTGAAATAATCCCTTTCCAGGAACAACAAAAGCTGTCTTCTCTTTCGAACTTTCATCTAAAGGTATTTGTAAAAATGCCTTAGAAAGGTCAATTGTAGTTATATATTTAGCATCCCTTAAATTATCTAAAATCCGTGAGGGATAAGGCAAAGGATAAGAATCTTTAATAGTAATTGAATTTAAACGTCTAGAATCTAAACACAATCTAATTCCACCATCTTTTTTCTCAACAGCTAAAACAGGAGAACACCAAGGGGATTTAGATGGTTCTATAATATTTTCTTTTAATAAAAGTTCAACTTCATCATACAGTTCCCTTTGCTTAGCAGGACTAAGTGGCCAATAACGACATTTAAATGGTTCGCTAGTAACATTAATTTTATGTTTAACCAAATGAGTAAGACCCAAACCTTTCTTTTCATAAGAAATATTTTCAAAAAGTTTAATAACTTTATTAAGTTCTGACTTCTCAGAAGGAGAAAGTTGAGAAACAGAAGTAATAGCAGAAACTTGAACTTCTTCCGTACGTTTATAAATGATATTCTTCCATAAATCTTTAGCAATATCAAAAGTTAACCAAAAATCAAATCCTAATATAATAGGAGACTTAAATGAAGGTATTATTAAGAATTCTATATTTTTAGTAATGGCATCACAAGTAACTGGCAACACCATAGAACCAACGATCCTACTTGAGGTACCATCAGCCGTGTTAGCGGAGCTATCACAAGGTTTCATTTGAAAACCCAAATTCAAAAAATCTAAATGTTTATCAGCACCCAAAACACTAATTGTAGAACCACTGTCTAACAATCCAGAAAAAATATAAGTATTAATGGTAAATTCCAAAAAGGGCCTAGTATCTTTATTCTTCACAAACAAAACAGGAGCTGAATTAATGTTCTGAGAAAATAATTTTAAATAATTCAACAAATCGCTACGTTCACGTTTAATAGTATCGGCATCCGGGGCACAGCTTGCTTTTTTCAACATCGAGACACGTTCAGTTTTCTTAGAAACCAGTGCTCGATGGTTCCTAATCAGTTTTTTGAACTGGTACCGTTACCCGCATTACACACATCACAATTTGCAGAAGTGACACCAACTTTATGACATTTGAAACAAACAACGCCAGGGAATTTGGTACAACTTTTATAAACATGTCCAAGGGACTGACATTTTAAACAAACTATACGCTTACTATCATTGTTAGCAGTGATTTCAGCAAAATTTTTCAAAGGTTTTATAAATTTAGGGGGTGTACGGTTAACAAAAACTTCTAATTCCCGACTAAGACAAAGAAAATCAGTAACAGAAACAATCTGTTTACCAAATATAAAAGGTGTGTAAATATTCAACATGTTATGCTTAATAATTTGAATTAAAGTAACTTCTGGAAGTGGAACAGCCAACCGACTAGCCATATCTCTAATATCAATAATAAAATCTGGAAGCGACTCAGAATATTTTTGTTTCCTAGTACGAAGTTCACTTTCCAAAAAATAATCATAATCTACTTTATCAAATTGTTTCAATAAAGCTATTTTCAAATCCTGCCAGCTAGACATCTGTACACGAACAGCACGGAACCACTTAAGCGCACTACCTGACAAAAGGTCAGTGAACGAAGCCACAAGAAAATGTTCATCAAAGTTTTTAAATAAAAAGTATTCTTCAATCTGCATTATAAATTCTCTAATGCAAGACTTACCATCAAAAATAATTCTACTACGCTTCAAATCTGGTAACTTATACATAGAAGGCAAATGTTTTTTAATATTTTCTTTTACTGAAACATTCATGGTATTAAACGAATGACAATGGGTCATTGAACTATGTGCGACACTGTTAGGTAAAAAAGTCTCAGGAACTCCTGCAACATCTATCAATTCACTCACAACTGTATTGTCAGCAGAACCCACCAGCAACTCAGTATGCTTATCTTCAGGCAAGGATGGAACCTGAATACCTTTATCCATGTTTGCGAATAAAGAGAATTTTTTTTAAAAACAAAAAAGAATTTAAGATGTTATTCAACCCGGTTGAAAAAGTTAAAGCAACAAAAGTGCATTAAGCCGTAAGTATTTAACGTTGTAAAATATAGCAATATATCAATTATTTGAAGTGTGCAAAGATCATTCACAATGATGTTCACTTAATAATATGTTTATCAATAAGTTATTCACCTTTAAAGCCTTATCCAATAGCTCATATAAGCTTGACTTGCATTTAGCAAAACAGTAGTACATTTAAACAACAATAATATTTTTGTAAAACAAGCAGTATTCAACAAAGAATGCAAAGTCCAACCAGAATAGCAACAAGCAAATATTTATCACAATATTAAAGTATTTTATGAATTTAATTTACTATTTATTTAAAGTTAACTATTACTTTAAGATTACAGTAAGATTCAATTGTTTTAAGTCTATATAATAGGTACAAAACTACAGAACAACTTGCTTTAATATTAGCTTTGTTAAAGAAACAAAATTGATTTCAAAACATAACCCTACTTTATGTAAAGTGGGTATAAATAAACTGTTATTTATTGTAACTAAGTAGTACAATAAACCAGTAATATAATAAAAATTGTGTTACAATAAACACATTAACAAACTAACAAAATAGCAGTGCAAAGAATCATGAACAAATAATAAACATTCTATATCAAGTCCCTGTTCGCAGGCGACAATTGTAATATTTTTTTTAAAAAAAATAAAGAAATTTTGTACGGTATAAATGCGAAACAAATAAAGATAATACTTACTTCGGGCGCCAGGAGGTTTAAGGCTAACCAACAACCCTAAATATGCGGATAGCTATTAAGCGGGGAGACTGAACTTCTAATCTTCAGGGAGAGACAGAAAAATGAAAATAAAGCCATAGGAAGTTCACTTTGCTTTATTCCTCTGCATAGAATGTAAAACTAATAATCTAAGGTAGCATAAGGTGTTACAATGGCACTTAGGTCATAACCCTATAGTTATCATATGATCGCATTAGACAATCTAGGAAATAATATGATTCTTTATGACTTTCTATGATTTTGTATGATTCTTTATAACTTTCGATGACTCTTTGCACGCTTCTATTAATTAGTAAAATAATAAATATAAACGATCTGACCTCAGGTTTTCATAACATGATATGGGAGGTTAAAGCAGCCTTACGCCACGCCAGTACCCAAGCTTGTAGCAACGAGCCTTCCACCCATAACACCAGCCAGAAACGCTTCGGAGAGGATCCCCGAACAAAACATCCAAAAAACAACTTCGGAAGTAGAAAACTCCAGAAAATAAACTCAAAAAAAAACTTCGGGTATAAAAAAAACTCCAGAAAAAAACTCCAGAAAAAAACGCCACATCAGGCTGAAACAAACATTGGTTAAATTAGCATTATATTATAACAAACGTGATTGCTTTGAAAGCCAATATGGATTTCATGACAATTACTCACCGTTTTTTTCCATTATACTAACAATCCGTCACATCAGAAGGAAACCAACAACATATAAGTTTGATTAGCGTGAATCTGAAACAACGCATTACTATGAAACATCTTGACACCCAAACGACATAATTTCACCAAATCTAATAGAAATCATACGTACCAATAAACAATACAGCTACATAATTATTAATATCAACCAAATATAGGCTGATTTATAAGATAAAATTAGATCATTAGATCATTACTATATAATCAGTCCATCACAGCTACAAGGTCGGTCGACAAGTGACGTCCGCCCCGCGCCGGAAAGACATCGACAAGGGAAACTGTCAAAACTGACAAGTCACGTCAATCCATCAATCAAAAAAGTAAAGAGAAAATTTATGGCTTTGGCAATCAGTTGGAAGTACAAAGACAATTATTGGAATTACATTCCATGTAACGATGTATGTCACATACGACGTTACAAATACCCATCTGAAAAATGTTTCAATTTTACAGCAAAATCCCAATTAACCAAACGATCAGCCATTTATTGAATTCATTTGTTACAAAAAATGTGATAAATGAAGAACCGCTCTACCGATTTTGTGCAAACTTGACATAAACCATCTACTAAATAGTCCGAACAAACCCTAAACATTTTGTTTGGATAGGTGTGCCCGTTCTTGAGTAATAAATTTACAACGAAAAGTGGCATTGATTTTTATATATATAGATGTGCTTTATGTATGTTACAGGTTTGATCCTATGGAGATCTATGGTGAGGACTATATAGATGAGTTACAAGATGTCCCGGATCCGAAGATAGTGCCGAAATATTTCTTAAGACAATTCTTATACGTTCTAGAGCAGTTAGGTAAGTGTTACACTCAATTAGCAAATAAAATATTTTGATTTGATTTGATTTGATAATTTACACCACCGCGGAATGGAATGGAAGTGACTTTTTACAACGAAATTTGTCATAGCATAATGAACCTTATGTCAATTATATAACATATAAACTTAAATATATAAATAAGAATTTTGTTTGTGTTCTTTGCCTGTACCCTTCATATGTGTAATGGGGTGCAAATAAATGAGGTGTAAGTGATTCATCAACATCTTTGAACCAAAGCCAACTTCACCTGCACGCGGTGCACCCTGTTGACTGACAAACGAAGCTCTGGCCAAAAGAGAGGTAGGGAGCGTAATTGTAAGCTACCCGACTGGGGAATGTACCTCCACCTCACTGAATACCGCAGCCAAATAACGGTTCCCTTGAGGGTTGTTGTGTTCCTGCATGTGAGTGAGGTCACCAGAAGGAAGGTGATGCTGCGTTGGCAGCTGGGGTGGCGGCGAGCGAGCGATATTTTAAGTTGCGAGCGTTAATGACGAGCTCGGTGGTCGAATGGTTAGCAATGGCCACTTTGACTCCGAGGTGGCGGGTTCGATTCCCGCACAAGACAAATATTTGTGTGCATGAACATGTCTGTTTGTCTTGCTCTGGGTGTCTTCTATGTATTCTATGTATGTATTTAGAAAAAAAATGTATTTTAGTGTAATATCAGTTATCAGTACCCATAGTACAAGCTTTGCGCCTAATTTGGGACTAGATGGCGCTGTGTAAGTTGTTTGTTTGTTTTGTTTGTATTATCTTTATTGTACATAATAAGCATAAGTATATTTACATATAAAACACTTAAGCCTATGTCACTCGTTGTTTAGATATATTTATTTATTTATTAATATGGCTACGGTAACCGCTGCATATCAGGCGGGCCGTATGCTTATCTGCCACCCGACGAAGTATATAAAAAAAAATAAGACCTATTTTTCGAATTAAAATATTCGATGGTCATCGGCTTCAGCTTCGGCGGTAGGGGCGCAGTTTTTACCCGACTGCGACAGAAGGAGGGTTATGTTTTTCTTATGTATGTATAATTGTTTGGCACGCTCTGCAGCCTGAACGGCTGGATGGATTTTAGCTTGAGAGGTGTCGATAGATTCGTATTTGCTGTGAGAGTGACATAGGCTACATCAAATATAAAAAAAAGCAATATGGCGGCTGTGAGCCGCATAATTGTCGTTGCAGTATTTTTTTTTTTTCTTCTAATCTATATCGATATGGGTGTCAAAGTAAAGGTTTTTGCCTGCGGCTTTGCTTGTATGGAATTATGTTATTGTTGCGCGTGATTAAATAAATCTGTTGTAGGTGCAGTCGGGTTTTTGCTTTTTTTAATTAACTTGTTCAGTCCAATGTTACAGATATATGTTTTCTTTTCAGGACCGTACGCAGCAGATAAGGTGGCATTTTCATTACTTATGAAATTAGAAAAATTACGAGTGAAAGAGAAATACGACCGACATTTCTTACTTCTCTGTCTAATAACAACAGTATTTATCAAAATAAGATGTTATACCGATAGCATTTTATCCCCATATACCGATTGGGATAAAATAAGAATATTCAGTACACCAAAGTTGCTTAGATTCATTGAGATATTAGAAAAATTTCAACCGACTGAGGAAAAGAAAGAAGATATTTCTAAAAAAGATACTACAAATAAAATGTTGAACGAATTAAACAAATGTGACTTTATTTCCTTAAGTAATAAGATTGAAGATCAAATGAACACTATAGAGTGTAATTTAAAAGAAATTGTAATTGATAAGGAAGATATTGAAAAAACTTCTGATAGTCAAGTCAGAAATGAACATGATATTAGTGAAAACAAGGTTGATATTAGCGGAAATACCCGTGATAGTGACAGTGTTAGTGGAAACAAGAGTGATATTAGTGGAAATAAGAGTGATAGTGTTGTAAATAGTGGGGATAAAAGTGCTTTCTGGTTTCCTAAAAGGCAAGGGGGTAGGAGTAGGGGTAGGGGAAGGATTCCGAGGAATAATGCAGCTAGAGTGCAGCAGATGCAGCAGAATCCGGATGCATTGTGTGGTATCGTGTTTATGAAGGAAGCTCTTATGGCGAGGACTATGTTTTTGTTGATGGTGGTAAGTTTTTTATTACACTGTGTGCTAAAGAAATGTGCTGGAGTACGCTTTAAACCCCTTCAATTGAAAGGGAGACCTGTATAGTGGTAGTGGTAATTCTTTAAAATTATGACTAAATATTTGCATCATGGTCGAAGACCTTTATTCATCCCACTGCTGGGATACAGGTCTCCCCTCATGTGAAGGGGTATAAAGCATATTCCATCACGCTGCTCAACTGCGGGTTGGAGGAGGCCAGTGTTTTCAAGCCTCCTAAAGGACACTGACTCGGCTTAACGATCTAAACTAATGACAACAGCTGGGACCGACCGCTTAACATGCCCTCTGAAGCATGGAGGAACTCGAGATAAATAAACCTATCCATGGGCAGGCTACGGTCGACGCTGCTTAACCTGCGTGGTCGCTCACGGACTGACAGATAGCAGTTGTCGATATCAAGCCACGAAATGTTGGAACAACACACCTCCGCCATTACGTCAGATATGAAGTCTGCAGTTGAAGTCTAACTCGTTCCCAGGTCAATGTATACGCTTCTACAATAAACTTCCAAACGACGCGTTTAAATTATCCATGGGTAAATTTAAGAAATATATCAAAACTAGACTATGTCAAAAGGCTTACTATTGTATCTCAGATTACATAAATGATAAAAGTATTTGGAAATGAATTGCTCTTGTTATGTTATGTTAATGATTGCAATTGTATTTAATGTAATGATATTGGCAATTAAAAGAGTCGGCTTTGAGTTTCTTGCCAGTTCTTCTCAAGAAGCCCCGTCGCCGGAACTGGCACTTAAATTCACTTTCACATTCAAGATAGTGTGATGAAAGTGAATCCAAGCTCTGCGGATTTAGAGTAGTAATGATTTATACTTGTTCTTATATTTAATTTGTATGACGTTTCTAAGTGCTTTATAAAGTCCAAGGAATAAAGAATTTTTTGATTTGATTTGATTTGATTTGAAGGAAGCAAAAAAATTGTATAATTAGTTTAATACTTTAAAATATTTGCATGCAGGGTGTATTTTTAAAGACTGGTCAAATTGATAGAGGTGATTGTGTAGCTGTTACTGATCACGAAACAATAAAAATAACTATACCTTAAAAAACATTCATATCGGTTTAGTTTTTGTAGTATGTGTCATTTTAGCGTATACTGTGAAGTTGATAACCGCTAAAAGCGGTCACAACGGAATGCGCTCAAAGGGCGCATGCGCGGCAAACCCACGTGTCTCCTACTTAATAGTAAACATGAATCTCGGAAATAAACAAGAAATCTTTCGATAGCCATATCGTGTTTAGGGTTGATTAACCGTTCAGCAACATCTTTAAACCAAAGCCAATTTCACCTGCACGCGATGCACCCTGCTGACTGACAAACGAAGCTCTGGCGAAAAGAGAGGTATGGAGCGTAATTGTAAGCTACCCGACTGGGCAATGTACCTACACCTCACAGAATATCGCAGCCAAATAACAGTTCCTTTGATTGTTGTTGTGTTCCTGCGAGTGAGTGAGGTCACAAGAAAGGAAAGTGATGCTGCGTTGCCAGCGGGGGTGGCGGCGCGCGAGCGATATTTTATGTTGCGAGCGTTAATATGCCTACGGTAAACGCGGTAAACCCAACGTATTATAAAAAAAAAATGCGGTACTCATCCAACTTATTGCAAATAAATTATTTGTATTTGTATTGCCGAACTGCCTCGATTCCAGGATCTATCACGTTGCAACCCGAAGCTGTCCTATCTCTGTGTACAATACTGTGCGGTCGACAACCCTGCTGACCCATGTGCAGATGACACGAAAAAACAAGGGAAGAAGCATGAAGATGTACTTAAAAAGTAAGTTAATCCTGTTCATACTAATACAAATCAGTCCGAGCATAGATTATGCAATCTTATAAAGTTAATTGATTCAGGTGTTATTTTCCGCATGTCAAATTTACAGGCAATTTGATCTACACTACTTTGCGTGCTTCTGTCACAACTGCCGGCCGGCACCCACCCGCTATCGTTAGTAGTTGCATGTGACTGCCGTGGCTGCTTTGGTCGTCTCGGCGAATCTCCAACATCGCCACCGCCCCAACTATGTAGTCGGGGCGGTGGCGGTCGCATGTTTCTTCTGTTTCAGATGTTGGAGATTCGCCGAGACGATCACAGCAGCTGGAGCACAAACGACCAAAGCAGCCACGGCAGTCGCATGCTACTACTAACGGTAGTGGGTGGGTGCCGGCTGGCAGTAGTTTGCATGAACTAATTAGTGGCGAAAGCACGCAAAGTACTGTAGATCAAATTGCCTATATAATCTTATGTTAGAGTGTGTCCAGTGCTGCAGTACGGGTGACATGTCGACCCTCGTGGATCTTTTGTGCTCTCCCTAATCCTTTAGTCACTCTCCCCTGACTGTCTTGAGACATGTTCCATGTACTTCAGTATGCCGCTTATTGGGAAGAGCCTGTAGCCCTCCAGGTCCGGGTGTGCCTTTCCTAGGTTACCTATTCGTTTGCCGGCTAGGGCGTCACATTGACACATCAAGTGTTTCATGGTTTCGTTAGACCGTTTGCATGTTCTGCATTCTGGGCTGTCAACACGTCTCATTTTGTATAGGTGTCCGTGGCAGGCATAATGGCCCGTCAGTGCCCTGTCAGTGCCCCAAGCATGAGGCGCATCCGTTTCCTGTCACATTTATGTACATGTCTGTACCAATTCACTGTACCTTCGCCAATGGTTTCCTTGGAGTGTAGCATTCCACTCATAGAAGAAAGAGCATACTCCACCACGCTGCTCCTGCAGGTTGGCGGAGGAATGTTTTCAAGCCGCGGAAAGGCCACTCACTTGGCTTAACGACTGTCATCTAAGGACAACAGTCAGGACTGGCGGCTTAACCTGCCCTCCTAATCACGTAGGAAATCGAGATTAATAACGGCTACGGCTACGGTCGATGACGCCATCGAGCTACTTACGCCAACAAGCATCTTTATGGATCTATATATACAACGTGTAACTTTAAGTACGCAAAACCTAAAAATAGTTTGTTCAGAATCATGAATAGAATCAATTCCATAATTTTCATCCATTTTTAAAGTAACTGGTTTTGAAAAATAATAATTATTATTTTTAATTGCCGTGTCTATTATTAAATTGCGCTCGACAATCAAGCGAGAAAATTAGAAGTAGGTAAACAAACGTAATACCGCCGCGTCCAAAAAGTCTTAAGCGCCGTGCAGAGAGCGGCGCTTACGCGTCATTGACGCGATGCTCGCTCTTTATTATTAATATTTGCCTATCGTAGTCATTGGCGCGTCTTTTTGATAAAAAAGCGCCACAGAGCTCAGAAAACATTAGAATTATTAGGAAAACAAAAAAGTGTTCATATCTCCGAGATTTTTTTTTTTTTTCGAAATTATTACTTAGTTATATCAATTTATAACAATAAAACTCAGTTGGCGTGTTTGAGGTTTTGCGTACTTGGAGTTACACGTTGTATATTCTTTATTGCACATATAAAAGAGGTTACAAGATCTTACGTAAGCGGTATGCAAAGGCGAACTATCTATAATAGAGGTCTCTTCCAGCCAACCTTCATCAGTGGGACAGAACGTTAACTAGCGGTTGGAAGTAGCTATTAGAAATTTTTTGAAATTATAAATAATGTTATATAACACGATTTATTATTTTATCTACTCTCATACTGAAATTTACACATTAAAAAACTAAACACAGTATCTTAATGACAGTCTTTACGCACAAGCTATCAAAATAAATTTAAAAAGTTATTTTTCGATACAGTTGTCGTATGGACAACTGTATCGAAAAATAACTTTTTTTCCATTTCGATACTGCTTCAGCCCTGGATACAGGTATTTTAAACAGGTTGCAATGCAGATACATTGCAACTTTGCAAAATTTTTCTACATTATCTGTGAACGCGGTGCGGCGCGGCGCGTCGCGCATGCGCACTACGCATGCTCGATCTGCAAATGGATTTATAAGTAAGAAATAAAGCTGTTAAATTAACTTCATGGTTGTATTTAAAATATTATTATCATATATTTCATGAGATTAGATAAAGTAGTGTATGAAACTGCACATAATTAGGTATTAAAATACTCGTGTGGTCTATTATAACATTCGTCTTCGGCTCATGTTATAAACTCACACTCGTATTTTAATAACCCATATTATGCAACAGTTTCATAAACTACTATTATTTATTTAATAACAACATATAACAACAACATTAGATCTTATAATACAATATGCTAAAAAGCCAGTAGGCTTTATACGCATACCGAGCCGTCCCAATATCTCGGTTTTTATTTACCTCTCGTTGCAACAAATGCAATCTATGATATTAACAACTATTCAGTTACTTACATCTCTAAACAAACACTTTATTGAGTACTATGATGTATACCCACTGCCTCACATCTGCATACATTATACTATGGGACGACTGTGTGAGCTCATAAACGTCACATAATATATATAAATGTACACTCTTAAGAATGTATGCATACACAGATTATGTATTTAAGTGTGTATGTATGGCAAACGAATGGAAATCCTAGGAAAGGCATACCCGGTCCTGGAGAACTACAGGCTCTTCCTAATAAGCGGCATACTGAAGTACATGGAACATGTCTCCAGACAGTCAGGGGAGAGTGACTAAAGGATTAGGGAGAACACAAAAGATCCACGAGGGTCGACGTGTCACCGGTGCTGCAGCACTGGACACACTCTAACATAAGATTATTTAAAATTTACATACCTTTCTAAATGGTTTATATCTAGATGTATCTCTAATATTTCTCTTATTTCGTATTTATAATGTATAATATGTACTATAGTCCATATTATAGATTATTTATTTAAGTGTGTATACATGTACTATAGTACATATTATACATTATTTCAGTTATGGAATAAATTGCCCTTGCAAATTCGCAACAGCCAATCCTTCTTTTCTTTTAAGAAAAAAATTAAAGATCACTTTTTATCAGATATGTCTAGTGAGTATCTATCTATGTGTATAATGTATAATATGTACTATAGTACATATTAAACATCAGTGTTTTGGTGTCTCAAGGACGACGAGGGCGCGAGGAAGGGGGAAGGGGAAGGAGATTTCAGCGGGAGCATAGATATTTATAACTGTTCCATGAGAATATTTTAATTATTTCTAGATTCAGAATGCACGAGTGTAACCTTCTACTAGCTACTTCAGCGTTGGAAGAAGGCATTGATTTACCGAGGTGCAATTTAGTGCTACGTTGGGACGTGCCTGCATCGTGAGTATTTAATGATATATAAATAATTGTATAATAGCGCCATCTACTCGCTTCACATCAGGTCCGCCTGATGTGAAGCGGTTACCGTAGCCATATTAACGCTCGCAACATAAAATATCGTTTGGGTCTCGCCCCCCCGCTGACAACGCAGCATGTCCTTCCTTTCTGGTGACCTCACTCACTCGCAAGAACACAACAACCCTCAAGGAAATTGTTATTTGGCTGCGGTATTCTGTGAGATGGAGGTACATTCCCCAGTCGAGTAGCTTACAATTGCGTTCCCTACCTCTCTTTCCGCCAGAGTTTCGTTTGTCAGTCAGCAGCGTGCATCGCGTGCAGGTTGGCTTTGGCAGGAAGTTGGCTTTGGTTCAGATGATGTTGATGAACCACTTCAAATCAAAATCATCAAAATCAAAAAGTTTATTTCAGTTTAGGTGTTGGAGTTCCTTTTTAGGCAAACAAGATGCCTGTATTAGGAGACTCCGCTCTTCCTTTGTAGTACATCCTCAGGTACTGTCTGTTTACAGTGAAACACACCTTATACTTAGTACAACTAGGTATTTATACATACGTATTTATGTTTATATTATTAACTATATGTTTCTATTTCACTTTTTACAATAAACAGCAACTTACTACAACAAAACTTACTGTTGTAGAGTTGTTCCAGCTTTGTTGTAGAGGTCTCGATTAGAATTCTTTAAAAGAGAGGTAGGGAGCGTAATCGTAAGCGACCCGACTGGGGAATGTACCTCCACCTCACAGAATACCATAGCCAAATAACAATTCCCTTGAGGATTGTTGTGTTCCTGCGAGTGAGTGAGGTCACCAGAAGGAAGGAGATGTTGCATATGCAGCGGGGGTGGCGGCGCGCGAGCGATATTTTATGTTGCGAGCGTTAATATGGCTACGGTAACCGCGTCACATCAGACGGGCCGTATGCTTGTCTGCCACCCGACGCAGTATAAAAAAAAACCGGACAAGTGCGAGTCGGACTCGCCCACCGAGGGTTCCGTAGGTACGTAGTATCATTATTAAATTTGATATTTTTCATTATAAATAAGAAATAATGCGTCGAAAAAAATAAATAAAATATATTTTGCAATGTGTACATCAAGCCCTTTCATATGATACCCCATTTGAATTAGTAGTTTCAATTTGAAATTTCGACACCCTATAAAAAATATAGACCCCCTATTTTTTTAGATCTATTTACAAATGTATAGTTTTGAGATTTATTCCTGTACTTGTAGTCTATAACGATGTTACTTGCCAAATTTCATAGTTCTAGGTCAACGGGAAGTACCCTATAGGTTTTGATTCCTTTGAGTGTGTCGAAATATGCGTTTTTTGCTGAATAAACGGCCGTAACTTTTTTCTACGTAAACTTAGCAGTTTGATTTTTTTTTAACTTCATGGGACCGTAGACCTGTGTATACAGTTCAAATTTCAGCTTGATACCTCCACGCATTCTCGACATAGAAATGTTTGACAGACAGACAGACAGACAGACAGACAGACGGACAACAAAGTGATCTTATAAGGGTTCCGTTTTTCCTTTTGAGGTTCGGAACCCTAAAAAAGACGTGTGGCACTCGGGGACTGCCGCGGTAAAGCTATTGCATAGCATTTTGTATCAACTTATGCAATTATAATTTTATTTATTTATTTTATTCATGCAGTATTGCTTTTTCTTTGATATTAATTCAAGTTACACTTTTTGAGCGTGGTGACCGATAAGAAAACAAATTTTTCTATTATTAAATAAATAAAACGAGTTTCGTAGAGTCGTACAATACGTCTAATCGCACGCACACAACGCCGTGTCGAAGACTGCCGAACTGAAACGACGTTAGACGATGCACGGCCTTCAAGCCACACCTCCTTGCCCGTCGGAGTGAGGAGCGTGAGGTTTTTTCGTTACGGAATTTCTGGATTCGGTCCCCGCGCTCAAGGCCCGCGATAGAAGCTATGCAATAGCTTAAAAAACAAATGAAGATATGTGTCCTTGTGGCCAGCTACCGGTCGTACGGGCTGTGCCGAGGCCGGGCCCGCGCGCCGCGCTCGGCCAGCGCGCTGCTGTGCCGCGCCGGGGACCTGGCATCAGCGCTCTTGGACAACGTCGCCACCTACAGGGAGTTGGATCAGGTGAGGGCACGGGATAACTGAATCCATACTAATATTATAAATGCCAAAGTGTGTTTGTTTGTTTGTCCTTCATTCACGTCGAAAGTAACAAACGGATTGACATGATTTTTTTTTTTGGAGATAGTTTAAGGCCTGGAGATTAACATAGGCTACTCTTTATCCCGGAAAAACATCTTATTCCCACGGGAAAAAATAAAGGTAAAATTTAATTTGTCCTTCTTTCACTAGATCACTAGATGGCGCTGTCTCATTTCGTGCTATGGTTGTGTATATACACAAATCAATGGCAGCTTCCCTAGACCACGCGGGCGGAGCCGCGGGTGACAGCTAGTAAATAAATAAATATTCCTAGATGAATTACACACGGCCATCTAGTCCCAAACTAAGCAAAGCGTGTACTATGGGTACTAGATAACTGATATTATACTTAAATACATTCTTTTTTTGTAAATACATAAATGTAATACATGACCAAGACAAACAGACATGTTTATGCACACAAATGTTTGTCTTGTGTGTGCGAGGATCGAACCCGCAACCCCGGAGTCAAAGTGGCCATTGTTAACCACTCGACCACTGAGCTCGTCAAGTAACAGTAGGTGCAGTGCCGTACTGCACGTAGACTGTTACTTGACGAGCTCGGTGCACTCCCTGCTCTCACGAGGCGACCTCACCTCCTCTCAGAGTCGGATGTGGAACCGACCACAAGGGCTGCCACGCGACGCCACATGTTGTGGGGTGTAAGTGGTTCATCAACATCTTTGAACCAAAGCCAACTTCACCTGCACGCGGTGCACCCTGCTGAATGACAAACGAAGCTCTGGCGAAAAGAGAGGTAGGGAGCGTAATTGTAAGCTACCCGACGGGGGAATGTACCTCCACCTCACAGAATACCGCAGCCAAATAACAATTTCTTTGAGAATTGTTGTGTTCCTGCGAGTGAGTGAGGTCACCAGATAGGAAGGAGATGCTGCATTGGCAGCGGGGGTGACGGCGCGCGAGCGATACTTTATGTTGCGAGCGGTAATATGGCTACGGTAACCGCTTCACATCAGGCAGGCCGTATGCTTGTCTGCCACCCGACGTTCATAGTATATATATACACATAAAATTTATTTTATTTCATATACGTATAATATAATGTGTGTGTTGTCGTTTTTTGCATCGAGTGACCAGGGTGTGGTAGGGATTGGAGTAGGCTGCCACGATATTGGTTTAAATTGGTCTAACCTGATCTATTTTGACTTGGCTTAACATGCCTCAAGTTTACTCTATTTACTCTCAATTGGGCTTTAAACCAATACTCAATACGGCATCGGCATCAGACCATAATCATCCCACTGTTGGGATACGGGTCGCCACTCAATCGAAGTGGTACAGAGCATACTCCACCACGCTGCTCAACTATGTTTGGCGGAGCCCAGTGTTTTCAAGCGTCTAAAGGCCACTGACTTGACTTGACGACTGTCCTCTAACGACAACAGTCGGGATCGTGCCCTCCGAAACACGGAGAAACTCGAGATAAATAGGCATCTTTGAAAGATCTTTGAAAAGCTATTAAAACACGGTTGCTTGATCATCTAAATACTCATGCAATCGTAAGTCACGAACAATATAGATACCGTAAAAATATTGGAACTAGAGATGCTATAGATGCACTTGCAGATGAAATTGTAGGAAAAATTGCAGAAAAGAAAAAGGTTGCTAGTATTTTCCTCGACCTGAGTTCTGCGTTCGATTTGGTCGACCATAATATTCTATTAAAAAAACTACAATACTACGGAATTCGTGGTAACATACTGTTATTGTTGCAATCTTACTTAGAAAATAGGAAACAGTTTGTAGTTCTAACAATTCACAATGACAATGATAATAAAATCAAAAATGCTCGCGTTAAAAAGAGGAGTTCCACAGGGATCCATCTTGGGACCTATTCTCTTTCTTATATTCATGAACGATTTGCCGAAATATATTTTAAATTTATATCCTGACATAAAATTTGTTTTATTTGCAGACGACACCAATGCCGTTATATCTGACACTAATATTAGACATCTTAACCTTAAAATCAACAAAATTTTGCGTGCTTTTAATATATGGTTCAGTGCTAATAATCTTAAACTGAATAGTAATAAAACTAAAGTTGTACTTTACATCAAAAAATTATGAAACACTTGACGTTACTCTAAATGAAGATAAAATTGACGTTGTTAAAGACATTAAATATCTAGTTATACATATTGACGAATTTTTTAGTTTGAAAAAAGAATTTGCGTAACTCGAAGATTCCATTTCATCAGCTTGTTATTAGAACTCTTTGTAATGAGATTTCCTGGGCTCGTCTTAAAAAAGTCTATTATGCCTTAGTTGAATCTAAACTACGTTACAGTATTAAACTGTGGGGTTACAGTATTAAATAGCTACTATTATAATAGAGATAAAGCGTTTATATTACAGAAGAGAGCCGTACGTACAATGGTAGGAATTCCACCTTGGGAATCGTTGTTTTTGTTAATTTAGGTATCTTAACTGTTCCAAGTTTGTACTTGCTTTCACTTTTAACCGATCTCAAAAAACTATTACCTAAGATTAAATCAAATGATGATAGACAGGCAAGAGATAAAACCAGACGAATGGCTCTAAATCATTATATTATACCTAATCTTAAAATAATGGAACACAGTGCTCAGTATCAAGCTTACAAAGCGTACAATAAGTTGCCGAAAGAACTGAAAGATTTAGAGAGCCTGAGCTTATTTAAGGTAAAATTATAATTACATTTATTGGAAAAAAAATATTACTCAAATGACGATTAATCTAAAAATTAAAAAAAAAAAATGTTATTTGTGTTCCTTGATTTAAAACATATTTTGACATTATCATCAAATTATTATTATTTTGAATTTATGAATGTAATATAACTAATAATATAATATAAATTGTAAAATAATTTCAGACACAATGTGAATTGTTTTGAATGAATACTTGAATACCATCCATGGACAAGCTACGGTTGATGTTGCTTAACTTGCGTGATCGATTAGATGCGCAACGACGCCATCGAGCTCCTCTTGTAACTATTATAAAGTATTTATTTTTCCACAGATAATTACAAGAAAATGCGGTTGCGGCATCCAAGACGAGCCAGCGCAAACTGAAGAAGACATAGCTGATTCCTTCACTTGCCTCGTCAAACCGTACGCTCCACAAGAAAAACCAAATGCTGAAATTATCGACACATCAAATAATGACGAATCTGATGATACGCAGAAAAATCTAGATGTAACAAGTATTAATGACGATGTTAATTGTACAAAAGAGGTTGAATTTAAACAATCAAGTGATTATGACATTGATTTTATTGAAATGACAAATGATTCTGATGACACGCACAAAAAACAAGATGTACCATGTGGTAAAGATGGTCTCGATTGTATAAAAGAGATTGAAAATAAGAAATCAAGTGTTGATGACATAGATAATATTGAAGTGACAAATGATTCTGATGATACGAACGGAAATCAAGATATAACTTGTGTTAAAGATGATGTTAATTGTACAAAAGAGGTTAAAATTAAGAAATCTAGTGATGATGATATAGATTGTAATCAAATGACAAATGATTTTGATACTGTAAATGCTACATTTGGTAAAGAAACTACTAATAATAGTGAAATTAATATTGAGAATAATAAAAATAAATCTGATGACTTAAAACATTTAGTTGATAATGATAAGTTAAAAAGTAATAATTTAAGTGAAATTGATAACTTAAGAAATGTGAATGAACAATTACAAATGGATACTATAGAAAATGTAATTTTAAGTGAAACTGATGACTCCAATGATAAAAATGTAAATAATGATGAAGAAAAAGACAATACTGACAAAGTTGATAAGTTTAATGAAAAAATAAATTCAGAAATAAGAGAAATAGACGAAATAGGCAATGAAATGAAATCCTTAGGTGATGAAATATCAAAAATGACAATGAATTCTAGTTTAATTAATGATATAAGTGAAGATGATAATAGAAATGAAATTGATAAATTAACTAAATCTAATGGTATTATAAGTTACAATGAATTGAAATGCCAAAATACAATTTTTGATGGAAATAATCGTGATATTACGACAACTAATGATAGTAATGTAAATACAAATAAGATTGATAGTAAAATGAATTGTGATATTAATGATAAAAAGTTGATTGAAGATGTACCGTCAAGGATTAGTAGGAATCAGGAAATTGGTAGAAATAATTGTGATATTGGTGATTCGGATGGTAGAAATAAGATTGATAGTAAGAAGATAGTTGATAGTGATATTCCTAATGTTGATTTGAGTACGGCGATACCACTTATAAACAGGTGAGAGTTTTTTAATACTTTTTATACGATGTCGGGTGTTAAACAAGCGTACAGCCCGTCTGATCTAAAGCGATTCGTCATCATCATCATCAGCCTGTATCTACCCACTGTTGGATATAGGCCGTTCCCAATGCTTTCCACTGTATGCGATTCTCTGCTTTCCGCATCCAACCGCTACCAGACACTTTTTTGAGATCGTCGGTCCATCTAGAGAGGAGGCCATGTATGGGGCGACGAACCGTAGGGCGCCTCCTACGCTTCATCGCCCCATACGTGGCCTCCACTCTATAACTTTTCTCCCCTATCTGCCATCGCTGAATCGGCAGATGTAACTAGCCCAACTCACTGACTCTGAGAGCTATGTCGACCACTTTGGTTCTCCGTCGAATTTCTTCGTTCCGGATTCGATCCCTTATGCTTAGGCCGCACTCATCGCGATAACGCGAATACTCAGGTTATCGCGATGTATGTAGCCAAGTATTCGCGAATACTTCGACACTTCAGGCGAAGCTTCGGGCACATCGCTCCGCTGTAAACTCTCGCACATCAACGGGTTTTATCGCGATGAACTTCGCTTGCGCGGCCACACTTCAGTCGGCCCGCACCCATCGTTCCTAGCGGACGTGTTAAATGTAATTACAGTGTATAATATAAATAAATAAATAAATATTAATAAATATTACTGGACAAATTACACAGCGCTATCTAGTCCCAAAGTAAGCGCAAAGCTTGTGTTATGGGTATTAGACAACTGATTAATGTACTTAAATACATTTTTTTTTTGTAAATACATTCTTATAATACATACAAAACACCCAGACCAAGACAAACAGACATGTTCATGCAGACAAATGTTAGTCTTGTGCGGGAATCGAACCCGCAATCTCGGAGTCAAAGTGGCCATTGCTAACCATTCAACCACCGAGCTCGTCAAATAATATAGCTGAAGTGTAACATGGATTGGAGTAACGATTATTTTTTTCTCCTTTTTCTTGCTTTTAATTTGTTTTTTAGATGACATAAATGTAATAATAATTATTTGCTGCCATAAAATAGGTACAGAGTAACCGCGGCATCCACGTTGTTTTTTGCGTTCATACACATACATCGCGATGAACTTTACAACGCGCATTATGTGGCCGCGAAGATTCGCCGTAGACCGAAGACGAAGTTTATCGTCCGAATGTAATCACGATGAGTGCGGCCTAAGCATTAGAGAAACTCCAAGCATTGATCTTTCCATCACTCGCTTCTTACCGTAACCATATAACCCGCGATACAGAAGTATTACTCGCATACTTGTACCCTCGCTGCTTATACAGTATTTCACATTTGGTGACCTCACTCGCCGAAATACAAGAACCCTCAAAGTATTTGTTATTTGGCTGCGGTTATCTGTGAGCTGGAGGTACTTCTCCAATTGGGCAGTTTTTTTTAAATGAGAGGGGGGCAAACAAGCATGTTGCGCACTTGATGGAGAGCAATCAATGAAGAGGTTTTTACAGGGTCGGCAACGCGTGTGTGATGCCCCTGGTGTTACAGGCGTTCATAGGCTATGCTAACTGCTTGCCATCAGGCGGGCCGGATGCTTGTTTGCCACTTTAGTGATATAAAAAAAAATCACCACCGCTCATAGAAATCAGCAACACAATGGGGTCGACGATCCGTTGCCAGCCTATACTCCTTCCTTTCTTTCTTCCTGGTGACCTCACTCGCAGGAACACAACAAACCAGGTTTTGCAGGGAAAGTTGTCTCTGTTCTTGAAGGTTTGAAATATTTGTTTTAGGTATTGCGCAAAGCTCCCCTCTGACACGTTCACCAGACTGGCTCCTCAGTGGTGGATTGAGGAGGTTCGGATCCCTCTCCGAGGCAGCACAGAGTTGTGCACAGCTTACATCTGCACTTTGAAGTTACCTCTCAATTGTCCAGTTAAATATAACATAGTTGTGAGTATACATTTTTAACTGATTTAAAAATTAGCTTAAATACGCTGGGGTGTTTTTTTTTATACTACGTTGGGTGGTAGACAAGCATACGGCCCGCCTTATGTGAAGCAGTTACCGTAGCCATATTAACGCTCGCAACATAACATATCGCTCGCGCACCGCCACCCCCGCTGCCACCGCAGCAACTCCTTCCTTTCTGGTGATCTCACTCACTCGCAGGAACACAACAACCCTCAAGGGAATTGTTATTTGGCTGCGGAACATAATTTTGCAACGTTGCAAAAAAAAATTTCTACATTATTGTCATCGATTTCATTAGATTACATAAAGTAGTGTATGAAACTGCACATAATTAGGCCTTAAAATACTCGTGTGGCTGCTATTATCACATTCGCCTTCGGCTCATGTTATACACTCACACTCGTATTTTAAGAACCCTTATTATGCAACAGTTTCATAAACTAATATTATAAAATTATTTCAATGGCTTGTGCGTAAAAGACTGACATTAAGATTCTGTGTTTAGTTTTCAGCGAGAGTCATTGAGCTTATGAAATCGTCCGGTCGTTTTGTCCGTCCGTTGCCATGAAACTCAAAATTTCGTAATTCTGACTTCGGTCAAGTGAC
Source organism: Hypsopygia costalis (assembly GCA_937001555.2). NCBI lineage: Eukaryota > Metazoa > Arthropoda > Insecta > Lepidoptera > Pyralidae > Hypsopygia > Hypsopygia costalis. The sequence continues at coordinate 2,630,887 of OW443355.2, forward strand.
CTTGGCTTTCCGATATCAATAGGCTACTTGACTACCATTTTTTTCGGTTTGGTATGTAGGGCCGTCTCCATAATATAACCATAGGTGAAAGACTTACTTCGATAGCACAAAAATCTCTCGAGATATGGTAATTTGAAAATCTCAATTTTTAGACTGCCCCAAAACGCTCCATACAAAAGACTACCGAATTATGACGTCACAGGTTTGTATTTTGTATGCATCAAATCAGAAATTTGTACGATAGCTATGTTAAATATTACGTTTATGTGATTAGTATCATAATAAAGGTTATAGCATTTTTTATTGCTTCTCCAATGGAAATATATTTTTTTAATAATTTCATACTTTTAAAATGGACTTTCCCGCTAAACTTTGATCGACGCTAAAAAAAAGTCTTACTGAAGATATTAGAATGAAAGTTTGCAGATCTTTATAGTTTTGTGTATTGTACGATATTGTTAAATAATTTATACAATTTTTAAACATTAGAAAATAGCCTATTCGGGATTTGGAAAAAAAAAAATTCGCTTTGGTGGCGCATGCTGCGCGTCCGATGTTTTAATCTCAACATTTTAGTATGAGAATGGATACATTTATTTAGTGTTCAATAATTATTTCAAACAAATAACATTGTTTAGGGTCATCCTATGAGGACTAGAGTGCTGGCTCGAAGAATGGCGGCGTTGCAAGCTTGTAGGATACTCCACAAGTCAGGGGAATTGGATGATCAGCTTATGCCGATAGGTAAGTGTACAGATGTGGAAAATAACCTTTTAGACAATTTTTGATAAAAAAAAAAAACCCGGACAAGTGCGAGTCCGACTCGCCCACCGAGGGTTCTTCAAGCCTGCCGAAACTGCTTCAGCCCTGGATACAGATATTTTAAACAGATTGCAATGCAAATACATTGCAACTTTGCAAATTTTTTCTACATAATCTGTGCATTGCAGCGCCGCGCGGCGCGTCGCGCATGCGCACTACGCATGTTCGATCGGCAAATGGATTTTTATGTAAGAAATAAAGCTGTTAAATTAACTTCGTGGTTGTAATTAAAATATTATTATCATATATTTCATGAGATTAGATAAAGTAGTGTATGAAACTGCACATAATTAGGTCTTAAAATACTCGTGTGGTGTATTATCTCATTCGCTTTCGACTCATGTTATAAACTCACACTCTTATTTTAAGAACCCTTATTATGCAACAGGTTCATAAACTACTATTAATTATTTCAGGCAAAGAGAATTTCAAAGCTGCCGAGCTAGAGTCGAATAACTTCGGCGACAGTGGCGACCCCAACGATGCGGCCAGACCGGGAACTACTAAAAGAAGGCAGTACTACTATAAAAGGGTGAGGGAATGAAATTAACCCCTCGCATGCCGCGACCTGTCAATTCTGTACCAAGCGCTGTACCAACGTTGTACCCACCGTGGGACTACGGCACGCGAACGTTTAATTAAAGCAGATATTGTTTTATTACATCGGGTGGAAAATAAGCTTATGGCCCGCCTGATGTGAAGCAGTTACAGCCATATTAACGATCGCAACATGAAATAAAACTTAATAAAAGTTATTATTTGTTTATAGCATTGTCGATTTAAATAGAGAGGAGTTCGACGGCGTGTTCGCCACGCAAGTTAAGGAACGTCGACTCTAGCCTGTCCATGGTTGGGTTTATTTCTCTCGAGTTCCTCCGTGCTTCGGGAGCACCTTACGCCGTCGGTACCGGTTGTCATAAGACGTTAAGCCAAATCAATGGCGTTTAGGCGGCTAGAAAATCTGGCAACTGGCAACCTTGACTTGAGCAGCGTGATGGAGTACGCTCTGCGCGTTCCTCACGCAAGTAAGGAATGTGGACCCTAGTCTGTCCATGGTTGAGTTTATTTATCTCCAACTCCTCCGTGCTCCGGGGGCACGTTAAACCTTCGGCCCCGGCTGTTGTCATAAGACGACTGTCGTTAAGTAAGTGGATTTTGGGCGGCTTGACAACACTGGCTTCCGCCGGGGGGCCAACTGTAAATTACGTAAAACGTTAAGGGGGAGGGAGGGGGGTCGATGAAGTGTGACAAGGGGGTGGGAGGGGCCCTAAATTTCGTGACGTGACATTTCAAAATCTATTTTAATCAAAGTGTTAAATCACGAACTTTGTACTACTAACGAAAAACTCAAAAACATTTGCAACTAAATGTAAATTTGCAAAATATGTGACGTCACAATAGGGAGGGGGAGGGGGGGGGGGAGTCTCACAAATGTGACCAGCTGTGACAAGGACGGGGGAGGGGTCAAAAAATCATGAAATTAGTGTGACGTAATTTATGGATACTTTGAGTTTATCAGTGTGATAGAGTACGCTCTAAACCCCTTCGATTGAGGGGAGACCCGTATCCCAGCAGTGGGATGAATAATGGTTGTCGACGCATGTATGTTAATGGCTAATGATACGTTTATTTACAGACCGCGTGGGCGTTTACTGACTGTCAGCCGGTCGTTGACTCCACTGACGCTGACATAGCATCAGCTGACGCAGCGTCAGCTGACACTGACACTACGACAGCCGCGAGGGACACTAGAAAAGGTATAAGGAATATATATGTTACATTCAATATAATAAATTGTCAATATTATTAATAACTAAATTTACTTGACACCACATCATTCATCATCTAGGTTGATGCGGAGCTCCTATTTCCGATGACAGGACATAAGAAAACCTAAACCTAACCAAAAATCAACTCAAATCTAACCAAGACATGATTTATCACATTAAATAAATAATAAATAAATATTGTCAGACAAATTACACAGCGCCATCTAGCCCCAAAGTAAGCGAAGCTTGTGTTATGGGTACTAGACAACTGATAAACATACGTAAATACATTTTTTTTTAAAACACCCAGACCAAGATAAACAGACATGTTCATGCACACAAATGTTTGCCTGTGTGGGAATCGAACCCACGAGCGTCGGTGTCGAAGCGGCGTCATTGACCGCTACGCCATCGAGCTTGTCGATTTTGACATTGACCAAGTATTAGCACAGTATAAGTAATAGTACTAACGTACAGTATGGACACTCTCTGCCGCTCTCACTAGTCGACCTCACCTCCCCTATGAGACCGATTTGGAACCGTTCGCAATGGATGCAACGTCCTACAAATTGACGTCGCTCGTATTTTATTCTCCATTCAGTTTAAAAGATGGGAGTTACTTGTGCAGTGGATGGATGTCTCAACACATGGAAAATCAAAAAAATAAATTTATTCGATTCCTTTTGGATGAAATAAAGTACTCATTTTTTTTATAAATTACCTAAAAAGCATGCGGCAGCCATAGTTTCATCATAACTAATTCATGTCTGTCAAAGTAGGATACAAGATACATTTAATACGAGATGAGAAAAGGATAGCATTATATGTCTCAAAGAGCAAGTGAGTGCGCAGACGCGAAAGTGACATTGCTGTCACTTGAGTTATGGTGGTGTATTGTTATTGTTTACAATTTTCATTTACATTTCAATGTTTATTGTGCGTGATCTCATGTGTGGTATTAGTTTTAAATTACGTTTGTTCCATGTGAATATGAAAATGAATCAAATCATTGAGCATGAATTTATATGAATAGTACCTAAAAAGCTACAATTAGTAAGAATGAAATGGTTTGACCATTACAATGTACCGGTGTTCGGAAGGCGAACGTTTGATTTAGTAGTGATTAGAAAATATAAAATTTTGGGTAAGTTAGCAATGGCAATTATACAAGGCGTTTTGTAAATATTGGCTGAAGTCAGTGTAGTGTATTTACTATGTTTTTTGACGTGACAACGTCTTATAAATTGGTTAGCCGGGTGACACTTCAAGAAACGCGCTCACGTTATGCGCTCACAATGAGAGCGAGTGAGAGGCACGCGTCCCTTCCACTCGGGCATGGTTAGCCCGCCTAAGAGCGAGAGAGACAGACATAAAAAGTGAAAGGCATGCGTCCCTTCCACTCGAAAACATTTTACCACTCAAAGTCGTTGTCACGTAAAACTTTCGCCCGTATACCGACTTTACAGGCAACCAATTTTTTTTTTTTCTTCACTACGCCCACCTGATGTGAAGCGGTTACCGTAACCATATTAACGGTCGCAACATTAAATATCGCTCGCGCGCTGCCATCCTTGCTGCCAACGCAGCAACTCCATCGTCTCTGGTGACCTCACTCACTCGCAGGAACACAACAACCCTCAAGGAAATTGTTATTTGACTGCGGTATTCTGTGAGGTGGTGGTACTTCGTCAGTCGGGCTGCTTAAAAAATACGCTATGTCCTACCTCTCTTTTCGTCAGAGCCTCGTCTGTAAGTCAGCAGGGTGTACCCCGTGCAGATAAGATTGACTTTGGTTCAAAGATGTTGATGAACCACTTACACCCCCTTACATGTCCGACTAATAATTGAATAATGCCAGCCCTAAAGAACGTCACTCAAACATAGGCACGTGTACAGACGTCATTTGGTTACTACATGCAAAAGCGCCATTTTTGTATGGAGTGGCCGGGGTTTGGTATTAGCTAGAATGAAGATTAACTAATTTATTACATTGACCTTATCATATATACTATACGTGGCCAGGAGGCCGGTGGTCGAATGGCTAGCAATGGTCACTTGACTCCGAGGTGACTTTTGGGGTGTAAGTGGTTCCTCAACATCTATGAATCAAAGCCAACTTTACCTGCACGCGGTGCACCCTGCTGACTGACAAACGAAGCTCTGGCGAGAGGTAGGGAGCGTAACTGTAAGCTACCGACTGGGGAATGTACCTCCACCTCACAGAATACCGCAGCCAAATAACAATTCCCTTGAGGTTGTGTTCCTGCGAGTGAGTGAGGTCACCAGAAAGGAAGGAGATGCTGCGTTGGCAGCGGGGGTAGCGGCGCGCTACCGATATTTTTAATGTTGCGAGCGTTAATATGGCTACGGTAACCGCTTCACATCAGGCGGGCCGTATGCTTGTCTGCTACCCGACGTAGTATAAAAAAAAAAAAAAAAAAAAAGGTCGCGGGTTCGTTCCCCGCACAAGACAAACATTTTTGAATTGAAATTGAACTCCCTATGGAAGCAATTTTAAAGACGTATCCACGTAATAATATTTAACAAAAAAAAATCGACTCCAGAAATTACTTGGTTCCTTCCAGACGGTCCGATGATCTTAAGAAAGAGGCTGGATGGCGAGGATCGTATCTGGTGGAAGGCATCGGGGAAGGCTTATATCTAACAGTGGGTAGATACAGGCTGCAGATGATGATGATGATGAAAAAAATATGGGACCAATCTAGAATCTCTTTCAAATCTGTTTATAAATTGACGAGCTCGGCCAATGACGCGACTTCGATACCAACGCTCGTGGGTTCGATTCCCACACAGGACAAACATTTGTGTGCATGAACATGTCTGTTTGTCTTTGTCTGGGTGTTTTCTATGTATCATAAGTATGTATTTACAAAAAAAAAATAATGTATTTACGTATGTTTATCAGTTGTCTAGTACCCATAACACAAGCTTCGCTTACTTTGGGGCTAGATGGCGCTGTGTAATTTGTCTGGCAAATATTATTATTATTATAAAAATGACGGAGTACATAATGTCCTCCTTCTGCTGTCGCACCGCTCGCCAACGACAGGAAATTCATCTTCACACATTGGAGCCTAAATGGTCACGTACTGTGCGGTTCCAGAGAAGTTTACATATAATTATATATTTTATACCTGCATTTGAAAATGATATTCCAAAAATATTAAGATTTTTTGTAGCTTCAAAAAATAAACGTGATTTGGGGGAGGGGTTTTGTGACTTACACCTCACCAAGTATCACCAATGGGAGGGGGAGTGTTTAAAAATGCAAAAAAATAACATCACGTGATTAATGAACGGCTCCTAATGAAGTAACAAACATTAAAAATAACAACTATTGAGAACCTTCTCCTAATCTGGAGTCGGTTAAAAACAAATACCAATACAGCCCCCTTACCACCATCTCTTATTGCGATTCAATAACTGAATAGAATTCATATTCATACCAATGAATAAGCGACTCTATTCAGTCATTGAATCGCAATAAGAGATGGTGGTAAGGGGGCAGATAGGACTTTGTTCTATGTATGAGTCGACATATATCCGTTTGCTTCAGGTACCAAACGCAACATGCTATATGCAATAGTATCCAAGCTCTCATGCGCTCTCCCCGAGCGGTACAACACTAGAGGGAGGCGCCTCCACGCCCCACAACATGCCAATCAAGCTATCGGCATCCTGATGGCGAGAGACGAACCTGACAAGTAAGCAAACTTTGTTACATTACTTTATATAAAAAATTACTACTATTATAAAGAGGAAAGATTTGTATTTTTGTGTGTGTGTGTGTGTATGTTTGTAATGAATTAACTCAAAAACTACTGTGCCGATTTCAAAAATTCTTCCACCATTGGAAAGCTACATTCATCCTGAGTAACATAGGTTATATTTATTGCTAAATAAAAGGTAAAAATATAAAAAAATCTTATGTCCACCCGTGCGAAGCCAGGACGGGCCGCTAGTGTTTGTTCAATTAAGCTATTTGATCAACATTTTTTTCGGTTTGATATGTAGGGACGTCTCAATAATATAACCATAGGTGAAAGAATTACTTCGATAGCCAAACATCTCTCGAGATATGTTAATTTGAAAATCATAATTTTGGACTTTCCCAAAAAGGGTCCATACAACAGGCTACTAGGTTATGACGTCACACGTTTGTATTTTGTACGCATCAAATCAGAAATTTGTACGACAGCTATGTTAAATATAACGTTTATGTAATTAGTATCATAATAAAAGTTATGGTATTTTTATTGCTTCTCCAATGGTAATATTATTTTTTAATAATTTCATACTTTTAAAATGGACTTTCCCGCCGAACTTTGATCGACCCTAAAATAAGTCGGACGGAAGATATTAGAATGAAAGTTTGCAGATCTTTATAGTTTTGTGTATTTTACGATATTGTTAAATAGTCTATACAATTTTTGAACATTGTCAAATAGCCTATTGTTAGTATAAGTGTATTTATGTATATTTATATATTGCTTTTTTTTTTCGGCCTAAGCGTTCGGCTTGTGACGCATCTATCTCTCTTCCACTCCATTTTCTTATGACGTTATCACGTAAAATTATCGTCCGTAAACCGAAGTAACCTAAGAGGGTAAGTCAAATTCCAAAACCTTCTTACTCCTACTAATTTCTTCATATTAAATTCGTTGTGAGGAGTTCCAAGGCAGCCGTAGTCTTACCGCCGGGACTGCAATGGACTTCACTGTTCATTGCCTTTTTTGGCGGTCGTCGCTGTTAATCCTGGCTACACAGGAAACACAGTGGTGGGAATGTGGAAAGAATGAATGTTTTGACGAGCTCGGTGGCGTAGCGGTCAATGATGCGGCTTCGACACCAACGCTCGTGGGTTCGATTCCCACATAGGACAAACATTTGTGTGCATGAACATGTCTGTTTGTCATAGTCTGGGTGTTTTCTATGTATCATAAGTATATTTACAAAAAAAAAATGTATTTACGTATGTTTATCAGTTGTCTAGTACCCATAACACAAGCTTTGGTTACTTTGGGGCTAGATGGCGCTGTGTAATTTGTCTGACAATATTATTATCAATATTAATGTGTGGTAGGCCCCCGTCAGTAAACCGTCTTTATAGACAACAATTTTTTTTTTAGTTTACAGATTCCAGCGTTCCCTGTGTACACTCGGTCGGGCGAGGTGCGAGTGAGCGTGGAGTACGTGCCAGACGCGGACGTCAGAATATCGCCGAGACGAGCCAAGCTTGTTAGAAGGTTAGTATGCAAACCTTTAAATATTTGTGTACAGTAGAAACTCTATTATCCGGCGCTCAGTTATACGGATTCGCGATTATCCAGACTACCAACAGCGACCAATGAAATTATATTAAATACGTAAAAATGGAATTTATGCAACAAAGAACCAGTCGGAACTGTACCCCGTCCGCGCCAAGGCGCTTTGTTATTGTTTTAGTTACCTTAGTTAGCAATTGTTACTCCACTCTGCGTGCGTGTCAACATCTGATGTAAAGCGGTTACCGTAGCCATATTAACGCTCAAAACTTAAAATATCGCTCACGCGCGGCGGCGCGTGAGCGATATTTTAAGTTTTGACCCACCCACCCACGTGACCCACCCACGCTGCCAAGCAGCATCTCCTTCCTCTCTGGTGACCTCACTCACTCGCAGGAACACAACAACCCTCAAGGGAATTGTTATTTGGCTGCGGTATTCTGTGAGGTGGAGGTACTTCTCCAGTCGGGCAGCTTAAAAACTACGCTGTACTCTACCTCTCTTTTCCCAGACCTTCGTTTGTCAGTCAGCAGGGTGCACCGCGTGCAGGTGAAGTTGGCTTTGGTTCAAAGATTTGGTTCAAAGATGCTTTGGGGTGTATAGACCACTTACACCCCAAAGATACTGTGAATCAGTGGTTCCCAACCGTTTTTTGTTAGCGGACCACTACGGGGTTTTTGTTGCGTGTAGGATCCGCAACTGTCATATAAATCTATATCATCTATTCTATAATAAGCTATCTGATCAACATTTTTTTCGTAATATGTAGGGACGTCTCAGTAATATAACCATAGGCGAAAGAATTACTTCGATAGCACAAAAATCTATGCATCAAATCTGAAATTTGTACGACAGCTATGTTAAATATTACGTTTATGTAATTAGTATCATAATAAAAGTTATAGTATTTTTTTATTGCTTCTCCAATGGAAATAGAATTTTTTAACAATATAGTACTTTTAAAATGGACTTACCCGCCAAATTTGATCGACCCTAAAAAAAAGTCTGACGGAAGATAATAGAATGAAACTTTGCAGATCTTTGTAGTTTTGTGTATTTTACGATATTGTTAAATAATTTATACAATTTTTGAACATTGTCAAATAACCTATTCGAGAGTTGAGTGTTTTGTTTCATCATCATCAGGTCCATTTTAGTCTCCACTACAGGAGCACGACCCTCTCTCGTCCGTCCTAGACGAAAGGAGGATTTGGCCTACACTCCCCACGCTGGCCAGACGGGTTGGGGAGGCCTGATCGATGTTTGATCATGTATTTCCCTTAGTCCCCCTTGTACGACATCCACGGGAAGAGACGGAGTGATTCTATTCTAGTCTGCCAGAAACGACACGGCCAAGTGTTTTGTTTAATAGTCTTCAATCTCTTTCATTATAAGTTTGTATCACGGACCATAATTTACATCTCACGCACCACTGGTGGTCCGCGCACCACAGGTTGGGAACCTCTGCTGTAAATTAATTAACGTATTGTTACGAGCTAGGGTTCTACATTTGGATGTAAAACGCCAATGACACCTTCCGAGGATTTATTTAACCAGGGTCTGGTCTGCAGGTCTTCACAACACGAAGTTCACACGAAGATTCCAAATCACAGGTCAAATCGAAGTCCAATAGTATCGCTGAGGTCGTAGGTTATCACTTGTCTCGCAGGTAGATTCGCTCGAAGTTTACTCTTCCGAAGTCCAAACTGAACTGCCTATGCCGCGGCGGTCGCTATTTATATCCGCCGGCAAGGGTTCCCGAATATTCTCGTATGTACATGTATGTACTTCCCTTCGGTAAGACATCGTAATGTCTCGAACATTTTCATGTCATAGTGTTATGAACCTTATGCCAGTAGACATACGGGTCATTGTTGCCTGCAACGAAGTATGCGGCGATTATTCTAGAAGGTTTCATTCTAGATGATTCGCGACAGGACCGCGACAGTATTAAATATTATATTGTACTTTAACAGATTTATGCGTTTCGTATTCGCCGAAGTCCTTCGCGTCCATCGTCGGGGCATGAAGCTGCAGAGCGAAGGATCGACACACAACAACTACTACGTTGTACCTACTACTAAATGTAAGTAGGGTCTCCCCTCAATCAAATGGGTTTAGCGCGTATTTTTTGCAAAGCCAATCGCAATATGCGCAGCGGTGTAAAAGCCGATGAGTGTGCGCAGTTCGGCTGAGTTTGTGATCAAAGGGGGTTTAGAGCGTACTCCACCACGCTGCTCAACTGCGGGTTGGCGGAGGCCAGTGTTTTCAAGCCGCCTAAAGACCACCTCCGAAGCACGGAGGTGTTTGAGATACCTGAAATCTACACGCTTCTAGATTTAATAAGTTCACTTCAATAGCAAGTCGGGGAATGTACCTCCACCTTACAGAATACCGCAGCCAAATAACAATTCCTTTGAGGGTTGTTGTGTTCCTGCGAGTGAGTGAGATCACCCTGAAGGAAGGAGATGCTGCGTTGGCGGCGGGGGTGGCGGCGTGCGAGCGATATTTTATGTTGCGTGCGTTAATATGGCTACGTTAACCGCTTCATATCAGGCGAGCCGTATGCTTGTTTTCCACCCGACGTAGTATAAAAAAAGTACTAAAGACAATTTGTGTTCTATTGCATGTAATGCTGATCAAATGTGTAAAACGATCATATACTGCTATGTACATCTATATGCCACATTTTATGCAATAAATAAATTCATTCATTCTATCATTCGCTCATTCATTCACTCACTAATTCATTCATTCATTCACCCATACACTCACTCATTCATTTACTCGTTCACTCACTCATTAATTCACTCGTTCATTCACTCATTATTTCACTCATTCATTCACTCATTCATTCACTCACTCATTCATTCAGTCATTGAAGAATGTTTCACTTATTCCAGCGACGAGAGAAGACGGCTCGACAAAAATCGACATAGACTGGTCGTTCCTCGAACTGATATACCAACATACCGAAGATAAAAAACAAAGTGAAATAGAAAAACCAATTATTTGGGAAGAAGGAGAGGGAGAGTGTAAGAAAGAGATAGGGGATAAAGTGAAAGAGATGGAAAATCCGCTGTTAAAACCAGGGGAGGTCTTCGAGTTTGATGCGGAGAAGTATAAGGAGGCTGTTGTTACGCCCTGGTATAGGAATCAAGACCAACCGCAAGTAAGTTTACCTTTATTATATTTGGGGTGTAAGTGGTTCATCAACATCTTTGAACCAAAGCCAACTTCACCTGCACGCGGTGCACCCAGCTGAATGACAAACGAAGCTCTGGCGAAAAGAGAGGTAGGGAGCGTAATTGTAAGCTACCCGACTGGGGAGTGTACCTCCACCTGACAGAATACCGCAGCCAAATAACAATTTCCTTGAGGGTTGTTGTGTTCCTGAGCGAGTGAGGTCACCCAGAAAGGAAGGAGATGCTGCGTTGGCAGCGGGGGTGGCGGCGCGCGAGCTATATATACATATTTTTATACTACGTCGTGTGGCAGACAAGCATACGGCCCGCCTGATGTGAAGCGGTTGCCGTAGCCATATTAACGCTTGCCACATAAAATATTGCTCGCGCGCCGCCACTGCCGCTGCCAACGCAGCATCTCACATTCTCGCAGCATATTTTATGTTGCGAGCGTTAATATAGTTACGGTAACCGTTTCACATCAGGTAGGCCGTATGCTTGTCTCCCACCCGACGTAGTATAAAAAAAAAACCTTTAGTGTAGTTTACATATTTGAGTGTACCGAGCGGTACGCTTACATACGCCGAAAAGTCACTCTTGGAAATTAATAGGCTCCAAAACCACTAAACCGATTTTGATGAAACTTGTCACAATTAAAGACCTCGACATGCTTGAGGTTTGTGTCGAAAAAATATTAATATCGATCCTATATGTCCTTGAGGAATGGTCATCAAATACATTTTCCATTGAAATCAATGGAAAACATACACTCAGCGAATCTACTCGCTCCACTCAACCTCGATTTCGGCTCCTTGGGCTAGAATCCGACCTAGTTAATTAATGGCTTTACGGCTCTGGAAACAATGTCTTTTAGAGTCCGTTTGTGTATTATTTCTTTATCTTATTCCCGGCTTCAGGGACATGCTGAAAAATATGATTTTTACTAAGAAAACTTGCCTTGGACTTGATTTCCCCTTAAATGGAAAAAATATTAACATGGCTTCTTTGCCCAATAATCTCCAAGATCTGTTAAGAAGAATTTTACAAAAAAAAGCGTCCTTTAGTCGACACAAATCTTGCTCCTATGGCAAAAAAAGATGTGCTGTCTGTTCAAGGAGGAAAGACCGTCAAATGAAGATTTTCTGTAGCATGTGCCGTAAAGCTCTCTAAAGTGAACATACTGTACCAAATGATGAATGTGTCATCCAAAAAAATAAATATTTTGTTATAATGCTAGTTCGGCTTTCTTCCTAAATAAATAATATTTTCATTAAATTTGTGTTTAGTTTATTTAGTATTAATGATTTAAATATTGGGGTCTATGAAACCCCTGGGTAGGAATAATGTTTCTCCTAGGATGGGTAGGTTAGGTTAGGTTAGGTTAGGTTAGGGGTTCAAGGGTTAACTTAATTAAAAAAAATAATGTCAAATCGATTGGTCATACTTTTACGTCTCGAAAGTTGTCTGTGATTTGTTTTGTAAATTGTTTTGTGGATTGAGATATTTATTATTTGTCAATTTGTACTTTTATATATTTTTTTGTGTTATTATCTTAACAAAGGACTGAACTTTTATATTCATTGTTTATTTCCATAAAATTATGCAATTAGTTTAGCTGATAAGTAACACGACATTCATTGACTGTTAGGGTGTTATTTATTCATATAGGAGACCATTCCATTCAATTGTAACGTACAATTATAACGTATGGACTGTTGAATGAGTTGAATGAACGTATGGTGAATGATCAATGTTACCAACTAACAATAGCTTGTTTATTTTTGACGTGACAACGTCTTATAAATTGGTTAGCCGGGTGACAGTTCAAGAAACGCGCTCACGTTATGCGCTCACAATGAGAGCGAGTGAGAGGCACGCGTCCCTTCCACTCGGGCATGGTTAGCCCGCCTAAGAGCGAGAGAGACAGACGGGGGCCCACCACACATTCCCACCACTGTATCTCCTGTGTAGCCAGGATTAACAGCGGCGACCGCCAAAAAAGGCAATGAACAATGAAGTCCATTGCAGTCCCAGGGGTAAAACTACGGCTGCCTTGGAACTCACAACGAATTTAATCAGAAGAAATTAGAAGGAGTAGGAAGCTTTTGGAATTTGACTTCCCCTCTTAGCAATGTGAGAGACAGCAATATGGCAAATAAGGCATTAAAAGCCTAAAGAGATGGCTAGTCAAGTGAAGCTCAACTGCCGTGCACCACGGATTTTAAGTTTCTAACACTATTAGGGACCTAAAACACTGAGTTGTTACCTAACACATCGATTCCAATAATATGAATTGCAAAATCGTCTGAACGCTTGGTAATTCTCCCTTGTTGCTACCAAATCTGAATAGTATACTACCCCGGATGCAACTTGCAATGAATTCAACATGTCATCCCGCTCCCGCTGCCAAAGATCACACTCCCAGAGAACATGGTGTGCTGTTTGATCGAATTCAGAATTAGCAGTAGAACATTCGCATAAGGGCGACGGCACTAATTTAAACGAAAAGAGTTTAGCTTTAAAATTGCCATGTCCAGTTAAAAATTGCGCAACGGGGTGGTCTACTTCTAACCACTTTTTCTTTAATCTATTTCTTACCGATTGAAAGAACAGATACAAGTGGCGTCCTTTGGTAGAAGTTTCCCACCTTTCCTGCCATTCAGACAGCAATGTTTCAAATACTTCATTAATAGGTTTGAACAGTCTAACTATTTTTTCACGATCACGCGTTTTCAAGAAATCAGGGACCATATTTTTAGATGTATAGTACATTGAAGCGCGGCGTTGTACTTCTAAGTCTACCGGTAACACACCTGCTAGCACGGGTAGTGCCTCGGTGCTTACAGTTCTATACGACTTACATAAAAATATCAGAGCAAGGCGCTGGCTTTGAAGCAATTTACGACGTGCTGCACCTATAGTAGCCCTATCTGCCCACGCAGGTGAACCGTACGTAACACAACCTAAGTATGTGGCGGTATAAATAGTTTTTAACGTTTTGAAAGTTAATCCCCACGTAGAGGTAGAAATTCGTGTTAAGGCATAGAAATTCTTTTTTGCTTTTTCACCTACTTGCTTCATGTGCTCAATATAATTAAAATTTCTGTCCAAAAGCAAACCTAAGTAACAAACCGAACCCCTATTAGCAACAGATACTCCATTAAAATGAAATCGCGGTGAAACCTGTAAATTTCCCTTAAGCAAGAGTTGATATGTTTTATGTGGCGCAAAATCGAGACGATTACGATAACCCCAATCTGAAATTAGGCCTAGGCTAGTGTTGGCTAGTTTCTCTATGCTAGATCTTGAATTAGCATTGATTAATAAGAGACCATCGTCAGCGTAACCAGTTAACGAGCACCCTTCCGGTAAGGGTAGGCTAAAAAAATCATCAAAACCGATATTCCAGAGATACGGTCCCAACACTGAACCCTGGGGACAGCCCTGCGTGAGCACCTTTGAAGCAACATAATGGCCAAGTTTTAATTTAGTTGTACCATTCAAAAAGTACGATCGAATGAGAGAGTAGATATTGCTAGGGCAACCTCTCACCTTAAGTTTCAGCAACAACATTGGCCACCAAGCATTATCAAAGGACAGAGAGAGAGACAGACATAAAAAGTGAAAGGCATGCGTCCCTTCCACTCGAAAACATTTTACCACTCAAAGTCGTTGTCACGTAAAACTTTCGCCCGTATACCGACTTTACAGGCAACCAATTTTTTATTATTAATGGCCACTCATTTTTTTCAGTTCTTCCTAGTAGCCGAGATCTGCTGGAACCTAACTCCAGACTCAGCTTTCCCATCAGCCTCGCACAGTAGTTTCCGACATTACTACAACAACAAATATGGCGTCGTTTTAACACAACCTGACCAACCATTGTTAGATGTGGACCATACGAGTGCCAGATTGAATCTGCTTACACCCAGGTAAGAAAAACTCCTTTTTAATATTTTTTAACGGCCCTGGATGCAGATAATATGCCTTCTGACAACTTGTAAATTTTTTCTTTATTGTGTATGTGATCGTATCAGCGTGAGGCTATATTTACTTACACATGGGTAAGAAAATTATAATTTTGATTGTTTAATGGCCCTGGATGCAGAAATTATGGGTCTAACAAACTTGTTAAGCTATTTTTTTTTTTGCTTCATTGTGGATGTGGATGATGTTAGCATCAGATTGAACATGTAGTAGGTGAAATTACAGATAGTAATTTTATTTTAAGAATTCTTTTGAGAAAATACCATCTGTTTACGTTGATAATACTTTCCCCAAGATTGTCTGGTAGAGAATGCTTTTAGCATTAAGACCGCCTTTGTACCATTAAATTGTGGTAAATAAAGTTTAAATAAATAAATAAACCGGTCGGTAAAATTAAATATAATAACGTGGAACAGTATTCAAGTATTTATTCAAAACAATTTACATTGTGTCTGAAATTTTACAATTTATATTATAATGGGTAGGGGAAAAAGTCTTTTCGCATTATAGTATGTATGAACTTGTAATAAAATCTCTTTGGTTATACCATTTGTGTCTGGCAGGTTTTGATATCTTTAAAAAGTTTATATTTTAAAAAAGATAATTCCAAATTCAAATTAGGTACATGTGTGATTTTCATTTGTTTTTTTTACTGTCAAGATGAGTGAATCTAATGAAGAAATTCGATTCATTTTAAAATTTTACTACAAAAAAGGTAAAAATGCAACGCAAGCTGCGAATAAAATTTGTGACGTTTATGGACCTAGTGCAGTGTCTGTGAGAGTAGCACAAATTTGGTTTAAGCGTTTTCAATCAGGAAATTTTGATGTGAAAGATGCACGTCGCTCTGGTCGCCCTGTTACGGATAAAATGGATGCCATTTTTGAAAAAGTGGAGCAAGAGCGGCATATCAGTAGTTACGACGTAGCTGAAGAATTAGGAATTGACCACAAAACAGTTTTGGCGCAATTGAAAAAAGCTGGGTACACTAAAAAGCTCGATATTTGGGTGCCTCACGATCTCACTGAAAGAAACCTAATGAACCGTGTACTCATTTGCGATTCTTTACTACGACGTAATGAAAGCGAACAGTTTTTGAAGAAGCTTATAACTGGTGATGAAAAGTGGATCACGTACGACAAGAACGTGCGAAAAAGGTCGTGGTCAAAGGCCGGTCAGGCTTCACAGACTCTGGCAAAACCCGGGTTAACCCGCAACAAGGTGATGCTGTGTGTATGGTGGGATTGGAAGGGTATTATTCATTATGAGCTGTTACCGCCAGGCAGGACTATCGATTCTGAACTCTACTGTGAACAACTGATGAGATTAAAGCAAAAAGTTGAGAGAAAGCGGCCGGAATTAATTAACAGAAGGGGTGTGATTTTTCATCATGATAACGCTAGACCTCACACATCTTTAGCCACTCAGCAAAAATTAAGAGAGTTTGACTGGGAGGTGTTAATGCATCCGCCGTATAGTCCTGACCTTGCACCTTCTGATTTCCACCTGTTTCGGTCTCTTCAGAATTCTTTAGGCAATGTCAGGTTACCATCACGAGAAGACTGCCAAAACCACTTGTCGTGGTTTTTTGAACAGAAGTCCCAAAATTTCTATAGTAATGGGATCATGTCTCTACCTACAAGATGGCCAAAAGTTATCGAACAAAATGGCACCTACATACTTTAGTTAAATGTAAATAAACTTTATTAAAAAATGTTTTGAATTTTCATATAAAATACGAAAAGACTTTTTCCCCAACTTAATATTATTACATTCATAAATTCAAAATAATAATAATTGGATGATAATGTCAAAATAATCAAGGAACAAGTGTTTTATTATAACATTATGATAATAATGCTCCACCAAATAATTATCTTTTCAGTGGTGCTTACGATTGAAGAGTAATTTGTGGACTCGGTTTTTTTTGTTAAAATTATTTTTGCTCGGTGGTCGAATGGTTAGCAATGGCCACTTTGACTCCGAGCTCGCGGGTTCGATTCCCACACAAGACAAACATTTGTGTGCATGAACATGTCTGTTTGTCTTGGTCTGGGCGTTTTCTACGTATCATAAGTATGTATTTACAAAAAAAAACGTATTTAAGTACATTTATCAGTTGTCTAGTACCCATAGTATAACCTTTGAGACTAGATGGCGCTGTGTAAATTGTCCAGAAATATTTATTTATTATTTTATAACAAGTAATGGAGGAACAAGAAGATTCCTGACAATATTGTCGCGGTCCTGTCTAGAACCGTCTAGAATGAAACCTTCTAGTAACATACCGAATAGTCGCCGCATACTGATACTATTGGACTTCGATTTGACCTGCGATTTGGAATCTTCGTGTGGACTTCGTGTAGTGAAGACCTGCAGACCAGACCCTGCGTGAATAAATCCTTGGAAGTTGTCATTGGCGTTTTACATCCAAATCTAGAACCCTAGCTCGTAACAATATTTTTCAGCATGTCCCTGAAGCCGTGAATAAGATAAAGAATCATACAAAGGCGGACTCTAAAGGACATTGTAAATTGTCCAGAAATATTTATTTATTTAATTATCTTTGTTTCAGATATGTAAACAGGAAGGGCGTGGCTCTGCCAGTGTCTTCAGAGAGGACCAGGAGGGCTAAGAGGGATCGCTTGGACCAGAAGCAGATCCTAGTCCCGGAGCTGTGCAAGGTGCACCCTTTCGCTGCGCCGCTGTGGTTCTCCACTGTTGCGCTACCCTGCGTGTTGTACAGGTCAGTATCAATTAGGGTTTCTAACCGGTCCGCTATACGGGGTGTAAGTGGTTCATGGGGTGTAAGTGGTTTATCACACCTTTGAACCAAAGCCAACTTCACATGCACGCGGTGCATGGACCATGGACCAAAATGGAAGGAGATGCTGCGTTGTTGGCAGCTGGGGTTGCGGCGCGCAAGTGATGTTTTATGTTGCGGGCGTTAGTATGGCTACGGTAACCGCTTCTCATCAGGCGGGCTGTATGCTTGTATAAAAAAAAAAAATACGCGGGACGTCCCTTTTCTGAGACCCCAAACAAGACGTCCCGCTCAGCGTGTGAGCGGGACGCTAAATATTCCGCTTTTCGGAATTACGGCTACTCACGCTCACTCACTCATCAAATACATCTCACGACAAATACTCGTTTAAAAAGTAAGTTATAGTTTTCACGAAAACTGTCAATTATACTATAATTATAGTATATAACTGTCTTTTTTAAGTCATCATTTCATCATTATCAGCCTGTATCTACCCACTGTTGGATATAGGCCTTTCCCAATGCTTTCCACCATATGCGATCCTCCGCTTTCCGCATCCAACCGCTACCAGCCACTTTTTTGAGATCGTCGGTCCATCTAGAGAGGGGGCGCCCTATGCTTCGTCGTCCCATACGTGGCCTCCACTCTAGGACTTTCCTCCCCCATCTGCCATCGCTGACTCGGCAGATGTGGCCAGCCCACCGCCACTTCAACTCGCTGACTCTGAGAGCAATGTCGACCACTTTGGTTCTCCGTCTAATTTCTTCGTTCCGGATTCGATCCCTTAGAGAAACTCCAAGCATTGCTCTCTCCATCGCTCGCTGTGCGACTTTTAGTCTGTGAACCAGCCCAACAGTTAGCGTCCAAGTTTCTGCACCGTAGGTCATAGCGGGGAGGACGCACTGATTGAACACTTTGGTCTTCAAACATTGGGGTATATCTGCGGTGAGGATGTGCCGAAGCTTCCCAAAAGCTGCCCAGCCCAGTCGAATGCGTCTATCGATCTCTTTGTTGAAATTACCCCGGCCCAGCTGTATGGCCTGTCCGAGGTAGACGTAGTCTTTAACCACTTCAATTACTGCATTCTCTACGACAACCGGGCTAGGGATGATGAGATCGTTGTACATAACTTTCGTTTTGTCAAAATTCATCCCCAACCCCACGGATCGAGAAGCAGCATTGAGATCGTTTAACATTCGACTGAGATCCTCCAGCGATTCAGCCATTATGACCACGTCATCGGCAAATCGTAAGTGTGAGATGTACTCGCCGTTTACATTGATACCCCGCGTCTTCCAATCAAGCGTCAAGGGGCCAGATCGTGAAAACTGTGAAAAGAGTGTTACGATTTTTCATATTTAACCTATTTAGATATGATTGATATCAATGATAATTTGTATATATTACAATCAAAGACCAAAAATTATTGTATGATTATATTAAACTCTTAAAATCTAATAGTTGTTTTATAATAAAGGTCAACAAACGCACAAAATTGAGAAAAAATGCAAAAACATGCCTTCGTATTTTTCAGATTTAACCCAATAAATCAACACAAATTGATAAAAAGAAACACTTTTTGAACACTGAAGAAACCAATAAATATAACATATACTTTTTTTTTGTACCTTTACAAACAAAGACTTCCTCTTTTAAAGCCCTAAAATCTAGATATGTTTTACGTAAATTCTCCATAGAAAAATGTATGAAAAATGACGCACATTCCGATATTACGAATTAGTACCTAGCGTCGCCACTAATCGCCAGTGTGTTTTTATATGTCAAGGTGACACCACGCGCGTCGGATGCTCCAGCAAAATTACGTGTTGTGAATTTGTGTTTTTTGTGAAAAACTGTAAGTATAACTAATTTACCAATATAATAAATGTATATAAATCGTAAAAAATACAAAGAATGAATTAGATACTTTGTTGAGTAGGTTATTTTATGAACCTTGTAAAATATGTATCAATTCAGGCTTGAAACATGATTTCAACATGCTATAGCCAATATCATAAACGTATCTAGTCGGTAATCGAGGGTTTTTTTCGCAGGACTGATTGAATTTGAATTTGCCAGGGAAAAGAAAGTTTAGTACGCATTATAAAAATATGAAAGCCAAAAGATCTCGGAAAAAATGTAAGTTCCTTCCTACTTATTTATTTATCTGCCTACTTTACTACGTCTTGTCCTAAATACCTACCTAGAAAAAAATTACGAGATTTCTGTGAAAGTGTCATGTAAAAATCCTAGTTTTATTTGTGTGCTTATCCTGTCTAAGTAGTAATAATAATATAATTTATTTTCATTTGAACAGGGTACATTACAAAGCTAATACAATACCTATGTCATATGATTTAGATCGCTTGATTCAGACATATACAATAGCATGTAAATATTGGTTTGTATTATAAGTAATAAAGTCAATTTCTACCTAGTATTCGTTTTCATGTTCATCATTATTGTCTAAATATCAGATTGTGGAAGTAGGTATGTTTCATAACAGAAATAGCACGGGCACGCGGCTTTGTCGACATACTTACCGCCAAAGAGACGCGACGCGCCTAGGGTCTGGTGTTGTACAAAAATTACAAAATAATTATAAAGTGGATAATAATGATGAATAATATTTCCAGTATTGAAAATAAAGAAAACCTTCAGGCCGAGACTCCAAGCAACACTGCTATGCTTAGACTACACACTATAGACGTAAGTTGTTATACGTAATTCTTGTAGACTTATTACATAAATAAACAAACTACCTTGGGGTGTAAGTGGTTCATATAGATCTTTAAACCAAAGCCAAATTCACCTGCATGCGGTACACCCTGCTGACTGACAAACGAAGCTCTGGCGAAAAGAGAGGTAGGGAGCGTAATTGTAAGCTACCCGACTGGGGAATGTACCTCCACCTCACAGAATACCGCAGCCAAATAACGGTTTCCTTGAGGGCTGTTGTCTTCCTGCGAGTGAGTGAGGTCACCAGAAAGGAAGGAGATGCTGCGATGGCAGCGGGGGTGGCGGGGGTGGCGGCGCGCGAGCGATATTTTATGTTGCGAGCGTTAATATGGCTACGGTAACCGCTTCAGATCAGGCGGGCCGTATGCTTGTCTGCTACCCGACGTAGTATAAAAAAAAAAATACCTAGTTAGTGATGGACGAAGACAAAATCTCAGTAGGGTGAAGTCTTCTAGTATCGGCCTCCTCCTGATATCGGCCTTTGCGAGAAAATGGAATATAGGGTAAGTGCTCCATTGAATGAACCCGGCATTCCAAACTTTGAAAATTACAGCCAGCTACTTATGAGATCCTAACCAAAAAATATTTTATTTTATTATGTTCACAATTTATTCATGATTGATACAGTATACATATTTTAGCAAAAATGCTGATAGTTATTGAGATAATCTGCATTTTATACAAATATGGGGCATATTTGTATAAAATGCAGGTTATCTCAATAACTATCAGCATTGAACACACAAATCACCAGAGAATGAACAAAAAAATCCAGTGAATAAACCTTTTGAAACCCATTGAATGAACTACCACTTTTATATATCAGTTCTATATATAAATTATTATGTAAGAGTTTATTTCGGGTAATTGTTATTGTAAATATATATATTTTTTTATTATATTAAATAGACGATATGATTACTATTATAATTGCGTGTTACTTGATATTTTATAACCTAAAGAGAACTATCTAACATTTTTTTCTATACCACTAAGGTGGCAAACAAGCATACGGTCCGCCTGATGGAAAGCAGTTACCGCAGCCTATGGACGCCTGTAACACCGGAGGCATCACATGCGCGTTGCCGACCCTGTAAAAACCTCTTCAAGCCCTTTTTGAAGAACCCCATGCTGTAGTCTCCTGGGAAAACCTCAACAGGCAATTCATTCCACAGCTTGATAGTACGTGGAAGAAAACTTCTCTGGAACCGCACAGTACGTGACCATTTCGGTTCTAAAGTGTGAGGATGAATTCCCTGTCGATGGCGAGCGGTGCGACTGTAGAAGGAAGCCGTGGGCATCATGTCAAACAACTCCTCTGAACACACCCCATTGTACAAACGGTAGAACACACAAAGGGACGCAAAATCTCTTCTCAGACTTAAAGGTTCTAAACCGTCTGTCAGTTTGGGATCGTCAACAATCCTCACAGCACGCCTTTGAATCGAGTCACAGGGTGCAAGCTGGTATCTAGGCGCTCCCGCCCATAGATGGCAACAGTACTCCATATGCGGCCGAACTTGAGCTTTGTATAAGTCTTTGCCGCGGGTTGAAGTAATGTTTCGCCCTGTTGAGCACACCTAGTTTCTTCGATGCCAGCTTGACCTTCCCCTCCAGATGACATCGAAACTGGACGTCGCTGGAGATGTCAACTCCTAGAATACCAATACTATTGGCGATGGTGAGGGGTGTGTTATCGAAGTGTGGAGCCACAGCAAATGGGGTTTTCTTAGCGGTGAACGCGCAGACTTGTGTCTTAGAGGGGTTAAATCGCACTAAGTTCTGTCGCCCCCAGTCGGACACTCTACTTAGTGTGCTCTCAATTTGCGACACAAGTTGTTCGCGGCTCTCCTCCACCAAAGAACGAGGGATATTTGCGCGGCCCGTGTAATAAGTGTCCCCGGTGCTGTCGTCCGCATAACAATGAATGCTGTCATTATACAACATATCATTAACATGCAGCAGAAACAGCGTCGGGGACAATACAGAACCCTGCGGGACGCCAGCATTGATGTCCATGCTATCGGAGCAACTGCCATCTACAACCGCTCTAATGCTTCTGCTGGACAAGAAGCTAGCAACCCATTCGCATAGCCCCTCGGGCAGACCGTAAGGCTAAGATGCCAAATGCTTAAAACATAATATTAATACTGGATTATTATTATAAAATATTTAATATTATTATTCATCACTTCTATGTTAGATTCTCCTTTCTCTTCTAAACTATTATATTTCTATAATAGAAGATTGGTTCTATATGTCATCATTATTTATTAATTTCTTTTTAGCTTGCATTTTGCTGTCTTTCCATGGTCGTTTTAGCTGAAAGGCACTTCTATGTGGAGATCTTTATTTATTTTATTTAATCAGTTCACTCCGTCTGGTTTTCGTCCTGGGCACTGCACTTCTAAAAGTTACTGAAGATATCAGGCTAGGTATGAAGGATAAACTGGTAATAATAAAAGAACACCTCGTTCGAATATTGGTCAAAAAATTGACAACCGTTTATAAAAGTTGTGTACAAAAAATTAGCCAACTGCATTAAGGCTAAGATGCCAAATGCTTAAAACTGTGTGTTCATTGACTAGATTTTCTTCAATTTCGTGATCCAATTATCGAACACCCCTATAATTTATTTATGATAATTAAAATTTATGCAATCTGCTTTTTGTAAGATAAAACAGTTCTTTTTACATCCTACTATCAAATTTTGTTAACACTATCACACTTATAGTGTCTACAAAGTGAATATCAAAACACGAAGTCTCAGCAATGCCCTAAATTCTGCTCCATACAATCAAAAATACGACAGAATACTTTCATTTTAGGCGGTCGCGATTTTGAAACTATAGGTCACAGGCAAATACCTGTGTGTTCAGTTGACGTAATATAATGTTTCGATTGAGAAAAAAATACTGGCTTGAGTAGAAAAGCTTAGATTTCTTATTATATTGAAAAATGTGTGTTTTGTTCATTCACTGGTGGGTGTTAATTCACTGGAGCACTTACCCTAACTATTAAAATAACCCTAAAATTATAATAGTTTTTATTCAAAAAGCGACTCTATATGCGAATAATCCATATTTTGGTGCGGGTGCTTCAATATTTGAACGTTCAGTTGGCAATAGAGCACGCGCCGGTACCGACTTGTGTCGTTTAGTGGCAGTGGCGAGTCAAATCCCGGTTGCGAGCGCATTGAGTTAGTTAGTATTTAAATGGAATTAAACATACCTATGGTATTTTATATTGTTTTTTATTGAAGAAAAACCAAGGTTTTTACATTTACTTGTCTTTTTTATGAAATAATCGCAGGGTCGAGGTTAGGGATCTTTATTTATTGATAAATCCCAATATCGGCCACCCGGCCGACATTAGGAAAATGCATGAAAACGCTAAACAACATGTTTAGCAATTTTTTATGTTAACAGGAATATTAATAAGGTTAAAAATGAAACAACAGCTTTTTTTATTAAAATTATTGTCCTGAACCGACTTTACAAACAACCAGTTTTTATTACGTTTATTTATATAAAACGTTCAAGATTTTGATCTAGTGTTATGTGTTTCAAAGATGTATTCTAAGGGAGTTCTTAGCTATGTTTGAAGAAATTTGGCCCATTCTTTTTTAATTATTTTTTATAAAAAAAAATAAAGCCATTATCTTTCTTTACAGGAACTAGTTATTGAAAACAGTCAAGAGGGAAAGGTGGATGAAGTGGAAGTTGGGCGTAGAGTAATAGATATTTCTTTTTTTTATAAAGCTCTTCAGGCCATAGGGGACCACGGTCCAATGGATTGTAAGTTAAGTTACCTCAGTATAATAGGTGAAGTAAAAGTTGGTCTGGACTCAAAACTCATCATGAAATGTAGTATGTGTAGTATGAAGTTTACTGTGTGTTTGGTTGAAAAGAAAGAAGATAGCATGGAAGTGAATCATCAAATTGTATCTGGTATCATATCATCTGGTGGGAGCTACTCTCAGTTAAAAACATTAACTGCCGCAGTAACCGTTACCAATCATGTCACCTTCATTATACAATGAAATTAATAATACGGTTTGCGATTGGTGGGAAAAGACAGCAACACATTCCATGGCAGAAGCTGTCAAGGAAGAAGCAGAGTACGCAGTCTATAGGTAGTGTTGATAAAAATGGTACACCATTAATATCTGTTGCTGTTGACGGTTGTTGGAGGAAGAGATCTTATGGTAAGAATTTTTCCGCCTTATCCGGCGCAGCTGCGATAATTGGCATTAAAACTAATAAAGTATTGTTTTTTGGAGTTAAAAATAAATACTGCGTAGTCTGTGCACGAGCCGCAAAGAACAACAGTCAGCCCCCGGAACACCATTGTTTCAAGAATTATTCAGGATCATCTACCGGGATGGAATCGACCATAATAGTTGAGGGGTTTAAACGTTCCATTGTTGATCACGGTGTAATTTATAATAAATTTGTAGCAGACGGCGATTCTAGTACTTATAAAAAAATATTAGATTCGCGTCCGTACGATAATTTAATAGTAGAGAAAATTGAATGCAAAAATCATCTTTTACGAAACTACTGCAATAGCTTGGAGAAACTGTCAAAAGACACTAAGTATCCTTGCGAATTGCGGAAATTCCTAAAAGAAAGGTATTTGCGTTTAAGAACGGGTGTAAAATGCGCGATTAAATATTGGGCGGATCAAAATCAGTCACTCGAAGAAAAAATAAAAAATCTTAGTGAAGATATCCTAAATGGTCCACAACACGTATTTGGTAATCACCAACATTGCAAGGAGTATTTCTGTAGACCTGATACTCGTCGAATAGAACCTGTTGGATTACTTCCAACAATTGTTGGATGCGGATTAATGGACGCGGTAGAAATTTTAAGTAAAAGACTGTCATATCATTCTAGAAGTTTAATTCATAATTGCACAAGTAATATAGTTGAAAGTTTTAACGGAGTAATTGCCAAATTAGTTGGGGGTAAGCGTGTAAATTATTCTTCCCGTGGTTCTTATGCGGGCCGATGCGCAGCTGCTGTTGTGTCTTTTAATACGGGATCGATTCATAGTAAAACTCATGAAGTCATATTTAAATGTAGTCCGATTCCTTTGATCGCGAAAGTGGAAAATTGTAATCGTAGAAACCGTTTAATTGCTAAACCTAAATTAAGATTGAAAAAAAGCCACAACACTGTATCGAAAGACGCTCACTATGGACCAAACTGCGAAAAACCTGATCTGAGTCCAGAATTATATGAGAAAGCCAAGCCATCTTTTTTAGCCGATTTAAAGTTGTCTTGTGCTGAAAGAGAGGAGCTTGAAAGGTCGACCCATTTGCAAAGAAGTAGTGCTGAGTGGATGAGTACAAGGAGAAAATTACTAACCTCATCATCATTCGGGGAAGTTTGTAAAAAACGAGAGAGCACAAGTTGTGCTGCTTTTGTTGGTAAAATCGTTTATGGTAGTAATATCTCCAGTTTGCTTGCTGTACGGTACGGTATCGAAAACGAAGAAACCGAAATTAGACAGTTAGAAATTCAAAAGAATATTAGTATACAAGGTTGCGGTTTGTTCGTCGACGATCAATATGAATTTCTTGGTAATACACCAAATGGCATTTATGCAAACGGTTTAATTGAAATTAAGTGCCCACATTCTTTAGCTGGCATGACTCTTGATGAAGCAATGGCCAAACATACCTTTTGGGCAAGGCTTCCAAGAGCTATGTCATAAATAAAAATCATAACTGGTATTTCCAAATTCAGGGACAGGTACATATTACTAAAAGAAACGTTTGCATGCTTGGCATCTGGTTTGGTGCTACTGTACCTATGAAAGTTTATATTTTAGAAAAGGACGACAAATTTTGGAAGGAGAAAATGGAGATGAAATTAGTTAGGTTTTATTACGATTGCCTACTTCCAGAATTAGTTGATCCTCGGCAGTCACGAAGCATGCCCATTCGTGACGCGCCCAGTATCATAGAGGCTATGAAAGAGAGGAAAGAAAGAGCTTTACGTGTTTTGAAAGAGAAGAACGCCTAATGGTTTTGAAAGAGACTGAGGTAACTTAACTATCCAGCCGGTCGATTCACGTAAACACGCCAGTCCAAAAGTCGTTTTAACTTAGAAACTTAGAAATCGCCTTTTGGTTTTCTGTTTTAAACGCACTTACTTATCTAGTCTTGGATTGTCATAAATCTTTCAATAGCTCAATTACTATACAATTCCTATACGATTTTGAAGAGTTACCTGGTGTAAAGAATCATCAAAATTGTTTCAAAAATACAGCGAATTGAGAATCTTCTTCTTTTTTTAAGTCGGTTAAAAGGGCTTAATTTGCAAAAAACGAAGTGACATTTTTAAGTCCCTACGCTACGGTTTTTATTACGTGAATCGGGCAGCTGGTACTCATTCTGATAAGTTTTGCAATAGCAATTGATTTTATCATCAAATTAGCAGAAATCAAAATTTGATCAGTAATCGTTAAAATGAAAAAACATTAGAATTTTGAACTCATATTTTGTTATTGTTTACTTACTTTTAATTAGTATATTAATAATTTATAAACTTGTGTTTCATTTATTTTTGTACAACCCTAGCACGCTTTTTAGATGGCGACTCATATTTGTTATTGTTTACTTACTTTTAATTATATGAATCATTTTTATACTTTCGTATACTAGCGTAGCAAAAGTTATTAACTCAAAAATTACAAGCAAACAAAGTTGAAAAAAAAGTTGACATGGCCGATAATTGGTGCCACCACCCTATTTGAGTTTACGCAATAGGCACATTTCCTTGCGTAGAGATATACACTAGCGAGGAAAGCTCGATGTTATTTCGACCGTACTTCCTACTGAATTTGCAATTATTTTGTTGAATGAATATTTTACGAAATAAGAATAAACTTTGGTAGGAAAATTACAAATAAATACATAGTTGGAATTTTTGGTAAGTAGAATACAAAAAGGTCAGTCCGGACCTGCTCTTGATTGTTTAATATAAATAGAAAAACATAAAAATTGTGTCTCAACTACTCTTATTAATCTAGTAATTAATATTTATTATCATTTTATAACGAAAAACTAGTCTTAGAATATTTTACACTCGTCGTTTATTTCCAATAATTCAACATTTTTGTTATGCTGTAAATATTCAACTTCAATAACAATTGGAACGTTTGTCGCAAAACATTTTTAAAATCGCGCTGTCTTTGGGTCATTCACCCGCACCGTCGGTTGTTTCAGTAAACAGTAGCGCTGCGGTCGCTCGAAACCGATGTCGCGCCTAGACAATCTGGGCCCTTAAATACATCTTCTAGTGCAGCGGTGAATAGTTTCGGGGAGATGACATCCCCTTGACGTACCCCCCGCTGCAGTTGAATAGGATCAGACTGCTGATTCTGGACGCGGACAGTCATTGTCGCAGCATTATATAGACATCTCAGCACTTCGATATAGCGTTGGTCTACTTGACATCGCTGTAAGGATTCCAGAACAGACCAAGTTTCGATGGAATCGAAGGCTTTCTCATAATCCACAAAAGCCATACACAACGGCAGATTGTACTCAGTAGTTTTCTGCACAATCTGCCGCAGTGTATGAATGTGGTCTACGGTGCTGTAGCCTTTACGAAACCCAGCCTGTTCCGGTGGCTGGTACTCATCGAGCCTTCGAGCGAGACGATTTGTGATAACCCTTGAAAACAGCTTATACACGTGGGTCAGGAGCGAGATCGGCCTATAGTTCTTCAATAAGGTTTTGTCGCCTTTTTTGAAGAACAAAACCACCAAACTCCTGGTCCACGCGGCAGGTGCGGTCCCATTGTGAATGACAGAATTAAACAGACGTTGTAGTTCCTTTAGAACAGCAGTTCCTCCAGCTTTCAACAGTTCTGTTGTAATTCCGTCCTCACCAGGAGCCTTACCATTTTTCAGCTGATCAAGAGCCATCTCAATCTCACCCATGCTGATGTCAGGGATGTCTTCGGTGTAGTGGCGAGTTAACGGAGCTCGGCGATCATGTACACGAGCAGCCGGTGTTGTTTTTGCCGGTGCTTTTTTAAGTAATTGTTGAGTATTATTTAACTATTTTTTTTTTCCAGAATAAACGCCTTGCTGATAGCTGACGAGATTCGCCGAGCTGTGGCCATAGACGTGGGTCTTGGTATACCGAAGATAGACGAAACCAACTGTCCAGGCTTCCAGTGGCCTCCGTTGGACTTTGGATGGAGTCTGGCTGAGGTGAGTGTCAGTTCAACGATCTCCAACATACCTTTAATTATTTTCCAGTCTTTTAATAGGCTATTTGACAATGTTCAAGAGTTGTATAAATTATTTAACAATATCGTAAAATACACGAAACTATAAAGATCTGCAAACTTTCATTCTAATATTATCCATCAGACTTTTTTTTTTTTTTTTTATACTACGTTGGGTGGCAGACAAGCATGCGGCCCGCCTGATGTGAAGCGGCTACCGTAGCCATATTAACGCTCGCAACAGTAAATATCGCTCGCGCGCCGCCTCCCCCGCTGCCAACGCAGCATCTCCTTCCTTCCTGGTGACCTCACTCACTCGCAGGAACACAACAACCCTCAAGGGAATTGTTATTTGGCTGCGGTATTCTGTGAGGTGGAGGTACATTCCCCAGTCGGGTAGCTTACAATTACCACAGTATTACTATTTTTCATACAGTAGGGAATCGCCTTTGACGTGGCACCACATGGCACGATGCCGCCGCCCGCGTAGGTATCCACGCGGTCGTTCGCCGATATGCAAGGGTTGTCACAAAATTCGAAATCAAATAATCTTTAATATTTTTATAATCATTTAGCAACAAGAATATAATATACATATTTACAAATGTTGCACTGTTAAATATTTACGTGAAGGTTTATTTTTAGATTTCAATTTTCTATCATTAAATTTAACAATATAATGAATTCGCATTCGGATAAACAATTTGATCATGAAAATATGGGGGAAACATAAGCATGGCTGTGATATAAACTGTACTTGTTAATAATACCTAACTATAATTTATCTAAAAATATTGTTTCCTACATCACCTGGTTGGTGTTGGTATGTTAACTTATTACGTCTGCGGCGAAGACAAAAAGTCCCTATGTTTATTCGTAACTAATAAACGGCTGAATCAATTTTGATTAGTTGTAAAATTCGTCTTTATTTACATAATAATAGAAACTAGGAATATCAATACCCAAAATGCAATGACTGGATAGCAAAATTTACTGTAAATAATAATAACTAAAATGTGTAAAATAAAAAAGTAAATAAAAATTATCAAAAAACGTGATTGCATAAAAAAAATTAAAAAAAGAAACTAGCCCTGAAACAAAGATCTTAACTACTAGGTATGGATAGGCCATTCTAAGGAGATAATTTGTCACGAACCGATGAGTCATTTGGCTTTTCGACAGCAAAAATAATAAATATGAGAGTGTAAGTTCAAATTGGTGTCCCATTTGTTTATAAAGTTTATAGTGTACATTTACGTGACATAAACATACATATAGGTTCGTCCCACACACATCACGTGCATATAGTCGCAGAGACAAATTTTATGTTAGAAATGGCACAGCCATACGTAGTAATTAATATCTTTGCCCAGAAATCTTGAATATAGGTGAATATAGAACCTTGTATTTTTCTGTCGGTTTAAATAAAATCATAACAGTTGGATATTAGACAAATACCTACTCCTTCTGTGTCCGGCATCCCAACTATTAAGAAGTTGTAAACATATTGGGCAAGAGCATGCGCCGTAAAGAATACATATACCTACATATTTACACTTGAAAACCCCGCTAGGTTGAGTTCGAGTTACGAAGTACTTAACTATTTAGTCATCTGTCGTTGGAGCACAAGAATTCGGTTATTTGTTGTATACTTATAGTTGGAGTACCTTGCACTTCACCAACAATATAGCTACATACATTTCAACAACGACAAAGTAGGTAAGATTTTACGAAATTATAGAAAAAACTTACCTTGCGTCACGGGGAAATCTATGAAATTTTAAATTATTGATGTGTTTCGACATCGAGTTACAACCGTATACAGAACAATTTGTATGCACCATTATATTGAATATGAATCACTGAACGTTTATTAAAAAAACGTTTATAACACTCAGTACGCGCACGTGACTGTCTTTCACGGTGGCTCCCACAAACTATGCTTGTTTGTGGGACGCTGACCGCACCGCCCGCTTCTCCGCGGGTTCCCCTCCCTTGCTCTGCGCAAGTACCTTCGATGCCCAACTGTATGCTTTTAAAACTGTGCAATTACGCTCCCTACCTCTCTTTTCGCCAGAGCTTCGTTTGTCAGTCAGCAGGGTGCACCGCGTGCAGGTGAAGTTGGCTTTGCAATCAAAGATGTTGATGAACCACTTACACCCCCTTCTAGACTTCTTTTAGGGTCGATCAAAGTTTGGCGAGAAAGACCATTTTAAAAGTATGAAATTATTAAAAAAATATATTTCCATTGGAGAAGCAATAATAAATGCTCTAACTTTTATTATGATACTAATTGCATAAACGTAATATTTAACATAGCTGTCGGACAAAATACAAACCTGTGATCTCATAATTCGGTAGTCTTTTGTATAGAGCGTTTTCGGGACAGTCTAAAAATTGTGATTTGAAAATTAACATATCTCGAGAGATTTTTGTGCTATCGAAGTAATTCTTTTACCTATGGTTATATTATGGAGACGTCTCTACATATCAAACCGAAAAAAATGTTAGTCAAATAGCTTATTGCGTCCCTTTGTGTGTTCTACCGATTGTACAATGGGGTGTGTTCAGAGGAGTTGTTTGATATGATGCCAACGGCCTCCTTCTACAGTCGCACCGCTCGCCATCGACAGGGAATTCATCCTCACACATTGGAGCCTAAGTGGCCGCGTACTGTGCGCTTCCAGAGAAGTTTTCTCCCGCGTACTGTCAATCTGTGGAATTGAACTGCCTGTCGAGGTTTTCTCAGGAGACTACAGCATGGGGTTCTTTAAAAAGGGCGTGAAGAGGCTTTTACAGGGTCGGCAATGCGCGTGTGATACCTCTGGTGTTACAGGCGTTCATAGGCTACGGTGACTGCTTTCCATCAGGCGGGCCGTATGCTTGTTTGTCACTTTAGTGGTATAAAAAAAAATGCGTCTATCCTTGAATTCCAAAATGCTAAATACAACAAGCTTCTAGTACCAGAGAGATAAATCCTTAAAAGCATCTCCAACCAATCTCGAAGATGCTGCTCCAAACAATCTGAAACGCTATGAAAGACTGATGCAAATCTACCAGCATTTCTGGACACGCTGGCAGCGCGAATATATATCCGAATTGCAACAACGCCGCAAGTGGAAGACCAACAAAGCCAGTCTAGCTATAGGAGACTTGGTTCTTATTCAAGAAGATGATGCGCCACCTCTTCAATGAATACTTGGGCGCGTTACACGTCTATTTCCTGGTCCTGATGGGATCTCTCGAGTTGCATACACACAGCCAGAGGATGCCTTCGACGCCCCTTGGTTCGTCTCAGTCCTTTGCCCACTTTGGGGTGTAAGTGGTTCATAAACATCTTTGAACCAAAGCCAACTTCACCTGCACGCGGTGCACCCTGCTGACTGACAAACGAAGCTCTGGCGAAAAGAGAGGTAGGGAGCGTAATTGTAAGCTACCCGACTGGGGAATGTACCTCACAGAATACCGCAGCCAAATAACAGTTCCCTTGAGGGCTGTTGTGTTCCTGCGAGTGAGTGAGGTCACCAGAAAGGAAGGAGATGCTGCGATGGCAGCGGGGGTGGCGGCGCGCGAGCGATATTTTATGTTGCGAGCGTTAATATGGCTACGGTACCCGCTTCACATCAGGCGGGCCGTATGCTTGTCTGCCACCCGACGTAGTATAAAAAAAAAAAAGCGGAAGAATTTGAGGGCCAACTTCAACGTTGAAAACCGGAGGCTTCCAACAGGGGAGGATGTTAACGCCTACACAAATAGAGTAGCAATCAAGAGCTCGGTGGCGTAGCGGTCAATGACGCGGCTTCGACACCAACGTTCGTGGGTTCGATTCCCACATAGGACAAACATTTGTGTGCATGAACATGTCTGTTTGTCTTAGTCTGGGTGTTTTCTATGTATCATAAGTATGTATTTACAAAAAAAAAATGTATTTACGTATGTTTATCAGTTGTCTAGTACCCATAACTCAAGCTTCGCTTACTTTGGGGCTAGACGGCGCTGTGTAATTTGTCTGACAATATTATTATTATATTATTATTGCTCCATCTTTAATATGTACAGTTTTAGCGGGCGGACGATTTTTATATTTTTTATTATTCACCTACATTATTCTTCTTACAATTTTTTCCTATATACTAAGCCAGGGTTTCCCAACCAGGGGGGCGCGCCCCCCTAGTGGGGCGTAGAGGGAAGTCAAGGGGGGCTTGAGATGTTTGTGTTTTCAATAGAAAAATTATTTAGTAGAATAGAACATTAATTCATTCGTTTTGTGATTCTTTTTGTACAAATTACATAAAAATAAATATTGTTAAAATAATGCGATTTTTATTGTAGGTACTTACTTACTGAAAAATTTAATGGGGGGGGGGGGGGGGCATGAAAATATTATTTGTGATCCGGGGAGCCTTGATGTAAAAAAGGTTGGGAAACCCTGTACTAAGCAGTCGTGTGCTCCTCGATATATCACCAAATTAATGTAACCATTGCAATAAACCGATGAATCGAACATTAGAAGTTTTATTTGAGGCCCCCGCCTCAACAATAGGCTTGTTGCCCATGTTACAAAATTATAAAAACTCTCTATCAGTAACGTAAAATACATAAAACTAGAACGATCTGTGATCTTAAAATTTTAATAACTTATGTCCGACGTGTTTTATGTTCGGTCAAAGTTTAGTGGGAAAGTCCATTTAAAAGGTATGCAATTATAAAAAATAAACATTACCATTGTAGAAACAATAAAAAATACTGTAACTTTTGTTACGGCACTGGCTACATAAACGCAATATTTAACATAGCTGTCGTACAAATTTCTGATTTAATGCATATAAAATAGCACGGTGTGACGTCATAACGTGGTGACCTTTTGTATGGAGCGTTTTCGGGATAGTCCAAAATTGTGATCTTCAAGTTATCATATCTCGAGAAGTTTTTATGCAATCGAAGTAATTATTTCACCTATTTTTATGTTATTGTGACGTCTTTAAATAACAAATCGAAAAAAAAAATGGGATACAAGCCTATTCTCTACCAGTCAATCTACGGGACAAGCAGAAAATCACGAATGCGGTTCTGAAGAAGCAAAACAAAAGTAATTGAAGTAATAAAATATAATACTGGGACTAATAAAAGGCAAAGTCGAGCTCCTCCGTGCGTAAGTGGGTGCATACAGGCACTGGTAATTATGATATACCCTCATGTAAGAGTATGTTTCTCTTTCAGGTCCTGAACGCGGATTCAGAGAAATGTGATAAGAGAAAAGATGAAGATGACATCAACGAAGACATTGATAATAAGTTAGTTCTGTTTTCTATATTTGACGAGCTCGGTGGTCGAATGGTTAGCAATGACCACTTTGACACCGAGGTCGCGGGTTCAATCTGTACAAGACAAACACGTCGGGTGGCAGACAAGCCGGCCTGATGTGAAGCGGTTACCGTAGCCATATTAACGCTTGCGACATAAAATATCGCTCGCCAACCCCGCTGCCAACGCAGCATCTCCTTCCTTTCTGCCCTCCGAAGCACTCTTTTTGAATAGACGTGATAAAAAAACCTTCGTCCACTATGGTAACTGAACTCATATAACCAGTTACAAGAGAAGAATACTTTTTTTAGGACAACAGAAGAAGAATTGAAGGGAGTTGAAGAAGACGGTCAAGGAGAGAAAGAGAAGACTGTTAATGATATATTACAAGAGAAGGAAAACGCTGAAAATGTAAGTATATATATGATGTTTTTGTTATATATGATACGGCAAACGAGCATGTGGGTCACCTGGTGGAAAGCAATCACTACCGCCCATGGAGATCAGGTCAGAGACTTGGGATGCAAGTGGTTTATCAACATCTTTGAACCAAAGTCAACTTCACCTGCACGCGGTGCACCCTGCTGACTGACAAACGAAGCTCTGGCGGAAAGAGAGGTAGGGAGCGTAATTGTAAGCTACCCGACTGGTGAATGTACCTCCACCTCACAGAATACCGCAGCCAAATAACAATTCCCTTGATGGTTGTTGTGTTCCTGCGGGTGAGTGAGGTCACCAGAAAGGAAGGAGATGCAGCGTTGGCAGCGGGGGTGGCGGCGCGCGAGCGATATTTTATGTGGCGAGCGTTAATATGGCTACGGTAACCGCTTCACATCAGGCGGGCCGTATGCTTGTCTGCCACCCGACGTAGTATATAAAAAAAAAAAAAAAAATCAGCAACACCAAGGCGTCGCCGATCCGTTGCCAGCATATACTTCTTCCTTTCTTCCTTTCTGGTGACCTCACTCACTCGCAGGAACACAACAACCCTCAAGGGAATTGTTATTTGGCTGCGGTGTTCTGTGAGGTGGAGGTACGTCCCCAGTCGGGTAGCTTACAATTACGCTGTACTCTTTTTTGTCCTTTTTTTACTTGCCGGTTAATCGAGAGGTCTTGGTTTAAAATCCCAACTAGGCGGGGAGGTCGATTTTTTAACCGACTTCAAAAAAGGAGGAGGTTATCAATTCTGCTGCATTTTTTTAAATGTTTTACTTTTACATTACTCCGTCATTTATAAACCGATTTGAAGAAAATAGTATATTTCATTACAAGTGCGGAAAGCCTGTCATTGCAAAGAGTTCCGACAAATGTGTACCCGAGCCGAGGCGCAGCCGAAGGTGAGGGTTGACAGTCGGAACAAGTTGCAATGACGGTTCCGCACGTGTACTGAACAACTATTTTTAATACAGTTGCGAAAAAATGAAGCAATTTAATAAAATATTAAAAACACAATAAACTCAACTAACTAATCGCAAAGAAAATTTTTGGAAAATGGCGCCAACCGTAAAATAATATAAGCAGAGATTTTTTTTTTGTTTTCTTCACCCATTCTGGGTAGGCAAAGGGAACTATGCCCATACAGACAAGTCTTCAGTAGAATTTTTTTATTGATATTTTTTTATTTAATGAGATGAAATGAAATGAAACCTAACCTAATTCATTGAATCAAATCATTAAATTTGATATTGAAACAAATTAGTAGTTTATTTTTAGAAATATTTGCATGAATCATAAAAACTTCTATGAATTTTTTTTAGTAAAAACTTCGTGGTTGTTTTTTTCTTTTTAATAGACATTATTTTGACAGTTGGGAAAGAGAACGCACGAGTTCGGAAAAGGTAAAGAAAAAGCACGAGTGTGTAATTGCCCACATCCCGAACGCTATACGTCCCTGCAATACGCCACTTTTTGAGCAACTGTATTAAAAACTTTTTTTATTTGAAAGAGTATACTGCCAACTTGGTCCCAATTTTTTTTCATATCATAAAATTCAGTTCTGATAGTGTTTTTTAACTATTTAGTAGTGCTTACGATTGAAGAGTAATTTTGTTAAACTTAAATCAACTATTTAAATAATAATGTTTATTATTTAAATAGTTGATTTAATTTTTTTATTATTGCTATCTCTTTTTAATCACGGGTCAAGCCCTTCACGGGTCAAGTCATTTGATAGGCGTGCGCGGGGATATGGATCCAACGCGTAGAGGCCCCTTTGAGAAGTTTGATGTAATGTTATACGCCCGCCGTGATCCGCTCCAGGATATGTCAAAGGAACGACATACCCATGAGCAGGTCTCGGCAGGCGTTGAGACTATTGCGAAGTGCGATGGAAAATAAATGGGCTATGGAGATGAGATCTGGGTGAACTTAATACCGGTTATTGCTATTATTTTTGTGCAGAGTTTCGAAATCGGGACATGGAGCAACGACATGGCGTACAACATCCCGCCGGAGACGGAGTACGACGAGTTCATGGAGCCGCTGCCTTCCAACGTGACCCTCGTCACTTCAGAGTCGGGTGAGTTCATCAACACATGGTCATCACACTGCTGGGATACCGGTCTCCCCTCAATGCGAACGGGCACTAAGAATTTTAGCTATAAATTAAATTACATCATCATCAGGTCATTTTAGTCTCCACTACAGGAGCACGACCCTCTCTCATCCGTCCTAGACGGAAGGAGGAATTGGCCTACGCTCACCACGCTGGCCAAACAGGTTGGGGAGGCCTGATCGATATTTGATAATGTATTTCCCTTAGTCGCCTTGTACGACATCCACGGGACGAAACGGAGTGATTCTATTCTAGTCTGCCGGAAACCACACGGCCAAAATTAAATTACATCTATACTAATATTATAAAGCTGAAGAGTTGTTTGTTTGTTTGTTTGAACGCGCTAATCTCAGGAACTACTGGTTCGAATTGAAAAATTCTTTGGCTATATAAGTTAATCTAATATTTGTGTATATTGTTAATCTAATATTAGTGTATATTTGCATGCCAAAATATTTCTGGCAAATGTGACGGATCAAACTTCTAATGTTATTTGTACACCTGCATACCCACATTTAAGCAAATAAAGGATTCTATTCTATTCTATTCTAAGATCACGTTAGGATCACCAACAGGAGCGAGACACCAATGAAGAATAGGAAAAAGATATTCCTTTTGAGGGCTTTCGTTGCGTGCGCTGCGTAAACAGTTGAAGTTACGCAAAAATCATGTAGGATGAAATTGTTCCTCTTTAAAAGTTCTAAAAAAATGTCCGCGACAGCATATGTCTATCTTTTAAGATTATATACACTACAAGCGGCCCGGTACGTGCTTTGCTACGTATAAAGTAAAATAATAAAAAAAATAATTGGAACACCATTTTTTCATTTATTCAAACAAAACAATATTTCATTAATTGCTAGCATAATAAACAATATTTTTCCATTTTGAGCATGAATAAACAAACGGCGGGGGGGGGGGGGGGGGGGTTCCGACTCTGGAACAGGCAACATAAAGTCGAAGCACGTCCAAAATGAAATGACCGCATGAATGACATAACAACATGATTAGTACTGTCAACACTGAAAAAAATTTCAATTTGACAGCACAATCCTCATCTGAAAAAAGTTTCAATTTAACAGCAAAATCCCCATTAACAAAATGATCCGCCATTTATTGAATTCAATTGTTACAAAAAATGTGATAAATGAAGAACCGCTCCACCGATTTTGTGCAAACTTCACCTAAACCATCTACTAAATAGTCCGAATAAACCCTAAACATTTGGTTTGGATAGGTGAGCCCGTTCTTGAGTTATAAAATTACAACGAAAAGTGGCATTGATTTTTGTATATATAGATAGATAGATAGATATATTTGTTACAAAAAATGTGATAAATGAAGAACCGCTCCACCGATTTTGTGCAAACTTCCCCTAAACCATCTACTAAATAGTCCGAATAAACCCTGACAACAACGAAAACTGGCATTGATTTTTATATATATAGATAACCTTTTTTATGGTAATCAAATTTGTTTACAATTAATGCATTATTTTCAAACAAATTTGAAAGCAGGTATAAAATTAGTAGGTACCTACATAAATTATTCACCATAAGTTTTTTTTCTTAATTATACGGTTATGTTAAGTACTTGTTTTCCTGATATTCACGCGGACGAAGTCGCGGGCAAGCGGGCAACAGCTAGTTAAATATAAAGTTGATACTGTAGATTGTCGGCACTTGGTGGAACATTATTATCATAATGTTATATATAATAAAGCACTTGCACTGTTCCACGTAATTATATTTATTTTTACCGACCGGTTTCGCCGCTAAGGCATTAGCCTTGATGTAAACAGATCATTGTGATCACCGACCTTGATAATGCCTTAGCGGCGAAACCGGTCGGTAAAATTAAATATAACTGATTAAATGTTGTTTGTTTTCAGGGGGTGTGAACTGGTCTGAGAAACCTAGGTCTCATTACAACCCGCCGCGGGCCTTCTCGATGGCTGACAGTGACTGCTCTTATATGTCGAGGTAAATCAACCGATTTTAACTTACTCGCACCAAAAAGTTCTGTCACTAATTTCTCTGCCGAATTATGAGTTGTGGAATTCGCTGCCGGAACACTTGTTTCCTTCTTCTTATAATGGTCATTTAGACGAAGCGTGAAGAAATACTAATATAGGTCGTCAAGAGGTCGGGGGCGTCCATAAATTACGTGAGGTCTTTATGGGGGGGGGGGGGGGGGGGATCTTACTTAATCTCATTTTATAAATTTTCGTTTAAGTATTTATTATGTAATTCTATCACTGTGATTTAAGATATACTAATACTAGTCTTAAATGAAAATAATTGAGCAAATTGTTTTTTTTTTTTTTAAATAAATCCATCGCTTTCACCACCCAAAATACAAATTTTTAAAAGTTTCACCATTTTCTATGGTCTTTTTTGCAGGTAACCTCTGAACACGTGGTCCGACTGCTTTGTCCGACTAATCGGACCACGTGAACTTTTTTTTCCTGTTGGTTCGATGAGGGAGTCTGACTATGACATCTTGCCATTATTTAGAAAACATGGTCCGAATACATATGTAAAAAAAGTTTGTATTTTTAATATTTATTTATTTAAATAGTGCACCTTTCCACTCCCAGCGTTCTAAAAAGATTTATTATGAGAAAAGAGAATCGCATTAGTACACAATATGAAATTGTCACGAGAAATAGTTTCCTTGGATCGTTTTTGTTGCAAACCACCATTAATTTTTGTAATCCGTACAGATTTAATAGGGTGATAGTTTGTAGTACGATTAATCGAAACAACAGGAAAAAAAGTTCACGTGGTCCGATTAGTCGGACAAAGCGGAATTGCCATTCCTCATAGTCCGATTAATCGAACTAACAGGAAAAAAAGTTCACGTGGTCCGATTAGTCGGACAAAGCAGTCGGACCACGTGTTCAGAGGGAAATTTACTGTTTAGCATTCGTAGAGGTGGTGGAATGTTGTTCCAACATCTAGTGGCTTGATAACTAAAATTGCCCTCGTATGCCATCGTGTTATGAAAAGGTGAATACGAAGAAATCTAATATATAAAATTCTCGCGTCGCTGTGTTTGTTGCCAAACTCCTCCGAAACGGCTGGACCGATTTTTATGAAATTTTGTGTGCATATCGGGTAGGTCTGAGAATCGGCCAACATCTATTTTTCATACCCCTTAATGATAAGGGTGACTCACCCCTAAATATATTTTTATAGACATTTTTTTTAAATTTTATTTCGATTTAGGATTGAAAAATACATACAACTTCAAGTTTTCATCTTTCTACCATCAAACCCTAAATTTATATTGCCAGGTCAGCTAGTCTTAATATATAAAAATTTCGTGTCACGTTGTTTGTCCGCGATGGAATCTTAAACTACTGGACCGATTTTAATAAAATTTTGCACAGTGTTTACAGTTTGATCCAACTTGAGAGATAGGATAGTTTGTAACTCATCGGAAAAATTAACGTAAAAATATTTAAAGACGATGCGCAGTTTAGGGGCGTAAGGGGTTCATCAAGATCTTCGAACCAAAGCCAACTTCACCTGCACGTGGCGCACCCTGCTGACTGACAAACGAAGCTCTGGCGAAAAGAGAGGTAGGGAGCGTAATTGTAGGCTACCCGACTGGGAAATGTACCTCCACCATACAGCATACCGCAGCCAAATAACAATTCCCTTGAGGGTTGTTGTGTTCCTGCGAGTGAGTGAGGTCACCAGAAAGAAAGGGAGGAGATGCTGCGTTGGCAGCGGGAGTGGCGGCGCGCGAGCAATATTTTATGTTGCAAGCGTTAATATGGTTACGGTAACCGCTTCACATCAGGCGGGCCGTATGTTTGTCTGCCACCCGACGTAGTATAAAAAAAAAAAGTTCGCCGGGCCAGCTAGTATCTTATAAAATACGTGTATAAAAGTGTGTTTGTGTGTACACATAACGAAAACATATATCTAAATATATTTTATCTACACTCAAATCGAAAAATTCGAATTACGAATTCAAAGACGGTTTTATACAGACGCAGTTTATAAACGCATATACATAAAATTAAAAATAAAACTCATTATAGTACCGCTATCTTTTTTTTTATTAATTCATTAAACTAGTCTATGGTTTTAGGCTGAATATGAAAAAAAAGGCGCACGCATGCGCAGTTCGAACAGTGAAAAAAATGGCGCACGCATGAGTAGTTTGATCTTAATTTCCCGCGCTTCCCATACATTTTTTTGCCGATCGTGTTTTTGTATTCGGAATTCCAAAAAAGTTTACTAAAATCCTGTAAGTGATTAAAATATGATTGGAGAAGAAAGTAGTGACGGCGAGATTTTCACTCCGCCAGATATTCTAGACGCGGCATCGGCGTTAACTGAAAGCTGAAAGTCTCCTGCCAGAAAAGAACCGTATTTTGTTTAATTTCAATTTTTCCTATGAGTGAAGATAAAGTAGTGTATGAAACTGCATATAACTTAGGTATTAAAACACTCGAGTCAACCTATTATCGCACTCGGCTTCGCCTCATGCGATAAACAGACTCTCGTGTTTTAATACCCCTTCTTATATGACAGTTGCATAAACTACTATTTTATTTTATTTTCAGTGATTTCGACACAGACACTGATTCAGACTACAGCTACGAGGATTCCAGCGGGTTTGGAAGTGGCAAGGTTACCGGTAAGTGTTAACATGCGTGCATGAGGTCAAATGACATGAGTTACGTTACATTTGTAGCAATGAATGAATGAATGAATGAATGAATTATTTATTTGCTATGAATGTGGTTGAATACAGTTGAATAGTCATTATATGCTTAGAGCCTTGACATTCAGCCAATAATGGCATGCAAAATTTACATAATATGCACGTGTAACAAATTAAAACAAAATTTTTAACTAATTTCTATAGAACAGTAATAATATAATAGTCATTTTATGTCAATTTTATAATTTAAATATTCATTTAATGAGTAAAAACACTTGTCATTAAGCCATGCTGATAATTTTATTTTGAATAGTTTTAAGTGAAGGTCAGTTAAGGATGTGGGTAATTTATTATAAATTTTGATGCAGTTAATATGACAATTAGAATGAAAGTATGTTGTCCGTATTAGTCCGTAGCAAGATGCCGTCTGCAATGAATAGGTACTCTTTGTATTAAAAGTGTCTATAGGCTATGTTAACCACTTTACATCAAGCTGGCCACATGCTTGCCACACAAGTGGTAAAAAAATTGATCAATGATCGGTTGTAAGTATACACAGTAAAGTTTCACAAACAAACAAATACATAGGAAATATACCTACCAATCGACAGACAGTAAGGATGATTACCAATGAAGAGCGCCGTCTTCTAAGACAGGCATC
This sequence comes from Hypsopygia costalis, assembly GCA_937001555.2. NCBI lineage: Eukaryota > Metazoa > Arthropoda > Insecta > Lepidoptera > Pyralidae > Hypsopygia > Hypsopygia costalis. Next base: position 2,672,892 of record OW443355.2, read on the forward strand.
TTGTTTGGAGTGTAAGAGGTTCACCAGGATCTTTAGAGCCAAAAAGAGGCTCGTAATGATGAACACAGGGCCCTTAGACTTCCACAATGGTCAGTTTTGTGACGTTTGCAACCATCTTCCTCCTGCAATCTTTATCATCGGTGCCTCTCACAGACCGAGTATTTCGTAGACATGGGATGTATACGTGGCGACCCTGTCAACAGTAAGCTTTCGAACGATTAAATTAGTACCTTTTTCAGGGTTCCGTACCCAAAGGGTAAACTGTGGAACCCTATTACTAAGGCTCCGCTGTCCGTCCGTCCGTCCGTCTGTCATCAGGCTGTATCTCATGAAACGTGATAGTTAGACAGTTGAAATTTTCACAGATGATGTATTTCTGTTGCCGCTATAACAACAAATACTAAAACAGAATAAAATAAATATTTAAGGGGGCTCCCATACAACAAACGTAATTTTTTTGCTCGTTTTTGCTCTCAATTGATAACGGTTATAGGTAGACGTTTGAAATACTCACATAATATTTAGTTATATATTTACTTTAAAAATTAATAATTAAATAAAAATAAAACAAATATTTAAGGGGGGCTCCCATACAACAAACTGATTTTTTGCCGTTTTTATAGATAACTAGCTGTCCCGGCGAACTTCGTACCGCCTAACAGTCAATAATAATAATAATAATAAAATTAAAAAAATAATTTTAAAAAGAGATACAAATATAATAATAATAATAAATTTTTATTTGCTTTAAAACATGGTATACAAGGGTGTTAACACATAAATTGTACCTGAACATACATGTTTTGCTATAAGAAATAGCATGCAAATATTAGTTACAGAAATCACTTAAGCTATAAAAATTTTTGTCTGTGAGCCATTTATATAATGCTTTTTTAAAACGTACGTGACTTAACATTTTTATGTCCTCTGGTATCTTATTAAATATTTTAACGCACATACATAAACAACTAACCTTATATTTTTCAAGTTTAGGCGTTTCGTCATATACCAGTCTATCAGGGTTTCTTGTGTTACGAGAATATATATCACTTGCTTTTTTAAATAAAATTTTGTTCTTAGATACAAACATACAAACTTCATATATATAAAGTGATGGAAGAGGTAGTAAACCAAGGTTCTTGAAAAATGGTCTGCACGATTCCTTAGGTTTCAATCCACACATTGCCCGAATGCATTTCTTTTGGGCAATAAAGGCTCTTTGGATATCTGTACCATTACCCCATACAACAATTCCATAACGTAATACAGATTCAACATATGCTCGATACGTCATTACGGCAGTTTGTCTATTTGTTACATGTTTTACTTGTTTTAGAGCGTATACAAATTTATTTACCTTCGTGCATATGTCCTCTACTTGCATTTTCCAATTCACATGTTGATCTATGAATGTCCCCAAAAACTTAGTTTGTGTTACTTCTTTAATTTTCGATATATTCATTTTCAAATTATATTTTATATGATTTATTAAATTGAATATAATGTGATTTATTTAAATTAAATTGTAAATTATTTAGATTAAGCCATTCTATCACTTTGTCAATTGTATTATTAATGTCTGTTTCATGTCGCAATTTCGAATTAATAGATTTTTCGCATGTCACAATAATTGAGATGTCATCTGCATATAATATACATTTATGATTTATAATGTCTGTGATATTGTTAATATAAATTAAAAAGAGGATTGGACCCAAGATACTCCCTTGTGGGACGCCGTATTTGTTTGTCTTAAATTTAGATGCATACGATATCATGTCTTTATTTTCGTTAATTTTATTAATCATAACACACTGCTGTCTGTCTGACAAATATGATGCCAGCCATTGCAGTGCTATTCCTCTGACCCCTATTTTTTCTAATTTTTGTAATAATAAGTCATGTGAAACGAAGTCAAACGCCTTAGATAAGTCAAAGAATAACCCTGTGGTCCAATGGTTTTTATTAAGACTAGTCAATATTGTTTTGATAACAGAATAAGTAGCCAAAGTAGTGGACTTATTCTTCTGGAAACCATATTGCTCATCTTTGATAATATTATATTTATTGCAATAGTCGATTATTCTGTTGTACATGCATTTTTCAAATATCTTTGATATTATTGGTATAAGAGTGATTGGACGATAATTGTTTATGTCATTTGTGCTATCCTTTTTAAATAAAGGCTTCACAATAGACAATTTTAACGCATCTGGAAAAGTCCCCAAAGAGAATGACATATTGATTAGATGTGTCAAAATAACTACTAATTCTTCTGTGCATTCTTTTATTATTTTAGTGTTAATTTCATCATAACCCTCAGATTTCGTGCTATGCAATAATTTTATTACCTTTTTCCCTTCCTCTTCCGACACTGGTTTGAGATACATTGAATTAGCTCTCAAACAGGTAGTTGGCTTGTCATGTAATATTTTTGATTGTTTGTCTACCAGTCCTATAAAATGGTCATTAAATGCATTCGCTATTTCTGTAGGGTCAGTTATGGTTTTGTTGTCAATTATTATTTCATTTATAGTTCCTTTGATTTCATTTTTGGATATTTCTCTTTTGATGATTGACCATGCTGCTTTACATTTATTGTCATTTTTTTCCATGAACTTAATATTTTCATTTTGCTTAGATTTATAAATGCATTTTTTCAACAATTTTGAGTATGTCATATATTTATTTTTATTGTGTATATTTTTGTTGGTATAATAATTATGACGTAGTGTCCTTTTTGTTTTACAGCTTATTTTTAACCCTTGGCTTATCCAGTTATTCTTTGTATTACAATTATTAATTTTAATTTTAATTTTGGGGAAACAAAGGTTATACAATAGACATATCATGTTATGAAAACTATCGAATGCTTTGTTTATGTCCGTTTCATCATATACTTCTGACCAAGTCAGATTCTGTAAACATTCTTTATACTTTTGGATGTTCTCTTTACTATAGTCTCTTTTATAAATGAAATAAGAATGCGTATATCCCATTGATTTATTCTTTACGGGAAAACTCAGCAGTTGTGCTGTGTCATGGTCAGAGAGATGAAGCGGCAGAACTCTACTTTTCGCCTCTGAAATATTGCTGAGAATGTGGTCTATGCACGATAATTTACGTGTAGGAACATTAATATGGATTTTCAAATTGTGATTATTACATAGATCCTGTAAATCATCCGCCATATCATGTTTTTTCAGTGTGTTTATGTTAATGTCTCCTGCTATAACAATTCGCTTTTTAGATGCATACTTTTGGGTAATGTTGTTTAATAGTTCGTCAAGTTTTGTCAATAATATACTGGCGTCTGAGTTTGGGGTTCTATAGAGACAAATTATAATTAAATTATGTTGTGGCATTTCAATGCCACAAGCTTCGAAATTTTTCTTTGTGGCATATTTTTTCGTTAATGTTAAGCTTTTGTACATTATACCTTTTTTTATAAGAATACAAGACCCGCCCCTCTTATTTTCTCTACAGAAGCTCGCTGCCATTACATAGTCATTAAATTTAAGACGACTATCGCAGTTTTCTGATAGGAATGTTTCAGTAAGACATAAGACATCTGGATCCATAAAATTTTCTCTAAGCTCAAGTAATGTTAATTCTAATATTTCTTTTTTTGATAGGACACTAGCTATATTTTGATGAAGGATTCTAAAATGCCGTTCTGTATTTTTAGTCTCGAAAAAATTTTTCTTTCCTATTTGTCATGGGAAAGTAGTACGGGATAGTACCTTTTTTTGTAGGAACTGAAATTTGTGCGGGCTGATCGTCATTATTTTTAGTGTCTCGAGCTACATGTCTATTGCTGTTGCTAAAATAAAAAGGTATCGTGCCTTTTTTGGGCTTGGATTCAACGGCAGACAATTTAGAACCTGATTTATTACGTGTTTTAATTATTTTCTTAAGTTGAGAAATGTCTAAGTATTTATTTCTATAGTCACTGTAGTCAATTACATAATTAATTTTTTTACAAATGTCCATTACATTGTCGTATTTACAATTCAAAAAATTACAATTTTTGTACTGGTTACACAAATTTTCAATACTGTTATTAAGTTTAGTTACATTTAAGTTATTGTCGTTTGGAACGCCTAATACAACTATAGTCTGTTTGTCAAACATATTCAATATAATTCTTAATTGTCTTAAAGTTATTTTATAATTGTAATCATTTTCGCCTAAACACAATACTAGTTTATCTTTTTCTGTCAATGACATATTACTACAACTTTTTGTTATTTCCGTACTAGGTGCATTAGGTTTCGTTTCTGCGGATATTTTATATTTTTCATAGTTTGTGTTGTTTCTTGAGTGTGAGATTGTTGCTGCTAATCCCACGCATTGTTGGGTTCCGCAGATAAATATTTTCCTATCCGGTTCGTCAAATTTTTGGTTTCGCCTTGTATTTGTTGGTAAAATAATTGGTTTTATGTTGCTTTTCAATTTCATTGACAGTATTTCTATTTGTTTATTAAGTTGGCCAATTGGCATTGGCATTTTTTATTTTTTGGTGTAGTTCTGTAATTATCTGTTGCATATGAATTATTTTTATATTGTTGTTTCGATTCACGTTCGGCGATGTTGTTGCGGAATTCAAGCCGTTGTACGAAATAGACTGTCTTGTTTTCTTTTTTACACTGCTGCAGATCATACTGTCATCTAAAGGTTTTTGGCATAATGCTTTTAATAAATTAATTTCCGAAGTCATTTTTGTAATTAATCTTTGCATCTCATTATTTTCTAATATTGTATTTTCCAACTCATTTTGAGTACTTTCCAGTTCACATGTAAGAATCGATACTTTTTCTTTAAGTTCCTGAATTGTTAGTATTTCGGATGTTGTGCCATCTACACTTTTAGACAATAACGGCGAGGAAAAAGATTCATCCGATGCTTCATTCTCTGTGATTATTGGTGAATCTAAAAATGTTTGAGAGTTAGTATGTAGTTTTGTTGGTGTAGATTGCGGTAAACGAGGCTGTTCATTGTGTAACTTGTGGATTTGGGTATTTATAGGTGAAGACTCTGATAAAAGATTTTGTGCTTTACTTAACTTCTGAGTTTGTTTAATTAATCTTACTTCTTTCGATGAATTTTGGCCCTTTCTTAATGTTATATTGCTTTGTACCTTCGTATTTGATATTCCTTGATTGTTTATGCAATGTTTACATTTCCATTTGTTTTTCGATTCGCGGTTCATTAAGTGTAGTTTCTCAGAATAACCAGCGCAATCAAACTCGTATCTATTTTGGCATACTATGCATAATACAGTGTTCTTTACATGCACCGAGTGCTTACATGCATAGCACTGTACTGGTGCTGCCATCTTGCGGTCGTCGTTGTTATTAATACCCTTTGTACTCTGCTTCGATGTCATGCTGATTTATTTACTTTATCTAACCAATTTTAAATTTGCTTTAGAAAGTTTATTATGTCGCAAAAAGTCTGACGGGTCTGGGATTCGATCCGTAAACCTTTGGGGTAATACGAACATAAATCGTCGTTACCACTGAGCCAGTTATGTATTACTAGAAGTGGTGAAATTTACAATGTCTTTATTATGTCAAATCTAACGTGTCAGTTTTAACAGCTGATCACAGTCCAAAGTTCAACATTTGAAACGTAACACTATTTTATCAACGGAAAAAATCACACACTAATTTAGTTATTTCACTTATTTCACAATAATACACTGGTTTGTTTTTTTTATGATGTTCATGTATTTTGTCACGTACAATTGTTTTAAATGAGTTTATATTTGTAATGTTATTATTTGTAAGATAAATTACATGCACAGTCACAAATCACAATTATTTGGGAAATATTTGGGTATAAGTCTGGATAACACTTGTGCATGATATTTTGGCACAATAGTCACGTTTTACATACTTTTTGATGTTGAATATTTACAAATTCTATTTTTACAAAAAATCGACACAGAGCAGTTGTTTACTTAGACAGCGCCATCTGTCATCAATGTCTGTCAAATGAATGTCGTGATGTAGATATATATATGAACAAAATTTATGATTTCTTGAAATTAATACAATGAATAATAGAAAATAATAGAGAAGCTGTCAGTCTAATTGTACACGCAAGTTAAGCAACGTCAACCGTAGCCTGTTCATGGATGAGTTTATGTTATCTCGAGCTCGTCCGTGCTTCGGAAGGCACGTTAAGCCGTCGGTCCTGGTGTTTATCATTAGATGGCAGTCCTTAAGCCAAGTTAGTGGCCCAACCCGTAGTTGAGCAGCGTGTTGGAGTATGCTCTAAACATCTTCGGTTGAGGGAAGACCCGTATCCCAGTTGTGGGTAAATAATAAGTTCAGTACTTTACAAAGTCACAAAAAAAGTACCAATTGACAACAATAAATATTTCAATCCACAAAACAAATCACAGACAACATTCGCGACGCAAAAGTGAGACCAATCGATTTGACATTTACATAACAATCAATAAATATTCCAATCCTTTTTAAATGGCACTATTTGTATGGGAAAACGTTTTTTCTTTTATTTAATTCTTTCGTCAATTTTTCAATGTTTTTAATACTTTCCCGACCAAGACACGACATTATTTTATATATTATATAGATTTATGGAGCTTGATTTAAATTTCTGAACGCACGCATAAATATTTTAGAACCAATTAATCAGCCTGGCGCAACTCAAAGTAAAAAAACGACTCTATGAATCGGAAGCGAATTTGGTACAAATTCTGATTGTTTTCGCTTCCATTTCATACATATTAGAATTACGCTATTTGTATGGCACATCCGTCTCTTAAAACGTAGTGGTTACATTCTCTTTGCAATAAATATTTAAATCCACAAAACTGTTTTCAAAACAAATCACAGCCAACTTTCAAGACGTAAAAATGAGACCAATAGAGTTAACATTTGTTTTTAATCTATGACATTTGTTCTATAATGAGCTTAATATACATTTCTGAACGCACGCATATATTTGGCGTACGCACGTACGACAACGTCACATTTGACAGCTACGACAACCACGAACATTTTGTATGGGAAAATGTTTTTTCTTTTATTTTATTTTTTCGAGAATTTTCCAATGTTTTTAAGAGTTATTCTGCTATTCGGGACGGAAACAAATCCAACAAATCAAAAACCATGGCAATCGGTCCAGCCGTTCTCGAGTTATAAGTGTTGTAACAAACACGACTTTCTTTTATATATATAGATGGTACGGAACCCTCAGTACGCGAGTCCGACTCACACTTGGCCAGTTTTTTTTATACCACTAAAGTGACAAACAAGCATACGACCCGCCTGATGGAAAGCAGTTACCGTAGCCTACGAACTCCTGTTACACCTGTTCTGTGCATGAACATGTCTGTTTGTCTTAGTCTGGGTGTTTTCTATGTACTATATGTATTTACAAAAAAAAATATTAAGTATTATATCAGTTATCCAGTAGGGTACCTACTGGAGTACAAGCTTTGCTTAGTTTGGGACTAGATGGCAGTGTGTAATTTGTCCAGGAATATTAATTATTCGAATCTCTTTTTATCACGGGTCAAACACGGTCATTTGATAGGCGTGCGCGGGGATATGGATCCAATGCGTAGAGGCCCCTTTGAGAAGTTTATTTTAATGTTGTATTATTTACTATTTATACCCGTGAATGTTTTCTCCACCCCAGCACCCTCTAGCTTCAGGATTGAGTACAAAACCGCCCACGAAGCGGAGGCTTTCGATGTGGAACGCAAGAAGGTGAATCCAGCTCCGCAGCCTGACCCTAATGATGATGAGCTGGATAAAATGGAACATGACATGTTTATCAGGAGTGGTGAAGCGCCGAAAGAGGTAAACTTAAGGTTTTTAACCGACTTCAAAAAAGGAGGAGGTTCTCAATTCGACTGAATGCTTTTTTTTTTGTATGTATGTTCTTCGATATCTTCGCGAATTGTGAACCGATTTTCAAAATTATTTTTTTATTTGAAAGGGTATGATTGCAAGGTGGTCCCATATTCACCAAGTCAGGATCTGATGATGTAATCCCAGGGAAATCAAGGGAAACCCTTAAATTTTATAAGCACGTATGGTCAAATTCTTTTTTTTTTATTTGAAAGGGAATGATTGCGAGGTTGTCCCATATTCACCAAGTCAGGGTCTGATGATGGGAGCCCAGAAAAATCGAGGGAAGCCCTTGTATTTGTCTTGTGGTTGCCGGCAGAATAGAATTGCGCCACTCTATTGCTCTGCACTGGATGTCGTACAAGGCGACTAAGGAATCTTGTGTGACGCAATAACTTTTCTCCCGGAAGACGGGCAGCAGCGTCTCCCGGGGTATTCCACCAATAAGCTGCGCTCGCCAAATTAAGTCGGTTTTTTTAAAAAAAAAAAACTTTTCTTAAACTCACACTCTTAGTGTCTAAACACAATACGCAGCCGAAGTTCGGCGTCATTACGCCTGCAATGCTTTTTCAATTACTATAGATACATTTGACTAAAATTACGTTGCGTTTTTCTAACCGCGCGGAATGATCCATCGTACCAATTCTAACCGCGCGGAATTTCGGCCGCGGAAATTCAGCTTTTTTTTTTATACTACGTCGGGAGGCAGACAAGCATACGGCCCGCCTGATGTGAAGCGGTTGCCGTAGTCATCTTAACGCTCGCAACATAAAATATCGCTCGCGCGCCGCCACCCCCGCTGCCAACGCAGCATCTCCTTCCTTTCTCGTGACCTCACTCACTCGCAGGAACAGAACGACCCTCAAGGGAATTGTTATTTAGCTGCGGTATTCTGTGAGGTGAACGTACACTCCTCAGTCGGGTAGCTTACAATTACGCTCCCTACCTCTCTTTTCGCCAGAGCTTCGTTTGTCAGTCAGCAGGGTGCACCGCGTGCAGGTGAAGTTGGCTTTGGTTCAAAGGTGTTGATGAACCCTTACACCCCAAAACTGCTTAGTGTGGTTTGACATTTATTCATGATTTTTTTTATACTACGTCCGGTGGCAAACAAGCATACGGCCTGATGTGAAGCGGCTACCGTAGCCATATTAACACTAGCAACACAAAATATCGCTAGCGCACCGCACCGAAATAAGTATTATTATTAAAAAGTTAACTTTTTCAGCACATCGAAAAGTTCAGAAAATCAGTTGCAGAACACAAGAAGCAAATCATAGAGAACGGCCATCTCATAGACAAAGATCAACCAGTCAGAGATATCCTCCCAGAGATAACCAGAGACAATCAAAAACAGAACATAAACACGATTGAACAACACTATAAATCACAATTAGCCAACGAATTATTCCCATACAAGGCCGATTGTTTAGAAGCACTGGAAAACGGACAGATAAGCTTAGAAAGCATAGAGAAGAATAAAAGGTTACTGCTGTCAGAATTGAAGAAGAGTTTGTCTATGGGTGAAATTAAAAAGTTAAAGTGTTTCTCTATGGTCGATGTGAACATAGATGATGATAATTATGTCAATGAAAAAGTAATTAATGTGGGTTTTGATACTAAAGAAATGTATGAGAAGAAAATTAGTAGTTGGGATAGTACGAGCGATTTCAAACCTTATTTTGATGAGGGGAGGGTTCAGAGTGGGAAGGAGTTTGATTTTGATTATCAGCCGGAATTGAAAGGTCACCCGGGGCCGAGTCCTAGTGTTATATTGCAGGTAAGTGTTTTTGAAGAGCTCGGTGGTCGAATGGTTAGCAATGGCCACTTTGACTCCGAGGTTGCGGGTTCAATCCCGACCTTTCTTTTTTATCCGACTCTAAAAAAGGAGGAGGTTCTCAATTCGCCTGTATTTTTTTTATGTTTGTTAGGGGCCATTCATTTATTATGTAAGACTATTTTCGCTAGTTTTTTACCCCTTCCCCCCGATTATAAGAAAAAATAAGAATAGGCCGACCCCCTCCCCCCTGTTAAATATTTATTACGTAATAATCTAAAGGAAAAGAAAAACAATTTTTCTAAGTAACAATTTTTAGAAATGTTTATTTGTACTTACAAAGGTGCTAATAATTTTTATTTTTTGGTAGTAATAAACTTTGGTTTTAATCATTCATCTTAAAATTATACATCTGAAAATCTTTACCTACATAAGATTTTCAGTCCAAGGGCTGAAAACCCACTCGGAAAGTGGATCTGCCACTGGAACATCTCTAATAATAGGTGCTGCTTCTAGTTGGTTATACACGTCGTCGACGTCCATCCATTCCACATCAGCCCCGATGATCTTACGTAATCTTACGTAAGAACTATCAAGACTCCCTCCCACCCCCTTGTAAGAAAAAATAAGACATGGCCGACCCCCCCTCCCCCCCTAAATCGTCTTACGTAATAAATGAATGGCCCCTTACGTCATTACACCGTCATTTATAAACCGATTTGAAAAAAACTTTTTTTTTTGTTTGAAAGAGGTATACTTCCAGATTGGTCCCATAATTTTTTCATCATCATCATCAGCCTGTATCTACATATATAAATAAATATTTCTGGACAATTTACAGAGCGCCATCTAGTCCCAAATTAAGCGCAAAGCTTGTGTTATGGGTACTAGACAACTGATAAATGTACTTAAATATATTTTTTACCCCCATTGTTACCTTGAAGACTAAAGTCTTCATGGATATACATATAAATGTAGAGTCATGTTTGGAGACGGTTTTTTTTTTGGTAATATTATTTGGAGGCTGTTAAAAATAATGCTAATTCCTTTTCCAGGCTCTTACAATGTCTAACGCGAACGACGGCATCAATTTGGAGCGTTTAGAGACAATTGGGGACAGTTTCTTGAAGTTCGCCATAACAGCGTACTTGTATTGCGCGCACCCTACAGTACACGAGGGGAAACTTAGCCATATGCGAAGTAAACAGGTTGGTCATCAATACTTTTCACCATATAGATATAGATATTTCTGTACAATTTACACAGCGCCATAGATGGCGCTTCATTAATATTCGCTTAATTTGGGACTAGAGTCCCAAATTAAGCGAATAGCTTGTGTTATGGATACTAGACAACTGATAAATGTACTTAAATACATTTTTTGTTTTGTAAATACATACTTATGATACATAGAAAACATCCAGACCAAGACAAACAGACATGTTCATGCACACAAATGTTTGTCTTGTGCGGGAATATAAATTGTCATGTTTGTGTACGATAGCGAAATAAATGAATATTGTATTTTATACATAAATTATTATAGTACTTTTATATATACTGATAAATAAAGCAATTCGTGCGATATTATTCCTAAACCATTCCAAAATGTTCAAAAATGCACAACGTTCACGTTCAAGTTTTCACTTCTGCCGGCACTCCGTGCAAATATTAATATAGATTCGGTACTACTTCAAACCCCCCCCCCCCCCTCTCAAATCAATTGCAGCGCTCGACAGGGCCCTTAATTGTTACTTTTACATTAAGATTAGTTTAAATGTATACATTGAAGATAAGATTAGATGTATACATTTTTGACGAGCTCGGTGGCGTAGCGGTCGATGACGCGGCTTCGACACCAACGCTCGTGGGTTCGATTCCCACATAAGACAAACATTTGTGTGCATGAACATGTCTGTTTGTCTTAGTCTGGGTATTTTCTATGTATCATAAGTATGTATTTACAAAAAAAAAATGTATTTACGTATGTTTATCAGTTGTCTAGTACCCATAACACAAGCTTCGCTTACTTTGGGGCTGGATGGCACTGTGTAATTTGTGTGACAATATTTATTTATACATTAAAATTTCAATAACTGAATTGAATATTAACAACCAATAAAAGCTTGTTTCAAAACTTCTTTTTTTTATTTGTGTTTTTTATTTTCTCTTATGTCCAAGTCTTGTCTCTCCGAAAAAAAGAAAGAATTCTTTTCAATAATTATGTAAAATAATAATCCCTGTTATGCAGAATAGATCCAAATCGAGTTTAATTTTTTTATACTACAGTTGTTAGCAGACAAGGTTGGCAGACAAGCCTGTTGTAAAGCGGTTACCGTAACCATATTAACGCTCGCAACATAAAATATCGCTCGCGCGCCGCCACCCCTACTGCCAACGCAGCATCTTCTTCCTTTCTGGTGATCTCACTCACTCGCAAGAACACAACAAGGGAATTGTTATTTGGCTGCGGTATTCTGTGAGGTGGAGGTACATTCCCCAGTCGGGTAGCTTACAGTTACGCTCCCTTCCTCTCTTTTCGCCAAAGCTTCGTTTGTCAGTCAGCAGGGTGTACCGCGTGCAGGTGAAGTTGGCTTTGGCTCAAAGATGTTGATGAACCACTTACACCCCAAAAGTTTTATATATTCGCAATAGATTCTAGCAATTTGATGACATATGCTTCACAAAACTTTACTGCGTGATATTTTTATTCCTATTAAACTTTAAATAGCTTTGACTTAAAAGTAACAAAATGTCGGTTGGATCTATTGCGCATAACAGGGTCTAATTAATATATTTTAATGAGCATTTCTTGTATTACAAATGTCGGATTGAGGAGGAATTACTACACTTGCAATCTAGGAAGCAAGATTAGCCGTGTGGTTTCCGTCAGACTAGAATAGAATCACTCCGTGTCTTCCCGTGGATGTCGTACAAGGCGACTAAGGGAAATACATTATAAAACTTCGATCAGGCCTCCCCAACCCGTCTGGCCAGCGTGGGGAGTGTAGGCCAAATCCTCCTGTCTGGAACGGACGAGAGAGGGTCGTGCTCCTGTTGTGGAGGCTAAAGTGACCTGATGATGATGATGATGATGAAGATTAAAATTGAAAAAAATATCGGTTGGTTCTATTGTACATAACAGGGTCAAATTTTATATCTGTTTCAGGTATCAAATTTGAACTTATACCGCCTCGGTCGTAACAAACGTCTGGGCGCTCGGATGATCGCGTCCAAGTTCGAACCCCATGACAATTGGCTACCACCGTGTCACAAGCCACCACCGACTCTACACCCGAAGGCCGCGGTAAGTATTTTTAACCGATTAAAAAATCTAGCAAAGATAAATAAGTAATTATCCCTGGACCAATTACATAACGCCATCTAGTCTCAAACTAAGCAAATCTTGTACAAGCTTTGCTTAGTTGCGGGAATCGAATCCATTACTCACAGAGATCAGCAACACTAAGGGGTCGCTGATCCGATGCCAGCCTGTTATTGGAAAAATTTACTCTGTTCTTGAAGTCTCACATGTCGTAATTATTCGTAAATACCGCTGAGGGAAGTCGATTCCATAGTTTCACCGTTCGTGGTCCCCCTTCGATTGAGGGGGTGATCCGTATCACAGCAGTGAGATGATTAAGGGTTGATGAGAAAAATAAGCACTACTTAATAGTACTCTATATGCATAATTAAATAGGAACGAATGCCTTTCGGTCTTTGAAATGCGTCTTCTACGTTTCAGAATGGCGGACAAGATCAACAGCCAATCACGTCTGAAACTCCAGTAGATTCCAGCGGTTGTTTCATCCCATACAACCTTATTACACAGCACAGTATACCAGGTATGTTACTGCCGCATCATCATCATCATCATTTTATCATGACCATTCCGGTAGTCAAATGGCTAACCATGTCATTATAAATGTGGGATTGAGAATGAATTACAGAACAGAAGCATAATTGTTTATGAATAATGGTGTGAAGTTTTCTGAACGAAGACGATTAAGAGGGACAGCGAGGAGTGAGGGAGTGTGAGTACTCACAAGGAGTGAGGGAGTAAGAGGATATTTTGGAATACGACATGAATGTTTGTATAATAGAACGAGAGAGTGCGAAGATTGTGTATGAAGGTGGCTGAGTTCCACTAAAGACGTGGAAGGGGAAAGACGTGTAAACATGAATGAGGCTCACCACGATCTTTAGAGCCAACTCTAATTTCACCTGCACGTGGTGCTCCTTGCTGATTCACTGACGAGGCTGTTAGCGTAATTATAAGTTGCCCGATTGTGGAGCAGGCGGATGATGATTATGAATGGATTTTAATACAATTTTAGATCTCGGGAATTTGAGAGGGAATAAAGAGCAACTTTCTCTCGTATTGCGGGAAGTAGACGTTCCAAAGTGCGTGTAGTATATAGCGGTGTGTGTGTGCAGACAAGTCGATCGCGGACTGCGTGGAGGCGCTGATCGGCGCGTACCTGCTGGAGTGCGGGCCGCGCGGCGCGCTGCTGTTCATGGCCTGGCTCGGCATCGCCGTGCTGCCCGCGCACCGCCTCGCGCTGCCCGCGCTGCCCGCGCCCAGCCCGCCGGCAGCCCCGCCGGTCAGTATCACGGCGAGGAGCACTGTTCATGGCCTGGCTCGGCATCGCCGTGCTGCCCGCGCACCGCCTCGCGCTGCCCGCGCTGCCCGCGCCCAGCCCGCCGGCAGCCCCGCCGGTCAGTATCACGGCGAGGAGCACTGTTCATGGCCTGGCTCGGCATCGCCGTGCTGCCCGCGCACCGCCTCGCGCTGCCCGCGCTGCCCGCGCCCAGCCCGCCGGCAGCCCCGCCGGTCAGTATCACGGCGAGGAGCACTGTTCATGGCCTGGCTCGGCATCGCCGTGCTGCCCGCGCACCGCCTCGCGCTGCCCGCGCTGCCCGCGCCCAGCCCGCCGGCAGCCCCGCCGGTCAGTATCACGGCGAGGAGCACTGTTCATGGCCTGGCTCGGCATCGCCGTGCTGCCCGCGCACCGCCTCGCGCTGCCCGCGCTGCCCGCGCCCAGCCCGCCGGCAGCCCCGCCGGTCAGTATCACGTACGCCGCCCGGACATTGTCACGGCGGGCTGCCCGCGGGCAGGCTGCCGACCGGCCGGGCTAGTCTTCAGGAACACATTAAGCCGTCTGTCCGCTCTAAACTCATTCGATTGAGGGGAGACCAGCATGAATATTAATTAATACAGCAGATATACATAGTTATATGTATAATATTTTTTTTTACTTTATTTATGTTTTTATTTCAGAAACCCGAACCAAAACCTACTCCAAAACGCATATCATCAGAAACATCTGACTCTGATGATGACGATGATGACTATGATGATGAAACAGATCATTATCAACAGGAGATGGTTCTAGAAGACTGGTCCTGGCCTTCACGACCGGTCGGTTCCCTGAGACCTTATAAAGAGGGAGGGAAGTGGTTCCAAGTAAGTACTTATACCTGTCTTCAACTGTGAGCCAACAAAAGATGGTTCTCGATATATAAAGACCGAATAGTCCTTACCTTCAAAATCAGTAGACTTACTCAGGCCTTATAAAGAGAGAAAGAGAGGGAAATAGCTGCAACTACATACACCTACCTTACTTCAATTTTGAACCAAAAAGAAATGGTTCTGGAAGACTGATATTTTGCTTCTAACGCAGCAACTTCTTCCTCTCTTTTGACCTCACTCGCAGGGACACAACAACCCTCAAGGGAATTGTTATTTGGCTGCGGTATTCTGTGAGGTGGAGGTACATTCCCCAGTCGGGTAGCTTACAATGACGCTCCCTACCTCTCTTTTCGCCAGAGCTTCGTTTGTCAGCCAGCAGGGTGCACCGCGTGCAGGTGAAGTTGCCTTTGGTTCAAAGATTTTAATGAACCACTTGCACCCCAAAATTTTTGTTTGTGATGGTGACGAATTTTTGCATTTTATTTTACTGCTGTGAAGTCGCAGTGTGGCGAAATGTTACACTACTAAACAAGGGATTTCATTTCTAGAACTTGAGCATCCAGTTGAAAATAGATTATAGCTCAGTGTTAGTTGTTTAAGTCTTTATCGAGCTCGATGGTCGAATGGTTAGCACTGGCCACTTTGACTCCGCGGTCGCCGGTTCGATTCCCGCACAAGACAAACATTTGTGTGCATGAACATGTCTGTTTGTCTTGGTCTGGGTGTTTTCTATGTATTATAAGTGTATCTACAAAAAAAAAATATTTATCAGTTGTCTAGTACCCATAACACAAGCTTTGCGCTTAATTTGGGACTAGATGGCCCTGTGTAAAGTAATAATAATAATATTTTCAGACAAATTAGACAGCGCCATCTAGCCCCAAAGTAAGCGAAGCTTGTGTTATGGGTACTAGACAACTGATAAACATACGTAAATATTTTTTTTTTGTAAATACATACTTTGGTGCCGAAGCCGCGTCATTGACCGCTACGCCACCGAGCTCGTCAAATCAAAGTCACCAGTCGTCAAAGTGACCAGAAATATTTATTTATCACAGTGGTTCCCAACCTTTTTTTGTTCGCGAACCACTACGAAGTTTTTATTGAGTGTAGGATCCCCCAACTGCCATATAAATCCATTATTATATAACTCAAGATTTTAGTATTTTGTATTATAGTGCTCAATCTTTTACATTATAAGTTTGTAATACGGACCATAATGTACCTCTCACGGAACA
This sequence comes from Hypsopygia costalis, assembly GCA_937001555.2. NCBI lineage: Eukaryota > Metazoa > Arthropoda > Insecta > Lepidoptera > Pyralidae > Hypsopygia > Hypsopygia costalis. The sequence goes on from OW443355.2 coordinate 2,689,269, forward strand.
CTTGTGGTCCGCGGACCACCGGTTGGGAACCTCTGCTTTATCAAGATGATTGAGGTATAAAGATGCCCACAGACAATATTCGGTGAGCTGAAGGCGCCTCCATCACCGTTGCTGCGGTACATCGAGGACCCGGAAGGGGAATTGGAGCAGATGTTGTCAGGTCAGTGGCCATTTTTAGGGTGCCGTAGTAAACAAGGAACCCTTATAGTTTCGCCATGTCCGTCTGTCCGTCCGTCCGTCCGTCCGTCCGTGGCCTAGCTCAGAGACGCTTGATACTAGAAAGCTGTAGTTTGGCATGTAGACACATATCAACTATGCTGACAAAGTGGTAGAATACATTTTTTTTTTTACGTTTTACGTGCAAATTTTTGTTAGACGCAAGTGTTCCCTTCCCTGTATCAACGAAACTGTTATATTTAGAAATGTGAAAAAAATCATGGAAGTAGTCCATATAGTGAATTTAAAAGGAAAACTATCACGGCTAAGTAGACTTTACAAGTTACTGAGTAATAGCCGACTAACTTATAAAATGTATTGCAAGACGAATAGAATTGTGTAGTACATTACCAGAGGCTAGATGGCGCTCGTACCGAAACACGCCGTTCGCTATTGAACCTTACGACGCAGAGATAAGGTCCAAAAACAATGAAGTTGAAATGGTACATATCGCTCACGACCTAATAAGTTTTTAGGAACATTGGGGATTTACTTTCAATGATATTCTTAAACTGGTAAGGCCTTGACGTCCTTGATGGTATATTGAACATATTTGTCAGAAATCAGGGTTTGAAATTATCTAGATAAATATGCCTATTGATAATAAAATTATCGTGATAATTATCAAATAGATAAAAGCCTAGCAATCCTTTTTATAGATAATGGTACGGAATCCTCCGTGCGCGGGTCCGACTCGCGCTTGGCCGGTTTTAGTTTATAATTCTGTACTACTGATATTTAGTTGCAAGCAGTGCGAACTGCACAGCAAATGAATCAGTGACGACAGAGGTTATTCGTAGGGATTGCAATCCCGCGGGGTTGATATGCGAGATTACTCAATCCCGCATCTTTGAAATTATGTTGTAAAATCAAATTGAAACTACAGATTTGTGTCTAAAAATCAACTTTTAATAAACATTTCTTACATTAGGCAACAGAAATTATTTATTTTCTATTAATTAAGTATAAGTAATTAGTAATCTGTTTTCTTAGATTCATCTTTAAACGTTTGTCATAGTTTTGTTTAATTCTACTCTTACTCTCAAGAACAGTTTTAAATTTTCAATTCAGTCTTATTCTTTATAATGACTTATAATCAAATCACAACTTTCTTAGATGCTTTTACTATGATATCAACCTATGGTGATAACTTTTAACAATACGCTCTTAAGAAGCCAATGGTATTATTGTATCATCAATTTGCGGGATCCGCGGATCTGCGCTTTGAAGATGCGGGATCCAGCAGATTAATGAAAGCAGCAGGATCCCGCGGGAATGCGAGATCCCGTTTTGCGGGATTGCAATCCCTAGTTAATAGGGATTATTTTGCTTAGTTTTTGTATGTCATTGTGCATCAAAGTATTAATGATAAAAGTTGATATTGCTGGATTTCCCCTCAGGTTACGACGCGTTAGAAAGGACTCTTCAATACAGGTTCAAGGACCGCTCCCTGCTGCTGCAGGCGTTGACGCACGCCTCGCACCAAACCAACCGCCTCACCGATTGCTATCAGCGACTAGAATTCCTCGGTGACGCCATATTAGGTTAGTTTTTAACCGATTTAAATATATATGGCGTGAGATGACGTAGCAGTTTTTCGTAGATGAATTCGTTTTTGACGTGACAACGTCTTATAAATTGGTTAGCCGGGTGACACTTCAAGAAACGCGCTCACGTTATGCGCTTACAATGAGAGCGAGTGAGAGGCACGCGTCCCGCCTAAGAGCGAGAGAGACAGACATAAAAAGTGAAAGGCATGCGTCCCTTCCACTCGAAAACATTTTATCACTCAAAGTCGTTGTCACGTAAAACTTTCGCCCGTATACCGACTTTACAGGCAACCAATTTTTTTTATACGAGCCCGGTGTTCGAATGGTTAGCAATGGCCACTTTGACTCCGATGTCTCGGGTTCGATACCCGCACGAGAGAAAGAAAAGCGTTTGGCTTTGGTTCAAAACTGTTGATGAACCGCTTACACCCCAAATAATAACCCCAAACTTACACCCCAAATATATTTTAGATTATTTAATAACACGCCATCTATACGAGGAGCCTCGCAGACATTCTCCCGGAGCTCTCACCGACTTGAGGTCGGCGCTGGTCAACAATACCATCTTCGCCATCCTAGCTGCTAGACATGGCTTCCATAAGTAAGTAATTTATTCATTTATTGAGTGTAGCGAGCGAAACGCTTGGAAATGAATAGGCTCCAAAAGCACTGAACCGATTTTGATGAAGATTGTCACAATTAAAGACCTCGACATGCTTGAGGTTTGTGTCGAAAAAAAATTGAGATCGATCATGTCCTTAAGGAATGATCATCAAATACATTTTCCATTGAAATCAATGGAAAATGTGTTTGATGTTTATGTATGTTATATAGTGTATGTTACACTCGGGGAATCTACTCGCTCCACTCAAACTCGATTTCGGCCCCGTGGGCTAGAATCCGACCTAGTACTACACTTGCTTTGAAAGTTGCTCCTCATTTCCTCCAATTTTCCGAGACAGAGGACTTAGTGCGAAGTTTTGTTCGCGTTCGATCGTGTCAACGTAAACAAACCGACCAAATAGAGAAGAACCCTCATGTTGTGAATTCATAAAATGTGTGTTACATATCAAAAATATGTGACTTGCTCACAATTTGAAGTGAGCAACCCGGCTAATTTGGATATGTAACACGCGTCTGGTAAATTCACAATATGAAACGTTTTCACAATTTGGTCGGCTTGTAAACGTAACACATTCGAATGTGAGCAAATAACTCGCGCTAAGCACTCTGAACCATCACCTCTCTGGAAATCAGAAAGCTAAAAGGGAACGTTGAAAATAATATTTTAACAGCGCCACCTGTCGAATAGAAACGGAATCGCTCTTCGTTTAAATTAGAAGAAGAAGAAGAAGAAAACATTTATTGGAACATAACACAACACTATTACACAAGTACAAGATAGCTGTTTAAATAAGATAGAAAGGAGAACGAAATAGAGCTGCATGCAAATTGGACCCAGCTCAGCATTATGCCGTGGACTGACTATGTCAGACCCCAGCGCTGATTTTCAGCTGGGACCACTTTGTGACACCACGTGACGTGAGTTATGATAATTTCCAAACATTTATACAGCTCTGGCGCGCTAAATAAATGATTCATTTAAATCAACGACACTTTATCGCGAGAATACAATATTTGGTTTAGTATTGCTCAACTCTTACATTATAAATCTGCATCACGGACCTTGATTTAGATCTCACGGACCACTGGTGGTCCGCGGACCACCGGTTGAGAACCCCTGCCGCAGAGCGATCTCGTCCAACCAACCTTTGAGCATCTGAGATGACATAGTTAATAAATAATATTATTGTTTTAGATATTTCCGACACATGTCGCCCGGTCTCAACGAAGTGCTGACTAAATACGTTAAAATACAAGAGGAGAATGGACATTCTATTAGTGAAGAGGTAAGTTGAATATTAAATAGCGAGAAATTTTATTAGAAACAAAAATATTTTGCAAATTCTTTTAAAAGTTGTTGATGTCAAGCAAGTACAAAATGTTAGTTAATGTTTATGTATATGTACTGCTTTTTTTATATTTACTATCACAGTACTATTTGTCAATTAAAATCATGTACCGTATAGGTAACTTATTAATATATATAAAGAACAGCAATGGTCCAAGAACACTACCTTGGGATACTCCATATTTTATTTCTTTTGCAATCGACATGTATATTAGTTTATACTTAATTTTCTAATATAATCGAGTTTTTAATAAGGTAGAAGTCCACTGAGATATGATTTTAAAAGATTGGATGCGTGTTCTCTTCCAAGACTTATGATTTGCACAGTCAAATGCTTTTGCCACGTCAACAACAACTGAACACAGTACTTGTTTTATTTTTTTATTGTCAATATATGTATGTTTATAGCACTATCTGATCCAAGAGGATGAAATGGAGCAGGCTGAAGATGTAGAAGTGCCTAAAGCCTTAGGTGACCTGTTCGAATCCGTCGCCGGAGCTATATTTCTTGATTCCGGTAAGGCGAACCTAATGGAATTATACTTATATACAATTTCGATTCGATGTGGACATAAAAACGTACCAATTCCTTATATTTATTTAACTCTAACTTTCCTCCTGCAGCTTCGTTTGCATCTTTATCTCTGTTACGCACGGGTCAAACTCGGTCATTTGATAGCCCTTTGATATTTAGGTGGAAATATATAAACGATTACTATGAAAATGCAATGTTAACAATATACGTCTTGTTAACACTGTTACAGTTACAAGCCTCTTATGTAGACAGATTTTTAAGTAAAACAATGTTGCCAACTTGACAAATATTGGTAATGACAAATATTGGGTTGCGTTCATATTTGCCAACACCCTTCATTTCATTTTCGCAACCGCAGACAATTGGTTTTAAGTTCTTGAGACAGTTAATCATATTTTCATTTTTTATTATATGATAGTTAGTGCAAGCGAGTAAATAAAAATTATCTTTTTTTGTAGGTATGTCCCTAGGCGCGGTTTGGAAGTCCTACGTGAATCTAATGGGCGCGGAGCTGGAAGCTTTCTCCGCTGCAGCGCCCAAGTCTCCAGTCAGAGAGTTGTTGGAGGCTGAACCAGACACTGCTAAATTTGGGTATGTATACCAAACTAGATGATATTAAAATAAGGTATATTCACCGAACCAGACATAGGTAAATTTGGGTACCTATGTATGTATACTTGACCAGAAAATTAGTTAAATTTGCTACTGATTTTGGGTATGTACGAGTATACCGAACAAGACACTATTAAATTGGGTTTCTTTACCGGACCAGACACTATTAAATTGGGTTTCTGTACCGGACCAGACATAGCGTAAATGTGGGTATGTATGGTAGACCAGACACCGTTAAATTTGATACTGTTTTTGGGTATGAATACCAAACCAGACAATATTAAATTTGGGTATAGGTACTGGATCAGACATAGCTAAATTTGCGTATGTATGGTAGACTAGACACTACTGCGAAATGTATACTGAGACTAACTTGTAATTATTGTATTATATTTAAATAAAAGTTATATTTAAATATTGGCAAGTTTCTTTGAGCATTACTTCTTCACCAAAGATCAATACCGACAATATAAAATTTACCACACACTGCAAAATTGAACCGGACACTGCAAAATTAGGGTACCTATGTACTGGACTAGACTTTGTTATATTTGGGTACATATATATCGAATCGAATACTACAAAATTTGGGTAAATACCCAAATTTGGGTAAATACCCAAATTTTGTAGTGCTGGATTCGATATTCGCAGTTCTCTATGCCTGGTGACCTCACTCACTATCAGGAATCTTGAGAGTTTGTTGATGTAAAACATCTTTACGCTTGACTTTGATTAAGCTGGCGAATTGGCAATTAAAAGAGTCGGCCTTGAGTTTCTTGCCAGTTCTTCTCAAGAAGCCCCGTCGCCGGAACTGGCACTTAAATTCGCTTTCACATTCAAGATAGTGTGATGAAAGTGAATCTAATCTCTGCGGATTTAGAGTAGTAATGATTTATACATGTTCTTATATTTAATTTGTATGACGTTTCTAAGTGCTTTATAATGTCCAAGGAATAAAGAAATTTTGATTTTGATTTTGAATGAAGTTGGGAGGGAGATATAAGTTAGTAGAGCTAAAGAAGTTTTACTTCAGGCCGTGTGCTCTAGCACACTCGTTTTGTTTTTTATTTGGTTGCGCTTTTCTATGAGGCCGAGGTACTGGCGGCACTTTCCCAGTCGAATTCAAATTTAATACTAACATTCAGGGTGCACCACATGCAGCTTGGTTCTAAAAACGATGGTGACACTTACACCCCAAAATATAAAAAAACGACCACACGTCGGAAGTAAAACTTCTTTAGCTCTACTAACTTATAGTTCCCTCTCATCTTCCGTTCGCCGTTTCCGTAACGCTCTCGTCACGCATTCACCAGCTTATTCCCCAAGTCAAACATACGTAAAGAAGTTTTACTTAAAAAAATATTCTTATTATTTTTTTCTTTTTTTAGAAAACCCGAACGTTTAGCCGATGGTCGTCGCGTTCGTGTGTCAGTAGAGGTGTTCGGCCGCGGCACTTTCAAAGGAATCGGCCGAAACTACCGCATCGCTAAAGGAACAGCGGCCAGGTGTGCTTTACGCCACCTCCGTTTATTGCACAAGGGACATTGACACCACAATTACAATGACTATGTTTATAACATTATGTATATGGTCATAACATGTTATATAACATTTTTAATAATTTAGACACTGAATTTTATAAACGTTGACAACGTAATTGTAATGACTGTATTAATAACATGTTAGATATGGTAATAACACTTCATATAACATTTTAAATAATGTCGAAATGAATGTATAGTAGACACTGAATGTTTAAAAACATTAACTACAATTACGATTACTGTACTGAAACATATTATTGTATATTGTATTAATAATGTTATATAACATTTTTTATAATGGAGATGCAGTATATTATAATCGTGGAAAACACAATTCCTATGGATTATGTAGGTATATTAAAATAACATGTTATATAACATTTAATAATGTAGACACTGAATGTTATAAACGTTGAAAACAATATTTCGTTGGTAATAACATGCTTATAGGTATAATAATGACTTGAGTGTTATTATAAACTATAATTACGGTTACTGTACTAAACTATACTAAACTAAAACATTGTATATTGTGGTAACATGTTTAAAGACACTGTTTATTATATCATGATTTTTTACCCCTCCCCCCGTCCTTGTCACAGCTGGTCACATTGTCCCCCCCTCCCTAATGTGACGTCACACATTTTACAATTTTACATCTAGAGTTGCAAATGTTTTCGAGTTTGTCGTTAATAGTTCAAAGTTCGTGTTTCGTGTTTTAACACTTAGATTTTGAAATGTCACGTCACGAAATTTAGGACCCCTCCCTCTCCCTTGTTACACAAAGTCACACTTGGTCGACCCCCTCCCTCCCCCTTAACAGTGTGACGTAATTTGTGGATGGCCCCTAATCATGGAATTAATTGTGATGACTGTATTAGTAACGTTATGTATAAGGAACATAACATTTTTTTAATAATTTACACACTGAATTTAATAAACGGTGACAACGTAAATACAATGATTGTATAACATGTTATGAATCGTAATAACATTTTACATAACATTTTAAAAAATGTGGACATTGAATGTTCTAGTAACATGTTATGTAACATGTTTAATAATACAAAACGCTGTATATAATGATGACTGTATTAATAACATTATGTATAAGGAAATAACGTGTAAAATGTTATATGTATAACATTTTAAATAATTGAAACACTGAATGTTAACACTGGTCAAATTGATAGAGGCGATTGTGTAGCTGTTACTGATCACGAAACAATAAAAGTAATTATACCTTAAAAAAAACATCAAAATCAGTTTAGTTTTTTTAGTATCTGTCATTTTAACGTATACTGTAATGTTGACAACCGTTAAAAGCAGTCACAACGGGAAGTGCGCAGAGGGCGCATGCGCTCCACGTGTCTCCTACCTACATAGTAAACATGAATCTCGGAGATAAACAAGAAATCTTTCGATAGCTATACCGCGTTTGTGGTTGATAAATTTTTGTTTTTATCTTTAATACGTGACTACATAATCGTCTCCTTGAATTTGACTAGCCTTTATAAATACACGCTGTATATTATGACATTTTAAATAATGGAGACAGCGAAAATATTGTTACGAGCTAGGGTTCTAGATTTGAATGTAAAACACCAATGACAACTTCCAAGGATTTATTCACGCAGGGTCTGATCTGCAGGTCTTCACAACACGAAGTCCACACGAAGATTCCAAATCGCAGGTCAAATCGAAGTCCAATAGTGTCGCTGAGGTCGTAGGTTATCACTTGTCTCGCAGGTAGATTCGCTCGAAGTTTACTCTTCCGAAGTCCAAACTGAACTGCTTATGCGCCGCGGCGGTCGCTATTTATATCCGCCGGCAATGGTTCCCGAATATTCTCGTATGTACATGTATGTACTTCACATCGTAACGTGTCTAGAACATTTTCATGTCATAGTGTTATGAACCTTATGCCTGTAGACATACGGCTCATTATTGCTTGCAGCGAAGTATGCGGCGACTATTCTAGAAGGTTCCATTCTAGATGATTCGCGACAGGACCGTGTTTGTGTTTTCAACGTTTATAATTTATAATAATATACGTTGAAAACTCAATTACGGTGGACGACTGTACTAATTAATGTTATATAAGATATATAACACGCTCATGTTACATTTTTTTTATGTAGACGCTGTATATAAATTATATATAGGTACATATAATAAAATTGTAAAAGATGGATGTTTGTACATATTAGATATTTTAGAAAAAATAATCAATAAATAAATAAATATTGACAGACAAATTACACAGCGCCATCTAGCCCCAAAATAAGCGAAGCTTGTGTTATGGGTACTAGACAACTGATAAACATACGTAAATACTAATTTATGATACATAGAAAACACCCAGACCAAGACAAACAGATGTTCATGCACACAAATGTTTGTCCTATGTGGGAATCGAACCCACGAGCGTTGGTGTCGAAGCCGCGTCATTGGCCGATACGCCACCGAGCTCGTCACTAGGATGCAGAATACTGCATTAACAACAAATATGAATATACCACTGCTGGGGTACGGTTCCCCCCTCAAATCATTTATATAAAGTGTACCCCGGGATAAAGTGTAACCGTGAGAGGGGGTGAAAATAGATTAATAATTAATGGGGTGTAAGGGTTCATCAACATCTTTACGAAGCGGTTACCGTTCTTTTTGAATTTTCTTTACTTTTTGAAGCGGTTACCGTAGCCATATTAACGCTCGCAACATAATATATCACTTGCGCGCCGCTGCCAACGCAGCATCTCCTTCTCTTCTGGTGACCTCACTCACTCGCAGGAACACAACAATCCTCAAGGGAACCGTTATTTGGCTGCGGTATTCTGTGAGGTGGAGGTACATTCCCCAGTCGGGCAGCTTGCAATTACGCTCCCTACCTCTCTTTTCGCCAGAGCTTCGTATGTCAGTCAGCAAGGTGCACCGCGTGCAGGTGAAGTTAGCTTTACAGGTGAAGTTAGGTTCAAAGATGTTGATGAATCACTTACACCCCAAAACCGCTCTGCCCCCCAAGCCAAGTGTAATTCATAGCGTAACTAACGTTATATAGATCACGTGACATTTGTCAATTCTCATACTAAAATGTTAGATTTTGACAAATGTCACGTGATCTATCTAACGTTCGTTAGTTTACGAATTTTAAAGAGAGGTAGGGAGCGTAATTGTAAGCTACCCGACTGGGGAATGTACCTGCACCTTACAGAATACCGCAGCCAAATAACAATTCCCTTGAGGGTTGTTGTGTTCCTGCGAGTGAGTGAGGTCACCAGAAAGGAAGGAGATGCTGCGTTGGCAGCAGGGGTGGTGGCGCGCGAGCGATATTTTTTGTTGCGAGCTTTAATATGGCTACGGCAACCGCTTCACATCAGGCGGGCCGTATGCTTGTCTGCCACCCGAAGTAGTATAAAAACAAATACACTTGGCTAGGGGGGCTGGGCACATTTCAGCTAGTTGTTCATATGAAGGCGGTTATATCCAATCACTCTTTCTCTATTTTAATGAGTGAACCTTTTTAGCATTTGTAAGTATAATGTAGACAAAAAATAATGTAAAATTATATAATTTTGAAGTCAGTAATAAGTATGACATATAAGTATAAATGCTTTTTCACGTGTATTATGAATAAAATGGTTTTAAATTTCAGTTTTTTATTTAATTCAATGTATTTCAACAAAGATGGATAGACGCAATCGACTGGGCTGGACAATCTCAATGCTGCATTATTGATCTGTGCGCTTCAGACCCACCATACCCCTGGCCGTACCTCTGGTGGTACGGTGGGTCTTGAAATATTAAACCATACCCCTGAATAAATCACCGTAGTGTTGTGCTGAGTGACGTACCAGACGTTATTTCTTATAATGAAATACTTTCGTAGTGTTGTGTTAATCACTAATTTATTAGTTTATAACATTTATGAGTTTCCTCCAGCTCCTACGCTCCCTTACTAGTGTTGCATGAGAACATTCATTATTCCTCGATCAGTAGGAGCTCGTTAAAAAGTTCCATTCTATGTTTCATTCATGAAGTATTTGACGAAGTCGCGGGGACCAGCTGGCTAAGATGCTCTATTTTTAATGTACTGATATGAAGGGATTAAAGTCAAATAATGGTGAGCCCTGGAAGCCCCAAATTTAACAAATTAGGGCGGAAGGTGAAAAAATTAATTTGTTATTCGCGCAGTACACAACGAGTCAATAAACTGTCTTATATATATATTTTTTTTAAACTACATCGGGTAGCACAGACAAACAAATGACTCGCCTGATGTGAAGCGGATACTATAGCCATATTAACGCACGCAACACGAAATCCCGCTGCTTACGCAGCAACTCCTTCCTTTGTGATGTGATAACCTCACTCACTCATCATCATCATCATCTGCTGGCCTGTATCTACCCACTGCTGGATATAAGCCTTCCCAATGCTTTCCACCAGATGCGATCCTCCGCTTTCCGCATCCAGACGCTTTCTTAAGGTCATCAGACCATCTAGATGGAGGGCTCCAACACTTCGTCGACCTACGCGCGGCCTCCATTCTAATACCTTCCTCCCCCCATCTGCCGTCCCTTAGTCGGTAGATGTGATCGGTCCATTGCCATTTCAGCTTACAAACTCGGATGGCTATGTCGAGAACTTTGGTTCTCCGTCGAATTTCTTCGTTCCGGATTTGATCCCGCAAAGAAACCCCTAGCATAGCCCTCTCCATCGCTCGCTGCGCGACCTTTAGCCTGTGGACCATTCCAATGGTCAGTGTCCAAGTCTCTGCACCATATGTCATTGCTGGGAGGACGCACTGGTTAAATTCGTCTTCAAGCATTGGGGTATCTGTGTGGCGAAGATGTGCCGAAGCTTTCCAAAAGCTGCCCAACCCAGTTGAACGCGTCTATCGATCTCTTTGTTGAAATTACCCCGGCCAAGCTGTATGGAATGTCCGAGGTAGACATAGTCTTTAACCACTGCAATAACCGCATTGTCTACGATAACCGTGCTAGGGATGACAAAATCGTTGTACATGACCTTCGTCTTGTCGAATTTCACCCCCAATCCCACACGTCGAGATGCAGCATTGAGATCGACCAACATACGACCGAGATCCTCCAGCGAATCAGCCACTATGACCACGTCGTCGGCAAACCAAAGGTGTGAGATGTACTCGCCATTCATACTGACGCCCCATTTTTTGCAGTCTTTACGTATTTGAGACGCTTAAATACGTCTTCCAGAGAAGCGGTAAATAGTTTGTGGGAAATGACATCTCCTTGATGTACTCCCCGCTGCAGCTGGATAGGCCTTTCCATTTTTCAGCTGTTCCAGGGTTATTCTAATCTCACCCATGCTGATTTCGGGAATGTACTCACTCGCAGGAACCAAATAACTGATAATAAATACTTAAATAAATATTCCTGGACAAATTCACACTGCTATCTAATCCCATACACATAATATACAAAGGTTGACTGGTAGAGAATGCTCATAGCATTAAATCCGCCTTTTATACGGGATCGGTAAATAAAATATAAATAAATAAAAACAAATAAAATACATCCCCCTACTGATACCTATATATTAAACTTTTATTATTTGAAATGGCTTAAATTAGTGATGTTTACAACACTATTAGCTGGTGGTATGGTTTAATATTTAAAGACCCACCGTACCACCAGAGGTACCTACGGCCAGGGGTACGGTGGGTCTGAAGCGGATCTGTGGGCCTGGGGACGAATTTCGACAAGACAAAAGTCATGTACAACGATTTTGTCATCCCTAGCCCGGTTAACGTAGAGAATGCAGCTATTGAAGCGGTTAAAGACTATGTCTACCTCAGACATTCCATACAGCTTGGCCGGGGTAATTTCAACAAAGAGATCGATAGACGCATTTAAAGCTTCCTGACTGGGGAAGTACCACTACCTCATAGAATATTTCAACCAAATAATTGTTAGTTGTAATCCTGCAACTGAGTGAAGTCACCAGGAAAGAAGGCGTTGCTGAGTTGGCAGCGGGGGTAGCGCAGTACATGTTTACCACCCACCGTAATAAAAAAAACTGTGTCTGTTTATGACCAGTTCTTTTATACACTAAGGTACCAAACTAGCATACGGCCGCCTGATGGAACGCGGTCACAGCAGCCTTAGGATGCTAGCAACACCAAGAGCATCACTAGCGCGTTCTCGACCCTGTAAAAACCTCATTATACATTTTTCGAAGAACCTCATACTGCAGTCACCTGGGAATACCTCGAAATTCTTTTTACAACTTGATAGTTCGAGGGTGAGCCTCTTTGAAATGGAACTGCACTCTACCTTCAGGTTCTAATGTGTGAGGATGAATTCCCTGTCGATGGCGAGCGGTGCGACTGTAGAAGGAGGCCGTGGGCATCATGTCAAACAACTCCTCTGAACACACCCCATTGTACAAACGGTAGAACACACAAAGGGACGCAAAATCTCGTCTCAGACAGCGAGGGAAATACTACAGACCTCCCCGTCGTTCTGTATTATGTAAGCAATAACACGTGTAATTAATTTCAGTCGCACCGTATATTATATGCTGGTTACACTTTATAATTTGCTTTTACTATAGTGAATGCCGTACTATAATATAGGTTACGATATTTTTATAGGGTGTTTAAATATAACTTCATAATCACTATAAAATCCATCTAGTATTACGGAATCTAGTACTTAAGTAAAAACTATGGATGGCTACTAATAGCGGTTACGGATCAAGATTATTTGTTCCCGTTTCACCGCACGCTTCAACGCACACTACGATTATCAACTATAGTTCGTACCCTGCGCTTCTATAATTACCTAATCTAGTAGCGCGCCGAAATTGATAGGGAGTCTTAATGTTGCTCAGTGTTGTCTGTAAGCGTGGCGTCGACGACAATCCTCAGTCAGTTTTATGATCACATTCAAACGTGACGTTTACAAGCCGATCGAATTGAGAAAAAGTTTCATTTTGGTTTTTAGAAATTCTGACTTCGGATTCGTGTAGAGCATCAAAAAGTAGTAATGTAAAGTGACCTTGGTTTTCCGAAAAGAAGTCGTTCTGTCTATCCGTCCGTTGCCAAGAAACTCAAAATTTCGAAATTCAGGTGGGTTTTGAACACACGACCTCTCGATTACCTCTCGATGTAATAAAAATTTGGGGTGTAAGTCAACATCTTTGAACCAAAGCCAACTTCACCTGCACGCGGTGCACCCTGCTGACTGACAAACGAAGCTCTGGCGAAAAGAGAGGTAGGGCGCGTAATTGTAAGCTACCCGACTGGGGAATGTACCGCCACCTCACAGAATACCGCAGCCAAATAACAATTCCCTTGAGGGTTATTGTGTTCCTGCGAATGAGTGAGGTCACCAGAAAAAAAGGAGATGCTGCATTGGCAGCGGGGGTCGCGGCGCGCGAGCGATATTTTATATTGCGAGCGTTAATATGGCTATGGTAACTGCTTCACATCAGGCGGGTCGTATGCTTGTCTCCCACCCGAAGGAATTTTAAAAAAGAATAAGTACCTACCTACTTATATAAAAATATTTTATTATAATAATAAATAAAAATATTTAGAAATTCTGACTTCGGATTCGTGTAGTGCATAAAAAGTAGTAATGTAAAGTGGCCTTGGTTTTCCGAAAATAAGTCGTTCTGTATGTCATGATGTATGTTTGTTGGCAAACCTTTATTAAATAAATAAATAAATATTGTGAAGTTACCAGACGCGTGTTACATATACAAATTAGCCGGGTTGCTCACTTCAAAATGTGAGCAAGTAAGCCGCACAATTTTGATATGTAACACGCGTCTTATAAATTCACAACATGAGTGTTCTTTTGGTAGGTTTGTTTACGTTGACATTATCGAACACTACAAAAATCTCGCATTAAGAGCCCTATTACATTTGCACGCTGACGAGCTCTCGCGCAGTACTAAACACCCGCGAAGGTCGCCTGTGCATCGTTTTTTGTAGTAATTTTGAAGTTATATTTATCGTTTTTAGTGAAATAAGATAATAAATTCATTGTAGTGTAGTGTCTAATATGTATTTATAGGTATAGCATTTAAGAGTATATATAAGATCGTCAATGTAACATGAACGAATAATAAATCAAATGTAAACCTAATCAGACGTTTGCATCAACTCTCCCAATCACCACCATTCATTACATCATGCTACAAAGTTTATTCATCATGAAGTAACAATTATTCTCGTATAAATTTTGCTCAATAATATTATCGTTTATTCGAGAAATTAACAGTTTACTCAAAGCGATTTTCGAAGTTTTTTTTGGTTAAAGGAATGTTTTTTTACTATATTAAATCAATGATATTTCAAAATTCAGAGGCCGCTATGTACTATACGACTATATAACAAATAACATTCTATTTTTTTTATTTCATTTGTTTGGAACAGTAGTACAATCCAGGAGCTCAAAATAGTGAATGCGAGCATTTTATGAAAATCTTTCTCTGCAATTTTGGGTTTATTTAAAAAGTTAAGCAAAATTTACAATAAGCGAGGCCGCTATGTACTATGCCAATAGCTATTCTGTACTATTCAATAAGTCAACATTGTTAATGTATTTTTGTTTCCAAGATCGAGAACGCCAAAATTGGCCATTTTACGCAAAAATCACAGTCAAAATGTAATATGGCTCTTAAGCACTCTGGCGGGCCCGTGGCATTTTATAGTTCACAATGTACTTACAACATCACCACATGCTGCATGCATGATGAAACAAGGTGTGGCGAACCCTTTTATATTATCTGTGGTTGCCACTATTTTGTTTTATAAGCTGGCAACATTATTGTCTATGTCTACAGCAGGGATGTAACGGAGCTTCGGTTTCGATTCCGATACGTCGGAACTTCCGATTGCTTTTGCATCCTCGGTTCCGACTTCGGTTCCGATAAATTTTAAACCGAAGTCAGAAGTCATATCGGAGGTCGGCGGCCGGCGCGGCGGGCGAGGGTGGGTAGACGGGCCGGGCCGTTTACCTATCAATGACGATCCTTTAATATGGTGGAAATTGAATACAAAATTTCAAACTTTAAACTCGATTGTCCGCCAATATTTGTCATGTCCACCAAGCTCAGTAGCAAGTGAACAACTTTTTAGTGGCGCTGGCCTAATCTATGACCCGTTAAGAAATAGATTGGATGGAGATAAAGCTGCAAAGCTTTTGTTCATTAAATATAATTTGCTGCTTTTGCATTCACTTCATTTGATTTAAAAATAACTATTAATTATGTTTAAGACTATAAATTCTTTTCTTTTTTTTTCAACTACCAAAGCTACAGTTTATTGCAGTATTATTTAATTTGTCTCATATTTTAGCAATTGTTTCATTGTTACACTGTTAAAGTATTGATAATAAAGATAACACTAAGTTAGTGTCACTAACGAATAATGATGTGTAATTATTTCATTGAAAATGATATCTACACATATCTCTGACTGACTTCATATTTTATTCCGATTCCGGTTCCGATTCCGGTTTCGACTCCGATAAACCAAATTCAAAAATTCCGATTCCGGTTCCGGTTCTGATATAACCACATCCGTTACATCCCTGGTCTACAGTCTGTAATTTGTTTATGCCCGACGAGTAAGAAGAAGTTCGATTTGATCTTCTGTACTTGATCAGCAACAGAGAGTGTCTACCATTAGCAAGTTAATTATTTATATTTAAGTTAATTGTTCTACTGTTCTATTACACATTTATCCCAACCTGGACCCAGCGTTTCATTGAATAATCTAGGCGCGATCCAGCGCCTTAAACTCATTATTATTTAAATAAGTACTTGATTTCGGTCAACTTGACAAAATATGATAAAATATTCAGCGAAATTCATTGAGCTTATGAAATCGTCCGGTCGTTCTGTCTGGTCTGTCCGTTGCTCAACTCAAAATTTAGAAATTGCTGTGTACTTTGTCTGAGAATATTTATTTATTCTGTCAACGTAAACCAGAAACTGACCGACCGACATAACAGAACGGAGAGAAGAACTCTCATGTTGTGAATTTGTAAGACGCGTGTGACATATCAAAATTATGTGGCTTACTTGCTCACATTTTGAATTGAGCAACACAACAAAAAACATGGCCGTGTGGTTTCCAGCAGACTAGAATAGAATCACTCCGTCTCTTCCCGTGGATGTCGTACAAGGCGACTAAGGGAAATACATTATAAACCTACTACGGGTAATATTTATAATGAAATGTGTGAATCAAGAAAAATGTTCAAGTCACGTATAAAGTGGTGCCAAAATAACGAGAATCAAATTAAGATGGATATTTTGGCCTCTCACCACTCAAAGAATGATTTCCGTTCCTTTTGGAAACACACTAATAAGTTACAATGTAAATCAAGTCTTCCTATGAGCGTATGCGGTGTGAGTGAGCCCGATAAAATAGCTAATCTCTTTGTCGACCATTTTGTAGTTAGATCGCCTCTTGGGCCCTCACAGTCGATGCTGGAGGCTGTGCCCGGAGTGAACAGGGAGATAACGTTTACAGTAAAGGACATCACACGTATCATTCAATCCATGTCCGGAGGGAAATCCCCTGGTCACGACGGGCTCAGTATTGAACATCTTAAGTTTGCAGGCCCGCACCTGCCTCGAGTACTGTATATGTTGTTAAATCTTTGCCTTGGACATGGTTATATGCCTGTAGATATGATGCGTACGGTCGTTATACCTATAGCTAAAAATAAAACTGGAGATCTTGCAGATACGAATAACTATAGGCCAATCTCGCTGGCAACTGTTATTTCGAAAGTATTTGATGGCGTGCTTAATACTCAGTTAAATAAATACATAAAACCACACGATAACCAATTTGGCTTCAGGCAGGGCTTGTCGACAGAGAGCGCTATACTGTGTGTTAAGCAGGCTATCACTTACTACACGAAGCGTAAGACGCCGGTGTTCGCCTGCTTCCTGGACCTGTCCAAGGCTTTTGACCTGGTTTCCTACGACATATTATGGAGTAAGCTTGAAAAACTTCACTTACCAGTAGAGCTCATAAATATCTTTAAATATTGGTACGGAAACCAGGTCAACCATGTAAGATGGGATGGAGCTCTGTCCAGATCTTTTGGGTTGGAGTGCGGGGTGAGACAGGGGGGACTCAGCTCACCCACGCTCTTCAATCTTTATGTAAATGAGCTGATAGGCGAGCTCAGTAGCATCAGGGTGGGTTGTTACATCGACGGTGTCAGCGTAAACAACATCAGCTACGCCGACGACATGGTGCTACTGAGTGCGTCTATCTGCGGCTTGAGGAAACTCCTGTCAATATGCGAAGTGTATGCAAACTCCCACGGGTTGGCGTACAATGTAAAGAAGAGCCAAATTATGGTCTTCGAGGCCGGGAGCAGACACATCGACATAGTCCCGCCTGTTTTCATTAATAAGCACGAGCTAGAAAGAGTCTACAAATTTAAATACCTTGGACATATGTTGGCTCCCGACCTGAAAGACGATGACGACCTGGAACGGGAACGGAGGGCGCTGTCAGTAAGAGTCAACATGTTGGCACGCAGGTTCGCGCGTTGCTCACGTGATGTTAAAATCACTCTATTCAGAGCATTTTGTACGTCGTTCTACACGTGCAGCCTGTGGGCCAATTATACTCAAAAAGCTTGCAGCGCCCTCCGGGTGCAATTCAATAATGCACTCAGGCTGCTGTTGAGGCTGCCTCGCTTCTGTAGCGCATCAGGGATGTTCGCAGAGGCTCGCGTAGATTGTTTTGATGCGCGTCCCTGATGAGTAGGGTGCGAGGCGGCAACAATAGCATCCTGAGCATGTTCGCGAGCAGGCTGGACAGCTCTTATCTGAATCGTTGCTGTGCCATATCCAGTGGGTTGAAGCGGATGTGACGCAGCGGCGGTTTGGGTATTAGTAATTAAAATTACAATTTATAATAAAGTTTGTATTACTAACATAGTTTACTAAGATTCTACTAACAAAATATGAGCTTGTAATTGCTTGAAATAAAATATATTCATTCATTCATTCATTATAAAACATCGATCAGGCCTCCCCAACCCGTCTGGCCAGCGTGGGGAGTGTAGGCCAAATCCTCCTATCTGGGACGGACGAGAGAGGGTCGTGCTCCTGTAGTGGAGACTAAAATGACCTGATGATGATGATGAACTCTGATGATATAACACGCGTCTGGTAACTTCTTAATATGAATCTTTTGCTCAATTCTTATTTACAAACTCACATTCACATTATAATATTAAGTAAGAATAGTAGGGATTATTTTCAAAATAACAAGAAGATTGTTATTGTTGTAAGTAACTATTTCGAAAAATCTTTATAGGGAGTTCTCCAAAGGAAATTTCATGTCGGGTTCCATACAAATTTATATTAAAACTTGTTTTAGAGCCCTATAAAGTGGATAAGGACGCAATGAGACGAGAGATGGCAGCTCATTGGCTGTTGTTCGCGCCAATGCAGTAATAGAGATGTGCCTTAGTGGGCGGAAATGAGTCCGGCCCGCCTCTGGTTGATGTAATATCGGGTCCGTTCGTTTGTGTTTTGATTTAACGTCGCTAACAAAAGCTAAAGTGAAGGGCCAGGAAAAGTATGATATGAGGATATTTGCAAATGCAATTCAAGAAAAAAGATTGCTTCTATAATTATTTTTCATAAGACGGATGGACTGTTGCGAATTATCACGGGCAAAATTTAAGTAATTATCTATCTATCTATAAGTAAATGTCTTCTTAAAACCATAAGTCGCCTAATAAGAATAGACAACATAAAGCTCGGTCACCACAGTACCAATAAATAAAGATAAATAAATAAATATTTCTGGAAATTTAATATTAATTGATCAATTCTAAGAAAATTTAATAAGGCTAAACTTTGTTAAATTTGCATGCTTTTTATAATGGCTAAATAGACTGGTGATTTATTTTAAATAACATCTGTTTAAATGTTATCCTATAAGTATTACAAATAAGTTATTTTTAATTTTTAATTTTGCATATGGACAATTTACATAGCGTCATCTAGTCCCAAATTAAGCGCAAAGCTTGTGTTATGGGTACTAGACAACTGATAAATGTACTTAAATACATTTTTTTTTGTAAATACATACCTACTTATAATAAGTAATACACAGAAAACACTCAGATCAAGATAAACGGACATGTTAATCACAAATAAGTATTTGTCTTGTACGGGGCTCGAGCGCGCGACCTCGGAGTAGCCATTGCTAACCATTCGACCACCGAGCTCGTCTAATAATATTAATTACAGCTTCAATACTTTCCCCGTACAACATAAAAACAAGCTTTAAAGTCACCATTGTTATAAAAAGTCAGCAGGCGCTTGTAGCGTTTCGGAACCAAATGTTACGGTTCCCTCCTTTTTTTAAACCCCTCCTCCGAACCCGAGGGAACATCATTAATTCGATACAGTCCGTCAAAATTGGGGCCAGGTTTCGCGCGCATTATGCGCTCCTGTCAAAATACTTATATAAATCAACTGAATGTCATTTTAAATAATTCAATAATTATTTCAACATAAAAAATGCATTAGGACATTTTGAAAGTGTTATTTAAAAATAAATAATATTCTTTTTTTGTTTTGTAAAGTGAATTTATTTTGAAGTGAAATAAAATTTATATTGTATCGAATTTGATTCATAAAGTGAGTGATGTGAATATTTCAGTGGGATAAATCGATTATTTTTTTAATTTTAAAAGGTAAAAATATTTTTTTTATTATTATTGTACCTACTCATTACCTACATAAAAAAAAAAAACATTTTACAGGGTCGGTGACATGTGAGTTATGTTATCAATGGTGGTGTAGGGGTCAATGGCCGCTTACCATCATGCGGGTCGTATGTTTGTTTGTCAACTTAGTAGTATAATCTAGGATACCTACTACTAAATAGAAGAATGACAATATGTCTGTTTCCTTGATATTCCTGGACAAATTACACTCCTGGCGGAGTCCTAAACCACAGTATAAGTAGAGTAGGTATATTATTCTGTGGTATAAGTAAGTAATAGTACTAACGTACCTAAACTAATCAAAACTTGTGCAATGAATACCAGGTATTATGCTTAGATACATTTTGTTTTGTAAATACATACATATAATACACAGAAAACAACCAGACCAAGACAAACAGACATGTTCATACACACAAATATTTGTCTTGTGCGGGGATCGAACCCGCGACCTCGGAGTCAAAATAGTTTAATCACACATTCCTACTACCACTGTGTCTCCTGTGTGGCCAGCACAAAACGCAATGTTCAATGAAGTCCATTGCAATCCCGGGAGTAAAACAAGTTATAAGTTAATAAAAAAAAATCAAAAACCCGACTGCACCTACAACAGATCACGCGTAACAATAATATAATTCCATACAAGCAAAGCCGCAGGCAAAAACTAATATATCAAATATATATTTGAAATCAGGTCATCGAGACCTTTATTTTGATACCCATATCGATATATTTAGAAGAAGAAAAAAATTACTGCAACGACAATTTTGCGGCTCACAGCCGCCATATTGATTTTTTTTTGTATTTGATGTAGCCTATGTCACTCTCACAGCAAATACGAATCTAACGACACCTCTCAAGCTAAAATCCATCCAGCCGTTTAGGCTGCAGAGCGTGCCAAACAATTATACATGCATACATACATACATACTCTCGAAAAACATAACCCTCCTTCTGTCGCAGTCGGGTAACTACGGCTGTCCATGACAGTCCAGTAAGTCGGGTAACTACGGCTGTCCATGACAGCCGTAGTTTGTGAGATCTGAGAGACAGCAATATGGCAAATAAGGCATTAAAAGCCTAAAGAGACGGCTAGTCAAGTGAAGCTCAACTGCCGTGCACCACGGATTTTAAGTATCTAACACTATTGGGGACCTAAAACATTGAGTTGCTACCTAACACATCGATTCTAATAATATGAATTACAAAATCGTCTGAACGCTTAGTAATTCTGCCTTGTTGCTACCAAATCAGAATAGTAGCTAGGTATACTACCCCGGAAGCGACATGCAAGAAATCCAAAATAAATATCGTCCCGCTACCAAAGATCACACTTCCAGAGAACATGGTGTGCTGTTTGATCGAATTCATGATTTGCAGTAGAACATTCGCATAAGGGCGATGGCACTGAAGGCGCGTTTCCATTATGCAAGAACTTGCATACAGGTATGACGTCACATTTGTAAGCAAGTTACTTGAATAGGGTACAAGATTGCTAGAATTTGCACCTCGCATGCAAAATAGCATAACACTAAAACACTTGTATAAACGCATCGTCAGTTGTACGTTTTGTTAAAAGTTCGAAACCACCCGCATGCAACCTGCGTCTTGCATGCATGTTTACGTTTCCATTAGGCAAGTTGTATGCAACTTAAACTTTGCATGCAGCCTACTTGCATAATGGAAACGCTCAACTGCCGTGCACCACGGATTTTAAGTAATCTAACACTATTGGGGACCTAAAACATTGAGTTGTTACCTAACACATCGACATAATGAGGGTTTTAAAATACGCTTTACCGACGGAATCTAGTCCTAATAAAGATTGTAACACATTGTCGTGTATTAACATAAACAATTCATAAACAAACGGACAGAACGTGGCTTCCACATGTGGCTACGAAAAGACATCGGCTCACACACTTGAACATGGAGATAATGCGACATTATGTTTTGAAAGGTTACATGTTATTAGAGATAGATTTTGGGGCGTATGTGTTTCACTACGATCTTTTCAGTCAAAGCCAACCTCATATGTACATGGTACATCCTGCTGACTGAAAAACGAAGCTCTGGCGAAGAGAGGTAGGGAGCGTAATGGTAAGCTACCCGACTGGGGAATGTACCTCCAGCTCACAGAATACCGCAGCCGAATAACAATTCCCTTGAGGGTTGTTGTGTTCCTGCGAGTGAGTGAGGTCACCAGAAACGAAGATACTGCGATGGCAGTGGGGGTGGCGGCGCGCGAGCGATATTATGTTGCGAGCGTTCATATGGCTACGGTAACCGCTTTACATCAGGCGGGCCGTATGCTTGTCTGCCACCCGACGTGGTATATAAAAAAAACCGGGCAAGTGCGAGTCGGACTCGCCCACCGAGGGTTCCGTACGTAGTATCATTATTAAATTTCTAATTTTTCATTATAAATAAGAAATAATGCGTCGAAAAAAATAAATAAAATATATTTTGCAATGTGTACATCAAGCCCTTTCAAATGATACCCCATTTGAACTAGTAGTTTCAATTTGAAATTTCGACACCCTATAAAAAATATAGACCCCTTATTTTTTAAGATCTATTTACAAATGTATAGTTTTGAGATTTATTCCTGTACTTGTAGTCTATAACGATGTTACTTGCCAAATTTCATAGTTCTAGGTCAACGGGAAGTACCCTATAGGTTTTGATTCCCTTGAGAATGTGTCGAAATATGCGTTTTTTGCTGAATAAACGGCCGTAACTTTTTTTTACGTAAACTTAGCAGTTTGATTATTTTACAACTTCATGGGACCGTAGACCTGAGTATACAGTTCAAATTTCAGCTTGATACCTCCACGCATTCTCGACATAGAAATTCTTGACAGACAGACAGACAGACAGACAGACAGACAGACAGACAGACAGACAGACAGACAGACAGACAGACAGACAGACAGACAGACAGACGGACAACAAAGTGATCTTATAAGGGTTCCGTTTTTCCTTTTGAGGTACGGAACCCTAAAAGTATATAAAAAATATGTTTTGAAAGGTTACATGTTAATAGAGATAGATATTGGGGCGTAAGTGGCTCACTACGATCTTATGAGCCAAAGCCAGCTTCACATGCATAAGCCCATGGACGCTTGCGATTCCAGAGACACTTCTCACGTTTTCGATCCTGTAAGAACTACTTTCTTGATTTAACATACCTACTGTAGTCTCCTGGGAAAACCTTGGAATTTTTCATTTTTTAGGGTTCCGTGCCCAAAAGGGTAAAAAAGGAACCCTTTTACCACATATTACTAAGGCTCCGCTGTCCGTCCGTCCGTCCGTCTGTCACTAGGCTGTATCTCATGAACTGTGATAGTTAGACGGTTGAAATTTTCACAGATGATGTATTTCTGTTGCCGCTATAACAACAAATACTAAAAAACAGAATAAAATAAATATTTAAGAGGGCTCCCATACAAAAAACGTGATTTTTTTTGCTCGTTTTTGCTCGCAAATTGATAACGGCACTAGATAGACGCTTGAAATACTCACACAATATTTAGTTAGGTATATAAGTATTTATTTTAAAAATAAATAATAATTAAATAAAAATAAAACAAATATTTAAGAGGGCTCCCATACAACAAACATGATTTTTTTTGCCGTTTTTATTGATAATGGTACGGAACCCTTCATGCAATATGACAGGGGAGCAAACGAGCAGGTGGACAGTAATCACCACCGCTCATGGAGATCAGCAACAAGAGGTCGCCGATCCGTTGCCAGCCTATACTCCTTCCTTCCTTTCTGGTGACCTCACTCACTCGCATGACCAACAACCCTCAAGGGAATTGTTATTTGGCTGCGGTATTCTGTGAGGTGGAGGTACTTCCCCAGTCGGACAGCTTAAAAAATGCCCTACCTCTCTTTTCGTCAGAGCCTCGTTTGTAAGTCAGCAGGGTTTTGTTCAAAGGATTTGGTTCAAAGATGTTGATTAACCATTATTCCACTGCCTGAGAGCTCGTGGTAGAAAACTCCACTGGAACTGCGCCGTACGCGGCACTCTTAGATACCTATTTGCTGGATTCCATATCTTACAGTAGGTAAGATTCCGGACGAAGTCACGGTGCGTCCGCTAGTTCAATAATTATTTCGCTTTTTCGACGAAAATAGGTAATGTCTTTTTAGTTGCTACCACCGTAGGGGGGCCAAAAACGAATGATAACAAAATCGGGGGATACAGTTTGGTGTTGCAGCTGCATATCTATCATCTCCATCCAAAATTCAATCACACCACGGGATAGATGAAGGATCAAAGAATTTATTACGCTAAGTATGGACTATGGAACATCGCGTGCGGGGGAGGGGGAAGCGCTGCCATTTTGAGATAATTTTAGTGCATATAACTTGATCAAGTACAACACACGGCCGTGTCTATGACACAGGCACACTCCATTTTTTTTATACAACTTACGTCGGATGGCTGACAAGAGTACGGCCCGCCTAATGGGACGTGGTTACCGTAGCCAATAATAGCCATATTCACGCTCGGAAATCGCAAACATGAAAAATTACAAACATCGCTCTCGCACGCCACCCCCGCTGCCAACACAGTAACTCGCTCCTTGCCGGTGACCTCACTCACTCGCAGGAACACAACAACCCTCAAGGGAATTGTTATTTGGCTGCGGTATTCTGTGAGCTGGAGGTACTTCCCCGGTCCGGAAGTTTACAATTACGCTCGCCCTCCCTCACTTTAGCCAGAGCCTCGTTTGTCAGTTAGCAGGGTGTACCATGTGCAAGTGAGGTTGGCTTTGGCACAAAGATAGTGGTGAGCCATATATACACCCCAAATACATTTTGAATACATTGTATTTTTTCTCTTGTGTGTGTTTGAAATATGAAAAATAGTTATGCAGAAAAATAAAGCCAAGTCTGAACACTCTTGCTATAAGTATTATGCTTTTATTTGGTATCACCGCGGTGCTTTAGATCGAATCTTGCAACTTCTCAGTGTACGATTGATCTGACATTTTCCCACCTGTTTAATTCTCGTAACGTACCATATCGTGCATATCATCATCATCACCCACTGCTGAATATAAGCATTCCCCAATGCTTTCCACCAAATACGATGCTCCGGCTTCCGCATTCAGCCGCTTTCTTATGGTCATCGGACCATCTAGAAGGAGGGCGTCCAACGTTCGTCGCCTACGCGCAGCTTTCACTCTAATACCTTCCTCCCCCATCTGCCATCACTTACTCGGCAGATGTGACCGGCCCATTGCCACTTTAGGTTGCAAACACGAAGGCTATATCGACAATGTTAATTTTCCGTTTCTTCGTTCCGAATTCGATCCTTCAGAGAAACCCCGAGTATAGCCCTCTCCGTTGTCCGCTGCGCGACCTTTACATAAAGTCTTACATAATCGCTGGTGTTACATAAAGTAACTGCTTACTTGGTATTATAAATAAAGTGTATCATATATAAAAACCTAAATAAGCTCGTCTAATATATGAATAGTAAAACAGACAATTTATTAAAACAGTACAATTTTAAGCTGTCGTTTGTGAGACTTGGCGTGTACACTGCCGTGCCTCTAATCCTGTGAACAGTAGTGCACTGTGCCCATGTCAGAAACTCAAGTGTTGCCACTTGAGATTCTTGTAACTAATTATAACACGCGGCGCCGAATGCATTTGGAAATATTTTTTATAAGTTTTATGAATCAATTACTTGTAAGGTTATTCATAGACATTTAGGGTGTAAGAAGTTCATCAACATATTTGAACCAAAGCCAACTTCACCTGCACGCGGTGCACCCTGCTGACTGACAAACGAAATGATACGTGCGGGGATTGAAACCCGCGAACTCGGAGTCAAAGTACCCATTGCTTGCCGTTCGACCACCGAGCACGTCAAATTTTTGATAATAGGTAATTTTGCATGTTAATTATTACGGCATTCCTGTACGGCAGGAGCGGCTGCGACGGTGGCAGAGGCAGAGGTAATAAGAGGCGTAAGTATGCGGCTTTAGAAGATTCGTACATATTTACGCCTTTTGCTGTGGAGACCTTGGGGCCTTGGGGTGCAGATGCAAAAGTCTTGTTTAAAGAGATATCAGGTTAGTCGACGTGTCTGGTGACCCAAGAGCTGGCGCTTATTTTGGCCAGCGTATTAGTCTGGCCATACAACGCGGTAATGCGGCCAGCCTTTTGGGCACTTTACCATCATGCGACGACAGTAATTTGGGCTCTATATTTTATTTTATTTAGTATTATATAATTAGGTTTTATTATTATAATATAGTGTTATTTCATTATTAATTCATATAATATTAATGATAATGTTTTATAAGGATATACAAATTTGAAAAAAAAAATTATTTAATTTAATTTTATTGGCTAACCCGGCGAATGTCCATATAATTTTTTCTTGAATAAGTATTTTCGAAATTCCTGTAAGATTTGTTTTACTATTTATGCCCGCCTCGACTTCATACGGTTGGTGTAATTCTAAATAGTTGGATTTTTTCACGGGACGGAGGTCCACCACACATTTCCACCACTGTGTCTCCTGTGTAGCCAGGATTAACAGCGACGACCACCAAAAAGGCAATGAACAATGAAGTCCATTGCAGTCCCGGGGGTAAACCTACGGCTGTCTTGGAACTCACAACGAATTTAATCAGAAGAAATTAGTAGGAGTAGGAAGCTTTTGGAATTTGACTTCCCCTCTTAGCAATGTGAGAGAAGTTATATGGCAAATAAGGCATTAAAAGCCTAAAGAGATGGCTTGGCAAGTGAAGCTCAACTGCTGTGCGTGATAGATAGATAGAATTTTTATTAAAATAAATAAATAATTATTCCTGGACAAATTACACACGGCCATCTAGTCCCAAACTAAGCAAAGCTTGTACTATATTCAAAATAATTTATTTCCAATAAATAGGGTAACATTTAAACAGATGTTATTTAAAACAAATCACCAGCCTATTTAGCCATTATAAATAGCATGCAAATTTAACAAATTTTAGCCTTATTAAAAATATTTAGAATTGATCAATTAATATTAAATTTGTCAATAATCAAATTATACATCACTAAGTCTATTTATTAAATAATTGTAAAATAGCATTCAATGTCCGTGGAATCTAATGGAACTTAATTAAAAAATATAATTGCTATGGGTACTAGATTAGTGATATAATATAGTGTCCGACCGAAACTGGTTTTTACGACCGAAACCGAAACCGAAACCGAATTTCGGCAACAGGCTCAGTTTCGGCCGAAACCGAAACCGAAACCGAAACTTTTACGAAACAATTATCTAACTGTAGGTACTTTTCTTATAATTAGGGGTGTAAGTGGTTCATCAACATCTCTGAATCAAAGCCAACTTCACCTGCACGCGGTGCACCCTGCTAACTGACAAACGAAGCTCTGGCGAAAAGAGAGGTAGGGAGCGTAATTTTAAGCTACCCGACTGGGGAATGTACCTCCACCTCACAGATTATATTATAATACTTAAATATATATTTTTTGTAAATACATACATAATATTACATGGTAAACACCCAGACCAAGACAAACAGACATATTTAAATGCCACGTTTACACTCAGCCCTGTTGGGCAGGCAAGTGAGCAGGGAAGTGCGCAGCGTGAGTATGTAAACAGGTCACTCGCGCTGCTCCTGCTCATGCCGCTGCCATTGCCCGGCGCTCCCTCGATTATCGGTTTTTCGCGCGGAAGTCAAAGGACGGGCAGCGCGAGCGCGAGTGAGTGTTTACATTCAGCACTCTGGCTCACGTGTCCTCTATTTGTACTACGGCAATTAATTTATTATTCTGTGCTGCGTATTCTTTCTTTGCGTATTCTATTGGTAGCCGACATTATGGAGTGTAATGAGAAAATAATAAAATTTTTGGAGCTTTACGAAATTGAGCGAGTAATATGGGATCCACATGATAAAAATCATGATAAATATCACGGCGTCTTTTCTTTCTTTTCAAAACACATAAATAGTTAGATAAACTGATTAGACGAGTTACGGCAGTATGTCGCCCTCAGACGAGGGCTTTGATCGATATGAACCACCATTCTACTGCCAACCTTCACATCAAGGTGAGAACCTATACAATAGACACTGTAGCAGAGTGTTCTTGGTGGATTTCTTGGTGATTTTGCTGGCTGTCGCCGCAAAAAACAACAGCCATTGTTGCGAGTCGTTCAATAAAAGAAGTATGAAGGCTGAGTGTGAACACTCATTCGCGTCGACACTGCCGCGGAAGTATTCCCGGCAGCGGCAGGACGATTGGCAGGGGCTGAGTGTAAACATAGCATAAAGCAAATTTCCATATTACAAATTTAAAGTACAGTAAATCAATAAATTATTACAGACTATATATGTATATTATGTGCTAGTCGTATAGCTAGTCAAGTGAAGCTCAACTGCTGTACTGAGGTTCTCAATTCGGCTGTATATTTTTTTTTATGTTTGTTACTTAATTACTCCGTGATTTATAAACCGATTTGAAAAAAACTTTTTTTATTTGAAAGAGATATACTTCCAGATTGGTCCCATATTTTTTTCATTATCATGATCATCATCATCGGCTTGTATCTACATACATAAATGTAGAGTAATGCTTGGAGTCGGTTTTTTTTTTGTTAAAATTATGAAAACTGTTTAAAACTGTTTTTTTTTTGTTTCAGAATCGTCTAAATGTCGAGTTACGGCAGTATGTCGCCCTCAGACGAGGGCTTTGATCGATATGAACCACCATTCTACTGCCAACCTTCACATCAAGGTGAGAACCTATACAATAGACACTGTAGCAGAGTGTTCTTGGTGGATTTCTTGGTGATTTTGCTGGCTCACCCGCTGCTTCCTTGTGCGTGTCAGTCTAATGCGTAGCCAAATAACAATTCCCTTGAGGGTTATTGTGTTCCTGCGAGTGAGTGAGGTCACCAGAAAAAAGGAGATGCTGCGTTGGCAGCGAGTGTGGCTGCGCGCAATCGATATTTTATGTTGCGATACGTAAAGCTCAATGCCGTCGTTGCGCGTGTCAGTCTAATCCAACACGCAGGTTAAGCAACGTCAACCGTAGCCTGTCCACGGATGGGATATTATCTCGAGCTCTTCCGTGCTCTGGAGGGCACGTTAAGCTGTCGGTCCGGGCTGTTGTCATTAGATGACAGTCGTTAAACTAAGTCTTGGCTTGAAAACACTGGCCTCCGCCAAGCCGCAGTTGAGCAGCGTGGTGGAGTACGCTCTAAATCCCTTCAATTGAGGGGAGACCCGTATCCCAGCAGTGGGATGAGTAAGGGTTGATGACAACGTATCTGGTGACCTTACACATTCTTTTTTATACTACGTCGGGTGGCAGACAAGCATACGGCCCGCCTGATGTGAAGCGATTACTGTAGCCATATTAACGCTGGCAACATAAAATATCGCTCGCGCGCCGCCACCCCGCTGCCAATGCAGCATCTCCTTCCTTTCTGGTGACCTCACTCACTCGCAGGAACACAACAACCCTCAAGGGAATTGTTATTTGGCTGCGGTATTCTGTGAGGTGGAGGTACATTCCCCAGTCGGGTAGCTTACAATTACGATATCTACCTCTCTTTTCGCCAGAGCTTCATTTGTCAGTCAGCAGGGTGCACCGCGTGCAGGTGAAGATGGCTTTGGTTCAAAGATGTTGATGAACCACATATAACCCCAAACAACATTCGCAAGAAGATAACTACCCTCAAAGAAGTTGTTAGCATGCGGTCTTTTGTAAGGTGGAGGTACATGTATTCCTCACATGCCCCAAATATATTTTCACCAGAGCCTCTCTTGTATATTAGCAGGATGCATCACGGGCAGGAGAGATTGGTTTTGGCCCTAAGGGTAGTGATGGATCACTTAAACCCAAAAACAAACCCAACTCTCTTTCCCTCATAAATATTTGGAAAAAGACCTTGTACCATAATTGCCCCCCTTATCTTATCTTGAAATGGGTCCAGCGCTGAAGCACCTTGGATCTTTTGTGCACTCCTTATTCTTTAGAAACTCTCCTGACTGTCTGAAGACATGTTCCATGTACTTTGGTACGCCTTTAATTGGAAAGAGCCTGTAGTCATCCAGGTCTGGGTACGCCTTTCCAAAGATTACCATTCGTTTGCCAGCTAAGGCATCACATTGACACATCAAGTGCTTCAGGGTCTCGTAAAGTCCCTTGCATGTTCTGCATTCTGAGCTATTGACAAGTCTCATCTTGTATAGGTGTCCACGGCATATATAATGCGGAGTCAGTGCCCCAAGGATGAGACGTATCCGTTTTCTGTCGTATTTCTGTACATGGTTGTACCAGTTAACGCCCTCCTTGCACCGACCTTCCGGGTATCACAGTAAACCGACCAGGCAAGAGGACATTTGTCCTCCCCGATCTCGTGCTCAGTAAACCAACGAGGCACTCAACCAGTTTGGAGGCAGGTTTTACTCCCCTTTCACCTGTAGCAGGCCTTGGGCATTCTTAAGTCAAGTAGTCCTTAAGACAATCATCGGGGTCCTACCACTACTCCTCAATTTCCATGATGGATACTGGAACTGTAAAGCAACATATGCCGGCTCGCTCGCTTCCCGACGTGCTCCACACACCTAATGTATTTGACCCATACTTAAGCGCCAAATAGTTGGATGTGAGCCATGCACTGGAGCTGTAGGCACGCTCACTTCCCGACGCCCAGAGAACCCCTACACCAGGTATGGTGACCTGGTTGACGGAAGCGATCAACCGTCATCATCTTGCTTAGCAAGCAAGTAGGTACCCAAGCTACAGATGCCGACTTGGGAAACAGACTACGCTAAGGCCGCTCCGAGCCCCGTGGACAACTCCTCTGGCGACCCGTCGCCTTAGGCCAGTGGCTCCCCATTCGCTACGCGCGACTTCAGACGCCCGCCGACAACTATGGCAAGGCACACGAACAATAGGTTTACATAAAGAGGTTGAGCAAAACATCTGTAGCTAAGCCTATTTATTATATTTAGAGTATTTAGGACTATTTTGGTCATGTGATCAGCCTTACAGTAGCCATATTAACGCTCGCAACATAAAATATCGCTCGCGCGCTAACGCAGAATCTCCTTCCTTCCTGGTGACCTCACTCACTCGCAGGAACACAAAAACCCTCACTGAACTGTTATTTGGCTGCGGTATTCTGTGAGGTGGAGGTACATTCCCCAGTCGGGTAGCTTACAATTACGCTCCCTACGTCTCTTTTCGCCAGAGCTTCGTTTGTCAGTCAGCAGGGTGTACCGCGAGCAGGTGAAGTTGGCTTTGGTTCAAAGATGTGGATGAACCATTTACACCCCAAAAAAGCCTCAAGCAATAAGATAATCTATGGTAATTTCTGACAGGTAGCCCAATGGACGGAGGGGTATACTGGCCTGCATCATCAGCTGAGAGCCACGAGTTCGAGTCCCCGGAAATGTACCAAGACACCACACATTATATCAGTAGAAGTTATGGTAAGTATCCAGTGGCGTAATTATAGCATCAGAGGCCCGTGGCAAATTCATCAGATGTGCCCTCAGAGGATGGGGCCTTCTCTGATAAATAAATCATCGAAGAAATTTTTGGTTAATATCTATGTATAATTTAATTTTTAAGAAATATGGTACCTAAAGATCCTACCTATTAAAATTCAAAAATAAAGGAATGTTTTCTTTGAGTAAAATTTTCTATCTACAGTATTAAATTGTACTTTCCCTCCCGGTGACATTAGAAAATTCGGGTGGCAGACAAGCATACGGCCCGCCTGATATGAAGCGGTTACCGTAGCAATATTAACGCTCGCAACATAAAATATCGCTCGCGCGCTGCCACCCCCGCTGCCATCGCAGCATCTCCTACCCTTCTGGTGACCTCACTCCCACGCAGGAACACAACAACCCTAAAGGGAATTGCTATTTGGCTGCGGTATTCTGTGAGATGGAGGATGAGGAGTCGGGTAGCTTACAATTACGCTCCCTACCTCTCTTCTTCAAGCATACACACCTATTATTCTGAACAAAGATTATAGACTCAAATGATGATGCACATACAGCGGCGAAATCTCGTTGTTTTAAGTTTACTGATCAAATGTTCTGTTCCAGGATACGAAGACATGCAGATGAGTGGAAATGAACCTTATGACACATATCACCATCCCATACACCATGGATATGTCCAAAATAATTCTGGTAAGTGTTTTATTATACCGTATCAGCTGAAAACAGTGAATTTCTGAATTGAGGCAATCTGGGAAAGCGAATGATAACAAATCGGGGGATACAGTTTGGTGTTGCAGCTACAAATCTATCATCTCCATCCAAAATTCAGTCACACCACTGGATAGATGAAGGATCAAAGAATTTATTACGCTAAGTAAGGACTATGGAACATCGTTTGTGGGGGAGGGCGAGTCGCTGCCATTTTGAGATAATTTTAGTGCATATGCACACACAAGAAGAAGAAGAACACACAAGCGGCTCTCTCGCGTCAACCTCACCTCCCCTCTGAGACAAATCGGAAACAGTCTGTATGGCGTATCACGCACACACGCTCATTCGCGCTCTGCACAGACGTCATTGTTCATGTAGTAGTAAACAACGACATTTGTATGGAGTGTCTGGGGTGTAATATTTTTTTTTGTTTTATACTACGTCGGGCGGCAGACAAGCTTACAGCCCGCCTGATGTGAAGCGGTTACCGCAGCCATATTAACGCTCGCGACATAAAATATCGCTCGTGCGCCGCCACCCCCGCTGCCAACGCAGCATATCCCTCCTTTCTGGTGACCTCACTCACTCGCAGGAATACAACAACCCTCAAGGGAATTGTTATTTGGCTACGGTATTCTGTGAGGTGGAGGTACCTTCCTCTGTCGGGTAGCTTACAGTTACGCTCCCTACCTCTCTTTTCGCCAGAGCTTGTCAGTCTGCAGGGTGCACCGCGTGCAGGTGAAGTTAGCTTTGGTTCAAAGATGTTGATGAACCACTTACACCTCAAAATTTTTGGAGCCCGAAAATTAGGTTTTTAATTTTTATAATTAACTAGCTGACTGAACTTCGTACCGCTTAACAGTCAATCAAAATTAACTACGAAAATCAACTTGACCCAAACTGTTTTCAAAACACATCACACTCTCTTTTCGCCAGAGCTCCGTTTGTCAGTCAGCAGGGTGCACCACGTGCAGGTGAAGTTGGCTTTGGTTCAAAGATGTTGATTTTTTATTTTTTTTTATACTACGTCGGGTGGCAGACAAGCATACGGCCCGCCTGATGTGAAGCGGTTACCGTAGCCATATTAACGCCTGCAGCATAAAATATTGCTCGCGCGCCGCCACCCCCGCTGCCAACGCAGCATCTCCTTCCTTTCTTTCTGGTGACCTCACTCACTCGCAGGAACACAACAACCCTCAAGGGAATTGTTATTTGGCTACGGTATGCTGTGAGGTGGAGGTACCTTCCCCAGTCGGATAGCTTACAATTACGCTCCCTACCTCTCTTTTCGCCAGAGCTCCGTTTGTCAGTCAGCAGGGTGCACCGCGTGCAGGTGAAGTTGGCTTTGGTTCAAAGATGTTATAGAACCACTTACCTACACCCTAAAAATGTGCAACCCACTTGTTAAATTGTAATATTCTTTCTACCAGGTTTGGAATGCGATATGCAAGCCCTCCCCCTTCGCTACGAGCGCCCCGCACCTCCTTCCTTTGTCCGGGTGGTAAAGAGAAGAACCACAGCTAACAAAAAAGAAAGAAGAAGAACACAGAGTATCAACACGGCGTTCTCAGATTTAAGAGATTGCATACCGAATGTGCCACCCGACACTAAGTTATCAAAGGTTTGTTTGTTTGTTTGTCAACTTTATTGTACTAAAACATACATGTAGATAATATGACGAGCTCGGTGGTCGAATGGTTAGCAATAGCCACTTTGACTCCGAGGTCGCGGGTTCGATTCCCGCACAAGACTAACATTTGTGTGTATGAACATGTCTGTTTGTCGTGGTCTGGGTGTTTTCTATGTATTATAAGTATGTATTTACAAAAAAAAATGTATTTAAGTACATTCATCAGTTGTCTAGTACCCATAACACAAGCTTTGCGCTTAATTTGGGACTATATGGCGCTGATTAAATTGTCCAGAAATATTTATTTATTATTAATACAAAAGAAATGTCATATACAATGGCGGACTTATCCCATGCAGGGATTTCTTCCAGTCAACCATGGATTGCTTGATGGGGAACATTAACATGGGTCTGGTAATTGGTACAGAGCATTTGTACAACATAGAGCTTTAAATAATAAAAATAAAAAATAATGAATAATAAAGGTATGTGGAAGTATTTTTTTTATTAAATAGCTTCATTCTTGATTCCAGACGTTAGGGTTATGCCGAAAAATGTTGCAAGGAATCTTCCTTTTCCTCAAATATTACTAGACCGGATTCGCAAATATTCCTAGGCTCGATCGAAATCAAGCCTCTAAGAATAAGAGCTCGAGGTTTGTGTCGAAAAAAAATTGAGATCGATCATCCAAGGTCCAAGTGAGGAATGATCATCAAAAACATTTTCCATTGAAATCAATGGAAAACATACACTCAGCGAATCTACTCGCTCCACTGAACCTCGATTTCGGCCCCGTGGGCTAGAATCCGGCGTAGTATTTTTTCTCCTTGTGATGTTTAGAACACGAGTATAACTAATAAAAATGATGTAAAACAAACCTTGGAACTCATAAATCGTTTTATGTTTTTTCATAAAAATTGTTTAATAAATCTATTTCTGAGGATTTCGACGGCATCGTTGCGCGTGTCTGTCTAATGGAACACGCAAGTTAGGCAACGTCAACCGTAGCCTGTCCATGGATGGGTTTATTTTTCCGAGCTCGGTGGTCTAATGGTTAGCAATGGCCACTTTGACTCCGAGGTCGCGGGTTCGATCCCCGCACATGACAAACATTTGTGTGCATGAACATGTCTGTTTGTCTTGGTCAGGGGATTTTCTATGTATTATAAGTATGTATTTACAAAAAAAAAATGTATTTAAGTACATTTATCAGTTGTCTAGTACTCATAGTACAAGCTTTACGCTTAGTTTGGGAGTAGATGGCGCTGTGTAAAATTGTCCAGAAATAGGTAATTATAATTAAAATAATTAAACCTATTCTATATATATATATTCTGTAGTATAACGTGAACATTTAAATGGTAAAATGATTCTAGCTTTTTCATTACAAAATTGAATTTATTTTTTCCAGTTTTACCAATAAATAAATAAATATTGTCAGACAAATTACACAGCGCCACCCAGCCCCAAAGTAAGCGAAGCTTGTGTTATGGGTACTAGACAATTGATAAACATACGTAAATGCATTTTTTTTTGTAAATACTTACTTATGATACATAGAAAACACCCAGACCAAGACAAACAGTCATGTTCATGCACACAAATGTTTGTCCTATGTGGAAATCGAACCCACGAGCGTTGGTGTCGAAGCCGCGTCATTGACCGCTACGCCACCGAGCTCGTCAATGAGAACATCGAGAACAATGAACTTTAAATATCTATTGAATCATCCAAATTGACGATTTGACATTTGATTCGACCGTTCTACTTCGTTATGCAGTCAACCCTAAGGTTCATATAACTAACACACACATTTGCACGTATACAGACGCTGTCTATTTCCGTTGTCGTTTTTTGTATGGAGTGGACGGGGTCAGCGTCGGCCATATAGTCGAGGTGGCATTTGCCAGCCGGGCCCCAGCCTGCGCGGGCCCCCCACGGGCCTGGCTTGCGGGGCTTGCGGCAACCGTAGGATAATATACCATCTACCATCATCTAGTCTCGGGCCCCGGGCTTGTCAGCCACCCGGGCCCTTCTGGCCCAGTCCGACCCTGGACGGGGAGTGCTTGCGCTCAAAGGCCACTGGCTTGATTTAACGACTATCACCTAACTGCTTAAAGCGGAGCCAGTTACGTTCAAAAACTTTATACCTGCCTTAACAAGTTAAGTTAATTAAAAAAAACAAAAACCCGACTGCACCTACAACAGATTGAAATTTATTAATCACGCGTAAAAATAATATAATTCCATACAAGCAAAGCCGCAGGCAAAAACTAATATATCAAATATATGTTTGAAATCAGGTCATCGAGACCTTTATTTTGATACTCATATCGATATATTTAGATGAAAAAAAAAAAAAAAAAAATTACTGCAACGACAATTTTGCGGCTCACAGCCGCCATATTGATTTTTTTATATTTGATGTAGCCTATGTCACTCTCACAGCAAATACGAATCTAACGACACCTCTCAAGCTAAAATCCATCCAGCCGTTCAGGCTGCAGAGCATACCAAACAATTATACATACATACATATTATATACATACATACATACTCTCAAAAAACATAACCCTCCTTCTGTCGCAGTCGGGTAAAAAGGGGAAGATACGGTACCTAGTCACAGCGCATGAGACAACTAAACTGCGTCTAGCTGACGCACTATCGTCAGTCATTAGCGGAACCTTGTTTCGTGAACACGTCGCGTTTCACTGCGCGTTTGAACACTTTTAATGCGTCTCCAATCGTCAGAAAATATTATGCAATGGTTTGTGAAAACGAGATAGAATATACGAAGACGCGCGCGAGTGTTACATGTGGGTGCGTCCCAGTGATTGATATTGTTATTTCGTTCGCACTACAGTTTGAGCACGCATTCCTGTCTCTGTCATTGATTACAATATACACTACAATTTGAATGTACGAGTATCTGTGGGGGTAAGTTTTTGCATGTAGTTGTAATTAGCACAGTTGTCGAATAATCGATGTAAGGACATACCGTATCTTCCCCTTTTTGTTTTAATCTAAGTACCAGCCTCTTAAGTATAAGCACAATTAAATTCTATCTCACTCCCACTTATGTAATCAGCAGATCGTGCGAAAGAGATCGCAGAGCATCAACAATGCGTTCACGAGTCTGAGATCACGGATACCCAATGTGCTCCCAGATACAAAGATGACGAAGGTTGGTTCAGGGTCCTGTTGGTTGGAGGTATGTTGACCTTGACCTTGAAAATACTTCCAACAGTTGGCCCCAACAGTTAGATTGTTTTTGCACATTGTGCAAAAAACACTGATTTTCAGCTGTCGCCTGATGGACGCACGCGCGCGTCAGACTAATAATATTAGTGAAAGAAACATATTTATGTATGTATATATGTGTGCGTGTGCGTGCGTGCGTGTGTGTGTGTGTGAGAGAGAGAGAGAGAAAGAGAGAGAGTCAGTGGTTTCCGATCACATCAAAAGTCAACGCGGACATGAACAAATACCGCATACAAGAGTACTAAATTTATCAACATATCCGAATACAAACAAAATTGGATAAAAATTTAATATTTTAGATAAATTGATCTATAGATAGATAAATAAATAGCTACATAGATAGATAGATAGACAAGGTCGAGGTCAAGGTCAGCATCTCAACTAACAGCGACCATAATGACACTTCTAAAACCAATCTCATATTAATTGTCTCTCTTTTGACAGATCAAAACGCTTCGGTTGGCGACGTCCTACATATCGTACCTCCTGAAGGTGCTGGAGACTGATGGGGAGCCAGCCGGGGGGTTCAGAGCTGAGCTGCATCATACTCCTCCTAGGAGAAGGACTACAGACCCGAATGTTCAGGTAATAACCTTAACCTTAGATGGGGTGTAAATCAGGTATGTTATAAGTATGGTGTAAGTGGTTCATCAACATCTTTGAACCAAAGTTAACCTCACCTGCACGTGGTGCACCCTGCTGACTGACAGATGAGGCTCTGGCGAAAAGAGAGGTAGGGCCTAGCGTATTTCTTAAGCTGCCCGACTGGGGAAGTACCTCCACCTCACAGAATACAGCGGCCAAATAACAATTCCCTTGAGGGTTGTTATGTTCCTGCGAGTGGGTGAGGTCACCGGAAAGGCAGGAGTTGCTGGTTGGCAGCGGGGGTGCAAGCGCGCGAGCGATATTTTATGTTGCGAGCGTTAATATGGCTACGGTAACCGCTTCACATCAGGTGGGTCGTATGCTTGTCTGCCATCCGACGTAGTATAAAAAATAAAAAAATGTTATGGATATGAAATTTCGGATTCGGATACGGTTATGGATATGTAAATAATATTATATCGGTTTCGATGACGGTTCCGGATATGAAATTATTTCGGATTATCCGATTGTTACGGATAGGTTCAGATTCGGATGTAAATTTTTTTAGGAATTGTAAAAGGAAAATTTTAATACAAGGTAAAATTAAAAAAAATGAATTAAAATGTAGTCAAAATTCAGTTTCGATCCAGTCTCGGTCTCACAAATGTCACATTTGGTATTCTCGTAACACAATATGTAACTTCAAAGTTTGATTTAAGTGGGATTATATCGATATATGACCGAAAATTAAGCAATAATAATAATAATAATAATAATCATCATTCTTTATTGTGGTACATAGGTATATAAATGTTGTCATTGATACACAATATTATGATCAGCTATGACCTGCCATTAGGCTTACAATATAAATACACGTAAATACGTTTATTAAGACTCTCAAATGTGTGAAACATACATTTAATTATATAATACATTAATTGAATCATGTCATGTATAAATGTCACTATATTAATATAAAATCTGTCAATTAATAATCTAATGTCAAAAATCTCTATCCTTCAAAAAATTATCAACACGATAGTAGACCTTGTCAATTAACATTGCTTTCAATCGTTTTTTAAATTTTATTAACGGTAGCTCCTTTATGTAATTTGGTATATGGTTATAAACAATTACCGACATTTGGAACACACTCTTGTTAAGAAGCGTTGTGTGCGATTGACCCAGACATAGCTTCATCGGATTCCTCAAACTACGAGCTTGTATTTGTGAAGATAGCGTATATAGGTTCAAATTAGTTTTTGCAAAGATCGCTACTTCATATATATACATACACGGAAGAGTAAGCAAATTAGAAGATTTAAAGTAAGGCTCACAGGAACTAGTCTTCCGCAATCCGAATATCGCTCTTACACATCGTTTTTGCGCCTTGAACACCATATTTATGTTGGTAGAATTACCCCAGAACATAATTCCATAGCAAATTAAGAATGTTACTTTGTCAACAATAAGAATTGCTTGTAATTAATTAATGAAATCAAGTGTTTAATTTTAGTCAATTCACAATTCAATCTCGATTCGGCCATCTTTCAATCTGCGACCGTAGAAAAATTAGGAGAATTGGCCTTCTGGTTCAAGTAAGTCTAAAATCAGCAAATCACGAGAAGCAACTTTTGGACTAAGGAAAAATCATATCATCTATAACTATATATCCTCCAATATCAAGGGGTGGATTAATTTTTTTTTGGTAATTTAAACCTCACAAGAATGGATGACAGATATCATGGGCAAGTATGTAATTATTATGTAGATAAACAATGCAAGCGTCGAGCGACATAGTATGCCATCTTTGTATGTACCTGCTTCTACAAATATATTATTTAAATAATAAATAATAAATAAATAAATATTGTCAGACAAATTACACAGCGCCATCTAGCCCCAAAGTAAGCGAAGCTTGTGTTATGGGTACTAGACAACTGATAAACATACGTAAATATATTTTTTTTACTTATGATAACACCCAGACCAAGACAAACAGACATGTTCATGCACACAAATGTTTGTCCTGTGTGGGAATCGAACCCACGAGCGTTGGTGTCGAAGCCGCGTCATTGACCGCTACGCCACCGAGCTCGTCACATATTTGATTTGATTGATTTTATTTGGCCCGCGAAAACCTATCAAAACGTGTCTCATTTAAATTCTGCTTCTATCCGAAATTTTCCGAAACTTTTATATCGGTTTTGGTTATAGTTTCCGATAGATTTTTATTTCAGATATCCCATAGTTTCGGTTTCGGTTACGGAGCTCCAAAACATCCGTAGTGTAAATGGTTCATCAACATCTTTGAAACAAAGCCAACCTCACCTGCACGTGGTGCATCGCGCTGAAAGCAACCCGACTGGGGAATGTACCTCCACCTCACAGAATACCGCAGCCAAATAACAATTCTCTTGAGGGTTGTTGTGTTCCTGCGAGTGAGTGAGGTAAGAAAGGAAGGAGTATAGGTCACCAGAAAAGAGCGCGGCGCGCGAGCGATATTTTATGTTGCAAGCGTTAATATGGCTACGGTAACCGCTTCACATCAGGCGGGCCGTATGCTTGTCTGCCACCCGATGTAGTATAAAAAAAAGATTGTTAATAAAAGGTACGTACCACGGGGTCTTTACATTGTAATTATTATCAATAAAAAAAAAACTGACTCCAAACATTACTCTACATTTATGTATGTAGATACAGGCTGATGATGATGATGATGTTGAAAAAAAAATGGGACAATCTGGAAGTAGACTCTTTCAAATAAAAAAAAGTTTTTTTCAAATCGGTTTATAAATTACGAAGTAATTAAGTAACAAACATTAAAAAAAAACAGTCTAATTGAGGAACCTTCTCTTTTTTTGTAGTCGGTTAAAAAGAGAGTAAGGTTTGCATCGACGACGAAAGTATTTGAAAACAATATTATAACAGAGAAATTCTCGTAAAATTTCTCTAGGGAATGCAATGCATCAATTGAAGCCACTATCTCCCAGCCATGTGCAGTGATAAGACTCTCGAGCGAGTGCACTCAGTGGCGCCCGACGGCTGCAAAGTGCATGCTGAAAATGAAAAATAAGTCATGGTAGCTAATAGTTTGATTGGAGTCACAGATTTATAGTAAGTATAACTAGCTGACCCGACACACGTCGCCCTGACAGACGTTGTCCAGACGTTGTCCAGGCGTTGTTCATAACAATGTATATTGAATTCGTATTTAAATTTCAATTTATATACATACTTTCATAGTTCTTGCATAGTTATGTGTTTGCTGACATCATTTATATGAGCTGTCCAAGACAAAATCTCATCCATAATGAATGAGGTCTAGATTTCTAGTTTTGTCTACATACGGAAAGGACTGTACTGTACATGCCTTTTTATAACATGTCCTTTAGCCTTTAAGACTATCTGCTACTAGGTCATATCGCTAAAAAGACGAGCTGCTTAAAGCTGTCTACCTTGTCTATTGTAGATAGACAACATTATAATATATAAATAGACGATATATACTCGTAGATATTGTAGATAGACAATAAGGTTGCTTTACTACAGGTCTTTTTGCTTTGAGGATGTTGTGCAAAATAGGGCGTTTAATGTCCTTACGATACGAAAGGATTTTATCTCATTTGAAGGTAATCTGTAGTAAATCTTTAAAATTAAGTAAAAAAAATTGGTTGCCTGTAAAGTCGGTATACGGGCGAAAGTTTTACGTGACAACGACTTTGAGTGGTAAAATGTTTTCGAGTGGAAGGGACGCATGCCTTTCACTTTTTATGTCTGTCTCTCTCGCTCTTAGAAGGGACGCGTGCCTCTCACTCGCTCTCATTGTGAGCGCATAACGTGAGCGCGTTTCTTGAAGTGTCACCCGGCTAACCAATTTATAAGACGTTGTCACGTCAAAAGCTAAGAACTAAAAAGTTTACTAACTGTAATTCGTACATCAAGCCCTTGCATTTGATACCTACGTAAGTACAGTAAATATCACATTCTGTGTACCACCATTCTGCGGCGGCCGTCATATTGTATAAAAAATCCCGGCATTTAGGTAACCGTGCTATGTCACGAAACGAAACGAGTCTTCCAAACAGACTGTTTAGAGCGTGTTTTTGCTCACATTCGAACGTGCTAACATTTAGAAGCCGACCAAATTGTGAAAAGTGTTTTCACGACCGTCTGATAAGGTTCAGCGCAACAGACGTGATGATCATAAGATTTGCGTTAAAAAATCTAACACGAAACTTTTACAACCAGTGCACCAAAAATATATAACAAACTGCCAAAATTAATGAGACAATTGCCAATCAATATATTTAAACAAAAGTTAACCAAATTGTTATTAGATATATGTTATTATGCGATTTCTGACTTTATGGATGACAAATATTCTAATTATATTATATTGACATGACATCATTTTCCTTTTATAATTTTAAATTAATTTTGAATATTATTATTGTATTATTAATATTGTTTTAAATACTGACATATTATTCACAACAATTTTATTGTATCAATGAATTTTGCGCGCCATACTCTGGCCAAACATGTTGAGACAAAAGTTTTTGTAACACCACCTGCATGTATTTTCTCTATATCACATGTTTAAAGCAAATAAATATATCTTTATCTTTAACTTTATCTTAAAAAACGTTTCATATTGTGAAGTTACCAGACGCATGTTACATATCCAAATTAGCCGGGTTGTTCACTACAAAATTTGTGCAAGTAAGACACATAATTTAGATATGTAACATCATCATCAGGTCTATTTTAGTGTCCCCTACAGGAGCACGACCCTCTCTCGTCCGTCCTAGACGGAAGGAGGATTTGGCCTACACTCCCCACGCTGGCCAAACGGCTTGGGGAGGCTTGATCGATATTTTATAATGTATTTCCCTTAGTCGCCTTGTACGATATCCACATGAAGAAACGGAGTGATTCTATTCTAGTCTGCCAGAAACCACACGGCCAAATATGTAACATATGTAACACCCACTTATAAATTCACAACATGAGAGTTCTTCTCTATTTGATCGGTTTGTTTACGTTCACATGATCGAACGCGAACAAAAAACTCGCACTAAGCATTCGGAACTGAATTTTGGCTACATTTTATTTATGAGAATTGCCCCTCAGGTATAACCGTTTCCATCAGGTTGGCCTTATACTAATTTTCCACCAGTGTAAACAAAATTATAAATAACAACACGCAAAAAATGCAGTTGAAAACGAGCGTAAACTTCGGAAGTTGTTAAACCTGACAGTAAACAGGCTCGTGTCTGGTGTTCGTCGGTTTGTTTGTTTAACGGACAGGTGATTTCTTTACCCGACGGTGGAAGAAGGGAGGGTTAGGTTTTTCGAGCGTATGTAGGTAACCGCTTTACATAGCCAGGAACACATGCTTGTATGGCACCAAACGCGGTATAAAAAAAGGTAAAAATTTACTTTGACTTTACGCAAAATCTCAATAATAAATATTTCTGGACAATGTACACAGCGCCATCTAATCCCATACTAAGGAAAGCTTGTACTATGTGTACTAGACAACTGATAAATGTACTCTTAAATACATTTTTTTTTGTAAATACATACATATAATACATAGAAAACATCCAGACTAAGACAAACAGACATGTTCATGCACACAAATATTTACAGGCAATTTGATCTACACTACTTTGCCTGTAAATTAGACTTCCGCAAAATAACACCTGAATCAATTAATTACACAAATATTTGTCTTGTGCGGTCGAACCCGCGACCCCGGAGTCGAAGTAGCTATTGCTAACCATTCGACCATCGAGCTCGTCATGAATCATTCAAAGAATGAAATGAATGAATGGTATGAACTGAATTTACTTCTAAAAAAACACGTGCCTCATAAAATGTTATGATTCCACCTCTAAACTAATATTATACTATCATTTGGATATAAAACAGAGTAATTAAGATAAAAGCGAATTGCCAGAACTCTCCCCGCTATATCGGGAGGC
Organism: Hypsopygia costalis; assembly: GCA_937001555.2. Classification (NCBI taxonomy): domain Eukaryota; kingdom Metazoa; phylum Arthropoda; class Insecta; order Lepidoptera; family Pyralidae; genus Hypsopygia; species Hypsopygia costalis. The sequence continues at coordinate 2,733,173 of OW443355.2, forward strand.
TGAATGGTACAGAGTTGAATTGGTGTATGGTACAAGACACTAGCGATAACCTGAGACCTAAAGTTTTTTTGAAGTAAAACTTCTTTACGCACGCTTGAGGAGTAAGTTGGTGAATGCGTGACGAGAGCGTTACGAAAACGTCGAACGGAAATTCAGAGGCAGATATGAGTTAGTAGAGCTAAAGAATTACTTCATTGGTGTGGTCTAGCACTCTCGTTGGTTTAATTTAGTCGTTACATTTCTGGCCAGTTTATTGGAAATACGAGCTAAAGGAGCAATCATTTTGGAAAATGCAAAGGATTCCCAACAAAATCAAGAAAAAATCAATTTTCTTCCTTATTTGATTTGAATGACGAGCTCGGTGGTCGAATGGTTAGCAATGGCCACTTTGACTCCGAGGTCGCGGGTTCGATTCCCGCACAAGATAAACATTTGTGTGCATGAACATGTCTGTTTGTCTTGCTCTGGGTGTTTTCTATGTATTATAAGTATGTATTTACAAAAAAAAAATGTATTTAAGTACATTTCAGTTCAGTACCCATAATACAAGCTTTGCGCTTAATTTGGGACTAGATGGCGCTGTGTAAATTGTCCAGAAATATCTACATCTATATCATATTATTTATTAGCCAGCAATGAAATTTAAATCAATGCAATTTTCGTCAAGGTTATTATTTTTGAGATCCTTGCGTATCGTTAGCAATAAATAAACAAATAAAAACAAAATAAGTTCTTCAGCATATAAAAGTAGAATAAAATTTACACTTAGGTATCGTCCCCGCTACCGCTTATACCATGGACCAATCGCTAATCTAATAACGTTACAAGCACATGGCCTGTGGTGCTCGCGGTCCGTGCTCAATTGATCTATAATGTTGCTATCAACGAAACAGACGCCAGCCGGGTTAATATAGCTTTATATTTGGAAAGTTGTTTGCTAATATGAAAAAAAAAAAAATTGCCGTGAAACGTCAACGTTTAAAACGTTTGTTCCCGAGTTACACCCTCAACAGTAACACGTCTACGATACGATGTCTACGATGTCTAAGTAGAGTCTCGAAGTATAGTAGTAGTCCCATCGAGTAACAGTGTGACTCGTTGGGAATTTTTTTCTCAACAAACGCTATAAAATCATTCCATACGGTCATACCAGGGGCCCTACAAGCTGCAGCCGATTACTATAGAATATCTTGATTCGAAAAATAGGTCTTACGTTTAAGTTATTGCCTTGAGCTTAGTGATAGAGCTCCATCGTTTCTACCAGCTACTCTAAACACAGAGACGAACTTCTTAGCTTCAATGGATTCACCGTGCGGGTGTCGGGTCCATCGTGTGGCAGAGAGAGAAACCCCAAGTAGATCCCGATACTTGTGACACGGGTGTAGGTTTAAGAGGCCCCTTTCCGACGTACATCAACACTCACCTTCACTACTTGTGTTTCTCTCCCTGCCCTGCCAAATCTGGTATGAACCTGCTAATGCAGCTTTATATACTCGTTCTAGTATAGAACTTACTGCACTTCTGGACAAGCCAAGGTCTTTCAGCAGGTTATAGAGAGATTTTACTGGTATACCTCTCGCTCCTACTTCTACAGCGCGTATAGATTAACTACATAGCCGCCTTTTGTTAATTCGTTTAGGAGGTCATAATATTTGTTTTGTTTTACCGCGTGGTCTTTGGGTAAATATATATCTAAGGTAGTATAAATCTAAGAAGAACGACAATCACGCAGCAAAAAGAAGCAATATCTTTACAGATAATAATAAACAAGTTTAGGAAGTAGTTAAAGGTTTAACAATAAACGAATGTTCGCGTGTCTGTTTGTATACGCCGGGGAATTTAATAAACTAACCTTTAGATATAGGTGGTAAACTTTTGAGGAGCTCGGTCGTCGAATGGTTAGCAATGGCCACTTTGACTCCGAGGTCGCGGGTTCGATTCCCGCACAAGACAAACATTTGTGTGCATGAACATGTCTGTTTGTCTTGGTCTGGGTGCTTTATATGTATTATAAGTATGTATCTACAAAAAAAATGTATTTAAGTACATTTATCAGTTGTCTAGTACCCATAACACAAGCTTTGTGCTTAATTTGGGACTAGATGGCGCTGTATAAATAGTCCAGAAATATTTATTTTAAACTATATTTATGTTTTAAGAGAGGTAGGGAGACCTCCCAGAATACCGCAGCCAAATAACATTTCCCTTGAGGGTTGTTGAGTTCCTGCGAGTGAGTGAGGTCACCAGAAAGGAAGGAGATGCCGCGATGGCTGCGGGGGTGGCGGCGCGTGAGCGATATTTTATGTTGCGAGTGTTAATATGGCTACGGTAACCGCTTCACATCAGGCGGGCCGTATGCTTGTCTGCTACTCGACGTAGTATAAAAAATTTAACGACGTAGTATAAATATTTGTTTAAACTCTTTATTGACCACAGTAAGACCCGTGGTACAAAAGGCGGACTTAAGGCTAAAAGCATTCTCTACCTGTCAAACCTTCGGAAAGTGCAGACATCCTCGAATGCGGTTTAATGCAATGATCCCTTATCGATATTAATAAATGACATTTATTATTATGTATCTCTTTTTAATCACGGGTCAAGCCCGGTCATTTGATAGGCGTGCGCGGGGATATGGATCCAATGCGTAGAGGCCCCTTTGAGAAGTTTAATGTAATGTTGTACGCCCGCCGTGAACCACTCCAGGATATGTCATAGAACGACATACCCATGAGCAGGTCTCGACAGGCGTTAAGACTATTGCGAAGTGTGATGGAAAATAAATGGGCTAAGGAGATGAGATCTGGGTGAACTAAATACCGGGCTATTACAGAAGAGGGACAGACGCCTGCCATAACAGCTTTTATTGCTAGTTATTTGCGGCAGGCGGTGGCTTGCCACTCACTAGATGGACCCCTGTAATGCCAGGAAAACGGCCGGGGGCAACACCGGTGTGAGTGACTCAGGGATGTCGAGAGGTGTGCTGCGCTTTCTCCGAAGTTACTTGCGGCGTGATGCCCTTTAACACTTCCACCCCTGGAGCATATAGCTTTAGCGGCTCCTCTCTGGACGGCCAATGAAGGCAAGCCAGAGCTGAGAGTCCTGCGGGCCTTCTTGTGTTTACACTCCGACCGATGAAGACACGTCGGAGACGAAGGCCCTGACCGACTCTCTGGAGACTTCCGTGGTGTCGCTACTCAAACAACAGCTCGCCACACGCTGCCCTGCGGACTTATTATTATTATTTATTTAAAAATATATTACATAACAATTCCGCTTTTCTTTTCTATATGAACTATAAGTGTGCGAAATTTCATACACCTCCGTCCGCACAATTTTCGTAAAACCAGGTACAAAGTTTTTGCTTCACGTGTTAATACAATATAGATTATTAATATAATATAATACGCCAATGTAATTATCTAATCTGTAGTAAGCTATCTCCCTAATGAGTATCAATCAATCAATCAATTTATTTGCATAAATATAGGTTACATTTTGTGTTAATTTTATACATTGTGTGATCGCTATATTTTAACCGTTAGGTGTGCAAATTTATCATAATAAACTCTTAGATTACACTAAACATGTTACAATATATTTTACAAATTATCCAATCCGAGTAATTGACCAAAACACACTAAATCACATGAAATGAACACAAAACAGTTATTTGTTTTCAATTATCCGCCCGTTTTTTATACAAAAAAACTTGTAAACCACACGTGTGCAGTAATTGTTAGCACGTGTCGTGGTTTAGGAAGTTGTAAAACAGTTAAAATGTGAGAGAAAAATGTTTTTGACGTAAACACGTAATTAAATTTGCTACCATACGGGGGCTATCCAAAAAATCTAATGATAAATAAATAAATAATAATAAATAGATATTGTCAGACAAATTACACAGCGCCATCTAGCCCCAAAGTAAGCGAAGCGTGTGTTATGGGTACTAGACAACTGATAAACATACGTAAATACATTTTTTTTTTGTAAATACATACCTATGATACATAGAAAACACCCAGACTAAGACAAACAGACATGTTCATGCACACAAATGTTTGTCCTATGTGGGAATCGAACCCACGGGCGTTGGTTTCGAAGCCGCGTCATTGACCGCTACGCCACCGAGATCGTTAATCGATGATAACAAAGTAGGGGGATACAGTTTGGCGTTGTACTTTCGATTTCGAATGTATGCTCTACATCCAAAATTCAATCACACCACTGTATAGATGAAGGATCAAAGAATTTATTACGCTAAGTAAGGACTATGGAACCATGCGTGCGGGGAAGGGGAAGCGCTGCCATTTCTAGATAATTTTAGTGCATATAACGTATGACATAGCCACACCACTTTTTTTTTTTAAACTTGAAACTTGTTTAAACATATCGTTTAGTGTAAGTATATTATATACATGCTACCTACCCTGTGGTACCATTGTGGGAAGACGAAAGCGAGAATAGCGAGATACCTAATTGCCTGGCATTCACTCAGTCCCGTGCCATTTTCTGTCGCAGCAAGACGTTAGCGCTAAGGAGTCCTTACTTAGCGTATAAAATTCTTTGATCCTTCTTCTATCCAGCGGTGTGATTGAATTTCGGATGGAGATGATAGATTTGTAGCTGCAACACCAAACTGTATCCCCCAACTTTTTAATTTATCATTAGTTTTTTTGAATTGCCTCTCTATGGAATCAATTTTGAAGACATATTCACGTCAATAAAGATAAAAATGAACGGTCCCCGCAGCCCATGTAATGTTTTCAAATAAAACAAACTTTAAAATCTCTTTTTTTTATTCTACGTCGAATGACAGACAAGCATACCCTGATGTGAAGCGGTTACCGTAGCCATATTAACGCTCGCAACATAAAATATCGCTCGCGCGCCGCCACCCCGCTGCAAATGCAGCATCTCCTTCCTTTCTGATGACCTCACTCACTCGCTCGAACACAACACCTCTCAAGGGAATTGTTATTTGGCTGCGGTATTCTGTGAGGTGGAGGTACATTCCCCAGTCGGGCAGCTTACAATCACGCTCCCTACCTCTCTTTTCGCCAGAGCTTCGTTTGTCAGTTAGCTGGGTGCACCGCTTGCAGGTAAAGTTGGCTTTGGTTCAAAGATGTTGATGAACCACTTACACCCCAAAGTCTAGTCTAGTACCCATAGTACAAGTTTGCGCTTAATTTGGGACTAGATGGCGCTGTGTAAATTGTCCAGGAAATATTTATTTATTATATGGGGTGTAAGTGGTTCATCAACATCTTTGAACCAAAGCCAACTTCACCTGCATGCGGTGCACCCTGCTGACTGACAAACGAAGCTCTGGCGAAAAGAGAGGTAGGGAACGTAATTGTAAGCTACCCGACTGGGGAATGTACCTCCACCTCACAGAATACCGCAGCCAAATAACGGTTCCCTTGAGGGCTGTTGTGTTCCTGCGAATGAGTGAGGTCACCAGAAAGGAAGGAGATGCTGCGATGGCAGCGTGGGTGACGGCGCGCGAGCGATATTTTATGTTGCGTTAATATGGCTACGGTAACCGCTTCACATCAAGCGGGCCGTATGCTTGTCTGCCACCCGACGTAGTATAAAAAAAAATTGTTTATATTAAGATGTAATATATGATACCTCCTCCCCGCTATGACCTACGATGCATTGTATTTCATTTCACAACAAACTTCTTAAAAAATAAAGATAAAAGTAGTACAGTAATGTTTGTTTGTTTTATTTTTATTTTTAGTGATAATACTAATAAAAAAATAAAACTTTACAATCACTCTAAGCGAGAAACCAATGTTCAGCAGTACCTTTAACTGAAAGGACGATGATGACATTTCCACTTTGTTACAGACCACAACAGCAGCCGAGAAAAGAGGCAAAGGCCGGACAGGGTGGCCCCAGCACGTGTGGGCACTGGAACTGAAGACAGAGCAAAACCTGCAGACATAAACCTCGACAACACACAATTAAAAGCGTTCCAGACCAACACATCGTCGTAGGGTAACACAATTGAAACCTATATACGTGTTTCAATTTTGTTACCCAAAATGTACCGGTTGCTATAACAAACAGGAACCGGTTTTTGGCGGACAAGTCTCATCGTACTTTTATATAATTTGACAATACTGAAATGCGTATACGTGTTTCAATTTTGTTACCCAAAAGGTAACGGTTGCTATAACAAACAGGAACCGGTTTTTGGCGGACAAGTCTCTTAATGCGTTTATATAATTTGACAATATTGAAACGCGTATACGTGTTTCGATTTTGTTACCCAAAAGGTACCGGTTGCTATAACAAACAGGAACCGGTTTTTGGCGGACAAGTCTCTTCCTGTGTTTATATAATTTGACGAAGAAACGAAGGAGATGCTGCGTTGGCAGCGGGGGTGGCGGCGCGCGAGTAATATTTTATGTTGGAAGCGTTAATATGGCTACGGTAACCGCTTCACATCAGGCGGGCCGTATGCTTGTCTGCCACCCGACGTAGTATAAAAAAAAAAAATAATTTGACAATATTGAAACGCGTATACGTGTTTCAATTTCGTTACCCAAAAGGTACCGTTTGCTGTAACAAACAAGAACCGGTTTTTGCTGGACAAGTCTCTTCGTGCGTTTATATAATTTAACGTTCAATGATTGAACAATGAACGACAATGTTTGAACGTCGTGAAAATGAGTAGAATACAATGCTTGCATTTTAGCAAAAACAGTTTCCTTTATTAGTCATAGAGTAACACAATAGGCTATTTGACAATGTTCCAAAATTGTATAAATTATTTAAAAATATCGTAAAATACACAAAACTATAAAGAACTGAAAACTTTCATTCTAACTCTCCGACTTATTTTAGGGTCGATCATCGATCGATCTGAAAGCCCATTTTAAAAGTATGTAATTACTAAAAAATAATATTTCCATTGGAGAAGCAATAAAAAATACTATAACTTTTATTATGATACTAATTACATAAACGTAACATAGCTGTCGTACAAATTTCTGATTTGATGCATACACAAAATACAAATATGTGACGCCTTAACTCAGTAGCCTTTTGTATGGAGCGATTTCGGTAAAGTTCAAAATTGAGATTTTCAAATTAACATATCTCGAGAGATTTTTGTGCTATCGAAGTAATTCTTTCACCTGTGGTTATATTATTGAGACGTCCTACATATGAAACCGAATAAAGATGTTGGTCAAATAGCCTACAGACAAGTTAGGAAGCTCTGTAATAGACGAGTGAAGTCAATATTATCTAATGATGATTGTGTATATTGTAAAGTTGGATCTAAAGCAGAGTATATACGAAGCCAGTAATGCTGGCGCCAGTCCTGCAGACAAGCCAGCGTTGGCCTGGCCCCTGTTGTTTAGACGAGGCCATTCATTCACGGATTTTTCTACGTGGCGTGAGGCGTCTACATGTGTCCGCAACGCTGGCGCGGGGGTCGAGGGGTATGCGGGCGGAGGTCACTGGCTTGTAAAATAGAGAGGCGCTCTATACTCGCCAGCGTTGGAAGCCAGCGCTGGCTTGGCTTGAAAAACTGTTTACACAAGGCAAATACCAAGCCATCGCTGGATGCCAGTGAGACTGGCAGCCAGCGATGGCCTCGTGTAAACTAGCCTATTGTTAGTAAGTTAGAATGTATTCGTAAGGGGCCGTCCATTAATCACGTGCTTCAAAGAGGGGGGAGGGGGTTCGGTAAAAATCACGAAATACACAAGGGGGAGGGTGTAGTAAGATATCACGTGTATTTATTTTTTGTGGTTGTTCAGAGGAGTTATTTGACATAATGGCCTCCTACAGTCGCACCGCTCGCCATCGTTAGGAAATTCATCCTCACACATTGGAGCCTAACTGGTCACGTACTGGGCGGTTCCAGAGTATTTACATAGGATTATATACTCTATACCTGCATTTTAAAATAATATTCCAAAAATTTTAAGATTTTTTGTAGCTTCAAAAAATACACGTGATTTGCGGGCGGGGGTGTCTGACTTATACCTCACTAAGTATCACTAAGGGAAACCGCCCGCCCGTGTTTAAAAATGCAAAAAAAAAAAAAAAAACATCACGGATTAATGGACGGCCCCTCAGTATGAATGATTACACAGGCAGACAATAAAATCAAATCACCGTTTGTCATTTAATATTTTGTAGTGAATTTAATTTAAATTACCTGCATTACAATTCCTTCGTTAGAGTTGATATATCAGTCAGTCATTGTTGCGTTTTATAGATACAAGATAATGTTATTTGTTTACCATTTACGAACGTGTTTGGACGTGAATACTTCTTTAAAATTGTTTCCCTATGAATGCTTCTAATTTAAATTCTTTTGAATTAAAAAAAAAAAAACATTCGTTTGTTTGAATTGCGTCCATAGGGGCATAACAGCATCGGGGAATCCAGTTTGGTGTTGCAGCTATATCATCTCCATCAAAGTTCAATCACACCACTGGATAGATGAAGGATCAAAGAATTTATTACGTTATGTAAGGACATTTTTTTTTGGGCCCACCACACATTCCTACTACTGTGTCTCCTGTGTAGCCACGATGAATAGCGGCGACCGCCAAAAAAGGCAATGAACAGTGAAGTCCATTGCAGTCCCGGGGGTAAAACTACGGCTGCCTTGGAACACACAACGAATCTAACAGAAGAAATTAGTAGGAGTAGGAAGCTTTGGGAATTTCAATTCCCCTCTTATCAATATGAGATACAGCAAAATGTCAATAATAAGGCATTAAAAGCCTAAAGAGATGACTAGTCAAGTGAAGCTCAACTGCCGTGCACCACGGATTTTATTGGGGACCTAAAACATTGAGTTGTTACCTAACACATCGATTCCAATAATTAGAATTGTAAAATCTGTCTGAACGCTTGGTAATTCGTGTCGGGGCGACACGCTGACATTTTGAGATAATTCTAGTTCATATGACGTATTCATGTACAACACACATCCATAACCCATAATTTTATTTAGTATTTCGGAACGTGTTTTATTACCGTTGAGAATTGCTTTAGTACTGTTATTTTCTAAGAAAATTTCGTATAACTATCCGTATTGTATGAATAAATTGATTGAGTCGATTTTCCTGTCCGCCAGTGTATGTGTTAAAGCTTTCAAACGTATTATTAGATTAAAACTTAGTGTATAATAACTAAATGCCAAAGACTATTACCAAATAAATAGTAAATAATAAACTCGGTTGTTTTGTTTATTTCTAGGATTCCTTGTTCAAAATTGTTAGAATTTTTTTTTATACCTCTAGAGTGACAAACAAGCGTACGAACCGTCTCATGGTAAGCAGTCATCTCAGCTTATGATTATTTGCGACAACGCGAATGAATGAAACACCTGATGTGAAGCGGTTACCTTAGCCATATCGCTTGCGCGCCGACACCCCCGCTGCCAACGCAGTAACTCTTTCCTTCCTGGTGACCTCACTCACTCGCAGGAATACAACAACCCTCAAGGGAATTGTTATTTGGCTGCGGTATTCTGTGAGGTTGAGGTACTTCCCCAGTCGGGTAGCTTACAAACACGATGTACTCTACCTGTTTTTTGCCAGAGCCTCTTTCGCTAGCCAGCACGGTGCACCACGTGCAGGTGAGGTTGTTGTTGGAATTAAATATCATGGTGAGCCTCTTACACCCCAAAATATTGGAAAGGTTTGAGAAACACTGGCTTACATTATTTAGGAAAAGAATTAAATGTGGAGATCGATGGAGTCGTTGCGTGTATCAGTCTAATCGAATACGCAAGTTAAGCGCTGACGTCTGTAGCTTGTCCACGGATGGATTAATTTATCTCGAGCTCCTTCGTCAACAAAGATATCGATAGACACATTCGACTGGGCTGGGCAGCTTTTGGAAAGTATCGGCACATGTTCGCCGCACAGATACCCCAATGCTTGAAGACTTTAGTCTTTAGAATCCGGAACGATGAAATTCTACGGGGAACTGTCGACATAGCCTTCAGAGTTTGCAAGCTGAAGTGGCAATGGGCCGGTCACATCTGCCGAGTAAGTGATGGCAGATGGGGGAAGGTATTAAGAGTGGATGGCCGCGCGTAGGACGACGAAGTGTTGGACGCCCTCTCGTCGTATCTGGTGGAAATCATTGTGGAAGGCTTGTTTTCAGCAGTGGGTAGATACAGGCTGATGATGATGATATTCAAAATCTTCAGAGGCAAGGAGGAAAATGCAGAGATATTGAAGACAGTATAGCTCTACTGGTCCATAGTATGAAGCCATTATTTGTTTCTTGTTATATAACCATGGTGGAAATCAAGCATACGACCCGCCTCAGGGGCGGACTAAGGCCTAGGCAACGTAGGCACGTGCCTGGGGACCGTAATTTTTGGGGCCCGAAAATAAAGCTTTTAATTTTTAACCGACTTCATAAAAGGAGGAGGTTCTCAATTCGACAGAATATTTTTTTGTATGAATGTTATTCTATATTTAGTTATCTTCGCGAATTGTGAACCGAGTTTTGTAATTCTTTTTTTATTTGAAAGGGTATGATTGCAAGGTGGTCCCATATTCACCAAGTCAGGATCTGATGATGGGATGCCAGGGAAATCAAGGGAAACCCTTAAATTTTATAAGCACGTATGGTCAAATTCAATTTTTCTATTTGAAAGGGTAATTGCGAGGTGGTCCCATATTCACCAACTCAGGGTCTGATGATGGAATCACAGAAAAATCGAGGGAAACCCTTAAATTTGCCCTGCGGTTGCCGGCTGAATAGAATTGCGCCACTCCATTGCTCTGCGCTGGATGTCGTACAAGGCGACTAAGGAATCTTGTGTCACGCAATAACTTTTCTCCCTGAAGACGGGCAGCAGCGTCTGCCGGGGCAATCCACCAATAAGTTGCGCTCGCCAACTGAAGTCGGTTTAATTTTTTTTTTTAATTCAGCTTTTTATTATTATTTTTGAAGTCAAAACTTTTTTAGTAGGCCCGGAAATACAATATTGCCTAGGGCCCGCTTTAGCCTTAACTCGCCACTGCCCGCCTATAAGCAGTCAACTAGCCTATAGGCGCTTGCTATACCAGAGGTATCATTCACGCATTGCCGTTATTATGTTAGTTTTAAGGTATTTATCTATGGACTTATGTTTATTATTAATAATTGTAAACATGTTGGACTGAAATAAATGTTTTTTTTTTTTTATTGCCGTCCTTGCAAAAACCTCTTCAGGCCCTTCTTGAAGAACCCCATGCTATAGTCTCTTGGGAAAACTTTGGCAGCTAATTCATTTCACAACCTGAGATTCCGTGGAAGAAAACCTGTATGTAACCGCACAGTTCGCGTCCATCCTGGCTCCATTGGAACAGTGATTTGTGTTGTGTCTGATCTACGATGGATCACAAAACCATCAGACATACGATTCCAGAGAAGTTTTTTATCGTTGTTTGCAGGAACCCCATCCTTACATGATTTTTTTTTATACCACGTCGGGTGGCAGACGAGCATACGGCCCACCTGATGTGAAGCGGTTATCGTAGCCATATTAATGCTCGCAACATGAAGTATCGCTTGCGCGCCGCCACCCCCGCCGCCACAGCATCCTTCCTTTTTGGTGACCTTACTCACTCGCAGGAACACAACAACCCTAAAAAGAATTGTTATTTGGCTGCGGTATTCTGTGAGGTGGAGGTATTTCCCCAGTCGGGCAGCTTAAAATTACGCTATGCCCTACCTCTCTTTTCGCCAGAGCCTCGTCTGTCAGTCAGCAGGGTGCACCACGTGCAGGTGAGGTTGACTTTGGTTCAAAGATGTTGATGAACCACTTACACCCCAAAAAAATGATGGCATAAGTTGCTTTTTTTGTGTGAATGTAATGAAAACTATAAATTTGTCTATAGTTTTTAGGGTTCCGTACCTAAAAAAGAGTAAAACGGACCCTATTACCAAACCCCGGCCACTCCATACAAATGTCGGGTTGTTTACTACTACACAAATAATGACGCCTGTGCAGAGCGTGTATGAGCGTGTGTGCGTGCGGCGCCATACAAACTGTTCCAGATTTGTCTCAGAGGGGAAGTGAGGTCGACACGAGAGAGCGGCAGGGAGTGGCCGTACTGTACGTAGTACTATTACTTATACTTTGCTATTACTGAGACTCCGCTGTCCGCCCGTCCGTTTGTCCGTCCGTCTGTCACTAGGCTGTATCTCATGAACCGTGATAGTCAGACAGTTGAAATTTTCACAGATGATGTTTTTCTGTTGCCGCTATAACAACAAATACAGAATAAAAAAACTGCTGTTTTGTTTTGTCGCGTAGGTACTGCGTGCGTCAAGCTTCTGAAGAGTTGTTTGACATGATGTCCACCACCTTCTACAGTCGCACCGCTCGCTATAGACAGGGAATTCATCCTCACACATTTTAGCCTAAGTGGTCGCATACTGTGCAGTTCCAGGGAAGTTTTCTCCCGCGTACTGTCAAGCTGTGGAATGAACTGCCTGTCGAGGTTTTAGAAGGAGTTTTGAAAAATTATCATGGAGTTTTTCATAAAAGGGCGTGAAGAGGTTTTTACAGGGTCGGCAACGCGCATGTGATGGCTCTGGTGATACAGGCGTTCTACCAGGCGCCCGCCTGATAGATCGCTTGTAACACCAGAGGCGTATGCTTGTTTGCCGTTAGTGGTATAAAAAAAATGTGTATAGTTTGTATAACTCGATGAGGTTGCGTAACCTTCAGTCGTCAGCTAAACTGTGATGCTTTATATTCGGTACGTCAATGTAGTATTTTGTTTGGATTGGAAGCATTCCATTGTCATTTGGCTCCGGTGTTATGTGAGGCTGAGGTACTTCCCCCAGTTTTACTGGACGAAATACATGATAGTAGCTAGTGGTTTGAGCTGTTCGTTCATAGATAATAAATAAATAATGATAAATAAATATCTCTGGACAATTTACACAGCGCTATGTAGCCCCGACTTAAGAGCGAAGCTTGTGCAATGGGTACTAGACAACTGATAAATGTACTTAAATACATTTTTTTTCTGTAAATGCATACAAATAATACATAGAAAACACCCAGACCAAGACAAACAGACATGTTCATGCACACAAATGTTTGTCTTGTGCGGGGATCGAACCTACGACCTCGGAGTCAAAGTAGCCATTCGCCCACCGGGAGGGTCAATAGTTGTCATAGATAAATCAGGAGAAACGATTAATAACTTTGAACTAAAGTATGTAATGTAGTTCCGTCCCTCTTCTGTAATAGCCCGGTATTAAGTTCACCCAGATCTCATCTCCATAGCCCATTTATTTTCCATCACACTTCGCAATAGTCTCAACGCCTGCCGAGACCTGCTCATGGGTATGTCGTTTCATTGCCATATCCTGGAGCGGGTCACGGCGGGCGTACAACATTACATCAAACTTCTCAAAGGGGCCTCTACGCGTTGGATCCATATCCCCGCGCACGCCTATCAAATGACCGGGCTTGACCCGTGATTAAAAAGAGATACATAATACAACATTACATCAAACTTCTCAAAAGGGCATCTACGCGTTGGATTCATATCCCCGCGCACGCCTATCAAATGACCGGGCTTGACCCGTGAATTAAGAGATATATAATAACGTTATATTTTTAGGTCTATTCAGAACCAGTTTACATATGATTGGTTTACAAAGGATAGCCGTGGTCGTATGCCACTTTGATTTAATTTCATTATATTACTGAATCTGTTTTGCTACAGTAGGTGGCATACGACCACGACTATCATTTTTAAACATATCTCTATCAGTATGATGTATAAAAAAACTACGTTAAACTATACTACGTGTAAGTAAGTTGTTTATTTAAAAGTCGGTAATTGTGTTATAGTATGTACATAATAATTTCAGCGGAGACTATTTTCTTGTTTCGTACTTTTTAGAGCGTGTTTTTAGTAGTCGGGTTTTAGTTTTTTAAACTTTAATTTTATACTGGCTTGCGTAACTCGATGAGGTTGCGTAATCTTCAGCCGTCACCTAGTCTATGATGCTTTATGGACGGTATTTCAATGAAGTACGTTGTTTGGAGGTGTTCCAGTAACGATGCACCTCTCGTTTCCGCTAGGGGCCATCTGGCTGGGCGTGTGCGGGGTACAGACACCATCATTTACGTATACAAGCGGATATTTCCATAAACAAAATAATAAATACTCCTGGATAATTTACACACGGCCATCTAGACCCAAACTAAGCAAAGCTTGTACTAAAAGTAATAGATAACTGATATAATATAATACTTAAATACATTTTTTTTTTGTAAATACATACATCTATTAGATTAAAAACACCCAGACCAAGACAAACAGACATGTTCATGCCCACAAATATTTGTCTTGTGCGGCGACCCGCGACCTCAGAGAAAAATAGCCATTGCTAACTCAACACCGAGCTCGGTTCACCGTTCATGCTTATTCAGATCCTGAGTGAGTCTGGTTGGTTTACTGGGCGCGATAGCGGGACGGGTAAAGGTCCTCTCGTCTGGTTGGTTTACTGTGCGAGAAACTCGCAATCCTGCGATATAACCGGAAGGTTAGCACACAGGGGCGCATTAGCAGTTAGGTATACGGTCTTCATGCTCATTCTCCATACCCCACTGCGAAACTCTCCGTTTCGCAGCTGGGACTACGGGTCAGGTACCTAGGGGGCTGGCTGACAAGCCCATGACGTGCCAGTCATGGGTCTGGATTCGAGGTGGAGATTTATGCGCGTGTGATTGCCTGGTTGGTTTATTGGATTAGACTGGATGAGAGACACGCAATGGTGTGATATAACCGATTGGTTGGTGCACAGGGGAGCTTTAGGTGTAGGGATAGGGTGGTTGTTCATGTTCATTCGAACGAACCTCTTTAGGGAAGTGCGTCTTACAGCTCCAGCACCATCATGGAAATAAGATTTGCTGGTAGGATCCTGATGCTTGAGAAACCCAGCGTCGGTCGCCTCGAACAAATAGATTAAGTAGTCTGTTTGTAGGCGAAAGACGAGGAGCTGTTACCAAACTGTCTGAGAGCTTGGTTGGGTTACTGGACACGATAACAAGGAGAGTAAAGGCAAGTAATAATGAGTTATAGTCCCAATCAAAATTACTAAAAGTGGGCACTTTTTGCATTATACATTCTAAATAATACATTCTATCAGTGTCAACATTACCTAACATTATTGTTACTAAGTACCTACCTATGTACTTAATAATAACAGAGTATGATATTGTAACATAACATAAGTAAGTACAGCAGAGTAATAAACGTACACATACGTAAACCTACTACAATTTTTGGTAGTATATGTATTTTATATCATTAATAAATAAGCGTATGTATTTATACCTATCTACGCGTCTCAGCCGCGAGCGCTTCATGTTCAACGTGGTTTAACCCTATGAGCGACACGCAGCCGAGTTACGTCAAGGCCGTGATAAAGCATTTTGTAAAAGCAGCGGCGGTCGCTCGTAACGCATTAGATATAGGGGTTACTTTCGATTGTCCCTGCCGCTGAAAGACTTAGGTACGAGTACAGCTGCAGAATTATTTTGGACCGTATTAGCGCGAATCGAGGTTGATATTTTATTCCAATTGTTTCGGAAGTGGATTTTCTGTAGAGTATATTATTCTGTGGTAAAGGTCCTCTTGCCTGGTAGTTTTACTGGGCAAGAGACTTGTGTCTTGTACATGACCGGAAGATCGGTGCACGGGAGCGCATTAGCTGTAGGCATATGCTACTCATTCTCGTTCATTACTATCTGGAGAGACACCGAGCGAAAGATAGGTTCACAGCTGGTACTACAGGTTTGGCTGTTAGGATCGGGAAACCTTGGAGACTGGCTGGCGAGCCCAAATTCGTCAGTCATGGGTGGCTTTATGTGCACTCACGCACACGGTTCAGCTACAGGGGATGAGCTCGTCTGAATTGCCATTGTTGTCGACCGGGTTTACTTATTAATAAAGAAAGAGAAAAAAACAGTACATTCGATCTACGAAAGTGGAAAAATAATTCTTCTCTGACAACTAGTTATCAAACAGCGAAAAATAATGCGTCTCTTGTAACTGGTTATGAAAATTTAGTTACCTAAGTGGAAGAAGGGCATTCAAATGATATTTTGACTTTTTAAAGAATAATAGCAATTTTTGATTCTCAAATGATTCCAGAACGCATTGTCACCCTCATGGTTTAAAATACCGAATTACCTAATTTGTTTTATAACCTCCTGTACGGCATACTTCAACAGCTTTGATGTTAAATCAATTGATGGATAGTCTATACGTTTTAAATTAGTTTTTTTTTATATCACGTCATGTCGCAAACAAGCGTACGGTCTGTGTACCGTTCAGCCCCCCTAGCCAAGTGTAATTCGTAGCGTAACGAACGTTAGATAGATCACGTGACATTTCTCAATTCTCATACTAAAATGTTCGATTTTGACAAATGTCACGTGATCTATCTTTCGTTCGTAACGCTACGAATTACACTTGGCTAGGGGGGCAGCACGTAGTTTTACATGTGAGACCAGACACTAGAAGTAGTGTGTAGTTTCCGTAGTTGTTGAATCAAACACGATGTGACAGAAGACGTATATTGTTCCGTTCTTAGTTGCTATGTTGTATCTACTGTGTATATAATACTGTGTTTACTTATTTTATACCTAATTAGTCGCTGCAGTATGCGCGAATTAAGATGCTATGTAGTCACTAATTTAGACGATGTTACGGTTGAAACTGTACAGGTACCGTACGTAAATAGTTTCTAGGGGGAGGGGCAGCAGCTACTTAAATGTCAGTTTTAAACAATAGAAAAGTATAGCTCACGTGCTGACACACCCGCTGCTAACCCGGCTCTCTGAAACTGAAAGGTTCCATTTTAACTGCAATGTTTGAGGACATAGATCTGAACTGAACTTTGACTACATTTTTTACTTACAAAGCTTAAGTTCGGCCGCATATGGAGTACTGCTGTCATCTATGGGCGCGAGCGCCTAGATAGCAACTTGCACCTTGTGACTCGATTCAGAGGCGTGCTGTGAGGATTGTTGACGATCCTAAACTGACAGACGATTTAGAACCTTTAAGTGTGAGAAGAAATTTTGCGTCCCTTTGTATGTTCTACCGATTGTATAATGGGGTGTGTTCAGAGGAGTTGTTTGACTAAATGGTGTCTATCCCACGGCCTCCATCTACAGTCGCACCGCTCGCCATCGACAGTGAATTCATTTTCACACATTGCAGCCTAAGTGGTCGCGTACTGTGCGGTTCCAGAGAAGTTTTCTCCCGCGTACTGTCAAGCTGTGGAATGAACTGCCTGTCGAGGTTTTCTCAGGAAACTACAGCTTGGGGTTCATCAAAAAAAGCATGAAGAGGTTTTCACAGGGTCGGTAACGCGCGTGTGATGCCCCTGGTGTTACTGGCGTTCATAGGCTACGGTAACTGCTTTCCATCAGGCGGGCCGTATGCTTGTAATATTCTGTTTTACCTTAGTGTTGCCAAAGATTCAACAACTGCTGTGCTAACATATACGGTTATATATGTTAACACAACAGCCGCCAAATCCCCGGCGACACCAAGGGTCAGCCAGTATAATAAGAACAAACGCAAATTAGTATTATTATATTGCTGTCTCTTCCATTGCTAAGAGGGGAAGTCAAATTCCAAAAGTTTTCTACTCCTACTAATTTCTTCTGATTAAATTCGTTGTGAGTTCCAAGGCAGCCGTAGTCTTACCGCCGGGACTGCAATGGACTTCATTGTTCATTGCCTTTTTTGGCGGTCGCCGCTGTTAATCCTGGCTACACAGGAGACACAGTGGTGGGAATGTGTGGTGGGCCCACGTCCCAGAACAAACAAATATACAGCTGAAGCTAAAAAAGCGTGTTGACAAAGTCTCTTCACTAGAATACTAAAATTGCTCTCCAAAAGCCCATTAGGTGATAATAGGTTCAGCTTATCGATAAAAACAAACGTAAAATAAAACACGTGTTAAATTATTATATTAAATTTTAATAATACGACCAACGCCATTACAGTATCCAGACATAATAAATATTTAAAATTCAATAATTAATGGCAATAATTCAATTCATTGATAATAATTTATAAATTTACGTCACACATCTGTTTTGTAAATGGATAACGCGTATGTTCAGGTGTGGACAAGTCAATAAATAGTTAAGTAGCTGAAAACCTTGAGATTAAATAGTAGGTATAATATAAACATTTATTTTCTAACACAATTCCAAAACAAAGAAATTTATTTATAACTAATTGACCCGGCGAACTTCGTACAGCTTTAGTGGCCACGTCAAGTCAACGTCACTCAATTGTTTTGCCTACCCGCACCTCTCCACTAAAACTTGAACTTTATGGTATGGTATTAAAGTTCAAATTGACTTTTAAGTATTATTACGATCATTTGTATGGGACTTAGAAAAGTGTTGTTTTTACACTGTTTCAGACAATTATTTAACTTTTTCTCTGACTAAGAACGAACCTCGTACTTCAAGGAATATTCTAAAAAAAAGAATCTAAAAGAAAGAATCAACGAATTTCTTTCTGATGACCTCACTCATTCGCAGGAACACAACAACCCTCAAAGGAATTGTTATTTGGCTGTGTTCTGTGAGGTGGAGGTACTTCCACAGTCGGGGAGCTTAAAAATACGATATGCCCTACCTTGCCGGCAAGAAAGTCCTAAAATTATTCGCATTCTTCTTCATGAACCACTTACTCCCCACACTTACAGTTTGCAAGCTGAAGTGCTATTAGGCCCGCTACATCTGCTGAGTCAGTGATGGACAGAGTGAGTGAGTCTGCATACTCAGTGAGTCCTCTTTCGAGACGTTCCGATGACCCCAAGATAGCGGCTGCAAGCAGCTGGTTGTGAAAGGCAAAGGATCGTATTTCGTGGAAAGGATTGGGGTGGGGAAGGGCTATATCCAGCAGTGGGTAGGTACTGGCTGATGATAAATGAATACTCTTAAATACATCATTTAAAAAAAAAACAAAAACTACAAAAAGGACAAAGGAGGACAAAAAGTACAAAAGGCTGTCTTGTCATTAAAGCAATCTCTTCCATACAACTTTATTGAAAGAGAAACAATAAAATAGGTGGCTCCAAAAAAGCAAACATAAATTTTAACATATTGTTTGCTTTCAAACACCAAATAAATAACTACTTATTACAATGAATATTGTACTTTTTATTTAGGTCCGGTGCGATTATGTAAAACATGTGCCCAAATGATTCAGACCTGTCATTGAAAAGGGGTGAGGTCTGTTAAACAGAGACTGGAGAGGTAAATGTCCTAGTTTTGGAGTACTGTTATTTATAGGCAACTGACTTGGCGGCAACCCAAGTTTGAGTTAGCTCAATGAGCCAGCGCAGTAAGCTGCGCTACAGTTACTGAGTTGGCGCATGGAACTTTACTGAGATACTCATGTCTATTGAGAGCTTCGAATCGAAAATTCTTCTCTTTTTGGTTGCTGGCAACCACCCGTCAGTTAAAGATTATTACCTTTTTCAAGTTTTTCTTAGGCTTCAGGTATAAGGTATGCCGGAAAATATCGTTAGGAATCTTCTAGTAACTCAACAGCAAAACCGATAGTGTACCTAATGTTATTGCTATTTCACACGATTTCTTAGAACAACGCAGTAACTCAACATTTGGGGTGTAAGTGGTGTTTGCTTTCCATCAGGTGACCCACATGCTCGTTTGCCCGCCCCCCTCTCTCTAATATAGAAAAAAATACGCATGCGAATTGCCGGCAAGAAAGTCCTAAAATTATTCGCATTCTTCTTTATTTGTTCACTTGGTGAATGACTGAAAGCGTGTGAATGAAAGTAGACAAGAGTTACGGTGCAAAAATTCCAATGCAGCAGGGCAGCACCGCTTTTTTTGGGTTTTGATGTATCTTTTTAAATGTATATTAATATACCTGACATGACCTACGATGTAGAGATTTGGGCGCTGATCGGACAATTCACTCATGGAATAAAAGTCGCACGGCGAGTCATGGAGTGCGCATTCTAAGGTACCAAATCTTGAAAGAGAAAATTTGATGAAGAATTCGCAAAAGGTGGAAACCATTGCGGAATATGGCTTATGTCCAGTGCATGGTAGATACAGGCTGGTGATGATGAGTATGATGATGTTAAACGATAGACTGGATAAAAAAAAATTACATAGGAAGTGAGGGGCCTCCTAACATAGGTGGTCGGACTGCTGACAAAATCTGCTGTAGGCAGACTATTACATAACCAGAAGTGTCCCCAATCGGTCGAGAGGAATGAAGAAACGATGAACGTATAAAAATTTTAGCAGAAAATATTATTTATAAATAAGTTCCTATATTTATATTGCCGTGTGGTCTCTGGCAGACTAGAATAGAATCACTCTGTCTCTTCCCGTGGATGTCGTACAAGACGACTAAAGGAAATACATTATAAAACATCGATCAGGCCTCCCCAACCCGTCTGGCCAGCGTGGGGAGTGTAGGCCAAATCCTCCTGTCTATGACGGACGAGAGGGTCGTGCTCCTATAGTAGAGACTTAAATGACCTGATGATGATCATGATGATGATGATTTATATGAAGAAATGCGGATAACGTAAGGATGTAAGTAGGTAGCCGCGCGCGCGCCTTGAAAAGTTTTTTGGGATACCTGACAAAGGTGACTAAGGTGTAAGAGAGTGAACAAGTCAATGAAGAGTTTTGAGTTTGATCACACCCCGGCCACTCCATACAAATGTCGCGTCGTTTACTACTTCATAAACAATGACGTCTGTGCAGAACGTAAATGAGCGAGTGTGCGTGCGGCGCCATACAAACTGTTCCAGATTTGTCTCAGAGGGGAGGTGAGGTCGACACGAGAGAGCGGCAGGGAATGGCTATACTGTACGTAGTATTGCTTTGACTATAAAAGATTGTGAGACATCATGAGGTGAGCGACGACAGCCTACCTCCCTCCGAAACTAACGACAGCGTAACGAGGAAGAAGAAGATAGAAGAAAGATACCGAACCCAATCTATAACGTTTGTTTTTAAAAGTAGCATTTACGTCAGCCGATATGGTCGATTTTAAATATAAACAAGACGGCCATTAATTATATTAATTGCTTCACCGTATAATAAGGCTGTGGAAATATTAACAGGTGTTTAGTTGATTTATTGCGTATAACAATTCAATTCGGTATGTTGCGGGAATTGCAAAAATATTGCAATTTCGATTGACTAGAACACTAGAAGAGCACGATGGCGTAATTGTGCGTGTCAATCTAATCGATCACGCAAGTCAAACAACGCCGACCGTAGCCTGTCTTTGGATGGGTTTATTTATCTCGAGTTCCTCCGTGCTTCGCAGGGCACGTTAAGCAATCGCTCCCGTCTGTTGCCATTATAAATGACAGTTGTTAAGTCAAGTAAGATTGGGGTGTAAGTGGTTCATCAACATCTTTGAACCAAAGCCAACTTCACCTGCACGCGGTGCACCCTATTGACTGACAAACGAAGCTCTGGCGAAAAGAGAGGTAGGGAGCGTAATTGTAAGCTGCCCGACCTGGGTATGTACCTCCACCTCACAGAATACCGCAGCCAAATAACAACTCCCTTGAGGGTTGTTGTGTTCCTGCGAGTGAGTGAGGTCACCAGAAAGGAAGGAGATGATGCGTTGGCAGCGAGGGTGACGGCGCGGGAGCGATATTTTATGTTGCAAGCGTTAATGGCTACGGTAACCGCTTCAAATCAGGCGGGCCGTATGCTTGTCTGTCACCCGACGCAGTATATATTAAAAACACTGGCCTACACCAACCCGCAGTTCAGCAGCGTGGTGAAGTACACTTTAAACCCATTGAAAACATGTTAATAGTTTTTAGACTTTAATCGTTAATACTGTAATTAGTTTTTGTATACTGTTTGTTTTCCGAAGAAAATAAAATAAATAAATAAAATTGAATTGAGGGGAGATTCATACCACAGCAGTGGGTAGAAAAAGGGTTGACGTCGAGGTGATGGAGTTCGTAAATAAAGAACAAATGACTTAATCAATAAAGCTGAACTATGTATTTAATAAAGTATTTAATTGACAGTGGAAGTCAAGTTCCAATAGCTTCCTACTCCTACTAATTTCTCCTGATTAAATTCGTTGTGAGTTCTAAGGCAGCCGTAGTTTTACCGCCGGGACTGCAATGGACTTCATTGTTCTTGCCTTTTTTGGCGGTCGCCGCTGTTAATCCTGGTTACACAGGAGACACAGTGGTGGGAATGTGTGGTGGGCCCCCTTAAAAAAAAGTATTTAATCGAAACAAAAACAGACACCAAAATTGTTTACATCTATTAAACAAAGTCAGGTTTTTTACACCATTTATAACTAAAGAACAGCTGGATAGATATTTATGAATTTTGATTTGCTGGATTTGTCACCATCCCGAAAAGCAGAATAGCCAATCATTTATCAGAAAAATTAACTAAATAAAAATAATGTTGAAATTGCCAGGACACGTTTGTACGGGAAATCCACAGGAATGAGATGAGAACAGGAAAATTGAGACACAGCGAAGCGTGGGCGGGCCGCAAGTATCATAGTACCGTCGCCCAGCAACACCAAGGTGTTGCGCATCTGTTGCCAGCCTCTACTCCTTCCTTTCTTTCTGGTGACTTCACTAACTCGCAGGAATAAAACAACCCTCAAGGGAATTTATTTGGCTGCAGTATTCTGTGAGGTGTAGCTACTTCCCTAGACTTAAAACATACGCCAAGCCTACCTCTCTTTTCGCCAGAGCCAGTCAGCAGGGAGCACCACGTGCAAGTTAACTTGGCTTTGGTATAAAGATTTTGATGAACCACTTATACTCCAAAACATGAGATTTGTATCATGAATAAGAAAACGAAAATAACTAAAAAAAGAAAAAAATACAATATGTGATGGACCAAGGTTGCACCCTTGAGGTAACCAAAGCTTGTAATGTTTAATGTGACTAGCAATGTTCTATTGAAAGTATCTCTTGTAGG
Organism: Hypsopygia costalis; assembly: GCA_937001555.2. Classification (NCBI taxonomy): domain Eukaryota; kingdom Metazoa; phylum Arthropoda; class Insecta; order Lepidoptera; family Pyralidae; genus Hypsopygia; species Hypsopygia costalis. The sequence goes on from OW443355.2 coordinate 2,756,187, forward strand.
TGCTTGATATCAAATAATATCAAATAAAATCGTTTAATATGATATTTGACTCTTTTAATACAGTAAAATCGACAATTACAACGTCAGTATAATCGAATGCCATTCTTAGTACATTGAAAATCAATAAAAGCACATCTATCCAGTTGAATAAACACATATTTCACGTCGAAACAAATAAACGCAACACAGCTTTTTATATGCAAATTAAAATTTTATCCTTATAAATTATTTTACATTTTTTTTTTAAATATGTGCAGACTTATTTGCACATACTGTTTGTTTAGTATGAAAAAGTCTTGGGTATTGTCTTATTCTCATATATATTGCCTCGTAAACTTAGTTGAGGCATGTTACTTCTAGATATCCGAGAGGAAAATGAAGCTGACAATTGCACTGCTGTTCGTCACGGTGAGGGCTTCATAATCTAAATTATTAATGCATATTCATATTCATTTATTCATAGTGATTCATTACAAGGGGTACATGCACATAGTGGTAAAAATATACGCGTCGAATTGAGAACTTCCTCCGTTTTTTTCGTTGGTTAAAAAACGGGTTGCACTCCGGGAGTGCCGGCAGAAGTGAAATCTTGAACATTAACGTTTTGCATTTTTAAATATTTTGGAATGGCTGGGGAATAATTTCGCACGAATTGCTTTATTTATCAGTATAAAAGTACTATTATTTATGTGGTAAAATACAATATTCATTTATTGCGCTATCGTACACAAACATGACAATTTATATTACATTAAAAATAAACAGCAGGAGCAGGCATACATTTTCGCTGCGCGGTAAAAAGACAGGGGGATATTACTTCCTCTCCTACGCCTCCCCGGTCCACGCCGCACCGTCTTACGAATTTCAATCAATCAATAATCATTTATTTGCATTAAAAATGTGTACACATATAAAGATGGTATTAGACAAGTTCCCATATACATTTTTTATACAATTTTCGATCAGGCCACGTATCTTGACGTGAATTTAACATTTTTTAGCCATCCCAAAAAGTACACAACGCTATTACAGAAGTTTTCATTTAAAAAAAAGATGGACAATTAATGATGTTACAAATCTCCTTATTGAGGCACTTGTAATTTTAGATTTCTGGTAGTTACATATATTATTTAAGTCACTTCGATATCTATATTATATATTATATTTTTGTCAACAATATTTATGACATTATCCATTTGTATTCTCTGTACTGTGCAAATAAAGCTTTATATAACTATCTATAATTTTCTAACGAGTACAAAGACTCTGTCTTCAAAAGGTTGTGAAATAGGTAATTTTGTAAAGGAACTGTATTACGTACGTAGATTGTATCATTACATAGCTCTGTAGAATTTTTTAGAATATTTAGTTTAAGAATAACTACATCATTGGAATTTAATCCAACCTTTTTTCGGAGTATCACTAAACGACAATTGAATATTGAAACCAAATGACAAAACAGTAAGTAATTTTACAATTCAATAATCTTTTATCGTATTATTGGAATCGATGTGGTAATAACTCAATGTTTTAAACCTAAAATTGGGAACCCCCAATAGTGCTAGATAATAAAAATCCGTGGTGCACGGCAGTTGAGCTTCACTTGACTAGGCATCTCTTTAGGCTTTTATTTGCCATATCTGTCTCTCACATTGCTAAGAGGGCAAGTCAAATTCCAAAAGCTTCCTACTCCTATTAATTTCTTCTGATTAAATTCGTTGTGAGTTCCAAGGCAGCCGTAGTTTACCCCCGGGACTGCAATGGACTGTTCATGGCCTTTTTTGGCGGTCGCCGCTATTAATCCTGACTACACAGGAGACACAGTGAGGGGATTACGTGGCGGGTGTCTCGTAAAAAAAATCTTTTATCATTTCCTTTTGATAATAAATAATTCTGCCTATCCATGATCCAGTCAGCTCATCTTGAGTAATTTTATACAGCTGCATCTGGTTTTGTTGCTACTGTAGCACATACAAGATGTGTTTTTTTATATGCTAAATGTAATTTTACAATTCAATAATCTTTTATCATATTATTGGAATTGATGTGGTAAAAACTCAATATTTTAGGTTCCCAATAGTTAGCACTATTGGGATTTGGATTTAATTGGCTGCTTATTTTAGGGAATTCTGATAAGACATCAATATAATAGTATATTATATGGAGGTAGAAATAATAGGCTATTCAAAAATAAACATAAATAATTAATTGGCCTTCAATCGGAAAAGGGCCCCGCTGACTGTAAAATCTCATTTTACCAATGAACCTATCGAGGTAGAAATTTAAACATTGTATATGTTTTAAATTTAAACATTGTATATGTTTAAATTTAAACATTGTATATGTTTAAATTAAAACATTGTATATGTTTAAATTTCTACCTCGATAGGTTCAATCTATAGGTACTAATCGATGCTAATTCGACCAACTAGATCTTAACATGATCAGGCGAAGGGTCCCGCTAGGTCTACGGACATTGGGACGCCCTGCCCCCTTACCACCATATCTTATTGCGATTCAATAATTGAATAGATTGTTTATTCATGCCAATGAATAAGCGACTCTATTCATTTGAAATAGAGTCGCTTATTCATTGGTATGAGCAATCTATTCAGTTATTGAATCGCAATAAGAGATGGTGGTAAGGGGGCCTGTATAGATAAATTTGATTATTTCTGCACCATGTTTAAAGTATTTTTGTTTCTTGTTTACAGGCCTTCGTGGCCATCCAGGCTGCTCCACACCAAGGTAACTTTTAGATTTAATACAAAAAAAAAATATTTTTATTTATTTACTAAGCACACAATAACAAACTGTAACCAGAGGCGGATTTTTAGACTTGGCCGCCCTAGGCCTTATTGTTGCCGCCTTAGGTTTTGTGGCCGCCTTATGGCGTACATTGGTTCTATTTAGCTGACTCTTTATTCCTTATTATATAGTATCTTGGTTCTTATTTAACAGCTTCATACCTATTTACATATTCTTATCTGCAAAACCGCCATGGCAGTCTGTCATTTGTAAGAATTATCTATCGCTAATACCCTGTCCGACGGCCCCTAACATTTGGCCGCCCTAGACGGTGGCCTAGTGGTCTCCGCCATTGACTGTAGCCATAAATGTATACAATGACCAGTCTAAAGTTTACGTCACATTGTACAGGGGCCCTACCGCCGAAGCAGAAACCGATTACCGCCAGATTTTTTGATTTAGAAAATCAAACTTCAGCATAAAGTGGCGGTAATTGTAATTAGTTTAGCTGGTAGAAATCATAGAACCAACTAAGCTAAAGATATTTGTCAATAACTGTACGGTTTACCCGCACACAAACGTAATATCCAGGCCTACATAGATATAACAATTACTTCAATATAAATTTAGCATAGCTTACAATATGCGCCGTATGTGCCTATGTTGCAATTAAGCGGTGAAGACAATTAACTTATTTAATTTGTATACGTTTAACACTCGACGGGTTTGGTCATTTTAGCTCTCTTCGGAGTCACCCAACCCTCAGCTCAGCTCAGCATCAGCTCTTAACATAAGCATAGCTCTATGTAAAGGTCCCCATCAAGGTCCCTTTAATCTAAGACCATTTTTCAGAATCAAAAAACCCGATGGTAATCGGCTTCAGCGTCGGCGGTAGTATAAAATAAGAAACTTGTTTAAGATAAAATATTAGTCACTTTAGATCTTATCTTATCTTAGAGTGGGTCCAGTGCTGCAGCACCAGTGACACGTCGACCCTCATGGATCTTTTGTGCTCTCCCTAATCCTTTAGTCACTCTCCCCTGACTGTCTGGAGACATGTTCCATGTACAGTTTACAGTTTCAGTATGCCGCTTATTGGGAAGAACCTGTAGGTCCGGGTATGCCTTTCCTAGAATTTCCATTCGTTTGCCGGCTAGGGCGTCACATCAAGTGTTTCATGGACTCGTTAGGCCCTTTGCGTGTTCTGCACTCTGGGCTATCAACATGTCTCATTTTGTATAGGTGTCCTTGACAGGCATAATGGCCCCTCAGTGCCCCAAACATAAGACGCATCCATTTTCTGTCATATTTATGTACTTGTCTGTACCAATTCATTGTACCTTCGCCAATGGTTTCCTTGGAGTGTAGCATTCCACTCATCTCCTTTCATTCAGCCTGATGCTGACTTCGTCCTGCCGTTTATAACCCCAATTACTGTCCCATACGAGAGACCTACAAAGGGTCCCAAAAAGTTTTTGCTTGATCCCTCCCTTGCCAATTCATTAGCCCTCTCATTGTCCTCAATGCCAGTAACTTTAGATCTAAAGTAACTTTAGATACTCTAATAAATTTAATGAGAAGTCTGTACACAATGAGTACAACTAATAATTTTGTTTTGTTTTGTCAGCCATTGTCAGCTCCACTTCAAAATCTAGTAGTAGCAGCAGCAGCAGCAGTAGCAGCAGCTCCAAGACTGTCTCCAGTAACGGCAGTACCACCAGTTCAAGTTCCAGTAAAGAAGCGAGTGATAGCGAAAGCGAAAGTTCTGAAAGCCATATCAATGCCGATGGATCTCGTTCATCGTCGAGTCAATCTGCCGCCAGCAGTCAAGCTGCTTCAAGTTCCAGTCAGTCAAGCTCGAGTGCTAATGGCTCAAGTCAATCTTCACAGTCAAGCCAAGCCTCTCAATACAGCGCAGCTAGCCAATCGAGTGAAACGAGCGCTAATGGTTCAAGCGAATCCTCAAGCTCACAGTCTGCTCAAAGCAGTGCTACCCAGTCTAGCCAATCAAGCAGATATATTGCAAGTGGGTCTAATAGCTCAGGCAGCAGCAGTTCAAGTAGTAACGCAGGCAGTTCAAGCAACTCCGGTAGTAGCTCGGATAACTCAAGCAGTTCTAGCAGCGCCAACAGTGGCAGTGGCAGCAACTCAAACAGCAGCGCGGACAACTTAAGCACTTCTAGCAGTGCCGACAGTGCCAGCAGCAGCAACTCCAACAGCAGCGCGGACAACTCAAGCACTTCTAGCAGCGCCAACAGTGGCAGCAGCAGCAACTCCAACAGCAGCGCGGACAACTCAAGCACTTCTAGCAGTGCCGACAGTGCCAGCAGCAGCAACTCCAACAGCAGCGCGGACAACTCAAGCACTTCTAGCAGTGCCGACAGTGCCAGCAGCAGCAACTCCAGCAGCAGCGCGGGTAGCTCAAGCACTTCTAGCAGTGCCGACAGTGCCAGCACCAGCAACTCCAACAGCAGCGCGGACAACTCAAGCACTTCTAGCAGTGCCGACAGTGCCAGCAGCAGCAACTCCAGCAGCAGCGCGGGTAGCTCAAGCACTTCTAGCAGTGCCGACAGTGCCAGCAGCAGCAACTCCAACAGCAGCGCGGACAACTCAAGCACTTCTAGCAGTGCCGACAGTGCCAGCAGCAGCGCGGGTAGCTCAAGCACTTCTAGCAGTGCCGACAGTGCCAGCAGCAGCAACTCCAGCAGCAGCGCGGGTAGCTCAAGCACTTCTAGCAATGCCGACAGTGCTAGCAGCAGCAACTCCGGCAGCAGCGCGGGTAGCTCAAGCACTTCTAGCAGTGCCGACAGTGCCAGCAGCAGCAATTCCGGCAGCAGCGCGGGTAGCTCAAGCACTTCTAGCAGTGCCGACAGTGCCAGTAGCAGCAACTCCAGCAGCAGCGCGGACAACTCAAGCACTTCTAGCAGTGCCGATAGTGCTAGCAGCAGCAAGTCCAGCAGCAGCGCGGGTAGCTCAAGCACTTCTAGCAATGCCGACAGTGCCAGCAGCAGCAACTCCAGCAGCAGCGCGGGTAGCTCAAGCACTTCTAGCAGTGCCGACAGTGCCAGCAGCAGCAACTCGAGCAGCAGCGCGGAGGACTCAAGCAGTTCTAGCAGTGCCGACAGTGCCAGCAGCAGCAACTCCAGCAGCAGCGCGGGTAGCTCAAGCACTTCTAGCAGCGCCAACAGTGGCAGTAGCAGCAACTCCAACAGCAGCGCGGACAACTCAAGCACTTCTAGCAGTGCCGACAGTGCCAGCAGCAGCAACTCCAGCAGCAGCGCGGGTAGCTCAAGCACTTCTAGCAGTGCCGACAGTGCCAGCAGCAGCAACTCGAGCAGCAGCGTGGAGGACTCAAGCAGTTCTAGCAGTGCCGACAGTGCCAGCAGCAGCAACTCCAGCAGCAGCGCGGGTAGCTCAAGCACTTCTAGCAGCGCCAACAGTGGCAGTAGCAGCAACTCCAACAGCAGCGCGGACAACTCAAGCACTTCTAGCAGTGCCGACAGTGCTAGCAGCAGCAACTCCAGCAGCAGCGCGGGTAGCTCAAGCACTTCTAGCAGTGCCGACAGTGCCAGCAGCAGCAACTCCAACAGCAGCGCGGACAACTCAAGCACTTCTAGCAGTGCCGACAGTGCCAGCAGCAGCAACTCCAGCAGCAGCGCGGGTAGCTCAAGCACTTCTAGCAGCGCCAACAGTGGCAGTAGCAGCAACTCCAACAGCAGCGCGGACAACTCAAGCACATCTAGCAGTGCCGACAGTGCCAGCAGCAGCAACTCGAGCAGCAGCGCGGGTAGCTCAAGCACTTCTAGCAGTGCCGACAGTGCCAGCAGCAGCAACTCCAACAGCAGCGCGGACAACTCAAGCACTTCTAGCAGTGCCGACAGTGCCAGCAGCAGCAACTCCAGCAGCAGCGCGGGTAGCTCAAGCACTTCTAGCAATGCCGACAGTGCCAGCAGCAGCAACTCCGGCAGCAGCGCGGGTAGCTCAAGCACTTCTAGCAGTGCCGACAGTGCCAGCAGCAGCAATTCCGGCAGCAGCGCTGGTAGCTCAAGCACTTCTAGCAATGCCGACAGTGCCAGCAGCAGCAACTCCAGCGGCAGCGCGGGTAGCTCAAGCACTTCTAGCAATGCCGACAGTGCCAGCAGCAGCAACTCCAGCAGCAGCGCGGCTAGCTCAAGCACTTCTAGCAGTGCCGACAGTGCCAGCAGCAGCAACTCGAGCAGCAGCGCGGAGGACTCAAGCAGTTCTAGCAGTGCCGACAGTGCCAGCAGCAGCAACTCCAGCAGCAGCGCGGGTAGCTCAAGCACTTCTAGCAGTGCCGACAGTGCCAGCAGCAGCAACTCGAGCAGCAGCGCGGAGGACTCAAGCAGTTCTAGCAGTGCCGACAGTGCCAGCAGCAGCAACTCCAGCAGCAGCGCGGGTAGCTCAAGCACTTCTAGCAGTGCCGACAGTGCCAGCAGCAGCAATTCCGGCAGCAGCGCTGGTAGCTCAAGCACTTCTAGCAATGCCGACAGTGCCAGCAGCAGCAACTCCAGCGGCAGCGCGGGTAGCTCAAGCACTTCTAGCAGTGCCGACAGTGCCAGCAGCAGCAATTCCGGCAGCAGCGCTGGTAGCTCAAGCACTTCTAGCAATGCCGACAGTGCCAGCAGCAGCAACTCCAGCGGCAGCGCGGGTAGCTCAAGCACTTCTAGCAGTGCCGACAGTGCCAGCAGCAGCAACTCGAGCAGCAGCGCGGAGGACTCAAGCAGTTCTAGCAGTGCCGACAGTGCCAGCAGCAGCAACTCCAGCAGCAGCGCGGGTAGCTCAAGCACTTCTAGCAGTGCCGACAGTGCCAGCAGCAGCAACTCCAACAGCAGCGCGGACAACTCAAGCACTTCTAGCAGTGCCGACAGTGCCAGCAGCAGCAACTCCAGCAGCAGCGCGGGTAGCTCAAGCACTTCTAGCAATGCCGACAGTGCCAGCAGCAGCAACTCCGGCAGCAGCGCGGGTAGCTCAAGCACTTCTAGCAGTGCCGACAGTGCCAGCAGCAGCAATTCCGGCAGCAGCGCTGGTAGCTCAAGCACTTCTAGCAATGCCGACAGTGCCAGCAGCAGCAACTCCAGCGGCAGCGCGGGTAGCTCAAGCACTTCTAGCAGTGCCGACAGTGCCAGCAGCAGCAACTCGAGCAGCAGCGCGGAGGACTCAAGCAGTTCTAGCAGTGCCGACAGTGCCAGCAGCAGCAACTCCAGCAGCAGCGCGGGTAGCTCAAGCACTTCTAGCAGTGCCGACAGTGCCAGCAGCAGCAACTCCAACAGCAGCGCGGACAACTCAAGCACTTCTAGCAGTGCCGACAGTGCCAGCAGCAGCAACTCCAGCAGCAGCGCGGGTAGCTCAAGCACTTCTAGCAGTGCCGACAGTGCCAGCAGCAGCAACTCCAACAGCAGCGCGGACAACTCAAGCACTTCTAGCAGTGCCGACAGTGCCAGCAGCAGCAACTCCAACAGCAGCGCGGACAACTCAAGCACTTCTAGCAGTGCCGATAGTGCCAGCAGCAGCAACTCCAGCGGGAACAACAATTCAAGCAGTGGTAGCTCAAGCAGCGGAAGCTCAAGCAGTGGCAGTTCAAGTAGCGGAAGCTCAAGCAGCGGGTAATTCACTTTATTTATGTTACTTTACTGCATGCAATTTCGCAGCGCCAGAATGAGTAAAATATTATAAGAATAATGAGGTCCTATAGCTAGGTGACCTGACTGTTGAAGCCGTCGTACAATCAGAATGTCTAATGCCTGCTACAGTTTACACAACCGCCAAATTCATAACCATCTTGAACACGGACTAAAACTTCCAAAACCACGTGGCCGTGTTACGAAATTTTCTTTTTATCTATTTATTTAAATCTTTAAGGATGGCTTACAGCTGATAACACAACATAATTATAAGAGTAGAAAACAATAAGCCATTTACAAGTCCCCACAAATAGTAACGAGATAAAAATATGAAATCAAACGTTAGGTACCACTAAACGCGTCACAAGCAGTCCAGTGATCGAACCGAAACAACAATAGCCGCACAAATATGCAAAACGTAGTAAAAAATATGCAGTATAATCGGTAAAAGAAAAAAAAATATACTTGCAAGATTAAAATATGTATGCATATATAATGAAACAAAGATTCTCTTTATTTTTCTAAAGGATATTAAGTCTGGTCCCGTGTCTCCCAAGCATTCAATCAATGAAGTACTTGATAGACGAGAGATCTTGCCGCTCTTCGGCGATTAAGTAATTTCTTACTAGCTTCTTAATAACTTTCACTTTATCATTATCTTAGTTTATTGGCAGTTCATGTCTGGAGCTAGTGAGATTAGCATTTGGCTCCAAACTTGGAAATACTTGTATATACAATCGTTTATACGAATATTTTCATACCGAATTGCAACAAAAACGTCCCTGTCATATTTTCTTATCGTATTAAATCCCTTTTATTGATCAAAAATTCTGATTCTGCTATTTTGTATATCATTATGCTTTAAGCCGAAATTACGACTATGCTGCTAAAAATTCTTATTTATATATATTAATATATTTGTGTTTTTAACAGTAAAAAACGTGGGGTGACCAAGACTTCGCAGAGCAGCACCGGTGGTTATCAAGCCGCAAATAGCAGCAGCAGTACCAAATCAGCTGACGGTAGCGAGTCTGACAGCAGCGCAGCCAGTGCCAGCGGCTACGCAGCCAACTCAAAGTCTAAACAGACCAAACACGCCGACGGCAGTGAAGATGAAAGCTCTAGCTCAAACAGCAGCGGATTTGCAGCACAAAGCAGTAAGAGTTCAACCAAAAATGCTGACGGTTCCGAGAGTCAGAGTAGCAGCTCCGCAGAGTCCCAATTCCAAGCTGCCAGTGCCAGCTCGCAATCTACCAATGGCAGTTCAAGCTCATCAACCTCCTCAAGTTCTTCAAGCAGCTACTCATCATCATCATCATCATCATCAACGTCATCAATTGAATCCGATGATAATGACTGTTAGATTAGGATATTTTAAGCCGATTGACACTAATACGATATCTCATGAGTACGAGGAAGATTTATAAATCCTTTAAGTTAGAATTAATCGGTACAACCAAGCTTTGTTAAATGGTACTTGCACTTAGATTATAATGATATTCTTTTATTATTTTTGAGCGAAGTGTAATGTGTAACAAATTTCTGATAAGGAAACACACATTTATCTTAAACTCAAATCAGCATTATCGAAAATATAAAAAAAAAAATACAAGAAGTAGCATCACTTAATTAGGTATTTTATTTGTTTAATCTTTAAGAACCCTATGCCTAAATCTAATGCGCCCCTGTGCACCAACCTTCCGGTCATGTCACAGGATTACGAGTGTCTCGTCTAGTAAACCAACCAGACGCCCCCCCCCCCCCCCCCCCCCGCTATCACGCTCGGTAAACCAACCGAGCACTCAAGAAGATTGATAGCAGGTCTTACTCCCTTTTCACTTGCAAGCAGGCTACTTAGGCACTCTTAAGTATAGTAGCTCGTGGCGACCGTTGAAAACCGAGCATAAGATTGAAAACACAAAAAGCTGAGTAAATGCTGAAAGCATTCTTTACACAGATTATAATCCAAAATTATGTATGCCAGGCGGCTTTTTAATTAATAACATCATGCGCTAGTTGGGTCACCAAGAGTATTTTACCGCCTATACCACGGAGAGTGCTCTGAAGAACTGTTTTCCCTTATCCCTTTCTCCCCTTTCCGTCACAGAACGTCACGCGCAGGCTTGTCATATCATAAATTCACCGTTGGGATCATACCTTCTCGTACCCAAAAGTTTGGCAACTCCTATCTATGTCGCGCTATTAAAATGTGGTATGTATTTTCTCATTCATACAATATGGGATCCTTCAAGCGAAGCGTGAAGAAGCATCTTGTAGGCCAGCATGGCAGCGTCAACTGACAAGACATCAAGGACTCTTGTCCGTTGCCGATGCGATTGGGGCTCCTCTTTTCGCTTGCCATCAGGCGAAGCGGAGCCAATATGCTAAACTAATATAAAAAATAAAAGATCCATGCTAATATGGAACATCAATAAAAAATATTTATTAAGTACATTCAAACAAAATATGAATTTACAAACTGATATGAAAGATTCACAAATAATATCCTCCCACATCATCGGCATTAGCAGAATCTCGCAATCGCCTCCGGAATCGAGAGCGTTGTATTGAAGATATCTATGTCTGTGATAAAGATTTTCAAGACTTCACAAACCCTTATATAAATATAAACTACTCTACCATACACACCATCGGTCCACCTCAAGAAATTTCATACAAAAATGATGTTTTCAGCGAGAATTTTTACTTTGACATATTTAATGCAATGTAATGAATTTAGCATCGAACGGATTCCTCCACATCGGATAATGGTCCGGTCGGTCACTGTGAATGTGTTCGCGCGATTTCATACTAAGTACCTTGCAAAGTTTAAGTTTGCCGCGCCGCCTCTTCGTCCGCTCTTTCAATGTGAAAGAGTACTTAAATGCTGACTTTTGTGACTTTCAAACGATAATAAATTCATTACAATAGATAAAATTAAATAAATACATCTAAATTAAAACTAATTATCTATCCTAAATAAACTAAAAGCAAAATTAATCTACTAAACCGCTGCCCGTAGGCAAAGTTTCCAATATGCTGGCCCCGTTGCCTCGTTGGATTGCACCATAATTCTTTGTGCAAAGTAGAGGCCAGCATTTTGGTCACGAGTTGTTTCGACCAGACGTAACGTAAGTTAATAATTCATTACATTACATAAATTATATGGCTCATGGATCAGAGAAGTGGTCCTTCATAATAGATCTCATGAAAAATCTCAGAGTCGTCAAGTCAAAATGACAGCGCTTCTCTCTCTCCCGCACGCGATGTTCCATAGTCCTTACTTGGCGTAATACATTCTTTGATCCCTCACCTATCCAGTGGTGTGATTGAAATATAGATGAAGATGATAGACTTGTAGTTGCAACGATAAACTGTATCCCCCGATTTTGCTATAATTAGTTTTTTTGAATTGCCTCCTTTTTTAAACTTTTTTAGTAATTGAAAATTGACCCCCTTCCTGTTGACAGATTGATCTGAAATTTGGTACACACCTTTAGTTCTGGTGACAATACAATTAAATAAATTCTGTTTCATTGTAAATCCAAGATGGCCGCCACTACAAAATGGCGGTTTACAAATTTTGTCACGACTACCTCAATATGGGTATCAAATGAAAGGGCTTAACTAGTAGAACACAGTTCACACGAAAAAAAAATTAAAATCCAAGATGGCCGCCGCTACAAAATGGCGGTTTACAAATTTTGTCACGACTACCTCAATATGGGTATCAAATGAAAGGGCTTGACTAGTAGAACACAGTTCACATGAAAAAAAATGAAAATCCAAGATGGCCGCCGCTACAAAATGGTGGTTTACACATTTTGTCACGACTACCACTACATGGGTAACAAATGAAAGAGCTTGACTCTACTAGTCAAGCTCTTTCATTTGTTCACAGTTCATCAACACAGCTCGTCGCTCGTCGCTCTCATGAATATTATAATAAAATCCAAGATGGCCGTCAACAAAATGGCCGGTTGGCGGTTACATATTTTTTACATATATTTATTACAAATTTAAAAGTAAAAAAAAAATGACAAAAGTCAAATCTAATCTTAATTGAATGAGAAGTACTATGTAATGTAATTATGAACTAAAAACACTTGAAAATAAAAATTATGAAAAAAACATTTTTAATTTAAACGGTTTTATTGAAAAGCTAAAAGTCATCATACCCCTCTCCCTCATCAGTCTAAGGCATTGATCAGACAAAATAATAAAATCGTTGGGCCCGTGTTTCTATCCAATCAACTCAGTTTACGCTACGCCGCTGTCATCTAATGACAGCAGCCGGGACCAATGGCTTAACGTGCCCACGGAGGAGCTCGAGATAAATAAACCCGTCCATGGACAAGATACGGCCGGCGTTGCTTAACTTGCATGTTTGATTAGACTGACACGCGAAACTACGCCATAGAGCTCTTCCGTTATATATAAATGTTGTTACGTATCACAATAAAAGAATATTGAAAAACAAACATGGTCCGAAATTCCTACGATCGTTTGCAGAGTATGAGTAACGTTTACACATTGTTTAAGCCTCAATAACGGAGACGATAAAATATTAATGTGAATGGATATAATGAAAAAGGCGAGAATGAAGAGTATAATCTCATAATGAAGGAGACAAGCGAGCTATCCGTGCTATTTATATTATGAGTCCCAGGGAGACACTGAGAAATAATTTTAAAGAGATAAATATTATGACATTACATTCTCAATATATTTATGAAAATCTTATTTACGTTCATAAAAATCAAACAAAATTTAGGAAAAATAGTGATCTCCATCAATTAAATATAAGAAATAAAAACAAACTCGCTATGCATATTACTAGGCTCCTTATAATCTCTAACTCAATCCCAGGTCAATGTATACGCTTCTACAATAAACTTCCAAACGGCGCGTTTAAATTATCCATGGGTAAATTTAAGAAATATACCAAAACTAGACTATGTCAAAAGGCTTACTATTGTATCTCAGATTACATAAATGATAAAAGTATTTGGAAATGAATTGCTCTTGTTATGTTATGTTAATGATTGTATTTGTAATTAATGTAACGATATTGGCAATTAAAAGAGTCGGCCTTGAGTTTCTTGCCAGTTCTTCTCAAGAAGCCCCGTCGCCGGAACTGGCACTTAAATTCACTTTCACATTCAAAATAGTGTGATGAAAGTGAATCTAAGCTCTGCGGATTTAGAGTAGTAATGCTTTAGATACATGTTCTTATATTTAATTTGTATGACATTATTAATAAAGATAATAAAGATATTTTGATTTGATTTGCGAGTGTTTCCAAGCCGCCCTAGGGCCACAAACATGGCTTAATTACTATAATTTTATGACAACAACCGGGGCAACTTTAGACAAATAAACCTATCCATGGCTGTGGTCGACGTTGCTTAACCTACGTGATCGATTAGACTGATACGCGCAACGACGCCATCGAACTTCTCAATACTACTGCAATAGCTATTCATTACTAGATACCTATTGATCATCCTCAATGCTTTCTACTATATGATATATACATCCTTTACTTTCCCAATTGCCCAATTGGTCACTGCTCTTTTGGTCATCGATTCATCTAGAGCAGTGGTCTCTAAACTACGGTCGGCATCGTATTGTAATAAATTTGTGAATTATTTTAATGCTATTGCTTCATTTGTTAAATTAATTTTATTGATATTTATTCTAATTGCTATTGCTTCATTCATTTTATCTATGCGAGCGTTAATATGGCTACGGTAACCTCTTATCTGGCACCCGACGTAGTACAAAAAGAAATCTGTAGCAGGCAGGGGCGCCGACTCCGTGGGTGCTCGGGGGCTCGAGCACCCATGAAAAATAAGCAGTGGGTGCCGAGCACTCCTGAGAATAGACATCAACAAACAGATCAGCAATCGTCTTTTAGCGCCTTTAAATATTATAATATTTCTTGATAATAAAAACTAGTTTTATTTTTATATAATGGTTTCATTTCATATTTTTATCAAACATAATTAGTAATTAAGTACGCAGTATGTAAGTAACACATTTATTTATTTGTCGGTCGATCAGTGTGCATTTCTCATCTCACACTTCGCCACTTTTTCGAGTCATCAAATGAGCATGAGCACCCATGAGGTTTTCTAAAAGCTGGCGCTCCTGGTAGGTAGCAGGTTTTCGACGATAAGCACTGCTAACAAAGGTGAAGCTCGACACTTCGGCCATTATAAGCTACGCGGCATGCAATAGAATGATCCAGATCCAACTAGAAGACGTGTCAAGGTCGTGATAATATCCTTTTCAGTAATTATAAAATCAATAGACCTGTTGATTTTATAACCTCAAAATGTAGTCAAATCAGTTTCTTTCACATTTTAATTTCTCGGCTCCTAGGGTACCGAATGGAATAATTCTTTTTTTAATCGAGAGGTAGTAAATTAGGCAACATAATTTCGTTTATTTGATCAATGTACAAAAATCTTGATTTCGTCCCCAACGTTCATACAAGCAAAAACAATGTCCTTTAGTTATGTTACTGTTAGGACTAGAATTAAGGCTTATGAATATTGATCTCTAAAGAATACAGAAGTCTATATAAAAGCCTTGTCTATGACGGGGGTGTGCGTCATTTACGAAGTAAGCCGATCTGTGCACACTCAGCGGCACCGCTGAGTGTGCGCATATTGCGATAGCTTCGTAAATTGAATCTAAAAAAATAAAACTGCAGCCGGCGCCGCGGCGGGCCAAATGCGAACCGCCAGTGCCCAATGCATTCCATGCTATTCGCGCAGGGGCTTATGGAGTGAGAAAGCAGCCGCTTACCGTTAGTCTCTGTTACTTACTGTCTCTGCTCCAGCTGCTACGGTCATCTCGGCGACTCTGCAACATCTGAAACAGAAGAAACGTGCGACTGTCGCCGTCCCGACTGTCGTGGTCGTCTCTGCGACACGTGTTTCGCCTTTACGCGAGGCAATATCAGATGATCTGTAGATATTGATGGTTAGAACAACAACCTACAAAAGACAAACACATCGCATTACCACTCTTTTGTATAGTGTTTGAAGTAGAAGCAGTACTGGGGAAAATGGAAAATATATTAAGGATAGGAGAATTATAAACGTCAAGTGGTTTATTAATTAAAGGTTTTTTTTTAATTTTTGTGTTTTATGATTTCTAATACCCAGACCGGCCACTCCATACAAATATCATGTCGTTAACTACTATATATATAAACAATGACGGCGATATACAAATTGTTCCACATTTGTCTCAGAGAGGAGGTGTGAGTAGTATGATAATGGGCATTCGAAATCCACTTTCAAGTCACCTACGGTTCCTTGAAAGTGGATTTCTCATCCCCATTATCTTGTAATTTCGCACGCTGTCAATATATAAAAGGGTGTTTTGGTAATTTGCATCATTATATCTAAGACAGTCTAAATCTTTACAACTGCAATGAAATTTGTCAGACAGTCTCAAACTTTACAGTTAGACAAAATTTGTCCTGATGCTGAACTAGTTGCTGGACGACATGGAAATCTCCTGCCTAATACAATTCGTTGCATAATCTGTGGTCCTTCGAATTGTGGAAAAACGAATGTTGTTATAGGTCTTTTATTGCACGAAAATGGGTTACGATTTAAAAACGTGTATCTTTATTCAAAAACATTGTATCAACCCAAGTATATGTTTTTAGACAAAGTTTTGAGTTTAGTGCCTGATATATTTTTTGCTAAATACCAAGACAATGAACTTATAGTAAGTCCACATGAAGCGCAACCTAATTCAGTTATAATATTTGATGACGTTGCATGCGAGAATCAAGCCAACATGCGAGATTACTTTGCCATGGGAAGGCATAAATTTATAGATTGTTTTTACTTGAACCAGACATACAGCAAAATTCCTAAACAACTTATAAGAGATAATGCAAACCTTTTGCTATTATTTAAACAGGACGATGTAAATCTCCGTCATATATATGATGAACATGTCAATACTGATATGACATGGAGTGAGTTTCGAGATATGTGTTCAAAAATATGGGTTGAACCATATAATTATTTAGTAATTAATAAAGACTGCGCAAAAAACAAAGGCTGTTACAGAAAGAACTTTGACACATTTGTGATTTTTGATAAATGATTTTAAATATAAAATGCAACTTCATTACCAAACAGTGTCATTTCATTTATTGTATCATTAGGCATACAACGCAATTTTAATTGATTAACAAATGGAGAAAGAATTAAAATCCCAAATCGTTCAAATTGCTGAAGCTGTTAAGAGGAAGATAAAGGATATGCGATCTATGGAATCCCGCAATGAAAATCTATTAGAATCAGTTTTTAAGCCTATCACCAACCCATTGAACCATATAATTAAAGAAAAAAAACACAATGTATCTTCGGATGATACGTACGATAGATCGTCAAATTTTCATGTAATTAATCAAAATTCACCGACAGAATCACATTATAACAGAACTCTAAAGGTAGATAAATTAGACGATAAGTCACAGCAAGATACTTCTGATGAAGAAATCGACGTAGATGATTTTGAAGACTCTCGTAAAAGCAATGCATGCAATTTATCATTTAAAACAATTGAATCGATACCAAGCCCAAGTCAAAATGCATCATCTTGGTCGATGTCTTCAGAGATATTTGAAGATGTTCCTTTTGGAGTCAGAAGAGAACGTGGTAAACTAATGATGGGCACATGTCGCGTGACTATAGGTGACGATACAATATCCGTAGGGACACGTACTTATGAAAAATCTCCTGGCTTAGTCGAAATTTTATTCAATAAGGTACCAAAATTGGAATTAATTACAGAAAATGATCTTCAAGAATATAAAACTATGCTAATAGAAACGAATGTTCATCGACGAGATTTTGATTCAAAAAAACCTATAAAAACTAATAAAGGTCGAACGTATTTGAATATTATAAAACCTCTTTTCAAGTTACGAAAACCTTCATCATCTTCTATCTCATCTTCTGCTAGTAATATAGCAAACGTTAGCGAAGGTGAAGGGTTGATATTAAAAAAGCGAATGAATAAATATACGGATTATATTTACTGGGATGATCCTAATGAACTAGTTGAGAGATTGAAGTTATTAATAGCTTCTAAAGATGCTGGAAACACTGGATTAGACAATGAAATTATCTCAATTATAGAAGAATTACGTGAAAGCGGTATTATAAATTAAACAGCGCAGTTTAATTAAAACTATATATTAATACTTAACTACTGCTGATCTCAGTTTCAAAATGAATATAGACAAATTCGGACATCATGTGCATAAAAGATTACGTTTATCAGACGTATTTGATTTTACAGAAAATAATTTTGTTAGAACAGTAACTGGAGATTTAAATTTACGCTCATCACGATTAACTGGAGTTAAAATACCTATAGCTTCTGATGATGCTGTGAATAAAGAATATGTTGATTCAAAGATTGCCAGTTGTGTTTCTAAACAAGAATATGAAGCTTTGATAAATAGAATAAAAGCTGATTTGATGCAAGCAATAAAAGCAGATATGACTAAGAATTTAAAACAGTTTGAAAATAAATTTTGTACTAGAGACTACATCAACTCACTGAAGCTACAAAATGTCCAAGCAGCAAGTGATCAATGAAATTCATAGATCGGCACGTAGAAATTTTATTCGACGTTCTGTTATATTAAAAGGTATAGATGATTTATGGCAAGCTGATCTGATAGATTTACAATCTTTCAAAACGTTTAACAACGGATTTGCATACATTTTAGTGGTCATTGATTGCTTCACTAAATATGCATGGGCGATTCCATTAAGAACCAAATGTAAAGGAGAAGTTGTTGAAGCATTTGCTTACGTTGTAAAATCGAGTAGACGTAGTCCTAATAATTTACAAACCGATATGGGAACCGAATTTTATAACGATGAATTTCAAAAACTTATGTACTTATTAAAAATAAACCACTATTCATCGTATTCAACAAAAAAAGCATCAATTGTAGAAAGATTGATAAGAACTTTAAAAACTAAGTTGTTTAAATGTTTTAATTACAATGGTAGTTATAAGTGGAGAGGAAAAAAATTGGATGATATTTTAATTGAGTACAATAATAGTCGACACAGTGTTACTAAATTCAAACCATTGGACATTAGTAAGAACAATGAACACCAAGTAAAAATCAATATAAAAAAATTTCAAGCAAAATTAATAAAACCATATAAAACTAAATTGAAAATAGGCGACTTTGTGCGAATAAGTAAATACAAAAGTTGTTTTGAAAAAGGTTACACGCCGAACTGGTCAACTGAAATTTTCACGATTAAAACGGTTAATCACACCAATCCGGTTACGTATCATATACAAGACCAAAAAAAACAAGATATATCAGGCTCGTTTTACCAAGAAGAATTGCAAAGAACAAATTATCCTAATATATATTTAATAGAAAAGGTAATAAGGAAAAAAGGAAATAAACTTTTAGTGAAATGGTTAGGACTTGGTAGTCATGAAAATAGTTGGGTGGACCGAAAATCAATAGTACAGTAATATAAGCGCTTATAACTCTATATTGCAATCATTATATTTCAAGAAATGCAAGGAGGAGGACTTGTTAATAGCTTAATAAATAATCTACCATTCGAGCTCCACTTACCAGGATACAACTATTGCGGGCCGGGCACAAAATTAAAAGAAAGGTTATTAAGAGGGGATCAAGGAGTCAATCAATTAGACGAAGCTTGTAAAAATCACGATATTGCTTACTCAAATCACACCAATCTCTCAGATCGTCATAAAGCAGACTTGCATTTAATAGATATGGCTAAAAAACGGTTACACTCAAAAGACGCAGGCAAAGGAGAAAAATTAGCCTCATGGTTGGTTAGTAAAGTTATGAAAGCCAAACTGAAGGCCAAACGGAAAACTGTTAATACAATAAATATAAGAATACTAGATATACACAACGCTTTAATCAATCTTCGCGGTGAAGAAGTACAATTATATTTACATGTCAAAAAGAAATGATAGATTACAATAAAAACGTAACTTCGTGTAACCAGAAGGTTAGTGTTAATCGCACTATTCAGAAGGTAACACATACTCACTGTAAACGAAATAAACTATCAATAGCGAATAAAAACTTTTTAAAAACAATTGGATTAATAAAATGAGTATTTTGAACATTGCCAATTCACCTTTCTATGACAACTCCATAGAGGGCATTGAAATTCATTCATACAAACCGTACATTACAAGTTTCAATAGAAATGATGAAATTCGGATACCTATTAATCAACAAGATCTATATTTACTTCCCAGTGCTAGCTATTTGTATATAGAAGCTCATGTAAATGTAACCAAAAATGATACTAAGGAAAGAGTACCGCTCTTTCATTTAACAAACAACCCTATCCTATTTCTTTTCCAAGACATACGCTATGAATTAAACGGCATTGAAATAGATAAAGTTAAAAATGCTGGAATTACGACTACCATGAAATCGTTTTTATCAATGAATGAAGCCGAATCGAAGATGTCTAAAACATGGGGGTGGGATATACATGGACACGAGGATAATAAGGGAGGTTGGCTTAACGCATCTATTCCTCTCAGTAACATTTTAGGATTTGCAGAAGATTATCGAAAAGTAATTGTAAATTGTAAACATGAACTTGTTTTATTGCGAAGTCATACTGATCTTAACTCAGTGAAACTGAATACAGGCGAGGTAGTGAGCATCGATATACGCAAAATTGTTTGGCGTATGCCTCATATCAAAGTATCAGACAAAGAAAAAATACATTTACTTAAACTTCTTGACAAAGATAGACCTATTCAATTGGCGTTTAGGAATTGGGATCTTTATGAATATCCTATGTTACCAAAGACTACTAAACATACGTGGTCAATAAAAACTTCGACACAGATTGAAAAGCCGAGATATGTTATTTTTGCTCTGCAAACTAACAGAAAAAACAGTGCTCTTAAAGATATGTCTCAATTCGATCACTGTAATTTACGTGATGTAAAAGTTTTTTTGAACTCTACTTATTATCCATATGAAAATTACAACACCAATTTTACTAACTTCAGCTTTGCTTTAATATATGAACAATACATAAACTTTCAACAGTCGTATTACGGACGTAAAGACTCCTTGTTGTCTGCTACGGAGTTCAAAGAAATAGCACCTCTTTTTGTGATAGACTGCTCTAGACAAAACGACAATATAAAATCAGGACCAGTTATTAACATTCGCCTAGAAATTGAGAGTGTTGTAGAGATACCTGATCAAACCTCTGCTTATTGTTTAATTTTAAATGATTGTTTAGTTGAATATAAACCTCTCAGCAATATTGTTCGCAAGATATCATGAATTCGATAATTTTTGTTGATATCCAAGGATTCAAAGATTGCTACAATAAATTTATAATAAAGGAACTAGCACTGTCTACAGAGGACTTCACTCAAGTGTTTCTAATAAAACCACCGTATCCATATGCCAAACTAACTAGTGAAGAAAAAAAGACTGTGAGGTGGATTGAACGACACAGAGGCATTACATGGAGTGAAGGGCATATAGATTACAGAGAATTCTATAGAATGATTAGCCCAATTTTACAAAATAAAACAATTATAATGAAGGGCTGCGAAAAACAAAAATGGTTACGAGACTTGTGTGATAATTGTTTTTTGATTGATGTTGAAGATAAAGGCTGTCCTAATTTTTCAACTTTATATGATATGTATTCTAAGTGTTCAAATAAGTTAAATTGTTGTTTTCATAAAAACTATTGTGCTCTTGAGAATGTAATTTGTATAAAAAACTGGTATTTAAAAGTATGTATTAGTGGAAATTAACATACATAATAAAAAATATTATTTAGATATTTTACACTATAAACTAAATTAACTAACAAAAATATACTAATCTTAAAATACAAACTTAAGTAATTAAAAATGAATAAAGAAAGAAAAGAAAAAAAAAAAAATAGAAAGAAATATATAACTAAACGGCGTCAAAAGTCTTTAGATATTTTTGATTACTTTTTTATTTTTACATATTTGTTGAATAGAATATTAGGTAGTTTTACTAGATATTGTAATTGTTTAATTATAATATAACTTTTAGCTAATTATTTGAAGTATACTTATTACATACATATACTTATTATAAACATTTTGTTATACTAACATTTTTAGTTGTATTTTATTAAATTACAATATAAATAATAATAAAGAAATTTTGTTTTATTTATCTTAAAACTAAATTAGAAAAAAGACAAAAACAACGTTTATATATACAAAAACTTTATTAAAAAATGATAATGAATAAATATTATAACAAAAATTAAAAATTGTCTCCACATAGTTTTTTAGTAATTTTTTTAACAACCCCTTCCGTAAGGTCCATAACTTCATCCACCGAGTCTTGAACCACATATTGAGCACTGAGCACTACGTTCTTCTCATCTTCGCTGGATCCTTGCAATGCCTCATTCTCCGAGTCACTTGTTAAATCCAACACTTTTATTTTAATCAGTTTAATACCCCTTTGCTCTTTACTGATTACAAATGATTTTGGTGCAATTCGCGCTTTTTTTCTAACACCATCTCGTTTTCTCCTTTCTTGTTTTTCTGCTTTTTTAGCAGCAAACAATTCCCTACATCCATTAGTCATATTTTCGAAGTCGAAAGGATCTTGTCCGTACTGGGACAGTAAAATGTTCGGAGAATCTGCCATATCTGTAAGGAAAATACGGTATTATAAACAAAAAAATGCCAAATAGGTGTACTAATACTAAGCCAGTAATACTCCTTTAAACAATTCTACTTACTTGGTATTTAATGAATACAAGCGTGATCGTGTGTACCTCTGCGACGCAGCTCAGATAATGGTTGTACCTACTTCAATAATTATTATAAAATTAACTTGCATAGTTGTATTGTGAAACATTCGAACACTTGCTGATATTTGCAAAGTAAGCAATTGCGAAACAGTGATACGTAAAACTATTACGCAAGTACTGACATGCTTATGATTGATCTACTTTGCACGTGTTCGCCGTCACACTGTCGTAATATGAGATATTTCTACTTTACATTTGTGTAAAAATCAAAGGTTATATTCATAGTTGGTGTCATCAAAACAGACATTGAGCATGTTGCTATTAGGTAACGCGAGTATACCTAAACTGCTGTGTTAACCTTTTTGGTTCTCGTGCCTCGTGTGTGTGCAATCTTGCAAACTATGCAATAAAATGCTCTATGTTTGTTAAAAGTCAATAGTTGATTATAAATTAAAAATCAGTTTAATCATCAATATTTTATTTATCTAATTACCGGCTACGTATATACCTAATAAAAAAGAATATACATAAGAATATAAAAAAGAAAATACAAAATAACGACTATAGAACTATTAATTATTATTAATTATTTTAAATTTACATTAAATTTCTCCGCATATATTTTTGGCTCCGCTGCTTCAAACAAATGATGCGCTTCCCGAACTAATCGCTGCAGCGCAGTCCACTGCGACGTATCCTCATTGAGGAGGCAACTGATGCGGAGCAGAGCCTTCTTCCACCGCTCGAGAGGATCAATTCCATCAATGTCGCTCCGTTGATAAACTCTCAGCTCTACAAAGAAGTCTCCTTCCGTTGGAACACTCCGACGTTGTATCCCTCCAGCAACTTTGCGAGATATGAAGGATGACAGAGATTGAGAAGAGCTTCGTCCTGCTACGCCAGACGTGTCCCGGTCCTCTTCACAGAGTCCGAAGAGGTCTAGAAATCTTTGTTTCTTGTGATTCCTAGGAAAGAAACATACAATGTATTGATATAATGTGATCATTGTAATAGGTATTTCAATCTAAATTTTGCAGAAGTAAGTATAGTTTAATAACATCTATTACGGAGATCAAGTTATTAAACATTTTTTCTACTCACTTTGCTGACTCGTGTGTTGGTTTGCGTTTAGCAGGCGTAGAAGACCGTTTCTTCTTATATGGGTATTCATCAAATTCAGAATCAGACCTGAAATAATTTATTTATTTATATTTGGAAATCTTACAACTCAATAGTTACATGGATGATTACAATATATATTAATATGCTAATAACAAGTCTAATAACAATGAGTAATTACCGAATTAATATCAGTGGTTTAAAAGAGATAGTAAGTTACCAATAATAATAATAGATAAATAAGAGATTAGTATACCAGAAGGAGCACTGATGTCGTTATGCGAGTCAGTATAAACAAACACACTAGTAGTAAAAGATGTAACACACTCGAGCTCCTCCGAGCTTCGAGGGCACGTCAAGCTTTCAACCCTGGTTGTTGGCGACAAATGACAGTCATTAAGCTAAGGTATTGGCCTGATTTGAAAACACTGTGCTCCACTGCGTAGAGCAGATATCGCAGTATGTGATAAAATATTATGCCCTTTTGATCGAAGTTAGGCTATATATGCTGTATGTATGTATATTTATAGACATAATCTTTTTTGATATGATATGACCATCGTAAATATATCCAAGTATATCCAGTACTGTACTCACCTAAGTTCCTTGTGCTTTGCTGACGATGCAGAAGCTTTTCTTTGTTTTGTTGTCTTCTGGACGGCTTTAAAAACTTCGACTTCAGAATCAGACCTAAAAAAATGTTTAATTATATCTAAATATTTATAAACAAGATGAGGAGTTGCTGTGTTAGCAGTGGGATGTCAACATGTGAATGACACTCCGTGTGTTGCAAGCATCCATGGAGTACGGTTACTACCTCACATCAGAGGAGTTCTATGGTTGTTTGCCATCCAACGTGATATAAAAAAAGATTATATTACATGTATGTACATTTACACGTCTATATGAAAATGCAAGCCAAGCAACATCTATTATTAACATTGCCTTAACACATAACATTGCCTGTTGTAAGATGGGTTTAAGAGCTCGAGCATCTCTGTGACCCGAAGAACATGACAGACCATAAGCCTGGCTGTTGACGTTATGGGACAGTCATTAAGCTAAGTCAGCAGGTCTTCGAACGGCTTGAATACACTAGAGTAGGGTGTAAATAATAAATAAATAAATATTTCTGGACAATTTACACAGCGCCATCTAGTCTCAAATTAAGTGCAAAGTTTGTGTTATGGATACTAGAGAACTGATAAATATACTTAAATAGTTTTTTTTGCAATTGTAAATTATAAATACATACTTATAATACATAGAAAACACCCAGACCAAGACAAACAGACATGTTCATGCACACAAATGTTTGACTTGTGCGAGAATCAAACCCGCGACCTCGGAGTCAAAGTGGTCATTGCTAACCATTCGACCACCGAGCTCGTCATAAATTACACAAGTATCGCAGCGGTAATACGATTATGAGTTGACACGATGATGATGATGATGAGGAATTACTTACTAACATTGTTATTGCTCGACTTGATGCAGCTAGACGCCAGACTCGCGCTGGTGCGAGATATAAGACTTGAGATGGTACAAGGTCTTAACCGGACTTGCGCTGGTGCAAGGTTTTAACCGGACTTGCGCTTGTGCAAGGTTTTACTGCTGTTGAACTTGCGCTTGTGCAAGGTTTTACTGCTGTGGAACTTGCGCTTGTGCAAGGGTGAACTTGGAAGGCTGCTTGATGGCTCACAGTTGAAGAACTGATAGCTAACATGTAGAATCCCTGCGTTTTTATTGCATCAAAAATGATTCGTAAGTAAAATGAAAAGAGTTCCCCAGTCAGTATAAAGAAACGTTTGAATAAATTTTATTAGAATTCATAATAAATTTTTTAATATTTTTGTTTGGATATTTTTTAATATATTGAATAAAAATTGTTCACTCGCATGAACCCAACAACACTCAAGAATGTTTTTTTTTATTCGACAAATATCGATGTAACAAAAACTCGATCGTAATTCAGATAGGCCCATCACGTACAGGTAAACCTAGCTTTGTGAAAAACCACACCAATCAATCAATCAATCTATCTCAAGTATTGTTATACACCAACGTTTGGTGTTTTTGAAAAGCAGAAGTAGTCCCTGGTTCAGTGATTCCTAATGCAACAAAAATCTGCCAAAGCACCTTTGGAAAATAGGCGGGGTGCACCATGTGTACTAATAACATAATGGCAAATATTCATTTTATTATACATTCTTCTTAAAGACATATAAGTAACATTTTACATTAAATGTTTAAGATACAGAACCATCTACGAGTTATTTAAATACATATCCAAATTGCTAAGTCCGAATAAATAGAACATCGATTTATTGTGAAACAAAGTTAGTGATACGTTAGCAATATGAACCGAGTTCGTTGTCAGTTTAAAGAAACACGTTTGCGTATATTTAATACATTAATCCCATAAATACATAATAGGTATAATGTCAATCTTTTTTATGAATGTGTATTTTTTGAGTTTGCTGCGGTATCCGTTTCCCATCAGGTGAACTATTACGTTTATTTGTCGCCAAAAACGGTATAAAAATACTTATTAATAAAAAATAAACGAATTATACTCGTGTATGTATAATATAATTAAATAACATGTAAATAAATACATTAAAGAGTGATGATGATGATGATTGTGTTCTTGCGAGTGAGTAAAGTCATGATACATTGTTGCACGAGCAGTGGAAATTGCAACTTGGGAGTCATATATATTTTTTGAGATGCAAGGGTCTGCAGGCTAAGGTAGCCGCTTTCCATCAAGTGATACATATGTTTGTTTGCCATCAAACGTGGTATAAAAATATACTTATCAATAAAAACATAAACTATAATAAACAACGTAAACAAACTAATATGTACTGTAATAACTAAATATATTAAACGATGATGATGATGATTATCGCTTAAATGAATACGGAACCATCATCCAAGTTTTGTATTTATAATATTTCATTTTAAAACTACATAATTATGTTGCTAACTACTTAATTGGAACAACTAACCAATGATTCGTAAGCAACATGAACAGGGTTCCGCAATGATTATAAAGAAACGTTTTGGAATATTTTATCATTATTTAAGATTTAATAATTGCAGTAATTTTTATATTTTATTTTAAGGAATAGAGGATTAATAACATAAGTAAACAATGTTTTTGTGTAAATAAATTAAACATTAATTTAATTAATTTAATTGTAGTGATGATGATGATGATTGTGTTCCTGTGAGTGAGTAAAGTAAATGAGACTTAGATATTGTTGCATGATCAGCGGAGATAGTAACGTGCGAGTGAGAGTGCTCTTTGCAAGCGTTTATAGGTTGCGATTGTCGCTTCCCATCAGGTGAGCTATAAACTTGTTTGTCTTGCAAACATGTTAAAAAAAAAAATACTTGTCTATAATAACATAAACGCATAATATTCGCGTACAATATAAATAAATAAAATATTAAATGCACTACGGAACCATAAACAAATTATTTAATTTTTAAAACTACGCATGTTGATGACTACGTAAATGTAATTCGAATCAATATCGAAACCAACTGGAAATTTATTGCCTAGCAAGCAAATATGTGAATGCGATCAAAGAATATAAATTAATCAGAGGTATGCGAATGCCATCAAAGAATATAGATTAATCAGAGGTGATAAATATAACTATTTATTCTTGTACACCTATTCGGACGTATAATATTGGGCTACCTAGATCACTGCAGTGAGGGAAGGCGAACGAAAGTGAGCCTGAGCGAACGAAAGTGATCGACATTTTGTATTTTGTAGTAGGGATGTGTCGTCGACGGGTTTGCCGTCAACGAAACGAGACCGTTTATCCACAACGATAAACTGGTTTAAAAAACAGTCTAATTTTCGACCGGTTTACGTCGTCGACTAGTAGTGGATGGGTCGTCGACGATTAGACAGTCGACGCAACGAGACCGTTTACCGTCGACGATGAACCAGTTTAAAAATAAACAGTCTAATTTTCGACCAGTTTACGTCGTCGACTAGTGGTGGGTGTCGTCGACGATTTTACAGTCGACGCAACGAGACCGTTTACCGTCGACGATGAACTAGTTAAAAAAAAAACAGTCTAATTTCGACTAGTTTACGTCGTCGACGTGGTGGGTGGGTCGTCGACGATTTTTTTGTTTGTTTGTTTGTTTGTTTGTTTGGTTTTGGTTTTGGTTTTGGTTTTGGTTTTGGTTTTGGTTTTGGTTTTGCTTTTGCTTTTGGTTTTGGTTTTGGTTTTGGTTTTGGTTTTGGTTTTGGTTTTGGTTTTGGTTTTGGTTTTGGTTTTGGTTTTGGTTTTGGTTTTGGTTTTGGTTTTGGTTTTGGTTTTGGTTTTGGTTTTGGTTTTGGTTTTGGTTTTGGTTTTGGTTTCGTTACGGAATTTCTTCATTCGGTCGCCGCGCTCAAAGCCCGCGATAAAAGCTATGCAATAAAAACAGTCTAATTTTCGACTAGTTTACGTCGTCATCGATAAAGACTATTTCTTGACATAAACGATTGGTAAACGAACGAAAATCTCATTTGTCAAGTCACTAAACGAGACGAGACGATCGCGACGCGACGCAACGGACTCATCAACCAGTCGACGAATAAACTAGTTTATCTGTGAACTGTAAACTAGTTTAAACGTTCACGCACAAAAAACAGTCTAAAAAAACGGTTCGTTCATTCAACGCCCATCCCTATTTTGTAGTCTATGTTCAGGTAAAAACAATCTATAAATTTATGCCTTCCCATGGCAAAGTAATCTCGCATGTTGGCTTGGTTCTCGCATGCAACGTCATCAAATATTATAACTGAATTAGGGTGCGCTTCATGTGGACTTACTATAAGTTCATTGTCTTGGTATTTAGCAAAAAATATATCAGGCACTAAACTCAAAACTTTGTCTAAAAACATATACTTGGGTTGATACAATGTTTTGAATAAAGATACACGTTTTTAAATCGTAACCCATTTTCGTGCAATAAAAGACCTATAACAACATTCGTTTTTCCACAATTCGAAGGACCACAGATTATGCAACGAATTGTATTAGGCAGGAGATTTCCATGTCGTCCAGCAACTAGTTCAGCATCAGGACAAATTTTGTCTAACTGTAAAGTTTGAGACTGTCTGACAAATTTCATTGCAGTTGTAAAGATTTAGACTGTCTTAGATATAATGATGCAAATTACCAAAACACCCTTTTATATATTGACAGCGTGCGAAATTACAAGATAATGGGGATGAGAAATCCACTTTCAAGGAACCGTAGGTGACTTGAAAGTGGATTTCGAATGCCCATTATCATACTACTGGTGTGGTCATAAATGGCATCAAGTGATGTTCATGTGATTAACTCCCAAATAAAAAAGAATCTACTAGGGCAGATATTCTAGATTAAAACATCGGACGCGCAGCATGCGACACCAGAGCGAATTTTTTTTTTTTCGATATCACGAATTGATATCCGAAAACCAAGGTCACTTTTCATTAAGTTACTTTTTGATGCTCTACTACACAAATCCGAAGTCAGAATTTCAAAATTTTGAGTGTCATGGCAACGAACGGACAGACAGAACAACTTTTTTCGGAAAACCAAGGTCACTTTACATTACTACTTTTTGATGCTCTACACGAATCCGAAGTCAGAATTTCAAAATTTTGAGTTTCTTGGCAACGGACAGACAGGACAACCGGACGATTTCATAAGCTCAATGAATTTCGCTGAAAATCAATAAAAAATTAAGAACCCCAGAACCGTACAAGTAATGACTGTAGCAAACACAGTATTTGAACAGATGTTGAATTATGTTTTTTAGCATAAATATTCAGTATATAAGAAGTTTTTTCAACGCCAAAACTCAAGTTATCTCGACGGAGGAACTCAAATTCCACCATGAGGACTTGTTTCTTCGTCTTGGCTGTAATGGTGAGTCTTATTTTTTATCGTAAATTATTTTCTTTTCGTCAATTTTGATATTTCGTAACATTTTAGTTTTTGGTAGACGATCAGCTGTTACTGTTAAATGTCATACGTTAAACCAAATCACCTAGTGACAGGGAAGATTCAGGGAAAACGAACAAGAGGAAGAAGCCCCATGCGCTGGACCGATCAGATTTGCGACTCTGGTGACACCAACTTGCCTCACGCTATGCGCTGTGCAGAGGACCGAGGGCAGAGTTTTTGAAGAACCTCATGCTGTAGTCTCCTGGGAAAACCTCGACAGGAAGTTCATTCCACAGCTTGACAGTACGCGGGAGAAAACTTCTCAAGAACCGCACAGTACGCGACCACTTAGGCTCCAATGTGTGAGAATGAATTCCCTGTCGATGGCGAGCGGTGCGACTGTAGAAGGAGGCCGTGGGCATCATGTCAAACAACACCTCTGAACACACCCCGTTTTGTACAAAGGGACGCAAAATCTTGTCTCAGACTTAACGGTTCTAAACCGTCTGTAAGTTTGGGATCCTCAGCAATCCTCACAGCACGCCTTTGAATCGAGTCACAAGGTACAAGCTGATATCTAACTAGGCGCTCCCGCCCAGAAATGGCAACAGTACTCCATAGGCGGCCGAACTTGAGCTTTGTAAAGCATAAGTCTTTGCCGCGGGTTGAAGTACTGCTTTGCCCTGTTGAGCACACCTAAATTCTTCGACGTCAGCTTGACCTTTCCCTCCAGGTGACAACGAAATTGAACGTCGCTGGAGATTTCAACTCCGAGAATCCCAATGAATAACATGTCTATTTGTCTTGGTGGGTTGGTTTTCATACACCATACATGGATTTAATAAACAAAAACATGTATTAAAGGTGAATTCTATCAGTTGTCTAGTACCCATAGTACAAGCTTTGCTTAGTTTGGGACTAGATGGCGGTGTGTAATTTGTCCAGCAATATTTATTTATTTTTCTAGTTTCGATAAATTTCGGCTCTGCATTAATAAGTCCAGATTTCATGGTTTGCTTTCATTTAATTTAGTAAGTTTGTTAGAGAGATTTCATCCTTATATTGGACCCTAACGATTGATGCAATAAAAGTACAGGATGTAATTTTTACACATTTTAGTCTCGTAACCATATTTTAAGCAAATAAATGATTATTATTATTATTAATCACGGGTCAAGCCCGGTCATTTGATAGGCGTGCGTGGAGATAACGATCCAACGCGTAGAGGCCCCTTTGAGAAGTTTGATGTAATGTTGTAAGCTCGCCATGACCCGCTCCAGGATATGTCAATGGAACGATATACCCATGAGCAGGTCTCGGCAGGCGTTGAGACTATTGCGAAGTGTGATGGAAAATAAATGAGCATAGAGATGAGATCTGGGTGAACTTAATACCGGGCTATTACAGAAGAGGGACGGACGCCAGCCATAACTGCTTTTATTGCTTGTTATTTGTTATTATTTGTATCTCTCTTATATCACGGGTCAAGCCCGGTCATTTGATAGGCATGCGCGGAGATATGGATCCAACGCGTAGAGGCCCCTTTGAGAAGTTTGATGTAATGTTGTACGCCCGCCGTGACCCGCTCCAGGATATGTCAATGGAACGATATACCCATGAGCAGGTCTCGGCAGGCGTTGAGACTATTGCGAAGTGTGATGGAAAATAAATGAGCATAGAGATGAGATCTGGGTGAACTTAATACCGGGCTATTACAGAAGAGGGACGGACGCCAGCCATAACTGCTTTTATTGCTTGTTATTTGTTATTATTTGTATCTCTCTTATATCACGGGTCAAGCCCGGTCATTTGATAGGCATGCGCGGAGATATGGATCCAACGCGTAGAGGCCCCTTTGAGAAGTTTGATGTAATGTTGTACGCCCGCCGTGACCCGCTCCAGGATATGTCAATGGAACGATATACCCATGAGCAGGTCTCGGCAGGCGTTGAGACTATTGCGAAGTGTGATGGAAAATAAATGAGCATAGAGATGAGATCTGGGTGAACTTAATACCGGGCTATTACAGAAGAGGGACGGACGCCTGCCATAACTGCTTTTATTGCTTGTTATTTGTTATTATTATTATTATAGTCGGTTCGATTCCCGGGTGTGGCAAGCGAATTTTCGAAAATCATTGAATGCAGTTTTCTTTCTTTTCAAAAATACAGGAATGTTTTCTTTGAGTAAAATTTTCTATCTACAGTATTAAGAGTACTTTCTCTCCAGGTGGCATTAGAAACTTCGACTGTGTATCATTTCTTCTATCCACGACCATGCACGGCCTTTTTCTGTCATATTTTTTATTTTATATTATACTTCGTCGGGTAGCAGACAAGCATTCGGCCCACCTGATGTGAAGCGGTTACAGTAGCCATATTAACGCTCGCAACATAAAATATCGTTCACGCGCCGCCACCCCCGCTGCCAACGCTGCATCTCCTTCCTTTCTGGTGACCTCACTCAGTCGCAGGAACACAACAACCCTCAAGGGAATTGTTATTTGGCTGCGGTATTCTGTGAGGTGGAGGTACATTCCCCAGTCGGGTAGCTTACAATTACGTTCCCAACCTCTCTTATCGCCAGACCTTCCTTTGTCAGTCAGCAGGTACACCGCGTGCTGGTGAAGTTGGCTTTGGTTCAGAGATGTTGATGAACCACATACACCCCCATTTACTATTCATTCAGCACAACTTTGGAATTAAATACCAGTGTAAATATGAGACATAATGTGCTGTAGCCACCTTTAGGTGGATAATAGCAATGGCTTATTCATTATTAATATTTGTATTGTATATACATACATATGTTTTTATTGTATAATTAATTATATTGAATATACTGCCGCCATGTTGTTTTGCGTATCTTGGTTTGGTCCCCAACTATATTAAATCTAATATATAGAATTCTCCTGTCGAGGTGTTTGTTACCAAACTCTTCCGAAACGGCTGGACCAATTTTTAAGAAATTTTGTGTGCATATAGGGTAGGGTAATCGGCCAACATCTATTTCTCATACCCCTAAATGATAAGGGTGACCCACTGCTACATATATTTTTTAAGGTTCCGTACCCAAAGGTTAAAAAGGAACCCGATTACTAAGGCTCCGCTGTCCGTCCATCCGTCCGTCCGTCTGTCACCAGGCTGTATCTCATGAACCGCGATAGTTAGACAGTTGAAATTTTCACAGATGATGTATTTTGCCGCTATAGCAACAAATACTAAAAAACAGATTAAAATAAATATTTAAGGTGGCTCCCATACAACAAACGTGATTTTTTGCTCGTTTTTGCTCGCAATTGATAACGGCAATAGGTAGACGTTTGAAATACTCACATAATATTTAGTTATATATTCACTTTAAAATTAAATAATGAAATAAAAATAAAACAAATATTTAAGGGGGGCTCCCATACAATAAGTGGTGTGAGTGAATTTTTACCCGCGACGGAACGGAGACGGTATATGCGTTTGGGGTGCTAGGATGTTTGTGCAAATCAATGTTGCCAACTATCTCCAAAACTACGAGTCCGATTTTGATGCGTTTTCAGTGATAGGTTCGGGTTTGATTGGTGCATGTTCTTAGTTAAGTGTTACGGTGACAACTCACCAGGGAGCGCTGCAGTAAATATTTGTTTGTGAAACCAATGTTGCCATTTATCTCCAAAAGTACGAGTCCGATTTTGTTGCAGTTTTCAGTGACGGGTTCGGGTTTGATTGGTGCATGTTCTTAGATAGGTGTTACGGTGACAACTCACCAGGGGGCGCTGCAGTAAACATTTGTTTGTGCAGAACCAAAACTACTAGTCTGATTCTGATGCGGTTTTCAATTGTAATACCTATGCTTGCTCTCTAAAAAGTTTGAAATAAAAAAATAAATTAAAATTTTGAAAATCCCACGACGGTAAAACTTAGTTCAAAAAGGATAAAATAATTTTGAAACCCCCGACTTAAAGAATTTATGCCATGAACTTAATAAAAAAAAACCGGACAAGTGCGTGTCGGACTCGCCCACCGAGGGTTCCGTAGGTACGTAGTATCATTATTAAATTAGATATTTTTCATTATAAATAAGAAATAATGCGTCGAAAAAAATAAATAAAATATATTTTGCAATGTGTACATCAAGCCCTTTCATATGATACCCCATTTGAACTAGTAGTTTCAATTTGAAATTTCGACACCCTATAAAAAATATAGACCCCCTATTTTTTAAGATCTATTTACAAATGTATAGTTTTGAGATTTATTCCTGTACTTGTAGTCTATAACGATGTTACTTGCCAAATTTCATAGTTCTAGGTCAACGGGAAGTACCCTATAGGTTTTGATTCCCTTGAGCGTGTCGAAATATGCGTTTTTTGCTGAATAAACGGCCGTAACTTTTTTCTACGTAAACTTAGCAGTTTGATTTTTTTTTAACTTCATGGGACCGTAGACCTGAGCATACAGTTCAAATTTCAGCTTGATACCTCCACGCATTCTCGACATAGAAATTCTTGACAGACAGACAGACAGACAGACAGACAGACAGACAGACAGACAGACAGACAGACGGACAACAAAGTGATCTTATAAGGGTTCCGTTTTTCCTTTTGAGGTTCGGAACCCTAAAAACCCAAGAAAATCCGTCGAGGGCTGCTGTAAATTTCAACATAAATACATATAAATAAGTATACAAGTTACTATAAAACTGCTAAACTAATTCATTTAATGGCAGCCCCAACGGATATCTTGGTTTTTTTTTTTCATACCATAAATTCTTTAAGTCCCGTTTCAAAATTATTTTATCCTTTTTCAACTACGTTTTAACCGTCGTGGGTTTTTCAAAAATTTTATTTTGTTTTTAAGGATGTAGAGGATAGATTCGAAACTACAATGCCCAACTGTATCCCCCGATTTAGTTGTCATTAGATTTTTATCGATTGTCCCTTTCTAGCAGCAAATTTACTTTAATAAGACTTATTCATGTCAAAAATTACTAAGTTGACTATTCGCGAATTTATTTATTTAAACCTTATTTAACACAATTAAAGGGTACATATTAGAGGTAGTTTTAAAATAGCGCCCGTCTCAGATAAGCTCACTGAAGCTCGCTTATGATGGTATGGCCATGTTATGCGAAGGAACAACGATCACGTGGTGCAGAGGGCGATGGCTCTCCCGGAAGGCAGGAAAGTAAGAGGACGGCCCCCTTTGACGTGGTGGACTGGTATGAAAAAATTAATAGATAAAGCCCAATTACCCAACCCGACAACCCAAGATAGGCTATCTTGGCGCCGTAGGATAAGGAGAGCCGACCCCACTTAAAGT
Organism: Hypsopygia costalis; assembly: GCA_937001555.2. NCBI lineage: Eukaryota > Metazoa > Arthropoda > Insecta > Lepidoptera > Pyralidae > Hypsopygia > Hypsopygia costalis. Next base: position 2,790,815 of record OW443355.2, read on the forward strand.
GGGATAAGGACAAGAGAGAAGAAGAAGAAAAAAAAGGGTACATAGGCGGTCTACCGTTGACCTTGGGTTTACCGTGTGGTTTCCGGCAGATGACCGTGTGGTTTCCGGCAGACTAGAATAGAATCACTCCGTCTCATCCCGTGGATGTCGTACAAGGCGACTAAGGGAAATACATTATCGAACATCGATCAGGCCTCCCCAACCCGTCTGGCCAGCGTGGGGAGTGTAGGTTAAATCCTTACTTCTGTCTGGGACAGACGAGAGAGGGTCGTGCTCCTGTAGTGGAGACTAAAATGACCTGATGATGATGATGATGGTGTTGATTATAAGTGTTACTACTGACTCGGCAAACGTTGTTTTGCCATATAAATTTAGGGGTTGATGGTAGAAGGGTGAAAACTTGAAGTTGTATGTATTTTTCAATCCTAAATCATAATAAAAATAAAATAAAAAAAATTGCCAATAATAAAATAAAAAAACTGATCCGATCCGATCTGACTTGTAACTGTACAAGAGGTAAGCAGGAACTATCTTTCTGAAATTAAATCTACGAATAAGAAGTCCTAAAAACATTCAATGTAAACTTTTTATTTGATAATAATGACAATATATTGTGCCATTTCTTTATTCATTTGTTGCTAAGTAATTATGCTATGCATTTATTTACTCAGGTATTTAATCTGCTTTGTTGCATTATCATATATAATAGTCGAGAAATCTTATTTAACACACAGTTATAGGTTTAGTATCAATAGTCACTATGAAGATAGGGTTAATAATTTTAGTTGTGGTAAGTTTCTTGTCGTCAATTTTTATTTCATTTAATTATATATTATCAGGAAGGCAGAGATTTGCCCTGGGCGATGAAAAGTTAAGTTTTTTACAGAGCGCTTCAAACCAGACTCGGGGGGTTATAAACGTGGGTCAGGAGTGAGATCGGTATATAATTCTTCAATAAGGTTTTGTCACCTTTTTTAAAAACAAGACGATCAAGCTCCTTGTTCACGCGACTGGCGCGGTCCCATTGAGAATGACGGAATCAAACAGATGTTATAGTTCCTTTATAAGTCCATCCAGCTTTCAACAGTTCTGTTGTAAGTCCATCTTTACCGGGTTCTGTTGTATGTCTTACCATTTTTCAGCTGTTCAAGGGCTATCCCAATATCACCCACACTGATGCCTGTAATGTCTTCGCTTTCCTGTCGGGATAGCGGTGCTCGGAGATCACTTACACGAACAGCTAATGTCGAAACAGGTGCAAGTGTACCATATAGTTTGCCATAGAATCTCTCCACCTCCTCGAAAAAACGTGAACTTATCATTTATACTAAGACGTACAATATTACATACACATCCTTACTTGGAGATTTATGCTCGTGATACGTCGTGTGACGTGCTGATGTTTTCTTATGACGTTATCATGTAAAATTATTATCGTCTGAAAACCGCCTTTACAGACAACCATTTTTTTTTTATTGTTACAGGCTCTTGTGGCAGTTCAGGCTGCACCCAGGCCAAGTGATGGTAAGTATTAGATAATTTTATTTATTTTTTAATAATTTCTGATAATAACAATCTTCGTCTGAGAAGAAACTCTGCATCCCTTTGTGTATTCGGTTGTATATTGCGGTTGTACAATAGGGGTGTATTTAAAGGAGTTATTTTACATGATGGCCACGGCCTACTTCGGCTAGAATTAATCCTCACATATTAGTATCAAAATGATCACGTACTATGCGGTTCCGGAGAGGCTTCTTCCATATCTAGCGATTAGCGACTTACAGCCACAGCAGTTTATAATCTATCCTAAATATATTATTTCAGGGTGTAATGATGAGGAAGTAAAGTCAGAATCTTACTCATTTTCGAGTAGTTCAAGTGACAGCAATAGTGGAACATCGAGCGAAACATCCAGTTCCAGTTGGAGCAGTTCCAGTAACGATGCTAACGGCGTGGACAGTTCCAGTAGTTCTTACACCAGCTCCGAAAGCTCTTCCAAAGACGGTGGAAAAACCGAGTCCAGTAGTAAGTCGGAAAGTGAGTCGTATAGTAATAATGGAGACACAGACAGTTACACTGAAAGCAGTAGTTTCTCGGAAAGCAGGGGTGGTAAAAAATCCAGTTCGCATTCTAAAAAAGAAAGACACTCGGGCCATAAACATGGTAAAGGATTACATAGCAACAGTCAGACAGCAGGCAGCAGCCACGTTAGTAGTGAACATGGGTCACAGAGTTCAAGCAGTAGTCATTCGGAAAGTAGCAGCCACGAGAGCGAACATGGATCGAGTAGCAGACATGCAGGAAGCAGCAGCCACGCTGCCATCAAACATGGATCAAAGACTTCTAGCAGTAGTCATGCAGGAAGTAACAGGCATGCTAGTAGCGAACATGGATCAAAGGCTTCAAGCAAATGTCATGCAGGAGGCAGCAGCCACGATAGTAGCAAACATAGATCAAAGACTTCTAGCAGTAGTCATGCAGGAAGTAACAGCCATGTTAGTAGCGAACATGGATCAAATTCTTCTAGCAGTAGTCATGCAGGAAGCAGCAGCCACGCTAGTGGCGAACATGGATCAAATTCTTCGAGTAGCAGTAGCGTAGAAAGCAGTAGCCATTCTAGCAGTAACAATAGATCACATTCTTCCAGCAGTAGTCAAGCAGCCAGCGACAACCACGCGACTACTGGAGAGGGATCAAACTCTTCCAGCAGCAGTAATGCAGAAAGCAGCAGTCAAACAAGTAGCAGCCATGGATCGAACACCTCGAGCAGTAGTACCGCAGAAAGCAGTACCCATTCTAGTACTGGAAATGGATCAAATTCTTCCAGCAATAGTCAAGCAGATAGCAGCAGCCACGCCAGTACTGCAGTTGGATCGAACTCTTCCAGCAGCAGTAATGCAGAAAGCAGCAGTCAAACAAGTAGCAGCAATGGATCGAACACCTCGAGCAGCAGTAATGCAGAAAGCAGCAGTCAAACAAGTAGCAGCAATGGATCAAACAACTCGAGCAGCAGTAATACAGAAAGCAGCAGTCAAACAAGTAGCAGCAATGGATCGAACACATCGAGCAGCAGTAATGCAGAAAGCAGCACTCAAACAAGTAGCAGCAATGGCTCGAACACCTCGAGCAGTAGTAACGTAGAAAGCAGTAGCCATTCTAGCAGTGACAATGGATCAAATTCTTCCAGCAGTAGTCAAGCAGCCAGCGACAACCACGCGACTACTGGAGGGGGATCAAACTCTAGCAGCAGCAGTAATGCAGAAAGCAGCAGTCAAACAAGTAGCAGCCATGGATCGAACACCTCGAGCAGTAGTACCGCAGAAGGCAGTAGCCATTCTAGTACTGAAAATGGATCAAATTCTTCCAGCAATAGTCAAGCAGATAGCAGCAGCCACTCCAGTACTGCAGTTGGATCGAACTCTTCCAGCAGCAGTAATGCAGAAAGCAGCAGTCAAACAAGTAGCAGCAATGGATCGAACACATCGAGCAGCAGTAATGCAGAAAGCAGCACTCAAACAAGTAGCAGCAATGGCTCGAACACCTCGAGCAGTTGTAACGTAGAAAGCAGTAGCCAATCTAGCAGTGACAATGGATCAAATTCTTCCGGCAGTAGTCAAGCAGATAGCAGCAGCCACGCTGCAGATGGATCAAATTCTTCCAGCAGCAGTAATGCAGAAAGCAGCAGTCCAACAAGTAGCAGCCATGGATCAAACACTTCGAGTAGCAGTAGCGCAGAAAGCAGTAGCTATTCTAGCAGTGACAATGGATCAAATTCTTCCAGCAGTAGTCAAGCAGATAGCAGCAGCCACGCCAGTACTGCAGATGGATCGAACTCTTCCAGCAGCAGTAGCGCAGAAAGCAGCAGTCAAACAAGTAGCAGCAATGGATCGAACACCTCGAGCAGCAGTAATGCAGAAAGCAGCAGTCAAACAAGTAGCAGCAATGGATCGAACAACTCGAGCAGTAATAATGCAGAAAGCAGCAGTCAAACAAGTAGCAGCAATGGATCAAGCACTTCGAGCAGTAGCCAATCAGGCACCAGCAGCACAGTCAGTGACGGAAAGAATTCTCATACTGATAGTAACAGCAATACAGAGACCAGCAGCAGTGCAAGTCGCCATTCTGAAGATCATACACAAAGCAACAGCTATACCGGCAGCTCTACTAGTACTGACAATAAAGACGGCTCTCGCACGTCTAGTAGTAGTTTTACTGATAGTAGTACCAGTACTGATAATGAGACAGATACCGTTTCACATACCAGTAGCAACAGTTATGAGGGTAATAGTAGCGATACAACAGGGTCACATACTGATAGCAGCAGCTATTCGAGAAGTAGTAGCAGTGCAGACACTAAACAGCGATCCAAATCTCACACACAAACTAATACCCTCGCTGGCAGCAGTACTACCTCTGACGGGAACGACGGATCTCATGCATCTAGCAGCAGTTATTCTGGCAGCACAATTATCGCTGATAAAGAAGAAAATACCATTGTACACACTAATAGCAACAGTTATTCTAATAGCACTAGTGAAGCCAATAAGGATGCAGATGGATCAAATACATCGAGCAATAGTTACGCCAACAGTAGTAGCAGTTCTGATATTCAGAAAATATCCAAGACTCATTTAGAGAATAACAGTTATTCAGGAAGTAGTAGTAGCGTTGATGGGAAGGATGGGTCTCACACATCAAGTAACACTTTTTCGGGAAGCACAAACAGTGTAGACACAGAAATTGATACTATTTCCCACGCCAATACGAATAGTACTTCAGGCAGTAGTGATCAGGCAAGTAAGGGAAAAACTGGTTCAAGTACATCGAGTAGTAGTTACGCCGAAAGTAATAGCAATAGTGATTCTCAGACAGGATCAAAAGTGCGTACACAAAGTGGAAGCTACACAGGCAGCAGTAGTAGTAGTACTGGAGCTGACGGTTCTAAATCCGATAGCTCTAACTATGACGCAAGTAGTAACAGCTCAGAAGTAGATACAGAAAGTGATGGTTCGCAATCAACTCACAATGCCAGCAATCAGGCTCATAGTAGCTCACATTCAGAAAGCAATGGCAACGGTTCGAGTTCTAGTCAAGAATCAAGCGAATCGTCAAGTCAATCGAGTAGTTCCTCATCAGGCGATAGTAATTCAAGCAGTCAATCATCGTCCAGCAGTAGCTCGAGCAGTCAGTCATCATCCAATAGCAGTTCTAGCACTCAATCATCATCCAGCAGTCAATCAAGTAGTTATTCATCATCCAGTTCCAGTTCTTCACATAAAAGCTCAAGTTAAATTAAATACATTTTTACCTTATCAGCCAAATTGCATTACCGAATTGTTTTAATGAAGAATGAATATGTAATAACTTTATTATGCAGAAATTTAATAAAAATAAACAGAACAGTAGACTTTCATTTGACGCTTTAACACATTGTTTTTCAATCTTTTTGAATTCGAGAACTTGTAAAGACAAGTTAAAAGTATCTTGATGCCCCCTCTTCCTTCCCTCTCCCTCAAACTTCAACAATTCAGCTGGCTATGACAGCTTTATAATTGTTATTGCCATTTTCTACCGATTCTGTTCTTAGGTGAACTAATTGCGTCATTCACGGTGAATATAAAAATTAAGAACAGAAATAGGCTTGAATTGGAAAAAGATTTGCTTAAAGATTTGAGTTCATTAATTAAAAAAAAAAGATTATTGTCAATAATCTTTTTTTTATTGTACCGCATAAACTACAAACATTTGCGTTTTATCCCCCGCGACCCTCCAAATGTAACTCGGTGACCCCCTTGGGGTTCGCGAACCACAACTTGAAAATCACTGTTTTCAAGTTGTGGATCGCATATCAAATGCATGCAATCGCCTATCAAATGATTAAAAAAATATATGGAACCAATCTGGAAGTATAGGTACTCTTTCAAATAAAAAAAAGGTTTTTTTCAAATCGGATTATAAATCACGGAGTAATTAAGTAACAAACATAAAAAAAAATACAGCCGAATTGAGAACCTCCTCCTTTTTTGGAGTCGGTTAGCAAATAAACTGATTTCTTTCTTTCAACGACCGCAGTTTCATCGTAGATACTCGATAATTGTAGGCGTAGCCGAATGTAATTCAATTATCATGCCATCCCAATTCAGACACGTGCGGTTGCTAAATAGATTAGATAAAAAGGGACGGGTTGCATGATTAACGTTAACTATCGATTAAGTAACACGCTATGTAGTGGACACTTCTTTCGTAGTTTCATAGTACACACAGTTTGTGGGTAGTGAATGAGTTAGTTAGTTAGCAATAAAAAAAAATATAATAACAAAATCGGTGGATACAGTTTGGTGTTGCAGCTATATACTCGTATCTATCATCTCCATCCAAAATAATCACACCACTAGATGGATAGATGAAGGATGAAAGAATTTATTACGCAAAGTATGGACAGGACAAGAGGGAAAGCGCTGCCATTTTGAGATAATTTTAGTGCATATAACGTATTCATGTAGGTACAACACACGGCCGTGTCCATGAGACAGTCACATTCCATTGCTTTTTTTTTAGTACTAGTATTTCATTATTCATCGGCGAGTTAGAATTTTATTATCTTAATATGTAAAAAGTAAAATTTAGTGACCAGAAAGAAGATTGAACCAGTAACTATTTAAATCATAAACCATAGTTAACGTTTCGCACAACTCACCCTTGATACCTACTTCAATCAACAAAATGGCGGGCTTGTCAAAACATAATAAATAATGACGGGAGATCGCATTGCGACGATAATAATGTCATTATATGATTGTTGAGGGTTATTATTAAATTAGAGTGCAATAATTATCATTATTTTGAATATATTTGCTTACTAGCTGTTGCCCGCGACTTCGTCCGCGTGAATATCAGTTATCGTGGTTAGACCATAAGAAATCAAGTAAGTATAATTAAGAAAAAAAACTTGTATGGTGAATAGTTTATGTAGGTACCTACTAATTTAATACCTGCTTTCAAATTTGTTTGCAAATAATGCATTAATTGCAAACAAATTTGATTACCATAAAAAAAGGTTATAGTGAGTTAATCTTAAAAGATAGGCATATGCTGTCGCGGACTTTTTTTTAGAACTTTTGAAGAGGAACAATTCCATCATACATGATTTTTGTTGTTGCATAACTTCAACCGTTTGCGCAGCGCACGCAACGTAAGCCCTCGAAAGGAATATTTTTTCCCATTTTTCATTGGTGCTCCGCTCCTATTGGTGGCAGCGTAATGTTATATAACCTATAGCCTTCCTTGAAATATAGGCTATCTAACACTAAATTATTTTTTCAAATCGAACCAGTAGTACCTGAGATTAGTGCGTTCAAACAAACAAACTCTTCAGTTTTATAATATTAGTATAGATTTAAACCCGAGTGAACTGTTATTATTATGATAAATGACGAGCTCGGTGGTCGAATAGTTGGCAATGGCTACTTCGACTCCGAGGTCGCGGGTTCGATCCCCGCACCAGACAAACATTTGTGTATATGTTATGGTCAATGTAAAATGAGTGACTAATACTTAGTCAATGTGATAGATCATGTTTTCGATAGATTTAAGTTGATTTTTGGTTAGGTTAGGGTTTTATTGTGTATGGAAATAGGAGCTCCTAGTGGTGATTGCTTTCCATCAGGTGACCTACATTGTCGTTTGCCCCCCCGCTCATATAAAAAAAATATATGTTCACACCTTTAATTAGTCGTAACATATACATACAAATCAAATATGTATGTAACCTTCCCCATTGATGTATGCTTTGACAACATTCGGGTAAAAACGACAATCGACTTGAAAACCTCCTATTTTTGAAATCGGTTAAAATGTTACTAAAATAGTTAAATGATTTTTTTGTGATTGGGAAGTTGCTGGGAAGTCATTACACGGGTAGCTTGCAACGAATTAGTCAAAACGGCGGATGAAAAGGGCGGGAACTTTGGCCTGTAATTTGAGAACTAGGCTTCGAACACACCAAGAGCATGGAACAAGGAATTAATAGTATTGGGGTGTAAGAGGATCATCACCATCTTTGAACCAAAGCCAACTTCACCTGCACGCGGTGCACCCTGCTAACTGACAAGCGAAGCTCTGTCGAAAAGCGAGGTAGGGAGCGTAATTGTAAGCTACCCGACTGAGGAATGTACCTCACAGAATACCACAGCCAAATAACATTTCCCTTGAGGGTTGTTGTGTTCCTGCGAGTGAGTGAGGTCACCAGAAAGATAGGAGATGCTGCGTTAGCAGCGGGGGTGGCGGCACTGAGCGATATGTTATGTTGAGAGCGTTAATATGGCTACGGTAACCGCTTCACATTAAGCGGGCCGTATGCTTGTCTACCGCGCGACGTAGAATAAAAAAAAATATAAGTGAAAATATTTTAAAATAGAACACACTTATGATGTTCCATAGTCCTTACTTAGCGTAATAAATTCTTTGATCCGTCATCTATCCAGTGGTGTGATTGAAGTAAGGATGGAGATATGTATTTGTAGCTGCAACACCAAACTGTATCTCCTGATTTTGTTATCATCGTTTTTTTCTTAATTGCCTCCCTATGGAAGCAATTTTAAAGACATATAGACAATAAAATACATACGCATAAAAATATTTTACACAATCATAGATCTCAGTGCATCACCGGCCTTTTCGAAGTGGCGGCAAAATTGACAGTTCCTTCACATTTCAACCGTCATTTGACTCGTGGTGTCACTTTTTTTTTAATTAACAACGCGTGGCTCTAACACCCCAGGGAATAGTCACGTGCTGAATAGAACATTAACTTGTGATTTATTGTGGTTTTATCTGTGAGTTTTACACGGTCTATTTATACTCGTAGATGCTTAATAGATTTGTTTTTAAACATACTTGTTTATTTATTATTATTTTTAGGGTTCCGAACCTCAAAAGGAAAAACGGAACCCTTATAAGATCACTTTGTTGTCCGTCTGTCTGTCTGTCTGTCTGTCTGTCTGTCTGTCTGTCTGTCTGTCTGTCTGTCTGTCTGTCTGTCTGTCTGTCTGTCTGTCTGTCTGTCTGTCTGTCTGTCTGTCTGTCTGTCTGTCAAGAATTTCTATGTCGAGAATGCGTGGAGGTATCAAGCTGAAATTTAAACTGTATACTCAGGTCTACGGTCCCATGAAGTTAAAAAAAAATCAAACTGCTACGTTTACGTAGCAAAAAGTTACGGCCGTTTATTCAGCAAAAAACGCATATTTCGACACACTCAATGGAATCAAAACCTATAGGGTACTTCCCGTTGACCTAGAACTATGAAATTTGGCAAGTAACATCGTTATAGACTACAAGTACAGGAATAAATCTCAAAACTATACATTTGTAAATAGATCTTAAAAAATAGGGGGTCTATATTTTTTATAGGGTGTCGAAATTTCAAATTGAAACTACTAGTTCAAATGGGGTATCATATGAAAGGGCTTGATGTACACATTGCAAAATATGTTTTATTTATTTTTTTCGACGCATTATTTCTTATATATCAAATTTAATAATGATACTACGTACCTACGGAACCCTCGGTGGGCGAGTCCGACTCGCACTTGTCCGGTTTTTTTTTTGTTGTTTAGTTACTTTATTGTACACCAATAAAAAAATAATTTCAATATTATAAGGAAATGTTATAAACAAAGGTTGGCCGTGTGGTTTCCGGCAGACTAGAATAGATCACTCCGTCTCTTCCCGAAATAAAATAATCAAATATCGATCAGGCCTCCCCAACCCGTCTGGCCAGCGTGGGGAGTGAAGGCCAAATCCTCCTTCTGTCTAGGACGGACGAGAGAGGGTCGTGCTCCTGTAGTGGAGGCTAAAATGACCTGATGATGATGTACAAAGGTGGGCTTTCTCTTTTAGAAATCGCTTACAAGAAACATGAGCGGGAAAACGTGTACAAGCATGTTGCATGCAATTTTGGGGAGTAAATGGTTCATCAACATCTTTGAACCAAAGCCAACTTCATCTGCACCCTGCTGACTGACAAACGAAGCTCTGGCGAAAAGAGAGGTAGGGAGCGTAATTGTAAGCTACCCGACTGAGGAATGTACCTCCACCTCACATAATACCGCAGCCAAATTACAATTCGCTTGATGGTTGTTGTTTTTGCGAGTGAATGAGGTCATCAGAAAGGAAGGAGATGCTGCGATGGCAGCTTGGGGTTATTTTATTTTGCGAGCGTTAATACGACTACGGTAACAGCTTCACATCAGGCGGGCCGTATGCTTGTCTGCCACCCGACGTAGTATAAAAAAAAAGAAGCCGTAGAAGTAATCAAATAAATAAACACATCGATTCGTCCTCACAAACGATCACATTTATAGTTTGGCAAACAAGCAAACGGCCCGCCTGATGGCAAGCAGTTACCGTAGCCTATGAACGGGTGTACCAGTGACATCACACGCGCGTTGCCGACCCTGTAAAAAATCGAATCGATGTGTTTATTTATTTGATTACTTCTACGGCTTCTTTTTTTTTATACTACGTCGGGTGGCAGACAAGCATACGGCCCGCCTGATGTGAAGCTGTTACCGTAAACGTATTAACACAAGCAACGTAATAACTTGCGCGCCGCCACCCCCGCTGCCAACTCAGCATCTTTTTCTTTTCTGGTGACTCACTCACTCGCAGGAACACAACAACCCTCAATGGAATTGTTATTTGGCTGCGGTATTCTGTGAGGTGGAGGTACATTCCCCAGTCGGGTAGCTTACGATTACGCTCCCTACCTCTCTTTTTCCTTAGAGCTTCATTTGTCAGTCAGTGTAATATCGGGAACCTTCCGAGAGCACAAGGAAACAACCGTATGCAGGGCTGGTTATTTATTGACTGATTTGTAGGTGACCAACAACCAATATGTCAACCTACCCGCAAGTACATCAATATATACCACAGTCAGCAAGGTGCACCGCGTGCAGGTGAAGTTGGCTTTGGTTCAAACATGTTGATGAACCGTTACACGCCAACTTCTTTCACGTAATTTGGCACAGATAGAATATGTTCTGGATTGTCATTTTATTTTATATGAGAGGGTGGAAATATAGCATAACGTGGGTCACCTGATGGAAGGCAATCACCGCTGCCAATGGTTATCAAATCAAATCAATTTTTTTCAAATCAAATCATTTTATTTGCATAGAATAGGTTAATAGATCTTAAAATAATATTATGTGAGTGCTCTATTCTGCTAACATACATTAACATGCATCAACACCAATGGGTCGCCGATCCGTTGCCAGCCTATTCTCCTTCCGTATCCTTTCTTTCTGGTGACCTCACTCACTCGCAGTAACACAGCAACCCTCAAGAGAATTGTTATTTGGCTGCGGTATTCTGTGACATACAAAGTATGTTTTATTTATGTACTGTATTCACGGGGGTTGAAGCCGCGGGTAAAATAAATAATAAATAAATAAATATTATCAGACAAATTACACAGCGCCATCTAGCCCCAAAGTAAGCGAAGCTTGTGTTATGGGTACTAGACAACTGATAAACATACGTAAATACATTTTTTTTTTGTAAATACATACATAAGATACATAGAAAACACCCAGACTAAGACAAACAGACATGTTCATGCACACAAATGTTTGTCCTGTGTGGGAATCGAACCACCGAGTGTTGGTGTCGAAGCCGCGTCATTGACCGCCACCGAGCTCATCATCGTAAAAGCTAGCTAAATGAGTATAAATGCGAAAATAAGTTAGTTTGTTTTTGTGTTTACTAAATGACGTTATTATTTCAGTAGAAATGGTATACGATATGGGGTGTAAGAGGTTCATCAACATTTTTGAACCAAAGCCAACATCACCTGCACGGTTTGCACCCTGCTGACTGACAAACGAGGCTCTGGCGAAAAGAGAGGGCATAGCATATTTTTTAAACTGCCCGACTGAGGAAGTACCTCCACCTCACAGAATACCGCAGCGATATAACAATTCCCTTGAGGGTTGTAGTGTTTCTGCGAGTGAGTGAGGTCGCTAGAAAGAAAGGAAGGAGTATAGACTGGCAACGGATCGGCGACCCCTTGGTGTTGCTCATCTCCACGTGCGGTGGTGATCGTTTTTCTTCAAGTAACCCACATACTCGTTTGCCCTAAATTGTACTAAATTGCATCAGAAAACGATTCTTGCTGTTGCATAGATCATCATCAGGTCATTTTTAGTCTCCACTGCAGGAGCACGACCCTCTCTCGTCCGTCTCAGACAGAAGGAGGATTTGGCCTACACTCCCCACGCTGGCCAGACGGGTTGGGGAGGCCTGATCGATGTTTTATAATGTATTTCCCTTAGTCGCCTTGTACGACATCCACGGGAAGAGACGGAGTGATTCTATTCTAGTCTGCCGGAAACCACACGGCCAATTGCAATGTTGCATGGATAGCTAGCTATAATTAGTTACATGGGATGGGATATAGACTATCGCCACCATAATATAGATGCTATCTCTTTTCCTCGCCGAGCGCAAAATGGCGCCAATTTTCCCCACAAAAATATGAAATTAACTAAAGTACGTGTGTGCTAAAATGACTTGCTATGGGTTACTTTCGTGTGATATGTGATCTCTTGAGCTTTAATTATTTTATCAACACAAATTATGCATTTTCGAAATACACAAAACGGCATTTTTACCTATTTCAAGCAATAATTAATAATTTCAATAATTTCATTTGTCGGCTTACTTGTACGAACTAATTGCGAGGTAAGACAGTTGACTTCCTTTTAGGGTGTTCATTAGTGGCATATGTTTTTTTTTATACTACGTCGCGTGACAGACAAGCATACGGCCCGCCTGATGTCAAGGGGTTACCGTAGCCATATTAACGCTCGCAACATAAAATATGTCTCACGCGCCGCCACCCCCGCTCACTCACTCGCAGGAACACAACAACCCTCAAGGAAATTGTTATTTGGCTGCGGTATTCTGTGAGGTGGAGGTACATTCCCCAGTCGGGTAGCTTACAATTATGCTCTCAATCTCCAACTGACCAACGAAGCTCTGGCGAAACTCTTTTCGGCAGAAAAAAAAGTAGAATACCTTTTATTACGAAAGAGCTGTTGCCAAAAGATGACTAAAAGTTCGTTTTGTATTATAAAAAAATCCAGGCACAGATTGCATTCAGAAGAAGAATTGCTACCTTTTTGCGAAAAGAGTTTCGCCAGAGCTTCGTTGGTCAGTCAGAAGTTTGAAACTTCAACCCGCGGCGAAGACTTCTGCTTTACAAAGCTCAAGTACGGCCGCATATGGAGTACTGTTGTCATAATATGGGCGAGAGCGCCTAGATACTAGCTTGCACCTTGTGACTTCAAAGGCGTGCTGTTGAAAGGATTGAATATGATCCTAAAATGTTGGACGGTTTAAAGTTTAATATTAAGTATGAGAAGAGATTTCATCATCCCTTTGTGTGTTCTATCGATTGTCCAATAGGGTGTGTTCAGAGGAGTTGTTTGACTTGATGCCCACGGCCTCCTTCTACAGTCGCACCGCTCGCCATCGACAGGGAGTTCATCCTCACACATTGGAGCCTAAGTGGTCGCGTACTGCGCGGTTCCAGAGAACTATTCTCCCACTGCCCCTTTAGTGGTATACTTTAGTGGTGCCCTTTAGTGGTATACCTTGTACTGTTCAAGTGTACTGTTCTGTCAATAAACTCGATCTCAATGTTAGTAAATGCTTCTACATGTCTTATACACGAAAGCTTACTGTCATTGACAAGGGTTATACTTTAAAAAATTCTAATATTGGGAGATGTAGAGAAATTCGGGATCTTGGTATAGTCCATGACAGCAAGCTGCTATTTGACAAGCACATAGATCATATTGTTAAAAAAGCATCTAAAGCCTTAGGTTTTATTATGAGAACTACATCAGATTTCAGTTCAATTAAGCCTATAAAAATATTGTATTGTGCCTTCGTGCGTAGTCACCTAGAATATGCCTCACAGGTTTGGAATCCACAGTACCAGGTATACAAATCTCGTATTGAGGGCATACAAAAACGATTTTTACGATACCTCGACTTTAAAGCCCATCAAATATCTGCAGGTTATGTTCACCGTTGTAAGCGTTACCACTTCCTGCCTCTAGAGCTGCGACGTCAAGTGAGCGATATTTGCTATTACCTCAGTATAGCCAACGGATGTGTAGATAGTCCTGAATTGTTATCGAAAGTAGGATTACGTTGTAGTGGACCTCGTATGAGACAACGTGTTAGTGTCTTCGTGCCACCGGGGCATGCAAACTATAGACGTAACTCATTTATACCTCGGACATCAACAATAATTAATAATTCGGTTCTAGACATTGACCTGTTTTGCACCAGCAACAAATATATAAAGAGCAATATTGCCAACAGCTTCTTTACAGTTGAATAAGCGATGCACTCACTGTTTGATTCTTGTTGTATCTATAATGTTTCCATAATTGTTATCATTTTTTGTTTTGTCTTGTGTAACCTTTCTTTATATATTTCTATCTATAGGTGGAGACTTGTTATTGGCATATTAATATTTATTGTAATTATATAAGTAACTATTAAGCTGTAAGACTCCCAAATACAAATAAATAAATAAAATAAATAAATAAAAAAAATGCTATGAAATATTGCATACTTCATGTTAGAAACCCAGAATAGTAGAATACCTTTCATTACATTGGTCATCTGTCTTGGTCTGGGTGTTTTCTATATATCATAAGTATGTATTTACAATTTAAAAAAAAAGTATTTACGTATTTTTATCAGTTGTCTAGTACCCATAACACAAGCTTCGCTGACTTTGGGGCTAGATGGCACTGTGTAATTTGTCTGACAATATTTATTTATTTAATGAGTGATTACGAAAGAGCTGTTCCCAAGAAGTGACTAAAAGTTCGTTTTGTATTATAAAAAAATCCAGACACAGACTATATTCAGAAGAAGTATTTAGGCTACCTTTTTGCGTGACAATCAACATACACGCAGGCGAAGCCAAGGAAGCTAGAAGTCAATAAAACCCAAAATCAATGACAATACAGTACTTTATTTATATTCCAAAAGCACAAACAATTTAATATAATTATGTCACTCCCTTAACAGTCATCAGTATGTGACTGTTTACCATTCGAAGACTCGGTGCTGCTTGAACTTGACGAGCTACTCGCAGATGAAGAAGATTCAGAGCTTGATGAACTGGAATAGCTGCTGCCTGATGCACTAGAATGAGATTCACTACCAGCGGCCTGACTAGATTGATTACTACTTGATGAACTAGACTCCCTGCTTCCGTGTCCATCTGACTGACTACTAGATGATTGAATTGACTGACTGCTATTTGCCGCGCTTGATTGCTTGCTGTGGGTTTCGCTTCCTGACTTGTAAGTTTCGCTGCTAGCTGATTGGTTGTTTGATGCACTACTTGATTGGCTACTTGAAGAATGATGACTGCCGTTATAACCTGATTGGCTATTTGCTGACTGATTGCTTCCTGAGGTAGATTTACTGCTCGACGTTTTGGTACCATCAGATTGACTCTCCGATTGACTTGCTGCTGAGTTTGAACTAGTCTGTGACTTGCCTCCTTCATGCTTCTTTCCTCCTGAACTGTTGGAACTGCTGCTGTTACTACCGCTGATGCTGTTGCTGTTGCTGCTACTGTCACTTCCGCTGCTGCTGTCACTACCGCTGCTGCTGTTACTACCGCTGCTGCTATTGCTACTGCTGTTGCTATCAGTGCTGCTGCTGGTGCTACTATCGCTGCTGCTGTTGCTGTTGCTGCTACTGTCACTACCGCTGCTGCTATTGCTACTGCTGTTGCTATCAGTGCTGCTGCTAGTGCTACTATCGCTGCTGGTGTTGCTACCACTGCTGCTGTTACTATCGCTGCTGCTGTTACTACCGCTGCTGCTGTTGCTGTTGCTGCTACTGTCACTTCCGCTGCTGCTGTCACTACCGCTACTGCTGTTGCTATCAGTGCTGCTGCTGGTGCTACTACCGCTGCTGGTGTTGCTACCACTGCTGCTGTTACTACCACTGCTGCTGTTACTACCGCTGCTACTGTCACTACTGCTGCTGCTGTTACTACCGCTACTGCTATTGCTACTGCTGTTGCTATCAGTGCTGCTGCTGGTGTTACTATCGCTGCTGGTGTTGCTACCACTGCTGCTGTTACTATCGCTGCTGCTGTTGCTGTTGCTGCTACTGTCACTTCCGCTGCTGCTGTCACTACCGCTGCTGCTATTGCTACTGCTGTTGCTATCAGTGCTGCTGCTGGTGCTACTATCGCTGCTGGTGTTGCTACCACTGCTGCTGTTACTACCGCTGCTACTGTCACTACTGCTGCTGCTGTTACTACCGCTGCTGCTATTGCTACTGCTGTTGCTATCAGTGCTGCTGCTGGTGTTACTATCGCTGCTGGTGTTGCTACCACTGCTGCTGTTACTATCGCTGCTGCTGTTACTACCGCTGCTGCTGTTGCTGTTGCTGCTACTGTCACTACCGCTGCTGCTGTTACTACCGCTGCTGCTATTGCTATTGCTGTTGCTATCAGTGCTGCTGCTGGTGTTACTATCGCTGCTGGTGTTGCTACCACTGCTGCTGTTGCTATCGCTGCTGCTGTTACTACCGCTGCTGTTGTTGCTGTTGCTGCTACTGTCACTTCCGCTGCTGCTGTCACTACCGCTACTGCTATTGCTACTGCTGTTGCTATCAGTGCTGCTGCTGGTGCTACTACCGCTGCTGGTGTTGCTACCACTGCTGCTGTTACTATCACTGCTGCTGTTACTACCGCTGCTACTGTCACTACCGCTGCTGCTATTGCTACTGCTGTTGCTATCAGTGCCGCTGCTGGTGTTACTATCGCTGCTGGTGTTGCTACTACTGCTGCTGTTACTACCGCTGCTACTGTCACTTCCGCTGCTGCTGTCACTACCGCTACTGCTATTGCTACTGCTGTTGCTATCAGTGCTGCTGCTGGTGCTACTACCGCTGCTGGTGTTGCTACCACTGCTGCTGTTACTACCACTGCTGCTGTTACTACCACTGCTGCTGTTACTACCGCTGCTACTGTCACTACCGCTGCTGCTACTGCTGTTGCTATCAGTGACGCTGCTGCTGTTACTACCGCTGCTACTGTCACTACCGCTGCTGCTACTGCTGTTGCTATCAGTGACGCTGCTGCTGTTACTACCGCTGCTACTGTCACTACCGCTGCTGCTATTGCTACTGCTGTTGCTATCAGTGCCGCTGCTGGTGTTACTATCGCTGCTGGTGTTGCTACCACTGCTGCTGTTACTACCGCTGCTACTGTCACTACCGCTACTGCTATTGCTACTGCTGTTGCTATCAGTGCTGCTGCTGGTGCTACTACCGCTGCTGGTGTTGCTACCACTGCTGCTGTTACTACCACTGCTGCTGTTACTACCGCTGCTACTGTCACTACCGCTGCTGCTATTGCTACTGCTGTTGCTATCAGTGACGCTGCTGCTGTTACTACCGCTGCTACTGTCACTACCGCTGCTGCTATTGCTACTGCTGTTGCTATCAGTGCCGCTGCTGGTGTTACTATCGCTGCTGGTGTTGCTACCACTGCTGCTGTTACTACCGCTGCTACTGTCACTACCGCTGCTGCTGTTACTACCGCTGCTGCTATTGCTACTGCTGTTGCTATCAGTGCTGCTGCTGGTGTTACTATCGCTGCTGGTGTTGCTACCACTGCTGCTGTTACTATCGCTGCTGCTGTTACTACCGCTGCTGCTGTTGCTGTTGCTGCTACTGTCACTACCGCTGCTACTGTCACTACCGCTGCTGCTATTGCTACTGCTGTTGCTATCAGTGCTGCTGCTGGAGCTACTATCGCTGCTGGTGTTGCTACCACTGCTGCTGTTACTACCGCTGCTACTGTCACTACCGCTGCTGCTGTTACTACCGCTGCTGCTATTGCTACTGCTGTTGCTATCAGTGCTGCTGCTGGTGCTACTATCGCTACTGGCGTTGCTACCACTGCTACTGTTACTACCGCTGCTACTGTCACTACCGCTGCTGCTGTTACTACCGCTGCTGCTGTTACTGTTGCTGCTACTGTCACTACCGCTGCTGCTGTTACTACCGCTATTGCTATTGCTACTGCTGTTGCTAGCAGTGCTGCTGCTGGTGCTACTATCGCTGCTGGTGTTGCTACCACTGCTGCTGTTACTATCGCTGCTACTGTTACTACCGCTGCTGCTGTTACTTCCGCTGCTGCTGTTGCTGTTGCTGCTACTGTCACTACCGCTGCTGCTGTTACTACCGCTGCTGCTATTGCTAGTGCTGTTGCTATCAGTGCTGCTGCTGGTGCTACTATCGCTGCTGGTGTTGCTACCACTGCTGCTGTTGCTATTAGAGCTGGAGCTAGAGTTGGATTCGCCACGTTTTTCGTCTTCGCATTCTGTGGAAATAAAATATATTATAATATACATTATAATATATCTTGAAGAATAATAAAACATAATAATATAAACCTAAGCTTATGTTTATATTTAGCCTCAATAACTCAACTATCAAGTCTAAAACATGATCTCAAAAATTTCGACATGCCACGATTTTTGTCAAAATTCGCTCAATAAATAAATATTCCTCGACAATTTACATACGACCATGTAGTCCCAAACTAAGCAAAGCTTGTACTATGGGTACTAGATAACTGATAATATACTTTAATATTCTTTTTTGTAAATACAAACTTATATTACATAATAAACACCCAGACCATGACCAACAGACATGTTCATGCACACAAATATTTGTTTTGGACGCGGATCGAATCCGCAACGTCGGAGTCAAAATGGCCATTGCTAACCATTCGACCACCGATCTCGTCAAACTTATAAAACTTAAATAATAACTTAAAAAGTACGTTTTTTTTTTTGCTTTGGAACTGTCATCATATAAAGAAAATCATTAGATATAATTAGATTTTTACCTTCTACCCAGCCAGCCTTTCGGTGCTTGATAAATTGTTTATGGTCTACGTTCTTCCATTCTGATTTAGAATGATGCTTTAACCATTCACTTTTATCAATCTTGTGATGAGATTCACGGCGTTCCTCTTCACATCCTGTAAAAATTAACAATAGAGTGTAGATGTAAATATACATAACAAGAAGTAAACAGTAAATTTAAAAAAGCTGTTGGTTGATTTACTCTTTACATATTTGTTGCTGGCGTTTTGTTCCTGCGGCACACATATGATTCTTTTTGTGTTTTTTTAAACACTATATTGCATTTAAGTTCATATAAGTAATTATTATAAGACTGGAAAGAATTTATTATGTGTGTGCTGGAGATACAAATAAATGTTTCATTCATTCATTCATTCATCTAGAACAAAGTTACTTATTAACAGTTGATGTTCTAGAATGATATTGTTTTCTTACTTCCAAAAAAGGTAAGGAGTCGAGATTTCATTTAATTTTATTTCTAGTAAATCCGTTCTTAAGTTTTGAAGAAGAAGAGAGAATAGATTTATCGAATAGTCATTTGTTATTATTATGTATTTTTATGTCTCATGTTTTAGTAGTAAGTGCATTGAAAATAAAAATATAGTAAATTTACCTTCTTCCTTCTGGGATTTTCTTCCAGAATGATGCTCTGTCAAATAAAGATTAACATTTATCAAAGATGGCAAAAAAAATGTCGACATCAACCATTGCTGGGATACGGTTGAGTTTTTTTCAATTTGATAAAACTTTTTAATCTTAACGAATAAATAATAATAGTTTTGTTTGTAAACAATTGTCAATGAAATTTTTGCTATCATTTAAGATTTCATTGGAAGCGTATCCACGGTTGATCATGCCTCTCTTAAAAACTTTTGTGACTTTCCGTGATTTATACCAAAATTTCAACCCATTATAATTATATTATATTTATATCGCTTATAACTTAATATCTGACTTACCTCCTCGAGAATTCCAACTGTCAGATGAGGAATGTCCTCTCGTGCCAGATTCTGCTCGTGAGCCAGAACTGTGAGAAGACGAATGTCCGCTAGATTCTCCATGGGAGCCAGAAGTGTGGCCATTTGAACTAGATCCTCCGTGTGAGCCAGAAGTGTAAGCCGATGAGTGTCCTCTGGAGTTAGATTCTCCTTGTGAACCAGAACTGTGAGAAGATCCGTGGCCACTTGAACTGGATCCGCTGTGTGAGCCAGAAGTGTGAGAACCTGCGTGGCCACCTGAACTAGATCCTCTGTGTAAGCCAGAATTGTGAGAAGATGAACGTTCTCTGGAGCTAGATTCTCCGTGGGAGGCAGAACTTTGAGAAGATGCAGCAGAATGACCTCTGGAGCTAGATTCTCCGTGGGAGCCAGATTTGTGAGAAGATATGGCGGAATGTCCTCTGGAGCCAGATTCTGCGTGGGAGCCAGATTTGTGAGAAGATATGGCGGAATGTCCTCCGGAGCCAGATTCTGCGTGGGAGCCAGATTCTGCATGGGAGCCAGATTCTGCGTGGGAGCCAGATCTGTGAGAAGATACGGCGGAATGTCCTCCGGAGCCAGATTCTGCGTGGGAGCCAGATCTGTGAGAAGATACGGCGGAATGTCCTCCGGAGCCAGATTCTGCGTGGGAGCCAGATCTGTGAGAAGATATGGCAGAATGTCCTCCGGAGCCAGATTCTGCGTGGGAGCCAGATCTGTGAGAAGATGAGTGTTCACTGGAGTTAGATTCTCCATGCGAGCTAGACCCATGTTGTGCTGTAGAACTTTGAGAAGATGAAGCAGATTCTCCGTGAGAGCTAGCCCCACTGTGAGAACTAGAGCTCTGAGCAGCTTTGGACACCGAAGAAGATCCTCCGTGAGAACTGGTACTCTGAGAAGATTGTGATGTCGCAGCTGATGAGCTGTCTCCCGCAGACGAGGCTTGCGATGATTGGCTTGATGACGAGCTTGATGATCCACCAGAAGATGAAGATTCTGGAAGAGATCATATAGAGTATCAGTTTGTGAACGATTGTTATTAAGATACACATGTATAGTCTTCATCTTTATCAGTATGTATCAAAATAAATGTATTCCACCATATGCCTTTGGTTTATTTAGACACAGTGTCTTTATACTTAAATGTTGTCACTGCATATCTAGGTGCGAGTTTTTTTTTATACTACGTCGGGAATTAGTAGACAAGCATACGGCCCGCCTCGCAACATGAAATATCGCTCGCGCGCCACCATCTCCGCTACCAACTCAGCATTCTCTTCCTTCCTGGTTTCCTCACTCACTCGCAGGAACACAACAACCCTCAAAGGAATTGTTATTTCAATAATCGGTATTCTGTGAGGTGGAGGTACATTCCCCAGTCGGGTAGCTTACAATTACGCTCCATACTTCTCTTTTCGCCAGAGCTTCGTTTGTCAGTCAGCAGAGTGCACTGCATGCAGGTGAAGTTGACTTTGGTTCAAAGATGTTGATGAACCACATACACCCCAAAAACACAAATACGAACAGTATATAACTACGGATAGGAATACGAACAAATAGACAACGAGGTGTATATACAGACAGACAGATAGGGTTCCCAATCCTCCCGTATTCCCAGGGAGACTCCGGTAATAATGGTCAAACTCCCGACCTCCCGGCGAACAATTATTTCTCCGGTTTTTCTAATTATACGCATCCTTCGCTCGCACGTCATTACACGTTTTGCATTCTTTTTCCATTTTCCATGTAAAAACTTTTATGATTCTACAAAATCATATGCTCTTCGAAAGCAGAATAAATATAAATTTAAAAATTAATTGAGATTTTCTTTCCACGTACATAACAGTCTCCCGGGTTAGTCCTTTCAAGAGTTGACAACCCAGACATGAGTGCAGAGCATAAAAGTTCTCCTGATTGTTGATTTCCAGGACAATAACACTTACCTTCAGAACTGTAGCTAGATGATGAGCTTCTAGTACTGCCTCCTGATGAGGATACGGATTTTTGATAAGAAGTGGTTTCTTCTTCGTATACTACTGGTTTTGTATACACAGTCCGTGTAACCACCGTGTCAGGCGCTGAAAATTTATATTAGTTAGACGCGATAAAGCTTTGAGCAGATTTGGAACGCGAAGAAGATCTTGCGTGAGAACTGTCTCTACATTTGTGCCGGGAAGCTCCGCGAACAGGCGTGAACGTGAATGTAGATGGTTTTCGCTAGGTGCACGGGCGTTCACGCCTGTTTCCCGATCGGAGTCGGCATTTTGTCCCGCGACAAAGGGTACGCGTTTCGTTCGCGTGGTGTTCATGCGTACACATCCACATTCACGGATTACCGATTCGTACGGACGGGCGCGTGCATTAGTAAAATGTACTATGGAATTCAAAAAATCGCCATTACAAGTCATTACAATTTCAGTCATCCACCATCTACTTCTTCTCCAACGATTTCTAATTATTTATTTTGTAGGTACAAATAGTTATATTTTGCTACAGCAAACAAAGTTATTGCAGCCGCAGCTTCTACGTTCATTTAGCGGCAGGCTTCACTCACGAATGCGTGACCCGTGAATGTAGAGGGGCACAAGTTCTGCCGTGAAATCACGGCGCGAATTCACGGCATAATTTCGCGGCACTAATGTAGAGCCGGCATTAGACTGAGAAGATTGGGTCGACGAAGAAAACAATTGTCCTCCTAGAGAACTGGAACTCTGAGAACTGATACTTAACGGGGGCTCTTCGCACATTCCCATCACTGTTTACCCTGTGTAGCCAATGGCAGATTTTCCTTAAGGCCAAATAGGCCCGGGCCCAGGGCGGTCAAATGTTATAGGCGGCCGCAGCAGGGAAGCGTATCACATGAGCCGAAGGCGAATATGATAATAGCAGCCACACGAGTATTTTAAGACCTAATTATGTGCCGTTTCATACACTACTTTATCTAATATCATAAAATAGATGATAATAATATTTAAAATAAAACCATGAAGTTAATTTAACAGCTACATTTCTTACTTTATAAATCCATTTGCTGATCGTGCAATCAGTTTTTTTTCCAATCAGTTGCATTTGCATTGCAACCTGTATCGAAATGGAAAAAAAAGTTATTTTTCGATACAGTTGTTCATAAAGAGCTGTATTGAAAAGTAACTTTTCAAATTTATTTTAATGTCTTGTGCGTAAAAGACTGACATTAAGATTCTGTGTTTAGTTTTTTAATCTCTAAATAGTATGAGAGTAGATAAAAAATAATACTTACTCGGTAGAGCGAAGACAGCAGCGACGACAGCCTGGAAAATACAAAAGAATTTACAATAATCGAAAACCATTGACACACCCCCGCCACTCCATATGAATGTCGAGTCGTGTAATACTACATAAACAAAGATGTACAAAGCGTGGATGATCGTGTGTGCGTGCGGTGCCATACAAACTGTTCCAGATTCGTCTCAGAGGGCAGGTGACGTCGTCGCGAGAGAGCGGCAGGGAGTGGCTATACTTTACGTAGTACTATTACGTATACTTATTGTGGTATATTCCTTCCTGACGACCTCACTCACTCGCAGGAAGACAACAACCCTCAATGGAATTGTTATTTGGCTGCTGTGAGGTGGATGTACGCTCCATACCTCTCTTTTCGCTAGAGCTTCGTTTGTCAGTCAGCAAAGTGCAAGTGCAAGGTGAAGTTGGCTTTGGTTAATGAACCAAAGCCAGCTTCAAGATGATGTTGTTGATGAACCACGTACACCCCATAGGATTTTAGGGAACAAAGGGTTTGGATCTTAATCTGTAAGTAATTTTAAATATAATTTAGTTTTAGGGTGACATTCATAGGCCCAGCACGCTCTTGACGCACTGCGGACATAAATATACCATACACTTTCAATTCTGAATAACGATGCGGCTGAAATGCCAGCAAATAGAATGGTGTCTAAATTATTGTACTAATTGAGTATATCTCTGTGTCGTCTCTGTTGTGTAGGTGACGTGGAAGTGATAAATGATATTCAACACTTAACCAGTTAGAAGAGTTTATTAGGGGCAATCCATAAATTATGTCACACGTTAAGGGGGAGGGAGGGGGTCGATGAATTGTGACATAGTGTGACATGGAGGTGGGAGGGGTCCTAAATTTCGTGACGTTACATTTCAAAAGCTATTATAATCTAGGTGTTAACACGAACTTTGAACTATTAACGAAAAACTCAGAAACATTTGCAACTCTAGATGTAAATTTGCAAAATATGCGACGTCACACTAGGGAGGGGGGGAGTCTCACAAATGTGAAAAGCTGTGACAAGGACGGGGGGAGGGGTCAAAAAATCATGAAATTCGTGTGACGTAATTTATGGATGGCCCCTTAGAGTTCAAATAAGTAGTTACAAATTACAAGAGAAATAGCGGCACAGAGACTACTGGTTGTGCAGTAGTCGGCAGCATCGACCAGTTGTGTTTTATATCCGACAAATTTCGACAAATTAAAGGCAACATCTGGGTGAAATCAGATTTTAGCTAGGTGGTGTAGTTTTTTTGGGCAGTGCCGAAATAAGGCTTATTTCGGCACTGCCACAAAAAAATACTTATAACTTTTTAACGGGAGGTCGACTAATTCTGATACTTGGTGTCTGAATTCGACAAATTGACGACTAATTCTGGGGAAAATCATATCTTCGCTATGTTTTGTAGTTTAATAGATCCCGAGTGGGCTGTGCCGAAATAAGCTTATTTCGGCACTGCCACAAAAAAAACCTTATAACTCTTTAATAGGAGACCGACAAATTTTTTGTTTTGGGCGACAAATTTCGACAAATTAACGACTAATTTTTTGTCTAGTTAAAATCAAGATCTGAGACCTGGGCAGTGCCGAAATAAGGCACACTAAAATTTTGATTAAAATATATTTAGTTTTAATTTACAAGAATTTCTTTTTACATTTTTGCGTTTAGCTGTTCCATGTTAACTTATTCTTTGTCCTTTCGGAGCATAACGAATAAAACGCAAAATGAGCACCACATTCAAAATGTACAAATCGCAAAAGTAACTTCCCTTTTTCGTCAGCATAAAAAAAGACTAGTATATTATTTATATAATCATCCATATACACAATAGGCTATTTGACTAACATTTTTTTCTGTTTGATATGTAGGGACGTCTCCATAATATAACCATAGGTGAAAGAATTACTTCGATAGCACAAAAATCTCTCGAGATATGGTAATTTGAAAATCACAATTTTTAGACTGCCCCAAAACGCTCCATACAAAAGACTACCGAATTATGACGTCACCGGTTTGTATTTTGTATGCATCAAATCAGAAATTTGTACGACAGCAATGTTAAATATTACGTTTATGTGATTAGTATCATAATAAAAGTTATAGCATTATTTATTGCTTCTCCAATGGAAATATTATTATTTAATAATTTCATACTTTTAAAATGGACTTTCCCGCCAAACTTTGATAGACGCTAAAAAAAAGTCTGACTGAAGATATTAGAATGAAAGTTTGCAGATCTTTATAGTTTTGTGTATTTTACGATATTGTTAAATAATTTATACAATTTTTAAACATTGGAAAATAGCCTATTGTCTTTGCAGGCAACTAACTAAGTTTAACTAAGTTTAAATAATAACATTTTTGGGGTTCAAAATGTATTTTAGTTAACAAGATATTTGTACTTTACTCCCTTTGAAGGCGATGCGGAAGAATTTTTTGACGCCATTTACCTACATCACTATATTTTATTACTTTTTGTTATTTCCGTTTTGTTTGCACACGTAATTAGCCATATTTAGTTTTATTTTATTTGTATATTTTTAATTATTAGTAAGTAGTTTATATAGAATATTATGTAAAATTTATTAATTACGAAATGTATATGTTACTGTAAAAGCCCCTATATTGGTAAATCTTAGGTGTTACCGGTAAGTTTTAGGATTTACCGACGTGAGCTGGTAAATGTGAGAATTTTACCATTATAATTTAGTACATACAAGGTTTTACCACTGACGGGTGGTAAATGTCGGTTTTGGGAATAAAACAATGTAGTAATTCTTAATTATTTGTTTAACAATTACCTATTTTTATGTAGATATCATGTGAGAGAAATTAATTAACTAATTGTCAAATCCTTGCATAGTTAAAATTATTTTCATTTGGTATTTTTATTTATAATTTTTTTGTAACTAGTTATTTTAAAACCACTTTTAATACTTTTTAAATAGTAAAAATAACACAAGTAAAATTATCCTCTCATAAATATAACGCTTACATTGGCTAATGTAACTGAATCAGTATTTTTCTTATTATTTGATTTTTAATAAACAAATTAAAAAAAGACCATCGATTGTCATTTATTAATAAGGAGTAAAAAAATACTTGTTACATACGAATTCGTTTATTATATAACAAAAAATAATGGAAAGAAAAATTAATCAATAGTTTTATTTTTGCAAAAAAAAAATTGAGTAAATTAATTGTTATTTATTAATAGGTAGGGTAAAAAAAAAAATTACTTGTTACAAAATGAAGTGTTCTTGTGGCATTTAGAATTACAAAGTATCCGGATATGAAAACGGCACTCAGTAACTAATTAATATAAAATCTTGAATGATGATTAGATTCAAATGTTTATGTTCATATGCCAATAAGGCGAATCATGGTTGTTCCTACTGTTTTATTCATATTTAACACCAAATGTATTTCTACCCATGTTTATGAACAAATAAATTAATTATAAATTTACACAACAAACTAAATTAACTAAAAATAAACTAATCTTAAAATGAATATTATGTTAAATCATCATCATCAGGTCATTTTAGTCTCCACTACAGGAGCACGACCCTCTCTCATCCGTCCTAGACGGAAGGAGGATTTGGCCTACACTCCCCACGCTGGCCAGACGGGTTGGGGAGGCTTGATCGATATTTGGTAATGTATTTCCCTTAGTCGACTTGTACGACATCCACGGGAAGAGACGGAGTGATTCTATTCTAGTCTGCCGGAAACCACACGGCCACACGGCAAACAATATATAAAATCATATAATAATATTATTAAAACTCACGTGAGACATTATACTAAATTAATTAGATAAATTAAACGGGTCCACCGGCGCGAGAGACAAAGGGTGGACGTGTCTGGACATTCGCCCTGATGAAGGTCTCCTTTTGAGATCGAAACTAGTCGGCTTTCCCGACAAAAAGACGTGAGTGACCCGTTTAATTTATCTAATTAATTTAAAATCATATAAATATTTGTTGGAATATTGAAAATTAATGACAATATATTTAATTTTAACTTACCACTAGGGCCAGGACAAAGAAGCTAAACCTCATGGTGGAGTTTAAATTTGGTCGTTCATATTCAAGCTTATATACAAAATTTTTGTTTATATTAATGAAATTCTGAAACATCTGAACAAACGCCAAACACGTATGTTTGTGGACAATTCGATTTGTCACCAATTACGTGCACGAATTGGACTAAATTACATGTCTAATTAGAGTGTCTAATGTCTTATTCTCCATATAAATAAATAAATAACATATATATTTGTTTTATACTACGTCGTGTGTACTTTTTATACTACGTGGCAGACAAGCATACGGCCCGCCTGATGTGAAGCGGTTACCGTAGCCATATTAACGCTTGCAACATAAAATATTGCTCACGCGCCGCCACCCCCGCTGCCATCGCAGCATCTCCTTTCTTTCTGGTGACCTCACTCACTCGCAGGAACACAACAACCCTCAAGGGAATTGTAATTTGGCTGCGGTATTCTGTGAGGTGGAGGTACATTCCCCAGTCGGGTAGCTTACAATTACGCTCCCTACCTCTCTTTTCGCCAGAGCTTCGTTTGTCAGTCAGCAGGGTGCACCACGTGCAGGTGAAGTTGGCTTTGGTTCGAAGATCTTGAAGAACCACTTACACCCCAGATATATAAATAAATAAATATAGGCCAAATCCTCCTTCTGTCTGGGACAAGACGAGAGAGGGTCGTGCTCCTGTAGTGGAGACAAAAATGACATATAGTTCCAAATGCGCCATATAGTTCCAAATTAAGCGCAAAGCTTGTGGGGTACTAAACAACTGATTAATATACTTGAATACATTTTTTTTGTAAATACATACTCATAATACATAGAAAACACCAAGACCAAGACAAACAGACATGTTCATGCACACAAATGTTTGCCTTGTGCGGGGATCGAACCCGCGAGCTCGGAATCATAGTGGCCATTGCTAACCATTCGACCACCGGGCCCGTCATATTCCCTTCATATGTCGTCATCATGATCATCAGCCTGTATCACCCACTGCTGGATATAGGCTTTCCCCAATTCTTTCCACAAATTCCGATCCCCACTTTCCGCGTCAAGCCGCTTCTAGCCGCTTTCTTGAGGTCACCAGACCATCGAGAGCCTTGGTTCCGAAAATCAAATCAAATCGAATCGAATCGCATCGAATCACATCGAATCGAATCGAATCGAATCGAATCGAATCGAACCGAATCGAATCGAATCGAACCGAATCGAATCGAATCGAATAGAATCAAATCAAATCATCTTTCATCATCAATCATCTCAAGAAGCCCCATCGCCGGAACTGGCACTTAAATTCACTTTCACATTCAAGATAGTGTGATGAAAGTGAATCTAAGCTCTGCGGATTTAGAGTAGTAATGATTTAGATACATGTTCTTATATTTAATTTGTATGACGTTTCTAAGTGCTTTATAAAGTCCAAGGAATAAAGATATTTTGATTTCATTTGATTTGGTTCTTTACTTGCAGAATACAGTTACATAAGTTGTTACTCGAGTACCTATACAAAGTCAGGTATGCAGCCCGCAAGCAGGCATGCAAAAGCAAGGCGTGAACTTAAAATAATACTACTTAATCACAATTATTATTATTACAATGAATATTGCATTACAGATAATTTTAACCAAAAAAAAAACGACTCCAAACTAAACTCTACATTTATGTATGTAGATACAGGCTGATGATGATGATGATGATGCAAAAAACTATGGCACCAATCTGGAAGTATACTCTTTCAAATAAAACAAGTTTTCTTCCAATCGGTTTATAAATGACGGAGTAATGAAATAACAAACCTAACAGTGGGTAGATACAGGCTGACGATGATGATGATGAAAAAAATATGAGACTAATCTGGAAGTATACTCTTTCAAATAAAAAAAGTTATTTCAAATCGGTTTATAAATCATCAATCATAATTAAGTAACAAACATTTAAAAAAATACAGCCGAATTGAGAACCTCCTCCTTTTTTGGAGTCGGTTAAAAATAATAAAAAATGTCTTACATAATCTCATCCTTGTTTCGTTTTCCTCAATGCTGAGGGTCGTGACCTCTCCGGAGAACCGCACAACGACGTACAACGCTTCGCCATCTGCTTCTGTTTTTAGCGGCGTGAATGGCACCGCTCACCGTCGTGTCCAGAGTGGTACGGATCTGCCCCCTTACCACCATCTCTTATTGCGACTCAATAACTGAATAGATTGCTTATTCATACCAATGAATAAGCGACTCTATTTCAAATGGAATAGAGTCGCTTATTCATTGGTATGAATAAGCAATCTACTCAATTATTGAGTCGCAATAAGAGATGGTGGTAAGGGGGCTGGTCAGTCCAACGCATCGGACTACGGCCACGGGGTCTTTTGCCCTCGATTTTCCCGGTGACTACGAGTTTCTCAAGGCTGTCTCCTTCTCTCCTGGCGATGTGTCCGAAATACTCCAGTATTCTTTGCAGACATATGATAGTTAGCCTTGTTTTTTACTCGTAGTTCCTTCAATATCGAGACGTTGGTGCGTCGCGCCGTCCAAGGAATGCGCAGCATTCGTCTCCAAACCCACATCTCAAAGGCTTATAAATATCATTCGGCTCCGGTCGGCGGCCTTTAAAGTCCAAGTCTCACATGCGTAATGGAAGATTGGGAATACCAGTGATCGTACGAGCCCAATCTTTGTGGTGACACGGATGTTTCTGTCCCTCCATATGTTCTGCAGCTGAGACATGGCACTCCTTGCCATCCCGATGCGTCTACGCACCTCTGATTCGCACGATCCGTTATTGCAAATTGTGGAGCCCAGGTAATTGCTTTGAACGGTGTCAAGTGTCAGAGTGCCTCTGGGTTGTAATTTGCCTGAGCGATCCACCACCATCGCCTTTGTTTTGGACCTGTTCACAGAGAGCCCCATGCCGTTGCTGACATGTTCAAGTCTCTATATCAGCTCAGTCATTTCAGCCTCGCTCGCTGCCACGAGTGTCGTGTCGTCGGCGTAGCGCAGATTGCTGAGTTTCACCCCGCCGATGCTCACTCCACCATCCCAGCCTTCCAAGGTTTGACGAATGATGTGCTCCCCGTAGACATAGAACAATATAGGAGACAATATGCAGCCCTGTCGTACCCCTTTTTCAAATTTAAAGGGTTTCGAAGTAATGGTGTCGACCCTGACTATACTATATATCTTACATAATAGTAGTTTATGAAACTGTTGCATAATAAGGGTTCTTAAAATACGAGTTTCATAATAGCGTCACACGTGTATTTTAAGACCTAAAATTATGTGCAGTTTCATACACTACTTTATCTAATCTCATGAAATTGATGATAATAATATTTTAAATAGAACCGTGAAGTTAATTTATCAGCTTAATTTCTTACTTATAATTCCATTTGCAGATCGAGCATGCGTGGTGCGCATGCGCGACGCGCCGCGCGGCGCCGCGTTCACAGATTATATAGAAAAAATTTGCAACGTTGCAATGCATTTGCATTGCAACCTGTTTAAAATACCTGTATCCAGGGCTGAAACTGTATCGAAATGGAGAAAAAGTTATTTTACGATACAGTTGTCCAAAGAGCAGTATCGAAAAGTAACTTTTTAAATTTATTTTGATGTCTTGTGCGAAAAGACTGACATTAAGATTCTGTGTTTAGTTTTTGCGTAGTGCGCATGCGCACTACGCATGCTCGATCTGCAAATGGATTTATAAGTAAGAATTATAGCTGTTAAATTAACTTCATAGTTGTATTTAAAATATTATTATCATATATTTCATGAGATTAGATAAAGTAGTGTATGAAGCTGCACATAATTAGGTATTAAAATACTCGTGTGGTCTATTAAAACATTCGCCTTTGGCTCATGTTTTAAACTCACACTCGTATTTTAATAACCCTTATTATGCAACAGTTTCATAAACTACTATTTCACTACTAATTATTGTACGCTACCGACGGGCAACCATATGGGGGAATTTTTTTTCAATTTTTGGTTTATTTCTTTTCTTCGTTTTTTTTTTGTACCTATTTGTAAATATTCAGTTTAGTAATATAGTTAATTAATTTAGAATTAGAATAAAAATATTGTATATTCTTCTTAGTCGGTACACTCTTGCCAGAGTGGTCGTGGTCATCATTGTGAATCACGATGAGTGATCATTTTGACAATACAGCGCCATTCATCACGGACTGCAGCTTTCCTGGTGCACTCGCAGACCGAACACTCAGTTGCGGCCTTAATCTGGTCCGTCCATCTCATGGGTGACCTACCACGTGGTCTAGTGCCTTCAACTTTACCCTGGACTACGAGACGTTCCACGGAGTCATCACCACGACGAGATATATGGCCGAAGAAGGTTAGAATGCGTGACTGAACTGTGGTAGATAGGCGCTGTCTGTTGCCGAGTTCTTTTAGTATAGAATCATTAGTACGGAACTCTGTCCATGATACTCCTAGCATCCGTCTCCAACACCACATCTCCAACGCATCAACTTTCCTTCTCTCAGTTTCACGAAATTCCATGTCTCCGAGGCATAGAGGAAAATGGGGAATATTAGGCAATAAACGAGTCTGGTTTTCGTGGCCTTGGTAATGTTCCTATTACCCCAGATCTTTCTCATTTTATCCATAGCAGATCTAGTGATCGCCATGCGCCGCTTGATTTCGTCTATGCACCCGCCTTTGTTGGATATTAACGCCCCAAGGTAAATGTATGTTTGGACAACTTCGCAATTCCCAATGTGTGTGATCCCTGGTAGATTGTTATTGGCGCGGGCGACAATCATCATTTTCGTTTTTGCGCGATTTATTTTTAATCCAAATTCATGGCTTGTAGTTTCCATCTTTTGCAGCAGATCTTCCATACGAGCACTAGTTGCGAATAGGGTCGTGTCATCCGCATATCTTAAGTTGGAGATCCTTCTACCGCCAATCACCACCCCGTCCGTCCAATCCTCCAAGGCAATTCTCATTATCATCTCTATATAGAAGTTGAATAATAGAGGTGAAATTATGCAACCTTGGCGTACGCCTGCATCAGGATGGAAATTATTCGACAGCATTTCGTCTGTTCTGACCGATGCTGATCCGCTCTCGTATAGACGCCTGAGCAAGTGGACAAGGTGTTTCGGGGTGCCCACTTCCAGCAAAAAATTCCATAATACTGGCCACTTTACTGAGTCGAACGCTTTCGAGAAATCAACAAAGCAAATGTACGTAGGCTTGTTGAACTCTCGCGCCTTCTCGATGATCTAGCGCACATTAAAAATTTGCTCGCGGGTGCCTTTTCCTTTTACAAAACCTGCCTGTTCAGGGGCAATTTCTTTCGAAAGGAAGGTCTTAAGGCGCTCATTCAGAATGTGAAGCAGTATTTTACTTCCGTGGGATATTAAAGCAATGAGTCTATAATTACTGCACACTTTTGTGGAACCTTTTTTATGTAGGGGAATGAAGACTGTATGAACCCATTATTTTGGCCATGTACCAGTTTGCCAGATTTTATTGCATATAGTATGAAACATCTGCACACCGTGATCTCCCGCAGCCTTAATTACTTCTATCGGGATGACATCTATACCAGTAGCTTTGCCATTTTTCAGGTGTTTGATAGCGGCACGTACCTCTTCTTTAAGAATGTCTGGTTCTAGATCATTCCCGGGTTCTGTTGATGGAAATTCATGTGAGTTTGGATCTTGAAACAATGCCTTACAGTACACTTTCCATGTTTCGGATATCTTGTCTATTTCCGTAATGAGCTCACCATTATGATTTTCTATAGCCCAGGTCCGCGACGAAAGAGTCCGTGTTAGTGACCGGATCTTCTGATGGAGGTCTTTGGTTTCATATTTGTCTGCATGAACTTCAATTTCTGCACAGATGTTTCGCAGATTATTATTTAGATCTCGCCTGCAGCCAGCTTGAATTTTAGCAGAGAGATCATTCAGCTTTTTGATGTTAGCACCCATTGCTTTGAGTTTTAGTCTCTCCTCAACTAGCCTCAGAGTATCATCGCTCATCCAGTGTTGCCGTTTAAGAGATGTCGAAGGCGTATTACACTCCTTAACTGCGTTTTCCAAAAGGATTTTGGAACAGTTCCACAGCTGATCTGAACTGTGCCCAGACGACTCCGCATCAATCCATTGATCCCAATTCTTCTCAAGCATCGTTATAAACTTTGTGTTATCCTTCACCTCAATCCTTCGTTGTTTATTTATTTTTCTAGCTGCTTTAAGTTCAACCTGTATCCTTGAGATCAACAACTGGTGATCTGATCCGCAGTCGGCCCCGGGAAGTGTATGAGCATTTTTAATAGAAGTCTTCCATCTCGCTCTTGTGATGATGTAATCAATTTGATTTTTATGATTCCGGTCAGGTGATGTCCAGGTGTATAATCTTCGTGGATGGTGTCGGAAGAAACTGTTTGCGATCATCAAGTTATTTTCGGCAGCAAATTGTATCAGGCGTTCCCCCCTCTCATTACGCATGCCCAATCCATAAGGACCCACAACATGGCTAAGAGTTTGAGCATTTGCACCGATTTTGGCATTTAGATCCCCAATTATCATGAGCATTTCTCTGTTTGGAATTTTTGAGATGGTTTTTTCCAGATCCGAATAAAAATTTTCCAACATATCATTACTGGAAGAGCTCGTCGGTGCATAAACCTGTATGATGTTTAGGTTTATGGGCGTCGCCTTTAATTTTATGCTCAATATTCGGTCACTCACCGGTTCATAACCTATAACGCAGTGTCTTAATCGTTTCGGTATCAAGAGTGCGACTCCGTTTATGCTTTCATCATCATTTCCAGAGAAATAGATGACTTTTTCTTGAGTGAAGAAATGGCCATGACCTTTCCAATGGACCTCACTAAGACCACAGATTTCGACACCACATCTAAGTAACTCTTTCTCCAAGATGTTAAGCTTCCCAGCCATGAGTAAGCCGCGCACATTCCACGTTCCTGTCCTTCTGTCTTCTCGCAGTTTAAAAGTTTTCCCAGTAGCAGAGTTTCCGTGCGCTGCCTGGTCTACCACAGCCTGGTCTAACACATTTCCCACCGTCTGCCCCGGACGCAGTACGGCGCCGGTTGCTAGGCGGGTCACATGGCGATCTCTTATTCTTCTCTTGTGAAACTTTCATGATGACTGTCAATGGGAATTTAGTGCAGTAGTTTCCCCTTGCTTTCTGCAAAAATATTGTATATATTAAACAAAAACTAGTTATCGTAGGAAAAAAAAAATACTTTGCTATTTAAATTTCATGAATTCTGAGACAATGTAAAAGCAGTGTCCCAGAATCCAAACATTAGTTGTGTTTTGAAACTATTTTCTTTTTCTTAAAAGACTATTTTTATCATTTTTTTATTTCCTATAAAATACCTATTTTACCTCTGCGTTCTTACCTAGGGGTAATTACCCCCGCAGAGGTAAAATAGGAATTCCGTAGGGGTAATCAAACTGATAAACGATAACAAATTAGTTCAGACCAATAGTAAAATCAGTTATTGGTCACTATCTGACTCGCGCAACGTCGCCTGCGTGAGACAGAGCGTGAGAGTGAAGCGGAAGCTTACCATTTGAAAGGTTATTTTGAGCCAATTTTAAAAGATAGACACATGCTATCACGGATTTTTTTTTAGATCTTTTTGAGATGAATAATTCCGTCGTATGTTGTGTAACTTGAACTGTTTACGCAGTGCACGCAATGCTAGCACTCAAAAGGTATATTTCTTTCCCATTTTCGCAACATTTTTCATTGGTGATCCGCTCCTATTGGTGGTAGCGTGATGTTATATAGCCTATAGCCAACTTTGAAAAATAGACTATCTAACACTGAAATATTTTTTAATTCGAATGAGTAGTTTCTGAGATTAGTGCGTTCAACCAAACAAACAAACAAACTCTTCAGCTTTATAATATTAGTATAGATTGGGATAACAACGTTGAAAAGGTTAGGAAACGCTGATCTAGAATGTGGAAGTCCAACCCTTCGTCGCCCCACGCGCATCCTCCATTCTAATACCTTTCTGCCCATCCCGAATCAATCACTCGGCAGGTAGCCGGTCCATTTTCACTTCAGCCCCCTTACCACCAACTCTTATTGCGATTCAATAACTGAATAGAATGCTTATTCATACCAATGAATAAGCGACTCTATGAAATTTGAAATAGAGTCGGTTATTCATTGGCATGAATAAGCATTCTATTCAATTATTGAATCGCTATAAGAGTTGGTGGTAAGGGGGCAGCTTCCGAACTCTGAAGGCTATGTCGAGAAGTTTAGTTCTTCTTTCGTTTAGTTTCTTTAGTACAAATTTCTTTGGATTCGATTCCTTAGAACAGTGTTTTTCAAACGTTTTCTTGTCTCAACGCCCTTTATATGTAGAAATCTTAAAATCATCAACATTTCTAACCTATTAAATTAGAAATATCAAATGGATACATTTTTAATCACTTTCATAGTTCCAAATCCTCCTTCTGTCAGGTACGGAAGAGAGAGGGTCGTGCTCCTGTAGTGGAGACTAAAATGACCTGATGATGATGATTGCCTATCGGTTAGGTATCCCTAATATGGGTATATTAGGGATACCTAACCGATACCGTACCTTCCGTACCTGACAGAAGGAGGATTTGGCCTACACTCCCCACGCTGGCCAGACGGGTTGGGGAGGCCTGATCGATGTTTGATAATGTATTTCCCGCCTTGTACGACATCCACGGGAAGAGACGGAGTGATTCTATTCTAGTCTGCCAGAAACCACACGACAAAATTAATAAATTCATTCCGAAATGAACATTTTCATAGTACCATAATAAATTTATATAATTAATAAATTTATGAAGAACGTAGTAACGATGCAATAAAAGTATAGGATGTAATTTTAATAGATTTTAGTCAGTCAGTTCGATTCTCGGGTGTGGCAAGCGAATGTTCGAAAATCTTTGAATGTAATTTTCTTTCTTTTCAAAAATAAAGCAATGTTTTCTGTGAGTAAAATTTTCTATCTACAGTATTAAGAGTACTTTCCCTAGTTTCCATCCTGTATAGCTTCGTCGAGTAAACAAACAATAAACGAGTGGAGTCGGGAGCGAGGTTAGTTCATCATTAATTGCCATGTTTACTACATTTTAATTACCCATAGGTACATGCATATGTTTCAATATTTACTTGTTACCTACGCACTTAGAATGTATTTGTATGTATGACTTATACATGTGACTATATATTTTTTTTTTTTATTATCTTTTTTTTTTTTTTTTTAAAGGGGCTTATATCTGTTCTAGATATGCCAGCCCCAACATGTGACTATATGTAATAGTATATCAGCTATGACTATAGTATGTGATATATTAGGGATCCACAGTAATGTAAGTGGTTCATCAACATCTTTGAACCAAAGTCAATCTCGCCTGCACGTGGTGCACCCTGCTGTCTGACAGAAGAGGCTCTGGCGAAAAGAGAAGTAGGGCATAACGAATTTTTTAAGCTGCCAGACTGGGCAAGTACCTCCACCTCACAGAATACCGCAGCCAAGTAACAATTCCCTTGAGAGTTGTTGTGTTCCTGCGAGTGAGTGAGTCAGGTAAGCCACATGCTCGTTTGCCCCCCCCCCCCCCCTCCTCTCATATAAATAAAGCTCTGCCGATAAAGCTGGTCTTCTAAAGGTTGTCTGGAAGAGATGGCTTATAGCGATTAGACCGCCAATTGTGTTATCCTTTAACCCCCCCCCCCCCCTCTCGAGTGCCGCGTCCTGTCTATTCTGTTGTGTGTTGTATTGTGTTGTTTTGTGTTGTGTCGTGTCGTGTCGTGTCGTGTCGTGTCGTGTCGTATCGTATTGTGTTGTATTGTATTGTATTGCATTGCATTGCGTTGCGTTGCGTTGCATTGCATTGCGTTTGCGTTGCGTTGCGTTACGTTGCATTGCGTTGCGTTGCGATGCGATGCTTTGCATTGCGTTGCGTTGCGTTTCATTGCGTTGCGTTGCGTAGCGTTGCGTAGTTTTGCGTTTCATTGCGTTGCGTTGCGTTGCTTTGCGTTGCATTGCGTTGCGCTGCATTGCATTGCGTTGCATTGCGTTGCATTGCGTTGCGTTGCGTTGCATTGCGTTGAGTTGCGTTGCGTTGCATTGCGTTGCGTTGCTTGCGTTGCGTTGCATTGCATTGTATTGTATTGTATAAAGCTCCATGGCTTCTACCAGCTTAGCTAAATAAGACAGGTGCTATAAATATATCCTGCAGGCAATTTGATCTACAGTACTTTGTTTGCGTATTTCCGCCACTAATTAGTTCATGCAAAATGCGGCACTCATTCACTACCGTTAGTAGTTTCATGCGACTGCCATGGCTGCTTTAGTCGTTTCGTCAAATTACCATTTGTACTCCGTCGAATTTCTTCGTTGCGGATTCTTTTTTTTTTTTTTTTTTTTTTTTATACTACTTCGGGTTGCAGACAAGCATACGGCCCGCCTGATGTGAAGCGGTTGCCGTAGCCGTATTAACGCTCGCAACATAATATATCGCTCGCGTGCCGCCACCCCCCGCTGCCAACGCAGCATCTCCTTCTTTTCTGGTGACCTCACTCACTCGCAGGAACACAACAACCCTCAAGGGAATTGTTATTTGGCTGCGGTATTCTGTGAGGTGGAGGTACATTCCCCAGTCGGGTAGCTTACAATTACACTCCCTACCTCTCTTTTCGCCAGAGCTTCGTTTGTCAGTCAGCAGGGTGCACCGCGTGCAGGTGAAGTTGGCTTTGGTTCAAAGGTGTTGATGAACCACTTACACCCCAAAATTCGGTCTCGTAGAGCCGTAAATATCGAGCATAGCTCTCTACATCGCTCTCTGCGCAACTTTCTATTTATGGACCAGTCCAACAGTCCAAGTTTCTACACCGTAGATCATGGCGGGGAGCATGCACTGGTTTAGTTTAGTTTACTTAGGTTTAGTTAAAGGTTTTGGGGTGGTTCATCAAGAACCAAAGTCAACTTCACCTGCACGTGGTGCACCCTGCTGACTGACAAACGAAGCTCTGGCGAAAACTCTCTTTTCAAAGGCGAACATCACGGCAGTAAGTTTTTGGGGTGTAAGTGGTTCATCACGATCTTTGAACCAAAGCCAACTTCACCTGCACGTGGTGCACTGACAAACGAAGCTCTGGCGAAAAGAGAGGTAGGGAGCGTAATTACGCTCCCTACCTACAATTGTAAGCTACCCGACTGGGGAATGTACCTCCATCTCACAGAATACCGCAGCCAAATAACAATTCCCTTGAGGGCTGTTGTGTTCCTGCGAGTGAGTGAGGTCACCAGAAAGAAAGGAAGGAGATGCTGCGTTGGCAGCAGGGGTGGCGGCGCACGAGCAATATTTTATGTTGAGAGCGTTAATATGGCTACGGTAACCGCTTCACATCAGGCGGGCCGTAAGCTTGTCTGCCACCCGACGTAGTATAAAAAAATAAGAAAAAAAGTTAGATATACGAGTAGATATAGCATTCATTTATTTCTTTAGATACATACAAGAAATTGTTAACTTAAATAAAAACAATTGACTTATTT
Organism: Hypsopygia costalis; assembly: GCA_937001555.2. Lineage (NCBI taxonomy): Eukaryota > Metazoa > Arthropoda > Insecta > Lepidoptera > Pyralidae > Hypsopygia > Hypsopygia costalis. The sequence continues at coordinate 2,829,664 of OW443355.2, forward strand.
ATATTGAATACTAGCGGCCCGGTACGTGCTTCGCTACGTACAAAGTGAAATACTAAAAAAAATTAATTGGAACATCAAATTCATTTATTATAAACAAAAAAATATTTTATTAATTGCTAACTATTTTAAAATTTAATCCAAAACATTTGGATAAACAATATTTTTTGTTTTTCCATTTTGAACATGAATAAACAAATGCCGACTCTGGAACAGGCAACATAAAATCGAATCACGTCCAAAATGAAATGACCGCATGAATGACATAACAACATGCTTGTACTGTCAACACTGAAAAAAGTTTCAATTTGACAGCAAAATCTCCATTAACAAAATCCGCCATTTATTAAATTCATTTGTTACAAAAATGTGATAAATAAAGAACCGCTCTACCGATTTTGTGCAAACTTCACATAAACCATCTACTAAACAATCCGAACAACGCATAAACATTTGGTTTGGATAGGTGGTAGAAGAACGGGCGTTCTTGAGTTATAAAATTACAACTAAAATTGGCATTGATTTATATATATATAGATGACGAGCTCGGTGGTCGAATGGTTAGTGATTTTTTTGGCCACTTTGATTCCCGCACTTGTGCGGGAATCAAAGTGGCCAAGTTTGTCTTGACAAACATTTGTGTGCATGAACATGTCTGTTTCTCTTGGTCTGAGTGTTTTCTATGTATTATATGTATGTATGAAAAAAATGTATTTAAGTGTAATATTAGTTATCTAGTATTCATAGTACAATCTTTGCTTAGTTTGGGACAAGATAAGCATGAGTAATTTGTGCAGGAACATTTATTTATCATTATTTTAGCGGCATATATGATAAGATCAAGGATCAAAGAATTTATTACTACTACTTTAACAACACGTACGGGGAGGGGGGGGGGGGGGGGCTGCCATTTTGAGATAATTGTAGTTCTTGTTTGTTTGTGACTTTGTGTATTAAACTTTATTGTATTCAACTAATTACATCTTTGTTGTAATTTTTGTGGTATTAATATTACGGTTTTCCACCCCGAAGGGAAGAAAACAGATATTTTAGATCTTGCCGAGGCTTGACCTATCGGAGATTAGCTATCTTACCTTTATGTACCCATGTTCGAACTCGCTGCGTTTCGTCAATGAGAATGAGTGGCGAGGCGCGGGGTGAGGGGTGCAGCACCCCGAGCGCGGGCGGCGGCGGCAGGCGCAGCGCTCAATTTGGGCGCGCGCTTCCTTAGTACCTTCTAGTAAAAGCCGGCAAGGCCTTGCTCAGGTCAAGCCTCGGCAAGATCTAAAATATCTGTTTTCTTCCCTTCGGGGTGGAAAACCGTAATATTTTAGTTCTGTGCCTTCGGCTTGACCTATCGGAGAAGTGTTTACATTCTGCCGGCGCCGTAAGCGTACTGTGAATCCTAATATTTGAGCTAAAGCTAAAAAATGATAAGGGTAGGAATAGTGAAAGGACGATATTGTTCACTTTAACGAATAGGTTTAATCAGTTCCCAATAATTCTACAAGATCAGTGCAGCCACAGTGTGGCGAATATAAATCAATCAACTTAAACATTTTAAAATAATTAACTGTAATCATTTATCATCAAACTTATAAATAAATATTCAGGGTATCTCTTTTACAATACTAATTTGTCATTTAATCAACAGCACTAAAAGAAGATCTCAAAACATTATTTGTTTGATCCTGTTTTCTCTCAATAGTTTTACAGTAAAACTTAAAGAAATTATTGTGGCCTTGCCAATTACCTCGCTTCAAAATCAGATCCAGGGGGACATTCTTATCAAAATCGTATGACGCTACCGCAGAGCGAATCGAGCCCGGGCCACATTTAATCCCTAAATCGTCAAACGGCCCTTTTAGCCACCCCGCTATAACCGCCCTAGAGGCAGCCTTGACTTTACCCCGCGTTGTTATGAAAAGGTTAAGTAACCCGCTCTGTGCTCCTCTCCTACCCTTGGAAACTGTTATTAAGCACTTGACCCACTTTACAATATTAAATAGTGCATCATCAGAATGGGATAGTAGCCAACCTGATTGGCGATACCTTGCGTTGTCGGTTTTTGAGCCAAAAACGGGCCAAAAGGTGATGGACGTGTCTTCCATTATACAATGATCTGAGCCTATACTCAACAGAGTTAAATCGTGGATTCTGCGCCCAGATGCTAACAGTAATAGTAAGGCAACGTGGCGCGACACTTGGAAGATACTGTTCTGATCAGGCGGATGGGACTCGATCCAATGTAATAAGTCTTGAACATTCCAAATTTGTGAACTATTGCATTCTGATGTTCGGGCACGTAACTTTAAAGCTTTAACCATTGCCGATACTACCGGGTGATTAGAGAGGGTTGAACTACCTTCTGGGTTAGACAAATTTATAATTACGGACTTGTGCACTAGGATAGTTGCGACAGCCAATTTTTTAATTCGACTTAGAAAACCTAAATATGAAGCTATGTCAAGTGGTCGAGGATTGCTAGGTTTTGCCCCGATTTGTTTACACCACTCGACCCACTGTTTCCATGCTGAGGTATAGGTTGTCCAGGTTGATTCTCGCCATGCCGACTGGATAAGGGTGATGTCTTGCTGTTCTAACCCGTTTACTAAATTACCCCACCCCGTACTTTCCAAACCTCTAAACATAGCTTCCCCGCATTCGGGGGTGGATGGCCGGTGGATAGGTCGACAAGGTGGTGAGACACGTTGCGAATAGGAAACGGCGCTCCGACTGCTCTCCGCTTCAGGTCTCCCCTCCAAAACACATTCTCCCATCGTGGGACTATCATCAGAAATAACCCTGACGCTCTGTTTAGGTGTTGTAGAACCTTTGGGATCAGAGGTGGGGGAGCAAACAACCATGCTAGTGGGAAATGCCATTCCCTGCTGAAAGCGTTGCAGAATAATGCTTGCCGATCCTTCGCATCTATCGTTGCGTACTGGTGGACTACTCTGGACTGATTTGTCGCAAACAAATCTATTAGCGGCGTTCCCATTTGTCGAAAGATTTCTCTGGTCATATGGTCGCTGAGGTGCCAATCCGGAAGGCAATTGCCTCGTGAGAGCGGGTCCGCTATTGTGTTGTACCGACCCGGAATGAAGAAAGGAAACAGGTAAGTGTCCTGACGATGGGCCAGCAAGAGCAAAGTCTTCGTCGCCTTCAGGAGTTTCAGCGATCTGGTTCCTCCCTGGTTTCTGATATAGGCTACCACGGTTCGGTTGTCGGACTGAATCATTACTGACCTGGCCCTTGTTATTTCTGGGAAACTTCTCAGCGCTATGTAGACTGCATATAGTTCCTTCAGGTTTATGTGCCAGTTCATCTGGTCCCTTGTCCATTCTAGCGAGAGGTGATGGTTTCCTATTTGCACTCCGTAGCCTCTGTTGGAAGCATCTGTGGTGACGAAAACTGTCGGTTCGGGTATAAAAATCATACCTGGACGGGGTAAGTTTTCCGTCCACCAAGCTAACTCGTCCAGGGCCTCTTTTGGCAGTCGGAGTTCCAAGGTCGGGTTCTCTTCCGGCAGTATACGGCTCGCCCTCTGGAGATGACGAGTGTGAAGACGACCTAGTGGTGTCACGAGCGATGCGAAACCTAATTTTCCTATTATTGAAGTGCCTCGCTTCCAATTCCAATGACGGCGCTTTCTCAGATTTTCTAATTCCCTGATTAGTAGTGCGCATTTCGTTTCGGGTAAGCTTTTGCTGTTTGCATGTGTGTTCCAGACTATGCCTAAAAATTCTATCTCTGTTGAAGCTTTTGCCATTGACTTCTCTAGATTTAGTTTCCATCCTAGTCTTTCCAGGAGAGAAACTGCCTGTTTCATGTGCTCTTCTAGTATGCGAGGATTTTGATGAGCGATAAGAAAATCGTCGAGATAGACAATCACGCGGATCCCTTGCGCTCTTAGAATGCTTGCTATCCATTTGCTTACTTGGGAGAAGGCTAGAGGTGCGCTTGAGAGACCGAATGGAAGCGAGGTCATTTGAAAGAGTTCGCCCCTGTATGAAAAGGCAAGATAGCGTCGATGGCTTTCTCTGATCGGAATGTGGAAATAGGCCTGCGAAATATCTATTTTCCCCATGTAATCGTTCTGCTGAAGGAATCTTGGAACATGGCCTTGATTTATCAGACGAAATTTGTTTGGATTTAGGAAAAGATTGAGCTGTCGAAGGTCGAAAATTTGGCGAATTTTTCCATTCTGCTTTGGGATCAAGAACAGGCGAGAGAGAAAACCCGTCTTTGCCTTGGACCTTTCTATAACACCTGATTCCAGAAGTGACTCTATTTCCTTGTCCATCAAATTTGAGTATTTTGTGGCGTATCTTGTTACCAGGTCTGTTGTTAGAGCGATGGACGGTGGTTTTTTGACAAATGGAATTGCATACCCGGTTATAATCTTTAGGATTGCTGTTGAGGCTCCCAAATCCTGCCATTGCTCTTTGTACCGTCTCAACTGCCCCCCTTCGAACCTTGCGTCAATAGTTCCGGCGCTGTCCGCGTTGGTCTTTCCTTTCAGGTGTCTTCTTGGGTTGGTTACCAGACTGCTGCTTTCTCTTCTGGTTATTGGTGTTTTGAAACGATCGTGGTTGCCATGACGGATTTTGCGATTTTGTGGGCCGAGAAGCTCCTTGGTTACGGGTTTGACGATGAGTGCGCTCGCGCTGTGCCCTTCTCTCTTTACTAGGGAATCGTCCAAATTGTGACGGAAAAATACGAGATGTGCCCCCGTTATCTTTGATGAAACTTGTCAACTTTGACTCCTCGAATAAGTGCGTCTGTGAGGGTGGTATCTGCTGTAACATTGATGATAAAGACTCATTCCTAGTTTTAAAACACTTGCGTCTCATCTCAATCGTATCTGCGCGATGCGCACAAACGTATTGTAGCAAGTCATCTGATTTAGATTTAAAGTCCGAACCTTCCGACAGTAGTTTCTTCAAGTCTTCAGCAGCCGAAGGGAACTTTGACGCTAACTTTTTCAGTTCTTCTGCCAGTGCCTTTCTTTGGCAGAGTAGACCATGGACTATTGTCCCCAGCATGCCGTCCTGTTTGCTGAGAAAACCCGACGTGTGTTTTCCAAGGTCATTAAGCTCCCCGTTGACTTTGAGAGCACTGAAAACCGGCGAAGCGTGAAGTCTTTTCACAACTTCTTTGTATCTTATGCGGTTCCATGAGTCTGATCCGAACCTTTGGCATGCAATTCCTTCAGCTCTTATATGGTCAGAAGGTGGAGGTATACTTGGCTCCGCCTCCTTCACCTCTGGTAGGAAATCCAATTCGGGAAGTTCTTCATAGGCTCCCATTGCTTGATTAGAGCTTACAGATGGTGCGCGCCAAGTTTCAGGTGAGTCTGGCCTAGACACGGTAGGAACCTCCTCCTCCCCTGATGAGAGGTAATCATCAGAAAGTGAACTCCGTCTGGCGTCATTTCTCTTATGTGCCAGTGAATTTAATCTTTCCATAATAGTTGAGAAGATCCCATCTACCTTCTGTTCTAATAGGTCAATACGAGATCGTTTTGGCCTATGGGTCCACGCATCATTAGACTCGGGGTCTGATGACCATTGCCTCTTCCTTCCTGAGTACGAGGGCTCAGAGTCTTTTTCCATAGACAGGGCTCTGTCGGCATCAGCTCGAGATATTGGTCTCACCCCCCTTACAGCTTCATTAAAGAGTTCTGTTGCGGCAGCTGAGCCCCTGATCTTATTGCAAATTGCAGGCGGACTGATGATTAGGGCTCTGGTGAAAGCCCAGTCGAGCATTTTAACCTTTATTTCTCTGAAGCCTTTTTCGGAGAGGCGTGTCGTGTCAGGATCAAAAGCCCGTGCTAACTGATCTGTCGGAAGAGCAAACCGGAGCTTATTTAATACTTGCGGGTCAACTCGATCACCGAAAATATCTTCTTTGGACAGCCGGGACACTTTCCATGTTGTCCAACCCGCTGGCATCAATTCTTGCGCTAGCACCTTAACTCGCTCCAAGATCTCCTGCTCTCTCTCTGACCCGCCGGACTCCTCGAGAAGGTCTCCCAGTGAGACGTGGGAAGCGTCTTGAACCATCTGAAGCAGAAAAAGCCTTTGTCAGGTTCAGTGGAATGTAATAATTTGGCTCAACCACGTTGCGTGACAATAAAATAGGGTATATATGCATCCCACGAGCCGTCGACTGCTTTCTACGAGCCGTCGGCTGCTGTCTACGAGCCGTCGGCTGCTTTCTACGAGCCGTCGGCTGCGTCTCACGAGCCGTCGGCTGCGTCTCACGAGCCGTCGGCTGCGTCTCACGAGCCGTCGGCTGCGTCTCACGAGCCGTCGGCTGCGTCTCACGAGCCGTCGGCTGCGTCTCACGAGCCGTCGGCTGCGTCACATGAGCCGTCGGCTGCGTCACACGAGCCGTCGGCTGCATCTCACGAGCCGTCGGCTGCGCGTCACAAGCCGACGGCTGCGACATACAGGTCGGAACCACTCACGAGCATATTGGCTGCGGTGAGTTATGATGAAAATGTCTAGTGAGCCGCTAGGCTGCGCCTAGAAAATCTCAGGTCAAAAGGGTATACCAAATCCTGCTATATACATATATTTGTTGAACTTAGATGGAAATCACTTACAACACGTACAATCTCTGAAATGCCACTCATTTATATTCTCATCGACGAAACTACGTGATAATAACAGTGAAAACACTTACCTCGGTCAACGAAGTATTCACTTTAATATTATCACTATAACTTTACGTAAAACTCTACGTAACGCCACAACGACGTTGAACGACCGTACATCTAGGTAATAAACAGCGTACTAAGGAAGCGCGCGCCCAAATTGAGCGCTGCGCCTGCCGCCGCCGCCCGCGCTCGGGGTGCTGCACCCCTCACCCCGCGCCTCGCCACTCATTCTCATTGACGAAACGCAGCGAGTTCGAACATGGGTACATAAAGGTAAGATAGCTAATCTCCGATAGGTCAAGCCGAAGGCACAGAACTAAAATAGATATTTTCTGGTTGAATCTAAGAAAAATACGTCTTCAGTTGAAGATGGTATATTTGAAAGTACAATATGTCAAATTTAAAAAATGGTAAAAAACATATAAATAGAATACAGGTGTTTTATGATTAGCCAGTTCCAACACTCCCCCTTAATCTAAAAACCCCATAAAGAATTTAAAAAAAAAGAGGTAGAAAAAATAAGGATAACAAAATAATAACAAATTAAAATAATTATTTTGTTAACCCTATCCCAGCTATACACCTATTATGTGTGACAGGCCCAAGCGGTTTGGTTAAAACATCAGCAGGCATGTCACAGGTTTTCAAGTATTCTAACAAAATTATCTTATTTGACACTTTCTCTCTAATAAAATGAAAACGAGTATCTATGTGCTTCGTCCTGTTGTGGTGGACGGGGTTATGTACTAAATTTAGAGCACTCTGACTGTCTGACCATATCTTTACAGAGTGTAATTTACCTGTAATTTCAGATATAAAACGCCGCAAATAACTTGCTTCCTTTGAAGCAGCCGTCAGTGCCATGTATTCAGCTTCCGTGGACGAGAGCGCTACCGTAGGTTGTTTCTTCGCCTCCCATGCCACTGGTCCACCAGCTAACTTAAACACGTAGCCCGTGTATGACTTCCTGTCAATTGGACAATTTGCCCAGTCGGCATCAGAATATCCTACTAAGGATTCATCAGTTTTACTATACGTTATGCAATAATCTACTGTTCCTTTAAGATATTGTAGTATCTTTTTTGCTGCTTGCCAATGTTCACGTGTAAAACATGTATTGAATTGGCTTAAGTTGCTCACTGCGTATGCAATATCGGGACGTGAGTTTACTGCTAGATACATGAGACATCCTATCAGATTTTGGTAAGGTAATTCAAGTGACTCACCATCGGTTATCTTTTCTAGCTTTTTCTGAGCTAAAGGAGTACTCGCCGACTTACAGTCGCGCATATTAAATTTATCTAAGACTGACAAAATATAGTTCGACTGACTTACTTTGATAATATCTTCACTACATTTGATTTCTAATCCCAAATATGATTTCAATATACCGAGATCTTTCAAAGTAAAATATTTTTGCAAATCGTTTTTGACAATGTCAAAAGTATAGTCAGATTTACAGTAAATAATTATGTCATCGACATAAATTCCTAGAATGACAAGTTCACTACCAAAAAGTTTTGTATATACACAAGGTTCGGAAGGAGTTCCTATAAAACCTATTTTTAAAAGGGTTTCATCTAACTTCTTGTTCCACTCTCGAGATGCCTGTTTAAGCCCGTAAAGAGATTTACGCAATAGACATACCTTGTTTTCATGTCCTTTCATTGCAAAGCCAGGAGGCTGTTCCATGAAAACTTCCTCGTGTAAATCTCCATTTAAAAATGCGGTATCGACATCTAAGTGCCACATTTTTAAACCCATTTCGGCAGCCAATGCAAATAAAGTGCGTAGGGAAGAATGACGGATGACCGGTGCAAAGGTTTCATGGTAGTCCACGCCTTTCGTCTGCTTAAAGCCTTTCACCACAAGTCTTGCCTTGTACTTAGTACAGCTTCCGTAAGCATCCTTTTTTAATCTGTACACCCATTTGCATGGTATGACCTTCTTATTATTTGGTCTATTCACAAGCTCCCAGGTATGAAGTTTCATTAGTGAGTTATGCTCATCGGTCATTGCTGACATCCACTTATGAGCATCTTCAGTATGAACAGCTTCATAGTAACTCGTTGGTTCATTTGAACATATTAAAGCTTGATAGGTCAGGAAATCTGGAGGTTTCCTACACCTAGAGGGATACCTTGGTTCCTCAGTTGGCTGTTGATCCAAGCCTACGTCTAAATCACGTTCAACTTCTTCGGGGCTCACCGAAGTAGACGGACAATCTGCATTCACGCACCCTGGACTTACAGAAGTAGATGGTTCGATATTAGAACTTGGACAATCGGTACAATCATAAAATTCATCCTTTTCGTCAACAAAATTATCATCAAATATCAGCATCGGTGACGTTTCATTCTGATGATTCGATGACTCCGTTTCTTTTAAAGGTGTAAAATAATTCTCAAAAAATGATGCATCTCTTGACTTTAAAATGTGTCTAGGATTATTACAGTCTCGAAAAATATACGTGTTGGGATTTTCCGAGTAACCAACAAAAATAGCTTCTTCGGCTTTCACGTCAAGCTTTTTCCTTTGACATGAAGGTACATGAACAAAAGCTCTACACCCGAAGACTCTTAGATGACGGAGATCATTTTTTCGTCCACACCACTTATCGAGAGGAATTTGACCGTTTAAATATCGATGAGGGGACCTATTCTTCAAATAAACAGCTGCTTGAAATGCGTCTTCCCAATATGCTTGAGGTAAGGAGCTTTCGGCCAACATCGATCTTGCCTTCTCAACTATCGTTCGATTAGTGCGTTCCGCAACGCCATTTTGTTGAGGACTATACGGTGTTGTAGTCTGATGCTCGATACCTTTTGAAGAAAGATAATCAGCAAACTCTTTATTTACATACTCTTTTCCACCATCAGTTCTAATGGACTTTATACGGGAATCCAATTGATTTTCCACTAAAGCTTGAAAAATACGAAACTTATTCATAACTTCAGTCTTCGAAGATATAAAATAAACAAATATCAAGCGTGTAAAATCATCTATAAAAGTTAAAACATACTTGTTACCCTGAAATGATGTCGTAGACATCGCTCCACAGAGATCGCTATGAATCAATTCTAAAGGGGATGTTGCCTTACTGTACGATGCTAATTTTTTAAACGGTTTTCTAGCCTGTTTTCCTTGAACACAAGCGATGCAACTACTTTTGTTTACCTTGGTATAGTCTACACCTATCCCGTGATTCTTAAGTTGATTCATGCCTATGCGACACAAATGCCCTAACCGCTTATGCCAGAGTTGATACCTGTCTAGACAGTCAGAATGCATAGAGTTCGCAATACAAATATTGTCCACGTTGTGAGGGATATTGACAGTACAGTCAAGCGTGTACAGTCCTCCACAGGGCGAAGCATGAAGTACAGAATCACCTGTAAAACAAAAATTATCATTTTTATAAAAATTACAACCGCTTTTATCAAAAACAACTATAAAACCCTTTTCAACTATTTTTTGAACAGACAATAAATTAGCATTTAAATTAGGTACAAAAGCAACATTATTTATAGATTTTACTACGTCTTTAGGTGTCGTAATCGAAATGGTTCCAATCCCGCAACACTTAATTTGTTCTCCGTTAGCGACGGTAACTTTTCCATTTTCAAACAGAGAAATGTTTTTAAACCAATCCCGTTGTGACGTCATATGCTTAGTAGCACCAGAATCTACGTACCAAACGTTGCTGGAATCGCCAGACGTATTAAGTGCAGTGAAGGAGACAGCACTGTCCTTCATCTTGCCTTCCGCGGTCTTTTTCTGCCTTATAGGACAGTCAGGCCGTTTGTGTCCCGGGGCTTTGCAATCATAACAAATAATTGCCTTTTTATTCTTCGGTCCACATTTTATCGCTTTGGTTTGTAAAACAGTATTATTTGATGACGTCTCCTTGGATATTTCATTTAAAAGTTTTGTCTTGACTACTGTTGACGTGACATTAACGTTGCAGTTCTCTAGCGCCATAATAAGAGGATCAAACCTTGGTGGAAGACCTCCTAAAAGTATAGCTGCAATTGACGAGTCGTCTATCACCCTATCAATATCCGCCAAGTCTTGTGCGGTAGACAGAACGGCGTTTATATATAACTCTAAGTTTTCGTAGTCAGATAAACACATTCTATAAAGCTTTCGCTCCAACGCTAGTCTGCGTCCCATCCCCTTGTCCTCAAACGCGTTTTGCAAAGATTTCCATGCATCAGCAGCAGTTTTTGCGCATCTAACATGGATGATGGCCTCACCGTCCACTGACAAGCATATCTTTGCAAGTGCCTTGCAATCGTTCTTTTTCTTTACAGATGCTGACGTCTGGTCATCATCTGGATAACCAGCTACTGCTTGCCATAAATCCTCGTGGATTAAATAATTTCTCATTTTAAATTTCCACGTAGGATACCCATCTCTATTTCGAAGGCTGAATGTAGGAATTGACGAGGAATTCGACTTACTTGTACCATCTCCAGTTCCGTGTGCCATGTTGACGGAAAGAAAAATCGTTTTCCAATTGATACAACTTTTTGGTCACAAACACAAACGTTTCTTTTAGAAAACCGCTGAATACCTATTAATAGAGCTTCGTGCTGATAACGTGTTGTAATTTTTGTGGTATTAATAGATATTTTCTGGTTGAATCTAAGAAAAATACGTCTTCAGTTGAAGATGGTATATTTGAAAGTACAATATGTCAAATTTAAAAAATGGTAAAAAACATATAAATAGAATACAGGTGTTTTATGATTAGCCAGTTCCAACAATCTTAAATTAAAAATTATTTGCAATGGTGGACTTATTCCTTGGAGGAATTTCGTCCTGAATGTATCAAATGATATTATATATATATATATATATATATATATATATATATATATATATATATATATATATATATATATATATATATATGATAGATGAAGGATCAAAGTATTTATTACGCTAAGTAAGGACTATATAACAATGGTGGACTTATTCCTTGGAGGAATTTCTTCCTGATTGATTTCTTTATATTTTATAAATGTAAATACATTACATGGCATCATTTGCTTTTTAACACGTGTGTTACATTTTATAGTTTTGCGTAATTCATAACCAAAACAAATTAAATGTAAATTAACATATTTGAAATTGTTTTTCCAAGAAGCTATTGGCGTCATTGAGTGTGTGTGTCTAATGAAACACGCCAGTTAGGCAACGTAGTTCGTAGTCCGACCATGGATGAGGTTTGTAGTTGAAATATAGTGCTTTTAGAAGCAACCAACAGGTTTGTATTTTGTATGCATCAAACAGCGTTGCCTGATTTTTTTTTGCCAAGTCGGGATTTTGGAACTTTTTGAGTGAAAAAAGCGGGATTCTTTCGTCGAAAGCGGGACATAGTAAAAAAACGTACAATCAGAAGTTATTAAATATTTATATTTTTATTTGAGTTCAAATTACGTTTACAAGGTTGTACCTGACAATATATAGCAAAAACAGTAATAGAAAATGTATATATATGATATTTTAAATCAGATTTACCCTATCGTTAAATAGTTGAGTCTGATTCGTCTTCTGAATAAAAAAATAGTAATCAAAATCAAGAACGTTTTATTCATTAGAAAAATATGGCGTTTCAAACAGTACTCTGAGGAGTGTTTTTTTCGCTTTCTCAGCACGCTGCGCGCACGGTCGAGTTATAACCGAAAAGCGGGATTGAGCCTGTCCCGCGCGGGACATTAAATTTTGATTTAAAAATCGGGTTTATCTTGTTTAGATAAGATAAGATAATTTTTTATTGTTCAAAACTGTGTGATACAGGATGTTATGCTGAAATGGTTACAACAGTTGCCCATTTCGGACGTACAATAATAATTATTATTATGCAGTTTGTTATGTGAGCAGCCCGTACTGAATATGCTGATCCGCGAAATCGCAAATGAACAATTAATTATTGCATTATATTTTTGTAGCGAAATAAATTCATTAAATTACAATAATAAAATTACAATAATATTTACATTAATAAAATTACAATACACATGTCATACATTAATTTCGTCAAAATATTCGTTTAAATTATAATAACATTTACACAATAGCCATTCTTTCAGTCTTTTTTTGAATGCGACTCCATCCAGACATTTAATGTGTCCAGGTAAATGATTAAATACCTTGATGCCATAATTATATGTACTTTTGTCAAATATACGACTGGATGATTGTACAATACACATATTATATTTATATTGCTGTCGTATGTTGTTCTTTGCTCCACTGCGTTTGGAAAAGTATTCTTTATGTTCTTTTACAAATACACATATTTCTAGTATGTAAATACACGTCAAAGTTAAGAATTTGTAATTTTTAAATATAGGTCTTAATGAATCTTCTCTATCAATCTTTTATATAATTCGAAGCATTTTTTTTGTAAAATAAAAGTGGACTGAACATTTACGGAGTTACCCCATAGTATTATGCCATATGTAAGTACGGGATAAATATATCCGTAATAAGCGTTTTTTGCAATTTCTATCGAGGCAACATTCGATAAAATCGAGATAGCGTAACAACTTCTAGAATTTTTTTAATTAATGGTTTCGATGTGTGACTTCCAATTCAGATGTGTGTCAATAGTGACCCCTAAGAATTTTGGGTTGTCCACTATATCTACTTTAGTTCCTTTCATAATAACAATTGATGTCAATGGCAACTTTTTATTTTGAATTTCGTCAATGATATTTTCGTGGCCCAGCCTGTCATCAGCTATAAATACTGTGGCATCATCAGCAAACATCACTACATAGTATAAAACAAAGTCGCTTTCTCTGTCCCTATGTCCCTTTGTATGCTTAAATCTTTGAAACTACGCAACGGATTATGATGCGGTCTTTTTTAATAGATAGAGTGATTCAACTGGAAAGTTTATATGTATAATATATGCATAACATAGTAGAAAAACACTGATAATTTAGAGGTTTCTAATGTGATGTCGTAAATAAACACATTTTTTTGCTCTTTCATTGCAAACGCTGGCTGAACCCAACGAGATAGATCAAAATAATGTAGTACAGTATTGTTCACCTTAAAATGGTCTACAAAAAAGTTCGCGATGGTATATGTCTATCTCTTAGTGGTAACACACAAGAACCGTTATTTTATCCTTTGCTTTTTACAAGAAATAATGCCTTATTTACGAAGCGATTTTAAGCAATACAGAATTAATCCTTATCCAATTAAGTACCTTAAATACATTGCGCATTTAATATAGATCAATATGGCCCTTCACAGCATGTAATTTAAATGAATAGTTTAGAAGATATTACACATTTAAAATGCAGGGACATAACGGCTGTGGCGGTACCGGCCGCGGAGCCGGCGGCGTGTGCCTATAACTGGGGAAGGACTGGATAGGACAAAGCGCAAAGACCTTCTGTAGTACATTTAGTATCAGCATTGCACCCGTGCGAAGCCGGGGCGGGTCGCTAGTAACACATAAATGATTAATGACTAGAGGTAGTTCATTTATGTAAATTAAAAATAACTGTGGACCTAATACACTACCTTGAGGTACTCCTAGCAAAACTTTGTCAAAATTTGATACCACTCGTTTAATTGTCTTTGTATTTTTGTCATAAGTATCTAACGCCGTCGCTTGTAATCTATTTGTCAGATAAGATTCCATTAATTTCAGGGCATTTCCACGGATGCCTATATGCTTTAGTTTAGGAGTTTCTATGGCCACCTTCCGACACCATCTTGAGACCCTGGCTGTCATGTAGCACAAGAGTGCTTGTCAAGACTATTCAATCGAGTCCAAACTCGACGGTTTTATCTTGTTTAGTTTAGGAGTTCCTATGGCCACCTTCCGACTCCATCATGAGACTCTGGCTGTCATGTAGCACAAGAGTGCTTGTCAAGACTATTCAATCGAGTCCAAACTCGACGGTTTTATCTTGTTTAGTTTAGAGTTCCTATGGCCACCTTCCGACTCCATCATGAGACCAGCTTCAAGGTACCATATTATTGTATTGTCACCGAAGTTACGTAAGTAAACCAAATTTCAACCTAATCTAACGACAGGAAGTGGTTCTAATTTAACTCGCAAGATTTGTCCCATACTAACTAACAGGGCAAGTAGAATAAAAGCTTTTAAAAAGTAATAAGCCTCGCTGGTCTCCTTCCGTGGTCGTGTTCCGATTACATCTTTCTAAGTTCGACTAGACATAAAAAATATAATATGTATATTTTTAGCTTGTACATGAAGTTAAAAAAGACTAAATAAATCCTGCAGTTTAATATACTTTATTGAAAATAAATTCAAATGGCGTTTATTGTAAAATTTCCGCGATTCTCAAAGTGTTCCTGAAATTGTATATCCTTCCGTGGCCGTACTCAAAATTTGCTACAAATTACAAATATTCGACCAAACCGAATATATTTTTTTGTTCTAGCAGCACTGATTTTATAATTAAAAAGTTAGTGCGTCGTATGGCCGGCTAGAACAAACCATGGTGACTCGTAATTTCATTCTCATTATGAAAATTCTCATGTAAAAGTTCACAGTTCTCTTCTGGTACTGGTTTATTGTGGTAAGCAAGTACGTATAATATAAATAAAATATTGTATTGCTCCTGTATATAATGAGGTACGGTTCGAAGTACTGCTTCGCCCTGTTGAGCATGCCTAGTTTCTTCGACGCAAGTTTAACTTTCTCTTCCAGGTGACATCGAAACTGGACGTCGCTGGAGATTTCAATTCCGAGAATCCCAATATATATAGGTTTATTGTAGTAAGTATACTTATAATAAAAATTAAATATTGTATTGCTCCTGTATATAATGAGGTACTCTAGCGAAAAACAAAATCATTTTTTCATATCCTCAAAATACAGACTAGCCAGACGTAGTTTTATGACGAAATATCCCTTCTGCGGTCATCTTTACCGTGGTCCGAGGTGACCACAGAAGATACCATGACCACAGAAGAGACAATATGGTAGACATTACTATTTATTTTTGGCTTATATTTAAACATTAGCTGATGCCCACGAGTTTATTGGCGTGGACTTTATAACTCCGGCAGCAGCCTATTAATATAACTTCGATACAATATAGATACATAACAAAAAAAAAATACTTTAGCAGTGTTATATGTTAAAAGTCAGATAACAAATCTAAGTTGGTTCTGCATCAGGTGTTCCAAATCTTCGATATTTATATCTCAACAAAAAATGCTCATCAGGTTGAACAACTTTTGCTTCATTTTTATATTTCTTATAGTTTAGCTGACCATTATGGTTCTGCATCAGATGTTCCATTTTCCAAAATCTATTATACCTTATATGACGCCAAGGCTAAACAGCTATATAACAAAAAAAGTTTCATTCGAATCCGTCTAGTATTTCCGGAGATTAGTGTGTACAAACAATGTTCAATTTTTTTTTAAATATATTCAACGCACAGGCAAAATCCCTATTTTGCATTGCAAAAAATAACATGTCCATTAGTAGAACCCTTTCTACTGACATTCTTCACTTCTCCAATGGAATTATTATTTTTTTAATAATTTCATACTTTTAATAGAATATTAGTTAAAAAATATTTAAAATAAATAAGCTTGTCGCGAGATTTCAAACAACATCGACAAGCTTGCGACAAGCTTTTATTTATATCAATGTACATTTTATAATTTAATAAAATGGTGGGATTGATTGCATTCAAAATTTATTTTCTTCGTTTTAGAGCATTGAATAAAAGTTTGTTTTTAAAAATATTTTTTTAACTAATATTTTATTTTTTTAATTTTTAGTTTCGTCTTAATTTCTGCATTTCTAATATTGCATCATTTTTACACAGTATTGTACCAATTAGTTTTGTACTGTCCAGTTCTTCAATTAAAAGCCCGGATAGAAAAGGGCAAGGCCTTCATTACAACAGGGTGCGCCCTGGTTCCCTGAGGTGGTACGTTTGCGAGAATATATTATTTGACACACTATTGCCATTCAGTTCATCAGCACGGCCTCACCTTCACTTGGGTGCTTTTCATACCGCCTCTTATTTCTAGTTGGACCTTTTTTTTATACCACTAAAGTGGAAAACAAGCATACGTCCCGCCTGATGGAAAGCAGTTACGTCATCTTGAAACCCTGGCTGCCATGTAGCACACGAGTGCTTGTCAAGACTATTCAAACGAGTCCAAACTCGACGGTTTTATCTTGTTTAGTTTAGGAGTTCCTATGGCCATCTTCCGATACGATCTTGAGACCCTGGCTATCATGTAGCACAAGAGTGTTGGTCAAGACTATTTAAACGAGTCCAAACTCGACGGTTTTATCTTGTTTAGTTTAGGAGTTCCTATGACCACCTTCCGACGCTATCTTGAGACCCTGGCTGTCATGTAGCACAAGAGTGCTTGTCAGGACTATTCCAACAAGTCCAAACTCGACAGTTTTATCTTGTTTAGTTTAGGAGTTTCTATGGCCACCTTCCGACACCATCTTGAGACCCTGGCTGTCATGTAGCACAAGAGTGCTTGTCAAGACTATTCAAAAGAGTCCAAACTCGACGGTTTTATCTTGTTTAGTTTAGGAGTTCCTATGGCCACCTTCCGACACCATCTTGAGACCCTGGCTGTCATGTAGCACAAGAGTGCTTGTCAAGACTATTCAAACGAGTCCAAACTTGACGGTTTTATCTTCCGATCGGCCACCTTCCGATTCCATCATGAGACCTGCTTCAAGGTACCATATTATTGCATTGTCACCGAAGTTACGTAAGTAAACCAAATTTCAACCTAATCTGACGACAGGAAGTGGTTCTAATTAACTCGCAAGATTTGTCCCATACTATCGACCATAAAACACGTCGGACATAAGTTATTAAAAATTTTATCGCAGATCCCCCGACCTTGTCACTGCTGGTCACTTTTTTTTTTTTTATACTACGTTGGGTGGCAGACAAGCATACGGCCCGCCTGATTTGAAGCGGTTGCCGTAGCCATATTAACGCTCGCAACATAAAATATCGCTCGCGAGTCGCCACCGCCGCTGCCAACTCAGCATCTCCTTCCTTTCTGGTGACCTCACTCACTCGCAGGAACACAACAACCCTCAAGGGAATTGTTATTTGGCTGCGGTATTCTGTGAGGTGGAGGTACATTACCCAGTCGGGTAGCTAACAATTAGGCTCCCTACCTCTCTTTTCGCCAGAGCTTCGTTTGTCAGTCAGCAGGGTGCACCGCGTGCAGCAGAAGTTGGCCTAGGTTCAAAGATGTTGATAAACCACTTACACCCCATAAATTTCACATTTGTGAGACTCCCCCCCTCCCTAGTGTGTCGTCACATATATTGCAATTTTACATCTAGACTTGCAAATGTTTTTGAGTTTTTCGTTAAATGTTCAAAGTTTGTGTTTTGACACTTAGATTGTAATAGATTTCGAAATGTCACGTCACGAAATTTAGGACCCCTCCCACCCCCTTGTCACACAATATCACACTTCGTCGACCCCCTCCCTCCCCCTTAACGTGTGACGTAATTAATGCATATCTTGTCATTGATGATTATTGATTAAACTTAGTCCTAATTTTTGTCTTTATAGCTGTTGATCTAATAAGACGTAATGCTCATCAATTTGTAACAAAATTTTAAATCTTCAACCAGGAAACGTTAATATCGTTGTTAGCCACGGTGCCAGACCCAATCGAACGCCTTCGCCATATCAAGACAAGCAGCTAATGCCTCACCTTGACTCTTCACGGCTGAAGCCCAGCGATATGTAAGATACATTAGTAGATGACCAGTCGAGTGACCATGCCGAAACCCGTATTGATGGTCGCTGATCAGGTCGTGCTCTTCTAGGTATTTCAGGAGCCGGTTGTTAATGAGGCGCTCCATTACCTTGGAGAGACGGGAGGTAACAGCGATAGGCCTGTAATTCGATGGGTCTGATCTGTCACCCTTTTTGGGCACAGGATGCACGTTCGCAGTCTTCCACGATGACGGAACCTGTATTATTTGCTTCTTGTATGCTTTGTCCATGACAAAGAATATTCAGTTTCCAATGCTTTGTCTGATAGTTAATAAATTGAATATAGCAGATCTTTGACTTTATCTCTAAGCCATTTTGATCTAGCCAGTCACATATTGAATTTTTAGTCAAATTTACAGTCTCATCATAATTTTATATTTTATCATACTGATGTAACACTGAAAAATGTAATTCCAGCCACTACACTACGGGTATTATAATACGGTCAGGAACATTTTTAACTGACGAAATTTTTATTTTATTTTATTTATTTATTTATTTTAATTTGCCATTATCGTGGACAATCCTTATTCATCCCGCTGCTGGGATACGGATCTTAGCACGGAAATGTGCTCACGCACCTTTAAAGGTTAGGACCGTATCTCTGAAATATCGGTTTTGATGATTTTTTTAGCCCACCCTTACCGGAAGGGTGCTCGTTAACTGGTTACGCTGACGATGGTATGTAATTAATCAATGCTAATTCAAGATCTATCATAGAGAAACTAGCCAACACTAGCCTAGGGTTAATTTCAGATTGGGGTTATCGTAATCGTCTCGATTTTGCGCCACATAAAACATATCAACTCTTGCTTAAGGGAAATTTACAGGTGTCACCGCGATTTCATTTTAATGGAGTATCAGTTGCAGTTCGGTTTGTTACTAAAAATAAAAAAAAATCTAAAAATAAATAATTACTAAAAATAAAGCCATTCAATTCAAAAAGCAAACCCTTGGGTTTGCTTTTTGATAGAAATTTAAATTATATCGAACACCTGAGGCAAGTAGGTGAAAAAGCAAAAAATAATTTCTATGCCTTAACACGAATTTCTAACTCTACGTGGGGATTAACCTTCAAAACGTTAAAAAATATTTATAGCGTACACATACACATACTTAGGTTGTGTTACGTACGGTTCACCTGCGTGGGCAGATAGGGCTACTATAGGTGCAGCACGTCGTAAATTGCTTCAAAGCCAGCGCCTTGCTCTGATATTTTTATATAAGTCGTATAGAACTGTAAGCACCGAGGCACTACCCGTGCTAGCAGGTGTGTTACCAGTAGACTTTTGTTTTTTTTTTATACCAAAATTGTAATAAACGTACCTATCTATCTATCTACCACGTCGGGTGGCAGACAAGCATACGGCCTGCCTGATGTAAAGCGGTTACCGTAACCGTAACCGTTAACGCTCGCAATATAATATATCACTTGCGCGCCGCCACCCCCACTGCGAACGCAGCATCTCCTTCTTTTCTGGTGACCTCACTCACTCGCAGGAACACAACAACCCTCAAAGGAATTGTTATTTGGCTACGGTATTCTGTGAGGTGGAAGTACATTCCCCAGGCGGGTAGCTTACAATTACGCTCCCTACCTCTCTTTTCGCCAGAGCTTTGTTTGTCAGTCAGCAAGGTGCACCACGTGCAGGTGAAGTTGGCTTTGGTTCAAAGATGTTGATAAACCACTTACACCCCAAAGACTTAGAAGTACAACGCCGCGCTTCAATGTACTATACATCTAAAAATATGGTGCCTGATTTCTTGAAAATGCGTGATCGTGAAAAAATACTTAGACTGTTCAAATCTATTCATAATGAAGTACTTGAAACATAGCTGTCTGAATGGCAGGAAAGCATTTCAATCTGTAAGAGATAGATTAAAGAAAAAGTGGTTAGAAGTCGACCACCCCGTCACGCAATTTTTAACTGGACATGGCAATTTTAAGGCTAAACTCTTTTCGTTTAAATTAGTGCCGTCGCCCTTATGCGAATGTTCTAGTGCTAATTATGAATTCGATCAAACCACAGTATAAGTAATAGTACTAACGTACAGTATGGACACTCTCTGCCGCTCTCAATAGTCGACCTCACCTCACCTCCCCTATGGAACCGATTTGGAACCGTTCGCAAGGAATGCCACAACGTGCGAATTGACGTCGCTCGTGTTTTATTTTTCATTCAGCAAAATAAAGATGGGAGTGACTTGTGCAGTGGACGGATGTTTCAACACATGGAAATCAAAAAAAGAAATCAATTCGATCCCTTTTTGAAATAAAGTACTGATTTTTTTTATAAATTACCTAAAAAGCATGCGGTAGCCATAGTTTCATCATAACTAATTCATGTCTGTCAAAGTAGGATACAAGATACAATTAATACGAGATGAGAAAAGGATAGCGTTATAGCAGGTTTATGTCTCAAAGAGCAAGTGAGTGCGCAGACGCGGATATGATATTGCTGTCACTTGAGTTATGGTGGTTTATTGTTAATATTTACAATTTTCTTATTTACATTTCAATGTTTATTGCGCGTGATGTCATGTGTGGTATTAGTTTTAAATTACGTTTGTTCCATGCGAATATGAAAATGAATCAAATCATTACGCATATATATGAATAGTAAAAAGCTACAATTAGTGAGAATGAAATGGTTTGACCATTACAATGAACCGGTGTTCGGAAGGCGAACAATCGATTTAGTGGTGATTAGAAAATATAAAATTTTGGGTAAGGTAGCAATGGCAATTAAACAAGGCGTTTTGTAAATATTGGCTGAAGTCAGAGTAGTGTATTTACTATGTTTTTTTTTCTTCACTACGCCCACCTGATGTGAAGCGGTTACCGTAACCATATTAACGCTCGCAACATTAAATATCGCTCGCGCGCTGCCATCCCCGCTGCCAACGCAGTAACTCCATCCTCTCTGGTGACCTCACTCACTCGCAGGAACACAACAATCCTCAAGGAAATTGTTATTTGACTGCGGTATTCTGTGAGGTGGTGGTACTTCGTCAGTCGGGCTGCTTAAAAAATACGCTATGTCCGACTAATAATTGAATAATGTCAGCCCTAGAGAACGTCACTGAAACATAGACACGTGTACAGACGTCATTTGGTATGCAAAAGCGCCATTTTTGTATGGAGTGGCCGGGGTTTGATCAAACATCACACCATGTTCTCTGGGAGTGTGATCTTTGGCGGCGGGAGCGGGATGACATATTGAATTGACATATTGAAGCAACAAGGGAGAATTAGAATTACCAAGCGTTCAGACGATTTTGCAATTCATATTATTGGAATCGATGTGTTTTTTTGTGTGTGTGACTCAAAGTTTTAGGTCCTCAATAGTGTTAGAAACTTAAAATCCGTGGTGCACGGCAGTTGAGCTTCTCTTGACTAGCCATCTCTTTAGGCTTTTAATGCCTTATTTACCATATTGCTGTCTCTCACATTGCTAAGAGGGGAAGTCAAACCATTCCAAAAGCTTCCTACTCCTACTAATTTCTTCTGATTAAATTCGTAGCGAGTTCCAAGACAGTAGTTTCACTCCCTGCAATGGACTTCATTGTTCATTGTCTTTTTTGACTGCAATTTTGGACTGCAATGGACTTCATTGTTCATTGCCTTTTTTGGCATTCGCCGCTGTTAATTTTGGCTACACAGGAGACACAGTGGTGATGGGCCCCCGTCCTGATCGTAGTTATACCCAAAAAAATATCTATATCTAACTAAACCTAAGTAAACTAAACTAAACCAGTGCATACTCCCCGCCATGATCTACGGTGCAGAAAGTTGGACTGTTGGACTGGTCCATAAATTGAAAGTTGCGCAGCGAACGATGGAGAGGGCTATGCTCGGAAATTCGACGGAGAACTAAATTTTATTTTTTATTTTATTTTATTTATTTATTTAGAAACAAACAGTCTTACATTAATCTATTGTTAAACACATATTTAAGAAAAGACCTATAGTTTCATTTATTTCTTATTTTACCTTATATAGTAGGCCACACAACATTCACTAAGCACATACATAAATTTGTCGACATAGCTCTTTAGAGTCTGCCGGCTGAAGTGGCAGTGGGCCGGCCACATCTGCCGAGTCAGTGATGGCAGATGGGGGAGGAAATTCCTAGAGTAGACCTGGTATGAGGCGACGAAACGTCGGGTGTTCCCAGCTAGATGAATCGATAACCTCAAGAGAACGGCCGGAAGCGGCTTAGGTCCAGATATGGTGAAAGGCATTAGGGATGGCCTATATCCTGAAGTGGATAGATACAGGCTAATGATGATGGTATCTATGTAAATCTGACTTTTGTACCCATAATTTTACAGTAAATAAAGTTTAAATTGTGCAAATAAATGAAATACAATCAACTTCAATGCAATCATTTATTCAAACTCAAAAGACACAAAGGAAAAACACATTTTTAATCATTTTGGATTAATTTTGACACTAGTATCAATTTATTTATTAATTTATTGGTACCAATGACATTATAGATATTAAAAAAGAGGTACATATCACACTAGCGCGCAGAAAATAAGGCAGTGAAATTGTGACAACTGTCACAATTTGATGTAGATCCATCTCTTTCTACATCATTATTCCTATTATCATCTTTAGCATTGTTGTTAGATTTTATTTGTCTATCGAAGCGGAACAATTCTAAATATCACGGAGTGTGAAGGTATGGTCATCTACCTCTATAATCATAATTAAATACAATATCATGGACTGGCATAAGATTTTTAACAGTCATCAAGGTGTGACTTCTTTCCTCCCGAAGATGAAGAAGAACTAGATGAACTGTTGGCGCTACTACTGCTGTTAGCGCTGTTGCTGCTGCTGCTGCTGTTAGAGATACTGCTG
The DNA here is from genome assembly GCA_937001555.2 of Hypsopygia costalis. Taxonomy (NCBI): domain Eukaryota; kingdom Metazoa; phylum Arthropoda; class Insecta; order Lepidoptera; family Pyralidae; genus Hypsopygia; species Hypsopygia costalis. Next base: position 2,852,996 of record OW443355.2, read on the forward strand.
CTATTGGAGCTACTGCTGTTGTTAGAGCTACTGCTGTTACTGGCGCTATTGGCACTGCTGCTGCTGTTGGCAGTGCTACTGTTGTTAGAGCTGCTGCTGTTACTGGCGTTATTGGCACTGCTGCTGCTGTTGGCAGTACTACTGTCGTTATAGCTGCTGCTGTTACTGGCGCTATTTGCACTGCTACTGCTGTTGGCAGTACTACTGTTGTTAGAGCTGCTGCTGTTAATGGCGCTATTGGCACTGCTGCTGCTGTCGGCAGTACTACTGTCGTTAGAGCTGCTGCTGTTACTGGCGCTATTGGAGCTGCTGCTGCTGTCGGCACTACTGCTGTCGTTAGAGCTGCTGCTATTACTGGCGCTATAGGCACTGCTGCTGCTGTTGGCAGTACTACTGTCGTTAGAGCTGCTGCTGTTACTGTCGCTATTAGAGCTGCTGCTGCTGTCAGCACTACTGCTGTCGTTAGAGCTGCTGCTGTTGCTGGCGCTGTTGGAGCTGCTGCTGCTTTCGGTACTACTACTGTCGTTAGAGCTGCTGCTGTTACTGTCGCTATTGGAGCTGCTGCTGCTGTCAGCACTACTGCTGTCGTTAGAGCTGCTGCTGTTGCTGGCGCTGTTGGAGCTGCTGCTGCTTTCGGCACTACTACTGTCGTTAGAGCTGCTGCTGTTGCTGACGCTATTGGAACTGCTGCTGCTGTCGGCACTACTACTGTCGTTAGAGATGCTGCTGTTGCTGGCGCTATTGGAGCTGCTGCTGCTGTCGGCACTACTACTGTCGTTAGAGCTGCTGCTGTTGATGGCGCTGTTGGAACTGCTGCTGCTGTCGGCACTACTGCTGTCGTTAGAGCTGCTGCTGTCAGAGCTGTTATCAGCGCTACTGCTGCTGTTAGAGTTGCTGTTGCTCGAGCTGCTACTGTTAGATCCTGAGCTATAACCACCGTGATGGCCACCGTGATGACCACTTGAACCAGAATGAGAAGACCCAGATGAAGACGAGTCTCCACTAGAACTAGAATGTCCGTGTGAACCAGAGCTACTGCTGCTCTTAGAATTGCTGTTGCTTGAGCTGCTACTATCAGATCCTGAACTATGGCCACCGTGATGACCACTCGAACCGGAATGAGAAGACCCAGATGTAGAAGTGTGTCCATTAGAATGCCCATGTGAACCAGAGCTACTGCTGCCGTGAGAATTGCTGTTGCTGGAGCTGCTACTGTCGGAGCAATCGCTTTCTTTCTTACCATGATGACTACTTGATCCGGAATGAGAAGATCCAGATGAAGAAGACTGTCCACTAGAATGCCCATGTGAACCAGAACTGTGGGAAGACGAGGATGAATCGGATTGTGCACTGGAGCTAGATCCTCCATGTGAACCAGAACTGTGAGAAGATCCGGATGATTGGGTATGTCCACTGGAGCTAGATTGTCCATGTGAGCCAGAATTGTGAGCAGACGAGGATGAATCGGATTGTGCACTGGAGCTAGATCCTCCATGTGAACCAGAACTGTGAGAAGATCCGGATGATTGGGTATGTCCACTGGAGCTAGATTGTCCATGTGAGCCAGAACTGTGAGCAGATGACGATGAATCTGATTCTGCACTGGAGCTAGATCCTCCATGTGAACCAGAACCGTGAGAAGATCCGGATGATTCGGAATGTCCACTGGAGCTAGATTGTCCATGTGAACCAGAAATGTGAGAAGATGAGGATGAATCGGATTGTGCGCTGGAGCTAGATCCTCCATGTGAACCAGAACTGTGAGAAGATCCGGATGATTCGGAATGTCCACTGGAGCTAGATTGTCCATGTGAGCCAGAAGTGTGAGCAGACGAGGATGAATCGGATTCTGCACTGGAGCTAGATCCTCCATGTGAACCAGAACTGTGAGAAGATCCGGATGATTCGGAATGTCCACTGGAGCTAGATTGTCCATGTGAGCCAGAACTGTGAGCAGACGAGGATGAATCGGATTGTGCACTGGAGCTAGATCCTCCATGTGAACCAGAACTGTGAGAAGATCCGGATGATTGGGTATGTCCACTGGAGCTAGATTGTCCATGTGAGCCAGAACTGTGAGCAGATGAGGATGAATCTGATTCTGCACTGGAGCTAGATCCTCCATGTGAACCAGAACCGTGAGAAGATCCGGATGATTCGGAATGTCCACTGGAGCTAGATTTTCCATGTGAACCAGAAATGTGAGAAGATGAGGATGAATCGGATTGTGCGCTGGAGCTAGATCCTCCATGTGAACCAGAACTGTGAGAAGATCCGGATGATTCGGAATGTCCACTGGAGCTAGATTGTCCATGTGAGCCAGAAGTGTGAGCAGACGAGGATGAATCGGATTCTGCACTGGAGCTAGATCCTCCATGTGAACCAGAACTGTGAGAAGATCCGGATGATTCGGAATGTCCACTGGAGCTAGATTGTCCATGTGAACCAGAAATGTGAGAAGATGAGGATGAATCGGATTGTGCGATGGAGCTAGATTCTCCATGTGAACCGGAACTGTGAGAAGACGACGCTGAATCGGAATGTGCACTAGAGCTAGATCCTCCATGAGAGCTAGATCCTCCTGTAGATGAAGATTGCGATTGGCTTGATGACGAGCTCGAAGATCCACTATGAGTTGAAGATTCTGAAACAGATAAAATTTCCATTATCATATTTACAAAATATTCAGTTACATACTTAGTTTACTAGCGGCTCATTCTGCACTTTTATTTGCTTACAAGAGTCAGCATTCGTTTTGGTTTGTCATACTTCGGAAAACATGTCAGTAATTTCTAGATACCTATTATAAATAAAAAAAATCATCCTCCATATTGAAGGATTTTTTTTGACATGTATACGTCTTTCAAATTGCTTTCGTAGGGAGACAAATCATAAAAACGAATGATAACAAAATCGGGGAATACAGTTTGGCATTGTAGCTACATACCTATCTAACATCTCCATCCAAAATACAATCACACCACTGGATAGATGAAGGATCAAAGAATTTACTGAAATCTGGCTCATCTATCGGCTTTGAATTTTCTGCGACTGAAGGAGAGAACAATAACAGTAACATTATATACTTGCTGTATATAATGTTACTGTTATTGTTTACATAACCAACAATAGCAGTTAGAAGCAGTCAATCCCAACCAACTCAATCCCTGCCTTTCTCACAATTTACAATTAACCTCACCTCCCGTCTGAACCGATTATAGAACCCATCGCAAGCGATGCCACCCGAATAAGCCAAAGTAATTAAAACCCAAAGGATCACATATCCCACTAAAGTACACAATAATATGTTAACGCGTGTTTTAGGTTATTTCATACTTTTGCAAGAAAAAAAGACGCCATTGTGTCGATTATGATTCCTTTCGGTTAATTTATAAAGAGACACCAAGTACATTAAAGCGCCGAGATAATAAGAACAGCGATATCACAGCGTCAGATCTCCCATACGACAGGAACCGTTTTCTGACGCAATTTAGTATAGGTATGCCATAGTTATAACAACATAATTTATAATAGAAATTAATAACCTTTATACACAAACGAACCGTGGTCTGCAAGGATTCCCTGATAACAATTCACCTTAAGTTGTTTTAGGACTAGTCCGTACCTTAAACGGGACGGGTGCCCATCACGTACCACTGTGTCTCCTGTGTAGCCAGAATTAACAGCGGCGACCATCACCAAAAAAAGGCGATGAACAAAGCCCTCTGCAGTCCTGGGGGTAAGACTACGGTTGCCTTAGAACTCAAAACGAATTAAGTAAAAAGCTTCTGGCATTTGACTTCCCCTCTTATCAATATGAGAGACAGCAATATGGCAAATAAGGCATTAAAAGCCTAAAGAGATGGCTACTCAAGTGTAGCTCAACTGCCGTGCACCACGGATTTTAACACTATCGAGGACCTAAATCATTGATTTGTTACCTAACACATCGATTCCGTGCCATGTGGTTTCCCTCAGACTAGAATAGAATCACTCCGTCTCTTCCCGTAGACGTCGTACAAGGCGACTAAGGGATATATATATTACCAAACATCGATCAGGCCTCCCCAACCCGTTTGGCCAGCGTGGCGAGTGTAGGCCAAATCCTCCATCTGTCTAGGACGGTCGATGTCGTACTCCTGTGGTGGAGACTAAAATGACCTGATGATGACGATGATGACATCGATTCCAATAATATGAATTGTAAAATGGTCTAAACACCTGGTAAATCTCTACCAAATCAGAATAGTATAGTAGTCTTTACCTTGTGAACTGGAGCTGGATGAGCTCGAGCTTGATGAGCTGGAGCCTGATGATAAATGACTCGACCCCTCTTCGCAATCTGCGCCGGGATCTGAAATATGAGAGAGCGTAATTATCATATGTTTTCTTTAATAACTTTTATACTTTCGCGTTGCATGATTTAATCTAGAAGTTATCTGCGGCATGGAACCCAGTGATTAAGATCACTCAACCTCGTTTTGGTTTGCAGTCGGGTAACGGACAGAATACGGACGCGTCGGTTAGTTCGCAGAATAGGGATGTCGTGAGTGTAGTATGTCGCGGTACATGGATATCGAAACACGGGGGTAGATGAAGATTCATCGACCTCGACAACGGAGACAGAGTAACACCGCTGAGACAGTCAGCCTGTGACCACGGCCGGTGCAAACTGGTTGAAACGTCAGGCAATAATAAAGATATGTAAATACCCGTATGCATGATCGCGTTAATACCCGTTCTTATATTTCACATGTTTTCTTATTTGTCGAGGAACACATGTTAAATTAGAAGAGCTCGAAGGCGTCGTTGCGCATTTCAATCTAATCGATCTTGCCAGTTAAGCAACCTGAGTATGGATAGATTTATTTATCTTGAGTTGCGTGGTCGCTTCACAAAAGACCTTGGCTGACGATACTGTTGAAACATCAATCAGAGAAAAAGAAATACTTACAAGGCGCAGCGAAGACGGCGACGATGACGGCCTGGAAAGAACAAAACAATTATAATTAGAAAATACTATAGTACTGTAACGTGTGAACGGGCACCCACCACACATTCCCACCACTGCGTCTCCTGTGTAGCCAGGATTAACAGCGGTGACCATCAAAAAGGCAATGAACAATGAAGTCCATTACAGTCTCGAGGGTAAAACTACGGCTACCTTGAACTATACTCTATACTCACAACGAATTTAATTAGAAGAAATTAGTAGGAGTAGGAAGCTTTGAACTTTGGCTTCCCCCTTGGCAATGTGAGAGACAGCAATATGACAAATAAAACATTAAAAGCCTTGAAAGAGATGGCTAGTAAAGTGAAGCTCAACTGCCTTGCACCACGGATGATTAAGGAATAGGTACGCAGGAGTTTAGGTCTGAAATAATTAATACTGAAATTTAGCAAAGGACCACAGTCTACGTTGTGGCAGGCTCTTTCTCTTTTTAGGCCCGTTTTCAGAAAATATTTGCGCGTAAAGCAATTTAACAAAATGCAGCTAATATTCTTGCTATGTACACGTGACTTTAGCATTTGCAATGTCGTCGAAATATTATTAAAGGAAAAATTGAAAAACATGACTTCTTCTTTTTGTATCCTTTTTTTTATATAAAATATCACTTGCGCGACGCCAACCCGCTGCCAACGCAGCAACTCTTTCCTTTCTGATGACCTCACTCACACCCCGGAACATAAGAACCCTCAAGGGAATTTTTATTTGGCTGCGGTATTCTGTGAGGTGGAGATATTTCCCCATACGGTGAGCCGATCAGTCGTTAGCCGTCAGAGTGAGGAAAGTCCTAGGCTGGTGGCCACGTATGTGGGGACCAAGCGTAGGGCGCCTCCTCTCTAGATGGACCGACGATCTCAAAAAAGTGGCTGGTAGCGGTTGGATGCGGAAAGCGGAGGATCGCATATGGTGGAAAGCATTGGGAAAGGCCTATATCCAACAGTGGGTAGATACAGGCTGATAATGATGATGATGATGACGCTGAGCCGCGCTACGTCTCTTTCGCGGGACCGTTGTTTGTAAGTCAGCAGGGTGCAACCCGTGCAGGTGAAGTTGACTTTGAATCAAAGGTGGAGATGAGTCACCCCAAACGCAACAAATATTGCAAACAAATGTCGCTCTTAATTCTGTTTTACACGGTATGGCATACATTGAGCAATATACAAATACAGACAATTCAGTAAAATAATATTTAATCAGCAGTCCCAATACCGGGAAAACATTATTTGGATAAAAATATTAATTTGATATTAACCACGAACCAATTTGAACCTTGCGCCATCTGTATAATAGCTAATCTTCGTCTCATAATCAAGCCATCCGCATTATCAATTGGCAGGGGCCCAGATTCAGTTGAAGTAAGTAATTTCGATAAAGCAAGCATAACACAGAGTTGTTTAGTTATGGCTGATTCATTTTCAGACGAAGTCAAAGTTAGTATTGTCGAAAAAGGCCCATTACTGTCTCCTGCATAGCCTGGATTAACAGCAGTGACCAACGAAAAGGCAATGAACGGTAAAGTTCTGTGCATTCCCGAGGGTCAAACTACGACTGCCTTGGACAAACGAATTACATCAGAAGGAATATTGCAATAAGCTTTAAAATTTGACTACCCGTCTTGGCAATTTTAGAGCCAACAATAAGGCATTAAAAGCCTAAAGAGATGGCTAGTCAAGTGAAGATCTACTGCAGTGCACCATGGAAATCGAAAGAGACACGTAGTCATGTAAAGATCAGTAGAGCTTCATATGACTGCATGCGTGCGCGTGCAGTAGTGAGTGATGCGCTGCAGTAGCAGTGCACCACAGAAGTCAATGAGATTCATGATTTCAGATTTATCGAAAATAATATAATTCACAATAAAAAAGAAATATGAAATAATAACTCACCGCTAGGGCCAGGATGAAGAAGCTTAGCCTCATGGTGGATTTTGAGTTTCGCCGTCGAGTAGTCTGAATTTTCCCATTGAAAAATCAGCTTTTATAGCAAACGTTGATATTAAAAAACATAAAGGAACATCTGTTCAAATAGTTTTGTTTGCAAGATATAAGAAGAATATAAATTATTGTCATTTATTACAGTTGTAGGGTTCTTATTATTTTTATTGCTGGTATTATACCTGTTCAATTACTAAATAAATTCGCTTTGCTCTTCTCACCATTCTTTAAGTCTTCAATATTTTCTTCCTGTTTCCAGCACATTCTCTTCTTCCCATTCTAGGTTATGGAGTATATTACCGTAATTCCATAGGAGGGTCTGTTAAATAAATCAGAGAGCATTCTTAATCTTATACATCAGGTTTGTCTTCTGTTTCAGCAAAGATAACATTTGTTTTAGTTTTAAACTGTTGCATTATTCAAAATGTTGCTTTTATTACTATTATTTTAAAGAATTTTTATTTTGTGTTCGTTTGTAAAAGTTTATACTTATCATATATTTCATTTATGTGCAATAAAGAATTTATATAACACTAGCTTTCGCCCGCGGCTTCGCTCGCGTGACATTCGGGGCAAACACATGTTTACTCATTAATCAATAGAAGTACTCGTGTAAAATTTAGGATAAAATATTCCAACTAATCTCGTTTTCCCATATAAACCAACTAATCTCCTTTTCCCATACAAACTTTGGACTCCGTTTTACCCTCTTAAAGGTAAAATGGATTAGTATAAATAAATATAAGTGATCGCGATAATTATTAATATCATGATATTAATAATTATCGCGATCAGGATGACTACTAAAATAAAAGTAATAAAAAAAAGTAACTTAAGGTCATGTCCTTAGGTTACTTTTTTTTATTTCAAAACTAAATGATGTAACTATGTACAAGCATCTTGAATTTGTTTGTTTATATAAATTTATTGTATATATGTATTCGCAGGAACACAACCCTCAAGGGAATTATTATTTGGCTGCGGTATTCTGTGAGGAGCTTACTTCCCAAGCCGGGCAGCTTACAAAATACACTATGCCATACTTCTCTTTTCGCCAGAGCCTCGTTTATCTGTCAGCAGGGTGCACGACGTGCAAGTGAGGTTGGCTTTGGTTCAAAGATATTGATACATCACTTACACCACAAACATTCATAGATATAATAATAAATAAATATTCCTGAGCATATTTACATTTTTTTGCCTCAAACTCGACTTTGAACGACGGGGACGCTGCACTGCCTTCCATCCCGCGGTGTGGTGATTCCATGCCGGAAATCTCATTTACTCAACGAGATGTCCAGCGGGCATTACTATCCCTCGATGTTCATAAGTCGAGTGGGCCAGATGGCATTCCGGCAGTGGTGCTAAAGCTGTGTGCTCCTGAGTTGTGTCCTGTTCTTACGCGCCTTATAAATATATTGAATAATAAAATAAATTGACTATTTTTTACGCCTTATAACCAGCGATCGGCGTTAGTAGTGCCATTTGGGGTCAATGGACTTGAATGTTCATGTTAATATGGATATGACCACGGGATTCCGGGATTACGTTTAGTCTAGTTTAGTAGTACATTATATTTTTCCGGTTGTCGTGTAATACGTGAAAATTCGATTATATAGAAATTAGAAAAAGAAATTCTCCAGACGAACAGTTAAGAAAAACAATAAAATAAAAGTGAAGTTAAGTTAAATAATAGCATGGTAAAGCATATAAATAGGTACGTAAAATAAAAATAGTACTAAAATAAATCAAAGTTAAATAAACATGTTTAATGAAAATGCCGGGATTTGGGAGACATATCCATATTAAAACAACGGTCACAAATCCCGCGTAATGGCACTACCAACGCCGATCACTGCTTATAACTAATGACATAGTCCCACCCTTGTGAATTCACTCAGACTGCACATAAATAGATCCAAATCGTTGGCCATAAGGATGACAGTGCGAAGCGCGCGCGTCATAGGAGCCTCATGCAACAGATTTGTTCTGCCTTGAGGGACCACCAGCAACCTAGGCTGATGCCGTCTTTCCACGTACTTATTAGGAACATAGAGGCCTATTTGCTCCAATATATTCATATATACTACAAAACATAGTTAACTTGTTGTTGCCAGTTGGTGAAGGCCAGTACAGTCAAGCCGCGTAGTTACCTAAAGAAATCTGTTCTATTTATATTTTCATGGTTTTTATTTTCAATTCAACCTCAACAAAAGTCAAATTCCTACTAATTTCTTCTGATTAAATTCGTTGTGAGTTCCAAGGCAGCCGTAGTTTTACCACCGGGACTGCAATGGACTTCATTGTTCATTGTCTTTTTTAGCGGTCGCCGCTGTTAATCCTGGCTACACAGGAGATACAGGTGTGGTGGGCCCGCGTCTTGTTTATACCCCCGTATGTACCTAAGCACATAAGTCAAAAGTTTGTTTTTCAAATTGTGTTTTCGGACTTTTGTCACACTCTTCCTCATTCTTTTTGAAAATGAACTTACTGGACGATTCTGTGACATTCCAACTGTGTACATATGTTACTGTAAAAGCCCGAACAACGGTTTATACTAGGATTTTCTAGTAAATCTTAAGATATACCAACTATAATTGTAAAAGTCCGAACAGGGGGCTTACCACAACTCTTATTGCGATTCAATAACTGAATATAATGCTTATACCAATGAATAAGCCACTCTATTCAATTTGAATAGAGTCGCGAATAGAGTTGCGATTCATAAACTGAATAGAATGCTTATTCATTGGTATGAATAAGCATTCTATTCAGTTTATGAATCGCAATAGGAGTTGGTGGTAAGCCCCCATATTGCGATTCGTACTTGTACGACCATTCACTTGATAAGTCTTAGGATCACAGGCAAGGTAAATGTTGAAAAATACAAGTTCCTAATGTGTGTTGTAACAAATAAAATGTTTTTTTACCCCACCTATTAAATAACAATTGATTAACTGTCTTTTTTCAATTAATGTTTTTTTATTTCAAAAAAATATTTTATTGTATTTTTTTTTGTTAAATAACTAACAAATTCGTTTGTAACAAGTATTTTTTTATAAATAAATGGAAATTGATGGTCTTTTATAAATTTGTTTGTTAAAACTTATATAATAAAAAAAATACTGATTCAGTTAGATTAGCCAATGTGAGCGTTATGTTTGTGAGAAGATAATTTTACGCGCGTTATTTCTTACTATTTAAGAAGTATTGTTTTAAAACAAAATTTCACTAGTTACTAAAAATATTAAATAAAAATATCAAATGAAAATAATTTAAAATAAGGTAAGGTTTTGACTCATAGTTAATTGAAATAAATAATTAAGAAATAATCCATTGTTTTATTCCCAAAGCCAACCAGCCGTCAGTGGTAAAACCTAGCATGTACTAAATTGTAATGGTAAAAGCCGGAAAAAATCATGTTTTTATAAAGAAAACTAAATATTTACCAGCTTACATCGGTAAATCCTAATATTTACTAGTAAAACCTAAGATTTACCAATATACGGACTTTTACAGTAACATAAAAAGCTTCTCGTTTGGGGAACTCACTCACGCGTGTCGGCGCGCGAGAGATACCTCGTGTTACAAGCGTTTATATGCCTACGATAACCGCGTCACATAAGGCGGGTCGTATGCTTGTTTTCCCACCCGACGTAATATAAAAGAAAACCTAGAGAGTTTTTATATTCCTGTGACTGAGCGGGTATCCAGAAAGGAAGTTCTGCGTTGGCAGAGGGGCTGCCAGCGCCTTACCGGATACAGAAGTTACCATAGTGTAGATAATTTCAATAACTAATTAGTAATCTGTGATAGTATGAACAAAAACAAAACCAGTCAAGTGCGTGTCGGGCCACGAGCGTTAGAGTTCCGCAGTTTTCAGGTTCAGCGGTTTAAGCGTGAAAAGGTAACAGACAGACACATTTTCGTATTTATAATACTGGAATAGACCAAGGCGTACGTTTAGCGATTAAATCGAGGATGTGTTAAAAAAAATGGGGTGCGGCTTGGACACGGCCGTGTGTGTACGTGAATACGGTATATGCACTAAAATTATCTCAAAATGGCAGCGCTTCCCCTTCCCCTGATCACACGCGATGTTTCATAGTCCTTACTTAACGTAATAAATTCTTTGATCCTTCATCTATCCAGTGGTGTTATTGAATTTTGGATCCCTCCTCCCCCAGACGCGATTTTCTATATTTAGGTCATGGTCTTAAGGTTAGGTCCTTAGGTAGGTCATGGCAACATATCTACAGATTTGTGTATATGGAGATACTATCCAAAAATTTTTTTTGTATATAATTTTATAATTTAACCGGCTGACCCGGCAAAAGTTGTTTTGCCATAAAAAATAGATAAGAACCTATTTTCAGACCTACTGAATATACATATAAAATTTTATCAAAATCGGTCAAGCCGTTTCGGAGGTGTATGGTAACTAACACTGTAACACGAGAATTTAATATAATAGAGATAATAAACATTTTATTTTTTTGACATGGTTGTTTTTGAATCAATTAAACAATACAATATAAAACTAAATCATCTAAAACTAAATAATACTAAAATAAAACTAACATAAAACATATTATTTTATACATAGTATTTAGTTTATTTTAATTAGTTTTAATTTAGATGTATTAATTTAATTTTATCTATTTTAAGTTTACAATAAGTTTAATTTAATCTTTTCGATGTCTTATTCTTTAAAAATAAATATTGTTATAAATAAATAAGATACCTAAAACTAAAATATTACACACAAATATTTGTCATGTGCGGGAATCGAACCCTCGACTACCGGGCTCATTAAATAAAAGAGTTTTCGTTTACTACGGAACCAAGATAAAAAAACTTATAAATCTTCTACTTTTTAAGTAGAAGATTTATAAGTTTTTTTTTATCTTGATTGTCGACACTATTTTATATTAACATGTGTTTTAGACAGGGTTCGAAAAAATCCGATTTTTATAATAAATATCAAAAATCCGATTTTTTTATATACATACCTATATCCGATATATATCCAGGTTATGAAAACGAAGAGAATTTTATTCTGGGGATTAAACACTTAAAAATGTGAAAGGAATTTGTAAAATAATAATAAGGTCAAATTACCACTTTTTTACCACTTTTAATGAACACTAAAAAACAAGTACCTATTATTATAATAATCTTCATTTTTTTATTACCTCGTAAAATAATCCTTATATGACATGAAGTTAAGGTTTCAATCTCAATAAAAAGCTAGCCTGTACTGGTAAGTTAAAGGGGTTTCCCCTATTTTAAATGAGGTTGCCATTTTCGGAAGCAATCCAATGTATTCTTAATTGTAGTTTTTCGCTACGTGTTGCCAGGGTAAACATAAATCTCCAATAATTTTAGTTCAGAAGACAGGAAAAAATCAATTGATATATATCGTGATATATATTGAATATATATATATATTGATATATATCGTAGGACGTCCACCCACGAGGTGGACAGACGACCTCATTAAGACCGTAGGATCGCGCTGGATGCAAGCCGCTTCCAACCGGTCTTATTGGAGATCTAGAGGGGAGGCCTATGTCCAGCAGTGGACTTCCAATGGCTGAGATGATGATGATATATCATGATATATATCCGTTGATATATATCGGCGAACCCTGGTTTTAGAAAGACATGTTTTCCCAATAACATAGGAGTTTTCTTCGTTTGCCCAAGGAACCCTAATCACCTATAGCGGCCAGACAAACTGCGTAATTACAGTGTAAATAACGATATATGAACAAATAGAGGTAATTAATGTATGAAATAAATAAGTAATAAATTTCAATTAAACAACAAAACATCGTCAGTGGAAATAATTGCAAAAGTTTTCATTGTGACGACTGGCAACCATAGGCTATCTGACCAACATTTTTTTCGGTTTGATATTTAAAGACGTCTCAATAATATTAGGTGAAAGAATTACTTCGATAGCACAAACATCTCTCGAGATATGTTAATTTGAAAATCACAATTTTGAACTTTTCCGAAAACTCTCCATACAAAAGGCTACTGAGTAACAGGTTTGTATTTTGTATGCATCAAATCAGAAATTTGTACAACAGCTATGTTAAATATTACGTTTATGTAATTAGTATCATAAAAGTTATAGTATTCTCTATTGCTTCTCCAATGGAAATATTTTTTTTTCATACTTTTAAAATGAACTTTCCCGCCAAACTTTGATCGACCCTAAAATAAGTCGGACGGAAGATATTAGAATGAAAGTTTGCAGATCTTTATAGTTTTGTGTATTTTACGATATCGTTAAATAATTTATACAATTTTTTAACATTGTCAAATAGCCTATTATAAAAACGAATCGTATCAAATATCGAAGGAGATAACATTTTTTTTACCTTTTTTGAAACTACATATTTTGAAACCGAAAGGTGGGGTGTAGTGTAGCTAACGGCCGTGTGTGAACTGTGACGTGAATACGTTAAAAGCACTAAAATTATCTCAAAATGGCAGCGCTTCCCCTTCCCCTACACGCGATGTTTCATAGTCCTTACTTAGCGTAATAAATTCTTTGATCCTTCATCTATTCAGTGGTGTGATTGAATTTTGGATGGAGATGATAAATATGTAGCTGCAACACCAAACTGTATCCCCGATTTTGATATCATTCGTTTTTTTTGGATTTCCGCTCTTTTGAACGTTTCTCTGAAACCGTACAGTACGCGCCATTTTTTAACCGACTTCAAAAAAGGCGGAGGTTCTCAATTCGACTGATTTTTATTTTGTATGTATGTTATTCGATATCTTCACGAATTGTGAACCGATTTTCAAAATTCTTTTTTTATTTGAAAGGGTATGATTGCAAGGTGGTCCCATATTCACCTAGTCAGGATCTGATGATGGGATCCCTGGGAAATCAAGGGTAACCCTTTAATTTTATAAGGACGTAAGGTCAAATACTATTTTTTTATTTGAAAGCCCTATTAGTTTGGGTGCCGGCCGGCACCCACCCACTACCGTTAGCATGAACTAATTGGTGGCGGAAGCACGCAAATTAGTGTAGAACAAATTGCCTCTTATGCTTTTCCTTTACATTTAATTGGTGCAATAAAGTGTTTGTACTGTAAGTATATTTTTATTCATAGTGTCGCTAACTAGCCCTTAGCGCCATTAATCCCCTTAAGGGGTCATCCATAAATTACGTCACACGAATTTCATGATTTTTTGACCACTCCCCCCGTCCTTGTCACAGCTGGTCACATTTGTGAGACTCCCCCCCTCCCTAGTGTGACGTCACATATTTTGCAAATTTACATCTAGAGTTGCAAATGTTTCTGAGTTTTTCGTTAATAGTTCAAAGTTCGTGTTAACAATTAGATTATAATAGACTAGCGACCCGCCCCGGCTTCGCACGGGTGCAATGCTGATACTAAATGTACTACAGAAGGTCTTTGCGCTTTGTCCTATCCAGTCCTTCCCCAGTTATAGGCACACGCCGCCGGCTCCGCGGCCGGTACCGCCACAGCCGTTATGTCCCTGCATTTTAAATGTGTAATATCTTCTAAACTATTCATTTAAATTACATGCTGTGAAGGGCCATATTGATCTATATTAAATGCGCAATGTATTTAAGGTACTTAATTGGATAAGGATTAATTCTGTATTGCTTAAAATCGCTTCGTAAATAAGGCATTATTTCTTGTAAAAAGCAAAGGATAAAATAACGGTTATTGTGTGTTACCACTAAGAGATAGACATATACCATCGCGAACTTTTTTGTAGACCATTTTAAGGTGAACAATACTGTACTACATTGTTTTGATCTATCTCGTTGGGTTCAGCCAGCGTTTGCAATGAAAGAGCAAAAAAATGTGTTTATGACATCACATTAGAAACCTCTAAATTATCAGTGTTTTTCTACTATGTTATGCATATATTATACATATAAACTCCTCCATAATTCCAGTTGAATCACTCTATCTATTAAAAAAACCGCATCATAATCCGTTGCGTAGTTTCAAAGATTTAAGCATACAAAGGGACATAGGGACAGAGAAAGCGACTTTGTTTTATACTATGTAGTGATTTTGAAATGTGACGTCACGAAATTTAGGACCCCTCCCACCCCCTTGTCACACTATGTCACACTTCATCGACCCCCTCCCTCCCCCTTAACGTGTGACGTAATTTATGGATGGCCCCTAATAACATTGAAAATATTGAAGAGCTGACAATTGACGTTATTTCTTATACAAATATAATAATTAGCATGGAAATTAATGTATGTTGAAACAGACGTTCTTTATAAAAACACTAAACAATGATGTAGCATTCATTACCCACACGAAATTGCGTCGGAAAACGGTTCGTTTTTAGGGTTCCGTACCCAAAGGGTAAAAAGGAACCCTATTACTAAGGCTCCGCTGTACGTCCGTCCGTCCGTCTGTCACCAGGCTGTATCTCATGAACCGTGATAGTTAGAGAGTTGAAATTTTCACAGATGATGTATTTCTGTTGCCGCTATAACAACAAATACTAAAAAACAGAATAAAATAAATATTTAAGAGGGCTCCCATACAACAAACGTGATTTTTTTTGCTCGTTTTAGCTCGCAATCGATAACGGCAATAGGTAGACGCTTGAAATACTCACATAATATTTAGTTTTATATTCACTTTAAAAATAAATAATTAAATAAAAATAAAATAAATATTTAAGGGGAGCCCCCCTTAAACATTTGTTTTATTTTTATTTGCAGAGCGGGCAAAATGCCACGGGCCCTCGGACCAAGGGGGGGGGGGGGGGGGGGGGGAGAGAATTTTATTCTGTAAGGGGATTAAACACTTAAAAATATGAAAGGAATTTGTAAAATAATATAAGGGTCAAATTACCACTTTTTTACCACTTTTAATGAACACTTAAAAAGCAAGTAGGTACCTATTAAATATTTGTTTTATTTTTATTTGCAGAGCGGGCAAAATGCCACGGGCCCCCGAACCAAGGGAGCTCCAGGCTCGAGAGCTTAGTACAAAAAAGTATTTTTTTTTAAGTTAGGCTATAAATAAACAACATACAAACACACAACATATTTTAATAAGTACATTATAACAAATTCTAAAAACGCACAACAACAAATACTAAGAGCGCACGTTATATATTTCTTGAAAATAAAATTATAGATTATTAATAGAAAATGAGCAAACTCTTATTGCGATCAATAACTGAATAGAATGCTTATGCATACCAATGAATAAGCGACTCTATTCATTACATATTTCTATGAATCGCAATAAGAGTTGGTGGTAAGGGGGCAGGTCGTGCTTATTAGGGACCCCTGATATACAGCCTGATTTTCGTGCTTCGGAGCGCACGTTAGGCGGCTTAAGAACACTTGTGGGGTGTAAGGGTTCATCAACATCTTTGTACCAAAGCCAACTTCACCTGCACGCGGTGCACCCTGCTGACAGACAAACGAAGCTCTGGCGAAAAGAGAGGTAGAGAGCGTAATTGTAAGCTACCCGGCTGGGAATTGTACCTAGGTATATCAACTTTTTTTTACAAGAAATAAAGTATATTTAGGTCTGAGAAGAATATTAAACAGTATTTTAGAAAAATGAACAGTAATTTATTTATTTTATGTTTTAAATACATATGTTTTAGAGTTTCTCGCACAACCTATTAATTTACAGTCTTTATTAAATATTTAAATATTACATACGCCTCACCGCAACCAATGGCGAATCCAGCTTTGGCGCCACGCCAGGAGCTCATTCATTATAAATAAAAATCATTTATTACAAATAAAATAAATGCCTTTACGTCTAACACTAGTATTAAGCATTTTGCTGAAAACAGAATTTTGTGTACTTTCTTTTTGTTCAACAGTATAATATATCAATAAGTATAATGTAGTGAAAAACAGTATAATACTGTTTTTAACCCTAGTTGTACCTCCACCACACAGAATACCGCAATCAAATAACAATTGCCTCGAGGGTTGTTGTGTTCCTGCGAGTGAGTGAGGTCACCAGAAAAGAAGGAGGTGCTGCGTTGGCTGCGGAGGTGGCGACGCGCGAGCGATATTTTATGTTGCGAGCGTTAATATGGCTAGGGTAACCGCTTCACATCAGGCGGGCCGTATACTTGTTTTCCACATGTCGTAGTATAAAAAAAACTGCCCTCCGCCAACCCGCGTTGAGCAGCGAAGTGAAGTACGCTGTACACCCCTTCGATTGAGGAGAGCAGCAGTGGAATGAATATAGTATAATACATAGAAAATAAAATAAAGCACTATTTTCATCACATTTCTATCATACATTTATAATAATTTCTCATGCTCATGAACTTAGACTTCATCACCATGTGAATCCAGAAGTAGTCAAACTTCTCGATAACACAGACCTAGTGAGAAGACTCAAAAGAACAAGACCTTTTGAGTTAGTGTAGTAATAAGTGAGACAATATTAGTGATAGTGCATTAAATATAACACAACAAGAAAGTGTTTCACCTTAATAGGCAATAAAAAAAACTCAATGGACATTATTTTTAGACTATAATATTTAGAAGTTTATGTTAAAGTTAAATTACTTATTAGCCCATAAGCTAGATTGTAATATTTTAAAGTTATAATACTTTATAAAAAAAATATAATAATTTATAAAATATCTATGCAATAATGTATCAAATTAAAATAAATATAATTCGTTAATTCTTCTTCGGATAATTTTAACGCCATCTAGCGGAAAAACTGTACACTACGATGTGGTTCATACTCAATAATCGCCCAAAACAAAACAAATGAAGGTGCTGTAAATGTGTAAACAAGTGTAACGTAAAATATGACCTTCTCATTATGTAAATTGTTACCAAATACTGAAACATGTAGTGAACAAATATTAACATTAGATAAATTATTGAAAAAGCATGTATTGTCTTATTGTATAAAAAAACCTATAAAAATGTCCATGGGTGTGATAAGCTGTCTATAAGTTATTGAAACTATGTACAGTGTTGCAATGTTAAAGGGTTACATCGTTTTTTGCCCTATGCACTACTGATGTAGTGTCATGGGAGATTTTACTTTCCCATGACACTACTGGTAGTGCCACGCAAGGGCGGATCCAGGGGGAGGGTCATGGGGGTCATGACCACCCCCTGGACTGGGTCCAGGACCTAGACGGACTACTAATTAAAATTGTTAAACTTAATGTTTTATATATTTTTTTGTCTCAATATAGATTAAATACAGTACTTCATACATTAATAAAATACGTACTTTTACCTGTATCACAGTATAAGTAATAGTCCTGTATCTAAGTATTATTATCAAAATTTGATTATAACTTGAGTGACTTGACCACAACTATGTGACCTACCCCTGGCGCTAAAGCTGGATCCGCCCTTGGTGCCACGCAGTACTGCCAAGGGCAAAATAGGTTAATAAATATAATTTCACAGACCAGTTACTATGATTTGAAGTAAATTACTTATGTAATTAAGCTGATCGATCCTAGAAGCTTGATTGATAATCAGAGCGCTTAGCGAGTTCTTGATCGCGTCCGACCATGTCAACGTAAACAACCACCAAGAATCATGAACCTCTTCAACTCTTTTTTTTTTTTTTACTACGTCGGGTGGCTGACAAGCATACGGCCCACCTGATGTGAAGCAGTTACCGTAGCCATATTAACGCTCACAACATAAAATATTGCTCGCGCGCTGCCACCCCGCTGCCAACGCAGCATCTCCTTCCTTTCTGTCTGGTGACCTCTCTCACTCGCAGGAACACAACAACCCTCAAGGTAATTGTTATTTGGCTGCGGTATTCTGTGAGGTGGAGGTACATTACCCAGTCGGGTAGCTTACAATTACGCTTCTTACCTCTCTTTTCGCCAGAGCTTCGTTTGTCAGTCAGCAGGGTGCACCACGTGCAGGTGAAGATGGCTTTGGATCAAAGATCTTGATGAACCACTTACACCCCAGCTCCGCAGGGATATTGGCTCACTAAGCGTATTTTACCGCCTATATCATGGTGAGTGCTCTGAAGAACTGTTTTCCCTTATCCCTTCCTCCCCTTTCCGTCACAGAACTTCACGTGCTGGCTCGCGATATCACAAGTTTACCGTTGGGATCATTCCATCGCGTACTAAAAAGCTTGGCAACTCCTATCTATGTCGCACTATTAAAAAGTGGAACGCGTTGCCGGCATACGTATTTCCTCATTCATACAATATGGGATCCTTCAAGCGAAGCGTGAAGAAGCATCTTGTAGGCCAGCATCGCTGCGTCAACTGACAAGACATCAAGGTCTCTTGTCCGTTGCCGATGCGATTGGGGCTCCTCTTTTCGCTTACCATCAGGCGAAGCGGAGCCAATATGCTGAGCTAATATAAAAAAAAGAGAACTCTCATTTTGAGAACTTATAAGACGCGTGTTAGGCACATTAAAATTATGTGTCTTACTTGCTCACATTTTGAAGTGATCAACCCGGCTAATTTGTATACATAAGTAACACTTGTCTGGTAAATTCATAATATGTAACGTTTTCTCAATATGATTTTGTTTCTTAAAGGACGAGTTCAGTGGTCGAATGCATAGCAACGGTCACACGGCTCCGAGGTCGCGGGTTCGATCCCCGCACAAGACAAACATTTGTGTGCATGAACATGTCTGTTTGTCTCGGTCTGGGTGTTTTCTATGTATTATAAGTATGCATTTACAAAAAAAAATATTTAAGTACATTTATCAGTTGTCTAGTACCCATAACACAAGATTTGTGCTTAATTTGGGAGTAGATGGCGCTGTGTAAAATTGTCACGAAATATTTATTTATTTATATATGAACATGTTTGTTGGTCTTGGTCTGGGTGTTTAACTGTAAACTCGCCCTAAATTAGGCTCATTTGGAATGAAATGGGAGCGACTTTTTGCAACGAAATTGTTCATAGCATAATTAATGTATTTAAGTTTATAAGTTATACAATTGACATAAAGTTCATTGTGCTATGTACAATCGTGTTGCAAAAGTCCATTCCATTCCGCGTTAAAAATCCGCGTTAAAGTGAGCCAAGCACTCAGAAGATCCGTCCGATCCGTCTCTTCCTGTGGATGTCGTACAAGGCGACTAAGGGAAATACATTATAAAACATCGATCAGGCCTCCCCAACCCGTCTGGCCAGCGTGGGGAGTGTAGGCCAAATCCTCCTGTCTGTGACAGACGAGAGAGGGTCGTGCTCCTGTAGTGGAGGCTAAAATGACCTGATGATGATGATGATGATGACTTAGAAGATAAATTAGACAAGTCTGATGGCAAGGAACAAGTAAACCAATTTTTCACAAGTATAAGAATTATATTTATACATCATTATCTACAAAGTAGGTACATAAATATTAATGATACATTGGTACATTCCTACGTAAAACTAATAAATATTTATAATGAAAAAAAAAAATGTTATCTGTAAAGTCTGTTTACGGACGATAATTTTACGTGATAACGTCATAAGAAAACATCGGTCGATGGAGTGGAAGAGATAGATGTGTCACAAGCCGAACGCTTAGGCCGATCGTGCCTCTCTATTGTTTGTCCCGCACTCTCGCTTGCACGCTCGGCTCAGGCGGAACGTGACAATGAGTCATGCTTTTTCGTGCGTGCAGCGTTCATTGATTTATTAGACGTTATCTCGTCAAAAAATACAGTGTCATGTTAAAATGAGCAAAACGAATATAAATTGTTCATGTTTATAATATCACTAAGGAATCCAAGCAAACCCTGTGCAAAAAGCATTCATTTATAAATTATAACCATACAAAAAACTTATTTTCTATATCTAATGTTTGGATTCTAATGTTGTAGGAGTTAACATCTTTTATTATAATAATAAAGTAATTAAAAAAACAAATTACCAATTTATTAGGTACTAATTTGGAAAAAAGTCGAATTTTAGTCACCTACAGCACACCCTGGCCACTCCATACAAAAACGACAACACAAACAGAAGGCCAATTCTCGTAATTTTTCTACGAACGCAGATTGAAATTTGACCGAATCGAGATTGAATTGTGAATTGACTACAATTATATACTTGATTTCATTAATTAATTATTATCAATTCTTGTTGTTGGCAAAGTAACATTGTTAGTTTTATTTTTATTTTTTATACTACCTCGGGTGGCAGACAAGCATATAAATTGATTTGAAGCGGTAAAAGTGAAGTTTGTTTAATTTTCACTCATATTTCGATGTAATCCCGCTTAAATTTAATTTTGAAGTTGAAGACATCAATATGTCTTCAACTTCTAACAAATGTCACATTTGGTATTCTCGTAACACAATGTGTTACGTGAATACCAAATATGACATTTGTGAGATCGAGACTGGATGGAAACTGAATTTTGACTATTATTTTTTTTATACCACTAAAGTGGCAAACAAACATACGGCCCGCCTGATGGAATGTAGTTACCGTAGCCTATGAACGCCTGTAACACCAGAGGCATCACACGCGCGTTGCCGACCCTGTAAAAACCTCTTCACGCCCTTTTTGAAGAACCCCATGCTGTAGTCTAGAAAACCTCGACAGGCATATATTTTAATTACGAGTATTGCCCCTCAGATCGCGTCTTTGGGTTTATTTTTACAATATGCGAAAAACACAGTTTAATGGCAATAATTAAATAATAAGAAAAGAATCATTGAAAAGTTCACTTGAGAATAGGTAGGTTCTACGAAGTACGAACGAATTATCGAAATACGCGACGCCGCGTGGTAGCGTGCTTAACGCGAGTTTTTTGTTCACGTTTGATCGTGTCAACGTAAACAAACGGACCAAATAGAGAAGAAATTGTACCACGAACTGTGAAGTTGTGGAATCAACTTCCCTCAGCAGTATTCCCAAATAAATACGACATGGGGGTCTTCAAGAGGAGTCAATATTTCCCTTAAAAGGCTGGCAACGGATCGGCGACCCCTTGGTGTTGCTGATTCTATGGGCGGTGGTGGTTACTTTCCATCAGGTGACCCACATGCTCGCTTGCCCCCCTATCATATATAAAATAAAGTTGATTTTTTTATAAAAAATAAAAACCGACTTCAAAGATCTGAAGTCATAAAAAGTGGTTGCGTCAACCACGGGGCAAATTTAAGGGTTTCTCCTCTATTTTTCTGTGATTCCATCATCAGGTCCTGACTTGGTGAATATGGGACCACCTCGCAATCATACCCTTTCAAATAAAAAAACAATTTTGAAAATCGGTTAAAAATTCACGAAGATATAGAAGAACATACATACAAAAAAAACTTTCAGTCGAATTGAGAACCTCCTCCTTTTTTGAAGTCGGTTAAAAATACTCTCATGTTGTGAATTTATAAGACGCATGTTACATATTATAATTATGTGCCTTACTTGCTCACATTTTGAAGTGAGCAACCCGGCTAATTTGGATATGTAACACGCCTGTAATTTTAATCCTTTCGATACTCTATTGACGAGCTCGGTGGTCGAATGGTTAGCAATGGCCACTTTAGACTCCGAGGTCGCGGGTTCGATTCCCGCACAAGACAAACATTTGTGTGCATGAACATGTCTGTTTGTCTTTGTCTGGGTTTTTTCTATGTATTATAAGTATATATTTACCAAAAAAATGTATTTAAGTACATTTATCAGTTGTCTAGTACCCATAACACAAGCTTTGCGCTTAATTTGGGACTAATCTGTGTAAATTGTCCAGAAATATTTATTTATTTATTTACTCTAAGGTTGACTGAAAGAGATCCCTCAAAGGGATAAATCCGCCTTTGTACTGCTTTGTTTTGCATTTTATTTGTTGTTTTATTTTTGATGTACAATAAAGTTATGTATAACAAACAAACAAACAAAACGCGTCTGGTAAATTCACAATATGAAACTTTTACTCGGCTTGGAAACGTTTAACACGTTCGAATATGATCCAAAAACTCGCATTAAATACTCAGCCCCCTTACCACCAACTCTTATTGCGATTCAATAACTGAATAGAATGCTTATTCATACCAATGCGACTCTGAAATAGAGTCGCTTGTTCATTTATTTATTGCTTATTCATACTAATGGCAAGGGGGCTGTTCCACATTTGACTCAGGAGAGGTGAGATCGACTTTTGAAAGAGGCAGGGAGTGACCATACTGTAGTACTTTTACTTACGATAGTTAAACAATAATAGTAACTCTTTTTAGTTATTTTAACCTTTCAAAATACAATTACCAGCCGCATGGAACAAAGACAAGAGTACATATAAATCTATAATAATATATTTTAATTGATAAACATGTTTTACTTAAATAATTATATCCCCTAAAATTGGTAACTTACAACTTTTTTAAACATTTATTTAATAATAAATACAATAACATGGAATAATTTTGTTTTTAAAATTTTCTTAATCATTATGTTTTTGATAAAAAAAAAAGTTTTCTTAAACATTTATGTAGGTACTATAAATATATTAAATAACATTTTAAATCCTTAACTTCTATTACGTTTTATAGTTACACCGAACAGCCCCATTACCACCAACTCTTATTGCTATTCAATAACTGAATAGAATGCTTATTCATGCCAATGAATAAGCGACCCTATCTCAAATTGAATAGAGTCGCTTAGGCATGAATAAGCATTCTATTCAATAACTGAATAGAATGCTTATTCATGCCAATGAATAAGCGACATTATCTCAAATTGAATAGAGTCGCTTATTCATTGGTATGAATAAGCATTTCAGCAGTGGTAAGGGGGCAGAACCAATAGCAAACAACGTTGCCATTCTGTCACCCTTGTGGTATGTGCTACTGTCCCTCTCTACACCGCCTACTTTTGATTTGATTCAGAGTGCTGCAAGACACATTCGAACGTATTAACGTTTACAAAGCGACCAAACTGAGAAAAAGTATCATATTGTGAATTTACCGAGACGCGTGTTACCCGGCTAATTTAGCCGGGTTGCTCACTTCAAAATGTGAGCAAGTAAGCCACATAATTTTGGTATGTAACACGCGTCTTACAAATTCACAACATGAGAGTTCTTCTCTATTTGGTCGGTTTATTTACGTTGACATAATCGAACGCGAACATAAAACTCGCACTAAGCGCTCTGATGACTTTCGGTCGAATCTGAGTAAATCGTCCCGACAAAATGGTTTCATGATTACCATATAATGGGTATATTAATAAATATTTTGGTTACTCAAGTTTCTACAGTTTAGAATAAAAATCAATGTGTGCTAGATCCAGCTGGATGTGCTCTGGATCCAGCAAAATTCCCGCTGGATTGAAAATGGCACTGGATTGCAATCCCTATCCCAGTATGTACCATATTCGAAATATATAATGAATTAATTAGATAAATTAAACGGGTCACTCACGTCTTTTTGTCGGGAAAGCCGACTAGTTTCGATCTCAAAAGGAGACCTTCATCAGGGCGAATGTCCCAAGGGTGGACGTGTCTGGACATTCGCCCTGATGAAGGTGACCCGTTTAATTTATCTAATTAATTTAGTATAATGTCTCACGTGAGTTTTAATAATATTATATATAATGAATGTATATTTCGTATATGAAACTGTTGAATCAACTTCCCTCAGCGGTATTTTCAAACAATTACGACATGGGAGCGTTAAAGAACAGTATATATTTCCCTTAAAAGGCTGGCAACGGATCGGCGACCCCTTGGTGTTGCTGCCCCCCCAGCCAAGTGTAATTCATAGCGTAACGAACGTTAGATAGATCACGTGACATTTGTCAATTCTCATACTAAAATGTTCGATTTTGACAAATGTCACGTGATTTATCTAACGTTCGTTATGCTACGAATTACACTTGGCTAGGGGGGCTGATTTCCATGGGCGGTGGCGATTGCCTTCCATCAGGTGACCTACATGCTCATTTGACCCCCTCCCATATAAAATATATATATCCATTGAATAGTAGATCAATGTTTTTTTTATGATTAAACGTTATATACAAAAGGCATTTTTATTATACAACGCATAAAGGTTATACATCTATATAATATTATATAATACAATTAAATACATAATAAAATCGATTTTATTTTATTAAATGATCATCCAACTGCCAAGAGTTACCTAATCATCAGTGTTTTTCAAATTTTTTCATGGCGCGACACCCTTAGCACAGCATAATAATACGACCAGTACTTTAACTTCATACTAGCGCCCAAATCGGCGCACGCACACAGCCAAGCGTCATTTACACGACCGCTCAAGAAGTTTTGGTGCGCCGCGCACCAAAACTTCCCGAGTATGAAGTTAAAGTACTGGTTATTACTATGCTGTGCCCTTAGTATGAACAAATCTTTTCCAACCCTTCACCCCAGATTCCTAACCTAGGCGGTTGTTGAAATTTTAAACTACGCTAATCAGTTAGACCGTGAGTTTGAGTAACTATAACTACAATGATAAAACAGATAACAAATACCTGTAACTTGGCATAAAGTGACATAACTCAAAATTTTAATAAATTCAAAAAATACTTATTTAATTCTAAAATCACTTGTTTGTTGTTGCGCCTTTAAAGCCGGGTCGTCTGCGCCGTGTTTTCGTGTTTGCAAACAGAATAACATTGTTAGCTAACCGAATAGAGCGTGGCCTAACAGTTTTGTTAGCAAAAACACAATAACATGATTGGCGAAACGAATGGGTAACATCCCATGTTTTGTTAGAAAAAGGCGGGTCCCCTTTAGACGTAATAAAAATAATATATCATAAATATTTGTGCACTATTACAGATCGACACATCCGCATAACAAAGTCCGATGTGATCATGGAACAAAAACGTGCTATCTGACTATCTAGACTAGACAAGGAGTATGAATTCTTCAGACATACGTTTTTATAATTTTCTTACCTTATTTGAAGGATACAGGCCAAAGAACAGGGAAAGTTTTTTGATTTTTTTTTATTGGAAGTAAATCTTTATTTGGTAGTTTAATTTCCAATTCCTAACTTTCAAAAAAAGTAAACAGATGGCGCCAAAAAGACAAAGTAAAAGTTACTACATAGGTTGATTTCAATGTAAATTGCAATCCTTCTGAACTTTTAATTGTATTTTTCTCAAAATCTAATCATTAGGACATTCCCTGATCTTATACCCTTTATTTATCTTCCGATGTTTAGAAACGAATAACGTTCAATCTGACATTAGCTCCCCATAAAAACGCACGAAAGTGAACTACTAACAGTACAGATCGGACTTTATTGCGCGGATAAGTCGAGACATATTTTTTCTGAATCTGTCTATACTTATACAGGATGGAAATGATAAGTAATCTAATGTGATTGTTTCTAAACTATAGTTTATTTTTCCAGTTTATACCAAACATTGAAAAACTGATTACAGATTCTGAAACACTTATTTCACTTTATGATTAATATTTTATCGTCATACTAAATTTCGACTCATCCTTAGAATAAAGACCGATGTGTATTGTTGTTGATGGTTGACTTGTTGCGTTTTTATGAGGAGCTAATGTCAGATTGAACGGTAATCGATTCTAAATATCGGAAGATAAATAAGACAAGAAAAATCTAAAAGCGTACGTCTGTCATCGTCTACCCTTATTTATCCCACTGCTGGGATACGGCCTCCCCTCAATTGAAGGAGATTAGAGCATACTCCACTACTTTGGGTTGGTGGAGGCAATTAAGAACAGTTCAAAAACAATTACGAACAGGTTCTAGAGAGGTCTATGCCACTGGTGTTATTAATATTATATAAAACTTGTAATAAAATTTAAATATAGTATAAAATAAATATGAAAAAACAATTTGAGCAATTTTTTTAACTTAGTAAAAGAAAATATTCCCTGTAAAAAACGAGTGTGCGTTAGACCACACTGAAGAGACTGAAGTAAAACTTCTTTAGCTCTACTAACTTATATTTCCCTCTCAACTTCCGTTCGCCGTTTCCGTAACGCTCTCGTCACGCATTCACTTCAGCTAACTCCCCAACTCAAACATGCGTAAAGAAGTTTTACTTAAAAAATGTATTTAAGTATAAGTTATCAAGTATCCACAGTACAAGCTTTGCTTAGTTTGGAGCTAGATGGCGCTATGTAATTTGTCCAGGAACATTTATTTATTTATCGTGTGAACGCAGCCCACGACCAAGTCGCTATGACAACGCGACATTACCAGAATCGGACCTCAGAGTGCTGAGTGCGAGTTTTTTATTCACGATCGATCATGTCAACGTAAACAAACCGACCAAATAGAGAAGTACTCTCATGTTGTGAATTTACCAGACGCGTGTTACAAATCCAATTTAGCGGGTTGCTCATTTCGAAATGTGAGCGGGTAAGCTATATAATTTTGATATGTAACACGCGTCATATAAATTCACAACATGAGAGTACTTATCTATTTGGTCGGTTTGTTTACGTTGACATTATCGAAAGTGAATAAAAAACTCGCACTCAGCACTCTGATGTGAAGCAGCTACAGTAGCCTACGCTCTTGCAAGAAATTTACTTCAAAAATACAAAAACTTGTTTTATGAGTTACGTCACTTTGCCACTCATGTGCTAACTAAATCCGGCAGCAAATCGTTCACGTCCTGTTAAGGAACTAGGGCGTATGTTTGTTGATTATTATCATTATAATACTAATATATAAAGTAAATATTTTTTGGGACATAATGGAATGTTTTCTTGTAAATACATAAGTTTTACCAATAAGTAATGTGGGAGTAGTATCTAATTGTGTGGAGCGAGCGGAACGTTTATATACGCCGAAAAATCACTCTTGGAAATTAATAGGCTCAAAAACCATTTAACATGCTTGAGTCGAAAAAAAATTGAGATCGATCATGTCCTTGAGGAATGATCATCAAATACATTTTCCATTGAAATCAATGGAAAACATACACTCGGCGAATCTACTCGCTCCATTCAACCACGATTTCTGCCCCGTGGGCTACAATCCGGCCTAGTTTTTTTTTTTTTTTTTTTTTCCTCTTGTCATCTGCGATCAGTAACCAAACTATGAGCAGATCTGTTCAACGTCCATAAATCCGGCCTAGTTAACACATTAGATGACAACCCTGCTGGATGAAAGGTCATCCAGCAGTGTTAACGACATCCACGGGCCCAATCGAAATAAATTCGTATTTGAAATATTCCGAACTTTCGACCAAACTTCAGAGGAGGCCAGAGGGGCAATTCTCGTAATTAAAATGTAGTCAAAATTCAGTTCCGATCTAGTTTCCGATCTCACAAATGTCAAATTTGGTATTCTCGTATCACATTATGTAACTTCAAAGTTTAATTTAAGTGGGATTATATCGATATATGACCGAAAATTAAATAAACTAATAATGTTACTTTGGCAAAAATAAGAATTGATAATAATTAATTAATGAAATCCAGTATATAATTTTAGTCAATTCACAATTCAATCTCGATTCGGTCAACTTTCAATCTGCGATCGTGGAAAAATTTACGAGAATTGGCCTTCTGCAGTATTATTTGATAATTACATGTATCGAAGTATCGAAATTTTCTCATAGATAAAGATGTCATCATAATTTCAAACTTATCTACTAATTTGTTGCAGATACACACTTTTTTAAGGATACAGATAACAAATAATAATCTACACATAGATTAAAAATACCCTTCTGATAACAAAATGATTCATCGCCCAACTAAACAGCTTACATTACTGTGAATAAATAAAAAACAAAACGGGTTGCACTCCGGGAGTGCCGGCAGAAGTAAAAACTTGAGCATTAACGTTGTGCATTTTTGAATATTTAGGTATGGTTAGGGAATAATTTCGCACAAGTAGCTTTATTTATCAGAATAAAAGTACTATCACTGATGTGGCATTTTACCACTTATTACCACATATTCATTTATTGAGCTATCGTACACAAACATGACAATTTATATTACATTAAAAATAAACAGCAGGAGCAGGCATACATTTTCGCCACGCTGTAGAAAGAGAATATCACTTCCTCTCCTACGCCGCGCCGGCGCACACTGGTTCAGAAAAAGTAAAAAATGGAATTAGGGATTTTTGAATTTTTTTCGATGGTATCATGTGAAAAATGTTACAAGTAACATATTTTGTATCTTCCTTTTTTCTTGAAAATGCATAGTTACAGCTTTAAATAAACTTTTATAATATTGTTGTATGAAATGTTTATTTCATACGAGTTTATTACAAAATGTTTTACTTTGTTAAAGATGATTACATATAGCTTATATAGGGTTATACTAGTAGAAGCTCATACAGTAACAACTTTGTCCCAGTGCGTCCCCGTTTACAAGGAAAATACAACTAAATATTCGATATACCTCAGGTTATTATTTTCGTATAATATGTGTTAGTTTATTACAATTCAATAATAAAATGATATTTTATTGCTTCTTGCTTCAAAAATAAATAGTTTTAGTCAGTATTTTAGTTTGATTTCTAAATATTAATAATACAAAACTAACCACATTAGTAAAAAACAGTGTATTCATACAAGATTATGTACTGTGATACTGTATTTCATCTTTGTTTTTATTTGTTAAAATAGTATTTATCATGTGTACTTCAAATTTGGATCTTTTTTTAATAATGTAGGAAACTAATAGTTGTTCTAAACCTGAAGTTTTACTTAATAGGATTTTGTCGGAATTTCATTGGTGCTTTTCCGAAGATGAGAACATTCGCTTAAAGGAATTCTGTGGAATGTATTGTGTGAAGATACGGAACAAGTGGAGAAACAGAAAGAACATGGTTAGTTTACAAGTTTACAATGATATTTCTTGGCCTAATTTTGTGAAAGTTCATTTGCCCGGAAAATCTTCAGATACTGTTATATATTCTAATCCTGAATCTTTGGGTGAGTTAGGTTTATTGGAAACCGAAGAAACTTCAAGTGACTTAAAGAGGAATTCTTACGAATTGATAGAACTTCATTCTTCTGGTGCATTCACACTAATAACAAAAAATATTGTACCAACTGTCAGTACAGCTGTGATCAGTCCTAGAAAACCTTCTAGTGAGGTAGGGCCTAAATAAAAACAAAAGAGGGCAAAGTCTAATTCTTCTAATTTCAGTTCAGACTTTTACAAGCTACATATTTCGCATTCCAAGAAAACGGTGATGAAGCTATGTGTACTGCAATAAAAATTTTGATGAATCCTGATAATGTCAAAAAGTTTTTTATTGTAATGAATACAGTAAAGTACCAAGTGACAAAATACTCAGCCGAAAAAGCGTTATGTTTGATGATATCATCGAAACTGTCTAATTGGCAGTATTGTTGTTTGCGGAATAGTATTAAAATTGATAATACACACATTTTACCATCTTACCACAAAATTATAGAGCTAAGAAGTTGTGCTATCCGCCAGAAAAAGAAATAGATTTATCGGATAGTGGTGTCAAATTAAGTTTACAATCTCTCTTGATATAACTGTTCGTAGACTCTCTCCTCTAGTCACTACAAAGTTCTGTGATAGTGATAACGATAAGCAAGTACAACTAATTAGTAAATGGGAAATGGATGGAGCTTCCAGTTAAAGTACTTATAGGCAGATCACTGAAGATCTGCATATATTGACGATTCAAGTATTTTCATGTCTTCCTTGGTTCCTTTAAAGTTACTATGTGGTAATGATGTTCTTTGGGAAAACAAACAACCATCTTCAACCATGTTTTGTTACCTCTATTTTTTATATTTGCCAAAGAAAATTCGCTTAATATTAACGAGGAGACGGAAAGAATTATGACGGAATTAAAAAAAATGAATCCATCTTATTTTAAAGAAGGTGTTTCAGTTACACATCAGCTACTTATGACTATGGTTGATGGGAAAATAATTTCCAATTTATCTGAAACTTCCAACCAAGTCTGCGACATATGCAAAGCAACATCTTCTGAAATGAATAAATTAATAAAATTTTAAGATAGGAATTTAAGTACTGATGTGTACAAGTATAGCCTTTCATCATTGCATTCATGAATACGTTGCATGGACACTATATTACATATTGCTTATAGACTAGAATTAAAAACTTGGACTGCAAGAGGAGATACAAAAGCAATTATGGAAAAACGAACATCTGAAATACAAAAACGTTTTCGGGATGAAACTGGATTGCTTATAGATATAGTAAAGCAAGGATCTGTAACGACAAACAATGGAAATACAGCGCGTAGATTTTTTGCAGATCCTCAAAAAACAACCGCGATTACTGTAAATTTGTCAACAATGGGACCAAAAATGGGCGTAAAACCAAAATATTTCCTTCCGAATGAAGTAAAATTTTTGCTTGCTTCAACAGTTGAAGAAGTCGATGAACCTTTTGAATTTGTCAGTGTTGATGATCCATTATATTCTTCAACAGACGTTGAACAATAGTTTTTAGCGCGTAAGTATATTTAATTTCTTTAATATTTAAAATAAAATGTCATTTGTATACAAACTTTACTTACGTATTTGGTATTACATTAAAGAGTACTTATCGCATAAACGGGGACGCACTGGGACAAAGTTGTAACTGTATGAGCTTCTACTAATATAACCCTATATAAGCTATATGTAATCATCTTTAACAAAGTAAAACATTTTGTAATAAACTCGTATGAAATAAACATTTCATACAAAAATATTATAAAAGTTTATTTAAAGCTGAAACTATGCATTTTCAAGAAAAATGGAAGATACAAAATATGTTACTTGTAACATTTTCCACATGATACCATCGAAAAAAATTCAAAAATCCCTAATTCCATTTTTTACTTCTTCTGAACCAGTGTGCGGCGGTCTGCTCTCCCTCCGTCTTACGAATTTTCGATCAGATCACGTGACCTGACGCGAGTTTAACATTTTTCACCCATCTCAAAAAGTGCACAACGCCGCTAAAGAAGTTTTCACTTCACATTTAACACATTTAAGTTTTTTACACATTTTAGTAAATTTAGTTACTCTTTATCACCTGCCAAAACAGCGATTTTGCATGAAAACTAATAATATATAATAATAGGGCATAATGACGTCACTTGTTTGTTCCGCCTGCCTCAATTGAAATGATTTTACTGTGTTAGTTTTTAACTTAATAATATTTCTTTGATCTTACTCTTTACAGTTATTTTTTATACAGCCAATGTCCCTATTTCCATTCGTTCTACTAAAAAAATATAAATAAATAATTGTAAATTATCTAAACAATTGGGCCACTACATTTTTTTTATTAAAGCTTTTTAATTTTTTAACCAAAACTAGATTTACACCTGTATCACATAGTTATTACAATATATTGTGCCTGTAGATTATTATACTTCTATTTAATTTACAAATCACCGCATTATTTTTAATTAATTTTAAAAATAACCACCACTTAATTCTACTAAAAAGTAATTCCCTAACATCGAAATAATTTCTTAAGGTACATTTCTGAACAACACGACATCACGACAATTGATAAGCGATAGTTTTTATAAAATCTAATTTGTGGATGTAACTACTGAGTTTTAATCTGACAAGCATTCAAATCTTCCTACCAACAAGGATAAGAACATTAATTTTTAGGAAGGCTTTGGGGACATTGGGTTCCCAAAGCCTACTAATATAAATATTCTTGACTCTCTTGTCAAATTTTAATACTTAAAAAATGAAATTAAATATATATATTTATCCCTTATAGCTTTTATTTTAGTCTTGGCTATTGGAAATGAATGCTTGTAGCAGACAAGACATTAAATATTATATTTTGTTAATTTATGAAATTTGTGACTTATTTCTGTGAGTATTTACTATTATTATTGTGATAATTTGTTAATGTTAATACAATTATATAATTTTTGTGTGACAATTTTGATTTGTTTTCTCTATTATCTATTTTAATCTAATTAAATTTTATAGTAAACTTAAATTTATATAAATTATGTAAATAATGTCATGGAATTTAACAAATACTTTGTTTGTAATGACTACCCTGGTCTAGCACAAAGTCTAAATGTGACTTAATAACTGTGATCTAATGAATACAGTTCTTGTGTTTACTTGCCATAGATTAGAAGAAAAATTATAGTTTATGGGCCCATTGGAAAATTGAATGAGAAAGTAAATCACTGCATGTCTTTGCAGTTTTATAGTCTAATAGAAAACTGACTGACCATGTAAATATTTCATATTGTCGTATGTCGCAACACTACCCACAGAAATGTACCTTAAATTAATATTTTTCTTTTAATTTGTTGATGCTGTACTATGCCAATATATATTGAATAGAAATTCAAAACAATTTATTACCACTTATAGCAAATGCATACACCTGACACTCCAACAAATTGCCCTTCTTCCACTTAGGTAACTAAACGTTCGTAACCAGTTACAAGAGAAGAATTTTTTTTCGCTGTTTGGTAACTAGTTGTGAGAGAAGAATTATTTTTTCCTCTTTGGTAACTTTTGATAGTTACGAACGTAAACTAGTCGCATTTCGTGAATCAGTCACATTTTTTTTATTCCACGTCGGGTGGCAAACAAGCATACGGTCTACTTGATGTGTGTATAAACGCGCGCAACAAATGTTACTTGTGTGTTACCACCCCGGTTGCTGGCGCTCCTCAGGAGCATCCTGGTAGCCTCACTCACTCGCAGAAAACTACCATTCTACAGGGATTTGTTATTTGGCTGCTGTAGAGGTACTTTTCCAGACTGGCTATCGTCATGGCCTACTTCTCATTAACCTTGCCTCCTTGTTATTTAGTAGGCTGTACCACTTTTTTTTTCTATACCACTAAGGTGACAAACAAGCATACGGTCCGCCTGATGGAAAGCAGTTACCGTAGCGGACGCCTGTAACACCAGAGGAATCACATGCGCGTTGCCGACCCTGTAAAACCCTCATACGCTCTTTTTGAAGAACCCAATGTTGTAGTCTCCTACCTCCTCCTACTAGATATTGAGCCCTCTACACCACAAAATAAAAATACCACAGAATAACTAATAGTATTTACATACGAAATAGGCACTCTCCGCAACTAAAAGGAGTTTCCTCTCCCGTTCCCCCGTTTAAACCCGCGGGCGCAAAATAGTTTCAACTCGCTTAACGCTATAGAACGCCTCGGGTCGCTATGCATTTGTTTTCTCACCTCCAGCTCAAGTGGCCAGATTGTGATAGTGATATACATTACAATCACATAGGGTAGGGACTTAAAACCTTTTTGTTTGTACAGTGTTAGTACAGTACTATACTCTACGTTTGAAGATACAACGCATCTTTTTGAAACACGCGAGTGACTGCTTAATCTAAGTTATGTTTGTTAATAAATTTTATCATATAAAAGTGTTTTCAATTGTACACACAGCCATTTTTATACTTAACACATCCCAAAACAATCCTTATCATATCCCAAAACCATCCTTAACACATCCCAAAACCATCCTTAACACATCCCAAAACAATCCTTAACACATCCCAAAACCATCCTTAACACGTCCCAAAACTATCCTTAACACATCCCAAAACAATCCTTAACACATCCCAAAACCATCCCTAATACATCCCAAAACAAACCTTAACACATCCCAAAACAATCCTTATCATATCCCAAAGCCACCCTTAATACATCCCAAAACCATTCTTAATACATCCCAAAACAATCCTTATCACATCCCAAAACCATCCTTAACACATCCCAAAACCATCCTTAACACATCTCAAAACAATCCTTAACACATCCCAAAACCATCCTTAACACATCCCAAAACCATCCTTAACACATCCCAAAACAATCCTTAACACATCCCAAAACCATCCTTAACACATCCCAAAACCATCCCTAATACATCCCAAAACAAACCTTAACACATCCCAAAACAATCCTTATCATATCCCAAAGCCACCCTTAATACATCCCAAAACCATTCTTAACACATCCCAAAACAATCCTTATCATATGCCAAAACCATCCTTAACACATCCCAAAACCATCCTTAACATACATATAAACTAATAATATCTCTGGTTACAAATATGGAACTGATTTGATCTACGAAAGTGGAAAAATAATTCTTCTCTGACAACTAGTTATCAAACAGCGAAAAATAATTCTTCTCTTGTAACTGGTTATGAAAGTTTAGTTACCTATGTGGACGAAGGGACAAATTGTAAGTATTACATACAAATGACATATATGCAAAGCATGAATGCCTGTGTGTGAGTGTGCATATCACACTTCGTAAATTTGCATTCACCGGTGCATCAACAAATCAGAAAACCCTAATACGAAAATTATTTGAAAGCATGCAAAATGTCTACTTTCCGTACCAACTGGCAGTATATTAAAAACATTACTGTATTAACTAGTAACACGATAAACAGCAATATATTCAGAAGTATGTCCACTTCAATTGTGGTATTTAAAACCACTATCTGTAAAGGCTACATTCGCTCGCAGTATCCGTTTGTTGTATTAGTATTTAAATAAACCAAGTAACCTAATACAACGGCAACAGCTGTCATAGATAAGGTAAGAAATTGAAATATTTTCAGCTTTCGGACATCTCTATGCAACATTTCATAGTTGCACTGCAAGTTGTTCAATGCGTTCGTAACAGAATCTTGTTTTTCTACACTCTTACCATCTATTACCGTACCGTTCTTTGATAAATCCTTCTCCGGAAACTGGCATTTCAAACGATACTCATCAACTTTGCTCCCTGTTGAATTCTGCCATACTTCGGCCAACTCTTTTGGGGTTAAATCAGTCTTCGGAATCTGTACGGACATAACTAGAAACCTGTCTTTTGTAACTGTACGTAATTGGAAGCCAGGCTGAACAACGATTAACACAACCTGCGATGATCCAGTTGGTAGAGTCCCAGAACTGGGACGGACACGGAATTTCTCCGGAGAAGTCGTTCGTATTTTAAACGATATGGCATTATCGTCCATATTCGTTATCATGAACTGTCCGGACACTTCATCATTTTCGTTTTTAAATAAGATAGTGTCGTTTGGACTAAGTTGTAGCATCTCACCGGGAGAGTGTTGATTGTCGCCTTGTTCCGCAAAAGTGACTTTTTTCGGTGTGTGATCTGATGAATTTTTCTCCGGAATAAACTCAAATACATAAGGATCTTTTCCGCCCCAATCAGCCAAAGCCTGCTCGGGAGGTACAATTTCTTTTAAAGACTCCTTCGTTAATGTTTTCAATCTTTCAACTCCCTTCGCTGGTAACAGAGTCTTCACAACTTTAAACGCTGCAGATAATACCCAAGGCATTTGAAAAACAACAATATAGTTCAAAAATATCGGATAATAATGAGTAAATACTGATATTATGTACTTAATTAGTTCCATATCCATATTCCTCAAGCCACATCCATCCATATCGAAGAATAAAGTTATTTTCTTACCGTTTTCTTCCCTTTCAATACGATCTAACCAATAAATTATAACCTTTTTAATGTCTTCAAAGTCCTTTTGACCTTTGATATGTGACTTTGCCTTAATAATCAAGATTAATGACCCGTCAATATCTCTCCCGCGCGGAAAAAATAGGCCTTCACGAACATAGTCCATCCTAATCGAATTCTCATTTATTTCGTTGGCCCCAAACGTTTTTCTCCAAAGACAAATGTCCCACAACATGTCGCATGCTGCCTTGATATCATTTTCGACGTGAGTCAATATCCTTTTTAAGTATTTCTCGTCTTTAGCTCGATCTAAATCGTGAGGATGGAATTCTCCAGGTGGATTCGGAATACCTTCCTTTAGACGAGCTTCAAATGCCGCCCGGAGGTCAGCTGGTGTCGACATGGCGTATTAACACAGTTGAAGAGTTGTACCACTGTTTTATTTAGCAATTTACATTGACTTCCAAGTATATATTGTGTAATTTATTTATTTTTTCGAAGGTGAACAACTAACAAAGCAAAGCAAAGCAAACTAGTCACTGACAGTTTTTTTTTTTTTTTTTTTTTTTTTTCATATTTTTGGCCTTGCACGGCTTGTGCTTTTTGGCCCGTGTGTCGAAATTTAAAAACGGGGAAACGGGATTGTTTGTAAAAGGACGAAGGAACGGAATTTGGTAAAGGAAAAGATCGGTTTTAAAGGACGATGGCGATAATTATTGTATTGGAAAATCATAATGGAATGTAAATATTACAATGGAAATTTTAAAAAGAGGAATGATAAAAAAATATTAATAAAATTTAAACATATATACAGGAAGTTTGGAGATATAGCAATATACACAGAAAACTAAAATTTACAATTTAATATTATTGGATAAGATAAATTCTGCTAAAATACGATAAAGAGCGGGATCAAATGTGGAAAGTAGACAGGGAACTGATGATGGAAAAGGAATTCGGAGAGATAGTAAACCTTCCAGGAGAGATGAACGGTGATGAAGTGAACAAGCAAAAATAATATGGTTCATATCTCCTTCAAGTTCACCGCATTCACACGCAGAGCTGTCGATAATATTGAGCTTTGCTAGGTGAGCCGGAGTACAAACATGACCCAGTCGCATACGAATTAAAATTGATGTTGCTTTTTTACCCAGTCTCAACTTCCAAAACCAAGGTTTAACGGGAATTGACGGTTGAATGGCACGATAATGTCTACCTTTCTTGTCGTTTGCTGTCCAGATATTATTCCAAGATGCCATCAGATAAGTCTTAGGTAGAGAAGCTAAATCATGAACATAGTTCATATAAGGGTAGAGATCACCACACTCTACCGCTTCATTAGCAATTCTATCTGCTTTTTCGTTACCAGTTATGCCACAATGACCGGGGACCCATGCAAAGGAGACAGAATAATTATTCGATGTGCATTTTAGGAGTAGTTTTCTAATTTCAAAAATTATTGGAAACGTATAGTGTGACCCGAATGGAAACCGAGCTAGCGATTGGAGTGCGCTCATTGAATCTGAGAAAATAACCGTCTTTCTGAGTTTACATATTAAAATATATTCCAATGCTTTTAATAATCCAAAACATTCTCCCGTAAATACGGAAGATTCAGGAGGAAGTCGAATTTTTTGGACTATGTTATATTGGGAATGATACACTCCAACACCCACACAACTAGATTCAGAGCGTTTTGAGGCATCAGTGAATATACGATGCCATTCCGGCCACTTCTCGTCTACAACATAATTGAAAGTAAGCTCTTGATTGACATCCGATTTAACAATATTTATGCTAGTATGTATGTCAGGCAGAAGGATGAGGGCATCATAGCTAGTCTGAAATAAAGGGTTGGATTTTAACAAGTGAACAGGGTTCTGAAGAGAGTTGAATATATTAAAGCTTTTCACGAGACAGGGGGGGCGTTTGTTTTTCCAATAGTTGGAAGAAACAATTTTGTCAGAAAGACTTAAAAGTTTTGAAATAAGCGGGTTGTTATACCGTTCAGCACATCGGAATAGAAACTTGTCTGACAAAAATTGTCGTCTAAGATTCAACGGAGGCTCCACAGATTCCACTCGCATGCAATCAATGGGGCTCGACTTCATGGCACCTAATATTATTCTCATGGCCTTTGACTGAATCATGTCCAACTTTCTGAAAGCTGAAATAGAGCCTGGTTCAAGCAAAAAAGTTCCGTAATCTAAAATACTTCTAATTAACGCGTTGTAAACCAACTTCAAGGAGACGGGGTGAGCTCCCCACCAGACACCCGAGAGGCATCTGAGAATATTTAAATTGCGTTCACATCTTGCAGCTACATATTCACAGTGAGCTAGACCAGTAAGTTTGGCGTCTAGAATTACCCCCAAGAACTTGACAGAATCAGCAGCGGGAATCGTAATATTATCAAATTTAACAGTAAACGGAGGAGGTTGGCGCATTCTGGAAAATAATACTGCCTTGCTTTTTGATATAGATAATTCCAGACCGTTAGAGTCTAACCACGATTTAAGACTTGAAAGAGAATGAGTCAAAGAATTACAATTGGTTTCAACAGACGGTCCGGATTTATATATTAAAAGGTCATCAGCATACTGTAAAACTTTAGCTGTTCCTTCCAAACACAATTCTAAATCATAACTATATATATTATAAAGTAATGGGCTGAGTACAGATCCTTGGGGTAGCCCTCTCCATACTGTTCTAGACAGTGTAGAGTCTTCAACAGTTAGTTTGATATACCTCTCATTAAGTGTATTTAAAATGAAATTTAACAAAATTATGGGAACATTTAATTTGTTAAGTTTCTGCTTCAAGACAGATATAAGAACATTGTCATAGGCTGCTGTTATATCTAGAAATGTGGCAATGACAGATTCGTTATTTGAGAATGCTAACCTTATATCTGTAATAAAGATTCCTAAACTGTCTATAGTGCCTTTACTTCTTCTGAAACCTAATTGTGAATCGGCTAAGAGGTTACAGTTTTCTATAAACCATTCAAGACGGATTTTGACTAGATGTTCAGCCACTTTTACTAAGACTGATGAGAGCACTATAGGACGGTAAGAAGAGGGATCGTCTGGTGGTTTATTAGGTTTTAAGATAGGAATAACAATATGCGTTTTCCATGAGGAAGGCATTCTCCCAGTTATCATAATAGAATTTATAATACTAAGATACTTTACAAGTACCGAGTCATCGAGATTTTTAACAAAAGAGTAAAAGATTCCGTCTTCACCAGGTGTAGTATCTTTTACGCGATTAAGTACTCCTTTAAGCTCGATCAAAGAAAAAGGAGAGTTTAGTCCAGAAAGATTATCGGCAATAGAAGGAGGGATAGAAATTGAAGTAATCTCTTGTTCAGGAGTGGAAGAAGGAGCAAGTCGATCCATAAATGGGCCAGCTAATGATAGCGATATTTTCGAAGTGGAGTTAACGTAGGCAGATCTAAATCTGCGTATATTACGCCAGACCACTGACGAACTGACGTCTGGGTTAATGGTTGCACAAAAAGATTGCCAACCTTCATATTTCTTTTTCTTAAATATTTTTTTGCTACTACGAACTTCCTCTAAATAGGTTTCAAAATTTTCTACTGTCATTTCTTTACAATATTTTACTTCTGCATCTTTCCTTGCTCTAATTGCAATTGTACAGTCGTGGTCCCACCAAGGGGGGGATGGGATATGAGACATAGCCCCTGACTTAGTACATAAGGTCTCATCCGCTGCTTCGATTAGAACTTGACCTAACATATCAGCCGAAATCTGGTCACTTCCTTGCGGAAGAGCAGATACTTTCTGCTTTACTTTATGACTATATAGTTTCCAATCTGCTTTATCTAGACGGTATTTAAATCGCGGCGATCTAGTATTCTTAACAGGTTTAACAAAAGGAAAAGTTATTAAAATGGGGAAGTGGTCACTGCCATATGAAGATGAAAGGGGCTGCCAGTGTAGAGATGAAGCTAAGTCAGGTGAACATAAGGATAAATCAGGGGCACTAAACCCTTCGTTAGGTCTGGTATGTCGAGTAGGTAAGCCGGTGTTCAAGATACAAATATTATGAGAATCAATGATTTCTAGCAGTTGTTCACCATGGTAATTCGAGATGGAGCTTCCCCAAGATTGGTGTTGACAGTTAAAATCACCTAATACCAGGAACGGCTTCGGAAGGATAGAAAATAGATGATTCAATTGAGAAAAAATATTTACATTGGGACGAGAAAAATAAATTGAAACTATACAAATATTATTTACAATAGCGGCGATAATTGAAATATCATCGCTGAAAGGGGGGAGTGGGAATAAAGAGTATGGAACAGAATTTTTGATTACTATGGCAACACCACCATAGCCGTCAAGTCTGTCATGTCGGAGAATGACATAACCTGGAATTTTGAAAGCAGAGCTTGGCTTAAGCCAAGTCTCCGATAAAGTAAATAAAAAAGGTTTTAGTTTATTAAGAAGATGGAATAAATCATTTTTATTGCAGATTACGCTTCTGCAATTCCACTGGATAATTTGATCGCGATTCTCGCGATCCATAAGTGGATTTTAACTGAGTTAAAGTATCAATAAGTGGGCAGCGTTGTTCGGTACTATTGTTAGTTAAGGAGTTAATTTCAGTTAGAAGTTGGATAATATCAGAGATTGAAAACATATTTTCAGTGTCATTTGCGCGAGTTAGTGCAACACCATTGGTAGGCTGCGGAGCATCGTAACCTCTGACTAATTGTTTGTGTTCAACATTACTATAGTCTCGTATTGTTTTCGGGGGATCAGAGCGTTTAGTGAAAACTGTTTTCTTATATGACCTAGAGAATGAAGGCAGTTTACTAGTAGGTAAAGGTGAAGCCGATGGTACAGACGTTTGAGGAAACTGAGCTGAAGCGGTCCTTGTGGTATCAGCAAACGATTTCGAGACTGGTTCAAACACTTTATTTGCTTCTGCATATGAAACACAATTTTGGGCCATATATGATTTAATTTTAGTTTGTCTTTCAAATTCTGGGCATGTTCTACTTGTAGCGAGGTGAAACCCAGAACATAAACAACATGTTGCAGATTCCTCCTGAACTGTACATGTATCTCCGGCATGCCCTTGACCACACTTATAACAT
This sequence comes from Hypsopygia costalis, assembly GCA_937001555.2. Classification (NCBI taxonomy): domain Eukaryota; kingdom Metazoa; phylum Arthropoda; class Insecta; order Lepidoptera; family Pyralidae; genus Hypsopygia; species Hypsopygia costalis. Next base: position 2,894,484 of record OW443355.2, read on the forward strand.
CGAGGACGTGAGTTACATTTAGATTTTGTATGGCCGAAACGACAGCAGTTGTAACATTGGATGGTAGGATATGAGTACAGTTCAACGGGTAATGCATTATAGCACATGAATATGCGCTTTGGTAAAACTTGACCATCAAATGTTAGAACAATAGTTTGAGATGGCTTCCATTCAGGTGGATAGCTGTTACGTACTTTATAGTTTAACCTTCTAGCTTTAATTATTTTCCCACACCCTATAGGAACAGTTACATTTTCTAATATTTCCTCTGGTGTCCATTCGGAAGGAACACCCCGCACAAGGCCCATTCGAGTCACACTAAATGTTGGGATGAAAGCCTTATATTTATTTTTTGATAGACATGAGTTATTAATAAATTCATTGGCATCCTTGTAGTCAGAGAATGCCATTGAAAGCCTATTTTTACCAATGCGTTTCATACTACCATTCACAATATTTTTAAAATTATTTCTTTTGACAAAATGACCAAACTGTACTGGATGGAGAGATGGAATTTCAGTGTCTAATGCTATTTTTTGTACATGTACTACAAATGGTTGAATATCATAAGGTTCGTAAAGAGATCTGCCAGTCTGGGTGTAAGATTGTGACTGAATATTAGTGTGGAGCGCATTAGATGGTAGTTGAGACGTATTATTATTTAACTGTGACAAATCTGATGGGTTTGTAGTAGTATTTTCAGGTAAGTTCAGTAAGCCTGTTTGTTTAATAGGTTGAGGGATTACAGGGTCCTTTACTAAAGCATATTCTGATCCAACAGAAGAGAGACTAGGTAAAACATCATGGCAGATACAGTCAGAATCATTATGCTGACGCGAAGAGTCATGTTTTCTCCGTCGTTTGTTACAATGTTTACAGATTTTATTTGTAACTCGACTTCTCTTCCGTTCTCCACGCGTAGATGCATCAGTATCCATGCTAGACTCATTTTCTTTCGTAAATTGTGAAAATTGGTTTGAGATGGTGACATTATATCCTACTGTAAGATCGGAGCCCCCACCGGGGTCCCCCGGATCGGGAGGTTCGTTCATCGCTTGGCCTAGTACAGGCCAAGCTATTTACATAAAAAAGTGTTTAAAACTTACCAAATATTGGAATTAGATACACAAAATATAATAAATAAACTAAAATGAACAATATTTTACACAAATAAATCTACAAACCGATCTTTTACACAAGTTATTAAAAATTAAAAATATAGATCAAGAAAAATCACCCGCCACGGCCAACGTTTCCCGCGCTTTCCTCACTGACAGTTTTTTTTTTTTTTTTTTTCTCATATTTTTGGCCTTGCACGGCTTGTGCTTTTTGGCCCGTGTGTCGAAATTTAAAAACGGGGAAACGGGATTGTTTGTAAAAGGACGAAGGAACGGAATTTGGTAAAGGAAAAGATCGGTTTTAAAGGACAATGGCGATAATTATTGTATTGGAAAATTATAATGGAATGTAAATATTACAATGGAAATTTTAAAAAGAGGAATGATAAAAAAATATTAATAAAATTTAAACATATATACAGGAAGTTTGGAGATATAGCAATATATACAGGAAACTAAAATTTACAATTTAATATTATTGGATAAGATAAATTCTGCTAAAATACGATAGAGAGCGGGATCAAATGTGGAAAGTAGACAAGGAACTGATGATGGAAAAGGAATTCGGAGAGATAGTAAACCTTCCAGGAGAGATGAACGGTGATGAAGTGAACAAGCAAAAATAATATGGTTCATATCTCCTTCAAGTTCACCGCATTCACACACAGAGCTGTCGATAATATTGAGCTTTGCTAGGTGAGCCGGAGTACAAACATGACCCAGTCGCATACGAATTAAAATTGATGTTGCTTTTTTACCCAGTCTCAACTTCCAAAACCAAGGTTTAACGGGAATTGACGGTTGAATGGCACGATAATGTCTACCTTTCTTGTCGTTTGCAGTCCAGATATTATTCCAAGATGCCATCAGATAAGTCTTAGGTAGAGGAGCAAAATCATGAACATAGTTCATATAAGGGTAGAGATCACCACACTCTACCGCTTCATTAGCAATTCTATCTGCTTTTTCGTTACCAGTTATGCCACAATGACCGGGGACCCATGCAAAGGAGACAGAATAATTATTCGATGTGCATTTTAGGAGTAGTTTTCTAATTTCAAAAATTATTGGAAACGTATAGTGTGACCCGAATGGAAACCGAGCTAGCGATTGGAGTGCGCTCATTGAATCTGAGAAAATAACCGTCTTTCTGAGTTTACATATTAAAATATATTCCAATGCTTTTAATAATCCAAAACATTCTCCTGTAAATACGGAAGATTCAGGAGGAAGTCGAATTTTTTGGACTATGTTATATTGGGAATGATACACTCCAACACCCACACAACTAGATTCAGAGCGTTTTGAGGCATCAGTGAATATACGATGCCATTCCGGCCACTTCTCGTCTACAACATAATTGAAAGTAAGCTCTTGATTGACATCCGATTTAACAATATTTATGCTAGTATGTATGTCAGGCAGAAGGATGAGGGCATCATAGCTAGTCTGAAATAAAGGGTTGGATTTTAACAAGTGAACAGGGTTCTGAAGAGAGTTGAATATATTAAAGCTTTTCACGAGACAGGGGGGGCGTTTGTTTTTCCAATAATTGGAAGAAACAATTTTGTCAGAAAGACTTGAAAGTTTTGAAATAAGCGGGTTGTTATACCGTTCAGCACATCGGAATAGAAACTTGTCTGACAAAAATTGTCGTCTAAGATTCAATGGAGGCTCCACAGATTCCACTCGCATGCAATCAATGGGGCTCGACTTCATGGCACCTAATATTATTCTCATGGCCTTTGACTGAATCATGTCCAACTTTCTGAAAGCTGAAATAGAGCCTGGTTCAAGCAAAAAAGTTCCGTAATCTAAAATACTTCTAATTAACGCGTTGTAAACCAACTTCAAGGAGACGGGATGAGCTCCCCACCAGACACCCGAGAGGCATCTGAGAATATTTAAATTGCGTTCACATCTTGCAGCTACATATTCACAGTGAGCTAGACCAGTAAGTTTGGCGTCTAGAATTACCCCCAAGAACTTGACAGAATCAGCAGCAGGAATCGTAATATTATCAAATTTAACAGTAAACGGAGGAGGTTGGCGCATTCTGGAAAATAATACTGCCTTGCTTTTTGATACAGATAATTCCAGACCGTTAGAGTCTAACCACGATTTAAGACTTGAAAGAGAATGAGTCAAAGAATTACAATTGGTTTCAACAGACGGTCCGGATTTATATATTAAAAGGTCATCAGCATACTGTAATACTTTAGCTGTTCCTTCCAAACACAATTCTAAATCATAACTATATATATTATAAAGTAATGGGCTGAGTACAGATCCTTGGGGTAGCCCTCGCCATACTGTTCTAGATAGTGTAGAGTCTTCAACAGTTAGTTTGATATACCTCTCATTAAGTGTATTTATAATGAAATTTAACAAAATTATGGGAACATTTAATTTGTTAAGTTTCTGCTTCAAGACAGATATAAGAACATTGTCATAGGCTGCTGTTATATCTAGAAATGTGGCAATGACAGATTCGTTATTTGAGAATGCTAACCTTATATCTGTAATAAAGATTCCTAAACTGTCTATAGTGCCTTTACTTCTTCTGAAACCTAATTGTGAATCGGCTAAGAGGTTACAGTTTTCTATAAACCATTCAAGACGGATTTTGACTAGATGTTCAGCCACTTTTACTAAGACTGATGAGAGCACTATAGGACGGTAAGAAGAGGGATCGTCTGGTGGTTTATTAGGTTTTAAGATAGGAATAACAATATGCGTTTTCCATGAGGAAGGCATTCTCCCAGTTATCATAATAGAATTTATAATACTAAGATACTTTACAAGTACCGAGTCATCGAGATTTTTAACAAAAGAGTAAAAGATTCCGTCTTCACCAGGTGTAGTATCTTTTACGCGATTAAGTACTCCTTTAAGCTCGATCAAAGAAAAAGGAGAGTTTAGTCCAGAAAGATTATCGGCAATAGAAGGAGGGATAGAAATTGAAGTAATCTCTTGTTCAGGAGTGGAAGAAGGAGCAAGTCGGTCCATAAATGGGCCAGCTAATGATAGCGATATTTTCGAAGTGGAGTTAACGTAGGCAGATCTAAATCTGCGTATATTACGCCAGACCACTGACGAACTGACGTCTGGGTTAATGGTTGCACAAAAAGATTGCCAACCTTCATATTTCTTTTTCTTAAATATTTTTTTGCTACTACGAACTTCCTCTAAATAGGTTTCAAAATTTTCTACTGTCATTTCTTTACAATATTTTACTTCTGCATCTTTCCTTGCTCTAATTGCAATTGTACAGTCGTGGTCCCACCAAGGGGGGGATGGGATATGAGACATAGCCCCTGACTTAGTACATAAGGTCTCATCCGCTGCTTCGATTAGAACTTGACCTAACATATCAGCCGAAATCTGGTCACTTCCTTGGGGAAGAGCAGATACTTTCTGCTTTACTTTATGACTATATAGTTTCCAATCTGCTTTATCTAGACGGTATTTAAATCGCGGCGATCTAGTATTCTTAACAGGTTTAACAAAAGGAAAAGTTATTAGAATGGGGAAGTGGTCACTGCCATATGAAGATGAAAGGGGCTGCCAGTGTAGAGATGAAGCTAAGTCAGGTGAACATAAGGATAAATCAGGGGCACTAAACCCTTCGTTAGGTCTGGTATGTCGAGTAGGTAAGCCGGTGTTTAAGATACAAATATTATGAGAATCAATGATTTCTAGCAGTTGTTCACCATGGTAATTCGAGATGGAGCTTCCCCAAGATTGGTGTTGACAGTTAAAATCACCTAATACCAGGAACGGCTTCGGAAGAACAGAAAATAGATGATTCAATTGGGAAAAAATATTTACATTGGGACGAGAAAAATAAATTGAAACTATACAAATATTATTTACAATAGCGGCGATAATTGAAATATCATCGCTGAAAGGGGGGAGTGGGAATAAAGAGTATGGAACAGAATTCTTGATTACTATGGCAACACCGCCATAGCCGTCAAGTCTGTCATGTCGGAGAATGACATAACCTGGAATTTTGAAAGCAGAGCTTGGCTTAAGCCAAGTCTCCGATAAAGTAAATAAAAAAGGTTTTAGTTTATTAAGAAGATGAAATAAATCATTTTTATTGCAGATTACGCTTCTGCAATTCCACTGGATAATTTGATCGCGATTCTCGCGATCCATAAGTGGATTTTAACTGAGTTAAAGTATCAATAAGTGGGCAGCGTTGTTCGGTACTATTGTTAAATAAGGAGTTAATTTCAGTTAGAAGTTGGATAATATCAGAGATTGAAAACATATTTTCAGTGTCATTTGCGCGAGTTAGTGCAACACCATTGGTAGGCTGCGGAGCATCGTAACCTCTGACTAATTGTTTGTGTTCAACATTACTATAGTCTCGTATTGTTTTCGGGGGATCAGAGCGTTTAGTGAAAACTGTTTTCTTATATGACCTAGAGAATGAAGGCAGTTTACTAGTAGGTAAAGGTGAAGCCGATGGTACAGACGTTTGAGGAAACTGAGCTGAAGCGGTCCTTGTGGTATCAGCAAACGATTTCGAGACTGGTTCAAACACTTTATTTGCTTCTGCATATGAAACACAATTTTGGGCCATATATGATTTAATTTTAGTTTGTCTTTCAAATTCTGGACATGTTCTACTTGTAGCGAGGTGAAACCCAGAACATAAACAACATGTTGCAGATTCCTCCTGAACTGTACATGTATCTCCGGCATGCCCTTGACCACACTTATAACATCGAGGACGTGAGTTACATTTAGATTTTGTATGGCCGAAACGACAGCAGTTGTAACATTGGATGGTAGGATATGAGTACAGTTCAACGGGTAATGCATTATAGCACATGAATATGCGCTTTGGTAAAACTTGACCATCAAATGTTAGAACAATAGTTTGAGATGGCTTCCATTCAGGTGGATAGCTGTTACGTACTTTATAGTTTAACCTTCTTGCTTTAATTATTTTCCCACACCCTATAGGAACAGTTACATTTTCTAATATTTCCTCTGGTGTCCATTCGGAAGGAACACCCCGCACAAGGCCCATTCGAGTCACACTAAATGTTGGGATGAAAGCCTTATATTTATTTTTTGACAGACATGAGTTATTAATAAATTCATTGGCATCCTTGTAGTCAGAGAATGCCATTGAAAGCCTATTTTTACCAATGCGTTTCATACTACCATTCACAATATTTTTAAAATTATTTCTTTTGACAAAATGACCAAACTGTACTGGATGGAGAGATGGAATTTCAGTGTCTAATGCTATTTTTTGTACATGTACTACAAATGGTTGAATATCATAAGGTTCGTAAAGAGATCTGCCAGTCTGGGTGTAAGATTGTGACTGAATATTAGTGTGGAGCGCATTAGATGGTAGTTGAGACGTATTATTATTTAACTGTGACAAATCTGATGGGTTTGTAGTAGTATTTTCAGGTAAGTTCAGTAAGCCTGTTTGTTTAATAGGTTGAGGGATTACAGGGCCCTTTACTAAAGCATATTCTGATCCAACAGAAGAGAGACTAGGTAAAACATCATGGCAGATACAGTCAGAATCATTATGCTGACGCGAAGAGTCATGTTTTCTCCTTCGTTTGTTACAATGTTTACAGATTTTATTTGTAACTCGACTTCTCTTCCGTTCTCCACGCGTAGATGCATCAGTATCCATGCTAGACTCATTTTCTTTCGTAAATTGTGAAAATTGGTTTGAGATGGTGACATTATATCCTACTGTAAGATCGGAGCCCCCACCGGGGTCCCCCGGATCGGGAGGTTCGTTCATCGCTTGGCCTAGTACAGGCCAAGCTATTTACATAAAAAAGTGTTTAAAACTTACCAAATATTGGAATTAGATACACAAAATATAATAAATAAACTAAAATGAACAATTTTTTACACAAATAAATCTACAAACCGATCTTTTACACAAGTTATTAAAAATTAAAAATATAGATCAAGAAAAATCACCCGCCACGGCCAACGTTTCCCGCGCTTTTTTCTCACTGACAGTTTGCGAGTTTAACAAATTTGACATTTTGATTAAGTATTGCTATTATTATGCTTATAGATTATTTCACAGAATTAGTAAGTAAGATAAATACCGAGATAAATACACCTGCAACTCTCGTGAAATAAGGCTTTGCAAGGGTGCTCCTACCTCCACTATTTATTTCTTTTTTTATTGTATATAGTGTTAACCTAAATCGCAGCTTTTTGTCTACCGACCCTCTCAAGCTATACATAATTTACGTAACGCATAGCACGGCATTACCATACATGCAGCGTCAGGAATACAGCTAGTTTGTAATTAATTTTCATTTAAAAGTACAAACATATAAAATTTACGGGCTCATACACAAGAGCGGCACGTTGCCAACTGTGTAGAGGCAACTAACTGCACTGTAGCCGTCTTCGTCTTTGGCAACTGTCGGTGGCAGAGACGTCGACAACAGCTGACGCCAGCTGTCGACGACAGTCATTGACGAGCATGCCGCCAGGACTTGTGCGCCTTATTTTATCGTTCCTCTCCGACAGATCGTTCACAGTGATGGTAGAGGGTAGCGAATCGCTACCGAGGGCCATAACCGCCGGTGTGCCGCAGGGTAGCTGCCTATCACCGGCGCTGTTCGCAGCCTATATTAATGATATGCCTCACAAACCCCCCGCGCCGAGACGCCGGTGGGAGGGTGAGATAATGTGTGCCTTGTTTGCAGACGATAGTGCACGACACGATAGTCACGGCAGCCGAGAAGCCGAAAACTGCAGCGAAAGGGCTGCAGCGGATGCTGGACGTGCTGCCCGACTGGATCGAGCAGTGGCGCATGACGGTCAACTTGGGAAAGACCGTCGCGCTACTGGTGGGCCGTAAGCACGTCCCACCCCCGCTCACACTACGGGGTCAGCCCATCATCGCGTGGGAGAGCAGGGTGCGCTACTTGGGGGTCCACATAGACCGGTCGCTGCGCATGGTGCCGCAGGTCGAGCATGCGACCACGCAGGCCAGGGCGGCCCGTGCCGCGCTGCGACCGGTCCTGTCATCGCGCCTGCCACCGCAGACGAAATTAGGAATCTACAAAACGTACATCAGGAGTAGGTTAACGTACGTGGCCCCTTCGTGGTGCGCGCTCTGCTCAACATCCAAGAAAAAGAGGTTACAGGCACAACAGAATCTCACGCTCCGACTTTGCACGGCGCGGGGCGATATGTCGCCAATGAGACTATCGCCAGCGATCTGCGCGTGCAATCGGTGCATGATTTCGTTGTCGACACGACCCGCAAGCTCTTGGATCGTGCCGACATGACAACTTGAGTAATTACAGTTAGCTTGTTGCAAATTGTGTTCGTATCTCATTGTTGAGTGTAAGTGTTCTCGCTTGGTCGCGCGGAGTGACGAATGTGTACATAAGCACACTGCCGCCAGCTGCGCGGCCAAGCGAAACCTACCTATGTGTATTGGAGATAGTGCGGGCGTATGTATCTAACCTTAGGGGTTGCAAACATGCGCTCTCATAATCGTCCAACCAAGGAAATTTTTTCGTGTAGGTTTTGTTGTTGTGTCAAACCAAAAATTAGGTCTAAATGTGTCAAATAAAAAATTGTTGTGTTCGTTGCTTTTTGTTTGGTCACTTATTCATTCGGCCTTTAAGTCAGTCGTTATATATAAAATATAAATGTTTGTCCTTCCCAATCCGCTTAAGCGGACTCAAGTTTCTCGGGGGTTGAAGCCCCCGAAGGTTTGCCCGAGAAAAGAGCATATTGCTCGAATCTCGTACGCGCGCAAGCGCATGAATCCTACTGACTGACTGACTGAGTCATTGACATTGACAGATCGCGTCTGCCGCCAAAATGTACGCGTGAAAGATTGGCTGTCCATCAGCCTCTGCCGCTGCTTGGCAACATGCTACTAGTGTATAAGCCCCAAAGCCGATAAACTAATATTATAAGGCTTACTGTAATAAATTCAAACAAGCATGTGGTCCGCCTAAATGTATTGCATATAATATAGCCTATCACACGCTTACAAAGTTACATATAACACGCTTGTCTACAGCGTTGACACTTTCTATAATAGCAAGGCCTGATGTCTGGAAAAAATTCAGCAATTCTCCAGCAAATTTAGCTATTTGGCTGCGATCTTCTTGTGAACTTGGTTTTACCTCAGGTGAGACAGTTAATAAACACAAATTACGTATTAAATAGCTATTTTATTTTCTGGTAACACTGTTATAACATTTTGTTATATGTAGTCTGTATGACGAAAAATGATAAAGTAACATTAATCCTGATTGGTTCCTTGGATATTATTAAAACAGTTTACACCAATCAGATTACAGTTTGGAGGGAAATAACGATTAACCTTTATACTGGAATGACATTTGGAAGTAGGTTACTTAGGTTAGACACTATATTACTTTAATCTTTTACTAAACATTTTGGTTAAAACTGTTCAATTTAATCATCAGAGAATTTATAATGCATATACCTGTGTAACTTATTCATTACTAGGTTTGTAGACAGGTGACACTACGATAAGTAACGAAATACTTCGTCATTTATTTATTATTGACCCATACAAAAAACTAAGCTAAAAGTGGGACAAAGAGACAAAGATCACTTCATGATTAAATATATAAAATATGCCAATACAACCAAAGCCACAATGTGTAGGTGACACGTGGTTGAAAGAGGACGAAAGAAAGGTAGGGTACAGCGCGTGGTGCACCCTGCTGACAGACAAACGAGGCTCTGGCGAAAAGAGAGGTTGGGCATAGTGTATTTTATAAGATACCCGATTGGGGAAGTTTTTTTTTGATGTGAGAGGAGGGCAAACGAGCATGTGGGTCACCTGGTGGAAAGCAATCACCACTGCCCATGGAGACCAGCGACACCAAGGGGTCGCCGATCCGTTGCCAGCCTTTTAAGGAAAATGAAAACTCTGTTCTTGAAGGCACCCATGTCGTAGTTGTTCGGAAATACCGCTGAGGGAAGTTGATTCCACAGTTTCACTGTTGGTGGTATAAAATGTCTTAGGAAACGGACTATAGTAGATCGCCAATTATCAAAATGAAATGGATGGAATTATAATTTATGGAGAGTTGTAAGTACGATAGTGGAATTCAGCGGCAGATATCACATGGGGGATATCACATGGGGTGTAAGTGGTTCCTCTTGGGGTGTAAGTGGTTCCTCAACATCTATGAACCAAAGCCAACTTCACCTGCACGCGGTGCACCCTGCTGACTGACAAACGAAGCTCTGGCGAAAAGAGAGGTAGGGAGCGTAATTGTAAGCTACTCGACTGGGGAATGTACCTCCACCTCACAGAATACCGCAGCCAAATAACAATTCCCTTGAGGGTTGTTGTGTTCCTGCGAGTGAGTGAGGTCACCAGAAATGAAGGAGATGCTGCGTTGGCAGCGGGGATATCTTATGTTGCGAGCGTTAATATGGCTACGGTAACCGCTTCACATCAGGCGGGCCGTATTCGGGCTACGTCGGGCTAAGTATAAAAAAAAAAAAAAAACAGCTCATCCGAGCACTCCCCGTGATATAATTTGCATAGAACGCAAAGAGACGCTAAATCTCTGCGTGTAGAGAGAGAGTCCAATCGATCCGAGATCATTGGGTCGCCGACGATTCGAGCTGCTCTTCGTTGTATGCGGTCAAATGGAGCAACAAGTACTAGGGGCGCACCGGCCCAAAGAAGCGATACTCCATGTGAGGTCGTACGTAGCGAACGTAGCGAAACGTGACGAAGTACCTCCACCTCACCGAATACCATCCCACAAATGACATTTCCCTTGAAGGTTGTTGTGTTCCTGCGAGTGCGTGAAATCACAGGACACGAAGGAGTTGCTGCGTTGGCTACTGATATTTCATGGCTACGATAGCCACTATCCACTGCTTCATATCAGGCGGGCCGTATTCTTAAATTGTCTGCCACCGTCGGGTGTAGATAGTTACATATCCAAATTAACCGGGTTGCTCCCTTCTAAATGTGAGCAAGTAACCCACGTAATTTTAATATGTAACACGCATCTTATAAATTCACAACATGAGAGTTCTTCTCTATTTGGTCAGTTTGTTTACGTTGACATGATTGAACGCGAAAAAAACTCGCACTAAAGCATTCTGAAATGGCAATAAATGGACAAGCCACATCTTCGGAGTCAACGATGGCAGATGGGGGAGGAAAGTCCTAGAGAGGAGGCCACATATGGGGTAACGAAGCGTAGGGCAGCGGCCATCGCAGCATCTCCTTCCTTTCTGGTGACTTCACTCCGAGGAACACAACAGCCCTCACCGGAACCGTTATTTGGCTGCAGTATTCTGTTAGGTGGAGGTACATTCCCCAGTCGGGTAGCTTACAATTAAGCTCCCTACCTCTCTTTTCGCCAGAGCTTCGTTTGTCAGTCAGCAGGGTGCACCGCGTGCAGGTGAAGTTTGCTTTGGTTCAAAGATGTTGATGAACCACTTATACCCCAAAAAATCCCTCTATCCAGCAGTGTGTAGATACAGGTTGATGGTGATGATGATAGATTGATTTGACGAGACAGGTGGTCGACAGTGGGGTAACTACAGGGTGGCAGAGGGGGCAAAATGCCACGGGCCCCCGGCCTATAGGGCCCCAGAGACCCTACTCTATAATGAAAATTCAAAGATATCGTGGCGGACCAAATTTCATCATCAGCCTGTATCTACCCACTGCTGGATATAAGCCTTCCCCAATGCTTTCCACCAAGTACGATCCGCCACCATCCAGCCGCTTCCAGCAGTTTTCTTAAGGTCATCGGACCATCTAGAAGGAGGGTGTCCAACGCTTCGGTGTCCTATGCGCGATCTCCAACAACATTTAAAAAAAATATTATTATTATGACGCTTTTGAAAATATTTCATAAATCGTTTACCAAACTGCAAACAATAAATCTTAAGTGGTATTGTACACTTGTATGCGTTACTTGTTCACGTTAGCTATTGATGTGATCGGAAACCACTGATTCACACTTTGTCCACTTACACTGCACACACAACACACACACACATTATGTTGTTTTCTCTATTATTAGTCGGTCGCGCGCGCGCGCCCATCAGGCGACAGCTGAAAATCAGTGTTTTTTTGCGCGATGTGCAAAAAAGTCGCACTGAGCTGTGGCCATTTGCTTGCTGCAGCACACACATGCATCTTTTATCTTTTATTCTGCATTCTGTTTCCTAGTGTGTATGTTCTCTCCCTGTTATTTTTGAATTTAATTTTTGTATGTGTGTGACTGTAGTTTGTAATAAACGTACCTATCTATCTATTGATAACTACTTGTGAGTTATTGCAATTAAACTATGTCAACCTTTTTTTACGGGGAGGCCATCCCGTATTACCCCATCTGATTGATGAATTTGCCACGGGCCCCAGATGGTATAAGTAGTTTCGCCACAGGTGGTCGAATAGCTGACAGGATAAGGTCCACGTTGCTTAACTTGCGTATTCGATTAGACTTACACGCGAAACAACATCAGTAACATCACCAAGCTCCTCATCTGAGTATGGGAATAGGGTAAATGAAACTAATTATTGAATAGTACTTATTTATTTTATTAGCATAGATATTAAAACGCGTATTACACATAAATACAGCACAAACACAGTATCACAGTATGCAGCAGTAAAAGACCTTCGACGGAAGGTCCCAAAAACGAATCAGCACGCTTTAGACCTCATCCACAGAAGTCGGCGGTAGGTGCGCTTGCCAACATTTCTTCGGCGAAATAGTATTTTTGAAAATAAGCTATAAAAAATATAGTAATCATCATCATCATCATCAGGTCATTTTAGTCTCCACTACAGGAGCACGACCCTCTCTCGTCCGTCCCAGACAGAAGGAGGATTTGGCTTACACTCCCCACGCTGGCCAGACGGGTTGGGGAGGCAAAAAAATACACTTCTAAAAAATATAGTATTTTAAGGATAAATGCACGCCTCATTCAAAGGAATGTACCTCCACCTCACAGAATACCGAAGCCAAATAACGGTTCCCTTGAGGGCTGTTGTGTTCCTGCGAGTGAGTGAGGTCACCAGTACAGTACAACACACTACTCATGAATGCATTTCAATGTGCTCCAGTTAGATGAAAGCAGCTGTGCAATTTGAAACACAGGCCAAGTATTATATTTTTCCATTTTAAAAATATAATATACTGGCAAGTTGGCCAAGACAACTATTTAAATGACAACAGGACAAGTATATTTTTTACCTTTTTAGACCCTGTTACTATAATTGAAGAAATAGTTGAAAGTTAATAGGTATATTCTTATATGTCAAATAAATTACATAATAAATATTGAAAAAATCAACAGAATTTACATCATTTTAATAATGATAATAACAATAATTATAAGTATAAATTAATCATATTAATAATAAGTAATATTATTAGGATAACGCAAATTCTTAATGATGATGTTATAAATACTATAGATATACAATAAGCGTCAAAAACCGTGGAAGTGGGGGTCACGGGCGAGGCTTTGGCTGCTAGTCTGGACATAGCAAAAGCTTTTGATCGGGTGTGGCATAAAGCATTACTTTCCAAGCTTCCTTCTTTTGGCCTACCTGAGAAACTTAGTATATTGATTGCCAGTTTTCTCACTGTGCGAAGCATCAAAGTTGTAGTTGACGGAGCGCACTCGGGTATTACTACCCTTGAATGATGGCGTACCACAAGGCTGTGTATTGTGTCCCATATTGTTTCTTCTGCATATCAACGACTTACTGCTTATTCGCAACATTCATTGCTATGCGGATGACAGTACAGTGGACGCAAGATATACTGACCAAGGTAATGTTTCTCGAGATTGCGTCGATGAGTACGGAACAAAACTTGTGTCTTAGATTATGACGTATACATATACACGTCTCGGATTGGGGTAGAATGAATTTGGTACAGCTAAATCCCTCAAAGACACAGGTTTGCGCGTTTCCAGCTAAAAAGTCCCCGTTTGTCGTAGCTCCTAGATTGGAAGGTGCTTCCCTTAGTTAGTCCTAGCATTGGCATCTTGGGTGTCGATAATGTCGACATATGGTGTGATGTTCAGTTTCGCGGCCACTAGGAATGCAAGGCCAAACTGGCTTCTGGGAAGATTGGTGTCATCAATAAAGCCAGGCGGTACTTTAGACCCTGACGTCGCCTTCAACTACATAAAGTTCAGGTTCAACCTCACATGGAATACTATTCGTATCTCTGAGCCGGTGTACCCCAATATTTGCTTGCTCCATTTGACCGCATACAACGAAGAGTAGTTCGAAACCACTAGACTCTCTCTATGTAGTGTCTCTTTGAATTCTATACAAATTATATCACGGGGAGTGCTCGGATGAGCTGTTGGATTTGATACCGGCCGCTGAGATCCACTATCGTAAAACTCACATTAAATTAAAATTCCATCCATATCATCTTGATAATTGGCGATCTACTACAGTATGTTTCCGAAGACATTTTATACCACGAACGGTGATACTGTGGAATCAAGGTACCTCAGCGGTATTTCTGAACAGTTACGACATGAGAGCCTTCAAGAACAGAGCCTTTATTTCCCTTAATATATGAATGAACTATGTTTAAAACATTGTACGGAGGTAGAGAACCGTTCATGTACGAGTCCGACTCGCACTTGACCGGTTTTATTATTCTATAAGGACGCCAGCATTCCACATATACACCTCTTATATCTAACTGCCTAAATATTTACATGGAATTATATACTTCCATTCCACCTAATCCTCTTAAAAATAAGAATAATATGTCACCCAAATTATCTATGACTGGAAACAGGAACACTTCATAGTCTTGACTCAACATATTCTGGCTGTAACAGATGAGAAATTATTTATTTACCATAGACCAGGGTTTCTCAAACTGGGGTACGCGAACCCCTAGGGGTTCGCCATTAGACGGTAGGGGGTTCGCGGCAAGATTTTCGTAATGGTGGTTTCATGACTGGCTGGTACGTGCGGCACACACGGTGACAGGAAGAGTATCCCGAACTCTCACACAAAGCGGTGTATTTCATTTTACCCTTTGCTAACAACATACTTAATTGAAAATGGGTTTCCACACCTGGCCATGATAATACATGATGATACAGAAATCGACTTGATACCGAGTCAGTATTGAGGTTGAAATTGTCCAAAATTATCCGTAATAATGACTCAATTTGCGGCAAGAAACAAACCCACTCATCACATTAAAATTAAAAAGATATTTCTGTTAGCACTGTATTTGTTACCTTATTTTCTTCAACAATCAATTTTATTATGGTATGGGGGGGGGGGGGCGTATTTAAGAGCCCTATTACATTTGCACGCTGACGAGCTCTCGCGCAGTACTAAACCCGCGAAGGCCGCCGGTGCATCGTTTTTTGTAGTAATTTTGAAGTTATATTTATCGTTTTTATTGAAATAAGATAATAAATTCATGCTACAAAGTTTATTCATTATGAAGTAACAATTATTCTCGTATAAATTTTGCTCAATAATATTATCGTTTATTCGAGAAATTAACAGTTTACTTAAAGCGATTTCCGAAGTTTTTTTGGTTAAAAGAATGTTTTTTTTTCTATATTAAATCAATAATAATTCAAAATTCCGAGGCCGCTATGTACTATACGACTATATAACAAATAACATTCTATTTTTTTATTTCATTTGTTTGGAACAGTAGTACAATCCAGGAGCTCAAAATAGTGAATGCGCGCATTTTATGAAAATCTTTCTCTGCAATTTTGGGTTTATTTAAAAAGTTAAGCAAAATGTACAAAAAGCAAATGTACTATGCCAATAGCTATTCTATACTATTCAATAAGTCAACATTGTTAATGTATTTTTGTTTCCGAGATCAAGAACGCCAAAATTGGCCATTTTACGCAAAAATCACAGTCAAAATGTAATATGGCTCTTAATTAGTTTAGGGGATCACTAACATCTGGAAACATTTACAGCGGTTTGTGGAGCCAAAAGTTTGAGAAACCCTGCCATAGACTATGCAAAGACCCAAACGAAGCACAGCATGTACTATGGGTACTAGATAACAGATAAATATACTTCAAAATCGTTTTTTTTTGTAAATAAATATTCCTGGACAAATTCAACACTGCCATCTAGTCCCAAACTAATCAAAGCTTGTACTGTGAGTATTAGATAACTGAGGTTATACTTGAATACATTTTTTTTGTAAATACATACATATAATACACAGAAAACACCCAGACCAAGACAAACAGACATGTTCATGAGCACAAATATTTGTTTTGTGTGGGGAACGAACCCGCGAACTCGGAGTCAAAGAAGCCATTGCTAGAAATTCGACCACCAAGCTTGTCATTAAATAAATAAATAAATATTTCTGGACTGAATTTACACAGCGCCATCTAGTCCCAAATTAAGCGCAAAGCTTTTGTTATGGGTACTAGACAACTGATAAATGTACTTAAATACATTTTTTTTTTGTAAATACATACTTATAATACATAGAAAATACCCAGACCAAGACAAACAGACATGTTCATGCACACAAATGTTTGTCTTGTGCGGGAATCGAACCCACGCCCTCGGAGTCAAAGTGGCCATTGCTAACCATTCGACCACCGAGCTCGTCTTTAAAACAATTAAAACAATGGTTATTGTATTTATTAATAGCTTTAGTATGTCATAATATCAAACAATAGCTTTGATTAGATTTATATGATTAGAGATCTTGGCTATGAAAGTAGAGTACAAATTTTAAAGAGAGGTAGGGAGCGTAATTGTAAGCTATCCGACTCGACTTTGACTCCCGAGGTCGCGGGTTCGATTCCCGCACAAGACAAACATTTGTGTGCATGATATAATACATAGAAAACACCCTGACTAAGACAAACATGTCTGTTTGTCTTAGTCAGGGTGTTTTCTATGTATTATAAGTATGTATTTACAAAAAAAAATGTATTTAAGTACAATTATCAGTTGTCAAGTACCCATAACACAAGCTTTGGGCTTAATTTGGGACTAGATGGCGCTGTGTAAATTGTTCAGAAATATTTTATTTTATTTTTTTAATCTGAATTCAATGATGTCTGTAGACATGCTACTAACCATTATTTGGGGTATAAGTGGTTCATCAACAGCTTTGAACCAAAGCCAACGTCACCTTCGCGCTCGATGCGCCCTGCTGACTGACAAACGAAGCTCTGGCGAAGAGAGGTAGGGAGCGTAATTGTGGGGAATGTACCTCCAGCTCGCAGAATACCGCAGCTAAATAACAATGCCCTTGAGGGTTGTTGTGTTCCTGTGAGTGAGTGAGGTCACCAGAAAGGAAGGAGATGCTGCGTTGGAAGGGGCGACGCGCGAGCGATATTTAATGTGGCTTTGGTAACCGCTTCACATCAGGTGGACCGTATGCTTGTCTGCCACCCGACGTAGAATAAAGAAAAAAAATAAAAAATAAACCTACCGAAACAAACCAATAAGAGTCTTTTTTGAATATCATCCTTGCTAGGAATCCCATTTCGGACTCCGGTGCTATTGTGTGCAGGTGCAAATGTTTCACGCTGCGGAACGGAGGCCAGTGGTAGCCAAACCTCGCATTCTCCACCGTTAGATTGTTTTTAGCGAGCATCTCTTTCGCTACTGCAAGCATGTTTACCACTGAAATGAAAATGGGACCTATTTATAAAGCTGGCAACGGATTGGCGACCGCTTGGTGTTGCTGATCTAAATGGGCTGTGGTGATTGCTTTCCATCAGGTGACCCAGATACTCATTTGCCCCCTCTCGTATAAAAAAATCCTGAGGACATACCAATTCCTAAAGAAATAGGAGATTATTTATTATCAATTCATAAATAATATAATGCAGACAATAAAAACTAAACTAAACTGTGTAAACCTATCTTAACAAAAACTATCTAAAGTAGGTCCGTGAGGCAGCGTGCCTAAAACGCTAGCAGCGTTACCCCTTTGGATGGCGATGCTTAGCCTCTGACCCAAGTAAGCGCCGGCTCTTGGGTCCCCGGTGGCTTGAAAAAGTCTCTTTGAAATGTCTTCAAAAAGACTCAAGGCACAGGGGCCCCAAGGACCGAGGGTTTCGACTCCGAAAGGGCTGAATAGGTATTGGGAGCCGATACCTCGGTATTTTAAGATTTTGTTCTTCTCCGCCAGCTCAGCCGCCGCTCCAGCTCTCACCGTGGAAACCTGAAGATGTGACGGGGCAAGGGTGTCCACGCAAGTGGCGTCCCAAACCAGGCACCTTCCAGTCTTCCACGGCATGAGAGACATTCCGTCCGGCCTCTTGCCATCGTCACGCACGATACCATTCGGCTCTAAAATAGCCGGTACGTTGACGCTGGCAAGAGAACGGCGCAAAATGTCATTCAGAGCGGCGTGGCGGGAGAAACGTCCGGCGCTCCTTTGACAGGAAAGGCCGTGGTGGCCCAGGCGGTCGACAATAGCACCGCAAGGACAACTGTGGGTGGAATAGACATCGAGTCCCAAACGCAACGAAATTGATATGCGTAGAGTATCTGGTTCCAGAAAAGTACCCGTATTTACTGATGGGTATGCATGAAGCCAAAACCCAGATTCTTTTCTCGCGACCGCCTGCAACCTCGCACGGTCTTGTGAACCACCGTTATTCAGGAGTTTCTTATAAATATGTTCACAATTTATATTATCCCAGCTCCTTTGAATAGATAAATCGGTAGGGAAAACCGCGTTTGGAAATGCCTCCAGCCAAGCATTTCTGGCCTCTTCAAGCCCAGTGATACAATAATTGCTAAGAGACGGAGTCAGCATTTCCTGTGTGAGCTTAGCTGTGCTATAAATAGAGGATAGAAAGGCAGGCAAAGACACATCCGAAATTTTGCGGATACCCAAACCACCAAATCTAATTGGCAGTGATGCTTGAGTCCAAGAATCATCCCCAAGATTTACATTTAAAATAACTTCCACCTGGTTCTTAAGTAATACGTCTACAGAATTCATTATATTATTAAACTTCCACAGGGGACAAGAACGGAGCAAATAGGTGAATTTAGGCAGAAATAGGCAAAATTTTAAAATAAATATTGCATAATGTGAATTAATTTTTTGTAGCCTGTCCGAATATTGATTGAATTTTGAAATTGAATTTTGTACAAAAAGAGGAATACCGTCATCAAAAATAGGTGATCCGAGGATATTGAGAGAATCTTTAGAAAGTAAATTTATACCCGGAGCTAAATTATTAAAGTTGTTGATTATTTTTAATTTATCAGAACTTGATACATTTTCTGATATAAAAAGCTCACATTTGTTTAAGTTAAGGTCAAGACCAATGGAATTGAACTTAGTAATTATATTGCTCAAGTCTGACAACACAACGTCAGCGCTACCACCTAATGTTCCGTCGTCAAGGTACCAAATATTAAATTTTGAAAAAAGGTTCTGAATTACTGCATTGATTCCTAAACTGAAAATGGCTGGACCAAGAGGATCACCCTGTTGACAGCCAACGGTGGAAAGTATAACATTTTCTTTGTACATCAATTTTGACGGGCTGGAGTAACACTGAGATAAATAATTGTATACCTCAGGAATATTGCACCTGGTTTCTGTCAACATGGTGTTCCTACTTATCGAGTTAAAGGCATTCTTGACGTCAATTTTAAGCAGCACCTCGCAATTGACGCTGCCAACAAAAGTACGTACGGCGTGAATAGCGGCCTCACACCCACCTTTCGTACCAAACCCTAATTGTTTCGGTTCAAAAATTGGTTGTAATTTTGAAATTATATGTTTCACACAAACCTTGGAGGCAATGCGCCTGAATGTAGACCCAACAGCGATTGGCCTAACACCACCTAAATAATTAACATTTTTGGAGATTATTAACTATTAAATACCAAAACTTTTTCCGTGTGCGCAAATGCTTACAAATTAATAATTATATATAATTTCTTTATTCAAGTAATCATGACTCAATATGTTAGTAATATTTTAGTCTACATGTTAGTTATCTTAGGATCATAATTAATTGTTGAACCAAACTCACCGCTGCACTATTCCATGAGAAAGGGCGCAACAGCGAGACAAGTACGTGCAGTGAAATCGAATGATTATTACTCAAATTATTGTTATTACTGAATTATTATCGCCTTACCTAACTCCTTATCTGCTGGTGTTAATGCTTTAGCGTCTTCAATATGTCTTTTAGGAATAGTTAGGATATGAAATCGAGTTGCCGGTCGGATATCACGAAAAACACATATTTCATCATTTTCGTATAAAATATCAGTATCTTCTAACTTGTTAACTATATTGCAAAATACACAGGAAGACTGCACAGGCGCTGTTGTCATTTTTCTATAGATTTTGATTAAAGTCTAGATTTAATAGCTTTATTTAGCTGAAAATGAGAGATCAAAAGAAAATTGATTGACCAAAATTCTCTTCTTCTTCTTCTTTTTTTAATTTAATGGCTCCATCGTTTTCTTTTTTCCACGATGATTTTGCCAATGTCGAGGTTGAGAAATACACGTTCAAGTTAATAAGACTATTGATCGGTACTATATAGCGGAAGTCCCATGAGCGACCTAAAACAACACAATACATCACAAACATTTAGTTAGTGTTAGTATCATGGCCAGACGAACACAGATTAGTGGGTTTAATACATGTAGATATAAAATAAATAACACTATAACTTAACACAGGGACGGAACAAAATGACAATAGATAATACAAAACTCACAAGTAGATGTTGTTGACTTTTATGAATTTAATTAGGACTGAAATCCAACGAGTATGAACAAGAGTAAGTAGGAAAGGGATGTTAACAGGACGAGGAATACTAGCAGGAAGAATTTCATACAGGGGGACCTGTAGTTTTGGGCAGTTAAAAAAAATGTGTTCAAGGGTTCCTTCTTCTAAGCCGCACTCACACAAAGAACTATCGAGGATCTTGATTTTGGCTAAAAACACTGGAGTGCAAACATGACCAAGACGTAACCTAATTATTGCAGAGGTGGAGTGTTTGTCAAATTTACGGTATTTGGAGAACCATGGTTTAATAGGGACAACCGGTTGAATTTTTGAGTAAAATTTTGCATTTGTGGTTCCCGTTTTTTGCCATAATTCGTTCCAATCTTTTCTTAATCGCGCATCTGCCGATAGTCTGAGGTCGCGAGAGAAGCAAATGTAATATTTATCAACTCCCATATGGATAGCTTCTTTAGCACATCTGTCTGCAGTTTCATTACCGGCAATACCTACATGCCCGGGGATCCACGCAAGCACTACCTCTAAACCCAGAGAGTGACATCGATATAACGACTGTTTTATAGCTAGAGTCAAAGCAAAGTTATCTTTACAATGGAAAGGAGACTTGATTAGATCTTGAAGACAGCTCTTCGAATCTGACAAAATTAAGGCTTTAGAAATATGATGGGATTCAATGTAAGAAACAGCTTCAAGAATAGCTGTGGCCTCGCCTGTAAAGACGGAAGATTGACGGGGACATTTCAAGCTTAAAATGATTTGGAATTTGGGGATCCATACAGCGGCGCCAACATCACAGTTTTCAGATATCTTAGAAGCGTCGGTGTATAACCTAATCCAATCGGGCCAGTCCTTTTCTAATAATTTAGTGAGGAATTTGCTTGGCTCAGAAGTATGTTTGGTAATGCCTAAATCTAAGATGATACGCGGTTGAAAGATAAGAGCCGGAAATTCTATTAAAAACAACGGATTTTGATGAAATTTTTTCATGGGAGTAGTTAACGAATTATGGCTGATAAAACTGTTAATAAGGGGTGGAGGGTCTTTATTAGACCAATATGGAGAATGAGGGATATACTGGCAAAGGCGTTCTAAGATGTGTAGCAATGGGTGGGAAGAATTTTGTACAATTTTATAAAAAAATCTGTCAGCTAGATATTGCCTCCGGAGCTGGAGAGGAGGGTCTAGGCATTCAATTTGGAGAGCCAGTGTTGGAGAGGACTTCATAGCGCCCGTGATAATCCGCAGACACTTCGACTGTACTTGATTCAGTCTACCTAATGCAATTTTGCTGCAGGGCTCTAGTAAAAAGCATCCATAATCAAAGTGACTGCGGACTATTGCATTATAAAGTAATTTTTGGCTGTAGGGATGAGAACCCCATCGAACTCCTGAGAGAGCACGCAGGATATTGATGCCGTTCTCAGCTTTACGGCAGATATAATTAAGATGGTGAAAACCCGATAGCTTAGAGTCAAGGATGATGCCTAAAAATTTTATGTTATCTTTAATAGCTATAATTTCTTCCTTTACTTTGATAGCAATTGGGGGAATTACTCTCTTCCTGGTAAATATAACTGCATTACACTTGTTGACAGAAAGGGTAAGGCCGTGGTTGTCTAACCATTCGTTTAAATAAAATAAAGCTGAATTCAGGTTGTTAGATGCTTCGGAAAAAGAGTTTGAACGAGAGTAGAGAACAATGTCGTCAGCATATTGAAGGATATTGCAGAAACTAGAAACGGATAGGTCAAGATCAGAGGTATAGATATTATAAAGGAGAGGGCTGAGAACTGAGCCTTGAGGAAGGCCTTTCCAAACATGTCGGGGAGGTAGGAGGGATCCGTTTACGCGAATGCAGATGGAGCGAGACATGAGAAGCTTACATATTATGTTGACCAGTCTCTCGGGGATACTCAGATGGAGCAGTTTCTGCCTGAGTACTGGAAGCTGGACATTGTCATATGCAGCAGCAATGTCAAGAAAAACCCCAATAACATGTTGATTTTCGGAGAAGGCGAGTCTAACCTCAGAAGTGAAGATACTCAGACTGTCATTAGTACCCATGCCACGTCTGAATCCGTATTGGTTATCTGATAGGAGACCTTTATTTTCAACAAGCCATTGTAATCTGTTTTTAATTAAATGCTCTAGGATCTTCAATAAGGTTGAGCTAAGCGCAATAGGCCTATATGAGGAAGGGTCTGAGGGATCCTTTCCCGGCTTAGGAACAGGAATGACAATTTGGGAGATCCAAGAGTCAGGAATGTTGCATGAGAGGAAGATAAAATTTAGAATATTAAGTAAAACCAGTTTAGAAGAGGATGAGGCTTTGCGTATAAAAGAATAGGGGATGCCATCAATGCCTGGAGAGGAATCTTTCAAATGATCGAGTACGCAGTGGAGCTCTGCTAGTGTAAAGGGATCATTCATGCTATCTTTAGGGATTGAAGAGGAAAGAGGAGGGGGGAAGCAATCAAAGTTAGGGACATATGGTGGGGCAAGTTTACTAATGAAATCCTCTAACCATGGAGAGGAGTCGTTGGAGATTTTATTTTGGTCAGAAAAGGAGAAGCGAAAGTTTTTAATTTTTTTCCAAATAATGGAAGGAGGAGTTCTAGGGGAAAGGGATTCGCAGAACTTAAGCCAGCCTATCTTCTTTTTTTTTGCTAGAAACCTAGTAGTGCGGGCACATGTTTTTTTATAAACTATATAGTTGTCAATGTTTAAGTTTGATGCATATGTATTCTCAGCGAGCTTTCTTTCCTTTACACTAGCAGTGCATTCAGAATCCCACCAGGGGGGGGAGGGAATACGATTGCGGGCCGAATTTTTGAGGGGGATAGATTCCTCGGCAGCTGAAGTGAGACAGGAGATAAATTCATTGTAGATGAGAAGGAAGTTATTTTCATCGACTGGACAGAGTAATGATATTTTCTCATCCAGACAAGATGCGAATTTCGTCCAATCTGCATTGAGAGTTTTGTATTTAAAGAGGGGTTGGGGAGGGGGGGTGGGAGATATGGAACTTTGGATAGAGACTAGGATAGGGAAGTGATCACTACCATATGAGTTGGGAAGGACAGTCCAGGAAAGTGAGGGGACTAAGGAAGGAGAAGCTAGAGACAAATCAGGGGCACTTAAATTTTGAAGGGGAGATACCCTGCGTGTGGCAGATCCATCATTAAGGACACATAAATTCTGTGAGTCCAGAAGGTCTAACAGGAAGGAAGATATGGGGTCATTAAAATTAGAACCCCAAAGAGTGTGTCGGCAATTGAAATCACCTAACACAATCATTGGGTTTGGGAATTGGGATAAAATGGAGTTGAATTCAGATATAATTTGGGGATTTGGATGAGGAATGTAAACGGATATAAGGGAAACGCCAACACATTTGGCAGCAACTATGTGGATGTCTGGACTGTGGGGGGGAATGGGGATAAAGGAGAAGGAGAAGGAATTAGAGATGAGAAGGGCACATCCAGCACGACCATCATCCCTGTCGTCCCGAAGACATGAGTAGCCTGGAACTCGAAAACGAGAATCCGGCCTCAACCATGTCTCCGACACGGCAGCGGCGACAGGTCTATACTGGTTAAAAAGTTGTATAAGTTCATTTTTTTTTAATCTAATACTTCTACAATTCCATTGTAGAAGGATTTGAGCCATTTTTAGCTATTAATGCGGATAGCAGTTCTTGAAGTACACTTACGACATTGGACGGTATAGCATCGCTAAATTTAGAAATAATATTTAATAGAGAGCAAACTAAGAGTTCGATCAGGTTATCGTTAGGAGTCAGCACAGGAGTAGGACTATTGGGTAGAGCGCAGCCATTAGGAAGGGCAGAATTTGGGGTTCCAACAATTCTGTTATGGGCTTCAATGTCATAAGACTTACCAGGGGAGGGTTTGGGACTGGGGGAGTAAAATACTGTTTTTTTATAAGATTGCCGTGGGGGAGTGGCAAGGTGGGAGAGGGGACTATATGGGGGTTGAGTTGGCGAGAACAAGGGTTGGGACTGGGACATACTAATATGGGAAGAGGCAATATCTGCATAAGATTTCTTGCTAATAGGGAAACGTTTAGAGGCTTCAGAGTAGCTGATGTTTTCCTCTGACATGACAATTTTGATAGATTTTTGTCTACCATGTTCTGGACATTTGGAGTCAATGGCAGAGTGGTTAACGCTTTGACATAGGAAGCAAGAGACTCTATCATCATCTACATCACAATTTTCGCCAGAGTGAGGTTGTGCGCATTTAAAACAACGAGGTTTAGACCTACACTGATTGCGAATATGGCCAAATCTACAACAGTTCCTACATTGAATAGTTGGTAACATATAAATATGGACATCCATTGCCATTTGGTAGCAATATATTTTAGGAGGTAACGCTTGTCCCAGGAATGTCAACACCACTGTAGTCGAAGGAACCCAAGTTACTCCAGAATCGCTATGTTTTTTTATATTCAGGCGTCTTGCTTTTATAACAATTCCACAACCGCGGGGAGTAGAGATTCCATCTACCAGATCCTCTAAAGTCCAATCTGTTGGGATAGCTCGCACTATACCCATTCGCGAAACTTGAAATTTAGGGATTGTGGTTTTGAGTTTCTTTTCAGCTAAGAGAGGATTTCCAAAGAAATTATTGGCATCAGCTGCACTTTTAAACTGGACTGACATTTTACTCCTACTAATAGTCTTAATGCCTCCGTCAATAATTCCTTTGAAATTATACCTGTGAATGAACTGGGCGAATTTAAGGGCTCTGATAGTAGGACCAGAGGAGACATCCGGGTCTTCTCGAGACACGTGAACAACGAATGGACCTGGGTCCGTTGCGGAATACTTAAAAGCAGAGTCGTCTTCGTATCCGGGTCTGACGTATACTGATTGTATTGAGGCAGAGGGAGGGATATTTTTCTTTGGCTCAATTTCGAGAGTCTCGTCAGCTGATCTTTTAGGAGGTCTCGTTTTGGATTCGTCTATCTGCATATCAGAGACTGGGTGGAGGGCAGAAGGGCCTCCCCCATCAGGGGGGTCCTTGCCCATTATAATGGGCAAGGACTTACAAAAACAGTAATAAAAGACTTACCTTCTATTAAGTAATTAAAAAACCCAACACCAACACACAACAATTAAAATTTTGGACAGCTCAAAGGGAAAACACGATGAAAAAACGATTTTTTATCTCAACCACGTGTGATTAACAACACAGCGACGAGCAAAATATCGATTGACCAAAATTGGGAAAATTAGAAATTTTGACGTTGACATTACTAGTAATGTGCTTATATGATTCAAAATAGATATATTCGAGAGGATTTTGCTCGTCGCTGTGTTGTTAATCACACGTGGTTGAGATAAAATTCCTTTTTCTATCGCGTTTTTACTCTGAGTGATCTAGATTTGTGTTTATTTTGTGTTTGTGTTGGTATAAGTGTTTAAAGTAGGTAAGTACACTAACATTTTGTTAGTCCTTGCCCGTAAATATGGGCAAGGACCCCCCTGATGGGGGAGGTTCTACTGTTCTGCCCCCTGACGTAGATATGCAGAATGATCAGTCACATACAAGACCACCTAAACGGTCAGCAGATATTCCTCTTGAAAATGACTCCAAAAAAAGTAATCCCCCGTCGGACTCTATACAGTCGGTCTATGTTAGACCGGGTTATGACCAAGATACGACCTACAAATACTCTGAAACGGACCCAGGTCCATTTGTTGTACATGTTTCACGAGAAGACCCTGACCTTTCCACTGGCCCTACCATCAGAGCTCTAAAGTTCGCACAATTTATACACAAGAGCAACTTTAAAGGTATCATTGACGGAGGTATTAAAACTATTAGTAGGAGCAAAATGGCTGTCCATTTCAAAAGCGCATCTGATGCTAATAATTTCTCCGAAAACCCTTCCTTAACTGAAAAGAAACTTAAAGCCTCAATCCCAAAGTACCAGGTTTCACGTATGGGCATAGTGCGAGCTATACCAACGGACTGGACTCTAGAGGATTTAGTGGAAGGAATATCCACACCCCGCGGTTGTGGAAATGTCATTAAAGCTAGGCGACTAAATACCAAGAAACGTACTGATACTGGTGTCACATGGGTTCCATCTACCACAGTAGTACTAACTTTCTTAGGACAATCATTACCTTCCAAAATTTTCTGCTACAGAATGGCTATGGATGTTCATATTTACCTGCTCCCGACGATCCAGTGCCGAAATTGTTGTAGATTTGGTCACATCCGTAACCAATGTAGATCCCAACCTCGATGCTACAAATGCGCACAACCTCACTCTGGCGACACATGCGATATGGAAGAAGCTAGAATCTCTTGTTTTCTGTGCCAAAATGGCAACCACTCTGCTATTGATTCCAAATGCCCTGAACATGGCAGACAAAAATCAATCAAAATGGTAATGTCAGAAGAAAACATTAGCTACTCAGAAGCATCTAAAAGATTCCCAGCGTCTAGAAAATCTTACGCAGATATAGCTTCCCATCATGTTATGTCCCAGTCCCAGTCCCAACCCTTGTTTTCGCAAACACAACCCTTATATAACTCGATGTCCCAACTCACTACCCCTCCTCGTCAATCATACAAAAAAACAGTGTATTACTCCCCCAAACAAAACTCTTCCCCTGGCAAGTCATATGACATGGAAGCCCACAACTCAATTATTGGCACTCCAAAATCCGTTCTACATAATGGCTGTGCTATACCTGATAGCCCTACTCCTAATTTGACTCCCAATGACAACCTCATAGAACTCTTGGTTTGCACCCTCTTGAACATGGTCTCGAAATTTAGTGACACTCTACCGAACAATGTCGTGAACTTGCTTCAACAATTGCTAACAGCTTTAATAGCTCAAAATGGCCCAAAACCTCCTACAATGGAATTGTAGAAGCATACGGTTAAAACAAAATGAACTCATTTATTTATTTAACCAGTTCAACCCTGTTGCCGCTGCCGTGTCGGAGACGTGGTTGAGGCCCGATTCTCGTTTTCGAGTGTCTGGCTACTCATGCCTCCGGGACGACAGGGACGATGGTAGAGCTGGTTGTGCCCTTTTCATCTCCAATTCCTTTACCTATACCTATATCCCCATCCCTCCCCATAGTCCAGACATCCAAATAGTCGCTGCCAAATGTGTTGGTGTCTCCCTAATTTCTGCTTACATTCCCCATCCTAACCCACAAGTCATTTCTGAGTTCAATTCTATTCTATCTCAGTTCACAAATCCAATGATTGTGTTAGGTGATTTTAATTGCCGACACACTCTTTGGGGTTCCAATTGTAATGACCCTGTGTCATCTTTCTTTTTAGACCTACTAGACACTCAGAATCTATGTGTCCTCAATGACGGATCTGCCACACGCAGAATACCCCCAGGTCAAAATGTAAGCATTCCCGACTTGTCCCTAGCTTCTCCTTCCATAATTCCATCCCTTTCCTGGTCGGTTCTTCCTAATTCCTATGGTAGCGATCATTTTCCTATTCTGGTCTCTATTCAAAACTCCCCTCCCCCATGCCCCCCTCCCCAACCTCTTCTTAAATACAAAACCCATAAAGCGGATTGGAACAAATTCTCTACTTGTCTAGACGAAAAAATATTGTCTCTCTCTCCAGTTGATAATAATAATTTCTTACTTATGTATGAACAATTCATCTCCTGCGTCTTATCATCTGCTGAGGAAACTATCCCTCTTAAAAATTCAGCCCGTAAGCGTATTTCTTCTCCCCCTTGGTGGGATTCCGAATGCTCGGCTAGCGTCAAAGAAAGGAAGAAGGCTGAGAACTCATATGCATCGAATTTTACCATGGCCAATTACCTTGCATATAAAAAATCTTGTGCCCGAACCACAAGACTTTTAGCGAAAAAGAAGAAATTGGGATGGCGTAAGTTCTGCGAATCATTATCTCCTAGAACTTCACTTTCTTTAATTTGGAAAAAAATCAAAAACTTTCGCAGTTCATTTTCAGACCACAACAAAATTTCCAATGACCCGTCTCCTTGGCTAGAAGACTTTATTAACAAATTAGCCCCTCCTTATGCCCCTAATATCGACTGCTTCCCCTCCCCCATTTCAGTTTCACTGTCTAAAGATGCCATGAACGAACCTTTTACGCTGGCAGAGCTTCACTGTGCTCTCGACCATCTGAAGGATTCGTCCCCCGGCAGTGATGGCATTCCTTATTCATTCATCTGTAATGCGTCTTCCTCTTCTAAACTCTTTTTTCTCAATATCCTAAACTATATATTTGAGACTGGTAATATCCCAGATTCTTGGACTACCCAAATCGTTATTCCCATAATAAAGCCAGGAAAGGATCCTGCAGACCCTTCGTCATATCGACCAATTGCCCTTAGCTCAGTCCTAGTGAAGATTCTTGAACATCTTATAAAAAATAGATTAGAATGGCTCATAGAAAACAGAGGTCTCCTTCCTAGTAGCCAATTCGGTTTCAGACGAGGTATGGGAACAAATGACAGCCTTAGTATTCTAACTTCTGAGGTTAGACTCGCTTTCTCTGAGAACCATCATGTGATTGGTGTTTTCCTAGATATAGCCTCTGCATATGACAACGTCCAGCTTCCAGTGCTCAGGCAGAAAATGCTCCAGCTGAGTATCCCCGAGAGACTGGTCAATATAATATGCAAGCTCTTTATGTCCAGGTCCATCTGTATCCGTATAAATGGTTCCCTCCTTCCACCCAGACATGTATGGAAAGGTCTGCCTCAAGGGTCGGTTCTTAGCCCTCTTCTCTTTAACATTTACACGCTAGACTTAGAACATTCTGTTACAAGTTTCTGTAAAATTCTCCAATATGCAGATGACATTGTTATATACTCTCGATCACCATCCTTCACAGAAGCGACTGCTAAGCTAAACTCAGCCTTATTTTACCTAAATGATTGGTTAGATAACCATGGTTTGACTCTTTCCGTCGACAAGAGTAAAGCCGTGGTATTCACTAGAAAGAGAATAACTCCTCCTATTCAACTAAAAATAAATAATGATTATATAAATATACAAGATAAAGTAAAGTTCTTAGGCATCATCCTCGATTCCAAATTGTCCGGTTTGCACCACTTAAATTATGTCTGCAGTAAAGCTGAGAAAAGCATTAATGTTCTAAGAGCGCTCTCAGGAGTTCGATGGGGTTCGCATCCTTACAGTCAAAAGCTCCTCTACAATGCAATAGTTCGTAGCCACTTCGATTATGGTTGTTTTTTATTGGAACCCTGTAGCAAAATTGCATTAGGGCAACTGAATAGAGTCCAGTCAAGATGTTTACGAATTATCACAGGGGCTATGAAGTCATCTCCTACACTGGCTCTTCAGATTGAATGCCTAGACCCTCCTCTACAGCTACGGAGGCAATATCTGGCTGATAGATTTCTCTGTAAGATTATGCAAATTTCCTCCCATCCACTGCCTAATACCCTAGAGCTCCTACACCAATCTATTCCTAACTCCCCGTACTGGTCCCATAAGGAACTACCACCCCTTATTAAAAGTTACAGAAGTTACAATTCTATAGACGCGCCCATGGAAAAATTTCATCAAAATCCGTTATACACAATACAGTTCCCAGCTCTCACCTTCCATCCCCGTATCATTTTAGACCTAGGTATTAACAAGCTTACTACTGATCCTAGCAAAGCACTTTCCAGGCTGTTAGAAAAGGATTGGCCCGATTGGCTCAGGTTGTACACGGATGCCTCTAAACTTTCAGAAAACAGTATTGTAGGTGCAGCAGTCTGGATCCCCAAATACCACATAATCTTAAGTTTGAAATGCCCTCGTCAGTCCTCCGTCTTTACAGGCGAAGCCACAGCGATTCTTGAAGCTGTCACCTATATAGAATCCCACCATATCCCAAAAGCCTTAATCATGTCAGATTCGAAGAGCTGCCTTCAAGATCTAATCAAATCTCCTTTCCATGCAAAAGATAACTTCCCTCTTACCCTAGCTATTAAACAAACTTTACATCGTTGTCACTCCTTAGGTATTGAGGTGGTTCTGGCGTGGATCCCTGGCCATGTAGGTATCGCCGGTAACGAGACTGCAGATAGTTGCGCCAAAGAAGCTGTCCATACTGGTGTTGAAAAATATTATAGGAACTTCTCCAGAGACCTCAGACTAATAGCTACCTCTCAGCTAAGAAAGGATTGGAACGAGCTATGGCAGAAAATAGGAGCTTCAAATGCAAAATTTTATTCCAAAATCCAAACAGACATCCCCTTAAAACCTTGGTTCTTTAAATACCGACAATTTGATAAGCATCCTACCTCTGCTATTATTAGATTACGTTTAGGCCATGTTTGCTCCCCAGTATTTTTAACAAAGATTAAAATTTTAGATAGCTCAATTTGTGAGTGCGGTCTGGAAGAAGGAACCCTTGAGCACCTTTTCTTTAGTTGCCCAAAATTATTAGTGTCATTGCACGATTTTCTGCCTTATAATATTCCACGCCCCGTCAATATTCCCTTCTTGCTCACCCTAGTGCATTCCCCATTTATTAAAGTTCTAATCAAATTTATAAAGATTAACAATATTTACTTGTGAGTTTTGTTCCACCGTTATATGTTGTGTTGTCCATATAATATTGTGTTGTCCTATGTGTATGTTATGTTCTTTTTACTCCTTTATATATACTAACCTGTGTACGTCTGGTCTGGGTACTAACTTAATGTTTGTGTTGTATTGTTTTAGATCACTCATTGGACCCCCGCTATTTGGTACCGATCAATAGTCACATTGATTTCATTGTGTCTTTCTCAACCTCGACATTGGCAAAATCATCGTCAAACAAAAACGATGGAGCCATTTAATTAAAAAGAAGAAGAAGAAGAAGATATATTCGATATGCTGAATCGATAGCTGTTGAAGGTCGACACAATACTCGATGTAGTAATTTGATAATAAAAGAAATCCTACCACAAGTTTATATTGACGATCGATCCCAATACCAACTTGAACAGGAGGGCTCAACTTTGCAGTTTTATGCAAAAGTTTGAAATTTTTCAAATACGAATCATATTTCATTAGGTCTGTAGATGTAGACCGTTCATCCAGAAGGGCCTAATTTATTATCTAAACAAAACAATAAACGTAGATAGTATAAATGCATTCAGCAAAAAATGAAATTATCGCAGAAGTTCTGATTCCGAAGAAACAAAAATCTCGAATTCAGAAGTTCTGAATTCGAGTTGATTTTTTTTTCTTATTACCTATTAAATAAGTAAGTATTGAAATCTCAAAGAGTCATGCTAGAAATTGTATAATTCCGAGCATGACTCTTCGATAAATTGACTCGTTGGATAATTCGGCCGAATTCTAAAGTTTTGTGGAAATAGCCGAGTTGCTGATAATAGACTAAAGTGTAAATATTCTGTGTAACAACTACATAGTTATGATAATTAAAGGTGAAATATTGTTCTTGTCTAATAACATGTTATTTTCTAATTTTTACTCTTAAACAAGTGGATTACTACTCAGATAATGCAGCCTTTTTTCGTCGTTCCCTCACTCACTACTCACTACTGAGTTATCGTTTATCTATTTCGGCTGTTTAGTGTATCGCTACGCTGAAGAAGATTTCCAGTTAATTTGGGATTCTAACTCGAAATCTTTTACCTTCCTTTTTTTTAACCAGCATAAGTCGTTCTAAATTATCAGTTTAATTTATTGTATTGGATCAACAAACAGTTACAAAATATTATGTGCATATTTTAAAGCCTTACTACATTTTTGATTTTTTTCTAATAATATAAACCACAACACTGATCACGGATTATTGAAAAATAATAAGACAATAAATTAACCACAAGGAAACTTAGTTAGCGGCTACAAATGATAACTTCATGTATTTAAAACAGATAATATTTTTTTAATAAAACCCAATATTAACAGACAATGCCCACTATTATGTACATTGGCCTTAAAAGAGTCTTTATCAATGTGACGATAGTATGCAAACGCTGCAAATGGATTAAACATACCATTTTCAGCAGCCTTTTACACTTAGATAAGTTTCTTGAAATCAATCTCTCCGAAGATATTATTGTAATCATGAGCCAACCGCCGAATGGGTGACCATAGATCCGAAATGGTGTGACAATTTTTAATATAAAATAGCTGGTGCCCTCTATTTTTGTGAACGATGTTATGCAAGAATATCGCTTCAAGACGAGTTCTACGAGATAAATGACCACAATATTAGAGTCGCTGTAATCAGACTGTGGGTGGTGTGACACATGCTGTTTACCTTTTAAATTAGTTATGAAAGCATTAGTTAGAAATATGACGTTGCTACTATCTCTGTCTACGCTTTACTATATCTCGAATGTCTAATTGGCATAAACCATTTATATAATAATTTGGTGATAACTGATACATAGTGATTAATTAGAGTGTACGATAGATTAAGTAGTGTACAAAATAACAATACGACTGTAGATTTTGCGACCAGTTATTCGATTAATATCAATGTCATATATCGATACGCGTTACTAACATAGTTATAGAACTTCCCTATTCGGTATTTTTAGTCATGATTTTACGGTCCTGGATATAAGGGGAACGGCAAAATTGTGAAATCTACTTTCCTCAGCGGCGTACCCGAACAATTTCGACAGGGAGCCTATAAGAGCAGTCTATATTTACTTATTTCGGTTAAAAAGCTGGCAACGAGTCGATGATTCACATGCTCGTTTGCCCCCTCCCATATAAAAAGTCTTTTATAGACCGTGTTGGGTCAGTTTTGTATAATTACTTTGGTGTAGGTGTACAATGCTTTGTCGCCTTACGCGAGACTATACTCTAGATAAGACTCTCCTCAACCATCTGTCATCACAGACTCGACCAAAGAGATCAAGCCCACTCTTACTTCAGATCGCTGTCTCCGTCGACTATTTATGTTTTGGTTTGAACAAATTCGATTCCATTCGATCCCATATGATCAGTCGATATAAACTGGAGTTCATCATCATCATCATCAGCCTGTTTCTACCCACTTCTATATGCATTCCACAATGCTTTGCACCAGATACGCGCCTCCGCCTTCCGCATGCAGCCGCTCCCAGCCGCTTTCTTATGGTCATATGGTCAAATCAAATCAAAAAGTTTATTTGCGAAGAATATGGGTAATATACAGGTGATATTAAAGTTACATAGTCCATCATATTCTGCTGTATCTGCAGCGTGCAAAAATTACAATATTTAAATTAATAAGTATACATTTGCAAAAAGAAATATAATATACAATAATGTGGCTTGATCAATAGATACAATGGTCATCAGACCATCTAGGAGGGCGCCCAATGCTTCGTCGTCCTGCACGCGGCCTACACTCTAATACCTTCCTCCCCCATCTGCCATCACTTACGTGGCAGATGTGACCTCGCGGGTGTAAGTCGCTCACTACCATAGTCGAAGCCCAAGCCAACCTCACCTGCACGTGGTACACCCTGCAGATAAGCGGACAAGACCCTGGGGTAAGTCGCCAACCCAGTGTGGCGATTCAAGGGCATTACCCTCCGATGTATACCAGCAAAAACGGAAAATGTGTGGAGAAAAACCGTCGCAGCAAAGCATTGTTTTATCGACCGTTATATCGCGTGTGGCTTAAATATTTAAACAAGAAACAACTTCATTTAAATTATATATTTCTATAGTAACTTTTCAAAAACAACAGACGATACAACACTACCCACTTTCCCGCCAAATTTGAATTGTGGTGTTGGTATCACGCATTTCAATTTGAGTTTTTCAGAAAACTGCTTTATCAATTCTTGCTCTGTCCAATTACATGAAGTTATGATGAATATACCTGAAATAATATAATTATAATTAAAAATATTTAAATAAAAGTACAGTTCAACCTTGACAAATACTCTATTGTTGTTGTATGTTGAATGTTGGGGTGTAAGTGGTTCATTAACATCTTTGTACCAAAGCCAACTTCACCTGCACGCGGTGCACCTTGCTGACTGACAAACGAAGGTCTGGCGAGCCAATTGTAAGCTACCCAACTGGGGATTGTACCTCCACCTCACAGAATACCGTAACAATTCCCTTGAACCCTCAAGGGAATTGTTATTTGGCTGCGGGAATTGTTATTTGTTGTGTTCCTGCGAGTGAGTGAGGCCACTAAAAAGTTACCAGTGGGGGGTGGCAGCGCGCGAGCGATATTTTATGTTGCGAGCGTTAATATGGCTACAGTAACCGCTTCACAACAGGCGGGCCGTATGCTTGTCTGCCACCCGAAGTAGTATAAAAAAATCTATTCTTCTTCAATAATTTTGTATTCACTCACCTTTCTCAGTCATCATGGCAGAGACCTGATCTATATATTTTTCTCTGTTTAATTTTGGGTCCTCTGGATTCAAGCTGATTGCGTCATATGTCCCTTTGTCGTGTACCACATCAAATTTATTCTTTAAATTGGATACATCATCTTTTGTTATATCGAACAACTGAAAACAATACAATACAGTACACTTTATTACACCAATACAAAAATTTATAAAATAGTACAAGTACAGATCATCATCATCATCATCATCAGCCTGTATCTACCCACTGCTGGATATAAGCCTTCCCCAATGCCTTCCACCAGATACGATCCTCCGCCTTCCGCATCCAGCCGCTCCCAGCCGCTTTCTTAAGGTCGTCGGACCATCTAGAAGGAGGGCGCCCAACACTTCGTCGTCCTATGCGCGGCCTCCACTCTAATACCTTCCTCCCCCATCTGCCATCTCGGCAGATGTGACCGGCCCATTGCCACTTCAGCTTACAAACTCTGAAGGCTATGTACAAGTACAGATAATATTATTAAAACTCACCTGAGACATTATACCAAATTAATTAGATAAATTAAATGGGTCACTCACATCTTTTTGTCGGGAAAGCAGACTAGTTTCGATCTCAAAAGGAGACCTTCATCAGGGCGAATGTCCAGACACGTCCACCCTTTGTCTCTCGCGCCGGACACTGCTGAAGTTCTCCTTTTTGAGACCAAAACTAGTCGGCTTTCCCGACAAAAAGACGTGAGTGACCCGTTTAATTTATCTAATTAATTTAGTACAAGTACAGAGTTTGAGGAGTTTGATGGCGTCGCTACGCGTGTCAGTCTAATCGAACACGCAAGTTAAGCAACGTCGACTGTAGGATGTCCATGGATGGGTTTAATTATCCCGAGCTCCTCCGTGCTTTGGAGGGCGGAATAATCCGTCGGTGCCTGCTGTAGTCATTAGATGACAGTCGTTAAGCCAAGTCAGTGGCCTTTAGGCGGCTTGAAAACACTGGCCTCCGCCAACTCGCAGTTGAGCAGTGTGGTTGAGTATGCTTTAAACCCCTTCGATTGAGCCGTATACCAGCAGCGAGATAAATAAGGATAGACGACCAACCGACCGAGGTTGATACAGAATTAGAGAACAAAGGGCGGCCTGGCCTTATCTACTCTGTTAACGTTTACAATATCGCACCCCCAGTGCGACACTGTCACTTTTGCAAAAAAATGCAAAAATGAGTTAAATATTTAAAAATTGTCAGAGGGCATGAGTATCAATGTCACGCTCTCTTACGGAAACTATGCGTACTACAAAAGTAATGTTATCGCACCAAAAAAAGTAGGTGCTCAATGTTATAATCTAGTTTTAAGTAGAATTAAGTAATAAATATATACCTATATATTTGTAGATTAAGGTATCTATTCTATGGACTTTAAATTTGTATGCATTGCAATGTTGTCTGAAATAAATGGTTTTATTATTATATTATTATGTCAATTTTTAAATATTTAACTCATTTTGGCATTTTTTTGCAAAAGTGACAGTGGCGCGGGGGGGGGGGGGGATATGTATATCTCACTTTATAACAATTTGCCTGACGGGATAAAATTGTTCACTAATCAGCTAGTTACCTTATAATTAATAAATGGGAATTCTTTGTTAGACACTTTTTTAGCTAGGATTATTGCCTCCGAACAGTAATCCACTCCGAGAAGATTAGTGAATCCTTCTCGTGCCAGTTCAGTCAGTGTGTATCCATTTCCACAACCTGAAACAAGCATATAACTGTGTTAATTTTTGGAGTGAAATCTTATTTAAAGGCTTGTGCACTTTTTGAGATGGGTAAAAAACGTTAAACTCGCGTCAGGACAGTGGCCTGATCGAAAATTCGTAAGACGGAGGGAGAGTAGACAGCCGGCGCGGCGTAGGATAGGAAGTGAT
The DNA here is from genome assembly GCA_937001555.2 of Hypsopygia costalis. Lineage (NCBI taxonomy): Eukaryota > Metazoa > Arthropoda > Insecta > Lepidoptera > Pyralidae > Hypsopygia > Hypsopygia costalis. The sequence goes on from OW443355.2 coordinate 2,931,649, forward strand.
ATCCCCCTCTCTTTCTACCGCGCGGCGAAAATGTATGCCTGCTCCTGCTGTTTCTTTTAATCTATAATAATAAAAGGCTTTGTCCTCACTGACTGACTGACTCACTAATCAACGCACAGCCCAAACCGCTGGGCCTAGAGATTCCAAATTTGGCAAATAAACTAACTTGCCAAATTTGCCTTATGTGTAGGGGTGCACTAAGAAAGGATTTTTCAAAATTCATCCCCTAAGGGGGTAAAACAGGGGTCCATAGTTATATGGAAAAACAAGATTAGTTGGACTATTGTATTCGAAACTTTACAGGAGTACTTCTATAGATAAATGAGTAACGTGTTTCAGGATTTTTCAAAATTCAACCCCTAAAGGGGTAAAATGGAGTGAAAAAGTCTGAAAATCGTCATGGGTATTACTGTTTTTATATTTTATCGGTTCGCTGATTACGAAAACAACAACGATTTTAAAATTCAACGTGGCTAACGTGACCATCATTGTGTAATTTTTTTAAACTTTGGTTTATCTTTTTTAAGCTGATGGAATGAGACTTGTGTGTTGACTGAAGTGTTATCCTAATAGGTTTTTAAATTTGTACTTGGCGTCAATCAGTGCTTATACGATCGCGGGCGGCGCAGCGAGGGCGGGCGGGTGTAGTAGTTATCTGGAAAGTTCTTGCATCCGTATTTAGTACAATTAAAGGTACTACATGAAGGTGGCTGCGTTGCGTGTTACACTTGACTTGGATAATCTAAAATGCCCGAATTTCACCCGAGCGAAGCCGTGGGCAACAGCTAAATAATAAAAGGCTTTGTCCTCACTGACTGACTGAGTGACCACTGAAGCTAGAAACATGAAACCTTGGATATGTGTTCCCTCGATTCACCTACGATTTTGAGACTTGGTGGAATGGTTGTTCATAAAAAAAAGGGGATGTTTATGGGTAACTGATTAACTTTTGACCAGCGCCCAGCCAAGAAATGTCTAAAAATGTTATTAACTCATCACTAGATGGCGCTCTAACTAGCATTTGTGCAGCGCGCTATGGTTTCGTTATTAAGGAAAGGGTTCATCGCTCACCTCATCCCCGTAGTTACCCCCAGAGGTTGGCAATCGCGCGTGTAGGGCATAAAAAAAACTGCGTCCCTCAAATGAAGCTAAGTATCGACTTCATGGGGTATGCCTACTTAATATCAGAATTTTGGTATTTTTCCAACAATGACGTCAAGATTGACTAAATTTATAATTGTGCATTATAGCTGTGGAAGGTGATGGAGCTGGCCTGTTTCGCTCCATCTCCTACCACTTGCATGGAACGGAGGTGTATCATCAGGAGGTCTCTATCGATTATATTGAGCAATTAAGATTATGCAATAAAGATATTGAGTATTGGCCGTATGGTTTCTGGCAGATTAGAATACAATCACTCCCATGGATGTCGTACAAGGCGACTAAGGGAAATACATTATCAAATATCGATCAGGACTCCCCAACCCGTCTGGCCAGCTGGGTATGTACGCCAAATCCTTCTTCTGTCTGGGACGGACGTGAGAGGGTCGTGCTCCTGTAGTGGAGACTAAAATGACCTGATGATGATGATATTATATTAAAATTATCATTAGATAAAAAATGGGGTGTGGCTGTGTCATGGACATGGCCATGTGTTGTACGTGAATATGTTATATGCACTAAAATTATCTCAAAATGGCAGCGCTTCCCCTCCCCCGCACGCAACGTTCCATAGTCCTTACTTAGCATACTAAATAGTTTGATCCTTCATCTGTCCAGTAGTGTGATTGAATTTTGGATAGAGATGATAGATTTGTAGCTGCAACACCAAACTGTATCCCCCGATTTTGTTATCATTGGTTTTTTCTAATTGCCTCCCTATGGAAGAAATTTTAAAGATAACCATAACAAAAAGTAAAAATACCTAAGTCAATGACAGGTGAGTCCCTCTCCACTCCACACTGGCAGACCCAATCGATGACTCGATGAGCACTGTCTTCACCAAACCAAACATCACCAGTGTCACCATGTTCGTCATAATTGGTGATCTCTGTCTTATACGTATCCTGCCAGTACTTTTGAGTGCCCAATTCTGATGAATTCAATTCTGTGTCTTCCATTATTTAGTCTGAAACATAAAAATAATTAGTTAAATAAAAATAGATTTAGGTTTAAATTTATACTTTTTACGTAAACTTCATTTCACCTTTAATATTATTTCAACATAACAGTGAATATAGCATTCTTTAAAAAAAAATATTTAAATTATATTTTTTAAATGAAAACAAATGAGTCGGCATTGGCTCTTGTTAAGTATTATATTCCTTGGATGGCAAACTGAGATTTCTTTTTACCTTCAAAAATAGATTATATAGAATCCAAATATTGTTATATTTTATTTTATATACTCCAAAGTGCTGTTCTGTTTTTTTTTTTTTTTTTTTTTTTTTTTTCATATTTTTGGCCTTGCACGGCTTGTGCTTTTTGGCCCGTGTGTCGAAATTTAAAAACGGGGAAACGGGATTGTTTGTAAAAGGACGAAGGAACGGAATTTGGTAAAGGAAAAGATCGGTTTTAAAGGACGATGGCGATAATTATTGTATTGGAAAATTATAATGGAATGTAAATATTACAATGGAAATTTTAAAAAGAGGAATGATAAAAAAATATTAATAAAATTTAAACATATATACAGGAAGTTTGGAGATATAGCAATATATACAGAAAACTAAAATTCACAATTTAATATTATTGGATAAGATAAATTCTGCTAAAATACGATAAAGAGCGGGATCAAATGTGGAAAGTAGACAGGGAACTGATGATGGAAAAGGAATTCGGAGAGATAGTAAACCTTCCAGGAGAGATGAACGGTGATGAAGTGAACAAGCAAAAATAATATGGTTCATATCTCCTTCAAGTTCACCGCATTCACACGCAGAGCTGTCGATAATATTGAGCTTTGCTAGGTGAGCCGGAGTACAAACATGACCCAGTCGCATACGAATTAAAATTGATGTTGCTTTTTTACCCAGTCTCAACTTCCAAAACCAAGGTTTAACGGGAATTGACGGTTGAATGGCACGATAATGTCTACCTTTCTTGTCGTTTGCTGTCCAGATATTATTCCAAGATGCCATCAGATAAGTCTTAGGTAGAGAAGCTAAATCATGAACATAGTTCATATAAGGGTAGAGATCACCACACTCTACCGCTTCATTAGCAATTCTATCTGCTTTTTCGTTACCAGTTATGCCACAATGACCGGGGACCCATGCAAAGGAGACAGAATAATTATTCGATGTGCATTTTAGGAGTAGTTTTCTAATTTCAAAAATTATTGGAAACGTATAGTGTGACCCGAATGGAAACCGAGCTAGCGATTGGAGTGCGCTCATTGAATCTGAGAAAATAACCGTCTTTCTGAGTTTACATATTAAAATATATTCCAATGCTTTTAATAATCCAAAACATTCTCCCGTAAATACGGAAGATTCAGGAGGAAGTCGAATTTTTTGGACTATGTTATATTGGGAATGATACACTCCAACACCCACACAACTAGATTCAGAGCGTTTTGAGGCATCAGTGAATATACGATGCCATTCCGGCCACTTCTCGTCTACAACATAATTGAAAGTAAGCTCTTGATTGACATCCGATTTAACAATATTTATGCTAGTATGTATGTCAGGCAGAAGGATGAGGGCATCATAGCTAGTCTGAAATAAAGGGTTGGATTTTAACAAGTGAACAGGGTTCTGAAGAGAGTTGAATATATTAAAGCTTTTCACGAGACAGGGGGGGCGTTTGTTTTTCCAATAGTTGGAAGAAACAATTTTGTCAGAAAGACTTGAAAGTTTTGAAATAAGCGGGTTGTTATACCGTTCAGCACATCGGAATAGAAACTTGTCTGACAAAAATTGTCGTCTAAGATTCAACGGAGGCTCCACAGATTCCACTCGCATGCAATCAATGGGGCTCGACTTCATGGCACCTAATATTATTCTCATGGCCTTTGACTGAATCATGTCCAACTTTCTGAAAGCTGAAATAGAGCCTGGTTCAAGCAAAAAAGTTCCGTAATCTAAAATACTTCTAATTAACGCGTTGTAAACCAACTTCAAGGAGACGGGATGAGCTCCCCACCAGACACCCGAGAGGCATCTGAGAATATTTAAATTGCGTTCACATCTTGCAGCTACATATTCACAGTGAGCTAGACCAGTAAGTTTGGCGTCTAGAATTACCCCCAAGAACTTGACAGAATCAGCAGCGGGAATCGTAATATTATCAAATTTAACAGTAAACGGAGGAGGTTGGCGCATTCTGGAAAATAATACTGCCTTGCTTTTTGATATAGATAATTCCAGACCGTTAGAGTCTAACCACGATTTAAGACTTGAAAGAGAATGAGTCAAAGAATTACAATTGGTTTCAACAGACGGTCCGGATTTATATATTAAAAGGTCATCAGCATACTGTAAAACTTTAGCTGTTCCTTCCAAACACAATTCTAAATCATAACTATATATATTATAAAGTAATGGGCTGAGTACAGATCCTTGGGGTAGCCCTCTCCATACTGTTCTAGATAGTGTAGAGTCTTCAACAGTTAGTTTGATATACCTCTCATTAAGTGTATTTATAATGAAATTTAACAAAATTATGGGAACATTTAATTTGTTAAGTTTCTGCTTCAAGACAGATATAAGAACATTGTCATAGGCTGCTGTTATATCTAGAAATGTGGCAATGACAGATTCGTTATTTGAGAATGCTAACCTTATATCTGTAATAAAGATTCCTAAACTGTCTATAGTGCCTTTACTTCTTCTGAAACCTAATTGTGAATCGGCTAAGAGGTTACAGTTTTCTATAAACCATTCAAGACGGATTTTGACTAGATGTTCAGCCACTTTTACTAAGACTGATGAGAGCACTATAGGACGGTAAGAAGAGGGATCGTCTGGTGGTTTATTAGGTTTTAAGATAGGAATAACAATATGCGTTTTCCATGAGGAAGGCATTCTCCCAGTTATCATAATAGAATTAATAATACTAAGATACTTTACAAGTATCGAGTCATCGAGATTTTTAACAAAAGAGTAAAAGATTCCGTCTTCACCAGGTGTAGTATCTTTTACGCGATTAAGTACTCCTTTAAGCTCGATCAAAGAAAAAGGAGAGTTTAGTCCAGAAAGATTATCGGCAATAGAAGGAGGGATAGAAATTGAAGTAATCTCTTGTTCAGGAGTGGAAGAAGGAGCAAGTCGGTCCATAAATGGGCCAGCTAATGATAGCGATATTTTCGAAGTGGAGTTAACGTAGGCAGATCTAAATCTGCGTATATTACGCCAGACCACTGACGAACTGACGTCTGGGTTAATGGTTGCACAAAAAGATTGCCAACCTTCATATTTCTTTTTCTTAAATATTTTTTTGCTACTACGAACTTCCTCTAAATAGGTTTCAAAATTTTCTACTGTCATTTCTTTACAATATTTTACTTCTGCATCTTTCCTTGCTCTAATTGCAATTGTACAGTCGTGGTCCCACCAAGGGGGGGATGGGATATGAGACATAGCCCCTGACTTAGTACATAAGGTCTCATCCGCTGCTTCGATTAGAACTTGACCTAACATATCAGCCGAAATCTGGTCACTTCCTTGGGGAAGAGCAGATACTTTCTGCTTTACTTTATGACTATATAGTTTCCAATCTGCTTTATCTAGACGGTATTTAAATCGCGGCGATCTAGTATTCTTAACAGGTTTAACAAAAGGAAAAGTTATTAAAATGGGGAAGTGGTCACTGCCATATGAAGATGAAAGGGGCTGCCAGTGTAGAGATGAAGCTAAGTCAGGTGAACATAAGGACAAATCAGGGGCACTAAACCCTTCGTTAGGTCTGGTATGTCGAGTAGGTAAGCCGGTGTTTAAGATACAAATATTATGAGAATCAATGATTTCTAGCAGTTGTTCACCATGGTAATTCGAGATGGAGCTTCCCCAAGATTGGTGTTGACAGTTAAAATCACCTAATACCAGGAACGGCTTCGGAAGAATAGAAAATAGATGATTCAATTGGGAAAAAATATTTACATTGGGACGAGAAAAATAAATTGAAACTATACAAATATTATTTACAATAGCGGCGATAATTGAAATATCATCGCTGAAAGGGGGGAGTGGGAATAAAGAGTATGGGACAGAATTTTTGATTACTATGGCAACACCACCATAGCCGTCAAGTCTGTCATGTCGGAGAATGACATAACCTGGAATTTTGAAAGCAGAGCTTGGCTTAAGCCAAGTCTCCGATAAAGTAAATAAAAAAGGTTTTAGTTTATTATGAAGATGAAATAAATCATTTTTATTGCAGATTACGCTTCTGCAATTCCACTGGATAATTTGATCGCGATTCTCGCGATCCATAAGTGGATTTTAACTGAGTTAAAGTATCAATAAGTGGGCAGCGTTGTTCGGTACTATTGTTAGTTATGGAGTTAATTTCAGTTAGAAGTTGGATAATATCAGAGATTGAAAACATATTTTCAGTGTCATTTGCGCGAGTTAGTGCAACACCATTGGTAGGCTGCGGAGCATCGTAACCTCTGACTAATTGTTTGTGTTCAACATTACTATAGTCTCGTATTGTTTTCGGGGGATCAGAGCGTTTAGTGAAAACTGTTTTCTTATATGACCTAGGGGATGAAGGCAGTTTACTAGTAGGTAAAGGTGAAGCCGATGGTACAGACGTTTGAGGAAACTGAGCTGAAGCGGTCCTTGTGGTATCAGCAAACGATTTCGAGACTGGTTCAAACACTTTATTTGCTTCTGCATATGAAACACAATTTTGGGCCATATATGATTTAATTTTAGTTTGTCTTTCAAATTCTGGGCATGTTCTACTTGTAGCGAGGTGAAACCCAGAACATAAACAACATGTTGCAGATTCCTCCTGAACTGTACATGTATCTCCGGCATGCCCTTGACCACACTTATAACATCGAGGACGTGAGTTACATTTAGATTTTGTATGGCCGAAACGACAGCAGTTGTAACATTGGATGGTAGGATATGAGTACAGTTCAACGGGTAATGCATTATAGCACATGAATATGCGCTTTGGTAAAACTTGACCATCAAATGTTAGAACAATAGTTTGAGATGGCTTCCATTCAGGTGGATAGCTGTTACGTACTTTATAGTTTAACCTTCTAGCTTTAATTATTTTCCCACACCCTATAGGAACAGTTACATTTTCTAATATTTCCTCTGGTGTCCACTCGGAAGGGACACCCCGCACAAGGCCCATTCGAGTCACACTAAATGTTGGGATGAAAGCCTTATATTTATTTTTTGACAGACATGAGTTATTAATAAATTCATTGGCATCCTTGTAGTCAGAGAATGCCATTGAAAGCCTATTTTTACCAATGTGTTTCATACTACCATTCACAATATTTTTAAAATTATTTCTTTTGACAAAATGACCAAACTGTACTGGATGGAGAGATGGAATTTCAGTGTCTAATGCTATTTTTTGTACATGTACTACAAATGGTTGAATATCATAAGGTTCGTAAAGAGATCTGCCAGTCTGGGTGTAAGATTGTGACTGAATATTAGTGTGGAGCGCATTAGATGGTAGTTGAGACGTATTATTATTTAACTGTGACAAATCTGATGGGTTTGTAGTAGTATTTTCAGGTAAGTTCAGTAAGCCTGTTTGTTTAATAGGTTGAGGGATTACAGGGCCCTTTACTAAAGCATATTCTGATCCAATAGAAGAGAGACTAGGTAAAACATCATGACAGATACAGTCAGAATCATTATGCTGACGCGAAGAGTCATGTTTTCTCCTTCGTTTGTTACAATGTTTACAGATTTTATTTGTAACTCGACTTCTCTTCCGTTCTCCACGCGTAGATGCATCAGTATCCATGCTAGACTCATTTTCTTTCGTAAATTGTGAAAATTGGTTTGAGATGGTGACATTATATCCTACTGTAAGATCGGAGCCCCCACCGGGGTCCCCCGGATCGGGAGGTTCGTTCATCGCTTGGCCTAGTACAGGCCAAGCTATTTACATAAAAAAGTGTTTAAAACTTACCAAATATTGGTATTAGATACACAAAATATAATAAATGAACAATATTTTACACAAATAAATCTACAAACCGATCTTTTACACAAGTTATTAAAAATTAAAAATATAGATCAAGAAAAATCACCCGCCACGGCCAACGTTTCCCGCGCTTTTTCTGTTCTGTTTTATTTGTTTCGAATTTGTTTGACAAATTGACAAAATTTTTAGGTTATTTAATTTTCTTTGGTTGATTCATATTCATATCCGTTTCGTTACTGGCAACCACACTTCATCTCATCATCTGTCGAAAATGTTTGAATAATTTTGTATTTGTATCGATATTTTTTGGCATATACATCTATATGCTAAAAAATATCGTTAGAAATCTTCTTGTTCCTCAATTACTTTTAATAACACAACAGAAAAACCGCATTTTATTTTTTTCACAGACATTCAATTTAAATTTTTTTGCAGTTTTGTTGCACTTCTTTTTGAAACAACTCGACAGAGGCGTATTAAACTATATCAATGAATGATAATGAAGAATGTCAGTGGGTCTATTAAATCACTTGAAGCTTTATGACCGTGTAGCCTAAAAATTGTTTATTCCGCCACATATTAGTTTGTGTCTAAGTATTCTGTGGTTTGTGTTACCAATAAAGGTGCAGCAAGTCGTAAAATGCTTCAAAGCCAGTGCTGAGTGCCTTGCGCGCCGCCCGTGCTGACATTTATATGTAAAACGTTTAAGCAGACGTTAACGTTTAAGTAAGAACGGGTAGTACTTCTGTAAGCACAGAGTACTACCCGTTCTTGAAACTACTTAGGTGTATTACCAGTAAACTTAGAAGAATAACGCCGCGCTTCAATGTACCATGTATTTAAATAAATGATCTCTGATTTTCTAAAAATGCGTGATCGTAATAGAGTACTTAGATTGTTCAACTCTTACTTGAAACATTGCTGTCTGAATGGCAGGAAAGGTGGAAAACTTCTACCATAGGACGCTACTTGTCTCTGTTCTATCAATCGGTAAGAGATTAAATAAAAAGTGGTTAGAAATCGATTACCCCATTGGCCAAATTTTAACTGAACATGGCAATTTTAGGGCTAAACTCTTTTCGTTTAAATTTGTTCTACTTCAAATCATGAATTTGATCAAACAACGCACCATATTCTCCGGAGGTGTGATCTTTGTCGACCGCGGCGGAAGCGGGACGACATGTTGAATTTCTTGCATGTCGCATCCGGGATAGTACATATTAATCTGATTTGGTAGTAACAAGCGTGAATTATCAAAGCAATCGTTCAGACAATTTTGCAATTCATATTACATACGAATCATACGATGGATGGATTCAATGTGCTAAGTTAGGTTATTATTACTTCACTTGGCTAGCCTGTATATAGGCTTAAAATGTGTTATTTGTGTCCGACGTTCCGAATTTCGGCAACGGTCTCAGTTTCGGCCGAAACTATTTGACTGTAGATACTATTCTTATAATTACGTTACGTTACGTTATTATAACCTGCCGAAAGTTTCGGCAGGTTTGCCGCCAAAACTGAAACTAAACCGAAACTCGTTTTTTTTGCCGAAATTCGACCGAAACCGAAACCGAACATTCGGTCGGACACTACGTTATTTCAAGTTATTTGTCATAAAGTGCTGTCTCTCACATTTATCACATTGATAAGACAGAAAGTCAATTTCAAAAGCCTCTCCTACAAATTTCTTCTGATTTAATTCGTTGTGTGTTCCAAGGCAGCCCCCCCCCCCCCCCCCCCCCCCGGAACTGTAATGTACATCATTGTTCATTGCCTTTTTTGGTGATGCCCGCTGTTATCCTGGCTACACATATGACACAGTAGTGGGGTCCCCCGTCCTGACCGTGTAGCCTAAATTAAATATAGAAATCATAGATATAGTGAAGAATCCTAAATCTATTTGCCCGGAAGATTTATTCTGAAAATGAGAGAGTACGTTGAAGTATTAAGAATATAAATTGAGATTCGGCTGCGTGTATTGTATCAAATTCAAAATGTTGCTAGTATAAAAGTAATTCTATCTCATTATAGAAGTTTTTTCCTTATTTTTAATTTATTAGAGCTAAATTGACTACAACGATAGTTGACCACAACGATAGAATTTTATCGCGAAAGTATGTTAAATAATGCCGTAAAAGTGGTGTGATTCGTTTTTACCTACGTTTTGGGTAAAAACTCTATAACTTACCAAATGGGAATTTATTCGGGTAAATACCCGTCGTCGGATATTTATCCGCCACCCATCTGTAATTGTAAGTTTGTAACTAACTATTCAAGAGATAAGTAACCACGTGAAGCAATAAATTTTATGATTATAACTTTTACTAACTTTTACTCATGAGGTAATTTCGTTAATGTTTTAGACAAGTACAAGTGACGAGTATACGTGAATAATTGGAATCGAATAGTCGTTGTGTGAATAACTGATTATGTCCAAAGGGCTCTATCGACTAAGTCACTACAATATTGTAGCAGTTAAACATTAACGTTTATTGTCCCTAAACGACCAAAAGAAACACACAGCGTTCGACACGAAAGGGCGTACGTAACACTATTTGAGAGCACGACGATAAAACTAGAAATGCATTGTATTTACTCAGTGATCTATATGTTGCAGATGATTTTCACTTAGACACTGTGGCAACATTTACAGATAACTGTCATAATTTCTACTATACTGCTGTCACAATTTTATTATGTAGGATTGTAGGCTGAGCTGAAAAATTACATTTCGCTGCCTACTTTGCGGTACCGTGTGTTCGCTTTTTATTATTAACTGTTTACTTTATTATATCAATCATGATGTGACTGATTTCACGGCCTACAATATCGTAAAAAATCCAAATTACGCCTAAAAAGGCTTAAATAACATGTAAATAATTAATGAACAAAAATCCCGAAAAATAATACGTAAATGAGTATTTTACCTGATCATTTGCAAATAACTGTGCTAATAAGTGATGTAAACATTTTGTATTAAGTTGAAGCAAAAACTTAAGGAAATTGTTGTGTTTTTATTTTTAGTGTGATCGGAAAATAAAAGTGTTGTGGTTATTTACGTAATGAAAAACAAGTTGTGAACGCTGAAATTGAGAACGAGGGAAAGTTAATGTAATTTTTTTGGTGAGTGAGCTAACTTATTAAGCATATATTTTATATTGCGTGTGTTACGAAATGCTAACTAGGTTACTATGTTTTGAGCTATGGATATTGCGTATGATATATCTAAGTAGGTAATTAATTTTAAATTATGCGCGAGTTTTGAATTTGAATATTTTAAATTAGTAATCTATATCTTATGTTAATTAACAATATAATCTATATATATATAAATGAATGTTTGTCTGTATGTCCTTTATGCATTCGTTTACCATTCATCCCATTGCAATGAAACTGGTGGGATATTCTGTGTATACTGAGTAAGGTTTAGACAGGACAATGTCTGTCAAGTAAGTAAATAAATGAAAGTCAGTATTTGGACTTATAGCACACCCCGGACACTCCATACAAATCTCGTGCCGTTTACTACTACATAAACAATGGCGTCAGTGCAGAGCGCCAATGAGCGTGTGTGCGTGCGGCGCCATACAAACCAGATTTGTCTCAGAGGGGAGGTGAGGTCGACACGAGAGAGCGGCAGGGAATGGCCATACTGTACGTAGTACTATTACTTATACTGTGCTTATAGCTAAGAGACTTGACCATCACCTCAAGAGGCTCTCTCTGGGCAGTTTGGGTTAAGAACCAGATGCAGAAGGTGGTTCTTTTGAGCATGCGCATTGTAAGAAGGTTACTCACTCTGGAGCCCTGACCATCTGTAGTTTGGGTCTTCACCACGCTACTGGCAGGTGCCCCATTTTTACATTATTTATTTTATAAAATGTAACAAAAAGGAGATAAAAAACGGATAAACAATAATTATTAATTTTCGAGGATACACATTGCCATCTAGTTCCAAACTAAGCAAAGCTTGTACTATAGGTACTAGATAACTGATATTATACTTAAATACTTTAATTTACGGCACTTGAATTCACTATCACAATCAAGATAGTGTGAATCTAAGCTCTGCGTATTTAGAATAGTAATGATCTAGATACATGTTCTTATATTTAATTTGTATGACATTTCTAAAGCGCTTTATAAAGTCCAAGGAATAAAGATATTTTGATTTGATTTTAAATACATTTTTTTTAAATAAATGAATAATTTTGAGTAAACTTCACCATGCTTCCATCCAATGTTTCCAAGCCGCCTAAAGGCTGCTGATGTGGCTTAACAACTGTCATCTAACGACAAAAGCCGGGACCGACGGCTTAACATGCTCTCCGAAGGAGCAAGGAGTAAAAAAAATTGTATGTTAATTAATAAAACTATGTATGCAATTATGGATGCAATAAATAATTGAGTATTGAATAATGGATGGAATAGAAGGAGCCCACCCTCCTCATTGTAATATGTAAATTGTAAAAGAAATAATCATTTTTTCAATTTCATTTCCATAATGTAATAAATAATGAGGAGATTCCTCACTCTGGTGCCTTGACCACTTAGTTTGGGACATGGGTGCCCTTGTTTTTTTGTATTTTTAAATGTGTATTAATGATACATATTCCTGGACAAATTACATACAATCATCTAGCCCTAAACTAAGCAAAGCTTGTACTATGGGCACTAGATAACTGATATAATACTTAAATACATTTTTTTTTATAATTACATACATATAATACAGAGAAAAGACAAATAGACATGTTCATGCATACAAATATTTGTCTTGTGCAGGGATTGAACCCACTACCTCGGAGTCGAAGTGACCATTGCTAGCCATTCGACTATCGAGCTCGTCAAATGTATTATTAACAAGTACAGCCCCATACCACCATCTCTTATTGCGATTCAATAACTGGATAGAATGATTATTCATACCAATGAATAAGCGACTCTATTTCAAATGAATAGAGTCGCATATTCATTGGTATGAATAAGCATTGTATTCAGTTATTGAATCGCAATAAGAGATGGTGGTAAGGGGACAGTAGTAAAAACTGAGCAATAAAGAAAATAGAAATGGTTGATAAGGCTTAATTTGACGAGCTCGGTGGTCGAATGGTTAGCAATGGCCACTTTGACTCCAAGGACGCGGGTTCAATTCCCGCACAAGACAAACATTTGTGTGCATGAACATGTCTGTTTGTCTTGGTCTGGGTGTTTTCTATTATAAGTATATATTATTATTTACAAAAATAAATGTATTTAAGTACATTTTATCAGTTGTCTAGTACCCATAACACAAGCTTTGTGCTTAATTTGGCACTAGTGTAAATTGTCCAGAAATATTTTATATTTATTTGCACCATCACGGAATGGAAGCGACCTTTTGCAATCAAATTGTTCATAGCCTAATGAACTTTATGTCAATTACATAAGATATAAAATTACTTGCCAAAAAAAGGTCACGCGTCTTCCGGGGAATCCCCGCGCATCCTCAAGAATTCCCCTAGCTACTGATCGTATTTAAGTTTATATGTTATACGATTGACATAAAGTTAATTATGCTATGTGCAATAAGACGAGCTTGGTGGTCGATTTGTTAGCAAGTTTGACCCCTGGGTTGCGGGTTCGATCCCCGCACAAGACAAATATTTGTGTGCATGAACATGTCTGTCTGTCTTGTACTGGGTGTTTTATATGTGTGTATTTACATACAAAAATGTATTTATGTATGTATATAAATAAATAAAATAAATATTTCTGGACAATTTACACGGCGCCATCTAGTCCCAAACTAAGCAGAATACTATGGGCACTAGATAACTGATATTATACTTAAATACATTTTTTTTTTGTAAATACATTAGTACATAAACCCCATACCAAGACAAACAGATATGTTCATGCGTTTTTTTTTATACTACTTCGGGTGGCAGACAAGCATACGGCCCGCTTGATGTGAAGCGGTTACCGTAGCCATATATTAACGCTCTCAACATAAAATATCGCTCGCGCGCCGTCACCCCCGCTGCCATCGCAGCATTCCTTCCTTTCTGGTGACCTCACTCACTCGCAGGAACACAACAGCCCTCAAGGGAACCGTTAATTTGCTGCGGTATTCTGTGAGGTGGAGGTACATTCCCCAGTCGGGTAGCTTACAATTACGCTCCCTACCTCTCTAAAACGGAGGAGGTAATTCGACGCGTATATATTTTTTTTAAAGTCAGTTAATTTTGTTTGTTTTCGCGTACCTACTGAACGGGCTTGTAAAGGTAAAAACAGTAAATTAATTAACACCTAGTATGTTTGTGTTCACTCTAAATGGCTATAAATATACTGTGTTAATACTTTTTTTTTATAGACACCAAACCTACATAGGGTTGTCAACATTTTTTTTTTTTTTTTTTTATACTACGACGGGTGGCAGACAAGCATACGGCCCGCCTGGTGTGAAGCGGTTACCGTAGCCATATTAACGCTCGCAACATAAAACATCACTCGCGCGCCGCCACCCCCGCTGCCAACGCAGCATCTCCTTCCTTTCTGGTGACCTCACTCACTCGCAGGAACACAACAACCCTCAAGGGAATTGTTATTTGGCTGCGGTATTCTGTGAGGTGGAGGTACATTCCCCAGTCGGGTAGCTTACAATTTTATTACACTCCCTACCTCTCTTTTCGCCAGAGCTTCGTTTGTCAGTCAGCAGGGTGCACCGCGTGCAGGTGAAGTTGGCTTTGGTTCAAAGATGTTGATGAACCACTTCCCTTGAGGGTTGTTGTGTTCCTGCGAGTGAGTGAGGTCACCAGAAAAGAAGGAGATGGTACATTGGCAGCGGGGCTGGCGGCGCGCAAGTGAAATATTATGTTGCGAGCGTTAATACGGTTACGGTAACCGCTTCACATCAGGCGGGCCGTATGCTTGTCTGCCACCCGAAGTAGTATTAAAAAAAATGCTGTTGTGTAAACGGAGCCTAAGAAATATTCAAATGGGCAATTAAATCGAGCAGTAATACGACTGAACGGGCAGTTAGTGGCAAGTTAACAAATCGGAAATGGTCGTTTAAAAGTTAATTGGTTCAGGTGTTATTTTGCGAAATTCATGTTTACAGGTATGTAATTTGATTTACACTACTTTGGGGCCATTCATAAATTACGTCACACGAATTTCATGATTTTTGACCCCTCCCCCGACCTTGTCACTTTGTGAGACACCCCCCTCCCAAGTGTGACGTCACATATTTTGCAATTTTACATCTAGAGTTGCAAATGTTTTTGAGTTTTTCGTTAATTGTTCAAAGTTTGTGTTTTCACACTTGATTATAATAGATTTTGAAATGTCACATCACGAAATTTAGGACCCCTCCCATCCCCTTCCTGGCAGGATCGCCATATGAGGTATGGAATTTGTCAATAATAAGATGTGTTCATTGCAACGGATACTACTCTCTATTAATACATTGGAGTTTTGACTTATATACTAATATAAAATATAAAGGTGTTCACACACCACACCCTTGTCACACAATATCAGACTTCGTCGACCTCCCCCTCCCCTTAACGTGTGACGTAATTTATGGATGGCAATTCGTTCTGTGTGTAAAGTAAAAAAAATTGGTTGTCTGTAAAGTCGGTTTACGGACGATAATTTTACGTGATAACGTCATGAGAAAACATCGGCCGATGGAGTGGAAGAGAGATAGATGCGCACAAGTCGAACGCTTAGGCCGATCGTGCTTCTCTATCGCTTGTTCCGCGCTCTCGCTTGCACGCTCGGCTCAGGCGGAACGTGACAATGAGTCATGCTTTTTCGTGCGTGTAGCCGGCTTTCATCGATTTATAAGACGTTATCGCGTCAAAAGAAGGAAAATAGTTTGTTACGTACAGAATTTTGATTTTATGACATAACTACGGGACGGGGACGCACCACACATTCCCACCACTGTGTCTCCTGTGTAGCCAAGATTAACAGTGGCGACCCACAAAAAAGGCAATGAACAGTGAAGTCCATTGCAGTCCCGGGGGGTAAAACTACGGCTGCCTTGGAACTCACAACGAATTTAATCAGAAGAATTTACCCGTGTGATGCTTTATCACATTCGCTTTCGGCTCATGTGATAAAATCACGCTCGTATTTTAAGAACCCTTATTATGCAACAGTTTCATAAACTACAATTATTTTATCATAACAAAAATGATGCGATGTTTCAAAAATCTCCGGGTCTGCTCTCTTTGAGAAGTGGTATCTCTAGCTATAGCTAACATGTAATGCCGCGGCCACACATTGGATTCAAATTGGGTCCAAACTTGGCTACGAATTTATGGTCAATTATTGTATCCAAGTTAATGCGGCCACACATTAACTCCAATAACTTTTGGCCAACTTACTAGCCAAGAGCATTGGATGATTGGATCACGGCTACCCGTCACTTCTTGTGAGCACCAGCATCATGTCGGACGAGAACCTATTTGCTCTGGCTACTTACGCCTATGCATTTAGCACCTATTATTATTATTTAGTCAATTAATTTCGGAGAGTCCATGTCGTACGTCTAATTCGCACTCGGCATAGCGCGTACTAATATGAATGTGGGGATCGAGAAGTGACGTTGGACCCAAGTTGCCCGCCCGCCTACCCACCCCCTTCACTCCCCTCGCCTTTGTTGGTGTACAAAAAACCGACACATCACGGGTCCACATTGGCTATTGGACGCAGTGTAACGTTTATGTCCAATAGCTGGCCAAGTCTGATCTACACATTGGTGTATTGGACCCAAGAGTATAACTTGGAGCCAATATACCCAATGTGTGGCGCCGGCATTACATATTAAAAGGGTATTTATTTGTAAAATACAAGTGACTCGCTGTGGTTAGCCACAATGTGGTCGCGCATAGCGGCGAGTAATTATGTATACAGGAAACTACTACGCATTACATGACATACTTGTAGGTTTATCTAAAGTAGGTTTGTAACTGGTGTATGTATGTCTTTTTTGGCGAAAATAAGTCTTGGCGGCTCTTCACGTTGGCAAATGTTGTGGCCAACTACCTATGGCCATCATGTAGAACGGATGTTTGTGCTTACGTGGCATGTATTGGAATGATGGTCCACAAGTTGGCGAGAGATCCGCGTGGTGTCGGTTTTTCCACAAAAGATCAAAGGGTTGTGGCAGAGTTATGGCCGCCGCGTCCACACGTTGGGCGCGTGTTTAGTTTGCTTGTTCTGTGTCGATGTATTGACAGCATCCACCACCTTCTATTATTCCATTTCTTTTTTATCACCCTTTTCTTACACACATTCACATAGTTGCGATATGCTGTGAATAAATAAACCGCAGCAGCCGTTAGCAACTCCATATATCCATATATCCATTTTAATAAATTCGTTCGCACTGTGGCCGGAACCAAAGGAAACTGAACGATCTGCCAACTAGTGCCAACATATGGATGCTATCACAAACTCTTGGCCAATATCTCTGCCACAAAATTCACCACAATGTTGGCAAACGTGAAGAGCCACCATTTAAAATAGGCTCTACTTGATTCTGCACCGTATCTTCAGGATCTATTGACTCTTCTTCTACAGAATCGGCCTCTTCTAGCCAAGCACAAATTTGAGGTAATCCATCCTGATTGCTGAAACTGAAAGTAACAGACAACATATTAAATCAATAAATCCAATAAATAAGTTAATATATCGTAAAATAATTTATCATTACTAAAAAAAATACACGAGTAGGCTCGCAATGAGCAAAATGCCGCGTTTTACGATGCACTGCGCACGAAAACCTCGCTACTCGGACGCAACGGTGAGTGGCGCGCAAGTCGTGTCAAGGGGTGGGGGGGGGAGGGGGTGAATAGTTAGGAAGGTACTGTGAAGCTTATAGTGCCCGAGCGTCGCTAAAACCGAAATAAACTTACTACAATTTTTGCGTGAGCAAAATGCTCATAGCGCGCCTTCTCACGGGTTAAAAAGTGGAACGCATTGCCGGCATAATATATTTCCTCATTCATACAATATGGGATCCTTCAAGCGAAGCGTGAAGAAGCATCTTTTAGGCCAGCATTGCAGCGTCAACTGACAAGACACCAAGGTCTCTCGTCCGTTGCCGATGCGATTGGGGCTCCTCTTTTCGCTTACCATCAGGCGAAGCGGAGCCAATATGCTGAGCTAATATAAAAAAAATATATTAAATATTCATTGTTAAGAAGACAGGACAACGTATGTAGGATCGGATCAGCTAGACTAATCTAATATTATAAAGAGGTAAGATTTGTTTGTTTGTTTGTAACGAATAGACTCCGAAACTACTGGACCGATTTCAAAAATTCTTTCACCAATAGAAAGCTTCATTATCAGGTAGTAATATAATATAGGCTATATTTTAATTTCGAAAAAATTAGGGATCCGTAAGAAAATTGCAATATTTTGTCCACCCGTGCGAAGCCGGGACGGGCCGCTAGTAAATAAAATAAATTGATAGGAACTCCGAATCGATATTATACAAGCCGCGATACAAGTCTGATATGACCTTTAATATGTCCTCACACACGCTTGTGATACGCATACGAAATGATGTCATTTCACATAACTGCACGCTTTGTTTAGGTTTTACGTGTTTACCTGGCTATATGTATATATATTATATATATATATATAAGTTGTTGACGTAGCTCATAGCTTAGAGCAGTGTTTCTTCTTAACCTGCGGTCCCCGGACCCCGGGGGTTCGCTATTATGTGTATAAGGGTCCACCGTCTTGTGTATGAACATTTGAATTAAATAATGCCAGCAAGACTAGCAAACAAGCAGCACCAACCTTCACATTAATAAAGTATTTTTAGTTTTTACATAAATATATATTTTTTTTCAGTAAAATATATTGTCCTCAATTTATTCCTGTATTTGTGCTTGATTTTCTAGGGTTCCGCGGACCGAAAAAGGTTAATAAGAAACGCTAGCTTAGAGTATACGGGACGGGGGCCCACCATACCCACCAGTGTGTCTCCTGTGTAGCCAGGATTAACAGCGGCGACCGCCAAAAAAGGCAATGAACAGTGAAGTCCATTGCAGTCCTGGGGGTACAACTACGGCTGCCTTGGATCTCACAACGAATTTAATCAGAAGAAATTAGTAGGAGTAGGAAGCTTTTGAAATTTGACTTCCCCTCTTGGCAAAGTGGCAAATAAGCCATTAAAAACCTAAATAAGCTTAGATTATATAAAAACTACACGCAGATGACCAGCTCGGCGTTTAGGCGAAAACGAATTTTCACAGAATTAGGACCTAGCTAGATTGAGTTTTTGCCCCCCATAAACGCTTATATATATATATATGCCACGTTGATCTCCCAAACAGCGCTCCAATGATTTCGATAAAATTTACAATAAACGATGGTTATTTGACAATATTCTAAAATTGTATAAATTATTTAACAATATCGTAAAATACACAAAACTATAAACATCTGCAAACTTTATTCCAATATCTTCTGTCCGACTTATTTTAGGGTCGATCAAATTTGGCGGGAAATCCTATTTTAAAATATTGAAATTATTAAAAAATAATATTTCCATTGGAAAAGCAATAAAAAATACTGTAACTTTTATTATGATACTAATTACATAAACGTAATATTTAACATAGCTGTCGTACAAATTTCTGATTTGATTTCTGTGACGTCATAACTCAGTAGCCTTTTGTATGGAGCGTTTTCGGGAAAGTCCAAAATTGTGATTTTCAAATTAACATATTTCGAGAGATTTTTGTGCTATCGAAGCAATTCTTTCACCTATGGTTATGTTATTGAGATGTCTCTACATATCAAATCGACAAAAATGTTGGTCAAATTGCCTATTAAGATGACAAATAAGCATACGACCCGCCTCGTCAGGCATCCAAAACCTCTTAAATAAATTTTTGTTTTTTATTTTATAAATACATACGTATAATACACAGAATACACCCAGACCTAGACAAATAGACATTCATGCACACAAATATTTGTCTTGTGTGAAGTTCGAACCCGGTACCTCGGAGTCAAAGTTGCCCTTGCTAACTGTGGCGACCTAGCAACGTGCTAGCGTCGGTTTGTTGAGTCAGCTGTTCCGTGCATGAGGACGCGTGGCGTCCGAATCACTAGTCACCGCACGGCACCCGCCAAGCCAACACTATATCTTGTATAGATCCCTGTAAGTGACAACCTTGAATAAAGTCAGTGTTCAGTGAAACGAGTATCTCTTATTCACGAAGACCTGAGAACACGCATAACCCCCACTTCAACACTAACCATTCAACCACCAAGCTCGTCAATAAACAACTTTTTTTTTTCTATACTACTGACTGACTGCCTCTACTTGTACTGACACAAATAACCAGCCATTGAACATACCCAACTAGGTAACATAGAATACAACATTTAATGTTTCTCTTCATTGGATTTCACGGTCACTAAGTACTTTTTTTTTTTAACAAAACCCCTATAAAAAACCTCCAAAAAAATCTACGTAAAAACTTTTATTATCTGAATCAGTTAACCAAGGTTTTTTTTATAAGGGACAAGATTAACCCGTAAATAATAAAAAAGCGGCCAAGTGCGAGTCGGAATCGCCCATGAAGGGTTCCGTAGCACCAAGTGACATAATATAAAAGTTACGATTTATGACGTATTAAAAAAAAAGTTTGCATGGTAATTACATCATATATATTTTTTTTTAGTTTCATCATTCTGTTATAAGTTACACGGGGGGACACATTTTACCACTTCGGAAGCGTCTCTTGTGCAAAGTATTCAGTTTAGAAAAAAATGATATTAGAAACCTCAATATAATTTTTGAAGACCTATCCATAGATCCACACGTATGGGTTTGATGAAAAAAATAATTTTGAGTTTCAGTTCTATGTATGGTGAACCCCAAAATTTATATTTTTGTGTAAAAATCTTAATACCTTTCACAGAATATATCTACTTACCAAGTTTCAACAGTAATAGTTCTTATAGTTTCGGTAAAAAGTGGCTGTGACATACGAACGGACAGACAGACAGACATGACGAATCCATAAGAGTTCCGTCTTTTGCCATTTGGCTACGGAACCCTAAAAAATCGTTGATGTAGAAAGAATCTGATGAAATGATGAGGAAGAAAGAAAGACAAAATTAAAAAAGATTCGTCATATTTTTTCTACCAGTATAATTAAAAAAGAAATAGAAAAAAAAACATAATTACGAGTAGTTTACTATAATAATCAAAGTCATCAATTTTGTAAAAGAAAACTTCATTTCGATCAGAAAAAATCTCCATTGGTCTTAAGTGAATCTTTGTACACGCTCTTAAGTAAAAATATATTAGGTTGGGGAAAAAGTCTTTTCGTATTTTATATGAAAATTCAAAACATTTTTTAATAAAGTTTATTTACATTTAACTAAAGTATGTACGAGGGGAGGTCAATAAGTTCGCGGAATGAGAGAGAAGGAGGTTGAAATTAAACACCAAATTATTTTTCCTTTTCAATATATTCTCCTTTAACCCTAATACATTTTTCGGATCTCTCAAATAGCTTGTTTATACCATCGAAAAAAAATGATTTGTCTTTGGTGTCAAAATAGGCCGAAATTGCCGACTTGACTTCATCATCGTCGTCAAATTTCTTTCCACGCAGCTCTTTCTTCATTTTTGGAAATAAATAATAGTCACTGGGGGCCAAGTCTGGACTGTATGGTGGGTGGTTTAATTGTTCAAAGCCGCATCGGTGAATGGCAGCCGTCGCAACATGGCACGTGTGGACGGGTGCATTGTCGTGCAAAAGGAGCACACCTTTTGACAGTTTTCCTCTTCTTTTTTTCTTAATGGCTTCTTTCAATCTTTCCAGTAAAGAAGCGTAGTACTGTCCCGTTATAGTCGCACCACGTTCTTTATAATCGATCAGTAAAATACCTTCTGTATCCCAAAAGATAGTCGCCATGATCTTTCCGGCCGATTGTGACACTTTGAACTTCTTTGGAGGAGGTGTGCCTTTTTTATGCCACTGCATCGACTCTTGCTTCGACTCAGGTTCATAGTGGTGAACCCAGGTTTCATCTCCAGTAACAATCCGGGCCATAACTTCTTCCTTTCTCTCTCCACAGAGCTCCAGAAACTGGTGAGAGCACTCGACACGCTCGCGTTTTTGAAGTGGCGTGAGCATTCTCGGAACCCATCTTGCACTGACTTTAGTCATCCCAAGATGATGATGTAGGATATTTAAAATACTTGATTCGGATACTCCAACCATTGCTGCAAGTTGCTTCTTCTTCAGTCGGGCATCTTCCAATACAAGTTTTTCTACTTTTTCGACGATTTCCGGTGTGGTGGCCTCAATTGGCCGTCCGGAGCGGGGGTCGTCTTCAATGGACTCTCTTCCTTGTTTGAAAAGACCATGCCACTTGTAAACCATGGTTTTACCAGGGGCAGAGTCCGCGTAAACCGCTAACAGCTCTTGAAAAATCGTCTGAGCGGATTTTCCTTGCTTGGTAAGAAACTTAATAACGGCACGGTGTTCAATTTTCTCCATACTGGCTGACTTCTTCCCGATTTAGTTGTTTGCAGGTCGATAACTCAAAAGTTAATGACACGATTAGGTTCAAACTTGGTATATATACTCTTAATGAGGTGCTTAACTAGTGCCTACCTGGACGGGTAAATTTATCCCCATCAACCCCTCCATTCCGCGAACTTATTGGCCTCCCCTCGTAGGTGCCATTTTGTTCGATAACTTTTTGCCATTTTGTAGGTAGAGACATGATCCCATTACTATAGAAATTTTGGGACTTCTGTTCAAAAATCCACGACAAGTGGTTTTGGCAGTCTTCTCGTGATGTGACCCTGACATTGCCTAAAGAATTCTGAAGAGACCGAAACAGGTGGAAATCAGAAGGTGTAAGGTCAGGACTATACGGCGGATGCATTAACACCTCCCAGTCAAACTCTCTTAATTTTTGCTGAGTGGCTAAAGGTGTGTGAGGTCTAGCGTTATCATGATGAAAAATCACACCCCTTCAATAATTAATTCTGGCTGCTTTCTCTCAACTTTTTGCTTTAATCTCATCAGTTGTTCACAGTAGAGTTCAGAATCGATAGTCCTGCCTGGTGGTAACAGCTCATAATGAATAATGCCCTTCCAATCCCACCATACACACAGCATCACCTTGTTGCGGGTTAACCCGGGTTTTGCCAGAGTCTGTGAAGCCTGACCGGCCTTTGACCACGACCTTTTTCGCACGTTCTTGTCGTACGTGATCCTCTTTTCATCACCAGTTATAAGCTTCTTCAAAAACGGTTCGCTTTCATTACGTCGTAGTAAAGAATCGCAAATGAGTACACGGTTCATTAGGTTTCTTTCAGTGAGATCGTGCGGCACCCAAATATCGAGCTTTTTAGTGTACCCAGCTTTTTTCAAATGCGCCAAAATTGTTTTGTGGTCAATTCCTAATTCTTCAGCTACGTCGTAACTACTGATATGCCGATCTTGCTCCACTTTTTCAAAAATGGCATCCATTTTATCCGTAACAGGGCGACCAGAGCGACGTGCATCTTTCACATCAAAATTTCCTGATTGATAACGCTTAAACCAAATTTGTGCTACTCTCACAGACACTGCACTAGGTCCATAAACGTCACAAATTTTTTTTGCAGCTTGCGTTGCATTTTTACCTTTTTTGTAGTAAAATTTTAAAATGAATCGAATTTCTTCATTAGATTCACTCATCTTGACAGTAAAAAAAACAAATGAAAATCACACATTTACCTAATTTGAATTTGGAATTATCTTTTTTAAAATTTAAACTTTTTATAGATATCAAAACCTGCCAGATACAAATGGTATAACCAAAGAGATTTTATTAGAAGTTTATACATACTATAATGCGAAAAGACTTTTTCCCCTACCTATTATATATATTTATATTGCAATTTTAACAAAAATCTGACATTAATAGAATCTGGCATTTATAGAATCTGGAATTACTATTTTGAGGTGTAAGTGGTTCATCAACATCTTTGAACTAAAGCCAACTTCACCTGCACGCGGTGCACCCTGCTGACTGACAAACGAAGCTCTGGCGAAAAGAGAGGTAGGGAGCGTAATTGTAAGCTACCCGACTGGGGAATGTACCTCCACCTCACAGAATACCGCAGCCAAATAACGGTTCCCTTGAGGGCTGTTGTGTTCCTGCGAGTGAGTGAGGTCACCAGAAAGGAAGGAGATGCTGCGATGGCAGCGGGGGTGACGGCGCGCGAGCGATATTTTATGTTGCTAGCGTTAATATGGCTACGGTAACCGCTTCACATCAGGCGGGCCGTATGCTTGTCTGCCACCCGACGTAGTATAAAAAAAATAAAAATTAAAAAATTACAATAATATGGCGTTTATAGAATCTGACATCTATAGAATCTGGCATTCACAGAATCTGGCGTTTTAAACTCGTCTGACATTTTCAGAATCTGACATTACTCAACTAAACTTACAGGAAGTATAGTTGTATTGACAAATTTGATAAGATAACTGGATATTTTAGTACATTCCTTATCATCGCCGATACAATTTGAAACATAATCCTTATCAATAACCAACATTTAGATTAATATATTGTGATTTATGGTAATATTAAATAATATGATTGATCTTCCTGCGAGTCAGTGAGGTCACCAAATGGCATAGAGTCGCTTATTCATTGGTATGAATAAGCATTCTATTGTGATTATATCCAGTTATTGAATCGCAATAAGAGATGGTGGTAAGGGGGCAGCCCCCTTACCACCATCTCTTAAAGCGACTCTATTTCAAATGGAATAGAGTCGCTTATTCATTGGTATGAATAAGCAATCTATTCAGTTATTGAATCGCAATAAGAGATGATGGTAAGGGGGCTGGAAGGACTTTTTAACGTGAATGCGTCTTTAAAATTACTTCCATATGGAGGCATATAAAAAAAAACGAATGATAACAAAATCGGGGATACAGTTTGGTGTTGCAGCTACAAATCTATCATCTCCGTCCAAAATTCAATCACACCACTGGATAGATGAAGGAACAAAGATTATTTTACGCTAAGTAAGATCTATGGATCATAGCGTGCGGGGGTGGGGAAAGCGATCCATTTTGAGATAATTTTAGTGCACGTAATATATTCACATAGAACACACGGCCGTGTCACTCACTCGCAGGAACACAACAACCCTCAAAGGAATTGTTATTTGGCTGCGGTATTCTGTGAGGTGGAGGTACATTCCCCAGTCGGGTAGCTTACGTTCCCTACCATAGAACACAACAACGGGTAGTTTACGCTTACCTCTCTTTTCGCCAGAGCTTCGTTTGTCAATCAGCAGGGTGCACCGCGTGCAGGTGAAGTTGGCTTTGGTTCAAAGATGTTGATGAACCGCTTACACCCCAAATGTCTTATGCGGGAATCGAACCCGCGACCTCGGAGTCAAAGTGGCCATTGCTAACCCAGCTCGTCAATCATATAATAACGTATAGTCGTAAGTAAGCTACTATCATCACCTTTAAATAAATAGAATAATAAATAAATAAATATTGTCAGACCAATTACACAGCGCCATCTAGCCCCAAAGTAAGCGAAGCTTGTGTTATGGGTACTAGACAACTGATAAACATACGTAAATACATTTTTTTTGTAAATACATACTTATGATACATAGAAAACACCCAGAGACCAAGACAAACAGACGTGTTCATGGACACAAATGTTTGTCCTATGTGGGAATCGAACCCACGAGCGTTGGTGTCGAAGCCGCGACATTGACCGCTACGCCACCGAACTCGTCAAATAAATCTTGTTGATTCATTCATTCACAGACAGGAAAATAAATTCTTTTTTACGGGAAATTACTCGTACGTACGATTTATTTTACTTTCTTATCTTTGTACACATCCTGTGGCTGTTTTTTGAAGGCGGAAATTTATCATTTTTATCACGAATGATGATGATAAGAGAACGGAAGACGGTTGTATGCAATTGCAGTATGTCGGGTTGCAAACAAACATACGGCCCATCTGATGTGAAGAGGTTACGGTAGCCATATTAACGCTCGCATGCCGCCACTCCCGCTGCCAATACAGCAATTTCTTCCTTTCTGGTGACTCGCCTTAAATTAAAATTCCATCCATATCATCTTGATAATTGGCGATGTACTACAGTACGTTTCCGAAGACATTTTATACCACGAACGGTGAAACTCTGGAATGAACTTCCCTCAGCGGTATTTCCGAACAATTATGACATGGGAGTCTTCAAGAACAGAGTCTATGTTTCCCTTGAAAGGCTGGCAACGAATCGGCGACCCCTTGGTGTTGCTGATCTCCATGAGCGGTCGTGATTGCTTTCCACCATGTGATCCATATGCTCGTTTGCCCTATTTTACTATTTAGATTTAGTAACAATTAGGGAGAATTACCAAGCGTTCGGACGATTTTGCAGTTCATGTTATTGGAATCGATGTGTTAGGTAACAATTCAATGTTTAGGTACCCAATAGCGTTAGATATATAAAATCCGTGGTGCACGGCAGTTGAGCTTCACTTGACTAGCCATTTCTTCAAGCTTTTAATGCCTTATTTGCCATATTGTTGTCTTTCACATTGCCAAGAGGGGAAGTCAAATTCCAAAAGCTTCCTACTCCTACTAATTTCTTCTGATTAAATTCGTTGTGAGTTCCAAGTGTGACTGCAATGGACTTCATTGTTCATTGCCTTTTTTGGTGGTCTCCGCTGTTAATCCTGGCTACACAGGAGACACAGTGGTGGGAATGTGTGGTGTAATAATCACAAGAGTTTTCTGCAAATTTATTATTGAACAGACTTACGAGTATGTATCAGGGATGTTTTCAGACGAGCTCGGTGGCGTAGCGGTCAATGACGCGGCTTCGACATCAACGCTCGTAGGTTCGATTCCCACACAGGACAAACATTTGTGTGCATGAACATGTCTGTTTGTCTTGGTCTGGGTGTTTTCTATGTATCCTATGTATGTATTTACAAAAAAAAAAATATTTACGTATGTTTATCAGTTGTCTAGTACCCATAACACAAGCTTCGCTTACTTTGGGGCTAGATGGCGCTGTGTAATTTGTCTGACAATATTTTATTTATTTTATGTATCATCTGCGTGCGTGTTTGTTAAACATTTTTTTTTACGTTACTGATGCTGTTTTCATGCATGATGGACATACAGGGTCATACACGGATGTCCTCGGCACGCCATTTGTTATTTTAGATCAGGGATTCCCAACCGGTGGTCGGACCACCAGTGGTCCATGAGAGATAAATTATGGTCCGTAATACAAACTTATAATGGAAGAGATTGAGCACTATTATACAAATTGGTAAAATCTCGAGTTATAGGATACTGGATTTATATGACAGTTGGGACCCTATACCCTACAAAAACCTCGTAGTGGTCCGGGAACAAAAAAAGGTTGGGAACCACTTTACTTGGCAACCTTATGGTAACGAATTTGTGTATGGCGGGCAGGATTCGCAAATTAAAATAATTTAATGAAAATTAGTATATTATGGGAATCATTATTATGTATAGACGAAGATGTGTAACTTATTAAGTACTGATAAATAATTGAATAATAAATACAAATACATACACTACATATCGTCGTTGATCTTTCTAACTGCCCTAAGTAGCAGTGGCATGATTTTACATCATCATCAGGTCGTTTTAGTCTCCACTACAGGAGCACTACCCTCTCTCGTCCGTCACAGCCAGAAGAATGGTGCGGCCTACACTCCCCACGCTGGTTAGACGGGTTGGGGAGGCCTGATCGATGTTTTATAATGTATTTCCCTTAGTCGCCTTGTACGACATCCACGGGAAGAGACGGAGTGATTCTATCCTAGTCTGCCGGAAACCACACGGCTAATGATTTTACAGGACAAGCTTATTTCGGTTGAGCGCTCTGTTTGTTGCCTTGTAACGTCTAACTGCTAAAATGCGATATCGCCCTAACGGTAGAAGATACAGATACGACGATTAGACCGATCGATTCGTCTTCAAAGGTGGATTACCCACAATTAATATGTCAATTTCGCCAAAAATGTTGAATAGGAAGGGCAGTTAGGAAGATCAGCGACGATATTATAAAATATTTTTTTAAAATAAAAAAAGTACGGTTCATGGGCGATATTTCGGTCGACCTGGTGCTGGTAGGACAGAGATTGGTGAGAAACGGGAGACTCTTATCGTTGAACTGGATCGGATGTTGGATCTCATTAGTAAATGGGGTTCCAGCAATCTGGTCGAGTTCAATGCTAAGAAAACCCAAGTGTGCGCGTTTACCACAAAAACATCTCCATTCCATCCTACCCCCAGCCTTCAGAGCACTTCGCTTAATTTACGAGAGAGCTTGAACATGCTAGGCATGGATATTCGCTGCAACCTTAACCAAAGGGAATATTGAGAGCCTCATTTCAACAGCCTCAAAGAAACTCGGGATCCTGAACAGGGTGCGGCGGTTCTTCACGCCGGACCAGCTTTGTCTTTTGTTCAAGACTCAAGTTCGGGCTTGCGTGGAGTACTGCTCGCATCTCTGGGATGGTTCCGCCCAGTACCTCCTCGAGGCTCTCGACAGGTTGCAGCGACGAGCGGTCCGTATAATTGGTGACGAAGAGGTCACCAAGAATCTTGAACCTCTTCAGCTCCGGAGAGATATTGGCTCACTTAGCGTATTTTATCGCCAATACCACGGAGAGTGCTCTGAAGAACTGTTTTCCCTTATCCCTTCCTCCCCTTTCCGTCACCGAACAACACGTACAGGCTTGCGATGCCACAATTTCACCGTTGGTATCATTCCGTCGCGTACTAAAAAGTTTGGCAACTCCTATCTATGTCGCACTATTAAAAAGTGGAACGCGTTGCCGGCATATGTATTTCCTCAATCATACAATATGGGATCCTTCAAGCGAAGCGTGAAGAAGCATCTTGTGGGCCAGCATGGCAGCGTCAACTGACAGGACATCAAGGTCTCTTGTCCATTGCCGTTGCGATTGGGGCTCTTCTTTTCGCTTACCATCAGGCGAAGTGGAGCCAATATGCTGAGCTAATAAAAAAAAAAAAAAAAAAAAAGTTAAATATTTTTTTTAAAGTTAAATTTTTTTACTATAGTTTGAATTAAAAAGCAAAGAAATGATCTTTTACTTGTTTTTTGAAAATATCAATTGGCTTTGCAGTTCTGATAGCTAAAGGTAAGGTATTCCAAAGTTTGATAGCTTGAAAGTTAAAAGGTTGATTGAAAATTTTGAAGAATGAGGAGGTAGGTACCGAAAGAGTAGGGGACTGGGGAAGTACCTCCACCTCACAGAATACCGCAGCCAAATAACAATTCCCTTGAGGGTTGTTGTCCTGCGAGTGAGTGATGTTACCACAAAGAAAGGAAGGAGTATAGGCTGGCAACGGATCGACGACCGCTTGGTGTTGCTGCTCTATGGGTGGTAGTGATTGCTTTCCATCAGGTGACCCACATGTTCCTTCCGTCTAGGACGGACGAGAGAGGGTCGTGCTCCTGTAGTGGAGACTAAAATGGACCTGATGATGATGATGATTTAGGTAAAAAAAATGGCTATCATTTTACTTATCTCTGCTTGTACTGCATGTTTTAACTATGCGTTTATGTGCGCCGACAATTTGCGTATATTTATAGTTTAACCTTGCAATAAATTAGTACAATTTGAATTGTACTGATGGTTCCCAGATTATAATACACTTCCGCCCGCGAGATGTACCCACGCTGCGGAATCTCTTACAGAAGAATGTTTTCAGCGAGTCTTTATGTTATCGCCACCAATTAGTTCATGCAAACTACTACCGGCCGGCACCCACCCACTGCCGGTGGTAGTTGCATGCGAAATTAACATGAAATCGACTTGCGTTCGTGATTTTTGTCTATCGAATAAAGTAAACCGTGTAATGAATTCAAAAACAAGATATAGGTTTAATGCTTAATTATACATACAATTAGCCGTGTGGTTTCCGGCAGACTAGAATAGAATCACTCCATCTCTTCCCGTGGATGTCGTACAAGGCGATTAAGGGGAATACATTATAAAACATCGATCAGGCCTCCCCAACCCGTCTGGCCAGCTTGGGGAGTGTAGGCCAAATCCTCCTTCTGTCTTGGACGGACGAGAGAGGGTCGTGCTCCTGTAGTGGAAATTAAAATGACCTGATGATGATGATACATACAATGCATACTTACTCGTACATTTAATACATACAATTTTGACGTGACAACGTCTTATAAATTGGTTAGCCGGGTGACACTTCAAGAAACTGGGTCACGTTATGCGCTTACAATGAGAGCGAGTGAAAGGCGCGTGCCTTTCACTCGCTCTCATTGTAAGCGTGTCGTGGACGCGTGTCCCTTCTAAGAGCGAGAGAGACAGACATAAAAAGTGAAAGGCATGCGTCCCTTCCACTCGAAAACATTTTACCACTCAAAGTCGTTGTCACGTAAAACTTTCGCCCGTATACCGACTTTACAGGCAACCAATTTTTTCAATGCTTGTTTAATAGTGTAATACTTAATAGGTAGTTGGCGCCACACTGCGACTTCACAGCAGTAAATATAAAAAGTGCAAAAAATTCGTCACCATACCATCACAATCCTTCCTGGTAGCTCAGTTGGAAGAGCACTCGATCGGTCATCGAAAGGTCGTGTGTTCAAATCCCACCTAGGCGAGGAGGTGAATTTTTCCATTTTTTAAATATTTATTCGGATGTAAGTGGTTCAGCAACATCTTTGAACCAAAGCCAACTTCACCTACACGCGATGCAC
This sequence comes from Hypsopygia costalis, assembly GCA_937001555.2. Taxonomy (NCBI): domain Eukaryota; kingdom Metazoa; phylum Arthropoda; class Insecta; order Lepidoptera; family Pyralidae; genus Hypsopygia; species Hypsopygia costalis. The sequence goes on from OW443355.2 coordinate 2,962,612, forward strand.
CTTGCTGGCTGACAAATGAAACTCTGGCGAAAAGAGAGGTCGGGGGCGTAATTTTAAGCTACCTGACTGGGGAATATATCTCCACCTCACATAATACCGCAGCCAAATAACAATTCCTTTGAGGATTGTTGTGTTCCTGCGAGTGAGTAGTGAGTGAGGTCACCAAAAAGGAAGCAGATGCTGCGTTGGCAGCGGGTGTGGCGGCGTGCGAGCGATCGTTAATATGGCTATGCTTCACATCAGGCAGGCCGTATGCTTGCATTATAAAAAACCGGCCAAGTGAGAGTCGGACTCGCGCACTAAGGGTTCCGTACCATTATTTATACAAACTGCAAAAAAATCACCCGATTTTGTTATCATTTTTTTTAATTGTCTCCTTTTTTTTTTAATTCGAAGCAATTTTAAAGACGCATTCAAGTCAAAATATTTTATGCTTATATTCTTATTTCCATAGATATATCACATGTTACTATCAAAATCGATAATAGCAGTTAGATCGAATCGAATATTTTTATATTAGTTTTTTATTGATAAGTTATCGCGTGGTTAAAACCATCTCTGAATATCCATTAGACAATTTAGATATATCTATGATATTCAACATAGATAGATATATAACAAGGTCAGGCAAGTCAAATAAAATGAATAGATTTTTAACCGACTCCAAATAAGGAGGAGGTTCTCAGTTCGGCTGTATTTTTTTTAATGTTTGTGATTCATTACTCCGTCATTTATAAACCGATTTGAAAAAAACTATTTTTATTTGAAAGAGTAAGAGTATACTTCAAGATTGGTCCCATATTTCTTTCATCATCATCATGATCAGCCTGTATCTACCCACTGTTAGGTTTGTTATTTCATTACTCCGTCATTTATAAATCGATTTGAAATAAACTTTTTTTATTTGTAAGAGTATACTTCCAGATTGGTCTCATATTTTTTTCATCATCATCAACAGTATCTACATACATAAATGTAGAGTAGGTAATGTTTGGAGTCGGTTTTTAGTGTTCCGTACCTCAAAAGGAAAAACGGGACCCTTATAAGATCACTTTGTTGTCAGTCTGTCTGTCTGTCAAGAATTTCTCTGTCGAGAATGCGTGGAGGTATCAAGCTGAAATTTGAACTGTATACTCAGGTCTACGGTCCCATGAAGTTGTAAAAAAATCAAACTGCTAAGTTTACGTAAAAAAAAGTTACGGCCGTTTATTCAGCAAGAAATGCATATTTCGACACATTCTCAAGGGAATCAAAACCTATAGGGTACTTCCCGTTGACCTAGAACTATGAAATTTGGCAAGTAACATCGTTATAGACTATAAGCACAGCTATAAGTACAGGAATAAATCTCAAAACTATACATTTGTAAATAGATCTTAAAAAATACTGGGTCTATATTTTTTATAGGGTGTCGAAATTTCAAATTGAAACTACTAGTTCAAATGGGGTATCATATGAAAGGGCTTGATGTACACATTGCAAAATATATTTTATTTATTATTTTCGACGCATTATTTCTTATTTATAAAAATCAAATTTAATAATGATACTACGTACGGAACCCTCGGTGGGCGAGTCCGACTCGCACTTGGCCGGTTTTTTTTTTGTTAGAATTATATATCAACTAAATACATATTAAGCATTTTAAGGCTGAACTCTTTTCGTTTATATTAGTGCCGTCGTCTTATGCGAATGTTCTGCAAGTCAAGAATTCGATCAAACAGCACACCATGTTCTCTGGGAGTGTGATCTATGGCGGCTGGAGCGGGACGACATGTTGAATTCATTGCAAGTTGCATCCGGGGTAGTATACTATTCTGATTTGGTAGCAACAAGGGAAAATTACCAAGCGTTCAGACGATTTTGCAATTCATATTATTGTAATCGATGTGTTAGGTAACAACTCAATGTTTTAGGTCCATAATAGTGTTAGATAAATATAAATATTTCTGGACAATTTACCCAGCGCCATCTAGTCCCAAATTAAGCGCAAAGCTTGTACTATGGGTACTAGATGTACAACTGATAGTATACTAAGGTAAATACATTTTTTTTTTTTGTAAATACATACTTTTAATTCATAGAAAACACCCAGACCAAGACAAACATACATGTTCATGCACACAAATATTTGTCTTGTGCGGGAATAGAACCCGCGACCTCGGAGTCAAAGTGGTCATTGCTAACCATTCGACCACCGAGCTCGTCAAATATACATAAAATCCGTGGTGCACGGCAGTTGATTCGAAAACTAAACAGATGGTAATCCTGTATAGTTCAACACGGATGAAGTCAGGGCATGCCGCTAGTGTCGTATAATTTATTAATTTTATTTGGTGTATAGTTCAATTAAATTATGTGAAATTTTATAATGGTCATTTCATTGGTCTATTGGGAATGTTAATGTATTTTAGATGCGTGTTATTACAAATGACGTCATGTAGCGTTAGGGTTGTCAACCGCGCTGTCAAAATTGGTATTTTACTGTTTTTGAAGTGAAAACTTCTTTAGCGGCGTTGTGCACTTTTTGGGATCGGTAAAAAATTTTAAACTCGCTCCGGGACACGTGACCTGATCGAAAATTCGTAAGACGGAGGGAGAGTAGACCGCCGGCGCGGCGTAGGAGAGGAAGTAATATCCCCCTCTCTTTCTACAGCGCGGCGAAAATGTATGCCTGCTCCTGCTGTTTATTTTTAATGTAATATAAATTGTCATGTTTGTGTACGATAGCGCAATAAATGAATATTGTATTTTACCACATATGATAGTACTTTTGATACTGATAAATAAAGCAATTCGTGCGAAAATATTCCCTAACCATTCCAAAATATTCAAAAATGCACAACGTTAATGTTTTCACTTCTGCCGGCACTCCCGGAGTGCAACCCGTTTTTTTTATACGGATTTATTGACTACGAAAATCAAACTTTAACTTAGATTGGAGGTAATTGTGTTTAGTTTAGCTGGTAGAAACTCTAGAGTTCTGCCGAGCTGAACATCATTGCACCAGGTCTGTAACGAATTGGATCTAGATAGTCATACCTTAATAATTACAAAACTGTATATAGATAGGAACATGAACCGCATGTCATTATTTAGCGTATATAGTCAGCTCGCTGCTAAGACCTTAAGTTTGCATCGGGTCCGGGCGGGGCGGCGGGGGAGGGGCGTTGCGTAGAATAATGGAAACAACTGGATTAAATACTGGGCTATTGCAGAATAAAGACGGACGGATTATTTGCGGCAGTCGGTGGCTTGCTACTCACTAGAAGGGCCACCGAAATGGCAGGAAATCGGCCGGGGGCAACACCGGTATGAGTGACTCAGGGGTGTCGAGAGGTGTTCTGTGCTTTCTCCGTAGTTACTCGCGGCGTTATGCCCTTAAACACTTCCACCTCTTGAGCATATAGCTCTAACGACTCCTCTCTGGACGGCCAATGAAGGCAAGCCAGAGCTGAGAGTCCTGCGGGCCTTGGGTTTCCACCCCGACCGACGAAGACACGCCGGAGACGACGGCCCTGACCGACTCTCTGGAGATTCGGTACCCGTGGTGTCGTTACTCACCACAGCTCGCCACAAGCTACCCTGCGGGCATTATTATGGTTACTTGTAAGGCATGCCTGTTTGACAAGTTAAAAAAAATGGTTATCTGTAAAGTCGGTTTACGGACGATAATTTTACGTGATAACGTCATAAGAAAACATCGGCCGATGGAGTGGATGTGAGATAGATGTGTCACAAGTCGAACGCTTAGACCGATCGTGCCTCTCTATCGCTTGTTCCGGCGCTCTCGTTTGCACGCTCGGCACAGGCGGGAAGTGTCAATGAGTCATGCTGTTTCATGCGTGCAGCCGGCGTTCATCGATTTATAAGATTATTTATCTTGTCAAATAATGTTGGTTGGGGTGTAAGTGGTTCATCAACATCTTTGAACCAAAGCCAACTTCACCTGCACGCGGTACACCCTGCTGACTGACAAACGAAGCTCTGGCGAAAAGAGAGGTAGGGAGTGTAATAAAATTGTAAGCTACCCGACTGGGGAATGTACCTCCACCTCACAGAATACCGCAGCCAAATAACAATTCCCTTGAGGGTTGTTGTGTTCCTGCGAGTGAGTGAGGTCACCAGAAAGGAAGGAGATGCTGCGTTGGCAGCGGGGGTGGCGGCGCGCGAGTGATATTTTATGTTGCGAGCGTTAATATAGCTACGGTAACCGCTTCACACCAGGCGGGCCGTATGCTTGTATGCCACCCGTCGTAGTATAAAAAAAAAAAAAAAAAAATGTTGACAACCCTATGTAGGTTTGGTGTCTATTAAAAAAAAGTATTAACACAGTATATTTATAGCCATTTAGAGTGAACACAAACATACTAGGTGTTAATTAATTTACTGTTTTTACCTTTACAAACCCGTTCAGTAGGTACGCGAAAACAAACAAAATTAACTGACTTTAAAAAAATATATATACGCGTCGAATTATCTCCTCCGTTTTTTCGTCGGTTAGAAAAGAAGAGAATCAACTGTACTTTTTGAACGGTACTTTGTACTATCGGGACGTTTTAAGAAATCGTTTGAAGTTTCTGAGTAAGTAGAAGAGTTACGCAAGGTTAAGCAACGTCGACTGTAGCCTGTTTATGGATGGGGTTTGTTTATCTCGAGCTTCTTCGTGCTTCGGAGTGTTAAGCCGTCGGTCCCGGCTGTTGTCATTAGGTGACAGTCGTTAAGCTATCTTATCTTAGAGTGGGTCCAGTGCTGGAGCACCGGTGGCACGTCGACCCTCATGGATCTTTTATGTTCTCCCTAATCCTTTAGTCACTCTCCCCTGACTGTCTGGAGACATGTTGGGGTGTAAGTGGTTCATCAACTGAGGTGTAAGTTCATCAACATCTTTGAACCTAAGCCTACTTCACCTGCACGCGGTGCACACTGCTGACTGACAAACGAAGCTCTGGCGAAAAGAGAGGTAGGGAGCCTAATTGTAAGCTACCCGTCTGGGTAATGTACCTCCACCTCACAGAATACCGCAGCCAAATAACAATTCCCTTGAGGGTTGGTGTGTTCCTGCGAGTGAGTGAGGTCACTAGAAAGGAAGGAGATGCTGAGTTGGCAGCGGGGGTGGCGGCGCGCAAGCGATATTTTATGTTGCGAGCGTTAATATGGCTAAGGCAACCGCTTCAAATCAGGCGGGCCGTATGCTTGTTTGCCACCCAACGTAGTATAAAAAAAAATGTTCCATGTACTTCAGTATGCCGCTTATTGGGAAGAGTGTAGTCCTCCAGGTCCGGGTATTATGTTTTTTTTAGGGTTCCGAACCTCAAAAGGAAAAACGGAACCCTTATAAGATCACTTTGTTGTCCGTCTGTCTGTCTGTCTGTCTGTCTGTCTGTCTGTCTGTCTGTCTGTCTGTCTGTCTGTCTGTCTGTCTGTCTGTCTGTCTGTCTGTCTGTCTGTCTGTCTGTCTGTCTGTCTGTCTGTCTGTCTGTCTGTCTGTCTGTCTGTCTGTCTGTCTGTCTGTCTGTCTGTCTGTCTGTCTGTCTGTCTGTCTGTCTGTCTGTCTGTCTGTCTGTCTGTCTGTCTGTCTGTCTGTCTGTCTGTCTGTCTGTCTGTCTGTCTGTCTGTCTGTCTGTCTGTCTGTCTGTCTGTCTGTCTGTCTGTCTGTCTGTCTGTCTGTCTGTCTGTCTGTCTGTCTGTCTGTCTGTCTGTCTGTCTGTCTGTCTGTCTGTCTGTCTGTCTGTCTGTCTGTCTGTCTGTCTGTCTGTCTGTCTGTCTGTCTGTCTGTCTGTCTGTCTGTCTGTCTGTCTGTCTGTCTGTCTGTCTGTCTGTCTGTCTGTCTGTCTGTCTGTCTGTCTGTCTGTCTGTCTGTCTGTCTGTCTGTCTGTCTGTCTGTCTGTCTGTCTGTCTGTCTGTCTGTCTGTCTGTCTGTCTGTCTGTCTGTCTGTCTGTCTGTCTGTCTGTCTGTCTGTCTGTCTGTCTGTCTGTCTGTCTGTCTGTCTGTCTGTCTGTCTGTCTGTCTGTCTGTCTGTCTGTCTGTCTGTCTGTCTGTCTGTCTGTCTGTCTGTCTGTCTGTCTGTCTGTCTGTCTGTCTGTCTGTCTGTCTGTCTGTCTGTCTGTCTGTCTGTCTGTCTGTCTGTCTGTCTGTCTGTCTGTCTGTCTGTCTGTCTGTCTGTCTGTCTGTCTGTCTGTCTGTCTGTCTGTCTGTCTGTCTGTCTGTCTGTCTGTCTGTCTGTCTGTCTGTCTGTCTGTCTGTCTGTCTGTCTGTCTGTCTGTCTGTCTGTCTGTCTGTCTGTCTGTCTGTCTGTCTGTCTGTCTGTCTGTCTGTCTGTCTGTCTGTCTGTCTGTCTGTCTGTCTGTCTGTCTGTCTGTCTGTCTGTCTGTCTGTCTGTCTGTCTGTCTGTCTGTCTGTCTGTCTGTCTGTCTGTCTGTCTGTCTGTCTGTCTGTCTGTCTGTCTGTCTGTCTGTCTGTCTGTCTGTCTGTCTGTCTGTCTGTCTGTCTGTCTGTCTGTCTGTCTGTCTGTCTGTCTGTCTGTCTGTCTGTCTGTCTGTCTGTCTGTCTGTCTGTCTGTCTGTCTGTCTGTCTGTCTGTCTGTCTGTCTGTCTGTCTGTCTGTCTGTCTGTCTGTCTGTCTGTCTGTCTGTCTGTCTGTCTGTCTGTCTGTCTGTCTGTCTGTCTGTCTGTCTGTCTGTCTGTCTGTCTGTCTGTCTGTCTGTCTGTCTGTCTGTCTGTCTGTCTGTCTGTCTGTCTGTCTGTCTGTCTGTCTGTCTGTCTGTCTGTCTGTCTGTCTGTCTGTCTGTCTGTCTGTCTGTCTGTCTGTCTGTCTGTCTGTCTGTCTGTCTGTCTGTCTGTCTGTCTGTCTGTCTGTCTGTCTGTCTGTCTGTCTGTCTGTCTGTCTGTCTGTCTGTCTGTCTGTCTGTCTGTCTGTCTGTCTGTCTGTCTGTCTGTCTGTCTGTCTGTCTGTCTGTCTGTCTGTCTGTCTGTCTGTCTGTCTGTCTGTCTGTCTGTCTGTCTGTCTGTCTGTCTGTCTGTCTGTCTGTCTGTCTGTCTGTCTGTCTGTCTGTCTGTCTGTCTGTCTGTCTGTCTGTCTGTCTGTCTGTCTGTCTGTCTGTCTGTCTGTCTGTCTGTCTGTCTGTCTGTCTGTCTGTCTGTCTGTCTGTCTGTCTGTCTGTCTGTCTGTCTGTCTGTCTGTCTGTCTGTCTGTCTGTCTGTCTGTCTGTCTGTCTGTCTGTCTGTCTGTCTGTCTGTCTGTCTGTCTGTCTGTCTGTCTGTCTGTCTGTCTGTCTGTCTGTCTGTCTGTCTGTCTGTCTGTCTGTCTGTCTGTCTGTCTGTCTGTCTGTCTGTCTGTCTGTCTGTCTGTCTGTCTGTCTGTCTGTCTGTCTGTCTGTCTGTCTGTCTGTCTGTCTGTCTGTCTGTCTGTCTGTCTGTCTGTCTGTCTGTCTGTCTGTCTGTCTGTCTGTCTGTCTGTCTGTCTGTCTGTCTGTCTGTCTGTCTGTCTGTCTGTCTGTCTGTCTGTCTGTCTGTCTGTCTGTCTGTCTGTCTGTCTGTCTGTCTGTCTGTCTGTCTGTCTGTCTGTCTGTCTGTCTGTCTGTCTGTCTGTCTGTCTGTCTGTCTGTCTGTCTGTCTGTCTGTCTGTCTGTCTGTCTGTCTGTCTGTCTGTCTGTCTGTCTGTCTGTCTGTCTGTCTGTCTGTCTGTCTGTCTGTCTGTCTGTCTGTCTGTCTGTCTGTCTGTCTGTCTGTCTGTCTGTCTGTCTGTCTGTCTGTCTGTCTGTCTGTCTGTCTGTCTGTCTGTCTGTCTGTCTGTCTGTCTGTCTGTCTGTCTGTCTGTCTGTCTGTCTGTCTGTCTGTCTGTCTGTCTGTCTGTCTGTCTGTCTGTCTGTCTGTCTGTCTGTCTGTCTGTCTGTCTGTCTGTCTGTCTGTCTGTCTGTCTGTCTGTCTGTCTGTCTGTCTGTCTGTCTGTCTGTCTGTCTGTCTGTCTGTCTGTCTGTCTGTCTGTCTGTCTGTCTGTCTGTCTGTCTGTCTGTCTGTCTGTCTGTCTGTCTGTCTGTCTGTCTGTCTGTCTGTCTGTCTGTCTGTCTGTCTGTCTGTCTGTCTGTCTGTCTGTCTGTCTGTCTGTCTGTCTGTCTGTCTGTCTGTCTGTCTGTCTGTCTGTCTGTCTGTCTGTCTGTCTGTCTGTCTGTCTGTCTGTCTGTCTGTCTGTCTGTCTGTCTGTCTGTCTGTCTGTCTGTCTGTCTGTCTGTCTGTCTGTCTGTCTGTCTGTCTGTCTGTCTGTCTGTCTGTCTGTCTGTCTGTCTGTCTGTCTGTCTGTCTGTCTGTCTGTCTGTCTGTCTGTCTGTCTGTCTGTCTGTCTGTCTGTCTGTCTGTCTGTCTGTCTGTCTGTCTGTCTGTCTGTCTGTCTGTCTGTCTGTCTGTCTGTCTGTCTGTCTGTCTGTCTGTCTGTCTGTCTGTCTGTCTGTCTGTCTGTCTGTCTGTCTGTCTGTCTGTCTGTCTGTCTGTCTGTCTGTCTGTCTGTCTGTCTGTCTGTCTGTCTGTCTGTCTGTCTGTCTGTCTGTCTGTCTGTCTGTCTGTCTGTCTGTCTGTCTGTCTGTCTGTCTGTCTGTCTGTCTGTCTGTCTGTCTGTCTGTCTGTCTGTCTGTCTGTCTGTCTGTCTGTCTGTCTGTCTGTCTGTCTGTCTGTCTGTCTGTCTGTCTGTCTGTCTGTCTGTCTGTCTGTCTGTCTGTCTGTCTGTCTGTCTGTCTGTCTGTCTGTCTGTCTGTCTGTCTGTCTGTCTGTCTGTCTGTCTGTCTGTCTGTCTGTCTGTCTGTCTGTCTGTCTGTCTGTCTGTCTGTCTGTCTGTCTGTCTGTCTGTCTGTCTGTCTGTCTGTCTGTCTGTCTGTCTGTCTGTCTGTCTGTCTGTCTGTCTGTCTGTCTGTCTGTCTGTCTGTCTGTCTGTCTGTCTGTCTGTCTGTCTGTCTGTCTGTCTGTCTGTCTGTCTGTCTGTCTGTCTGTCTGTCTGTCTGTCTGTCTGTCTGTCTGTCTGTCTGTCTGTCTGTCTGTCTGTCTGTCTGTCTGTCTGTCTGTCTGTCTGTCTGTCTGTCTGTCTGTCTGTCTGTCTGTCTGTCTGTCTGTCTGTCTGTCTGTCTGTCTGTCTGTCTGTCTGTCTGTCTGTCTGTCTGTCTGTCTGTCTGTCTGTCTGTCTGTCTGTCTGTCTGTCTGTCTGTCTGTCTGTCTGTCTGTCTGTCTGTCTGTCTGTCTGTCTGTCTGTCTGTCTGTCTGTCTGTCTGTCTGTCTGTCTGTCTGTCTGTCTGTCTGTCTGTCTGTCTGTCTGTCTGTCTGTCTGTCTGTCTGTCTGTCTGTCTGTCTGTCTGTCTGTCTGTCTGTCTGTCTGTCTGTCTGTCTGTCTGTCTGTCTGTCTGTCTGTCTGTCTGTCTGTCTGTCTGTCTGTCTGTCTGTCTGTCTGTCTGTCTGTCTGTCTGTCTGTCTGTCTGTCTGTCTGTCTGTCTGTCTGTCTGTCTGTCTGTCTGTCTGTCTGTCTGTCTGTCTGTCTGTCTGTCTGTCTGTCTGTCTGTCTGTCTGTCTGTCTGTCTGTCTGTCTGTCTGTCTGTCTGTCTGTCTGTCTGTCTGTCTGTCTGTCTGTCTGTCTGTCTGTCTGTCTGTCTGTCTGTCTGTCTGTCTGTCTGTCTGTCTGTCTGTCTGTCTGTCTGTCTGTCTGTCTGTCTGTCTGTCTGTCTGTCTGTCTGTCTGTCTGTCTGTCTGTCTGTCTGTCTGTCTGTCTGTCTGTCTGTCTGTCTGTCTGTCTGTCTGTCTGTCTGTCTGTCTGTCTGTCTGTCTGTCTGTCTGTCTGTCTGTCTGTCTGTCTGTCTGTCTGTCTGTCTGTCTGTCTGTCTGTCTGTCTGTCTGTCTGTCTGTCTGTCTGTCTGTCTGTCTGTCTGTCTGTCTGTCTGTCTGTCTGTCTGTCTGTCTGTCTGTCTGTCTGTCTGTCTGTCTGTCTGTCTGTCTGTCTGTCTGTCTGTCTGTCTGTCTGTCTGTCTGTCTGTCTGTCTGTCTGTCTGTCTGTCTGTCTGTCTGTCTGTCTGTCTGTCTGTCTGTCTGTCTGTCTGTCTGTCTGTCTGTCTGTCTGTCTGTCTGTCTGTCTGTCTGTCTGTCTGTCTGTCTGTCTGTCTGTCTGTCTGTCTGTCTGTCTGTCTGTCTGTCTGTCTGTCTGTCTGTCTGTCTGTCTGTCTGTCTGTCTGTCTGTCTGTCTGTCTGTCTGTCTGTCTGTCTGTCTGTCTGTCTGTCTGTCTGTCTGTCTGTCTGTCTGTCTGTCTGTCTGTCTGTCTGTCTGTCTGTCTGTCTGTCTGTCTGTCTGTCTGTCTGTCTGTCTGTCTGTCTGTCTGTCTGTCTGTCTGTCTGTCTGTCTGTCTGTCTGTCTGTCTGTCTGTCTGTCTGTCTGTCTGTCTGTCTGTCTGTCTGTCTGTCTGTCTGTCTGTCTGTCTGTCTGTCTGTCTGTCTGTCTGTCTGTCTGTCTGTCTGTCTGTCTGTCTGTCTGTCTGTCTGTCTGTCTGTCTGTCTGTCTGTCTGTCTGTCTGTCTGTCTGTCTGTCTGTCTGTCTGTCTGTCTGTCTGTCTGTCTGTCTGTCTGTCTGTCTGTCTGTCTGTCTGTCTGTCTGTCTGTCTGTCTGTCTGTCTGTCTGTCTGTCTGTCTGTCTGTCTGTCTGTCTGTCTGTCTGTCTGTCTGTCTGTCTGTCTGTCTGTCTGTCTGTCTGTCTGTCTGTCTGTCTGTCTGTCTGTCTGTCTGTCTGTCTGTCTGTCTGTCTGTCTGTCTGTCTGTCTGTCTGTCTGTCTGTCTGTCTGTCTGTCTGTCTGTCTGTCTGTCTGTCTGTCTGTCTGTCTGTCTGTCTGTCTGTCTGTCTGTCTGTCTGTCTGTCTGTCTGTCTGTCTGTCTGTCTGTCTGTCTGTCTGTCTGTCTGTCTGTCTGTCTGTCTGTCTGTCTGTCTGTCTGTCTGTCTGTCTGTCTGTCTGTCTGTCTGTCTGTCTGTCTGTCTGTCTGTCTGTCTGTCTGTCTGTCTGTCTGTCTGTCTGTCTGTCTGTCTGTCTGTCTGTCTGTCTGTCTGTCTGTCTGTCTGTCTGTCTGTCTGTCTGTCTGTCTGTCTGTCTGTCTGTCTGTCTGTCTGTCTGTCTGTCTGTCTGTCTGTCTGTCTGTCTGTCTGTCTGTCTGTCTGTCTGTCTGTCTGTCTGTCTGTCTGTCTGTCTGTCTGTCTGTCTGTCTGTCTGTCTGTCTGTCTGTCTGTCTGTCTGTCTGTCTGTCTGTCTGTCTGTCTGTCTGTCTGTCTGTCTGTCTGTCTGTCTGTCTGTCTGTCTGTCTGTCTGTCTGTCTGTCTGTCTGTCTGTCTGTCTGTCTGTCTGTCTGTCTGTCTGTCTGTCTGTCTGTCTGTCTGTCTGTCTGTCTGTCTGTCTGTCTGTCTGTCTGTCTGTCTGTCTGTCTGTCTGTCTGTCTGTCTGTCTGTCTGTCTGTCTGTCTGTCTGTCTGTCTGTCTGTCTGTCTGTCTGTCTGTCTGTCTGTCTGTCTGTCTGTCTGTCTGTCTGTCTGTCTGTCTGTCTGTCTGTCTGTCTGTCTGTCTGTCTGTCTGTCTGTCTGTCTGTCTGTCTGTCTGTCTGTCTGTCTGTCTGTCTGTCTGTCTGTCTGTCTGTCTGTCTGTCTGTCTGTCTGTCTGTCTGTCTGTCTGTCTGTCTGTCTGTCTGTCTGTCTGTCTGTCTGTCTGTCTGTCTGTCTGTCTGTCTGTCTGTCTGTCTGTCTGTCTGTCTGTCTGTCTGTCTGTCTGTCTGTCTGTCTGTCTGTCTGTCTGTCTGTCTGTCTGTCTGTCTGTCTGTCTGTCTGTCTGTCTGTCTGTCTGTCTGTCTGTCTGTCTGTCTGTCTGTCTGTCTGTCTGTCTGTCTGTCTGTCTGTCTGTCTGTCTGTCTGTCTGTCTGTCTGTCTGTCTGTCTGTCTGTCTGTCTGTCTGTCTGTCTGTCTGTCTGTCTGTCTGTCTGTCTGTCTGTCTGTCTGTCTGTCTGTCTGTCTGTCTGTCTGTCTGTCTGTCTGTCTGTCTGTCTGTCTGTCTGTCTGTCTGTCTGTCTGTCTGTCTGTCTGTCTGTCTGTCTGTCTGTCTGTCTGTCTGTCTGTCTGTCTGTCTGTCTGTCTGTCTGTCTGTCTGTCTGTCTGTCTGTCTGTCTGTCTGTCTGTCTGTCTGTCTGTCTGTCTGTCTGTCTGTCTGTCTGTCTGTCTGTCTGTCTGTCTGTCTGTCTGTCTGTCTGTCTGTCTGTCTGTCTGTCTGTCTGTCTGTCTGTCTGTCTGTCTGTCTGTCTGTCTGTCTGTCTGTCTGTCTGTCTGTCTGTCTGTCTGTCTGTCTGTCTGTCTGTCTGTCTGTCTGTCTGTCTGTCTGTCTGTCTGTCTGTCTGTCTGTCTGTCTGTCTGTCTGTCTGTCTGTCTGTCTGTCTGTCTGTCTGTCTGTCTGTCTGTCTGTCTGTCTGTCTGTCTGTCTGTCTGTCTGTCTGTCTGTCTGTCTGTCTGTCTGTCTGTCTGTCTGTCTGTCTGTCTGTCTGTCTGTCTGTCTGTCTGTCTGTCTGTCTGTCTGTCTGTCTGTCTGTCTGTCTGTCTGTCTGTCTGTCTGTCTGTCTGTCTGTCTGTCTGTCTGTCTGTCTGTCTGTCTGTCTGTCTGTCTGTCTGTCTGTCTGTCTGTCTGTCTGTCTGTCTGTCTGTCTGTCTGTCTGTCTGTCTGTCTGTCTGTCTGTCTGTCTGTCTGTCTGTCTGTCTGTCTGTCTGTCTGTCTGTCTGTCTGTCTGTCTGTCTGTCTGTCTGTCTGTCTGTCTGTCTGTCTGTCTGTCTGTCTGTCTGTCTGTCTGTCTGTCTGTCTGTCTGTCTGTCTGTCTGTCTGTCTGTCTGTCTGTCTGTCTGTCTGTCTGTCTGTCTGTCTGTCTGTCTGTCTGTCTGTCTGTCTGTCTGTCTGTCTGTCTGTCTGTCTGTCTGTCTGTCTGTCTGTCTGTCTGTCTGTCTGTCTGTCTGTCTGTCTGTCTGTCTGTCTGTCTGTCTGTCTGTCTGTCTGTCTGTCTGTCTGTCTGTCTGTCTGTCTGTCTGTCTGTCTGTCTGTCTGTCTGTCTGTCTGTCTGTCTGTCTGTCTGTCTGTCTGTCTGTCTGTCTGTCTGTCTGTCTGTCTGTCTGTCTGTCTGTCTGTCTGTCTGTCTGTCTGTCTGTCTGTCTGTCTGTCTGTCTGTCTGTCTGTCTGTCTGTCTGTCTGTCTGTCTGTCTGTCTGTCTGTCTGTCTGTCTGTCTGTCTGTCTGTCTGTCTGTCTGTCTGTCTGTCTGTCTGTCTGTCTGTCTGTCTGTCTGTCTGTCTGTCTGTCTGTCTGTCTGTCTGTCTGTCTGTCTGTCTGTCTGTCTGTCTGTCTGTCTGTCTGTCTGTCTGTCTGTCTGTCTGTCTGTCTGTCTGTCTGTCTGTCTGTCTGTCTGTCTGTCTGTCTGTCTGTCTGTCTGTCTGTCTGTCTGTCTGTCTGTCTGTCTGTCTGTCTGTCTGTCTGTCTGTCTGTCTGTCTGTCTGTCTGTCTGTCTGTCTGTCTGTCTGTCTGTCTGTCTGTCTGTCTGTCTGTCTGTCTGTCTGTCTGTCTGTCTGTCTGTCTGTCTGTCTGTCTGTCTGTCTGTCTGTCTGTCTGTCTGTCTGTCTGTCTGTCTGTCTGTCTGTCTGTCTGTCTGTCTGTCTGTCTGTCTGTCTGTCTGTCTGTCTGTCTGTCTGTCTGTCTGTCTGTCTGTCTGTCTGTCTGTCTGTCTGTCTGTCTGTCTGTCTGTCTGTCTGTCTGTCTGTCTGTCTGTCTGTCTGTCTGTCTGTCTGTCTGTCTGTCTGTCTGTCTGTCTGTCTGTCTGTCTGTCTGTCTGTCTGTCTGTCTGTCTGTCTGTCTGTCTGTCTGTCTGTCTGTCTGTCTGTCTGTCTGTCTGTCTGTCTGTCTGTCTGTCTGTCTGTCTGTCTGTCTGTCTGTCTGTCTGTCTGTCTGTCTGTCTGTCTGTCTGTCTGTCTGTCTGTCTGTCTGTCTGTCTGTCTGTCTGTCTGTCTGTCTGTCTGTCTGTCTGTCTGTCTGTCTGTCTGTCTGTCTGTCTGTCTGTCTGTCTGTCTGTCTGTCTGTCTGTCTGTCTGTCTGTCTGTCTGTCTGTCTGTCTGTCTGTCTGTCTGTCTGTCTGTCTGTCTGTCTGTCTGTCTGTCTGTCTGTCTGTCTGTCTGTCTGTCTGTCTGTCTGTCTGTCTGTCTGTCTGTCTGTCTGTCTGTCTGTCTGTCTGTCTGTCTGTCTGTCTGTCTGTCTGTCTGTCTGTCTGTCTGTCTGTCTGTCTGTCTGTCTGTCTGTCTGTCTGTCTGTCTGTCTGTCTGTCTGTCTGTCTGTCTGTCTGTCTGTCTGTCTGTCTGTCTGTCTGTCTGTCTGTCTGTCTGTCTGTCTGTCTGTCTGTCTGTCTGTCTGTCTGTCTGTCTGTCTGTCTGTCTGTCTGTCTGTCTGTCTGTCTGTCTGTCTGTCTGTCTGTCTGTCTGTCTGTCTGTCTGTCTGTCTGTCTGTCTGTCTGTCTGTCTGTCTGTCTGTCTGTCTGTCTGTCTGTCTGTCTGTCTGTCTGTCTGTCTGTCTGTCTGTCTGTCTGTCTGTCTGTCTGTCTGTCTGTCTGTCTGTCTGTCTGTCTGTCTGTCTGTCTGTCTGTCTGTCTGTCTGTCTGTCTGTCTGTCTGTCTGTCTGTCTGTCTGTCTGTCTGTCTGTCTGTCTGTCTGTCTGTCTGTCTGTCTGTCTGTCTGTCTGTCTGTCTGTCTGTCTGTCTGTCTGTCTGTCTGTCTGTCTGTCTGTCTGTCTGTCTGTCTGTCTGTCTGTCTGTCTGTCTGTCTGTCTGTCTGTCTGTCTGTCTGTCTGTCTGTCTGTCTGTCTGTCTGTCTGTCTGTCTGTCTGTCTGTCTGTCTGTCTGTCTGTCTGTCTGTCTGTCTGTCTGTCTGTCTGTCTGTCTGTCTGTCTGTCTGTCTGTCTGTCTGTCTGTCTGTCTGTCTGTCTGTCTGTCTGTCTGTCTGTCTGTCTGTCTGTCTGTCTGTCTGTCTGTCTGTCTGTCTGTCTGTCTGTCTGTCTGTCTGTCTGTCTGTCTGTCTGTCTGTCTGTCTGTCTGTCTGTCTGTCTGTCTGTCTGTCTGTCTGTCTGTCTGTCTGTCTGTCTGTCTGTCTGTCTGTCTGTCTGTCTGTCTGTCTGTCTGTCTGTCTGTCTGTCTGTCTGTCTGTCTGTCTGTCTGTCTGTCTGTCTGTCTGTCTGTCTGTCTGTCTGTCTGTCTGTCTGTCTGTCTGTCTGTCTGTCTGTCTGTCTGTCTGTCTGTCTGTCTGTCTGTCTGTCTGTCTGTCTGTCTGTCTGTCTGTCTGTCTGTCTGTCTGTCTGTCTGTCTGTCTGTCTGTCTGTCTGTCTGTCTGTCTGTCTGTCTGTCTGTCTGTCTGTCTGTCTGTCTGTCTGTCTGTCTGTCTGTCTGTCTGTCTGTCTGTCTGTCTGTCTGTCTGTCTGTCTGTCTGTCTGTCTGTCTGTCTGTCTGTCTGTCTGTCTGTCTGTCTGTCTGTCTGTCTGTCTGTCTGTCTGTCTGTCTGTCTGTCTGTCTGTCTGTCTGTCTGTCTGTCTGTCTGTCTGTCTGTCTGTCTGTCTGTCTGTCTGTCTGTCTGTCTGTCTGTCTGTCTGTCTGTCTGTCTGTCTGTCTGTCTGTCTGTCTGTCTGTCTGTCTGTCTGTCTGTCTGTCTGTCTGTCTGTCTGTCTGTCTGTCTGTCTGTCTGTCTGTCTGTCTGTCTGTCTGTCTGTCTGTCTGTCTGTCTGTCTGTCTGTCTGTCTGTCTGTCTGTCTGTCTGTCTGTCTGTCTGTCTGTCTGTCTGTCTGTCTGTCTGTCTGTCTGTCTGTCTGTCTGTCTGTCTGTCTGTCTGTCTGTCTGTCTGTCTGTCTGTCTGTCTGTCTGTCTGTCTGTCTGTCTGTCTGTCTGTCTGTCTGTCTGTCTGTCTGTCTGTCTGTCTGTCTGTCTGTCTGTCTGTCTGTCTGTCTGTCTGTCTGTCTGTCTGTCTGTCTGTCTGTCTGTCTGTCTGTCTGTCTGTCTGTCTGTCTGTCTGTCTGTCTGTCTGTCTGTCTGTCTGTCTGTCTGTCTGTCTGTCTGTCTGTCTGTCTGTCTGTCTGTCTGTCTGTCTGTCTGTCTGTCTGTCTGTCTGTCTGTCTGTCTGTCTGTCTGTCTGTCTGTCTGTCTGTCTGTCTGTCTGTCTGTCTGTCTGTCTGTCTGTCTGTCTGTCTGTCTGTCTGTCTGTCTGTCTGTCTGTCTGTCTGTCTGTCTGTCTGTCTGTCTGTCTGTCTGTCTGTCTGTCTGTCTGTCTGTCTGTCTGTCTGTCTGTCTGTCTGTCTGTCTGTCTGTCTGTCTGTCTGTCTGTCTGTCTGTCTGTCTGTCTGTCTGTCTGTCTGTCTGTCTGTCTGTCTGTCTGTCTGTCTGTCTGTCTGTCTGTCTGTCTGTCTGTCTGTCTGTCTGTCTGTCTGTCTGTCTGTCTGTCTGTCTGTCTGTCTGTCTGTCTGTCTGTCTGTCTGTCTGTCTGTCTGTCTGTCTGTCTGTCTGTCTGTCTGTCTGTCTGTCTGTCTGTCTGTCTGTCTGTCTGTCTGTCTGTCTGTCTGTCTGTCTGTCTGTCTGTCTGTCTGTCTGTCTGTCTGTCTGTCTGTCTGTCTGTCTGTCTGTCTGTCTGTCTGTCTGTCTGTCTGTCTGTCTGTCTGTCTGTCTGTCTGTCTGTCTGTCTGTCTGTCTGTCTGTCTGTCTGTCTGTCTGTCTGTCTGTCTGTCTGTCTGTCTGTCTGTCTGTCTGTCTGTCTGTCTGTCTGTCTGTCTGTCTGTCTGTCTGTCTGTCTGTCTGTCTGTCTGTCTGTCTGTCTGTCTGTCTGTCTGTCTGTCTGTCTGTCTGTCTGTCTGTCTGTCTGTCTGTCTGTCTGTCTGTCTGTCTGTCTGTCTGTCTGTCTGTCTGTCTGTCTGTCTGTCTGTCTGTCTGTCTGTCTGTCTGTCTGTCTGTCTGTCTGTCTGTCTGTCTGTCTGTCTGTCTGTCTGTCTGTCTGTCTGTCTGTCTGTCTGTCTGTCTGTCTGTCTGTCTGTCTGTCTGTCTGTCTGTCTGTCTGTCTGTCTGTCTGTCTGTCTGTCTGTCTGTCTGTCTGTCTGTCTGTCTGTCTGTCTGTCTGTCTGTCTGTCTGTCTGTCTGTCTGTCTGTCTGTCTGTCTGTCTGTCTGTCTGTCTGTCTGTCTGTCTGTCTGTCTGTCTGTCTGTCTGTCTGTCTGTCTGTCTGTCTGTCTGTCTGTCTGTCTGTCTGTCTGTCTGTCTGTCTGTCTGTCTGTCTGTCTGTCTGTCTGTCTGTCTGTCTGTCTGTCTGTCTGTCTGTCTGTCTGTCTGTCTGTCTGTCTGTCTGTCTGTCTGTCTGTCTGTCTGTCTGTCTGTCTGTCTGTCTGTCTGTCTGTCTGTCTGTCTGTCTGTCTGTCTGTCTGTCTGTCTGTCTGTCTGTCTGTCTGTCTGTCTGTCTGTCTGTCTGTCTGTCTGTCTGTCTGTCTGTCTGTCTGTCTGTCTGTCTGTCTGTCTGTCTGTCTGTCTGTCTGTCTGTCTGTCTGTCTGTCTGTCTGTCTGTCTGTCTGTCTGTCTGTCTGTCTGTCTGTCTGTCTGTCTGTCTGTCTGTCTGTCTGTCTGTCTGTCTGTCTGTCTGTCTGTCTGTCTGTCTGTCTGTCTGTCTGTCTGTCTGTCTGTCTGTCTGTCTGTCTGTCTGTCTGTCTGTCTGTCTGTCTGTCTGTCTGTCTGTCTGTCTGTCTGTCTGTCTGTCTGTCTGTCTGTCTGTCTGTCTGTCTGTCTGTCTGTCTGTCTGTCTGTCTGTCTGTCTGTCTGTCTGTCTGTCTGTCTGTCTGTCTGTCTGTCTGTCTGTCTGTCTGTCAAGAATTTCTATGTCGAGAATGCGTGGAGGTATCAAGTTGAAATTTGAACTGTATACTCAGGTCTACGGTCCCATGAAGTTAAAAAAAAATCAAACTGCTAAGTTTACGTAGAAAAAAGTTACGCCCGTTTATTCAGCAAAAAACGCATATTTCGACACACTCAAGGGAATCAAAACCTATAGGGTACTTCCCGTTGACCTAGAACTATGAAATTTGGCAAGTAACATCGTTATAGACTACAAGTACAGGAATAAATCTCAAAACTATACATTTGTAAATAGATGTTAAAAAATAGGGGGTCTATATTTTTATAGGGTGTCGAAATTTCAAATTGAAACTACTAGTTCAAATGGGGTATCATATGAAAGGGCTTGATGTACACATTGCAAAATATATTTTATTTATTTTTTTCGACGCATTATTTCTTATTTATAATGAAAAATATCAAATTTAATAATGATACTACGTACCTACGGAACCCTCGGTGGGCGAGTCCGACTCGCACTTGTCCGGTTTTTTTCTTTTGAGTTGTATCTGCAATTAGCAATAATTTGTGCTTTAAGCAGATCTGATGGAGGCTACAGTCACGTTTAGAGTGAGTCCTCCAGTGAGAACCTCTACTCATTTCTCATCGATACTCCTTCCTTTTAAGTCGTTTCCGATAACACCGTGTTGTCAGCTCGGCAGCCAGTTCATTAGGGTGGGCCTCTAGTTTTCCCTGATATTTTTCGGCAGCAATAAGGATCTCTTCCTTCACAGTGTTCATTTGCAATTCCTTATGTATTTCGGCATTAGCAATAAACCATGGAACACTACATATTGATCTAAAGATTACATTTTGCAGTCTTTGTAGGATTGAGATGTTTGAGTTGCTACAACTTCCCCACAGCTGTATGCCGTATGTCCACACAGGCTTCAGGATTGTGTTATAAATTAATAACTTATTTTCAATAGTCAGTGTACTGTTCCGCCCGATCAGCCAGTGAAGGTTCTTAGACCGAATGTTGAGTTCTTCTCTTTTACTTTTGTCATGATTTTTCCAAGTAAGGCGGCGGTCAAGATGAAGACCCAAGTATTTGACGCTGTCTTTGTGTGGTAAGGTTGTGTTGTCAAGCTGTACTGATGGGCAGTCGCCCTTGCGCAACGCAAAGGTGACGTGCATGGACTTAGGTACGCTGGCCTTTATTCTCCACTTTTCAGCCATTCAGATACAACATCAAGCCCGCGCTGCAATCTGCATGAAGCGACCCCAGGATCTGCATCGCTGGCCAAGATAGCGGTATCATCAGCATATGTACCAGTAGTCACTCCGTTTTCCAATGGTATGTCGGCTGTGTAGATGGTATACAACATTGGACCCAACACTGATCCCTGTGGAACCTCAGCTCTAATCTCATGGAGTTTGAATGTTGTATCGTCACAAACTTTATGAACCTGCTTGACAGTGGAGTGTAGTGGTCGAAACCCAAACTGGTGCGATGGTATGATGTTATTTTTGTCGAAAATTGGTTTCAGTCATTTTTTAATTGGGAAATTACCCCGGACCAGCTGTATGGCCTGACCGAGGTAGTCGTAATCTACGATAATCGGGTTAGGTATGACAAAGTCATTAGTGGGTAATAGGCATAACTTCTATTTAGGGTCCCGTACCCAAAGGGTTCCGGAGTGAATTGCTGTGTGGGTTCCGGCAGACTAGAATAGAATCACTCCGTCTCTTCCTGTGGATGTCGTACAAGGCGACTAAGGGAAATACATTCTATAACATCGATCAGGCCTCCCCAACTCGTCTGGCCAGCGTGGGGAGTATAGGCCAAATCCTCCTTCTGTCTAGGACGGAAGAGAGAGGGTCGTGCTCCTGTAGTGGAGACTAAAATGACCTGATTATGATGATGATGATGATGATGACCCAAAGGGTAAAATGGACCCTATTACTGAGATTCCGCTGTCCATCCGTCCGTCTCCAGGCTAAATCTTGTGAATCGTGATTGTTAGACAGTTGAAATTTTCACAGATGATGCATTTCTGTTGCCGCTATAACAACAAATACTAAAAAATTGAATAAAATAAATATTTAAGAGGGCTTCCATACACTTTTTTTTGCTCTACACAGTATTGATTGAACAGTAACAGGTAGACGCTTGAAATATTCACAGAATATTTAGTTAGTTAAATACACTTTAGTTACATTCACTTTAAAAATAAATAATTAAATTAAAATAAAACAAATATTTAAGGGGGGCTGCCATACAACAGACTTGATTTTTTTACCGTTTTATAGATTTCGTGCGCGAGTCCGACTCGCACTTGGCTGGTTTTTTATAATTCGGCTACAAATTGTCGACTAATTCACAAGCGGACATTCATTATTTGCAATGACCAGTAATTGGTACTTATTAAAGATAATTTGGCCATCGAATTGTCCAGCCAGAATGTATCTAATATACCTACTATGTAATTCTATTTGTTAGCACAACCAGGCCACTCCATACAAATGTCGCGTCATTTTTTTTTATACTACGTCGGGTGGCAGACATGCATACGTTCCGCCTGATGTGAAGCGGTTACCGTAGCCATATTAACGGTCGCAACATAAAATATCGCTCGCGCGCCGCCACCACCACTGCCAACGCAGCATCTCCTTCCTTTCCGGTGACCTCACTCACTCGCAGAATCACAGCAACCCTCAAGGGAATTGTTATTTGGCTGCGGTATTCTGTGAGATGGAGGTACATTCACCAGTCGGGCAGCTTACATATACAGGCGTTCATAGGCTACGGTAACTGCTTTCCATCAGGCGGGCCGTATGCTTGTTTGCCACACTAGTGGTATACAAAAAAAGAACGTTGCATACCTCTCTTTTCGCCAGAGCTTCGTTTGTCAGTCAGCAGGGTGCACCGCGTGCAGGTGAAATTGGCTTTGGCTCAATGATGTTGATAAACCACTTATCCCATTTACTATAAGCGTATAAGTAGTACTAGGCTGGATTCTAGCCCACGGGGCAGAAATCGAGGTTAAATGGAGCGAGTAGATTCGCCGTGTGTATGTTTTCCATTGATTTCAATGGAAAATGTATTTGATGATCATTCCTCAAGGACATGATCGATCTCAATTTTAGACACAAACCTCAAGCATGTCTAGAGCTTATGACAAGTTTCATCAAAGTTTTGGAGCATATAAGCATCCGCTGGCTCCACTCAGTAAGTAAATGTTTAAATCATCATCAGGTCTATTTTAGTCTCCACTACAGGAGCACGACCCTCTCTCGTCCGTCCTAGATGGAAGGAGGATTTGGCCTACACTCCCCACGCTGGCCAAACGGGTTGGGGAGGCCTGATCGATGTTTAGTTATGTAATTTCCTTAGTCGCCTTGTACGACATCCACGGGAAGAGACGGTGTGATTCTATTCTAGTCTGCCGGAAACCACACGGTGAACTTCAGCAAATACTGAGAACTAAGTACATATTAACGATAACCATTTTATTTGCCATTTAAAATAAATTTTCACAGTAGGTATTAAATTTGAAAACAGGCAATTCTTTTCTTTAAATAGTACTAGCTGGCCCGGCG
Organism: Hypsopygia costalis; assembly: GCA_937001555.2. NCBI lineage: Eukaryota > Metazoa > Arthropoda > Insecta > Lepidoptera > Pyralidae > Hypsopygia > Hypsopygia costalis. Next base: position 2,984,073 of record OW443355.2, read on the forward strand.
AACTTCGTACCGCCTAATAGTAAATGAATGTTGTGGTATAAATATTAGCTAAACAAAAATTATGATTTCTTGAAATTTATACAATGAATAATAGAAAATAATAGAGAAGCACGATGGCGTCATTGCGCGTGTCAGTATAATTGTACACGCAAGTTAAGCAACGTCAACCGTAGCCTGTTCATGGGTGAGTTTATATTTATCTGGAGCTCCTCCGTGCTTCGGAAAGCACGTTAAGCTGTCGGTCCGGGTTGTTATCATTAGATTATCTCGAGCTCCTCCGTGCTTCGTAAGGTACGTTAAGCCGTCGGTCCCGGTTGTTATCATTAAATTGTCTCGAGCTCCTCCGTGCTTCAGATGGCACCTTAAGCCGTCGATCCTGGTTGTTATCATTAGATGACAGTCATTAAGTCAAGTTAGCGGCCTTTAAGCGGTTTGAAATCACTGGCCTCCGCCAACCCGCAGTTGAGCAGCGTGGTGGAGCATTCTCTAAACTTCTTCGGTTGAGGGGAGACCCGTAACCCAGCAGTGGGTAAATATTAAGTTCAGTACATTATACGTCACAAAAAAAGTACCAACTGACAACCAATAAATATTTCAATCCACAAAACTGTTTTCAAAACAAATTACAGACAACTATCAAGACGTAAAAATGAAACCAATAGAGTTGACCTTTGTTTTTAATCTAAATTTGTTCTTTATTAAATGAGCTTGATGTACATTTCTGAACGCACGCATACATTTGACGTACGCACGTTAACGTCACGTTTGACAGGTCCGACATCCACGAACATTTTGTATGGAAAAATGATTTTTCTTTTATTTTATTTTTTTCGTAAATTTTCCAATGTTTTTAATAGTTATTCTGCTATTCTGGACGGAGACAAATCCAACAAATCAAAAACCATGAAAATCTATCCAGCCGTTCTCGAGTTATAAGTGTTGTAACAAACCCGACTTTCTTTTATATATATAGATGTTAGGCTGTATTCAAAATTGTGAAAGTTTCCTTTTTGAAGGTACTAACCGTGGCAAGTGTAAGCATGATATGTATATTATTAAAATTTGTACGATTGAGTGATTCGGTATTCGCTGGGCAAGGTCGTCGCCAGCCGATGGCCCACGGGGAGGCAAGTTGATATGAAGAATGAGAAAAGTATGACTTGTAGGTAAAGTCGAGGGCGAAGCTTTTACAATAAATAAAACTTATAGATAAATAGTCTATGGGGGAGCTCCCCCCCCCCCCCCCCCCCCTCGACGACGCCCTTGTCGCTGGGTGCGAAGTACTAGGTGGGGGTAATGACATGTATCGCAGCGCCCATAGCGGCCAAAATTAGAAAAAAAGTAGGCTCTGTCATCTGTCGTTACCCAAGCAATTTGTTTAGATTTCACTACTTAACACTCTAAACCCGGTCTTCAAAATGATACTCATTTAGATCGGAAAACAATATTTTATTTATTTTTTGAAAAATGGAAAAATTCACCTGCTCCGCCTAGGTGGGATTTGAACCCACGACCTCTCGAGATGACCGGTCGAGTGCTCTTCCAACTGAGCTACCAGGAAGGTTTGTGTTGCTGACGAATTTTTGCATCTTATATTGTACTGCGTGAGCCACAGTATGGCGTCATCAACCTATTAAGTAATTTTTCAAAAAATATTTATCTGGCAAGTTGGCCAAGACAACAATTTAAATAATAATAATATTTAATTTATTACTAGCGATACAAGAACAATTATATATGTTTACTGTTATTTAAATAATAATGTAATAATAATAATCGTTTATTTCTCACCATTACTTAATATAAATGTACATGGATTGTGATACAATATGATAATAAACCAGTAAAGTAGCTTTATCTCTTTGTTTTTCCATAAATGTGTAACTAAACATAAAGTAAACTGGAATATGCGGTTAAAAGCCTATATTTAGAGTTTCACCACGACTACACGTTACGCGCTACGACATTGACGAATGTTGTTGACATAGCAATAAGTTAATATAAATAGCTGGTAATTTAGTAATTAAGTCTCTTTCTGCTGTATACATTAAATAAATACACATCATGTAACATGGGATTTCACTCATCTTCAACCACCAATCCTGAAACATGTTGCAAAACAAACGCTGACATAACCAAAATTATAACACACTTTTTGAATAAATTTTACTTACCTCATTTAATTTTAATGACCTTTAATTCACAACCCTTTGTCCGCACAAATCACGGTACCACAGTAATTTTAAATTATAAATTAGTACGTGAATGGTTTATTTTTGTCAGAATGTCACGATGAAATTTGAAAGCGTCGAAGCCTCAGAGCCTACAAAGTTGCGGACGCTAGGTGGCGCTGATGTCGTGCACCCAGCGAATAGAGGAGAGCGTTTGCTGCCCCCCTAGCCAAGTGTAATTCGAAGCGTAACGAACGTTAGATAATTCACGTGACATTTGTCAAAATCGAACATTTTAATATGAGAATTGACAAATGTCACGTGATCTATCTAACGTTCGTTACGCTACGAATTACACTTGGCTAGGGAGGCTGGCGTTGGTACGCTAGGGGACAAGAGAAAACAATTGACTCTGGGCTGTTTTTTTAAATTCAAAAATAAAAATTACTTATTGGTCTTCCCCTCTCATTATATCCATTCAAATTCATCGTTCTCTTGAAGACATGTCTTTCATTCTGGTATACTTTATAAAACGACCTTCATTCATCATCCAACCTGTATATACATAACTTTATGGGGTGTAAGTGGTTCATCAATATTTTTGAACCAAAGCCAACTTCACCTGCACGCGGTACACCCTGCCGACTGACAAACAAAGCTCCGGCGAAAATAGAGGCAGGGAGCGTAATTGGACGCTACCCGACTCCAACCTCACAGAATACCGCAGCCAAATAACGGTTCCCTTGAGGGCTGTTGTGTTCCTGCGAGTGAGTGAGGTCACCAGAAAGGAAGGAGATGCTGCGATGGCAGCGGGGGTGGCGGCGCGCGAGCGATATTTTATGTTGCGAGCGTTAATATGGCTACGGTAGCCGCTTCACATCAGGCGGGCAGTACGCTTGTCTGCCACCCGATGTATATAAATTTCTAAATATCGGAACGTCTTCAACGACCTTCTAGCGACATTTTACCAAAGTGTAAAATGTATGTACATTCGGACGACCGTGAAACTACATTTCCATCACAATCGTTTGTAATAGAGTCGATATGGTAATATGCTAATTGAGAACAATGCTTGTTGAATTTGGTGTATGGCGTAAGTTATGAGTTGATAGAGGGAGTTTACGGGCTTACCAAAATTTTGGTCATTATATCGAAAACTGGACGATTGGCAATCCTTTGCCAATCGTCCAGTTTTCGTCAGGCCATGTACTGGTTTTTGGAGCTGCTTTGAAATGTTCTAGCGTGTCCTGGATAGTTTTATGCAGCATCCTGGGTTTTTAGAGCATTCGAATTAATAAACCTTATGCATTTTACACTTAGTTAAATACCTTAAATTATTAACGACAATTGAAATGCAAAATGAACAATTAAGTATACCTAATGTCTGTTTTTTGAATCGTTGAGACCAAACTGACATTACCTGGGTGGCCAATTTTATAGAAAACTTTGAAGGTAATCAATAATAAGTATTGATGAACCCGGTGGTCGAATGGTTAGCAATAGCCACCTTGACTCCGAGGTCGCGCGTTTGATCCCTGCATAAGACAAATACTTGTGTGCTTGAACATGTATTATATGCATTTATTTACAAAAAAAAAATGTAAATATGTACGTAACAATACATTGCCATTATAGCCGATATCTAGTACGCAGTACAAGCTTTGCTTAGTTTGGGACTAGATGGCATGGATGGATGTGTGTGTGTATTGCCCAGGAATCTATATTTAAATAATTGTAGAAGATTTGGCTTGGCGGCAAATAACAATACGTTTGAGGATTGTTGTGTTCTTGCTAGTGAGTGAATATACCAGACATGAGGAGATGCTGCGTTTATTTTGATGTGTAAATCGCTAGTCGCTTATGAAATGAACCAATACAACCTTAAAAGAAAATTCAAATATTTTGCAGTCAATACTATTATTACTGATGTGCTCGGTACTGCCTATAGAAGTTGTAGTATTATGTACTCGATATTCTTAAAAGTCTAGACTTTCAGACTGCCTGAAGTCTTAAGAGTGCCCAAGTGGCTAATTGGGCACTACTTGGGCACTCTAATTATATTAGATTTTGTCGAAAACACATATTTTTTTCTATTCTCTACTTACTGTGGCCACGCTAGTGCAGTACCCAATTTGTAGACTTGCGAACCGGTGTGTAATTGTTTCGGTTGAGTGATATTTTACGTAACTGTGCGTTCCAACCAGTACACGCAATATGCAGTGTTTCGTACATAAGCGTTACAAAATTGTCCCTTCGAACTGTGTCACGTGGCGCTGTTGTTGTTGCCGCCCTTGCATACGTATAGACGTAGAAATGGGCTTTTACGATAAATTCCCAATAACTACGTAATGAATTTCGGGATTTATGTCGAAATCGTTCATTCTACAATAGACAATGACAATGTTCAAAAATAGTATAGGTTAAATACACAAAACTATAAAGATCTGCCAACTTTCATTCTAATAGGTATCTTCTGTCCGACTTATTTTAGGGTCGATTAAAGTTTGGCGAGAAAGTGCATTTTAAAACTATGAAATTATTAAAAAATAATATTTGCATTGGAGAAGCTATAAAAATACTATAACTTTCATTATGATCCTAATTACAAAAACGTAATATTCAACATAGCTGTCGTACAAATTTCTGATTTGATGCATACAAAATACAAAGCTGTGACGTCATAACTCAGTAGCCTTTTGTATGGAGCGTTTTCGGGAAAGTCGTAAAATTGTGATTTTCAAATTAACATATCTCGAGAGATTTTTGTGCTATCGAAGTAATTCTTTCGCCTATGGTTATATTATTGAGACGTCCCTACATATCAAACCGAAAAAAATGTTAACTAGTTGTCATCTAGTTACATTCGTGGGGTCGCGGGGGAAAAATCGCAAACGTTTGTTCAGGCAAGATTATTGCTCAATAATTAATCAACTCAAATTTTTTTGCAATAAAAGCCTATTTCTCTTCTTAATTTTTATGTTCACTATTAAAGACCTAATTACCTACTTCACCTAGCAACAAAATCGGTGGCAAATAGAACTAACAATTTTAAAGCTTTTGTATAACCAGCTGATTTTTTGAAGCTTCTTCATTGTAGGGAGAGAGGGAGGAGGGTGCCGCCAAAAATTTTTTAATTGCAAAGGGGTCTGGTATTTAAAAAGATTGAAAAACAATGCCCTAAATAAAACATATGCCCAAAAACTTTTTTTTTTTTTTTTTTTTTTATACCACTAAAGTGGCAAACAAGCATACGGCCCGCCTGATGGAAAGCAGTTACCGTAGCCTATGAACGCCTGTAACACCAGGGGCATCACACGCGCGTTGCCGACCCTGTAAAAACCTCTTCACGCCCTTTTTGAAGAACCCCATGCTGTAGTCTCCTGAGAAAACTGAACACTTATTGGGCATTTACATGTTCTTACTGGAAATTTATCGTAAATTACCGGGATTTTGCCCATCTCTAGTATGAGCTCTTGAACCTTGGAAGAGAAAGCGAGTTTTGATACTGCGTAGGAGACCTTGCATAGTGCAGTGCATCGCATAGTAGTCTCAATTAAAAAAATGTAGACATAGGAATTAATGTGATTAGTTTAATCATAAATACTTATTTGCGATCGGAACTAGATGGTGCTGTATAATTTGTCCAGGAATATTTATTTATTATTTCGTCTGTAAACAAAAGAATACGGTGTATCCGTATGTATCAAACACAAATAGCTGTAATTTAAGAATATTGTTTTTGATTGAAGAATGCAACGTTTCCCTTCAATTGAAGAAAACATAACAATATCATACGCCGGACTTACACAGCCGGAATCCGTCCCGGAATTCAGGACGCACGGAATTCAATACAAAACATCTCAAGAATCGTGATCGAAGTGATCATTGAATACATTTTTCATTGAAATCAATGGAAAACATACACTCAGGGAATCTCCTCGCTCCACTCAACCTTGGTTTCGGCCCCGTGGGCTAGAATCGGGCCTAGGAACATTACAGGTAATTTGATCTACACTATTTTGCGTGCTTCCGCCACCAATTAGTTCATGTAAACTACTGCCGGCCGGCACCCACCCATTACCGTTAGTAGTTGCATGCGACTGCCGTGGCTGCTTTGGTCGTCTCTGCTCCAGCTGCTGTGGTCGTCTCGGTGAATCTCCAATATCTGAAACAGAAGAAACATGCGACTGCTGCCGCCCCGACTGCCGTAATGGGTGGGTGCCGGCCGGTAGTAGTTTACATGAACTAATTGGTGGCGGAAGCACGCAAAGTAGTGTAGATCAAATTGCCTGTAAATTTGACTTTCGCAAAATAACGCCTGAATCAATTAACTATCTAGTAACGTTAATTATTAACGTATTTTTTTTTTGTTACAGAACTATCATCACATCACACGGGAACGTACAAATATGACGTAATAATTCTAGTCAAGACGATGAAGCAGCGCCATTTACCAGATCAAACAACGTCAAACGCTTTAATAAAAATAAAAAGTATAAGAAAAGAGTATTAATATAATGCAACAGTATTTAATGTAGAACGCCATCTAGTAGAAAGGATTGGTACTAAAAAAATGCTTTTAGCGCCAGCCATAGTGTGAACGAAATGCCACGGTTAAAATATGCATCTGTGCTACGAGTGTTGGTTATTCTCGGATTATTTTGTCTATGGATACAGATTATGCTCTCAGCTTCCAATGGCGGGATGTACAGGGATGGAGGTACGTAGCTTTGAATATTGAAAGTAGTGAAACCCTATAGTGAAGGCGAAAGCAAATCTTGACATAACTACTTATACAAATTGTGCTCATAGATGGCGTCCTATATTATTAAATCTCGCTGTCGAAAGTTTTCTCGTGAATATTTTTATATTTCATAATTTTTTATGCTGACATGTACATTTTAGGATTAAAGTATTTTGATGTAAGCTCGTACGTTGTATGGTGTATGTAAACACGTCACTTGGGTCAGTGGTCAAGTCAAGTCACGCGCAAAATTCAGTTGAGGCAATTCCAGTGCTACTAACTTTAACTTAAAATTAACAAATTTTATATAGTAATTGTCTCTGGAGGGTGTCTACTCTATGTATATATATCTATGTATATCCCATTGCATGTCTGCTACTGGGATAGTGCCCGTTATTTTAGAAATGTTAAAATCCCGCTTTGTAATTGCAAACAAGTTACAATTACAAATGTTGATAACGCAATATTCAACATATTATAATAAAATCGTAGCTTTTGCAATGTTTGCACGCGCATCAGGTGAAAACCATGATTCGATTCAAATCAAATTATTTAAAATTGTCTACCTTTAGTCAGATTTCATCCAAATCGAATCGCAGAATTAAAGTATAGATACAAAATTTTTAATGTTACTTGCGATGTCTATTTCCATGCAAACAAAGTCGGTAGCACAGCTAGTATAATACAATGAATATTTATTACAACCATTAAGTTTATACTCCTTCAGTAGTATTTTTTTAAATGAAATTTTTGGACCCCTAACGGATCATTAAAACAAAAAATTTTTTTCACACATCACATTTGTACTTTATTCACATTTAAGTTGTAGCGGGCTTTAAAACTAACTCTAGCGTGAGACATAAAAACATTACAAATATCATAATCAATAATGCACTTTTAAAATTGTAGGATTAATATATTTTTCTTTTTTTCTAAAAATGCTTGTGTCACTATTTTTAACGATTATTATAATATACCGCCATCTATGTTTTTGAACTTGTAACTAGTTATGTCAAGGGTTGGTCCCTTCGTCTTGTGTTGCTTTTTTATAACAGAGGGCAGGATATTCGCGTCATTCATCATTAATAAAATCATTCATTAGGAAAACTATTTTCTATTCTTTTTTTTTTACAAATAACCACTAACATTTTTTTAACATATCAAATAATTTTCAGAAATTTCAGATACTAACGGCATGAGAAAGCAAATAATCGTCGACGTCAAAACGTTGGCATTAGAAGGTTTTATTTTTAATTTTCTTTTTTTTTCTTTTGACTACAACAAAAAAGAATTGCTGTTGTATTGTCTGTCTGTGCTTACTGTTTGTCCAGGATTTTTTTCTGTTGTGTGTTTAATATTTTTAACTTTTGTGGATATGTTTTATGGTGAAAACGATACTAATTTTAAGGAATGATAGTACTCCTCAATACGAAGAATTGTTATTAAAGAGACTTTTTTTTCTATAAGGGGGGGGGGGGGGGCAAACAAGCAGGTCGGTCACCTGATGTAAAGCAATCACCACCCCCCATGGAGATCAGCAACACCAAGGGGTCACCGATCCGTTGCCAGCCTATACTTTTTCTACAGTGAATTAGAATTTATTTGTATATCGTTATTATTAATACTATTTCCTTCTTTTTATGGCGAAATTTTCTATCAAAATTTTTTAAAGGGTGACATATCTATACATCCGTAAAACCATCGTAAAGCTTATAGCGTCGATAGGCTGCATTATGCTTGTTTTCCTTTTTAGTGGTATAAAAAAGTCCATCACCATACCGTTTTTAGTTAGTTAGATGAGTACTATTATGCCCTAAAAGATGTTTCGTTGTCTTCACCTCAGCCTGTTTATGTATGTTTAACTTTAATTTGATTAATTTTGTTTCTTTTTTTGTTTTCTGGGATAATTTCTCAATTAACATCTTTGTCTTGTAATATAAGCTATATTTTTTATTTGTTATATCAAATTGTTACTTCTAATTCTGTCAAATAACAACTCTACATCGTAGTCAACATTATCATAACTACTGTTAAGGATATTTCATATATGTCATGGTACAAAGTCATATAGTATGTTCTTTAGCGACAAATGTGGTCACGTGAGTTGAACTAGCTTACGTTATCAGTTAGATTTTGTATGGAAAATGACAGGCTACCAAATTGGTGACGTAGTCTTGATAACATACGGGAAGTAAATGCCTTGTGTCTTTCTACCATGATGTCTGTTTCATACTTGGTGCTCACATACCGTTTAAACTAAAACAGTAAGCATCTCTAACACGGCGCCTTGTGTAGGCGACCTTGGCGTGAACATGAAGCAGCGGCCTGCACATCAAATCATTGCATTTCAATCGACTATACAGTCGATGCCGATTGAACTGTCCTACGTGACTAAACCTGCTCCTCCTCCCCAACCCACCTCTACCAACTCGCAGTTGAGCAGCGTGGTGGAGTATCCTCTAAACCCCTTCGATAGAGACAAACAAAATGCTGAGATACGTCAGCATTGGGATTAATAAGGATTGTCGACGTCGACGACGTGACTAAAGGCACGTGGCGAAGCGAACGCGATCTTGCGAGAATTATTGGTTTCTCTAGTACCGTACTGGACAACCGGGCTAGTAATAAAAAAATATTCACAATAATAATTTTAACAAAATAAAAAACCGACTCCATATGTTAATCTACATTATGAAAAAAATACCCCCATAGCTTGAAGACTAAAGTCTTCAACTAGTGCGTCCTCCCTGCAATGAGACATGGTGCAGAAACTTGAATACTGACTGAAAAAATATGGGACCAATCTGGAAAAAAAGTTTTTTCAAATCACGGAGTAAATTCAGTAACGAACATTAAAAACATACTGAATTGAGAACCTCCTTTTTTGGAGTCGTCTAAAAACAGATCACAATAACAGATGGCGTTAGTATATATGGTGGAAAGCATTGGAGAAGTCCTTTCTTTAGCAGTGGGTAGATACAGGCTGATTCTGAGTAATTATGGTAATCAGGTGATTTGTTATCTGTTGAAGCTCCCATTTATGACAAGATAATAGATACATATTATATCTCAGAATAGTTTCGGAAAATAAATGGAAGAAAATATGTTTTTAAAAAAAGTAATTGAAGTGACAGTTTTTGTAAACAAAGTTATGACAGATTTTAAATGTATTTAACCTAAAATAAAATACAAATAAAATTTAAAAGGGAGGCTAAAAAAAATCAATCAATCACTGAATTATCTGTAACAAAAGGTCATCATTCCCATTACTGTAGTTTGGTTAGCAATGGCCACCTTGACTCCCGAGGTCGCGGGTTCGATCACCGTTGAAGACAAACATTTGTGTGCATGAACATGTCTGTTTGTCTTGGTCTGGGCGTTTTCTATGTATTCATCATCATCATCATCATCAGGTCCATTTTAGTCTCCACTGCAGGAGCACGACCCTCTCGTCCGTCCTAGACAGAAGGAGGATTTGGCCTACACTCCCCACGCTGGCCAGACGGGTTGGGGAGGCCTGATCGATGTTCGATAATGTATTTCTCTTAGTCGCCTTGTACGACATCCACGGGAAGAAACGGAATGATTCTATTCTAGTCTGCCGGAAACCGTACGGCTAATACCTATGTAATAAGGATTATTTATAATGGGTCCAAAACCTCGTAGAAGTCTCGGTGACACGTGGACCTTTTAGGATCTTTTGTGCTCTCTGTGAGAATATGAATGATTGTGATGATGGTGAATCTTTCATTCACTTTCTCTATTCATCAGTCCAAAGACATGAGTCATGTACTTCAGAACATTGCTCATGTAAATAATTCTTTATTATTTTAATTCATCATCAGGTCATTTAGTCTCCACTACAGGAGCACGACCCTCTCTCGTCCGTCACAGACAGGAGGATTTGGCCTACACTCCCCACGCTGGCCAGACGGGTTGGGGAGGATTAAAAGGATTTTAATTAGTAATTTCGTGTTCACTATGTTATATTTCGTCGTCGACTGTGCAAATACGTATACTGAAGTTTGGCTTCCCTGCCCCCACATGGCGACGCCCTTGATCGAAGCTCCTCATTAATATGCACGTTCATTTATTTCCAGAGGAGCTGATGAACGCAAACGAGACGTCTGAACAGGTGCTGGCGTTGGTGCCGCCTGAGCTACACAAGTACCTGACTGTCCATCCCAAAAATGGCAGTGGTAAGTAATACTTTTTGAGGTGTTACCATCTCGGCGTTTAGGCGAAAACGAATTTTCTGAGAATAGGCTATTTTCCAATGTTTAAAAATTATATAAATTATTTAACAATATCGTAAAATAAACGAAACTATAAAGATCTGCAAACTTTCATTCTAATATCTTCAGTCTGACTTTTTTTTAGCGTCGATCAAAGTTTGGCGGGAAAGTCCATTTTAAAAGTATGAAATTATTAAAAAATAATATTTCCATTGGAGAAGCAATAAAAAATGCTATAACTTTTAGTATGATACTAATCACATAAACGTAATATTTAACATAGCTGTCGTACAAATTTCTGATTTGAGGCATACAAAATACAAACGTGTGACGTCATAATTCGGTAGTCTTTTGTATGGAGCCTTTTGGGGCAGTCTAAAAATTGTGATTGTCAAATTACCATATCTCGAGAGATTTTGGTGCTATCGAAGTAATTCTTTCACCTATGGTTATATTATGTAGACGCCCCTACATATCAAACCGAAAAAAACGTTAGTCAAATAGCCTATTGGCAGCTAGCTAGATCGAGTTCTTGCCTCCCATAAACCTATATTGTAAATTTTATTGAAATCGTTGGAGCCGTTTGGGATGTTCAACATCCAAACAAATTAGAAAACATTCAACAGTAATGTAAAATGTCGTGATAGCATCCCACAGTAATATAAATTGTGTAAACAATATTTCGTTATTCTTTTCTAGCTAATTTTAAAAATAAACCCAGCTTTAGATATACCATCTACCTAACAATTCTAAATTTGAAAACATCGTTCAACTGTAATGTAAAATGTTCTGATACCATCCAACAGTAATGTAAAATGTTGTGATAATGCTATCACCATCCAACAGTATTAAATATTGTATAAATAATGTTTCGTTCCTTTCCAGCTACCAAGTAATTAATAATTCATTTAAAAACAATATCCAACACTAATGTAAAATGTTGTGATACTATCCAACAGTAATGTGAAATGTTGTGATACCATCCAACAGTAATGTGAAATGTTGTGATACCATCCAACAGTAATGTAAAATGTTGTGATACCATCCAACAGTAATGTAAAATGTTGTGATACTATCCAACAGTAATGTCAAATGTTGTGATACCATCCAACAGTAATGTAAAATGTTGTGATACCATCCAACAGTAATGTAAAATGTTGTGATACCATCCAACAGTAATATAAATAGTGTAAACCAAGATTCGTTATTCTTTTCCAGCAAATTCCACAGAGAAGACGAGTCCAAAGAACATCACAGATATACGTAGACTGATTCAGAAGTACAACGACGCACAGACGATATACAACGAGGATATCTTCGGTCCTGTGCAGAACGATACTATTATTATAGCAATTCAAGTAAGTATATATTTTAATCTACTCTGATATTGAAATTTAGAGATTAAAAAACTAAACACAGAATCTTAATGTCAGTCTTTTACGCACAAGCCTTTAAAGAAAATTTAAAAAGTTACTTTTCGATACAGCTTCAGCCCTGGGTTCAGCTATATTAAGCAGGTTGCAATGCAATGCATTGCAACCTTGCAAAAATTTTCTACATAAACTGTGAACACGGCGCCGCGCGGCGCGTCGCGCATGCGCATCACGCATGTGTTTATTTTGAAGTGAAAACTTCTTTAGCGGCGTTGTGCACTTTTTGGGATGGGTAAAAAATGTTAAACTCGCGTCAGGACACGTGGCCTGATCGAAAATTCGTAAGACGGAGGGAGCGTAGACCGCCGGCGCGGCGTAGGAGAGGAGGTGATATCCCCCTCTCTTTCTACCGCGCGGCGATAATTTATGCCTGCTCCTGCTGTTTATTTTTAATGTAATATATATTGTCATGTTTGTTTACGATAGCGCAATAAATGAATATAGTATTTTACCACATAAATGATAGTTCTTTTATACTGATAAATAAAACAATTCGTGCGAAATTGGGCCTCCCCAACCCGTCTAGCCAGCGTGGGGAGTGTAGGCCAAATCCTCCATCTGTCAGGGACGGACGAGAGAGGGTCGTGCTCCTGTAGTGGAGACTAAAATGACCTGATGATGATGATGATGATGATGTGCGAAATTATTCCATAATCATTCCAAAATATTCAAAAATGCACAACGTTTATGTTCAAGTTTTCACTTCTGCCGGCACTCCCGTATTGGAACCTGTTTTTTTTGTCGGTATTAATCATTGGCGAAGAAGAAATGCTTGAAAGAAACTTGCCAATATGGGTCTTTTTTTAGGGTTCCTTACCTCAAAAGAAAAACGGAACCCTTATAAGATGTGTCCGTCTGTCTGTCTGTCTGTCAAGACCCTCTATCTCAAGACTGCGTGGAGGTATCAAGCTGAAATTTGAATTGTATACTCAGGTCTACGGTCCCATGAAGTTGTAAAAAAATCAAACTGCTAAGTTTACGTAAAAAAAAGATACGGCCGTGTATTAAGCAAAAAACGCATATTTCGACACATTCTCAAGGGAATCAAAACTCATAGGATACTTCCCGTTGACCTACAACTATGAAATTTGGCAAGTAACATCGTTATAGACTACAAGTACAAGAATAAATCTCAAAACTATACATATGTAATTATTTTTTTAAAAATAGAGGCTTAGATTCCTGAACTATTTATAATGATTTAATGATCCTACGTACGGAACCCACGGTGGGCGAGTCCGACTCGCACTTGTCGAGTTTTTTTTTAAATAATCAGATTAAAGAACAACTACAATTTAGTTTGTTAATACAATAGTGTTATCCAGTTTTTTGATTTGATATTATATTTAGCGAATAATATTTTTTTTTACACATTTCGAGCATGGACCCATTAATAAGGCCGCAATCTAAGGCAGAAATTTAGGTATTGCCATTTTCCTCCTAGCCAAAACCAAATCTTTACCAGCCAGACCTGTCAAAGTAACTTTTTCAGGTACAAGCCGGTTGTCTTTAGGCTTTGGAACCCTGGCTTTTTTCGTTTCCTTCTCTCTTTTCGGTGGACGGCGCTCCATCCAAATCATTTGAGCTTCTTCCGGGATACCAGTTTGGAATCTGAATTTTCTGGGGACCTGAAAGTTAATAAAACAGTGTTTAACCACACCCCGGCCACTCCATACAAATATCGCGTCGTTTACTACTACGTAAACAATGGCGTCTGTGCAGAGCGCGAATGAGCCTGTGTGCGTGCGGCGCGATACAAACTGTTCCATTTGTCTCAGAGGGGAGAGGAGGTCGACACGAGAGAGCGGCAGGGAGTGGCCATACTGTACGTAGTATTATTACTTATACTGTGGTTTAACATTAGTACAACATGTAGAAATTTCGGGGTGTAAGTGGCGGCAGACTAGAATAGAATCACTCCGTTTCTTCCCGTGGATGTCGTACAAGGCGACTAAGGGAAATACATTATCAAATATCGATCAGGCCTCCCTACCCGTTTGGCCAGCGTGGGGAGTGTAGGCCAAATCCTCCTTCCGTCTAGGACGGACGAGAGAGGGTCGTGCTTCTGTATAATGATGATGATGATGAAGTGGCTCTACGAAGGAATTCGACGGAGAACGAAAGTTGTCGACATAGCCTTCAGAGTTTGCAAGCTGAAGTGGCAATGGGTCGGTCACATCTGCCGAGTAAATAATGGCAGATGGGGGACGAAGGTATTAGAGTGGAGGCCGCACGTAGGACAACGAAGCGTTGGACGCCCTCCTTCTAGATGGTCCGGTGACCTTAAGAAAGCGGCTGGATGCGGAAGGGAGGTGATCGTATTTGATGGAAAGCATTGGGGAAGGCTTATATCCAGCAGTGGATAGATACAGCGTGATGATGATGTAGAAATTTGAAGCTTCATAATCAATGATACCTCTAAACAGAAACTATAATTAATAGAACCCTGTTACGCAGAATAGATCCAACCGACAAACTAAGCCTAATTGAGAGATATACGAGTACATACCGAGAAACTTCAAATCGAGTTTTATATATTGTTACGAGCTAGGGTTCTAGATTTGGATGTAAAACGCCAATGACAACTTCCAAGGATTTATTCACACAGGGTCTGGTCTGCAGGTCTTCACAACACGAAGTCTACACGAAGATTCCAAATCGCAGGTCAAATCGAAGTCCAATAGTATCGCTGAGGTCGTAGGTTATCACTTGTCTCGTAGGTAGATTCGCTCGAAGTTTACTCTTCCGAAGTCCAAACTGAACTGCCTGCCTATGCGCCGCGGCGGTCGCTATTTATATCCGCCGGCAAGGGTTCCCGAATGTTCTCGTATGTACATGTATGTACTTCACATCGTAACGTGTCTAGAACATTCTCATGTCATAGTGTTATGAACCTTATGATATGATATATGACCCGTATATCTACACGGACACCGACCGATGACCCGTATGGGTCATTATTGCTTGCAACGAAGTATGACGCGACTATTCTAGAAGGTTTCATTCTAGATGATTCGCGACAATATTCACAACAGATTCTAGCAGTTTGATGACATATGCTTCCCGAAACTTGTCATCATCATCATCATCAGGTCATTTTAGTCTCCACTACAGGAGCACGACCCTCTCTCGTCCATTCCATACTGGAGGATTTGGCCTACACTCCCCACGCTGGCCAGACGGGTTGGGGAGGCCCGAAACTTATACTGCGTGATATTTTTATACCTATTAAACTTTAAATAGCTTTTAACTCGTTTCAAAGACTCTTTTTACTGCTTATTGCAAATTTGCAAGTCACAGAGAGGTTTTATTATACTACGACGGATGGCAGACAAGCATACGGCCTACCTGTGAAGCGGTGTACGTAGCCATATAAACGCTATCAACATGAAATATCCACTCGCTGCCGCCACCTCCGCTGCCAACTCAGCATCTCCTCCCTTTCTGGTGACCTCACTCACTCGCAGAAACACAACAATCCTCAAGGGAATTGTCATTTAGCTGCGGTATTCTGTGTAGGTACTCAAGGATTGACTTACCAAATATTCATAGCATATTTCCGTATGCTGTGGTCTGTAACGAGGTATGACTACTTGAGACGGTGGTTTCTCCACACGAGCGAACTTTACTTTAGGAAAATCTGGCTTGTGGTACCTAGAACAAACAACGTACCCTATACCTAACAGCAAGTGCTCTAAGAACTCTAAGAACCTCCGCTCTGAAGACAATCTACTCCTGTTTTGCCCTCCTCATCACTCTGGTTTTGTAGACCAATCTTTTCAGATCCAGTCCATCCGTCTTTGGAATACGCTACCTGTTGAAATCAGGAAGGCTTTAACTCGGAACTCATTTAAATCTATGACACGTACCTATTTCTTTAAAACATCAAAGCATCTGCAGACATAGTATGTTTCTAAACGGATATATATTTTGTATGTATATATATATATATATATATATATGTATGTATGTTTGTATGTGTATATTTATGTATATGATTAAGTATTCATATGTATGTTATGTATTTCATCTATTATGTATTCCGGTCTCTATGTTTACAATTTATGTTGTGAAGTACTATTCATTTATAATGCTTTCTTAACTGTTTTATTTTGGACACGTCATTAATTTAATATTACTATTCGCCTACCATGTATTGTGCACCTACCATGTCATATCTCTGCATCACCCTATGGTTGACTGGTAGAGAATGCTTGTATAGCATTAAGTCCGCCTTTGTACATTCTTTGTATGTGCATGAAGATTAAATAAATAAATAAATAAGTGCGCCCCGTGTGCCAACCTTCCGGTTATATCACGGGGACGCGAGTCTCTCGTCTAGTAAACCAACCAGACGAGAGGACCTTTACCTGCTCCGCTCTTGCGCTCGGTAAACCAACCGAGCACGCAAGCGGAACAGTAGCAGGTCTTACTCCGCTTTCACCTGCATGCAGGCTACTTGCGTACTCTTAAGTCGAGTAGCTCGTGGCGAACCGACTCGGCAAACCAAGCATCGGGGCCCTACCACCACTCTCCAATCTCCATGATGGGTACCGGAGCTGTATGGCTCGCTCACTTCCCGGCGCGCAAGTACAAGTACAAGCGCGCCTAGTGACAATAAACAGTGGTGTAACTGTAAAGGCATACAGGGGTGTAAGTGGCTAACCACGGAGCCAAAGCCAACCTCACCTGCACGCGGTGCATCCTGCCGACTAGTGAAAGAGGCTCTGGCGAAAAGAGAGGTAGGGTACAGCGTATTTGTAAGCTGCCCGACTGGGGAAGTACCTCCACCTCTCAGAATACCGCAACCAAATAACAATTCCCTTGAGGGTTGTTGTGATCCTGCGAGTGAGTGAGGTCACGAGAAAGGTTGGTTGCAGTGTCGGCAGCGGGAGAGGCAGCACGCGAGCGGTATTTCATGTTGCTAGCGTTAATATGGCTACGGTAACCGCTTCACAGCAGGCGGGCCGTATTGGCGATCTACTACAGTACGTTTCCTAAGACATTTTGTACCACGAACTGTGAAATTGTGTAATCAACTTCCCTCAGCGGTATTCCCAAATAAATATGACACGGGAGTATTCAAGAACAGAGTCAATTTTTCCCTTAAAAAGCTGGGAGCTTGGTGTTGCTGATTTCTATGCCCCCCCCCCCCCCCCTAAATAATAATAAATAAATATTTCTAGACAATTTACACAGCGCCATCTAGTCCCAAATTAAGCGCAAAGCTTGTACTATGGGTACTTACTAGATAACTAATAAATGTACTTAAATACATTTTTTTTGTAAATACATAGAAAACACCCAGACCAAGACAAACAGACATGTTCATGCACACAAATGTTTGTCTTGTGCGAGAATCGAACCCGCGATCTCGGAGTCAAAGTGGCCATTGCTAACCATTCGACCACCGAGCTCGTCAATAAAAAATTTTCAAAATATTTATTAAAAAAATTGCTTAAAAAAATATAAAAAAAAACAATGTCTAAACTAGTTATTATTCGTAAAAAGCATTCACTTACCAAACTAAGTCCCAGTGATCTCTGTAGACCGGTGCGGGCATTAGGACTTTCATCCACCGGAGAACGTCACATCTGAGGGCAATTCTCGTTATTAAAATATAGTCAAAATTCAGTTTCGATGCAGTCTCGATCTCACAAATGTCACATTTGGTATTCTCGTAACACAATATGTAACTTCAAAATTAAATTTAAGTGGGATTATATCGAAATATGAGTGAAAATTAAACAAACTAAGAATGTTACTTTGCCAACAACAAGAATTGATAATAATTAATTAATGAAATCAAGAATATAACTTTTGTCAATTCACAATTCAATCTCGATTCGTTCAACTTTCAATCTGCGATCGTAGAAAAATTACGAGAATTACAAATACAAATGATTTATTTGCAATAAATAGGGTGGGTACAATAAATGCGGTTGGATCTTAAAGTAAAAGTTGCTTATATAATAGCATGCAAATATTTATAGTCACAATTTTAAGGATTTACTCCATGCATTGACATAACCCGAGAATTTATTTTTTGAAATATTTTAAGAATTCGTCAACCGTATAAAACGTTTTTTCTAATAGCCATTTACTAAAGCCATTCACTTCCCTCTCCCGCCTTGCAAATTAAATAATTTTATTAATTTGTTTCGTAAAGTGTGTGGGCATTTCGGTGAATTTTGGTGATCTCATCTGAATATATCATTTTCGCTTTAAATTTCGATCTTATTTAGGTTTTATTTGTAAATAAGTAAATACAGTGATTATTATTCGCAAACTAGTAGGTATACTAAAAAAAAATATTTTTGTGCTTCTTGACTGCAGCTGCATCAATCGTAAAAAAGGTTTGGCCCGTAAAATGTACGTAATAATTTCATATTTTATTATTCTATTAGTGTTTTTTATTGGTATTAATATTAGTACAACAAAGTCTCTCAGTGTTGTCACTTTATAAATTTACCCCTGAATCGGGGAAAATTTTATTTTGATAGGTAATAGTTTTATTCCTGCTAACTCGTAACATAAATAAAATGTCTAGTAATACCGATGATCCTGGTGGCACGACACCAATTTTTGGCCGTAGTAATTTGACGCCGCGATCTCCGCCGGCAACTAATGCTAAGAGAACATTAGATGATATATCGCCAAGCCATTTATCACCCGATGAAAAGCGATTACAGCGGTCAGCAAGCACAGATAATATAGACAACTTACACAATTTAAGCCTTAGCACCTCAGCTGAAATTGTTGATCCAAATATTGATTATGTAGAATTTGTTCGCGAATCCTCTGAATGTCTGGCAAAAATTAATGAAATAATTATCGGGCAGACCTCGCGAATTGGCGTTGCAAATAAATCGACAATAATGGGCATGACCCAACGAGTTACCTCACTGATATCTATGCTAGCCATAAAGTCAGCCACGGCAGAAAAACACCTCGCTATTTCGGAAAAAAAGCTCGCTCTTGTCGAACGAGATTTATTAGCACTAAAATTAGATGCAAAAAATAACCCCGTTGCGCCTATAACTAAGGCTAGCGAGTCGTACGCCGAAAAACTGAAACTTCGCTTGCCAAAACAAATTAAGCCGGTTCAAACTCGCGAGCCAGTGCCCTGCGTCGTAGCCTATCCAACTGAAGAACGATCGGCGGAATTCACAACATCCGAAGCGACTAAGGAGGCACTTATGAAAGCCATTAAGCCATCCGATGATGGCTTTCAAATTGTAGGGGTCAAGAAAACTGCGAAATCCGGTGTAGTAGTACGCGTTTCCAATGACGCTCAAATTAAAAAGCTGCAGTCAATTGAAAGCATAAAATCGGTTGGACTTAAGCTCGAAAAGCCCAAAGGACGCCGCCCGCGTATTATTATAAAAGATATTCCGGACACAATGGACGACACAAAATTTTTAGCCGCGTTATATAATCAGAATATAAAGGACGAATTAAAAATTACATTTTCGGATTACCTAAAAGACATAAAAATCGTGCGTCGTCGTCCTACTGCCTACGGCAGGAAGTGGATGGGAGTCGAAATCTCCCCGGAAATACGCAAACACCTTATTTCGACAAAAGATAAGATTTTTATAGATTTTGCCACATGTAGATTCGTGGACGATATAGAAGTCGTGCGTTGCTTAAAATGCCAGCAATATGGGCATGTCAGTAAATACTGCTCTGCGAATAACCCCACCTGCGCTCATTGCGCCGAAGCACACGACTCACGGGAATGTCTGAAGAAGTCTGAAGCAGACTTCAAACCTACATGCGCAGCTTGTAGGCGTCAAAAAAAGACTGCTGACCACAAGATCGGGTCAGAGTCTTGTCCCACATACGCAGCTCGGTTAGAGTTCAATATTTTAAATACTACCTATGGATAACGTCGTAATTGCACAACTAAATCTACACAATGACAAAATTGCAACGTCCGAGTTAGATAAGCTCGTTGCGGACTATAAGCTCGACCTTGTTTTAGTTCAAGAGCAGTACCAAAGATCGCAATTAAACAGTAAATTTATACAACTTAATAACAAGTCGCGCGCGGGTATATATGCGCCAAGAGGCGGATTTACTATAACATCAATCAATGACCTAATGTCCACTCACTGTGCGGTAGCTGAAGTAACATCTCCATATTTGAGAGTATTTGTAGTCAGTTGTTATTTTCAATTTTCTGACCCTGTGGATTCGCATTTGTATCACCTACGAAGAGTGTTGCATGCTCTTACCGGTCATAAGGTTATTATAGGGGCAGATGTAAATGCATCATCACCATTATGGCACGGCAAGTTGAGAGCGACCGATGCCGACAGACGCTCTGCTGTTGAAGAGTTCATTGCTGAAATGCATCTTCATATTCACAATACCCCTGAAGCACCACCTACTTTTAGTAGCCCTATGGGCGAGTCTTTTATTGACGTCACACTTTCTAGTGCAGACGTCCGAATACAAAACTGGCGCGTTCTTCCTGAAGCTTCTTGTAGTGATCACCGTCTGATCGTATGTGAATTCTCCCCAGTTGTTGAAAGCTTACATCGGCAACATTTAATAGGTTTTCAATATAAAACTAAGAATGCCGACTGGGCAAGCTTTGCTTCACTTTTCGCTTCCCGCGCTAAAGATTTTACTCGTAGTGAACTTACAGTCACAGAAAGTGTTGAAATTATGTCTGACACATTCGTGTATTGCGCTGACGTTGCATTAGGCCGAAAACCTATAGTTAATAACAGACGATGCGATTGGTGGAATGATACCCTTGTTAGGTTGCGTAGGAATTTCCGTGCCGCTAGACGTAAGATTTCAAAATTAAAGAAACGTAACATCGAGGGAGAAATTTATCAAACAGCTCTAAGTGACTTGCGTATTGCTAGATCTCATTATCACGCTGCTGTTGAAAAATCCAAAGGTAATTTATTAAAACGTATTGTAGAAAGATTAAATAGTGAGGGCCCGTGGTCTCCCCTATATAACGAATTTAAAGCAAATAGGCGGATTGATCAGGCATACGTATCCAATATAAAATTTAATAATTCACATACCCTTGGTGTAGAAGAGACCGCTGAGACAATTCTGCATGCGTTAATTCCTGATGATTGTGCCGATAGTGACAGTGACTACCATCGTGAGGTTAGGAGCGCGGCGGATATGTGCCCTTCCACTCCAATATCAAATGTACCGTCGATGGATGAATTTATGTCTATTGTTAAAGCTTTGCCTACAAATAAAGCCTCCGGTGATGATAAGATTTCGAATAGAATGATTAAAGAAGCTTGTAAAGTAGCCGCTGAACCTATCTTAACAATACTTACTCGGTGTATTGTAGAAGGTCATTTCCCTGGCATTTTGCGAAGTGGTGTTATAAAAATAATACCAAAAGGCGGTGATAAACCACCGGACGATCCGAAGTCCTACCGTCCTATTACTCTGCTACCGTCGTTGGGTAAGCTGCTTGAGCGCTTGGTTGTGCCACGGTTGCTGCCCGGTGGCCCGCAATTTCATAAAAATCAGTACGGCTTCACCATTGGCAAGTTTACTGTTGATGCTGCGCTCGCAGTGCGCAAAGTTGTTGAACTCTCGGAGAGCAAGTATGTTGTGGCTATTTTCTTAGATATCTCAGGTAGAAATAATTTTATTACCAATTATAGTACAATTTCCTTTACGTTTTACACTGTACACTACACTTATTTAATCTTATAACTTAAAATAAAGAAAATGTATCGGCACAGGTGCCTTTGATAATGCTTGGTGGCCAATGTTGTTGCTGAAACTTAAGGTGAGAGGTTGCCCTAGCAATATCTACTCTCTCATTCGATCGTACTTTTTGAATGGTACAACTAAATTAAAACTTGGACATTATGTTGCTTCAAAGGTTCACGCAGGGCTGCCCCCAGGGTTCAGTGTTGGGACCGTATCTCTGGAATATCGGTTTTGATGATTTTTTTAGCCTACCCTTACCGGAAGGGTGCTCGTTAACTGGTTACGCTGACGATGGTCTCTTATTAATCAATGCTAATTCAAGATCTAGCATAGAGAAACTAGCCAACACTAGCCTAGGCCTAATTTCAGATTGGGGTTATCGTAATCGTCTCGATTTTGCGCCACATAAAACATATCAACTCTTGCTTAAGGGAAATTTACAGGTTTCACCGCGATTTCATTTTAATGGAGTATCTGTTGCTAATAGAGGTTCGGTTTGTTACTTAGGTTTGCTTTTGGACAGAAATTTTAATTATATTGAGCACATGAAGCAAGTAGGTGAAAAAGCAAAAAAGGATTTCTATGCCTTAACACGAATTTCTACCTCTACGTGGGGATTAACTTTCAAAACGTTAAAAACTATTTATACCGCCACATACTTAGGTTGTGTTACGTACGGTTCACCTGCGTGGGCAGATAGGGCTACTATAGGTGCAGCACGTCGTAAATTGCTTCAAAGCCAGCGCCTTGCTCTGATATTTTTATGTAAGTCGTATAGAACTGTAAGCACCGAGGCACTACCCGTGCTAGCAGGTGTGTTACCGGTAGACTTAGAAGTACAACGCCGCGCTTCAATGTACTATACATCTAAAAATATGGTCCCTGATTTCTTGAAAACGCGTGATCGTGAAAAAATAGTTAGACTGTTCAAACCTATTAATGAAGTATTTGAAACATTGCTGTCTGAATGGCAGGAAAGGTGGGAAACTTCTACCAAAGGACGCCACTTGTATCTGTTCTTTCAATCGGTAAGAGATAGATTAAAGAAAAAGTGGTTAGAAGTAGACCACCCCGTTGCGCAATTTTTAACTGGACATGGCAATTTTAAAGCTAAACTCTTTTCGTTTAAATTAGTGCCGTCGCCCTTATGCGAATGTTCTACTGCTAATTCTGAATTCGATCAAACAGCACACCATGTTCTCTGGGAGTGTGATCTTTGGCAGCGGGAGCGGGATGACATGTTGAATTCATTGGAAGTTGTATCCGGGGTAGTATACTATTGAGATTTGGTAGCAACAAGGGAGAATTACCAAGCGTTCAGACGATTTTGCAATTCATATTATTGGAATCGATGTGTTAGGTAACAACTCAATGTTTTAGGTCCCTAATAGTGTTAGAGACTTGGAATCCGTGGTGCACGGCAGTTGAGCTTCACTTGACTAGCCATCTCTTTAGGCTTTTAATGCCTTATTTGCCATATTGCTGTCTCTCACATTGCTAAGAGGGGAAGTCAAATTCCAAAAGCTTCCTACTCCTTCTAATTTCTTCTGATTAAATTCGTTGTGAGTTCCAAGGCAGCCGTAGTTTTACCCCTGGGACTGCAATGGACTTCATTGTTCATTGCCTTTTTTGGCGGTCGCCGCTGTTAATCCTGGCTACACAGGAGATACAGTGGTGGGAATGTGTGGTGGGCCCCCGTCCCAATAGCCATTTACTAAATGTTATTTTAAATTTGTTAAATGGTAGCTCTTTTATATCATTGGGTATGTTTTTTTTTTTGGAAACAGAAGTTTCAAATATAAGGCTGATATAACACTCGTCCATAGCGATAGATGAGATACATGTGACAAAGAGATTAATTTCGAATGGATATAAAAAAAAATAATCAAAAAGTTTATTTCAGTTTACATTTTTTTTTTATACTACGTCGGGTGGCAGACAAGCATACGGTCCGCCTGATGTGAAGCGGTTACCGTAGCCATATTAACGCTCGCAACATAAAATATCGCTTGCGCGCCGCCACCCCCGCTGCCACCGCAGCATCTCCTTCCTTTCTGGTGACCTCACTCACTGGCAGGAACACAACAGCCCTCAAGGGAACCGTTATTTGGCTGCGGTATTCTGTGAGGTGGAGGTACATTCACCAGTTGGGTAGCTTACAATTACGCTCCCTCTCTTTTCGCCAGAGCTTCGTTTGTCAGTTAGCAGGATGCACCGCGTGCAGGTGAGGAGTTGGCTTTGGTTCAAAGATGTTAATGAACCACTTACACCCCAAACATTAACTTACATGGACAGTAATTGTAAATAATGTTGGAGTTCCCTTTTAGGCAAACAAGATGCCTGTATTACGAGACTCCGCTCTTCATTTGTAATAAATCCTCAGGTACTGTCTTTGATTTTCTAATGCCACCAGCCCCTCTATTTCAAACGGAATAGAGTCGCTTATTCATTAGTATGAAAATTCAATTATTGAATCGCAATAAGAGATGGTGGTAAGAGGGCTGGAGGGAAAGTACTCTTAATACTGTAGATAGAAAATTTTACTCAAAGAAAACATTCCTGTATTTTTGAAAAGAAAGACAACTGCATGTATGAGAGCACCCTTAAATATTTATTTTATTTTAATTTAATGATTTATTTTTAAAGTGAATAATATAACTCAATATTCTGTGAATATTTCAAGCGATTACCTGTTGCCGTTATTAATATCGAGCAAAAAAAGCACGTTTGTTGTATGGGAGCCCTCTTAAATATTTATTTTATTCTGTTTTTTTAGTATTTGTTGTTATAGCGGCAATAGAAATACATCATCTGTGAAAATTTCAACTGTCTATCACGGTTCATGAGATACAGCCTGGTGACAGACGGACGGACGAACAGCGGAGTCTCAGTAATAGGATCCGTTTTACCCGTTGGGTGCGGAATCCTAAAAAAAGATGCTTTGGCTTCTGGTAATCCTAACTACACAGGAGGACATAGCGGTGGGAATGTGTGGTGGGACTGTGTCATTCCGCTCACCTGTTCCAATTCTGCCTTATACCCCAGGTGGGTCCAGTGCGCGATTTGAACCACGTGCAGTGGGTCAATGGTTTCCGTGGAGGTAGCCCAATACTTCTTGCGAACTTGATAAAATCAGTGCCGAATAGATGCCGGATTTCCTTTGAAATGAACTGTAAGAAATAGTAAATAAAAATAATAAAAGGCAATGAACAATGAAGTCCATTGCAGTTCCGGGGGTAAAACTACGGCTTGGAACTTACAACGAATTTAATCAGAAGAAATTATTAAGAGTAAGAAGCTTTTGGAATTTGACTTCCACCCTTGGTATGTGAGAGACATCAATATGGCAAATAAGGTATTAAAACCCTAACAAGTTATAAGTTAATTAAAAAGATCAAAAACCCGACTGCACCTACAACAGATTTATTAATCACGCGTAATAATAATATAATTCCATACAAGCAAAGCCGCAGGCAAAAACGAATATATCAAATATATATTTGAAACCAGGTCATCGAGACCTTTATTTTGATACCCATATGGATATATATAGAAGAAAAAAATAAATTACTGCAACGACAACTTTGCGGCTCACATCCGCCATATTGATTTTTTTATATTTGATGTAGCCTAAGTCACTCTCACAGCAAATACGAATCTAACGACACCACTCAAGCTAAAATCCATCCAGCCGTTCAGGCTGCAGAGCGTGCAAACAATTATACATACATACATACTCTCGAAAAACATAATCCTCCTTCTGTCGCAGTCGGGTAAAAAGATGGCTAGTCATATTATGTTAATTATTACTTGATAATTGATAGCTGTAACCAAAAATTTTGAATGAAACTAAAAATTAATAAAGGAATAAGTCCGCCTTTGTATCACTTTATTTTCATGTACTTATTCAGTATGTAATTTGAACAATAAAGATAATACAAACAAACAAACATATTTTTTATTGTTTTGACGAGTTCGGTGGTCGAATAGCAATGGCCTCTTTGACTCCAAGCCATCTCTTTAGGCTTTCCATGCCATATAGCTGTCTCTCACATTGCCAAGAGGAGAACCTCTTGGCAATGACAGCTATATGGTATGAAATGTCTAAAGAGATGGCTAGGCAAGTGAAGCTCAAGTGCCGTGCATCACGGATTTTAAGTATTTATTTCCAATAATATAAATTATGTGAGGTGTTGTCATTAGATGTCAGATGAATAGGGATTGACGACGAGGTTATCAAGGGCTGTGCAACAAAAGTGGACGCATAATAGACTAGATGTCATTTTTTTCTTTCTATATGTTATGTAAGGACGTTCATCATCATCAGGTAATTTTAGTCTCTACTACAGGAGCACGACCCTCTCTTGTCCGTCCCAGACAGAAGGAGGATTTGGCCTACACTCCCCACGCTGGCCAGAAGAGTTGGGGAGGCCTGATCGATGTTTTATAATGTACTAGCAAAGTACCCGTGCTTCGCTACGGGAACACTCCTGATTTGCGTCTATTTTTGTTTCGTATTGACCATTATCACAAACATACACCATAGGTTAAGACGTCCCGGTAAACAATATTTTTGGCATTCGCACCAGGAGCCATAATTGCAATGCTTCCAGGAGAACTTACTCCTGAGCAAACTACATACAACTGATCATGAGAGAAGCAGTCCTGTCTCAAGTCAACCCCAGCGACCTTTAGAGACTGCCCCTGAGCTTTGTTACTGGTCATAGCGAAACACCTGTATGGGAAATTGAAGTGAAGTCTCTTAAATTGAACTGGGTGGTCTTATGGAATAATGGGAATGCGGGTTATCACGAGAGATTCCTCAACAGCGCATCCTTTACTGTCCTCATTCAACAACTTATCATTCCAGTTGTTTAATACGTGAACAATGGTGGCACGAACCTAGCAAACAGTTAATCAATTACCCATAAACATCCCCTTTTTTTATAAACAACTATTCCACCAAGTCTCAAAATCGTAGGTGAATCGGTTTCCAAGAGGGTTTTTTTTTCAACCCCCTATTTTAACCTCTTAGGAGTGAAATTTCGGAAAATCTCGTCTTAGTTCGCGCTTACATTGTATAAGTAACACATATCCAAAGTTTCAGGTTTCTAGCTTCAGGGGTCTGGGCTGTGCGTTGATTAGTGAGTCAGTCAGTCAAGTCAGTGAGGACAAAGCCTTTTACTATCTAGCTTTTGCCTGCGGCTTCGCTCGCGTGAAGTTCGCGCTTTTTAGATTATCCAAGTCAAGTCTAAAACGCAACGCAACCACCCTCATGTAGCACCTATAATTGTACTCAATACGGATGCAAGAACTTTCCAGATAACTACTACTACACCCGTCCCGTCCTCGCCGCGCCGGCCGCTCGCGATCGTATAAGCACTGATTGACGCCAAATACAAATTTAAAAACCTATTAGGATAACACTTCAGTCAACACACAAGTCTCATTCCATCAGCTTAAAAAGGTTAAATCAAAATTTAAAAAAATTACATGATGATGGTCACGTTAGCCACGTTGAATTTTAAAATCGTTGTTGTTTTCGTAATCAGCGACCCGATAAGATATAAAAACAATAATATCCTTCATGTTTTTCAGACTTTTTGACCCCATTTTACTTCTTTTTTTTGGGTTGAATTTCGAAAAATCCTGAAACACGTGTTCACTCATTTATCTATAGTCAAACTAATCTCGTTTCCCTACACAAACTTTGGACCTCCGTTTCACCCTTTTAGGGGAAAAATTTGAAAAATCCTTTTAAGTTATTTCGTGTCCACTGTGATATATTTTCAAATTGATGCGATTTTCGTAATTGACGTCCCAGAAAACCACCACCCATACTGATATCAAGACCCATATTGATATTATGACATTTCAACCCCATCGCACCCCCATAGGGGAATGATGATGATGAGGGGGGGATTTTATGTCACGTCGGCTATGTTGGATTATAAAATAGTTGTTGTTTTCGTAATCAGCGACCCGATAAACCATAAAAACAATACCCATGACGATTTTCAGACTTTTTCACTCCATTTTACCCCTTTAGGGGTTGAATTTTGAAAAATCCTGAAACACGTGTTTACTTATTTATCTGTAGAAGTACTCGTGTAAAGTTTCGGATAAAATAGTCCAACTAATCTTGTTTCCCCATACAAACTTTGGACCCCCTTTTCACCCCCTTAGGGGATGAATTTTGAAAAATCCTTTCTTAGTGCACCCCTAGACGTCATAAGGAACCTACTTGCCAAATTTGGAATCTCTAGACCCAGCGGTTTAGGCTGTGCGTTGATTAGTGAGTCAGTCAGTCAGTCAGTCAGTCAGTCAGTGAGGACAAAGCCTTTTATTATTATAGATTTCCCTTAGTCTCCTTGTACGACATCCACGGGAAAAGACGGAGTGGTTCTATTCTAGTCTGCGGGAAACCACACGGCCAGCGTTACTTCAATACCATTACCATTACTTCGATAGCACAAAAATCTCTCGAGATATGTTAATTTGAAAATTACAATTTTGGACCTTCCACAAAACGCTCTATGCAAAAGGCTACCGAATTATGACATTACAGTTTTGTATTTTATTTACGAAATTCCGAAATTTGTCCGACAGCTATGTTAAATATTACGTTTATGTAATTAGTATCATAATAAAAGTTATAGTATTCTTTATTGCTTCTCCATTTTTTTATAATTTCATATTTTTAAAATGGACTTTCCCGCCAAACTTTGATCGACCCTAAAATAAGTCGGACGGAAGATATTAGAATCAAAGTTTGCAGATCTTTATAGTTTTGTGTATTTTACGATATTGTTAAATAATTTATACAATTTTTGAACGTTATCAAGTAGTCTATTGATGGCGGAAGCACGCAAAGTAGTGTAGATCAAATTGCCTGTAAATTTGACTTTCGCAAAATAACACCAGAAGGCCAATTCTCGTAAATTTTTCTACGATCGCTCATTGAAAGTTGACTGAATCGAGACTGAATTGTGAATTGACTAAAATTATACCTACACTTGATTTCATTAATTCATTTTAGGCAATTCTTATTCGGTCATATTTCGATTATAACCCTACTTAAATCTAACTTTTTTTTTTTACACTACGTCGGTAGGCAGACAAGCATACGGCCCGCCTGATGTGAAGCGGTTACCGTAGCCATATTAACGCTCGCAACATAAAATATCGCTCGCGCGCCGCCACCCCCGCTGCCACCGCAGCATCTCCTTCCTTTCTGGTGACCTTACTCACTCGCAGGAACACATCAGCCCTCAAGGGAACCGTTATTTGGCTGCGGTATTCTGTGAGGTGGAGGTACATTCACCATTCGGGTAGCTTACAATTACGCTCCCTACCTCTCTTTTCGCCAGAGCTTCGTTTGTCAGTCAGCAGGGTGCACCGCGTGCAGGTGAAGTTGGCTTTGGATCAAAGATGTTGATGAACCACTTACACCCCAAAACTAACTTTACATAATTACATAATGTGATACGAGAATACCAAATTTGACATTTGTGAGATTGGGACTGGATCGGAACTGAATTTTGACTACATTTGAATTACGAGAATTGCCCCTCTGGATCAAATTAACTGTCTAAAAACACTCACTTGCGTATGTTTGAAGTTGTGAATATTAATTTCTGTCAGTTTTGACGGATCTTCAAGCATCAGTAGACGCATACCATTTACTTTGTTATCCAGTATACATTCCTATAACCAATATCAGTAATAATTATTAACTAATTAAAACATCTGCCCCCTTACGACCATCTCTTATTGCGATTCAATAACTGAATAGAATACATATTCATACCAATGAATAAGCGACTCTATTCTATATGAAATAGAGTCGCTTATTCATTGGTATGAATAACCATTCTATCCAATTATTGAACCGCATTAGGAGATGGTGGTAAGGGGGCTGAACGTACAAAATAACGACGAGCTCGGTGGTCGAATGGTTAGCAACGGCCACTTTGATTCCGAGGTCGCGGGTTCGATCCCCGCACAAGACAAACATTTGTGTGCATGAACATGTCTGTTTGTCTTGGTCTGGGCGTCTTCTATGTATGTATATATTTAAAAAAAAAATGTATTTAAGTATTATACCAGTTATCTAGTACCCATAGTACAAGCTTTTCGCTTAATTTGGGAATAGATGGCGCTGTGTAAATTGTCAAAAAAAAAATTACAAAATAAATGGGGTCTGACTGTGTCATGGACACGGCCGTGTGTTGTACGTGAATACGTTATATGCACTAAAATTATCTCAAAATGGCAGCGCTTCCCCCTCCCCCGCACGCGATGTTCCATAGTCCTTACTTAGCGTAATAAATTCTTTGATCCTTCATCTATCCAGTGGTGTGATTGAATTTTGGATGGAGATGATAGATATGTAGCTGCAACACCGAACTGTATCCCCCGATTTTGTTATCATTCGTTTTTAGGGTTCCGAACCTCAAAAGGAAAAACGGAACCCTTATAAGATCACTTTGTTGTCCGTCTGTCTGTCTGTCTGTCTGTCTGTCAAACATTTCTATGTCGAGAATGCGTGGAGGTATCAAGCTGAAATTTGAACTGTATACACAGGTCTACGGTCCCATGAAGTTAAAAAAAAATCAAACTGCTAAGTTTACGTAGAAAAAAGTTACGGCCGTTTATTCAGCAAAAAACGCATATTTCGACACACTCAAAGGAATCAAAACCTATAGGGTACTTCCCGTTGACCTAGAACTATGAAATTTGGCAAGTAACATCGTTATAGACTACAAGTACAGGAATAAATCTCAAAACTATACATTTGTAAATAGATCTAAAAAAATAGGGGGTCTATATTTTTTATAGGGTGTCGAAATTTCAAATTGAAACTACTAGTTCAAATGGGGTATCATATGAAAGGGCTTGATGTACACATTGCAATATATATTTTATTTATTTTTTTCGACGCATTATTTCTTATTTATAATGAAAAATATCAAATTTAATAATGATACTACGTACCTACGGAACCCTCGGTGGGCGAGTCCGACTCGCACTTGTCCGGTTTTTTTTTAATTGCCCCCTTATTGAAAGCAATTTTAATAACGTCAAAATAACTGGCCAAGTACGAGTCCAACTCGCGTATCAAGTATCATTATTTATTTATACTAAGTCGGGTGCCAGACAAGCATTCCGCCTGATGATAAGCGGATACTGTAGAACCTCCTTCTTTTTTTGAAGTCGGTTAAATTTTTTAAAAGCATCCATAACTATATTGAACAAAACAAGTTTAACTAGACTTTATCCGGGTTTGTCGCATTTAATCGTTTTTCGACCGTTCGTTTCTTATAAAAGGAACCTCTAGTAAAAAAAAACAATTTAATAAAAAAATATATTTTAATTCAATTCAGTGGTATTGGCATCCCTAAATTAAAAAATATAACTTTTTTTTTTTTACACATTACAAAAATTAGTTTGTCGAAATTGATAATAGATGGCGCTGTATCGGAGTTGAATCGCGCTATGGTTTGATTCCCGTAGGTAGGTAAACACGTGTTTGTGAGTTTACACAAATTGCCAAAGCCAACCACTGCTGTGGTGTACCTATTTAATAGGCTCATCTTTAGAGAAGTTTTTGAGATGCCTTCCACATCGTTATTCATGTGTTCAAGGCTTTATAATTATAAACTTAAACGTCAATGACGGCAATCAATAGATAAATAATTGTCATACAACTTACACAGCGCCATCTAGCCCCAAAGTAAGCGAAGCTTGTGTTATGGGTACTAGACAACTGATAAACATACGTAAATACATTTTTTTTTTTGTAAGTACATACTTGTGATACATAGAAAACACCCAGACCAAGACAAACAGACATGTTCATGCACACAAATGTTTGTCCTATATATATAGATAGATAAACTTGGGAAAAACTGTTATTCCTCAATAACCGGACCCGAACTGTCGGTCGTTCCAGTTCCAATAAAATAACAGTGAAAGTGAAATAAAGCGTTCCGCTCGCTTCCCCTAAATAAAAAAAATAAGGTAGAACCTTGTATTGCGGCAACCCTAACTCCTCGCCCATCCACACGGCGACGTCTCCTTCGCTCCACTGGAGAGCTGGTGGAAACGCGAGCTGATCAACTTCGACTGCTGCTAACTCGTATAGAGTCGATGGAGATTTCAGGCATGGTAATAACTTCCTGAAAAGATTAGTTGATGAGTTGGACGAGCTCGATAGTCGAATGTAGCAATGGCCACTTTGACTCCGAGGTCGCGGGTTCGATTCGACAAGAGAAATATTTTTGTGCATGAACATGACTCTTTGTCTTGGTTTGAGTGCTTTCTATATATTTACAAAAAAATATGGATTTTAAATAGGTATAATATGGGGTATCTAGTACCCATAGTACAAGCTTTGCTTAGTTTGGGACTAGATGGCAGTGTGTAATTTGTCCAGGAATATTTATTTTTAATATAGTACTAGCTGTGCCCGCGACTTCGTCCGCGCAGAATAGTTATATTTTAATTAATAAATTTATATTAATAAAATTTCTAAAATTAAAGTAGCTTAAGTTACTCCATATTACATCAGCTATCTGCCAGTGAATCCTGTAAAAAATCAGGCCAGCTGTTTCAGAGATTAGTAGCAACAAACAGACAGACAAAAAATAAAAAATATTTTGGTATATATGTCGCAGACAACTGGTTAAAATAGCCGTTCAATCAAACAGCTACCCCTTTGACTGAACAACGCCATTCAATCACATGGCTATACGTCGTTTAGCCGACTTGTTGACTGCAACGTTTAACACTACAGCTAGACGACGCTTAACCAACTGGTTAAATGTCAAATTAACTAAGATGACCATTAGTTTAGTATGTAATTTGAGAGAATAATAATACCTATACCTACCTAATAAGCAAGCGGAGTTCTGGGACGTCACCGGCGCTGAGGGAAGTGCAGCGCCTTCGCCTTTGCGTAACGAAGGGCAGGCGCTCATGCTCGCCTTCGCATCTCCGGCTGGCCACTTCCGGTGGCCAGCCTCCGCTGCTACGGCTCGCATGGTGCCTGCCCTTCGTTACGACAGGCGGGGGCTGCACTCCCTCAGCGCCTCCGGGCTTACAAAAAACACTCTAGTATCGATCCGGCAAGTCTACGTGAAGTCGGGATTGGCAATATTTATCTTATATTGCGGGGGGCTTCGCCCCCCGAGCCCCCCGGGATTAGTGGCTGCGCCCCTGGTTTATTTATTTACTACTTATTTTCCAAAAAGATATTTATCTTGAAACAATCACAAACACCGGCTAGTTGACGCCATATTGAAAACAAAACGCACCTAGCGCCGCGGTGGTGAGCGCTGAACTACTTCAATAAGACGGCGGCTTTTGAATCAGCTGTAGTGTTGAACTTTTTGAGCGACTCAAATATTCAATTAAAAAGCTAGACGTGTGATTGAATTGCGTTGTTCAGTCAAAGGGCTAGCTGTTTGATTGAACGGCTATTTTAACCAGTTGGCTGCGACATATATACCGTGTATACATCCATATGCATTTAGTAAAAAGCGGTTATTTTTAACCGACTCCAAAAAAGTAGGTTCTCAATTCGGCTGTATTTTTTTTAATGATTGTTACTTAATTACTCCGTGATTTATAAACCGATTTGAAAAATACTTTTTTCATTTGAAAGAGTATATGTACTTCCAAATTGGTCCCATATTGTTTTCATCATCATCATCAGCCTGTATCTACATACATAAATGTAGAGTAATGTTTGGAGTCGGTTTTTTTTTGTTAAAATTATTATATTACAAAACAGACACTCCAATTTTATTTTTCTGTATAGATTGTTTTTTTTTAGCACCCCTGTCGTGCACAAGGCTTTTATATATCCTTCTGTATTTCTTATTAAGTTAATATTTATAATCATTAAATCTAGTTCTAAAATTAGCATAATTAAATTCGTATTTTGGATGAAGCAATAGCAATAAAACATAACAATAAACATCAGGTGTCCGCCCCTCTTCTGTAATAGCCCGGTATTAAGTTCACCCAGATCTCATCTCCATAGCCCATTTATTTTCCATCACACTTCGCAATAGTCTCAACGCCTGCCGAGACCTGCTCATGGGTATGTCGTTCCATTGACATATCCTGGAGCGGGTCACGGCGGGCGTACAACATTACATCAAACTTCTCAAAGGGGCCTCTACGCGTTGGATCCATATCTCCGCGCATGCCTATCAAATGACCGGGCTTGACCCGTGATTTAAGAGAGAAACATCAATAAAATGAAGCAATAGCATAATATTTGACGAGCTCGGTGGCGTAGCGGTCAATGACGCAGCTTCGACACCAACGCTCGTGGGTTCGATTCCCACATAGGACAGACATGTTCATGCACATTTTGCGTGCATGAACATGTCTGTCTTAGTCTGGTTGTTTTCTATGTATCATAAGTATGTATTTACAAAAAAGATGTATTTACGTATGTTTATCAGTTGTCTAGTACCAAGTACACAAGCTTCGCTTACTTAGGGGCTAGATAGCGCTGTGTAATTCGTCTGACAATATTATTTATACATTTATAATATAAATGAGTAACAAATATTAACATAGGTATTTCTATAATTGTCGATTTATGCATATTAATTACAATGCAGTGTCCACTGTAGACGCTGTATAGATTGTTAGTGAATTATGCTTACTGTGGTTTCATGTAAGGAGCTTCTTCAGGGTAGCAAGGACATTCCAAACACGTGGTCTTATCAGGAGACGGGTATATGATCTCCCTGGTAGGTGCTATGACCGAGGGTGCACGGCGGGGGATGATGATCTTTTTGGGTTTTCGCTTTGGGGTTGGAGGGAGCTCCGGCTTTTTCTTCTATAAATATATAAACATAACCTCTGGTTTCATGACTCTAATATGTTGAGCTAAACAATGTTACGGTCAGTGTAAAAATTGGTCAATATTTATAATGGCTGGCCAAAGTAATAAATTGTCAATTTTTGTAAGCTACCCGACTGGGGAATGTACCTCCACCTCACAGAATACCGCAGCCAAATAACAATTCCCTTGAGGGTTGTTGTGTTCCTGCGAGTGAGTGAGGTCACCAGAAGGAAGGAGATGCTGCGTTGGCAGCTGGGGTGGCGGCGCGCGATATTTTATGTTGCGAGCGTTAATATGGCTACGGTAACCGCTTCACATCAGGCGGGCCGTATGCTTGTCTGCCACCAGTGCCACCCGACGTAGTATAAAAAAAAAGTAGTTTTTTTTTTTGCATATAAATTCGCAGGCATAAGCCAGTTCATTAATATTAATAGGATACTAACCATGACAATCTCTGCTTCTGACATTGCTTCTGCCATTATCCTAGAACAACCTGAAAATAATTAATCATCATCATCATCAGAGAAGGATCATATGAGGAGCTCGTTGGCGACGTTGCGCGTGCCAGTCTAAACGAACACGCAAGTTAAGCAACGTCGACCATAGCCCATGTTTAGCCATAGCCATAGTCTATGTTTATTTATTTCGAGCTCCTCCGTGCTTCGGAGGACACGTTAAGCGGTCGGTCCCAGCTGTTGTAATTAGACAGTCGTCAAGCCAAGTCAGTGGCCTTTGGGCGGCTTGAAAACACTGACCTCCGCCAACCCGCAGTTGAGCAGTGTGGTGGAGTATGCTCTAAAGCCCTTCGATTTAGGGGGGGGGGGGTATCCCAGCAGTGGGATGAATATGGGTTAACGACGATCATCATCAGCCTGTATCTACCCACTGCTGGATATAAGTCTTCCCCAATGCTTTCCACATCCACTCTAATACCTTCCTCCCCCATCTGCCATCACTTACTCGGCAGATGTGACCGGCCAATAGCCACTTCAGCTTGCAAACTCTGACGGCTATGTCGATAACTTTAGTTCGCCGTCGAATTTCTTCGTTCCGGATTCGTTCCCGCAGAGAAACCCCGAGTATAGCCCTCTCCATCGCTCGCTGCGCGACCTTTGCTTGAACTTTACCTCAATGCTTGAAGACTAAAGTCTTCGCGTCCTCCCTGCAATGACATATGGTGCAGAGACTTGGACACTGACCATCGGACTGGTCCACAGGCTAATCAATGTATATCTATAATACCTTTAGCCTGAGGACCAGTCCGATGGTCAGTGTCCAAGTTTCAGATGAAAATAATTACGAAAAACCTGAAAAATCGATACGTACAATCAAAGTTTAAATGTTAGCATTGTTTGTAAACATTAAAAAGTCATATTAAATTTGACATTCAACATTTTGTCAATGCCAATTAAAGTTATCTATTATTTGAAAAAAGTAGTTTTTACTACAAACTAGCGAGTTCGGTGGTCGAATAGGTAGCAAAGGCTACTTTGTCTCCGAGGTCGTGGATTCGATCCCCGCACAAGACAAACATTTGTGTGCATGAACATGTCTGTTTGTCTTGGTCTGGGTGTTTTCTATGTATTATATGTATGTATTTACAATAAAAATGTATTTAAGTACATTTACCAGTTGTCTAGTACCCATAGCACACAAGCTTCGCTTACTTTGGAGCTAGATGGCGCTGTGTAATTTGTCTGACAATATTTATTTATTTATATTTTAATGAAAATATAAAGAATCCAATATTGATTTTAATTTTATTTTTATTACTTCTAACTAATATTTTTTTTGTCCCCAGGTCCACACCCGCCTGACGTACCTGCGTCACCTGATCGTCTCCCTGGCGCAGGCCAGGGACATCGACAGGACCCTGCTGATCTTCTCCCACGACTATTACGACGAGGAGATCAATAATCTAGTTAGGAGTATAGATTTCACTAAGGTAATACATTTTCTAATCGCATAAGAAATATATGAGATGTGGAAATTTAGGGGTGTAAGTGGTTCATCAACATCTTAGAACCAAAGCCAACTTCACCTACACGTGGTGCACCCTGCTGACTGACAAACGAAGCTCTGACGAAAAGACAGGTAGGGAGCGTATGCTACCCGACTGGGGAATGTACCTCCACCTCACAGAATACCGCAGCCAAATAACAATTCTATTGAGGGTTGGATTTGAACCCACGACCTCTCGATGACCGGTCGATTGCTTTTCCAACTGAGCTACCAGGAAGCTTTGTGTTGGTGATGAATTTTTGCATCTTATATTTTTACTGCGTGAGTCACAGTGTGACGTCATAAACCTATTAAGTAATTACACTACTAAACAAGGCATAGCAGTCCATCGTTGCAGATGAAATTCGGCTATTTTTTAATAACACCAAACTAATTAAATTATTATTACAAGTAGTTGTTTTTTTTTATACTACGTACGACCCGCCTGATGTGAAGCGGTTACCGAAGCCATATTAACGCTCGCATCATAAAATATCGCTAGCGCGCCGCCACCCACGCTGCCTTCGCAGCATCTCCTTCCTTTCTGGTGACCTCACTCACTCGCAGGAACACAACAACCCTCAAGAGAATAGTTATTTGGCTGCGGTATTCTGTGAGGTGGAGGTACATTCCCCAGTCGGGTAGCTTACAAATTACGCTCCCTACCTCTCTTTTCGCCAGAGCTTCGTTTGTAAGTCACCGCGTGCAGGTGAAGATGGCTTTGGTTCAAAGATGTTGATGAACCCAAATTATTATAAATATTTAAAAAATGGAAAAATTCACCTCCACCCGCCTAGCTGGGATTTGAACCCACGACCTCACGATGACCGGTCGAATGCTCTTCCAACTGAGCTACCAGGAAGTTTTACCGGTGGAGGTGAATTTATCCATTTTAAAAAATATTTATAATATTATGGCAAGTTGGCCAAGACAACTATTTAAATAATAATAATGTTTATAATTTGTTTTCAGGTCATGCAAATTTTCTACCCTTATTCTATACAAACACACCCCCACGAGTTCCCCGGCATGGACCCCAAAGATTGTCCGAGGGATGCAAAATTTGAGCAGTAAGTATTTTTCACTTTGGGGTGTAAGTGGTTCACTAACATCTTTGAACCAAAGCCAACTTTACCTGCACGTGGTGCACCCTGCTGACTGACAAACGAAGCTCTGGCGAAAAGAGAGGTAGGGAGCGTAGCGACTGGGGAATGTACCTCCACCTCACAGAATACCGCAGCCAAATAACAATTCCCTTGAGGGTTGTTGTGTTCCTGCCAGTGAGTGAGGTGACCAGAGAAAGGAAGGAGATGCTGCGTTGGCAGCGGGGGTGGCGGCGCGCGAGCGATTTTGTATGTTGCAAGCGTTAATATGGCTACGGTAACCGCTTCAAATCAGGCGGTCCGTATGCTTGTCTGCCACCCGACGTAGTATAAAAAAAAAAAACTTAGTAATGAGGACACTAGTACTCCACCCCGTAAGATGCAACCGAAAAAATCTCATACACCTTTATTTTATATTTTCTAAATAAGCAATAGGTTATTTGACTTACATTTTTTTCGGTTTGCTGTGTAGGGACGTCTCAATAATATAACCATAGGTGAAAGAATTACTTCGATAGCACAAAAATCTCTCGAGATATGTTAATTTGAAAATCACAATTTTGGACTTTCCCCAAAACGCTCCATACAAACGGCTATTGAGTTATGACGTCACAGCTTTTTATTTTGTATGCATCAAATCAGAAATTTGTACGATAGCTATGTCAAATATTACGTTTGTAGTATCATAATAAAAGTTATAGTATTTTTTATTGCTTCTCCAATGGAAATATTATTTTTTAATAATTTCATTCTTTTAAAATGGACTTTCCCGCCAAACTGTGATCGACCCTAAAATAAGTCGGACGGAAGATGTTAGAATGAAAGTTTGCAGATCTTTATAGTTTTGTGTATATTACGATATTGTTAAATAATTTATACAATTTTTGAACATTGTCAAATAGCATATTCTTGAATATCTACACTGGCTGACTAAGACTAAAGCGGGCCCCAGGTAATATTGTATTTCCGGGCCTACTAAAGAAGTTTTCGCTTCAAAAATAAAAATTAAAAACTTAATTTTCGGGCCCCAAAATTACAGGCTCTAGGCACGTGCCTAGGTTGCCTACGCCTTATTATTATTATTATTTCCAACGGGGACGCCGGCTTTCGGGCGGGTAATCAACCTTACCTGAGGCCATTTCACCCATTTCCCCTAGTCCTCCCTTATGGGGAGGATGTGGGTTTATCCGGCAATCAATGGGGTGCAAGTGGTTCATCAACATCTTTGAACCAAAGCCAACTTCACCTGCACGTGGTGCACCCTGTTGACTGACAAACGAAGCTCTGGCGAAAAGAGAGGTAGGGAGCGTAATTGTAAGCTACCCGACTGGGATATGTACCTCCACCTCACAGAATACCGCAGCCAAATAACAATTCCCTTGAGGGTTGTTGTGTTCCTGCGAGTGAGTGAGGTCAAGGAAGGAGTTGCTGCGATGGCAGCGGGGGTCGCGGCGCGCGAGCAATATGTTATGTTGTGAGCGTTAATATGGCTACGGTAACTGCTTCACATCAGGCGGGCATAAAAAAAAAAACCGGCAATCACGGCGTTTCGTCGAACCTACCTGTTTCCTTGCAAAATCTTACGATCTGTTCCACCTTCAGGTCTTTCAGGTCTTCTGTGTCTAGTGTATCCAACCCCATGGTCTCCCATCTTATCAGTGAGTACATGGGACACTCGGCAAGCAGGTGGAAACTTGTTTCGTCGTCATCCATGCACTCAGGGCATTTGGGGTTTGCCTACGCCTTTAGTCCTCCCCTGAATAATCTGTATTGTCTTAATTACCTGACTCGGGATACACTGGGATACTAGACGATCCCGGTAGTCGAATAAACCACCACTTTGACTCCGAGCTCGCGGGTTCGATCCCCGCACAAAACAAATATCTGTGTGCATGAACATGTCTTTTTGTCTTGGTCTGGGCGTTTTCTATGTATTATATGTATGTATTTACAAAAAAAAAATGTATTTAAGTATAATATCAGTTATCTAGTACCCATAGTACAAGCTTTGCTTAGTTTGGGACTAGATGGCCGTGTGTAATTTGTCCAGGAATATTTATTTAATTTATTTATCATGCACTAAAGAACCATAACTTCTTCATCAGTCGGGGAAAAACATATTAAAGTGAATAGCGTATAAACTGGTAGAGAAAATTAAGCTTTATCTTCTAGGGCAGTGAAACTACAATGCAACAACGCTCTCCACCCGGATTTGCACGGGCACTATCGTGAGGCGAAGTACACGCAGACCAAGCACCACTGGTGGTGGAAAGCCAACAGGATCTTCAACCAACTGCAGTGTACTATAGGACATACAGGTAATTATTTTGTACCACTGTTCCGTGCTTCGGAGGGCACGTTAAGCCGTCGGTCTCGGCTGTCGTCATTAGATGACAGTCGTTAAACCAAGTCAGTGGCCTTTGGGCGACTTTGGGAAACACTGGCCTCCGTCAAGCCACAGTTGAGCAGTGTGGTGGAATATGCTTTAATAAACTCCTTCGATTGAGAGGAGACCCGTATCCCAGTAGTGAGATAAATATAGGGTATGTTGATGAAATATGTCTTTGGTAACCGCTACACATCAGGCGGGCTGTATGTGTATGCGGCAGTCGACGTAGTATAAAAAAGCAGTACTAGCAGCAAAAAAAAATTTTTTTTAGTAATAATGCTAGTAATATGTTGAATTCCTTACATGTCGCATTCGGGGTAGTATACTATTCAGATTTGGTAGCAACAAGGGAGAATTACCAAGCGTTCAGACGATTTTGCAATTCATATTATTGGAATCGATGTGTTAGGTAACAACTCAATGTTTTAGGTCCCCAATAGTGTTTGATACTTAAAATCCGTGGTGCACGGCAGTTGAGCTTCACTTGACTAGCCATCTCTTTAGGCTTTTAATGCCTTATTTGCTATATAGCTGACATTGCCAAGAGAGGATGTCAAATTCCAAAAGCTTCCCACTCGAAATTCGTTGTGAGTTCCAAGGCAGCCGTAGTTTTACCCTCCGGGACTGCAAAGACTTCACTGTTCATTGCCTTTTTTGGCGGTCGCCGCTGTTAATCCTGGCTACACAGGAGACACAGTGGTGGGAATGTGTGGTGGGCCTCCGTAAAAAAATAGGAGTCGGTTTTACCTTTCAGCATTTTTTTTCAGGCATGGTAATCTTCTTAGAGGAAGACCATTATGTAGCTGAAGACTTCATTCACATGCTGTATTTATTAAAATCGACCGCAGACAAAAGTTGCCCACAATGTGAGATCTTATCTCTAGGGACCTACCTCAAAACCTACCAGTACCATGTTAATGGAGATAAGGTAAGATAAGATAAAGTAAAGTTATTGTTATGTCGGGTAAGGTTTGGTGCGATGGTCTCTTAGACTATTTGCATTATAAATAAATATAAGTAGTGAGAGTTGAGGCGAATACAGTACTTGCACAGATGATATGATAAAAATATTATTATAATCCTAAACATTTACTCATTTAGATGCAAAAATTAAATAAAAAAATATAACGCTTGCCTGCATTTCACAGAAACTTCGCATCTACCGGGCTTACTCCACCCAATTCTATATTTAATCTATAAGCATTATATTTTTTCTGAACTGTTTATTTAATTTTTCAACAAACAAATTTTATAGTCTAAGAGCTAATCGCACGAAAACCTTACCACAGTTAATTTTAAAATATTAATCTAAAAAAAATATTAAGAGGCTGCAATATTCAGAATGTTTAATTACTTATGTTTTTACACAAAAATAAAATCACTAACTGAGCACAATTGTGAAGTAACATTTTTTAATCTGTACCACTTTAATTTTATTTACTATATCTCCCTGTCATTGTTTAAATGTATCACACATTTATATTTTTA
The DNA here is from genome assembly GCA_937001555.2 of Hypsopygia costalis. Lineage (NCBI taxonomy): Eukaryota > Metazoa > Arthropoda > Insecta > Lepidoptera > Pyralidae > Hypsopygia > Hypsopygia costalis. The sequence goes on from OW443355.2 coordinate 3,026,213, forward strand.
CAAGATTATTAAAAAAGGAAAATTGTTGAATATGGCACATATGCCATAGGTCGCCATAATCGATCGTAAATTATAATCCAACAGAGGGCTTTGGTGTTTTTCTTTAATAAAAAGAATAATAATAACATGAGTAAAGAAACAAACAACAAAGCGAATAGCTTGTGTCGCAAGTTACATGAATTAGAAAAAATAGTAACATAATAAGAAAGCACTTATATGTATTACATTTTTATTGTTGTAAAATAGAAAACTGCCAAATACCAACCAGAGTTTTTTGTGTCACCATACGTATATTAAATTGGTAGATAATAATTATACAGAATTAAGTTTGAATTATACATGAGTAATAGCAGTGTCCAATAATTAAAACAACGATAATAATATGTCAATTCTCGATGTATTATATCACGAATTCGGGACTCATTTATCTTTATTTATGACAAAAAATCTTGTAAAGCTATAAAATTGTATGAAACACCAGCTTTTAATGTGCGAGGCTTATTAAATGTTGCTTCAATGTTTTTGTTTGTTTTCGTTTTTTGTATAAATATGCAGTGATGTTTGATGGACCAGCATATATCGTGGCTTTGCTTAAAAAAAATTCCCCATGGGATAAACATACATTTGTCAACAAAACTCCAATGTTTATGTATATGAGATATTACAACGAGAAGTAAGAAGAGGTAGAAATTTTATCACTCAATATTTGTGATGATTGTACTCATTAATGCTATGGGACCGATTTATTGTGAAGTAGAGAAAATAATCAGTTGTTCTATATACTATTACATTACAATGTATGTATGTAATGTATGCAGTTAGTCCCATAATAAAATTTTGTAATAAAAATAATTAAGTCGTTACGCCGCATGTTTAAGATAAAATAATATTTGTTTTTAACAACAGTATGGCAAATAATTGAAATGTCTATTTTAAACAAGTACAGAATAAGATAGTTGCTAACAGCTATCTCTAATTTGATCAAATTGAATATGTAAAAATGCTGTCTTTAAAACATCATTTATATTTATAGCAAAGAAAAAAATCACTATAACAGTTTTTTTAACCAGTAACAAAATAAAATATTATTTGTAACAAAATAATTAACACTTTTTTTCCAAAAGTGAATCTATATTGAAATCAGATTTAATTCGTACTGTTAATTGGCCTGTTTTGGCCTTTATCGCATATTAATTAAGAAATCCTATAAGTTCTGTCGCCTACTGGTGGCAGAGCCGCACGACAAGGGGTTTTTAATTCATAAATCTTACTAATTTCTTCTGATTAAATTCGTTGTGAGCTCCAAGGCAGCTGTAGTCTTACCCCTGGAACTGCAATGCACTTCATTGTTCATTGCTTCTTTTACTGGTCGTCGCTGTTAATCCTGACTACACAGAAGACATAGTGGTGGGAATGCGTGGTGGGCCCTCTCCTCGTAAATAAAACCGTACTAAAATGTTACGCTAAAGTCGCTTGAGGATGCAACGGCATGTTGCTACGGTATCGTCCTCGGTACCTTAATGTTTTATTATTAAGGTATATTACGAGATTTAAAAACTCCTTGCCGTTGAGACGGTAGCCTCAAATCACTCCAAGTGACAGTAGATTTTTGTTATTATTATATTTTAATGTAAGATCTGAAACATACATTTTTTGATGATCCATCAAATCAGTATCAATAGTGAAAAAACTGTTGCTGCGGGATTTCATTTGAAATTTTGAAATTTCTGTAGTTCTATTTATAATTCCAAGTACTTCTACAACAATTGTATAACTACATTGAGAGTCTTTAGATATGCCCTGCTATTTTTTGTTTTTACTTCAATATTTTCGTAGATGAAGGTAATTGTATTGTTGTGGTAATTGTATAATTAAATTAAACCATAATACAAGTGTAATGTTAGATCATCGACTGTATTTGTATTCATAAAATTAATATTACACGTTTGCAATGCGCACGATCGCATTTTCATACACTTTTCTGATTAATATTCAATATGGTAAATATAATTAACGAGGTTTAACTGTCATCGTGTCTGAAAAAATACTGATTAAAAAAAGGGAGCTCACATAATATATTTAGTGCGATCACGCTAAGGCCATATCTAACGATTGAAATCTTTATAACTTACTGATTCCATTCACTTAACATTCTGTAATAACACTATTGTCGTTAAATCGATCATCAAAAAGAGTCTTAAAATAACTATTGCTAAATGATATGTCAAGCAAAATCCAACCTTATGACAACAGCGTAAGAAACAACTCACCTTGAGTTACATCCAGCAAGTGAAAGCAGCCAACGAAGAGAGAAGAAGGAGGCAGCAAGACACTCAGACGTGGAATTTCCAAGTATACCCCAACATCTACTCGAGTACACAAAAGGTGTTTGCTATATAAACGTTTTATGTACTTAGATTTTATCGCAATATTTTAGCCTCGATTTATTTATTTTGCAATTAATATCTAACATTTGCATATTCTTGTCTCATCTTGTCGATACAGTTATATTCATAAACAAATAAGTGCAATTACAAAAAAAAAAAAGGAAAAAGGTGTAATTAATCATAACAGAAATTGTCTAGACAATCCACTCGCGATATGTCTTACATATTAAATTTATATAAATATTTTTCGTCATGTAAACGTATTAGTGTGTAATATTTGCATGCTATGATAATGATTGACAATACATGAGCGCCCTTCTTGAGAACCTAAGATCAATGTATACCATGTTTTATGCAAATAAAGATTTATTTATTTCCGAAAGTGTCCTACATGGATTGTAGATTATGGAAGTACAAATTAACGACAAAGCCTTAAGTTTTATAAAGCTTCGAAGGGCACCTTAAGCCGTCGGTCCCGGTTGTTATCATTACATGACAGTCATTAAATCAAGTAAGTGGCCTTTAGGCGGCTTGAAAATACTGGCTTCCACCAACCCGCAACTGAGCAGCGTGGTGGAGTATACTCTAAACTCCTTCAATGGAGGGTAGATTCGTATCCCAGCAATGGGATGAATAAGGATTGACGACGAAGCGGAAAGTTTGAATTCATTTAAATAATTACTTATGTATCATTTTCGATCTAAATATACACCTTTTGAAATGAACCTAAATAAATGTAATTAAAATATTTTTATGTAATCAAATCGACGAGGTCAAAATTGTGCGATGAATCTTGTAATATATTTTTTTTCCATCATAGTTTGGCTATTTGACAGGTTTATAATAAATTAATAATCAATAAGACGCATCTTTACATTATTATATTTTTAGTTCAGCTATTTTTAAACTAATCGCGGTTGAATGTATTACGGGCGTCCATGCTAAAAAACGAACTATACTCGAGTGAAAATTAATTATTCGTATTTATAAATACTCAACGAATCAAAAAATCTAAATATTTTTGGTATTTTATATTTTGACGTAATAACGTCGAACGAAATTATCGTCCGTAAAGCGACTTTACAGACAACCATTTTTTTTATATCGTGTAACACATTTTTTCGATTCAGTGTGTTAGTGAATAATTATTTTTTTTACTCGCTGGTTTTGCAGTATGGATCCGCTTTTGGCAAGGACTGGCGATGATGGCGGTCTCATTAGAAAAAAAATATGCAGGCAAACTATGGTGTCAGTGTTAAATCTAGCAGCTGTAGCTGGATACTACTACACATCCCAAACAAACGTACGACCCGCCTTGTGTAATGCGCTTACCGTAGCCATAAGAATAGTAATACAACGAGTATTGCTCCCGTGTGTCACCTCCCGCTAACCAACAACAGTAGTAGTACCAACAGGTATTAAAATTTTTAGTTGATTAGCCACTCTTCATGGAACTCAAATTATTATATTCTATACTTTGAAGTTTAGGGTTTGTATTTTTATTTACAGTAGGAGGATTAACAGGAGTTATTCTTGCAAATTCATCACATTACCTTTAGATGTTCTAAAAGCTTCTTACTCCTACTAATTTCTTCTGATTAAATTCGTTGTGAGTTCCAAGCAGCCGTAGTCTTACACCCGGGACTGCAGTGGACTTCATTGCTTTTTTGGTGGTCGCCGCTGTTAATCCTGGCTACACAGGAGACACAGTGGTGGGAATGTGTGTTGGGCCTCCGTCCACCTTTTGGTGATCTCACTCACTTGCAGGAATACAACAATCCTCAAGGGCATGAGAAATTAGTAAATAAAAATGCCAAGATATGCTCATCGTCTTCTTATTAATTAATTTGTCATAACAAAATCATACTGGTCTAACCATAGTGGTTTGTTGGTTGAACAGATCACTTTTATCACGTTACCACTTTTTAGAAAATTATCATATACTATTTTATATGATAATTTTATTAGGCTTCTATATTTACACATTAACATAAAATTAGGTTGCCAGAGACGACCATTTTAATTACGACAAACATATAATGGCTGCTATAAAATTACGATATTTTTAAACTTTTTATTGGCAATCAAATTTCAGATTTAGTGACATTGATACTGACATTGCCTGGGACATTGTATTTGGTTTGCTACTTTTTTTTTCTAACGAGATTTTCCAATGGGATAGAATTTAAGGTCGTTCCTTTTTACATAGTCATTACAAGAATAGTCATTATAAGCATTGCATGGATCTCACTCAGCTTATGGGTTGGTTTGATTTTTGGGTATGTGATTGATTTTAATCGCTTTGAGTCAGAAACACTTAGATTTTTATATACTTATTAAAAAAAATTAACGCAAATAAAGCAGTGAGCGCATAGATTTTCAATTTTCTTTTTTTTTTATCTCTGAATTGTTATTTTCGTAAAAGAGTAATAACCTAAAAACAAAATCTACTATATAAAAATAAGTCGGGTTTTCCTTCCTGACGCTATAACTCCAGAACGTACGAACCGATTTCCACGGTTTTGCATTCGTTGGAAAGGTCTCGGGCTCCGTGAGGTTTATAGCAAAGAAAATTCTGGAAAAATTTGAAAAGAAAAGCGGGAAAATCTTTTTTCACATACAGCGCCATCTAGTGGCGAAACGGAGTTCGCCGGGTTTGCTAGTATTTTATAATAAATTAGATTTTCTAAAAAAAAAACTAATCTGAATGATACCATTTATGTAAGTGTTATTTGAAAATTCAGTATTCATGAAAAAAATATATTCATGTTAGTTTGATTATTATTTTTTGTTTGCTTTTTTTAATGCTACACTTACAGCCAGCGTTGTAAATTATTGCTTTGCTACATTTTTGAATTGCATTTGACTGATATAGTATTTTTATAAATAATGTAAATTGTAAATATTAGTTGATAATGTAAATAATAGTATTAATGGTGTAAGGCTTGTAAGAGTATTTGCAAAATTCAGATTAATAAATTAATTATTTGTATATTTATATACATTTATTAACAGCTTTTAGCAAAAAATATTATATGTAAGATTTTAAATTGCAGATAACATTTTTTTCTTTTGTTTTTACATTAATTGTTTGTTTACATGGAATGTTTATTTTTTGTTGTTAATGATTTTTAAATTCTACAATTAAACATAATACTTAAGTCAGCTATTTTGTAATTTTCTACTTTATTTTTGCAAAATAAATTAAGATAATAAATTAAAATTTATAAATATTTTTGAAAAATGGAAAAATATATATAATATTCTGGCAAGTTGGTCAAGACAACTATTTAAATAATAAATTAAAATTTAATTAAAGATTAATGAATTTTGAATTGTTTATATTATTTTTTGAATAATTAACATATTTTTTTTTATTTGAAACTTTTCTAAATAGTACATACATAGTTAAAATGTAAAATTTGCATGCTAATTGTTACGTAACACGCTTGTATAATATAATTCTAAAATATCTTTTTTATTGCCGTGTTTGCTGCAAATTTAAAAATTCCATTCATTCATTGACATCAATTTTCACAGATGGATTTTATGAGGAATTAGGATTACATCTTTTGCTGTAAATAATTACCTTAAAACCATTTAAGTTTTTTTTGCGTGGAGCGAGTAGAACGCTTACGCCAAAACCACTAAACCGATTTTTATGAAACGTGACACAATTAAAGACATCTACATGGTTGAGGTTTGTGTCGAAAAAAAATTGAGATCAATCATGTCCTTAGGGAATGATCATCAAATACATTTGTCATTGAAATCAATGGAAAACATACACTCAGCGAACCTACTCGCTCCACTCAACCTCGATTTCGGCCCCGTGGGCTAGAATCCGGCCTAGTAATTTTATAAAAAATTGCATGAAGCTTGTTTTTAAAAGCGGTAGTGGAAAATTAGTATTAGAACTTTAGAAATATGTTCATTTATGTTGTCTTCAAAATGAATATCTCTGTTACTTGAAATAGTATCTGCAATTACTGTGACATTGCGTCCCCGTAGTATGCACCCGCACATTGATGCAGAGGTAACCTTACCTTACTTCTAATACTATAGTCCTAATGGCGGCTGTAGGTTATCAAACATCAAGGAATACATAAACCAAATGACGTGTCTTAAAGCTTTTTAAGACCTTATTTGCCATATTGCTATCTCTCACATTGCTGAGAGGAGAAGTCAAATTCTAAGAGCTTATTACTCCTACTAATTTCTTTTGATTAAATTCGTTGTGAGTTCCAAGGCAGCCGTAGTTTTACTCCCGGTACTGCAATGGACTTCACTGTTCATTGCCTTTTTTGGTGGTCGTCGCTATTAATCCTGGCTACACAGGAGACACAGTGGTGGGCCCCCGTCCCGTAAAAAAAAACAATTGACGTTTGCTATACGTACCTCCAAAAAATCTGATCTGCTCAACGTAGAAGGTATTCATATACACCCCGTGCGAATTAAATAGACACCTTGCTAACTGAATGACGAACCAAATAGTTGAACGACTGCAATGGTTATTTTAACGCCGAGGTCGCGGGTTAGATTCCCGCATAAATCAAACATTTGTGTACGTGAATATTTCTATTTGTCTTGGCCTGGGTGATTTCTATGGATTCTATGTATATATTTAAAAAATGTATATAAGTTTATATATCAGTTATCTAGTACGCATAGTACAGTCTTCGTTTATTTTGGGACTAGATTACTCTATGTATTTTGCCCAAGAATACTTATTTCTTAGCTTCTATCTTATATTATCCCTTAAAGGAATCTCTGAGATCCTCAACGGGAGACGTGTTCAATTCGTTGTTGCGATTCTGTAAAATATTGGTGCAATGAAGAGTTATTGTATTACAATATTTCAATAATAATCACAAGCAGTCAAAATTTAATAATTGCTTAGAATATATTTCACTTGTAACGAATAACGTCACAAAATCGCAAAATGTCGTGTGTGGCACGTGAACCTTTGTAATCCATGTCAATATATTGTAAAAAAAACGAATTTGGTTTGTGTATTCAACAAGGTGCGGTTACCTACAACGGTCTCATGGACTACTTCTTGTATTGCTTGCAGTTATAATTTTATTTTTTACAATGTCAGTCACGGACTGAGTTACATAAACCAGGGCTGTGAATTACTATAAAGATAAAAAATATATACTATATGCACTTTTGTGTTTTTTTTTAAATACACGGCCAGTTTTATTCTTTTTACTGACTGTACATAAGAATGTTATATATAGCATGTGTCCTAGACTTTTAACATTATTAATTTAATCTAATAGCGAACTTTACTCCAAGGTAAGCCTAGAGGGCGTCACCGCGTAACATTGTGAACTAATTTATTGTTAATAATATTGAAGAACACAGCCATAATAGTTCCAAATTCTACCGCTAGGTGTAATCAAAATGGCGCCCGATTTGTTATCTATGGGTATGGTTGATTCATACATAATGGACTTAGGGTTACCACTTGACGTTCCAGATTTGATCGATCAACTTTAATGTTGGACTTTAATATTTAGAAGTTTATGTTAAAGTTAAATTACTTATTAGCTCGTAAGCTAGATCGTAATATTTTGAAGAATCATGCATTATATAGAAAAAAAAATTAAGTATATCTCCGAAAATATCCGACTTTCTAAAAGTGGTAACCCTAAGTGCTTGTAATATAAATGCTTGCATGCATGTACATAAAGCTATAGAATTAAGCATTAGCAAATATAAATAATGGATATGAGGAAGATTGCTATAATTAATATAACTGCATTTTTGGTAGAAATTTAATTTATTTCCTAGCAACACTTCTTTGAACTTTACAATATGGCTTAATGATATGTTTCCTGACAGTAATTATTGATTATGAGTCTACATTTATCTTTACGTTTTTACAGGGTCGGCAACGCGCGTGTGACGTCTCTGCTGTTACAGGCATCCATAGGCTGCGGTAACTGCTTTCTATCAGGCGGGCCGTATGCTTGTTTAGCACCTTTGTGATATAGAATAAATATGTAATGTTTATTCCACAATTAGTAACACGATAACCTTGTCATTATCACATTTGTACAGCTAAGAGCACGTCTATCCGACACTGCAGTCAATATTAGTTCCTATTTCGCGCTGTTACTACTTGCTCCACATACCTTAACCAATCATTTCTTGAGGGCTTTCATTAGCTTACGGCAACTAGTAGACATATAAATTAGAAACGTGTCAAAAAACCGCAAGTCAACAATTACGTCAAAGGAAACAAATTATTCAGCCATTAACAACAGTGTTACCAGTTTATAAAAATCTCTCAATTCTACCATTTCAGGTGGAAATCACGCCGTGGCATTCCAGCATGCACAACATGGGTTTTGGATTCAACAGAACCGTGTGGAACTCTATTATGGAGTTGCAAGATCAGTTTTGTGCCTACGACGATTATAATTGGGACTACTCCTTGCTACATTTATCACAGAATCGGCCTGGTAGAGAGAAATTTAAAGTGATTCTTTGTAAAGGACCTAGAGTTTTTCATATTGGAGAATGGTACGTTTTTAACTTTATTTACTTTATTACACCGCCGTGTGGTTTCCGGCAGACTAGAATAGAATCACTCCGTCTCTTCCCGTGGATGTCGTACAAGGCGACTAAGGGAAATACATTATAAAACATCGATCAGGCCTCCCCAACCCGTCTGGCCAGCGTGGGGAGTGTAGGACAAATCCTCCTTCTGTCTGGGACGAACGAGAGAGGGTCTTGCTCCTGTAGTGGAGACTAAAATGACCTGATGATGATGAAACCGACTTTACAGATAACCATTCTTTTTTTCATAGCGGCATCCACCACAAGAAGTCAAACTGCAACGCATCCACAGTGATCAGCAAAGTACAGAAGTTGTTACAAAACGCCAAGTCGTACATGTACCCGAGCAGGGTGACCGCCACCGTCACCGCTGGTGGAGTTAAACATAACAAGAAGTTGGTCAAAGGGAACGGGGGCTGGGGGGATATAAGGTAAGATTGATTTACTTGTGATAACTCAATAAAAGAAACGGTAAGGCATAGCGTATTTTTTAAGCTGCCCGACTGGGGAAGTACCTCCTCACAGTATACCGCAGCCAAATATCAATTCATATATCTATATATATAAAAATCAATGCCACTTTTCGTTGTAATTTTATAACTCAAGAACGGGCTGACCTATCCAAACCAAATGTTTAGGGTTTGTTCGGACTATTTAGTAGATGTTTTATGTGAAGTTTGCACAAAATCGGTAGAGCGGTTCTTCATTTATCACATTTTTTGTAACAAATGAATTCAATAAATGGCTGATCATTTTGTTAATGGGGATTTTGCTGTCAAATTGAAACTTATTTCAGATGGGGATTGTGCTGTCAAATTGCAATTTTTTTCAGTGTTGACAGTACTAATCATGTTGTTATGTCATTCATCATGCGGTCATTTCATTTTGGAAGTGCTTCGACTTTATGTTGCCTGTTCCAGCCGTTTGTTTATTCATGCTCAAAATGGAAAAACAAAAAATATTGTTTATCCAAATGTTTTGGATTAAATTTTAAAATAGCTAGCAATTAATAAAATATTTTTTTGTTTGAATAAATGAATTTAATGTTCCAATTAATTTTCTTTACTATTTCACTTTATACGTAGCGAAGCACGTACCGGGCCGCTAGTAATTTATAAAAAAAAATATGTTAGATTTCCGAAAAGTGAGCCAACTGGTTAGTTGCCAATGTTCTAAAATAATAATAAAAACGGTAAGTAAAAATACCCCTAGAACAAGAAAACATGTAGCAGTCGAGACCCTACATGTGCTCTAAATTCACTAAGCCGCCATTTCTAGAATGGATCCCGACTGCTACACATTTTCTTGTTCTAGGGGTTTTTCATTTCGAAATTACTTAGAAAGGCAGTTGGGTTTTTTAGTTTTTTAAATTACCGTTTTTATTTTAAGTTTTTTAGTTTTATTTATTTTGATATACGCAATGTCGCTCTCACAGTAAATACATATCTAGTGACACCCCTCAAGCTAAAATCCATCGAGCCGTCCAGACTGCGGCGCGCATTTGCATTTGAACTTGGCGCCAAAAATCCGCCATTTCGTTTTGTTTTTTATTTTGACGTACCTAGTGTCACTCTCACAGTAAATACGAATCTAACGACACTTCTCAAGCTAAAATCCAGTCGTTCGGGCTGCAGAGCGTTGCAAACAATTATACATACATACTCTCGAAAAACATAACCCTCCTTCTGTCGCAGTCGGGTAAAAACTATGAGTATCATAAAAGAGCTCGATGTCGTCGTTGCGCATGACAGTCTAATATAACATGCAAGTTAAGCAACGTCAATCGCAGCCTGTCCATGGATGGGTTTATTTTATCTCGAGTTCTGCCGTGCTTCGGAAGGCACGTTAAGCCGTCGGCCTCGGCTGTTGTCATTAGGTGACAGTCGTTAAGTCAGTGGCCTTTAGGCGGCTTGAAAACACAGGCCTCCGGTAACCCGATGCTGAGCAGCGTGGTGGAGTATGTTCTAAACCGCTTCAATTGAGGGGAGATCCGTATCCCAGCAGTGGGATGCATAAGGGTTGACGACGACATTTTTTTTTTATACTTCTAGAGTGGTAAACAAGCTTACGGCCCGCCTGATGGAAAGCAGCTACCGCAGCCTATGAACACCTGTAACACTAGGGGCATCACACGCGCGTTACCGACCCTGTAAAAACCTCTTAATTTTATGTTGAAAAAGTAAATAAAGCCCAAGTGATCACATATCACACAAAGTGCACAATAATATTTGATTTTATCGCGTATTTTAGATAAATCTCATATATTTGCAAGGAAAATAGGCGCCATTGCACTAATTACGTGTTCAGTGAGGGAAAGAGAAAGCAAGTATAAAAAGTTTATGAGGTTGTAGGGGGTAATCTCTGGATCTTCTGAACCGATTTTGAAAATTATTTTGCCTATAAAAAGCCACGTTATTTGTGAGTGCCATAGGCTATATTATATTTGAGGTGCAAGACGTTCATTAACATCTTTGAACCAAAGCCAACTTCACCTGCACGCGGTGCAGTCTGCTGACTGACAAACGAAGCTCTGGCGAAAAGAGAGGTAGGGAGCGTAATTGTAAGCTACCCGACTGGTGAATGTACACTCCACAGAATACCGCAGCCAAATAAAAATTCCCTTGAGGGTTCTCAAGGGAATTTTTATTTGGCTGCGGTATTCTGTGGAGTGTACATTCACCAGTCGGGTAGCTTAGCAGACTGCACCGCGTGCAGGTGAAGTTGGCTTTGGTTGTGTTCCTGCGAGTGAGTGAGGTCACCAGACAGGAAGGAGATGCTACATTGGCAGTAGAGGTGGCGGCGCGCGAACTATATCTTATGTTGCGAGCGTTAATATGGCTATGGTAACCCCTTCACATCAGGCAGGTCGTATGCTTGTCTGCCACCAAGACTTTTTCGTAAACGCGGGCAAGATTAGTTCATGTGAACTACTGCCTGCCGGCACCTACCCACTACCGTTAGTAGTTGCATGCGACTGCCGTGGCTGCTTTGGTCGTCTCTGCTCCACGACCACAGCACCTGGAGCAGAGACGTGGGTGGGGGTGGGGGGGGGTTTACTACTACCTAGTTTGCATGAACTAATTGGTGGCGGAAGCACGCAAAGTAGTGTAGATCAAATTGCCTGTAAATTTGACTTCCGCAAAATAACACCTGAATCAATTAACTATCCAGTAAGAATTGACTCACGAATATATATTTTTCCTTTCAGGGATCAAGAATTATGTGCAAACATGACGAGAATAGGCAGACAAATGAAGAAATACGTCTATTTCGCGTAGTACAATGTAAAAGAGTGAGACAAAATATAATAAACGGCATAGCTGTCCGAATATAATACTTATTGTATTGTGATAAGGTTGAAAATCGCTTGGCTAGCGGAACGAAGCGGTTTTTTTAAACATGGAGTGCTCCGAAAATGGAATCGAAGAAATCGGCCGATAATTTTGAAGATGTGATATGTACATCAATGTATTTTGTGTTCTAAGTCAATGCAATATGGTCTAAATTTGAGTGACACGTTGTCTACGTATACACAGACGTTGTTCAAAGCGATTATATAATAACCGAGAAGGTCGCTTTAGAATGACAAGAGAAAAGTGACTTTATTACCTATGTTTTAAAGGGCAATATTGCTTGCACTCATATTTTTAAATATTTTCCGTCGGTAAAACAGTCGCCTGATACGGCACCTATAACATCACCTGTGTGTACATAGAGGATGTGAAAGAGAGATGTAAAGTGTAGAAAAGAGACAGGGAATATAGAAAGAGATAGTGTATAGTTAAAATATTATTGTGCGAATGAATGCGGCTTACTTTTTAGGTTAATTTTAACCTCAAATTCACTAATATTACATCAATTTTAATCTTCTGGTTTTTACAGTAATTATTGCATTGTAATAACAAGTTCAGTACATGACAACAAAGAGATTTTACTATAGAATCAGCTGTGGCTTGTGTACATAATGTTTATAGGGGCTGGAAATAAAATGTATAAAATGGCAATTTTTTTTTCTTGATTTGTTAAAGTTGTTTGTGTTCATGTACTGAACCTTGATTTTACAGGCAAAGGCAAATTATATCGTTTTATACTTTATATTTACAATAGGGTGGTTTCACACTCACCCAACCAACACGAAAATTTTTATTTTTTTTCATTCGGAAATGTACAAAGCATGTAAAATAAGGGTCATATATTAATAGTTATAGTAAAAAAAAATGTTTTTTTGAAAAGATCTCAAATTAATTTACAGTATTTCGTTATATGTGAAACAATGCAGTATTCAAAATGTCATAACAATTAGGCAAACCAATTTTGTAATGATAATGTTACAATAAAGCACTTGTATTATTCCACGTAATAATATTTAATTTTACCGACCGGTTTCGCCACTAAGGCATTATCAAGGTAAACAGATGACGTTTATGTTTCTACAAAAACTTATTTAAAATAAAATTCTAAAAAAAAAAATGTAATGGTTGATGAATCTACGGTTAACTTCAGTGGAGTTCGGTCAGGTGAGTGTGCTAAACCTTTATATAAAAACGATATATATCATCACACTTCATTATTTCATAATAATAGGGTTATAAGCTGCCAATTTCTCACGGGAGATGTCGCCACTGGACTGTTTTTGACGGACGATCATTTTTTATTATTTTTTTGGATCTGGATACTAGTCTTTTCGAATCCAACTTTTATATTTCAATGCTTTATTTCAAACACAATTTTATTTGTGCTTAAAGCACACTACACAATGTGAAAATATTTAGAGTGAGACACGGCTATATGCGAGACAAGAAAGGCTATATCACCGTCTCATAGATGAATATAGTAGTGTCTCACTCTAAAGATAGCTATTATGGCTCAATTTCTTGAAAGGTGCATTTTTGAAGTAAAACTTCTTTACACTTGAGTTGGGGAGTAAGCTGGTGAATGCGTGACGAGAGCGTTACGGAAACGGCGAACGTAAGTTGAGAGGGAGATATAAATTAGTAGAGCAAAAGAAGTTTTACTTAAGTCGTGTGGTATAAAGCACATTCGTTTTCTTCCTGTTAACCTCAATGGCAAAAATTATGAACAGTCTAGTGTTATATGTCTCGAGGTTTATAACCCAATTATAATTTTATACAATGAGTAATGGACAGATTGTGCAATTACTATTTTTTTTTATATCATACAAAAATATAGTACTTGAGAATAAACATTTTATTGACTTATTAATCATTCGTAAATTACAAAAACAACTGACAAAAAATAATTAGGTCCTTAAAATCTACTTTATCAGAAATAAATAAAAATCTATGTCATTTTTAAGAACAGCAAATAGTTGCAAGCAATGCGAGCTACACAGCAAATTAGTCAGTGACGAGAGAGGTTGAACGTCGAAAGGACGTACGCCATTTGTGGATCTATATATAGCTGTATCCCATCGTATACTGTTTAGATATATATTGTAAGATCAACTCCATACCAGGCTGGATTCTAGCCCACGGGGCCGAAATCGAGGTTGAGTCTAGCGAGTAGATTCGCTGAGTGTATGTTTTCCATTGATTTCAATGGAAAATGTATTTGATGATTATTCTTCAGCCACTTTGACTCCGAGGTCGCGGGTGAAACATTTGTGAGCATGAACATGTCTGTTTGTATTGATCTGAGTGTTTTCTATGTATTATATGTATGTATTTACAAAAAAAAAATAAGTATAATATCAGTTATCTAGTACCCATAGTACAAGCTTTGCTTAGTTTGGGACTAGATGGCAGTGTGTAATTTGTCCAGGAATATTTATTATTTATATATTCCTCAAGGACATGGTCGATCTCAATTTTTTTTCGACACAAACCTCAAGCATTTCGAGGCCTTTAATTGTGACAAGTTTCGTCAAACGGTTCAGTGGTTTTGGATCCTATTCATTTGTATGAATGACTTTTCGGCGTATATATCATTCCGCCGCGCTCGCTTCGCTCCTTCCGCTCAGTTATATATCATATGTCATGGGTCATAAAGTCCATTATTTATTCTCAAGTACTGTGGTTTTGTTGCAAAATGGTTTCTGATCGATTCGTACTGTTTGAATTCATTTTTAAATAATCTTTTACTCATATCATACTACGTCAATGTACTTATTTAAATCGCACATAATTTAGCAGTATTTTTATATAATAATAGGTATTTACAAAAAAGGACAGTCTCGAAGTTTGGATACTTTTTGGAAAAAGTATCAAGTAACATAGTTTCGAAAACGAAACTACTTATACGTAAGCTATAAATACATTTCGACGGTGGAAAGATAAAATGCAACTCAACAGGACGAGAAAACTTTTTTCTTATTGTACACAAAATTGTAATAAATAATCTATCGAAAATCATAGTTAAAGAAGAAAATTATACAAAAATTTTTAAAGTCTTTAGTAATTATTGTTAATAACACGCGTTTTTTAAAGTTCTCCAATGACTTCCGTAAAGTTGGATATTAGTGGGTGTAATTTTAAATACTGATCAAATCAAATTGATAGAGGCGATTATGTAGCTGTTACTGATCACGAAACAATAAAAAAAACTATACATTAAAAAATATCATAATCAGTTAAGTGGGGGGTAAATGGTTTATCAATATCTTTGAACCAAAGCCAACTTCACCTGCTCGTCGTGCACTCTGCTGACTGACAAACGCAGCTCTGGCGAAAAGAGAGGTAGGGAGCGTAATTGTAAGCTACCCGACTGGGGAATGTACCTCCACCTCACAGAATACCGCAGCCAAATAACAATTCCCTTGAAGGTTGTTGTGTTCCTGCGTGTGAGTGAGGTCACCAGAAAAGAAGGAGATGCTGCGTTGGCAGCGGGAGTAGCGGCGCGCAAGTGATATATTATGTTGCGAGCGTTAATACGGTTACGGTAACCGCTTCACATCAGGCCGTATGCTTGTCTGCCACCCGACGTAGTATAAAAAAAAAGTTTAGTTTTTGTAGTATCTTAGTATCTGTCATTTTAGCGTACTTATACTGTAATGTTGATAACTGGTGAATGCGGCCAGAACGGAAATCCCGCAAAGGGCGCATGCGCGACAACGCCACGTGTCTCCTACCTACATAGTAACTATGAATCTTGGAGATAAACAACAAATCTTTCGATAAATTATTATTATTTAAATAGTTGTCGTGGCCAACTTGCCAGATAAATATATTTTTGAAAAATTGAAAAATTCACCTCCCCCCCCCCCCCCCCCCCCCCCGGTGGGATTTGAACCCACGACTTAGTTTGGTGTTATCAAAAAATAGCTGAATGGACTGCTATGCCTAGTTTAGTAGTGTAATTACTTAATAGGTTGATGACGTCACACTGTGACTCACATAGTAGAAATATGAGATGCAAAAATTCGTCAGCAACACAAACCTTCCTGGTAGCTCAGTTGGAAGAGCACTCGACCGGTCATCGAGAGGTCGTGGGTTCAAATCCCACCTAAGGGGGGCAGGTGAATATTTCCATTTTTCAAAAATATATAAATCTTTCGATAGCCATACCTTTATAATATAATAATATTGATTTATTTTTGTGTTTTTAGGGTTCCGAACCTCAAAAGGAAAAACGGAACCCTTATAAGATCACTTTGTTGTCCGTCTGTCTGTCTGTCTGTCTGTCTGTCTGTCTGTCTGTCTGTCTGTCTGTCTGTCAAACATTTCTATGTCGAGAATGCGTGGAGGTATCAAGCTGAAATTTGAACTGTATACACAAGTCTACGGTCCCATGAAGTTAAAAAAAAATCAAACTGCTAAGTTTACGTAGAAAAAAGTTACGGCCGTTTATTCAGCAAAAAACGCATATTTCGACACACTCAAAGGAATCAAAACCTATGGGGTACTTCCCGTTGACCTAGAACTATGAAATTTGACAAGTAACATCGTTATAGACTACAAGTACAGGAATAAATCTCAAAACTATACATTTGTAAATAGATCTAAAAAAATAGGGGGTCTATATTTTTTATAGAGTGTCGAAATTTCAAATTGAAACTACTAGTTCAAATGGGGTATCATATGAAAGGGCTTGATGTACACATTGCAAAATATATTTTATTTATTTTTTTCGACGCATTATTTCTTATTTATAATGAAAAATATCAAATTTAATAATGATACTACGTACCTACGGAACCCTCGGTGGGCGAGTCCGACTCGCACTTGTCCGGTTTTTTTTTTTTATTAATTCGTGCTAACAAATTAATCGTCTCTTTCAATTTGACCACCATTTAAAATTACAGCCTGTATATTATATATACGGGTATATGTCACCTCATCACTATTCCCTTTCCATCGTTGATATGATTATATAAACTGTTTATAAATTTACGAGACAAGTTAATAATTGAAGGTCTAATTCACATAATAATTCTTGTCACTAACTCATTGCACGTGGTAGCTGGACAGAGAAATATTTGGGTAGTTTTGTTTTTATTTTTATTTTATACCACTAAAGTAGCAAAGAAGCATACGGCCCGCCTGATTGAAAGCAGTTACCGTAGCCAGGGGATTCACACGCGCGTTGCCGACCCTGTAAAACCCTTCTTGAAGAACCCCATGCTGTAGTCTCCTGAGAAAACCTCGACAGGCAGTTCATTCACAGCTTGACAGTACGCGAGAGAAATCTTCTCTGGAACCGCAAAGTACGCGGCCACTTAGGCTCCAATGTGTGAGGATGAATTCCCTGTCGATGGCGAGCGGTGCGACTGTAGAAGGAGGCCGTGGGCATCATGTCAAACAACTCCTCTGAACACACCCCATTGTATTAGGTCCCCCTAGATATATAAATTCCTTTGTACCGGATTAATTAAATACTAAACTTAAATGCTACCATCACAATGAGTTCGCGAATATGTTATTTTTTTTTAGTTAAATTAAGTTTCCGCATATTTTCTTTACAGTATCCATTTATTAGTATTAATATTTTGTAAAAACTTTTTCGATCTCTTGGTTTCTGAGAACTACGGCGTTTGTTTTTTTGACACAAGTATTTCTAACTTTACTTACAATATTATCATACATTTTTCAAGCGGTAATATATGTATTTTATAAAACATCGATCAGGCCTCCCCAACCCGTCTGGCCAGCGTGGGGAGTGTAGGCCAAATCCTCCTTCCGTCTAGGACGGGCGAGAGAGGGTCGTGCTCCTGTAGCGGAGACTAAAATAACCTGATGATGATGAATATATGTTAGATTATATTTAAAACACAACTATACCTTATTTCTTAAACTCATTTGTTCATGTGCAGCGGGCGAATTATAATGAGTAAATTACCTACAGCGCACACACTTAGACACCTCTTTTACCTTAAGGCCACGCTAAGAAAAGTCGCCGGGCCTATGCAAGAATTCGTGTTGTTTCTACACACGAACTGTGTACACTGCTTCCGCGCTGACCAACAAAAAAATCTTTTTTGCGTTAGACATGCGTTAGACGCGCGACGTTTTGCTGCGATGCGGTGGTTTTCGTGCCTAGATCCGACAACATTCTTGTTGTGTACATGATGAATTGGTCCTATCTGCAGTAGACACGGTGAAATATCTTAGCGTGTACAAGAGGCCTTAGGCTTTTTAAATATAGTTTCTCATATTTTTAAACGTCTGTTTTTTATTTTATGTAAAGTTTACAAAGTTTCATAGAATTACCGCTTGAAGTTTTATTCATAATGACTTGAATACGTTTTTAAAATTGCTTCCATAGGGAGGTAATTCAAGAAAACGAATGATAACAAAATCGGGGGATACAGTTTGGTGTTGCAGCTACAAATCTATCATCTTCATCCAAAATTCAATCACACCACAGGATGATGAAAAGTGTGCTGTACGTGAATACGTTATATGCACTAAAATTATCTCAAAATGGCAGCATTTTAAAGACATATTCACGTCTAAAAATCTATTTAATATGATCAAATTCGCACAAACTTCGGCATTCTCGCTGATTTGACAGTGAGCCTTCTACGTAATTATTTATTCTATGTCCGAGTATTTTATTCTACGTCCAAGTGCTGTGGAAGTTATTTTAAGTTTTGTTAATTAAATTTGAACGGTATTTCCTAGGTATTAGAGGTTGTGTTAATATATTTTTTATGTGCATAGAATTATGGTGCAAATTCGTACGCATGTATAATTAGGCTAAGCTCCCATCACAACATTTTTACTTGATCAAATGGATCCTGTTATGCAGAATAGATCCAACTGACATTTTGTTACTTTTACGTTAAAGCTATTTAAAGTTTAATAGGAATAAAAATATCACGTAGTATAAGTTTTGGAAAGCATTATGTCATCAAACTGCTAGAATCTGTTGCGAATAAATAAAACTCGATTTGAAGTTTCTCGCTATGTATATCTCTCAATTTGGCATAGTTTATAGAAAGGAAGGAGATGCTGCGATGGCAGCGGGGGTGGCGGCGCGCGAGCGTTATTTTATGTTGCGAGCGTTAATATGGCTATGATAACCGCTTCACATCAGGCGGGCCGTATGCTTGTCTGCCACCCGACGTAGTATAAAAAAAAAAGTTTATTGGTTGGATCTATTCTGTATAATAAGGTTCAAATGCCCAATAAACTTTGGGTTTATTCGGTAATCGTTTATTGTTATTTTTTTTCTTTTAATTTTATTCTTAAATGGAGTCAAAATCTTGCGATGGGATCTTAGATTTATAATGGTTAGTAATTATTAAAATGCCATAGTACGTTAATACGTAATAATATAAAAATGGTGCAAATATTGTTGATATTGTCTACTACAAACAACTCTATTTTGTTTGTTATAAGGCTGGAAATCGACTGTAGATGTCTGGTCTTGCAAATTCTGTTTGTATATACCCACTGGTAAAAAGCATAATAGGTACCTGATGAGTAAAGAGATGCAGTGCGTTCCGTGATTAGGTGTAAGACTGAAGGGGGGTGAAAAAATATCGACAAAAAATATTTAAAACAATAAAAATATATAATAACTTTTAAACTTTCGCGTTGCATGATTTATGAAATATAAGAATTAACCTGGTCGAAACGTCAGGCAATAATAAAGTTATGTAAATACCCTTTTGCATGATCGCGTTAATTCCCGTTCTTATATTTCATAAATAAAAATATATGTTTTGTATTTTTTTCATGAATATTTTTTTTTATTTTTTACTAAGTAAAAAATAAAAAAAAATATTCATGAAAAATTTAAATAATCAAAAGTAATTGGTCGATTTCGTTGAAATAAAAAAAATAGGCGTCTCAGTTAATAGTAGGCGTTTTTTTTTTCACAGATTTTTTCAATATACATAGGTTTATTAGTGAAAAATAAAAATCTTAATTCATAAAAAAAAAAAATAGAAAACATTTATTTTTATTTCTTTAAATATTTTTTTTTTGTTTATAATTTTTTTATCTATTTTCTCCCCCTTTCAGAGTAACATTTTATCCCAGGACACACTGTATACAATCGCCCAATATAGTTACCGCCCAAAACGGTTACAATATGTTGTTTAACTAGCAATGCCTGTAAACTATAGTTAGGTTTTAAATACTAATATATCTACCTGTTTTATACAACCATTCATACGTCAGAGTGCTTAGTGAGAGTTATTTGGTCATATTCGAACGTGTTAACGTTTACAAGCCGACCGAATTGAGAAAAAGTTTCATGCCACGAGTGAGTACAGCCCCCTTACCACCATCTCTTATTGCGATTCAATAACTGAATCGAATGCTTATTATTATACCAATGAATAAGCGACTCTATTTCAAATGGAATAGAGTCGCTTATTCATTGGTATGAATAAGCATTCGATTCAGTTATTAATCTATAGGGTAAATATATCGTACATATCAGAAGAAAATATATATTGTGAATTTACCACATTGATTTACGTTTATAAATCAATGTGGTAAATTCATAATATATATTTTCTAAAATCATAATAAATATTTAAATAATATATTTTCTAAATCTGTAATGCTTATCCATCACAACGTATAGGTAACAAGGTGAACCTATCGTTATACGTGAAATCACAATATCATCACATTTTAAATATATAAATGGTAATGAAGATGAACATATGCTAAGTCATATTTATACTGTTACGAGCTAGGGTTCTAGATTTGGATGTAAAATGCCAATGACAACTTCCAAGGATTTATTCACGCAGGGTCTGGTCTGCACGTCTTCACAACACGAAGTCCACACGAAGATTCCAAATCGCAGGTCAAATCGAAGTTCAATAGTATCGCTGAGGTCGTAGGTTATCACTTGTCTCGCAGGTAGATTCGCTCGAAGTTTACTCTTCCGAAGTACAAACTGAACTCTACTATGCGCCGCGGCGGTCGCTATTTATATCCATGTATGTACTTCCCTTTGGTAAGACATCGTAATGTCTATAACATTTTCATGTCATAGTGTTATGAACCTTATGTCAGTAGACATACGGGTCATTGTTGCTTGTAGCGAAGTATGCGGCGACTATTCTAGAAGGTTTCATTCTAGATAATTCGCGACAGGACCGCGACAATACACTCATCATCAGTTTGTTCTTTTTCTATTATTTGTGGTCAGCGCAAATATGTCTTTTTCTTCCATTCACCCTTAGGCTCAATTTACCGCGTCGCGGAATATAATGGAAGCGACTTTTTGCCACGAATTTGTTCATAGCAGTTTATATCTTATACAATTGACATAAAGTTCATTATGCTATGAACTCCTATTTCCTCAGGACATGTCCGGGTTTTTGGAGTGTCCTGGACAGTTTTTAGCCAGCGTTCTTCATGAAACCTATTGATATCTGAGGTTATTATTATTAGGGTAGTAATAAACCCAGCGTCTAAAATTCTGAAACTGGGCGACTATTATACTATAGACTTGGCGACTAAAGCTGATATATAACACCAAACCTAACCTAGTATTTATGTGGTTCATTTAGTGTTTTTGTGGCTCATGCTATTATTTTCCTTATTATTATAACTTTACTGTTTGTATTACTACATCGTTTTAATATTAAATTGTCTTGGTTTTTCAAACTTCAAATCCTTGTTTTTGAAAATTGCGATTGGCAACCCTAATCTGTCACATAATCCAACCATCTCTTTTTTGATCTCATTATATCCATTTACCTAAAATTCATCGTACTCTTTTTCACAAGTCTCATATTATATGAGTCATATTTATACACTGTCATGTATTTAGCCGTCGTAGTCAGTGACGTATTGGGCGGTTGCCATATTGGGCGGTTGCCATAATGGGCGGTGACCATAATGGGCGATAACATTTTTGAGTGACAACAATTACATGTAAATAAGTCTTTAATTCTGCCGTTGGATTACAAAACTATTAGCATTGCGTAACAGTAATTTTGAGAAATTAGGATTTTTAAATAAATAAAATAAAATATATTTATTTCAGTCCAGAGAATCCTTAATTTTTTAAGTAACAATTATTTGATTAAGTTCATACAAATTATCTTTATTGAGGTGCTTGACAAAGCGACTGTCCAACCTATCCCCTATAGTGGACAGAATGGTGTTCGGGTTGGCGCGCAGCCTGCCAAGTGCAATTTATTTATTTATTTCAAAACTCATTTTGACTGTTGTGTTTTATATGGAAATATTTTGATTGATGCAATTTTGAGTATTACATTTAAACCAAAACGCTGTAAGCGCTCATAACGTGTTTTGTCATCCGACGGCAAAACTATTGGCTTCACGTACTTTTAATATTGTACGTCGATATAAAAGCAAGCAATGTGCATTTAACCTCCTGACCGCATTCACTGGACTTTGATAAAAAAATACAATAAATTTTAAAAGAAATTAATTTTATTTGACAACACTTCATTACCTACTAAGTATCTATAGAAAAATAAACGAAAATAAAAATAATTAGGTATATTTCTAAAGGCTAGTCAAATTCTAGGAAACGTTTGTGTTGTTAGTATTAATCACGAATCAATAAAAAAAATCCAAAAATTAATCAATCTTAAACGCGGTATGGTTATCGAAAGATGTCATGTTTATCTCCGAGATTCAAGTTTACTATGTAGGTAGGAGACACGTGGGGTTGTCGCGCGTGCGCTCTCTAGGCGCTGCTTACGCTAAAATGGCAGATACCACAAAAACTAAACTGATTTTGATGTTTTTTTTAAGGTATAATTATTTTTATTGTTTCGTGATCAGAAAAAGCTACATCTATCAATTTGACTAATCTTTAAAATTAGACCATTTAGTAGGTAGGTACGTATTTCGCCAAAATGGTTCCAATTCGGCATAGCTGAGGTGTAGTCCATGCGCTGATTTTCAGTTAGAACCATCACGGCGACTGGTCAGGGGCATGGGCTGGGCAGGTCAGAATTTTGTAGGCCGGGTCTCCCGCGCATTATTTTTCATACACACTACATGAAAGTTCACGTATAAAAATGTAAATCATACAATTACCAGGGTGGGGCGTGAGGGGCAGCTGCCGTCCTCGGACACGCCCATGTATACTTGCACAAAGTTCCTCACTCAATTATTGTTTTATCCGCATAGTTCTAAGTATTATAATAAACATATAAAATAAATGAAGTTTTTTGTTCACGTTGGATCGTGTCAACGTGAACAAACCGACCAAATAGAGAACTGTCATGTTGTGAATTTATAAGACGCGTGTTACATATCGAAATTATTTGGCTTACTTGCTCACATTTTGAAGTGAGCAACCCGGCTAATTTGGATATGTAACACGCGTCTGGTAAATTCACAATATGAAACTTTTTCTTAATTCGGTCGGCTTGTAAACGTTAACACGTTCTAATATGAGCAAAAAACTCACACTAAGCACTCTGTTGAAATCGAACAAATATACTGGTTATGTAATTTTATTCTTTTAATCTATTCAGTGCCAAGGTTGCCCACCGACGTCCTAAAAATCATTACTCACATGCCAAAGCTGCCTACTTGTACGTCAATGTCTAGAGTAAATAGCAAGGGCGGATCTATCCAAGGATTGTGGCACGGTTTGCATGCCCACTACCCTTCAGAAAAAAGGGAAATAATCAAATTCAGAAGTCCTTCATAAGTCATGATTGTTCACGAACAAGTGTGCCTTATTTCGGCACTGCCCAGGTCTCGGATCTTGATTTTAGCTAGACAAAAAATTAGTCGTTAATTTGTCGAAATTTGTCGCCCAAAGGAAAAAATTCTCTTGGTGTCGGAATTCGACAAATTGACGACTAATTCTGGGGAAAATGATATCTTCGCTATGTTATGTAGTTTAATAGATCCCGAGTGGGCCACTGCCACAAAAAAACCTTATAGCTCTTTAACGGGAGAGCGACAATTTTTTTCCTTTGGGCGACAAATTTCGACAAATTAACGACAAATTTTTTGTCTAGTTAAAATCAAGATCTGTGACTTGGGCAGTGCCAAAATAAGGCACACCACGAACAAGTTCGTACTCCGACTCGTCCTTGGCCGATTTTCGGGTGGCTGTTACCTCAACCTTTTTTGAAGCCTGGATCCGCACCGGCTAAATAGTATGTATGGCGGCGTGAGGCTCGAGGAAGGAGGCGAGGTCCTTAATGCTGTCAATGAATGGGTTAAAAGCCGGAGCTATGCGGAATCTATTGAACATTATTACTGTTATTGATATGTTTGAAGATAATTCTACTTATTTGTTTTGAAGGTTTTCTCTATTGATTGAAAATAAAGAATGTGAGTCGGAAATTTGTTTTGTTTATTGAATAGTCCTTACTTATACCCACAGGGGTGTAAAGTGGTTCATCAACATCTTTGACCAAAGCCAACATCACCTGCACGCGGTGCACCTTGCTGACTGACAAACGAAGCTCTGGCGAAAAGAGAGGTAGGGAGCGTAATTGTAGCGTGCCTTATTTCGGCACAGTCCAAGTCTCAAATCTTGATTGTAACTAGACAGAAAAGTAGTCGTTAATTTGTCGCCCAAAGAAAAAAATTTGTCGCTCTGCCGTCAAAGAGCTATTTAAGGTTTTTTTTGTGGCAGTGCCGAAATAAGCCTTATTTCGGCGCTGCCCCATAAAACCTAGCGAAAAATCTGATTTCACCCAGATGTTGCCTTGAATCCTTTCGGTACATATCGTCCACTGTCTCAATTAGACAACTTCCCAAAACACACATTCCCATATTGTCTACATCCCAATAGGTCTACTTTTTTTCCCACTAGTCAACTTTTATTTCCCAAAACGACAACTCCCATTTGGTCAATTTTTCTTTCTAAAACAACAACTCGTCTGCAAACCTTATTGATGGCGTATTTCTTGAGCCTAGTTAGCAGGATACACCACAGTCTTCTTCTAGTCATCTATGCACGATATGTGTCGAAATTTGTCGCAGAAAAAACAACTTTTTAGGGGTGTAAGTTGTTCATCAAGATCCTTAAACCAGAGCCAACTTCACCTGCACGTGGTGCACCCTGCTGACTGACAAACGAAGCTCTGGCGAAAAAAGAGGTAGGGAGCGTCATTGTCGGCTATCCGACTGGGGAATGTACCTCCGCCTCACAGATACCGCAGCCAAATAACAATTCCCTTGAGGGTTGTTGTGTTCCTGCGTGTGAGTGAGGTCACCAGAAAGAAAGGAAGGAGATGCTGCGTTGGTAGCGCGCAAACAATATTATATGTTGCAAGCGTTAATATGGCTACGGTAACCGCTTTACATCAGGCGGCGGGCCGTATGCTTGTCTGCCACACCCGACGTAGTATAAAAAAAAGGCGTAATTAAAAAGTTACACGCATTATAATAATTCTCATAATAGTAAGTATAGTCCGAGATCTTGCATCAAAATTATATCATGTACAAAATGCAACAGTAAAGTTTAAGCTACCGACTGGGCAATGTACCTCACAGAATACCGCAGCCAAATAACAATTCCCTTGAGGGTTGTTTTGTTCCATCGAATGAGTGAGGTCACCAGAAAGGAAGGAGATGCTGCGTTGGTAGCGGGGCGAGCGGCGCGCGAGCGATATTTTTATGTTGCGATCGTTAATATAGCTACGGTAACCGCTTCACATCAGGCGGGTCGTATATGCTTGTCTGCCACCCGACGTAGTATAAAAAAAAATGTTTATGAGACTGAAATGAAACAAAAAAACGGTTATAGAATTTATTGTCCAATTATAACAATACAGATTAGACCTTTCGCATGCCGCGGTCCCATGTTGGTACACCGCTAAAATTCATGACACGCAAGCATACGCAAAGGATTAATGTCAATGGTTACATATTATAATGGTGCATCCACACAGCAGCTAACTTGTCTAGAGCAACATTGTGAAACACGGTAACATTAGGTGTCTGTTACTTTTCTGACTGCTTGTTACTATTTGTTAATTTTTTTATACCACTAGGGTAAACAGGGGTACGACACTCGCTTGATGGAAAGCAGCCATTCCAGCCTGCGCACATTTGTGACACCAGAGTCATCACTCACGCGTTGCCGACCCTGTAAAAACCTCTTAACGCCTTTCTTGGAAAAGCCCATACTGTAGTCTCGTGGGAAAACAATGGCAGGGAATTCATTCCACGAGCTGACAGGTCGAGGTAAAAATACTTCTCCGGGACTGTACAGTATTTAGGTTCCAACGTGTGAGGATGAATTCCCTGTCGATGGCGAGCGGTGCGACTGTAGTAAAGATGCTGTGGGCATCATATGAAACAACTCCACCGAACATAAGTCATTGTATAGACAGTAGAATACAGAACGTGTTACTCATCGCCAAGATCGTCGTCGCCAGCCGATGGCGCAGGAGGGGGGCAAGTTGATATGAAAATTTTAGGTAAAGTCTAGAGCTCATGAAGCTTTTCACTTGTGGATAGAATATCTAGGGGGCAGCTGCCCCTCCCTACCCCCCCTTGGCGACGCTCATCGCGTCCATAACACAAAACTAAATAAAGAGTAACTTCAAGCAACAACCTTCAGTAACAGATTGACTCATCCACAAAACAAAGTCCGATGTGATCATGGAACCAAAACGAGTTAAGTTAGCCAGACTTTTCCAGCTTATCTTTGGAATATGAATTCTTCAGACTTACGTTTTTAGATTTTTTTTATCTCATTTAGGCTCAATTTAACCTCCGCGGAATAGAATGAAAGCAACTTTTTGCAACGAAATTGTACTTACATAGCTTAATGAAGTTGAACAACATATAAACTTAAATACGATCCCCGGAAGACCTTTTTTGGCTCGTATTTTAGTTTATACAGGATGATTGGTAATTATATGAATTCCTTTGAAAGGGATATAGAAGAGGGCAAATGCAATCGATGTAACCATGTAATGCCTTATGCAAAAGTGAACCATTTCAGAGATATTTCAAAGTTTAGTATTTAAAAAAAATCTCCTGATTTCTGAACAATATTTTTTTTAAAATAATCAGCCCTTAATTTAATATATTTTTATTAGTTTTGCATTGGTAACATCCCAAACTATAACAGCCATCAAAAGTACATTATTTACACAAATTTTGACACTATGCTTCGAAACATTCGACAACAATTAAACATCTAATTACCAATCACCCTGTATGTTTTACATTTGACATAAAGTTCATTATGCCGAAATTATTTATTATAATAAAAAGTTAATTGTGTATACCTAGAAATATATTTACCTGCACGTATAGATCATACAATTTATATTTTTAAAAATACGCGTCTTGAATCATGAAATTAATATATTGTGATACTATAATGTATTATTTGCACTATTAGGTCGTTGGTTAATATTAGATTAAAAAAATATTTCATACCAATGCATAAGCGACTCTATTTCAAAAGGAATAGAGTCGCTTATTCATTGGTATGAATAAGCATTCTATTCAGTTATTGAATCGCAATAAGAGATGGTGGTAAGGGGGCAGTGTTCCGCAAAAAGTATTATATTTATGGATTATTAGAATAATCTAATAAGCGGAACATGATACATCATGTTCCGCTTATTAGAACAATTGTCACCTATACTACCATGTTTCATGCAAATAAATTATTGAATTGAATTGAATTGTTGTTGCTTAGTAACATTTGGAAACATTATTCTATAACAAGCAACTGCAGTGTGGATGTAAGTACTATAACATTCAATACCTACCTACTTACTTATGTAATAAAAACAAAACTCAATATTTTTAAACTTAACCCTGTTACATAGGTGAGCAATTATCGGTTGATGGTTACAATTTGTTTCGAATATTTTAATAAAAGAAACATTTATGTTGGTACATATGACCTATAATTATTGCATGCTCCTAACATAGGTCGGAACGTATGCAAATTCATATTACTATCTAGCAAGTAACAAAAACAGCCTCCCCAATCCGTCTGGCCAGCGTGGGGAGTGTAGGCCAAATCCTCCTTCCGTCTAGGACGGACGAGAGAGGGTCGTGCTCCTGTAGTGGAGACTAAAATGGACCTGATGATGAAGTAACAAAAATGTAAAAAAAATTGGGTACATGAATACATTATGTGCACTAAAATTATCACAAATTTACATTACCGACACACAACTTTATATAAATGTGAATGGTCCTAATCTACAGAATTCCACTAGTGTTCAGTTCTTAAAAAATGGTTCAACGTTTTTGACATAAGTAATTTAGTCTATGTATGAGGCATGCGCATGCCTAAAGTGACCATACGTTCCGTTTTGAATGAGACTGTCCCTTTTCTCGGTTACCTGTCCCGTTGTCCCCAAACAAAGCACCGTGACGCAAAATAATCCCGTTTTCCGAAACCGCAAGAAAAAGCTCGAAAGAAGCTCGTGAGAAGTATAAATACATTTAAAAAAAAATGTTTCATATAATTTTACAATTACCTACTGTCAGAGGAACTTTGCTTTAATAAAGCTGAACTGCTGATTTATTTTTATTTTTCACAACTTGTTATAATAAAAATAATTAGAATTACACAATATGAATAAAGTTACACTTTTTCTAAATAAACAAAATTAAGAAGTCATGTTTATTTTCATTGTTAACCTGATAACTAGGTTATAAAAACTTCTGACCGGTTTTGAGTTCAAAAATAAATGATCAGTTTAGGTATGCAATATCTATAGAAATTTAACGTCAATGATCTATGTATAATATATTGTTATCTGCCAGAGGTGATGAACTCCATACTCGCTGACCACTCTTGCCTGAGTTATGGGCCATCCATAAATTACGTCACACGAGTTTCATGATTTTTTTTACCCCTCCCCCCGTTTTTGTCACAGCTGGTCACATTTGCGAGACTCCCCCCCTCCCTAGTGTGAAGTCACCTATTTTGCTTGTGCAATTTTACATCTAGAGTTGCAAATGTTTTTGAGTTGTTTGTAAGTTCGTATTTTAACACTTAGATTATAATAGATTTTGAAATGAAACGTCACGAAATTTAGTACCCCTCCCACCCCCTTGTCACACAATATCACACTTCGTCGACTCCCTCCCACCCCCTTGTCACACAATATCACACTTCGTCGACCCCCTCCCTCCCCCCTAACGTTTGACGTAATTTATGGATGGCCCCTTAGGAGCATGCATATAGAAACTAATTATACGTTAACCTTTTGACCGTCCGACTTCAATTCAGTTGTCGTGTCTCTAGCGGCCGGGTTATAAATCTATACTTAATTTTATAAGCTGAAGAGTTTGTTTGTTTGGTTGAACGCGCTAATCTCAGGAACAGTAGTTCTTCTCTACAAAAAAATATTTTAGTGTTAGATAGCATATTTTTCGAGGAAGGCATAACATCACGCTACCGCCAATGTAAAATGTTCCAAAAATGGAAAAAAAATATTACTTTTGAGGGCTTCGGTTGTGTGCGCTGCGTAAACGGTTCAAGTTACGCTACAATTATATACGACGGAATTATTCATCTTAATTAATTCATCTTAATCTTAATAGTCTATTTTTTAAGATTGGCTTCACTATCATACCTTTCAAATGGTAACCTTACGCTTCACTCTGAACGCTCTGTCTCACGCAGACGAAGTTGCAGAGTCAGCTAGTCAACAAATAAATACAAATAAGGATGTTGAAGCATGCTTCTCACTATATTAAGTCATTTTAAAATATATAATAAAATATTGCAAACGTTTGTTGTATATTCAGTCTCTATTATATTTTCTGTTTTAATGTAGTTGGCGGCTGTATAAACGGAAAAACATAAACAAACGAACACGGCTTCGCTGTCAGATAAATACGACAGAGGCGATTCGGCCCGAAAATATTTGACGGATAAATCAGACTGGTGCGGTCGAAAGGTTAACAAAATAAAGACTTATTTTATGCATTTTAAAATTAGAATTTGGTAAATTTCGACAATGTATAACTACCCTGTATACCAATCATTATAATGTATATTTTATAAAATGCAATTTCCTTGTGTTTATCAATGTCCCTTAGTAGGGGCCATCCATAAATTACGTCACACGGATTTCATGATTTTTTGACCCCTCCCCCGTCCTTGTCACAGCTGGTCACATTTGTGTACACATTTACTTAGCGGTTTGTATTTCGACGGTCCCTACGTATATAGCGACATGTCAAAAATGGCATTTTTTTTTTATTGCTATAGATTGCCCATAAAAAACATTTTCTTTTTTATTTTATTGATTGTATATAATTAAAAAGTAAGAAATTTACTCATTTGTCCTATAATAATATACTTTAATTACTATATCGTAGTATAAGCAGACATGTCTGAAATGACATGTCGCTTTATACGTAGGGACCGTCGATTTGTCGATTTTGTTGTGTCTTCGTTTTCTATAAATAAAATTCAGGTAGCATTATAATTACTAAAGTACCTAATGAATCGATTTAGATAAAAAAAGGAAATGATCGAAACTTTAGTTGGCGTAGTGTTCGTTGGAGGCATCGAACTGTTTGACAATTACCAAGATTTATAATCATTATAATCACCATTGTCACATTCATCATCGTCATATTCATCATCGTCATAATAATATACATCATCGTCATAATAATATGCATCATCGTTATATTCCTCTTCTTCTTCTTCTTCTTCCTCTTCTTCATAACATAGGTTCCAGTCTCTGTGCCATTGTAGTTCACGTTCCCATATATTTTTCACCTTCATGTACAACAGGACGGCAGCACGAGCATCTTCGACAGAATCGTGTTCAGTTTGTTGAATATTCATGTTAAGGTATGTAAAAGCTAATGACTTCAAAGATGGCTTGTTGCTTAAACACGTCTGAAAGCGAAATATGAAATACTAAATATTGGAACATATTTAAACTGTGATTTTTGAATTAACCGGCCAATTTTAATGTACTTAATCTAAAGAACAGTTCAGGAAGAGATCAAATACTCAATGACATGATATAGG
Organism: Hypsopygia costalis; assembly: GCA_937001555.2. Classification (NCBI taxonomy): domain Eukaryota; kingdom Metazoa; phylum Arthropoda; class Insecta; order Lepidoptera; family Pyralidae; genus Hypsopygia; species Hypsopygia costalis. The sequence continues at coordinate 3,057,526 of OW443355.2, forward strand.
AAGGGAATAGATAATGAAAAGTAATTCTAGATTCAAAACGCTATAATTTTAACATAAAAAACGACTCTAAACATTACTCTACATTTATTTATACAGGCTGATGATGATGATGATGAAAAAAATATGGGACCAATCTGGAAGTATACCCTTTCAAATAAAAAAAGTTTTTTCAAATCCATACTAATATTATAAATGCGAAAGTAACTCTGTCTGTCTGTCTGTTACCTTTTCACGTTAAAACTGCTGAACCGATTTTGATGAAATTTGGTATGGAGATAGTTTAATACCCGGAGAAGGACATAGGATAGCTGTTATCCTGGAAATCCCCCCCTTTTGGGGGGTAAGAAGTATTTATCTACTATAGAGGGCTCTGTATGATGGACTATCGGCCAACGTGGAAATAGCGCCACAAGTTGTGCTATAGCACGACTTGTGGCGCCATCTGTTGGCCGATTGTTTTGTTGTCCAAGGGCGGCCAACAGATGGCGGCACAAGGAAAAAAATATAAAATTTATAATCATTTGTCCTTCTTTTACGTCGAAAGCAACCTACGTACGGACATGTTTTTTTAAACGGGGATAGTTTACGGTCTGGAGAGTGACATAGGCTACTTTTTATCCCGGTAAAACATCTTAATCCCATGGAAAAAAAAAACTTTGTAATAATTTGTCCTTTTTTTTACTTCGAAAGGAACCTAAGTACCGACATGATTTTTTTTAATGGGGATAGTTTACGGTCTGGACAGTGACATAGGCTACTTTTTATCTCGGTGAAACATCTTAATCCCATGGAAAAAAATAAGCTTTGTAATAATTTGTCCCTTTTTTTTACTTCGAAAGGAACCTAAGTACCGACATGATTTTTTTTAATGGGGATAGTATACGGTCTGGAGAGTGACATAGGCTACTTTTTATCTCGGTGAAACATCTTAATCCCATGGAAAAAAATAAGCTTTGTAATAATTTGTCCCTTTTTTTACTTCGAAAGGAACCTAAGTACCGACATGTTTTTTTTACTGGGAATAGTTTACGGTCTGGACAGTGACATAGTTATCTTTATACTAGCGACCCGCCCCGGCTTCGCACGGGTGCAATGCTGATACTAAATGTACTACAGAAGGTCTTTGCGCTTTGTCCTATCCAGTCCTTCCCCAGTTATAGGCACACGCCGCGCCGGCTCCGCGGCCGGTACCGCCACAGCCGTTATGTCCCTGCATTTTAAATGTGTAATATCTTCTAAACTATTCATTTAAATTACATGCTGTGAAGGGCCATATTGATCTATATTAAATGCGCAATGTATTTAAGGTACTTAATTGGATAAGGATTAATTCTGTATTGCTTAAAATCGCTTCGTAAATAAGGCATTATTTCTTGTAAAAAGCAAAGGATAAAATAACGGTTATTGTGTGTTACCACTAAGAGATAGACATATACCATCGCGAACTTTTTTGTAGACCATTTTAAGGTGAACAATACTGTACTACATTATTTTGATCTATCTCGTTGGGTTCAGCCAGCGTTTGCAATGAAAGAGCAAAAAAATGTGTTTATTTACGACATCACATTAGAAACCTCTAAATTATCAGTGTTTTTCTACTATGTTATGCATATATTATACATATAAACTTTCCAGTTGAATCACTCTATCTATTAAAAAAAACCGCATCATAATCCGTTGCGTAGTTTCAAAGATTTAAGCATACAAAGGGACATAGGGACAGAGAAAGCGACTTTGTTTTATACTATGTAGTGATTATTCATTCTTCTTTTTTTTATTCATTCTTGGCTTCTCCAACTATATGTGGCACGTTTATTATATAGACGTATATGTTTTGTCCTGAGTGTGGGCGTTCCATCCACACTAATAATATTATAAGATTATAAGTATTAATCCCACGAAGTAAAAAAATACAAGAAAAAAATATACATAAATCAATTACAGCTCCCCTGGACCACGCGGGCGTAGCCGCGGGTAACAGCTAGTCGGTTTATAAATGACGGAGTAATGAAATAACAAACCTAACAGTGGCTGATGATGATGATGATGAGGAAAAAAATATGAGACCAATCTGGCAAAGAAAAAAGTTTTTTTTCAAATCGGTTTATAAATCACGGAGTAATTAAAGTAACAAACATTAAAAAAAAATACAGCTGAATTGAGAACCGCCCCCTTTTTTGGAGTTGGTTAAAAAAGAAACTCCCCTAGAGATTTATAGGAAACAATATTATTACATATTTAAATAGTTGTCTTGGCCAACTTACCAGAATATTATAAATATTTTTGAAAATGGAAAAATATTTATGTACATTATGAATAAAGGGCGCATGTCACTGGACAGCTCTTCAAGACCACTGATAAGTCCATAACCATAATGCTGAATGTTCTCATGGAACACATTGCAACAATACACGAAAAAAGAAAAAAAACATAGAAGTCAAACCGTAGGAAGAATCATTGAACAAAAATCATGCCTGCTTACAGTTTTTATTGTAGCGTATGACCTACAAACATTAGCGTTTTCCCCCCTGCGACCCTCCGAAAATAACTTGGCGACCCCTCTGGGGGTCGCTATAGGGTTGCCAGATTGAAAAATCTAAATATCTGGATAACATTTCAAAATGTCGGGATTTTGGGGTTATTGTCTAGACTTCTAGAGAAATGAAAATTTATGAGTCAAAATATTACGCGCGCTACGTGCCGCCAGAGGTCCGAGCACTGAGTGTGCCATTTTCAAATTATTATTGCGGTACATTTGTCAGGAGATTTTGTTATTTGTCAGGAGTCTGAACAACACTTGAAATGTCAGGGAAATCCAGAAATTCCCGACCATCTGGCAACCCTAGGTCACGAGTCACGACCAACTGATTAAGAATAACTGGTATAAATTACATGTTAATCCAATTTATAAATCCCAAGCGCTCAAAAAAAAAAGAAGCAATTAATTGCTGCAGTATTAAAAATCATGTTAGAAGTTCTGAAAATATGTTTTGATGAAAAATAAATAAATAAATATTCCAGGACAAATTACACAGCGCCATCTATTCCCAAACGAAGCAAAGCTTGTACTATGGGTATCTGATATTATTTAAAGATACTTTTTTTTGTAAATATAATACATATAATATATAACCCAGAAAACACCCAGACCAAAACAAACAGACATGTTCATGCACACAAATGTTTGCCTTGTGCGGGGATCGAACCCCCAAACTCGGAATCAAACCAAGCTCGTCATTATATATTCGATTATATATATGACTAATAGAAGTTATACATAGAATATGACTATGGGGGGGGGGGGGGGGGGGGGAGGGAGAAATAAAGGCCATCCTTACCTGTCTAAACAATCCATACATTGCAGTATCCCGGACCTGGCAGTTAATGTCATATAATAATTCAGGAGATATTTGTAAAATGTTCAAGTCATTATGTATATCGTGCCCAATCAATATGGAGTCTTCGATCATTCTTAGCACCTCCCGTCTGGCATTTTTATACTTTTTAGCGTTAAATAAATCTTCTTCTACTATACCCGTGATGGGTGTGCGGTAAGAGTATACTTTTTTACCTTGTCTTACAAATTTGTCGTATATGCATTTTCCTTTTTTATTCACAAGAGATACTCTTGCTAAACTATCAGTATTGTTTGGGTATACGCCAATCATTTCACAATCTATACCTATTATTTTCATAGCTGTAATATTTATTTTTCGAATTAGACAAATAGAATAAAGATTTATAAATTAGTTAGGGGCCATCCATAAATTACATCAAATGAATTTCATGATTTTATGACCCCTCCCCCCGCCCTTGTCACAGCTGGTCACATTTGTGAGACTCCCCCATCCCTAGTGTGACGTCACATATTTTACAAATTTACATGTAGAGTTGTAAATGTTTTTGAGCTTTTCGTTAATAGTTCAAAGTTCGTGGATTTTACACTTAGAATATAATAGATTTTAAAATGTCACGTCACGAAATATAAGACACCTCCCACGCCTTTGTCACACAATAAATACTTCATCGACCCCCTCCCTCGCCCTTAACATGTGACGTAATCTAGGGATGGACCCATATGAAGAAGAATAACCTTAAGAAACTTTTTAAGTTCTGATACAAACACAAAAAAACGATTGTCTAAACAACACGACTGAAGCAAAACTTCTTTAACTCTAACATAAACCTCCCTCTCAAGTTCCATTCGCAGTTTCCGTAACGTTCACGTCACGCATTCACATTCACCAGCTGAAACTTCCCAAGTCAAGTAAAGAAGTTTTACTTCAAAACTAGAGTTTTGTTAAAGTAATTATCTGACATTTTACCTGCTTTAGTTTTATCACAGTTTTTTTGAAACTTTTGCAGAAATAAAGCTTTTGTCAAACACAAAAGAATATTTTTTCTTGCACTATTTAAAGATTGTAAAATCAAAGAGTAAAGTTAGTATAGAGGAAAAATGAATAAAATACACTAATTATCGCAAACAATAGTATTTATCTCGAGGATTACGCGATAATCAATCATATCTTGGTATTCTTGGTGACAGCGATACGACGAGACGAGGCGATAAAAACCGAAAACAGCGTGGCGAAGCAAAGCAAGCGAAATGCTGAAAGAACCAACCAAAGACAATGATCTATGAAAAAAACTTGACACATGCCACAGTCATTCCGAACCCTTATAATCGTGACCATAGAGCAGGGTTGCCAGGTAATCGGCTCGGCTATGAAAAATGTGGATTTTACATTTTTTTTTATTAAAAACCGGACAAGTGCGATTAGTATTAGAGTTAAATTTTTGTGTACTTGATTAATGAATGATACAAGGAGTGAAGACGGGTAGTAATAATTTATCCCAAAAACCAACTTAAAAAAACAATTTAAATAAAATGGGCTGTTTATGTGTCGTGCATGGACACATAAAATGGACACATAAATAGTACCTTCACCTTATAGAAAGTTGCAGCCAATTAAAAACACCCTTGAGAATGGCTGTGTGAATATTTTTTTTTGTTTTACAAAATTCTGAAGTTTAACTATCTACTGCCTATTTATTTACTGTACCTAATATCTGCCTGCGGTGGGGTTCAGCGGCAGAACATACCTACAATGTCGAGTGAAATGTGAATGATAATAATAATAATAAATAAATATTTTATAATCATTGGTTTTGATGTTTTACAGAATGTTCCGGAAAATATTCCGGTACAGTATTAGACAGCTAAATCTCGAAACCTGAGAATTCTAGTACGTACATCTGGCAACTCTGCATTGAGTTTTCTTTTATAGTTTTATGGCCTTGGAGCCCGACTTTTACACTTCAGTTCTATAACGTTTTCTCATGTTGGTCTAGTATAGATTATTTGTTTTGTTTTTATACTACATACCACTCAGGTAAACAAGCGTACAGCTTGCCTGATACAAAGCAATTACCGCAGCCTATGGACGCCTCATCGCAACGCAACGCAACGTGCCATCAGGGACCCAGTAGAACTGTACTTTGTCAGTTACTCACAATAACAAGGTTGTATTTTTTTTTGTTCAAACGGTATCACCACATAATTACGTCAATGATAAATTTAGAAAACAATGTGTGAAAATCATAACCGGGCAAAAGAATGACGAATCTGTTCGTGAGCATGAGTGGAGCAGGTTCATTCCTAATATCAAAAAATGACATTGCAGTTTTGCGTGAACTATACATTTTTAACAGGAAATTAAAGAGAAGCATTCAAAGTAACAATAATCATTGTTACGGAGATTTTATTTAAAATGGAAAGCGTGGAAAAATCATTTAAATGTACTTTTACGTAAACTAGAAATATTTGTCTATGTACTAGGAAGATATCGCCGAATCCAACTCGGCTGGGCAGCGTTCGGAAAATTGCGTGATGTCTTCTCGTCCGACATACCGCAGTGCCTCAAGTCGAAAGTCTTCGACCAGTGTGTGTTAACAGTGATGACTTACGGCCGCGGCACTGAAACGTGGTCCCTCACGCCTTATGAACAAGCTCAAAGTAGCCCAACGAGCTATGGAGAGGGCTATGCTCGGAGTCTCTCTGCGAGATCGAATCAGAAATGAGGAGATCCGTAGAAGAACCAAGGTTACCGACATAGCCCAGCGGATTAGCAAGTTGAAGTGGCAGTGGGCAGGGCACATAGCACGGAGGACGGATGACCGATGGGGTCGAAAGGTTCTCGAGTGGAGACCACGTACCGGCAAGCGCAGCGTAGGACGTCCACCCACGAGGTGGACAGACGACCTCATTAAGACCGTAGGATCGCGCTGGATGCAAGCCGCTTCCAACCGGTCTTATTGGAGATCTAGAGGGGAGGCCTATGTCCAGCAGTGGACTTCCAATGGCTGAGATGATGATGATGATGTAATATGAAGGGTTAGATGATAGATGTGACGTCGCTAGTATTTTATTCTCCATTCAGATTAAAATAAAAGATTGCAGTTGTCTCAACTTTCCATGGAAAGTAAAAATAAAATTTTATTTGTTCGCATTGAATGAAATGAGGTACATTTTTTTGTGAATTACATTACGCTAGTAATAAAACCGGCCAAGTGCGAGTCGGACTCGCGCACGAAGGGTTCCGTACCATTATCTATAAAAACGTCAAAAAAATCACGTTTGTTGTATGGGAACACCCCTTACATATTTGTTTTATTTTTATTTAAATATTTATTTTTAAAGTGAATGAATATATAACTAAAAATTATGTGAGTATTTCAAGGGTCTACCTATATACCGTTAACAATTGCGAGCAAAAAGGAGCAAAAAAACCGGCCAAGTGCGCGTCGGACTCGCGCACGAAGGGTTCCGTACCATTATCTATAAAAAAATCACGTTTGTTGTATGGGAGCCCCTCTTAAATATTTGTTTTATTTTTATTTAATTATTTATTTTTAAAGTAAATACATAACTAAATATAACGTGACGTATACCTATCGCCGTTATCAATTGCGAGCAAAAACGAGCAAAAAAAAATCACGTTTATTGTATGTGAGCCCCCTTAAATATTTATTTTATTCTGTTTTTTAGTATTTGTTGTTATTGCGGCAACAGAAATACATCATCTGTGAAAATTTCAACTGTCTAACTATCACGGTTCATGAGACACAGTCTGGTGAAAGACGGACGGACGGACGGACGGACAGCGGAGCCTTAGTAATAGGGTTCCTTTTTACCCTTTGGGTACGGAACCCTAAAAAGCTACAATTAGTGAACATGGAATGGTTTTACCATTTACAATGAACCGGTGGTGTTCGGAAGACGAACATTTTATTTAGTGGTGGTTAGAAAATATAAAATTTTGGGTAAGTTAGCAATGGCAATTAAAGAAAGCTTTTTATGAGTAGGTCAGTGTAGTGTAGAAATCAATGGCGTGTCGATCCGCCATATTGTGTTTGTTGTTGTTTACAACGAAATACAGTGCTTTCGTCAAGTTTCGTGCGAATCGTGAGATTTACTGGACTAAAATTGTTTTATTTGCGATATAGACGCTTAATTAAACATGACAAAGTGTTCAATAATACAGTGTGGTGCAAGGAGAAACAAAAATCAACCATTGTTAACCTTTCACAGGTTAGTATTGAATACACATTATAACAATGCATATTAACAGATTGTATACTATTTTCATTTAACTTAAGATGGAAACTACCAGTTACTCTTCATTAATTAGCTTTTTCTCTAATTATCTTAAATATTTTCGTCTTTAAACTTATGTAAACAAACAACGCCTAGTGCTTTCAACGTTGTCGATAATAGGACTATTAGTGCTTTAATTTAAAAGATACTAGCGACCCGCCCCGGCTTCGCACGGGTGCAATGCTGATACTAAATGTACTACAGAAGGTCTTTGCGCTTTGTCCTATCCAGTCCTTCCCCAGTTATAGGCACACGCCGCCGGCTCCGCGGCCGGTACCGCCACAGCCGTTATGTCCCTGCATTTTAAATGTGTAATATCTTCTAAACTATTCATTTAAATTACATGCTGTGAAGGGCCATATTGATCTATATTAAATGCGCAATGTATTTAAGGTACTTAATTGGATAAGGATTAATTCTGTATTGCTTAAAATCGCTTCGTAAATAAGGCATTATTTCTTGTAAAAAGCAAAGGATAAAATAATGGTTATTGTGTGTTACCACTAAGAGATAGACATATACCATCGCGAACTTTTTTGTAGACCATTTTAAGGTGAACAATACTGTACTACATTATTTTGATCTATCTCGTTGGGTTCAGCCAGCGTTTGCAATGAAAGAGCAAAAAAATGTGTTTATTTACGACATCACATTAGAAACCTCTTAATTATCAATGTTTTTCTACTAAGTTATGCATATATTATACATATAAACTTTCCAGTTGAATCACTCTATCTATTAAAAAAAACCGCATCATAATCCGTTGCGTAGTTTCAAAGATTTAAGCATACAAAGGGACATAGGGACAGAGAAAGCGACTTTGTTTTATACTATGTAGTGATGAGGGGTTCTATGACAAAAGAAATTCCTAACGTGAGGTTATAAAGTCTTTTGTTTTTGAATATTATAGCCAATAAAATAAAAAACCTCGCCATATTGCGGAAAATTATTGTAACATTTTTAGAGTGGAGTTCTCCATAGAAGAGACTATAAAAGTACTACGCCATGAGAGGCTTTTTATTTTTCTGGCCAGGGTTTAAAACTAAACTATAAAATCTTGTGTTCATTAGAAAAAGCATATTTTTTGTGCCTATGGCTTCAATTCCACATCTGATGATCTGACAGAATAGGTAAAGTTTTTATTGGTAAAACTAAAACCTCATTATAATACCTACCTACTGACAGAGTTTTCTGCATTGATGTATACATTTCGTTTTCTTTAGTTGCAGGATGTGTAAATTTATTTCACTAAAACATTGCCGATGCTTAGTGTTTTATTAGTATAAATAAAATGTATGTAAGTATTTTACTTCATGACATTTATTATAATGACCATTAATTTAATAGACAATTCTTATGTCACATCTAGAAGAATAAAATATAAAAGAGATCTAACACAACATCCTTCCTTTCCGAAAGAAAAAAACAAAATAACATAAACAAATCCTGACTAAAATAGTAATTGCATTACAAATTCAATCTGACTGGTGCCTTCACTAATCGACCGAATCTGGTTACATGGGAGTACATCCTGGGTGATGTAGATGGACAAGATTGACCAGAGGTACCTGCAGTTGCATCACTTTGAACTGCATTTTGATTCGTATCTGCTTCAAAGTTAAAAGATATCGCAGGTGTTGGGATATCCGTTTGTCTCTCGCGTTCTGTCCTTACCTCTTCTTTCCTTCCAGCAAAAATTAGATGCCGTATATTTCTACGGATTCTCGACCGCTTGTCTTCTGTTATTAGATCATAACTTCTGGGTTCCGGTCGTTTATTAACAACTAACGCATATGTGCGTAATATTGTATCCCAAACTCTTGTACCTGGCAATAATTCTGGAAGGTCTCTCGCACCATGTCTGTTATTGTATGTTTCTTTCATGTAATCTTGACGTCGTCGTTTTTTTTCTTTAATTAGTTCTAAATCTGGAGTTACAGGTATTAATAATTCTTGGGCAATGGGTACATTTGTTCTGATTCTTCTACCAAATAACAGGTGGGCTGGAGAATAACCGTTCTCAATGGGCGTGCTTCTATAGGCCATTAGTCCTAAAATAGGATCTGTAGATTTTAAGACGATATTTTTAACTATTTTCACCCCAGCTTCTGCCATGCCATTGCTCCAAGGTGCATGAGGACTACTAGTTACATGCGAAAATCCCCATTGATCAGAAAAAATCTTAAATTCTCGACAATCAAACTGCGGACCATTGTCAGTTCTCACAATCTTTGGAATACCATATCTCGCAAATATTACCTTTAGGTGTGTAATGACAGATACAGCCGAAGTAGAAGTCAAAGTAGATATTTCAGGAAATCGCGAAAAATAGTCAATTACTACCATATAGTCTCTATTTTTCGCTGCAAATAAATCAATCGCTACAATTTCCCAAGGATAAGTGGGCACTTCTGAAGGAATCAAAGGCTGAGCCGGGTTTTGGCGGTGTTCTATACATTCAGGACATTGTTCAACTAGAGTACGTATTCTACTAGAAATTCCTGGCCACCAAACAGATTCTCGAGCTCTTTGTCTACACTTTTCTACACCGAGGTGTCCCTGATGTAGTCTAGTCAACATTTCCTTTTGTAATATATTTGGAATATATACTCTATGTCCTTTCATTATGAGGCCATTTTGGCATCCTAGTTCGCCTCTATATGAGTAAAAGGGAATTATATCATTATTTAAACTATTCTTGGGAGGCCATCCATACTGTATATATTCTTTCAGTAAGTAACACAAATCACTTTTATCTTGAATTGTACGTATTTCGTCTTGAAGGCAATCAGACATTGGTAATGCTTGTAGCTGAGCTATTATAGCTAAATTTGTTTCGAGTTCGATTGTATCGCTGTACTCTTGTTTAACTTGTAAAGGAGATCTAGAAAGAAAATCAGCTGCATGTAAATTTTTTCCTGCTACATATGTAATTCTGAAATTAAAACATGAAAGCCGCAGTCTGAATCTCTGCATACGAGCTGTCAATTCATATATTGGTTTATCACCAAGTATCTTTACTAGCGGTTGGTGGTCAGTTCTCAACTCAAAGCTAGGTAATCCAATTAAATACATGGAAAATTTCTCACACGCCCAAGTAAGTGCTAATGCTTCCTTTTCTATTTGAGCATAGTTTTTTTCCGATGGTATTAAGCTACGTGACGCATAGCTTACTGCATTCCACGTACTCGTTTCTGGCTCATATTGTTCAATAATTGATCCAAGACCATAGGAACTGGCGTCAGCTGAAACGCGTATTTTCTTATTAGGATTAAATAAAGTTAGCATAACACCTTGAGCTAATTTCTGCTTTATTAAAATGAAAGCATCATTGCATTCCTTAGTCCATATGAAATCTTTCCCTTGGTTTTTATTATCGGACTTCAATAAATCTCTTACAGGTTTCGTTATAACAGCTAGATTGGGCAGAAATTTCAGATGGTAATTCACCATCCCTAAAAAACTTCGGACCGTCGTATTGTCAGTGGGAAAAGTCACCATCTACAGCGACAGCCAGGCAGCGCTGAAGGCACTTGCTAAAACAGAAACAACATCAGCAATTGTCAAAGAATGCAAAAATGCATTAGAAAGGCTGTCCAGAACAGCTGATGTGACGATTGCCTGGGTACCCGGACATGAGGGTAATACGGGCAACGAAATAGCTGATGAACTGGCTAGGAAAGGGGCTGACGAAAACCAGGTGGGCCCGGAGCCAAGGCTACCAATCGCCCACAAAATAACAAAGGGAGTAATCAGCCGAAGAACAGTAGTAGAGACCAACCAAAGATGGGAGTCCTCGACAGACATGAGACAGTCGAAGATCTTCATCAAAGGCCTAGACAAAAGAAGGACCAGCCAACTGATGAAACTCTCCAGAGGCAACATGAGGCTCGTCATAGAAGTGTTAACAGGACACTGCCGATTGAACAGGCACCTGACACTAATAGGCGTGAATACCAACCCCAAATGCCCAGAGTGCATGGATGACGACGAAACAAGCTTCCACCTGCTTGCCGAGTGCCCCATGTACTCACGGATAAGATGGGAGACCATGGGGGTGGACACGTTAGACAAAGAAGACCTAGAAGACCTGAAGGTGGAACAGATCGTAAGGTTTTGCAAGGAAACAGGTAGGTTCGACGGAACGCCGTGATTGCCGGATAAACCCACATCCTCCCCCAAAAGGGAGGACCAGGGGAAATGGGTGAAATGGCCTCAGGTAAGGCTGATCACCCGCCCGACAGCCGGCGTCCCCGTTGGAAATAATAATTGTCAGTGGGAGGAGGTGTGTTAATTATTGCTTCTATTTTTCTAGGACATGGTTTGATACCTTTTCCTGATACGATATGGCCCAGGAAATTACAGTTATCTACTGTAAATGTACATTTCTTTTCATTTAAAGTAACTCCTTCTTGAACCATATTTCTTAAAACGGACCTTAGACGTGCATTATGTTCCTGTAGTGTTTTACCAAAAATTAATATGTCATCCTGACAGCAGACTACACCTTCTATTCCTTCTATGATGGATTGCATCTTTTGTTGAAAAACTTCACTAGCACAAGTTATACCCATAGGCATCCTGTTGAACGCATATCTCCCAAATGGTGTTATAAAGGTAGTTAAAAGTTTTGAGCCCTCTTCTAATGGCAATTGAAAGTATCCTTTGTTCGCATCTAATTTAGAGAAGTACTTTGCACTACCGATTCTTGCCAAACATTCATCTACTGAGGGCAGTTGATATCTTGATCTATAAATATTTTTGTTTAACTCTGTAAAATCTACACAGAGTCTTATAGTACCATCGTCTTTTGGTCGCACTACAATACCAGCGCAATATGCAGTTGGTTTCTCTACAGGGAATATGACGCCTTGTTTTTGAAGGAGATCTAACTCCTTTCTGAGTGGATCATACAGAGGTATAGCAATTCGTCTAGGACTGTTAACGGCATAAGGTCTTGATTTGGAGTTTATGCATATTTTATATTCTCCTTTTAATCTTCCTAATCCTTCAAAAAGAGTAGGAAATTCTTCTTTAGGGTTTACATATTTTGGTTTACAATCGTTATGTTCTAGATTAATTGATTTTGACACTGTATCTATCCTGTGTACTAAACCCAAAGCCTCTATAGCTGGTTTTCCTAGCAAAGGATCATTTAGATTTTTAATGACATAGATATCGGATCGAATTATCTTATTTTTCCAAATTATGTCTGTTGTAAATTTACCTTTAACTTGTAAATCACATTGAGCTGCCGCTTTTAGCTTAGTGTTAGTTGTATTTAAGTTAGGTTTATTCAGATAATCATAATGTTTTTCACCAATAGCAGTGACATCTGCTCCCGAGTCAATTTTGAAATTCATACTAATGTTGTGTATTTTTAAATTAACTCTCCATGGGTCTTTAGAAGAAATTTGTTCGCATTTCCAATTAGTTCCATCGATAGTTCCCAAATATACCGACTTCGATTCATCAATTCTAGGTTCTTCCGTATCAGAATTTTCTATCTCATTTATATTTTTATTGAATCTGCACACTTGTGCCCAATGACCTTTGTTTTTGTTGGAGAATTAGTTTTATTGTTTATGGTTTTATTGATGGCTGAAAAATATAGTGACATTGTAGGAATTTGAATTTAAAATAAGAGAATGTATTTTGTTTGGGGTTTGACAAAATTTAGTTGTAAAGAAGTTGTCGAGAAGAATCAGGAAAAAGATGTGGTAGATTGTGGTTTATCGTTTTAAGTTTTATTTTGATGAAATATATTTTATTATGAGAAGATGAAGTTTTTAAGAACATTTTAGATTGTGTGTTCCCAAAAGGTGATAGTGAATCAACCCTGAAAGAAACCCCTCTCAACACGTTGTGATTCAACAACAGGTCATGGGCCTTGCAAAAAATATTTTTTTGATTAAAAGTTTATATTAATAAATTAACATGGATTCCGAAAATATGGGTGAGAAATTTAAAACTGATTTTTATCCTAAACTAAACAGTGACTGTGATTATACCATATGGAAGAAAAAGATGCTTATTCTTTTACACGCTAAAGATTTGCATGATGTTTTGACTGCCGAATCAAAAGAAAAGGTATGTACACAGAAAGACAATAAAGCAAAATACCTAATTATTAATAGTTTGCACGACAAATATATTAATCATATTATAGAATGTGATACCGCTAAGGATATGATTACAAAATTAGATAATTTATTTTTGGGAAATAAAGAAACACAGATTTGCACTTTATTGGAAGAATTTTATAATTTCAAAATTACAGAAAACATCATGAATGACATTAGTAAACTGCAAAATAAAGTAACAAAAATTAGGAGCCTTGATTTTCAAATGGAAGACCAGCAAGTGATATCAAAAATATTAAGCTGTTTACCTACAAAATTTCACTACTTTCGAACGGCGTGGCAATCAACTGGAAAACAAGATAGGAATTTAGATAATTTGATTTCAAGAATATTAGTGGAGGTGAATCATCAAGACAGAAAGGAGAATGATGAAAGTGAAACAACTGCCAACACATTTTATATTAAAGACTGTTACAACTGTGGCAAGAAAGGACATGTTGCTAAATTTTGCAGAAACAGAAATACACATAAAAGGATGGAATACAAGGGAAATGCACTACAATGTTTTAAATGTTTAAGAATTGGACATAAACATACAGCTTGCAAAGAAGTAAATAACTGTAGTATTTGTAAGAATGACTCACATTATACAAAATACTGCTTAGATAGAGGATCAAGTACTGTAAGTAATGTCAAATCTTTAACAGTCAGTTCACATGAAATAGTTGAATTTATAATGGATTCTGGAGCAAGTAACCATATAATTAATAATGATAAATATTTACAAAATTTAAGCAATAAACAATATAGAATAGCAACAGCTGATGGTAACATACATACTGTTAATAAAGTAGGAAAACTGTACAGTAGAAATAACAATTGGACCTTCAGTGATGTTCTATATGTTCCAAAAATGATAAAAAATATTATTTCAATACCGAAGCTGACAGATTATAATTATGAAATTAAATTTTTCAGAAACCAATGTAAGGTCTACGATGATGGGGTCTGCTTTCTTACTGCGACCAGGGGCAGTGACGACCTGTACTACGTAAGAATTCCTATTGAGTATGTTAACCACATAGGAAATTCAAGGTCAGTCAACTTTTCTAGAATATCAAAAGAGGAATTTTGGCATAGAGCATTAGGACATTCCTCGATTAATAATACTAAAGGCTTAGTACGTGGTATTAATCTTGATATTAAAGATAGTATGGACATCTGCGAAGTCTGCACGCAATCCAAGTTATGTAGAAAACCTTTCAAAACAGAACGTCATAGGGCTACAAAGCCATTAGAAATTGTTCATAGCGACATCTGTGGGCCAATAGGGGTTCCAACTTTTGACGGATATAAATATTTTATCACATTTTTAGATGATTACACACACTTTATGAAAGTTTTTCTCATTAAAAGAAAAGATGAAGCATATTCTAAAATAATTAATTATATTAATGTGGCAGAAAATCATTTTAATACTAAACTTAAAACTTTTAGATGCGATAATGGGGGAGAATACTCATACTCTAGTAATAGATTAAAGAAATTTTTTGAAGAAAGGGGAATTAATATAGATTATAATATACCATATACACCCCAACTTAATGGGAAATCTGAGCGATTAAATAGAAAAATTATGGAAAAGACTAGAGCGTTACTATTTGATATGAGTTTACCAAAACAATTATGGGGTGAAGCGGTACTTACTGCAGCATATTTAACTAATAGGTGCTCGAATAGAATTAATAGTAGAACGCCGGCTGAAATGTGGTTCAACAGAATTCCAAATTTAGAACATTTAAATATTTTCGGTTCTTTGGCTTATTTTAAAGATAATAAACCTAATGTTAGTAAATTAGATTCAAGGTGCAATAAGGGTTTATTAATTGGTTATACGAATAACGGTTATAAGATTTGGGATCCAATTAATTTAAAAATACATTATTCTAGAGATGTGAAATTTGATAATAATAAAACAAAAGTTACTGAATTTTTAAAAGAATCTAATTCGAGTTATAACATGATGGATTTATATAGAATTTTTTGTGATGAAAATGTTAATGAGTGTTCGGTGGATAGTGATTCTCACTTTGAGAGGGGAAATTATAGATATAGTCATGCAGGGTCGAATAGTGATGGGAATACACAAGTGATAGATATTGTCGATGATTATAATTTAGAAAATAGTGATGGAATTAGTGCGGTTAATAATGATGAAGAATTTTTAAATAATAATGAAGAAAGTTTAAAGAATAATGATGAGGTTTTAAATAATAATAATAGTGAAGATGATAATGGTGTTTGTGTAAATGAAATAGTGGAGCCAGAGATTTTAAATGAAAATGTTCAAGAAAATGAAGATGAAGATGATGAACTATTTGAAGATGCAAATGAAATAATTAATGAACAAATTCCTAGAAGAATTTTGCCTAAAAGAGAGAGAAGATTACCAGAGAGATTGAAAGATTATGATTTAGAAAGTTCGTTTTTAACTTATGGTGAAGCAATTAAAGGTGATGAGAAGTTGTTATGGCAAAAGGCCATTGATGAAGAAAAAGATTCTTTGGAAAAGAATAAGACATGGGTTATTGTAAATAAGTCAGAAGCAGAAAATAGAAAAATAATTACAAGTAAATGGATTTTTACAATTAAACCAGGTGGAAAATATAAAGCTAGATTAGTAGCAAGAGGTTTCTTACAGAAATATAATATTGATTATAAAGAAACATATAGTCCAGTGGTTAATACTACAAGTATACGTTTACTGTTGGCAATTGCGGCTCAAAGAGGATACAAGATGAAGCAATTTGATATGAAGACAGCATTTTTATATGGAGATTTGGAAGAAGAAATTTTTATGGAAATACCAACAGGCTATAATATTGAAAATAGTAAGAATAAAATTTGCAAATTAAAGAAGAGTTTATATGGACTGAAACAAGCACCACTTATGTGGAACAAGAGGATAACCGAATATTTAAAAAAGCTAGGTTTTATACAATTAAAATTAGATCCTTGTTTGTTTTTCTGTAAAGAGAAAGAAATATATTTAGCAATTTATGTTGATGACGGAGTTTTAATAGGAAATAATATTTTAGAATTAAATAATATAATAACAAAATTAGAAAAAGAATTTGAAATGAGAAAGTTTGATAAAGTTGAAAAGTTTCTTGGTATTGATATAGATGTTAGAGATAATTTTGTAAAAATATATCAAAAAACATATGTAGAATCATTAATTAATAAATATAATTATGAGAATTTGAAACAAAGTGTTTATCCGGATATTTTGATCGATACACATCAAGAGGGGAAAGGGAGTATTGATGATGTGCATCGTTATAGGACATTTATAGGTTCTTTATTATATTTAGTGAATAAAACTCGTTTAGATCTTGCTTTTCATGTTGGGTATTGTAGTCGATTTCAAGAGAATCCTAACTTAAATGATTTTCTAAATATCAAAAATTTGTTTAGGTATTTAAAAAGCTCTGTTTCGAATGGGATTACTTATTTGAGAGGGAGTGATTTAACTTTGAGAGCGTATTGTGATGCAGACTTTGCCGGTGATCCTGATACTAGGAAAAGTACGACTGGCTTTGTCATCCTGTACAGTGGTGGACCTATTCATTGGTGTTCGCGTAAACAGTCCGTGACTGCTCTGTCCAGTACAGAGGCAGAATACATCTCAGCTGCCGAATGCATTAAAGATCTATTATACGTTCAAAAATTAATTCATGAAATAACTGGTAAAATACCAAAAACGGAACTATTTGTTGATAATCAGTCGGCTATTGTATTAATTAAAAATGGAATCTTGAATAGAAGAAGTAAACATATAGACGTTAGATTTCACTTTATTAAAGAAAAAATTCAAGAAAATAAAATTGAGATATTTTACTGTCCAACAAATTCAAATTATGCAGACATATTGACAAAAGGATTAGACAGAACAAAGTTTTTAAGATTAAGGAAATATATAGTTAGTGACACTTAATTAAAAATGAACATAGTGAAGTGATTTAATGTAATGTTATAGATATAATGATAGGTTAAGGTTGTTTGGCTGATTAATTGGAAATTTAGTTTTAAGGTTGTTTTGATTGATTAATTTGAAATTTATATATTAAGGTTGTTTAGGTAGAATTATTTTAAATTAATATTTATGGGGTTATATTTATTTAGATAGATTTGTTAAGTGGGGAATATGTGTATGGGATTTAATAAGTTAGGTAATATTAATTTAAGAGGGGATGTTGGAGAATTAGTTTTATTGTTTATGGTTTTATTGATGGCTGAAAAATATAGTGACATTGTAGGAATTTGAATTTAAAATAAGAGAATGTATTTTGTTTGGGGTTTGACAAAATTTAGTTGTAAAGAAGTTGTCGAGAAGAATCAGGAAAAAGATGTGGTAGATTGTGGTTTATCGTTTTAAGTTTTATTTTGATGAAATATATTTTATTATGAGAAGATGAAGTTTTTAAGAACATTTTAGATTGTGTGTTCCCAAAAGGTGATAGTGAATCAACCCTGAAAGAAACCCCTCTCAACACGTTGTGATTCAACAACAGTTTTTACATTTTATGCAATAACTATTTTTTGCTGGGCATGTTGAAAGTGCGTGTGAAGGTGATTTGCCACACCTTCCACAAGTTTTTGGATAATTTTTACTGGTAGAAGGGTAATTTTTATTCTTATTTTTGTTCTTAACAAAATTTATTTCTTCAGAGGGTCGTACAAACTGTTCTTGCCTTGTGATCTCTTCGGCCTGTCGTACTTTTGTGAGTACTTTTTGTAAAGTTATTTCTGGATCTAACTGTAACTCATTTGATAATGTTGTATCTTTGATTCCGACAATTATCCTATCTCGTATGAGTTCTTCTGATATTTTTCCAGATATAATTTTATCATATTGACACGGCTCTATCATTGAATAAACTTTAGAAATAAAATCATCAACACGTTCGTCTGCCCCCTGACATAACTTATTGAACCTGGCACGAGCGTGAATTTTGTTGTGTGCGGCAGTATAATAATTGGTAAACATGTCGAAAACTTTTTTATAATCCATTCTTTCTTGTGGCATTAAGTTGAAAGACAACATAATATTATCGGCGTTCTCGCCTAAAATGTACATTAAAGTACTTACTTGTCTTGCCTGAGGCATTTCGGACATGCCGGATGCCAATCTATACCATTCGAATCGTTTGCTGAAGGTATTCCAGTCTTCAGCTTTGCCTGAAAATATTGGGCATGATAGGTTCGCAAATCGCTGTCCGGCTATTGCCGGTTCAGGTTTTTGTATCGAATCTTGTTCCGACATCTTGTGTCTGATTTGTAATTTATTTTAATAGTTAAGAAACGCTGTCACCATGTTTTATTAGTATAAATAAAATGTATGTAAGTATTTTACTTCATGACATTTATTATAATGACCATTAATTTAATAGACAATTCTTATGTCACATCTAGAAGAATAAAATATAAAAGAGATCTAACACAACACTTAGTAGACGAGAACATTGTTTTTGCTGTTCTATACTAATGTTTAATACATAATACAGTCTAAGATATATTAATCTACCATGTAGTTTTTTAGATTGATTTTAGATACAACTGAGTATAAGTGTACTTTTTTTTTCATAGTCTGGATAATAATATAAATTAGGTGCTAGTGAAAATCTGGAGAATAAAAATAAATTTGTTGTACAAAGGGCAGCAGGTCAAGCTTTTACATGTAGGAATTCTGAATACTATTGTGATAGGTTGAATATACACATAAGTGAAGTATAAAGAACTCTAAAAAGAGTTCCTTGCCACTTCTCTATGGCTGCTGTCGAAGTAGCGGACAAAAAATATAAAAACGTCAATAAGTGTACACCTACTAAAATTGTACCTATATTGATTAAATGAGTTTGAGTTTAATGCGTGGCCCACTATACAATGTATTTCCAATCTATACTTGCCTTTGCAAAAATTGTAGAAGTGAACAGCATTCTAATAAAAGTATTTGTTACCTGTTACAGATTTCCTGAAAATGAAGGTTTAAAAAGAAAGTGGTTTAAAGCGATTGGCAAAGAAAATATCAACCCAAATGTTAAGACGCTTTTTGTCTGTTCATTACACTTCAGTGAATCATCTATAAATAGAACACTGGATGTTGTAAGACTACGTGATAATGTTGTGCCATCACTTCTACTCCCTGTAAGTATACCATAAAATTATCAAGTCTTGATTAGACCTGTATAAAGGCCGTCCCACGGCCATGCCACATGGAGGGAAAGTATATTAAATAATGAAGATAGAATATTTTACTGAAAGAAGACATCATTTTATTTTTAATAATAAGTAGAACTGCATTCACAACTTCATAAGTCATAAAAAATAAATTATTCTTTTACCAGGTTTCTGTTGCACCTTGAAACGTATAGATTAATTAAATATTTACTTATTTTTTAGCAATCACAAAAAGCAGCATTGGATGAAAATGTACCAAGCACCAGTTCTGGACATCAACATTTCATATTAAAAGAAAATGTGAGACCTCATGAGAAGGTATTTTATTTACTTACATCTTTGTAATAAAATAATTTTTACCATGTCTCTGTTGCACCATGAAAACGTATAGGTAGATTAATTAAATATTTACCTTTTTTTTAGCAATCACAAAAAACAGCATTGGATGAAAATGTACCAAGCACCAGTTCTGGACATCAAGATTTCATATTAAAAGAAAATGTGAAACCTCATAATAAGGTATTTTATTTGCTTACATCTTTGTAATAAAATAAATTACTTTATACAGGGATCCAAAAGAAAATTCGGCGTCAAAATTTTATTCTAAAATAGCGTTATGTGAAAAGATGATTATGCCGAAAATAGTTATGCGTTTCGAAATTATGCGATCCAATATGGACCCCTTCTAATCTCATTTTTGTCTAAGCTCTAGGCCTTATAGTCGTCGAGTAGTAACTGAAAACCCATTATCAAAAAAATATAATTAATAAAAATTTAAAATGGCTGTCAAATTGAAACAAATACTGTTGTTTCAATTTGTGTTGAGGATTTATTTAAATTTTTTACCGACAATTTTAACCATAATTTACTGCCTTTAAATTTGATACGACACGAACGGGTCACATTGTATATACACTTATTACCGCTTACCGTCAGGTTGACAAACCGTAATCTCAATTGGGCTGTCTGTCGTTTGTTACTGAGTAGTATAAAAAAATACATCCAGTTAATCTCTTCTATCCAATCGCTAAAAGGTTTTTTTTCTTTTTAGAAACGTCCTACATATGAAAGTCTACGGGAAACATGTGGTGCACTGAGGAAAAAGATAAGGAGATTGAACGAAAGAGTCCATCGGCAAAAAAAGCAAATAATTAACCTTAAAGATATGATTGCAGAACTCGAACAAAAGAAAATGATAAATAATGAACAATCATTGCTATTAAGAGATTGTGCTGGAAGTGAAGAATTTCTTAAGAGGCAAATAGCCAAGTCCAAAGGTCTGCCCCTGGAGAAAAAATATTGTGAAGAAATCAGAAAATTCGCACTCACATTAAATTTTCTGTCACCGAAGGCCTATGAGTATGTGCGTAGTGTATATAACTTGTGTTTACCACACCCCCGGACTCTGTCAAAATGGTATCAAAATGTTAACGCAGAAGCAGGCTTTACACAAGAAGCCTTTGATACACTTTCGAAGTTAGTGCAACGGAGTAAACACCCAGTACTATGTACCTTAGTACTGGATGAAATGGCAATTAGAAAATCGCTAACATGGGACCCAAAGTTGCAAAAGTACTTTGGTCGTGTTGACTATGGCCATAATATTGATAGCGACAGTTTAGACGAAGCCAGTCAATGTCTGGAACTCCTTTTAACATGTATAAATGGATCGTGGAAATTGCCTATAGGATATTTTTTTATAACTTCTTTGACTGGGGATCAAAAGTGCAGCCTAGTAAGTAATGCTATACAATTAACTGAAGAAGCTGGTTGCAAAGTGGTGGCCGTGACATGTGATGGACCTGCTTCGAATTTTAGCATGTTTAATTCTCTGGGATGCGACCTTTCTCAAACGAAAGATAATTCAAATACATCTTTCGAATGCAGTAACAGCAAGATACATGCTTTTATTGACCCGTGTCACGCTTTAAAACTCATCCGTAACACATTTGGCGAGTTGAGAATTCTTATCGACGCTCAACAAAGAGTCATAGATTATAAATATGTGGAGCTCCTCTTACAAATCCAAGAAAAACATGGACTCCACATGGGAACGAAGTTGTCTAAAGCCCACATTATATTTGAAAAACAAAAAATGAAAGTGCGACTCGCGACACAGCTTCTTAGCAACTCTGTTGCAGACGCATTGGAGTACTGCAGAAGCATTTTAAATTTGGAAGATTTTAGAGGCTGTGATGCCACCGTAAATTTTATAAAAATTATAAATGATGTGTTTGATGTGCTGAATAGCCATTCTATTCGACCACCTGGATGGAAAAAGGCAGTGTGCCCAGAAAACATAGGCTTTGTAACAGGTTTATTTAAAAGCGCAATTGGGTACATTAGAACTCTAAAATTTGATTCAGGCGAACTAGTGATTAAATCACGCCGTAAAACAGGTTTTGTTGGCCTCATAATTGACATGTACAGCGCATTGTCACTATACCATGATTTGGTGGAAACCCAAAAAATATTAAAATATGTGCCGATGTACAAGGTCAGCCAAGACCATATTGAATTATTTTTTTCATCAATCCGGTCAAAAGGTGGATTCAACAATAATCCCAACGCCGTTCAGTTTCGCGCGGCATATAAAATACTGCTCATCCGAGCTGAAATCAGGGAAGGCGGAGTAGGAAATTGCATACCGTTGGAACAGGTAAACATTTTGACTTGCTCAAGCAAATCTCCAATAAAAAATATAAATAATTTGACAGAAAAAAATAAATTTATGGAAATAGATGAAGATGAAAGCGACTTATACGAGGACTATATCGAATTAATTATGTCAAATAACTTGGACAAATATGATGAGTCAGTCACCGAGTACATCGCCGGATTTGTGAGCCGAAAACTGTGTAAATCGCTGAAATGTGATGATTGGATATCACTGTTAATGGGCCAAAAAAATAATCAAAGCTTGATTTATCAAAAATCAAGGGGTGGCCTGGTTTATGGTTCCGCCGATGTAATTAAAATTATAAAAAAAAACCGAAACATTATTAAAACACCAATTTGTCAAAAAAGTACGACCAGAAAATTATTACCTTTATCATAGAGAAAGGATAATATAGAGAAACCGTCCCATACAAAATATCGTGCCCCGGAAAAAAGTCAAAATTCCGTATTATTTCTAGATGGTGCTGGCAATAAGACATGAAAAAATTTAATACCGAATATTTCTCAACGAAATTTGATACATAATCATAAAATAATTTTAAAAATTACGCAAAATAGTTTTTGTCTGATATATAACACTAATAATAAAGTTAACAAATGATGATTTTCACTAAAAAAAAATCTTCAATTTTACCCTTACCAATAGATGTCGCTCATCAGAGCTTTTATGGTGATGCTTTTCTTTTTATTTAGTTCTGGCGCTAGTAGCGGCAGATTTTTTGTGCAACGTACATACTAGCGCCGCGGTCGAAGAAAAAAAGCAACTTGTGAACGAAATCTTTGCTCCTAGGAAAGTAAACATTATGTAATCTTATCATATCTCAGGCTGACTTATTGTCAGCCTAAGGGATGATAACAATTTTTTTTTTCATACAGTCACCATATATTTTTAGGTACCTATATTGCACAATATTGTAATTGCAGTGAATGATGGAACTTAAGATTTTTAACTTTTTTCTCGAGGGACGTTATATTTAATATCATTGTTCTCTAATTTCGTGCATATGTTATAAAAATATTTTTTAAAAATCAAATTAAAATTTGCTTTTAAAAAACATATACAATGAATGCGAATTCACAGCAATAGAATATAAAATTTCGCCACTAATATAAACCTGTCTTATAGCTCATTTGTTAAAACACTACTCGTAATACATAGTTCCTGAGTTCGAGTCCACCACCATTATCCTCCAATTTTGACATTTTAAAATTATTTATAACAAATTAAGGTTTTTTATGAATGTTTTGTAGTAGACTACATAGCAATGTAGTAGAAACATTCCTAAAAAACCGTAATTTGCATTTTTATACAATGTGTTCTACCGATTGTATAAAAGGGGGTGTGTTCAGAGGAGTTGTTTGACGTGATGCCCACGGCCTCCTTCTACAGTCGCACCGCTCGCCATCGACAGGGAATTCATCCTCACACATTAGAGCCTAAGTGGTTGCGTACTGTGTGTAACCGCAGGTTCCAGAGAAGTTTTCTCCCACGTACTGTCAAGCTGTGGATTGAACTACCTGTCGAGGTTTTCTCAGGAGACTAACAGCATGGGGTTCTTCAAGAAGGGTGTGAAGAAGTTTTTACAGGGTCGGCAACGTGTGTGTGATGCTCCTGGTGTTACAGGCGTTCATAGGCTACGGTAACTGCTTTCTATCAGGAGGGTCGTATGCAAAACTGTTGGGTGAAAACAAGCATACTACCCGCCTGTTGTGGATCGGTTACCGTAGCTGTATAAATGCTCGCAACATGAAATATTGTAGCCCACGGCCACCTTCGCTGTCAACGCTGCAACTCCTGGATTTTTTTGATTGTGACCTTACTCACTCGCTGGAACATAGGGATGTTTGGCTGCCGTAATCTGTAAGGTTGAGATACAACCTAGCCGGGGTAGCTAATTACTAAACTGTGCCCTACGTGTGTTTTGCCAGTCTCGTTTATTAGTCAGCGGGGTGCACCACGTGCATTGGTAAAATGATTTCTTAGTATTTAATCATTAAGCTATTTGTTTTTTCATTATAAAATAAACTTTTTTTTTCCAGTTTTAACAATGAATCAACATCGAAATCGTCGATTCGACAGTTCGATCTTTTTGGAGTTATTATTATTTAAATAGTTGTCTTGGCCAACTTGCCAGATAAATATTTTTTGAAAAATGGAAAAATTCACCGCCCCCCCCTAGGTGGGATTGGACCCCACGACCTCCCGATGACCGGTCGAGTGCTCTTCCAACTTAGCTACCAGGAAGGTTTGTGTTGCTGACGAATTTTTGCATCTTATATTTCTACTGTGTGAGTCACAGTGTGACGTTATCAACCTATTAAGTAATTACACTACTAAAGTAGTTTTTGGAGTTTTTGAAAGTTGTGTGGAGTTTTGGAATATAGATATTTATTGTACATTTTCAATAGATAACCAGGACATTAGATTGTACTGCCATTAGATGAGAGAAAAAGTTGAAAACTTTCACGCGCCTTGTCAATAAAGTCCAATTTACGCAACAGAATTTTAAACGAAAGATCGTTGTTATTATTAATTTATCAATCATCATGCTACGATTGTAATTGATAATGCATATTAAAATTTTGTGCAAAAATTGATAACAGTAATTTTTGTATGAAGCTTTTATCATTTCAATAATTCATTCTATTTATAACATAAGAATTCTTGTGTCATGCGATCGGTACGTAAAACGGAACGTGTGGTTTTAAGAAACTCTCATCGGCCATCGTATTTTGCTAAACAGTGGTACATACCTAAACCTAGGTAGTGGTAGGGTGATAATAGTTCGCGCGCCATCTAGCTATTTTTGATTAAAACAGAAAGGCATAGTTGAACAAATTGAACCTTCGTGTACTGATTTTGTTACTAATCAAATTACCTATATCTAATTTGGCACTCTTAGCGACCTCTGTTTTTCTTTAGAGTTACTAAATTCCGATATACGGTATTTTGTATGAACATGAATAGTCTTATTCCTATATCGTCGTTGCCTTTATATATTTAAATTTCTTGTAGATTTTTTTGATGGCCATAAAATTTTTTGCACCACCAATGTGGAACATAACCATCAAATGTTATTAATTAAAAGCATCATAAAAATTTATATTGATTTACGGTACCGATACCATGGAAAAAAAACTACCGAAAAAGTGTCATATCGGAACTACTTTAACAAATTGGTGCTGTTTCGTAACGAATAGATGTACTGTTGATTACATCACATATTACATTTACATTACATTTCGTTACATTTGTTACGAAACAGCACTGATTTTATTATTTTATTACTCAACTAGCTGATGCCTGCGACTTCGTTCGCATGGACTGAATGATTCCGGCGTATTAATAAAAATACGAACTAATGTAGATACATAAGAAAATACTTGTTATACGTTAAAAGTATTTTTTTTTATTTAACATTGTAACCATAGTTTAAAAAAAAATATAAAATAAATTAAGGGAGTCTTTCCTTCGGGAGCTAATATAAAAAGACCTGAAGTGTTACAACTCTCGAGAAAACCACGCAAAGTTGGCCATGCGAAAAACAACCAGTCCTAAGCTTGATCAGCCAATTTTAGTGACTTCTTTATTGTCATAGCAAAGCAAGTGGTCACAGAGAACTGTGTACGTTTACAATTAAAATGGATTTTTTGGAGAAGAGTGGTATACGCGGAATTAATACAGTTTCACATGCAACCATTCCCAGTGAGAATCTCAGCTTCAATTATATTTCGCTGCCAAGCATTGACTTTACTTTACTTCAGTTTTCCCAGTCCCTCCTGGAGCATCTAAGAAAAACAGTTTCGCCTCGTTGCTTAAAACACTTTCCACCACGAAATCAAATAAACTGTGATCTTGCTACATAGCGTCCCGCAAATGCACGTATTCTTTTGGTTTGTGCGAATCAGGGACGAGAGATAAAGGACGAACCATGTTCATAGTAAATTGCGTACACAAGAATTTAGTTACTCTAAAGAGCAACAGAGGTCGCTAAGAGTCACAAATTAGATAAAGGTAATTTGATTAGTAACAAAATCAGTACACGAAGGTTCAATTTGTTTAATTATGCTTTTCTGTTTTAATCAAAAATGGCTAGATGGCGCGCAAACTACTATCACTCTATCAATGCTTAAGTAGGTACGTAGGTACCTACCTACCATAGCACCTACGTACCGTTGTATCAAAAATGGGATGGCCGCGCGCCGATAACCGAGAGTTTTTAAAACCGTTCCGTTTTACGTACCAATCGCTTGACACAAGAAGTCATGTGTTGTAAATAGAATGATTTATTAAAATGAAAAAAAGTTTCATACGACAATTATTGTTTTTAACATAGGCATAAAATTTTAATATGCATTATCAATTAAAATCGTAGTCTGCTAATAGTTATATTATTAATAACAACGATATTTTATCGAAAGTTCTGTGGCGTAAATTGGACTTTATTGACACGGCGCGGAATTTTTTTCAACTTTTCTCACATCGAATCGACTGTATTGTTTGTGGTTTTTCTTTTACGTGATATTTCTCTATTTTTGCGACCATTTTTATTCCTATCTTCCATCCTATAAAGGTTTATTCATTAGCTGCCCGGCTGGGGATGTATCATCACCTGACAGAATACGGTAGCCAAACATCCCTATAGGGTCGTGTTGATGCGAGTGAGTGAGGTCACCAAGAAGAAAATCCAGGAGTTCTGCGTTGGCAGCGAAGGCGAGCGTGGGCTACAATACTTCATGTTGCGATTTGCATTTATACAGCCACGGTAACTGCTCCACACCAGGCGGGTGGTATGCTTGTTTTCATCCAACATTGCACAAAAAAGCAAGTTACGGTTTTTTAGTAATGTTTCTACTAAGTACATTGCTAAGTAGTCTACTACAAAATATTCCTAAAAAACCTTAATTTGTTATAAAAAAATATTTTAAAAATGACATAATCAAAGGACAATGGTGGGATTTGAACTCGGGACATAAGTATTATGAGTATAGTGCTTTTCCAAATGAGCTATGAGGCTAATTTATAACATTGGCGAATTTTTGTATTAGACTGTATTACTGTGAATTCGTATTCATTATGTTTTTTTTATAAGTAAACCTTAATTTGCTTATAAAAAACATTTTTAAAACATATGCACGAAATTAGACAAAAGTATAGTGGTAATCCCATACAAAATATTAAATATAGCGTCCCTCGAGAGAACAGTTGCAAAATCTTCAGTCCCGCCATTCACTGAAATCACAATTTATTGTGTAATTTAACTAAAAGATTATGATGACTGTATGACAAACAAATATTTTTATCATCCTTTAAGCTGACAATAAGTCAGCCTGAGATACGTTATGAATAATATTTAAAAAAAATATCTACAACATATTAAAAATAGGTACAAAATATTCCTAAAAAACATTAATTAGTTATAAAAAATATTTTAAAAATGACAAAAAAGAGGACAATGGTTGGATTTGAACTAGGGACTTATGTATTACTAGCAGAGGGTTCTTCCAAATGAGCTATGAGGGAGATTTGTGAGATTGGCGAATTTTTGTATTATAGTTTATTACTGTGAATTCGTATTCATTATGTTTTTTTTTAAAGCAAGCCTTAATTTTAATAATAAAAAAAAACATTTTTAAAACATATGCACTAAATTAGACAAAAGTAGAGTGGTGATCCCATACAAAATATTAAATATGGCGTCCCTCGAGCAAACAGTTAAAAATCTTAAGTTCCGTCATTCACGGAGTTCACAATAATGTGCAAGTTAACTAAAAGAATATGGTGACTGTATGACAAAAAAAATATTCTTATCATCCTTTAGGCTGACAATAAGTCAGCCTGAGATACGATAAGAATAATATTTACCTACTTTCCTGTCAACAAAGATTTCGTTCACAAGTTGCTATTTTTCTTCGACCGCGGCGCTAGTTTGTACGTTGTACAAAAAATCTGCCGCTACTAGCGCCAAAAGTATCTAAAAAAAACATAGCATCATCAAAAGCATATCAGAGCGACATCTATTGGTAAGGGTAAAATTGAAGATTATTTTTTAGTGAAAAGCATCATTTGTTAACTTTATTATTAGTGTTAAATATCAGACAAAAACTATTTTGTGTAATTTTTAAAATTATTTTATGATTATGTATAAAATTTCGTTGAGAAATATTCGGTATTAAATTTTTTCATGTCTTATTGCCAGCACCATCTAGAAATAGTACGGAATTTTGACTTTCGTTCGGTGCACGATATTTTGTATGGGATGAAAACTCTATATTAATTTATTTTCTCTATGGTGCGAATATATACCTAACAATCGTTCCATTTCAATTTTAGCGTACACGTCTAATAAACTGACTAAATAGACCACGTTACCGTTGTAAATAAAATAAAACGATTTCGTCTAACTTGTAGCAGGTAAGAATAAAAGTAGCACGCCGCGGTTTTTTTTTTTTACAATACATTCAATATTTTGTTAATCTATTTAGTTATTTTAAGTAACTTTTTTAGTTCTATTTGCTATTATAGCGTGTTTTTTTTACTTTTTTTAAACTATAATTTATTGTAAACACGTGTTGTTTATGCAAATAAATTTAACTTTGTTCTGCATCAGGTGTTCCAAATCTTGGATTTTTATACCTCGACAAAAAATGCTCATCAGGCTGAACAACTTTTGCTAAGGCGTCATTTTTAATATTTCTTATAGTTTACCTGAACCATTATGGTTCTGCATCAGGTGTTCCAAATCTTGAATTTTTATACCTCAACAGAAAATGCTCATCAGGCTGAACAACTTTTGCTAAGGTGTCATTTTTATATTTCTTATAGTTAAGCTGAACTATTATGGTGCTGCATCAGGTGTTCCACTTTCCAAAATAAATTATACCCTATATGTTGCCCAGGCTTAACAGCTATATAACAAAAAAAGTTTCATTCGAATCCGTCCAGTACTTCCAGAGATTAGCGTGTACAAACAGACAAACATTTTTTTTTTAAATTCTTACTCTATTACTATGTCTCCATCGCCTCCAATTGTTTTTTTGTAAATATATTCAATGTACAGACACATTATTTTTACTGTTTTATTATATGTATAGATGTAAAAAATATTTGGTGAAATACATTTTATGATTTTATTATAATCTTATTTTCTTTATTACTATGGTTTATTAAAGCCAAGATGTACCTCCTTTTATCTCTGCAAATGTTATCTTTCCTCACTAACTACCCTCGTATTTGGTCGTCTGTCAGTCTTGATTTGTAGATAATAACAATAACCACCAAATAACTTACGTTCAGGGCCGAAACTGCGTTAAACGAAAGCACTTTTGTATGGAACCGCGCGGGCGTCCGCTTAACGCAGTCTCGGCCCTTACGATCATTTAAATTAGCTGTTATTATGGATTTTAATGCAACAATTTTAAAATACATTTTTGCTTAAATAATAGTAAACGTCTAAGCAAAAAGGGTCCAGTAGTGGGGTATTGAGTTAAAACTAGATTCGGTATCTAGAATAGTCAATTGATACTTAGTAAGGATTGAAAAAATATTCAAAAACTGGCACATATTTTTTATCAGACACTAGCTTTCGCCCGCGTGGAATCCTTTTTTCGCGGAAAATGACAAGAACCTTGCGTAGTACCACAGCGCCATCTATCGGTGCCGTTGCTGACGTCATTCGGAGATTTTTTTCTAGGAAATCTGCTTTTTCCCGGAATTAAAAAGTAGCCTATGTCCTTTTCCGAGTTTTGAACTATATCTATGCAAAGTTTCGTAAAGATTCGTTGCGTTGTTGAAGCGTGAGGGGGAACAAACAAGCAAACTCACTTTCACATTTATGATAAGTACTAGCTGTTACCCGCGGCTTCGCCCGCGTGGTATAAGGGAGCTGCCATTGATTTGTGTATATTTTTTCTTGTTGCAATTTTTTTACTTCGTGGGATAAAAAGTAGTACCAATTTTAATGATGATCGGCTGCATAGTGAAGGCGAGAAGAAATAACAAACGAATTTACTTCTTTAACACTTATAATATTAGTATGGATGGAACGCCCACACTCAAGACAAAAAAATTGTTCACCACATAAATGTTTGCCGTGTGCGGGGATCGTACCCGCGAACCTCTGACGCTGAAGGATCGAAAACCTAACACAAAACATATATATATATAGGTTTTCGATCATATATACAACGTGTCCCAAAATTCAACGATAAGCGGGCGCCTGAAGGTGGACCTGCTCATGACCACTTGTAGAAAAATAAGAAAAAAAATCAAACTATTTGTTTTTTGTAATTACATTATAAATTTTGATATTCTTCGTAAATTGACACCCCTAATGATATTTTGAATTACCAGGACCACAATTTTTTCAATATTTCAGATTTTTTTTTATTTTCGGCAACCTAAGTAGTACTGCTATCCACCACAACTCCTTAAAACCTCAAAACGCCTAGAGTTTTGAAATAAAAATCAATCAAAATATTTTTTTTCTATAAAATTTTTAAAGTTTTTCACATTGAGTCCACTTTCACTCATTGTTTTGTAAAAAAAAAGTATGGACACTACTGCAGCAAGTTTTTTTAAAAATTGACACAATAAACCAAGATTCTAAAATGGTATAATACTCTAAGAAAACTAGCCACAAAAAAATATGCGTACCATTTCTAAGAAAGACTAAATTTTGTTCTTAGTAATCACTTTT
Source organism: Hypsopygia costalis (assembly GCA_937001555.2). Classification (NCBI taxonomy): domain Eukaryota; kingdom Metazoa; phylum Arthropoda; class Insecta; order Lepidoptera; family Pyralidae; genus Hypsopygia; species Hypsopygia costalis. Next base: position 3,088,884 of record OW443355.2, read on the forward strand.
GCAATGCGCCGAAAATAGATTACTTGTTGCAATTTCATAGAATTTCAATGGGGCATGTGTGTAGTCCATAAAATTTAGAAATCAGATAAAGATAGCGAGAGATAACGTTGGAGATGGATGTTCTTTGTTGAATATCAATAACGCAGGTTGAGAAGTTCCTGTTCTCAGCATGTCCAGTACGCTCTGATTCTTTAATTACTGTGCACCTTTTGGTAATCAATTGACGTGGTTCTCATACTAACGACTTTTGGCTTGGCTTATTGGACTGGATTTAAGTGATCTGCAAACGAAACTGACCTGGCATTACTTTGGACTGTGATTGTGTTTTGACTGTATCGAGAAAGGTACCTCAACGCTCAAAGACACCCAGATTATCGAGTATTTCAGAATGTGCATCAAGCGTTTTCGGAGGGTCAAGAAACGCTGGAAGACCTAGATCGGAATACGAAGAAGTATTGAATGAAATAAACATTGATAACAATTGAAACAACTACCTCGGTACGTGCCATAGAAGCAGCGACGGAAATCTCAAAAAGTTCAGCACATCGAATTCTAAAACGTCACAAGCTTCACCCATATCACTACAGGCGTGTGCAAACGCCTGATGACGTGATGTTGCAAAAACACCGGGAAGATCCCCAATTCCTAGACAAAATTCAATGGTCAGACGAAACAACCTGCAAGAAAGATGGCTATTTGAATCTGCACAACTTACATAGATGGAGCAATGAAAATCCGCACTTGATGAGACAAGACAAATCCCAATATCAATTCAAGGTTAACTTATGGACAGGCATATTAAATGGAAAAGTGATTGGGCCATTTGAGTTACAAGGAAACTTAGACGGTGATAGTTATTTAAACTTTTTACAGAATGATTTGCAAGAATTATTAGACGACGTTCCCTTAAGTGATTTACAAAACATGTGGTTTCAAAATGATGGTTGCCCAGCTCACTACGCCCGTCCTGTGCGAGAATACTTTAAACCAAGAGTATCCAGGGCGTTGGATCGGGCGACTTGGTCCTATCTTATGGCCACCCCGTTCACCCGACCTAAACCCCCTGGACTTCTTCTTTTGGGGTTGTCTCAAAGACAGGATCTATGCAAAACCCATCACAACATTGGACGAGCTTCGGCAAAAAATCACTCAAGCTGCGGCTCATATCAATGGTAGAAGATATGCACGACAAATAAAACGATCATTTTTAACGCGATGTCGTGCCTGTATTAATGCTGGTGGTAAACAATTCGAACATTTACTGTAATTTTAATTATGCAATAAATAAATTTAATAATTAAACACCATTTGTTTTCATTGATTAAACATTTTTCAACAACAAAAACCTACCTTTTCGGCACATAATAAAAGTCATTACTATCAACAAGAACAATTAAGAAATATGACTCTTGTTTAAAAATGGTGTGATTTTTTTTTGTGGCTAGTTTTCTTAGAGTATTATACCATTTTAGAATCTTGGTTTGTTGTGTCAATTTTTAAAAGAACTTGCCACAGTAGTGTCCATACTTTTTTTTTACAAAACAATGAGTGAAAGTGGACTGAAGGTAAAAAACTTGAAAAAATTTATAGAAAAAAAATATTTTGATTGATTTTTGTTTGAAAATTCTAGGCGTTTTGAGGTTTTAAGGAGTTGTGGTGGACAGCAGTACTACTTAAGTTGCCGAAAATAAAAAAAAAACTGAAATATTGAAAAAATTGTGGTCCTGGTAATTCAAAATATCATTAGGGGTGTCAATTTACGAAGAATATCAAAATTTATAATGTAATTACAAAAAAAAAATAGTTAGATTTTTTTTATTATTTTTCCTCAAGTAGTCATGAGCAGGTCCACCTTCAGGCGCCCGCTTATCGTTGAATTTTGGGACACGTTGTATAATAGGTAGGGGAAAAAGTCTTTTCGCATTATAGTATGTATGAACTTATAATAAAATATCTTTAGTTATACCATTTGTATCTGGCAGGTTTTGACATCTTTAAAAAGTTTAAATTTTAAAAAAGGTAATTCCAAATTCAAATTAGGTAAATGTGTGATTTTCACTTGTTTTTTTTACTGTCAAGATGAGTGAATCTAATGAAGAAATTCGATACATTTTAAAATTTTACTACAAAAAAGGTAAAAATGCAACGCAAGCGGCGAAAAAAAAATGTGACGTTTATGGACCTAGTGCAGTGTCTGTGAGAGTAGCACAAATTTGGTTTAAGCGTTTTCAATCCGGAAATTTTGATGTCAAAGATGCACGTCGCTCTGGTCGCCCTGTTACGGATAAAATGGATGCCATTTTTGAAAAAGTGGAGCAAGATCGGCATATCAACAGTTACGACGTAGCTGAAGAACTAGGAATTAACCACAAAACAGTTTTGGCGCATTTAAAAAAAGCTGGGTACACTAAAAAGCTCGATATTTGGGTGCCTCACGAGCTCACTGAAAGAAACCTAATGAACCGTGTACTCATTTTTGATTCTTTACTACGACGTAATGAAAGCGAACCGTTTTTGAAGAAGCTTATAACCGGTGATGAAAAGTGGATCACGTACGACAAGAACGTGCGAAAAAGTTCGTGGTCAAAGGCTGGTCAGGCTTCACAGACTCTGGCGAAACTCGGGTTAACCCGCAACAAGGTGATGCTGTGTGTATGGTGAGATTGGAAGGGCATTATTCATTATGAGCTGTTACCGCCAGGCAGGACTATCAATTCTGAACTCTACTCTGAACAACTGATCAGATTAAAGCAAAAAGTTGAGAAAAAGCGGCCGGAATTAATTAACAGAAAGGGTGTGATTTTTCATCATGATAACGCTAGACCCCACACATCTTTAGCCACTCAGCAAAAATTAAGAGAGTTTGACTGGGAGGTGATAATGCATTCTCCGTATAGTCCTGATCTTGTACCTTCTGATTTCCACCTGTTTCGGTCTCTTCAGAATTCTTTAGGCAATGTCAGGTTAACATCACGAGAAGACTGCCAAAACCACTTGTAGCGGTTGTTTGAACAGAAGTCCCAAAATTTCTACAGTAATGGGATCATGTCTCTATCTACGAGATGGCAAAAAGTTATCGAACAAAATGGCACCTACATACTTTAGTTAAATGTAAATAAACTTTATTAAAAAATGTTTTGAATTTTCATATAAAATACGAAAAGACTTTTTCCCCAACCTAATATATTATAGATGTTACATCGCAGCATCTCCTTTCTTTCTGGTGACCTCACTCACTCGCAAGAACACAACAACCCTCAAAGGAATTGTTATTTGGCTGCGGTATTCTGTGAGGTGGAGGTACATACACCAGTCGGGTAGCTTACAATTACGCTCCCTACCTCTCTTTTCGCCAGAGCTTCGTTTGTTAGTCAGCAGGGTGCACCGCGTGCAGGTGAAGTTGGCTTTCGTTCAAAGGCGTTGATAAACCACTTACACCCCAAAATGGGGTTGAATTGAACCAGTTATTGGTAGTTTAGTTATGTACCTACCTAACCTACCTATACACGCGGTCCAGAAAAACAATTACATAGGTTTAAAGATTAATTATTTATTACCATGCTTGTCTTATATTATTTTATAATACGTCTGATGACAAGTATACGGCCCGGCTGATGTGAAGCGGTTACTTCACTTCGATTCAGTCGGACTTACGGACGGACGAGTGACGACCCGAGCTAACCGTTTTCGCTACTCCAGTCGGGCACCGGTTTTTCTAATTGGTCAGACAGCGCGACGGCAACGGTATAAACTCGAATCGACAGGCGCGCAGAGTGACACGAGCGAGATGCGTAAGTAAGTTCGACTCAGCCAAATCGGTTTAATAGACGCACTGACGCGCTAATCGACGCAACTCGGTTTATGCTCAAATCGGTTTGAATCGGTTTAAAAAGCAGAGTCGCTACATCGGTAATATATATATACATATATATATATAGATAGGTATATACACAACACACTATAGCGTATATACACAAATTATATTACGCTATTGTAAACAATGTTGTATGTTTTTCCATTTCTATTGCAAAAGTAGCCTACGTCACTCTCCAGACTGGAAACTATCCCCGGTTAAAAATCATGTCAGTACTTAGGTTCTTTTCGACGTGATAGAAGGATAAATGATTGCAAAGTTTATTTTCTCCCATGGGAATAAGATGTTTTTCCTGGATAAAAAGTATAAAAAGTAGCTCATGTCACTCTCCAGACTGTAAACTATCCCCGTTAAAAAAATCATGTCGGTACTTAGGTTCCGTTCGACGTGATAGAAGGACAAATGATTAAAAAGTATATTTTTTATCCCATGGAAATAAGATGTTTTTCCGGGATAAAAAGTAGCTTATGTCACTCTCCAGACTGTAAACTATCCCCGTTAAAAAAATCGTGTCCTAGATTCCGACGTAAAAGAAGTACAAATGATTATAAACTTTATTTTTTCTCGCGGAAATAAGAGGTTTTTCCGGGATAAAAAGTAGCCTATGTCACTCTCAAGGCCATAAACTATCTCCAAAAAAAATATGTCAATCTGTTCGTTAGTTTCGACGTGAAAGAAGGACAAACAAACAAATAAACACACTTTCACATTTATAATATTAATCTAAATATATAAAAGAAGAAACTGACTGACTGACTGACTGACTGACTGATATATATATCAACGCACAGCCCAAACCGCTGGGTCTAGAGATTCCAAATTTGGTACGTAGGTTCCTTATGACGTCTAGGGGTGCACTAAGAAAGGATTTTTCAAAATTCATCCCCTAAAGGGGTCAAACGGGGGTCCAAAGTTTGTATGGGGAAACAAGATTAGTTGGATTGTTTTATCTGAAACTTTACAAGAGTACTTCTATAGATAAATGAATAAACACGTGTTTCAGGATTTTTCAAAATTCAACCCCTAAAGGGGTAAAATGGTGAGAAAACGTCTGAAAATCGTCATGGGTATTGTTTTTACGGTTTATCGGGTCGCTGATTACGAAAACAACAACTATTTTATAATCCAACATAGCCGATGTGTCATAAAATCACCCCGGGTCCGATGAGCTTGAAATATGTAAAAGAAGAAACTGACTGACTGACTGTTATATATATCAACGCACAGCCCAAACCGCTGGGTCTAGAGATTCCAAATTTGGCAAGTAAGTTCTTTATGATGTCTAAGGGTGCACTAAGAAAGATTTTTTCAAAATTCAAACCCTAAGGGGGTGAAATGGGGGTCCAAAGTTTGTATGGGGAAAGAAGATTAGTTGGACTATTTTATCCGAAACTTTACATGAGTACTTCTATGGATAAATGAGTAAACACGTATTTCAGGATTTTTCAAAATCCATCCCCTAAAGGGGTAAAATGGGGCGAAAAAGTCTGAAAATCGTCATGGGTATTGTTTTTATGGTTTATCGGGTTGCTGATTACGAAAACAACAACTATTTTATGATCTAACATAGCCGACGTGACATAAAATCACCCCTGTGGGGATGCGATGGGGTTGAAGTATATAAAAGAGGAAACTGAATGACTCACTGATATATATCAACGCACAGCCCAAACTGCTGGGTCTAGAGATTCCAAATTTGGCACGTAGGTTCCTTATGATGTCTAGGGGTGCACTAAGAAAGGACTTTTCAAAATTCATCCCCGAAGGGGTTGAAACTGGGGTCCAAAGTTTGTATGGGGAAACAAGATTAGTTGGACTATTTTATCCGAAACTTTACACGAGTACTTCTATCTTTGAGTATTAATCGACAGGAGATGCCTTAACGAAACTCTTCGAACAAATTTTTTCACCACTTTTAGCGGGGGGCGAGGTAAACACGTACAGCACACCACCAAAAGACGTAATTAACTCGCAGACACAAATTTTGCTGTTGCGATAAACGCACACTACAAAAAAAATCAACACATCAAAAATTACACGCACACAGACACAGATTTCACGTAACTATGCAGCATACATACGAAAAAGTTAGTGATGGGGCACATCTGAAGAATGAGTCAAATCAGTTTGATGAATGAACTGAATTGTCTTATACTATTTAATAAAAAATTGTAAAAGTGAAAATACTGTACATTAAAGATATTATTCAAAAAATATTTTTGTTTGTATGTATGTCTGTCTGTATGAATGTGTCTTTGTGTCATTAGCACTCTCGTGCAGCTAAACTGTGGTATGAACTGTCTTCTATTATACGAGTACGCTGGACTACATACGAACTTGTAGTATAGAGGTCAGTGGAAACAACCTTCAAGAAAAGAGCGTACGCCCATCTAAAAACCCAGCTACACACTTGTATCCCTTCATGCAGTTGCTTAAATAATTTCTTATCCTTTATTTGATTTTATCGGACAAAACCTTGTTTGAGAACATGAAATATTGACAATTGATTTTTTAACAGATATCCTTATTTAATATTTTAAATGTGAACATCCAAAGATCCAAACATCTTCGTCTTGATGTTTAGATCTTTGGTTGTTACTCAATCACGCAATAACGGCTAAACGGATTTAGATGAAATTTGGTATGGAGATAGTTTGAGTCCCGGGGAATAGCAGATACTTTTCTAACGCAGGTGAAGCCGCGGGGCGTAGCTAGTATTATATAAAGTAGATTGGTATTTGTAAGAACCTATGAATATGAAATTATATTATAATAAGTAAGGGTCATCTGTCCCCACATATAAAGTTATTTATACATATGAATGAGGAAAGGGAAAGCAATAAAACAAATTGTTAATTTAATTAGAATGGCCACATATTTATTTAAATTAAATTCTAATGTAGGGATTTCTAAAACCCGCTTAAGACGGTTTTCATTAATTAGTATTTTTATTGATTTTTAAAATAAATAAGTTTATTGTATACGTGACGAATACATTCTTGGGGTCTACTTTTTTTTTTCAAATTTTGAAATGGATTTGTGGGGCAGAAATGGGACAGACAATATTTTAATTTTTATCCTTCATTTGATGTTATCGGAAAAATACCCGGGTTTAAAAATTAAATGTATGCCTACTACATATATTGAAGTAGTCAAAGATTTAAGAAAATCAAAGAAATACTGACTCACCAAACAAGGACAGAGTCGCAAAGAAGGCATTGCACCTTCAATCAATGTCTTTCTGTTATTAGCATTTTTGTAGCTTTCCGGAGTAAAGTGCTCCGAACAGATAACACTTGTATGTATAGGTTTCCAAGAATCATTTTCGTCATTACAAATTTTTTCTTATAAATAGGGATCTTTTGGAAATCTAAAAGGAAATACAATTATATTAAATAAAGCCTATAAATAATAGTATCTGTATAACGTATACACTCATAGTCCCACACTAAATGTATTGCTTTTACCTACTTTTTTTTTAGCCAACAATTATTTTCATTTCCAGACAAAATTTCAATATTGTATGTCCAGAGAAAGGTAATTTTTCTAATTCACCTTACAAGATTTAAATGTAACATACATCTATACCTACTATTTAATTCAATATCTAATAAAAAATCTGACTATTATACGAACTGCAGTAATTGAATGAGTGAATGATTCATTCAAATGTTGAATCGCTTTTTTGACTTTGTCACATCCCTAAAGCCTGTACCACTGTATTCATGTTTACATTTCTCTGTCGTTTACGTATCGCAACGGTTTTTACTTTAAATGGAGATTGTACTTTAATACACATTTAATAGTTAGTAAAAATACTTACTTATGATAGAAAACGCGATCTTGTTGCGAATTTAAGCTATCAGATCGCCTTTTGCACGATAATACTGCACAACTCACCATTTTTCGAGAGAAACGTCACGCGACACGGAGCGATGCAAAATGACGGTGAAGCGACTTGAAGTAGTTTTATATAACGTGTATGACCAGTTGACCAATGTACTTTGCCGGAGGGGGTTGCCCGCGTATGGCATCTCCAGTCGATTAATACTCAAAGACTTCTATAGATAAATGAGTAAACATATGTTTCAGGATTTTTCCAAATTCAACCCCCAAAGCGGTAAAACGGGATGAAAAAGTCTGAAAATCGACATGGGTATTGTTTTTACGGTTTATCGGGTCGCTGATAACGAAAACAACAACTATTTTATAATCCAACAAGGCCGACATGACATAAATCACCCCTGTGGGGGTGCGGTGGGGTTAAAATGTCATAATATCTATATGGGTGTTGATTCTATGGTTTTCTGGGACGGCAATTACAAAAATGGCATCGATTTGAAAATATCAACCCCTAAGAGGGTAAAATGGGGTCAAAAAGTCTGAAAATCGTCATGGGTATTGCTTTTATGGTTTATCGGGTCGCTGATTACGAAAACAACAACGATTTTAAAATTCAACGTGGCTAACGTGACCATCATCCTCTGTTAGGGTGCGATAGGGTTGAAAGATCTATATATCAATATATGTGGCGTTTTTAGGGGTTTTCGGAACGCCAATCCATACTAATATTATAAATGCGACAGAATGTCAGTTACCTCTTCACGCTTAAATCGCTGGACCGATTTAGATGAAATTTGGTTGAGAGATACATTGAGTCCTGGGAAAGGACATACCCATGATAGTTTTTATCCCAGAAATTACCTGTTATTGTTATTTATTGTACCTGTTATATGTATGTATTTTTTATATATAGTTTCAATGATTTCTCCGTTAATTGAACAGCAATTTTAATCATTCTTATTTGTTTGAATGGGTGTGCCCATTCAAACAAATAAGAATGATTAAAATTGTCTATTCAAGTGGTCCCATATTAATCAAATCAGGATCTGATGATGGACTCCCTGGGAATTCGTGAGAAAGGGTTGAAATTTATAGGCATGGACATGGATACAGTAAGCGATGAGTTTTCTGATGACATTAGGTTACATAATTTGCATTTGGAAGTCATCTTGTGACACTGCTGAGCTGATGAGGAACGGTTAGGCAATAGTGTTAAGTGCTTCTTAGTTAAATAAATTAATGTATTTTCGTTTAGAAGACACCATGTCACTACTACTTACCCATTATTATATACACGGTGAAATTTACGTGGTTGTTTTCCCGGATAAGGATGATTTGCCTTCAGTAGTACTATCAATTCATAGAGTTAAATTTGAAAAATACAAATGTTTCTTTATTTTCAAATAAATAAAAAAATATTCCGAACTCGAAAGCGTGAGAAACAATAGTACGAGCCGTCGCGGCGCGATGCCGAAAGGTCTCCGTCTGCCTGCGCGCGCATCTTTTGTAATGCGCGCGCCGCCTGCTTTGTATACGCCGCCGCGCCCGGCGGCAGGATCGTGCCGAGCGTCGCAGTCGCAGTCGCACCGGCGAAGCGGAAGCGTCTGTTAGTCGACCCGCCGGTTCCGCGCGAGTTACACGCGAGACACGCGTCGCGCGCGTCAACCCCATTACGCCCCAGAGCTCGACGAGGACATCACAGAGTATTTCTAACGGGACCCTCGTCGAAGTACGCGCATGGCTGCGACGACCTTTGGCGTAAGCCAATATTACGTGTGGAAACTTCTACATAGTGAAAAATTGCATCCATACCACTTTCGTAAAGTTCATACCCTCCACGAAAATAAGTGACGCAACGGCCAGAATTGCTTTTTGTGAGTGGCTAATTCAAAATGATAATGCCACTATTTTGATACCATTAGACGTGATAGTGACACCTTATTAAAACTAAAAGACAATCAAATAAAACGTGCACGACTGTGTATTGAACGCAATGGTTTACACTTTGAACAATTACTTCGATACCGTGAAGTATAAATGCGTATTTATGTTCTGTGAATGCGTACGAATCCTGCCGTTTATCAGTAGAGCAGGTAAGTTGAACAATCATTGTAGGTAAATAATTTGATTCCAATTTTTTAAATACGCCCTAATTACTCTTACCTCAGTCAGAGTGTTGAGAGAAAAGAACGAAATATTTTTTTTTTGTCTATGGTGATGGCATTTCGATGCTTCAACACAGATATTTTTCTTTCTAAAGCTGGTTTTAAGTTTTATGTTTAAAGTAAATAACATAATACGGTTAATAAAGGAGGTAAAGTATTTATGACGGTCCTAAGCCCGTAAAGTATGAAGGAAAAATTGGATTATTTTAGTATTTTGTACTTCATAGCATTTTATAACTAAATAGGCAAACATTCAATCAGCTGGGTGCGAGAGGTTAATGAACGCGCACGGTGGCGCGCCAGCCGTTGCCCCCGCGCTCGCGTGTCTGTGTCAGGTGCGAGCGGCCCTACTATTGTTTCGTGCTTACTTTCGAGTTCTGTTTTTCACATTTGTAAATCTGTTTCTTTTTGTTTAAAATAAAAAAAAATATTACGTATGTATAGTACTACTAAAGGCAAATCATTCTGCCGCGGGAAAACAACCACGTTAATTTCACCGTGTATAATAAATAGTTAAAAAAAATATTTACTAAAAAGAAATAAACTTAAAAAAAAATGAAACAATCTACAAAATCCTGACAAGAAAAAGCCAAAAATAACTACGGGAACAATATTTTCTGTCACCTAAGTTTAGATGTGTTACTAATCTGCAGTACCCTAATAATAATATCTATCCCCAAGAAATATATTAGTCATCATTTTAATTAAAACTGTCTCTAAATATAAATCATCAGCTTAACAACCTATTAGTATCATTTAATTCGTTTGATTATCAAAATAATAGATCTGTCACCAAATAAATAGATCAGCCCCTTAATTTAATGAAAAAATGGCTTACCGAGTCTTACCAATACTTGGTCAATGTAATAAATCATGTTTTGGTTACATTTGAGTTGCTTTTTGGTTAGGTTAGGGTTTTCTTGCGTCCTGTCATCGGAAATAGGAGCTCCGCGAAGCGGAGCTCCGTCAACCTAAATGATGAATGATGTGGTGCCAAGTAAGCTTAATTATTAATAATTGACAATATAATACATACAAAAACATTTATTTGGTACTAGACCCTACATCTCCATGATTTTAGGTGATTTATTGTGGCATCGATTTTATATTGTTTGGTGACTACATTTTGGTGACAAAGCTATTATTTTGCGGGCAAACCCTATTAGTTAAGAAACACAAAACTAATTAAATTGGCGATAGCTTAAATGGTACCCAATAACTACTACCTACCTTCTGAGATTTTTGACGTCGGTGTCATTTTTTTAAAGTTTGATTTATCCTTTTTAAGCTGATGGATTAAGTGTTGCGTTATCCTAATAGGATTTTAAATTTGTATTTGGCGTCAATCAGTGCTTATGCGATCGCGGGGCGCGCGGCGAAAGCGAGGTGTAGTAGTTATCGTTAAAGTTCTTGCATCCGTATTTAGTACAATTAAAAGTACTACATGAAGGTGGTTGGTGGGTGTATTCATCATCATGAAACTTTGTACACATATTCTTTAAGGCGTATACAGTGGCCAACATTCGAATAATAGGTTATTATAAAACCATTTTTCTCGCTAAATATTAAGCCTACTGATCTGAAAAAAATATATATTATTTTGCAAGATATACACAAGAACATGGTTTGATCAGAATTTAAAATAATTTAAGAAACTCATAGAAAAAAAATATTAAAAACCACTATAATTTTCAACATAAAACCATTTATTTCCTACAATATGTATCGAAATCATCTAAAATTTTGTATACTTTTTCATTATATGTAATTACATACCTTGGTTTATTCAGTTATCGAAAAAAAATATTTTTGACTAATCAAGAAAGATAAATCGATTTCGCGAGGTTCGAATTCCCCTCGCTCGTCTAAAATATCAGTGCGGGCCGAGGCGTGTTGCTGAACGGACCTACGTTAGGTTGCTTGAGATCCCACCCCCGCGCGCCGCTCCATCCCACTGTTCATTGTGCCCTGTCGTCGCATTGTTTTTACCCGACTGCGACAGAAGGAGGGTTATGTTTTTCAAGAGTATGTATGTATAATTGTTTGGCACGCTCTGCAGCCTGAATGGCTGGATGGATTTTAGCTTGAGAGGTGTCGTTAGATTCGTATTTGCTGTGTCAAAATAAAAAAAAATCTAAATGGCGGATTTTTGGCACCAAGTTCAAATTCAAAGGCGCGCCACAGTCTGGATGGCTCAGTGAATTTTAGCTTGAAGTTGAGGGGTGTCATTAGGTATGTATTTACTGTGGAGACAAAAAAGCAGTCGGTTTTTTTTAGTTTTTTAAATTACCGATTTTATTTTACGTTTTTTAATTTTATTTATTTTGATATATGCAATGTCGTGCATATATCAAAATAAATAAAACTAAAAAACGTAAAATAAAATCGGTAGGTAATTTAAAAAACTAAAAAAACCCGACTGCTTTTTTGTGTAATTTGGAAAAGAAAAACCTCTAAAACAATAAAACATGTAGCAGTCGGGACATGTGCTCTAAATTCACTAAGCCTCCATTTCTAGAATGGGTCCCGACCCGACTGCTACATGTTTTCTTGTTTTAGGGGTTTTTCATTTCCAAATTACACAAAAAAGCTGTCGGGTTTTTTAGTTTTTAAACGGTTTTATTTAGCTTGACCTGTTTGTTTATTTATATTTTTGGGTCAAATCTAGTAATTGAAATTTGACCCCCTTCCTGTTGACAGATTGATCTGAAATTTGGTACACACCTTTAGTTCTAGTGACAATACAATTAAAAAATTCTGTTTCATTGTAAATCGAAGATGGCCGCCGCCGCTACAAACTGGCGGTTTACAAATTTTGTCACGACTACCTCAATATGGGTATCAAATGAAAGGGCTTGACTAGTAGAACACAGTTCACATGAAAAAAAAACGAAAATCCAAGATGGCCGCCGCTACAAAATGGTGGTTTACACATTTTGTCACGACTACCACTATATGGGTATCAAATGAAAGAGCTTGACTAGTAGAACACAGCTCGTCGCTCGTCGCTCTCATGAATATTATAATAAAAACCAAGATGGCCGTCAACAAAATTGGCGATTGGCGGTTACATATTTTCTCAATTTTCATTAAGGAAATCAAATTAATACAAGACAAATTCAAAAGTAAAAAAAAAATGACAAGTCAAATCTAAACTTAATTGAATGAGAAGTATTATGTAATGAAATTATGTATACTATGTAATGAAATTATAAACTAAAAACTTGAAAATAAAAATTATGAAAAAAAGAACATTTTTAATTTAAACAGTTTTATTGAAAGTAATGTACTAAAAGCTAAAAAATAATTCGGTAGGTCCGAGGTTTCAGTCATCACACCCCTCTCCCTCATCAGTCTAAGGCATTGATCAGACAAAATAATAAAATCGTTGGGCCCGTGTTTCTATCCAATCAACTCAAGTTTACCTTAAGTAACTTAAGTTTACTAACCCTTCTATGGATGTCTTACGTCCGAAATAAATGGTTATTTATTTATTTATTATTTATTTATTTACGCTAAGATTTTATTATTTTGTCTGATCAATGCCTAGGTATAGGTACATTATGAAAAAAATATTTTGTAAAATATTTTATTTCAATTTTATAGGTACTTACTTATACATATTTTTTTATAATTACCTAATATAAAATAAAAGAATATGATTTTATTATCGAAATTCGGGTTCTTATTTCACTACCAAAACATTTTAATAAAAATATGTTTTCATAATTTAAAAAAAGAAAACAAATGTTTTCACTACATTATGATGAACCACGCGGTAGGTTATTCATGTCCGTTTTTATCTAGCTCTGATCAAATATACCTATATATATAAAAAAACTGCATTTCTTTGCAATAGATAAGAGTCAGCGTAGCGTCAGCGCCAACGGAAATGGGTAGTTTACGTATTGGCCTACAGTACTAGTAGAGTGTTCAGTACAGAATCCTGACACCTTTACAATCGAAACCCACATTTTAGAATCCCTCTTTAGGAATTTAGCTAGGAGGCTTCTGGATTATCTTTCAATAATGCCCTAAGAAGAAATAAGAAATAGATTAGATTATAAGAATAAGTATTTATCAGAAAATTACTCCCTGTCGTATGATCAGAAAGGGATCAAAACGTTTAGAATAGTCAGACGAATGCTAGTCGATAGGTTGTACGTAATACAGATAATGTAGGTTAAGTACTTCTATTTGTCTCTAAGCGACCAGTTCCGCAAAGGTATAAATGTACGAGACAAATTATGACCCAACTGCGCTTTACTATTCATAAAGCGCGCAACGCGATGTTACACTGCGGTGAGGTGCGGGCGGTGCGGGGACCGCGCGCGGGGAACTCGCCAAATGCCCAAGGTCGTTGACGGATGTAATCGCCTTATGGTATTAGGAAGGACATAGGATACTAAAAAAAGTAAACGCGGGCGAAGCCGCGGGTGAAAGCTAGTGATGTTATAAATTCTATAGATACACTATGCACTAAGCGTCAAAAACAAACACCCATAAAGTGAACCAACCACAGAAATCTTAACTATACCGGATTCGAGCCGGATTCGACCACAGGGCCGAAATGGAGCTTGAGTGGAGCGTGTAGATTCGCTGAGTGTATGTTAGTAGGTGATTATTGGGAATTATAAAACATATATATCTATAATGTTTGTAAAATATACAGACTAGTATTTTCATTTTTCATGCAACCAAAAATACTAACACTCTGATCTCGCTGTCGCTCGATCATTGTCGTGTTAGTATTTTTGGTTGCATGAAAAATGAAAATACTAGTCTGTATATTTTACAAATATTATAGATATATATGCTTTAGAATTCCCAAAAATCACCTACCATAAAATAAATGGAGACATCTTCAAATAAATCTTACCGCTCGCTCAGCTCACACGTTTCCACTGATCGCATGCGATTAACAGTGTACAGTGCAATACACCGTACAGTTGTTGTTTTGAAACTGTTACGTTAAACATCGCATGTTTGTATATAAATGTGGATATCATAAATATGTGTCATTCTGTCAAAGGCAGTTTATACGATTACAGCTTGTACGATGAAATTTATTGAGCAACGTCAGAGATTAATTCTGCCAAAAATTTGTTCTGACGCGGAAACGGTTGTTCACAGACATGGGACTCTCTTACCTAATACAATTCGATGTATAATTTGTGGCCCGTCAAATTGTGGGAAAACAAATGTTGTTATAGGTCTTCTGTTGCATGAAAATGGTTTAAGATTCAAAAACGTTTACCTTTATTCTAAAACATTATACCAACCTAAATATAAATATCTAGAAAATGTTTTCAATTTAGTACCCGACATAACCTTTGCGAAATATCAAGACAATGAACTCATACTGAGCCCTCATGATGCAAAACCAAATTCGGTAATAATATTCGATGATGTTGCCTGCGAGAACCAATCAAACATTCGGGATTATTTTGCTATGGGTAGACATAAATCTATAGATTGTTTTTATTTGAATCAAACTTACAGCAAAATTCCTAAACAGCTAATTAGAGATAATACAAACCTGTTAGTTCTATTCAAACAGGATGACATTAATTTACGTCATGTTTATGATGAACATGTTAACACAGACATGACCTGGTCCGAGTTTCGAGAAATGAGTTCAAAAATATGGTCGACACCTTACAATTATGTAGTAATCAATAAAGACTGTAATAAAAACAATGGTTGTTACAGGATGAATTTCGATACTTTTGTAACCTTCGATACCAATTAAATGATTTGATATAAATAGGTTTTCATTAACAGATATATTCACTTGACCTGCGATTGCGTCAGCAATACATTGTAAACGAATATTATTTAATTCATTATGGAAAAAGAATTAAAAACACAGATCGTGCAAGTAGCTGATGCTGTTAAAAGAAAGATAAAGGATATGCGTTCCACCGATTCTCATAATGAAAAATTATTAGAAACTGTCTTTAAGCCCATTACCAACCCATTACATGAGATAATTAATGGAAAGAACCGCAATGTATCTTTGGACGATACACCAACACAGAGTTATGAAAAAGATCAAAATTCTTCAGTGGATTCACATTTCAATAAAACACTTAAAATTCGTAAATCAGATAACGATTACCGGCAAGATATTTCTGACGAAGAAGTCGATATTGATGATATTGAAAATGGTAATAAAATTAACACCAGCAATCTGTCATTTAGGACAATTGAATCAGTGCCTAGCCCAACAAAAAATACTTCTTCGTGGTCGCTTTCTTCAGACATATATGAGGATGTTCCGTTCGGAATCAGAATAGATCGTGGCAAACTAATGATGGGCACATCTCGTGTTATCATAAACAATGATGATGATACAATATTAGTAGGAGGACTTAAATACAACAAAACGCCTGGTCTTAGCGAAATATTATTCAAAAAAGTACCCCAACTGGAATTGGTAACAGATGAAGATCGTCAAGCATACAAAGCTCTGCTTTTAGAAACAAATGCTCATAGAAGAGATTTTGATCCTAGAAAACCAATAAAGACAAATAAAGGTCGAACCTATTTACAGATTATAAAACCGCTATTTAAGTTACGTAAGCCTTCCTCGTCTTCTATATCTTCGACTGCTAGTGTTGTAGGCAACGTTAGTGAAGGTGAAGGATTGATTTTAAAAAAGAGAATGAAAAAAAATACAGATTATGTTTATTGGGATGATCCTAATGAACTAGTTGAAAGATTGCAGTTGTTGATTGCATCCAAAGATGCTGGCAACACTGGTCTAGATAATGAAATCATATCAATTCTCGAAGAATTACGAGAAAGTGGTATTATAAATTAAAAGTAGTTAGTTATTTATTTTATATTATTTTCGGCAATTGTACACGACAGACGTGTGTTTAATATGAACATAGATAAATTCGGTCACCATGTTCATAAAAGATTACGTGTATCGGAGATATTAAATAATTCAGAAAACTATTTAACTAAGACTTCCACAGGCGAATTTAATGCACAATCATCAAGATTAACTGGAGTTAAAGAACCTGTAGTTCCTGATGATGCAACCAATAAAGAATATGTGGATAGAAAGACTGCAAATTATATCACAAAAGGAGAATTTAAAGCTTTGTTAGATGCTTATAAATCTGATTTAGAAGGCGTAAAATTAGATATTAGGCAAAACATAAACCGAATTGAACAAACATTTTGTACTATAGACTACATCAATAGATTGACTATTTATAACAAATTGAAAATTAGGCCGTAAGATGTCAAAGCAAAAGGTGGTTGATGAGATTCATAAACCAGCTCGTCGAAATTTTGTTCGACGTTCTGTTGTTTTAAAAGGTATAGATGACCTATGGCAAGCCGACCTAATCGATCTGAAGGCGTTTAAAAAGTACAATAATGGATTTACGTTTATTTTAGTGGTTATCGATTGCTTTGCTAAATATGCTTGGGCGATACCACTAAAAACTAAAACAAAGAAAGAAGTTGTTGAAGCGTTTACTGAAATTCTAAAATCAAGTGGGCATAGTCCTAACAACTTACAAACTGACATGGGAACTGAATTTTATAATGATGAATTTCAAAAACTTATGAACTCACTTAATATAAACCATTACTCATCGTACTCAACTAAAAAAGCTTCAATTGTAGAAAGGTTTATAAGAACATTAAAGAATAAACTACATCAATGTTTCAATTACAACGGTAATTATAAATGGAAAGGAAAAACTTTGGAGGGCGCCTTAAAATCATACAATAATACTCTGCACAGTGTTACCAAATTTAGACCAGTAGATGTTAATAAGAAAAATGAGAACCTAGTTAAAAATAATATTAGGATTTTTTATAAAAGACCATTAAAGAAACGCAAAAATAAATTTAAAGTAGGTGATTATGTAAGAATAAGTAAATATAAGAGCTGTTTTGAAAAAGGTTATACACCTAACTGGTCAACTGAAATTTTTAAAATTAAAAATGTAAATAGAACCAACCCGGTAACATATAATATAGAAGATCAAGAAAAGCATAATATATTGGGTTCATTTTACCAAGAAGAGTTGCAAAAAACGAAATACCCGAATGTATATTTAATCGAAAAAGTTATAAGAAAAAAAGGAAATAAACTATTTGTAAAATGGTTAGGTCTTAGTGATAACAAAAACAGTTGGGTGAATAAAAAATCTATTGTTGAGTAATATAAGGTCTTTTAATTTAGTTACCTTGTCATTATATTTCTAGATATGCAAGGAGGAGGACTCGTAAATAGTTTAATAAATAATTTGCCGTTTGAGCTTCATTTACCAGGCTACAATTATTGCGGTCCGGGCACGAAATTGAAGCAGAGGTTATTAAGAGGTGACAGTGGGGTTAATCCATTGGACGAAGCTTGTAAATATCACGACATCGCATACACAAAGTATAATAATATTTCCGATCGTCATAAGGCAGATTTACAATTGATGAATATGGCCAAGAAGCGGTTACATTCTAAAGATGCTGGTAAAGGAGAAAAATTAGCTTCTTGGTTGGTTAGTAAAGTTATGAAAGCTAAACTGAAGACCGGTTCGGGAATTAAGAAATTTAAAAGAGTTATTTCAAAAATCAAGTCACAGATCGCAAAACTGAAGTCTAAAGATAACACATCGGCTATTAAACACGCTTACAAGATTGCGAAAAAATTGATTCCCAAAAAATGTCACGTTCGTTTGCCCAGAATTATTCCGATTCCAAAAACAGGGGGAATTTTACCTTTAATACCAATTTTTGCCGGTCTATCTGCACTTGGAGCCTTGGCAGGAGGTGCAGCTGGTGTAGCCAAAACAATAAATGAATATAAAGCAGCACAAAAAATCTAGAAGAGTCTGTACGTCATAATAGAACCATGGAAGCTATTGCCATAGGAAAAGGTCTTTACGTCAAGCCCTATAAAAAAGGCAATGGATTATTTATAAAGTCTCAAAAAAACTAAATAATAGGCTACCTCGGCGTGCTCTTACTAATATTGACATTATAAAACATACTAAAAACCTACCATACTTTCGAGGAGTTTATATGAGAGATACATTGCCTCGTAAACCAAGATCGTTAGAGTGTGGTATAGTAAACTTGGATAGTCACAAGAATAATGGAACTCACTGGGTAGCCTATGCAAAAATAAATGACTACTGCGAATATTTTGATAGTTTCGGGGACTTGAAACCTCCTGTGGAATTGACTAATTATTTAAGAGGATGCAGTGACGTATATTATAATTATTCCAGATTTCAAAAATTCAATAGTGTAAATTGTGGTCATTTATGTATAAAGTTTCTGTTCACCTTTTGGAATAAATACACTATATAAAGATATTATTTATTACATGTTTTCATTTCTATCATGTCTTTCACGCTGTCTATAACTGGTAACAACTCAGTATTATCAACAAGCTACTCTCCTACGCTAGAACTTAACGGTGAATACGAATGCGCTTTGTTACATTTTTCTACGTTTAATTCCATACCTAACATCACGAATAAAAATAATAAATTCTATTATGGAACCAACGAAGTTATTGAAATTCCTGAAGGGACGTATGAACTTCAAGATATATGCGATTATTTACAATCTCGCATAAAAGAGTGTGTTTTTAAATTATACTGTAACAATAACACACTTAAGACGACAATATACTGCACTAAAGATATTCATTTTGAAAAACATGATTCTATTGGAGATTTATTAGGTTACGGCAAAGGTATTTTAAAACAAAATATATTGCACGAGTCGCTGCTTCCAGTGAACATTCTATCGACAACCGTAGTAAGGGTAGAATGTAACATTGCAAGCGGTTCCTACATAAACGGAAAATCAAGTCATATAATTCATGAATTCGCACCCAACGTACCTCCTGGTTATAGAATAATAGAAATACCAAAAAATATCATCTATTTTCCAGTGAACAGAAACACAATCAATTCCATTAGCATAAGGATAGTGGATATACATGGTAATTTAATTAATTTCCGTGGTGAAGAAATAAATTTATACTTACATTTACGAAAAAATGATAGACTATAATAAAAACGAAGCTCCACGTAACCAGAAACTTAGTCGTAATCGTGCTATTCAGAAGGCAGCACATACGCACTGTATTAAAAAAAAACTAACCGCAGCTAACCAAAAATTTCTTAAATCAATTGGACTTCTAAAATGAATATTTTAAATATTGCTACATCACCTTTTTGTGACAATACCATTGAAGGTATTGAAACTCATTCATATAAACCGTATATTACAAGTTTCAATAGAAATGATGAAATCCGAATACCTATAAATCAACAAGACTTATATCTACTACCTAGCGCCAGTTATTTATATATTGATGCTCATTTTAAAGTGACAAAAAACGATGACAGTAAGGAAAGACAACCGGTTATCAATTTAACAAATAATCCGTTATTATTCCTTTTCCAAGATATACGATATGAGCTAAATGGTATTGAGATTGATAAAGTTAAAAATGTAGGTATAACAAGCACCATGAAAGCATTTGTATCGATGAATGAAGCTGAAGCGAAAATGTCTAAAACATGGGGGTGGGATATACATGGACACAAGAATAATCATGGCGGATTCATCAATGCCTCTATTCCACTTAGCAGCATTTTAGGATTTGCAGAAGACTACAGAAAAGTCATTGTTAACTGCAAACATGAACTCGTTTTATTGAGAAGCAATACAGATCTTAATTCAGTGCTACTTAATAATGGTGAGATAGTATCAATTGATGTACGTAAAATTTGTTGGCGCATGCCTCATATCAAGGTATCGGACAAAGAAAAAATTAATTTACTTAGACTTCTTGAAAAAGACAGACCTATTCAATTGGCGTTTAGAAATTGGGATCTTTATGAGTACCCTATGTTACCAAAGACCACCAAACACACTTGGTCGATAAAAACTTCGTCGCATATTGAAAAACCTAGATATATTATATTAGGTTTACAAACCAATAGAAAAAATAATGCTTTTAAAGACATGACCAAATTCGATCACTGTAGTTTACGAGATGTTAAAGTTTATTTAAACTCTACATATTATCCATATGAAAATTACAATACTAATTTTACAAACCATAACTTTGCTTTAATATACGAACAATACATAAACTTTCAACAGTCTTATTATGGACGTAGAGGGTGCTTGTTGACTGCTACAGAGTTCAAAGAAATAGCACCACTTTTTGTAATAGATTGTTCAAGACAAAACGATACTATAAAATCTGGACCAGTAATAAATATTCGGCTGGAAATAGAGAGTGATCAAGAAATACCTGATCAGACTTCTGCATATTGTCTCATTTTGAATGATTGTTTAATTGAATATAAACCTCTTAGTAATATCGTACGGAAGTTATCATGAGTTCAATAATTTTTGTAGATATTCAGGGGTTTAAAGATCGTTATAACCAATTTATAATAAAGGAATTAGCATTGTGTACCGAGGACTTTGCTCAGGTTTTTCTAATAAAACCACCATATCCTTTTACGAAACTAACTGTTGAAGAAAAAAAGAAAGTGAGGTGGATAGAACGTCATAAAGGTATTACCTGGAGTCAGGGAAATTTTGATTACCGTCAGTTTCATACTCTAATCGCGCCAATTTTGCAAAATAAAACAATTATAATGAAGGGTCTTGAAAAACAGAAATGGTTACGAGAATTATGTGATAACTGTATTTTAATAGATATTGAAAGTAAAGGATGCCCTAACTTTGCAACATTGTATCGAAGTAATTTTAATTGTTTATTTCATAAAAAATATTGTGCACTCAAAAATGTTACATGTATAAAAAAATGGTACTTGGAAAACTGTCCTCAATCCATAAATGAATAAAGTTATATTTCTATTTAACTTAGCTCATGTACTAGTTTGTATTTTTTAATAATTAGTGTTTATTAAGTTATAAGCAGTATTGTTGAATAAATAATAACATCAATGTAATGAAAAGTCTTTTATTTTAACTTATTTTCTAGTACTCTAAGCATTGCATGCTTTTTACATTAGTTCGATATTTAGACACTTAAGACATAATTCTATTTATTTACACTATGATTGTAGTATCTCTATCATGTTAAAAAAAAATATTGTTACATTATTTAATTACATAACCTAATAATTATTATTATTTATTTTAAAAATATCGATGACACCTTATCTTATATACATAATATTTTATTTACAAAATTTAAATATAATTATTTAGATATAAATTTAAGTACCTAAAGAAAAAACATTTAAATGATTTATTTTATTAACTTAAAAATTATCACCACACAGTTGTTTGGAAATTTTTCGAACAAGATTTTCTGTGAGATCCATTATTTCATCTACACAGTCTTTAACAATATATTGAGCACTTAGTATCACATTATCGCTTTCACTACACGATATTTCTGACGTATTTCCACAATCTTTTGCCAAGTCAATAACTTCTAATCTTATTAATTTGGTGCCACGTTGCTTTTGTTTGTTAATTACATAGGATGTTAATGACATCGTACTTTTTTTTCTTTTTTGTTTTTTCTTTTCTGCAGCAATTTCTTTCCTGTTATGGGTAATCAAATCTTGTATAGGCGTATACAGATCCAAATCCAAACCTTCATTAGGATCTTGACCGCACTGAGAGAATATTAAGGTTTCTTGTGAATCCACCATGATCTGTAAAAAATAGAAATATATTAGTCAACACAACAACAAGATCATAACACTAAGTTGACAATGAAATAATAAATAATTATTATATAAACTTTATAAACTAGATACACTTACAAATTACGTGAAAATTGAACTGTCTTGTCCAAATGTCTCGATGAAAATGATTGTTGTTTAATAAAAGAGCAGCAAGAAATTTACCTAAATGAACCGGTACGGACGTGTTTGCATAATCACAAAGCGATGTATTTGAGAATGTGGTGTCATCCACCGTGTCACCTGATAGTATGGTGTCATATACCTACCAATAACGATAATTGTGCAACACAAAATTAGCAATTTATTTAAACAGGTACAAACATGTTTTCACGTGGACGACGGGTCGCATGAATACCTATATAATTTTAAGCAAATCAGCAGTATCGAATATCCAGAATGTATTCATGATTTTACATCGATCGCAAGACGACCTTTGTGGCGTAGTGTTGAGAGAACTAGGCTACTGCTCGCAAGGTCCTGGGTTCGATTCCTGGCTAGATCAATTGCTAATTTTATGAATTGATTTAGGATCTGGATGATGACTAGAGAATTTATACATCACCCGTCTATCATCACAAGTAATACTACATTTTCTATGATATATTCAATTTCATTTGTACTTACATAAAATTATTTTTAGTAAGAGTATTTATTTAATATACTCGTACTAAAAATAATTTTATGTGATTTAGATATTTAATAATTACTGATATAGGTACTTTTATATAATGAATACCACTTTTGAATTACTAATGAGTGGGTAATATATGAAATAAAAAAGACTGTTTAAATATTGATATATTTATTATCTGTAACTTGTACCACAAATTTAATTCTTGAAATAATTAGCCAAAAACATAAAATATAGCCCAATAATAATAATAAAGTGAAAATATTTATTATATAATTATGTTATTATGCAATAATAACGAAACTATACATTTTTTAATTCTTATATAATTAAGTATTTATATACATATCTATTTTATTTAATATAGGCTTAATTTACATGCTTAAAAATTACACAATACATGATATCAAGTATGTTAGCAATCGCGGACTACAACAGGCTGATACTCTTATCTCTCACGGATCTACAGTAATGTTCCAAAACATTTTATTAATATGCGTTTTACTTATAATTAAAAATTTATGAAAGTTCTCCATGTAAGTATGTATCTATAACAATAATGATACCATAATATTTATAAGTTCTTATCTGTTATTAATGTAAATATTTATTACATTATCGCTTACAGATAAAATAACTGGCGCAGTAATTTATTTATTTTCTTTAACCAGTCTAATTTTAAATTTTACTAAACAGTTTAAAAAAAGCTAGAGGAATGCCCCCAAGCTAAAGTGGATATTTTATCTTTCAGTATAATGCGTTTATCATCGTTTGAAGATAAAGCTACTTTATCAACTGCTTGAGTAAAAATTTCGTGTTTTAAAGACTTAAATACTACTTGTTTTTTTCTAAGCAGCTTATTGCACATTAATACTGTATTATAATCTTCAAAATTAATCTTATTTACCACACATTTCTTAATTCCTTTAGCCTTTTTTAATTCCATGTCTTCAGTTTTCACACAATATAACTTTGATCTCAATCCTACGAATTCAACTATAAGTTTTCCTTCCATTTCATCTTTGAATAAACCAGGGATCTTTTTATTTTGAGGAACTATATTAAACCGGTTATTTTCCTTGTAATTACTCGTGTCAAGATATGACTGAAAATTAAACTTCATATCACTATACACGTCCATTGTTTCTATTGAATACAAAAAACTGTCAGTGTCAGTATAACATAGTTTTAATCTGGTACCATAGAATGGTTTCATAATAGAATAATGAAAATCATACATATGATTTTTAGATATTTCTAGAACAGTAAATCCTATATAAATAGGTTTATCTAAAATAACTACTTCCGGTTTCATTTGTATAGCTACGAAATTTTCTGTAAAAATTGTAGCATTTTGAAAATTTGGTCTTGCCACTAACTGTTCAGCTGTGTAATATTTTTTCGTTTTATTTCTATTATCATCCCATCGATTAATCAAATGCACATTTATTCTTTTTTCTGTGTCTTCTAACGTTTTTCCGAAAATACTATTGTTTAATAATTTAAAGAAATCTTGTTCAAATTTAAATTTAGACTTTTGACGCAATTCTGTATTTAAATCTATGTACTGTTTCAAAAACTGACCTTGTTTAAATTTTATTACCCGATGAATTTTTTTTAAGATCATTCCATGTCGTATGCAAGTTTTTAAGTGTATATAATGGATGACATAAATAAACTTGTCATATAAATTAGGAATTAATTTAGGGCATTTAGAACCAGGTGGCGTGAATTTCTGAGGACAAAATGGTAAGTCATTATGCAGTTCGTGTAGATGCTCTGGATATTCTAAATCGACTTCCAAAATGTAGCCGTATGCAGAGTCATCAGGTACTGTGAAAATATTAAGTTTATCTATTTCTACCTGATTAATTAATTCGAAATTTGAATATGGCAAATAAGAACACATTGCATATCCATATAAATTGTTACAGTCAATATACAATAAATAGTTGTCAGGTTCGGATGACTTATAATCTGATAAATACTTGTTATTTGCCTTAGAATATCTAGTGGAGCATAAACATACCCCTCCGCGGATTCCTTGTTGAATCATGCGTATTATTTCGAGATTATCTATTAGTTGTAATTTTACTTTTGTCAATAGTAGCATTGCATCAAAGCTTAAACTGGGAGCTGTCATATAAAATGCTGGATCTAGTCTGTAATTATTTTTGCAAGTTCGACGAAAATTTTCAAAAACATCTGCCAGTAACAACACGTCGGTTTTGAGATATAAGTCGGTATATTCACCCAAATTTTTCAACTCAAATGTTTTCCACACTAATTGAGCGTGTCTAAAATCACACTCGGAAATAATGTCATCACTTAATGTACTGTAAAAACAATCTCGTGGCGGTAGTTTTTTCTCATTATAACATTCCCAGTTGGTCATATACTCGTAAGGATATAAACCTTTGCGTGTTAAAAGATTGAATTGACATTTTTTGGAAAAATGATGAGATAAGTGTACAAAATCGTTTTTATTTAATGTTTGAATAAGTTTTTCTAAGCTGGTACCTAAAAATTTAAAAGAATCTACAAATCTGATAGGCATATATTCCTGATTTCCTATTTTTAAAAACTTCGTGAAAGAAATATAATTTTCTTTATTTTTTGCTATTACTTTTATTTTGCCAGGTGTTTCTCCTGTCGAATGAATAAATGACTATCATATCCGGCTAAGTTGTGAAAAAATACTGGAACAAATTTTGGTAATCTAAATTTGAGGTTACAATATGTGTGACTTATACCGCGTATTTTGCCGGTTAAGTGGTTGTGTTCCATTACTCTGTCATCAAGCAGCAATTGATTACATAGGAAGCAATAAGATGACTTCTCAAAATATTTCTTTTCCTCTTCTGTCAATGGTATCATTGGAACAGGTTGATTTAAAATAGTGTTTATTTTAGTTACGTCTATAGCAAGATTTTGAAGGAATTTTTCGACACAATCGCGGCCGCGATACGATACGTATTTATTAAGAGAGCTATCGTACGAACAGACAATATAATAAGCGAAAGCGGCTGGTAAATGTTTTTGTAAGACAGTTGTTCTGTGCGAATCGAGTTCATCGGCAGTGGATTTGGGTTCTAGCAAAGATTCAAAATCTGCATAGATAACGAAAGGCATATCTTGCAACCGTTCGTAATGTTTGAATTGGATAACAGTGCCTGAATCAGGAAGCATTGTCCGAACACCACCACAAATATGAGAATTGAATTTAATTTCCTTATCAAAAAATATCATGCAATCGTCACAAAAGTAAATTTTACCATGGTGTTTAGTAAGTTGCGATCTAAGTAAGATACTTAATTTTTTTATTAAACAATAGTGCTTAAATTGACCTTTTTCTAACAGTAATAAATTAATATGATGTCTTTTTTTATGTTGCGTCCTATAAAGAGGTCCAACAATATCAGATTTATTTCCAAGACCATAAACATTAACGCTAATATGATGGTTATTTTTTTCGAAGGTCTTAATATCTGAAATCCCTACTGGGAACGTCATATTTTGAGTGTTGAGAATGTTATCATATCGCGGATAGGAAGATGTTCGTTGGGGGTTTATTTTAGCGGGAAATAACGCTGCTATTATACACCATAAGAAGCAATACGCATCATCATTTTCTATATTTACGCAAGCGTGCTTAGATTTTAAACGTTTCGGTAATTCAATAAACCGGGCAGCTCTCAGAGGGTTGTATTTGTTAATATTGACTTCTAAGTACAGATTACGTATCAGAGTCCAGCCGCTATCTCTTTCCTGAAAATCATCAATTTTTGTTACAATTGTATCAACGATTTTTGAGAACATATCACTAAAATCATAATTGTTATAGATTACTAAGTTTTCAGTAGCAAATGATTTTACTTCGGTAGTATTGTTATTTGGTAAATTAAATTCGGCAAACAGCTCAAAGTTGACTTTAATAGATTGATAAGTATCTTGTCTAGCAGATATTAATTGCTGCACGCGAGAACGCAACCTTCGTAAGAACTGCACCGGTGGACATGCACCACCTTCATTACCTTTCGGTCGCACTCTATAGGATGCTATCCGATTACGGAATGCGCTACTTATTTTTTCAATTCCGTCACTTAATTCGATAGCGCTATTGTTTTTATGAATGTTACTTCGTAAATGTGCTGAAAATGCACTACTTTTAATAGATATGTCACAAACTGTGCAATATATTGTACGTTTTACCATTTTTTTATATTTAATTGGTATAGTATAAGTAAAGCATACAAAAGTCAAAATGTTAACTTTAATGTGCTCTTGACAGCACCAATTTGTTTAAATGGATTCGTGTGGTATGTAAGAAAAACTAAGTAGAAACGTGGAAATAAAATTAGGAAATAATAATCATAATAACTATATTTAGGTTTATCAATTATATCTATTTCTTAAAAGTAAAAAAAGTACCCTCAGCGGTAAACTTCTTTTTACAACGTTTGATGGACTCCTTTAAAGGAACCAATTCTGGTGATTCTGACTTTCCCTGATATTTTAAATTAAGAACCGCATGTTTCCATCGATCCTTGGGATCAACTGTTTTAATATCGCTTATATTATATATTTTGAGCTCTACGAAAACACCCCCTTCTAAATTTGCCGTGCGTCGAAACACACCGTCAGCGACACGGCGCGTCAGCACTGACTGCAGAGGGGGCGGTGATGCGCAACGATGGGCTTCGACGGATTCGATGTCACTGTCGAAGTTCAACTGCTACCCGGATGCCTTCTACGCAGTTTTGTTATTTTTTTTTCGATGAAGCTTTTGTTGCACCCGGGGACTTAAATTTTGAGCTCTATGAAAACATCCCCTTATAAATATACCGTGCATCGGAACACACCGTCAGCGACACGGTGGGTCAGCACTAACTGCACAGATTGTGGTGATGTTTGACTCCTAGTAGTAGTCTTTGACTCGTAGTATAGTATAAGTAAAGAATACAAAAGTCAAAGTGTCAACATTAATGTACTCTTAACAGCACCAATTTATGTAAATGGATTCGTATGGTATTTAAGAACAACGAAGTAAAAATGCGGTAATAAAAATTAGTAAATAATGATGATAATAACTATCTAAGGTATTATTATCAACTATTTCTTAAAAGAAAAAAATCTACCCTCCGTTGTAAACTTCTTTTTACAACGTTTGATTACCTCCTTTAAAGGAGCCAATTCGGGTGATTCCGACTCCCCCTGATATTTTAAATTCAGGACCGCATGTTCCCATCGATCCTTGGGATCAACCGTTTTAATATCTCTTATGTTATATATTTTGAGCTCTACGAAAACATCCCCTTCTAAATTTGCCGTGCGTCGAAACACACCGTCAGCGACACGGCGCGTCAGCACTGACTGCAGAGATGGCGGCGACGCGCAACGATGGGCTTCGACGGATTCGTTGTCACTGTCGAAGTCCAGCTGCCACCCGGATGCCTTCTTCGCAGTTTTGTTTTTTTTCGATGAAGCTTTTGTTGCACCCTGGGACTTCTTCTTCTCCTTTTTACCACTGTAAAAGAAACAGGTAATATGAGAATATATTTTCTACTAAAGCTATTTCCTTCTAAATACAATCAGGTATATTCTAACTGCTTTACTAATATGGTCCACTAGATGGACCAACAGTCTGGCAAAAGACAGGAGGTGTCGATGAAAGCAAATAGCACAACGGGTCATTGTAGAAGTTTAAGGGTCTATGTTCAGCAGTGGACATCCTACGGATGAAATGATAGTGATGAAATTGTTCTATTCAATTAATTAATAAATGATAGACGTAAATATATTAACATACGTTGCTGTGCTGGCAGCTGTCTCCTCGTCAGATGAAAACACGTCCGCCAAACGTTTTCTGGAGCTACGCTGCTGCTGACTGTACTCGTATTCAGACCTGTAAGAGAAACATAATGAATACCAAGCATAAAAAGAAAAAACCTGCCGATGTGCAGCAGTGAAAGGCTGAAATGTTGATACCATCTTTATACTTGTCGAACTGAAGTCAAGCAACGTCAACTACTGCATGGCTTTAGAAGGTTATATGTCATTCAATCTTCTCCATGTTTTGGAGCGTATGTTGAGTTGAGCTCAACAGAATGGGTATAGGTAGATGTAATGTTGATGATGATGATGATGATGATAGGCGACAAACTTACGAACATGATTTCAGTGCAGTTGATCTTCGTTTCTAGTAACGGCTGGACAAAGGATGGCGAGCAGAGCGCTGACGGAACGGCTGCCAGAGCAGTTGACGGAGCAGCTGACGGAGCGGCGGAATATCCTCCATGCTTTGGAGCGTATGTTGAGTTGAGCTCAACAGAATGGGTATAGGTAGATGTAATGTTGATGATGATGATGATGATGATAGGCGACAAACTTACGAACATGATTTCAGTGCAGTTGATCTTCGTTTCTAGTAACGGCTGGGCAAAGGGTGGCGAGCAGAGCGCTGACGGAACGGCTGACGGAGCGGTTGACGGGGCGGCTGACGGAGCGGCGGTCGAAGTGAAGTGGTCGAAGATGAGCGCCTACTTGAGCTGTCGGTTGATTAGCGGATCTTCTTCTGGCAGAACGCAGTTGGCAGAGCGGCTGGAGATTAGCACCTGGTGCGGTACTCTAGCGAGGTGTAGGGTCTCTTGACTCAAGACTTGTGTGAAGTGAATTGTTCTGCAATGGCGTCCGCTTAAATATGCGATTATTAACGATTTCCAGGTATTGTCAACATTTAAACGAAGAAAAATCGCACTACAAAATTCTAACATATTTTTATATTATGTTTTATTTTTTGCAGACGCATTATTGAAATATATCACTTCCACATCCTAAAAGATTCTAATTACACCTCATAACTATGCTGAAATCCGTCAATTGGCTTAAGCTGTAGAGCGTGCCAAAGAATTACATACATACATGCATACTTACAGACATACATACATGCATACTTACAGACATACATACTTTCACAGTTACATCCACACGCTCAAAAAATATTAACCTCCCTCTTCAACAATCGGGTAAAAGTATTATTTATATATACCTTTATATATAAACAATATTTATACCTTTTTATATTATTTATACATTTTATTACTAACGTGATATTTTTGTCATTAATCATAATATTTTATAATTTATCAATTGTTTATAACCTCTGGTTTTATTGATATGTCGGCAAATTTACGCGGAGTCGAAAACAAAAGTTTCGTATTCGGAGCGGTACTTTGAGTTAATTCAAAGTGGAAAAACAAAAGTTTCAAATTCATCGCAATCTTTTGATTACTTGATAGTCAAAGAAGGCCGACTTTGTAACCTAAGGCTGATTTCATATTGTGAATATCATTCTTAAGATTCTCTTTTTTTATACTACGTTGGGTGGCAGACAAGCATACGGCCCGCCTGATGTGAAGCGGTTACCGTAGCCATATTAACGCTCACAACATAAAATATTGCTGCCAACGCAGCATCTCCTACCTTTCTGGTGATCTCACTCGCAGAAACACAACAACCCTCAAGGGAATTGTTATTTGGCTGCGGTATTCTGTGAGGTGGAGGTACATTCCCCAGTCGGGTAGCTTACAATTATGCTCCCTACCTCTCTTTTCGCCAGAGCTTCGTTTGTCAGTAAGCAGGGTGCACCGCGTGCAGGCGAAGTGGGCTGCGATATTCTGTGAGGTGGAGGTACATTCCCCAGTCGGGTAGCTTACAATTATGCTCCCTACCTGTCTTTTCGCCAGAGCTTCGTTTGTCAGTCAGCAGGGTGCACCGCGTGCAGGCAAAGTTGGTTGCGGTATTCTGTGAGGTGGAGGTACATTCCCTAGTCGGGTACCTTACAATTATGCTCCCTACCTGTCTTTTCGCCAGAGCTTCGTTTGTCAGTCAGCAGGGTGCACCGTGTGCAGGCGAAGTTGGCTGCGGTATTCTGTGAGGTGGAGGTACATTCCCCAGTCGGGTAGCTTACAATTATGCTCCCTACCTGTATTTCCGCCAGAGCTTCATTTGTCAGTCAGCAGGGTGCACCGCGTGCAGGTGAAGTTGGCTTTGGTTCAAAGATGTTGATGAACTCCTTACACCCAAAATTTTTTTCTATATAATTTGTGGAAATATTTTTAAAAAATTAACTGAAGTACAATTTATAAAAATAAAATATTATAAAATGTACTACAGTTAATGTATACACACCTTTATAGTTGAGTACGTAATTGATATGAGTGCAAATTGCTGATCGACGTTTTGCGTCTGTGTGCATTAATGCAAATAGTTGATTATGTTGTTTTCGTAGAAGTAAAATTGCTGATCAACGTTTTGCGTATGTGTGCATTGTAACAATGGATAATGAAATCATTGCTTATTTGACAAAAATGTAGCAATGAACTATATCAAATGCGAATTTAGTCTTTATGTCATAAGCATTTAACTTACTTTTTGAATAACTTATTTTCCTAAGCACTACGTGTTCCCACGTTCGCTGCCATTATCAAGTTATTAGTCGTGGTGTGAACATCTCGTAATAGTGTCGTGGGTGATAGATAATGTCTATTGAAAATTGTGAGTAAAGTGAAATGGACAACATAACCCTGACGAATCGTGTCGATCTGTGCTATCTCAAACCAGCTACATGTGAGGTAAGTGGGCACGTGTGAGCTGAGCGAGCGGAAGTTGAAGTTGTCTCCATTTATTTCATGGTAGATAATTTTTGGGAAATCCTAAAAGATATATATCTTATTTTATGGTAGGTGATTATTGGGAATTCTAAAGCATATATATCTATAATATTTGTAAAAGATACAGACTAGTATTTTCATTTTTCATGCAACCAAAAATACTAACACGACAATGATCGAGCGACAGCGAGATCAGAGTGTTAGTATTTTTGGTTGCATGAAAAATGAAAATACTAGTCTGTATATTTTACAAACATTATAGATATATATGTTTTATAATTCCCAATAATCACCTACTTATGTTTTCCATTGATTTCAATGGAAAATGTATTTGATGTCATTCCTCAAGGACATGAACGATCTCAATTTTTTTTACGACACAAAACGAGCATGTCGAGGTGTCTTTACTTGTGATAAGTTTAATCAAAATCGGTTCAATGGTTTTGGAGCCTATTTATTCCCAAGATTGACTTTTAGGAGTAGGTATATAGGCGTTCCGCTCACTTCACTCAACAAAGGCACTATGGGCCACACATGGAAACAAAGCGTTGCCATACAGGGCAACCATTTTTATTGTGATTTTTTAATTGTAAGAAAACAGCAAAAATGTTACATTTCCTTAACGTTAAAGTTTGATTAAACGCTTACTTTATGTTACTTTTTGTACACTATGCGCGGCGCAGTGCACACCGCAAAATTCCGCGTAGCGGCGGCCGGCACTGCCGATTTTGGCGGGGCGGTGCTACAACGCGGTTTATAATTGTTAATCCGGCCCTAAGGGCTGAAACACATACTTGGAACTTGACGACCTTTCCACCAACAGGCAGGTGACGTTTTTATTTATTCAAACGTTGCATGTAAGCTATCATCTGACAAATTTTCAAGTGCAAGTGCATATGCAAGTTGATGTGGAGAATGAGAAAAGTGTGAAATGTAGGTAAAGTAGAGAGCTCATGAAGCTTTTCACTTACATCTACAGCGATTGTAATAATAACATTACAGAGGCCAACGTGTAAAGCTTCACGAGAGACTTTACAATAAATAGAATCTCTAGAGGGGGGCAGCTACCCCTCCCTGCTCCCCCTTGGCGACACCCTTGCCTAGCTCTCAAGTTGCATCAAACTGCACACAGTGTGCATAATTTGATTAAGATCGGTTCAGTAGTTTAGGATTCCATCTCGGACAAACAATGTGACACGAAATTTTTATATATTAAGATTTCTTATTTCTCAACCTTGACATTGGCAAAATCATCGTCGAATAAAAAACTATTGAGCTATATAAGAAGAAGAAGAATCACTTTGGTCTTCGTCGGAGTCTTCACTTTCCTCTGATTCATTATCCATATTCCAATAATTGTGCCACTCAAGTTCAGCTTCCCACATATTTTTTACTTTCAGATATAACAAGACAGCAGCGTGAGCGTCTTCCACCGAGCTATGTACAGTTTTTTGAATCTTCATGTTAAGGTATTTGAGAGCCAATGACTTCAAAGGTGGAGTATTATTTAGAGATTCCTGAAATCAAAATGAAAAATAATTACATTAGGGGCCATCCATATATTACATCACACGTTAAGGGGGAGGGAGGGGGTCGATGAAGTGTGACATTGTGTGACAAGGACCCCCTTGTCACACAATGTCACACTTCATCGGGAGGGGTCTTAAATTTCGTGACGTGACATTTCAAAATCTAAATATATAAAAGAAGAAACTGACTGACTGACATATCAACGCACAGCCCAAACCGCTGGGTCTATAGATTCCAAATTTGGCACATACATAGGTTCCTTATGACGTCTAGGGGTGCACTAAGAAAGGATTTTTGAAAATTCATCCCCTAAGGGGGTGAAACGGGGGTCCAAAGTTTGTATGGGGAAACAAGATTATTTGGGCGGTTTTATCTGAAACTTTACACGAGTACTTCTATAGATAAATAAATATATAAAAGAAGAAACTGACTGACTGACATATCAACGCACAGCCCAAACCGCTGGGTCTATAGATTCCAAATTTGGCACATAGGTTCCTTATGACGTCTAGGGGTGCACTAAGAAAGGATTTTTGAAAATTCATCCCCTAAGGGGGTGAAACGGGGGTCCAAAGTTTGTATGGGGAAACAAGATTATTTGGGCGGTTTTATCTGAAACTTTACACGAGTACTTCTATAGATAAATGAATAAACACGTGTTTCAGGATTTTTCAAAATTCAACCCCTAAAAGGGTAAAATGGGGTGAAAAAGTCTGAAAATCGTCATGGGCATGGTTTTTATGGTTTATCGGGTCGCTGATTACGAAAACAACAACTATTTTATGATTCAACATAGCCGACGGTAACATAAAATCTCCCCTGTGGGGATGCGATGGGGTTGAATTATATAAAATAAGAAACTGACTGACTGATATTTATCAACGCACAGCCCAAACTGCTAGGTCTAGAGATTCCAAATTTGGCACGTAGGTTTCTTATGATGTCTCGGGGTGCACTAAGAAAGAATTTTTGAAAATTCATCCCCTAAGGGGGTGAAACGGGGGTCCAAAGTTTGTATGGGGAAACAAGATTATTTGGGCTATTTTATCCGAAACTTTACACGAGTACTTCTATAGATAAATGAGTAAACACATGTTTCGGGATTTTCCAAATTCAACCCCTAAAGCGGTAAAACGGGGTGAAAAAGTCTGAAAATCGTCATGGGTATTGTTTTTATGATTTATCGGGTTTTTACCTCTAAGAGGATGAAACGGAGGTCCAAAGTTTGTATGGGAAAACGAGATTAGTTGGTTTGTATGGGAAAACGAGATTAGTTGGTTTGTATGGGAAAAGATTAGTTGGACTATTTTATCCTAAATTTTACACGAGTACTTCTATTGATTAATGAGTAAACACGTGTTTGCCCCGAATGTCACGCGAGCGAAGCCGCGGGCGAAAGCTAGTCTATTATAATCTAAGTGTTAACACGAAATTTGAACTATTAGCGAAAAACTCAAAAATATTTGCAACTCTGATGTAAATTTGCAAAATATATGAGTCACACTAGGGAAGGGGGGGAGTCTCACAAATGTGACCAGCTGTGACAAGGACGGGAGAAGGCGTCAAAAAATCATGAAATTCGTGTGACGTAATTTATGGATGGCCACTTATTTGACTATTGCATTATAACAATAATAACAAAGATCTCACGATCCAACAGGTCCCCATGACGCTTTCATCATCATCATCATCATCATCAGGTCCATTTTAGTTTCCACTACAGGAAATGGGTGGCAAACAAGTATGGGCCTTGAATTGATGAAGTGGTTACCATAGCCGTATTTACTGGTTGTGACATGAAATATCTCTCATGTGCACCACATTGTCTACCTGTCTTGGTGCCTATGTAAAGGAACTTCCTCTCCAACTTTTCTAAATATATATAAGTAATTTTGAGTCAGATTCGTTGTAAGACCTAAGACCCGACCCTCTCTCATCCGTCCTAAACGGAAGGAGGATTTGGCCTACACTCCCCACGCTGTCCAGACGGGTTGGGGAGGCCTGATCGATATTTGATAATGTATTTCCCTTATTATTATTTGTAGAAACACAAACACCATCTGTTTACCTTGATAATGCCTTAGCGGCGAAACCGGTCGGTAATATTAAATATAATAACGTGGAATAGTACAAGTGCTTTATTATAACATTATGATAATAATGTTCCACCAAGTGCCAACAATCAACAGTATCAACTTTATTTCCCTTAGTCGCCTTGTACGACATCCACGGGAAGAAACGGAGTTATAGAATCACTCCGTTTCGTCCCGTGGATGTCGTTCTAGTCTGCCGGAAACCACACGGCCATGACGCTTTAGTAACTACAAATTTAGCATCCGGCCTCCCTTACTCTACTCTACGGCCTCATTATTCATAAAATCAATATAGTTATCATCATGTTCATCACATGCATATATCATGCATCAGTTATCTCTCTCATGCATGTATGTATGTTTATGTATATTTATAGTATATACTACGTCGAGTGGCAGACAAGCATACGGCCTGCTTGATGTTAAGCGGTTACAGTAGCCATATTAACGCTCGCAACATAAAATATTGCTCGCGCGCCGCCACCCCCGCTGCCAATGCAGCATCTCCTTCTAGTCATTATTGTCATTATTTTTTACTGGTTGTGCAATAAAGAGTATTGTATAGTTTAAGTGCTATGGAGGGATATACATAAATACAATTAGCCATACAAATTAAAGCCTTTAATTTGTATACAACGAATCTGACTCAAAATTACTTATATATATTTAGAAAAGTTGGAGAGGAAGTTCCTTTACATAGGCACCAAGACAGGTAGACAATGTGGTGCACGTGAGAGATATTTCATGTCACAACCAGTAAATACGGCTATGGTAACCACTTCATCAATTCAAGGCGGGCCATATACTTATTTGCCACCCAACGTAGCATAAAAACATGTGGTGTGGCTGTCATGGACATGGCCGAGAGTTGTATGCGAGTGAATACGTTATATGAACTAAAATTATGTCAAAATTACGACCTCGGTGGCATAGCGGTCAATGACGCGGCTTTGACACCAACGCTCGTGGGTTCGATTCCCACACAGGACAAACATTTGTATGCATGAACATGTCTGTTTGTCTTGGTCTGGGTGTTTTCTATGTATCATAAGTATGTATTTACAAAAAAAATGTATTTACATATGTTTATCAGTTGTCTATTACCCATAACACAAACTTCGCTTACTTTGGGGCTAGATGGCGCTGTGTAATTTGTCTGACAATATTTATTTATTTTCATTTAATTCCCGCTCCGCACGCCATGTTCAATACTTAACGTAAAAATTATATAGATGTGATATAATAGATAAATGTGATTGAATTTTGGATGTAGAGCACAGAACTACAAATCAAATATATTTATTAGCCATGTACATAAATTACATTTAGCTCGTCATTTTTACATATATGGTATCTAATAAAATTAATTTACATATTGACAAATATATATACACATAACAGTAAATATCTTGCCGATGAATGCCGTGTTCTTGCTATTGTGCACTTTTAGTACCAAACAGAATACCTGAAGGTTTAGCTACTTTCGACATATATTCGTTTATACTGTACAACGGATTTATTTCAAAAAACTTATTAATTTCGTATTTAAATTTGGTAGCTGGTAATTCAGTAATATATAGAGGTAGTTGATTGTACATTTTTATTTTTATAGCCATGCCTTGTTTCATGCATTTTGTTAGTCTTGTCTTAGGCACTATTAATTTGTCCCTATTCCTTGTGTGAAGTGTGAGACCC
Organism: Hypsopygia costalis; assembly: GCA_937001555.2. NCBI lineage: Eukaryota > Metazoa > Arthropoda > Insecta > Lepidoptera > Pyralidae > Hypsopygia > Hypsopygia costalis. The sequence goes on from OW443355.2 coordinate 3,126,115, forward strand.
ACAAACACCCAGACCCAACACAAATATCTGTTTCATCAGCAAACATTTGTGTTGGTGCGGGAATCGAACCCGCGACCCTTGCGCCTCAACCGGCGTTCTAAACCACTGCGCTAAACGGGTTGTCGAGTAAGGAAAAACGCTCATCCCTAAGAGGCGATTACTGATCTGTTTCTTGATGATTCTCAGGGTTGCTCGGCACCCACTGTTTATTTCTCGTGGGTGCTCGAGCCCCCGAGCACCCACGGAGTCGGCGCCCCTGGCCACCATAGCGAAATTTATTTATTTTGGCCACTTTCCCGAATTGATATCGGAAAACCAAGGTCACTTTACATTACTACTTTTTGATGTTCTACACGAATCCGAAGTGAGAATTTCGAAATTTTGAGTTTCATGGCAACGGAAGGACAGACAGAACGACCGGACGAGTTTATAAGCTCAATAAATTTCGCTGAAATTTACCTGTCTAAAATACCCATATGTCCCAGTATCTCGTACGTAGCAGTTAATATCATCTAACACTTGCGGAGTTATCTCCAAAATGTCCAAATCATTACGCATATCATGGCCGACTAATATCGAGTCGCGTATTAGGTTTAACACTTCCCGTCTTGCGTTTTCATACTTCTTTGCGTTAAGTAAATCTTCCCTGACTATTCCAGTGATGGGTGTCCGGTAACAGAGCACCCTTTTATCCTGTCTCACGTATTTGTCGTAAATAATTATCCCCTTATCATTTACGAGGGATACTCTTGCCAAGCTATTTTCATTATTCGGATACACTTCAACCATTTCACAATCTATGCCAATGATTTTCATGTTTGTCATAGATTTTTTTTCAAAATATAAGAACTGCGAACACAACAAATTAATTCGACACAAACATTAATGAACTACATATAAACCTACGTTTTTTATTACTTTTATACATTGGCTTACGTAATATATTCTTATCGGCAGCAATTGCGCAGCTCGGGCTAACAGACAAAGATAGAGAAAACAAAGATAAATCAAAGATAACATTCAATATCTTTGAGATAAATCAATTAATTAATTGATAATGAAATTCAACATTCTTCTTCTTCTTTTTTTAATTTAATGGCTCCATCGTTTTCTTTTTTCCACGATGATTTTGCCAATGTCGGAGGTTGAGAAATACACGTTCAAGTTAACAAGACTATTGATCGGTAATGTAGCGGAAGTCCCATGAGCGACCTAAAACAACACAATTAGAGATGTTACGATCTGGAATTTTGCCAAACCGAGTTGAATCGGTTAGACAATTCATGCAAGTCGATTAAAAAGTCGAGTCGTTGCTCGACTTTTTAAACCGATTAAAAAGTCGAGTCGTTACTCGACTTTGTAAACCGATTAAAAAGTCGAGTCGTTGCTCGACTTTTTAAACCGATTAAAAAGTCGAGTCGTTACTCGACTTTGTAAACCGATTAAAAAGTCGAGTCGTTGCTCGACTTTTTAAACCGATTAAAAAATCGAGTCGTTACTCGACTTTTTAAACCGATTCAAACCGATTTGAGAATAAACCGAGTTGCGTCGATTAGCCCCTTTACTAAACCGATTTGGCCGAGTCGAAAGCGATGTAACGACTCGACTTTTTAAACCGATTTGAACATAAACCAAGTTGCGTCGAATAGCGCGTCAGCGCGTCTACTCTACTAAACCGATTTGGCTGAGTCGAATTTACTTACGCATTTCGCTCGCGTCGCTATGCGCGCATGGGCGCGCCTGTCGGTACGAGTTTATACCGTCCCGCATGCTGAACAATCAGAAAAGCCGGTGCCCGACTGGAGTAGCGGTTACGGTTATTTCGCGTCGTCACTCGTCCGTCCGTAAGTCCGACTGAATCGAAGTGAAGTAGCCGCTTCACATCAGCCGGGCCGTATAATTGTCTGCCATCAGACGTATTATAAAAAAAATATAAGACAAGCATGGTAATAAATAATTAATCTATATACGTAATTGTTTTTCTGGACCGCGTGCGTAGGTAGGTTAGGTAGGAGGTAGGTACATAACTAAACTAAACTACCAATCATTGGTTCAATTCAACCCCATTTTGGGGTGTGAGTGGTTCATCAACGTCTTTGAACCAAAGCCAACTTCACATGCACGCGGTGCACCCTGCTGACTGACAAACGAAGCTCTGGCGAAAAGAGAGGTAGGGAGCGTAATTGTAAGCTGCCCGACTGGTGTATCCACCTCACAGAATACCGCATCCAAATAACAATTCCATTGAGGGTTGTTGTGTTCCTGCGAGTGAGTGAGGTCACCAGAAAGGAAGGAGATGCTGCGTTGGCAGCGGCGGTGGCGGCGCTAAAATATGACTTTCTCAGAAGTGACCGCTTTGAATGAATGGATGGATGGACGGACGGACGGCAAACAAGCAAACGAGCAAACGGGCAAACGGCCAAACGGTCAAACGGCCAAACCGGCAAACGGCCAACCGGCCAAACGGTCAAACGGCCAAACGGGCAAACGGCCAAACGAGCAAACAGCCTAACGGCCAAACGGGCGAACCGCCAAATGAGCAAACAGCCAAACGAGCAAACGGCCAAACGGGCAAACGAGCAAACGGCCAAACGGCTAACGAGCAAACGGCCAAACGGCCAAACGAGCAAACAGCCAAACGGCCAAACGGCCAAATGAGCAAACGGGCAAACAGCCAAACGACCAAATGGGCAAACGAGCAAACGGCCAAACAAGCAAATGGTCAAACGGCCAAACGAGCAAACGAGCAAACGGGCAAACAGCCAAACGAGCAAACAACCAAACGGGCAAACGGCCAAACATGCAAACGTTCAAACGGCCAAACGAGCATGAATGCGCGCAGAGCGACGCGAGCGAGATGCGTAAGTAAGTTCGACTCAGCCAAATCGGTTTAGTAGACGCAAGACGTGCTGACGCGCTAATCGACGCAACTCGGTAAATCTGTTTGAATCAGTTTAAAAAGTCGAGTCGTTACATCGCTTTCAACTCGGCCAAATCGGTTTAGTAGACGCGCTAATCGAAGCAACTCGGTTTATGCTCAAATCGGTTTGAATCGGTTTAAAAAGTCGAGTCGTTACATCGCTAAACACAATAAATACATCACGAACATTTAGTTAGTGTTAGTATCATAGCCAGACGAACACAGATTAGTAGGTTTAACACATGTAAATTTAAAATAAATAACACATAAATAACTTAACACAGGGACGGAACAGAATGACAATAGTTAATACAAAACTCACAAGTAGATGTTGTTGACTTTTATGAACTTGACTAAGACTGAAATCCAACGAGTAAAAACAAGAGTAAGTAGGAAAGGGATGTTAACAGGACGAGGAATACTAGTGGGAAGAATTTCATACAGGGGAACCTGTAGTTTTGGGCAGTTGAAAAAAATGTGTTCAAGGGTTTATTTATTTGTATTAATTTATTTTGACATTTTAATTTTTATTATCTTTTGCATGCCAATGTTTGGTGCAACACGCTTGCACTTTTATAGTTGTACCACCTTTGTACCGTGTTTGCTTGCAAATAAATGATTTGATTTGATTTGATTTGATCCTTCTTCTAAGCCGCACTCACACAAAGAACTATCAAGGATCTTGATTTTGGCTAATAAAAACACTGGAGTGCAAACATGACTAAGACGTAACCTAATTATTGCAGAGGTGGAGTGTTTGTCAAATTTACGGTATTTAGAGAACCATGGTTTAATAGGGACAACCGGTTGAATTTTTGAGTAAAATTTTGCATTTGTGGTTCCCGTTTTTTGCCATAATTCGTTCCAATCTTTTCTTAATCGCGCATCTGCCGATAGTCTGAGGTCGCGAGAGAAGCAAATGTAATATTTATTAACTCCCGTATGGATAGCTTCTTTAGCACATCTGTCTGCAGTTTCATTACCGGCAATACCTACATGCCCGGGGATCCACGCAAGCACTACCTCTAAACCCAGAGAGTGACATCGAAATAAAGATTGTTTTATAGCTAGAGTCAGCGCAAAGTTATCTTTACAATGGAAAGGAGACTTGATAAGATCTTGAAGACAGCTCTTCGAATCTGACAAAATTAAGGCTTTAGAAATATGATGGGATTCAATGAAAGAAACAGCTTCAAGAATAGCTGTGGCCTCGCCTGTAAAGACGGAAGATTGACGGGGACATTTCAAACTTAAAATGATTTGGAATTTGGGGATCCATACAGCGGCGCCAACATCACAGTTTTCGGATATCTTAGAAGCGTCGGTGTATAACCTAATCCAATCGGGCCAGTCTTTTTCTAATAAATTAGTGAGAAATTTGCTTGGCTCAGAAGTATGTTTGGTAATGCCTAAATCTAAGATGATACGCGGTTGAAAGATAAGAGCAGGAAATTATATTAAAAACAACGGATTTTGATGAAATTTTTTCATGGGAGTAGTTAACGAATTATGGCTGATAAAACTGTTAATAAGGGGTGGAGGGTCTTTATTAGACCAATATGGAGAGTGAGGGATATACTGGCAAAGGCGTTCTAAGATGTGTAGCAATGGGTGGGAAGAATTTTGTACAATTTTATAAAAAAATCTGTCAGCTAGATATTGCCTCCGGAGCTGGAGAGGAGGGTCTAGGCATTCAATTTGAAGAGCCAGTATAGGAGAGGACTTCATAGCGCCCGTGATAATCCGTAGACACTTCGACTGTACTCGATTCAGTTTACCTAATGCAATTTTGCTGCAGGGCTCTAGTAAAAAGCATCCATAATCAAAGTGACTGCGGACTATTGCGTTATAAAGTAATTTTTGGCTGTAGGGATGAGAACCCCATCGAACTCCTGAGAGAGCACGCAGGATATTGATGCTGTTCTCAGCTTTACGGCAGATATAATTAAGGTGGTGTAAACCCGATAGCTTAGAGTCAAGGATGATGCCTAAAAATTTTATTTTATCTTTAATAGCTATAGTTTCTTCATTTACTTTAATAGCAATTGGGGGAATTACTCTCTTCCTGGTAAATATAACTGCATTACACTTGTTGACAGAAAGGGTAAGGCCGTGGTTGTCTAACCATTCGTTTAAATAAAATAAAGCTGAATTCAGGTTGTTAGATGCTTCGGAAAAAGAGTTTGAATGAGAGTAGAGAACAATGTCGTCAGCATATTGTAGGATATTGCAGAAACTAGAAACGGATAGGTCAAGATCAGAGGTATAGATATTATAAAGGAGAGGGCTGAGAACTGAGCCTTGAGGAAGGCCTTTCCAAACATGTCGGGGAGGTAGGAGGGATCCGTTTACACGAATGCAGATGGAGCGAGACATTTTATTTTATTTATTCAGGATAATAAACAATTGTACAATCAGGTTTACTTATTTTCTAGAATTAACAATTTTTATCATTGTACAACCAACCACATTATCCACAAATTATTAAATTTTCTTAGAAAAAGCCCACACATAGCAAACACACAGGCGTATAAAAATAAAAGTTTAAACATTAAAGCACTAATCTAATAAGATATCTGATATCCTCTCAAGAACACGTTTTTTAAATACTGATGATGACAAAGCGAATATATCTATTTGAGTGAAGTAACTATTATAAGACGACATGATACGACGTAAGGGAGCACGTTCTCCTGCATTCGTTCGGCAAAATTTGGGAGCAAAAACGCACCGGACAATGGTATCTCGCATATGTACATTAGTAGGTATGCGTAGATAAATTTGATTGATCAACTGGTTGCAGTCGAACTTATTATGGCAAATCTTATACAAAAGTGTCTGATCCATTAGCAATCGTCTATGTGCAAGAGTCAGTAATGAAAATTTACTAAGGAGTATTTCATACGAAGATTTAGAACGATAGCATCGGTAGTTGACTGCTCGCAAGAACTTCTTTTGCACCGATTCAAGTTGAATACTGTACTTTGAATAATATGGGTTCCAAATAGCTGTAGCATATTCGACTTGTGATCTAACCAAGGATCTGAAAAGATGCAGATAAGTAGCAGGCCGTCTAAACTGAGTAGATGTCCTCATAATAAAACCATACATTTGAAAGGCCTTATTTGTCACCTTGTCAATATGAAAATTAAAGTGAAGCTTCGAGTCGAAGAAAACACCTAGATCTTTTATAAGTGAAACCTTATCGAGAGCTTCACTGCACAAATAATATGTATAATCTACAACATTATGTTTTTTTGTAAAAGTAATGGATTTGCATTTATTCAGACTAAGCTGCAATTTGTTTAAAGAACAATAACTAGACAGGCGATTGAGATCAGCCTGAACTTTATTACAGTCATCAATATTTCTAATAACATGATAAACCTTAAGATCGTCGGCATATAGAAGAAAATTTGAGTTGTGAAAGCATTCGTTGATATCGTTGATGAACAATATGAACATCAGCGGCCCCAGGATTGATCCTTGGGGTACACCAGATGTCACTATTAACTCTGAAGATGTGAAACCATGCACTACAACTCTTTGTACTCTGTCTTCTACATAGGATGCAAACCAACGCAACAGATTTCCACGAATTCCGTTGAATGCAATTTTTCGTAATAAAATACTGTGATCCACCTTGTCGAAAGCCTTCCGAAAATCTGTATAAATAGAATCTACTTGCATGCAATTATCTAAGCTTTCAAACAAATAATTTGTATAAAGCGTTAGATTTGTAATTGTTGAACGGTTCTTTACAAATCCGTGTTGTTCGGTAATAATCTGATCATGAAGCAGAGGATAAAGAACATTATGAACTAATCTTTCGAAAACTTTCGACAAAGCAGGTAGCAGTGATATTGGACGGTAATTACTAACATCATTTTTACTACCGTTTTTGTAAACAGGAATTACGTTAGCCAATTTCCATTTTTCAGGAACTTTACCGTCCCGTAAGCTACGATTAAAAAGTATATGCAAAGGAACACTCAAAGAATCAGCCGTATGTTTAAGAAAAAAAGGTGAAATACAATCCGGCCCTGGTCCTTTTGTAACATTTAAAGATTTAAGCTCTTTTATTATTGCGTCCCTAGAAATCATAATGTCACCTATTATATTACATTTATCTGAAGAAGGCAACGAATCCAGATTAGGATTATCCTGCTCACATGTTTCATAAACTGATCCAAAATATTCAGAGAAGAGTTCGCAAATTGAAGCAGGGTCCTCAGACTCCTTGTCATTATATTTCATTTTATTAGGTATGCTATTGTTTTGTTTTTGTTTACTAATATAAGACCAGAAGACTTTAACATCAGTTTGTAATCCCTCTTCAACTGACTTTATATAAGAATCAAAACATTCTTTACAGAGCAATTTAAATCTACGCCTCAAAATTGAGAACTCCTCATAGTCCGATACATTTCCGTATCTCTTCCACTTAGCCCACATTTTTTGTTTATTTTTGAACAAGTGAATTAGGGGTTTAGAAAACCACGCTGGATAACTATTCGAGGTATAAGTACGTATAGGTATATGCTTTTTAATAATTTCGTAAATTTTTTCATAAAACAAATTGGCTGCAACGTCTACAGATAAATCATTTAAAATGTAAGTCCAGTCAATATTAGAAATATCTTTATTAATTTCAGTGTAGTTACCATCCTGAAAAGCATATTTTGGCAACGGACAATGGGACAAAGGCTTATACGACCGCTCAAAACTTATCAGAACATAGAACGATGGATGCAAAGGATCAATAGGTACCAGAGGGTTAGATATCGGTTCACATACACAAGTTTCATTATTAGATAAAAAGAGATCTAATATTCTATTCATGTTATTAGCAATATTGTTATGCTGCTTACAGTTTATAAGAGACAAAAAACTCCTAAAATTATTATTATTTGCATTATTATTACTAGATGATATTGGTTCAGAAAATGAAGGCGCGCATTGTTGCCATTCCATATGAGGTAGGTTAAAATCCCCCGAAATGTATATTTTATCAGTATTCGTAACTAACAATTCACTATGCAACGCGTTTAAAAAAGACGAGTAAGTTGACAAAGTCTGCGAAGGCGGAATGTACACCCCGCAAACCACGTTATACTTACGTAATGAATGACTATAAAATTTAAGAAAAACATAGTCAATATTAGAAGATATTATTGTATTATTAACGGAATCTTTCAGTATACACCGAGTAGCTTCGAGCCCACGGCGTACTGCGATCAGAACACCTCCCCCGTCCGACCTGCCGCTCGCCACTCGATCCCTATCACAGCGAAATACTACGTACCTTGAATCAACAATTTCGTCGTCTAAAATATTAGGAGTCAGCCACGTTTCCGTTAAAATTATTATGTCATAACATTCGGACAGTATATTAGCATATATCGTATTTAACTTAGTTCTTAAACCTCTGCAATTTTGATAATAGACTGCTAGTTTATCAAACATTGTGAAAAGTAGTTAAATGTAAAGAAAGTTAACTGAAGCCGTGATATATTAACTAGATATAATATTAAATACCAATTAAAAAACTGAGTCATACGACAGTCACACCAACAATCGCATGAGGTTACTCCTATGTTTATTTTTTTGTCGTATGACAAACACATAAAAATTATTAAAATTACCATAAATGATAAACTTATATATGATATTGTTAATCGCCCTTTGTAGGTTACGCATCCCTCAATCGTCATTATAATTGTTTGATAAAATTGGCAACTTAGATTAAAAACGTTATTATTACTTACTTTGAGGCAGGTAGTAATATAATAGTTAACTTGCACTGGCGGCGGTAACCGTGAATACACAGAGCAATAAGTGATTGAGAGGCTACAGATACAAACAAAAAAATACAAAAACAACTGTAACACAAAACGTATAGATTCAATCATCACACCACAAATTGTCCAATTTTCATTTCTTACATATTTTTTGCAAGTCTGACTGTTTTCGTATAGTAAGAACGGGTGACGTAACTCCAGCCCGGACAAATATAGTTCCATGCTTGATCCAGACAAACTTGTATTCATTTTCTTTGGCAATTTCGCGGGCCTGACGAAACAACTTCTTGTTACTTAATGTTAGGTGTTCGTTCAGGTATATTTTTTGAGGTGGTCCAGATATGTTTAGCTCATCTGATGTAATTCCCTTCTTAAGGCGAGCAGCAGAGATAAAATTGTCACGTGTAATCTGACTCGTGAACTTTACTACAACATTCCTAGGACGTTTGTTATTTGGGTCCATCTGTGGCACCCGATGTATTGCCACTATATCCTGTCTACTTAACGGTTGATTAATGGTTGTAGCAATATTTTCCATTATGTTAATGAGATTTTCACCACGTTTATCCGGCAAATTGCTTATTTCTACATTGCAATGCCGTGCCCGCTGTTCAAAAGTATCCATTACGGTTTCAAGCTCAGCGATTCTCACTTCAGTAGACTGCATTAAAGATACTTCTTGTTCTAACGAGGACATACGTTTAGTCAAGGTCTCAGTTTGCTTATGCAGGTCATCATATTTGCTTGTAACATACTCGATTGATAATTTAATATTCTCGAAATCAGTAATTAATTCAGAAAATTTTTCATTCTGTCTCTCAAATACTGAGTCCAGCTTTGCCATCATTGTCTCCTGAAGCGATTGAAACTCGCTGCGAAGGTCGAAATCTTCAGCTCTGGTCACACCCTTACGCAAGGTAACATGTTGAGGAGGTGAGTCCGTTTCTGTAGTTGAATCATGAGACTCATAGAATTTATCCATTCTTCTGAGATGTCTCTGTACCACAGGTTAATCTATGTCCGATGAACTATGAACTCCCACCTAATACCACGGCGATGGGTAAACAAGACAAAAAATAATGAGCCTGTCTCTTTTCCCCAAGGTGGTGAAGAGCGGTCACCGCAATAATGTCTTCAACTAAACGGAACAACTACGCAAGTCACGCGATTAACTGCTATGCGAAACTAAACTTTATGACTGACACAATAGTAATAAAAATTTAATTGAAAACTTAGTGCATATTTTAAATAAATTTGCGATACGTCTGTTCTGTGTGAATATTACGACGGTATGACATGAGACGCTTACATATAATGTTGACCAGTCTCACGGGGATACTCAGATGGAGCAGTTTCTGCCTGAGTACTGGAAGCTGGACATTGTCATATGCAGCAGCAATGTCAAGAAAAACCCCAATAACATGTTGGTTTTCGGAGAAGGCGAGTCTAACCTCAGAAGTGAAGATACTCAGACTGTCATTAGTACCCATGCCACGTCTGAATCCATATTGGGTATCTGATAGGAGACCTTTATTTTCAACAAGCCATTGTAATCTGTTTTTAATTAAATGTTCTAGGATCTTTAATAAGGTTGAGCTAAGCGCAATAGGTCTATCTGAGGAAGGGTCTGAGGGATCCTTTCCCGGCTTAGGTACAGGAATGACAATTTGGGAAATCCAAGAGTCAGGAATGTTGCATGAAAGGAAGATAAAATTTAGAATATTAAGTAAAACCAGTTTAGAAGAGGATGAAGCTTTGCATATAAAAGAATAGGGGATGCCATCAATGCCTGGAGAGGAATCTTTCAAATGATCGAGTGCGCAGTGGAGCTCTGCTAGTGTAAAGGGATCATTCATACTATCTTTAGGGATTGAAGAGGAAAGAGGAGGGGGGAAGCAATCAAAATTAGGGACATATGGTGGAGCAAGTTTACTAATGAAATCCTCTAACCATGAAGAGGGGTCGTTGGACATTTTATTTTGGTCAGAAAAGGAGAAGCGAAAGTTTTTAATTTTTTTCCAAATAATGGAAGGAGGAGTTCTAGGGGAAAGGGATTCGCAGAACTTAAGCCAGCCTATCTTCTTTTTTTTTGCTAAAAGCCTAGTAGTGCGGGCACATGTTTTTTTAAAAACTATATAGTTGTCAATGTTTAAGTTTGATGCATATGTATTCTCAGCGAGCTTTCTTTCCTTTACACTAGCAGTGCATTCAGAATCCCACCAAGGGGGGGAGGGAATACGATTGCGGGCCGAATTTTTGAGGGGGATAGATTCCTCGGCAGCTGAAGTGAGACAGGAGATAAATTCATTGTAGATGAGAAGGAAGTTATTTTCATCAACTGGACAGAGTAATGATATTTTCTCATCCAAACAAGATGCGAATTTCGTCCAATCTGCATTGAGAGTTTTGTATTTAAAGAGGGGTTGGGGAGGGGGGGTGGGAGATATGGAACTTTGGATAGAGACTAGGATAGGGAAGTGATCACTACCATATGAGTTGGGAAGGACAGTCCAGGAAAGTGAGGGGACTAAGGAAGGAGAAGCTAGAGACAAATCAGGGGCACTTAAATTTTGAAGGGGAGATACCCTGCGTGTGGCAGATCCATCATTAAGGACACATAAATTCTGTGAGTCCAGAAGGTCTAACAGGAAGGAAGATATGGGGTCATTAAAATTAGAACCCCAAAGAGTGTGTCGGCAATTGAAATCACCTAGCACAATCATTGGGTTTGGGAATTGGGATAAAATGGAGTTGAATTATATATGGGGTGTAAGTGGTTCATCAACATCTTTGAACCAAAGCCAACTTCACCTGCACGCGGTGCATCCTGCTGACTGACAAACGAAGCTCTGGCGAAAAGAGAGGTAGGGAGCGTAATTGTAAGCTACCCGACTGGTGAATGTACCTCCACCTCACAGAATACCGCAGCCAAATAACGGTTCCCTTGAGGGTTGTTGTGTTCCTGCGAGTGAGTGAGGTCACCAGAAAGGAAGGAGATGCTGCGGTGGCAGCGGGGGTGGCGGCGCGCGAGCGATATTTTATGTTGAGGCTACGGTAACCGCTTCACATCAGGCGGGCCGTATGCTTGTCTGCCACCCGACGTAGTATAAAAAAAAAAAAAAAAAAAAAAAAAGAATTCGGATATAATTTGGGGATTTGGATGAGGAATGTAAACGGATATAAGGGAAACGCCAACACATTTGGCAGCAACTATGTGGATGTCTGGACTGTGGGGGGGAATGGGGATAAAGGAGAAGGAGAAGGAGTTAGAGATGAGAAGGGCACATCCAGCATGACCATCATCCCTGTCGTCCCGAAGACATGAGTAGCCTGGAACTCGAAAACGAGAATCCGGCCTCAACCATGTCTCCGACACGGCAGCGGCGACAGGTCTATACTGGTTAAAAAGTTGTATAAGTTCATTTTTTTTTAATCTAATACTTCTACAATTCCATTGTAGAAGGATTTGAGCCATTTTTAACTATTAATGCGGATAGCAGTTCTTGGAGTACACTCACGACATTGGACGGTATAGCATCGCTAAATTTGGAGATAATATTTAAAAGAGAGCAAACTAAGAGTTCGATCAGGTTATCGTTAGGAGTCAGCACAGGAGTAGGACTATTAGGTAGAGCGCAGCCATTAGGAAGGGCAGAATTTGGGGTTCCAACAATTCTGTTATGGGCTTCAATGTCATACTACTTACCAGGGGAGGGTTTGGGACTGGGGGAGTAAAATACTGTTTTTTTATAAGATTGCCGTGGGGGAGTGGCAAGGTGGGAGAGGGGTCTATATGGGGGTTGAGTTGGCGAGAACAAGGGTTGGGACTGGGACATACTAATATGGGAAGAGGCAATATCTGCATAAGATTTCTTGCTAATAGGGAAACGTTTAGAGGCTTCAGAGTAGCTGATGTTTTCCTCTGACATGACAATTTTGATAGATTTTTGTCTACCGTGTTCTGGACATTTGGAGTCAATGGCAGAGTGGTTAACGCTTTGACATAGGAAGCAAGAGACTCTATCATCATCTACATCACAGGTGTCGCCAGAGTGAGGTTGTGCGCATTTAAAACAACGAGGTTTAGACCTACACTGATTGCGAATATGGCCAAATCTACAACAGTTCCTACATTGAATAGTTGGTAACATATAAATATGGACATCCATTGCCATTTGGTAGCAATATATTTTAGGAGGTAACGCTTGTCCCAGGAACGTCAACACCTCTGTAGTCGAAGGAACCCAAGTCACTCCAGAATCGCTATGTTTTTTTATATTCAGGCGCCTTGCTTTTATAACAATTCCACAACCGCGGGGAGTAGAGATTCCATCTACCAGATCCTCTAAAGTCCAATCTGTTGGGATAGCACGTACTATACCCATTCGCGAAACTTGAAATTTAGGAATTGTGGTTTTGAGTTTCTTTTCAGCTAAGAGAGGATTTCCAAAGAAATTATTGGCATCAGCTGCACTTTTAAACTGGACTGCCATTTTACTCCTACTAATAGTCTTAATGCCTCCGTCAATAATTCCTTTGAAATTATTCCTATGAATGAACTGGGCGAATTTAAGGGCTCTGATAGTAGGACCAGAGGAGACATCCGGGTCTTCTCGAGACACGTGAACAACGAATGGACCTGGGTCCGTTGCGGAATACTTAAAAGCAGAGTCGTCTTCGTATCCGGGTTTGACGTATACTGATTGTATTGAGGCAGAGGGAGGGATATTTTTCTTTGGCTCAATTTCGAGAGTCTCATCAGCTGATCTTATAGGAGGTCTCGTTTTGGTTTCGTCTATTTGCATATCAGAGACTGGGTGGAGGGCAGAAGGGCCTCCCCCATCGGGGGGGTCCTTGCCCATTATAATGGGCAAGGACTTACAAGAACAGTAATAAAAGACTTACCTTCTATTAGGTAATTAATAAAACCAACACCAACACACAACAATTAAAATTTTGGACAGCTCAAAGGGAAAACACGATGAAAAAACGAATTTTTATCTCAACCACGTGTGATTAACAACACAGCGACGAGGTTTAGGTATTTTAGTGACCATAGAGCAGAACTGGGTTGCCAGATAGCTGAAATTTTCTCGGATCACTACCAAATCTCGTAGCTTCTTAAAAAATCTCGTACAAATAAAAAAAACGGGCAAATGCTAGTACAACACAAGTTGAAACCGCAATTATATTATTTATAAATATTATACGAAGAGTGACGGTTGGCCGATCTAGTTAAGTTGAACGAACATTATTATGAATATTTATTCAAAAACCAATTTAACATTGTGATTCAAATATAATTATCTTCTCCCATACATTCCAAACGCAAATTCAATTATTTATTAAAAGAGCAATTCTTGTATACAAATACTTAAATATGATGCGACGATGACATAAATGACTGTAACAATTTCGTCGGAAATAAAGGGATACTACGAGATTTTTGGGTATAAAAATTTACGATCATGGTTTTATCTTCCATGAAATTCATATTAACGCAAGCAAGATAAGCTGTATTTTTAAATAGGGTGGAAACAATTTGTGATTCCAATAGATTGTTTTCTAATAAGTTATTGAAAAACTAATTATTGAACCTGAAAGTGCTTTACGAGAATCAAATGATACCAATAGTACCTAGTTTATAATAATATAAGTAATAACAGTATAAATAAACTGGGTTTATCTGAAACTTTTATCCATCTACCATACATTTAGATTTGATCTCACTTGATTATATCTATACTACACAATATATTAAAAAAAAATACCGACACAGGAAGTACTTCATGAGCTTTATCAAAATGATACCAATAATAGTTCAATGAATATTATTTATTCTCTTGATCTTGTCAGACAGACGGACTAACAGGCAACGAAGTGATCCTATAAAGCAGGCTTTCCCAACCTTTATTTCGCTGAGCCATCCCGAACTAATGATAATATTTTCATGCTTCCCTTATGTTTCAATAAAAATAAGAAACACACTTTTTTGACACAAGTGAGTAATTAGGAACAGTTAATTTACCTACTCGTTAAATTGTTTTTTTTTTCGGAAATGTAAACGTATCTATTACGCCCTTACTGACATTTCTCTACGCTCCCGAAGGGGGGTGTGCTCCCTTGGTTGGGAAGTCCTGCTATAAAGGTTCCTTTTCTGCATTCGGGGTACGTAATCCTAAAAAAATATATTATATTATATTGTCGCTAATATAATATTGGGTATAAATAACTGGCTTAGTTTAGGCTCCAGATCTCCAAATATTTTATATACTGTTGTAACAAAACCTTAACTATGTATCAATCTGTAGTTTGTGGAGATGAATAAACGTTTTTTGATTTTTGTTTGATTCTCGAAATATCGATGTTTTCATCTACCCGTTTAGTACTTATGACGACATGGCACGTAAACTTCACTCTAAACAATTTTCATGCTATAGATAAAATTACTACGAATATGCCTACTTTTTAAGCTATTGCATAGCTTCTATCGCGGGCCTTGAGCGCGGGGACCGAATCCAGAAATTCCGTAACGAAAAAACCTCACGCTCCCCACTCCGACGGGCAAGGAGGTGTGGCTTGAAGGCCGTGCATCGTCTAACGTCGTTTCAGTTCGGCAGTCTTCGACACGGCGTTGTGTGCGTGCAATTAGACGTATTGTACGACTCTACGAAACTCGTTTTATTTATTTAATAATAGAAAAAAATGTTTTCTTATCGGTCACCACGCTCAAAAAGTGTAACTTGAATTAATATCAAAGAAAAAGCAATACTGCATGAATAAAATAAATAAATAAAATATAATTGCATAAGTTGATACAAAATGCTATGCAATAGCTTTACCGCGGCAGTCCCCGAGTGCCACACGTCTTTTTGTCTCTACATTAGTAACATATATTTCAATTTCTTTTTTATTTCTAGATTTTTGGGGTATATATTGCTCATTACGATCTTTAGAGCCAAAGGTGACTGCATCCGCACGTGGTGCACTATGCCGACTAGTAAAAAAAGCTCTGGCAAAAGAGAGATAGGATACATTGAGACTGCCCGACTGAGGAAATCCTCTCCCCATAGAATACTACAGCCACATAACAATTCCTTTGAGAGTTGTTGTGTCAGCAGAGGAGATGGCGCCGCACGAGCGATATTTTATGTTGTGAGCGTTTTTAAGCCTACGGTAACCGCTTCACATCAAGCGGACCTTGTGTTTGTCTGACCCGACGTAGTATAAAAAACAAAATATTAGACACCTATTTCTTTTTTTAATTCCTGTATTCGAGGGATATTTCTTTGATTCCTCAAATGCGTGTTATATGGATATGATCGATTTTTAGAAGTTTTTCACAATGTAAAGGTTTTATCTAACTCTTATCAATCAATCAAAATCAGAATTTCGCTAAGTTTATAGTAATCAGAATTTGACTATTTGTCAAAATCTCGCACAGATCTAGACTCGTTTTTAGTTTTGTATTTCATACGAGAATTCTCGAACGTCTAGTAACATAGCTTTATTATTTTTTATCGTTTTATGGCCCTGGATCCTGAAACTTTTATGTTACTCTTATCTCTATAATAGGAATAGAGACTGTCTATGACATAAAGTCATGCATGCATAGTTTATGTTTGAGTCATACTCAAAGGTTTGAGTCATATGCACAAACCTAGTATTTTTAGCTGGATGTAGTCCTACGAGGAATACTTGGCGTAAACTTAGTGAGAGCGAGGTAGAGTTTTTAAAAAAAAAATGAATAAAAGTTTTTGTTGAATCGGGGAATCGGGAAATCTTGAATTGGGGCTGTAGAGTCATTTCAAAAAGTCGAGCAAAACAGGAAAAAAGTTGCAGTGTCGGTTGCTGTTAACTTATTACAAGTAATGTAGGAAGAAAAGGAATCCTGACTATATTTTTCGGCATGTCCCTGAAGCCGGGAATAAATTATAGAAATAATACAAAGACGGGCTCTAAAGGAAATTGATTCCAGAGCCGTAAAGCCATTTGATAAATAAATAATGAATATAGGAATAATTATATCTTTGGCTATAGTAGTCCGACCGAAGGTCAAATTTTGGCCGAAGACATTCGTCAGATTGTAGTAACCTTGGTCGAAGCTAAATTTAACTTTAATTTGAAAGTTTATAATACTGATTAAAAGTCCAATCCATGATTTATATCAATGCAAATTGTATATAAAATATTTAGTATAATGCATAATAGTCTTCGCCAAGCCGCAGTCGAGCAGTGTGCTGGAGTATGCTCTAAACCCCATATGATTGAGGAGAGGCACGTATCCCAAAACAAATTAATCGGTTGATGCCCAAAATGCATGATAGTAGTACCTACATAAGAAAATATTCAGCAAAATAAATATTTTTTTATACTAATAGACTTATACTGTGCTAATAGAGTGGAAAATAGGCATATGGCCTGACTGACGTTGAGCAGTCATCTTTTTTTTTATACTACTTCGGGACAAGCATACGACCTACCTCTTTTTTCGCCAGACCTTCGTTTGTCAGTCAGCAGGGTGCACCGCATGCAGGTGAAGTTGGTTTTGGTTCAAAGATGTTGATGAACCACTTACACCCGTAATCATCGCCGCCTGTGGACGCTTGCGTCACCACAGACATCACTCACTCATAGCCGCCCGACGCCTTTCGTGAATAACCAGATACTGTAGTCTCCCGAGCGGTGCGAGCGCTGTGACTGTAAAAGGAAGCCGTGGGCATCATATCAAACAATTTCTCTGAACAGAAACCACTGTACGGTAGAATACGCAAAGAGGTAAAGTCTCTTCTCGGGCTAAATGGCTCAATATCGTCTGTGTTCTTGAAATCTTCTACAATCCTCAGAACTTTTGGGGTGTAAGTGGTTCCTCAACATCTATGAACCAAAGCCAACTTCACCTGCACGCGGTGCACCCTGCTGAAAGACAAACGAAGCTCTGGCGAAAAGAGAGGTAGGGAGCGTAATTGTAAGCTACCCGACTGGGGAATGTACCTCCACCTCACAGAATACCGCAGCCAAATAACAATTCCCTTGAGGATTGTTGTGTTCCTGCGAGTGAGTGAGGTCACCAGAAATGAAGGAGATGCTGCGTTGGCAGCGGGGGTGGCGGCGCGCGAGCGATATTTTATGTTGCGAGCGTTAATATGGCTACGGTAACCGCTTCACATCAGGCGGGCCGTATGCTTGTCTGCCAAACGACGTAGTATATAAAAAAAAAAACAAACAAACTGGTATTTGGGCGCTCCCGCCCAGACATGGCTATAATAGTAGTACACCCCGGCTACTCCATACTCTCTAGTCTCGTCGTTTACTACTACATAAACAAAGTCGTCGATGCAGAGCGTGAATGAGCGTGTGTGCGTCGGGCGCCATACAAACTGTTCCCGATTTGTCTCACAGGGGAGGTGAGGTCGACACGTGTGAGCGGCAGGGAGTGGCCATACTGTATTGTACTGTGGTAGTAGTGTGAGATCGCACTTGCCCTTTGTAAAACAGAATAATAATAGTGGCAAGCCACCGTCTGCCGCAAATAACGAGCAATAAAAGCAGTTATTATGGCAGGCGTCCGTCCCTCTTCTGTAATAGCCCGGTATTAAGTTCACCCAGATCTCATCTCCATAGCCCATTTATTTTCCATCACACTTCGCAATAGTCTCAACGCCTGCCGAGACCTGCTCATGGGTATGTCGTTCCATTGACATATCCTGGAGCGGGTCACGGCGGGCGTACAACATTACATCAAACTTCTCAAAGGGGCCTCTACGCGTTGGATCCATATCCCCGCGCACGCCTATCAAATGACCGGGCTTGACCCGTGCGTGACTAAAAAGAGATAAATAATAATAATTTTATTTCATTTCCTTACAATAGGCTATTTGACTAACATTTTTTTCGGTTTGATATGTAGGGACGTCTCCATAATATAATCATAGGTGAAAGAATTACTTCGATAGCACAAAAATCTCTCGAGATATGTTAATTTGAAAATCATAATTTTTAGACTGCCCCAAAACGCTCCATACAAAAGGCTACCGAATTGTGACGTCACAGGTTTGTATTTTGTATGCATCAAATCAGAAATTTGTACGATAGCTATGTTAAATATTACGTTTATGTTATTAGTATCATAATAAAAGTTATAGCAATTTTAATTGCTTCTCCAATGGAAATATTATTTTTTAATAATTTCATACTTTTAAAATGGACTTTCCCGCCAAACTTTGATCGACCCTAAAAAATGTCTGACTGAAGATATTAGAATGAAAGTTTGCAGATCTTTATAGTTTTGTGTATTTTACGATATTGTTAAATAATTTATACAAATTTTAAACATTGGAAAATAGCCTATTCTAATACATAGTTTCGTGGTGGGAGTTCTCCTTTGAGCAAGTTTTGCTCGTGTTAGAGGACTCCGCTCTTCCTTATTTCTTTATATTTATTTACCTATAAAGGTTTCACTATAAATAGATTAGGTACATTAAATTAAAACAAATATTAAAATGAAAGACAGAATCAATCAAAAGAATGCTTTGTCGCGAACTAAATAAATAAGTAAATATTTATTTCACTAATACAACAACAATTTTTATCTTGTCTAAATGAGAACTGAAGTACTGCTTCGCTCTATTGAATACTTGATTATTAAATAAGTTATGTGGTCTTTGTTATTTATAGACACAGCAATGCATAAATATGTTTGAAAAATATTGGCTGTCTGTAAAGTTCGATTACGGACGATATGCATGATAACGTCAGAGAAAACATCGGTCGATGGAGTGCAAGAGAGATAGATGCGTCATAAGCCGAACGCTTAGGTCGATCGTGCCTCTCTATCGATTGTTCCGCGCTCTCGCTTGCTCGCTCGGCTCAGGCGGAACGTGACAATGAGTCATGCTTTTTCGTGCGTGCAGCCGGCGTTCGTCGATTTATAAGACGTCATCACGTCAAAAACGTGGTAAAAAAAAGGGGTGTAAGTGGTTCATATTCATCTTTGAACCAAAGCCAACTTCACCTGCACGCGGTGCACCCTGCTGACTGACAAACGAAGCTCTGGCGAAAAGAGAGGTAGGGAGCGTAATTGTAAGCTACCCGACTGGGGAATGTACCTCCACCTCACAGAATACCGCAGCCAAATAACGGTTCCCTTGAGGGCTGTTGTGTTCCTGCGAGTGAGTGAGGTCACCAGAAAAGAAGGAGATGCTGCGATGGCAGCGGGGGTGGCGGCGCGCGAGCGATATTTTATGTTGCGAGCGTTAATATGGCTACGGTAACCGCTTCACATCAGGCGGGCCGCTTCACATGCTTGTCTGCCACCCGACGTAGTATAAAAAAAAAAAAAAAACCTTTTTATAGAGTAATAATTTTTACAACTGTTGTTATAACATTATAAATGTTAATATAATCAGTTGAAAAAAATAATGGGTAGTTATTAAATTTTCTGGTTGTGAGGTAAGTTAGTACAGCTGTAAGACATGGACAGTGATAAAAAGAAAATTTTGCTGTTACAATTTAGGTTAAAAAATTATTAAAGTTGTATATAATAAATGAATATGCAGTAAAATGATGGTATGGCCAATTAGCAAGAGAAATAAATTTAGTCCATATTCACTGAAATTTATGTATTTTTCAAGACATTTATTAATTCCATTGCAAATTAATACTTTAGCTGTTGAAACAAAATAAAAATACAAACTGTTTAAAAAAATGTACCAGTTGCCAAAGCCTAATAAAAAAACGGGAATTGTCTATTGACTTTTTGGCGGTAAAACTAAAAAGTAAAAACATGTTGAAAATGAAATTGCGTGATAGAAAACAGATTAATTATTATGAACCCGAAGAACCTCCATTTGATGAATACATATGTGAGTATTATTAATTTGCTTACTAAATGAACTTTTCATTCACATTTTATTTATTTTCAATCCAAGCATGGGGTTCTTCAAAAAGGGCGTAAAGAGGTTTTTACGGAGTCGGCAACGCACACGTAACTGCTTCCATCAGGCGGACCGTATGCTTGTTTGTCACTTTAGCGGTATAAATAAAAAAATCAAGCTTTCTCAGGCCTCCTTCGAAGAAAAAATCCGGAATACGAGATGAAAGTTAACTTTTCATCCAGCAGGGCCAAATTTGTTGTCTAAATCAGCGTTTTTCAAAGTGTTGGTCGGAAGCTCGGGGGTTCCTTCATCTCTACTAGGGGGTCACAGAAAATCGCGAAGCTGTAAAGAGGTCTCAAAAATATATTTTTATTATGAACATGTTCATTTCATAGTGCTTAATGCGAGTTTTGAGTTGGTCACATTCGAATGTGTTAACGTTTAGGTACAAGCCGACCAAATGAATAAAAAGTAGAGATGTGTAAGTACTGCGAGTAATGCATGACGCGTAATATAACTCGACCGCGTACTGTAACAGTACCCAGTACCTGGCAACATATAGCATGACTCTGACTAAACAGTACCTACACAGTACGCAGGACGTCACACGGTCGGACGGCGGCGGTCGCTCGGCGGCTTCGGAGTATCTATTACATTCAGTACAAAACGACATAGGTAATACAGAACGTTCGTAACAGTACGCATAGCGCGCCATGTCATGTGTCATGTTCGGAGTACTGCTATAATGCCATAAGACGCGGTACGATATGTCATGCCATATGGCAGTACATTTCAACGTACTGTTTTGCGCATGTCTAATAAAAAGTTTCATATTGTGAATTTACCAGACGCGTGTTACATATCCAAATTAGCAAGGTTGCTCACTTCAAAATGTGAGCAAGTAAGCCACATAATTTTGATATGTAACACGCGTCTTATAAATTCACAACATGAGAGTACTTATCTATTTGGTCGGTTTGTTTACGTTGACATTGTCGAACGTGAATAAAAAACTCGCACTCGGCACTCACGTAATCGACAGGTGTGATAGTTATTTAATTATTTATTATATTAACCGATACCTAACTATGAAAATAAATAAAAATGTAAGTACGGATTTGATTTTTTAAAAGGTACATTCCTCGGCCGACGAGGTTCGTGTCGGCACCTGTTGGCTGTCGAAGAATACCGGCGCTGTGTGTATTACGTACAGCATTAATGCCGAGCGATGGCCAATTAACATCATAATTATGTACATGTTGTTATTATGAAATGTTATAATGTTTATTGTGTACTGTATAAATTTATTGTTTTATGTTGTGATGTTAATAAACATATTTTCTTCCAACTATGCTTTAATTTCATCACAATCACACTAAAAACTCAGTACAAAACGAGTCTTTAATGCTCTAGAGCAATAAAAATGTATGAAATTTCATTATTGCACAGTTTTTTTTAATCGCACCAAAAGGTGCCAATCTCAATGGATTAGCTCTATTCAGCCAGCCAATATCAATACTTTTTTTTTCGTACGTATTTTTCTTTTCTATCCTACTTGTTCCAAATTTAAAAAATGATTGCTGCTAACTCTGAGTTAAAAATGAAAGAAATTTAAAAATATAAATTTACGTTTAATAATTGCTCAAACATAACTTTTAATTTCAATAATTAAACTTCTATTTTAACTGTCTGATATGAGTTTCTTTTATCTACTATTCCTATAGGTATTAGTTGAAAGAAAAGCAGATTATGCACCTCGCCTTAAGTAATTTATGTTGCCCTCGTGCCTGTTACCCCGCCGCCACACTATGCTCCTCGCGCTGCTCATCGCCTTGCTCCTCGCGCTGCCGCGATGTTTCCCTCACTGCCCACACACTGCTCTACTCGCGCAATTATTCGCGACGCTCCGCACTTGGACATTCGCCTTTGCTATACAATGGACGTTGAAGCTGCGGCAGCGTCCGCGATATGCATTTTTATTATAGCGAAACGAAGCTTTTTTTTTTATGGACTAACGGTCTAAAAGATGCATCAAACATTTCTTTTTTGCTACCAGCTCTTATAGGGAAATGTTCATGACAGACATGATTTTAAAAAAATGATTTAAATAATAGGACGCGTGTTACGCGCCCGAGCGCTCGATGCGGAATGCGTCCGAGGCGATTGTGTAGCCGCGATCACTTGCCGGCCCTTTGACTCGCGCCCAAAAAACCGACAAAACAGGGAATGATGGGCAAGACGAAGAGCAAGACGAGCGGCATGACGAGTAACGTGGCCACACTACGTTCCTGCCTACTTCCCTCGCTACTTCCCTCGCCACTCGACGAGTGTATGGCAGGGCTATTAGATTAGAGCCATCGCTGACGCTCGGGGTCTAAATCAGGCACTCGGTGCAATAATAAATTACTTTGTGCTCGATGCAATAATCTACTATAAGAATAAATAAATAAATGTTGTTTGAAATGTTGCAATGTTTATTGTGTATTGTATAAATTTATTGTTCCATGTTATGATGTTAATAAACATATTTTCTTTCTTCTTTCTTTTCAATTCGAGTTGCTTGTTTTTGTTTTACAGATTGTGACAGGTGCGGGGACTTGGTGTATGAGTACTGCTCCATACATGGACCGCTGCTGATTATGCCGGATGAAAAGGCAAGACTACACCCCGTTCATAGTTATTTACCCGACTCCAAAAAAGGAGAAGGTTCTCAATTCGGCTGTATTTTTTTTAATGTTTCTTAATTAATTACTTACTTGGGGGTGTAAGTGGTTCCTCAACATCTATGAACCAAAGCCAACTTCACCTGCACGCGGTGCACCCTGCTGACTGACAAACGAAGCTCTGGCGAAAAGAGAGGTAGGGAGCGTAATTGTAAGCTACCCGACTGGGGAATGTACCTCCACCTCACAGAATACCGCAGCCAAATAACAATTCCCTTGAGGGTTGTTGTGTTCCTGCGAGTGAGTGAGATCACCAGAAATGAAGGAGATGCTGCGTTGGCAGTGGCGGCGCGCGAGCGATATTTTATGTTGCGAGCGTTAATATGGCTACGGTGACCGCTTCACATCAGGCGGGCCGTATGCTTGTCTACCACCCGATGTAATATAAAAAAAAAAAAAAGTAGAAGGTTCTCAATTCGTCTATATTTTTTTTAATGTTTCTTAATTAATTACTTACTTACTCCGTGATTTATAAACCGATTTGAAAAATACTTTTTTTATTTCAAAGAGTATACTTCCAGATTGGTTCCATATTTTTTTCATCATCATCATCAGCCTGTATCTACCCACTGTTAGGTTTGTTATTTCATTACTCCGTCATTTATAAACAGATTTGAAAAATACTTTTTTTATTTCAAAGAGTATACTTCTAGTTTGGTACCATATTTTTTTCACCATCATCATCATCAGCCTGTGTCTACATACATAAATGTAATGTTTGGAGTCGTTTTTGTTTTGTTAGAATTATTTATCTGTGACATTTGGACGACTTGCTCTCATTTTAGAGGTCAAAAGGTTGAAAACTAGCCAATTAACCAGTGCTTTAGTGCAAGTTTTTGAAAATGTGGAATAAATATAAACATTCTTTTGAAAATCTAAAAACTGACGAGTCTACGATTTCGACGATACAGTATGAAAATTCATTGTTAAATCTTGAAAAATGAAATTGATTTTGGTAATGAAAAAACAAATTATTTACCGGTAAATGATTACTTATTAAGAAATAAATCATTTGGCCATTTAAAAGTTCATTTGAGAATAAGTTGTTTGTTCGTAGTAAATAGTAATTATATATATAGGTACTACGAACAAACTTTCGTCACAGCGGCGCCGCGTGGCAGCCCTAATTGCGATCGGTTCCACAATCGACTCAGAGGAAGGGGAGATCGCCTTGTGAGAGCGGCAGGGATTGGTAGTCCGGATTGTAGCCCACAGGGCCGAAGTAGTGGAGCGAGTAGATTCGCTGAGTGTATGTTTTGTATTGATTTCGATGGAAAATCTATTTGATGATTATTCCTCAAGGACATGATCGATCTCAATATTTTTTATATAGGTACAAACCTCAAGCATGTCGAGGTCTTTAATTGTGACAAGTTTCATCAAAATCGGGTGGTTCATCAAAATGGTAGCTAAGGGGCCATCCATAAATTACGTCACACGAATTATCTACTAGATTTTGAAATGTTACGTCACGAAATTTAGGACCCCTCCCACCCCCTTGTCACACAATATCACACTTCGTCGACCCCCTCCCTCCCCCCTTAACGTGTGACGTAATTTATGGATGGCCGGATTCTAGCCCAGGGGGCCGAAATCGAGGTCGAGTGGAGCGAGTAGATTCGCTGAAAAATTTAGCGCCAATTTCAATTTTTAACATTATCTTATCTTATCTTAGAGTGGGTCCAGTGCTGAAGCACACGTCGACCCTCATGGATCTTTTGTGCTCTCCCAAATCCTTTAGTCACTCTCCCCTGACTGTCTGGAGACATGTTCCATGTACTTCAGTATGCCGCTTATTGGGAAGAGTCTGTAGTCCTCCAGGTCCGGGTACGCCTTTCCTAGGATTTCCATTCGTTTGCCGGCTAGGGCGTCACATTGACACATCAAGTGTTTCATGGACTCGTTAGATCCTTTGCATGTTCTGCACTCTGGGCTGTCAACACGTCTCATTTTGTATAGGTGTCCTTGACAGGCATAATGGCCCGTTAGTGCCCCAAGCATGAGACGCATCCGATTTCTGTCATATTTATATACATGTCTGTACCAATTCATTGTACCTTCGCCAATGGTTTCTTTGGAGTGTAGCATTCCACTCATTTCCTTCCATTCAGTCTGATGCCTAGACTTTGCCCTGCTATTTATAGCCCCAATTACTGTCCCATATGAGAGACCTACAAAGGGTTCAGGTCCCAAAAAGTTTTTGCTTGATCCCTCCCTTGCCAACTCATCAGCCCTCTCATTGCCCT
Source organism: Hypsopygia costalis (assembly GCA_937001555.2). Classification (NCBI taxonomy): domain Eukaryota; kingdom Metazoa; phylum Arthropoda; class Insecta; order Lepidoptera; family Pyralidae; genus Hypsopygia; species Hypsopygia costalis. The sequence goes on from OW443355.2 coordinate 3,151,681, forward strand.
CAACGCCTGTGTGTCCTGGAACCCAGACCAACTCCAGCCGATTATTTTTGCCCAATTTATTAAGGGCATCCACACCCGCAAGTGCTAGCCTAGATTCCACCCTGTCAGAGCTCAGGGCCATAAGAGCTGCCTGGCTATCGCTGAGAATGTAGATGTCGATTTGCGACCCTATTATCTAGATTCATTTTTGCACAAGCAGTTATGGCATACATTTCAATTTGAAATACAGTAGCATATTGCCCCATACTCTGACTGTGTTGTATGTCCTTAGAGAAAATGCCCGCTCCTGTACCTTCTTCAGTTTTGGAACCATCGGTATACCATATGAGGCTATTTTCCTCCTTGGGTTTGAATTCATTGTTCTTCCACTCATCTCTGGTTGGAAGATGTATTCTGTAGTTCGTCTTGAAAATGTACTTCGGCAACATCTTATCACTGCACATTTCCATCTTCCTCTTTAGTTCCAAAGTGAACTCCATATGTGTGTGCCTGGTCTGAGGGGAACGTCTATCCCATAGTCCAGTCGTTTCCATCCTGTATAAGGCTTTACAAGCCTCCGCCTCAATGAATATATGCAATGGTAAGAGATCGAGGACCACTTCCATTGCTGATGTGGGTGTAGTGGGAAATGCTCCCGTGACTGCACAGCAGACAAGTCTCTGCAGTTTCATCAGGGACATCTTACTTGTCACTTGTCTTACTTTCGGCCACCATACTAGGCAGCCATAAGTCACCATGGGTCTTTACATTGCTATATATAGCCAGCGCAGAATGCTTGGTTTTAACCCCCATGTTTTTCCGTAGGCATTCCTGCACATGTTGAAGGCTCGTGTTGCCTTTTGAAGGACATTGTTCATATGGGCATTCCAACTGAGTCCCTTATCCAATGTCACTCCTAGATATTTAACCTCATCAGACCATTGCAATTCCTTGCCATATAATGATACTGTTTTTAGACCTGTTAGGTTCCTCAGCCTTGTAAACGGAACTAATGTCGTTTTCTTTGGATTGATAGTCAAGCTATTTGTTTTACACCAATTCTCAACCACCTTAAGGGCTACCATCATAAGTTCCGTTACTATATTAGGAAATTTTCCATTGATTAGGATGACTATGTCATCCGCATAACCGACAGCCACTGTGGGCCCCTTGTTTAGGTCAATCAGAAGTGAGTTCACCACAAGGCTCCATAGCGTCGGTGATAAGACACCTCCTTGAGGGCAGCCTTTTGTGGTACTGGCGAATAACTTTTCGTCCATAAGCTCTGCGTTGATAATCCTGCCTTTGAGCATGCTTTGTATCCATCTACATATTGTATTCGGAATACCGTGCGCTGTTGCCGCTTTATTGATGGAGTCAAATGTAGTTTTATCGAAGGCTCCTTCAATGTCAAGGAATGCTGCTACACAAATTTCCTTGCTTTCAATTGCTTTTTCAGCTCTGCTAACAACATGGTGTAAGGAAGTCTCCGTCGACTTACCTGATTGGTATGCACATTGTAGCTTGTGTAATGGATATTTACTCAAGGGTCCATCCCTTACATATCTGTCTACCATTTTCTCTAGTACTTTTAGAACAAACGATTGTAGACTTATAGGTCGATACGCTTTAGCGTCCTCATACGTGGGCTTACCCGGCTTTGGTATAAATGTCACTTTTACCCTGCCCAATGCTTTTGGTGTATATCCAAATGCTAAACTGGCTCTATATAGCCTGCACAGGTGTGGTATAAGTATGGAGGCTCCTTGCTGTAGCATAATGGGGTAGATGCCATCTGGACCTGGAGACTTGTATGGCTGCAAGCTCCTGATGGCCCATCTGATTCTATTGTCATCCACCACCTTCTTAGCTACATCCCAATCATATCTACGCGTTCTTACAGTGTTTGTATCTGCAACATTGATGTACTCAGTGTCATCTTTTTCGAGTTCATTAAAACCTGGGAAGTGGGTTTTGAACATTTGTTTCAATGTTTCTTTTCCAGTTTCCGTGAGTTTTCCATTCTCAGTCCGCACCGCTGTTAGGGGACTTGCCTTAATAGTAGACATTGCTTTCGCCAGTCTCATACCCTCCGGGGCCGTATTTACGGCGTCACAATGGCTCCTCCAAGCTTTCCGCTTTGCCCTTCTTACAGCCTTGCTGTATTCCGTAAGGGCCTTATGGTAACTATTGAAGTCTTTCTTGGCTTTTGCTTCATTGAAAGCTTTTCTCGTTTCCTTTCTTAGCCTAGCTACTTCGTGTGTCCACCACGGCTCCTTTCTTGTTACTACTACCATTTCCGGACAGTTTTCTGTCCAGGACGTCTTTATAGCAGTCACAATTCGATCCGCTTCCAGTTCTATATCAAGAACAGAGTTAAAACTACACGTGGGGGTCCCCAGTTCTAACTTCAGGTCGTCTTTATACGAGACCCAATTCGTATGTCTAGGGTTCCTCCTTCGTATATTTTGTGGTTGTAATTCACAGTTATACCTGAAACATATATAGTTGTGGTCCGATAGTGTGACCTCATCAGATACATGCCAATCAGATATGCTTTTGCATGCCTTATTACAGGCCAAAGTAATATCTATAACTTCTTGTTTTCTAGCGTTAAAGAAGGTTGGTCTATTACCCTTATTTAATAACTGCATAGGTGAGCTTACCAGATAGTCGTTGATCTTCTCTCCCCGAGTGTTGCTGTTTGAACTGCCCCAAATAACGTGGTGTGCATTCGCGTCGCAACCGATGATGAGTTCCTTTTTCTCCCGCGCTCCATACCTTACCAAGGCATCAAGCTGCGATGAAATAGGCTCCTTCTCCTCATATGGCAGATAAGCCGAGGCCACTATAATGGTTTTACCATCCTTTAATTTAATTCCGACGGCAGTTAGGTCCCTGTAACATAGATCATACAAGGGTACTGCATCTATGCCTTTCCTGACATAGATACATGTCCTCGTATCATTAGTAGCATGATTATACATAATACAGTCATTTAAGCTACCGAAACCCTTTATCATACCCTTATAGATATAAGGTTCTTGAATTAGGGCAACATCATACTTTTCTAGCCGTAACTCTCGTGAAAGTATAGCTACAGCAGCCTTACAATGATGCAGGTTGATTTGAACGCACCTGATCCCTGCCATCTTGATATTTGGGTGTGCTCCCGTATATCCCTCCTTATTGGGCCCCTTCTGAAGAGGGCTCCAACGTCGCCGTAGCACTCAAGTTCAGCGGCGCCGAGACCTCAAACAGGGTGCTCAATTCATCCAGCACCTCCGATGTCGCAGGAGATGCCAGATCCATTCTTTCAGGGCCCTTGGACCCCAGCTCGCTGTGGTATAGCACCGGCGGCAGCAGATGCCGATGCTGATCCTGCGGCTCCTGCAGGCTCGGCGTCGACGTTTGCCTCTCCATCTCGGCCAGCGGAGATATTCCGCTGAGCAAGCTTCGCGGCGATGCCGGATGCGAGAGCGCCTGTGAGCCTAACAGCTCAGGCCCCTTTGACTCCAGTGCAGCATCTCCCGGTTGTGGGGCACCATTAGATATGCCCCTGCCTTCACCCCCCAGTTCGACCACGCCCAATCCAGGAAGGGTACCTGCTCGTGGGCCATCTGCGTGCGTGGCGTCCTCAAGAAGTTTGAAGACGTCAAAGCCCACTCCGCCCTGGAGCTTGTACCCCCTGGACTTGATGTGGTCGGCTGAGGCTCGGTCCATCAGCACGATGCGCCTCGTGCTGCCCTCATCCGCCACAACGTCCACCACTTTCCACTCCTGCGTGTGGAGTTGTGGGTGGATGCGCTGCATCATCCTCAGCAACCGGACGGTGTCATGGATGACGAAATTCTTGGTCTTCCAAGCCATCTTGATAGGCTTTGGAAGATCTTTCACGTCGACGACCCTTACCTTATGGCCGTCCACACATACGCCATTGAAAGTGGCTCGTAGCCACTCTACTGCACGCTCTCCTTCACAGGTGATGTGTGCAACGCCAGCAACAACGCCCTTCAAATGTACTAGGGGTACAGGATCTGGGGTGTCTTCCAGCGTGTCGAACACTCGCAGCTGTATGTCCGCCATAGCTGTTCCCTCTAGACTAATGCGGGGGAAGTCAACCGGTACAATGGCCATCTTGATGCCGGCCAATGCCTCCCTATAGGAACTTACCTCCGTTTTCGTCTTTTTGGCTCTAGCAACGGCCTCTGCGGCTTCGTCGCTGATCTCCCTGTCTCTTTTGGCTGCAGGTTGCGTCTCCAGTGCCTGCTGCCTTCTGAGTTTTTGCATCCGCCTCTTGACAGATGCCGGTAGCCGCTTACGCTTGCCTGTTTCCGGGTGAGTGCCCTCCGACGTACCATCTCTGGGACCCGCATCGCATCCGTGTTCGTCATGGCGGATGAGACCAGCTCTTGACGTTGCCGGCTGCGACTGGGGTTTCCCGTCAGTTACGCGGGTGCAATGCTGACCCGGCTGCCCTTGGTTTCCCCCAAGCTTCACCAACGACGACAGGGTGGCAGATGCTCTTGGAGCCCCGCTCTTAACCCATGTCATGTTGGCCTTGTGTCCCCGGTGGCCGCCGTGCGCAGCTCCCGGTACACCTGCGAACTTCCCCTGACTCACACCAGGTTGGCCCGCGCTCCTACTTTCGCCGGTTTTGGTTTTATTAGTCATATCCATGTAGACTTGGTTTTGAGATTCGCTGTCCTAACTCCCCACCCGCCCCGGAGCCCTCAAATGGGAATGCTTGCTCAGCATTAGGGCTATTAGGACAGTATAGCACGCCTCGGGGCGCAATCTACGAGACAGCCAGCTCCGCCTGCATGTGTACCAAAATCCACAAGTATTTGGATCCTTCGTCTGCAGACCGCCTCCCCTCAGCGTACGTCGTCTGATGTAGGTCTACCCGTACACCGCAGCCGATTGATCCCTGCTGGCTAGGCAGAGACCGCCCGTGTGAGGTGAACTCCAGGCCAAAGAGGTGTATTGCTGACGGCGGTCACCGCCAACTCAACCACCAGGACTCCTTGATCCACCCGTACGGGACCCCGCGCACGGCACAAACACGCGGGTGGTCGATTGTTAAACCTGCAGTCACGCCTGTTGTGACGACAGGCCCACATCAACTCGACCACGGGGCTGATGTAGAGGACAGAAAGGAAACAGGAAGGGTACAAGGATGAATTGAATAGTGTGGGTGCTAGGATATGTGATGGGAATTTGGGTAAGGGGTCACAGGAATAGGGTTAGTCAATGCTTTGGCCGTCAACCGGGAAGATCCTTAAAAGGACGTTACCGGCTGCCGTTGCCCAGGGTTCACCGTCCGAGCTGGTTTGCCACCCCTTGGGCATATTCCTTTAGAGTCACAAACCCACCCGGCACACGTGGAGGTACATCGACAAACGGAACCCCAAAATTTTTAACATTGATGTTAAGCCAACTTTTTACGGCCAAAAATAGAATTTTCGCGAGTGTTGCGTTCCGTTCGCTCCAATCAATGATGCAAATCATCATCATCATCATCAATCAGGTCATTTTAGTCTCCACTACAGGAGCACGACCCTCTCTCGTCCGTCACAGACAGAAGGAGGATTTGGCCTACACTCCCCAGGCTGGCCAGACGGGTTGGGGAGGCCTGATCGATGTTTGGTAATGTAATTCCCTTAGTCGCCTTGTACGACATCCACGGGAAGAGACGGAGTGATTCTATTCTGCCGGAAACCACACGGCATGTGATGCAAATAATTCTGTTTAATTTTATTTTAGGTGCACGCAAACACAGGTGTGCCTAAGTGGGTGCCCCGCGCTGCACTAACTACACCTCGTGTGTTTCTGCATATAGCGCCCTCTATAATTCCAGGTGAATACTCCATACTATCCATACAAACTAGGGTTTGGGTCTCGGGACGTCTCGGGTCTCGAAGTCCCGGGAATTTTCGTAATTTTAGTTGTCTGGAGTCCCGGGACTTGAGACTCGAGACTCGAGACGAGACAAGATTATCGAAATTCATTTTTATTCTCAAATAATTGAAGGAGCATAGCGCCATCTGTAAGTTCATTGAATAACTACGTGGTCTGCTAAGTAACTACCGGTTCACTAATAGTCCTTTTCATCACAATTTTTTCGTTTAATAACTTTAAGTAAACATTTAATTTTCTGTACAATAAATGTTAATTTTATTTACAAAGAATTGTTTTTTTTTAATAGGTACAATTTTAAACAAAAAACTAACTTAATTACAATTTTACGAAAGCCGCACTAAAGAAAACAAAAATTCTCGAAGTCCCGGGAATTCCCGGGACTTTGACTGCAGGCTGTCTCGTGTCCCGGGACTTTGAACTTGTCGGGAATTCTCAAACCCTAATACAAACTCTATCCATGATTTTTTTTTACATATTTTTTATTTACCCTTTGGCAGGTGCAGGTTTGGGAGTATTTAGTACGTTAACGTTACCGTGTGGTGTACGCTTCGGTCCCTACCGAGGGATACGGACAAAGGAAATAAGTTCTGTATATTGTTGGCAGGTAATCTAGATTTACTAATACCACACCCCGACCATTCCATACAAATTTCGCGTCATTTACTACTACATAAACAATGACGTCTGTGCAGAGAGTGAATGAGCGTGTGTGCGTGCGGCGCCATACAAACAGTTCCCTATTTAGTTAATTGATTCAGGTGTTATTTTGCGGAAGTCAAATTTACAGGCAATTTGACATAAACTACTTTGCGTGCTTCCGCCAACAATTAGTTCATGCAAATTACTACCGGCCGGCACCCGCCCACTACCGTTAGTAGTTGCATGCGACTGCCGTGGCTGCTTTGGTTGTCTCTGCTCCAGCTGCTGTGGTCGTCTCGGCGAATCTCCAACATCTGAAACAGAAGATACATGCGACCGCCGCTGCCCCGACTGCCGTGGTCGTCTCTGCGACACATGTTTCGCCTCTACGCGAGGCATCCTCAGGCGATCTGGAGATGTTCCCTATTTGTCTCAGAGGGGAGGTGAGGTTGACACGAGAGAGCGGCAGGGAGTGTCCATACTGTACGTAGTACTATTACTTATACTGTGCTAATACGCTAATACTAGACCGGATTCGTTTCTTATTATTCGCCGTGTGGTTTCCGGCAGACTAGAATAGAATCACTCCGTCTCTTACCGTGGATGTCGTACAAGGCGACTACATTATAATGTGGATATCGATGAAAACATCACAAGATCAGGCCTCCACAACCCGTCTGGCCAGCGTGGGGAGTGTAGGCCAAATCCTCCTTCCGTCTAGGACGGACGAGAGAGGGTCGTGCTCCGGTAGTGGAGACTAAAATGGACCTGATGATGATCTATTTAAAACTGACTAATTTATTTTAGCTTCGGGACGGTTTTGGTAAATACGGCAGTACTGTGGTCGACGGTGAAGATCCGAATATATCTAATTGGATGCGGTACGTGAACTGTGCTCGACACAAGTGTGAGCAGAACCTTATAGCTTACCAATACCAAGGAGAGATATACTACAGGCAAGTTAAAATTAATACTAGCATGGTCGTCGCCAGGGGAGGGGGGGGGGGGGGGGGGGGAGTTGATATATTGAAAATAGTATGAATTGTAGGTAAAGTCGAGGGCTCATGAAGCTTTTCACTTGTAGTACGAGCCTTACATCTACAGCGATTGTAATAATAACGGTACAGAGTTCATCGTGTAAAGCTTCACGAGTTCTTGACTGTACAATAAATAAACCTTATAGGCAACCCCTGCCCCCTTTTGGCGACGCCCTTGAATACTAGGCCAGATTCTAGCCCACGGGGCTGAAATCGAGGTTGAGTGCAGCGAGTAGATTCACTGAGTGTATGTTTTCCATTGATTTCAATGGAAAATATAGTTGATGATCATTCCTCAAGGACATGATCGATCTCAATTTTATTTCGACACAAACCTCAAGCATGTCGAGGTCTTTAATTGTGACAAGTTTCATCAAAATCGGTCAGTGATTTTGGAGCATATTCATTTCCAAGAGTGACTTTTCGGCGTATATGAGCGTTCTGCTCGCTCCACTCAATGAACAACACTCACAATCGAAATAAAAGCAAAATTTGTGGTACACCCCCCTTACCACCATCTCTAATGCTGCGGCTACACTACCTTACCGTTTAAATTACTGCGTGAAGTGGTGTGGTTACACTAGAGTTTACCTAGATATGTCAATAAATTAGGCGGTAAAAATATCATTTTTCAAGATGGCGGTTGAAGCTGCAGGTGTTATATTTATTTAGATGGTTTCGGTCTTTTTTCTCCTTCAAATCATCATTGTACACCGCGATTTTTATCGAGGTATACCCGACCGAAAGCCCATAAAAAGATACGGTTCGCATTGGAATAATTCCAAAACTCAAGCTTTTTTCATTTGACCACTCCATGTCGGTCGATACGTGCGTCGCCGTTGAGCTCATGTTGCACACTGGACAAACGGTAGTGTGACCACAAACGCATTATTTACTGCGGTAATTCTCTTTGATGTGCGAAAAAAGACCGCCGCCGGAGCTATTGTCTACCGTCATTTGCCATATTGATTGGCATTGTAAAATTATGGCCATAAATCGTGGTTACACCTAGGCGTTGTTAAAATTATGGCAATAATTATTGGGGTTTCCTACTTGAGTGCGACAGCCGTATCATCGAATTTTGATACTTCGAAAACCTTTGAACGACATTTCTATACTGCGACGACTTCTTAAATCGACGTCATGTTACTGCGATGTTTCGTTACTTCGAAAAATTGTACTGCGAACGATTTTACTACGAAAATATCATACTGCGAAGCCTTGTTTAATCGACGTTTTGTTACTGCGATATTATGTTACATAGGGTCATTTAATTTGAACAATCTTATTACGGAAACCTAGTACGTAAGTACCTGGATTTTCTTTTTCACAACGATACCTAACGTTAGTTTTTAGAACTTTTATCATTTATTTAAAAGCAGAGAGCCTCATCTGTCATGAATCGTATCAATCGTAATCAGTGTTTAAGTAATTTTTTAATCAACGAAAAAACGGAGGAGGTTCTCAATTCGACGCGTATATTATTATTTTTTTATGTATGACCACGCATAACTTTACACAGAGTAGTCCGATTTTGATAATTATTTTTTTATTGGAAAAGGTATACCCCGAAGTTGGTCCCATATAAATTTGAAAAAAAATAATCGACCACTTGTTTTAGTGATCTTTGTTCATTGATTATTTGGCGCGGACTCAACTTTTAAATTAGTTTAAAACTTAGTTATTAAGGTCAATAAAAACAAAGTTTATTATTTTATGCTTTTCAGTTTTTTCGGCAGTTTAATTTTTTTGTTAATAAGTATTTATTTTATATTATTTTGCCGTTATAATGTACTAATTAGCGTTATACATTACAATTCGTGAGTGAACAATCAATTATCCTCTTTTTTCCTACCCTTAGGGTTGAATTTTGTTTTTCCAAATTTATATGGGACTAACTTCGGGGTATACCTTTTCCAATAAAAAAAGAATTATCAAAATCTACTGTGTGAAACTACTGTACTCTGTGAAAAGTTATGCGTGGTCATACGTTACAATCAGTGAGTGAATAATCAATCATCCTCTGTTTTCCTACCTTTTTTTAGGCTTAAATGTTTTTTTCTCAATTTATATGGAATCAACTTCGGGGTATACCCTATCCAATAAAAAAAGAATTATTAAAATCGGACTGCTCTATAAAAAGTTGTGCGTGATACATAAAAAAAAAAAAATACAGTGTGGTGATGGACAATGAGAGATTGGAATTGGTCAATAAGGTTGTCTTCCTTGGGATAACATTAGACTCTAAATTACAATGGGGCCCACATATAGAAACGTTATCGGGTAGACTCAGCTCAGCAGCGTACGCCGTAAGGAAAATACGTCAACTGACTGATGTTGACACTGCGCGTTTAGTTTATTTTAGCTATTTTCACAGCATTATGTCATATGGTTTATTGCTTTGGGGTAGTGCTGCGGATGTAGACTCAATTTTTGTGCTCCAGAAGCGAGCTATCCGTGCTATTTATATGATGAGTCCCAGGGAGACACTGAGAAATAAATTTAAAGAGATAAATATTATGACATTACATTCTCAATATATTTATGAAAATCTTATTTACGTTCATAAAAATCAAACTAAATTTAGGAAAAACAGTGATCTCCATCAATTAAATTTAAGAAATAAAAACAAACTCGCTGTGCATATTACTAGGCTCCATAAAATCTCTAACTCGTTCCCAGGTCAATGTATACGCTTCTACAATAAACTTCCAAATGACGCGTTTAAATTATCCATGGGTAAATTTAGAAGATTTATCAAAACTAGACTATGTCAAAAGGCTTACTATTGTATCTCAGATTACATAAATGATAAAAGTATTTGGAAATGAATTGCTCTTGTTATGTTAATGATTGTATTTGTGTTTAATGTAACGATATTGGCAATTAAAAGAGTCGGCCTTGAGTTTCTTGCCAGTTCTTCTCAAGAAGCCCCGTCGCCGGAACTGGCACTTAAATTCACTTTCACATTCAAGATAGTGTGATGAAAGTGCATCTAAGCTCTGCGGATTTAAGTAGATAGTAATGATTTAGATACATGTCTTATATTTAATTTGTATGACGTTTCTAAGTGCTTTGTAAAGTCCAAGGAATAAAGATATTTTGACTTTGACTTTGACTTTGAATTGAGAACCTCCTCCGTTTTTTCGTCGGTTAATAAAAATTTACTTAAACACTGATTACGATTGATACGATTCATGACAGATGATGCTCTCTGCTTTTAAATAAATGATAAAAGTTCTAAAAACTAACGTTAGGTATCGTTGTGAAAAAGAAAATCCAGGTACTTACCTACTAGGTTTCCGTAATAAGATTGTTCAAATTAAATGTCCCTAAGTAACATAATATCGCAGTAACAAGACGTCGATTAAACAAGGCGTATGATATTTTCGTAGTAAAATCGTTCGCAGTACAATTTTTCGAAGTAACGAAACATCGCAGTAATAAGACGTCGATTTTAGAAGTCGTCGCAGTATAGAAAAGTCGTTCAAAGGTTTTTGAAGTATCAAAATTCGATGATACGGGTGTCGCACTCAAGTAGGAAACCGAATTATTGGCATATCACGGTACTGTAGCCGCAGCATTATTGCGATTCAATAACTAAATAGATTGCTTATTCATACCAATGAATAAGCGACTCTATTCCATTTGAAATAGAGTCGCTAATTCATTGGTATGAATAAGCATACTATTCAGTTATTGAATTGCAATAAGAGATGGTGGTAAGGGGGGTGTACCACAAATTTTGCTTTTATTTCGATTGTGAGTGTTGTTCATTGAGTGGAGCGTGCGGAACGCTTATAATTATAATAGATTGCTTATTCATACCAATGAATAAGCGACTCTATTCCATTTGAAATAGACTCGCTAATTCATTGGTATGAATAAGCATACTATTCAGTTATTGAATTGCAATAAGAGATGGTGGTAAGGGGGGTGTAACAACACTAACAACTTTGTAAACCACATTTCAGGCAAATAAACATCCATTCAAACACAAAACATACGGTAAACGTACAGTCGCTACTAGTACCACAATTTTCCCTACGCATTTTATTGCGCTACGGAATTTTAAAGAATCACTAGCAAACCCGGCGAACTCCGTTTCGCCACCAGATGGCTTCGTTTTATGCTGTATGTGAAAAAAGATTTTCCCGCTTTTCTTTTCAATTTTTTCCAGAATTTTCTTTGCTATAAACCTCACGGAGCCCGAGACCTTTCCAACGAATGCAAAACCGTGGAAATCGGTTCGTGCGTTCTGGAGTTATAGCGTCAGGAAGGAAAACCCGACTTATTTTTATATAGTAGATTATTTCGTGATGTTAGTGTAGTTCTGTCTGAAGATGGTAGAGATGGGCGTTGAATAAACAAACCGTTTTGACGTGACAACGTCTTATAAATTGGTTAGCCGGGTGACACTTCAAGAAACTGGCTCACGTTATGCGCTTACAATGAGAGCGAGTGAAAGGCACGCGTCCCTTCTAAGAGCGAGAGAGACAGACATAAAAAGTGAAAGGCATGCGTCCCTTCCACTCGAAAACATTTTACCACTCAAAGTCGTTGTCACGTAAAACTTTCGCCCGTATACCGACTTTACAGGCAACCAATTTTTTTTAAACTGTTTTTTGTGCGTGAACGATTAAACTAGTTTACAGTTCACAGATAAACTAGTTTATTCTTCGACTGGTTGATGAGTCCGTTGCGTCGCGTCGCGATCGTCTCGTCTCGTCTAGTGACTTGACAAAAATGACAAATGAGATTTTCGTTCGTTTACGTTTACCAATCGTTTATGTGAAGAAATAGTCTTATCGACGACGACGTAAACTAGTCGAACATTAGACTGTCTTTTTTTAAACTAGTTCATCGTCAACGGTAAACGGTCTCGTTGCGTCGACGACGACCCACCCACTACTAGTCGAAAATTAGACTGTTTTTTTTAAACTAGTTCATCGTCGACGGTAAACGGTCTCATTGCGTCGACTGTAAAATCGTCGGTGACCCACCCACTACTAGAGTTGAGCGCTTAAACGAAAAGCGCTTAAAAAAGTCTGCTTATCAGCGTAAGCAGATAAGCACGCTTATAAAAATAAGCCTTTTTCGTTTAAAATTTTTACAATGTTATCTGATAATTTGACAAAATTGATATAGCGCCATCTATAATTGATACACATAATTACTGCCACGTCGCGTCGTACTGTATTAGCTAGCCATATATGCAATAATAAACCTTACCATCAACAAGTTTAGATTTACTATTGATTAATGTTCGTTTCATTTTCGTTTAAACAAATGCGTTTCGTTGAAAAAAGCGTCAGTAATCCTCATTCAATATTGAACCTTATTCGCAGGTGCCTTAGGATTAATGTTGTTTAATTTTCTTTCATTTTAGTTTCAAAAATGATTTTCGTTTAAATAAGCAACGCTTACGCTTTTTTAAGCAGTACGCTTTCTGTTGTCAACTGGTAAGTGCGCGTGTGAATGTTTGCGCCAACGCTTTTGCTGTTGTCGTCGGTCGATTAATGCAATTTTTTTTGGTTTGCTGTGTTAAGTATGTTCATGCGTATACGAAAATTTAAATAATTGTAAATACTTATAGAAAAGAAATCGGATGCAAATAGATACTGTCTGTGATCGTTAACCATTGCATTGTCTTAAAGCTGTGACTAAATGTTTAAACGATTTCCATAAGCGTAGACGTCTCAAGTAGCATCAACGACAAAAAAAGCGTTTAAGTAAAAAGCGCGCTTTTGATAAAAAGTACAACGTTTAAACGTTTATTAATTTTAAGCCGTTTTTTCCAACTCTACCCACTACTAGTCGAAAATTAGACTGTTTTTTAGACTAATTTAACGTTGAGGATAAACGGTCTCGTTTCGTTGACGGCAAAAACCCAAACCCGTCGACGACACATCACTAGAAGATGTAGAAAACTGAAAGATATCACTCACAGTTTTCCCATTACCCTAACTAAATGAGCGTAACATTAGTAATTTAGTACCAAAACTATTAGACTATTAAAAAAGCCTTGTACACATGAATAACTATGTGGAAGGCAATTCAAAAACTTTCTCTAAAGATGATAGTGAGCCTATTAAATAGGTACACCACAGCAGTGGTTGGCTTTGGCAATTGTACCAAACTCACAAACAAGTATTTATGTACCTACGGAAATCAAACCATAGCGCGATTCAACTCCGATACAGTGCCATCTGTTATCAGTTTTGATAACTATATTCTTGAAGATTTAAAAGTTATAGTAGTTGCTAAAGAAGTACGGCGAAGTAGCTTTTTTTTATACTTCGTCGAGTGGTAGACAAGCATACGGCCCGCCTGATGTTAAGTGAAAGCGGTTACCGGTTAACGCTCGCAACATAAAATATCACTCGCGTGCCGTCACCCCCGCTGCCAACGCAGCATCTCCCTTCTGGTGACCTCACTCACTCGCAGGAACACAACAACTTGCAAGGGAATTATTATTTGGGTGCGGTATTCTGTAAGGTGGAGGTACATTCCCCAGTCGGGTAGCTTACAGTTACGCTCCCCACCTCTTTTCACCAGAGCTTCGTTAGTCAGCAGGGTGCACCGCGTGCAGGTGAAGTTGGTTTGGTTCAAAGATGTTGATGAATCACTTACATCCCAAAAGCTTTCCGCATTAGTACCGACGTGTAATTTTATTTTTAAATTTATTTACGAAACTTTAAAAGTTTTAAATATTAGTTGAGAACCAAGGTGTATAACGAAGAAACGTAAGCTAGAATTTGGTAAATTGACTAAAATTATTTGAAGCTGTATTTTTAACATGGATTTTAACACGTTTCTGTAACAAAGTATTTGTTTGTGAAGGCTGAATAAACTTGACTGCCTTAGTAATAATTAAAAAAAAAAGAATTTGATTGTGTGGCCAGTGTTGCCATTTATGACCATTCGGAGATCAATGTAATGGAGATGTAAGCGGCTGACTTCGATTTTTAGAGCCACAACTTCACCGGCTCGTGATGCACCCTCCCGTCCAGCGAAATTGACTCGGGCAAAAGAGAAGTAGGGTAGGTAGACCACTCACACGTCCACGGGAACCACTCGATACAAACAGAAAAAGTAGCGCCAAACGTCCAGGAACACATAGGACCCAGCGTCGCGCGTCGCGCAGGAAGCCCGGCTTCAAAAATTTATTTTTCCAACTTCTCATTATCCAGAGCCTTGAAACTTTTATTAAAAATAAGATGGATATAGTCTATTACGCGTCAAAAATTTAAAAAGTGACACTGGCAGTACAAAATTTTTCTAAAATCAAAAGTTTTGTTTATTATTGTCAAGTTTTTTGCGCGGCGCCATTATCGGTTGGCGGTCTGCTCGGGTATTTTAATTATTTATTGTGATTAAAGTGTTTATTTATTATATATCAAAAGAACTACGGTTATTATATATCAAAAGAATCGTTGTGATGTGTACTTCGTGTGTGTGTTTAGTTAAATGAGTTTCGAAACACTCATGTTTATTTATGAACACGAAAAGTGGGCGCGCGCGGAACACTGAACAATGGCGCTGTTGTGTTTGTTTGTTTACAATAATTAATATGCTATTTTAGTGTTTTAAAAGCAAGATAAGTGAATAATAGTGTATTGTAAACATATAAAAAATAGTTTTTAACAGAAATATAGTGGGATGTGTAAATAATGACATTTTATGTCAGCGCGCCCGCCGGGTTTCGTCGTGATTTTTGTATGGAGACGAATCCGTGACTGGTGAGTAGTACTGATACTATTTATTTTATTTCTCCACGCTATGTAAACCTACGAAAGATATTAATATGTCATTTTAAAGCTGAAATAGTGTAGTTTATTTCAATATAAGTCTGATTGCTTCGAAATGAAAAGTTTATTGATAAAAACTTGTTCGAAAAAAAATTTTCGAGCAAAATGTTGATATACTTGACTTTTTCTTTGTTTATTTTTTACTTTAGCTTCAATTATAGCAATTTGTGACAATGTAGTCTCATTCTGTATATTATAAGCTATCCATAGGTATTTTTTATTTCAATATAGCTGTAGTATTACGCCAGTTATAACGATTTTCATTTGCGTCCGCGGCCGCTCGTCTGTATTTTGGTCACAAAAAAATCCTCTTGGACGTATCAGCCTACAATTTTTTGGGGGGGTCGACGTTTGAATGGGTATTTGTAAGATGCCCGACTGCGGGAGGTATCTCCACTCCACTTCTCAGAATTCCGCAGCCAAATAACAATTCCCTTGAGGGTTGTTGTGCTCTTGCGAGTGAAGTCACAAGCGCGAGTGAAGAAAATACAGTGAAGTACCAAGTCTTTGCAATCTTTCAGTTTTATTCATATCTCCATATGCTTGTATACCCAACGTAGTGCAAAAAGAATTGATTGACTGTAAAGTCGGTTTACGGACGATAATTTTACGTGATAACGTCCTATGAAAACATCGGCCGATAGAGTGGAAGAGAGATAGATGCGTCAAAACACAAATCGAACGCTTAGGCCGATCGTGCCTCTCTATCGCTTGTTCTGCGCTCTCGCTTGCACGCTCGGCTCAGGCGGAACGTGACAATTATTTGCGAAATGATCATGCTTTTGCGTGCGTGCAGCCGACTTTCATTGATTTATAAGACGTTTTCACGTCAAGAAACACACAATTCTAGTATGTGAGCGAAGTATCCTGAATTTGTGATGTAAATAACATTGACTATAAAATTACTTTTAATTTGTTTTAGGTCAATCAAAATAATTCCTAAATTCACAGAACTGATGGTATTCTACGGGAGTGAGTTCGCAAATTTGTTGGGAATCGACATACGGAAGTATAATTCAACTCCACAGTATTATAATGTCATAGGTAACTAACTATTTTTGTTGTTGTTGTTGTAAGTATCTTTATAGTACAAAAGTTGCTGAAGACAGTAGAAGTAAAATTATTACACAAATTTGTACAAAGGCGGACTTATTCCATAAAGGGATCTCTCTTTCTTTACAAGCTTTTTTTTTTGTTTCACCGAGGTGTCTGTAATCAAATCTTGGAAGTTAAATTTGACCGACTTCTAAATGTCTAAATGAACTGGAGTTTGGCATATACAATTGGTTCCCGTGACAATGCACGATTCCTAATTGCCGCGATTTTAAATTCAATATGGCGGATGCGACAAAACTGCAATTTATATTTTCCGCATTAACCTCAATGATATGACAGGACTTCATGAGTGAAACACTGTAAGTGAACTATAATAGCATATAATAGTTCTTTTTTTATTTACAATTAATGAGGAGGTCTATGGCGTCGATGTGCGTAACCGAACACACAAGTTAAGCAACGTCCGCTGTAGCCTGTCCAAGGATGAGTTTATTTATCTAAAATTCCTCCGTGCTTCGGAGGTGGGTCATTAAATGATAGTCGTTAAGCCAAGTCAGTGGCCTTTAGGCGGCATGAAAACATTGACCTCAGTCAGTTAACTTTTTTTTAATCCATCTTCATTTACCAGTATCTAATTTTCAGGTAAAATACTAATCATTGATGAAAAAGTCGACAATAGTCCTACAATAGTAGGACAGAAAGATAATAGCTGCAATATTCAAGAAAATATAGCTGATTGCAATGATCACAATAGTGATAATATGATTGAAAAACATCAGACCGTTGTAGAATATGTAGAAGAAATAATTCCTGACGAAAATATTGATATGAAAATGGACATTTCTGAAACAGATGATTTGGAACCTGAAACATTAGATTCTAAATTTAATAATGATTCTTGTGAAGGTCTGATTACAAATCATTTAAATGTTGTAGATGTTTCAAATAATAATACCTGTTACGAATATAATTCAACAGATTTAAGTAATATAAATGGATACCCACAAACTATAACTTGCAAAATTGAAAATCAATATTTGAACATTAATAAAAATGACAATGATAACAAAATAGAAGAAAAACATATGTGTCCCGTATGTAACAAAACATTTTCCTGTTCAAAATATTTAAATCGACATAAAATTCGTCATTTGGAACCCACGCGGTTTTGTTGTGACATTTGTAATTATAAAACAAATTTCTCTGATAATTATAAAAGGCATATAAAAACACATGAAAAAATTGATACTGAACATAAATATATTTCAGAAATCAATATAAACAATGAGAAAGAAAACCTATACGAACATTCTGAGTCAATAACTTACAAAGCTAAAAATCCATGTTCCAATACAAATTTTCATGATAATATTGCAAATGAAAAGAAATATATATGTCAAATATGTAATAAAATTTATAGTAACTCAAAAAATTTACGATATCATCGACTTATTCATAAACCTACACAATTTCATTGTATCAAATGTAGTTATGAAACGAATTATTCAAGGAATTTTAAAAGACATTTAAAAATTCATGACCTATCGATTAATTTGAATAGCAACGATTCTAACTCGGTAAAAACTGAAACTGATAATACTGTAACAGTAATTAATACAGCTGAATATCAATATAGCGATACATTTTTATTTAATAATAATATTAACGAAGAAAAATATATATGCGACGTATGCAATAAAACTTATACTAATTCAAATAGTTTGCGTCGACATAAACTTTGTCATCTAGAAACTAAACAATTTCATTGTCTTAAATGTAGTTATGAAACAAATCATGCATATAGATACAAAAAACATTTAATAACACATAAAGATTGATTAGACATGCAAATCTTTTCTTAACTTGAATACAAGTTAATTTTTACTTTATTATTATTACTATTAAGCTTTGGATGGAATTAAATGAAGATAATTGATGTTATCAACACATAATATAATTGAAAGTCCGTGCGTAGTATGTATATTAATTATAATCATCATCATCATTATCATTGTTAACCTGTATCTATCCACTGCTAGAATAGGCTTTCCCTAATGCTTTTCCCATCATATGCGATTCCAGCGGCTCTATGGTCATCGGTCCATCTTGAAGGAGCGCCCCACTCTTCGTTGCGTCATTCGGAGCCTACACTCCATGACTTTTAATAATTTAAGGCTTATAATAATACGTATATTAATAAATGTCAGTTATTGTTTTATATAATTGTTTAATAAAATTAATATTATTACCGCAACTTTTTAAAAAAAACAGCAATATTCTATTTAAAACTAATTTATTCAGAAATGCATGTCTATATTATTATAGTAGTAAATCATAAATTTAATTTAAAAATAAGTATAGTAATTTATTATGTTGATTTGTATAGTTTGCGTTCTTGACATAAGAACAAAAAGGCTCCATTATTAATATTAATAAAATCGTTATCGCATTAGTTGATTGTGACTGTATTATATATAATACATAAAAATAATTTACTTGTGTTATGAATCTTATGACTTGTTCACAAAGAAACGTGTCCTAAGCTATGACTTGACCACGAAGAAATCCTTGATCATAAAATTTTCAATTTGAAAACAATTATTTTGATTATTAATTGTATTAATTGTTAATATATAATTAATTCATAAGAAATGGGTGTGTGATCATACTTTGTTTCAAAACATTCTATTTGATTATTGTATTAATTCTCAATATTAAAAGTTTGATTATGAAATAAAAGAATATATTAAAAAAAATGTTTTAATCAAACATTGTGTGTCATTTTTGAGGTGATGATAACGTCTTTTAAAGGCCCCCTCAAACAGCCGCGATGGCGGTGGCGGTGGCGGTGGTGATCTGATTGCGCGATCACTTGTACACAGACTGCCGCGGTAGCGATCAGGGCGTGACCAGCGATCACAGCCATACCGCGCGATCAAGCACGCGCATTGAATCGATGAACGCCGGCTGCATGACTCACTGTCACGTTTCGACTGAGCTGAGCGTGCAAGCGAGGCACGATCGCCCTATGTTTCTTATGACGTCACCACGAAAAATTACCTTCCGTAAACAGATTTTACAGACAACAATTTTTTTTTGTCCTATAGTAGGCTTCAAAGAAAATAGAGGCGATAAATAATCTCACTAGGTTAGTTTCTACATTATAGAAGATATTGATTAACTGGTTACTAATCCTGAAAGTGCTTCACGAGCTCTACCAAATGGTATAAATAATAGTTTATAAAATAAATGGGATCTATCCGAAAACATTAGTATTTAATATAAAAGAAAGTGTACAAGCCGCTAAAATTATTTTTTTTAGAACAGTTCAACACATTCTGGAGAACCATTCTAAGTGAGTGAGGTGACCAGAAAGAAAGAAAGGAAGGAGTATATATAGGCTGGCAACGGATCGGCGAAACCCTGGGTGTTGCAGATCTCCATGGGCGGTGCCGATTGCTTTCCATCACGTGACCCACATGCTCGTTTGCCCCCCCTCTCATATAAAAAAAATTACATTATTTTGTAAATGTATATATATAATACATAGAAAACATCCTGACCAAGACAAACAGACCTGTTAATGCACACAAATATTTGAATTGTGCGGAGATCGAACCCGCGACCTTGGAGTCAATACCATTAGGCGTACGAGCAACAGGCTCGTCTATTATTAAATCATACAAAAACAATGTAAGGACAATACCTGTGTTCCTGCAAATGTTCAACCGTTACAATATCGTAGCGACTTTCGAGGTGAGGTTGGCTTTGGCTCTAAAGATCTTGATTGGCTACCTCTTCTCAGTGTTCGGTTGAAGTAAAATTTGGCTCACTCCTTTGGTTCTCGTGATAATAAACGATTATCCAAATGCCGCTATTTTTAATCGAATGGCAGGTACCGCAACATGGCTATCTATAATTTCCTGACTAAATTGATATGATTTGATGCGCGAAAGTACTTTTAGGATTTTTAATACATACCAACAAAAAAAAGCATAGTAGAAAAAATTTTTGGTCGTAATTTATCGAAAAAAATATCGATTTTGTAGCGAAAAAAATACGAGAATTTGACGAATCCCGTCCCGTACAATTTTTTTCCGGTACCTGGCAACCCCGGAACCCGTATCTGTCAGGTACTCTGAACAGAAACTGACATTATCAGTATTGCTAGAATAGACGATTGGTCGCCGATTGGGCTACTTCAGTATCTAAAAACAAGCTCGTCAGCACACGTGTAGGGACGAAAGTCGAGATTTAAACGACATGAAATCGATCGACGATCCAAGTTCTCAAATAAAGCTCCTCAAACTCCCTCTACGATGATTCGAAGAGATTTTTTTCCGAAGTCGCCAAACTTGGAATTGTTACAAATTTTGGTTCGACATGCGAGCATCTGGCAACCCTGTCAAGAAGAAGAAGACATGAATAGAAAATTAATTAAAAAATGTTAGAATAGATATTAATCAACTTTCTAACAAAATCTCAATAATTTTTACACTTTTCTTAGGTTAATTTAATTTATTTATTCGTTATTTATTATTTGCTAGAAGTGTAAACTGTGTCTTCTATGTTATAACTATTTTTTAAGAAATTGAAGTGTTGGCATTATATCATATTGTTCTATTGATTTATTAGGGAAACATAGACTGGAATTCAGTGGCATTGTGAAAATTGTTGAAAACAAAAATTGAATTCAATAAATTTATCTTTATTTCTCTCTTTCATAAAGGATAGTAATGTATGCAGTAGGTACACATAACTCTAGACGGAATTATGCATTTGTGAGAGACTGGTTCTAGGTTGCCCTGTATTGTAGATTGCCAGGCTCCCATCCCACCCCGCGAATTTAATACTCTGTAGACATTTATAATATATTTGTGAACAGATACAATCAGCCCAAGTATGCATATGCACATGTAGAAGCAAAGAGTAGTGAAATAAATTAAACAATGTCGTCGACAGTTTGTAGACTGTGTTTAGCGAATGATTCCCCTATGTATTCTTTGGAGAATACTCCTCTGCAAGATGTATATGAAAGACTGTCAAAAATTCCCGTAAGTACATCATGATATAAATAATAATAATAGTCTCACCTCATGGCAACAGGGCCTAAGGCCGGTGCAGCAGCGACTTCTGCAGAATGCCTCAAACGCCGCAAATATAGCAATTTAAGCAATAGTTACATATTTGAGCCGTTTGGGTTAGAGACCTTGGGGCCGTGGGGCCCGTCAGCCCACAAACTTTTTAGAGATATTTCCAAAAATTGGTCGACACGTCCTATAACCAGAAGGCTGGCCATTACCTTGCTCAGAGAATAAGTATAGCTATCCAGCGAGGTAATGCTGCCAGTGTTCTGGGGACACTGCCGAAAGACAACGATCTTGGGGACATTTTTTATTTGTAAGTAAATATGTATTTATTTATATATTTATTTAATATCCCATAAAAAAAAAAAAAATTCTGGACAATTTACACACAGTGGCGTAACTATACTATCAGGGGCTCATGGCAAATTCAGCAGATGGGCCCTCAGAGGATGGGGCTCTCTAATAAGTCATCTAAGTAACAAACACTAAAGATGTATTTGGTACATTTTTGATTTATAATCTATAATTTTATTTTCAAGAAATATGATAATGTACCTACCTATAAATATTTTGTATGTTGTATATTTATAGCCTAACTTAAAAAAATACTATTTTTGTAGTAAGCTCTCGAGCCTGGGCCCCCTTGGGCCGGGGGCCAGTGGCATTTTGCCCGCTCTGCTACCCTGTAGTTATGCCACTGTTTACACAGCCCATCTAGTCTCAAAATAAGCGCAAAGCTTGTGTTATGGGTATTAAACAACTGATAAATGTACTTAAAAACATGTTTTTTTTGTAAATACATGGTTCTGTTGGAGGCATTACTATACCTACTAATTATCTATTTTGAACATTTTGCAGGATAAGGACATGGTTATGGTGTATTTTGTTTCTAATATTCTTATAGCACTTTTATTAATTCCAGTTGAACGCTACACACAAACCAACAACAGCATGCTGTCTCTGTTACACGCAGCTGAAGAAATGTCAGAACCTCATGAACAAGACTGTAAAAGCTGATGAGATGCTCACACAGATCCTGGACAGCGGGAGAATGGTAAGATTTTTATTTATATGATGAAGAGGTGTGGCAAATGAGCAAGTGGGTCACCTCATGGAAAGCAATCACCATCACCACCCATGGAGATCAGCAACACCAAAGGGTCGCTTATCCGTTGCCAGCCTATACTCCTACCTTTCTGGTCACTCACTCACAGGAATACAATAATCCTCAAGGAAACTGTTATTTGGCTGCGGTATTCTGTGAGGTGGAAGTTTATTTTTTTCTTATACTATGTCGGGTGGCAGAGAAGCATACGGCCCGCCTGATGTGAAGCGGCTACCGAAGCCATATTAACGCTCGGAACATAAAATATCGTTCGCGTGCCGCCACCCCCGCTGTCAGCCCAGCATCTCCTTCCTTTCTGGTGACCTCACTCACTCGCAGGAACACAACAACCCTCAAGGGAATTGTTATTTGGTTGTGGTATTCTGTGAGGTGGAGGTAAATTCTCCAGTCGGGTAGCTTACAAATTACGCTCCCTACCTCTCTTTTCGCCAGAGCTTCTTTTGTCAGTCAGCAGGGTGCACCACGTGCAGGTGAGATTGGCTTGAGCTCTAAAGATTGTTGTGAACCACTTATACATCTTTAAATATACCACCTAGGCGGGAGAGATGATTTTTTTTTTGTAATATTTATAATAATTTTTAAGTTATTGAAACAAATATATTCTCATCTTTCCAGATAAATGAAGAATCTCTAACCACCATTAACCGGCGAGCACACAATCTGATGGATCCAAGACATATACACCACACCTCATCTCCCATAGAGTTGAATTTCAACCCTGAGGATATGAAAGACATGGAAGCTAAATTAGAACCAGGGTGTACTGATAATGAGACTGGGCTCTTGCCTATGAATATGGTCAAGATAGAAATGAATGAAGGTATTATTATTATAAATACATGCATGTACCAAAGCATCAGGCAGGTGTTATGTATATAATGTATGTATGCAGGATGTCAATAGCACTTCTGTATCGACAACCTAATTTGTTTAATGTGCGTCGATTTGTGTTTATACATAATACACACATAATGTGTATTACTGTATGTGTGTAACATGCATAGTTCTACACAGCAATACGCTGTGTGTGCATATACACAAAATAGTGATGTAACGAATGTCAATTTCTAGACATCGAATGCGAATATCTGCCGTCGATATTCGCGAATGCGAATACGAATATTGACTTTTGTATTTGGCGCAATTTGTCTATGGCTTTATTTTGACAGCTAAGTTGGCGCGCGAGTTACACGCACACATTTGTAATTATTTGCATCTACTTCCGAGCATTGTCGAGCCGATCCGAAGAAGGCTGATTGCTGTTTGATTTACGAGTGATGTTTATTGTTTAGTTAATCCTATTATTAAAAATAATTGGATTGTTAACTAAACAAAACCTAACAGAAGATAAGGTTTTGAAATAAATATATAAGAAGTTGACACTTATTTCTCTATTTAATTTACCTTTTTGTAATTGAAAATTTTAATTATTTTTAGGACGTTCATATTCGCAAAACATTCGCAGAAAATTGCGAATGCGAATGTCGAGAAATATGCGAATATTCGCTAATGCGAATACGAATATTCGTTACATCACTAAAATAATATGACATGTAATTATTTGACATACATAATATTGTAGTATACAATATGTTACAGCCAATGTGATAAAGTAGTCATTATATATAATGGCTGGCCAAAGTAATAAATTGACAATTATTAATAAGGCTTGTTGCCCACGTTACAAAATTATAAAAACTCTCATAACAGTAACGTAAAATACATAAAACTAGAATGATCTGCGATCTCAAAATTTTTATAACTTATGTCCGACGTGTTTTATGTTTGGTCAAAGTTTGGTGGGAAAGTCCATTTTAAAGGTATGAAATTACAAAAAATAAATATTACCATTGTAGAAACAATAAAAAATACTATAACTTTTGTTACGGCACTGGCTACATAAACGCAATATTTAACATAGCTGTCGTACAAATTCCTGATTTAATGCATATAAAATAGCAAGGTGTGACGTCAAAACGTGGTGGCCTTTTGTATGGAGCGTTTTTGGGATAGTCCAAAATTGTGATCTTTATACATATCTCGAGAAGTTTTTGTGCAATCGAAGTAATTATTTCACCTATATTTATATTATTGTGACAAATCGAAAAAAAAATGGGACACAAGCCTATTAAGCTTACTTGGCACCACATCATTCATCATCGAAGTTGACGAACCCTAACCTAACCAAAAATGAATTCAAATCTAACCACAACATGATTTATCACTTTGATCAAGTGTTAGTCAGTTATCACATTAACCATAACATATGCACAAACTAAGTTGTAATTGTTTTATAATCTGATTATTTAAAAAAACACCCATATTGACAAGTTTCTTTCAAGCATTTCTTCTTCGCAAATGGTCAATACCGAAATGCTAATAGATAAAAATAATGACAAAAAATAAGAATATTATTGAAAAAAATGGATAAGACGTGTATAAGTGCCCACAAGGGCCCAATGACAGAATAAATAATTTCATTACATTTCATATGCTTGTTTACCACTTTAGTGGTTTTAAAAATAAACACGGTGCAAGCAGGTGATTGCAATTTATTTAATTTAGTATGAGTGTGGTTATACTTTCCTTGTAAATACATTGTTTGTGTTTGGTTTACTCCATTCTCGCTCATTCTGTCATTAAAATCTGTTGCATTACCAGGATATTTAACGTGTTTATTTTCAGCTAAATTCATTGAGCTTATGAAATCGTCCAGTCGTTCTGTCTGTCCGTTTCCATGAAACTCAAAATTTAGAAATTCTGACTTCGGATTCGTGTAGTGCATCAAAAAGTAGTAATGTAAAGTGACCTTGGTTTTCCGATATCAAATCGGGATTTGGAAAAATAAAAAAAATAAAAATTATGGTGGCGCATGCTGCGCGTCCTAATGTTTATATTTGACGAACCCGGTGGGCAATTGGCAATGTTTGCTATGACTCCGAGATCACGGGTTCGAACCCCCACATGACAAAAATTTGTGTGCATAAAAAAATGTGGTGTGGTGTGACTGTGTCATAGACACGGCCGTGTGTTCTACGTGAATATATTATATGCACTAAAATTATATTAAAATGGCAGCGCTTCCACCTCCCCGCACACGATGTTCCATAGTCCTTACTTAGCGAAATAAATTCTTTGATTTCTTTCTTGAATTTTGGATGGAGATGATAGATATGTAGCTGCAACACCAAACTGTATCCCCCGATTTTGTTATCATTCCTTTATTTGAATTGCTCCCTTAGGGAAGCATTTTTAAAAACGTATTCACGTCCAAAACATGGCAAGTAAAAAAGGTGCCGGCACCCCCGCTGCCAACGCAGAATCTCTTAACATCCGGTGATCACGCATCTTCTGAACAAGTGTATTAGCAATACATTGATAATATTTTTTACATTAAATATTTTGGCCATTTTCTAACAAATTCAAATGAATTTATTTCAACAATATCTTAATATGTCATATATACAGTCATTGTAATAATAACGGTTGACGAATACTAGATTCGATCGGCGTTGTACTGTTTTACAAAGTTTTTTGTTATTTATTAATCTCTTGTTTTTAGGTACATCGGAATCCGAAGATGAGAGCAACGAACACAAACAAATGTTTCCTTTTGAAAATGTGGAAATTAAAATTGAAATAGATGAAACGGAATACAATCATAACTCAGAAGATCCAATTAAAAACAAACCTTACCACATTGATACAATAACTAAAATCGAACAACGCGATGATAAGAATCAAGATGGGACGGTTATGCAGGTGTTCCTGTGCGAGATTTGCAAATGTAAATTCGCTTCTAAATCGAATTTAGAAGATCACATTTCGTTGTGCGAAAGGAAATCAAGAGTTAACCACCAATGTGACATATGTCAAAAGAAATTCACAAAAGCAAGTCATTTAAAAGAACATGTACAAACGCATTCTAAGGAAAAGTTGTTTAGTTGTGATTTGTGTGAAAAGAAATTCGGTTCTAGGGGCGGACTTTCTAAGCATTTATCCAGACACCGAAAAGGGAAACCATTCCAATGTACGCAATGTAAAGTAGTTTTTAATAATTTAAAAGATTATCGCGAGCACGCTAAAACACATGAAGGTATGCCCTCATGTGATTCATGTCAAAGGACATTCCTTTCGAAGAGTAATTTGAACAAACACTTAAGGATACACACCGGTGAGAGACCTTATCGATGTACCGCGTGTGAACGCGACTTTAGCTGCAAAAGCAATTTAACCAAACACTTGAGAACTCACACTGGTGAAAAACCTTATGAGTGCAACATTTGTCATTATAAGTTCAACTGTCGCAGTAACTTAATCAAGCATGAAAGGAGACACACTGGGGATAAGCCGTTTGAGTGTACGGTTTGCAGTTACAAATGTTCTCAGAAAGGTACATTGGACAGACATTTAAGAACTCACACTGGGGAGAAGCCGTATAGTTGTTCGCTTTGTGATGAGAAATTCATTTGTAAAGTGTATTTGAGGGATCATTTGGTGTTACATTCGGGTGAAAATCCTTTTAAATGTTACGTTTGTGACCGGATGTTCACAAAAAAAGCTAATTTAGTTAAGCATTTAAGCGTACATAGCAGTCATAAGCCGTTCCAATGCGCACTGTGTTCATATAGATGTAATAGAAAAGGGAATTTGGCGTCTCATTTAAGGATGCACTCTGGGGAGAAACCATATAATTGCACGTATTGTGAACTTAAGTTCAGTAAGAAGAGTAATCTTATAAAACATATGTTTTCTCATGAAGATAATAACGCAGGGCAAGCACACGATACTAATGTCGAAGTCTTAATAAGTACAGTCAGTGATATAGATGAGTAATATGTGCTTCGGATGGCTAGCTCAATGGTCGAATGGTTAGCAATGGCCACTTTGCGCGCGTCGCGGGTTCGATCCCCGTACAAGACAAATATTTGTGTGTATGAACATGTCTGTTTGTCTTGGTCTGGGTGTTTTCTATGTATTATTATATGTATTTACAAGAAAAAATGTATTAAGTGCATTTTATCAGTTGTCTAGTACCCTTTGGGACTAGATGGCGCTGTGTAAATTGACCAGAAATATTTATTTATTTATCTATAGTAGTATGAGTAAGATTTACTCATTCGCTGAGTCAACGAGCCAACAGTACACGTGGTGCGCACCTTTGATTTTGAGGTAATTTCTTCCTACTTCAAATGCTTAACAGCCGGGACAGGCGTGCTTTTCAAAGCATGGAAATGCAATTAGCGATTGACGTTGCTTAATTTGTGTGCTCGATTAGACAATGTTATATATTTATTATACATAAATAATCATAGTTTTGTTATATTCTAGCACAATTTCATTTATTATGATATATAAAATATGTAATGCAATCACAATAAAGCTAATTTATCCAAGTTATAAGATATTTTCTTTGGTTCAGACCATAAAGCTTTATGGTTTTTTTTTTTTTTTTTTTTTTATTATACTACGTCGGGTGGCAGACAAGCATACGGCCCGCCTGATGTGAAGCGGTTACCGTAGCCATATTAACGCTCGCAACATAAAATATCGCTCGCGCGCCGCCACCCCCGCTGCCATCGCAGCATCTCCTTCCTTTCTGGTGACCTCACTCACTCGCAGGAACACAACAGCCCTCAAGGGAACCGTTATTTGGCTGCGGTATTCTGTGAGGTGGAGGCACATTCCCCAGTCGGGTAGCTTACAATTACGCTCCCTACCTCTCTTTTCGCCAGAGCTTCGTTTGTCAGTCAGCACCGCGTGCAGGTGAAGTTGGCTTTGGTTCAAAGATGTTCATGAACCACTTACACCCCAAAAAGTAAAAAGGTCCAGCCGCTATTGACTTACTAGGCCGGATTCTAGCCCACGGGGCCGAAATCGAGGTTGAGTGGAGCGAGTACATTCGCTGAGTGTATGTTCTCCATTGATTTCAATGGAAAATGTATTTGATGTTCATTCCTCAAGGACATGATCGATCTCAATTATTTTCGACACAAACCCCTCAAGCATGTCGAGGTGTACTTTTCGGCGTACATAAGCGTTTCGTTCGCTCCACTCAATAAATGGAGGATGTGTAACTAACTCACTCGGCCGTGTGTTTTCCGGCAGACTAGAATAGAATCACTCCCGTCTCTTCCCGTGGATGTCGTACAAGGCGACTAAGGGAAAATACATTATAAAACATCAGGCCTCCACAACCCGTCTGGCCAGCGTGGGGAGTGTAGGCCAAATCCTCCTTCTGTCTGGGACGGACGAGAGAGGGTCGTGCTACTGTAGTGGAGACTAAAATAACCTGATGATGATGTGTAACTAACTCAACTTTGAATTTATATATGTCGCAGCCAACTAGTTAAAATAGCCGTTCAATTAGCCTATTTCCTGGGAGGATTTAAAAAGACTAAATAAATGTTCTCGTAAAAAATATACATATAAAAAAAAAACAGTTTTTTAATATTAGGTTGGGGAAAAAGTCTTTTCGTATTTTATATGAAAATTCAAAACATTTTTTAATAAAGTTTATTTACATTTAACTAAAGTATGTAGGTGCCATTATGTTCGATAACTTTTTGTCATCTTGTAGGTAGAGACATGATCCCATTACTATAGAAATTTTTGGACTTCTGTTCAAAAAACCGCGACAAGTGGTTTTGGCAGTCTTCTCGTGATGTTAACCTGACATTGCCTAAAGAATTCTTAAGAGACCGAAACAGGTGGAAATCAGAAGGTGCAAGGTCAGGACTATACGGCGGATGCATTAACACCTCCCAGTCAAACTCTCTTAATTTTTGCTGAGTGGCTAAAGATGTGTGAGGTTTAGCGTTATCATGATGAAAAATCACACCCCTTCTATTAATTAATTCCGGCCGCGTTCTCTCAACTTTTTGCTTTAATCTCATCAGTTGTTCACAGTAGAGTTCAGAATCGATAGTCCTGCCTGGCGGTAACAGCTCATAATGAATATCTTCCCTTCCAATCCCACCATACACACAGCATCACCTTGTTGCGGGTTAACCCGGGTTTCGCCAGAGTCTCTGAAGCCTGGCCGGTCTTTGACCACGACCTTTTTATGCGCCAAAACTGTTATGTGGTCAATTCCTAGTTCTTCAGCTACGTCGTAACTACTGATATGCCGATCTTGCTCCACTTTTTCAGAAATGGCATCCATTTTATCCGTAACAGGGCGACCAGAGCGACGTGCATCTTTGACATCAAAATTTCCGGATTGAAAACGCTTAATCCAAATTTGTGCTACTCTCACAGACACTGCACTAGGTCCATAATAATCACAAATTTTTTTCGCAGCTTGCGTTGAATTTTTACCTTTTTTGTAGTAAAATTTTAAAATGTATCGAATTTCTTCATTAGATTCACTCATCTTGACAGTAAAAAAAACAAATGAAAATCACACATTTACCTAATTTGAATTTGGAATTATCTTTTTTAAAATTTAAACTTTTTATAGATATCAAAACCTGCTATATACAAATGGTATAACCAAAGAGATTTTATTACAAGTTCATACATACTATAATGCGAAAAGACTTTTTCCCCTACCTATTATAATAAAATTTGCTTTTTTTAATATAAAAAAATACAAGAATATTTATGGGCCAACTAATCTCTCAACTAGGACATTTTTATTACGTGACACGTTAAGCCACGGCATGCAAATCGTTTTAAATCCCGGACAAGACGGTCTTGCACTTTTGCAAATTTTAATTTCGCTCCAGGTACATCATCTTCTTTATCTTCATTCATCATCTATACGTTTGACCTTGTTGTCAATAGAGAATTCGAAACGTTTATATAAACCCCCCCCCCCCCCCACCGGTGCTGCCCCTAGCGGATCTTTTTTAAATCGTCCCAGGAAAATAATAATTGAATTGAACGGCTGGCTATTTCATTGATCAACTTAAAAATTCAGCACTATGCTTCGGGCTTCATAGAAAAAGCGATCAAGCTATAGCGCCTAGCGCCATGCGGCCCTAGTTTGGTATAGCTTGCAAGATATAAAGGAAAGAAACATGAGCAAACATTGAGTCTCTGGAGATAGAGAGGTAGGCCATCTCAAGCCCGATTTAACCCATGGTGGGTACCGCGTTGGTACGGCGCTTGGTACAGCGTAAAAATTCGCGGCATTAAAGGGGTTTAGAAGTACTTTCACCTCACAGTAGACCACAGCGAAATAATAAACCTTTAATTGTTTATGTAGTAGTTGTAAAATCTTTATTATACAAAAGAAATACAAATATAAAGAATAGGAGAGTTAGGGAACGAAAGTTAGGGAAAAAAACATTACACACATTAAAGTTTAATAATTACTATATATCATATATTTATATATAGTATTTATTTAACTGCACAATACATAATTAATATTAAGTAAACAAATGAAGGCTGTACAGCAAGTATTATTGTATGATTACATAATATATATATGTCTGCAAGGTCCTTGGCCCACATATCACACGCTGAAACCATTTAAAGCGATTGTAGTGCGAAAGTGACGCCATCTTCGAATATACAAACGTATCTTAGCATTTAGGATGATTATAAAAAAATTGGCTGTCTGTAAAGTCGATAATTTTACGTGATAACGTCATAAGAAAACATCGGCCGGTGGAGTGGAAGAGAGATAGATGCATCACAAGCCGAACGTTTAGGCCGATCGTGCCTCTCTATCGCTTGTTCCTCGCTCTCGCTTGCACGCTCGGCTCAGGAGGAATGTGACAATAATTTGTAAGACGTTATCACAAAATTTATGTGTACAGTTTGTTACCAAGACTATCAGTACCTCATTGTACCAACAATCAAAATGTTTCGTTTTATTAGTGAAAAATGTTAAAACCTTAATCTATTGGCTATGTGCGTGACAGTAGCGACGTCTAGCGTTGACAACTGTAGTCAGTTTAGGTACGTTAGTACTATTACTTATACTGTGGTTTAGGTATGGAATATTTTTATGGATACTATTTAACGCAGGGTTCGAAAAAAACCGATTTTTATAATAAATATCAAATTATTATATCCAGGCTAAGAAAACGAAGCGAATTTTATTCTGTAATGGGATTAAACACTTAAAAATGTGAAAGGAATTTGTAAAATAATATAAGTGTCAAATTACCACTTTTTTACCACTTTTAATGAACACTTAAAAAAGCAAGTACCTATACCTACCTATTATTATAATAATCTTCATTTTTTATTAAAAATTGTAAATTAAACCTTTTATGACATGAAGTTAAGGTTTGAATTTCAATAAAAAGCTAGCCCGTACAAACTTAAAGGGGATTTCCCCAATTTTAAATGAGGTTGCCATTTTGTGAAGCAATCCAATAGTCAGGGTAAACATAAATCTCCAAAAATTTTAGTTCAGAAGACAGGAAAAAATCAATTGATATATATATCCGTTCATATATATCATGATATATATCCGTTGATATATATCGGCGAACCCTGATTTAACGTAACATCAAATACATTGCTGACCTAACCTATTATAAAAAATACTTATTGCACATCAAATTCAGGATTTGTTGTGCGCTCATTTTAAATTTATATGCAAATCAGGTTATTTTTGTGGATCAACTTAATATTTTCCTATTTATAACATTGATTTCATTTTTTTTTTTTCTAAAAAGCTTGATGCTTTAAATATTACGATCTAGCTTACGGGCTAATAAGTAATTTAACTTTAACATAAACTTCTAAATATTATAGTCTAAGAATAATGTCCATTGACTTTTCTTAGTGTCTATTAAGGTGAAACACTTTCTTGTTGTGTTATAGTATAGGATATATTATATCATTGATTTCTGCGCAATTAAATTTTAACCACAAGGTCATATTTTCACCTAACAATTATTCGTTACACTTTATCAATTGTTACCGACGCTCAAAGAACCACCTGGTGTCTCAAGGTTATTTAAATCTATCACAATGCTTTTATAAAAGTGAGACACTAACATTCCCAGTTTAGAAACAACTGTGAACAATACTGAACGTTAAATATGGCTCGATATAATTTGAAAGATAAAGTAGCAGTGATTACTGGTGGAACGCGAGGAATTGGTCTAGCTATAGCAGAAGCATTCCTGCAGAAAGATGCTAAAACTGTGCTAATACTAGGCGTTAAAGACAGCGATGGAGTTGCTGAAGAACTGAATCGTAAATACGGAAACAATAAAGCTGTTTTCATAAAATGCGATGTTACTAAAGATTTAAACGCTGCGTCAAATGATATATTCGACAAATACAAAGTTGATATACTTGTGAACAACGCATGCATGGGAGATGATAATGCTGTAAGAAAAACTATAGAAATGAACACAATAGCTACTATAGAATGGTCCATGAAATTTCATGAATACATGAAGGGAAATGATGGAGGGACTATAATTAATATCTGTTCGAGATATGGATTCCAGATTGATCAATTCGTTCCTGTTTATAAGGCATCTAAATTTGCCGTAATGGGATTTTCCAGAACACTGGGACATTTGAGAAATTTTGACAGGTCCAAAGTTCGTGTTGTTGTTATTTGC
This sequence comes from Hypsopygia costalis, assembly GCA_937001555.2. Classification (NCBI taxonomy): domain Eukaryota; kingdom Metazoa; phylum Arthropoda; class Insecta; order Lepidoptera; family Pyralidae; genus Hypsopygia; species Hypsopygia costalis. The sequence continues at coordinate 3,184,882 of OW443355.2, forward strand.
CCAGGTTTGACTGATACGGATTTTGTTAACTATTTTGATTATGGTGAAGAAGCTAAAGCTGAATGGGAGGAATTTTTAAAGGCTAACAAACAATCTCCTGAAGCTGTTGGTACAGCTGCTGTGGAAGTTTACGAGAATGCCGACAGTGGAACGGCTTGGTTAACATCTGATAGTGCACCTATTGTGGAAATTAATTAAAATGTGTGTTTAAATGAATTAAAAGTTATTGGTGTTGCAAGTGTTTTTTTCCTGTAGTTTACTTAAAGCACTTTTTTTTTTATACAACGTCGGGTGGCAGACAAGCATACGGCCCGCCTGATGTGAAGCAGTTACCGTAGCCATATTAACGCTCGCAATATAAAATATCGCTCGCGCGCAGCCACCCCCGCTGCCAACGCAGCATCTCCTTCATTGCTGGTGACCTCACTCACTCGCAGGAACACAACAACCCTCAAGGGAATTGTTATTTGGCTGCGGTATTCTGTGAGGTGGAGGTACATTACCCAGTCGGGTAGCTTATAATTACGCTCCCTACCTCTCTTTTCGCCAGAGCTTCGTTTGTCAGTCAGCAGGGTGCACCGCGTGCAGGTGAAGTTGGCTTTGGTTCAAAGATGTTGATGAACCACTTACACCCCAAATTGATTCACGCAGATCAATCAATTATTGTAATAGTAACGTTTATTCACCTTGTGCACCTAGTATGCACAGAGTTTACTAAAACTTGACTTAATACACTTGTGGACGAATACCATAGTGCACAAAATTATTTTTCACTAGTACTTAGAGTAGGTAGTGCACGAAGTTTACTTGAAATATCTATGAAATTTATTCTAATGCCGAAAGTCAATTAAATGTACTTATAGCACACCTCGGACACTATACAAATGTCTCGTCGTTTATTACTACATAAACAATGACGTCTGTGCAGAGCGTAAATGAGCGTGTGTGCGTGCGGCCTCATACAAACTGTTCCTGATTTGTCTTACCCCGCCGCCACACTATGCTCCTCGCGCTGCTCATCGCCTTGCTCCTCGCGCTGCTGCGATGTTTCCCTCTCTGCCCACACACTGCCCTACTCGCGCAATTATTCGCGACGCTCCGCACTTGGACATTTGCCTTTGCTATACAATGGACATTGAAGCTGTGGCAGCGTGCGCGATATGCATTTTTATTATAGCGAAACGAAGCTTTTTTTTATGGACTAACGGTCTAAAAGATGCCATCAAACATTTCTTTTTTGCTACCAGCTCTTATAGGGAAATGTTCATGACAGACATGATTTAAAAAAAATGATTTAAAAAATATGACGCGTGTTACGCGTCCGAGCGCTCGATGCGGAATGCGTCCGAGGCGATTATGTGGCCGGCCACTCGCACTCACGTTGCCCCGGTCCTTTGACTCGCGCCCAAAAAACCGACAAAACAGGGAATGATGGGCAAGACGAAGAGCAATACGAGCGGCATGACGAGTAACGTGGCCACACTACGTTCCTGCCTACTTCCCTCGCCACTTGACGAGTGTATGGCAGGGGTATTAGAGGGGAGGTGAGGTCGACACGAGAGAGCGGCAGGGAGAGGCCATACTGTACGTAGTACTATTACGACTGTGCTTATAGCCTACTTTATTCACCTGAGTGAATCAATCCAAGTGCTTTATGTAAACTACAGGGTTTTTTACCACCTTAGAGATAAGCATGAACAAGTCGGACATGTCATACTACAGAAACGTTTTATAGTCGTCAATCGTGGCAATCGTAAGATAAAGATAGAATATATTATAGACAATATATATTTATATATGTATTTATAAATTATATATGTATATATTTACAATATAAAGAAAATATGGGGTGCAAAAAAGGAAATAAACAAATTCAAAAGTCCTTCATACATAAGTCATGATTGTTCATGAACAAGTTAGTACTTACATAATTTTCGGATTCGTGTCTGTGACCGCAACCTTTGAGGGCTGGATCCGCGCCTGCTGTATGCTTGTTGATCGCCGACGTCGTATAGTAGAAACGTGTGATAAAAAAAAAACTGGTTGCACTCCGGGAGTGCCGGCAGAAGTGAAAACTTGAACATTAATGTTGTGCATTTTTAAATATTTTGGAATGGTGGAATAATTTATCAATATAAAAATACTACCATTTATGTGATAAAATACAATATTCATTTATTGCGCTATCGTACACAAACATGATAATTTATATTACATTAAAAATAAACAGCAGGAGCAAGCATACATTTTCGCCGCGCGGTAGAAAGAGAGGGGGATATTACTTCCTCTCCTACGCCGCGCCGGCGGTCTACTCTCTCTCTGTCGTACGAATTTTCGATCAGGCCACGTGTCCTGACGCGAGTTTAACATTTTTTATTCATCCCAAAAAGTGCACAACGCCGCTAAAGAAGTTTTCACTTAAAAAAAAAAAAACAACAATATTTTACAAAAAAATATACCTTTATTTCGAACCGAGATTCATAATTATATTACTAACAATAGTCAAGTGTTCTTCAATCGCTTACTTATTATTCTTTGAGTAAATTAAATTTAAGTCAAATGATAAATAATATTCTTATATTTAGATAAATAATCAGCCTTAAGTCCAACGACTGATCAAGAGTTCTGTCCGCCCTAGGCTAATTATGAGGACGAGACCACCGACTGATTAGAGTCACAAGTCCCAAGTGTTTATTTTACGCGCGCGCGCCCAAGCTTTTTCAGTTCACAGCGCATTTAGAGTTTTGTCTCGGTCTAGTTGCAATGATGCTAGATTAATAGTGCATGCGAAGACACGATTTCAGCGCGCCCCCTCCGATCCTCGCGCTGGCTGCAGCCTAATTATAATTAGCCTAAGGGTTAATCAGGCCCTGGCCTTAACATATAAAATTGTACACCTATATGATTGAACACAGAATAGAACGATTCTTAGGCTCAATTTATACCGCCGCAGAATGGAATGGAAGCAATTTTTTGCAACGAAATTGTTCACAGCATAATGAATTTTATGTCATGTAAACTTAAATACGAGCCAAAAAAGGTCGCGCGTCTTCCGGAGAATCCTCGCGCATTCTCGAGAATTCCTCTAGGTTCTTCCTAATTCTTCAAGAACAGAATCTGTAAGGACAAGTCATATATGTGTCGTTCATTGTAAAAGTGAACTAACTCCACGCAAATTAATTTTAAAATAACAAGCTATTTGCGAATTAAAGTGTAGGAAAAAAAATAAAAGCGTTCAATTATATATTTCCTATTTTTTATTGTTTAATACTAATCAAAGATATATTAATTTTAAGTAACTTGGAAAAATAAATTACAAAATAATATTAATTTATTAAATGAACTTAAAACTTTTTTTTCTGGAATTACACCACTTTTACAATGAACGACACATGTGTCGCCAATTGGATATATAGCCAATTGGTAGAATATTACAGAACAGTAACTTTAGGCAGATTGTATTAAAATTATCTTTTAGTTAGGTTTGGATAGGTTTGTGTTCTGATTAGAAATAGCCAAGCTATTATATTATTAAAGTACTCTTGGTGATGCCACCATCAGGTAACAATTCACTCGTATAATCATATGATAAAAAGGCGGGTAGAAATAATGGCTCCGACATTTTTTAAAACAGCTAGACGTTATGTAATGCGGTGGATTTTACGAATTGGCTGCGACATATATATATAAGCTGGTAACGGATCGGTGACCCCCTGGTGTTGCTGAATTCCATGAGCGGTGGTGATTACTTTTTAGCAGGTGAGCCCGCCATATGCGAAGTGGTGACCGTAGCTATATTAACTCTCTCCTCAGTCGGGCAGTTTATAATAACCGCTCCCTACCTCTCTTTTTGCCAAAGCCTCGTTTGTCAGTCAGCCCCCCCCCCCCCTACCCCCCCCCAGGGATCGTATTTAAGTTTATATAAAATATGTTATACAATTAACATAAAATTCATTATGCTATGTACAATTTCAAATTTTGACGAGCTCGGTGGTCGAATGGTTAGCAATGGCCACTTTGACTCCGAGGTCGCGGGTTCGATTACCGCACAAGACAAATATTTGTGTGCATGAACATGTCTGTTTGTCTTGGTCTGGGTGTTTTCTATGTATTATATGTATATATTTACAAAAAAGAATGTATTTAAGCACATTTATCAGTTGTCTAGTACCCATAACACAAGCTTTGCGCTTAATTTGGGACTAGATGGAGCTGTGTAAATTGTTCAGAAATATTAATTTTATTATTTCGTTACAAAAAGTCGCTTGTATTGCATTCCGCGGCGGTGGAAATTGAGCCTAAATCTTGTACCATCCATATTACACGTTGTTCACAGTAAAGACAATCTGTATTTGTATTTTAATTAAAATTATATTAACGATAATTAAAAATTAATATAAAAAAATAAAATAATTGTTGCTTAGAGTATAGTCATTAAAATTGAAATTCTTATACTAACATCAATATACATATTGGAAACTTCTAATTAGTCTTGAGTAGTACATGTACGATGTACTAATAGGTGACGGTACTTGACACTGTACTAAAAGAAACGTTACCGAACGCGAACTCTTATTCGGACTAATCGGACTATTCGTACACTCGTACAGTGTACTAGGTTATCCAAGCCCGAAACACTTATCTGTCTGTGGTCTGTCCGAGAGACAAAGAATAAAGCGTCTCGCAATGTTATCGTAAGAGTAAGCGAGATAGGAGGTAAGCGCCCTGCAATGGTATAAATCGCTTTCAGCGCCGTGTGTTTTATTCATATAAAATCTTATACAGCGCTGTATAGTGCTTGTACCTAATTACCAAATTTACATTGATCACATGATTATATTGTCGGCTACATTTCTGAGTACTAATAGGTACTAATAGTACTAATAAGGTGTACTAGTACATTAATCGGACTGTACTATTAGAGTGCGCACCTAAGAGTGTCCGATTAAGCACAAGACTACTTCTAATGCCACCTGGAGAGAAAGTACTCTTAGTACTGTAGATAGAAAATTTTACTCAAACATAACATTCCTGTATTTTTGAAAAGAAAGAAAATTGCATTCAAAGATTTTCGAAAATTCACTTGCCACACCCGGGAATCGAACCCGACTAATATCTGTAAAAAAAAGCGGGCAAGTGCGAGTCGGACTCGCCCATGAAGGGTTCCGCAGCAGCAAGTAACATACATAATAAGTTACGATTTATGACGTATTAAAAAAATACTTACTAGATCTCGTTCAAACCAATTTGCGGTGGAAGTTTGCATGGTAATTACATCATATATTTTTTTTAGTTGTATCATTCTCTTATTTTAGAAGTTACAGGGGGGAAGGGGACACATTTTACCACTTTGGAAGTGTCTCTCGCGCAAACTATTCAGTTTAGAAAAAAATATATTAGAAACCTCAATATCATTTTTGAAGACCTATCCATAGATACCCCACACGTATGGGTTTAATGAAAAAATATTTTTTGAGTTTAAGTTGTAAGTATGGGAACCTCCAAAATTTATTGTTTTTTTTTTCTATTTTTGAGTGAAAATCTTATTGCGGTTCACAGAATACATCTACTTACCAAGTTTCAACAGTATAGTTCTTATAGTTTCGGAAAAAAGTGGCTGTGACATACGGACGGACAGACAGACAGACAGACATGACAAATCCATAAGGGTTCCGTTTTTTGCCGTTTGGCTACGGAACCCTAATTACAACTTGTACTTTCATTGCATCGAGTTAGGGTCAATTATAATAATGAAGTCTTTCTAATAATCTTGATAAATTAAATAAAAGGAAACCATAAGATGTTAAATTATTTTAATAATTTACAAAAAATTGTAAACTAAAGTGTATTTTTTACAGATTTTAGTCGGTTCGATTCCCGGGTATGGCAAGCGAATTTTCAAAAATCATTAAATGCAGTTTTCTTTCTTTTCAAAAATAAGGGAATGTTTTCTTTGAGTATAATTTTCTATCTACAGTATTAAGAGTACTTTCCCTCTAGGTGGCATTAGAAAATTCCACTCTGTATATTAATCAGTTTTGAAGTGTTTCTAAAATTATAAATTAAAAAAAACCTACCGCAGCCGAAGCTAAAGCCGATTTCCATCAAATAGGTATATTGATTCGAAAACTCGGTCTTACGTTTTTAATTACTGACAGCTTCAGCTTCAGCACAGTTGGTAGAGCTCCAGAGTTTCTTCTCCCTCATCTCATCATATACACCTCCAGACATCCATGTAGCAAATTAAAATTAACTATTCGACGTAATCAACAGAACTTCTACAATAAGAAAAAGTCTTCTAGAAGAAATCTTTTTCGGTCAATTACTGGGACATCTTCTCATAGGGTTTATGACTTAATTTCATGGTGACTTGGGCGTCCTTCACCGAGCTGTGGATCGTGGGGAATGTGATGCCGAAGTACTTCCTCGCGAGGAACTTGAGGGCAGGCTGCGCCCACGCGTTGTTGGAATCCTGAAAACATAAAAAAAATTGGTTCTCTGTAAAGTCGGTTTACGGACGATAATTTTACGTGATAACGTCATAAGAAAACGTCGGCCGGTGGAGTGGAAAAGAGATAGATGCGTCACAAGCCCAATGCTTATGCCGATCATGCCTCTCTTCATCATCATCCGCTTGTTCCGCGCTCTCGCTTGCACGTTCGGCTCAAGCGGAACGTGACAATGAGTCATGCTTTTTCGTGCGTGCAGCCGGCGTTTATCGATTTATAAGACGTTAACACGTCAATAATTAATAAATATTTCGGACAATTTACACAGCGCCATCTAGTCCCAAATTAAGCGCAAAGCTTGTACTATGATTTGACGAGCTCGGTGGCGTAGCGGTCAATGACGCGCTACGACACCAACGCTCGTGGGTTCGATTCCCACATAGGACAAACATTTGTGTGCATGAACATGTCTGTCTTAGTCTGGGTGTTTTCTATGTATCATAAGTATGTATTTACAAAAAAAAAATGTATTTACGTATGTTTATCAGTTGTCTAGTACCCATAACACAAGCTTCGCTTACTTTGGGGCTAGATGGCGCTGTGTCATTTGTCTGACAATATTTATTTATTTATTTATGGTACTAGACAACAGATAAATGTACTTAAATACATTTTTTTTAAAATACATACTTATAATACATAGAAAACACCCAGACCAAGACAAACAGACATGTTCATGCACACAAATGTTTGTCTTGTGCGGGGATCGAACCCGCGACATCGGTGGCAAAGTAACCATTGTTAATCGACAACCGGGCTGGACAAATAAATTATAGTAAATAATTTTATATTCATTGTTATGGTCCATGGTGCCGTATGCTTGGTTGATTTAGTGGGATGTAAGTGGTTCATCAACATCTTTGAACCAAAGCCAACGTCACCTGCACGTGGTGCACCCTGCTGACTGACAAACGAGACTCTGTCAAGAAGAAGAGGAAGCGCACTGCACTGCGAATTTTGTAAGCTGCTCGATTGGGGAAGTACCGCCTCACAGAATACCGCAGCCAAATAATTCCCTTGGGGGTTGTGTTCATGCGAGTGAGTGAGGTCACCAAAAAGGAAGGAGTTGCTGCGTTGGCAACAGGCTTGACGGCGCGCGAGCGATATTTTTTGAGTTGCGAGCGTTAACATGAATACGGTAATCTTCACATCAGGCGGGCCTTACGCTAATTTACCACACGACGCGACGTAGTGTAAATGAAGACTTACATGTATATAAGGTGGAATCCTCGATGTATCCAGAATATCTTCGTCAGGGTGTTCCAGCTGCAGGACCCGGCAGTCATTCTCCAGAGCGTGCCCGACCAGGATCTTACCCTTGATCAGCTCCAGCACTTCCTCACGAACCTTTTTGAACGGTTCACCTTTTGCTAGAGTCGCTTCTGTGATTCCTAAAAATCAAAAGGTGGTTATGGCTGGTCCCTGGTGTTGCAAACGTCCATAGGCTAAGGTTTGTCACCGTAGTGGTATAAATAAAAAACAAGTTAATTAAAAAAATCAAAATACCCGACTCATTAATAAATCTGTTGTAGGTGCCTACAACAGATTAATTAATGACGCGCAACAATAATATAATTCCACACAAGCAAAGCCGCAGGCAAAAACTAATACATCAAATATATATTTGAAATCAGGTCATCGAGACCTATATTTTGATATCCATATCGATATCTTTAGAAGAAAGACAAAATATACTCCAATGACAATTTTGCGGCTCACAGCCGCCATATTGATTTCTTTTATATTTGACTAGCGACCCGCCCCGGCTTCGCACGGGTGCAATGCTGATACTAAATGTACTACAGAAGGTCTTTGCGCTTTGTCCTATCCAGTCCTTCCCCAGTTATAGGCACACGCCGCCGGCTCCGCGGCCGGTACCGCCACAGCCGTTATGTCCCTGCATTTTAAATGTGTAATATCTTCTAAACTATTCATTTAAATTACATGCTGTGAAGGGCCATATTGATCTATATTAAATGCGCAATGTATTTAAGGTACTTAATTGGATAAGGATTAATTCTGTATTGCTTAAAATCGCTTCGTAAATAAGGCATTATTTCTTGTAAAAAGCAAAGGATAAAATAACGGTTATTGTGTGTTACCACTAAGAGATAGACATATACCATCGCGAACTTTTTTGTAGACCATTTTAAGGTGAACAATACTGTACTACATTATTTTGATCTATCTCGTTGGGTTCAGCCAGCGTTTGCAATGAAAGAGCAAAAAAATGTGTTTATTTACGACATCACATTAGAAACCTCTAAATTATCAGTGTTTTTCTACTATGTTATGCATATATTATACATATAAACTTTCCAGTTGAATCACTCTATCTATTAAAAAAAACCGCATCATAATCCGTTGCGTATTTTCAAAGATTTAAGCATACACTAGATGACCCGGTGAACTTTGTTTCACCTACATCTATCTACTTAACAAATATATACGATCTAAGATCTGTGTCTCTTTAAGAAGTGCCTGCCCTGTGTGCCCGAACCTGGAGGATGTGCCATTGCAAGACATTTGTTTCCCAACTTACCGCTTTCCATAAAATTTGACAATACCAGCTTAAATGACTCTCTTGCAGTTTGCTTGCCATGTCCGAGAATTCCTGACGCGGTCCATCTACGAAACTTCGCGCATACTGCGCAGCATATTCAACTCCATGAAAGACAACACCTGTACGTGTCGCTCAAGTATTGACGATTTTTTACTAACTTATAAAATGGTCTAATCTTGGATTTATATATTTGTCCTTTCAACTTGACGAAATTTCGGAGTCACAGATGTCACTGGTTACCTCAAGCCACTTAGTCCAAGCTGCTGAAATCTCGCAGTCGATTCTATCCGATGATCGAAGAACAGATCCCAAGTACTTAAACCGTCCGTGCATTCGATCATATCCTTAAGTGCACGGTCGTGGGATCTGTTGTTTTGCAGCCCAAGTCTTTCCCGTATTCGGATTCAGCCCATAGTTCTCAAGTGACCTCTTCCATTAATTCACTCATCGCATCAACTGCACTCTATCCGCATTCGCCAGTGCAATTATATCAACATACATGAACACCCGTCGACCCACCGCACAGAGCTGGTCCATGTGGATACATGATACTACTTGACAATTCGTCTAATACCACGAGTGTCAAATGAATGAAAAAGCCAGACAACAATGTCTGGTTTTTTCTTAAATATTTTTTTTCTTGTAGAAGCTTTTTTCTCATTCTTCTTTTAGCGTTAGAGTAGGATTTGTATCAGTAGCAGATGTTCTAGTTATAGGTGTATTTTCCAAGACGACATCTGCATATATTTCATCGTCTTCAACTAAGACTTTTTCTATAATTTTATTTATTTCTTGGCGTAAGTATTGCAACTTTTCTTGGCATGAAGATTGTATATGTACGATCTGTATTTTTGGTTTCTTCATCGTACTTTTTTGGATTTTGGAAATAAATAAAAAATTACTTAGTTTTAGCGCCAAATTCTTTATTTGCGGGATCCGCGGATCCGCCCTTTGAATGTGTGGGATCCCGCAGATTAATTAAAGCATCGTGATCCCGCGGGAATGCGGGATCCCGCTTTGCGACACTCCCCGTTTTGCTGACACTGGTTACCTCAAGCCACTTAGTCCAAGCTACTGAAATCTCGCAGTCGATGCTATTCGATGATCGAAGAACAGAACCCAAGTACTTAAACTGTCCGTGCATTCGACCATATCCTTATGTGCACGGTCGTTCGGGGATCTGTTGTTTTGCAGCCCAAGTACTCGATCTTTCCCGTATTCGGAATTAGCCCATAGTTCGCAAGTGACCTCTTCCATTAATTCACTCATCGCACCAACTGCCCTCTATCCGCATTCGCCAGTGTAATTATATCAGCATACATGGACACCTACCGGCTAAGCTGAAAACGATCCCCACCGGTGTTTCTGATCATGAAAATCAAACTTTAACTTAGAAGTATGATACTTTGGTTTAGCTTAACTGACAGTAACTCTGGAGCTCTACGGACTAAGCTGAATATGCTTGTCAATAACTTAAACGTAAGACCTATTTTTGGAATCAAAATATTCGATGGTAATCGGCTTCAGCTTCGGCGGTAAGCCCCTGGTCCATGTGGATCTATGATACTACTTGACAATTCGTCTAATATATAAGAAACCACAAATGTCTAATATATAAGAATATGCCTAATATGAACAAAAACAGAATAAGACTGATCACTGGAGGATACCGACGTTAATGGGAATTTTGTCTCTCCTCTCCGACAGAGGTCTAAACTATGGATTTGGAATTTCGGTACATGTCTCGGATGATGTCGATATAAAAACCTGGCAGCCCTTTAGACTTCAGTAAAGAAAGTTCTCGCCAAATAAATTTATGACTAAATGATAAAATATAATTATATTAAAATTACAGATTTAGGTACTTCAGAAAATAATGAGGATCCGTTTTATTTTGTAATAGGTATCACCTTGGTTAACATGACAGACCTATATAATGTGATGTAGGTCTTACCATATGCAAAGTTATACAACTCTATGTGAATCCACAAACCTCGTTCTGCGTTCAGCCCCCATTTTCTGGTCTATTCGCATCGCACACTGCTACACTGGTTACATTTTTTGCAATCATTTTTGTAATTTACAATCCGAGTGTTTATGAAATTTACAAATTTCTATTATTTATTCTTAAGTACTATACAAAGCATGATTTACCATAAACAGTCACTACATATTTCAACTCCTTTCTTGATGTCTATTAGTATTGTGTCATTTCTATGTCACTTCTGAGAAAGTCATATTTGACAACCAACAAATATGACGTCGATTCTTTGTGACAATGACACTATTGATAGGTAGGTTCGCCATCTTTGCTGTTATGACATTCGACTATAGTAGGAACACTTTGTATGGGAAATTAAAATTGTTGTTTTCACTATCTTTCTTGAATTTTTTCCAAAATTTCTCACCGTTTAAACCTTCCCTGGGCTAAGACAAACATTTCAAAACCAAAATCAGCTAAATCGGCCTGGCCGTTCTCGAGTTTTAGCGAGACTAACAAAAAGCAATTCATTTTTATATATAAGTTTTTTCCAAAGTTTCTCACCGTTTAAACCTTCCCTGGGCTAAGACAAACATTTCAAAACCAAAATCAGCTAAATCGGCCTGGCCGTTCTCGAGTTTTAGCGAGACTAACAAAAAGCAATTCATTTTTATATATAAGATGGGGACATAGGGACAGAGAAAGCGACTTTGTTTTATACTATGTAGTGATATAGCCTATGTCACTCGCATGATTAAGACGAATCTAACGACACCTCTTATGTTGAAATCTGTCAAACGGTTTAGGCTGTAGAGCGTGGCAAATAATAAGACATACATATATACATACGCTCGAAAAACATAACCCTCCTTTGGCAGTCGAGTGAAAACAGTGGCACTCCGGGAGTGCAGACAGAAGTGAAAGAGCTGGATAGCGTTGTTGCGCGTATTAATCTAATCGAACACGCAAGTTAAGCAACGTCGACTGTAGCCTGTCTACTGATGGGTTTTTTTATCTCGAGCTCGGAGAGCACGTTACATCGTCGTTGGACCCGGCTGTTGTCATTAGAAGGCTGCTTGAAAACACTCCGCCAGCCCGCAGTTGAGCAGCGTGGTGGAGTATGTTCCACCTATCCATGGACAGACTGCGGTGGACGTTGCTTAACTTGCGTTTGCGATTAGATTGATAACATACGTCCCGTTATGAACGGGACTGTCCCTTTTCTCGGTCACCTGTCCTGTTGTACCCAAACAAAGCTCGCAAAATAGTCCCGTTTTCCGAAACCGCGCCGAAATTTTTAAAATTTCTCGATTCCGAAAAATTTTTAAAATTACGAAACTCGTGAGAAATATAACACGTGGGCTGAAAAGTCTCGGGCCCAACTAAGAAAACGCGATTTTTTTTTTTTTTAATTGGCTGAAATTGATGTAAATGTTGTGTGGCTCTTGATGTTATTCATCAACTTGATAGATGATAGAACTTGAGATTACGTTGATGATTATTCATCAACGTAATCTCCATATTGATGGAGATTAAGCCACACAACACAACCATTCTAGCGTCGCTCTAACATTTCAATACCACTTTTGTAGAACGATTTATCTTTCGCCTCAGAATGGGCCTGAGTTTCAGCAACAACCTTTTCATTAGAGCGAAATTTCTTACCGAAGGGTATTTTTTTTTAAGTCTGCGAACAGTAGTCGCTGGGAGCCAAATCTAAAGAAAACGGTGGATCCACATCCACCGTTTTCACTAGATTTGGCTCCCAGCAAGCAATTCAAATTTCAATTCATGTTTTTTTTTATACTACGTCAGGCGGCAGACAAGCATACGGCCCGGCTGATGTGAAGCGGTTACCGCAGCCATATTAATGCTCGCGGCTCGCAACATAAAATAACGCGCTCGCGCCGCCACCTCCACTGCCAACGCAGCATCTCCTTCATTCATTCACTCGTAGGAACACAACAATCCTCAAGGGAATAGTCACTTAGCTGCGGCATTTTGTGAGGTGGAGTTACATTCCCCAGTCGGGTAGCTTACAAATTACGCTCCCTACCTCTCTGTTCGCCAGAGCTTCGTTTGTCAGTCAGCAGGGTGCACCGCGTGCAGGTGAAGTTGGCTTTGGTTCAAAGATGTTGATGAATCACTTACACTCCAAAATGTATTTTTGGCATTGTTTTGATTATCCTGTGACATGGTGCGTTGTGTTGAAACAAAATTTTTTCTTTGCCATATACGGTAATTTCTGTGCAATTTCGGTCTTCAAATGCTCCAATAACGCTACATAATATTCACGGATGATTGTATTTCCCTTCTCAACATAGTTGATGAATATTACACCACGCATATCCCAAAATACCAAGGCCATAACCTTTCCAGCCGATTGTTGTGCTTTCGGGCTCTTTGGACAAGGTTCACCAGTTGCTCTCCACTCATATGACAATCTATATGATTCCAGGGTGAAGTTATGGCTCCATGTTTCATCCATTGTCACATATTGACACAAAAAATCAGATTGGTCTCGTTTAAACATGTCCACTGCTCAGAATTATTAACATGTTCTTGTTTTTGAGTAAACGCGGCAGCCACTTTGAACAGAGCTTATTCATAGTCAAATGCTCATGCAATATAAAGCCAACAGATTCTTTTGATATCTTTAACATGTCAGCTAGCTCAAGCAACGTCACTTTTCAACCATTTAAAACGATTTTGTGGATTTCATGGTGTTACCGCCCCATTTGGACGTTCACTACATTCTGTATCATCGGTATCTCTACAACCACGTTTGAAGCAAGCAAACCAATGTTTTATTGTTTCTCTGATGGAGCTTAGTGTTGTAAATATATGTAATCTCTATGATTAGTTTCTATGGAACCTGTTTCTATAGTAACGTGTGTGTTTACTGTCACTTGTAGAAAAATATTTTACAATTAAAACTATGAGTTTACAGTTACTATATTTTATTATTTCCACTGTGCTATAAACGCTCTGTTTCGTGTTACAACCCTTTAAACACGATCAGGTTATGGGCCCAGACCCCATACCTATATTTTTTCAGAGCATTTCGTGAATTATTTACGAAATATGCAGTCGAGTAATTTGCCATTTGAAAAGTTGGCAGGGCAGGCCAATTATGGTTCGTGGGCCTTCGCCATGGAGATGTTCCTCGTCGACCTTGATTTATGGGAATATTGTTTAGGCAGTTTGGATCTATCTACGTCAGAGGCAAAAAAGAAAGATTCAAAAGCAAGAAGCAAAATTTGCCTTATGTGTACAGAAAAAATCTACCCGATTATCATGAATTGTAATACTGCTAAAGAGACTTGGGATAAAATACAAAAAGCATATGCTGATGGAGGATTGTTGCGGAGATTGAATTTGTTGAGGAAGCTATTCAATGTAAAGCTGGAAAGTTATTCATCTACGGAAGAATATATAACTGACATTCAATCAACAAATCAGGCGCTATTGAAGATCAAAGCTGGATTAGATGACGAATTTGTCGCCATAATTATGTTAGCTGGTTTGCCAGAGGAATATAATCCGCTTGTAATGTCAATAGAACACTCCAATACAAAGATAACTACGGAAACAGTTATGTCAGCTCTCCTTAAAGAGTGTGAACGGAAAATTACAACAGCTAAAATTGTAGACTCAGCGCTTATTAGCAAAAAGGAAATTATATGTCATTTTTGCAAGAAAAAGGGTCACTATAAGTGGCAATGTAAGCAACGTAAAAGTAAACATAGTAAGGACAATGTAAATATTACTCGAGATAGTTATAGTAAGATAACCCCAGGTAAGGCTTCATTAGTTTTAGAAACAAATTTTGTAACTCTTTTGTCATCAACGGCAAAATCTAATGAATGGGTTATTGATTCGGGAGCAACGTCACATATGACATCTCAGAAACAGGCTCTTGAAAGCATTAGAGCAGAGGGTTCTAAATGTATCACTACTGCTAATAATGAACAAATTTTTTCAAAGCTTAAGGGGGATGTTTGGAATATGGGGCGTAAAGTTAAGTTTGCAGATGTGCTCTTGCTACCGGATCTAATTACTAATTTGCTATCGGTAAGTCAAATGTGTCAAAAAGGTTGCATTGTTATATTTGATGATAAGAATTGTAGGGTATTTCTTAAAGATTCTGTGAATGTAACAACTAAATCCAATCCTTTGTTAACAGCACCACTAAAGCAGGGCTTATATTCTTGCTCATTTAATTCTGTGGATACAGCGATGGTTCTCACCGTTCCTTCAAATATTGATTATGACTTATGGCATCGGCGTCTCGGTCACTTATCCGGACCGTTAATGCTTAGGTTGAGTGGAATTGTTGATGGGCTTTCATTCAAAGAGGTGAATTTGGAACCATGTGTGGAATGTTGTAAAGGTAAGTTCTCTAGACTGAAGTTTCCAAAACGAGGTGGTAAAAGAGGACAAAAATTGCTTGAGTTGATACATTCCGACTTAACAGGTCCTATGGAAGTGGACTCTTTGGGCGGAAATAGATATTATTTAATTTTCGTGGATGACTACAGCCGTAAAACATTTGGATATGCTTTAAAGTCTAAAACTGAAGTGTTAGGTAAGTTTAAAGAATTTAAAGCACTTGTTGAAAATCAGTTGAACAAAAAGATTAAGAAATTTCGTAGCGACAACGGGTCTGAATACACAAATGGAGCTTTTCAGAGTTTTTTGAAAGAAAACGGAATCGTGCATCAAACTTCTGTACCACACACACCCCAACAAAATGGTGTTGCGGAGCGTACTATTCGCACTATTGTAGAAAAGGCTAGATGTATGATTCACGACGCTGCTTTAGATAAACGTTTTTGGGGAGAAGCTATTGGTTGTGCAATTTATTTAAAAAATAGGTCTCCTACTATGGCTTTAAACAACAAAGTACCAGAAGAAGTATTTACTGGTCAAAGGGTTGATCTTTCACATTTGAAGACTTTTGGATGTAAAGCTCAGGTCCTGGTGAAAGATGGAAGTCGTAGAAAATTCGATTCCAAAACAATCGAAATGATAATGACAGGCTACTGTGAAAATCAAAAAGCTTATAGGTTTATAGATATGAGCAATCCAAAACGAGTTATACATGCTCGAGATGCAAAGTTTTTTGAGAGAACTTTTCAGCAAAAGCTAGTTCCTCAACTAGGTGCGCCTGTGTCTAAATGTACAGGCAATGTGCAGCTTGGAGGAAACACTACTCCATCGATTGTAATGATTCCATTTACGAATACTGGACAAAATGATCAGAATGAAGTAAGTACTGCTACAGGAACAATTGTGTCAAACATTCCTGATGTGAATTCTGTAGAGAGTTCAGAAACAGAAGTTCTGTCGCAGACTATTTCAAATGTGTCTGAAACCAATCAAAATATTGAAGAGGTCATTCCAGAAGAGGTTAGTAATCCTATGTCAGGATCTGAGGATGGTTTTTATGATGCTTCCGAATCAGAAGATGTGAATGAAGCTGTTCATGAAGTTACAGTTCCCGAACGTAGATATCCTCTTAGAAATAGACGTCCAAATCGAGATGAAGACTTTGTTTATGATTTTCTTGCAATTGGAGATCCAGTTTCTATGAATGATGCTATGCAACGCTCTGATAAAAAGCTATGGTTGCAAGCAATGAAGGATGAGTTTGACTCCCTAAAGACTAATTCCACATGGGATTTAGTAGATCGACCACCAGGTGTAAATGTGGTTAAATCAAAGTGGGTCTTTAAATTAAAGACTGGTGCAGATGGAAACGTGCAACGCTACAAGGCGAGATTGGTTGCAAAGGGTTATTCTCAGAAGCCTGGTGAAGATTATTTTGAGACCTTTGCTCCTGTGGTGAAAATGCCGTCTATTCGTCTTCTAATCGCACTTGCAGCTGAAAAGAATCTACACATTCAACATTTAGATGTCACTACTGCTTTTCTCAATGGTGACCTCCATGAAAACTTATATATGGAACAACCTGAAGGTTTTGTTCAGGATGACCGCAAGGTATGCAAGCTTAAAAAAGCAATATATGGATTGAAACAAGCAGCACGTTGCTGGAATGAAAAAATACATAATCATATTTTAAAAATGGGACTAAGCCGGTCCAAATATGACCCATGTATATATACGAAGAATACAAAGGACGTATTTTTGGCAATTGCGCTTTATGTCGACGATTTTTATATTTTTACAAATAAAAACGTCGAGGCGGAAAAGATAAAACAGCATATTGCGAATTCTTTTAAAATAAAGGATTTGGGAGAAGCACGAGACTGCTTAGGCATGCAAATTATAAGAAATAAGCAAAATAGAGAAATTCGTCTTACTCAAAGGGCCTATGTGCAGAAAATTCTTAAAAAATATCATATGGAAGACTGCAAGCCTGTTAATACTCCTGTAGAGATAAATGTTCATCTTAAACCTGGTGAGAGGAATGAAAATTTTGAGTATCAAGAAATCATTGGTTCCTTGATATACTTAGCATGTTGTACAAGACCAGACATTTCATATGCGGTTACTATGTTAAGTCAATTTAATACGTGCAACAATTCCACTCACATGGCAGCTTTAAAACGGGTATTAAGATATTTAAAGGGTACTGTAGATGTATCACTGTGTTTTAGAAAAACCAATAAGCCTCTTGTAGCTTATGCAGATGCAGATTGGGGTAATCGGTCTGATGGTAAATCTTTCTCAGGCTATGCTCTAATTTTAGGTGGTGCTGCAATAGCATGGCAGTCTGCCAAGCAGCGATGTGTAGCTTTAAGCACTGCAGAAGCAGAGTATATTGCTATTAGTGAAGTCACAAAGGAAGTGATATTTTTGAATGGATTATATTCTGAACTAGATAGTAATGTAGACAAGGGTATTACAATCTATAGTGATAGCCAAAGCGCTAGTAAGTTAGTGTATTCCCCTGTACTAGGAAAGCGTTCCAAACATATTAATATAAAATATCATTTCGTGCGTGACTTAGTAGATGAAGGAGCAATTAACATTAAATATTGTGAAACTGAAAAAATGGTAGCAGACATGCTTACTAAAGGGGTTCCGAGGGCAAAACATGTTTTTTGTTCTAATCATATAGGATTAAATGGGGATGTTGTAAATATATGTAATCTCTATGATTAGTTTCTATGGAACCTCATGAAAACCATCCTCAGATCCTGACATAGGATTACTAACCTCTTCTGGAATGACCTCTTCAATATTTTGATTGGTTTCAGACACATTTGAAATAGTCTGCGAGGGATGTTTGGAATATGGGGCGTAAAGTTAAGTTTGCAGATGTGCTCTTGCTATCGGATCTAATTACTAATTTGCTATCCGTAAGTCAAATGTGTCAAAAAGGTTGCATTGTTATATTTGATGATAAGAATTGTAGGGTATTTCTTAAAGATTCTGTGAATGTAACAACTAAATCCAATCCTTTGTTAACAGCACCACTAAAGCAGGGCTTATATTCTTGCTCATTTAATTCTGTGGATACAGCGATGGTTCTCACCGTTCCTTCAAATATTGATTATGACTTATGGCATCGGCGTCTCGGTCACTTATCCGGACCGTTAATGCTTAGGTTGAGTGGAATTGTTGATGGGCTTTCATTCAAAGAGGTGAATTTGGAACCATGTGTGGAATGTTGTAAAGGTAAGTTCTCTAGACTGAAGTTTCAAAAAGGAGGTGGTAAAAGAGGACAAAAATTGCTTGAGTTGATACATTCCGACTTAACAGGTCCTATGGAAGTGGACTCTTTGGGCGGAAATAGATATTATTTAATTTTCGTGGATGACTACAGCCGTAAAACATTTGGATATGCTTTAAAGTCTAAAACTGAAGTGTTAGGTAAGTTTAAAGAATTTAAAGCACTTGTTGAAAATCAGTTGAACAAAAAGATTAAGAAATTTCGTAGCGACAACGGGTCTGAATACACAAATGGAGCTTTTCAGAGTTTTTTGAAAGAAAACATTAGTCCTTATAGCACTTTTCAAGCCATTGCTTTGCTTTTACGATTTTTTTTTTCATCAAGAAGCAGTGTAAAATTAAAACATGAAATTGTTTTTGAGCCACTGTGTTGAAAATAAAGTAGTGTCACTTTTAGCACAATAACTCACAAACTTATAGAGTAGAATATCATGGAATTTTGACAACTTTCTCTTGAAGGTTAGTACCAACTGAAAAGCGGTGCTTGCAATAAGTCTAGGGCCATTTATGTGTTAGGCCCGGAACTTTTCAACCCATGTAATATATACTTACAATTACAATAAATTTGTTTCATATAATTTAATACCTAATTACTGTCAGAGGAACTTTGCTTTAATAAAACTGGTGAACTGGTGATTGATTTTTATTTTTCACAACTTGTTTTATTAAAAATAATTACAATTACATATTACATGAATATAATAATAGTGACTACTAATTGCATTAAGTTAAACTTTTTCTAAATAAAGAAAATTAAGAAGTTGTGTTTATTTTCATTAACCTGCTATGTGGGGTATAAATATAACTTATGTACCGTTTTGAGTTCAAAAATAAATTGTCAGTTTACCTATAATATAGATAAACTAACTATTTATTTTTGAATTGAACCAATTTGAACCATATTATGGTCTCAACTAGGGTTGCCAACCACACTGTTAAAAACAGTATTATACTGTTTTCTATGCTTTAATACTGTTGAAAAAAACTTCATTTGACCATAGCACTGTTTATTGTACTGCTTGCTCCGCATGCACTGGGCCTTACTATACTGTTTGTTTTACTACGCAGCTTTTAATATACTGTTTTTCTTGTAAAAAAAAAGTTGGCAAGCCTCAACCCCCTTCGATTGTGAATTTGGAGATCCGTAGTGGTATGAATAAGGATTGACGACGATAACATCGCTTTCAAAGTTCAAAGTAACTTACCAGTGATCCCAGTGCGGTAGTCAGTGACTTCCTGCGACGGTTCTACGTATTTATCATATAGCACTGCTCCCTCCTCATTGACCAAGGACACCCGAGCCACGATATCCCGTCGCATATTAGTACCAGTATCCACCATTTCGCAATCCAAAGCTATGCGTTCAGCTTTTCTAAATTTCATTATGAAAAAATAATAAACAATTACTATTAATAAAACTTCGTAGAAAGCACGCACAGAACCGACCAGACTTAAAAGAAAACTATAAATGAAATGAATGATGACTAGACTAGACTAACTAAATCAATGTTGCAAGTTTGTATAAAAAATCTCCGATGTCAATTAGAAATATTAGAATTCCCGGAAAGAACCGTAATCGAATATTCAGTGTTGCCAACATCTGATGACAAATTAAAACTGTTTTTTTTAATTTTATTATTCTATTACATAATTTATTTGTAGATACGTAAGTATGTAGTTTATTATTAGTTTATTTTTAGTTAATTTAGATTGTAATGTAAATTTATATCCTAATAATGTTTTGTTATAAATTAAAGTGATTTCTCAATAAATAGTTTGTTTGTATGATCTATAGTGTTCAAATTACAATGTACCTATAAGTATATGAAAAATAAAGCGGTACCGCTTCCTTCATCTCTTCCAGTCAACTTTAGATTTTATTGTTTTTATTATTTTGGGACTCTATTAATGTTTCTGATTATTATAATAATAGTCTTATCTTATACAAGCGGCCACTCACGACTTCGTGCGCGTGGATTTCAGAAAATAAACAATTATTATTTTCTGAACTCCTCTTTCGTTGGGCGTATCATGATAAAATTTAATGAAATGAAATTATTTATTCTGCCATTGAGCCCTTGTGGGTACTTAGAGACGTCTTACATATTTTTATTATTAATAGTCCCTATATTTTTATTATTAATAGTTCCCGGTCTCCTTTTTTACACATCGTTTACTTGGACGAATGAACGAATAAATGTTTAATTCATTTACCGCGATCGAACGCAGCAAATCGCCAAAATGTAATGCAACATCTATGCAATAGCACAAACCCTTATCACTGATGCTAAAACTACCATGTCTGTTGTACCTTCCACAATGTACGATTTTTTAATAAACGAATGAAATATTTATTTGTATAGCTAGCCAATACATAATTAGTTATTTCCAGTATTGTAATATAATAATTACTTATAAACTTAAGTGAACTATAATGTAAAAACAACCAATAAACGAATCATACGTGTACCGCAGTAATACAATATGGCTATTCGCTGGGTGCAAAGTACTAGGTGGGGGTAATTACATCTATCGCAGCGCCCATAGAGGCTAAAATTAGTAAAATAGTAGGCTCTGTCATCTGACATTACCAAAACAATTTGTTTAGATTTCACTACTTAATTTTAATAATTTCATTATTCCGCCTGTTTTGTACTTCATTTCTCAATATAACGGACATGTCCAGCAGATACTAACAATTTTCCTTTGGAACGGTATTTAATGTACATACATCTAATAATAATGATTTCATACATCCGGTGTAAGTGTTGCCATATTGTATATTTAGTTACAAAAACTGCATAATTTTATTCGAGGGAGTTGTATTTATTATTGTGTTTATTAATCGTGATTATGAGATACATACAAGGCATATATAAATAAAATATTTTAGGTACATAGAACTTACTATGTGTTTTGAATTACACAACACTGACAAGAAGCAACCGGCCATGTAAAAAGAAACAGTATCAAAATAATCTACTATATAAAAATAAGTCGGGTTTTCCTTCCTGACGCTATAACTCCAGAACGCACGAACCGATTTCCACGGTTTTGCATTCGTTGGAAAGGTCTCGGGCTCCGTGAGGTTTATAGCAAAGAAAATTCTGGAAAAATTTGAAAAGAAAAGCGGGAAAATCTTTTTTTACATACAGCGCCATCTCTAAGGAAATGGATGGAAACGAAAAGATTGAGCCACAGCGAAGCGTGGTCGGGCCGCTAGTAATATTTAAATATAAAAGAAAATACTATACCGGACAGAAATCGGGGTTGAGTAAAGGGAGTAGATTCGCTGAGTGTATGTTTTTTTTTCATTGATTTCAATGGAAAATGTTTATTTGATGATCATTCCTCAAGGACATGATCGATCTCATTTTTTTTTCAAGACAAAAACCTCAAGCATGTCTAGGTCTTTAATTGTGACAAATTTCATCAAAGTCGGTTCAGTGGTTTTGGAGCCTATTCATTTCCAAGAGTGACTTTTCGGCGTATATAAGCGTAGGTACCGCTCGCTCCGCTGCATAAAAAGGTAAAGTATCGAAAAAAGAGGTCTGTCGCCTACGGGCTAATACGAATTTTCTACACACATTTTGTACGAATATATTCGGCACGGCGTAAATTGGTAGCTCAACTGTGGTCTGATGCTGCATCATCTAGAATCTTCAAGTCAGAAGTCCTCGCCGATAACATAAAGCAGATGTGTTGTGTTTTATTGTTGTAATGGTTTCAATTAACTAGTTTTAACTATTTCATTTATATCTTTATCGTTATCTTTGAATAAATACAAACAACAACAAATTTCCCTAAAGAAGATTGACCACGGGCAGAACTCTAGATAATTAGTTTACTGTCAAAGTTCTAAAATAAAGAATTGATTTTACAGTAGGTTTTCATAAAAGTTCTCTTCGGGGATAAGTTTATCAGAATTTTTAAGTTTATAGTTGACTTCCGATCTAAAATAAAACCCTATTGGCGATGGCGGTACCTACTAATGAGAGTTGCCAACATCTATAAATGCTAGTCCCAAGAATTAACAAAAATCGCTAGGAAATCGCTAAAACCAATGTTAATACCACCATTTATACCACATTACCATTTGGGCCATACACCTGTAATCCGCTCCTATCTGACGATTTTGTGGTAAAACCTTTTTGCTGTCGCCAACACTTAAGCAAAAATCACCACTTCTAGTGACAAAATCGCTAAATTGGCAACACTACTTTATATGTCACACGATAGGGATATGGTTTCTTTGATTTTTTTTTTTTTTTTTTGTTTTGGCTTTTGCTACGACGCATTTAGCCACAGACGATTATAAGGTAGGGAAACAGAGGCGCGTGAAATTTACGGAACAGAAAAGTTGGGAATGCAGGATCGGTGGAGTATTATAAATATGGGTATCTAACTAAATATATATAATAGTCTAAATGTATATGTACAAGGATTATTTACATAATATGTAATTATTATAAATATAAACAAAATTGTGTAATTTTTATTTTGTTAAATTCAATAAATTTACACAATAATTTGTACACATTGAAGTCATTACAGGTAAGTAAGCAGGATACGGATGTTGGAAAAGGGATGGAAAGCAGGATAAGATCATTTACAAAAGAAGAATTATTATACAGCGGACAAACAAAGAAAATGTGATTTAGGTCCCCCACGTCAATTCCACAAGAGCAAATGTCACTGTCGATTATTTTAATCTTAGCCAAATGAGACGGCGCACAGTGATGTCCGAGTCTCATTCTAGTTAAGATAGTAGTAGCAGTTTTATCAAATTTGAACCTATAGAACCAAGGTTTCAATGGAATAGAACAGTTGATTGTATATTAGAATAATATTTCCCTTTTGTCTCGCGACCTTTAATCCAAAGTTTATTCCACGCCTCACGGAGATAAGTCTTGGGTAAAGTGGCAAGATCATTGGAGAAAATTTTATAAGGGTACATGTCGCCGCATTCGACAGCCTCTTTATCAATTCGGTCAGCCTTTTCATTTCCATTAATTCCACAGTGGCTGGGAATCCACGATAAGACTAAGGAGATCCCTAGCGTCTTGCATTTGAAAATAAGATTTCTTATCTGAATTACAACCGGGAGAATGCCTTTTGAATTAAAGAGAAATTTTTCTGTAGCTTGCAATACACTTAAAGAGTCGCAAAAAATGACACATTTATTTAATTTCATTATTAAAACATATTCCAAAGCTTTTAGAATTCCGAAACATTCTCCTGTAAATACCGATGATTCTGGGGGTAGTTTAACTTTTTGTACTATATTGTACTGCTGATGATACACACCTATCCCCACACATCCCTGTGGACAGAGTTTGGACGCGTCTGTGTAGATGTAATGCCAGTTTTGCCAGTTAGACTCTCTCTCGTATTTAAAGTTAGCGTTGGGGTCCGAATCATTATTGCAAAAGCCTAGGTGTTTCCTAACAGAAGGAGGTTCTATTAATGCTTTGTAATTCCCTTCAAATATAGGAAAAATAGGTGATGTATGGATAGGAGCTTCAATGGACAGGTACTTTTGGTAGCTATGGATTAAACATGGAGGTGATTTTTTGGCCCAATATTTAGATGAAGTAATTGCACTTGTTAATTTTTGTAACAGGATAATTAGAGGATGATCTTTAAAGAGCAAAATTCTAAACAGATATTTATCCGATAAATATTGTCTACGCAACTGCAAAGGTGGGTCCACGCACTCCACCTGCAAGGCATTTATCGGGCTAGATTTCATTGCTCCTGTGATGATTCTAAGTGACTTAGATTGGATGCCATCCATTTTTTTGAAACCCGCAGCATTTCCGGGCTCCAATAAGAACGTGCCGTAATCAAGAAGACTTCTAATTAATGCATAAGACATCAATTTTAATGAAAAGGGATGGGCGCCCCACCAGACACCAGTGATACACCTAAGCAAATTAAGGCGTTTTTCGCATTTTCCTACAACGTAATTACAATGCGATAAGCCTGTAAGCTTTGAATCCAATATGACTCCAAGAAATTTTACTTCCTTTTTCACAGGAATAGCTACGTTATCAATTGTAACTTGCACTGCGGGCAAGGTACGTGAGCGTGAGAAGAAAACAATTGTGCTTTTCGATAAAGATACTTCTAATCCATTTGAATTTAACCATGTGTTAAGTGCTCCTAAAGAACTAGATAATGTGGAACATGCTTTAACAATAGAGGGATTTGAATAATAAATGACTATGTCATCTGCGTACTGGAGTATTTTAATTTCACTGCCAATTGCAGAATCTATATCTGATGTATACACATTATACAATAATGGGCTGAGAACAGACCCCTGTGGAAGCCCCCTCCATGCAGTTCGAGACAATTTAGTGTTTTCATTTACTTCTAGATGTATTATCCTTTCTGAAAGTAAATTTATAATAAAGGTCGATAAAAGTTTTGGGACTTTTAAGAGATCTAGTTTTTCACTAAGAATCGGTATTTGGACTTTATCGTATGCTGAAGATATGTCCAGGAAAGCAGCTATAACATTTTGATTGTCTGAGAAAGATAGACGGATATCTGACGTAAGTACGCTTAGGTTATCAAGAGTACTCTTTCCTTTTCTAAATCCCGATTGGGTCGATGACAATAGCTTATTACTTTCTAGATACCATTCTAATCTAATCTTCACTAAACGCTCAGCTATTTTCCCTAAAACTGAGGATAGAACAATAGGACGATATGATGAAACTTCTGTGGGTGGTTTTGATGGTTTTAGAATTGGTATAACTATATGTGTTCTCCATTCAAGGGGAACATCACCTGTGATTAATACAGAATTAATCAAATCTAAATAAAAATGTAGTGAGGTGTCAGATAAATGCGTGATGAATGAATATAAAATGTTATCTTCACCAGGGCTGGTATCTTTTAAATTTGACAGGACACCTTTTAATTCTGCAAGTGTAAAAGGGGCATCTAGCTCGGAGTACTGAGGATATGTAGCATTGTTGGAATAAGGTAGAGTGCTCCTAGATCGTAATTCTGGTGCGTAAGGAGGAGCTAAGGTATCTAGAAATTTCTCCGCTAAGTTTATGTCTAAAGTTGTTTTATTATTACACTCAGTAACTGCTGACCTAAACCTCCGAATATTCCGTCAAACTACGGATGGATGGATGTCGGGGGATATGGATGCACAAAAGTTTTTCCAGCCATCGGATTTCTTCTTTTTAAAGAGTTGTTTAGTTTCTTTACAAATTTGTACAAGATTAGAGTAATTTTCAACTGTCATAGAACTACTATATTTCTTTTCCGCTTCTTTTCGTTTCTTAGCTGCTTTTGTGCATTCATTATCCCACCAAGGGGGGGAAGGTATACGCTCGGAATTATTTTCTACTGGGAACACTGTATTTGCAACGTCAATCAAAATAGACGTCAACTTGTGAGATCTGTCAGAAATGTCAGAGTATGTGCAATTTTCATTGTTGTGCTCAATTTGAGAATTTTGGAATGCTATAACTTTGTTTTCCACGAGATTTTTGAATAGATCCCAATCGCCATTAGATGTTCTAAACTTTACTCTTATTTTTCTTTTAGGCTGCTTAGCGCAATTATCTAAGAGGGTTATTACTATGGGGAAGTGATCACTACCATATGTGAACGGTAAAGTACTCCATGTTGTTGCAGAAGCCATGTCCGGAGTACAGATGGACATGTCGACAACACTGCTGTTGACCTGGCCATCCGGTCCCGGTTCCGATCGTCTGGTGGGAGAACCTGTGTTTAGTATGCAAAGATTGTTCGAATCAATTAAATCCAGCAAGTTCTCTCCATAACTAGTATTAGCCGAGCTTCCCCAACATTGATGTTGTGAGTTCAAGTCCCCTAAAATAAAAAATGGCCTTGGTAGATAAGAGATAATAGAATTAAGTTCATTATATACAGTATTAGATGGATGAGGAATATAGACAGAAAGAAAACATATATTATTTACAATAGTAGCAACAACTGATAAGTCATTGCTGTGGGAAGGAAGAGTAAAGGGAGAGTAAGGAATAGAGTTATGGATGAGAATGGCGACACCGCCATACCCATCGGGTCTGTCTTCTCTGAGACATGAGTAGCCAGACACTTTAAAAGTATAGTCTGACTTCAGCCATGTCTCAGAAAGAGTGACAATAGATGGTTTATATTTATTTAATAAATAGATTAAATCACTTTTCTTACTTATAAGACTTCGACAGTTCCATTGGAGAATTTTGGAGCTGTCCATTGTTATTTTTAACTAAATTTAAAATGTTGAAAAGAGAGGCAACGTTGTCCGGTGATAATGAATTATTTTCTGATAAATAGTGTATTAGAGCAATTATCATTTCGGTTATGCTTTGGGGTTTCTCATTTGAAGAGAGTGCACATCCATTATTTAGTTGTGAGCTGGGCTCACTGATAATGTCTTCGTGTGCTGACTTATCATACCCAATATTATTATTCTTTTTTGTGACAGTGTGTGTGTGGGGTTTATTATAGAATGTTTTTTTGTATGATTTATTTGTGGATGAGTGAGATGAGAGATGAGAGAGAGAATTAACAGGAGTTCGGTTGAAAGTATAAGAGTGTGAGGGAGCTGAACTTAAAACATCTGCATATGATTTGGAAGAAGGAGGGTGTAGCTTAGATGCCTCTGCATATGATACACAGCTCTGTGCCATAGTTAATTTAATTTGCTTTTGCCTGTGATATTCTGGGCATGATTGACTGGTAGCTAGATGGTTGCAACCACATAAACAACAGGAATAGTTATCATTTTCAATATTGCAAACATCAGCAGTATGTGGTTGTCCACATTTAGAACATCGTGGCTTTGCTCTACATTGCACCTTAGTATGTCCGAAACGGCAACAAGTAAAACACTGAATGGTGGGATAGGTGTATAACTCAACAGGCAGTGAATTGTAGCACATAAAAATTCGCTTTGGAAGCACTTGTCCATCAAAAGTCAGCACTACTGTTTGTGATGGCTTCCAGACGGGATTACCATCGCTGATTGTCTTGTAGTTTAATCTTCTTATTTTAATAATTTCACCACAGCCAATAGGTACACTTATTGCATTTTTTATTTCCTCTGGAGTCCAATCGTTGGGTACTCCACGAACTAAGCCCATGCGCGTGACATTGAATGTTGGGATGAAAGCTTTGTAATTATTACTTTCTAAAATTTTGTTAGTAACAAAAGAATTAGCATCTAAGTAATTTGAAAATGCAAGAGAAATCCGATTCCTACCTATTTTTTTGACACTACCGTTAACAATGTTGTAAAATTTATTCTTTTTCAAAAAATTACCAAATGCAACTGGGTGAAGTATGGTTCCATCATTCAAAGACGTTTGCTCTCGCTGTACATGAACTGTAAAAGGTGAAATATCAGTACATTCATACAATTTTCTCCCTATTGGTGGTGGACGAGGGGGAGCCAAATCGGCACTGACCTTATGGCCATTATCATTTTCTGTAATTTTGCTAACAATTTTATCAATTTTTGTTGAAGACGTTGGATTTTCACAATGACAGTCAGAGTCTCTGTGAATATCTGATTCTACATTATTATCATGTTTTTTCCTTCTTTTTTTATTACAATTTTTACACATTTTCGTTTGTCTTATAACGCGGCGTTTGCGATTTTGTTTCTGAGAGCTATCCGTATCCATACTAGACTCATTTTCGCAGCTTATGGTTACATTGCAAGCGATATCCTGGAGGCTGGAGCCCCCGGGGTCCGGGGGCTCATTCATGTTAAAAAGCTCAGCAAAAACTTACCAAAATGTCTCCAATCTATATAAATATAACTATTTTACAATTAATTTACAACTAAATATACAATACACTACTCCACTGATCGAATTTCAACAATAAAAACAATAAATTATAAAAAGACACTCCCGCGTATTTCGAGGTTTCCCGCCCTTTTTTCTAATGATTTGAGAATCAAATAATATTGATTAGGATTAATTATTATTATCATTGAATGTTTTGTGTTTTTAAAACCCCATTTAATATAGTATTGACAATATATAACGTAAAAATGATACTGCCAATTCGCTGGATGTACGTTTACGTAGATCTATTAGTACTTATACTGTGGTAATGGTCTAACATAACCTAAAATCAAACACACTTTATTTCTTAAATATTTCTGACCTCCGGAAACCAATGTGCTCCAAACTTTCTAGAACGTATCTAGTGATGTTATAGAACTAAGTGAAGGTTTTTAGTGATGACACAACAATTTTATAATCAGTACTTTTTCCATGCACAAATGGGCAATCTCCTTTCACACTACCATCTAGTCCCAAACTAAGCAAAGCTATGGATACTAGATAACTAATAATATACTTATGTATATGTTAACATATATTTTTTTAGGTAAATACATACTGTATATAATGCATAGAAAACACCCAGACCAAGACAAACAGACATGTTCATGCACACAAATATTTGTCTTGTGCGGGGATCGAACCCGCGACCTCGCAGTCAAAGTGGCCATTGCTAGGCATTCGCCCACAGTTACTTCCTTGGTTTTAAGTTTTATTTTTATAGCAGGGTCGCTGACATGATATATATCTTGATATATATATTAAATGATAAGTATTCATTGTCTCCTAGATCCTCAAAACAAATAGTGCCAAAGTGTCACTGACTGGTATCCCAGAGATGGAACGAGAAACAGAAGACGTCAACGATCTAGATGGGAAGACGACTTAAAACTTGCAGTAGGACATCATTGGAGAAGGGTAGCACGTGACAGAATCCAGTGGAAAATGTTGGAGGAGGCCTATGCCAAGAGGCACACTGAGCTACGAGACATACTATGAGAAAAATACAATTAGAACATATTCAATATTTATAATTATGCCTTATATAATAGTTCAGAATAAAGGGCTTATTATTATTACTATTATTCATTATCTCAGCTACAAATTTATGCGATCCTATGTGACGCTGGCAACATTGGACAAGAAATTAAAAGTTATATGACGTTTCTGAAGTAGCAACCCTACGTAGAATTTTCGGGTATTCCCCGAGACGTGCACTTGAAGGGTTAATTTATATCGCAATTTAGTTCTTATATACACATAATAAGGTTTATTATAGTAAATTCAGGTTTTATTTTATTCTTTTGTTTTAAAATTTTGTGCTCGGTGAGGAAAAGAGATAGCAAGTATATTAAATCGCTGACACGAAAAGGATGGCGATAATCTATGCATCTCTGAGATAAGACATAAACGCACAGCCAAACAGACCCAAAACAAAACAATAAGCTGTTTATATTTTATGTTGCGTCCATCTTTTTTTTTTATACTACGTCTGGTGGCAGACAAGCATACGGCCCGCCTGATGTGAAGCGGTTACCGTAGCCATATTAACGCTTGCCACATAAAATATTGCTCGCGCGCCGCCACCCCCGCTGCCAACGCAGCATCTCCTTCCTTTCGATCTGGTGACCTCACTCACTCGCAGGAACACAACAACCCTAACAACCCTTAAGGGAATTGTTATTTGGCTGCGGTATTCTGTGAGGTGGAGGTACATTCCCCAGTCGGGTAGCTTACAATTATGCTCCCTACCTCTCTTTTCGCCAGAGCTTCGTTTGTCAGTCAGCAGGGTGCACCACGTGCAGGTGAAGTTGGCTTTGGTTAAAAGAAGTTAATGAACCACTTACACCCCAATAAATCATAAATAGAAAACAATAAGCATTAAAAAAAGTAGAGAAAAGGTAATAAAACGATATTGGGAGAGACTTCCCCCCCCCCCCTCCCACCTCCCACGCCTGAGTGAGACACACCTTAATAAAACAATGTGGCTATTTATTGATAATGTATTTATTGCTTTAATTAAACTCTAATATTTTGCTCAATCTCATTGTTAACATATCTGTTCAAATATGGTGCACTGTTAAATCTCATTGCTAACTAAATATATACTTATGTGCGACTTGTTCCAATACGGTGACGGTTGTTCAATCTTACTACCTACTTATAGTGACATTTTAAATATGCCACACCGCTCAATCTCATTGCTAACTATCTACTTATTTCAACATTCTCAAATAAGGCGCATCGCTCAATCTCATTGCTATACGAGCATCCGTTATTGGGCTATGTACTCCATCTTGAATCGATATTTGCAAATATTTCTTCGCCAGAAACTTCAGTGACGGTGTGCCTAAAGGTTTCACAACATCCTGAAAAAAGAAACATATATTATTATATTTTTTCAGTTTAAAATAAATCAATGTTTATTTCTTTATATGTCATTAAATAATTGACCGTTATTTGAAGCTTAATTGGTTTGAGAAAGGCCCTTCCGGTTTTTCGCCTATTTGCCTCCTTTGCTACCCGTATACAGCTGTCTCTTTCGCACATCCGGTTCACCCCCTTCTACCAACCAGTGGGCAGACGAGAGGAAGTGGGGACTTGCTCGATCGTCTTAGCTCATTGGCGTCCTGTTTTTCGCCGAGTGCAGTCGTCTAAGGACGCAAGTATTTTTTTTAATAGTGTTCGCTACAAAATGTCCGGTCTTGTAAGTAGCAATTTTCATTATTATTACAACTGCAGTTTGCCTCCACTTAAATAATGTCGACGGTTTTACCAAAACCGTCTCAATTTATTAATCTGTTTAGTACACACACGTTTCAGTACAGGTGCTTGTTACAGTTACGTTTTAATTTGGATTACGTTAACGGTGTTACCGTTCGAATTTAATATTTTTTGTTATTTGGTTATTGAAATATAAATTATTGCTACACCCGTTTGAATTTAGTTGGTTTTACCGCTAGATGTTATAAATTTGCTACACATACATTACGGAAGTTGCAGAATTTTATTACGCAGTTACGCTTTTATTTTAATAACTGTGTTATCGTTTGAATTAAGATATAGTTATAAGACATTTGATCAGTGCGTTTTTGTATTTATGTAGAAAGTTTCATATTTCTCAATAGGATTTATATTTACTAAGAGTATAGACATCCTACACACATAGATAAATAAAATGGTGATTATGGATCACAACAATGGCTTTTCACCGGAATCGCATTCCACCATAATTGACTATAATAATGACAGTGAAAATAAAAAAACGCCGCGTTCTAGTAATAGCATGTTTGTCTAGAAGTTCTTTTAAATGATTGAGCAGTGTAAACGTCCCAAAAAAGGGGGAGGGGGCGACCAACGGAAACTTATGAGGATGCAAGTACTCTAACCTTTACCTTTTCAGCTGTTGTTGCAGATCGTACTGAACGTAGCTTCAGCTTAGACTTATCATACCGTCAGTAATGATTTCATCTTTGTGTCTTATGAGATTTGATTACAGGGTTTCATCAGACCATTTGCAACTAATGGAAGCATACATATATATATTCAAATAAAAATGACGGCTTTGCTTGCTTTTCGTTGGAGATTCACAATTCATATGACACACACGTTGGAGATTCATATGTTGGAAATTCACAATGCAGAAACATTGGTTACCTCTCTGGGACTGGTGCAATATACCCTGTCATTAATAAATCTGCTTCGCAAGCAGAATTAAATAAGCCAGTGTGTCATCCCTCACAGGGGTAGACTCATCATTGTCTTAAATACCCTCGCAGGGTATGTTACGTGAAAATTGTGCTCAGTTGCGCATCTCACATGATAATAAACAACCCCCGCAGGGTTGGATTAATAGTCGTCCCCCGTAAGGACGCATCAGTATCTTAAATACCCTCGCAGGGTATGTTACGTGAATATTGTGCTCAGTTGTACATTTAACATGCTAATAAACAACCCTCGCAGGGTTGTATTAATAGTCGTCCCCTGCAAGGACGCATCACTATCTAAATACCCTCGCAGGGTACGTTACGTGAATATTGTGCTCTGTTTGTACATTTGACATGCTAATAAACAACACTCGCAGGTATGTATTAATAGTCGTCCTTCGAAAGGTCGCATCACTATCTTAAATACCCTCGCAGGGTATGTTACGTGAATATTGAGCTCTGTTATACATTTGCTAATAAACAACCCTCGCAGGGTTGTATTAATTGTCGTCCCCCGCAAGGACACATCACTATCTTAAATACCCTCGCAGGGTAGGTACGTTACGTGAATGTTGTGCCCCGACGCTTATTTCTTATACATATAATTAACCCCGCAGTGTTGTTATAGTAGTAGCCCCGTGCAAGATGAATACCTTCGCAGGGTATGTTACTTGAATATTGTGCCCCGTAGCACATTACCTATGCTTATAATTAAACCTCGCAGGATTGTTATAATAGGCGTCCCCTGCAAGGACGCATCATTATCTAATATAGGGTTCGCAGGGTATGTTACGTAAATGTCACTGACCTAATAATAAGAGGAATGTCATAGAACTAATAATTCCTTTTATTATTAATTCTGTGGTGAATGCTGTGCCCGTCACGCAATCCCTATGCTTATAATTAACCCCCGCAGGTTTGGTATATAGTCGTCACCGCAAGGACACATCATTATCTTAAATACCCTCGCAGGGTATGTTACGTGGATGTTGTGCCCCATCGCCATCGCACACTTCCCATACTTATCAATCCTCGAAGGGTTGTTATAGAAATCTTTATTCACAATAGCTGACTTAAAGTACAGCTAATCGTTCTTCTGTTGGAAGCAATCTAACAGAATCCTTTAGTTTGATAAAAAGTAAAAACAGTAAGTTTTAACAGTTAGAGTTCAGACCATGCTAACAAAATAAGTGCTCCTGGTTTTCTCCTGTTAATAATAAAATGGTATTGAATTGCCTTGAGATAAATACAATTAAGGGCAAATCATTTGCACGCTGGCACTGTTGCCTCAAAGGCAATGACGATGGTTATCTTAAATGTGAAATCAGACATTCATTTAGATTTGATTATGTGTAGGTACCGAGATTCATTTGAACGATTTTTGTGATCTTTATAAAGCAACGGATCACATCGTCCAATAAAAAAATTTTCAGCATCAATTTCAGTACGAATATTATAAAATCCGGTTCCGATTGTTATTATACATACATATATATCCTAAAGATTCTACAACCCGCTGAATGTGGAAAATAAACCTTTGCTAATTTCATTAATTCACTAACGGTTTATAAGATTCGTTTACAAAGGTTAACTACTATAAATAGTGGTCTGCCCTTTGCCCCGTCAAAATATAGAAAGTCTTTGCCTCGGTAACTAACTGGGTAACAAAGCAGTCACTCAAAATAGAAGGCTTGTACTTGAATATAAACATAATGCGCTACGATGACGTATGTGATACGATCTCAAATGACTAGTGGTTCAATGACAAGGGTTACAATAAAGATATACAATGCTATCGGTAATATAGATATGCTTGTAAGCCACTAGAAAAAGGGCACCATGTTATTCCACATAGCGGTAGGTACTTTTGAACCGCAATGTCAAGCTGGTTCATCCAGGTTTTTATATCTTAAAATACTATCAGCAAGTGTTTCTTAAAATTTAGACTAATTTTGGTGGGTCACTAAAATCCCCAAGCAATATAGTCAGAACAATATCCTGCATAGATGCAGTAGCTTGACAGGCAGGTCAATCCAACAAAGCCTGCATTAATACTACATTCACACTTTGTGGCCTTAGGCACTAAACAAGACCCCCATAGCATTGTGGAAGTGTGGGACTTGCAACCTCAGTTGTACCAAGACTCAGAACAGTCAGAATGTCTCAGAAATGCTGCTTTGCGTTTATAAACATCTTATTAAAGATGCCACATACCAGATGTTTCTCCGTGAGACAATTTGAGAGAAGCTCAGTTGGTAATTACAAAATCATCATCAGATTCCTCTGCCACCTCATGCACGTCTCGTAATTACATACCAAGGCATCAAACTTTGGGGCCTGGAAACCGCAGGAACAACAGTCACATTACCATTAGAAGCTTTAAATTGATTATACTACTAAAAGTATGTCAGTTTCGAACACAATCTAGGGTACTAGCCAGAACGACAATCTGATAGCTATTCCTTATTTTTTAAAGTGAAAAAAATTCACCTGGCTCAGTTAGGTGGAGCTTGAACCTGCGACCTCTCGATGAGCGATCGAGTGCTTTTTCCTACTGTGCTACGAGGAAGGGTTGTACTCGTGACGAATTCTTCTACTTCTAATTTTATTAGTGTTGTAAAGTCGTACGCTTAAGTAAGTTATTGCTCATATTTGATACGAGATGGAAATGAAAGTAACATAATGTACGAAATAATCCAAATGGTATAAATTTATAATTACTTATAAGTACACAGTAAATCATATCATCATAATCTTAACGTAGATTTGTTATATTGAGAAACTCCTATGCCTTGTTAAGTATGCAATCGGGATTACATGCACTATGCATTCCCTATCATCTGGTATAATCTAGGTGAGGGTATGACTTATCTTACTTATTATAAATTAACGGTTAGGTTAATATAAAATGAACAAAATTGCCTTATTACGTCCCAATGGTTCATTTTTGCCTTGTAACCTAGCAGACTTGTCTGGTCGAGATGCTCGCATGCCTCAATATAATATTATATAAAATGGTAGTGTCTACCTCAGTGCTACATAGAAAAACAAAGAGTTTTGGTTTATTTTTTTTTACGTTCTTATTCTCTATTAAAAGAGCGCTTAAGTTTTTTTTAAAATCTATTTATTTAATACAGTGGATAACACATAAACGCGATTATTATATTGACTGATAAGTTTATTTACAAAGATACATTGACGATGAAACCAATGCTTTATGTTTATGCATACAGACACTCTCCTCCTATGACGGGAAACCTTTTTACGATTTGAGGCTTCCATCATTTTGGATTCATATTGACGAAGCATTACAAGGGAATTATGGACGAAGAGCTTACAATTTGGTATTTGTTATTGTCAGTTATGAAACTTGTGAAAGGCTTTTCAATATTTATTTATTAATATGAGGGGCTCGTGCAAGCTTTCATCCCGAACAGTGACTGTTGCTAATTGGTTAAAAACCTTATTGTCCGTAGCCGAAACAATGGTTGGTATTCCTGGGCAGCATTAGAACCACCATGCCCTCTAAGAGCTGGGCTAACAATGTTCCTGGGGACCATATATTACTTATTAGCTAGTGCAGTCTGGAGAGTTGACAAAACATCATTATATACTGGAAGTAATGTCTCTGATTTATAAATTAATTCACAGCAATTTAGCAGTGATAGTTATTACTAGTCATTATTGTGCATTTACGACTAGATCGTATCCTGATGTATGTACTAGATGCATATATTATCGAATAATCGAATTGGAACCAAGTTCGATACCTAAGCTTTTATACCTCTGTGAGCATATTATCTTTTACAACCGCTTCACATTGGCGTACCTACCAACCAGCCAGGCGATAACAAACATGTCTCAAACCAATTAAGCTTCAAATAACGGTCAATTATTTAATAGCAGCGTTTTACCTGAAAATAAAACGCTTATTAAATACTTACCTTATTTGAAGCTTAACTTTAATTTCTGCCTGGCGTTTTCGACTCAATGAGCTAAGACGATCGAGCAAGTCCCCACTTCCTCTCGTCTGCCCACTGGTTGGTAGAAGGGGGTGAACCGGATGTGCGAAAGAGACAGCTGTATACGGGTAGCAAAGGAGGCAAATAGGCGAAAAACCGGAAGGGCCTTTCTCAAACCAATTAAGCTTCAAATAAGGTAAGTATTTAATAAGCGTTTTATTTTCAGGTAAAACGCTGCTAATATGATGCCCTAGCTGGGAAAAGAATGGTAATTCTAGGAAAGGTGTACCAAGACCTGGAGGACTACATACTCTTCACAATTAAAGGCGTGCATGGAACATGTCTGTAGACACTCAGGGGAGCGTTACTAAAGAATAGGGAGTGCACAAAAGATCCAAGAGGGTCGACGTGCCACCGGTGCTGCAGCACTGGACCCATTTCAAGATAAGATTGTGGAAAAGCCAATATCAGCAACACTGGGGAGAGAAAGGCTCAGTGGCCTCTCTAGCCCATGCGCAATCATTACCCAGGCGTCCTCTAGAAGCGCGCGGTTAAAATGAAATGCGCTCGACGGCGCCCCCTAGACCGCTGCGCCCGTGTGCAACGCACACGCTGCACTATAGGTAAATTTAAATTCAAATTCAAATTATTTATTTTGCTAAAAACATATGTACAGAATATAGGTGTTGATATGAATAGTAAAGCCGCCTCTGCACAGGCTGATGAAGAATGGTGACGAAACTTACTTTTTTATATGGAAGAATACGAGATGTGTCCAGACAGTCTTCGGCAGGATGTTCTATTTCTAATGCTTTAAAATCATTGTGTATGCTGTGACCAATGACGATCTTGTCTTTAATGATGTTTTTGACATCTTCTTGTACTTTATGGAAGGGTTCAGCCTGCACCCGCGAGAAGGAAAGCTCTGATATACCTAAAAGAGATATGCAAGAAACTTTGTTTCATCCATAGCAGACAGACATAAGGTCAAATTCCAAAAGCTTCTTACTCTACTAATTTCTTCCGATAAAATTCGTTATGAGTTCCAAGGCAGCC
This sequence comes from Hypsopygia costalis, assembly GCA_937001555.2. NCBI lineage: Eukaryota > Metazoa > Arthropoda > Insecta > Lepidoptera > Pyralidae > Hypsopygia > Hypsopygia costalis. The sequence continues at coordinate 3,222,209 of OW443355.2, forward strand.
GTAGTCTTACCCCTGAGATTGCAATGGACTTTATTGTTGCTTACTTTGGTGGTCGCCGCTGTTAATCCTGGCTAAACAGGAGACAGCGGTAGGAACGTGTGGTGGGTCCCCACCATACAGTTATTATTGGTTCTTAGTTCTTACCCTAAAAGGACTACATTGTACTATTACTAGCACAAATTCAAACAATAGAGTATTCAATTAGGGGCCGTCCATAAATTACGTCACACGAATTTCATGATTTTTTGACCCCTCCCCCCGTCCTTGTCACAGCTAGTCACACTTGTGAGACTCCCTCCCTCCCTAGTGTGACGTCACATATTTTGAAATTTTACACCTAGAGTTGCAAATGTTAAGTTTTTCGTTAATAGTTCAATGTTCGTGTTTTAACACTTAGATAATATAATAGATTTTGAAATGTTACGTCACAAAATTTAGGACCCCTCCCACCCCCTTGTCACACAATGTCACACTTCGTCGACCCCCTCCCTCCCCCTTAACGTGTGACGTAATTTATGGATGGCCCCTTAGAAAGAACTTTCTCAGCATCGATATCGATGAAGCGTGTTAAATATTGATTTGTAAGTACTCAATTAACTTTAAGACGACTAAATAAGCGTTTATGAGAAATTCAATAGGCTATTTGACCAACATTTTTTTTCAGTTTGATATGTAAGGACGTCTCAATAATATAACTATAGGTGAAACAATTACTTCGATAGAACAAAAATGTTGGATTTGATCAGGGGTACGCGGAGGCATTGGGAGCCCCGCCAAGACCGGAGGCCGGGGCGGCCCGCCCCTTCTGCCCCCCTGTTAGTCCGCCACTGGGTGGAGGTGCGCCAAATTTCACCTAAATTTTCAATTGGAACTCCGAATATGTTCTTCCTTAAATTTTTCATCCTAACAATCACTAACTAACTACTCTGTTTCTAAAACATATAAAGCGAGTTTAGGGCGTTTCTCACATTAATATACATCAAACATCACTTTACATTAATGTGTGTATGGGGAGCGTCCATAAAATACGTGAGGTGTTTTTTTTTTAATTTTCTGCCCCTCCCTCCCTCCCTGGTGAGATGTCGTGAGATTTTATTCAACCCCCTTTCCCATCCCCCAATCTCATGCAAAAAAAATGCGTGGTATTTGCCTCCCTCTCTCCAACGTAAGATTAGATGAGATTTGACTCGACCCCCTCCCCCCCTTAAACATCTCACGTAATTCATGGACGCCCCAGACAGAACCACACACACACCCACAGACACGTCAAACTTATAACACCCCTCTTTTTGCGTCGGGGGTAAAAAGTGAGGTAGGGTACAGCGTACTTGTAAGCTGCCCGACTGGGGTAGTACCTCCACCTCACCAAATAATAATTCCCACGAGGGTTGTTGTGTTCCTGCGAGTGAATGAGGTCACCAGAACGAAAGGAAGGAGTTTATGGCTGACAACGGATCGGCGATCCCTTGGTGTTGCTGATCCCCATGGGCGGCATTCAAAATTTTATGCACGCTACGAGCCCGTGGTCTGAGCATCGCGTGTTATTGTTGCGGTAGAATATGATGATAAGATACGCATATTTGTCGGGAGATTTTGTTCTTTGTTAGGAGTCTGAACTTGACATGAAATGTCGGGAGAATCCAGATGATTCCCGAACATCTGGCAACCCTAAGCAGAATGCGTAGGCCCTCCAGACTCACGCGAGAAGTCTTGCCGAGAAATTGCGCGAGAGCCGAGAAGACATCTACACTCATGCGACCTTCTCATTCGCATTCTCGATCGTTATCCGGAATGGACGACAGTGCAGCGGCTTTGGTTTTGTGTGCATTACCATATTATAATCTTGTGCATACTAAAATTAGAAATTACAAATGAAATTAAATAATAGCTTGGCGATGGCGACCACAGACTACACAACAACGCACTATAAAATCAATGCCACGGTTGCACTGAGACCGAACCGAACAAGAATATGACTCTGCTCTCTTTTCTCGTCCGAGAAACCCTTTAAAGCGGGCAAAAATACCGACAACGTTCGTTAACGTAAACGGCGAGAAAGCGATCACATTCACGCTTCTCGGGTGTTCTCGGGGGTTCTCGGCGTGAGTATGTAAGGCGCTAATACTCGAGCATTGCAACGAATTCGCGCGCTTTCTCGCGTCATGAGGCGAAATTGACGCTTCCATTCCATTCCGCGGCGGTATAAATTAAGCCTAACTTACCAGTGACAATTGTTCTATAATCTGTGACAGGCTTCGTAGGCTGCACGTACTTGTCATAGAGAACCTGTCCCTTCTCGTCCACAATAGACACTCGAATCAACATGTCTACTCTGACCGTCGTCCCGGCGTCCACCATCTCACAGTCGATGGCCACGCGGGGAGCTTTCCTATACCTTATCATGTCCATGCTGTTGGATAAAAAAATTGTCTTTTTTATATTTTCTTTTTGACACGTCTTTAAAATCACTCCAATACATACGGGTACCAGCCCCCCTAGCCAAGTGTAATTCTTTTCTTTTTTTTATATACCACCAGTGTGGCAAACAAGCATACGGCCCGCCTGATGGAAAGCAGTTACCGTAGCCTATGAACGCCTGTAACACCAGAGGCATCACACGCGCGTTGCCGACCCTGTAAAAACCTCTTCACGCCCTTTTTGAAACCCCATGATGTAGTCCCCTGAGAAAACCTCGACAGGCAGTTCATTCCACAGCTTGACAGTACGCGGGAGAAAATTTCTCTGGAACCGCACAGTACGTGACCACTTAGGCTCCAATGTGTGAGGATGAATTTCGTAATTCTCAAAGTCTCAAGTCTCAAGACATTTCTCAAAAATTGGTCGAAAAATTTGTAGCGTAACGAACGTTAGATAGATCACGTGACATTTGTCAAAAGCGAACATTTTAGTATGAGAATTGACAAATGTCACGTGATCTATCTAACGTTCGTTACGCTACGAATTACTGCCGCCGAAGCTGAAGCCGATTACCAACGAAATATTTGAATGCAAAAATTAAACTACTCCTTAGATTGTTGATAATTATGTTTAGCTTAGCTAGTAGAAGCCCTGGAGCTCTAGCGATTAAGCTGAAGATGTTTGTCAATAACTTAAACCTAAATAAAAATACCTATGGCAATCGGTTTCAACTTCGGCGGTAGGGCCCCCGGTCAGAAAACTGTAACGATTGGTCTATAACATCTTACTTTAATAATTACAAAACTTTATGTCATGAACATGAATCCCATGTCATTATTTAGCGTATATAGTCAGCTCGCTGCTAGGACCTTAAGTTTGCATCGGGGCCGGGCGGGGCGGCGGGGGAGGGAGGTTCTCGCTTGTTTTGTATTCAGTATAACTCACGACTCACACGTGACAGCGCGGTGATTGCTGATATACACGTTTCACGTTAACCAACGACCGCGTGCACCGACACAGCCCCACCAGATTTTTTTAGGTATAAATTATTCATCAACATGGTTGAACCAAAGCTACCTGCACGTGGTGCATCCTGTTGACTGACAAACGAGGCTCTGGTGAAAAGAGAGGTAGCGCTTAGCATATTTTGGCTGTGGTATTCTGTGAAGTGGAGGTACTTCCCCAGTCGGACAGCATATGTCCGACTGGGGAAGTACCTCCACTTCACAGAATACCACAGCCAGATAACAATTCCTTTGAGAGTAGTTGTGTTCCTACTAGAGAGTGACGTAACCTGGAAGGATGGATTGAGGCATTAGCAACGGGGGTGGCCGCGTGCGAGTGATATTTCTTGCTGCAAGCGTTTATACGGCTGCATGCTTCTGTTGAACACTTCTATCAAATCCTTGCCGCAAATGTTTGTATATTATGAACGTGAATGAACACACGTCCGTTTCCTTTATGCTCTAGGGCGTAGAGCATTTTTACATGCAGTAATTAAGTTGGTAAGGGGAAGTTTATTTTATTAAAGATATAATTATTAACTCAGAAAATACAATCTAATTATAGAAACTAAATTAAACTAAAACTAATCTAAAAACCTATATATTTTATCTATAAAGAAAAGAAAAAGTAACGCGATAAATAAAAAATAAACAGAAATATACCTACAAATAAAAAATATCCCCAAGATCGTTGCCTGTCGGCAGTGTCCCCTGGAGGTTGGCAGCATTGCCTCGCTGGATAGCGATACTAATTCTCCGAGCAAGGTAATGCCAGACTTCTGGTGATAGGATGTGTCGACCAATTTTTGAGAAATGTCTCGAAATAATTAGTGGGCTGACGTGCTGACGGGCCCCATGGCCCCAAGGTCTCTACCCCAAACGGCTCAAACATATTGTTCACTAAGCTTTAATACGTATTGTTCACTACATTCAGAATATCGCCGTGGACTGTGAATACCGAATATATATACTGACACTACGTCTTTAACAACTATATTGTACATAGCTCAGGACTCAGGAGCGGAGGGAGACAGGTGGGCCGTGCCTACCTAGCTCAAGCACCAGTTCTCTCCATAGCAGGGTTCGCCGATATATAGCAGCGGATATATATCACGATATATATCAATTGATTTTTTCCTGTCTTCGGAATTAAACATTATGGAGATTAATATTTACCCTGGCAACACGGAGTGAAAAACTACAATTTAGATTGTTTCCCAAAATGGCAACCTTATTTAAAGTTGGGGAAATCCCCTTTAACTTACCAGTACGGCTAGGTTTTTATCTCAAACCTTAATCATAAACGGTTTATTTTACGAGGTAATAACAAAATGGGGATTCCCTGGTGCTCCTAGCGTTAGAAATTATCACTTTCACATCTACAAATTAAGATTATTATAATAGGTATGTACTTGTTTTTAAGTGTTCATTAAAAAAATATTTCTCAACTAAACACTTTTGTTAGTTTTGTTACTTTTTTTTAAATATTATATGTGGTAAATTGTCGCATATATTATTTTAGATTTTTTTTTCTTTTCTCATTTTCTTCTTATTCTTCATTTTCTTTTTTTCTTCTTTTTCTTTTTTTCTTAGCCTGGATATATGTACATCAAAAAATCGGATTTTTGATATTTATTATAAAAATCGGATTTTTTCGAACCCTGCTCCATAGTTACGGTTTAATTTAGAACATCAAAAGTTGTTTAAGCTAGCTACCTCGGTTAATATTTCTGTTATCTTTGTGGAGAGAACAATAAATACATTATTAATATTATGTAGTACGGAAGCGTTTTACATACTGCCGCAATGTTTGTTTTATAAATAAAACATAGATATTATTTGGAACGTTTATTATTTTAACAACGTTACACAAGACTCACAACATAATCAATTAGAACGCCATATTGACCATAGACACGGAACTCGCTAAACCATAGATGATACATGTATTATTATAGAACACCTTCCCCTTTTACATGGAAGCAAGTTACATATAATTAATTACAAATCTAGGACATTCCTAGGCTTGACAATACGACCAGAACGTGTTTGATAAAATCCTGGCAAATTAACATTCTGATCACCGGAACAAGGCAAAATGTCTTGAGGGGTCTCTGGCTCAATTACAAGTGAATTAGACATATCAGGTATCTCATATGAATTATGAGATTCTCCTACCCAATTCTCTTTTGTTAAAGATTTCTTTAAATGATGAGAGTTACGTCTGATTGGTTGTGACTTTCCACTGACAATATAAGATCTAGGCTCTTTAGCCTTACCTAATATCATTCCCTTTTCCCAAACCTTTTCCTTATCTGTTTTGTATACTACCTGCTCTCCAATATCAAAAAATTGTTCCTGCCTCCTAGCTTTTCTATCATGAAATTGTTTAACAATAGACTTTTTCATGTTGAGCAATACATCTACATTTTCCTCTACCTTAGGTTCTAAAGCCTCATATGTCGTAGGCAAATTAGTTCTTAAGCGTCTACTATGCAAAATTTGAGCTGGAGACAACTGCAGCCCAGACAGTGGTGTATTATTATAATGCAATATTGAATCACGGTAATCCACATTTTCATCATTAGCTTTTCGCAACAAAGTTTTTGCAATATGCACAGACTTTTCTGCTAATCCATTACTCCTGTGATAATGTGGGCTACTGGTTACAATCTGAATATCCTTAGTTCTATAATACTGCTTACATTCATATGATAAAAATGGATTATTATCAGCTACTACTACTTCAGGGTAGCCAAATCTAGTAAATACTTCTTGCATTGCATTTACTACAGACTTTGATGATTTGTCAGTCAAAGGAATCACTTCAAGCCAATGTGAGAGATAATCTACCACAACTAAGTATGCTCTACCAGCATACTCCAAAATATCTGTGCCAACCTTGCCGAACCTCTGTTTTGGTATTTTGTGACACAACATAGGCTCATAGTAATTCCTTGGTCTGAACTTTTCACATATTCTACATTTCATAATAAACTTTTTAATATCCTCTGACATTTGACTCCAATAAAATAACTGCCTAGCTTTAGTTATACATTTAGTGATGCCGGGATGTCCTTGGTGAATTAAATCAAGCACATAATGCTTCAATGAATTTGGTACTATAATTTTAGAACCTATAAACACTAATCCTGACTCTACATAAATCTCATTTCTAAGTTTATAATATGGTTTACAATCAGCTGAAATTTTGTTTTCATCCGGCCATTCATTTAGATAATATTTTGAAATTTCGGTTAAAACTTTATCTTTACTAGTAGCTAAGCGGAATTCTTTCCTTCTTTCAATACTCATTGGTAAATGCAATGAAACAGAATGAACCATTTCTGACATCTCTACATCTTTCTCTGTATATTTTCGACTGTTTCTAGATAGCATGTCAGCAAAATGGATTAACTTTCCCGGAATATAAACAAATTTTAGTGTATATTTTAATAATTTTAATCTCAATCTTCTCAGTCTGGGTGACCCAATTTTACTGACTTGCTTTGACATGATAGGTATTAAAGGTTTATGGTCACTTTGAACCACCACAGAATTACAGCCATAAATATACTTATGAAACTTTTGTGTACCGTAATAAACAGACAATAATTCTTTTTCAGTTTGACTATAGTTGATTTCTGCACTATTCATGGTCCTTGAAACACAGGCAACCAATCTAAGTATATTTCTATCATCTCTCTGGAACAAACAACAGCCAATTCCATTTTTGGAAGCGTCACATTGCAATATTATTTCCCTATCAGGGTTGAAAGGGGTTAACGCAGGAGCTTGTGAAATTTTACATTTTAAATCATTAAACACTTTTTCATGATAAGGTAACCACTGAAATTCGACATCCTTCTTTAAAAGCCTACATAAAGGTGACATTAATTGAGACATTTCTGGTACATATCTTCTAACATAATTAAATGATCCTATAAGTCTTTGTAACTCTTCTTTTGTTTTAGGAGACTCTAATTGCAACAAAGACTCTACCCTATCACTGTCAATCCTCATACCATCTTTACTAAAAATTTGACCAATATACTTTACTTCTTTTTGCTTATACTGTAATTTATCTTTATTAAATACTGCTCCAATCTCTTTAGCTCTTTTTAACAATTCCTTTACAGATTCATCATGTTCCTTTTCATTTTTCCCCATCACAAGGACATCATCAAACCAACACAAAACATTAGGTATGTCTCCAAAATATGATTCTATTTGATCCTGGAATACATCAGGTGCATTGGTGACACCATAAGGGAGTACCAAATAGCGGTAAACTCCAAATGGAGTCGAAAAGCAACATTTCCACGAAGCACTCTCTGTGAGGGGACAATGATGAAATCCTTCCGACAGATCAAATACTGAATACACTTCCATATCCCTAAGTTTTGAAGCTACCTCATCGACTGTCAACATATTTTTAGGTTTTCTGATGACATATTTATTTAAGTCTGTTGGATCAAGGCACAATCTTAATTGTTTATTTTGTTTTTCTACAATTACTAGTCTATTTATGCATGCACTTGAATTTATATCTTTAACTTTTTTTTATGGCACCTCTTCTTTCTAACCTCTCTAACTCACATTTCAAGGGTTCAGACAAAGCTAGGGGCACTTTAATAGGTGGATTACATATGGGATTGTGGGGCACAGTGGGAATATCACATTTGTTTGGAAAATTGCCATAACCTGTAAACACTTCTGCATTTTGTGCAACAAAAGCTGATTTTATTGAATTTTGATCTGGAGCTATTGACACTGTATGTACTCTTTTTAATAAATTTAATTTAACACATCCAGGAATGCCTAATAGCATGCTGTTACTATTAACAATCATAAAATTTTCATAGCACTCAATATTATTATACTTACAACTCAAATTGACCATACCCAATGGCTTAATTTTAGTACCCTGAAATCCTTCAAGTTCAGTTTGGACAGGTGTCATCTGCAACTCTGAATTTAGGCTTTCAAACACCTTTAAAGGCATCACACTCACATCTGCACCAGTGTCCAGACGACACCTCACTTGTTTGTTTTCAATAATAATATTTTCAGTCCACTGATTATCTTTAGTATTTTTAACCGCTAGACCGCAGAAAACAGAAGACCCATTATTATCAAATTCCTGAACATTATTCACACGGCGTACTCTGCATGACACCGCAAAGTGATTTAATATTCCACACTTAGCACACTTCTTACCATAGGCCGGACATTGTCGCCGCACATGTCTTGTCTGACACCGATTACAACTAAATTTATTGTCTTCTTCTTCTTCTTTGTATTTATTATTGTCTGCTTTAATATAATTTTTCCCTTTAGACTTAACTATATCAATTTCACATGATAGATTTGGATTCATTGCTTTAACTTGTGCTTTGCTCTGTTCTGAAGTTCTACAGAAATCTGCCGCCTTATCCAAAGTTAGATTTTCCTGTCTCAACAGGTGCTCCTGTAGACTCTTATCAGCTATTCCGTGCACAATTTTATCCCGAAGCAACTGATCTTCAATAGACTCACTCGCATTCATATAATTGCAAGTAGAAATTAACCGTTTACAGTCAGTATAAAAGTTGTCAAATTTCTCGTCAAGTTGTTGTACTCTTTCATTGAACTTGAAACGCTCAAATACCTCGTTTATTCGTGGCCTCACATATTTGTCAATAGCTTCGAGAAGACTTTGATATGATGCTATAGTGACATTTCTTGAAACTGGAAAAGTTGACAAAATTCTGGCTGATTCCACGCCCATCATATTTCTCAAAAGGGCAATCTTTACATTGTCTGTAGATTGCTCCTGTCCTGTGGCTATTAAATAATCCGCAAAACATTGTTTCCACAACGGCCATTCGTCGCCAGCATTAGCCGCTCGTAAGTCAAAATTAGGCAATAATTTCACACAATTCTCCATCTCTATATTTTCACAGACTCCTACTATACTTATTTTACGACTGCGCCATGTTTTATAAATAAAACATAGATATTATTTGGAACGTTTATTATTTTAACAACGTTACACAAGACTCACAACATAATCAATTAGAACGCCATATTGACCATAGACACGGAACTCGCTAAACCATAGATGATACATGTATTATTATAGAACAATGTTCTCATAAGGTATGTTCATTTAAAAAAATTCAAAATTCAGGCACTAGACTACAAATTATCATAATAAAATAATATCACATAGATAAGTAAGTTTGACGTAAGCTTGTACTCTTATCTATTAACATTGAATTATTTGATATTTGCAGATTAAAACCAATAGGTATATCGTTTTCAATTATCTATTTCCCTGTTATCTTTCGGTCAATACCACAATAAGTCACAATTCAAGGATTTTTCGCTGTCAAAACGTAATGCCTTTCTATATTTGGCCATTTAGATGACTGTCAAATTTACTAATTGAGGGATACTATTTAACCACAGTATAAGTAATAGTTATGAGCCATATTACATTTTGACTATGATTTTTGCGTAAAATGGCCAATTTTGGCGTTCTCGATCTCGGAAACAAAAATACATTATCAATGTTGACTTATTGAATAGTATAGAATAGCTATTGGCGTAGTACATAGCGGCCTCGCTTTTTGTAAATTTTGCTTAACTTTTTAAATAAACCCAAAATTGCAGAGAAAGATTTTCATAAAATGCGCGCATATTTTGAGCTCCTGGATTGTACTACTGTTCCAAACAAATGAAATAAAAAAAAATAGAATGTTATTTGTTATATAGTCGTATAGTACATAGCGGCCTCGGAATTTTGAAATATCATTGATTTAATATAGAAAAAAAACATTCTTTTAACCAAAAAAACTTCGAAAATCGCTTTAAGTAAACTGTTAATTTCTCGAATAAACGATAATATTATTGAGCAAAATTTATACGAGAATAATTGTAACTTCATGATGAATAAACTTTGTAGCATGAATTTATTATCTTATTTCAATAAAAACGATAAATATAACTTCAAAATTACTACAAAAAACGATGCACCGGCGGCCTTCGCGGGTTTAGTACTGCGCGAGAGCTCGTCAGCGTGCAAATGTAATAGGGCTCATAACGTAACATCACATAAATACATTGCAAACCTAACACAACCTTTTTTGCACATCAAAAAATACTTATTGCACATCAAGTGCAGGATTTGATGTGCGATCAGATTAATATTAGGTTGGGGAAAAAGTCTTTTCGTATTTTATATGAAAATTCAAAACATTTTTTAATAAAGTTTATTTACATTTAACTAAAGTATGTAGGTGCCATTTTGTTCGATAACTTTTTGCCATCTTGTAGGTAGAGACATGATCCCATTACTATAGAAATTTTGGGACTTCTGTTCAAAAAACCACGACAAGTGGTTTTGGCAGTCTACTCGTGATGTTAACCTGACATTGCCTAAAGAATTCATAAGAGACCGAAACAGGTGGAAATCAGAAGGTGCAAGGTCAGGACTATACGGCGGATGCATTAACACCTCCCAGTCAAACTCTCTTAATTTTTGCTGAGTGGCTAAAGATGTGCGAGGTCTAGCGATATCATGATGAAAAATCACACCCCTTCTATTAATTAATTCCGGCCGCTTTCTCTCAACTTTTTGCTTTAATCTCATCAGCTGTTCACAGTAGAGTTCAGAATCGATAGTCCTGCCTGGCGGTAACAGCTCATAATGAATAATGTCCTTCCAATCCCACCATACACACAGCATCACCTTGTTGCGGGTTAACCCGGGTTTCGCCAGAGTCTGTGAAGCCTGGCCGGCCTTTGACCACGACCTTTTTATGCGCCAAAACTGCTTTGTGGTCAATTCCTAGTCCTTCAGCTACGTCGTAACTACTGATATGCCGATCTTGATCCACTTTTTCAGAAATGGCATTCATTTTATCCGTAACAGGGCGACCAGAGCGACGTGCATCTTTGACATCAAAATTTCCGGATTGAAAACGCTTAAACCAAATTTGTGCTACTCTCACAGACACTGCACTAGGTCCATAAACGTCACAAATTTTTTTCGCAGCTTGCGTTTAATTTTTACCTTTTTTGTAGTAAAATTTTAAAATGTATCGAATTTCTTCATTAGATTCACTCATCTTGACAGTAAAAAAAAACAAATGAAAATCACACATTTACCTAATTTGAATTTGGAATTATCTTTTTTAAAATTTAAACTTTTTAAAGATATCAAAACCTGCCAGATACAAATGGTATGACCAAAGAGATTTTATTACAAGTTCATACATACTATAATGCGAAAAGACTTTTTCCCCTATGTACCTATTATATATATATATATATATATTGTAAATACATACTTACCTATAATAATACAACGAAAACACCGACACAAACTCACAAAGAACAAACAAAGACCAACACAAACAGACATGTTCATGCACATAAATGTTTGTCTTGTGCGGGAATCGAACCCGCGACCTCCGAGTCAAAGTGGCCATTACTAACCATTCGACCACCGAGTTCGTGAATTTAATGTATATTTATTCATAATAGAGATAGTACATTATGGTGCAAGTAATCATTTCAGTGTATAAAACTAATACTTAGTGTAGTAGTAATCTTAGATTAAAAGTGTTTGAATAGGGCTGTCCATGATTCCAAAAAGTCGTGCAAAATAGCACAAAAATTGCTCTATCGGTTTTACTGTTGACTTATTACAAGTAATGGAGGAACAAGAAGATTCCTGACGATATTTTTCGACATGTCCCTGAAGCCGGGAATAAAATAAAGAAATAATACATAGACGGGCCCTAAAGTACATTGATTCCAGAACCGTAGAGCCATTTGATAAATAAATAATATGTATATCAGAAAAAATCCAAATATTATCTATGCCAATGCGGATTTTCTGAGAATTCTGAGATTGATTGCCTCTATCACAGTGATCGGCTTCTATGCACGGGGCCGAAATCGCTGAGCATAGTATTCAATTGATTTCAATGGAAAATGTATTTGATGATCATTCCTCAAGGACATGATCGATCTCATTTTTTTTCGACACAAACCTCAAGCACCTCGATGTCTTTAATTGTGACAGTTTCATCAAAATCGTTTCAGTGCTTTTGGAGCCTATTAATTTCCAAGAGTGACTTTTCGGCGTATAGAAAAGCGTTCCGTTCGCTACACTCAACAATGTCCGACTTTAATAAAATAAACGACTTACCTATTGAATAAAGATCCACAATTTTAAACTATCTTTCTACGCTGAGAAGGCTAAGTACGTATATAAAAATACTCAACAAGCAGGTACACACGCATTCGCTTAGAATGACCACTCGCAAACAAATGAAATCAATTCTACGCTTCTATAATATGTTGCAGAATGAATCATATTCATAGATAGGTCGATAAAGAAATCTATTACAGGCACTAATCTCTGTACAGTGTAACTATTCTCGAAAGCGTAATAATATTTTACAAACATTGCAAAGGCTTACATTTTGATAGTGGCTAGTTTCTCTATGGGCACTTTGTGTCACTTCTTTTAACAGGAAGTATATGTATTGTATTACTTACATATATTGTTCTATTTATATATTAATCATATTATGCTGTTCGTGCTTTATCATTCTTATCGAATGTAGTTACTATGTCGCTGTCAATTCTTAAAATCTGTCATTGTCAATGTTGGATTGGAATCTGGAACTTAGTATCTCAAAACTTCAATCCAGGATGTCAAGCGCAGAGTTCTGTATTGACAGCCTAATCAACGTACTTAATGTGCGTCGTGCTTAATGTGCATCGATTTGTGTTTATTAGTACATAATACACACCCAATGTGCATTACTGTGTAGCATGCGTATTACTGTGTGTGTAACTATTTGACTTAATGTAATATTGTAATATGTATACAAATACTTTTGACTTGCATTCATTCATTTTTAAGTTCAAAATGTCTTTTGTACCTTGTGCAAGTTTAATACCTCAATTAACATTAAATTGTAAACTATGTCTGTCAATACAACTAACCAACTAACGCGTGTTTGTGCTGTTCTGTAAGTTGTCTTTGTCCTTTGTTTTAGGAATGCCAACAGCCCCCTTACCGCCAAGTCTTATTGCGATTTAATAACTGAATAGAATTCAATTATTCAATCTCAATAAGAGTTGATGGTAAGGGGGCAGTTCGCCGACTATGCCCTGCGTCACAAATCTTATAGATATAAATCTAAATTTTCCGTCTCAAAGCCATCCATTCCATCATCTACTGAGCAAAGTCACATAATTAGACTACATATTGGCATTAAGAAAAAGTATTGTCATTGGCGGGAAAATCACTATCGCCATTAACAAGAAAATTGAATTGAATTGAAGTTCAAAATGAATGGATACTTATAAAACATAGTGAATCATTATTTAAAAAAAAATATGTGACTCATGTCTATGTCCAAGCAAAGGCCCATTAGCAAAATAAAGTATAATAAAACAATATTCTACATCGGATACAAATACATACGAAATGTATATACAAACCGAATTGTAATTGTTGTATTATTTGATTATTTAAAGAAAAAGATCCATAATGACAAGTTTCTTTCAAACGTTTCTTCTTCGCCAATGGTCAATACAGAAATGTTAGTATATAAAAAATTAAAAATATTAGAATATTATTTAAAAAAAAGTGTAAGAGGTGTTTAAGAGCCCAAAAGTGAAAATCACTGGTTTCAATTTAAATTTAAAAGACGAGAAGACCCTATAGAGTTTAATAAATAAATTAATTAAAAATTATTTATAAAAGAAATTAAGTTAAAATAAATAACTCGTTTTCTTACCCGTACAAGGCAAACGCAAAACGCCCTAAATTATCCAGTCATTTCATTTGTTACCTAATTTTGTAATAAACCTGCGACATAGATAACATTCGCTGAATTCGGTAAAATACCTACATGTTTCTGACAACGCAGTGTTGCCAGTATATGTTTTAAATGGAAATTATCAAAACTGTAATTTCAAATGAAAATTCAAAAATATATATTTTTCAAGTCTTTGTTCGGTGAATGACAAGATATAGATCAGTGGTTCCGAACATGGATGTAATTACTCCCAAAGGGGTTTACCCCTTTAAAACAAGGATTTTGTAAGGGTAATGAAGTTGATAAGAGATAACAAATTAGTTCAGACCAAAGATGTCATAAATTATATATTGTGTTTTTTTTTTTATACCACCAGTGTGGCAAACAAGCATACGGCCCGATTGATGGAAAGCAGTTACCATAGCCGATGAACGCCTGTAACACCAGAGGCATCACACGCGCGTTGCCGACCCTGTAAAAACCTCTTAACGCCCTTTTTGAAGAACCCCATGCTGTAGTCCCCTGAGAAAACCTCGACAGGCAGTTCATTCCACAGCTTGACAGTACGCGGGAGAAAACTTCTCTGGAACCGCACAGTACGTGACCACTTAGGCTCCAATGTGTGAGGATGAATTGTGTGCCTTATTTCGGCACTGCCCAGGTCTCAGATCTTGATTTTAACTAGACAAAAAATTTGTCGTTAATTTGTCGCCCAAAGGCATCACACGCGCGTTGCCGACCCTGTAAAAACCTCTTAACGCCCTTTTTGAAGAACCCCATGCTGTAGTCCCCTGAGAAAACCTCGACAGGCAGTTCATTCCACAGCTTGACAGTACGCGGGAGAAAACTTCTCTGGAACCGCACAGTACGTGACCACTTAGGCTCCAATGTGTGAGGATGAATTTCCCTGTCGATGGCGAGCGGTGCGACTGTAGAAGGAGGCCGTTGGCATCATGTCAAACAACTCATCTGAACACACCCCATTGTACAGACGGTAGAACACACAAAGGGACGCAAAATCTCTTCTCAGAGTTAAAGGTTCTAAACCGTCTGTTAGTTTGGGATCGTCGCAATCCTCACAGCGCGCCTTTGAATCGAGTCACAAGGTGCAAGCTGGTATCTAGGCGCTCCCACCCATACATGGAAACAGTACTCCATATGCGGCCGTACTTGAGCTTTGTAAAGCATAAGTCTTTGCCGCGGATTGAAGTACTGCTTCGCCCTGTTGAGCACACCTAGTTTCTTCGACGCCAGCTTGACCTCCCCCTCCAGGTGACAACGAAACTGGACGTCGCTGGAGATTTCAAGAGGTGTAAGAACATGTTCATCAACATCTTTGAACCAAAACCAACTTCACCTGCATGCGGTGCACCCTGCTGACTGACAAACGAAGTTCTGGCGAAAAAAGAGGTAGGGAGCGTAATTGTAAGCTACCCGACTGGGGAATGTACCTCCACCTCACAGAATACCGCAGCCAAATAACAATTCCCTTGAGGGTTGTTGTGTTCATGCGAGTGAGTGAGGTCACCAGAAAGGAAAGAGATGCTGCGTTGGCAGCGGGGGTGGCGGCCCCCGAGCGATATTTTATGTTGCGAGCGTTAATATGGCTACGGTAACCGCTTCACATTTTTTACGTCGCATCGCAATTTTGTTTACAAACCCTAAGATCAACGTAAGATGATCATGTACGGAGGAATGAGTAAAGTAAAACAAATCAACAACAGTACAAAAATATTTTATTGACTTGAAACTATCTACCAATACCTAAAAGGAACACGCTAAGGTTTGGTATTTACAAAACTTAAATATTAATAACTTAAATTAACATTCGAATGGTTCAAATACACCAGCCTCCCTAGCCAAGTGTAATTCGTAGCGTTGTTGTCAAAATCGAACATTTTTGGAGAATTGACAAATGTCACATGATCTAACGTTCGTTACGCTACGAATTACACTTGGTTAGGGGGGCAGGAGACCTAACGCCGAAGCTGAAGCAGATTACATTAAAAATTGGTTGTCTGTAAAGGGTTTACGGACGATAATTTAACGTGATAACGTCATAAGAAAACATCGGCCGATGGAGTGGAAGAGAGATGCGTCACAAGCATAACGCTTAGGTCGATCGTGCTTCTCTATAGCTTGTTCCGCGCTCTCGCTTGCTGGGAATATGACAATGAGTAATGCTTTTCGTGAATGCAGCCGGCGTTCATCGATTTATAAGAAGGTCGCGACCGCAGGCAACACGGCGAACGACTGCAGCGCAATGTCGCGTGCGGCTGCAGTCTGCAATGCGTTTTGGTTAGGCGTCTCCTGACTGAATATAGCTTATCGTGTTCACACAGACAGTCTACGCCAGATTCTACGTTTTTCTTTATTGGGCTACAAACCGTATAACAGCCATATCACGCGGGCCACTTACGTTAAAATTTAAAGTATCAGTATTGACCATTTTTAAGTGAAAACTTCTTTAGCGGCGTTGTGCACTTTTTGGGATGGGTAAAAAATGTTAAACACGCGTCAGGACCTGATGGAAAATTAGGAGTGGAAGTAATATCGCCCTCTCTTTCTACTGCACGGCGAAAATGTGAAAATGTATGCCTGCTCCAGCTGTTTATTTTTAATGTAATATAAATTGTCATGTTTGTGTACAATAGCGCAATAAATGAATATTGTATTTTACCACATAAATGATAGTACTTTTATATTGATAAATAAAGCAATTCGTGTGAAATTATTGCCTAACCATACCAAAATATTCAAAAATGCACAATGTTACTGTTCAAGTTTTCACTTCTGCCGGCACTCCCGGAATGCAACCAGTTTTAATTTACCGGGATGTTCAGAAAAGCTCAGCGGACCATGGACCGCAGGTTACGTACGACAATCTACGAGGAATACCCCATTGTTAAGGGCTCAAGAATTTATTTATTTATTTATTTAAACTTCATGCACAAAATTGTACACAGGCGGACTTAATGCTATACAAGCATTCTCTACCAGTCAACCATAGGGTGATGCAGAGATAATACATGGCAGGTGCACAGGAAAGGTATAATAGGATATTAAAGTGTTAATTTAGTTATATTATAAATTTAAACGAATGCAAATACTCGTACATATTAAATAAAATAATTTTACTTTTATAAATATACATACATATATACACAAATACATATATGTATATATACATATATAAACACACATACATATATACACATAAACACATACATATACCTACACATATATATATATATACATATATATAAACACACATACATATAGATACACATAGGTAATCAGAAAATAATTATGTCTGCAATTCCTGAATAGATTTAAGAAAGTAGGCACGTGTCATTGATTTGAATGAGTTCCGAGTCAAGGCCCTCCTGATTTCGACAGGTAGCGTATTCCAAAGACGAACAGACTGGATTTTGAAAGATTGGTCTACAAACCCCGAATGATGAGGAGGGCACAAAAGAAGAAGATTATCAGCAGAACGAAGATCTTTACTGTGAACAGAACAAAGGTGTTGAAATTGGGTTTTTAAATAAGCAGGAGATGTAGTACCATTAATTATAGAAAAAAGAGTAGTGAGGATACGAACATTTCTTCGCTGGCGAATGGGTAACCATTTGAGTTGAGATCGGTAAGTAGATACGTGATCATACTTTCTAAGCCCAAAGGCGAAACGAATGCAATTGTTAAGAAGCCGTTCAAGTCCGTTGAGTAGATCTGAGTTCAAGTCAGTGTAGCACACATCACCATAGTCAATTATGGGAAGGATAAGGCTTTGCACTAGCATGATCTTTGTTTTGACAGGAAGAAAGTTTTTAAAACGATAAAGATTACGCAAGGATCCCACCACCTTCTGACAAATGCTAGAGATCTGAACTTGCCAAGTCAGAGATGAGTCAATGTGCAGTCCAAGGTTTTTTACAGAAGCGCAATACGGAATGGTCTCACCATTAAAAATGATAGGTGGCATAGTGGTCAGGTCAAGTTTATTTAGCATTCGCGAACTACCCACAATTATGGCTTGACATTTTGTAGTATTTATAGTGACCCCAAACTGCCCAGACCAAGTCTTAAGGCGAACTAGATCTTGATTGAGCCTATGAACCGCTAGTGGGAGATCGTTTAATTCGTCATGAGAGTAAAGCTGCAAGTCATCAGCATATAAATGAAATGAACACTGAAAACTAGAGACAAGTTGATTAATGAAAATGGAGAATAGAAGAGGAGAAAGAATACCGCCTTGTGGTACACCAGCATCAAGTACAGTCCAGCTAGAGGAAGTTTCCCCAAGCCGAACAGACTGCCAGCGGCCACGAAGATAACTAGAAAACCATTCCAGTGCCAGAGGTGAAACCTTGAGATAGGATAGGATCGCAAGTAGGATATCATGGTCCACGGTATTAAAAGCATTTGAGAAGTCTACTAGGGTTAACACAGTAAGCCTAGAATCCTCCATATTGTCTCTAATATCTTGGATCACTTTAAGAAGAGCAGTTACAGTACTGTGACCTGGCCGAAATCCAGATTGGAAATCACTGAGTAGATTATTGCTAAATACGAAACGGGACAGTTGTTTGTGAACACAGGCTTCCAGCACCTTTGAAAGAAAGGGAAGTATGGAGATGGGACGAAGGTGTTTTGGAAGGGTTGGATTAGATATTTTAGGTAATGGAATTACGAGAGCATTACGCCACAACGAGGGGAATTGGCCAGTTAAAAGGGAAAAGTTAACAATGTGTGTAATGACCGGGAGTAGCTGTTCCAGGATAGTAATTATCATGTAACGACTAACGCCATCACAACCGACAGCCTTGGACTTAATGGATAGGATAATCTTTTTGATTTCACCAGGGCTTACTGAAGTAAAATTGAAATAGTCTACATTGGCAAGTGGGAAACCGGCAATGAAGTCAACTGTTTGACGCTTGGTAACAGGATCCAATACATCAATAGAGGAAAAGTGTTTGTTGATGTCATTTAAGCAGATGTTAAATGGAACCTCTGAGTTAGGAGATTTGCCAATCCCAAGTGTTGCCAAAAATTTCCAAATATCCGCAGGAGATCCGCTGGATATATTGTCATGGATATGGCGGCGTTTAGCATTACGTATCATTTTATTACACTGATTCCTTGCAACCTTAAACGCTGTCCAGGTATCGTCAGTCCGTACTATTTTATGTCGGCGAAACGCGCGATCTCTTCGTCCCATTGCCTTCCGTATATCAGCTGACATCCAAGGTGCAGGAGGACGCTTAATTTTAACCTCTCTAACTGGTGCATGCCGGTTATATAACCCAAGAACAATATCGTTAAAAATTTGTACCTTGTCGTCAATATTCGCGGCCGAAACTATCAACTCCCAGTCTATTGAAGAAGCATCCGTGCGCAGCTTCTCAACATCTATCCGAGAATAGCATCGCATACGCATGACCCTAGGACGCGGTTTTGGCGCCTTCAAAGAATATGTCATGTAGATAAGATCATGATGGGAAAAACCTACAGCAGGAAATTGACCATGGGATAAAACTAGGCGTGGACAGGATGTAATCATAAGATCAAGCCATGTATCGTTACCCACTGTATTATGGTGTGTGGCTTGCGTTGGGAGCACATGTAAATTAGCTGATTCAATGATATTGACGAGTTTATGAGAGCGGGAAGAAGGAGCAATCAAGTCGGTATTAAAATCTCCCATGATGATGTGATGCTCATAATCAGTACCAACAGAATCAAGGACAGCTTCAAAATCAGTGAAATAATCTTTACAGGGTGGGCAGTAAACAACGCCGAGAACAGCTTTGGTACCCCTGATACAGATTTCTAAAAAAAGGTATTCCGCGGAAGAGGACGAAGCAGAAGAAAATAAAATTTTATACGAAATTTCCCTGCGTAGATAGATTGCAACACCCCCACCTCGTCTACCTATTCTATCGTTTCGAATTAGAATATAACCTGGCAAAGGGTATATGGCGGAAGAAAGATTTGGGTTGAGCCAACTTTCCGAAATCAGGATGGCGTGTACATTGGACCCACTAAAAGCCTCTAAGAGCTCACTATGATGACTAGGTAAACTTTGTGCATTAATGTGACACACATTGAAATTATTATTATTTAAAAAGGAATTGCATATTAAATTACCAAGTAAAGTATTATTGGAGCTTGCACTTTCGTCACATGATAGATATGACGCATCATCAGCAGACAAAAAACTTTCATTATCAGAGTCAGACATTTATCAGTAATACAATGTAAATAATACAATATAATATAATATATATGAATATAATAAATATAGTATAATTTAAATAAAATTGCTAATATTACCTGCAATAAGCGAATGGAAATGTCCCACCTCTGCACCACCCGCCAGTTTTCACACGACAGTAATAAAAACAATGAATGTTACATCTTGCACTATAAATAAGAATAAAATTAGGAACATAAAATTATTCAAACGAAACAAAAGAATTTATATACCTCAGAACAATAGCTACAAGTATATAAGTTTGGGGTGTAAGGGGTCATTAACGTCCATGAACCAAAGCCAACCTGGCCTGCACGTTCACCCTGCTGACTGACAAACGAGGTTCTGGCTAAAAGAGACGTAGGGCATAGCGTATTTTTAAGCTGGCCGACTGCCCGGGGAAATACCTTACAGAATACCACAGACAAATAACTATTCCCTTGAGGATTGTTGAACTCACAACTTCCCCTCTTAGCAATGTTATTGCAGTGGACTTCACTGCAGTGAGGGTCTTTTGGCAGCACTTGCAGGGTCCAATCATTTGTCAATTCACAGCATCTTGTCAAATGTCTTGTTGACGTTTAGTGGTCTTAAAGTTTCACTGTCAAAAAATTCAGTACATTTTGACAATCTGGACTCGACGCCTACCTAGCGACATCTGGTGTCAGAAAAAATATCAAACATCCCCGTTCTGGGGCGACCGCCAATAAAGGCAATGAACAATGAAGTCCATTGCAGTCCTGAGGGTAAAACTACGGCTGTCTTGGAACTCGCAACAAATTTAATATGAACAAATTAGTAGGAGTTGGAAGCTTCAGTTTGGCTTTCGTATGACAATTGAGGAAGCTTTAATAGTAAACCAAAAATGTTTAAAATTCTTCTTTAGTGTTGGTTACTTAGATGATATATCGACACCTGCAAGGAACACTACGCCAACTAAAATTTCGATAGTTTTCTTTTTTTATCTAAATCGATTCATTACTTCAGTAACATTATGCTACCTGAATTCTGTTTATAAAAGACACACAGACACAACAAAATCGACAAATACAAACCGCTAAGTAAATGTATAACTCATATTAGCGATGTGTATCTGGATGTGTATGTTTTGAGTTGGCGTAGTGTTATCGATATTATAGTGGGTCCTGGGGGCCCCATCCTCTGAGGGGACATCTGATGAATTTGCCACGGGCCCCTGATGGATAGTTACGCCTCTGCCCACCATGGGACCGCGGCACGAGAAAGTTTAATCAACTTGCTTCAGCACACTACTCTCCATCTAGAAATTTCCGGTTATATCCTCGCTTCTCACTCATCATCGTCTCCCATTTCTTGCTGACGGTGCAGTAGAGTTGCATCGCTGCCTTGAGAAGTATAAAATGTTTTAACGCTATAGATAGTTTATGAATAGTTCTTACTTTTAGCAGCTTATTAAACGTTCTGATTTTAATATTATTACTGCCATGTTGCTGTGTGTTCGTGTGTTTCAGTATGCAAATAATTTTTTTATCTATCTAGTGTAGCATAATCAAGGGCGGATCCAGCTTTGGCGACAGGGGGAGGTAACATAGTTGTGGTCAAGTCTCACTCAAGTTATAATTAAAATGTGATAATAATAGTTACAGGTAAAAAGTAGGTATTTTTTTATTGTATGTAAGTACTGTAATTAATCTATACTGGGGCATTTAGGTCTCGGACCCAGCCCAGGGGGTGGTCATGACCCCCATGACCCTCCCCCTGGATCCGCCCTTGAGCATAATACAGCTCCTAAATATTAATAATTAATAACTAGCTGACCCAACAGACTTGTCCTGTCTTCCTAACAATGGATATTATAGCCCTGCCATACACTCGTCGAGTGGCGAGGGAAGTAGCGAGGGAAGTAGGCAGGAACGTAGTGTGGCCACGTTACTCGTCTTGCCGCTCGTCTTGCTCCTCGCCTTGCCCATCATTCCCTGTTTTGTCGGTTTTTTGGGCGCGAATCAAAGGACCGGGAAGTGAGCGCGGCTACACAATCGCCTCGGACGCATTCCGCATCGAGCGCTCGGGCGCGTAACACGCGTCCTATTTTTTAAATCATTTTTTTAAAATCATGTCTGTCATGAACATTTCCTTATAAGAGCTGGTAGCAAAAAAGAAATGTTTGATGCATCTTTTAGACCGTTAGTCCATAAAAAAAAGCTTCGTTTCGCTATAATAAAAATGCATATCGCGGACGCTGCCGCAGCTTCAACGTCCATTGTATAGCAAAGGCGAATGTCCAAGTGCGGAGCGTCGCGAATAATTGCGCGAGTAGAGCAGTGTGTGGGCAGTGAGGGAAACATCGCGGCAGCGCGAGGAGCAAGGCGATGAGCAGCGCGATGAGCATAGTGTGGCGGCGGGGTTAAATTTGAATTGGCTTTGTGCAATCTGTCAAATGACTGGCAGTTCTGTCGAACAACATAAAGTTACATTCGAAAAATTAATATAACATTCAGTTTTCTTCTACGCATGATGCCATGACCAATGAAAATAGGGACTCATTAGACCGCGGCACGCAAAAGATTAAGCTATACGCATCAGCACATTACTCTCCATCTAGGAATTTCCGGTTATATCCTCGCTTCTCACTCATCATCGTCTCCCATTTCTTGCTGACGGTGCAGTAGAGTTGCATCGCTGCCCGTGCGTCTTCAACGGAGCTGTGTTCCCCGTGCTGGATATTAATGCTAAGGATTTCCTTGGCAAGACGCTTTAGAGACGGTGTGCTGCCTTTCGTAATCTGAAATTTGAGAATTTTGCTTTATAGAAGAGCCTTTATTAATGTTGGATAGGAGACTGCCCATGGATCACATCACATGGATCACATCGTGTATGGTAAAAAAGTACTGAGATAATGAAATTGATGTGTCATCAATAAATAACCTTCACATAGAACCCATGGATGATATGGTATGTTATGTTTATAAACTTTTTCAAGAAATTTATGTATAATTTAATGAGAACCTCTAACACAAACATCAAATATGCACACAAGAACAATTTTATATCTCCCAGTCAATCAATCAGCTGCCTGTCAACAGTGCCAACTAGACAGCCATATTTGTCACTAATACAGTTTTATAGTTAGGTCCAAGTTCAATAACTTATAAACCCGTTATTAAAGACTTATAGAATGTTTTAACACTATAGAC
The DNA here is from genome assembly GCA_937001555.2 of Hypsopygia costalis. Classification (NCBI taxonomy): domain Eukaryota; kingdom Metazoa; phylum Arthropoda; class Insecta; order Lepidoptera; family Pyralidae; genus Hypsopygia; species Hypsopygia costalis. The sequence goes on from OW443355.2 coordinate 3,245,892, forward strand.
AGTTCATGAATAGTTCTTACTTTTAGCAGCTTATTAAAATAATAAATAAATATTTCTGGACAATTTACAAAATGCTATCTAGTCCCAAATTAAGCGCAAAGCTTGTACTATGGGTACTAGATAACTGATATTATACATAAATACATTTTTTTTTGTAAATACATACATATAATACATAGAAAACACCCAGACCAAGACAAACAGACATGTTCATGCACACAAATATTTGTCTTGTGAGGGAATCGAACCCGCGACCTCAGAGTCAAAGTGGTTATTGCTAACCTTTCGACCACCGAGCTCATCGTTAAATTAATAATTCTGTTTTTAATATTATTACTGTCATCTATGTTTCTGTGTGTTCGTGTGTTTCCATATGCAAATAATTTTTTTATCTATCTAGTGTAGCATAAGACAGCTCCTAAATATTAATAATTAATAATTAGCTGACCCGACAGACGTTATCCTGTCTTCTCAACGATAAATATTGAATTTGAATTGGCTTTGTGCAATCTGTTGAATGACTGGCAGTTCTATCGAACAACAAAGTTACATAACAAAAATAACGTTCAGTTTTTTTTTTCTTTCTTAAGGACCTTCTCCTGACAATACAACAAAAAAAGAATTAGAGAAATCGGTCCTGCCATTCACTCATGATGCTGTAACCAAGGGAAATAGGAATTCATTTGTATATACAACCCGGTCACATTATCTCGAGACCTGGCGTCGATATAAAAGTCCAAACGTAACAATTAAATGTTTAAAAATATACCACGAAAACAAGTCGACGCGTATCGGCAACGAAAGTGCAAACCGTAGTGACGCACCGTGGCGAGCGCGGGGAGGTGAAAGGAGAATGGGGCGGGAGGTTGGCATTCCAGCGAGGTCTCGAGATAATGTTATGGTCAGTGGGTAGCTTTCGGGGCTTACCTGGGTTGTATATAGATTACTTACCTTTCTAAATGGTTTATATCTAGACGTATCTCTAATATTTCTCTTAGGATGTGACAGATACAGGACACCTAAATCATTCTTCAACGAATGTCCGACTAAAACACGACCTTTTATGATCTCGGCAACTTCTTTTTGCACAACCATAAAGTCCTCGCCGGTGAGTAAATCCTCTTTTCGAATACCACTAACCTCTGTACGGTAATCTTTAACTTCTTCCCGCGGTTTTACGAATTTATCATAAATACAATCACCGAATTTATTTACCATAGACACTCTAGCTAACATGTGGTCGTTTCCGTCGAATCCAATTCCGACCATCTCACAATCTATTGCTACAAATTTAGTTAAATTATTCTTTTTTATTTTTGGAACATCAGGTTTTGAATCTGCGTTGATTTTATTATTTATATCACCTATTTTCGTCTCAGCGACTAGTTTTTGATCAACTAAATCTTTATTATGAACTGTTTTGTTTATGTCTAAACTTTTTAGGTTATTTTCTACGACGTCATTGTCTTTAGATTTCTTTTTTCTAGCGCGTCTAAATGTCCCTGTGTAATGTGTTTTCGCTTCTTCTACAGGTTTTTCAGACTTCTTATCCATTATCAAGTTGCTCGATAACAATTTTTGCCAATTTGCATTGATAATACCTCTCGTTGCAACGGTTTGGTTATCACTACTATTTCGCTTTCTTTTCTTCGAAGTTTCTGTCATGTTTCCATCAAATAAGAATTGTTTTAACAAAAACAGCACACTGTAACTGAAATTGTAGAGAATATCTAATAAAAATTCGATAATAATGAGCAGTAAATAACATGCGTAACCTAAGTAACCATTTGTATTTGACATTTTATTTTTTTTAATTTCGAATTTTTTTAATGACTTTCTGGCTGAGGAAACAGATCCTTTAGAGCTCATCTACATAAGGCGGGCGTTAAGACGGTATCTTACAAGCACAGACTTTTCACAGGACACACTACACATAAAGACAAACAAAGCTGAATGAGAGAAAACATTACTTATATGCATATTTCCTAAATAAGAAAGAGAACAAAAAAATTTCGAGCATACGGCATTATCAGCCTACTTAGTTTCAAGGTGCAGATAATTTACTAAATAAATAAAAGAGATTATGAGTATTACTTAGTTATAGTGTAACATTACGTGTTGTCCTATGCGGCGACAAGTTAATATAATGCAGAGAATTATATTATGTCACAGGTAACTACGATTTTGTCGTGGATTTTTCCAAAGTAGTAATAGTATCATAAGTAGTTATAGCATAAACAGTACAAAATTATTATTGTTTATCTATATTTACCAGGTAAAGGCTTAAATAAAGAGCTCACAGAATACTGCATAGCAAAATAACAATTCCATTAAGGATTGCTGTCTTCTTGCGAGTGAGTGAGGTCAATGGAGTTGCTGCGTTGGTAGCAGGGATGGCGGCGCGAGAGCAATATTTCATGATGTGAGCGTTAATATGGCTACGATAACCGTTTGGCCGTATGCTTTACTGCCATCCGACATATACTGTGTAATACCTACAAAAACATAGAAAACACTACCTCATGCATGTATACCATTCCAATTTTCCGAACACGGATTTCAAGGCTTGATTGACCGAAAGCGGGGTAAGTTAATACTGCAGACATTTACATATTAAATGACCAATAATATTTTTTTGGTTACCAGCTTGATTTCGAGCTGTCGTTCTGACTGTCTGCATATGCAGCTATTCCTGTTACTTCTCTTATAATGATGGCTCAAAAACCCTGCATCATCGGTCCGTATACGCGCGTATATCATACTAAATTATAGGACTATACCACCAGTACAAAAAATACTTCCAGACTTTAGTGAAATTTCACCTATGCCAAACACCGACTACAAACACTGCTCCGCACGCTTAGTATTTGCCGCAAATAGTATTTGCGTTATTGCCGTGCGTATCTGTTTGACAAGCCTTGTTTAGTTGCCAAATACAGTGCACCTGTGCTTGTCAAACAGATACACAAACAGCAAACAACAAACACCCATCCACACGTTTGTTGTTTGCTGTTTGGCCGTTGTTTGCCAAGCGTATGACGGGCTTCTATATGGGCGGCTTTACAAGTGATTTAGGAACAAGCGTATTCATGATGATTGTTTTCGGCATGTCCCTGAAGACGGGAATTGAGATCAAGAAATAAAGCTGAGCCTCTTCGGTCGTCAGAGCTTTTTCCGTAACATAACATCTATAAAACATCGAAACAAAGAAGCGTAGCCATACCTTATTTATAAGGTGTAGCGATGCCTCTTTAGTTCTATGGCTGCGCAATTTAGATAAAAAAAGCACTTGCAGGTGATCAAACAGCACAATACAAAGATGGGGTCTAAAGGACTTTGTTTACAGAGCCGGAAATAAAGTTTAATAAAAAAATACTTACTAATCTGTGGTGGAGAATACGTTTAAAAACTAGATTTACAAAAAAACTTCCACTATATTTGTTACTTAATATAGTATTTGTTTATACGTAATTACGTATATAAGTTACTTCACAACAGTTCACATTATAAAGCAGGATAAATTAATTTAAAATTAACTTGCTACTAATGATACAGCTAATGAATGATTATGATTGACCTGACTGTGTAAGTTGTGTAATATCAACTTCAAAACGTTTCACTTTATATTAGCTACACTACCAATTGTATAACATAGTAATCTACTCTAGTCAAATTACATTGCTTGTTTCCATGCCATACTTGATTATGTATGGTTTGTAAAACAGCATTGTATATTACATTACTGTTTTGATCGCCGTCTGTCATATCATTTTCGTAGTACTTTTGATGTAAATAACATTATCAGAAAATGTCAACGATGAAGCCGACGTGTATTATTTTGTTATTTAATTCGTAATGTGGTGGGAGAACAGTGAAATCTTTGCCGCAACGCGCGAACCATGAAACAGTCTACACTTTCTAATCGGCGCGAACAGTCATAACAAAAGTAATAAAATACAAATAGTGAAAATTATGTCGTACGAGAGTTTGTTATCACGTTTATCTGCTCATGGTCAAGAGCATCTAATTAAATTCTGGGGAGAATTGAGTGAAAATGAGCGGGAACAATTGTCTAATGAAATCGGTAGTCTAGACTTTGGTGAAGTGAACGAAATATACCGTAGGGCTGTGGAATCTTCTAAAGTTATTTTGGAGAAGTTAGACGATGATTTGAGGCCTATACCCAAGACTCATTACGAGTCTGTGCCTAGTTTGAGCAACGAAAAAATTGAGGAGTACGAAGACTTAGGTTTGAAGGAGATTTCTGAAGGAAAAGTTGGTGTTTTGTTATTAGCCGGAGGACAGGCGACAAGACTTGGTTTTGGTCACCCGAAAGGTATGTACAATGTCGGGATACCTTCAAGAAAGACGTTGTTCCAAATTCAAGCGGAGAGAATTATCCGTATTCAAAATATGGCTGCGGAAAAGTTTGGTAAAGAAGGTAAAATTACTTGGTATATAATGACTTCGGAGCATACCATGCAACCGACAGCGGACTTCTTCAGAGATCATTCGTATTTCGGTTTAAATGAGGATGATGTACACTTCTTCAAGCAGGGTACGTTACCGTGCTATGATTTTGATGGGAAAGTTTTTCTAGACGAGAAATTCCATTTATCCTCAGCTCCGGATGGAAATGGAGGCTTATATAAAGCGTTAAAGACCGAAGGTATTCTCGAAAACATAGCACAAAGAGGTGTGCAACATTTGCATGCGCATTCCGTTGATAATATTTTAATAAAAGTCGCAGATCCTGTTTTCATTGGCTATTGTAAGAGCAAGAACGCAGATTGTGCAGCAAAAGTAGTTCAAAAGTCATCTCCGACGGAAGCTGTCGGTGTTGTCTGTCGAGTTAATGGACACTATAAGGTTGTTGAATATTCTGAATTAACTGACGAAGCAGCTGAACGAAGAGATCCTGACGGCAGATTAACATTCTGCGCTGGAAATATTTGCAACCACTACTTCTCCTCTGAATTCTTAACAAAAATCTGCAATTTTGAATCTAAATTAAAGTTGCACCTAGCCAAAAAGAAGATTCCGTATGTTGACAGCAATGGTGTCCGCCAAAAACCGTCCGAACCGAACGGTATTAAAATTGAAAAGTTTATATTCGATGTTTTTGAGTTTGCCGAAAACTTTATTTGTTTAGAAGTGGCTAGGAATGTTGAGTTTTCGGCGTTGAAGAATGCTGATTCGGTGAAGAAAGACTGCCCTTCCACTGCCCATGAGGACCTTTTAAGGCTACACAGGAAATACGTCAGGGACGCAGGTGGTATTGTGAGTGATAATATTGACGTTGAAATTTCGCCACTTTTGTCGTACGGCGGAGAGAATCTGGAAGAACTGGTGAAAGATGAAGTGTTTACGATATCTCCATTCCATTTGAAGAGTTTACAGGAGTCCTCTACGAACGGTGTTAACGGTATTCACTAAGTTTATCAGTCTAAATGTTTGCTCAATTCATATTTGCGCAGAATTGGAGCATGTCAATGTGGTGGCAATTTTAATGGAAATTTATTTTTAATTATACAGGGTGATTAATTGATACAAGGCAGCTACCATTATCCATTATTGATACAGGAAACGTTTTAGAGGCTGCTATTGATGAGTTAAAATAGTTTGATTGAATTAAAAAAAAAATCGTATGGTTAGCAAGAAGAATTAAATTTTTCACAAAACGTTTCTTTTTCATTCAGAAAAAGAAAAGTTATGAATATGATATGACTACTTAATTTTAAAGATCAGTCACTGTGGGAGTTTCTATAATATTTTTTACATATTTTTTTTAACATCATTCAATCTAGTTACTTATAAATGATTAAATGTTTTTGTAAGAAGCTAAGATACTCTAGAAAGTCACAAAAACCTTTTACCGTAAATTCCGTAATAAAAATTATGAAATTCTGTCCAGAAAACTGTTATAAGAAATCATTAATTGGTCTGCAAAAATATTTCGACAAACAATTGGTCATATGCATAAATTTATGGAAAAATTCTACAGTGAATAGGAAGAAGTAATTTTACCCAATTATTTTTCATACTCTTTTTTTTTTCAAAATCTGTAATTGCCACTTGTAATAATTTATATTGATCTTCTAAAACTAGTTTTCCTATAATGCTTAATTAGTTAATCGGTATCCTTGCTGCCCCATTTTAATTTACCGCCCTGTATATAATCCCGAAAGTATTACCATTATTAGAAAAGAAATTATTACAAATATATGGCAGAGATCTCCAATTATTGACGGACCGTTTCTAAAACAAATAAAATTGTACTGTTGAAAGTCTGCACAAAATTTAGCAGTTCGACTCCAAACTGCAGTTCAAACGTTGACCCACTCAGTGCCGAAAGCAGCCCATCGGCATCACAGTGCTAATAAAATAATATCTTTTTTTTTTTTATGAAATTTTGTTTTTATCCAAGTGTGTCTTTACACTCTTCATATCTATTAATATCTCTCACACTCTTCTTAAAAATACAATACGTATAAATACCTAACATTTTTTTTCGTATAATAGTGTAATTTTATAAAGTTGATTGTTAGCACTTGGTGGAACATTATAATCATAATGTTATAATAAAGCACTTGAACTGTTCCACGTAATTATGGTCATTTTTACCAACAGATAAATGTTTTGTAGAAACACAAACACCATCTGTTTACCTTGATGCCTTAGCGGCGAAACCGGTCGATTATTGCATTATGAGAGTTTTTTTTTTGTTATAGCTAAAATTTTTCTACAAATTCATAAAAAATATTAGTGAGTTAGAAGCGCCATATAAAAAAACTGGTTTATATTACGCTTTAACTCTGACTCCGGCGATATGAATTGAGCAAAAATATATATTTGTAGTCAATATAGTCAGAATTTTTGTTTAAAAAACGTATTTTGCTTTACACATAAGTATGTATGCATTTTTAGTCATGTATTATACTCTTAAAACTGCATAAAAGATTTGTTTTTTTTAATTTAAAAAGTTTGAGCCAAATTTATTTACAAAAAAAATATATTTTATTTCTACTTAAAAATATTATTTTTGTTTTTTTTTTTATTATAATGAAGTTATAAATATCACAGTTAAATTAATATATATTTTTATGAATACATTCATGAATTTAGTGATTATAATAAAAAGAAACAGCATATGATTTTTTATTATTACTTCGTAATAGCTTTTTTTTAATGGGGTTATTCAGTACCTACATACATACATTATATTAAATTAATGAACTCACAATAAAAAACACATATTTATTTTTTAAATTTAATATGTTTTCTTTTCCAAAATTTTTCAAAACGAAAAAATACTATAGAATAAAAATTACATTGTGTAAAATTTTATTGAAAGCGGTTCAGTAATTTAGGATTCCATCGCGGACAAACAACGTGACACGAAATTTTTATATATTAAGAAGATGTAATGTAAAACTGAATACCTCTCAGAATATCTTATCATCATAAGATATCAGACCCCTTACCACCAACTTTTATTGCGATTCAATAACTGAATAGAATGCTTATTCATACCAATGAATAAACGACTCTATTCAATTTGAAATAAAGTCGCTTATTCATTGGTATGAATAAGCAGTCTATTCAGTTATTGAATCGCAATAAGAGTTGGTGATAGGGGGGCAGATCATTATCAGAGTTGTTGGAAATTGTTTTCCCAGTACTCCCAGTCACTGGGAAGTGCACTTTTGCATTAAAAATGTATCTACTTTAGTAAATTAAGGATACAAAATGCAATAATTGTTTTAAATGTAAATATGCACAAATATATTTTAATGTCGCGTCCTTGTTAACCAAACCTAGGAAAAATAATTACTCATTAGAAAAAAACCTTTTTGTTTAATTAATTATTTTTTTGACTATGTCGTATTGGTACGGAAATTTATTAAAAAATACAATAGGCTATTTGACAATGTTAAAAAATTGTATAAATCATTTAACAATATCGTAAAATACACAAAACTATAAAGATCTGCCCCCTTACCACCATCTCTTATTGCGACTCAATAACTGAATAGATTGCTTATTCATACCAATGAATAAGCGACTCTATTTCAAATGGCATAGAGTCGCTTATTCATTGGTATGAATAAGCAATCTACTCAATTATTGAACCGCAATAAGAGATGGTGGTAAGGGGGCTGCAAACTTTCATTCTAATATCTTCCGTCCGACGTATTTTAGGGTCGAGCAAAGTTTGGCAGGAAAGTCTATTTTAAAAGTATGAAACTATTAAAAAAATATATTTCCATTGGATAAGCAATAAAAAATACTATAACTTTTATTACGATACAAATTACATAAACGTAATATTTAACATAGCTGTCGTACAAATTTCTGATTTGCTGTACATACAAAATACAGACTTCACAAGTCTGTATTTTGTATGTACAGCGTCATAACCTAGTAGCCTGTTGTATGGAGCGTTTTCAGGAAAGTCCCATATTGTAATTTTCAAATTAACATATCTCGAGAGATTTTTGTGCTATCAAAGTAATTCTTTCACGTGTGGTTTTATTATTATGAATTTTGATGTCCATATATATAAAGACGAAAAAAACGGTAGTCAAATAGCCTATTGCCAAAGGAAATCATTAGTGAAAAGACCTATGTAAATATTTCTTCACGCTTCGTTGGGTTATATATGGTTTTATGAACAGCGAAGTAAGAACGCGCCATACGTATGTTTATTATGTGCGTATATTTGTAAAAAATATATAGTATTTGTATTAATGCTCAAATTATATTTTTAATTCTCGTTAATGACGACGCGACATTGATCAAATGCTGATGAAATTAGCACTAATTTGTATTATTAAATGATTAGATAAGTAATTAAATTACAAGAAATATTTTAATTGATCTATTATACAGGATGGACACGCAAATGAGTCTAGGTCATTAGGTAGTTAATTTTAAATATATTGCTGAACATGAAATTAATTCAGGGCACGTTAAGCCGTCGGTCCCGGCTCTTGTCATTAGATAACAATCGTTAAACTAAGTCAGTCGCCTGTGGGCGCCTTGAAAACACTGGCGGCGGGCCTCCGCCAACCCGCAGTTGGGCAGCGTGATGGAGTAAGCTCTAAACCCCTTTCATTGAGGGGAGACCCGTATCCCAGCAGTGGGATGACTAAGGGTTGACGACAAAAAAGAAAGAGTCCACTAAATGACATTGAAAAATAATTTATTGTAATAGGCCCTGAAATTAGGGTCTTTTGGCAGTACTGTAGCGTAGAGTCCAATCATTTGTCAATTCATAGCATCTTGTCAAATGTCTTGATGACGTCTTGTGTTGGCTTGTCGTCCAAGTGTGAAACTTTAAGACGACAAGTGTCAATCAGTACATTTTGACAATCTGGACCCGTCACCTTCCTAGCGACATCTAATGTCAGAAAAAATATCAAACATCCCCATTAGGTTGATACTGTTGATTGTTGGCCTTTTTTTACGGGAAGGAATTACATTGCTATCACTGTGTCTCCTGTGTAGCCAGGATTAACAGCGGCGACCGCCAAAAAAGGCAATGAACAGTGAAGTCCATTGCAGTCCCGGGGTAAGACTACGGCTGCCTTGGAACTCACAAAGAATTTAATCACAAGAAATTACTAGGAGTAAGAAACTTTTGGAGTTTGACTTCCTCTGTTAGCAGTGTCTGACAGCAATATAGCAAATAAGGCATTAAAAGACTAAAGAGATATATAAATTGTCTTATATTAATTATTGTTGTAATAAAACTTCTTTACCACGAAAATGATGTCGGTAACATAAATAATATTAAAAAATATTCGACAATAATAATTAAATTAATTACCTGCGTAGTTGTTTTTTTTTTTTGAAAATTTTTACGGCAACTTTTTTCGTAAGTGGCTTGAGAAAAACAAACTTTGCAGCAAATTTCTGTGTCAGTCAAAATTATTTTTGTAAAAATATTAGAATAATTTAGTAATTTGTCAATCGGTTTATAAATAAATTAGAATATTTTAGGCTTTATTGTACTTTATTATTGTAAATTAGGCTTAACTTTGTAAATAAAATTACATATTGACAAATTACTTTTGTTTGCTTGTGATGTTTTTTTTTTTTCTAATATGAGCAGCCACTTCTAGACTGCCCTTAAGTAAATTAAGTATATTATAATGTAAAAAAAAATTAGGCAATAAAATTTATTTCCAAATTGAAATGTGATTTGTATATTATTTTTAAATTGTTTTATTGTAAATAAATAGCATAATTAGAATTTGCTAGACTTTTTAATAAGTTGTTTCTTAGATTTTGAAATGTAAATTAAATTGTAATATAGTTATTAGTCATACAATACGTTACTGTTAATTTATTATTTCAGGTATTGAGTCTACGTGATGGATAAATCTATTTATTTATTACACTAGCTGAGCCGACTGACGTTGTCCTGTCTTCTTCACAATGAATATTGAATTCGAATTGGTTTCGAAATCTGTCAAATGACTGACTGTTCTGTCAAACGACATAAAGTTACATTAGAAAAGTTTATATGGTCGTTCTGTTTTCTTAAATTTTCAAATTTTCCGCGCAACTTTCTTTTTTTTTTTTTTCATAAGAATATTCTGTTGACATTAATACAACATAGAAAGAATTAGCGACATTGTTCCTTCCGTACACGCGTGATGCAATGATCACGGGAAATAGTATAGATAAAGGAAATTATATATAGTTATTAGTCATACAAGATATCGTCGTTGTCAAACCAAAATCTGCTATGTGCATTTTTTTATTTTTTTACAATTTGACAATTGCGCCTGGTAAATGAACCAAACTGTCGTACAAGTCGTGTCGTATAAGTACTATATGACGTACTGTGACAATTATTCAGCACATAGCAGTTTTTTCATATGATGGTTTGGTTCATTTACCAGTCGCAATTGTCAAAATGTTAAAAATATAAAAATGCACATAGCAGATTTTGGTTTGACAACGATATATTACTATATTATCGGTATATTACTATATATTATTACGATATATTTACTTACTTTAGTGCTATTTTTTTTTCTTACGAATCCAATTGCAATATGCGCACACTCAGCGGTGTAAATTGCCGCAGATCGGCTTACTACTACTCGTAAATGACGCACACCCCTGTCGTGGACAAGGTTCTTTTATAGTGTATTTATTAAATCTTTAACATTTTCACTATCCTAAAACTGTTACAAATATAATTACAATTTTGTCAATGATGCATAACATTAATTTAATAAGAGTAATACATATAAAATGAAGCAATAGCTGATAACTATATTATCTCATTCATTTATTATACGAGATAATATAGTACGACTAGTAACTATATTACAATTTACCCTATTCTGTCTTGTACGGGGATCGACCAGGCGATATTCGAGGACCAAAGTAGTCATTGCGTGCCATTTGACCACCCAGCTTAAAAAAAAATGCGATTTCATAGGTAAATTCCTAATATCATAACGAACTATATATTTTGACGGGAATGCTTACGTCTTAAAAATTGCTTCCATTGGGCAATTCAAATAAACGAATGATACAATACAATACTCTTTATAGCACCATAAACAGTAAAAAATTATGTCAATAATCACTAAAAATAATAAGTACAAAAGGCGGCCTTATCGCTTAGCAATCTCTTCCAGGCAACCTTAGGGTAGAGGAGACCTGAAATATAGGTAGATGGCGCAGCATATACTACATAATAATGAATGAATGATGACAAAATAGGGGATTTAGTTTGCTGTTGCAGCTTCAAATCTATCATCTCCATCCAAAATTCAATTACACCACTGGATAAATGAAGGATCAAAGAATTTATTACGCTAAGAGAACTATGGAACATCGCGTGCGGGGGAGGGGGAGCGCTGCCATTTTGAGATAATTTTAGTTCATATAACGTATTCACGTACAGCACACGGCCGTGTCCATGACACAGACACACCTCAATTTTTTGTTTGTTTGTAATATCTTTATTGCACTAAATAAAACAATAATAATATAAAAGTTTACATAGAATAAAAGTACAAAGGCGGACTTATCCATCTAAGGGATCTCTTCCAGTCAACTTTTAAATATTTGACAGGATTCTGTAAATATGTATATCCCGAGGGTGGAATCAGAGTACAAACGAAGAACAAGTTATATTAACTTATTATGTTGAATTCAATGTAGTTGATACTAGCAGTTCAAGGTTTTATCATAGGATCTTTTTAAAGCCGATTTGAAAGAATCCACAGAAGAGGACATTTTTACATCAATTTTTTCTATTTACATTTACATTTTTTTCTATTTTATTAAAGAACTCTCCCTACCGCTCGTTTACAAAGTGGTGTGTGCATACTATACCCAGCCGTAGATATTGTACCCAACATATGCGACGTGACGTGATTGTGACGAGCTCGGTGGTCGAATGGTTAGCAATGGCCACTTTGACTCCGAGGTCGCGGGTTCGATTCCCGCACAAGAAAAACATTTGTGTGCATGAACATGTCTGTTTGTGTTAGTCTGGGTGTTTTCTATGTATTATAAGTATGTATTTACAAAAAAAAATGTATTTAAGTACATTTATCAGTTGTCTAGTACCCATAACACAAGCTTTGCGCTTAATTTGGGACTAGATGGCGCTGTGTAAATTGTTCAGAAATATTTATTATTTATTATATGCGCCTTGTTGCCTTTGATTATAATTGATTAAATTGATTGTCATTACCAAGAATCAATGCCTGATATGATAAAATTTACATAAGTATTGATAAAAAATGTACTTAAAATAGTCATAATAATAGAAAGAGATTTTATACATTGTTCCTTATACATACATTAAAGAATTGATTAATTATTAAATTGTTTGATTTTGTTTTGGCGTACAACTGGACCGTGTTATGCAGAATAGATCCAACCGTCAAAATATGCCAGATTGAGAGATATCATAATCATCATCATCAGGTCATTTTAGTCTCCACTACAGGAGCACGACCCTCTCTCGTCCGTCTCAGACAGAAGGAGGATTTGGCCTACATTCCCCACGCTGGCCAAACGGATTGGGGAGGCCTTATCGATGTTTTATTATGTATTTCCCTTAGTCGCCTTGTACGACATCCACGGGAAGAGACGGAGTGATTCTATTCTAGTCTGCCGGGAACCACACGGCCAAGATATACATAGAAACTTAAAATCGAGTATTATATATTCGTAACAGATTCTATGACCAAAGCTTCCCAAAATTTATACTCTGTGATATTTATATTCCTATTAAAGCTTTAATAGCTTTAACTTACAAGTAATAATTAATTAATTGAAGTGGCAGTGGGCAGGGCACATAGCACGGAGGACGGATGACCGATGGGGTCGAAAGGTGCTCGAGTGGAGACCACATACCGGCAAGCGCAGCGTAGTCGTACGTCCACCCACAAGGTGGACAGACGACCTCATTAAGACCGTAGGATCGCGCTGGAGCCGCTTCCAACCGGTCGTATTGGAGATCCTCTTGGAGAGAGAGGGGAGGCCTATGTCCAGCAGTGGACTTTCAATGGCTGAGATGATGATGATGATGAAAAGTAATAAAATGTCAGTTGCATCTATTTTTTGGGGTGTAAGTGGTTCATCAAGATCTTTGAACCAAAGCCAACTTCACCTGCATGCGGTGCACCCTGCTGACTGACAAACGAAGCTCTGGCGAAAAGAGAGGTAAGGAGCGTAATTGTAAGCTACCCGACTGGGGAACGTACCTCCACCTCACAGAATACCGCAGCCAAATAACGGTTCCCTTGAGGGCTGTTGTGTTCCTGCGAGTGAGTGAGGTCACCAGAAAGGAAGGAGATGCTGCGATGGCAGCGGGGGTGGCGGCGCGCGAGCGATATTTTATGTTGCAAGCGTTAATATGGCTACGGTAACCGCTTCAGATCAGGCGGGCCGTATGCTTGTCTGCTACCCGACGTAGTATAAAAAAAAAAAAAAATCCGCATAACAGAGTCCAACTTTTATCATCATTATCACACTGTATTCCCTTCCTCGGAGGGCACGTTAAGCCGTCGGTCCCGGCAGTAGTCACTAGATGACAATCGTTAAGCCAAGTCAGTCAACCTTTGGAAGCATGAAAACACTGGCCTCCGCCAGCCCGCAGTCGAGCAGCGTATTGGAGTATGCTCTAAACACCTTCGATTGATGAGAGACCCCGTATACCAACAGTGGAATATACCACAGAACGTAGATATAGAGATTAGAAATGCTTATAAGACGCATTTTTTTTTTTAATTTTTTTTTTTTTATACTACTTCGGATGGCAGACAAGCATACGGCTCGCCTGATGTGAAGCGGTTGCCGTAGGCATATTAACGCTCGCAACATAAAATATCGCTCGCGCGCCGCCACCCCCGCTGCCAACGCAGCATCTCCTTCCTTTCTGGTGACCTCACTCACTCGCAGGAACACAACAACCCTCAAGGGAATTGTTATTTGGCTGCGGTATTCTGTAAGGTGGAGGTACATTACCCAGTCGGGTAGCTTACAACTACGCTCCCTACCTCTCTTTTCGCCAGAGCTTCGTTTGTCAGTCAGCAGGGTGCACCGCGTGCAGGTGAAGTTGGCTTTGGTTCAAAGGTGTTGATGAACCACTTACACCCCAAAATTTTTATAACATTCGCTCAAAACCAAATTCGCTTGGCAGGGGTGAAACCATTTTACTATCCTGCCGAGCGCACATTTTGTTTTGAGCAAATTTTTGCTCGTTTGGTCGATATTCGCTCAATGTCTGTTTTCACTGCGAACAAATTTATGTTCGTTTTGAACAGTTTTCTGGCCTTGCTGTGTTCTTACTCTGCAGATCGCAGCCCAAATTGAGCAAATAAATGAGACAATGAGCGAGCAAATGTACGCGCGAACGTGCGAACGCATGTTCATAACTCTTCAAAACCCTAAATGAAAATGCAGCATTCGTTCTGAGCAACAGCCCCCCTAGCCAAGTGTAATTCGTAGCTTATGTTCGATTTTGACAAATGTCACGTGATTTATCTAACGTTCGTTATGAGAATTGACAAATGTCACGTGATCTATCTAACGTTCGTTACGCTACGAATTACACTTGGCTAGGGGGGCAGAGCATTAAACGGCTCGTCTGGTGTCCTATCTTTTAAAAATCTACGCGAAAGATGTGGTGGACAATGAGTGGAAATAAGAAAGACAATGTAAACGCAACTTTTAACGACACACACAGCAATGAAATCCGCGAGTGTATGTCGGCACGTTTTTATACTGGGGTAGAAATATATGTATCCAAACAAAATTATGACTCGCAACCACAGCCTGTCTATGTTCTACTATCTACGCACATCATGTCTCTAAATATCTGGTATACCTATTTAAGCCTATTTTGTGAACCATTTTTTTATTGGTTATTTAAAGTTCCTAATAAACACACATAATATAACTATAGGTGCTTTCACAGTTATATTATTGTGACATCTTTAACACTTAAGTTATTAAAATTTTAAGATCGCAGATCGTTCTAGTTTTATGTATTTTACGTTACTGATACAGAGTTTTTATAATTTTAGAACATTGTTCGCATGCCTATTCTGTTTAGGTACCGACTCAATAATTTTTTTCCGCTTTCTTTGCAAGGATATTATTAACATGTTCCGTTAAAATGTCTCCATCTGGCCTGATGGAGTATAGGCGAATACCAAATATGGGGACCACCATCACTGCGATTAGCGCAGCGCTAGCGGCACCTTGAGGAAGGAATAGGGAAACACGTGTGCCTGGCAGGGTCGCCATGTAAAGGTGGTAAGCAGGAGATGATGCAAACGTCTGAATAGTTTTACATTTGGTTTATTAGTCGTTCAAATTACATTGACGAACTTATAAATATACTCTTAAATACTATATCTATAAATACATATTATAACATACCTTACCCTACACAGCAGCGAATTCCACAACTACATATATGGTAAAAAATTTGATGTCTGTAAAGTCTGTTTACGGACGATAATTTTACGTGATAACGTCATAAGAAAACATCGGGCGATGGAGTGGAAGTAAGATGGATGAGTCACAAACCGAACGCTTAGGCCGATCGTGACTCTCTATCCCCTGTTCCGCGCTCTTGCTTGCACCCTCGGCCCAGGCGGAACGTGACAATGAGTCATGCTTTTTCGTTCGTGCAGCCGGCGTTCATCGATTTATAAGTCGTTATCACGTGAATGCAGCCTATGCAGCTCCGGCATTTGAAAGAATTGTCTATCGGTGTGTTGATTGCATTATTATGGTTCTTGGTCAGTGATTCAGATATGTTATCAACTTGATAACGACGGGGATTTTGAATACAATAACAAATTATGTAGGTAATTGGGGTGTAAGTGGTTCTTCATCATATTCGAACCAAAGTCAACTTCACTTGCTTATGGTGCATCCTGCTGACTGACAAACGAGGCTCTGGCGAAAAGAGAGGTGGCATAGCGTATTTTTTAAGCTACCCGACTGTGGAAGTACCTCCACCTCACGGAATACCACAGCCAAATAACAATTCCCTTAAAGGTTGTTGTGTTTCTGCGAATAAGTGAGGTCACCAGAACGAAAGGAAGCAGTATAGGTTGGCAACGGATCGGCGACACATTGGCGATGCTGATCTGCATGGGCGGTGGTGATTGGTTTCCATCAGGTGACCCACATGTTCGTATTGCCTCGCGCGCCCCCCCCCCCCCCCCACTCATATAAAAAAGGTATGTTTTATGTAGCAGCAACGTCAGTTTAGTGTTAACATCATTTCTTTTGGCATAGGTACGATTAAACAAGCATGTCGCCTGACGAAAGCAACTGTTGCAACCAATGGACGCAACTGCAAAATAAAGTATCTTTTTTATTTATTTTGTATTTAAAACTTTAATAACCACAATAAACTGATACCACAGTATAAGTTTATGTAACTATTTAGGTATAGCTATGCAACAGGAGGATTAGATTTCATATGGCCATTCATATATGATGCAATTTAATATGGCCATATTTATATAGAAACTTAAATTACATTATTGGATGAATGTATATGAAAAAAATCATTCTTCTTCTTTCTTTCTTTTTTTATTGTAACTGCAATGGGTTTTTTTAATGATAGATAACGTGACTTAGTTCGTAAAATATGCCGTGCGCATTAACACCGGTTCGGTACTTATAATGTCGTAACTATTAATTTTGTAATCGGGCGAGTCCACTTGAAAACCAGTTTGGGCGGTTTTGTAATGAAATTGAAAACAATTCTTGACCTCTGATGATAGAGGTTCATTTTTTTAGGCGAAAATAATCTCGTGGGCTTGTAGGTCGGTTTATTTGTTGTTCTGAGAGTCAATGAATCCCTATTTCCCTATTTCCCACGGCATCACGCGTGAACGGCTGGACTTACTTCGCTATTTCTTTTCATTTTGTATTTGTTGTTGTCAGGATAATGGTCATATGAAAGAAAGAAATAAGAAAGTTACGCGGAAAATTTTAAAAATATAAAAGACTATATTTCTAATGTAACTTTATAAATTAATGTCGTTTGATGTCAATCATTTGAGCGATTGCGCAAAATAAATTCGAATTCAATAATCATAGTTAAGAAGACAACGTCTGTCGGTGCAGCAGTATATTTAAAGGTACTTTTAGATACAGTACTTATTTATAATTGTTGTTTGCTTCATTTATATTAATTTTAATTGCTGTATTTATTACTACTTCTTCCCTTTCTTGTGTTCTACACTTTATATTTGAGGTCTTCGCCACTCACAATTTATATCCAACACTCGAAGGTTGTCTGGTAGAGATCTCTTATAGAGATAAGCCCGCCTTTGTACATCTCTATTTTTAAGTGTTTTTATGTACATGTATTTTATGTTCGTTATGTACAATAAAGATAATACAAACAAACAAACAGTAATAAATAAATATTCTTGAACCAATTAGGTACACACCGCCACATGACATAAAACACAGTTCCGAACTTCCGATCCAGTATCATTGTCACAAAATGTCAAATTTGGTATTCACATAACACAATGTGATACTTCAAAGTTTAAATGGGATTATATCAAAATATGGCCGAAAATTAAATAAACAAGAATGTTGATTTGTCAACAAAAGAATTATTTAATTAATTAGTAAATTGAAATACTTTTTTATATTTTCACATAATCGTTGCCTCGTTGATTTTTTTTTTGTAACCGACGTGAATGGGGTATAAGAAGAACATGACATTTTAATAATCTATAGGTATTTTAATTTCCTTGATCGATAATAAATTCGTGACCAAAGAGTTCCTACTCTTTGTTCGTGTCGTAGTCATGACTATAAATACCGCAGTACCTACTTTAATTCTATGCTACACATAAAGTCACTTTCCCTCTCAAAAATAAATGTCAAAAAGGCAGCATGGCGCGTCTCCCGCGCAAATGCCAAGGTCAGCCGACAGTCACTTTATTAAATAATGCGAGACACGAATGTTAAGTTATAAGAAATGTTGATTCAAATTTTTATTATGTATTTTATATCAATAATATTGCTGTTTCTTATTCTGTTGTCCTGATAATTGTAAATTAAATATTCATCTGACTGTAGGTAGGATGCGGGTTCTATAGACCATAGACCCTAGATCAAATTTTTCGTTAGTTTCCCCAAATAGTTTATTCCGAATTTTATAATAAAACGTATAATATCAATGATTGTATTGTACCAATCAATATTCGTCGTTCTAGATCAGTGTTTTTTTTAACTTTTTCATGACGCGACCCCCATGTAAGTAGAAATCTTTTGCTATCCTATAAGATTCCTAACCTGTACATATATATTTTGGTAAATTACATAAATGATACAAATATCAAATCCGTACATTTTTATTTATTTTCATAGTTAAATATCGGTTAATATGATAAACAATAAACATAGCCGTCGATTACGTACCGAAATAAACATTTTCTTAATAAAAATATATTTTTGAATATGTATGTATGTACACTATGTACTCATTTTTACAGCTTCGCGACCTTCCGCAACGCTCTTGTCTAGGCTAATAGGCTTGCCAACTTCAAAATTCGAATTTGCGGGAAATGTTGATTTCAAATGCGGGACAAGGATTTAAAAAGCGGGATCTAATGAATTTTGTTTAGAATACAAAAAACGTAACTTTTCTTTGCAAATCAGGATGAGAAGTAAAATAAGACACCTTGTTAGTTAAATAATATTCAACATTTACTAAAAAAAAAAGACAGTATAATTTATACTTTATCGTGAAAACTACTTACCAATAAGTTACTTTTTAAACGAGTATTTGTCTTGAGATTGCGCATTTGATGTATCTAATTCCGAAAAGCGGGATATTTAACGTCCCGCTCACTCGCTGAGCGGGACGTCTTGTTAAGGGTCTCAGTAACGGGACGTCCAGCGTATAGCGGGAGTAGCGGGACGGTTGGCAACCCTAGTTGCGACCCACTATTTGAAAAACTCTGGTCTAGAATCTAAATGATGAGGTGCAATTCGCGTGTCAGTGTAATCGGTCACGCTAGTTAGGCAACGTCGACTATAGCCTGTCTATTGATGGGTTTATTTATCTCGAGCTCCACCGTGCTATTTGGGAAACCAACAAAAAACTCTGCTGTAGATGATGTGGTGCAATTCTCGTAATTAAAATTTAATCAAAATTCAGTTCCAATCCGGCGCGCTAGCGATATATCATGTTGCGAGCGTTAATATGGCTACGGTAATCGCTTCACATCAGGCGAGACGTATGCTTGTATGCCATCCGGCGTAATATAATTACACCCTTTTTGAAGAACAGGAAGAACTTCGACGGAGAACCAAAATTGTCGACAAGACAAGTCTTCCGAGATTGCAAGCTGAAATGGCAATTGTGAATGAAATATTATTTGTGATCCGGGGGGGAGCCTTGATGTAAAAAAGGTTGGGAAACCCTGTTCTAGCTGGTCCGATGACCCTAGGAAAGCGGCTGGAAGCGGATGGATGCGGAAGGCGGAGGATCGTATTTGGTAGAAAGCATTGGGGTAGGCTTATATCCAGCAGTGGATAGATACCGGCTGATGATGATGATGACAAAAGAGAAACAAAAATATTTTCTATTATCTTAGTATTTCTTAACGGTCGCTGGTGGTTACCATACAACAACGGTCGAGTTCAATGACCGTCGCTACAGAATACCAATCGACTGGCGTTGTGGACAATTTTACCTTATGCCAGAGACAATTTGTGACTCATTTGTGTTTAGAATGCAGTATAAGGGTGTTCCCACACCAATGCCGACCATGACTTGTTGGGAATAAGTAGAAAACCGGCCAAGTGCGAGTCGGACTCGCGCACGGAGGGTTCCGTACCATTATCTATAAAAACGGCAAAAAAAAATGTATTAGAGTGGAGGCCGCGCGTAGGACGACGAAGTGGTGGGCGTCCTCCCTCTAGATGGTCCGATGACCTATAGAGAGCGGCTGGGAGCGTCTGGATGCGGAAGGCGGAGGATCGCATCTGATGGAAAGCATTGGGGAAGGCATATATCCAGCAGTGGGTAGATACAGGCTGATGATGATGATGATGAATAATAAATTACTGTTTTATAAATGAAACATAAATATTATTAGGACCGTTTATTATTACGTTACACAAGAACCACAACATAATCAATTGAACGCCATATTAACCATAGACATAAAACTCCCTAAACCATAGACGATACATATTACTTAAACTAAAGAACAATATTATTTATTATTATTGAACCATAGATGATACATGTATAATTATAGAACCCATTCCGATCGGCTACGATTGATGAACTATTACGAAAAATCGGTTTCTTCGCAACGAGGCACACCGTCAACTGTTAGACTGTGACTGGTCAGGACGGGAAAAAAAAATCCGAACAAGTCACACTAATCGATGGGACAACTTTTTCTACTTGTTCCCAACAAGTCACACCAGAGATGGGGTGTGACTCGTTGGGAGAATGAATGAATGAATGATTTATTTATTTATTGAAAAATGTTCCCAACCAGTTACACTGTTACAAGCTGTCGCCTCTAGGTACTTTCTTTCCATCCTGTAATACTACTACTAATTAGGATTTTGAATGTTAATGTTAATGAAATTTTATTAGGAAAAAATATTATTTAGCAAATTGCTCGATATCGCGATTATTTTGGGTTGTTTGCGTTGGTGTAGTGGTTCATCAATAGTTTTGAACTAGAGTCAATATTTCCCTTAAAAGGCTGGCGAGCCCTTGATGTTGCTGATCTCCATGGGCGGTAGTGATTGCTTTCTACCAGGTCCACATGCCCGTTTGCCCCCCCCCCCCCCCCTCTCGTATAAAGTGTGAAAATAGTCGTAAAATTCCTACAGTTAATACATTTATTTGACCAAAGAGAGTAGAATCAGAACTAAATATATTCTGCATCTTTTACCCATACGATATTTAATGCGACACCTGTACAAACATTGTCTATAGATGTACACCAAAGACACTCAAGGACTTTTTGGCGCGAACTTGGTAAGCGCGGTTGTGTTTCTGAACAAATTTTCATAATTTATTGTATAATGAGGAGCACCCTCCACTACCAACTCTCTCATCACGTTATTACAATAATATTGTATTAACAATTTTATTATTAGCAATTTGGTATTATAATGCCTCTATAATACTTCATTATAATACAGACATATACACAGATAATAATATGTATCATGAATAGTTACTTGCACCTATCAATAGGGTATTGATAGGTGCAAGTAACTAATCATTTGAGTCCATAAAAAACCGTTTAAAAATAGTAGAAATATTGATTAAAAGTTTTTGAACCGGAGCTGCCGAGTACTTAATTCCAAGAAGTCGTGCAAAACAGCAGAATAATTGCACTATCGGTTTTATTCTTGACTTATTACAAGTAATGGACGAACAGCAAGATTCCTGACGATAATTTAGAGCATGACCCTGAAGCCATATGCAATTAAAAAAAACGAATGTTAACAAAATCGGAGGATACAGTTTGGTGTTGCAACTACAAAACTATCATCTCCATCTAAAATTCAATCACACCACTGGATAGATGAAGGATTAAAGAATTTATTACGCTAATAGTTCTTACAACAATGAATAGGCTTCACGTATTAATTGATTAATATTTTTAATGAAGAAGCAAACTACCTACATTGTGATGTTCTGTTGTTAGGTAGAGGGTTAACCTTAAGTCTGTCCTTTCGACCTGAACGGAAATTACTAATTATCGTTATACCTAACAAACAGACTATCCTTTTTTGTATATCAATAATGAAAGGTTGAAAGATGGGACAGTATGATTTAAAAATTTCTTGGAAGATGGGTCGGTCAATTTGATACCATACCTTATAAGGCTGTAGGTACTTTCCATGGTTTATGACCTCACCGTTTGGGGTGTATTGGGGTGTAAGTGGTTCATCAACATCTTTGAACCAAAGCCAACCTCACTCACTCCTCACACACATAATTTTAGTGCATATAACGTATTCGAGGACAACACAGGGCCGTGTTCATGACACAGTCACCCCATTTGTTTATAAGAAACCTATTAATTGAAGTTGACGCCTTTACAGATAATCATCATCATCAGGTCCGTTTTAGTCTCCATCTTAGGAGCACGACCCTCTCTAGTCCGTCCTAGACGGAAGGAGGATTTGGCCTACACTCCCCACGCTGGCCAAACGGGTTGGGGGGGCCATCGATATTTGATAATGTATTTCCCTTAGTCGCCTTGTACGACATCCACGGGAAGAAACGGAGTGATTCTATTCTAGTCTGCTGGAAACCACACAGCCATAAAACACACAGATAATATTAATCTAATAATTTATAGATATTACTGCCCCCTTACCACCATCTCTTATTGCGATTCAATAACTGAATAGAATGCTTAATAAGGATCGACTTAATACTAAGAAACACTTTATGCAAATTACTAAATTTAGACCTTGATGACCGGGCCTGGCTGCAAGCTACATTGCCTATACGCTTTGGCGGGCTCGGTATCCGCAAAATTACTAGTGTAAGCCTGCCGGCATTCTTGTCGTCGGTCCACAGTACCGAAGAATTGACCCGGAAAATCCTTTCTCCTACACGGGTTACTTCGGAGGTAGTGTGTTTGTCAGACGCCATGAATGCCTGGAAGGTGGCCTGTCCGAGTAATGATATACCCATCAACCCTTCCTCCCAGAGACGGTGGGATTGGCCGCTGTGTGAGTTAGTCCGCAAAAATCTTATTGTCACATCGACTAACTCTGCAGAGCGGGCTCGTCTACTGGCTGTGGGAGAATGGGAATCGGGCCTTTGGCTGCAAGCGTTGCCGTCTCCGAACATAGGTACTATGTTGGATGACGGCACTTTTCGTATAGCAGCCTGCCTCCGTTTAGGAATTTCTTGCATCGTTCCGCATCGTTGTCGATGTGGGGAAGATGTCGACCGGCTCGGACACCATGGCCTCTCATGTTGCAGGAGCGCTGGCAGAATCCCACGTCATGGCAGCATTAATGATATTATTCGTCGGGCCCTTTCCACCGCCGGCGTCCCAGCAGTTTTGGAACCAAACGGTCTGGTACGCGACGATGGGAAGAGACCAGACGGTATGTCATTGCTGCCATGGAAGATGGGTAGACCTTTGGTGTGGGACGCAACATGCGTCGACACCCTTGCGCCTTCCCATCTTCCATATACGTCGGGTTCTGCGGGGGCTGCTGCTGCATCAGCGGAGACCCTCAAACGGCGCAAATATTCAAACCTCATCGGTAGTTATGTTTTTGAGCCGTTTGGGGTGGAAACGCTTGGCCCATGGGGTCCGAGCGCAAAAATTTTATTTAGGGACATCTCCAAACGGTTAGTCGACTCTTCCCGCGACCAGAGGGCTGGCCTATTTCTCGCTCAGCGAATAAGCATTGCCATCCAGCGTGGCAATGCTGCTAGCCTTCTGGCCACGTTACCCTTTGATGGCGATGCGGAAGAATTTTTTGATGCTATTTAGATATTATATTATTGGTATGAATAAGCGAAGCTTGTGTTATGGGTACTAAACAACTGATAAATGTACGTAAATACATTTTTTTTTTTTTGTAATTACATACTTATGGTACATAGAAAACACCCAGACTAAGACAAACAGACTTGTTCATGCACACAAATGTTTGTCCTATGTGGGAATCGAACCCACGAGCGTTGGTGTCGAAGCCGCGTCATTGACCGCTATGCCACCGAGCTCGTCATAAAGTATACAAAATATTGTTTTCAGCATCAAAATGCTTAACACTAGTGTTAGACTTATATAAATTTAATAAAAAATGAGCTCTTGATTTAATTTTAGTTATAATTGTGATGAGACTAAGGTATGTAATATTTAAAATAGACTGTAAATTTATAAATTGTGCGAGAAGCTATAAAAATATTTAAAATTTTAGATAAATAAAATACTGTTATATTTAAGTAGGTATTTTATTTATAAGTTATTTACTTATATTGTTTTAAAATTTAGAAATAAAGAATGACGTAGTGGACACGAATTACTTCCAATTATATTGCATGTTTTAATATAAAAAAAAAATACTATTCATTTTTCTAAAATACTGTTTAATATTCTTCTCAGCCCTATGTATACTTTATTTCTTGTAAAAAGAGTTGGTATCTCTCATAGTGGGTAGCTGTACAAGCTGTTATTAATGGTGATGATGAATCTAGGATTAAGATTTTTTTAAATGCCACAATTTTTATTTTTCGTTCATAAAACAATACAATACAACTATAAAACTAAAGTACCTAAAACTAAATAATACTAAAATAAAATTAACTTAAAACTAAAATAAACGTAAAAAGTTGGCCCATGTGGCATCGTTCCCAAGATGCTGGCAGCATTACCTCGCTGGATGGCTAAACTGATCCTTTGGGCGAGGAATGTGCCCGATCTTGGGTCACCGGTTACGTCGACCAATCTTTTTAACCAACTCCATAAAAGGAGAAGGTTCTCAAATCGGCTTTTTTTTTTAACGTTTGTTCATTATTATTCCGTGATTTATAAACCGATTTGAAAAAATCTTTTTTTATTTGTAAAAGTTATTTCCAGATTGGTCTCACAGTTTTTTCATCATCATCATCATCATCAGCCTGTATCTACCCACTGTTAGGTTTGTTATTGCATTACTCCGTCATTTATAAACCAATTTGAAAAAAACTTTTTTTATTTGAAAGAGTATACTACCTTAGTCCCATATTTTTTCATCATCATCATCATCAGCCTGTATTACATACATAAATGTAGAGTAATGTTTGGAATCGGTTTTTTTTTGTTAAAATTATTCCTAATTCCTTTTACAAAGGTTTTTGTGTTGGACCCTCTGGATTAAGATTAAATATTGCGTTATATTTCATATTGTTGCGATAACAATCGGGGCTGCACTTACAAAATGCATTGTACGTTGCATAAGTCTAATGCCGCGACCTTTCCTTTCACTTTTAGCATTTCTGACTTATTCTACATTAGCTGAGGATTGAGGTATTAATTTTGTATACAAGGTCGTCAGCACAGTTTTTTCCGATTGCCGTACGACCAAAAAGAATCTATATACAGGTTCATATAAAAATGAATCCCTATATTTCCCTTGGTCATGCATGAACAGAAATCGGTCCAACAGCCCCCTTACCTTATCTCCAACAGCCCCCTTACCTTATCTCTGCGATTCAATAACTGAATAGAATGCTTATTCATACCAATGAATAAGCAACTCTATTTCAATAAGAGATTGCGATTCAATAACCGTATAGATTGCTTATTCATACCAATGAATAAGCGACTCTATTTCTGAAATAGAGTCGCTTATTAATAAGCATTCTATTCAGTTATTGAATCGCAATAAGAGATGGTGATAAGGGGGCTGTTGGACCGATTTCGCTATTTCTTTTTTTGTTGTATTTGTTATTGTTAGGGGTAGGTTCTTAGGAAAGAAAAAAATAAGAAAGTTGCGCGGAAAAATTTAACGAACGACCATATTAACTTTTTTAATGTTTATCATAACTTTATGTCATTTGAAATAACTATCAGTCATTTGACAGCATGCGTGAAACCAATTCGAATTCATTATTCAAAGGGCCATCCATAAATTACGTCACACAAATTTCAGGAAGGTTTGTGTTGCTGACGAATTTTTGCATCTTATATTTCTACTGTATGAGTCACAGTGTGGCGTCATCAACCGTGACTCACTCAGTAGAAATATAAGATGCAAAAATTCGTCTGCAACACAAACCTTCCTGGTAGCTCATTTGGAAGAGCACTCGACCGGCATCGAGAGGTCGTGGATTCAAAACCCACCTAGGGAAGGCAGGTGAATTTTTCCATTTTTCAAAATATTTATGACTAGCTTTCGCCCGCGGCTTCGCTCGCGTGAAATTTGGGGTAATACATGTTTACTCATTTATCTATAGAAGTACTCGTGTAAAGTTTAGGATAAAATAGTCCAACTAATCTCGTTGCCCCATGCAAACTTTTGACCTCCGTTTCACCCTCTTAGGAATAAAATTAATAAAAAAACCTTTTAAGTAATTTCGTGTACACTATGTTATATTTTCAAATCGATGCCATTTTCAGAATTGACGTCCCAGAAAACCATGGCATCAACACCCATATTCATATTATGACATTCCAACCCCATTGCACCCCCATAGGGGTGATTTTATGTCACGTCGGCTACGTTTCATTATAATTTAGTTGTTTTTTCGTAACCATCGACCCAATAAACCATAAAAATAATACCCGTGACGATATTCAGACATTTTCATCCCAATTTAGAAATTTCAACCCCATCGCATCCCAGGGATGATTCTTGACAATCATCCCCTATTGAGGTAGTTACCCACGTTGAATTTTAAAATCGTTGTTGTTTTCGTAATCAGCGACCCGATAAACTATAAAAACAATACCCATGACGATTTATAGACTTTTTCACCCCACTTTACCCCTTTAGGGGTTGAATATTGAAAAATCCTGAAACACGTATTTACTCATTTATCTATAGAAGTACTTTTGAAAAGTTTCGGATAAAATAGTCCAACTAATCTTGTCTCCCCATACACACTTTGAACCCCAGTTTCATCCCCTTAGGGGATGAAATTTGAAAAATCATTTCTTAGTGTACCCCTAGACGTCATAAGGAACCTACGTGCCAAATTTGGAATCTCTAGACCCAGCGGTTTGGGCTGTGCGTTGATATATCAGTCAGTCAGTCAGTCAGGACTTTGAATTTTATGTATATAGATAGATTCTTTAGATTGATAGAACTTTTTTATTTATGAACCGATTGAAATGAAACAAACACTAAATGTTATGTAGAGCAAACTGTAACGCATTAGTGAAAACTGCGTTCAAATAGGTTAAGACGTTTCTAAGCTTGCACAAACGTACAGAGAAACAGACAAACAGACAAAAATTCTAAAAATCATTGTTTTGGGTTCTATTGCGTTCATGAAGCCCCCCTATAATAGATTTTCTTATATGTCTTCCATTTCTGCACACAGAGTTATTACTAAGCCAATTGATATATTTTTTGTGCAAATTGTGGTCACCCATCCTAGTTGGAACCACGACAGGGGTTGCTTAACTTGCGTTAGCGCTACGACCTCTAAGCATCTCTCTCATTGTATTATTTACTTTAACGATGATAACCTTCATAAAGTTTCAGTTAATTCAACTGAAAAGTTTCAGTCAATTCAATTGATTGGTTATTTTGTACCATTTTATATGTGATTCTTTAGATTGATATAACTTTTTTATTTATGAACCGATTGTAATGAAACAAACACTAAATGTTAAGTTGAGCAAACCTTAACGCATTAGTGAAAACCGTATTCAAATAGGTTAAGCCGTTTCTGAGATTAGCGTGCACAAACGTACGGACAAACAGACAAACAGACAAACAGACAAACCGACAAACAGACAAAAATTCTAAAAATCATTGTTTTGGGTTCTATTGCGTTCATAAAGCCCCCCTATATTCGTTTTTTTTATATATCTTCAATGTACAGACAGCGGCCAGTTACGATTTTATTATATGTATTGATATTCGTTCATTGTTAGGAAGACAGAATGGGTCACATAACTTATAAATATCTCTCTCAACAGGGTGAATTTTGGGGTGGGAGCCAAATAGACTGATTGACAGATTGCGTGAAACCAATTCGAATTCAATATTCATTGCTCCAACAATGAATTATTTTTTTTATACTACGACTGGTGGCAGACAAGCATACGGTCCGCCTGATGTGAAGCGTTACCGTAGCCATATTAACGCTCGCAACATAAAATATCGCTCGCGCGCCGCCACCCTCGCTGCCAACGCAGCATCTCCTTTCTGGTGACCTCATTCACTCGCAGGAACACAACAACCCTCAAGGAAATTGTTATTTGGCTGCGGTATTCCGTGAGGTGGAGGTACATTCCTCAGTTGGGTAGCTTACAATTACGCTCCATACCTCTCTTTTCGTCAGAGCTTCGTTTGTCAGTCAGCAGGGTGCACCGCGTGCAGGTGAAGTTGGCTTTGGTTCAAAGATGTCGATGAACCACTTACACCCCCCGAAATGAATATTCGATTCGATGTCATGTCTTCTAAGACAGCAATGGTGTAAATGGTTCAGCACGATCTTTAGAGCCAAACCAATTACAGAAAAAAATGGGGTGTGGCACAGCCGTGTGTTGTATGTGAATATGTTATATGCACTAAAATTATCTAAAAATGGCAGCGCTTCCCCCTCCCCCGCACGCGATGTTCCCTATTCCTTACTTAGCGTAATAAATTCATTGATCCTTCATCTATCCAGTGGTGTGATTGAATTTTGGATGGAGATGATAGATATGTAGTTGCAATACCAAATGTATTTTGTTAATTCGTTTTTTGAATTGCCTCCGGAAGCAATTTTAAAGACGTAGGTATTCGCGTCAAAAATATTTACGTAAATACTTCCGTACGTCATTTTTAAGTTATCAATCATATAATGGAACCACCGGATTTGATTCGCAAATCTTAGATTTAATATAATGATATATTATCGTAATAACTAATAATAACATAATACTTAAGCCCAATATCAATGTGAAGGAAGTACCAAGGTCACATAAATAATTTAAATAGATACGCAAAGTCGGTAAAATATGTACTAAGTACATTGATAAAAATAATTAAATAATAATTAATATTCACATTCCACACATCAGAACATCCTAAAGACAAATGAAGTGTACAGGAGAGAAAAAGAACAGGGAACCAGCCTGGCGCAACTCAAGGTAAAAAAACGACTCTATGAATCGGAAGCGAATTTGGTACAAATTCTGATTGTTTTCGCTTCCATTTCATACATATTAGAATTACGCTATTTGTATGGCACATCCGACAGGCAACTCAAGGTAAAAAAACGACTCTATGAATCGGAAGCGAATTTGGTACAAATTCTGATTGTTTTCGCTTCCATTTCATACATATTAGAATTACGCTATTTGTATGGCACATCCGACTCTTAAAACGTAGTGGTTACATTCTCTTTGCAGGGAACTTTGATAGTGGCTAATCAACGTATAGCCATTTAAAAAAACAGAACAGAGAATATCACAATTTATATATTTTTTTAAATAAATCTTTGTCTATGGTAGTTTAATTTCTAATCCTTCATAGAAAAAAAGTAAACAGATGGCACCAAAAAGGCAAAGTAAAAAGGTAAAGTACAAAATTGTAATACTTCTGTTACCTTTAAACTGTGTTTTTCTCAAATCATCAGTGTTCCGCAACTCTTAAGTTTTAGTGTTTAAGAGCCATATTACATTTTGACTGTGATTTTTGCGTAAAATGGCCAATTTTGGCGTTCTTGATCTCGGAAACAAAAATACATTAACAATGTTGACTTATTGAATAGTACAGAATAGCTATTGGCGTAGTACATAGCGGCCTCGCTTTTTGTAAATTTTGCTTAAGTTTTTAAATAAACCCAAAATTGCAGAGAAAGATTTTCATAAAATGCGCGCATTCACTATTTTGAGCTCCTGGATTGAACTACTGTTCCAATCAAATGAAATAAAAAAAATAGAATGTTATTTGTTATATAGTCGTATAGTACATAGCGGCCTCGGAATTTTGAAATATCATTGATTTAATATAGAAAAAAAACATTCTTTTAATCAAAAAAACTTCGAAAATCGCTTTAAGTAAACTGTTAATTTCTCGAATAAACGATAATATTATTGAGCAAAATTTATACGAGAATAATTGTTACTTCATGATGAATAAACTTTGTAGCATGAATTTATTATCTTATTTCAATAAAAACGATAAATATAACTTCAAAATTACTACAAAAAACGATGCACCGGCGGCCTTCGCGGGTTTAGTACTGCGCGAGAGCTCGTCAGCGTGCAAATGTAATAGGGCTCACCAGTGGTACTGCAAAATCCACAATTTAGAATTCATTTTTGAAGTAATAAACAGAGAAAATCTAGGAAAATTATAATGATATTGTTGAGGATATATACTAGGGAGGGAATATATCCGATGGAAACATGATTTGATGAAGTTGACTCGATAAAATAAATTCACAAAGTTACCTCTTTTCGTGTCATTTTATCATCTATTTTCAGTTTTATTCTTATAATAAGTAATTTGACATTATAAGTCATCTATTAAAAAAAAGGTCTTTTATAACTGGAGGTATTATAACCGATAGATTTTTTTTTAAACCTCTTTAAAATTATTAATCGGATTTTCAGCTCGCCAGAGTCGCCAGTGCCTCGCGGAATTGTCATATTGTTTCTAGCGCTGGCTCACCTCGCCTAAAGTAGGTACTTATAGGAAATCGAAAATTTTTAGAGGTATCTACACCACAGAATAATATACCCTACACCATAAATGACAAATCGGTTTTTATTTGTGTAAGAAATTTTCTTGTGTCTGTCTATTTATGTGAGTACCTTATTTTTCCGAGGCACAGCAACTAATGACCATGGTACACCAGTGTGCCGCGGCACACACTATACGGAACACTGCATTAGAACATTCCCTGATATTTGCCTATTCGCTTCAAGCGCAACGCGCAAGCAACCCCTTGGTATAATTATTTGGCGTCCACCGCCAAAAGCGGAATATATGGTAACCCGCACGGGACATTAGGCTAGCCTAAAAAAGCGGGACGTCCCGTCAAGAACGGGACGTTTGCGTCAATCATCGGTACCCGGCCATCGAACGAATTATTGGTGTACCATTGTGTAGTGCAGTTACAGAACTTTCACTATCATGTCGACGCTTTGCTGTTTACATAGGTAATAGTAAGTAAACATGTTCATTTATCTTACATAATCGGTATAGGCGTGTACCGGTTTGACATCCCAGTAAGTTTTTCTAGTAGCTAGATTGTAGACAACCCTTACTCATCCTACTAGAATACAGGTCTGCCGCTGCCCTTATAGTGGAGCGCCGTAAGGCATAAAAATGGTAAAATCTCGTAACCCAAGGCCAGTCAATGAATCTGTACAGCAAGTGTTTGACTGCATTATTAAAACCTCAAATAAAAAAGTTAAAAAAAAAAAAATTGGCCGATGTCGATTGCAACAATTTTTAACATCAATTTACTGAAAAATGAGAGGCGGAAGGGGGAAAAAATGTTTACAGTAAAGATTCTTATCTATATATATATAAATCAATGCCACTTTTCGTTGTAATTTTATATCTCAAGAACGGGCTCACCTATCCAAACCAAATGTATAGACTTTGTTCGGACTGTTTAGTAGATGGTTTATGTGAAGTTTGCACAAAATCGGTAGAGCGGTTCTTCATTTATCACATTTCTTGTAGCAAATGAATTCAATAAATGGCGGATCATTTTGTTAATGGGGATTGTGCTGTCAAATTGAAACTTTTTTCAGTGTTGACAGTACAAGCATGTTGTTATGACATTCATGCGGTCATTTCATTTTGGACGTGCGTTGAACTTTATGTTGCCTGTTCCAGAGTCGGTACTCAAAATGGAAAAACATAAAATATTGTATATCATGTTTATAATAGCTAGCAATTAATAAAATACTTTTTTGTTTGAATAAATGAATTTAATGTTCCAATTTTTTTTTTAGTATTTCACTTTATACGTAGCGAAGCACGTACCGGGCCGCTAGTTTTATATATAATAAATTATGTTTGCAGAGTAACTTCAATGTTAATTTATTTGATTTTCGCAGAATCTAAAATACGGGTCTTTCGCCGCCTTTAATCGAAGGGATTTAGAGCGTACTCCACCACGCTGCTCAACTGCGGGTTGGTGGAGGCCAGTGTTTTCAAAGACAATATCCCATATGTGCCGTGCTGTCATCGGTATAACAGCAAATAAATAAATATTTCTGGACAATTTACACAGCGCCATATAGCCCCAAAGTAAGCGAAGCTAGACAACTGATAAAATGTACTTATACATTTTTTTTTGTAAATACATAAGTAATGATACATAGAAAACACCCAGACTAAGACAAACAGACATGTTTATGCACACAAATGTTTGTATTGTGCGGGAATCGAA
Source organism: Hypsopygia costalis (assembly GCA_937001555.2). NCBI lineage: Eukaryota > Metazoa > Arthropoda > Insecta > Lepidoptera > Pyralidae > Hypsopygia > Hypsopygia costalis. Next base: position 3,278,497 of record OW443355.2, read on the forward strand.
CCTGCGACCTCGGAGTCAAAGTGGCCATTGCTAATCATTCGACCACCGAGTTCGTCAAGTTTTGTAATTATTAAGGTAAGACAGTGCAGGGTCGGACTGGGCCGGAAGGGCCCGGGTGGCTGACAAGCCCGTGGCCCGAGACTAGATGAATGTAGATGGTATATTATCCTACGGTTGCCGCAAGCCCCGCAAGCCAGGCCCGTGGGGGTTCCGCGCAGGCTGGGGCCCGGCTGGCAAATGCCACTATATGGCTATATGACTATATGGCCAGTCCGACGCTGAGACAGTGGATGTTGCCAATTTGCAAAACGTCATTTATATGCAGAAGAAAAAGAGTTGGTGCCAGCACGGAACCTTGAGAGACGCCAGCTTTCACATGCGTTTGAGTTCTGTAAGACAGATGCAACACGTGAGCGATCAATGGGGCAGCTGCCCCAATACTACAACTGAAAAGCTTCATGAGCCCTCGACTTTACCTACAATTCATACTTTTCTCATTCTCCATATGAACTTAAAACAAATTTAAGGTTAAGTTAGATTTTTGCAATCAAAAAGTTGATTTAAAAAAAAAAAATGAAACCGACTTCAGTTGGCGAGCGCAGCTTATTGGTGGAATATCCCAGCATACGCCGCTGCCCGTCTTCCGGGAGAAAAGTTATCGCGTGACACAAGGTTCGTTAGTCGCCTTGTACGACATCCAGCGCAGAGCAATGGAGTGGTGCACAATTTTATTCTGCCGGTTACCATAGGGCAAATATAAGGGTTTCCCTTGATTTTTCTGGGATCCCATCATCAGACCCTGACTTGGAGAATATAGAACCACCTCGCAATTACCCTTTCAAATAAAAGAATTGAATTTGACCATACGTGCTTATAAAAATTAAGGGTTTCCCTTGATTTTCCTGGCATCCCATCATCAGATCCTGACTTGGTGAATATGGGACCACCTTGTAATCATACCCTTTCAAAAAAAAAATTTCAAATAAGAATTATGAAAATCGGTACACAATTCGCAAAGATATCGAATAACATACATACAAAAAAATAATTCAGTCGAATTGAGAACCTCCGCCTTTTTTGAAGTCGGTTAAAAATCCGATCGTATTAGGTTTCAGCTTACGCGGTAGAGCCCCTGGGGCCGAAGCTGAAACCATTTACCATCGATTTTTTTATTCCAAAAATAAGTTAATGTCAAACATCTTTAGCTTATTCATTAGAGCTCTAGTGTCAGCCTAGTAGCACAGATTACATAATAGTTACTACGTAACAGATACTTCACTCAGTAGACAATTTCCAATACCTACTGCTATAATAGCCTACTCCGTCGCGTCAGCAACCGCTGCATGCTAAAATGTGCCTAAATGCTCAAGCGTACAGTTGTGATTGCTTCGCACCGCGCGATCCCACAGCAATCGCAGGGCCTGAATTTGGTCCGCAAACGGCCCGAGACCGCTCGCCGGGCGGTAGGTAACTATAGCGCGCAAGTACATGGAGTGACGGAAGCCTGCTAGTAGTCAGCTAAGCTCAACAAAATTACCACCAATCTAAACTGAAGTTTGATTTTTGCAATAAAAAAAACGGATTGCAATCCGGGAGTATTGCATTTTTGAATATTTTGGAATGGTTAGGGAATAATTTCGCACGAATTGCTTTATTTATCAATATAAAAGTACTATCATTTATGTGGTAAAATACAATATTCATTTATTGCGCTATCGTACACAAACATGGCAATTTATATTACATTAAAAATAAACAGCAGGAGCACAGTATTACTATTTTTCATACAGTAGGGAATCGCCTTTGACGTGGCACGATGCCGCCGCCCGCGTAGGTATCCACGCGATCGTTCGCCGATATGCAAGGGTTGTCACAAAATTCGAAATCAAATAATCTTTAATATTTTTATAATCATTTATCAACAAGAATATAATATACATATTTACAAATGTTGCACTGCTAAATATTTACGTGAAGGTTTATTTTTAGATTTCAATTTTCTATCATTAAATTTAACAATATAATGAATTCACATTCGGATAAACAATTTGATCATGAAAATATGGGGGAAACATAAGCATGGCTGTGATATAAACTGTACTTGTTTTAATAATACCTACCTATAATTTATCTAAAAATATTGTTTCCTACAGCACCTGGTTGGTGTTGGTATGTTAACTTATTATGGCGAAGACAAAAGTCCCTATGTTCATTCGTAACTAATAAACGGCTGAACCAATTTTGATTAGTTGTAAAATTTTTCTTTATTGCGCCAGTGTCACGGAGTATATCAAAATTAAAAAAAAAAATAGCGGATTTCTGGTGCCAGCCAAGTTGATGTAGGTACCAAACAATTAACGATTTAAATTTGATTACGACTTTACTCACTTCATTTTTGCAAGATACTTAATAATAGAAACTAGGAATATATATATAACTGTTTGTAACCGGAAAATTTACTGTATATATATAACTAAAATGTGTAAAATAAAAAAGTAAATAAAAATTATCAAAAAACGTGATTGCTTCAAAAAAATTTAAAAAAGAAACTAGCCCTGAAACAAAGATCTTAACTACTAGGTATGGATAGGCCATTCTAAGGAGATAATTTGTCACGAACCGATGAGTCATTTGGCTTTTCGACAGCGAAAATAATAAATATGAGAGTGTAAGTTAAAAATTGGTGTCCCATTTGTTTATAAAGTTTATAGTGTACATTTACGTAACATAAACATACACATAGGTTCGTCCCACACACAGCACGTGCATATAGTCGCAGAGACAAATTTTATGTTAGAAATGGCACAGCCATACGTAGTAATTAATATCTTTGCGCAGAAATCTTGAATATAGGTGAAACAAGGTTCTACCTTGTCTTTTTCTGTCGGTTTAAATAAAATCATAACAGTTGGATATTAGACAAATACCTACTCCTTCTGTGTCCGACATCCCAACTATTAAGAAGGTGTAAACATAATAATTACACTTTGGGCAAGAGCATGCGCCGTAAAGAATATATATATACCTACATATTTACACTTGAAAACCCCGCTAGGTTGGAGTTCGAGTTACGAAGTACTTAACTATTTAGTCATCTGTCGTTGGAGCACAAGAATTCGGTTATTTGTTGTATACTTATAGTTGGAGTACCTTGCACTTCACCAACAATATAGCTACATACATTTCAACAAAGACAAAGTAGGTAGGTTTTTACGAAATTATAGAAAAAACTTACCTTGCGTCACGGGGAAATCTATAAAAATTTAAATTCTTGATGTGTTCCGACATCGAGTTACAACCGAATACAGAACAATTTGTATTCACCATCATAATAAATAGGAATCACTGAACGTAAATTAAAAAAAAACGTTTAAAACACTCAGTACGCGCACGAGACTGCCTTTCACGGTGGCTCCCACAAACTACGCTTGTTTGTGGGACGCTGACCGCACCGCCCGCTTCTCCGCGGGTTCCCCTCCCTTGCTCTGCGCAAGTACCTTCGCTTCCCAACTGTATGCTTTTAAAACTGTGGCAGGAGGTAGGTATACATTTTCGCCGCGCGGTAGACAGAGAGGGGAATCAGTTCCTCTCCTACGCCGCGCCGGCGGTCTACTCTCCCTCCGTCTTACGAATTTTCGATCAGGTGAAGTGTCCTGACGCGAGTTTGACATTTTTTACCCATCCCAAAAAGTGCACAAAGCCGTCACAACTGAGAACTGTATTGTGACGCCGCTAAAGGAGCGTTTTCACTTCAAAAATCCAATGGTAACCGGCTTCAGCTTCGGCGGTAGGGCCCCTGCCTCCCTAGACAAGTGTAATTCGTAACGTAACGAACGTTAGTTAGATCACGTGACAATTGTCAAAATCGAATATTTTAGTATGAGAATTGACAAATGTCACGTGATCTATCTAAAGTTCGTTACGCTACGAATTACACTTGGCTAAGGGGGCTGGTGCTGGTACGCTGGTACCCGTATGTATTGGAGTGAATTTAAACACGTTACACGTCAAAAAATCCATACTCACGAATGACATCTATATATATAAAAGAAAGTCGTGTTTGTTACAACACTTATAACTCGAGAACGGCTGGACCGATTGCCATGGTTTTTGATTTGTTGGATTTGTTTCCGTCCCGAATAGCAGAATAACTCTTAAAAACATTGGAAAATTCTCGAAAAAATAAAATAAAAGAAAAAACATTATCCCATACAAAATGTTCGTGGTTGTCGTAACTGTCAAATGTGACGTTGTCGTACGTGCGTACGCCAAATGTATGCGTGCGTTCAGAAATGTATATTAAGCTCATTATAGAACAAATGTCATAGATTAAAAACAAATGTTAACTCTATTGGTCTCATTTTTACGTCTTGAAAGTTGGCTGTGATTTGTTTTGAAAACAGTTTTGTGGATTTAAATATTTATTGGTTCTAAAATATTTATGCGTGCGTTCAGAAATTTAAATCAAGCTCCATAAATCTATATAATATATAAAATAATGTCGTGTCTTGGTCGGGAAAGTATTAAAAACATTGAAAAATTGACGAAAGAATTAAATAAAAGAAAAAACGTTTTCCCATACAAATAGTGCCAGTTAAAAAGGATTGGAATATTTATTGATTGTTATGTAAATGTCAAATCGATTGGTCTCACTTTTACGTCGCGAATGTTGTCTGTGATTTGTTTTGTGGATTGAGATATTTATTGTTGTCAATTAGTACTTTTTTTGCGACTTTGTAAAGTACTGAACTTATTATTTACCCACTGCTGGGATACGGGTCTTCCCTCAACCGAAGATGTTTAGAGCATACTCCAACACGCTGCTCAACTACGGGTTGGGCCACTAACTTGGCTTAAGGATTGCCATCTAATGATAAACACCAGGACCGACGGCTTAACGTGCCTTCCGAAGCACGGACGAGCTCGAGATAACATAAACTCATCCATGAACAGGCTACGGTTGACGTTGCTTAACTTGCGTGTACAATTAGACTGACACGTGCCTCACGCCATCGTGCTTCTCTATTATTTTCTATTATTCATTGTATTAATTTCAAGAAATCATAAATTTTGTTCATATATATATGTACATCACGACATTCATTGACTGTTAGGCGGTACGAAGTTCGCCGGGACAGCTAGTTTGTAGATATATTTTATGCTGCCTATTTGTTTCATCGAAGTATAATTCAATATTTTGTCTTCACGTCACCATCGTTATTGGTTGTTAATCTCTCCTGAAGCTCTTGTCATTGATTTTCAAGTACATATTACAATATTGAAACAAAATACAATATAACAATTATCTTATTAAACACTTGATCTATATAATTTAATTTGCACTTATAGATAAAACTTGAACCTAGAAGGTTGGACAAGTAACCCTATTCTTATTTCTATGTATGTATGTACTTAATTTTATTGTACAATTAAATTGCAGTGTATTCGGTTTTGGTTTTAGCGCCATCTAGAAGTTCAGTCCAAAGATTCAAATTTTGGCACTCTGTCCTTTAATTTCAGCTGGCAAAATCATGATTTTTGGCACCTCCCGCCAAAAGCGGGACATGTGATATCCCGCTTGGGAAATTAATTACACTTTTCTAAAATAAATATAGTTTGAAAAAACTAAAAAGAAAACCGGCCAAGTGCGAGTCGGATTCGCGCACGTAGGGTTCCGTACCATTATCTATAAAAACACCAAAAATAATCACGTTTGTTGTATGGGAGCCCCTTTAAATATTTATTTTATTTTGTATTTTTTTAGTATTTGTTGTTATAGTGGCAACAGAAATACATCATCTGTGAAAATTTCAACTGACTAACTATCACAGTGAGATACAGCCTGGTGACAGACGGTCGGACGGACAGCGGAGTCTCAGTAATAGGATCCGTTTTACCCTTTTTATGTTCAGAATCCTAAAAACAAGGTCTAATGATCAATAGAACTAAAAAACGAAAATATTTTTTAATAAAGGCAGAAAATATAAATGAACGAAAAATTGTGAAAAAAGCGTGGGGTGCTTTGTGCCATATTTTTCATTTATCGAGTGCCCCACGCTTTTTTCACAATAATACTAATCTGTTTCGTTTCCTCACAAGTTATTGTATTGTCATCGGTGCTTGATAAGTATACAAAGTTTAAATTAAATCTAACCGTTCATAGTGGGTCAAAATCAAGTTCAAAGAAGTCAGTTCCAAACTGACAAACAAGCAAACATGCAGGTGGGAAGCTAATATATAATTTTAACAAAAAAACCCGACTCCAAAAATTACTCTACAATCATAGGCACCACTATAAAGTTAAAAATACTAACAGAACTGAATTTTATATGAAAAATAAAAATGGGAAAAATCTGGAAGTACATATATATACTCATTCAAATAAAAAAAGTTTTTTCAAATCGGTTTCTAAACGACGGAGTAATGAAGTAACAAAACAGAGACAAATTGAGAATCTCCTCCTTTTTTCGGTCGGTTAATAAAAGCGTGTTAAAAATAGGGACACCCTCTAAAATCTGGACGTCAGCAACGCTGATAATAGAACACCCTTCTTCTTCCGTTTATATCTTTAATTATTATTTTTATGGTAGACACGACTTTCAACTATTTTATCACAATTCTTATCGTATTTCATATGCAGCAGCTTATCAGTTTAAAACAATGTTATTTATGGTATAAATGCATGACAAATGTGTGCGTAGGTACATAAAGTAGGTATTAGATTTTTGACAATGACCCCAAAATGGGAACGACCCTTTGTATTCCTTTTTTGGTCATATTCGAACGTGTAGGCCCCCTCAAACAGCCGCGATCAGCGGTGGCGGTGGCGGTGGCGTTCAGTTGTAACGCTAGGTAACACAAGGAAACATTCAAACAAGCGCGGTCGCCGCGCGGCCAGGACGCGGCTGGCCGCGCGGCGACCGCGCTTGTTGAAAAAAAAATGTTTTAAGTATTATATCAGTTATACATAGTAGCCATAGTACAAGCTTTGCTTAGTTTGGGACTAGATGGCAGTGTGTAATTTGTCCAGGAATATTTATTTAGTGTTCAACCCTATTGATGAGGTACTTGAAACATTATGCTGACTGAATGGCAGGAAAGGTGGGTAACTTCTACCAAAGGACGCCACTTGTATCTGTTTTTTCAATCGCTAAAAGAAAGATTAAATAATTATTTTTGAAAAAAAAATAAAAACCGACTTCAGTTGGCAAGTGCAGCTTATTGGTGGAATACCCCGGGAGTCGCTGCTGCCCGTCTTCGGGGAGAAAAGTTAATGCGTTATACAAGATTCTTTAGTCGCCTTGTCCAGCGCAGAGCAATAGAGTGGCGCAATTCTATTCTGCCGGCAACCACATCCCATCATCAGACCCTGACTTGGTGAATATAGAACCACCTCGCAAACATATCCTTTCAAATAAAAAAAGAGAATTTGACCATACGTGCTTATAAATTTCAAGGGTTTCCCTTGATTTCTCTAGGATCCCATCATCAGATCCTGACTTGGTGAATATGGGACCACCTTGCAAGCATACCCTTTCAAATAAAAAAAGAATTTTGAAAATCGGTTCACAATTCGCGAAGATATCGAATAACATACATACAAAAAAAAATTCAGTCGAATTGAAGTCAGTTAAAAAGCCTCCTTTTTTGAAGTCAGTTAAAAAGTGGTTAGAAGTCGATCACCCCGGTGCGCAATTTTTTACTGGGCATGGCAATTTTAAGGCTAAACCCTTTTCGTTTAATTTAGTGCCGTCGCCCATTATGCGAATGTGCTACTGCAAATCATGAATTCGATCAAAAAGGACACCATATTCTATGGGAGTGTAATCTTTGGCGGCAGGAGCGGGACATGTTGAATAGGCTTGTTGCCCATGTTACAAAATTATAAAAACACTATATCAGTAACGTAAAATACATAAAACTAGAACGATCTACGATCTTAAAATTTTAATAACTTATGTCCGACGTGTTTTATGTGCGGTCAAAGTTTGGTGGGAAAGTCCATTTTAAAGGTATGAAATTATAAAAAATAAATATTACCATTGTAGAAACCATAAAAAATACTATAACTTTTGTTACGGCACTGGCTACATAAACGCAATATTTAACATAGCTGTCGTACAAATTTCGGATTTAATGCATATAAAATAACACGGTGTGACGTCATAATGTGGTGGCCTTTTGTATGGAGCGTTTTCGGGATAGTCCAAAATTGTGATCTTCAAGTTATGATATCTCGAGAAGTTTTTATGCAATCGAAGTAATTATTTCACCTATATTTATATTATTGTGACGTCTTTAAATAACAAATCGAAAAAAAAGTGGGATACAAGCCTACGCATCCGGGGCCGGGGTAGTATACTATTCTGATTTGGTAGCAACAAGGGAGAATTACCAAGCGATCAGACGATTTTACAATTCATATTATTGGAATCAATATGTTAATTAACAACCTCTATGTTTTAGGTCCATAATAGTTTTAGATACTTAAAATCCGCGGTGCACGGCAGTTGAGCTTCACTTGACTAGCCAAGTCTTCAGGATTTTAATGCCTTAATTGCCATATTGCTGTCTCTCACATTGCCAAAAAGGGGAAGTCAAATTCCAATAGATTCCTATTCCTACTAATTTCATCTGATTAAATTCGTTGCTAGTTCCAAGTTCCAAGGAGTTCCCCCCCTCCTTCCGCCTCCTCTTCCGCGAGCCTCCGCCTCTCTTTGTGAGTGAGTGCACCAGAGTTATGCCAATGCTAGGAAAGGGTGCACGTGACCTCGCATTTTGAAAGTGAACGACCTTGCTGCGCAAGTCAACTATAAGGAAGCATATTCACGCGTATTGAATAGTGGGAATATATTTTTTATTAGCTTCCGGTGTTAAATTCAATGTGCGAACTCAGTTCATACTGTTTTTTTAATACTAGCGGTCGCCCAGTGGTCGATATTCGATATAGGTTTAAACATTATTTATGTTCTACTAGCTGTCCCGGCGAACTTCGTACCGCCTAACAATCAATGAATGTCGTGGTACATATTAGCAGAACTAAACATAAATTTAGTTTTATGGAATTAAAACAATGAATAGTAGAAAATAATAGAGAAGCTCGATGGCGTCATTGCGCGTGTCAGTCTAATTGAACACGCAAGTTAAGCAACGTCGACCGTAGCCTGTACACGGATGGGTTTATATTACCTCGAGCTCCTCCGTGATTCGAAAGACACGTTAAGCCGTCGGTCCCGGTTGTTATCATTAACTCATCTTGAGCTCCTCCGTGCTTCGGAAGGCACGTTAAGCCGTCGGTCCCGGTTGTTATCATTAGCTCATCTTGAGCTCCTCCGTGCTTCGGAAGGCACGTTAAGCCATCGGTCCCGGTTGTTATCATTAGCTCATCTTGAGCTCCTCCGTGTTTCGGAAGGCACGTTAAGCCGTCGGTCCCGGTTGTTATCATTAGCTCATCTTGAGCTCCTCCGTGCTTCGGAAGGCACGTTAAGCCGTCGGTCCCGGTTGTTATCATTAGCTCATCTTGAGCTCCTCCGTGCTTCGGAAGGCACGTTAAGCCGTCGGTCCCGGTTGTTATCATTAGCTCATCTTGAGCTCCTCCGTGCTTCGGAAGGCACGTTAAGCCATCGGTCCCGGTTGTTATCATTAGCTCATCTTGAGCTCCTCCGTGCTTCGGAAGGCACGTTAAGCCGTCGGTCCCGGTTGTTATCATTAGCTCATCTTGAGCTCCTCCGTGCTTCGGAAGGCACGTTAAGCCGCCGGTCCCGGTTTTTATCATTAGCTCATCTTGAGCTCCTCCGTGCTTCGGAAGGCACGTTAAGCCGTCGGTCCCGGTTGTTATCATTAGCTTATCTTGAGCTCCTCTGTGCTTCGGAAGGCACGTTAAGCTGTCGGTCCCGGTTGTTATCATTTAATGACAGTCGTTAAGTTAAGTGGCCTTTAGGCGGTTCGAAAACACTGGCCTCCGCCAACCCGCAGTTGAGCAGCGTGTTGGAGTACGCTCTAAACCCCTTCGGTTGAGGGAAGACCCGTATCCATAAAAACTGAAGATTTCATAAAAATAAAGATTTCCTTATTGTTATTTTTTTAAAAAAAAAAACGTTTTGTTTTATTTTTTTTAGTTTTGAAATAGGTTTTATCATTTTGGTGATTTGTAATTGTCATTTCTTTTGATGTTTACTCTGATTTGATTCTTGCGCTCGAACCCCATGGGAAAAGCGTTTTCACCCCTATCGATTTGACATTTTTAAATTTTCATAACAAATCACAGACAACTTTCGCGACATAAAAGTGACACCAATCGATTTGACGTTTTGATATTTGACAACCAATAAATATCGTAATCCCTTTTTCAACTGACACTTTCATTTGTATGGGAAAATGTTTTTTCTTTTATTTAATTTTTTCGAGAATTTTCCAATGTTTTTAAGAGTTATTCTGCTATTCGGGACGGAAACAAATCCAACAAATCAAAAACCATGGCAATCGGTCCAGCCGTTCTCGAGTTATAAGTGTTGTAACAAACACGACTTTCTTTTATATATATAGATTGTCACTTCAGTAAAACTATAGACAAATAATATAAAAGAAAAGCAATAATAATATATTATTAATTTGACCACAGACTTTAACAATAAACAAAAGAGTATCTAAGCGTGTGTGTGAAAAAAAAACACGTTAAATCGATTAAAAAAAAATTGATTTAATGTATTTTTTATTGCGTATTTTTTAAAAAATATCACGTAAGTGTGGCTCCACTTCGCCTAATATTTTATTAACATACTGTTCCAATAATATGAATTATGTTATGTTAATAATAAAATATGCTGAGCTAATAAAAAAAACTAGTAGTTAAGTAGGTACCTAGTAATAGTTTAGAGAAGTAAGGGTGAACCAATCAGTGGTGTAACTTACGTTAAATGGGCCCTTAACACGGTGGGGCACATATAGCTCGGTGGCCTTGTATGTATCATTGATATGGCTGATACAGCGAGCTACCGCCCTGGAGTCTACCTCCTAAGTAGTGTTGCCAGATGGTCGGGGATCGTCTGGATTCTCCCACCACTTCATGTGATGTTCAGACTCCCGACAAATAACAAAATCCTCCGACAAATAAACGTATCTTAATTATTATTGCGGTAGAATATGATGATAATTCTACCGCAATAATATTTTGAAAATGGCACACGCAGTGCTCGGTCCTCGGCTTCAGCTTAGCCGTTAGGGCCCCTGGTCTCCATCATTTTGGTGGAACACATTAAAGATAAATTTTTGAGCCGGAAATCGAACCCACACAAATGTCATTTCCCTATAATATAGCCATGCTAACGTAGTAGGTAAGAACATGATATTTTGTTATTAAAACACTTAAGTGTAATAAGTCTGTAGGCTTCTTTACATTGAACAGTTATGTTTACATTATACGGAAATAAATAATTTGAAAGTTCAATTCGTTTGATAAGAGAGTGTATATCGCATAACTTAATAATACAATTAAAAAAAAATTAAAGAAACTACAATGTTGCAAAACTATGTACTTATTTAATTGCCCACACACAAAAGGAAATCATTTATCCTTATATAAAACCACGGATAGTCGGATAAAGAACATTATTATGTATAGTTATTGTTTAAATAATTGACTTCGGCCAACTGGATAGAATATTATAAATATAAAAGTATATACGTGCAGTGCAGTATGCGCTCTAAACCGCACGCGCCCCACTAGCCTGCACAGTAACGAATTATAATTAATTCGCGACTCGCGCGGCATTGCCGTGACGCGTTAAAAAAAAATGGCTATGAGTTCCGAAAAACTCATAGCTAACGAGTTATTGGCGTACATCCAATATGCCATCGACACATTCGATGAGGTTAGCATTATGCAGATCTGCAAGTCGAACTTCAGCGAAGAAGACATTAGTAGTGGCAAGAAGCTGCTATTTGAAGAGCTCGGTAAGACCGCGCAGATGCCGTCTCGAAGGAGAGATGGAACCGAGAGGAGTGTCCAAGACATCATCACTCTTCTCAAGGAGACAGATCCGGACGACGTGCCCACCTTCGTGGCGAAGCAGCTGAATAAACTTCCAGCTGTGGACTTCGAACACGTAGACGTCACTAGGTTGCTGAAGGACATTAGGACCCTGAAGACGAGCCTGGAGGAAGTGAAAGGTAGATTAGAGGCCTCCGAATCTACTATTAGCCAGCTACGTACCGAATTATTTTCGTTGCGCGGCGCTGGCTCGGAAAGTAGGTCACACGAGGTCTCTGATGTGGATGCACGACACGAGGCGCAACCTGCGGCTGTCAGCAGTTTTGCGTCGGCCGTCACTTCGCCGGTGACACCGCTTCCCGCACCCCGTACTTCGGCCCCGCCGTCGGAAAGGTCACCAATCGGCACGACTACTCCCGATCGTGCTTACGCAGCCGCTGCCGCTAAGCCACCTAAGCGGCTCACAACACAAAGGGAGAAACGAAGTCCTCACAAGCCCTGTATAAATGCGCTCCAGGGCTCACGAAAGGACCAGTGCGACCCCGAGGGCTTCATAAAAGTGGAAAGAAGAAAGAAGCCCACCAGCCGCAACAAGTGCGGCACCGCACCGACAGGACCCAAACACCTGCTGCGTCCGGCTGTACCGACGACGTTGCTGTATGTGTCCCGCCTGCATTACTCTACAAAGGACGAGGAGATTGTAGAGTACATCCGAGTGAAGACCAACTTCAATTGTAGAGTCGAAAGGTTGGAATCGCGCCACCGAGTGAACTTCAATTCCTTCGTGGTGAGGGTTCCAACAGAACATTTGTCGACCTTCACAAAGGAGGAGTTCTGGCCGAAAGGTGTTTTGTTCCGACGCTTTCGTGGTCGGTTACAGGACATCGACCGGAGTAAGGTGACAGTGCCGACTATGCGCGTTTAATTATAGATTTATATAAATATATATTTTAGTTTAAGGTATTTGTTATATGGACTTGTTGTGTTTACACTGCAAAATGGTCTGAAATAAATGATTATTATTATTATTATTATTATATATAAAGTTGATTTAAAAAAAAAATTGAAACCGACTTCAGTTGGCGAGCGCAGCTTATTGGTGGAGTACTCCGGCAGACGCTACTGCCCGTCTTCCGTGAGAAAAGTTATTGCGTGACGCAAGATTCCTTAGTCGCCTTGTACGACATCCAGCGCAGAGCAATGGAGTGGCGCAATTCTATTCTGCCGGCAACCACAAGGCAAATTTAAGGGTTTCCCTTCATTTTTCTGGGATCCCATCATCAGACCCTGACTTGGTGAATATGGGACCACCTCGCAATTACCCTTTCAAATAAAAAAAGAATTATGAAAATCGGTTCACAATTCGAGAAAATATCGAATAACATACATACAAAAAAAATATTCCGTCGAATTGAGAACCTCCTCCAGTCGGGAGATCGGGACCCATTCTAGAAATGGAGGCTTAGTGACTTTAGAGCACATGTAGGTCCCGACTGCTACATGTTTTCTTGTTTTAGGGGTTTTTCATTTCCAAATTACACAGAAAAGCAGTCGGATTTTTTAGTTTTTTAAATTACCGTTTTTTTTATAGTGGGATTTTTCAGTTCACGGCGCGTTTGGTTCCATAACGTCCACAAGGGGGCCTCGCGAAATGCCCCTTTGTAGTACCTTGGCCGTCAAAGACAAAGTTTTCCAAACTCAAGTCCGGCCTCTTAACGAATACTGTTGTCTGTTCTCTATGCCAAGATACTATTTGCACAAAATACAGACTGAGTTTTGTGCTATATATACACCCAAAAAGGACGTAAAGAGAATTGTACAGCTCGCTATCGCCCTGCTGTTACAGGCGTCTATAGGCTGCAGAGACTGTTTTCATCATGCGAACCCTATGCTTGTTTGTCAATTTAATAATATAAAAAAGCACAATGCATTTATGCAGCCAAATAATAATAAATTAAATATATTTAATTTCGAATGTAAATATGTATGTATCTACTTTACATAATAATTTGTAAACAAACTTTTCCTTTGTCAGTTACGATATGGTTTTTATTTTTTGCCATCAACGCCATCTTTTGATCCAATGCAAAACGTTAAGTCTACTTCTAACTTGATATGTACTAATTTATTTATGCTAGTTGTAAATTAATTATTTGTGATTTTAGCAATTAGTTTTTAAAAAGAAACAATTATAGAATTGGTTTATAGTTTATTTTTCAGTATCTAAAAATAACTCCAAATAAGGCGTTCAATAAACTTCTAAACACATGCGCCATCTCTTTACTTATTCTATCGACTAAATTAAGAAGAGCAATTGATGCAATATTCTGATATTTATTCATGCCGCTTTTACTTTTAGTCGCATAATAGTAGAAGTGTTTTGCCATCTCTTTTTTTCATATGAAAGCGTATATTTCTATTTCTTTCTAAAAAGATCTGTCAAAATTATTTAATGGCTAACACGGATTTGACGTTTCTCTCTCGATTCCAAAATGTTGAAAATGGATATTTGGATGTTTTTATTTGATTTTTATGAATAAAACATGACAGAAATTGCAATCAATTTTAAGTGGAAAGCATACAGTGGTTGGTGTGACTCTGTGTTTAGTGAAAACCTGTGAAAAATAGCATTGATTCATTGCATCAAGTGTTCTTTATAAAATCTCTTATTTTACGTTAAAAATTATATTAATATGGTCGATAATAGTCTGAATTAGTTGTTTTAGTCCTAGTTTAATTGTTTTGTCGCAATAATGTATAGTTAATTATACAAATAGTTATATTTTCGTCGGATTTTTTTTATGCAAAATTAGTACGATTGTCGAATAAAAAATATATAATAAATGGATATAAAGTAAAAATGAGTGCGTATTAATGGAAACAGGACGATCTATTAAGCAGAAAGACTATAAAATTTTATGGTTGCGGTTGTGTGAATTACAAATATGACTAGGAAAATGGTGTAGTGATTTGGCGCGAATAATTAGCTTCTTTTTTATAGTGCGCCTGTGATTTTTGAATTAAAATGGTTACGATGAACTCTTCAGAGAAGGCGGCACAGAAGGCTTGTCAACAGGGCCCATCAAGGTTCGTAAACTATGTTTTTACAGTTCAAGATATCAACAAGCTTATACCTCTTTTTTTTATTTGAGACGGGGGGCAAAAGAGCTCGTGGGTCACTGATGGAAAGCTTCGCCGCCCATGAAGTTCAGCAACACCAAGTTGTCGCCGATCCGTTGCCAGCCTATACTCCTTCCTTTCTTTCTGGTGACCTCACTCACACGCAGGAACACAACAACCCTCAAGCAAATTGTTATTTGGCTGCGGTATTCTGTGAGGTGGAGGTAAATACCCAATCGGGCAGCTTAAAAAATATGCTATGGTCTATCTTCTTTCCTAGTCTTTGAACTGCAGATTATCTTATCTTATTTTGAAATGGGTACAGTGCTGCAGCACCGGTGGCATGTTGACGCTCTTGGATCTTTTGTGCTCTCCATATTCTTTGCTAACTCTCCCCTGACTGTCTGAAGACATGTTCCTTGTACTTCAGTACACATTTAATTGGGAAGAACCTGTAGTCCTCCAAGACCCTACTGCCGAAGCTGAAGCCATCGGATTTTTTAATTGCGAATATGATACGTTAGATTTGTGGTAACTGTGTTTAACTTAGCTGGTAGAAATCCTGGAGCTCTACCGACTATGAAGACGCTGAAGATGTTTGTCAATAACTAAAACGTAACACTTATTTCTCCCATCAAAATATTTGATGGTAATCAGCTTCAGTTTCGGCGGTAGGGCATCAGGTCTAGGTATGTTTTTTCTAGGATTACCATTTGCTTGCCAGCACATTGACACATCGAGTGTTTCATGGTCTTGTAAGGTTCTTTTTTTTTTTATACCACCAGTGTGGCAAACAAGCATACGGCCCGCCTGATGGAAAGCAGTTACCGTAGCCTATGTACGCCTGTAACACTAGAGGCATCACACGCGCATTGCCGACCCTGTAAAAACCTTTTAACGCCCTTTTTGAAGAACCCCATGCTGTAGTCCCCTGAGAAAACCTCGACAGGCAGTTCATTCCACAGCTTGACAGTACGCGGAAGAAAACTGCTCAAAACAGGCTTGTGATAGTTGGAATTTGAGCGACCAGCTCTAGCTTTGCACATGTAGCCATTTTTAGAAATTCGTACCCAACTTGCGGACGCTAAATAAAGGCTGAGGGCCAATTCTCGTAATTTTTCTATGATTGCAGATTGAAAGTTGACCGAATCGAGATTGAATTGTGAATTGACTAAAATTATATACTTTATTTCATTGATTTAATTATTATCAATTCTTTTAGATGGAAAAGTAACATACTTAGTTTGTTTAATTCTCAGTCATATTCCATTATAATCCCACTTAAATTAAACTTTGAAGATACATAATGTGATAGGAGAATACCAAATCTGACATTTCTGAGATCAAGACTGGATCGGAACTAAATTTTGACTTTTTTTTTTGAGAGGGGGGCAAACGAGCATGGGGGTCACCTGATGGAAAGCAATCACCACCGCCCATGGAGATCAGCAACACCAAAGGATCGCCGATCCGTTGCCAGCCTTTTAAGGGAATTAAATACTCTATTCTTGAAGGCTCCCATGTCGTAATTGTTAGGAAATACCGGTGAGGGAAGTTGTTTCCACAATTTAACCGTCACTACATTTTAATTACGAGAATTTCCCCTCTGGTACGTTACTACAGGTTAAGCCAAGTTAATCTGCCCTTCGAGTACCCTGCCCACTAGCGAAGAAGTCTCTGACAAAAGCCCTGCCCAAATGGAGCTCTGTAAACAGGGGATCTGTAACACAGGTTTTTAAACCTAGCTCGGACTCCAGACTCTCACAAGGTGTTGCAATGTCTGTAATGTACCTACTGCTCAATGTACAAACTTTGCGGGAAGTAAATAAAGTTATTATAAAAATTTGTAAAGAAATATTTATTTATTTATAAATGACATATTGGAGGAGTTTAGTAACAAACACCGACACACACGAGACTTTTATATATTAAGTATTATACTTAGTTCATCATCATCATCAGGTCATTTTAGTCTCCACTACAGGAGCACGACCCTCTCTCGTCCGTCATAGACAGGAGGATTTGGCCTACACTCCCTACGCTGGCCAGACGGGTTGGGGAGGTCTGATCGATGTTTTATAATATGTATTTCCCATAGTCGCCTTGTACGACATCCATAGACGGAGTGATTCTATTCTAGTTTGCCGGAAACCACACGACTAATTACTTAGTTACTAGATGATAAATTGCACTAATATATCACTTTGTTTACATGTTTTTCGAAAATACAGGGACAATTCAAAATATGTCAAAGAAGATAAGGAGAAAGAAAAGGATAGAGATAGAAAAGACAAGGACAACCTGTCGAACCTACCGCCCAACGTGCAGGCTTTGATGTCTACCATACCGTCACCAGAAGAGTCGCCTAACTACCTGATTTACAAGAAGGTAAGTTAAATGGCATAAAGGCTTACGTATGATCGTTTACAGAATAATGTGGTCTTGAACTTGCCTAAAGTCCACGCCACGAGAAGGTAGAAATTTTGTAAACAAAGATCAGGGATCCTAAACATTTTTCCCGAAGTTCAAAATAATTTACATACTACTTTTTAAGAATAAGAATATTTTTATTGTTGAACTGGTAATAAGATGTTCTACAATAAAATTATGTCACAGCAGTTCATACCTGTAGTGTCCGACCGAATGTTCGGTTTCGGTTTCGGTTTCGGTCGAGTTTCGGCAAAAAAAGCTAGTTTCGGTTTAGTTTCGGTTTCGGCGGCAAACCTGCCGAAACTGCGACCGAAACCGAAACTGCATTCGGGAGTTCCCGCGCTGTGCTCGGTCATGTTCGGCTCGGTAAATTCCATTCAAGCGACGAAGACATTTTGCCGCGTCTACGTGCCTAATCAGGTCGTGACTTGTTTGTGTTTGCATTGCGTTTTGTTTGTTGTTTGTGAGTTTTCGTGTGATTTGTTTTCAATTCGGTAAGTTTTATCATTGTGATATTGTATAAGAGTAGGTAGTAAACATCGAAAAATAATTTAGTATAACAAACTAATGCACAGATTATAGTAGAATCAAATTTAACATAACTATCTGAGTAATTTGTGATCAATTTAACTCATTTACTCATTTTTTGGGGTGTAAGGTTCATCAACATCTTTGAACCAAAGCCAACTTCACCTGCACGCGGTACACCCTGCTGACTGACAAACGAAGCTCTGGCGAAAAGAGAGGTAGGGAGTGTAATTGTAAGCTACCCGACTGGGGAATGTACCTCCACCTCACAGAATACCGCAGCCAAATAATGATTCCCTTGAGGGTTGTTGTGTTCCTGCGAGTGAGTGAGGTCACCAGAAAGGAAGGAGATGCTGCGTTGGCAGCGGGGGTAGCGGCGCGCGAGCGATATTTTATGTTGCGATCGTTAATATGGCTACTGTAACCGCTTCACATCAGGCGGGCCGTATGCTTGTCTGCAAGCTGACGTAGTATAAAAAAAAAATCATTCGCTAATGCTGTACGTAAACAAACAATAGTTAGGTACTTGGTACTTACTATACGTATAGTGCATTTTAATAAATAAATAATAAGATTTAGAGTTTCAACGTTCAATTTTATTTTCTTTGGGGTGTAAGTGCTTCATCAACATCTTTGAACCAAAGCCACCTTCACCTGCACGCGGTGCACCCTGCTGACTGACAGAATAGACAGACAGAACTAAGCTCTGGCGAAAAGAGAGTTAGGGAGCGTATTTGTAAGCTACCCGACTGGGGAATGTACCTCCACCTCACAGAATACCGCAGCCAAATAACAATTTCCTTGAGGGTTGTTGTGTTCCTGCGAGTGAGTGAGGTCACCAGAAAGAAAGGAAGGAGATGCTGCGTTGGCAACGGGGGTGGCGGCGCGCGAGCAATATTTTATGTTGCAAGCGTCAATATGGCTACGGTAACCGCTTCACATCAGGTGGGACGTAAGATTGTCTGCCGCCCGACGTCGTATAAAAAAAAATATAACCAAGTAGCAATTATAACGTAACGTATCGTAATTATAAGAAAAGTACCTACAGTTAGATAATTGTTTCGTAAAAGTTTCGGTTTCGGTTTCGGTTTCGGCCGAAACTGAGACCGTTGCCGAAATTCGGTTTCGGTTTCGGTTTCGGTCGTAAAAACCAGTTTCGGTCGGACACTACATACCTGTGTTCAGGCATACAATATTACAATCATGCATAATATATATTTAGATATATAGATTCTTATACTTTACATTTCATACATTCATGGTTATATGCAGTAACAACTTGTCTTATATATAATATTATTAATTTATGTCAGAAAAGTAAACGTACATTATAAACGAAGAAGTCAAATTGAGATTAAATTATTAAGTATAGTCATATTGTAAACGTTTATATCTTATTTTTGTCATAAAACTCATCAAGGCTGTAGAATACACTTTCAATTAACCATTTTTTTAAGGTAATTTTAAATCTTGTACATGTCAGATTTTTGATATCTTTCGGAATTCTATTGTAGATACGGGATCAAAACAAGATCTAAACAGCCAAGTAGAAACAGGATACTATCTATACATACTTCTCTGAGCATTATCCACCACAAACTTATTGCGCTCAAAATAAAGAAAACACATTTAAAATGAAATTGCGGAGGAAGAAAAGAGAGTTAATAAGGAAACTTCGTGTAGCTAAAACCATGGGCGATAACCATCTAAGTCACCAACTGTCCAGGGCTCTAAGATCAATCCTCAAATTAATACAAGGTATTTCACTTCAAACCACTAAAAATCGCGATAATTTTAACAGAGCTAAACATGAAGTAGACTTCGATAAAAATCCTTTTCAATACTCGAAAAACATTTTCACTGAACAAAAGGGAAAGCTTCTCTTGACCAACGCGCAAATTTACGATCAATGTAAAAACACATACGAAGTGCCTAAACGCGGGAACTCATACGTAGATCCAAAAATCCAAAGACCTAATGATCCTCTATTTAGTTTTCAAAGTGACCCACCCAATGAAGAGGAAATAAACTACCATATTAAAAAGAAAAGTTCTAAATCTGCTCCAGGCCCCGATGGCATTCCTTACATAGTGTATAAAAAGTGTCCATCAGTTCGTAAACACATTTTAAATATATTTAGTAAGATCTGGTCAAGAAAGCAAGTCCCAGTAGCATTTGGAAAGGCAGTTTTTGTCCTCATCCCTAAAAAGGATGAAGTAACTCATCCAAAAGACACCAGACCGATAGCCCTAACCAATACAATCTCAAAAATCTTTTTTAGTGTATTACAATCAAAAATGACAAAATTCATGATCAGCAATAGGTATTTCAGGCCCAATCACCAGAAAGGCTTCTTGCCTGGAATTTCTGGATGCCTGGAACACAATACATTACTAGCAGAAAGTCTGAAAGATGCCAGAACACATGAGAGGCAAATATCAGTCTGCTGGATAGACCTAGAAAACGCATTTGGTTCCGTGCAGCATGAACTTATTATATTTGCACTAAAATGGTATAACTTTCCCGATTTAATTGTTAAAATAATTAACTCTTATTACTCGCATTTAAAATTCGTCATAGCAGTAAACAAGGAATACACAAAGCCACTACAATACAGTGTGGGACTATTCCAAGGGTGCTGCTTATCACCGATAGTATTTAACATAGTTATTAATATTTTAATAGACAAATTGATATCATATGAAAGGAAATGGGGCTACCGTTTTAAAATCAACAACAAGTACACTGAGTCAATCTTAGCCTTTGCTGACGACCTTGCAATACTTACACGTAATCCCAAACAGTGTCAGGAGTTGTTAAATGAAGTCGATGAGTTCTGTACATGGACGGAGGGATTGAGGGCGAAACCAAGTAAATGTTATTGTTTATGTCTGGGTAGACGAAATACCAAATACACTTCTTACGACCCGGAACTCTCCATAAGCGGCCAAAAAGTTGCTACGATTGCAGAAACAGTGCCTTTCAAATTTCTTGGTAGAAAGATAGATTACAAAGGACGCACACCATCATTGGGGGAAGTTGTCGAAAATTTCATTAACGACCTCAATAAGGTAGACCAACAGCCTATCAGTAATATTAAAAAAGCATGGATATACGACAACTATCTCACGTCACTCACTTGGCCTTTCCTAGTATATGACTTCGGTAAAACCCTCTTGGCAAAGTTAGATGCTAATGTCATAAAGATATTAAAGTCATGGTTCGGACTGGCACATCCGGCTGATCCCTCGACTCTATTTAGGGATCACAATAGTTTTGGGCTGAAATTAAAGAAACCTTCTGAACTCTATAAACACCTGAGAGTTAAAAAACGCATGTTTTGCAAAAGTCGCAAGACGAATTAGTTAAATCTCTCCCAAAAGACAAAAATGCCACAGACCTAGAATCTAGACTTCAATTCCACAAACAATTTATGGTAGGTGCACAGGCAAATAGAGCTGGGTTGGGCGCGAGAAAGAAAAGGGAAGACCGAGACATAGTAAAAACCTTTCTACAACAAGACGAAAATGACAGTTACAAAGTGCACGCTATGAATTTAGAAATGCAAAGTGAGTGGTTAACCATAGGCGAGTTTTGCATCCCGTTAGCTCTGAAGTGGCGCACCTTGCTGTATGACTGGTCTCCTGCCTTATTAAAATTCTATCTTAATGCCTTTCAAATGACCCTCCCTGACCAGAGTAACTTAGTTAGGTGGGGAAAAGCCTCTGAAAAATGTTGCTATACTTGTGGAGAGGCGATATGTACAGCAAGGCACCTATTGGTGGGATGCAAGGTGCTCCTTGATAGGGGTCATTACTCACATCGCCATGACAGAGTACTTCAAATCATACGTGAAGCCATAAGCCTTTCAATAGCTAGAGCCCAAAAAGGATTAACGACAAACAAAAGACAAATTAACTTTATAAAAGGAGGCTCAACTTCAAACTCCAAGAACAAGCCTTACTCAATCCTCAGTGCAGCACCTGACTGGACTATTTTAATGGACACGTATGAAAAGCACTATAAAATACCAGAAGATGTGTGTGTTTCGACATCCAGACCGGACATTTTCCTTTTCTCCAGAGCTACAAAACGTATAGTACTTGTAGAGCTTACCGTACCGTGGGAAACTAACATACCCAAAGACCACGCGATAAAACAAAACAAATATTATGACCTCCTAAACGAATTAACAAAAAGCGGCTATGTAGTTAATCTATACGCTGTAGAAGTAGGAGCGAGAGGTATACCAGCAAAATCTCTCTATAACCTGCTGAAAGACCTTGGTTTGTCCAGAAGTGCAGTAAGTTCTATACTAGAACGAGTATCTAAAGCTGCATTAGCAGGTTCATACCAGATTTGGCTGCTTGGGTTTCTCTCTCTGCCACACGATGGACCCGGCACCCGCACGGTGAATACATGGAAGCTAAGAAGTTCGTCTCTGCAGTTACATATGTACTTTTTTCGTAGATTGTGCATCATATTAGGGGCTTTATTAACTAAGATATACTTTACTTAATAATTCACCGGAAGGACCTCCACTACGGAATATAGATCTCCCCCTTAGACTTCCATAGTATCGAACCTGGTCTAAGAACTAAAGCTGTTCTCAGAATATTCTTCTTCAGTTTCAAAGGAATCTTCTGTCACATTAATAACAAAATTGTCAATGGCATTATCCATCAATTTCGGAAAAAAATCATTTTCTACCTTGAGGACATGCTCAACACAATTTTTCCATTTTTGGGCTGTAATCTGCTGAAGTCCTTCATCGAGTAATTTCTTAATCTCATCAAATATAATTAATATCGTAATAACAATTAGATACTAATTTCTTAAAAACTTAACAATATATAGCAGACGGACCAAATGTTGAGAGTCTATGCGTAGACGGCGTTTTTGGTACCATAATACTAAACGACAGCGTTTCGTAGCAGTGTCATATAACCCACCCAATTCAAAAGGTTCGATGTGTCATAATACTAACTTAATACGTTGTGTTTTTCAAATTGGTTGCGTTGTTGGTGTTTCGTATAACTTAGTACAAGTCGGTTTGTTTACAAAATTTCTACCTTCTCGTGGCGAGGACTTTAGCTCATCGACTGTGTTTTGTATTTGACAAGGTATACTCATGATTTTTCATTATTTCAGTTTAAAGATCTTTATTACTCATAAGAACAAATTACAGTTCACTTAAAATGAGCAGAATTGAGCATTTATAATTCACATAATCAGTGGCGGATTATGGATAAAACGGGCCCTAGGTAACATTGTATTTCCGGACCTACTAAAGAAGTTTTCACTTAAAAAATAAAAATCAAAAACCTAATTTTCGGGCCCCAAAAACTACGGGCCCTAGCCACGTGCCTAGGTTGCCTAGGCATTAGTCCGCCCCTGCTCATGATAGTTCGGCAATACGATCAAACAGTACATAATTATAAGGTAAATTAAAAAGAAAAAAATAACGAAGTTTAAAATCAGTGACCCAAAAATAAAATTATGTAGAAAATAATTTCAACTTTCTACAATATTCCTTCCTACCAACTTTTCATCGACCATATAACACGTCAGACATAAGTTCTTTTTGTGCATGGACATGTGTGTTTGTCTTAGTCTGGGTGTTTTATATGTACATTACATATTATATGAATATATTTTAGGGTGTGCCAAAAAAGCTTCTTTAGCGGCGTTGTACACTTTTTGGGATGGATAAATAATGTTAAACTCGCGTCAGGACACGTGTCCTGATCGAAAATTCGTAAGACAAAGCTGCGAGACTACAAAATCCAACTTTAAGCAAAGACGATACGATTGAGATTGCTTTGAAAATTTTATGTTTGTGTACGATAGCGCAATAAATGAATATTGTTTTTTACCACATAAATGATAGTACTGTTATACTGATAAATAAAGCAATTCGTGCGAAATTATTTCCTAACAATTCCAGAATATTCAAAAATGCACAACGTTAATGTTCAAGTATTCACTTCTACCGGCACTCCCGGAGTGCATCCCGTTTTTTTTTTTTTACTCTCGGCCAAAAATTTCGTAGAATATGTCCAATTAAAAGTCTTGTTCAAAGGCCAGCTTGAAATTTTAATTTAAAGAGGTTCTCCATCGAACCAGGGAAACATAAAATGTAAAGAACCACACAGGAAAAACAAAAAAATGTAGTTAAGTTGATATAAATCAATTATCTATTACCCACAGTACAAGCTTTGCTTAGTTTGGGACTAGATAAATAAAATAAATAAATAAATATTGTCAGATAAATTACACAGCGCCATCTAGCCCCAAAGTAAGCGAAGCTTATGTTATGGGTCTAGTACCCACTAGACAACTGATAAACATACGTAAATACTTTTTTTTTTGTAAATACATACTTATGATACATAGAAAACACCCAGACCAAGACAAACAGACATGTTCATGCACACAAATGTTTGTCCTGTGTGGGAATCGAACCCAAGAGCGTCGGTGTTAAAGCCGCGTCATTGACCGCTACGCCACCGAGCTAGTCTCGAGATGGCAGTATGTAATTTGTCCAGCAATATTTATTTTAATGTCATTAAAATATTAAGAACGCAGTTCATTCTAATTTAGTGTATTTTACGATACTGATAATATTTTTCTGACATTTGCTAGTAACCTTGTAATAACTTTACTTGTGTTTCGGTCGACTTCTTGGAATAACTTCGATAACTGATACACTAATCAAAGATTCCACTAATTTTACACACAATAATCCCTTGACGATATCAATAAAAATAATATTATATTTTTTAACGTGGATATGTCTTTAAAATAGCTCCCATCGGGAGGCAATTCAAAAAAACGAATGATAACAAAATCGGGGGATACAGTTTGGTGTTGCAGCTAGGGTTGCCAACTATACTGTTAAAAACAGTATTATACTGTTTTTCACTACATTATACTTTTTACTGTTGAACAAAAATAAAGTATACAAAATACTGTTTTCAGCATCAATATTAACACTAGTGTTAGACTTAGACGCTCACATATTTTTTTTAGACATTAATAGTATATAACTATTCATTTAATAAAAAATGTGCTCCTGGTTTAATTTTAGTTATAATTGTGGTGAGACCTATGTAATATTTTAAAAAGACTGTAAATTAATAAATTGTGCGAGAAGATCTTTAAAATACTTATGTACTTGTCTAAAACATTAAATAAATGAAATACTGTTCATTCTTCTAAAATACTGTTTAATATTCTTCTCAGACCTAAATATACTTTACTTCTTGTAAAAAAAGTTGGCATCCCTAGTTGCAGCTACAAATCTATCATCTCCATCCAGAATTCAATCACACCACTGGATAGATGAAGGATCAAAGAATTTATTGCGCTAAGTAAGGACTACGGAACATCGCGTGCGGGGGAGGGGGAAGCGCTGCCATTTCGAGATAATTTTAGTGCTTATAACGTATTCACGTACCACACACGGCCGTGTCCATGACAGAAGCACACCCTATTTTTTTTTTTACATTTTGTCTTTACTTTGTTTACTGCGCCACCTACTTTCTTATATGTATTTTTTTTCCTATACCCAAAGGTAGTGTGGAAGAGTTTAACTTAAATTCACTTAAATTCACTTTCACATTCAAGATAGTGTGATGAAAGTGAATCTAAGCTCTGCGGATTTAGAGTAGTAATGATTTATACATATTCTTATATTTAATGTATGTCGTTTCTAAGTGCTTTATAAAGTCCAAGGAATAAAGATATTTTGAATTTGAATTTATGGGTAAATTTAAGAAATATATCAAAACTAGACTATGTCAAAAGGCTTACTTATTAAAGGTTATTGTATCTCAGATTACATAAGTGATAAAAGTATTTGGAAATGAATTGCTCTTGTTATGTTAAGTTAATGATTGTATTTGTATTTAATGTAACGATATTGGCAATTAAAAGAGTCTCCTTTGAGTTTCTTGCCAGTTCTTCTCAAGAAGCCCCGTCGCCGGAACTGGCACTTAAATTCACTTTCACATTCAAGATAGTGTGATGAAAGTGAATCTAAGCTCTGCGGATTTAGAGTAGTAATGATTTAGATACATGTTCTTAAATTTAATTTGTATGGCGTTTCTAAGTGCATTATAAAGTCCAAGGAATAAAGATGATTTTCATTTTGATTTTGAGTTTGCTTATATATATTTTTTTTTTTTTTTATACTACGTCGGGTGGCAGACAAGCATACGGCCCGCCTGATGTGAAACGGTTACCGTAGCCATATTAACGCTCGCAAAATAAAATATTGATAGCGCGCCGCCACCCACGCTGCCATCGCAGCAACTCCTTCCTTTCTGGTGACCTCACTCACTCGCAGGAACACAACAGCCCTCAAGGGAACCGTTATTTGGCTGCGGTATTCTGTGAGGTGGAGGTACATTCCCCAGTCGGGTAGCTTACAATTACGCTCCCTACCTCTCTTTTCGCCAGAGCTTCGTTTGTCAGTCAGCAGGGTGCACCGCGTGCAGGTGAAGTTGGCTTTGGTTCAAAGATGTTGATGAACCACTTACACTCCAAATAATAAATAATAATAAAATAGCGATAAGACTGCCTGTTGTACCTTATTGAGCGGAGTGAGCGCAACATTTATATACGCTGTAAAGTCACTCTTGGAAATGAATAGGCTCCAAAACCACTGAACAGATTTCGATGAAACTTGTCACAATTAAAGACCTCGACATGCTTGAGGTTTGTGTCGAAACAAAATTGAGGTCGATCATCTCCTTGAGGAATGATCATCAATTTTTCCATTGAAATCAATGGAAAACATACAGTCAGCGAATCTACTCGCTCCACTCAACATCGATTTCGGCCCCGAGGGCTAGATCCGGCCTAGGTATTATTGTTACAACATTGTTATCCTGTACATATTTGGTGCAATGTATTGTATTGTAAAAAAAAAGTAATGTATTGTATTGTATTATTTTCCAGATGGAAGCAATTATAGAGAAGATGCAAGATGAGAACACAGGAGTGCCAGTCAGAACTGTCAAGAGCTTCATGACTAAAATACCTTCAGTAAGTCATTACATTGTCATATCCTTTTTAATCCACGATGCAAAACCACGGGGTAGTAAGTACCTATATATATATATATATATATATATTGAGCTTATATATATATATATAAAAGCGAAATACCACTCACTGATTAATCACGAAATCTCAGAAACTATAACACCTACACGTACAAGGGTACAGGGCGTACACATCCGCTAAGAACGGATTTTACGAAACTCCACCCCTAAGGAGGTAAAACGGGGGTTGGAAGTTTGTACGAAGGTCCTATGTTTTTGAAGTAAGAGACTTGAAATCTAAAATGTATGCTCTATAGATGGTGTGGAGGTGTACTAATAATGTATCTTTAGAAATCAACCCCTTTTTTGAGTTAAAACGGGGGTTGGAAGTTTGTATTGAAGTCCAATGTTTTTGAAGTAAGAGACTTGAATTTTAAAATGTATGCTCTATAAATGGTGTGGAGGTGTACTAATTGTGTATATTTAGAAATCTACCCCTTTTTGGGGTTAAAACAGGGGTTGGAAGTTTGTATGAAACTTCTATGTTTTTGAAGTAATGGACTTGAAATCTAAAATGTATGCTCTATAGATGGTATGGAGGTGTACTAATAATGTATCTTTAGCAATCGACCCCTGTTTGGGGTTAAAACGGGGGTTCAAAGTTTGTTTGAAAGTCCTATGTTTTTGAAGTAAGAGACTGAAATTTACAATGTATGCTCTATAGATGGTGTGGAGGTGTACTAATGATGTATCTTTAGCAATCGACCCCTGTTTGGGGTTAAAACGGGGGTTCAAAGTTTGTTTGAAAGTTCTATGTTTTTGAAGTAAGAGACTGAAATTTAAAATGTATGCTCTATAGATGGTGTGGAGGTGTACTAATATTGTATCTTTAGAAATCAACCCCTTTTTGGGGTTAAAACGGGGGATGGTAGTTTGAATGAAAGTCCAATATTATTGAAGTTAAAGTAATTATGGCAGAAGGATTTTATAATGGTATTTAAGTATAAGAATTGTTGAAAACTAATACTTACTATTATAACGAGGGATGTTTTATTATAACAATCAAAAGTATTTTAGGTTTTACAGAGAGGTATTGAAAAAATAATATTCGTCGACATCAATTAATTCTAAAAATTCGTCTAGATATTGATTGTTTTATATCTTTTTTTTATTTTGTCTTTCATTAGGTAGGCTTTTTCGAATATAATAAAAAAATATGTGCAAATAACTAACTCCACGCGTACGACGTCGCGGCCGGCCGCTAGTAATGTATAAGTTTGACGTGTCTCTCTCTATCTCTCTCTCTCTCTCTCTGTATGTGTGTGTGTGTGTCTGTGTGCGTGCCTTTTTGCGTGTCTGTTTGTGTGTATGTATGTCTGTGGCTCGTAGCTCCCAAACGGGGTTATAAGTGGTGCATCAATATCTTTCAACCAAAGCCAACTTCACTTGCACGCAGTGCACCCTGCTGACTGACAAACGAAGCTCTGGCGATAAGAGAGGTAGGGAGCGTAATTGTAAGCTACGAGACTGGGGAATGTACCCACCTCACAGAATACCGCAGCCAAATAACAATTCCCTTGAGGGTTCAGCAGAAACGAAGGAGATGCTGCGTTGGCAGCGGGGGTGATGGCGCGTGAGCAATATTTTATGTTGCGAGCGTTAATATGGCTACGGTGACCGCTTCACATCAGGTGGGCCATATGCTTGTCTGCCACCCGACTTACTGGTAAACCGTTTTTATTATTTTTATTTCAAAGGAGAATTAGTCGGGAGTGTTCTAGTTATGTTTGATGAGTGTGCCTTGGCGGATGTCAGTGTTTTCAATCCGCCCAAAGCCGTGTCGTCTAAAAACAATAACCGTGACCGACGGCTTAACGTGCGTTCCGAAGCTCGGATAAATAAACCCATCCATGGACACGCTGAGGTCGACGTTGCTTGACTTGACTCCAAAAAATAAGTAAAACTTATTAATTTTTTTACTGATTTCTTTCAGGTATTCACCGGGTCAGACCTGGTGGCTTGGCTGGCACGCCACATGCCTTTCGACGAGCCCTTCGAGGCGCAGCACTTGGCTCATCTTTTAGCCGCGCACGGGTATTTGTTTCCCATTGACGACCACTGCCTCACTGTCAAGCCTGACAATACATATTACAGGTAAAGGGTTTTTTTTTATTTATATCTAGCTGACCTCATTAAGACCGTAGGATCGCGCTGGATGCAAGCCGCTTCCAACCGGTCTTATTGGAGATTTAGAGGGGAGGCCTATGTCCAGCAGTGGACTTTCAATGGCTGAGATGATGATGATGATGATGACCCAGCGAGCGTCGTACCGCCTAACAGTCAATTAATGTCGTGTTACTTATTAGCTGAACTAAATTTATGACTTTATGGAAGTAATACATAAAAATTGGTTATAAAAAAATATTTTTATAATAAGTAGTAGTGATGTAACGAATATTCGTATTCGCATTCGCGAATATTCGCATATTTCTCGACATTCGCATTCGAATTCGCAATTTTATGCGAATGTTTTGCGAATATGAACGTCCTAAAAATAATTAAGATTTTCAATTACAAAAAGGTAAATTAAATAGAGAAATAAGTATCAACTTCAAAAATAAAAATCCTAACAGAAGATAAGGTTTTGAAATAAATATATAATTATTTCAAAACCTTATCTTCTGTTTTTATTTTTGTTAATTAACCAGTAAACATCACTCGTAAATCAGACAGCAATCGGCCTTCTTCGGATTGGCTCGACAATGCTTAGAAGTAGGTGCAAATAATTACATATCTGTGCGTGTAACTCGCACGCCAACTAAGCTGTCAAAATAAAGCCAAAGACAAATGGCGTCAAATACAAAAGTCAATATTCGCATTCGCATTCGCGATTCGCGCAATGTCTAGAAATTGACATTCGTTACATCATTAATAAGTAGTGACTGTTTTCCATCAGGTGACCCACATATAAACTTTGAAAAGAACACCTGAGGGTGTTCTTAAAAGTTTATATAGGTACATTTATATAGATGATTATTATTTTTCGTTGCAGATTTCAAACACCATATTTCTGGCCTTCCAATCAATGGGAACCTGAAAATACTGACTATGGTAAGTTTTAGGCTCCGTTCCCACAGACCAGCTCGAAGAAGAGAGCAGATTTTTGTGGCGTTTAAAACGGAGTTGGTATAAGGTTTATTATTTAAATTCACTTCTTTTGTTATATGAGAATGGTTGAGATCCGATGTGGATTTTTAAAGTAAACCTTATGCCAATGATATAAAACTCTATTTTAAACGCATCCAAAATCTGCTCTCCACTCCGCGCCGGCTTGTTTGAACAGACCCTTATAGATATAATCAACTAGGTTCCGCACTCGGCTTCAACCGCATTTTTTTTTTAATACCACTAACCTTTATTGACCACAAAATTGAGGTCTTCAGTTGACCACAACTTGTCAAGTGACCAAGGTCCATTGTCCAACAGCGGTGTACCTGTGCAAGCGTACAATGCAAAACAAAGCACGTCTGGAGCTCGCGGACTACGAGGCAGAGTCACTCGCGCGCCTCCAGAAGATGTTCAGTAGGAAATGGGAGTTCATTTTTATGCAGGCAGAGGCACAAAGCAAGGTTAGTATCGGTACATATATACACACACACACACACTCTATCACTCTCTCTATCACACGCGTATACACTTACTCCCTCTCTGTCTCCTTCACTCCTGCTCTCTTTTTCTCATTCATACACTCACACACACACATACATTCACACACACACACACACATACATTCACACACACATACACTCACACACACTTACATACACTCACACACACATACATACACTCACACACACTTACATACACTCACACACACTTACATACACTCACACACACACACACGTACGCACACACACACACACACGCACACTCATAGAGAAATGCAAAACAAAGCCAGTTTGGAATTGACATTGTCAGATTATGAAGCGGACTCGTCCGTCTTCAGAAGATCTCCAGCAGAAAATGGGAGTTCATTTTTATGCAAGCAGAAGAGCAAAGCAAGGTTACTATCGTTACATATAATACACATATTCTCACAGTCTCTCTCCCGCTATCTCTCACGCGTTCACTGTTACTTCCTCTTTGTCTCGTTTATTCTTGCTCTCTCTCTCTCACACACACACACACTTAACCAGACGCACGCACACACACACACGTGTACTCTCTCTCACACACATACATACACGTGCACTCTCTCACACACACGTACTCTCCCTCAACCAGACGCACGCACACACGCGCACTCACACACACTCACACACACGGACACGCACACTCACACACGTTGTATCGTTGTATAAAAAAAACTATTTCCTTTCTACGTTGTGTTTTCTTCACCAGGTTGACAAGAAACGCGATAAATTGGAGAGGAAAGTGCTGGACAGCCAGGAGCGGGCCTTCTGGGATGTCCACAGACCTATGGTATGTGTCTTTCGCACTAGCAACCCACCCTGGCTTCGGCTTTGTCGTCAACTCATCCCACTGCTGGGATACGTGTCTCCCCTCAATCGAAGGGGATTAGAGCATACTCCACCACGCTGCTCAACTGCGGGTTGGCAGAGGCCAGTGTTGTCAAGCCGCCTAAATCCACTAACTTGGCTTAACAATACAACTATTATATCCCTCCCTATCTGTCTCGTTCACTCTTTCTCTCTCTCATGTGTCATACATGTCTCTGCGTATCATCATCATCATCATCACGTCATTTTAGTCTCCACTACAGGAGCACGACCCTCTCTCGTCCGTCCTAGACGGAAGGAGAATTTTTTTTTTAATACTACGTCGGGTGGCAGACAAGCACACGGCCCGCCTGATGTGAAGCGGTTACCGTAGCCATATTAACGCTTGCAACATAAAATATTGCTCGCGCGCCGCCACCTCCGCTGCCAACGCAGCATCTGCTTCCTTTCTTATTTGGCCTACACCTACACACTCCCCACGCTGGCCAAACGGGTTGTGGAGGCCTGATCGATATTTGATAATGTATTTCCCTTAGTCGCCTTGTACGACATCTACGGGAAGAAACGGAGTGATTCTATTCTAGTCTGCCGGAAACCACACTGCGAATGGAAAACATACACTCAGTGAATCTACTCGCTCCTCTCATCCTCGATTTCGGCCCCGTGGGCTAGAATCCGGCCTTGTAACACTCTCACGATGTCAATTATTGTCAATGGCTGTCCTGAGTACCCAATGATCCTGCTTTAGACCAAACCGCACGCAGGTCAAAAGCTCGAAGTACCTATATGTACGGGCCCCTGCAAGGATCCGTGCATAAAAAGATGTTTATGGGGTGTAAGTGGTTCATCAAGATCTTTGAACCAAAGCCAACTTCACCTGCACGCGGTGCACCCTGCTGACTGACAAACGAAGCTCTGGCGAAAAGAGAGGTAGGGAGCGTAAATGTAAGCTACCCGACTGGGGAATGTACCTCCACCTCACAGGATACCGCAGCCAAATAACAATTCCCTTGAGGGTTGTTGTGTTCCTGCGAGTGAGTGAGGTCACCAGAAAGAAGGGCGATGCTGTGTTGGCTAGGGGAGTGCCAGCGCGCTAGCGATATTTTATGTTGCGAGCGTTAATATGGCTGCGGTGACCGCTTCAAATCAGCCGGGCTGTATGCTTGTCTGCCACACGGCGTAGTATGAAAGAAAAAAGATGTCAGGATGTCAGCTTAATGTCTAAATGGTGTCAATGTAAACCACGAGTAGTTGTGATCGCGTTTGTTGCACGACTGATTTTGATATATGAAATGAACGCGTTGCATAGTGAGGGCAAACTGCAGCGTCAGCCCTTTACACAATGGGGATGTTTGATATTTTTTCTGACACCAGATGTCGCTAGGTAGGCGTCGGATCCAGATTATCAAAATGTACTGAATTTTTTGACAGTGAAACTTCAAGACGACAAGACAACACAAGACGTCAACAAGACATTTGACAAGATGCTATGAATGATGCTATGTGTTAGGTAACAACTCAATGTTTTAGGTCCCCAATAGTGTTAGGTAGATACTTAAAATCCGTGGTGCACGGCAGTTGAGCTTCACTTGACTAGCCATCTCTTTAGGCTTTTAATGCCTTATTTGCCATATTGCTGTCTCTCACATTGCTAAGAGGGGAAGTCAAATTCCAAAAGCTTCCTACTCCTACTAATTTCTTCTGATTAAATTCGTTGTGAGTTCCAAGGCAGCCGTAGTTGTACCCCCGGGACTGCAATGAACTTCATTGTTCATTGCCTTTTTTGGCGGTCGCCGCTGTTAATCCTGGCTACACAGGAGACACAGTGGTGGGAATGTGTGGTAGGCCTGTCCCGATAAGATGCTATGAATTGACAGATGATTGGACCCTACGCTACAGTGCTGCCAAAAGACCCTCATAGTGCAAAATGTTCGTGATAGCTCGAACAATATATTTTATTGCATGTGTTTTCAGCCTGGTTGCGTGAACACCACTGAGCTGGACCCTCGGAAGCTCTCCCGCATCAACTCCCTCAAGGAGAAGCGTCTCAAACAAGCGCAGGAATTGATACTGCTCCACAACCTCAAGGTATGAACACGTACAGTCAAGTGCAGTGTACTGGTCAAGTCATCGGAATAGGTAGAGTGATTTAGGGTCAATAATCTCAAACGCTGATATTAATATGGACATACCTCTGCGATTTCGGGATTTCGAAAGTATTGAGGCTTTAATTCTCCGGGGTTTCGGTTGCTTTGGTAAGCACGTAAAGCTCATCAGTTATCAGTATCAGTTTTTTTTTAAATTTCACATACATATAGCAAATAAAGTACTACTTAAAAGTGCTTTACTATCGTAACCTCTAATTTCAAATACAATGGCTACTAAATCACGACCTAAATAATATTTAATGAAATCCCGAAATCCCGAAAAAGGCATGTCCATATTATGACAGCATTACGCAAGTACAATAAATCACTCTACCTATTCCGATTACTGCTTATGACCCTCGAAAATTAAATTGATAATTATTATAAATATTTTTTAAAATTGAAAAATACCTCCCCCACTGGTGGGTTCAAATCCCACCTAGGCGGGGGATTTGAACCCACTTAGGTGGGGGAGGTGAATTTTTCCATTTTGTTGTTTTTAAAAATGGAAAAATATTTTCAATATTCTAGCAAGTTGGCCGAATCAACTAATTAAAATATTAAAAAAAATAAATTAAATGTGGAAAATTACCTGGCGACGCACGCGCGAGTGATATTTCACGTTGCGAACGTTAACATGGCTACGGTAACTGCTTCATATCAGGCCGGGCCTAATAATTGTCGGCAACCTGATGTGGTATAAAAAAAAAAAAAATTGCATCACTCGTGATAGTATAGAGCTCTCGCCTAGCGGCTCGACCTCCAATTGCACACTTGTTGTGTAATTTGTGCTCCTCTTATTAAATGAACTATTTTTGTTCTTTCAGAATAATCCGATAGTGACCATAACCAATCCTCAGGAGAGCGAAGATGAGATACAGAAGAAAAGCACTGACGTCGTCAAAGAGAATGGTGAGACAATACTGTTGATTTTTTTCATACTACGTTGGGTGGCAGACAAACATACGGCCCGCCTGATGTGAAGCGGTTGCCGTAGCCATATTAACGTTCGCAATAAATTAAAATATAGTGGCGGCGCGCGAGCCAACGCAGCATCTCCTTCCTTTCTGGTGACCTCACTCACTCACAGGAACACAACAACCCTCAAGGGAATTGTTATTTGGCTGCGGTATTCTATGAGGTGGAGGTACATGCCCCAGTCGGGTAGCTTACATTACCCTGCCCTACCTATCTTTTCTCCAGAGCTTCGTTTGTCAGTCAGCAGGGTGCACCGCGTGCAGGTGAATTTGGCTTTGGTTCAAAGATGTTGATGAACCACTTACACCCCAAAATATTACACCAATATATTTTTTGTAAATATATAATTATAATAAATAGAAAACTCTCAGACCAGGACAAACAGACATGTTCATGTTTGTATTGTGTGGGGATCGAACTCGCGACCAAAGTAGCCATTGCTAGCCATTCGACCACCGGGCTCGTCAAAATATTTAAATATGATGGTTTTCTTTGAGTTCCGTTTTCTAAGCGGTGGAGGAATATTGTTCCAGCACTTTGTGGCTTGATGATTTAGACGGCGCTGTGTAACATATTCGGAAACATTTCTTTTTCAGGTGAAAGCTCTCAACCAGAGATAAAAATAATGTGCACAGCAGATACCAAAGACAACCAGCCGACCATAGAGCAACAGATAGAAGCAGCCAAACGACAACTGCACATGCTACGAGCTAGGATCGAGAGACGGAACGTGCGAGTGAGCAAAGTTGCTGAGATGTGAGTTAGCTATAAGTACCTATCATCATATAAATATTTTTTTAAACTAGAAAAGTTACCTGCTCTGCCTAGGTGGGATTTGAACCCGCGACCTCTCGATTACCGGTCGAGTGCTCTTCCAACTGAGCTACCAGCAAGGTTTGTGATGGTGGCGAATTTTTGCATTTTATATTTTACTGCTGTCAAGGTCGCAGTGTGGCTCCATCTACCTATTAAGTATTACACTACTAAACAAGGCATAGCAATCCATCGTTACAGATGAAATTCGGCTATATAATTTAATTAATTCACCCGTATAGTTGTCACAGTATAGTTGAATTGATTTCGAATTCCTTCGCATGCCTTTAGGTTCATAGCATACTGCGAGCAGTACGCGGAGTACGACGCCTTCCTCACTCCCCCGGAGTGGCCCAACCCGTGGATCAGTGACACCACTGAGTTGTGGGAGCAGGAGAAACAGAGGTGAGCGTGTGTCTAGTACCTACTTACAGTCATTCATACACAGTACATGCTAATGGTATTTTCATATACCGAGCAACCAAATTCCAAAAGCTTCCAACTCCTACTAATTTCTTTTGATTAAATTCGTTGTGAGTTCCAAGGCAGCCGTAGTTTTACCACCCGGACTGCAATGTACTTCACTGTTCATTGCCTTTTCTGGCGGTCGCCGCTGTTAGTCCTGGCTACACAGGAGACACAGTGGTGGGAATACTAAAATTATCTCAAAATGGCAGCACTTCCCCCTCCCCCGCACGCGATGTTCTCCACGCGATCTATCCAGTGGTGTGATTGAATTTTGGATAGAGATGATAGATTTGTAGCTGCAACACCAAACTGTATCCCCCAATTTTGTTATCAATAGCGTTTTTGAATTGCTTTCCTATGGAAGCAATTTTAAAGACGCATTCATGTCAAAAAAAAAAAAAATATATATCAAGCAGACTTAAGTTTATCGAGTGTCATTGTGATATTCCAGCAAGGACCCACTTCCCCTTCGTCGAGTTCGTCGCTGGGCGTTTGGTCTCCGCGAACTACTACAAGACCCGGCCGGGAGGGAGCACTTCGCTAAATTCCTATCCAAGGAGTTTAGCGGAGAGAATCTCAAGTGAGTGACAGTACTCATTACCCGAACTAGTAAAATTCGTTAACATAAGATAGCCTTGAAAAGATTTCTCTCAGCAATAAGGCCGCCTTGTTGCATACATACAAGACTATAATATTTTTTTGATTCACTGTACTTTAAATTTATATTATGGAAATAAAGCATTATCTATCTATGTAGTACTTGACTGACCGAGCATTGCTCGGATTTCTTAAGTAAAACAATCAACCAAACATCATCAGGTCATTTTAGTCTCTAATACAGGAGCACGACCCTCTTTCGTCCGTACCAGACAAGGAGGATTGTAAGATTGTTGTGCAGACAGAGGATGTAGGCCACTACACTCCCCGCTCTGGCCAGACGGTTTGGGGAGGTCTGATCGACGTTTTAAAATGTATTTCCCTTAGTCGCCTTGTACGACATCCACGGGAAGAGACGGAGAGATTCTATTCTAGTCTGCCGGAAACCACACGTCCCTATCAACCAATCAATAAAGCTTTATTTGTTAATGATAGGTACAGTAATATAGATATTATAAATACACAAGAGTTTAATATGTTTTGCCACAGATAGCATAAAAATATTTATAACTAAGTTACATAAGATAATCATTAATTTAACAATGAGTTCGATACAGTTACTATAGTAATATCATGAGGTCATAGAACCGCCGCTTTTGATGGCAGCTGTCGGTATCAAGCCACGAAATGCTGGAACGACATACCTCCACCATTGCGTATACTCAATAGTAAAGCTTTAGAAATAAATTTAAAGTATTTTCACTGGACTAGCAACGACTTGATCGTTGTTGCACGCGCCGCCATCCCCGCTGTCAACGCAGCAACTCTTTTCTTTCTGGTGACCTCACTCACTCGCAGGAACACAACAACCCTCAAGGGAATTGTTATTTGGCTGCGGTATTCTGTGAGGTGGAGGTATTTTCCCAGTCGGGCAGCTTAAAAAATACGCTATGCTGTACCTCTCTTTTTGCCAGAGCCTCGTTTGTCAGTCATCAGAGTGCACCACGTGCAGGTGAGGTTGGCTTTGGTTCAATAAAAGATGTTGTGTTTTAACCGCGTGCTCAATTTTAATGACCGAGCAAGCGAAGGATTCTAAAATTGAAATGATTCTATAATTAAATTCTAAAATTAGAATCCTGAGCGTTAGCGAGGGAATCAAAAGAGCACGAGATGAAAAATCTTTGCATTCGAGTGCAACACGTAACTTTTCATCCCACCTCAGCGAGGAAATGATATATATAGATATGTTTAGACCGCACTCATCGCGATAACGCGAATATTCGGGTTATCGCGATGTATGTAGCCAAGTATTCGCGAATACTTCGACACTTCGGGCGAAGCTTCGGGCACATCGTTCCGCTGTCGGTAAACTCTCGCATATCAAAGGGTTTTATCGCGATGAACTTCGCTTGCGCGGCCACACTTCTGTCGGACCGCACCCATCGTTCCTAGCGGACGTGTTAAATTTAATTACATTGTTACAATATAATATAGCTGAAATGTAACATGTAGACTACAGGCCCGTGTACAAAAAATTGTGGGTCATTTGAACCACCAGGTGACCTATCTAGAACGATATAAGAGCATAAAATAATAAGATTCAGCACTATGCCGTCACTTGTAAGCTGTCCAACTGAGTGCAGGTGAGAATTCAAAAGTACAGGTAGAGTGAGTACATTTTGGTCATATGATTTTGTACGGCATTCTTACCATCAATAGATCCATGAAAAATATTAAGAAAAC
The DNA here is from genome assembly GCA_937001555.2 of Hypsopygia costalis. NCBI lineage: Eukaryota > Metazoa > Arthropoda > Insecta > Lepidoptera > Pyralidae > Hypsopygia > Hypsopygia costalis. The sequence goes on from OW443355.2 coordinate 3,316,880, forward strand.
GCGCAGTGCCGTAAAAAAATGGTGCGCCATAAAGTCGGATTTTTATTTTTATTTTCCGACAATTTCCAGGGTAAATTTGGTCATTTGATTTTGTACGGCATCAGTTTAATACTGTTTCAATACAGCTTCTAATCCATTATTCCGCAACGCCGTACAAAAATCATGAGACAAGGGGAAAAAATCGAGGGTTGCAACCCCCTCTCTTTCCGTGGTCCAGGGGGTGATTTGAAAAAGTACGGCTTCGGTTCCAACACATTATCAAGCACTCAAAAGTACTATTAAAAATAATGCCGTCAAAAAATTATTGTTCATTTGAATGTATATCAATAATTATCTTAATTTCATCGTATACTTGATTTATAAAGCTGTAAAGTCATTTGATCCTGTACGGGAACTTTTTTTTTAACATGATATTATAAAATACAATTGTTATATAGTATTGCCGTTCAAAAGAAACTGTTCTAGAAAAAATTATAGAGAAATACAAAAACTGTAATTTTTCAAGTTATTGCAAAAGTTTAAATACTCATACATTAATGAAATCTAGCAATTTTCTACATTTTATCCCTTGTTTTAAATAGTATTAAGATAAATAAATTAGGAAAAGATGATGCCGTACATTTTAATGCAGACCATCTCTTTTAGGCTGATGAAAATGACGCTACCATTTTAAGGGTACTTTATGGCCATCTGATACTGTACGGCATTGACATATTTTTGAAGAGAACAATTGATAATATGATAAAATCATTATGACGTCTAACTGAAGTGAAACGGCGTGTATATTATATCCAAGAATTGAAACTGTCAATCCCAGTATCAACAGTTTTGTATACTTTTTGGTTTAATATGTACTTCAAACATTATTGATACATATATATAATTGTATTGTTTCTTTTTTTTTTTTTCTTTTTTTTTTATACTACGACGGGTGGCTGACAAGCATACGGCCCGCCTGATGTGAAGCGGTTACCGTAGCCATATTAACGCTAGCAACATGAAATATTGCTCGCGCGGCGCCACTCCCGCTACCAACGCAGCATCTCCTTCCTTTCTTTCTGGTGACCTCACTCACTCGCAGGAACACAACAACCCTCAAGGGAATTGTTATTTGGCTGCGGTATTCTGTGAGGTGGAGGTACATTCTCCAGTCGGGTAGCTTACAATTACGCTCCCTACCTCTCTTTTTGCCAGAGCTTTTCTCTTTGGTTCAAAGATTTTGATGAACCACTTACACCCCAAATTCATTGTAATGATGTGAATAAATAAAACAACTATTTTTTAGAAAAAATATATTGATTGATGATAATAAAACATAAGTTTTTTTATTTAAATTATTCAGTATCGGAATCAGCCGCTGAGTTGTTGTCGGAATCATCGTCTTCATCGACGTTCGAATTATCTTCTCTATCATTTTCTGAAACATGAATATATTATAACAAAAAACGTCAACAAAAAAATTATAATAAAAAACGTCAACAAGAAACTTTTCACTGACCGCAAGTGTATTTGGAACTCAGACGGACGTAGACGCAGTGCGGGAGGCAAGGGTCTACTGATCTACCAATCATGCGTTCGATACGATACTTCCCGCCGTCGCGCCCCGCACCTACTACCAATGAGATCTAATATTCGCTACTGCGCAGTCAAGTCACTTGCTCAAGAAGTTTGCCGGGAACTGATATGTAAATTATATTTATTCAATATTTTTATTACTTTTTTATCAATATGAACTTTTATTAAGTACAAATAAACTATCTAAATGCCGTATAAAAAAATATCGTGATGAATTTCACCTTACATTTCGCTATATGGATTTTTTCTTGAGTTTTTTTTCCTACAGATCTTTGGACCAACGAAAATGTACGGCATGTGAAAAAATATTATCTATGCTTAGAATACTTTCAAAATAAATTAATTTTATGTTGTGTCAAATCACCCCCTGGACCACGGAAAGAGAGGGGGTTGCAACCCTCGATTTTTTCCCCTTGTCGCATGATTTTTGTACGGCGTTGCGGAATAATGGATTAGAAGCTGTATTGAAACAGTATTAAACTGATGCCGTACAAAATCAAATGACCAAATTTACCCTGGAAATTGTCGGAAAATCAAAAAAAAAATCCGACTTTATGGCGCACCATTTTTTTACGGCACTGTGCGTTTTCTTAATATTTTTCATGGATCTATTGATGGTAAGAATGCCGTACAAAATCATATGACCAAAATGTACTCACTCTACCTGTACTTTTAAATTCTCACCTGCACTCAGTTGGACAGCTTACAAGTGACGGCATAGTGCTGAATCTTATTATTTTATGCTCTTATATCGTTCTAGATAGGTCACCTGGTGGTTCAAATGACCCACATTTTTTTGTACACGGGCCTGTAGTCTAATGGATTGGAGTAACGATAATTTTTTTCTCCTTTTTCTTGCTTTTAATTAATTTTTTAGATGGCATAAATGTAAAAATAATTATTTCCTGTCATAAAATAGGTACAGAGTAACCGCGGCGTCCATGTTGTTTTTTGCGTTCGTACATCGCGATAAACTTTACAACGCGCATTATGTGGCCGCGAAGATTCGCCGTAGACCGAATACGAAGTTTATCGCCCGAATGTTATCGCGATGAGTGCGGCCCAAGCATACGAGATCTCTACCAACCAACCTTCAACCAACGTTTGTGTGCAGGTTCTGGCTGGCGGTTCAGGAGCTGAAGGCGCTGCCGATCCGAAGAGTGGCGTTCAGAGCCAAGGATATCTGGAAGGAGTTCCTCGCGTCTGACGCTCCGTCTCCAGTCAACATTGACGCTGCCAGCAGGTGGGTTTGTAATTTTTCTGACATTAGATGTCGCTAGGTAGGCGCCGGGTCCATATTGTCAAAATGTACTGATGTTTTTGACAATGAAACTTTAAGCCGACAAGACAACACAAGACGTCAACATGACATTTGACAAGATGCTATGACTTGACAAATGATTGGACCCTACGCTACAGTGCTGCCAAAAGACCCTCATTATAGTTTGACTACTGATTGCATGCCCAGAGTGAAGAATATTAATGTATAAATCGATAATACAACTGATACATATCAAACAAAATGGCTTTTTACGAATACACAGAAGGCCATAAAGCAGGTAAAATGAAAAAAAGAAAGTTTGACTAGCTGTCACTTGTCGCTTAGTAACGATGTGATAAATATTATAATAATAACTTTTTTTATTTGAAAGAGTATACTTTCAGATAGGCCCCATATTTTTTTCATCATCATCATCAGCGTGTATCTACATACATATATGTAGAGTAATGTTTGGCGTCGGTTTTTTTTTTTGTTAAAATTATTTACAGTAATTTTTTGTTTCCAGGGAGCTTACTCGCATAAAAGTGGAATCTGGGACGGCCGATAGGTATTGCTTCGACCAAGCTCAGGTGAGTATTGAATAACGTTTTTTATACTTACTTACTTACTTATTTTTGGGGTGTAAGTGGTTCACCAACATCTTTGAACCAAAGCCAACTTCACCTACACGTGGTGCACCCTGCCGACTGACAAACGAAGCTCTGGCGAAAATAATAATAATAATAAAAAAAAAAATTCTAAACACATTGACTGTAATAATGTTTTAGCCATTGCTCAGAATGGATGTAGGGCTGGGTCTTGTGGTACTAAAGAGCTTCTCCTCATTGACATGACCATTTGCCAACAGGTTCGCCGAAACAGGAAGAACCTGTCCGCCGCCTGGATTGACTACAAAAAGGCCTATGATTCGGTGCCTCATTCATGGCTAAGACGGGTCCTAGAGTTGTATAAAGTAGATACAACTTTATGCACCTTTCTTAGTTCGTGTATGGGGCAGTGGACCACAGTGCTTTGTCAACCGGGGGGTGGAGTTTCTCCTGCATTGGCGAACCCTATAAGGATACAACGTGGTATTTTCCAGGGTGACAGCCTCAGTCCGTTGTGGTTCTGCCTAGCCCTCAATCCACTTAGCACTCTGTTAAGGGATTCAGGGTTGGGCATTCGACTTCATAGAGGGGGTGAGATCATTTCTCATCTGCTGTACATGGATGACCTCAAATTGTTTGCACCAAATAAGCCAGACATTTTGGAGTTACTGAGAGTAACTGAAACTTTCAGTGGCTCCATCGGTATGGAGTTTGGTGTCGACAAATGTGCGGTCATTAATGTACAGCGGGGTAGGGTTGTAAATTCAGATGGTTTACAACTCTCAGAGACAATGTTCCTCAGGTCCCTCTCTGAAGTCGAAACCTACAAGTACCTTGGTATGTCGGAGGCTTTGGGTATAGCCGGCGGGGACATAAAACAATTGGTGATGGACCGATTCTTTGGTCGCCTGACAAAAGTACTGAAAAGTCTTTTGTCAGGTGGTAACAAGGTTCGGGCTTTCAACGGTTGGGTTATGCCCCTGCTGATATACACCTTCGGCATACTAAGGTGGTCTCAGACTGAATTGGACGCCCTGGATGTAAAGATCCGAAAACTGCTTACCACGTATCGTATGCATCACCCGCGATCGTCGGTGATGAGATTGTACATCAAACGGAAGTGTGGGGGCCGCGGCTTTTTAAATGCCAAAAACCTACACAACCGTGAGGTGTGCAATCTTAGGGAATATTTCCTACACTGTGATAGCGGGATGCACCGCGACGTGGTAGCAGTTGATAAGGGCTTTACGCCACTATCCTTGGCAAACGAAAACTGGCGCAAACCATCTGTACTTACTACCCAGAGCCGCAAGGATGTATGGAAGAGCAAGGAGTTACATGGGCGGTTCTACCGGGCTCTGAATGGGCCTGATGTAGACTCGTCCGCATCGGTGGCCTGGCTACGTTTCGGTGATCTCTTTGGAGAAACTGAAGGTTTTGTCTGTGCAATTATGGACGAAGTTATCAAGACGAATAACTACCGGAAATATATCCTGAAGGACGGTACGGTCGACATCTGTCGAGCATGCCACCGTCCCGGAGAATCCCTCAGGCATATAGTTTCCGGTTGTTCTCATCTTGCTAACGGCGAGTACTTGCACAGGCACAATCAAGTAGCTAGGATCATACACCAGCAACTTGCTCTTAGATATCGCCTTGTGGGCTCTGAGGTACAATACTACAAGTATGTACCTGCGCCAGTTCTCGAGAACGGTAGTGTCACGCTCTACTGGGACCGATCTATTATCACTGACAGGACTATTGTTGCCAATAGACCTGATATCGTGTTAATAGACCGGGAGACGAGTCGTGCAATTCTCATTGACGTCACCATTCCCCATGACGAGAACCTCGTGAAGGCCGAAAAAGAGAAACTTTCGAAGTACTTGGACTTGGCCCACGAGGTTACCGCCATGTGGCATGTGGACTCAGCGATAATTGTACCGATAGTCGTAACAGTGAACGGACTTATAGCGAAGAGTCTCGACCGTCATCTCGAGAGGCTCTCGCTTGGCGGTTGGGTCAAGAGCCGGATACAAAAAGCGGTTCTTCTGGACACGGCCCGCATTGTGAGGAGATTCCTCACTATGGAGCCCTAACCACCGGTAGCTTGGGTCTTCGCTCCGCTACCGGCGGGTGCCCCCCTTTTTTATATATTTTTAAATGTACTTTTCTTTTTTATCTGTATATTTAAAAATGTTAAAAATTGAGAGAAAATATGAATAAATGAAATAATAATAAGTCCGCAGGGCAGCTTGTGTGGCGAGCTGTTGTGTGAGTAGCGACACCACGGACCCGAGTCTCCAGAGAGTCGGTCAGGGCCTCCGTCTCCGGCGTGTCTTCATCGGTCGGAGTGTAACACAAGAAGGCCCGCAGGACTCTCAGCTCTGGCTTGCCTTCATTGGCCGTCCAGAGAGGAGCCGCTAGAGCTATATGCTCCAGGGGTGGAAGTGTTAAAGGGCATCACGCCGCGAGTAACTTCGGAGAAAGCGCAGCACACCTCTCGACATCCCTGAGTCACTCACACCGGTGTTGCCCTCGGCCGTTTTCCTGGCATTTCGGGGGCCCATCTAGTGAGTGGCAAGCCACCGCCTGCCGCAAATAACTAGCAATAAAAGCAGTTATGGCAGGCGTCCGTCCCTCTTCTGTAATAGCCCGGTATTAAGTTCACCCAGATCTCATCTCCATAGCCCATTTATTTTCCATCATACTTCGCAATACTCTCAACGCCTGCCGAGACCTGCTCATGGGTATGTCGTTCCATTGACATATCCTGGAGCGGGTCACGGCGGGCGTACAACATTACATCAAACTTCTCAAAGGGGCCTCTACGCGTTGGATCCATATCCCCGCGCACGCCTTACAAATGACCGGGCATGACCCGTGATTAAAAAGAGATACATAATAATAATAATATAATTTATTGTCAGACCTGGATCCATAGTGTTAGTATACAAGCAACTTAATCCTATGTTAGTAGTGATACAGATTAATTAAACGAGAAAAAATCTCTGAAAAGAGAGGTAGGGAGCGTAATTGTAAGCTACCTGACTGGGGACTGTACCTCCACCTCACAGAATACCGCAGCCAAATAACAATTCCCTTGAGGGTTGTTGTGTTCCTGCGAGTGAGTGAGGTCACCCGACGTAGTATAAAAAAAACCCTCTCTACGATAAGATAAGATACTATTAATAAATAAATAAATATTCCAGGACAAATTACACATCGACATCTAGTCCAAAATTAAGCAAAGCTTGTACTATGGATACTGGATAACTGATATATATATTTTTTTAAATACTTACATATAATACATAGAAAACGCCCAGACCAAGACAAACACACATGTTCATGTACACAAATGTGTGTCCTGTGCAGGTATCGAACCCGCGACCTCGGAATCAAAGTTTTTTTTTTTATACTACATCGGGTGGCAGACAAGCATACGGCCCGCCTGATGTGAAGCGGTTACCGTAGCCATATTAACGCTAGCAACATAAAATATCGCTCGCGCGCCGCCACCCCCGCTGCCAACGCAGCATCTCCTTCCTTTCTGGTGACCTCACTCACTCGCAGGAACACAACAGCCCTCAAGGGAACCGTTATTTGGCTGCGGTATTCTGTGAGGTGGGGGTACATTCCCCAGTCGGGTAGCTTACAATTACGCTCCTTACCTCTCTTTTCGCCAGAGCTTCGTTTGTCAGTCAGCAGTGTGCACCGCGTGCAGGTGAAGTTGGCTTTGGTTCAAAGATGTTGATGAACCACTTACACCCCTAAATACAATTACAAAGTTGTCATTTTTAGCCATTGGACCACCGTGCTCGTCAACTATTGACAATCCTATTGTTGATACTGTTCCACGTTATTATATTTAATACTAGATGACCCGGTAAACTTTGTTTCACCAACATCTATCTACTTAACAAATATATACGATCTAAGATCTGTGTCTCTTTAAGAAGTGCCTACCCTGTGTGCCCGAACCTGGAGGATGTGCCATTGCAAGATTTGTTTCCTAACTTGCCGCTTTCCATAAAATTTGACAATACCAGCTTAAATGACTCTCTTGCAGTTTGCTTGCCATGTCCGAGAATTCCTGACGCGGTCCTTCTACGAAACTTCGCGCATACTGCGCAGCACATTCAACTCCATGAAAGACAACACCTCTACGTGTCGCTCAAGTATTGACGATTTTTTACTAACTTATAAAATGGTCTAATCTTGGATTTATATATGTCCTTTCAACTTGACGAAATTTCGAAGTCACAGATGTCACTGGTTACCTCAAGCCACTTACGATTTTTTTCCAAAATTTCTCACCGTTTAAACCTTCCCAGGGCTAAGACAAACATTTCAACACCAAAATCAGCTAAATCGGCCTGGCCGTTCTCGAGTTTTAGCGAGACTAACAAAAAGCAATTCATTTTTATATATAAGATTACCGACCGGTTTCGCCGCTAAGGCATTATCAAGGTAAACAGATGGTGTTTTCACCATCACACCCCAACCTTGATAATGCCTTAGCGACGAACCGGTCGGTAATATTAAATATAATAACGTGGAACAGTACAAGTGATTTATTATAACATTATGAATCCTATTGTTGTTCCAGGCTCACGTGTACCACCTGATGAAGTCAGACAGCTACTCGAGATACCTCCGCTCGGAAATGTACAAGGACTACCTCAACGGATCCAAGAAAAAGGTGCGTATGGTTTTCGGTAGCTCACGGTATACCTCAGGGCGCCGATGTAGCTATCGAGTTGCTTCTGCCGACTAAAACATACCTCAGGTTGCCGAGGCAGCTAATGAGTTGCTTCTGCAGACTAAAACATACCTCAGGGTGCCGAGGCAGCTAATGAGTTGTTTCTGCAGACTAAAACATACCTCAGGGTGCCGAGGCAGCTATCGAGTTGCTTCTGCAGACTAAAACATACCTCAGGGTGCCGAGGCAGCTAATGAGTTGTTTCTGCAGACTAAAACATACCTCAGGTTGCCGAGGCAGCTAATGAGTTGTTTCTGCAGACTAAAACATACCTCAGGGTGCCGAGGCAGCTATCGAGTTGCTTCTGCAGACTAAAACATACCTCAGGGTGCCGAGGCAGCTAATGAGTTGTTTCTGCAGACTAAAACATACCTCAGGGTGCCGAGGCAGCTAATGAGTTGTTTCTGCAGACTAAAACATACCTCAGGGTGCCGAGGCAGCTAATGAGTTGTTTCTGCAGACTAAAACATACCTCAGGGTGCCGAGGTAGTTAATGAGTTGTTTCTGCAGACTAAAACATACCTCAGGGTGCCGAGGCAGCTAATGAGTTGTTTCTGCAGACTGAAACATACCTCAGGGCGCCGAGGCAGCTATCGAATTGCTTCTGCAGACTAAAATATACCTATGTACGCCGAGGTAGCTATCAAGTTGCGTCTGCAGATTAGAACATACCTCAGGACTACTACTAATCAGTTTCTTCTGCAGACTAAAACATACCTCAGGGTGCCGAGGCAGCTATCGAATTGCTTCTGCAGACTAAAACATACCTCACGGTGCCGAAGCAGCTAATGAGTTGCTTCTGCAGACTAAAACATACCTCAGGGTGCCGAGGCAGCTATCGAATTGCTTCTGCAGACTAAAACATACCTCACGGTGCCGAAGCAGCTAATGAGTTGCTTCTGCAGACTAAAACATACCTCAGGTTGCCGAGGTAGCTATCGAGTTGAACAGCGTTTATGATTTTTTTTATATGTGGGGAGGGGGGGGGGGGGGGGGGGAAACGAGCCTGTGCCAGGCCTGTGTCACTCCGCCATTCGGCCGAGTTATTTACCTACACGTCCGACGCCCCCGAGAGCAATAATTAGTCGAGTGTCACGCGCGCTCTCTTACGCACGCGGTATGCGATGACCACCACGCCTACTAAATATCTCGGTATTTATGGTCGGTTATTTTGTTTAACGCTTAAAATACATACCTACATCTATTTTACAAATACTTTCCGTGTTAAAGATACATCCGAGTTATTATTGGGACAATGTGAATAGTAAACCTGATCTGTAAGTACGTACAGTCATGATTCCTGTTAAAACTTACTCTAAAATTATACATTTTATCAGTGTCAACATTCAAACAAACATCAAAGCATCTGCAGACATAGTATGTTTCTAAACGAATATATATTTTGTATGTATATGTATGTATATATATATATATATATGTATGTATGTATATATGTGTAAATTTATGTATATGATTAAGTATTCATATGTATGTTATGTATATCATCTATTATGTATTCCGGTCTCTATATATTTATGTTGAGAAGTACTATTCATCTATAATGCTTTCTTAACTGTTTTATTTTTTGACACGTCATTAATTTAATATTGCTATTCGCCTTGTGCACCTACCATGTGTTATCTCTGCATCACCCTAAGGTTGACTGGTAGAGAATGCTTGTATAGCATTAAGTCCGCCTTTGTACATTCTTTGTATGTGCATGAAGATTAAATAAATAAATAAATAAAAACATTACGTAACATTATTGTTACTAAGTACCTACCTATGTACTTAATAATCACAGAGTATGATATAGTAATATAAGTAATTACAGCAGAGTAATAAACATACACATACGTAAACCTACTACATTTTTTAGTAGTTTAAGTATATGTATTTTATTGATCATTAATAAACAAGCGTATGTATTTATACCTATCTACGCGAGCGCTTCATGTTCTACACGTGGTTCAACCCTATGAGCGATACGCAGCCCGGTTACGTCAACGGCGAGACAAACCATTTTGCAAAAGCAGCGGCGGTCGCTCGTAACGCGTTACATATAGGGGTTACTTTCGATTGCCCCTGCCGCTGAAAGACTTAGGTACGAATACAGCTGCAGAATTATTTTGGACCGTATTAGCGCGTATTGAAGGTTGATATTTTATTAATTTTTATTCCAATCGTGTCGTAAGTGGATCTTCTGTTAGAGTATATTATTCTGTGCCTGTGCGTTACCTGATGGGGAAGCAATTTTTCCAGCAGGTGACCCACATCCTCGTTTGCCCCTCCTATCTTATAAAAAAAAAATATTTTGATAAATAAATCCAAAAAAAACTGTTTCTTTTTTTTTCAGACTTCAGTGAAAGGCATCAGATCCATCGTGTCGTTTACCGCACGGAAGGAAACATCTACAAATTAACCGACGAACATAAAGAGGGTTGTGTGTTTTACGTCCCAACACCGAGGATCAGTATAAACAAGTTGTATGCGGTGGGAACTAGTTTTAACCAGTTTGTTAATATAATTTGAACTTTTTAAATTGATCTGGTTATATATGTATAATGATTTCAACATGTTAAAACAGTGGTTCCCAACCATTTTTTGTTCGCGGACCACTACGATGTTTTTGTTGCGTGTAGTGTCCCCAACTGTCATATAAATCCATTATTTTATAACTCGAGATTTGAATATTTTTTATAATAGTGCTCAATCTCTTATATTATAAGTTTGTATCACGGACCATAATTTACCTATCATGGACCACTGGGGGTCCGCGGACCACCGGTTGAGAACCGCTGTATTGAAATGATCCGGTTATAATTATGTAATGATAGACATGTAAAGACAGACAAAATATTCGAATGATTGGTTTGGACAAAGAAATGTTTGTGGAATGATTTTTCGCCTTTCAAATCATTTTCATTTGTCTGAACGATTCATTCGAATGTACATTCTTCGGTAAAATGTTCATTCGAATATTTATCTGTTGTTGATTCGAGGGCGGCGTTTAGACTTGTAACGCCCATGTTCGCTGGGTGCGAAGTACTAGGTGGGTGTAATGACATGTATCGCAGCGCCCATAGCGGCCAAAATTAGAAAAAAAAGTAGGTTCTGTCATCTGTCGTTACCAAAGCAATTTGTTTAGATTTCACTACTTAACACTCGAAACCCGGACTTCAAAGTGATACTCATTTAGATCCGAAAACGACATTTTATTTATTACTAGCGAAACAATAACAGTTATATATGTTTACTATTATTTAATTAAACCAATAAAGTAGCTTTATATCTTTGTTTTACAATAAAAGTTCAACTAAACTTAAAGAAAACAAACCCTGACATAACCAAAATTGAAACACACTTTTTGAATAAATTTTACTTCTATCATTTAATTTTAATGACCGAAAATGAATTCACAACTTTTTCTCCACACATATCACGGTATCACAGTAATTTTATATTATAAATTAGTACGTCAATGGTTTATTTTTGTCAGAATGTCACGATGAAATTTCAAAACGTCGAAGCCTCAGAGCCTACAATGTTGCGGACGCTAGGTGGCGCTGATGTCGTGCACCCAGCGAATACCCTTTACCGTCAATCGAGTCGTATGTTTTTTTACACCTTAGTATAAAAAATATTCAAAGAATCTGTAAACATTCGATAAACGCATATACAAATTATTTGGTATCGTTGAAATGTACAATCCATGGCACTTAAGTTGTCTCATCCATATCCTCGGAAAGTACAGTGGGACTAAAACCAAATACTGACGTTTAAATATTGTTTATAAATATCACAGAAAAAATAAATCAAATATTTGGTAATATATAGGTAGATATGTAACTGCTGTGAAAATTAATTTAATAAATCATGATCGACCCAGTTCTAGTTTTGTATTGTATGCAGCGTTGCCAGATTTCCCGCTTTTTACGTTAAAGTGTAATGTCCCCATACTGGCGTAACTACGCCAATGGACACCATATGTCCATTGGCGTAGTTACGCCACTGGACATATAATGAATTTGCCACGGGTCCCTGATGGTATAGTTATACCATCAGGGACCCGTGGCAAATTCATCAGATAGGCCCTCAGAGGATGGAGCCCTTTTTAATAAATCATTTAAGTAAACAACACTAAAGAAGTATTTTGCTCAATTTTTTAGGTTAATAATCTATAATTTTATTTTCAAGATATATGATAATGTACCTAAAGTCAACGCAAAATAAAAGGCCCATTTTGACATTTGTCTTCGCGACGTAACTAGTGATGTAACCAAACGACTCGGTACTCGATGCTTACGATAAATCGATTCAAGTTTGCATGAGTATTTGATCAATTTGAGTATGTATTGTAAAGTGGATTAAAGTTCTGATTAGAAAATTTTACTTAAACTTTGATATTGTAGGTATTTTGAAATGATACAATGTTACGAAAGTAAATAAATAAATAAAACAATAGTAAAATAAATAAAAGTAAATAAATAAGAACGGCCAAGTGCGAGTCGGTCTTAAAAAAAGTTATCTTGATCAATTTATTTCTTTCCTTAACCGATTATTAATAGTCTGTGGACAATATGAAAAATCGTTATCCACAGCACTTCGCCGAGTGAGCGATACCCATCAGTGAAAAATGTAATCACCTTCAGAACATTTCGATCGGTAAAAAATAGAGAACTTCATGGGCGTGAACTGTCAAAACGGGCCTATTATTTTGCGTTGAGTATAGGTACCTATGAAATTTTATACGTAGTTTTGTACTAAGCTCTCCAGCCTGCGGTCAAGAGGCCCCTTGGTCCGGGGCCCGTGGCATTTTGCCCGCTCTGCCACCCTGTTACGCCACTGCACATGTCCCGCTTTTGGTAGTGGACGCCAAAAATTATGATTTCATCAATTGAAATTAATGGACGCAATGCCAGAATTTGAATCTTTGGGAAAATATAAGCAATTTGAACTTTAACAAACTGAAATATTTTTGATGTTTGATTGTTTACACTCATACTAAACACACTTACTCATTCATTATATAAAAAACCGAGCATTTAATATTGTGAAACTGGGCGACTATTATACTGACTTGGCGACTAAAGTTGATATGACGAGCTCGGTGGCGTAGCGGTTAATGACGCGGCTTCGACACCAACGCTCGTGGGTTCGATTCCCACACAGGACAAACATTTGTGTGCATGAACATGTCTGTTTGTCTTAGTCTGGGTATTTTCTATGTAACATAACTATGTATTTACAAAAAAAAAATGTATTTACGTATGTTTATCAGTTGTCTAGTACCCATAACACAAGCTTTGCTTACTTTGGGGCTAGATGGCGCTGTGTAATTTGTCTGACAATATTTATTTATTATTTATTTTATATAAAAAGATCTATGTAATGAATATGTATTTTTCTGAATATTATATAAACCGAGCATTTAATATTGTCAAACGACGACTATTATACTGATTTGGCGACTAAAGTTTATATAAAACATACCAAACCTAACCTAACCTAGTATTTTCCTACAAAAAAATGTGGCTATTTTCCTACAAAAAAAGCAGGACTACAAAGTGTCTAGCTTTTTTTACTTTCAAAAGTCTAAAATTTCCACTTTGATCTAACATAAATCTGGCAACGCTGATTGTATGCGTGCTCTAACGGCTCACTTAACTGTCGATATTTAAGCAGTTACACTTCTTGCCTATGGTTATTCTTCAAAACCTTTCAAACTGAAGTAATATGTTGGAGATAATTCAAAAATCCCTATAAAGTGACGACCCTGTGAAAATCAAGCAAACTACATTGTCATAAATCTAGCAAGTGACAGCCCTGAAGATATATTATCTATATGTTTATAATACGCGAAGCAAAAACTTTGTACCCTCTTTTAAGAAAATTGCGCGGACGGATGAGTATGAAATTTCGCACACTTATAGTTTATATAGAGAATAAGTGTAAGGGTACCAGTTCAAAAAACTGGACTGTAACGAATTGATATATGTCACACAGCGTGCGTTGTACGCTCGGCTCTGGCCGAACGTGACAATGACTTATGCTTTTTCGTGCGTGCAGCCTGCGTTAATCGATTTATAAGACGTTATCACGTCAATAATAAATATTATCGTAGCCATACAAAAAGACATTTATACATTCATCAGGGTTGCCACTTGCCACATTTGGTGACAATAATTTGCAATGATTTTCTGAAAGCGTCATTTTAAAAGTGGAAGTCCTGAAAAGGAGGCGATTACCCTTTGAGCATGGCTAAAACATCTTTCAATATTTTAAGGCGCACGGTAGAGTATAGCCAAGTCCCAAAAACCAAAGTTCTTTTAAAGACTGTTTGGATGAAATACTGCCTGCATACGGTTTATAAATTATAAAAAAACTCATTTAGATATTGTAAATAAATATTTAATATTTGTTTTTAGATAATAGACAATACATTCATGTTTATATTCTAGTTATAGGCGTATAGGACATGTCAAACAATTTGACACATCGCTAAAAGATACGTGAGAAGGAGTGTACTTATATATAGAAAGGGTAATAACCGAGCATCTAAAATTATAACACTGGGCAGATTCGACGCTGGTTGTCATGCATTTTGTCATTTACGCAGTTTGTCACATATGCGATTGGTCATATACGCGATTTGTCACACTTCCTTTTCGTCATAATAACAGCTAAATAGAGGTAACTAAAAAAATATGTATGATAAAGGTGTACAAGTGGTGTGTGCGTGTGTCACAAATAGCATTTATGGCGAATGGCATAATGTGACACAATGCGTAAGTGACGTAATGCGTTAGTGACAACCAGCGTCGAATCACACTGGACTTGCTAAGAGAGGTTTCTCTTTCTCACGTTTCTTTGCAAGGATGACATTAAATAAATATCTATTTAAGATGTGCCATTTTCATTGTCTTGTATCTTTTGTATGTACAGGGTGTTTGAATTTTGGTCTCAGTGTTATTTTTAGCTTTTATTTACGTATTCGCCACTGTCGTTTCTTGGGTTAAAACGTATTTTTAGGCATAAAAATATGATTAAATTACTCTCTATGTATTTCACATGTCGATTGACTCTCAAAAGTAGAATGACTTTTCATCTCAATTCTACAATTCCTAAAATTAATATTACACTTTATTTATACAGAACAATATTTATACACCCTGTATATAATTTCCAAATGATATTATATATTTAATGTAAATAAATAATACTTCAAATTATTACATTATTATCTATATAATAGTAACAAGAATCTACTATAATAATATGTAATTATTGTTTTAAAAATCAAAATGGCCCACGGCAATTATTCTTGTGACATCGGTAGCAAGAAACGTCTTAGGATCAATTTACACCGACGCGGAATGGAATACAAGCGACTTTTTGCGACGAAATTGTTCATAGCATAATGAACTTTATGTCAATTGTATAACATATAAACTTAAATACGAAAACCAAAAAATATAAACCGACTTCAGTTGGCGAGCGCAGCTTATTGGTGGAATACCCCGGGATACGCTGCTGCCCATCTTCCGGAAGAAAAGTTATTGCATCACACAAGATTCCTTAGTCGCCTTGTACTACATCCAGCGCAGGGCAATGGAGTGGCGCAATTTTATTTTGCCGGTAATCACACGGCAAATTGAAGGGTTTTTCTCGATTTTTGTGGGATCCCATCATCAGACTCTGACTTGGTGAATATGGGACCACCTCGCAATCATACCAAAGAATTTTTCAAATAAAAAAAGAATTTTGAAAATCGGTTCACAATTCGCGAAAATATTCAATAACATAAATACAAAAAAAAAATCAGTCAAATTGAGAACCTCCTCCTTTTTTGAAGTCGGTTAAAAAGGTTGCGCGTATTCCGGGGAATCCTCGCGTATTCTCGAGAATTCCCCTAGCTACTGATCGTATTTAAGTTTATATGTTATACAATTGACACAAAGTTCATTATGCTATATACAATTTCGTTGCAAAAATTAGCTTGTATTCCATTCCGCGGCGGTGGAAATTGAGCCTTAATGTTTTTTCAAGTGAATGCAATGACACATATGATTAGAAAAGAAATTTATAGGGAAAACTGTATAGCTATGTAGAATAGGTCATCCCACTTCTGACACATTGTGGTATACCTGTATACATCGAGCACCTTGACACCACCCCGCTACCCTCGCTGCCAACGCAACATCTCCTTCCTTTCTGGTGACCTCACTCACTCGCTGTAGCACAACAATCCACAAGGGAATTGTTATTCGGCTGCGGTATTCTGTGAGATAGAGGTACATTCTCCAGTCGAGTAGCTTATAATTACGCTCTCGACCTCTTTTCTCCAGAGCTTCGTTTGTCAGTCAACAGAGTGCACCGCGTGCAGGTTGAAATTGGCTTTGGTTTAAAGATGTTGATGAACCATTTACACCCCTATTTCCAAAAGTGACGTATAACTGAAAACAGACATCAATACCATGAATATGCTATTTGACAATGTTTAAAAATTGTATAAATGATTTAAGAATAGGTATCGTAAAATACACAAAACTATAAAGATCTGCTGACTTTTATTCTAATATCTTCCGTCCGACTTATTTTAGTGTCGATCAAAGTTTGGCGGGAAAGTCCATTTTAAAAGTATGAAATTATTAAAAAATAATATTACCGTTGGAGAAGCAATAAAAAATACTATACCTTTAATTATGATACTAATTGCATAAACGTAATATTTGACATAGCTGTCGTACAAATTTCTGATTTGATGCATACAAAATGCAAACGTGTGACGTCATAACTCAGTAGCCTTTTGTATGGAGCGTTTTCGGGAAAGTCCAAAATTGTGATTTTCAAATTAATATATCTCGAGAGATGTTTGTGCTATCGAAGTAATTCTTTCACCTATGGTTATATTATTGAGACGCCCTACATATCAAACCGAAAATAATGTTGGTCAAATAGCCTATTATACCACTTTTACAAGAATCAGAAGTATCTCATTAGAGATACTTCTGATTCTATAGCCCAAGCAGTTCAAACTCCTGGGCATTTTAGTGTAACTGTTATGTCGCTACTTTTAAAAACAAGCTAAAGGAGCACTATTTCACTCTCACTACCTGACGAGACGAGGCGAGAGATAATTTTAACTTAGTATTGTTAAAAACACAACAAAAGTTGATTTAAAAAAAAAATTGAAATTGATTTCATTTGGCGAGCGCAGCTTATTGGTGGAATACCCCGGCAGACGCTGCTGCCCCTCTTCCGGGAGAAAAGTTATCGCGTGACACAAGATTCCTTAGTCGCCTTGTACGACATCCAGCGCAGAGCAATGGAGTGGCACAATTTTATTCTGCCGGCTACGATAGGGCAAATTTAAGGGTTTCCCTCGATTTTTCTGGGATCCCATCATCAGACCCTGACTTGGTAAATATGGAACCACCTCGCAATTACCCTTTCAAATAAAAAAAATGAATTTGACCATACGTGCTTATATAATTTAAGGGTTTCCCTTGATTTCCCTGGCATCCCATCATCAGATCCTGACTTGGTGAATATGGGACTACCTAATATTTATTATAATATTTTTTAATGTGCTAAATAGGTTAGATTAGGTTGCAATGTATTTATTTGATGTTATGTAAAATAGTATCCAATAAAAAATAATGTCATACAAATTGCTCGTATATACAAAGCGCTTTATATGAATAAGTCGTTTCTCTATTTTAATGTTGTTCATATTTAATAAATCACTCTATGCATAAAGAGTCAGAAGTGGGATGTCTATGGTTTCATTGTGCTTATATTATTTTGTCGTGGGAGTTATAGTTTTATCTGTACAACCAAAAGCCAAAACATTCGAGACTGTATTATTTTTAGTAATTAAGTATATTACTTACTGATTGAAGCTATTTTAAGGGTAATAATGACTTAAGACATTGTTTATGCACCACAATAGCGGCACCATTGAAAAAAAATACAGTGTCACTCCGGGAGTGCCGACAGAAGTGAAAACTTGAACAATTACGTGTGTATTTTTTGAATCGTCAGTAAATATTTTGCACTACTGAAAGCATTCCCTTTTTCTAACTCTCGTACGTGTATTTCGGGAACGAGGGTAGCGTGGACACAACGCGGAGAGCCAAGGTCGACTGACGAACCAATACCGCACAGGCGAGCATGCGGCGCGCGAATTAACGTGTTTAATATAACATAATGTAAATGATTGGTCGCTTCGACCAATGGTTGCAGTCGCCTTGTGCAGTGTTCCGCAAACTTT
The DNA here is from genome assembly GCA_937001555.2 of Hypsopygia costalis. Lineage (NCBI taxonomy): Eukaryota > Metazoa > Arthropoda > Insecta > Lepidoptera > Pyralidae > Hypsopygia > Hypsopygia costalis. The sequence goes on from OW443355.2 coordinate 3,335,365, forward strand.
CTGTGCCTAAGGTAAATCTAGGAAAACTAAAATTTTTGGAGGTACATACAATGAAAAAACAATTTTTATTTGTGTAAGTATTTTTCTTCTGTCCGTCTATTTAGCTTTATGAGACAACGTTATTTTTCCGAGGCACACCAACTAATGACCACACACACTTTGCGGAACACTGGCCTAGTGCACGGAGTCCGTTAGGTATAAAACCTTAGGATATAGATATATATACTTGATAACTATTTTCTACTGGTCAGTTATTCGACTTAAGAGTGCCCAAGTAGCCTGCTTGCAGGTGAAAGGGGTTTAAGACCTGCTACGAATCTACTTGAGTGCTTGCTTGGTTTACCGAGGGCGATGGCGGTGCGGGTAAAGGTCCTCTCGTCTGGTTGGTTTACTAGACGAGAGACTCGCAATCCTGTGATATAACCGGATGGTTGGTGCACAGGGGCGCATTAGCTGTAGACATAGGGACCGTGGTACAGTTATTTTACATTAAAATAGCTTTGATCATATCATTTTATATTTTCCCATTTTGAAGAGCTTTAAAAATCACGTGATAGGATTTAGTCACAAGTAAGCATTCGCGGACACGGTGATTTTTTGTTGCGCCACAATCGCACGAGAATTGTCAAATCTATTAGTTTATTATTTTTGGCTAATTATTCCGTTAAATTTGCCTAAATGGGGTTTGAACCTCTCGTAACCTCTCTACGATAACATGTCATACACTCAACATATTCGAATTATATGAATTGCATGTTAACACGTTCACAGTCCAGTGACTCATATATGGGTCACGATGATCTCTAAGTCTGTGGGCCATATATGGGTCACTATGAATTGTTGCGTTTTTACCACACTGTGTAAAGATTGAAGTAATATACGGGAATTGCAAGAAAATTAAAGCATTTTGTATATTGGACTGTGTACGTGATAAGGTACTGTAAATAGAGACTAAAATTGCTTGTCATTTAAATGTATCTGATTTTGATCTCTCTTGTTTTGAAATAACATCGTCTTTCGCTTAATCGTATAGCTGACATGTTGTCCTAATTGATCGAGAGAGGTCGATTATCCGAGGCTCAGTGGGCCAAATAAGTGGTCCTTAAGTAACCTTTAGGTTGAAATTCTTTTGCGCTTTTCAAACTGTGAAGGATTATTTTCGCTCACAAAACCATACATAGTGACATTACATAACACTCTTAAGCAACATTAACAGCAACCAGTCCCGAGATGGGCCTGATCATTGTGTTCCGCATGAGTATACCTACCAATGTTGTAAAATTTAGTTTAGAATTAAGTACAATTGTTAGGAATTATTTTATTACGTAAAATGTAAAAGGTATTGAATCTCTTCGCACAAAATCGGCTTTCAAAGATATATTATGTACTCTTTATTACACACTAGTGACTGATCCTGGCTCCGCACGGGTGCAATAATAATAAATATTCCCAAACTAAGCAAAGCTTCATCAGGGCGAGTGTCCAGACGCGTCCACCCTCCCTCTGATTAGATGAAAGTATGATTGATTACCGTGATTACTATAATATATCTTTGAAGGTTTCACTCAATAGCTATGTGTATAGGCTCACTACAGTAAACGATGCATTTAGTTTAGCAGTGTATTTTTTTATTTTATATTTTTTTTATTATAGAAAAATAGTTTAGAAAATGTAATTAATGAATCATATCTTTACGACTTAGTTGGATGTGCATTTTGTAGGAAAAAAAATGGTTGTCTGTAAAATCGGTATAAAGACGATAATTTTACGTGATAACGTCATAAGAAACATAGGCCGATCGTGCCTCTCTATCACTTGTTTCGCGCTCTCGCTTGCACGCTCAGCTCAGGCGGAACGTGACAATGAGTCATGCTTTTTCATGCGTGCAGCCGACGTTAATCGACTTTATCTCGTCAAAAATATTTTTTCACTATAAATTTGTTTAGTCTATGGATGATGGTACAAATATGGCATGTTCTTTGGCGGAAAATGTGGTCACGTGATTTGAACTCTCCTACACCATCAGTCATAATGCTAGATTTTTGTTTGCATTTGATCATGTCAACGTAAACGAACTGACCAAATAGAGAAGAACTCTCATTTGTGAATTTATAAGAGGCGTGTTACATATCGTATACATATAAAATTATGTGGCTTACTTGCTCACATTTTGAAGTGAGCAACCCGGCGTATTTGGATATGTAACACGCGTCTGGTAAATTCACAATATGAAACTTTTTCTCAGATTGGGCGGCTTGTAAACGTTAACACGTTCGAATGTGAGCAAAAAACTCACACCAAGTTCTGGCATGACATTTCAGTGGGCACTGATACGAGTATAAATGTGTGTCTTGAAATTGTAATACTTGATATTTGTTGATGTACGAGTAACTTTTGTTGTGAATATTTCATGCCACTAATTTCGTAATGTAAATTCGGCATTGCAAAGATTTATAGAAATAAGTGCCGTTCAAAAGTTCCGGACGGAAAATCTGGAGTGCGTCAGAATGGCCGGTCACTAAACGTGTCTATCATTGAACGTGTGCCTAAACATTGCTGCCTTATTGTTTCCCTTTGCTTCCCATTAAGACCGATGGGCGGATGAACAATAAGATGATCCATCCTATATGGGTTTTGTTTTTTCCTTTTGAGGTACGGAACCCTAAAAAATGGCGTAATTTTCTGATGTTGGCTGTACCCCCCCCCCCTGCCCCCCCGCTGGCTTCATCCCCTCTGCAGCCCCTCTGGGGGGCAACAGGTGCGAAAGTAGTTATAGTTTTATTATTTCATATAAAAAAAAAACAATTAATTTACGATGGAAGCAATTCTTTTTTAATGGGAAGCAAAGAGAAACAATAAGGCAGCAATGTTTAGGCATACGTTCAATGATATACACGTTTAGTGACCGGCCTTTCTGACGCACTCAAAATCTGGTGTCAACTCGCAAAAAAAAAACCAGTGACACTCCGGGAGTACCGATAGAAGTGAAAACTTGGACAATGGGGATGTTTGATATTTTTTCTGACATTAGATGTAGCTAGGTAGGCGTCGGGTCCAGATTGTCAAAATATACTGAATTTTTGACAGTGATACTTTAAGACGACAAGACGTCAACAAGACATTTGACAAGATACTATGAAATGACAAATGATTGGACCCTACGCTACAGTGCTGCCAAAAGACCCTCATTACGTGTGTATTTTTTGAATTGGCAGGAAATAATTTGTACTACTGAAAGCATTCCGTTTTTCTAACTGTCGTACGTGTGTTTCGTGGACGAGGGTGGCGTGGACACAACGCGGAGAGCAAACGTCGACTGACGAACCAATAGTGCACAGGCGAGCATGCGGCGCGCGATACCTCACACCGCACCGAACAGACCGGTGCGGTGTCGGTTACGGTTACAGTGTCGCGAGATCAATGGTTTTTCCAATTTAAAAAACGTCCAACGCGCCTAAAGGCTTCACTTAAAAAATCGATGCGATTTTATTTTATCTGGTTGGTCCTCTCCAATGTTTTTCTCGGTTCTGATAAAATTCCTATAAAATGCACATCAAATTAAGGCCATTCTAGATTTGTGTATGTATAAGCATAGTATGTACCAAAGCATATAATACGCAAAATTAAATTATTTTAAAGTTTACGCTTTGTTTTATTTCTACATATTTTCAAAATATTCCCCTTTATCCATTCCTTCGCGTACTAAAAAGTTTGACAACTCCTATCTATGTCGCACCATTAAAAAGTGGAACGCGTTGCCGGCATATGTACTAGGAGGGATCAAAAAGTAGTGAGAATGAGATAGAATATAATGACTTTTGATAACTTTATAATTTATTTTTCTACATAGTCTCCGAGTCTCTCTACAGACCAAGTCCAGCGCTGTTCCAAGGCTTCAATCCCTTTCAAAAAAAAAGTTTTGTCTTGGTCCTGCAAAAAGCTCTCCACGGCATCCATCACCTCGTTATCGTCTTCGTACCTATTTTCCCTCAAGTATTCTTTCAATTTGGGGAACAGATAAAAATCGCTAGGCGCCAGACCTGGTGAATAAGGGGGGTGGTCAACCAATTCGAAGCTAGCTTGCTGAATGGCAGCCATCGCAATTACCGAGTTGTGCGCGAGTGCGTTGTCGTGATGAAACAGCACGCCCCTTCGAAGTTTCCCTCTCCTTTTCTTTTAACTTTTCAGAATCTTCTTGAAACTTGTCCAACAATGTCTTCGAAATATCAAGTCGATTTTGTTTCTGACTGTCGGTTAACATTCTCGGCACCTATCTTGCGGAGACTTTTCTCATACTCAAAGATTATTTCAATATGGATTGAATACTTCCATATGAAATGACCGTTTCTTGAACTAAGTAACGGATGGTAACTCTTCGATCGCTCAATACAATTTTCTCGAATTTCACATTTATTTGGGTGACTGACGTCGATAGACGGCCGCAACGATGTTCGTCTTCTGTGGTCGTTTTCCCTACTCGAAATTGTGTAGCCCACCTTGCGACAGTGGAATACGGCGGAGCAGACTCTCCTGATGTTGCCTCTAAATCGCAGTGAATCTCTTGCGTCGTTAACTTTTTTAAACAAAGGTTTAATAACGTCTCGCACTTCGTTTTTCTCCATTTTCGAGAACACATTCCGACACGAAGCAAACAAATGACTACATTCAGAAAAAAAACAAAAGAAAATCAAAGATTTTTTTCTTATATGTCGTTCTCACTACTTTTTGATCCCTCCTCGTATTTCCTCTTTCATACAATATGGGATCCTTCAAGCGAAGCGTGAAGAAGCATCTTCCAGGCCAGCATGGCAGCGTCAACTGACAAGACATCAAGATCTCTTGTCCGTTGCCGATGCGATTGAGGCTCCTTTTTTCTTACCATCAGGCGAAACGGAGCCAATATGCTGAGCTAATATATAAAAAAAAAAAAGACGTGTGGCACTCGGGGACTGCCGCGGTAAAGCTATTGCATAGCATTTTGTATCAACTTATGCAATTATAATTTTATTTATTTATTTTATTCATGCAGTATTGCTTTTTCTTTGATATTAATTCAAGTTACACTTTTTGAGCGTGGTGACCGATAAGAAAACAAATTTTTCTATTATTAAATAAATAAAACGAGTTTCGTAGAGTCGTACAATACGTCTAATCGCACGCACACAACGCCGTGTCGAAGACTGCCGAACTGAAACGACGTTAGACGATGCACGGCCTTCAAGCAACACCTCCTTGCCCGTCGGAGTGGGGAGCGTGAGGTTTTTTCGTTACGGAATTTCTGGATTCGGTCCCCGCGCTCAAGGCCCGCGATAGAAGCTATGCAATAGCTTAAAAATAGTCTGCTTACGTATTAAGAACTTTACCCTCATGCCTCCATACATATCTGCTATTTAGCCTAGACATTGAATACAAAACCTAGGCATCTTTAATATATACATAAATATTTCTGGACAATTTATATAGCGCCATCTAGCCAAAAAGTAAACGAAGCTTGTGTTATGGGTACTAGACAACTGATAAACATACCGTAAATACATTTTTTTTTTGTAAATACATACTTATAATACATAGAAAACACCCTGACAAACAGACATGTTCTTGCACACAAATATTTGTCTTGTGCGGGAATCGAACCCGCGACCTCGGAGTCAAAGTGGCTATTGCTAACCATTCGACCACCAAGCTCGTCTTTGCATGTGATTAATGATTTTTTAGGACGCCGATGGGCGCCCTCGGCACTTAAGGCGATTACATCCGTCAACGACCTTGGGCATTTGGCGAGTTCCCCGCGCGCGGTCCCCGCACCGCCCCCACCTCACCGCAGTATAACATCGCGTTGCGCGCTTTATGAATAGTAAAGCGCAGTTGGGTCATAATTTGTCTCGTACATTTATACCTTTGCGGAACTGGTCGCTTAGAGACAAATAGAAGTACTTAACCTACATTATCTGTATTACGTACAACCTATCGACTAGCATTCGTCTGACTATTCTAAACGTTTTGATCCCTGTCTGATCATACGACAGGGAGTAATTTTCTGATAAATACTTATTCTTATAATCTAATCTATTTCTTATTTCTTCTTAGGGCATTATTGAAAGATAATCCAGAAGCCTCCTAGCTAAATTCTTATAGAGGGATTCTAAAATGTGGGTTTCGATTGTAAAGGTGTCAGGATTCTGTACTGAACACTCTACTAGTACTGTAGGCCAATACGTAAACTACCCATTTCCGTTGGCGCTGACTCTTATCTATTGCAAAGAAATGCAGTTTTTTTATACTTATATATAGGTATATTTGATCAGAGCTAGATAAAAACGGACATGAATAACTTACCGCTTGGTTCATCATAATGTAGTGAAAACATTTGTTTTCTTTTTTAAAATTATGAAAACATATTTTTATTAAAATGTTTTGGTAGTGAAATAAGAACCCGAATTTCGATAATAAAATCATATTCTTTTATTTTATATTAGGTAATTATAAAAAAATATGTATAAGTAAGTACCTATTAAAATTGAAATAAAATATTTTACAAAATATTTTTTTCATAATGTATACCTAGGCATTGATCAGACAAAATAATAAAATCGTTGGGCGTAGCGTAAACTTGAGTAGATTGGATAGAAACACGGGCCCAACGATTTTATTATTTTGTCTGATCAATGCCTTAGACTGATGAGGGAGAGGGGTGTGATGACTGAAGCCTCGGACCTATCGAATTATTTTTTAGCTTTTAGTACATTACTTTCAATAAAACTGTTTAAATTAAAAATGTTTTTTTTTCATAATTTTTATTTTCAAGTTTTTAGTTTATAATTTCATTACATAGTACTTCTCATTCAATTAAGTTTAGATTTGACTTATGTCATTTTTTTTTTTACTTTTAAATTTGTCTTGTATTAATTTGATACTCTTAATGAAAATTGAGAAAATATGTAACCGCCAACCGGTCATTTTGTTGACGGCCATCTTGGTTTTTATTATAATATTCATGAGAGCGACGAGCGACGAGCGGTGTTCTACTAGTCAAGCTCTTTCATTTGATACCCATATAGTGGTAGTCGTGACAAAATGTTTAAACCACCATTTTGTAGCGGCGGCCATCTTGGATTTTCGTTTTTTTTTCATGTGAACTGTGTTCTACTAGTCAATCCCTTTCATTTGATACCCATATTGAGGTAGTCGTGACAAAATTTGTAAACCGCCAGTTTGTAGCGGCGGCGGCCATCTTGGATTTACAATGAAACAGAATTTATTTAATTGTATTGTCACTAGTAAAGGTGTGTACCAAATTTCAGATCAATCTGTCAACAGGAAGGGGGTCAAATTTCAATTACTAGATTTGACCCAAAAATATAAATAAACAAACAGGTCAAGCTAAATAAAACCGTTTAAAAACTAAAAAACCCGACTGCTTTTTTGTGTAATTTGGAAATGAAAAACCCATATAACAAGAAAACATGTAGCAGTCGGGTCGGGACCCATTCTAGAAATGGAGGCTTAGTGAATTTAGAGCACATGTCCCGACTGCTACATGTTTTATTGTTTTAGAGGTTTTTCTTTTCCAAATTACACAAAAAAGCAGTCGGGTTTTTTTAGTTTTTTAAATTACCTACCGATTTTATTTTACGTTTTTTAGTTTTATTTATTTTGATATATCCACGACATTGCCTATATCAAAATAAATAAAATTAAAAAACGTAAAATAAAATCGGTAATTTAAAAAACTAAAAAAACCCGACTGCTTTTTTGTCTCCACAGTAAATACTAATGACACCCCTCAAGCTAAAATTCACTGAGCCGTCCAGACTGTGGCGCGCCTTTGAATTTGAACTTGGTGCCAAAAATCCGCCATTTAGTTTTTTTTTTATTTTGACACAGCAAATACGAATCTAACGACACCTCTCAAGCTAAAATCCATCCAGCCATTCAGGCTGCAGAGCGTGCCAAACAATTATACATACATACTCTTGAAAAACATAACCCTCCTTCTGTCGCAGTCGGGTAAAAACAATGCGATGACAGGGCACAATGAACAGTGGGATGGAGCGGCGGGCGGGGGTGGGGTCTCAAGCAACCTAACGTAGGTCCGTTCAGCAACACGTCTCGTCCCGCACTGATATTTTAGACGAGCGAGGGGAATTCGAACCTCGCGAAATCGATTTATCTTTCTTGATTAGTCAAAAATATTTTTTTTCGATAACTGAATAAACCAAGGTATGTAATTACATATAATGAAAAAGTATACAAAATTTTAGATGATTTCGATACATATTGTAGGAAATAAATGGTTTTATGTTGAAAATTATAGTGGTTTTTAATATTTTTTTTCTATGAGTTTCTTAAATTATTTTAAATTCTGATCAAACCATGTTCTTGTGTATATCTTGCAAAATAATATATATTTTTTTCAGATCAGTAGGCTTAATATTTAGCGAGAAAAATGGTTTTATAATAACCTATTATTCGAATGTTGGCCACTGTATACGCCTTAATGGGTTACATCTGTTTTTTTATGAGAGATGGAATTCCTTTCTTTATTTCTGGTGTGAGTATACCAGAAATAAAGAAAGGAAGGAGCAACCACCACCGCCCATTTACATCAAGTGACCCACATTCTCGTTTCCATCTCACTCGCAGGAACACAATAAATAAGCCCAGAGGGAATTGTTATTTAGCTGAGGTATTCTGTGAGGTGGAGGTACTTCCCCAGGCGGGCAGCTAAAAAAATAAGCAATGCCCTACCTCTCTTTTCGCCGGAGCCTCGTTTGTCAGTCATCATAGTGCACGTGCAGGCGAGGTTGGCTTTGGTTCAACAATGGTGATGAACCACTTACACCCCCCGTAAGTATAGTGCCTACAATCCATTAAGGGCGTATTTATGAAGTTATAATTATGAGCTACGATGCTGGCCGCCTTTCGCTGTTAAACATAATAAAAAACCAGGTATGTTCTCTCCGTATGCGGCAAACACTACGTCACGTATTAGGGTGTTAAAATCTGCAATTTTCGATACAAAATACAACTGATGACGCAGCCAAATTCAAATTACGTGACCACACTTGCTGCTATAGAACATACCTTTTGTTTTTACCCGACTGCGACAGAAGGAGGGTTATGTTTTTCGAGAGTATGTATGTATGTATAATTGTTTGGCACGCTCTGCACCCCGAACGGCTGGATGGATTTTAGCTTGAGAGGTGTCGTTAGATTCGTATTTGCTGTGACATTAGGTACGTCAAAATAAAAATAAAAACTGGCAGATTTTTGGCGCCAAGTTCAAATGCAAATGCGCGCCGCAGTCTGGACGGCTCGATGGATTTTAGCTCGAGGTGTGTCATTAAATATGTATTTACCGTGAGAGCGAAATTGCATATATCAAAATAAAACTAAAAAAACAAAATAAAAACGATAATTTAAAAAACTAAAAAACCCGACTGCTTGTCTGTGTAATTTGGAAATGAAAAACCCCTAAAACAAGAAAACATGTAGCAATGGGACCCTACACGTGCTCTAAATTCACTAAGCCTCCATTTCTAGAATGGGTCCTGACTGCTACATGTTTTCTTGTTTTAGGGGTTTTTCATTTCCAAATTACACAGAAAAGCAGTCGGGTTTTTTAGTTTTTTAAATTACCGTTTTTAATGTACCATGCTGTTACTTACCGCTTTATAATGTATGCTATGCTCAATGGACAACGTTTTGAGAGGAAATAAAAAAAACATGTCCTAAATACATTTTAATTTACACATTTATTAAACTTAATTAAAACGTAATAACTTACAAATATTTTCATTCAAAAGTTCGGGGTGCTTAGTGTGTTTAATATAATAAATATACATAATCGATTTCGACAACGTTAACTCGATTTAGTATTGGATTCGACTGTTTGTCGGTAGATGGCAATTTAATACATGAAGTTAACTTTGTCGAAAATGAGAGCATTATTTTGATGTTCGATTATGTCAACGTAAACAAAAGCGACCAATTAAAGAACTGTCAGGTTGTGAATTTATAAAACGCGTGTTACATATCAAAATTATGTGGCTTAATTGCTCATATTTTGAAGTGAGCAACCCGGCTAATTTGGATATGTAACACGCGTCTGGTAAATTCACAATATGAAACTTCTTCCCAATTTGGTCGGCTTGTAAACGTTCACACGTTCGAATGTGACCAAAAAGCTTGCACTAAGCACTTTGAACAATATTTATTAATAACTTAATTATACTTTACATTTTTCAGTTGAAATCGCTTTAAAAGATCAACTGATAATTTGGATTAATAGTCAAATTGTTACAAATAAAATCAACGATTTTTTCTATTAACAATTACAAACTAACACACAAAATTGGAGTTTTTTTTCATCTCTAGAATTACCATACATAAAATAATATTTATATTTACATTTGATTGATAGTACAATTCTTGTGGTAGGTTATAGGCTATTTAAGATAGCGATTATTAGGATCCCAAAGGGCGGGTGAAACCATGCGACAGCTATTTTACAATAAAATAATGAAAAAAAATATTTAGTACACATTTTATACAGTGTATCCGTCTTTACCGCGTGCTTAGTGCAGTGGCGGACTGAAGCTAAAGCGGGCTCTAGGCAATATTGTATTTCCGTGCCTACTAAAGTTTTCACTTCAAAAATAAAAATTAAAAAACCAAATTTTCGGGCCCCAAAAATTACGGGCTCTAGGCACGTAATTTTTGGCTTGCCTAGGCCTTAGTCCGCCACTGGCTTAGTGCTAGTTTTCTGATCACATTTGAACATGTTAACGTTTACAACCCAACCAAATAAAATAAAAAAAGTTTCATATTGTGAATTTACCAAACGCGTGTTACATATCCAAATTAGTCGAGTTGCTCTTCAAAATATGAGCAAGTAAGCCACATAATTTTAATATGTCACACGCGTCTTATAATAAATTCACAACATGAGAGTTCTTCTCTATTTGGTCGGTTTGTTTACGTTGACATGATCGAAGGCGAACAAAAAACACGCACTATGCACTCGGAACAGGGTGTGCCATGCTCAAATCTAGTTGTCTCTTACTCCAAGATGACAGTTGGAGAACAGAAGGCCAATTCTCCTAATTTTTCTATGAACGCAGATTGAAAGTTGACCGAATCGAGATTGAATTGTGAATTGACTAAAATTATACACTTGCTTTCATTCATTCATTATAAGCAATTCTTATTGTTGACAAAGTAACATTCTTAATTTGCTTAATTCTCGGTCATATTTCGATATAATTCCACTTAAATCAAACTTTGAAGTTACACAATATGATACGAGAATACCAAATTTGACATTAATGAGATCGAGACTGGATCGAAACTGAATTTTGACTACATTTTAATTACGAGAATTGCCCCTCAGTTCAAATATAGTCCTACCAATTTATCAGTCAAAAGTATTACAGTACAAGTATTCAATCTGAATAGATTACATATACAAATTATAATAATATGAAAAATAAAGTGGCATTTTTCCTTCACAGGGAATTGGTAGCTCTGCATTTATCAGATAAGTCTTAAAACTTCGAATCCAAGACCTCTGATGATCTGAAATGTGATATTCAACCCTAAACTGGTAAATTTTACACATGTAAGTACATGTCACAGTGAATGTAATAAATTGGTCATTTTTAGGGTTCCGAACCTCAAAAGGAAAAACGGAACCCTTATAAGATCACTTTCTTGTCCGTCTGTCTGTCAAGAATTTCTATGTCGAGAATGCGTGGAGGTATCAAGCTGAAGTTTGAACTGTATACTCAGGTCTACGGTCCCATGAAGCAAAAAAAAAATCAAACTGCTAAGTTTACGTAGAAAAAAGTTACGGACGTTTATTCAGCAAAAAACGCATATTTCGACACACTCAAGGGAATCAAAACCTATAGGGTACTTCCCGTTGACCTAGAACTATGAAATTTGGCAAGTAACATCGTTATAGACTACAAATACAGGAATAAATCTGAAAACTATACATTTGTAAATAGATCTTAAAAAATAGGGGGTCTATATTTTATATAGGGTGTCGATATTTCAAATTGAAACTACTAGTTCAAATGGGGTATCATATGAAAGGGCTTGATGTACACATTGCAAAATATATTTTATTTATTTTTTTCGACGCATTATTTCTTATTTATAATGAAAAATATCAAATTTAATAATGATACTACGTACCTACGGAGCCCTCGGTGGGCGAGTCCGACTCGCACTTGTCCGGTTTTTTTATAATGGCTAGCAAATGTGATAAATTGTCAATTACTAATAATTATGCTTAGTTGGCACCACATCATTCATCATTTAGGTTGACGGAGCTCCGCTTAGCGTAGCTCCTATTATGAGAGTACACAAGAAAACCCTAACCTAACCAAAAATCAACTCCAATCTAACCAAAACATGATTTATTACATTGACCAAGTATCGGTCAGTATGAATTATAACTAATTTATTACATTGACCATGACATATATAACAAGAAACTGTCCTCAATATAGTCATCTTCTGTCACCCATTAACCAGTTAATAATATTGATATTGTGGTATTAGACCGGGTGACGAACCGTGCAATTCTCGTTGACGTCACCATTCCACATGATGAGAACCTCGTTAAGGCCGAGAAAGAGAAACTTTCTAAGTACTTGGACTTGGCCCACGAGGTTACCAACATGTGGCATGTGGACTCAACGATTATTGTTCCGATAGTCGTGTCATTAAACGGACTTATAGCTAAGAGCCTCGACCATCACCTCGAGAGGCTCACGCTAGGCAGTTGGGTCAAGAACCAGATGCAGAAGGCGGTTCTTCTGGACACGGCCCGCATTGTGAGGAGATTCCTCACTCTGGAGCCCTGACCACCGGAAGTTTGGGTCTTCGCTCCACTACCGGCGGGTGCCCCTGTTTTTTATATTTTTAAATGTATTTTTTTATATACATATTTATATTTAAAAATGTAAAAATGGAGTAAAATGAGAAATAATGATATAATAATAATAATTTCTGTTTTTTTATATTTATATTCAAAAATGTAAAAAAAGGAGTAAAATGAGAAATAAATGATATAATAATAATAAGCCTTTCAATTTCCGGCTGGGTATTCTGTATATTTTTTGTTTTTGTTATATTTTTTGTACATTATCTATGGAATATGTCTTTTTTGTTATAGAATGTTCCGCAGCTCGGTGTGCCTCTTGGCATAGGCCTCCTCCAACTCTCTCCATTGAGTTCTATCCTCTGCTACCCGTGTCCAGTAAGGCCCCAAAGTTAGGTAAATAACATCTGCCCATCTGGTTTTCGAAAAAACCAGTTAATACATTACCGAAAATCCAGCATATGTGGAAAATTGTAACGTAAAGAGATTATGTAAAGTAACAGCTGTACACAATGTTTTCATTAGATTTGAAGGAAATTTCAAAAACATTGAATGTACCACGTGGCCTTCACCAGTTAAGGGTTAAAACTACTAAAATTCAATAAACAAAATCAGTGGCGGACTATAACTAAGCTTAGGCAACATTGTAATTCCAGACCTATTTTTCTGTCAGGAAAGGTAAAGAACCTTTGAAAGAAGCGTTATTATAAACCTAATTTTCGGGCCTCAAAAATTACGGGCCCTAGTGCCTAGGTTACGCCTACGCCTTAGTCCAGCCCTGATTATAAACTCAAATTTAGATTTTAAATTATGTATTCCTCTGTATCTATTCTCAATTCCAGTGTATTTCTCTTCTTCTTCCCAGCTTTCTTTGGTGGAGGCTTATCAACCTTCATCAAGGCTTTCGCAACCGCTTGCTGAAAGTCCTGAGTTTTTGGCGGATGATATTTACGTGGTTTATAATTCTCTAGAATATTCTTATCGCCTAGCAAATGAGCTAAAGGATTAACATTAACTAGCTTCGTACCGTCCGGTAATTTAACAATTGGAGGCTCCTTTACGTCTGGTTTCTTAGGCTGACTTTTTTCTATAACATCTTTGACTTTAACTATTTTGTAGTACGGAGCATCAGGTACGAGATGGGCTATACGCATTTTGTTGATTTCTTTCGGTACATTAGGTATTACAATTTTATGCGGTACATGTACTTTAGGTATTTCTTCTGAACCTTCTAACATAACTTCCTCTGCTACCTCAGGTATGTCTTGTTTATCGTCTGCTTCAAATTGTGCTTCATCATTTCCATGATAGGTGTCTTGTAGATAATCTGTATTTTCATAGAAAGGTACTTCTCTCTCACTTTCAACAATAGGCTCAGGTTGTATTACAGAATTTTGAAGAATTGTAACTGTCACTTCAGTCTCTTCCCTGAAATCTGATTTATACTTCACTGGCATAGCTAATTTTGGTTTGAATTTATTTTCATCACTTCTCTTAGCTTCAAATTTGTGTAATTTAATCAAAGGTGGTCTCGTCATGTTTCTGACTGCTCTTATACTTATATTACTTTCAACTGTGACCTTATTTTTCTCTGCTTCGTTACTTTCAGGCGTGAAGCTTTCAATGAATTTCTGAACTGATAGTTTAGCTGGATTTTTATCATCATATGGAGTGACCGTAGCTGGAACTTCATTCATATCAAATTGAACCTTTTTAATAGTTCTTCTGAATTTTGCTTTAGTAGGAATTTCCCTTCGAACATTAGATTCATTTTTACGTTTCTCAATCAATGATTTGAGAACTTCTGTTAATTGTGATGAGGAATGCACTTTAGATATATGGTCAGAAAATTTTTGTTTCGTAGCAAAAACAATGTCGCATTTTACACACTTTTTCATTTCGTCTTTATGAATTGTATTAAGATGCTGATGATAGCTTTGAAATGTGTAACATTGCTTGTTACAATAATTGCATTTGAACCTGTTTATGGTATGATTAAATGATGCTTTCTGTCTATAAAGTCTGTTAGTTAAACTAACGTTTTTATTGAGTGTCAGCATTTTTTTAACTTTCTTTTTAACTACTAATAAGGGTTCATCATCCGAAGATGAAAGGGTAACTTCATTGTCACTCGCATTTTTTTTATTTCTTTTCTTGGCGGTCCTTGATCGTAAGTTACGTTTTACTTGCTTAGGTTTTTTGGTTTCTACTTCTGTTTGATGATGTTCTGTGTCAGTGACATCTGAACACTCAGTTGTCTGATCATCAGTAGGTTTATTTTTTGTTCCATTATGTCCTTTCTTAGCTACTTTTTTTATTTGCATATCAGATTTTTTATTAGATTTCTTTAAATATGCAGGTAAAAATTTGTCAGACACATCGGAGTGTCCAGTATCAGTTGAATCTTCTTCAGTCATCTTTGCAGTGGGTTGAAATGGCTGCACAGACTTTTGGTCCGTAAAAAAGACATGATAATTTTCATCAAACTCAACATAGCCAATACTTTTGTGTTTCAATTTTATGTGAAATGTAAAATTTTTACGGATTCTAAATTTCATATTGCACAATTTACAAGTGTACGGCTCGAGATCCTTGTGCCTCGTATAGAAATGTGCGAATAGAGACTTCGGATGTTTGAAATTTGCATCGCAATATTTGCAGATGTACTTGTAGAGGTGAAGTTGGTTTTTATGCGCGCGTTTAAAATGACTTTTAAGAGCGTGATTGCCCACAAATTCCTTCTTACAATATTTGCAAATCTGTAACGGTAACGAGGCCGCATGTTCCTGCATTTGATGCTTTGACAATTCGTACACGTTTTCAAAAGTTATGTTACATTGACTACATTTAATAACCTTGCAATTCTTTTTGTGGAGCCCCAGCACGTACGCAGGCATTTTTTCCAAGCACTGGTTACAATGTTTTAATACCTCCTCACTCGGTCTATCCGTACACTCTTTATGCGAACGTAAATGCTTTTGCAAACCACTTTTTCTCTTGTACACAAATGAGCATTTATTACACGCATATGACTGACAATTGTTAATTTTCAAATGATCAACGTAATCGTCCGGACTTAAGTAAGACGATTCACATTTCGCACAGAAGAATACCACCTCTGCTCTCAAACATTGTATGAATTTCAATGCGTTTGTACATAGCATTGAGGACAGGTGCGGAAAACATTCATTTAGAAAAACACCATCTGTCACGTCTTTATGTTCAGAAAATTCATGTGCCTCTAATATTTGCATTGATACTGTACTAAATTTGCACTGGGAACATGTATATGTATGTTTATTTGGATGTTTATGGTGCTTGATAGTATGTTTCCGATGATCATCTCCATCCTCAAATATTCTTTTACAAAACTCACAAATGTATAGATGTGTGACATGATAATTTCTTATATGCAAGGCGTATTCTTCTATATCCAGGTACGTTGCCGAACAAAAATGACACGGTTTTCTCGAGTTCGCGGTATGCACTTGCGCTTTGTGTATTATCAAGTCTTCAAAATCCAAGAACTCCGCATAGCAAATGTTACAAGTTGTGTCTGTATCGACATAATCTATCACATAATCCATATCCATAATTCGTATTTTTAATCGGTTCTTCGCGTTCGAGGAATAAAATATAAAAGAAAAAGAACAGCACAGCAATCAGCACGACACGAAATAACGAAACTTTTTTTTTAATTCACAAGCGTCAGCGTCAGTGTTGCCAAGTCAGTACGCCCAAGTCGCTAGAGTCTATACCCAATCACATAAGTCGCTATATTGTCCCTAAAACTGTTAAATGAGTATTCTATTTAGGCTGCCTTCAATTTTAAAGTGAACGTTAAATTTTGTAGCTTGTTCGGCAGCGAAATGCTAGTAGAGTTCGTCGTTACTCGTATAGTCTTAAGCTGGGTCTCCTGTAAGTATTTTTCGATACCTTTTGATAAAACATTAAAAAGAAGCGTGGCCTGGCCACTCCTTATAAGGTGAAGATACACTTCTTTGTTTCGATATTTTATGGAATGTTTCGGGAAAATCACTGGCAGGAGCTCCAGCTCGGGAACACCTTTTTATTATACATAATGTAGTAATAACAACTTAATACGAACAGAGCCAGTGTAGTTCTTAAGTATTACCTCGTCCCGATAGTCCCGGCTTCGCATGAGTAGACATTCTTATATATATAAATATATATATTTTTTTAATGTTTTTACCTTTTATTTAGCATTATATATAGCTTAAGTTAATGACGGTGAATGTAGCTTTCCAATCGTGAAAGAATTTTTGAAATCGGTACTGTAGTTTTCGAGTTTATTCATTACAAACATACACACACACACACACACACACACAAATACAAATCTTTCCTTTTTATAATAGTAGTCTAGATATAGATAGTGTAGATGTAGAAGTGTAGATATAAATACAACGATAATAACGACCATCATGTATTTTATTAAGTTGTCTTTGTCAACTTAGACTCTATTTTTAGTCGCTAAGACATTTGCTAAAGTCGCCAGTTCTAGCGACAAAGTCGTTAAATTAGTAACACTCGACAGCGGCCGTCAAGCAGTGTTGCCAGATATAGCTAGGTCCGAGTCGCCAAAAATTTGGCTCCGAGTAGCTAAAATCACCTAATTAAAAGTCATAGAATTCGAGATGATTTAAAATTAGACGATTTTGGGCTACTGCGCTTGCACGCTCGGCTCAGGCGGAACGTGACAATGAGTCAAGCAATTTCGTGCGTTCAGTGATTTATTAGACGCTATCACGTCAAAAACATCACTAGCGAACAAATTTTTATTAACAATTATATTTTTTATTTTTAATAAATTATGCATGTATATGTATTGAATATTTAATATAAAGTTGCATTTTTAACTAAGAATATTTTTATTGTTACCCAAGGGAACGTGAAACAGAAGCAATAGCATAGCATGATTCGGTACAAAAGATTCTGAAAAACGTAAGAATGTAAATTAATGATTTTTTTTTTTTGCGGAACGTGACAATGAGTCAAGCTATAGTGCCACAAACTTATCTGGCCCGGTGGCGGGGGCGGTACGATCGACTTAAGTG
The DNA here is from genome assembly GCA_937001555.2 of Hypsopygia costalis. Lineage (NCBI taxonomy): Eukaryota > Metazoa > Arthropoda > Insecta > Lepidoptera > Pyralidae > Hypsopygia > Hypsopygia costalis. The sequence goes on from OW443355.2 coordinate 3,353,335, forward strand.
ATGCCATTAAACGAAATGCCGCCAGTTTTAGAGGAAACATAAAAATCAAAGAAATATATACACTGTTAAAATAATAGCATTGATATACTTATTAATTGTGTTGTGTGGTGTTTCAATTAAATATCAATTGCCTTCTATTTTTTGTTGATTAGTTTTAAAAATGCACCACGTTAAGTCGCGATCATAGCTATTATATAATATTAGAGAGTTATAATATTGCACAGAAATAACTCGTTGACGATTTTTTTATTGTAAGAAATGAAATACGTGTAGAAAAAGATAATATGTATTTAAAAAAATACACCTCAATGGAATGTGCATACGCGGTAAGTAAATTAATTGTACCTGGCAATACTACATTTCAAGATGGCGGCTTTAGTTCTAAATTTCGCCACCGGGTCAGATAAGTTTGTAGCACTGTATTTCGTACGTTCAGCGATTTATTAGACGCTATCACGTCAAAAACATCACTAGCGAACAAATTCCGCGTGCCGCGGTCCCATGGTGGATACAGCGTTGTTACAGAATTGACCGTTTTTCTCAAGCACCATTATCGTTGTATTACATGCTTTTTAGGGTTCCGAACCTCAAAAGGAAAAACGGAACCCTTATAAGATCACTTTGTTGTCCGTCTGTCTGTCTGTCTGTCTGTCTGTCTGTCTGTCTGTCTGTCAAGAATTTCTATGTCGAGAATGCGTGGAGGTATCAAGCTGAAATTTGAACTGTATACTCAGGTCTACGGTCCCATGAAGTTAAAAAAAAATCAAACTTCTAAGTTTACGTAGAAAAAAGTTACGGCCGTTTATTCAGCAAAAAACGCATATTTCGACACACTCAAGGGAATCAATACCTATAGGGTACTTCCCGTTGACCTAGAACTATGAAATTTGGCAAGTAACATCGTTATAGACTACAAGTACAGGAATAAATCTCAAAACTATACATTTGTAAATAGATCTTAAAAAATAGGGGGTCTATATTTTTTATAGGGTGTCGAAATTTCAAATTGAAACTACTAGTTCAAATGGGGTATCATATGAAAGGGCTTGATGTACACATTGCAAAATATATTTTATTTATTTTTTCGACGCATTATTTCTTATTTATAATGAAAAATATCAAATTTAATAATGATACTACCTACATACGGAACCCTCGGTGGGCGAGTCCGACTCGCACTTGTCCGGTTTTTTTTTATGTAAAGCATATTATGTAAAAAATACAAAGGGACGCGGGTGTCCTTATATGCATCAAAGGAGACTTTTGCTCAAACGAATAATATAGATTGCCTTACTAATATTTAAAGTTTATCATTTTATTTTCATACTAGCTGTACCCGCGACTTCGTCCGCGTGGAATAGTTATTTCTTATTATCTATTTATAAAATAAAAGCAGCGCTTTGGGGTGTAAGTGGTTCATCAACACCTTTGAACCAAAGCCAACTTCACCTGCATGCGGTGCACCCTGCTGACTGACAAACGAAGCTCTGGCGAAAAGAGAGGTAGGGAGCGTAATTGTAAGCTACCCGACTGGGGAATGTACCTCCACCTCACAGAATACCGTAGCCAAATAACAATTCCCTTGAGGGTTGTTGTGTTCCTGCGAGTGAGTGAGGTCACCAGAAAGGAAGGAGATGCTGCGTTGGCAGCGGGGGTGGCGGCGCGCGAGCGATATTTTATGTTGCGAGCGTTAATATGGCTACGGCAACCGCTTCTCATCAGGCGGGCCGTATGCTTGTCTGTCACCCGACATAGTATAAAAAAAAAAAAAGCCTAAGTTACTTCTTATTAGGGGCCATCCATAAATAACGTCACACGAATTTCATGATTTTTTGACCCCTACCCCCGTCCTTGTCACACAATGTCACACTTCGTCGACTCCCTCCCTCCTCCTTATTGTGTGACGTAATTTATGGATGGCCCCTTACATCAGCTATCTGCCAGTGAAAATCTCGTCAATATCGGTCCAGCCGTTTAAAAGATTAGTCAGAACAATATTACCGGTTATTTTAATATTACAAACTGGTACACCAATTTTATTTATTGTGAGTGGGTCAACGCCATCTTTAGATCCAAAACCTTCATCTGCACGTGGTGCATCCTGCCGAGTACTGCAAACTAGCGAAAGAGAGGTAAGGCGTATCGAACTGAAGAAGCGCAGAAAACCACAGCAGAATAACAATATCCTTGAAGATTAATGTGTTCCTGCGAGTGAATGAGGTTCCAAACATGAGGAGTTGCTGCGTTGTTGTAGCGGAGTTAAGTCTCTAATACTTTTTGTAATTTTCTTGTTTGCAAGCGTTATATGGTTGCAGTGACCGCTTTACATCAGGCATGCTTGTTTGGCACCCGGCGAACACGTGTAGAAGATCCGGATTTAGGCCAAAGTAAGAGGAACCTACCTACTTTGTTAAATCGTACGAGTTAAATATATCAGTTAACCCAAGGGCATCTACATGCTTTCATCTCTGTACACACAAACTGCACTTTTTGGCTACGCTACAGAAGACTGCTGACGTAAAAAAAAAAGAGTATAAACGTATGTTAGAGAGAGATAGAAAACGTAACCATATTTTTACGCTATAAGAACGCCCTTTGTCATTAAATAAGTTACCGCTTAATTTTAAATTATTGACGTGATATCATCTTATTAATAGATGAACGCCGGCTGCACGCATGAAAAAGCACGACTAATTGTCACGTTTCACATGAGCCGAGCGTGCAAGCGAGAGCGTGGAACAAGCTATCTTACTTCCATTCCATCGGCCGATGTTTTCTTATGACGTTAACACGTAAAATTATCGTCCGTAAACAGACTTTACAGACAAAAATTTTTTTTTAACTAGTGCTTTAAAACTGAATGTTAGTGCACATTTGTGTTAAAACAAAAATAATTTATCATAGTTATGAATCATGGACATGTTTAGTTAAACATAATTTAGTAGAAAAAATGGAAATATATTTATTTTTCTATTTTAGTAAGTATTATATATTAGTAAGTACCTATGTACATTTCATATAATTAGTTGTATATAGACAATGTGACGTAATTATTATAAAAGTTTTGCTAAAAATTTCAATACAAGTTATCTATATCGTATGGAGGCAGAGTATATACTTTGCGTCCATACGAACTCATATTAAAATAGTAACAAACGTCATTTTGTCTCATTTTGTCCCGTTAATTATTAATACCCTAAATCTATGATCACACAAGCCTATGCGTTTCCCGCGTAAAAAACATTAGCTGTAGCTTCGTACCTCCACTTTAGAGAGATACATAGCAGACTAAAATTCTTTATGTTTCTTGTACAAGGGTAGAAGGGTAGAGAAAATCTGGAGAATGAGTATTGAGTTAAGATCCACGTTGGCTCTTCTTTACAATGTGAGTAAACGTATATAGTTTGTTGTCGTAATCATAATTTACATTTGTGTTGTTAAACTGAGCTAATAAATGAATTTCTTTCTTTCTATAAGTACATTGAACAAACATCGAACAAATTATAGTACTATAGACAGTCACATCGCAATACAACACTCAAGTCTCAACAAAACAATCCAATTTTACCTCTACTTGTTAAATTACATAAAAAAGAAAAATCGAGTCTATTAAATAACTCATCTAGTTCACAAACAACAAATTTCATACATATACAATAACAAGGTCACCTTTTCGTGTGAATGATAATTTCACGGTTTTCGTTTATTACAATTACAAATATCCATTATAAACATGTGTGATGACGACATAATAACAAACATGTCAAAATTTTGATTAGTGTGAAGGTGCCAGGCCAGGCAGATATAATTTAGTGTTGGGCGACACACTTTGCTTGTACTTCCAACTCTATGGCAACACTGGTTAGAGGGTGGCCATAACTAAATTTCACTACACCTTAATTTCCGCTGACAATCATCAATGAAGAAAATTAATAGGTATACAAAATCGCTTCAAACTTTTTCCCAATAGAGCTTGTATCTATACAAATACACTAGTTTAGTAGTTTGTTTCATTGAAAAAGACCAAGTATTAATGAATTTACAGACATTTCAAAATCTCGTAAATTTCGCGGCCCGTAGCAAGCGCGCGTGGATCGTGTGACGTTACGACACAACGCGTCGCTCGCTCGCTGGCAATCCGCGCCTGCCGAGTTACTTAATTGGTATCTTGCTTGCGCTATTATTGCAGTCTTTATATATGCACAGAGTACTTTGTAATATACTGAAAGTTTTATGTGGTTTTATATTGTTTCGCCCGTACTCTCCGTACATTAAGTAATATTAAGTTTAATTAGTGTATATTAGTAGTGTAATGTTACTGTATATAATGTAACTAGCTGATTCGCGCAACTTCGTCTACGTGTGACAGATCGTTGAGAGTGAAGCGTAAGGTTACCATTCGAAAGGTTATAGTGAGCCAATCTTAAAAGATACTAGATAAAGATAATCTTATAAGTTCTAAAGAAAAGTCCGTGACATGCTGTCACGGACTTTTCTTTAGAACTTATTAAGATGAATAATTCCGTCGTCCTATTTGACAAAGATCAAAAATTATATAAATTATTTAACAATTTCGTAAAATAGAGAAGCAATAAAAAATACTATAACTTTTATTATAATACTAATTACATAAACGTAATATTTAATATAGCTGTCGTACAAATTTCTGATTTAATCCATACATAATACAAACGTGTGACGTCATAACCTAGCAGCCTGTTGTATGAAATCCAAAATTGCAATTTTCAAATTAACAATATCTCGAGAGATTTTTGTGATAACAAAGTAATTCTTTTATGTGTGGTTTTATTAATGTGACGTTCTTACTTAAAAAACAGAAAAAACAGCTGGTCAAATAGCCTACTGTTGCCTAACTTGAACCGTTTACGCAGTGCACGCAACGGAAACCCTCAAAAGTAATATTTTTTTTACCATTTTTGCAACATTTTTCATTGGTGCTCCGCTCCTATTGGCGGTTGCGTGATGTTATATAGCCTTTAATCTTCCTCGAAAAATAGGCTATCTAACTCTACTAAAATATTTTTTCTTTGGATTTGGACCTATGATTATGGTATGAACATTTTGCTGTGACGTCATCGCGGCTAGCGCCGGCCTGGTGGAATCTCGACTCGCGCACTTATTTTAAAATTAAATATCTCGGAAACTACACGACGTATCATATCATAATTTATTCACTCATATTTTTTATTTTCAACCGAGTTTACGAAGAGCTAAAAAACAAAATTAGTGAACATTCTTCATTACAAGGAGATAGTTTGTGTATGAAAATATATGCAAGTTTAGACATGTTTACGGGTCTTTAAAATTCCATTGTAACTTCTAAAGTGTATTAACTGATTGTAAAGTGTGAGATTTTCATTTATAAACTACCTGCTCGCTCTGGCTTCGCACGAGTAGAAAGTGGTGTTATTTTCCTCGCAATTTTTCTCTTCTTAAGAACCTTCCTTGTACCTTCACGAAAATATTAAAACTAAAATTAGCAGAATTGGTGGAGCTGTTCTCGAATTTTGCCCTACAGATTGCCATTTAAATCATTAATAAATTGTTTTGTAGGGTAGGTGCCTAAAATATCATAGTGAAAAAAATGCGATCACAGTCAATAAATGACTATAAAAATTTTATATCGACACGGACGACGCAAAAAGAAAGTTTTTATTGCAACGTCATGCGTCTATAACGGCAGTCGTATAATTATTTGTGTTAGTTGTTAACCTGTTTGTGTATAAATAATTGTTATTGTTAGCAATTTTATCCATGTTTAGTATTAAAACGAATCCATTGCAATTTCTCTCCATCGAGAGTATAAGCTGAATTCCCTTGAAAATATCAAATCAAACCGCAATAAAAGCAGATGTAAGTTTCTGATACATCAATTTTTTTTCAAAGATGTGTGGAATTTAGCTCATTTTTCAGGGAAAATCTCATTGTGCTGCCACATTCCCCTTGGCTGTGTCGATCATCGTCCGATCACGTTGTAAATGTCAACTGTCCTATCATGTCATGTCACCATTGAACTGTCACCCAATGCCCGTACGATATTAAAACATCGGCGGATTTCTCTGCCATGCACAAAATCAAGATTTACAGGTAATTATAATAATATTTACTATTAATTTTCCATTAGAACATTTATAAGACACATTTTATTACTAGGTTTTATATTGCATTATCATTCTAACCTTACTTTTGGGATGGTCGAAATTTTCATAAATACATTTGTAATAATGTGAATAAGTAATGTAATAAATATGTAGTACAGTTTATATAGACGTGATGATCGTGTTCTTGAGACGTAATGCATTGTTTATGTAAATTTTTCATGTATGCTTTTGTTTTCGTGTGAATTAGTTGTGTGGTAGGTATTTACACGTTACCAATACCTTTTGTAGTGAATTCAAAATATTTTGTAGTTTATTTGTATAGTATGAATACACCAAATCTACTTTTAAATGTTGTTAGTAACACTTATTATAATGTAACATGAATTTGAATGGTAACATATGAATTGAATTGTTTATTTGAAATTAGTAATTTTCCATATTTTATTTTGATTTGAAATTGCTTAGTTATGTTTGGGAGTTGAAATAGTTTCAAGCTAATGTGTCTATGGTAAGTTTTATGGTAAAAACATTGAGTGACTGCTTTGGTGTGATTTAAAATACTATGTTTATATTTTGACACCTTTACTATAGTATAGTTCAGTGTTTTTCAACCTTTTTCTTGATGCGACCCCCCTGGTATAAAAAAATATTTCGCGACCCCCTTGACCCTTCGGTTTTTTTTATCATTTATGTGTGTATGTTACTGAATTACCAATATTCATTCCATACAACGTATTTATGGTCTCCATGATTAGGATATAAGTACATACTTATCGGATATAAAAACACTTACAATTACGTACATCGGATACGTCGCCATACGGTACGTACGCACGACTAATGCCGATGCCTGCCGCCCGGCGAGTGTGGAGTGGTGGTGGTGGCGCGTTGTTGAGAGTGAACGAGCGAGCGGAACACAACGAACGATGCGGGGGAGGGGTGCGGGACGATGCGAAGCGATACTCGCTCGGTTCCACGTCAACAATCAATTGTTTAACGACCGTTAGAAATTGTTTTTAACTTATTGTAATAATTACGCATTTGTAGTGATTTGTCATAGTTTAAAATGGATAAATTCCTGAAAAGATCAACAGAACCGTCAACTTCTGGTGATAGTAGTGGAAGTAAAATAAAGAAAAAACGTCTTTATGATGACAATTATTTGAAATTCGGGTTTACTGTGATTGACAATAAACCACAGTGCGTTATTTGCTTTGAAACTTTATCAAGAGAAAGCATGAAGCCATCGAAGTTAACACGCCACCTTAACACAAAACATCCAAATGAAAAAAATAAGCCCGTGGATTTTTTTGAGAGAAAATTGCAAGCTCTTCAACATCAAAAAACTGGTATAGTACAAATGTCCAACCTAAATGAGAAAGCGTTGCTGGCTAGTTATCGAGTAGCTTTTCGTGTGGCTAAAGCAGGAAAACCTCACACTATTGCTGAAAATTTGATTTTACCAGCTATATTAGATATAGCAGATGTTATGTTTGGGAAACCAGAGGTTGAAAAACTCAAAAGTATACCTCTCTCTGACAATACCGTTCAACGCAGGATAAGCGATATGGCCACTGATGTTCGTGATCAAGTCATAGAAAAAATAAAGGCTAGTACTTTTGTATCTTTGCAATTTGACGAATCCACGGACATTGCGGGTTGTGCGCAGTTTGTAGCTTTTGTGCGTTTTGAATCCAGCGATGAATTAATAGAAGAAATACTATTTTGCAAAGCCCTTCCCACAAATACTACAGGTCAGTGTTTGCATAAGATGTTCCTTGAAGCTACGCAAGATATGGATATCGATTGGGCAAATAAATGCATTGCTATTTGCAGCGACGGAGCAAAAGCGATGACTGGTGCGAAGAGTGGATTTATTGCTAGGCTGAAAGAACAGATGCCAAACGCTTGTTGGGTGCATTGCTTTCTCCACCGCCAAGCTCTTGCGGCCAAAGCCTGCCCACAGGAATACAGCCAAGTTCTAAATATTGCTATAAAGATTGTAAATTCTATTAAAGGAAAAGCGTTGCAGACACGATTGTTTCGGATTATTTGTGAAGATATGGGGGCACTCCACCAAAATTTACTTTACCATACAGAGGTTAGGTGGTTGTCAAAAGGTAAAGTACTGGCCAGAGTTATGGAACTTCGTGCTGAACTTTTAATATATTTACAGCAGGCAAAGTCAGAATACTCTGAATTCATTTGCGACCCGGAATTTCTTTTGAAATTAGCTTTTCTTTCTGACTTATTTGAGCATTTAAATATCTTGAATAAAAGTCTTCAAGGGCGAAATGAAAATGTCATCACTGCAAAAGACAAAATACGTGGCTTTACAAAAAAAATTGACTTGTGGTCGTCGTCTTTGAACCAAAATAACTTTGAAGCTTTTTCGTCGACACAATCTTTTACTGAAGAAGTCGGTTGTGAGGTGAACATCAAGACATATATACCTGGTATGAAAATGGTGTTAGATAATTTGAAAGAAGAATTGTGTCATTACTTCTCAGAGCAAGAGATATCGGAGAACACTGGGCAGAGGTGGATCATAAACCCATTTTTAAATGCAGCTATAAATGAGGCTAGTTTACCAAATAAGCTCAAAGAGAATCTGTTAGAAATATCTGCCGATGGGATGTTACACCTGGAATTCAAGTCTTCTAATTTGGATACCTTTTGGCTAATGAGAAAAACAGAATACCCGGAATTGACAACTGAGGCTTTGAAGTGTTTGATTCCATTTGCCACCTCGTACTTATGCGAATTGACATTTTCATCGATGGCCCAGATAAAAAGTAAGCAAAGAAATCGCTTAAATTTGGAAAACGATTTAATTCTATGTGTCGCAAAAACAGATCCACGATGGGATAAATTAATCAATAAAAAACAAGCTCAACCTTCGCATTAACGCGCGTCGTCGTATTTTTTGTTTATAACATATTAAAATGTTTACGAGTTTGTTATGTTATGTTGTTTGTTATATCCTTTTGTTAAAATTATCTTACAGTAAGAGTAATTTGAAAGTTAGAGTCTTACTTAATAAATAAATATTAATTGTCTTTATTGTTTTTTTTTTCTAAAGTACCCGACCTCTGGCGACCCCCCTACAGAAGCTTCGCGACCCCCCAGGGGGTCGCGACCCACAGGTTGAAAAACACTGGTATAGTTTATATGACGTCATCAAAGGTGGGGGTAAATGTATTCTATTTATTTGAACTTTAAATCTGGCCATAGAGCAGACAACTTTTATTCCGGGGTATGAGGTTTGGGCACCAAGTGGAACTGTCAGTTGGACCCTGTTATGTAGAATAGACCCTACAGACATTTTGTTACTTTTAAGTTACAGCTATTTAAAGTTTAATGAGAATAAAAATATAACACAGTACAAGTTTTGGGTAGCATATGTCATCAAATTATTATTAATTTAACACATTCATCGCCATGGTAGGTCAAAATGACCGGCAACACATCCACTTATTGAGGCCGTGGGGGGTCAAAATGACCGGCACAACATGTCTGGCTTTTCTGTGCCCGTATAGGTACACTGCAGGTAACCGACTCTACGAGTTAAGCCATATAACATGGCTTAATTCGTAGCGGCCCTTGTGAAGTTGTATTACTAGTTGGTTTTTAGGGTTTTTCTTGGCATACCTAGCTTTTTCGACTTTTTTCGAAAAACGAAGATTTGAAATAGAAGAAATAAACTTTAATTTCCAAATTCAAATTTAAAGTTATAATTAAACATAAGTAACACTTATATGATTTGTCCGTCAAAAATAAAAATAATCACGTTACATGTTCAATACATTGCCCGGCATTATGACCGGCACGGCGTAATTGTGATAATTATTCTTGTTATATATATCTCTCAATTTGGCATAGTTTGTCCGTTGAATCTATTCTGCATAACGGGGTCCAGTTGTCTAGCCTTGATTTAGTTGCTGTGGGTTTGAATGGTGCATTTATGGGTCATGTGATATGGTGCATCTCTCTCTAGTATCTCACTCTCTCGAGTTGGTCCCTCATAATTTGAAAATCACAATTTTGGACTTTCCCGAAAACACTCCATACAAAATGCTACTGATTTATGACGTCATAGGTTTGTATGTTATTTGCATTAAATCAGAAATTTGTATGACAGCTATGTTAAATATTATGTTTATGTAATTAGTATAATAATAAAAGTTATAGTATTTGTTATTGCTTCTCCAATGGAAATATTATTTTATAATAAATATAAATAAATATTGTGAGACAAATTACACAGCTCCATCTAGCCCCAAAGTAAGCGAAGTTTGTGTTATGGGTACTAGACAACTGATAAACATACGTAAATACATTTTTTTTGTAAATACATACTTATAATACATAGAAAACACCCAGACTAAGACAAACAGACATGTTCATGCACACAAATGTTTGTCCTATGTGGGAATCAAACCCACGAGCGTTGGTGTCGAAGCCGCGTCATTGACCGCTACGCCACCGAGTTCGTCTAATTATATAATTTTAAAATGAACTTTCCCGCCATACTTTGTTCGACCCTAAAATAAGTCGGATGGAAGGTATTAGAATGAAAGTTTGCAGATCGTTATAGATTTGTGTATTTTACGATAATGTTAAATAAATTATATACCCAAAGACCACGCGATAAAACAAAACAAATATTATGACCTCCTAAACGAATTAACAAAAAGCGGCTATGTAGTTAATCTATACGCTGTAGAAGTAGGAGCGAGAGGTATACCAGCAAAATCTCTATAACCTGCTGAAAGACCTTGGCTAGTCCAGAAGTGCAGTAAGTTCTATACTAGAACGAGTATCTAAAGCTGCATTAGCAGGTTCATAGATTTGGCAGGGCAGGGAGAGAAACACAAGTAGTGAAGGTGAGTGTTGATGTACGTCGGAAAGGGGCCCCTTAAACCTACACCCGTGTCACAAGTCTCGGGATCTGCTTGGGTTTCTCTCTCTGCCACACGATGGACCCGGCACCCGCACGGTGAATCCATGGAAGCTAGGAAGTTCGTCTCATTTTTGAACATTGTCAAATAGCCTAGTGTCTTATACTTTAAGTATTATTTAAATAATTGATTATGGCTAACTAGCCGGAATAATACAATTATTTTTAAAAGTAAAAAACTCACCTCACCCTTGAACTCTGCTCTATAACTATTATAGAGCAGAAGTTCCCAACTGGTGGTCCGTGGACCACCAGTGGTCTATAAGAGGTAAAATATGGTCCGTGATACAAACTTATGTAAGAGATTGACCACTATTATACAAAATACTCAAATCTCGAGTTATAAGAGAATGGATTTATATGACAGTTGGAGACCATACACGCAACGAAAACCTCGTAGTGGTCCGCAAATAAAAAAAGATTGGGAGCCACTGAGTATTATTTATAGTTGAAATTTGTATGACATATATTTAACAAAAGGAAAATTATTTACATTGTTATCATGCGGACAGGATATGATGAGTGTATAATAATATATTTATTGTTTTGTATAAATTTAATGGTTAGTTAAATATGTAATCTATATATAAACAAATAATAAATAAACATTTCTGGACAATTAACACACCGCCATCTAGTCCCAAATTGCAAAGCTTGTACTATGGGTACTAGACAACTGATAATTGTACTTAAATACATATGTTTTTACATATAATACATAGAAAACACTCAGACAAACAGATATGTTCATGCATACAAATGTTTACCTTGCACGAGGATCGAACGCGCGACCTATCTGTATCGTAATCAGTATTGGTTCGAATTCCAAGAATTTTATTCATACACGAGCTTTTTTTTTTTTCGAGCTCGGTGGTCGATTGGTTAGCAATGGCCACTTTGACTCCGAAGTCGCGGGTTCGATCCCCGCACATGACAAACATTTGTGTGCATGAACATGTCTGTTTGTCTTGGTCTGGGTGTTCTCTATGTATTATATGTATATATTTACAAAAAAAGGGTATCATTTAAGCTATCGCCAATTTAATTAGTTTTGTGTTTCTTAACTAATAGGGTTTGCCCGCAAAATAATAGAATTGTCACCAAAATGTAGTCACCAAACAATATAAAATCGATTCCACAATAAATCACCTAAAGTCTAGTACCAAATAAATGTTTCTGTATGTATTATATTGTCAATTATTAATAATTAAGCTTACTAGGCACCACATCATTCAACATCTACGTTGACGGACTATTTTCTATGACAGGACACAAGAAAAACTGTAACCGAACCAACACAAATCTAACCAAAACATGATTTATTACATTGTCCAAGTATTGGTAAGACTCGTCAGTGAATATGACGCCAATTTGACTTCGCCCCTATTAGCCATTTTTTCATTAAATTAAGGAGCTGGTCTATTTATTTGGTGACAGATCTATTATTTTGATGATCAAACGAATCAAATGATACTAATAGTTTGTTAAGCTGATGATTTATATTTAGAGACAGTTTTGATTAAAATGATGACTAATATATTTCTTGGGAATTGATATTGTTATTATAGATTAGTGACACATCTAAACTTGTAGACAGAAAATATTAATCCCAAAAAAAAATTTAAGTACATTTATCAGTTATCTAGTACCCATAGTACAAGCTTTTGCGCTTAATTTGGGACTAGATGGCGCTGTGTAAATTGTCTAGAAATATTTATTTATTCACACACAGGTGATCATAATGCGCAAGGGAGCAAGTCAAGGTTATTATTTCTCGGTATATTTAGCTTCTTCTTTCTCCCCAACTCGTCTGGCCAGCGTGGGGAGTGTAGGTCAAATCCTCCTTCCGTCTAGGACGGACGAGAGAGGGTCGTGCTCCTGTAGTGGAGACTAAAATGACCTGATGATGATGATGATATGTACTTAGTTTCTTTTTTCCATCTCATTTTACAAACACTTTTTTTCACCTAAAATCTCATTCTATTAAGACCACACGCCCTAAAATTATAAAAACTCTCTATCAGTAACGTAAACTACATAAAACTAGAATGATCTGCGATCTCAAAATTTTAATAGCTTACGTCCGACGTGTTTTATGGTCGATCAAAGTTTGGTGGGAAAGTCCATTTTAAAAAATAAATATTACCATTGTAAAAAATACTATAACTTTTGTCACGGCACAAATTTCTGATTTAATGCATATAAAATAGCGTGGTGTGACGTCATAACGTGGTAGCCTTTTGTATGGAGCGTTTTCAGGATAGTCCAAAATTGTGATCTTCAAGTTATCATATCTCAAGAAGTGTTTATGCTATCGAAGTAATTCTTTCACCTATAGTTATATTATTGTGACGTCTTTAAATAACGAACCGAAAAAATAAATGGTTCACAAGCCTATTAGATGTATATAAGCAATAGATATCCTTGATTCAGTATTGTCAAATAGAATGTTAGGACATTATATTTACGTATGATTGAATATAGTAACAAATAAGAAAAATCACCATTCGTCTACTTTATTTCCAAAGTTACTGAATATGATATGAAATAAATTCAGAAAGTTATATCTCTTTAAGGAGAGGTAGGGAGCGTAATTGTAAGCTACTCTACTGGGGAATGTACCTACACCTCACAGAATACTGCAGCCAAATAACAATTCTCTTGAGGGTTGTTGTGTTCCTGCGAGTGAGTGAGGTCACCAGAAAGGAAGGAGATATAGACACAACAAAATCGCCAAATACAAACCGCTAAGTAAATGTATAACTCATATTAGCGGTGTGTATCTGGATGTGTATGTTTTGTGTTGGCGTAGTGTTCATTGGAGGTATCAGTATTTGTGTTTAACTTAGCTGGGAGAAACTCTGGAGCTCTACCGACTCGGCTGAAAATATTTGTCAACAGCTACAACATAACACTTATTGTTCCAATTAAAATATTCAATGGTAATCGGCTTCTTCGGCGGTAGGGCCCTGCTACTTGTCATTATTATGTTATAAAGTATTTATTTGCATTTTCTATTGTTTCAGGTCTTGAAATGCGGTGATAGTTCTCCACCATAGCCAGTTTTGTTTTAAACAATTAAAAATTGACAATTCCTTTTTAGGAATCTAATAAAATTTACGCACAAAACCTTCCCAGAGTTTCGGCGTCGTACGGGCTTAAAAATATTACTCTTAACTTCCTTAACTCTTTAGAGTGAAGACTTAATATCTTGGTGCAGCACCAAGACAGGTCTGAAATCACTGTACAGCTTTTCTTTTTTAATCTATATATTATTTTTACTGCAATGGAAGAGAAGATGGATGACTTATCCGACAAACTGTCGGAACTGACTGTCCTTTCCTTTAGAAAGGTAGACGAGATGAAACGTCTCGGTAAACATTTCCAAAATGTCCTAAACCACCCCACAACGCGACACAGCCCTTGCGTGCATAAGTATTTGAAGAGTCTGGACGAATCGCATAGGAGGGTGTTCTTCCAAAAGCGTGAGGGTGTGGAAGTGGAATATATTTTTACGACGGAAAAGAAGAGCAGTCTTCAAAGACAGCGCTTCAACAGCCTTCCGGTAAGCGAAGTACCTGAACTTCTTAAGGCTGAGTTTTTGACGGTTGAGAATGCCAAACAGGTGCATATATGCACTGATTGTCAAGTTGAAATTGAATTGAATGATGAGGAACCCCTGATGGAAAGTTTGCAGAAGCATTTTAACTTGGACGTGCATTTGCCCAAACTGAAACGAGAGAGTATTGACGTCGCTGAGCCAATACTGCTTCCTAACATGTCTAGAAGGTTATCTGCGATGGAATGCGGTGAAACCCCAGCGCAAAACCTCAGTCAGATCGTGCAAATGGTTAAACCAATGGAGAAACTTGACAGAACGCTCTCATCTAAGCTTGAGGCGTCTTTGATAAGACATCTTCCTGACAATTCTGAAGCCAGTATTGACGCTGCCATAAAGTTCTATCAAGCTGCTTATGACAAACTTTGCAAAGACGCCCACGCTATAGATTTTTCGACTCAAACCAGTTCTGTAGCGCCAATAATAATGAGTATTAAGGATAATGTTTATCAGAATTTCGCAGCGGATTCAAATAAAAACATCGAACCTGATGATAATGATCAAACGCCAGAGAAACCTTTAAAAAATCAAGTAAAGAAGTACCGTTATTATGGTCCAATTGAGAATTTTATCGTAAAATTGCTCGTCAATCACAAACTACTCACTTTAGTTGACGATCGTACAGGTAAACTTGCATTTTTCTGCATAGCCTGTGAATATTACACTTTAAGATTCCGTTACGACAGTGTGTTAAATCATGTGTTCAGTGAGACGCATATACATAACTTATCTTGCATTTTGCAAGCAGACAAACATATCCCTTTCACAATGGACGACTCTTCTATAGACAAGATTAAAGAAATGAATCGCAAATTTCTGTACGGTCATGATATCATTGAAGATGCAAACGGACTGAGATGTGGTCTTTGCAAGATATCCATTGATACACTCGAGGCTTCAACAATGCATATTTTAGAAGAAAACCATTTGGCTAAATTGTCTGATAAGTTGTACCGCCGAATGAGAGCTAATAACCCAGATGGGACAGTACCAGATGAGTGGGGCCCGAAGGATTTAGATTGGACGAAGTTCTTAGCTAGCGTGGGTAAACCGCAGAACAATCGAGACCACGTGATTATTGAAAACTTCATCAAGCCCTCTGGAAAGATCGCAAACTATTGTACTTGTTGTGATATGACTTTAAAAGGTCCAAGGCAGGTGCTTTTTAACCATATTAGGCAGAAGAAGCATCTACGTAACGCAGCCCCTCACAAGCTTGCGATGCTGTATAAAAACCATTGTAGACCATCAGAATACTTCGCAAGTTTCGGGAACTACTACGTTTGTGCGATCTGCCCTAAATATGTAGCGGTGCCGTCGTTTGCAGCAATAGTCGAACATTTCGACAGTCCATTGCATGTTGAGACTATCTCTAAGTTGATTCGTTCCGCACTCTACCCTGAAAACATTGATCAAGATTTATTGACGATCCATAAAATTATTACAACTGATGTCATCACTTGCGAGTTTTGCGACGTCAACTTCTCCAATGTCAACGATGCTGTTAATCATATCCTATCAAGTATCGATCATCAGAACAACGTAATTGATTCGAAAGTGCGTGAGAACAAAGGGGATATTATAAGCGTGTATATGCACGGTAATTATATCTTACACAGTGATGGTTCTACGTTTGATTGCAAGAGTTGCAATAGCATCTTCAATTCTATAAGATCATTGCTCGCGCATTTAGTGTACGCGGATCATTTTGATCATAAGCCTAATTCTGAGAATGTTTTCCGTTTTTACTTGGAATTGAAGCATAATATAAATATGTTGGGGAGGAATAAGTATGTGTATTATGATTTTGGGAAGCTGAAATGTGGAGTGTGCGAGGGAGATGTCGCTGAAGGAGAGAATGCGAAGAAACATGTGGTGTCAGCACGTCATAGAGAAAATATGGGGGCCAGTTATGTTAATATGAATGATGTTAATATGGAATGAGGTAAGGTTATGATTTTTTTTAATATCTTTTTCATTAGTAATAATGAGTCTGTTTAAATTCGTTGTACATTCCTTGGCAGTCATATTATTCCCCTGGAAAGACAGCAGCTTGGTTCTACTTCAATTGATGAAGGCGAAATGTTTTATCACGAAATTACTAGTTCTCCATGTTTTTTAGTGGAACCAGCGGAACGTTTATATAAAAGTCACTCTTGGAAATGAATCGGCTCCAAAATCACTGAACCGATTTTGTTGAAACTTGTCACAATTAAAGACCTCGACATGCTTGACGTTTGTGTCGAAAAATAGTGAGATCGATCATGTGCTTGAGGAATAATCATCAGATACATTTTCCATTGAAATCAATGGAAAACATACACTCAGCGAATCTACTCGCTCCAATCAATCTCGAATTCGGCCCTGGTGGGCCGGTCGGTGGGCTAGAATCCGGTCTCGTTAATCAATAGACTTGAGTTTTGGCGTACCACAGGGTTGTGTGCTGTCGCCCACTTTGTAATGCGTATAATGAATGAAATGAAAGGCCCCTTTGAGAAGTTTGGTGTAATGTTGTACGCCCACCGTGATCCGCTCCAGGATACATCAATGGACCGATATACCCATGAGCAGGTCTTGGCAGGCGTTGAGATTATTACAAATAAAGTGTGAATAAAGTGGGAAAATTAATGGTGGGAGATGAGATCTGGGTGAACTAAATTCCGGGCTATACAGAAGAGGCACGGACGCCTGCCATAACTGCTTCTAGTGCTAGTTATTTGCGGCAGGCGGTGGCTTGCCACTCACTAGGCAACACCGGCGTGAGTGACTCAGGGGTGTCAAGAGGTGTGCTGCGTTTTCTCCGAAGTTACTCGCGGCATTATGCCCTTTAACACTTCCACCCCTGGAGCATATAGCTCTAGCGGCTCCTCTGGACGGCCAATGAAGGCAAGCCAGAGGTGAGGGTCCTGCGGGCCTTCTTGTGTTTATGTCGCAGCCAATTTATAAAATCCGCCGCATTACATAACGTCTAGCTTTTAAAAAATGGCGGGGCCATTATTTTAACCCGCCTTTTTAATATGGTTATAATGGTTGACCGAATTGTTACCTGATGGTGTATCACCAAGAATACTATAATAATAGAATCAAATAGCTTGGCTATTTCTAATTACGGTTATAATAACACAATCCTAATCAAAAGATAATTTTAATGCAATCTGCCTAAAGTTAGCCGTTTTGTAATGTGGCGGTTCTACCAATTGGCTGCAACATTTACACTCCGACCGATGAAGACACGTCGGAGACGAAGGCCCTGACCGACGCTCTGGAGACTCGGGTCCATGGTGTCGCTACTCACACAACAGCTCGCCGCAAATTACCTTGCTTGATTATTATTATTATTATTTATTTAAACAGCTTTTGGGGTGTAAGTGGTTCATCAACATCTTTGAACCAGAGCCAACTTCACCTGCACGCGGTGCTCCCTGCTGACAACCGAAGCTCTGGCGAAAAGAGAGGTAGGGAGCGGAATTGTAAGCTACCCGACTGGGGAATGTTCCTGTGAGTGAGTGAGGTCACCAGAAAGGAAGGAGATGCTCCGTTTCTAGCGGGGGTGGCGGCGCGCGAGCGATATTTAATGTTGCGAGCGTTAATATGGCTACGGTAGCCGGTTCACATCAGGCGGGCCGTATGCTTGTCTGCCACCCGACGTAGTATAAAAAAAAGAAAATAAAACAGCTTTTTAATAATAAATAATAAATATTTCTAAACAATTTATACAGCGCCATCTAGTCCTAAATTAAGCACAAAGCTTGTGTTATGGGTACTAGACAACTGATAAATGTACTTAAATACATTTTTTTTTGTAAATACATACTTATAATACATAGAAAACATCCAGACCATGACAAACAGACATGTTCATGCACACATCATGCACACAATGTTTGTCTTGTGCGGGAATCGAACCCACGACCTCGGAGTCAAAGTGCGCATTCCTAACCATTCGACCACCGAGCTCGTCATTTATATGTTTTTATATGTAAATATTTCTTTCTTTCCAGAGTAATTCGACGTTCGTGCTTCCAACGATACGGTGCGTCACATCACTCCGCACTAGACAAAAGTATTATTTGTATTATATTTTAATCGCTCGAGACTTGGCAGGCGTATTGTGACACTGCCATACAAAATCTTATAAAAAAATATAAATACAGAGTACGCTGTGAAGTTCTTCTGTAGCTAGGTATTAATTTTTGACGGGAAAACGTCTTTAAAATTGCTCCCATAGGGAGGCAATTCAAATAAAAAATAAACCGGCTAAGTGCCAGTCGGACTCGCGCACTAAGGGTTCCGTACCGTTATCTATAAAAACGGCACAAAAATCACGTTTGTTGTATGGGAGCCCCCCTTAAATATTTGTATTTTTTTTTTAAAGTGAATATATAACTAAATATTATTTGAGTATTTCAAGCGTCTACCTATTGCCGCTATCAAATGCGAGCAAAAACAAGCAAAAAAATCAAGTTAATTGTATGGAAGCCCCTTTACATATTTATTTTATTCTGTTTTTTAGTATTTGTAGATATAGCGGCAATAGAAATACATCATCTGTGAAAATTTCAACTCTCTAACTATCACGGTTCATGAGATACAGCCTGGTGACAGACGAACGGACGGACAGCGGAGCCTTAGTAATAGGGTTCCTTTTTACCCTTTGGCTACGGAACCCTAAAAAACGAATGATAACAATATCGGGGGATACAGTTTGGTGTTGCAGTTACATATCTATCATCTCAATCCAAAATTCAATCACACTTATGGATAGATGAAGGATCAATTCTTCATCAAGAATTTATTACGCTAAGTAAGGACTATGGAACATCGCGTGCGGGGGAGGGAGAAGCGCTGCCGTTTTGAGATAATTTTAGTGCATATAACGTATTCACGTTCAACACGTTCGTGTCTCACGTTCTCTATAATATAAAAATTAATCGCTTGACTTTTCTTTAATGGTACTAGAGATACAAATTTGTGTCACTTGTACCATCAATGGTACTAGTCAATGGTACTACTGATCCGGAGGGGCTGAATGTGTTGTTAAGCGCAAACTCGAGAACAGCTGAACCGATTTCGCTTATTCTTTATTTAAAATTTCTTGAAGTACGAAGATGGTTCTTACGCAGAGAAAATATAAAAAAATTGCCTGAAAATGTCTAAAAACAACACTTTTCTTTACTCCCATACAAACGATTTGTAATAATACTTGAAAGTCAATTTGAACTTTAATACCATATCATAAAGTTCAAAACTATTAAGCGGTACGAAGTTCGCCGGGTCACCTAGTTAGTAATAAAAATGTATAAAACGTCTAAATGCCCACGAGGGTCTAATGACACATAAAATAATTTCATTTCAATTCATTTATGACATTGATGAGGAGGTCACATGTGCTGCCTCGTTTTGTTGTCTATGAATAACAAAATAATTATTGTTATTTTGTCTATGATCTTTACAAGTCATTATGCATTACAATATTAAGCTATCTATCCATTAGTTTGTACCATACCATACCAATAGGCTATTTGACAATGTTCAAAAATGTATAAATTATTTAACAATATCGTAAAATACACAAAACTATAAAGATCTGCAAACTTTCATTCTAATGTCTTCCGTCCGACTTATTTTAGGGTCGGTCAAAGTTTGGCGGGAAAGTCCATTTTAAAAGTATGAAATTATTAAAAAATGATATTTCCCTTTGAGAAGCAATAAAAAAATAACTTTTAATCTGATACTAATTACATAAACGTAATATTTAACATAGCTGTCGTACAAATTTCTAATTTGATGCATACAAAATACAAACCTGTGATAACATGGTAGCCTTTTGTATTCGGGAAAGTACAAAATTGTGATTTTCAAATTAACATATTATCTCGAGAGATTTTTGTGATATCGAAGTAATTGTTCGATATCACAATCTCTTCTATAACCTATGGTTATATTATTGAGACGTCCCTACATATCAAACCGAAAAAAATATTGGTCAAATAGCCTATTCTTTATTGTTTCCCGTGGTAATGAGATGTTTTTCCGGGACAAAAAGTAATCTGTGTCACCAAGTTTCCAAACTTATAATACCTATATAAAAATCATGTCAATCTATTCGATCCTTTCGACGTGAAAGAAGGACAAACAAACAGTGTTTGTTTCTTTCATATTTGGACGCTTTTATGCAGAATAGATCCAACTATCATTTTGTTACTTTTAACTGCAAGGCGAAATCATGCAACGCGAATATTTTAAAGTTATTTAAACAAATCATTTTATTTTAGTAGGCATTAACGATGCGGCGTTTGTATGGAATGACTGGGGTATAACCAAGTGTTAAGTTTTAATTTTTTTTCCGTACAAGACTCCTTCATAGCACGCTCTTAGGTACTGCGTAATGGATAGCGAGCTTTAGAGCGAGAAGTCTTATTGTCCTCTCTATACACAAACTGCCTTCATTGTAATGTATTTAGTTTAATCATTTTTTTTTTGTATATTAAATTATGCTGTACAAGAGTGAAAATATAGAATAATTGTGGAGTTACTTTATGAAGTCTATAATTTTATGTCAATGTTTGCCTGCATCAGCAACATTTTCTGACAACTGACTTTAAGGGCGCGTTCCCACTATGTCGGTTAACTTATCGTCGGACGACTATCGTTTCTAGCTGTTCCCATTGGATCGCGACGACATTTTATCGTTTCACGGCAGTCGCTTTGTCGTTTACACATCATTAGCAAGCTACAAATCTACAGTCACCTCTACTACTATCTACGGGAAAACACGTGTAAACGACGAGACGATATTTTTATCGTGGCTACAGTAGATATGCCGTCACGATTTATATTGTTACGACTAAATATCGTTTTACGACTATCGTGCTAGCCGTTCCCTCTGTCATCACGATCTGTCGTCACCGCAAAAAAATGTCATAGACGACAGTAAATCGTGTCGTTCTATATGTGAACACCTCCATATAAATATATAAGCCACGACCAGAGGCGGATTAAGACTTTCTGAGTCCCTAAGCATGTGGGCCCTCTGTAGCTTGAATTTGGAAGATAGGAATCCTTACTAATATTATAAATGCGAAAGTGTGTTTGTTCATAGCTCAATTTTTTAATTAGTATTATATAACCTGGATAGGGGCCCCTGGAAACTGGGGGCCCCAAGTGCACGTGCTTATAATGCTTAAAAGTTGATCCGCCACTGGCCACGACACTTAAAACTACACGATGATTTGTCGTCACGACAAAGTGGGAACGCGCCCTAAGTGTAAAGTTTAAAATTGAAGACAAACATCCTAAAAAATATTACAAATGTCAAGGTTTTATCGAAATAAATATAAAACTTACAGACTGTAACCCGATTCAAGAAACTGTATTAACCTTTCGACCGCCCCAGTCTGATTTATCCGACAAAGAATTTCGAGCCCGAATCACCTCTGCCGTATTTATCCGACAGCGAACCTGTGTAAAGAACACAGGTTCGCTGTGTTTGTTACACTGTTTATGTTTTTCCGTTTATACAGCTGCCAAATACATTAAAACAGTAATACGCTGGGCCGCAATGAAAGCGGGTCGGTAACAAAAACATAAATTTTTGAAATCGTCTTTATTTTTTATTTATGGTTTTAATACAATCACCAAAAAGAAATAAAAAGATTTTACTTCTGCCTATATTTGTAAGGAAATAAACTTTAATTCAGTATTTATTTCATAAAGCTAGCTAAAATATTTTGGAAGTTATTGATGTTTTTGTTACCGACCCGCTTTTATTGCGGCCCAGTGTATAATAGAGACTGAACATACAACAAACGTTTGCAATATTTCAAAACGACATAATATAGTGAGAAGCATATATCCTTGTTTGAGGTATTTATTTGTTGATTTGTAAGTCGGGCGCTAGGTGCACGATAACTGATATGAAGTGCCGGGCGGTCAAAAGGTTAAAAATAATGCACGAAATATTGAGAAAATATGTATCTAAATACAGGGTTATTTGTTAATTTAATTAGGTATAAAACTTTAAGGTTACTACTATTGTACTGCCCTACTTAATGTTGATTTTATTTTAAATTTTACATGTTTTAATAGAAAATGATTGGTTTCCTAGATCGATCGACAACGGTATGTGAGTTTCCGCGTATTTTTAAAGTATTCCTACATGTTATATAGTTCCAATTCTACCACCAGACGCATGCGACTTAATTAAATAGCGCTCTTGTAACACTACATGGTATAGTGTTGAATTATACCGGTACCTGTATTGTATGAGCGTTTTGCACTAATTTTAAATTATAAATTCATTTCTATCATTCATGTATCGTAACTTGCACGGAAGTGCGACAGCCAAGACCGCTATAACAGGACGTGTGGCCATTAACTAAAATTCTCAATGTTGGAAGCGGGTTTTTGCATTTGACGTGTGTAAACAGTATGCTAATTCAACTTTTTTATAACATTTTAAAGTAAAAGTAATGAAAAATTTAATACCCATATCTATTTGATAGTACAGCTGTCTGTACTCTTTACTTGTATTGTTGCACGTTACTCTTCACTTTTGTTACTTTTCTGTGCTAGCAACCATGCCACAACAAAAAAATAATATAGTTGGCAGGGCCCCTAGTATGAAGCATGAGGTATAATGAAGATGCTTAAGTAACGAATTCATTGTAAGTAACGATTCTGTACTTCGAGTCAGATAATATACCCGTAATTCCGTAACGAATTCATATGGTTTGTTACAGCTTGACGATGAATATGAGCATTAATCATTTGCTCAATTAGTGTCCATCATTCGAATTAAATATCTTTATTTGTCCTATCCGCATAGGATGTTGTTGGTTTCCCGCACCATAAAGTCCTAATACCAACCACCATCACCAAAAAGTGATAAAATTATGACAATCTACAATACAGTAATTAACAATGTTAAAATTGTGATCATAAGCTCTCTGTGGAGATAGTGCATATAAACATAAAACTACGCTTGTCAGCAAATTGTCACTCAAAAAAAAGAACATCAATTTTATTGTTGCATTTTTGGTTCAATAGAGCTTGGAGGCCCCTTTTGAAGCCATCCATTCAACTGATGTGCTACAATTGATGAGACTGTCTGTAAAGAAAATTTGCACTAAACATTCTAATGTAAATACCTTTACATTAGAATGCTTAGCAAATTTTTTTGGTCATTTTCGAACGTTTTAACATTTACAAGTCGACCACTTTGAGAAAAAGTTTCATATTGTGAATGTTTCATTTGTTTTGTATATCCAAATTAGCCGGGTTGCTCACTTCAAAATGTGAGCAAGTAAGCTATATAATTTTGATATGTAACACGCGTCTTATAAATTACGTTTACATGTTCGAACGCGAACAAAAAAACTCGCATTAAGTACTCTGTTAAATTCGATAGATGCAAAAAATTGCAGTAAATAGAAGTGGAAAAATTCGTCACCATCCCAAACCTTGGAAAAAGCAGTCTGGTTCGAGAGATCGTGGTGGTAAATCCCACCTAGGCGGACGTGATGAATTTTACCATTTAAATATACAGTGCGCTGTGCGACACAAAAAAGTAGACATAAATAGGGGCGCCACTTTCTTCGTAAGAACGGTTCTCACATGGCAACCCTTGAGCATTTTTGTTTAAAAAAAAGACAATGTTGCTATTATTAATAAATTTTGTTCCCTTTCTACTCTTTTGTGTTCCACTGTATTTATATAAATTTCGGCAACTTGCCGAAATCAACTGTTAAAATAATAAATCTACTCATCCATCGAACAGAGTCCGATGTGGTTATGGAACAAAAACTTGTTAAGCTAGGTAGACTAGATAAGGAATACGAATTCTTCAGACATACGTTTTTAGAATTTTCTTATCTCATTTATCTTCCGATATTTAGATTTAAATAACGTTCATCTGACATTAGCTTCCCATAAAAACGCACGAATTTCAACTACTAACTACCAACAATACAGAAGGGACTTTGTTCTACGGATGAGTCGAAATGCAATAATGAAACGGGTAAGCGAGTCCGAATGCTTTATTAAATGTGTCCGTCCTACTATAATGTCCACAGAATAAAATATCTCTAATCTCTGTATTGCAAGCGAAACATAATCAGCATTTAGAAGCACATAAATAAGTAATAATACTTCCGTAAAATTTTACAATAAGTAATCTTATATGATATGATTGTGGTAAATATTAAGTTCCTTGCCGCAGCATATGAGCTGTTAAAATTCGCATATCGTTTCGTTCGTAGACATAAAAAAATCATGTGGGGCTGTGTCGGTGCGCACGGCCGTTGATTAACGTGATACGTGTATATCAGCGAGTCGCTTTTAGTGATTGAAAGAAAAAAATGCAAACTGCTAAGATACTAACGGCAAGCTGACTATATACGCTAAATAATGACATGCGATTCATGTTCATATGACTTATAGTTTTGTAATTATTAAGGTAAGACGATATAGACCAATTCGTGATCTACAGTCCAGTTTTGTGACCTGGCGGCCCACTGCCGAAGCTGAATTAGGATTTTTTAATTCGAAAATAAAACTACTGCTTAGTTTGCTGGTAATTATGGACGAAACCGTAGAGCTCTACCGACTAAGCTGAAGATGTTTGTCAATAACTTTAACCCAAGAACAATCGAGGATAAATCAGATGGTAATCGGCTTCAGCTTCGGCGGTACGCCCTCCTGTTACCCGTATGTATTGGAGTGATTTTAAAGACGTTTCACGTCAAAACTATAGCGAATATAGTTTTCATTGTATTCACACAAGAAAACGAGTAATTTACGCCGTCATTATGTAAGTAATTGAGAGTTTTATACGATTTTTCACGTCGCCACTGTGCCACATGTAATAATCTACGACTCCGTAAGCCATGTGACCAGGGTCTGAATGTAGTTGTTTTTTTATAAGTCTATGGTTTCGGTGTTTTTGTTAGTAATTTCACGGTAGAAAGACGCAATATGTTCTTCCAGTACGTAGCCAAGAGTACGTACGTATAGTGCCACAAACTTATCTGGCCCGGTGGCGGGGGCGGTGCGATCGACTTAAATGTTGCCGTTAAACGAAATGCCGCCCGTTTTAGAGGAAACATTAAAATCAAAGAAATATATACATTGTTAAAATAATAGCACTGATATACTGATTAATTGTGATGTGTGGTGTTTTAATTATATATCAATTTCCTTCTATTTTTTTGTTGATTAGTTTTAAAAATGCACCACGTTAAGTCGCGATCATAGCTATTATATAATATTAGAATTATAATATTGCACAGAAACAACTCGTTGATGATTTTTTTTATTGTATGTATAGAAAAAGATTGAAATATATTTAAAAAAAATATACCTCAATGGAATGTGTATACGTGGTAAATAAATAAATTGTACCTTGCAATACTAATATTTCAAGATGGCGGCTTTAGTTCTAAATTTGGCCACCGGGTCAGATAAGTTTGTGGCACTATATACGAATTTGGTTGTCAAAATCAGTTTCCATATAAAATACAGACATTAGCTATGATGATAATCTTCATTCTGAGATCGAAACTAATCGACTTTCTCGACAAAAATACTCGAGTTCTCCCGTTTAAATTCATTAATTATTCTAATATATTTATTTATTTTAATTTCAATATACAACCAAAATGTTTTTTTATTTAAAACTTTTAAATAAGATGCAACTCTCGCTTGACAATAATTTTCGATATTAAATCGATCTAAGTCACGTTACTACATTATTTTAAGATGTACATGTATTTTAAGATGCCATCTAAAATGCACTATCTGTAAAGAACATACCATCAATCTTTCTACCATGAATAATTTGTTTGACACTTTTTGTGAAGTTTGTTGCGCGTCATGACATTGTTTTAAGCGCTTCTAACACCAAGCAGATACATTATATTATATTTAAAGAGTGAGATACTGGCTATATGTCTGTAGAGATAAAGACATATAGCCAGAGACTGTCATATAACCTCTTTGAGCTCATATACAACGTGTTACTTTAAGTGCGCAAAACCAGAAAATGGTTTGTTCAAAATCATGAGTAGTATCCATTCCACCCCCCCTTTTTTTAAGTAGTTATTTATTGCCGCGTCTAATACTTCATTGCGCTCGAAAAGCGGACGATATATCTATTACTATTAGGTATCTGTGTAAACAAACGCAAACATATTTATTAATCTATTTCACTCGTTGCATGGTGTCCGGCCGCAGGTGGCGTTGCGTCTTTTGGATAAGAAGGCGTCAAAGAGTTAAGAAAGTATCAGAATTGTTAGGAAAACTAAATGTGCGCATATTTTCCACAATATTTTATTTTCATGAAAATTGTTTTGGTAAATCAATTTATTATAATTAAAATAAGTTGGGGTGTTTGAGGTTTTTCGTACTTGGACTAACAAGTTGTATGACAACGTCTTATTCTAAATATATCTGCTCATTGAGTAATTACAAAATGCGACATTAATTGAGTGTATGGTGTGTACCAGCCAAGACTGCGAGTTTTTTTTTATGTATATCTTAGTTAAATCTTATCGCTGGTATAAATTGTTAACTCAAACATCGAATTATGAACTCGCACTTGAAATGTGAGGTGCACGGCAGTGCGGCAGCCAAGTCTGCGATAGTTTTATGTACATCTAGTGTTAATACCTCGTACCTATCGTTGGTATAAGTAATGTCAATCGTTGAACAATGAAATAAACTTTTAAAAGTGAATCGTTTTTAAAATTTTAATAAATGAAGTAATTTTTATATTAATATTTTTGTTTTATTTACTTTTCTCCGGAGACCTATTTTAACTTAGAGTGGGACCAGTGCTGCAGCACCGAAGGCACGTCAACCCCTCTGGAGCATTTATGCACCCCTAATCCTTTATTTCCTGATCTAATAGCCTGGAGGAATGTTCCATGTACTTCAGTAGGTAGGTATGTCAGCCTAGCCGGTAAGGCCCCCCTACCGGCTAAGATATACTACGACGGGTGGCAGACAAGCATACGGCCCGCCTGATGTGAAGCGGTTACCGTAGCCATATTAACGCTCACAACATAAAATATCGCTCGCGCGCTGCCACCCCCGCTGCCATCGCAGCATCTACTTCCTTTCTGGTGACCTCACTCACTCGCAGGAACACTACAGCCCTCAAGGGAACCGTTATTTGGCTGCGGTATTCTGTGAGGTTGTACCTCCACTCACGAATACTTTCGTTCGAAATGCACGTCTTACGTTTTAATTATTGAAAAACATATTCAGCGTAGTCTGTAGGGCTCCATGGTTTCTAGCAGCCAAGCTAAACACAAATCGGAGTGCTGAGTGCGAGTTTTTTATTCCCGTTCGATCGTGTCAACGTAAACAAACCGACCAAACAGAGAAGTACTCTCATGTTGTGAATTTACCAGACGCGTGTTACAAATCCAATTTAGCCGGGTTGCTCACTTCGAAATGTGAGCGGGTAAGCTATATAATTTTGATATGTAACACGCGTCATATAAATTCACAACATGAGAGTACTTATCTATTTGGTCGGTTTGTTTACGTTGACATTATTGAACGTGAATAAAAAACTCGCACTCGGCACACAGATGTGAAGCGGTTAACGTAGCCGTATAACGTTCGAAACATGAAAATAGATCGGTCGCTGCCATACCCGGTGCAAACGCTTTAACTGCTTCCTTTCTGGTGACCTCACGCACTTGCAGAACACAACCGTCAAGGTAATTGTTATTTGAATGCGGTCTTCTGTACGGTGGAAGTACCTCCGCACGAGTGCAACTTACAAATACGGTGTACCCTACCTCTGTTTTGCGAGAGCCCCCTTTTCTAGTCGGCAGAGTACGCCACGTGTAGGTGAGGGTTCTAAAGAAAGTGTTGAGCCACTATATCTACAATGTAGATGCAGATACAGGTAAGACAAAATTATAGATTATGCAACTTTCTATAATAATTATGACATAATTTTATGTCTTAATTTCATAATTATAAGTTGCATGATCTATAATTTTGTCTTACCTGTATCTGTGCCTATCACACTTCATATTATCTAACCCGACAGGTCATGTTTATGTGTAACCACAGTATAAGTAATAGTACTACGTAGACTATTGTATACTAGGCGGGATTCTAGCCCACGGGGCCGAAATCGAGGTCGAGTCGAGATTCGCCGAGTGTAGGTATGTTTTCCATTGATTTCAATGGAAAATGTATTCGATGATCATTCCTCAAGGACATGATCGATCTCAATTTTTTTTTCGACACAAACCTCAAGCATAATTGTGACAAGTTTCATCAACATCGGTTTCGGTGCCTATTCATATATTATAAGAGTGACTTTTCGGCGTATATAAGCGATACGCTCGCTCCATTTAATCATCATCATCAGGTCATTTTAGTCTCCACTACAGGAGCACGACCCTCTCTCGTCCGTCCTAGACGGACGGAGGATTTGGCCTACACTCCCCACGCTGGCCAAACGGGTTGGGGAGGCCTGATCGAGGTTTGATAATGTATTTCCCTTAGTCGCCTTGTACGACATCCACGGGAAGAGACGGAGTGATTCTATTCTAGTCTGCCGGAAAACACACGGCCAATTCATTTAATCAATAGATAATCAATATTCATCTATGATTGTCGCTTAATTTGCTCCATGAAATTTAGCCCTAGATCTAAATGGCTCACCTTCTTGAACCAAAATCTCTTGCACGTGGTGCATCCTGCTGATTGTCTAACGAAGCTCTGGCGAAAGAGAAGTAGGGCGACAGTGTTGTGGTACGTTAGTACTATTACTTATACTGTGGTTGTGGTGTAAGTGGTTCATCAACATCTTTGAACCAAAGTCAACTTCACCTGCACATGGTGCACCCTGCTGACTGACAGAAGAGGCTCTGGCGAAAAGAGAGGTAGGGCCTAGCGTATTTCTTAAGCTGCCCGACTGGGGAAGTACCTCCACCTCACAGAATACCGCAGCCAAATAACAATTCCCTTGAGGGTTGTTGTGTTCCTGCGAGTGAGTGAGGTCACCAGAAAGGAAGGAGTTGCTGGTTGGCAGCGGGGGTGGTGCAAGCGATATTTTATGTTGCGGGCGTTAATATGGCTACGGTAACCGCTTCACATCATGTGGGCCGTATGCTTGTCTGCCATCCGACGTAGTATAATTAAAAAAAAGACAATTTTAAGTTGTGCGACTGGGGAAGTACCTACACCTCGCAGAACACCGCAGCCATACCAACTCCTTGCAGCTCCGGCAGTGCGGTTGGCACCGCGCGAGCGATATATCATTTTGCAAGCGTTTATATGGGTAACCGTTTGACATCTTTTTTTTTATTCTACGTCGGGTGGCAGACAAGCATACGGCCCGCCTGATGTAAAGCGGTTACCGTAGCCATATTAACGCTCGCAACATAAAATGTTGCCCGTGCAGCGCCCCCCCACCCCTTCCAGAAGGTATTCTGTGAGGTGGAGGTACATTCGCCAGAGCTTCGTTTGTCAGTCAGCAGGGTGTGCAGCAGGGGAAGTTGACTTTGGTTCAAAGATGTTCATGAACCACTTACACCCCAAATCAACATCAGGTGTACCGTAGGCATGTTTCCCACACGACATAGTATAAATAAAATGGGGTGTGCCTGTGTCATGGACACGGCCGTGTGTTGTACGTGAATACGTTATATGCACTAAAATTATCTCAAAATGGCAGCGCTTCCCCCTCCCCCGCACGCGATGTTCCATAGTCCTTATATAGCGTAATAAATTCCTTGATCCTTCATCTATCCCGTGGTGCGATTGAATTTTGGATGGAGATGATAGATTTGTAGCTGCAACACCAAACTGTATCCCCCGATTTTGTTATTCGTTTTTTTGTATTGCCTCCATAAGGAAACAATTTTAAAGACACCTTGTTTGTGACTTTATTATTACCCGATTAGGTAAAGTGAAAAATGTATATACAGATGCAATTACATAGACTTTTATTGTTCCTTATTTTAAAATACATAATTATTTATAAATATCTACTTACAAACAAACATAACATATCTTGAGCAAGTTGGCATTAAGTACTATCAATGTAATTAAAATAAAATTTAATTTCATTCTCAACAATTTTTTATTGACGACATCAGTTAAATATATTATACATTTCATGCCCAAGACATGTAGGTATTCTGAAAATGGTTATTTTATGCATTAATGGAATGGATACCAAAAACAGAAAAGGCGCCAAAACATTAAAAAAAATGTTGACTATGATACCATCAGAGCAGCCTATTGTTGATCGAAGAGAGCAGCTCTATTTAGTTTGTGGATACTGTCATTAACCTCTTAGGCCCAATTTACACTGCCGCGGAATGGAATGCAAGCGACTTTTTGCAACGAAATTGTAACGAAATTGTACACAGCATAATTACATAACTTTATGGCAATTGTATAACATATAAACTTAAATACGATCAGTTGGGGAATTCTCGAGAATGAATGGGCTCGTATGTTATTTTATACATTTGACATAAAGTTCATTATATATATTAAAAAAAAATACACATAATGCATAGCTACCGCTGAAGGTGAAGCCGATTACCATTAAATATTTTGACTCGAAAAATAGGTCTTATGTTTAGGTTATTGAAAAACATCTTCAGCTTAGTTGATAGAACTCCAAGTCTCCTACCAGCTAATCTAAACACAGGTAACATAAATCTAAGCTGAAATTTCATAGTCGTAATCAAAAAATTCGATGGGAACCCGCTTTAGCTTCGACGGTATGCCCCTGGACAAACAGTGTTCATGCATACAAATATTTGTCTTGTGCGAGAATTGAAACCGCGATGTCGGAGTCAAAGAAGCCATTGTCAAATATGTTATTTTCTTATATTTTTATTTGGGAGTCTAACAGCTTAATAAACATGATAAACATTATTATATGTGTAGCCTTATTGCTAATTATAAGACTCCACCATTGTGTTGACAAATATTGAGCAGCGTTTGGGCCATTAATAAATTCAAAATAAAAAAAAAATGAAGTGCAGTGTTGGATGGATTTACCATAAATCTAATTTAACGTAGTTTATATAGTACAAACACGTAGATGTATATGGGTATGTTTTTTAATTCTATTTATTTTTAAATATAGCATCTAATTAATCATTTTCTTTGATAGTAGCAGACAATATTTTTATTTATCAAAGAATATTTCAATTAAGTAGCTTCCATAGCCGTCATTTCGTGTGGCAAATCCTTTACTGGCACTAATCTTGGGGCATTGTCGCTCTCACACGTACAGAAGCAGTTCTTCTGTTTTGGCGCGTTAGGCAGAATTAGAATCTTGAGATTCATGCTAGTTTCCAATGCGTGCATTATTTCTGAAAAAAAAAACAAAATGTTTTTGGATTTGTCATAATTTGGCGGGAGATTAACTGTGATACATCGGCAGTTTTGTATTTTACCATAAAGTTAATGTGGTGTATCAAACAAAACCCACTAAAATTGAATCTGCCAATGGCTACGCTTCATTTGCGTCACGTGACCATCAAAACAACAGTATGGCGATTCCTTTATCTTTAGCGAACAAGTGCTGTTGGTTTTTATTGAAATTTATTAAAAAATCATGGAAGAGTTGGCTCAGTTTGTGAAAAGTGTAATCCCGGAAAAGGTGTCGTGATCCAGAATCTTGGAAACGTGAAATAGAGCGTCGACAACGGTGAGTACAAATATGGCAAAAGATCGGTCATAGACTACTAAGAAAAGTATTAAGCTAGATGAGGCAAGCCAACAAAACCGTCATTATACTGTTCGTGAACGTAGTTTATTAATATTTTGTTTATTAAGCTATTGCATAGCTTCTATCGCGGGCCTTGAGCGCGGGGACCGAATCCAGAAATTCCGTAACGAAAAAACCTCACGCTCCCCACTCCGACGGGCAAGGAGATGTGGCTTGAAGGCCGTGCATCGTTTAACGTCGTTTCAGTTCGGCAGTCTTCGACACGGCGTTGTGTGCGTGCGATTAGACGTATTGTACGACTCTACGAAACTCGTTTTATTTATTTAATAATAGAAAAATTTGTTTTCTTATCGGTCACCACGCTCAAAAAGTGTAACTTGAATTAATATCAAAGAAAAAGCAATACTGCATGAATAAAATAAATAAATAAAATTATAATTGCATAAGTTGATACAAAATGCTATGCAATAGCTTTACCGCGGCAGTCCCCGAGTGCCACACGTCTTTTTTTATTTTTGTTAATGATCTTGAGCGAAATACTTCGAAATCAATTTTCAATACAAACAAAGTAATCAGCGTAAGCAAAAGGTTATTAATATATTGACAATATTATTTAAAAAACTGGTCAAATGCGTGGCGGACTGATGAACATAATGAACAGAGGAAACTGGATGGGGTTGCATAGTTTTGATTACAGTTCCTGTAACCTTCTTCCTGTCCATCATCAGATTAGCTGAATGACACCATAATATATATGTATAGCATTCAGTTCTGAGCGATATTAAAATTGTCTATTAATCGGTTATTATACAATCGGTTGCAAAACTTGTGGTTTCAAAACCAAACAAACAAGCAAATAATTAAATTATACAGTTAAGAAAGCGACTTAAATGTGTTAAAGATTCACTTTGCGTTAGTTGCAAATCCCACAAATTTTTGACTGATTAACTTCAAAATCCAATCATTTTATTATAATTCAGTGTTGCAGTGTCCCTTCTTCACATTGTTACCAATAAATTGTTACTATTTTACGTCAGAGATATTTTAATTAAAAAAAAAACGGTTTGCCTTTTTATTTCTGTGATCAATTTAACGGGTTTTGATACTATACTCCTAATTAGGAGTAATTACTATACATATACTATTTCAGTGCCTGACAAAGGTGACTAAGTTATATACCTATGGTATCAGTAATATAAGTCTAGAAAGTCAATAAAGAGTTTTGACTTTGAGATAATAATCTTTGAACTTGAGATAAAAATTTTCGTACCTTTACGCCCCTGTTGCAGTGCCAGTTTACCACCAGTTCCTGGTCTGACTGGTGGTCCTGGCGGAGTTGGTCCATCTTGCGTAGTTTCCATCGTCGATTCATCTGACTCTGCTGATAATTCAAAATCGGATTCACTGTGAGATTCAGCATCGGATGTACTATGGGCCTCAGAATCGTATGCACTGTGAGATTCAGAATCGGATGCACTGTGAGATTCAGAATCGGATGCACTGTGAGATTCAGCATCCGATTTACTATGAGCCTCAGAATCGGAAGCACTGTAAGATTCTGAATCGGATGCACTGTGAGATTCAGCATCGGATTTACTATGGGCCTCAGAATCGGAAGCACTGTGAGTTTCAGAATTGGATTGACTACGGGCCTCAGAATCGGAAGCATTGTGAGATTCAGAATCGGATGCGCTGTGAGATTCAGCATCGGATTTACTATGAGCCTCAGAATCGGATGCACTGTGAGATTCAGCATCGGATTTACTATGGGCCTCAGAATCGGATGCGCTGTGAGATTCAGAATCGGATGCACTGTGAGATTCAGCATCGGATATACTATGGGCCTCAGAATCGGAAGCACTGTGAGAATCAGCATCGTATTTACTATGAGCCTCAGAATCGGATGCACTGTGAGATTCAGCATCGGATTTACTATGGGCCTCAGAATCGGAAGCACTGTGAGATTCAGAATCGGATTGACTATAGGCCTCAGAATCGGAAGCATTGTGAGATTCGGAATCGGATGCGCTGTGAGATTCAGCATCGGATTTACTATGAGCCTCAGAATCGGAAGCACTGTGAGATTCAGAATCGGATGCACTGTGAGATTCAGCATCGGATTTACTATGGGCCTCAGAGTCGGAAGCACTGTGAGATTCAGAATCGGATGCACTGTGAGATTCAGCATCGGATTTACTATGGGCCTCAGAGTCGGAAGCACTGTGAGATTCAGAATCGGATGCACTGTGAGATTCAGCATCGGATTTACTATGGGCCTCAGAATCGGAAGCACTGTGAGATTCAGAATCGGATGCACTGTGAGATTCAGCATCGGATTTACTATGGGCCTCAGAGTCGGAAGCACTGTGAGATTCAGCATTGAATTTACTATTAGCCTCCGAATCGGAAGCACTGTGAGATTCAGAATCGGATGCACTGTGAGATTCAGCATCGGATTTACTATGGGCCTCAGAGGCGGAAGCACTGTGAGATTCAGAATCGGATGCACTGTGAGATTCAGCGTCGGATTTACTATGGGCCTCAGAATCGGAAGCACTGTGAGATTCAGAATCGGATGCACTGTGAGATTCAGCATCGGATTTACTATGGGCCTCAGAGTCGGAAGCACTGTGAGATTCAGAATCGGATGCACTGTGAGATTCAGCATCCGATTTACTATTAGCCTCAGAATCGGAAGCACTGTGAGATTCAGAATCGGATGCACTGTGAGATTCAGCATCGGATTTACTATGGGCCTCAGAGTCGGAAGCACTGTGAGATTCGGAATCGGATGCACTGTGAGATTCAGCATCGGATTTACTATGGGCCTCAGAGTCGGAAGCACTGTGAGATTCGGCATCGGATTTACTATGGGCCTCAGAGTCGGAAGCACTGTGAGATTCAGCATCGGATTTACTATGAGCCTCAGAATCGGAAGCACTGTGAGATTCGGCATCGGATTTACTATGGGCCTCAGAGTCGGAAGCACTGTGAGATTCAGCATCGGATTTACTATGGGCCTCAGAGTCAGAAGCACTGTGAGATTCGGAATCGGATGCACTTTGAGATTCAGCATCGGATTTACTATGGGCCTCAGAGTCGGAAGCACTGTGAGATTCGGAATCGGATGCACTGTGAGATTCAGCATCGGATTTACTATGGGCCTCAGAATCGGAAGCACTGTGAGATTCAGAATCGGATTTACTATGGGCCTCAGAATCGGAAGCACTATAAGATTCAGCATCGGATTTACTATGGGCCTCAGAATCGGAAGCACTGTGAGATTCAGAATCGGATGCACTGTGAGATTCAGCATCGGATTTACTATGGGCCTCAGAGTCGGAAGCACTGTGAGATTCAGAATCGGATGCACTGTGAGATTCAGCATCGGATTTACTATGGGCCTCAGAATCGGAAGCACTGTGAGATTCGGAATCGTATGCACTGTGAGATTCAGCATCGGATTTACTATGGGCCTCAGAGTCGGAAGCACTGTGAGATTCGGAATCGGATGCACTGTGAGATTCAGCATCGGATTTACTATGGGCCTCAGAATCGGAAGCACTGTGAGATTCAGAATCGGATTTACTATGGGCCTCAGAATCGGAAGCACTGTGAGATTCAGCATCGGATTTACTATGGGCCTCAGAATCGGAAGCACTGTGAGATTCAGAATCGGAAGCACTGTGAGATACAGAATCGGATGCACTGTGAGATTCAGAATCGGATTTACTATGGGCCTCAGAGTCGGAAGCACTGTGAGATACAGAATCGGATGCACTGTGAGATTCAGCATCGGATTTACTATGGGCCTCAGAATCGGAAGCGCTGTGAGATTCAGAATCGGATGCACTGTGAGATTCAGCATCGGATTTACTATGGGCCTCAGAATCGGAAGCAGTGTGAGATTCAGAATCGGATTTACTATGGGCCTCAGAATCGGAAGCACTGTGAGATTCAGCATCGGATTTACTATGGGCCTCAGAATCGGAAGCACTGTGAGATTCAGAATCGGAAGCACTGTGAGATACAGAATCGGAGGCACTGTGAGATTCAGCATCGGATTTACTATGGGCCTCAGAGTCGGAAGCACTGTGAGATTCAGAATCGGATGCACTGTGAGATTCAGCATCGGATTTACTATGGGCCTCAGAGTCGGAAGCACTGTGAGATTCAGAATCGGATGCACTGTGAGATTCAGCATCGGATTTACTATGGGCCTCAGAATCCGAAGCAGTGTGAGATTCAGAATCGGATTTACTATGGGCCTCAGAATCGGAAGCACTGTGAGATTCAGAATCGGATGCACTGTGAGATTCAGCATCGGATTTACTATGGGCCTCAGAGTCGGAAGCACTGTGAGATTCAGAATCGGATGCACTGTGAGATTCACCATCCGATTTACTATGAGCCTTAGAATCAGAAGCACTGTGAGATTCAGCATCGGATTTACTATGGGCCTCAGAATCTGAAACGCTGTGAGAATCAGAATCGGATGCACTGTGAGATTCAGCATCGGATTTACTACGGTCCTCAGATACGGAAGCACTGTGAGATTCAGAATCGTATTTACTATGGGCCTCAGAATCGGAAGCACTGTGAGATTCGGCATCGGATTTACTATGAGCCTCAGAATCGGAAGCACTGTGAGATTCGGCATCGGATTTACTATGGGCCTCAGAGTCGGAAGCAC
The DNA here is from genome assembly GCA_937001555.2 of Hypsopygia costalis. Classification (NCBI taxonomy): domain Eukaryota; kingdom Metazoa; phylum Arthropoda; class Insecta; order Lepidoptera; family Pyralidae; genus Hypsopygia; species Hypsopygia costalis. Next base: position 3,390,451 of record OW443355.2, read on the forward strand.
TGTGAGATTCAGCATCGGATTTACTATGGGCCTCAGAGTCGGAAGCACTGTGAGATTCGGAATCGGATGCACTGTGAGATTCAGCATCGGATTTACTATGGGCCTCAGAGTCGGAAGCACTGTGAGATTCGGAATCGGATGCACTGTGAGATTCAGCATCGGATTTACTATGGGCCTCAGAATCGGAAGCACTGTGAGATTCAGAATCGGATTTACTATGGGCCTCAGAATGGGAAGCACTATGAGATTCAGCATCGGATTTACTATGGGCCTCAGAATCGGAAGCACTGTGAGATTCAGAATCGGATGCACTGTGAGATTCAGCATCGGATTTACTATGGGCCTCAGAGTCGGAAGCACTGTGAGATTCGGAATCGGATGCACTGTGAGATTCAGCATCGGATTTACTATGGGCCTCAGAATCGGAAACGCTGTGAGATTCAGAATCGGATGCACTGTGAGATTCAGCATCGGATTTACTATGGGCCTCAGAATCGGAAGCACTGTGAGATTCAGAATCGGATTTACTATGGGCATCAGAATCGGAAGCACTGTGAGATTCAGCATCGGATTTACTATGGGCCTCAGAATCGGAAGCACTGTGAGATTCAGAATCGGAAGCACTGTGAGATACAGAATCGGATGCACTGTGAGATTCAGAATCGGATTTACTATGGGCCTCAGAGTCGGAAGCACTGTGAGATTCAGAATCGGATGCACTGTGAGATTCAGCATCGGATTTACTATGGGCCTCAGAATCGGAAGCGCTGTGAGATTCAGAATCGGATGCACTGTGAGATTCAGCATCGGATTTACTATGGGCCTCAGAATCGGAAGCAGTGTGAGATTCAGAATCGGATTTACTATGGGCCTCAGAATCGGAAGCACTGTGAGATTCAGCATCGGATTTACTATGGGCCTCAGAATCGGAAGCACTGTGAGATACAGAATCGGATGCACTGTGAGATTCAGCATCGGATTTACTATGGGCCTCAGAGTCGGAAGCACTGTGAGATTCAGAATCGGAAGCAATGTGAGATACAGAATCGGATGCACTGTGAGATTCAGCATCGGATTTACTATGGGCCTCAGAGTCGGAAGCACTGTGAGATTCAGAATCGGATGCACTGTGAGATTCAGCATCGGATTTACTATGGGCCTCAGAATCGGAAGCGCTGTGAGATTCAGAATCGGATGCACTGTGAGATTCAGCATCGGATTTACTATGGGCCTCAGAATCGGAAGCACTGTGAGATTCAGAATCGGTAGCACTGTGAGATACAGAATCAGATGCACTGTGAGATTCAGCATCGGATTTACTATGGGCCTCAGAATCGGAAGCACTGTGAGATTCAGAATCGGATGCACTGTGAGATTCAGCATCGGATTTACTATGGTCCTCAGAATCGGAAGCGCTGTGAGATTCAGAATCGGATGCACTGTGAGATTCGGCATCGGATTTACTATGGGCCTCAGAATCGGAAGCACTGTGAGATTCAGAATCGGATGCGCTGTGAGATTCAGCATCGGATTTACTATGGGCCTCAGAATCGGAAGCACTGTGAGATTCAGAATCGGATTTACTATGGGCCTCAGAATGGGAAGCACTGTGAGATTCAGCATCGGATTTACTATGGGCCTCAGAATCGGAAGCACTGTGAGATTCAGAATCGGATTTACTATGGGCCTCAGAATCGGAAGTACTGTGAGATTCAGCATCGGATTTACTATGGGCCTCAGAATCGGAAGCACTGTGAGATTCAGAATCGGAAGCACTGTGAGATTCAGAATCGGATGCACTGTGATATTCAGCATCGGATTTACTATGGGCCTCAGAATCGGAAGCACTGTGAGATTCAGAATCGGAAGCACTGTGAGATTCAGAATCGGATGCACTGTGAGATTCAGCATCGGATTTACTATGAGCCTCAGAATCGGATGCACTGTGAGATTCAGCATCGGATTTACTATGGGCCTCAGAATCGGAAGCACTGTGAGATTCAGAATCGTATGCACTGTGAGATTCAGAATCGGATGCACTGTGAGATTCAGCATCGGATTTACTATGGGCCTCAGAATCGGATGCGCTGTGAGATTCAGAATCGGAAGCACTGTGAGATTCAGAATCGGATGCACTGTGAGATTCAGAATCAGATGCGCTGTGAGATTCAGCATCGGATTTACTATGGGCCTCAGAATCGGAGGCACTGTGAGATTCAGCATCGGATTTACTATGGGCCCCAGAATCGGACGCACTGTGAGATTCAGAATCGGATTTACTATGGGCCTCAGAATCGGAAGCACTGTGAGATTCAGCATCGGATTTACTATGAGCCTCAGAATCGGATGCACTGTGAGATTCAGAATCGGATTTACTATGGTCCTCAGAATCGGAAGCACTGTGAGATTCAGCATCGGATTTACTATGGGCCTCAGAATCGGAAGCACTGTGAGATTCTGAATCGGATTTACTATGGGCCTCAGAATCGGAAGCACTGTGAGATTCAGCATCGGATTTATTATGGGCCTCAGAATCGGATGCACTGTGAGATTCAGAATCGGATGCACTGTGAGATTCAGAATCGGATGCACTGTGAGATTCAGCATCGGATTTACTATGGGCCTCAGAATCGGAAGCACTGTGAGATTCAGCATCGGATTTACTATGGGCCTCAGAATCGGATGCACTGTGAGATTCAGAATCGGATGCACTGTGAGATTCAGCATCGGATGCACTGTGAGATTCAGCATCGGATTTACTATGAGCCTCAGAATCGGATGCACTGTGTGATTCAGAATCGGATTTACTATGGGCCTCAGAATCGGAAGCACTGTGAGATTCAGCATCGGATTTACTATGGGCCTCAGAATCGGAAGCACTGTGAGATTCAGCATCGGATTTACTATGGGCCTCAGAATCGGAAGCGCTGTGAGATTCAGAATCGGATGCACTGTGAGATTCAGAATCGGATGCACTGTGAGCTTCAGCATTGGATTTACTATGGGCCTCAGAATCGGAAGCACTGTGAAATTCAGCATCGGATTTACTATGGGCCTCAGAATCGGATGCACTGTGAGATTCAGAATCGGATGCACTGTGAGATTCAGCATCGGATTTACTATGGGCCTCAGAATCGGAAGCACTGTGAGATTCAGCATCGGATTTACTATGGGCCTCAGAATCGGAAGCGCTGTGAGATTCAGAATCGGATGCACTGTGAGATTCAGAATCGGATGCACTGTGAGATTCAGCATCGGATTTACTATGGGCCTCAGAATCGGAAGCACTGTGAGATTCAGCATCGGATTTACTATGGGCCTCAGAATCGGATGCACTGTGAGATTCAGAATCGGATGCACTGTGAGATTCAGCATCGGATTTGCTATAGGCCTCAGAATCGGAAGCACTGTGAGATTCAGCATCGGATTTACTATAGGCCTCAGAATCGGATGCACTGTGAGATTCAGCAACGGATTTACTATGGGCCTCAGAATCGGAAGCACTGTGAGATTCAGCATCGGATTTACTATGGGCCTCAGAATCGGATGCACTGTGAGATTCAGAATCGGATGCACTGTGAGATTCAGCATCGGATTTACTATGGGCCTCAGAATCAGAAGCGCTGTGAGATTCAGAATCGGATGCACTGTGAGATTCAGCATCGGATTTACTATGGGCCTCAGAATCGGAAGCACTGTGAGATTCACCATCGGATTTAATATGGGCCTCAGAATCGGAAGCGCTGTGAGATTCAGAATCGGATGCACTGTGAGATTCAGAATCGGATGCACTGTGAGCTTCAGCATCGGATTTACTATGGGCCTCAGAATCGGAAGCACTGTGAGATTCAGCATCGGATTTACTATGGGCCTCAGAATCGGATGCACTGTGAGATTCAGAATCGGATGCACTGTGAGATTCAGCATCGGATTTACTATGGGCCTCAGAATCGGAAGCACTGTGAGATTCAGCATCGGATTTACTATGGGCCTCAGAATCGGAAGCGCTGTGAGATTCAGAATCGGATGCACTATGAGATTCAGAATCGGATGCACTGTGAGATTCAGCATCGGATTTACTATGGGCCTCAGAATCGGAAGCACTGTGAGATTCAGCATCGGATTTACTATGGGCCTCAGAATCGGATGCACTGTGAGATTCAGAATCGGATGCACTGTGAGATTCAGCATCGGATTTGCTATGGGCCTCAGAATCGGAAGCACTGTGAGATTCAGCATCGGATTTACTATAGGCCTCAGAATCGGATGCACTGTGAGATTCAGCAACGGATTTACTATGGGCCTCAGAATCGGAAGCACTGTGAGATTCAGCATCGGATTTACTATGGGCCTCAGAATCGGATGCACTGTGAGATTCAGAATCGGATGCACTGTGAGATTCAGCATCGGATTTACTATGGGCCTCAGAATCAGAAGCGCTGTGAGATTCAGAATCGGATGCACTGTGAGATTCAGAATCGGATGCACTGTGAGATTCAGCATCGGATTTACTATGGGCCTCAGAATCGGAAGCACTGTGAGATTCAGCATCGGATTTACTATGGGCCTCAGAATCGGATGCACTGTGAGATTCAGAATCGGATGCACTGTGAGATTTAGCATCGGATTTACTATGGGCCTCAGAATCGGAAGCACTGTGAGATTCAGCATCGGATTTACTATGGGCCTCAGAATCAGAAGCGCTGTGAGATTCAGAATCGGATGCACTGTGAGATTCAGAATCGGATGCACTGTGAGATTCAGCATCGGATTTACTATGGGCCTCAGAATCGGAAGCACTGTGAGATTCAGCATCGGATTTACTACGGGCATCAGAATCGGATGCACTGTGAGATTCAGAATCGGATGCACTGTGAGATTCAGCATCGGATTTACTATGGGCCTCAGAATCGGAAGCACTGTGAGATTCAGCATCGGATTTACTATGGGCCTCAGAATCGGAAGCGCTGTGAGATTCGGAATCGGATGCACTGTGAGATTCAGAATCGGATGCACTGTAAGATTCAGCATCGGATTTACTATGGGCCTCAGAATCGGAAGCACTGTGAGATTCAGCATCGGATTTACTATGGGCCTCAGAATCGGATGCACTGTGAGATTCAGAATCGGATGCACTGTGAGATTCAGCATCGGATTTGCTATGGGCCTCAGAATCGGAAGCACTGTGAGATTCAGCATCGGATTTACTATAGGCCTCAGAATCGGATGCACTGTGAGATTCAGCAACGGATTTACTATGGGCCTCAGAATCGGAAGCACTGTGAGATTCAGCATCGGATTTTCTATGAGCCTCAGAATCGGATGCACTGTGAGATTCAGAATCAGATTTACTATGGGCCTCATAATCGGAAGCACTGTGAGATTCAGCATCGGATTTACTATGGGCCTCAGAATCGGAAGCACTGTGAGATTCAGAATCGGATTTACTTTGGGCCACAGAATCGGAAGCACTGTGAGATTCAGAATCGGACGCACTGTGAGATTCAGAATCGGATGCACTGTGAGATTCAGAATCGGATGCACTGTGAGATTCAGCATCGGATTTACTATGGGCCTCAGAATCGGAAGCACTGTGAGATTCAGCATCGGATTTACTATAGGCCTCAGAATCGGATGCACTGTGAGATTCAGCAACGGATTTACTATGGGCCTCAGAATCGGAAGCACTGTGAGATTCAGCATCGGATTTTCTATGAGCCTCAGAATCGGATGCACTGTGAGATTCAGAATCAGATTTACTATGGGCCTCATAATCGGAAGCACTGTGAGATTCAGCATCGGATTTACTATGGGCCTCAGAATCGGAAGCACTGTGAGATTCAGAATCGGATTTACTTTGGGCCACAGAATCGGAAGCACTGTGAGATTCAGAATCGGACGCACTGTGAGATTCAGAATCGGATGCACTGTGAGATTCAGAATCGGATGCACTGTGAGATTCAGCATCGGATTTACTATGGGCCTCAGAATCGGAAGTACTGTGAGATTCAGCATCGGATTTACTATGGGCCTCAGAATCGGAAGCACTGTGAGATTCAGAATCGGATTTACTTTGGGCCTCAGAATCGGAAGCACTGTGAGATTCAGAATCGGACGCACTGTGAGATTCAGAATCGGATGCACTGTGAGATTCAGAATCGGATGCACTGTGAGATTCAGCATCGGATTTACTGTGGGCCTCAGAATCGGAAGCACTGTGAGATTCAGCATCGGATTTACTATGGGCCTCAGAATCGGAAGCGCTGTGAGATTCAGAATCGGATGCACTGTGAGATTCAGAATCGGATGCACTGTGAGATTCAGCATCGGATTTAATATGGGCCTCAGAATCGGAAGCACTGTGAGATTCAGCTTCGGATTTACTATGGGCCTCAGAATCGGATGCGCTGTGAGATTCAGAATCGGATGCACTGTGAGATTCAGCATCGGATGCATTGTGAGATTCCGCATCGGATTTGCTATGGGCCTCAGAATCGGAAGCACTGTGAGATTCAGCATCGGATTTACTATAGGACTCAGCATCGGATGCACTGTGAGATTCAGCATCGGATTTGCTATGGGCCTCAGAATCGGAAGCACTGTGAGATTCAGAATCGGATGCACTGTGAGATTCAGCATCGGATTTACTATTAGCCTCAGAATCTGAAGCGCTGTGAGATTCAGAATCGGATGCACTGTGAGATTCAGCATCGGATTTACTATGGGCCTCAGAATCGGAAGCACTGTGAGATTCAGCAACGGATTTACTATGGGCCTCAGAATCGGAAGCACTGTGAGATTCAGCATCGGATTTACTATGGGCCTCAGAATCGGAAGCACTGTGAGATTCAGCATCGGATTTACTATGAGCCTCAGAATCGGAAGCACTGTGAGATTCAGAATCGGATGCACTGTGAGATTCAGCAACGGATTTACTATGGGCCTCAGAATCGGAAACACTGTGAGATTCAGCATCGGATTTACTATGAGCCTCAGAATCGGATGCACTGTGAGATTCAGAATCGGATTTACTATGGGCCTCAGAATTGTAAGCACTGTGAGATTCAGAATCGGATTTACTATGGGCCTCAGAATCGGAAGCACTGTGAGATTCAGAATCGGACGCACTGTGTGATTCAGAATCGGATGCACTGTGAGATTCAGTATCGGATTTACTATGGGCCTCTGAATTGGAAGCACTGTGAGATTCAGAATCGGATGCACTGTGAGATTCAGCATCGGAATTACTGGCCTCTTGTGCTTGCCTGGCCTCTTGTGCTTGTCTGGCTTCCTGTTCTCGTCTGGCTTCTTGTTCTTGTCTACCCTCTGATTCAGATTTAGACTCGCTACTTAGATGAGGCGTTGCATGTGCATCAGACTGAGCTCTACTCTCTGATGCAGATTTAGACTCGCTACTTTCTTGTGATATTGCATGAGATTCAGATTGGGCGCTACTCTCTGTTGTAGATTTTGATTCGTCACTTTCTTGCGACGTCGCATGCATATCAGATGCCTTACTCTCTGATACAGATTTAGATTCGGTACTTTCTTGTGATGTTGCATGTTGGTCAGACTGTGCACTACTTTCCGAAGCAGATTGAGACTCGCGATTTTGATCTGAATTTGTATGGGATTCAGATTGAGAGCTACTTTCCGAAGCAGATAGAGACTCGCTATTTTGATCTGAATTTGTATGGGATTCAGATTGAGAGCTACTTTCCGAAGCAGATAGAGACTCGCTATTTTGATCTGAATTTGTATGGGATTCAGATTGAGCGCTACTTTCCGAACCAGATAGAGACTCGCTATTTTGATCTGAATTTGTATGGGATTCAGATTGAGAGCTACTTTCCGAAGCAGATAGAGACTCGCTATTTTGATCTGAATTTGTATGAGTCTCAGACTGAGAGCTACTTGCCGAAGCAGATTGAGACTCGCTACTTTGATCTGAATTTGTATGGGATTCAGATTGAGCGCTACTTTCCGAAGCAGATAGAGACTCGCTATTTTGATCTGAATTTGTATGGGATTCAGATTGAGCGCTACTTTCCGAAGCAGATAGAGACTCGCTATTTTGATCTGAATTTGTATGGGATTCAGATTGAGAGCTACTTTCCGAAGCAGATTGAGACTCGCTATTTTGATCTGAATTTGTATGGGATTCAGATTGAGCGCTACTTTCCGAAGCAGATAGAGACTCGCTATTTTGATCTGAATTTGTATGGGATTCAGATTGAGCGCTACTTTCCGAAGCAGATTGAGATTCGCTACTTTCTTGTGATGTTGCATGTTGGTCAGACTGTGCACTACTTTCCGAAGCAGATTGAGACTCGCGATTTTGATCTGAATTTGTATGGGATTCAGATTGAGAGCTACTTTCCGAAGCAGATAGAGACTCGCTATTTTGATCTGAATTTGTATGGGATTCAGATTGAGAGCTACTTTCCGAAGCAGATTGAGACTCGCTATTTTGATCTGAGTTTGTATGGGATTCAGATTGAGAGTTACTTTCCGAAGCAGATTGAGATTCGCTATTTTCTTGTGATGTTGCATGTTGGTCAGACTGTGCACTACTTTCCGAAGCAGATTGAGACTCGCTATTTTCAGCTGAATTTGTATGAGTCTCAGATTGAGAGCTACTTTGCGAAGCAGATTGAGACTCGCTATTTTGATCTGAATTTGTATGGGATTCAGATTGAGAGCTACTTTGCGAAGCAGATTGAGACTCGCTATTTTGATCTGAATTTGTATGGAATTCAGATTGAGAGTTACTTTCCGAAGCAGATTGAGATTCGCTACTTTCTTGTGATGTTGCATGTTGGTCAGACTGTGCACTACTTTCCGAAGCAGATTGAGACTCGCTATTTTGATCTGAATTTGTATGGGATTCAGATTGAGAGCTACTTTGCGAAGCAGATTGAGACTCGCTATTTTGATCTGAATTTGTATGGGATTCAGATTGAGCGCTACTTTCCGAAGCAGATTTAGACTCGCTATTTTGATCTGAATTTGTATGAGTCTCAGATTGAGAGCTACTTTCCGAAGCAGATTGCGATTCGCTACTTTGATCTGAATTTGTATGGGATTCAGATTGAGCGCTACTTTCCGAAGCAGATTGAGACTCGCTATTTTCAGCTGAATTTGTATGAGATTCAGATTGAGCGCTACTTTCCGAAGCAGATTTAGACTGGCTATTTTGGTCTGAATTTGTATGGGATTCAGATTGGGCACTACTTTCCGAAGCAGATTGAGACTCGCTATTTTCAGCTGAATTTGTATGGGATTCAGATTGAGAGTTACTTTCCGAAGCAGATTGAGATTCGCTATTTTCTTGTGATGTTGCATGTTGGTCAGACTGTGCACTACTTTCCGAAGCAGATTGAGACTCGCGATTTTGATCTGAGTTTGTATGGGATTCAGATTGAGCGCTACTTTCCGCAGCAGATTGAGAATCGCTATTTTGGTCTGAATTTGTATGGGATTCAGATTGAGCGCTACTTTCCGCAGCATATTGAGAATCGCTATTTTGGTCTGAATTTGTATGAGATTCAGATTGAGCGCTACTTTCCGAAGCAGATTGAGACTCGCTATTTTGATCTGAATTTGTATGAGTCTCAGACTGAGAGCTACTTTGCGAAGCAGATTGAGACTCGCTATTTTCATCTGATTTTGTATGGGATTCAGATTGAGAGCTACTTTGCGAAGCAGATTGAGACTCGCTAGTTTCATCTGAATTTGTATGAGTCTCAGACTGAGAGCTACTTGCCGAAGCAGATTGAGACTCGCTACTTTGATCTGAATTTGTATGAGTCTCAGATTGAGAGTTACTTTCCGAAGCAGATTGAGACTCGCTATTTTGATCTGAATTTGTATGGGATTCAGATTGAGAGTTACTTTCCGAAGCAGATTGAGATTCGCTATTTTGATCTGAATTTGTATGAGTCTCAGACTGAGAGCTACTTGCCGAAGCAGATTGAGACTCGCTATTTTCATCTGATTTTGTATGGGATTCAGATTGAGAGCTACTTTCTGATTCAGTTTTAGATTCATTATCTTCTATTGTTTCCGTTGTAACTTCAGCTGCTGCAGTAGTAGCTGCCTCTGTTGTGGTAGGTGTTTCAGTTGTTGTAGTCTGAACTTCAGTTGTTGTTGTAGGAGCTTCCGTTGTTGTGGTGGTCGTTGTTGTGGTGGTAGTAGATGTCGTAGTAGTGTTTACTCTTGGCTTATTTTGTTTTATATGTTCGATTGCCTTGAGAATGTCTGTAAAGAAGAAAAAAAAGAATACATATACATTCAGTCAAAAAAAGTATCGGGAATGGATGATTTGTTTATAGTTCCAAATTCAAATCTTTTGTTTTTTTGTTGTTGTTGGATTGGCACTACTTTTATCTATTTTAGCGCGGAGTTTGAGTTGTATCTGTATCATATCTAGTGTATATTGCGATTTTCATAATGGACAAAAACATCGAACAAAGAGTTTGTCTTAAATTTTGCATCGCCAATGAAATTTCGTGTTCGGAGTCACTAAAAATGTTACAGAAGGCTTACGGTGAATTGACAATATCAAAAACACGTGTTTATGAGTGGTACAAAGCTTTCAAAAGCGGTCGAGATGTGATCGAAGATTTGCCTCGTTCTGGTAGGCCATCAACGTCTGCAACTGGACTTAACATCGCAAAAGTGAAGGAAATAGTGACTGATAATCCTCATTCAACTTTGAGAGAGATAGCCGTCGTACTTTCTCTATCTCACGAATCGATCCGTACCATCTTAAATAATCACTTGGGTATGAAACATGTTGCCGCTCCGCTAGTCCCAAAAGAGCTGAATTTTCTCCAAAAATTTAATCGCATAAGAATCGCTGAGGACATGCTAGAACGAGTCGATTCCGATCCAACATTCATGAAACGCATTGTTATGGTGACGAGACGTGGGTATACGAGTTTGACATGCAAACTAGTCAACAAGCTTCAGAGTGGCACCTTCCAACTGAACCGAAACCGAAAAAACCACGCCAAAGTCGATCAAAAGTTAAAGTCATGTTGACTGTTTTCTTTGACTATCGCGGTGTTGTGCACTCAGAGTTCTTGCCGGAAGGTGAAACTATAAATAAATAATATTATTTGAGCGTTATGCGGCGTTTAAGGGAGCAAATTCGACGAAAAAGATCAGATTTGTGGGAAGAAAAATCTTGGATTTTGCACCACGATAATGCGCCTTCGCACAAGGCTATTATTGTGAACGAATTTCTGACCAAAAGCTCCATAAATATCATCGAGCAACCACCTTATTCACCAGATATAGCTCCATGCGACTTTTTTTCTTTTTCCTAAATTCTAATTACCATTTCGTGGTACTCGTTTCCATTCGATAGAAGACTTATAGGAGAATTCGCGGCGAGAACTGTACTCAATTCCGGAAAAAGCGTTTAAAAAATGTTTTGATCATTGGATTATTCGTTGGCGTAAGTGTATCGTTTCTGAAGAAGCATATTTTGAAGGTGATAAAATAAATCTGGATGAATAATTAACATTTTGTGTATTATTGATATTTTCCCGGTACTTTCTTGACAGAGTCTATGTAAACAAAGGTAAGCTAGAAGCTATTTTCAATCATATAAAACGTCTTATTGCTGTCGATTCTTCCATTTAGGTTATGGACATATAAAATAAGGTTCCTTTTCTGGTCTTGAACAAAAATGATTTCAAAGATATATCTATATATAGGGTATGTAGGGTAGGATAGACGTACTCGTAGGATATGAAAGTTAATTGATGAGGAGAAGTTATATAAAAGATGCTAATTTAATTATCTTGAACTCTCATCTGCTCATCATTGTAAAACATTGGGAAAACTTTGAGTTTGTGATGATCTTATGTTGGCTGGTAGTTCATAGTGACTCTATGTGTTTGTTAGGCTCCTCATCATATTCTGAGTGTAAATAAGTAATGGATGTTGTAATTAAAGTTACTTACATTTATTATCTTTATTAGAAATTTACAACACAGTAAGTTAAAGGAAAAGTACAAACCGGATTTATCCCTCACAGGGATCTCATCTCAACCTTAGAGTATCTGAGAGGATTTCATGAATAGGCAAGAAGAGTGCCAAACATTTGTGGGATATAACGAATATGTTAATTATAAATACATATGTACATATATATATTAAATAATACAATATTATAGAAGAAGAATACTACAAACGTTGTGCAGATTAATAAATTTATATTGTCCTAGGGTTCAAATTAGGATTCGGCAAAAAAAAAAAAAAATGTTGTTTGTAAAGTCCGTTTACGGACGATAATTTTACGTGATAACGTCATAAAAACATCGATAATAATAATAATAATAATTCTTTATTGTGATACATAGGTATGTAAATGTTGTCATTTATACAAAAAAAAATTCGATCGGCTATGACCTGCCACTGGGCTTACAATATGCATAGACATAAATACGTATTTAAGTCTCTGAAATATGTGAAACATTAAATTTTATTACATATTATTAGAATCATGTCATGTTATAAATATTATTGAAAATTTGTCGGAATATAAATATAAGATGTTACTAAATTAATATAAATCTGTCAATGAATAATCATATGTCAGAAATCTTTATCCTTCAAAAAATTATCGACACGATAGTAGACCTTATCAATCAACATTGCTTTCAATCGTTTTTTAAACTTTATTAACGGTAGCTCCTTTATATAATTTGGTAGATGGTTATAGACTATTACAGACATTTGGAACACACTCTTGTTAAGAAGCGTTGTGTGAGACTGACCTAGACATAGCTTCATCGGATTCCTCAAACTTCGAGTTTGCATTTGTGAAGATAGCGTATATAGGTTTGAATTAGTTTTTGCAAAGATCGCTACTTCATATATATATATACATACACGGAAGAGTAAGCAAACTAAAAGATTTAAAATAAGGCTCACTGGAACTAGTTTTACTCAATCCACATATCGCTCTTACACATCGTTTTTGCGCCGTGAACACCATATTTATGTTGGTAAAATTTCCCCAGAAAATAATTCCATAGCGCAGAATAGAAGCGATGTAACGATTATAAGCAGTAACTGCTGTATCTACACTTGATACTTTAGGTAGGGTTTTAAGCGCATATGTATACTGACTTATTTTTTCACACAGAGCTATAGTATGTTGTTTCCAATTAAGTGAGCTATCCAATGTAAGTCCCAGAAACTTAGTTTCATTTACCTGCTCAATTTCTGTGTTCAAGTAATTCACTTTAATCTGTATAGGTCTATTTATTCTTTGTCTAAAATGCATTATTTTTGTTTTATTTAAATTGATTAATAATTTGTTTGCGTCCAACCATTGTATCATGTCCTTTATAGAATTATTAATGTCAATTTCATATGTTATAGGGCCATTAGCTTCAATAATTACTGTACTGTCATCTGCATACAATACTATGGAATGAGCTACAGCTTTTGGCAAATCATTAATATATATTAGAAACAGGAGTGGTCCTAATATTGAGCCCTGAGGCACACCACAGGGATTGTTTCTGTATTTAGAGCAGTAATGTTGTTCACATTGAAGTCGTTTATTAAAGTGATCTATTTGAGTACATTGCATTCTATTTTTAAGGTAAGATTTAAACAAATTTAGAGCTATTCCTCGAACCCCATAAGACTCCAGCTTCCTAATTAATATGTTATGATTTGTGTAATCAAATGCCCTTGACATGTCTATCTATATTTACTATATATACTATTTTTTATTTTATTTTATCTATATATACTATTTTTTCTAAATCCCTTCTGTTCGTCAGTTAGTAATTTGTTTTTTACAAGAAAATCATAAAGTCTGTCATATATTATTCTTTCGTAAATTTTAGCTGGAATTGGTAACAATGCTATGGGCCTATAGTTCATTTTATCATTACGATCACCTTTTTTGTGTGCTGGTTTTATTATAGTAAATTTTAAGGATTCGGGGAAAAAACCTGTACTTAGTGTTAAATTTATGGCATGTATTAAAGGTGCTGCTATTTGTTTTGCATTTAGTTTCAGTACTAGCGTACTAATACCATCATATCCAACACTCTTAGAATTTTTCAGACCTGAGATAACTTCTCTCCACTCGATGGAGTGGAAGAGAGATAGATGCGTCACAAGGCGAACGCTCGTGGCTCAGGCGGAACGTGACAATGAGTCATGCTTTTTCGTGACGGCGAGAGACGGCGTTCATCGATTTATCACGTGAAAATACATATATCTCTTTTTGTAAAGTAAAAAAATCAATTTAACATACCAGTTTCTCCTGTGGCTTCTTTCATTTGACCCAAGGCGTCGATGAAACCTGAAAATTGTATGTATTAAACTTTGTTCATATCATATTTAACATTGGAATTGTTCTTCCCGAATCTACGCTTTGCTCGCGTAGATTTGATAAATCAGAGTGCTTAGTTAGAGTTTTTGTTCGCATTCGATCATGTCAACGTAAACAAACCGACCAAATAGAGAAGAGCTCTCATGCTGTGAATTTATAAGACGCGTGTTACAAGTCAAAATTATATGCCATCAAAAACAAAACTTGTAAAAAAACCAAGTCTCGCAACTCAGTTCTTCTACAGTAAAAAGTTGTGAGATCCATGTAATATTACCAAGTCGGTTAATTCATTCAGTCCCTACTTAAGGAACCTTCCGTCTTAACTTATTACGTAATTAGCTAACCTAACAACATCTTATACTGACCATATTAATTTTAAAATCTTTTATGTTTTAAATAAACAGATTGACTTGGGCATCGCACTAAAGAATCTAATTTAATATAATATGTATGACTTGTGAGATACATTGTGTTTTCATGCGATGGCCAAGTCGATCTGTTTATTTAAAACATAAAAGATTTTTAATATTAATACGGCCGTGCCGCTTTTTGCTCGACTTGGTGGGGGCATTGCCGTGCCCCCAGATGGCTTACATTTTGAAGTGAGCAACCTGGCTAATTTGGATATATAACACGCGTTTGGTAAATTCACAACATGAAACTTTTTCTCAATTAAAGGTCGGCTCGTAAACATTAACACGTTCGAATGTGATCAAAAACGCGCACTAATCACTCAGATTACATCTCGTATAACGGCAGATAAATGACATTACTGACGTACTCAATTACTTAGCGTACAGTTACTGTAAAAGTCATCACTACACTGATATAACGGGGGGGGGGGGGGGGGGGGCACCTTCCCACTACTGTGTATCCTGTGTAGCCAGGATTAACGACGGCGACCACCAAAAAAGGCAATAAACAGTGCAGTCCTTTGCAGTCCCAGAGAAAAACTACGGCTGCCTTGGAAGTCACACCGAATTTAATCAGAAGAAATTAGTAGGAGTAAGAAGCTTTTGGAATTTGACTTCCACTCTTAGCAATGTGAGAGACAGCAAGATGGCAAATAAGGCATTAAAAGCTTAAGTGATGGTTAGTCAAGTGAAGCTCAACTGCCATGCACGAATACACATAGATTCGCTACTTTCTTGTGATGTTGCATGCGATTCAGATTGAGCGCTACTATCTGATTCAGATTTAAATTCGCTACTTTCATGAGACATTCCTTATGCATCAGAATGAGCACTACTCTCTGACACAGATTTATACCTGCTACTATCTAGTGATGTTGCAGGAGATTCAGTTTGTGCGCTGCTCTCTGATTCAGATTTAGACTCACTACTTTCATGCGACATTGCTTGTACATCAGACTGAACACTACTATCTGATACAGATTTATACCTGCTACTATCTAGTGACGTTGCATGAGATTCAGTTTGTGCGCTGCTCTCTGATTCAGATTTATACCTGCTACTATCTAGTGACGTTGCATGAGATTCAGTTTGTGCGCTGCTCTCTGATTCAGATTTAAACTCACTACTTTCATGAGACATTGCTTGTACACTAGACTGAACACTACTCTCTGATACAGATTTAGACCTGCTACTATCTAGTGACGTTGCATGAGATTCAGTTTGTGCGCTGCTCTCTGATTCAGATTTAGACTCGCTATTTTTATGAGACATTGTTTGTGTATTAGACTGAGCACTACTCTCTGATGCAGATTTAGAACTGCTACTATCTAGTGATTTTGCATGAGATTCAGATTGTGCGCTACCCTCTGATTCAGATTCAGACTCGCTACTTTCTAGAGACGCTCGCTGCATGTGCTTCAGACAATATATTATATGATCAAGAGATATCTAGTTAATCCTATGATTAAATAATACTATTATTAGCTTTATTTAGCTGGGGACTAGGTGACACTGAGTAATTTGTCCAGAAATGTTTACTTACTAGTGGTTTCAGTGTACTCTTCGATGATGGTGATAACTTCCTCGAATACTGGAAAAAGAAAATCACGAAATATCACAAAGGTAATGAAATAACCCACAGTGGAAAATTTTACTCATCATTGTTATAAAATTTAACATTGTTATATGTTTTTTTTTTTTTATTAATATTGAAATGAAAAAAAGTAACGTACGAATTGTTTGGTTCTTTTATCGCCTCATTTTAATAAATAAATTGTCAACTGATTAGATATAATGACTCGGGTAACATACATAGTCTACATTTTAACCGTCAGTTTTTTTTAAATATTTTTTAATTGAAATGTGTATTAATAATCTAGTGTGTAATTGTATTAATTACTAGATTTACAAGGCCGTCATACTTACAGAATCGTTTGCTGATGGTAGTTAAGCTTTCGAAGAATTTCACAATGTCTGGAAACAAAAAATAAATGAAAAGTCGTAACCAGAAGTGCTAAATGATGTAGGTAACCCGACATCTATACTTATATTATAAAGAGGTGAAGTTTGCGAGTTTGTTTGTGAGGTTGTAGCAGTTGTAGGGGTAATCTCTACATCTACGGAACCGATTTTGAAAATTCTTTTACCACTAGAAAGCTACGTTATTTATGAGTGTCATAAATTATATCAATGGTTCCCAACCTCCAAAAATGTATATATATGCTGTATTTTTTTTATGTTTCTCATTTAACTGCTCCGTGATTTATAAACCTATTTGGAAAAAACTTTTTATTTGAAAGAGTATACTAGTAGTATACTACCAGATTGGTCCCATATTTTTTTCATCATCATCATCATCATCAACCTGTACCTACATACATAAATGTAGAGTAATGTTTGGAGTCGTTTTTTTTTTTGTTAAAAACTATTTTATTCGCGGAAGTCCCCCAAGTGTCATATAAATCTATTATTTCATAACTCAACTTGTTAGTATTTGACATAATTACTACTAACTACTAACTAATTTCTTTCATTATAAGTTTGTATCACGGACCATATTTTTACCTCTTACGGACCACTGGTGGTCCGCGGACCACTGGTTGGGAACCCCTTAAATAATTAACCCGAAAAAATAAAGTAATTCACGTAAACGCGGGCGAAGCCGCGGGCGACAGCTAGATGTTTTATATAGTAACTAGTTAACATACTCATAGTTTTCGTTAATAAGGCACTAGATGGCACTGTACCTACTTAGCAGGAAAACTTCTTAAACGAAAGAGCCATTTAATAAAAAAATTATTAATAGTATTTTGAAGAGCCCTATTACATTTGCACGCTGACGAGTTCTCGCGCAGTACTAAACCCGCGAAGGCCGCCGGTGCATCGTTTTTTGTAGTAATTTTGAAGTTATATTTATCGTTTTTATTGAAATAAGATAATAAATTCATGCTACAAAGTTTATTCATCATGAAATAACAATCATTCTCGTATAAATTTTGCTCAATAATATCATCGTTTATTCGAGAAATTAACAGTTTACTTAAAGCGATTTTAATGTTTTTTTTCTATATTAAATCAATGATATTTCAAAATTCCGAGGTCGCTATGTACTATATACGACTATATAACAAATAACATTCTATTTTTTTTTATTTCATTTGTTTGAAACAGTAGTAATCCAGGAGCTCAAAATAGTGAATGCGCGCATTTTATGAAAATCTTTCTCTGCAATTTTGGGTTTATCTAAAAAGTTAAGCAAAATTTACAAAAAGCGAGGCCGCTATGTACTATGCGAATAGCTATTCTGTACTATTCAATAAGTCAACATTGTTAATGTATTTTTGTTTCCGAGATCAAGAACGACAAAATTGACCATTTTACGCAAAAATCACAGTCAAAATGTAATATGGATTTTTTAATAAAGATAACTCACCAATTTCGACGATTTTGTGTATCACTTCGATGGACTCGATGAAGGCTGAAATACCAAAAAAAAAAACACATTTCATTCATTATTTTATATTGTCGTTTAACATTTTTTTTAGATGTAATTTACAGGTCTATAATCTATCAGCCCCCTTACCACCATCTCTTATTGCGATTTAATAATTGAATAGATTGCTTATTCATACCAATGAATAAGCGACTTCAAATGGAATAGAGTCGCTTATTCATTGCTATGAATAAGCAATCTATTTAATTATTAAATCGCAATAAGAGATGGTGGTAAGGGGTCAGAGCTGTCCACGGCCCACGGGTCGCATGCGACCCACGGCTTATTTTTGTGCGACCCGTGCCATGTTTTTCATTTATCGGTTTTTATACAGTTTTACCCCTTTGGGTTTTCTACAATGAATCTGACTGAAAATTATATATTTTTAGAAAAGTTTTATAACTAACAATAAAAATGTCAAGCAAGTAGGTATTTGTTTCTGCGGCCCGCTAATCTGTTTATTAATTTGTAATGGCCCGGTATTGTATATGGTTTGGACAGCCCTGATCTATCATATACAAGTAAATAAAATGAAAATAGGTATGTAACTACAACAAATAAAAGCAAAGTCAACACACAGGAAGGTATAAATGTCTACAACTTTGCAACAATTGCTTTTGATTAGCGCTAATGTCTTGCCGCGACGCACGGTAGATGGCGCTAGACAGAGTGCCTAGTGCAATTTTTTTGTTGGGTCTTTATGAGAAAAGGACACATTGAGAAAGGGACAAATTAGAGAAAAGGGCGTATTTGGAAAAGGTCATTTAGCGAAAATGACATATTGGGAAAGGGTCATTTAGCGAAAAGGACATATTGAAAAAAAAGGACATATTGAGAAAGGGACATTTAGCAAAAAGGACATAGTGAGAAAGGAACATTTAGCGAAAAGGCCATTTAGAGAAACGGATATTTTGAGAAAGGACATCTTTCTCAAAATATCCTTTTAGATTTCTAAGATAGAGTTATAATTGCTCTTTCTCAAATGTTTGTACGCCGTCAAGGCAGGACATGATGAACTAAATTTTACTATTTTAAAAGTCACTGCATGCAAATGTGTAACTTACTCATGGTTTGTGCAAATAAACAAATTCTTTATGTGTATCTTCTTTAAAAAAGGACCTTATGAGGACATTATGAGCTGAGACCAAATTAAAATACACTCACATGATCGTCGCGTCAGGTCATTGAACTTGGTGGCGGCTGCTCTGAAGTTCGTCGAATTGGTGATGCGCAGTATCGTCTCGATGAAGATTATTATCTCCACCCTTGTGTATTTGTAGATAGTCTCGAAGAATATGAAGATGTCTGCAAAATAGCATATATTATTTTCTATACCGGAAACAAACAGTCTTTATGAGAAAATGACATATTGATAATGGGACATTTCGCGAAAAGGCCATATTGAGAAAGGGACATTTTGAGAAATGGATATTGTTAGAATTTCTTTTTGGAATTCCGTTTCATAATTTTGATTCGGAATTCCGAACTAAAGTATCCCCTTCTTAAACAGAGTTTCGTACCTATATTATAGACATACAGGGTTCCTACCGCCTAAGCTGAAGCCGATTACCATCAAATATTTTGATTCTCAAAAATAGGACTTAGATTTAAGTTATTGATAAAAAAAAATTTACTTTGTCAGAAGAGATTAACTCTGTCAGCTTAGATTAACAAAATTCTCGTTATTCTAAGCTGACGTTTGATTTTTGCAACCAAAAAATCGGCTTCAGCTTAGGCGGTAGGCCTGCGGGGCAGAGTAATTATTTTAAACTTTCTATGTAAATTATTCTAACTAAGCACACACTTTAAAATACTAATTGTTTTTTTTTATTAGGTTATACATTTAAGTTAAGACGAATAAACAACCAGTATGACAGCTGCCCTATGGCAATTTGTAAATTTCACATTAACCCCTATAGAATTCCTTTTTGGAATTCCGTTTCGAAATTTCGATTCGGAATTCCGAACGCAGTAAATTCATATAAAGTCAGGACTTACGTACAATAGTTATTCATTAGAATTTTTATATCCATTCGGAATTCCGAATGGTAGCCTGTGCGTTCTGAATTCCGAACGGAAACATGCCATTCATAGATAACGAATTCAAATCTGTCAAAAGTGTATTTAATATTTTCTTACCTGTTATGTTGGTCACTGTGATAATAACCTCCCATGCTTTCTGGATTGCTGTAAAAATATATAATTTTAATAGTATAGTGCCACAAACTTATCTGGCCCGGTGGCGGGGGCGGTGCGATCGACTTAAGTGCTGCCATTAAACGAAATGCCGCCCGTTTCAGAGGAAACATAAAAATCAAAGAAATATATACACTGTTAAAATAATAGCATTGATATACTTATTAATTGTGTTGTGTGGTGTTTCAATTAAATATCAATTGCCTTCTATTTTTTGTTCATTAGTTTAAAAAATGCACCACGTTAAGTCGCGATCATAGCTATTTTATAATATTAGAGAATTATAATATTGCACAGAAACAACTCGTTGACGATTTTTTTATTGTAAGTAATGAAATATGTGTACAAAAAGATAATTATGTATTTTAAAAAATACACCTCAATGGAATGTGCATACGCGGTAAGTAAATTAATTGTACCTGGCAATACTACATTCCAATATGGCGGCTTTAGTTCTAAATTTG
This sequence comes from Hypsopygia costalis, assembly GCA_937001555.2. Lineage (NCBI taxonomy): Eukaryota > Metazoa > Arthropoda > Insecta > Lepidoptera > Pyralidae > Hypsopygia > Hypsopygia costalis. Next base: position 3,411,388 of record OW443355.2, read on the forward strand.
GCCACCGGGTCAGATAAGTTTGTAGCACTGTAATTACATACACAGAGAAAGCTTTAGACAAATTGACAATGGGCTTGTCAACCATTTTTTTTCGATTTGTTATTTAAAGACGTCACAATAATATAACTATAGGTGAAAAATTACTTCGATAGCATAAATACTTTTCGAGATATGATAACTTGAAGATCACAATTTTGGACTATCCCGAAAACGCTCCAAACAAAATGCCACCACGTTATGACGTCACACAACGCTATTTTATATGCATTATATCAGAAATTTGTACGACAGCTATGTTAAATATTGCGTTTATGTAGCTAGTGGCGTAACAAAAGTTATAGTATTTTTTATTGTTTCTACAATGGTAATATTTATTTTTTATAATTTCATAGTTTTAAAATGAACTTTCCCACGAAACTTTGATTGACCATAAAACACGTCGGACATAAATTATTAAAATTTCAAGATCGCACATCGTTTTAGTTTTATATATTTTACGTTACTGAATAATAGACATATTTTATAATTTTAGAACATTGGTCACATGCATATTACTTATTATCGTTTTATTTTTTTTATATTTGCTTTAGAAAAAGAGCAACTTACGCCATCTACATGTAAGAAATAGAGACAGATCGACACGATTTTATGTTTCGCTTTACGTGTTGGTTTTTTTCTATGAAAAGAAGCTAATTAATTAGCTTCTTTTCATAGAAAAAAACCGCTATCTATCCTACATCTATGAGTTAAACCACAGTATAAGTAATAGTACTAACGGTTAAACATAATTAAACTTTAAATTTTTTTTTTCTATCCAATACTAACAAAAACATTGTTATTTTTTTTCTATATTAGAGTTCTGGAGTGTAGCCTATAAACCATAAATACTCTCCAGAGAGTTCCGGGTTGGCGTAGAGTTACGCGAACGGAGTCGCCGGCGGAAATTAGTAAAATAATGTTTCTTACATTTTGTTCCTGTGTGGGAAATGAATTTCTTGCAGAAATCGATAATATCTTCGTGTCCAGACTTGATACGAATCTGTTCCAAGATATCCAGCATGGTAAGATCTGAAATTATAAAACATTAAGTCAAACTTAATTAAACGTGATTTAATTAAATTAACTAAAAAAATATGCCTGAATTAATTATAAACCTATATAATAATTAAATTTATAAGTAACTAATAGTTTATGCAAGTAAACTAATATTATAAATTAAATTAATATAAGTTTAGTGCACTATCTAGCTTTACACCGAAATTTAATTTTAGCTCATAGGAGCTAAAACAACTACCGTTCTAATTCCGTGAGGCATAAAAAAAAAGTATTTTATAAAATGTAGCTGACTACTATAACAATATTATGAAAGCTTCCTTACGAATTTGAATAAACCCTAATAACTTTCAATTAATTATTTCCTACACTATGCAAATATTATATACAAACGCTACTGTATGCAGATTAATATTTTCTGTTACCTTTCTTTCACCAGAGCGTCGTTAGCTAGTCGGAAGGACATACGAGGTGCTCATGATGTTGGCTTAGGTACTAAAGATGACATTGAGCCTCTTACACCTCAAAAAGAATATACAACCCTGCGCATAATCATGTTATTTAATGTTTTAACTCTTACCCGTCCTGGTTGTAAGGCTTAAGAATACGGTGTTGGCGTCTTGAATAACCTTAGTCTGTGTAATATCCAGAATTGACTGGAGGAAGTATATTGCATCCCTTCTCTTTGATACTTTGTTGACCTTCGTAACGCAGGACACGATGTCTGCGAAAAAACATTGAACATATATAAATAATAATAATACAACATTACATCCAACTTCTCAAAAGGGCCTGCCTCTACGCGTTGGATCTATATCCCCGCGCACGCCTATCAAGTGACCAGACTCGACTCCAGATTAAAAGAGAAAAATTAAAAACGGTTAAGTCATACTGTCAATCTTGAAGACACTCGTGAAGACCTCTTGCACTTGCTCCAGGTTGACGCGACCAGTGATTTGATACAGCTCCTGAACGATCACTCGCAGACCTGAAAAAAATAAGTTCATTCATTGTGGAAAAGGAATAAATGCTGAGCTCAATTAAAAAAGAATGCTCCTGATATCTCTAAGGGACATGTTCGCCTTTGTACTGCTTTGTTTTGCATGTTATTTATTATTTTATTTTTGATGTACAATAAAGTTGTAACAAAGAAACAAACAAAAAAACTGTAAAATAATCAAAGGTAAAACGCTAATTATATAATCTGTCATAAGTAACCCTGACCTAACTTGGAAATTGGCATGAAATTGGATGTAATAAGGTGTTGAACGTTATACCAATTTCCAAGTTGAATCGGTGTTGAGTTGAATAAAGTGAAGACAGCATTTTAGGATAAGATAGATAACGTAAGATTTAAATTACTTAATATCGATTTTTAAGTAATCATATGTAGTATATTTATCAAAGCCAACATTATATCACAATGTCATAGTTCCGTTACTTACTTGTTCTATTTGTTTCTTGAGTCAGTTCTTCCAAAGCATACTTCAGTTCTGTAAACATAATTTGAATATTTAAAAAATGTACTAAAAGTAATTGAATAACGTACAGTTTATTGCAGTGTTTTTCAAAGTATGGGTCGCGACTTCATAGGGGGTCTCTTAGCCTCTACTAAAGAGTTGCGGAAAAAGAGTTCAAAAAGATATTGCTATTAAGATAATGTTCATTTCCGAACGTAATCGACGGCTGTGTTAGATACTTCATTATATTAAACAAATAAAAATGTACGGATTTGATATAAGCATCTAGTAAAATAAAAAAAAGTTAGGGTCGCAAAAGATTTCTACATACTAAGGAGGTCGCGCCATGAAAAAGTTTGAAAAACACTGGTCTATTATATACATATAAAGCTGACTGAATTATTTTTACCTTTGTTAGGTCAGTATATTAATATGACAATAATTTATTACACCTTCTCATTTTCTTTATTTAATTTTATTTATCAGTGCTATGTTCTTATGAAAATTATTACCATCGATATTTAAAAAGATAGATGAGAAAATACTTTACGCAGGTTACGCGATTTTTCGTACGCATCACATATGTGCGAATTACACATGTTATAATTTAATTTATATATTAAATTCTTATATTAAGATATATAATTGCGTACACTTACGATTTTGTCCAGTAACCTTTTTGATTACAATAATACTCGTGGCGAAACTCTTCGACTTCAATATTTGATTGAATGCGATGACTGCCTCACCAAGATCTACATAAAGCAATAAAATTTAATTAAAAAACATGTACAATCATAGTTTTACATGTAATATTTAATTAATTTATATATGGATTACAGATTTAATTAATTTCACTTAATTTATTTAGTAAAATTTAAATTAATTAATCAAGTTACTAATACATTATCTTTAGTCAAATCTTTTAAATTTAACAATGAAATTAATTTAAATGTGATATTATTTTAAAACTTACCTATTACCTGTTATAGCAAGTCATTTAACAAAATAACAAGTAATTAAATTATAAAATCGCAATATTATAATAATTAATAACACACTATTTAAATAAGCTGTGTATGTATAGAATTCTGTAGGTACGTATATAATAAAACATACTTATTATATTTATTATCCCTACAATATGAGACAGACCTACATTGAGCAATTTGACATTTACCTTGTTTAGGCTTGTACAAACCTTCCCAATTTTGGCGAAAAAAAAAAAAAACGTTATAAGTAAAATATACAATTTATTATAATAATCATACCTCCAGTTCTAGTGACAGACATCAAAAGATCGAATGCTCCTTTCATATCTGAAATAAAATAATAAGTATCAATTTAATAATTGAACGTACACTCGGCCGCATATTATAATTAGATAGAATAACCATTCAAAGTAAAGTTTGGGATTTTGAATTGTTTAAGTTCGACACTGATTAGTTACTAGTAAGGTTTAGAAAGAAAAGGAAATAAGGAATATTTCTCATAATTAGCTATATAGCTCACTGAGACAATCTTTTACTCTAGTTATTCGACTTTGTTGAAAACTACAGATTGAATTGACCAATGTTGTGGAAGTCCAACCAGCTGGTTAGATCAACCGTCGCCCCATGTGCCTCCACTCTAGGACTTTCCTCCTCCATCTGCCATCGCTGACTCGGCAGATGTGGCCAGTCCACTGCCACTTCAATTCGCTGATTCTGAGAGTTATGTCGACCAAAAAATTACTCAAAGTATCTAATACTTATTTCAACCCCGAGGTATTCTTTTATTGTGTCTTATTTATTAAGTACTAACCAACTTCAGGCAGCAAATTTAAGAAGACCTTCGGGAACTCAGCCGGTCCTACTCCCCCAGTAAGTTTCAGCACTTGTAGCCGGACACCTTCAACACCTGAAAACAATATTTATTTTAATTAAAAATCTAATTAGACATATCATCGCTCTATCTATCTTTAATTCATTAAACAGGCCCTCATATTTTTATGTCAATTTTTTAAATGCCGTTTTACGTTTTATAATCATATGACGATTTTTTCTATTGCTCTGACAATTTTACAAATGAGTGGTATATACAAATGACTCTCTGCACGCAGAGATGTAGCGTCTCTTTGCGTTCTATACAAATTATTTCACGGGGAGTGCTGGGATGAGTTGTTTGATTTGATACCTGCCGCTGAATTCCACTATCGTACAACTCGTCATAAATTAAAATTCCATCCATTACATCTTGATAATTGGCGATCTACAACAGTACGTTTCCTAAGGCATTTTATACCACGAACGGTGAAATTGTGGAATCAACTTCCCTCAGCGGTATTTCCGAACAATTACGACATAGGAGCCTTCAGGAATAGAGTATTTAATTCCCATAAAAGGCTGGCAACGGATTGGCGATCATTTGGTGTTGCTGATCTCTATGGGCGGCGGGGATTGCTTTCCATCAGGTGACCCACATGCTCGTTTGCCCCCCTCTCATATAAAAAATGAACATATTTTATACTAAACTCCTAGCTTATAGTACTTTGTAGTATATAGAAGAGTTAATTGCGTCCTGCGTGTTTTTAATTAATGTGTTTTATGTAAAAAAATGTGAAGCATATTAAAGGAAAATAGTAAATTGAGAAACTAAATTAATTTAACAATGCCATGACTAGTGTCTAAGTTAATATCATAATTTTCCGCATTCAATATATTAGCAATTAGACTTTTTAAATACTATTTTTAAAATCGAAATTTGCTTCTGTTAGGTTCGACATCATATTTCAAATAATTTATTAATTCACCATTATAATTATTATGCAAATAAAACAATCTTGTTCAATATTGCTGACTGTACCATTAAATAAGTTTACCACCTGTTATATAGCAGGCTACAACTGAAATTGAACGATTATGGATCAACGCACTTTTATGAAAATTATATATTACCACTTTGGAACACATTTTACCACTTTGGAAGTGTCTCTCGCGCAAACTATTCAGTTTAGAAAACCATTATTCAGTTTAGAAACCTCAATATCGTTTTTGAAGACCTATCCATAGATATCCCACGCGTATGGGTTTGATGACAAAAAAAAATTTCGGTTTCAGTTCTAAGTATGGAGAACCCTCAAAATTTATTGTTTTTTTTTCTATTTTTGTGTGAAAATCTTAATGCGGTTCACAGAATACATCTACTTAACCAAGTTTCAATAGTATAGTTCTTATAGTTTCGGAAAAAAGTGGCTGTGATATACAGACGGACAGACAGACAGACAGACATGACGAATCTATAAGGGTTCCGCTTTTTGCCATTTGGCTACGGAATCCTAAAAATCGACTCCAAACATTACTCTACATTTATGTATGTAGATACAGACTGATGACGATGAAAGAAATATGGGACCAATCTGGAAGTACATAATATACTCTTTCGAATAAAAAAAGTGTTTTTCAAATCGGTTTATAAATCACGGAGTAATTAACTAACAAACATTAAAAAAAAAATACAGCCGAATTGAGAACCTCCTCCTTTTTTGGAGTGGGTTATAAATGTAGCTAATTCAATTTATAGTGTTACCAATGTCACTATTCCTATTGTCCAAGACTCTAATCTACCCTGTTAATAAATAGTAAGTCGTACGAGTACTTACCGTGTCCATCTGTAATATTTGAGTATATTTTAATATAATCTATAACTCGACTACACTACAATTAGGAAATGCAATCTCGAGGCGAGATCGCAACCTCGGGTTCTCGCGAGATTAAAAATTTCATTCTCGCGAGATCCTGAGATCAATTTCGAGTTCTTAGTGAAATAAAAAAATATATTGTTTCAATCTCGCCAGTCGCCATTTTATGCTTCGAGATTAATCTCGTGAACAGAGCCGAGATCTTGCGAAACCGAGATCTCAAGAACGAGATTGCATTTTCTAACTACTATACATAAACAATAATAACGATATGGCAAAAACAACCTATCAGCAGTAAATGACATTTACAAGCCTTTATTTAATTTCACCGCGATGTCTGCAATCAAATCTTAGAATTTAAAATGACCCACTTCCCAGTGTTCAATTGAGCTGAAATTTTGTGGATTTGATGTGTCAATGTGACACCCTATCCGACAAACGAAAGGCATAACTGGCCCTCGAGGAGGAGGCTCTTCCAAATAAGCTGCATACTGAAGCTGTACATGGAACATGTCTCCAGACAGGCAGGGGAAGTGATTAAAGAATTATGGAGAGCACAAAAGAGCCAGCCATAAGGGTCGACGTGTCACTGGTGCTGCAGCACTGGACACAGTCTAAGATAAAATAGCGGATTTGTTTAGATCTCGTGACGATACATATTTACCTAAATGGCACTATTTTTATTCCTCATAGTGGTGTTTTTTAATTTACACTTTAACCCCTATGATATTAGTATCAAATGAAAGGGCTTGATGAAGGAAACACAGATTTTCTTAACGGCCAATAAAAGCTCGTTTCGAAAAAAATGTATTCTTCTTTATAGAAAAAAGCCAGTCTCTACTTATACCTCTACCGCATAACACGTTTGCATTAGTCTATTGCTAAGTTTTCAATTTTATAAGCACAATATTTTACGAATAGTTTATAAATATAGATACAATGTTCAAGATGGCTAAACGGAGTCACGGTAATTTGATAATAATGTGTAATTTAATATACTTAATAGTGAAATATGAAATTATCATATCACAAACCTTTAGTATGGGCTACGTGTCTAAAGTAGTCAGCTATTTCGTGAGGATCTGTAAAATAGACATACTTATTATTTTTTTATAACTAAATATATATATTACACTATCAGTGATAGGGGCAGAAAATTAAATGAAAGGTACAGGCAAAGCTCAGGGAATGTCCTAATGAATAGATTTTGAGAAAAACACAGTTATAAGTAAGTTCAAAAGTATTACAATTTACATTGAAATCAGCGTATGTAGTAACTTTTACTTTGCCCTTTTGGCGCCTACTTTTTTAAAAGTAGGCGCCAAAAGGCGCGCTACTTTTTTAAAAGGCGCGTTTACTTTTTTAAAAGTTAGGGATTGATTAGTTTAACTAATAAAGATAAAGATATACTTCTAATAAAAATTAAAAAATAAAATTTGTGACATTCCCTGTTCTTTGCCTGTACCCTTCAAATTAAAAACAAAACAGAACGATTGATTAGACAGATTTAATTTTATGTGAATATATTATTACGTAAATTTAGATATAAACAACAAGAATAATTTATTTACGAATACGAATTCTAAAACATTTTTCTTTACTTTTGGCCAACAAAATATTTTAATTAAACTTAATTAATTCTAAAGTATTAATTATAAGTTATTAAGTGAAAGTTAATTAATTAATAAGTTATTAAGTGAAATTAAAACATTTTTTTAATTTATGAATTTAAAAAATGTAATAAACTTACTCTTTTCCCCTGAAATCTTTTGAAGGATCTCGAAGATGGCGTCGAAGTCGGCATGCCCAGTCAGAGTTCTCAACACGTCATATGCTTTGAATACATCTAAAAAAATATATGTGGTGGTATATATTAACTATAGTCAAAAACATACCTAGATGCGAAAATGGTTATTAAGGATTTTAAAATCAATGTTTGCTTTATTAAGGGGGCTTATTCAGTAAAACTCGAGTAAAAAATATTGGATGTCTGTATAGTCGTAGTCGGTTTACGGACGAATAACGTCATAAGAAAACATCGGCCGATGGAGTGGAAGAGAGATAGATGCGTCACAAGCCGAACGCTTGGGCCGATCGTGCTACTCTATCGCATGTTCCACGCTCTTCGCTTGCAGGCTCGGCTCAAACGGAACGTGACAATTAGTCATGCTTTTTCGTGCATGCCGGCATTCATCAATTTATAAGACGTTATCACGACAATACGAGTATTATTAGCTATAAACGTCTTAAAAAAAACTCCACGCGAACAAGTCGCGGGCGTCAGCTAGATTATTGTAATAACTTTTAAACTGTCGCGTTGCATGATTTATGAAATATAATAACGGGAATTAACGCGATCATGCATAAGGGTATTTACATACATTTATAACAGGGACGAATCACTGGATTGAATTTAATCGCACGCAAGTCCACTCTACACGCCACTTCTTCTCAAGAATTGTGCGTGAAGCGATTAAATGATGAAATATACCTACTAATCTCAATCGGGAAGATGGATAAGTTATCTGCGGCATGGAACCCAGTGATTAAGATCACTCAAGCTCGTTTTGGTTTGCAGTCGGGTAACGAACAGAATACGGACGCGTTGGTTAGTTCGCAGAATAGGAATGTCGTGAGTGTAGTATGTCGCGGTACATGGATATCGAATAACACGAGGGTAGATGAAGATTCACCGACCTCGACAACGGAGACAGAGTGACACCGCTGAGACAGTCAGCCTGTGACCACGGCCGGTGCAACCTGGTCGAAACGTCAGGCCATAATAAAGGTATGTAAATACCCTTATGCATGATCGCGTTAATTCCTGTTCTTATATTTCATAGTTTATTGTAATTTAAAGTACCTACACATTTTAAACACATTACGTCCATATATGTCACTTACAAATATATAAGAGAGTAGATACAAACATAGTACTTACTGAATTCATTTGTCAGCTCTCTCAATAGCTCGACAATAACTCGAATATCTGAAATTAAAGTGTTTCGAATTATAATCGGGACGGGGCGAGGGCCCGCCACACATTCCCACCACTGTGTCTCCTGTGTAGCCAGGATTAACAGCGGCGACCGCCAAAAAAGGCAATGAACAATGAAGACAACTGCAGTCCGGGAGGGTAAGACTACGGTTGCCTTGGAACTCACAACGAATTTAATCAGAACAATTAATTAATTAGGAGTCAGAAGTTTTTAGATTTTGTCATTTAGCTTTTATACTTAGACGCTTATATACGCTGACGTTGACTTTGGGAGGGATGGGACGGGGGCCCACCACACATTCCCACCACTGTGTCTCCTGCGTAGCCAGGATTAATAGCGGCGACCAACAAAAAAGGCAGAACAGTGAAGTCCATTGCATTGCCTTGGAACTCACAACGAATTTAGTCAGAAGAAAATAGTAGGAGTAGGAAGCTTTTGGAATTTGACTTCCCCTCTTAGCAATGTGAGAGACAGCAATATGGCAAATAAGGCATTAAAAGCCTAAAGAGATGGCTAGTCAAGTGAAGCTCAACTGTCGTGCACCACGGATTTTAAGTATCTGACACTATTGACTTTGGGAGGGATGGTGGAAGTTGGCGAAAAAGAGGCCTCGCGCAAAATGGCCGAAACCTCGCCGGTATAGTTAGACATTTCACGTTAAACAACTGTCTGACCAGTCCTTCAGTACTTTGTTCTGTACAAATTGCAAATAAATCATTTGTATTTGTATTTGTGTTTTGAGACTAAAGAGAAAAAGTTTTTGAATTGGGGGGTTACAATACCTCTATTGTAACCCCCCAATTCAAAAACTTTTCTCTTTAGTCTCAAAACACATTGTACAGTTCAAAAACGATTTATTGTTTTTGAACCCCCAATTGTACACTACTTCCCTCCCACTTTTTTGCCGTGAATATGTCTTTAAAATTTCCATATCGAGGCAAATAAAAAAAACTAATGTTATCAAAATCGGGGGATATAGTTTGGTGTTGCAGCTATAAATCTATCATCTCCATTCAAAATTCTATCGCATCACTGGATACATGAACAATCAAAGAGTTTATTACGCTAAGTAAGGACCATTGAACATTACGTGCAGGGGAGGAGGAAGCGCTGCCATTTATAGATAATTTTAGTGCATATAACGTATTCACGTACAACACACGGCTCGGTGTAAAGTCCACTGTACGAAAAACCCTAGTCTAATATATGGTACTCACTCGATGTTCCCTCCAGTTGGATAAGGAAGCTGATGACGAAATGCCAATCTCGGGACCCCCTGATACGTTTGATAAACTCGAACACATCTTTGCGACCTGCAATATTAAAAAAATATGTTAAACGTTAGTTGTGATTGCCAAACACGCGTGCGCGACTAAGCACACAACTGTGCGTTGTACTGAGGTTTTTGGGCTCATTTCCATTGTGTTAACGTTTACAAGCCGACCAAATTGAGAAAAAGTTTCATGTTGTGAATTTACCAGACGCGTGTTACATATCAAAATTAACTGGGTTGCTCACTTCAAAATGAGAGCAAGTAAGCCACATAATTTTGCTTAATTATTAAGCCACATGATTTAACACGCGTCTTATAAATTCACAACATGAGAGTTCTTTTCTATTTGATCGGTTTGTTTATATTGTTTGTTTATATTACATGATTGAACTCACACTAAGCACTCTGAGTGCTGAGTGCGAGTTTTTTATTCACGTTCGATCACGTAAACAAACCGACCAAATAGAGAAGTACTCTCATGTTGGGAATTTACCAGACGCGTGTTACAAATCCAATTTAGTCGGGTTGCTCACTTCGAAATGTGAGCGGGTAAGCTATATAATTTTGTTATGTAACACGCGTCATATATTCACAACATGAGAGTACTTATCTATTTGGTCGGTTTGTTTACGCTGACATTATCAAACGTGAATTTTTATTCACGTTCGTTAACTCGCACTCAGCACTCTCTGAAAGTTTTTACGTAACATCGGGACTAATATTAATTTGATTAAAAATTGACAACGGAGGATGTGCGGAAGGCACATGTAATAACAATTAATTTAATATATTTTTCATTCAATAAAAGTAAATATACCTAACAGGAGTAAAACGTTTTGTAATTGACCCATGTTCGCGATTTTTTTCTATGCAACAAAGTAAAGTGAATCGTGTAACAAATGAAGAACAAGATTAGATTAGATGCCCAATTATAACATATATATTTTTCATCTGCAACGATGGACTGCTATGCTTCGTTTAGCAGTGTAATACTTAATAGGTAGATGGCGCCATACTGCGACTTCACAGCAGTAAAATATAAAATGCAAAAATTCGCTACCATCACAAACTTTTCTGGTAACTTAGTTGGAAGAGCACTCGACCATAAATCGAGGGGTCGTGGGTTCAAATCCCGCCTAGGTGTGGAGGTGAATTTTTTCATTTAGTAAAATATTTATAATATACTGGTATAAGTTGTCCGAAATCAAATATTTAAATAATAATTAATGTATCTTTTTTTCAATTCTTTAGTATACATATGGTTATGGAATAAATATGGTTTTAAAATCACACATTTTATACTTACGTCGTTTTAATTGCGCAAAGGAGAAATTCCCTTTTGAACCGTTCTGCCCCCCTCGCCAAGTGTAATTCGTCGCGTAACGAACGTTAGATAGATCACATGACATTTGTCAATTCTCATACTAAAATGTTCGAATTGACAAATGTCACGTGATCTATCTAACGTTCGTTACGCTACGAATTACACTTGGATATGGGATTTGTGGATTTGCACTCTGTGATCGTTCGAATTAAATATAAAAACAACTTACTTTTAAGGCCAGTAGCTGTTTCGATGTACTGCAATGCGGCATGTTCATCTGCAACAAATTAATTAGCATAATTTAGTTTTGGGTTAGAGACAACTCTAAAATGGTTGCTTCACTCTGCTCGCGACTTTGGTGCGAGTTTTTTGCTCACACTCGAACGTGTTAACGTTTACAAGCCGACCAAATTGAGAAAAAGTATCATATTGTGAATTTACCAGACGCGTGTTACATATCCAAATTAGTCGGGTTGCTCACTTCAAAATGTGAGCAAGTAAGTCATATAATTTGGATATGTAACACGCGTCTGGTAAATTCACAATATAAAACTGTCGCTAAAGTTGTACTATGGGTAGTAACCCATAGTACTTACAAGTTTTGCGCTGAATTTGGGTGTGTATAATTTCCAGAAATATTATTATTTATTATTCTTATTGTTGCTCTCTACTGGAGATTGGCTGTTCGGTTAGCGAATTCGTCTCTGTCTTTGTGTGCGCAGAGTGCTGAGTGCGAGTTTTTTATTCCCGTTCGATCGTGTCAACGTAAACAAACCGACCAAACAGAGAAGTACTCTCATGTTGTGAATTTACCAGACGCGTGTTACAAATCCAATTTAGCCGGGTTGCTCACTTCGAAATGTGAGCGGGTAAGCTATATAATTTTGATATGTAACACGCGTCATATAAATTCACAACATGAGAGTACTTATCTATTTGATCGGTTTGTTTACGTTGATATTGTCGAACGTGAATAAAAAACTCGCACTCAGCACTCGGATGAGCTGTTTGATTTGATACCTGCCGCTGAGTTCCACTATCGTACAACTCGCCATAAATTAAAATTCCATCCACATCATCTTGATATTTGGCGATCTACTACAGTACAATTTTTAAGACATTGTCTACTTCCCAATCAACTTCCCTCAGCTTTATTCCCAAATAAATTCGACATGGTTCGACTTTCAAGAACTGAGTCAATATTTCCCTTAAAAAAAGCTGGCACCGGATCAGCGACCCCTTGCTGTTGCTGTCATGGGCGGTGGTGATTGCTTTCCATCAGGTCACCCACATTCTAGCTTGCCCCCCCCCCCCCCCCTCTCATATAAAAAAAGTCCGTTCAGTAAACGGACTTTGTTCTCGACGACTCGACTATCGGAACAATAATTCGTTGAGTCCACATGCCACATGGTGGTAACCTCTTATTATTATCATCATCATCATCATCACTCTGTATCTACCCCCTAAAAATACCTAACGACTATGTAGTCCAAGCGTTCTGTGTTAGCCAATATTTTTTATATGAAAAACATCAGTTGCAAAAACTAACAATTGTTACGCGCAAATCCACCATATTTTTCATATTCCAAGAATGTCTGTTTTTCCATTACAGCTAATAAATTAAAGTTTCTTTTGCGCACACAATACAGGACAAAGAGTTAGACATTAATTTATTACAACTATGTACAATATACGCTATTGCCTCAATTTGTTCAATTATAATCAATTATTTGTTCAATTGGTGTTTAACAAGGTTATATACGTCTACGTATGTTAACATTTGAATCAACATGGCGGACAGAAATTAATTTGTTTGTCATAACACGTCAGTGAATGTTGTTATGGTTTTTTTTTTGTAATTTGCGAATAACAAATGTACTTATTTATTTTTCAGAAAAAATATGACATTAACCAATGTATTTATTATGTTTGAACTTTAATATTTGATGTCTATTAATATTTTTTAAATACTATACTGAATTTTTAAATCAATTATATTATTTACATTTTTTAATTAAGTTCCATTAGATTCCACGGACATTGAATGCTATTTTACAATTATTTAATAAATAGACTTAGTGATGTATAATTTGATTATTGACAAATTTAATATTAATTGATCAATTCTGAATATTTTTAATTAGGCTAAAATATTGTTAAATTTGCATGCTATTTATAATGGCTAAATAGGCTGGTGATTTGTTTTAAATAACATCTGTTTAAATGTTACCCTATTTATTGCAAATAAATTATTTTGAATTTGTTAACTTTACAACTTATAATTTTATGTACTTAAAAACGTAATAATCTAATATATAAAAGTCTCGTGTCTCGCTGGACCAATTTTTATGAAATTTTGTGTGCATGTAGGTCCGAGAATCGGCCAACATCTTATTTTTCATACCCCTAAATGATAAGGGTGACATCACCCATAAATATTTTATTTTATTTTATTGTCAATTTTTTATGGCGGCTTTATTGCTGAGAGCAATCTTTTCAAGGGTAACAAAATCTTAGTGTAACAAATTTGTGCATGGAGTGGGCAGGATTCGTAAATCAAAAGAAATTAATGAAAATTAGAAGTATTATGAGGATCATTATTATGCATAGACGAAGATGTGTAACCTATTACTGATAAATAATTGATCATTTACTGCACCGACAAGCAGTTCGGGCTTTACTCGAGCCATTGGAATTTCAAGTTTCTAACATGTACCTAAATAAAGGAACTTTATGAAATTCTTTTGGCCGTGTGGTTTCCAGCAGACTAGTAGAGACCACCGCCCATGAAGATCAGCAACGCCAAGGTGACGTTGATGCGTTGCCAGCCATATAAGGAAAATATAGACTGTCTTCAGACTAGGCCGTGTGGTTTCCGGCAGACTAGAATAGAATCACTCCGTCTCTACCCATGGATGTTGTACAATGCGACTAAAGGAAATACATTATAAAACATCGATCAGGCCATTGTCTGCCACCCAACGTAGTATAAAAAAAATACAAATATAACCATAGGTGAAAGAATTACTTCGATAGCACAAAAATCTCTCGAGATATGGTAATTTGAAAATCACAATTTCGGACTTTCCCAAAAACGCTCCTTACAAAAGGCTACTGAGTTATGACGTCACAGGTTTGTATTTTGTATGCATCAAATCAGAAATTTGTACGACAGCTATGTTAAATATTACGTTTATGTAATTTCGTAAGTTTTAACCTTCATATTCACATTAGTACATCTATAATAATGAAATAATAAATATAACAATGAAATTTTTGTTAGAACTAAAACACATGTTTTCATATTTGTTCACCGACAGAGTCAGAATTGAAAAATATTTACTTAACTACACACTTTACTTGGAAAAATATTAATAATAACCTATTTGCATATGATTATTAGCCAAATAATTAAGTACGCAAGTACTTATTTGTTGAAATGTCATCGCAATAGTCGAATTAATTAATTAAATTATAGATTATGTTATCTTGCAAAGGAAAAATGTAGTGTGAGGGGCAATTCTCGTAATTAAAAGGTAGCCAAAATTCAGTTTCGATCCAGTCCCGATCTCACAAATGTCAAATTTGGTATTCTCGTTAACATTATAGAATTTCAAAGTTTGTTTAAAGTAAGATTATATCGAAATATGATCGAAAATTAAACCTGCTAAGAATGTTAGTTTGCAAGTAATAAGAATTGATAATGTTTTATTAGTAAGCTGACATAATTATAAAGTCTTGTTTAAAGAGATATCTGCACGGTTAGTCGACGTCTCTGGTGACCCAAGAGCTGGCGCTTATTTTGGCCAGCGTATTAGCACAGTTTAAGTAATAGTACTAACGGTATTAGTCTGGCCATACAACGCGGTAATGCGGCCAGCCTTTTGGGCACTTTACCATCATGCGACGACAGTAATTTGGGCTCTATATTTTATTTAATTTAGTATTATATAATTAGTGAGTTTTAAATGTAATATATATTCAAATTATATAGTAGTAATAAATTAATAATTGTTTATGACATTTGCATGCCAAACTATTGGTGTGACACGCTTGTTCTATATGTGTTTGAATATGACTTATAACCGATTTCGATCCTCCATGTTACAGCAAATAAAGACATTTCATTTCATTTAACAATTAATGAATGAAGTATATATTATTTTCATTCAATCTCGATTCGGTCAATTTTCATTCTGCGATCGTAAAATAACTACGAGAATTTGCCTTCTGATTTAAATCGATGGTAATTTCATTCATGTGGTTGGACATCTAATCCAACACGCAAGTGAGGCAACGTCGACCGTAGCCTGTACATGGATAGGTTTATTTATCTCGAGCTCTTCCGTGCTGCGAATAATTAGTCGTGTCTTTTTTTATTATTAATTTGTTATGTTTTTTTATACCACCTGGCAGACAAGCATACGAAACGCCTGATGTGAAGCGGTTACCGTAGCCATATTAACGCTCGCAACATAAAACATCGCGCGCGCGCCGCCACCCCCGCTGCCAACGCAGCATCTCCTTCCTTTCTGGTGACCTCACTCACTCGCAGGAACACAACAACCCTCAGGGGAATTGTTATTTGGCTGCGGTATTCTGTGTGGTGCTACGCTACGCGACTGGGGAATGTACCTCACATTCCCCAGTCGCGTAGCTTACAATTACGCTCCTTAACTCTCTTTTCGCCAGAGCTTCCCTTGTCAGTCAACAGGGTGCACCGCGTGCAGGTGAAGTTGGCTTTGGTTCAAATATGTTGATGAGCTACTTACACCCCAAAATATATATGAAATTATGTAAAAAAGTCTTACCACGAAGTCCTGTCAGGTCGTATAGAAATTCAGCACTCTCTTTTTGGCCGCGATCTCCTGAAAATGTGAATTGTGAGATATAAAATAAGTTTCTAGAGAGTGTAAAAACTATTTTTATAATAGTTTTAGCTTGGTTTTATTTTAGTATTATTTGGTGTAATATTTAAACAATTATTTAATTTATTATATTAAATACGGATTTCATGCATACAAAATAGAGTCAACATTTTTTTATATAATTAAATGGCCTAAATAAAATTAATATAACTACATTAAAAACTAAAATTATAATAAAATACACAGAGAAAATAAAAGATATCATTATTAGTAACATATTTTTGTATTTAAAAACTACATATATGTAAAATAATAAATAATAAATATTGTCAGACAAATTACACAGCGCCATCTAGCCCCAAAGTAAGCGAAGCTTGTGTTATGGGTACTAGACAACTGATAAACATACGTAGATACATTTCTTTTTTTTTTGTAAATACATACTTATGATACATAGAAAACACCCAGACCAAGACAAACAGACATGTTCATGCACACAAATGTTTGTCCTGTGTGGTAATCGAACCCACGAGCGTTGGTGTCGAAGCCGCGTCATTGATCGCTACGCCACCGAGCTCGTCTTTAAAAAATAAATAAATGAATATTATGTATTGTACAATTATAAATACATTCCCGGATACTTCTATAGGTTCACCCCTAGAAATTGCATAAAGATTTGTTCGTAACGTAAACGTAACGTTTAAGCTGATCAAATTAAGAAAAGTTTCATATTGTGAATTTACCAGACGCGTGTTACATATCCAAATTAGCCGGGTTGCTCACTTCAAAATGTGAACAAGTAAGCCACATAATTTCAATATTAAACACGAGTCTTATAAATTCACAACATGAGAGTTCTTCTCTATTTGGTCGGTTTACGTTGATATGACGTTGAAAAATCACTCAGGGAAACTTTTTATTTCAACACATTTAATTCATCATCATCAGGTCTTCTTAGTCTCGACTACAGGAGCACGACCCTCTCTCGTCCGTCCCTGACAGAAGGTGGATTTGGCCTATACTCCCCAGGCTGGCCAGACGGGTTGGTGAGGCTTGATCGATGTTTACACATCTTGTACAACATCCTCGGGAGGAGACGGAGTGATTCTATTATAGTCTGAGGGAAACCACACGGCCAAACACATTTTATAATAATTTTAGTTTTTCTTTACTAACTTAACTATTAAATAATAATTGGGACGGGGCCCCACCACACATTTCCCCCACTGTGACCGCGACCACCAAAAAAGGCAATCAACAATGAAGTCCACTACTCCCGAGGCGTACTAGTCCCGGGGGTAAAACAACGGCTGCCTTGGAACTGGAAACGAATTTAAGCAGAAGAAATTAGTAGGAGTAAGAGGCCGTGTGGTTTCCGGCAGACTAGAATAGAATCCCTCCGTCTCTTCCCGTGGATGTCGTACAAGGCGACTAAGGAACTATACATTATAAAACATCAGGCCTCCCCAACCCGTCTGGCCAGCGTGGGGAGTATAGGCCAAATCCTCCTTCTGTCTAGGATGGATGAGAGAGGGTCGTGCTCCTGTAGTGGAGACTAAAATGACCTGATGATGATGTTGATGAAGAAGAAGCTTTTGGAATTTGACTTAAACTCAGTAAGTGAAGAGTGACGGCCTCATCATCAGCGGATGTACAGACTGATAATGATGCTGATGATGAACGATATAAAAAAAAGAATATGTGAAACTCTCACCTCTAAATCCAAACAGGTTTCTTATGACATCAGATACCACTTGCACTCCTTTTTCTGAAATAAACATCAATGGTCTTAATAATAATAGAAAATAAACATTTTCCTACGATTCGTATTGACTTTTACAAGTATTTTACTTTTAAATGTAGTTTTATAAGTTTAGAAGTAAATGAATCATTATCGCCGCCAAAATAGATAGATAGAAAAATTAATTTGTATACTGAAACACACAAAATACAGAAACTTACAATAATTGTAATATTAATACAGAACTTGGAACACAACTCCAGTCCAACCGCGAGCCATCATTTTTTTTTTTTAATCTACGAGTATGTTGGGTGGCAGACAAGTATACGGCCCGCCTGATGTGAAGCGGTTACCGTAACCGTATTAACGCTCGCAACATAATATATCACTTGCGCGCCGCCATCCCCGCTGCCAACGCAGCATCTCCTTCTTTTCTGGTGACTTCACTCACTCGCAGGAACACAACAACCCTCAAGGGAATTGTTATTTGTCTGCGGTATTCTGTGAGGTGGAGGTACATTCCCCAGTCGGGTAGCTTACAATTACGCTCCCTACCTCTCTTTACGCCAGAGCTTCGTTTGTCAGTCAGCAGGGTGCACCACATGCAGGTGAAGTTGGCTTTGGTTCAAAGATGTTGATAAACCACTTACACCCCTACATCATCTAACAATAATAGCCACTCACTGACAAACCGAAGCCCTATCTCCTTCTGTGTTGTATGGCGTGTGTTGCAGTGATGCAAACGGGCAACAACTCAGTGTTGGACTTGCTCAGAGAGCAAAACACAGATTTTCAGTTACTGCCTTTGAGTAGGTGCTGCGCCCACTCACAATCTCACATAGAAGTGGTTTGCCATCTGTTACTAAAATGAGGTCTTAGCTAAGAGACGCAAGGCAAAATTTGCCACTCAATTCAAAGCTGCCCAAACGTGTAAATAGATCTACATTAAAGACATTACAAAGACCCTTTAGTGAAGATGTCATCAAAATATCGATTTGCGGTCCCGATTTAGGTCGCAGACATGCCAAAACTAATTATGTGAAAAATTATTTTGTTTACATGACAATTTACACAGCGCCATCATGTCCCAAATTAAGCGCTAAGCTTGCGCTATGGGTAATAGTTAACTGATATTATAATTAAATACATTTTTTTGTAAATACATACATATAATACATAGAAAACATCCAGGCCAAGACAAACAGACATGTTCATGCACACAAATATTTGCCATAACACTTACCTGCCCGTGTAGTTAAGAAATTGTTGAAGGATAAACTTAAATCATATTTTAATTCTAATCTAATTTCTCTCTCCGCCTTCTATCTCGAAAACAGTAATATGTATAAAAAAATGTTTTATACAAAAGTTGTAGAGAATTAAACTCTCTATAATATTGTTTATAATTATAAATAGCGTAAAACCCACTAGGAAACGAGATATCTGCAAAAAATCGATTTTTGTGACCTTTGACATCTGATTTTTAAAGACGCGGACATCGCATCATGTGTGAGTTTTGAGACAGGTTTTGGGGTGTCAAAATAACAAGTGTATACGAGTTTATAGCTGGGTATCTCGAATTCCGAGGTGAACTCCCTATAATGTCTATCAGTGTCGATATCGCGAATCTTTATTTTTATTATTCTTTATTTATACTTACTGACAACTTGTGTGCTATTCTTAGGTTTTAGATTCCACAAGTCCTTCGTGGCATCAGCGACCTCTTTCACGCTAGGTGTGATGCCGTCAGGATGGAACGTTAATCCAATATCATGATTGTGACCGTGATGGTAATCTACGTCATTTGAATCGCTATATGAACTTGACGCATCTTCTGATTGACTCGAGTGATGTGAGGAGGAGCTAGTTTCACTTTTGGAGTCATTAGAACTTGAAGATGAGCTTTGAGACGAGCTCGATTCACTTGCAGATGAACTTTCCGATTTTGTAACTGATTTAGATTCAACAACTTTGGATTTAGAGGTGGATGAGGTTTGTGATTCGCTCTTTTTTTCTTCAATTTTGGTGTTGCTAGAGCTTGATGATGAGTTAGATTGACTTTGAGATGAAGTCTCAGATTTGCTGGCGCTGACATGCTCTGACTCAGATTTGCTAATGTTGGTAGATTCTGACACAGATTTCGCTTCGCTGCTACTGCTTGAGTTTGATTTAGTCTCAGATTTGCTGCTGCTATTATCTGAATCAGATTTAGATATGCTGTGACCTCTATGCTCTGATTTGCTACTACTGCTAGAGTCAGATACTGATTCTGATTTAGAGATGGTATTTCTAGATTCTTCTTCGTTATTCGAGGAGTTATCTATTTTGGAATTCGATTCGCTTTGGCTCCTAGAATGTGAATGAGAATCTGATTCATTTTCCCTTTTTTTAAATCCAATAGTGGATTTTGATAATCCACCTAGAAAACCACGGCTTGGTGGAGAAGGAGGATTAAACAAGGAGAAATCCTTCTTTCCATCATGAGAAGATCCTCCGTGGTGCTCTGTATCTTTATGAGTGGCTGGAAATCCTCCGTGGCGGGCTGCTGTTGGAGAAAGTTTTATTATCATTACTTGCAACTATATTATATATATCATAATATTGTTAGTTTTTATTTTCAATTATTTTTATTTTAATTAAAACTGTCATTATTTAAATAGGTAGTTGTTATCAGCCTACTTGCCAGAATATTATAAATATTTTAAAAAATTATAGCATTCACATACGCGCCTAGATTTGAATTGAACCCACGACCTCTCGAGGACCGGTCGAGTGCTCTTCCAACTGAGCTACCAGGAAGGTTTGCTTTAGTTACGAATTTTTGCATTTTTATATATTACTGCGCGAGTCACAATGTGACAACTATTTAAATAATAATAATTTAATAGGTTTGGTGTTATCTAAAAATAGCCGAATTTCATCCGCTACGATGGACTGCTATGACTTGTTTAGTAGTGTAATACTTAATAGGTAGATGGCGCCATACAGTGACTCACGCGGTAAAATATAGAAATGCAAAAATTCGTCAACAACACAAATTTTCTTTGTAGCTCAGTTGGAAGAGCACTCGACCGGTCATCGAGAGGTCGTGGCTTCAAATCCTACCTAGGCAGGGAAGTGATTTATCCATTTTTTTTAAATATTTATAATAAAACCGTGTCATCGCGAAATTTGCATTTTTATGCTTTTTTATTTTAGAATTTAAAATGGGTTTTTTTTATATTATTCCTATTGATTAGATATATGATATATAAGACATATACTTAAATGTCTATATGCGAAGTTGAAAATTAACTTCACCAAGTGTTAATGTTATAATTTAGGTAAGTATTATTAAGAAAATAAAAATTTTAGACATAATAATAATCTAAAAACATTTACCATCCATTTCTGATATAATCTATTTCGATATTTCTTTAATAATGATCTATTACATAAATAAATTCATTAATAATTTGGATAACAATATACACTTTACTTAGTAATATTTTATAAGTTAATATTGTATATAATAAATACCTATTCCAATTTTATTTATTAGTCGTTCTGAAAATTAAATTTCAACGTATTTTTTTTTATTAAAAAGAAATCATTGTTGTGCTTCCAAAAATCATCCAATTTTTTTTTCCATATTTGCGGGAGCTAATAATTTACAAATGTTATTTTTTACTAAAACAGTAATCTTGTAGTACTTTACTCGTGAAAAACACACAATTTATTTATGGTAAATTTAATTAAACGACAATTTATTTATTTATGAATTTTATTTATTTACTAATGTATATTCAATTGATAAATTAATTAAATGTGTTTTATAACACTGTTGTGTTTTATACACAACTGTAATTATGAATTATTAAATATTGTGACAAATTAATTATTAGCTCGTGGAATAGGCGTTACAACGGCAATAAAAGGTTTTTTAAAAACACAACAATGTAATAATTTTAGTATACTACCTATATTTAGTTTATTGTACACACCTTGCTGACTTTTATATTGTCGGACAACATTGATTTTATGCGGAGTTCCTAAAAACAATTAAAAACAGTTGTAGCCTTATGGGCCAGGGTTCTTAATAAATAATTTTGAATAAAAAAATACATAACAGAAGTAATCAAAATTATTTGAAATCAGCAAACATGCGTTACAAAATAAAACCAAGTATAATTGGACGTTGTTATGCAATAAGTATTCAATGTACTTTTATTATAAACACTCATAGACAAATTTAGAGGAACGCAAATAAATATTTATTATCTTGCGTACTGGCCACATACATTAGTAAATCTTTAAAAAATAAATGAAAAATTTTCTTTTTTTCGTATTTCATTTGTTTTTTTTATGTGAAAAATTTTGCCAGCTTCTGAATTTAAGTCTAAATTTAGGTTTTGTTTAAATTTTTGTCCCGAGTTCCTTGTGCCTCGTGATAAGGGTGAATTGTTACTGCAAATAAACTGATAATGCCAGATCTAAACGCCACTCAAGTTGCTAGGGCTGTTACTTTAATTGCAACTGGGTACACCTACAAACATGTGGCCCAAACATTACGAGTATCAAAATATGTGGTACACCGAGGTTGTCAAGAAATATCGGCAGACCGGACAGTACATGAGACTCGCAGGACAGGAACGTAAACGGAAAACTGTGGCCAGAGACGACCGGTTCGTCGTTACCAGCGTGCTCAGAAACCGGACCTTGACTTCTTCTGAGGTAAGAACGAAGCTCCAAGAAGTTCGAGGAGTTACAGTAACCACAACAACGACCGTGAGAAGAAGACTGAAATCGGCTGGAATAAATTCACACTGGCCTGCCAGAGGCCCCCTTTTTGCCAGATGCCATCGAGTAGCGATCGAGTCAATTTTACTCGAAATCACGAGTAGATCTCGAGGGGGCAACACTAAATACTGATTAAAGCCTACGTTAAGGCATTTTCTAAGCATTTCCGAAAAAAAAAAATGTTTTAAACTGTTTCCTTCCAATAAAATTAATCTTTTTTTTTTCAATTTGCTTACTTTATTTGACATTATAAAACATCGATCAGGCCTCCCCAACCCGTTTGGCCAGCATGGGGAGTGTAGGTCAAATCCTCCTTCTGGCTGGGACGGACGAAAGAGGGTCGTGCTCCTGTAGTGGAGACTAAAAAACAACCTGATGATGATGAAATAAATAAATTTAATTGTTATAAACACCCATGATATTCTTGCTTTGTACAAACATTTTTTTGCGTTCCTCTAAATTTGTCCATGAGTGTATTTATTTAAAAAGAGATAGTCGATACGAAGCGATCTTCAAATAGACATTCGAAGTATTTTCTCTACTTTCGTAGATTACATTAATGCTATTTACATGGTAAATTTACTTACGAACAGGATCTGGCTCTGCTTGCGCCGCGGAGACCTGAAAAATAAATAAATCTATATTTCTGGACAATTTACACAGCGCCATCTAGTCCCAAATTAAGCGCAAAGCTTGTGTTATGGGTACTATACAACTGATAAATGTACTTAAATACATTTTTTTTTTGTAAATACATACTTATAATACATGGAAAACACAGACCAAGACAAACAGAAGAAAGACTTCATGCACACAAATGTTTGTCTTGTGCGGGAATCGAACCGGCGACCTCGGAGTCAAAGTGGCCATTGCTAACCATTCGACCACCGAGCTCGTCAAATGTCACGACATGATAATTTCAATGCCTGGATTGCTAAGCTTTCCTCGTGACGTTCTACGTCTTTAAAAATGCTTCCATAGGGAGGCAATTAAAAAAAACCTAATGATAACAAAATCGGGGGATAAGTTTGGTGTTGCAGCTACATATCTATCGTCTCCATCCAAAATTCAATCACACCACTGGATTAAATAGATGAAGGATCAAATAATTTATTACGCTAAGTAAGGACAATTGAACATCGCGTGCAAGGGAGGGGGAAGCGCTGCCATTTTGAGATAATTTTAGTGCACATAACGTATTCACGTACAACACATGGCCGTGGCCATTACATAGCTACCCCTATTTTTTTTAAGGGAAACGGATTTGTAACGACTTTGTTCTTTCTATGCATTCTAAGGCGAATCGCTCCCTGCCCCCTAAGCCAAGTGTAATTCGTAGATAGATCGATAGATCACGTGACATTTGTCAATTCGAAAATTTTAGTATGAGCTTCACAGTTCAAATTAGCGATCGCTTCGCTTTTCTACATCGCAAACTGCCATTTGCCAGGGCTAGCCCCCCTGGTAATTCAAGCCGAGGTTGTAACTTGCGGCGCGATCAAGTTAAGTTCTTTACTGTGATATAATTACACGTAGAAATATATTTATTGTTGTAACTACTTGCTAATAATTGAATATATACAATTAAAATAAAAACGAAATATGGCTAACTACTATATATATATACAAACAAAAGGGAAATAACATAAACTAATTAAAAGTTTGAAAATTTGGCCGTGTGGTTTCAGGCAGCCTAGAATAGAATCACTCCGTTTCTTCACGTGGATGTCGTACAAGGCGACTAAGGGAAATACATTATAAAACATCGATCAGGCCTCCCCAACGCGTCTGGCCAGCGTGGGGAGTGTAGGCCAAATCCTCCTTCCGTCTAGGACTAGAGAGGATCGTGCTCCTGTAGTGGAGACTAAAATGGACCTGATGATGATGATGAATAAATATAAAAGTAATCTAAATCAAATAGCGTCAAAATATTCTTCCGCATCGCCGTCAAAGTGTAAAGTGGCCAGAAGTCTAGCAACATTGCCACGCTGGATGGCAATGCTTATTCGCTGAGCGAGAAATAGGCCAACCCTCTGGTCGCATAAAGAGTCGACCAAACGTACAGACAATTACACGTTGGTTTCGGAATCATCTCTCATTATTTACCAATACATCTAAACGCATCTACACGTAAAATAAACTGTCACAAAGGGCGGCGTCTTCGTTTCGACTCTGCGTTAAGTGCTAGTTAGTCAGCTTACTTATGTGAGTGCACTACCATGTCACACTCTGGCCACAGGGCCGTTTTATCCATTAGGCAATGTAGGCCTAGGGGCCCCGCGCTTCAAGAAAATAATGGACAATGTTTCTTAAACAGTAAAAACTTAATTTGAAATTTCAACGACAATTGTTTTGCTCTGTACATTACATCGTACATCGACTATATTTTAGTACATTTCAGAACGCAATCCAAATTAGATATTAGTATTATGGTAGTTCATAACGCAGTAATGTAATGGCAAGCAATTTTATCGCGATTTTAACGCCGACTAATCAGATACTAGAATATACGGCAAGAGCAACTTTTTTAACACAACGCTCTAGAAAAACGTGAAATTGCCTTGAGAATACACACTTACTGTACTGGTACCTATACCTATTATAGGTATGTATATTCTATGACAACATATATTAGGAAGTTAGAAGAGGGTAGGGGGGCCCCGAGACGAGCATTGCCTAGGGTCCCCAACATGCATAACCTGGCCCTGTCTGGCTACTCCACAAAAACCGACAATACAAATAGACCGCGTCTATATACGTGCAAATATGTTTGTAGGTGCCTTTGGGTTGACTGCATAACGAAGTTGATACCTTGTGCTGTGACGTAAAACGTTATACTTTAAGTAATAATGTAATAATAATAGTAGTTTATGAAACTGTTGCATAATAAGGGTTATTAAAATACGAGTGTGAGTTTATAAGTTTATAACATGAGCCGAAGGCGAATGTTATAATAGACCACACGAGTATTTTAATACCTAATTATGTGCAGTTTCATACACTACTTTATCTAATCTCATGAAATATATGATAATAATATTTTAAATACAACCATGAAGTTAATTTAACAGCTATAATTCTTACTTATAAATCCATTTGCAGATCGAGCATGCGTAGTGCGCATGCGCGACGCGCCGCGCGGCGCCGCGTTCACAGCTTATGTAGAAAAATTTTGCAAAGTTGCAATGTATTTGCAATGCAACCTGTTTAAAATACCTGTATCCAGGGCTGAAGCTGTATCGAAATGGTAAAAAAGTTATTTTACGATACAGTTGTCCATACAAGAGCTGTATCGAAAAATAACTTTTTAAATTTATTTTGATAGCTTGTGCGTAAAGACTGTCATTAAGATACTGTGTTTAGTTTTTTAATGTGTAAATTTCAGTATGAGATTAGATAAATATCTTTAAACGTTTATTTTAAATGATTGTGAGACTACATTAAATCCAGTTACGTTACCGTGCTACACTAAATGTTTCACGCGGGTTGTAATTGGTATTCATTGTTAAGAAGACAGGACAACGTCTGTCAAGGCAGCTAGTAATACAATTATGATAAAAATTACACAGCGCCATCTAGCCCCAAAGTAAGCGAAGCTTTTGTTATGGGTACTAGACAACTGATAAACATACGTAAATACATTTTTTTTTTGTAAATACATAGATAAGATACATTGAAAACACCCAGACCGAGACAAACAGACATGTTCATGCACACAAATGTTTGTCCTGTGTGGGAATCGAACCCACGAGCGTTGGTGTCGAAGCCGCGTCATTGACCGCTACGCCACCGAGCTCGTCAATTTATAATAATGTTACAATTTATAATGCAATCAACTCAAATAAGGTTGGGCAGCTTTTGGAAATCATCCTCACTGCCCCCCCCCCCCCCCCTATGGCCTATGATGCAGAGACTTCAACGCTAACCATCGAGCTGGTTCACAATCAGCAGAGCACAAGTTCACAAATCGCAGAGCGTTGGAGAGAGCTATGCTTTTCATTAGAAAGGGCTTTTACATCATTACCTACAATATTTTTTCCAATTTTTCTTTCACAATCACTTTCAGCCAAAAGTCAATGTATGAGTGTTTGCTCCTGCTATAGAAATCGAGCACGTTGATGTCTTTTGTACCAAGAAGATGGTTATACGTCGTCGGCACGGCTGCTTAATTAATCCTTATTGGTGGATATATGCCGACCTAAATAAATAAATATTCCTACACAGCGCCATCTATTCCCAAACAAAACAAAGCTTGTACTATGGGTACTTATAGATATAGATAGATACTTATAGATAGCTGATAAACAGCCTTTTTAGGAGTTAATAAAAGTGAAACCTCTCATCAGATTTCAAATTTCAGATTTTTATTGCAAGTCAGAAGTTATTAAAGATGTTACATACAATATTATGGTACAAGTGACGCCCAGTATGGGCACAGCAAACATGAGAGGCATCTAGATACCGTTTTACTTAAAGAGGAAAATTACAAAGTCCAATAGACATAGTCCCATACATAAAATGAAAAATGCAATAGATATAAGTCTTAATCTCCAATTAAGCACTCCGCACCCCCGCCTCAAGTACTTTATAGACTTTGTAGAGAAGTCAAAGCATTCTTTTTTTTTATGTGAGAGGGGGGCTAACGAGCATGTGGGTCACCTAGTGGAAAGCAATCACCACCGCCCATGGAGACCAGCGACACCAAGGGGTCGCCGATCCGTTGCCAGCCTTTTAAGGAAAATGAAAACTCTGCTCTTGAAGGCACCCATGTCGTAGTTGTTCGGAAATACCGCTGAGGGAAGTTGATTCCACAGTTTCACTGTTCGTGGTATGAAATGTCTTAGGAAACGTACTGTAGTAGATCGCCAATTATCAAGATGATATGGATGGAATTTTAATTTATGGCGAGTTCTACGATAGTGGAATTCAGCGGCAGGTATCAAATCAAACAGCTCATCGGAGCACTCCCCGTGATATAATTTGTATAGAACGCAAAGAGACGCTACATCTCTGCGTGTAGAGAGAGAGTCCAATCGATCCGAGATCATTGGGTCACCGACGATTCGAGCTGCTCTTCGTTGTATGCGGTCAAATGGAGCAAGCAAGTACTGGGGCGCACCGGCCCAGAGATGCGAACAGTACTCCATGTGAGGTCGAACCTGGGCTTTGTATAGTTGAAGGCGGTGTCGGGGTGTAAAATACCGCCTGGCTTTACTAATCACACCAATCTTCCTGGAAGCCAGTTTGGCCTTGCATTCCAAGTGACCGCGAAACTGAACATCACTCTATATGTCGACACCCAAGATGGTAATGCTAGTTCTTACACTAAGGGGAGTACCTTCCAAACTAGGAGCTACGACGAATGGGGACTTTTTAGCGGTAAACGCACAAACCTGTGTCTTGGAGGGATTTAGCTGCACCAAATTCAATCTACCCCAATCCGAGACGTGTCCAAGGGACGTCTCATATTCATATTATCGTATTCTGCTAGAGAGCATTTGTCATCAAAGAATTCTGACATAATGTAGTAACACTTATGTAAGAGGAAAGTTTTTAAATATTTATTAAATATGTGTTTTTTTATATCATTTGGGATAGGATTGTATATTTTTATTACCATATGATGAGGGCTGGAGGAGACTAGTTCCATTTCAGTATTTGGTATTAGTAATTTGTTTAGATATCTATCATTTCTCCTATTACCATTTTCCCTTGATATGTAAAGATCTTCGTGCTTCCTCACAAATTTGCATGACTCCAGGATGTCATATGGAAGTTAGAGTCAGGATTTGGAGTTTCACAAAATAAGATCTACATGATGTCATTTGATCGACATTAACTAGTATTCTAAGGCATTTCTTTTGTAATGTAAATATATCTTTCCTTTTTGTAATGTAAATATCCTTAAATGCATTTTTTTTGTAAATACATACGTATAATACATAAAGAGAAAAAACCCAGACCAAGACTAACAGACATGTTCATGCACATAAATATTTGTCTTGTGCGAGAATCGATCCTCGACTCCGGACTTCCGGGGTCAAAGTAGCTATTGTTAGCCATTCGAGCACCGGGCTTGTCCGTAACACTCGACCTAAGCAACGAACGCGATTGTTTTTGACGTAAATACGTTAAAATTGTTTCCATAAGGAGCAATTTGCCGCAATGAATGTACGAGTATGTGGACTATACTGTATCCTTTACGACACCCAAACCTGCTCCGGTGGCTGGTAGTCATCGATCCTTCGAGCGAGACGATTCGTGATGACCCTCGAAAAGTATCGTATGTATCTAATCTCGCATTATCATATGTATCTATTGAGAATCGTCTCGCTCGAAGGATCGATGACTACCAGCCACCGAAGCAGGTTTGGGTGTCGTAAAGGATACAGACATTTCATGTATCTAAATCATAGAGTAGTAATGATTTAGATACATGTTCTTATATTTAACTAGCTGTCCCGGCGAACTTCGTACCGCCTAACAGTCAATGAATGTCGTGATGTACATATATATATGAACAAAATTTATGATTTCTTGAAATTAATACAATGAATAATAGAAAATAATAGAGAAGCACGATGGCGTGAGGCATGTGTCAGTCTAATTGTACACGCAAGTTAAGCAACGTCAACCGTAGCCTGTTCATGGATGAGTTTATGTTATCTCGAGCTCGTCCGTGCTTCGGAAGGCACGTTAAGCCGTCGGTCCTGGTGTTTATCATTAGATGGCAGTCCTTAAGCCAAGTTAGTGGCCCAACCCGTAGTTGAGCAGCGTGTTGGAGTATGCTCTAAACATCTTCGGTTGAGGGAAGACCCGTATCCCAGCAGTGGGTAAATAATAAGTTCAGTACTTTACAAAGTCACAAAAAAAGTACCAATTGACAACAATAAATATTTCAATCCACAAAACAAATCACAGACAACATTCGCGACGTAAAAGTGAGACCAATCGATTTGACATTTACATAACAATCAATAAATATTCCAATCCTTTTTAACTGGCACTATTTGTATGGGAAAACGTTTTTTCTTTTATTTAATTCTTTCGTCAATTTTTCAATGTTTTTAATACTTTCCCGATCAAGACACGACATTATTTTATATATTATATAGATTTTTGGAGCTTGATTTAAATTTCTGAACGCACGCATAAATATTTTAGAACCAATAAATCAGCCTGGCGCAACTCAAAGTAAAAAAACGACTCTATGAATCGGAAGCGTACATTTGGCGTACGCACGTACGACAACGTCACATTTGACAGCTACGACAACCACGAACATTTTGTATGGGAAAATGTTTTTTCTTTTATTTTATTTTTTCGAGAATTTTCCAATGTTTTTAAGAGTTATTCTGCTATTTGGGACGGAAACAAATCCAACAAATCAAAATCATATAAGTGTTGTAACAAACACGACTTTCTTTTATATATATAGATTTCTATGACGTTTCTAAGTGCTATAAAAAGTCCAAGGAATAAAGATATTTTGATATGATTTTATTTGATTTGAAAAAAGTTTATGTTTGTGGTTCAGGAGTGAGTTCTTCTATAAAGTTTTGTCGATTTGTTATTTTTTTTTCGATTTGTTATTATTTTTATTAGACGCCACAATAATATAACTATAGGTGAAAGAATTGCTTCGATAGCTTAAAAACTTCTCGAGACATGGTAACTTGAAGATCACAATTTTGGACTATCCCGAAAACGCTCCATACAAAAGGCTACCATATTATTATTATGACGTCACACCACGCTATTTTGCATTAAATCAGAAATTTGTACGACAGCTATGTTAAATATTGCGTTTATGTAGCTAGTGCCGTAACAAAAGTTATAGTATATTTTATTGTTTCTACAATGGTAATATTCATTTTTTATAATTTCATACTTTTAAAATGGACTTCCCCACCAAACTTTGATCGACCATAAAACACGTCGGACATGAGTTATTAAAATTTTAAGATCTCAGATCGTTCTAGTTTTATGTATTTTACGTTACTGATACAGAGTTTTTATAATTTTGTGAACATTGGTCACATTAGTCATTTCCTCCATATGGTGGGGCTTTGTTTGATAAATTCGTTCTTCAAAAAGAAGCCCCAGAGGAGATGGACCTGGCAGAGTCCCGATAACGTAACGAAGAACGATATTGACTTCATCATAATGGATAAAAGGATCGACCTAATCATTCACTGCCTCTTTCTGAAACAAGCCTCCAGACATCAAAGGACGAGTAGCTGAGTGAACAGCGAGTGCGCAAAAGATCCAAGACTATTGAAACTCTACCAGTGCAGGATTGGATCCTTTCTGATAAGGATAAAGAATGACCTGAAGAGAACATGAAGTAATTTTTCTTATGTGTGAATCTTATTGAGGACCAAATGAGTGATTATTGAGTGGAGCATCAAGCGCTACGCATAAATACACCGAAAAGTCACTCTTCGAAATTAATAGGCTCCAAAACGACTGAATGATTTTGATGAACTTGTCACAATTAAAGACCTCGACATGCTTGAGGTTTGGGGTAAAAAAAAATTGAGATCGATTATGTCCTTGAGGAACGACTATCAAATACATTTTTCATTTGAAATCAATGGAAAATATACACTCAGCGAATCTACTCGCTCCTTTCAATCTCGATTTCGGTCCCGTGGGCTAGAATCCGGCTTAGTTCTTTTTGCACATAAATTATTATAACATAGTTTCATCAATAGTGTATAAAGCTGAGCTTATCTCTACAAGAGATCTCTTCCAGGCGACCCTATAGGCAGTAAAAGCAATAAGACTTGACGGATAACTTTTTTTATACTACGTCGGGTGGCAGACAAGCATACGGTCCGCCTGATTTGAAGCGGTTACCGTAGCCATATTAACGCTCGCAACATAAAATATCGTTCGCGCGCCGCCACCCCCGCTGCCAACGCAGCATCTCCTTCCTTTCTTCATTAATAAAGAAAGAGCGAAAAAAAAACAATACAATCAAATGATATTTTGACTCGTTAAAGAGTAATAATAGCAGTAAATATAAAAGAATATTAACTGAAAAGATCTGCTTAACAAATAATAATAAACACAAATACATATTATTAGATACAATATTTATTATATAAAGTAACATGTCCTGACTGACTGATTCATCACCGCCGAGACAAAACTCCTGAAGCTAGAAACGTGATATTTGGACAGTGGCTTTCTTTTGTGACGTGTAGGTCCATTAAAAAGGGATTTTTCGAAAGGGGTTCAAATCAACGTTTGTATGTAACTTTATTGTTTGTAGTCAGCTCTGTCTGGAATTTCGTGATATTACTCTTTGACATAATTTAATAATACATTAAAAAAAACTGTTTAATAAAGCATTTTTTCCCGTGGGAATCTATGTTTTGCCGGGATAAAAAAATAGACTATGTCACTCTCAAGACCCATACTATCTAATGTAACACTAAGTAAGAAGGGAAGTGACTTACACGTAACAATATATAGATAGATAGATAAGACAGACAAAAATCCAAGCAATCCCAAATACCACTTAGGTTTCTACGAAGCTTTGTACACATTATAAAAAAAAAATGATTCTCTTTAAAGTCGGTTTACGGACGATAATTTTACGTGATAACGTTTTAAGTATGAAAACATCGGCCGATGGAGTGGAAGAGATAGATGCGTCACTTGTTCCGCACCTTCGCTTGCACGCTCAGGCGGAACGTGACAATGAGTCATGTTTTTTCGTGCGTGCAGCCGACGTTCGTCGATTTAAGACGTTACCACGTCAAAACTATCACTTGGAACTTTTCACTTTAAAAAAAAACTGTCCACTTACGTATAACAGAGCCAAACACAGTATATTAATCACAATTTTTTTCATTTCGTTTACGCCAACAGTGGCCAGACAATATCTGTATCCACCAAGACGAAATGCTCACCAGTAGTCTTATATTCATTTTATATTGACTGTATAACACCTGTATAAATTATATTGTTTGTATAATAATCTATAATATAATTAAGTGGCTGTGGAACTAATTACAGACTTCTGATTGGCTATTGGGTGTATGGGCGTGCGCAATAGTTGGTTTCTTGTGAATTTTACACGCGTTATTTTTAAGAATTTCAGCTTATTTACCATTTTTTTCAAACGTATGCTTAATAAGGTAATAAATAGAGCTTGCACCTTTATGACGCGGATGAGCTGTGCGAATTGTTGACGATCTCAAATACTGATGATATTAAGACATAAAATCTAAAGAGAAACATTATTTCCACAAGTTACGTCTTCTTTTATATTTTATTTTCGAAGTGATAACTTCTTTAGCGGCGTTGTGCACTTTTTGGGATGGGTAAAAATGTTAAACTCGCGTCAGGACGCGTGACCTGATCGAAAATTCGTAAGACGGAGGGAGAGTAGACAGCCGGCGCGGCGTAGGAGAGGAATTATTATCCCCTTCTCTTTCTACCGCGCGGCGAAAATGTATGCCTGCTCCTGCTGTTTATTTTTAATGTAAAGTTTATATTACATTCATGTTTATCATTACATATTTGTCATGTTTCTGTACAATAAATGAATATTGTATTTTACCACATAAATGATAGTACTTATATACTGTATATAAATATAATATATATAAATAAAACAATTCGTGCGAAATTATTCCCTAACCATTCCAAAATATTCAAAAATACACAACGTTAATGTTCAAGTTTTCACTTCTGCCGGCACTCCCGGAGTGCAACCCGTTTTTTTTTATATGAGATGGGAACAAACGAGTATGTAAGTCACCCGATGGACAGCATCACCATCGCCCATAGAGACCAGCAACACCAAAGGATCGCCGATCCGTTGCCAGTTTATAATCCTTCCTTTCTTTCTCTCTGGTGACCTCACTCACTCGTAGTAACACAACAACCACTCAAGGGAATTGTTATTTAGCTGCGGTATTCTGTGAGGTAGAGGTACTTCCCCATTCAGGCAGTTTAAAAAATACGCTATGCCCTATCTCTTTTTTCCCCAGAGCTTTTCGTTTGTCAGTCAGCTGGGTGTATCACGTGCACCCTACTGACTGACAAACGGAGTGTGAGTATACGTTGTGCTTTGAGTTGTGTTCAGAGTGTTTGTTTGACATGATTGCAGCAATTATGTCAATCAAAAATGTAAGTATCAATTCCCTGCCGATACGGAGCGGTATGACTGTAGGAGAATGTAGCAGTTTCCTACTGTGCTACTGACATAATTATGAGGATGACTTCCTAGAAAGAATTGAAGCTAATGCTTCAATTCTTTCTAGGAAGAAAGAAGAATTCTTTCAACACATCGATTCGATTCTAACTGTGATAATTCACAGTTAGAAGTAACAAACTCATTGTTTTAGGTCCTCAATAGTGTTAGATATTTATAATCCGTGGTGCACGGCAGTTGAGCTTCACTTCACTAGCCATCTCTTTAGGCTTATAATGCCTTATTTGCCATATTGCTGTCTCTCATATTGCTAAGAGTGGAAGTCAAATCCCAAAAGCTTCCTACTCCTACTGATTTCTTTTGATTATGTAAATCCGTGGTCAGCTCCAAGGCAGCCTTATATTTCCCGTCGGGACTGCAGTAGACCTCATAGTTCATTCCATTTTTGGCGGTCGCCGCTGTTAATCCTGGCTGCACAGGAGACACAGTGACAGGAATGTGTAGTGGGGTTCCACTACACATTCCCCCCATTAAAAAGAAAAAATTGGCTTAAAATCTTTTTATGTTCAGTTTTTTGACAAGTTAGTCACAACGAATTAAAATTATCGTCAAACATTCAACTCGGAGCTTTAGTCTAAAAAGCCACTTTAAAGAAGAAAACCTGGAGAAAAAAAATTTTGGGGTGTAAGTGGTTCATCAACATCTTTAAGCCAAAGCCAACTTCACCTGCACGCGGTGCACCCTGCTGACTGACAAACGAAGCTCTGGCGAAAAGAGAGGTAGGGAGCGTAATTGTAAGCTACCCGACTGGGGAATGTACCTCCACCTCACAGAATACCGCAGCCAAATAACAATTCCCTTGAGGGTTGTTGTGTTCCTGCGAGTGAGTGAGGTTACCAGAAAGAAAGGAAGGAGATGCTGCGTAGGCAGCGGAGGTAGCGACACGCGAGCGACATTTTACGTTGCGAGCGTTAATATGGTAACTGCTTCACATCAGGCGGGCCGTATGCTTGTTCGCCACCCGACGTAGTATAAAAAAAAACAGCCACAACCAATTTTTTATTTATATTACATGTGGTGCCGACCCACTTCATGGGGTTTGCCATTTTCGCTGATTCGTGATTCGTGAGTGGCGTTTGCGTCGTCCCGTCCCGCACGGGGCGATAGCTTAGTTGAACCTTTCAAGACCCCGAAAGGCTAAAAGCAGTGACAGAACCAACGTAGCCTTACGCTACGGGGGTATCCATGAGGATTTATTTTCGAACAATTAATTTACACAGCGCCATCTAGTCCCAAATTAACCACTCGCGTGCCGCGAGCTCGCCGTGCGGCCGCTGGCCGTGTGGTTTTCGGTAGACTAGAATGGAATCACTCAGTTTCTTCCCGTGGATGTCGTACAAGGCGACTAAGGGAAATACATTATCAAATATCGATCAGGCCTGCCGAACCCGTTTGGCCAGCGTGGGGAGTGTAGGCCAAATCCTCTTTCCGTCTAGGACGGACGAGAGAGGGTCGTGCTCCTGTAGTGGAGACTAAAATGGACCTGATGATGATGATGATGTGCCGCGAGCTGTCAATTACTACTAGGGTAGTTAAGAGCCCTATTACATTTGCACGCTGACGAGCTCTCGCGCAGTACTAAACCCGCGAAGGCCGCCGGTGCATCGTTTTTTGTAGTAATTTTGAAGTTATATTTATCGTTTTTATTGAAATAAGATAATAAATTCATGCTACAAAGTTTATTCATCATGAAGTAACAATTATTCTCGTATAAATTTTGCTGAATAATATTATCATTTATTCGAGAAATTAACAGTTTACTTAAAGCGATTTTCGAAGTTTTTTGGTTAAAAGAATGTTTTTTTTTTCTATATTAAATCAATGATATTTCAAAATTCCGAGGCCGCTATGTACTATACGACTATATAACAAATAACATTCTATTTTTTTTATTTCATTTGTTTGGAACAGTCGTACAATCCAGGAGCTCAAAAAAGTGAATGAGCGCATTTTATGAAAATCTTTCTCTGCAATTTTGGGTATATTTAAAAAGTTAAGCAAAATTTACAAAAAGCGAGGCCGCTATGTACTATGCGAATAGCTATTCTGTACTATTCAATAAGTCAACATTGTTAATGTATTTTTGTTTCCGAGATCAAGAACGCCAAAATTGGCCATTTTACGCAAAAATCACAGTCAAAATGTAATATGGCTCTTAACAACTGATAAATGTACTTACGAGTAAATACATTTTTATTGTAAATACATACAATGTATATATGTATTACATTGTATGTATTTACAATAAAAATGTATTTACTCGTAAGTACATTTATCAGTTGTTAAGAGCCATATTACATTTTGACTGTGATTTTTGCGTAAACACCCAGACCAAGACAAACAGACATGTTTCATGGACACAAATGTTTGTCTTGTGCGGGGATCGACCCCGCGACCTCGGAGTCAAAGTACCCATTGCTAGCCATTCATCCATCCATGTAAATTCAGTTTTAAAACGTTTCTCAATAACAAAGCAACCTTGAAATGCAGCAGTTCCTTACCACCATCTCTTATTGCGATTCAATAATTGAATAGATTGCTTATTCATACCAATGAATAAGCGACTATTTCATTTGAAATCAATTCATTTGAAATAGAGTCGCTTATTCATTGGTATGAATAAGCAATCTATTCAATTATTGAATCGCAATAAGAGGTGGTGGTAAGGGGGCAGGCATTGAAATTATCATGTCGTGACATTTGACGAGCTCGGTGGTCGAATGGTTAGCAATGGCCACTTTGACTCCTAGGTCGCGGGTTCGAACCCCGCCCAAGGCAAACATTTGTGTGCATGAACATGTCTGTTTTTTATCTTGGTCTGAGTGTTTTCTATGTATTATAAATATGTATTTACAAAAAAAAAAAATATTTATGTACATTTATCAGTTGTCTAATACGCATAACCAGTTATCGGCGTAATCGCAATAGGAGATGGTGGTAAGGGGGCTGGACACTGAGTCCACTGTATGCCGTCCTCAGTTTTCGCATCCAGCCGCTTCCTTGAGGTCCGTCAGTCCAACTAGAGCAGTGGTACCCAACCTTTTTTTGTTCGCGGACCACTACGAGGTTTTATTAACGTGCAGGGTCCCAACTGTTGTTGTTGTTGTTGTAAATATCTTTATTGTACAAAACATATTTCAGTACACAGAATAATAAGAAATGTTGACATACAATTTGTCCAAAGGCGGACTTATCCCATAAAGGGATCTCTTCCAGCCAACCTTTGAGCATATTAAATGACACAACAAAAATAATAGGAGGAGTATCCATAAGGTCAGAACTATGTTAGGACATATAAGTAAGTATAATAAGTAAGAGAACATCATGAATAAGTAAGCCTTTTGTAGAAGTGCCGATATCACCAAATCTATATCTCACCATATGCACACTTGTACAATTTGAAGATATTAATTATATAAATGTAAATTACAATCACAATTATGAAAAGTGACGAACTCGTAGCTTTTAGGACCTGTCACAAGCGAACTTCTCCAGTGCCGACTTAAAGGAATGGATCGTAGGAGCCTTTCTCAAAATATTGGGTAATGCGTTCCAGAGCTTTGCGGCCCTCACTGTAAACGAGTTAGTGTAAGTATTAGTACTGTGAAGTGGGATTTCCAAGATCATATCACCTTTACAACGCAGACGACTATCTCTCACCCGATACTGAAACCTTTCGCGTAGATATTGAGGGGCAGTTGGATTATATAAAACGTTATATAGGAGGGAGAGAATGTGGACATTCCTACGGGATCTAATAGGCAGCCAACCAAGTAGCAAACGAAAATTCGAGACGTGGTCGTATTTGCGTAAATCGAAAATAAAACGGATACATTGGTTTTGTAAACGATCCAGTTTGTCAACCAACTCCTCTGCCGGATCCAAAAAAGCCACATCCCCGTAATCAAGGAGAGGGAGGAGGAGGGAGCGGGCAAGTAAGGACTTAGTGGAAACAGGGAGGAAATTTTGCAGCCGCTTTAAAGAATGAAGGGACGCATACAACTTTCGGCTCACTTCATTAATTTGGGGTGCCCATGAGAAAGTTTGGTCCATAGTGATTCCCAAGTTCTTAACTGAAGAGGAATATGGTATAACAGTACCGGCGAAAACAATATTGGGAATCACTAAATCACTCAACTTTGATATATAGAAAGGGCTACCCAACACTATGACCTGCGATTTAGCCGCGTTAATTTTGAGACCGAAGTTATGAGACCATTCCGCTATTTTCGCTAGGTCGGCATTGATAGTACTAACAGCTTGAGAGAAGTCATCAAGAGGTGCAGCAGTATAAATCTGTAGGTCGTCGGCGTACAAGTGATACGATGAACAAATAGAGGTGGGTGGTAATGTAGTTGATAAAAATGGAGAAGAGAACTGGAGAGAGTATTCCGCCTTGGGGAACCCCAACATTGAGCTCACACCAGTCAGATTGACTTTCACCGATCTTCACCAACTGGCGACGACCCACAAGATAGGATTCAAACCAGCTGAGCTAGGAAGATGAAATATTAAATAACCTAAGGAATTCAAGCAGTAGGTCGTAGTCAACTGAGTTGAACGCGCTGGAGAAATCAAGAAGAGCAAGAATAGTTAGCTTTTTGTTGTCGATGTTATAGCGTATGTCGTCAGTGACTTTTTCGGCTCTGTTTCGGCTCTGGTTAAAGTCTTAACCAGAGCCGAAACAGTGCTGTGTCCTTTTCGAAATCCGGACTGATATTGACTGAGTAAATTAAACTGCTGTAAGTGTTTGGATAGGTGCTGATGTACAAAGTGCTCTAATACTTTTGATAAAATAGGTAATATTGAGATGGGTCGAAACTGGGAGAATGCGGAAGGGTTAGGGTTTTTGGGAAGTGGAATAACGACACTATCTGGAAAGATAGTGTCGTTATTCCACTTCCCAAAAACCCTAATATATAACTATTATAACGCGATTTTCACTCCATTACTTGTATTGTAATTCGCCATATACGCGATTTACACTCCAATGTATGGAAATACATTGGGGAAAACACCAGTCGAAAGTGAGCAATTGAGTATATCTACTAATATCGGAGCAATTTCGTTTTTGATTAATAGAATCATGTTGAGAGAGATACCATCATTCCCAACAGCTTTGGATTTGAGGGAACCTATTATTTTAATAACATCATCTACCGTTATTTGGGGGAGATCAAATTGAGGGCAGTCCGCGGATTTAGAATTAGTAAGATGGACCAGCGGGCGGTGTTTGG
The DNA here is from genome assembly GCA_937001555.2 of Hypsopygia costalis. NCBI lineage: Eukaryota > Metazoa > Arthropoda > Insecta > Lepidoptera > Pyralidae > Hypsopygia > Hypsopygia costalis. Next base: position 3,451,034 of record OW443355.2, read on the forward strand.
TTTGTGGATCAATACAGTCCGAACCCGAGCAGAAATGTTTGTTGAGTCCATTAACATCTAAGTTGAAATTAGAGCTCATATCACCCCCACCCACTCCCAAGCCCTCGAGGAATTTCACAGACATTTTGTCATATAAATCCATTATTCTATAACTCGAGATTTTGAGTATTTTGTATAATTTTTGGGGTGTAAGTGGTTCATCAAGATCTTTGAACCAATTGTAAGGTACCAGACTGGGGAATGTACCTCCACCTCACAGAATACCGCAGCTAAATAACAATTCCCTTGAGGATTGTTGTGTTCCTGCGAGTGAGTGAGGTCACCAGAAAGAAAGGAGATGCTGCGTTGGCAGCGGGGGTGGCGGCGCGCGAGCAATATTTTAGGTTGCAAGCGTTAATATGGCTTCGGTAACCGCTTCACATCAGGCGGGCCGTATGCTTGTTTGCCAGACGACGTAATATAAAAAAAAAAAAAAAAAAAATAGTGTTCAATCTCTTTCATTATAAGTTTGTATGTTGTTTTAATTGTACCAGATTCAGTGTGATATATTAAATTTTAATAATGTACATTTTGTATAGAAAAATAATTTATTTTGTATTGTATTGTTGGCCGTGTGGTTTCCGGCAGACTAGAATAGAATCACTCCGTCTCTTCCCGTGGATGTCGTACAAGGCGACTAAGGGAAATACATTATAAAACATCGATCAGGCCTCCCCAACCCGACTGGCCAGCGTGGGGAGTGTAGGCCAAATCCTCCTTCTGTCTGGGACGGACGAGAGAGGGTTGTGCTCCTATAGTGGAGACTAAAATGACCTGATGATGATGATGTGTTGTATTGTATAACGGACCATAATTTACCTCTCACGAACCACAGGTGGTGCGTCGACCACCGGTTGGGAACCTGTAGACTCTAGAGCGTGGACATCCATCGCTTCGCCATATACGCGATTTTCACTCCATTACTTTCCACCTCCAGCCGCCATCACTGACTCTACAGATGTAGCTTCCTACTCCTACTAATTTCTTCTGATTAAATTCGTTGTGAGTTCCAAGGCAGCCGTAGTTTTACCCCCGGGACTGCAGTGGACTTCACTGTTCATTGCCTTTTTTGGCGGTCGCCGCTGTTAATCCTGGCTACACAGATGTAGTTATTTTTTTGTAAATACAAACTTAAAATACATAGAAAACACCCAGACCAAGACAAACAGACATGTTCATGCACACAAATGTTTGTCTTGTACGGGAATCGAACCCGCGACCTCGGTGTCAAAATGGACATTGCTAACCATTCGAAAATCGAGCTCATCAAGTTGTCGACATAGCTCGTTCATGCACACAAATGTTTGTCTTGTGCGGGGATCGAACCCGCGACCTTGGAGTCAAAGTGGCCATTGCTAACCATTCGACCACCGAGCTCGTCAAAATAATTGACGTTTAAAGGGAATTGGGCAATAATGAACCACGTACACCGTTGACGTATTCATTCAGTATTTTGACGTTATTATATAGTGTTTGTCTTTACGAGTACATACGCGCACTCGTGCCGCTGGTATTGTGAAATTTCGGACTTTTACACGACTGCCTGGAGTGGGAACAATGGTTGGACCTGACTGATTATGAACGAAGAGCTATGTCTTGACGTGCTATCGTCTTATAAATTAATGAATGCCAGCTGTACGCACGAAAAAGCATGACTCATTGTCACGTTCCGCCTGAGCCGAGCGTGCAAAGAGCGCGGAACAAGTGATGCTTCTATCTCTCTCGATAATATCGGCCGATGTTTTCTTATGACATTATCATGTAAAATTATCGTTCGAGGCCGTGTGGTTTCCGGCAGACTAGAATAGAATATATAGAAATAAAATAGAAAGGAAATTCGCTAGATGGCGTCACCTAGCACGTACAAGTATTGAGAAGCTCCTATATTTTATATCGTAAATAAACAGTAAAAGAATACGAAGTGCATTAAAAACTGTATAAAGGTGTTAATAAGTGCTGTTTTTGTGGACAAATTCTTGTTTTACTCAAAAATAAGCAAATAATAATAAACTCTTTATCCATTTCAGTATTATTCAAACTGTGAGTGACTCTGCATTAATAATTGGTTTTGTGTTAATTATTGACTCTTTGAATTGGTAATTTTATTAATATAAATTATTATAATAAAACATTAATATAAAACTCATTGTAAATTATTATTTCTCTAAAATTCATATTAATTGGATAATTCTAGCGAATTAAATTTTCATTACAATTTACTAATTATGTACCCTTTCTAGTAACTCTTTCTTTCATACGTTCATTTGGATTATAATCTAGATCAATACTGTAAAAATCTTTGGTTATAAATGATATCATGATTGTAATCTGTTATGTATGCTAATAAATAAATAAATAAAATAAATAAATCACTCCGTCTCTTCCCGTGGATGTCGTACAAGGCGAATAACAGATTCCAAAAACCGGGCATCGAACTCGTGAAATGTGAATTGAAGTGAAGTTCGTATAGACTTACTTTAGATAAAATGTTAAATTTCATGATCTTCCTTTAATTTAAAATGCTATGTTATTTAGGAAAAAATAACCCTTTGAAGGTTATAATAAAATGAATGTGTTTTTTTTTCGATTCCCGGTTGAGGCGATTTTCAAAAAATCTGTGAATGCAGTTCTATTTATTATTAAAAATAAAATGATGTTTTCTTTCAGTAAAATATTCTATCTTCAATATTTAATATACTTTCCCTCCATGTGGCATGGCCGTGGGACGCCCTGTATATACACAATTTATATTAATATACACAGACAAAGGGACAGAGACAAATCCAAGAAATCAAAAACCATGAAAATCGGTTGAGACGTTCTCGAGTTTTAAGTGTTTGAACAAACCCGACTTTGTTTAATGTTTTATATAACTATATACTTGGATGACGGTAACCAGGGGCGCCGACTCCGTGGGTGCTCGAGGGCTCGAGCACCCACGAGAAATAAACAGTGGGTGCCGAGCACCCCTGAGAATAGACATCAAGAACGATCAGTAATTGCCTCATTAGTATGGGCGTTTTTCATTACCCGACAACCCGTTTAGCGCAATGGTTTAGAACGCCGGTTGAGACGCAAGGGTCGCGGGTTCGATTCCCGCACCAACCGTTTGTTGATGAAACAGATTTTTGTGTTGGGTCTGGGTGTTTGTGGATTTCACACCTCGCCACTTTTTCGAGTCATCAAATGAGCATGAGCACCCATGAGGTTTTCTAAAAGCCGGCGACCCTGACGGTAACATTGTCGTATTTTATATGGAACCACAGACATTCAATTATAATTGAATGTCTGTGTATGGAACAAACAATTAACGCACGATAACAGTACAATTAAACAATAGATTTTTAACGTCAGCAGCAAGCTGTGTAGATATATCATTTATTTCTTTATTATTTACCTGGGAGGCAAAGCTTCGCTCCAACAATTGGGATTTTTACAAGGTTTTTACGAGGGGCAATTCTCGTAATTAAAATATAGTCAAAATTCAGTTTCGATCCAGTCTCGATCTCACAAATGTCACATTTGGTATTCTCGTAACACAATATGTAACTTCAAAATTAAATTTAAGCGGGATTATATCGAAATATGAGTGAAAATTAAACAAACTAAGAATGTTACTTTGCCAACAACAAAAATTGATAATAATTAATTTATGAAATCAAGTATATAACTTTAGTCAATTCACAATTCAATCTCGATTCGGTCAACTTTCAATATGCGTTCGTAGAAAAATTACGAGAATTGGCCTTCAGCGTTTCTGTCAGCTCGATGGTCGAATAGTTAGCGATGGCCACTTTGACTGCAGGTCGCGGGTTCGATCCTTGCACAAGACAAATATTTGTGTGCATGAACATGTCTGTTTACTTTAATCTGGGTGTTTTCTATGTATTTACAAAAAAAAAACCACATCCCATTGCCACTTCAGCTTGCGAACTCTGAAGGCTATGTCGACAACTTTGGTTCTTCGTCGAATTTCTTGCGAACGATGTCGTACAAGGCAACTAAGGGAAATACATTATCAAACATCCATCAGGCCTCCCCAACCCGTCTGGCCAGCGTGGGGAGTGTAGGCCAAATCCTCCTTCCGTCTAGGACGGACGAGAGAGGGCCGTGCTTATAGATGCGAAGGAGGTTATTAACGATTTTAACAATGCGGTTAAATATGCATTTTTCGTTATTAACGGTTAATTAACCGTTAATAACGAAAAATTATCAAAACACTTCGCGGCGCTCGTAATGCTAAAACTGTTGAATAATAATATAATAATAATAATCTTTATTTAACATTATTGATTATACACTGTTACATATTTTACCACTTACAATAAATATTATGAAAAAAAGGTTGATACATAAATTGTAGGCTATTGTGTCTAGTTTCATTTTGTATATAACTGTTTTTATCGTAAAATGAGTCGGAAAGGAGATATTGCCAAAAAACTGCTTTTAGGCGACATTTTTTCAATATGGCGGCGCGAGCGGCAAAAATACGAGCTGGCAAAGTTGAAATTCGGAAAGAGTACATCAAAATCTATAAAACTGCCAATTTTCAAAACTCCCGGAAAACTTTCCAGGTAAAACTACCAAATGACTGTACTATATGTATGTATGTCGCTCTAAATATAATTTATAACATCTAAAACAAAATCTTTATCTTTCAGATATCGATTTTTCACTTGAACGAGGAGTTGACTATAAAAGAAAAGAAAAAAACTTTACCCTTTTTAGGTGTCGCAGTCGGATAACCGTTAATAACTGCATTTTATCGGTGGCTAACCATAAATTTGGTTAATTAACGGTAGTTAACGGGTTTTTTACAACTATAGCCGTGCTCCTGTAGTGGAGACTGAAATGGACCTGATGATGATGATAACAAATCCTTTGTAAGTATACATATTATTGTATATACCTTTTATTACCTTTGGGGTGTAAGTGGTTTATCAACATCTTTGACAAATTTTTTCTGGTGGCTCACAGGAACACAGGTTTGGGTGAAGTGGTTCATGAACATCTTTGAACCAAAGCCAACGTCACCTGCACGTAGTGCACCATGCTGACTGACAAATGAGACTCTGGTGAACTGGTTACGTTAGCGCAGCGTACTCATGTGCCCTAGGTAGAGACGCTCGCGGCGTCTGCGCTGCGCATACGTTTATTGAACGCCTACACTGGAAAAACGCTAGTGTTTAGTCGCCCTAAGTCCCATGTTTCAAATCATCGTACTACTCAAATATTCGAAAATGTTTTTTTTTTAGACTACCACAGATACTACGGTCGGTGGCGGACAAGCATACGGCCCGCCTGACGTGAAGCGGTTGCCGTAACCGTATTAACGTTCGCAACATAATATATCACTTGCGCGCCGCCACCCCCGCTGCCAACGCAGCATCTCCTTTTCTGGTGACCTCACTCACTCGCAGGAACACAACAACTCTCAAGGGAATTGTTATTTGGCTGCGGTATTCTGTGAGGTGGAGGTACATTCCCCAGTCGGGTAGCTTACAATTACACTCCCTCTTTTCGCCAGAGCTTCGTTTGTCAGTCAGCAGGGTGCACCACGTGCAGGTGAAGTTGGCCATATTTCAAAGATGTTGATAAACCACTTACACCCCAAAGGTAATAAAAGGTAAACATTAATATGTATACTTACTTACAAATATTTATTCAATTGCTCGCTAACTGCGTACGTATTAGTTTCTTAGTATTTAGTAATTTTAGATAATCTGCCGTGAAACTATTATGTTGACAGCGTTGAAGAAATTACGATAATTAATTGTGACTTGTTTCCGTACGCCAGTGGTTCTCAATTAGATATGTAAAAGGATAGCAGACCACAACATAAATTCCATCAACATCATTTTGATAATTGGCGATATGCCACAGAGTACTTAGTGCCAGTTGTTTTGTTCGCGTTAGATAATGTCAACGTAAACAAACCGACCAAATACATAAGAACTCCCATGTTGTGTCATGTTCTGAATTTATAAGACACGTGTTAGGTACATATAAAAATGATGTGTCTTACTTACTTGCTCACATTTTGAAGTGAGCAACCCGGCTAATTTGGTCAGTCGTATTCTCGTAACACAATATGTAACTTCAAAATTAAATTTAAGCGGGATTGTATCCAAATATGAGTGAAAATTAAACAAACTAAGAATGTTACTTTGCCAACAATACATGTTGTTAGGTCGACGAAGAGTTGGGCGCCCTCCCTCTAGATGGTCCGAGATCAGGGCCTGATTAACCCTTAGGCTAATTAGGCTGCAGCCTAGGGCGCGACGATCAGGGGGGGGGGGGCGCTGAAATCGTGTCTTCCCATGCACTATTAATCTAGCATCATTGCAACTACCCTACATACGAGTATTTCAACTGTTAGATATGTAAGCATGTGGGTTTATGTGAATTGTATGTGTACGTGCGGGGCCTGTCATCCCAACGCCTTATGATAATAAATCAGTGTGCAACTAGCCAGTGCGTTTGTTGGTACCTCCTCCCGCGCCCTTGTAAATACGTAACATCAACTAAACCGAGATAAAACACTAAAACTAAATGCGATGTGAACTGAAAAAGCTTGGGAGCCCCTGATTTTAACAATAAATAAATACTGACTTGTCACTAGAATCAGTCGGTGGTCTCGTCCTCATAATTAGCCTAGGGCGGTCAGAACTCTTGATCGGTCGCTGTCCAAGATAGCGGCTGGATGTGGCAGGCGGAGAATCGTATTTGGTGGAAAGCATCGGGGAAGACTTATATCCAGCAGTGGGTACATACAGGCTCATTATGATGTCTGATGATGACATACATGTTTTACTATCTACAAGATTGTACTTATTTTGTTTAATTCCTATTTGTCATTAATATGGTTAATGTTGTTGGTAATGTAAATATGGTTTTCATTTAGCTGTACGTAAACATGTATGGCTGAATCAATATACATATATAATTTTAATCAATTCACAATTCAATCTCGATTCGGTCAACTTTCAATCTGCGTTCGTAGAAAAATTACGAGAATTGGCCTTCTGGTACTTATTTATTATTGTCGCCTGGTCAACCATTACTTATCCCACTACAAGGATATGGGTCTCCACTCAATTGAAAGAGTGTAGAGCGTACTCCACCACGCTGCTCAACTGCGGGTTGGCAGAGGCCAGTGTTTTCAAGCCGCCTAAAGGCCACTGACTTGGCTTAACGACTGGTCTGTTTTGAAGTAAAACTTCTTTACGCACTGTTGGCTTGGAGAGTATGCTGGTGAAAGCGTGACGAGAGCGTTACGGAAACGAACGGAAGTTTGAGAGTGAGATAAGTTAGGAGAGCTAAAGAAGTTTTACTTCAGTCGTGTGGTCTAAAGCAGTGTTCCGCAAACTTTTCGTGTTTCAGGTACATGTAAGAAAACATAAATTTTTGGACGTACACCATAAATAAACGTCTCTTCCTGTAGATGTCGTACAAGGCGACTAAGGGAAATACATTATCAAACATCGATAAGGCCTCCCCAACCCGTCTGGCCAGCGTGGGGAGTGTAGGCCAAATCCTCCTTCCGTCTAGGACGGACGAGAGAGGGTTGTGCTCCTGTAGTGGAGACTAAAGTACTGTAGTAAAAGAAAGACTGTAGTGAAGACCTGATGGTGATGAAATAAATAAAACTGCATTAATTCAAAAAAATATTATTTATTACAATTCAAAACTTATCCATATTCTTACATCTACTAACAAAGTTTATTGGTTTAACTTCAAAATACAATAATTATGACTCAGTTCCCATAGACTACAATTTGGCATTATGCTACATTTTCATCTGTGTTAATTCACAACCCGGCCACTCCATACAAATGTCACGGTATGAACTACTACATATGAACAAACACGTCTGTGTAGAGCGCGAATGAGCGTGTGTGCGTGCGGCGCCATACAATCTGTTCCAGATTTGTCTCAGAGGGGAGGTGAGATCGACACGAGAGAGCGGCGGGGAGGGGCCATATTGTACATATGTCAATGACAAGTAAATTAACTCCTCACGTGCCACGGTCCCATGGTGGGCACAGAGTTTGTACTGCGCTAAAATTCGCCGCATGCGAAAGGTTAAAGTGACGTCACTAAAGATGGGCAAAATCCCAGACATTTTCAATAAGTGCCCAGTAAGCACGAGAGGATCAGGGGGAGGGTCAAGGGGGTCATGAACATGTCTGTTTGTCTTGGTCTGGGTGTTTTCTATATATTATAAGTATGTATTTACAAAGAAAATATGTAATTTAAGTACATTTATCAGTTGTCTTGTACCCATAGTACAAGCTTTACGCTTAATTTGGGACTAGATGGCGCTGTGTAAATTGTCCAGAAATATTAAAAAAAAAATATCTAAAGAGATTACTTGGACGGTAACAGACGCGGGAGTAAAGTACCTTGCCTTCCTCTTGCCACATTTAAACGCATCTATAAGTAAAAATATCTTAGGCAAAGACACAGATGTAGATGCAGCATAAAACCAACTACAGACGTAGTGCGGTGCGTTACTCTTAAGTCCAGTATATCGATAAGTCGATAGTGTATCAAAACATTTAATTTTCTTAATTATATAGGTACATTCTATACATACATACATTTTACTATGAACATAATCACGTTTTAAGACATAACTCATCGGCATGACTCATTGTCATGTTCCCCCTAAGCCGACCGTGCAAGCGAGAGCGCGGCACGATCGGCCTAACCGTTCGGCTTGTGACGCATCTATCTCGCTTCCACTCCATCGACCGATGTTTTGTTATGACGTTATCACGTAAAATTATCGTCCGTAAACCGACTTTACATACAACCAATTTTTTTTAGTAAAAAATATGAAAATACAAGAATTCAGAAGGCCGCATATATAGAAATATCGACATAGAAGATAGCGATAGAACTCAGGTAGCGCGGCATTAGTAGTTAGTAGTAGTAGGGTGTCACAAGAGGCGAAGCGAGGGAGTGCGGGGGTGCCCTCCTTTTGTACCCCCCATACCCCCGACCGCAATGAACGTACTCCCCAACAGTATAGTTACGTAACATTAACGACTTTTTGAAATGACAATATTTCACTTATAACTACGTATACGTCGGTCGCTTTGTTCATTATTATTATGAAGTAAATTAGTCTATAACAAATGGACCGTGTTATGCAGAATGAATCTAACTGACAAGCTATGACAAATTGAGAGATATACACAGCGAGAAACTTCAAATCGAGTTTTATATATTCGCAACAGATTCTAGCAATTTGATGACATATACTTCACAAAACTAATACTGTGTGATATTTTTATTCCTATTAAACTTTAAATAGCTTTAACTTAAAAGTAACAAAATGGCGATTGGTTCTATTCTGCATAACAGGGTCCAAAATGATGTTTAATAACATAGAAAATTAACTTAAAGCATAAGAGCGTGGAAAAGTAACACGTAAATTCATATAAACATTTTGGGGTGTAAGTCACCGCAATCTTTAGAGCCAAAGCCAACCTCACCTGCACATGGTGCACCCTGACGACTAGCGAAAGAATGCGATAATCTCTTGAATTAAGGATTAGAATTTTGAAGTGAAAACTTCTTTAGGTGCGTTGGTTATTTTTTGAGATGGGTAAAAACCAAACTCGCGACACTGTAACCGTAACCGACACCGGTCTGTTTAGTTTAGTAGTGCACAATATTTCCTGACGATACAAAAAATACACACGTAATTGTTCAAGTTTTCACTTCTGTCGGCACTCCGGAGTGCCACTGTGTTTTTTTTCATTTGATAGTTCAATTCTTGAAAAAGGCCTATGTAACATCACGATATGGCTATTAAAAGCCAAAATTGAGGAGGAAACCACAACGAATAGCTAATTAATGTAAGAATCCCATCAAAACAGTAGCGCTCATGTCGTGTGTTTGAATTCGAATATTTAGCTGTATTAACTATATTTTTAACGTGACAATGTCTTATAAATCGACGTACGCCTGCACGCACGAAAAAGCATGACTCATTGTCACGTTTCGCCTGAGCCGCGCGTGCAAGCGAGAGCGCAGAACAAGCGATAGAGAAGCACGATCGCCCTGTTTCTTATGACGTTATCACGTAAAATTATCAACCGCAAACCCACTTTACAGAAAACATTTTTTTTTCTTTTTGAATAAAACTTACTAGTTTATTCAGTAAAAAATATTTTAAACAATGTCTGATATTCTTTTCGAAGCGTTTTCTTAACAATTTCTATAGAAACGAGGCCATTGTTAGAACCCTGTTCATCAAATTCGAGAAAACTGTTGTCAAATCGAGTGAATGAATGAAAATCGAGTCAACGAATATTTATTTGCAATTAAATAAGGAATTATGGTAAATATAGTTTCTTCTTTAGCTACTTGGATTACCATGCAAAAAATAGTTGATAAAATAAGTTGTCAAATTAATAATTATAAAATATTTTTTAATTTTAGAAAATGTATAGTGAATACACAGTGAGAATTTTTAATATTTAGTTAACACATTTTTTTTAATTCCTTCATTGATATAATATGATGTACTTGTCATTCATTATTCAATAAAATCCACTACTAGGTGGATTTATTAAAATTAATCCATTAAAAAACAAAATAATTAGTTTATGTCCGATTTGAAATGGTTTTTCATAATATATACACAAATACAGTGTAGTATGTATATTTTCTGAAAAACGAACGGAAAAAGAAAAAAGTTGAGCAATTTTAGATACGAACTCTTAATACGGCCAAAAGAACAAATATTTATGTCCATTAACAAAATTATTGGTGAATTTAAATCGAAAGTAACAGATATTTTTTTAAAAACACTTTAGTGTCTAAAACACGTTACTATTCCAAATAGTATATGCTTGGTAACCTCTGTCGTCACTGACTCATTTGCTGTGTAGCTCACACTGACTGAGACCTCGTATTGGGCGAAGAAGTGCCCCCCCCTGATGGACCGATGAGCTCAAGAAAAGGATAGGAAGCGGCTGGATGCGGAAAGCGGAGGATCGCATATGGTGGAAGGCATTAAGGAAGGCATAACAATATATATAGCAGTGGATACATACAGGCCGATGAAGATGAATATTATTTATTCTGAAATATTGTAATATTGTTTCAATAGTAGACTGTCTTAAACAATTAATCATGTTGGCTTCATTAATACAAATATCACAAAACATATCTGAAACTCCCACTTATCTAGTTTATTACACTTATTATGAAAGAATGGAACATTAACAAATTACTTCGTTTGAGTGAACTAAAAGAGTGACATCACAGCTTACCGCTTACGGTACAGTATGGAGGGTAGAGGTAAGAAGAACTAACTGTAATATAAAAAAGTGTCCGCTGACAAGCAGCAAATTGGTGGCGCCACAGGAAACAAGACAATTTTAAACATAGCGCCAAAAGTCATAAGAGTAAGATGGTTGGATGTTTAATCAAATCAAATTAAAATATCTTTATTCCTTGGACTTTATATAGCACTTAGAAACGTCATACAAATTAAATATAAGAACATGTATCTAAATCATTACTACTCTAAATCCGCAGAGCTTAGATTCACTTTCATCACACTATCTTGAATGTGAAAGTGAATTTAAGTGCCAGTTCCGGCGACGGGGCTTCTTGAGAAGAACTGGCAAGAAACTCAAGGCCGACTCTTTTAATTGCCAATATCGTTACATTAAATACAAATACAATCATTAACATAACATAACAATACCAATTCATTTCCAAATACTTTTAGCATTTATGTAATCTGAGATACAATAGTAAGCCTTTTGACATAGTCTAGTTTTGATATATTTCTCAAATTTACCCATGGATAATTTAAACGCGTCGTTTAGAAGTTTATTGTCACTCAGCACACTTCACTTCGTTTACGACTGCTATGTTCACATCACATCTTCTTGCTACTCTAGTGCTATCGGTGAGAGAGAAATTGTAATTCGCTGCTCACCACAGGACACTTTTTCAACTTGCTTCCCATTTACGACGGTTCTCCTTACGTCTACCCTCCATACAGCCAAATTATCTATGAATTGAATTGCGGCACCACAGACTATATGAAAACGACAATACAATTTCAGATGTTAAACATTGTCGGTGCACACGGCCGTTGGTTAACGTGAAACGTGTATATCAGCGATCATCGCACTGTCATGTGTGAGTCGTGAGTTGTACTGAATATACAACAAGCGAGAGCCCCTCCCACGAACGCCGGCTGCACGCACGCACGAAAAAGCATGACTCATTGTCACGTTCCGCCTGAGCCGAGCTTGCAAGTGAGAGCGCGTAACGAGCGTCCATTCCACTCCATCGGCCGATGTATTCTTATGACGTTATCACGTAAAATTTTCGTCCGTAAACCGACTTTACAACTTAAAAGCGGCAAACCCGAAGTCCATTAAATGGTAGATCAATGTATTTACCCTTAAATCTAGTAGAAACTGATTAATCTTTCCATCTCTCTCTCTAACTTTGTACTGTCGCCCGATGGTGTGAGGAGATAGGAGAGCTTGTTACCGACTCGATGCATAATTCTGAAGCTTGTTCTGCTAAATCTGTTGTTATCTGTGGAAGAAAAAAATGTTCTAGAATAATGCTTGTAAGTGAAACTACTATTCTAGAAGAAAAAGAATGTTCTACAATAATATTTGTAAGTGAAACTACTAAAAAACTACTACAATAAATATACTAGAATAGTAGAAAAGAAATGTTCTACAGTTATGCTTGTAAGTGAAACTACTATTCTAGAAGAAAAAGAATGTTCTACAATAATATTTGTAAGTGAAACTACTAAAACTACTACAATAAATATACTAGAATAGTAGAAAAGAAATGTTCTACAGTTATGCTTGTGAGTGAAACTACTATTCTAGAAGAAAAATAATGTTCTACAATAATATTTGTAAGTGAAACTACTAAAAATCTACTACTATAACTATACTAGAATAGTAGAAAAGAAATGTTCTACAGTTATGCTTGTGAGTGAAACTACTATTCATATTTAATATTAATATTTAACACCAATGTATTTCTACCCATGTTTATGAACAAATAAATAAATTATTATGAATTATTATTATTATCATTGTTATTCCAGAAGAAAAAGAATGTTCTACAATAATATTTGTAAGTGAAACTACAAAAATAACGATCTACAATTAAGCTTGAATAAAAAATGTTTTGCTTGTAAGCGAAACTACTATTCTAAAAGAAAAAACATCGTCGTGGACCCTTATTTATCCCACTGCTGGAAAATAGGCCTCCACTCAATAGAAGGGGTTTAGAGCATACTCCACCACGCTGCTCAACTGCGGGTTGGCGGAGGCCAGTGTTTTCAAGCCGCCTAAAGGCCACTGATTTGACTTAACGACTGTCATCTAATGACTACAGCCGGGACCGACGGCCTAACGTGCCCTCCGAAGCACGGAGGAGCTCGAGATAAATAAACCCATCCATGGACAGGCTACGGCCGACGTTGCTTAACTTGCGTGTCCGATTAGACTGACACATCGGGCACCTCCTCATCGTAAGGTTTAAAACAATTTTCTTTACTTGTTGTTACAGGTAAACAGCAATTTTAATACTACACACATGAGGGCGACAAATTTATAGTAACTGTTGGTCACCCATCTCCGTCCTGTCAGCAGCAAACATTGCTTACCTTATGTTGTGCGTGTGCCGTGCAGTCTGGCGGTAGTTTGAGGGCTTTCAACAAAGCGGCAAGATGGTGGGGAGGTTCTCCAGCTGCAAGCGCAAGCTGCACTAGTCGGGAACCCATCTCGGTCCTGGCTGCGGCGTGACGTGCTGACCTGGGAATAATTAAAGGTTAATTCCATAGAGATTAATTTTTTTTTATTGCTACTTTTTGATTACAATTTAATTGTATTTTTGGGCATTTAAATTAAGTGTAAATTAAATTGGGGTGTAAGTAGCTCACTGATAACGAGCCGACCTATGTCGAGCCCGACTGGGGAAGTACCACCACATTACAGAAGACAAATCTTACACTTGAGGATTATTCTGTTCCGCGAGTGAGGTCACGAAACGCAAGGAAAGCTACGTTTGCATAACGTCTTTCTATTGCTTCTATGGTAACATCAGGCGGGTCATATGATTGTTTGCGGAGTGAAAAAATATTAATAAAATTGATAAAACATTAGCTATTACCCGCGATTTTAGAAATCGTAATTTTATTGAGATGTAAAAAGGACATGAACATGAAACATTTGATGTGTCAATGTGATGCCTATAGCGATGCCCTAGCTGGAAAACGAATGATAATCCTAGGAAAGTCGTACCCAAACCTGGAAGACTACAAGCTCTTCTCAATTAAAGGCGTGCTGAAGTATATGAAACATGTCTTCAGACAGTCAGTGGCGAGTTACTAAAGAATAGGGAGCGCACAAAAGATCCAAGAGGGTCGACGTAGCATTGGACCCATTTCAGAATAAGATCCTATGTCAAGTATTGGCGCGTACTCTAACCCCACGAGAATCTAGATTTTCGAACAATTGCATACTTGCAATTTAAGAAAAATAAACTTTATTTATTACTAATGGCATCAAACGAAACGTTGCAGGCGCGTTTTCTAGCCCAATCGGCATTCTCAATGTTCGAATATTTATAGAATTAATATAAATAATGTTTCAACCAATATTTGATAAATTTCTGAATAAATAATTGAATTTTTATTTGTTCGTGTTAATCCAAGATTACTGTACGGATTTTTATACGGTTTTTACTAATAAATATTTATATATTCCTGGATAAATTTACACACCGTCATCCAGCCTCAAACTAAGCAAAGCTTGTACTATGGGTACTATTTAACTGACAGAATACTTAAATAAATTTTATTTTATAAATACATACATACAAATTGTATGTATTTATTTACAAAATAAAATTTATTTAAGTATTCTGTCCATACAATACATAGAAAACACCCAGACTACGACAAACAGACATGTCCATACACACAAACATTTGACTTGTGTGGGAATGGAACCCACAGCCTCGGAGTCAAAGTATCCATCGCTAGCCATTCGACCATGGAGCTCGTCGCCAATAAAAAGAAAGATTAGGATTATTAAGATTATTACTTGATTATCTAAGAAGCTTACAGTTAATTATTAATTAGTTTTACCCATATGTAATTGTAGTACTGCGTAGTGCGGGTTGATAGTTAAAATTAAAACTGAATTAAAATAAAAACAAAATAAAGATAAACGACTCACTGAGGCTGTAGTTGTTGCAATGCCCTGCAAGCAGCTGAAACAAGCGGTCTGAGCGCTTCAAGTTTATCAGCGACGCCGCTGCGCCCTGCTCCGTCCGCTGACGCACAAGACACTAGCCCGCGGATCTGTTTGCAAAAGAAAAAGAAACATTATTGTAATGACAGTGTAGATATTGAAATGTTATATCTAATACATAAAATTCTCGTGTCGCTGTGTTTGTTACCAAACTCGTGCGAAACGGCTGGACCGATTTTTATGAAATTTTGTGTGCATATCGGGTAGGTCTGAGAATCGGCCAAGATTATTTAAGTACCCCTAAATGATAAGGGTGACATATCTCTAAATATGTTTCTTTTATTTTATTTATATGATGACAGATCTTTTTATATTTATTTTATTATGATTTACCATTGAAAAATTTACATATACCTTCAAATTTTCACCCTTCTACCATCAACCCATAAATTTATATGGCAAAACAACGTTTGCCGGGTCAGCTAATCATCATCATCATTATCATCAGGTCCATTTTAGTCTCCACTACAGGAGCACGACCCTCTCTCGTCCATCCAAAACGGAAGGAGGATTTGGCCTACACTCCCCACGCTGGCCAGACGGGTTGGGGAGGTCTGATCGATGTTTGGTAATGTATTTCCCTTAGTCGCCTTGTACGACGTCCACGGGAAGAAACGGAGTGATTCTATTCTAGTCTGCCGGAAACGGCCAATGTTGCGAATATATAAAACTCTATTTGCAGTTTCCCGCTATGTATATCTCTCAATTTGGCTTAGTTTGTGAGTTGGATCTATTTTGCATAACAGTCCAATTTCATTTCATGGCCGACTCTGTGAAATCAATGTGTAATGTGAGTACCTCGTCGCAGACGTGGAGGTAGTGGTACAGAGCTTGGCCGCCACTCTCCCAGCCGCTCACTTCGTGCCGCTTCGCTGCCTCGTTCATCTTCTCCAACAGGGGAGATATGCTTTGGAGATTATCTGGTAGACAAACAATATTTAATGTAATACTTTATAGTTAGATGGCGCCACACTGCGACTTCACAGCAGTAAAATATAAAATGCAAAAATTCGTTAGCATCACAAACTTTCCTGGTAGCTCAGTTGGAAGAGCACTCGGTACACCGGTAATCGAGAGGTCGTGGGTTCAAATCCCACCAAGGCAGGGAAGATGATTTTTCCATTTTTAAATATTTATTTATTTCTGGCATTTTCTAACGAATGGCCGATATCAAGTATTTAAATAATAAATATTCAATGTAATTTTATTGTACACTAGCTTCGCGCCCGCAGCTTTGCTTGCTGCAATTTTATATACTATAAAGCAGTAAAAACTGTGTCAATACATTAAATAAATATTCCTGGACAAATTACACTCGGCCATCTAGTCCCAAACTAAGCAAAGCTGGTATTATGGGTACTAGATGACGGATATTATACTTATATATTTTTCTTTTGTAAATACATACATATATAATACATAGAAAACACCCAGACCAAGACAAAAACACGTGTTCGTGCACACAAATATTTGTCTTCGGGGCCATCCATAAATTA
Organism: Hypsopygia costalis; assembly: GCA_937001555.2. Lineage (NCBI taxonomy): Eukaryota > Metazoa > Arthropoda > Insecta > Lepidoptera > Pyralidae > Hypsopygia > Hypsopygia costalis. The sequence goes on from OW443355.2 coordinate 3,467,898, forward strand.
CGTCACACGATTTTCATGATTTTTGACCCCTCCCCCCGTCCTTGTCACAAATGGTCACATTTGTGAGACTCCCCCCTAATGTGACGTCACATATTTTGCAAATTTACAAATGTTGTTGAGTTTTACGTTAATAGTTCAAAGATCGTGTTACAACACTTAGATTATAAGAGATTTTGAAATGTCACGTCACGAAATTTAGGACCCCTCCCACCCCCTTGTCACACAATGTCACACTTCGTCGACCCCCTCCCGCTTAACGTGTGACGTAATTGATGGATGGCCCCTTGTGTGGGTGATCGAACCTGCGACCTCGGAGTCGAAGTGCCCAATATTAGCCATTACGATCATTGAGCTCGTCAAATAACAAAAATACTTGCGAAAGTTATTATCAACTTTTATCCATGAAATTTGTATTAAACCCGACATCCATTTGGTTGACAGGTCAATGCAATGTAAGTAGTATTAAGTTCATGTCTCACCAGATAACACGACGTCCGGCAATAGTTTGTCTAGCAGGACCTTGTGCGCTGCGTTCCATTGGCAAGCACCCACCAGATGCTCAGCTTGAACTAATGGAAGATTCTAGAAAGGAATAAATATACATTTTGTTTATTGGTATAAAGCTTGTTTCTTTTTTACTGGGATTTGGGTCTACCACACATTCCCACCATTGTGTCTCCTGTGTAGCCAGGATTAACAGCGGCGACCGCCAAAAAAGGCAATGAACAGTGAAGTCCATTGCAGTTCCGGGGGTAAGATTACGGCTGCCTTGGAACTCACAAAGAATTTAATCAGAAGAAATTAGTAGGAGTAAGAAGCTTTTGGAATTTGACTTTCCCTCTTAGCTATGTGAGAGACAGCAATATGGCAAATAAGGCATTAAAAGAGATGGCTAGTCAAGTGAAGCTAAACTGCCGTGCATCACGCATTTTAAGTATTTAACACTATTGGGGACCTAAAACATTGAGTTGTTACCTAACACATTGATTCCAATAATACGAAAACCATAGTGATTCAAATGAAACGAATGAAAATGATGAATGAATACGTTATATGCACTAAAATTAGCTCAAAGCGGCAGCGCTTCCCCCTCCCCCGCACGCGATATTCCATAGTCCTTACTTAGCGTAATAAATTCTTTGATCCTTCATCTATCTAGTGGTGTGATTGAATTTTGGATGGAGATGATAGATATGTAGCTGCAACACCAAACTGTATCTCCCCTTCCCCACGAATTTGTAGTCATTCGTGTTTTACCCGACTGCCGAAGGAGGGTTATGTTTTTCGAGCGTATGTATGTATGTCTTATTATTCGGCACGCTCTACAGCCTAAACCGTTTGACAGACATCAACATAAGAGGTGTCGTTAGATTCGTCTTAATCACGCGAGTGACATAGGCTATATCAAATATAAAAAAAATCAATATGGCGGCTGTGAGCCGCAAAATTGTAGTTGGAGTAAATTTTGTTTTCTTCTAAATATATCCATAAGGGTATCAAAATAAAGGTCTCGATGACATTTCAAATATATATTTCAATTTCAAATTTCAAATATATATTTGATATAGTTTTTGCCTGCGGCATGGCTTGTGTGGAATTATATTATTATTGTTGCGCGTGATTAATAAATCTGTTGTAGGTGCAGTCGGGTTTTTTGATTTTTTAAATTAACTTAACTTGTTTGAATTGCCTCCCTATGTAAGCAATTTTAAAGCCATATCCACGTCAAAAGTAACGTTCCTCACCATGTAATCAGCGCGATATGCTTGTGCCAGCAGCAGCCACGTCTCGGGCACCTGCAGCCGCCGCACCAGCTGCAGCCGGCCGGCCAGCGGGGGACAGTCGGCCTGCGCCGGCGCGTGCCGGCATAACACGCCGCGGATCAGGTGGCCGCGGCTGTTCGTAACAAATATAAATAAATAAATAATAAATAAATATTGTCAGACAAATTACACAGCGCCATCTAGCCCCAAAGTAAGCGAAGCTTGTGTTAGTAGACAACTTATACGTAAATACATTTTTTTAAACTTATGATACATAGAAAACAACCAGACTAAGACAAACAGACATGTTCATGCACACAAATGTTTGTCCTATGTGGGAATCGAACCCACGAGCGTTGGTGTCGAAGCCGCGTCATTGACCGCTACGCCACCGAGCTTGTCACTACATAGCAAGGTCGTGTGGGGGGGGGGGGGGGGGGCAGTTGATATGGTTAATGAGACAAGTATGACGTCGATAAATAAAAACCAGACGCGCCAACGGCCTGCGCTTGACAACAGCTGCGTGCCTCGTACCATGAAACATAGTGAGCGCACAGCGATTGCGACAAACGTAACCTCTCGTCATACAGTATGCGACACATAAGCGACAGTCGCTATTTCAAAACTTCTCATAATATTTATCAACTCTCGGCGAACAGAGTTTAGGTAAAGTCAAGAGCTTACGAAGTTTTTCACTTGTAGTACGAGCCTTACGTCTACAGCGATTGTAATAACGGTACAGACTCCAACGTGTAAAGCTTCACGAGTTCTTGACTGTACCATAAATAAAACTTATAAATGAATAGAATCTCTGGAGGGGGGATAGCTGCCCCTCCCTGCCCCCCCTTGGCGACGCCCTTGCTACAGAGTACCCCACAACAAGATACACGGTGTACTTTTAAATAGGCTATTTTCCAATGTTTAAAAATTGTATAAATTATTTAACAATATCGTAAAATAAAACTATAAAGATCTGCAAACTTTCATTCTAATATCTTCAGTCAGACTCTTTTTTAGCGTCGATCAAAGTTTGGCGGGAAAGTCCATTTTAAAAGTATGAAATTATTAAAAAATAATATTTCCATTGGAGAAGCAATAAAAAATACTATAACTTTTATTATGGATACTAATCACATAAACGTAATATTTAACATAGCTGTCGTACAAATTTCAGATTTGATGCATACAAAATACAAACCTGTGACGTCATAATTCGGTAGTATTTTGTATGGAGCGTTTTGGGGCAGTCTAAAAATTGTGATTTTCAAATTAACATATCTCGAGAGATTTTTGTGCTATCGAAGTAATTCTTTCACCTATGGTTATATTATGGAGACGTTTCTACATATCAAACCGAAAAAAATGTTAGTCAAATAGCCTATTCTGATAATTCCTGAATAGGATATTCCTGAACAAATGACACACGGCCATCTAGTCCCAAACTAAGCAAAGCTTGTACTATGGGTACTAGATGACTGATATTATACCTAAATATGTTTTTTTTTTTGTAAATGCATCTAGGTATATAATACACAGAAAACACGCAGACCGAGACAAACTTGTGAACACAAGATAAATCTTGTGCGGTGATCGAATCCGCGACCTCGGAGTTAAAGTGTGCATTGCTACCCATTTGACCACCGAGCTCGTCAAGAAGACAATTATGTTGATAGTATTAATCACAAATCAATAAAAAAAAACAAAAAATGATCAACCATAAATGCGGTATGGCCATCGGAAGATTTTTTTTTTTTTTTATACTTCGTCGGGTGGCAGACAAGCATACGGCCCGCCTGATGTGAATAAAATATCGCTCGCGCGCCACCACCCCCGCTGCCAACGCAGCATCTCCTTCCTGTCTGGTGACTTCACTCACTCGCAGGAACACAACAACCCTCAAGGGAATTGTTATTTGGCTGCGGTATTCTGTGAGGTGGAGGTACATTCCCCAGTCCGGTTGCTTACAATTACGCTCCCTACCTCTCTTTTCGCCAGAGCTTCGTTTGTCAGTCAGCAGGGTGCACCGCGTGCAGGTGAAGTTGGCTTTGGTTCAAAGGTGTTGATGAACCACTTACACCCCTAAGATTTCTTGTTTATCCCCGAGATTCAAGTTTACTATGTAGGTAGAAGGTACGTGGGGTTGTCACGCATGCACCCTTTCCGCGCTCACCGCTATAGCTTCAATGACAATATTGCGTATGGAACGTGTCGTCCCACACGCACGCGCGGAAACAACGCAGCGGTGGTGGCAACTTGTGGCACTGGCGACGCGCCTTCAGCGGTTATCAACATTACAGTATACGCTAAAATCACAGATACTACAAAAACTAAACTGATTTTGATGTTTTTTTAAGGTATAGTTTTTTTTTATTGTTTTGCGACCAGTAACAACTACACAATCGTCTCTATCAATTTGACCAGTCATTAAAATTACACCATGTAGCGGGAATTATTTTATCTAATCTCATACTGAAATTTACACATTAAAAAACTGAACACAGTATCATAATGACAGTCTTTACGCACAAGCTATCAAAATAAATTTAAAAAGTTATTTTTCGATACAGCTCTTCTATGGACAACTGTATCGTAAAATAACTTTTTTACCATTTCGATACAGCTTCAGCCCTGGATACAGGTATTTTAAACAGGTTGCAATGCAAATACATTGCAACTATGCAAATTTTTTCTACATAATCTGTGAACGCGGCGCCGCGCGGCGCGTCGCGCATGCGCACTACGCATGCTCGATCTGCAAATGGATTTTTATGTAAGAATTATAGCTGATAGATTAACTTCATGGTTGTATTTAAAATATTATTATCATATATTTCATGAGATTAGATAAAGTAGTGTATGAAACTGCACATAATTAGGTATTAAAATACTCGTGTGGTATTATTATAACACTCGCCTTCGGCTCGTGTTATAAACTCACACTCGTATTTTAATAACCCTTATTATGCAACAGTTTCATAAACTACTATTACGTCACAAACATTCGTATTGTAAAGACGATACTGATGATTGTTGGCACTTGGTGGAACATTATTATCATAATGTTATAATAACACACGTGTACTGTTCCACGTAACTATATTTAATTTTACCGACCGGTTTCGCCGCTAAGGCATTATCAAGGTAAAGAGAAATAGAAACACAAATACCATCTGTTTACCTTGATAATGCCTTAGCGGCGAAACCGGTCGGTAAAATTAAATATAATTACGTGTAACAATACAAGTGTTTTATTATAACATTATGACTCATATTGTAAAATGAGAAAAAATTGTAAAATTTGTCTTGTGCGGGGATCGAACCCGTGACCTCGGTGTCAAAGTGGCCATTGCTAGCCGTTCGACCACCGGGGACGTCAATATACTCACGCTATTTCGTTGGGATGATATGCCAATGCTTGTATCGCTCTGTGCCATAGACCACACGCTTCTAGTTGATCAGCGATGCCCGTTATGCTCTCAATGGTCGGGTTCCCGAACCACGTGCCCAGGAGGAAACTGTAATAAACAATAATAAATATTCTGGCGTGCATACGCTTTTAAAATTGTTAAAGTCTAAGTGAAGGGAATCCAAAAAAAAAAACTTTATTTACAAACAAAAGTCTTTTTTTTAGGGTTTTTTTAGGGTTCCGTACCCAAAGGGTAAAAAGGAACCCACCTAACTTACTAAGGCTCCGCTGTCCGTCCGTTCGTCTGTCACCAGTATCTGTATCTGTATCTCATGAACCGTGATAGTTAGACAGTTGAAATTTACACAGATGATGTATTTCTGTTGCCGCTATAACAACAAATACTAAAAAACATAATAAAATAAATATTTAAGGGGGCTGCCATACAACAAACGTGATTTATTTAGCTCGTTTTTGCTCGCAATTGATAACAGCAATAGGTAGACGCTTGAAATACTCACATAATATTTAGTTATTTATTCACTTTAAAAATAAATAATTAAATGAAAGAAAATCATATATTTAAGGGGATCTCCCATACAACAAACGTGTATTTTTTTTGCCGTTTTTATAGATAATGGTACGAACCCATCGTGCGCGAGCCCGACTCGAACTTGGCCGGTTTTTTAAGAACAGCAATTAGTTGCAAGCAGTGCGAGCTACACAGCAAACGAGTCAATGACGAGAGAGGTCAAAAACATTTTTAGACACTAAAGTTTAAAAAAAATTGGTTGTCTTGTAGTCTGTTTACGGACGATAATTTTACGTGATAACGTCATAAGAAAACAACGGCCGATGGAGTGGAAGAGAGATAGATGCGTCACAAGTCGAACGCTTAGGCCGATCTTCCTCTCTACTCATTTATGTTTTTTTTATTTATATAAAATAATATGTATTTAAATAACAATATAAATAAGTATATTTGTATACCATAAGCTGTAGTCGAGTGGGTCTGGCGTGTACGAAGCCGGCCTTAAAGTCGGCCTTATGTTCCGAGACCGAGCGCGGAGCAACTCGTACCGGAGATCCAGGATACGGCGGACGCGTTCGTTCTGAAATAAAACAATTTTGTTAAAAATAAAGACATTTTTCTTAACTTCAGTCGAAATACATTTAGAAAAACTGTATCACTAACATGGCCGAATTGATAATAAAATGCTGGCAGTGGGTATTTTGTACCCATCTCGTTGCCTACCACACTATTGCATTTAATTGTACAGTATGCCTGCAATTGGTATTTCATACCCATCCTACCCATAAATCTAGTTGTCTGCTACATTATTACTATTATTACATTTCATTTTACTACTTACCTCACTAACAACTTCGTATTCATCACAGTACGAAGGAAAGGGGCATTTCATACCCATCTCATTGCCTTCTACATTATTATTACCATTATTACATTCAATTGTACTACTTACCTCGCTAACAACTTCGTATTCATCACAGTACGGAGGCAATGGGTATTTCATACCCATCTCGTCGCCTTCAATAGTGGACAAATCAATTTCATCGTAATCATCACTGTTGGTGAAGAAGCTGGTGTATTTCATCATCATTTGTTCTAACGTCGGCACTTGAGGGCAGAGATACCTGGTGACAAAAAAAAGTCGATCTGACGGGCCGGTTGTTGGCGTGGTGACGTCGCCATTTTTATATATATGTTACAATCAATGTAATAAATTGGTCATTATTTATAATGGCCGGCCACTGTAATAAATTGTCAGTTATTAATAATTAAGCTTACTTGACACCACATCATTCATCATCTAGGTTGACGGAGCTCCGCGGCGGAGCGCTTATTTCCGATGACAGATATCAAGAAAACCCTAACCTAACCAAAACATGTTTTATTACATTAAACAAGTATCGGTCAGTATGAATAATAAATAACTAATTTATTACATTGACCATATGAGAGGGGGCAATTGAGCATGTGGGTCACCTGATGGAAAGCAATCACCACTGCCCATGGAGATCAGCAACACCAAGGGGTCGCCGATCCGTTACCAGCGTATATACTCCTTTCTTTCTTTCCGGTGACCTCACTCGCAGGAACACAACAACCCTCAAGGGAATTGTTATTTGTGATATTATCTACTGAGCTATCAATGCGAATACTTTATTATGATGTCACAAATAATATTTTATCTAATCTCATACTGAAATTTAGAGATTAAAAAACGAAACACAGAATCTTAATGTCAGTCTTTTACGCACAAGACATCAAATAAATTTGAAAAGTTACTTTTCGATACAGCTCTTTATGGACAGCTGTATCGAAAAATAACTTTTTTATCCATTTCGATACAGCTTCAGCCCTGGGTTCAGATACATTAAACAGGTTGCAATGCAAATGCATTGCAACTTTACAAAAAAATTCTACGCACGCATGCTCGATCTGCAAATGGATTTATAAGTAAAAAATAAAGCTGTTAAATTAACTTCATGGTTTTATTTAAAATAATATTATTATCATCTATTTCATGAAATTAGATAAAGTAGTGTACGAAACTGCACATAATTAGGTCTTAAAATACTCGTGTGATGCAATTATCACATTCGCTTTCGGCAAATAAACTCACTGGTTTTTAAGAACCCTTATTATACCATCATAAACTATTATTCTTGCTTCACTACAGGGGCATAAAACATACCTAGCAGTAGCATGCAGCGCTCGCAGCCAATCGACTTCTAGCAGTTTGTCGCGCGGCGAGCTCAGACCTGCGATTAGTCGCAAAGTCGCCAGTCTGTACGACGAAATCAGCTTGTCTGCGCCGCACTCACGCCATAACGATATTTGTCGGGCTACTAATGACCGGAAGAGGGGGTCACCTAGAAAAAAAATTAAAATGTACTCGAGTTTTGCCATATGGAAATATTTTTTTCGAGAAACCAATTCGGATTCAATATTCATTGTTAAGAAGACAGACAGAAGTATTTTTTTTATAAGAAATAGGTATATATTTTATTTTTATTTAAAAAACCCGATATATATATATATATATATATATATATATATATTTATTTGACGAGCTCGGTAGTTAGCAATGGCCACTTTGACACCGGGGTTCGATTCCCGCACAAGACAAAGATTTATGTGCATGAACACGTCTGTTTGTGTTGGTCTGGGTGTTTCCAATGTTATATTTATATTTATTTACAAAAAAAAATGTATTTAAGCACATTTAATTTATCAGTTGTCTAGTATCCATAACACAAGCTTTGAGCTTAATTTGGGACTAGATGGCGTTGTGTAAAACGGCCAGAAATATTTATTTATTTATATTATATAAAAATGAATCCCTGTTTTTAATTATATAGATAATAGATTAACAAAAATATCTTTGTGAAAGCTTTTTTTTTACAGCCCTGCGACCTGCGGCGACCCCCTTGTAGGGGCTAATAGGACCCCCTATGAGGTCCTCACACACACTTTGAAAATCACTGGTCAACATACAAACAACATACAAAAAAAAAATACAAATCTAATAATAAACTTTTTAGACGCAATGTAAATATAACTCACCCGCAGATTGCGCTATAAGTGTTGCCATATTCAAATCGCCGTTTTCTTTAGAAACTTTACATGCTTCTAATATTCTGCCGCCTAACAATAATGTCCATACTTGAGAGCTGTGACCATCCGCTTCTGTAAAACAAGTTAAGTTAATTAAAAAAAACAAAAAACCCGACTCACCTACTACAGATTTATTAATCACGCGCAACAATAATATAATTCCACACAAGCAAAGCCGCAGGCAAAAACTAATATAGCAAATATATATTTGAAATCAGGTTATCGAGACCTTTATTTTGATACCCATATCGATATATTTAGAAGCAAAAAAAATTACTCCAGCGACAATTTTACGGCTCACAGTCGCCATATTGATTTTTTTTATATTTGATATAGCCTATGTCACTCGCGTGATTAAGACGAATCTAACGACACCTCTTATGTTGGAATCTGTCAAACGGTTTAGGCTGTAGAACGTGACAAATAATAAGACATACATACATACATACGCTCGAAAAACATAACCCTCCGTCGGCAGTCAGGTAAAAAGAAAATTATTTAATGACGTCACAATAATACAATAACTATAACTGAAAGAATTACTTCGATAGCATAAAAACTTCTCGAGATATGACAACTTGAAGATCACAATTTTGGACTATCCCGAAAACGCTCCATACCACCACGTTATGACGTCACACCACGCTATTTTATACGCATTCAATCAGAAATTTGTAGGACAGCTATGTTAAATATTGCGTTTATGTAGCTAGCGATGTAACAAAAATTATAATATTTTTAATTGTTTCTACAATGGTATATTTATTTTTTATTATAAACATTGGTCACAGGCCTATTTGTATGAAATTAGATACTGTATAGAAGACGAGCTCGGTGGTCGAATGGCCAGAAATGACCACTTTTAGGTAGCGGGTTCGATTCTCGCACATGGCAAACATTTGTGTGCGTAAACATGTCTGTTTGTCTTGGTTTGGATGTTTTCTATGTATTATATAGGTATATATTTACAAAAAAAAAAATCAAGTATAGTATCAGTTATCTAGAACCAATAGTACAAGCTTTGCTTAGTTTGGGACAAGATGGCCGTGTGTCATTTGTCCAGGAATATTTATTTATATTTAAATTTATATTTTGCTGGCAATTTTTTCGGTATGACCTTATGTCCAATATATCCTTACCGTCCTCGTCCTCTCCTTTCCTTGGCTTAGAGAGCTCTTCATCGGTAGTTTGTGAAACGGCGGAGGCAAACCATTCCAACAACTTCTTGTACTGGCTCACTCTTGACTGGACGTCGGTTCCGGGAATTCCTGCATTACAATGATCATTTAATGGCTGCCAACACAAGACTGATTTTTTATATATATTAGCTCAGCATATTGGCTCCGCTTCGGCTGATGGTAAGCTAAAAGAGGAGCCCCAATCGCATCGGCAACGGACAAGACACCTTGATGTCTTGTCAGTTATATATATACCACGTACCCTATTTCTCGCTAAAACAACATAAGTCAAGAACAGTTTTTCATATTTTTTTCAGTATTTTGATTAATAAACTGTGACGGTTATTTGCAATTTAAATTTTTTACCACTAATAATAGATTAAGCATAAAAAGAACCTTTTAAACTCATTGCTTGAAACAGTTTTAATTGATTCCTGAAAAATTCTAATTGAGTGACTTATAAAGTTTTTGAAATTACCGATTCATTTTCAGTGAAATTCATTGAGCTTATGAAATCGTCCGGTGGTTCTGTCCGTCCGTTGCCATGAAACTCGAAATTTAGAAATTCTTACTTCGGATTCGTGTAGAGCATCAAAAAGTAGTACTGAAAAGTGACCTTGGTTTTCCGATATCAATTCGGGATTTCGAAAAAAAAAAACAAAAATTTTGCTATGGTGGCACATCCTGCGCGCCCGATGTTTTATTATAATTTTATTTTTAATAATTATAATGTCCTATTTCTTTACCGTCGTTTTCCAAGTCCGCTCCCCAGAGGGCGTCGCAGAGCTTCCATATTTCGTAGCAATAGGCTCCTGACACGCCGAACTGTGAAACAAGTTAATTGTTATATTAATAATTTACGTGTTCCATCTTTGTAACCACAACTTAATGTGAAATAAATATTGTCAGACAAATTACACAGCGCCATCTAGCCTCAAAGTAAGCGAAGCTTGTGTTATGGGTACTAGACAACTGATAAACATACGTAAATACATTTTATTTGTAAATACATACTTATGATACATAGAAAACACCCAGACCAAGACAAACAGACATGTTCATGTACACTAATGTTTGTCCTGTGTGGGAATCGAACCCACGAGCGTTGGTGTCGAAGCCGCGTCATTGACCACTATGCCACACAAGCATCGTCTCACAAGCAGTTCGTCACATATACGATTGGTCATATACGCGATTCGTCATACACGCGGTTCGTCACAGACGCGGTTCGTCGTAACTTTACCTATAAGGATGATTGTCAGATCACGAAAAAAATACCGCTGTTTTGTACAAAAAAATGTTTTTTTTTTAGTGAACCAAACTCGCCCCCAAGAGGGAATGTGTCAATAATGTAACATGTACAATAGGATCGAAATTGGGTACGTGACAAATTGCGAGTGTGGCGAACTGCGTATGTGACGACTTGCGTCTGTGGCGAACTGCGTAGGTGGCAAACTGCGTGACGAATAGCGTTTATGACGAACAGCGTTCATGACGAACGGCGTAATGAAACATAATGCGTAAGTGACGAAATGCGTTTGTGACAACCAGCGTGTAATCCGTGAGAAGGTTCCTCACTCTTGTAGTGGAACTAACCTGTACGGAATGCTTCTGTAGCGCCTCAGCGTCTCGCAGATGTCGCTGCAGTAGCAGCAGCCGGTCGCTGGACGACGGCCTCACTCGCAGCTGCGGACACGCCTCTGGACCGGTCGGCGTCGACTCGGAATATTCCAGTAAGGTTTCTAAATGTCGAGAGAGGGCTTCCTGGAACAATGAACAGAAATAAATAAATAATAATAAATAAATATTGTCAGACAAATTACACAGCGCCATCTAGCCCCAAAGTAAGCGAAGCTTGTGTTATGGGTACTAGACAACTGATAAACATGCGTAAAGACATTTTTTTTTTTGTAAATACATACTTATGATACATAGAAAATATCCAGACCAAGACAAACAGACATGTTCATGCACACAAATATTTGTCTTGTGCGGGGATCGAACCCGCGACCTCGGAGTCAAAGTGGCCATTGCTAACCATTCGACCACCGAGCTCGTCATATATTTATAGGATATATAGGATTACCGGTTTTTTTAAAATAACTTTAAGGGGCCATCCATAGATTACGTCACACGTTAAGGGGGAGGGAGGGGGTCGACGAAGTGTGACACTGTGTGACAAGGGGGTGGGAGGGGTCCTAAATTTCGTAACATGACATTTCAAAATCCATTATAATCTAAGTGTTAAAACACGAATTTCAAACTAGTAACATGACGACCTCGGTGGTGAAATGGTTAGCACTGGCCACTTGTGACTCCCGAGGTCGCGGGTTCGATCCCCGCACGAGACAAATATTTGTGTACATGAACATGGCTGTTTGTCTTGGTCTGCGTGTTTTCTATGTATTATATGTACCTATGTATTTACAAAAAAAAGGAAAGTAATTTAGGTATTATATATCAGTTATCTAGTACCCATAGTACAAGCTTTGCTTAGTTTGGGACTAGATGGCCGTGTGTAATTTGTCCAGAAAAAAAAATCAACGAAAAACTCAAAAACATTTGCAACTCTAGATGTAAAATTGCAAAATATGTGACGTCACACTAGGGAGGGGGGAGTGTTATCAAAAAATTGCCGAATTTCATCTGCAACGATGGACTGCTATGCCTTGTTTAGTAGTGTAATACATAATCGGTATATGGCGCCACACTGCGACTTCACAGCAGTAAATATATAAAATGCAAAAATTCGCCACCATTATAAACCTTCCTGGTAGCTCAGTTGGAAGAGCACTCGACCGGTCATCGAGAGGTCGTGGGTTCAAATTCCCCCTTGACGGAGGAGGTGATTTTTGTTTATTTGTAAAAAAAATATAATATCTATTTATGTAACCTCACCTGCAAGTAGCTGGCGGTGTCTCCCTGACCGATGGCCAGTCTCGCGACCACAGGCTCACTCCAATCGTCGCTTCGTCTGCCTTCGACATAGTTACCGAGGTCGCACAGCTCTGCATCTGTATATATATAATTTATTTATTTATTTTAGTATTTTATTTATTTATTATAATAGTAGTTTATGAAACTGTCGCATAATAAAGCGAATGTGATAATAGCATCACACGAGTATTTTAAGATCTAATTAAAATAACAGCTCATTCTTTCTCCATCTCTCAGACTCACACTTTCTTCCTCTCCCTAACCCTCCTCCCTTACTACTTCTAACACGCACACATTCTTCGACTCCCTAATACACACACATATTTTCTTCTCCCACACGCACTCTCCCCTCTCTAACACACATACTACTCCTATCCTATCACTTACAAACACTCATTCCATCTCTCACACAGACACTTCCTACCTCTTACACACAGCCTTCCTCTCTCACTCCTCCAACTCTGTACGTATACTCACTCCGCGGCAAGTCAGAGATGGAGTCGTAGGTGGTGGGGAACACGATGACGCCGGCCGGCCCGAACCCCACCCGGCTGTGGCGGGCACGACACACCGACATGTCCGCTATGTACGCCGCGTCCAGACGACCTGCGGGGGGGAAATGAGAGACATAGCATAACAAACATAGTTTGGACGTGATATCATCTTATAAATCGATGACGCCGGCTGCATGCACGTTTTTTTTTTCTTCTTTTCTTTCTGCAACATGGCAATCTGTCTAGGGACAATAAGCCGTTCATCTGTTTGGGTCCGTTATTTAGATTTGAGTAGAGCTCTCCCATTGGATGGATTTCTCCGTCCGGTAGATCTCTATCTTGTGGAGAATCTGGTGCTTAAACTTATATCCACACCGCCACATCAGACTAAAACGAAATGTCATATCGTTTTAGTCTGATGTGGCGATGACCTCCCTGATTGGTCAAGGACCGTGCAAGTTCATTAGAGTGGTTCGTAAGTTTATGCACGTTAAAGCATGATTCATTGTCACGTTCCACCTGAGCCGAGCGTGCAAGCGAGAGCGCGGAACAAGCGATAGAGAGGCACGATCGGCCTAAACGTTCGGCTTGTGACGCATCTATCTCTCTTCCACTCCATCGGCCGATGTTTTCTTATGACGTTATCACGTAAAATTATCATCCGTAAACCAACTTCACAGACATCTATTTTTTTTAGACTACGTCGGGTGGCTACCAAGCTTAAGGCCCACCTAATGTGAAGCGGTTTTTTTTTTTTTTTTTTTTTAATATTAGCTCAACATATTGGCTCCACTTCGCCTGATGGTAAGCGAAAAGAGGAGCCCCAATCGCATCGGCAATGGACAAGAGACCTTGATGTCTTGTCAGTTGACGCTGCCCTGCTGGCCTACAAGATGCTTCTTCACGCTTACCGTAGCGATATAAATGTTCGCAACATGAAACCGCTCGCGCGCTACCAGGCCCGCCGCCATCACAGCGGCTCCTTCCGTCAATGAATCAATAATAAATTGTAAGGAAAATACATCAGTTCATCATCATCGACGAGCCCGATGGTCGAATAGTTAGCAATGGCCACTTTACTCCGAGGACGCGGGTACGATCCCCGCACAAGACAAATATTTGTGTGCATGAACATGTCTGTTTGTCTGGCAGTTTTCTATGTATTATATGTAAAAACCAAAGTATCTATGTATCATCAAAACATATTTCCAGAACTTCTAACATGATGTTAAATATATGCCTTCCTAGGTGGGAGTGCCCCCCCCCCCCCCCCCCCAGGTGAATTTTTCCATTTTTCAAAAAATATTTATCTGGCAAGTTGGCCAAGACAACTATTTAAATAATACTAATGATGTTTAATGTTGCTATTTGTCAAGAAAAATGACTAATTATGTTATTCTATTTGAATACAAAAGTCGAAGTTGGAAAGTCTACTATCCAGAGCCCTTAAACTATTTAAAAAAATGTGGTGCGGCTGTGTCACGGACACGGCCCTGTGTTGTACGTGAATACGTTATATGCAATAATAATAATATAATAATAATCTTTATTGCAGCCATAAATTACCATATAAAATACAAAGTAAAATAATATAATAAGAAATTAAAATAATAATAAATAAAAAGTCACTTAAAATAATAAAAATGTACCGAATATGCCATTCATACTTATTATTAGAAATTAGTAAGAGTCACTTTCGGCTCTCGCACCGATGAACATCCATCCAGTACCTAAATATAGGGCTGTTCAGTCCACTACGCACCGCCTTTAGTATGCTATTATCAGAGCCACACAACCTCTCCCAAAAAGAGGCTATGCGAGCTCTCATAACAGCGAAGAAGTAAAATTATTTCAAAATGGCAGTGCTTCCCCATCCTCCGCACGCGATGTTCCATAGTCCTTACTTAGCGTAATAAATTCTTTGATCCTCCATCTATCCAGTGGTGTGATTGAATTTTGGATGTAGAGCATAGGTTTGAAACTACAACGCCAAACTGTATCCCCCGATTTCGTTATCATTAGATTCTTGGATTGTTTTTTTTTTTACAAATTACACAGCGTCATCTAAATGTAATCCCAAAGTAAGCGAAGCTTGTGTTATGGTTACTAGACAACTGATAAACATACGTAAATACATTTTTTTTTTGTAAATATTTACTTATGATACATAGAAAACACCCAGACCAAGACAAACAGACATGTTCATGCACACAAATGTTTGTCCTGTGTGGGAATCGAACCAACGAGCGTTGGTGTCGAAGCCGCGTCATTGACCGCTACGCCACCGAGCTCGTCAAGTCCCCCTTATGGTGGCAAATTTAAAGACAGTATTCATGTCAACGCAAGCGCAGCGTAGGACGTCCACCCACGAGGTGGACAGACGACCTCATTAAGACCGTAGGATCGCGCTGGATGCAAGCCGCTTCCAACCGGTCTTATTGGAGATCTAGAGGGGAGGCCTATGTCCAGCAGTGGACTTGCAATGGCTGAGATGATGATGATGATGATTCATGTCAAAAATGGAGCGTTCCACGTGGTTCCACGTAAAATTACTTACCAGCAATTGTATCCTTGAAGGGAGGTACTTTCCTATGGTATTTGAGGACTATGGTGTCAGGACGAACTATCAACGGCTTCATGGGTTGTTCTGAAACAAACAATTGAGTATTTATAAATCTATATACATAAAAATTAATCCCTATTTCCTTTGGTCACGACGTGTCTCGTGAACGGCTGGACCGATTTCGCTATTTCTTTTTAGGGTTCTGTACCCAAA
Source organism: Hypsopygia costalis (assembly GCA_937001555.2). Taxonomy (NCBI): domain Eukaryota; kingdom Metazoa; phylum Arthropoda; class Insecta; order Lepidoptera; family Pyralidae; genus Hypsopygia; species Hypsopygia costalis. The sequence goes on from OW443355.2 coordinate 3,484,095, forward strand.
CGGTAAAAAGGAACCCTATTTAGGCTCCGCTATCCGTCCGTCCGTCCGTCTGTCACCAGGCTGTATCTCATGAACTGTGATAGTTAGACAGTTGAAATTTTCACAGATCATGTATTTCTATTGCCGCTATAACAACAAATACTAAAAAACAGAATAAAATTAATATTTAAGGGGGCTCCCATACAACAAACGTGATTTTTTTTGCTCGTTTTTGATCGTAATTGATAACGGTAATAGGTAGATGCTTGAAATACTCACATAATATTTAGTTTTATATTCACTTTATAAATAAATAATTAAATAAAAATAAAACAAATGTTTAAGGGGGACTCCCATACAACAAACGTGATTTTTTTGCCGTTTTTACAGATAATGGTACGGAACCCTTCGTGCACGTGTCCGACTCGCACTTGGCCGGTTTTTTATGTTACATTTCTCATTGTCAGGTGAAGGTTCCTTTGTAAGAAATAAATAAAAATGTGGCGCGGAAAATTAGAAAATAAAACTGAACGACTATATAAAATTTTCTAATGTAACTTTATGTCGTTTGACAGAACTGTCAGTCATTTGACAGATTGGGAGAAACCAATCCAATATTTATTGTTAAGAATACAGGACGACATCTGTCGGATCAGCTAGTTATAATTATTTCAAAAATGAAAAAAATCAACTCGGCCTAGGTGTTATTTGAATTCACCTAAAAAATAGAAAAATAGCTGAATTTCATCTGCAACGATGGACTGCTATGCCTTGTTTAGTAGTGTAATTACTTAATAGGTAGAAATTGAATGAAATAAATTATGAATGATTACTGTCGCATGCACTTAAGATTTAAAAAGTAAATTAAAAAAATAAAATAAACCGACTTCAGTTGGCGATCGCAGCTTATTGGTGGAATACCTCGGCAGACGCTGCTGCCCGTCTTCCGGGAGAAAAGTTATCGCGTGACACAAGATTCCTTAGTCGCCTTGTACGACATCCAGCGCAGAGCAATGGAGTGGCACAATATTATTCTGCCGGCTACCATAGGGCTAATTTAAGGGTTTCCCTCGATTGTTCTGGGATCCCATCATCAGACCCTGACTTGGTGAATATTGAACCACCTCGCAATTACCCTTTCAAATAAAAAAAATGAATTTGACCATACGTGCTTATAAAATTTAACGGTTTCCCGTGATTTCCCTGGCATTCCATCATCAGATCCTGACTTGGTGAATATGGGACCACCTTGCAATCATACCCTTTCAAATAAAACAAGAATTATGAAAATCGGTTCACAATTCGTAAAGATATCGAATAACATACTGTTACGAGCTAGGGTTCTGGATTTGGATGTAAAACGCCAATGACAACTTGCAAGGATTTATTCACGCAGGGTCTGGTCTGCAGGTCTTCACAACACGAAGTCCACACGAAGATTCCAAATCGCAGGTCAAATCGAAGTCCAATAGTATCGCTGAGGTCGTAGGTTATCACTTGTCTCGCAGGTAGATTCGCTCGAAGTTAACTCTCCCGAAGTCCAAACTGAACTCATCTGTGCGCCGCGGCGGTCGCTATTTATATTCGCCGGCAAGGGCTCTCGAATGTTCTCGTATATACATGTATGTACTTCCCTTCGGAACGTGTCTCGAACATTTTCATGTCATAGTGTTATGAACCTTATGTCAGTAGACATACGGGTCATTATTGCTTGCAGCGAAGTATGCGGCGACTATTCTAGACGGTTCCTTTCTAGATCGTTCGAGACAGGACCGCGACAATACATACAAAAAAAATATTCAGTCGAATTGAGAACCTCCTCCTTTTTTGAAGTCGGTTAAAAATTGGCCGGCAATGCGCCAAAATTATTACGTTACGACGGCGTAACGCGCCACGTGGACGTACTCTAAGTTTAATTCCAGTTCGGACAGGATTTAAAGAAGAACCTGTAAAATATAGGTTTCGGTCCAGGTTCCATTTTTAGGTTCCGGTTCCGGTACGGGTTCTAGTATCAGAACCTCTAAATACCGGTACTTTACCGGTATTTTACGAACCTTTTCGATCCCTGCTGTAGCATGCACTTAAGATTTAAAAAGTCTTGTTACCTTCAGTTATGAGAGGCGGCGGCGTGATGTCCAGGATCTGTGGCTCCTCCGTGATGAGAGTGGGAGCCCGCAGGGGGGCCTGGGCCTCCGCGCTGGCCAGGGGGACCAGCTGGTCACCGGTCGATACAGACACGTCGTCCTCCATATCTGAGGGATAGTGTTTGATTGAATATTATTTTATTACTTTTCTATATATTTTTGGTGTCTAATTGGCTCACCACGATATTTAGAGCCAAAGCCAATCTCACGTGCTTTGGCGGGCACGTTAAGCTGTCGGTCCCGGCTGTTGACATTATCGATGACAGTCGTTAAGCAAAGTCAGTAGCTTTTAGGTGGCTTTTTTTTATTTTTTTTATACTACGTCTAGTGGCAAACAAGCACACGGCCCGCCTAATGTGAAGCGGTTACTGTAGCTATATTAACGCTTGCAACATTAAATATTGCTCGCGCGCCGCCACCCTCGCTGCCAACGCAGCATCTGCTTCCTTTCTTTCTGGTGACTTCACTCACTCGCAAGAACACAACAACCCTCAAGGGAATTGTTATTTGGCTGCGGTATTCTGTGAGGTGGAGGTACATTCCCCAGTCGGGTAGCTTACAATTACGCTCCCTACCTCTCTTTTCGCCAGAGCTTCGTTTGTCAGTCAGCAGGGTGCACCACGTGCAGGTGAAGTTGGCTTTCGTTCAAACATCTTGATGAACCACTTACACCCCAAAATGTGGCTTGAAAACAGTGGCCTCCGCCAACCCGCAGTTGAGTACGCTCTAAACTCTTTCGATTTCGGGGACACCAGTATCCCAACAGTGGAATAATTATGGGTTGATGCCTATGATTCCGTAGTATAAAGTAATACATATCACTCGGGGATAAGCTCGAATTACATCCCTCGTGGCCGCTTAGGAGCCTCGCCCGCGGCTCGACTCGTGATGTAATTTGTACCACGGCATGTTACGGTGTGTAAACTACTAAGTTTAGATACAAGATATGTTTATTTTTGTTAAACATGTGTAGTGCACGAATACAGGTGTTATACAGTTTATTTTGTTCTACATGTTTGGCTGGTTGAGCATACAAAAGTCGGAGTAGATAGCAATTAGCAATTTCAAACAGATAATATTAGTCTCAATTCAATACAAAATTATGTCATATAATAATACAAAATTGTCAGATAAATATACAAAATTATGTTAGTTTATGATACTAAAATTTTGTCACTTAATAATTCAATATAATATGTCAGTTATAATAAGTACATAATTAATTCTATGACACATCATCATTCTTCTAATTTCATTATTTATATTTTGTCCTTCATAAATTGTGTGATAGAATAATAGCATTTCTCTGTTAATGTTTTCTTTAATATCGACTTAAATGATGGGAAGTTCTTTCAAGGACTTTGGTAACTTGTTATAATTTTTTGGTCCCATACAAAATATACTATCATACATTAATTTAGTGTTAGATTTATTGGTGAACAAGAATTCGTGATACCGAAGGACTAACTGTCCTTCGCCGTCCCGGCTGTTGTCGTTAGATGGCAGTCGTTAAGCCAAGTCAGTGTCCTTTAGGTGGCTTGAAAAAAACACTGGCCTCCGCCAACCAGCAGTTGAGCAGTGTGGTGGAGTATACTCTTCAGTGGAAGGGAGACCCATATTCCAGCAGTGGGATAATTATGGGTTGATGCCGATGATGCCGTTGAGCTCAAATTACATCACTCGCCGCTCGACTTCCAAATGCTCACTCGTGATGTAATTTGTGCCTTACGCTCTCTGGGGTGTAAACTACTATTACAGTTTAGTGAACAAGAAATGAGGAGCACGATGGCGTCGTTGCGCGTATCAGTCTAATCCAATACGCAAGTTAAGCAACGTCCGCCGCTATCCATGGATGGGTTTATCTATTTTGAGCTACCCCGTGCTTCAGAGGGCACGTTAAGACAAGTTAGTGGGCTTTCGGCGGCTTGAAAACCCTGGCCTTCTCCAGCCCGCAGTTGAGCAGCGTGGTGGAGCATACTCTAAACCCCTTCAGTTGAGGGAAGACCGACGACGAACAAGAAATAGACATACCAGCGTCTGCATACAAGGAAGCCTTCATCAGCTGCACGTTGTGACTCTGCCGGTGCTCGAGACGGGCTAATTCGCTCGTTGGACTTTTCACGCCGAAAGCTAAAACAAAATATACAAATTAATAATAATAAGCCGCGAGTAACTTCGGAGAAAGCGCAGCACACCTCTCGACATCCCCGAGTCACTCACGCCGGTGTTGCTCCCGGCCGTTTTCCTGGCATTTCGGTGGCCCATCTAGTGAGTGGCAAGCCACCGCCTGCCGCAAATAACTAGCAATAAAAGCTTAAAGCTAAAAGTTATCAGGCCGGCGTCCGTCCCTCTGTCCTGTAATAGCCCGGTATTAAGTTCACCCAGATCTCATCTCCATAGCCCATTTATTTTCCATCACACTTTGTAATATTCTCAACGCTTGCCTCAAGACCTGCTCATGGATATATCGTTCCTATGATATATCTTGGAGTGGGTCGCGGCGTGCGTACAACATTACATCAAACTTCTCAAAGGGGCCTCTACGCATTGGATCCATATCCCCGCGCACGCCTATCAAATGACCGAGCTTGAACCGTGATCAATAGAAAAATAATAATAATCTTTATTGAGAAACATCAGAGATAATAACGTGACAAAATTAACACAGCTAAATAATTAGAATTATTAATAGGATAAGTATTCCAAATAATATAGAGCATTTAATTATTTATTTAAACTCTTCATTGCTGCTGCAGAAAGCATTCTCTACAAATAAACCGCAGACATTCACGAATGCGGTTAACAAATATGTACAAAAAAAATGGTTAAAATAAATAATAAATAATCACAGCGCCATCTAGTCCCAAATTAAGCGCAAATCTTGTGTTATAGGTACTAGACAACTGATAAATGTACTTAAATACATTTTTTTTTTGTAAATACATACTTATGATACATAGAAAACACCCAGACCAACACAAACAGACATGTTCATGCACACAAATGTTTGTCTTGTGCGGGAATCGAACCCGCGACCTCGGAGTCAAAGTGGCCATTGCTAACCACTTGTCTGTAAAGTCGGTTTACGGACGATAATTTTACGTGAACGTTAATACTTAACGTTAATACAAGCGCAGCGTAGGACGTCCACCCACAAGGTGGACAGACGACCTCATTAAGACCGTGGGATCGCGCTGGATGCAAGCCGCTTCCAACCGGTCTTATTGGAGATCTAGAGGGGAGGCCTATGTCCAGCAGTGGACTTCCAATGGCTGAGATGATGATGATGATGATGTTAATACTAACCTCTGTGATCCTGGTACAGACTTTGTGATTCCGCGTTATCTTCTGTTGTATCCATGTCGAAAGCTGAAAACGAAAAAATGTTAAAAAAAACCGTAATATATAATAAACTAGCGGCCCGGTACGTGCTTCGCTACGTAAAAGTGAAATAATTTGTACTGTCAACACTGAAAAAAGTTTCAATTTGACAGCAAAATCCCCATTAACAAAATGATCCGCCATTTATTGAATTCATTTGTTACAAAAAATGTGATAAATGAAGAACCGCTCTACCGATTTTGTGCAAACTTCACATAAACCATCTACTAAATAGTCCGAACAAAGCCTAAACATTTGGTTTGGATAGGTGAGCCCGTTCTTGAGTTATAAAATTACAACGAAAAGTGGCATTGATTTTTATATATATAGATGAATATGTATGTAATTTGGAAATAATTTAATTGTCTAATAATTATTATAATATTTGTAATTTATATTTAGAAAATATATTGCAACGCCCTAACAGGTTTCGTGTTTGTACTAAATTCACACGTTTATAAAACCTATTCTGTAACACGAATGCAAATAAATGATTATGATTATAATCCAAGTAATTCAAATCGTGGTGCACCCTGCTGACTGACAAACGAGGTTTCGGCGAAAAGAGAGGTAGGACATAACGTATTTAATTACTATGGAAATCCCGTGCGGGGGAGGGGGAAGCGTTGACATTTTACAGATACAGTTTTTTAGATACAAATAAATGTTTCATTCATTCATTCATTTTGAAGTAGTTTTCGTGCATATAACGTATTCGCGTACAACACACGGCCGTATCTTTTTTGGGTCTTTAATTGGCTCAACATGATCCAAATCCAAATTAGAGCCAAAGCCAACCTCGCTTGCACGTGGTGCATCCTGCCGACTAGCGAAGGAGGCTTTGGCATAAGAGATAGGGTACAGTGTATTTGTAAGCTGTCCGACCGGTGAATGTACCTCCACCTCACAGAATACCGCAGCCAAATAACAATTCCCTTGAGGGTTGTTGTGTTCCTGCGAGTGAGTTAGGTCACCAGAAAGAAAAGAAGTATAGGCTGGCAACGGATCGGCTAGGGATGATCGTTGAATGAATGAACGAACGGTTTTTATAAACCGTTTATTTTGACGAGATCGGTGGAGTAGCGGTCAATGACGCGGCTTCGATATCAACGCTCGTGGGTTCGATTCCCACACAGGACAAACATTTGTGTGCATGTACATGTCTGTTTGTCTTGGTCTGGGTGTTTTCTATGTATCATAAGTATGTATTTACAAAAAAAAAATGTATTTACGTATGTTCATCAGTTGTCTAGTACCCATAACACAAGCTTCGCTTACTTTGGGGCCAGATGGCGCTGTGTAATTTGTCTGACAATATTTATTTATTTGACATGAACCATTAGACTAGTTTATAGTCTATGAAAAAACTAGTCTACGCGTGAACGACATCCCGTTTACAGTTGATTCAACGTCAACACGTTTGGGTCTCTTCGTTCGTTTTCGTATGCCACCCGATGACGCGACGACGGTCGACGTCTCACTCACTCAAGCATTCTGTTCGCTTCACACTAATAAGACTATCTCTTTTGTTTTGCGCGCGCATGCGCTGTGCTAGGCGACCACAGGGCGCAGTTGAATTAAAATGAACTCTATTATTGTGCTAATACATATTATTTCTGTTTGTTTGTCAATTAAATAGTTATTTGTTTATTTACGTTTTTAACGTCTATTTTTCAGTGTCATTTGAATTGGAATTTGCATTACGTGTATGCCAAATAGATACTAACCGTGGTAAGGTAAAATGTGAGTAGGAAGTGGAAGTGGCAAATTCTGTAGCTAAAAATAAAGTCAAATGTCAATGAAATATTTTTTATTGTGAATGAAGCACTTGTCGTCGTAAATATACGTATTTGTCGGGCGGCTAGCGAAAACAATATTTATTTATAATCCTTTTATTTAATTCTCGTTAAAAAGTCGACAGAAGATTGAATTATGCAATGAAATGATTCAATTCAATGAACATGAACCATGACAACGTAAACTACTTGCCATGATAGTCGTTTACGGCGTCATAGTTCAATGAGCTTCCGTCGACGACGTGAACTAGTCGAAAATTAGACTGTTTTTTAAACTAGTTCAAAAGCATTATTACATTTTGACTGTGATTTTTGCGTAAAATGGCCAATTTTGGCGCTCTCGATCTCGGAAACAAAAATACATTAACAATGTTGACTTATTGAATAGTACAGAATAGCTATTGGCATAGTACATAGCGGCCTCGCTTTTTGTAAATTTTGCTTAACTTTTTAAATAAACCCAAAATTGCAGAGAAAGATTTTCATAAAATGCGCGCAGTCACTATTTTAAGCTCCTGGATTGTACTACAGTTCCAAACAAATGAAATAAAAAAAATAGAATGTTATTTGTTATATAGTCGTATAGTACATAGCGGCCTCGGAATTTTGAAATATCATTGATTTAATATAGAAAAAAAAAAACTATTTTAACCATAAAAACTTCGAAAATCGCTTTAAGTTAACTGTTAATTTCTCGAATAAACGATAATATTATTGAGCAAAATTTATACGAGAATAATTGTTACTTCATGATGAATAAACTTTGTAGCATGAATTCATTATCATATTTCAATAAAAACGATAAATATAACTTCAAAAATAGTACAAAAAACGATGCACCGGCGGCCTTCGCGGGTTTAGTACTGCGCGAGAGCTTGTCAGCGTGCAAATGTAATAGGGCTCTTAACGTTGAGGATAAACGGTCTCGTTTCGTTGACGGCAAAACCGTCGACGACACATCACTAGGATCGGCGACCCCTTGGTGTTGCTGGTCTCCATGAGCGGTGGTGGTTGGTTTCCATCAGGTGACCCACATTGTTGACCCCCTCCCATGTAAAAATAATAATATGCAAAGTCGATTTTAGTGTCTACGGACTTAACCAGGACAAGAGGATTATCATTTGGCTGCGATCTTCTGTAACGTGGTAGTACTTCTGTAACTCGATATGCTCTACCTTCGCCAGTCAGCAGGGTGTACATATGTGCAGGTTAAGTCGACTTTGGCTCTAAAGACAGTGGAGAGCCACTTATACTGCAAAAAATTTGGCTGTAAAGTTGGTTTACGGACGATAATTTTACGTGATAACGTCGTAAGAAAACATCGCCAGATGGAGTGGAAGAGAGATAGATGCGTCACAAGCCGAACGCTTAGGCCGACCGTGCCTCTCTATCGCTTGTTCCGCGCTCTCGCTTGCACGCTCGGCTCAGGCGGAACGTAACAATGAGTCATACTTTTTCAGCCGGCGTTCATCGATTTATAAGAGGTATCGCGTCAAAAAAATGTAGTGTAGGTTATGTCAAGATTGCTCCCAAGCCTGTAAAAGATGCGTCAGATATTTTAACTACACTACAAAGGTGGAAGATCTTGTGGAATACGTGCGCGGGAAGACAAAGTTCACCCTTAGGGTTGAGCGGTTGGAGTCTCGCCATAAAGTGAATTTTAATTCATTTGTGGTGAGAGTTCCAACCCACCAGCTATCAACCTTTTTAAGGGAGGAATTTTGGCCGGAGGGCGTCGTATTTCGCAAGTTCCGAGGTCGGTTGTCGAACGCAATGCGATACACGTCGCCGACTGAACGTGTAAATAAATTAGTTTAGTATACTATTTTCTATGTATGTTAGTTTTAAGGTATTTATTTATTTTCTATCTACTAACCTTTCCCAGCTCCATTGAGTAAATTGAGCGAAGTCTGATGCATGGCCAGGAGGTTGTCTTCTGGCAGTAGTCCGTGTGACAACCCTGGGCTGGGCGCTGAGAGACCACCGAGACCGAGGCCGCCGAGACCTGGCGATGACAGGGCGATAGGCGGCTTGGGGGGAACTGTAATCAAGGTAAATCAATTTAATTACGTGCTTGAAATTATACTAATAGACTTTTTTTTTTAAATAGGTTCCAAAACCTGAACCGATTTTGATGAAACTTGTCACAATTAAAGACCTCGACAGGCTTGAGGTTTATGTCGAAATAAATTAATAAATTGAGATCGATCATGTCCTTGAGGAATGATCATCAAATACATTTTCCATTGAAATCCATGGCCTAAGTAACTAGGCTAGATTCTAGCCCGCGGGGCCGAAATCGAGGTTGAGTGGAGAGAGTAGATTCGCTGAGTGATGTTTTCCATTAATTTCATATATAATCTAGGCGGCTTGAACTGTGGTAACTTGAGCGAAGGCTACACTAGCTTACTTCGATTGAGGAGATAATCCGTATCCCAACAGTGTCATGACACTGTTGGGATACGGATTATCTCCTCAAACTAAGGGTTGACACCCCCCCACCCCCCTCCCCGGTCATTCTAAATACACGCATACTCACTAGCAGCTGATTTCTGCAATTGATTCTGGCTCACCAGTTGCCTTTTCAACACATCAGGAGTGGGGTCGTCCTCTTCGTCAGAATCAGTCAAGCCATATTTACTGAAATGTTCGACCTGAAAATTATAAAAATTGTTAATAAAATGTAACAAATATTGTAAACTAGTTTCTATGCGCGATCCTCTCCTCCTCCCGTGCGAACAAATGAATTAATGAATTAAAAATAAATAAATAAATATTCTTGGACGAATTACATACTGCCATCTAGTCCCAATCTAAGCAAACCTTGTACTATACTATGGATACTAGACAACTGATACTTATGCTTATTATTATTTTTTTAAATACATACTTATAATACATAGAAAACACCCAGACCAAGACAAACACACATGTTCGTGCACACAAATGTTTGTCTTGTGTGGGGATCGAACCCACGACCTCGGTCAGGTCAGGTGTGGAGGAATGGTTAGCAAAGTGGCCATTGCTAACCATTCGACCACCGAGCTCGTCATGAATTTATCTATCTAATATATATATATATATATATATATATATATATATATATATATATATATATATATATATATATATATTAGATAGATTTATATATATATATATATATATAAATGAATGTTTGTCAGTATGTCCTTTATGCAATCGTTTACCGCTCATCCGATTGCAATGAAACTTTAGTAGGTTTTTTTTTTTTGTTTTTTATACCACTAAAGTGGCAAACAAGCATACGGCCCGCCTGATGGAAAGCAGTTACCGTAGCCTATGAACGCCTGTAACACCAGGGGCATCACACATTCTGCATATTCTGCCTATACTGGGTAAGGTTTAGACAGGACAACGTCTATCACGTCAGCTAGTGTGGTATATAGATGTACATAGCAGTATATAATCGTTTCACACATTTAGTCAACATTCATCATCATCATCAGGTCATTTTAGTCTCCACTACAGGAGCACGATCCTCTCTCGTCCGTCACAGACAGGACGATTTGGCCTACACTCCCCACGCTGGCCAGACGGGTTGGGGAGGCCTGACCGATGTTTGATAATGTATTTCCCTTAGTCGCCTTGTACGACATCCACGGGAAGAGACGGAGTGATTCTATTCTAGTCTGCCGGAAACCACACGGCCAGCCAACATTAGTCAACATTACTGACATGCAAAGGGACACAAATTGTCATTCGAGCCATTACAATAAATTAATATTTATACTAGTCGACCCAGCAAATTTTATTTCGCCATATACATATTTAGGGGTGTAAGAGGTTCATCAACATCTTTGAACCAAAGCCAACTTCACCTGCACGCGGTGCACCCTGCTGACTGACAAACGAAGCTCTGGCGAAAAGAGAGGTAGGGAGCGTAATTGTAAGCTACCCGACTGGGGAATGTACCTCCGCCTCACAGAATACCGCAGCCAAATAACTATTCCCTTGAGGATTGTTGTGTTCCTGCGAGTGAGTGAGGTCACCAGAAGGAAGGAGATGTTGCATATGCAGCGGGGTGGCGGCGCGCGAGCGATATTTTATGTTGCGAGCGTTAATATGGCTACGGTAACCGCATCACATCAGGCGGGCCGTATGCTTGTCTGCCACCCGATGTAGTATAAATAAAAAGTAAAAAAATTTAGGGATGGGTCACCCTTATCATTTAGGGTTATGAAAAATAGATGTTGGCCGATACTCAGCCCTACCCGATATGCACACAAAATTTCATAAAAATCGTTCCAGCCGTTTCGGAGAAGTTTGGTGACAAACACCGAGACACGAAAATTTTATATATTAGATTATTTATAATACAGTATTTTACAATTAGGGGTCATCCATAAATTACGTCACACGTTAAGGGGGAGGGGGGGGGGGGGGGTCGACGAAGTGTGATACTGTGTGACAAGGGGGTGGGAGGGGTCCTAAATTTCGTGACGTGACATTTCAAAATCTTTTTTTTTTTTTTTTTTTCACTAAGGTGGTAAACAAGCACACGGCCCGCCTGATGGAAAGCAGTTACCGTAGCCTATGGACGCCCGTAACACCAGAGGCATCACGTGCGCGTTGCCGACCATGTAAAAACCTCTTTACGCCCTTTTTGAATCTATTATAATGTAAGTGTTAAAACACGAACTTTGAACTATTAATGAAAAACTCAAAAACATTTTCAACTGTAGATGTAAAATTGCAAAATATGTGACGTCACACTACGGAGGGGGGAGTCTCACAAATGTGACCAGCTGTGACAAGGACGGGGGGAGGGGTAAAAAATCATGAAATTCGTGTAACGTAATTCATGAATGGCCCCTTATTACAGGCGATATGCCAAATAGTCCTGGACAGTATAAAAACACCGTTTATTTCGTCATTTATGTAACTATTTCTTAAATTTGTTATTTGGGAAGAATGAGGTAACATAGGCGTTAGTGAGCCATATCTTTCAGCTTGCTGCTGGCAAGCAAAATTCTACAATCGTGCAGACTAAAGAATCACGATGTAAAGTCTATATCGTTTTCAATTATTTTTCACATAGTAATTAAAAATAGTCTTTTTTTTTTTTTTTTATACTACGTCGGTTGGCAGACAAGCATACGGTCCGCCTGATGTGAAGCGGTTACCGTAGCCATATTAACGCACGCAACATAAAATATCGCTCGCGCGCCACCACCCCCGCTACCATCGCAGCATCTCCTTCCTTTCTGGTGACCTCACTCACTCGCAGGAACACAACAGCCCTCAAGGGAACCGTTATTTGGCTGCGGTATTCTGTGAGGTGGAGGTACGGAGGTACATTCCTCAGTCGGGTAGCTTACAATTACGCTCCCTACCTTTCTTTTCGCCAGTGCTTCGTTTGACAGTCAGCAGGGTGCACCGCGTGCAGGTTAAGTTGGCTTTGGTTCAAAGATGTTGATGAACCACTTACACCCCAAAAATCTCTATATTATCTCATTATCTATATATTAATACGTGAAGCAAAAACTGTGTAGCCCTTTTTACGAAAATTGCGCGGACGGAGGAGTCTGAAATTTTGCACACTTTTTACAGAGAAGAAGGGCAGAATGCTAATTTTTTTTTTTTAATTATGCTACTTGACACACCCCCCGTGCGTGTGTGTCAAGTACATGGTAGTGTGTGTAATGTTTCTTTTATTGATTTAATGTATTTTTTGTCCATACAAAAAATATGTTTGTATGGACAAAAAATACATTAAATCAATAAAAGAAACATTACACACACTACCACGTACTGGACACACACGCACGGGGGGTAAAAATACTCAAAAATGCCTCACGTAATTTATGAACGCCTAACCATAATTCTAAACTGGTTACTTCTAAAGATATTTTTTTTTAATAAACAGAATTAAAAAAACTAAATCTTGAATAGTTAGAAATCATTTCTACCTTGTATATTATATGTCAATACTCACTCTGAACACCCAACTGCCGGTCTGCGGGCGATATTCTATGAACTTGGTGTCGTGTTTGTCGCAAACACGTCGCAATTTGCCTTCATAATCCATTTTGAGAAGTCTGAAATAAATTAATGAATGAATGAGTCAATATAGCAAATAATTCATTCAATGAACGAACGAAAGAACGAATGAGAATGAACCAAAGAACGAATGAGAACAAACGAAAAATTAATGGATGAACGAATGATTCTCAAATAATTTCGTCCTCACCTGTCCGGTTCTGTAACGGGCCTCTTCTCCGTCTTGTCCCGCGGCCATATCCTGTCCAAAGTTACAATCGCTCGACGGTTAAGTTCCTCGCCTACTGGCGGTTTATCAGCGTCTTCGGGGTATACTATGATCTCTTTATTCAGGAAATATACTGTAAAGGAAAAAAAGGATATTTAGAAAATATAAAAAAAAACAAAAAGTAGAATTTAATACAAAAAAAGTGTGAATTTTAAAATAAAATTAAAACAGTATTTTTTTCGATAAATCATATTATGATGTACAGGAATTTCTGAATGAAAAAAACATATAATAATAATAATAAATATCGTAGTTGGCAGATTAAAAAAAATACTTACCTAAAGAATCCAAGTCTAAACCAGTTACATCGATTTCACAATCGAAATAAACATTTCCGTAATTCTTCCGACCGATAGTGAGGTGTGGTACTACACAGCGGCCATCTTGACGGATATAATCTGTGAAAAAAAATATAATAAATATTTCTGAACAATTTACACAGTGCATATCATTGCTAGCATAGGCCGTGAGGTTTCCGGCAGACTAGAATAGAATCACTCCGTCTCTTCCGGTGGATGTCGTACAAGGCGACTAAGGGAAATACATTATAAAACATCGATCAGGCCTCCCCAACCCGTCTGGCCAGCGTGGGGAGTGTAGGCCAAATCCTCCTTCTGTCTGTGACGGACGAGAGAGGGTCGTGCTCTTGTAGTGGAGACTAAAATAACCTGATGATGATTTCATTGCTCGTGCTTTGTGTTAATATCGTACTGTAAATAAATAAATAAATATTTCTGAACAATTTACACAGTGCTATCTAGTCCCAAATTAGGCGCAAAGCTTGTACTATGGGTACTAGACAATCTATGATAGTACCTAGAATGGTTTAAGTCATTCATTTACTCGCAGGAAAACAATCCTCAAGGATACTGTTATTTGTAATATGAAGGTAATTCTCCAAGTCGAGTTAATGCCCTACCTCTCTTTCGCAAGCAGTTTGCAAAATAGTAAGGTGCACCTCGTGCAGGTTAGGTTGAGCTTGCTCTCAATATCAGCCACGTACACAGTGAACACTGCATTCTCTCGATTTATACGTTTCAGTCATTAAATTAATTCATTCGTTCAGTCATTAAATTCATTCATTCAATATATTCATTCGATTCATTCGTTCAATTAACGTATTCAATTATTTATAGTTTAATAAGATTACAAATATACTTATAATAATAGTAACATAAGTTTTTTTTATAATAGTCCATATTTTTTTTTTTTAATTCATTCGTTCAAATTATTCACTCTTAATGTATTGTCGACTTACTGGTCATTTCCTCTAAGCTGGGTATAGTGTAATATCCCGGTCGGGTTAATTTCACCCCGGCCGGATGCGGAGGTGCATCTCTAGTAGGAACATGTTCCTCTTCTGAAACTGCAAAAAAAAATACGGAAAAATAAATAAATTTCCTAATACATCATTATAGTACCACAAGGTACCTTGGCATAAATATTTAAAAAAGCGACTCGCCCATGAAGGGTTTCGATCAAACCAATTTTCGGTGGAAGTTTGCATGGTAATGTACATCATATATTTTTTTAGTTTTATCATTCTCTTATTTTAGAAGTTACAGGGGACACATTTTACCACTTTGGAAGTATCTCTCGCGCAAACTATTCAGTTTAGAAAAAAATGATATTAAAACCTCAATATAATTTTTGAAAACCTATCCATATATCCCCACACGTATGGGTTTCAGTTCTAAGTAAGGTTTTTTTCTCCATTTTTTTGTGAAAATCTTAATGCGGTTCACAGAATACATCTACTTACCTAGTTTCAACAGTATAGTTCTTATAGTTTCGGAAAAAAGTGGCTGTGACATACGGACGGACAGACAGACAGAGATGACGAATCCATAAAGGTTCCGTTTTTTGCCATTTGGCTACGGAACACTAAAAATGGAAACATTAACCTCCCCCGTCTAGGTGGGATTCGAATACACGACCTCGCGATTACCGGTCGAGTGCTCTTTCCAACTGAGCTACCAGGTTTGTGATGGTGGCGAATTTTCGCATTTTATATTTTACTGCTGTGAAGTCGCAGTGTAGCGCCATCTACCTATTAAGTATTACACTACTAAACAAGGCATAGCAGTCCATCGTTGCAGATGAAATTCGGCTTTTTTTTTTGATAAGACCAAACTTAATGTGTACAAAGTTTCAAGTAGTATAAAAAATAAAATAAAAAAAATGACCCGTTGAGTAGTTTCGACGTGAAAGCGTAACAAACAAACTTACGTTCACATTTACAATATTAGTAAGGATAGAAGAGAAGTAGAGAATCGAAATGACGAAGGAAATGGGTTAAAAGCTATTATATTGACATACGTATATAATAACTCTTTTTTTATACTAAATTGGGTGGCAAACAAGCCTACGGCTCGCCTGATGTGAAGTGGTTACCGTAGTCACATTAACGCTCGCAATATGAAACATCGCTGGCGCGCCGCCACCCCCGCTGCAAACGCAGCAACTTCTTCCTTTATGGTGACCGTTTAATCGTCATCATCATCATCATCATCATCAGCCTGTATCTACCCACTGCTGGATATAAGCCTTCCCCAATCCTTTCCACCAGATACGATCCTCCGCCTTCCGCATCCAGCGGCTCCCAGCCGCTCTCTTTAGGTCATCGGACCGTCTAGAGGGAGGGCGCCCAACACTTCGTAGTCCTACGCGCGGCCTCCACTCTAATACTTTCCTCCCCCATTTGCCATCACTTACTCGGCAGATGTGACCCGCCCATTGCCACTTCAGCTTGCAAACTCTGAGGGCTATGTCAACAACTTTAGTTCTCCGTCGAATTTCTGCGTTCCGGATTCGATCCCGCAGAGAAACCCCGAGCACAGCCCTCTCCATCGCTCGCTGCGCGACCTTCAGCCTGTGGACCAGTCCGATGGTCAGTGTCCAAGTCTCTGCACCATATGTCATTGCAGGGAGGACGCACTGGTTGAAGACTTTAGTCTTCAAGCATTGTGGCATCTGTGCGACGAAGATGTACCGAAGCATTCCAAAATAGTTACAGCATTTGTAATATACAACCGTATACTCCAGATATCTGATGAGCAATCTTCTCGCACGTACAGGATCCGGGCGGGAGACCACCGCGGTGGAAGCAGAAATGTAGCTCGCTTGGACTACCTTCAAAGTGGGAGATATAGGAAAGGAGAGATTAGGAGAGATCAAGAAAGGGAGTACAGAAGAGGGAGATGTTTAGGGGAGATAAAGGTGTATTTTGTGCAATTTTTTCATATTACCCAATAGCGTTAGATATTTAAAATCCGCGGTGCACGGCAGTTGAGCTTCACTTGACTAGCCATCTCTTTGGGTTTTTAACGTCTTATTTACCATATTGCTGTCTTTCACATTGCTAAGAGGGGAAGTCAGATTCCAAAAGCTTCTTACTTTTAATATTTTTTTTCTGATTAAATTCGTTGTGAGTTCCAAGGCAGCCGTAGTCTTACCCCCGGGACTGCAATGGACTTCATTGTTCATTGCCTTTTTTGGCGGTCGCCGCTGTTAATCCTGGCTACACAGGAGACACAGTGGTGGGAATGTGTGGTGGGCCCCCGTCCCGATTTCAACTATTTGTTCGATAGTGTTAATATGGTTTAGGTACTTGTTCGATAGTGTGTCAACGTTTCAGCTACTAGTTCGATAGTGTACCGATGTTTCGGCTACTTATTCAATAGTGTACTGATGTTTCAGCTACTTGTTCGATAGTGTACTGATGTTACAGCTACTTGTTCAATAGTGTACTGATGTGTACCTACCGATGTTTCAGTAACTCGTTCGATAGTGTACCGATGTTTCAGATACTTGTTCGATAGCGTGTCCATTGACAAACTATTAGTTTGATAGCGCGTCGATGGGCCAACTATTAGTTCGATAGCGCGTCGATGGGTCAACTATTAGTTCGATAGCTTGTCGATATGTCAAGTATTGGTTCGATAGTGTGTCGATGGGCCAACTATTAGTTAGATAGCGCGTCGATGGGTCAACTATTAGTTCGATAGCCTGTCGATATGTCAAGTATTGGTTCGATAGTGTGTCGATGGGCCAACTATTAGTTCGATAGCGTGTCAATGGGCCAACTATTAGTTCGATAGCGTGTCGATGGGTCAACTATTAGTTCGATAGTGCTATATATTTTAGTTACTTACCGGATAGCGTGTCGATGTTTTCCTTATCGTGTGAACGGTCTGGTCTCACTCCCAACTCTCTAACGGAATTCTCAGCTGATTCAGGGTTCGCATGCAACGGTTTCCGTAGAGATTTCGTTGTTAACCTGCGAAAATTTTAACTGTCGGATGAATAAATAATAATAAACAGACCTTAAAAATCTATGGACTATTTGCATATGTATTCATATATTCATAACGCTTGGATGGGACCGAAACATTCAAATTTTCGAAGACAAAGTCAATAGGCATGTGACCAATGTTCTAAAATTATAAAAACTCTCTATCAGTAATGTAAAATACATGATCTGCGATCTTAGAATTTTAATAACTTACGTCCGACGTGTTTTATGATCGATCAAAGTTTGGTGGGAAAGTTCATTTTAAAAGTATGAAATTATAAAAAATAAATATTACCATTGTAGAAACAATAAAAAATACTATAACTTTTGTTACGGCACTAGCTACATAAACGCAATATTTAAAATAGCTGTCGTAGAAATTTCTGATTTAATCCATATGAAATAGCGTGGTGTAACGTCATAACATAACATAACAGGATAGTCCAAAATTGTGATCTTCAAGTTATCAAATCTCGAGAAGTTTTTACACTATCGAAGTGATTCTTTCACCTATAGTTATATTATTGTGACGTCTTTAAATATCAAATATTTCGACGGTCGCTAACGTATAAAGCGACATGTCAAAAATGGCAATTTTTTTATTGCTTAAATTGCTATAGAATTGTCCGTAAAAAAAATATTTTCTTTTTTTTTATTGATTGTATATATAATTAAAAAGTAAGAAATTAACTCATTTGTCCAATAATAATATTCTTTAATTACTATATCGTAGTATAAACAGACATGTCTGAAATGACATGTCGCTTTATACGTAGGGACCGTCGATTTATTATTATTGCCTATTATATATATATATATGTAGAGATAGATATAATGAATGAAATAAGACTTACCAACTGGCCCGCCGTTCCGCCATTGGGATTGGAAGTTCTTTGTCTATGAACAAAGAAATAATTTAAAATTAGAAAAAAAAAATTAAAGGTCTGATCAAACGGACACGTTGACGACGCGGGACGTGGGTAGCGAAGCGAAACCCGTTGATATGAATGAACAAGACGAGCTCGGTGGCGTAGCGGTCAATGACGCGGCTTCGACACCAACGCTCGTGGGTTCGATTCCCACACAGGACAAACATTTGTGTGCATGAACATGTCTGTTTCTCTTGGTCTGGGTGTTTTCTATGTATTATAAGTATGTATTTACAAAAAAAAAATGTATTTACGTATGTTTATTAGTTGTCAAATACCCATAACACAAGCTTCGCTTCTTTGGGGCTAGATGGCGCTATGTAATTTGTCTGACAATATTTATTTATTATTTATTTATTTTATGAATGGCGAGTTACCAACGCTACGAGCGTGCAATTAATGTTATAATAACATACGACGTGATATGATGACCCCGGTGGTCGGCTAGCAATGGCTACTTCGATTCCGGGGTCGCGGGTTCGATCCCCGCACAAGACGAACATTTGTGTGCATGAACATGTCTGTTTGTCTTGGTCTGGGTATTTTCTATGTATTATAAATATGTATTTACAAAAAAAAATAATGTATTTAAGTACATTTATCAGTTATCTAATAACACGAGCTTTGCGCTAAATTTGGGACTAGATGGCGCTGTGTAAATTGTCCAGAAATATTAATTTATATATTTATATGTGTTCATATTATTATTATGTAGGTATAATCAATTTACTCGTTATATTAATATATATTTTATACTATTTACCACGAATACATTTAGTAACAGAAAAATGCGTCAAAATTTCAAAGATACACAGAAATCCATGTAGACATGTCGTACATTGAACATTACAGAACCTTTATCTACCTACATTCTTTTTAATATATTGTATAGGCAAGTGAATCATTATTTTTGAAAAATGGAAAAATTCTCTCCCCCCCCCCCCCCCCCCGGTGGGATCCCGCCTAGGGGAAGGCAGGTGAATTTTTCCATTTTTTTTAATATTTATCTGGCAAGTTGGCCAAGA
The DNA here is from genome assembly GCA_937001555.2 of Hypsopygia costalis. Lineage (NCBI taxonomy): Eukaryota > Metazoa > Arthropoda > Insecta > Lepidoptera > Pyralidae > Hypsopygia > Hypsopygia costalis. The sequence continues at coordinate 3,503,950 of OW443355.2, forward strand.
CAACTATTTAAATAATAATAAGTGAATCATTGCAAAGGATTCACTTCTATATGGTCCGGTCAAACCGAAGCGTCGGTGACGCGGGGCGCGAATGAGGAGGTCCTTTTATGTGGCTTGGCTTTGGAACTTTTATGATTAAAACTTCTTGTACTTAAAAAAAACATGTTGCACTTACCTAAGTTAGGATATAGTCTGGGCGTGGGCTCGTTGTCTATTGGTTTTTCGTTTTCACTCCACGAACCACTTTGAACCTTTGGCGATGACAGCCTGCGTGGAAAAATGTGAGAGTATTACACGACCGATATACACCTCGCCTGCATGTGGTGCACCCTGCTGACTGACAAACGAGGCTCTGACGAAAAGAGAGGAGAGGGGCATAGCGTATTTTTTTGAGCTGCCCGACTTCCTCCTCCTTTGCCTCCATCCACAGTTCCCTTGAGGGTTGTTGTGTTTGTGCGAGTAAGTGAGTTCACCAGAAAGAAATAAAGAAAGGAAGTAGTATAAAACTGGCAACGGATCGGCGACCCCTTGGTGTTTCTGATCTCCATGGGCGGTGGTCAATGATTCCCATCAGGTGACCACATGCTCATTTTCCCCCCTCTCATATAAAAAAAGATTAATTATATTCATTTTTAAATTATTTCTAATAGTCAACTTAATAGTGTTGCTGCGAGTGAGTCACATGAATTCTTTAGCTTAAAACTTACCAACTGCCGTGTCGGTCGGTGCTGACTTCATGATCTGCAATAAAAGAAGTTGTGATTATTATTTATTAAGGTTATTGATCGTAGCAGCTTGGTCAAATCAAATCAAAATATCTTTATTCCTTGGACTTTATTATTATTACTTAGAAACGTAATACAAATTAAATATAAGAACATGTATCGAAATCATTACTACTCTAAATCCGCAGAGCTTAGATTCACTTTCATCACACTATCTTGAATGTGAAAGTGAATTTATTTGCCAGTTCCGGCGACGGGGCTTCTTGAGAAGACTCAAGGCCGACTCTTTTAATTGCCAATATCGTTACATTAAATACAAATACCTTAATTAACATAACATAACAAGAGCAATTCATTTCCAAATACTTTAATTATTTATGTAAACTGAGATACAATAGTAAGCCTTTTGACATAGTCTAGTTTTGATATATTTCTTAAATTTACCCATGGATAAATTTACACAGGTCATACATTATGTTTAAATAAATAAATATTCCAGGACAAATTACACACGGCCATTTTTTTTAATACATACATATAATACATAGAAAATCCCCAGACCAAGAGAAACAGACATATTCATGCACACAAGTGTTTGTCTTGTACGGGAATCGAACCTGTAACCTCTGAGTCACTTATTAGTTGTCTAGTACCCATAGTACAAGCTTTGCGCTTAATTTGGGACTAGATGGCGCTGTGTAAATTGTCCAGGAATATTTATTGATTTAACAAATTTGTTTTTTTCCGGTTTCAAAAAATAAACTGTTCACGTGGAAGTCGCTGGCGACCTCTAGTGATCCCACTGCAGGCATACGGGTCTCCACCTGGCTTCTCAACTGCGAGTTAGCAGATTCCAGTGTTATCAAGCCGCCCAAAGGCCACTGACTTGGTTTAACGATTCACCTGGTTCACCTTCCGCAAGGGCTCAAAATAAGAAAACCCATCCGTAAACAGACTACGGTCAACGTTGCTTAACTTGCATAATACATTAATACGTCTAGTATGAATTTAAAACTTACTGTGATTTTCGTGGTAGCTGCCTTGTCTCTTCCCACGGTCGTCTGTTTGCTCGGGCTCCGCTGGCCGCGGCGGGGGCTCCTCTAACGACCTGCACCAATGTTATATAAATAAATAAATATTGTCAGACAAATTACACAGCGCCATCTAGCCCCAAAGTAAGCGAAGCTTGTGTTATGGGTACTAGACAAGTGATAAACATACGTAAATACATTTTTTTTTTTTGGTAAATACATACTTATGATACATAGAAAACACCCAGACCAAGACAAACAGACATGTTCATGCTCACAAATGTTTGTCCTATGTGGGAATCGAACCCACGAGCGTTGGTGCCGAAGCCGCGTCATTGACCGCTACGCCACCGAGCTCGTCAAAATATATATTGTAGCGATATATTATCTAGTATTAATCATCATTAAAGTCACACTATTTACAAGATTACTCGACAATTTATATTAGATTCACAGTTGACACATGACATTGACATTTGTCACTATGATTCGCACTGCAGTGTGGCCATAGTGTTACTACATTTTCCGCTACGCCATGTCATGGTTAATAAGTAATTATATTCTAGATTTATTCTAAGTCTATGTACACGAAGCGATCTGAGATTGTCATTGCACATTGAAAGGTGGCTGATTAAATTGTATGAATATTTTAAGTACAGATTATGTATTACTCTTTTGTATAGATGATTGTATCTATGGTTTTCATGACTTGTAATTTAGACTGGCAACTTTGATCATAGACTGTCAGATTGAACTTTAGACGTGGAGGACTTTTGTACAAAGAAAAAAAAGGGATTGCTGATTTGGAGAGACTGTGGATCCAGCACAGACTCTATAAGGGATCCGAAAACATCCCGGTTTTGTTCAGGAGGCAAGATCTGTCTCTGGACCGAGAAAGGTTTAATCGTGGCATACGGGTTGGATGCGGATTTATTTCCGTTCCGACCCATACCGGCGGGGCGCGATGGCGTGGTGCGCTCCGAAGACAGCCTAGTCCTCCGAAGGTCGATTGGTTTTGGGAGACCAATTGTGTCGGACCAAACCAAGGAGCATCTCCACCATCCCCTGCCCGTTCAGGGCCACGTTCCTGATCAACGGTTGGTGCACTTCGTCACGTAAGTGATCACTCGTGTGTTTGTTTTTATGGCCAAATTTAAATTCAGTGCGCGTATCGTAGTTTTAGCGTGTTACGTTACGTGTGACACTTATGTTCTAATTTAAAAAAATATCTAACTTCCAATTTGTTATCTTTTACTGAGTTCCCGAAACAAACCTAGCAGCTTCGAATTGTATATACAGGACGGCCTTTGAAAGAAAAGGTCCGATGTACTCTTCGAGAGTATTATCCGAAGGCACTCTTTATTCTTACACATGACTTGCTCGTATATAGATCTGAACTTTCAATCTACTTTATTTTATATTAACATTTCCCACTCTTTTTTTTTTTTTTATACTACGTCGGGTGGCAGACAAGCATACGGCCCGCCTGATGTGAAGCGGTTACCGTAGCCATATTAACGCTCGCAACATAAAATATCGCTCGCGCGCCGCCACCCCCGCTGCCAACGCAGCATCTCCTTCATTTCTGGTGACCTCACTCACTCACAGGAACACAACAACCCTCAAGGGAAATGTTATTTGGCTGCGGTATTCTGTGAGGTGGAGGTACATTCCCCAGTCGGGTAGCTTACAATTACGCTCCCTACCTCTCTTTTCGCCAGAGCTTCGTTTGTCAGTCAGCAGGGTGCATCGCGTGCAGGTGAAGTTGGCTTTGGTTCATAGATGTTGAGGAACCACTTACACCCCAAAAACTCTTTTTTTTATATACGACAATATGTTACATAATATATAATATATAATGTCATAACATGCTATATGTTACATAACACATAATGTCGTATTCTACGACGATATAATACAGAGCCTTGCGGGACGCCAGCATTAATCGGATCAATTACCATCAACAACGGCTCTAATTCTTCTACTGGACAAAAAACTAGCGACCCACTGCTGGAATACGGGTCTCCCCTCAATCGAAGGGGTATAGAGCGTACTCCACCACGCTGCTCAACTGCGGGTTGGCGGTGAACATATATATAATCATATACTTTTTTAAGAACATATGATGTACTCTGGGAGTGTGATCTTTGGCGGCGGGAGCGGGACGACATGTTAAATTCGTTGCATATCGCATTCGGGGTAGTATACTATTCAGATTTGGTAGCAACAAGGGAAAATTACCAAGCGTTCAGACGATTTTGTAATTCATATTATTGGAATCGATGTGTTAGGTAACAACTCAATGTTTTAGGTCACCAATAGTATTAGATATTTAAAATCCGCGGTGCACGGCAGTTGAGCTTCACTTGACTAGCCATCTCTTTAGGTTTTTAATGCCTTATTTGCCATATTGCTGTCTCTCACATAGCTAAGAGGGGAAGTCAAATTCCAAAAGCTTCCTACTCCTACTAATTTCTTCTGATTAAATTCGTTATGAGTAAGGCAGCTGTAGTCTGACCCCCGGGACTGTAATGGACTTCATAGTTTTTTGCCGTCTTTTCGCGAAAAGTGAAAAGAAGAAGAAATTAGTAGAAATAGGAAGCTTTTGGAATATAATTTGTACACCTATCTGAACATCATTCTATCTCATTCATTCGGAGTTTGGTATCATTTTAACTCACTCAATCACTCACTCACATAAATTTATCATCATCTTATCTCTGTTTCACATAATTACGTTACCTTACAATCCACATATAAAACTTTAGGTCACGTCGCGACACATCAATGAAATTTCATTAATGGAACTCGGACCCCGGATACACGTATTCGGTTTCGACCAGACATTAGACCCGTGAACGTCGCAAGCGTTTCATATATTTATTTAGACTACCAGAGTTCAAATTATAATGGACATAACCATTAACATACAGAGGAGCGTTGATGGCGTATAAAAATGGCTATTATAACGTATGTCTTTGAAATAGCCAATCCTATTAGGCTGGTCGCTCTCCCCACCACTGGCGCATTTCCATTGGTGTAATGAGACGTCAAGGCAATATAAAATATCTATCATGGAATTTTTATTGAGAGAAATAATTCTTTCCTATTTTATTTTATACTAGAGTAAGATAATAAAATATGTATAGGAGATAAACGAATTTCATAAATTAATCTTTTTAATTAAAATTTTAAAAAAGTATTGATTTAATTTAATTTTTAATAATATAACTCAGAAAAAGCAAATGCAAAAGCAATTATTATCTAGACATTTTCATAAACTATGTATAAATATTTCTAATGACTTTATTTTTAATAGTTTAAATTTTAAACAATTAGGTATTTAATTTCAATTGTAAGTTATTGATAATAATTTGAAGAACAAAGTAAATTAACATTTTTTAAACTATACTATCTATCTATTATTTATTCACAAAAATATATAATAGTTAAAATAATTATATTACTCTAAAAACACAAATTACGTATAAAGAGACACTTTTTTAAAATCCATAATAAATCTTTCAACAAAACTTATGCCTTATATAACCTCCCTATAATCTAATATATTTCTTATATATATTATTCTCGTGTATCGGTGTTTGTTACCAAACTCCTCCGAAACGGCTGGACCGATTTTTATGAAATTTTGTGTGCATATCGGGTAGGTCTGAGAATCGGCCAACACCTATTTTTCATGCCCCTAAATGATAAGGGTACCCCTAAATATTTTATTTTATTCACAATTTTTATTTTATTTTATTTAAACAATAATATTATTAAAACTGACGTGAGACATTATACTAAATTAAACGGGTCACTCACGGACACTTGCGCGTCTGTCCGGCGCGAGAGACAAAGGGTGGACGTGTCTGGAGATTCGCCTTGATGAAGGTCTCCTTTTGAGATCGAAACTAGTCTGCTTTCCCGACAAAAAGACGTGAGTGGTGATCCTTGAGGAATGATCATCAAATACATTTTCCAATGAAATCAAAGTGAAACATACACTCAGCGAATCTACTAGCTCCACCTCGCTCAACCTCGATTTCGGCCCCGAGGGCTAGAATCCGGCCTAGTTAACTCTATCTATGAATAAATTTCAATAATTAATACATAATAATAATAATAATTATTACGCCACACAAGCTGTCCGCAGGGCAGCTTGTGTGGCGAGCTGTTGTGTGAGTAGCGACACCACGGACCCGAGTCTCCAGAGAGTCGGTCAGGGCCTTCGTCTCCGGCGTGTCTTCATCGGTCGGAGTGTAAACACAAGAAGGCCCGCAGGACTCTCAGCTCTGGCTTGCCTTCATTGGCCGTCCAGAGAGGAGCCGCTAGAGCTATATGCTCCAGGGGTGGAAGTGTTAAAGGGCATCACGCCGCGAGTAACTTCGGAGAAAGCGCAGCACACCTCTCGACATACCTGAGTCACTCACACCGGTGTTGCCTCCGGCCGATTTCCTGGCATTTCGGAGGCCCATCTAGTGAGTGGCAAGCCACCGCCTGCCGCAAATAACTAGCAATAGAAGCAGTTATGGCAGGCGTCCGTCCCTCTTCTGTAATAGCCCGGTATTAAGTTCACCCAGACCTCATCTCCATAGCCCATTTATTTTCCATCACACTTCGCAATAGTCTCAACGCCTGCCGAGATCTGCTCATGGGTATGTCGTTCCATTGACATATCCTGGAGCGGGTCACGGCGGGCGTACAACATTACATCAAACTTCTCAAAGGGCTCTACGCGTTGTATCCATATCCCCGCGCACGCCTATCAAATAACCGAGTTTGACCCGTGATTAAAAAGAGATATAAATAAAAATAATAAAAATAAGTTAAAGTGGAAGTGTTATAGGGCATAACGCCGCGAGTAACTACGGAGAAAGCGCAGCAGAATTCGACGTCGTAATTCGCGCGTGACGGTATCCGAGATGCATTTACGTTATCTTTCTCGCTCTAGCAAATAACGTTCCTGAGGGACAGAAAAGGACAGACATATGTGATACAACCATTAAACTGACAAAACATAAGTAAATAAGTAGTCTATTTCACTGCAGTACATAAAGTCGTGTTCCATTTTTATACAACATCGTGTGACAAAAGAGATACTGACCGCCTGATGTGAAGCAGTTACCACGGCCATATAAATAGCTGGTCTTCATGACAACAGTTTTCAGTTTCTTGAGGTGATAACGTCTTTAAATTTATGAACGGGAAAGGTTACTAGACAGAAAAGAGAGGTAGGGAGCGTAATTGTAAGCTACCCGACTGGGGAATGTACCTCCACCTCACAGTATACGGCAGCCAAATAACAATTCCCTTGAGGGTTGTTGTGTTCCTGCGAGTGAGTGAGGTCACCAGAAAGGAAGGAGATGCTGCGTTGGCAGCGGGGCTGGTGGCGCGCGAGCGATATTTTATGTTGCGAGCGTTAATTTGGCTACGGTAACCGCTTAACATCAGGCGAGCCGTATGCTAGTCTGCCACCCGATGTAGTATTAAAAAATATAGTATAATCTGGCAATAATAGAATCTGCCATTCATAGAATCTGGCATTTGAAACACGTCGGACATTTCCAGAATCTGACATTTGTCGACTAAACCCGATAAATTAAACCCATCCTTAGGCAGGCTACGGTCGACGTTGCTCAACTTGCGTGCACACGTGCAACGACACCATCGACCCTCATTTCTTACCTATCATCATTTTACAGGAGCACGACCCTCTCTCGTCTGATAGACGGAAGGAGGATTTGGCCTACACTCCCCACGCTGGCCAGACGAGTTGGGGAGGCCTGATCGATGTTTGATAATGTATTACGATATCCACGGGAAGAGACGGAGTGATTCTATTCTAGTCTGCCGGAAGCCACACGGCAACACATTTCTTACCTAGTACTAATATTATTCTGTCCAATGGAGTCATTCGGCGTGTCTTCTGCGGTCTTCTGTCGAAGAACAAGGCGCTTTCTGCTCGGTTTTAACGATAATTTGTCTTCTAAGCTTGCATCTGCTTCTTCTAGACCGTCGAAGAGGGATTTCTGTTGATGAAAATTTATGTACTTAAAAAAACGGGTTGCACTCTGGGAGTGCCGGCAGAAGTGAAAACTTTGTGCATTTTTGAATATTTTGGAATGGTTAGGGAATAATTTCGCACGAATTGCTTTATTTATAAAAGTACTGTCTTTATGTGGCAAAATACAATATTCATTTATTGCGCATTTGTACAAACAAATCTTTTTATATTCGATAGAGGGGATGAGTATATATGAATTATCAAGTACAATTGCAAATATAATATTTTTAGGAATGTCAGAGGAAAATTATTAAAAAAAAAACGACCGTACCAATCAATACATGTAATTCGTTTACATTATTACAACTATAGAGAAAACAAAACACCAAATATTGTTTAAACAAAATATAACGAACCCAATCGCAGCAAAACACGTCACACACACCGAGTGCACTGTTCGAAGTCTGCCAAGCAAATGCCTTGTCGGGTGGACAGGCCGCCATTTTATAAGCGCGGCCGACGTACCACCCCTCCTAGCTCGTTGAAGGGCTAACACGGCCTACCCTGACTGGAGGCGTCCCCGACTCCTGTATCTTCGTCGGAGTCGTCCGAAGATAAGCGAAGATCATCTGCAAGGGTGCCTTGAAGAGTCCGGGCACCTGTCTGCAATCCTGATGGTCCAGCACCAGTATCACCACTGTCAATATTTTCGTCATCTGGAAACATTTTATACGTCACGCAAATGGTTTATTTCATAACTCATCCATCCTTCAAGCTTTCACACTAAATAAAGACTTGGCCATAGAATATTACTTTAAGCACACATATACCATTCAGAAAATTCTAACACGTTACATATGTGTAATGTTGTAAAAGCGTGTACAGAGCTCTGTCATTGTTACCACATGATGACGGAGACTTCCAGTCTTCCCCAGACGTGCGGCCGGTGGAGCTCCAGTACCTGTGAACAGATTCAGGCAGAGGGCGTCCCCAAAGCCTGCCGGCAGAGGCATCACTGAATCGCTTACCGATAAGGACATTACACGCCATTGTAAAGCCTTATTCCACCAGTAAGACGGAGGCATCGCTGAATCGCACGCTCTTACTGACTCTAGATGTCACACCTCCTTATAGACCTGGACGTCTCATAATTATCATCTGTCCAGCCGGTTGCCTTTACAAACTACCTAGCACTATGCTTATAATTTAGCCGGCCACCTACACCTAACATCATAGACTTTGGATTAATTAAGAGAAAATAGTCGCGTTAGATGAGTCAGTATGTCAGTTACCAAGGGAATGCTATTTTATGAGTTATGAGAAATTTTGGCCAGCTAAAACACAAACATGTACCTGGTAAACGAAAGAAGGAGAAAGTAAGCAACCGTCAACTTACTCTCGAAAAATGATGCACACGTCTCTGGACACCATTCTCCGTGCCATGGAACCATATACTCGGCAGCCGCTTGTGTAGTTTTCCCATACGAGCCACTTAACAGTCTCAACTCATAGCGGTCGCTTGGTAGTAATTTTATAACTTTGTATGGTCCCCTCATTCCTGGGTCGAGTTTGCCAGTAGATTGTGAATATTTGACGACGAATACCAATTCGTCAATCTTAAAAACACGAGGTGCACGTCGCCCTCGGTTAACGTAGTCATCTTGCTTCTCCTGGTTTCTTTTTAGTAACTCACTGGCTCTTGTTCTACACATCTCCCGCCATGCTTCGCGGTTGGGCTGTGAATTTTCTACAGCTACATCTCGTACGAGTGAGCGAATAACAGGTGTAGTACCTTCAGTTCCGACCAGTAAGTTTAGAGCTGAAGTTTGTGTTGTCTTTTGCTTGGTGATATTTAAGACAAGTTGAAGCTTCCACAATTGATCGGACCAGGACGCTCCTTTATGATTCACTTCGATTCTAATCATATTTAGTACGGTTCTCACGTATCTTTCTATCTGCCCATTAGAGTGATGCATCTCGGGTGTTATGTAGTGCATTGTGCAACCGAGTTCCGAAATGAATTTAACAAAGTTAGAGGACTCAAACATCCGTCCTCGATCAGTTATCAGTAATTTTGGTACCCCAAATAACGATACTGCATTGGTTAGTGTGCGTATAAGTTCACCTGCGTCTTGCCGGTGTATTGCATATAACATGCAAAATTTAGTAAAAGCATCTACCATTAACAGTACGAATTTGTAGCCATTGGACTCGGGCAAGGGCCCAAGGGCGTCTATGTGCAATGTATCAAAAGGAACGTTCGGCTTTTCCCATGACGTAATGGGCTGGTGAGTTGCTCTAGGTACGCGTTTCTTAGATATGCACACTAAACAATGAGCAACATATTTTGCAACGAATTGCCTAAGCCCGGGAAACCAAAAATGCTTAAGTATTAAGTCTAAAGTCTTATCCCCGCCTATATGTTCATGTTCGTCATGAAAGATTCGCAATAAGCTTAGACGATGCCCCTTAGGGATATAACATAGTAGTCTCGGTTCATGACCCACCTGTGTGTAACGGTAATAAAGCAGACCGTTTTGATGGACATAACGACTAGAGTCTAGTTCCCCCTCTTGTAGCTTTTGAATGAGACCCTGCGTCTCTTCATCAGCTGATTGCGCAATTTCAGCCCAATTACGAGGTTTAGAAATCAGATTTACCTCTACAACTGATGGGTTTCTGCTGAGGTAATCAGCATGTGGCATCATTTCCCCCTTTCTATATTCGATGTCAAAGTTAAAATCTTGGAGGTAAACCCACCATCTGGCAACGCGAGGAAGCAGGTCCTTTTTCTTCTCAGTGGCCTTGAGAGCATTGCAGTCGGTGACAACTTTAAACTTTATTCCAATTAGGTAATGACGATAGTGCTGCAATGCCTTCACGACCGCCAAGGTTTCCAACTCGTATGAGTGGTACCTGCTTTCTGCGTCCAGAGTCTTTTTGCTGTAATACGATACCACATGCCTTTTACCATCGGGCCCTGTTTGTAATAGTATCGCACCGTATCCCATGCTACTAGCATCGGTATGAATTTCCGTGCCAAGCGCGGGGTCAAATATAGCTAGTACCGGTTCGCTAATAAGGCAAGCTATAATGTCTTGACGGGCGCGCTCCTGCTCCGCTCCCCAACAAAAGTCAACGTTCTTTTTAGTCAAACGCGATATGCAAGCTGTTCTGGTGGCATAATTTTTAATATAGCGCCTAAAATAACCTGCTAGGCCTAAAAATTGCCTGACTTGTTTGACGTTTGTTGGAATCGGTGCATTTACAAGCGCTTCTACTTTACGTGGGCTCGGCTTAACCTGACCTTGGCTCACTACACGTCCCAAATATTCAATTTCCCTTGAAATGAACGAGCATTTTTTTAAATTTATTGAAAATCCGGCACTGGTAAGAGTACGCAATACATCCCGTAATAAATTTATGCCTTCTTCAACCGTATTACTCATCAACAATACGTCATCTACGTAAACTAACACATTACCTGCCTCGATGTGCTTCCGAAGGGTATCGTTAATGATACGCTGATACACAATCGGAGAATTTGTCAATCCGTACGGCATTTTTATATATTCAAAATGTCCCTCAGGGGTAACAAATGCCGTGCGGTGTACTGACTCCTCCTCAAGTGGTATTTGGTGGAATCCGGTAGCCATGTCCAAACTCGAAAAGTATTTAAAATTTCCTAAACGATCAATGTGATCATCTATAAGAGGCATTGGATACCGGTTCCTAACTGTCACTCGATTAAGCGCCCGGTAATCGACGCACATACGGTCGGTTCCATCCTTCTTTTTTACGAGGAGGATGGGGCTTGCGTATTCCGAATTTGAGTCACGAACGATACCCTTCTCTTTAAGGTCACGTATTATTTCACGCACTTTGAGTTTCTCTTGGTGAGATAACTTGTATGGTCGGTAAACAACAGGAGTGTCATCCTTAACGGTGATACTCATTTTACCTGTAGTTACAGTCGTCGACGCTGTTCCCGATATTAAATAATTTGAAAACTCGTCAATAACCGACGTTAACAATTCTTGCTGTTCACCTTGAAGAGGTGTATTAACTTGATCTTTTATATTAGGTACAACTGTATTCACGAGAGCTTGACCCAAAGGAGCACGAGTTAAGTATTGACTATTTTTTGACCGGACATAAACGACGCCATCTCGGTTGAGTATGTCCGTACCCACTATTACTGGAAATGCAATACAGGGTTTTGGGACAACGATTAAATCAGCCTCGAGAGTAATTTCATTAAATTCAATAGTCAGTGTTACGTAATAATCGGCTTGAATAATATTTTGACTTATTCCCCTCAATGCACAACTGATTGGTTTCAGTTCATGTGTAAAATATTTTAAAACACCTTCAGAAATGAGCGAAACATTTAAAGCACCACTATCAATTAAAACATCAACGGGGATACCTTGTATTACCGCGGTCGTCACATCATTGGACCGAAACGGATCGCGCAGTGACAGCTCGGTACATAGATTTATGTTTCGTTTATTTCGAGGATTTGATCTATCTTTTGCAAAACAATTACTCTCTTGATGTCCTGTCTTTTTGCAAAAGCCACAGATGGGTACTTTATTTTCTAAGGTCGAGGAGGATGTAGCGGTGGACTGTTCTTTCGATTTCTTAGGGCATGAATGCTTTTTATGTCCGACTTGACCACAATTAAAACATTTACTGTTAGTATGCAGTGAGGGTAGAAATCGCTTCTTATTTGGAAAATGTTTAAGATCTCTTTTAACGGAACTACTGTTACTAGCTTTGCTGTAGATAGCCAAGAAGGAGACGATATTGTCGCAAGTCAGATCAGCATTTGCAGCTGTGGCTCGGATTTGAGGGTCGGTAATACCGCGTATAATGACTAACACCATAAGTTCTTCGCTCAGCCCTTTAACTACACGCAAACGCAATAGGGATCGACGAGCATATTCAGCATAAGTACTAAACTTATCGGAGGTACTGTTCATAACCTCAAACAATATATTTGCATAATCAAGTTTACGCGGGCAAAGAGGTTTAAATTCCCGTATGAAATTTGCCCATGTCCTATCACTAGTTACCCATTCGTCGAGCCAAGTACGCGCGTCACCCCTAAGGCACTTTGATACTCGCGATAAACATTCTGAATCGCTCCAACCATTTGTCATTTTAGCTCGTTCGACCTCTGAACACCATGTGTTTATGTCATGCAGTGATGGATCAAAACAAGATACAAAATACGAATGTGATTGTTGAATACTAATTGATCTAATGGCATCTGCGATAATTCGGGCGGTACCCGCTATTCCCTCCCCATTAGAGGTAGAAAAAACGTCATTGGCTACGGCCCGTGGTTTGTTTGAGGCAGCAATCGAGGGTTCCGTTTCTACGCATATACTGGGTGTTGTTAATGGAATAACACGATCGAGGTCAACGTGAATAGGAACAGTGGGTACTTTGTCGCGATGTACCTCGCTTTCTAATGATATGACGTTCGTAGTTGACAATAAATTCGATCGAACTGGGCTATTATTATCACGCGCGGTCGCATTGGAAATTGCAGCAGGTAGATCACGATTTTCCGCGGTAGTTATGGAACGATTAGTTTCTAACGTATTCAAACGTTTTAAGATAGAATTCAACGTATGCTGCATCGAATTATCATATTCGCGAGGCATATAAGGTGGCGTACGTGACCGTCTGTTACGCGATCTATCACGAGACCTATCACGCGACCTATGATAATCGTGTCGACGTGTCCTGCTACGTGAATCACGAGGTTTATCAGACATGGTAACAAACGAAGGTAATCACATCAAAATTATAAGTGCACCCGAAAAATGATAAACCACAACACGAAATTACGAAATAAATCAACAAATATGTTGGTGTCTTGTTCTTATAAAATAATGAACGCTATTTAGCAATTTGAAAGTAGTGGGCGAAGATTTTTAATCCCACGCCTGATTTTAGGAATGTCAGAGGAAAATTATTAAAAAAAAAACGACCGTACCAATCAATACATGTAATTCGTTTACATTATTACAACTATAGAGAAAACAAAACACCAAATATTGTTTAAACAAAATATAACGAACCCAATCGCAGCAAAACACGTCACACACACCGAGTGCACTGTTCGAAGTCTGCCAAGCAAATGCCTTGTCGGGTGGACAGGCCGCCATTTTATAAGCGCGGCCGACGTACCACCCCTCCTAGCTCGTTGAAGGGCTAACAATATAGTATTTTTTTTAAATACTGGTGTGCTTTTTTAGAGTACGAATGTGTTTGTGTGTGTTACCTTGTCGTGTCCGCTGGCGGGCCGCACGTGCAGCTTCACGTGTGAGGAGGGCGAGCCCACGCGGTAGTGTTTGTGTGTTTGTGTGTGTTACCTTGTCGTGTCCGCTGGCGGGCCGCACGTGCAGCTTCACGTGTGAGGAGGGCGAGCCCACGCGGTAGTGTTTGTGTGTTTGTGTGTGTTACCTTGTCGTGTCCGCTGGCGGGCCGCACGTGCAGCTTCACGTGTGAGGAGGGCGAGCCCACGCGGTAGTGTTTGTGTGTTTGTGTGTGTTACCTTGTCGTGTCCGCTGGCGGGCCGCACGTGCAGCTTCACGTGTGAGGAGGGCGAGCCCACGCGGTAGTGTTTGTGTGTTTGTGTGTGTTACCTTGTCGTGTCCGCTGGCGGGCCGCACGTGCAGCTTCACGTGTGAGGAGGGCGAGCCCACGCGGTAGTGTTTGTGTGTTTGTGTGTGTTACCTTGTCGTGTCCGCTGGCGGGCCGCACGTGCAGCTTCACGTGTGAGGAGGGCGAGCCCACGCGGTAGTGTTTGTGTGTTTGTGTGTGTTACCTTGTCGTGTCCGCTGGCGGGCCGCACGTGCAGCTTCACGTGTGAGGAGGGCGAGCCCACGCGGTAGTGTTTGTGTGTTTGTGTGTGTTACCTTGTCGTGTCCGCTGGCGGGCCGCACGTGCAGCTTCACGTGTGAGGAGGGCGAGCCCACGCGGTAGCCGCCGCTGCTCTCCAGCACGGCCTTCACGGCGCTCGGGTTGGTCGGCTTCAGGACGTCTTCTGCTGTTGTCGCTGTTCGATACAAGTATTCAAATAAAAAAAAAATACATTTTATTTTTTATTCGTATTCGTGGTGTATTTCGCAGGCCTTGTAACTTCGGCGGTGAATTTCGCGGCACTACGTGGGTTCGCCCACACGTGGGAAGCGCGCAGAAGAGCGAAGGAGCGTGAGGAACGAGAGGGAAGGCGGCTTGGGGCGCTCTTGGACGGCAGCAAAAGCGTAGGCGTGATCGTCGCCGCCCCAGAAGGGGGAGAAGGCACAAATGGGACAAAGGACAGAGATTAAATAATTTGTAGAGAGTCAAGAATTGCCCGCGGCACAAAAGAGCCTTAGAGCGACGGTGCTGCGCATCTCTCGCGATTCGGCTCATATGACCGCGAGCTCGGTGGAGCCATGGGAGGAAAAGGCGTATTATGAAAATCAGACATTAGGGGCCATCCATAAATTACGTCACACGTTAAGGTGGACGGAGGGGGTCAACGAAGTGTGACATTGTGTGACAAGGGGGTGGGAGGGGTCCTAAATTTTGTGACGTGACATTTCAAAATCTATTATTATAATCTAAGTGTTAAAACACGTTAAAACACTTTGAACTATTAACGAAAAACTTAACATTTGCAACTCTAGGTGTAAAATTTCAAAATATGTGACGTCACACTAGGGAGGGGGGGAGTCTCACAAGTGTGACCAGCTGTGACAAGGACGGGAAAGGGGTCAAAAAATCATGAAATTCGTGTGACGTAATTTATGGAATTTCCCATAAGGGGCCACCCTTATGGGAAAAGCTTTTTTTGAGATTTGAACAATATGTTAAGCAGTACATTAAGCCTCTCAGACCAAATCAGACGGATGGGGTGGTGGGTTTGTACAGTTTATTTTTTATATACGAGAAGGTGGCAAACGAGCATATGGGTCATCTGGTGGGAAATAATCACCACCGCCCATGGAGATCAGCAACACCAAGGATTCTCCGATACGTTGCCAGCCTTTTAAGGGAAATGAAAACTATGTTCTTGAAGGCTCCCATGTCGTAATTGTTCGGATGAATACCGCTGAGGGAAGTCAATTCCACAGTTATGGTATCTGAATTCTTCAGACATACGGTTTTGGAATTTTCTTATCTTATTTCTCTTCCGATATTTAGAACCAAATAACGGTCAATACTCAATATGTTTATTGCATATAATATGTAGTTACATGTCGATCTTAAAATTCGTGTTATTTTTAAGGTATTACATATTATGACCCTATAAGGGTATGGCATTATTCTGAAGTGTACGGAAGTTTATTATAATATGTCATGTAATTTATCATTTAAAACTTCGTCTAGAGCGTAATAACATTTGGCTTCCAGTAAGGTCTTTAATTTTTTGAAGAAGCTTGCTCCTTTGTCAATATCTATTTTATTTCATCATTCATTCTGATATTAGCTCCCTATAAAATTGAGTTTTTATAGAACTACGAACAATACAGTTAGGAGTTATCCTACGGATGAGTCAGATGTACAACATTTCATTAAGATCTGTTAAATAGTTTCGGAGTTTATAGCGAATAAACATTGTGGCATAGGATTCTTATATATGTAATTTAATCCTTTAGGCGGGTTTGCTCCAATTGTCAAAACGGTACCACTTCGTGGTTGGTTCAATTAGTAGTTGGTCAAATTTGCAGTTGCAATTGGTCCAATTCGCATTTGGTTCAATTCGCAATTGGTTCAATAGAACTACGAACAATACAGTTAGGAGTTATCCTACGGATGAGTCAGATGTACAACATTTCATTAAAATCTGTTAAATAGTTTCGGAGTTTATAGCGAATAAACATTGTGGCATAGGATTCTTATATATGTAATTTAATCCTTTAGGCGGGTTTGCTCCAATTGTCAAAACGGTACCACTTCGTGGTTGGTTCAATTAGTAGTTGGTCAAATTTGCAGTTGCAATTGGTCCAATTCGCAGTTCGTCCAATTCCTTTTTTTGTACTCACCCTATTTATATATTTATTGCAAATAAATAATTAGTATTTGTATTCGTAGTTGGTGCAATTGCACAATTAATAATTAGCATGAGGAATTAAGTGGACTTACACGACTCGGGCAGCAGGTTCTTGAAGAGCGGCGAGTCGCCGTACGGCCGCGCTGCTGTCAGTATCTGCTCGTGTACATTGCCGGCCGCTGAACCTGATAGGCTGTTGCTGGAACAATAAATAAATATTGTCAGACAAATTACACAGCGCCATCTAGCCCCAAAGTAAGAGAAGCTTGTGTTATGGGTACTAGACAACTGATAAATATACGTACATTTTTTTTTGTAAATACATACTTATGATAGTTACATAGAAAACACCCAGACCCAGACAAACAGACATGTTCATGCACACAAATGTTTGTCCTATGTGGAAATCGAAACCACGAGCGTTGGTGTCGAAGCCGCGTCATTGACATCTACGCCATCGAGCTCGTCATAATATGTATATAATATATATTAGGTAATTAATTTTATATCACGACCCCGGTGATCAATTGGCTAACCATATCCACGTCACCCCCGCTGCCAACGCAGCATCTCCTTCCTTTCTGGTGACCTCACTCACTCGCAGGAACACAACAACCCTCAAGGGAATTGTTATTTGGCTGCAGTATTCTGTGAGGTGTAGGTACATTCCCCAGTCGAGTAGCTTACAATTACGCTCCCTACCTCTCTTTTCGCCAGAGCTTCGTTTGTCAGTCAGCAGGGAGCACCGCGTGCAGGTGAAGTTTGCTTTGGTTGAAAGATGTTGATGAACCACTTACACCCCAAAACTCCCCCTTCCTCCCCAAGACACCGCGGTCTCGGGTTCGATCCCCGCACAAGACAAACATTTGTGTGCATGAACATCTCTGTTTGTCTTGGTCTGGGTGTTTTCTATGTATCATAAGTATGTATTTACGAAAAAAAAGTATTTAAGTATAATATCAGTTATCCAGTACCCATAGTACAAGCTTTGCTTAGTTTGGGACTAAGATGGGAATTTGGGATAGATGGACATGTTCAACTCAGTAATTATTATCGTATTCGTATAAGTTTCTATGCTAACTGTTTTACATCAGGCGGGCCGTATGCTTGCTTGGCACATAGTCATATAAAAAAATACAAAAATTTATAAGATTAAAAAAAAAACAATACTTACCTATTTAGCGTGCCAGTGTTAGCATTGAGACCCAATCCAAGTGCATTACCGCCTAACGAAGTGTTGTTGAATAACCCGCCACCCAGGCCACTGTCCAAACCTGAAAACAAATTAAAACAAGTTAAGTTAATAAACTTGATTTTTTTTTTATTAAAAAAAATCGTAAAACCCGACTGTACCTATTAATCACGCGCAACAATAAATAATTCCACACAAGTAACACTATTTGTTTGTTAACATTGCTACAGGCAAAAACTAATATATCAAATATATATTTTAAATTAGGTCATCGAGACCTTTATTTTGATACCCATATCGATATATTTAAAGGAAAAAAATATATATCCAACGACAAATTAGCGGCTCACAGCCGTCATATTGATTTTTTTTATGTTTGATATAGCCTATGTCACTCGCGTGATTAAGACGAATCTAACGACATCTCTTATGTTGAAATCTGTCAAACGGTTTAGGCTGTAGAGCGTGCCAAATAATAAGACATACATACATACGCTCGAAAAACAACAACACCCAGAAAAACAACCCTCCTTCGGCAGTCGGGTAAAAAATCTAAACGGGACCAAAAAACTTTTATCTATATAAATTCATTGGTTTCTTTTAAAGAACACAACAATATACAGTTACCAGGCTATATATATATATTCTTAAAGGGTCTATTTTTAAAGGGTCAAACAAATTCAAAATGTCAAATTCCCAAAATGACCATTCTCAAATTGACATATTAATCAATGATCCTATTTCAAAATGTCAGAATCCAAAATGACCCTGTGTCAAATTCCAAACATGACCATTTCTCAAAATGACCAAAGCTCAAGATGAACAATATTCCAAAGTGGTAATGGCGCATTTTTTTATCATTTATTAATTATTTTAATGTCCCACACATATACTATATTCCGTTATTTATTATTATTCATTCGACTAGCCCTGTGGTCGAATGGTTAGCAATGACCACTTTGACTCCGAGGTTGCGGGTTCGATCCCCGCACAAGACAAACATTTGTGTGCATGATCATGTCTGTTTGTCTTGGTCTGGGTGTTTTGTATGTATCATAAGTATGTATTTACAAAAAAAAATTTATTTAAGTACATTTATCAGTTGTATGTGTAGTACCCATAACACAAGCTTTGCGCTTAATTTGGGACTAGATGGCGCTGTGTAAATTGTCCAGAAAAAATTATAATTTATTTATTTATAATTATTCTTCTTCTGTAACACGTGCCCTTGAACCTCGAGCGCAAAGCTTTTTAAGTCTTTGGAACAAAAGCTAACCTCGCCTTTACTTTGTGCACCCTCCGACAGACTGGGGAAATACCTCCACCTCGAGGAAGACCACAGACAAGTAGCAATGCCTTTTTTATATTGACCAGCTCGGTGGTCGAATGGAATTGGTCTGGGTGTTTTCTATGTATTATAAGTATGTATTTCCAAAAAAAAATGTATTTAAGTACATCAGTTGTCTAGTACCCATAACACAAGCATTGTGCTTAATTTGGGACTAGATGGCGCTGTGTAAAATTGCCCAGAAATATTTATTTGCCTTTTTTATATACAACTTAGATCTCAAACAAGCATACAACCTGCCTGATGGCATACACCGGCTACTCCATACGAATGTCGTGTCGGTAACTATTACATAAACAATGCCGTCAGTGCAAAGCGGGTATGTGCGTGTGTGCGTGCGGCGCCATACTAACTGTTCCAGATTTGTTTCAGAGAGGAGGTGAGGTCGACACGAGAGAGCGGCAGGGAGTGACCATACTATTCGTAGTACTATTATTTATACTGTGCTGATGGTATACAGTCATCGCAGCGTACAGACTCTCGCAACAGCAGAAGTATCACTCTCGTGTTGTCGAACACTGTAAGAACCTCTCCATTCTTGAAGAACCACATACTGTAACCTCTTGGTAAAACCTCGGCAGGTAATGTCATAACTTTAACTTCTAAGTTCTCGGAAGAAAACCTCTAAGGAACCGCACAGTTCGCAACCATCTAGGTGCAATATTTGTGGATGAATTCCATGCTAATGGCGAGCGGTGCGACTGTAGAGACCGTGTCAGAAGCGGCGGTGCCAACGGGCGAGCAATACTCCTTGTAATGCAAAGCTGGCGGACTGTACGATTTTTTGGACTTAGCGTGATATAAAAAAATCTAAATAGATTCAGATATTTATTCGAACAGACAGTAGATTGATATATATCAAATCTCAAAACGTCTAACAAAAGTTGCAAAATGTCAAATTCGCAAAATTACCCTTTTAATGTAAAAAAAAATCTAAATTAACTCTTTCAATGTGGTAGTGGCGTAATTTTTCTATAAATATTCGAAACTAGCAACTCGATGTATCCGTC
The DNA here is from genome assembly GCA_937001555.2 of Hypsopygia costalis. Lineage (NCBI taxonomy): Eukaryota > Metazoa > Arthropoda > Insecta > Lepidoptera > Pyralidae > Hypsopygia > Hypsopygia costalis. Next base: position 3,524,321 of record OW443355.2, read on the forward strand.
GAAAATTTTAAAGCTACGACAATTTTACTACTTAAAGTGTTAATTTAGGCCAACTTGCTAGAATATTATAAATATTTTAAAAATAGAATTCACCTCCCCTGCCTAGGTGGGATTTGAACCCACGATTCTCTCGATGACCGGTCGACTACTCTTCGAACTGAGCTACCAGGAAAGTTAGTGATGGTGACGGAAGTTTTGCATTTTATGTTTTACTGCTGTAAAGTCGCAGTGTGGCGCCATCTAGCTTACTTAATAAAGTATTACGCTACTTAATAAGGCATAGCCGTCCATCGTTCAGGTGAAATTTGTATATTTTTTAACTAGGCGGGGGAGGCGAATATTTTCAATTTTAATACTTTTATAAGGGTATCGCCAATTTAATTAGTTTTGTGTTTCTTAACTAATAGGATTTGCCTGCAAAATAATAGATTTGTCACAAAAATGTAGTTCATCTTTGAACCAAAGCCAACCTCACCTGCACGTGGTGCACCCTGCTGACTGACAAACGAGGCTCTGGCGAAAAGAAAGGTAGGGCAAAGCATATTTTAAGCTGCCTGACTGGGGAAGTACCTCCACCTCAAAGAATACCGCAGGCAAATAACAATTCCCTTGAGGGTTGTAGTTTTCCTGCGAGTGAGTGAAGTCACCAGAAAGAAAGGAAGGAGTGGCTGGCAACGTATCGGCGACCCTTATGGTATTGCTGTCTCCATGGGCGGTGGTGATGCTTTCCATCAGGTGACCCACATGCTCGTTTGCCCCACTCTCATATAAACGAAAACCTAATGCATGCATCATGTCATGTCAGTTAAATATTTTAAAAATACAAAACAATGGTATCATTATAAAATTTTATGTACATAAACATTAAAAAAAAAACAATTAAGGCACATGTCAATCACAAATAGAGATGGGCAAAATGCCGGGCATTTACAATAAGTGCCCAGTAAGTACCTGTAAATGCCCAATAAATGCCTAGTTTTGGGCATAAATACAGAATTTATAAGTACTTTTTGGGCATTTATCGTAAATGTCTGGCATTTTGCGAATCTCTAATCACACATAATAATATTCTTTAAAAATTTTAATAAACATTAAGAAAAAAGTACGTCCAGTACTGCAGAAGAAATAATGTACATCGGCTTACTTTGTATTTCCGAACATAAACGTTCGATTTCATATAATTAAACTAGTTGGTCCGGCGAATTTCGTATCGCCTTTAAATATTTAACCGACTCCAAAAAAAAAGAGGAGGTTCTCAATTCGACTGAATGTTTTTTAAGCTATTGTATTGCATAGCTTCTATGGCGGGCCTTGAGCGCGGGGACCGAATCCAGAAATTCCGTAACGAAAAAACCTCACGCTCCCCACTCCGACGGGCAAGGAGGTGTGGCTTGAAGGCCGTGCATCGTCTAACGTCGTTTCAGTTCGGCAGTCTTCGACACGGCGTTGTGTGCGTGCGATTAGACGTATTGTACGACTCTACGAAACTCGTTTTATTTATTTAATAATAGAAAAAATTGTTTTCTTATCGGTCACCACGCTCAAAAAGTGTAACTTGAATTAATATCAAAGAAAAAGCAATACTGCATGAATAAAATAAATAAATAAAATTATAATTGCATAAGTTGATACAAAATGCTATGCAATAGCTTTACCGCGGCAGTCCCCGAGTGCCACACGTATTTTTATTTTTTTTGTATGTATATTCTTCGATATCTTCGCGATTGTCAAAATTCTTTTTTTATTTGAAAGGGTATGATTGCAAGGTGGTCCCATATTCACCAAGTATCCTGACTTCTATCTTCTTGGATCTTGCTGGGATCCCATCATCAGATCCTTCTGATAATGGGATCCCAGGGAAATCAAGGGAAACCCTTAAATTTTATAATAATAAATGGTCAAATTCATTTTTTTTATTTGAAAGGGTGAAGTGGTTCTATATTCACCAAGTCAGAGTCTGATTGATGGGATCCCAGAAGAAGCTTTTTTTAATCAACTTTTTTTTATTTTACGTTAATTTTTCCGATGAGTTATAAACTATCCTATCTCTCAAGTTGGATCAAACTGCACACACTGTGCAAAATTTTATTAAAATCGGTCCAGTAGTTTAGGATTCCATCGCGGACAAACAACGTGACAGGAATTTTTTATATATAAAATTCTCGTGTCTCGGCTTGACCGATTTTGATGAAATTTTATATGTATATTCAGTAGGTCTGAGAATAGGTTCTTATCTATTTTTTACGGCAAAACAACGTTTGCAGGGTCAGCTAGTTTTTATATTTTAAGAAGATGTTATGATACTTTCCTAAATAATATGCGATGGGGATGGTTCTATAGTTATACGTGTATTCATTAAGTGAATTGACGAGCTCGGTGGTCCAATGGTTAGCAATGGCCGAGGTGGCGGGGTCGATCCCCGCACAATACAAATATTTATGTGCATGAACATGTCTGTTTGTCTTGGTCTGGGTGTTTTCTATGTATTACATGTATTTACAAAAAAAAAATGAATTTATGTATAATATCAGTTATCTAGTACCCATACTACAGACTTTGCTTAGTTTGGGACTAGATGGCCGTGTGTAATTTGTCCAGGAATATTTAGGAATTCACAAACATACAGTGCACACGCTAACCTCTGTCATCACTGACTCATTTGCTGTATAGCTCGCACTACTCATTGTTGTTCTTAATAAAAATTATGTAAAAAAAACTTTTAATTTAAACGGTTTTATTGAAAATAGTGTACTAAAAGCTAAAAAATAATTCGGTAGGTCGGAGGTTTCAGTCATCACACCCCTCTCCCTCATCAGTCTAAGGCATTGATCAGACAAAATAATAAAATCGTTGGGCCCGTGTTTCCATCCAGTCAACTCAGTTTACGCTACGCCCAACGATTTTATTATTTTGTCTGATCAATGCCTTAGACTGATGAGGGAGAGGGGTGTGATGACTGAAACCTCCGACCTACCGAATTATTTTTTAGCTTTTAGTACACTATTTTCAATAAAACCGTTTAAATTAAAAGTTTTTTTTACATAATTTTTATTTTCAAGTTTTTAGTTTCTAATTTCATTACATAGTACTTCTCGTTCTATTAAGTTTAGATTTGACTTTTGTCATTATTTTTTTTACTTTTAAATTTGTCTTGTATTCAAATGAATACCCATATTGAAAAAATGGGTATCAAATGATACCCATATTGAAAATTGAGACGATATGTAACCGCGCCAACCGGCCATTTTGTTGACGGCCATCTTGGATTTTATAATATTCATCGTGAACTGTGTTCACTAGTTAAGCCCTTTCATTTGATACCCATATTGAGGTAGTCGTGACAAAATTTGTAAACCGCCATTTTGTAGAGGCGGCCATCTTGGATTTTCATTTTTTTTCATGTGAACTGTATTCTTCTAGTCAAGCCTTTTCATTTGATACCCATATTGAGGTAGTCGTGACAAAATTTGTATACCGCCATTTTGTAGCGGCAGCCATCTTGGATTTTCATTTTTTTTCGTGTGAACTGTGTTCTACTAGTCAAGCCCTTTCATTTGATACCCATATTGAGGTAGTCGTGACAAAATTTGTAAACCGCCATTTTGTAGCGGCGGCCATCTTGGATTTACAATGAAAGAGAATTTATTTAATTGTATTGTCACCAGAACTAAAGGTGTGTACCAAATTTCAGATCAATCTGTCAACAGGAAGGGGGTCAAATTTCAATTACTAAATTTGACCCAAGAATAAATAATAAATAATAAAACAAACGGGGTGAGCTAAATAAAACCGTTTAAAAATGACGTAAACTTAGATGCTTATGATAAAGTTCAAATTTCGATTGTTTTGGGAGTTAATTACTTTAGTCCAGTGTTTTTCAATCTGTGCGTCGCGAGCCCCAAGGAGGGTCGCGAAGCCAGACTCGGGGGGTCGCCAGCAAAAAGAAAAAGGCAAGGTGTATATATAACAATAAAAGCACAATTTTAGTAAGAGGGATGGGTGAGAATTATGTCCGTACTCATCGGTGATACTGAGCAACTGAGAATTTGAACAAAAGAACATGGCGGACGGCGCGGTGCGCTTGGTCACGCCTCAATTTTGTCAACTTAAATCGTGCCTATTTTCCAAACTCTCGCGGCTTTTAACTCTTTCACGAGCATCACAATATACGCCAAACATAGGCAAAACGAGCATTAAAAGTGAATAATAAATAGGCTGGCGAGATTATTTATAGGCAAATAAGAATATTTGCCCATTTGAGGTATTTGTGGTAATTTAGAAGCGGTATTTGAAAAAATCGACTGGCAATATTTTGCCTATACCAATGAAAGGGTTAAAAAGACCTTTTAAGAGTGTTATAAATAAAATTATTTCTTTGTCTGCCTATGGCATAAGAGGGTCGCCAGAATTTTTCAACTTGTAAAGGGGTCGCGAACTAAAAAAGATTGAAAAACACTGATTTAGTTAATCGTTTCTCTGATTTAAAATACGAGTCTTTGCTACGATTGCCGAAGCAAATAATTTATTCTGCAGTACTGTATACATGTCATACAAAGCGATATTAATAAGATCGATAAGCATACGATTTAATAAGATATTATGTTTAATAACAACATAATACCAAAAATACAGAATGATAAATTATTTTTTGCATAAGTTATAGTTAGTAACCAAAAACTAGGCGATTCTAGGTTTGATTACTACCACTTATTCCCATCACTGTGTCTCCTGTTAGCCAGGATTAACAGCGGCGACGACCAAAAAAGGCAATGAACAGTGAAGTCCATATCAGTCCCGGGGGTAAAACTACAGCTGTCTTGGAACTCACAACGAATTTAATCAAAAGAAATTAGTAGGAGTAAGAAGCTTTTGTTATTTGACTTCCCCTCTTAGCAATTTGACAGACAGCAATATGATATATAAGGCATTAAAAGCCTAAAGAGATGGCTAGTCAAGTGAAGCTCCACTGCCGTGCACCACGGATTTTAAGTATCTGACACTATTAGGGGCCTAAATACATAGATTTGTTACATAACACATCGATTCCAATAATATGAATTGCAAAATCGTCTTTTACGTTGTGATGGTTTGACTCAGAGTTAAACCTCTGGTACCTCACCTCCAAACCATTTCCGACTACAAAAATTGGTCAAAAATAGTTTTGACTAAGGACGATAGTCAAAACTACTTTAAATGCTTAGGCCGCACTCATCGCGATAACGCGAATATTCGGATTATCCCGATGTATGTAGCCAAATACTTCGACACTTCGGGCGAAGCTTCGGGCCCATAGCTCCGCTGTCGGTAAACTCTCGCACATCAAAGGGTTTTATCGCGATGAACTTCGCTTGCGCGGCCACACTTCAGTCGGACCGCACCCATCGTTCATAGCGGACGTGTTAGATGTAACTACAGTGTATAATAATAGCTGAAGTGTAACATGCGTTGGAGTAACTATATATTTTTTCTCCGTTTTCTTGCTTTTAATTTGTTTCTTAGATGACATAAATGTAACAAATATAATTTGCCATAAAATAGATACAGAGTAACCGCGGCGTCCATATTGTTTTTTTGCGTTTGTACATCGCGATAAACTTTACATCGCGCAATACGCGCATTATGTGGCCGCGAAGATTCGCCGTAGACCGAAGACAAAGTTTATCTTCCGAATGTTATCGCGATGAGTGCGGCCTAAGCATTACTGACTTATGCAGTCAAAAGAAGTTTTGACCGAGGACGTTGGTTAGGTTAAGCTTGTGACTAGAGATGGGTAAAATGCCAGGCAATTACAATAAGTGCCTAGTAAAATGCCTAGTTTTGGGCATAAATAGGGAATTTATAAGTACTTTTATAACTTTTAATGGTGCAGAGACTTGGACACTGACCATCGGACTGGTCCACAGGCTAAAGGTCGCGCAGCGAGCGATGGAGAGGGCTATGCTCTGGGTTTCTCTGCGGGATCGAATCCGGAACAAAGAAATTCGAAGAACCAAAGTTGTCGACATAGCCTTCAGAGTTTGCAAGCTGAAGTGGCAATGGGCCGGTCACATCTGCCGAGTAAGTGATGGCAGATGGGGGAGGAAGGTATTAGAGTGGAGGCCGCGCGTAGGGCGACGAAGTGTTGTTCGCCCTCCTTCTAGATGGTCCGATGACCTTAAGAAAGCGGCTGGATGCGGAAGGCGGAGGATCGTATCTGGTGGAAGGCATTGGGGAAGGCTTATATCCAGCAGTGGGTAGAACAGGCTGATGATGATGATGAAGTACTTTTTGGGCATTTATCGTAAATGCCCGGCATTTTGCGCATCTTTACTTGTGACCAATAAACTCGACTTGCCTTTTGAGGGTGGTAAGGAGCCCATGAATTACTCGACAAACCTAGAAGCTCCTAGTTTTCAGGTATAAACGCATTTTGCGCATCTTTACTTGTGACCAATAAACTCGACTTGCCTTTTGAGGGTGGTAAGGAGCCCATGAATTACTCGACAAACCTAGAAGCTCCTAGTTTTCAGGTATAAACTATAACACATACGACGTGATAACATCTTATAAATCGATAAACGCCGGCTGCACGCACGAAAATGTCTCACTGTCACGTTCCGCCTGAGCCGAGCGTGCAAGCGAGAGCGCGGAACAAGTGATATAGAGAGGCAGGATCGGCCTAAGCGTTCGGCTTGTGACGCATCTATCTCTCTTCCACTCCATCGGCCGATGTTTTCTTATGACGTTATCACGTAAAATTATCGTCCGTAAACCGACTTTACAGACAACCAATTTTTTAAAGTAGTTTTAGAACAAAAGTTTAATTAATATAAAAACATGTCACATGTCATGATTTATGTTATATAGACGCCTTCTCCTTAACACAGTGGTTCCCAACCAGTGGACCGTGAAAGGTAAATTATGGTCCGTGATACAAACTTATAATGTAAGAGATTGAGCACTTTTATATATAATTTTAACAAAAAGAAAACCGACTCCAAGCCTTACTTTACATTTATGTAGATACAGGCTGATGATGATGATGAAAAAAATATGGGACCAATGTGGAAGTATATTCTTTCCAATAAAAATAGTTTTTTTCAAATCGGTTTATAAATGACGGAGTAATGAAATAACAAACCTAACAGTGGGTATAAAAATGTAGGTAGTGGATGAAAAAAATATGAGACCAATCTGGAAGTACAGTGTCACAAACTTATCTGGCCCGGTGGCGGGGGCGGTACGATCGACTTAAGTGTTGCCATTAAACGAAATGCCGCCCGTTTTAGAGGAAACAAAAAAAATCAAAGAAATATATACACTGTTAAAATAATAGCATTGATATACTTATTAATTGTGTTGTGTGATGTTTCAATTAAATATCAATTGCCTTCTATTTTTTGTTGATTAGTTTTAAAAATGCACCACGTTAAGTCGCGATCATAGCTATTATATAATATTAGAGAGTTATAATATTGCACAGAAATAACTCGTTGACGATTTTTTTATTGTAAGAAATGAAATATGTGTAGAAAAAGATAATATGTATTTAAAAAAATACACCTCAATGGAATGTGCATACGCGGTAAGTAAATTAATTGTGCCTGGCAATACTACATTTCAAGATGGCGGCTTTAGTTCTAAATTTCGCCACCGGGTCAGATAAGTTTGTAGCACTGTACACTCTTTCAAATAAAAAAAGTTTTTTTCAAATCGCTTTATAAATCACGGAGTAATTAAGTAACAAACATTAAAAAAAAAAAGAAAATACCGCCGAATTGAGAACCTCTTTCTTTTTTGGAGTCAGTTAAAAATACTCAAATCTCGAGTTATAGAAAAATGGATTTATATGACTGTATGGGACTCGAAACGCAACAAAAACCTCGAAGTGGTCCACGAACAAAAAAAAAGGTTGGGAACCATTGCTTTAAGAAATTATAAGTTGCTGTGCCTTGACACATTGTTAAACTAAACATAAATTTTACGCCGTAATTAAAAACTAACTTAACAAAAATTATAAATTGACGAATTATAAAAAACAAAAAAAATATCGACGGTCCCTACGTATAAAGCGACATGTCAAAAATGGCAATTTTTTTTCATTGCATAAATTGCTCTATATTGCCCGTAAAAAACATTTTCTTTTTTATTTTATTGATTGTATATAATCAAAAAGTAAGAAATTAACAAATTTGTCCAATAATATTCTTTAATTACTATATCGTAGTATAAGCAGACATGTCTGAAATGACATGTCGCTTTATACGTAGGGACCGTCGATATATTTGGTCCGTATTCGTTGATTTGTTGCAAATTGTTTTAATCAAATACAAAATTTGTGGTAATTAATGAACGTGACTTAATATTCTTTGCAATACCTGCTCAAATTTTACTTAACTAGTAGAATAAACACTAGGCGGGATTCTAGCCCACGGGGCCGAAATCGAGGTTGAGTGGAACGAGTAGATTGCTGAGTGTATGTTTTCCATTGATTTCAATGGACAATGTATTTCCGATTTCGGCCCCGTGGGCTAGAATCCGGCTTAGATTAAAGTAGCACAGATAATAGGGTCATGGTCTATGGAGTCATGGCGTGTCTATGAAGTGCCTCTTGAAACGACGATATTCAGGCTGCTAGTTTACTCTTCAACAATGAAAGTCACAGCAGATTACATGATGTTGCAGCAGTGACAAATGTTGCGGACAACATTTGCAAAGAAAGCTGTTTCATAAAATTTTAATGTCATTGCAATTATTTGTTGCAGTTTATAAATTATCTTCTTTAACTGTCACGTTGCTGGAATGTTCATCAGGCGCCTGTTGATTATCTGTTAAAAATTTATCATTGTCAAATTTCCTTTGCAAATTTTCTTTTGCAAAAAAAATTTGTTTCATATTTTCCATTTGAAATAAAATTGCATCCAAATTTTTTTTTCCAAGGAAATTGTTTCCAATTATTCTTTTTTAACTGCCACATCATTAATATCTTTTTCCGCTGTCTGTGGAACATCTGCTGTCTTTTGCAAATTTTCATCTTTAAACGTCTTGTTAATATCATTATTTTTAACATTTTCCAGTCCCTGTTGATTATCTGGCGTAGTTTCCAAATTTTCTAATTTAACTGTCACGTTATTGTATTGTTCATCAAGCGTTTGTTGATTATCTGTTACAAATTTGTTCACTTCAAATAAAATTGTTTCCAATTTGTCTTTTGCATTTAAAATTGTTTTCAATGTTTCTTTTTTAACTGCCACGCCATAAATATCTATTACCGCCGCCTGTGCAACATCTGCCGTTGTTTGCAAATTTTCATCTTTAACCGTCACGTTATTGAAATGTTCATCAATTGTTTGTTGATTATCTGTTACAATACTTTTGATTGCAAATACAACTGTTTCCAAATCTTCTTTTGCAGTGAAAATTGCTTCCAATTTTTCGTTTATATTTGCAACATCATTGATATCTTTTTCCGCTGCCTGTGGAACATCTGCTTTCGTTTGTAAATTTTCATCTTTAACCGTCATGTCAACATCATTTTCCAGCCCCTGTTGATTATCTGCCGTTGTTTGCATTTTTTCTAATTTAACTGTCATATGTTCATATACCGCTTGGTGATTATCTGGTACAATATTTTTGTTTTCCAATTTTCTTTGCGAATTTTCTTTTTGAAATAAATTGGTTATCATATTTTCCATTTGTAATAAATTTTTTTCCAACTTTTTTCTTGCAATGAACAATTTTTCTTTTATAACTGCCATATTATTAATATATCTTTCCGCTGCCTGTAGGACATCTGCTGATGTTACCGTTTGCATATTGTCATCTTTAACTGTCACATTATTAATATGTTTTTCAGCCGCCTGGTGTAGATATGTCAAAATGTCTGTGTAACACTTCAGGCGAATACAGCTAGGTACATGTTTTAATTGTTCAGTTACTAACAAAGCAAAGATTTCATTTCTCTTGTCGTCTTTTCGGTAATTTGTTTCACATTCATGACAAGATGTCTTTTCCTGTTTAGTTTCTTGTGATTTTAAAGCTTTTAGTCCCGATATAGATGATGATGGTAAGGGCTTTTTCTGATCATGATTTTCTTGATTTAATAGTAAATGTCGAAGCCGGCCAGTAATATCTAAAATAAAAAAAAGAACAGAAGTAAACGTAACGCACTAATAACATGGTGACAAACAAAACAAAAAAAAATGATTTAAATGAAAACAAAACAATGAATTAGCTAAAATAAAAAGCATTATTAAATCTGACGTGAGAAATCATAGTAAATTGAGAAAAACAACAAAAATTCGCGACTATCCATTAGAGTTCCTATTATAAATATTTATAATGGAAAAATATTTTGTATTAAATAGTAATATGTTGTGTATTTATATTTAATGGTATAATAAAAAAAAAACAGTTATACAGGTGCCTCCGAACATACATCAGGCACCAGTCCCTCACAATAAGCAGATGTATCTATACAGGTTAAGTTTCAAATGTCTTCTCTAGTATTAATTTTGTGGGAGAAAATAAACGATTATATTATTTGTATTAGAATCTCAAAAAAAAATATTCCAGCAGAATACTAAAGTAATAATAACGTGGCTAATGTAACCTACTCATGTACCTAACATTGTATTTAAATAATGTTCCTCTGTTCTATAATGTATTTAGTGCATGTATTTTATCTAATAAATGCGCGAAGGGTCGCCATTTTTCATAAATCTGAATTACATGAGAACACCGTGCCACCATTAGTAGCCTGCATAGTCACAACGGCTACTTAATAATAAACGGCTATTAATATATATATGTCGCAAATAAATCTAAAAGTCAATCAATAGGGTTGGAAATAAAGTCACTCAATTGACTGTTGGTGCCTAGAACGCAAGCCATTGGCTCGAATGACGGCTGCGACGAGGGGGGTGGGGGGGGGATGTGGATAAAAGAAGACAGAGCGCCACTACGTGGACAGTCTTCGCTGCGCGTGCACCTCGAGTGGACTCATCTGTTCTGAGCATATTTGCATAATCATTATTGTTGAAATAATAAGTGCAACGTGTCTTTTTCTTATCTGGAGCTAGACCCTTGTTATTCAATATGGACAACGATACGCTCACAGACGAGAGGAATCTCTCTCTCCTCATTTCGACATATAGATATTAACATTATTAACTCGATGCTCGTAATTACGAAGTAAGCTGATACTAATTATTTTTTTCTGAAATGCTATACTACCAACATTAGACTATCCATTATAAAATACAAAAGATAATAAATTACGATGTACAACTTACCTATTTAGTATTATATCACATAAGACACTGCGTGGCGGCGACGTTCACATGCACATATAGCACCCAGAGTATATAATCCACTATATAGCACCAATAGTACGATATTAACACAAAGCACGAGCAATGCAATGATCGCATGCTAGTGTTAAATGAATGGACCCCGCATGAAAATGATCAAACTTCATAGTGCTTAAGAGCCATCCATAAATTACGCCCCCCCCCCCCCCCCCCCGCCCCGCCCCGTCCTTGTTACAGCTGGTCACATTTGTGAGACTCCCCCCCTCCCTAGTATGACGTCACATAGTTTGCAAATTTACATCTAGAGTTGCAAATGTTTTTGAGTTTTTCGTTAATATGTAGTTCAAAGTTCGTGTTTTAACACTTAGATTATAATAGATTTTGAAATGACACGTCAATTTAGGACCCCTCCCACTACCTTGTCACACAATATCACACTTCATCGACCCCTTCCCTCCCCCTTAACGTATAACGTAATTTATGGATGGCCCCTTAGTCCGAGATTTCTGGTCACATTCGATCGTGCTAACGTATACAAGCCGACCGAATTGAGAAAAAGTTTCATATTGTGAATTTAACAGACGCGTGTTACAAATCCAAATTAGCCGGGTTGTTGCTAAATGTGAGCAGGTAAGCTACGTACTTTTGATGGTTTAGTCGACAAATGTCGGATTCTGGAAATGTCAGACGAGTTTAAACGCCAGATTCTATAAATGCCAGATTCTACAAATGCCAGATTCTAATAAAGCCAGATTCTATAAATGTCAGATTTTTGTTGAAATCGCAATATAATAATTTTCTTCTAGAGCGTGTACAAATATTCCCTTGAGACCAATGGATATTTTTTCTGATCGAAGTGAAGTTTTATTTTTACAAAATTGATGACTAATTATTATAATAAACCAATTAAGTTTTATTTTCCTGTTTTGTCTAACTAAACTGATAAAAAAAAATATGACGAATACTTTGTAATTTTGTTTTACCATACTTATTTTGTTATTAAATTAATTCCCAATAAGTAATTGTCATTCTTAAAACTTATTATTTTGGCAACATCGACTGTTGTCGATATCTAATGAAATGTCAAATTATAAAAGCACATTTGAATGTTTTGCATAAAATAATTGTTCGTATACGAATATTTTATTGAATTTTTTTTAAACTAGTAACATTTTTATACACACACTTATGAAGTTATTATATGCAAATTTCAACAAAAATCTGACATTTATAGAACATGGCATTATTAGAATCTGGCGTTTATAGAATCTGACATTTGTACAATCTGGCATTTGTAGAATCTGACATTTGTAGAATCTGGTATTCATAGAATCTGACGTTTTACACTCATCTGACATTTTTAAAATCTGACATTCGTCGACTAAACCCTTCTGATATGTCACACACGTATTATAATAAATTCACAACATGAGAGTTCTTCTCTATTTGGTCAAGTTGTTTACGTAGACATGATCGAACGCGAACAAAAAACTCTCACTAAGCACTCAGTTAGTCAGTTCGTTTGATATTATATAAAATATCGAAATAATGTATATGTGTTATACAATATAACATGTAATTATTTGACATACATAATATTGTAATATGTACACAAATACTTTAAATTTTTTAATATATGTATACCTATATACATACTAAATTGTAATTGTAGTTCTATCTGATGATTTAAAAAAAAAAAAAAAACTGTTTTTTGTCACGTAAAGTTATCGTCCGTAAACCGAAAGTCGGTTTACGGACGATAAATTTACGTGACAAAAAAAACATCGGCCGATGGAGTGGAAGAGAAATAGATGCATCATTTCTTCTTCGACAATAGTCAATACCGAAATGCTAATAGATACAAAATAAGAATATTATTAATAAAATTGTATAAGATGTGTCTAAGTGCCCACAAGGGCCCAATGACAGAATATATAAATAAATAAATAAATATTGTCAGACAAATTACACAGCGCCATCTAGCCCCAAAGCAAGCGAAGGTTGTGTTATGGGTACTAGACAACTGATAAACATAGGAACGTAAATAGATTTTTTTTTGTAAATACATACTTATGATACATAGAAAACACCCAGACTAAGACAAACAGACATGTTCATGCACACAAATGTTTGTCCTATGTGGGAATCAAACCCACGAGCGTTGGTGTCGAAGCCGCGTCATTGACCGCTACGTCACCGAGCTCGTCGTATATAATTTAATTTCAAGCCAACACAAAAATTTACGATAAAATCAATTATAACGTTAAGCATTTTAACGTTATTTTTTAACTCCGTCGAACATCTGTAGTGTAGTTAACGTTACAGATGTTCGTTCAATTAATAGTAATTCAAATCCTGCTTTGGACACTTTGAACCCTTTATCATTAGTAAAAAGGCACTGTATTAATGTCCATAATAAATAATACTAATAATAATTAATTGTATGTCATAGAAATAAATAACTTCGTACAATTTTGTTATTAATACCTTATATTATTATTAATACCTTCGTGGTTTTTTGTTGCTACGTGTAAACATGTTAAACTATAAAAAAAATAAAAGTAGGTCATTTTAGGAAACTGACATTTTGGGAATTAAACATTTGGGATTTTTGCATTTTGGGAATTTGTCATTTTGAAAATGTTGATTTTCAAAACAAATAACAAATTACTGTCTATTCTAACAAAAATCACTGAAAACTGCTTCAAAAGCAGCTGCATTGAGAAGAAAACAAAGACTGCTAGCGTCGTTGCACGTGTCAGCTTGATCACGCAAGTTAAGCAACTTCGACCGTAGCCTGTCAATAGATGGGTTTAATTCGAGGTTCGCAGGGAACTTTAAGCTGCTCTTGCTGATATCATTAGATGACAGTTAAGCTTAGTATTAGTTAAGCCTAGTGCCCTAGCTTGAAAACACTAGCCGCCAGGGGACATCGACCCTGTGCCTGACAGCGAATGCTTCCCTGTGCACCAACCTTTTGGCTTTTGGGGTGTAAGTGGTTCATTAACATCTTTGTACCAAAGCCAACTTCACCTGTACGCGGTGCACCCTGCTGACTGACCAACGAAGCTCTAGCGAAAAGAGAGGGAGCGTAATTGTAAGCTATAATAATGGGGCTAATGGGGACACCCATTTTTTTTTCCTTTTAAGATATGAAAAAAAATGGGTGGCCCCATTCGGTTCTGATAGTGTTTTAATATAAATAAATAATAAAAAAATCATTATCACGGACGAAGTCGCGGGGCACAGCTAGTAGAAAATACATCGAGTCAACGAGAGCGGTGATCGTAGAACCGTGCAGTTAAAGCGGAGAGTTATGAATGAGAAGCGAGTGGCGACGCGTCGCCACGCGAACACCCGACCACTATTAAGGCTCATTTTCATTGGTCGTTAGACCCCGCATACGGGAACCGTTTTCAATGAACTCGTGAACTGAGGAGTTCTGAACTAACTTAATGAATTTCTACAATTTGACACAACTTTGATATAAAAATTATATATTATGAATTTGACATTAGATAACAAGAAATTTCCTTTGACTATCAGAATTACTTAACCGGACATTTATAATTAATTTAATTAAATTTGCTATTAATAAGAAAAGAAGGAGCTGCTGCGTTGGCAGCGGGGGTGGCGGCGCGCAAGTGATATATTATGTTGCGAGCGTTAATACGGTTACGGTAACCGCTTCACATCAGGCGGACCGTATGCTTGACTTCCACCCGCCGTAGTATAAAAAAAAAATCTTGGACATTTTGCATGCCTAAAGTGTTGAAAAAGGCAGAAGATAATGGATCGTTTATTCATAGCAACAACTATATTTTGTACTTATGTTTTTAGCAAAATAAATCATTTGAATTGAATATGAGTGAGTCTTCGTCCCCGCGCCCCGCATTCTTTATACCGACCCATTGGTCGTTATCCCGAACGCGAGGAGTCCCCGCACGCATTTAAACGACCAAGTTATCGACCGTTGAATTTCATTAGCCATTAGCCCGCTTGCGGGGAGTCCCCGCCAGAAGGCTAACGACCGACTTATCGACCAATGAAAATGAGCCTTAAGGCCTCTTGTACACGCCAAGAAAAGTCGCCGGGCCTATGCAAGAATTCGTGTCGTTTCTACACACGAACTGTGTACACTGCTTCCGCGCTGACTAACAAAAAATCTTGTCTGCGCTAGACATGACGCGCGACGTTTTGCTGCGGTGCGCTGGTTTTCGTGCCTAGGGGCCATTCAAGTATTACGTAAGCAGATTTTGTACAATTATTTACCCCCCCCCCCCTTCCCCTTGTCATCAAAAGTAAGCAAACCTCTCCCCCCCCCCCCATTCTTACGTAATCATTGGTAGTCAAATCGTCATTCGAATCGAAATGAAACAATAGATTGACGGAAGAAATTTAGACAAGTGACTAGCGCGCGGTAATTCCCCCACTCGCCTCCAAGCGAGTACCTATAACGTATTCATTATTTGTGGGAATCCCCGACGTGTGTGTTTTGTTTTCAAGCATAGACAATTTGTGGGTTGCCATTTGTGTAAAAAAGTAAATAATAACTGCTGACGTAATCACCCCCCCCCCCCCCCCCCACCATGTCATCAAAAATAAGCAAAGCAAAGACCCCCCCGCCCCCCTCAAGCTTACGTAATACTTGAATGGCCCCCTAGATCCGACAAAATTCTTGTTGTGTACATGGATGATGGTCCTGTCTGCAGTAGACACGGTGAAATTTGTCAGCGTGTCCAAGAGGCCTTAGAAGTAGTACATGAGCCACTGACCTGTGCGGAAGGTGTTGTTGGCGGGCTGCTGGAACACGGAGCCGCCGAGCGCGCCGAAGGGCGCCGCGGCCGGCTTGGCGCCGAACGGAGACGCGCCGTACCCGGTGCCCAGACCGCCGCCTGGACAACAACAAAATAATATATTACCTACTTGAATTTTTTATACCACAAAATATTTTGAATTTATAATTTAATTTATTTCTTTGTACAAGTTTTATCGTAAAATGATAAGTATTTATGGGTGTTTATGTCGCAGTCGTTTTGTATAATTAGCCATATTACAAAACGGCGAGCCGTTTTAAAAACCAGGGCCGTTTTGTATTACGGCGGGTCAACGATAAGCCGGATTGTCATTACTATACGTTCTACAAAATGTCGGCACACGTTCAGCCGCATTGTAGTAAATTCTAATTGTAGAGTGACCACACTAACAGAGTAAAACAGTGTTTGCAAAATAAAAAATGCATTAAGAAAAGCTATCGCCAATTTAATTAGTTTTGTGTTTCTTAACTAATAGGGTTTGCCCGCAAAATAATAGATTTGTCACCAAAATGTAGTCACCAAACGATATAAAATCGATTCCCCAATAAATCACCTAAAATCATGGAGATATAGGGTCTAGTACCAAATAAATGTTTTTATATGTATTATATTGTCAATTATTAATAATTAAGCTTACTTGGCACCGCATCATTCATCATCTAGGTTGACGGAGCTCCGCGCGGAGCTCCTATTTCCGATGACAGGACACAAGAAAACCCTAACCTAACCAAAAATCTACTCATATCTAACCAAAACATGATTTATTACATTGACCAAGTATTGGTAAGACTCGTCAGTGAATGACGCCAATTTGACTTCACCCCTATTAGCCATTTTTTCATTAAATTAAGGAGCGGATCTATTTATTAGGTGACAGATCTATTATTTAGATGATCAAACGAATTAAATGATACTAATAGTTTGTTAAGCTGATGATTTATATTTGGAGACAGTTTTGATTATAATGATGACTCGTTTCGCTCACTAGGCTCGTGCGCTGTGTATGTCAACCTAACGCGCTCTTCGCTAACCTACGAGAGTTTATAAGGATTCCCCGGTACACCAGACTCCATAGTCACATTAGCGGTTTTAATATGCATGTTATAACCTCTCAAACTCGTTCCTTTGTCCACGGTTTACTATTCCGCATTGAGATTCATAGAAATCATTTAATTGCACGTTAAATTTGTCCTTAAAGTCATAGGACTTTAATATAATAATTCGAAAATAGTTTCCATACACATTTGTCACACACAACATCACGTTTTTTTGTAACCCAATTTCTATATTCGATGCCATTGTTGTTGTAATGGCAGGTAGCGCCACGAGTGTAGAAAATTGGTACTAAAAACTGCCAAAGAGGCGGCTATCGAGCCGCTGTAATACATTACGGCTAGCCGTGTTGATGAATACAAAGCGCTGTATACAATGCGGCAAACTATCATTCAGCCGTATTGCAATCCGGCTTATCGTTGACCCGCCGTAATACAAAACGGCCCTGGTTTTTAAAACGGCGAGCCGTTTTGTAATATGGCGGATTATACAATCCGACTGCGACATATATATATATGACTAAAAATAAAGATATATTATAATTATTGAAAAAATGTTGGTCAAATAGCCTATTGATAAGGGTGACCCACCTCTAAATATCAGCTACTAATCCATACTAATATTATAAATGTGAAAGTGTGTTTGTTTGTTTGTCCTTCTTTCACGACGAAAGAAACAAACGGATTGACATGATTTTTTGGAGGTAGTTTAAGGCCTGGAGAGTGATATAGGCTTTATCCCGGAAAAACATCTTATTCCCACAGGAAAAAATAAAGTTTATAATCTGCACTTTTTTCACTAGATGGCGCTGTCTCATTTCTAAATCGCGCTATCTCATTTCTAAATCGCGCTATGGTTGTGTGTGAGATGTCACACACAACCATAGTATGTGTGTGAGATGCCATTTTTCGATCGCGATGTGTACTCTGCGACGACCTGGAAACCGCCTCGCGGTAGGGTCCTCTCGGGGAACCTCGCCAGATCGTCGCAGATTACATACCTTCTCCACTCTTTTTCCTCTAGCGTTCCGTTTGCGCTTTTAAAGCCACCGTGGCTAAAAGTAGTTAGGCAGGCGGTTTTTAGTCAGTTAAAGCCTGATTCGCCCTTGAAAGAAGAAGAAGAAGAAGAAGAAAACATTTAAGAAAGGTCAGTCTGGTAGCAACCAGACTGGGGGGTGTCGAAGAGGATTTTCCGCCTCCCTCCAGCACGGCTGGGGAGTGCCCCCGCGCGCGTCGGGCGTCAAAAAAAAAGTGAGATGCCATTGATTTGTGTTTAAAAATATACACAAATCAATGGCATCTCCCCTGGACCACGCGGGCGAAGCCGAGGGTAACAGCTAGTAATATAATATTTACCAAGAGTATTCTGCTGCGTGTTCCCAAACCCGAAGGCCGGCTGCTGCGCAGCGGGTTTTCCGAAGGAGTTGTTCTGTCCGAATAGGCCGCCGCTGGCCGTCGACGTCGTCGCGCCGAAACCGGTCGACAGCGTGCCGAACGCTGCGGGGAAACGTTACAAAATCATCATCATCATCCGCTTGTCATTTTCCAATTATTTATGGCCGGGAGAAGCCCGGTGGTCAAACGGTTAGCAATGACCACTTTGATTTCGAAGTCACGAGTTCGATCCCCGCACAAGACAATTATTTGCGTTCCATGAACATGTCTGTTTGTCTTGGTCTGGGCGTTTTGTATGTATTTACAAAAAAATGTATTTAAGTATAGTATCAGTTATCTAGTACCCATAGTACAAGCTTTACTTAGTTTGGGACAGATGACTGTTTATTCAGAAATATTTATTTATTATTTATTTATTTAGCACGTCTTTTGGCCTATAAGGGAATAAATGGAAGACCATATATTCCCTTATCAGCCGTCATATCTACAGTTACCCCTTTCTAACCCATATCATTTGGGGTGTAATGCAGTCTTTGAACCAAAGCCATCTTCACCTGCATGTGGTACACAGCTGACTGACAAACGAGACTCTAGCGAAAAGAGAGATAGACCATAGCGTATTTTTTAAGCTGCCCGACACTGGGGAAGTACGTCCACCTCACAGAATACCGCGACCAAATAACAATTCCCTTGAAGGTTGTTGTGTTCCTGCGAGTGAGTGAGGTCACCTGAAATGAAGAAAGAAGTATAGGTTGACAACGGTTCGGCGACCCCTTGATGTTGCTGATCTCCATGGGCGGTGGTGATTGCTTTCCATCAGGTGCTCCACATGCTCGTTTGTCCCCCTCGCATATAAAAAAATTTGCTTCTTCTGATCTCGTTATTTGTGGTCGATGCAGTACGTCTTTATGTTCCATCCATCCTTATCAGCCGCCATAGGGACCGTCCATTAATCACGTGAGGCTCGAAAGAGGGGGGAGGGGGTACGGTAAAAATCACGAAATATCACAAGGGGGGAGGGGGGTATAGTAAAATATCACGTGTATTTATTTTTGTCAAATTTCTAAACCGAAAAGCGGCGTGTTGAAGTAAACGAACGAAGTTGAAGATGATGGCGGCCTGTAACTCCCTGCGCATACAGTATAATGATGGTTTCAGACTATTCATGGGGCTGCCACGAATTCTGTAGCGCATCTGCCATGTTCACGCTTGCACGAACAGATGACTTTTATGCCACGATAAGGAAAAAGGCAGCATTCTTTTCTTAATGACAAAAATACACGTGATTTGAGGGGGGGGTCTAACCTCCCGTTAGACCTAAACCTTACCAAATGTCACCAAGGGGTTGGGGGGTGTTAAAAATGCAAAAAAAAACATCACGTGATTAATGGACGGCCCCATATATACAGTTAACTCTTTCTCACCCATATCATCTCTCACACAACCCAATCACCTCATTTTTGGTCTTCCTCACTCATTACATCCATTCACATTCAAATTCATCCTTCCTTTTGTCACATCCCTCCACTTTACATACGACGCGTTTTTCATATAGAAATGATACATAGAAAACACTTGTATAAGCATCAGTCACTTATCACAAATTAAAAAACATCGAACGCACGCAAAATTTCGCTATGAGGGCGCACCCCCATAGCGAATTTTTTTTTTTTTTTTCGAAATCCCGAATTGATATACGAAAACCAAGGTCACTTTACATGACTACTTTTTGATGCTCTACACGAATCCGAAGTCAGAATTTCTAAATTTTGAGTTTCATGGCAACGGACGGACAGACAGAACGATTTTTTTCGGAAAACCAAGGTCACTTTACATTACTACTTTTTGATGCTCTACACGAATCCGAAGTCAGAATTTCTAAATTTTGAGTTTCATGGCAACGGACGGACAGAACGACCGGACGATTTCATAAGCTCAATGAATTTCGCTGAAAATGTGGTGTGCCTGTGTCATGGACACGGCCGTGTGTTGTACGTGAATACGTTATATGCACTAAAATTATTTCAAAACGGCAGCGTTTCCCCCTCCCCCGCACGCGATGTTCCATAGTCCTTACTTAGCGTAATAAATTCTCATTTATCCAGTGGTGTGATTGAATTTCTTATGGAGAGCATATATTCGAAACTACTGTGGAGACAAAATATGCATTCATCGGCACGGCGCGCACGCATCGTAGACACGGCAATACTAACCCACCGGCGCGAGCGAAAGTGACTATATCTGCGTGCGACAGAGACAGCGATAACAACAACATGCAGCCTCTCTTTCTTCAGCTGATACATGAGCAAGGCGCTGATTGGATATTTACTCGTTTTACTTATTCTCCATTTACCTTATAAAATATTGTATATAAGAAATCTAAATTAAAATTACTCGACAGTCGTACACAAGCAATTGGAGTCTTATTTATAACCTTCTGATAACTAATACGACACTACAACGCCAAACTGTATCCCCCAATTTTGTTATCATTAGACTTTTTGGATTGTCCCCGCATGGTAGCAAATGGGGGTGTGACCAATGTTCTAAAATTATAAAAACTCTCCATCAGTAACGTAAAATACATAAAACTAGAACGATCTGCGATCTCAAAATTTTAATAACTTATGTCCGACGTGTTTTATGGTCGATCAAAGTTTAGTGGGAAAGTCCATTTTAAAAGTATAAAATTATAAAAAATAAATATTACCATTGTAGAAACAATAAAAAATACCATAACTTTTGTTATGGCACTAGCTACATAAACGCAATATTTAACATAGCTGTCGTACAAATTTCTGATTTAATGCATATAAAATAGCGTATCGTGACGTCATAATACTGTATGCCTTTTGTATGGAGCGTTTTCGGGGTAGTCCAAAATTGTGATCTTCAAGTTATCATATCTCGAGAAGTTTTAAGCCTATCGAAGTAATTCTTTCACCTTTAGTTATATTATTGTGACGTCTTTAAATAACAAAACGAAAAAAAAATGGTTCACAAGCCTAATTCATGTCATAAGTCTTTCAAGTAACGAGCCCGGTGATCGAATGGCTAGCAATGGGTACTTTGCCTCCTAGATAATATTCCTGGACAAATTACACACTGCCATCTATGAATGAATGAATGAATGAATATTTATTTGCCAGAATAAGGTTTTTTTACAGTTGTCGTTTTGTCATTATGTTCCATATTATTCCGCCATCGACAATGGCGTGCAAATATTAAAATCATAGTAATTGAACTGAGAAAATCACTGATAAATAAATCATTAGTCATCATCATCATCATCATCATCATCATCTCAGCCATTGGAAGTCCACTGCTGGACATAGGCCTCCCCTCTAGATCTCCAATAAGACCGGTTGGAAGCGGCTTGCATCCAGTGCGATCCTACGGTCTTAATGAGGTCGTCTGTCCACCTCGTGGGTGGACGTCCTACGCTGCGCTTGCCGGTACGTGGTCTCCACTCGAGAACCTTTCATTGTCATCCGTCCTCCGTGCTATGTGCCCTGCCCACTGCCACTTCAACTTGCTAATCCGCTGGGCTATGTCGGTAACCTTGGTTCTTCTACGGATCTCCTCATTTTTGATTCGATCTCGCAGAGAGACTCCGAACATAGCTCGTTGGGCTACTTTGAGCTTGTTCATAAGGCCCATAGTGAGGGACCACGTTTCAGTGCCGTAAGTCATCACTATAATGCCATAATCATTAGTATCACAAGATAAATAAATGTCAGATTATATTCCAGTCTAGTAGTATCTAGTCCCAAACTAAGCAAAACGTGAACTAAATGAATGACTAAAAAAATATTTACTTTAATTTTCATTTTATACATACCAGGAGCTGTGGACCCGAACGCAGGCGCAGTGGTCTGCTGCGGTTTAGAACCGAACAGAGGACCGGTAGTGCCGAAGCCACCAAAACCGGTCGTCGCCGTCGTACCAAAACCGGATGTTGCCGGTTTAGCTCCAAAGAGGCCGGTTGTCTGTTAGAAAACACATTTTTTTATTATTCGTTTAACGCCCCTGGATACCAGCATTTATGCACATACCAAAAAATATCACCCAAAAAAATACAGCGAAAATCTTTCGATCGCAAAAATATTTTTTTATACGATTAACGAGACAATCAACAATCTGTCTGATGATAAGCAGTCATCACAGCCAATGGACGCTTGCAACGCCAGAACCATTACTCATGTCTTGCCTACCTTTGACAACTATCATTGGATATCTGGGTCCTCAGTGGATATAGGATTTTGGGTGTAAGTGGCCACCATCTTTTTAATTTAAGCTACCCTTACCTGTACGTGGTGCACCCTGCCAACTAGATAGGACTACTAATACAACTCTCGCAAAAGATAGGTCTTTGTATGGAATGACAGTGAATGTGTAGGCGCGCGAGCGATACTTTACATTACAAGCTATCATCATCAGTCTGTATCTACCCACTGCTGGATATAAACATTCCCCAATGCTTTCCACCAGATACGATCCTCCGCCTTCCGCATCCAGCCGCTCCCAACCGCTCTCTTTAGGTCATCGGACAATCAAGAGGAAGGGCGCTCAACACTTCGTCGTCCTACGCGCGGCCTCCACTCTAATACCTTCCTCCCCCATCTGCCATCACTTACTCGGCAGATGTGACCCGCCCATTGTCACTTCAGCTTGCAAAGCAAGTATCTATAGGCTTTGTAAACAAGGCATTAGGCGGGACGTACACTTGTTTACCACCTGAAATATAAAAAAATACACTCCGGGAGTGCCGACGTGAAAACTTGGAACAATTTTTTGTATCGTCAGGAAATATTTCGCGCTGCTGAAAGCATTCCCTTTTTCTAACTCTCGTACGTGTATTTCGGGAACGAGAGTAGCGTGGACACAACGCGGAGAGCAAACGTCGACTGACGAACCAACAGCGCACAGGAAGCATGCGGCGCGCGATACCTCACACCGCACCGAACAAACCGGTGCCGGTTACGGTTACAGTGTCGCGAGATCAATGGTTTTTACCCATCTCAAAAAATGACCAACGCCCCAAGCAATTCAATAAACGGCAGAACCTTCGACAATAGATCGAAGAGTTCAGTTTAAACAAGAGTCTGCTGGAGAACTTCGTCGAGATCGGGATGAGCACAGCTGCTATATATCTGGGAAGCGCTTACAAATAGACCGGTGTCAGTTACGGTAACAGTGCCGCGAGTTCAATGGTTTTTCCCACCTCAGAAATGACATTTGCTCCACCTCACTGAATACCGCAGCCAAATAACGGTTCCCTTGAGGGCTGTTGTGTTCCTGCGAGTGAGTGAGGTCACCAGAAAGGAAGGAGATGCTGCGATGGCAGCGGGGGTGGCGGCGCGCGAGCGATATTTTATGTTGCGAGCGTTAATATGGCTACGGTAACCGCTTAACATCAGGCGGGCCGTATGCCTGTCTGCCACCCGACGTAGTATAAAAAAACGTAGTATAAAAAAAAAATTGCTATCTACTCTGATTTTTGTATGCTCAACCAGCCAAACATATAGAACAAAATAAACTGTATAACACCTGTATTCGTGCACTACACATGTTTAACAAAAATAAACATATCTTGTATCTTGTAACGCACCTAAAGTTTTGACTTCAAAAATATCGAAATATGCGCGTACGACGCGACGTGAGGACCGAAAGCTGGTATACCAGATTTTGCGTGTTTGTCCCGAAGCCGAAGCTGGAGGTGTAGGTATATTTTTTTTTTATACTACGTCAGGTTACAGACAAGCATACGGCCCGCGTGATGTGAAGCGGTTACCGTAGCCATATTAACGCTCGCAACATAAAATATCGCTCGCGCGCCGCTACCCCCGCTGCCAACGCAGCATCTCCTTCCTTTCTGGTGACTTGACTCACTCGCAGGAACACAACAACCCTCAAGGGAATTGTTATTTGGCTGCGGTATCCTGTAAGGTGGAGGTACATTCCCCAGTGCCATTCCCCAGTGGTAGCTTACAATTACGCTCCCTACCTCTCTTTTCGCCAGAGCTTCGTTTGTCAATCAGCAGGCTGCACCGAGCGCAGGTGAAGTTGGCTTTGGTTCAAAGATGTTGATGAACCACTTACACCCCAATCTTACAAGTACTATCACTTACAAGTATATGTCCGAAGACGGAGGTGTTGGTATATGCGCCTACGAAGTAATCACTCCTCGGTTCGTGGTTCTCACGAAATGCCTCTAAGGTAATGGTGTATTGATGAGATAGGTGTGACGAGAGAGTATTTTATTTTTCCTTTTATTTTTATTATTCCTACTAATATATTTGACGGCGCATCGAGAGAATCGGCTCGAAGTCATTCGACTCGTCTATGCCACCTGTCATTTCTCTGAACGAAGCAGAGTTGTCACTCTGACGTGACACCGAACACTGGAGGGGCGGCCACATTGAGCAGACTTTGGCTTGTGTCAGCGAAGAGAGCGCACGCATCCACGTGTTCGGTGGACGTCCTAGTTTCCATCAGAGATTATCTGACCAATCGTTCGTGAGTTTGTAAATTTGTACTGTACATCCGTTAATATTGTTACGAGCTAGGGTTCTAGATTTGGATGTAAAACGCCAATGACAACTTGCAAGGATTTATTCACGCAGGGTCTGGTCTGCAGGTCTTCACAACACGAAGTTCACACTAAGATTCCAAATCGCAAGTCAAATCGAAGTCCAATAGTATCGCTGAGGTCGTAGGTTATCGCGGGTCATTATTTCTTGCAGCGAAGTATGCGGCGTCTATTCTAGAAGGTTCCATTCTAGATCGTTCGAGACAGGACCGCGACAATATAGAACTACGTGATTATTCTTCAATAGTAATTTTACTGTAATACAGACTCCTCGCCCGACAACCCACGCCGCTTAGTTTTGAATAGTGTTAGAGATCGTAGTCTATTGGCATGGAAAGCCGGGTGGCTTTCCATATCAGGGTTGATAAGGGCGAAGTCCCTTCATATTTTAAGTCTTGTTTATTAATGGATCTCTGTTATCTGTAATAAATAAATTGAATTGAAGTGAGGAGCGAAAGCTGGCATACCTGATTTTGCGTGTTGGTTCCGAAGCCGAAGCTGGAGGTGTTGGTGCCGAAGGAAGGCGCCTGCGTGGACGCTGCGCCAAACAGACCGGTGCCTGGGTGAGAAATAAATCTACTTGAATTTCCAATTAAAATATATCAAAACTAGACTATGTCAAAAGGCTTACATTGTATCTCAGATTACATAAATGATAAAAGTATTTGAAAATGAATGGCTCTTGTTAATATATGTTAATAATTGTATTTGTATTTAATGTAACGATATTGGCAATTAAAAGAGTCGGCCTTGAGTTTCTTGGCAGATCTTCTCAAGAAGCCCCGTCGCCGGAACTGGCACTTAAATTCACTTTCACATTCAAGATAGTGTGATGAAAGTGAATCTAAGCTCTGCGGATTTAGAGTAGTAATGATTTAGATACATGTTTAATTTGTGTGACGCTTCTAAGTGCTTTATAAAGTCCAAGGAATGAAGATATTTTGATTTGATTTACAATACATAAAAAATCCATGCACAAATTCGTTACCCTAACGGTTACGTTGAAAAGATTGCTCTCAGAAATAAAGCCGCCTTGTATATCATCATCATCATCATCTCAGCCATTGGAAGTCCACTGCTGGACATAGGCCTCCCCTCTAGATCTCCAATAAGACCGGTTGGAAGCGGCTTGCATCCAGTGCGATCCTACGGTCTTAATGAGGTCGTCTGTCCACCTCGTGGGTGGACGTCCTACGCTGCGCTTGCCGGTACGTGGTCTCCACTCGAGAACCTTTCGACCCCATCGGTCATCCGTCCTCCGTATATACAAGTATATACAAGTACATATATACAAATATGTATATACAAGTGTGTCATCATCACTGATTGACGAGCTCGGTGGTCGAATGGTTGGCAATGGCCACTTTGACTCCGGGGTCGCGGGTTCGATTCCCGCACAAGACAAACATTTGTGTGCATGAACATGTCTGTTTGTCTTGGTCTGGGTGTTTTCTATGTATTATAAGTATGCATTTAAAAAAAAATGTATTTAAGTACATTTATCAGTTGTCTAGTCTAGTACCCATAACACAAGCTTTGCGCTTAATTTGGGACTAGATGGCGCTGTGTAAATTGTCGAGTAATATTTATTTATTTATTATCAGGTCATTTTAGTCTCCACTACAGGAGCACGACCCTCTCTCGTCCGTCACAGACAGAAGGAGGATTTGGCCTACACTCCCCACACTGACCAGACGGGTTGGGGAGGCCTGATCGATGTCTTATAATGTATTTACAAGTGTGTAATAAGTTATTAATACAGAGTACTTTAAATTTAAATTTGTATTATACAAACAAAACATATTCTATCTATCTAAAAAAATATATTCCAGGATATAACACATCGCCATCTAGTCTCAAAATAAGTAAACCTTTTAATATGGGAACTAGATAACTGATAAACATATTTACGGGGCGTATGCATGCTTGGCACATAGCCTAAACTATATATAATATTATAAAGAGGTAAGATTTGTTTGTTTGTAACGAATAGGCTCCGAAACTACTGGATCGATTTCAAAAATTCTTTCACCAATAGAAAGCTACATTATCAGAGAGTAACATAAGGCTGTATTTTAATTTCGAAAAAAAATTGAGATCTGTAAAATTTGAATATTGCAATATTTTGTCCACCCGTGCGAAGCCCGGACGGGCCGCTAGTGTAGTATAAAATAAGTAATTACCTGTGGTGGCGGTGGCTCCAAATGCTGGCTTAGCGGCGCCGAACAAACCGCTCGTGTTCGTCGTATTCTGTGTATTACTCCCGAACGAAAATGTACCTGGACGGCAAATAATAGTCAAACGTGAGTCGGGCTTCGCAGTTTGAATTTTGTGAATGAACGAAATGAATTAAATAATGAATGAATAAAATGAACGAACAAATGAATGAAATGAACATATAAACGAACGAATGAATGAAATGAAAATGAATGAATGAACGGAATGAAATTGGTTTACGCGTCGGACGCGAGTATAGTTATTTTCCAACATATAAAAAAATCTCCGTCAGTTATCAGCCAATTTCACAAAAATAATAAATTCCTTCATTATGTTTCGTTACCGAGCAGTGGGTCCACTATATTTATACCCCTGTATCCATACAGGCTGTTGATGATAATGAATATTGTATAGACAATAAGTATACAGAATACCGCAGCTAAATAACAATTCTCTGGAGGGTTGTATTCATGCGAGTGAGTGACGTCACCAGAAAGAAAGGAAGGAGTATAAGCTATCAACAGTTCGGCTAACTCCTTGGTGTTGGGCAGTGGTGATTGCTTTCCATCAGGTGATCCACATGCTCGATTGCCCCCCCCCCCCCTCCCTTATAAAAAAATAGTACTTACTGGGCTGTCCAAATCCAGTGGAAGTGTTTAGGGCTCCGCCCCCGAACACACTGGGGGCACTTGTAGTCGCAGGCTGTCCAAATGCGGCTAAATTATTAAAAAAAAAAAATTACTTGTAAACTTATGGTAACCACTTATGGAAACCCCCCATTAGTTATGACTTTCAAAATATTCCCGAAAATTTTATTGTAAATACGATAATAAATACTTACTGGTGCCCCCAAACAGCGGTTTGTTCTCGGTGGTTGCCTGAAAGCCCCCGAACATGCCCCCCGCGGCGGCGCCCTTCCGCCCAGCGGTGTAATCTTCCAAACGAAGTTCTTCCAACGACTTGTTTTCATACTCCTGTAAATAAATATATGAATTAAGTACCAGAATTAAGGCGAGGTGATGGCTCACCTCCATCTGGCGCTAGAAACAATACGTCAATTCCGCGAGACACTGGCGACTCTGGCGAGCTGAAAATCTATTGAATAATCGATTAAAATTTTTAAAGATGTAATAAAAAAAATCTATCGGGTATAATACCTCCAGTTATTTATGACCTTTTTTTTAGTATATGACTTATAATGTCAAATTACTTATTTTAAGAATAAAACCGAAAATAGAAGATAAAATGACACGAAAAGAGGTAACTTTGTGAATTTATTTTATCGAATCGACTTCATCAAATCATGTTTCCATCGGATATATTCCCTAGTATATATCCTCAACAATATCAATATAATTTTCCTAGATTTTAATTCTCTGTTTATTACTTCAAAGATGAATTCTAAATTGTAGATTTTGCAGTACCACTGGTACCACCCCGCCTTAAAATTGTAAGCGTCATAAAAGATTTTTGTGGCTCTATAAATTTAGTCTTTTTTTCAAAAAAATTTTTCAAAATGGCGGAATTTACAAAATGCCGGTCAATCGGAAACTTGCTCTGATCGGATCTGGAAAGGCTTCCACCAAAGATTAAGTAAGAAAATGCTGCGTTCGCAGCGAGAGTATATACTCTGGTATCTACCAGTGTAGACTGGTCTCGCTGCAATACTTTTTTTTATACTACTCGTACGTCGGATGGCAGACAAGCATACGGCTCGCCTGATACGAAGCCGTTACAGAAGCCATATTAAAGTTCGACACATGAAATATTACTCTCGTGAGGCCACCCCCGCTGTCAACGCAGCATGTCCTTCCTTTCTGGGGAACTCACTCACTCGCAGGAACATAACAGCCCTCAAGGGAATTGTTATTTGGATGCGGTATTCTATAAGGTATAAGGAGGTACTTCTCCAGTCGGACAGCTTGCAATTACGCTACCTACCTCTCTTTTCGCCAGAGCCTCGTTTGTCTGTCAGCAAGGTGCACCACGTGCAGGTGAGATTGGCTTTGATTCAAAGATTTTGATGAACTACCACACCACAAAAACAAGTAGGTAGTATACAAATAATAGTTGGGTGTACCAACTACTACTTGTATACTACCTATGTACTTGTTTTTTAAACGTCTATACGCCACCATATTGAAAATTCCGCCATCTTGAAAAAAAATCCGACTATAAATTCGTAACGATCCGAAAATCTTCCAATATCTATTTTGGTTTCAGCTGAAACAACTTTTCGATTGGCCGCCATCTTGAAAACCATTTTGAAAATAATATAATACATTAGTTTATTTGAATTGCCTCCCTATGGAAGCAATTTTAAAGACATGTTCACGTCAAAAAACTACTATATAACATTGACTGGAAAGAGTTATTTGTTATACAAGAGTGCAAAGTTGCTTTTTAACCGCGTGCTCAATTTTGATGACCGAGCAAGCGAAGGATTCAAATCAAATCAAATCAAAATATCTTTATTCCTTGGACTTTATAAAGCACTTAGAATCGTCATACAAATTAAATATAAGAACATATATCTAAATCATTACTACTCTAAATCTGCAGAGCTTAGATTCTAAAATTGGATTCAAAAATTAGAATCCTGAGCGTTAGCGAAGGAATCAAAAGAGCACGAGGTGAAAAATCTTTGCACTCGAGTGCAACACGTAACTTTTCATCCCACCTCAGCGAGGAAATGACTTAATGCAAAAATATTATTTTACCTTCATACAAGTGATGCAGTGATGTTTGATGATGATATTTTGCGAGGCGCCCCCTTTGACCACCACGTCCGAGCCCACCGCTGGGTTGTACTTGACGTGGGCGGTGCCGGTTGGGGCTTGTTGGCCGAAAGCCGCTGAAAAAACAATCATAATGTTAATATCGGTGATCGAATCCAAGCACTACTTTTATTCTACGTCAGGTGATTTGTCATCAGGCCCTTATATGAATGTTCTACTGCAAATCATGAATTTGATCAAACACCACACCATGTTCTCTGGGAGTGCGATCTTTGGCGGCGGGAGCGGGACGACATATTGAATTCCGTGCATCTAGCATGTTACCTCGCATGCTAGATGCTCTCTATACTGTTCTCATTTGGTAGCCACAAGGGAGAATTAACAAGCGTTCAGACGATTTTGCAATTCATATTATTGGAATCGATGTATTAGGTAACAACTCAATGTTTTAGGTCCCCAATAGTGTTAGATACATAAAATCCGCAGCGCACGGTAGTTGAGCTTCACTTGACTAGCCATCTCTTTAGGTTAATAATGCTTTATTTGCCACATAGCTGTCTCTCACATTGCTAAGTGGGGCAGTCAAATTCTAAAAGCTTGTTACTCCTACTAATTTCTTCTGATTAAATTCGTTGTGAGTTTGCAGCCGTAGTTTTACCCCCGGGACTGCAGTGAACTTCACAATCAATTGCCTGGTCAAAGTGGCCATTGTTAACAATTCGACCACCGAGCTCGTTCAAAGTGTGTTGGTGCACAACACGTCCAAGCAGTCCAGTTCCAGTGCTGGAGGTCGATCCGAACAGTCCTCCGCCGGTGGTGGGTACGTTACAATAGCTTAACTCGCAATAGTAATGCAGCCTATACTGTAATGTGACCCTTCCTAGTGTTATTAATAACTTGCCAGAATATTATAAATATAAAAAAAAAAAATTCACCCTCCCGCCTAGATAGGATTTGAACCGACGACCTATCGATTACCAATCGAGTGCTCTTCCAACTGAGCTACCAGGAAGGTTGTGATGGTGACGAATTTTTGCATTTGTTAAGCTATTGTAACGTACCCACCACCGGCGGAGGACTGTTCGGATCGACCTCCAGCACTGGAACTGGACTGCTTGGACGTGTTGTGCACCAACACACTTTGAACGACGCACTTTTTTATAAATATTTATATTATTCTGGCAAGTTGAGCGAAATTAACTATATAATAGTAGGTACTAAGAAGCGTAAATTTTTCTATTTTTAGGGTTACGTACCCAAAGGGTAAAAAGAAACCCTATTACTAAGGCTCCGCTGTCCGTCCGTCCGTCATCTCATGAACCGTGATAGTTAAGACAGTTGAAATTTTCACAGATGATGTATATCTGTTGCCGCTATAACAACAAATACTTAAAAACCGGCCAAGTGCGAGTCGGACTCGCGCACGAAGGGTTCCGTACCATTATCTATAAAAACGGCAAAGAAATCACGTTTGTTGTATGGGAGCCCCCCTTAAATATTTGTTTTATTTTTCTTTAATTATTTATTTTTAAAGTGAATATATAACTAAATATTATGTGAATATTTGAAGGCAAGACCTATTGCCATTATCAATTACGAGCTTAAACGAGCAAAAAAATCACGTTTGTTGTATGGGAGCCCTCTTAAATATTTATTTTATTCTGTTTTTTAATATTTGTTGTCATAGCGGCAACAGAAATACATCATATGTGAAAATTTCAACTGTCTAACTATCACGGTTCATGAGATACAGCCTGGTGACAGACAGACGGACGGACGGACGGACGGACAGCGGAGACTTAGTAATAGGGTTCCTTTTTATCCGTTGGGTAGGGAACCCTAAAAATAGAATAAAATAAATATTTAAGGGGGCTCCCATACAACAAACGTAATTTTTTTGCCGTTTTTAAAGATTTTATAGGTACGGAACCCCTCGTGCGCGAATCTGACTCGCACTTGACCGGTTTTTTATATTTATAACACCAAACTTGTTAAATACTTACTAGTGTTGCTTGAGAACAGTCCTCCCCCACTCATAGTGTTGTTCTGTTGTCCAAACAGTCCAATCCCAGTGCTGGGGGTAGACCCGAACAGTCCTCCGCCGGTGGTGGCCGTGGTGGACGTGCTGCCGAAACCAAACCCTGGGAGAGAAATAGGCGATGAACTTGACTGTTGCAATCATTCTTCCTATCTTTATCTTCACTACATAGTATAAAACAAAGTCGCTTTCTCTGTCCCTATGTCCCTTTGTATGCTTAAATCTTTGAAACTACGCAACGGATTATGATGCGGTTTTTTTTAATAGATAGAGTGATTCAACTGGAAAGTTTATATGTATAATATATGCATAACATAGTAGAAAAACACTGATAATTTAGAGGTTTCTAATGTGATGTCGTAAATAAACACATTTTTTTGCTCTTTCATTGCAAACGCTGGCTGAACCCAACGAGATAGATCAAAATAATGTAGTACAGTATTGTTCACTTTAAAATGGTCTACAAAAAAGTTCGCGATGGTATATGTCTATCTCTTAGTGGTAACACACAATAACCGTTATTTTATCCTTTGCTTTTTACAAGAATAATGCCTTATTTACGAAGCGATTTTAAGCAATACAGAATTAATCCTTATCCAATTAAGTACCTTAAATACATTGCGCATTTAATATAGATCAATATGGCCCTTCACAGCATGTAATTTAAATGAATAGTTTAGAAGATATTACACATTTAAAATGCAGGGACATAACGGCTGTGGCGGTACCGGCCGCGGAGCCGGCGGCGTGTGCCTATAACTGGGGAAGGACTGGATAGGACAAAGCGCAAAGACCTTCTGTAGTACATTTAGTATCAGCATTGCACCCGTGCGAAGCCGGGGCGGGTCGCTAGTCTAATATATAAAATTCTGGTGTCACAGTGTTTGTAATTAAACTCCTCCGAAATGGCTCGACCAATTTTCGTGAAATTTTGTGTGCATATCGGACAACATCTATTTTTCATCCCCCTGAATGTTAAGGGTGGTCCCACACCTAATTTTTTATTTTTTAGACAACATTTTTTGTTTTATTTTTTTTATGATACAGCGTATAAAAATACATACAACCCCAAATTTTCACCCTTCTACGATTAACCCCTAAATTTAGAGGTATAACCCCCTCCAGAGGTATTTTTCTGTCCGTCCTAATTTGTCACCACTGTTAGTGGACAAGTTTAAAACCAACATACCTGCAGGTTTAGCCCCAAACGCGGTGTTATTCTGTGCACCACCAAACAGTCCCCCTCCTGAGGTATTTTTCTGTCCATCCTAATTTTTTACCACTGTTAGTGGACAAGTTTAAAACCAACATACCTGCAGGTTTAGCCCCAAACGCGGTGTTATTCTGTGCACCACCAAACAGTCCCCCTCCTGAGGTGTTGTTCTGTCCGAACAGTCCTCCCGTGGAGGTGCTGGGTCCGAATCCAAACCCACTGGTGGCAGTTCCGAAAGCTGGAGCCGAGGTAGGCGCTGCGGAACTCCCAAAAAGACCAGTCGAAGTACTCGGAGCTCCAAAAAGACCTAAGAAAAAAATATACAGTGTGTTCACGTTGTTTTCATTTTGTCGATTTTTCAATTCATATCATTGGAATCGATGTGTTAGGTAACTACTCAATGTGTTAGGTCCCCAATAGTGTTGAGAAACTTAAAATCCGTGGTGCACGGCAGTTGAGCTTCACTTGACTAGCCATCTCTTTAGGCTTTTAATGCCTTATTTGCCATATTGCTATCTCTCACATTGCTAAGAGGGGAAGTCAAATTCCAAAAGCTTCCTACTCCTACTAATTTCTTCTGATTAAATTCGTTGTGAGTTCCAAGGCAGCCGTAGTTTTTACCCCCGGGACTGCAATGGACTTCAATGTTGCCCCCGATCTTTTCCTTTGCGTACTGAGTGCTTAGGGCGAGTTGTTTGCTCACATTCGAACGTGTTAACGTTTACAAGCGACCAAATTGAGAAAAAGTTTCATATTGTGAATTTACCAGACGCGTGTTACATATACAAATTAGCCGTTTTTTTTTAAATTATTTTGGGGTGTAAGTGGTTCATCAAGATCTTTGAACCAAAGCCAACTTCACCTGCACGCGGTGCACCCTGCTGACTGACAAACGAAGCTCTGGCGAAAAGAGAGGTAGGGAGCGTAATTGTAAGCTACCCGACTGGGGAATGTACCTCCACCTCACAGAATACCGCAGCCAAATAACAATTCCCTTGAGGGTTGTTGTGTTCCTGCGAGTGAGTGAGGTCACCAGAAAGAAAGGAAGGAGATCCTGCGTTGGCAGCGGGGGTGGCGGCGCGCGAGCAATATTTTATGTTGCAAGCGTTAATATGGCTACGGCAACCGCTTCACATCAGGCGGGCCGTATGTCTGCCACCCGACGTAGTATATAAAAAAAGCCGAGTCGCTCACTTCTAAATGTGAGCAAGTAAACCACATATGACATGTAACACGCGTCTTATAAATTCACAACATGAGAGTTCTCTATTTGGTCGGTTTGTTTACGTTGACATGATCGATGCGATCAAAAAATGAGGTGTGGCTGTGTCATGGACACGGCCATGTGTTGAACGTGAATACGTTATATGCACTAAAATTATCTCAAAATACCAACGCTTCCCCCTCCCTCGCATACGGTCAAAGTCAAAGTCAAAGTCAAATTTCTTTATTCTGTGGGCCCTCGCGGGCACTTAGACACGTCTTTTACAATTAAGTATATTTTTTTATCTACCAGCATTTCGGAATGACCATTGACGAAAAGAAATGCTGAAAGAAACTCTGTCAATATAGGTCTATACGTTGTTGCATGGTAATAAATTATTTGATCCTTCATCTATCCAGTGGTTATTGAATTTTGAACGTAGAGCATATATTCCAAACTACAACGCCAAACTGTAACCCCTCCCCCCTATTTTCATCATTCGATTTTTTGGATTACCCCGTATGGTAGCAAATTTAAAGACATATTCATGTCAAAAACTCGCAATAAGCACTTTGCATGTATACATATATGCGTAGATATGGAGTAAGCGCTTTGTAGCAAGTTTTTACTGCCGTAATGTTCGCCTTTGGCCTGTCTATATATAAAATGTCAGAACATTTTATTTCAAAGGCGAACATCACAGCAGTAAAAATTTGCTACAAAGCGCTTACTCTCTGGAATATGCGATGCGCTTTTAGCTGTTATCTTACCACCACTAGTGGACGGTTGTGCAGACGTAGACGCGCCGAAGGCCGGGGGGGCTCCAAAGGCACTTGTACCCGGCGTGGCTTTAAACCCACCGAATGGAGACGCTGCGCTTGTGCTAGCATTGAACGATCCTGTGGACGAAAGACATAAATAAATAAATATTCCTGGACAAATTACACAGTAGGTCGGCAACGCGCGTGTGATGCACATGGTGTTACAAGCGATCATAGGCTGCGGTAACTGCTTTCCATCAGGCGAGCCGTATGCTTGTTTGCCACTTTAGTAGTATAAAAAAAAACCGGCCAAGTGCGAGTCGGACTCGCGCACGAAGAGTTCCGTACGATTATCTATAAAAACGGCAAAAAATCGTTTGTTGTATGGGACCCCCCTTAAATATTTGTTTTGTTTAATTAATTATTTTTAAAGGGAGTATATAACTAAATATTATGTGAGTATTTCAGTCGTCTACCTATTGCCGTTATCAATTGCGAGCAAGAACGAGCAAAAAAATTACGTTTGTTGTATGGGAACCCCCTTAAATATTTATTTTATTCTGTTTTAGTATTTGTTGCTGTAGCGGCAACAGAAATACATCATCTGTGAAAATTTCAACTGTCTAACTATCACGGTTCATGAGATACAGCCTGGTGACAGACGGACGGACGGACAGACGGACGGACGGGCAGCGGAGCCTTAGTAATAGGGTTCCTTTTTACCCTTTGGGTACGGAACCCTAAAAAACACTGCCATCTAGTCCCTAACTAAGCAAAGCTTGGGCAAACTATGGGCACTAGATAAGTTATACTTAAATACATTTTTTTTTGTAAATACATACATATAATACATAGAAAACACCCAGACCAAGACAAACAGACATGTTCATGCACACAAATATTTGTCATGTGCGGGAATCGAACCCGCGACCTCGGAGTCAAAGTGGCCATTGTTAACCATTCGACCACCGAGCTCGTCAGAATGTCCTCGACATCCTTCTACAGTCGCACCGCTCGCCATCGACAGGGAATTCATCCTCACACATTGGAGCCTAAGTGGTCGCATACTGTGCGGTTCCAGAGAAGTTTTCTTCCACGTACTATCAAGCTGTGGAATGAACTGCCTGTTGATGTTTTCTCAGGAGACTACAGCATGAAGTTCTTCAAAAAGGGCGCGAAGAGGTTTTACAGAGTTGGCAACGCCTCTGGTGTTACAGGCGTCCATAGGCTAAGGTAGCTGCTTTCCATCAGGCGGACCGTATGCTTGTTTGTCACCCTATGGTTTGCTTTGTTCCATATGTTCCGCGGACCATTTGGAACAAAGCAAACCCTAAGGATAAGCTAAGCGAGAGCGCGGAACGAGCGATAGAGAGGCACGATCGGCCTAACCGTTCGGCTTGTGACGCATCTATCTCTCTTCCACTTCATCGGCCGATGTTTTCTTATGACGTTATCACGTAAAATTATCGTCCGTAAACCGACTTTACAGACAGCCAATTTTTTCAACTCACCGAAGCCGGAGGTGGTATTGCTGCTAAACGCTGGTTTCTGGAACATCTTGGTGGAGGTAGGCTACCGTTGGTGGAGTATCACGGGCTTGATGCTGTCAGCGAGACAGGGACATGGTTGTCTGTGAACAAATATCTTATTTAAAATATTTAAATAGATGATTTTTTTTATACCACTAGAGTGGCAAATAAGCATACGGTCCGCCTGATGGAAAGCGGTTACCGTACACACGCGCGTTGGCGATACTGTAAAAACCTCTTCACGCCCTTTTTGAAGATCCCATGCTGTTAATCTCCTGAGAAAACCTCGACAGGCAGTTCATTTCACAGCTTGACCGTACGTGGGAGAAAACTTTTCTGGAACCGCACAGTACGCGACCACTTAGGCTCCAATGTGTGAGGATGAATTCCCTGTATAGTGAAGGAGCTCCATGTCGCCATTGGGTACGTACTGTACTGTTCCAGAGGAGTTTTCTACCTCGAACTCTGAAGATGCGGAATGAACTCCCTGCCAAGGTTTTCCCAGGTGACTAACTGTAGTCTCTTGGGAAAACCTTGTTTTATTTTTTACAACTTCGGGTGGCAGACAAGCATACGGCCCGCCTGATGTGAAGCGGTTGCCGTAGCCATATTAACGCTCGCAACATAAAATATCGCTCGCGCGCCATTCATGCACATACATGTTGTGAACCCACGAGCGTTGGTGTCGAAGCCGCGTCATTGACCGCTACGCCACCGAGCTCGTCGTCACTTTACAATACAGCTTCTCTCGCATCTGGCGACTCACTCGCATGAACACAATAATAGAATCACTCCGTCTCTTCCCGTGGATGTCGTACATGGCGACTAAGGGAAATACATTATCAAACATCGATTAGGCCTCCCCAATCTGTCTGGCCAGCGTGGGGAGTGTAGGCCAAAACCTCCTGTCTGTGACGGACGAGAGAGGGTCGTGCTCCTGTAGTGGAGACTAAAATAAACATGATGATATTGATGATGATTCACGTCTAAAACTTTTTTTAATTGGGGCAAGGCATGTGTCAACCTACGGTGTAGAAACTTAAACCCTGACCGGTGGGCTGCTTCATAAATTGAAAATCGCGCGGCGAGCGACGGAGAGAGCCATGCTCGGCATTTCTCTACGGCAGTGTTTCCCAATTAGTGGTACACGTACACCCAGGGGTACGCGAGATTGCATCAAGGGATACGCGCAGCAATCTCTTAACTAAAATATTAAATCCTTAAAAAACAATAATGCAATAACAATTGCCAAAAACTATTCAATTTAATTAAACCATCAGTACGTAACTCATACGTTTATGCATCATTTGATAATAATAAATATAAAATACACCTGATTTTATTTTTTATTTAACGTTCCTGCAATAAGGGGTACGCAAGTTTGAGGCCTTTCTTAATAGGCTATTTGACTAACATTTTTTTCGGTTTGATATGTAGGGACGACTCCATAATATAACCATAGGTGAAAGAATTACTTCGATAGTACAAAAATCTCTCGAGATATAGTAATTTGAAAATCACAATTTTTAGACTGCCCTAAAACGCTCCATACAAAAGACTACCGAATTATGACGTCACATGTTTGTATTTTGTATGCATCAAATCAGAAATTTGTACGACAGCTATGTTAAATATTACGTTTATGTAATTAGTATCATAATAAAAGTTACACTATTTTTCATTGCTTCTCCAATGGAAATATTATTTTTTAATAATTTCATACTTTTAAAATGGACTTTCCCGCCAAACTTTGATCGACGCTAAAAAAAGTCTGACTGAAGATATTAGAATGAAAGTTTGCAGATCTTTATAGTTTTGTGTATTTTATGATATTGTTAAGTAATTTATACAATTTTATACATAGGAAAATAGCCTATTCTTAACTAATTGGGAACCGCTGTTCTACGGGACCGAATACGGAATGAAGAAATTCGACGGAGAATCAAAGTTGTCGACATAGCTATCAGAGTCAGCAGGCTGAAGCAGCAGTGGGTCGGTCACATCTGCCGAGTCAGCGATGGCAGATGGGGGAGGAAAGTTTTTTTTTTTAATATATATCAGCTCAGCATATTGGCTCCACTTCGCCCGATGGTAAGCGAAAAGAGGAGCCCCAATCGTAACGGCAACGGACAAGGGACCTTGATGTCTTGTCAGTTGACGCTGCCATGCTGGCCTACAAGATGCTTCTTCACGCTTCGCTTGAAGGATCCCATATTGTATGATTGAGGAAATACATATGCCGGCAACGCGTTCCACTTTTTAATAGTGCAACATAGATAGGAGTTGCCAAAGTTTTTAGTACGCGACGCAATGATACCAATGGTGAATTTGTGGCATCGCAAGCCTGTACGTGTTGTTCGGTGACGGAAAGTCCTAGAGTCCTAGAGACCTCGTATGGGGCGTCGCATCTAGACGGATCGATGACCTAAAGAGAACGACCGGAACTGGATACGGCAAGCGGTGGAACGCATATGGAGAAAGGCATTAGGGAAAGCCTATGTCCCGCAGTGGATAGACAAATTCGACGCCTAGTTATCACAAACGCATTTCGTCACTTACGCATTATGTCACATTACGCCGTTCGCCATAAACGGGATTCGTCATAAACGCTTTTTGTACAAAACGTAATTTACTTAGAAAGAATGTGTCATAAACGCTTTTTGTACAAAACGTAATTTACTAAGAAAGAATGTGTCAATTATGTAACATGTACAATAGGAGCGAAATTACGTATGTGACAAATCGCGAATGTGGCGAACGGCGTACGTGACGACTTGCGTCTCTGGCGAACTGCGTATTTGACAAACTGCGTGTGTGACGAATAGCGTTTATGACGAACAGCGTTTATGGCGAACGGCGTAATGTAACATAATGTGTAAGTGACGAAATGCGTTTGTGACGACCAACATCGAATCCGTACACATGTGGAGCAGGAAATACATCGCCGGGCAGTCTATTCTACCGGTCAGCCAAGCTAACAGCTTTGACTCGTGTGCGTCATATTATTAATCAATTATTAACTTAAAAATTAAATATGCGTCGATAGTAAGTACCTTCACTGTACAATTAAACGTCATGATACCCCTCCCCACCTTTCCCCCACTTCTTTAATCTGCTGTCCATCTTGCATCCTCATTTCATCGACATAATTGACTGTCGACCATGACTGAGTGGTGAGCCACTTACACCCTCGAATTAGTAATTTGTCCAGGAATAATAACATTTATTATTGTAAGCTTCTATAGGCTACATAGTAACTGCTTTACATCAAGAGGGCCGTATACTTGTTTGGCATCTGGCAAGGTATAAATAAATGTACTATCTTATCTAAAAAAAAAATAAGTATTTTCTTTGTTCGATACCACAAATAATTATGCGATATGTGACGCAATATAAGAGAGATAGAATATCCTTTATTTGCACAATACAAATTTAAAGTACAGTGAATCAATAAATTATTACAAACTTGTATATATGTGACAAGGCGGCCTTATTGATGATACGGTAAAATAGTATTCGCGAAAAATTCGAGTCTGTGTGAACGCAACCAAATTCCTTTAGTCTCATAACCTCCAAGTTGCATAATACCTACATCTCAAAACATTCAAATTGCAGAATATTCAAGTCTCAAAGATATCATCAGCGATATGGCCAATAAGGCATTAAAAGCATAAAGAGATGGTTAGTCAAGTGAAGTTCAACTGCCGTACGCCAGGGGTTTTAAGTATCTAGCACTATTATAGTCTGTGAGCCTGATAGTATATTTTGTCAGTCATTTTCTCTCAAGTGATAACTCGTGAAATACTTCAGAGAGTTGTATTATGCCGTATGGTAAACGTCAGCTGCCGCTCCGTGGGTGGGTTGGGCAGCGGCAGCCTCTTAATCACGTAAAAAAATAATTGTTTTCAGTCATTTCCTCCCGAGTGAAAATTTGTTTTTTTTTTTTTTTTTTTTTTTTTATACTACGTCGGGTGGCAGACAAGCATACGGCCCGCCTGATGTGAAGCGGTTACCGTAGCCATATTAACGCTCGCAACATAAAATATCGCTCGCGCGCCGCCACCCCCGCTGCCATCGCAGCATCTCCTTCCTTTCTGGTGACCTCACTCACTCGCAGGAACACAACAGCCCTCAAGGGAACCGTTATTTGGCTGCGGTATTCTGTGAGGTGGAGGTACATTCCCCAGTCGGGTAGCTTACAATTACGCTCCCTACCTCTCTTTTCGCCAGAGCTTCGTTTGTCAGTCAGCAGGGTGCACCGCGTGCAGGTGAAGTTGGCTTTGGTTCAAAGATGTTGATGAACCACTTACACCCCAAAATTTGTTAACAAGCATGGGTCATGCGCCACCTTTCACTACATCAACTGACGACCTTTCCACCAATATAGAGGCAGCTGACGTTTTTATTTATTCAAAGTTGCATGTAAGCTATCATCTGACAAATTTTCAAGTGAGAGGAAATCACTGAACGAAAAAATTTTTTTTACATGTTCGTGTGACCAGCTGACGTATAATCCACCACGATACGGCCAGCTGACGTTTTTTTATCTTCGAATAATTGCGTTAACTATTATTTAACAAATTTTCAGTCAGAAGGAAATGAATGAAAACAATTATTTGTTTTACGTGATTAAGAGGCTGCCGCTGCCCAACGCACCCACGGAGCGGCAGCTGACGTTTATCATAGGGCATAATACAACTGTCTGAACTATTTCCCGAGTTATCGCTTGAGAGGAAATTGGTAAGCAAAATCTGTTGCTGGCTCACGGACCATAATGGGGACATAAAACATCGAGTTGTTACCTAACACATCCAATAATATGAATTGCAAAATCGTCTCAACGCTTGGTAATTCTCCCTTGTTGCTACCAAATCAAAATAGTAGGTATACTAATTGTCATATATTTCATACTAGCGACCCGCCCCGGCTTCGCACGGGTGCAATGCTGATACTAAATGTACTACAGAAGGTCTTTGCGCTTTGTCCTATCCAGTCCTTCCCCAGTTATAGGCACACGCCGCCGGCTCCGCGGCCGGTACCGCCACAGCCGTTATGTCCCTGCATTTTAAATGTGTAATATCTTCTAAACTATTCATTTAAATTACATGCTGTGAAGGGCCATATTGATCTATATTAAATGCGCAATGTATTTAAGGTACTTAATTGGATAAGGATTAATTCTGTATTGCTTAAAATCGCTTCGTAAATAAGGCATTATTTCTTGTAAAAAGCAAAGGATAAAATAACGGTTATTGTGTGTTACCACTAAGAGATTTTATTTATTTTTATTTTTATTTTTATTTATTTGGAAAACATAACAGTAATGTATATACACAACATTAGTTACTGGTTACAAAGCAATAGATACACATTTACAAAGTTTTCGCATTTAACATCTAATAAAACTTGTATGTTTTTGTGCCTACACAAAAAACATTTTAGCAGAATGCATACCCACGTATTAATACAATGAAAATTCTATTATTTCAGTGGGAGAGTTACTATCTAAGATAAATAGATCATAAAAAAAAAAAACAACAAATCACAAGAAATAGAACACACAACCAGCTATGGAATCGCATCAAACCACGCTTTAGTTAGAATATTTTTGAAATTAAATGGTTTGCCATTAAAAAGATCTAACTCGGAATCGTCAACCATTTCATTGTAGCTATTTGCAGATCTGGCGAAAAACGAATTGTGTCGATAATTCGTGGAACAGAAAGGAATAAGGAAAGTAGTAGGTCGTCTAACGTGAAAACGGTTTGGAACTCGAAGATTTATTAACGAAAGAAGTTCAGGAGAATCTATTTTAGATTGTGCGATTTTTACTAAAAACGTTATGTCG
Organism: Hypsopygia costalis; assembly: GCA_937001555.2. NCBI lineage: Eukaryota > Metazoa > Arthropoda > Insecta > Lepidoptera > Pyralidae > Hypsopygia > Hypsopygia costalis. Next base: position 3,567,016 of record OW443355.2, read on the forward strand.
GCAATTTTTCGTCTCATCACAAGAGGCAATGTATGTTGTTTCTTACACCTCGCTTCATAATTGCTTTGAAAGCTATTGCACTTATGCTGCAAAAATCTCATGAACTTACGTTGAATTGACTCTAGCCTATTGATATAAACGTCATATTGCGGATTCCATATCTCTGAACAGTACTCAAGAATGCTACGCACATATGAGGAGTACAAAACTTTTACAATTTTTATGTTAGTAAACTGAGAACAGGATCTAAAAGTAAAGCCTAAAGCTTTGTTTGCCTTTTTAGCGATAGCATCTATGTGATTTGCATATGTCAGTTTGCAATCATGAATAACTCCTAAGTCACGAATTTTATCAACCCTGACAAGTGGCGATCCTTTAAGTGTATATCTAAAGTCAACTATTTTTGGTTTTCGACTAAACGTCATACTGAAGCATTTCGAAACGTTTAAATCTAAATTATTGAGTTTACAGTACTCCTCAAATTTGTTAAGATCCAGCTGTAGGAGCAGACAGTCACTGACATCATGGATTTGCTTAAAGATTTTCATATCATCTGCGTACATTAAAAATTTAGAGTAGATAAAGCAGGAGTTTATGTCGTTAATGAACAGATTAAATAGAAGAGGACCGATCAACGATCCTTGTGGGACTCCAGAAGGTACAAAATGCCACTTAGATGAGTATCCATTTACTGCTACAGCTTGCGATCGATTGTCTATATAAGAAATAAACCACCTGAACAGGTTACCATGTATTCCGGCTGCTAGAAGCTTCTGCAGCAGTATCTTATGGTCAATCCGATCGAAGGCTTTGCTGTAGTCAGTGAAAATGGCGTCTACTTGTCCACCAGCATCCATACGAGATGTTGTATATTCCGTAAACAACAGGAGGTTTGATGTAGTTGACCGATTTTTGAGAAATCCGTGTTGTTCAGGTATAAATGTACTCGATAGCGCATCGTAGACCTGATTGTAGACAAGGCGTTCAAGGATTTTCGCGAACAAACATAATTTCGATATTGGACGATAGTTTTTTATCTCACTTTTGCTACCCGTTTTGTGAACTGGAGTGACAAAAGCGGACTTCCAAAGTTTAGGAACGATACCTTCTTTAGTAGATCTTTTAAACAGGATCGTCAGAGGTCTGGCTAAGCTACTGGCACAGTTGACGATAAATTTAGGAGATATGTCGTCCGGTCCAGCACCCTTCGTTATATCTAGCGTTTTCAGCAGTTTATATACACTCTCAGAGTCAATTTCAATATCATTTATTGTCAAACGAATTAAATGATACTAATAGTTTGTTAGGCTGATGATAGACATATACCATCGCGAACTTTTTTGTAGACCATTTTAAGGTGAACAATACTGTACTACATTATTTTGATCTATCTCGTTGGGTTCAGCCAGCGTTTGCAATGAAAGAGCAAAAAAATGTGTTTATTTACGACATCACATTAGAAACCTCTAAAATTATCAGTGTTTTTCTACTATGTTATGCATATATTATACATATAAACTTTTCAGTTGAATCACTCTTCTATTAAAAAAAACCGCATCATAATCCGTTGCGTAGTTTCAAAGATTTAAGCATACAAAGGGACATAGGGACAGAGAAAGCGACTTTGTTTTATACTATGTAGTGATTAACTATTAATCTAAAAATGGAAGGGAACAATATTTTCTGTCACCTAAGTTTAGATGTGTAACTAATCTGCAGTACCATAATAATAATACCTATCCATCCTCAAGAAATATATTAGTCATCATTTTAATCAAAACTGTCTCTAAATATAAATCATCAGCCTAACAAACTATTAGTATCATTTAATTCGTTTGATCATCAAAATAATAGATCTGTCACCAAATAAATAGATCAGCTCCTTAATTTAATGAAAAAGTGCCTAATAGGGGCGAAGTCAAATTGGCGTCATATTCACTGACGAGTCTTACCAATACTTGGTCAATGTCATAAATCATGTTTTGGTTAGATTTGAGTTGATTTTTTGTTGAGACAACTGATAAACATACGTAAATACATTTTTTTTTTGTAAATACATACTTATGATACATAGAAAACACCAAAACTAAGACAAACAGACATGTTCATGCACACAAATGTTTGTCCTATGTGGGAATCGAACCCACGAGCGTTGGTGTGGAAGCCGCGTCATTGACCGCTACGCCACCGAGCTCGTCAAATTTACGATATATTTACGATAAATGCCCAAAAACTACTTATAAATTCCCTATTTATGCGCAAAACTAGGCATTTATTGGGCATTTACAGGTACTTACTGGGCACATATTGTAAATGCTTGGCATTTTGCCCATCTCTAGTAGTAAGTCTTCTATCTATAAGTGTCGATTATTATGAATTTATAATTATTTTTACAATTGATAAATTATAATAATTATTGGGACTCTATTCGTTAAACAAATAGATTTGTCCGTTAAATAATTCTTTACATTTATAAATTACATACTAATTTACTAATAAAAATAAAATATAATTAATATAATTATATTTTAAATTAAGACTAAAAATTGAATAGAAAAGTTACCTGACGATTATTTAAAAACAAAATTTAACTTTAACACTGAATATTTTTTAACTTTAAAAAAAATACTTTTCGACACAAGAAATCACACAATTATTCTTATATATTTTTGGATTTGATAGAGATATATGAATATATATATTTATATAACATAAATATGTATATATTGGTGTTAATGTTTTATGTAAATTCTATCAATATATGTTGATGTTTGTCAGCCGTGAGCATTACAGCGCAGCTCAACGTAGAATGACAGCAACGCACACATAATGACGTATTTATATTCGATAAGTTTTAATGTGTGAGTTGCTTCCACAGTGTGAACATAGTGTAAGAAAAACAGTAGTTCATGCTCTCGTCCGTTTATTTGTAGTAGAATATGTCCTTTTCTTCTTTTTATAATAACTAGGCCGGATTGTAGCCCTCGGGGCCGAAATCCAGGTTGAGTCGAGCGAGTAGATACGCTGAGTTGGTTTTCCATTGATTTCAATAAATAATTATTTCTGGACAATTTACACAGCGCCATCTAGTCCCAAATTAAGCGCAAAGCTTGTGTTGTGGATACTAGACAACTGATAAATGTACTTAAATAATTTTTTTTTGTAAATACATACTTATAATACATAGAAAACACCCAGACCAAGACAAACAGACATGTTCATGCACACAAATGTTTGTCTTGTGCGTGAATCGAACCCGCGACCTCGGAATCAAAGTGGTCATTGCTAACCATTCGACCACCGAGCTCGTCACATCGTCGATTTCAATGGAAAATACAAATACTTTATTCCTTTATTTTACAATACAAATACATTATTCATTAATAAATGTATTTAGTGATCTTTCCTCAAGGACATGATCGATATCAATTTTTTTCGACACAAACCATGTGCATGTCGAAGTCTTTAATAAATATAACAAGTGTCATCAAAATTGGTTCAATGGTTTTCAAAATATCAAAAAAATGCTCTGAAATAAACAAATATTTGAAACTAAGGGGCCATTCATTTATTACGTAAAACGATTTGGGGGGGGGGGGGGGGGCATGTCTTATTTTTTCTTACAAGGGGGTGGGAGGGAGTCTTGATAGTTCTTACGTAAGATCACAAATGCGCAATATTAAAATTATAGATGAATGATTAAGACCAAAGTTTATTACTTGTAAGTACAAATAAACATTTCTAAAAATTGTCACTTAGAAAAATTGCTTTTTTTCCTTTAGATTCTTACGCAATAAATATTTAACAAGGGGGAGGGGGGTCGGCCTATTCTTATTTTTTCTTATCATAGGGGGGGTAGGGGTTAAAAACTAGCGAAAATAGTCTTACGTAATAAATGAATGGCCCTAATAAAATATAATAAAATATTTGATACACTGTTCTTATCTACACTGTGTCATATTACGCCATGATTTCACAACATTTCACAGCGATGACGTCACACATAAACGGAATTTTCCTACATCATTTTCTAGGTCAGTGGCGTTGAGGATAAAGTTTGGCGCTGTGTTTATAAACAATACATGATTTTGCACGCGCTTTCTTCGTCTTATCTTTAAACTCGCGTGCCGCGGTACCATGGTGGGTACAACATTGACAGGTCGCGGCACGCGAGGGATTATTTATAAACAATACATGATTTTGCATGTGCTTTCTTCGTCTTTTCTTAGGGTTCCGTACCCAAACGGTAAAAAGGAACTCTATTACTAAGGCTCCGCTGTCCGTCCGTCCGTCCGTCTGTCACCAGGCTGTATCTCATGAACCGTGATAGTTAGACGGCTGAAATTTTCGCAGATGATGTACTTCTGTTGCCGCTATAACAACAAATACTAAAAAATAGGATAAAATAAATATTATGGGGGCTCCCATACAACAAACGTGATTTTTTTTTGCTCGTTTTTAATACTCACATAAGGCCGTTTTTATAGATAATGGTACTTAACCCTTCGTGCGCGACTTCGACTATATTATGTACTTTATTTTCCTCGCAATTTTTACATATTTTCTCTCCATAAAAACCTTTCTTATACCTTAATATAAAAATATTAAAACAAAATTTTGCAGAATTGGTCGAGGTCGAGGTCTTAGGGTGTAATAAACCAAAGCCAACTTCACCTGCACGCGGTGCACCCTGCTGACTTACAAATGAAGCTCTGGCGAAAAGAGAGGTAGGGAGCGTAATTGTAAGCTATCCGACTGGGGAATGTACCTCCACCTCACAGAATACCGCAGCCAAATAACAATTCCAATGAGGGTTGTTGTGTTCCTGGAGATGCTGCGTTGGCAGCGGGGGTGGCGGCGCGCGTGCATTATTTTATGTTGCGAGCGTTAATATGGTATGGCTATGGTAGCCGCTTCACATCAGGCGGGCCGTATGCTTGTCTGCCAACCGTAGTATGAAAAAAAAAAAACAAAAAACTGTTCTTGAGTTTTGCGCTCAGCAACATTCATTGTTATTTATATAGATAACATTATCAAGTTTAAACAAATGACTGTTTAATTTAGTTATACTGAGCTGTTTCCGCAAATAGCCCGTTAATGGGTTCATTGTGCGAGTTTTTATGGTTTTTAATACTATGGAAGGTGGCAAACAAGCATATGGTCCGCCTGATGTGAAGTGGTTATCATATTACAGGACTACTAATCTGAAACTAAGCAAAGCTTGTACTATGGGTGGTGTACTACGTAACTGATATTATACTTAAATATATTTTTTTAATACATACATATAATACATAGAAAACACCCAGACCAAGACAAACAAACATGTTCATGCACACAAAAGTTTAACTTGTGCGGGATCGAACCCGCGACCTTGGTGTCAAAGTGGACTTTGCTAGCCATTCGACCACCCGGCTCGTCTCGTCATAGCCAAATTAAAACGCTCGCAACAAGAAATATCATTCGCATGCCACCACCTCCCTTGTAAGTTGTAAACGCAGTAACTTTTTTGTGGTGTAAATGGTTCGTCAACATCTTTGAACCAAATACAACTTCACCTGCACGCGGTGCACCCTGCTGACTGACAAACGAAGCTCTGGCGAAAAGAGAGGTAGGGAACGTAATTGTAAGCTATCCGACTGGGGCATGAACCTCCACCTCACAGAATACCGCAGCCAAATAACGGTTCTCTTGAGCCGTGGTGACGCGCGAGCCATATTTTATGTTGCGAGCGTTAATATGGCTACGGTAACAGCTTCACATCAGGAGGGCCGTATGCTTGTCCGCCACCCGACGTAGTATAAAAAAAAAACTTCTTCCTTTCAGGTGACCTCAGTAACTCGACTGTCTATGGATGGGTTTATTTAACTCGAGCTCCTCCGTGTTTTGGAAGGCACGTTAACCTGACGGACCCGGTTGTTGCTTTTAGACGACAGTCGTTAACTCAGTGTCCTTTGGCCGGCTTGAAAACACTGGCCTCCACCAACTCACAGTTGCGTAGTGGAGTATGCTTTAAACCTCTTCGATTGAGGGGAGATTCACATTAAAAACAAGGAAATTGTTATTTGCCTGCGGTATTTTGTGAAGTGGAGGTACTTCCCCAGTCGGGCAGCTTACAAATACGCTGTACCCTAGCTCTCGTTTGCCAATGTCTCCTTCGTTACTCGGCAGGTAGCACCACGTGCAGAAGACTTTTTTCGGCTCTATAGATCGTGATGAGCCTCTTACACCCCAAATGTGATCTTACTCCAATCAGTCCACGACATCCCAAAAGATTTGTAGCCCTTCCAGTCTGCAAGTTTGCGGGAACAATGCTTAGTAGTGTAATTACTCAATAGGTTGATGACGCCACACTGTGACTCACTCAGTAAAAATAAAAAATGCAAAAATTCGTCACCAACACAAGCTACGTCGAGTGGCAGACAAGCATACGGCCCGCTGATATGAAGCGGTTACAGTAGCCATATTAACGCTCGCAACATAAAATATCGCTCGCGCGCCGCCACCTCCACTGCCTTCGTAGCATCTCCTTCCTTTCTGGTGACCTCACTCACTCGCTGGAACACAACAGCCCTCAAGGGAACCGTTATTTGGCTGCGTTATTCTGTGAGGTGGAGGTACATTCCCCAGTCGGGTAGCTTACAATTACGCTCCCTACCTCTCTTTTCGCTAGAGCTTCGTTTGTCAGTCAGCAGCGTGCACGGCGTGCAGGTGAAGTTGGCTTTGGATAAAAGATGTAGATGAACCACTTACACCCCAAGCTCATATTTAATTTAAGCAATTTAGCTCAGTTGGAAGAGCACGACCGGTCACCGAGACTCGTGGCTTCAAATCCCACCTATTTATAGGCGGGGAATTTTTCCATTTTAAAAAATACTAGCGACCCGCCCCGGCTTCGCACGGGTGCAATGCTGATACTAAATGTACTACAGAAGGTCTTTGCGCTTTGTCCTATCCAGTCCTTCCCCAGTTATAGGCACACGCCGCCGCGGCCGGCTCCGCGGCCGGTACCGCCACAGCCGTTATGTCCCTGCATTTTAAATGTGTAATCACTACATAGTATAAAACAAAGTCGCTTTCTCTGTCCCTATGTCCCCTTACTCTCCACGGAGTACCCGACTGTGGAGAGTTCGCAGGGGGAACTACGGGTCCCCCTGTTTGGATCAGGGTACCTCGGGGACTGGCGGCAGCCCAATTTGCCAGTCATGGGTTCGGATTCGAGGTGGCTTTATGTGCGTGTAAACACTCACGCGCATGTGGTTTAGCTACAGAGGTCGGGCATGTTCGTCTGCCTGGCCATATTGTCGGCCGGGCGCTCGGCCTCGCGCGTAGCGAGTTGGTTATCACTGGCCTAAGGCGAAGGGCCGCCACAGTGGTTCTCAACGGGGCTTGGAGCGGCCCTTATAGCGGTCGTCGGCTTCCCAGCTGACGCCGCGGCTCGGGTACTTGCCTGCTGAGCAAGGAGGTTGACGGGCGATCGCTTCCGTCACCCCGGCCACCCTACCGTAGGCTCGGGGTAGGCGTTTCTTCTTTGAAGGACGTCGGGAAGTGAGCGTGCCTTATACAGCTCCGGTACCTGTCAAGGAAATCAGGGAGCCGGCTATCCGGCGCCCCAGTGTGGGTGCAGAAACACTAGGCGCGCTTGTACTTGTACTTGTGCGCCGGGATGTGAGCGTGCCATACAGCTCCGGCTACCCATCATGGAGAATGGGGAGTGGTAGTAGGGCCCCGATGCTTGGGTTCTCCGAGCGTCGGTCGCCACGAGCTACTCGACTTAAGAGTACGTAAGTAGCCTGCATGCAGGTGAAAGCGGAGTAAGACCTGCTACTGCTACGCTTGCGTGCTCGGTTGGTTTACCGAGCGCAAAAAGCGGTGCAGGAAAAGGTCCTCTCGTCTGGTTGATTTACTGGACGAGAGACTCGCATCCCCCGTGATATAACCGGAAGGTTGGCACACGGGGCGCATTAGCTGTTAGGTATAGGGTACGTGTCCCTATGTCCCCATGTATGCTTAAATCTTTGAAACTACGCAACGGATTATGATGCGGTTTTTTTTAATAGATAGAGTGATTCAACTGGAAAGTTTATATGTATAATATATGCATAACATAGTAGAAAAACACTGATAATTTAGAGGTTTCTAATGTGATGTCGTAAATAAACACATTTTTTTGCTCTTTCATTGCAAACGCTGGCTGAACCCAACGAGATAGATCAAAATAATGTAGTACAGTATTGTTCACCTTAAAATGGTCTACAAAAAAGTTCGCGATGGTATATGTCTATCTCTTAGTGGTAACACACAATAACCGTTATTTTATCCTTTGCTTTTTACAAGAAATAATGCCTTATTTACGAAGCGATTTTAAGCAATACAGAATTAATCCTTATCCAATTAAGTACCTTAAATACATTGCGCATTTAATATAGATCAATATGGCCATTCACAGCATGTAATTTAAATGAATAGTTTAGAAGATATTACACATTTAAAATGCAGGGACATAACGGCTGTGGCGGGTACCGGCCGCGGAGCCGGCGGCGTGTGCTTATAACTGGGGAAGGACTGGATAGGACAAAGCGCAAAGACCTTCTGTAGTACATTTAGTATCAGCATTGCACCCGTGCGAAGCCGGGGCGGGTCGCTAGTATCTTCTAAACTATTCATTTAAATTACATGCTGTGAAGGGCCATATTGATCTATACCCACTTAACGCTATCGTTTGTTTAAACGATCATGACAACAAAAAAATATTACGGCGACCCGGGGGTACTTGAGATTTTGTTTATAAGTTATAAGCACATGTCACACGTCTATGCATTCATTCCAGGAAGTTGACCCAGTTAGAAGTGCAGTGTCTTGATTTTATACGCGTTATTGTTTTTGGATTTTAGTCATGAATATTTCAAGGTATGTAAAATGTTTCATTATTCAATTTTTTTATTTAGTTGCTCCTAAAACATAAAGAATGTACCCTTAATGATGTAAAATAAACATTTACAGAATGTTATAGTCATCAAAAGATATGTTTATTTCAAAATCTTTAGATGGATCGTTATAACGAACAATAGGGACATGAGGTACTATAAGAACATTTTTGTATGTTTCAGGTCGAAGTATCGAAATCTCACATTGAATGAGATTATTGAAGAATTGGATCACATTGACGAAGCAGATCCGATTCCCGATGGTATAACAATTTTTCCTCCGGAGAGTTGTAATGCAGATTTGACAGATGAAGATTCGGGAGATGAAAATTTTGTGTCTTTGCAAAATTTACCTGGGCGGCAGCTTAGAGCTACAGCTGAACTATATTTCAACAACAGTGTATCCGACGAAAGTGAAGATGACGAAACGCCACTAGCTCATCTTTCAAAGCGAATATGCCTGGAAACAACAGAAACTGGTCCAAAAAGTTCATCACCCGAGCCAAGTACCTCTTCAACAATGCCTGTGTTACCAGCGACTTCAGGGACTCCGCTTCATGTGTCCAAGGATAAAAAATATAATTGGAATAAACGAGATATTCGTCCTATACATGCGGAATGGCAGAACAAAGTGGGCCCACCACTAAAGGAAAAACCTATCTATTTCTTCAATTTATTTTTCAATGATAATTTGATACATCTTCTAGTTGAATATACAAACTTGTACGCTTCACAGAAGAACAAAATTGGGAACGTAACAATTGCCGAAATGAAGTGTTTCCTAGGAATATTATTATTGAGTGGCTATATTGTGGTACCCAGGAGATCTATGTACTGGGAAAATGCTACAGATTGTGGACTTTCGCTTGTGTATAACGCCATGAGCAGGGACAGATTTGCGTTTGTGATGTCTAATCTTCACTGTTGTGATAATTCAAAACTACCCTCAAACGACAAGTTTGCTAAATTGCGGCCCGTTTTCGACATGCTAAATTCTCATTTTTTGAAGTATGCTCCATTTGAAGAAAATTACAGCATCGACGAAGCAATGGTGCCCTACTATGGGGGCCACTCATGCAAGCAATTTATTCGTGGAAAGCCTATAAGATGGGGCTACAAATTTTGGGTGGGTGCTACACGCCTCGGATATATTGTTTGGTTTGATCCTTATCAGGGCCAATCTGGTGAATTACCCTCTGAATATAAGAAGCTGGGGCTAGGTGCAAGTGTGATTTTATCCTTTTCGGACGTACTACGCAAAATTGACGAGCAAGCACCTTTTCATCTCTACTTTGACAATTTTTTTACGTCTATACCGCTGATTGAGGAATTAGAAGTCAGGGGCTTCAAAGCCACAGGAACTGTTCGAGAAAACAGACTGTCGAAATGTCCGTTACCTTCAAATAAGGAATTGAAAAAAACTGAACGTGGCAGTTATCATTACCAGTCATCTGGACAAATCTTGGTCTGCAAGTGGCACGACAACAGCATTGTGACAGTTGCCTCAAATGCTGTAAAAGTTCTACCGACGAATAAGGTAAAACGTTTTTCTCAGCAGGAAAAAAAGTACATAAAAGTGGATCAACCTTCTACCATAAAGGCCTATAATGAGAATATGGGCGGTGTCGACAGATCTGACCAAAACATTGGTTTATATAGGACATCAGTACGTGGAAAAAAATGGTATTTTTCCCTAATAAGTCATTGTTTAGATATGGCTACACATAACGCATGGCAAATATACAAATTAAATGGAGGAGAGTATGACCATTTAAAATTTCGAAGATCTATTGCTACTGGCCTGCTGGAGACCTACAAGAAGGAGGATTCAAGGAAATCTACACGGACATCACAAGGTCTTCATGAAAATTCAAGATATGATAATATTGGCCACATCGTTATGTATAGACCAAATCAACTGCGATGCGCGATTTGTCACAAAAATGCAAGTTTTTACTGCAAAAAATGTAAAATTTCGCTGCATCCAAAACATTGTTTCAATGCATACCACACACCACAATAAAATTATATTATTATAGAAGTTATAATCTAAGTAATTAAATATTTTTCTTTTATTTTATTGTTTTATTCAGCAATTTTAGCCTTACATTTGCAGAATATCTATTACACTCCATAGTAGCGCATTTTACTAGCGTTTGTTATAACGATCATCATTTTCCGGCATTTCCACCTGTCAAAGATTTTTTTTCGTATTTTTTTCAGACTTTCTGAGACATACTTAGCATAATATGTGAATTTGGTTGACATCGAAGAAAAAAAAAATCTCAGTGATATCTGGGTTAAATGCGCAATGTATTTAAGGTAGTTAATTGGATAAGGATTAATTCTGTATTGCTTAAAATCGCTTCGTAAATAAGGCATTATTTCTTGTAAAAAGCAAAGGATAAAATAACGGTTATTGTGTGTTACCACTAAGAGATAGACATATACCATCGCGAACTTTTTTGTAGACCATTTTAAGGTGAATAATACTGTACTACATTATTTTGATCTATCTCGTTGGGTTCAGCCAGCGTTTGCAATGAAAGAGCAAAAAAATGTGTTTATTTACGACATCACATTAGAAACCTCTAAATTATCAGTGTTTTTCTACTATGTTATGCATATATTATACATATAAACTTTCCAGTTGAATCACTCTATTTATTAAAAAAAAACCGCATCATAATCCGTTGCGTAGTTTCAAAGATTTAAGCAAACAAAGGGACATAGGGACAGAGAAAGCGACTTTGTTTTATACTATGTAGTGATAATGCTGGGGTAGTTTCATGACTGTTAAGACGAAGCCTTGATTTGGAAGGCAGAGATCAGAATTTTTATCAGCTATTACAAAATAGTTGTTGATGTTTATCACCTTTGTTATGAAAGGTAAACAGACTGAGTTATCAATGGAAATAACAATAGACTATTTGACAATGTTCAAAAATTGTATAAATTATATAAACAATATCGTAAAATACACAAAACTATAAAGATCTGCAAACTTTTATTCTAATATCTTCCTGACTTATTTTAGGCTCGATCAAAGTTTGGCGGGAAAGTCCATTGTCAAAAGTATGAAATTATTAAATAGTAGTTTATGAAACTGTTGCATAATAAGGGTTCTTAAAATACGAGTGTGAGTTTATCAGTGTAGTGTGATAAATAGACCACACAAGACCTAATTATATGCAATTTCATACACTACTTTATCTAATCTCATGAAATAGATGATGTTAAATAAAACGACGAAGTTAATTTAACAGCTGCATTTCTTACTTATAAATCCATTTGCAGATCGAGCATGCGAGTGTACATGTATCGAAATGGAAAAATGTTATTTTTCGATACTGCCCCCTTACCACCATCTCTTATTGCGACTCAATAATTGAGTAGATTGCTTATTGATACCAATGAATAAGCGACTCTATTCCATTTCAAATAGAGTCGCTTATTCATTGGTATGAATAAGCAATCTATTCAGTTATTGAGTCGCAATAAGAGATGGTGGTAAGGGGGCAGTTGTCCATAAAGAGCTGTATCGAAAAATAACTTTTTTAATTTATTTTGATGGCTTGTGCGTAAAAGACTGTCATTGAGATTCTGTGTTTAGTTTTATTATCTCTAAATTTTAGAATGAGAGTAGATAAAAATATTATTTTCATTGGAGAAGCAATAAAAAATACTATAACTTTTATTATGATACTAATTACATAAACGTAATTATTTAACATAGCTGTCGTACAAATTTCTAATTTGATGCATACAAAATAGAAACCTGTGACGTCATAACTCAGTAGCCTTTTGTATCGACGTTTTTGGGAAAGTCCAAAATTGTGATTTTCAAATTAACATATCTCGAGAGATTTTTGTGCTATCGAAGTAATTCTTTCATCTATGGTTATATTATTGATAGATCCCTACATATCGAACCGAAAAAAATGTTGGTCAAATAGCCAATTAGGCTTGCTATTGCTGATTTAAATGTAAACATATACCAAATGTGTCTAAGAACTTTTTTATTTCATGTCTGAATAAAGGCTTTTATTATTATTATAAAATATGCATGTAAGGTGTGAAAGTGCCTCACTACCACTAAAGCCAATGGGGCCAAAGATGGTACTGAAATCAGCATCACCCTGGCTACTCCATACAAGGGTGTCGCCAAGGGGAAGCAGATGCCCCCCCCCCCCCCTAGAGATTCTATTTATTTATAAGTTTTATTTATTGTAAAGTCTCTCATGAAGCTTTACACGTTGGGCTCTGTACCGTTATTATTGCAATCGCTGTAGATGTAAGTGAAAAGCTTCATGAGCTCTCTACTTTACCTACATTTCACACTTTTCTCATTTTCCATATCAACTCCCCCCCCCCCCCCCCGCCGGGTCATCGGCAATAATACTACAGAAATAGACCATGTCTGTATACTTGCAAAAGTGGGCGGAGATGCCCTAGGGTTGACTGCAATATACAATTTGTCACAGGAGTTTGTTTGTTTGTATTATCTTTATTGTACATAATAAGCAGCATGAGTATATTTACATATCATCATCATCATCATCATCAGGTCCATTTTAGTTCTCTACTACAGGAGACCCTCCACCCTCTCTCGACCGTCCTAGACGGAAGGAGGATTTGACCTACACTCCCCACGCTGGCCAAACGGGTTGGGGAGGCCTGATCGATATTTGATAATGTATTTCCCTTAGTCGCCATGTACGGCATCCACGGGAAGAATCGGAGTGATTCTATTCTAGTCTGCCGGAAACCACACGGCCAATTTACATATAGTTATTATTAAAGAAGTTTTACTTGAAAATTGGAAAGTGCTGGATTTGCTCTGATCCGGCAAAAATCCATCTGGATTATAAATGCCGCTGAATTACCTCTAGCTGTGACATTTGCTCTATAACAAAGTGTGTGCTGCGGCACAGACTTTGCAGAACATTAGTCTACAAAGTGTACTTGATTTTTTTTCAACTGAAGAAAATTTAATAACTAAGGATAGACAAGGGTTTAATATTTTACTAAGTTTTGGTACCTACTTAACGTGAGATGAGGTACCATTTACTCAATGACAAATAAACTGATTTACTGTAGCTTTAATTATTGCAGATAATATGACTAATAGTAAAATAATAAACAACACAGCGAAGCAAGGAAAATATATGAATAATAAATGAAATAGTGAGATTAAATTTTATGAAAAATATTGTTTTATGACAAGCTAAAAAATAACATATGTATCAGTGAAGGGGCTAAAGTATATTAGCATATTTTGTAAACTACCCAAATGGAAAAGTACCCTTGAGGAATGTTGTTCCTGCTAGTGAGGACACCAGGAAGGAAGTAGTTGCTGCATTGGCAGTGGGGTGGCATCGCGCGAGCAATATTTGATGTTGGAAGCGTTTAAATGGCCGCGGTAACCGCTTCACATCTGGCGGGACCTAAGCTTTTTAGCCACCATATATTTGTATGTTTTCAAATAGGTACTATTACGTCAACACTTAAAACTGACAAACCACCGTACATTTAATAAAATAATTCTACCTACCAGTTGACAACTTCGCATAACCTTAAAATGTTCACTAACAAAAAATTTAAGAAACTTTAACAAAAAAAGGGCAATAAAAGATAATTACACTAAATTTAAATTATTTAAAACAAATCAACACATCGAACTGTAAATTTACATAAAATTTAATAACAATTCCGGCGTAGTTTTAAAAAAACCTAGAAATGACGTACAATACTACCGTTTTAAAAACACATGTATAAAGATTACGTTCAAAAACCAAAAACACAAAACTCATAGCTTTGCTAACGTTTGTATGACTTAATTTGAAAATTGTTGATTTTATTCGGATTTAAATTACTCCTGTTTCAAATTATCATTAAAGAGTAAGAGAAAATGTTTTGTACAAATAATTTATTTCATTAATTTACATAGTCACCGACAGAATCATGGTACGGAGCGGTTACACATTGACCTATTTAATTTAGTCGGGTTAAACCAAACAGTAAAACAACGACGGTTTTGAGATTTAATGATGCTTACTTGGAACAAAACGATGTAATCCTTGGAATCTCGAAACACTGCACCTATGAAAGTCTTAAAATCACAATAACACAATTTCTATTCACAAAAAACGCACGATTTAACTAATAACACGAATTTGACGAGACCTCCAGCACCGTCAATGTTGCCAGCACGTGGTTTTGAATTTACCCAAACTTTTCTGAAAAATTGCCATTGACAGTGACTTGACATTATTGACTATAATTTTTGCGTTTACTCAATATCTACGTTTTTATAAACAATTTATTTACAAAATAACAACAACAAATACATACAACACATTTGCCTGTAATACATGTGAACATTTGAAATGTATGTTGTTTATTACAATTTTCTTTATTTTTTAACCAGTGGTACCCACACTAGACTAATCTGTATTGTGGGTACCGATACGAATGTGCTGAACATTGGCCTCGGTGTGCGGAATGATTAGTATTAAAAAATAACGATTTAATAAAGTGTAAAATATATATATCAACACCCACACAGACATACACATATACATACATATACATACACATATATACACATATATACACATATATACAGACATACATACATATATACATACATATATACATACATACATTCATACGCAATATATACAATACACATAATAAATATCCTGATTACAATAGGCATTACGACACTGTGAGAAGCAGGGTTTCTGTGGTTTCGTATGTCAACGAAGCAAGCCATTTACTTATTACTAATTTAGCTTGGCGTATTGAACATAGCTTTATATTACATTGCTTAGAAACATTATTGTAGACGTGGGTCGTTATAAACGGTGGAAGTCTTTTTGCAAATGATGTTTTAACAACTATCTTCTGTACTTTAAAGGTTCGCCGAGTTAGCATGTATTGGTAATCATCAGAGTTTAATACTGATTTATGAACCGTAAGAGATGCTTTAAGAACAAAAAGTTGGCGTACAGATAAAACTCCGCTCTCTTGATACACATCAATTGTGGGGTATAGGAATGGTTTTTTTTACATAGTTTTTAATAATGATCTTTGAGCCCTTTCAAGTAGTAACATTACAGTCTTATTAGCGGCGCCCCAACCAACAATACAGTAGGTTATTAGAGACTGGCAAAGGGTGAAGTAAATTGACCGCAATGTTTGGTAACAAGCAATGTCTCGTAATTTTCTCATAACGTGTATAATTTTACGGATTCTCATAGACAAAGTGATTACATGTGCACTGAAATTTAAATTCTGATCTAGAAATACACCCAGATACTTAATATTATCGGTTCTGTCGATGCTTTTGCAATTGCAAGTACCCCGATTAGTGCCGTTGCAATCATGGACTTGGAGCACAGACAGAGTTGCGGGAGGTGCTGATGCCGATGTCTTATGGAAGCATACAAATTTGGTTTTTTGTGTATTTAGGGTTAATAGATTCATTTGCAACCACTTGGATACTAAGCTCATACCATGTTCTGCATGCAATTTCACTTCCAGCCAATTTGAGCCATGGAAAATTATGACAGTATCATCTGCATAACAAACAATATCAGCGTTCTTTAGAAGAAGCTTATGGATCGTATCGATGTACAAGATAAATAAGGTAGGCCCGAGAATGCTTCCCTGAGGGACGCCAAAATTCACTGCACATAGATTACTAGACCTACCATCAATACACACACTGCCTCCGTTCAAACAAGTAACTTTTGAACCACGAAAGTGCAAGACCACGGATCCCAAGCCTTCAAGCTTCTTGAGTAAAATTGGAACGGAGAAAGTGTCGAAGGCCTTAGCAAGATCTAAAAATACTCCTATACAGGTTTTATTATTATCTAATGAAGAGGAGATTTTATTCAATGAAAGTAAGACTGCATCTTCCGTCGACTTTCCTTGCCTGAAACCAAACTGCCTATCAGATAACATACACCGTGATTCAATGTATTTTACAAGGCGTCTGTTAACAATTTTCTCAAGCAGTTTGGAGAAGACACTTAATAGGGATATAGGACGGTAGTTGTTTTGTACATCACGCGGTCCGGCCTTATGTATTGGTATCACAGAGGCAGTTTTCCAAAGCTTTGGAAAAATGCCAGAAGCTAGGCTTCTATTAAAGATGAGTGTCAGGGGCTTTACAATAAACTCTTTAATTCGCTTGAGTAGAAAATTGTTAATACCATCATGACCAGGAGCTCTATCCGTGGGTAAAGCAGTAATTAGATTGTCAACTTCAATATAGTCGGTCGGTTGCAGAAAAAAGGATTCTGAAGGCTGTCGTTCGCATTTAGTTTCGGATGCCAGTATTTCTTGGGTGGTATTTAAATCTTTCAAGGTGTTGTCTGCCAGTGTTTGACCCACGGTAGAAAAGTATGAGTTACAAATGTCAAGGGATACTTGCTCGTTAGCGACACCATTTATAGATAGAAGTTCAGAGGGTACTTTTTTACTATGTGACAAATTACATATCTTCTTTACTGATTTCCAGAGATTTCGAGGATTATTTTTATTGTTTTCCAATTCTTGCTTTTCGTGTTCGAGCTTTAATGTGTGTAATAGGCGATTACAAAAATTGCGATATCGTTTATATATATGTAGGGCGACAGGATCACTTGGATTACGCTTAGATCGGGCATGAAGACGATCTCTATGACGAATACAGCGAATTAAGCCAGGGGTTATCCAGGGTTTTAAAATACGGCGCGAAGATTGCACCACGGCTTTTCTTGTGTATTTATCTGTGATCTCACTTATTTTCTGAGTAAAGATATTGACAAGTGCATCAACATCATCGCCATTAAGCAGATTGTCCCAATCCACAGTGCCCAGCTCAGTTTTAATATCATCTACATCTCTTCTTACTTTGCCGAAGATTTTTCCCTTACTGGCAAGTCCAGAGATAAACCAGACATTACTAACTCATGATCTGTGATGTCCGTCTCACAGACTACACCAAGAGAGTATTTTGGGGATTTAATAAAAATATGATCGAGACACGCTCCCTTCCTAGTTGAGGTGGTAATGGCTGGTATCAAGCCGTGCTGTGCTAGAAGGCATAGATATTCCATGCTATGACTATTTCCAATAGGAGAAGTAATATCTATATTGATGTCACCGGCCAGAATAAGGTTAGCAACATTGGCCAGGCCAGACAGCAATGTATCAATGGAAGTCATGAACTTGTGGGGATTACTAAACGATGGAGGGCGATATATACCGAGAATCGTAGCAATGTTAGATATATTAATTTGCAAACAGTTAGCATCCTCGACCTTGGGTTCTGTAACGACAGCATTTAGTGTGTCTTTGATGTAAACAACGACTCCACTGTTCTGATTTATATGTTTAATTGTGGCATGCTCAAAATAATTAGACATTTTTTGGATTACAGATGAATCATTTAGCTAGCATTCACTTAGTATGATCACATCGAAATCAATATCAAGTCTGGATAAGGTGACCAACAGAGCATCAAAATTTTTACTTAAGCTTCTGATGTTAAATGTTAAAATACGGAAAAACCCATCAGTTAACGTATATTTGCATTCTTCAGGCTTGGATATAGCGAGACACTTTATTACCATACCATCAATATCAGTTACTATGTTATCTAAATCCATTTACAGACATTTTAAATTTTTGGGCTTTACGGTGAAACTGAAGGTATCTCGCAACTAGATTAATTGCTATTTTGAAGTTGATGCCTGTTTTATACTGTGTCAGTAGATTGAAAAAGAATGTGTGCTTATTTAGTTGAACATGTCGCAAATGTCCTGCGTGTAAACAAAAAATAAATAATAATTATGTATAATAGTAAATAATATAGAATGTGTGGTATACAAAGATATTTAAGCCTATGTGTCGATTTGACGAGTAGGAACATACTACACAAGAGCAAATCAATTTGAAACCAAGAAAAAACCATAAGAGAAATGATTACACTACAAGTCACGTTAATAATTGAACGGCGAACAATTGTGTCATTTATCTTCTGAGTCCGATACCACGGCGGGGCCCAAAATACGATAGAGGTCATCGGTTGTGCCAATTTGTATAGCGGCCTTGCCTTCCCGCTGTCGTACGTAGATAGCGCCCTGGCTGCACCAGCAATACGTGTAGCCCACGGCCTTACAATGAATTCTAGCCTCTCGAAATAACATTCTGTTCCGTTTAGTGAGCCGTTCGTTAAAGTAGACTTTGTTATTTGGCCCAGAAATCTCCAAGTCTTCAGTGGTTAGATTTCTACGCCGCTTGGATTCCCTTACCAGACTGTCACGTTTCACCTTTCGGAGCATCCTGACGACAATTGGGCGGTGATTACTGGTCGATTTATCCTCTTGGCTAGACGTCCGAGGGCCTACTCTAGAAATCCAATCAATGTCACCGTCCTCCAAATCAACGCCGATTTTATGAGCCGCCAGAAGCATGATATGGTGAAGGTTTTCATTAGAATTTTCCGGTACACCAGATATTTCTATTTCATTACGAAGTTGAGCTTGAGCCTGAGTATTCAGTTCATTTTGTAGCTGTGAGACCGTAAGTTTTAACGTTTCCACCTCATGAGCACTCTCTTCAGCCACTCTTATGCGCGACTCATTGACAGCAGCAGCCGCCTCAAGTTCACTCAGACGACTGTGACAGCGAGTCAAGGATTCAGTTGCTTCTTCCAGGCGTTGCTTCAACGAGGCAATCTCCTGAGTCAATAGGCGTACTTCAGCCACAAGTTCTTTTACCTCCGACACTCCAGTGTCAGAAGATGAAGAATCCTGTTTTTTCCTATAGGTTACATGAGGTGCCTCGAGTGTGCTTCGTACAGGTGTCGAACTATTATCTCCACCTTTTTTGGATGCTGCAGAGCAATCAGGACATTTCCAAACCTGTTTCCGTTCCGAAGCAACATCAGCAATACAAAGTGAACAAAAGGTTTTTTCACACGCACTGGAGGTACATTTTATGCTTTTAAGGTCTTTAGTAATACTTTTTAGACAGCCCTGACACTTCATTATTACTGTAAGAATTATGCTTAATTTCTCCCAGAGACAATCACTATAGTGTGGAACTTCTATTGTATTTATTCTTTGACGTATGACGTACAGCTCTCAAAGATGACGCTTACCGGACGGTTGCAGGCAGGTATAGGCGTTGCGTGCAGCGCACAGTAATGGTTTTCGACTGCAGTCACCCGGACGAACTTCACTCACAACGAATATAGGCAGCCAGTTATCTACCCACAACAATACTTTTAAAAATATTACTATTTGACTATAATGTTGAATTAACACATTTCACGTATAGTTAATTATTATTTTAATATTGAATAATAACTATTAGATAACTATGCGTATATAGTAGCAAAAATATTTTAAATGTTAGACACTTTTTATTATTTTTGATACGGAGTAAATATATATACGAGTTACTTGCAAACCGAGGCGTCAAAGATGACTGATTATGTATGCAAAGAATGGAAAAGAATCTGAAGTTCTTATCAGGTTTTTAGAAAACTTGCATTTCTGTGTGAGGAAGACTCCTATCTCTAAAGTGCCTTTTACTGTAGTGATTTTATCTAAAAACCTTGAAAGGCATCATTAGCTATGAGAAATCAGTGCAGTGTTTTTATTAAAATTATTGAAAAATTTCGTACATCATTATAGTAAATTGACGCTTAAAATGCAGTTATCTTGAAATCATTTACGGGGAACATCCAAAGTGGGCAACACAGATTATACATATTTTATTTTTACGGTCTTACGGCCGTGGCTACATGGCTATTAGTCGTACTAATTATTATGTTGAAATATATCGCAAAGAATCATCTTGTTCCTCAATTTCTTGAAATAATTCTACAGCAAAGATGACAAACAAACAAGTGCAAATAAATGTTTTTCTTTCTTTCTTTCTACATAAATTCGAAAGAAAAAATAATATGTAAGTGCATACGATGATAATATGGATTTGTTTCAATCTCAACATAATCTAGGCTTGTTGCTCATTATCACCACAGATCTAGGGCGTACCGTGAAATCCTAGGTCTCTGATTATCACCTTAGTTTGGAAATTATAAGCATCGAAAACCTATTTTATGACATCAATTTTTATCCAACTTTGAACATAAGTAAATACCATTACGAGTATAAAAATTTCAAAATAATTAAGACACAGGCATAGTTTATTAATTCGAAAGTTTCAATAACTTTATTTTACGTAAATACATTGAGTAAATTTCCTGTAATTTCAGTTCTCCCAAACAACTATAAAATCTACATACGATCTACTCCCCATTCCCTTTTTTTAAAATAACATAAAACACAAGGCTCGTGTAATATCTGTGTGAACTAGTTAATAAAGAACATATAATTGTAATTAGGTAGGTATCTTTTTAACCGACTCCAAAAAAGGAGGTTCTCAATTTGCCTGTTTTTAGGGTTCCGTACCTCAATTAGGAAAAACGGAACGCTTATAAGATCACTTTGTTGTCCGTCTGTCTGTCTGTCTGTCTGTTAAGAATTTCTATGTCGAGAATGCGTGGAGGTATCAAGCTGAAATTTGAACTGTATACTCAGGTTTACGGTCCCATGAAGTTCTAAAATAATCAAACTGCTAAGTTTACGTAGAAAAAAGTTACGGCCGTTTATTCAGCAAAAAACGCATATTTCGACACACTCAAGGGAATCAAAACCTATAGGGTACTTCCCGTTGACCTAGAACTATGAAATTTGGCAAGTAACATCGTTATAGACTACAAGTACAGGAATAAATCTCAAAACTATACATTTGTAAATAGATCTTAAAAAATACTTCAGTGTATGATAGGGCTAATGCCCTATCATACACTGATAAAAAATAAATATATAAATAAATACAAATTTACTTACAAATAAAAAATATTCCCAAGATCGTTGTCTTTCGGCAGTGTCCCCAGAACACTGGCAGCATTACCTCGCTGAATAGCTATACTTATTCTCTGAGCAAGGTAATGGCCAGCCTTCTGGTTGTAGAACGTGTCGACCAATTTTTGTTTTTGAGAAATATCTCTAAAAAGTTTGTGAGCTGACGGGCCCCACGGCCCCAACCAAGGTCTCTACCCCAAACGGCTCAAATATGTAACTATTGCATAAATTACTATATTTGCGGCGTTTGAGGCATTCTGCAGAAGCCGCTGCGGCAGCGGCCTTAAACATTAAATGAATATTTAATTTTACCACATAAATACTATATACTTACTATAATAGTACTTTTATACTGATAAATAAAGCAATTCGTGCGAATATTTTCCATAACCGTCCAAAAATGCACAACGTTAATGTTCAAGTTTTCACTTCTGCCGGCGCTTCCTAGTGCAACCCGTTTTTTTAAAATGAATGATGATGATGATTGATGAGTAATATAATATTCATTGCCCCTGAGTCCCCTGACGCGGCATCAGCTACCGTCACGGTAGGTAACGGATTTAACTAGACTACGGTCGAGAAAAAATATACATGATAAATTATTATTTGAAAAAAAAAATGTATGACGTGCCCGTAATGATATTAGAATTTAGAGATGAGTTTGGAAGTTTTCATCACAAATTTTTCATCTCTCAGTGCAAATATTTTCTTGCCAGGAGCGGAGAGTTATCGACTTATCTGAGTAATGTATTGTTATTTTTATGATCGACTTTGAAATAAAACAGATCGTAAAATAAAATGTCAGTAATTTTGAAAATGCTTAAAGCAATGTAGTAAATGGAGAAAACATGTTTTGTGGAATTTATTTAGTAACATTTTGTAAGTGTTTTTGTATCATGATTTCATGATCAGGGATAGGTATAATTTTTATAGGTTTAGGCACATTGATGGCGCCTGCGGAGTTTCACAGTACCTACTACTTTCCTAATGGGACGGGACTGGAGTTATATTGATTTGCAAAGTTCGTTAAATGTCACAGTTAATTAGGTATAAGAGGTAAATAAAGCTATTTAAAATAGCTAGAGCCGACACAGGGTAGGTAATGTTGTTCTGTCGCTCGGAACTCGAGTGTTTTTGTTACCCCCGCCGCCACACTATGCTCCTCGCGCTGCTCATCGCCTTGCTCCTCGCGCTGCCGCGATGTTTCCCTCACTGCCCACACACTGCTCTACTCGCGCAATTATTCGCGACGCTCCGCACTTGGACATTCGCCTTTGCTATACAATGGACGTTGAAGCTGCGGCAGCGTCCGCGATATGCATTTTTATTATAGCGAAACGAAGCTTTTTTTTTATGGACTAACGGTCTAAAAGATGCATCAAACATTTCTTTTTTGCTACCAGCTCTTATAGGGTATTACGGCTATTATAGCCCTGCATAGCCCTGCCATACACTCGTCGAGTGGCGAGGGAAGTAGGCAGGAACGTAGTGTGGCCACGTTACTCGTCATGCCGCTCGTCTTGCTCTTCGTCTTGCCCATCATTCCCTGTTTTGTCGGTTTTTTGGGCGCGAGTCAAAGGGCCGGCAAGTGATCGCGGCTACACAATCGCCTCGGACGCATTCCGCATCGAGCGCTCGGGCGCGTAACACGCGTCATATTTTTTAAATCATTTTTTAAAATCATGTCTGTCATGAACATTTCCCTATAAGAGCTGATAGCAAAAAAGAAATGTTTGATGGCATCTTTTAGACCGTTAGTCCATAAAAAAAAGCTTCGTTTCGCTATAATAAAAATGCATATCGCGGACGCTGCCACAGCTTCAACGTCCATTGTATAGCAAAGGCGAATGTCCAAGTGCGGAGCGTCGCGAATAATTGCGCGAGTAGAGCAGTGTGTGGGCAGTGAGGGAAACATCGCGGCAGCGCGAGGAGCAAGGCGATGAGCAGCGCGAGGAGCATAGTGTGGCGGCGGGGATACACGTGGCAAGGGAAGTAGCGAGGGAAGTAGGCAGGAACGTAGTGTGGCCACGTTACTCGTCATGCCGCTCGTCTTGCTCTTCGTCTTGCCCATCATTCCCTGTTTTGTCGGTTTTTTGGGCGCGAGTCAAAGGGCCGGCAAGTGAGCGCGGCTACACAATCGCCTCGGACGCATTCCGCATCGAGCGCTCGGGCGCGTAACACGCGTCCTATTTTTTAAATCATTTTTTTAAAATCATGTCTGTCATGAACATTTCCCTTTATGAGCTGGTTTGATGGCATCTTTTAGACCGTTAGTCCATAAAAAAAAGCTTCGTTTCGCTATAATAAAAATGCATATCGCGGACGCTGCCGCAGCTTCAACGTCCATTGTATAGCAAAGGCGAATGTCCAAGTGCGGAGCGTCGCGAATAATTGCGCGAGTAGAGCAGTGTGTGGGCAGTGAGGGAAACATCGCGGCAGCGCGAGGAGCAAGGCGATGAGCAGCGCGAGGAGCATAGTGTGGCGGCGGGGTTAAATAACGTACATAATTCTTGACGTGAATATGTGTTTAAAATTGCTTCCTTATGGGAGGCAATAAAAAAAACGAACGATAACAAAATCGGTGATATAAGTAGTTTTGTGTTGCATCTACATATCTATCATGTCGATCGAAAATTCAATCTCACCAATTCAATTTGGGGTGTAAGTGGTTCACCAACATCTTTGAACCAAAGCCAACTTCACCTGCACGCGGTGCACCCTGCTGACTGACAAACGAAGCTCTGGCGAAAAGAGAGGCAGGAAGTGTAATTGTGAGCTACCCGACTGGGGAATGTACCTCCACCTCACAGAATACCGCAGCCAAATAACAATTCCCTTGAGGGTTGTTGTGTTCCTGCGAGTGAGTGAGGTCACCAGAATGGAAGGAGATGCTGCGTTGGCATCGGGGGTGGCGGCGCTCGAGCGATATTTTATGTTGCGAGCATTAATATGGCTACGGTAACCGCTTTACATCAGGCGGGCCGTATGCTTGTCTGCCACCCGTCGTAGTATAAAAAAAAAAAGACGTGTGGCACTCGGGGACTGCCGCGGTAAAGCTATTGCATAGCATTTTGTATCAACTTATGCAATTATAATTTTATTTATTTATTTTATTCATGCAGTATTGCTTTTTCTTTGATATTAATTCAAGTTACACTTTTTGAGCGTGGTGACCGATAAGAAAACAAATTTTTCTATTATTAAATAAATAAAACGAGTTTCGTCATGTTCGGGGTACTGCTATAATGCCATATGACGCGGTACGATATGTCATGCCATATGGCAGTACGTTTCAAAGTACTGTTTTGCGCATGTCTAGTCGAAGACTGCCGAACTGAAACGACGTTAGACGATGCACGGCCTTCAAGCCACACCTCCTTGCCCGTCGGAGTGGGGAGCGTGAGGTTTTTTCGTTACGGAATTTCTGGATTCGGTCCCCGCGCTCAAGGCCCGCGATAGAAGCTATGCAATAGCTTAAAAAACATCAATGGATAGATGAAGGATCAAAGAATTTATTACGCTTAGTAAGGACTATTGAACAACGCGTGCAGGGGAGACGGAAGCGCTGCCATTTTGACATAATTTTAGTGGATATAACGTACGACACATGGCCGTGTCCGTGACACACAGTCGCACCCCATTTTTTTTTCTTATAATTATAAAAATTACTTCAGAATATAAAAACGAAATAAACAGGCGCTGATATCAAGGTCGTCGCCAGCCGTTGGCCCAGGGAGGGGCAAGTTGATATGGAGAATGAGAAAAGTGTAGGTAAAGTCGAGAGCTCATGTAGCTTTTCACTTGTAGTACGAACCTTACATCTACAGCGATTGTAATAATAACGGTACAGAGTCTAACGTGTAAAGCTTCACGAGATCTTGACTGTACAATAAATAAAAATCTCTTGCAGCTGCCTCTCGCTGCCCCCCCCCCCCCCTCCCCCTTCCCCTTGGCGTCGCCCTTGGCTGATATCCTTATTCGTTTTGATCCACACCTTCAGGAACACTCTGTATTACATTATCAAAACATACCTAGATGCCTAGACTATCAATGGCTGATCAGCTACTTAGTCACCCTAATGACAAAGATTACTGTTTTATGGCTTTAAACTGTTTTTAAAACTGCCGCCTGTAACGGTGCGTCTACAATGTGCTCAGAGTATTTAGTGAGAGCTTTTTGTTCGCGTTCGAACATGTCAACGTAAACAAACCGACCAAATAGAGAAGAACTCTCATGTTGTGAATTTATAAGACGCGTGTTACCAAAATTTTGGGGCTTTACTCACATTTTGAAGTGAGCAACCCGGCTATTTTAGTTACGTAACAAGCGTCTAGTAAATTCAAAAAATGAAACTTTTTCTCAATTTAGCCGGTTGTAAATGTTAACACGTTCTCAGACCTTTCCGCTAGAGCTCTCTACGAATGTGTCATTTCAAAACTCTTTATATTTTGCATGTTTCATATGCTAACATTTTTTTACAGACGTTACAGCTACAGTAAAAGGCACTTTAGAGATAGAAGGAGTCATAAGTATTGATTCAGGATGGGAGATCGACACCAGTGTCGACGAGTCCTATTACGCAAAAGAACCAAAAAAAGTAACAAATTCTGGAGCTTTAGCTGGCAAAGGTAATCTCAGAAACGTTGATAAAGAAAGTCAGCAGCGTAGCATACAGAACACAACCGAAAGTCTTACAAAATACAAAGAAGATGTAGTTATTTACGAAAAGCCAACCAGAGTTAAAAATGATCCAAAACTGAATGAATTTTTCGAACACGTCCGAAAAGATACAATTAACGTGTTTGATGAAATTCGCCAAAGAGTCAGCCATGATTTCCAGCCACAAGTCGACGAGATATCACAAATATACGAAGACAAATTCAGTAGATTTATAAATTCAACGCGAAAACATAAAATCAAAACTAGATTTGGATCGCAAAAGGTAATTCTAAACACGATTGATACATCTAATAAAATTTTGGAACGTCTCGTCAATTATTTACTGGGTGATATAAGTCAGAAGAGATCTTTAAGAGAAGGCGCTGATCTAACGAGTGAACTACATAGAAGAATTGCCGAAATAAAGGATACAGAATACCAGCATATATGTTATCAATACAATATATGTAGATCTAACACAGGGTTTGCGGATTTTTTTGTAGATTTTTTAGATGAAGTGCTAAGTAATGACGAAAAAGTACATAAATCATTCAACGGCCTAACTGAAGTATTAAAATATAAAGACTTTAAATTCATGGATGAGGAAACTAAAAAGATTTTTAAAGAAACTATAGTTTTGACTGAATACTGGACACCTGAATATGTCAAATCGTTCTTAATTATGGGCAAAAATATCATCCAGAATAGACACAAGCCGTTACGGGTAATGGAATATGAGGTAGATATAAATAAAACGGTTGTTATGTTAGAAGTTCTTGATATTTTAGACCAAAATATTCGACCGAATGAAGGAAATGTGAAAACATGGAATACTATTAAAACGGAATTGCGAGATTGGAATAGTGGTAAACGCCATGATATCTTACGGATTATGCAAAATTTCGTATTTCACATAGGCATGGGCATTTATGGAATGACACCGGAAACGAAACACGATTTTTCCATGAAGTGTAAATTACTATTCGCACGATTACCCAGAATTGATGTATTGTTACCTGAATAAATTATATTTTTATTTCATGGGTAGTGTTAATATATTAATGCTGGATATTAACAAAATAATTTATTAAAATTCCAACTGACATAATCTTTAATTATCATATATTTTATCGTAATAGGCTTGTTGCCCATGTTACAAAATTATAAAAACTCTCTATCAGTAACGTAAAATACATAAAACTAGAACGAAATTATAAAAAATAAATATTACCATTGTAGAAACAATAAAAAATACTATAACTTTTGTTACGGCACTGGCTACATAAACGCAATATCTAACATAGCTGTCGTACAAATTTCTGATTTAATGCATATAAAATAGCACGGTTTGACGTCATAACGTGGTGGCCTTTTGTATGGAGCGTTTTCGGGATAGTCCAAAATTGTGATCTTCAAGTTATCATATCTCGAGAAGTTTTTATGCAATCGAAGTAATTATTTCACCTATATTTATATTTTTGTGACGTCTTTAAATAACAAATCGAAAAAAAAATGGGATACAAGCCTATTTATCTTAACATATTTATAATTTTAATATACTGAATCAATTTAACTTTTAATATAACTATGATTTTTTACATTGGTTAGTTACATTATACACGCGTAACATAAGACTTAAATTTACCCCGATTTACTGGTAAATCTTCATAAAGTGACAAAATAGGTGGGTAAATTATTTCGGAATACCCTTTTAATATTTTTATTTTTAAGAATTTTTGTCATTGATTGTACGGTATAAAAATGTTTTGTAGAAACACAAACACCTTGTTTACCTTGATAATGCCTTAGCGGCGAAACCGGTCGGTAATATTAAATATAATAACGTGGAATAGTACAAGTGCTTTATTATAACATTATGATATTTGGAGCGTTGTAGTGCTCGTTGATTTAATGCGGGTGCAGTAATTCTAAACCTACTTCATCGTAAACCGTCGTTTTTAGCCTTTTGACCGAGAACGTAATGTTTGGTTACTAGATTAATAGGCCATGCCAGACATCAACTCAGATCTCCTCTCAATCGAAGAGGTTTAGAGCATGCTCCACCACGCTGCTCAACTGCGGGTTGGCGGAGGTCAGTGTTTTCAAGGCTTAACGACTGTCATCTAACGACAACAACCGGAACCGGCGACTTAACGTGCTGCCGAAGCACGAGATAAATAAACCCATCCAAAAACAGGTTAGAGTCCATGTTGCTTGACTTGCGTGATCGATTAGACTGACACGCACAACGACGCACAACGACGATAAACCACTTACAGCTTAAATTATGTTTCTATTGATAAATTTAGAATTTTTCGATTAGTTCCATGCGGAATGAACCATGCAGGGGATGAAAGGGGGTGCTGCAATTCTATGCCGGTAGCTACACGGCAATATTGTACTATACAGGTGACGAAATAAAACAGATCATAATTAAAAAAAAAAACATTATACTATGTGAAATGTACATTGTACAATAAAAATGTCTTATATACTATGAAACTAAATCTTATACAGTAGTAGCATATTATATTTTCTATTGACGATAAAAAAATATGACAGAACGTTCACAACAAAAACACATCAAAATTACTATAACAGATTTATCTAGGCCTGTAAATACCACGACTACTTCTATCAGTAATATTATTAAAACTCACGTGAGACATTATACTAAATTAGTTAAATAAATTAAACGGATCACTCACGTCTTTTTCGATCTCAAAAGGAGACCTTCATCAGGGCGAATGTCCAGACACGTCCACCCTTTGTCTCTCGCGCCGGACACTGATCTTGATACTTCTATCAGATAAAAATAATGACCTTAATTTTATTGACGGGAACACGTCTTTAAAATTGCTTCCATAGGGAGATAACAACTAAATGATAACAAAATCAGGGGATACAGTTTGGTGTTGCAGCTACATATCTATCAACTACATCCAAAATTCAATCACACCACTGTATAGTGAAGGATCAAAGAATTTATTACGCTAAGTAAGGACTATGGAACATCGCGTACGTTGAGGGGGAAGCGCTGCCATTTTGAGATAACTTTAGAGCATATAACGTATTCACGTACAACACACGGCCACACCCCATTTTTAGGGTTCCGTAGTAAACAAGGAACCCTTATAGTTTCGCCATGCCCGTCTGTCCGTCCGTCCGCGGCCTAGCTCAGAGACGCTTGATACTAGAAAGCTGTAGTTTGGCATGTAGACACATATTAACTAATAGAATTGTGTAGTACATTACCAGAGGCTAGATGGCGCTCGTACCGAAACACGCCGTTCGTTATTGAAGCTTACGACGCAGAGATAAGGCAGAGTTTTTATAGATAATGGTACGGAACCCTTCGTGTGCGAGTCCGACTCGCACTTGGTCGGTTTTTTTTTGTTCAGTTTGTAACTTTGTAGTGCGCGTGTAGTAAATATACTGTCATAAGCTTGTCGTGGTATTTAAGGGCAGCCTTTATAGGTACAGTGATGATATTCAACGGTTGTTTGACGCTAGATTTGCCTACTAATACGTACGACTAATTCAGATTTCAGCCATTCCCACAAGTACTTTGCCAGCAGAGTCGGGTGCCACGGCGATCTATATGAAATTTATTTATTTATTTTATTTAATCACAACATATAACATTATTTCATAATATTCTTAAAGTACAATATGCTAAAAAGCCTGCAGGGTTTATACGCATACCGAGCCGTCGCAATCGGTCTATCATTCTTTTTATTATTGTACAGATAAATTCCAAATAGATTCCGCATGCAGACCAGCTTACGGTTACTACAAACCAATGAAAATTAATTAATATAAACTCTGGGAGCGGCGCCAGGTCAACCAGGCATTAGACCCGTAACAAATACATTACAAATATAAATGTCATATTATATTCGCCTAAGGACGAATTTGATATCTATTTATTATTATTTTAAATAGTTGTTTCGGCCAATTTGCCAGAATACTATGTCTATGAATATTTTTAAAGTTGGAAATATTCACCTCCCCCCTAGGTGGGATTACCTAGGTGTGACTCACGCAGTAAAAATACAAATGCAAAAATCCGTCACCAAAACAAACCTTCCTGGTAGCTCAGTTGGAAGAGTACTCGACCGGTCATCGAGAGGTCGTGGGTTCAAATCCCACATAGGGGGGGAGGTGAATTTTTCCATTTCTTAAAATATTTATAGAAATTGATATCTATTTATTATTTGAAAATTACATTACAATAATAAGGCTATGTACTGCGTAGGCGGAATAATGTAAACGTAAACGCCAAGGATTCCGATGCGTCGCATCGTATAATGGTGACATTTCAACGAGACACGATGCGACGCGGTGGCTTAGCGCCGGCTATTACTATAAATGTCCGAAATTAAAACGTCATATGATTATTTGTGTTTAATATTACGAATTTTAAAACAATTACTACTATCCAACACAAGAACCCATAATTATCCCACTTATGAAATACCTCTCTCCCTCAATCGAAGGAAATTTAGACCATATTCCACGCTGCTTGTTGGTGGAGGTGGAATTACAACATTATTTAGCATTTATTACTATTTATGCGTCTACGTCTCAAGACGCGAAGGTGACTCCATCGAACGCCTGGTGGTTCAGGGTAGAGTCGAGGGTACAAGACCCCGCGGCAGATCTCCCATGCGGTGGACCGACCAGATAAAATCTGTCGTGGGCGGCCCCCTGCGTAAGTGCACCAGAAGTGCCTCAAATCGGACGAGATGGCGGGATATTGTGAGGCGAGTAACTACAACCCCGAATCCTCCCTCCCTCATGACGACCACGACGGCTCTGTCAAGAGCGTAACGAAGAAAAAGAGACTATTTATGCATATTTCAATATAATAGTATCGCGGTCCTGTCTCGAACGATCTAGAATGGAACCTTCTAGAATAGTCGCCGTATACTTCGCTGCAAGCAATAATGACCCGTATGTCTACTACTATAAGGTTCATAACACTATGACATGAAAATGTTCGAGATGTGTCTCGAGACATTACGATGACTTACCGAAGGGAAGTACATACGAGAATATTCGAGAACCCTTGCCGGCGAATATAAATAGCGACCGCCGCGGCGCATAGGCAGTTCAGTTTGGACTTCGGAAGAGTAAACTTCAAGCGAATCTACCTGCGAGACAAGTGATAACCTACGACCTCAGCGATATTATTGGACTTCGATTTGACCTGCGATTTGGAATCTTCGTGTGGACTTCGTGTTGTGAAGACCTGCAGACCAGACCCTGCGTGAATAAATCCTTGCAAGTTGTCATTGGCGTTTTACATCCAAATCCAGAACGCTAGCTCGTAACAATATTTTTCAGTAGTGATATTTTCAGACGATAAAAAGTTACTTTTTTGACTAGTGTCAACTTTTGTTTCAGAATTCCCAATGGTATACTACTTTAATTGAGGGTGATATAATTATCAACAGTAAGCTATGCAAAGGTTATTGTAAGTTATGCATTCTACTCTCTGATTTGACATAAAAGAAAAATAAATCCAATTGAAGGGAATTCGATAATCTCCAATGAAGAATCATTGGAGATTATCGAATTAACAAGGATAATAACCACGGGAATTAACGCGATCATGAAAGTAAGGTAATTTTACCTACCTTTATCATTAACTGACGTTTCCCCGGCCGTGGTCACAGGCTGACTCACCGATGTCACACTGTCTCCGTTGTCCAGATCGATGAATCTTCATCTACCCCCGTGTTGTTAAATATCCATGTGCCGCGACACACTACACTGACGACATCCCTATTCAGGGAATATATCGACGTGTCCTTATACTGTAAGTAACCTGATTGCAAACCAAAACGATGTGGAGAGATATTAATCACTAGATCATTAGATGCTGTTGATAACTTATAACCATCTTCTCGATTGAAATTAGTTTATTTCTTCATTTCAAACGCTTCACGCACAATTCTCCAGAAGAAATGGCGATCCGTAGAGAGATCTTGCGTGTGATAAAATTATTCTCATGATTGCGTTAATTATGGTTATTATCATTTTAATTACGCAGCGCGAAAGTTTCAAAGTTAATATCGAATTCACGACAAAAACTATCAGTATTTGCCTGACTTCATCTACCTCGATGTTGTGGTTAGAAGCAAATGAATAATTCTGTTATTTTATTTAGTAAAGTTCAGATAACTAAGTACAGTGTATGGGCGTGTGAATCAAGTGCATAGTGAGTCATTGTACAAAGCTATTTAATGAAAGAAATAACATAATAATAATATTTTCTATACAATCATATTCACTTTTATTATTAAAAATCTATTTTAACATTCAGAACATGGAATTATAAACTGACAATAAAATTGCACGCTTGATATGTCGCCGCTGGATTGCTTTATTTATGATAGATATTATTTTTTTATTTTATATGCGTTGAATACTAGCCCTTTAGGATCTAACTCCTTGTTTCCGAACCTAGGGGGTAATTACTCCCACAGGAGTAATTTAGGAATTCTGTAGTGGTAATCAAGTTGATAAAAGATAACAAATTAGTTCAGACCAATAGGATCTAATCTTAGGAGGGAGGTAAAATTAGTTTCCTTTATTGGTCATAGGGGTAACAACATTGAAAAGGTTTGGGAACGCTGATCTAACTAGTATTTTAACTCGTCTTTATCCTGATTGGCAGAACAGAAAAATATTTATGGTAACTATCTAGGAATTGAAATAACAGCTACTTAATTCGATAATGCAATTTTACTGCTGTAACCAGTGTTACCAACTGTCAGAAACTTCAGTTTATAACTCCATCAACACATACATTGATTAATAACTAAAAATATTTCTAGAAACCTAAATGTTGATGATAGATAAAAGCTTTTTGAGGACATCATGAATTGAAGTCCCTCCCTCTTTTCAAATATTTGGATAGTTTAGTTTAACAAGTTATCTAAATACTGCTTAAAGCAGTATTTTGGGCTAAAAATTAGTGATAAAGATGGATTTAAGTAGCCTATGACTGAATGGCCGTATTTGCCTTAGCATACCCTAATTCTGCAGTTCCGACGTTGGTTTTTGTCAGCTTAACTAAAGTACCCTTATTGTGTATTTTTTGACGTGAATATACAATTTATAAGACGTTTCGTCTTATAAATTAATGCAACGCCGGTTGCACGAAAAAGTGCTCATTGTCACGTTCCGCCTGAGCCGAGCGTGTAAGCGAGAGCTCGGAACAAGCGATAGATAGGCACGATCGGCCTAAGCGTTCGGCTCTATCTCTCTTCCACTCCATCGGCCGATGTTTTCTTACGACGTTATCACGTAAAAGTATGGTCCGTAAACTGACTGTACAGATACCCATTTTTTTATTTCAAATTCGCAAGATTTATATATCGTTATTGTAATCCTTACTTCCTTACTAATATTATAAATGCGAAAGTAACTCTGTCTGTCTGTCTGTCCTGCTTTCACGGCAAAACTACTGAACCGATTTAAATGAAATTTGGTACACAGATAGTTTAGAGCCTGAGGAAGGACATAGGCTACTTTTTAATGCAAAAAAAGGGTTGTAAGGGGATAAAAGGGGGGGGGGGGGTGAAAAGTTGTATGGAAGTATCGTTATTTTTAGAGCTAGAAGCTTGAAACTTATTTTTTAGGCTGTTGATTCGATATAAATAAATCCTTACTAATCCTTACTTCCTTACTAATATTATCCTTACTAATATTATAAATGCGAAAGTAACTCTGTCTGTCTGTCTGTCCTGCTTTCACGGCAAAACTACTGAACCGATTTAAATGAAATTTGGTACACAGATAGTTTAGAGCCTGAGGAAGGACATAGGCTACTTTTTAATGCAAAAAAAGGGTTGTAAGGGGTTAAAAGGGGGGGTGAAAAGTTGTATGGAAGTATCGTTATTTTTAGAGCTAGAAGCTTGAAACTTATTTTTTAGGCTGTTGATTCGATATAAATAAATATGACATTCAAAGTTTGTAAAAGTTTTACCCACACGGGGGTAAAATAACAATAGGGAATAGGGGATGAAAGTTTGTATGGAAATATGTAAGGTTTGTTTTTTTTTTTTTTTTTTTTTTTTTATACTACGTCGTGTGGCAGACAAGCATACGGCCCGCTTGATGTGAAGCGGTTACCGTAGCCATATTAACGCTCGCAACATAAAATATCGCTCGCGCGCCGCCACCCCCGCTGCCAATGCAGCATCTCCTTCATTTCTGGTGACCTCACTCACTCGCAGAAACACAACAAGCCTCAAGGGAATTGTTATTTGGCTGCGGTATCCTGTGAGGTGGAGGTACATTCCCCAGTCGGGTAGCTTACAATTACGCTCCCTACCTCTCTTTTCGCCAGAGCTTCGTTTGTCAGTCAGCAGGGTGCACCGCGTGCAGGTGAAGTTGGCTTTGGCTCATAGATGTTGAGGAACCACTTACACCCCAAAGTGAATATGTGAATGTTTTATAAGTTTGCGACAAGAGACAAAATATTAGTGCCATCCTGATGTAGATAACTTTTACGCAGTCATTACTGGGAAAACAAAAAACGTAGCTTATCAACATGTACATAAATTTAAGTATAAAATTATTACAACTTATATTAATATCATAGACCTTATGTTATAAAATACTTTAATTAGCCGAAATATTTAAAAATGCTGCCCAAAGACACTATTCCACGCGGACGAAGTCGCGGGCACAGCTAGTTTACAATATGAATGTTTATGATTGAGTGGCACGAGCGGAACGCGTATATAAACGCCGAAAAATCACCCTTGGAAATGAATAGGCTCCAAAACCACTGAAACGATTAGATAAGAAGCTAGACGACTTACATTTTTAGTTGTATTTCTGTACTTTAGAATAAATAATTGGCATCGGCTTACTTTGTATATCGATGTCGGACGTCTTGTCTGCATTCAAACCTCTGTCGTTACTGATGACATTTGCTGTTTACTTCGCACGGCTTGAAACTAATTTCTCTTCTTAAAAATTTCATACTTTTATTAGCGGAAAAAGTTGCAATTTCGAATTATTTTAGTACATTAAGACCTAATTATTTTTGTCAATCGTTATTGTAATTTACAATATGAATGTTCACGATTGAGTGGAACGAGCGGAACGCTTATATACGCCGAAAATTCACCCTTGGAAATGAATAGGCTCCAAACCCACTGAAACGATTTTGATGAAACTTGTACCAATTAAAGACCTCGGCATGCTTGAGGTTTGTGATGAAAAAAAATGAAGATCGATCATGTCCTTGAGGAATGATCATCAAATACATTTTCCATTGAAATCAATGGCAAACATACACTTAGCGAATCTACTCGCTCCATTCATCCTCGATTTCAGCCCGTGTACCGTTTACCGATGTACATTATTTATTCTGAAGTACTGTATGCTATTTGTTTTATAGAAGCATTGGTTGTGTCACCATGCCTACAAGCGAATGAACTTAAATAAACAGAAGAGTATGACACGGTAACTTTTTATTAAGATACGGAATTTTAATAAAGAATATTTGAGATAAAAATTTAATTTCAAACGCTTCACATTTACAACATTGCACTATTCATACAATAATACCTTACACCAATGTGGAAAAAAATATATATGGTAGTAATCCTACACTACCTTAAGGTAATTTGTGTGAAAAGTCTATTTTAAAAAAATATTCACCACTTGGCACCACAATTCTTGCATCACTAAATACTATGACAAATGTAATCAAACGCATTTCACAATTCACTGAACATTTTCATATATTTAGTGAAAAACTCACAGTTCTTGTGGGACCTTGGAAGCTTAAAAGCATTTCACAGCAAAAATCTGACCACAATTCAATATTTTTGATACTTAAACTTCTAAATTGAACTCTTCATCACTAACATTATCCAAATCCATGCTTTTCGTATTCTTATCCTTCGGAATTAGATCGTCTAAACTTATTTTTTCTTCTTTTTTATCACCATTATTTTGAATTACATCATCATTTTGATTAATATTATCATTATTCCCATCAAATTTCTCATTGAGATTATCATTCTCGCCGATCTGTGCATCTAGTGCATCCAATAATCTTTTATCATCAATATCCTCGTTAATTTGTTTTGTTTCACCATTCACTTTTATGTCATTATTCTGTGATCTATTTTCGCTTACATTATTTTGTTCTGTACTATTCGAGTCCTTATTACCTAGTGTATCCTTACAACTATTTACTAAATTATTTTTTTCAGTATCAACTGCAGTATTTTCACTTTCTG
The DNA here is from genome assembly GCA_937001555.2 of Hypsopygia costalis. NCBI lineage: Eukaryota > Metazoa > Arthropoda > Insecta > Lepidoptera > Pyralidae > Hypsopygia > Hypsopygia costalis. Next base: position 3,603,811 of record OW443355.2, read on the forward strand.
ATGTATCCATTGGCTCATCAGTTTTATTATTAACGTCTGCATGGGTATCATCGACTTCTACGTTAGTTTTACTGCTATCTTTATTTTCAGATTCATTATCTTTTAACAAATAATCAAACGATTTCTCTTCTCCCATAGAATCAGTATTATTCATGATGCTATCACTTTTAAAACTATCATTAGTATCAACATTTAAATTATCAATAATATTATGAATGTCTTTAGTAATATCTGTATCAAAGTCAGTGTTATCGAATACTTTTTCGACTTTCACCTTTCTCCGTTTGCGTGGAACTTTACCGACGAAACGTGGAGAGAATATTGTTTTGAGTGACAATGCCACTAACGACTCAGTCTGTGATTTCTTCGGGTCACTGTCCACAGTTTCATTGTCACTTTCACCTGAGTCTTCAGAGTCCCAATGCACAAAGTCCCGATTGCAGAACTCGTTCTTGACGTCATCTTTAATGGATACCATACTGTCGAACCCTGTTATTCCAAAGTCCGACCTGAACCATGACCGGTAGAATCTGTACGGGTATATGCAGTCTTTGTCCAAGCCGAAATCCTGTAATGAAAAATATTTATGAATATATAGCATGTATATAAACGAGCCCGCTGGTCGATTGGCTAGCAATGGTTAATTTGACTCTGAGGTCGCGGGTCCGATCCTAGCACAAGACAAATATTTATGCGATGAACATGTCTGTTTGTCTTGGTCTGGGTGTTTTCTATGTATTATAAGTATGTTTACAAAAGCAAAAGTATTTAAGTACATTTATCAGTTGTCTAGTACCCATAGCTTTGCGCTTAATTTGGGACTAGATGGCGCTGTGTAAATTATCTAGAAATATTTATTTATTATTATCTAAACAAATAATCTTGGATAATTTACACAGCGTCATCTACTCCCAAACTAAACTTGTACTATGGGTACTAGATAACTGATAAATATCTTATATTTATTGATGTCAATTCCTACAAATAATACATAGAAAATACCCAGACCAAGGCATATAGGCATGTTCATGAACACAAATGTGCCTGGTGCGGGGATAAAACCCGCAACTTTTGGGGTCCAAGATGGCCAAAACAATTCTTTTACAAAGTATGAAGAGGATGTTTTATACTACTATACCGAGTGACAAAGAAGCATTGAAAAAAGTAAGCCAGCTTGCTGTAAAAAAGGTTTTAACCCATATACGCTTGCTATCCAAGTAGGGTTGCCAGGCGTCCGGATAATGCCGGAAATAGTTAGGCTTTTTGATTCCGTGTCCGGTTTGTCCGGCTTTCGACATTACGCAAACGAGCGAGAGCAGCGCGCGTGGCCGAGTCTGAGCGAGTCGACCGATGATTTTATATAAAACATACATACACCTATTAATCTACTAAATCTAGACACTAAATCCTCAATAATGTAGGATGTCCAGCTTTTTTTACCCAAATGTCCGGCCAAAGTTGCTGGTCTATCCGGCTATTAGGTTTGGCGACCTATATCCAAGTATGCAAGTAATAATACTCACATGGCGAATAACCTAAGTAAAGTTGATATGCGAGTTATGATTAAGGTAAACAATTATAATGTATCTTGTCAAAGATTGCACGGTATTTACTATATTTAAAAAAAAGATAATACCTGCTTGTCTCTTTTTTTTTTTTTATTATACGTCGGGTAGCAGACAAGCATATACGGCCTGCCTGATGTGAAGCGATTACTGTAACCATATAAACGCTCGCAACACAAAATATCGCTCGCGTGCCGCCATTCCCGCTGCCAACGTAGAATTTCGCAGGAACACAACAGCCCTCAAAGGAATTGTTATTTGACTTACACCACAAAATTAATAATGCCGTAAGGGGAAACCGGTCGATAAAAATAAATTTTATTAAGGGGATCAGTACATACAATAAAACATGGCTTGTTTCTGCTTTAATGACAAGACAACATTCTCAGGAGACTTCAGCATGGGGTTCTTCAAAAAGGCCGTGAAGAGATTTTTACAGGGTCGGTACCACGCGTGTGATAACTGCTTCCCATCAGGCGGGCCGTATGCTTGTTTGTCACTTTAATGGTAAAAAAAAATCACACTCACTGATGGTACTTCGGAGACATCATAATGACTTTTCTTGCCACGAATCAGCAGCGAGTCGCAGCGAGCCATACGCACGTAATACGGCAGCAGTTGAGCCTTTATAGCTGGATCTATCTTCACTTCACTTGACCCGCCGGAAGCTAGAAATTATCAAATAATTATAAATAAATATTCCTGGACAAATTACACACGGCCGTCTAGTCCTAAACTAAGTAAGGCTTGTACCATGGGTTTGTCTTGTGCGGGGATCAAATCCGCGATCGCGGAGTAAAAGTAGTCATTGCTATCCATTCGACCATCGGGCTCGTCAATTTATAGACTCATTGTATCAATTTGGAAAGCACCTTTCAACAAGTATATATGTAACTATATAAATATGTATACAGATTATTACATACAAAACGTATTATAATTAAAATTATGGAACACTTCCATTTCTATAACGTTTACTGAATAATGCTATGTTTACTGAAGACATTTAATAATACTGTTTTATTTTAACTGCGCCACCCACCTGCTCAAATATGCATTTGTCATTTTCTACCCTAAGGTTGTCTGGAAGAGATTGCTTATAGCGATAAGACCGCCTATTGTATTATGTTTTAATTGTTTTATTTTGTGTCTGTATTATAATTGGTGCAATAAAGCGTTATTGTATTGTATTGCCGTACACGTCCATATGCAGCGACGTAAGTGTTCTAGAATCCCCAATAATCACCTACTTAAATCGATATTGGTATATAAGTTGGTGGAACGTATGAACAAATAGGTGATTATCATTATTTTCTTTTATACGTCGAGTCTAAATAAGACTCTGAAGAGACCTAAGCATACGGCCCGCCTGATGTGAAGCGATTACCATAGCCATGTTGACGCTCACAACGTGAAATATCGCTCTCGCGTTACCACCCCTAATACCAACGCAGCCAGTCCTTCCTTTCTGGAGACTTCACTCACTCGCAGGAGTACAACAACCCTCAAGGGAATTGTTATTTACCTGCGGTATTCTGTGAGGTGGAGGCACATTCCCCAATCGGGTAGCTTACAATTACGCTCCCTACCTCTCTTTTCGCCAGAGCTTCGTTTGTCAGTCAGCAGGGTGTACCGCGTGCAGGTGAAGTTGGCTTTGGTTGAAAGATGTTGCTGAACCGCTACACCCCCAAAAAAGTTTCTGAATCCCCAATAATGAAAGAACAAGTGGCTTATCATCTTTAAAGCTAACCTCGCCTGCACGTGCTGCACCCTGCTTGCCTATGCCTACATATACTACGACCCTATGCCTTAGGTAGGGAGCGTAATTGTAATACAGAAGGATATATAAAAGCTTTCGGTTGTATGACTGGATTGCGAGTCTCTCGTCTAGTAATCCAACCAGGCGAGAGGTTAATTTTAGAACTAGATTTAAGGATTATAAATATTTTTTTTTTTAAGAAATACAGAAGGATATATAAAAGCCTTGTCTACGACAGGGGTGTGCGTTATGTACGAAGTAAGCCGATCTGCGCACACTCAGCGGCACTCTACATCGCTGAGTGTGCGAATATCGAGATTGGTTTCGTTTTTCTAAAAAAAAAAAAAAAAACAGGCAAGTGGACCTTTACCCGCCCCGCAATAAGAGAGGTAGGGAGCGTAATTTTAAGCTACCCGACTGGGTAATGTACCTCTACTTTAGAGAATACTGCAACCAAATAACAATTCCCTTGATGGTTGTTGTGTTCCTGCGAGTGAGTGAGGTCACCAGAAAGGAAGGAGATGCTGCGTTGGCAGTGGGGGTGGTCGCGTGCGAGCAATATTTTATGTTGCGAGCGTTAATATTGTCAAATACAAAATAATTTATTTGCAATAAACAGGGTAACATTTAAACAGATGTTATTGTAAAATACATCACCAGCCTATTTAGCCATTTTATAATAGCATGCAAATTGAATTGAATTTTAATCTAATTAAATATTTGATACATTTAAAATTGATAATTTAACATTAAATTTGTCAGTAATCATACATCACCAGTCTATTAATTAAATTATTGTACAATTGCATTCAAATGTCATTGTCAATTGTCGCGGTCCTGTCGCGAATCATCTAGAATGAAACCTTTTAGAATAGTCGCCGCATACTTCGCTGCAAGCAATGAGTCGTATGTCTACTGCCATAAGGTTCATAACACTATGACATGAAAATGTTCGAGACACGTACCGAAGGGAAGTACATACATGTACATACGAGAACATTCGGGAACCCTTGCCGGCGGATATAAATAGTGACCGCCGCGGCGCACAGGCAGTTCAGTTTGGACATCGCAAGAGTAAACTTCGAGTGAATCTACCTGCGAGACAAGTGATAACCTACGACCTCAGTGATACTATTGGACTTCGATTTGACCTGCGATTTGGAATCTTCGTGTGGACTTCGTGTTGTGAAGACCTGCAGACCAGACCCTGAGTGAATAAATCCTCGGAAGTTGTCATTGGCGTTTCACATCCAAATTTAGAACCCTAGCTCGTAACAATATTGCTACGGTAACCGCTTCACATCAGGCGGGCCGTATGCTTGTCTGCCACCCGACCTAGTATAAAAAAAAAACAACTTTTGTCGTGACACCTCTGCCTTTGTTATAATTCAGACACTCACCCTTCTTCTTCGCAGTGCAACTACTCTCGTGTTTCCTCAAATTCTTCAACGTAGCGTAGGAACGACTGCATTTATAGCATTTACCTGAAAAAAAAAAAAACTTGTTAAACAAATGTACCAAAGACCATTCAACTTCCATACATTTTTAGGCCTTTTTTAAAAGTGTCGGCCTTGCTACACAGGAGACTCAGTTGGTGGGAATGTGTGATTGCTCTGTGCCGATTATTAATTTTTTTTTATCAGTGAGACAGATATTTCGAAGTAAAAACTTCTTTAACGGCGTTGTGCACTTTTTGGGATGGGTAAAAAAATGTTAAACTCGCGTCAGGACACGTGACCTGATTGGAAATTCGTGAGACGGAGGGAGAAGTAGACCGCCGGCGCGGCGTAGGAGAGGAAGTAATATCCCCCTCTCTTTCTACCGCGCGGCGAAAATGTATGCCCGCTCCTGCTGTTTATTTTTAATGTAATATAAATTGACATGTTTGTGTACGATAGCGCAATAAATGAATATTGTATTTTACCACATAAATGATAGTACATACTTTTATACTGATAAATAAAGCAATTCGTGCGAAAGTATTCCCTAACCATTCCAAAATATTTAAAAATGCACAACGTTAACGTTCAAGTTTTCACTTCTACCGGCACTCCCGGAATGCGACCCGTTTTTTTTTCTTTGAAAGAGGGCAAACGAGCATGTGGGTCACCTGGTGAGAAGCAATCACCACTGCCCATGGAGATCAGCAACACCAAGGTGTCGCCGATGCGCTTACTACGTCGGGTGGCAGACAAGCATACGGCCCGCCTATGTGAAGCGGTTACCGTAGCCATATTAAGGCTCGCAACATAAAATATGTCGCCACTATGTCGGTCCGAGTACAGGAACAGAGTTCAAAGGCGATCCCTTTGAAAAGAGGCGTAAGACAGGGAGACGTGATATCTCCGAAACTGTTTACGGCCACTTTGGAGAACGCCTTCAAGCTCCTGGAATGGAAAGGATTCGGCATCAATGTGAACGGCGAATACATCACTCACCTTCGGTTTGCCGACGATATCGTAGTCATGGCAAATTCGATGGAAGATCTCAGCACGATGCTCGAAGGCCTCAATCGAGTTTCTCAACAAGTGGGTCTTAAAATGAACATGGACAAGACGAAGGTAATGTGTAATGCCCATGTTGTACCCACTCCAATATCTGTTGAGAGCTCGGTTCTTGAAGTTGTTGACTCGTACGTCTACCTAGGACAAGTAGTCCAGTTAGGTAGGTCCAACTTCAAGAAAGAGGTCAGTCGCCGAATCCAACTCGGCTGGGCAGCGTTCGGAAAATTGCGTGATGTCTTCTCGTCCGACATACCGCAGTGCCTCAAGTCGAAAGTCTTCGACCAGTGTGTGTTACCAGTGATGACTTACGGCACTGAAACGTGGTCCCTCACTATGGGCCTTATGAACAAGCTCAAAGTAGCCCAACGAGCTATGGAGAGGGCTATGCTCGGAGTCTCTCTGCGAGATCGAATCAGAAATGAGGAGATCCGTAGAAGAACCAAGGTTACCGACATAGCCCAGCGGATTAGCAAGTTGAAGTGGCAGTGGGCAGGGCACATAGCACGGAGGACGGATGACCGATGGGGTCGAAAGGTTCTCGAGTGGAGACCACGTACCGGCAAGCGCAGCGTAGGACGTCCACCCACGAGGTGGACAGACGACCTCATTAAGACCGTAGGATCGCGCTGGATGCAAGCCGCTTCCAACCGGTCTTATTGGAGATCTAGAGAGGAGGCCTATGTCCAGCAGTGGACTTCCAATGGCTGAGATGATGATGATGATGATGAACATAAAATATCGCTCGCGCGCCGCCACCCCCGCTGCCAACGCAGCATCTCCTTCATTTCTGGTGACCTCACTCACTCGCAGGAACACAACAACCCTCAAGGGAATTGTTATTTGGCTGCGGTATTCTGTGAGGTGGAGGTATATCTATATATATAGCTTACAATTACGCTCCCTACCTCTCTTTTCGCCAGAGCTTCGTTTGTCAGTCAGCAGGGTGCACCGCGTGCAGGTGAAGTTGGCATTGGTTCAAAGATGTTGATGAACCACTTACACCCCATGTTGATGAACCACTTACACCCCATAATTTTTAATGGAAATAAAAATTCTGTTCTTGAAGGCTCCCATGTCGTAATTTTAACAAATACCAAACACAAACTTTACAGCAGTATAAAAGCATACCGTCTTCTCCAGGGTACATAAGTTCATATGTCATATTCTTTGTAAGGAACGTGAGACAACGCTCATTGAATTTCTTGCATAGGAATAATTTACGAATCTTCAGAACCTTTAAATTTATAACAAGCTAACATCATTGCTTCTCACCCAGAACTAATCTATCAATCTTCAGGACTTTACAAATGATATTGAACTAACATACAGGTTTACTGTCTTTTTCCGAGATATTTGTGTTAATCCAATACGTTCCCTGTAGAGAACGTCAGCTGAGACTCGATTGCATTTCTTGCACAGAACTTCATCAGCCAATCTACGGTATTTTAAAAATAACTCCAAACTCACTATTAGCCCTACCGTCCTCTCCAGGACACTTTTGTTCATTCAACACATCAAATTCACAATATCAAACTCACCACCATGCCGTCCCCTCTGAGATATCCAGCAAGTGCTCTGTGGGGAACGCGAGCCAGCATTCCCCTCCGGATCAGTAGTACCATTGATGGTACAAGTGACACAACTTTGTATCTCTAGTACCATTAAAGAAAAGTCAAGATATTCCCCGTGATAACTGATGGAACTAATAATACAATTTTGTATCTCTAGTTAAAGAAAACTAAAGATATTCCCGATCAGGATGGTTTTGGGATGTATTCAGGATGGTTTTGGGATGTGTTAAGGATGGTTTTGGAATGTGTTAAGGATGGTTTTTTCATCACATTTCTTGTTCGGGACTAATCTGTCAATATGTGGACCTTTAAAAATAACATCAAACTCACCACCAGGCCTGCCGTCCTCTCCGAGACACTTGTGCTCATCCAGCAAGTGCTCTGTGGGGAACGTGAGCCAGCATTCATCACATTTCTTGTCCGGAACCTCATCATCAGGTAGACACTCATCTTTTTCGAAATGGCTGAAATAAAAATGGTTGTTTATAAAGTCTGTTTACGGACGATAATTTTACGTGATAACGTCATAAGAAAAAATCGGCCGGTGGAGTGGAAGAGAGATAGGTGCATCACAAGCAGAACGGTTAGGCCGATCGTGGCTCTCTATCGCTTGTTCCGCGCTCTCGCTTGCACGCTCGGCCCAGGCGGAATGTGACAATGAGTCATGCTTTTTTGTGCGTGCAGCCGGCGTTCGAAAAACTTAACTCTCCTGACTGACAAACGAGGCTCTGGCGGAAAGAGAGGTAGGGCATAGCGTATTGTATAACCTGCGTGACTGGGGAAGTACCTCCATCTTACAGAATACCGCAGCCAAATAACAATTCCCTTGAGGGTTGTTGTGTTCCTGCGAGTGAGTGAGGTCACCAGGAAGGAAGGAGATGCTGCGTTGGCAGCGGAGGTGGCAGCGCTCGAATAATAAATTCAAGTTGCGAGTGTTCATACATATCTACAAAATACGCAGTGGAGAGCCTCGTTTGTCATTCAGCAGGGTGCAACACGTGCAGGTGAGGTTGGCTTTGGATCAAAGATGATGATGAACCACTTATACCCCACCTTCCTTACTTCCTGCGACGGATTTTTTTTTTAATTGCCATGCTGTATGTGTCTCACCTATCATAAGCTTGCATCTGTTTGAAATCAGTGAAACATTTGCGGCAGTAGTAAGGCTTCTGATTGTTACGGTGCTCTCGATGGTGTGCTGCAGTATCATCGGCGGTGGAGAACCACTCCTCACACGCGTTGCATGCCAACCTGCGAATAAACACATGGTTAAACTTGACGGGGGGCCCACCACAAATTCCCACCAGTGTGTCTCCTGTGTAGCCAGGATTAACAGCGGCGACCGCCAAAAAAGGCAATGAACAGTGAAGTCCATTGCAGTCCCGGGGGTAAAACTGCGGCTGCCTTGGAACTCATTCAATCAGAACAAATTAGTAGGAGTAGGAAGCTTTTGGAATTTGACTTCGCCTCTTAGCAATGTGAGAGACAGCAATATGGTAAATATTGGCATTAAAACCCTCAAGGGATGGCTAGTCAAGTGAAGCTCAACCGCCGTGCACCAAGTATTTTAAATATCTAACAGTAAGAAACTTTTGGCCGTGTGGTTTCCGGCAAACTAGAATAGAATCACTCCGTTTCGTCCCGTGGATGTCGTACAAGGCGACTAAGGGAAATACATTATCAAACATCGATCAAGCCTCCCCAACCCGTCTGGCCAGCGTGGGGAGTGTAGGCCAAATCCTCCTCCTGTCTGTGACGGACGAGAGAGTCGTGCTCCTGTAGTGGAGACTAAAATGACCTGATGATGATGATGATTCACGTCAAAATATACTTACTTGGGATTGGTGAAGCTGGGTAAATGTGATCTCATATGGCTCAGGTGTCCTTGCAAGTTCTTGCTCTGTACATCGCACACAGCACACGTGTATGAGGGTGCTGCCAGCGGAGACGGTGACCGTCTGGACTTTGACTTCGGCGCTGGTGACTTTTCGAGAGATATCCTGGAAAAAAATAACGAGAACGCTATAGAGCCTAATGCTTAGACCGCACGACTGAAATAAAACTTCTTTAGCTTTACTAACTCATATCTTCCGTTCGCCGTTTCCGTAACCCTTTTTTTTTTTACTACGTTGGGTGGCAGACAAGCATAATGCGTAATAATAAGCAAATGTGTAACTATATCAATATATATGTAATCTTATTAGTTAGTATAAGACCTAAAACTAAACTTCATTTTCTTTTCATTTTTGTGTAATCATCATATATTGTAGTTTTAAGGGGCCAGATCGTGAAAACTGTGAAAAGAGTGTTACGATTTTTCATATTTAACCTATTTAGATATGATTGATATCAATGATAATTTGTATATATTACAATCAAAGACCAAAAATTATTGTATGATTATATTAAACTCTTAAAATCTAATAGTTGTTTTATAATAAAGGTCAACAAACGCACAAAATTGAGAAAAAATGCAAAAACATGCCTTCGTATTTTTCAGATTTAACCCAATAAATCAACACAAATTGATAAAAAGAAACACTTTTTGAACACTGAAGAAACCAATAAATATAACATATACTTTTTTTTTGTACCTTTACAAACAAAGACTTCCTCTTATAAAGCCCTAAAATCTAGATATGTTTTACGTAAATTCTCCATAGAAAAATGTATGAAAAATGACGCACATTCCGATATTACGAATTAGTACCCAGCGCCGCCACTAATACGCCAGTGTGTTTTTATATGTCAAGGTGACACCACGCGCGTCGGATGCTCCGGCAAAATTACGTGTTGTGAATTTGTGTTTTTTGTGAAAAACTGTAAGTATAACTAATTTACCAATATAATGAATGTATATAAATCGTAAAAAATACAAAGAATGAATTAGATACTTTGTTGAGTAGGTTATTTTATGAACCTTGTAAAATATGTATCAATTCAGGCTTGAAACATGATTTCAACATGCTATAGCCAATATCATAAACGTATCTAGTCGGTAATCGAGGGTTTTTTTCGCAGGACTGATTGAATTTGAATTTGCCAGGGAAAAGAAAGTTTAGTACGCATTATAAAAATATGAAAGCCAAAAGATCTCGGAAAAAATGTAAGTTCCTTCCTACTTATTTATTTATCTGCCTACTTTACTACGTCTTGTCCTAAATACCTACCTAGAAAAAAATTACGAGATTTCTGTGAAAGTGTCATGTAAAAATCCTAGTTTTATTTGTGAGCTTATCCTGTCTAAGTAGTAATAATAATATAATTTATTTTCATTTGAACAGGGTACATTACAAAGCTAATACAATACCTATGTCATATGATTTAGATCGCTTGATTCAGACATATACAATAGCATGTAAATATTGGTTTGTATTATAAGTAATAAAGTCAATTTCTACCTAGTATTCGTTTTCATGTTCATCATTATTGTCTAAATATCAGATTGTGGAAGTAGGTATGTTTCATAACAGAAATAGCACGGGCACGCGGCTTTGTCGACATACTTACCGCCAAAGAGACGCGACGCGCCTAGGGTCTGGTGTTGTACAAAAATTACAAAATAATTATAAAGTGGATAATAATGATGAATAATATTTCCAGTATTGAAAATAAAGAAAACCTTCAGGCCGAGACTCCAAGCAACACTGCTATGCTTAGACTACACACTATAGACGTAAGTTGTTATACGTAATTCTTGTAGACTTATTACATATATAAACAAACTACCTTGGGGTGTAAGTGGTTCATCAAGATCTTTAAACCAAAGCCAAATTCACCTGCATGCGGTACACCCTGCTGACTGACAAACGAAGCTCTGGCGAAAAGAGAGGTAGGGAGCGTAATTGTAAGCTACCCGACTGGGGAATGTACCTCCACCTCACAGAATACCGCAGCCAAATAACGGTTTCCTTGAGGGCTGTTGTCTTCCTGCGAGTGAGTGAGGTCACCAGAAAGGAAGGAGATGCTGCGATGGCAGCGGGGGTGGCGGGGGTGGCGGCGCGCGAGCGATATTTTATGTTGCGAGCGTTAATATGGCTACGATAACCGCTTCACATCAGGCGGGCCGTATGCTTGTCTGCTACCCGACGTAGTATAAAAAAAAAAATACCTAGTTAGTGATGGACGAAGACAAAATCTCAGTAGGGTGAAGTCTTCTAGTATCGGCCTCCTCCTAATATCGGCCTTTGCGAGAAAATGGAATATAGGGTAAGTGCTCCATTGAATGAACCCTTAAGGGCATTCCAAACTTTGAAAATTACAGCCAGCTACTTATGAGATCCTAACCAAAAAATATTTTATTTTATTATGTTCACAATTTATTCATGATTGATACAGTATACATATTTTAGCAAAAATGCTGATAGTTATTGAGATAATCTGCATTTTATACAAATATGGGGTATATTTGTATAAAATGCAGGTTATCTCAATAACTATCAGCATTGAACACACAAATCACCAGAGAATGAACAAAAAAATCCAGTGAATAAACCTTTTGAAACCCATTGAATGAACTACCACTTTTATATATCAGTTCTATATATAAATTATTATGTAAGAGTTTATTTCGGGTAATTGTTATTGTAAATATATATATTTTTTTATTATATTAAATAGACGATATGATTACTATTATAATTGGGTGTTACTTGATATTTTATAACCTAAAGAGAACTATCTAACATTTTTTTTTTTATACCACTAAGGCGGCAAACAAGCATACGGTCCGCCTGATGGAAAGCAGTTACCGCAGCCTATGGACGCCTGTAACACCGGAGGCATCACATGCGCGTTGCCGACCCTGTAAAAACCTCTTCAAGCCCTTTTTTAAGAACCCCATGCTGTAGTCTCCTGGGAAAACCTCAACAGGCAATTCATTCCACAGCTTGATAGTACGTGGAAGAAAACTTCTCTGGAACCGCACAGTACGTGACCATTTCGGTTCTAAAGTGTGAGGATGAATTCCCTGTCGATGGCGAGCGGTGCGACTGTAGAAGGAAGCCGTGGGCATCATGTCAAACAACTCCTCTGAACACACCCCATTGTACAAACGGTAGAACACACAAAGGGACACAAAATCTCTAGGTTCTAAACCGTCTGTCAGTTTGGGATCGTCAACAATCCTCACAGCACGCCTTTGAATCGAGTCACAGGGTGCAAGCTGGTATCTAGGCGCTCCCGCCCATAGATGGCAACAGTACTCCATATGCGGCCGAACTTGAGCTTTGTATAAGTCTTTGCCGCGGGTTGAAGTAATGTTTCGCCCTGTTGAGCACACCTAGTTTCTTCGATGCCAGCTTGACCTTCCCCTCCAGATGACATCGAAACTGGACGTCGCTGGAGATGTCAACTCCTAGAATACCAATACTATTGGCGATGGTGAGGGGTGTGTTTTCGAAGTGTGGAGCCACAGCAAATGGGGTTTTCTTAGCGGTGAACGCGCAGACTTGTGTCTTAGAGGGGTTAAATCGCACTAAGTTCTGTCGCCCCCAGTCGGACACTCTACTTAGTGTGCTCTCAATTTGCGACACAAGTTGTTCGCGGCTCTCCTCCACCAAAGAACGAGGGATATTTGCGCGGCCCGTGTAATAAGTGTCCCCGGTGCTGTCGTCCGCATAACAATGAATGCTGTCATTATACAACATATCATTAACATGCAGCAGAAACAGCGTCGGGGACAATACAGAACCCTGCGGGACGCCAGCATTGATGTCCTATGTCCTAGGTGGCTCTAATGCTTCTGCTGGACAAGAAGCTAGCAACCCATTCGCATAGCCCCTCGGGCAGACCGTAAGGCTAAGATGCCAAATGCTTAAAACATAATATTAATACTGGATTATTATTATAAAATATTTAATATTATTATTCATCACTTCTATGTTAGATTCTCCTTTCTCTTCTAAACTATTATATTTCTATAATAGAAGATTGGTTCTATATGTCATCACTATTTATTAATTTCTTTTTAGCTTGCATTTTGCTGTCTTTCCATGGTCGTTTTAGCTGAAAGGCACTTCTATGTGGAGATCTTTATTTATTTTATTTAATCAGTTCACTCCGTCTGGTTTTCGTCCTGGGCACAGTACTATTACTGCACTTCTAAAAGTTACTGAAGATATCAGGCTAGGTATGGAGGATAAACTGGTAATAATAAAAGAACACCTCGTTCGAATATTGGTCAAAAAATTGACAACCGTTTATAAAAGTTGTGTACAAAAAATTAGCCAACTGCATTAAGGCTAAGATGCCAAATGCTTAAAACTGTGTTCATTGACTAGATTTTCTTCAATTTCGTGATCCAATTATCGAACACCCCTATAATTTATTTATGATAATTAAAATTTATGCAATCTGCTTTTTGTAAGATAAAACAGTTCTTTTTACATCCTACTCGTACTATCAAATTTTGTTAACACTATCACACTTATAGTGTCTACAAAGTGAATATCAAAACACGAAGTCTCAGCAATGCCCTAAATTCTGCTCCATACAATCAAAAATACGACAGAATACTTTCATTTTAGGCGGTCGCGATTTTGAAACTATAGGTCACAGGCAAATACCTGTGTGTTCAGTTGACGTAATATAATGTTTCGATTGAGAAAAAAATACTGGCTTGAGTAGAAAAGCTTAGATTTCTTATTATATTGAAAAATGTGTGTTTTGTTCATTCACTGGTGGGTGTTAATTCACTGGAGCACTTACCCTAACTATTAAAATAACCCTAAAATTATAATAGTTTTTATTCAAAAAGCGACTCTATATGCGAATAATCCATATTTTGGTGCGGGTGCTTCAATATTTGAACGTTCAGTTGGCAATAGAGCACGCGCCGGTACCGACTTGTGTCGTTTAGTGGCAGTGGCGAGTCAAATCCCGGTTGCGAGCGCATTGAGTTAGTTAGTATTTAAATGGAATTAAACATACCTATGGTATTTTATATTGTTTTTTATTGAAGAAAAACCAAGGTTTTTACATTTACTTGTCTTTTTTATGAAATAATCGCAGGGTCGAGGTTAGGGATCTTTATTTATTGATAAATCCCAATATCGGCCACCCGGCCGACATTAGGAAAATGCATGAAAACGCTAAACAACATGTTTAGCTATTTTTTATGTTAACAGGAATATCAATAAGGTTAAAAATGAAACAACAGCTTTTTTTATTAAAATTATTGTCCTGAACCGACTTTACAAACAACCAGTTTTTATTACGTTTATTTATATAAAACGTTCAAGATTTTGATCTAGTGTTATGTGTTTCAAAGATGTATTCTAAGGGAGTTCTTAGCTATGTTTGAAGAAATTTGGCCCATTCTTTTTTAATTATTTTTTATAAAACAAAATAAAGCCATTATCTTTCTTTACAGGAACTAGTTATTGAAAACAGTCAAGAGGGAAAGGTGGATGAAGTGGAAGTTGGGCGTAGAGTAATAGATATTTCTTTTTTTTATAAAGCTCTTCAGGCCATAGGGGACCACGGTCCAATGGATTGTAAGTTAAGTTACCTCAGTATAATAGGTGAAGTAAAAGTTGGTCTGGACTCAAAACTCATCATGAAATGTAGTATGTGTAGTATGAAGTTTACTGTGTGTTTGGTTGAAAAGAAAGAAGATAGCATGGAAGTGAATCATCAAATTGTATCTGGTATCATCTGGTGGGAGCTACTCTCAGTTAAAAACATTAACTGCCGCAGTAACCGTTACCAATCATGTCACCTTCATTATACAATGAAATTAATAATACGGTTTGCGATTGGTGGGAAAAGACAGCAACACATTCCATGGCAGAAGCTGTCAAGGAAGAAGCAGAGTACGCAGTCTATAGGTAGTGTTGATAAAAATGGTACACCATTAATATCTGTTGCTGTTGACGGTTGTTGGAGGAAGAGATCTTATGGTAAGAATTTTTCCGCCTTATCCGGCGCAGCTGCGATAATTGGCATTAAAACTAATAAAGTATTGTTTTTTGGAGTTAAAAATAAATACTGCGTAGTCTGTGCACGAGCCGCAAAGAACAACAGTCAGCCCCCGGAACACCATTGTTTCAAGAATTATTCAGGATCATCTACCGGGATGGAATCGACCATAATAGTTGAGGGGTTTAAACGTTCCATTGTTGATCACGGTGTAATTTATAATAAATTTGTAGCAGACGGCGATTCTAGTACTTATAAAAAAATATTAGATTCGCGTCCGTACGATAATTTAATAGTAGAGAAAATTGAATGCAAAAATCATCTTTTACGAAACTACTGCAATAGCTTGGAGAAACTGTCAAAAGACACTAAGTATCCTTGCGAATTGCGGAAATTCCTAAAAGAAAGGTATTTGCGTTTAAGAACGGGTGTAAAATGCGCGATTAAATATTGGGCGGATCAAAATCAGTCACTCGAAGAAAAAATAAAAAATCTTAGTGAAGATATCCTAAATGGTCCACAACACGTATTTGGTAATCACCAACATTGCAAGGAGTATTTCTGTAGACCTGATACTCGTCGAATAGAACCTGTTGGATTACTTCCAACAATTGTTGGATGCGGATTAATGGACGCGGTAGAAATTTTAAGTAAAAGACTGTCATATCATTCTAGAAGTTTAATTCATAATTGCACAAGTAATATAGTTGAAAGTTTTAACGGAGTAATTGCCAAATTAGTTGGGGGTAAGCGTGTAAATTATTCTTCCCGTGGTTCTTATGCGGGCTGATGCGCAGCTGCTGTTGTGTCTTTTAATACGGGATCGATTCATAGTAAAACTCATGAAGTCATATTTAAATGTAGTCCGATTCCTTTGATCGCGAAAGTGGAAAATTGTAATCGTAGAAACCGTTTAATTGCTAAACCTAAATTAAGATTGAAAAAAAGCCACAACACTGTATCGAAAGACGCTCACTATGGACCAAACTGCGAAAAACCTGATCTGAGTCCAGAATTATATGAGAAAGCCAAGCCATCTTTTTTAGCCGATTTAAAGTTGTCTTGTGCTGAAAGAGAGGAGCTTGAAAGGTCGACCCATTTGCAAAGAAGTAGTGCTGAGTGGATGAGTACAAGGAGAAAATTACTAACCTCATCATCATTCGGGGAAGTTTGTAAAAAACGAGAGAGCACAAGTTGTGCTGCTTTTGTTGGTAAAATCGTTTATGGTAGTAATATCTCCAGTTTGCTTGCTGTACGGTACGGTATCGAAAACGAAGAAACCGAAATTAGACAGTTAGAAAATCAAAAGAATATTCGTATACAAGGTTGCGGTTTGTTCGTCGACGATCAATATGAATTTCTTGGTAATACACCAGATGGCATTTATGCAAACGGTTTAATTGAAATTAAGTGCCCACATTCTTTAGCTGGCATGACTCTTGATGAAGCAATGGCCAAACATACCTTTTGGGCAAGGCTTCCAAGAGTTATGTCATAAATAAAAATCATAACTGGTATTTCCAAATTCAGGGACAGGTACATATTACTAAAAGAAACGTTTGCATGCTTGGCATCTGGTTTGGTGCTACTGTACCTATGAAAGTTTATATTTTAGAAAAGGACGACAAATTTTGGAAGAAGAAAATGGAGATGAAATTAGTTAGGTTTTATTACGATTGCCTACATCCAGAATTAGTTGATCCTCGGCAGTCACGAAGCATGCCCATTCGTGACGCGCCCAGTATCATAGAGGCTATGAAAGAGAGGAAAGAAAGAGCTTTACGTGTTTTGAAAGAGAAGAACGCCTAATGGTTTTGAAAGAGACTGAGGTAACTTAACTATCCAGCCGGTCGATTCACGTAAACACGCCAGTCCAAAAGTCGTTTTAACTTAGAAACTTAGAAATCGCCTTTTGGTTTTCTGTTTTAAACGCACTTACTTATCTAGTCTTGGATTGTCATAAATCTTTCAATAGCTCAATTACTATACAATTCCTATACGATTTTGAAGAGTTACCTGGTGTAAAGAATCATCAAAATTGTTTCAAAAATACAGCGAATTGAGAATCTTCTTCTTTTTTTAAGTCGGTTAAAAGGGCTTAATTTGCAAAAAACGAAGTGACATTTTTAAGTCCCTACGCTACGGTTTTTATTACGTGAATCGGGCAGCTGGTACTCATTCTGATAAGTTTTGCAATAGCAATTGATTTTATCATCAAATTAGCAGAAATCAAAATTTGATCAGTAATCGTTAAAATGAAAAAACATTAGAATTTTGAACTCATATTTTGTTATTGTTTACTTACTTTTAATTAGTATATTAATAATTTATAAACTTGTGTTTCATTTATTTTTGTACAACCCTAGCACGCTTTTTAGATGGCGACTCATATTTGTTATTGTTTACTTACTTTTAATTATATGAATCATTTTTATGCTTTCGTATACTAGCGTAGCAAAAGTTATTAACTCAAAAATTACAAGCAAACAAAGTTGAAAAAAAAGTTGACATGGCCGATAATTGGTGCCACCACCCTATTTGAGTTTACGCAATAGGCACATTTCCTTGCGTAGAGATATACACTAGCGAGGAAAGCTCGATGTTATTTCGACCGTACTTCCTACTGAATTTGCAATTATTTTGTTGAATGAATATTTTACGAAATAAGAATAAACTTTGGTAGGAAAATTACAAATAAATACATAGTTGGAATTTTTGGTAAGTAGAATACAAAAAGGTCAGTCCAGACCTGCTCTTGATTGTTTAATATAAATAGAAAAACATAAAAATTGTGTCTCAACTACTCTTATTAATCTAGTAATTAATATTTATTATCATTTTGTAACGAAAAACTAGTCTTAGAATATTTTACACTCGTCGTTTATTTCCAATAATTCAACATTTTTGTTATGCTGTAAATATTCAACTTCAATAACAATTGGAACGTTTGTCGCAAAACATTTTGACAATCGCGCTGTCTTTGGGTCATTCACCCGCCCCGTCGGTTGTTTCAGTAAACAGTAGCGCTGCGGTCGCTCGAAACCGACGTCGCGCCTAGACAATCTGGGCCCTTAACCAATATTACTATTTGTTGGAATTAAAATCGACTCTGGAAACTAATCGATTGTTGGTTGGGGCGTGGTCGTGCTTGTTGATTGGCAACACTCGTTTCGCCGGTGCCGGTGCGCGCCGGCGGGTGGCGTGCGCGATCAGTCTCTCGTAGTTATCTGGAAATAATAACCTAAAAACGGCGCGCGGCGCGCTTTTGGACGCCGGTTGTTTTGTTGCTGTGATAGCTTCGGGATAAGCTACACGCACATACGGGAATTCTCGCGACTTGGAGTTCGCGTTATAACTTCTGGAACCGCGGTGGACCGCGGATAGTCTGGTGATCTGGTAGATTGTGCTATAACGCAGAGACGCGTCGAAAGTCTGGACAGTGTTAACAATGAGTGATTGATCGCTGGGCGACCTTGGAACACTGAACTGTGCAACTGGTGAACGTATTCCTATTATTATTATATACTAGCTGTCCCGGCGAACTTCGTACCGCCTAATAATAGAAAATAATAGAGAAGCACGATGGCGTGAGGCACGTGTCAGTCTAATTGTACACGCAAGTTAAGCAACGTCAACCGTAGCCTGTTCATGGATGAGTTTATGTTATCTCGAGCTCGTCCGTGCTTCGGAAGGCACGTTAAGCCGTCGGTCCTGGTGTTTATCATTAGATGGCAGTCCTTAAGCCAAGTTAGTGGCCCAACCCGTAGTTGAGCAGCGTGTTGGAGTATGCTCTAAACATCTTCGGTTGAGGGAAGACCCGTATCCCAGCAGTGGGTAAATAATAAGTTCAGTACTTTACAAAGTCACAAAAAAAGTACCAATTGACAACAATAAATATTTCAATCCACAAAACAAATCACAGACAACATTCGCGACGTAAAAGTGAGACCAATCGATTTGACATTTACATAACAATCAATAAATATTCCAATCCTTTTTAACTGGCACTATTTGTATGGGAAAACGTTTTTTCTTTTATTTAATTCTTTCGTCAATTTTTCAATGTTTTTAATACTTTCCCGACCAAGACACGACATTATTTTATATATTATATAGATTTATGGAGCTTGATTAAAATTTCTGAACGCACGCATAAATATTTTAGAACCAATAAATATTTAAATCCACAAAACTGTTTTCAAAACAAATCACAGCCAACTTTTAAGACGTAAAAATGAGACCAATAGAGTTAACATTTGTTTTTAATCTATGACATTGGTTCTATAATGAGCTTAATATACATTTCTGAACGCACGCATACATTTGGCGTACGCACGTACGACAACGTCACATTTGACAGCTACGACAACCACGAACATTTTGTATGGGAAAATGTTTTTTCTTTTATTTTATTTTTTCGAGAATTTTCCAATGTTTTTAAGAGTTATTCTGCTATTCGGGACGGAAACAAATCCAACAAATCAAAAACCATGGCAATCGGTCCAGCCGTTCTCGAGTTATAAGTGTTGTAACAAACACGACTTTCTTTTATATATATAGATATATTCCTGTCCTTAAACCCTTATTCCTATCTGCGTGAGCCCGTCTGGATTACGGTGCACCCGCGTCAAGAATCGGGTAAGTTTAGATTAAGTGTTAATTTAAGATTGAGTAACAAATATAATTTTTTTATGGTAGCAGACGTATTTACTTAACACTATTATTTTCAAAATAGTCCAAAAATTGTTAAATTGTAAAAAATATTTTTTTTTCCTTTTCAAAAAAAAAAAGGGGGAAGGTGTAGTGTGACGACACACGCATCATTCTCTTTCTAATTGCCTTGCACCTAAACCTTGTATAATTATGTAGGACAACCTACTTCCTATGTAGGTCAGGTCACCTAGTTTAGATCTGTAAACCCATGATTTCCCTCAATAAAGAGAGTCACTTATTCTGTTAATGGTTTTACTTCCGGTGTGAAACATTTTAAAGTTACTTCTTCTTCTCGCGTATTTAATATTTTAATGATAATTTGTCCATTTAAACTTTTATTGATATCGGAAAACCAAGGTCACTTCACTTTACATTACTACTTTTTGATGCTCTACACGAATCCGAAGTCAGAATTTCGAAATTTTGAATTTCATGGCAACGGATGGACAGACAGAACGACCGGACGATTTTATAAGCTCAATAGATTTCGCTGAAAATGACTAATGAAAAATTTGCACGCCCCTATGAGGGTAGAATAAGTTGGATACCTACAATTGAAAAAATCTTTTGTACCTTATTTTCGCAAATAAATTTATCTTATCTTATCTTAAAAATATATATAACTAACTGCCAGCCCCGGCTTGATGGAGGAGCTCGATGGCGCCGTTGCGCGTGGCAGTCTAAACGATCACGCAAGTTAAGCAACGTCAACCGTAGCCTGTCTAAGGATGGGATTAAATAAATAAATATTCCTGGATAAATTACGAACTGCCATCTAGTACCAAACTAAACAAACCTTGTAGTATGAGTACTAGGTAACTGATGAATATGTTATTCTTATTATTTTTTTTATACCACCAGAGTGGCAAACAAGCTTACGGCCCGCCTGATGGAAAGCAGCTACCGCAGCCTATGAACGCCTGTAACACCAGGGGCATCACACGCGCGTTGCCGACCCTGTAAAAATTTCTTCGCGCCCTTTTTGAATATATATCGACTTTTTTTTTGTTTTTTTGTAATTACAAAACTAAAATACATAGAAAACACCCCGACCAAGACAAACAGACATGTTCATGCACATAATCTGACACCATAAGAGCTCCTGCAATAGTACAGGTACAATATGGGATCCTTCAAACGAAGCGTGAAGTATCTTGTAGGCCAGCATAGACATCGAGGTCTCTTGTCCGTTGCCGATGCGATTGGGGCTCCTTTTTTCGCTTACCATCAGGTGAAGCGAAGCCAATATGCTAACATATAAAAAAAAAACAACGGGTTGCACTCCGGGAGTGCCGGTAGAAGTGAAAACATTTTGTGTCTTACTGAAACGACATAAGAATTATAATAGAATGATGAAATACTTAGTGCCACCTGTTAGGGAATAGTAAAACCACGCAAACACTACACGCTTTGTAGCACTTAGACATCTAGCGTTGAATGGCGAAACTATTTCCATTACTTAAAATATTCAAAGCAATCTCAATCGTATTTTTAGGGTTCCGAACCTCAAATGGAAAAACGGAACCCTTATAAGATCACTTTGTTGTCCGTCTGTCTGTCTGTCTGTCTGTCTGTCTGTCAAGAATTTCTATGTCGAGAATGCGTTGAGGTATCACGCTGAAATTTGAACTGTATACTCAGGTCTACGGTCCCATGAAGTTAAAAAAAATCAAACTGCTAAGTTTACGTAGAAAAAAGTTTATTCAGCAAAAAACGCATATTTCGACACACTCAAGGGAATCAAAACCTATAGGGTACTTCCCGTTGACCTAGAACTATGAAATTTGGCAAGTAACATCGTTATAGACTACAAGTACAGGAATAAATCTCAAAACTATACATTTGTAAATAGATCTTAAAAAATAGGGGGTCTATATTTTTTATAGGGTGACGAAATTTCAAATTGAAACTACTAGTTCAAATGGGGTATCATATGAAAGGGCTTGATGTATACATTGCAAAATATATTTTATTTATTTTTTTCGACGCATTATTTCTTATTTATAATGAAAAATATCAAATTTAATAATGCTACTATGTACCTACGGAACCCTCGGTGGGCGAGTCCGACTCGCACTTGTTCGGTTTTTTTTTTTTTTAATACTACGTCGGGTGACAGACAAGCATACGGCCCGCCTGATGTGAAGCGGTTACCGTAGCCATATTAACGCTCGCAACTTAAAATATCGCTCGCGCGCCGCCACCCCCGCTGCCTACGCAGCATCTCCTTCCTCTCTGGTGACCTCACTCACTCGCAGGAACACAACAACCCTCAAGGGAATTGTTATTTGGCTGCGGTATTCTGTGAGGTGGAGGTCCTTCACCAGTCGGGTAGCTTATAATTTACGCTCCCTACCTCTCTTTTCGCCAGAGCTTCGTTTGTCAGACAACAGGGTGCACCGCGTGCAGGTGAAGTTGGCTTTGGTTCTAAGATGTTGATGAACTACTTACACCCATCGTATAATCTTTGCTTAAAGTAGATTTTTTGTCTCGTAGCTTTGTCTTACAAATTTTCGACCACGTGTTCTGACGCGAGTTTAACATTCTTCACCCATCCCACAGTATAAGTAATAGAACAGTATGGCCACTCCCTGCCGCTCTCTCGTATTGACCTCACCGCCACACAGCGCCATCTAGCCCCAAAGTAAGCGAAGCTTGTGTTATGGGTACTAGACAACTGATAAACATACGTAAATACACTTTTTTTTTGTAAATACATACTTATGATACATAGAAAACACCCAGACCAAGACAAACAGACATGTTCATGCACGCAAATGTTTGTCCCGTGTGGGAATCGAACCCACGAGCGTTGGTGTCGAAGCCGCGTCATTGACCGCTACGCCACCGAGCTCGTCAAATATTTAATTTAAACTGGAACCGCACGCACACTTTCATTCATGCTCTGCACAGACGTCATTGTTTATGTAATTGTGAACGACGCGATATTTGTATGGAGTGGCCGGTGTGTGCCCATCCAACAAAGTGCACAACGCCGCTAAAGAAGTTTTCACTTCAAAAATAAATAAATAAATAGGTATTATTCACAGGACTTACTTGACTTTCTTCACCGGCACGTCAGATTTCTCCGGGTCTTTGTCGCGCAACCTTTTACCGCGAGACGTCGGCGATGTCTCCTCTTCCATCTGCAACACATGCAGACATTTGTAAATTTATTATTTAAAAGAGAATACCAATCATATTTTAATAATAAGCTAAGAGAAACGATTTATTCCATTTCTTTTTTTCAATAGGTTTCTTACTTTCTGTTTCTATGAGTATGAAGCTCGATTTTCCGACCACCGTGGGGCGGTCTACTCTCCCTCCGTCTTACGAATTTTCGATCAGGCCACGTGTCCTGACGCGAGTTTAACATTTTTTACCCATCCCAAAAAGTGCACAATACCGCTAAAGAAGTGTTCACTTCGAAAACAAAATAATACATTTTACCAACCTTTACGTCTCTCTTCAATAGCACCCTGGGCCCTGGAGACGACTTGATGGACTTCAAAATTTGAGAAGACTTCGAAGAAAGAGGTGTCTTGGAAGCAGGACCAGGTTTTGAAGCAGTTTTAGAAGTCGGTCCTGACTTTGAAGGAGTATCTGTTTTAGAAGCCGGTCCTGTTTTAGAACTCGGTCCTAATTTTGAGGCTGGTCCAAGTTTCGAAGTTGAACCAGTTTTCGAAGCGGGTCCTGGTTTAGAACCCGTTTTCGAAGGCGGTTCTGATTTCCAAGCTAGTTTTTTCGAAGCGGGTCCTGTTTTTGATGCCGGTCCTGGTTTCGATTTCGATGTTGGTTCCGATTTGAGGGACTCTTTTGAACCTGATGAAGATTTTGAAGAAAGAGAAGATTTCAAAGCTGAAGAAGATTTTGGACTTGGTGATGACTTCGACACTGGTGAAGATTTGGATGAATTGGAAAGTTTTTCAAGTTTCACATGTTCCTGAAACAAAAATAATAATAATAATATATATATCCGTAGGGCAGCTTATGGCGAGCTGTTGGTGAGTAACGACACCACTGACCCGAGTCTCCAGAGAGTCGGTCAGGGCCTTCGTCTCCGGCGTGTCTTCATCGGTCGGAGTGTAAACACAAGAAGGCCCGCAGGACTCTCAGCTCTGGCTTGCCTTCATTGGCCGTCCAGAGAGGAGCCGCTAGAGCTATATGCTCCAGGGGTGGAAGTGTCAAAGAGCATCACGCCACGAGTAACTTCGCAGAAAGCGCAGCACACCTCTTGACACCGCTGAGTCACTCACACCACTGGAGACTCGAGGTCTCCAGAGAGTCAGTCAGGGCCTTCGTCTCCGGCGTGTCTTCATCGGTCGGATTGTAAACACAAGAAGGACTCTCAGGAGACCAAACAGTTAATTTTTTCATTTTTAATATATTTATAATATTCTGGCATTTAAGTTAAAATTAAACAATATTACTTGCCTTAAGTGAACTGAGGGATACATTGTCGTCATTCCCAGAACTCCGCGTGGTTCTCACCGGCGGCGTCGGCGAAGACGGTTGTGCCTTACAGTGCCTTGACGGACGAGGCGTGTCTTTACGAGGCATGAGGCTGTCTCGGGATACGTTCTTCTCCAACTGAAATTAACAAAGATTGATAATGGTGATTCCAGGAGGTCAGGGAAGTTCTTCAAATTTAAACATCCCTCGTCCTTCAAGGCACTGTAGTCTTGAAGGACGAGAGGTGTCTTTCAGAGACATGAGGCTGTCTCGGGATACGTTCTTCTCCAACTGAAATTAACAACGAATAGGTATTTATTTATTTATTATGACGAGCTTGGTGGCGTAGCGGTCAATGACGCGGCTTCGACACCAACGCTCGTGGGTTCGATTCCCACACAGGACAAACATTTGTGTGCCACACAGGACAAACATGAACATGTCTGTTTGTCTTGGTCTGGGTGTTTTCTATGTATCATAAGTATGTATGTATTTACAAAAAAAAAAAAAGGTATTTACGTATTTTTCTCAGTTGTCTAGTATCCATAACACAAGCTTCGCTTACTTTGGGGCTAGATGGCACTGTGTAATTTGTCTAACAATATTTATTTATTTATTTATTAATATTAAGTATTATAAAGTATGGGGGGGGGGGGGGTCAATCCTACTATCAGTGAACAGCCAGGCAAACACAGGTGCAGGCTATGAGTAATATAAAAAAAAAACAATAAATTCATATTTACACAACAATTAAATCGGATACTATTATTTTACATTTTTTTAATCCCCTCTCATTTAAAAAAAAAACCGGACAAGTGCGAGTCGCACTCGCCAACAGAGGGTTCCGTACGTAGGATTATTATAAATAGTTCAGGAATCTAACCACCCTATTTTTTAAGATCTAATTACAAATGTATAGTTTTGAGATTTATTCTTGTACTTGTAGTATATAACGATGTTACTTGCCAAATTTCATAGTTCTAGATCAACGGGAAGTACCCTATGAGTTTTGATTCCCTTGAGAATGTGTCGAAATGTGCGATTTTTACTGAATAAATGGCCGTATCTTTTTTTTACGTAAACTTAGCAGTTTGATTCTTTTACAATTTCAAGGGGCCGCAGACCTGAGGGGCAATTCTCGTAATTAAAATATAGTCAAAATTCAGTTTCGATCCAGTCTCGATCTCAATGATGTCACATTTGGTATTCTCGTAACACAATATGTAACTTCAAAGTTAAATTTAAGCGGGATTATATCGAAATATGAGTGACAATTAAACAAACTGAGAATGTTACTTTGCCAACAACAAGAATTGATAATAATTAATTAATGAAATCAAGTATATAATTTTAGTCAATTCACAATTCAATCTCGATTCGGTCAACTTTCAATCTGCGTTCGTAGAAAAAATACGAGAAGTGGCCTTCAGAGTATACAGTTCAAATTTCACTTCCACGCATTCTCGACTTAGACGGTCTTGACAGACAGACAGACGGGCAAGAGACGAACTTCTTAGCTCCCATGGATTCACCGTGCGGGTGCCGGGTCCATCGTGTGGCAGAGAGAGAAACCCAAGCAGATCCCGAGACTTGTGGCACGGGTGTAGGTTTAAGGGGCCCCTTTCCGACGTACATCAACCCTCACCTTCACTACTTGTGTTTCTCTCCCTGCCCTGCCAAATCTGGTATGAACCTGCTAATGCAGCTTTAGATACTCGTTCTAGTATAGAACCCACTGCACTTCTGGACAAGCCAAGGTCTTTCAGCAGGTTATAGAGAGATTTTGCTGGTATACCTCTCGCTCCTACTTCTACAGCGTATAGATTAACTACATAGCCGCTTTTTGTTAATTCGTTTAGGAGGTCATAATATTTGTTTTGTTTTATCGCGTGGTCTTTGGGTATGTTAGTTTCCCACGGTACGGTAAGTGATTTTATAAGGGTTCCGTTTTTACTTTTGAGGTACGGAACCCTAAAAATGTAAAATCTTTATTCACCTTAACTCTTAACTCTGGCTCTTTTTTAATCTTCACCATGACATCTGGTTCCTCTTTGATTTTCACGTTAACTTTCTTTTGGGTGACAGGTTTCACAGTCTTTGGTTTGCTTGACCTCGTCTTGGTCAGTGGCTCATCTTCATCGTCAGGGACGTACACAGGCTCCGTCACTCCGAGGATACAGTCACTGGACTCCATCTGGAAACATACAATTAATTAAGGGATGTCAGTGGTTCATCTACATCTATATATATTACAATATATTGTCAGACAAATTACACAGCGCCATCTAGCCCCAAAGTAAACGAAGCTGGATACTAGACAACTGATAAACATACGTAAATACATTTTTTTTTTTGTAAATACATACTTATGATACATAGAAAACACCCACAGACCAAGACAAACAGACATATTCATGCACACAAATGTTTGTCCTATGTGGGAATCGAACCCACGAGCGTTGGTGTCGAAGCCGTGTCATTGACCGCTACGCCACCGAGCTCGTCCGGTTATAGAACGTGTCGTCGTCGGGTTATAGAACGTGTCGACCAATTTTTGTTTTTGAGAAATATCTCTAAAAAGTTTGTGAGCTGACGGGCCCCACGGCCCCAAGGTCTCTACCCCAAACGGCTCAAATATGTAACTATTGCATAAATTACTATATTTGCGGCGTTTGAGGCATTCTGCAGAAGCCGCTGCCGACGCCATCGATCTCCTCGATGATTGTTCTTCCTTGTTCCGCGCTCTCGCTTGCACGCTCGGCTCAGGCGAAACGTGACAGTGAGTCATGGTTTTTTTGTGCGTGCAGCTGCCATTCATCGATTAATAAGACGTTGTCACGTCAAAACATTTGGAAATTGTAAATATGCCTCAAAAAATCTGTTTTTTGATACAAGGTTTTCGTAACTTTGGACGTAAATATATACTTTTATGAGTATAAAAACTTCAAAGTAATTGACCAACCAGCATAGTTTATTTATTGTAAAGTTTGGTTAACTTTATTTTGCGTAAGATTGAGTAGTTTTCATTCATAGATGACGAGCTCGGTGGCGTAGCGGTCAATGACGCGGCTTCGACACCAACGCTCGTGGGTTCGATTCCCACATAGGACAAACATTTGTGTGCATGAACATGTCTTGGTCTGGGTGTTTTCTATATATCATAAGTATGTATTTATAAAAAAAAAGTATTTACGTATGTTTATCAGTTGTCTAGTACCCATAACACAAGCTTCGCTTACTTTGGGCTAGACGGCGCTGTGTAATTTGTCTGACAAATAATATTATATTATTAGATAAAGCCTTAATTACTAAATTACCAACTATTTATATTATTCAAACTCACATGAGATTTACATTATACTAAATTAATTAAATAAATTAAACGGGTCACTCACGTCTTTTTTGTCGGCAAAGCAGACTAGTTACGATCTCAAAAGGAGACCTTCATCAGGGTGAATGTCCAGACATCTACGCCTACTACGTCATCGTCGAGGGCAGCGCTCCACCAATCATCGCACCAACACCCCACCACCCTTTCCGGTCGGGCAGCACGCGCATTGGCGCGCAGTGTCCGGCACGAGAGACAAAGGGTGGACGTGTCTGGATATTCGCCCTGATGAAGGTCTCCTTTTGAGATCGAAACTAGTCGGCTTTCCCGACAAAAAAGACGTGAGTGACCCGTTTAATTTATTTAATTAATTTAGTATTTCTATTAACGTATTGCTATGAGTATCTATATTGTCAACAACATTCGTCAATGTCGTAGCGCGTAGCGTGTAGTCGCGGTGAAACTCTAAATATGGACATTTAGCCGCATATTACAACCTCTTTAATTGAGGTGAGACCCGTTACCCAACAGTGGGATGACTATGGGTTATTGTCATGGACAGTATCATTCAAGAGTATTGTCTGAAGACCTCTCTGAAATTCAAATACCACCAACTCTTGTTGCGATTCAATAACTGAATAGAATGCTTATTCATACCAATGAATAGGCGACTCTATTTCAAATACCACCAACATTTGTTGCGATTCAATAACTGAATAGAATGATTATTCATACCAATGAATAAGCGACTCTATTTCAAACACCACCAACTCTTATTGCGATTCAATAACAGAATAGAATGCTTATTCATATCAATGAATAGGCGACTCTATTTCAAATACCACCAACACTTGTTGCGATTCAATAACTGAATAGAATGCGTATTCATATCAATGAATAGGCGACTCTATTTCAAATACAACCAACACTTGTTGCGATTCAATAACTGAATAGAATGCTTATTCATACCAATGAATAGGCGACTCTATTTCAAATACCACCAACACTTGTTGCGATTCAATAACTGAATAGAATGCTTATTCATACCAATGAATAGGCGACTCTATTTCAAATACCACCAACTCTTGTTGCGATTCAATAACTGAATAGAATGCTTATTCATACCAATGAATAAGCGACTACTACTACGACTATTCAATTGAATAGAGTCGCTTATTCAATTGAATAGAGTCGCTTATTCATAGATGTGAATAGAGTCGCTTATTCATAGATGTGAATAGAGTCGCTTATTCATTGGTATGAATAAGCATTCTATTCAGTTATTGAATCGCAACAAGAGTTGGTGGTACGGGGGCAGTATTCTTCTTTGGGTGCAGGATTCAATCAGTATGTGAAGATTCTTCTCCAGTTGAACACAACACCCCTACCTATATCTGACCAGAATATACATAATAATTTAAACAAAAAAAAACCGACTCCAAACATTACTCTACATTTATGTAAGTAGATACAGTCTGATGATGATGAAAAAAAAAACCGGACAAGTGCGAGTCGGTCTCGCCCACCGAGGGTTCCGTATGTAGTATCATTATTAAATTTGATATTTTTCATTATAAATAAGAAATAATGCGTCGAAAAAAATAAATAAAATATATTTTGCAATGTGTACATCAAGCCCTTTCATATGATACCCCATTTGAAGTAGTAGTTTCAATTTGAAATTTCGACACCCTATAAAAAATATAGGCCCCCTATTTTTTAAGATCTATTTACAAATGTATAGTTTTGAGATTTATTCCTGTACTTGTAGTCTATAACGATATTACTTGCCAAATTTCATAGTTCTAGGTCAACGGGAAGTACCCTATAGGTTTTGATTCCCTTGAGAATGTCGAAATATGCGTTTTTTGCTGAATAAACGGCCGTAACTTTTTTTTACGTAAACTTAGCAATTTGATTTTTTTACAACTTCATGGGACCGTAGACCTGAGTATACAGTTCAAATTTCAGCTTGATACCTCCACGCATTCTCGACATAGAAATTCTTGACAGACAGACAGACGGACAACAAAGTGATCTTATAAGGGTTCCGTTTTGCCTTTAGAGGTACGGAACCCTAAAAATGGGACCAATGTGTTTTTTTTAAATTGGTTTATAAATGACAGAGTAATGAAATAACAAACCTAACAGTGGGTAGATACAGACTGATGATTATAATGAAAAAAGGACCAATGTGGAAGTGTACTTTTTCAAATAAAAAAAGTTTTTTCAAATCGGTTTATAAATCACGGAGTAATTAGCCGTGTGGTTTCCGGCAGACTAGAATAGAATCACTCTGTTTCTTCCCGTGGATGTCGTACAAGGCGACTAAGGGAAATACATTATCAAATATCGTCAGGCCTCCCCAACCCGTTTGGCCAGCGTGGGGAGTGTAGGCCAAATCCTCCTTCAGTCTAGGACGGACGAGAGAGGGTGTGCTCCTGTAGTGGAGACTAAAATGGACCTGATGATGATGATGAATTAAGTAACAAACATTTAAAACGAATACAGCCTAATTGAGAACCTCCTCCTTTTTGGAGTCTGTTAAGGCAGGGGGTCCCAAAGTGTGCGCCCTGAGTGAGGGGCAATTCTCGTAATTAAAATATAGTCAAAATTCAGTCTCGAT
The DNA here is from genome assembly GCA_937001555.2 of Hypsopygia costalis. Taxonomy (NCBI): domain Eukaryota; kingdom Metazoa; phylum Arthropoda; class Insecta; order Lepidoptera; family Pyralidae; genus Hypsopygia; species Hypsopygia costalis. The sequence continues at coordinate 3,634,249 of OW443355.2, forward strand.
CTCACAAATGTCACATTTGGTATTCTCGTAACACAATATGTAACTTCAAAATTAAACTTAAGCGGGATTGTATCGAAATATGAGTGAAAATTAAACAAACTAAGAACGTTACTTTGCCAACAACAAGTATTGATAATAATTAATTAATGAAATCAAGTATATAATTTTAGTCAATTCACAATTCAATCTCAATTCGGTCAACTTTCAATCTGCGTTCGTAGAAAAATTACGAGAATTGGCCTTTTGGTGCGCCTGGTGCGCCGTAGAAAGTAAAGAGGGGCGCCGTGAGTCGATTCTCTATCATTAGTCGAAACCACAAATATTCGGGTTCGCGTTCAATTCATAAATAATAAAAAACCTCAAATTTTGATCTTATCTATCTAAACTACTACAATAATAGTATTTACTATTATTGTGACGACAATTATGACGAGTTCGGTGGTCGAATGGTTAGGAATGGCCACTTTGACTCCGAGGTCGCGGGTTCGATTCCCGCACAAGACAAACATTTGTGTGCATGAACATGTCTGTTTGTCTTGGTCTGGGTGTTCTCTGGGAGAAGAACGTATCTCGAGACAGCCTCATGTCTCTGAAAGACACCTCTTGTCCTTCACGACTACAGTGTATGTAATACATAAGTATACATAAGTATGTATTTACAGAAAGGAAGGAGATGCTGCGATGGCAGCGGGGGTGGCGGCGCGCGAGCGATATTTTATGTTGCGAGCGTTAATATGGCTACGGTAACCGCTTCACATCAGGCGGGCCGTATGCTTGTCTGCCACCCGACGTAGTATAAAAAAAAAAAAAAATTTACGAAAAAAATGTATTTAAGTACATTTATCAGTTGTCTATTACCCATAACACAAGCTTTGCGCTTAATTTGGGACTAGACGGCGTTGTGTAAATTGTCCACAAATATTTATTTATTTTATTTTATTTATTGTATTTCTTTCGACTGTATCTTTTTCAAATATCTAGATACGGTAGAGTGCCATGACAAGATACTAAATTTGTAAATGCGCGGGCTGAAAAAGATTGGGAACCCCTGGGTTAAGGTATACTTACGGCCGTGCTCTTCGTCACCGCTTGCACCGGCAATCCCAACCGCTGCCTGGTCCGTTTGTTTGTCTGTCTGCACATTTCCAAAAACTCGTAGAACTCATTCACCTTGTCCACGCACAACTCACAGATTAGCGGCGGCATTTTATCATCTTGATGTACCTGCAAGATAGAGTTGATGAAGTTACAAAGGAGACTGGCCACCGACAGTACTCTTAGATCAGGGCTGTCCAAACTATATAATCCAAACAATACTGGGCCATTACAAATTACTAAACAGATTAGCGGGCCGCAGACACAATTAGGTATTTGTTTCTGCGGCCTTGACATTTTTACTACCTACTCTGAAAGTTTAAGCTTAGTTATAACTACCTAGTTAGTTATAAAACTTGAACTTTTCTAAAAATATATAATTTTCAGTTAGATTTGTTGTAAAAGAACCTGTAGCGGTAAAAAACTGAATAAAAACCGATAAATGAAAAACACGTCATGGACCGCATAAATATAAGTCGAAGGCCGCATGCAGCCCGCGGGCCGTGACTTGGACAGCCCTGCTCTTAGATTATTAGTTGTATCTTAGGAAAAAGTTTACAGTGTCATCTCACTAATCCGCACTATTAAAAACCAGAGGGTGACAGATTACTGGATTGTTCGGATTATGTACAGGATTGTATAGAAAAGTCATAATAAATAAAATAAAGCATTTTATAAAGAAAAAATAGGATGTATTTTGGGTTCCTGTTCTACAAGTTTTTATAACAGTAAAAAAAACGTTAACTTGTAATTACATACATACATAGATTTATAATAAACTAGCTAAAGGCTAAGTATTATTACGAATTGTTTGTGTGGGAGTATAGAAGTGTTGTTTTTAGACTTTTTCAGACAATTTCTAAATTTTTCTCTGAGTAAGAACCATCCTTGTACTTCAAGGAATAGTCTACAAAAAGATTTAGCGAAATTAGTTCAGCTGTTCTCGAGATTTGCAACACATTCAGGGATTCATTTTTATATTACAGATAATCATCATCAGGTCATTTTAGTCTCCACTGCAGGAGCACAACCCTCTCTCGTCCATCACAGACAGGAGGGTTTGGCCTACACTCCCCACGCTGGCCAGACGGGTTGGGGAGGCCTGATCGATGTTTGATAATGTATTTCCCTTAGTCGCCTTGTACGACATCCACGGGAAGAGACAGAGTGATTCTATTCTACTCTGCCGGAAACCACATGGCCAGTTTACATTTAATTACAGATAATATTTAAGTTTAATTGAAGAGGGGCAGGGGTGGTGCCGATGGAGGGCGCCGGATTGTTGGCCGTGTCGATCTATTGAAGTGCCGACTAGTGAGATTCTACTGTACTGTCAAAGTTTCAAAATATAACATTAATTTTACAGTAGGTTTTCATAAAAAGTTCTCTTCGGGGATAAGTTTGTCAGAATTTTTCACGTGTGGCTTCTGGTAGACTAGAATAGAATCACTCCATCTCTTCCCGTAGATGTCGTACAAGGCGACTAAGGGAAATATAACATTAATTTTACAGTAGGTTTTCATAAAAAGTTCTCTTCGGGGATAAGTTTGTCAGAACTTTTTTACTAAGTAAACTAATCTCCAAAAAAAAATTCATGTCAATCTGATTGTTACTTTCGACGTGAAAGAAGGATAAACAAACAAATAAATAAACAAACACACTTTCACATTTATCATCATCATCATCAGGTCATTTTAGTCTCCACTACAGGAGCACGACCCTCTCTCGTCCTTCTCAGACAGGAGGATTTGACCTACACTCACCACGCTGGCCAGACAGGTTGGGGAAGCCTGTTCGATTTTGATAATGTATTTCCCTCAGTCGCCTTATACGACATCCATGGGAAGAGACAGAGTGATTCTATTCTAGTCTGCCGGAAACCACACGGCCAAACCAACTAAACTATTATTATTATTATTATTTCCAACGGGGACGCCGATTGTCGGGCGTGTGATCAGCCTGTCCTGAGGCCATTTCACCCATTTCCCCTGGTCCTCCCTTTTGGGGGAGGATGTGGGTTTATCCGGCAATCACGGCGTTCCGTCGAACCTACCTGTTTCCTTGCAAAACCTTACGATCTGTTCCACCTTCAGGTCTTCCAGGTCTTCTTTCTCTAACGTGTCCACCCCCATGGTCTCCCATCTTATCCGTGAGTACATGGGGCACTCGGCAAGCAGGTGGAAGCTTGTTTCGTCGTCATCCATGCACTCTGGGCATTTGGGGTTTGTTTTCACGCCTATTAGTGTCAGGTGCCTGTTCAGTCGGCAGTGTCCTGTTAACACTTCTATGACGAGCCTCATGTTGCCTCTGGAGAGTTTCATCAGTTGGCTGGTCCTTTTTTTGTCTAGGCCTTTGATGAAGATCTTCGACTGTCTCATGACTGTCGAGGACTCCCATCTTTGGTTGGTCTCTACTACGGTTCTTCGGCTGATTACTCCCTTTGTTATTTTGTGGGCGATTGGTAGCCTTGGCTCCGGGCCCACCTTTTCGTCAGCCCCTTTCTTGGCCAGTTCATCAGCTATTTCGTTGCCCGTGTTGCCCTCATGTCCGGGTACCCAGGCAATCGTCACATCAGCTGTCTTGGACAGTTTTTCTAATGCATTTTTGCACTCTTTGACCATTGCTGATGTTGTTTCTGTCTTTGCAAGTGCCTTCAGCGCTGCCTGGCTGTCGCTGTATATGGTGACTTTTCCCGTGTTATTCATGGAGCCTACCATTTCTGCGCATATCATGATGGCATAGATTTCTGCTTGGAAGACACTTGCATACTTTCCTAGGGGTATTGACCTATTTGTTTCTGTTCCGTCTTCACATTTTATGTGTACTCCGGAGCCAGAGAGCTTGGTTGTTTCTTTCCTGGAGCCTTCTGTGTAGCAGATGGTACCACTGGTGTCCATCTTCCAGCCAACTAAACTAAGAAATTTCTATTCAAATAGAATTTATATACTATGCACAGGGTTGCCAGGTCTTTTTCGAATAAATACCAAACAGAGCAAAAAAAAACAAGTTTTAATCATTTATTTATATAATACAAAGTACCATTATACTAGCTAATATAACTTATGAAAAATATATTTTTTCTCACTAATACACGCTTCCAGCAATGTTTGATTTGCTTTAACTGCCCCATGCATTTCGCGACATTTCAGACTGAAATTACATCGTTTACATAATTCTGCCTTCACCATGTCCACACTTAATTTATTGTTGAATCGTTTATTAGGAAGAAAAAATTATCAGGAAAAAAATACTGAACTGCCCATACTTCGGTATTTTTGTTATACCGAAGACCGAACACAGTGCTAAAATACCGAACGGTTCGGTAGAATACCGTACACCTGGCAAGCCTGACTACGCAGGGGCGTAGCTACCGCCGTATCAATGATACGGGCCCCCCGGGCTACAAGGGCCCCCAGCATGTTCGGTTCCAGTAGATAGAAGAGCCTCCTCAGCCCTGTAGTGTTTGGGTAGAAAGGCCCACCACCAAGTTTTGATACATGTACGGTCACTTTGCGAGTACTCTCTTTTTGATCTAGCTCGTAACTGTGCTAATTTGGTGGGAAATTAAGGTCAGGTTTGTACCGATTGGTAAAGTGATTATTTTAATTCTCCATTATTTATAGATTTCAAAACTATAATGCATAATAAAACATTACTTGAGTAAATTAATAGTGATTTAGAAAGGTTTCCAACAAAAACTTGACTCGACCGCTAGAAAGTTCACAACAAGCGAATATAACCTAGTGTAAAGTACTTTGGATAGATAATGTTATCAATGTAAATATGTAAATAAACTGTAAACTTGTAAGTTGTGTGTGCTGTATTATATACAGGAATATAAAAAAAAAACAATATCATACCTCAATTTGTAGACATTCTACGATTTTCTGCTTCAATTCAACATCGTTACCGTCCGAATCAACAACTGACTGTATGATAGGCATTTTGTAGCCGGCACCGGCTCCGCACAGCCGGCATCCTCGGTAAATTTCATAAATAGTTTGTGTATCTTTATTTGAATTAATAATTCGATCCATTCTCACAAACTTGAACTTTTCACAAAAACCCTTAGAAAGTGACGACGACGCTTTTCCGCCATAACCACCATTAAAAATGTTGCCATTTTTTGTAAATGGACCTTTTTCTTTTTATCATTAGTACTACGGCTATGGAATCTAATTTTTTGAACACCAATTTTGAATTTCGACTATAATTATCTTTAGAACCAAAAAGATGAAAAATTACGTCAGGCAGGCAAGTTTATGTCCTTTTATTATTATAATTAAATGCCGCTCCGACCAGACATTTTGTTACCGTCAAAATATTTATCTTTGAAAAGAATAATTGATCAAATGGAACTAATACATTGATTGATGGCAATATGGTTAAGGGCAGATCCAGACTTAGAATCAAGGAGAAGAGAGGTCATAAAAAGCAAACCCTTCGCTCGCTACGTTCGATCGGTCAATTATTAATAAACAATATTAATTTTTTGTCGGCCTATTAGCAGTCCAGAGAGGGTAATATACTAATGCCCCCCACCCTTGGTACCGCCCTGGAATTGCCTGGAATACGGTGGAGAAAGCCTGAGAAAGCGCACCGGAAATGTCAGCAGGTCACAGACATTCAATTAATGGATGTCTGTGCAGCAGCATCGGCTCTAAAACATGAGTATCCAGTGCCGGTACACCAAAAAAAGGTATGAAATGTTGCTAGTTATCGCAGTTTGTACCGTTTTTTCTTTTTTAAAAACTACGTCGGGTGGCAGACAAGCATACGGCACGCCTGATGTGAAGCGGTTACCGTAGCCATAATAACGCTTGCAACATAAAATATTGCACGCGCGCCGCCACCCCCCCTGCCAACGCAGCATCTCCTTCCTTTCTTTCTGGTGACCTCACTCACTCGCAGGATGTGTTCCTGCGAGTGAGTGAGGTTGGTTGCGGTATTCTGTGAGGTGGAGGTACATTCCCCAGTCGGGTAGCTTACAATTACGCTCCCTACCTCTCTTTTCGCCAGAGCTTCGTTTGTCAGACAGCAGGGTGCACCACGTGCAAGTGAAGTTGGCTTTGGTTCAAGGGTCTTGATGAACTACTTACACCCCAAATGACCCCAATACCTACCTATATTCTTTATTTATTTATTGCACATAAATAAAATACATACAACAAGTATGCAGCAAACACAAAATAATGCGACAGTTTGCAGTTTTTATCTCTAGGAGATCTTTTCCAGCCAACCTATGCTGTGGGACGTTTTGTAAGATAACGGTTACCAAGATTTTAATTATAGAGTGGCGAGAAATCCCGTTGTTTCGCACTTCCGCTCATGCTAAAAACCAGCTTCTGTCATGATTGCGAGTTCGTCATACTACGTAGGATTTTGCTTTTTGATTTCGCTAGTACCTACCTACCTACCTTACCTATTATTATTATCTTTTTTGGCTTCAGTTGGTTCAGTTGGTTGCCACTAGTTGACCTGCCACTCAAACAACATGTACGAAGGAAATAAATTGAAATTATTTATTCTGTCATTGGGCCTCTTGGACCACTTTTAGACATTTTTTTATATACTAGCATTTCAGTATTGACCATTGGCGATGGCGAAGAAGAAATGCTTGAAAGAAACTTGCTAATATGGGTCCTTTAATTTTAAATTAATCGTAATAATACAACAATTGCAATTTAGTGTACGTATAAGTTTACATTATAATGAATGATTGCAATGTCGAAAGTATTTGTATACTTTACAATATTATCGTGTATTATGTATGACATTTGGGGTGTAAGTGATTCAACAAGATCTTTGAACCAAAGCCAACTTCACCTGCACGTGGTGCACCCTGCTGACTGACAAACGAAGCTCTGGCGAAAAGAGAGGTAGGGAGTGTAATTGTAAGCTACCCGACTGGGGATTGTACCTCCACCTCACAGAATACCGCAGCCAAATAACAATTCCCTTGAGGGTTGTTGTGTTCCTGCGAGTGAGTGAGGTCACCAGAAAGAAAGGAAGCAGATGCTGCGTTGGCAGCGGAGGTGGCGGCGCGCGAGCAATATTTTATGTTGCAAGCGTTAATATGGCTACGGTAACCGCTTCACATCAGGCGGGCCGTTTGCTTGTCTGCCACCCGAAGTAGTATAAAAAAAAAAAGACAAATATATAGTGTCAAATAATTACATGAAGGTACATATTGGACATTATGAACCTACACAGACAGAGTATTACGGATGCTACATAGTAGGTAATACACATTGTGTGTTTTATGTATCTAAATATGGGCTATGGAACATCGCGTGTGAAGGGAGGGGTAAGCGCTGATATTTTGAGATAATTTTAGTGCATATAACGTATAACACACATCCGTGTCCATGACACAGGCATACTCCATTTTCAGCGAAATTTATTGAGCTTATAAAATCGTCCGGTCGTTCTGTCTGTCCGTCCGTTGCCATGAAACTCAAAATTTCGAAATTCTGACTTCGGATTCTTGTAGAGCATCAAAAAGTAGTAATGTAAGTGACATTGGTTTTCCCATATCAATTCGGGAAAGTGGCCAAAATAAATAAATAAATAAATTTCGCTATGGTGGCGCATGCTGCACGTCCGATGTTTTATATTGAATTTGTTATTGTCAGGAGAAGGTTCATATTAAAGAAAAATATACGAAAGTTGCGCGAAAAATGAGAAAATTTAAGAAAATTGAACGACTCTAACTTTTCTAATGTAACTATGTCGTTTGATAGTCGTTTGACAGGCCGGGTTGCACGCCATTTGTACAACCAAATCGACCTACAATTTCATTTCTTACGCATTTCTCCAAACGTGACTAAATAATATTTGCATGGCTTAAATTCAACTTAAATTATGTGAATTATACATGCTTAGATATTAAATTAACGTAACTTCGATAATACAAGTTAAGCTACGTCTGGCCGGGTCACACCAATTGCTCGTTTGGTAACTACTTAAGTAATTTCGAAATAAGTGATTTTTTTAAATGTCATTTAAAATATGTTTTTTATGTGTAATTTATTGTAAATTAAAGTATGCATATTAATAACATCGAAAGTTATGTATAACAACTTCATAATCATAGAGATACATAGTATAAAATTCCAGAGAGAAAGAGAGTTAAAAGTCATGCGTTTATTATATATGTAGTAAAAAACACGCATGCGGTTAATTTACTATGACAGATCCCGCATGCGGGGCGAAAAACGCATGACTTTAAAAAGGCCCATAGCCCAGATATCATAGAGAATGCAGCTACTAAAGTGGTTAAAGACAACGTTTACTTTGGACAGGCCATACAGATGGGCCGGGGTAAATTCAACAAAGAGATCGATAGATGCATTCGACTGGGCTGGCCAACTTTTGAAAAGCTTCGGTACACTATCACCGCAGATATACTACAATGCTTAACGACCAAAGTGTTCAATCAGTGCGTCCCTCCGCTATGAGCTACGGTGCAGCCTGCAGGGACCTGGACGCTGACCGTTGGGCTGGTTCACAGACTAAAAGTTGCTTATCGAGCGATGGAGAGAGCAATGTTTGCAGTTTCTCTAAGAGATCGAATCCGGAACGAAGAAATTCGACGGAAAACCAAAGTGGTCGACATAGCTCTCAGAGTAAGCAAGCTGAAGTGGCAGTGGGGGAGGAAATTCCTAGAGTGGAAGCCACGTATGTGGCCCTAGATGGATCGACGACCTCAAAAAAGTAGCTGGTAGCGGTTGGATGCAGAAAGTGGAGAATCGCGTATGTTTGAAACCATTGGAAAAGGCCTATATCCAGCAGTGGTTAGTTACAGGCTGATAATGATGATATTAAAAACATTTCGTTGATGTATATCAGCAGTACAAGGAGGTCGATGTAATAGGTTTACGTACTTTATGCAAGTTGGATAATACTAACCAGTATTATCCAACGTTGGCCGAAAATACCTATTTAAATAATTTAATAAGTTTGGTGCTATCAAAATATTGCCGAATTTCATCTGCAACGATGGACTTCTATGCCTTGTTTAGTACTGTAATAGATGGCGCCACACTGTGACTCACACAGTAAACTATAAAAATGCAAAAATTCGTCACTAACAAAAATCTTCCTGGTAGCTCAGTTGGAAGAGCACTCGACCGGCCATCGAGAGGTCGTGGGTTCAAATCCCACCTAGGCGAGGGAGGTGAATTTTTCCATTTTTTTTAATATTCACTTATACTACTGCTTATGCTAATATTTATATTAGTGTTTATGGCATGCTGTGAGGATTGTTGATGATCCCAAACTTACAGACGGATTAGAACCTTTAAGTCTGAGAAGAGATTTTGCGTCCCTTTGTGTGTTCTACCGATTGTAAAATGGGGTGAGTTCAGAGGAGTTGTTTGACATGATGCCCACGACCTCCTTCTACAGTCGCACCGCTCGCCATCGACAGAGAATTCATCCTCACATATTGGAGCCTAAGTGGTCGCGTACTGTGCGGTTCCAGAGAAGTTTTCTACAGCATGGGGTTTTTCAAAAAGGGCGTGAAGAGCTTGTGGCGACAAACATATATAACCTTATTTGATAGTAACAAGTGTTAACAATTAATGAAAAGGAAGCATGACTACAACGAGTCACGTGACTTCCGGCGAGCCGACAGTGGGGCGAGGCGAGCCGATAGCGGCCGAGCCATCGTCTCTTCACTTGGGCAGCGACATTCAAGCGTGATGGACAGTTCTCTTAGCATTATTCTTGTGCTAGTTAATTATTTAAATCATTAGTTACCTCTTGTTGATTATAACGGTTTTGTTATACGGATACGTGATCCATTGTTCTTTTTTTAAAAACGAATTTCAGTCTTGGTTTATAATACAAGTATATAGTTACTCCTTTTGCAATTGTATTTAAATGATTTTGAAGTTAGAATGTGTGTCAATTGTCAGAACATTTTAGACATTTTTTGATTGTCATTCAGAGATTGGTACAAAGAAAATGTAATCACTACGTTTTAAGAGACGGATGTGCCATACAAATAGCGTAATTCTAATATGTATGAAATGGAAGCGAAAACAATCAGAATTTGTACCAAATTCGCTTCCGATTCATAGAGTCGTTTTTTTACCTTGAGTTGCGCCAGGCTGGATTGGTATCTGATAGTGAACTTACTATATTACATGTATTATTTTAATACTGAAATATAAGTTACAATATCTTGATAGAAGAGTATTTATCGCCGAAATATCCTCGCATATTACGGAGTATTATTCCTGCAAATAGCCTGTTCAAACAAAAGGAAAGTTACAATCAAGAAGTTCGGTGCCATCCCCACAGGCAAGCTTTTTATAGCGTCGGCAACGCGCATGTGATGCCCCTGGTGTTATAGGCGTTCATAGGCTGCGGTAGCTGCTTTCCATCAGGCGGGCCGTAAGCTTGTTTGTCACTCTAGTGGTATAAAAAAAAAATTAACCAGTAGTTAATCGTCTGATAATACGGCGCCACCGGCCGCCGACAGTGGGTCGCAAGGTCAGTTAGCGTGAATCCGCAAAGAATACCGTTATGGTTGTCTTGGCTCGAATAATCACGATATTACGTTTATGGGCTGGACTGGGAGACTTTTAAGATCATTTTTAGGCTTTGGCCCCATTGGATCAACATCATTTGTTATATATTATAAATCTACATATATAAGTGTTCTGAATAAATTTCTGTAGACAAGGGCGTCGCCATTAGAGATTCTATTTATTTATAAGTTTTATTTATTGTACAGTCATGAACTCGTGAAGCTTTACACGTTGGAGTCTGAACCGTTATTATTACAATCGCTGTAGAGGCTCGTACTACAAGTGAAAAGCTTCATGAGCTCTAGACTATACCTACAATACCTAGATAGTTTTCTTATTCTCCATATCAAACCCCCCCCCCCCCCATCAGCTGGCGACGACCAGCGCACACACGCATATAATACTCTTTTGTTTTATGGTCGAGTTTCGACCACTGGGCGAACCCTGCCCCCTTACCACCAACTCTTATTGCGATTCAATAACTGGATAGATTGCTTATTCATACCAATAAATAAGCAACTCTATTTCAAATGGAAGTAAGTAAGTAAGGGGGGTTCATAAAGGCCAGTAAACGTCAAAAACGAACACTCGTGAGAAAACTCACAAATTAGTTCGCCCAAGCAAGCCGACGATTCTGACGTATTGTTCCACTAAGCTTGTATAACATTTTTTTTTTCAAGACGTCACAATAATATAAAATATAGGTGAAATAATTATTTTAATAATTCGTATACTTATTAATTAATTATTTACATAATTGCTTATTACATGATTGCTTAGAAACTTCTCGAGATAATAATATGATAACTTGAAAATCATAATTTTGGACTCTCCCGAAAACGCTCCATAGAAAAGGCCACCACGTTATGACGTCACACATATTATTCTGTGGTCACACCTTGCTATTTTATGCCTTTGAGTATTTTTATATGCATTAAATCAGAAATTTGTACGATAGCAGCCAGTGCCGTAACAAAAGATATAGTATTTTTTATTGTTTCTACAATGGTAATATTTATTTTTTTATAATTTCATACCTTTAAAATGGACTTTCCCACCAAACTTTGATCGAACATAAAACACTTCGGACATAATTTATTAAAATTTTAAGAACGCAGATCGTTCTCGTTTTATGTATTTTACGTTACTGCTAAAGAGTTTTTATAATTTTGTAACATTGGCAACTAGCCTATTGATTGAAATAGATAAAAATGCCGTCTTCTGTATTTCAAAAAAAACATAATTGATGTTGATAGAATAATTAAAGCCCAAGAGGTCTCATATCACACGAACGTAAACAATAATATTAGATTTTTACAGGTACATACCATAAAAGTAGTACAGTCATATGGTAGTTTTACCGGGAAAGTTTTCCGGGAGTTTTAAAAATTGGCAATTTTATAGATTTTGATGTGCTCTTTCCGAATTTCAAATTTTCCACCTCGTATTTTTGCCGCTCGCGCCGCCATATTGAAAAAATGGCGCCTAAAAGCAGTTTTTTGGCAATATCTCCTTTTCGACTCATTTTACGATAAAAACAGTCTATTTCCTACAATTTATGTATTAACCTTTTATTTCATAAAATCAATAGTTTTTTTTTGCGTACGAACGCCGCAAAGTGAACTCCAACACGCGTTTTGGTCATTACTCATATACATACACCCAACCAGTGACATTTAATTTTAACTGATTTTTTGTGAATTATAGCAATAGAAAGCAAAAAAAAAAAAAACTTTAAACAACGTATGCTTCACAATATCAGTATCTAAAAAGTAAATTTAAGATTGCGTCGCTACCACTAACAGAAGCAGCAGCACGACAACATTCGTTCCGATAATATTTTTGGTCAATAATAGTCTCCGTTTCTTCTTCTTCATCGCTATCTTGTGATGGAACTGGAGTTATCACAGGTTCCGCTACAATTCGTACATATAATAGCCCCCTTACCACCATCTCTTAGGGGCCATCCATAAATTACGTCACACGAATATCATGATTTTTTGACCCCTCCCCCCGTCCTAGTCACAGCTGGTCACATTTGTGAGACTCCCCCCTCCCTAGAGTGACGTCACATATTTTGCAAATTTGCATCTATAGTTGCAAATGCTAAGTTTTTCGTTAATAGTTTAAAGTTAGTGTTTTAACACTTAGATTATAATAGATTTTGAAATGTTACGTCACAAAAATTTAGGACCCCTCCCACCCCCTTGTCACACAATGTCACACATCGTCGACCCCCTCCCACCCCTTTAACGTGTGACGTAATTTATGGATGGCCCCTAATTCGGTCCAGCCGTTTTGGAGGAGTTTGGTAACAAACACCAATACACGAGAATTTTATATCTATATATTTTTTATTTATACTACGTCGGGTGGAAAACAAGCATACGACTCGTCTGATATGAAGCGTACCGTAGCCATATAAATAAATAAATAAATATTTCTGGACAATTTACACAGCGCCATCTAGTCCCAAATTAAGCGCAAAGCTTGTGTTATGTGTACTAGACAACTGATAAATGTACATAAATACTTTTTTTTTTGTAAATATATACTTATAATGCAAAAACACCCAGACCTAGACAAACAGACATGTTCATGCACACAAATGTTTGTATTGTGCAGGAATCGAACCCGCGACCTCGGAGTCAAAGTAGCCTAACCTAACCATTCGACCACCGAGCTCGTCAAAATAATTAACGCTTGCAGCATGAAATATTACTCGCTCGCTGCCGCCTTCGTTGTCAACGTTGCAACTCCTTTTTAATGTTCCGTACCTCAAAAGGAAAAACGGAACCCTTATAAGATCACTTCGTTGTCCGTCTGTCTGTCTGTCCGTCAAGAATTTCTATGTCGAGAATGCGTGGAGGTATCAAGCTGAAATTTGAACTGTATACTCAGGTCTACGGTCCCATGAAGACTTAGGGTACTTCCCGTTGACCTAGAACTATGAAATTTGGCAAGTAACATCGTTATAGACTACCATTACAGGAATAAATCTCAAAACTATACATTTGTAAATAAATCTTAAAAAATAGGGGGTCTATATTTTTTATAGGGTGTCAAAATTTCAAATTGAAACTACTAGTTCAAATGGGGTATCATATGAAAGGGCTTGATGTACACATTGCAAAATATATTTTTCTTCCAACTATGCTTTAATTTCATCACAATCACACTAAAAACTCAGTACAAAACGAGTCTTTAATGCTCTAGAGCAATAAAAATGTATGAAATTTCATTATTGCACAGTTTTTTTTAATCGCACCAAAAGGTGCCAATCTCAATGGATTAGCTCTATTCGGCCAGCCGATATCAATACTTTTTTTTTCGTACGTATTATTCGTTTCGATCCTACTTGTTCCAAATTTAAAAAATGATTGCTGCTAACTCTGAGTTAAAAATGAAAGAAATTTAAAAAAGTGATTTGGCGGGAACTTTGTTAATTTTGTTTGACAATATATTTGGAAACGATAAAAGTGTGATACTATCTGATTTTGAGTGCTTCGGCTTCGAATTAAAATGGAATCATCTAGCGACACATTAACTCCGGAAAACATTCTAAATGAAGCCGACAGTGTTATAGAAACTTCTATTTTAACTGTTTGATATGAGTTTCTTTTATCTACTATTCCTATAGGTATTAGTTGAAAGAAAAGCAGATTATGCACCTCGCCTTAAGTAATTTATATTGCCCTCGTGCCTGTTAGATTAGAGCCCTCGCTAACGCTCGGGCTCTAAATCAGGCACTCGGTGCAATAATAAATTACTTTGTGCTCGATGCAATAATCTACTATTATTTATTTTTTTCGACGTATTATTTCCTATTTATAATGAAAAATATCAAATTTAATAATGATCTACGTACGGAACCCTCGGTGGGCGAGTCCGACTCGCACTTGTCCGGTTTTTCTCTGGTGACCTCACACACAGGAACACAACAATCCTCAAGGGAATGTTATTTGGCTGCGGTATTCTGTGAGGTGGAGGTACTTCCCCTGTAGAGCAGCTTACAAGTACGCTCTACGTTAAGATTGACATGCGCAACGATGCCATCGACCTCCTCGAATAGTTTTTTTTTATACCACTGAGGTGACAAGGATACGGTCCGCCTGATGGAACGCTGTTACCGTAGCCTATGGACGCCTGTAACACCAGAGGCATCACACGCGCATTGCCGACCCTGTAAAAACCTCTTTACGCCCTATTTGAAGAACCCCATGCTGTAGTCTCCACGGAAAACCTCAACGGGCTGTTCATTCCACAGCTTGGTAGTACGTGGAAAAAACCTCTCTGGAACCGCACAGTACGCGACCACTTCGGTTCTAAATAGTTCTAATGTGTGAGGATGAATTCCCTGTCGATGGCGAGCGGTGCGACTGTAGAAGGAGGCCGTGGGCATCACACAACTCCTCTGAACACACCCCTTTGTACAATCAGTAGAACACACATAATAGTGAAATATTAATATAAAAATTAATCTTCTGAGTTATAACACTGAAGTTAAAGTACAGTTAAACTAACCAACAGTAAAACTGATGACACAATAAACGATTAAACTTAGAGAAAGGCGTTACAAATGGCAGTTTCTGAGAATAAAAGCGCAGATATAATGTTAATTCTGTTATCTTAACTTTGTTATGAACACTTAAAGCTATAAAAGTGATTTGTTATGTCATTTCCTAGTGTTCCTTATAAAAAACTGGCAAAGTGCGAGTCAGACTCGCGCACGAAGGGTTCCGTACCATTATTTATACAAACGACAAAAAAATCATGTCTGTTGTTGTATTGTATAAAACTAAAATAAAACAAATATTTAAGGGGGGCTCGCTTAAATATTAGTTTTATTTTAATTTTATTATTTATTTTTAAAGTGAATAACTAAATATTCCGTCAATATTTCAAGCATTTACTTATTGCCTTGCCGTTATCACTATCGAGCAAAAACGAGCAAAAATAAATTACGTTTGTTGAATGGGAGCCTCCTTAAATATTTATTTTATTCTGTTTTTTAGTATTTGTTGTTAGGCAGATGGTAGTGCCGCTATGGCACTACCATCTGTGAAAATTCCAACTGTCTAACTATCACGGTTCATGAGATACAGCCTGGTGACAGACGGACCGACGGATAGCGGATTAGCGGAGTCTCAGGAATAGGGTCCGTTTTACCCTTTGAGTACGGATAAAAATGATAAAAACGGCATTTTTCACCCCTGATTAATTATGATAAGTTCTGCTACCAATCCGCTTGCGTACTCGGCGCAAGAGCGGTGCGGGTAAAGGTCCTCTCGTCTGGTTGGTTTACTGGACGAGAGACTTACATCCCCGTGATATAACCGGAAGGATGGCTGACACTAGGGTTGCCAACTATACTGTTCAAAACAGTATTATACTGTTTTTCACTACATTATACTTTTAACTGTTGGAGAAAAATAAAGTATACAAATACTGTTTCAGCATCAAAATGCTAACACTAGTGACATACTTAGACGCTCATACAATTTTTTTAAAATTTAGTCATTAATAGTATATAACTATTACTTTAATTAAAAAATTGCTCCCGATTAAATTTTAGTAATAATTGTGGTGTAAGTAATATTTAAAAAAAGACTATAAATAATAAGTTGTACGAGAAGCTCTAAAACATGTATTTAAAACATTAAATAAATAAAATACTGTTCATCTTTCTAAAATACTGTTTAATATTCTTCTCAGACCTAAATATACTTTATTTCATGTAAAAAACGTTGGCATCCCTAGCTGACACACATGCTGCGCGTCCGATGGTTTTATTTAGTTTTGAGAAGTTATGTTATTATTAATTTTGTTTTGTTGTAACGTCTACAATTTATTATGTTTTACGAATTCCTTGAGAACTCGCCCAATTTCAGCAATTAATACTTATTATCATTAAAAATTAAAACATAACGAATTGTTTTTATCCACTCACGTGTTTGCATCATTTAGCCGCGCAGCACACATTACACATCACTAGTCGGCAGTGATGTGGTTACAAAAAAACCGGCCAAGTGCGAGTCGGACTCGCCCACTGAGAGTTCCGTTTCCGTTTCCGGATCATTATAAATTTGATATTTTTCATTATAAATCAGAAATAATTCGTCGGAAAAAATAAATAAAATATATTTCGCAATGTGCACATCAAGCCCTTTCATATGATACCCCATTTGAACTAGTAGCTTCAATTTGAAATTTCGACCTTCTATAAAAAATATGGACCCCCTATTTTTTAAGATTTAATTACAAATGTATAGTTTTGAGATTTATTCCTGTACTTGTAGTCTATAACGATGTTACTTGCTAAATTTTATAGTTCTAGGTCAACGGGAAGTATCCTATAGGTTTTGATTCCCTTGAGAATGTCGAAATATGCGTTTTTTGCTGAATAAACAGCCGTAACTTTTTTTTACGTAAACTGAGCAATATGATTTTTTTACAACTTCATGGGACCGTAGACCTGAGTATACAGTTCAAATTTCAGCTTAATACCTCCACGCATTCTCGACTTAGAGGATCTTGACAGGCAGACGACAGACAGACGGACAACAAAGTGATCTTATAAGGGTTCCGTTTTTCCTTTTGAGGTACGGAACTCTAAAATTGTAAACGACACCACTGTGGTGTCGTTCAGTGGTGTCGTTGACAATACACGCAAAAGTTGATTGCGTATAATTTTCTCGTTCAAGTAATTCAGACCGAAAATGAACCGGATTATCTGGTTTTGTTTGCGTTCCAGTTCACTAAGCAGCAGCTTTATTATGTCCTATTGTTAGAAGTTCAATGCCAAACTGGTATTTTGGTATATTAGTAAACAATCTTAGCTATTAACCCGTAATATAGGTACATTAATGACAAATAGGATAGGAATTAAACAAAATAAGTAAGTACAATCTTGTAGGTAGTAAAACATGTATGTCATCATCAGACATTATCACCAGCCTGTATGTACCCACTGCTGGATATAAGTCTTCCCCAATGCTTTCCACCAAATACGATCCTCCGCCTGCCACATCCAGCCGCTATCTCGGACCATCTAGAGGGAGGGCCCAACTCTTTGTCGACCTAACAACATGTATTGTATGTACTAGATACAATTAACGCTTAAAAAGTCTTCAATCTTCGTCTGCCGCTCGCTTACCCGCTTACAAGTGGCTAGGTCAGGTACTTTTATAAGGACCGATATTTGATACTGGTCGCTTTCAGCCTGTGTTTCGAACTAACGAAAGGCAATATCTAAGCATGTAAACGCTTCAGAAGCACCAATTACGTTTTCATCTTCATTGAAGTTGATGAGGTGCTAGCGGTGGCGTCAGTTTTATTAGTCATGAGGTCTAAAATTTCGGGCGGGCGTAATAGTTCGGATAAGCGGTCGTTCGGATAATCGACGTTCCACTGTATGTACCACACATCCTGTTCTCTGGGAGTGTGATCTTTGTCGGCGGGAGCGGGACATGTTGAATTCCTTGCGTGTCACATCCGGGGTAGTATACTATTCTGATTTGGTAGTAACAAGGGAGAATTACCAAGCATTCAGAAGATTTTGCATATTATTGGAATCGATGTGTTAGGTAACAACTCAATGTTTTAGGTCCCCATTATGTTTAGACACTTAAAATCCGTGGTACACGGCGGTTGAACTTCACTTGACTAGCCATCTCTTTTAATGCCTTATTTGCCATATTGCTGTTTCTCACATTGCTAAGAGGGGAAGTAAAATTCCAAAAGCTACTTACTCCTACTAATTTCTTATGATTAAATTCGTTGTGAGTTTCAAGCAATGAGAATTGGTTTCAAGGCAGCCGTATTCTTACCCCCAGGATTGCAATGGATTGAATAAATTAATGGATGGAATAGAGTCGCTTATTCATTGGTATAAATAAGGAATCTATTCAGTTATTGAATCGCAATAAGAGATGGTGGTAAGAGGGCTGTACTGTTCATTGCCTTTTTTGATGGTCGCCGCTGTTAATTCTCGCTACACAGGAGACAGTGGTGGGAATGCGTGGTGGGCCCCCGTCCCGCTTCTATCACTATTTCACACAATAACCCTCAAGGAAATTGTTATTTGGTTGCGGTATTCCGTGGAAGTACTTCAGCAGTAAGGCCGCTTAAAAATGCTTCAGACCCACCGTACCCCTGGCCGTACCTCTGGTGGTACGGTGGGTATTTTAAATTTAAACCATACCACTAGCTAATAGTGTTGTAAGTATCACTAATTTAAGCCATTTCAAATAATAAGTTTAATATAATACACGTTGTATCAGTAGCGGGATTATAAATATGCTATGTCTTTACCTCTCTTTTCGCCAGAGCCTCGTTTGGCAGTCAGCAGGGTGCACCACGTGCAGGTGAGGTTAACTTTGGTTCATTGGAGTTGATGAATCTCTTTACACCCTAGAAGATTCACCCTTACCCTTGCAGGGATATAAATAGCATGCATAGAATAAAATGCCGTACAAAGTCGGACGCCTTTGTACGGCATTTTATTCTATGTAAAGATTTATAATAAGTATTATTTTATATTAAATATATTATTATATTATATTTTTTAAGGTTTTTAGTTTTAGGTTCATTGTTCTAGTATATATTTTCAGCGAAATTTATTGAGTGTATAAAATCGTCCGGTCGTTCTGTCTGTGCGTCAGTTGCCACGAAACTCAAAATTTCGACATTCTGACTTCGGATTCGTGTAGTGCATCAAAAAGTAGTAATGTAAAGTGGCCTTGGTTTTCCGATATCAATTCGGGAAAGTGGCTAAAATATAGTAGTTTATGAAACTGTTGCATAATAAGGGTTATTAAAATACGAGTGTGAGTTTATAACACGAGCCGAAGGCGAGTGTTATAATAATACCACACGAGTATTTTAATACCTAATTATGTGCAGTTTCATACACTACTTTATCTAATCTCATGAAATATATGATAATAATATTTTAAATACAACCATGAAGTTAATCTATCAGCTATAATTCTTACATAAAAATCCATTTGCAGATCGAGCATGCGTAGTGCGCATGCGCGACGCGCCGCGCGGCGCCGCGTTCACAGATTATGTAGAAAAAATTTGCATAGTTGCAATGTATTTGCATTGCAACCTGTTTAAAATACCTGTATCCAGGGCTGAAGCTGTATCGAAATGGTAAAAAAGTTATTTTACGATACAGTTGTCCATAGAAGAGCTGTATCGTAAAATAACTTTTTAAATTTATTTTGACAGCTTGTGCGTAAAGACTGTCATTATGATACTGTGTTTAGTTTTTTAATGTGTAAATTTCAGTATGAGATTAGATAAAATAAATTTCGCTATGGTGGCATTGGTAATAATATATGTAATTTATCTTATAGTATATACCATTTATGTCACTTGTAATTATTTGACATTATATATTTCATTCAGTTAATGTTTTATTTAGTACAATAACGATTTACAAACAAACAAACAGTACTTTTTGTCTCTTGATATCAAAATCTCGTTTCTGATTAGTTCAGGAATTGTCTTTGACTTTAAAAATTGATGGAGATCTAACTTTTTTAATCGTGATTATAGCCATGCTTAAAGCACTATCAGAATGTTATTGCCAATTTAGCGTGGTAGAGGAGCTGATGAAAGGTGTTTGTATGTAGTTAAAATAACACAGGTTCTCCTTTTTTAAAATAATTATAAGTCGCTATATAGAAATATTTTACAAAGAGTAATAATAGGGATTTTTTTTATGACAAATAAAAAGAAAACGAAAATGAACGCAGTGATGAGATCTATGACAATGATAAGCTTTTTTCATGTTGGAAGCTCCCGCCACACCAACAATAAAAAGTATATATACTAAAGATGGTAGTAAACAGGCAGTCAGCAGAATATTACGTTGATAATCGAAATAAGATTGTTTTTCTGATGCTCCACACTTAACTTTCGCCATGGCGACAGTTTGTATGTAACTGTTCTTGCATTTTATTAGTAAGGCAAAAACAGCCGGCGTTGTCGCACGCAAACTCGGCTGTACCGTTGATACTTTCTTTGCTTCCGATAAAAAAAATAAACGTAAAACCCCTGGCCGGTTGCGCGCTTAATTTTTATTATAAAAAGAAAATTATCAAAATAAGTGTAGTGATGTGACATGTATTCGATTTGACAATTATTGTGTTTTTTTGTTGGACATAATTTTTATCGATATTGGAAATTACATCAGGTATATTAATCTAGTAATTATTTGCATGCCCAATTAGCGAAATAACTAAACCTGATGTAACAAACCTAATACAAATGATATACGTATTTATATATAAAATAAAACAAAATGAGGTGGAAATGGCTCGCCCGAGTAATATACATGTATACGAATACTGTTATGTATAAATATAACAATATACAAAAAGGAGGTGGAAATGGCTCCTCTTTAGAGACCATCCCAACCTCACATAGTGCTCTCCATAGATCACGGCTCTGTAAAAGTGAGGTAGATCGACTAGGACTTCTTTATTGCTTCCATCTTACTCACTCAAGACTACAATTCGAATAAATTATGCGTGTAAAAGATCAAAAGTGTTGTAATTATATATAGTATGAGAGAGAGAGAGAGTATGAGATAATAAAAATACAAAACAATAAACATAAAATCTACTGAAATTACAATTCCATAGAGGGTTGTTGTATTTTTACAACTAAAGTAATAGAAAGCTCTCGATTAGGTTCTGCGTGTACATTTCTACCTCATGCATGACTCATGAGTATTGAGAACCTCGGTGGTATCGTTGTGCGTATTAGTCCAATCGCACACGTAAGTTAAGCAACGTCGACCGTAGCCTGTCCATTGACGGGTTTATTTATCTCGAGCTCCGTGCTTCGGAGAACACGTTAAGCTGTCGGTCCCGGCTGCGGTTATTGGATGACAGTCGTTAATCGAAGTCAGTGGTTTAGGCGGTTTGGCCTCCGCCAACCCTCAGTTGAGTAGCGTGGTGGAGTATGCTTTAAACCCCTTCTACTGAGGGGAGGCCCAGCAGTGAGATGAAAAAGGCTTAATGACGATACTCATAAGTATAAAAATATGTTAACGGTAATCGAGAAAAATATCTGATATTACATATTAATATTTTAAATAGGTGAATTATGAAACAGTTGAACCATATCAATCAATTCGTGCAATTTGCAGTGTGTAAAAGATCTATAACCAAAGTGCCCCGAAAGGGGCCGTCGCTCTTTCTTCTTCTACCCAATACAAAACAATGCATCGATTGTGGCTAATTATGTACGTAATTTAAAAGTGAAATGATACATTAACGCGGATCATTCAAAGGCGCGTAAATAGGTGAAAAAGCTACAAATCATTGACCCAATGAGTTGCACTCGTTCACACTTATCGTTATTTGTTTTCATTTTATTTTTTTATTCCTGGACAAATTAAAATTACACACTGACACACAAAATTATCATCTATCTATGTACATGGGAAATTGTCTAATGCCATCTTTATATGTACATTTACTTTTATTATCTTTGTATATACCTACCTTTTGTGCAAATAAATGATTATTGATTGATTGATCTAGTCCCAAATTAGGTAAAGCTTATACTATGGGTATACCTAATAAAGTGTTTTTTCGTATTCCACGCGATACGAAAGTACGAAGATGATGAGAAAGGATAATGTATATGAGTTTAAAAGTATTTATAGATATCATACTTGAGAGAGCTTAAATAATATAATACATATTACGTTTAAATTATAATGATATAGACGTAAATTAGGAGTTTAGGAACAATTTTAATGGCAAATTGTTATTTATAGGTTATGTATGATTTGTTGTAAGTAAGTATTATTTAAACATTTATGAATAAAAATCAATTCATTTCTCATTCAATTCATAAAGTTGTGATTTTTTTTATACTACGTCGGATGGCAGACAAGCATACGGCCCGCCTGATGTGTAGCGGTTACCGTAACCGTATTAACGCTCGCAACATAATGTATCACTTGCGCGCCGCCACCCCCGCTGCCAACGCAGCATCTCCTTCTTTTCTGGTGACCTCACTCACTCGCAGGAACACAACAGCCATCAAGGGAATTGTTATTTGGCTGCGGTATTCTGTGAGGTGGAGGTACATTCCCCAGTCGGATAGCTTACAATTACGCTCCCTACCTCTCTTTTCGCCAGAGCTTCGTTTGTCAGTCAGCAGGGTGCACCACGAGCAGGTGAAGTTGGCTTTGGTTCAAAGATGTTGATAAACCACTTGCACCCCAATTCGCTGCCGGCACACGTATTTTCCTATTCCCATAATCCAGGATCATTTAGACAAAGCGTGAAGAAATACGTACCTACATAGGTCTTCAAGGGATGGACCGCCAGCTCTGCGCTATCACAATGATGGCGGTCCTCACATACAGTCTTCCCCTGTCCTTTCCCTCAAGGGTTTTCATTTTGACCGACCACATTAACTAAATACCTACCACTTAAATAAAGGAATAATTAAAATCACGTACCCTTATTCTATTAACTAACGAGCTGGGAGTTTTGACGACACCGGTTGCCGAATGGCAATAGGTGTTTTGATTCCAGGGTCGTGGGTTCGATCCCCGCACAAGTCAAACTTGTGTGCATGAACAAGTCTGTTTGTATTGGGCTAATTGATTTCTGTACATTATTATGTATGATTTAACAAAAAGAAACGTTAGCTTACTTGTGCGAACTAATTGAATGAAAAAATGAATGAATGAATGAAAAGTTTATTACATTAAGCAGACAGACACTTACAGAAGTATACAACATAAAAAATCATTGTACATAATTATGTAAGTATTATAGAAACACGTCTATATAAAATTATCAACATTGTCAGGTGTGTCCACATGCCTAACTTAAAAGGATTTCACTCAGTTTATATCAGGGCATGAAGCAGGCACTGATTTTCAGTGAAACCCGTTAGTTGGTGAGACACTTGGCTCACTTTATTGGGAACGCTTAATGGCTTAATGACATAATCTATAAAAATATAACCATCATTGATAACAATAAACTGTGTTTGAACCGTTGTTCTAGACTAGAGTAACAGTTAAACGTATACCTAATGTACCTAATAAAATCAGTAGTTTGCGTCACCGGAGGCGCTACCAGCTACCGACTTGTTGCCTAAGCGCAAATAGCTGGTATGCGCGTCGTAAATATACCCGTGTACATTGCAAAGACTGTTTGAAAGACTTTGCATGAGTACGTAGGTACTGCATATTAGTGACAATAATAACCACAAGTTAAGTTAATTAAAAAAATCAAAAACCCGACTGCATCGACAACAGATTAATTAATCACGCGTAACATAAATATAATTCCATACAAGCAAAGCCGCAGGCAAAAACTAATATATCAAATATATATTTGAAATAAGGTCATCGAGACCTTTATTTTGATACCCATATCTATATATTTAGAAGAAAATAAAATTACTGCAACGCAATTTTGCGGCTCACAGCCGCCATATTATTTTTTTTATATTTGATGTAGCCTATGTCACTCTCGCAGCAAATACGAATCTAACGACACCTCTCAAGCTAAAATCCATCCAGCCGTTCAGGCTGCAGAGCGTGCCAAACAAATTATACATACATACTCTCAAAAAACATATCCCTCCTTCTGTCGCAGTCGGGTAATAAAAACACTTTATTGCATCAAGAATTGAAAATCAAAAATATAATACACGTGAGAGTTTCTTTTTTTTATATGTGAGAGGGTCAAACGAGCATGTGGAAATACCCTGATGGAAAGCAATGACTACCGCCCATGGAGATCAGCAACATTATACTCCTTTCTGGTGACCTCTCTGACTCGCAGGAACACCACAACCCTCAACGGAATTGTTATTTGGTTGAGATATTCTGTGAGGTAGAGGTACTTCCCCAGTCGGGCAGCTTTTTTTATGTGAGAGGGGGGCAAACGAGCATGTGGGTCACCTGGTGGAAAGCAATCACCACCGCCCATGGAGCTTAAAAAATACGCTAGGTTGGCTTTGGTTCAAAGATGTTGATGAACCACGTACATCCCAAATAAATACATACAAACTATAAAAATACACACAAAATAAATACAAATTCTTTATTGCACCCAGAAATGAAAATCATAGAACAAATATGTACTTGTTGGGAATTTATCGTAATTAAATGTCAGCCATTATGGCCATCTCTACCCCCGACCCATCATCTTCGACTCTGTTATGTCTTGTTTCCCATCCCTAGTAGTTCCAAATTTAAATCAACAACTTTTTGGCGCGACTTGGTGAGTGCGTGCGTTTGAGCTTAAAGACAAATATGTCTATTGCTATTGATTCATAATTATGGTTTTAACTATAGATAAATAAGTATTTCTGGACAATTAACACAGCGTCATCTAGTCCCAAATTAAGCGCAAAGCTTGTACTATCGCTAACAGCTGATAAATGTACTTAAATACATTTTTTTTTGTAAACATATACATAAAATACATAGAAAATACCTAGACCAAGACAAACAGGCATGTTCATGCACACAAATGTTTGTCTTGTGCCGAACCCGCGACCTCAGACCTCAGACTCTAAAAGCAGCCATTGCTAGCCATTCGACCATCGGGCTCGTCTATAATTATATTAGATCATAGATCAGTATTATGGTCCAAGTAATCATTTGAGTGCATAACTTAGTAGAATCGTTGATGACTCGACTCGACGCGGACGTCCCGATTCAAACACTTTTAGTAGTATTTGAATCTGTCGAGACGTGCCAATACAACGTACCTAACGGCTAATGCGCCCCGTGTGCCAACCTTCCGGTTATATCACGGGTTGCGAGTCTCTCGTCCAGTAAACCAACCAGACGAGAGGACCTTTACCTGCACCGCTTTTGCGCTCAGTAAACCAACCGAGCACGCAAGCGTAGCAGTAGCAGGTCTTACTCCGCTTTCACCTGCATGCAGGCTACTTACGTACTCTTGAGTCGAGTAGCTCGTGGCGACCGACGCTCAGAGAACCCAAGCATCGGGGCCCTACCACCACTCCCCATTCTCCATGATGGGTAACCGGAGCTGTATGTGCCAATGCAGAAAAATTGCATCGGTTTTACTGTTGTTACAAGTTACGTAAGAACAAGATTCCTGAAGATATTATTCGACATGCTCTGAAGCCGGGAAAAAGATAAAGAAAAAAAGGGGTGTGACTGTTTCATGGACACAGCCGCTATATTATATGCACTAAAATTATCTCAAAATGGCAGCGCTTCCCTCTCCCCTGCACACGATGTTCCATAGTTCCTTACTTAGCGTAATTAATTCTATGATCCTTCATCTATCCTGTGGTGTGATTGAATTTTAGATGGAGATGATAGATATGTAACTGCAACACCAAACTGTATCCCTCGATTTTGTTATCATTCATTTTTTTTAATTACCTCTCTATGGCAGCAATAGGCTTGTGAACCATTTTTTTTCGATTTGTTATTTAAAGACATCACATAATATAACTAAAGGTGAAAGAATTACTTCGATAGGCTAAAAACTTCTCGAGATATGATAACTTGAAGATCACAATTTTGGACTATCCCGAAAACGCTCCATACAAAAGGCACACAGTATTATGACGTCACGATACTCTATTTTATATGCATTAAATCAGAAATTTGTACGACAGCTATGTTAAATATTGCGTTTATGTAGCTAGTGCCCTAACAAAAGTTATAGTATTTTTTATTCTTTCTACAATGGTAATATTTATTTTTTATAATTTCATACTTTTAAAATGCACTTTCCCACCAAACTTTGATCGGCCTTAAAACACGTCAGATATAAGGTATTAAAATTTTGATCGTTCTACTTTTATGTATTTTACGTTACTGATAGCGAGTTTTTATAATTTTAGAACATTAGTCACACGCCCATTATAAATACGTATTCAAGTCAAAATACAAAGACGGGCTCTAAAGGATATTGATTCCAGAGCCGTAAAGCTATTTTATAAAATAAATTAGTCAATTCAAACATTAGACCGAGTATATGCTTTTCAATTCGCTCAATCATTAGCAACTTTCTATTATTGTATAGATGTATTTGTCTCTAGTGAACTGACATACTTACAATAACGGGAGTTTTAAAGATGGTAGGTAGGCCTGCACCGTCTGTATACCTATACATTCACATGCAAATTTGGAACGATATCTAGACTGGGGTGTAAGTGGTTCCCCAATATCTTTGAACCAAAGCCAACTTCACCTGCACGCGGTGCACCCTGCTGACTAACGAACGAAGCTCTGGCGAAAAGAGAGGTAGGGAGCGTATTTGTAAGCTACCCGGCTGGGCAATGTACCTCCACCTCACAGAATACCGCAGCCAAATAACAATTCCCTTGAGGGTTGTTGTGTTCCTGCGAGTGAGTGAGGTCACCAGAAGGGAAGAAGATGCTGCGCTGGCAGCGGGGGTGGCGGGGCGCGAGCGATATTTTATGTTGCGAGCGTTAATATGGCTACGGTAACCGCTTCACATCAGGCGGGCCGTATGATTGTATGCCACCCGACGTAGTATTAAAAAAAAAAACTACTTAGTTCTTTTTTAAGTGGGCGATTAATGCGATTATGAATCAAAGGAAATTGTGGGTCAATGAGGTCCAGACAGGCGATGATGGTTGATTTTTAACACTGAATTGGAGGGCGGTTTAGCCTGTGATGGGAAAAAAAAATGGGACGTAGCTGTGTCGTGGACACGGTCGTGTATTTTACGTGAATACGTTATATGCACTAAAATTATCTCAAAATGGCAGCGCTCCCCCGCACTCGATGTTCAATAGTCCTTACTTAGCGTAATAAATTCTTTGATCCTTCATCAATCCCGTGGTGTGATTGAATTTTGGATGGAGATGATAGATATGTAGCTGCAACACCAAACTGTATCCCCTGATTTTGTTATCATTCGTTTTTTTTAATTGCCTCCCGATGGAAGCTATTTTAAAGACGTATTCAGGGCAAAAATACGCAAGAGAAAATACGGGAAATAAATCTGTTATTTATAAAGCCTACTGTTCCACGTAATTAAATTTATTTTTACCGACCGGTTTCGCCTTAAGGCGCTATCAAGGTAAAGAAAATGCAGATGATGTTTGTATTTAAAAAAAATGCAAACGCAATCTTACCTTTATAATGCCTAGAGGCAAAACCAGTCGGTAAAAATAAATTTAATAACAATAATTTAATTAAAAACAGAATCCAATTTCATGCAGCTCAGAGCAGCTCCAATCGTCGGTGACCCAATGATCTCGGATCGATTGGACTCTCTCTACACGCAGAGATGTAGCGTCTCTTTGCATTCTATACAAATTATATCGCAGGGAGTGCTCGGATGACCTGTTTGATTTGATACCTGCAGCTGAATTCCACTATCGTACTCGCCATAAATTAAAATTCCATCCATATCATCTTGATAATTGGCGATCTACTACAGTACGTTTCCTAAGACATTTTATACCACGAACAGTGAAACTGTGGAATCAACTTCCCTCAGCGGTATTTCCGAACAACTACGACATGGGTGCCTTCAAGAACAGAGTTTTCATTTTCCTTATAAGGCTGGCAACGGTTCGGCGACCCCTTGGTGTCGCTGGTCTTCATGGGCGTCGGTGATTGCTTCCACCAGGTGACCCACATGCTCGTTTGCCCCCCACATAAAAAAAAATGCAGCAGATCGAATGTTATGCGAGTACATACATTTCTGAGATTCATTATTATTATATAATAATGAATAATAATAATTATATATATTATTATATGTAATCACTACATAGTATAAAACAAAGTCGCTTTCTCTGTCCCTATGTCCCTTTGTATGCTTAAATCTTTGAAACTACGCAACGGATTATGATGCGGTTTTTTTTAATAGATAGAGTGATTCAACTGGAAAGTTTATATGTATAATATATGCATAACATAGTAGAAAAACACTGATAATTTAGAGGTTTCTAATGTGATGTCGTAAATAAACACATTTTTTTGCTCTTTCATTGCAAACGCTGGCTGAACCCAACGAGATAGATCAAAATAATGTAGTACAGTATTGTTCACCTTAAAATGGTCTACAAAAAAGTTCGCGATGGTATATGTCTATCTCTTAGTGGTAACACACAATAACCGTTATTTTATCCTTTGCTTTTTACAAGAAATAATGCCTTATTTACGAAGCGATTTTAAGCAATACAGAATTAATCCTTATCCAATTAAGTACCTTAAATACATTGCGCATTTAATATAGATCAATATGGCCCTTCACAGCATGTAATTTAAATGAATAGTTTAGAAGATATTACACATTTAAAATGCAGAGACATAACGGCTGTGGCGGTACCGGCCGCGGAGCCGGCGGCGTGTGCCTATAACTGGGGAAGGACTGGATAGGACAAAGCGCAAAGACCTTCTGTAGTACATTTAGTATCAGCATTGCACCCGTGCGAAGCCGGGGCGGGTCGCTAGTAATATATATAATATGTCCGCAGGGCAGCTTGTGTGGCGAGCTGTTGTGTGAGTAGCGACACCACGGACCCGAGTCACCAGAGAGTCGGTCAGGGCCTTCGTATCCGACGTGTCTTCATCGGTCGGAGTGTAAACACAAGAAGGCCCGCAGGACTCTCAGCTCTGGCTTGCCTTCATCGGCCGTCCAGAGTGGAGCCGCTAGAGCTATATGCTCCAGGGGTGGAAGTGTTAAAGGGCATCACGCCGCGAGTAACTTCGGAGAAAGCGCAGCACACCTCTCGACATCCCTGAGTCACTCACACCGGTGTTGCCCCCGGCCGTTTTCCTGGCATTTCGGGGGCCCATCTAGTGAGTGGCAAGCCACCGCCTGCCGCAAATAACTAGTAATAAAAGCAGTTATGGCAGACGTCTGTCCCTCTTCTGTAATAGCACGGTATTTAGTTCACCCAGATCTTATCTCCATAGCCCATTTATTTTCCATCACACTTCGCAATAGTCTCAACGCCTGCCGAGACCTGCTCATGGGTATGTCGTTCTATTGACATATCCTGGAGCGGGTCACGACGGGCGTACAACATTACATCAAACTTCTCAAAGGGGCCTCTACGCGTTGGATCCATATCCCCGCGTATGCCTATCAAATGACCGGGCTTGACCCGTGATTAAAAAGAGATATATATTAGGTTGGGGAAAAAGTCTTTTCGTATTTTATATGAAAATTCAAAACATTTTTTAATAAAGTTTATTTACATTTAACTAAAGTATGTAGGTGCCATTTTGTTCGATAACTTTTTGCCATCTTGTAGGTATAGACATGATCCCATTACTATATAAATTTTGGGACTTCTGTTCAAAAAACCGCGACAAGTGGTTTTGGCAGTCTTCTCGTGATGGTAACCTGACATTGCCTAAAGAATGCTGAAGAGACTGAAACAGGTGGAAATCAGAAGGTGCAAGGTCAGGACTATACGGCGGATGCATTAACACCTCCCAGTCAAACTCTCTTAATTTTTGCTGAGTGGCTAAAGATGTGTGAGGTCTAGCGTTATCATGATGAAAAATCACACCCCTTCTGTTAATTAATTCCGGCCGCTGTCTCTCAAGTTTTTGCTTTAATCTCATCAGTTGTTCACAGTAGAGT
Source organism: Hypsopygia costalis (assembly GCA_937001555.2). NCBI lineage: Eukaryota > Metazoa > Arthropoda > Insecta > Lepidoptera > Pyralidae > Hypsopygia > Hypsopygia costalis. The sequence continues at coordinate 3,664,505 of OW443355.2, forward strand.
TCAGAATCGATAGTCCTGCCTGGCGGTAACAGCTCATAATGAATAATGTCCTTCCAATCTCACCATACACACAGCATCACCTTGTTGCGGGTTAACCCGGGTTTCGCCAGAGTCTGTGAAGCCTGACCGGCCTTTGACCACGACCTTTTTATGCGCCAAAACTGGTTTGTGGTCAATTCCTAGTTCTTCAGCTACGTCGTTACTACTGATATGCCGATCTTGCTCCACTTTATCAAAAATGGCATCCATTTTATCCGTAACAGAGCGACCAGAGCGACGTGCATCTTTGACATCAAAATTTCCGGATTGAAAACGCCTAAACCAAATTTGTGCTACTCTCACAGACACTGCACTAGGTCCATAAACGTCACAAATTTTTTCGCAGCTTGCGTTGCATTTTTACCTTTTTTGTAGTGAAATTTTAAAATGTATCGAATTTCTTCAATAGATTCACTCATCTTGACAGTAAAAAAAAACAAATGAAAATCACACATTTACCTAATTTGAATTTGGAATTATCTTTATTAAAATTTAAACTTTTTAAAGATATCAAAACCTTTCAGATACACATGGTATAACCAAAGAGATTTTATTACAAGTTCATACATACTATAATGCGAAAAGACTTTTTCCCCTACCTATTATATATAAATAATGATTACTATAGAGTTTTGGCGAATTTAAATTATTCGCCATTTAGAGTTCAAATCAAAAGAATCGGCCCACTGATACCTCCGCCGCGAGTTGCAAACCGCGGGTCGTATTGTAATCAGAGTGTATTTAATTAATATGCAATAATTCCATTGTTCGCACGTCCGCGTCTCAGCCTAAGTACGAGTAATAGTACTACGTACAGTATGGTTGCTCTCTGCCGCCATAGTAAAAATAAATATAAATAAAATTAAATATTGTCAGACAAATTACCATCTAGCCCCAAAGTAAGCGAAGATTGTGTTATGGGTACTAGACAACTGATAAACATACGTAAATACATTTTTTTTTTTGTAAATACATACTTATGATACATAGAAAACACCCAGACTAAGACAAACAGCATGTTCATGCACACAAATGTTTGTCCTGTGTGGGAAAAAATATTTTATTATTCATACTGACCGATACTTGGTCAATGTAATAAAACATGCAAGTGGTTAGATTTGAGTTGATTTTTGATTAGGTTAGGGTTTTCTTGTGTCCTGTCATCGGAAATAGTCAACCTAGATGATGAATGATGTGGTGCCAAGTAAGCTTGATTATTAATAATTGTAAATTTATTATATTGGCCGGTCATTATAAATAATGACCAATTTATTACATTGACTGGAATATAATGGTAGTAGGATAGGTTTATTTATCTCCAGCTCCTTCCTGCTTCGGAGGGTACGTTACGCCGTCAGTGCCGGCTGTTTTCATTAGTTGCCAGTCGTTAATCCCAGTCAGTAGGCTTTAGGCGGCTTGAAAAACTGGCCTCTGCCAACGACAACTCCCAATTCATCCTCACACATTCACATTATAGCCTAAGTGGTCGCGTACTGTGCGGTTAACATTAAGTTCTCGGTCAAAGGGTTTGTTTCACTTACTAATCCTTCAACTAAAACCTTCCTAGAAAAATTCATTAATGTAAACATAAATTATAATCTCGTGAGAGGGTTCACATAACACAAAAGAATACGGTATTTAGTGGGTATTGTTGTATGTCTTATAATAATTAACAACAAAGTTGTAGAGGCCGTAGTGGGAATTATTTCCGTGTCTGTAGATGATTTATTGTTGCACCTTACGCAGGTCCGCCACACATACCCGCCACTGTGTCTCCTGTGTAGCCAGGATTAACGGTCGCCAACCGACAAAAAAGGCATTTTTTTTTTATACTACTTCGGGTGGCAGACAAGCATACGGCCCGCCTGATGTGAAGCGGTTACCATAGCCATATTAACGCTCGCAACATAAAGTATCGCTCGCGCGCCGCCACCCCCGCTGCCATCGCAGCATCTCCTTCCTTTCTGGTGACCTCACTCACTCGCAGGAACACAACAGCCCTCAAGGGAACCGTTATTTGGCTGCGGTATTCTGTGAGATGGAGGCATATTCCCCAGTCGGGTAGCTTACAATTACGCTTTCTACCTCTCTTTTCGCCAGAGCTTCGTTTGTCAGTCAGCAGGGTGCACCGCGTGCAGGTGAAGTTGGCTTTGGTTCAAAGATGTTGAATAACCACTTACATCCCAAAATGAACATTGAAGTCCACTGTAGACCTGGGAGTAAAACTACGGCTGCCCTTGGCCTTGGGTTGTTGTGTTCTGTGAGTGTGTGAGGTCTGAGAGTGAATGAGGTCACCAGGGGTTGGCTTTGGCTTTCTGGCGTAGATGATGTGAGTTTTGTACTCCAAATTTTTAATTCAAACAATCAGAGATTAACTATTATTCAACAGGTACTTTAATGCAATAACAATATGTAATACAATTCTAACATAATGATCTTACATAAGAAATATACATATAACAACAAAATATTAACTTGTATATTATAATAATATGTATTCAATATTTGCCATATTATATTAGGGGCCATCCATAAATTACGTCACACGAATTTCATGATTTTTTGACCCCTCCCCCCGTCCTTGTCACAGCTGGTCACATTTGTGAGACTCCTTCCTCCCTAGTGTGACGTCACATATTTAGCAAATTTACATCTAGAGTTGTTTTTTTTAGTTTTTCGTTAATAGTTCAAAGTTCGTGTTTTAATACTTAGATTATAAGATTTTGAAATGTCACGTCACGAAATTTAGGACCCCTCCCACCCCCTTGTCACACAATGTCACACTTCGTCGACCCCCTCCCTGCCCCTTAACGTGTGACGTAATTTATGGATGGCCCCTTATAGAGTTAAAATGGGAAGTAAAATTCCAAACGCTTCTTACTCCTACTAATTTCTTCTGATTAAATTCGTTGTGAGTTCCAAGGCAGCCGTAGTCTTACTCTAGGGACTGCAGCAACTTCACTGTTCATTGCCTTTTCGGTGGTCACCGCAGTTAATTCTGGCTACATAAGAGACACAGTGGTGGGAACATGTGGTGGGCCCCCGTGACGTAATATTCAAAACTTTGTGATACTTTCTCACTTAGGTATTAGGTAATAGACCAGTTATCAAAAACAAATTAAATTAACAAACAAAACCATATTTTTAGCTTTTATGTTAATGACCGTCGAAAGATTCTGAGTGACATAAACACGATTTCTATTTATAAACCGTCGATAAAGAAATCGATTTTAGTTTATCGATAGGTCGTCTCGGGTCGAATATTGACATCACTGATTATAATACTTTGTTTATGCTTTCTTTTTTTTTCATTTATAAATTTTAGCTACATAATCTGTAAAATATTTCTCTCTGTATAAAATTTTATATCCGTTCATTGCTAAATGTTGTTGGATTTGTTTGTTTTTCCTAGATTTTCCTGACACAAATGATATTGTGACTTTATTTTATTCATCATCATCATTATCATCATCATCATAAGCCTTATTGAACCAATTTCTTGGTGTAGGCCTCCTTTTTTCCATTTTGATCTATTTTGGGCAATTGACATCCAGTTGTGCCCCGCTACAGCAACTATGTTTTTCCACCTCATCTGTGGCCTTCCTGTAGGTCTTTTGTAATTATTTTATTATTATTTTTTATATGAGACGGGGGGCAACGACTAACCCTCCACCTCCCATGGCTCCACCGAGCTCGCGGTCATATGAGCCGAATCGCGAGAGATGCGCGCAGCACCGTCGCTCTAAGGCTCTTTTGTGCCGCGGGCAACTCTTGACTCTCTACAAATTAGTTTATCTATTTCGTTAGTCCTATTTGTGCCCTCTCCCCCTTCTGGGCGGCGACAAATACATTTATGAGAGGGGGCAAACGAGCATGTGCGTCACCTGGTGGTAAGCAATCACCACCGCCCATGGAGAGCAGCAACACCAAGGGATCGCCGATCGGTTTTACTAGCCTTTACTTTCTTTTCTTTCTGGTGACCTCACTAATATGCTGGAACACAACAACCCTCAAGGGAATGGTTATTTGGCTGCGGTATTCTGTGAGGTGGAGGTACTTCCCCAGTCGGGTAGCTTACAATTACGCTCCCTACCTCTCTTCTCGCCAAAGCTTCGTTTGTCAGTCAGCAGGGTGCACCGCGTGCAGGTGAAGTTGGCTTTGGTTCAAACATGTTGATAAACTACTTATACCCCAACATGATATAATATAAATTCGCAACTTGAGTGTTCTTCTCTATTTTGTCGGCTTGTAAACGTTAGCAAGTTCGAATGTGACCAAAAACACGCACTAAGCACTCAGAACCTAATCAAAGTGAAAATCCCTGATAGAAGTTTAGATAGACGTGATATAAGTTACAAGCTGGCGTCGTTTCCGTCCCACTACCCGTAGAGAATCTCGCGCTCCAATTGCCGAGATCACATCCGGGACAGTTCAACGACCGGATGTTGTTACGCTTTTGTCTCTGGGGTAGTGGCTTTTGACGTCTCTACAATTGCTTCCATAGGGAGGCAATTCAAAAAAACCGGACAAGTGCGAGTCGGACTCGCCCACCGAGGGTTCCGTACGTAAAAGGGGGGTTAGATTCCTGAACTATTAGAACCTAACCCCCCTTTTTTTAAGATTTGATTGCAAATGTATAGTTTTGAGATTTATTCTTGTACTTGTAGTCTATAACGATGTTACTTGCCAAATTTTATAGTTCTAGGTCAACGGGAAGCACCCTATGAGTTTTGATTCCCTTGAGGATGTGTCGAAATATGCGTTTTTTTGCTGAATAAACGGCCGTATCTTTTTTTTTACGTAAACATATCAGTTAGATTTTTGAACAACTTCATGGGACCGCAGAGCTGAGTATACAGTTCAAATTTCAGCTTGATACCGCCACGCATTCTCGACTTAGAGCTTTTTGACCTCAGATCACAGCAAACAAGGGAGATTTGGTACGCAGTACAAATTGTATCGAAATCAGATGTCGCCGATTCTCCTACTACCTGCCACTCCTACAGGCATAAAACAATGCATAAACTACTGCACACATACAAAACTACCCTTTTATTGGTTCTTACCCTAAAAGGACCGCATTGTACTATTACTCGTACACATTCAAACAATAGAGTATTCAATTAGAAAGAACTTTCTCAGTATCGATATCGATGAAGTGTGTTAAATATTGATACTTTTATTTGTAAGTACTCAATTAATTTTAAGACGACTAAATACGCGTTTATGAGAAATTCAATAGGCTATTTAACCAACATTTTTTTCGGTTTGATATGAAAATTTTGGTCAATTTTGGACTTCCCCAAAACGCTCGGCAAAAAAGGGTACTGAGTTAAGACGTCACCCAGTTTGGACCTCTGCCTGCAGCATTTATCCATTTTTCTTTAATTTTTCCATCCTTCGGATATATAAAACTTGTATTTAAAAGAAGCAGCAATAAATAGTTATTATTATAAAAGTACTTAAGTACAAGAATAATTGAATACTCAATAATAACATATATTTTATAGACGTTTACTATTAATTCAATAGGTAATACATAGTAACTAATTAGGAATTGTATTAATATGAACAAGGACTAGGTTGTTTTATAGATATGACTACACCTCTATTTCACGGCAGGCGAAAGCGGCCGCACTACACGATTGTCATTGTATTGCGAGTATCGATAACACACAAATCCATTGCGCCGTCGGAAGAACCGATTCATTTATTATTTTTTACTAAAGAAGCAATGAATTTTGTTTAACACGATATGATTCACTAGGTACTCTCACAATAATAAAATAATATTTTTCGGTTTTAAAAGAAGATTAAACATAAATATTGTAAATAATTGTAATACTGACACGTGAAATGAGATGCCATCTTTCACGTAGTTCACTTTGCTGCTTGTATTTTTGCAAACAATCACTGAACAAGTCGGCATTTTGGCAAAAATCGAGAGATGTGACAACGACGCATAGTAACTATCGACTGGCGGCAGAAATTTACATCAAGCCAAATTATGGCCAGATGCGTTCGCACGAACTGAGCCGCCTTAGCAAATCTCCCTTGTTTGCTGTGATCTGAGGTCTTGACAGACAGACGACAGCCAAACGGATAACAAAGTGATCTTATAAGGGTTCCGTTTTTCCTTTTGAGGTACGGAACCCTAAAAACGAATGATAACAAAATCGGGAGACACAGTTTGGTGTTGCAGCTACATATCTATCATCTTCATCCAAAATTCAATCACACCACTGGATAGATGAAGGATCAAATAATTGAATCATTTATGATTTACACTATGGAACATCACGTGCGTAGTAGGGGAAACTGTGCCATTTTGAAATAATTTTAGTACATATATTCACCTACAACCACACCCCACACCCCATTATTTATATCGCATCGTGACAAACAATACAGCTACGTGTGCTTTCTTAGTTCTCACCTTGATTGAACTTCTTTCAATGACTGTAAGGTTAACTGGAGATCTCTAATAAGGATAATCCCACCACCAAGGGCAGATCCAGGGGAGGTCACATAGTTGTTGTCAAGTCACACTCAAGTTATAATTAAAGTTTGATAATAATATATACAGGTAAAAAGTAGATATTTTATTAACGTATGTAACTACTGTACTTAACCCACTTAACGCTATCGTTTGTTTAAACGATCATGACAAGAAAAAAATATTACGGCGACCCGGGGGTACTTGAGATTTTGTTTATAAGTTATAAGCACATGTCACACGTCTATGCATTCATTCCAGGAAGTTGACCCAGTTAGAAGTGCAGTGTCTTGATTTTATACGCGTTATTGTTTTTGGATTTTAGTCATGAATATTTCAAGGTATGTAAAATGTTTCATTATTAATTTTTTTTTATTTAGTTGCTCCTAAAACATAAAGAATGTACCCTTAGTGACGTAAAATAAACATTTACAGAATGTTATAGTCATCAAAAGATATGTTTATTTCAAAATCTTTAGATGAATCGTTATAACGAACAATAGGGACATGAGGTACTATAAGAACATTTTTGTATGTTTCAGGTCGAAGTATCGAAATCTCACATTGAATGAGATTATTGAAGAATTGGATCATATTGACGAAGCAGATCCGATTCCCGATGGTATAACAATTTTTCCTCCGGAGAGTTGTAATGCAGACTTGACAGATGAAGATTCGGGAGATAAAAATTTTGTCTTTGCAAAATTTACCTGGGCGGCAGCTTAGAGCTACAGCTGAACTATATTTCAACAACAGTGTATCCGACGAAAGTGAAGATGACGAAACGCCACTAGCTCTTCTTTCAAAACGAATATGCCTGGAAACAACAGAAACTGGTCCAAAAAGTTCATCACCCGAGCCAAGTACCTCTTCAACAATGCCTGTGTTACCAGCGTCTTCAGGGACTCCGCTTCATGTGTCCAAGGATAAAAAATATAATTGGAATAAACGAGATATTCGTCCTATACATGCGGAATGGCAGAACAAGGGCCCACTTTGTTCTGCCACTAAAGGAAAAACCTATCTATTTCTTCAATTTATTTTTCAATGATAATTTGATACATCTTCTAGTTGAATATACAAACTTGTACGCTTCACAGAAGAACAAAATTGGGAACGTAACAATTGCCGAAATGAAGTGTTTCCTAGGAATATTATTATTGAGTGGCTATATTGTGGTACCCAGGAGATCTATGTACTGGGAAAATGCTACAGATTGTGGACTTTCGCTTTTGTATAACGCCATGAGCAGGGACAGATTAGCGTTTATGATGTCTAAAAAAAAAAAAAAAGACATCACAAGGTCTTCATGAAAATTCAAGATATGATAATATTGGCACATCGTTATGTATAGACCAAATCAACTGCGATGCGCGATTTGTCACAAAAATGCAAGTTTTTACTGCAAAAAATGTAATATTTCGCTGCATCCAAAACATTGTTTCAATGCATACCACACACCACAATAAAATTATATTATTAAAGAAGTTATAATCTAAGTAATTAAATATTTTTCTTTTATTTTATTCTTTTATTCAGCAATTTTAGCCTTACATTTGCAGAATATCTATCACACTCCATAGTAGCGCATTTTACTAGCGTTTGTTATAACGATCATCATTTTCCGGCATTTCCACCTGTCAAAGATTTTTTTTCGTATTTTTTTCAGACTTTCTGAGACATACTTAGCATAATATGTGAATTTGGTTGACATCGAAGAAAAAAAACATTTTAGGGTTATCTGGGTTAATATATATTGTGACAAACATATATTATAAAAACGTTAAGTCTGAAAATTTTAATTACTGGTCCACCTAGGTCCTGAACCCAGCTCAGGGGGTGGTCATGACCCCCATGACCCTCCCCCTGGATCCGCCCTTGCCCACCACCTCCCATGGCTCCTCCGACCTCACACTCTCCTCCGGTCACGTAAATCACTTTTATGATTGTCCAACCAAATAACATTTAAAATTAATTGCAACAAAATAAAATATAAAATAATTATGTCTTATAAAATAATATTTCTAAGTTAAGAAGAATGAGGAAGTAAAATTACCATATTAAAATAAATACCAAATAGACGTTCGAAAAATACATGGCGACTTCCATTCCATTGTGTCGTTGTTGCACCTAATGAGCGATAAGAGCCGAATCGCGAGAGATGCGAGCAGCACCATTGCTCTAAGGCTCTTTTGTGCCGCGGGCAATTCTTGACTCTCTACAAGTTATTTAATCTACATCGACTACATCCGTGTCCCTTCTTGGCCCTCTCCCCCTTCTGGGGCAGCGACGATCACAGCAACGCCTTCGCTTGTTGCCTCTTGCGCTGGACTGTCTGGATCATCTTCCGTGCCTGCCGCTTCTTCGGTCCCGGCGGCGCGGCGGCGGCGCGGCCGCGGCGGCGCGCTCGGCCCGTTTCTTCCGCGCTCTTGCGCTTCTGCCATGTGTGGGCGAACCCTCGTAGAGCTGCGAAGTTCGCCGCCGACGGTACAAGGTTCGAAAAATACACTCTATTATGGATAAGTCCGCCTATGTATTACTCTATATTTTAAAATCAAATCATCTTTATTTGTAGAATACAGTTACATAAGTTGTTATTTTGTTTTGTTATTATTCGGGTATACAAAGTCAGGTACAGTGTATTCAGCCCGCAAGCAGGCGTGCAAAATTGTTATGTCAACTTATACTAATACTACTTTATAACAATTATTATTACAATGAATGCTGCATTACAGAAAATTATAAAAAATGACAATTATAAAAAAAAATGTCGTATATAATATAAATAAGAATTGTATTACATATTGTTATTACATTAAAGAACCTACAAACCAACAAACAGCCCGTTTTCTGTCTGTTTTGACACCAGTTCATACAAACTTTCATTACCTATGTTAAACTTTTAGGGGATACGTTTCTGAATCCGGTCCGCGGATCTCTCGAAAATCAAGTATAAATTTCAAGGACCCCTTATTTAAATGTTAATAAAAAACACAGGAATAAATTTAGGAAATTTATTTTAGTACCTACTGAAAACTTTATTACATTTTTATAATAAATAAAAATACTGTACTAGTGTGAAGGTTGGTGCTGCTTTTTGCGAGTCTTTCATACATTCTTCTACCTTCATTTTTTGATAGCGATTTTAGTATAATTTATATTATGGCAAAACAAGGTTTGCCGGAGTTAGTTGTTTCATAATATCATTATTATTTAAATAGTTGTCTTGGCCAACTTGTCAGAATATTATAAATATTTTAATAAATACACACTACACTCACACTGTGACTCACGCAGTAAAATATAAGATGCAAAAATTCGTCATCAATACAAACCTTCCAGTCCCCTTACTAAGGGGACTGGAAGGTTTGTAAGTCCATTCAATTTGAAATAGAGTCGCTTATTCATTGGTATGAATAAGCATTCTATTCAGTTATTGAATCGTAATAAGAGCTGGTGGTAAGAGGGCTGGTAGCTCAGTTGGAAGAGCACTCGTCCGGTCATCGAGAGGTCGTGGGTTCGAATCTCTATTGTGAACGCTAGACGTGGAGATTAATTTTTAAATACATTTATAATGTTTTATAATAATTATTAATATAACTGGAGAGTGGCGATGGAGGTGCGGGCGGAGAGTGTCAGATTATTGGACGTGTCGGCCTATTGAAGTGCCGGATTACTGAGATTCTACTGTATTACGTTTAAAAAAACATAAAGTCATATCTCATAAAGCAGTGTTCCGCAAACTTAAGGTTTTTGTGTCTAAGAAAATGAAAATTTTTGGAGGACACCATGAATTAAAAATCAGTTTTTATTTGTATAAGTATTTTTGTTCTGTCCGTCTGTTTAGCTTCATGAGATAACCTTATTTTTCCGAGGCACACCAACTAATGACCACGGTACACCACACTTATACACTTTGGGGAACACTGTCTTAGAGAACCAAAACATCGTTGCCTAACCTGTATATTTTATATGTAATATACTTGTTTTTTTTTTAATACTTCGTGTGGCAGACAAGCATACGGCCCACCTGATGTGAAGCGGTTTTCGTAGCCATATTAACGCTCGCAACATAAAATATCGCTCGCGAGCCGCTACCCCCGCTGCTAACGCAGCATCTCATTCCTTTCTGTTGACCTCACTCACTTGCAGGAACACAACAATCCTCAAGGGAATTGCTATTTGGCTGCGGTATTCTGTGACGTGGAGGTACATTCCCCAGTCGGGTAGCTTACAATTACGCTCCCTACCTCTCTTTTCGCCAGAGCTTCGTTTGTCACTCAGCAGAGTGCACTGCTTGCTGGTGAAGTTGGCTTTGGCTCAAAGATGTTGATGAACCACTTACACCCCATACGATTTTTACATGAGAGGGGGGCAAAGAGAAAACTTATATTGATCTTGCTCAGAGGATTAGCATTGCTATTCAGCGAGGATATGCTGCCAGCATTCTTGGTACGCTACTTGGTGGTTGAGGTGTAAGTCGTTCCCCAAAATATTTAAAGAGCTGTTCGAATCGTCGGTGACCCAATGATCTCTGATCGGCAGGAAGCTCTTTCTACACGCAGAGATGTTGCATCTCTCTGCGTTCTATATAAATTATACCACGGGGAGTTCTCGGATGAGCTATTTGATTTGATACCTGCCGCTGAGTTCCACTATCGTACAACTCGCCATAAATTAAAATTCCATCCACATCATCTTGATATTTGGCGATCTACTACAGTGCGGTTTTTAAGATATTTTCTACCACGAACAGTGAAGTTGTAAAATCAAGTTCCCTCAACGGTATTCCCAAACAAATATGACATGGGAGCATTCAAGAACAGAGTCAATATTTCCCTTAAAAGGCTGGCAACGGATAGGCTGTTGCCTATCCGTTGCCAGCCTTAGTAGTACCATTGACTAGTACCATTGATGGTACAAGTGACCCAACTTTGTATCTCTAGTACCATTAAAGAAAAGTCAAGATATTCCCCGTGATAACTGATGGAACTAATGATACAATTTTGTATCTCTAGTACCATTAAAGAAAACTAAAGATATTCCCGGTGACCAGGATGGTTTTGGGATGTATTCAGGATGGTTTTGGGATGTGTTTAGGATTGTTTTAGGATGTGTTAAGGATTGTTTTGGGATGTGTTAAGGATTGTTTTGGGATATGTTTAGGATTGTTTTAGGATGTGTTAAGGATTGTTTTGGGATGTATTCAGGATGGTTTTGGGATGTGTTTAGGATTGTTTTAGGATGTATTCAGGATGGTTTTGAGATGTGTTTAGGATTGTTTTAGGATGTGTTAAGGATTGTTTTGGGATATGTTTAGGATTGTTTTAGGATGTGTTAAGGATTGTTTTGGGATGTATTCAGGATGGTTTTGGGATGTGTTTAGGATTGTTTTAGGATGTATTCAGGATGGTTTTGAGATGTGTTTAGGATTGTTTTAGGATGTGTTAAGGATTGTTTTGGGATATGTTTAGGATTGTTTTAGGATGTGTTAAGGATTGTTTTGGGATGTATTCAGGATGGTTTTGGGATGTGTTTAGGATTGTTTTAGGATGGTTTTGGAATGTGTTTAGGTTGGTTTTAGGATGTGTTAAGGATTGTTTTGGGATGTGTTAAGGATTGTTTTGGGATGTATTCAGGATGGTTTTGGGATGTGTTTAGGATTGTTTTAGGATGTATTCAGGATGGTTTTGGGATGTGTTTAGGTTGGTTTTAGGATGTGTTAAGGATTGTGTTGGGATGTGTTAAGGATTGTTTTGGGATGTATTCAGGATGGTTTTGGGATGTGTTTAGGATTGTTTTAGGATGTATTCAGGATGGTTTTGAGATGTGTTTAGGATTGTTTTAGGATGTGTTAAGGATTGTTTTGGGATATGTTTAGGATTGTTTTAGGATGTGTTAAGGATTGTTTTGGGATGTATTCAGGATGGTTTTGGGATGTGTTTAGGATTGTTTTAGGATGTATTCAGGATGGTTTTGGGATGTGTTTAGGATGGTTTTAGGATGTGTTAAGGATTGTTTTGGGATGTGTTAAGGATTGTTTTGGGATGTATTCAGGATGGTTTTGGGATGTGTTTAGGATTGTTTTAGGATGTATTCAGGATGGTTTTGAGATGTGTTTAGGATTGTTTTAGGATGTGTTAAGGATTGTTTTGGGATGTATTCAGGATGGTTTTGGGATGTGTTTAGGATTGTTTTAGGATGTATTCAGGATGGTTTTGGGATGTGTTTAGGATTGTTTTAGGATGTATTCAGGATGGTTTTGGGATGTGTTTAGGTTGGTTTTAGGATGTGTTAAGGATTGTTTTGGGATGTGTTAAGGATTGTTTTGGGATGTATTCAGGATGGTTTTGGGATGTGTTTAGGATTGTTTTAGGATGTATTCAGGATGGTTTTGAGATGTGTTTAGGATTGTTTTAGGATGTGTTAAGGATTGTTTTGGGATGTATTCAGGATGGTTTTGGGATGTGTTTAGGATTGTTTTAGGATGTATTCAGGATGGTTTTGGGATGTGTTTAGGATTGTTTTAGGATGTGTTAAGGATTGTTTTGCGATGTGTTAAGGATCGTTTTGGGATATGTTAAGGATTGTTTTAGGCTGTATTCAGGATGGTTTTGGGATGTGTTTAGGATTGTTTTAGGATGTGTTTAGGATTGTTTTAGGATGTATTCAGGATGGTTTTGGGATGTGTTAAGGATTGTTTTGGGATATGTTAAGGAAGGTTTTGGGATATAATAAGGATTGTTTTGGGATGTGTTAAGAATGGTTTTTCGATGTGTTAAGTATAAAAAATTGACTAACAAAGAGGTTTTAAGTACCTATGTGATTATACATATTGTATATCACTATCACAACCTGGCCACTTGAGCTGGGGTTGAGAAAACAAATGAATACCGACCCGAGGCGTTCTATGGCGTCAAGCGAGTTGAAACTATTTTGCGCCCGCGGGTTTAAGCGGGGGAGCGGGAGAGGAAACTCCTTTCAGTTGCGAGAGTGCTAATTTCGTATGTAAGTACTATTAGTTATTCTGTGGTATTTTTATTTTGTGGTGTAGGGGGCTCAATATCATCTTTAGAGACAAGACAAACCAACTTTACCTGCACGTGGTACACCCTAAAAAATAACAAGAAGGCAAGGTTAGTGAGAAGTAGGCCATGACGATAGCCCGTCTGGAAAAGTAACTCTACAGCAACCAAATAAGAAATGCCTAGTGAATGGTAGTTTTCTGCGAGTGAGTGAGGTTACCAGGATGCTCCTGAGGAGCGCCAGCGACCGGGGTGGTAACACACAAGTAGCATTTGTTGCGCGCGTTTATACACACATCAAGTAGGCCATATGCTTGTTTGCCACCCGACGTAAAATAAAAAAAATGTGACTGATTCACGAAATGCGACTAGTTTACGTTCGTAACTATCAAAAGTTACCAAAGAGGAAAAAAATATTCTTCTTTCACAACTAGTTACCAAACAGCGAAAAAAAAATTTTCTCTTGTAACTGGTTACGTAAGTTTAGTTACGTGGATAATTAATGATTTTTAAGAAAAAATAAAAACCGACTTCAGCTGGCAACAGGGCAAATTTAGGGGTTTCCATCGATTTTTCTGGGATCCCCTCACTAGACCCTGACTTGGTGAATATGGAACCACCTCGCAATCATACCCTTTTAAATAAAAAAAAAAGAATTTGACCATACGTGCTTAAAATTTAAGAGTTTCCCTTGATTTCCCTGGGATCACATCATCAGATCCTGACTTGGTGAATATGGGACCATCTTGCAATGATACCCTTTCAAATAAAAAAATAATTTTGAAAATCGGTTCACAATTCGCGAAGATACCAATAACATACATACAAAAAAATATTCAGTCGAATTGAGAACCTCCTCCTTTTTTGAAGTCGGTTAAAAAAGGGATTTCAAGTGGCCAGTACTTGGCATATCAGTCAACACAATACCTACAGTATTTATAATACTTTGTCTATACTTCGCGTTTGTTTAGTTGTAAGTACATAGTTTATAATATAGTAAATATTGATTGTATCACTAGTACCATTAATGGTACTAGTGATACAACCAATATTTATGATGGTACAACTGATCGCAAATTAGTGTCACTAGTACCATGGATGGTACTAGAGATACAAAGTTGGGTCACTTGTACCATCAATGGTACTAGTCAATGGTACTACTGATCCTAAGGGCCTTGGTGTCGCTGATTTCTATGGGTATACGGTGGTGATTGCATTTCATCATCATTTCACGAGGACCCACATGCTCGTTTGCCCCCTCTCATCAAGGCCGTCTTAAACTATGGTGGGGCCATTAGGCACATAAGAATTTGGGGCCCTTTTAATAAAGAAAGCGAATTAGTCTAAATTTTTCTACTCAGATCACTTATTGTGGCTCATCAAATCCCTACTAATATTACAAATGTGAATGTGAGTTTGTTCTTTACGCTTACATGCCGAAACCTCTCAACCTCTATGCACATAATTGGCAAATTACTCATTCTTGTGAAAAAAGTGTAATAATTTTAATTTTTGAAAGTATGACAGATATAATTGTCGGTTCTGTGGGGCCCCCTGAAGATGGGGCCCTGGGCACGGGCCCCGTGTGCCCTTATGGCAAAGACGGTAGTGCCTCTCATACAAAAAAAATAAAAATAATTTCAAATTGGAACGCCTATGCTTTGCTTCTCTAAGAGATAAGGCTTCAAATATTTTTTTAAATGTAATACATTTACTTATTAGAAAACGCCCAGACCAAGACAAACAGCCCCCCTAGCCTACGCTACGAATTACACTTGGCTAGGGGGGCACTCCCCTAGCCAAGTGTAATAATTCGTAGCGTGAACGTTAGATAGATCACATGACATTTGTCAATTCTCTAAAATGTTCGATTTTGACAAATGTCACGTGATCTATCTAACGTTCGTTACTCTACGAATTACACTTGGCTAGGGGGGGCTGACATGTTCATGCATATCTGTTAGTCTTGTGCGGTGATCGAAACCGCGACCTCGGAGTCAAACTAGCTAACTATATCTAGTCGACCACCCTGCTAGTCAATAAGTAAATAGCATTTCTCCGTAGTTTTGTTACTTTATTTCCCACGACAGTTACGCTGATTTCACGGCGAGATGATCAACGGGCTATCATAACAGGAGCTGTAATAATGTACGTTTCGAAGCCATCATGTCGTGAAACAGACTTGAATAAGTGGCGTTTATTTCTGTAAACTATATTGTTCACTTCCTTTTGTCACAGAATCTATTTAACTGCGGTTTTACTAGTATTCGGAGTGCTTAGTGAGTGAGTTTTTGAGTAAACAAACAGACCAAATAGAAAAGTTAGAAAACTATTGGGGTGTAAGTGGTTCATCAACATCTTTGAACCGAAGACAACTTCACCTGCACGTGGTGCACCCTGCTGACTAACAAACGAAGCTCTGGCGAAAAGAGAGGCAGGGAGCGTAATTGTAAGCTGCCCGACTGGGGAATGTACCTCCACCTCACAGAATACCGCAGCCAAATAACAATTCCCTTGAGGGTTGTTGTGTTCCTGCGAGTGAGTGAGGTCACCAGAAAGGAAGGAGATGCTGCATTGGCAGCGGGGTTGGCGGCGCGCGAGCGATATTTTAAGTTGCGAGCGTTAATTTGGCTACGGTAAACGCTTCATATCAGGCGGGCCGTATGTTTGTCTGCCACCGTCGTAGTATAAAAAAAAGCTCATGTGAATTTATAAAGTCCTATGCCCCCTGAACAAGTGAACCCCGTTATGCAGAAAAGATTCAAACGACAAAATACGCCAAATAGAGAGATATACGTGAAATATAGGTGAAAGTTCAAATCGGGTTTTATATATTCGCGAGATTCTGGCAGATTGATGACATATCCTTCCCAAAACTTATTCTGCGTGATATTTTTATTCTTATTAAACTTTATACAGCTTATGTTAAAGCTATATAAAGTTTAATAAAAATAAAAGTAACAAAATGTCAGTTGGACCTATTCTGCATAACAGGGTTCAAATGTACAAGTAATGAATGAAAATGTACACGTAGTGAATGGAAAAGATCAAAATAATTTGCTAAGGCCAATTCTCGTAATTTTTCTACGAACGCAGATTGAAAGTTGACCGAATCGAGATTGAATTGTGAATTAGACTAAAATTATATAC
Organism: Hypsopygia costalis; assembly: GCA_937001555.2. NCBI lineage: Eukaryota > Metazoa > Arthropoda > Insecta > Lepidoptera > Pyralidae > Hypsopygia > Hypsopygia costalis. The sequence goes on from OW443355.2 coordinate 3,681,215, forward strand.
TTGATTTCATTAATTAATTATTTATCAATTCTTGTTGTTGGCAAAGTAACATTCTTAGTTTGTTTAATTTTCACTCATATTTCGATATATTCCCGCTTAAATTTAATTTTGAAGTTACACATTGTGTTACGAGAATACCAAATGTGACATTTGTGAGATCGAGACTGGAGAGAAACTGAATTTTGACTATATTTTAATTACGAGAATTGCCCCTGCGAGTTTTTTGATCGCATTGGAACTTGTCAACGTTTACAAGCCGACCAAATTGAGAGTTTAGAGCAGTGATTTTCAATCTTTCTGATTTGGCGACCCCTTTACAGGTTGAAAATTTCTGGCAACCCCCTTGTGCTATAGACAAATAAATAATTTATAAGACTATGTAAATGTTTTTTCTTACGTTTACCAACAAGCCCTTCTAATATATAAACCCTTCTAATTATAAATGTGTTTTTATTGTAGTGTGGCCTTTTTCTTTTTGCTGGCGACCCCCCGAGTCTGGCTTCGCAACCCCCCTGGGGGTCTCGACCCACAAATTGAAAAACACTGGTTTAGAGCATACTCCACCAAGATGATCAACTGCGGGTTAGCGAAGGAATAAACATATTTACTCTCATTTTATTGTTGCAGTTAAAATGTTTCAATATGAGTACGAGAAGCGGCCGCCATCATCAAACTCTTGCGACAGTCGAGCTACGATGACTACCGACTGGAGCCGAGTATATCCGACGTCGAGCCGAACAGGCCCGAGAGTAGCGAGCGTGGCGAGCGAGCATGCTCGTCGACCGCTGCCGCCCAGACCTATAGTTTGTGAACGAATACCCGTCAAACACACTGTAAGTAAATACAATTACTATCAATTGCAGCCGATGTCGAGCCGAGCAGGCCGAGGAGTAGCGAGCGTGGCGAGCGAGCATGCTCGTCGACTGCTGCCGCCCAGACCTATGGTTTGTTAAAGAATACCCGTCAAACACACTGTAAGTAAATACAATTACTACCCACTGGAGTCTATGTCGAGCCGAGCAGGCCGAGGAGTAGCGAGCGTGGCGAGCGAGCATGCTCGATGATGAATTTTCATAAAAGCAGAAATAAATGTTTGTACAATTTTTTTAACCGAACAAACTTTCAAAAAGTGTGATGGAAAATAAATGGGCTATGGAGATGAGATCTGGGTATGGGACGCCTGTCATAACTGCTTCTATTGCTCGTTATTTGCCGCATGCGGTGGCTCGCCACTCTTTTGATGGGACCCCGAAATGCCAGGAAATCGGTCGGGGGCAACACCGGTGTGAGGGACTCAGGGGTGTCGAGAGGTGTGCTGCGCTTTCTCCGTAGTTACTCGTGGCGTTACAACCTTTAACACTTCCACCTCTGGAGCATAGCTCTAACGACTCCTCTCTGGTCGGCCAATGAAGGCAAGCCAGAGCTGACAGTCCTGCGGGCCTTGCGTTTACACTCCGACCGATGAAGAAACGCCGAAGACGAAGGCCCTGACCGACTCTCTGGAGATTCGGTACCCGTGGTGTCGTTACTCACCAACAGCTCGCCACAAGCTGCCCTGCGGGCAGCTCTCTCGTCTGTCCCAGACTGAAGGAGGATTTGGCCTACACTCCCCACACTGGCCAGACGGGTTGGGGAGGCATGATCGAGCGGGTTGTTTATTATTTATTATTATTGTAGCTGTATATAGCTGTTTATTTGCTTACGCAGCGACCGACACGTCAATACCGGTACAATTACTGCTTTCCGTTATTACGTATGCACGGTTACAAACGGCAACTAGAACCATACAATAAACATTGAACAGTAACACAACTTGACATTGACAGTCAGGTATCGACGCACTCTCAGTAGGTACTCTGAGTGCCTAGTGCGAGTTTTTTGTACGCGTTCGATAATGTGAACGTAAACAAACCGACCAAATAGATAGGTATTCTCATGTTGTGAATTTATATGACGCGTGTTACATATCAGAATTATATAGCTTACTCGCTCACATTTCGAAGTGAGCAACCCGGGTAATTTGGATATGTAACATGCGTCTGGTAAATTCACAACACAACTCGCACTCAGCACTCTGAGTGCGAGTTTTTTATTCACGTTCGATAATGTCAACGTAAACAAAATGACCAAATAGAGAAGTACTCTCGTGTTGTGAATTTACCAGACGCGTGTTACATATCAAAATTACCCGGGTTGCTCACTTCGAAATGTGAGCGAGTAAGCTATATAATTTTGATATGTAACACGCGTCATATAAATTCACAACATGAGAGTACCTATCTATTTGGTCGGTTTGTTTACGTTCACATTATCGAACGCGTACAAAAAACTCGCACTAGGCACTCTGCACTCTGATCGCAGTTCGTTCTAGTTTTGTATATTTTACGATACTGATAAATATTTTTTATAATTTTAGATCATTGTCATCACTATTATCCTACACTTCACCCTCAAGAAGATTAACCTTCTCTCTCTAACACGTAGACGAAGTTGCGTGGGTCATCTAGTTGTATGATATTGACGTACTGTTCTATGTTATGTTTGTACTAGAAAGGTCTCAGAGACACGACCCAAGATACGTAATAGGTTAGCTACGAAATTACCTCTTATATGACCATCAAACTGGGACATAGGGCAGAGGCTCTCCATATGTAACAAAGGCAGTAGCGTGATAGACTTCTAATACTGTATATAGAGGTTGGCCGTGTGGTTTCCGGCAGACTAGAATAGAATCACTCCGTTTCTTCCCGTGGATGTCGTACAAGTCGACTAAGGGAAATATATTATCAAATATCGATCAGGCCTCCCCAACCCGTTTGGCCAGCGTGGGGAGTGTAGGCCAAATCCTCCTTCCGTCTAGGACGGACGAGAGAGAATCGCTCCTGTAGTGGAGACTAAAATGGACCTGATGATGATGATGATACTATACCTCCTCATACATGCTATTCCTCAAAAATATCTGTCCCATGCGGCAGGGAGGCAAGAGCACTGCGTTTCCTCGCTGAATTGCAACGCTGACTTTTTGAACAAAGAAAGATCTAGCCCTCCAGTCTATATAGAACCGAGATTTTTTGTTATATATAGTGAAATATATAAATTACAGGTCCCCCTGAAAGTGTGGATAATAGCCAGTGCTTCATGTTTCGCGGTGTGTGCCGCCTTGGTGCTGGCCACCGTGGTGATCACCAAATGGGGAGCCACGCAGACGTACAGCAGAGAACTCTTCGAGACACCAGGAAATATTGCGGTAAGGGTCTTCCTTTTTTAACCGCCTTGAAAAAACCTCTACACGCCCTTTTTGAAGAACCCCATGCTGTAGTCTCCTGAGAAAACCTCGACAGGCAATTCATTCCACAGCTTGACAGTACGCGGGAGAAAACTTCTCTAGAACCGCACATTACGCGACCACTTAGGCTCTAGTGTGTGAGGATGAATTCCATGTCGATGGCGAGCGGTGCGACTGTAGAAGGAGGCCGTATGCATCATGTCAAACAACTCCTCTGTTAACACCCCATTGTACAATTATCTTGTGTTGTCTTGTCCCTCTTAAAGTTTCACTGTCAAAAAATTCAGTACATGTTGAAAATCTGGACCCGACGCCTATCTAGCTACATCTAATGTCAGAAAAAATATCAGCTGTATTTTTTTTAATGTTTGTTACTTCATTACTTCGTCCTTTATAAACCGATTAGAATTTTTTTTTTTGACGTGACAACGTCTTTTAGATTGGTTAGCCGGGTGACACTTCAAGAAACTGGCTCACGTTATGCGCTTACAATGAGAGCGAGTGAAAGGCGCGTGCCTTTCACTCGCTCTCATTGTAAGAGCGTCCCTTCTAAGAGCGAGAGAGACAGACATAAAAAGTGAAAGGCATGCGTCCCTTCCACTCGAAAACATTTTACCACTCAAAGTCGTTGTCACGTAAAACTTTCGCCCGTATACCGACTTTACAGGCAACCAATTTTTTTTCAAAGTGATTCTAGATTGTTCCCTTATTTTTTTCATCATTATCATCATCATCATCATCAGCCTGTATCTACCCACTGTTAGGTTTGTTACAATATGCCATCGCAGGGAGAACGCACTGGTTGAAGACATTAGTCTTGAAGCAATGGGGTATTTTTTTTTCATAATGTAGTGTAGAGTAATGTTTGAAGGCAGTTTTTTTATGTTAAAATTATTTTATACGACTAAGGTGGCAAACAACCCTATGGCCCGCCTGTTAGAAAGCATTTACCGTAGCCGATGGATACCTGTAGCACCAGGTCCTGCAAAAAGTTCTTCAGAACTTTTTTATTTTAAAGGAGATATTAAAGTACTTAACAAAAACAAACGGCATAAAAGGAAAACAAGCATACAGCCCTCCTGTCAGAAAGCAGTTACCTAAAACGAAATAATACTAAAATAAAACTAACCTAGTACTTAATATGTTTCAGGAGCCAGTATATTCAAACGCACAACCAAAATACAACCCACCGACAACAACTAAAACAACAACAACAGCTAAAGTAACAACAGAAGACGACATACAACTTCCCATTTTGGAAAAACTATCTATATTCAAAAACGTCATAGGTAACCGTGATAGAAAAGCCAATGATTTAGCATCCAAACCCCAAATACATCCAATACACGACCCTATAGAACACACAGAAAGAAAAATCGAAAAGAAAGATCAAGCCAAACTCAATAATTACGATAATGAAATACCTGATTTTAAACCAACTTTACCAGATGTGTTCATAAATAAACATAAAGATATAAAGCTTTTTGATGGCTACATAGCTGGACTTAGAAAACACGATTACGAAGAATATTACAATGATGAAAATCTATACGATGATTACATGGAAAGTAACTCAATGACAAATTATTTGATAGAAAAAGTACAAGAGTTGCATAATTGGATAACGACTGATCCAGATTTTGAAGCAGCAAAGAATAGTTCTAAGAAATTTGCAGATAGCAATCAGTTTGGACAAGTTTTAAAAGCGTTGAACGATAGTTTAGTTGAAGGTAATGTTACTATAATAATGAATAAGCTGAGAGATTTGTATTTTGGTGAGAATTATACTAGTGTAAACAGTTCTAGAAGGATTATTTTGAGTAATAGCACAGATTTGCTGTCGTTTGGAATCCTGTCATTAGATGTGATGCTGCTACACAATATACAGTTGATGGCCTGGGAGAGTCAGGTAAGAAAATATTTTCTTCCAATAAACCGTAGTCCAATAAATGTAGAGATTAGTCTTGGTTTTATCCTGCGCCTTAAGATTTTTTCTTTGGATATTAATTTGTCTGTCAATCATGACCACCTGCAGTTGCACAGCGTAGTGGCCAGTGGGATGACTGTAGATTGGTACCGATTTATATTACAGGAAGCAGCTCGTACCAAAATGCTGAAAGATCCAGATGTGTTTGCCTTCAATGCGTTGTTCATGGATCCCACCAAGGTGGAAGTTAAGCAGAACGAAGTCAATCATCACGATAGTCCCTCGTTTAGGTAAGTATTTAGCTTACTTTTTTATGCTATGATGACTTTTTTATGATATGGAAAACAAGCATACGCCCCACCACCTGATGGTAAGTAGTAACCGCAGTATTAATACAAGTGCAACACAAATGTGGCCAGCCTACTTTAGCTTGCTGACTCTAATGGCTATGTCGATAACTTTGATCCTCCTCCGAATTTTCTCGTTCCGGATGCGACATAAGAACTTATTAGAGGCTTTTAATGCCTTATTTGTCATATTGCTGTCTCTCACATTGCTAAGAGCGGAAATCAAATTCCAAAAGCTTCCTACTGCTACTAATTTTTTCTGATTAAATTCGTTGTGAGTTCCAAGGCAGCCGTAGTTTTACCTCCGGAACTGCAATGAACTTCATTGTTCATTGCCTTTTTTGATGGTCGTTGCCGCTGTTAATCCTGGCTACACAGGAGACACAGTGGTGGGAATGTATGTCCCCGTCCCAATAAAAAAACAGAGGCACTCCGGGAGTACCGACAGTGAACAGTGAAAACTTGAACAACTACGTGTGTATTTTTAGAATCGTCACGAAATATTTTGAACTACTGAAAGCATTCTCTTTTTCTAACTCTCGTACATGTATTTCGGGAACGAGAGTAGCGTGGACACAACGCGGAGAGCAAACGTCGACTGACGAACCGATAGCGCACAGGAAGCATGCTGCGCGCGATACCTCACACCGCACCAAACAGACCGGTGTCGGTTACGGTTACAGTGTCGCGAGATCAATGGTTTTTACCCGTCTCAAAAAATGACAAACGCATCTAAAGAAGTTAACACTTAAAAAAAGAGTGTACTTTAGACCACACGACAGAAATTCAACCTTTTGTAGCTCTCCTAATTTATGTCTCCCTCTCAACTTCCATTTGCCTTTTCCGTAACGCTCTCGTCACGCATTCACCAGCTTACTCCTCAAGTCAAGAGTGCGATAAGAAGTTTACTTCAAAAAGTACTTATATAGAATTGTTGAATTATAAAAACGTTACTTTTAATTTCAGTAAGCGGCAAAATCTTCGACAAGAGATAGACGAGTTCAGTTTAGGCAAGAGTCTGCTGGAGAACTTCCTCGAGATCGGGATGAGCACAGCCCGAGCTGCTATACACCTGGGAAGGGCGTACAAGAATACCAAGTGAGTGTCATACAGGCTCATACACCCATTACCGTAGGCCGGCCTGTTTATTACAGGCCGGCCGCTGACCACTCGGGGTCACCTGTGCAAAATTGAAATCCGAGCGCCTTCAATTGAGAGGAGACCCATATCCCAGCAGAGGGATGATAATGTTGGATGTTTCGCCATGTCCGTCTGTCTGTCCGCGGTTTAGTTCAGATACTATTAGTTAGGGTAGCCAACTTTTTTTTTTACAAGAAATTAAGTATATTTAGGTCTGAGAAGAATTTCTTTTATTTTATTTTTTTGACAATTTTCCAATGTTTTGAGGGTTATTCTGCTATTCGGGACGTAGACAAATCCAACAAATCAAAAACCATGAAAATTGGTCCACCCGTTCTCGAGTTATATGAAAAAACATTTTCCCATACAAAAAGTGACGTTGACGTGCGTACCTCAAATGTATGCGTGCGTTCAGAAATGTCATCTCAAGCTCATTTACTATTAGAACAAATGACTTAGATTAAAAACAAATGTCAACTCTATTGTAGTGCAGGCGCCACAGGTAGTTGAGTGTGCAAAATATGAGGACCGCATTATAAACACAGTTTTGAATTCAGAAAAGCTTGTAGATTATGATTCTGAATGTTGCCAGGAAGTTTCTTGGTCCAATTTTTTTTTATACCCCATTCCCTTGGATATCGAGTAAATGGACTGAACAAATGCTTTACAACAATTTTAATCATTGTTTTATTGAAAATATCCAATTGTTTCTTATGATTAAAGATACTTATAGCTACTAAGTGGAAATAAAAAAACAAAAAAAAATTAAACAAATATTGCTGAAAAAAAAACATAAAAGGAAAATTTTACATAAGTAATCAAAAATTTTAATTTATATTTGTACAGTTTGTTTGTTTTTTTGTTTGTAAACTTTATACTACTAAAACACGCATGTAGATTATACAAAAGAAATGTCATATATGTATATATGTCATGCAAGTAGATTATACATAAAAACAATTTTTTTTTTTTTTGATAAAACCCACGACGGTTAAAACGTAGTTGAAAAAGGATAAAATAATTTTGAAACCCCCGTCTTAAAGAATTTATGCTATGAACTTAATAAAAAAACCTAAGAAAATCCGTTAGGGCTGGCATTAAATGAACTAGTTTGGCAGTTTTATAGTAACTTGTATACTTATTTATATTTATGTTGAAAGCAGTCCCCGACGGATTTTCTTGGGTTTTTTTATTAAGTTCATAGCATAAATTCTTTAAGTCGGGGGTTTCAAAATTATTTTATCTTATTATATTAATTTTGTTTTTATTTCTAACTTTTTAGAGAGCAAGCATAGGTATTACAATTGAAAACCGCATCAGAATCAGACTAGTAGTTTTGGTTTTGAACAAAAAAATGTTTACTGCAGCGCCCTCTGGTGAGTTGTCACTGTAATACCTATCTAAGAACATGCTCCAATCAAACCTGTACCCATCACTGAAATCCACATCAAAATCGGACTACTAGTTTTGGAGATAAATGGCAACATTGATTGTACAAACAAATGTTTACTACAGCGCCCCCTGGTGAGTTGTCACCGTAACACCTATCTAATAACATGCACCAATCAAATCCAAACCCATCACTGAAAACCGCATTTAAATCGGACTCGTACTTTTGGAGATAAATGGCAACATTGGTTTCACAAACAAATATTTACTGCAGCGCCCCTGGTGAGTTGTCACCGTAACACTTATCTAAGAAGATGCACCAATCAAACCCGAACCCATCACTGAAATCCGCATTAAAATTGGACTAGTAGTTTTGGAGATAAATGGCAACATTGATTACACAAACAAATGTTTACTGCAGCGCCCCCTGGTGAGTTATCACCGTAACACCTAACTAAGAACATGCACCAATCAAACCCGAACCCATTACTGAAAACCGCATCAAAATCGGACTCGTAGTTTTGGAGATAATTGGCAACATTGATTTGCACAAACATCCTAGCACCCCAAACGCATATACCGTCTCCGTTCCGTCGCGGGTAAAAAAGAAATGTCAATGGCGGACTTACCCATGCAGGCATTTCTTCCAGTCAACCATGGAATGCTTGATGGGGAACATTAACATGGGTTTGGTAATTGGTACAGAGCATTTGTACAACATAGAGCTTTAAATAATAAAAATAAAAATGTATTAAAAAGAAATAATAATAATACTAACAATACATGCAAATTCTTATTATGCAAAATGTAGATACACATCCTCCTAAAAATGGAAAGTGTATGCCTAGACTTTTGTTTGAAGATAAACCGCTGCAAAACTAAGATAATGATTGTAGACAGAGCCCAAAACATCTTGCAGAATATAAACCAATCGCGAACTACGATGTCGTACAATCCTACATATATCTTGGCGCTTTTATCTCAAATCAAGGGGGCTGTATAGATGAAGTTAATCGACGTATGGCTATTACTAGGAGTGCGATGGAAAACCTAGGGAAAATATGGGCCAATAGAAACATCACAAAAGCCACAAAGATTCGGCTCGTCAAATCGTTGGTGTTTCCTATATTCTTATATGCCGCAGAAACATGGACTATACGACGGACGAAGACAAAGAAAATTGACGCCTTGGAAATGTAGTGTTGGAGCTAGATGCTCCGAGTTTCGTGGACTGAATTCCGCACAAATTGACCACCACACTTTAGTGCAGAGTCTTATTTTGCGGTTCTCTGGACAAGTTAGTCGCCGCGGAAACGACTCCATAGAGAGACTTGTTGTGCAGGGAAAGGTTGAAGGCATAAGACTACGGGGCCTTGTGATTTGAAGGAGTAAAGAGACTGTAACATTTTGATGTTCACTGGCAGTTTGTTCCAAAGGCGAGTAGCGAGGACAGCAAAATATATATTATTGTACATTCAAGTGCATTTTATAAATTACTCCTTTGTTTTCCTTATTATAAAAGTGATTGGCATTTACATTTGATCTTTATTTTATTTTCTACATCAGTGTTTCCGGGAAGTCGGCACTGATTCATGTGGAACTCCTACTATTATATTATGGAAGTCCGATAGTTCTCCTTCCTCTCTCACCTGAAATATTCGATTTGCGAGACAGGACTCTACAAGTAGATAATAGCTATGGGGTAGAGATGTTCTTGTCTTGCACAGGAGGCATTTGTGCCACACTTTATCAAAGGCTGTTTGTATGTCCAGGCAGAGCAGTATTCTTTTTTTTTTTCAAAAGAGGATCGTATCGATCGATCGATAAGATTTTTGTAATCATTGGAAATCTTTTCTTTTTATAAAAAATATATTACATATAATATCCTTTTATGTAATATATTATTTTTCAACAATTTTTTTTTTTGTTTTTATTTCCACTAAATAGCTATAAGTATCTTTAATCATAAGAAACAATTGGATATTTTCAATAAAACAATGATTAAAATTGTTGCAAAGCATTTGTTCAGTCCATTTACTAGATATCCAAGGGAATGGGGTATAAAAAAAAATTGGACCAAGAAACTTCCTGGCAACATTCAGAATCATAATCTACAAGCTTTTCTGAATTCAAAACTGTTTATAGAATGCGGTCCTCATATTTTGCACACTCAACTCCATACAGCGCCCGCTCTATTGGTCTCATTTTTACGTCTTGAAAGTTGGCTGTGATTTGTTTTGAAAACAGTTTTGTGGATAGATTTTTTTTTTTTATGGACAATTTACACAGCGCCATCTAGTCCTAAATTAAGCACAGAGCTTGTGTTATGGGTACTAGACAACTGATAAATGTACTTAAATACTTTTTTTTTTGTAAATACATACTTATAATACATAGAAAATACCCAGAACCAAGACAAACAGACATGTTCATGCACACAAATTTTGTCTTGTGCGGGAATCGAACCCGCGACCTCGGAGTCAAAGTGGCCATTGCTAACCATTCGACCACCGAGCTCGTCATATTTTTGTTCAACATTAAAAAGTATAATGTAGTGAAAAATAGTATAATACTGTTTTAACAGTATAGTTGGCAACCCTACTATTAGTTAGTACTGAAATTCGGTATGGTTATACATAATAATCACGCCGACAAAATAATAAAATAAAATCAATAACTTAATTTAGGCATAGAGTAAATAGGCTACCTAGCCTACACGTAATGTGGGGGTGATTTTCGTCCTCTATTCTATGGTGTGGGGTATCGATAGGTCTTTCAAAAATATTGCGTGTTTGTGAAGACCATTTTTAGGGTTCCGTACCTCCAATGGAAAAAACGGAACACTTCTAGAATCATTCGTTGCCCGTCCGTCTGTCAAGGCCCTTTTTCTTAGGAACGCGTTGAAATTAATATCACATACTCTGATCTGCAATTATCTTATAGCTGCGAAAAAATGAAGCTTATAGCGACGCAATCAAAAGATACGGACGTTTAAGTTCCATTTATATCGCATATTTTGACATTCGTAAAGGGAATTAAAACCTATATGGTACTTCCCGTTGACCTAGAATCATGAAATTTAGCAAGAAGCAACGTCATTTAAATGAAAAAATCCGAAAACAGTAATTTTGTAGTTATTTCACAAAAAAATGATGAATGTAGCTAGCTGCACATCCTACAAGTTTGTACGGAACCCTCGTTGAGCGAGGCCGACTTGCACTTGACCGGCTTTTTACTAATTGGATTCAAAACTCCATAAGCGAAATATTCAGCTTTAAAATTCGAATTTTTGTTCAAGTGTTTACGTAAATTTTTATGAAAAAATATTTTCAGAAATATCATAAACCACGTGTCAAACCACGAGCCTCTAAACTCCAACCTCCAAGCCCAGCTCTCGCGGAACATAGACGCTAACAGCCACGCCCTGAGCCATCTGCAGGCGTCATACGCTGGTGCTGCTGGGTATACGGAATTGGACTGCATGTGGTTACTCTACTGCAGGAACCTGGCTGCCACTGCCAAGCTCAACCCTCCTTATGGCACCATGGCTAGGATCAATGGGTATGTATTTTTAACCGACTCAAAAAAATGAGGAGGTTCTCAAGTCGACGGTATTTTTTTTTTAATTTTGTTACATAATTACTCCGTGATTTATATATCGATTTATATATTGAAAGAGTTCAAATAAAAAAAGTTTTTTTCAAAAAATATACTTCTGATTGGTCCCATATTTTTTCATCATCATCAGCAGTCTGTATCTGTCCACAGTTAGGTTTGTTATTTCATTATGTACTCAGTCATTTATAAACCGATTTGAAAAACCTTTTTTTATTTGAAAGAGTATACTTCCAGATTGGTCCCATATTTTTCATCATCATCATCAGTCTGTCGGTTTTTTTTTTGTTAAAATTATTTGTATTTTTGTAAATGCTGGTCAAATTCAAGGACATGATTATGTTATTAGTATTAATCACGAATCAATAAAAAAACCTAAAAAATATTCAACCATAAAGGCGTTATGGCTATCGCAAGATTTCTTGTTTATCTCCGAGATTCAAATTTACTATGTCAGTAGAAGACACGTCAGATTGTCGCGCATGCGCTCTCTGCGCACTCGCCGCTGTCATCTTTCGCCGCTTCATTGAAAATGTTATCAACATAACTAATTTTCATGTTTTTTAAGGTATAGTTTTTTTATTGTTTCGTGATCAGTAACAGCTACACATTCGCCGCTATCAATTTTACCACTCTTTAAAATTAAACCCTGTATATTAATTTCTCTTAAAATCACGAGAAGAACCCGGTCATTTGGCAGGCGTGCGTGGGGATATGGATCGAACGCGTAGGGGCTTTGAGAAGTTTGATGTAATGTTGTACACCCGCCGTGACCCGTGACCCGCTCCAGGATATATCAATGGAACCATATACCCATGAGCAGGTCTCGGCAGGCGTTGGGATTATTGCAAAGTGTGATAAATCTTGATGTGATCTGGGTGGACTAAATACTGGACACTGGACTATTACCGAAGAGGCACGGACAAGGCTGTTTGCGACAAACATAAAGCGTATGATTAGGACTGTATATTTTTATTGTTTGTTCTAGTATGGCATTAAGGATGCTAACTGGCGACCTGCCAACAGACAAAGCCGTGGAAACCATGTTGTATGAAGCCTTCTCTGGTTGGACCGAGCTTAGATGCGACGAAATGTTCCCCAAGTAAGAGAATATAGGCCGTCGGATAAAGACATAAAAAGAGGCTAAAGTCGCAAAGCGTGATGTAGTGTTCGAGAAAAGTTGGTCATATTCGAATTGCCATAGCTTGGCTCCTATGGGGTCAATAGAGCTGTAATTAAGCTCAAATTGTAGGTAACTTAATACAGTTTATAAGTGTCGAAAACATTGTTCGCTAAAAACGCATAGTTTTTAGAAATTCCAAAATTTCGAAGCTATTCTCGATTTTCTCAGTTTCCATAAGTTATTCGAAGTTGCAAATTTGAATTCATACTATCCTAACAGACCCATATAACATACCTAAAATGCAGAACTACATCACGCTTTGGGAATTTAACGTCTTTATCCGACAGCCTAATATTACAGATCAAATTATAACTACGATATGTTAAGTTTTTTTTAGATAATCTCGGCGGATCTTTGATATCGATAAATATCGATATTTTTGGGCGTCGATATATCGATATACCATTGCATCCCTAATTCTGTGTAGCCAGGATTAACAACGCCGACCAGCAAAATGGCAATGAACATCCACTACTGTAGAACTGGGAATAAAACTTCGGCTGGTTTGGAATTCACAACGAATTTATAAGGTAGAAATTAGTAGAAGTAGGAAGCTTTTGGAATTTGACTTTCCCACTTGACAATGTGAGAGACGGTAATATGACAAATAATAAATAAATATAAATATTTGTCACACAAATTACACAGCGCCATCTAGCCCCAAAGTAAGCGAAGCTTGTGTTATGGGTACTAGACAACTAATAAACATACGTAAATACATTTTTTTTTGTAAATACATACTTATTATACATAGAAAACACCCAAACTAAGACAAACAGACATGTTCATGCACATAAATGTTTGTCCTATGTGGGAATCGAACCCACGAGCATTGGTGTCGAAGCCACGTCATTGACCGCTACGCCACCGAGCTCGTCCAATAATCTAATATAAACTATAATTTTAATATATTTACTGATACTCTTGTTAACAAAAAATCTAAATCAGTTTACTAAGCATGGGGGAATTGGACATTCGAGAACAAGACACAAAGATAGATTAATTATACCCAAACAACGTCTGACACAATTTAAAAGAAATGTATACTGTATCTCAATAACAATCTATAATAATTTACCTGACAATATGAAAGTGCTCTTATTAGCAATGTTTAAGAAGAAATTTCATTAATTTTTATTAAATAATTGTTATTACTTAATTAATTAATATGTAGGACATAAAATTGTGTTTTAATTTATGATATATTAATGACATATTTATTTATTTTACTTATATCTATATATATATAAAAATCAATGCCAATTTTCGTTGTAATTTTATAACTCAAGAACGGGCTCACCTATCCAAACCAAATGTTTAGGCTTTGTTCGGACTATTTAGTAGATGATTTATGTGAAGTTTGCACAAAATCGGTAGAGCGGTTCTTCATTTCTCACATTTTTTTACAAATGAATTCAATAAATGGCGGATCATTTTGTTAATGGGGATTTTGCTGTCAAATTGAAAATTTTTTCAGATGGGGATTGTGCTGTCAAATTGAAACTTTTTTCATTGTTGACAATACAAGCATGTTATTATGTCATTCATGCGGTCATTTCATTTTGGGCATGCTTCAACTTTATGTTGCCTGTTCCAGAGTCGGTACCCCAGCTGTTTGTTTATTCATGCTCAAAATGGAAAAACAAAAAATATTGTTTATCCAAATGTTTTGGATTAAGTTTTAAAAAAGCTAGCAATTAATAATTATTTTTTTTTTGTTTGAATAAATGAATTTGATGTTCCAATGATTTTTTTTTAGTACTTCATTTTATACGTAGCGAAGCACGTACCGGGCCGCTAGTATTTTATAATATGTAGTGTAGGTATTAATATATTATTCAATTTTTTATCTGTAATAAATAGGTTAAACATCTTCGTCTATACATAATAATGTCTTATAAGTCTATGAACGCACAAGAAATTGAGCGGAGCGTGCAAGCGATATCACGTTACCACGTAAAATTTGTGTAAAAATTTTACGTTTGGGGTGTAAGTGGTTCATCAACATCTTTGAACCAAAGCCAACTTCACCTGCACGCGGTTCACCCTGCTGACTGACAAACGAAGCTCTGGCGAAAAGAGAGGTAGGGAGCGTAATTGTAAGCTACCCGACTGGGGAATGTACCTCCACCACCACAGAATACCGCAGCCAAATAACAACTCCCTTGAGGGTTGTTGTGTTCCTGCGAGTGAGTGAGGTTACCAGAAAGGAAGGAGATGCTGCGTTGGCAGCGGGGGTGGCGGCGCGCTAGCGATATTTTGTGTTGCGAGCGTTAATATGGCTGCGGTAACCGCTTCTCATCAGGCAGGCCGTATGCTTGTCTGCCACCCGACGTAGTATAAAAAAAAAAAAAAAAAACTTTTTTTATCATAGGTATCTCTATTGGTAGTTTGTGTTTTATATTTATTGCTGCTGTGTTCAGAGCCTTACCAGAGGTCTTATGAAGCCCTTTACAGACAACCAATTTTTTGCAGATGCAGCAAAGCGGACGCGGCTTCAATAGTCTTGGAGACGATTTTGCAGCCAGTTAGAAAGTCACAGTCTTCCAACAGAGTGTTATGATAGAAACTGAGGAAAAAATAGCATAGACGGTTCTTAAACTTTTTTAGCGACGGAGAGCAGCGTTTCTCAATTTGTTTTACAACGGAGCCCTTCTGAAATGTTATATGTAAAATGTACAGTGCGACCGAAATGATTGTTTATTTTGTATATGTAATATATGTATGTTAGCCACTAAGGTATATATTATATGGTTCTATGTTTGTGTTCTGTATATAGCCTGAAATAAATAAAAAATATATACCTACACGGCGTAATTTTAAAGACTGGTCAAATTGATAGAGGCGATTGTGTAGCTGTTACTGATCACGAAACAATAAAAAAAAACTATACCTTAAAAAAACATCAAAACCAGTTTAGTTTTTGTAGTATCTGTCATTTTAGCGTATACTGTAATGTTGACAACTCGTGAAAACGGTCACAACGGAAAGCGCACAGAGGGCGCGTGCGCGACAACCCCACGTGTCTCACACCTACATAGTAAACTTGAATCTCGGAGATAAACAAGAAATCTTTCGACAGCCATACCGCGTTTATGTTGTAATTTTTGGGTTTTTTTATTGATTCACGTAATACTAACAACATAATCGTCTCCTTTAATTTGACCAGCCTTTAAAATTACAGCTTGTATATTAGATATATCATATTATATATTAACCTTTTCCGTACAAACGTGCTCAAGGTAATATGAAAATAGATTTATCTTTTTAGTCGCATTGTACGTCATACATCCAAAAAACACGTTCCAATCACTCTATAGGAGAAATACTTTAAATAAAGACATGACGAATAGAGTACATACCTAATTTTAGTTTTAATCGTATAAATCAGGCTTTCCCAACCTTTATTTCACCGATCCTCCCCTAACTAAAACTGGAGCATGCTCTAAACCCCGTCGATTGAGTGGAAACTCGTGTCCCAGCAGTGGGATTAGTAAGGGTTGTTGACGACGAAGTAGTAGTTAGGTTAGTAGGTATTTACGGTACGTTTGATACGTAATGTACAAACACAAAATCTTAACTTTAGTTATAGTTCTAAGTGAGCAAACTTGCTATTTTCTCTCCAGCTTTTTTTAAGCTCCAAAACCACAGTATATACTTATACTACATAAACAATGACGTCTTATATCATACTTGACATAAGACGTGTAAACAATGACGTCTTATGTCATAATTGACATATGATGTTATTGTTTATGTAGTAGTAAACGACGCAACATTTGTATGGAATGGCCGGAGTGAGTTAAAACTTAAAAACATATTTTTTAAAGGAGAAATATGTTTTTAAGCTTTTTTTTTTATTTGGTGTGAGGAATGTGTGACTTTGCTACAATTTTAATATAAGTAAAAAAGAATCTTAGAATAGGAATAAGTGAAGTTAATTTTAAGATTGTTAGTGTAAGTGAATTTAATTTTATGATAGACTGACTCAATAAAAGTATATTATATATTTAAATTATAAATGTTGTTTAATTTTCTTTATTTTTTATATTACGTCGACTGGCAAACAAGCATACGGCCCGCTTGATGTGTAGCGGTTACCGTAGTCATATGTTAATGTTTTGACATATGACTACGGAAACCGCTTCGCTTCAAAAAAAGCATGGCCTAATCTAACCCAACTATGTCTATATACTTAACTATATAACTAACCTAACCCAGGTTAGGCTGTGCTTGTTTGGTCTGTTTATTTTGGAATGTTTATTGCACTTTTTTCGCAGGTTCTAATTTCCGGGATATTGGGGTGTAAGTAGCTCACCACGATCTTTAGAGCCAAAGCCAACCGTGTTAATATTTTGACATATGACTACGGAAACGTCTCTCTTTCTACGTCGCTCGCTGTGCGACCTTAAGCCTGTGAACCAGCTTGACGGTCAGTACCCAAGTTTCTGTACCGTAGGTTATAGCGGGAAGGACGCATTGATTAAAGACTTTAGTCATCATATTAGGATGGTGCTGTAATACAATTAAAATACCTACAATTGCAAATTTAATTTACAAACATTCAAATTTTGTCAAACATCAAAAACTCGACAGCTTCGGCCTCTCTGCGTAATACTTTAAGGACTCCAGCAGATTTGTCACTACATTATTTGAAACTTTCAGTTTATCCAACAAATCCAATATATGTCGGTCATCCCACAAATGTCTGTTTATTTCCATATCTTTTCTTAATTTTAATAAATTCACTTCTAAAGTATCTATATTTGCAACTATATAACCAATTCTATATACGTTATCTGCAGCGTAAACCTGTTTTATTTTTAACAGCGGCATCATTTTATCTTTTATTTCATTAAAACTGTCATTTAAATATGTTAAAAGCTTCATTTTTATGTTATTGTCATCAAAAACATTTAGTCTTCTCGCTGGCTTAAGCTTTTCTGTGTCATTAGTTTTAGTGAAATTGTTAAATTCAAATGTTTCATTTGTATTCAACGCTACTAATTCTTTATTTTCTACAGTATTATTGATTGCGTGTCTTTTAGATCTCGTTAATGGTAGATTATATGATTTTACATTCTTAACTGAAACAGGAACTTTTAAAATGAAGAAGCCTTCACTTTTCGTTTTATTCAACAACCTATCGTAGTGCAAAATATTATCATTAATACGTTCTAGTGTTGCAATAAGCTTATTCAATGTTAATATTAGGTTATTTTCGACAGTTCTGAAAACTATTGGTGTGTTGGTTGTTGTAGTTGCTTTAGATGTAGTAGTTATTTCCGTAACGTCTTGTTTGCTTTTGAACAAATTTTGAAACCATCCCATGATCCTTCTATTGTTATTGTTAATAAGTTTATTACGTTCTCTGACATTTTTTCTTGTTGTAGCTTCATTGTTTATTGTAAAAGGTGTGTATAAGAGATTATTTTTAAGCCTTTCCCAGAAATCGTGTTTTTCTTTCAGATTAGAACGCGAATTAAGTTTTACATCGTCTTCGTCTGTTTTTATAGCGAAATTATTAAGTTCATTTCTTATTTTATCTTTATCACTGCTTATGGTATGTGCTTGTAAATCATTTAAAACATCTAAAAGAAGATTGCGTTCTTTGTCGGAATTAGGATTTACTCTTTCACCATTATTGACGTTTTCTACTTCAGAATTATCATAATAAAAATCTTTACTATGATCTTTTGCTGTGACATAAGTAAGAATAGCACCTGAAACAAGCAAAGTATACGTAAAGTGAAATAAGGGAAAATAAATAAATAAATAAATATTGTCAGACAAATTACACAGCGCCATCTAGCCCCAAAGTAAGC
Organism: Hypsopygia costalis; assembly: GCA_937001555.2. Lineage (NCBI taxonomy): Eukaryota > Metazoa > Arthropoda > Insecta > Lepidoptera > Pyralidae > Hypsopygia > Hypsopygia costalis. Next base: position 3,699,927 of record OW443355.2, read on the forward strand.
GAAGCTTGTGTTATGGGTACTAGACAACTGATAAACATACGTAAATACATTTTTTTTTGTAAATACATACTTATGATACATAGAAAAATTATTATTATTTGATAAGATTATTTTCTTGCAAATAAAATCGATGAATTAGAACTAATATATATTTTTTATATTGTAGTAAATATTTATAAATGTCACTTAAAATTCTTTACTCCTATGTTTTTAGTGGTAAGTAGTATATTTTTTCCTTGTACTTTTATAGGTATTATACCTACCTACACGTACGTAAAAAGAACACAAAATGCCCTAACACACCCTAATACACTCTTAACCGATGCACAAGCTTTAATTTTTTTTTTTTCGACAACGATTTTTTCGATCTCGGTGGTCAAATGGCTAGCAACTTTGACTCCGAGGTCGCGGTTCGATCCCCGCACAAGACAAACATTTTTGTGCATGAACATGTCTGTCTGTCTTGGTCTGGGTATTTATTTATGTAGTCTACATATGTAAAAAATATTTATTTATGGAATATTTAATATATACTGTAATTTTATTGTTGTATTAACTGATTAATTATAAAAATACCCATAGTGTTAACTACATCTTCAACTTCTAGGATCGTAACTTCAATCCGTTATGTAATTACTATTTTATTTAATTATGACAATTTTAACATTGTAGAATCAGACATAAATATTTCATTAACATCTTTAATCAATTGGCTGACATTGAATAATTTGACAATTAATTTGACGAAGACTCATTTGATGAATTTTAAGCAAAGAAATAATAATCCTTTAGATTTTGACATTAATTATTTAGGCAATTCAGTAAAAGAAGTGGATTCTACAAAATTCTTAGGTTTAACTATAGACAACAAGTTGACGTGGAGACAGCATATTAATAATTTAATAATAAAGTTGAACAAATTTTCCTATGGACTGCGTAAATTAAGAAACGAAACTCTTTTAACAGCCTATCATGGATACGTGGCGGCAAGCCTAAGATACGGCATATTGTTCTGGGGTAACACGACTGACAAACAGTGTGTTTTTAAAGCCCAAAAAAGATGTATTAGATCCATATTCGGTCTAATGCAGGATGATTCATGTGAGCCTTACTTTCGGAAATATAAAATTCTAACACTACCATCTATGTACATATACGAAAATGCCATTTTTGTCAGAAAAAACCCACACTATTTTGAAGCAAATCCTGTCGGAACTCGTCGTGAAGGTACTTTAAAAATGAATCATTTATGTAAAACTTTACTCAGCAGAATGAGCGTAAATTATATGGCACCTATTATTTATAATAAAATTCCACAGTCTATACATGATTATAACGGATTTAAAACTGCACTCAGTGGCTTCCTTGTTGAAAAAACATACTACGACGTTAGAGTGTTTTTAAATGATAAAATATCTAGTAAATTATGACAAAATTATATTCGCTGAGCTGTATTTTGACATTTCATGACATTCTCCATATTTATTGTCATTGTTTTTTTTATCTATATCTCGTTGTTTCGTATTTTCATGACATTCTTTATATTTATTGACATTTTTTAATTTAATTCTCATTGTTTTGTATTCGAATTCAATATTGATATGGAAATGATACTCTGTCTGTACCTAAATAATATAAAATCTTGAATGATGATTAGATTCAAATGTTACTGTTCATATGCCAATAAGGCGAATCATGGTTGTTCCTATTGTTTTATTAATATTTAACACCAATGTATTTCTACCCATGTTTATGAACAAATAAATGAATTATGAATTAATTCTCTTTCGCTCACTACTCCATTTTTTCGCTCAGGTTTTGTCTCTGATTCCATCACATTACAGGCGCCATCGATTCTATTTGCAAAAATATACCTACCTGCATACAGAATTATCTTATTTTTTTGTCTTATTATTTATTCAATTTTCTTGCGTCAAACTCTCTCTCGGCCGTCTGCGAGGTGGAGGCACCTCCCTAGTCAAGCAACTTATAAATACGCTGTACCTCTCTTTGATAAAGTTCGCTTTGATCCAAAGTGATGCTGAACACACTCATCATCATCATCAGCCTGTATCTACTCACTGCTGGATATAAGCCTTCCCCAATGCTTTCCACCAGATACGATCCTCCGCCTTCCGCATCCAGCCGCTTTCTTAAAGTCATCGGACCATCTAGAAGTAGGGCATCCAAAGCTTCGTCATCCTACGCGCGGCCTCCACTCTAATACCTTCCTCCCCCATCTGCTATCACTTACTCGCCATTGCCACTTCAGCTTGCAAACTCTGAAGGCTATGTCGACAACTTTAGTTCTCTTTCGGATTTCTTACTCGCTAACTACGACAAAAATGTACCTTTATGTAATTTTAAATTAATTATTATTTAATTAGTTGATTCCGGCCAACTTGCCAGAATATTATGACTTAGTAATGTCATATTTAATAGGTAGATGGCGCCACATTACGACTTCACAGCAGTAGAATATGAAATGCAAAAATTCGCCACCATCACAAACCTTCCTGGTAGCTCAGTTGGAAAAGCGCTCGACCGGTAATCCAGAGGGTTCAAATCCCACCTAGGTGGAAGAGGGACTGTCTCCATTTATAAAATATTTAAATAATATAATTTAAATAGTACTCACTTAGAGCTAATAGCCTAAACATTATACACAGCGGCAGTCTTTGGTAAACAGAATGGAAGTCAAACCTTCTTACTCATAATAAAAACATTAATTTGAACAAAAGTCAATTATAGCGGACATGGACGATAACGAGCTAAGTAATGTTTTTACCTAACACGCGTAGGTGCGAGGTCCGTCGACTATATGCATACTCATAGATTAAATTGAGTGAGAGTTTCTGAGCATAAGGCGCGAAACACACGGCGGGGCGAGACAGTTTCGACCGCAAAGCAACAAAGACCGCGTCTGACAGTCGATGTGGGTCACCTCATGGAAAGCAAAGGTCGCCGATCCGTTGCCAGCCTACTCCTTCCTTTCTTTCTGGTGACCTCACTCACTCGCAGGAACACAACAACCCTCAAGGGAATTGATATTTGACTGCGGTATTATGTGGGGTGGAGGTACTTTAGTTTATATTAAGTAGGTTTAGGTACAATGCATTTGCATTGCAACCTGCTTAATATAGCTGAACCCAGGGCTGAAGCTGTATCGAAATGGAAAAAAAGTTATTTTTCGATATAGTTGTCCATAAAGAGATGTATCGAAAAGTAACTTGTGCGTAAAAGGCTGACATTAAGATTCTGTGTTTAGTTTTTTAATCTCTAAAGTTCAGTATGAGAGTAGATAAAAGTATATTAAGTACTAAGTACAGCCCCCTTACCACCACCTCTTATTGCGATTCAATAACTGAATAGAATGCTTATTCATACCAATGAATAAGCGACTCTATCCAATTTGAAATAGAGTCGCTTATTATGGCGGCGGCGCGGCCGCGCGCCCCGTGTGCGCGTACTTATTCCTTGGCTGCACTGGCTCGTCTGGCTCGGGTCGCCATATCGTATTGTAGTGTCGGGGAGTGATCAATACGACTGAATTCTTCGAGTGTTCGTTTAATACTGTTTTAATATTTTTCCATTACATTACATATTATACATTTGTCCACCACACATTGGTATGAATAAGCAATCTATTCAGTTATTGAATCGCAATAAGAGTTGGTGGTAAGGGGGCAGGGGGGGCCAACGCTATTATCAGTCAACGGACGGCCGACAAACAAAGGTGCAGACTATGAGTACTTAACAAAGAAAACAATAAGGGTAATTGACTTTTACACAACAATTAAATCGGATGCCATTATTAGTGCAATTCTAGTATACTATACTACTATATATATATTATTTCTTCCATACATAGTATAAAGTAACGCCTGTTTGCGCGTTTGTCTGTCTGTTTATCAGCCACTCTTCCTAAATCACGTGATTAGCGATGTGCAAAATGCAGGACATTTACTTACGTCAAATTCCCAAAGGATATACAGGCTGTAATTTTAAAGCTGATCGAATTCATGGAGACGATTTTGTAGTTAGTATTAATCACGAATCAATAAAAAAAAAATCAACCGTAAACGCGGTATGGCCATCGTAAGATTTCATGTTTATCTCCGAGATTCATGTTTACTATGCAGGTAGGAGATACGTGGGGTTGTTGCGCATCTCTCTCTCTGCATGCTTTTCGTTGCGACCTGTTTCAGTGGTTATCAACATTACAGTATACGCTAAAATGAAAGATACTACAAAATCTAAACTGATTTTTACGTTTTTCTTTTATGTATAGTTTTTTTTATTGTTTCATGATCAGTAATAGCTACACAATCGCCTCTATCAATTTGACCAGTCTTCAAAATTACACACATGTTATTCAGACATTTTATCAGACAAAGGATGTCCACTGCTGAAATAGCCCTGATAAACATTTTGACGTGAAACGTCTTTAAAATCACTCCAATAACTGGACTATAATGAATTGGTATATATCATCATCATTATCAGGTCCATTTTAGTCTCCACTACAGGAGCACGACCCTCTCTCGTCCGTCTCGGACAGAAGTAGGATTTGGCCTACACTCCCCACGCTGGCCAAACGGGTTGGGGAGGCCTGATCGATATTGATAACGTATTTCCCTTAGTCGCATTGTACGGCATCCACGAGAAGAAACGGAGTGATTCTATTCTAGTCTGCCGGAAACCACACGGCCAATACGATAAATGTGGTATATATCGTCTTACCTTAAAGATTATAAGTCATAGAAACATGAATCGCAATCGCAATAGCCTTCAACAATTAAATATTGTTGAATTTTTTTTTCATCGCATAAATTGTTACACTGATTATAAATCATTTGTACTCGCTGAGAAAAATCCAGATACCTGCCTTCAAAATTGACCTGCCCACTTACCACCAACTCTTAATGCGATTCAATAACTGAATAGATTGCTTATTCATACCAATGAATAAGCGACTCTATTTCAAATTCAATAGAGTCGCTTATTCATTGGTATTCAGTTATTGAATCGCAATAAGTGTTGGTGGTAAGGGGGAAGGAGTCATCTTAAAATAAGAGGCAAAATTTGTATAATATAAGCCCACACAGACGAAGTCTGGAGCGACCGCTACTATTACAATATAAATAAAAACAAATAAATGCAACAACTGGTTATGCAAATTTTATTATTGTTTAGTTTATTTATAGCTACATATTTATTTGTTACTTTATTCTATAAAGTTTATTCAAATTACATTTACATAATAAAGAAATATAAGTAATTTATACACATACATATAGGTAAGTAACATATCCAAGTGGGTATATTAATAAAACAGCTGATTAAATATATTTTCGAAAACATTGCCACCCTTATTGAGTATATAAAGGCATGTAACGGCATGAGTTAGTATTAGTTACCTTGTAACTTTGTTAGAAAAGTTACAAGAAAAAAATTGTGAAGATGAAACTCCTCATCATTTTGTGTTTAGTAAGTACCTACTATTTTTTTTATACTAGGTCGGGTGGAAGACAAGCATACGGCCCGCCTGATGTGAAGCAGTAACCGTAGCCATATTAATGCTCGCAACATAAAATACCGCTCGCGCGCCGCCACCCCCGCTGCCAAATAATAATAATAAATAAATATTGTCAGACAAATTACACAGCGCCATCTAGCTCCAAAGTAAGTCCCCCTAAAAAAACAGAATAAATATTTAAGGAAGGTCCCATACAAGAAACGTGATTTTTTTTGCTCGATATTGATAACGGCAATAGGTAGACGCTTGAAATATTCACAGAATATTTAGCTATACGAGGGCGACACTGAAAGTTTTTACAACTGGCCACTTGTAAACAATATAATAAAAAAATAAGTTTAAATTTTGAAAATGAAACTCTGCCAATATTATTGAGTTATGTATTTCATTCGTTTGTCATTTGTTTTACGATTTGGCGGCAAATTGAAAATTGTCTGTGTCACGTCAACATGAATTTAACGCGAGAAAATTTTCGTGCAATTTCGAACGATTTTTTATGACTTTCGTTGTCATTTAAGTCAGCAAGAAAGCTATGATAGACTTCGATTGGCCTTTCACGATGAAGCCCCATCTCGTGCGACTATTTACAACTGGTTTAATGAGTTTAAACGTGGTCGCACTAATCTCACCGATGATCTGCGTCAGGGCGGCCTTCTACGGCGACGATTGAAAATAACATCAGTGTTGTGCGGCGTATGATAAAGACTGATAAAAGAGTGACGTATCAGCAGATTCGGACAAGCTTAGGCATCGGTATGAGTCAAGTGCATAAAATCCTCCATGAACATTTAGCGGTCACGAAGCTTTGTGCCCGGTGGTTACCTCATAATGTGACCGAGGCCCAAAAACTCCGTCGGGTTGATTGGTGCCGTGAAATGATTCAAAGATTAAACGGAGGTGACTCAAATGCTGTGTTCGACATATCTACTTACGGGTGACGAAAGCTCGGTTTACTGTTATGATCCAGAAACCAAGAGACAGTCTGCTCAGTGGGTGCTTCCTTTCGAGGAGTTGCCAACTAAAGTGAAGAGAGGTCGAAGTGTGGGAAAAAAGATGGTGGCCTCGTTCTTCGGAAGGACAGGTCACTATACGACAACTGTTTTAGAGGATCAAAAAACATTTACTGCAGAGTGGTACAGTAACAATTGTTTGCCACTTGTATTGGAAAAAGTTCGGGAGAAACGTCCTCGAAGTAGGATCCTTCTTCACTACGACAACGCCTCGTCGCACACCGCCAGGCGAACGATCGACTATTTAGTGACGTCAGACGTGGAAGTAGTACTTCTCAGTAGTACTTCTGATCCGGGGGGGAATTACTGGGTCACCCGCCGTATAGCCCCGACCTCGCACCTTACGATTTTTATTTATTCCCGAAAATAAAAGAAAAACTTCGAGGAAAACTTTTTATGAACACTCAGGAAGCAGTGGGCGCGTTTCAAAAGGCCGTCGAAGAGACCCTTAAGGACGAGTGGGCTAAGTGCTTTTCTCAGTGGTTCCATCGGATGCAGCGGTGTATTGATGTGAATGGACACTATTTTGAAAATATATAATAAAACTAATAACTTGCTAGTTTGCTCAGTTTTTTATTTTCTAAGAACTTTAAGTTTGACCCTCGTATCTTGGTTATATATTCACTTTAAAAATAAATAATTAAATTAAGGCGAAGAGAAATTCTGTCAGTGGTAATCCAGCTTTAATATAAATAAGTATAGCATAATAATAAATAATACAACATTACATTAAACTTCTCAAAGGGGCCTCTACGCGTTGGATCTATATCCCCGCGCACGCCTATCAAATGACCGGGCTTGATTCGTGATTAAAAAGAGATAAATAATACTATAATAATCACTATTAATATTAACAGTAGTTAATAATACAATTACACATTAAACTTCTGTAAGGAGCCTCTACACGTTGGATCCATGTCTACTTAAATTATATATTCTAACTTATTCCGTTATTTAAATTACTGTTGAATAGGTAAATTAACATAAATAATTGCTTAATTTTGTATTTTTTTATAGACATGTCTGGTCATCGCATCTGCGTATCCACATGGTGGTGGACTCTTAGGTCCTGTAACAAATCCATCATCTAGCGGTGGTAACTCTGGATCTGACCACTTTGGTGGTGGTAACTCTGGATCGGATCATTCTGGAGGCGGTAATTCTGGCGGTAGTAACACTGGATCTGATCATTCTGGAGGCGGTAACTCTGGATCTGATCATTCTGGCGGTGGTGACTCTGGATCTGATCATTCTGGAGGCGGTAACTCTGGCTCTGACCATTCTGGCGGTGGTGATTGTGGATCTGACCATTCTGGAGGCGGTAACTCTGAATCTGATCATTCTGGAGGCGGTAACTCTGGATCTGACCATTCTGGCGGTGGTAACTCTGGATCTGATCATTCTGGAGGCGGTAACTCTGGCTCTGACCATTCTGGCGGTGGTAACTCTGGATCTGATCATTCTAGCGGTGGTAACTCTGGATCTGATCATTCTGGAGGCGGTAACTCTGGCTCTGACCATTCTGGCAGTGGTGACTCTGGCTCTGACCATTCTGGAGGCGGTAACTCTGGATCTGATCATTCTGGAGGCGGTAACTCTGGCTCTGACCATTCTGGCGGTGGTAACTCTGGATCTGACCATTCTGGCGGTGGTAACTCTGGATCTGATCATTCTGGAGGCGGTAACTCTGGATCTAACCATTCTGGCGGTGGTAACTCTGGATCTGGTCATTCTGGAGGCGGTAACTCTGGCTCTGACCATTCTGGCGGTGGTAACTCTGGATCTGACAATTCTGGCGGTGGTAACTCTGGATCTGATCATTCTGGAGGCGGTAACTCTGGATCTGACCATTCTGGCGGTGGTAACTCTGGATCTGATCATTCTGGAGGCGCTAACTCTGGATCTGACCATTCTGGCGGTGGTGAATCTGGATGTGGCGACTGTGACAACTCTGGTTCTGGTAGCTCTCTTCCTGGCGGCGGCGGCCTTCCTTTACCATCCTTACTATCAGTGGATGCTATTATTGATATTCTATAAAAACTCTGTAGACCGATATGAAGAGAATACGAGAAAACGAAAAAATCCGCCCTTGCCAGTTGGGACTGCAACCCCGTTTTTAAGATACTTAGATCCTTAAAATAAGTAAAGCATATATAGACGATAGAATTACCCATGTAAACTTGTTCTGACTCCCTCTGTTGACAGTTATTAAAATGTTATTTTATGAACGATCAATTATACAGGATGGCGATTTATTCACCTGCAATATTTAAGGAAATGTATCTGTAAGTGATATACTATTCAAATATAATAGAAAAATACTATATTTTTTTTTCAATTGTACTATTTTTTCAAAGCATAGTGAACACGTATTATTAACAATCTGAGTCCGCGTGCCTTTCTCAGCGCCGCCAGGCGCACGAGACGAAGCGCACCCCCGCTGTCCACTTGCCGTCGCGCCCCCGCGTTAGGGGGACTATGAATTTGGTAAACAATGCGTATAAATGATAATTACATTGTTTTTTTTTTTTAAGTATAATGCTATCACCATTTTTTTTTACTTATAACACGAGAAGCCCTACGTTACCCTCAAATATTGCAGGTGACTATATGCCACCCTGTATAATTCGTCATCATTGGCATAGTACAAATAGAGACTATGTCATTGGTTCCAGTCCAGCAGAATACATACCAGCGTCGTGGCTCTCAGCTATGCTGAGCTAGGACCAGTTTAACTGCACATATTACATATGTGTTATGAAATTTTTGTAATATCTAGTTTTAGAATCATGTCTGTGCAATAAAATATATTCTATTCTTTATTTTTTTTTTAAATATATTATTCAGTGCTTCGTGTGAGTTTTTTGATCATATTCGATTCGATTTAAAATTTACAACAACCCGATCAAATTGAGTAAGTAAAAGTTTCATATAGTGAATTTACGCATATAACATATGCAAATTAGCCGGGTTGCTCACTTCAAATTGTGAGCAAGTAAGTCACACAATTATGATATGTAACACGCGTCTTATTAATTCGAAACATAAGAGTTCTTCTCTATTTGGTCGGTTTGTTTACATTGACATGAGCGAACGCGAACGCGAACAAAACACTCGCACTAAGCAGTCTGGGACCCAAGTGCGAGTTTTCTAACGTAATCAATTTCGACAACGTTAACTCTGAGCAACTTTAACTAGGGATTGGTTCTACTTGGACTGTTTGTCGATAAATGGCGCTATTTCAATTCCATACAAAACTGTTGAAAACGAATACGTAAAAAACTCGCACTCAGCATGATCGAATGATATTTTTATTGTTATATTTGTAATTCCATATTAACGATAGATATATTAGGACTATAGAACCTAGCTAGTGCCGCCATTGAATAAAAAAATATAGTTCGCAAATGATTATTATCTTAGTCAACTATGACCTTATAAAATGACAAAACAAACTATCAATTTATTTATTTATTTATCTTAGCTTAAGTCTACCATTACAGCATCACACCAATACGATAGAAAAGCATTCATTAAACAATATTTAAATATTTTATATTATAACATAAAATGCAATTGCAAAATGCAATCTTTGTGAATTCGTTCAAAGAACAAGAAAAAAGGTCAGGGGCCTTACCACAAGCTCTAAATGCAGGAATGGAACCATCACGGTTGCGAATTTATGAATAAAATTCATTGATAAATACGCAACCATCATAGTTCCATTCCTGCGTTTAGAGCTTGTGGTAAGTGCCTTCTCTCGGCCATTTGGTTGAGGGTGCGTAGTGTGCGGAGCATTGCGCTGCAGCTCGGTTCGAGCTCTGGGCACATACAGTAACGGTGACCGGCGGCGGCGCCCTACGTATCCATCGGGAACACATACCCTCACCAAACTAAGCAATTCTGGGTTGTCCGTCAATTAGTTAAAAAATTTGCCGTCAGCTTACACGTAAGTATAGCATGTTCATAAAATCTATTTCTATTTTTGTTTCAAATTAACAGAAAGCTTTCTAGTGTTATTTTAATTATAATTTACCAAAATGGTACTTTTCTTAGTTTGAACAGTTAATGTTTAATAATAAAATGTTTGCGCTTGGTGTAAAATGACCTTTAAATAAGTCATAGGCGACATCACAACAGTAAAAATTGACAACGAAGCGCTTAATCAATACTTACGCCTAATAATGACCAATTTATTATATATATATATATATATATATATATATATATATATATATATATGTATACATATAATATTATATCTTCTATCTAAATATATAAAATAGAAAACCACTGACTCACTCACTCACTCACTCATCACGAAATCTCAGGAACTACAAGTGCTAGGAGTCTCAAATTTTGCATAGGGGGTTCCTTTTAGAACTTAGGTGTCTAAGGCGGGAATTTGGAAAATTCAACCCCTAAGGGGTGAAACGGGGGTCCAAAGTTTGTATGGGGAAACAAGATTAGTTGGACTATTTTAACCGAAACTTTACACGAGTACTTCTATAGCTAAATGAATAAACACGTATTTCAGGATTTTTCAAAATTCATCTTATGTGAATTCTGCGAAGCGGTTACCGTAGCCATATTAACGCTCGCAACATAAAATATTTGGCTGAGGTATTCTGTGAGGTGGAGGTACATTCCTCAGTCGGATAGCTTACAATTACGCTCCCTACCTCTTCGCCAGAGCTTCATTTGTCAGTCAGCAGGGTGCACCGCGTGCAGCTGAAGTTGGCTTTGGTTCAAAGATGTTGATGAACCACTTACACCCCAAATTCTCTTTTTAGTTTTAAAGACGCCCGCGCAAGCTGGCGCTTTTGACTTAAGTCGCGGGTAGCTTTGTCAACTTACATCGTGCTTATTTTTAAAACTCTCGCGGCTTATTAAAAAAAAACATTTACATAGTATTTTCAATTATTTCTTTGTCTGTATATGAACTACTTATACCCCAAAAATTTAATTAACTTAAATTAAATACGAACCAAAAAAAACGTCGCGCATCTTCCGGGGAATCCTCGGGCATTCTCGGGAATTCCCCTAGCTACTGTCGTTGACGTGTGTGGAAGCCGCGGGACGTGGCGCGAACGGGGAGTCGGTCGGGTCGATCACTGCAGTAGAATGCGCAAGAATACTCGAGCATTCCACCGAATTCACGCGCCTTCTCGCGTCAAGGAGAAATTGATGCTTCCATTCCGCGGCGGTATTATTATTTCTACCGGGAACGCCGGCTATCGGGCGGGTGATCAGCCTTACCTGAGCCCATTTCACCCCTTTCCCCTGGTCCTCCCTTTTGGGGAGGATGTGGGTTTATCCGGCAAACACGGCGTTCCGTTGAACGATCTGTTCCACCTTTAGATCTTCCAGGTCTTCTGTGTCTAGTGTCCAACCCCATGGTCCATCTTATCAGTGAGTACATGGGGCACTCGGCAAGCAGGTGGAAGCTTGTTTCGTCGTCATCCATGCACTCCGGCGGTATAAATAAATAAGAGCTTAATTTATGAAATAAAATTCACTTTTATTCATACATATTTATTATATAAAAATGTTACTAAATTATAATAAATATTACATATTTTGTACAGACTATTTTACAAACAGAGCAGTGCGCAAAATAACTCAATCCTATTCAGTGAGGGCAATCGCATATGAATTCGCCGCTAGAGGCGCTAGTGTACAGTGACAGATAGTGAAATGTCAAAATGTTATGTCCGTCAGAATCGCGGGTGTATTTCCCAGATTGGCATAAATTTATTATTGTTATATGGTACCTTCTGTGTACTTTTACGTACCTCTTCCGAAAATCTGTGTACCCATGCCTGTACAACGATATTTTGAAAATAAGGTACACCCGCCATTCTGATGTCAGGACCGCGGGTGTACTGTTAACCAATATATGTAGCTTAGTGCATTGTATAGACAGATTTGGTACCTCGTGTGTACCTGCAGAAACAAATAATAAATAAATAAAGTACGGTAAGCTTTCTGAGAAAATTAAAAAAGCTCAAACTGACGCCATTACTATTTTATGGAAAACATGGTAAACAATATATTAATGCGAAATTAAGTTTGTTTGTTGTGCTGTTACGCCTAAACTAAAATCTTTTGCCATGAAATTTGGTACACGTAGTTCATATCCTGGAACAACATATATAATAGAACACTTAAGTACCGATATTTTATTCCGAAATTCCTATGGGAGCCCCGGGCAAAAGCTAGTATTTTATAAAAAAAAATCATTAATATTATGACTAAAGTTAAAATTATAAACAAAAAGTATTAGAAAAACAAATATAATTTTGCCTATTTTTTTTAAATATGAATAAAAAATATAAAAAATATTTGGTTCGGTATCATTATGTAGGTATTACAATATTATGTAAGTATGTGTCAGTCCTGGAACTGAATAGAAATAATATATACTTTATTAATATCGATATCAGCACAGGATAATAATATCAGCAACATACGAATATGATCAGCGGTAGCACGGAGCACCAAAGTAATTCAAGTTATATTAAGTTAGTTATATCATAATACCTACTATGTTGTACTAAATCGGTCTAAGTGGCTTAACCATGAATGAAAGTCAGATAGCCTTTGACGTTTATACTTAATATTATTAGGATGTTTTCCATAAAATAGTAATGGCGTAGAGGCGTGAGTTTTTTTAATTTTCTCAGAAAGCTTACCGTATATTATTTATTTATTATTTGTTTCAGCAGGTACAGACGAGGTACCAAATCTGTCTATACAATGCACTAAGCTATACATATATTGGTTAACAGTACACCCGCGGTCCTGACATCAGAATGGCGGGTGTACCTTATTTTCAAAATATCGTTGTACAGGCATGGGTACACAGATTTTCGGAAGAGGTACGTAAAAGTACACAGAAGGTACCATATAACAATAATAAATTTATGCCAATCTGGGAAATACACCCTCGATTCTGACGGACATAAAATGTTTGATAGTTTATTTATCTTTTTTTTATCAAATATATTTAGGACCTGGAATCAATGTCCTTTTGAGTCTTTTTATTTTTTCTTTTAAATACACTATCAGAAGTATCTGTAATATACAATGCGACTGTTTGCGAGGTCTATTATTTAGCTTCAACATTGCATAATAAATTACAGCACAAGGCACAAGGTAAGCTTTATTTTTTTATATGAGAAGGGCCTCCTCGAACGAGCATTTGGGTCACATGATTGAAAGCAGTCACCACCGCCCATGGAGATCAGCAACACCAAGTGGCCGCTGATCCGTTGCCAGCCTATACTTCTTCTTTTCTTTCTTTCTGGTGACCTCACTCACTCGCAGGAACACAACAACCCATAAGGGAATTGTTATTTGGCTGCGTTATTCCGTGAGGTGAGGAGGCAGCTTAAAAAATGCCCTACCTCTCTTTTCGCCAGAGCCTGGCTTATCAGTCAGCAGGGTTCACCCTGCTGACTGATAAGCCAGACTCTGGTCGGCTTAAAATATACGCTTTGCTCTAACTATCTTTTCACCAGAGCCGAGTCTGTCAGTCAGCAGGGTGCACCACGTGCATGTGAGATTGGCTTTGGTTCAAAAATGTTGATGAACCACTTACACGCCAAACTTTAAAAAAACAAAATTTTGATACGGCGTGAGAAACTTCATAGCGCAGTTCCACGTGTCAGTGTAATCGAACACGCAAGTTAAGCAACGTCTACCGTAGTCCGTCCATGGGCGGATTTATCTAGAGCTCCTCAGTGCCTCGAAGGGCACGATAAGCAAGGGATGCCATCTCTAAACGCTGGCAAGCATAGGGGCAATTCTCATAATTAATATATAGTCAAAATTCAGTTTCGATCCAGTCTCGATCGCATAATGTCACATTTGGTATTCTCGTAACACAATATGTAACTTCAAAATTAAATTTAAGCGGGATTATATCGAAATATGAGTGAAAATTAAACAAACTAAGAATCTTACTTTGCCAACAACAAGAATTGATAATAATTAATTTATGAAATCGAGTATATAATAATAGTCAATTCACAATTCAATCTCGATTCGGTCAACTTTCAATCTGCGTTCGTAGAAAAATTACGAGAATTGGCCTTCTGGACAAGATGCGGGTCGGGGGTCCACCACACATTCCCACCACTGTGTCTCCAGTGTAGCCAGGATTAACAGCGGCGACCGCCAAAAAAGGCAATGAACAGTGAAGTCCATTGCAGTCCCGGGGGTAAAACTGCGGCTGACTTGGCTTGACTCATAACGAATTTAATCAGAAGAAATTAGTAGGAATAGGAAGCTTTTGGAATCTGACTTGGACAAGATGCGTGAAAACTTCGGAATTTGAATCTTAAAACACGAACATGTCATCAGTGTTTTTAGCACTAGTACTATTTTCAGCGAAATTCATTGAGATTATGAAATCGTCCGGTCGTTCTGTCCGTCCGTTGCCATGAAACTCAATATTTAGAAATTCTGACTTCGAATTCGTGTAGAGCATCAAAAAGTAGTAATGTAAAGTGACCTTGGTTTTCCGAAAAAAATTCGTTCTGTCTGTCCGTCCGTTGCCATCAAACACAAAATTTAGAAATTCTGACTTGGGATTCGTGTAGAGCAGGGTTTCCCAACCAGGGGGGCGCGCCCCCCTAGTGGGGCGTAGAGGGATGTCAAGGGGGGCTTGAGACGTTTGTGTTTTCAATAGAAAAATGACATTCCCCTTCCATCCATCTCTTGACATTGGAGAAATTTTGGGTCAAGCGATTCCTAGTTAATCCAAAAGTTGCCTCTCTTGCTTTGCGAACACTGGTTCCCTTTTCTTCACCTTACTTATGCGAGACTGGTTTTTTAGCTCTGGTTTTAATCAAAACTATGCAGCGAAATCGTCTGGGCATCGATAGCGACCTATCGATAAAAATAAATGTTGTTAAAATAATGCGATTTCTATTGTAGGTATTTACTTACTGAAAAATATAATGGGGGGGGGGGGGGGCATGAAAATATTATTTGTGATCCGGGGAGCCTTGATGTAAAAAAGGTTGGGAAACCCTGGTGTAGAGCATCAAAAAGTAGTAATGTAAAGTGACCTTGGTTTTCCGATATCAATACGGGATTTCGAAAAAAAAAATCGCTATGGTGGCGCATGCTGCGCGTCCGATGTCTTATTCTGTGACAAGACGGTTATTCGCAGCATGGAGCGGACGGTGATTTAAAACTTTTAAGCCTGGACTACAAATGAATCCCCGCCCGGACACTCCCCGGACGCCCTCCAAACTAGGACAAATCCGGGCAAACCATGACGGATGGCGACTAGAGCTGCCACTTCTCAAAGAGAGCAGACCCGGAGATTTTTGAAACATCGCCATTTTTTGTTATAATAAAATAAAACATATTTACGTAAGTATAATTTACGGCATCACCTACGTCAAATTAATCAATCAAACTGTGCTATTGATAGGGCCCACCTGATGTTTTGGGGTGTAAGTGGTTCATCAGCATCATTGAACCAAAGCCAACTTCACCTGCACGCGGTGCACCCTGCTGACTGACAAACGAAGCTCTGGCGAAAAGAGAGGTAGGGAGCGTAATTATAAGCTACCCGACTGGGGAATGTACCTCCACCTCACAGAATACCGCAGCCAAATAACGGTTCCCTTGAGGGCTGTTGCGTTCCTGCGAGTGAGTGAGGTCACCAGAAAGGAAAGAGATGCTGCTATGGCAGCGGGGGGTGGCGGCGCGCGAGCGATATTTTATGTTGCGAGCGTTAGTATGGCTACGATAACCGCTTCACATCAGGCGAGCCGTATGCTTGTCAGCCACCCGACGTAGTATAGAAAAAAAAAAAAAACCTTGACTTGATATAATAAAATTATATTTTTGACTGGTAAGAGTTTCTTGCAGCAGCTTTGATTTGATATACGGTTGACTTTCGCTCGCCGCGCCTACATACCGATGTAAAACCCGTATCCCGGATATGCACTATTCAAACCCGTATACTCCGGGTCAAACCCGGAGAGTTAGCAGCTCTAATGGCGACCCTGCGTTAAGCTAAGCTAAGTTACGCGAGTTCAATTACAATCGCCCCATCTTCGCCTGTCTCAAGAATAACAGGTATGTGATAGTCAATATCTTCACCATCATCATCATCGGCAACTTCACCAATATCCGTCTCTTCAGTGATATTATCACGGACAATAATTTCATTAATATCAACTTGTTCAGTGATATCATCCTCATGATCATCATTACCATCGAAAATACGATCAATAATTGCAGTGACTTCGTTCTCGGGTGTGTCGGTATCAACTTTTTCTGAAAGCAAAGAGGTTTTTTAAATCAGGGCTGTCCAACCCATATACAATACCGGGCCATTACAAATTAATTACTAAACAGATTAGCGGGCCGCAGAAACAAATACCTACTTGACATTTTTGACGAGATCGGTGGCGTAGCGGTCAATGACGCGGCTTCGACACCAACGCTCGTGGGTTCGATTCCCACACAGGACAAACATTTGTGTGCATGAACATGTCTGTTTGTCTTGGTCTGGGTGTTTTCTATGTATCATAAGTATGTATTTACAAAAAAAAATGTATTTACGTATGTTTATCAGTTGTCTAGTACCCATAACACAAGCTTCGCTTACTTTGGCGCTAGATGGCGCTGTGTAATTTGTCTAAAAATATTTATTTATTTATTATTTTTACTACCTACTTTGAAAGTTTAAGCTTAGTTATTACTAATTAGTTATAAAACTAACTTTTCTAAAGTTATATAATTTTCTGTCAGGTTCGTTGTACAAAACCTATAACGGTAAAAAAACTGTATAAAAACCGGTAAATGAAAAACACGGCACGGGCCGCACAGCCTTGGACAGCCCTGTTTTAAATAATAAATAAATAAATATCTCTGGACAATTTACACAGCGCCATCTAGTCCCAAATTAAGCGCAAAGCTTGTATTATGGGTACTAGACAACTGAAAAATGTACTTAAATACATTTTTTTTTGTAAATACATACTTATAATGCATAGAAAACACCCAGACCAAGACAAACAAACATGTTCATGCACACAAATGTTTGTCTTGTGCGGAGATCGAACCCGCGACCTCGGAGTCAAAGTGGCCATTGCTAACCATTCGACCACCGAGCTCGTCTTATAACATAGTTTTTTCTATTTTTTTTTTATATGCGAGGGGTGGCAAACGAGCACGTGGGTCACCTGATGGAAAGCAATCACCACCGCCCATGGAGTTCAGCAACAACAAGGGGTCGCCGATCCGTTGCCAGCCTAATTCTCCTTCCTTTCCTTGTTTCTGGTAACTTCACTCACTCGCAGGAACACAACAACCCTCAAGGGAATTGTTATTTGGCTGCGGTATTCCGTGAGGTGGAGGTACTTCCCCAATCGGGCAGCTTAAAAAACATGCTATGCCCTACCTCTCTTTTCGCCAGAGCCTCGTTTGTTTGTCAGCAGGGTGCACCACGTGCAGGTGAATTTGGTTTTGGCTCAAAGGTGTTGATGAACCCCTTACACCCCAAATTATGGGGAATTAAAATGAGTATATATATTTCCTATTTTCTAAACATATATTATAACATATATCGACGGTCCCTACGTATAAAGCGACATGTCAAAAATTGCATTTTTTTTATTGCATAAATTGCTATAGATTGTCCGTAAAAAAACATTTCTTTTTTTTTTATTGATTGTATATAATTTAAAAAGGTAGGAAATTAACTCATTTGTCCAATAATAATATTCTTTAATTACTATATCGTAGTATAAGCAGACATGTTGACGAGCTCGGTGGCGTAGCGGTCAATGACGCGGCTTCGACACCAACGCTCGTGGGTTCGATTCCCACACATGACAAACATTTGTGTGCATGAACATGTCTGTTTGTCTTGGTCTGGGCGTTTTCTATGTATAATAAGTATGTATTTACAAAAAAAAAATGTATTTACATATGTTTATCAGTTGTCTAGTACCCATAACACAAGCTTCGCTTACTTTGGGGCTAGATGGCGCTGTGTAATTTGTCTAAAAAAAAAAAAAAAAAGACATGTCCGCTTTATACGTAGGGACCGTCGATATATAGATAACTTACTTGACGAGTCATGCGCCTTGAACATATGTTGTTTCAACAATACATTGTTGAAGAACTGTTCCCCACAGTAACAGACGTAGCTCTGCTTTGTCTCCACTTTCTTCTCCGTGAAGTGGTCCCGCAGGATGTGCCTCTTCATCTGCTCGGCCGACGTGCATATCTCCCTACACAGGACGCATATGTTGACGTTGTTGAATAACATGAGGCCTGAAAAAAAAATTGGTCAAAAAATTCCAATTCAAAATATCTTTATTCCTTGGACTTTATAAAGCACTTAGAAACGTCTTACAAATTAAATATAAGAATATGTATAAACCATTACTACTCTAAATCCGCAGAGCTTAGATTCACTTTCATCACACTAAAAAGCCTGTAAAGTCGGTTTACAGACGATAATTTCACGTATTAACGTCATTTTTTTTTATACTACTTCGGGTGGCAGACAAGCATACGGCCCGCCTTATGTGAAGCGGTTACCGTAGCCATATTAACGCTCGCAACATAAAATATCGCTCGCACGCCGCCAACCACGCAGCATCTCTTTCCTTTCTGGTGACCTCACTCACTCGCAGGAACACAACAGCCCTCAAGGGAACCGTTATTTGGCTGCGGTATTCTGTGAGGTGGAGGTACATTCGCCAGTCGGGTAGCTTACAATTACGCTCCCTACCTCTCTTTTTGCCAGAGCTTCGTTTGTCAGTCAGCAGGGTGCACCGCGTGCAGGTGAAGTTGGCTTTGGTTCAAAGATGTTGATGAACCCTTTGCATCCCAAAAGAACTTGTCATAAGAAAACATCGCCCGATGGAGTGGAGGAGAGATAGATGCGTCACAAGCCGATCGTGCCTCTCTATCGTTTGTTCCGCACTCTCGCTTCCAGCTAGGCTCAGGCGGAACGTGACAATGAGTCATGCTTTATCGTACATGTAGCCGGCGTTCATCGATGTACGAGGTGCGGTCCAAAAGTGTCCGGCTTAACAAAGAAAACAAGTAGATATATTTACAAAACCTTTTTTATTTTTCGACGTAGTCCCCCTCTATTTCAATGCACTTTGCAAATCTCATGATAAGCATTTCTATCCCCTTAAGAAAAAAATCACCAAAACCAATCAAACGAAACGGCTTACTCCATTCTTTTACAGTGGAAAATGAAGGAGAAGTAACCCTGTACACGGCATTCAACCTTTTTTTGGGTTACTATCAGAAGATCAAGATATCAGAACCACCAAGTAGACATATAGTTCACATCTCAGAAAGACTATGTATCCAGAACGTCTTTATATCAGAGTTTCTAAAAAGCATAATGACCACATTTCAAAACGACTTAGTAGCAAAACATCTAAATCTCAAAACGGTTAGATAGCGATATGACCAGATCGCATAATGTAGGTGTAATTCGGTACAAAACTTATTCCTTTCGAATCTCTATTCATAGCCACTTGAAACATACTGTCCACTTGAAATATAATAACTGTTAATTATTATAAAGAAGTATTGTTCCGAAGGAAATTTGTCATGCAAGAAGTGTTGTATTATCGTGCGTTTTATTTTTTCAATATTTTTATTTGTAATGTTTCTAGTTTTTAAATTTCATCTTGAGTGTACAGTCATTGTGGCTATCCAGTCAACCTGCGATATGGTCGATTAACGGTAATAGTCGTTTCGATAACCAGTCATTTTGCTACCTCGTCAATTTCAGATATAGACTTTTTGTAAGGTTGGTCGTTCTGATATCTCATCTATATAGTGCTTAGGTCAATTTGTATACTAAGTCATTATAATACTAACCCCTTTTTTTTACATCGGTCGGGCTAACCCCTTCCTTTGTCAGGAATTTGATCACAGAGCGATATTCCAATTTGACCATGTTGAAAAATTTCCGACTTACTATCGTTAAAACGCCGTGAAATCAAAACAACAACCAACAGAAACCCCAAAACCATACACGAAAAAGCAGGTTAGATGACAATCGCGAAGACATATTTTTTTACTTTTTTTTAAGCTGCCCTTCTCCAGCCAGATTCTTGCACCGGATAAGACGTTGTCAAAAAGTCCAACTTACCCTTAATGGCGTACTGAACAAAATTAGTCGACTTCATCATTCTCGTACTGGGCATGAAGAATCTCGACAAGTCAACGTCCACGCACGGCACAACCTTCATCTCCTTATGCCTCCTTATATGTTCTAGAAAATATTTATCTTTCGTCGCAGTGTAGTTGCATATATTACAATGGTAATACTTCGGATGTTTTAGCAAATGTTCCCTGAGATCTTTTGTGTTAGTACATTTCTCTAAACATATCGGGCAAACGGAGACGCTTTGTAGTCTGTGATGCTCCAAATGGCTCCATATTGTTGATAACTTAATGACCTACAATAATAAAAATAAATAAATTAGGCTTTTATTCCAAAAGCTACTCCTACATTTTTTTTATACTAAGTACGGTGTACGGACAAATATACGGCCAAGTATACGACCCACCTGATGTGAAGCGGCTACCGTAGTTATATTAACGCTCGCAACATAAAATATCGTTCGCGCGCCGCCACCAACCAACGCAGCAAATCCTTCCTTTCTGGTGACCTCACTCACTCGCAGGAACACAACAACCGTCAAGGGAATTGTTCGGCATTAACCCATAATCATCCCACTGGGATAAGGGTCTCCTCTCAATCGAAGGGGTTTAGAGCATACTCCACCGCTCCGCGCTGCTCAACTGTGGGTTGGCGGAGGCCAGTGTTTTCAAGCCGCCTAAAGGCCACTGACTTGGCTTAAAGACAGTCATCTAATAACAACAGCCGGGACCGACGGCTTAACATGCCCTCCGAAGCACGGAGGAGCTCGAGATAAATAAACCCATCCATGGATAGGCTACGGTCGACGTTGCTTAACTTTGCGTGTTTGATTAGGCTGACACGCCATCAAGTTCCTCTTTAGGGAATTGTTATTTGGCTAAAAAAACTCTAAAAAAATTATTGAGTGATACTGTTGATTGTTCGCACTTGATGGAACATTATTATCATAATGTTATAATAAAACACTTGTACACCATCTGTTTACCTTGATAGTGCCTTGGCGGCGAAACCGGTCGGTAATATTAAATATTACCGGCCCGTAATATTAAATATTACCGAACGTGGAACCAGGGTTCGAAATTATCAAGATAATAACACTTCTTGATAATTATCTGATAATTATCGGATAATTGTTACCAGTGTAAGAAATTCATTTGTTATATTCTTTTGTAACAAATGCATTATAATTTGAGTAATTCTAACAACAAAAAATAAAAACAAAGAAATTTTATAATTTTTATTAATTATCCAATACAAATTAACATAGTTAAAGGTAGTTTGAGAAAAAATCAGTGTCGTTAGATTCGACATTATAAATAAATTAAATTGGATTGACCAAAGAAGCCAATGGGATATTCTTCATCTGCGTAATTCGAACTGAATTTTTCCCCTTGGCCGTTGATACTTCGTGCGTTCGGATAGATGCCAGCGCGGTCATACACGTTCGAATACAGTTCACTTTCACGTGCGCAATGTTTTGTTATTATCAATCGATAATTATCAATCTGTTATTATCACGATAATTATCGTGATAATTATCACGATAATTATCATTGATAATTATCCTTTCGAACCCTGCGTGGAACAGTACAATTGCTTTATTATAACATTATGAAAATTATTGAGTACTGACCTTATTGCATTTAGGACATCGCCCTGTCTTGGTTTTCTTTCCCTGATGTCGCAGATGCTTCACCATATGACATTGCAACGTAGCCTTGTTGAAAAACATATGACTGCAATAGTCGCATATGAAGATTTCGCGTTCTACACGATACGCATCCTCTGAACTTAGCAAATGGTCCGACTTGATGTGCTTTACGAGAGCTTTCTGGTTTTTCTCGGTTTTTGAACATGACTGTAATATAAATTTTGCATGTTAATACACACTGAAAGCTCACCTCACCTGAACGTGATACACCTTGCTGATTGGAAAATAAGCCTAAAAGAAAGATGATGCTAAATTATTTGGCATATTTATGTACATTTTTATATATGTACTAGCGGCCCGTCCTGGCTTCGCACGGGTGGACAAAAACTTGAAATTTTCTTACAGATCCAAAATTTTTTCGAAATTAAAATATAGCCTATGTTACTCCCTGATAATGTAGCTTTCTATTGGTGAAAGAATTTTTGAAATCGGTCCAGTAGTTTCGGAGCCTATTCGTTACAAAAAAACAAACAAACAAATCTTACCTCTTTATAATATTAGTTTAGATATATAGACATGTATGTATGATATATTATGTACTAGCTGTCCCGGCGAACTTCGTACCGCCTAACAGTCAATGAATGTCGTGATGTACATATATATATGAACAAAATTTATGATTTCTTGAAATTAATACAATGAATAATAGAAAATAATAGAGAAGCACGATGGCGTGAGGCACGTGTCAGTCTAATTGTACACGCAAGTTAAGCAACGTCAACCGTAGCCTGTTCATGGATGAGTTTATGTTATCTCGAGCTCGTCCGTACTTCGGAAGGCACGTTAAGCCGTCGGTCCTGGTGTTTATCATTAGATGGCAGTCCTTAAGCCAAGTTAGTGGCCCAACCCGTAGTTGAGCAGCGTGTTGGAGTATGCTCTAAACATCTTCGGTTGAGGGAAGACCCGTATCCCAGCAGTGGGTAAATAATAAGTTCAGTACTTTACAAAGTCACAAAAAAAGTACCAATTGACAACAATAAATATTTCAATCCACAAAACAAATCACAGACAACATTCGCGACGTAAAACTGAGACCAATCGATTTGACATTTACATAACAATCAATAAATATTCCAATCCTTTTTAACTGGCACTATTTGTATGGGAAAATGTTTTTTCTTTTATTTAATTCTTTCGTCAATTTTTCAATGTTTTTAATACTTTCCCGACACAAAGACACGACATTATTTTATATATTATATAGATTTATGGAGCATGATTTAAATTTCTGAACGCACGCATAAATATTTTAGAACCAATAAATATTTAAATCCACAAAACTGTTTTCAAAACAAATCACAGCCAACTTTCAAGACGTAAAAATGAGACCAATAGAGTTAACATTTGTTTTTAATCTATGACATTTGTTCTATAATGAGCTTAATAATATACATTTCTGAACGCACGCATACATTTGGCGTACGCACGTACGACAACGTCACATTTGACAGCTACGACAACCACGAACATTTTGTATGGGAAAATGTTTTTTCTTTTATTTTATTTTTTCGAGAATTTTCCAATGTTTTTAAGAGTTATTCTGCTATTCGGGACGGAAACAAATCCAACAAATCAAAAACCATGGCAATCGGTCCAGCCGTTCTCGAGTTATAAGTGTTGTAACAAACACGACTTTCTTTTATATATATAGATTTATAAATGTAATATGTATTTAAATAAATAAATATTACCAGACAAATTACACAGCGCCATCTAGCCCCAAAGTAAGCGAAGCTTGTGTTATGGGTGCTAGATAACTGATAAACATATGTAAATACATTTTTTTTTGTAAATACATACTTATGATACATAGAAAACACCCAGACTAAGACAAACAGACATGTTCATGCACACAAATGTTTGTCCTATGTGGGAATTGATCCCACGAGCGTTGGTGTCGAAGCCGCGTCATTGACCGCTACGCCACCGAGCTCGTCTAAGTATAATTTATGTCTAAGTCTCGTCTAAGTATGATTTGTTTAAGCATAATTTATGAATGGTATATTAGTCACTTTTTATGTTTCTTGTCAATATATTTTTAAACCGCATTCGTGGATATCTGCATTTCTCGAAGGTTGACTGTATTTAGCATTGCATGCGCCTTTTGTACCATTTGTCATACTGTGATCAATAAAATGTTTAAATAAATAACTAGGGACTTTTTTGGGAATATAAAGTAGTCCCAGAATTACTCAAAACACAATTTATGTATCTCCACCTCACAGAATACCGCAGCCACATAACGAACAATTCCCTTTCCCAATTCCCAAGCTCTGGCGAAAAGAGAGGTAGGCAGCGTAATTGTAAGCTATCCGACTGAGGAATGTACCTCCTCCTCACAGAATACTACAGCCAAATAACAATTCCCGTGAGGGTTGTTGTGTTCCTGCGAGTGAGTGAGGTCACCAGAAATGAAGGAGATGCTGCGTTGGCAGCGGAGGTTGGCAGGAGGAGGGCGGCGCGCGAGCGATATTTTATGTTGCGAACGTTAATATCGCAACGGTAACAGCTTCACATCAGGCGGGCCGTATGCTTGTCTGCCACCCGAATTAGAAAAAAAAAAAAATTGAAGTATTTGTGAAATTGAAATTGATTATAGAAATTATAGAAAATATGGCGCATTTTGAAGATAAAATTATTATTCTAAAGCTAAAATATTTATTTATCAGCCTGAACTCAACACTATGGGCCATAGTTAAAGTGACCATCCCTTTTCTCCGTCACCTGTCCCATTGTACACAAACAAAGCGCCAGGACGCAATATTATGAATCCCATTTTAAAAAAAACCTTGCAAAAATATAAAATTCTGAAGCTCGTGAGAAATATAAATACAATTAAAATAAATTCCTTTCATATAATTTAATAGTTACTGTCAGAGGAACTTTGTTTTAATAAAAATAATTAGAATTACATAATATGAACATAAGTGAATATTTACTAGTGTTGCGGCTAATCACTGGCTGTAGCAGAATTATCAGCGTTTTGTTCATTAGAACAAAACATGTAGCTGAGCTATGGCCATTTTGTGTTACTGCGGCACACATATTAGGTTGGGGAAAAAGTCTTTTCGTATTTTATATGAAAATTCAAAACATTTTTTAATAAAGTTTATTTACATTTAACTAAAGTATGTAGGTGCCATTTTGTTCGATAACTTTTGGCCATCTTGTAGGTAGAGACATGATCCCATTACTATAGAAATTTTGGGACTTCTGTTCAAAAAACCACGACAAGTGGTTTTGGCAGTCTTCTCGTGATGGTAACCTGACATTGCCTAAAGAATTCTGAAGAGACCGAAACAGGTGGAAATCAGAAGGTGCAAGGTCAGGACTATACGGCGGATGCATTAACACCTCCCAGTCAAACTCTCTTAATTTTTGCTGAGTGGCTAAAGATGTGTGAGGTCTAGCGTTATCATGATGAAAAATCACACCCCTTCTGTTAATTAATTCCGGCCGCTTTCTCTCAACTTTTTGCTTTAATCTCATCAGTTGTTCACAGTAGAGTTCAGAATCGATAGTCCTGCCTGGCGGTAACAGCTCATAATGAATAATACCCTTCCAATCCCACCATACACACAGCATCACCTTGTTGCGGGTTAACCCGGGTTTTGCCAGAGTCTGTGAAGCCTGACCGGCCTTTGACCACGACCTTTTTCGCACGTTCTTGTCGTACGTGATCCACTTTTCATCACCAGTTATAAGCTTCTTCAAAAACGGTTCGCTTTCATTACGTCGTAGTAAAGAATCGCAAATGAGTACACGGTTCATTAGGTTTCTTTCAGTGACATCGTGAGGCACCCAAATATCGAGCTTTTTAGTGTACCCAGCTTTTTTCATTTGCGCCAAAACTGTTTTGTGGTCAATTCCTAATTCTTCAGCTACGTCGTAACTACTGATATGCCGCTCTTGCTCCACTTTTTCAAAAATGGCATCCATTTTATCCGTAACAGGGTGACCAGAGCGACGTGCATCTTTCACATCAAAATTTCCTGATTGAAAACGCTTATACCAAATTTGTGCTACTCTCACAGACACTGCACTAGGTCCATAAACGTCACAAATTTTATTCGCAGCTTGCGTTGCATATTTACCTTTTTTGTAGTAAAATTTTAAAATGAACCGAATTTCTTCATTAGATTCACTCATCTTGACAGTAAAAAAAACAAATGAAAATCACACATTTACCTAATTTGAATTTGGAATTATCTTTTTTAAAATATAAACTTTTTAAAGATATCAAAACCTGCCAGACACAAATGGTATAACCAAAGAGATTTTATTACAAGTTCATACATACTATAATGCGAAAAGACTTTTTCCCCTACCTATTATGATTCTTTTTGTGTTTTTTTAAACACTATATTGCATATTAAGTTTATAAGTTATTATTATAAGACTGGAAAAAAATGAGAGGGCTGATGAACTGGCAATGGAGGGATCAAGCAAAAACTTTTTAGGACCTGAACCCTTTGTAAGTCTCTCATTTGGGACTGCAATTGAGGCTATAAATGGCAGAGCGAAGTCTAGACATCAGGCTGAATGGAGGGAGATGAGTGGAATGCTACACTCCAAAAACCATTGGCACAGTGAATTGGTACAGACATGTACATAAAAGTGACATGAAACGGATGTGTCTAATGCTTGGAGCACTGACTGGCCATTGTGTCTGCCACGGATACCTGTACAAAATGAGACTTGTTGAGAGCCCAGAGTGCCGAACATGCAAGGATTCTAACGAGACCACGAAACACTTAATGAGTCAATGTGACGCCCTAGTGGGCAAACAAATGGAAATCCTAGGAAAAGCATACCCAGACCTGGAGGACTACAGGCTCTTCCCTATAAGCGGCATACTGAAGTACATGGAACATGTCTCCAGACAGGCAGGGTAGAGTGACTAAAGGATTAGGGAGAACACAAAAGACCCATGAAGGTCGACGTGTCACCGCTGCTGCAGCACTGGACCCACTCAGTAAAATAAGATAGAATGTCACACTTTCTCTGTCTACTGAGATCGATAGGCTGATAATAAACTCTATGATTGAAATTATAATCACCACGGGAATTAGGTAAGTTAGATTAGTAAAGTTAAGAGTAATTAGGTAAGTTAGGTTAGTTAGTAAGTTAGTTGGGGAGTAAGGTAGTTTTACATACCTTTATTATTGCCTGACGTTTCGACCAGGTTGCACCGGCCGTGGTCACAGGATGGTTACGATTTCAATCATGCAGTGCGAAAGTTTAAAAGTATAATAAACTCTATGCCTAATAGACTACAAGCCCATGGATAAAAATTACCTGTGAAATGAACCATCGTGAATAACGCTTAGAAGGCTGTTACTATATCAGAAAATAACTCTGAGCACTATGCCGTCATTTCTGAGTGGTACAGGTGAGTACATGAGTAAATGGAATTTCCCAGGTACAAGTGAGGAATTATGACTCACCTGTACCGCTCAGAAATGACGGCATAGTGCTCAGAGTTATTTTCTGATATAGTAACAGCCTTCTAAGCGTTATTCACGATGGTTCATTTCACAGGTATGTTTTTTCCATGGGCTTGTAGTCTATAAATAAAAATTGACATACTTCATCTTTCCATTGTCTTGTGAACTTTACCTACTTCATTTAATGTATTTGTTATCTTAAGGTTGCCTTGAAAAGATTGCTCTTAGCAATAAGGCCGCCTTGTTAGTTGTTGCACATACATACCATTTAAGTGGATATTTTCTGTGTGCTGAATAAATTGTTTCTGTAGCTTGTATAGTGTAAATAAAGAATAATATGCTATGTCTATTGTAAATAAAGCATAATATATTATTTTATTTTTTTTAATTTTTAGATAGATTATTATTCTATCTAAAAATTAAAAAAAAAGAACACAATTACGGGTTTTAGGATCTGATGTGAACACAACATTTTTTTAGAGCTGCGTCCGCGCCCGAGTTGTAACGAAAGCAATCGCGTAGTAGTTATTAGTCGATTATATTAATACTTACCAAGCAAATGGAGGTGTTTGTATGATAATAAGTATGCCACAACTCTTGAGAATGTCCATCTTTTCTATGTATTTGCATGTCTGTCTCGCTGTGCCAGCCACCTTCGTCACATAGATCACAATTAAATATTTCTGACTGAGTCTTACTGGTACATGGCGTCCTGTACACTTCTTCATGAGAACGAAACATTTTGAAATATCGCAAAATAATTCAATAAACTTCAATGACAATAAGAAGTATTTCAAGATAAAATTAAATTATGCACACAATCTTTATCAATTCCGTGAATTTCAGTCTGTTTATGATTTGCTGCAGTGTAGCGCAGCCAGTGTTGCCAGTCGGGTCATGTCAGAAATTACCGGAAATATAAAAAAATGTAACCTTTTTGTATAAAAAATAACCTTTTATATTTTTTTACTGGAAAGTATTATAAGTTGATGGAATAGAATATTAGTTGTGTTGACTTACAGAAACATGGATGAGTATTTGAGCACTTGCCCGCATTTCTTGATTTATTCATATTGATCCAATATAATAAAATTGATGCATTAAGAATTGGTATGAAGATAAACGAGTCTACATTACCACACTATTTTTGACATTCGATTCACTTTCGCTTTTTGTTCATTATATGGTTGGAGAGCCAACTCAAAGAAAAAAAATAACTGTCCTAGTTATTGGCAAAGTGCTCATTCCTAATAAAGGTCTATCTACTACTGACGAAGCTTACCAACATGAAAAATTCTAAAACGAGTTCCCTTTCACGTTGCTTTTATGTAAAAAATTAAATGTTAATTCTACAAATTCCGTAAAATCACCTAAAAGTAACCTTTTCGTTAGTGTAACCTAAAAGTAACCAATGCAGTTCAAAAATCACCTAAAAGGTTACAAAAGTAACCTTCTGGCAAGACTGAGCGCAGCCGAGAAATGAATGCAGGCAGACAGCATATGAAAGAATGTTAAGAGTTGCAAGCATTAAAGAAAAAATATTACAATGTAAGAAAAGTGCTGCCTCTGGAGGGATGTTTGATGTTTAAGCGCTTATTACATTATCCAAAACAATCTCGACTCGACTTAACTTCGAAGTGGTGTGACATTGAACAGTATAATATCATGCTTGTTGTCCAATTCGTGTTGTCTATATTGTATTGATCGTCCAACTCGCTACTATACCATAACCGCTTTAGGCACTAATAAGTAGAGCCGCTCAATCGCCCCCGTCTAAAAATAGGCATATGATTACATATTAATGCCCAGTTTATAAACATGAAATTAATATAGTACCTATTAGGAATTATCGTAAATGCACATTGCTCATCCCTACACCCATCCCATATCCACACCACAGGTATAGAATGTTTTTCCATTCCATCTGGGATACTTCGCGTAAGCGGTTCGAGTGGCTCTAAAACCTATCATAACATTGCGAAAACGATTCCGATCATCAGGTTACATATTCTAGGGAAAGTAAAAGTTGGGAGTTGCTATTTTGGAAAGTTGTCATTTATAAGTCGACGATTATAGGAAGTGAAATGAGCTAACAAACGATACAATATGGTAAAATTAGATTTAGAAGTAAAAAATAAATAATAATAATAATAGGAATTCAAATAAAGGATTCCAAATCAAGATAAAGATTTTAAATTTTATGTGATAATGGTAAAGTAATGAGTATTAAAAAAATAAACAATACGTTTAGTTAACTACTTACTACTACTACCTTCAGTAGAATTTTTAGGAACTATAATTCTAAATAAATTAATAATTCTTTAATTTAGAAGTGTAGTTGTATGTAATGATAGCAAACTTAATAGTAAACCTAAATCCAAACAATATGATAAAATAGTAATAGAAAAACTAAAATAGTAAATTAAAGAAACTTCCTCGCTGAATTTATTATTACCTTATTCTCTGGGTGAAGAAAGAGTTACCTATCTTGTCCCTGGTGACGATAATCTAACGGGGTAAGCTTTTTTTACGAATTTTCTTTGCAGTGGGCCCCATAGACCGAATGTCTTCAAGACCAAACGGAACAAATTATTTGAGACAATCTAACACAAAATGAATTAAGAAACACTGCTCTATGGAATTATTTTCGGTCTGCTGTATTTTTTTATACAGTGGATATGCTTCATTAGCCACCTTATTCCTAATAAAATAAATCAACTTTTGGTTTGCTCTACAATCAGTGTTCCGCAAAGTGTGTGCGGCACACACTTGTACCAAGGTCATTAGTTGGTGTGCCTCGGAAAAATAAGGTTATCTCATAAAGATAAATAAACGGACACGAGAAAAATCCATACACAAATAAAAACTGATTTCTTATTTATGTTGTAAAAAAAAAAAATCTAAAAATTTTCGTTTTCCTAGATGTACCTTAAACACAAAAAGTTTGCGGAACACTGCTCTACAACCTTCCTGTCTGAACCTTACTTGCTAATTGGCAGAGTAGTCCATGTGCAGCTTAGCCTGATTTAAAGTAACGCTAATGCGGTTAAGCTTAATACGTAACAGCGAATGACTAATATATCCAAAAAATATTGGTATTATAGTAAAATTGTTCCAAATAGTTTCTAGATATAATGAATTTTTTAGTAGTGACACTAAAACTTACTGCAAATAAATTGCAAGCCTTCTTTCTTGTAAAAAGTAATATCCTGAAGCTAATATACTTTATGTAACGCCTGTTACCGTAGCATACATACGTATTATATATATATATATATGGAAGCATTTCCTTACATCTGGTAATCTCATTCTCTCGCAGGAACACAATATTCCTCAAAGGTATTGTTATTTTACTGGAGTCTTTTGTAAGGTGGGGGTGTTTTCTCAGTCAAGCTCGACTTGCCCTAAATCTCTTTAATATATAACGAAAATGTTTTAATGATATTATTTTTTTATTATATTTTGACGATCTTAAGTAAGTACCCTAAAAACTAAGATTGGCAGCAGGATTGCTCAGATGCCACGGCCGTAACTACAAAGAACATTTTATTTCAAACACAGTAAACACCACTGGCAAACAAGTACTTTAATTTATCTATAGATGACGCTACTTTATTGAAAATTTGAATATGAAGTTAGTTGGCTCTGTTACTAACAAACAATTATTTGACAATATTGACATTGACACTGACAGTGAAGTGCGGTGACTGGCATGTGACTGACGAAACGAAAACATTAACGATTTTGAACAGTGTCTATGATTTTAGTGAAGTTTGCAAGTTTGAAAGCTATGTAGTAATTATTATGTACTCACAGAGCTGTTTTATGTACTTAAGTTTTTACTATTACTACATAATCAAACGATTGATTTTAATTATAAAAAATAAATTGGTTCCTCTATTGTGGGTTTACGGACGATAATTTACGTGATAACGTCATGAGAAAACATCGGCTGATGGAGTGGAAGAAAGATAATAGGCGTCACTAGCCAAACGCCTATGCCTTGTTCCGCGTTCTCGCTTGCACGCTCGGCTCCAGCGAAACATGACAATGAGTCATGCTTTGTGCAAGCTATTTATAAAAAATAATTTACTGGGGACAGTGACGACCCAGCTTTGCTGTATGTATGAGTGAGAGACTGAGAGACAGACAGTGTTGCTTAGACAAAGAAAGCTAATAGACAATTGACAGTTTTCATTCTTGAATGCGATGAAACTATTTAATTGTCTATAGTTTTAATTGTTACTGTTTGCTTATCTCTCGCACAATCTCACTACAAAATATATTGCTAGATTGAATGGCTGCCAAACATGAAAATAAAAATTGTGGTGAATGAAATGGAACGACAAAACCGAAATTAATGATGTATGTACTTGGATAATCGGTAGACAGATAAAACGAAAGTATCGGTAACAATAATTTCGATAATCGATTTAATTTTTTCTTCGTCCGCGTCCTCGCAATAAAATTTGTGTTATTATTGAATTAATAGACGCAGAAGAATAAAGATATTCTATTTATATTTAATATATATAATATTACTGGCCGAATACTAACGCAAATGACACCGATGCAATCGAACGAAACAAATCGATATCGTAATAATGTCGAAGTGTGAACTAGGAATGCCAGCTTCATAAAATTTGCGATTCCACAGATTTTTTTAAAAATAATTGATATATACAAAACACAGTAAGTAAAAAATTATTAAACTAAATACTTAAACAGTTAAATAACGAACCTTTTAAATAAACTTCAATAAGATTTCATCAATCAATTTACAGCTAAAATACAATAGTTCTATCTCGGTTCATTGTGTGCCGATGACAAAGTTCCAACTCATGACGTACGGTGCGTGAAATTCTTGACTACGAAAATTGTTTTTTAGCCCGTGTCTTTATTGAATTACGTGCCTGTTTTGTGCTTAATATTGTATTAAAACGTAAAATAGGTTTATAAACTCATTTGAACAACCTTTTACTACATTGATTTGGTTATAGGTAAGTGTAATATCTCGCTAGTAATCTCAAGCTGTTACATTCTAAATTTATGAATGATAGCATACTTTAACGATTATAATGTTTACTTGAAATATCACATGACTACTGAATTAATAATTTTCGGCAATGATTTTCAATTATGTTTGTAATAAAGACTAAAATGAATCTTTTCCGTAAGTACCTATGATTAGAGGTGATTAGATCCCGTCGAGAGGAAAAGACACTCATATAATACAAAAGATTAAATGGTAAACATGTGTTATATTTATTTAATTTACTATATTATATTAACGCAAATGTATATGTCATAATTTTGGTACTAAGTCACTTTATTTCATACCTTTGTTACTGACGTTATTACGTCACTTGGCTGGGCCAAGTAAAAGTTATTTACTATTACTTTTATCGTAAGTAGGTTAGTAGGAAGTTCATGAATAGCAATTAATTAAGTTAAGCAAGTTTAATTGCAGTCAATATGACAATAAGCTTTATCAATAAGCTACATGACAGGTGTACTTAAGCAGGTAATTAACAGGTGAACAAAATTGCTATTGATTATTTAGTGACCTTGTAAAAATCACCCCGCAGCGACTCTTAGGTGGTTAAATACTATAGTAGACATAGACATTAACCACTTTTATGGCTGCAATCTCTAAGATAACCGGGCTAGGGATGACAAAATCGTTGTACATGACTTACATATTATCACAATTTCAAGAAAGAGATTGTTAAAATACGCTTTTGGAAAACTGTGGCACATTTTCACTGTCCAATTACCCCAATGCTAAAAAGTCTTCAATCAGTGTGTCCTCCCTACAATGATCTGTTATGCAGAGACTTGAACACTGACTATCAGGCTGGCTGCACAACGAGCAATGGCAAAGCGCATGGTTTCTATATCGGTACCTTCAAGGAACACTACGCCAACTAAAATTTCAATAGTTTTCTTTTTTTATCTAAATCGATTCATTACTTCAGTAACATTATGCTACCTGAATTCTATTTATAAAAGACACACAGACACAACAAAATCGACAAATACAAACCGCTAAGTAAATGTATAACTCATATTAGCGGTGTGTATCTGGATGTGTATGTTTTGAGTTGGCGTAGTGTTCATTGGAGGTAACTATACGAAATCAAATCCTGATCTTTAAAATTCAAGTTGTTGACATAGTCTTCAAAGTTTGCAAGCGGAATGGACTGGCCACATCTGCCCAGGCAGTTTATTTATTTATTAGCTTACAAGACTGATTACAATTGCCATTAACACCATTATAATAACTTATAATTAGCACCAAGCTAGATTATAATCCAAAATTATGCCTAGCGGCTTTATAAATATTGGAATTAATGAATTAATAGCGTACGCTCAGTTTTTTTTTTATACTACGTCGGGTGGCAGACAAGCATACGGCCCGTCTGATGTGAAGCGGTTACCATAGTCATATTAACGCTCGCAACAAAAAATATCGCTCGCGCGTCGCCACCCCCGTTGCCATCGCAGCAACTCTTGCATTTCTGGTAACCTCACTCAGTCGCAGGAACACAATAACCCTCAAGGGAATTGTTATTTGGCTGCGGTATTCTGTGAGGTGGAGGTCCTTCCCCAGTCGGGCAGCTTACAAAATACGCTATGCCCTACCTCTCTTATCGCCAGAGCGTCGTTTGTCTGTTAGCAGGGTGCACCACGCGCAGGTGAGGTTGGCTTTGGTTCAAAGGTGGTGATGAACCACTTACACCCCAAAATAGTCACGGCAGATAGAGGAAGAAGGTCACAGTGTAGAGGCAGTGCGTTAGATGACAGTGTTGGACATCTTTACATTTAGTAGATTTTTTTTTTATATTAGCTCAGCATATTGGCTCCACTTTGCCTGATGGAAAGCGAAAAGAGGAGCCCCAATTGCAACGGCAACGGACAAGAGACCTTGATGTCTTGTCAGTTGACGCTGCCATGCTGGCCCACAATTATTACCTTATGTATTAGGGATGGCCTATATCCAGCAGTGGGAAGTCACAGGCTGATGATGATAGGGTTAGGTTACTTTCACTGGGCTGTTTCCGCACCACGGATAAAATAATTCCTGTGGTACCTTCCAGGGACTATCACAGGGACCATGGGCAAAAAAGGACTTTATCACTTGATTGGGTTATTGTGCGTGTATTGGTATGTGATCTCACTCTAACCAGCTCATGACATCCCAAAAGGTTAGCAGCCTTTTCAGTTTGCTGCAGGCTTCTGTCAGCAATGCCGGAGATTGGAGTAATTGTGCCCATTGCTGCCTGTCACGCTTCTGCATTTTGAAAGCATGTGCTGTGATATTGTTTCTGTCTCCATGCATCCTCTGCATATAGGGCTGTCTGTGACACATATAGCAATCAGGTGTTTGTTTAACTGACAGCGACCAGTTAGGGTACCTATGGCTTTGCAATTTTTATCCCTTTTTAGCCTGATGAGATTACAAGCAAGTTTTCTTGATACTACCGGAACTGTATTCTCTTTTTTTTTTATACTACGTCGGGTGGCAGACAAGCATACGGCCCGCCTGTTGTGAAGCGGTTACCGTAGCCATATGATGATGAGAAATAGTGAATGATGCGGGCAAGCAAACAATTCAATTCAATACAAATGATTTATTTTACTAAAAACATTATGTACAGAATATAGGTGTTGATATGAATAGAAGATCCATTATGTTCTGCCTTTTGCAACAATTTAGGCATGCAAAATGTCAAAATTAATAACAAATCTAATTAAATTCATTATAAATGTCATGTTAAGTAATTCACATGCAGAATATTTGGGGTGTAAGTGGTTCATCAAGATCTTTGAACCAAAGCCAACTTCACCTGCACGCGGTGCACCCTGCTGACTGACAAACGACGCTCTGGCGAAAAGATAGGTAGGGAGCGTAATTGTAAGCTACCCGTCTGGATAATGTACCTCCACCTCACAGAATACCGCAGCCAAATAACAATTCCCTTGAGGGTTGTTGTGTTCCTGCGAGTGAGTGAGGTTACCAGAAAGGAAGGAAGGAGATACTGCGTTGGCAGCGGGGGTGGCGACACGCGAGCGATATTTTATGTCGCGAGCGTTAATATAGCTACGGTAACCACTTCACATCAGGGCCGTATGCTTGTTTGCCACCCGACGTAGTATAAAAAAAAATATATAAAAAAATCGGATTTTATTTTAACCCTTGTGTTATAAATTTTCCAGTACACCATGTCAGTGAAACTAACAACAAAGCCTGACGTGAAGTTACCCCGTACAGACATGATGGTGACCAGGCACAAGTCTGCACAGCAGAAGAGGAAGCTTCGAGACAACATGGACCGGAGTATGACTAAACTGACACAGCTGCTGAAATCACCAACTTCATCTAAACCTAATCAGGTATAAATATAAATATTGTCATACAAATTACACAGCGCCATCTAGCCCCAAAGTAAGCGAAGCTTGTGTTATGGGTACTAAACAACTGATAAATATACGTAAATACATTTTTTTTTTGTAAATACATACTTATGATACATAGAAAACACCCAGACTAAGACAAACAGACATGTTCATGCACACAAATGTTTGTCCTATGTGGGAATCGAACCCACGAGCGTTGGTGTCGAAGCCGCGTCATTGACCGCTACGCCACCGAGCTCGTCAAGGTATATTGTTTTAACCTTTTTTTTTATATGAGACGGGGGCAAACGAGCATGTGGGTCACCTGATGGAAAGCAATTACCACCGCCCATGATGGAGATCAGCAACACCTAGGGGTCGCGGATCCGTTGCCTGCCTATATTCCTTGCTTTCTTTCTAGTGACCTCACTCACTCACAGGAACACAACAACCCTCAAGGGAATTGTTATTTGGCTGCGGTATTCTGTGAGGTAGAGGTACTTCCCCAGTCGGTATCTACTTTGATAAAGGAGGTTTTCAGTTTATATGTATATTTTTTCAAACTTTTATTTCGTTTCACTGCTATCTTTTTTTACCGACTTCAAAAAAGGAGGAGGTTCTCAATTCGACTGAATATTTTTTTTGTATGTATGTTATTTGATATCTTTGCGAATTGTGAATCGATTTTCATAATTCTTTTTTTATTTCAAAGGGTATGATTGCAAGGTGGTCCCATATTCACCAAGTCAGGATCTGATTATGGGATGCCAGGGAAATCAATAGAAACCCTTAAATTTTATAAGCACGTATGGTCAAATTCATTTTTTTTATTTGAAAGGGTAATTGCGAGGTGGTTCTATATTCACCAAGTCAGGGTCTGATGATGGGATCCCAGAAAAATCGAGGGAAGTCCTTAAATTTGCTCAATGGTAGCCGGCAGAATAAAATTGTGCCACTCCATTGCTCTGCGCTGGTTGTCGTACAAGCGACTAAGGAATCTTGTGTCAGGCGATAATTTTTCTCCAGGAAGACGGGCAGCAGCGTCTGCCGGGGTACTCCACCAAAAAGCTGCGCTCGCCAACTGCAGTCGGTTTATTATTATTTTTTAAATCTACGTTTTTTATTTTAATAATATTTCGCCGGGTGGCATACAAGAATACGACACGCCTGAACGATGTGAAGCGGTTACCGTAACTATATAAACGCTCGCGCCATGTAATATCGTTCCTTGCTTCCTGGTGACCTCACTCACTCGCAGGAACACAACAACCCTCATTGGAATTGTAATCTGGTTACGGTATTCTGTGAGGTGGAGGTACTTCTCCAGTCGGGTAGCTTAAAATTACGCTGTGCCCTAACACTCTTTCGCTAGAGTCTCGTTAATAAATGACCCACTTATCGTGTCATAAGTATATAGTCATCATCATCATCATCATCAGGTCATTTTAGTCTCCAATACAGGAGCACGACCCTCTCTCGTCCGTCAGAGACAGAAGGAGGATTTGGCCTACACTCCCCACGCTGGCCAGACGGGTTGGGGAGGCCTGATCGGTGTTTGAAAATGTATTTCCCTTAGTCGCCTTGTGCGACATCCACGGGAAGAGAAGGAGTGATTCTATTCTAGTCTGCCGGAAACCACACGGCTCAATCATATATGGCGATGAGCTCGGTGGCGTAGCGGTCAATGACGCGGCTTCGACACCAACGCTCGTGGGTTCGATTCCCACACAGTACAAACATTTGTGTGCATGAACATGTCTGTTTGTCTTGGTCTGGGTGTTTTCTATGTATCATAAGTATGTATTTACAAAAAAAAAATGTATTTCCGTATATTTATCAGTTGTCTAGTACCCATAACACAAGCTTCGCTTACTTTGGGGCTAGATGGCGCTGTGTAATTTGTTTGACAATATTTAATTTAATATACATATAGTGTGACAATGTATTGTGTGCCAAATTTCATCTTAGTCTGACACTGGGAAGACATCCCTCAAAGGATGTCGTATTCTGTGAAGCGGAGGTACTTCCCGTTACAGACGTTACAGATGGGCAGCTTACAAATACCTATCTTGCCAGAGACGGTAGGGTGCACCACGTGCACACGAGGTTGGCTTTGGCTCTAAAGATCGTTGTGAGCCGCTCACAACGATCTTTCCAGAGACGGTAGGGTTCACCACGTGCACACGAGGTTGGCTTTGGCTCTAAAGATCGTTGTGAGCCGCTCACAACGATCTTTCCAGAGACGGTAGGGTGCACCACGTGCACACGAGGTTGGCTCTAAAGATCGTTGTGAGCCGCTAACACCTCAAACTTTGCTTCCTTTTTTGCCTAAAATAATATATTTCTATGTATTTGCAGAAAAAAAACTCACCAAAAGCGAGTAAAAGTCCAAAGAAGAATGAGTATCACTCCTCTGAAACGGTAAACAGGGTGAAAAGGAACGATAGAACTAAGAAGGCTTGGTTAAAGCCGAAGCATGAACTGAAAATGGTTGCTAAGGCTAACAAGAGGAAGTTGACCACGCCTTTGAGAGGTAAGGAAAAATAAAAACCGGCCAAGTGCGAGTCGGACTCGCGCACAAAGGGTTCCGTACCATTATCTATAAAAACGGCAAAAAAAAAATAGACGTTTGTTGTATGGGAGCCCCCCTTAAATATTGTTTTATTTTTATTTAATTATTTATTTTTAAAGTGAATATAGAACTAAATATTATGTGAATATTTCGAGCGCCTACCGTTATCAATTGCGAGCAAAAACAAAGCAAAAAAAAATCACGTTTGTTGTATGGGAGCCCCCTTAAATATTTATTTTATTCTGGTTTTTAGTATTTGTTTTTAAAGCGGCAACAGAAATACATCATCTGTGAAAATTTCAACTGTCTAACTATCACGGTTCATGAGATACAGCCTGGTGACAGACGGACGGACGGACAGCGGAGCCTTAGTAATAGGGTTCCTTTTTTACCCTTGGGGTACGGAACCCTAAAAACGGGTTGCACTTCGGGAATGCCGGCAGAAGTGAAAACTTGAACATAAACGTTGTGCATTTTTGAATATTTTGGAATGGCTAGGGATTTTTTTTTATACTACATCGGGTGGCAGACAAGCATACGGCACGCCCGCTGCCAACGCAGCATCTCCTTCCTTTCTGGTAACCTCACTCAATCGCAGAAACACAACAACTCTCAAAGGAATTGTTATTTGGCTGCGGTATTCTG
The DNA here is from genome assembly GCA_937001555.2 of Hypsopygia costalis. Taxonomy (NCBI): domain Eukaryota; kingdom Metazoa; phylum Arthropoda; class Insecta; order Lepidoptera; family Pyralidae; genus Hypsopygia; species Hypsopygia costalis. The sequence goes on from OW443355.2 coordinate 3,739,427, forward strand.
TGAGGTGGAGGTACATTCCCCGTCGGGTAGCTTACAATTACGCTCCCTACCTCTCTTTTCACCAGAGCTGCGTTTGTGTCAGCCAGCAGGGTGCACCGCGTGCAGGTGAAGTTGGCTTTGGTTCAAAGATGTTGTTGAACCGCTTACACCCCATTTTATATTGTACCCCATATTATTTATTCTATATTATTCACTAGTAGGAAGCGTAATTGTAAGCTACCCGACTGGCAGTGGCGGATCAACGTACAAGCATTATAAGCACGTGCTTGGGGCCCCCAAGCACGTGCTTATAATGCTTGTTCGTTGATCCGCCACTGCCAGTCGGGTAGCTGGTTTCCAGGGGCCCTTATCCAGGTTATATACCAAACTATAGTATAGCAAATTTAATTAAAAACAATTGAGCCATGAACAAATGAGAAATGATACGGACAAAAAACAAACAAACACACTTTCGCATTTATAATATTAGTAAGGATTCCTATCTTCCAAATTCAAGCTACAGAGGGTCCACATGAGCTCTATGCTTAGGGCCTCAGAAGGTCTTAATCCGCCACTGCCGACTGGGGAATGTACCTCCACCTTACAAAATACCGCAGCACAATTCCCTTGAGGGTTGTTGTGTTCCTGTGTGAGTGGGGTCACCAGAAAGGAAGGAGATGCTGCCTTGGCAGCGGGGGTGGCGGCGCGCGAGCTTTATTTTTTATGTTATGAGCGGTAATATGGCTACGGTAACCGCTTCACATCAGGCGGCCCGTATGCTTGTCTGCCACCCGACGTAGTATAGAAAAAGTATAAATAAATATTCCTGGACAAATGACACACTGCCATCTAGCCCCAAACTAAGTAAAGCTTGTATTATGGGTACTAGATTACTGATATTATACTTAGATACATCTTTTTTTTGTAAATACATACATAAAATACATAGAAAACACCCAGATCAAGACAAACAGCCATGCTCATGCACACAATTGTTTGTCTTGTGCGGGGATCGAACCCGCGACCGCGGAGTCAAAGTGGCCATTACTACTCCTATCCATTTGACCACCGAGCTCGTCAAACTTAGATTCCAAGTTTATTTTCCAGGTCTCAAATCACCGCCTTGCAAATCCCCAAAGAAGTCTGACTCTATCGCCAGTCACACTCAAGAGTATAAAGAATTGAGTATGGAGGAGGTCATAAGACTCATGGATGAAGCGGATGCGCTGGACGATGAAGACTTCATTGAGATCCTGACCTGCCCGAGTCCAGTTTGGTGGGAAGACCCACCAGATCCGCGGTATACGGAGAGTAAGTTTATTGTAACTTTATGAGGTTAAGGAGTTTGAAGGTTATCGCGATGTATGTAGCCAAATATTCGCGAATACTTCGACACTTCGGGCGAAGCTTCGGGCACCTCGCTCTGCTGTCGGTAAACTCTCGCACATCAAAGGGTTTTATCGCGATGAACTTCGCCTTCGCGACCACATTTCAGTCGGCCCGCACCGTGTTAAATGTAATTAGGTACAGTGTTATAATATTGCTGAAGTGTAACATGAATTGGAGTAACGATATTTTTTTTCTCCTTTTTCTTGCTTTTAATTTGTTTTTTAGATGACATAAATGTAAAAATTATTTGCTGCCATAAAATAGGTACAGAGTAACCGCGGCGTCCATGTTATTTTTTGCGTTCGTACATCGCGATGAACTTTACAACACGCATTATGTGGCCGCGAAGATTCGCCGCAGACCGAAGACGAAGTTTATCGTCTGAATGTTATCGCGATGAGTGCGGCTTAAGCATTATAATAGCAAACTGTTAAGTTAATATTAATATATATTTTTTAAAATGGAAAAATTCACCTCCCCTCCTTGGTGGGATTTGAACTCACGACGTCTCGATGACCGGTCGAGTGCTCTTCCAACTGAGCTACCAGGAAGGATTGTGATGGTGGTGAATTTTTGCATCTTATATTTTATTGTAAAAATTGTAATCTTGTGACTCCAGAAATCTTTAGACGGCCTTACACAGCTGCCCCCCTAGCCAAGTGTAATTCGTAGCGTAACGAACGTTAGATAGATCACGTGACATTTGTCAATTCTCATACCTACTAAAATGTTAGATTTTGACCAATGACGTGACAATTAATTAGATAAATTAAACGGGTCACTCACGTCTTTTTATTGGGAAAGCCGACTAGTTTCGATCTCAAAAGGATAATAATATTAATGTCACGTGATCTATCTAACGTTCGTTACGCTACGAATTACACTTGGCTAGGGGGGCTGGAATCCGTCCATAATTCAAAAACTGAATTAAGGATCTTATTCTGGACGCACGGAATTCCATACAAAACACCTGTTCACCACACACATGCAGAAGTTTGGTCACGTAGGACATTTTAAAAGGCGTCGACAGTCTGTTAGATAGATAGATAGATAGAACATTTACTATAAAGCACACTACAGCACAACAAGATACATTTGACATTGAGAACATACAGTGATACAGCAGACATATGTATTAAGAATATTAACAATAGCCATCAATGCCAACCGCGTCGCAGTGCACAATATAAAAGGAACTCACTCAGCATTAGCCGTGGTGTTTAACCCAGGCGCTGGTATTCAGTGAGACCTTAATAAAAGCAGTGTTATCCACGCGCCACGCCGCGCCCTTTTGCTTTCGCATCAAGATCGCTTATGCGAGAGACCGTGAAACAAATGAGGTTCTGGCATAAGAGTTAGTCAACCGTATTCATCTGACTGCTGGGATACGGGCTACGGGCTTCCTCTCAATCGAAGGAGTTTAGAGCATACTCCACCACGGTGCTCAACTGCGGGTTAAATATAAAATTTTTAAATATTGTCAGACAAATTACACAGCGCCATCTAGCCCCAAAGTAAGCGAAGCTTGTGTTATGGGTACTAGACAACTGATAAACATAAGTAAATACATTTTTTTTTTGTAAATACATACTTATGAAACATAGAAAACACCCAGACCATGACAAACAGACATGTTCATGCACACAAATGTTTGTCCTATGTGGGAATCGAACCCACGAGCGTTGGTGTCGAAGCCGCGTCATTGACAGCTACGCCACCGAGCTCGTCTAATGGGTTGGCGGAGGCTAGTGTTTTGAAGCCGTCTGAAGGACACTGACTTGGATTAACGACTGTCGTCTACTGAAGGGCTTAACGTGCCCTCCGAAGTACGGAGATACCTAACCTACCCATGGACAGGCTACAGTCGACGTTGCTTAATTAAATTTGATTAGACTGACACGCGCAAAGACCCCATCGAGCTACTCATGAGACAAAAGAGTAGTCTTGGGTAATTATCACGCTAAATTTAAATTTGCTAGTTTGAAATATCTTTATATTTCTTTTACAGAACCAATAATGAGGAGAGTAGAAGTAGTTGATAGTAAACAGACGGAAAAGATGAATATGAACCGTATACAAGGCATGCAAAAATCAGAAATTAACAAAATACATACTCAAGGCATAATACATGAAGCACGTTCAATATGCGACATTCCTACGTTCAGTCAGAAAGTTGTAGAAGCAAAAAACAAATGCGACAAGAAATTTATGAATAAACAAACTAAACTAGAAGGTATTTTAGGTAATATTAAAAATAAAATAAATAAACAAATTTGTAATAATTCAGTTGCAACTGTTCCTTGCAATGTGCAAGGGAATACAACGGATAATGCATTAGAAACTTCCGAAAATGATACTACTACTGAAAGAGTATATGAACAAACGAATAAAACTGACAAAAGTACTTGCGAAGAAGATTCTAATTCAGATTTAAGTATACATGATGATAGTATGCTGAAAGATTTAGAGACTATGGACATCCCCATAGGAGATTCTGATAAGAACTCCCAAAGTGGTAATGATTGCAAATCGGACGATTCAGACTCGCAAGATATAGAAAAGAAAATACAAGCTAGTTTTATTGAGAAAAGTCCTAAAGAACAAAGCTATGATCAAAATTTAGTCCCAAAAAATCTACCTCCATTACAAAGATTTCCAAAAATAGACAACGTGTCCTCCCCTGTCTCTACTAAAAGTGATGTTGATAGTACAGGAAACGACAATCTAGATACGATTTCCGATACAAATGTGAAATTTTTAGATGAGGCAAGCAATAGTACGATCGAAGACAATAGAAATGAAGAACTGAATGAGACATCCCTAATCATTTTAGATAAAATCAAAAAGTTCTTTCAGAAAGATCGTGCGAAACAAAAGAACAATAATGACGATAAGAACAAAAAAGAGTTTATTACAGTGTATAAGATAGTTTCAGAAGAACCAATTAATGAAGCTGAAAGAACAGATACTGTAACAGTTAGTGATGGAGATGTAACAGATAATAGTAAAATTAATTCTTTTTATAAAAAACGTAAGAACGCAAAAAGGAAAATGGAAACGTCAGATAAGGATATCAATAAAAAGTCATTATTAGTACCGAATAGTGAAAATATAAAATATTGTTTCAAATGTTCATCCATTTTCGAAACTGAAAATTGTTTATATTGTAGTAAAAAGGATGTAGATGCAACACGTAAGGAGTGTGTTTGTGATAAAGCGCAGTGTGATGATAATTTGAACAGTACTTGTGTTTCTAAGAAGGCTAGTTAGGGGCCATCCATAAATTACGTCACACGTTAAGGGGGAGGGAGGGGGTCGACGAAGTGTGATATTGTGTGACAAGGGGGCGGGAGAGGTTCAAAATTTCGTGACGTGACATTTCAAAATCTATTATAATCTAAGTGTTAAAACACGAACTTTGAACTATTAACGAAAAACTCAAAAACATTTGCAACTCTAGATGTAAAAATGTATGTGATGTCACGCTTGGGGTGTAAGTGGTTCATCAACATCTTTGAACCAAAGCCAACTTCACCTGCACGTGGTGCACCCTGCTGACTGACAAACGACGCTCTGACGAAAAGAGAGGTAAGGAGCGTAATTGTAAGCTACCCGACTGGGGAATGTACCTCCACCTCACAGAATACCGCAGCCAAATAACAATTCCTTTGAGGATTGTTGTGTTCCTGCACGTGAGTGAGGTCACCAGAAAGAAAGGAAGAAGATGCTGGCAGCGGGGGTGGCGGCGCGCGAGCAATATTTTATGTTGCAAGCGTTAATATGGCTAAGGTAACCGCTCCACATCAGGCGGGCCGTATGCTTGTCTGCCACCCGACGTAATAAAAAAAAAAGGGGGGGGGGGGGGGGGGGAATCTCACAAATGTGACCAGCTGTCACAAGGACGGGGGGAGGGGTGAAAAATCATGAAATTCGTGTGACGTAATTTATGGATGACTTCTTAGTTCATTCAAATCATTAGTGATCAAATTATTTAGTAAAGATCTCGTGGTGTACTTTTTCATTATTAATGTAATTTTTACTATCACATACTTATTGGCTGTTGTTATATTTTTTCAGGGTCGTCGCCAGCCGATGGCCCGGGGGGGGGGGGGGGGGGGGGAGTTGATATAGAGAATGAGAAAAGTATGAATTGTAGGTAAAGTCGAGAGCTCATAAAGCTTTTATATATATTTCTACTATGCTTATTATATATATTAAACTATTAGGCGATTGTAATAATAACGGTACAGAGTCCAACGTGTAAAGCTTCACGAGTTCTTGACTGAACAATAAATATAACATAAATAAATAGAATCTCTATTGCAAGTTTCACGTATTTTTTTGGATATGTTGACATTTACATCTACGATACTTACATATACGACAAGAATGACCGTGCACGAGTCATGGACTGAATTAGAATAATTTTTTCGTTTAAGTATTTATTATCTAATTTTATCACTGTCATTTAAGATTACAGCAACAATATTCGCTAATAGGTACTAGTCTTAAATGAAAATATTTGAGCACATCTTTTTTTTTTAATAAATCCAACGCTTTTAAAGTAATAAAAATATAAATTTTTAAAAATCTCACATGAGATTGGGGAAGGAGGGAGGGGGTCGAGGAAAATCTTACTACCAGGGGGGGGGGGGGGGGGGGGGGAGGTCAAAAATTCTCAAAAATGCCCCACGTAATTTATGGACGCCCCCTAATTATGACATAATTGTAAATAATCTCTATGTATATATATTCGTATATGTACTTAGTTATATATGTAGATAGAATGTATTTCTATATTTCTAAGAATACGATGTATAAAAAGAACTGAATACCCTTATGAGTTGTGAATAAATAGTTATTAATTTGTTTATGTATTTTTTTACGTGATGTGGTCCATCACACATTCCCACCACTGTGTCTCCTGTGTAGCCAGGATTAACAGCCAAAACCGCCAAAAAAGACAATGCACAATGAAGTCCATTGCAGTTCCGGGGTAAGACTACGGCTGCCTTGGAATGGAACTTAAATTGAATCAGAAGAAACTTGACGAGCTCGGTGGCGCAGCGGTCAATGACGCGGCTTCGACACCAACGCTCATGGGTTCGATTCCCACACAGGACAAACATTTGTGTGCATGAACATGTCTGTTTGTCTTGGTCTGGTTGTTTTCTATGTATCATAAGTATGTATTTACAAAAAAAAAATGTATTCACGTATGTTTATCAGTTGTCTAGTACCCATAACACAAGCTTCGCTTACTTTGGGGCTAGATGGCGCTGTGTAATTTGTCTGACAATATTTATTTATTATATTATTTATTTACCAACAATCTACGCACGTAGTATCATTTTCGTATTCAAAAAATCACATGGTAATCGGCTTCAGCTTTGGCGGTAGGCCGCCAGATTGTTACTTTCCAAATGTCTACGTGCAATATTAACCGCCGCGTAATTAAAAAAAATTAAGATTTGTATCCGTATCCGCGGGTCTTGAGACCAAATATCCGTATTCAGATCCGTATCCGTGGATATCATTTTTAACGATCTGGCACATCACTAGTATGTCTATATATATTATATATTACACCTATAAAAGAGAAAGTATGTATGTATGTTCCGTATAGCTCCGAAACGGCTAAACCGATTTCAACGAAATTTTCAGACAATCTTTCGATTGACCCAGCGGACAATCCTGCACCCCTGGACTACGCGGACGAAGCCTCGGGTAACAGCTAGTATATTATAAAACAAAGTCGTGTTAGTTACACCATAGATAATTCAAGAACAGCTGGATCGATTTTTATGATTTTTGTGCTTTTGGGTTTGTCTTGGTCGGGATATCCTATTCCCTTTATTTATTATAAGTGAGACGAACTTCTTAGCTTCCATGGATTCACCGTGCGGGTGCCGGGTCCATCGTGCGGCAGAGAGAGAAACCCCAAGCAGATCCCGAGACTTGTGACACGGGTGTAGGTTTAAGGGGCCCCTTTCCGACGTACATCAACACTCACCTTCACTACTTGTGTTTCTCTCCCTGCCCTGCCAAATCTGGTATGAACCTGCTAATGCAGCTTTAGATACTCGTTCTAGTATAGAACTTACTGCACTTCTGGACAAGCCAAGGTCTTTCAGCAGGTTATAGAGAGATTTTGCTGGTATACCTCTCGCTCCTACTTCTACAGCGTATAGATTAACTACATAGCCGCTTTTTGTTAATTCGTTTATGAGGTCAAAAACATTGGAAATTTGACGAAAAAGTATAAACATTTTCCCTTACAAAAAGTGTCAGTTGAAATAGGATTGACGTATTTATTGGTTGTCAAATATTTATGCATGCGGTCCGAATTTAATTTCAAGCTCTTAGAAGAAATGACAAATGACTTAATTAAAAAAATGTCAAATCAATTGTTCTCACTTTTACGTCGCGAAAGTTGTCTGTGATTTGTTTTGTGGTTTGAGATATTTATCTATTGGTTGTCAATTTGTACTGTTATATACATTTTTTGTGTTATTATAATAGGTAGGGGAAAAAGTCTTTTCGCATTATAGTATGTATGAACTTGTAATAAAATCTCTTTGGTTATACCATTTGTATCTGAAAGGTTTTGATATCTTTAAAAAGTTTAAATTTTAAAAAAGATAATTCCAAATTCAATGTGTGATTTTCATTTGTTTTTTTTTTACTGTCAAGATGAGTGAATCTAATGAAGAAATTCGATACATTTTAAAATTTTACTACAAAAAAGGTAAAAATGCAACGCAAGCTGCGAAAAAATTTGTGACGTTTATGGACCTAGTGCAGTGTCTGTGAGAGTAGCATAAATTTGGTTTAGGCGTTTTCAATCCGGAAATTTTGATGTCAAAGATGCACGTCGCTCTGGTCGCCCTGTTACGGATAAAATGGATGCCATTTTTGATAAAGTGGAGCAAGATCGGCATATCAGTAGTAACGACGTAGCTGAAGAATTAGGAATTGACCACAAAAGAGTTTTGGCGCATAAAAAGGTCGTGGTCAAAGGCCGGTCAGGCTTCACAGACTCTGGCGAAACCCGGGTTAACCTGCAACAAGGTGATGCTGTGTGTATGGTGGGATTGGAAGGACATTATTCATTATGAGCTGTTACCGCCAGGCAGGACTATCGATTCTGAACTCTACTGTGAACAACTGATGAGATTAAAGCAAAAACTTGAGAGAAAGCGGCCGGAATTAATTAACAGAAGGGGTGTGATTTTTCATCACGATAACGCTAGACCTCACACATCTTTAGCCACTCAGGAAAAATTAAGAGAGTTTGACTGGGAGGTGTTAATGCATCCGCCGTATAGTCCTGACCTTGCACCTTCTGATTTCCACCTGTTTCCGTCTCTTCAGCATTCTTTAGGCAATGTCAGGTTAACATCAGGAGAAGACTGCCAAAACCACTTGTCGCGGTTTTTTGAACAGAAGTCCCAAAATTTATATAGTAATGGGATCATGTCTATACCTACAAGATGGCAAAAAGTTATCGAACAAAATGACACCTACATACTTTAGTTAAATAAACTTTATTAAAAAATGTTTTGAATTTTCATATAAAATACGAAAAGACTTTTTCCCCAACCTAATATGAATATAATACTGAACTTAATATTAATTTTATATTCATTGTATTACTTCCATAAAGTCATACATTTAGTTCAGCTAATAAGTGACACGACATTCATTGACTGTTAGGCGGTACAACGTTCGCCGTAGTAGCGAATACACTCAACTGGACGATAGCTCTGTTATATACAGGGTGGAATTTTTTAATGCCACCTTGAGGGAAAGTACTTAATACTGTAAATAGAAAATTTTACTCAAAGAAAACATTCCATTATTTTTTAAAAGAAAGAAGCATATTTTCGAAAATTCGCTTGCCACACCCGAGTATCGTACCGACTAAAATCTGTAAAAAAAATACACTCTGTACTTTATTGTATCAATTGTTAGGGTCAACTATAAGGATGAAATCTTTGTGGCATTAGAAAAAATTCACCTGTATAACGAAGATCAGAAGGCCAATTCTCGGAATTTTTCTACGAACGCAGATTGAAAGTTGACCGAATCGAGATTGAATTGTGAATTGACTAAAATTATATACTTGATTTCATTAATTAATTATTAACAATTCTTGTTGTTGGCAAAGTAACATTCTTAGTTTGTTTAATTTTCACTCATTTTTCGATACAATAACGCTTAAATTTAATTTTGAAGTTACATATTGTGTTACGAGAATACCAAATGTGACATTTGTGAGATCGAGACTGGATCGAAACTGAATTTTGACTATATTTTAATTACGAGAATTGACCCTCAGAAATAAAATTACCATCAGTTTTCATTATTTTTAATGAACAAGCTGCATTATACATCCTTCATGAATACAGAAGTTCACGCTGGCCGACCTCCCGGGCCCCACGACTACCTCTCCATGCACTCCTTCTTGTACAGAATGTTCACTAGCTGAATATCGAACTCACTCAATTTCGTGCTTTGACCCATTGTCGTCAGTTTTTCCCATAGGTGGTCCTAAACAGAAATGATTATGCTATAATTTTAACAAAAAAAAAAAAAAGAAACTAAACATTACTCTAGATTTATGTATGTTATGATATCTAATCATCATCAATATCAGGCTAATGATGATGATGATGAAAAAATATGGGTCCAATCTGGAAGTATACTCTTTCAAATAAAAAAGTTTTTTCTAATCGGTTTATAAATCACGCAGCAATTAAGTAACAAACATTAAAAAAAAAAAAGAATATAACTGAATTGAGAACCCCTTCCTTTTATGGTGTCGGTTAAAAATAATAACAATTAACACCTCGTATGCAGCGACCTGGCCGTGTGGTTTCCGGCAGACTAGAATAGAATCACTCCGTCTCTTCCCGTGGATGTCGTACAAGGCGACTAAGGGAAATACATTATAAAACATCGATCAGGCCTCCCTAACCCGTCTGGCCAGCGTGGGGGGTGTAGACCAAATCCTCCTTCTGTCTAGGACGGACGAGAGAGGGTCGTGCTCCTGTAGTGGAGACTAAAATGACCTGATGATGATGTGCAGCGACCTGTCAATTCTGTACCAAGCGCTGTATTAACGCTGTAACCACCATGGAACTGCGGCACGCGAAAGATTAACAGATGTTTTTTGGTTATATTTTTTTTTTATGTAAGAGGGGCAAACGAGCATACGGGTCACCTGAAGGAGAACAATCACCACCGCCCATGGAGATCAGCGATTCCCAGGGGTCGCCGATCCGTTGCCAGACTATATTCGTTCCTTCCTTTCTTTCTGGTGACCTCACTCACAGGAACCCAACAACCCTCAAGGGAATTGTTATTTGTCTGTGATATTCTGTGAATGTACTTGCCCAGTACAAATACGCTCTACGCTACCTTTCTTTTCGCAGAGCCTCTTTCGCTATTCGGCAGGGTGTACCACGTGCATGTGAGGTTGGCTTTGGCTCTTAAAATGAGCCATCAATTTTTTTTTTTTTTTTATTATCTTTTTTTTTTAAAGGGGCTTTATATCTGTTCTAGATATGCCAGCCCCATCGTACCCTAATCCAAGAGACTCAGTGATGAGATGCGGTAATTAAGTCAAAAAACATTCTTGCCCTCACTGATGTAGGATTAGTCAATATACATTGAGCCAATCCTACATCGTTGATGTTCAATTTTAATTTTCTCATCAGCGAGCCATCAAATTATGTTCATGATATAATATTCATCATAAATGCTATCATATGACGAGCTCGGTGGTCGAATGGCTAGCATGGCCACTTTGACTCCGGCTCGCGGGTTCGATCCCCGCACAAGACAAACATTTGTGTCCATGAACATGTCTGATTGTCTTGGTCTGGGTGTTTTCTATGTATTACAAGTATCATCATCATCATCATCATCACGTCCATTTTAGTCTCCACTACAGGAGCACGACCCTCTCGTCCGTCCTAGACGGAAGGAGGATTTGGCCTACACTCTCCACGCTGGCCAGACGGGTTGGGGAGGCCTGATCGATATTTAATAATGTATTTCCCTTAGTCGCCTTGTACGACATCCACGGGAAGAAACGGAGTGATTCTATTCTAGTCTGCCGGAAACCACACGGTTTATTTTTAAAAAAATATATATTTAAGTTCATCAGTTGTCTAGTAACCATAGTACAAACTTTGCGCTTAATTTGGGACTAGATGGCGCTGTGTAAATTGTCCAGAAGATTTTTTTCAAAGTGGCACCACTTTCGCTGCTACGGTTAAGGTTAGCTAAAAATTACCTGAACTGGTTCCACAGTATAAGAAGTGGAATCACACTGGCTACATAAATAGTTGGCAGGTGCATGCGTCACGCTCTTAAAGTCATAAGGGATGTTCGGTATGTAGGCACCTCGTGGTTCCTTCTCAAGGTAGTGCTGTTTATCTGAATAAAGAAAAAAGGGTTAGGCAACGCCCCAATTCGGTTAGCTAACAATGTTATCGTGTTTTCAAATTTCAAACACGATAACATGGCGCAGCGGACCCGGCAAGCGTCATGGCGGAGAGGAGCCACTGTTATATGAGATAATATACGCGAAATAACCCGTCGCAATTATCCACCGTCTTTTCTTACCGTGTTCAACATTGTTCCAATGTATATTGATATAGTTGTCCCTGTCTATTCTATTTGACATCATAGGGATGCCTAGAACTCTCATCAACATGTTCAATGTGTGGCTTTTATGCCCTGGTGCTCCATTCGCCATCGCACTCAGCTTCACATGCTGAAAAGAAAGAAGGTAGATAGCATAGATTAACAATTGGTCGCCGCTCCGGTTCGACTAGATGCCGCACTATCTAAAAACAACAGCTCCGTGAATGCGGCTCAATATTGTAGTGTGCGTAAAACAATTGTGCAGAGATGCTAGTGTGCGTGAAGAATTGTATCGCAACAGGCTCGGGTACGCCGAGATCGGCGTAGTATTTGTTGCCGCATATTACAAGTGCGCCGCGGCATCTAGTCGAAGCGGAGCGGAGACCAATTGATAATCTAAGGAGTAGATAGATTGCTTATTTGTTTTGTATTGCAGCTTAAAACATCGAAAGCGCAGCATGCGCCACAGCGCGCGCCACCATAGCCATTTTTTTTTTCGAAATCCCGAATTGATATCGGAAAACCAAGGTCACTTTACATTACTACTTTTTGATGCTCTACACGAATCCGAAGGCAGAATTTCGAAATTTTGAGTTTCATGGCAACGGACAGATAGAACGTAACGATTTCATAAGCTCAATGAATTTCGCTGAAAATACGCTATGCCCTAACTCTCTTTTCGTTATAGCCTCGTTTGTCAGTCAGCAGGGTGCACCACACAGGTGAGGTTGGCTTTGGTTCAAAGATGTTGATGAACCACTTACACCCCAGAAATTTACTCCATACGACATTTGTATGGAGTGGCCGGCAATGAACCTGATGAATACTTACTTGAATTCCACTCAAAAAACCAGGATGTGGCATATCAGCTCCATCAGAACCGAGGTTAAGAACGTTGTGGAACTTAATATCGTCTAGATGCCACTCCTTTTGGAACTGCACGCACGTGGACTGTTCCAGGACATGGATGGCATGTAATACTGCTGCAGCTTCTGGCGTGTGACCTGGCAGAAGATCCATACTAATATCAAACCCCGGCCACTCCATACAAAAATGGCGCTTTTGCATGTAGTAACCAAATGACGTCTGTACACGTGCCTATGTTTGAGTGACGTTCTCTAGGGCTGACATTATACAATTATTAGTCGGACATGTAAGGAGGTGTAAGTGGTTCATCAACATCTTTGAACCAAAGTCAATCTCAGCTGCACGGGGTACACCCTGCTGACTGACAGACGAGGCTCTGACGAAAAGAGAGGTAGGACATAGCGTATTTTTTATGCAGCCCGACTGACGAAGTACCACCACCTCACAGAATACCGCAGTCAAATAACAATTTCCTTGAGGGTTGTTGTGTTCCTGCGAGTGAGTGAGGTCACAGAGAGGATGGAGTTGCTGCGTTGGCAGCGCGCTATCGATATTTAATGTTGCGACCGTTAATATGGTTACGGTAACAGCTTCACATCAGGTGGGCGTAGTGAAGAAAAAAAAACATAGTAAATACACTACACTGACTTCAGCCAATATTTACAAAACGCCTCGTATAATTGCCATTGCTAACTTACCCAAAATTTTATATTTTCTAATCACCACTAAATCAAACGTTCGCCTTCCGAACACCGGTTCATTGTAATGATCAAACCATTTCATTCTCATTAATTGTAGCTTTTTACTATTCATATAAATGCATGCGCAATGATTTGATTCATATTCACATGGAACAAACGTAATTTAAAACTAATACCACACATGACATCACGCACAATAAACATTGAAATGGTAATAAGAAAATTGTAAACATTAACAATAAACCACCATAACTCAAGTGACGGATTTTGCCCGTCGCTGTGTTGTTAATCACACGTGGTTGAAATAAAAATTCGTTTTTTCATCGTGTTTTCCCTTTGAGCTGTCCAAAATTTTTATTGTTGTGTGTTGGTGTTGGTTTTATTAATTACCTAATAGAAGGTAAGTCTTTTATTACTGTTTTTGTAAGTCCTTGCCCATTATAATGGGCAAGGACCCCCCCGATGGGGGAGGCCCGTCTGCCCTCCACCCAGTCTCTGATATGCAAATAGACGAAACCAAAACGAGACCTCCTAAAAGATCAGCTGATGAGACTCTCGAAATTGAGCCAAAGAAAAATATCCCTCCCTCTGCCTCAATACAATCAGTATACGTCAAACCCGGATACGAAGACGACTCTGCATATAAGTATTCCGCAACGGACCCAGGTCCATTCGTTGTTCACGTGTCTCGAGAAGACCCGGATGTCTCCTCTGGTCCTACTATCAGAGCCCTTAAATTCGCCCAGTTCATTCATAGGAATAATTTCAAAGGAATTATTGACGGAGGCATTAAGACTATTAGTAGGAGTAAAATGGCAATCCAGTTTAAAAGTGCAGCTGATGCCAATAATTTCTTTGGAAATCCTCTCTTAGCTGAAAAGAAACTCAAAACCACAATTCCTAAATTTCAAGTTTCGCGAATGGGTATAGTACGTGCTATCCCAACAGATTGGACTTTAGAGGATCTGGTAGATGGAATCTCTACTCCCCGCGGTTGTGGAATTGTCATAAAAGCAAGACGCCTGAATATAAAAAAACATAGCGATTCTGGAGTGACTTGGGTTCCTTCGACTACAGTGGTGTTGACGTTCCTGGGACAAGCGTTACCTCCTAAAATATATTGCTACCAAATGGCAATGGATGTCCATATTTATATGTTACCAACAATTCAATGTAGGAACTGTTGTAGATTTGGCCATATTCGCAATCAGTGTAGGTCTAAACCTCGTTGTTTTAAATGCGCTCAACCTCACTCTGGCGACACCTGTGATGTAGATGATGATAGAGTCTCTTGCTTCCTATGTCAAAGCGTTAACCACTCTGCCATTGACTCCAAATGTCCAGAACACGGTAGACAAAAATCTATCAAAATTGTCATGTCAGAGGAAAACATCAGCTACTCTGAAGCCTCTAAACGTTTCCCTATTAGCAAGAAATCTTATGCAGATATTGCCTCTTCCCATATTAGTATGTCCCAGTCCCAACCCTTGTTCTCGCCAACTCAACCCCCGTATAGTCCCCTCTCCCATCTTGCCACTCCCCCACGGCAATCTTATAAAAAAACAGTATTTTACTCCCCCAGTCCCAAACCCTCCCCTGGTAAGTCTTATGACATTGAAGCCCATAACAGAATTGTTGGAACCCCAAATTCTGCCCTCCCTAATGGCTGCGCTGTACCTAATAGTCCTACTCCTGTGCTGACTCCTAACGATAACCTGATCGAACTCTTAGTTTGCTCTCTTTTAAATATTATCTCTAAATTTAGCGATGCTATACCGTCCAATGTCGTGAGTGTACTCCAAGAACTGCTATCCGCATTAATAGTTAAAAATGGCTCAAATCCTTCTACAATGGAATTGTAGAAGTATTAGATTAAAAAAAAATGAACTTATTCAACTTTTTAACCAGTATAGACCTGTCGCCGCTGCCGTGTCGGAGACATGGTTGAGGCCGGATTCTCGTTTTCGAGTTCCAGGCTACTCATGTCTTCGGGACGACAGGGATGATGGTCATGCTGGATGTGCCCTTCTCATCTCTAACTCCTTCTCCTTCTCCTTTATCCCCATTCCCCCCCACAGTCCAGACATCCACATAGTTGCTGCCAAGTGTGTTGGTGTTTCCCTTATATCCGTTTACATTCCTCATCCAAATCCCCAAATTATATCCGAATTCAACTCCATTTTATCCCAATTCCCAAACCCATTGATTGTGCTAGGTGATTTCAATTGCCGACACACTCTTTGGGGTTCTAATTTTAATGACCCCATATCTTCCTTCCTGTTAGACCTTCTGGACTCACAGAATTTATGTGTCCTTAATGATGGATCTGCCACACGCAGGGTATCTCCCCTTCAAAATTTAAGTGCCCCTGATTTGTCTCTAGCTTCTCCTTCCTTAGTCCCCTCACTTTCCTGGACTGTCCTTCCCAACTCATATGGTAGTGATCACTTCCCTATCCTAGTCTCTATCCAAAGTTCCATATCTCCCACCCCCCCTCCCCAACCCCTCTTTAAATACAAAACTCTCAATGCAGATTGGCCGAAATTCGCATCTTGTTTGGATGAGAAAATATCATTACTCTGTCCAGTTGATGAAAATAACTTCCTTCTCATCTACAATGAATTTATCTCCTGTCTCACTTCAGCTGCCGAGGAATCTATCCCCCTCAAAAATTCGGCCCGCAATCGTATTCCCTCCCCCCCTTGGTGGGATTCTGAATGCACTGCTAGTGTAAAGGAAAGAAAGCTCGCTGAGAATACATATGCATCAAACTTAAACATTGACAACTATATAGTTTATAAAAAAACATGTGCCCGCACTACTAGGCTTTTAGCAAAAAAAAAGAAGATAGGCTGGCTTAAGTTCTGTGAATCCCTTTCCCCTAGAACTCCTCCTTCCATTATTTGGAAAAAAATTAAAAACTTTCGCTTCTCCTTTTCTGACCAAAATAAAATGTCCAACGACCCCTCTTCATGGTTAGAGGATTTCATTAGTAAACTTGCTCCACCATATGTCCCTAACTTTGATTGCTTCCCCACTCCTCTTCCCTCTTCAATCCCTAAAGATAGTATGAATGATCCCTTTACACTAGCAGAGCTCCACTGCGTACTCGATCATTTGAAAGACTCCTCTCCAGGCATTGATGGCATCCCCTATTCTTTTATATGCAAAGCTTCATCCTCTTCTAAACTGGTTTTACTTAATATTCTAAATTTTATCTTCCTTTCATGCCACATTCCTGACTCTTGGATTTCCCAAATTGTCATTCCTATACCTAAGCCGGGAAAGGATCCCTCAGACCCTTCCTCATATAGACCTATTGCGCTTAGCTCAACCTTATTAAAGATCCTAGAGCATTTAATTAAAAACAGATTACAATGGCTTGTTGAAAATAAAGGTCTCCTATCAGACACCCAATATGGATTCAGACGTGGCATGGGTACTAATGACAGTCTGAGTATCTTCACTTCTGAGGTTAGACTCGCCTTCTCCGAAAACCAACATGTTATTGGGGTTTTTCTTGACATTGCTGCTGCATATGACAATGTCCAGCTTCCAGTACTCAGGCAGAAACTGCTCCATCTGAGTATCCCCGTGAGACTGGTCAACATAATATGTAAGCTTCTCATGTCTCGTTCCATCTGCATTCGTGTAAACGGATCCCTCCTACCTCCCCGACATGTTTGGAAAGGCCTTCCTCAAGGCTCAGTTCTCAGCCCTCTCCTTTATAATATCTATACCTCTGATCTTGACCTATCCGTTTCTAGTTTCTGCAATATCCTACAATATGCTGACGACATTGTTCTCTACTCTCGTTCAAACTCTTTTTCCGAAGCATCTAACAACCTGAATTCAGCTTTATTTTATTTAAACGAATGGTTAGACAACCACGGCCTTACCCTTTCTGTCAACAAATGTAATGCAGTTATATTTACCAGGAAGAGAGTAATTCCCCCAATTGCTATTAAAGTAAATGAAGAAACTATAGCTATTAAAGATAAAATAAAATTTTTAGGCATCATCCTTGACTCTAAGCTATCGGGTTTACACCACCTTAATTATATCTGCCGTAAAGCTGAGAACAGCATCAATATCCTGCGTGCTCTCTCAGGAGTTCGATGGGGTTCTCATCCCTACAGCCAAAAATTACTTTATAACGCAATAGTCCGCAGTCACTTTGATTATGGATGCTTTTTACTAGAGCCCTGCAGCAAAATTGCATTAGGTAAACTGAATCGAGTACAGTCGAAGTGTCTGCGGATTATCACGGGCGCTATGAAGTCCTCTCCTACACTGGCTCTTCAAATTGAATGCCTAGACCCTCCTCTCCTGCTCCGGAGGCAATATCTAGCTGACAGATTTTTTTATAAAATTGTACAAAATTCTTCCCACCCATTGCTACACATCTTAGAACGCCTTTCCCAGTATATCCCTCATTCTCCATATTGGTCTAATAAAGACCCTCCACCCCTTATTAACAGTTTTATCAGCCATAATTCGTTAACTACTCCCATGAAAAAATTTCATCAAAATCCGTTGTTTTTAATAGAATTTCCTGCTCTTATCTTTCAACCGCGTATCATCTTAGATTTAGGCATTACCAAACATACTTCTGAGCCAAGCAAATTCCTCACTAATTTATTAGAAAAAGACTGGCCCGATTGGATTAGGTTATACACCGACGCTTCTAAGATATCCGAAAACTGTGATGTTGGCGCCGCTGTATGGATCCCCAAATTCCAAATCATTTTAAGTTTGAAATGTCCCCGTCAATCTTCCGTCTTTACAGGCGAGGCCACAGCTATTCTTGAAGCTGTTTCTTTCATTGAATCCCATCATATTTCTAAAGCCTTAATTTTGTCAGATTCGAAGAGCTGTCTTCAAGATCTTATCAAGTCTCCTTTCCATTGTAAAGATAACTTTGCGCTGACTCTAGCTATAAAACAATCTTTATATCGATGTCACTCTCTGGGTTTAGAGGTAGTGCTTGCGTGGATCCCCGGGCATGTAGGTATTGCCGGTAATGAAACTGCAGACAGATGTGCTAAAGAAGCTATCCATACGGGAGTTAATAAATATTACATTTGCTTCTCTCGCGACCTCAGACTATCGGCAGATGCGCGATTAAGAAAAGATTGGAACGAATTATGGCAAAAAACGGGAACCACAAATGCAAAATTTTACTCAAAAATTCAACCGGTTGTCCCTATTAAACCATGGTTCTCTAAATACCGTAAATTTGACAAACACTCCACCTCTGCAATAATTAGGTTACGTCTTGGTCATGTTTGCACTCCAGTGTTTTTAGCCAAAATCAAGATCCTTGATAGTTCTTTGTGTGAGTGCGGCTTAGAAGAAGGAACCCTTGAACACATTTTTTTCAACTGCCCAAAACTACAGGTTCCCCTGTATGAAATTCTTCCCACTAGTATTCCTCGTCCTGTTAACATCCCTTTCCTACTTACTCTTGTTTTTACTCGTTGGATTTCAGTCTTAGTCAAGTTCATAAAAGTCAACAACATCTACTTGTGAGTTTTGTATTAACTATTGTCAATCTGTTCCGTCCCTGTGTTAAGTTATTTATGTGTTATTTATTTTAAATTTACATGTGTTAAACCTACTAATCTGTGTTCGTCTGGCTATGATACTAACACTAACTAAATGTTTGTGATGTATTGTGTTGTTTTAGGTCGCTCATGGGACTTCCGCTATATAGTACCGATCAATAGTCTTGTTAACTTGAACGTGTATTTCTCAACCTCCGACATTGGCAAAATCATCGTGGAAAAAAGAAAACGATGGAGCCATTAAATTAAAAAAAGAAGAAGAAGAAGAAGAACTCAAGTGACAGCAATGTCAATTCCGCGTCTGCGCACTCACTTGCTCTTTGAGACATACAAATCTGCTATAATGCTATCCTATCCTTTTCTTATCTCTTATTAATTGTATCTTGTATCCTACTTTGACAGACATTAATTAGTTATGATGAAACTATGGCTGCCGCATGCTTTTTAGGTAATTTATAAAAAAATCAGTACTTTATTTCATCCAAAGGGATCGAATAAATTTATTTTTTTGACTTTCCATGTGTTGAGACAACCATCCACTGCACAAGTAACTCCGATCTTTTAAACTGAATGGATAATAAAATACGAGCGACGTCAATTTGTAGGACGTTGCATCCATTGCGAACGGTTCCAAATCGGTTCCATAGGGGAGGTGAGGTCGACTAGTGAGAGCGGCAGAGAGTGTCCATACTGTACGTTAGTACTATTACTTATACTGTGCTAATATTATAAATGTGAAAGTGTGTTTGTTTGTTTGTCCTTTTTTCACGTCGAAAGTAACAAATGGATTGGCATGATTTTTCTTTGGAAATAGTTTAAGGTCTGGGGAGTGACATTGGCTACTTTTTATCCCGGAAAAACATCTTATTCCCATGGGAAAAAATAAACTTTATAATCATCTGTCTTTCTTTTACGTCGAAAGGAACCCAAGTACCGACATGATTTTTTTAACAGGGTTAGTTTACAGTCTGGAGGACATAGGCTACTCTTTATCCCGGAAAAAACATCTTATTCTCACGGGAAAAATAAAGTTTATAATCATTTGTCCTTCTAGCACGTCGAAAGGAACGTAAGTACCGACATGATTTTTTAACAGGGGATAATTTTCCGATCTGGAGAGTTACATAGGCTACTTCCATCCAGGAAAAACATTTTACGAACACGCGGGCGAAGCCGCGGGTAACGCGAGGATCGTGGTCACAGGAACCTCGCGAACGGACAATCTGTCTCCATCGATTTCTGTCCGAAGTGGCCCTCACTGCCTGATAGAATTTAGAAAAGGAGGCGGCCCCCTTCAACTGGTCAGACCATCTTGTTGGTGAACGGCCACGTGCTCTCTTGCCTTCGGTGTTGCCAACAATAACAAGCCTTTCCAGGTTGCCATCTCCTTGCAGCAAAGATT
Source organism: Hypsopygia costalis (assembly GCA_937001555.2). NCBI lineage: Eukaryota > Metazoa > Arthropoda > Insecta > Lepidoptera > Pyralidae > Hypsopygia > Hypsopygia costalis. The sequence goes on from OW443355.2 coordinate 3,759,988, forward strand.
GTACTATGGTACTAAAAAAATGGGGTGCGGCTGACTCATGGGCACGGTGTGTCAAGTGTTGTACGTGAATGTGTGAAACGTTATGCTATACACTAAAATTATCTCAAAATGGCAGCGCTTCCTCCTCCCCCGCACGCGATGTTCCATAGTCCTTACTTAGCGTAATAAATGATTCATCCTTCATCTATCCAGTGGTGTGATTGAGTTTTGGACGCAGATGATAGTTATGTAGCTGCAACACCAGAATGTATCCTTCGAATTTGTTATCATTCGCTTTTTTGAATTGCCCCCCTATGAAAGCAATTTTAAAGACCTATTTATTTCAAAATACATACGTAGCTTCTCTTCGATGTGATATGTAACAATTCCCCATTTCCAAATCTTCTTGCGGTAGTAATTGATGTTATCTTCAGATAGTTGTAACGAATCTGCCTCGTCGGCTGACCGGCGCGAGGAAACCATTATTCTTTGCGATAATTTGTCGCATTCCATATGATAGTGTCCATTGATGAAGTTACGGTCAGCCGGCGTCAGCAATGACTGGCGATTTGGGTCCTCATCCTGCCAGAATTTAATTAAGAGTGTTTAATTTTTAACCGACTCCAAAATAGGATGAGGTTCTCAATTCGGCTGTATTTTTTTAAAATATTTGTTACTTCATAACTACGTCATTTATACTTAAACGATTTGACAAAACTTTTTTATTTGAAAGAGTATGCTTCCAGATTGGTCTCATTTTTTTCATATCATAAAATTCAGTTCTGATAGCCCACTATCAGAACTGAATTTCATATTTTTTTTTACTTTTTAGGTGCTGCTTGCGATTGTAGAGTAATTTTTAAAATTGTTTTTTTTTGTTAAAATTTTATTTTATAGATAGAGTGAATGACGTTAAAATATTGCAGTTGGTTATTGGTATTATTATGTACCCCTCTTGATTCACGGGTCAAGCCCATTTCTTCAAGGTCATTTGGTAGGCGTACGCGGGGATATGTATCCAACGCGTAGAGGCCCCATTAAGAACCTTGATGTTATATTGTACACCAGCCGTGACCCGCTCCAGGATATATCAATGGAACGATATACCTATGAGCAGTCTCGGCAGGCGTTGAGGCTATTGAATTATGTGATGGAAAATAAATGGGTTATGGGGATGAGATTTGGATGAACTAAATATCGGGCTATTACAGAAGAGGGTCAGGCGTCCTGACACCAAATAAAATAAAATATTGTAAAAATATAAGTAAGAATAAATATTAAAATAATCACCTTTTCTTTAAATCTTTTAATTAAGTCGTAACTGTTTATAGATGATACTGAAAACGAAATAAATTGTTAAGAGATCACCAACATCTATATCATCATCATCATTATCAGCCTGTATCTACCCACTGCTGAATATAGGTTTTTCACAATGCTTTCCGCCATATGCGATCCTCCGCTTTCCGCATCCAACCGCTACCGGCCACTTTTTTGAAATCGTCGTTCCTTCTAGAGAGGGAGCGCCCTACGCTTCGTTTGGACTTCCTCCATCTGCCATCGCTGACTCCCCAGATGTGGCCAGCCTACTGCCACTTCAACTTGCTGACTCTGATAGTTATGTCCAGCGACTGATTAAGAGTTCTGACCGCCCTAGGCTAATTATGAGGAAGAGACACCGATGCGCGCTTTTTAAAATTTATTGTTAAAGTCAGAGGCTTCCAAGCTTTTTCAGTTCACAGCGCATTTAGTTTTAGTGTTTTGTCTCGGTCTAGTTGAAATATGTAGGGTAGTTGCAATGATGCTAAATTAATAATGCATGCGAAGAAACGATTTCAGCGCGCCCCCTCCGATCCTCGCGCCCTAGGCTTCAACCTAATTAGCCTAAGGGTTAATCAGGCCCTGGCTATGTCGACCACTTTGGTTGTCCTTCGAATTTCTTCGTTCTGGATTCGATCCCGTAGAGAAACTCCAAGCACTGCTCTACATAACAACAAGTTACAATACTGGTGATCCGAGATACAGGCTTTATGCCTAGTTTGGACACCAGCCTCACACAATCTTTTAATTTATATTAAATCTTATACATAACACATAAACTGTAAGGAATGCTACCTACAAATTAAATGTAAGATTGTGTGATACAAAAAAAAAAAACAAAAGTTGTTATTCGGTCACATATTACAAAGTCAGGTAGGTACAGTGTATTCAGCCCGCAAGCAGGCGTACAAAATTTTTATGTCAACTTATAGGTACTAATACCACAGCATAGTAATTACTATGCTGTGCTAATACTTTTTTTTTTATATATATAGTTTATTTTCTCTCACAAGTATATACCAAATATATATAATACATTGAAACGTAATATGTGTAACTCCTCTAGTGCTTGTGAGAGACTGGTGCCTGATGTAGGTTCCGAGGAACCTGTGTAACAGGTCAATACTACTTAATAACAATTATTATTATTACAATGAATCGCTCGTTGTATGACTTTTAGTCTGTGAACCAGCCCAACGGTCAGCGTCCAAATCTCTGTACCGTAGGCATTGATATACAAAAAACCCAGTCTTTTGTATATAATAGGTTTTTTGTATACCTATAGATGGGAATGTAGGACATCACAGACGACCGTAACCATATAACAATTCCTTTGAGGAGTTCTGTCTGCGAGTGTGTTAGGTCACCAGAAGCAATATTATTCTGTGCCAGAAGTAAGGATGCTGCGTTACCTACTACACGCTACGGTATCTAGATCAGGCGAGCCGTATGCTTGTTTGTCACCCGTGATTGAATACAAAAAAGACTTACCCGTTTGTCCGATACTCGCTTTGAGCATGTCGACAATAATTCTGGCTATATCCTGCTGGTTCATGCATTTGTAACCAATCGGCATGTCCTGAAAATATGAAATAGGTTGAAACGTAACCCGACCACCACCTTTGAGCCAATGCTATCTTCACCTGGACGTGGTGCACCCTGCTGATAGACTAATGCCGTCAAAAACATAACCTGTAAAAAACCTAAGTCTCACAACTCAGTTCTTCTACCGTAAAAAGTTGTGAAATCCATGTAGGTAATAATACCAAGTCGGTTAATTTATTCAATCCTTGCATAAGGGACATTCTGTATTAAGTTATTATGTAATTAGCTAACCTAACAACATTTTATAGTGACCATATCAATATTAAAAATCTTTTATGTTTTATATATGTATAAACAGATTGAATCCCATGATTACAAAGTTATTTATGCAGTTGGTGTATCTAGGAAACTGGACCGAAATTGCAAAATATTTTAGATTTTCCTTGATTAATATACTAAACACTAACTGTATCCTAAATTTGAAGCTTCTATGTCTGCTGCTGTCAGTGAGTGACAAAATTAAGAAACTTTGACTAGTTGTAATTCTTAAACTACTGGTTCAAATTGAATGAAATTTGAAATATATGGTGTTTATACAATCCCTACTTGGGTACCTACTAAAAAATCAGGCTTCTAGTTTTATCCACATCGTAGTTATAGGGGGTCAAAAATGGCCTGAATTGTTTCGAGAAAAGGATGGTACGGCCGTATCGCATTTTGCTCGACTTGGCGGGGCCACTGCCGTGCTCCAGATGAGGCTCTGACGAAAGAGATGTAGGGCACAGATTCAGTGACGTAACATATACCATCAGAGGCCCGTGGCAAATTCATCAGATGGGCCGTCAGAGGATGGGACCCTCTCTAATAAATCCCGTAAATAACCAACAAGAAATATCTTGTAATTTTTTTAACTTAAAGAGATATGTAGTACCTACCTATTAAAATTTTGTACGTAAGTAATCTTTCTATTCTATATTATACCTATCTACTATTCTTCTCTGGCTATTACTATTCTACTCCGGCCGCCCTTAACATTTGGCCGCTCGTAGGCCAGGGTCTAGTTGGCCTTAAGGAAAATCCGCCATTAAATCCAGTTACCGTTACATTTACCGTGGTACACTAAATATTTCACACGGGTTGTAATTGGTTATTATTACAATCTAATGTCGTGGTTGTCTATTCAAAATGTGGATTAGATATAACGTCGATAAAACTTTGAACTGTCGAATCAGCGATTTCGATGATCATCATCATCAGGTCATTTAGTCTCCACTACAGGAGCACGACCGTCTCTCGTCCATCCCTGACAGAAGGAGGATTTGGCCTACTCTCCCCACGCTGGCAGACGGGTTGGGGAGGCCTGATCGAAATTTTATAATGTATTTTTCCCTTAGTCGCCTTGTACGACATCCACGGGAAGAGACGGAGTTATTTTGTTCTAGTACGTAAAAATCATTGTTAAAACTGGAAAAAATAAAATTTTTTTGTAATGAAAAACAAATAGTTTAATGATAATGGGTACGTAATAAGAAATAAATCATTTTGCCATTTAAAAGTTCAGTTGAGAATAGATTATATACTACAAACGAACTTTCGTAACACGCGGCGCCGCGTAGCAGCCGTTGCGATCTGTTCCACATTCGACTCAAAGGGGGGGGTGAGGTCGCCTTGTGAGAGCGGCAGGGAGTGGCCATCCTACCTATTACTTATATTGTGGTCAGGGGCGGACTAACGCCCAGGCAACCTAGGCACGTGGCTAGGCCCCGTAATTTTTGGGGCCCGAAAGCACCGAAAGTTAAGTTTTTAATTTGAATTTTGGAAGTGAAAACTTCTTTAGTAGGTTCGGAAATACAATGTTGCCTACGGCCAAACCTTAGTCCGCCATTGACTGTAGTGCAATAGAAAACACTTACAACAACTGATTTGCTATAATCATACACTTGCGGTGGGCATACTCTAGTTTTACTTGGGTTGCTGATATATAAAATTTTATGCAGCTCGCTGGCCGTGTAGTTTAGAGGAGTCTCGAAAAACTTCACGCATATCTCCTTCTGCAGTCGGGCGAATGTAGTCTTTATTTCTTCCTGAGAGTGTAAGTCTGGGGAATTACAAATTGGGTCCTGTTTTAAAGAATAGATCCAACCGACAAACTATGCCGAATTGAGAGATATCCATAGCGAAAACTTCAAATCGAGTTTTATATATTCGCAATTTTATATATGCTTCCCAAAACTTATACCTACTGCGTGATATTTTTATGGGTATCATTTAAGCTATCGCCAATTTAATTAGTTTTGTGTTTCCTAACTATAAGTATTATATTATATTTATATTATAGGGTTTGCCCGCAAAATAATAGATTTGTCACCAAAATGTAGTCACCAAACAATATAAAATCGATTCCACAATAAATCACCTAAAATCATGAAGATAGATGGTCTAGTACCGAATAAATGTTTTTGTATGTATTATATTGTCAATTATTAATAATTAAGCTTACTAGGCACCACATCATTCATCATCTAGGTTGACTTCCGATGACAGGACACAAGAAAACCCTAACCTAACCAAAAATGAACTCAAATCTAACCAAAACATGATTTATTACATTGACCAAGTATTGGTAAGACTCGTCAGTGAATATGACGCCAATTTGACTTCGCCCCTATTAGCCATTTTTTCATTAAATTAAGGAGCTGATCTATTTATTTGGTGACAGATCTATTATTTTGATGATGAACGAATTAAACGATACTAATAGTTTGTTAGCTGATGATTTATATTTAGAGACAGTTTTGATTAAAATGACGACTAATATATTTCTTGGGGATAGATATTATTATTAGGGTACTGCAGATTAGTGACACTTCTCAACTTAGGTGACAGAAAATTATTGTTCCCTATTTTTATTCCTATTAAACTTTAAACAGCTTTAAGTAACAAAATGTTGGTTGGATCTATTCTGCAGATCATTCTTAGTTTCACCGCGGTGTATAAGCTTAGCGCGAGATTTTTGCTCACATTCGCGTTCGATCATGTCAACGTAAACAAACCGACCAAATAGAGGAGATCTTTCATTTTGTGAATTTATAAGACGCGTGTTACATATCATAATTACAGTGCTACAAACTTATCTGACCCGGTGGCCAAATTTGGAACTAAAGCCGCCATCTTGGTATGTAGTATTGCCAGGTACAATTAATTTACTTACCGCGTATGCACATTCCATTGAGGTGTATTTTTTTAAATACATATCTTTTTCTACACATATTTCATTTCTTACAATAACAAAATCGTCAACGAGTTGTTTCTGTGCAATATTATAACTCTCTAATATTATATAATAGCTATGATCGCGACTTAACGTGGTGCATTTTTAAAACTAATCAACAAAAAATAGAAGGCAATTGATATTGAATTGAAACACCACACAACGCAATTAATAAGTATATCAATGCTATTATTTTAACAGTGTATATATTTCTTTGATTTTTATGTTTACTCTAAAACGGGCGGCATTTCGTTTAATAGCAACACTTAAGTCGCTCGCACCGCCCCCGCCACCGGGCCAGATAAGTTTGTGGCACTATACGTGGCTTACTTGCTCATATTTTGAAGTGAGCAACACGACTAATTTGGATATGTAAATTCACAATATGAAACTTTCTCTCAATTTGGTCGGCTTGTAAACGTTAACACGTTTGAATGTGAGCAAAAAACTCTCATTAAACACTCTGAGTGCTGAGTGCGAGTTTTTTATTCACGTTCAATCATGTCAACGTAAACAAACTGACCAAACAGAGAAGTACTCTCATGTTGTGAATTTACCAGACGCGTGTTACAAATCCAATTTAGCCGGGTTGCTCGCTTCGCAATGTGAGCGGGTAAGCTATATAATTATGATATGTAACACGCGTCATATAAATTCACAACATGAGAGTACTTATCTATTTGGTCGGTTTGTTTACGTTGACATTGTCGAACGTGAATAAAAAACTCGCCCTCAGCACTCTGATGTAGATTCGCTAAAACCTTACCATAGTCTTGTTTATTTATAGCATAATGCACGACTCCATTCGTCCACAATGTAAATACATTTTCTATAAGCAATAAAACTGTTATCAGGAAGCAATACATTTTGTATGACGGTGTATGAATGTTGTAAACTTGTATGGAACAGTGAAATTAATTACTGATATAGAAAATTACTTATTATACTAGCGAGATTATCTGCCTTTTTATATTTTACTAGCTCCGCACGCGGATTCACGCGCGTTCACGTTTTCTGACGTGAATAGGCAATAGAAATATAGGCAATTAAAAAAAGAAATGATAACAAATTCGAAGGATACAGTTTGTTGCAGCTACAAATCTATCATCTCCATCCAAAATTCTATCACACCACTGGATAGATGAAGGATCAAAGAATTTATTACGCTAAGTAAGGACTGTGACTGATTATGTGGCCGTGTGATGTACGTGAATACGTTATATGCATTAAAATTATATCAAAATGGCAGCGCTTCACCCACTCTCGCACGCGATGTTCGCGTGCTTTTTTCGGCACTGCCCAGGTCTCAGATCTTGATTTTAACTAGACAAAAAATTTGTCGCCCAAAGGACAAAAATTGTCGCTCTCCCGTTAAAGAGTTATAAGGTTTTTTTTATGGCAGTGCCGAAATAAGCTTATTTCGGCACAGCCCACTCGGAAACTATTAAACTACATAACATAGCGAAGATATGATTTCCCCCAGAATTAGTCGTCAATTTGTCGAATTCAGACACCAAGTATCAGAATTAGTCGACCTCCCGTTGAATTTGTCGGAAATTCAAGTAATGTTTTTTCTGCGACAAATTCAAGGCAACATCTGGGTGAAATCAGATTTTCGCTAGGTGGTGTACTTAGTAATACTTACAACTTTTTAACAGGAGGTCGACTAATTCTGATGCTTGGTGTCTGAATTCGACAAATTGACGACAAATTTTGGGGGAAATCATATCTTCGCTATGTTATGTAGTTTAATAGATCCCGAGTGAGCTGTGCCGAAATAAGCTTATTTCGGCACTGCCACGAAAAAAACCTTATAGCTCTTTAACGTGAGAGCGACAAAATTTTTCCTTTGGGCGACAAATTTCGACAAATTGACGTCTAATTTTTTGTCTAGTTAAAATCAAGATCTGAAACCTGGGCAGTGCCGAAATAAGGCACGCGCGATGTTCCATAATTATTAGGTACTTAGCGTAATAAATTTTTTGATCTATCCAGTGCATCTGTAACATCGAACTGTGTCCCCCGATTTTATTAAGTATCATTGGTTTTTTTGGAATTGCCTCCCTATGGAAACAATTACAAAGTCGTAATCACGTCGAAACGATTATGTTCAACAAGGGGTCCTTATTTCTGAAAGCAATCCCTTCAAGTCAACTTTAAGGTAATGTAACTATGCAAGACGATGGGGCAGATCCCCCATGCGTTCGACCGATCTGGTGAAGGCGGCCGTGGGCGCCCCGGTACACGAATGTACCCGATTGACAACCAGCAGGCAGAGGTGGCGAGACGTCGTGAGGCGAGTCCAGTCTGCTGCCTCATTATGATAACCACGACCACTCTGGCAAGAGTGAAGCGACAAAGTAAGTAGGTAGCTAGCGACAAACTGTGCATGAAGTTGGTAGGGTTCGCAAGAAAGAAAAATGTAAAATTTTAAATAAGTTATAAATTAAATCCATTACTATAAATATGTAATACAATAATAACTATTATAAAAAAAAAAACACATACGAATCACGTATAAAATATAGTATACATTGATATACATTCATAACATACATATAAGTTAAAATTCCATCCATATCATCTTGATAATTGGCGATCTACTACAGTACCCTTCCTAAGAAATTTTATACCACGAACGGTGAATCTGTGGAATCAACTTCCCTCAGAGGTATTTTCGAACAATTATGACATCCCATGTCTTCAAGAACAAAGTCTATAATTCCCTTAAAAGGTTGGCTACGTATCGGCGACCCCTTGGTGTTGCTGATCTCCATGGGCGGTGGTGATTGCTTTCCACCAGGTGACCCACATGCTCGTTTGCCTCTCTTATATAAAAAAAAAAGTATAAACAAAGCTAATAATGTCACTATATATACAGATGAGAGTCAAAGCGAAAGGAAATATAATTTTCTACCCTCTTTTTGAAGTCAGGATGCAATCGTTGGAACTGCACACCAACTGCAATCGGGCTGCACGGTTGGTTTGCAGTCGTACTAACTGCATTCGAACTGCAAATTTTTATTAATTAAATAGTTGTCTTGGCCAACTTGCCAGAACCCCGTGGGATCCCACCAAGAGGGGGCAGGTGAATTTTTCCATTTTTCAAAATATTTATAAGAACTGCAAATTTGCAGTGGAATTGCAGTTGAAATGCAGTCCGTCTGTCTAGAGTCTTAATGATGGCAGATATTAGAGTGGAGGCGGCTTGTAGGATGAGGAAGCGTTGAGCGGCGCCCTCCTTCTAGATGGTCCGATGACCTTAAGAAAGCTGCTGGATGCGGAAGGCGGAGGACCGTATTTGGTGGAAAGCGTTGGGGAAGGCCAATATCCAGCAGTGGGTAGATACAGGCTGATGATGATTATGAATTACAGCGTCTCGATCTCGTCGTCATCATTATACATTACAGCGGCAAAGAACTTTAAACTTACCAATAGCCGAACGATACTCCATCTTCCGGGTAACTTTTTACTGTTTACTGAAATGACCTTTATTGTCGTATTAAATAAATTTTATTATTGCATCAAACCCTGATATTTTTGGTACATACTAGTTTTATGACTAAGTTTTATACATCACATTGCGCGGTGGTATCAATTGTATCTCTATAGACTTTGATCTATACTCATGTTAATATTTTTGATATGAGTAAGGCGTTTGATCAGATAAATCCTACTGTATTACTGAATAAATGTGTAAGCTATGGTGTCAGAGGTAATTTTTAACGATAATAATGTGAGTTAATAATGAAAAATTGAACACAAAAGAGTAATAACTAAATTTAGAGCCCCTTATCGATACAATCGGTCCGGAGTGCCACAAGGCAGTATTTTGGGGCCTTTGCTGTTTCTAGTATACATAAAGATTGATTATAGCTCCACTTAATTGGGGCCATCAATTATTAAAAAGAGGATTTTATATGTCGGTTTGTATATTTTTACAAGTGTTGGTCTTCGACGATACAGTCATTACGAAATTGTATAATATTCACCTGTAGAGACAGAGCACATACGGTTAACTTCAATGTCTACTCAAATCATAGACCAAGCATTTTTCACTATGTTAGAAGAATATCAATGCAAAAGAGAAAGAATGAGTATATGCGTATGTTCGACCGAGATAGAAAATGAAACCGTCTATATTCACATCATAAGAGCATCTAAATGATTTGTGATTTTTAAGTTACAACTTTTAAAATAAGTTATAAGCGTAATATAGGCATTACACTGAAAATGTGAAATGCCATTTAGTATATCTATCACAAACGTTTTATACATAATAAATAGATGCATCTCACTGTAATCAATACAAGTTGATATTATTATATATTTTCTTATCTTATCTTACTCATTATTATTATTTATTACATTTGTGACATTACCATACATACGGTAATTAATTTAATTAATTGTTATGTCAAAAACGCAAATTAGGTGCTATTTATATTTTAATTTGAATATAGAACCTGTATGTAACATTAATATTTGCATGCCATTGAATATGGCTAGATAGGTTAAGCCAAGCCACATTAGAACAGCACGTACATCAACATGTAAAGTATCTATCCTATTTAAGTGCAAATAAAGAATTACTTATTTTATCGTGAGTTCGTATGTATGCAGAGAACCCAGGATAAAGTAATACGTAAATACGTGAATTTCTGTTTAAAATAACTGCCAATAACCCTCCATTTGTCTAAATTGTAACCTTACGTGCTCATTGCAATAGTGCAATTTGTTTCTGGAATAATTTTCTTCTGTCGATTGCCAATCTTTAATATCCTACATCTTTGGTACATTTAGTAAAAAAAAAAAAACCCTGTAGATTCTTAAGAGTACCTATACTTAAAACTATGACAGTCTTCTTTCTTCAGGTACAAAAATAAAACATCTCTGGATATTCTTACATTGTTTAGTCAAACCACTTAAATCTAGCCACATTGTTACAATGTTTGTATAAAATAGTTCATAGGGCAACACTTAAGATACGTAATGGCAACACTGAAACTATTTAAGTTATTTGTTTTTTTTTATCAAATAGCTTTACGGCTCTGGAATCAATGTCCTTTTGAGGCAGTCTTTGTATTATTTCTTTATCTTATTCCCAGCTTCAGGGACATGCTTAAAAATATAGTCAGGAATCTTCTTGTTCCTCCATTTCTTCTAAATAAATCAATAGTGAAACCGATAGTGCAATTTTTTGCTGTTTTGACAAAAAACTTTACAGCCCCGGTTCAAACACTTTTAATCAAAGATATTAGTAATTTTATGCACTCAAATGATTACTTGCACTATATTTATTATGAATTAATATCATTACCTTATACATTAAATTATGAAAATTTGTTTAGAAGCACAACCGCGCTCACCGAGTTCGCGCTAAGTCTTTGGCATGTAGTTGTTTAACCTGTATATTTCTTTTTTGTTAATAGTTTTACAGCTCCGGATAAAAGTCCTTTAGAGGTCGGCTTTTGTATTATTTGAATCTTTACATTTTTCAACTAGGTACTTGTAATAATTCAAAAGCAAAATCTATGTTTATTTGAATGCTGTTCTGCAAGAACTCTTGAAACAATTCGACAGCGGCGATATACGCTTGTAATCAAAGATTCCACTAATTTTATGCACAATAATGACATCACCGCCAACCCACAGTTAAGCAGCGTAGTGGAGTATGCTCTAAACCGCTTCGATAGAGGAGAGACCCGTATCCCCACAGTGGCATGATTATAGGTTGATGACAAATAACATCACATCGACATCAACTTATATACATCCCACTGACGGGTTAAGGGTCTCCCCACTCAAAGTGATTTAGACTGACTCCGCCATGCCGCTTAACTGCGAATTGGCAGAGCAATATCAATAAAAGAAAATTTAGACGCCCAACAATGTTGCCATCAACAAATAAGTATTGCCACACCTTATTAATTCACATATATACGAAATTAAATCTACACAAACTTTGAGATAGCGACGATATAATTGGACCGTATCCTTGTGCGTTGTCATATAGTTCAAACAGTGGGGCGGCTACTAACTTGTAGTTCTTAGGCACTGCGAATAAAGCCCGATCTTGAAGTTGGACTAAGAATAGGCGCTTGTGCTCTTTTGGTTTTGTTATGTGTGGAGGGACGTAGGGGTATTGGGGAGGTTCGAAGTTTGGACGCCACCAGTTACCTGAAAATATTGAAAATTACAATTTATATCACGAGCTTGGTTAGCAATGGCCACTGTGACTGCTAATGGTGCATCCACACATACCTGGCGGCCATACCGCCGGCACTCGCGGCTTTACGCGGCTCACGCGGTAAGCTAGCAGGTACCGCGGTAGGCTAGTCGGCGGCATGTGTGGATGCACCATAAGTCGCGGGTTCGATCTCCGCACATGACAAATATTTGTGTGCATGAACATGTCTGTTTGTCTTGATCTGGGTGTTTTCTATGTATTATAATATGTATTAAAACAAAATGTATTTAAGTACTGTAAGATGTAGATAAAGTAATCAGTTGTCTAGTACCCATAACACAAGCTTTGCGCTTAATTTGGGACTAGATGGCGCTGTGTAAATTGTCCAGAAATATTTATTTATTTATTTATTAGGTAAATTCTTGACTATCCCCTTTCCAACAATAAATTCTTTTTTAATTCATTCACTGTCCTGCTATGTATTTATTATTATTTATTAAACAGATCTTTCGGTTCATATTCTTTTATATTTACTGCTATTACTCTTTATAGAGTCTAAATATTATTTGATTGTACTGTTTTTTTACATAGTGGTTCATCAACATCTTTGAACCAAAGCCAACCTCACCTGCAAGTGGTGCACCCTGCTGACTGACAAACGAGACTGGCGAAAAGACAGGTAGGGCATAGCATATTTTTTAAGCTGCCCAACTGGGGGAGTGCCTCCTTCTCACAGAATACCGCAGTCAAATAACAATTTTCTTGAGGCTTGTTGTTCATGCGAGTGAGTGAGGTCACCAGAAAGTAAGAAAGGAAAGAGTATATATAGGCTGGCAACGGATCGGCGACCCCTTGGCGGTGCTGATTTCCATGGGCGGTGGTGATTGCTTTCCATCAAGTGACCCACATGCTCATTTGCCTCCTCACATATAAAAAAAAATTGGGTTGGCTGTCATAGACACGGCCGTGTGTTCTACGTGAATACGTTATATGCACTAAAATTATTTCAAAATGTCAGCGCTTCCCCCTCCCCCGCACGCGATGTTCCATAATCCTAAAGCGTAATAAATTCTTTGATCCTGTATCCATTGGTGTAATTGAATTTTGGATGGTGCTGATAGATATGTAACTGCAACACCAAGCTGTATCCCTCGATTTTGTTATCATTCGTTTTTCTGAATTGTCTCACTGTGAAAGGAATTTTAAAGAGATATTCATATCAAAAAGGAGTAGTCATTGCTAAACGTACCAATGGTGTCTTCAATGAGCCACTCTTGTTTCACGCCATCTTGTCTGCCCAGTGTTTCAGTAAGTAGCCTTTTCAGACCTTCAATTTCATCCTGAAAGCAAATATTGAATACATTTATATAATAGTCTTCTTCGATAGCAGGAAACCGAGGGTGTTTTAACAATAACACAAGTTAAGCTATGTTAACCGTAGCCTGTCAATAGATGGAACTATTTAGTTCAAGCTCCTTTGTGCTTCAAAGATACAAAAAATACAAAATTCTTTATTCAGTATCAGATTACATTTCCGTGTTGCGATTTAGGATTTCTTTTAAATAAAAATATATTTGTGTTAGAAATCCTGCCTCTCCATAACAATATTTTAGATCCAGTGATACAGTGTATATTATTCTGTGGTGATACTTAGTAGACACTTAGAAGACTAACTTGTGTGTGTGTATGTATGTGTGTGTTTGTGTGTGTGTGTGTGTGCGCTCGCGCGCGTGTGTGTGTACGTCTGTGTGTGTGTGTTTTGATGTGTTTATAATAAAGAGCTAGTTAGGCTGTTACCGGTACCGGCTGCCGTCAATAACTTTGGAGAATTCACTATTGTTAAGTAGACAGGGTATTGCCTGTCAGGTCTGTTAGTAAAATACAAAACTGTTACCTCTCCAGGATTCAGTTCACCGCCCGGCAGCTTGAAGAAAGCTGTTCCGAGCTGCAGCAGCAACACATGCGGAAGTCCGTGCTCGTGGACTAATAGGACTCCTTCCACTGACCTGCCAGCAATAACAATAAACATATACAAAATTGCAATTTTTTTATTGATACTTCAAAGAGGAAATAATTGGGTTATGTATTTGATTTTCTTTTTATACCTGACTGACTTGGTGTATGTATGTATGCATGTAAAGGCCTGGCTTGTCACCCTTTGATGCTGATCTAACCCAGGAGAGCTATGTAAATAGACTTTTTTTATTTTATACGAGAGGGGGACAAACGAGCATGTGGGTGGATGGAAATCAATCACTACTGTCCATGAAATGAAATGAAATATATTTATTTGCAGGCAAACACGGTAGACATATAATATAACAGGTTAACATATGATACAAGATGGAGAGCAACACCAAGTGGTCGCTGATCTGTTGCCAGCTTTTCTGGTGACCTCACTCACTCGCAGAAACACAACAACTCTCAAGGCAATTGTTATTTCGCTGCGGTATTCTGCGAGGTGGAGGTACTGCCCCAATCGGGCAGCTTAAAAATTATTTTATGCCCTACCTCTCTTTTCGCCTGAGCCTCAATTGTCAGTCAGCAAGGTGCAACACGTACAGGTGAGGTTGGCTTTGGTTCAAAGCTGAACCACTTACAACCCAAAATATATATATTAGAAATCCAGAAAAAATTACAGGATACTTTTTACCCAAACATTGACCTGTTCTCGATGGATAACGAAAAGTTTGGTGCAAGCACAATTACACAAGCGAAGCCATGGGCGGAAGCTAGTACTATACAAGGCTTAAACGGAAGGACATGCTCCAATTGCACAGCACAACTAACTGATGTGCTTTGAGTAGATGCCTTCACTGGGAGGCACACTCGAGCCAGCTACACGCCGCTCATCCAATCTGCTGAGTGTCACATCAGTATGACACTCAGCAGATTGGATGGATCTAATTAAATGGATAAAGAAAAAGTGTATGTATGTGGGTAATTATCATCGCAAAGATTCAAATGGTGACTTTGTGGACAATTTTAATTTTTAGCATAATATTTCGATGCAATAAACACTAGTTGAAGTTCCGATAATTTTCTTTTTTTATCTAAATCGATTCATTACTTCAGTAATTATAATGCTACCTGAATTTTATTTATAAAAAACGAAGACAACAAAATTTTTTACAATTATTCATTCGGTTTTATCTATTCTGCATAACGGAGTCCAAGTGATGCTAATAGACATGAGTTCGTTATATCAAAACGTAACTTATATCGGTTATGAGTAGATAACATAACTTATCGATATCCCGTAACCCCATAACCGAATATCTAAAAACTGACGCGCGAGGATTCGATATGAAACTGAAACCGCGCAAGAGAACGATATGTTTCGCGACTCGAAGGAATAACGATATTCGCTTCCTCTCTTTCTTAGTAAGCGTAGTTATAGCGGTGTAAAAGAGATGAAGCGAATAAATACATCGGCGCCGGCGCGGCGGGCAGCCCGGTAGCAACCGGCAATGCTTTGGTCATTGCAATGTAGAATTTAGCTCTTATGTTTATTAATATTAAGGTTCAGTGTGAATTTTTGCGACTACATTCAGAAGATTGTTTTATTTAGCCCTTGAATTGGTGGATTTTTCACGAGAAATTTACATTGCAAAATGGAATTACTCGCTATAACATTACGGATTAATTTAGATTGACAATATTCATGCAATTATTTTTGTTATTTATTATTGTCGATTATTTTTGTTATTTTGTAAGACTGCAGTTTTTAAAAATTTTGGCGAAATTGAGTTAAATACATATTCTGAAACCGCCGCAGCCAAATAACAATTCCTTTGAGGGTTGTTGTGTTCTTGCGAGTGAGTGAGGTCACCAGAAAGAAAAAAGATGCTGCGGTGGCAGCGGGAGTGACGGCGCGCGAGCGATATTTTACGTTGCGAGCTAACGCTCGCATATGGGTACGGTAACCGCTTCAGATCAGGCGGGCCGTATGCTTGTCTTCCACCCGACGTAGTATAAAAAGCAAAACTGCAGTGAATGGAAATCGTCATTACTAACTATTGACCAAGCTTTAGCAAGCGTCAATATTTTCTATCAATATCTCAATTAATGCGTGCGTTTGCAGCGTTTCTGTTAGTTCGCGAATCGTTACTGAGTAACTCATTATCGTTAACAAACCAACCATATTACTGATATCGATATCTAAAAACGGTTTGCCATATCGATATGAAAACTTCATATCGGTTACATATCCGTTTTAACAAAATAACCAAAACGCCCATGTCTAGATGCTAAATATGTTTAAAGGCCTGGTTCTTTTTTTCATTTGCCTGTAACCGCAAAAAAAAAAACACGCTATTTGAAAAAAGAAC
This sequence comes from Hypsopygia costalis, assembly GCA_937001555.2. Taxonomy (NCBI): domain Eukaryota; kingdom Metazoa; phylum Arthropoda; class Insecta; order Lepidoptera; family Pyralidae; genus Hypsopygia; species Hypsopygia costalis. The sequence continues at coordinate 3,776,624 of OW443355.2, forward strand.
ACGCAGGCAACAGAGACAACCTAATGTATCTGGAGCCCCATTATGAAATTGATGATTATGATATAATAATAACTGTAATTAGTGCTAGTTAGTAGCACAAATTTTGTAGTATTTGATGTAGAAATGGGTTGATAGGACGATTAGTTAGCCAAAAAACTTGTGTACCTAACAACAAAATAACATAACCTTACCTCCGCATTCCGATTTTGGTGAACTCCTCACGCATCCTCTGAAACCTAGCTGGGACTGATGCATCCTTCTCAAACAGGGGCTCCTTCGTCCCAAACGTGTAATTTGTTAGCGGATATAGATTTATTGTCCTATTTAGCGTCAAACTAGCATTATTTTGGCTATTCTGGTGCTGAATTCCAGGTCTCGCCGGCCACGGTTTATTGCCTGGTTGTCCTTGTACCGCTGCCATATTTTAATGTTATATAATTAAAATAGTATTTATTACTAGTTATTTGGGTATTTTTTGATTAAATCACGATTTATGCACTGTACACAACATAAATCTAGCGAAACGACGCCAAACACAAATTAGGCACTCAAAGTCTCAAATGAATGAATAAAAAAAAACGGAACGATTGAGAATCCGAGGAGGAACTCTTAAAATATTTTTTCTTACCTATTAAAAGTTCAAGGACTCTGGATACAAGGCTTTAGATCGCGATTGAATTTCATCCTCTTGAATGTCTGTGCCTCTAACATAGTCATGAACTTGGATTAGCATAGAAACTGATTGTACAAACAAGTACGAACGAACCGAGCGAGAGGCACTCGGTTCCTTTGGATGTATAACATGCTGAAGGGTTTCTGAGTAAAATTATAAATATAGTTGTATATGTACATGGTACACAATACAACACGGAGCCTATCTACAACATTAACAGTTGTTTTTATTTAACTTATTGGTAAGTCAACAACATTCGTCAATGTTTTATTGCATAACGTGTAGTTGCAGTGAAACTCTGAATTTGAACATTTAGCCGCATAATACACCCTTTGAGTTTAATACTCAAAGAATACACCATCATAATCCTTCCTCTTCAATATGACGGTAAAGTATTACTATGCCCATGAAGGCAAACATTTCTGAAAAATAGCTTAGTCAAATACCATAAAAATTATTAAATCTAGAGGAATATATTTTTTTTGACATAAATAGGAATTTATATTTATTGGAAATTTATCTTATGTGTCCGGCATTTTGCCCATCTCTACCGGTTGTACCAGGTTCCCAGTTCCCACTCTTTGACATTTTCATTTCATTCGTTCGTTTGTGTTATCAATTTAGCAACTTGTCAGAAAAGTTTTGCTTTCAAATTTATTTTCTATTTACATCTAAATTGTAATAATGTCACAACAATTAGAAATATTATCTGACAATCCTTCACAATGGACTACTGTAATGTTTGTCACTCCAGAAATTCAAAAGAAAGAGATAAAACCATTTGTAGTTCGTAAGTTGTTTTTAATTTTTCAGATACATTTTCTTGGATTCACCTCCTATCGAAATAAACTGTATCAAGTGGTTCTAAATTTTTCGTTAATAGCGGACCACCTAACCAAATTTTTAGCGTCAGGACCAATAAAGTTCTGGCGGTCATATTAGCTTAATAGAAAAGGTTTATTTGATCTTCTCACGATATTCCCGTACTTGAGATGCCTTCAAAGGCCACTTGTGGTCCGCGAACCATAGGTTAAGAACTAGTGTTTTTCAAACTTTTTCATAACGCAATCCCTTAGTATGTAAAAATATTATTTGACCCTTTATCTTCCAAGATTCCTAATCTGTATGTATTTTATTAAAAATCAAATTCGTACATTTTTAATAATTTTCATAGTTAGTTATCTGTTAATATATAATACTAGCATAGTCATCATATATTATGTATGTTAAAGTTTATTTCTCTTTTACAAATTTCAGTAGCATTAAAGGAGCTGGAAGGCAATCCAGATAGCAGAACGTCCAGTATAATGAGTACGGACAAGTTTTCAGCAGTCCGATATGTTGTGAGACACATAGCACGCCTACGGTCTGCTATCAAGGAGTCCTGGAGCCCTGAAGATGTTCGGACGTTTCTAGAAGGGTTAAGGTATGATCTAGCATTTGCTAGATGTCCTGCTTTTGGTGGGACATCTCGGTTTTTTTTCCTAGCGCCAGTGGTGTAACTATACCATCGCGGACCTGTGGCACATTCATCAGATGGGCCCTCTGTAATAAATCGTCTAAGTAACCAACACTAAAGAAGTATGGGTTCCATTTAAGCTATTGCCAATTTAATTAGTTTCGTGTTTTTTAACTAATAGGGTTTGCCTGCAAAATAATAGATTTGTCATCAAAATGTAGTCACCAAACAATATAAAATCGATTTCACAATAAATCACCTAAAATCATGTAGATATAGGGTCTAGTACCAAATAAATGTTTTTGTATGTACATATTATATTGTCAATTATTAATAATTAAGCTTACTTGGCACCACATCATTCATCATCTTGGTTGACGGATCCTATTTCCGATGACAGGACACAAGAAAACCCTAACCTAACCAAAAATCAACTCAAATCTAACCAAAACATGATTTATTACATTGACCAAGTATTGGTAAGACTCGTCAGTGAATATGACGCCAATTTGACTTCGCCCCTATTAGCCATTTTTTCATTAAATTAAGGAGCTGATCTATTTATTTGGTGACAGATCTATTATTTTGATGATCAAACGAATTAAATGATACTAATAGTTTGTTATGCTGATGATTTATATTTAGAGACAGCTTTGATTAAAATGATGATTAATATATTTCTTGAGGATATATATTATTATTAGGGTACTGCAGATTAGTGACACATCTAAACTTAGGTGACAGAAAATATTGTTCCCAAGAAGTATTTTGTACATTATTTTAATTATTTTCAAATTTGTTTTAATTTATTGTATTTTATTTTAAGAACTTAAAAAGAGTACTATTTTTGTACTTAGCTCTCCCCTTCTTTGGTTCGGGGGGGGGGGGGGGGGGTACAGTATGGCCACTCCCTGCCGCTCTCTCACGTTGACCTCACCGGACAAATCTGGTTTGTATATAACAGTTTGTATGGCGCCGCACGCACCCACGCTCATATTCACTCTCTGCACTGAGGTTGTTTTTTATGTAGTAGTTCACAATGGGACATTTGTATGGAGTGGCCAGGGTGTGCCTAAGTAGTGTCCTGCTCAGGACAACATATGTCCTGCTGCATAAATGATTTAGTTAATTGAAATTCATAGATGGACTGCCAGAATTTTGGATCTTTGGAGAAATTTAAGCAATTTAAGAGTTTTGTATTTTTTTACATATTTTATAGCAGTATTTTGATTTTTTTCATTATATACATATATCCTACCTATGTACTTTTATGTACTGCTTTTTTCAATGGAATCCTACTTCTTTTACTTTCCAATAATTAAAATCCCGTTTTGTTAAAAAAAAAATATAATGTTGGTAGAACCTATACAATATCCAGTCCAGATTATTCCCACTTATTTTTTTTTATACCACTAAAGTGGGAACTAAGCATACGGCCCGCCTGATGGAAAGCAGTCATTGTAGCCTATGAATACCTGTAACACCAAGGACATTACATGCGCGTTGCCGACCCTGTAAAAAAACTCTCCACGCCCTTTTTCAATAACCGCATGCTGTAGTCTGGCCGTGTGGTTTCCGGCAGACTAGAATAGAATCACTCCATCTCTTCCCGTGGATGTCGTACAAGGCGACTAAGGGAAATACATTATAAAATATCAATCAGGCCTCCCCAACCCGTCTGGCCAGCGCGTGGGGAGTGTAGGCCAAATCCTCCTGTCTGTGACGGACTAGAGAGGGTCGTGCTCCTGTAGTGAAGACTAAAAATGACCTGATGATGATGCTGTAGTCTCCAGAGAAAACTAGCGAAATTCGTATAATAATAAAAAGGTGGGTTTTGCCCTGTCGACTAACACTGGCATGTATATTTTGATTATAGGTTCACACCGGAGTGCATAGCTGAGCTGACGTCACTCCTCTGCATCGATAAAGTATATGAGAATGTGCCTAAACATTTGAGAGTCAAGCCCGGATTGGTTAACTTGCAATGGAAGATAGATGTGTCATTAAGGTACTTGAACTTTAAATTTTTTATTAGAAATTTTAAAAACTGTATAATTTATATGACTACTCTGGCTATAACTGCTGAAATAAATGAATTTGAATTTATGAGAATGTGCCTAAACATTTGAGAGTCAAGCCCGGAATGGTCAACTTGCAATGAATGATAGATATGTCATTAAGGTACTTGAACTTTAAATTTTTTATTAGAAATTTTAAAAACTGTATAATTTATATGACTACTCTGGCTATAACTGCTGAAATAAATGAATTTGAATTTGAATTAAGGTAAAAATATCTATGCATCCATACTAGTAGTATATAAATATGAAAGTGTGTCGGCCGGTTTTTAGTGCGAATCGGACTCGCGCATTAAGGGTTCCGTACCATTATCTATAAAAACGGCAAAAAAATCATGTCTGTTGTATGGGAGCCCCCTTAAATATTTATTTTATTTTAATTTAATTATTTTTTGACCGAAAAAATGAGCGAAGACCCATATCCCAGCAGTAGGATGAACAAGGGTTGATAACGATTCACGATTCACATAAAAAAGAAGCCGGTCAAGTGCGAGTCAGACCCGCGCAACGAGGGTTCCATATGTAGGATCATTATAAATTTGATATTTTTCATTATAATTTAGAGATATGTTTATTCGTAAAACAACACATAGACTTATTTAAAAAAGTATCTGATGTATACGATAGAAACCTTAGAGATAGAGACCGCTTAATTCTGCCGAAAATAAATTGTAGAATATACGACCAAAGCACTTATTTAGCTGCTATTAGAATTTACAACAAGATTCCTGTTGATATTAAGAATGTAAATAATAATATTCAATTTAAATCAATTTTTTAAAAATGGTTAATTAAAAATGTATTTTATAATTTAAATGAATTTTTGACATGAATTGACACAATTTTTTTTTTTTTTTTTTTTTTTAAGTCGGTAAATGTTTTTTTTTCATAATTTTATCTATTTAATTTACGGTTTTTTTTAATAAATTTAATTATTTCACTTTAAATTTGTATTGTGTGTTATTGTATGCCTGATTATAGGTAAAAACTGTGTTTCTACATACTATCTGCTAAAACAACCGATGTACCAGTTTCACAATAAATATTTTCTGATTCTGATTCTGATATAAATAAGAAATAATGCGTCGGAAAAAATAAATAATATATATTTTGTAATGTGCACATCAAGCCCTTTCATATGAAACCCCATTTGAACTAGTAGCTTCAATTGGAAATTTCGATCTCCTATAAAAAAATATAGACCCCCAGTTTTTTAAGATTTAATTACAAATGTATAGTTTGAGATTTATTCCTGTACTTACAGTCTATATCGATGTTATTTGCCAAATTTCATAGTTCTAGGTCAACGGGAAGTACCTTATAGGTTTTGATTCCCTTGAGAATGTGTCGAAATATGCGTTTTTTGCTGAATACACGGCCGTAACTTTTTTTTACGTAAACTTAGCAGTTTGATTTTTTTACAAGTTCATCATACAGTTCAAATTTCAGCTTTATATCTCCACGCATTCTCGACATAGAGGGTCTTGACAGACAGACAGACAGACGGACAACAAAGTGATCTTGTAAGGGTTCCGTTTTTCCTTTTGAGGTACTGAGCCCTAAAAATGGTGCAGCAATGGTCGTTCTTTGGCTGAGATCATGACAATAACAAAGTTTTTACTTTCAGCCAATCGAACATATCAACAGAAAATGCATCACCACAGCGAGCAAAGGAAATAATGAAACGGGACACACACATAATATTAATATTAACGTTAACAGACGGACAAACAAAGATATATAGGCTATCTATAGCTAAGTTCCACGAACTGAGGTATGTCATAGCTAGTGCTTTAAAGAATATGATTGTTCTGGAAAAGAGGAAGTGTATGAGACGTGACTGACATATATTTTCATGGGGATGAAGTGGTGTATAGCAAATATTAGACATGGGTAACTCAATAAAAATTCGTGCGTCAACTCTGTAACTCTAGCGCAGCTGCGCCGGCTCACTGAGTTAATTCAAAATTACGACATGGCGCAACAAACTCGAACGCGCTTTCGGCCCCCAAGTGACTACGTAGTGCATACGCTTTGCTTGCCACGCCGCAGTGCTGCACATTTGTATGCATTAAGCACGAAGTAGCAAGTCTGAGAACTTTAGTAGATGTCCTAAAACGGATTGTAAAGCCGCCGAAGATGAAGGCGATTACCATATGTATTTATATTGGATTGAAAGGGCTTGATTGAGCTCCTTTCAATGACTGTAAAGTAGCCTGGTAGAGATCTCTATTAAGGATAAGTCCGCCTATATATTACTGTATATTTTTAAGAATTGTATTACATATTGTTATTACATTAAAGACATTACAAACAAAGGAACGAGCGATACAGCGAAAAATTTGCAGTTTGTGCGGCAGCATAAACAACGCACAGCACACGAATTGTGTTGCTCATTGACTCAGTGAGTGAATGAGATGAGATAATGAATGACAGCAGTGGCGGATTAAGGCTGAAGCGGGCCCTAGACAACATTGTATTTTCGGGCCTATTGAAGAAGTTGTCACTTTAAAAATAAAAATAAATTATAAAAATTAAAAATCTAATTTTCGGGCCCAAAAATTACAAGCCCTAGGCACGTGCCTGGGTTGCCTAGGCCTTAGTCCGCCCCTGAATAACAGTAAGAGAGATTGGGGGTTTTGACATTTGGGCTGCAATTGCGCTTATAGCGAACACATTTTGAAATAGTGAGTCAACTCATCGGTGCAGTGAACTGAGTTAGGACAATTGAGCGGCGTAGCGCAGCGTTACCCATGTCTAGCAAATATCAGATCACAAAAACATTGATAGCTGGCATGAATTCTAGTAACTTGCTCATATAGTATATTTGGTAGTATCTTTCATTGAACAATATTTTTTTTGGTTTAGATGCAATTGAGTTCATTTTTTACGTAGATGAATTGGACCCTCTTTGTTGAGGCTGGAGATAAGGCAGCAATGTTAGGTGGAGAATAAAGATAAATAAAACTTGGTTGTACAATATAATTTTATGTACGTAAGACAGATAGTCGACATTCTTTTTATTACAAAAAGGTGTGAACGAGTTTATTTCATAAACTCTACGTAGGTTGCAATTACCAAAAGAGGTTTCTTCTTTAATACTCTTGTCCAGAATAGATCCAACCATGGTGACGTGCTCGTTTGCCCTCATATAAAGAAATCATTCATATTAAAACAAGCGGTAATTTAACAATAATATTATTAAAACTCACGTGAGACATTATACTAAATTAATTAGATAAATTAAACGGGTCACTCACGTCTTTTTGTCGGGAAAGCCGACTAGTTTCGATCTCAAAAGGAAACCTTCATTATTCGGACACTGTCCGGCGCGAGAGACAAAGGGTGGACGTGTCTGGACATTCGCCCTGAAGAAGGTCTCCTTTTGAGATCGAAACTAGTCGGCTTTACCGACAAAAAGACGTGAGTGACCCGTTTAATTTATCTAATTAATTTAAGCGGTAATTTGTATTTTTTCTTTTCTCGGCCCCAACGCCTACCTTATGTATTGTTCGGATTGTTCCCCGTAGATGGGACGGAGCTAGCTTATTTAATTGCGACAATTCATCTTCATAAGAATAAGAACCTTGTTAATACTTGGAATATTCCTTTTTCTATGTAAAACAACAGATTCGGAGGAGGGTAGATAGAGGAATACGATGTATGTCGTTAATTAGCAATGATGTTATATTTCTATAGGTATGCATACTAGGGATGCCAATTTTTTTTTACAAGAAATAAAGTATATTTAGATCTGAGAAGAATTTTAGACAGTATTTTCAAAAAATGAACAGTATTTTATTTATTTAATGTTTTAAATCATTATTATGTTTTAGAGTTTCTCGCACAACTTATTAATTTACAATCTTTTTTAAATATTACATACGCCTCACGACAATTATAACTAAAATTAAATCTAATTTTTTATTACAAATAAAAAAAATGCGAAGTCTAACACATTTTGATTTTTGTTCAACAGTAAAAAGTATAATGTAGTGATAAACAGTATAGTACTGTTTTTAACAGTATAGTTGGCAACCCTAATGCATACTAAATTGTATAGCTAATTATAATAATATATTTTTTGAAGTAATAACTTCTTTAGCGACGTTGTGCACTTTTGTATAAGATATAAACTTAAATACGAGCCAAAAAAGGTCGCGCATCTTCCGGGGAATCCTCGCCCGTTCTCGAGAATTTCCCTATTTTTGGCACGTGTTTAAGTTTATATATGTTATAGTAAGTACATACGCGCCGGCGCGGCAGATCCATCTTACGAATTTTCGATCAGGCCACGTGTCCTGACGCGAGTTTAACATTTTTACCCATCAAAGTGCACAACGCCGCTAAAGAAGTTTTCACTTCAAAAACATTGGTATGATGTCAATTAAGTATAATGCGACACAGCCTAACTTCACACGTTAACGTGGCGCATTAGACTTAAACGAGCGAAGGAGTAATTGTGCGATTGTATGGAAGACTGTTAATACCCGGTGCTATTTCTGATGTGTAAATATAGAATTGTTAATAAATAAAGGGGTTAGTATTATAATGACTTAGTATACAAATTGACCTAAGCACTATAAAGATGAGATATCAGAACGACCAACCTTACAAAAAGTCTATATCTGAAATTGACGAGGTAGCAAAATGACTGGTTAACGAAACGACTATTACCGTAAATCGACCATATCGCAGGTTGACTGGATAGCCACAATGACTGTACACTCAAGATGAAATTAAAAAAAACTAGAAACAATACAAATAAAATTATTGAAAAAATAAAACGCACGATAATACAACACTTCTTGCATGACAAACTTGCTTCGGAACAATACTTCTTTATAATAATTAACAGTTATTATATTTCAAGTGGACAGTATGTTTCAAGTGGCTATGAATAGAGATTCGAAAGGAATCGTTTTGTACCGAATTACACCTACATTTTGCGATCTGGTCATATCGCTATCTAACCGTTTTGAGATTCAGATGTTTTGCTACTAAGTCGTTTTGAAATGTGGTCATTATGCTTTTTAGAAATTCTGATATATAGACGTTCTGGATACATAGTCTTTCTGAGATGTGAACTATATGTCTACTTGGTCGTTCTGATATCTTGGTCTTCTGATAGTAACCCGATGATTAAAAAAAAAATTGAAACCGACTTCAGTTTGCGAGCGCAGCTTATTGGACCCCGGCAGACGCTGCTGCCCGTCTTCCGGGAGAAAAGTTATCGCGTGACACAAGATTCCTTAGTCGCTTTGTACGACATCCAGCGTAGAGCAATGGAGTGGCACAATTTTATTCTGCCGGCTACCATAGGGCAAATTTAAGGGTTTCCCTCGATTTTTCTGGGATCCCATCATTACACCCTGACTTGGTGAATATGGAACCACCTCGCAATTACCCTTTCAAATAAAAAAAATGAATTTGACCATACGTGCTTATAAAATTTAAGGGTTTCCCTTGATTTCCCTGGCATCCCATCATCAGGTCCTGACTTGGTGAATATGGGACCACCTTGCAATCATACCCTTTCAAATAAAAAACGAATTATGAAAATCGGTTCACAATTCACAAAGATATCGAATGACATACATACAAAAAAAAAATCAGTCGAATTGAGAACCTTCTCCTTTTTTTGAAGTCAGTTAAAAAATTGGCCTGTAAAGTCATCACAACATCGGCCGATGGAGTGGAAGAGAGATAGATGCGTCACAAGCCGAACGCTTAGGCCGATCGTGCCTCTCTATCGCTTGTTCCGCGCTCTCGCTTGCACGCTCGGCTCAGGCGGAACGTGACAATGATTCATGCTTTGATAAGACGTTATCACGTGAAAATGTAGTCAGATCAATTAAAAATTAGATTAGTAATCACTAATTAACCTTTTGACCTTCATGTCGGTTGTCGTGTGCCTAGCGCCAGGCAAATAAATCAACAAATGAATACCTCTGTCAAACAAAGATGTTGATTTGATACATGCTTCTCACTATATTAAGTCGTTTTAAAATATTGCAAACGCCTGTTGTATGCAGGGGCGGAACCAGGGGGAGGGTCAAGGGGGTCATGACCCCCTCTGGGCTGGGTCCACGACCTATATGGACCACTAATAAAAATTATTAAACTTAATGTTTTTATATATTTTTTTGTCTCAATATAGATTAAGTACAGTACTTATATACTTTAATAAAATACCTACTTTTTACCTGTATCTCTTATTATCGAAATTAAATTATAAGTTGAAGTGACTTGACCACAACTACGTGAGCCTTCCCCCTGGCCCTGAAGCTGGATCCGCCCTTGGTTATATGTTTATCACATTCGGCTTAGGCTCATGATATATGCTCACACTCGTATTTTAAGAACCTTTATTATACAACTGAAGGCCAATTCTCGTAATTTTTCTACGAACGCAGATTGAAAGTTGACCGAATCGAGATTGAATTGTAAATCGACTAAAATTATATACTTGATTTCATTAATTAATTGTTATCAATTCTTGTTGTTGGCAAAGTAACATTCTTAGTTTGTATAATTTTCACTCATATTTCGATATGATCCCGCTTAAATTTAATTTTGAAGTTACATATTGTGTTACGAGAATACTAAATGTGACATTAGTGAGATCGAGACTGGATCGAAATTTTGACTATATTTTGATTACGAGAATAGGCTATTTTCCAATGTTTAAAAATTGTATAAATTATTTAACAATATCGTAAAATACACAAAACTATAAAGATCTGCAAACTTTCATTCTAATATCTTCAGTCGGACTTTTTTTAGCGTAGATCAAAGTTTGGCGGGAAAGTCAATTTTAAAAGTATGAAATTATTAAAAAATAATATTTCCATTTGGGGAGCAATAAAAATGCTATAACTTTTATTATGATACTAATTACATAAACGTAATATTTAACATAGCTGTCGTATAAATTTCTGATTTGATGCATACAAAATACAAAATGTGACGTCATAATTCGGTAGCGTCTTTTGTATGGAGCGTTTTGGGGCAATCTAAAAATTGTGATTTTCAAATTACCATATCTCGAGAGATTTTTGTGCTATCGAAGTAATTCTTTCCCCTATGGTTATATTATTGCCCCTCAGTTTCATAAACTACTATTTTAAAATCAGTTCATTAGTTTTTGAGATACTATCCATTGCAAACAAGGGTGGATCAAGCCTTCGATTCAGGGGTCATGTAGAAGTCAAACCCCTATGGGCACCGTCTTGGGTCCACCCTGTATTAGCAACAATAATAATATCTTAATAATATTCAAACAAATATTCAAATATTCAAGACAAATATTTGTGTGCATGAACATGCCTGTTTGTTTTGGCCTGGGTGTTTTCTACGTATTATACGTATAATAAATAAATATTGTCAGACAAATTACACAGCACCATCTAGCCCCAAATTAAGCGAAGCTTGTGTTATGGGTACTAGACAACTGATAACGTACGTAAATACATTTTTTTTTGTAAATACATACTTATGATACATAGAAAACACCCAGACTAAGACAAACAGACATGTTCATGCACACAAGTGTTTGTCCTATGTGGGAATCGAACCCACGAGCGTTGGTGTCGAAGCCGCGTCATTGACCGCTACGCCACTGAGCTCGTCGTATATTTACAAAAAAATGTATTTAAGTATTATATCAGTTATCTAGTACCCATAGTACAAGCTTTGCTTATTTTGGGGCTAGATGGCGCTGTAAATTGTCCAGAAACATTTATTATTATTCTTGTAAATTTCCCTGTTATGTAAATATGGTGCATTATTGTTCGCATTTCTCATGTGAAATTTTATTTTTATTAATAAAATAAATACAAAAATAATTGCACCTTTTTATTTTACTACCTCTATAGTAAGTAGCTCGATGGTGTCGTTGCGCGTGGCAGTTTTTTTTTTTATACTACGTCGAGTTGCAGAAAAGCATACGGCCCGCCTGATGTGAAGCGGTTACCGTAGCCACATTAACGCTCGCAACATAAACTATCGCTCGCGCGCCGCCACCCCCGCTGCCACCGCAGCATCTCCTTCCTTTCTGGTGACCTCACTTTTTCGCAGGAACACAACAGCCCTCAAGGGAACCGTTATTTGGCTGCGGTATTTTGTGAGGTGGAGGTACATTCACCAGTCGGGTAGCTTACAATTACGCTCCCTACCTCTCTTTTCGCCAGAGCTTCGTTTGTCAGTCAGCAGGGTGCACCGCGTGCAGGTGAAGTTGGCTTTGGTTCAAAGATGTTGATGAACCACTTACACCCCAAAATTTTTGTAATGTAGGTAGATAAATAATAAATCATGCGAGTACTCGAAGACCATATGTAAGTCAGTTGCGAATATAATTGTTACCAATCAGTCGGTGTTTCATTGTGCTCTCCCGTATATTACGAACATTATATTGGCGACGAGCTAGATTTCGATATCTACGCGGTATAACTACGGCAATTACGGTTAGCGGCTACGGAGTGTTGATCGGTAATATTGTACAATGTCCGTGGGAAAAATTTGCGAGTTCGACATCAAAAATGGCGCGTGGTCGTCGTACGTGGACAGGTTGGAGATGTATTTTCTCGTCAACGCGGTAAAGGCGGAATTGCGATTACCGACGTTGATTGCAGTAGTGGGAGACGAGACGTACGAGTTACTTGCGAATCTGGCAAGCCCGAAAAAGCCTTCGCAATTGGCGTATCAGGAAGCGGTCGACCTACTACGTCAGCACCTGCAACCTACCCCGTCAATCCTCGCAGAAAGATATCGTTTCAGGCAACGCAGACAGTTAAAGGAGGAAACGGTAACGGAATATGTGGCGGAACTTAAAAGGCTGGCACGCCACTGCAAGTTTGAAGGTTACCTGAATGAGAATTTGCGGGACCAATTTGTCTGCGGTTTGCAAAGTGACGTGATTAGACAGCGATTATTTGCAGAAGACGAGGCGCTTACGTTCGCTTGTGCAGTGAAAATTGCGACGTCTCTCGAGGCGGCGGAACGAGATGCGGCCGCGGTCGAGGTGCAGCCCGCGCCGCGCGGGGCCGGTGACGGCGGACAGGCGGCGGAGGGCGCGGTGTATTCGTTAACTCATTACAACGGCGGAATAAGACGCGGGACGCAGCCACCGAGGCGAGGCGGACTTGCCATAAGAGCGGGCTTGGCTCGAGGCGGGCACACCGGCGGAGCGGCTGGCGCGCGCGGCACGCGCGGCGCACAGCGGGGTGCAGCTGGCGGTGCTGGCGGGAGCGGTCAGCGGAACAGGTGTGAGGGCTGTGGAGCGGGGGATCACGCTTATACAGAGTGTCGGTTCCGGGATTATATGTGCAGCAGACGCACGGGACATCTTCGGCGCGTGTGTCCGGAGCGCGGCCACAGCAGTCAAGGGGGCATTAACCCCCGACTGCATTATGGCGAGGCGACCGAGGCGGCGGCGCAGGATGACCGGCTGGAAGAAAATTTTCACCACCTGTGTTTGAGTGACTATCGAGCGGTGAGTGTACCGGTGACTATAGATGATCAAATTATAAACATGGAAGTGGATACCGGTACGGCGGTATCGTGTATCAACCAACAAACGTACAATAAATTTTTCAAACATAGGCCTATCGAACGTAGTGACATAATTTTAAATTTCTATGATGGTTCAAAAATAAAACCGTTAGGAATTATAAAACCGATTGTCAGTTATAAAGAATATAGCAAGTGTTTAGAATTATTTGTTATTAGTGGAGGTACTACGTCCTTACTGGGTAGACAATGGTTGACTGAATTAAAAATTAATATTCCAACTTTCACGAACTGCCACAATGTCAGTAGTAAACCGGTCCATTTGTCTCAAGAAATTAATAAATTGTTTTCCAGATATAAAGAATTGTTCAGTGGCGGGCTGGGACGATACACGGGCGGTAAGGCGACGTTGCGTTTGCGCGAGGGCGCAACACCCGTGTTCCACCGCGCGCGGCCGCTGCCGTACGCGCTACGCGAGCGGGTTGACGCTGAGCTGGATGCGATGCTGCGCGACGGCATCATCGAGCCCGTGGACTGCTCCGACTGGGCTTCGCCGCTGGTGCCGGTCAACAAGGCTGATGGTTCGTTGAGAATTTGTGCTGATTTTAAATCAACGGTGAACCCGTCATTGTTAATTGATCGATATCCTTTGCCGAGAATAGACGATCTTATGGTTAGCTTAGGGGGGGCTAGGTACTTTTCGAAAATAGACCTTTCGCAAGCATATAATCAAATTGAAATTGACGACTCAAAAAAGATTACCGTAATAAACACACATCGCGGCCTTTATATCTATAATAGGCTCGTGTATGGTCTGGCCTCGTCACCTGGGATCTTTCAGCGTATAATGTGCAATTTGTTGAAAGGGATACCGAACGTAGAAGTATTTCTCGATGACGTAGTTATCGGGGGAAAAAATAAACACGAGCATTTGGAAGCGTTAGAAGCTGTGTTTAGTAGATTGCATAAATATGGATTAAAATTAAAAACGAGCAAATGTGTATTTTTAGTAGACGAAATATGCTACTTAGGGTATATTTTGAGTAAAGATGGGTTAAAAACAGACTCATCTAAGATCGAAGCCATCACTAAGATGCCTCGTCCGACCAATGTCACAGAGTTAAGGTCATTTTTAGGTATAATTAATTTCTACGGAAAGTTCATTAAAAATATGAGTGACACCTTAAGCCCTTTATATGAATTATTAAAAAAGGAACAGGCTTTGGTCTAAATATTGTGAAAAGGCATTTATTAAAATAAAACATTTGTTATCTAGTGCGGATACTTTGATGCTTTACGATCCTAAAAAAAAATTGATCGTCACGTGCGACGCCAGTGGAAAAGGAATTGGTGCGGTCTTATCGCAGCCTTGTACGGACGGTAGCGGCGAGCGACCGATCGCATATGCATCGCGGACGCTCAACGAAGCTGAAAAGAATTATTCACAAATACATCGTGAGGCACTGGCTATCATATTTGGCGTTAATAAATTCCATCAGTATTTATACGGTCGTCATTTTACCCTGCGGACCGATCATAAACCGCTAGTATCAATATTCGGGCCCCATATGGGCATACCTAGTATGATAGCTAGTCGTATGCAACGATGGGCGATCATACTGTCGGCCTACACATTCGATATTGAGTACGTGCGCACCGACGAGAACGGCGCCGACGGCCTGTCGCGCTTACCGATTAGTAAACATACTGATAACGTGCGCCTACCGGAACAGACCTACCTACACTTTGTACAAGAAGCACTTTTGTTAGACTCTAATGATATTAAACGTCATACGATACGGGATGCAGAGTTAGTGAAAGTTTTAAGTTACATTCGGGACGGTTGGCCATCGAGTTGTGAAATTAGTAACTTACAACCGTATTTCAATAGGAAAAATGAACTGTATGAAGAGCTGGGATGCATTATGTGGGGACACAGACTAGTAGTACCTGAAAAATGCAAAGAAAAAATTTTAACGATGATTCATGAGCCTCATATGGGAATCGTTAAGTCAAAAGCCTTAGCTCGAAGTTATGTATGGTGGCCGGGGGTGGATGAGGCGGTCGAGCGTCTTTGCCGGGAGTGCACCGTCTGCGGTGCTCACAGCGACGCGCCTCCTCGGCAAACTCCACGCATGTGGAGGTGGCCTACCAGCCCCTGGAGTCGCCTTCACTTGGATTTTTTAGGTCCAATTGCAGGGAAAACATATCTCGTAGTTGTAGATGCGATGTCCAAATGGATGGAGGTATTTAACATGACAAGTACGACAGCTAAGGGAGTTGTAGATCGCTTGAGCGAACTATTTAGTAGGTGGGGGTTACCTAAACAAATTGTCACAGATAACGGTCCACAATTTGCTTGTAAAGAGTTAGAAATGTTCACTAAATCTAGCGGCATAGAACATATTTTTACTGCACCGTACCACCCAGCGTCTAACGGCCTAGCCGAAAATGCAGTTCGGACGATTAAGCGGGTTATAAAAAAGGCTTTGCAAAGTAATCAAAACGTTGACAGGGCGTTATGGGCATTTTTAATATACTATCGTAATGTGGAGCACTCCACGACGGGAGAAAGTCCTGCTATGCTGCTTCTAGGACGACGTATTCGTACGCGGCTAGATGTATTAAAACCAGACAGGGAAGGACGAGTTCATAAGGCACAACAACGCCAGAAGGAAGCAGCTGCAGGGGTAGTTAGGACGGTCGATAAGGGGGAGGAAGTATGGTACAGGCAGTTTCTGAAAGGAGAAAAATGGGCAAGGGGTCGAGTGTCAGACAGTCTGGGGCCGAGTAATTTTAAAGTTGTAGGGGATAATGGGGAATCTGTGCATAGACATATCGATCAATTACGCAAGCGGGCTAGTGTTCGCCAATCTCTCGCAATAACTACCAACCCAAACAGAGAATCAAGCACGCATACTCATACGGACTGTATAGACTTGGAAAACCCCGGCTCCGGCGGGGACGGGCAGTCGGGGGGGTTAGCGGAGGCGATGGTGTCGCCGGGCAGCGGGACCGAGCAGCCAGAGTCAGTGAGCCCTAAAGTACTTCCGGCATCACCGGAGTGGCATTTCGCCTCACCTACCGTGTCATCGCCCCGTAAGCGTCCCATTAGGCAGTGTCGTCTAAATAAACTGCCTAAATAAAAATAAACATGTATATGTGTCATGTTATTATGTAATATTTGTTTATTGTAATGTAATAATTTAGTGTAGAGGGATGTAATGTAGGTAGATAAATAATAAATCATGCGAGTACTCGAAGACCATATGTAAGTCAGTTGCGAATATAATTGTTACCAATCAGTCGGTGTTTCATTGTGCTCTCCCGTATATTACGAACATTATAATTTTATCTCGAGCTCCTTCGTGCTTCGGAGGGCATGTTAAGCCGTCTGTCCCGGCTGTTGTCGATAGATGACAATCGTTAAGCCAAGTCAGTGGCCTTTAGGCGGCTTGAAAAGACTGGCCTCCGCCGTAGAGTATGCTCTAAACCCTCTTCGATTGAGGGGAGACCCGTATCCCAGCAGTGGGATGAATGAGGGTTGATGACAACCTCTATAGTAAAGGTGCAGAGGCTTAGACGCTGACCGTTGGGCTGGTTCACAGACTAAAAGTCGCACAGCGAGCGATGGAGAGAGCAATGCTTGGAGTTTCTCTAAGGGATCGAATCCGGAACGAAGAAATTCGACGGAGAACCAAAGTACATCGACATAGCTCTCAGAGTCAGCAAGTTGAAGTGGCAGTGGGCTGGCCACATCTGCCGAGTCAGGAGTCAGCGACGGCAGATCTGGCAAGCAGTGTGATTTTCTGCTTGTCCCGAAGGTTGACTGGTAGAGAATGCTTTTAGCGTTAGGTCCGCCTTTTGTACCCTTATTTAGTTTTTTTTTTTATATATTAGCTCAGCATATTGGCTCCACTTCGCCTGATGGTAAGCGAAAAGAGGAGCCCCAATCGCATCGGCAATGGACAAGAGACCTTGATGTCTTGTCAGTTGACGCTGCCATGCGTTTGTAGCCAATAAAGTTTCTAAATATTTATTTCAATAAATAGAAGCTAGTAAGGAATAAATCATAAGGAATAAAGAATAAATGGCCTCCCCAACCCGTCTGGCCAGCGTGGGGAGTGTAGGCCACATCCTCCTTCTGTCTGGGACGGACGAGAGAGGGTCGTGCTCCTGTAGTGGAGACTAAAATAACCTGATGATGATGATGATGAAGGAATAAATGAAAATAGCAAACTAAAAAAAAGGTCATTTATTGTGAGAAATAAATTACATTTTGAGATAAATTTAGAACATTTAAGTTTGATAAGACACTGCGTCTACCGGTTGTATAATAAGGTGTGTTCAGAGTGCTTAGGTGCGAGTTTTTTGCTCACATTCGAACGTGTTAACGTTTACAAGCCGACCAAATTGAGAAAAAGTTTCACATTGTGAATTTACCAGACGCGTGTTACATATCCAAATTAGCCGGGTTGCTCACTTCAAAACGTGAGCAAGTAAACTACAAGTACATAATTACGAAATGTAATATGAAACGCGTCTTACAAATTTACAACATGAGAGTTCTTCTCATGTTGTCTTGGTCGGTTTGGTTACGTTGACGTGATGTTAAACGTGTGCGTTAGGACCATCACAGAATTGAACTGCTTTTCAACAGAAAGGTGGTACCTGCAGTGTACCCTTCATGAAATCAAGTGTACTTCGTTTGATAATGATTTTTGAAAAAAAAATAAAACCGACTTCAGTTGGCAAGTGCAGCTTATTGGTGGAATACCCCGGGAGACGCTGCTGCCCGTCTTCGGGGAGAAAAGTTAATTCGTTATACAAGATTCCTTAGTCGCCTTGTCCAGTGCAGAGCAATTGAGTAGCGCAATTCTATTCTGCCGGCAACCACATCCCATCATCAGACCCTGACTTGGTGAATATGGAACCACCTTGCAATCATACCCTTTCAAATAAAAAAAGAGAATTTGACCATACGTGCTTATAAAATTCAAGGGTTTCCCTTGATTTCTCTAGGATCCCATCATCAGATCCTGACTTGGTGAATATGGGACCACCTTGCAAGCATACCCTTTCAAATAAAAAAAGAATTTTGAAAATCGGTTCACAATTCGCGAAGATATCGAATAACATACATACAAAAAAAAATATCAGTCGAATTGATAACCTCCTCCTTTTTTGAAGTCGGTTAAAAAGACACAATAAAATATGTACATTTTTATATAATGTGTACATTTTTTTTCGACTAGGAGACGCTTATTTCACAATATTTTTTTTGTTATTATGTGTACCTGCAGTGCACCTTAGGGTACCCCCCTTAATGAAATTCAGTTTACTTTTTCTGATAAAAAGATATATAATCAAATATGTACACCCGCAATTCTAACGTTAGAACTGCGGGTTGTTGTGTTCCTGCGAGTGAGTGAGGTCACCATAAAGGAAAGAAGAAGTTGCTGCCTGCGTTGGCAGTGGGGGTGGCGGCGCGCGAGCGATATTTCATGTTGCGAGTGTTAATATGGTTGCGGTAACCGCTTCACATCAGGTGGGTATAAAAAGAAAAAAAAAATTGAAGTCGTCGAAATCTGATCACAGACATCATGTATAATAAAAATGTGCCACCTTGTATAAAAAAATGTGGTGTCTGTGTCATGGACACGGTCGAGTGTTGTATATAAATACGTTATATGCACTAAAATTATCTCAAAATGGCAGCGTTTCCCCCTCCCCCGCACGCGATGTTCCATAGTCCTTACTTAGCGTAGTAAATTATTTGATCCTTCATCTATCCAGTGGTGTGATTGAATTTCGGATGGAGATGATAGATATGTAACTGCAACACCGAACTGTATCCCCCGATTTTGTTATCATTCGTTTTTTTGAATTGTCTCCCTATAGAAGCAATTTTAAAGACTTATTCACGTCAAATCTTGTCCAGTTGACTTTATGCTTCGTTAGGAAGCCCTATGTCGTTGTTCATCAGGGGATTTTCTTCTGTTTTCTGGAAAATAATATATATCGTGTCATAATATTATTAAAATTCACATTAAAACTAAACATACTAGGCCGGATTCTAGCCCATTGAGTGGAGCGAGTAGATTTGCTGAGTGTATGTTTTCCATTGGTTTCAATGGAAAATGTATTTGATGATCATTCCTCAACGACATGATCGATCTCAATTTTTTTTTCGACACAAACCTCAAGCATGTCGAGGTCTTTAATTGTGACAGGTTTCATCAAAATCGGTTCAGTGGTTTTGGAGCCTATTCATTTGCAAGAGTGACTTTTCGGCATAAATCAGCGTTCCGCCCGCTCCACTCAAAAATATATACGAGGTGCGGTCCAAAAGTTTCTGGCTGGAGAATTGACCAGCTTAAAAAAAAAAAAATATGTCTTCGCGATTGTCATCTAACCTGCTTTTTCGTGTATGGTTTTGGGGTTTCTGTTGGTTGTTGCTTTGATTTCACGGCGTTTTAACGATAGTAAGTCGGAAATTTTTCAAAATGTTCAAATTGGAATATCGCTCTGTGATCGAATTCCCGACCGATATAAAAAAAAGGTTCGAGGTACGGGGATGCTTCTCCGTCATTTTCCACCGTAAAAGAATGGAGTAAGCAGTTTCGTTTAGGGCGGGAGTCCATTGACGACAAACCTCGCTCCGGCCGGCCTGTGGAAGTACCTACTCACAGAGGACTGCGTCAAATTAGTGGAAGAGGAAGTTCTGAGTAATTGAAGACTTAAGACTAAAGAAATAACGGCAAGAACCGGGCTTTCGAAAACTTCAGTACTTAGGATTCTACATGAACATCTTCACATTAATAAAGTTAGTGCTAGGTGGGTACCCAAACTTCTTTCGAGCGCTGCAAGCTCGAAAGAAGTTTGGGAACTGAGCGAAAAGTGTGTTCTCAAGACAAGAAGTTTTAGACGCGTATAGGCGTTACGGAAAAAGTTTTTTGGAGTCGATTGTTACGGGAGACGAAACCATGGTTTTATACTATGATCCTATGTCGAAAAGAGAATCGATGGAGTGGCATCGTCTTGGTGAAAAGCCACCTAGAAAGGATAAGGTAACGCGATCCACCAAAAAGATAATGGCAACGGTATTCTGGGATTGTCACGGAATACTAATGATTGACATAAAAGAAAGGAATACCACGGTAAATGGCACCTACTACGCCACCCTTATGAGCAGTTACGAGAGGCGGTCAAGCAGAAGCGACGTGGAAAACTCAGTAGAGGTGTTCGGCTTCTCCACGATAATGCTCCCGTTTACACTGCTGCAATTGCCAAAGCTGCTGTAACAAAATGTGGCTTCGAGGAAATTCGCCACCCGCCTTACAGTCCCGACCTGGCCCCAAGCGACTACTATTTGTTCCCGAAACTCAAGGCAGACTTAAGGGGAAGACGATTTTCTTCGGATGATGAAGTGGCTCAAGCGGGTTTCGACCATTATGAGGACAAAACTCCAGAGTATTTTTTTTAAGGGGATAGAAATGCTTATCATGAGATCTGCAAAGTGCATTGAAATAGAGGGGGACTATATCGAGAAATAAAAAAGGTTTTGTAAATATATCTACTTGTTTTTTTTGGCGGGACACTTTTGAACCGCACCTCGTATGTTACAGTCAATGTAATAAATTGGTCATTATTTATAATGGCTGGCCAATGCAACCTAACCAAAAATCAACTCAAATCTAATCAAAACATGTCTTATTACATTGACCAAGTATCGGTCAGTAAGAAAAATAAGTAATTTATTACATCGACCATAACAAGTTTCTATTACTTGTTAAGATTGACCTCTCATCCATCATGGACATCGGGTTTTGTACAAATTTCATGAAAAAAGTGCAAGAGGGAAAATAACATATAATAAACAACGCCATCTCTTGACAAAAATGGGAACTAATTAGAAATTTAATTCTAATATGTCCCATTTTTGTCCAGAGATGGCGTTGTTTATTATATGTTATTTTCTGAAACGCGCTATGGTTTTGATCTTGACATAATATAGTATCGTACCAGAGAGCCTGCCTCCGTCCCCCAAAGTCCAGGTAGCCGCAGCAGGCTACCTCTAACCCCACAATCTCTTGTGGCTCCACCCCGCTTCACGGGGCTGCCACTTTCTAGTCTTGTGCTTAATCGGACACTCATAAGTGCGCACTCTAATAGTACAGTCCGATTAATGTACTAGTACACCTTATTAGTACTCAGAAATGTAGCCGACAATATAATCATGTGATCAATGTAAATTTGGTAATTACAAGCACTATACAGCGCTGTATAAGATTTTATATGAATAAAACACACGGCGCTGAAAGCGATTTATACCAGTGCAGGGCGCTTACCTCCTATCTCGCTTACTCTTACGATAACATTGCGAGACGCTTTATTGTTAATCTCTCGGACAGACCACAGACAGACAAGTGTTTCGGGCTTGGATAACCTAGTACACTGTACGAGTGTACGAATAGTCCGATTAGTCCGAATAAGAGTTCGCGTTCGGTAACGTTCCTTTTAGTACAGTGTCAAGTACCGTCACCCATTAGTACATCGTACATGTACTACTCAAGACTACCACTTTCACAAACGCACGCTCATTCGTGAGCGTGACGTCTGCGTCGCCTCGTTTCCCAACGTAGCGATCGCCTCAGTTGTAGTTTTTAAGGCCCCGCAAGGCTAAAAGCCTAGGGAATTGCTTTTAGCCGGTAGAAGTCCGACATAACCAACGTAACCTTATGTTACGGGGGTATCCTATGAGGATTCACCACCTCCTTCCCGTAGTCACCTCCGGAAGGAAGTCCATCGCGCGCGTAGGGCGTCAAAAAAAAAAAAAAACCTGCCTCCGAAACTAGAGCCGATTGCCATCAGAATTTTAGAATACGAAATTTCGAAACTATTGCCCCCTTACAACCATCTCTTATTGCAATTCAATAACTGAGTAGAATGTTTATTCATACCAATGAATAAACGACTTTATTTCAAATGGAATAGAGTCGCTTATTCATTGGTATGAATAAGCAATCTATTCAATTATTGAATCGCAATAAGAGATGGTGGTAAGGGGGCTGATCAGATTGTTGGTGTTGTATGTTTAATTCAGGTGGTAGAAACTCTCGAGGTCTACCAACTAAGCTGACGAAGACGAAATTTGTCAATAACTTTGAACAAAAACCAATTTTTGCAATCAAAAATCACATGAATGAATGAATGAATGAAACATTTATTTGTATTTCCAGCACACACATAATAAGTTCTTATCAGCAGCGGATATTTTATGTTGCGAGCGTTAATATGGCTACGGTAACCGCTTCACAACAGGCGGGTCGTATGCTTGCATGCCACCCGACGATACACCGTCGGGTGGCATGCAAGCATACGACCCGCCTGTTGTGAATTTAATAAAAAATAGTACCTTATGATGTTTGGCAATATTATGAGATCTTAAAGTTGCGCGCTGCGCGAACGTAGCGCCGCATTCGCACGCGTACGGTCGTTCACCAGTATGCGTTCGGACGTGTGCCGAGAGAGTACTCTTGCGCTGGAAAATAATTACAAGTTAAGACACCAAATATATATGTCGCAGCCAATACGTAAAATCCGCCGCATTACATAACGTCTAGCAGTTTTAAAAAATGTCGGAGCCATTATTTCTACCCGCCTTTTTATCATATGATTACACGACCGAATTGTTACCTGATGGTGCATCACCAAGAATACTATAAAATATAATCAAATATTATAATAATTTTATAATATATTGGCAACTTTGCCTACGGGCAGCGGTTTATTAGATTAGTTTTGTTTTTAGTTTATTTTAATTAGTTTTAATTTAGATGTATTTATTAATTTTAAGTATTATTTAATTTTAGGTACTTTAGTTTTATAGTTGAATTGTACTTGTTGTTTATAGCTTAAGTTTATTTGAATAAAATACTGACATATATTCAAATAGCTTGGCTATTTCTATTCAGAACACAAACCTATCCTGTTTCGTTGTCCTGTATCGTTGTCCTGTTTTCTTAACAATTAATATTGAATTCGAATTGGTTTCACGCTCATCATCTTTTTTTTCTGGACAATTTACACCGCGCCATCTAGTCCCAAATTAAGGGCAAAACTTGTATTATGGCTGCTATACAACTGATAAATGTACTTATACACATTTTTTTTACATACACATTTATAATACATAGAAAACACCCGGACTCAAGACAAACAGACATAATGCACACAAATATTTGTCTTGTGCGGAGTTCGAACCCGCGACCTCGGAGTCAAAGTAGCCATTGTTAACCATTCGACCACAAGGCTCACCAATAAAACACTACATAAATCATCCCAAACACAACAAAACTCAACCCAAACACTACAAAACTCATCCCAAACACTATAAAACTCAACTCAAATACTACAAACTCAACCCAAACACTACAAAACTCACCCCAAACATTACATAACTCATACCACACACTACAAAACTCACTCCTAAGACTATAACACTTTACTCACCGCAAAACTCCGTTTGCAAACATCACACGTCTTATCAGTTCTAGTATGAGTGTGTATACTTCGCAAATGAGCTCTCAATCCATCTCTAGAGCTGTACTCCCGTGGACACAGGGTACATCTATGCTGCTTTGGTTCGCCGTGGGTTGAAGATAGGTGCCCTGAGAGGGATGAGGGGGTTGCGAAGCGTAGAGGACAGTGGGGGCATTGGTACCTTGAACAAGAAAAAAATAAATAGAATGAAATTATTCATTCAGCTATTGGGCCTTTGTGGGCACTTAGACTTGCGTGTCTTAGTCAGCCTGTGACCACTGTGTGACCAGTGTATGTAGCCGGTACAACCTGGTTGAAACGTCAGGCAAACGTCAATAATAAAGGTATGGAAATATCCTTATATATAAATAAATAATGTTTTTTAAATAAATAAATATTTCTAGACAATTTACACAGCGCCATCTAGTCCCAAATTAAACGCAAAACTTGTTTTATGGGTACTAGACAACTGATAAATGTACTTAAATACATTTTTTTTGTAAATACTTATAATACATAGAAAATATCCAGACCAAGACAAACAGACGTGTTCATGCACACAAATGTTTGTCATGTGCGGGGATCGAACCCGCGACCTCTGAGTCAAAGTGGCCATTGCTAACCATTCGACCACCGAGCTCGTCAAATATATATGATCGCGTCAATTCCCGTTATTATTGTCATAAATCAAGCAACGCAAAGGTTTAAAAGTATCGATCGACCTTTGTTCTAAGGGTGAGTGAAATACACTCGAAAAGCATACCCCTAACTTCGACAGTCGGATAAACAATATATACAAAACTTACTTATTCAAAGAGGTATCTCGATGTCTTCTTGCATTTCTGAAGTGCAACCTTAAATTATCCTGAAAATAAAAAAAAAGTCAATTCTTACTAAAATAACTTTTACGTTTAATAGGCTATTTGACAATGTTCAAAAATTGTATAAATTATTTAACAATATCGTAAAATACACAAGACTAAAAAGATCTGCAAACTAATTTCTTCCGTCCGATTTATTTTAGGGTCCATCAAAGTTTGGCAGGAAAGTCCATTTTTTAAAAGTCCATTTTTGAAAAAAAAAATACTATAACTTTTGTTGTGATACTAATTACGTAAACGTAATATTTAACATAGCTGTCGTGTACATACATGTACATACGAGAACATTCGGGAACCCTTGCGGATATAAATAGCGACCGCCGCGGCGCATAGGAGTTCAGCTCGGAAGAGTAAACTTCGAGCGAATCTACCTGCCAGACAAGTGATAATCTACGACCTCAGCGATACTATTGGACTTCGATTTGGAATCTTCGTGTGGACTTCGTGTTCTGAAGACCTGCAGACCAGACCCTGCGTGAATAAATCCTTGCAAGTTGTCATTGGCGTTTTACATCCAAATCTAGAACCCTAGCTCGTAACAATATTTTCAGGTAAGGGAATGACTGTTTCAGGCAATTTATTTATAATAGAATCGAATGCAATTTACGACAAAACTACTGGTTCTAGCAAGTCGATAGATGAATGAACGATTGTATCGTAGATGAATGAACGACTGCATCGTAAATGAATGAACGACTGCATAGTTCAAATTCTTTTTAAATACATAAATATTTCTCACCTGTGACTTAAATTTAATATCGCACTCGACGCAGTAATAATCAGCTCTTTCGTGTACAGCTTGTATGTGTTTTTGTAACAGCGACGGGTAGATGAATGAACGACTGCATTGTTCACATTGTAGGCGTTTTGTTTTGTCGTGGCGACTGGAATTATTTAAAAAAAATAGTTAATTACTAAATATTCCTGGAGAAATTACACACTGCCATCTAGTCCCAAACTAAGCAAAGCTTGTACTATGAGTACTAGATAACTGATATTATACTTAAATACATTTATTTTTGTAAATACATACATATACCCAGACCAAGACAAACAGACATGGTTATGCACACAAATATTTGTCTTGTGCGGGGATCGAACCCGCGACCTCGCAGTCCAAGTAGCCATTGCTAGCCATTCGAACATCAGGCTGGTCAAGTTTTCTACATAAATTTAGAGTTCCGTTAACTTGTTAGTTTTTTTTAGCATTAACTTTTAATTCATTAAAAATAAAAAACAATAGTTCGATGAGTACATTCAAATGGAGAAGCTCGATGGCGTTGTTGCGCGTGTGAGTCTAATCGAACACGGAAGTTAAGTGACGTCGACCGTAACCTGTTCATAGATGGGTTTATATTAATAATAATAATATTTATTTCCGAGTATAAATCCATATTTTATTTAGTAACAATAGGCTATTTTCCAATCTATAAAAATTGTATAAATTATTTAACAATATCGTAAAATACACAAAACTATAAAGATCTGCAAACTTTCATTCTAATATCTTCAGTCAGACTTTTTTTAGCGTCGATCAAAGTTTGGCGGGAAAGTCCATTTTAAAAGTATGAAATTAATAAAAAATAATATTCCCATTGTAGAAGCTATAAAAAATGCTATAACTTTTATTATGATACTAATCACATAAACGTAATATTTAACATAGCTACGTCATAATTCGGTAGTCTTTTGTATGGAGCGTTTTCGGGACAGTCTAAAAATTGTGATTTTCAAATTACCATATCTCGAGAGATTTTTGTGCTATCGAAGTAATTTTTTCACCTATGGTAATATTATGGAGTAGTCCCTACATATCAAACCGAAAAAAATGTTAGTCAAATAGCCTATTCAAGTTATGTACTTATGAACTAATGTTAGTAAGAAATAATGACAAAAAACCAAGCTTATTTTGCGGCACAGTTTGAAGGTGTCACGTGGATATTGATCCAGTGTTTGAGGATTGGCCCATCAATTGGGGTGCAAGTGGTTCATCAACATCTTTGAACCAAAGCCAACTTCACCTGCACGCGGTGCACCCTGCTGACTGACAAACAAAGCTCTGGCGAAAAGAGAGGTAGGGAGCGTAATTGTAAGCTACCCGACTGGGGAATGTACCTTCACCTCACATAATACCGCAGCCAAATAACAATTCCCTTGAGGGTTGTTGTGTTCCTGCGAGTGAGTGAGGTCACCAGGAAGGAAGGAGATGCTGCGTTGGCAGCGGGGGTGGCGGCGCGGGAGCGATATATTATGTTGCGACCGTTAATACGGCTTCAGTAACTGCGTCACATCAGGCGGGCCGTATGCTTGTCTTCCGCCCGACGTAGTATAAAAAAAAAAAAAACCTTTCTGCTACAGTTTGTTATGTTACCTTATTCGTTTATGTTTACGTTATGTTACCTAATTTGTTATATTACCTATCTCGAAATGCTTCGGAGGGCAAGTTAAGCCGTCGGTCCTGGCTGTTGCCATTGGGGCCATCCATAAATTACGTCACACGAATTTCATGATTTATTGACCCCTCCCCCGTCTTGTCACAGCTGGTCACATTTGTGAGACTCCCCCCTCCCTAGTGTGACGTCACATATTTTGCAAATTTACATCTAGAGTTGCAAATATTTATGAGTTTTTCCTTAATAGTTCAAAGTTCGTGTTAACACTTAGATTATAATAGATTTTGAAATGTCACGTCACGAAATTTAGGTCCCCTCCCACCCCCTTGTCACAAAATGTGATTCGTGTAAACCTTTATTTAGGGATTTTGGTCTGCTACCCTTGCCTTGTCTATACATATATGATGCCTATGTTTTTGTAAAGCAATTCTTTCACTTATTCACTAAAGCAATTGACATTAACCCTAGAAGTCAACGCAATCCTCATAGGTTAGTTTTCTGTGAAACGCCGGCAACTGAAAAATACAGTCGAAATTGTTTATGCATGTGTCTTAGACTATTTAATAAATTACCAAGTGACTTAAAAAAAATGTCCATTACAGAATTCAAGACAAAATTGTATAAATGGCTTAATGATAAAAATTACTATGCAATTAAAGAATTTTTGGAATAGTTATATTTATTTTGTATTATAATGTATTGTAATTTAATTGTAATGTAATTAAATCAAATTTAATATTTTTCTTTGTATTCTCATTTAATGTAATTTAATGATAATGTTTTATTTTGTTTTTTAATATTGACCCGCAATTAATTAAGTTGCATGCTTATTCTAATAAGCGGAACATGATGTACAACTATTAATTACATTGTCACCTAAACTACCATGTTTCATGCAAATAAATGATTGAATTGAATTGAGTTGAATGTCACACTTCATCGACCCCCCCCCCCCCCCCCCCCTTTAATGTGTGACGTAATTTATGGATGGCCCCTTACATGACAGTCATTAAGCCAAGTCAGCGGCCGTCTGGCGGCTTGAAAATACTGCCCTCCGTCAATCCGCACTTGAGCAACCTGGTGGAGAACGCTCAAAACTCCCCATCTGTAGACCCGTATCCGATCACATTCTGTGGTCCTGTCCAATGTACGACGATCTGAGAGCAGAAATGATGAATGGGATCTGACGCAGAGAAGACCTACCGGGTCCGATGTATTTCACCAATCTCGTTTCCTCGGCGGCGAATTTCGCAGCTCTGCGCAGGTTCGCCCACGGTTGGCATGCGCGCAGGAGCGCGGAGGAGAGAGAAGAAAAGAGAGGAGGAGGAGAGCATGTGGGAGAAAGCGAAGGCGTAGGCGTATATGTAGCTGCCCCAGAAGGGGGAGAGAGCTTCAATGAGGGACAAAGGATATAGAGTTAAATAATTTGTAGGGAGTCAAGAATTGCCCGCGGCACGAAAGAGCCTCAGAGCAAAGTGCCGCGCGCATCTCCCACGATACGGCTCATATGATCGCGAGGTCGGTGGAGCCATGGGAGGTGGAGGAGACCCGTATCCGAGCTGTGGGCTGAGTAATGGCTGACGACGAACGACAACAAATAAGACTCTATATATGTCGCAGCCAATTCGAAAAAGTCGCCGCATTACATAACGTCTAGCTGTTTAAAAAATGGCAGAGCCATTATTTATCATATGATTACACGACTGAATTGTTACCTGATGGTGCATAACCAAGGATACTATAATAATAAAATCAAATAGCTTGGCTATTTCTAATCAGAACACAAACCTAACCAAAAGATTTTTGTTTTTTTTTTTTATACTACGTCGTGAGTCGGTCGGGTTGGTCACAGCAATGGAATACGTTCGCTATCCAGTGAACTCGCGCACCTTCTCGCGTCATGAGGCGAACTTGACGCTTCCATTCCATTCCGCGGGGGTGTTAGTTGAGTATAAGGGTATACTTTGGGGTGTAAGTGGTTCATCAAGATCTTTGAACTAAAGCCAACTTCACCTGCACGTGGTGCACCCTGCTGACTGACAAACGAAGCTCTGGCGAAAAGAGAGGTAGGGAGCGTAATTGTAAGCTACCCGACTGTACTGTGTACTGTGTTGTACCCGACTGGGGAATGTACCTCCACCTCACAGAATACCGCAGCCAAATAACAATTCCCTTGAGGGTTGTTGTGTTCCTGCGAGTGAGTGAGGTCACCAGAAAGAAACGAAGGAGATGCTGCGTTGGCAGCGGGGGTGGCGGCGCGCGAGCAATATTTTATGTTGCGAGCGTTAATATGGCTACGGTAACTGCTTCACATCAGGCGGGCCGTATGCTTGTCTGCCACCCGTCGTAGTATAAAAAGAAAAAAAAAAAACTTACGCGGTGTGCACCCTGAGTGTTTCCAAATTCTTGAACAGTTCTCCGCAGCGGTGGCACGAGAATTGTTCGCGACTTGCGTGAGAACGAGCGTGGCGTTGCATTACTGTTCGTTTACTGAGGAATAAAAACAAATGGAGCCATCACTGGACGCCTGGTAGATAAACGTGAAGGAAAAACGGAACCCTTATAAGATCACTTTGTTGTCCGTCTGTCTGTCTGTCTGTCTGTCTGTCTGTCTGTCTGTCTGTCTGTCTGTCTGTCAAGAATTTCTATGTCGAGAATGCGTGGAGGTATCAAGCTGAAATTTGAACTGTATGCTCAGGTCTACGGTCCCATGAGGTTAAAAAAAAATCAAACTGCTAAGTTTACGTAGAAAAAAGTTACGGCCGTTTATTCAGCAAAAAACGCATATTTCGACACACTCAAGGGAATCAAAACCTATAGGGTACTTCCCGTTGACCTAGAACTATGAAATTTGGCAAGTAACATCGTTATAGACTACAAGTACAGGAATAAATCTCAAAACTATACATTTGTAAATAGATCTTAAAAAATAGGGGGTCTATATTTTTTATAGGGTGTCGAAATTTCAAATTGAAACTACTAGTTCAAATGGGGTATCATATGAAAGGGCTTGATGTACACATTGCAAAATATATTTTATTTATTTTTTTCGACGCATTATTTCTTATTTATAATGAAAAATATCAAATTTAATAATTATACTACGTACCTACGGAACCCTCGGTGGGCGAGTCCGACTCGCACTTGTCCGGTTTTTTTTTTTACCTTGAGTTGCGCGCCGTGAACCCTTGTTGAAGTGACACCATACTGCGCCGCGATTAATTTTGACGAGCTCGGTGGTCGAATGGTTAGCAATGGCCACTTTGACTCCGAGGTCGCGGGTTCGATTCCCGCACAAGACAAACATTTGTGTGCATGAACATGTCTGTTTGTCTTGGTCTGGGTGTTTTCTATGTATTATCAGTATGTATTTACAAAAAAAATGTATTTAAGTACATTTATCAGTTGTCTAGTACCCATAACACAAGCTTTGCGCTTAATTTGGGACTAGATGGCGCTGTGTAAATTGTGCAGAAATATTTATTATTTATTATCTCTTTTTAATCACGTGTCAAGCCCGGTCATTTGATAGGCGTGCGCGGGGATATGGATCCAACGCGTAGAGGCCCCTTTGAGAAGTTTGATGTAATGTTGTACGCCCGCCGTGACCCGCTCCAGGATATGTCAATGGAACGACATACCCATGAGCAGGTCTCGGCAGGCGTTGAGACTATTGCGAAGTGTGATGGAAAATAAATGGGCTATGGAGATGAGATCTGGGAGAAACTAATACCGGGCTATTACAGAAGAGGGACGGACGCCTGCCATAACTGCTTCTATTGCTAGTTATTTGCGACAGGCATATCTCTATTTATATTTTTATTATTTATTAATAAAATACACGTGTTAGACTAAATTAACCCAAAAACTGTATAATCGAGGAACAATATACGTGTGTTTTCAGCTAAGGCAGTGTTTTTCGTCGATAGTGAACCCCAACCCCGCACAGCCAGCCTTCTGGTTATAGGGCGTATAGAGATTGCAAATCGGGCCCGGCCGGGCCCGGTGCTTTTTTAGACATCTACCGGGCCCGGCCATTCAACCGGGCACCGGGCCCGGTAGGTACGAAAACTGCGGCACGGAAGCCCCAACTTGTAGAAAATTAGCATGGCAAGTGCTGCAAACCGCGAGTTTCTTATTCTAATACTATGTTTTCAAATAGTTACATTAGTATTAGTAATTAACTTTAAGCAAACAGGCCTTTCTCTTTACTCTGTATAGTATTAGCAATTAAATTGCGGGCGACTTCTTAAATAATCTGACTACTTTCCAAACTGTCTTTTTCTCGAAATCCTCTAAATCCAGGCATTTCATTAGCGCGTGGAAGATCATTTCTATCCTAAACAAATGCTTGATTAAACTTAATTAGTAACACTAATGTTACTATTCCGTTCATAAGTTAAACTAACTAATTCTGTATTAAAAAATCGTGATTTTGAGACTGATTAAGACTATTGTTGATTATTGTTGATTTGTTGGTTTGAAATAAATATTATTCAGTAACCTTGAATCATTGTATTTTGCCTCCATTTACTTAAAGCAAGGTGTATTTTTCATATTTTTATCTAATCTCATACTGATATTTACACATTAAAAAACTAAACACAGTATCTTAATGACAGTCTTTACGCACAAGCTATCAAAATAAATTTAAAAAGTTATTTTTCGATACAGCCCTTCTATGGACAACTGTATCGTAAAATAACTTTTTTACCATTTCGATACAGCTTCAGCCCTGGATACAGGTATTTTAAACAGGTTGCAATGCAAATACATTGCAACTTTGCAAAATTTTTCTACATAATCTGTGAACGCGGCGCCGCGCGGCGCGTCGCGCATGCGCACTACGCATGCTCGATCTGCAAATGGATTTATAAGTAAGAATTATAGCTGTTAAATTAACTTCATGGTTGTATTTAAAATATTATTATCATATATTTCATGAGATTAGATAAGAGATTAGATTAGTAGTGTATGAAACTGCACATAATTAGGTATTAAAATACTCGTGTGGTCTATTATAACATTCGCCTTCGGCTCATGTTATAAACTCACACTCGTATTTTAATAACCCTTATTATGCAACAGTTTCATAAACTACTATAAAGGTTTCATTCTAACACATCAACCCGGCCGGGTTGGCGGCGGATGTTACCGGACCCGGCCGGGTTGAAAAACATACCGGGTTGCAATCTCTAAGGACGTAGTTATAGTTTAGATGTTATTTCCACTTACTCCGTGGTGAACTGGCACTGATCGCACGAGTACCGGATGGCTGCAGCCGTGTGAGCGATGGAATGATGTTCTAGCAGATGTTGTCTTGAACCTCGTCGGATACCACACACCTTACAAGAGTACCTGATAGAAAGAAACAATCTTCTAATATATAAAATTCTCGTGTTTGTTACGAAACTTCTCCGAAACGGCTGGACCGATTTTTTTGAAATTTTGTGTGCATATCGGGTAGGTCTGAGAATTGGCCAACATTTATTATTCATACCTTTAAAATACTTTAAATGATAATGGTGACCCACCCCTAATTTTTATTTTGTATTTTATTGACTTTATTTTTATTTTATTATTAGAAATAATGTATGTATATGGCAAAACAACGTTTGCCGGGTCAGTTAGTATATATATAAAGTGTATACCGGGATAAAATATAAATGATTTTATATATATACAGTTGTGGCCATATAATTAAGAACGATTAATAAAGTAGAAGTTTTATTACAAACACTGGCGCATAATTTATTACAAATGTTTTCTTTTACTGTTTGTTGTATCTCAAAATACGTCCGTACTATTTGGACATTCGTTTAACACATGAGTAATAAAAAAAAATAAAGAGATAAATTAATTACAATACTGGCAACTGACCATGGGTAGTATTGTTACTGCACATGTTACTGGCTGGTCACGTAATTAAGAACGCGGAATTTTATATTCTATAAATTATGATTCAAGTAAAGAACGCTTTATCTTAGGTCACTTTTTGTATAATTTGGGCGCCATTTATTGCTACAAAATATTAAAACTATTTAAAACAGTGTACTTTTATATAAAAAAAATGGGAAACAATAAGAGTTGTGATAAATCCACGAGAGAAATTATATTAAAACTTCGTGAGTCTTCTCACGAAGTTCACTGCATCAACAACACGCATCAAACTATTTCAAACATTCCACGAGTGCCTAGAAAGAAGAAGACATCCTGTCTAGAGGACAGAAACATTGTACGTTTGGCAAAGTAAATATCCTTTTAAAGGGTCCAATGAGATTAGAAAAGATTTATTTGGCGAAAATAACCTCACGGCAATCTCGTCACGCACCATTCGAAGGCGTTTGGTGGAAAAGAAGTTGTTTAGACGGATAGCAAGGAAGGTGCCGACGTTAACATCGCGTCATAGGCTAGCGCGTATCGCGTTTGCAAGACGATATGAAATCTGGACAGCCAGACAGTGGAAAAATGTTATTTTTTCAGATTAAACTAAAATAAACAGGGTGTGTTCTGATGGCAAGTAATACGTGCGACGTCCTTCGAATAAAGCTTTCGACCCCAAGTTCACAAAAGTGACATTAAAGCATGGCGCTGAAAATGTGAAAATCTGGGGAACATTTTTGGTCATGGAGTCGGGCATGTTAGGCTCATAGAAAGCAACATGGATCAGTTTCAGTACAGAAATATACTGGAGGAAACAATGCTACCCTATGCTGAGGCTGTCCTTCTAGTCATTTGGATATTCCAGCACGACAATGACCCAAAGCATACTGTACGCTCATTAAAGGATTTCATTGACTCATAATCTGTTTCTGTCTTTTTTTTTTTTTTTTTATATGATAGGGTGGCAAACGAGCATGTGGGTCACCTGGTGGAAAGCAATCACCACCGCCCATGGAGACCAGCGACACCAAGGGGTCGCCGATCCGTTGCCAGCCTTTTAAGGAAAATGAAAACTCTGTTCTTGAAGGTACCCATGTCGTAGTTGTTCGGAAATACCGCTGAGGGAAGTTGATTCCACAGTTTCACTGTTCGTGGTATGAAATGTCTTAGGAAACGTACTGTAGTAGATCGCCAATTACCAAGATGATATGGATGGAATTTTAATTTATGGCGAGTTGTACGATAGTGGAATTCAGCGGCAGGTATCAAATCAAACAGCTCATCGGAGCACTCCCCGTGATATAATTTGTATAGAACGCAAAGAGACGCTACATCTCTGCGTGTAGAGAGAGAGTCCAATCGATTCGAGATCATTGGGTCACCGACGATTCGAGCTGCTCTTCGTTGTATGCGGTCAAATGGAGCAAGCAAGTACTGGGGCGCACCGGCCCAGAGATGCGAACAGTACTCCATGTGAGGTCGAACCTGGGCTTTGTATAGTTGAAGGCGGTGTCGGGGTGTAAAATACCGCCTGGCTTTACTAATCACACCAATCTTCCTGGAAGCCAGTTTGGCCTTGCATTCCAAGTGACCGCGAAATTGAACATCACTCGATATGTCGACACCCAAGATGTCTTGGATTGGCCAGCTAACAGCCCGATCGAACATCTTTGGTGTCAAGTTAAGAAAAGGGTATCAAATTCAAATAGACAGTGTGGCACTTTAAGAGAACTTTATTACATTTTCTTTGAAAAATGGAACTCTGTTTCACACGCTAAATGACAAAAATTGATAGAATTAATGCCTCGCCGATGTAAGGCTGTAATTAAAAGTCTTGGATATGCCACTAAATATTAATTCTAGAATAAAAATGTTTAGAAACCATTCAGTTGTCTTATTTAATGTAATTTCTTTTATTTTTATGTCTCTGCATTGATTAGAAGTTTCAACGTCTGCTCAATTCATTGACCGTTCTTAATTATTTGTCCAATTTCCTTTATTGTTTGTGTGTTTGATTTCAAATAAACGTACTTTACTGAATTAAACCACGTGTATTTTAAATTGATATTCCTAATATAGTTTGCTTTATCCATGTGATTATTACTTAATACAATAAATCATTTCTAAGATGAAACACAATAGAAATTATATGTTATAATCGAAAGTTTTTAGAACAAAAAAATCGTTCTTAATTATATGGCCACAACTGTATATATATATAATTTTTTTTTATACTACGTCGGATAGCAGACAAGCATACGGCCCGCTTGATGAGAAGCGGTTACCGTAGCCATATTAACGCTCGCAACATAAAATATCTCTCGTGCGCCGCCACCCCCGCTGCCAACGCAGCATCTCTTTACTTTCTGGTGCCCTCACTCACTCTCAGGAACACAACAACCCTCAAGGGAATTGTTATTTGGCTGCGGTATTCTGTGACGTGGAGGTACATTCCCCAGTCGGGTAGCTTACAATTTACGCTCCCTACCTCTCTTTTCGCCAGAGCTTCGTTTATCATTCAGCAGAGTGCACCGCGTGCAGGTGACGTTGGCTTTGGTTCAAAGATGTCAATGAACCACTTACACCCCAAAATTTTAAAGGGGGTGAAAACATCCCATCTCTCTTTGTCCAGGAATATTTATATACAACAATATGACCCAACAGACGTTGCCCTGCCTTCTTAACAATAAATCTTGAATTCGAATTGGTTTCGCGCAATCTATCAAATATAACGCCGTGTGGTTTCCGGCAGACTAGAATAGAATCACTCCATCTCTCCCCGTGGATGTCGTACAAGGCGACTAAGGGAAATACATAATAAAACATCGATCAGGCCTCCCCAACCCGTCTGGCCAGCGTACTGCGTTCCGTCTGGCCAGACAGAAGGACGATTTGGACAAGTCGTCCTTCTGTCTGGGACGGACGAGAGAGGGTCGTGCTCCTGTAGTGGAGACTGAAATGACCTGATGATGATGATGAATTGACAGTTCAATAAATCCCTATTTACCTTGGTCACGGCATCACGCGTGAACGGCTGGACCGATTTCACTAGTTCTTATATAATATATATATTTATTTATATTATATACGGCCCGCCTGATGTGAAGCGGTTACCGTAGCCATATTAACGCTGGCAACATAAAATATCGCTCGCGCGCCGCCACCCCCGCTGCCAATGCAGCAGCTCCTTCCTTTCTGGTGACCTCACTCACTCGCAGGAACACAACAACCCTCAAGTGAATTGTTATTTGGCTGCGGTATTCTGTGAGGTGGAGGTACATTCCCCAGTCGGGTAGGTTACAATTACGCTCCCTACCTCTCTTTTCGCCAGAGCTTCGTTTGTCAGTCAGCAGGCTGCACCTCGTGCAGGTGAAGATGGCTTTGGTTCAAAGATGTTGATGAACCACATACACCCCAAACTTACTTGTTACTGTCAGGAGAAGGTTCCTAAGAAAGAAAAAAATAAAGAAGTATCGCGGAAAATTAGACAATCTAAGAAAACTGAACGACCATATTAACTTGTGGTATAGAATTAAATTACTCACCTAGTAGTGTGCGACTTCATGTGACCTCTCAGCGACACAGCCGTGGGACAATACTGCGTGCAAATGTCACACAACATCGTACCGTTTTCCTGAAACATTTTAAAAATTATTTTATCCAACCATCTCATCAGAATCATCATCAGAATGGTATACCCCGGATGCGATATGCAACGAATTCAACATGTCGTCCCGCTCCCGTCGCCAAATATCATACTCCCAGAGAACATGGTGTGCTGTTTGATCGAATTGGTGATTTGCAGTAGAACATTCGCATAATAAGGGCGACGGCACTAATTTAAATGAAAAGAGTTTAGCCTTAAAATTGCCATACCATGACTTCACTTTTTCAATAACATATCTCTAACAGATTGAAAGAACAGATACAAGTGGCGTTCTTTTGTAGAAGTTTCCCACCTTTCCTGCCATTCAGACAACAATGTTTCAAGTACCTCATTAATAGGTTTGAACAGTCTATGTATTTTCACACGATCACGCATTTGCATAAAATCAGAGACCATATTTTTAAATGTATGGTACATTGAAGTGCGGCGTTGTACTTCTAAGTCTACTGGTAACACACCTGCTAGCACGGGTAGTGCCTCGGCGCTTACAGTTCTATACGATTTACATAAAAATATCAGAGCAAGGCGCTGGCTTTGGAGTAATTTACCACGTTCTGCACCTATAGTAGCCCTATCTGCCCACGCAGGTGAACCGTACGTAACACAACCTAAATATGTGGCGGTATAAATATTTTTTAACGTTTTGAAAGTTAATCCCCACGCACTTGTTGTACAGGGAAAGATTGAAGGCACAAGACCTCGGGGCAGATCCCCCATGCGTTGGACCGGTCAGGTGAAGGCGGCGGTGGGCGCCCGGTACACGAATGTGCCCGATTGACGACCAGCAGGCAGAGGTGGCGAGACGTCGTGAGGAGAGTCCTGTCTGCTGCCTCATCATGATAACTACGACCCCTCTAGCAAGAGTGAAGCGACAAAGAAGAATAAACGTCACACAGTATTTTTTTTTTATACTACTACGTCGGGTAGTAGACAAGCATACGGCCTGCCTGATGTGAAGCGGTTGCCGTAGCCATATTAACGCTGGCAACATAAAATATAGCTCGCGCGCCGCCACCCCCGCTGCCAACGCAGCTTCTCCTCCCTTTCTGGTGACCTCACTCACTCGCAAGAACACAACAATCCTCAAGGTAATTATTATTTGGCTGCGGTATTTTGTGAGGTAGAGGTACATTCCCCAGTCGGGTAGCTTACAATTACGCTCCCTACCTCTCTTTTCGCCAGAGCTTCGTTTGTCAGCCAGCAGGGTGCACCGCGTGCAGGTGAAGTTGGCTTTGGTTCAAAGATGTTGATGAACCACTTACACCCCAAAATTATTACGTCATCTGCGTCTTGTACTTCGGTATAACATTGGAGACGAGCCACTTATACGCCAAAGATACTTACCGTGGAATGCTTCTTCATGTGAGCTCTAAGGACATCCTCAAAATTAAACCCTTTTACACATTTCTCGCACTTATACAAAGTTCGTTGGTATTCCACGCTGTTCGCTTTTTCTTGCATCTCTTTTATCACCTAAAACATGATAAATAAATGAATGAGTCATTAATCTACCATTCAGTGGACTTCATTTCATTCATTCAATGGATCTGGGGGCCTACCGCCTAAGCTAAAGCCCATTTCCATCGAATTTTATCTAGTACCCATAGCTTTGCTTAGTTTGGGACCAGATGGCCGTGTGGAATTTGTCCGGGAATATTTATTTCATTATCAGGTCATTTTAGTCTCCTCTACAGGAGCACGACCCTCTCTCGTCCGTCCCAGACAGAAGGAGGATTTGGCCTACACTCCCCACGCTGGCCAGGCAGGCACCGACTTTGAGTGAAACCAATCAGTGAAATACTGGACACGGACGGTCTCGGCGGAGAAACTCATTGTGCAGCTAATCTAATAACAAGGGCGGATCCAGCTTCGGCGTCAAGGGAGGGGGGGGGAAGGGGGGGGGGGGGTGTCACGTAGTTGTGGCCAAGTCACTTCAAGTTATAATTTAATTTCGATAATAAGAGATACAGGTAAAAAGTAGGAAAGTAGGTATTTTATTAATGTATGTAAGTACTGTACTTAATCTATATTGAGACAAAAAAATATATAAAAACATTAAGTTAATAAGTAATTAACAATTTTTATTAGTCGGCCTTGAGTTTCTTGCCAGTTCTTCTCAAGAAGCCCCGTCGCCGGAACTGGCACTTAAATTCACTTTCACATTCAAGATAGTGCGATGAAAGTGAATCTAAGCTCTGCGGATTTAGAGTAGTAATGATTTAGATACATGTTATTATATTTAATTTGTATGACTAAGGACTAAGGGTCCCTCCTCCCCACAACTACCGACTTCTCTTACCTTTTTTTTTATACTATGTCGGGTTGCAGACAAGCATACGGCCCGCCTGCTGTGAAGCGGTTACCGTAGCCATATTAACGCTTGCAACATAAAATATCGCTCGCGCGCCGCCACCCCCGCTGCCAACGCAGCTTCTCTTAGATTCCTGGTGAACTCACTCATTTGCAGGAATACAACAATCCTCAAGGGAATAGTTATTTGGCTGCGGTATTCTGTGAGGTGGAGGTACATTCACCAGTCGGGTAGCTTACAATTATGCTCCCTAACTCTGTTTTCGCCAGTGCTTCGTTTGTCAGTCAGGGTGCACTGCATGCAGTTAAAGTTGGTTTTGTTTCAAAGATTTTGATGAACCACTTACACCCCAAAAACCTTCAAATCTTTCACCTGTACTCTCGTTAACTCTAACATATATATCCCCCCCCCCCCTCAAATCTCTCACCTGTTCTTTACTTAACTTTACAACAACATATTCATCAGTCTCCTGAACCATTCGCGACGTGAAACCTTCTTTAACTACTTTTTGCCTTTTCGATTTTTTCGCAGTGTGAACTTGGCCGCCACACTGCATCTGTTCATTTTCTTCCTCTTTCACTTCAGTTTTTATTGAGTCCGGTGTATTATTTTGAACCTGCACATAAACATGATTTCCGTAGATCTGGCAAACAAGCATACAAACTGCCTGATGCTAAGCAGTTGTAAGATATAGAATATCGGAGCCAAATAACAAGTCCCTTGAGTTGCTGCGTTAGCAGAGGGGTGGCGGAACGCGAGCAATAGTTCATATTGCGAGCGCTTATATGGCTACGGTAACCGCTTCTCACCAAGCGGGTCGTATACTTGTTTGCCATCCGAGCGTAGTATCACAGTATAAGTAATAGTACTAACGTACAGTATGGACACTCTCTGCCGCTCTCACTAGTCGACCTCACCTCCCCTATGGAACCGATTTGGAACCGTTCGCAATGGATGCAACGTCCTACAAATTGACGTCGCTCGTATTTTATTCTCTATTCAGTTTAAAAGATGGGAGTTATGTGTGTAGTGGATGGATGTCTCAACACATGGAAAGTCAAAAAAATAAATTTATTCGATCCCTTTGGATGAAATAAAGTACTGATTTTTTTATAAATTACCTAAAACGCATGCGGCAGCCATAGTTTTATCATAACTAATTCATGTCTGTCAAAGTAGGATACAAGATACAATTAATACGAGATGAGAAACGGATAGCATGATATATGTCTCAAAGAGCAAGTGAGTGCGCAGACGCGGAATTGACATTGCTGTCACTTGAGTTATGGTGGTTTATTGTTAATGTTTACAATTTTCTTATTACCATTTCAATGTTTATTGTGCGTGATGTCATGTGTGTAGTTTTAAATTACGTTTGTTCCATGTGAATATGAAAATGAATAAAATCATTGCGCATGCATTTATATGAATAGTAAAAAGCTACAATTAATGAGAATGAAATGGTTTGATCATTACAATGAACCGGTGTTCGGAAGGCGAACGTTTGATTTAGTGGTGATTAGAAAATATAAAATTGTGGGTAAGTTAGCAATGGCAATTATACAAGGCGTTTTGTAAATATTGGCTGAAGTCAGTGTAGTGTATTTACTATGTTTTTAGGGTTCCGAACCTCAAAAGGAAAAACGGAACCCTTATAAGATCACTTTGTTGTCCGTCTGTCTGTCTGTCTGTCTGTCTGTCTGTCTGTCTGTCTGTCTGTCTGTCTGTCTGTCTGTCTGTCTGTCTGTCTGTCAAGAATTTCTATGTCGAGAATGCGTGGAGGTATCAAGATGAAATTTGAACTGTATACTCAGGTCTACGGTCCCATGAAGTTAAAAAAAAATCAAACTGCTAAGTTTACGTAGAAAAAAGTTACGGCCGTTTATTCAGCAAAAAACGCATATTTCGACACACTCAAGGGAATCAAAACCTATAGAGTACTTCCCGTTGACCTAGAACTATGAAATTTGGCAAGTAACATCGTTATAGACTACAAGTACAGGAATAAATCTCAAAACTATACATTTGTAAATAGATCTTAAAAAATAGGGGGTCTATATTTTTTATATGGTGTCGAAATTTCAAATTGAAACTACTAGTTCAAATGGGGTATCATATGAAAGGGCTTGATGTACACATTGCGAAATATATTTTATTTATTTTTTTCGACGCATTATTTCTTATTTATAATGAAAAATATCAAATTTAATAATGATACTACGTACCTACGGAACCCTCGGTGCGCGAGTCCGACTCGCACTTGTCCGGTTTTTTTTCTTCACTACGCCCACCTGATGTGAAGCGGTTACCGTAACCATATTAACGGTCGCAACATTAAATATCGATCGCGCGCTGCCAACGCAGCAACTCCATCCTCTCTGTGACCTCACTCATTCGCAGGAACACAACAACCCTCAAGGAAATTGTTATTTGACTGCGGTATTCTGTGAGATGTCGGTACTTAGTCAGTCGGGCTGCTTAAAAAATACGCTATGTCCTACCTCTCTTTTCGTCAGAGCCTCGTCTGTCAGTCAGCAGGGTGTACCCCGTGCAGGTGAGATTGACTTTGGTTCAAAGATGTTGATGAACCACTTACACCCCCTTACATGTCCGACTAATAATTGTATAATGTCAGCCCTAGAGAACGTCACTCAAACATAGGCACGTGTACAGACGTCATTTGGTTACTACATGCAAAAGCGCCATTTTTGTATGGAGTGGCCGGGGTTTGGTAGTATAAAGAAGGGTATTTGTTTGACCTTTCACGTTTTTGTCGGGTGGCAGACAAGCATACGGCTCGCCTGATGTGAAGCAGTTACCGTATCCGTATTAACGCTCGCAACATAATATATCACTTGCGCGCCGCCATCCCCGCTGCCAACGCAGCATCTCCTTCTTTTCTGGTGACCTCACTCAGTCGCAGGAACACAACAACCCTCAAGGGAATTGTTATTTGGCTGCGGTATTCTGTGAGGTGGAGGTAAATTCCCCAGTCGGGTAGCTTACAATTACGCTCCCTACCTCTCTTTTCGCCAGAGCTTCGTTTGTCAGTCAGCTGGGTGCATCGCGGGCAGGTGAAGTTGGCTTTGGTTCCAAGATGTTGATGAACCAATACACCCCATTCAGTTATTTAAATAGTTCATTTCGGCCAACTTGCGATTATATATGACGAGCTCGGTGGTCGAATGGTTAGCAATGGCCACTTTGACTCCGAGGTCGCGGGTTCGATTCCCACACAAGACAAACATTTGTGTGCATGAACATGTCTGTTTGTCTTGGTCTGGGTGTTTTCTATGTATTATATGTATGTATTTACAAAAAAAAAAAAATATTTAAGTACATTTATCAGTTGTCTAGTACCCATAACACAAGCTTTGCGCTTAATTTGGGACTAGTTGGCTCTGTGTGAATTGTCCAGGAATATTTATTTATTATTTATTATTATTTATTATATTATAAATATTTTGTTTAGTAGTGTGATACTTAATATGTAGATGGCGCCACACTGCGACTTCGCAGCAGTAAAATATAAAATGCAAAAATTCATCACCGTAATTGTAAGCTTACAATTACGGTCCCTACCTCTCTTTTCGCCAGAGCTTCGTTTGTCAGTCAGCCGGGTGCACTAAGTGCAGGTGAAGTTGGCTTTGGTTCAAAGATGTTGATAAACCACTTACAACCCAAGCCCGAAGCAGAAGTCCGAAACTTTGACTGAACCTCTTTGGAAATCCGGAGTACTTCACCTGCACTTAGCAGGTGAAGTTGGCTTTGGTTCAAAGATGTTGATAAACCACTTACACCCCAAAACGTCGTCGTCGTCACGTCGAAAGGAACCATTAGATTGACAACATTTTTTTATGGGAATACTTTAATGTCTGAAGACTTCTTATTGATGACTAGCTCTGTGGTCGAATGGGTAACAATGGCTTCTTTGACTCCATGGTCGCGGGTTCGAACCCCGCACAAGACAAACATTTGTGTGCATGAACATGTCTGTTTGTCTTGGTCTGGGTGTTTTATATATTATATGTAAGTATTAAGAAAAAAAATGAAATGAAAAATATCAGTTATCTAGTACCCATAGTACAAGCTTTGGTTAGTTTAGGACTAGATGGCAGCGTGTAGGTAATTTGTCCAGGAATATTTATTTATTAATCTTCGAAAACATCATATTGTAATAGGAAACCACTTACTCACACTTAATCCACTTACACTGCACACAAACACACACAAGTTTCTTTCTCTTACACTACACACACACAAACATGATTCTTTCTCTGTTATTATTAGACAGTAGCGCGCACGCGCCCATCAGGCGACAGCGAAAAATCATTTTTTTTTGTACAATGTGCAAAAAAGTCATACTGAGCTGCGGCCTTTGCTTGCATCTTTTATTCTGTTTCGTAGTATACACATTCTCTCCCTGTTATTTATTAATTTAATTTTTGTATCATCATCAATAGGTCCATTTTAGTCTCCACTACAGACGCACAACCCTCTCTCGTCCGTCCCAGACAGGAGGAGGATTTGGCCTACACTCCCCACGCTGGCCAAACGGATTGGGGAGGCCTGATCGATGTTTCATATTGTATTTCCCTTAGTCGCCTTGTACGACATCCACGGGAAGAAACGGAGTTCTAGTCTGCCGGATTTTTTTTTTTTTCACACGGCCAAATTTTTTTTTTTTTGATCTCTTTTATTCTGTTTCCTAGTGTACACATTCTGTCCCTGTTATTTATTAATTTAATTTTTGTATGTGTGTAGCTGACGTAGCTGTAAC
This sequence comes from Hypsopygia costalis, assembly GCA_937001555.2. Classification (NCBI taxonomy): domain Eukaryota; kingdom Metazoa; phylum Arthropoda; class Insecta; order Lepidoptera; family Pyralidae; genus Hypsopygia; species Hypsopygia costalis. The sequence continues at coordinate 3,820,804 of OW443355.2, forward strand.
CTATCTGAATTCTTACGGGATAAAAAATATTGAAATAAGCGTAGTCTCAAGTAACAGTCAATAATAAAATACCTCTCTCTTCTTCTTCCGTTTCTTCTTTCTCACTCTATCTCCAGGATCCTCAGTCTTCAACATCATCAGTGGCATGTCATCGTAATTATCAAACACCGTGTCTGCCTGCTCTGTATCACTCACCTCATCGGGATCATAATGGTGAGTGACGGAATATGTTGTGAAGTTATATACACGAGTTAGTGGTATTGGGCTCTGAAATAGTTACGACACATTGACTTCCCATTCAATCTATACTAATATTATAAAGCTGAAGAGTTTGTTTGTTTGGTTGAACGCACTAATCTCAGGAACTACTCATTAGAATTGAAAAATGATTTTAGTTTAGATAGCCTATTATTTTTCGAGGAAGGCAAAAATGGGAAAAACATATTCCTTTTGGGAGCTTCCGTTGCGTGCGCTGTATAAACGGTTCAAGTTACGCAACAATTACATACGACGGAATTATTGATCTTAAAAAGTTCTAAAAAAAAAATCGGTTGTCTGTAAAGTCGGTTTACTGACGATAGTTGAACGTGACAACGTCATTAGAAAATACTGATGGAATATTTGCATTTTTCAAAAGAAAATTTTAATGGAACGCCTCAGAGCGAGGTAACGCCGTCATGTTTTTTCGTGCTGCAGGCGGCTCCATCGAATTTTAAGACGTTGTCACCTCAAAAAAAAAAAAAAACTATCGAAATTTTTTGGCGTAATGTTCCTTGGAGGCATCGAAATGGTAACCTTACGTTTCAATCTCATCAATATGTCACACGCAGACGAAGTTGCGCGAGTCGGCTAGTTATAAATATTTTTTAAAATAGGAAAAATTCACCTCCCTAGCCTAGGTATTATTTGAACTCACGACCTCTCGATAGTCTCGATTACCGGTCGAGTGCTCTTCCAACTGGGGTACCAAGAAACTTTGTGATGGTGATGAATTTTTGCATTTTATATTTTACTGCTGTGAAGTCGCAGTGTGGCGCCATCTACCTATTAAGTATTACACTACTAAACAAAATATTTATAATATAATCGCAAGTTGGCCGAAATGAACTATTTAAATAATTGAATGGGGTGTATTGGTTCATCAACATCTTTGAACCAAAGCCAACTCACCTGCCCGTGGGAGCGTAATTGTAAGCTACCCTACTGGGGAATGTACCTCCACCTCACGGAATACCGCAGCCAAATAACAATTCCCTAGAGGGTTGTTGTGTTCCTGCGAGTGAGGTCACCAGAAAAGAAGGAGATGCGGTTTACGATTTGTGACGTATAAAAAAAAAACAACTTACTAGATCTCGTTCAAACCCATTTTTGGTGGAAGTTTGCATGGTAATGTACATTGTATATTTTTTTTAGTTGTATCATTCTCATATTTTACAGGGTTACAGAAGTTACAGGGGGGGGGGGGGGGGGGGGGCACACATTTTACCACTTTGGAAGTGTATCTCGTGCAAACTATTCAGTTTAGAAAAAAAATGATGAGAAACCTCAATATCATTTTTGAAGACCTATCCATAGATACCCCACTTGTATGGGTTTGGTGAAAAAGAAATTTTTGAGTTTCAGTTCTAAGTATGGGGAACCCCCAAAATTTATTGTTTTTGTTTCTATTTTTGTGTGAAAATCTTAATGCGGTTCACAGAATACATCTACTTACCAAGTTTCAACAGTATAGTTCTTATAGTTTCGGAAAAAAGTGGCTGTGACAAATGGACGGACAGAAAGACAGATGACGGTTCCGTTTTTTGCCATTTGGCTACAGAACCTTAAAAAAGCAATGTTAACAGGCTAACTGGATGAGGTGAATTTTTCCATTTTTAAAATAATTTATAGTACTTATTCTGGCAAATTGACCAAAATCAATTAAGCATTTAATTACTAAGTACACTAACAACTTACTTGTTGGTAAACATTGGACAACACTTCATCAACACTGCGACACTGTTCCACAAATCTCGATATCTTCTTTAAAAAATAACCACAATATACACATATGTACATCTCTAAACTTGAGCATGGCACCTGAAATTAACACAAATTATGATGATATGCCACTGATGATGTTGAAGTCTGAGGATCCTGGAGATAGGGTGTGTGTGTGTAGGTGAGTAGGGATTTGGGGTGTAACTAGTTTATCAACTAGGCTTGCAATGGCTACTTGGGCTCTGAGTTCGCGGGTAATATCCCCGTACAAGACCAACATTTGTTTTTTTTTCTTTGACGACGAGCTCGTTGGTCGAATGGTTAGCAATGGCCACTTTGACTCCGAGGTCGCGGGTTCGATTCCCGCACAAGACAAACATTTGTGTGCATGAACATGTCTGTTTGTCTTGGTCTGGGTGTTTTCTATGTATTATATGTACGTATTTACAAAAAAAAATATATTTACGTACATTTAATGGTTGTCTAGTACCCATAACACAAGCTTTGCGCTTAATTTGGCGCAAATTGTAAAGAAATATTTATATTTATTTATTATATTATTTATATTTGTGCAAGGGCGGATTCAGGGGGAGGGTCATGGGGGTCATGACCACCCGCTGGGCTGGGTTCAGGACCTAGATGGACTACTAATTAAAATTGTTAAACTTAACGCTTTTTATACATTTTGTCACAATATAGATTAAGTAAAGTACTTACATGCGTTAATAAAATACCTACTTTTTACCTGTATCTATTATTATTCAAAATTTAATTATAACTTGAGTGTGACTTGACCACAACAATGTGACCTCCCCCAGGCGCCAAAGCTGGATCGGCCCTTGCATTTGTGTGCATGAACATGTCTGGTTTTCTTGGTCTGGGTGTTTTATATGTATGTACTTACAGAAAAAAATGTATTGAAGTACATTTATCAGTTGTCTAGTACAAGCTTTGCGCTTAATTTGCTGTGTAAATTGTCCAGGAATATTTATTATTATTATATCCCTACTACTGGATCTCAGACGCGTGTGCCTCCACGGTCCATACAAATATATGGGCTACTTCTTCAGGCCATCAAAACTCAATTATCCTCTCCTCTATTCATCTATGTTAACAATATCAGAATGTTACTATTGCCATATGCACTGCCGCTCTTTACCAAGCGTTGAACTTAACGCTTTTTCAGAGGATTTTTATCTAGCTTTAATTATTTAATACAAACCTTGTTAATCAGATTTCTAAACGCGAATATCTCTTGATCTGTCATAGCGTACACATTATCACCTGTTGTAAGGCACGCTCGACATGCAGACTTGGTATTTATAACGTATTCTTCATATTCCGAAGACATTTTAATTGAAGATTTCAAGAAATAAACACAAACACAAAATACGACGCTAGCGAAGAAACTATACTTCTTCTTGTTTATTTTGTTTTGGCAACCACTTTTCAGTCGAAGATTATTTTTGCGATTTAGTTTAATAATTTTTCACCGCCCCGGCTTCAGGGATATGTCGAAAAATATTATTAAGAATCCACTTCCTCGTAACTCAACAGTTAAACAGAGTGCAATTTTACTGCTGTCTTACAGGACTTTTTGGAACAATTCGTCCAATTTAAACTTAATCCAATTCAATAACTGAATAGAATGCTTATTCTTTGGGTACGGAACCCTAAAAAGCCCCCTTACCACCAACTATTATTGCGATTCAATAACTGAATAGAATGCTTATTCATACCATATGCGACTCTATTTCTATTTCATAGAGTCGCTTATTCATTGGTTATTGAATCGCAATAAGAGTTGGTGGTAAGGGGGCAAGTCATATCCATACAAATCTTCTTAATATATAAAAATTTCGTGTCACGTTGTTTGTCCGTATGGGGGTGACTTACCTATGGTGCTCCAGTAAAAGTCACTTTGCAGCAATTCACATTTATTGAGATAGGCAAGATCACACACCAATATTTTAGCATTTAGCGTAAGCGGTATACACAAAGCAAAACGCGGGTATGTAAGCGTAATAGCTGAGAGCCAAGCAGCATGCATTCGCCGCTGGAGTGGTATCGCGACTGGCACAGATAACTATATACTAGCGACTGGTGCGCGGGGCGAGGTTCGAGTCGCGCGCGCATCGCGCCGCCGCCGGCCGGTTGCTAAACTGCATTCCATTGTGTGTACACCCCTCGCAACAGCTTTGTCTTTAAATTTGTGATTAATGAATTATTAAATATAATGTTTTATATATATATATATATGTATATTATATGTATGTATGTGTGTGTTTGTATATATATATTTTGTATATGTATTGTTCCCTACACTACCCCCCTGCCGAGACCGATGCTAGTTAAGGTCGATAGTAGTCTGGGAATTTCACTACGCGTCCAGACCTGGTCTTCCTCGTGATGTCTGGATGAGTGGCAGCTGTAGTGGTTGCGGTGTCTTCCTCTCGGGCTAGATAGGCAGGCTTCAATCTGTCTATGGAGACAGTCATCTCACGACCTTGGACTGCTAATCTGAAGGTCTTCTTGCTGCGTTCTACTACTTTGTATGGCCCGGCGTATGGAGGATCTAATGGACGTCGAACGCCATCCTGCCGCAGGAAAACGTACTCTGCTTTTTCTAAGCTGCTGGGTACGTAAAAAGCTTTCTGGCCATGTCGACTTACAGGTTCTGGAGACAGTTTCGCCATATGGAGACGAAGTCGTGCCGTGAAATCAGTGAAGTCAACGCTGCTGTCAGAGGTAGATGGGTTGAAGAATTCACCAGGCAGGCGAAGAGGCTCACCGTAAACCAGCTCTGCTGCTGAAGCCTTTAGATCTTCTTTCCAGGCCGTTCTGATGCCGAGCAGTACCAGGGGAAGAACCTCAGTCCAGTTGGTGGTGGCATGGCACTTGATGGCTGCTTTCAGCTGACGGTGTAGACGCTCCACCATGCCGTTACAGGCCGGGTGGTACGCCGTTGTGGGGCGATGCTGAGCACCAAGGAGTGCGCTCATGGTGTGGAACAGCTTGCTCTCAAACTGTCTCCCTCTGTCCGTAGTGATGCGATGTGGGCAGCCAAAGCGAGACACCCAACCAGCAATGAAGGTGCGGGCGCATTACTCAGCTGAGATGTCAGCGATGGGGTACGCCTCAGGCCAACGGGTGAATCGATCGATGACTGTGAGGACGTATCTGCAATCAGATGAAAGAGTTAAAGGCCCTACGATGTCCATATGGACATGGGTAAAGCGGTGGGAAGGAACTGGAAAGTGTGAGGTGGGAGAGGAGGTATGTCTGGAGATTTTGCATTTTTGGCAATCTGTGCATTCTTTGGCCCACTGTCTGCAGTCTTTCCTTATTCCAGGCCACACGAATCTATCTGTGACTAATTTTATAGTTGCTCTCGCTCCGGGGTGACTAAATCGGTGAAGTGTTTCAAAAATCAGCCTTCTGAACGGTTCAGTAACATAGGGTCGAGCGTTTGAAGTGGATATGTCACAATACAGTTCCTCTTTCTGATTAGGCATCCGTATTCTTTGAAGTTTGAGTGAAGAACCTTTCTGTAGAAGTGCTTGCAGCTCAGGATCCATAGCTTGAGATCGTGCAAGCTCATCATAGTCAATTGGCTCGGATATAGCTTCTATCCTCGACAAGGCATCTGCAACGATATTATCTTTGCCTGCTACGTACTGGATATCCGTTGTAAATTGGGATATATAGTCCAAGTATCGGAATTGCCTCGGAGAACATTTGTCGCGATTGGAGAAGAATACGTACGTCAGAGGTTTGTGATCTGTGAAAATCGTGAAGTGTCGTGCTTCGACCATGTGTCTGAAATGTCGAATCGCATCGTATATGGCCAACAGCTCACGATCATATGGGCTATACTTCTTCTGGGCGGTTGTTAGGCGTCGTGAGAAGAAGGCTAGTGGCTTCCAATTAGTTCCCATACGTTGTTGAAGTACCGCGCCGATCGAAGTGTCCGACGCATCAGTATGTATCGCCAATTCTGCATCAGGCTCTGGGTGTGCCAGCAAGGCTGCCTCGGATAAGCTTGATTTGCAGGAGTTGAATGCTTCTAACATGTCTGAAGTCATATTGATGGGCTCTGATTTTTTCTTTTTAGGACCTGCTAGTACGACGTTGAGTGGTGCTTGTATTTTTGCTGCTCCAGGTATGAATCTGCGATAAAAATTGTACATTCCTAGGAATCGTCGAAGTTCTTTCACAGTAGTAGGTGTTGGGTACTCTTGAATCGCCTGTACTTTATCTGGTAGAGGGCGAATTCCTTCTGCAGACACTTTATGACCAAGGAAAGTAATCTTCGTTACACCAAACTCACATTTTGCAGAGTTGATGAGCATGCCGTATTCCGATAGTCGCTGGAATAGTCGACGAAGATGTTCCTGGTGTTCAGCTTCCGATTCGGAGAAGATTAATATATCATCTATAAATCCATAGCAGAATGGTAGGTCTCTGAGCATTTCATCGATGAACCTCTGGAAGGACTGAGCCGCATTCCTCAAGCCAAAGTTCATGAATACGTACTCAAATAATCCAAATGGCGTAACCACTGCTGTCTTTGGTACATCAGGTGGATGAATTGGAATCTGGTTGTATGCTTTCACCAAATCGATTTTAGAAAATATCGTGCTTCCTGCTAGCTGATATGTGAAATCCTGAATATGTCTTATAGGATATTTGTCAGGTACGGTACGTGCGTTTAGAGCACGATAATCTCCACAAGGTCTCCAGGTGTTGTCTTTCTTGGGAGCTAAGTGTAGTGCTGAAGACCATGGACTTTCGGATCTGCGAATTATACCTGCCTGCAACATATCTTCGAACTCGGACTGTGCTGCTTTCAATTTTTCAGGTGGGAGCCGCCGAGGTCTGCTCGTGACAGGTGGTCCTGCTGTGGTTCGTATATGATGAACTGTACTGTGTTTTACCTCTTTATGTGCACCGGCTGGGCGAGTGATGTCAGGATACTCACGTAGTATTTTATGGTACGTGGAATCCCCGGTGATAACCTTCACTGACGAAATGGCTTCAGTAGCTCCAGTTGCAGGTACTTTGACAGAGAGCGTAGTAACTCCATCTATCAACCGATGCTGTCTGCAATCAACCAAGAGATTATAATGAGCGAGAAAATCGACGCCAATAATTGGTTTGCTGACGTCTGCTACCACGAATTTCCAGGAAAATTCCCGCCGTAATCCCAAATTCAGACGGATGTGAATCCAGCCATATGTTGTTATGATGGACCCATTTGCAGCGTAAAGATGATAGTTTGACCTTGATCGTCTTTCTTTTAGTGCCGTGCGTGGATATACGCACAAGTCTGAGCCTGTATCTATTAGGTAATTCACCTTGGAGATCTTGTCTGTAATGAATAGGCGGCCTGGAGTGGTGTGGCAGTCGTTGGCCGCTACTTCCGGCTGCCGTTGTAGTTTCCCGCCGATTTATTATTATATTCACACGGCGGAGTGCACTTCCTGGCTTTCTCACCAAAAATATTATGATACCAACATATTCTAGGATCACGTGATTTTGATCGGCTACGGGAGCGATTTTTATGCTGATAGGTTGTTCTCGATCGCGAACGTGATTCTCTAAGCTCACCTTGCAATGCAGCCACTTGTAACCTTAGTTCTTCCATCTGTCTAGACATTTCGTCAAATGCCGGATTTTTACTAGTGCTCGCAACATTCGACGTTGATGGCGTAATATCATGCACCCTATCAGCTATGTCTGCTAGCGTATCCAAAGGTCCCGGTGCAGCTGCAATTACTGTCTGTATATGTTGTGGTAATCGACTACACCAGAGGGTACTCAAAAAATCATCCGTTACAGAATTCTCGGCTAGCGCACGGAGACGTCTCAAAAATTGTGACGGTTTTTTATCGCCTAACTCTTCGTGATCGAGTAGTTGTACAACTTTATTTTGTTGTGAGGCCGACAATCTTTTAATTAATTCGGTCTTCAATTTTGTATACGGATTATTGAGAGGAGGATTATTAATTAAATCTTTTACCTCGACAGCGTATTGATAGTCCAGTGCTGTAGTGACGTTGTAGAATTTGGTAGACTCAGATGTAACTCCCGCCAAAATAAATTGACCTTCGATTTGTGAAAACCATAATGCCGGTTCTTGTGGCCAAAATGGTGGTATTTTCACCGCTACACGGCAAACTTCTTGGTTCGCCGCCTGTGGTGGGGTATTATTCGCGTCGATTGTCTTGCCGCCTTCCGCCATTTCGATGTTCACCGTTTCCTTTGTTCTTGCGTCCACGTGTTTCTTCTCGGGGTCACCAGTATGGGGGTGACTTACCTATGGTGCTCCAGTAAAAGTCACTTTGCAGCAATTCACATTTATTGAGATAGGCAAGATCACACACCAATATTTTAGCATTTAGCGTAAGCGGTATACACAAAGCAAAACGCGGGTATGTAAGCGTAATAGCTGAGAGCCAAGCAGCATGCATTCGCCGCTGGAGTGGTATCGCGACTGGCACAGATTAGACTTGTGTAGTTCCTGAGTGAGTAGTTCAATTGTACCAGTTCACCATACAAGCCGGTTCTTGTCACTCACTCTTTCTTGTCCCATGTAGTTCACTGCGTCATTTAGTTCAATGAGTGACAAAGAGTAAAAAGAACGGAAATACATAAAGCGTACGAGCTAGAATGAGAGAGATACGTTGTAATGCCAAAATTGCTCATAGAGAGCGAAAAGGACGGAAGATTCTGAAATTGTTCGTGATAAAACGAGACAGATAGTTTCGTGCGTGGTTGACTGACCGAATTAGAACTCTAAGGCTAAGGACATAAGAACCATAAGCTGTTAGCGAAAATATGCTATAGTAGTAGTACAAGGCTCAATTTTTATATTAATTATTATTTTAACCACTAAATAATTTCTTTTTACTCAAGCTTGACAGTCCTAAGCCTGTGAAAAGTTTGAAGGAAAATCAATATTTGGAAGGAAATTTATAAAATATTTAATTACTTACTTATTTAATACAAAAATACATCAAAATGATGCAATAGAACATAGAAGAATGTAGAAGGAATCAGTCAACAGAACTACTGAGTCGATTGAATCAAAGATACATTGAACTAAACGAACTAAATGAGTCAAAAGAACTACAGAAGCAATTGAACTAAACGAACTAAATGAGTCAAAAGAACTACAGAAGCAATTGAACTAAATGAACTAAATGAACTAGATGAGTGATATAGTTCATTTGCGTCAAAAGAACTGCATCTCTCTTTTCAGTTCAGTGAACTGTTTTGCGCAAGTCTAGCACAGATAACTATATACTAGCGACTGGTGCGCGGGGCGAGGTTCGAGTCGCGCGCGCATCGCGCCGCCGCCGGCCGGTTGCTAAACTGCATTCCATTGTGTGTACACCCCTCGCAACAGCTTTGTCTTTAAATTTGTGATTAATGAATTATTAAATATAATGTTTTATATATATATATATATATGTATATTATATGTATGTATGTGTGTGTTTGTATATATATATTTTGTATATGTATTGTTCCCTACATCCGCGATGGAATCCGAAACCACTGAACCGATTTAAATCAAATTTTGCACACGTGTGCAGTTTCATCCAACTTGAGATATAGGATAGTTTTTAACTCGATTTATACTAGCATTATTTTTTTATTGCAAATTATTTGTTCATAATTATCTAATGAGTACCATTTCTACTAATATAACAATCTTCTTAATACATAAAAATTACGTGTCACGTTGTTTGTCCGCGATGGAATCCGAAACTACTGAACCGATTTAAATTAAATTTTGCACACGTGTGCAGTTTGATCCAATTTAAGATATGGGGCAGATTAACTCAATTATGAAACAGAAGCACTTACAATTGTCATCAACATAAAGTTGTTTTGGTTTGAATGTGGCTCAGTAATATCTTTAGAGCCAAAACCAACCTCACTTGCACATGGTGCATCCCACCGGCTAGCAAAAGGGGCATTGGTGAAAGAGAAATAGGACATAACGACCCTATACTGGTGTAATCATAAAGATTTGATATTAATTGATCTTTGTTTTGTTGGTTTTTTTTTTCCGCCCCGTATAGCTGAAAATCTATTAAGAAATTGGAAAAATTAACGTAAAAATATTTAAAGGCGATACGAAGTTCGCCGGGCCATCTAGTGTTATAAATGTGAAAGTATGTTTGTTTGTTTGTCCTTCTTTCACGTCGAAAGTAACGAACGGATTGACGTGTTTTTTTTTTGGAGATTGTTTATGGCCTTGAGAGTGACATAGGCTACTTTTTATGCCGGAAAAACATCTTATTCTCACGGGAAAAAATAAAGTTCATAATCATTTGTCTTTCTTTCACGTCGAAAGGAATCTAAGTACCGACCTGTTTTTTTTAACAGGGATAATTTACGGTCTGGACAGTGACATGAGCTACTTTTAATCCCGGAAAAACATCTTATTTCCATGGCATAAAAAATAAACTTTGTAATCATTTGTCCTTCTATCACGTCGAAAGGAACCATTGTATGTATGTATATATATAATATAATGTATATATATGTTTTGTATTGTTTTACGATCCTTCAGCGTCAGAGGTTCGAGGGTTCGATCCCCGCAGAGAGCAAACATTTATGTGGTGCCAATATTATAAGTGTTAAAGTAAATAAATTCATCCGCAGACGATAGTGATTAAAATTCGTACATATTGGTACTACGTTTTATCCCACGAAGTAAAAAAATTGCAACAAGAAAAAAATATACACAAATGAATGGCAGCGCTCCTGGACCACGTGGGCGAAGCCGCGGGTAACAGCTAGTTGCTAATAAAACGAACTGGTCCTTTTGCTTTTAGGATGTCATGCTCATAAGGCGTTTTACTTAAATGTGCATACGATACGAAAGGAATATGAAGTAGGTAGTTAGTAAAAAATAAAGTCTAGGCTTGATTTCACAGTTTCTATTCAATAATTAAAATTCACAAAATTCAACAATAAATACGCACAAAACACATGTTATCTTGTATTATCTGTGCCATCACAAAATAATATTTATATACGTTATATTATAATGTATTTTGTGATACCACTGCCAAAGTACACTCAGTTCCCTAAGATAACAGCCCCCTTACCACCATCTCTTATTGCAAATCAAATGGAATAGAGTCGCTTATTCATTGGTATAAATAAGCATTCTATTCAGTTATTGAATCGTAATAAGAGATGGTGGTAAGGGGGCTGACCACTCTGTCATACAGTTCAGTATGGCAAAATAGTCACTTATCATAGGAAACTGACTGTACATCGATTATTATCGCCACCATTCCCCCCCCCCCCCCCCCCCCCCCCTTCCGTCACCGAACAACACGTACTGGCTTGCGGTACCACAAATTCACCGTTGGTATCATTCCGTCGCGTACTAAAAACTTTGCCAACTCCTATCTATGTCGCACTATTAAACAGTGGAACGCGTTGCCGGCATATGTATTTCCTCAATCATACAATATGGGATCCTTCAAGCGAAGCGTGAAGAAGCATCTTGTAGGCCAGCATGGCAGCGTCAACTGACAAGACATCTAGGTCTCTTGTCCGTTGCCGTTGCGATTGGGGCTCTTCTTTTCGCTTACCATCAGGCGAAGTGGAGCCAATATGCTGAGCTAATAATTTAAAAAAAAAAAAGGTAGATGTCAAAAATAATCCGGTTAACAATTTCAATTTTGCAATTATTGATTAATTCTTATTTTTGACATGTATCATAATATATTGACATACATTATATTGACATAACAAAAGGTACTTATTTGAATTGGACAATTTAATTTTTATTCCTATTTTTGACATTGCTATTTTATACGTGCAGGTGAAGTTGGCTTTGGTTCAAAGATGTTGATAAACCACTTACACCCCAAGGTTCATTTTTAAAATTCACACCGGGCTCTCGACTATTCTCATATAACAAAAGTAGTGAACTTTAAAAATAAACTTTATGCCAATGACTTAAAATTCTATTTTAAATGCCACCAAAATATTCTCTCCTCTCCGAGCCGGTCTACGCTCTATACAAAACTGTATAGAGTGTAGACCGGCTCGGTCTACACTCTATACAGCACACCCTAAATCTGACTTCAGCAATATAACACCTGAATCAATTAACTATGTATCTAATAAACATAACACTTACATAGCTATAACTTAACTATTCCCAGTCTTTACTTTCCAGTCCATGGTTTTTATAACCATTATCATTGACGTATTTAGGATAATATAAATATAAATATTTCTGGACAATTTACACAGCGCCATCTAGTCCCAAATTAAGCGCAAAGCTTGTGTTATGGGTACTAGACAACTGATAAATGTACTTTTTTTTTGTAAATACATAAATACATAGAAACGCCCAGACCAAGACAAACAGACATGTTGAATCTTTAAAGAGCTTCTGCTGGCCAGTGTTTTACTCATGATGACATGAGGATTATTTTTAGCAAAATACCACATGTGACAGCCAGCGCCTGCGTGATGGGCCGCAGGACAATGGAGTCCAGCCCCCCTAGCCAAGTGTAATTCGTAGCGTAACGAACGTTAGATAGATCACGTGACATTGTCAATTCTCATACTAAAAGTTCGATTTTGACAAATGTCACGTGATCTATCTAACGTTCGTTACGCTACGAATTACACTTGGCTAGGGGGGCTGGAATTGAAGCGACAAAATTACACTCGTTTCATATCGTCTCGGGTGGAGTTTCTAGAAACTTGAGAAAATATATCAGTTTAACTCCCTTCGTATCAGAAGGTCACATAAGCAAAATTACCATGATGCATGATGATAGGTCGTTTTACTTTCATGACCTAAACGTCATGAAAGTAAAACGACCTACTAGTAAAACGTCTGAAAACTAAAATAGTCAAACTAGGAAAACGTTTGAAATGAAAAACGTCATATCATAATATGTATATTACTTCTACAAGTGGCCGATACTAAATAAAGCCAGTCATTTTTATAATAAGGAAAAAGAGAAATTTATAAAAACTTGAATGTACTGTCGCGGTCCTGTCGCGAATCATCTAGAATGAAACCTTCCAGAATAGTCGCCGCATACTTCGCTGCAAGCAATAATGACCCGTATGTCTACTGTTCATAACACTATGACATGAAAATGTTCGAGACACATTACGATCTCTACCGAAGGGAAGTACATACATGTACATACGAGAACATTCGGGAACCCTTGCCGGCGGATATAAATAGCGACCGCCGCGGCGCAGAGTTGAGTTCAGTTTGGACTTCGGAAGAGTAAACTTCGAGCGAATCTACCTGAGATACAAGTATAACCTACGACCTCAGCGATACTATTAGACTTCGATTTGACCTACGATTTGGAATCTTCGTGTGGACTTCGTGTTGTGAAGACCTGCAGACCAGACTCTGCGTGACTAAATCCGCGCAAGTTGTCATTGGCGTTTTACATCCAAATTTAGATCCCTAGCTCGTAACAGTACAATAACGCATCGCCAAGTACTTTTGTCAAACATGACGTTTTTCATTGCAGACGTTTTACTAGTAGGTCATTTTACTTTCATGACGTTAATGCATCAGGGTTATTTTGCTTATTTGACCTTTTGATACGGAGGGGTTTAACTTAATTACCGAATGAGATGCAAAACCATAAGAATGGCGTACCGAGCGCGACACTATCGTCCTATATACGCCAATGACCATTATTTACATTCCACGCTAATTCCTTATCAATATTCGTATACATAATTAGTGAGCCTCTATGAAGTAATTAATATGTGATTATATATTTGTGACTAATTGAGTAAGAATCATACACTGAAACGTTATGATATGAGGCCAATCATAAATTACGTCACACGTTAAGGGCGAGGGAGGGGGGTCGACGAAGTGTGATATTGTGTAACAAGGGGGCGGGAGGGGTCCTAAATTTCGTGACGTGACATTTCAAAATGTATTATAATCTAAGTGTTAAAACACCAACTTTGAATTATTACGTAGTATAGAAAAAAAAAAAAAAAAAAAAAAAATTAACGAAAAACTCAAAAACATTTGCAATTTTACAACTTTAGATGTAAAATTGCAAAATATGTGACGACACACTAGGGAGAAGGGAGTCTCACAAATGTGACAAGCTGTGACAAATACGGGGGGAGGGGTCAAAAAATCATGAAATTCGTGTCACGTAATTTATGGATGGCCCCTTATTATATTCGTATACATAGTGAGACTCTATGAAGTAATTAATATATGATTTGTAATTTGTGACTAATTGAGTAAGAACACTGAAACATTATGATATGCGTTACTACTCGAACCTGTCCCTAAACAAACACCGATCATTGCTCATGACACCACTTGTGTGTCATGGGCAATCTCTATTGGTCATGACACCACTTATGTGTCATGACCAATCTTTATTGGCCAATAATGCCAATGACACATTGCTAGTAATTGGTGTTACCTAATATCTATGGTAATGATAGATAGATAATATTTTACATCACATTAATCCATTGATTACCGGCTTAAGTATTAAGAACTTTATCCTCATGCTGCCATACATACTATATAAGGCTAGACGCCGAAGGGCGATTTTGGCATGTGATTAATAATTTTTTGGTACGCCGATGGGAGACACATCGGCACTGAATGGGTTTATAATAAATAAAAAGTTTTGATACGTGTTAGAGATGGTTTTTGTATGGCAATACATGGTAGCAAGCCACCATACGACAATGTACAATAAGTTGTCGTATAGATGAAGAAAAAAAATTTAGCCTCTAAAAGACCAGTATCCAAGGAGTAAAACTAATTATAAAATATATCTTCCTTGAAAAGTTCAGCAAAAAAGGAACAGACACCAATTAGCGTCATATGAAGTAAAAATATATACAAATGTAGAGTTTTTAAAGACTAGTATCCTGGGCCGTAAAATTAACCGAGACCAGTGGCGACGTCTAAAGTGAGGCGGCAAACTCCTTTGTAATCGTTCATAAAAATTATGTATACATATTTATTTATAATGATAATATCTTTTACATTTATATCATACAATTTTTGTCATTTATGTTTCTAATAAGCCTCATGTGTTATTAATTTAAATATAATAAAAAATAATTACAGAAACCAGTGGCGACCTCTATAGTGAGGCGGCAATCACAAATCACCTTCGTAATCGAGCATAACTACAAATTACTTAAAATTAAATATATTTTTATGTTCCTAAAAGCCTCATGTTTTATTAATTATAATATAATAATCTCTTAAAAATGATTATAGATTTTTAAAAGTGATTACAGACTCAAGACTCTAAAATGAGATAACAAACTGAAATCTCCTTTGTCATTGAGCATAACAACCAAATTACTTAAAATTAAATATATTTTTATGTCACTAAAATAATCAATCACAGATCCGATTAAATTTTCCCCTTTATGTTTCAAAAAAGTCATATATACAACGTGTAACTCCAAGTACGCATAACCTCGAACATCCCAACTGAGTTTTATTATTATATAAATTGATATGTCTAAGTAATCATTTTGAAAAAAAAAACAAATGCTCGGAGATATGAACACTTTTTTGTTTTCCTAATAATTCTAATAGTTTCTGAGCTCTGTGGCGCTTTTCTCATCAAAAAAACACGCTAATGGCTACGATAGGCAAATATTATTATCAAAGAGCGAGCATCGCATCAATGACGCGTAAGCGCCGCTCTCTGCACGGCGCTTAAGACTTTTTGGACGCGGCGGTATTACGTTTGTTTACCTACTTCACATTTTTTCGCTTGATTGTCGAGCGCAATTTAACAATAGACATGGCAATTAAAAATAGTAATTAAAACCAGTTATTAAACCAGTTACTTTAAAAATGGTTGAAAATTATGGAATTGATTCTACTCATGATTCTGAACAAACTATTTTTAGGTTTTGCGTACTTGAAGTTACACGTTGTATATCATGTTTTATTAATTAATAAATATAAATAATCTTTTTCACTTAACATACATCACAGTATAAGTAATAGTACTACGTACAGTATGGCCACTCCCTGTCGCCCTCTCGTGTCGAACTCACTTCTCCTCTGAGACAAATCTGGAACAATTTGTATGGCGCCGCACGCACACACGCTCATTCACGATCAATGACATCGGTACAGAGCGGGTATGAGCGTGTGGAACCAATCTGGAACATAGTTTAAATAATAGTACTAGAGTACGGCCGCTCCCTGCCGCTCACTCCATACAAACTGGATGATGGAGCATACAAACTGTTCCAGATTTGTCTCAGAGGGGAGGTGAGGTCGACATGAGAGAGCGGCAGAGATCGGCCGTACTCTAGTACTATTATTTAAACTATGCTATCACCATAGAATGCTAAAATAAAGCACAAATATTCAATATGTAATCTGCCCACAGAGAATTTAAAAAGAAAAATATAAATACTTAACTCTTCGCTTTGTCTCTCTCATGCTTTTTTTTATGCGCTAAAAACGATTGCTTGAAAACCTTTTTATCGCATACATCACACGTGGTAAGCACTGTTGGACTGTACGTAGGATATTCATTACTAACGTCAAGCACATCAGTGTTTAAATCGTTAACTTTTATAGCAGTGTTCTCACTGAGCCTCCGTAAGACTAGAGTATTCGGACTGGTTTTACGTATCTCTAAGATTTTATTTGAATTCATAACCTTTTCAAACCATATTTGGTTCACTTTCTTGCTGTAGAAGTAGGGTACTTTTGCTTTTAAGTTGAAATGTACTCTTCGTATGTGATATCGTAGATTTATGTCGTTGAAGAAATTCTTTTCGCATACATGGCAATACTGATTCACTGCGCATTGGGCCAACCTGAAATATACAAATATTTAAATATAATAATAATATAATTCTGCAAGGGGCCTCTACGCGTTGGATCCATATCCCTGCCAGAGTCCAAGAGAGATACATATAATAGAATAATATAGTATAAGCGAGGTAACGCAGCTAGCATTATATTATTAGCATTGAAATTATAATAAATAGTTGTATTTAAAAAAAAATACTAAAAGTTATTTTATTATAGGTATTACCTCGATTTGTTGTTGTCCATATTGCTTGTAGTTTTCAACTCCTTAGAATCCTTTACACACAGTCTAATATGATCTGTTAGTGATTTCTTCTCTTCAAATTCGATACCGCAATAATCACAAAAGTATTTTTTATCACTTCTCAGCATATTTGCTTTTATATCGGGCGAACAGCTTTCTGTCATTTTAAACACCTTTTCAGAAAGATATTTTGTGATGTAAGTAATGTATATTCGGAACTTTTCCTTAACAGTAAAATTTTATTACGTATCGGCTATAAAATCACATTATTCCCAATGAAATTGAATGAATAAATGATTGATTGTACAGATTTCGTTTCTTTTTTGTAATTTCTACGCATGCGTCTGCGTTTCACGATTTAAATCACATATGTTTGCTTGCCAAATTGAAGAAAAATCTAAGTTACTATGAGATAAAATAATAAACCTATTTTATTTCAGTATATTACAAAGTACTCCGTCTGTGATATTCTAGTAGCATGTATGACATTTATGTGATGTATGTTTACAAAACGTTTTTTTCTGTGACATTTGAAACATACAATTTTGAACCTTATGCCGCGTTTACCATACGCTTGTTAGAGTCAAAGGCAAGAATCAAACAGTAAACACATGCCAAACATCAGACTGCAACAGATACTGCTCCACATACACGCTTCGCAAGCACATTAGGTACACTCCGTACACTACACAGCGGTTTACCTTGCGAAATAGATACAAACGTCAATCACGAGCAACAAACACCCTTCCCTAAAAGGCGTTTGTTGAAGTAAAACTTCTGGCACCCTTTATTTGGGGAGTAAGCTGGTGAATGCGTGACGAGAACGTTACGAAAAGTGTGATCGGGAGAGGCGAACAGAAGTTGAGAGGGAGATATAAGTAACAGTTTTACTTCAGTCGTGTGTGGTATATAGCACCCTCGTTTTTTTTTTGTTTGGTGTTTAACCATTATTCTGTGGTTTAACTGTTGTTTGGCAAGCGTGTGGTGGGCGCCACATGCTTAAAGAAAAAACGAAGTTTTAATTGAATCTATCAGTGTGACGGGGTTTTCTGGCGGGAACTTGTTGAGCACGATTGTGCTTCTAAACAAGTTTTCATATTTTGATTGATATTGATTCTTAACAGAGATAGTGCATTATAGTGCACGTGATCATGCAAGTGCATAAAATTAGGAATGTTATCGATTCAATTGAATTCTTCTCTAAGGCAAGGCGTTCGTGGTGTTCTCGTCAATGACAATACTTTTTTATTATCCATTATTCAATCGTAGGTATGTGACTGCCTACGTGGTGGTGACTGCTACGAAAGGGCTATAGGGCCATTTCGTCACAGGCACAGAAATAAAAAAGGACTAGAAATAACAAGTGGGCGTTACCCGCGTAGGTCAATATACTCCAATTTGGCATATCTCGATCGTCGCATATCTCAGTCGTCATTTGTCACAGCCGCGGAAACAATCATAGAAAAAAAATATAAAAATGCCTTCTTGTGCCATATTATCATGTAAGAATAATAGTAGCAAAAATAATGTGTCTAATGGTGGCATTTCATACCATCGGTAAGTAATATTTCTCATTATTTTCATTATTTAATAGAATTTAAGCATATTCAATAAAATGCACAAACGCGAACAAACTAAAGTAACCTTTATGCGTTTAATTTTAAGGTCAAATTTCTAACGCACTCCACGTCTCTTGTTTAGAACATTCTAGCGTTAATCGATTAGTGATGTGACTCATGTATCGTCAGTATTTATTTACTTGATTATTTACTCCCATCACGATATTGAAACAGTATAATTTTTGAATTATGAAAAAATATTATATCATAATTATGAACATAATATAATAAATTGTAAGAAATGTTATAAATTATAAATAAATATAGGCAGGCATAAGAAACCAGCTGTAGCGCGAGGCTTCGCTCGCGTAGCACTTCGTTGTCTCATATAAAGTATCCTATATATTAATCCAGACTATCTATATTTGTGCAAAATTTCATCTAGTCTGATCAAGTCACAAAGTTCTAAACATCCTCACAAACTGTCGCATTTATAATTATTAGTGTGAACTATGATTTCACCTATCATCATCATATATCATCATAATTAATAAGTTTTTTCAAAAAAATATTTTTTGGGACAAGCTTCTACGGCAGCTTTTACGTTTATCATGTATTGTCATCCAAACAAACGTGTACTACAAAATTTCAGCTCAATCGGTTGAAAATCTGTCTCAAAATTAAGTTGCACCACCCGAATGCATTCCACCCGAACAAACATTGTTACATACTGACATACATACATTGTAAGTTGAAGAAAAGATTGTAAAAATATTCAATTTTATGGTACCAAAAATTATAATAGGTAGATATTCATTAATCCGGTAGCAGTACTCGGTGATACTTGGTGTTCCTCATTACTACATCACTTCGAAAAGTAGTGATATCGACATTCGTGCAGTACGGTCATTCAAATATCAGCCTTTAGTCAAGGACAGAAGTCATAATATTAAAATCAATATTAGTAGCGCCACCTTGCGTCGATTAGCTATACTGTTTAGAATCTGACAGAATAAGAAGTACAGCTATTGCTCACTAGATGCTTATTCGGGATTTAATTGTTTATGAACCGTGTCATAACTGCATAAGGTTGAATTTAAACTAACATATTTTTGTATATATGTCATTTTTTACAGTATTTTTAGACCAATCATAGCACAAACATGCATGTAGTAACACGTTAACATTTTGCTTTACATGTGTGAGTTTGGCGACAAAGGTTTTCTTACTAATAGCACAGTATAAGTAATAGTACTAACGTACAGTATGGACACTCTCTGCCGCTCTCACTAGTCGACCTCACCTCCCCTATGGAACCGATTTGGAACCGTTCGCAAGGAATGCCACAACGTACGAATTGACGTCGCTTGTATTTTATTTTCCATTCAGTTTAAAATAATATGCGAGTATGTAAAAGATGAGAGTTATTTGTGCAGTGGATGGATGTCTCAACAGATGGAAGGTAAAAAAAAAACAATTTGGATGGATGGATGAATGGATGGACGGACGGACGGACTGATTGATGGATGGATGGATGGATGGATGGGTGGATGGGTGGATGGGTGGATGGGTGGGTGGATGGGTGGATGGGTGGATGGATGGATGGATGGGTGGATGGATGGATGGACGGGTGGACGGGTGGATGGATGGATGGATGGGTGGATGGATGGATGGATGGGAGGATGGGTGGATGGATGGATGGGTGGGTGGGTGGATGGGTGGATGGATGGATGGATGGGTGGATGGATGGATGAATGGATGGATGGGTGGATGGATGGATGGATGGGTGGATAGGTGGATGAATGGATTAATGGATGGATGGATAGATGGATGGATGAACGAGCAAACGAGCATTAGTTTATAAAAAATGCTATGCAATAGCTTTACCGCGGCAGTCCCCAAGTGTCACACGTTTTTTTTTTCTTCACTACGCCCACCTGATGTGAAGCGGTTACCGTAACCATATTAACGCTCGCAATATTAATTATCGCTCGCGCGCTGCCATCCCCGCTGCCACCGCAGCAACTCCATCCTCTCTGGTGACCTCACTCACTCGCAGGAACACAACAACCCCCAAGGAAATTGTTATTTGACTGCGGTATTCTGTGAGGTGGTGGTACTTCGTCAGTCGGGCTGCTTAAAAAATTCGCTATGTCCTACCTCTCTTTTCGTCAGAGCCTCGTCTGTCAGTCAGCAGGGTGTACCCCGTGCAGGTAAGATTGGCTTTGGTTCAAAGATGTTGATGAACCACTTATACCCCCTTACATGTCCGACTAATAATTGAATAATGTCAGCCCTAGAGAACGTCACTCAAACATAGGCACGTGTACAGACGTCATTTGGTTACTACATGCAAAAGCGCCATTTTTGTATGGAGTGGCCGGGGTTTGCTAATAGGTCGTCATACGATTTCTACCTGTTTTTTTATTTCTGTGGTCACAGGTCATATGACAGGACACTATTAATTTAACAAAATTACACAATTACATACAATTGGTGAGTAGGAGGGAGATAAAGTTGCAAAATGATGATGATAATCAAAAAGCAGAGCAAGAATCTTATTCCTGAAAACATTTTTCGATATTTCTTGATAATGGCGGAATCATGTAGGCGATGTAGGTCTGTGGGCGGAATAATCTTCGATTGAAGAGTTATCGCCATTCTAATAATAAAGATAAATCGCTGTTTTTGACACTGATAGTGATTGTTGTCTTCTCCCTTATTTAGCATTGCCAACTTGCGGCGGAATTCCTCAAACTACGGGGAATCTCAAGTGGTTTGGGAATATTGTGGGGATAGACTGCGCGGATAATTAGGAAAATTGGACTTCTCATTGTTTAATATTATTAATAGTCCGAATTGTAACACTCCTTCAAGTATCTACTATATTTTTCATTGCGACACATTTAAATTTTGGCTTTATTTCAGCATTATTATTCTTTGATTAAATTGTAAAATACGTTTGTGTTTCATATAATGTTTTACATGAATTATAAGTGTGTATTTGCAAAAAAAAAATGTATTTAATTACATTTGTCAGTTTTTCTAGTACCCATAACACAAGCTTTGCGCTTAATTTGGGACTAGATATAATATGTATCTAATCGGGGGGCACGGCAGTGCCCCCGCCAAGTCGAGCGCGAAGCAAACATTGCCGTACCATCCTTTACTGGAACCATTTCGCCGCATTTTCAGGCCCCTATTTGAGAACCTCTGGATAAGACTAGAACGAAGAAATTTTCGTCATCTAGTAAGCTATAATCACATACTTAAAATCCAAAATTTCAAGTCTGTAAGTCATTTAGTTCCGAAGTTAAGTTTCGCATTTATGACACTCACTCATTCACTCACTCATGATCATCAGAATAGAACTAGTACTTCCCATAGACTCAGAGAGCTGAAAGGTACAGAGTTAGGGTTTAATGGTCACATAAAGGGAAAACTATAAAAACTAGGACAATCGAAGATCTGGAGTACCTGGTGACCCTGATTAGAAAACACAAGAGCCCAACCAAACTATTAGAGATCGACATACCGCCTTTACAAAAAATATTCAACTTGGCCGCTTCATTTGATGTCAAAAATCGAAGGTCTGAAGTATCTGATGAAGAACCCTCAGCTGGTCTCAGCTGTATTAGAGATGTGGTAATGCCCCTTCTACTATTGGTACATAAAAAAATCGACTGTCATTGCAAAAATCCAGCGTAGTGGGACACATCTTCTAATTTAATCTAGCCTATAGCGTCCCACTGCTGGGCGAATGCCTCCCCTTCTGCTTTTAATACGCATACATATAAAATTAAAGGAAAACTTTGGATAAGACTAGACTGGCTTTTATACTTATACTTACAAGTTTACAAGAAGAAATAGTCGAACGATTAACTTTATCCTACTCGAACATTACGCAAATTAAATAAATAAATTACACTAAAATATTAATTAATGAATTGGACTAAGTGGCGGTGCGCACACGTCGCTAGATGGCGCTGACTGTATTTTAAAACGCGCTTACTTTTGTTTTTTCGATAACCATAGATGGCGAAGTGGCAACCGGCCGCGTTACAGTCGTTTACGATATTCTTCTACTGCGGTTGAAAACATTTGCTAGGGATTACGAGGGATTATTTGCATTTCGTTGTTTTGCTTGCTTATTATTTCGTGAGGTTTGCTATGGTTAATTAGCAGGTTGTTATTATAACAATTCGAAAATTACAATAGGTTATGAATTTTATGATTAGTGACGGATTACTGAATTGTTAGTTATTTAGTACTCTTAGTTTTCTAGGTTTCATTTACAGTTAGGCAGTACTTTGAATCGCGCGAATGGGCAATACGAAAAACTGTTGCTACTGTACAAAAATCAGAACCGGAAAAAAATAAAAGATAGATTTGTAATAATAAAAAAAAACTACTCCTAAAAACTGTGTCAAATAAGAAAATCTAGTAAAATAAATCAATATGCCCGTTTCTACAAAAAGAAGTGAAATCCCACCAAAAACATTCTGTAAAAAACTAGCCAAGTCTCGATGGAGCTGCTTGTTTATCTCTAAAAATTTATGAAATCTAGACAAAGTCGTGCCAAGTCTAAGGTTCCTTACTGCGATTTCTTTATTATTATAGTTAATGTTGTGTGATTTGATTCATAATTTCACTGCTAAATAAACATAACTGAAACTTGTTTTATTTCTTCAAATAATTTTGAGGGGAAAATGTGGGAAACTACAGATTTTTCTCACCATAGTTGGATAATTTAAATAAATTTAACTTTAACTTGTATTATTGGCGAGTATGATAAACTAGAACTGGCAACCCTATTCTCATCTCAATTGTCAATAATTTAGATTTCTATTTTGTTTTTTTTTATAATTTTATTCTGAAATTAATCAATAAACAAATGATATTACATTCATAATGAATAATTAGTCACTATATTGCTTAACATTGTTCTGTAGACCAAATACAACAATGGGGAAAAACAAAATGATCGCAAAAAGCTGTCCAAAATGTGAAATGCAAGTATGTATGAGAGTCATGTTTGACTATTGTTTCATTTTTATCATCGTTAATCCTATATGCATATAATCTACGACATTGTTCATCCCCGAAGCATACTTATGGAGCATTTCACGTGAAGCGGACAGGTAAAAAAATTTGATGTTTCCGATTTTAGTAATATTTGATTATGTTATACCTGTATATGTCCTCGACCCGGATACATAATATTTTTACAGTATAAAGTCTGGTTCATGAGTTAAAGGACTTTAAAGTTTTGACTAACCGGCAGGCATGCGCTACTTAGAAGCCCATTACCTAGTTGTAAAAAATTACAATGAAATAAATAAAGTAGTAGAATTTATTCTTCAATTAATGAGCTTTTCAATTGCATTTTTGAATATTAAAAAAAATATATTTTTTTGGAAAAAAAATAGAATTTAATTTTTGAAACTTGTATTTCACAAAGTTCGACCATTTTTATTTTTTTTTATTTATTTTCTAAAAAATGCTAATAGTGTATAGATAATCCTTGCCAAGTTTCATAATGGGCGTGGAAGTCGTTTAGGAGCTAGACCGGTTAGAGTGCCGAAGCGCAGCGGCTGGTGTCGGGTCGCGCTTGCTGCCGGCTAGCGCGAGCTCACAGGAATTGATTAATCAAATTTTTTTTCATAATTTTATCATACTTTGATGTACCTAAAATTACAATAAGTCATTATGTTACTATAACTCATAGGTTTATTTACAATTTTATAAGCTTTACTGCTTTTTTTGCTCGTGCGTTTTACTATGATACCTTCAGCAGTCGGAATGGACGCATGGTATTTCTTTGTGCCTGGTATGGTCACTGAAGACTCAAATCTATATCTCCTACATAGCAGACCAACAAGCTCAGTATTTTAAATAGTCAATATAGAAGGAGACATTATTACTCAATGCGATTTTGCCGAAAACTACAATTTTATAGTTCAAGATGCTGCCCAATCATTTCACTGGAACAACGACCAAGCCACACTCCTGACATCCGTGTATTATTATAGAAAAGAGCAAAATTTAGAACACGGAAGTATTGTAATGATATCAGACGATTTAAGACACGACACTGGTACTTTCTATACCTTTCAAAAAATTTTGCACGAGCATTTTCAGAAAAACAACATAACTGCTAAAAATATATATAAATTACTGACGGGGCATCACTACACTTCGAAAACAGATTCAATTTCATTAACCTGTTCCATTTTAAACAGGAGTTTGGTACAGACGTAGAATTACATTTTCATGTTACGAGTACATCATATGGCAAAGGGCCGTGTGATGGCTTCGGTGGAAACTTGAAATGCCTGGCGGCACGGGCTAGTTTACAGTCGGCGTCAAACAAAGTCATCACGACACCTAAGCGGTTGTACGAATGGGCTAAAGCGGCAATGCCTCAAACGAATATATATTATGCTCAGAAAGAGAAAATTGAAGGCAACAGATGTTTTCTCAAAAGCCGATTTGAGTCTTCAGTGAAAATACCAGGCACAAAGAAATACCATGCGTCCATTCCGACTGCTGAAGGTATCATAGTAAAACGCACGAGCAAAAAAAGCAGTAAAGCTTATAAAATTGTAAATAAACCTATGAGGTATAGTAACATAATGACTTATTGTAATTTTAGGTAGATCAAAGTATGATAAAATTATGAAAAAAACTTTGATTAATCAATTCCTGTGAGCTCGCGCTAGCCGGCAGCAAGCGCGACCCGGCACCAGCCGCTGCGCCTCGGCACTCTAACCGGTCTAGCTCCTAAACGACTTCCACGCCCATTATGAAACTTGGCAAGGATTATCTATACACTATTAGCATTTTTTAGAAAAAAAATTAAAAAAAATAAAAATGGTCGAACTTTGTGAAATTCAAATTTCAAAAATAAAATTCTATTTTTTTTCCAAAAAAAAATATTTTTTTAATATTCAAAAATGCAATTGAAAAGCTCATTAATTGAAGAATAAATTCTACTACTTTATTTATTTTATTGTAATTTTTTACAACTAGGTAATGGGCTTCTAAGTAGCGCATGCCTGCCGGTTAGTCAAAACTTTAAAGTCCTTTAACTCATGAACCAGACTTTATACTGTAAAAATATTATGTATCCGGGTCGAGGACATATACAGGTATAACATAATCAAATATTACTAAAATCGGAAACATTAAATTTTTTTACCTGTCCGCTTCACGTGAAATGCCCCTTATCTCAAATGAAATGATAATATGTCTGATGAACGGCCCGGCTGATGGAAAGCAGTTACGGTAGCATATGAAAACTAAATCTTTACGCCCTTTTTGAAAAACCCCATGCTGTAGTCTCCTGAGGAAACTTCTCTGGGACCGCACAGTACGCGACCACTTGGCTACAATGTGTGAGTATGAATTCCATGTCGATGGTTAGCGGTGCGACTGTAGAAGGAGGCCGTGGGCATCATGTCAAACAACTACTTTGAACCAGGGGCGGACTAAGGTCCAGGCAACGTAGGCACGTACTTAGGGCCCATAATTTTTGGGGCCCGAAAGTAAAATTTTTAATTTTTATTTTGGAAGTGAAAACTTCTTTAGCAAGTTTCGAAATACAATGTTGCCTAGGGCCCGATTTGGCCTTAATCCACCACTGCTTTTGCCTTATAAGATCACTTCATTGTCGGTCTGTCTGTCAAGACCCTCTATGTCGAGAATGTGTGGAGGTATCAACCTGAAATTTCAACTGTATATGCAGGTCTACAGTCCCATGAAGTTGTAAAAAAATCAAACTGCCAAGTTTACGTAAAAAAAAGATACGGCCGTTTATTCAGCAAAAAATGCATATTTCGACACATTCTCAAGGGAAACAAAACTATAGGATACTATGAAATTTGGCAAGTAACATCATGATAGATTACAAATACAAGAATAAATAACAAAACTATACATTTGTAATTAAATCTCAAAAAATAGGGGGTTAGATTTCTGAAGTATTTATAATGATCCTACGTACGGAACCTTCGGTGGGCGAATCCGACTCACACTTGTCCAGTTTTTTTATTGTTACTTATGATTCCTATTTGTTACCTATGGTTCCTTTTTGTTACCTATAGTTCCTTTTTGTTACTTGATTCCTTTTTGTTACTTATGGTTCCTTTTTGTTACATATAGTTCCTTTTTGTTACTTATGATTCCTTTTTGTTACTTTTTTAGTGCACAAAAGATCCGACAGGGTCGACGTGCCACCGGTGCTACAGCACTGGACCCATTTCAAGATAAGATACTTATGGTTTCTTTTTGTTACTTATGGATTCCTTTTTGTTACTTATGATTCCTTTTTGTTACATATAGTTCCTTTTTGTTACTTATGATTCCTTTTTGTTACATATAGTTCCTTTTTGTTACTTATGATTCCTTTTTGTTATATATAGTTCCTTTTTGTTACTTATGATTCCTTTTTGTTACCTTCCTCCGTCCGCGCAAAAACGGATACAAAGTTTTTGCTTCACATATTAATATAATAATATTGGTGAGAGCCTTTATAATTTTGGTTATCCTTGTGATTTCAAGGTGGCAGTTGCGTCAAAAGCTTGCAAGTGTGGACACACATTCTTCGCTTCTCGCCGTGCAGCCGACAACCTTCCAGCTGTTGAAGATATCAGACGAAGAACTGGCCGAGTCAGACGGGCACAACCACAGTTTTATGATGCACAACAATTTCAGAAACAGATTAAGAAAAGGGTAAGTGCTTGATTACCTATTTACACATTACGAGCCCAGTTTATGATAGGCAATGGTTTTTGTTTTTGAGGGTTCCAGATTTAATACCCACACAATATAAACATTTTTATTTTATTTATTTATTTTTGGAAGATTTTTTTTGTTTTTTTTATACTACGTCGGGTGATAGACAAGCATACGGCCCGCCTGATGTGGAGCGGTTACCGCAGCGATATTAACGCTAGCAACATAAAATATCGCTCGCGCGCCGCTGCCAACGCAGCATCCTGAAGGAAGGATCAAGGAAGGATCCTTTCTGGAGACCTCAATCACTCACAGGAACACAACAACCCTCAAGGGAATTGTTATTTGGCTGCGGTATTCTGCGAGGTGGAGGTACTTTCCCCAGTCGGGTAGCTTACAATTACGCTCCCTACGTCTGTCTCTATTCGCCAGAGCTTCGTTTGTCAGTCAGCAGGGTGTATCGCTTGCAGATGAAGTTGGCTTTGGTTCAAAGATGTTAATGAACCACTTGCACCCCAAGATTAATCTCAGAATAATAATAATGATGATTGCTAATGAACAATGTTCTTTGGCTGCGAAATTCTGAGAGGTGGAGGTACTTCTACAGTCGGGCAGCTTAAAATTACGCTTTTCCCTACTATTTTCCAATGTTTAAAAATTGTATAAATCATTTAACAATATCGTAAAATACACAAAATTATAAAGATCTGCAAACTTTCATTCTAATATCTTCTGTCCGACTTATTTTAGGGTCGATCAAAGTTTGGCGGGAAAGTCCATTTTAAAAGTATGAAATTATTAAAAAATAATATTTTCATTGCAGAGGCAATAAAAAATGCTATAACTTTTATTATGATACTAATTACATAAACGTAATATTTAACATAGCTGTCGTACAAATTTCTGATTTGATGCATACAAAATACAAACTTGTGACGTCATAATTCGGTAGTCTTTTGTATGGAGCGTTTTGGGGCAATCTAAAAATTGTGATTTTCAAATTACTATATCTCGAGAGATTTTTGCGCTATCGAAGTAATTCTCTCACCTATGGTTATATTATGGAGACGTCCCTACATATCAAACCGAAAAAAATGTTAGTCAAATAGCCTATTCTTTAAAATCATATTCATTAGTGATGTAACAGATTTAACGGTTTTAGTAATGCCCGATTCTTAGATTGAATTTGGCATTGTGGCTTCACTCATATAATGATGTAATTACATCTACATACCTATAAATGTAATTAATTACATATAATATTTCCATAGGTACAATAGACATGGAGCTCCAATTTGTGAGACTAATCTTACCCTATGTCAATTTCGTTACAGTCTCCAAAGAAGAGGTCCCTCGACGAAGACTTCAAATCTGGAAAGGATAAAGAAACTGGTATGTAGGAATTACACTTGCCTACTATCACACGAATCATTCTTCCTTCCTGGTGACCTCACTCACTCGCAGGAACACAACAACCGTCAAGCGAATTATTATTTGGCTGCGGTATTCTGTGAGGTCGAGGTATTTTACCAGTCGGACAGCTTACACTTACGCTCGCCCTATCTCTCCTTCGCTAGAGCAGTCACAGTCGCAATTACAGTCAGTCAGTAAGCAGGGTGCACCACGTGCCGGTGAGGTTGGCTTTGGCTCAAATATAGTAGGGAGCCATGTACACCCCAAATAATCACATTATTATTAATATTGTTTATTTGTTTGTATTGTCTTTTTTGTTTAAATTAGATAACAAATTAGTACATGAAAAATAAAGCGGTAGAAAGGTAGATTTATCCCACATGGGGATCTCTTTCAGTCAACCTTAGAGTAACTGCTTGGAGTGGACATTACAGTGATTGGCAAGTAGAACATCGAGTAATAAATAAATATATAAAATACACAAATAATTAAATTATAAAACTATAGTACACAGGCAATAAAGCTAATTTCAAGTCTCATCAATAAAGATCTTTGTAGTTCTGATTTGAAGGAAAATAACGCAGGAGCCATCCGAACGTCATGAATTCAACGTATTGTTATGGGCTGTATGCTTGTTTGTCACCCGACGTAAAACTTTTTGTTACCTAAGTATACAGTACCTTTTTGTTACCTATGTTCCATTTTGTTACCTACAGTTCCTTTTCGTTACCTATGGTTCCTTTTCGTTGCCTATGGTTCCTTTTCGTTACCTGTTGTTATTTTTACCTATGGATCCTTTTCGTTACTTATGGTTCCTTTTCGTTACCAACAGCTACGGCCCGAGCGCGTCGCCGTCGCGCCTTGCGGAGATCTCAACGGCCGCCCGTAGTAAGTGGTGATCGGACTAGAGACCCAACTCCTCAGTTACGGCCGGCCCAAATAGCACGATGCCACCTTATACTCCAAGAAATTAATAGAAAAATGAGGGCTGTGACATGGCAGCCCCCGGCTGACGGATAGTGTCAAGTGATAAAGTGACTTTTTAATGCCATTATGATACGGAAATCGCACCCCTATTTGAAAGAAATTACAAACGACTATGTCAATCAGAATAGACTATTTGACAATGTTCCAAAATTGTATAAATTATTTAACAATATCGTAAAATACACAAAACTATAAAGATCTGCAAACTTTCATTCTAATATCTTCCGTCAGAATTATTTTAGGGTCGATCAAAGTTTGGCGGGAAAGTCCATTTTAAAAATATGAAATTCTTATAAAATAATATTTCCATTGGAGAAGCAATAAAAAATACTACAAGTTTTATTATGATACTAATTACATAAAAGTAATATTTAACATAGCTGACGTTCAAATTTCTGATTTGTTGCATACGAAATACAAACCTGTGACGTCATAAGTTGTTTTGTATGGAGCGTTTTCGGGAAAGTCCAAAATTGTGATTTTCAAATTAACATATCTCGAGAGATTTTTGTGCTATCGAAGTAATTCTTTCACCTATGGTTATATTATTGAGACGTCTCTACATAACAAACCTAAAAAAGTGTTGCCCAAATAGCCTATTAGATATTAGAATATACATATATTTTGTTATTTAATACAAGGAGACATTGTACACTCTCGAACACATGAAATTTCATATATAACAAATGTTATCAATTAGACTTATTAGCTATTTTATTAACCGCCTCAATCTGATTTATGATGGGCCTAGGGTTGCCAGATCGAAAAATCTAAATATCTGGATAACATTTCAAAATGTCTGGATTTTACGCGGTCTACGAACCCGAGGTCCGAACACTGCGTGAGCCATTTTCAAATTGTTATTGCGGTAGAATATGATGATAAGATATGTAAATTTGTCGGGAGATTTTGTTATTTGTCGGGAGTCTGAACATCACCTGAAATGTCGGGAGAATCCAGACAAAAGAAACAAGGTGTCTTATTTTACTTCTCATCCGGATTTGCAAAGAAAAGTTCACGTTTTTTGTATTCTAAACAAAATTTATCAGATCCTGCTTTTTAAATCCTCGTATATTGAAGTTGGCTAGCCTAGCAATGACCCAATGCCCTATATTCTAAAGTCCACCTGAAAACACTTCTTCTGTATGAAATTTCGTGTCGATCGGGTCGATAGTTGTGTCCAGAAATGTATTTATTTTTTATCATAACAACTCTGTTACCATTACAATTTCTTTGGGGTGCCGCTTCCGGAATTTAGTGGCTTTAAAGCTGTAATTGTATTATTGTAAATAATAATTGAATTTGATTGTGATAATTATAATTAAATTGTAATTTTAATAAAGTATGTAAATTATTTATGGTTTCATTTTGCATTACCGTATATTGGATGTGTTTATGCAAGAGCCAAGCCTTGTAAACCCATTATCATCTAATATTTTGGCTCGAAAAATAGGTCTTACGTTTAAGTTATTGAAAAACATCTTCAGCTTAGTCGGTAAAGCTCCAGGGTTTGCTCCATCTGGTAAGCTAGACACGGGTACCAACGTACCATAAATCTAAACTTTTTTTATGAGCGGAGGGGGTAAACGAGCATGTGAGTAATCTGATGGAAAGCAATCACCACCATCCGTGTCACATCATAGTGATCAGCAACACCCTGGGGTCGCTAATCCGTTGCCAGACTCGCAGGAAACAACCCTCAAGGGCATTATTATTTGGCTGCGGTATTCTGAGGTGGAGGTACTTCTCCAGTCGGGCAGTTTAAAAATACGCCAAGTCCTACCTTTCTTTGCACCACAGCCTCGTTTGTCAGTTAGCAGGATGCACCCCGTGCAGATGAGATTGCCAATGGTTCAAAGATGTTGATGAACGACTTACACCCCAACGCGTAGGTAATTAGGCATGCGTCTAGAAAGGATTTTTGATTTCTACGGGACAACGGGTTTGTGCATGTGAAATCGCCCACGCAAGTTAGTAGTAGCTGATTGGGTGTTCTAGAGCAGTGTTCTGCAAACTTTTTATGCCAAAGGTACATCTAGGAAAGCGAAAATGATTAGAGGTACACCATAAACATTAAATAAGTTTTTATTTGTGTAAGTATTTTTCTTCTGTCCGTCTGTTTAGCTTTATTAAAGAATTAAGAATTAGAATTAAAGAATTTATTAAACAACAGTAAACACATTATTTATAAAACAATAACGTACGTAAACGACCGCGTTAGCGTTAGACTGTGTTGCAGTCGTTTGCGCCCGTCTCCGAGGTAACATAATACTGATATTTGTTGGACAATTTTTGTACAAACAATTTACAAATATTATACAGATTGTAAGTTACAATTTGCAATTATAAATATATTAATATGATTTACTATTCACTCATTTGCAGCCGAATTTAAAAGGGGTGTGTGTAATGTGTGTTGAGGATGTGTGTTATGTGAGTGTAAAAGTTGTGATTGTGAGAGTGAAAGTGAAAGTGTGAGTGGATGAAAAAGAGTTATATTTATTAAATAGTACAACATAAGATGTAGTATTAATTTTGTGTGTAGGTAATGTTGTTCTCCTGCTTTTTTTTACATACAAAAATAAATAAATAAACATATGAACTATATGTTCAGTGGTTCATTCAGTAGTCGTATATTCTCGACGTAACACGCTCATATATTCACACGCATCAGTCTACTCTATTAGATAATATTGAATAGTTGATATTATATATATAGATATTATATATATAGATATTATATTCATTTTGTTAATATGCCCTCAGTTTCCTCGTAGGAGAGGCCTAAGAGCCAATTGGATATTTTGTGCTTACATTCTCGTATTGTGAGAGGATAGATATCCAATACTTCGTTAATCCTATTGTAAATGTAAGAACTCAAAAAGCAAGAATGACGTTCAGTAAGTCTGAGCCTACACGAAATCGTTCCGCAAACTTTGTATTTCCTACGTTTGTTTGTAAATAAATTAGGTTTGAATGGTAGTTTAGATTGCTTTCGTAGGATCAGTTGCAAAATGTACAATTTACGCACCGACAGCACGCTGCTCAAAGAATAAACCTGTGAAGTGGGAAATCTTATGGGTTTTAATAACAATACCTTGAGTACAGCTCTTTGGGCTCTTTCTAATCTCAAGAGTATAGTTTTTGCAGCTCCTCCCCAAGCTGTAACACAGTAGGAAAGGATTGACTGTGCTAAAGTATAATATACTGTCATTAACGTCTGCCGATCGGCAACAAAACGAAGTGTCTTGAAAACAAAAATAAGTTTGCGAATACGGTTAACTGTCGACTCAATTTGCGGCTTCCAGCTCATGACACCATCAACAAGGATACCTAAATATTTAATATAGCTATCACGCACTAATGAATTGCATGTACAAGGAGACGATGGATCAAGTTGACAACTGTGGGCAATTATCGAAAAAGATTGAGAAGGTAAAGATGTTATTTGTGCAGAAAAAGGTATATACTTAGTTTTATTTAGATTTAAAGTTAATAGGTTGTAGGAAAGCCATCTCATCACTGTATGCAAAGCAAATTCCGCATTTATTCGTGCTTCAGCCCATGAACAGCCATTTATCACCAAAGCCGTATCATCGGCATATGTTAGTATCTTACAATTTGGTATGCTGAGTTTACAAAGATCATTGACGTAAATTAGAAACAGGGTAGGGCCAAGCACGCTACCCTGCGGCACACCATATGTAAGAGGTAAATCTTGACTAATATGGCTACCAATCTTGACACATTGGGTTCGCTGAGTCAGATAGCTAGTGAATAAATTAAGAGGAAGACCTCTGATGCCTATATGCTCAAGTTTTTGCAGCAGAATTGGAACAGAGACAGTGTCGAATGCTTTAGATAAGTCCAAAAATATACCTATAGATTTGCGTTTGCTATTTAAGTCATTAATAACTGTGTCACATAATTCTAGCACAGCGTCCTCAGTACTCAGTCCTTTCCGGAAACCGTATTGATTAGCAGCAAGAATATTATTACTATGGAGATACTTGACTAGACGATTATTTAAAACTTTTTCCATAATTTTTGAGAATGTAGATAAAATAGAAATAGGCCTGTAATTTTCGACACTGTCTCTAGTCCCACCCTTGTGGACAGGGTAAACAAGAGCTTTTTTAAATACTGCAGGGAAGATCCCGCAATTAAAACATAAATTAAAAATATGAGTAATGATGGGTGTAAGAGCACGAGTAGCAGCCTTGACCACTGTCGTTGAGATATCATCCCAGCCCGCTGCACAGTTTTTGAGTCCAAGTATAATACGCTCAACCTCTTCACAATCAGTGCTTAGCAGCGCCATAGAGTTTAATTGAGAGTAAAGCTGCGAGGTCATGATATTATCACTAGATAATGGTTTAGCGGGTGGTACAATCTTAGCAGCCAAAGATGCGCCAATATTAGCGAAATAATCATTGATGGTGTCAAGAGATGAATCAGGACTAGAGGAGATAGATAAAAGGTCATTCACTGAGGAAACATCAGTTTTTAAGTTGGCTATATCCTTTATCAGCTTCCATGTCGCCTTTGGGTTACCTTTAGCTTTCCCGAATTCTAAGCGTTCATAATTACGTTTGGTAGTTTTTAAAATATTATTGCAGAATCGTTTATATCGCGTATATGTTATATTAAGTGTCTGATTGGATGGATCTTTTTTAGTTTTTTTGAACAAATTATCACGATGTCGTATACAGCGCAGAAGTCCAGGAGTAATCCATGGTTTAATTATTCTTTTTCTATTTGGCACAGTAACTGTAGTTGTATGCGCTTTAATTACAAAATTTAAAGTATTAACAAAATCATGTGCTGCTTGTTCTGGATCATCATTTGTCAATATAGAAGAAAAATCTGTGTTTTCAATTTGTTTTATACAAGCAGATTCATTAAACCGGATGTGAGTACGGAAAGTTCGATCCAAGGGGGGTGTGCGATTACTGCAGCCCAGAATTATAGGTGCGTGGTCAGTTATAAACGAGTCCAAAACTAAAGCGACTGCAGACTTGTTGGTTTTAATTAAGATATGGTCTATACAACTATTCTTACGCGTTGGGAGTAGGTGAGCGGGCAACAATGCATGCGATGCAGTCATGTTCAAGTAGGAGTCGCTGTCATGGGAATTATTAGTAGATAAAATG
This sequence comes from Hypsopygia costalis, assembly GCA_937001555.2. Taxonomy (NCBI): domain Eukaryota; kingdom Metazoa; phylum Arthropoda; class Insecta; order Lepidoptera; family Pyralidae; genus Hypsopygia; species Hypsopygia costalis. The sequence goes on from OW443355.2 coordinate 3,855,742, forward strand.
TTTATATTGACATCACCTATTATTGCAATAGTTTTAAAAGTCTTAAGTGCAGTTAAGGTATCATCGAGAGCGTTGATAAAATTAGTCGTATTTTTGAAGGACGGAGATCGATATAAGGCAACAATAGCAGTTTCATTGGCAAACTTCAAAACAAGACAGTTAGCTTCTGGAAAAACTGGTTTGGAAATGGAACAAGGCATATTTTCTTTGACGTAGACTACAATCCCATCATTTTGATTTGTATAATCAGTTTTAAACGATACATAACCATTTAAAATAGGCAAAAATTGACACTTGCTAAGCCAGCACTCCGAAAGGACTATAACGTCAAAAACAACATTAGTACGTTTCAGCAATACTAACAGCTCATCAAAGTTACCACCTATGCTTCTTATATTTACATGAAAAATTTTGAGAGAGACATTATTATCCGAGAGGTATCCAAGACAGCCTTCAGGAGAGCAAACAAAAGATTTAGAAATAGCCAATTCCTCAATTTCTTCAGCTACATGACTTGTATTATCCATAGAGCAAGTAAATTTTAACAATAGACATTACCATTTTGTAGATGAGCAGACTTTTGTCGATGACGGGCCATGCAGATAAGTTTATGTGTACATGAAACATGTACATCACGCCTACAGATACATATTTTAGTTGTTTTATATGGAGAAATGTATAATATATAACATAGTGTGTATGTGTAGTGTTTCTGTATTGAGTATTTGTGTTAGTTAATACTGAGGAAATAGTGTTTATATACGAGTATACTAGTAAATGAGTGATATATTGAGTAAAATATGATATTATATATGCACGGGCAAACAAGCATGGATTTATGTTAAATAGTGTGTATTTATTATGAGTATTTACAAACAATGAGAAAAATATTAAGTGTGAGTGCCAGAGTATAGTGAATGCAAAAATATCTCCTGCTATCAGACAATAATAAAGAAAATTAATAATTACGACGACATTGAAACTGTAGTTACTTAGGCCTAATATATGCAACATGTAAATATTTATGTGAACCAAATATAGTCATTTAACTTCCGGTAACTTTTTTAAGTCTGATTCATTACGAATGAAACTTAGTGGTGCACCATCAGTTTTACGAAGAAAAATCTTCCCACTTGATACCCAGCAGTAAGCATAATTATTCGTCTTGGCATAATCGCGCGCAAGAAACAGCAGTCTTTTCATTTTTTGCGACAAATTTTCAGCTATGAATATCGGTTTAGTAGTCCCACCAAGGTGTAAATCTTCTGTACTGAGTTTACTTGGTCCTTTATTGTATTGTCTATACTTTCGGATAATATTTTCTTTACTCAGTACACTAGTGAAATCTACAATAATGGTTTTATTGGTAGGTTCTTTTGTATTTACACGAAAGACATCCTTAACCTCATGCGGCTCAATCGTGTGATTGATTTTCTTGGCTATATTAATAACTTTACTTAGGAGACTCAGTTTGGATTCACCCTGGACCGGTGGAATGTTTTTAATTTCTATGCAGGTCGAGCGCGAGGACCTCTCAAAACTGTCTAGTTTTTCTTCCAATGATTGTATATATTGTACATTTTTTTGGTTTTCTATCTCCAATTTATCCATTTGAACTTTTATAGACTCATACTTCTCTGATAAAAAGTCCATAGAAATTTGGATAGAAGAATTTTGAGCCCGTATCTCCTCAACAGTTGCGCATATCTTTTCCATTTTGGCATCTTGTATTTCCTGGTATAACTTTATCTCCGAAAACATGTTTTTTACATCAATCATGAACTCAGATAAATCTTCCGAGCAATCACCGCGCTTGCGCTTAAACCGCTTTACAGCGCCAAGTTTCATATGCGACTTATCGCTTTGTTCTATAGTTAAGTCAGGTTCTGACGAGCAGTGCTGCATACGCGCGCCCTCAGACGACTCAATGTTTTGTTCGCCAAGTAAATTAATACTTGATGACGTAACTGAAGCAGGTATTACTTGAGGGGGCAGCAGCGGAGCCAGCGGGGACGGCGGTGGCGACCGGTTAACAGGCATTTTGTATCGAAAAACTAGATACCAGGGTGTTATAAGTAAACAGCTGCAGTCTGCTCACACGATGCTGTAGCAATGGATCTAGTACGATGGTCGCCGATCGAGAAATTCATATAAATATGAGATCCGTCCACAGTAACTAGACCTGTCAAGGTTCGCACTTACTAATGCAATAAGTGTAAGTGAAAAACGGTCCGGGTGACTTCTTATGTTAAATAGGGACGGCAATCAAGCCGTTTTACACACACCAAAAACTGACTCACGTGATTGATTGTCCAGCCTTGTGAATGAGATATGATGAATGAACACAGCCAGAATCATATCAATGAACGCTCGTACAAATATGATGCACTTAGGACAGCCTTTCCTATGTATGCACTCCTATTATTAAATGTGTTTTAATTTCAAATATAATGATTTTATTTAATTTAATTTTATACAGATTTAACGATAAACACGTCTGAACACGTCAACGGTCCGGAGGGAGGGTAATGAGTATATTGAGTAATGAGAATAATAATATGAGATAACCTTTTTTTTCCGAGGCACACCAAATAATGACTACGGTACACCAGAGTGCCGCGGCACACGCTTTGCGTAACACTTCTAGAGCAAACATTTTATGTCTTAAGTGAATCTAGGTGTTGAATAATTGCCTACTCAAGCACAATAACTACAATCTAACTTACATACTAAACTTATCCAATTCCGGACGCTGGCTCACCGTAATCCAGACGGGTTCACGCAGACAGGAATAAGGGTTTAAGGACAGGAATATATATATAATAATAGTAAGAATACGTGCACAGGTCAGTGATCCAGAGGTCGCCCAGCGATCAATCACTCATTGTTAACACTGTCCAAACTTTCGACGCGTCCCGGCGGTCGATCCGCAGTCCAGCGCGGTTCCAGAAGTTAGAACACGAACTACAGGTCGCGAATTCTCGTATGTGCTGTAGCTTATCCGGAAGCTAAGCACAGCAACAGAACCCCGGCGTTCCAGAAGCGCCCCGCGTACGCCACGTTGCTTAGGTTATAATTTTGTCAGCCCCGCGAGTCCATCCAGCGAACTACGGGCGACCACTATCGACTGCTACGCGAACTCCAGGTCGCGAGACTACCGTATGTGCTGCGAGGCCTATCTCGAAGCAACACAACACGACAACCGCTTTCCAGAACGGGGAGTCTATGCAGCGGCCTATCAGTGGCCATTAGCGAATATGTGAGACTGCCGCGCGCGCGCCCCCTGACGGCGCGCACCGGCGAAAACTAGTGTTACCAATCAACACGGTCGATTATGCCCTAACTAACAATCGATTGATTTCCAGAGTCGATTTTAAATCCAACACTAGGAAATCTAATAAATTATGGGGTGTAAGTGTGTTCATTAACATCTTTGAACCAAAGCCAACTTCACCTGCACGCGGTGCACTCTACTGATAAGGGACCAATCTGGAAGTATACTCTTTGAAATAAAAAAAGCTTTTTTCAAATCGGTTTATAAATCACGGAGTAATATAAATATTGTCACACAAATTACACAGCGCCATCTAGCCCCAAAGTAAGCGAAGCTTGTGTTATGGGTACTATACAACTGATAAACATACGTATATACACTTTTTTTTTTTTGTAAATACATACTTATGATACATAGAAAACACCCAGACCAAGACAAACAGACATGATATATTATGCACTTGCAGAATCATTGATAGTTTATGGATTGAGCTCATATGGACTAACTTTCAAATCTTACCTAAATTATATAAAAAAGTTGCAAATAAGATTATTAAAATATATAGTAAGCAAAAAGGTTAGAAAAAATTATAAGCAAGACTATGAAAAGCTGTTTGCATATTGTAAGATTCTTCCCATCGACCTTAAAGTAAAATATTTAATGTGTATTGATGCATACTTTTCAGAAACCTATAAACAGCCTATTACACGCCGTCATTGCACTAGATCTGATAAATTAATGACAGAACCAAGAGCCAAAAATTATTACGGTGAAAGAACGAGACGTTATGTAATTCCTAGACTATGTAATAATATTCCAATATTAACAAATGTTAAAAAAATGAGTAAACCTACCTTGAAAATTAAGTTAAGAAAATACTTTATAAATAAATTGTAACAAAATGGAATAGTATGAATATTAATTAGATTTTTTTTTTGTGTTAAATAACTAATATCAAAAGTATGTATCATGATTCATGATAAACGGTTAAGTAGTTAGCATACTGTATGTACCTAGTATTGTAAAATAGAGCGTCAAAGTTCGCCGATAAACTGTTTAGCAGTTTGGCGAAAAATAGTAATAAGAAAAATGTAACTCATTGTGGTGAAATAAATAAAAAAAAAAAAAAAAATGCACACAAATGTTTGTCCCGTGTGGGAATCGAACCCACGAGCGTTGGTGTCGAAGCCGCGTCATTGACCGCTACGCCACCGAGCTCGTCAAATTATGTAACAAACATAAAAAAAATACAGCCGAATTGAGAACCTCCTGTTTTTTGGAGTCGGTTAAAAATAAAACTGTTTGCTTTAGAGGATTTAATACATTTCGATATTTTAAAAACTACTGCATGAGTTGTATAGCCCCGTAAACACATAATTTGTACAAATGTTATCTACTTACCCGTAGCTATCATTGGAGTGTATATGAATAATAAATAAATAAAATAAAACAATGCAACAACAAAAAACACCCGTTCATAAAGGTGGTAGTACTGTCAATCCAAACTGTTACCGACCCATCTCTCTACTGAGTTGAGTACACTGTCGAAGCTTTTGGAGAGAGTAGTAAATGATCGTCTGCATAATTACTTGGAAAAGCTGAACATCTTATCTCCCAGTCAATTCGGGTTAGACAAGGCAAATTAACCCATCAGGCGATCATTAAATTTCTCGATACTATCACCTCGTATCTCGACGACGGTCAAAACTGCGTGGGAATCTGTCTGGACCTGGCGAAGGCATTCGATACGGTATCTGTACCTATATATACTCTTGAGACGACTAGAACGTATTGGTATCAAAGGCATATGTTTGAACTGGTTTCGTAGTTATCTCTCGGGTAGGAGACAGTGTAAGAGGGTTGATGCCTTCGTCAGCAATCCCTGTGAGGTGTCCTTCGGGGTCCCGCAGGGTAGCATACTGGGACCTACATTGTTCCTAATTTATCTAAACGAACTGTCGACATTAAATCTCCACAATGCGGATTTCATCAATTACGCCGATGATACAGTTATCTTCCATGGGCCTACCTGAAATGAATTGATTCAATCTGCGGAAGAAGGTCTTGCTTCGATAATAGATTGGCTAGACCAAAACTTACTAACTTTAAATACAGCCAAGACGAACTTACTCTGTTTCCACAAAACTGCCTCATCGGTTCCCATGAATATAGAATTCAGTGCTCACACATGTTATTCAAATATCTACTATCTGTTATAGGGATCTTGCAACTGTGAGAGGTTATTGAGAGTGTCTAATACTAGATACCTGGGTGTCATTATTGATGAAAAATTTACTTTCAAAGACCACATAAATGCCATGGCCCGAAGGACAAGAAAATTCCTTTATGTAGTGAAATTATTACGGGACGTTATTCCTCCAACCCTCCTAAAGACTATTTATATTACACTGTGTCAATCGATTGTATACTGGCTTGGAGAGGCTCTGCTTCAACTTATCTCCTCACACTGGAAAGAGCCCAACGTGCAGTACTCAAAACAATGTTGAGAAAGCCTGCACGTTTCCCAACGACTCACCTACACCAGGAAGCTCAAGTCCTCAGGATCCGGAGTTTATATATCTTTTCAGTAGTTCTTCTAACACAAAAAGAAATTTCGACATCAGGAAATTATATGGTGGGCCCCCGTCCCTTTTTTAACAACCGAATGATAACAAAATGGGGGGACACAGTTTGGTATTGCAGCTACCTACATATCTATCATCTCCGTTCAAAGTTCAATCACACCACTGTATAGATGAAGGATCAAAGAATTTGTTACGCTAAGTAAAGACTATGGAACATCACGTGCGGGTGGGGGGAATTTATCTATCCAGAGGTGTGATTTAATTCTGGATACGGATGATAGATATGTAGCTGCAACACCAAACTGTATCCTCCGATTTTGTTATCATTCGTTTTTTTCAATTACCTCCATAAGGAGGTAATTTAAAAAAAACGTTCTTCCTTATGGAAGCAATTTTAAAGACTTATTCACGTCAAAAATAGTAATAAAGTACCTATCGGAAAATAAAAACTCGTGTACAACTAATATTATTAAATATTTAATAATATTATTAGCTTAATAACAATCAGAAAACTTTTAGATAATAACATTTTTTAGTACCTATGTTGAAGGGTTTCCTTCTTGACTGCGACAGCCGTAGAATTCGATGATACGGCTGTCGCAGTCAAGTAGGAAATCCGTTCGAATGCAGTCAATTTGTGTGTTTAGTAGGTACCTACATCATATTTTAATAAGGTTTCATCTTCGATCATTAATAATAGAACTAGATGCATGACGTACAAAAACTAAACAAAACAATGTCCGCTGTAGGCAGAAGATGGCAATCTTACTTATTTATGAACAATATTAAATAAAACTATAATCCCATAATATGCATTATAAATTCGTCCTTAGGCTTTCTTTTATCATTCAAAAAAAAAACAAGCGACAATGACATCATTCATTTGAAAATAATGTCAATTTTGGGGTGCAAGTGGTTCATCAAGATATTTGAACCAAAGCCAACTTCACCTGCACGTGGTGCACCCTGCTGACTGACAAACGAAGCTCTGGCGAAAAGAGAGGTAGGGAGCGTAATTGTAAGCTACCCGACTGGGGAATGTACCTCCACCTCACAGAAATGCCAAATAACAATTCCCTTGAGGGTTGTTGTGTTCCTGCGAGTGAGTGAGGTCACCAGAAAGAAAGGAAATGCTGCGTTGGCAGCGGGGGTGGCGGCGCGCGAGCAATATTTTATGTTGCAAGCGTTAATATGGCTACGGTAACCTCTTCACAACAGGCGGGCCGTATGCTTGTCTGCCACCCGACGTAGTATAAAAAAAAAAAAAAAAAAAAAAAAAAAAAAAAAAAAAAAAAAAAAAAAAAAAATATGGAAGCGTTCGAATACCCTTCCGACCCGTGGTTACACTGATTTGTTACACCGGTGTAACCACTGAGATGGTTAAGCGAATGAGCTGCCAGATCGTCATTTGGGTGCTGTTTCGGTGAGGAAACTTTTTGGGTGTTGCTTGTGCAGTTCTAGTATCAATAATCGAAGGGTTTCATTGAAGATTAATCCTACAAGTATGAAACCTGAAGTAGTAGGTATAAAATGAATAGGTCTTGGATCTAAAAAGTCGTGTATCCACTAGAGGTAGCCTTGGGTTTTGCGGTTGCCTCGCTCCGAGGCTCCGTAAGTGGAGACGCTGCTTCAACCTGAGGCACGCAGCGACACGAGGCAAATTTGTCGCCGCGAGCCGAGCCATATTTTGTCGGTTTTTGTGCCGTGCTCAATGGAGCCTCAGTCCGAGCCGTGCATTTGAAGGAGACGGACGTGTAAACTGCGCACATTGCGGATCAACCTGAGGCGACTTGCCTCAAGCTGATCCGCAACATGGCTTGAGCCTTTACCTCTTAGCGAGCAGCCTCAAACTGAGGCTGTTTGTTTCAAGTCGAGGCTGATCGACCCGAGGCTGCCTCTAGTGGATACGCGGCTAAAGAATCATTAGGGTAAAAGGTGCTGCCATTGACAGCAGCAAATCGACACAACTCGACGTAACCTAAAAATCATTCCTTACTAGGCGATAACAATCTCTTAGCTTCTCGAAGCCCTGTCTCAGCTGCTCCATGGACTGTCGCGGAGTGTTTTGGATGGGTGGCTTCTCCAGCGAACAAGACCTTTGGTTTCCCTGAGGAGTCAGTCAAAGGAGTGGCCAAATCTAATCTCAAAGTTGGAGTTATAGCTGGATCGATGTTGTCGTATGTATAACTTCCGCGGGTGAACGGGTTTGAGTTCCATTTTGATCTGTAAGTGAGAAAAATTTTCATCAGTTTAGTTTTTAACCGGCTCCAAAAATGGAGGAGGTTCTCAATTCGGCTGTATTATTTTTTTTATACTACCTCGGGTAAACAAGCATACGGCCCGCCTGATGTGAAGCGGTTATCGTAACCGTATTAACGCTCGCAACATAATATATCACTTGCGCGCCGCCACCCCCGCTGCCAACGCAGCATCTCCTTCTTTTATGGTGACCTCACTCACTCGCAGGAACACAACAACCCTCAAGGGAATTGTTATTTGGCTGCGGTATTCTGTAAGGTGGAGGTACATTCCCCAGTCGGGTAGCTTACAATTACGCTCCCTACCTCTCTTTTCGCCAGAGCTTCGTTTGTCAGTCAGCAGGGTGCACCACGTGCAGGTGAAGTTGGCTTTGGTTCAAATATGTTGATAAACCACTTACACCCCTATATTTACCCCTCATAATTACTCCGTGTTAAAAAAATATTTTTTATTTGAAAAAGTATACTTCCAGATTGGTCCCATATTTTTTTCATCATCATCATCAGCCTGTATCTACAATTCTACATACATAAAAAGTAATGTTTGGAAAGAGTTTTTTTTTTGTTGAAATTATTGAGTGGAGCGTTTATATATACGAAAAGACATTCTTGGAAATGAATTGGCTCCAAAACCATTTTTTTTAAACAAATTTTGATGAAACTTATCATAATTAAAGACCTCAACATGCTTGAGGTTTGTGTCGAAAAAAAATTGAGATAGTGCGAGTGTAGAAGCTAGTGGTGTAGGAACTCAGTGTCAGTATTCATACCTCAATATGGCCGTCGGTTCTGGTATTTCAATACCTGTTCCCAAGAATTTCCTGATCAGTTCCATCGCTTTCCTCTGTACCAGATCGTCAGATAATGTTTCTACCTGCAAAACAGAATCCATTGGCAACGAAGAAAAAAACTTTCTTTTAGTAATATCTTTATAACTGGTCAACGTCTCTGGGATCAGGAGGGCTGGCACTTTCTTTGCTCAAAAAGTCAGTTTTTTTTATACTACGTCGGGTGGCAGACAAGCATACGGCCCGCTTGATGTGAATCGCTTACCGTAGCCATATTAACGCTCGCAATATAAAATATCGCTCGCGCGCCGCTACCCCCGCTGCCAACGCAGCATTTCCTTCCTTTCTGGTGACCTCACTCACTCGCAGGAACACAACAACCCTCAAGGGAGTTGTTATTTGGCTGCGGTATTCTGTGAGGTGGAGGTACATTCCCCAGTCGGGTAGCTCACAATTACGCTCCCTACCTCTCTTTTCGCCAGAGCTTCGTTTGTCAGTCAGCATGGTGCACCGCGTGCAGGTGAAGTTGGCTTTGGTTCAAAGATGTTGATGGACTACTTACACCCCAAATGAGTTGAGTAGATTGCTTATTCATACGAATGAATAAGCGACTCTATTTCAAACGGAATAAAGTCGCTTATTCATTAGTATGAATAAGCAGTCTATTCAGTTATTGAATCGCAATAAGAGATGGTTCGGATTCCAGAGATTGAGAATGGCCGTGTGGTTTCCGGCAGACTAGAATAGAATCACTCCGTCTCTTCCCGTGGATGTCGTACAAGGCGACTAAGGGAAACACGTTTTCAAACATCGATCAGGGCTCCCCAACCCGTCTGGCCAGCGTGGGGAGTGTGTAGGCCAAAACCTCCTTCTGTCTGAGACGGACGAGAGAGGGTCGTGCTCCTGTAGTGGAGACTAAAATGACCTGATGATGAATAAGAGATGGTAGTAAGGGGGCAGGTCGTGTACTAACCAATCTGGCGTTGTCTCCTGAAGCCCATACTGTAAGAACGTTAGTAGCACCTGACTGAGCTGATACTTCCAGGACCTTTGTAGTCCAAGCATCTTCTTTTGGAACCTTTTCCTTGTCATCGTGATTCCAGAGGAAAAACATTTCTTTATCCTTTGGCCACCATGGTTTGTCGAAAGATAGCAAGGTTTTGGACAAAACTCCCATTGGTAGTTGTTTTATAGCTGCGATCTTTGACTGTGGTAGTTTTGGGGAAAATAGTGTGTCGTATCTGAAATAATAAATATTAACAACATTACATGAAACTTGTCAAAGGAGCCTACGCGTTGGATCCTATCAAATGACCAGGCTTGACCCGTGATAAAAAAGAATTTACTAAAAATATGCACTGATTTAACATGCTATATTATAAAAAAATAATAATAACTTAAAATTAAACTTAAATTACATGGACACGGCCCTGTGTTGTACGTGAATACCTTATATGAACTAAAATTATCTCAAAATGGTAGCGCTTCCCTCTACGCCGTACGCGATGTTCCATAGTCCTTACTTAGCATAATAAATTATTTGGTCCTTTATCTATCCAGTGGTGTGATTGAATTTTGGATGGAGGTGATAGATATGTAGATGCAACACCAAGCAGTTGTACCCCCCCTGTTTCTCTCTCTCTTAAATTTTTTTAATTTTTTTTATCTCTCTCATTCCTCGCCTCTCGCTCACATTCATACATCAATCTATCATACTTATAACATACATCATACATATTCATACATGATTTACATTTACATATTTCCACCTTTATTAGCCATAAAATCCGTCATATTAAACTCAATTTCATTCTCCTAGTATTTTCCTTAAATTTCTTGGCTTCGATTGCCATTAATTGAACTAACGATTATAAAGAAAACATACGAGTATCGATATTTATTTTTCTCTATAGATTTTCTCTCTTTTCTCATTGAATTTAGTAACTAAATTACTTCTTAATGTTATTAATAACAAACAATGTCCATTCCTATCAAATTATCTTAAATATGTTGTGCATAGTGTTGTTTTATTTTGTTTTCAATGAGAGCAGACGTGTTTACATAATCATTTTAAAGAATAATAATCACTCGCAAAATTCTCGACCTAGATATCGAGTAAGCAGTAAATGTGTTGGGTACTTTTATTGATTACTAATAAGTGACATTATAATGTATAGTGATTGATTTACAAATAAAAATATGATGGACGGAAGCAGCCCCTTCAACCGGAGCAGCATAACGCAACGTAGCCCTCCGCCCACGCCCAAGCGTCCACCCCCAGTGACAAACCAAGCAGACGATGGGGTTGAAATAGTGTCGACTTCGGAGATCTCCGGTTGGATGACTTCCATAGAACAATGCCTATCAGAGGTCTGCGCTATCTCGGCAGAAGGGAAGCTTAATTCGGAACAAAAGATCCGGATAAATAATCTTTGCCGTAAAGTCTCCCACGGTTCATCCCAAATGGCTGTCCAGTACCAGACGTTAAAAGCACGAACCCTACTAGCACACCAAAATATACGAGCCTTGACTGAGAAGCAGGAATTGTCCCAACGACTACAGGACCTAAAAGAAAGCATAAAGGAATCATCGAAACCTAGCACAGAACCTATCTCTTTTGCCGACATGGTCAGAAAAACATCGGACAAATTCATCCGCCCGAGTAATTTAAGTGCTGTGGCTATCTATCCGAACGATAAGATGAAGTCGAGCGAGGAGACTAAAACCCTCGTTCAAAAAATTATAAGCCCTGAGCAGATGAAGCTGCACGTGAGAGGTTTGCGTAAAACCAGGAACGGTGGAGTGATAATTAGCACCGACAGCAAAGACGATATTATGAAGCTGAAACAATCAGAGCAGCTGACGACCTCTGGCCTTACCATTGACGAGCCTCAAAAACGCAAGCCTAGAATTGTGATCATAGGAGTGCCCACGAATATGCAAGAAGAGGAGGTCCTTAAGTGTATCTATCACCAGAACTTGGCTGAAAAGTTGCAAGGTACGTCTCTTGACCTATTTTTATCAAACATAAGGCTAAGTCATAAGTCAGGGAAGAAAGAAACAGAGACCTGTAATTATATTATTGAAGTGCCCGCACATTACCGCAAGGCCCTAATAACACAGGAGAGGGTCTTTATAAATTGGTCTTCTTGCCCTGTACGAGACTTTACACTCGTCACAAGGTGTTTCAAGTGTCAACAATATGGACATGCGGCCAAGACGTGTCGAGAGCCTATACACACTTGTGGACACTGTGGAATATCAGGGCACTCAACAAACGAATGTACGAAGAAAGAAGAACCGCCTAAATGTGCCACATGCCTGCACTACAAAAAACCGTCTAATCACAAGACTGGTGATCTTGACTGTCCAGCAAAAATCATGGCTGAAAAAAGGTACATTAATTCAGTATATTATGAAGGCGCCTAGAGCGCCCTTAATCACTACATAGTATAAAACAAAGTCGCTTTCTCTGTCCCTATGTCCCTTTGTATGCTTACATCTTTGAAACTACGCAACGGATTATGATGCGGTTTTTTTTAATAGATAGAGTGATTCAACTGGAAAGTTTGTATGTATAATATATGCATAACATAGTAGAAAAACACTGATAATTTAGAGGTTTCTAATGTGATGTCGTAAATAAACGCATTTTTTTGCTCTTTCATTGCAAACGCTGGCTGAACCCAACGAGATAGATCAAAATAATGTAGTACAGTATTGTTCACCTTAAAATGGTCTACAAAAAAGTTCGCGATGGTATATGTCTATCTCTTAGTGGTAACACACAATAACCGTTATTTTATCCTTTGCTTTTTACAAGAAATAATGCCTTATTTACGAAGCGATTTTAAGCAATACAGAATTAATCCTTATCCAATTAAGTACCTTAAATACATTGCGCATTTAATATAGATCAATATGGCCCTTCACAGCATGTAATTTAAATGAATAGTTTAGAAGATATTACACATTTAAAATGCAGGGACATAACGGCTGTGGCGGTACCGGCCGCGGAGCCGGCGGCGTGTGCCTATAACTGGGGAAGGACTGGATAGGACAAAGCGCAAAGACCTTCTGTAGTACATTTAGTATCAGCATTGCACCCGTGCGAAGCCGGGGCGGGTCGCTAGTTAACTATATTTAAGAACTCTATCCATTTGTCAAAAATAAGTATGGCTGACTCTATAATCAATGACCTAGATAATTTCTCCGTATCCGAGTCAAAAATGTGTGACGTCGAGGACTGCAAACAATATCTAGTCCCTTACAATAACAACTCACTAACTATACTAACGCAAAATATTCGAAGTATTTTTAAGAACTTTGATAGTTTTAATACCCTACAGCACAGATTGAACGCGGATTGTGATATCCTTATCTTAACAGAGTGTTGGCTAGGTAAAAATAGACAGAATTTGCCGAAAATACCGGGCTATAATGTGTACAGCACTACGGTAAACTGCAATCAAAATGATGGGGTAGTGGTTTATGCACGCAATTCGCTAGATATTACCGTCGAGGAACCTAATATGGAAGACTGTAGTCGGCTCTTGGTTAAAATTGGGTCAAATATTGCAATACTAGCTGTATATCGGTCTCCTTCTTATAAAAATTTGAATAGTTTTTGTATGTCACTAAACAATACACTTCAAACTTTAACAACATTTAATAGTATGATATTGATGGGAGACTTAAATATTAACATTCTTCCAGAAGACTGTGATACCATGGCGCAGGAATACCTTAATCTATGTGCTTTTCGTGGCTTACTGCCCGCGCATACAATGCCTACATGTACCACTGGATCCTGTTTGGATCATGTCATGCTCAGAACCAAATATCCATCAATCACGTTAGTAACAAACACCACAATTACCGATCACAGCGCTATCCTACTAACCCTTAACCTAAAAACACGTAAGGTAAATAATGCAATGCAAACAATTTCGAAATTAAATATAAATAAACTTGAAAACGATTTGTGCAAAATCGACTTTGACATAGTTTACAATTCTGTTGACGCGGACACAAGTATGTCATACTTAATAAAAAACGTCCAGCAAGCAATTCAGAAAAATACGTCAGTTATTCGATTGAATAATAAAAACAACATCAAGCCGTGGATAACGCCCGGCCTTATTCGATGTATGAGACACAGAGACAAACTGCATAAAAAGGCAAGAGCAAATCCGGGCAATTTAGTTTTACAATTAACATATAAAAGATATCGCAACTTTTGCAATAACCTTCTAAAAAAAGTGAAAAATATGTATGATAAAAACGAACTACAAAAAGCGGGTAATGATACGAAAAAAGTATGGAGATGCGTCAAGAATAACACATACACATCTAACCAACGCGAAACGTCTTCAGGTTTATTGCAAATGCATTCATCTCAGCTTGCAGCGGCAAATAGTGTAAATAAATTCTTTGTAAATATCGGGAAAAAACTAGCGAATAAAGTACAAAGCACAATTCCAATACCCCAAAATGGCACTAGCCACACAAACACTTCATTAAAGTCATTTATGTTGTTAGGAACAGATTCTGACGAAATAGAAAGAATAGTTATGGGTTTGAAGGATGACTGTGCTAGTAGTTGGGATCATATAACTAACAAAATATTGAAAAAATTCAAACATATTCTAATACCGCCGCTAACTCATATTTTCCAAAAATGCTTATCTGAAGGAATTTTTCCTAAATGTCTGAAAAAAGCCCTCGTCGTTCCTGTATACAAGTCTGGCAACAAAACCGATGTTACTAATTACAGACCGATTTCTTTACTACCCTCGATATCTAAGATATTAGAAAAAATTATAAACAAGAGACTGGTAGATTACTTAGAAAAACAGTCAATTTTGTCGAAAACACAATTCGGTTTTAGGCCTAAACTATCAACTGCCGATGCAGTGCATCAACTGACTGACTTCATAGTGCAGGAACTAGACAAGGGTAACCAGACGATAGGAGTTTTCCTTGACCTTTCCAAAGCCTTTGACACAGTTTCCATTCCTATCCTATTAAACAAGCTGGAAGCGATAGGTATAAGAGGTACTCAATATAAGTTACTGGCAAACTATTTAGATGAGCGAATCCAGTGTGTGAAGATAGGCAATGTCGTTAGCGATGATCTGAGAAATACTTCTTTCGGTATCCCGCAGGGAAGCAGTTTATCATCTTCCCTGTTCTTAATATATATTAATGACCTCTGCAATCTTCAATTAGTCGGAGGAAAGATCATATCATACGCTGACGACACCGCGCTACTATTTTCGGCAAATACCGAAAATGAGGTCTTTGAATACGCACAACGAGGCTTCAATATTGTAAATGTCTGGCTACAGCAAAACCTACTTACATTAAATGCTGAGAAGTCAAACTTTATTAAATTCTCTATGCGCAATACAAATTCGGCTTCGCCAACATTGTATGCCCATCAATGTAAAAACCCCGAAGATGATCTGTGCCAGTGTCCCTGTATAACTAAAACAAGTTACATAAAGTATCTGGGTATTATAATTGATGAAACTTTTACTTTCAGACATCATATCGAGGCTCTATATAGTAGAATGCGCAAGTTAATATTTATTTTCAAAAAACTCCGTTCCATTGCAGATTATAAATTAATCAAACAAGTTTACTTTGCCCTATGCCAGTCAATAGTAACGTATTGTATCACGTCATGGGGCGGAGCAGCTAAAACGGCTATGCTAAAAATCGAGCGAGCCCAGAGAGCAATATTAAAAGTGTCAACCTTCCGCTCATTTCTCTATCCTACAGACCTCTTATATCAATCCTGCAACGTATTAACAGTTCGTCAATTATTCATATTAAACATAGTACTGAAACAACACACTGCACTACCATACCGCACTGAAATCACTAACAAACGACGTAAAGACATTGTTTGCACTCAACATACTGCTACGTATCGGGCCTTCTCATCCAGGTTCTTTTTGTTTCTTGGACCACTACTTTATAATAGAATAAATGCAAAGTGTTATATATATCCTCTGACCTACAGAAATGGTAAAAAGAATCTCCAGCAGGCCCTACAAAGCATGTCTTATGAAGATACGGAGGAATTATTAAGAGCATTGGTTTAACATGGATATTGGAAGTCAGTAAACATCGTTGTAGGTATTATATATAATAGACTAGCGTACCTAATAGATTTAAGTTCATCAGAGTACTGATGCCTTGAACAATATTTTATACAATCTGTACTTTGTTTAGAATAGTAATGTGATTATTTAAGGTAAATTATTTAAGAACTATTACGCCTGAAACACAGGAATATTCCTAGTTCAGGCACATGGCAAATTACTCCATTATGTTAATTTAGTCTTAAGTTTTTGTTACTTATGTTTTTTCAATAAAGATTTATTATTATTAAAGATTTATTATTATTATTATAGTATCATCTTATAATCATATATCATCTGAATCATCGATTCTTATCATAATCGATTACCGCTCACTACGACGACTTTTTCCCGCCAAAATCTATTGTTTTGTTTCATTGTCGCATCCCTTCAAACCGACGCTACTTCCATGAACCAATCATAACCATTTAAAATGTCAAAAGTGTCCACAGACCATTAACCAATCCCGAGCTTGCATTATGTCCAAAATGACCATAGCAACTCGCAATATTAAGCCCTCGACAAACTAATTCCTGCAATATTAGGCCCTCGCCAAACTAATTTCTATATTTTTTTTTTATTTATATTTTTCTTCTTAACTAAAAGTTATATCCGGTTAGTTACACTGTATTCCTCGATTTTGCAATCATTCGTTTTTAGGGTTTCGTATCCGAAGGGTAAAAAGGAACCCTACTAAGGCTCCGCTGTCCGTCCGTTCGTCCGTCCGTCCGTCTGTCACCAGGCTGTATCTCATGAACCATGATAGTTAGACAGTTGAAATTTTCACAGATGATGTATTTCTATTGCCGCTATAACAACAAATACTAAAAACCGGAATAAAATAAATATTTAAGGGGGCTCCCATACAACAAACGTGATTTATTTGCTCGTTTTTGCTCGCAATTCATAACGGTAATAGGTAGACGCTTGAAATACTCACATAATATTTAGTTATATATTCACTTTAAAAATAAATAATTAAATTAAAATAAAACAAATATTTGAGGGGGCTCCCATACAACAAACGTGATTTTTTTTGCCGTTTTTATAGAAAATGGTACGGAACCCTACGTGCGCGAGTCCAACTCGCACTTGGCCGGTTTTCATTTTTACGTTTATTTTCTTTTTAAAAGATGTACCTACTAAAGCCAGCGTAAGCAGTGTTGTCTCAACCGACGCCATTGTACAACTGAAGAAGAGGACTTAAGAGGAGTCTCTGATCAAAACGCAAAAGCTACGAGCAGCTATACAGCGCGTATACGCGCAGTAGAGGCGCGGTTCACGTGTGCTTAGGTTACAAGGTTTATTTACTTATTTCTAGTTTTTTTCAAATCGGTTTATAAATCACGGAGTAATTAAGTAACAAACATTAAAAAAAATGCAGCCGAATAGAAAACCTTGTCCTTTTTTAGAGTCGTTTAAAAAGTTTTTTCTTTAAAGACAATTTACACAGCGCCATCTAGTCCCAAATTAAGCGCAAAGCTTGTGTTGGGTACTAGACAACTGATAAATGTACTTAAATATTTTTTATTGTAAATACATACTTATAATACGTAGAACTTACCTAGAGTATGACAAACAGACATGTTCATGCACACAAATGTTTGTCTTGTGCGGGAATTGGGGTGTAAGTGGTTCATCAACATCTTTGAACCAAAGTCAACTTCACCTGCACGCGGTGCACCCTGCTGACTGACAAACGAAGCTCTGGCGAAAAGAGAGGTAGGGAGCGCAATTGTAAGCTAGCTACGGTAACCGCTTCACATCAAGCGGGCCGTATGCTTGTCTGCCACCCGACGTAGTATAAAAAAAAAAAAGAATCGAACCCGCGACCTCGGACTCAAAGTGGCCATTGCTAACCATTTCATAAATTCGACCACCGAGCTCGTCATTTTTATTACCTTTCTTTGAGCACTCCCACAGACACAGTCACAATAACATTATCCGCGCTGTACACCGTCCCATCAGCTGTTGTGACCGACACAGGGTTGCTTGCCTCCTCAGAATATTCAATTTTTTTCACCTCTGTGTTAAGTTTTATTGTCAATGATGGCAACCCTGGACCTTTGTTGTATGTGTGCTGAAATTTAAGCAATATATCAATTTCTAAATAAGTGAAAAAAATAATATACTCTTTTGCTTCAAGTAAGGACTATTGAATATCACGTGTGGGGGAAGGGGAAGCGCTGCCATTTTGAGATAATTTTAGTGCATATAAGGCTTACCCAATTTTTGAAGTGACAATTTGTTTAGCGGCGTTGTGCACTTTTTGGGATAGGTAAAAAATGTTAAACTCGCGTCAGGACACGTAGCCGGATCGAAAATTCGTAAGACAAGACTGCGAGACTACAAAATTTAACTTTAAGCAAAGACGATACGATTGAGACTGCTTTGAATATTTTAATCAATCGAAATAATTTATTTATTGAATTTCGCCATTCACCGCTAGATGTCTAGGCGCTACAAAGTTTTGCGTGGTTTTACTATTCCCTAACAGGTGGCACTACGTATTTCAGTATTCTATTATAATACTCATGTCTTTTTAACCGATTTCTATAAAGGCGGAGGTTCTCAATTCGACTGAATTTTTTTTTTACACACATACGTATGTTATGTTATTTCTTCGCGAATTGTGAACCGATTTTCAAAATTCTTTTTTTATTTAAAAGGGTATGATTGCAACGTGGTCCCATATTCACCAAGTCAGGATCTGATGATGGGATCCCAGGGAAATAAAGGGAAACTCTTAAATTTTATAAGCACGTATGGTCAAATTCCTTTTTTATTTTATTTGAAAGGGTATGATTACGAGGTGGTCCCTTATTCACCAAGTCAGGGTCTGGTGAGGGCATCCCAGAAAAATCGATGGAAACCTTTAAATTTGCCCAGTTGCCAGCTGAAGTCTGTTTTTATTTTTTCTTTTAAATCATTATCAGTAAGACACAAAATATCTTTTTAAAATGAAAAATTCTTTAGCGGCGTTGTGCAGATAAACTTTTTAATGTAAAATAATTGTAATAGTTCTGAAGTGTAAAATTTTTAATGTAATGTAAATTGTCATGTTTGTGTACGATAGCGCAATAAATGAATATTGTATTATACCACATAAATGATAGTACTATTATATTGATAAATAAAGCAATTCGTGCGAAATTATTTCCTAACCATTCCGAAATATTCAAAAATATACAATTTTTTTTTTTTTTCCGTCCGTCCATCCATCCATTCATTCAAAGCGGTCACTTCTGAGAAAGTCATATTTTAGCGCCGCCACCGCCGCTACCAACGCAGCATCTCCTTCCTTTCTGGTGGCCTCACTCACTCACAGGAACACAACAACCCTCAAGGGAATTGTTATTTGGCTGCGGTATTCTGTGAGGTGGAGGTACATTCCCCAGCCGGGTAGCTTACAATTACGCTCCCTACCTCTCTTAAAACAACGTTAATGTTCAAGTTTTCACTTCTGTAGGCACTCCCGGTGTGCAACCCGTTGTTTTTTTTTATCTAATCAGACTGTCGATGCCATGCTTCTAGATATATTCTGGTACTCACCAACATAATTTCAAAGAAAGTTTTGTATCCATATCTATGCCAAACTAACAACTGGTCTCCGGCCAGCTTTTCGCCCTCACTCACTTTTGAGCTTTCATTCCAGGAGGTGGTGGCATCGTAGCCGTCCGCATATAGGTCTAAGAAGCTGAGCAGCTCTGTGATAAAGCCTTGATCGTTAAGAACTGATGGGTGCTTCTCTTTTATGTAGTCTAACAGTCTGAAACAGGAATCAAATTCTATATTATTTTCTAGCTGACCCGGCGAACTTCGTACCGCCTAACAGTCAATAAATGTCGTGTACGTCACACGAATTTTATGAGTTTTTGACCGCTCCCCCGTCCTTGTCACAGCTGGTCACATTTGTGAGACTCCCCCCTCCCTAGTGTGACGTCACATATTTTGCAAATTTACATCTAGAGTTGCAAATGTTTTTGAGTTTTTCGTTAATACCTAGTTCAAAGTTCGTGTTTTTAATACTTAGATTAGATTAGATTTTGAAATATTCCAATAATATTCCTTGAATATATAGTAAATAAATAAATATTCCTGAACAAATTACACAACGCCATCTAGTCCCAAACTAAGCAAAGCTTGCATTATGGGTATTAGATAACTGATATTATAATTAAATACATTTTTTTAATACATACATATAAAACACCTAGACCAAGCCAGACAGACTTGTTCATGCACACAAATATTTGTCTTGTGCAGGGATCGAACCCGAATCAAAGTAGCCATTGCTAACCATTCGACCACCGAGCTCCTAAATATTTCTTAATTTTGCGTCCTGGGTGAAAATAATCAGCCATCATCCCATAGTAGCGTTTACTGATGATGATGATTGACAAAATATTAAAATACGTAGTGTTGCTATCAACAAACTACTTATTATTTGAATATTTGATTTCGGCCAATACACCAGAATAAATAATAATAATAAATAAATAAATATTGGCAGACAAATTACACAGCGCCAACTAGCCCCAAAGTAGCAAAGCTTGTGTTATGGGTACTAGACAACTGATAAACATACGTAAATACATTTTTTTTTTGTAAATACATACTTACGATACATAGAAAACACCCAGACCAAGACAAACAGACATGTTCAAGCACACAAAATGTTTGCCCTGTGTGGGAATCGAACCCACGAGCGTTGGTGTCGAAGCCGCGTCATTGACCGCTACGTCACTGAGCTCGTCCCATCCATGGACAGGCTACGGTTGACGTTGCTTAACTTGCGTGTTCGGTTAGACTGACATGTGTAATGACGTCATCGATCTCCTCTCGCAAGTAAACACTGACACAGTACGTAAACTATAGTCACCTTCTAGTAACATATTCCCCAAGAGGTTCAGCTTTGTCCACAGGCTCCTCAAAGCACTCCAATGCAAACTTGTACAGTTCACACACAAGACTGTTGGTATTTAGAGTACCGTTTGAGAAATAAATGTACGTTTCAAATGAGTCCTGCGATATTAAAGTAATGTTATTTTTAACAGCTGCATCATACGTCGGGCTGGGAGCATTTCCATCATATTGGCCGTGAATCCTGAGAACATATGCTTTTTTAAGTCGATCGTTTTTATTTATTACGTACTGTAATAGTAGTTTATGAAACAGTTGCATAATAAGGGTTATTAAAATACGAGTGTGAGTTTATAACATGAGCCGAAGGCGAAAGTTATAATAGACCACACGAGTATTTTAATACCTAATTATGTGCAGTTTCATACACTACTTTATCTTATCTCATGAAATATATGATAATAATATTTTAAATACAACCATGAAGTTAATTTAACAGCTATAATTCTTACTTATAAATCCATTTCCGCCGCGCGGCGCCGCGTTCACAGATTATGTAGAAAAATTTTGCAAAGTTGCAATGTATTTGCATTGCAACCTGTTTAAAATACCTGTATCCAGGGCTGAAGCTGTATCGAAATGTTAAAAAAGTTATTTTACGATACAGTTGTCCATAAATGAGCTGTATCGAAATAGTAGTTTATGAAACTGTTGCATAATAAGGGTTATTAAAATACGAGTGTGAGTTTAAAACATGAGCCGAAGGCGAGTGTTTTAATAGACCACACGAGTATTTTAATACCTAATTATGTGCAGTTTCATACACTACTTTATCTAATCTCATGAAATATATGATAATAATATTTTAAATACAACCATGAAGTTAATTTAACAGCTATAATTCTTACCTTTAAATCCATTTGCAGATCGAGCATGCGTAGTGCGCATGCGCGACGCGCCGCGCGGCGCCGCGTTCACAGATTATGTACAAAAATTTTGCATAGTTGCAATGTATTTGCATTGAAACCTGTTTAAAATACCTGTATCCAGGGCTGAAGCTGTATCGAAATGGTAAAAAAGTTATTTTACGATACAGTTGCCCGTATAGAAGAGCTGTATCGAAATAGTAGTTTATGAAACTGTTGCATAATAAGGGTTATTAAAATACGAGTGTGAGTTTATAACACGAGCCGAAGGCGAGTGTTATAATAATACCACACGAGTATTTTAATACCTAATTATGTGCAGTTTCATACACTACTTTATTTAATCTCATGAAATATATGATAATAATATTTTAAATACAACCTTGAAGTTAATCTATCAGCTATAATTCTTACATAAAAATCCATTTGCAGATCGAGCATGCGTAGTGCGCATGCGCGACGCGCCGCGCGGCGCCGCGTTCACAGATTATGTAGAAAAAATTTGCATAGTTGCAATGTATTTGCATTGCAACCTGTTTAAAATACCTGTATCCAGGGCTGAAGCTGTATCGAAATGGTAAAAAAGTTATTTTACGATACAGTTGTCCATAGAAGAGCTGTATCGAAAAATAATTTTTTAAATTTATTTTGACAGCTTGTGCGTAAAGACTGTCATTATGATACTGTGTTTAGTTTTTTAATGTGTAAATTTCATTATGAGATTAGATAAAATAACTTTTTAAATTTATTTTGACAGCTTGTGCGTAAAGACTGTTAGTAAGATACTGTGTTTAGTTTTTTAATGTGTAAATTTCAGCATGAGATTAGATAAAATATATAAACTTACAAAAGGCGGATTTAACGCTAAAACCATTATCTACCAGTTAACCTTTGGGACAAGCAGATATTTAGGAATGCGGTTCTGAAGACTAATAATAAATATATTTTTCTTCATAATTTGGCAACGACAAATTTAACTAAACGGGTAATTACAACAAATTAAAATGTCATTTATATCATCTTGATATTTGTCGATTTTCTACATTAGGTACACACGTACGTTTAAGACATTTTGTACCACGAACTGTGAAGTAGTGGAATCATCTTCCCTCAGCAGTATTCCCAAATAAATACTTCAAGAACAGAGTCAATATTTTCCTTAATTTTTTTTAAGCCAAGCCACGACGTATCTTACTGTCGGAACAAGGATTTAATAAAATCGACGTTTTCCATCTAACTGATAAAATAAAATTCACCATTCAGCTCCTAGTTCCACAACGCCATCTCCAAACGACACAGTATTTACTCTACCACCGATCCTGTTCTGTGCCTCTAGAGCCAGCACCTTCTTGCCGGCTGCTGCAAGAGTCGAAGCTGCAGTGGTACCTGCAGCACCTAAGCCCACGACTATCGTATCGTAATGATTTGCATCTGGTCTGAAAAGAGGTTGAAAGAAAAATGTTATACTACGATATAATTAATGTTGATACTGATAATTGTTGGCAATGGTGGAATGGTGGAACTCTTTCATTATTTTGATATAATAAAATCACTTGGGCTATTCCACTCAAAAAAAATTAATTTTACCGACCGGTTACGATTTACAGCATTATCGAGATATATTTTTAGGGTTCCGTACCCAAAGGGTAAAGAGGAACCCTATTACTAAGGCTCCGCTGTCCGTCCGTCCGTCACCAGGCTGTATCTCATGAACCGCGATAGTTAGACAGTTGAAGTTTTCAAAGATCATGTATTTCTTTTGCCGCTCTAGCAACAAATACTAAAAAACAGAATAAAATAAATATTTAATGGGGCTCCCATACAACAAACTTAATTTTTATGCTCATTTTTGCTCGCAATTGATAACGGCAATAGGTAACGGCAATAGACGCTTGAAATACTCACATAATATTTAGTTATATAGGTATTCACTTTTAAAATAAATAATTAAAGATCAATAAATCAAGTACATAAGGGGCGCCTCCTATTGGAGCAACCCCCTTCCCCCCCTTTTGTTTTATTTCATATTAACAACAAACGTGATTTTTTTGCCGTTTTTATAGATAATTTTAAGGAACCCTTCGTATGCGAGGGCCGGTTTTATTTTTTATTATACATATTTTACAATTTAATTAGTACCACGTGAAAAACATATCTAAACTTAATATTTATGGGGTGGGAACCAGAATCAAATCAGATACAAGTGTCAATCCAACGCTAAGGCACGCCCCAACCTTCAGGGTACAAACTAAAGTCATTCCATCTGGTCTCTTGTCATCGTCCCTAGACAAGCCGTCCGGTTCCAGACCGGCAGGGGCGGAGACGCTGACAAGAGCCCGACGAATCATATCGTTAAGGCTGGCATGACGTGCTAAACATCCAGCACCCCTCGGACAGGAAAGGCTGTGGTCGAACCAGGCTTAGACTCAGTGACCGGGAGGTCGGAGGGAGCCAGAGTGTCAACACAAGTGGCATCCCACACTAAGGCACGCTCCAACCTCCAGGGCACTAAAGTCATTCCATTTGGTCTCTTGCCATCGTCCCGAGTCAAGCCGTTCAGTTCCAGAACAACATGGGCGGAGACGCTGACAAGAGCCCGACGAATTATATCGTTAAGGCCGGCATGACGTGCTAAACATCCAGCACTCCTAGGACAGGAAAGGTTTTGGTACCAAAATTGGTCGACGGCGTGACTACATGGGTAACGATGATAGACAATACAAGGAGCCCCGATACCCCGTTTCCTCGTGGTCATACTAGGTTGTCATATCAGTATGACTACGAGGATATACATGTCCTCGTGGTCATACCATGCATTATATTTTTAGTAAAAATATAATGCATGCTAAATGAAAAAATTTTTTTACAATTTAAAGGATTTTCTTTACATGAGAAGTTTTTAAGATATGAGAATTAGGTAATTTGCTTATTATTTGTATTGTTGCATGCTATCTCTCCGTTAGCAAAACATGAATGTTCTCAGACTAAATTTAAGACCTATGTATACCATGTTTTAAGCAATAAAGATTATTATTATTATATTATTATTATTAAAAAAGATTTTACTTCCTCCTGTGTGCACTTTCCGCATGCAGATTGAAGTAAAAATAGAATTGACATTAAATTATATTGATATTCAAATTATATACGACAGACTAAGCAAATCTTGTTTAATTCTGAAGTTCGTATTTTAAATAAAAAAAACCGGACAAGTGCGAGACGGACTCGCCCACCGAGGGTTCCGTACGTAGTATAATTATTAAATTTGATATTTTTCATTATAAATAAGAAATAATGCGTCGAAAAATATAATTAATATATTTTTCACCTTACTAGCTCGTAAAAGCTCTGTTTATCATTCGAAATCTGCGTGGAAAATCGCACTTTATCCGCTAGCGTGGAAAGTGTTTTTAAAATTCGAATATTTTTATTCAATAAAGGTTTCGTACAATAAATTACATATATATAGAACCTCATTGGTTTCGTAATAGTTTATATTCTCTGCAGCCAGTCCATTGATGATTGAAATGCAAATACTTATTTCATGTCATGCGCCAGCCTCATTTAAAGAATCGCACTGGCCGGCAAGAAAATTTGATTAAAAAAAAACTTTAAAATTTTCTTCTCTTTATTGAATTCACTTTACTTCCATTATTTTGGTTTGTTTTTTGATAAAATCGAAAGAAATCATAAAATATGAGCGAAGCTAGCAGCGACGAAGATATAAACTTTCAATATTACCAATTGTAGTAATTTTACTTTTAATTTTTGAAATAAATAAACAGTAATTTAATATGTATTAAAACTGTTTTTCTTGCACCTAACATTTTCCTCGCTTTAGTGAGGTGAAAAGTTGTGTGTTGCGCTCGGCAGCAAAGTTATTTAGCGTCTCGTACCTTTGAACCACTCGCTTCGCTCGTGGCTCAATCCTAGAATCCTTCGCTTGCTCAGGTTTCAATACAAGGTACTCGCGCCAAAAATTAACTTTGCAGCCTTGCATAACAAATAACTATTGCAATGTGTACATCAAGCCCTTTCATATGATACCCCATTTGAACTAGTAGTTTCAATTTGAAATTTCTACACCCTATAAAAATATAGACCCCCTATTTTTTAAGATCTATTTACAAATGTATAGTTTTGAGATTTATTCCTGTACTTGTAGTCTATAACGATGTTACTTGCCAAATTTCATAGTTCTAGGTCAACGGGAAGTACCCTATAGGTTTTGATTCCCTTGAGAATGTGTCGAAATATGCGTTTTTTGCTGAATAAACGGCCGTAACTTTTTTTTACGTAAACTTAGTAGTTTGATTTTTTTACAACTTCATGGGACCGTAGACCTGAGTATACAGTTCAAATTTCAGCTTGATACCTCCACGCATTCTTGACATAGAAATTCTTGACAGACAGATGACAGACAGACGGACAACAAAGTGATCTTAAAAGGGTTCCGTTTTTCCTTTTGAGGCATGGAATGATGAATGAATTTGTATTTATTAATAGATTGAAATGGATGAATTTGTATTTATTAATAGAAGTCCCGGAGTCCGAACCCGTGCTTCTAGAACGAAGAACGTTACAGTAATTGTTGTATGACTACAGATGACTTGGTACTTACGTTTGATTTACAGCGGCAGCCTGCACGCACAAAAACAAGCTGATAGCCAAGATAAATATTCGCACGTACATCATTTTGTCAAATGTTAGACTAGTTAGTGATTTTGACCTTATAAACGACGAGTTATCGCCTTCCACACTTTAGTATTGTTTTGTTCAGATAAGTAAGTTATTATATAACGGCAGATAACTTCTAGCCAAAATATCTAAATCTGGGAGCACGGTAGTGCCCCCGCCAAGTCGAGCGCGAAGCAAACACTGCCGTACCATCCTTTACTGGAAGCATTTCGCCGCATTTACAGGCCCCTATTTGAGAACCTCTGGATAAGACCAGAACGAAGAAATTTTCGTCATCCAGTAAGCTATAATCACATACTTAAAATCCAAAATTTCAAGTTTGTGGGTCATTTAGTTCCGAAGTTAAGCGAAAGCAAAGTTTCGCATTTATGACACTCATTCACTCACTCACTCATGATCATCAGAATAGAACTAGTACTTCCCATAAACTCAGAGAGCTGAAATTTG
The DNA here is from genome assembly GCA_937001555.2 of Hypsopygia costalis. Lineage (NCBI taxonomy): Eukaryota > Metazoa > Arthropoda > Insecta > Lepidoptera > Pyralidae > Hypsopygia > Hypsopygia costalis. The sequence continues at coordinate 3,882,732 of OW443355.2, forward strand.
GTAAAGAGTTAGGGTTTAATGGCCACATAAAGGGAAAACTATAAAAACTAGGATAATCGAAGATCTGGAATACCTGGTGACCCTGATTAGAAAACACAAGAACCCAACCAAACTATTAGAGATCGACATACCGCCTTTGCAAAAAATATTCAACTTGGTGGGCCGCTTCATTTGATGTCAAGAAATCGAAAGTCTGAAGTATCTGATGAAGAACCCTCAGCTGGTCTCAGCTGTTTTAGAGATATGGTAATGCCCCCTTCTACTATTGGTACATAAGAAAATCGACTGTCATTGCAAAAATTCAGAGTAATGGGACACATCTTCTAATATACGTAGTATAAAAAAAAAATCTAGCTTATAGCGTCCCACTGTTGAGCGAATGCCTCCCCTTCTGCTTTTAATACGCATACAAATAAAATTAAAGGAAAATTCTGGATAACACTAGACTGGCTTTTATACTTATACTTGAGCCACATTTTTTAAGTTTCTCATCTCGAGGAAACTGGTGGCCTCCAGTTTCTTTACAATTTGGTACACAACATCTAGGCATTTTCTCAATAATGGTGTCTATCTATGAATTCACTACTAATTTCATATAAAAACTGCTTTGTTATTGGTCTTTGCGCTGCTAGCGCCACTTTGACAGTAGTCGACCCCATTAAGAGTTAACGTTTTGTTTATAGTTTGTATAGATCTGTTGCTACTGTACAAGAATCAGAACCGGAAAAAAAGAAAAGAAAGATTTGTAATAAATAATTAAAAAAAATAACTACTCTTAAAAAGAAAAAAATACGATACGAAATAAGTTTAATTTCTGGTTGAAGTTCCGCGATGGATGACATACCAGTCTTGCCATCGCTAAGCTTGCCAGATGCACAATCAGGGAGTAGGTCGAAATGAGACAAGAAATCGAAGCCATTATTATTCCCCATTCGACGTCAGCAACCACAAAATTCCAGATGAAATTTCGCCTCAGTCCTAAGTTGAGATTCAGTGTCACTAGTCCATAAGTTTTAATTTTTAAACCGTTTGCAGCCACAAGATCATATGGTTGAGAATTAGTTGAAATTCCCTTAGTGTTGGAAATCGGTACGCAACATACATCAGCCCCCCTAGCCAAGTGTAATTCGTAGCGTACCGAACGTTAGATAGATCACGTGACATTTGTCAAAATCGAACATTTTAGTATGAGAATTGACAAATGTCACGTGATCTATCTAACGTTCGTTACGCTACGAATTACACTTGGCTAGGGGGGCTGATCTGGTATCCACCAAGAATTTCTATCGTGAGTACCGGTCGGTAACGAAAAGTCGACGTCTAGAATTAGAGCGTTCCGTAGTCGTCCGAAATTGGACGCTCTAATAGTTTCCCGATGTCTTACAGTTTCCTGAATCCTTACGGTTTGAAGTCCACTTGCAGGGTGGTACGCACTTGTTTGCTTTGGTACCGAACCTACCTAAAAGGAGACCGAGACTTATTTCTACCCAAGTAAGTATCTGTTGTTACGGTCACGAGAACGACCTCGGTGGTTACTGGTTAGTGATGCTACGATTCGGGTAAGATCATCAATTTTTTTGTTCATAGCTTCTAATACGTCGTCTCTGCTCGTATTTGATGATGACGAAGCGACAGCGCATGTCTGAACTTGGGATGGCTGAGCACTGATCTCAATCAACTGGTCGGCCAGCTCAGTTAGTTCAGGCAGGGACTGGTTGCGTTGGGCAGTTAAAAGAGTTTGCAGGTACAAGGGCAACCGGCTCTTCCAAATAGTTTTCAAAATATCTACTGGAAAAGTCGGTCCAGCAAGCGAGCTCAGATGTCGAAAGAAAGACGAGGGTTTCCTATCTCCCATTTGTTCTTTTTCTAAAAGGCAGCGTATTTTCTCATCCCTAGAAACTGAAAATCTGTGTATAACAGCATCCTTAAGAGAGTTGTAAGGATCGACTAAAGGTGACGATAAAATAATGTCTTCCACTTCACGAATGCAATTTGTATCGAGGTGTGCTACAGTATAATTGAATTTAGTAATTTGATTCGAGATATTGTTTATTGCGAACTGCGACACCAAACTAGCGAACCAAAGTGACGGGCGATCTTTACAAAATGGCGGCGTCCTAATAGTAACACGGTTAATCATTCGATTTTCACAACCGCTGCTCTCAATAATACCACTAGCTTCGTGGAAGTTCTCACCTTCACTCATGTGGATGCGAGCTGACGAACAGACACAGCCTTTTACAGAAAAAAAATCTTATATATGGATATTACGTTTAAAATAAAATGATTAAAATGTCCGCTTGCACAATAAAAAACTAAATATTTATAAAATAAGCACCAAAATTAATAAATATCAGGTTCAACAATTTAAAAAATTTTAGGCCAAAAGGTCCACGGATAAACACGTAGTGGTAGTGTACGCCGGCCTTTATTTTATGTTATTTTTATTTTTTTCGCTAGATGGCGTCACCTAGCACGTACAAGTATTGAGAAGCTTCTATATTTTATATTGTAAACTAGCTGTTACCCGCGGCTTCGCCCGCGTGGTCCAGGGGCGCTGTCATTCATTTGTGTATATTTTTTTCTTGTTGCAATTTTTTTACTTAACGTAGTACAATATGTACAAATTTTAATCATCATTGTTGCGATGGATCCAGTCTTACTTAAATTGTAGGAGCCAACTTGTCGCAGTTAAAGGTTTTCACCACCCGTCACAGTTACATCCGGAGTCCCACAGGGAAGTCACTTCGGGCCTCTACTTTTCATAGTTTTTATAAATGATTTGATCGAGAAGCTGTCATGTCCTTGTCTACTTTACGCTGATGATCTTAAAATTTTTACCACCATAGAAAACACTTCTGATGCTTTTAAGTTGCAGACTGATTTAAATGTGCTATCCGACTGGTGTCATCAAAATTGCATGCAGCGTAACGTAGACAAATGCTTTGTCATAACTTTCACAAGAAAGTTTCGGTCCTTCCACGTAGTCAAACTATTTTGTCCAACTGGTTTGACTACGAGGAATTATGCTTCCTCGTGGTCAAACTAATTGAATCATTCACCCTGTATTATTAATGTTTCATTGAAAATGTGTACAGTCAACCTTAATTAAAATAAATAAACATAAAATTCCTATCGCACTTTATTCAAAAAATAACCAACATCTATTTCATTATGTATCAACTCCATTTGACATTTTGTTATGAAATCATCTCTATATATATGTTCACTCCGACGAGGAGATGGTTCTACACAGAAATTTGTTTCTTTTTCTAAAAATGCTTTAAGCAAGCGTTCAACTGTTATTGGATGATGCCTTTTCATTGTTTTATTTAGTTGGGCATTCTCTACAACCATATCGTTTGTGCGATGTCTTTGTCCGTATACACACCATTGCTTTATGAACAATTCATTTTTTAGCCACGTATTCTCGAAATATTTATAATATTTTTGAATTTTTTCCGTGTTAGGAGTATCCGATTTAATGAAACACCACCCTTCCGCAATTCTGTCAAATTCCGCGAGCGTCATCCTGGAAGGTGTCCGAACATATTCCAAAAGGTCCCGCTTAGTAATTTTAAATTTACAAGTTTGGTCAAAATTTGATCTAATTTGACTGTACTATAAGTGCATACGTTATAATAATATATTTCTCGTTTCAGAAGTCGGGATCACGTCGGGATCACCATTATAGCCTGTGGGGGTGGTACTGAATTTCTTGATTGTGACTTTCCTTTTCATTGAACAGGCTATTTGCAGGAAAAATACTCCGTAATGTCCCGTACATTACGGCAAGAAATACACTTCTATCAGGATATTATAACTTATATTTCAGTATTAAAATAATACATGATATTCAGTTCATTACCAGATAAACATCTCTGAAGACAATAAAAAAATATAAATAATATTCTGATAATTGACACACATTCTGACTTCAGAATCATTTAAATACAATTGCAAAAGGAGTACATATATATTTTTACTATCAATTAAGGTTCTATATGTCTGTCGCCACAAGTATATAGCGAAGGTTTCCGTTGAAGATTAATCCTACAAGTATGAAAACTGAAGTAGTATGAAAGAAATAGATCATGGATCTAAAATAATCATTAGGGTACAAAAGGATACATTGACAGGAGCAAATTATCTCTTTGGATCCAAACTATTGATAAGGAGAGGCAGGATTTTCTAACGCAAATATATTTTTGTTTAAAAGTAATAATAAATCGTAACACGGAACTGTAATAATCTGATACTGAATAAAGAATTTTGTATTTGTATTTGTAAATTGATACAACTCGACGTAACCTAAAAATCATTCCTTATTATGCGATAACAATCTCTTAGCTTCTCGAACCCCTGACTCAGCTGCTCCATGGACTGTCCCGGAGTGTTTTGGATGGGTGGCTTCTCCAGCGAACAAGACCTTCGGTTTCCCTGAGGAGTCAGTCAAAGGAGTGGCCAAATCTAATCTCAAAGTTGGAGTTGTAGCTGATACGATGTTGTCGTATGTATAACTTCCGCGGGTGAACGGGTTTGAGTTCCATTTTGATCTGTAAGTGATAAAATTTTTCATGAGTTTAGTTTTTGAATGCATTATTGAGTAGAGTGCATATACTCGTATACGCCGAAATGTCATTCTTGGAAATGAATAGGCTCCAAAACCACTGAACCGATTTTGATGAAACTTGTCAGAATTAAAGACCTCGACAGGCTTGAGGTTTGTGTCGAAAAAAAATTGAGATCTATCATGTCCTTGAGGAATGATCATCAAATACATTTTCCATTGAAATGAATGGATTGGAACACATACACTCAGCGAATCTACTCGCTCCACTCAACCTCGATTTCGGCCCAGTGGGCTAGAATCCGGCTTAGTAAAAGTTTGTGGAGTTAAGAGTGTCTATGGTAGTCGTCAATGCTTATTAATCCTACTGCTGGGATACCTACGGGCAAGGGCGTCATCAAGGGGGGGGGGGCAGCCCCCCCCCCCTTCCCCTCCCTAGAGATTCTATTTATTTATAAGTATAAATATAAACAAATATAAATATAAACATTTCTGGACAATTTTACACAGCGCCATCTAGTCCCAAATTAAGCACAAAGCTTGTGTTATGGGTACTAGCACAGAAATCAAAAAACAGTGTTTTTTGATTTCTGTGGGTACTAGACACCTGATAAATGTACTTAAATACATTTTTTTTGTAAATACATACTTATAATACATAGAAAATACCCAGACCAAGACAAACAGACATATTCATGCACACAAATATTTGTCTTGTGCGGGAATCGAACCCGCGACCTCGGATACATGTACTTAAATACATTTTTTTTTTGTAAATACATACTTATAATACATAGAAAATACCCAGACCAAGACAAACTCGTTAACCCTTACACGGTGGACTCTGAACCGTTATTATAACAATCGCTGATGATGTAAAGCTCGTACTACAAGCTCTCGACTTTACCTACAATTCATACTTTTGTCATTCTCCATATCAACTTGCCCCCCCCCCCCCCGCCATCGGCTGGCGACGACCTTGCCTACGGGTCTCCCGTCGTTCGAAGGGGTTTAGAGCGTATCACAATCACGCTGCTCAACTGCGCGTTAGCGGAGGCCAGTATTTTCAAATCAAAATTAATTTCTCTTCACATTTTTTTATTGTGTCGTGGACACGGTCTAGGTTTGTTAATTATATATATAATGATGTGTACCTACATATACTTATCTATGGTTCGTCACCATGGCGATGTTTGTTAATATCTGTCTGTAAAATGTATCTGATATTTTAGTAGAATAAAGCCAATTTCTCGTGGTATTTTCGGTTATTTATGTATCAATTTATTCTACTAAAATAAGAATGACGACGGAAAAAAAAGTCGTAACTCCGATGACACGTTATCTACGCCCCGAGCGTTTCGAAGATGATCCTAGTGCAACGGCTTCGGATTTGAAATGGATGCATTGGCGTTCTACCTTTGAGAATTTCCTAACTGAAGAATGTGCTGATGTTACGGATACAATGAAACTGAAGTTGTTAGTAAATCATCTTTCTCCATCAATATATTCTTACATACGTGCATGCGAAACGTACACCGATGCCATGAAAGTTTTAGAAAATATATATATAAAACCAAAAAATGTGATACTCGCTAGACATTTACTGGCAATACGTAAACAAAATTCAGACGAAACTGTAAAGGCGTATGTACAAGCATTAAAACTCCTAGCACTTGATTGTCAATTTAAAACAGTAACTGCGGAAGAACACAAAGATGAGTCAATGCGGGGTGCTTTTATCGCTGGTATTAACTCTATAAAAATAAGGGAAAGACTACTCGAAAAGTTAGACTTGACTTTGGATGAAGCAGTTGACTTGGCGATTTCACTCGAAGATGCTGAGAAAAACACTCATGCATTCACTAGTACTGGCACCACTTGTACGCCATTAAATCTTAACGCATCTGTTTCTGGAAATAATGTAGCAGCTACTACTCCTACTTCAATCTTTCGTCCAAATTCGAAACGACGGTGTTTCTTTTGCGGTGGAAATATACACCAGCGTTCCAAATGCCCAGCTGTTAATGAAAACTGCCAAGTCTGTTTTAAAAAAGGGCACTTTGCAAACGTATGCAGATCTAGTCAACCACAAAGAGCCAACGCTGTAACAGAGGATGACACACAAAGAATATCTGATGACACACTATCTGCTATTTCTGCTGCATCGCCAAACAGTTTAAAGAAGGCTACTGTCCTTATGCTGATAAATGGATATAAGGCAGATGCTTTGATAGACACTGGAAGCTCCGTTAGTTTCATAGACAGAAACCTAGCTGAGATAATGAAACTGAAAATTAAACCTTGCAGACAAACTATTACGTTAGCTTCACTTAGTCACGTATCGTTTGTTCAGGGAGTCTGTTACGCAAATATTCAACTTGGAAAGCATCATTACAAATCTCAACCATTATTAATCGTAAACAATCTCTGCTCTGATGTCATTGTTGGACACGATATTCTCAAAAATCACTCCACAGTTGAACTTCATTTTGGAGGAATGCAAGAATCATTACAAATTTGCAATGTCATGGAAGCGTCACTGCCTGCTGTATCATTATTTACGAATCTATCACCAAACATAAAACCCATAGCAGTTCGATCAAGACGCCATAGCCAAGAAGACGAAATATTTATTAGCACAGAAATTTCAAAACTTCTTGAAGATGGTATAATTGAACCCAGCGTTTCGCCTTGGCGCGCACAAGTTTTAGTAACAGGTAGTGGTCTACATAGAAAGAGAATGGTAATAGATTACTCACAAACTATAAATAAATTTACGGAACTTGATGCCTACCCATTGCCGAAAATAGAAACTATTGTATCAAAAGTCGCTACGTACAATCATTTCAGTCAAATCGATTTGAAGAGTGCGTATCACCAAGTGCCTATACTTCAGAAAGAGAAAATCTATACTGCATTTGAAAGTAATGGAAAACTTTATCAATTTACAAGAATACCGTTCGGAGTAACCAATGGAGTAGCTGCGTTTCAGCGCGCTTTAACATATATTATAGAGCATGAAAACCTAAAAGGTATATTCGCTTATCTAGACGACGTGACTGTCTGTGGTAAAACAAAACAAGAACATGACGATAATTTAATGAAGTTTATGGAAATCGCAACGAAATATAAGCTGACATTGAACAAACAAAAATGCATATTTAATAAAACAACAATCAACCTTCTGGGTTATACTATTGATAATAATAAGATTAAACCAGACGAAAATCGACTGAAACCATTACTTGACCTACCGGCACCAGAAAATAGTGCTGCATTGAAACGAGCATTAGGGTTTTTCGCTCATTATTCCAAGTGGATACAAAACTTTTCAGAAAGAATCAAGCCCTTGCTTTCTATAAATACATTTCCATTACCAAACGGTGCTATAACTATATTCAATGATCTAAAAAAAGATATAGCGAAAGCTACACTTTTTGCTATCAACGAGAACGCTACATTTGTTGTAGAAACAGATGCCTCCGAGAATGCTCTCGCAGCCACTCTGGCTCAAGAAGGCCAACCTGTTGCATTTTTTTCTCGCTCCTTAACTGATTCGGAAAGGCGGCAATCTTCTATTGAGAAAGAAGCTGCTGCCATAGTCGAAGCTTTACGCAAATGGCGCCATTATCTAATTGGAAAACATTTCTTACTAATAACAGACCAGCAGTCAGTAGCATTCATGTTTAACCAAATTCATTCAAGCAAAATTAAAAATGAGAAAATAGAACGCTGGAGATTAGAACTATCCTGTTTTAAATATGATATAGTTTATCGTCCGGGCAAAGAGAACAAAGCAGCTGATGCATTAACGCGAGTATGCGCACACATGAACATAAGTAACCTTAAAACGTTGCATGAAAACCTTTGTCATCCCGGAATTATGCGAATGAATCACTGGATACGATCAAAGAATCTTCCATATTCTATAGACGATATTCGTCAGATGACTACTAACTGTCGAGTATGCTCCGAGATTAAACCGAGATACGCCGAATCAAAAGGACAGCTTATTAAAGCGACAGCTTCTTTAGAAAGACTCAATATTGACTTCAAAGGGCCATTACCATCAAAATCGCAGAACAAATATATATTAACCGTAATTGATGAATTTAGCCGCTTTCCCTTCGCTTTCGCGTGTAAAGACATGACATCAAGTACAGTAATTAATTGTCTAAATGATATATTTCATACTTTCGGAACGCCTATGTATATACATTCAGATAGAGGAACTTCATTTATGTCGCAAGAACTTACTCAATACCTCGTCTCTCTTGGGATAGCTTGCAGCAGGACTACACCTTATAATCCTCAAGGAAATGGCCAAGTAGAACGCTTAAATGGGACTTTATGGAAAACGATTCAACTAAGTCTTAGATCCAGATGCTTGGAGACAACCGATTGGGAAAGAGTTCTGCCTTTGGCCTTACATTCCATTCGTTCTCTGCTGTGCACGGCGACAAATGCTACGCCTCATGAAAGAATGTTCAACCATCCACGAAGGAGTCCAAATGGAGTATCCTTGCCTGCGTGGCTTACTACACCTGGTCCTGTTCTAATTAAAAGGAATGTTAGGCATTCTAAATTTGATCCTATTGTGGAAGAAGGTGAACTTCTACAAAGCAATCCAAATTATTCCTATGTAAGATATTCTGATGGAAGAGAGGGCACTATATCAAATAGACACTTGGCACCATTACCCTCTACTAATGACAATGATGCAGTTGTTGAAACGCCGCCAGTAACAGAAGAACTTGCTGAGTCTCAAGCGATCGAAGAACAAGATCGACCAGATGAGAGTCAGCACAATGTTCGGCGCTCTACTCGCCTTAGGCGTCCACCGGCCTACATGGAGGATTATGTTTTAGGGGAGGGTGAATGATGTGTACCTACATATACTTATCTATGGTTCGTCACCATGGCGATGTTTGTTAATATCTGTCTGTAAAATGTATCTGATATTTTAGTAGAATAAAGCCAATTTCTCGTGGTATTTTCGGTTATTTATGTATCAACCTGAATACGTTATTATTGCACTAAAATTATGTCAAAATTCTTCTTCTCCCTCCTCCGCACGCGATGTTCCATAGTCCTTCTTACTTAGCGTAATAAATTCTTTGATTGAATTTTGGATGAAGTTCATAGATTTGTATCTGCATAGATTTGTATTATGCTACGTCGGATAACAAACAAGCATACAACCCACCTGATATGAAGCGGTTACCGTAGCCATATTAACGCTCGCAACATGAAATATCGCTCGCGCGCTGCCACCTCCGCTGCCAACGCAGCAACTCCTTCCTTTCTGGTGACCTCACTCACTCGCAGGAACACAACAACCCTCAAGGGAATTGTTATTTAGCTGCGGTATCCTGTGAGGTGGAGGTACTTCCCCAGTCGGGCAGCTTAAAAAATACGCTATGCCCTACCTCTCTTAAATTTGATTTTGTTATCATTCGTTTTTTTGACTTGCCTCTACGGAAGCAATTTTAATAAATTAATAGTTTAAAAAACACTAGAAAAACACGCTTTTATAAATGCACCTGATCGTGTTCAAAGTCCATTACGTGGCATTTCTCACAAATTCAAACACGACTATGATACTATATTCCATCATGGAATGCCAGTGCCTATCTTCCTGCTCCATCATCAGACCTTGAAACCTAATCGTGGTCAAAGTTCATTACAAGACTTTTCTAAGAAATTCAAAAACAGCTATGATACGATGTTCCATAATGAAGTTCCAGTTCATATCTTTCGGCTTCATCATCAGATCAGTTCGACAGTACCATATTATTGTATTGTCATCAGAACTACATACAGCCGCCAATAGTCATTAGTCATTACGCTACGATCCTTGAAAGATGATTAAATTAGTTAACTTAGATTCCATTACATAGTTAGTTACTTAGAGGTCGACTTAATAAAAGTGTTTACTCAGTCATAAATGTAGTAATGATATAGGGACTCAGTGTCATTAAACATACCTCAATATGGCTGTCGGTTCTGGTATTTCAATACCTGTTCCCAAGAATTTCCTGATCAGTTCCATCGCTTTGCTTTGTACCAGATCGTCAGATAATGTTTCTACCTACAAAACAGAATCAATTGGGCGAAAAGAAGAAAAAATCTTTCAGTAATATCTTTAAAACTGGTCGCAGTCTTTATACTACGTCGGGTGGCAGACAAGCATACCGCCCGCTTGATGTGAATTGCTTACCGTAGCTATATTAACGCTCGCAATATAAAATATCGCTCGCGCGCCGCCACCCCCGCTGCCAACGCAGCATCTCCTTCCTTTCTGGTGACCTCACTCAATCGCAGGAACACAACAACCCTCAAGGGAGTTGTTATTTGGCTGCGGTATTCTGTGAGGTGGAGGTTCATTCTCAGGTCGGGTAGCTTACAATTACGCTTTGGTGCACCCTGCTGACTGACAAACGAAGCTCTGGCGAAAAGAGTACCTCTCTTTTCGCTAGAGCTTCGTTTGTCAGTCAGGGAGCGTAATAATTAACCTATCTACGACTTATGTGTATATTACACCATTTTTACCACCCGTTACTATTATGTACTGATAAGTTGTGGATCGTTGAAATAAATATTTTTCTTTCTATCTTTCTATACTTACCAATCTGGCGTTGTCTCCTGAAGCCCATACTGTAAGAACGTTAGTAGCACCTGACGGAGCTAATACTCCCAATACTTTGGTAGTCCAAGCATCATCTTTTGGAACTTTTTCCTTGTCTTCGTGATTCCAAATGAAAAACATTAGTTTATCCTTTGGCCACCATTGTTTGTCGAAAGACAGCAAGGTTTTGGACAAAACTCCCATTGGTAGTTGTTTTATAGCTGCTATCTTTGACTGTGGTAGTTTTGGGGAAAATAGTGTGTCGTATCTGAAATAATAAATATTAACAACATTACATCAAACTTGTCAAAGGAGCCTACGCGTTGGATCCTATCAAATGACCGGGCTTGACCCATGATAAAAAAAAAATAATGTAATAAAAAAAGAAACTAAACAAAATTTCATTTTTTTTATACTATGTCGGGTGGCAGACAAGCATACGGCCCGCCTGATGTGAAGCGGTTACCGTAGCCATATTAACGCTTGCAACATAAAATATTGTTCGCGCGTCGCCACCCCCGCTGCCAACACAGCATCTCCTTCCTTTCTTTCTGGTGACCTCACTCACTCGCAGGAACACACCCCATTTTTTTGTTTTAATTTTAAGTTATTTCTATGTAATTATAAGTTATTTTTATATGATTTAGGGGTGTAAGTGGATCATCAAGATCTTTGAACCAAAGCCAACTTCACCTGCACGTGGTGCACCCTGCTGACTGACAAACGAAGCTCTGGCAAAAAGAGATACCGCAGCCAAATAACGGTTCCCTTGAGGGCTGTTGTGTTCCTGCGAGTCAGTGAGGTCACCAGAAAGGAAGGAGATGCTGCGATGGCAGCGGGGGCGACGGTAACCACTTCACATCAGGCATTTTTGTACAAAAAGTATTTTTTAACCGAATCCAAAAAGAAGGAGGTTCTCAGTTCGGCTGTATTATTTTTTGATGTTTGTTATTTAATTACTCCGTGATTTATAAACCGATTTGAAAATTGATTTTTATTTGAAAGAGTATGCTTCCAGATTGGTACCATATTTTTTTCATCATCATCATCATCAGCCTGTATCTACCCACTGTTAGGTTTGTTATTTCATTACTCCGTCATGTATAAACCGATTTGAAAGTTGTTTTTTAATTGAAAGAGTATACTTCCAGATTGGTCCCATATTTATCATCATCATCATCATCATCAGCCTGTATAAACAAAACTTCTTTTTGTTAAAATTATTATTACCTACCTTTCTTTGAGCACTCCCACAGACACAGTCACAATAACGTTATCCGCGCTATACACTGTCCCATCAGCTGTTGTGACCGACACAGGGTTGTTTTCCTCCTTCGAATATTCAATTTTTTTCACCTCTGTGTTAAGTTTTATTGTCAATGTTGACAACCCTGGACCTTTGTCGTATGTGTGCTGAAATATAAAAATTTCTAAATGAGCGAAAAAAAAATTATACTCTTCTGCTTTAACCCTTAAATCCTACCTACCTATAAAAGGGGTTTCATAGACCCCAATATTTAAATCATTAACACTAAACAAATTAAACACAAACTTAATAAAAAAAATATTTATTTAGAAAAAGATTAATTAGCATCATAACAAAATATTTTTTTTTTGGTGACACATTTATTACATCTTGGTACAGTATGTTCACCGCAGAGAGGTTTGCGGCACATGCCACAGAAAATCTTCGTTTAACGGTCCTTCGGCTTTGGACAGACAGCACATCTTTTTTTTCTATAGGAGCAGGATTTGCGTCAATTATAGGACACTTTTTTTGCATCGGCATTGTGCACTTTTTGGGATGGGGAAAAATATTAAACTCGCGTCAGGACACGTGGCCTGATCGAAAATTCGTAAGACAAAACTGCGAGACTACAAAATTTAACTTTAAGCAAAGACGATACGATTGAGACTGCTTTGAATATTTTAAATAATGTGTTTTAGCAACACACTTGTGGCTTACAATTAAACCCAAAATATCTTGAAAAATCTTGATTTATTTAACTTTCACAATATAAATGTAAGAGACGTTGTTACTTGTACGACGTAGAAGGTTAGAAGAAGAAAAGTAGGTAGGAAAATAAAAAATAATATTAGAACTTTGCATGCGCCTGATGACAACTAATAGCAAACAAAATGCTTATAGTTAATTAGCGTCAAATCGATGATAGGCGCGCTGCAACATCTTCCGGCCTCGTTGAAAGGTGAAGACTTTCAATATGTAGATCTTCTTTGGTTGGAAGAGGGCAGAGGCGCACTAACGGGCGTCGCACGCATCCTCTCACAGTAGCGACGTCGGCGACGCGGACAATTGCATCAGGTCCTGGGAATAAACGGACCACTCGCCCAAGCCGCCAGTTCAACGGAGGCACATTGTCTTCTTGCAGGAGAACCAAGTCATCAATATTTAGTTTAGCGTGTGAATTCTTCCATTTAGTTCTCTGCTGCAATTCGGCTATATATTCTTTCTGCCACCGGTTCCAGAAATGTTGTCTGATCTTCTCAATTCTCTCATATCTTTTGAGATTAGTGTCCTTGCAATCTTGTAAATTAGGTGATGGAATTGCAGTTAATGGTCTTCCGATGATGAAGTGCCCAGGTGTGAGACAAAGGAAATCGTCAGGAGAGGACGATAATGAACATAATGGACGGCTGTTTAAAATCGCTTCGATTTGAGAGAATAAAGTTAATATTTCTTCGAATGTTAAATTACTGTTTGTAACTACTCGTTTAAAATGAAACTTCGCGGATTTGACGCCGGCCTCAAAAATACCGCCAAAATGTGATCCGTATGGAGGTGAGAATTTAAATTGTATATTTTCCTGAATGGCAAACTGACATAAAGGGTCTTTATTCTCCTTTATAAAATTAGACAGTTCCCGGGCAGTGGCTACAAAGTTTCGGCCATTATCGCAGAAGATTTCTGTCGGTTTGCCACGACGAGCTATGAACCTTCGTAGTGTCATCAGAAAAGCACCCATTGATAGATCGCTAACGGCTTCAAGATGGATGCATTTGTACCTCAAGCATACAAATAAACATAAGTAGCACTTGATCAATCTACTACCACGGCCTTTACGGTTTAAAATATAAAACGGTCCTGCAAAATCTAACCCGACAGACTGAAAAGGGAAACCAGGTGTCACTCTTTGAGTTGGCAATTCACCCATTTTTGGACGCAGAGTGCGACCACTAAAGCGTCTACAAATTACACACCTACTAACCGTTTTTCTAGCCAATAGGCGACCACTTACTGGCCACACAGTCTCTCTAATAGTAGCTAAAAGCAGCTGCGGACCATCATGCATACTTCGTTGATGCTCCCTTTCAAAATAAAGTCTAGTTAGGTAGTGTTTTGAATGAAGAAGAATGGGATGTTTCATTTCGTAAGTATATTCAGAGTTCTCTATTCTACCACCTACTCTGATCAAATTATTATTGTCTGTAAATGGAGATAAGGATAAAATTTTAGAACGAGAACTTAATGGTTTATTTTTGAGTAATAAATCGTATACTATAGGGAACGATTGTTTTTGTGCTATGATACATAGGGTTACAAATGATTTATCTAATTCTTCTAGAGATAAGTTACTTACCATTTTGTTTTTAGGGTTCCTTGAATTATACATAAAACGCAACACGTATGCCATGGCTCTTATAAGTCTGTTTAATTTAGAAAATCGTTCAAACTTTATTACAGGTTCTGATACAGCAATAGGATTGGATTTTATTTCAGGTAAGTCTGTTAGAGGTAAGTTTTTATGTGAATTATTATTATTTAATTTAGGCCATTTTGTTATGTTTTCAGATAAGAAGTCGGGCCCAGACCACCACAACTTCAAAGTCACCAGCCTACTCGCATCGACACCCCGGGATATGAGATCTGCCGGATTGGCATCAGTTGGAACATAGCGCCAGGAGCTAGCTTGCGTTTTTTCTTGGATTTCTAAAATGCGATTTGCGACAAAAGTTTTAAGCTTAGTAACATCACTGTGGATCCAAGCAATTACTATGCTAGAATCACACCAGTGGAAAATACGCGTGGGTTTGTATCGCAATGAATTTAAAACAGACTCGCAAAGTCTAGCAGCAAGTACAGCGGCCATTAATTCCAAACGCGGCATAGTAGTAGGCTGCAGCGGTGAAACCTTTGATTTAGAACAAAGTAGATTAGTATAAAATTTGTTATTAGAATCAAGGGATCGCATATAAATGCACGCTCCATACGCTGATTGCGACGCATCACTAAAGCTATGAAGTTCTATTTCTTTAGGATCATCACAGAGAACCAGCCTCGGTACTTGAAAATCTTTAAGGTAAGCAAAGTTTTTGGAGATTTTTAGCCAATCTTCTTTTATGCTTTCAGGAACGGACTGATCCCAATTTAGCTTTTCCTTCCACAACCTTTGCATTAATATTTTTGGTTGTATGATGCAAGGGCTCAGAAGTCCAAGCGGATCGAAAATTTTTGATGAATTTGAAAGAATACTTCGTTTAGTTATTTTATCATGATATGTAAAATCCTTTAGAGGAAAATTTAAACTATCTTTAGAAGGATCCCACCCCAGTCCGAGGGTACTCGACGATTGACTAATTGTTAAATGATCTTGTGGATTTAATTTATCTTGTTCTAAAACAGCAGATGAATTACTCTTAAATTTGCGTAAACTAAAGCAACCTTTGTGTAGTGCATCTGTTATGGCAATTTTAATGTTTATTAATTGTTTCTCATCATTACAACCAGTGATCAAATCGTCAATGTAAAAATCGTTTTGAATTATTGTTTTTATGTGTTCATCAGCCTCCTCCTCTCCTACCTGCCAGAGGCATCGAGTGCTCAAATAACTAGCACTTGCGGTGCCGTAAGTGGTAGTATTTAATCTCAACGTTTTGATGGGTTGTGACTCATCTCCTCTCCACAATATCAGTTGCAGGTTGCGATCATCATTATGGACTAGCACTTGGCGATAGAATTTAGAAATATCACCGCACAAAATGAATTTATATTGCCTGCTTCTAATTAGAATGGAGAAGAGAGAGTCCTGCATATTTGGACCCACCATCAAAATGTGGTTTAACGCAAAACCAGAAGAAGAGCAAGCTGATCCGTCAAAGACCACTCGGAGTTGGGTCGATTCGCTGTTTTCTTTAAAAACTGCATGATGGCAAAGAAAATATGAATTATGAGGTTTTAGATCCGTAGACTCGGATAGATGACCTAACTCAGCATACTCATTTATGAATTTAGTATAGTGACATTTTAGGGAAGGATTTCGTCTAAATCTTTTTTCTAGATTTAGGAGCCTTTTCTTGGCAAGATTATAAGAATCTCCTAGACAGTCAGGCGTATCAATTAATGGCAATTTGACACAGAACCTACCGGTATCTAGGCGTGTAGTATTTTCTATGAAATGTTTTTCACATAATTTTTCATTGCTACTGAGAATAGGTCCTTTAGGAATCTCTTCGATTTCCCAAAATTTTGTAAGAATATTATCGATATTATCTTGTGTTGAATTTAGTAAAGTATGATTGCAATTTATTGTACCTTTATCTTTAGAGTATAAAGGCAAGGGACCGGAAACTAACCAGCCAAAATTTGAGTTTCGTAAATTAGGACCGCCTTTGCTTAACCTGATATTTTCATTGCCAAGGATTTCCCAAAACACGTCTGCTCCTATGAGGACATCGATGCGGGCAGGCTGATGAAACAAAGGAACGGCTAAGGGTAAGTTTTTAGGTAAGTGAATATTTCGTAAATCTAAAGGAGCTTTAGGTATCTCACTTGTTAGATTTTCTAATACATAACCTGATACTGTTATGTTGTAAGAACTATTTATTGAATTAAGTTGAGCCGTACAAGTTTCAACTACTTGATTGGTACAGGAGTTACCAATACCGATGACATTTATAGGATCTATCGAT
Source organism: Hypsopygia costalis (assembly GCA_937001555.2). Lineage (NCBI taxonomy): Eukaryota > Metazoa > Arthropoda > Insecta > Lepidoptera > Pyralidae > Hypsopygia > Hypsopygia costalis. The sequence continues at coordinate 3,899,858 of OW443355.2, forward strand.
TTGGTCTTTAGTGATAATTTTTCTCTTACACGTTTACTAAAAAATGTAGACTGACTACCGCAATCAAGAAGAGCACGAAATCTTTCTACTTGTTTTGTTATGGGATTACATACGTCTACAAGAGCTGTAGACAGCAGTACTTGATTATTATAAGTTTGATTAGAGCTGGTAAGCACGAATTCACTTTCGGCCAAGACTGTATTACTGTTCGTTTCTGTCCTTTGATGCAGTAAACGATTATGTCTTTCTTTACATTCTGGACAAGGTCCCATGCGGCAGTCCACCTCTCGGTGCCCTTGTCTTAGGCAGTTTGAACATAATTTATACTTAGTTACATCTATTTGCCTATCTTCAATACTCTTTGCTTTAAATATAGGACAGTCATATATTTTATGAGTGTCGTCACAAATTATGCATGTATATTTAATATTGTTTTGATTTGTACTAACATGTGATTTAGTTTGTGAACCACGATTATGATTATTATTGAATCTTGAACCCTTTTCTTTATTGAAATTATTAGGTACAAATTTTTTTGAAGAAGACTCCATTTTTGTGAAAGTGGTATCATTCTTGTTACGAGTTACTGACTCTAGTACATCAGCACGGTCATTTAAAAATTTATGAAATTGATCTAAAGTGGGGATATCCTCGAGTGTATTTCGGTACTCTTCCCACTTAAACATTGTTATATCATCTAATTTGGCAGAAAATATATATATTAACAATATATCCCACTTATCTGTCGGCTGATCTAGACTAGCCAGGGCGCGCAAGTTCTTTGTTACATGATCAACAAAAAATCTCAAAGACCTATCAGACGCCTGTGCAATAGGCTGTATGGAAAATAAAGATTTAAGGTGGTGATTGATCAAGGACCTTTTATTATTATAGCGATCACAGACCATCTTCCATGCCTTAGGATAGTTTGCCGATGACACTTCTATATTGGCTATTACCCTAGCTGCATCCCCTTCAAGATAAGAATTAAGATAATGATATTTATGAATAGGTGAAATGCGATCATTGCTATGAATTAAACTGTCAAACGTATCTCGAAAAGATGGCCAGCAATAATAGTTACCACTGAATTTGCATATATCTATCTGTGGCAAACGAAAACCGAAATCCTTACGATCATGAAAACACTGAGACTGATCTTTGTCATCGTCAGTATGAGAGTCGACTAATGACTTCGCGGTCGCGATGTTCAGTACAATATCTCGCTCGATGAGGTCGCGCTCATCTATCTCAGTTTCAATGTTTTCTGAATTCAACACTTCAATATTACTTTGTAAATCGTTAAACCTTGTAGACAACGCTTCAAATTTTGTAATTCTTAAATTTAATTCAGCAAGTTCCAAATTGGTAAGGTGATCTTGCCTTTTTAATTGAGATAAATAATTTTTAAATTTTGTTATTTGTCCCTTTATAGAACTACGCCTTATGAGTAGCTCCTTTAATTTTTGTGAACCATTAGACCCTTTATCAGTCATTTTGCAAAGCGTATAATAACTATGTAAAATAAAAGTTACAGTAAAACAATGTTAAAATTAAAACTACGAATAATAAACAAAATAAATTCTCACGTTCCTTTATAATAGACACGGCGCGTCAGCTGAGACGAACCGGTTCAGGTAGGTAGGTACTCGGCCGATAAACGCGATGCTACGTTGATAACGATGCAAGACCTTGACCTTGCGACGTCAGGAACTCCTGGAATTGTCGGCAAAATAGCGTAAAAATATTGAACTGAATGTATTTTATTTTTATTTTAAAACATTAATAGCATATAGTTATGTCTATTAAAAACACTTTTTCATTAAATGAAATTTAAATTATATTTTTTAACAATTAACTAATTTTACGGCAAGCGGACGCGTAACTTTTAAAGAAATATGACTTATTTTTAGTTTATAAAGGATATCTCGTAAGTAATTATAAACAGTAAGTAAATTTTAGTAGGTACACCAACACGTAATATATTAATAACTACGTATGTGTAATAATATTGTATTTTTTCTAATGAATTTAAAACATGAAGTGAATAATAGCGATTTTATTGTGAGATGGATTGGAAGGATATATGGATGATTATGGATTAGATGGATTTTGGCAGAATGAAGGAAGGCACTTATCTTTTAGTTTGGGCTGCGCTGCGATGTCCCGTTGGTGCTTTAGCTGCATCAATTCACGAGTTCACACCGGCTCCCAGATAATGATGACTTCACTTGGATTACAATATTGGTTTAAATGAATTTTGTCTTCAAATCACGAAGATCACGTCGTCCGTTGGTGACGTCGATTTTTGATTTTGATTTATTATCGTCAAATTTTGTTCCCCTCATGGGCCACCAATTTATGTTTTAGCAACACACTTGTGGCTTACAATTAAACCCAAAATATCTTGAAAAATCTTGATTTATTTAACTTTCACAATATAAATGTAAGAGACGTTGTTACTTGTACGACGTAGAAGGTTAGAAGAAGAAAAGTAGGTAGGAAAATAAAAAATAATATTAGAACTTTGCATGCGCCTGATGACAACTAATAGCAAACAAAATGCTTATAGTTAATTAGCGTCAAATCGATGATAGGCGCGCTGCAACATAATGGAAATAATTTATTTATTGAATTTCGCCATTCACCGCTAGATGTCTAGGCGCTACAATGTTCTGCGTGGTTTTACTATTCCCTAACAGGTGGCACTACGTATTTCATCATTCTAATATAATTCTCATGTCTTTTCATTAAGACACAAAATATATTTTTGAAGTGAAAACTTCTTTAGCGGCGTTGTGCAGATAAACTTTTTATTGTAAAATAATTGTAATAGTTCTGAAGTGTCAAATTTTTAATGTAATTATGTTTGTGTACGATACCACAATAAATGAATATTGTATTTTACCACATAAATGATAATACTTTTATATTGATAAATAAAGCAATTCGTGCGAAATTATTTCCTAACCATTCCGAAATATTCAAAAATGCACAACGTTAATGTTCAAGTTTTCACTTCTGCCAGCACTCCCGGAGTGCAACCCGTTGTTTTTTTTATCTAATCAGAGTGTCACAAAAATCAAAATCAAAATATCTTTATTACTTGGACTTTATAAAGCACTTAGAGACGTCATACAAATTAAATATAATAACATGTATAAATCATTACTACTTTAAATCTGCAGAGCTTAGATTCACTTTCATCGCATTATCTTGAATGTGAAAGTGAATTTAAGTGCCAGTTCCGGCGACCGGGCTTCTTGAGAAGAACTGGCAAGAAACTCAAGGCCATGCTTCTAGATATATTCTGGTACTCACCAACATAATTTCAAAGAAAGTTTTGTATCCATATCTGTGCCAAACTATCATCTGGTCTCCGGCCAGCTTTTCGCACTCACTCACTTTTGAGATTTCATTCCAGGAGGTGGTTGCATCGTAGCTATCCGCGTATAGGTCTAAGAAGTTGAGGAACTCCGTGATAAAGTCTTGATCGTTAAGAACTGATGGGTGCTTCTCCTTTATGTAGTCTAACAGTCTGAAACAGGAATCAAATTCTTTATTCTTTACTAGCTGACCCGGCGAACTTCGTACCGCCTAACAGTCAATGAATGTGTTTTTGACCCCTCCCCCCATCCTTGTCACAGCTGCCCCTCTAGCTAAGTGTAATTCGTAGCGTAACGAACGTTAGATCACGTGACATTTGTCAAAATCTAACATTTTAGAATGAGAATTGACAAATGTCACGTGATCTATCTAACGTTCGTTACGCTACGAATTACACTTGGCTAGGGGGGCTGGTCACATTTGTGAGACTCCCTCCTCCCTAGTGTGACGTCACATATTTTGCAAATTTACATCTAGAGTTGCAAATGTTTTTGAGGTTTTTGTTAATACACCTAGTTCAAAGTTCGTGTTTTAATACTTAGATTATAATAGATTTTGAAATGTCGCGTCACGAAATTTAGGACCCCTCCCATCCCCTTGTCACACAGTATCACACTTCGTCGACCCCCTCCCTCCCCCTTAACGTGTGACGAAATTTTTGGCTAGCCCCTTAATAGGTGAATTAAATTAATGATTTTATGGAAGTTTATAATACAGTGAATATAAAATGAATATTAAGTTCAGTACTTTATTAAGTTAATAACACAAAAGTATTAAATTTCTGAACGCACGCATAAATATTTGACAACCAATAAATATTTCAATCCTTTTTAAACTGATACTATTATTTTGTATGAAAAAATGTTTTTTCTTTTATTTTATTTTTTCGACAAGTTTCCAAAGTTTTAATAGTTATTCTGCTGTTATCAGGGACGGAGACAAATCTAACAAATCGAAAATCATGCAAATCGGTCCATCCGTTATCGAGTTATAAGACTTCGAACAAACCCGACTTTGTTTTATATATATAGATTGCATATTTTGATTTGACGAGCTCGGTGGTCGAATGGTTAGCAATGGCCACTTTGACTCCGTGGTCGAGGGTTCGATTCCCGCACAAGACAAACATTTGTGTGCTTGAACATGTCTGTTTGTCTTGGTCTGGGGGTTTTCTATGTATTATAAGTACCTATGTATTTACAAAAAAAAATGTATTTAAGTACATTTATCAGTTGTCTATTACCCATAACACAAACTTTGCTCTTAATTTGGAACTAGATGGCGCTGTGTAAATCGTTCAGAAACATTTATTTATTTATTTACATAAAACAGTGTAAACAAGGTGTACAAGGGCGAGCTTATCTCTTTAAGAGATTTCTTTCATCCAACCTTAAAGGTTAAGTTCAAGTTCAAGTTCTTTATTTGCATTTCATGTTGTTATAATAGGCTCTCACTCAATGTAATGCATTCTACACGCTTATAAAATTAGGACTATAAAATTATATTATTAATAAAATTAAATTATAAAATTATACTATAAAATCTCAATCATCATTACTTGCAATATTAATGTCACAGTTAATACATTGAGCACGAAAATAGTTACATACTATACATTCATTTTTTAATTGTAATTAGGTATTATTTAAAAGTTAGTTCGCTCTAAGTTAGTAATTAAGTCTCGTAGCGAGTAATTTTGTAACTAAAATACTCGCTTCTGTTGCAAATCGCAATCGTTTGCTTTAGTACAATTTACAAGTCAGCGGTGTTTTGCAAGATGAACAACCTACAACGTAATAAAATAAATAAACTGATTAAGGTAATGGCTATTTTAGAAGAGGTCGATGATGAAATTCGTGTTATTAATAAAAAAGAAGCTATGTGTACTAAAATAAATCAGTAGAAGAGATAAACTAGGAGCCACCTACTAGTTGTCTTCTGAGTGCTGAGTGCGAGTTTATTATTCACGTTCGACAATGTCAACGTTAACAAACCGACCAAATAGATAAGTACTCTCATGTTGTGAATTTATATGACGCGTGTTACAAATCCAATTTAGCCGGGTTGCTCACTTCGAAATGTGAACGGGTAAGCTATATAATTTTGATATGTAACACGCGTCATATAAATTCACAACATGAGAGTACTTCTCTATTTGGTCGGTTTGTTTACGTTGACATTATCGAACGTGATGCAGTCGGACCACGTGTTCAGAGGGGATTAAAAAAACTCGCACTCAGCACCCTGAAGGAATTAGCATTGGAAGCGAAACGATATTTTTGCTTCGAACTTGTTTAGTCAGTGAACCAGTGAGCACGGGCGCGTAGTGGGAGGTACTACTCGCTCGTTTAAAATATAATAAAGTGGATCGACTCGACTAAATTGTTTGCTAAACTATTCCACTTTCATTGTTCTGACACGTTTAGTTAAAAAAATACTCGCTTAGAGACTAAAATACTAGCCTAATGCGAATTAGCCTAACAGTAGTATAGAAATATTATTTCGTTAAGGCGACGCATGCCAACATGTTAATGTTGACATTTTATGAATTTACACAAAACATAATTAACTAATTTGAGTTAAGTAGTACCAAACCCCGGCCACTCCATACAAAAATGGCACTTTTGCATGTAGTAACCAAATGACGTCTGTACACGTGCCTATGTTTGAGTGACGTTCTCTAGGGCTGACATTATTCAATTATTGGTCGGACATGTAAGGCGGTGTAAGTGGTTCATCAACATCTTTGAACCAAAGTCAATCTTACCTGCACGGGGTACACCCTGCTGACTGACAGACGAGGCTCTGACGAAAAGAGAGGTAGGACATAGCGCATTTTTTAAACAACCCGACTGACGAAGTACCACCATCTCACAGAATACCGCAGTCAAATAACAATTTCCTTGAGGGTTGTTGTGTTCCTGCGAGTGAGTGAGGTCACCAGAGACGATGGAGTTGCTGCGTTGGCAGCGAGGATGGCAGCGCGCGAGCGATATTTAATGTTGCGACCGTTAATATGGTTACGGTAACCGCTTCACATCAGGTGGGCGTAGTAAAACATAGCAAATACACTACACTGACTTCAGCCAATATTTATAAAACGCCTTGTATAATTGCCATTGCTAACTTACCCAAAATTTTATATTTTCTAATCACCACTAAATCAAACGTTCGCCTTCCGAACACCGGTTCATTGTAATGGTCAAACCATTTCATTCTTACTAATTGTAGCTTTTTACTATTCATATAAATGCATGCGCAATGATTTGATTCATTTTCATATTCACATGGAACAAACGGAATTTAAAACTAATACCACACATGAGATCACGCACAATAAACATTGAAATGTACTCGTAAATAAGAAAATTGTAAACAATAAACCACCATAACTCAAGTGACAGCAATGTCACTTTCGCGTCTGCGCACTCACTTGCTCTTTGAGGCATATAATGCTATCCTTTTCTCATCTCGTATTAATTGTATCTTGTATCCTACTTTGACAGACATGAATTAGTTATGATGAAACTATGGCTGCCGCATGCTTTCTAAGTAATTTATAAAAAAATCTGTACTTTATTTCATCCAAAGGGATCGAATAAATTTATTTTTTTGATTTGATTTGATGTGTTGAGATATCCATCCACTGCAGAAGTAACTTCCATCTTTTAAACTGAATGGAGAATAAAATACGAGCGACGTCAATTTGTAGGACGTTGCATCCATTGCGAACGGTTCCAAATCGGTTTCATAGGGGAGGTGAGGTCGACTAGTGAGAGCGGCAGAGAGTGTCCATACTGTACGTTAGTACTATTACTTATACTGTGGTAGTACTCTGTTAATTTCTTTTAATAATATTCCTTGAATAAATAGTAAGTAATGAAATATTCCTGGGGCCTTACCACAAGCTCTAAACGCAGGAATGGAACTATGATGGTTGCGTATTTATCAATGAATTTCATTCATAAATTCGCAACCATGATGGTTCCATTCCTGCTTTTAGCCATCTAGTCCCAAACTAAGCAAAGCTTGCATTATGAATATTAAACTACTGATATTATATTTAAATATATTTTTTAATTACATACATATAAAACACCCAGACCAAGACAAACAGACATGTTCATGCACACAAATATTTGTCTTGTGCGGGAATCGAGCCCGCAACCTCGGAGTCAAGTGGCCATTGCTAACCATTCGACCGCTGAGCTCGTCAATATTTCCATCGCCATGCAGAAGCCATCGAGCTCCTCTCACAAGCAAACACTGACACAGTATAACTTAATCTAATATAATAAACTATAATTTTTTTTTTTGTTAACGGGGGCACTTAAGCTTCCTTTCCCTGAGGGTCTCGGGGCGGGACTTGTAATTTACCGACTTCAAGTAGAGTCATTGAAAACTATAATATAATTCAAAAACCAAAGAAAAACTTATGGGATAAAAAAAAAATACAAATTTACTTACAAATAAAAAATATCCCCAAGATCGTTGTCTTTCGGCAGTGTCCCCAGAACACTGGCAGCATTACCTCGCTGAATAGCTATACTTATTCTCTGAGCAAGGTAATGGCCAGCCTTCTGGTTATAGGACGTGTCGACCAATTTTTTAGAAATATCTCAATATAATTCAATAAACTATAATACTACAGTATAATATAATAAACTTTAATCACCTTCTAGTAACATATTCCCCAAGAGGTTCAGCTTTATCCGCAGGCTCATCAAAGCACTCCAATGCAAACTTGTACAGTTCAGACACAAGACTGCTGTTATTTAGTGTACCGTTTGAGAAATAGAGGTTCGTTTCATATGAGCCCTGCGATTTTAACGTAATGTTATTTTTAACAGCTGCATCATATGTCGGGCTGGGAGCATTTCCGTCATATTGACCGTGAATCCTGAAAACAATTGCTTTTTCAAGTCAAATGGGGTTTGCGGTGGTAGAAACTTAAATAACTTTCCCTTAGCGCAAAGATTTGAGATGGGCATATAATTTCCGATATCTCTTGTGAATCGGAGTAACGTGTGCTAGCTTGCATTTCGTGGGAAATATCCCGCATGATAGAGATTTGTTCAAAATGTAGTATAATGGCTTTACCAATTCCTATGGGCAAGTTAATAAGTTAAGTGTCTTAAGAATATCTGACTTGGACAAGTAACAGGATCCAAGCGATCGATTACAAGTACCCGTCTGTTCCGACACAAGTTCCGATGCTACTTGATCGCTTGAGTAGATTGAGTGAAAATATTCCGAAAAACAGTCACTAATTTCCTGGCCACCTTTCTGGAATCCAGAAACATCTCGTCCGGAATATCATTGCAGGTTGATCTGATTGATTTAATAAATGCCCAGAAGAATTTGGCATCATTTTTAATTCGTTCTTTCTCGTCTTTAGCTTATTGAGATACTCATGCAGTTACTTATCATGACGATCGAGTAATAAATAATTGATAAGATATAAAAGGTTTCTGAGGGTTGAGTACGTTTTTTATTTACTGTGATTAAGATTTTTTTTTTTATGTGAGAGGGGGGCAAACGATCATGTGGGTCACCTGGTGGAAAGCAATCACCACCGCCCATGGAGACCAGCGACACCAAGGGGTCGCCGATCCTTTGCCAGCCTTTTAAGGAAAATGAAAACTCTGTTCTTGAAGGCACCCATGTCGTAGTTGTTCGGAAATACCGCTGAGGGAAGTTGATTCCACAGTTTCACTGTTCGCGGTATGAAATGTCTTAGGAAACGTACTGTAGTAGATCGCCAATTATCAAGATGATATGGATGGAATTTTAATTTATGGCGAGTTGTACGATAGTGGAATTCAGCGGCAGGTATCAAATCAAACAGCTCATCGCAGCACTCCCCGTGATATAATTTGTATAGAACGCAAAGAGACGCTACTCTGCGTGTAGAGAGAGAGTCCAATCGATCCGAGATCATTGGGCCACCGACGATTCGAGCTGCTCTTCGTTGTATGCGGTCAAATGGAGCAAGCAAGTACTGGGGCGCACCGGCCCAGAGATACGAACAGTACTCCATGTGAGGTCGAACCTGGGCTTTGTATAGTTGAAGGCGGTGTCGGGGTGTAAAATACCGCCAGATGAAATTACGAGGGCTTTAAGTAAAGAATAATTCTTTTATATCAGATCATTTTATATATATATATGCCATCAAAATGGTTCATAGCCTGTGCCCACGACACAACCAGTTGAGCATAGTAGTTATGCCATCAGTCCGGAAGGTAATCCGCTGTGCTGCTCCAATACAAATTGGCCAACGTTCTGCTTTTAGTGTGTTTAAATATTTAAATCAAAAGCCACTGACTTGTCTTAACTGCTCCAGAGGGGTTGGTATTAGGCTATCTATATAGCAGTATGACCACACGAAACTAATGACGATGTAGCAAACTGACTAGTCGTGATTTAGCCTAAGACTTCTTTTTGACTACATCGCAAAAAAGTAGGTAGCAAATTGACTACATTACTCATTCGTCTAGAGAAGGTGATTTTTTTGAAGCTAACTACCACGGATTACTGTACTAATCAGCGAACAAGAATTTAATAAAAGCGATATTTTCCATATAAGTGATATAAAGAAATTTACCATTCAGCTCCTAGTTCCACTACGCCATCTCCAAACGACACAGTGTTTACTCTACCACCGATCCTGTTCTGTGCCTCTAGAGCCAGCACCTTCTTGCCGGCTGCTGCAAGAGTCGAAGCTGCAGTGGTGCCTGCAGCACCTAAGCCCACGACTATCGTATCGTAATGATTTGCATCTGGTCTGAAAAGAGGTTGAAAGAAAAATGTTGTACTACGATATAATTAATGTTGATAATGATGATTGTTGGCAATGGTGGAATGGTGGAACTCTTTCATCATTTTGATTTAATAAAAATCACTTGGGCTATTCCACTAAAAAAAAAATATTTTTACCGACTGGTTACGATTTACAGCATTATCGAGATCTTTAGATGATTATTATTATTTGATAATTTTTATTGGTACCACGTGAAAAACTTATCTAAACTTATCTATTTACAAATAAAATAATAACAAAGAAATAGAAAAAGAAACAAAACAAAACAAATTATAAATTAAAAAAAAAAACCCCAAATCGTTGCCCGTCGGTAGCGTACCAAGAATGCTGGCAGCATTACCTCGCTGAATAGCAATGCTAATCCTCTGAGCAAGGTAACGGCCAGCCCTCTGGTCGCATGAAGCCTCGGCCAACCTCCCGCATATCTCTTTAAAAAGATCGGGCTGTTGGACCCTAACGTCTCTACCCCAAATGGCTCAAATATTTATTTTAGGGGTGTAATCATCTTTCATCATTTATGTTTCATCAACATCTTTGAACCAAAGTCAACTTCACCTGCACGCGGTGCACCCTGCTGACTGACAAACGAAGCTGTGGCGAAAAGAGAGGTAGGGAGCGTAATTGTAAGCTACCCGACTGGTGAATGTACCTCCACCTCACAGAATACCGCAGCCAAATAACGGTTCCCTTGAGGGCTGTTGTGTTCCTGCGAGTGAGTGAGGTCACCAGAAAGGAAGGAGATGCTGCGTGGGCAGCGGTGGTGGCGGCGCGCGAGCGATATTTTATGTTGCGAGCGTTAATATGGCTACGGTAACCGCTTCACATCAGGCGGGCCGTATGCTTGTCTGTCACCCGACGTAGTATAAAAAAAAAATGTAATTGTTAGTGAGACCAGCATAATTGCGCCGTTTAAATGACTCCGCTAACGCCGCAGTCGAACCAGGCTTAGACTCAGTGACCGGGAGGTCGGAGGGAGCCAGAGTGTCAACTCAAGTGGCATCCCACACTAAGGCACGCTCCAACCTCCAGGGCACTAAAGTCATTCCATTTGGTCTCTTGCCATCGTCCCGAGCCAAGCCGTTCGGTTCCAGAACAACAGGGGCGGAGACGCTGACAAGAGCCCGACGAATTATATCTTTAAGGCCGGCATGACGTGCTAAACATCCAGCACTCCTAACAGGACAGGACAGGAAAGGCTGTGGTACCCGAATTGGTCGACGGCGTGACTACATGGGCAACGATGAGGGACAATACAAGGAGCCCCGATAAGGAGACATGTAGCTAAACAAAATGTTTCTCGAAGAGATTACGAAGCTGTTGCACATAATTTTCGTCTTGTTAAAATTGACCTCCAGACCTATGGTTCTAGAAGAACGCACTGCAGTAATTGTTGTATGACTAGGTACTTACGTTTGATTTACAGTGGCAGCCTGCACGCACAAAAACAAGCTGATAGCCAAGATAAATATTCTCATGTACATCATCTTGTCAAATGTTGGACTAGTTAGTGATTTTGACCTTATAAACGACGAGTTATCGCCTTCCACACTTTAGTAATAAATTGTTTTCTTCAGATACGTAAGTTATTATATAACTGCAGATAACTTCTAGCCAAAATATCTAAATATATTCATCTACTACCTACTATCTACCCGCGTGGTTCAGGGGAGCTGCTATTGAGTTGTGTATATTATGATTTTTATTTAGATGTATGTTATGTTGATGTGTAAATCGTATTAGTGTAACGATAAATGTTATGCTTGTACAACAATTGCCACATGCATTATTCTGTTTAATGTTCATTTATTAAGTAATATTTCTTCACTTAAAACTGAATACTTAGTTATTATTACCTACTCGTTGTTATAAATTTACTGATGTTTTTCAACCCGGATGGGGACCTGGTGACCTGTGAAACAATCTTCCTTGGAAGCCTAGTTCAGGCGCCAGTTCTCCACAGCTTATTTGTTTGTGCTGCGAAATTCCAAGCTCCAGAAAATGACGATAATATTAAAGGCTTGTTGTGAAATATTCTGACTGGCATAGATTCTATTCAGCACCTTACTTATGACCATTCAAAGTGTATTGTTTTGTAAACCTTGTGGAGAAAGAATAAACAATTTTTTTTTTCTTGCTTCCTGCTGTATTCGGTGAGGTGGATACTTTCCCAGTCGGCCAGTTTACAAATACGCTGTACCCTACCACTCTTTCGCCTATTTCTCTACACGGCAGGGCATCACGTGCAGCTGAGCCTGGCGTGGGCTCTAAAGAACATTTATTTGCTTGGTTGTTTAAAAAAAATCATGTTAGCAATTAAGTTCCATTCGACGTGAAAGAATAAATATTCCTGGACAAATTACACATCGCCATCTACACCCAAACCAGGCCTCCGTCACTCCATGTACTTGCGCGCTATAGTTACCTACCGCCCGGCCGAAGCGGTCTCGGGCCTTTTGCGGACCAAATTCAGGCCCTGCGATTGCTGTGGGATTGCGTGGTGCGAAGCAATCACAACTGTACGCTTGAGCATTTAGGCACATTTTAGCATGCAGCGGTTGCTGACGCGACGGAGTAGGCTATTATAGCAGTAGGTATTGAAAATTTTCTACTGAGTGAAGTATCTGTTACGTAGTAACTATTATGTAATCTGTGCCCAAACTAAGCAAAGCTTGTACTATGGGTACTACATAACTGATCATCATCATCAGATCATTTTAGTCTCCACTACAGGAGCACGACCCTCTCTCGTCCGTCCCAGACAGAAGGAGGATTTGGCCTACACTCCCCACGCTGGCCAAACGGGTTGGGGAGGCCTGAGCGATGTTTGGTAATGTATTTCCCTTAGTCGCCTTGTACGACATCCACGGGAAGAGACGGAGTGATTCTATTCTAGTAGTAGCCGGAAACCACACGGCCAAATTACTGATATTATACTGAAATACATAATTAATTATACACGAAACGCAATAGGACAATGATGATTATTGCTTGGACAAATTCTCAAGTAAACAAGCTTGAACATTCTTTTTAACCGACTCCTTGAGCAGGAGGAGGTTCTCGGTTCTGTATTTTTTTTATGTTTGTTACTCCGTGATTTATAAACTGACTAGCTGCCCGCCCCGGCTTCGCACGGGTAGAAAGTGTTGTTTTCTTTCCCTCGCAATTTTTATGTACATGAGAACCTTCCTTATACCTTAACGAAAATATTAAAATAATTGGTCGAGCCGTTCTCGAGTTTTGCGCTTAGCAACATTCATTTTAATATGGGACCACCTGGAGAGTGTACTCTGTCAAACGAATAAGAATTGCTGTACAATTGACGGAGAAATCATTGAATTTAAAAAAATACATACAGTCGAACATAGAACCCTAACAACCCTACAGGTACAATAAACAACAATAATAGGTAATTTCTGGGACAAAAACTATTCCCATAGTCGCCTTGTACGACATCCACGGGAAGAGACGGAGTGATTCTATTCTAGTCTGCCGGAAACCACATGGCCGTAAGAAGGAAGAGTGGTATACGCGGAATAAATACAGTTTCATCGGAACCACTCCCAGTGAGAATCTCAGCTTCAATTATACATATTTCGCTGCTAAACATTGACTTTACTTCAGGAATGAGATCTTCCCCAAATTTTAATAATATTTTTGAAAACTCTTGGGCACGTAAAGTTCTATCTACAGCTTCTACTGCCTTATTGTTTTTTTTTTCGCATTCATCTGACACGATTAGACAGCAATCCTGAAACATTTTCGCTTTGTCACAGTTTCGTGTCACAAAGCATGTCGGTGTTTCCGTTCTGTATAAATCGAGTATAATATTGAACATTGTATTTGCGTCATTCCGCCTAGAAGTAATATATGGCTGCAATACCTGGCGATGCTGCTGTGAGATATTATTTTGGCGCCTGATTTCAGCGATGATTGCTCTCGTTAGGTATGTTTTTCCAGTACTTCCTGAAACATCTAAGAAAAACAGTTTCCCCTCGTTGTTTAAAAGACTTTGAATCACAAAATCTTGCTACATAGCGTCTTCTGGTTTGTGCGAATATATACCAATCGTTCCATTTCAATTTTAGCGTACACGTCTATAATAAACTGACTAAATAGACCACGTTACCTTTGTAAATAAAATAAAACGATTGCGTCTAACTTGTAGCAGGTAAGCATAAAATAGCACTGCGCGGTTATTTTTTTACAATACAATCAATATTTTGTTAAACTATTTATTGTTTTTTTAAGTAGCTTTTTTGGTTCTATTTGCTATTATAGCGTGTTTTTTAGTTATTTTTTTAAACTATAATTTATTGTATACACCATGTTGTTTATGCAAATAAATTTAGCTTTTTTCTGCATCAGGTGTTCCAAATATTGGATTTTTGTACCTCAATAAAAAATACTCATCAGGCTGAACAACTTTTGCTAAGGCGTCATTTTTATATTTCTTATAGTTTAGCTGAACCATTATGGTTCTGCATCAGGTGTTTCAAATCTAGGATTTTTATACCTCAACAAAAAATACTCATCAAGTTGAACAACTTTTGCAAAGGCGTCAATTTTATATTTCTTATAGTTTACCGTAACCATTATGGTCCTGCATCAGGTGTTCCAAATCTTGGATTTATATACCTCACCAAAAAATGCTCATCAGGCTGAACAACTTTTGCTAAGGCGTCATTTTTATATTTTTTTATAGTTTAGCTGAACCATTATGATTCTGCATCACGTGTACCAAATCTTGGATTTTTATACCTCAACAAAAAATACTCATCAGGCTGAACAACTTTTGCTAAGGCGTCATTTTTATATTTCTTATAGTTTAGCTGAACCTTTATGGTTCTGCATCAGGTGTTCCAAATCTTGGATTTTTATACCTCAACAAAAAATGCTGATCAAGTTGAACAACTTTTGCTAAGGCGTCAATTTTATATTTCTTATAGTTTACCGTAACCATTATGGATCTGCATCAGGTGTTCTAAATCTTGGATTTTAATACCTCAACAAAAAATACTCATCAGGCTGAACAACTTTTGCTAAGGCGTCATTTTTATATTTCTTATAGTTTAACTGAACCATTATGATTCTGCATCACGTGTTCCAAATCTTGGATTTTTATACCTCAACAAAAAATACTCATCAGGCTGAACAACTTTTGCTAAGGCGTCATTTTTATATTTCTTATAGTTTAGCTGAACCTTTATGGTTCTGCATCAGGTGTTCCAAATCTTGGATTTTTATACCTCAACAAAAAATGCTGATCAAGTTGAACAACTTTTGCTAAGGCGTCAATTTTATATTTCTTATAGTTTACCGTAACCATTATGGATCTGCATCAGGTGTTCTAAATCTTGGATTTTAATACCTCAACAAAAAATACTCATCAGGCTGAACAACTTTTGCTAGGGCGTCATTTTTATATTTCTTATAGTTTAACTGAACCATTATGATTCTGCATCACGTGTTCCAAATCTTGGATTTTTATACCTCAACAAAAAATACTCATCAGGCTGAACAACTTTTGCTAAGGCGTCATTTTTATATTTCTTATAGTTTAGCTGAACCTTTATGGTTCTGCATCAGGTGTTCCAAATCTTGGATTTTTATACCTCAACAAAAAATGCTGATCAAGTTGAACAACTTTTGCTAAGGCGTCAATTTTATGTTTCTTATAGTTTACCGGAACCATTATGGATCTGCATCAGGTGTTCTAAATCTTGGATTTTTATACCTCAACAAAAAATACTCATCAGGCTGAACAACTTTTGCTAAGGCGTCATTTTTATATTTCTTATAGTTTAGCTGAACCATTATGATTCTGCATCACGTGTTCCAAATCTTGGATTTTTATACCTCAACAAAAAATACTCATCAGGCTGAATAACTTTTGCTAAGGTGTCAATTTTATATTTCTTATAGTTTACCGGAACCATTATGGATCTGCATCAGGTGTTCTAAATCTTGGATTTTAATACCGAGATGGAAAATTCGTGTCAACGTTTTCAAATAGATGCCATTTTCGTAATTGACGTCTCAGAAAACCATAGAATCAACACCCATATTGATATTATGACATTTCAACCCCATCGCACCACAGGAGTGCTCTTGTGTCACGTCCGTTATGTTAGATTATAAAATAGCTGTTGTTTTCGGAATCAGCGACCCGATAAACCATAAAAACAATACCCATAACGATTTTCAGACGTTTGCACCTTATTTCACCCCTTTAGGGGTTGAATTTTGAAAAATCCTGAAACACGTGTTTACTCATTTATCTACAGAAGTGCTCATGTAAAGTTTCGTATAAAATAGTCCAACTAATCTTTGTTCCGCATACAAACTTTGGACCCCCGTTTCACCCCCTTTGGCGTTGAATTTTCCAAATTCCCGTCTTAGTGAGCACCTACGTCCTAAAAGGAACCCCCTTGAAAAATTTGACACTCTTAGCACTTGTAGTTTCTGAGATTTCGTGATGAGTGAGTGAGTGATTTACTCTTTTATATATATAGATTTGAAAAAAACTTTTTTTATTTGCAAGAAATTCTTCCAGATTAGTCCAATATTTTTTTCATTATGATCATCAGCCTGTATCTACCCACTGTTAGGTTTGTTATTTCATAACTCCGTCATTTATAAACCGTTTTGAAAAAAACTTTTTTTATTCATATTATAAAATTCAGTTCTGTCAGTGTTTTTAACTTTTTAGTAGTGCTTACGATTGGAGAGTATTTTGTGGAGTCGGTTTCTTTTCTTAAAATTATATAGAAAATATAAAATAATTCTATTTATGAATTAAAAACTACTCCAGTTTTTACGGGGGTAGATAAAGATTCATCGACTTAGACAACGGAGACAGTGACACCGCTGAGACAGCCAAACTGATCGCAAATTAGTGTCACTAGTACCATTGATGGTACTAGAGATACAAAGTTGGGTCACTTGTACCATCAATGGTACTAGTCAATGGTACTACTGATCCTAAGGGCAGCCTTAGGATCAGTAAGCCTTAGGGGTGTAAGTGGTTCATCAACATCTTTGAACCAAAGCCATCTTCACCTGCACGCGGTGCACCCTGCTGACTGACAAACGAAGCTCTGGCGTAAAGAGAGGTAGGGAGCGTAATTGTAAGCTACCCGACTGGGGAATGTACCTCCACCTCACAGAATACCGCAGCCAAATAACGGTTTCCTTGAGGACTGTTGTGTTCCTGCGAGTGAGTGAGGTCACCAGAAAGGAAGGAGATGCTGCGATGGCAGCGGGGGTGGCGGCGCGCGAGCGATGTTTTGTGTTGCGAGCGTTAATATGGCTACGGTGGCTGCTTCACATCAGGCGGTCCGTATGCTTGTCTGCCACCCAACGTAGTATAAAAAAAAAAAAAAAAAAAAAAAGCCTGTGACCACGGCCGGTGCAACCCGGGCCCTACCGCCGAAGTTGAAGCCGATTGATTACCATCGAATATTTTGATTCGAAAAATAGATCTTGCGTTTTAGTTAGCAACAAAGATCTTCAGCTCAGTCGGTCGAACTCTAAGTTTTCTACCAGCTCAGCTGAACACAATTACCACCAATTACCAATCTAAACAGAAGCATGATTTTGGCAATCAATCAATAAACAGATTGACTTGGCCATCGCACTAAACAATCAAATTTAATATAATAATATTATATTAAATTTGATTGTTTAGTGCGATGGCCAAGTCAATCTGTTTATTGATTATAGATATACAAATACTAGTTAATAGTTTTTATTAATTATACAATAGACTACTGTCTATTGCATAATTAATAAAAACTATTAACTTACTGTCCAAACTTGTCAAAAATTGTAACAACAAAGCCTCCGAGAAAAATCCCTAGAGACAGGGAGTGGGCTTTGAGAAAAACTATAACTGAAGCTCAAGAAGTAGTACCGGATAGGAAAAAAAGGAGGACTATCTACAAAAAGCAATGAGATGCCATCAAAGACATAACTTGGAAAAAAAACAAGTCTCGCAACTCAGTTCTTCTACTATATAATATGTACCTATCACTAGTGAGATAGGTACATAATATGTACCTATCACTAGTGAGATACATTGTGTTTTCATGCGATGGCCAAGTCGATCTGTTTATATAAAACATAAAAGATTTTTAATATTGTATAAGATGTTGTTAGGCTAGCTAATTACGTAATAAGTTAAGACCGAAGGTCCCTTAAGTAGGAACTGAATGAGTTAACCGACTTGGTGTTACATGGATCTCTCAACTTTTTACGGTAGAAGAACTGAGTTGCGAGACTTGTTTTTTTTTTCCAAGTTACGACTTTGATGGCATCTCATTGCTTTTTGTAGATAGTCCTCCTTTTTTTCCTATCCGGTACTACTTCTTGAGCTTCAGTTATAGTTTTTCTCAAAGCCCACTCCCTGTCTCTAGGGATTTTTCTCGGAGGCTTTGTTGTTACAATTTTTGACAAGTTTGGACAGAAAGTTAATAGTTTTTATTAATTATGCAATAGACAGTAGTCTATTGTATAATTAATAAAAACTATTAACTAGTATTTGTATATCTATCATCATTATCATCAGTCTGTATCTACCCAATGCTGGATATAAGCCTTCCCCAATGCTCTCCACCAAATACGATCCTCCGCCTTCCGCATCCAGCCGTTTTCTTAAGGACATCGGACCATCTAGAAGGAGGGCGCCCAACGCTTCGTCAATTGTATAATTAATAAAAACTATTAACTAGTATTTGTATATCTATCATCATTATCATCAGCCTGTATCTACCCAATGCTGGATATAAGCCTTCCCCAATGCTCTCCACCAAATACGATCCTCCGCCTTCCGCATCCAGCCGCTTTCTTAAGGACATCGGACCATCTAGAAGGAGGGCGCCCAACGCTTCGTCATCCTACGCGCGGGCTCCACTATTAATAATACCTTTCTCCGCCATCTGCCATTACTTACTCGGCAGATGTGACCGGCCCATTGCTATTTCAGCTTCAAACTCTAAAGGCTATGTCGACAACTGTGGTTCTTCGTCGAATTTCTTCGTTCCGGATTCGATATCCAGGAGAAAAGCCGAGCATATCCCTCTTCATCGCTGGCTGTATAGGTAAGCCACCTCCGCCGGCCGCGGTTATGATTATTAGTGATTCTTTTCCTGATAATTTAGTCTATTTAATACTTTGTGGGATTTTGGTACAACATTTTGTAATCCCATATAAATATGGGATTACAAAGTTATTTATGCAGTTAGTGTATCTAGAAGAC
The DNA here is from genome assembly GCA_937001555.2 of Hypsopygia costalis. NCBI lineage: Eukaryota > Metazoa > Arthropoda > Insecta > Lepidoptera > Pyralidae > Hypsopygia > Hypsopygia costalis. Next base: position 3,919,321 of record OW443355.2, read on the forward strand.
AGGACGGAAGTTTTTCCTTGATTTATACAGTAAACACGAATTGTATTCTAAATTTGAAGCTTCTATGTCTGCTAGAAGTGCCTTAGAATTTTGATGATCGGTCAGTCAGTGAGTGAGTGACAAAATTAAGGAATTTTGACTAGTTATAATTCTAAAACTACTGGTTCAAATTGATTGAAATTTTAAACATACCGTGTTTATACAATACCTGCTTGGTCACTAAAATTCAGGCTCCTAGTTCTAGCCACAACGAAGTTATAGGGGGTCGAAAAAGGCCTGAAGTGCTTCGAGAAAAGGATGGTACGGCCGTGCCGCTTTTTGCTCGACTTGGTGGGGGCACTCCCGTGCCCCCAGATATCATATAATGGCGAGAACTTAGGTACAATCTGATATAATTTGTATAATAACCTAACTAAAACCAATTTGTTACAGTCCAGTTTTCTGGTACCCGTATGTATTGGAATGTTTTAAGACGTTTCATGTCAAACAATGTGGTACCAAATTGCCGTTATCCTTTTCGCTCGAATCTTTGGATTTCTCCTGAATAAAATTTAGGTCTTGTTTGACTTAGTGCCCTATATATGGTTTAATTAGAGGCATTAATGCTACTAGATTAGTTTTGATTTTAGTGTTTATATATGATAGGTTGTCTAGTACTCATAACACAAGCTTCGCTTACTTTGGGGCTAGATGGCGCTGTGTAATTTGTCAGACAATATTTATTTATTTATTCTTATGGAGACAAAAGACTTAAAAATTGCTAGGGAACTAAAATACCACTTTATATCTGTGCGAAGCCGGGGCGGGCAGCCAGCTAGTATTCAATAAAGGAGATAAATAAACACACGAATAATTAATAATTACTCTTTACTATGTGACAGTATCCTCTCAGCTTCTCTATACCCCGTTTCAACTGCTCCATGGACCGTTGAGAAGTGTGTGGGGTTGGTTGCTTCACCAGCGAACAGGACCTTCGGTTTCCCTGAGGAGTCGGTCAAGGGAGCAGCCAGGTCTGACCTCACCGTTGGATATTGAGATGTGTCGATATCGTCGTAGGTGTAACTCCCGCGAGTGAACGGATTCGAGTTCCAAGTTGATCTGGAAAAGTTATTTGTGATGAGGGGTCATCTATAAATTACGTCACACGAATTTCATGATTTTTGACCCCTCCCCTCCTTGTCCTTGTCACAGCTTCTGAGACTCCCCTCTCCCTAGTGTGACGTCACATATTTTGCAATTTTACATCTAGAGTTGCAAATGTTTTTGAAACTTATAGATTTATAGATAGTTCAAAGTTCGTGTTTTAACACTTAGATTATAATAGATTTTGAAATGTCACGTCACGAAATTTAGGACCCCTCCCACCCTCTTGTCACACAATATCACACTTCGTCGACCTCTACTTGTCAAAATAAGGGGCATCCATAAATTATGTCACACCTTAAGGGGGAGGGAGCGGGTCGATGAAGTGTGATTTTGTGTGTCAAGGGGGTGGGAGAGGTTCAAAATGTCATGACGTGACATTTCAAAATCTATTATAATTGTACGGTACAATGCAAACGCACAATTCAACGCACCAGCATTTTACGCAATGTGCGAAGTTTATTATATATTTTAAGTTAGTTCGTAATTCGCCAAGCAACGCGGCGTACGTGCTTCTATCAATAATCATTATCAATTGTATCAATCACTATCAATTATCATCATCATCACTATCACTCACATAACTATAAGTTGATATCACAAATCCAGCAGCCTATCATTTATTTTCTATCATATCAAATTATCATTCGAAGGTGTGTATAGCCATCAATAGACCGTACGTACGTTGAACTATTAACGAAAAAAACTCAATATTTGCAACTCCAGATGTAAATTTGCAAAATAAACGTTACACTAGGAGGGGGGGGGGGGGGGGGGAGTCTCACAGATGTGACCAGCTGTGACAAGGACGGGGGGAGGGGTCAAAAATTATGAAATTCGTGTGACGTAATTTATGGCCCCTAATTATATACAAACCTTAGCATGGCCTTGGGTTCTGGTATGTCCATGCTGGCTCCCATGAACCTTCGAAGCAGTTCCATCGTTTTTCTTTTCACTTGATCTTCAGGCAAGGTTTCCACCTACAGAATTAAAGAAATGTAAAACCAGTCACAATATACAGAAAGTAGCACAGTGTAAAACTAGCTGAAATAACAAGAAATGATAATGTTGCAATTTCTGGAAAGCAGTTACCGTAGCTTATGAACGCCTGGAACACCAGGGACATCACACTCAATCTCTCTCTCTCTCTCTCTCTCTCTCAATCTCTCTCTCTTTCTCTCTTAAACTCTCTCTCTCAATCTCAGTCTCAATCTCTCTCTTTAAATCATTCTCCTCTCTCTCTCTCGATCTCTCTCTTCTTCTTTCTCTGTCAATCACTCTCTGTGTATGTGTATGTGTGTTACCATCTTAGCGTTTTCTCCCGAAGTCCAAACCGTCACATCTCCTGTAGAACCAGCGGAAGCAGACACTCGGGACTGAGAGCTAGCCATCATGGCTCCAGACGAACATGAACACCTTGTCATTCGGCCACCATAGCTCCTCGAACAGGAGTATAACTTTTCCTCTTTCTCTCGATCGCTCTCTCACTCTCAATCTCTCTCTCTCTCTTTAAATCTCTCTCTCTCTCTCTCTCTCTGTCATTATCACTATCACTCTCAATCTCTCTCCCTCTCTCTCTCTTAAACTCTCTCAATCTTTCTCTCTCTCTCTCTTAAACTCTCTCAATCTCACTCTTAATTTCTCTCTCTCTCTCAATCTCTCAATCACTCTCTCAATCTCACTCTCACTCTCAATCTCTCTCTCTTTAAATATCTCTCTCTCTCTTTGTGTGTATGTGTATGTGTGTTACCAGCTTAGCGTTTTCTCCCGAAGTCCAAACCGTCAGAACTCCTGTAGAACCAGCGGAAGCAGAAACTCCTAGCATCTTAGTGGTCCAAGCGTCTTCTTTCTGGACTGAGAGCTTATCATCATGGTTCCAGACGAACATGAACACCTTATTATTTGGCCACCATGGCGTCTCGAACGAGAGTATAACCTTGCCCAGAACACCCATAGATATTTGGTTTATGGCTGTTGATTTTGTTTCTGGGAGTTTTGGAGAGAAGAGTGCGTGGTATCTGGAACAATTTCAATTTGACAGTTAATTGATTCAGGTGTTATTTTGAGGAAGTCAAATTTTGGGTGTAAGTGGTTCCTCAACATCTATGAACCAAAGCCAACTTCACCTGCACGCGGTGCACCCTGCTGACTGACAAACGAAGCTCTGGCGAAAAGAGAGGTAGGGAGCGTAATTGTAAGCTACCCGACTGGGGAATGTACCTCCACCTCACAGAATACCGCAGCCAAATAACAATTCCCTTGAGGGTTGTTGTGTTCCTGCGAGTGAGTGAGGTCACCAGAAATGAAGGAGATGCGTTGGCAGCGGGGGTGGCGGCGCGCGAGCGATATTTTATGTTGCGAGCGTTAATATGGCTACGGTAACCGCTTCACATCAGGCGGGCCGTATGCTTGCCTGCCACCCGACGTAGTATAAAAAAATAAAAATAAAAAATAAAATTACAGACAATTTGATCTACGCTACTTTGCGTGCTTCCGCCACCAATTAGTTTATGCAAACTACAGCCGGCCGGCACCCACCAACTACTTCAATAATGCCAGGTATTGGCATGATTTAAGTAGGGGGTGGGTCTCTCCCCAAAGTGAGATTTAGTAAGATTCGGATCAATCACCTCTCCCCCCCCCCCCTTCACACACACACGTGCACGTGGTGACACACCCAGCTAGGATGTTATTACCTTTCTTTGAGCACTCCTACAGACACAGTGACTATAACGTTATCCGCTTTATACACTGTCCCGTCCGCTGTTGTGACCGACACAGGTTTGCTTGCCTCTTCAGAATATTCAATTTTCTTCACCTCTGTGTTAAGTTTTATTGTTAATGTTGGCAAACCTGGACCATTGTTGTATGTTTTCTGAAATTTGTACAATTAGGTACTTTTAAATATAAATGTTCGTGCTTCGGAGGGCACGTTAAGCCGTCGATCCGGGCTGTTGTCGTTACCAATTCAGTGGCCTTTAGGCGGCTTGAAAACACTGGCCGCCGCCATGCCGCAGTTGAGCAGCGTGGTGGAGTATGCTCTAAACCCCTTGGATTGAATGAATGAATGAATGAGTTTATTTGCATAGATAAAGGTACAAACTGGTGTTAAATTTATAATACATAGCATCCTTAAATCTGCTACTTTGATAGCATGCAAATATTTATATTTAATTTATACAAATCAAATATTAAATTTCGTACAATTGTCATAATTTGTTATTAATTATATACTATTAAATTACAAAAATGTTACATATTAATTAGAATTTATTTAAATATTGTTAATTATTTCTCAATTACGTCGTCTAGGAATTCTCTCACAGAATAGTATCGTTTTTCAGACAAAATATCACGTAGAACTTTTACAAACTTTTTATATGGTAGTAGTCGTATGCATTCTGGTAGTTTATTAAAAATATTAATTGCCAATAGCAATTTTTTGGATATAATGCTGTGCGTGGAACATGATTTAATACTAGTCTATTACTATTTCTAGTGTTGCGTGGATATAATTCTGATGCTTTTGTAAAATAATGTATATGTAATTTGACAAATTTAGCCATTTTCAAAATATATATACATGGTAGAGGCAATATGTTGAGCTTAAGAAATAATGGCTTGCAAGAAACATAGGGTGCGACGCCAAATATTGCCCTAACACACTTCTTTTGTGCTATAAAAGCTTTAATATTCTCTACACCATTGCCCCAAATTATTAAACCGTATATTGAGGGGAGGACCGTATCCCAGCAGAGGGGTTGACGACGACTACTAAATATAAATGTGAAAAGTTGGATGCCAGTGAATCGAACACGCAAGTTAAGCAACGTCGAACTTATTTTTTTTTATAAATATTAAAAATTAATATTTCTGGACAATTTACACAGCGCATACAATGGACTAGATGTCCAAATTAAGCGCAAAGCTTGTGTTATGGGTACTAGGCAACTGATAAATGTACTTAATACATTTTTTTTTTGTAAATACATACTTATAATAGGTACATAGAAAACACCCAGACCAAGACAAACAGACATGTTCATGCACACAAATGTTTGTCTTGAATTGAACCCGCGACCTCGGAGTCAAAGTGGCCAGTGCTAACCATTCCACCACCGAGCTCGTCAACTTAGTCTGTCTATAGATGGATTTATTTATCTCGTGCTCCCCCGTGCTTCGAAGGGCACGCTAAGCTGTTGGTCTGGGCTGTTGACATTAGATGTCAGTTATTAAGTCAAGTCAGTGGCCTTTGGGCGGCTTGAAAACACTGGCCTCCGCCAACCGGCAGTTGAGAAGCAGTATGCTCTATACTCCTTCGATTGAGAGGAGACCCGTATCCCACAACAATGGGAAAAATATGGGTTAATGCCGAGGTTGTACCACCTGTAGGCGAGGTTGGCTTTGATGGACCACTTACACCACAAAATCCGTATACCAGCAGTGGTTTGGGGTGTAAGTGGATCATCAACATATTTGAGCCAAAGCCAACTTCACCTGCACGTGGTGCACCCTGCTGACTGACAAACGAGGCTCTGGAGAAAAGAGAAGTAGGGTATAGTATTTTTTAAGCTGCCCGACTGGGGAAATACCTCCACCTCACAGAATACCGCAGCCAAATAACAACTCCCTTGAGGGTTGTTGTTTTTTTTTTATACTACGTCGGGTGGCAGACAAGCATACGGCCCGCCTGATGTGAAGCGGTTGCCGCAGCCATATTAACGCTTGCAACATAAAATGTTGCTCGCGCGCCAACACCCCCGCTGCCAACGCAGCATCTCCTTCCTGTCTTTCTGGTGACCTCACTCACTCGCAGGAACACAATAACCCTCCAGGGAATTGTTATTTGGCTGCGGTATTCCACTCCACCTCACAAGGTGGAGGTACATTCCCTAGTCGGGTAGCTAACAATTACGCTCGCTACCACTCTTTTCGCCAGAGCTTCGTTCGTGTGTCAGCAGGGTGCACCACGTGCAGGTGAAGTTGGCTTTGGTTCAAAGATCTTGATGAACCACTTACACCCCAAAAGAAAAGTGTGTTGTGTTCCTGCGAGTGAGTAAGATCACCAGAAAGAAAGACAAGAATTCGTGTAGGCGGGCAACGGATGAGCGACCCCTTCATGTTGCTGATCTCCATGGGCGGCGGTGATTGCTTTCCATCAGGTGCCCGTTGGCCCCCGTCTCATATATAAAATGGGATGTGATGTGGCTATGCCATGGACACGGCCGTGTCACGTGTTGTACCTACGTGAATACGTTATATGCACGCACACGCACGCACGCCAAATTACATAGTCCTTACTTGGCGTAATAAATTATTTGATCCCTCACCTATCCAGTGGTGTGATTGAATTTTGGATGAAGATGATAGATATGTAGCTGCAACACTAAACTGTATCCCCCGATTTTGTTATCATTCGTTTTTTTGAATTGCCTCCATATGGAAGCAATATCTTATATCGTATTGCGTGAGTTACAGTGTGGCGTCATCAACCTATTAAGTAATTACACTACTAAACAAGGCATAGCAGTCCATCGTTGCAGCTGAAATTTATTTAATTAGTTTGGTGTTATCAAAATAACACCAAACTAATTAATTTATAATTATTTAAATAGTTGTCTTGGCCAACTTGCCAGATAAATATTTTATTGAAAAATGGAAAAATTCACCTGCCCCCTAGGTGGGATTTGAACCCATGACCTCTAGATGACCGGTCGAGTGCTCTTCCAACTGAGCTACCAGGAAGGTTTGTGTTGCTGACGAATTTTTGCCTGCGTGAAGCGTGAGTCACAGTGTTTTATTTTCAATACTTATTCACGTCAGAAATGGTATATATAACACTAAAAAAAATCCTGGTTAGGACACTCACCAGCAGTATATCAAACAAGGTCTTATATCCATGTCTATGCCAGCTAATACCCTCAGGACCGTCTAGATTTTTGTACTTGCTGTCTGTAGTGACATCATTCCAGGAGTCTGTCGCTTCATAGCTGTCCACATATAGGTCTACAAAGTTGAAGAACTCTGTGATGAAGCCTTGGTCGTTGAGGAGTGATGGGTGCTTCTCTTTTATGTAATCCAAAACTCTGAAATAGGACCAGCGTCATCAGCATCTTGACTTATTATTGGTAGTGTCGGTAGACACAAATTAAACTTTAAAATTAGCGTTTTAAATTAGCCATTAAAGCCTAAAGAGATGGCTAGTCAAGTGAAGCTCAACTGCCGTGCACCACGGATTTTATGTATCTAACACAGTTGGCGACCTAACACCTTGAGTTGATACCTAACAAATCGATTCCAATATTAAGAAATCAAAATGTATTTAGGATCGATGTATTGATGAATTTTTGATTACCAAAATTGCTTCAACTTATATTGGAGGCAATTGTGTTAATCTAATATTGATTGAATTAGGAACGAAGAAATTCGACGAAGAACCAAAGTGGTCAAGGCTGTTGTCATTCGATGACAGTCGTTAAGTCCAGTCAGTAGCCTTTAGGCGGCTTGAAAATACTGACCTCCGCTAACCCGCAGTTGAGGCAGCAGTCGCACGTTTCTTCTGTTTCAGACGGTGGAGATTCACTGAGACGACCGCAGCAGCTGGAGAAGAGACGACATGCATCTACTAACGGCTGTGTGTGGGTGCCGGCCGACAGTAGTTTTGTGACTGGGTGTGTCACCACGTGCACGTGTGTGTGTGAAGGGGGGGGGGGGGTGTGATTGATCCGAATCTTACTAAATCTCACTTTGGGGAGAGACCCACCCCCTACTTAAATCATGCCAATACCCCCCCGTCTTGGCATTATTGAAGTAGTTGGTGGGTGCCGGCCGGCTGTAGTTTGCATAAACTAATTGGGGAAGCACGCAAAGTACTGTAGATCAAATTGCCTGCAGATTTAATAACACCTGAATCAATTAACTATTTAAAATCCTTACTTTCTACTAATGTACTGTCCGTAAGGCTCAGCTTCCTCGGGAGATTCACCATAGTACTTCACTGCAACGTTCAAGAGTTCATGGATGAGACTGCTGTTGGACTGGGAGCCATCAGACGAGTAAAAGTCTAAGTCAGGCTCCTGAACGATTACAGTCACGTTGTTCTTCAGAGCAGCATCGTACGTTGGGCTGGGGTTCTTCCCATCGTAGTTGCCATGGATCCTGGGGGCAATTCAATTTATTTTATACCACGGGCCAAATTACTTGTTCTTGTACCGCTTTACTTCCTTTCCGGGGGGGGGGGGGGGGGGGGGGGGGGGGGAATAATAATTTTGTGCTTGGTCCTCCAGGGGGCACTAGGTCACTAGGTCAAGGGGGTCCAAGGACAAACAACGACCCGTTTATAGGGTGCACGTAGTGTAGTCTAGTCTCCGCTACAGGAGCACAACCCTCTCTCGTCCGTACCTGACAGAAGGAGGATTTGGCCTACACTTCCCACGCTGGCCAGACGGGTTGAGGAGGCCTGATCGATGTTTGATAACGTATTTCCCTTAGTCGCCTTGTACGACATCCGCGGGAAGAGACGGAGTGATTCTATTCTAGTCTGCCGGAAACCACACGGCCATCACATCACACGGACAAAGGTGTTAGTGTATTTTACTTATTAATGTACTCACCATTCAGCTCCAAGCTCCACGACGCCATCTCCAAACGGCACAGTGTTAACTCTACCACCGACACGGTCCTGTGCCTCCAAAGCTAGCACTCTCTTGCCGGCTGCTGCAAGGGTCGAAGCTGCAGCAGTGCCTGCAGCACCCAAACCAACTACTATTGTATCATACTGCTTTTCATTGGACCTGGAAGTTGATTGGAGTTTCCATACAGCTCAAACTTTTATTTTAATTAGGTTTTTGAAACGAAAACTTCTTATATGTAAACTTTTTAGGATGGGTAGAAAATGTTAAACTCGCGTCAGGACACGTGGGCTGATCGAAAATTTGTAAGACAGAGGGAGCGGTGACCGCTTGCGCTGCGTAAGAGAGGAAGTGATATCCCTCTCTCGTTCTATCTCGCGGCGAAAATGTATGCCTGCTCTTGCTGTTTATTTTTAATGTAATATAAATTGTCATGTTTGTGTACGATAGCGCAATAAATAAATATTGTATTTTACCACATAATAATAAATATTGTCAGACAAATTACACAGCGCCATCTAGCCCCAAAGTAAGCGAAGCTTGTGTTATGGGTACTAGACAACTGATAAACATACGTAAATACATTTTATTTTTGTAAATACATACTTATGATACATAGAAAACACCCAGACTAAGACAAACAGACATGTTCTTGCACACAAATGTTTGTCCTATGTGGGAATCGATCCCACGAGCGTTGGTGTCGAAGCCGCGTCATTGACCGCTACGCCACCGAGCTCGTCAATCTATCTCGTCTATCAAGGGCTCAGGGCATGGTAGAGTCGAGAGTACAAGACCACGCTGCAGATCTCCCATGAGATGGACCGACCAGATAAAGTCTTTTGTGGGTGGCCCATTGCATGAGTGTACCAGAAGTGCCTCGAATCGAAATGGTGAATCGTCATAAGACGAGCGATGACGATGACAACTACCATAACTCCCTCATGACGACCATGATCGCTCTGTCAAGAGCGAAGCCAAAAAGAAGAATTTCAAACAAAACCTAAGAGATTTTCTGAACATGCTGTACGTGTTTAGGGTGTAAGTGGTTCATCAACATCTTTGAACCAAAGCCAAGCTCCCTGCACGTAGTGCACCCTGCTGACTGACAAACGAGGCTCTGGCGAAAAGAGAGGTAGGGCATAGCGTATTTTTAAGGTGTCCTACTGGTAAAGTACCTCCACCGCACAGAATACAAATAACAATTCCCTTGAGGGTTGTTGTGTTTCTGCGAGTAAGTGTAGTCACCAGAAAGAAAGAAATAAATAAAGGAAAGAGTACAGGCTGGCAACGGATCGCCGACCCCTTGGTGTTGCTGGTCTCCATGGGCGGTCTTTAGAGCCGAAGCCAAGCTCACCTGCACATCGTGAAGCCTGCCGACAAGCGAAATAGGCTCTGGCGAAAAAAACGTAAGAGACAGCATATTTGTAACCTGCCCGACTGCTTCGGCTGTATGCTTATCTGCCACCCGACGTAGTAAGTATAAAAAAAATAAGTTCCCCCCCCCCCCCCCCCCCCTCCCCACTTTTTTACAAAAATAAAAACTTACGTTTGATTTAACGAGGCGCCGTGGACGTAGATACCAGTACAACATAACACAAGTATCGCGGTGACCCTCATATCGTCGAATGCGATCCCGACACGCGATCTTGACCCTTATATATCAGAGTTATCATATTATGTCACTCATTGCCGACCAGTATGATTTAATACGCAATTCACATCCTCCCTGTGTGTTTGTCTATCACATTGCCAAATCATATCTCACTGAATTAATATTTATGGCTGTCATTAGATGACAGTCATCAGTCAGACACTGGCCTCCGCCAACCCGCAGTTGAACAGCGTGATGGAGTATGCTAAACCTCTTCGATTGAGTGGAGAACCTTATGGACCCTCCAATCTACTTCCAGGTCCAAAAAAAAGCAGTACGATACAATAGTAGTCGGTTTGGGTGCTGCAGGCACTGCTGCAGCTTCGACCCTCGCAGCAGCCGGCAAGAAAGTGCTGGCTTTGGAGACAGGACCGTGTCGGTGGTAGAGTCAACACTGTGCCGTTTGGAGTAAACGTCTAAGTGATCTGGGATTGCATAGCACATGTATGTGTGTTTGTGGGGAGAGGGCAGAGGACAGGGATCATATTCTGTGGACCTGTCCTAGGTATCAAGATCTGCGCAGCGAGATGCTGGATGCGATTCAGCGCCAAGGGGATCATCAGGGCGCGGTGTACTTCACTGATCTCGTGTCGTCGGGGGCGAACTTCGCGGCCTTGCGCCGGTTTGCCTACGCGTGGTACGCTCGCCGGAGCGAGGAAGAGCGGCTGGAGAAGACAGGAGGTGGTGCGCCTACGGTCGTCGCCGAAGGCGTTGATGTGATCGTCGCCGCCCCAGAAAGGGGAGAGGGCTCATAAAGGGACAAAGGAGTAGAGTTAATTAGTGTGTCGGAAGTGAAGACGCCGCGGCACCACGAAGAGGTCTCGCGAGCATTGGCTTTGGCTCGAAGGCTTTGGTTTTGGTTCGAAGATTTTGGTGAGCCACTTACACCCGATTAATACAACTAACACTAATAAAACTTTTAGTAGGATACGAACTAAATCGATACGATGGAAATATAAATATAACAATAGCGGAGGTATGTTGTTCCATTTACAACATTTCGTGGCTTGATAAAGAAAGCTAGCTGCCATACAGCAAAAACTATGTCACTTGGATGCGCTTTAAATGTTTATTTATCGTGTCCATGTGGGCAAAGCCGCTAGCACATAATAGTTTAGAATAAATAATATCAGCAATCAAGAAATAATTGCATACGAGACGAAAATGGTCACTTGATCCCTGAGCCCGTGTCGTCCGTTTCATTCGTCAATATGGAGGCCGCAACAGCACTCGTGTGGAGCTGTATTTTAATATGTGCACGAGCTGCATCTATAGATCAAATGTAAGTAAACCACAGATTAAGAAAGTAACAAGAAATTATTAGATGAAACAAGAAAACCCAACCGCAAAATTAGACCTAGTGGTAATATGCTCTTGTGGACAAATTCTAACATTATTTTTATTTGTTAATATCCTTCAAGTGTCAAGCGGTTCAGGTTGTAGAGCGTATGTACCTATGAAATTCATATATTCCACATTCATATGCTCGAAAAAACATAACCGGGACGGTTATGTTATTCGTTAGTTGGACAGTCAGGTAGAAACTCGCGCGACAGAAGCGAAGCAATAAAATTCAAATCTTATTTGCTTGTATTCCTATTTTCTTTTCACATTCAGTCTGCTAATGTCTAAAATAATCTTCGACTGAAGAGTGATTGCCACAACGAAACAAAGAGAAAGAACTCGCACAACTGTCACATTCATGTTCAGGATCTTTTTTAGGGATGCACATCGTTCTAAAAAAATCGATGTTCGCTCGAGTAACATCATATATCGAATATCAGCAATAATAACATCATTATTTAAACGATGTTTTGAATATCTCATCCATCAACTATTTTCAAAACAGCTAGAGACATTTTTAATTAATATAAACGACATACTCGATTATGTAAGTATGTAGCTACAACTATGACGTAAAATAATAAAATAAATAAATTTTAACAGTTTTTAACTTCTAAATAACAAGGCCACGAGATAATAAAAATTAAAAAAAAGGTCTTTAAAATAATACGATTTTTTCACAAATGAACAGGTTTATGTATTTGAACGTTACACATTTATATAATGTTACAATTCACATTTAATATCAGTTATTTAAATTTATAAGCAGATACATTCCGCTTATAAATTTCGATATATTTTATTCTTATAAAATTCGGAAGAGATTTTTTAAACTACAAATAAGCTTCATTCACATGTTACTTTTATGTAAGATGTCCAATGTTTAACAGTTTTGTTGCCGTATCCGATGTATCAGATTCAAATTGATGTTAACATCAGTTTGAACAATTGAATTTTTGGATTCATCTATTCGATTTATCGTATGCGTTGCATCCCTATTCGCATGTGTGTACTTTTTAATTTTTATCTATTTAATTTAATTTGTTTGTTTACAAATTTGAAATTGTTGGAATTCATGAAAATTTAGATTTTTCTTAAAATCTAATTTACTTAACGTGAATTATTTATAACGCTTTCAAATATTAGCTGTATTTACTGACTATAAAAAGGTGATTCTAAAATTTGTCTATATTCTAAATTATTTTGATAAATTGTTAATGATAATGCTTTATGTCTATATGTGAGATGCTTTTTGTTGAATTATGTCGAAAGATAAAATCATATTGTAGTTATTCGTTAATCGTTGGGTGTAAAGGTTATCACTTAATAATTCTTTATAGGTTAGATAATAGAGGTTAGGTAATCTGTAAGAGGAAACTTACTGGCTGACTTAGAAAACATCGCACAGGTCAAAAAAGTCGACGGTTTGAGCTCAAAGCAGTGGCGGACTAAATCTAAATCGGGCCCTAGGCAACATTGTATTTCCGGGCCTACCGAAAGCTACCCACTGACAAAGTTTTCACTTGAAAAATAAAAATTAAAAACCTGATTTTCGGGCTCAAAAATTACGGGCCCTAGCCACGTGCCTAGGTTGCCCAGGCCTTAGTCCGCCCCTGGCACAAACTTAGCATAGGTAGCAATAATTGCTGTAGGTATCCTCTAAGAAAGAATTCTTAACAATTATCACGGGATACCAGGATACATTCTCATGAAATCACAAATAAAACCTAGTTTGTTACTAGGCCAGATTCTAGCCCACAAAACCAAGGTTGAGTGGAGCGAGTAGATTCGCTGAGTGTGGGTTTTCTCCATTGATTTCAATGGAAAATGTATTTGATGATCATTCCTCAAGGACATGATCGATCTCAATTTTTTTTCGACACAACCCTCAAGCATGTTGGGCTCTTTAATTGTGAAAAGTATCACACTTTTCACAATTAAAGATTTGGTTCAGTGGTCTTGGAGCCTATTTATTTTCAAGAATGACATTTCTATAGGCTATTTGACTAACATTTTTTTCGGTTCGATATGTAGGGACGTCTCAATAATATAACCATAGGTGAAAGAATTACTTCGATAGCCCAAAAATCTCTCGAGATATGATAATTTGAAAATCACAATTTTTAAACTGCCCCGAAAACGCTCCATACAAAAGACTACCGAATTATGACTCTCAGGTTTGTATTTTGTATGCATCTAATCATAAATTTGTACGATAGCTATGTTAAATATTACGTTTATGTGTTTAGTATCATAATAAAAGTTATAGCTTTTTTTATAGCTTCTCCAATAGGAATATTATTTTTTAATAATTTTATACTTTTAAAATGGACTTTCCCGCCAAACTTTGATCGACGCTAAAAAAAGTCTGACTGAAGATATTAGAATGAAATCAATCAATCAATCAATCAATAAACATTTATTTGCTCAAAATGTAGGTACATATATAGATGGCATTAGACAATTTCCCATGTACATTTTATCTTGTATAAGACATGCAAACATAATCTTTTATATAAATAATAAAGTCTTTTATATAAATTACAACTATTTAAAATATTTGTGTCTATTAAAATAATTATTCTCAAATGTCGTATTGGAATGTCAACAATATCAATACAAATAATTACAAAATAACAGATTATGCAATATTAGTTAATAATTACTAATAGCAATATAAATAAAAGAATGTCATTTAAAAGTATAAGTCAAAGAATGTCATTTAAAAAATCATTAATTGAATAATAACATTTTTCGGTCAGAAATAGTGTTAATTTATTTTTAAAATTATTTAATGTCAAATCCCTAATGCTTTTCGGTAATTTATTAAATATCCGAGGGGCCATTCCCATAACACTCCCACTAAACATAGTAGTATTGTGCGATATGTGCCGAATTTTGTCTTTATTACGAGCTGAATTAAGAAACTCATATTGTTGTAGATTTGATTTTACAAAAATTGACAACTCATATATATACACACAAGGAAAAGTGAGAATTTTTAGGCTTTTGAAATGAGGCTCGCAAGAGTCAGTAGGGTGAAGTCTACAGATTGCCCTAATGCATTTTTTTTGTGCTTTGAACACATTCTCCTTTCCTGTGGAGTTCCCCCAAAATATAACTCCATATCTCAAAGTGGATGCAACGTAGCTATGATAAGCTGTTAGGACTGCTGCTCGATTGACTACTTTGTTTAGCATATATAATGCGTATGAAAATTGGTTAAGTCTTTTGCAGATACTTTCAATTTGTGATTTCCATGACATATTTTTGTCAATGTATAGTCCAAGAAATTTCGTAACGTCTGTCTCCGTGATTGTATTTCCTAAATATTTGATGTCTACATTAATTAAGTTTTTGCGTGGTCTTTGTGTGAATGTCATCGATTTGGTTTTTTCTAGATTTATTATAAGGTTATTGTATTGCAACCATTGGATTACTTTATTTAAAGTTTCATTGATTTCCCTTTCATATAAACAATTATTTTTACATTCTAGAATTATGGTACTGTCGTCTGCAAATAGCACCATAGGGTGTTCTACAGTCTTTGGGAGATCGTTTATATATATTAAAAATAGGAGTGGACCTAATACACTCCCTTGTGGAACTCCAAATTTTACTTCCTTTGGGTCAGAAACGTATGTTTTTTCATTTTTACTTTTACTACATATGCTTTTGATGTGAGTCACTTGTGATCTATTAGTCAAATATGATTTAATTAAATTAAGTACATTGCCTCTAACTCCATATTTATATAATTTATCTATTAAAATGTCATGATTCACAAAGTCAAAGGCCTTCGTCATGTCCATAAATAATGCAGTTACTTGTATCCCTTTATCTACACACGTAAGAATTCTACATAGAAAATCATAGATTGCCATATTGATAGTATTTTGCTTTCGAAAACCTTTTTGTTCTTCCGCAAACAAATTTTGTTTTTCAAAAAATGTGTATAATGCCTCGTAGATAACATTTTCGAATATTTTAGAGAAAGTTGGTAATAAAGCTACAGGTCTATAAAAGTTCATGTTTTCCCTATCTTCTTTCTTAAAATGCGGCTTGACGACAGTTATTTTGAGCTTTTCCGGATATATTCCTAATGCTATGCATATATTAACTATATGGGCTAGTACTGGAGCAATGATATCAGCTACTACTTTCAACACCTGTGTATTGATTTCATCGTAACCTGTACTCTTAGTATTCTTTAAAGATTTAATTTTTAGATAAATGTCATTTTCTATTACTGGCATCATAAACAAAGAGTTATCATTGCAATTTGTCAATGTCATTTTACATTTATTACTTTTTTTCGATAAGACTTCGTCAACAAAATAGTTATTAAATGTGGTCGCTATATCCAGGGGCTTGTCTATTATTGTATTATTTACTTTAATCCTCGTTATATTTTCTTTGGGAAGATTCAGTTTCGATTTATTAATAACGTTCCAGGTTGCTTTTGATTTGTTTTGGAACTATTAATGTAATGTGAATTTTGGGCTTTTTTTGTCAATTTTATAATTTTGTTAAGGCGCTTTGAATACTGCTTAAATTTAATTTTTGCTTTGATGCTGGGATTTAATCTGTATTCCCAAAGTAGTTGCCTTTTTCGTTGGCTGCATTTTTTGATACCCTGTGAAACCCATGTTTGTTTCGATGTTGTGAATATTCTTTTCCTTTCTATTGGAAAACATAAATCATAAAATAATTTAAAAATGTCATAAAATTTATTAAATGCATCATTTGCATCCGTACTTTCGTAGACATCACTAAAACTAAGACTAGCTATGCAATTTCTGAATTTGGTTATATTTTCCTTACTGTAGTTGCGTTTTGTTGTATACCAGAATGTAGGGATGTGTCGTCGACGGCTTTGCCGTCAACGAAACGAGACCGTTTATCCACAACGATAAACTGGTTTAAAAAACAGTCTAATTTTCGACTGGTTTACGTCGTCGACTAGTAGTGGATGGGTCGTCGACGATTAGACAGTCGACGCAACGTGACCGTTTACCGTCGACGATGAACTAGTTAAAAAAAAAACAGTCTAATTTCGACTAGTTTACGTCGTCGACGTGGTGGGTGGGTCGTCGACGATTTTTTTGTTTGTTTGGTTTTGGTTTTGGTTTTGGTTTTGGTTTTGATTTTGATTTTGGTTTTGGTTTAGGTTTTGGTTTTGGTTTTGGTTTTGGTTTCTGTTTTGGTTTTGGTTTTGGTTTTGGTTTCGTTACGGAATTTCTTCATTCGGTCGCCGCGCTCAAAGCCCGCGATAAAAGCTATGCAATAAAAACAGTCTAATTTTCGACTAGTTTACGTCGTCATCGATAAAGACTATTTCTTGACATAAACGATTGGTAAACGTAAACGAACGAAAATCTCATTTGTCAAGTCACTAAACGAGACGAGACGATCGCGACGCGACGCAACGGACTCATCAACCAGTCGACGAATAAACTAGTTTATCTGTGAACTGTAAACTAGTTTAAACGTTCACGCACAAAAAACAGTCTAAAAAAACGGTTCGTTCATTCAACGCCCATCCCTACCAGAATGAGAATCTCGGCGATTGCTTTACTGGACATTTAATGAGTTGGGCCGTATGATCAGAAAGCGCTAAATCAATAACTTGTGTATCGTTTCTCTTGAAATTATGAAAGATATTATCAATGCAGGTTCCACTATCAAGGCGCGTTGGTTGCTTAATACCAATATTCAAATTATATCCATAAATAATGTCAGTAAAATTATAAAATGTCATATTATTTTTTAACATGTCAATATTAAAATCTCCACACAAGACAATTTTTTGTGTAGTCTTATAGCAATATTTATGTAAGATGTCATTTAAAATCTTGAAGAAAATGTCCATAGTATTTAAATTTGATTTTGGTACTCTATACAAACATATCACAACGATTTTGTGGTCTATTAACTCTATTCCGCAACATTCAACTATATTTGAAATACTCAATTTTGCAACATCGCACAATACCCTATACCTATGAAAGTACTTTACAAGTATACATGTTCCACCATGTCTGCTTGCTCGACAATAATTTGCAGCTATTTTATAGTTAGGTAAATGCACCAGTGGGATGTCGTCATCCATCATTATGAAAGTTTGCATATCTTTTATACAATTTTTAAAGATTGGAAAATAGCCTATTCCGCTAGCTCCACTCTATTAAATAGTTTTACCGCACTGTAGTCAATATCAATCAATTCAATGTCAATGTCAATAAAAGCCTATCTCTGTTTATCTTATTCCTGGCTTCAGGGTCATGTCGAAAAATATAGTCAGGAATGACGTCTGCCAATGCAGCAACGTGTGGCCGTTGGCCGTGTGGTTACCGGCAGACTAGAATAGGATCACTCCGTCTCTTTCCGTGGATGTCGATCGAACATCGATCAGGCCTCCCAACCCGTCTGGCCAGCGTGTGGAGTGTAGGCCAAATCCTCCTATCTGGGATGGACGAGAGAGGGTCGTGCTCCTGTAGTGAAGACAAAAAAAAATGACCTGATGATGATAAATGCAGCAACTTCTTCCTATCAGGTAACCTTATTCGCTCACAGGAACACAACAACCCTCAAGGGAATTGTTATTTGGCTGCGGTATTCTGTGAGGTGGAGGTACTTCTCCAGTTGGGTAGCCTGCAAAATACACTATGCCCTATTTCTCTTTTTGCTATACCCTCATTAGTCAGTCAGCAGGGTGCATCCCGGTTAAATTGGCTATGGTTCAAAGATATGGATGATTCATCCACTTTCTTTTAATTTGTGGTGTAACTCGTTCATCCAGGATGAAGACTTACACCTCAAATTAAAAAAAAAGTATTGTGATAAAGTTTTCATTTATTTGAATCATACTTGGACCTTGGGAATGATGTGTATCAAATGTGATTCGAGTCCAATTTCTAATAGATAAATAAAAAAAAATTGTTTTCAGATCTGAAATGAATCAGTATGATACAATAGTGGTTGGTTTGGGTGCTGCAGGCACTACTGCAGCTTCGACTCTTGCTGCAGCCGGCAAGAGAGTGCTGGTTTTGGAGGCACAGGACCGTGTCGGTGGTAGAGTTAACACTGTGCCATTTGGAGATGGCGTCGTGGAGCTTGGAGCTGAATGGTAAGCGTGCACGCAGCAAGTAACTTTTAATGTGGATTTTTAAATACTTGATTAGTCATCTCATCCTATCATAAGATCCAGGTAAATATATTTATTACTATACATTGAGATACATTGAGGGATGCTGAAGATTGTTCTTATTGCCTTTGTCTGAATCCTTTTTATGATTTCAATGTTGCTCACACTGACTGTTCCCCATAGTTGGATACCGTAAGTCCAGATTGGTTTCAGTATTGCTTTGTAAACGGTCATTTTACAGTTGTCATTTAATTGGGAGTGACGTCCTATCAGCCAAAGTGGAGTTCACGTAGTTTTGAGTCCAGATGTGCTTTTGCTAAGTGAGCCGCCTGTCAAGATGCATACCAAGGTACTTTGCATAGTCTTCTTGTGGTATTTCTTCACCATTAAGTTTAACTGGAGGACATGTCTCTTTTCGGAGTGTAAAGGTTACATGTGTCGACTTTGTTTGATTTGCCTTTATTCTCCACAAGTTCAGCCAAGTAGAGACTTTGTCTAGGCATCTCTGCAAATTCACTGAGGCAGTTCAGGGCTGGTATCAGACGATAGCACTACTGTGACATCTGCAAAGGTTGATGTAGTTGTATTCTCAATTGTGGGCAGATCAGTGGTGTATGTAAGGTACAATATCGGACCCAGTATGCTGCCTTGAGGTACACCAGATTTTATCTCCTGAAGAATTGAATACTCCTTGTTTTGTTTAATTTGAAAGCTTCTTTTTCAAGGTATGATTTTAAAATATTCATGAAGTGTGGTAGTTGCCGCTTTAGCTTATAGAGGAGGCCCTGATGCCATACTTTGTCAAACGCCTGGCTTATATCTAAAAATGCTGCAAAGCAGTACTTCTGACTCTCCAAACATCTGCCTATGACGTCGACAATGCGATGGACTTGTTCAGCAGTTCCGTGCTTTTCCCTAAATCCAAATTAGTGATTAGGTACGATGTCGCCTAGATATTCTTTCTTCCTGTTGAGCAGTACTTTTTCAAATAGTTTGCCAATGATGCGTAGCAAGCTTATTGGCCTATAGGATATCGCTTCTTGAGGTGGTTTGTCGGGTTTAGGGTCCATCACCACTTGCATTAAAAATCGCCTTAAACAGACATTAAAAATCTTGACCAGGCTCGCATTTATCTCAATCTGCGACGTTCTCGTATTTTATACTTTATGTCTTTTGAGTAGGTGTTGTGTTTAAAGGGTATACCTTTGTTATGGGCTACTGAGTTGTTGGCAGCCTTATGGATGTTCATATTAAACATCTCTACAGCATTCCTAAGTTCGTCTATTGTACTGATTTTAGTTTTCAGGTTTGTTTCTTGAGATATTATTTTTTGATACAGATCCCAGTCCGTCATTTTTAAGTGATATACTCTGTTAGGAGGTTCTACAAGGGTGATTGTTGAATTTATATTCAAGAAGGCAGGCGAAAGATCTGATGAGAGGTCTGTACATGATTCGATACTTATAAATTACTATCGATGTTTTTCGCTATGAAAAAGTCCAATAAATCTGGGGTTTTTTGGTTATCTGTAGGCCAGTAGGTGGATTCTCTAGTGGTGAAACATACATGCTTGTTCTTTTCAATCGATTTGAGTAATTGACTTCCTCTTGGGTTAATCAGCCTGAAACCCCAATGAACATGTTTAGAATTCCAGTCTACGCCACAGATGAACCATAATCCCATTTCATGGGAATATTTTGAAAATTCATCTGCAGTTATTGTGTGTCTCGGAGGGCCGTACACGGCTGACAATGCAGTTTCAACTTTATTGTCTATGATGACTATTGTTGTGGCTTGGATCTTGTCAGTACAAAATTGTATCCTTGGATAGTGTTTAGTGGTGTTTTTTATGACCACTGCCGTCCCACCATGGCTATTACCAGATGGATGATTAGTTGAATATAGTGAATAATCTTTAAATTCAACATGTGTTCTGGAAGTGAACCTTGTTTCCGATATCAGTGCTACATTAATTGATTCCATGTGTAAAAACGTTTCAAATTCTTGATGTTTTTCCGTCAAGCCCGCCCGCCATATTGATTTTTTTTTTATTTGATATATATAGCCTACGAATTTAACGACACCTCTTATATTGAAATCTGTCAAACGGTTTAGGCTGTAGAGCGTGCCAAATAATAAGACGTACATACATATATACATACACTCAAAAACATAACCCTCCTTCGGCAGTCGGGTAAAAACAGTACTAGTGATTTTATTTACGCAAAAAAAAATCTTAATTTGTTCCCAGGATTCACGGACAATTTGATGGTAAGATACCCAGTCGCACATACGATGCAGCTCTCAAGAACAATGTGACAGTAATACCTCAGGACATTGACATGGAAGTCTACCTCTCTGATGGGACGCAGGCAAATAGTACTCTGATCAATGAGTTAGTGAATTTCGCTTTGGTGTGTATTGACAATCCTCCGGAGAAGCCTGAACCTCTTGGGCAGTTTATAACTAGAAGGTTGGGTTGTGTTTTTTTTATACTATGTCGGGTAGCAGACAAGCATATGGGCTGCCTGATGTAAAGCGGTTGCTGTACGCATATTAACGCTCGCAATATGAAATATCGCTTACGCATTGTTATCCCCGCTACCAATGCAGCAACTCATTATTTTTTATACTACGTCGGGTACAAGCTTACGGCCCGCCTGATGTGAAGCGGTTACCGTAGCCATATTAACGCTCGCACCGCCAATTCCCACTGCCAAAGTAGCATCTCCTTCTTTTCTGGAGACCTCACTCACTCGCAGGAACACAACAACCCTCAAGGCAATGTTATTTGGCAGCGGTATCCTGTGAGGTGGAGGTACATTCCCCAGTCGGGTAGCTTACAATTACGCTCCCTACCTCTCTTTTCCCCAGAGCTTCGTTTGTCAGTCAGCACACCGCGTGCAGGTGACGTTGGCTTTGGTTCAAAGATGTTGATGAGCCACTACACCCTATTAAATATGATATTATCATAATTATGATATATGAAAAGAGATAGGGGATAACGTATTTTTCGAAATCGTATTTTACGAAGTTCTGGCAGCTTCGTTTGTCAGTCAGCAGGGGCACCGCGTGCAGGTGAAGTTGACTTTGGTTCTTAAGATCTTGATGAACCACTTACACCTCAAAATTCAATTCAAAATGACTTATACTAGATTTAGTCTGTTAGTATGTGTATTTCAAAGCTTTTTATGATGATGATGATGATTTTAGATTACTAGACCATATAAAAGAGAATCATCCAGCAGCACTCGACGACAAAGACTTCATCGCGGAACTCCTCAGCTTCACAGACCTTGTTATAGACAACTATGAAGCCACTAACTCCTGGAATGACATCACCACGGAGAGCAAATATGAAGAGTTGGGTGGACACCAGCATATGAGCTGGCATAGACATGGATATAAGACGTTCTTTGAGATTTTATTGGTGAGGCCTTTTTTTTATACTACGTCGGGTGGCAGACAAGCATACGGTCCGCCTGAAGTGAAGCGGTTACCGTAGCCATATTAACCCTCGCAACATAAAATATCGCTCACGCGCCACCACCCCCGCTGCCAAAGCACCATCTCCTTCCTTTCTGGTGACCTCACTCACTCACAGGAACCCAACAACCCTCATGGGAGTTGCTATTTGGCTGCGGTATTCTGTGAGGTGGAGGTACATTCCCAGATCGGGTAGCTTACAATTACGCTCCCTACCTCCCTTAAATTAATTGCCTTTAATTGTATCTAGCTATGTGATTTTGAATTTCATATTACAGTTCAATCTCCCGCTTTCTGCGTAACTGCGAATCGTTGACAAACCGTAAACCATTGTAATAACTTCGTCCCGATCCACTTCGTCGATTCACATTTCAATTTCGTAAGTTTCATTCGTTCGTCGTCAATCGATTCAAACCGGTTTACTGCGATTTTGTCGGTTCGGTTTGGAATCGACTTGCATAAATTGTCTAACCGATTCCACATCTCTAATTGTATCAGTAGCTTACCATTATCTTTAAATAAATATTCCTGGACAACTTACACGCCTAATCAATTCCCAAACTAAGCAAAGCTTGTGCTATGGGTACTAGATAACTGATGTATATTATACTTATTTTTTTTTTTTTTTTTTTTTGTAAATTCATACATATAAATTCAGAGGAGAAATTAGAGTTGCTGCAATTAAGCGGATACAGATTGGCATCTTCCTACTGCCGCAAAAACCATGAAGGCGGTGGAGTGTGTATAATGTTAAAAGATGGAATCGAATCCTGCGAACGAAGAAATATAGTCAACATGTCTGAAGAATACGTATTTGAAGTATGCGCTATCAATATTTCTAGTCTTAATAATTTACTCATTATTGTTATCTATTGGCCGAATAGTAGTAGAGATCCCGATACATTCTTCAATTGTTTATGTAAATTATTGAATTTAAATAAAATAAAAAATAATATGAATGAAATTGTAATTGTAGGAGATTTTAATACAAATGTTTTAGACAACACTACTAAAACCAAAGCTCTTCTAGAATTGATGCTTTCGTACATCTTATATATAAAAATGAATTGCTTTTTGTTAGTCTCGCTAAAACTCGAGAACGGCCAGGCCGATTTAGCTGATTTTGTTTTGAAATGTTTGTCTTAGCCCAGGGAAGGTTTAAACGGTGAGAAATTTTGGAAAAAAAGTCAAGAAAGATAGTGAAAAAAACAATTTTAATTTCCCATACAAAGTGTTCCTACTATAGTCGAATGTCATAACAGCAAAGATGGCGAACCTACCTATCAATAGTGTCATTGTCACAAAGAATCGACGTCATATTTGTTGGTTGTCAAATATGACTTTCTCAGAAGTGACAAAGAAATGACACAATACTAATAGACATCAAGAAAGGAGTTGAAATATGTAGTGACTGTTTATGGTAAATCATGCTTTGTACGGTACTTATGAATAAATAATAGAAATTTGTAAATTTCATAAACACTCGGATTGTTCGAATTGTTAAGTAGTATCATGGATCCACATGGACCAAGGGGCTTACCGCCGAAGCTGAAGCCGATTACCATCGAATATTTTGATTCCAAAAATAGGTCTTACGTTTAAGTTATTGACAAGCATATTCAGCTTAGTCCGTAGAGCTCCAGAGTTACTGTCAGTTAAGCTAAACACATCTATCATACTTCTAGGTTGAAGTTTGATTTTCGTGACCAGAAACACCGGTGGGGATCGTCTTCAGCTTAGCCGGTAGGAGTCCATGTATGCTGATATAATTGCACTGGCGGATGCGGATAGAGGGCAGTTGGTGCGATGAGTGAATTAATGGAAGAGGTCACATAAGAACTATGGCCTGAATCCGAATACGGGAAAGATCGAGTACTTGGGCTGCAAAACAACAGATCCCGAACGACCGTGCACATAAGGATATGGTCGAATGCACGGACAGTTTAAGTACTTGGGTTCTGTTCTTCGATCATCGGATAGCATCGACTGCGAGATTTCAGTAGCTTGGACTAAGTGGCTTGAGGTAACCAGTGTCATCTGTGACTAGGGATTGCCAATCCCGCAAAGAGGGATCCCGCATTCCCGCGGGATCACGATGCTTTAATTAATCTGCGGGATCCCGCATATTCAAAGGGCGGATCCGTGGATCCCGCAAATAAAGAATTTGGCGCTAAAACTAAGTAAATTTTTATTTATTTTCAAAATCCAAAAAAGTACGATGAAGACATCAAAAATACAGATCGTACATATACATTCTTCACGCCAAAAAAAGTTGCAATACTTACGCCAAGTAATAAATAAAATTATAGAAAAAGTCGTAGTTCAAGACGATGAAATATATGCAGATGACGTCTTGGAAAATACACCTATAGCTAGAACATCTGCTACTGATACAAATCCTACTCTAACGCTAAAAGAAGAATGAGAAAAAAGCTTCTACAAGAAAAAAAATATTTAAGAAAAAACCAGACATTGTTGTCTGGCTTTTACATTCATTTGACATTCGTGGTATTATACTAATTAGGTCACTTAATAACTATGGCTTGAATCCGAATACGGGAAAGATCGAGTACTTGGGCTGCAAAAAAACAGATCCCACGACCGTGCACATAACGATATGGTCGAATGCACGGACGATTTAAGTACTTGGGATCTGTTCTTCAATCATCGGATAGCATCGACTACGAGATTTCATTAGCTTAGACTAAGTGGCTTGAGGTAACCAGTGTCATCTGTGACTCCAAAATTCCGCCAAGTTGAAAGGACAAATCTATAAATCCAAGATTAGACCATTTTATAAGTTAGTAAAGGATCGTCAATACTTGAGCGACACGTACAGGTGTTGTCTTTCATGAAGTTGAATATGCTGCGCAGTATGCGCGAGGTTTCGTAGAAAGACCGCGTCAGGAATTCTCGGACATGGCAAGCAAACTGCAAGTGAGTTATTTCAGCTGGTGTTGTCAAATTTTATGGCAAAAAGCGGCAAGTTAGGAAACAAATGTCTTGCAATGGCACATCCTCCAGGTTCGAGCACACTGGGTGAAACAAAGTTCACCGGGTCATCTAGTAATACATAAAAATATTCTACATAATACATAAAAAATAATACAAAAAAAATTTCGTAAATACATAAAAAACACCCAACCAACCAGGAGGAATC
Organism: Hypsopygia costalis; assembly: GCA_937001555.2. Taxonomy (NCBI): domain Eukaryota; kingdom Metazoa; phylum Arthropoda; class Insecta; order Lepidoptera; family Pyralidae; genus Hypsopygia; species Hypsopygia costalis. The sequence goes on from OW443355.2 coordinate 3,944,886, forward strand.
TGAATTGAACACAATAGTAGTTTATGCAACTGTCATATAAGAAAGGTCAAACACTCGAGTCAACCTATTATCGCATTCGGCTTCGCCTCATGCGATAAACAGACTCTCGTGTTTTAATACCTAAGTTATATGCAGTTTCATACACTACTTTATCTTCACTCATAGGAAAAATTGAAATTAAACAAAGTAGGTAGGTTCTTTTCTGGCAGAAGACTTTCAGTTAACGCCGATGCCGTGTCTAGAATATGTGGCAGAGTGAAAATCTCGCCGTCACTACTTTCTTCTCCAATCATATTTTAATCACTTACAGGATGTTAGTAACCTTTTTTGGAATCCCGAATACAAAAACACGATCGGCAAAAAAATGTATGGGAAGCGCGGGAAATTAAGTTCAAACTACTCATGCGTGCGCCATTTTTTTCACAGTTCGAACTGCGCATACGTGCGCCTTTTTTTCATATTCAGCCTAAAACCATAGACTAGTTTAATGAATTAATAAAAAAAAAGATAGCGATGCTATAATGAGTTTTATGATACAGTTGGCAGTACTAAAATGAGTTTTATTTTTAATTTTATGTATATGCGTTTATAAACTGCGTCTGTATAGAACCGTCTTTGAATTCGTAATTCGAATTTTTCGATATGAGTGTAGTTAAAATTCATTGTAACATATTATTTTCAGAACACATACAACAAGGGACCTGGTTTACCAACGTTAACAATAAAACTCAACACAGAGGTGAAAAAAATTGAATATTCTGAGGAGGCCAACAAACTCGTCTCCGTCACAACAGCAGATGGGACAGTATACAAAGCTGATAATGTTATAGTCACCGTGTCTTTGGCAGTGCTGAAAGAAAGGTAACTTATAAAGGAATAAAAGACATAATGTGTACACAGGTTTTTTCTCTCGTGAATCATATGTGATTCATGTATAAATTTATAAATTTCTAGACAAGTTGCACAGCGTCATCTAGTAAAAGGTAATTTATATAAAATTAGAAGATATGTTTAGTAGTTTATATAGAAGACAGGTTTCCTATCCCATGAATCATATATGTTACATTAATATGATAAAATTTTGTAGAGAAATTACATAGCCTACATAGTCTCCCAAACATTCAAATTCGTAGAAAATGCCACCAACACTTCCATGTGAGCAGAAATAAATTTATATCATCAACATTTAGTTCATAAAGTAGAGACGATCCCTAGGGTCGAATGGCAACTTTGACTCTGAGGTCGCGGTTTCAATCCCTGCACAAGACAAACATTTGTGTGCATGAACATGTCTGTTGGTCTTGGTCTGGGTGTTTACTATGTATTATAAGTATTTAGAAAAAAATGTTTTTAAATACAAATATCAGTTATCTAGCACCCATAGTACAACCTTTGCTTAGTTTGGGACTAGATGGCGCTGATGTAATTTGTGCAGAAATATTTAGTGCTTTAGAGTTCTTTAATACATCTGTCTGAAAAGATTCTTGTCTTATTTTAACTCGAAGTTTTAATTTCTACATCGAAGATCGTCTAATATATTTACTTCACTAAGGGCCGATTTTTCAATCATCGAATAACTTAACAAATAACTAACTAGCGAATTAAAATATCCGACTGTTTAACGGACGGATAAAATTGGTTGAATTTTTCAATGGTCAGATAACGAGCTGATAACTATCCAAGGTTTTTAGTTGCGAAGTTCACTCTGATTCTGTACGAGCGAGAAGTACGCATACGTTGTTACGTGTGTTAGAAGAAGACAAAAAAAGATTGACATTTGTTTATTTGACGTTTAATCATAACCTCTAATTTCTATGCATCAATCAAACTATTATGCACTTTTTACTTTCAGGATTTAAATATTCATAATATATAACCTCTTCTTCAATTGCCAGGTCGTCAATAGTATCGAAAATATCAATAGTTTGGAGAAACAAGAAATAACCTCAAAATAAACGTCAATGAAAGGAAGGTTTACTTGACGTATAATTACCTATTTATTGATTGGGTTACCTTACCGAACGAATAAATTTAAGAATTATTTTTTTACGGGCCTGGATCAAGGTTTTTAGAGCCTATCTTTAGTTTTTCGTTTCTTAACTGGCCATCAAAGAGGCAAATAGATTTATTCCCCAGATAAGGGCGTTATTCGCCAAATAGGGCCTATCTTGGGGTGTAAGTGGTTCATCAACATCTTTGAACCAAAGCCAACTTCACCTGCACGCGGTGCACCCTGCTGACTGACAAACGAAGCTCTGGCGAAAAGAGAGGTAGGGAGCGTAATTGTAAGCTACCCGACTGGGGAATGTACCTCCACCTCACAGAATAACGCAGCCAAATAACGGTTCCCTTGAGGTCTGTTGTGTTCCTGCGAGTGAGTGAGGTCACCAGAAAGGAAGGAGATGCTGCGATGGCAGCGGGGGTGGCGGCGCGCGAGCGATATTTTATGTTGCGGGCGTTAATATGGTTACGGTAACCGCTTCACATCAGGCGGGCCGTATGCTTGTCTGCCATACGACGTAGTATAAAAAAAAAAAAAAAAAAAAATATCTGACGATTGAATTGATTGATTGAAAATGCAATATTTTGTTATCTGTCAAATAAACACTATCTGTCTGTTTATCTGAGGATTGAAAAATCGGCCCTAAGATTAATAATAATATAGCTTACCAACAACATAATATTCTGGCGACATATATATGACGAGCTCGGTGGTCGAATGGTTAGCAATGGCCACTTCACGAGGTCGCTTATTCGATTCCCGCATAAAACAAACATTTATGTGCATGAACATGTACTGTTTGTCTTGGTTTTCTATGTATTATAAGTATATATTTAAAAAAAAATGTATTTAAGTACATTTATCAGTCGTCTAGTACCCATAACATAAGCTTTGCGCTTAATTTGGGACTAGATGGCGCTGTGTAAATTGTCCTGAAATATTCTGGCAAGTTGGCCGAAATTAACTATTTAAATAATAATTGGTAATTATTATTATAATAAGATAAATAAATAAATATTCCTGGACAAATTACACACGGCCATCTAGTCCCTAACTAAGCAAAGCTTGTACTATGGGTACTAGATAACTGATATTATACTTAAATACATTTTTCTTGTGTAAATACATACATATAATACATATAAAACATTGTGCGGGGATTGAACCCGCGATCCCGGAGTCAAAGTAGCCTTCCAGGACATATTACACACAGCCATCCAGTCCCAAACGAAGCAAAGCTTGTACTATGGGTACTGGTAAAAAGTATTTTTCAAATCGGTTTATACATCACGGAGTAATTAAGTAACAAACATAAAAAAAAAATACAGCCGAATTGCGAACCTCTTTTTTTGGAGTCGGTTAAAAAAACTTTTATTTCTAACAATGTTCTTACAGACACGACACACTATTCTCGCCAAAACTACCACAGACAAAAATAACAGCAATAAACCAAATATCTATGGGAGTTTTGGACAAAATTATACTTTCATTTAACGAACAGTGGTGGCCAAATAAAACGCAGGGATTAATGTTCTTCTGGAAGCCTGAACATAAGCGAATGGCTCAAGAAGAAGACGCTTGGACCACTAAAATTGCCGGAACATCGACACCGATGGGCAGTAGTAATGTTCTTACGGTTTGGACTATGGGAGATAACGCCAAATTGGTTAGTATGGCAACACTGTTGTGGATTGACTGCATGGGTTAATGGTAGGGTTGCCAACTCTTAAAAAGACTAACCCGGGAGAATTTATGGGGTACTTGGAAAGAAAATATCAATATTTTTTCTAATTTGTATTTGTTCTGCTTTCGAACAGCATCTAATATTTGTCGGTTCTTATCACTAAATCATAAACATTTTTACATGGAATAACCGAGAGAACGAGTAGTGACGTGCGAGCGAAGGTTGCGTATAATTTTTAGAAAAATCGGAGAAATTATTGGTCGCCGGGAGGTCGGGAGATTAACCATTATTACCGGAGCCTCCCGGGCATTCCGGATTGGTTACCCTAGTTAATGTGGAAGGCAACTAACTCTGCGATTACAGCGAAGAAAATAATAAATATTTATAACATTATAATAAATATTTAGTATGAATTGGGAGAATATAATTCTATCGCGGGTATTTTTTCTATTGCCGGGATTGTTATCGATTGATCCCAGGATAATTCCCGGGATTCTGATAGATAACGAAAACATTTGACTGAATGACGGTTTTTATTGCCCAACTGGGAACAACCGATTGGGTAATTTGCCCCAACTGGGAACAACCGATGGGGTAAATTGCTCCGACTGAGAACAACCGATGGGGTGAATTGCCCCAACTGGTAAAAAAAGCTGTGTCTACTTGATGGAGCATTTTGTGGAGCAAAATGCTCCATCTATAAACAATGTGCTTCGCACTAACGCCAGTGAAGTGTAAGTGTATAAACATCATCATCAGGTCATTTTAGTCTCCACTACAGGAGCACGACCCTCTCTCGTCCGTCCCTGACAGAAGGAGGATTTGGCCACTCTCTCCACTCCCCACGCTGGCCAGACGGGTTGGGGAGGTATGTATAAACATAATTTCATGTATTTCCACAAGGATACTGTTCAATGTAGCATCAAATAAATACATTGCAAACCTGACCTAACCTATTTTCCACATCAAGAAATACTTATTGCACATCAAATGCAGGATTTGATGTGCGATCAGATTAATTTGATGTGCAAATCAGGTTTTTTTTGTGGATCAATGTAATATTTCCCTTTCCACAATATAATGTATCACACGGCTTTTGCTATAAACACACCTCTCACAGCGAACAATATTGTTAACGAAGCATAGCACCATATAATGATAAATGAAATCATTGGTATACCATATCATTAACATTATAATCATATATTTATATCATATCAAAGGCATTATGCAGATCTGCCATTGAAAAAATATTGCTTACTTGCCATTGAAGTAATTCGTAACTAAGTCGTTGACACTTTGATAATGTTAAAATTCATTGATCATAATGTTATATTTATATACATTATGATAATAATGTTCCACCAAGTCACAACAACCAACAGTGTCAACTTTATTAAACAGAAATATTTATTTGTTAATTAGAATTCATTGAGATATTATACGGAAGTAAAGTTTACAGACAAAATATTATTTATTTAGATATATGTATACCTTAAATATATTATTGTATTCTCGAATATACAATTTATATACTAACTACGCATTTTATTAAATGGCATAAGCAATATATGCGTAAAGCCTCGAAACTTCTTTTTTTATCTGGTGGTAAGTGGCGAGAATAGTGTGTCTAATCTCTCTATCTAAATATATAAAAAAATCGTGTCACGTTGTCTGTCCGCGATGAAATCCTAAACTACTGGACCGATTTTAATAAAATTTCGCACATTATGTGCAGTTTAATCCATCTTGAGAGATTGGCTAGTTTATAACTCATCGGAAAAATTTACGTAAAAAATATGTAAAGGCGATACGAAGTTCGCCGGGCCAGCTAGTTTAAATATATGTATGTACTCATATCTTTAAAATTTCTTGATCCAACTTGAGAGATAGGATAGTTTATAACTCACCGGAGAAATTTACGTAAAAAATATTTAAAGGCGATACGAAGTTCGCCTGGCTAGTTAGTTTAAATATATGTATGTATTGGTACTCATATCTTTAAAATTTAATAATAAATGTTGTAATGAAAATATTACAAGTGGTTTCCATAACATACTATTGTAATGAGGGTCTGTTGGCAGCACTGTGGCGTAGGGTCCAATCATCTGTCAATTCTTAGCATATTGTCAAATGACGTTGACGTCTAATTGTTGTCTTGTCGTCTTGAAGTTTCACTGTCAAAAAATTCAGTACACTTTGACAATTTGGACCCGACGCCTACCTAGCAACATCTAGTGTCAGAAAAAATATCAAACATCCCCATTGAAGTAAAACTTCTTTACGCACGCTTGATTTAGATAATAATGATGCACTGTTTCTTAGATATAGTCAAAGTCAAAGTCAAAGTCAAAATATCTTTATTCCTTGGACTTTATAAAGCACTTAGAAACGTCATACAAACTAAATATAAGAAACATGTGTAAATCATTACTACTCTAAATCCGCAGAGCTTAGATTCACTTTCATCACACTATCTTGAATGTGAAAGCGAATTTAAGTGCCAGTTCCGGCGACGGGGCTTCTTGAGAAAAACTGGCAAGAAACTCAAGGCCGACTCTTTTAATTGCCAATATCGTTACATTAAATACAAATACAATCATTAATATAACATAACAAGAGCAATTTATTTCCAAATACTTTTATCATTTATGTAATCTGAGATACAATAGTAAGCCTTTTGACATAGTCTAGTTTTGATAAATCTTTTAAATTTACCCATGGATAATTTAAACGCGTCATTTGGAAGTTTATTGTAGAAGCGTATACATTGACCTGGGAACGAGTTAGAGATTTTATGGAGCCTAGTAATATGCACAGCGAGTTTGTTTTTATTTCTTAAATTTAATTGATGGAGATCACTGTTTTTCCTAAATTTAGTTTGATTTTTATGAACGTAAATAAGATTTTCATAAATATATTGAGAATGTAATGTCATAATATTTATCTCTTTAAATTTATTTCTCAGTGTCTCCCTGGGACTCATCATATAAATAGCACGGATAGCTCGCTTCTGGAGCACAAAAATTGAGTCTACATCCGCAGCACTACCCCAAAGCAATAAACCATATGACATAATGCTGTGAAAATAGCTAAAATAAACTAAACGCGCAGTGTCAACATCAGTCAGTTGACGTATTTTCCTTACGGCGTAAGCTGCTGAGCTGAGTCTACCTGATAACGTTTCTATATGTGGGCCCCATTGTAATTTAGAGTCTAATGTTATCCCAAGGAAGACCACCTTATTGACCAATTCCAATCTCTCATTGTCCATCACCACACTGGTTTTTACTTGTTTCACATTTTTTGTAAAAAATCTAACATATTTGGTTTTACTACCATTTAAAAGTAGGTTATTAGCACTAAACCAGTTTACTATTTTTGAAAGAGCATTGTTTACATCGTCAATTTCTGATTGTTATACGAAACGTAACTGGCTATGAGAGAAACAGAGAAAGAAAATGTGTGCTCGCACCTTTCTCTCTTGCTCCTACAGTAATATACGAATCGTAACTCTCTCTCTCCCTGTCTATCTTCGCTAACTTATATCTCCCTCTCAACTTCCGTTCAACTTGCCCGATCACCCTTTTCGTAACGCTCTCGTCACGCATTCACCAGCTTACTCCCCAATGCGTGTCAATGTCAAGCGTAAAGAAGTTTTCCCTCAAAAGAAAACCTTGAAATACCATTAAATGAGTATCATTTATAAATAGATTTTAATATTCTTCCAGACACTCGATTCTATTCGAGCCAAAGTTGCCACAATCAAAAATCACCGCCATAGACAAACTATCCATCGGTGTCATGGACAAAATCATACTTCTATTCCCGAAACAATGGGTCCAATCGACCACTAGCATGTTTGGTTTTTTGTGGCGAGCGGATGATAAAAAAAAGATTAGTAAAGAAGATCAGTGGGTTACGAAGATATTTGGGGTCAGTAGACCCATGGGATGTGATACCGCATTGACGCTTTGGACCAGCGGGGAAACTGCTAAGTTGGTTAGTAAATTTTAACTGCCCATTCGCATGTTGTGTCAAGCCAACCTGACCTGCACGTGGTGTACCCTGCTGACTGAAACAAAGCTCTGGTGAAAGAAATATTATACGCGTAGCGTATTTTTTAAGCTTCCCCAGGTCATAAGAAAATAACATTTGAGTACCCACATCTTGATGTCTTTGTTGAAAATGTGATAAAAAAGGTAAATATCTGGGGTGTAAGTGGTTCATCGACATCTTTGAACCAACGCCAACCTCACCTGCATGTAGTGCACCACGTGTAGTAGACAAAGGAGGCGGTGGCGAAAAGAGATGATAGGGCATAGCATATTTTTTAAGCTGCCCGACTGGGGAAGTACCTCTATCACAGAATACCGCAAGCAACTAACAATTGCCTTGAGGGTTGTTGTGTTCCTGCGAGTGAGTGAGGTCATCATAAAGAAAAGAAGGAGTATAGGCTGGCAACGGATCGGCGACCCCTTGGTGTTGTTGATCTCCATGGGCGGTGCTTATTGCTTTCCATCAGGTGCTCGTTTGCGTCCCTCTCAGGTATGAAAAAAATGTCGTTGGGGTGTAATTGGCTCAGCACCATCTTTAGTGCCAAAGCCAAGCTTAACTGCACGTAATGCACCTTGCCGACTAGAGCATAGGCTCGGGTAAAATAGAGGTATTGCACAGCGTATTTGTAAGCTGACCGCAGACTAATTTTAATAATTCTCTTGAGGGTTGTTGAGTTCCTGCAATGACAGCAAAAGGTGGCAGCGCGCGAGCGATATTTCATGTTGCGAGCATTAATATGGCTACGGTAACCGCTGCACGTCAGGCGGGCCGTACTACGTCAGCCTTGCTTGTCGCTTTTGAACCACGCTTGTCTACCACTCGATGTATAAAAAAATAATAGTGCAGTAAAAACTCCCGTTGCATGGCACTTGAAACTTCACTTGACTAGCCATCTCTTTAGGCTTTTAATGCCTTATTTGCCATATTGCTGTCTCTCACATTGCTAAGAGGGGAAGTCAAATTCTAAGTTTCCTACTTTTTTGGGGTGTAAGTGGTTCATCAACATCTTTGAACCAACATCTTTGAATCTTTGAACCAAAAAACTTCACCTGCACGCGGTGCACACTGCTGACTGACAAACGAAGCTCTGGCGATGAGAGAGGTAGGGAGCGTAATTGTATAAGCTACCCTACTGGGGAATGTACCTCCACCTCACAGAATACCGCAGCCAAATAACAATTCCCTTGAGGGTTGTTGTGTTCCTGCGAGTGAGTGAGGTTACCAGAACGGAAGGAGATGCAGCGTTGGCAGCGGGGGTGGCGGCGCGCGAGCGATATTTTATGTTGCGAGCGTTAATATGGCTACCGTACATCATTTATAAAAAAAAAACTTCCATTAATTTCTTCTGATTAAATTCGTTGTGAGTTCCAAGGCAAAGGCAGTTTTACCCCCGGGACTGCAATGGACTTCACTGTTCATTGCCTTTTTGGGTGGTCGCCGTTGTTAATCCTGACTACACAGGAAACACAGTGGTGGGTATATGTGACATGTCCCAATATCAATAGTCATTTTTTTTTGTAGGTAGAAACATTACCTGAAGATCTCGTGAAGAGGAAAACAATGGAGCTGCTCCGCAAGTTCATGGGAGCGGCCATGGAAATACCAGAACCGACAGCCATGTTGAGGTATAGAACAGAGATGTTGTTTCATTATCATTTCTTTGAGGGCTATCGCAATAGTCTAAGAGGCGGCAACGGATTCACTACACCAGGGCTGTCCAAACCATATACAATACCGGGCCATTGAAAATTACTAAACAGATTAGCGGGCCGCTAAAACAAATACCTACTTGACATTTTTTACTACTTACTTTGAAAGTTTAAACTTAATTATTATAACTAAGTTATAAAACTTTAACTTTTGTAAAAATATATAATTTTCAGTCAGGTTCGTTGTAACCTATAGCGGTAAAAAACTGTATAAAAACCGGTAAATTAAAAACACGTCACGGGCCGCACTAATACAAACCGAGGGCCGCATGCGGCCCGCGGGCCGTGCCTTGGGCAGCCCTGGACTACACCATCGTGAGACCGGCTGATTTGATATCTATATCGTGTATATCTTCTTCTCTGTCGCTTCACTCTTGCCTGAGTGGTCGTGGTTATCATGATGAGGCAGCAGACAGGACTCGCCTCACGACGTCTCGCCACCTCTGCCTGCTGGTAGTCTGTCGGGTACATTCGTGTACCGGGGCGCCTACCGCCGCCTTCACCTGATCGGTTCAACGCATGGGGGATCTGCCCCGTGTATATCAGTGTTCCGCAAAGTGTGCGTGCCTCGGAATAATAAGGTTATCTTAGGCGGTAGAATAATACTTACAGAAATAAAAACTGTTTTTTTCCTTTATGGTGTGCCTCCAAAAATTTTCGTTTTCCTAGACGTACCTTAGACACAGAAAGTTTGAGAAACACTGGTGTAGATAAATTATGTCTTTTTTTTATACTACTTCGGGTGGCAAACAAGCATACGGCCCGCCTGATGTGAAGCGGTTACCGTAGCCATATTAATGCTCGCGACATAAAATATCGTTCGCGTGTCGCCACCCCCGCTGCCAACGCAGCATCTCCTTCCTTCCTTTTTTGGTAACCTAACTCACTCGCAGGAACACAACAACCCTCAAGGGAATTGTTATTTGGCTGCGGTATTCTGTGAGGTGGAGGTACATTCCGCAGTCGGGTAGCTTACAATTACGCTCCCTACCTCTCTTTTCGCCAGAGCTTCGTTTGTCAGTCAGCAGGGTGCACCGCGTTCAGGTGAAGTTGGCTTTGGTTCAAAAATGTTGATGAACCATTTACACCCGCATGGAGCCGGTCTGCCTGCACGATAGTGGTACGTTTGGTAGGTACAGCCGTTGAAAGATGCGATGCTCCATGTGATTCTCACGCGACATAATATCTACACGCTAAAGATACCAAATCAGACGATACAACTTTGCTTACTTGCACACTACGTGTATATAGCCTATTTACCAAAAAGTCATCTATAATGACGAGCTTGGTTGTCGAATGGTTAGCAATGGCCGCTTTGACTCCGAGGTTGCGGGTACGATTCCCGCACAAGACAATCATTTGTGTGCTTGAACATGTCTGTTTGTCTTGGTCTGGGTGTTTTCTTTGTATTATATATATATCTAGCAGGGATGTAACGGATGTGGTTATATCGGAATCGGAACCGGAATCGGAATTTTTTAATTTGGTTTATCGGAGTCGAAACCGGAATCGGAACCGGAATCGGAATAAAATATGAAGTCAGTCAGAGATATGTGTAGATATCATTTTCAATGAAATAATTACACATCATTATTCGTTAGTGACACTAACTTAGTGTTATCTTTATTATCAATACTTTAACAGTGTAACAATGAAACAATTGCTAAAATCGATAGATCGCGACTCCGCCGCGGCTTCGCGCTGCCCGGCCCGTCTACCCACCCTCGCCTGCCGCGCCGGCCGCCGACCTCCGATATGACTTCTGACTTCGGTTTAAAATTTATCGGAACCGAAGTCGGAACCGAGGATGCAAAAGCAATCGGAAGTTCCGACGTATCGGAATCGAAACCGAAGCTCCGTTACATCCCTGATATCTAGTATCCATAGCACAAGCTTTGCTTAGTTAGGGGCTAGATGGGCGTGTGTAATTTGTCCAGGAATATTTATAATGTTTTAAATAAATGTACTATTTTTAGATCAACTTGGAACTCGAATCCATTCACCCGCGGGAGTTACACCTACGACAACATCGAATCACCTCAATATCCAACGGCGAGGTCAGACCTGGCTGCTCCCTTGACCGACTCCTCAGGGAAACCGAAGGTCCTGTTCGCTGGAGAAGCAACCAACCCCACACACTTCTCAACAGTCCATGGAGCAGCTGATACAGGCTACAGGGAAGCAATGAGGCTGCTACCGTCTAGTAAGATTTAGTTTTCCAGTTTGAAATCGGTTTGGGTCAATTTACCCCACTTTTTGAGGCATATTGACCCTACAAATGTTGAGACTTCAAAAAGATTTTAATATTCTGTGAAAGCATATACAAAAAATTTAGGATTTCTCCTCCCTCTAAAGAATCATTCTGAAGTAAAAATTGTTTGGGTTATTACCTATTGTAATCTTTCGATTTTTCAGTTTACGATTTTGGTCAATTGGCCCCACTTACAGGGCGGTTTGAACCTTCTGCTGTGTTGACACTTCGAAATTATATTCTATATAAAGAAATACAAATGTATCATACATGAAGTTTATTTTGGCCCATTCATATTATATCTTTTTTACTCTACCATAGAATTATGATGAAGTGTGAACGATTCATACTTCAACTACGATATGGCTTGTGATTTTTCAGTTTAAGATCGGCTTGGGCCAATTTGCCCCGCTGAAGGGGCGTTTTGACCCTTCAGTTATTGACACTTCAAAATAATATTCTATAAAAGAAGATACAAATGTATCACTTTAGGTTTGTTTGACCCATTTATATGTTTTGTTGATTTGCCAAGAATCATTTTGAAGTATGAGAATCATTTTGTTTTGATACTATTGAATAAGCTTTTCAGTTTAAAATCAGTTTGGGTCATTTCAGCAGCTAAAGGGGCAACTTAACCCTTTAGTTTTAAAGTAATATTCTTAAAGGAGACGATTAATGAATAATTTTAGAAATATTTTGACCCATAAATATGTTCTTTAAATCCCAAAAATACGTTTTGATAATATATTTGTAAAACTTTATCCTTCAAAATTAGTTTAAGCAAAAATAATGAGAACCTTCTTTTCAAAAGTTGATTGTACCCTTTTGGACCAAATTTAAAAACAACAGCATGGAATATGTATTCGGCTTTTGAAAAAAAAAACCTCAAATATAAAATTTATCGTAAGAAAAAACTTTTGATACCTTTTTCAGTCTTTTGACTCTCCGATGATGTATTTTCATCGTCATATCTATAGTGCCACAAACTTTACTGACCCGGTGGCCAAATTTAGAAATAAAGCCGCCATCTTAAAATGTCATCCAAGAACGAGTACAATGAGGTGCAAACTGCTACAGGTTGGCATTGCCAGGTACAATTAATTTATTTACCATGTGTACACAATCCATTGAGGTGTATTTTTTTAAATACATATATATCTTTTTCTATACATACAAAAAAAAATCAACGAGTTGTTTCTGTGCAATATTATATAATAGCTATGATCGGGACTTAACGTGGTGCATTTTTAAAACTAATCAACAAAAAAATAGAATGCAATTGATATTTAATTGAAACACCACACAACACAATTAACAGTGTATATATTTCTTTGATTTTAATGTTTCCTCTAAAACGGGCGGCATTTCGTTTAATGGCAACACTTAATTCGATCGTACCGCCCCCGCCACCGGGCCAGATAGGTTTGTGGCACTGTACAGTGTCTCCGCCGAAAGAATGCATTTTTGACAGCTGTCAGTTCGATATGTATAACCTATAGCTATCTCTTTCTGTATCACACGTATCGCATCTTCAATCCTGCTGTCAGGTTCACATTCTTTCGTTGGTCGCACTTTAATAATAACAATTTATCAAGCTAAGGGCAATTTTATCTGTACTAGAGGTGCCGTTAAGTGTTATTTGAGTGGAAGTGGAATATTCGTCGAAAAGTCACTCTTGGAAAATAATAGGCTCCAACACCACTGAACCGTTTTTGATGAAACTTTTCATAATTAAACACCTCGACATGTTTGAGGTTTGTGTCGGAAAAATCAAATCATTTTTTTTTTCGACACAAACCTCGAGCATGTCGAAATCTTTAATTGTGACAAGTTTCATCAAAATCGGTTCAGTGGTTTTGGAGTCTATTCCATTTCCTTTCGCTCTACTCAATAACAGAACGTTAAAAATAAAACAGTATCGTGTCGTATGGTCTAACAGTGTTATACGTTTAATTTAATTAACGTAATAATTTAGTTGTTATTAACGCCCGCCTCTAAAATTTGTACCGTAATCTAGGGTCTTTTTCCCCAAGGAGACTTTTGACCGAAAAATATATTTTTATAAAGATGAAATTATAAATGCATTTTTGTTTTATAGTTTAGGTAATAAGTCTATATATTATGAAGTCAATATTGTGCCAATATATTTTTTTATTACACGTAATATTTTATATTATTTTAATGCGTTATGTAATCAGTACATAAAATTAAATATACAAATAGATATAATTTATCTTGCTAATTGACTAACAAACAAAATGCCTCACATGCCATACAAATTGCCTTACTTAGAACGTTATCTATACTACGTGACGTGACTTATTTTATTTTTTACCGAAAAAAAAGGTGGTCAAATAGCCTATTCTACAGATTTTTTTTTTCATTTATTTTATTTGCCCAATGATAATTGTTATCCTCTGATACTGGATATTAAATTCTTTTGATATAAATATTTTTTATACTTGCCAAAAATTTTTATTCAATCAATCTTCAGTCAATGTTTATTTTGCCATACTATGTAACTATAATAATAAACGTGTGATTTATATAATGTATCTACTATAACTGGCACTTAAATTCACTTTCACATTCAAGATAGTGTGATGAAAGTGAATCTAAGCTCTGCGGATTTAGAGTAGTAATGATTTAGATACATGTTCTTATATTTAATTTGTATGACGTTTCTAAGTGCTTTATAAAGTCCAAGGAATAAAGATATTTTGATTTGATTTTATTTCCAAGCTGCCAGTCTGAGCACTCCTATTAACTGAACTACTTAGAACTTTAAATTTAATTATCATTTAATATCTGTACAAGGAAATATCATAATAAGAGTCATAATATTATATAATAACGAATATTTTTATACGACAGGTATGCAAACGGGGCGCTGTCAATGTTTATAAAAATGGGTAAAATATTAGTTTGTTATAATTTTACTAACGGTTATGCCATTTGCCAAAATTGTGATTGTTAATAATAATAGCTATGTTATAGTTTACCTTGGGTTTTTATTTTTTCTTAATTTCGAAGCCACATAGCGCCTTAACATGATAACTGTCCGTCACGGAATAATTAAGCTAGATCTTGTGTATCATATATGATACACGTACAGTCCGTGTATCACATATGATACCCGAAAGACCTAGCTTCATTATACCTTGAATCACATGTAATGTATTGCCAGTGATGTGCCTAACAATTTATTACTGCTGAGACGTATAAGTTGACAAAGTAAACTTGGACAGGTACCCTTCTAAAAAATGAAACATTTTTTTTTTTCAAGAAAACGCAAATGCAATTGTGTATGTATCGGGAAAAAAAATGTTTCTATTTCAATAAGTACTCATAGTTGGTTTTGCGCCAGAAACGTGAGAAGTTGCTAAGTGAGCAAGGATTACTCAATTAGTTCAATTCTGGTGGAAAGGCAGTTTAACTGTTGATCCAAAGAGGGTGTCCAGTTTTTCTTTTAATTTGAACATCTCCCTCCTCTTTTTAACCGAGTCCAAAAAAGGAGTAGGTTCTCAATTCGGCTGTATTTTTTTGTAATGTTTGTTGCTTAATTACTCCGTGATTTATAAACCGAAATAATTTTTTTTTTTTTTTGAAAGAGTATACTTCCAGATTGGTCCCATATTTTTTTTCATCATCAGCCTGTATCTACATACATAAATGCAAAGTAATTTTTGGAGTCGGTTTTTTTTTTGGTAAAATTATGTGAGATGTAGTGTGTCCCTTCTCCCCTCCCCTTCCCCCCTTTATGTGGAGTTGACTTCATTAAGAGCCCCTTTTTTTGCGGGCAAATGTATATTAACATGTCAACTCTCCGTGCATCATATACGATACATGACAGACCTAGCTTCATACGTGCATCATATGTAATGCATTGCCAGTGATGTACCTAATATTGCGGGATGAAGTAAGCGAGACCAGTTGCTGTTAACTTGATGTATATTAAATCATAATGAACACTAACTTACATACAAACTTACATGGTATTTATACTACTTTAACACAAAGGAAATTATTAGAGATGTGCTATCTCGACTTAAGCAGGCCTCCATCACTCCATGTACTTGCGCGCTATAATTACCTACCGCCCGGCCGAGCGGTCTCGGGCCGTTTGCGGACCAAAGTCAGGTCCTGCGATTGCTGTGGGATCGCGCGGTGCGAAGCAATCACAACTGTACGCTTGAGCATTTAAGCACATTTTAGCATGCAGCGGTTGCTGACGCGACGGAGTAGGCTATTATAGCAGTAGGTTTCGGAAATTTTCTACTGAGTGAAGTATCTGTTACGTAGTAACTATTATGTAATCTGTGACTTAAGGCTATGGTGATATCACGCCATACCTAACAATTTATTAAAACTGGGACCTATCGGTATAAATTGACAAAGTAAGCATGGAACAGTTAACTACTACTATTGAAGTAAAATATAAAAAAATGCAAAAATTTGCAAACCTGGGGTCCTACTACCGCCGAAGCTGAAGCCGTTTACCATCGGATTAGACGAGCTCGGTGGTCGAATGGTTAGCAACGGCCACTTTGACTCCAAGCTCGCGGGTTCGATTCCCGCACGAGACAAACATTTGTATGCATAGACATGTCTTTGTTTTGGTCTGGGTGTTTTCTATGTATTATA
Source organism: Hypsopygia costalis (assembly GCA_937001555.2). Taxonomy (NCBI): domain Eukaryota; kingdom Metazoa; phylum Arthropoda; class Insecta; order Lepidoptera; family Pyralidae; genus Hypsopygia; species Hypsopygia costalis. The sequence continues at coordinate 3,961,235 of OW443355.2, forward strand.
AGTATGTATATATAAAAAAAAAATGTATTTAAGTACATTTATCAGTTGTCTAGTACCCATAACACAAGCTTTGCGCTTAATTTGACTAGATGGCGCTGTGTAAATTGTCCAGAAATATTTATTTATCATTTTTTAATTCCAAATATTTGCCTTAGGTTAAAGCTATTGACAGACTTCTTCAGCTTAGGGTCGGTTCGCACAGACCGGCTCGGAGAGGAGAGCAGATTTTGGTGGCGTTTAAAACAGAGTTTTAGGTCATTGGTATAAGGTTTATTTTTTAAATTCACTTCTTTTGTTACATGAGAATAGTCGAAAGCCGATGTGGATTTTTAAAGTAAACCTTATGCCAATGACATAAACCTCTATTTTAAACGCATTTCAAAATCTGCTCTCCTCTCCGCGCAGGAGAGCAGATTTTGAAATGCGTTTAAAATAGAGGTTTATGTCATTGGTATAAGGTTTATTTTGTTAATTCACTTCTTTTGTTACATGAGAATAGTCGAAAGCCGATGTGGATTTTTAAAGTAAGCCTTATGCCAATGACATAAACCTCTATTTTAAACGCATTTCAAAATCTGCTCTCCTCTCCGCGCCGGTTTGTTTGAACGTCGGTGGAGCTCTAGGGATGCTAAACTAAACATAATTACCAAAAAACTAAGAATTAGTTGTATTTTCGCATTCAAATAATATGATGGTAATCGGCTTCAGCTTCGGCCGTAGGGCCCCGAAGTCCTAGGTTCAAATCCCACCTAGGCGCGGGAGGTGGAATTTTTCCATTTTTAAAATACAATACGAAGGAAGCCAATGTTCATTATTTTTCAACACACTTGCTCATAAAGTGGCTCTTATTTCACCGCAATTAGGCACATACTGACACCTATAATCAAACTGTGACTTTTCATTACTATTATTCACAAGTGATAGGTAGATGCGCGCGCATAGGAAAGCCTGATTATTTTTTTCCCGCCATTACGAAAAATTTTGTCACAACTCGTTTTATAGTTTTTTAGTAATAATTTATTCGCAAGTGTGTTGAAAAACGTCGTATGATACACGTGTGTATTGATGATTACCGTCCTCGGCTCTCTTAAGACCCTCGCCTAAAGGTTCGGGTCTCAATAGCGCCTCAGCGGTAATCACCAACATTACACACTTGTACCATAATGTACTATAATCTGAAGACCTTGCGTGTGAGATGATTAAAATCACAACTAACATAATAAAAGCAATATATCTTATAGATTATGATTGTTATTATGAAAAAATGTAATTTCGTACCCTGGAATATAATGGAATATATTTATGATCTGTCGTTTTATTTCCATAACCTTACATATCACAACACTTTTACGTGAATGCGTCTTTAAAGATGCTTCCGTAGGGAGGCAATTCAAAAATACGAATGATAACAAAATCGTGGGATACAGTTTGGTGTTGCAGCTACATGTCTATCATCTCCATCCAACATTCAATCACACCACTGGATTGATGAAGGATCAAAGAATTTATTACGCTAAGGGCCTTTTTAAAGTCATGCGTTTTTCGTCCCGCATGCGGGATCTGTCATAGTAAATTTCCCGCGTGCGTGTTTTTACCCGACTGCGACAGGAGGGTTATGTTTTTAGAGAGTATGTATGTATAATTGTTTGGCACGCTCTGCAGCCTGAACGGCTGGATGGATTTTAGCTTGAGAAATGTCGTTAGATTCGTATTTGCTGTGAGAGTGACATAGGCTACATCAAATATAAAAAAAAATCAATATGGCGGCTGTGAGCCGCAAAATTGTCGTTGCAGTAATTTTTTTTTTCGTCTAAATATATCGATATGGGTATCAAAATAAAGGTCTCGATGATCTGATTTCAAGTATATATTTGATATATTAGTTTTTGCTTGCGGCTTTGCTTGTATGGAATTATATTATTGTTACGCGTGATTAATAAATCTGTTCTAGGTGCAGTCGGGTTTTTGATTTTTTTAATTAACTTATAAGTTGTTTTACTTTGACAAACCCGAACGCGGGGCGATAAACGCATGAATCTAAAAAGACCCTAAGTAAGGACTATGGATCATCGCGTGCGGAAGAGGAAGCGCTGCCATTATGTGATAATTTTAGTGCATATAACGTATTCACGCACAACACACGGCCGTGCCCATAACACACCACACTCAATTTTTTTGGGGTGTAAGTAGCTCTTTGCCATTTATGCTAAAGTCAACCTCACCTACACGTGGTGTACCATTCCGATTAGCAAAAATGAGGTACTTGTTGAGGTAATCTTGACGAGCTCGGTGGTCGAATGGCTAGCAATGGCCACTTTGACTGCGAGTTCGTGGGTTCGATCCCCGCACAAGACAAAATTTGTGTGCATGGACATGTCTGTTTGTCTTGGTCTGGGTTTTCTATGTATTGTAAGTATGTATTTACAAAAAAAAAATCGGTTGTCTGTAAAGTCGGTTTACTGACGATAGTTGAACGTGACAACGTCATAAGAAAATACTGATGGAATGTTTGCATTTTTCAAAAGAAAATTTTAATGGAACGCCTCAGAGCGAGGTAACGCCGCATGCGTCATGTATTTTCGGGCGTGCAGCAGAATTATAAGACGTTGTCACGTCAAAAAATGTATTTATAGTACATTTATCAGTTGTCTAGTACCCATAACACAAGCTATGCGCTTAATTTGGGACTAGATGGCGCTGTGTAAATTGTCCAGAAATATTTACTTATGCTAAAGTCAATCGCAGCTGGACGTGGTACATCCGATTAGCGAAAAGGAGGTACTTGTCGAGCCTGACTGGGGAAGTACCTCCATCTTCAGAAAACTGCAGCCAAATATGTCCTTGATACAAAGTCAAAGTCAAAATTCTTTATTCTGTGGGCCCTCGCGGGCACTTAGACACGTCTTTTACAATTAGGTATATTTTTTATCTACCAGCATTTCGGAATGACCATTGACGAGAAGAAATGCCGAAAGAAACTCTGTCAATATAGGTCTTTTTTTTTAAATAGCCATACAATATTATCATAATACAATAAAAATAATGTCAATGTACAATAAAAAAAATGGTATGTCAACCAAAATAAGAGAGATAATAAAAAATAAAAAATCAAGTAAAATAAAATAGTAAAAAAAAATAAAAATATAAAAATTCATAGTATAGAGTGTATATACATATTGTATAAAGTCTAAATATGTATATCCACAATACTACTTGTAAAGGTAAGACGCCTGTGCTTCACATCCTGTGCCGAGAATTTGCCATACATTTTTATCATTAAGGTAATCGTCGGTCCTGTAGTAAGCCTTTTTACATAAGGTGGTCTTAATAAGCTGTTTGAATTTAGTGTCGGGTAAAATCAGGATACTGTAAGTGTGGTTACCATTGTGGACAACGTATCCTATACCTACTTACATCTAATGCGCCCCTGTACACCAACATGACGGTTATATCACAGGATGGCGAGTTTCTCGTCTAGTAAACCGACCAGAAGAGAGGACCTTTACCCGCACCGCTCTCGCGCTCAGTAAACCAACCAAGCACTCAAGCAGATTGGTAGCAGGTCTTGCTCCCCTGTCACCTCCAACCAGGCTACCTAGGCGCTCTTAAATCGAGTTGTGCGTTGGCGGTGGAGGTGCAAGTAAGCAACTACTCGTATTGCAAGCGTGTATATGACATCTATAATAGCTACATCAGGCGGGCCAAATATTTGTTTGACCATACCATACCATACTAATTTCTTCTGATTAAATTCGTTGTGAGTTCCAAGGCAGCCGTAGTTTTACCCCCGGGACTGCAACGGGACCGGAGAGTGCTCTGAAGAACTGTTTTCCCTTATCCCTTCCTCTCCTTTCCGTCACCGAACAACTCGTACCTACCTACTGGCTTGCGGTACCACAAATTCACCGTTGGTATCATTCCGTCGCGTACTAAAAAGTTTGGCAACTACTATCTATGTCGCACTATTAAAAAGTGGAACGCGTTGCCGGCATATGTATTTCCTCAATCATACAATATGGGATCCTTCAAGCGAAGCGTGAAGACGCATCTTGTAGGCCAGCATGGCAGCGTCAACTGACAAGACATCAAGGTCTCTTGTCCGTTGCCGTTGCGATTGGGGCTCTTCTTTTCGCTTACCATCAGGCGAAGTGAAGCCAATATGCTGAGCTAATATAAAAAAAAAAAATGGACTTCACTGTTCATTGCCTTTTTTGGCAGTCGCCGCTGTTAATCCTGGCTACACAGGAGACACAGTGGTGAGCCCCCGTCCTGACCATACCATAAACATTCGATTTCAAGACCTCATTCGATAGATCAAATACTTATATCTACAAAATTACTATCACATTTCCAACGATGTTGTAATACTATGGATATGCTACAAGCGTCAAATACGTACACGCGAAAAGTGTTCCAATCGTCTCACTTGCAATTAGTTCTCACAAGATCTGACGTTTGTGACAATTGATTGAAATTGATAAAAATGCAGCCTTCTGTATTACGAAAATGTACAATTTATATTGATAAAGTAAATAAAGCCAAAAGGATCACGTATCACACGAAAGTACCCAATAATATTTGATGTTAACGCGTATTAACTGACGAGCTCGGTGGCGTAGCGGTCAATGACGCGGCTTTGACACCAACGCTCGTGGGTTCGATTCCCACACAGGACAAACATTTGTGTGCATGAACATGTCTGTTTGTCTTGGTCTGGGTGTTTTATATGTATCATAAGTATGTATTTACAAAAAAAAATGTATTTACGTATGTTTATCAGTTGTGTAGTACCCATAACACAAGCTTCGCTTACTTTGGGGCTAGATGGCGCTGTGTAATTTGTCTGACAATATTTATTTATTTATTTGCAAATCCTGCCCACTCCATGTACAAATTCATTACCCTCAAATTCATTAATATGGCCGCCTTGTTGCATATATACAAGTCTGTAATAATTTATTGATTCACTGTAGGTACGTAAAATTTGTATTATGCAAGAGTATACTTGAGTCTGATAAGGCAATTTCAAACAAATTCTATTTCAAACAGAAAACCCATGCAGAATTGCATGTATACTAAATCATCATCATAATTATCGCTAAATTATGTATTTATATGTATGTTTAAATACATTATCAAACATCGATCAGGCCTCCCCAACCCGTCTGGCCAGCGTCGGGAGTGTAGGCCAAAACCTCCTTCTGTCTGGGACGGATCAGAGAGAGTCGTGCTCCTGTAGTGGAGACTAAATGACCTGGTGATGATATGTATGTTTATTTTATTTCTGCAGTAATTATAAATACTATTTTATTAGTCTTAATACTATATTTTAGTACTTAAGTAGGTACTTAAATCTGGTTGTTTTGCTTCTCCAGAACCGCATTCGTGATTTTCTGCTTGTCCCTAAGGTTGACTGGTAGAAAATGCTTCTAGCGTTAAATCGGCCTTTTGTACTCTATTTTTTTTTTATAATTTGTAAACAAAAAAATTAATTTATCCATCTAATAAAAGATAGCGATACTCTCACAGGCGACAGGAACCGTTTTCTGGCGCAATTTATTATGGGTATGCCACATCTATTGTATTTATACATCATTTTCCTTTTCGCAATCATATTACTTACAATCATAAAAACTTAATTAAAAATATGCACGCATTGACATTGTACATATTTTTATTGACATTGCAAAGTTTTAAATCTTCAAGTATTTATAATATTAAAGTTAATTCAAATGATAAAATAAATAAAGAATATGTTAAAGCAATTTGTGACCAAAGGGATGTTATTTGTCAAACGGAATTTGTTAATGTGTGTGCAGTTAGGAAGTTAGGAGACAAAATGGAATATAAAGACTTTGTTAATACTTGTTATGTGTTTATTGAGAATTTGTGTTCATATTCTGGAAGAGGTAAGGTTTGGTTTGGTGAAGTGAAGTGAGCGACGGTTGCTTACTTCAAAATATGAACAAGTAAGTAAGTCACATAATTTTGATATGTGTCACGCGCCTTATAAATGACATGTGACTTTCTTGCTCACATTTTAAAGTGAGCAACCCGGCTAATTTTGATATGTAACACACGTCATATAGATTCACAACATGAGAGTACTTATCTATTTGGTCGGTTTGTTTACGTTGACATTTTTTTTTTATACTACTTCGGGTGGCGTACAAGCATACGGCCCGCCTGATGTGAAGCGGTTGCCGTAGCCATATTAATGCTCGCAACATAAAATATCGCTCGCGCGCCGCCACCCCCGCTGCCAACGCAGCATCTCCTTCCTTTCTGGTGACCTCACTCACTCGCAGGAACACAACAACCCTCAAAGGAATTGTTATTTGGCTGCGGTATTCTGTAAGGTGGAGGTATATTCCCCTGTCGGGTAGCTTACAATTCGCTCCCTACCTCTCTTTTCGCCAGAGCTTCGTTTGTCAGTCAGCAGGGTGCGCCGCGTGCAGGTGAAGTTGGCTTTGGTTCAAAGGTGTTGATGAACCACTTACACCCCAAAATTTATAATAATGACATTATCGAATGTGAATAAAAAACTCGCACTCAGCCAGCACTCTGGTTGCTCACGTCAAAATATGAACAAGTCACATAATTTTAATATAAATCACGCGCCTTATAAATGACATGTGACTTACTTGCTCACATTTTGAAGGACCCGGCTAATTTGGATATGTAACACGCGTCTGGTATGGTAAATTCACAATATGAGAATTCTTCTCTATTTGGTCGGTTTGTTATTCACTCTGCACATATATTAATTATGTGACGTACCTACCTAATTATTATTTGTCAACAGAATTTTTCATAATCACATCTGGCACGTGTGAGGAATATTTGATTTCAAGGAGAAATAATAAATTATCGAATAATAGTAAGTATTGTAATATAATAATAATAATACAACATTACATCAAACTTCTCAAAGGGGCCTCTACGCGTTGGATCCATATCCCCGCGCACGCCTATCAAATGACCGGGTTTGACCCGTGATTAAAAAGAGATACAAATAATAATAAAAATAAGTAATAAATATTTCTGGACAATTTACACAGCGCCATCTAGTCCCAAATTAAGCTCAAAGCTTGTGTTATGGGTACTAGACAACTGATAAATGTACATTTTTAAGCTATTGCATAGCTTCTATCGCGGGCCTTGAGCGCAGGGACCGAATCCAGAAATTCCGTAACGAAAAAACCTCACGCTCCCCACTCCGACGGGCAAGGAGGTGTGGCTTGAAGGCCGTGCATCGTCTAACGTCGTTTCAGTTCGGCAGTCTTCGACACGGCGTTGTGTGCGTGCGATTAGACGTATTGTACGACTCTACGAAACTCGTTTTATTTATTTAATAATAGAAAAATTTGTTTTCTTATCGGTCACCACGCTCAAAAAGTGTAACTTGAATTAATATCAAAGAAAAAGCAATACTGCATGAATAAAGTAAATAAATAAAATTATAATTGCATAAGTTGATACAAAATGCTATGCAATAGCTTTACCGCGGCAGTCCCCGAGTGCCACACGTCTTTTTTTTGTAAATAACTACCTACATACTTATAATATAATACATAGAAACCCATACCAAGGCAAACAGACATGTTCATGCACACAAATGTTTGTCTTGTGCGGGGATCGAACCCAAAAGCTCGGAGTCAAAGTGGTCATTGCTAACCATTCAACCACCGAGCTCTTTTAAATAATAACACGCGTCTTATAAATTCCCAACATGAGGCTCAGGCCATTCTACTATTGCAGGTCACTCTGTCACAACTTCTACTAAGTCTGCTATAACGACAGCTAATTCTGCTGCAACGTCATTTAATTCTACTACAATAAAACACAATACTACAACTACAGGTAATTTTGCTACAACGACATTTAATTGTACTACAAGAAAAGTCAATACTACAACTACAGGTAATCTGCTGCAACGACATTTAATTCTACTATAATTGGAGGGTATATGCCGATAGGCTTCGGGAACACCCTCTGATGGAAATCTTTGGCGGCGGTATTTTCTTAAGAGGTTGTAAGGCTCTTTAATACCTATATCTTTTGTTAGTGGACTGTATTTTTTATTATTGATAATTATTGTATCAAATATGACACGCTGTAATAAATAAACATGCGTGACACTACCCTTATTACAAGTTACGTATGTATATTCATTCAATAAATGATAGATGCGAACGCCCCTTTAGGAAAATGTTACACAGAAAATAAGTGATATTGGTATAAGTATAGAAAGCAAGGATATGTAGAATATTCTGAGCAACTCACCTCGATAAGACACGTTCCTTTGTTCTTCGCGTGTTGGCGACCGAAGATGGCGGCTTGGTTGCACACGTTTACTTGCTAATAAATAGTCTATAATCACACTTTATATGCATATATATATAGTTAAAAATATCTTTGCGCAAATATAGTTCGAAGTTGTATTATATATCACAATATTGAAGCGGTAATTTATAGCTAGACACTACACTCCCGAGGCAACAGTAATGTCGTTGCTCGCGACTCGACGTGACGCGACCTTGCTTGAAGTCGATCTATGGGCGTCTGGGTCGGTCGGCGAGACAATGCGCCGGCACATATATCTTCAAGCGAGGGTAGTCCGTCCAATATTGACGGTTGTAGTAAAAGTTGCGGGAAATATTTGTAAAGGAATAGGAACGTTCGCATCGAACAATTGGTATATAATGCATTATAATACCAAACAATAATAAAAGTCAATTCTACTATAACTACAGGTAATTCTGCTGCAACGACAATTAACTCTACTAAAATAAAAGTCTTACTACAACTACAAGTAATTCTACAATAGTTTTCTTAATATACCACATCGGTTGCCAAACAAGCCTACGGCCTGCGTGATGTGAAGTGTTTACCGTAGCCTACAAATGCTCGCGTACTGGCACTCCACTGCTAATGCAGCATCTACTCACGTCTGGAGATCTTCACTTGCAAGAACACAATAATCCTCACATAAGGACATTTGCGTGTGGTCTTCTGTGAGGTAGAAATACTTACCCAGTCGAACATGCCCTGGCTCTCTTCACCAGTTCTTCTTTTGTTTATTACCGGGGTACGCCACGTGCAGGTAAGGTTGACTGTGGCGCTATGGAGGTAATAAGCTATATGCAACCGAAAAAAGCTGACCTGAAATCCTTTTAAGATACAGTTTTTTTTTTTTTTAAACAAAGCCCCAAAGTAAGCGAAGCTTGTGTTATGGGTACTAGACAACTGATAAACATACGTAAATACATTTTTTTTTTTGTAAATACATACATAGGATACATAGAAAACACCCAGACTAAGACAAACAGACATGTTCATGCACACAAATGTTTGTCCTATGTGGGAATTAAACCCACGAGCGTTGGTGTCGAAGCCGCGTCATTGACCGCTGTACGCCACCGAGCTCGTCACCTAGTACCAAAAAAATGTGGTGTGCCTGTGTCATGGACACGGCCGTGTGTTGTACGTGAATACGTTATATGCACTAAAATTATCCGAAAATGGCAGCGCTTCCCCCTCCCCCGCACGCGATATTCCATAGTCCTTGCTAGTGGAATAAATTCTATGATCCTTCATCTATCCCAGGGTTTCCCAACCTTTTTTACATCAAGGCTCCCCGGATCACAAATAATATTTTCATGCCCCCCCCCGCCATAAATTTTTCAGTAAGTAAGTACCTAAAATAAAAATCGCATTATTTTAACAACATTTATTTTTATGTGATTTGTACAAAAAGAATCACAAATTGAAATTTGACTAAATTAAAACGTTTTTATCAACCAATCTATAAGAGTACTAGGGAGTATAGTGACAATACTAGTGAGATACTTGAGCTTGCATTCTCCCTACAGTGTTTACTTCATATTCTACCTACAGTGTCTTACTTCATTTACGCATTGAAATAATTTTTCTATTGAAAACACAAACGTCTCAAGCCCCCCTTGACATCCCTCTACGCCCCACTAGGGGGGCGCGCCCCCCTGGTTGGGAAACCCTGATCTATCCATAGGTGTGATTGAATTTTGGATGGAGATGATAGATATGTAGCTGGAACACCAAATTGTATCCCCGATTTTGTTATCATTCGTTTTTTTGAATTGCCTCCCGATGGAAGCAATTTTAAAGACCTATTCACGTCAATTAAAATAAAACAAGCCAAGTGCGAGTCGGACTCGCGCACAAAGGGTTCCGTACCATTATCTATAAAAGCGGGATGACATGTTGAATTCATTGCAAGTTACATCCGGGGTAGTATACTATTCAGATTTGGTAGCAACAAGGGAGAATTACCAAGCGTTCAGACGATTTTGCAATTCATATTAATGTCATCGATGTGTTAGGTAACAACTCAATGTTTTAGGTCCCCAATAGTGTTAGAAACTTAAAATCCGTGGTGCATGGCAGTTGAGCTTCACTTGACTAGCCATCTCTTTAGGCTTTTAATGCCTTATTTGCCCTAATGCTGTCTCTCACATTGCTAAGAGGGGAAGTCAAATTCCAAAAGCTTCCTACTCCTACTAATTTCTTCTGATTAAATTCGTTGTGAGTTCCAAGGCAGCCGTAGTTTTACCCCTGGGACTGCAATGGACTTCACTGTTCATTGCCTTTTTGGCGGTCGCCGCTGTTAATCCTGGCTACACAGGAGACACAGTGGTGGGAATGTGTGGTGGGCCCCCGTCCCATATCTATAAAAGCGGCAAAAACAGTCACGTTTGTTGTCTCCCCTCAAATATTAGTTTTATTTTAATTTAATTATTTATTTTTAAAGTGAATATAAAACTGTATATTTTGCGAATATTTCAAGCGTCTACCTGTTGCCGTTATCAATATCAAGCAAAAAACGAGCAATCACGTTTGTTGTATGGGCTCCCATAAATATTTATTTTATTCTGTTTTTTAGTATTTGTTGTTATAGCGACAACACAAATACATCATCTGTGAAACTGACTAACTATTACAGTTCATGAGATACAGCCTGGTGAAGGACGGACGGATGGACGGACAGCGGAGTCTCAGTAATAGGGTCTATTCTACCCTTTGGGTACGGAACCCTAAAAACGACATTGAAATATGTAAAAACGTACTTAAACGTGACTTAGCCATCGAAATTATAAGCTTTGATAAAATTTTTGCAGTTAGTTCAAAAACTACAGTCAATTCCACAATGAAACCTCTACTAAGGAACAAGCCGAAACCGTTCAGCGTACTCTACGAAGTCGATACTTCTTTTGACGGGCATATCTGCCCGCTCTCCTGCACGGACACATATGACCCGGTGTGCGTGAACGTCAACAGACAATACGGAATGTATTTCAAGTATATGACGTTTATAAATCATTGTTACGCATATTTATATTACTGCAAGCATCATAATGGTAAGAACTTTTTAAATAAGGAGTACCTACTTAGGACCTTTATAAAGTCATGCGTTTTTCGTCCCGCATGCGGAATCAGTAAATTACCCGCATGCGTGTTTTTTACTATGACAAATCCGCACGCGGGGTGATTAACGCACGAGTCCAAAAAGTCCCCTAGTGTCTAAGATCTGAGTGCTTAGTGCGTGATTTTTGGTCACCTTCGATCATGTTAACGTTTACAGGCCGACCAAATTGAGAAAAACTTTCATACTGTGAATTTACCAGACACATAGTAGATATTCAAATTAGTCAGTTTGCTCACTTCAAAATGTGAGCACTTGCTCACATTTCAAAACAAAAGTTTCATTCCAATGTGACCAAAAAATCGATCGAATCAAGAGGGGCAATTCTCGTTTGGTATTCTCGTATCTCAATATGAAACTTCAAAGATTAATTTAAGTGGGATTATATCGGAATATTACTGAGAATTAAACAAACTAAGAATGTTACATTGCCAACTAAAAGAAATGATAATAATTAATTAATGAAATCAAGTATATAATTTTAGTCAATTTACAATTTAATCTCGATTCGGTCAACTTTCAATCTGCGATCGTAGAAAAATTACGAGAATTGGCCCTAAGATGTGTTTGTTTAATCCTATGGTCATGGTGATCGCGTCACCGAAGACCACAAGCTTGGCGCCAGTGTTAAATCATTATTAAACATAGGTCTGGTCAAAGCTCACCTTTTATTACAACTCACCAGCTTAGATCAATTATTTTGTTCGCGTTTGATCATGTCCACGTAAACAAACCGACCAAAAAGAGAACAACTCTCACGTTGTGAAATTATATGACGCGTGTTGCCTATCAAAATTATGTGACTTACTTGCTCCCATTTTGAACAACCCGGCTAATTTGTTTAAGTAACATGCGTCTGGTAAATTCACAATATGAAACTTTCTCTCAATTTGGTCTGCTTGTAAACGTTAACACGTTCGAATGTGAGCAAAAACGCTCGCACTACGCACCCAGAAAATTAATGAAAAATTACGATCGAATTGTCAGGACCAGGTGCATGGAAAATCCACGCTGGGAACGGAAAGATTGCGCCACAGAGAAACGTGGGCCGGTCGCTAGTTTTTTTTTTTTATATAAAAAAATCGCTATTTTATCACTCCTGACTATTTATAATGCGCTCCTTTACAGTGGAACAGGAAAGAGTAAGTAGAAAGGGAACTAATTTATTAATAATAGCAACATTGTCTTTTTTTTTTTACACAAAAATGCTCTAGGGTTGCCATGTGAGAACTGTTCTTACGAAGAAAGTGGCGCCCCAATTTCCGTCTACTTTTTTGTGTCGCACTATAGACTCTGTATATTTTTTTCTGGTCACATAATAACATTTATTTTAAAAGGTAACCCTTAAATATTTTTTTACAGAGTTTAAGCCACCTCCAGACATTGATTACGAGATGGCGGTGGCATCGAAATTGGGATGGTCTTACTGCGGTGCGTCGAGGTATGTTATTTTTAACCAACATAAGATGGACCAATGAGGGTATTTTTGGCAGCACTATAGCGTAGGGTCCAATTATTTGTCAATTCATAGCATCTTGTCAAATGTCTTGTTAACGTCTCGTGTTGTCTTGTCGTCTTAAAGTTTCACTGTCAAAAAATTCAGTACATTTTGACAATCTGGACCCGACGCCTACCTAGCGACATCTAATGTCAGAAAAAATATCAAACATCCCCAATTATGATTATTTTTTAACCGACCCCAGAAAAAGGAGGAGGGTTTCAATTCGGCTGTATTTTTTTTGTTTGTTACCTATATACTTAATTACCCCGTGATATATAAACCGATTTTTTTTATTTGAAAGAGTAAACTTCCAGATTGCTCCCATATTTTTTTCATCATCATCATCAGCCTGTGTAACCCACTGTTAGGTTTATTTCATTACTCCGTCATTTATAAACCGATTTGAAAAAAACTTTTTTTATTTGAAAGAGTATACATCCGGATTGGTTCCATATTTGTTTCATCATCAGCCTGTATCTACGTACATTAATGTAGAGTAATGTTTGAAGTTGATTTTCTTTGTATATTTTATATTTGAAAGCTTTTCACGTGGTCCCATGTAAATTGGGCTCAATCACCGAGAGTGTTCGGATGAGCTGTTTGATTATCACTGAGTTCCACTATCGTACAACTCGACATAAATTAATATTCCATCCATATCATCTTGATAATAGGCTATTTTCCAATGTTTAAAAATTGTATAAATTATTTAACAATATCGTAAAATACACAAAACTATAAAGATCTGCAAACTTTCATTCTAATATCTTCAGTCAGACTTTTTTTTAGCGACGATCAAAGTTTGGCGGAAAAGTCCATTTTAAAAGTATGAAATTATTAAAAAATAATATTTCCATTGGATAAGCAATAAAAAATACTATAACTTTTATTATGATACTAATTACATAAACGTAATATTTAACATAGCTGTCGTACAAATTTCTGATTAGATGCATACAAAATACAAACGTGTGACGTCATAATTCGGTAGTCTTTTGTATGGAGCGTTTTGGGGCTTCTAAAAATTGTGATTTTCAAATTACCATATCTCGAGAGATTTATGTGCTATCGAAGTAATTCTTTCACCTATGGTTATATTATGGAGACGTCCCTACGTATCAAACCAAAAAAAATGTTCGTCAAATAGCCTATTGGCTACATTGGATAATACTACAGTACTTTTTTTTTAAATACTACGTGAGGTGGTCAACAAGCATACAGCCCGCCTGATATGAAACGGTTACCGCTTATATAAATGCTTGCAACATAAAATATGGCTCGAGTGCCGCCAACTCCTTTTCTGGTGACTTCACTCACTCGCAGGAACAAACAAGCCTTAAGGTTAATTGTTATTTGTCTGCGGTATACGTACATATACGAATTTATAAATTAGCTCCCCCCCCTCCCCCCATAAATCCGGCCCTGTAATTAATCATCATCATCATCAAGTCATTTTAGTCTCCACTACAGGAGCACGACCCTCTCGTACGTTCCAGACAGGAGGATTTGGCCTACACTCCCCACGCTGGCCAGACGGGTTGGGGAGGCCTGATCGATGTTTTATAATGTATTTCCCTTAGTCGCCTTGTGCGACATCCACGGGAAGAGACGGAGTGATTCTATTCTAGTCTGCCGGAAACCACACGGCCAGTCATATATAGTAAGTAATTAATATGCTGTTAATTTCAAAGGTATCTACAATTCTCCCGTTTTACCGAAGTCTTGTCCTCCTTGGGGCACTACGGATGGCTAGCTGGCGAGCAAAGGTACAGCCACATCATGGAACCTCACGAACGGATACCAGGGCATGGGTAATCTTGAAGAAATTCAAATATCCAAACTCACGTATTTGAGTCGGGAAAAGACTAGGAGCAAGTACATTTACTCGTTGTGACGCAGTGGCGGCCGCGTGCATACAGAAATTATTGTTTTCCCGACGAAAATACGTGAGTGAGATGTTGTTTAAACGAGTTTACTAATAATATAATAAAACATAATTAAAATTTAAGATTTTTTTATTTATTACAAACTTATACATAAAATCGTAAAAATAACTATCTATAAATACTTGTACATCGAGCTCCTCTATTATATATCATATATATACATTATATAAAATTCTCGTGTCGCTGCTGTGTTTGTTACCAAACTTCTCCGAAACGGCTGGAGTAAATTTACTGTTTAGCATTCGTAGAGGCGGTGGAACGTTGTTCCAACACTTAGTGGCTTTTTATGAAATTTTGTGTGCATATCGGGTAGGTCTGAGAATCGGCCAACATCTATTTTTCATACTCCTAAATGATTAATGTATATGGCAAAACAAGGTTTGCCGGGTCAGCTAGTGTACATTACATATGATATATAACAGAGAAAAAAAAAATATGAACAGAAGTAGACATAGCATATTTTTAAGCAGACCTACTGGGGAAGTACCTCTACCTCACAGAATACCAGTTGCATTAAGAGTTGTTGTCATCCAATGACAACTCCGAACTTGAGAAATGTCACATTCTGGAAATGTCAGATTCTATAAACGCCAGATTCTAAAAATGTCACGATTCTATTAATGTCAGATTTTTGTTAAAATTGCAATATAATATTTTTTTTAAGAGTGTACAAAAAATTACTAAAGACCAATGCAGTTTAATTCTAGGTCAGGATTTAGGGTACAAAATAGAAAAAAAAACCTAATTGGTTTATTATAATAATAAAAGTAATCAATTTTGTAAAAAAAAAAAAAAAATATTTACTTCGATCCGAAAATATCTGCATTGGTGTGTGCAATAAGTGATTCTTTTTTAAGAAAATTATTATATTGCGATTTTAACAAAGATTTAACATTAATAGAATCCGACATTTAAAGAATCTGGCGTTTATAGAATCTGACATTTGTAGAATCTGACATTTGTAGAATCTGACATTTGTAGAATGTGGCATACATAGAATCTGGCGTTTTAAACCCCGTCTGTCATTTCCAGAATCTAACATTTATCGACTAAACCAGATAATCCCATCCACAGACAGACTACGGTCAACGTTGCTTGCGTATTCGATTAAACTGACACGCACATTACTTCATAATCCCGTACTTCCTCAACACGGTCAAATCATATATAGTCTCATCGACCTTCTGATTCGGATGATGGATCAGATGCAACAAAACCCGAGCCTTATTCAACGATTTCCACTTGCACAACGTACACTCGAACTGCCTGCTGGCCTGCGATGAGATCTGATGCTCCGTAGCCCTGTGCTTCTTCAACATACTGCTTCCGCAGAACACCTCTTGGCATATATCACATTTCCTCGCATTCTTCCTGTGGTTAGCTCTTGTTTGAGCATCGGGAAACCTTAAGAAGCATCTATCGCAGACGTACCACTTATCACAATTACTAGATTCCTTATGTCCATCTATATCCTTCTGGTTTTTGCCAACAAATGGACATTTAGGACATTTAAAAGCGTGCTTCTGCTTGTGAGATACTAATGCTCTGGAATGTCTTGCGATGAACGGGCACGCTTCACATTTCAACGGGTTATCCGCTCTGTGGATGAGCTCGTGCTTCTTTGTGTTCTTCTTTGATGCTGAGCGGTATGGGCAGGATGAGCATTTGAAGGGTTTTATACCTGGAAAAAATAATAAAATTTCATTTGTAGGTTGTTGTTCTAACAATCAACATCTACAGATCGCTTGAGGATGCCTCGCGTAGAGGTGAAACACGTCGCAGACGACCACGACAGTCGGGGCAGTGGCGGTCGGATGTTTCTTCTGTTTCAGATGTTGGAGATTCGCCGAGACGACCACAGCAGCTGGAGCAGAGACGACCAAAGCAGCCACGGCAGTCGCATGCCAATACTAACGTTAGTGGGTGGGTCCCGGCTGGCAGTAATTTGCATGAACTAATTGGTGGCGGAAGCACGCAAAGTAGTGTAGAACAAATTGCCTGTAAATTTGATTTCCGCAAAATAACACCTGAATCAATTAACTAAATAATAAAATTATTATTATTAAAACTCACATGGAACATTATAATAAATTAATTATATATATTAATACTGGTCAGAAAAGGAGACTAGTTTCATCAGGGCGAGTGTTCGTCGCGATCGAGAGAGGGTGGACGCGTCTGGACAGTCGCCCTGATGAAGGTCTCCATTTGAAAACGAAACTAGTCGACTTTCCGTCTATTTGAATTCCGTCTTAAGCCCGCCTGATGTGAAACGGTTACCGCAGCCATATTAACGCTCGCAAAATAAAACATAGCACGCGCGCCGCCACCGTTGCTGCCAATACAGCAAGTCCTTCACTCACTCGCAGGAACACAACAACTCTCAAGGGAATTGTTATTTGGCTGCGGTATTCTGTGAGGTAGAGGTACATTCCTCAGTCGGATAGCTTACAATTACGCTCCCTACCTCTCTTTAAAACTAGTTTTAGGGGTGTAAGTGGTTATCAACATCTTTGAAACAAAGCCAACTTCACCTGCTTGTGGTGCATCCTGCTGACTGACAAACGAAGCTCTGGCTAAAAGAGAGATAGGAAGCGTAATTGTAAGCTATCCCACTGAGGAATGTACCTCTACCTCACAGAATACCGCAGCCAAATAACAATTCCCTTGAGGGTTGTTGTGTTCCTGCGAGTGAGTGAGGTCACCAGAAAAAAAGGAGATGCTGCGTTGGCAGCGGGGGTGGCGGCGCGCAAGTGATATATTATGTTGCGAGCGTTAATACGGTTACGGTAACCACTTCACATCAGGCTGGCCGTATGCTTGTCTGCCACTCGACGTAGTATAAAAAAAAAGGCTAGTCACCAGGGTGAGCCACTCACACCCCAGAAGTAAAGTGATAAAGCAGAAGGTGATAAAGCAAGGTGTACGTTACCAAACAGTGGTTCTTTTTAACAGGCTGCCTATAGAGTTAAAAAGTGTACGTAGTCGAAAAACTTTTAACACAAAATTAAGAGCTCTTCTTGTGGAGAAATGTTTGTTTGTTTGTAAAATCTTTATTGCATTAAATATTACATAACAAAGATTGTAGTGATAAGACATAGTGTACAAGGGCGGACTTATCCCTAAAAGGGATCTCTTCTTTTTTTCATTTCTATTCATGTGATTAAATGTTGTTACTCATTGGAAGAAATTTAATGTATAGTTTAAAGTAGTATTAAGTTTTGTTTATAATATGCATTCGAACACAATTTTTTTTGTTAACGAATAAATAAATACAAAATACAAAAATAGTAGTTGTAACGTGAGACGTTACAACTACTATAAATACCTTGATGTATGCGGACGTGTTCTTCAAAGAGCGCCTTGTTGTACGTGGAGTAATCGCACATATAGCACTGAAAGGGGTTCTCTCCGCGGTGTATCTTCCTAATATGGCGGAGCATCTTCTCTTCGTTCTCTGCTGTGTACCTGTCATAGAAAATTATTTGTTGATTTTTCGTTCATCATCAACATCATCAGGTCATTGATTATCACTGAGTTCCACTATCGACATAAATTAATATTCCATCCATATCATCTCATCACATCTCGACATAAATTAATATTTCATCCATATCATCTTGATAATTGGCTACATTGGATAATACTACAGTACTGTTTTTTTTAAATACTACGTGAGATGGTCAACAAGCATACAGCCCGCCTGATATGAAATGGTTACCGCTTATAAACGATTGCAACATGAAATATGGCTCGCGTGCCGCCAACTCCTTTTCTTCAACCTCACTCACTCGCAGGAACAAAGAAGCCTAAAGGGGATTGTTTGGCTGCGGTATACGTATATATACGAATTTACAAATTACCTCCCCCCCCCCCCCCCATAAATCCGGCCCTGTAATTAATCATCATCATCAGGTCATCTTAGTCTCCACTACAGGAGCACGATCCTCTCTCGTTCGTCCAAAAGACAGGAGGTTTTGGCCGCTGGCCAGACGGCTTGGGGAGGCCTGATCGATATTTGATAATGTAATTATTTTTCGTTGCCTCAGTCTATACGAATACGCAAGTTAAACAACGTCTACCGCAGCCTGTGCATGGATGGGTTTATTTACTTCCCTTGAGGATTCTTGTGTTCGTCGCACGCGGCGTATATCGCTGCGTGCGCCGCAGAGATACAATATCTGAATGATAAAACTATAAACAAATAGAAATCTTAGTACAAAACAATACAATAGAATAATAATAAGCGCCGCCGACCGGGTCGCGGCTCGCGCGCACTGCACTCATACTTGCAATATTGCATTGTGAATGCACTGGGCGCGGCGCTAATAATGACGATTTTGAGCTCACAATGTGGACTATTATACTATATAGTGCACAGATATGTGACAGTGGGTATACTTTATAGTACTCCATGGGATGTTAGTGTATAAATGTAAGTACTTGTAACAATGAATAGCTGTTAAAATCATAATAGATTGCTATTGTTGCAACGCAATCTGATCAAAAACCGAAATGATGCGACGGCTCGGTATGCGTATAAAGCCTGCAGGCTTTTTAGCATATTGTACTTTAAGAATATTATGTAATAATGTTATATGTTGTGATTAAATAAAATAAATAAATAAATAATATAAATATCTATTTTAATTAAATTTAATTTGACATAATTTATTAGCACAAATTTAATATACTTACTTAGGCTTTTAGATTAGTTTTAGTTCAGTATTTTGTAATTTATAAAGTAATAATGATTAAATAGATAAACAATATATGACAATGTGGCATTTGTAAATTGAGATATTTTAGTTACTGTAATAAATATACTTACTATATATAAAAAACATTATATTAATAATTATTATAATAATTTAATTGGGGTGTAAGTGGTTTATCAACATCTTTGAACCAAAGCCAACTTCACCTGCTCGTGGTGCACCCTGCTGACTGACAAACGAAGCTCTGGCGAAAAGAGAGGTAGGGAGCGTAATTGTAAGCTACCCGACTGGGGAATGTACCTCCACCTCACAGAATACCGCAGCCAAATAACAATTCCCTTGAGGGTTGTTGTGTTCCTGCGAGTGAGTGAGGTCACCAGAAAAGAAGGAGATGCTGCGTTGGCAGCGGGGGTGGCGGCGCGCAAGTGATATATTATGTTACGAGCGTTAATACGGTTACGGTAACCGCTTCACATCAGGCGGGCCGTATGCTTGTCTGCCACCCGACGTAGTATAAAAAAAAAAAAAAAAAAACTATAATAAATGGACAGGTGTATAGCTACTCAATAATTACAAGAAATCAGCCCCTCTCCCATTGCAGCGCCCGACAGAGTCCTTAATTGTTACTGTTATGTGTAAGACAAGATCTGAGTATACATTAAGGTTGCAAGAAATCATTGAGTATTGATACACGTCGCGTGCGACGCGTCGTTACCGTCCGCGGGCTCCGCCACAAAACACGCTGCATTTCAAGCAAACGCGTCAAAAATCGCTTCGCCGTAAACGCACTTATACAACGCTATATGTTTGAATTAAGTGCGGGCCGTCTCCGTCCGGCCTTAGACCGATCGTGTCTCTCAAATAAAATCAAATCAAAATATCTTTAACCCTTGGACTTTATAAAGCACTTAGAAACGTCATACAAATTAAATATAAGAACATGTATCTAAATCATTACTACTCTAAATCCGCAGAGCTTAGATTCACTTCCATCACACTATCTTGAATGTGAAAGTGAATTTAAGTGCCAGTTCCGGCGACGGGGCTTCTTGAGAAGAACTGGCAAGAAACTCAAGGCCGACTCTTTTAATTGCCAATATCGTTACTTTAAATACAAATACAATCATTAACATAACATAACATCTCTATCGCTTGTTCCGCGCTCTCGCTTGCACGCTCGGCTCAGGCGGAACGTGACAATGAGTCATGCTTTTTCGTGCGGGCAGCCGGCGTTTATCGATTTTTAAGACGTTATCACGTCAAAATATTTACCTATTGCATTCAGGACACTTGATACGCCGCGGCTGCATCGTTAAACAGGGGTTGCTTTCATCCTGAGATTTACCAGATGGTTGCCTGAAACAAGAAAATAACTCTGAACTCGAATGAATGAACGAATGAATGAATGAATGAACGAATGAATGGATGAACGAATGAATGAATGAATGAAACATTTATTTGTATCTCCAGTACACAAATAATGAATTCTTATAATAATTACTTATTATAGAACGAGCCTGGTTGTCGAATGGCTAGCAAAGTTTGATGCCCGCACAAATCAAACATTTGTGTGCATGATCATTTCTGTTTGTCTTGGTCTGAGTGTTTTCTGTAAATAAGTATGTATTTACAAAAAAAATACTATATACTAAATACATACTTATTTACAAAAAAAAAATGTATTTAAGTACATTTATCAGTTGTCTAGTACCCATAACACAAGCTTTGCGCTTAATTTGGGACTAGATGGCGCTGTGTAAATTGTCCACAAATATTTATTTATTAAATATTTATTTAACCTGTTTACATAGACATGATCAAATGCGAACAAAAATCTCAAAGATCTCTGTAACCTTTCATGGACCTTTAATATAAAAAAAATGGGCAGTGGTGAATGCTTTCCAACAGGTGACCCACATGTTCATTTGCCTCCTCGCTTATGTAGCAAAATAGCCCCTTCCTTAATATTTGCAGTGCATGTTACATTATTTAGCTTGTCAAACAAATTGTTTTTATTATTTATCTCTCTTAAATCACGGGTCAAACCCAGTCATTTGATAGGCGTGCGCGAGGATATGGATCCAACGCGTAAAGGCCCCTTTGAGAAGTTTGATGTAATGTTGTACGCCCGCCATGACCCGCTCCAGGATATGACAATGGAACGATATACCCATGAGCAGGTCTCGGCAAGCGTTGAGACTATTGCGAAGTGTGATGGAAAATAAATGGACTATGGAGATGAGATCTGGGTGAACTAAATACCGGGCTATTACAGAAGAGGGACGGCCACCTGCCATAACTGCTTCTATTGCTAGTTATTTGCGGCAGGCGGTGGATTGCTACTCACAGATAGGCGCCCGAAATGCCAGGAAAACGGCCATTTTATTATTTTTTGGGCTGTTAGTGGTTCATCAACATCTTTGAACCAACGCCAACTTCACCTGCACGCAGTGCATCCTACTGACTGACAAACGAAGCTCTGGCAAAAAGAGAGGTAGGGAGCGTAATTGTAAGCTACCTGACTAGGGAATGTATCTCCACCTCACAGAATACCTCAGCCAAATAACAATTCTCTTGAGAGTTGTTGTGTTCCTGCGAGTGAGTGAAGTCACCAGAAAGGAAGGAAATGCTGCGTTGGCAGCGGGGGTGGCGGTGCGAGAGCAATATTTTTTCACATCAGGAGGGCTGTAAATATTTACTATGGTAAATATAAAAAAATGTCATACAACTTACTCCAACTCCTGATTGGTGTCTCCAAGTTCGTTTTTCAACGGTTCAGACATTGATACATCCTGGCTGTTGTAGTCAACAGGAGCTTGATACTGGTCCGTTGTTTGACTTACGTCTATGAACACTGGCATATCCCCAGCTTGCTCCATACTCACTGTAATACAAATAAATTAAATAATAAATATTTCTGGACAATTTACACAGCGCCATCTAGTATTAAATAAAGCGCAAAGCTTGTATTATGGGTACTAGATAATTGATATTTTATTTATA
Organism: Hypsopygia costalis; assembly: GCA_937001555.2. NCBI lineage: Eukaryota > Metazoa > Arthropoda > Insecta > Lepidoptera > Pyralidae > Hypsopygia > Hypsopygia costalis. The sequence goes on from OW443355.2 coordinate 3,983,867, forward strand.
CATTTTATTTTGTAAATAAATACACACAGATAATACATACAAAACACCCAGACCCAGACAAACAGACATGTTCATGCACACAAATGTTTGTCTTGTGCGGGAATCGAACCCACGACCTCGGAGTCAAAGTGGCCATTCCTCACCATTCAACCACCGAGCTAGTCAATATATACAATGTGTAATTTCGAAACTTGATCAAACGAAATGGGTGGTTATAAGAGACAAATTTATCGATAAAAATCAGAGTTTTTTTTTTTAAGTTACCTACCTCGAAAACACAGTGGTTTAAATTTTTTTTTCATGAAAATTTAAATAATTTATTTTTTCTTCATTACTTCATAAGTAAACGGTCAATTTACTTCAAAATAGTCTCATTTGAAAGCTGGATAATGTGCCTATCTAAGAAATTAAAAATAACATATTAATAACAAGCAAAAACTTGTTAAAAAAAATAAAAGAAACGAAAATTTTGAAAAAAAATCAAGTATTTTTTCTTTTTTGGTCTGTAACTTTAAAACTAGGTCGTTGAGGTGTACTTTTTTGTACGGTTTATTAAACTTCATGACTTGATCTACATAATTACCAAAATGCATAACTCTATCTCTTTTCATTGTCATAATATCCACCGCTAAAGTAGGTCAATGCAAAAAAAGTTTGGTTTTACTGAAGTCGAACAATAGCAGGTAAAGGTCGAAACAGAATACATGCCGCCTAGAACGAGTGAGTGAGTGAGTGTAGTGAGTGAGTGTTGACAGGACAGGCCTATTTGCGATTTTTGCAAGAAGAAATACCAAACCTAATGAGAGATGTTGATTTACAAACACGACGCAGGATGTGGTTCCAGCATGACGGCGCTCCAGCCCACTTCAGCGTTATCGTGCGTGAGCATTTAAACGGAATTTATGGCGACCGATGGATAGGACGAGGAGGACCAGTGGCGTGGCCGGCACGAAGCCCAGATTTGACCCCGCTTGATTTTTATTTGTGGGGTCATATGAAGCAGCTCGTTTACAGCACTCCAATTCTAAGCAGAGAGGAGCTGCTGGAAAGGATAACTGCAGCGGGAAACGAAATAAGAAATAACCTTCGAGACGTTTTAAAAAAAACAACCCGCAGTGTAACTTTTAGGGCTACAGCTTGTATTCAAGAAAATGGTGGTCATTTTGAAAACCAAATAAATTAATTGATTTTGTACAGCTTAGTTTTATTTTACAATTAAATGTAAATACAAAAAATCTGAGTCACCAATAACCGGTATACTACACTCTCTCTCACTCACTCGTTCTAGGCGGCATGTATTCCCTCTTTCGATCTTTACCTGCTATTGTTCGACTTCAGTGAAACCAAACCATTTTTTGCATCGACCTAACTGTGGCGGTGGATATTATGACAATGAAAAGAGATAGAGCTATGCTTTTTGGTGGATTTGTAGATCAAATCATGAAGTTTAATAAACCGTGCAAAAAAGTACACCTCAACGACCTAGTTTTAAAATTACAAACCAAAAATGAGAAAAATCTTGATATTTTTTTCAAAATTTTCTTTTCCTTTATTTTTTTTAACAAGTTTTTGTTTGTTATTATTATTATTTTTTATTTTCTTAAATATGCACATTGTCCAGTTTTCAAATGAGACTATTTTCAAGAAAATTGGTAGTTTACTTAAGAAGTGATGAAGAAAAAATAAATTAATCAAGTTTTCATGAAAAAAAAACTTTAAACCACTGGGTTTTCGAGGTAGGTAACTTAAAAAAAAAAACTCTTGATTTTTATCGATAAATTTGTCTCTTATAACCTCCCATTTCGTTTGATCAAGTTTCGAAATTACACATTGTATAAATACTTTCTAATACTTTTTTTTATACCACTAAAGTGACAAACAATCGTACGGCCCGCCTGATGGAAAGCAGTTACCGTAGCCTACGAACGCCTGTAACACCAGGGGCATCACACGCGCGTTGCCGACCCTGTTAAAAACAACTCGTCTGAACAATTGGTAGAACACACAAAGGGACGCAAAATCTCTTCTCAGACTTTAATATCCTAAACCGTCTGTCAGTTTGGGATCTTTAATAATCCTCACAGCACACATTTAAATTGAGTCACAGGTTAAAGCTTATTCATTTCCAAGAGCTACTTTTCGGCGTATACTCTCTACAAGAGTTACTTTTAGGCGTATCCACTCATTAAATACACTTCCGCAGCCAATGTGTTTCATGATATCTGTTATTCAACTAGCAGGAATGCCGGTTAGAAATTTAGAATAGAAGACCATACATAAACGATAGTTTTACACAGGTTGTATGAAGTTTTTAAACATTTACCTGACAAATGACCTACGTTGGTCGTCACTTCACTTTAAGCCGTACTAACTAAGTACTAAATGAAACACTCGGAACTAGAAATTATGAACTATTTGTTTATTAAAATAAATGTAAATAAAATGTACACAAAACTCGGGAAAAAGGTAATTATCTAGAAAATGTGTCAATACTGTCAATGTTGTAGCCAGCCTGGCGCAACTCAAGGTAAAAAAACGACTCTATGAATCGGAAGGATTTTTTATGAAATGGAAGCGAATTTCGCTTCCATTTCATACTGATTAGAATTTACGCTATTTGTATGGCACATCCGTCTCTTAAAACGTAGTGGTTACATTCTCTTTGGTTGTAGCATTTTACAGTGCTACAAACTTATCTGACCCGGTGGCCAAATTTGGAACTAAAGTCGCCATCTTGGAATGTAGTATTGCCAGGTACAATTAATTTACTTACCGCGTATGCACATTCCATTGAGGTGTATTTTTTTAAATACATATTATCTTTTTCTACACATATTTCATTTCTTACAATAAAAAACTCGTCAACGAGTTGTTTCTGTGCAATATTATAACTCTCTAATATTATATAATAGCTATGATCGCGACTTAACGTGGTCAATTTTTAAAACTAATCAACAAAAAATAAAAGGCAATTGATATTCAATTGAAACATGATTGATTTTTTTTTTATTTTTTCTGTGTATTTTATTATAATTTTAGTTTTTAATGTAGTTGTATTAATTTTATTATAAATTTAATTTTAAGATATTTATAAATAATTTTAGTTTTGTAATTTAATTAAGTTTTCTATAATTAGATTGTATTTTATGAGTATTATTGATGTTTAGAAAATCAGGAGTTTTGTAGGTATATTTAGGACATTCAAATATGATTGAAACACCACATAACACAATTAATAAGTATATCAATGCTAATTTATTTTAACAGTGTATATATTTCTTTGATTTATAAGTTTCCTCTAAAACGGGCGGCATTTCGTTTAATGGCAGCACTTAAGTCGATCGCACCGCCCCCGCCACCGGGCCAGATAAGTTTGTGGCACTATATCTGTCAGTGTCACGCATTCACAGATTATGTCGAATCACATAATGCCAAACTAAGATGCTTTCATTCATTAGCTGCTAAAATTATATCGATATATCATTACATTGAATCGATTTTTGAGACATCAACAGATTTTTTTTATGTTATTTGTTATTGTTATATAAAAAATAAAGTAACGTAACATATAATGATATACTGCGACTACAGCCACAAACTGTTTAATTCCAAGATTCGTCTCAGAACTTTCAAACTCAGACGACTTGATGAAGCAGTGGCAGAATGAGCTGTGGACAATTTTTTTCTGCCACCGCTTCGTTTGTTTTGTTTTGTCTATAAGTGAATACAAACAAAATAAAAGAAACTGTTTGCACAGACAGTGTAATAATGTTTTTTTATAGTTTCATATTTTTTTCATTTATCATTGATAATATCAATATAACGCTATTAATTTGTTTAAATATAAGTTCAGGAAAGCTGCCGATGCTTTGTTTTTTTCTTCTTATGTTGACGACTCTGTGTATTCATTCAGTGATATGTTTGTCGAGTTAATATATAATTAAAATAAATATTAAATATAATTATGTTTGCTTGTGAACAACTGTGGTGATTAACGACACCATAGGAACCGAATCTCCAGGAGCCGGTCAGGACCTTCGTCTCCGGTATGTCTTCGTTGGTCTGAGTGGAAACCCAAGAAGGCCCGCAGGAATCTCATCTCTGACTTGCATTTTAAATATAAAATGATAAGAAAATTTTTTAACTTACGCTTTTTTATATTACGCTATTCTTTAAGATCGAGGTTCTTCTCCAGGCACGCAGCGAAAGAGTATAAGTACGTGCCGCCCTACCTCTCTTTTACCAAGCCTCGTTTGTTAGTCAGCAGGTTGCACCACGTGCAGGTGAGGTTGGCTATTACGCCTTACCGTTATGCTATTTATTTAATCGTCTGACGTTTTACCGTGTTGTACGGACGTAAAAACCAAGCTCAGGCTCGGAAAAGATTACTAGGCTGAATTCTAGACCACGGGGGCGAAATAGATGGAGCGAATAAATTCGCTGAGTGTATGCTTTCCATTGATTGAAAATGTATTTGATGATCGTTCCTCAAGGACAAGATCAATCTCAAATTTTTCCAAACCTCAAGCATGTCGAGCTCTTTATTTGTGACAAGTTTCATAAAAATCGGTTCAGTGGTTTTGGAGCCTATTCCTTTCGAAGAGTGACTTTTCGGCGTATATAAGCGTTCCGCTCGTTCCCCTCAAGCGACGACCAGAGGCACTCAGCAGCAGCGAAAAATACTAGGGCGTACCCCCTAAGCGACGTTATAGGACGCAACGCTGCAAACATGCGTATAGCAACTTGCAATATAGGTTCTATGACCGGAAAAAGCCAAGAAATGGCTGAAGTTCTTCACAGGCGCAATATAGACATCTGCTGCGTCCAAGAAGTAAAGTGGAAAGGCTCTAAGTCCAGAAACATCGGAAGGGGCTACCAATTAATTTATCAGGGAACATCTAATACCAGAAACGGCGTAGGTATTATTCTAAACGAACAACTAAAGGAGAGACTCATCTTAGTAGAAAGGCGAAATGACAGAATAATATCGGCTAAACTTGCTCTCGATAGACGCCGACACTTAAACATAATATCAGTGTACGCACCCCAAATCGGTTGCTCAAGAGAAGAAAAGAATACCTTCTGGGAAGACCTACATGATCACCTCCAAACAATTCCGACATCTGAAAATGTAATTATAGCAGGCGACCTTAATGGACATGTTGGATGTGAAGCTCCAAGAGGCTCAAAAATTCATGGAAACCAAGGCTTTGGATGCCTAAACGATCAAGGTAAAAATATCGTGGAGCTGGCCAACATCTTTAATATGCCAATAGTTAACACGCTATTTAGGAAGAAAGACGAACACCTTATCACCTTCAAGAGTGGCGCATCCGCGTCACAAATTGACTATATATTATGTAGTGGAAATATGCGTAGTTACTTTAAAGACTGCAAAGTAATTCCGGGTGAGCCTCTCACTACGCAACACCGCCTCCTTTTAGCTTGCATGAAAATACCTCTTTGGAACACAACACATAAGAATAAAAATAGTCCAAAGATTAAGTGGTACAATCTACAGACAGACATGGGATTATCTTTAGTATCTACAACAACAGCCTTTTTGGAAGAGCAAGAAATCCTTACAAAAGACGTCAACACAGTATGGAATGAATATCAAACTCACACTGTAAATGTAGCTAAAAAAGAACTAGGCATTAGTACGGGCAAACGTAAACAGGGCAAAAACCCTGGGTGGTGGAATGAAGCTGTTAAGATACAGCTTGCAGCAAAGAAGGCCAAATTCAAGATCTGGCAAGAATCAAAGCAGGAGTCTGATCGCATCATCTATGTCCAAGCCAAAAAAGACGCCAAGAGGATGGTGGCAACCTCAAGAGCAAGTGCAGACGATAACATCTACAAGAGATTAGAGAAAGCCGTGACGGACAAAGAAGTTTTCAAAATTGCTAAATTTAAAAACCAACAAAGTAAAGACATAAAACGTAACAAGTTTATTAAAAATTCAAGCGATACGCTCTTAACATCTGATAAATCCATAAACGAGAGATGGCATGAATATTACAACAACCTACTGAACGAGGAATTCCCACAGCAAATCTCTATTAATGTGGCACCAATCTACGGACCTCTAGAAGAGATATCAGCAGAAGAAGTCAAGAAAGCTCTATCCGGTATGAAAAATGGCAAAGCCACGGGACCCGATGAAATACCAGCAGAACTTCTGAAGAGAAATGGTATCTCCGGGGTTTTATGGCTTGCTACACAAAAGTGTACAACCTAATACAATCAGGGGGGAAAATGCCGGATGGGTGGAGACACAGCAATTTAATCCCTTTCTATAAAAACAAGGGCGACGTCACTGATTGCAGCAATTATCGTGCCATCAAACTCACATCACATGCTCTCAAAATCTGGGAAAGCGTGATTGCCAAAAGATTAACAGAAATTACAAACATAACCTATAATCAGTGTGGATTTAGAAAAGGAGCCGGTACCATTGATGCCATTCATACAGTCAAAATATTAATAGAAAAATATAAAGCTCAGAGAAAAGATCTACACTTTGTTTTCATAGACTTGGAAAAAGCCTTTGATAGAGTGCCAAGAAAACTCATATGGGAAGCATTACGTGCACAACAAGTCCCGGAGCACTACATCCTAATTCTTCAAGATATGTACAACAACATAAAAACCAAAGTTGTTAGTCCGGCTGGCAGCAGTGAAGAATTTGAGGTCAAAGTTAGTGTTCATCAAGGCTCAACACTCAGCCCCCTACTATTTAATATCGTCATGGATTATGTCACCAAAAATATACAAAAACCCACTCCGTGGACACTATTGTATGCTGACGATATAGTCTTAATAGCCGAAACACTACAAGAGGTGCAGGATGACCTAAATATCTGGTGTTCTGCACTAGAGGCTAGAGAGCTTAGAGTAAGTAGAACCAAAACAGAATACATGCACTGTAAACTATCCGGATCATCTGTTCCAACACAGCCACCATGTATCGACAATGCGCCGCTAAAAGCTGTCAACCAATTTAAATACTTAGGATCAGTTATTACATCTGATGCATCTGTGGACAAAGATATTGAAGACAGAATAAACAGCGGTTGGTTGAAAAGATCAAAGGAAATGTGTACAAAAGGGCGATAAGACCGGCCTTACTCTACGGGTCCGAATGCTGGGCGATGCGCTGTACAGAAACTCCACACGACGGAAATGAAAATGCTGAGATGGTCCGGAGGAGTAACTCTAAAGGATAAGGTCAAGAATGAGCACATACGAGGATCATTTAAGGTTGTAGAAATATCCGAGAAGTTAATTGAGAACCGACTACGATGGTACGGTCATGTCATGCGCCGCGATAAAGAACACATGACTAGAAAGGTAATGGAGATAGAAGAGCCGAAACAAGGACGCGGTCGACCCCCGACTACCTGGGCCAGAACAGTGCAGAACGATATGAGGACGATGGGACTACACCCTGATATGACGCAGACACGATGGGAATGGCACAATAAGATTAGGAGGGCCGACCCCAAAAGACATGGGACATAGGCACGGAAGAAGAAGAAGAAGATAAGCGTTCCGCTCGTTCCAAAAAAAACAAAGTCTAAAATGGGAACTCTTTATTTTTAGTTTTTGCAAGTTCTTCAAAATATTCTTCGTATTCAGATCCTTTTTGATATGTATAAAGTTTATTTCCTTCTTGGCGAATAACATTCTGATTCATTGGAGCTTTCTGTATCGTTTCATTATTTTTGGTAAGTTCATTATCACTCGTGTCATACCGTTCTTTTGAATCAGAGTAGTAATTATCAATGTCTTTTAAAGATTTTGTAGATCCTCCTTCGGGTTGTTGTGATAGTTCACGGGATATATCTCCAACTTTCCCATTGCTCACTTCTGCAGACTTGGTGATGGTAATATATTTGTTTCCCTTTAATAATTCACCAGAAACTTCATATTTTGCCTCTTTTTCGTCTTCAGACTGATAAATCTTATCAGCATCTTTGCTGTCTTTTAGTTCTGCAGATGTTTTTGTAGATAACATCTTGGTCGTTACAACACCTGGCTCCTTTTCTTGATCTTTTTTACCAGTTTCATGATCAGAATTATCAGAGAAACTGGAATGCTTTGATATTACACTTTCATTATTGCTAGGTTTGACCAACAATGTTTCATTTTCGTCAAAGATTGATATACTATCACTGGTATCCACGTCATCAGATTCAACATTTTTGGTGGTAATTTCTATTTCTTCAGAATCTGAAGCATTTCTGTCTTCAGCGATAACTTTTGGTTTAACATCTGCAATGTCAATCATAAAAGTAGGAGCAATACTTTTAGTAAATTGTTTGTATTTTAAATTTAATTCTTTTAAAGCCATCATTGCATTATTTTTTAAATAAAATTTATTTGTTTTGTGTATTTTTTTGGGTAATTCTGGTTCTGTTAAATGCAAATTAGTATTTTCATTATGTCTGAACTCCGGGGTATTTTTTTCTCTAGTCATTGATTCATTTTTTAAGTAGACAGACACTTTTTCAACTGTTTTATTAGCAACTTTTTCTACAAGTTGTTCAAATTTGATAGATGCAAGTAATTTGTCAACAAATTCATTTACGTCATAGTTCCTTCTCATCAATGCGCTTGAAACTGTATTGATCTTGCAGTAAGTTAACATAGCACCTAAGAATAAATAATAAAAATTATTTATTTTCTCATCACAATATCTTTTTTTACATTATTGACGTGATAACGTCAATAATGTAAAAAAATATTAATCGATGAACACCGGCTGCACGCACGAAAAAGCATGACTTATTCTCACGTTCCCCCTGAGCTGAGCGTGCAAGCGAGAGCGCGGAACAAGCGATAGAGAGGAGAGAGAGGCACGACACTAAGCGTTCGGCTTGTGACGTATCTATCTCTCTTCTACTCCTTCGGCTGATGTTTTCTTGACGAGCCCGGTAGTCGAATGGTTAGCAATGGCCACTTTGACTCCGAGGTCGCGGGTTCGATTCCCGCACAAGACAAACATTTAATGACAATAAGTAATACTACGTACTTGTATAGAGATACATTTTCATACCAGTATTGTGGCAAATAGTATTGTTACTATAACTGCGTTGTGTGGCGTATAAGAGACTCACCACTGTCTTTAGAGCTTAAAGCAACCTCACTTGCACCTGGTGCACACTGCCGACTTGCAAAAGAGGTTCTGGCGAAAGAGATAGCGCACAGCGTATTTGTAAGCTGCCCGACTGGAGAAGTAGGTACCTTCATCTCACAAAATACCACAACCAAATTAAAGACTCCCTTGAGGGTTGTTGTGTTTCTGTGAATGAGTGAGGTCACCAGAAAGGAACTGGATATCGTATTTTAAAAGAGAGGTAGGGCAGCATATTTACAAGCTGTCCGACTGGGGAAGTGCCTCCACCTCACAGAATATCCCAGCTAAATACCAATTCCCTTGAGGGTTATTGTGTTCCTGAGACTGAATGAGGTCACCGGGAACAAAGAAGTTGCTGTATCGGCCGTATATACATACTGTATGTTTGTTTGTATTTTGAGTAATAAAAACTTACTTACAAACAGATTGTATAAAAACAATATTCATTTCAGTAACATTTGTTTACATATTGAAATTGCAATTGCATGAAAATTTAGAAGTTACAGCTAGGTACAATTTATTGAATATAAAATGTTTGGTAATAAAATTTATATAGGTTGATATCCAGAAACGCAATAAAAACCTTACTACTACACATACAGATGCCATTGTTTACAATTGCATCTGTGCAGAGCATGAATGAGCGTGTGTGCAGACGTCATAATAATTTTAACAAAAAAAAAACCGACTCTGAACATTACTCTACATTTATGTATGTAGTTACAGACTGATGATGATGATGATGGAAAAAAAGGGACCAATATAATCTTTCAAATAAAAAAAGTTTATAACTCACGGAGTAATTAAGTAACATACATAAAAAAATACAGCCGAATTGAGAAACCCCTCCTTTTTAACCGACTCCAAAACAGGAGGAGGTTCTCAATTCGGCTGTATTTTTTTTAATGTTTGTTACATAATTACTCCGTGATTTAAAAACCGATTTGAAAAATCTTTTTATCATCAGCCTGTATCTACATACATAAATTTAGAGTATATTTGATGAGTATATTATATTTGGTCTCAAATCAGAAGTGAAGTTGAAAGGAGAGAGCGGCAGGGAGTACTATTATTTATACTGTGGTGGTGAAGCAGCTGAAGCGGAGATTTCAATATGAAGCCATTGATCAATGATGGTGGTCGAATGGCTAGCAATGACCAGTTTGACTCCTAGCTCGCGGGTTCGATTCCTGCACAAGACAAATATTTGTGTGTGTATAAATGTTTGTGTGAACATGTCCGTTTGTCTTGATCTGTGTGTTTTGTATGTATTATATGTATGTATTTACAAAAAAAATATTTAAGTGTAATATCAGTTATCTAGTACCCGCAGTACAAGCTTTGCTTAGTTTGGGACTAGATGGCGCTGTGCAAATTGTTCAGAAATATTTATTTATTTATCTAACAATCCATTATTTCAAACGATTAGAATTATCGATTAGAAAAATATTAATGCCCATCCCTACGAAGCGGAAATCGGAAATGGATTACATAGCAATGTCAAGATCAACCGACCCGACCAATCAAATCAAAAAAATATTTGCTACAATTACAATTTCGAAACTTGAAAAGTGAACACTGTAGTGTGAACAATTTATTTTAGAATTTTATTGTAACAGCTCGTAATTTAATTACAAAAATGGCATTACCAGCGTTACGTCAGCCAAAATTCTTAGATAAACCGCAAATGAAAGTTATACCGCCAAATAACATTAAAAATGTGATAATAACTTTAAAATCTGACACGAAGCTTGTAGTCAGTTGTGATGCATATAATGGCATAATATTGACAAAGGGAATGTACAAATGTGTGTTCTGCGAAATGGATATACAATTAGACGAGGAATGCAAGAATAATCATAAGAATCTGCAGAGTCATAAGAAAATAATGTTTAAGTACCCACATCTTGATGATTTTGTTGAAAATTTGATAAGAAAGGTAAATATCTGGGGTGTAAGTAGTTCATCAACATCTTTGAACCAAAGCCAATCTCACACGCACCCTGTTGACTGACAAAGGAGGCTCTGGTGGTAGAGTTATGGCATAGCATATTTTTAAGCTGTCCGATTGGGGAAGTACCTCACAGAAACAAACAACAATTCCCTTGAAGGTTGTTGTGTTCCTGCAAGTAAGTGAGGTCACCAGAAGCTAAACAACTCAGGGTCACAACAATTTTCATAGGAGACGGACTGGGCAGTAAACAATAGAAATGGGAAGTACAGCACAATACATTAAGATTTGTCATACTCTTATTTAACCTTTCGCATGCCGCGGATTTTAGGGCTGTACCAAGGGGCGTACCAACGCTATACCCACCATGGGACAGCGGCACGTGAGGCTTTAATAGTCCAAAAAATGAAAAATTTTGATAAAACAATAAATTGCGCAACTAAAAAATACTAAAAGAGCGACTGGAGTACAAGGTTAGCTTAAGTTTGGTATGTTTTATACCCTCTTTAGAAGTGGCAAACAAGCATTCTGCCTGCCTGATGAAAAGTAGTTACCGTAGCCTATGAACGCCTGCAACAGCAGGGGTATCACACGAGCGTTGCCAGCTCTGTAAAAAAACTCTTCACACCCTTTTTGAAGAACCCCATTCTGTATGCTGCATGTCTCCTGAGAAAACTTCAACAGACAGTTCATTCCACAGCTTGACAGTACGCGGGAGAAAACTTCTCTTCTTGGTTTGTTACCATCCTAACTATGACAAGCTCGGTGGTTGAATGGTTAGCAATATCCACTTTGACTCCGAGGTTGTTCGATCCCCGCACAAGAGAAATATTTGTGTGCATGAACATGTCTGTTTGTCTTGCTCTGGTTATTTGTTTATGAATTATAAGTATGTATGTATATACAAAAAAAATGTATTTAAGTATTATATCAGTTATCTAGTACCCTTAGTACAAGCTTTGCTTAGTTTGGGACTAGATGGCCATGTGTAATTTGTCCAGTTATTTATTTATTATTCTTCTGTTTCAGCTAACCAATAGCCAGTATTATTGTACAGTGTGCAATGCAATAGTATCATCTACATTCCTGAACCTCCACATCTCCTCAGAAGGACACTCTCAAAAGCTCATCCAGGCGATCACTCAATCTTCTCTATATAAAGCAATTGGAAACTAAAGTAATAGGTACAGATTTGGAATGCGCTGCTGCGAAAATGGCTATTAACTAATTGTTTAATGTAGTAAATAAGTTTAAATTTAATATATGTATAGCGTTTATAAGATTCCTGAAGATGTTTATTTATGTTTCTATAATAATAATAATAAAAGCCTTTATTCAGACATTTTGATACTACATGAAATAAAATAAAAAAACCAACGGGTTGCACTCTGGGAGCGCCCATAGAAGTGAAAACTTGAACATTAACGTTGTGCATTTTTGAATTATTTTGCAATGGTTAGGAAATAATTTCGCATGAATTGCTTTATTTATCAGTATAACAGTACTACCTATCATTTATGCGGTAAAATACAATATTCATTTATTGCGCTATCATACACATGCTTAGACTATTCAAAGCAATCTCAATCGTATCATCTTTGCTTTTGTAGTCTTGCAGCTTTGTCTTACTGTCATTTCGAATCATTAAAATATTCAAAGAATTCTCAATCGTATTGTCTTTGTTTAAAGTTTAATATTGTAGTTTCGCAGCTTTGTCTTACGAATTTTCGATCAGGACACGTGATCCTTACGCGAGTTTAACATTTTTTACCCATCACAAAAAGTGCACAACGCCGCTAAAGATGTTTCCACTTCAAAGACACATTTGGTACATGTTTACATTTAAATCAGCAATAGCAAAGTTTACTTGTTATTTCTGTGGATAACCCTGTCTGTTTGCCTTTCATAAGCAAAGGCCTCCCCCAACTCTCCCAAAAGGAGGAGGTTCTCAATTCGTGTGCCTTATTTCGGCACTGCCCAGGTCTCAGATCTTGATTTTAACTAGACAAAAAATTAGTCGTTAATTTGTCGAAATTTGTCGGTCTCTCGTTAAAAAAGTTATAAGGTTTTTTTTGTGGCAGTGCCGAAATAAGCCTTATTTCGGCACTGCCCAAAAAAACTACACCACCTAGCGAAAATCTGATTTCACCCAGATGTTGCCTTGAATTTGTCGAAATTTGTCGGAAATAAAACACAACTGGTCGATGCGTAATTAAAAAGTTACACGCATTTTAATAATTCACGTTGTAGTCAGAGAGCCTAACGTAGGCAGAGTAGAATAACACTACCCCATTCACATATGGCTATCGTAAAAAGCAACTAATGTAGTGCTAATGAACACTTAAAGCATTCGTAGATCAGAAAACAGTATCATGCATTGACAAGCTTTGCCAGACTCTGAAAAAGGAAGGAAATAAAACGTTTACTGTTGCATTTTGTGCATGATATAATTTTGATGCAAGATCTCGGACTATACTTATTATGAGAATTATTAAAATGCGTGTAACTTTTTAATTACGCATCGACCAGTTGTGTTTTATATCCGACAAATTCAAGGCAACATCTGGGTGAAATCAGATTTTCGCTAGGTGGTGTAGTTTTTTTGGGCAGTGCCGAAATAAGGCTTATTTCGGCACTGCCACAAAGAAGTACTTATAACTTTTTAACGGGACGTCAACTAATTCTGATACTTGGTGTCTGAATTCGACAAATTGACGACTAATTCTGGAGAAAATCATATCTTCGCTATGTTTTGTAGTTTAATAGATCCCGAGTGGGCAGTGCCGAAATAAGCTTATTTCGGCACTGCCACAAATAAAACCTTATAACTCTTTAACGGGAGACCGACAAATTTTTTGCTTTGGGCGACAAATTTCGACAAATTAACGACAAATTTTTTGTCTAGTTAAAATCAAGATCTGAGACCTGGGCAGTGCCGAAATAAGGCACACACTTTAAATAGCTTTAACTTATTATATTATTATTCATGTAATTTAATCACATTATTTTTCTACTGCCAACTACAATATGCATTAATGTCGTAAGAATATTTTGAATGTTGATTAATATATATATATTTTTTTAATTCATCTGCTTTATGGTGATCTGTGATATCACAATAAGCCATTTCTTTGTTTGATACCATGTATCTTATTAACGATTTATACATAGAGATCCTTCACTCTAGTCAGGCAAATCTCTTAAAGAGACTCTGTACGATTAATATTATAATAGAAAATTTATCATTAGCATTACTATCTAATAATACATGTATATCTAAATATATAAAAATTTCGTGTCACATTGTTTGTCCGCGATGGAATCCTAAACTACTGAACCGATTTTAATAAAATTTTGCACAGTGTGTGCAGTTTGATCCAACTTGAGAGATAGGATAGTTAACAACTCATGGAAATATTAACATAAAAATTAAAAACGATACTTAGATATACTTAAAAATAACATGTCAGTTAGATCTATTTTTATTTTTTATACCACGAAGGTGACAAACAAGCATATGGCCGCCTGATGGAAAGCAGTTACCGTAGCCTGTAACACCAGAAGCATCACATGCGCATTGCCGACCCTATATTCTACATAACAGGGTCCATTTAACGTCTGGAGGGTGTCATAGCCTACTTTTTATGCCCAAGAAGAATAATGACCACACGGGCGAAGCCGCGGCTAACAGTTAGTTATTAAAATAAAAACAAGTTTAAGCAGTACACATTTATTATCAACTTACAGCTATTTCCTACGCTTTTTAGCCTTTTTCTTAGCATTTTTCTTGCCTACTTTGTTAATTTTTGCTATTTTCCGCTTGTGTAGCCACACTGGATACTGGCCATTTTGGTCTTTTAATGTTTTTGAACTGAATACTCTCTTCTTGCCGTTGTCACCTTCAACTTCAATTTTCTCGTCGTCAGAACTCATTTCAACGTCTTCGGGTTCAGTTTCAACGGGTTTCTTTTGCTTTTTCTTTTTAGTTAGTTCGCCAGCATCCAAAAATATGACTTGATCGGATTCCATAACCTCGCTATCTTTAATTTTTTCTTCTTCCTTTATTCCAAGCATTTTCTTCAATCTGGCAAGTTCTTTCACAGCGTACCTTTCCCGCTTGATTGCTCGGCATTTTCGCTTCCATCTGCTGCGTAGAGATTTTGCCATTATTTTTATTTTTAAATATAATAACAAATGGACGTAGTCTGTTTTGAGCACGTTTTTGATAAAGGAAAGAAAAGAAATGACATTTGATTGACAGTGGCAGGTTGAGACGATTCCACTTTCTTCTTCCTTTTGGCAATCACTCTTCAGTCGAAGATTATTTTTGCCATTATCATATATATATATATATTATTTGTATAATTTCCTCGAGCCGGCTTCAGTGATTCAATTTCCGTAAATGGTCAACCGGTATGATGTCGTAGCGACTTAGTTAGTCGTTGAAGCTTTTGATACATTCACACGATTAGTTCGTTCGATTTTTTCATGTATGTATACTATTTTCGACTGTCGATTCGATACTCATGAAATGGTCTTCATATGAATGAATAAAAGAAAACTCGGGCGGGTGCACGCTCGCGACAAAATGAATATGAATATCGATGGAGAGCGAGCGCTTAATAATGCACTCTCGTCCTTTACTAGGAACATGGGGAATGAATTATACGAAGTTCGAGATGCCAAGCAGCCTAGATAGGTTTATGTCGTAATGTTTGTTATACATGGAGCTTTCGAGTTATCTGCCAGGATCGAAAAGGCGGGTAGCATTACGTATGCCGATTTCGATGGTCAATGAAATTTGTGCACCAAGTGTAATTTTTTTTCTCGAAATAAAATCGCAACATCAAAATATTAGTTTACTTTGTATGAACCATCTCTGTGATAATAACACTAAGTCGCAGTCTAGACGGCGCGGTCAATGCGTTCGAAAATGACCCCGTGCCCAAAGGCTACGCGCGTCGCGCAAAAGCTCAAAATGCTTTCCGAACTCCGCGCGGTAAAGTCAAAGTTTACTCAATCGCCGGCACCGCCCTTTGTAAAACGCAGCGTCGCGTCGCACCGATGTCTGTCGCCTCCCTCTTCCCCGAAGCGGCGCGGCGCTCGCGTCGCGAGAAAGAAGGAAGAAAGGATTCCATTCAAGGAAACAAACAGTGCCAACCGTAATTCGCGTGTGTGTTGACGTAATCATGTCTAGCTGTTATTGATAATATCGACACATCATCTGATAGCGCGGAATGTGTTATGGTATATGAAACCAGTTCATTGACTTCGTTATTTATTTTTTCAAACTTTATTAATGATATTGGGACACCATATTTCTTCACTAACGTAACATGTAGGCTTAATACTATCTCCAATTTAAATCCTGGCTAATATGAAAAAAGCACCTTATACATGCCCCAGTCGAAAATTGGACGTACGTTGTTGACGGCGGGCGCCCACCGCGTGCGCTTGGCCTGCAGCGGGCGTACGGAGCGGTAACGCGCTCTGGGCGCCCGCCAGTGGTCTAACGCACTACCTGAATGATCGTTAAATTTACTGGAAAATAGAATACATGAATAAATTTAATCTAATCATACAATAAATAAGTCATGCTGTGAACGCAGCCAATGACCACGTCGCTATGACTAGACAACGTATGAACATTACGCCAACGTCAAATGCACGTGGTGTACCCTGCAGATTAGCGGAACAGGCTCTGACCAAATCGAGGTGTGAGGTAAACGAATTTTATACCGCAATGTTTTTGCGAAGCATTTTGTCCAAACATCGGATCAAAGAGGCGGAGCTTGAGGCGTGGTCATACCATGTAAGGTATATAGCAAAATGTTATGAAAGAAAACACTTAGACCCAGCTGAAATAATGTTTATATCTCTGCACAAATACAAAAGCATTACATCTTTATGTCGTCTGGACTATGACAAATTAACTTAACTTGTTAGCAAAAGTGAAGATAATTTTTTCCCATTGTAGGTATACATAATGGGAAAAATTATCTTCACTTTTCTTTGTGTTGTGTTGTGTTGTTTAAGGTCACTCATTAGACCTCGTTATTTGGTATGTACTGATCAATAGTCACACTGACTTTATTGTGTCATTCTCTACCTCGACTTTGGCAAAATCGTCGTCGAACAAAAACGATGGAGCCATTCAACTAAAAAGAAGAAGAAGTAGGATCTTCGATCAAAAAGTGATTGTGAAACTCAACAAAAAGAAAAAAAAGGTTTGTCTGTCATATTATTACAATCTGTCACTGTCAAATATTACTGTCTGTCCCGCTTGCTGGCTTTGCTTGTTTTCTTGAATGATTGTTTTTTCAATGGAAATCTCGGAAAATAACTTGGAATCATTCCAAAACTCATGTGTTTATATCTGCCGGTTTATTAATCCCTTAATCATCGAAGTTTCTTTGTTTTGTGTTTATTTTTAAATTACTGCAAGTTGTGGCGTTGGTTCGTTTCGAGTTGCATTTTGTGTTTCAAAATGGGTAGTTCTATGCCTGAAAATGAGGAGAACAAGGAGCTTAACGACAGTGGATGCGTTCAAGATGGTAAATAGTTTGATTCTTTGTTTATTATGTCCTTTAAAATCATTGTTAAAGTATTTGTTTTTCGCTCTTTTGTGGGTAGGTACATAAGTCAACTTACGATTTGTAAATTGGTTTTATTCTAATAATTTGTAATATAACTAGAATAATAACGACAACAATAATTCCAATTGGATGACTTTCAATAAATACCTTTGCAATTAATGGTTTCTTAAATTCTAATGGCACTTTTCTTAAAATGATTTTTGTTGATGCAAGGTTTCAGCTGTAAATATAAGTGGAATAATTCGCCATCACCTAAAACAGCGTTTCTTAACCTTTCTCGGTCTACGGACCCCTAGAAAATCAAGAACAATTTCAAGGACCCCCTAAAGAACAGGAATAAATTTGGACAATTTATTTTAGTACTGAGAAGAAAATTCATTTGCGGCTATCCATAAATGAAGTCACACGAATTTCATGATTTTTTGACCCCTCCCCTGCTGGTCCCATATGTGAGACTCCCCCCCCTCCCTAGTGTGACGTCACATATTTAACATCTAGAAATTAATTAAAATTCCACTTTAGCTTCAACATTGTTACTACTTTTAAATTTTTCCATAAGTTATTAACTTCTCCTTGTACCTACAATATGTTTTTTTTTTGCACTGTATGCTTCATATAAGTCATTTACGGTAAAGATTACATCTTAGATTACGGAAATGACTCTTTTTGTTTATTTTAAATAAGTAAGTAAGTGAAAATCACAAAATAGCAGGTTTAAGAAAACAATGTCATCGTTAAACCTTATATTTATACAGATAGAATAGCAAATGTTTTAGATTTTTTAGATTATAATAGATTTTGAAATGTCACGTCACGAAATTTAGTCCCACCCCCCTTGTCGCACGATATCACACTTTGTCGAGCCCCTCCCTCCCCCTTGAAACATGTGATGTAATTGATGGACGGCCCCTTTTTGTAAAAATTTAAAATACTGTATTAATGTGAAGGTTGGTGCTGATTTTTGGGGAGTCTTGCTGGCATTTTATTAATTTAAATGTTGATAGATAAGACGGAGTATCCCTCCATACCCATACTCACAGTATTATCTAAAACATAGTATCACCTTGGTAGCTCAGTTGGGATAAGCGTTCAACATGGAGAGGTTGTGGGTTCAGGTCCCATCTAGGCTAACTTTTTCCATTGTTTAAATATTTGTGAATAAGTGAATATAAATGTAGGGGGTTTGGGATTTCCTTCATGGGTCAAAAAACCGATCTAGGTCTCATTTCTAAAAAAAAATATTTTCCTCGTAAAAATGTAGAAAACAGCTGGATTTCAAGTAATAATGCCATACTAGTGGTCGCCCAGTGGTTGAAATTCGACCATAATTAATTTAAATTATGACTTTAACAATAAACAAAAGAGAATTTATGTGTAATAGTTTTTTTAATGATTTAATGGAGTGCAGTATGCTAATGTTTCGTTTTAATTACATAAAAAATTGTAATTAAAAAGAAATATTAGCATACTGCACTCCTTCCCTGTTATATATACACTATAAGTGTGCAAAATTTCATACTCTTCCATCCGCATAATATTTGTAAAAATGGGTACAAAGTTTTTGCTTCACATATTAATATAAAGATTACACGAATAGCTAGTTAGCTAACATTCAGTAATAATTATGTGAAATCTCTGTGACCTGAGAAACTGCCTAAGAAAGCCCGTCTTTAAATAAAATATTTGTATTGGACTTTCCATTTGAGGAGCTTGATGGCATTGTTGAGTAAGTCAGTCTAATTGATCACGCAAGTTATTGATGTCATTGATGCAAGGTGCAACTTTAACAGCCTCCTTCTAAAGTCGCACCGCTCGCCATCGACAGGGAATTCATCCTCACACATTGGAGCCTATGTGGTCATGTACTGTGAAAGTCCAGAGAAGTTTTCTCCCGCGTACTATCAAGCTGTGGATTGAACTGCGTTTTGAGGTTTTCTCAGGAGACTACAGCATGGGGTTCTTCAAAAAGGGCGTGAAAAGGTTTTTACAGGTTCATAGGCTACGGTAACTGCTTCCCATCGGGTGGCCCATATGCTTGTAAAAAAAAATAAGCAAAAACTTTGTACCCCTTTTTACAAACATTGTATGGATGAGGAGAGTGGAGAGTGTGTTATATAATATTGTTGTGGTTGGCCGCTTTAGTGCTATAAAAAGAAAAAATCTACCGGGTAGTAGAAATAAACATTCATTTCTCTCACTACTTATTGTGATTTTCTGTCAACAGATGTATCCTGCAAGCAACCTACGGACAATAGTAAATGTCCCACAAACAACACTGAACTGCTGGATCTGTCAGATGATGTCCTGCTTTGTATACTCCGACATTGCACTCCGATGGATCTGAAGGCGTTGGGATAGTAAGTATCATCATCATCATCATCAGGTCATTTTAGTCTCCACTACAGGAGCACGACCCTCTCTCGTCCGTCCTAGACAGTAGGAGGATTTGGCCTACACTCCCCACACTGGCCAGACGGGTTTGTGAGGCCTGATCGATGTTTGATAATGTATTTCCCTTAGTCGCCTTGTACGACATCTACGGGAAGAGATGGAGTGATTCTATTCTAGTCTGCCGGAAACCACACGGCCAATATATTTATTTTTTTAAACTTCATGCACAAAATTGTACACAGGCGTATTTAATGCTATACAAGCACTCTCCATCATTCAACCATAGGGTGATGCAGAGATAAGACCTGGCAGGTGTTCAGGGAAGGTATAATAGAAAATTAAAATGTTAATTTAGGGTTTAGTCCGCAAATATTAGATTCTGGAAATGTCAAACGAGTTTAAAATGCCAGATTCTATGAATGCCAGATTCTACAAATGTCAGATTCTATAAACACCAGATTCTAATAATGCGAGATTATATAAATGTCAGATTCTATTAATGTCAGATTTTTATTGAAATTGGAATACATATAATAATTTCCATAAGGGCGTGTATAAAAATTTTGCTAATTTGAAATACTTGGAATAAAATATTGCAAGTTTTTGAAATTAGCAAAATTTATTTAGCAATTATTTTATGCAGAACATTCAAATGTGCGTTTAGAAATTGACATTTTTATTGGATATAGTGTTGTCGATTTTGCCAAAATTATAAGGAAATAAAAACGACAGTTATTTATTGGGAAATCATTTAACAACAAAATAAGTATGGAAAGGCAAATCTACAAAGTATTCGTCGTAATTTTTCTATAGGTTTAGTTAAAAAAAAAAAAATAAGGAAAAACAGAAATTATGTACACGCTCTTAAGAAAATGTTTAAGTATATTGCAATTTTAACAAAAATCTGACATTAAAAGAATCTGGCATTATTAGAATCTAGCGTTTATAGAATCTGACATTCACAGAAACTGGCGTTTTAAACTCGACTGACATTTCCAGAATGAGACATTTGCTCACTAAACCGTCAGATAACGTTACGCGATTGTCTATACGAATGTCTGTTTTCCAACAGCTCTTGTGCCCGTCTCGGCGTTCTAATCCGCGATAGGACGCTATGGCACCGTGTCGACGGCCGTGGCCAGCCGCACGGCCGTGTAAGACTCCGCTGGTTGTTAACACACGCCCTAAACTCCAATACAAGCGAACTCCACCTGTCTGGATTCGCGATGCAGACTAAAGGGTGAGCATTATGAATACATTTTTTTTCGCTTACGCAACGTCTAACTTGTAACAACGTGTAAGTACGCAAAACCTCAAACACCCAACTAAGATTTATTATTATAATAGGTAGGGGAAAAAGTCTTTTCGCATTTTAGTATGTATGAACTTGTAATAAAATCTCTTTGGTTATACCATTTGTATCTGACAGGTTTTGATATATTTAAAAAGTTTAAATTTTAAAAAAGATAATTCCAAATTCAAATTAGGTAAATGTGTGATTTTCATTTGTTTTTTTTTACTGTCAAGATGAGTGAATCTAATGAAGAAATTCGATACATTTTAAAATTTTACTACAAAAAAGGTAAAAATTCAACGCAAGCTGCGAAAAAAATTTGTGACGTTTATGGACCTAGTGCAGTGTCTGTGTGAGTAGCACAAATTTGGTTTAAGAGTTTTCAATCCGGAAATTTTGATGTCAAAGATGCACGTCGCTCTGGTCGCCCTGTTACTTATAAAATGGATGCCATTTCTAAAAAAGTGGAGCAAGATCGGCATATCAGTAGTTACGACGTAGCTGAAGAACTAGGAATTGACCACAAAACAGTTTTGGCGCATAAAAAGGTCGTGGTCAAAGGCCGGCCAGGCTTCACAGACTCTGGCGAAACCCGGGTTAACCCGCAACAAGGTGATGCTGTGTGTATGGTGGGATTGGAAGGGAAGATATTCATTATGAGCTGTTACCGCCAGGCAGGACTATCGATTCTGAACTCTACTGTGAACAACTGATGAGATTAAAGCAAAAAGTTGAGAGAAAGCGGCCGGAATTAATTAACAGAAGGGGTGTGATTTTTCATCATGATAACGCTAGACCTCACACATCTTTAGCCACTCAGCAAAAATTAAGAGAGTTTGACTGGGAGGTGTTAATGCATCCGCCGTATAGTCCTGACCTTGCACCTTCTGATTTCCACCTGTTTCGGTCTCTTAAGAATTCTTTAGGCAATGTCAGGTTAACATCACGAGTAGACTGCCAAAACCACTTGTCGCGGTTTTTTGAACAGAAGTCCCAAAAATTCTATAGTAATGGGATCATATCTCTACCTACAAGATGGCAAAAAGTTATCGAACAAAATGGCACCTACATACTTTAGTTAAATGTAAATAAACTTTATTAAAAAATGTTTTGAATTTTCATATAAAATACGAAAAGACTTTTTCCCCAACCTAATACATTGATATAAGTAATAATTTCGAAAAAAATAAATTCTTGAATATATAAACACTTTTTTGTTTTCCTAATAATTCTAACAGTTTCTGAGCTCTGTGGCGCTTTCTTATCAAAAAGACGCGCTAATAGCTACGATAGGCAAATATTAATATTTTAATATTAAAGAGCGAGCATCGCGTCTATGACGCGTAAGCGCCGCTCTCTGCACGGCGCTTAAGACTTTGGACGCGGCGGTATACGTGTCGAAAAGGATAACAATAATTACCTATGAAGAGCGCGCATATGTCTTTCTTTATCGGTTTGATTCATTCATTATTATTAGTGAATAGTGATATAACTCGGTTCATTAAAGAAAGGAATCTTAAATGGCTGCGCTCATCATGTTCTCTCGCTCGCACATATTATTATCGTTTATATGCTACTGTACTTACTATCTGTCAACGCAAGTACAAGCCGCCATTTAAAATTCCTTTCTTTAATGGTCCGGCTTATATTTACGTTTGTTTACCTACTTCACATTTTCTCGCTTGATTGTCGAGCGCAATTTAATAATAGACACGGCAATTAAAACTAATAATTATTATTTTTCAAAACCAGTTACTTTAAATATGGATGAAAATTATGTAATTCTAATCATGATTCTGAACAAACTATTTTTAGGTTTTGCGTACTTGAAGTTACACGTTGTATACGCCGAAACCTCTTGGAAATGAATAGGCTCCAAAACCACTGAACCGATTTTGATGAAACTTGTCATAATTAAAGACCTCGACATGCTTGAGGTTTGTGTTGAAAAAAATTGAGACCGATCATGTCCTTGAGGAATGATCATCAAATACATTTTCCATTGACATCAATGGAAAACATACACTCAGCGAATCTACTCGCTCCACTCAACCTCGATTTCGGCCCCGTGGGCTAGAATTCGACCTAGTTACTTCCAATAGCATGACGACCCCGGTGACCGAATGATTAACGATATCCACTTTGGCTCCGAGGTTGCGGTTTCGATCCCCGCACAAGACAAATACCTATTTGTGTGCATGAACATGTCTGTTTTTCTTGGTCTGATTGTTTTCTATGTATTATATGTATGTACATATTTACAAAAAATAAAATGTATTTAAGTATAATATCAGCTGTCTAGTACCCATAGTACAAGTTTTGCTTAGTTTGGGACTTGATTTAGGTGTGTAATTTATCCAGGTTTTTTTTAATACTACATCAGGTGGCAGACAAGCATACGGCCCGCCTGATCTGAAGCGGTATCCGTAGCCACATTATCGCTCGCAACATAAAATAAAGCTTGCGCGCAGCCACCCCCGCTGCTGAATGAATTTTGAAAAATCCTTTCTTAGTGCACCCCTAGACGTCATTAGGAACCTACTTGCCAAATTTGGAATCTCTAGACCCAGCGGTTTGGGCTGTGCGATGATATATAAGTCAGTCAGTCAGTTTCTTCTTTTATAGATTTAGATTATGGGAATTCTGGGAATAGAGACGGTTTCTCCTGCACCGCAACCTGTTAAAATTTTGACCTCGATTATATTTTGTTGCAACTGGGTTACTTTAAGCCGAGTTCCATTGCAAAGTTGTGGTCTTAAATTTCGGAGCAGAATAATCGGAATGCCAATTTTTTTCGGATATTGCGACTTCTGACTGAGTCGGCATGCAAAGGCATAAAGACTCATTCATAAAACTATTAAGCTTTCTTATCTTTTGTTTACATTCACAGATGGTCAAATGCTTTGTTTGTACAACGCTCAAAAAAGTACTGTTTATTTGGTGAGGGCAATTAACTTACCGTTCTCAGGTACCTGCCTAGCATCCAAATGTGCAACAAAAAATAATGACGTAATTTTTTTTTTTTTTTTTCTTATAATACGTCTGGTGGCAGACAAGCATACGGCCCGCCTGATGTGAAGCGGTTACCGTAGTCATATTAACGCTCGCAACATAAAATATCGCTCTCGCGCCGCCACCCCCGCTGCCAACCCAGCATCTCCTTCCTTTCTGGTGACCTCACTCACTCGCAGGAACACAACAACCCTCAAGGGGATTGTTTGGCTGCGGTATTCTGTGAGGTGGAGGTACATTCCCCACTCGGGTAGCTTACAATTAGGCTCCCTACCTCTCTTAAAATGTATATATTTGTGTTGTTGTACAGATGCCTCGGGCACGTGAACAGGAATCGGAAGGACGCCGAAGACGAGAACAATCCAAGTGAGTGTCCAGAGAGTGATGGACCGGAGCCTGCGGCATCCACCAGTCAACCACAGGAGAGGCGTGAGTACCAATTGATATTTTTGCACGGCCAATTATTTTCTAGGCGACTGAGGATATTGAAATGACTATGAACTATGAAATATTTCATTCAGACATTTTTGAATGAATGGATGAATGAATGAATTGATGAATGAATTGATGAATGGATGAATGAACGGATGAATGGATAAATGATTGGATGGATGAATGAATTAATGAATGAATTGATGAATGAATGGAAGAATGAATTGATGAATAAAAAGGTAATTTAAAAAAATAAAAATATTTACGTTTCAGCTTGGAGATCTCGTTTACAGCGTCAGCTACAGCGGGTTTACATACATCCGCTGCCGAGGTAAGTTCACCACACTATTAGATCTTTTTTTATACTACGTCCCACGGGAGACAAGGCCCGCCTGATGTGAAGCGGTTACCGTAGCCATATTAACGCTCGCAACATGAAATATCGCTCACGCGCTGCCACCCCCAATCCCAACTTAGTGGTAGTAGTTCTTTTCTTGTGACCTTACTCACTCTCAGGAACACAACAACCCTCAAGGGAATTGTTATTTCGCTGAGGTATTCTGTGAGGTAGAAGTACTTCCCCAGTCTGTAACACCAACTATTAGGGTCCGTTCAAACAAACCGGCGCGGAGAGGAGAGCAGATTTTCAAATGCGTTTAAAATAGAGGTTTATGTCATTGGCATAAGGTTTACTATAAAAATCCACATCGGCTCTCGACTATTCTCATATAACAAAAGAAGTGAATTTAAAAAATAAACCTTATACCAATGAGCTAAAACTCTGTTTTAAACGCCACCAAAATCTGCTCTCCTCCGAGCCGGTCTGCGTGAACGGACCCTTAGTCATAAAACAGCCTAAGGAACGTCAGCGCATCAGGATGTATACACGGTACATATACCAAAATAACATTACAATTTTTGTCTGTTTGTTCGGTTAATCTCTGAAACGGCTGGACCAATTTGGACGGGCCTTTCACTGGCAGATAGCTGATGTAATAAGGTGTAATTTAGGCTACTTTATTTTAGAATTAATTTTATAAGAATAGAATGAGAAAACATACAATTTTATTTTATTTAAGGAAAAAAAAAAGTATTTATTCCGCACGTTAGAAGTCTAGGGCACAACTAGTGTATAATAAACATACTTACTTCAAAGATACCCATAAAGTATAAACTACTTTAAAATTGTAAATAACATAAAATATTTTTCACGCTGTCGAATAGGAATCAACAAGGGTAATTATACGTTTTACAATAAATATTACACATCATCATCAGCCTCCATCAACCCACTGTTGGATATAGGCCTTTCCCAATGCTTTCCACCATATGCCATCCTCCGCTTTCCTATCCAACCGCTACCAGCCACCTTTTTGAGATCGTCGGTCCATCTAGAGAGGGGGCGCCCTGCGCTTCGTCGCCCCATACGTGGCTTCCACTCTAGGACTTTCCTCCCCCATCTGCCATCGCTGACTCGGCAAATGAGGCCAGCCCACCGCCACTTCAACTCGCTGACTTTGAGAGCTATGTCGACCACTTTGGTTCTCCGTCGAATGTCTTCGTTCCGGATTCTATCCCTTAGAGAAACTCCAAGCATTGCTCTCTGCATCGCTCGCTGTGCGACTTTTAGTCTGTGAACCAGCCCAACGGTCAGCGTCCATGTCTCTGCACCGTAGGTCATAGCGGGGAGGACGCATTGATTGAACACGTTGGTCTTCAAGCATTGGGGTATATCTGCGGTGAGAATGTGCCGAAGCTTCCCAAAAGCTGCCCTGCCCAGTCGAATGCAAAATATTACACATATAAAGATATAATTCTTGCATTTGGGCTTCACTTGACTAGCCATCTCTTTAGACTTTTAATGCCTTGTACCAATGTAGGTATATGGTATAAGCAGGCCTCCGTCACTCCATGTACTTGCGCGCTATAGTTACGTACCTCCCGGCCGAGCGGTCTCGGGCCGTTTGCGGACCAAATTCAGGCCCTGCGGTTGCTGTGGGATCGCGCGGTGCGAAGCAATCACAACTGTACGCTTGAGCATTTAGGCACATTTTAGCATGCAGCGGTTGCTGACGCGACGGAGTAGGCTATTATAGCAGTAGGTATTGGAAATTTTCTACTGAGTGAAGTATCTGTTACGTAGTAACTATTATGTAATCTGTGGTATAAGTTTGTTTTTTTTTTTAATTAAGATATATGGCTAGTTATTTTTTGATGCATCGGTTACTCGCATAAATCTATTTTTTGTTAATAATAATATGACATGAACGGGAATCGGGCTCACTACACATTCCCACCACTGTTTCTCTTGTGTAGCCAGGATTAACAGCGGCGACCACTAAAAAAGGCAATGAACAGTGAAGTCCATTGCAGTTCCGGGGTTAAGAATAAGACTACCTTGGAACTCACAATGAATTTAATCAGAAGAAATTAGTAGGTGTAAGAAGCTTTTGGAATTTGACTTCCCCTCTTAGCAATGTAAGACTGGAAAGAACTTATTATGTGTGTACTGTAGATACAAATAAATGTTTTTCATTCATTCATTCAATGTGAGAGACAGCAATATGGCAAATAAGGCATTAAAAACCCAAAGAGATGTGACATTTGTAAATGCGCTTAAACCATTTGCGAATGCATCGAGTCTTTGTCATAAGTTTTTGTTTTGTTAATAATGATGTATGGTAGCAGACTCCGGGGCTCCCCATGCTGGCCAGAAGAAGAGCCTCGCGTGGCAGCCGACACAGACAAAGTGATAGGTACCTGTCCAGGGCCGCAGTTCACTTTGACGCCATGCATGATGAAGCAACTGAGTCACCAGTGCAACTTGACGTCGCTTACTTTGGAGTACATTAATATTAATTGTAACACGGTGAGTTATTCCTTATCATTTCAGCCGAAGTTGACTGTACTGAATGCCATCATAATTTCTGTGCAAAGACGTCCAAGAAATGCCTCGTTTGTTTATAGGCGGGTTATATTAAATTCATCATCATCATCATCAGGTCATTTTAGTTTCCACTACAGGAGCACGACCCTCTCTCATCCGTCTCAGACAGAAGGAGGATTTGGCCTACACTCCCCACGCTGGTCAGACGGGTTGGGGAGGCCTGATCGATGTTTTATAATGTATTTCCCTTAGTCGCCTTGTACGACATCCATGGGAAGAGACGGAGTGATTCTATTCTAGTCTGCCGGAAAACACACGGCCAATTATATTAAATTGCACCCACCATACTCTGACGTTTTCTGTCTCGAAATAGGCTGAATGTTTGATAAAATAAAATTAAAAATGATGTCAGGATTTGTATTTTCACTTCTTAAAGAGATTTTAGTTTTTTTTTTTTTTATACTACGTCGGGTGGCAAACAAGCATACGACCCGCTTGATGTGAAGCCGTAGCCATATTAACGCTCGCAATATAAAATTACGCTCGCGCGCCGCCACCCCCGCTGCCATCGCAGCATCTTCTTCCTTTCTGGTGACCTCACTCACTCGCAGGAACACAACAGCCCTCAAGGGAACCGTTATTTGGCTGCGGTATTCTGTTAGGTGGAGGTAATTACCCAGTCGGGTAGCTTACAATTACGCTACCTACCTCTCTTTTCGCCAGAGCTTCGTTTGTCAGTCAGCAGGGTGGACCGCTTGCAGGTGAAGTTGGCTTTGGTTCAAAGATGTTGATGAACCACTTACACCCCAAAATAAACAAGTTTTTGAAGCACTCTTTCACTATATTGCACACACTAACTCTACACTTTATTTTGAGCCATACGTAGTCTGAATAAGTTTGTATTCTAAAATTATACATTCGATAAAAAATATCTTTATGACGCACATCACTAAAGACCTGCCCCCTTACCACCATCTCTTATTGCGATTCAAAAACTGAATAGATTGCTTATTCATACCAATGAATAAGCGACTCTATTCTATTTGAAATAGAGTCGCTTATTCATTGGTATGAATAAGCAATCTACTCAATTATTGAATCGCAATAAGGGATGGTGGTTAGGGGGCTGTAGAACAGCATTATATGTGCCTTCAAACGTAGTTGTTAATTTTTATGAAACTTCATGAGCGGAGAAATGTCACAGATGCCATCTTAACGTGCCTCAAGAGTAATAATATGTGTTTTTTTTTACAGACTGGTTTAAATTTATTCCCACCGACATTAAAGAAATTGTCTCTGTGCGGGACCAAATGTTTCAACCTGCCATTGGACAAGTCCTTCCTTTTTAAGATACAAGACTGCTTACCACAATTAGAGGTGAGTGTTGTGTTTGATACCGGTTTAAAATAAATAGTTTTTTGATGCAATAAAATCACTTGTACTACTTCACTTAATTAAAATTATTTTTACCGACCGGTTTTGCTTTTACATCGTTATTAGAAACCATACTGATAATAGTAGAAGGGTTTTTATTGAATGAATGAATAAACGAATGAATGAGTGAACGAATGAACGAACGAACGAATGAATGAACGAATGATATAACGAATTAATGAACGGACGAACGAACGAACAAATGAATGAACGAACGAACGGATGAACACATGAATGAACGAACGAATGAGATAACGAATGAACGATCGAACGAATGAACACAAATGAAAGAATGAGATAATGAACGAATGAACGAACGACCGAATATACGGATGAATGAATGAATGCACGAATGAACGAACGAATGAATTATGAATGTTTATTTGCATGAATGGATATATTTATTTGCATAAATAACACTTAACCCCACCTCTAATCTAAACTGTTGAACATTATTTGTCATAATTTTTTCAGAGTATAGACATGTCAGAGTGTGAATGGATGGAGCCGCCTTCTCTCCTACCTCTCAGTAAGATGGAAAGCCTTCAGAGACTCTACCTTAGAGACTGCTACAGGTTGAGTGAATTCGTGGCCTACGCTTCACTCTCGACTCGTTATGGGTTCAGGAATTTAAAGGTAATTTAAAACCCCATCGTTTAACGTGAGACGTGCCCCCCCCCCCCCCCCCCTAGCCAAGTGTAATTCGTGGTGTAACGAACGTTAGATAGATCACGTGTCATTTGTCAAAATCTAACATTTTAGTATGAGAATTGACAAATGTCACGTGATCTATCTAACGTTCGTTACGCTACGAATTACACTTGGCTAGGGGGGCAGGGGGCCTACCGCCGAAGCTGAAGGCGATTGCCATTGGAATTTTTGATCGTAAAAATAAATCGTCAGAGTAGGCTGGTGGTAATTGTGTTAAGATTAGCTGGTGGAAACCCTAGAGCTACACCGACTGAGCTGATGAATAACTTTAACCTAAGCCCTATATAATAAAAAAAAAAACCGGCCAAGTGCAAGTCGGACTCGCGCACGAGGGGTTCCGTACCATCATCTATAAAACCGGAAAAAAAAACACGTTTGTTGTATGAGAGCCCCCCTTAAATATTTGTTTTATTTTAATTTAATTATTTATTTTTATAGTGAACATACAACTAAATATTCTGTGAATATTTCAAGCGTTTAGCTGTTGCCGTTATCAATATCGAGCAAAAACAAGCGAAAAAATCACGTTTGTTGTATGGGTGCCCCCTTAAATATTTATTTTATTATATTTTTTAGTATTTGTTGTTATAGCGCCAACATAAATACATCATCTGTGAAAATTTCAACTGCCTAACTATCACGAGTCATGAGATACAGCCTGGTGACAGACGGACGGATGGACGGACGGACAGCGGAGCCTCCGTAATAGGGTCCCGTTTTACCCTTTGGATACGGAACCCTAAAAAAACCGATTGTAATCGGCTTCATCTTCGGCGGTAGGGTATCCCTGTATCCCGGCAGTGCGATGAATAAGTGTTCACAGTGATGATGTATATTTCCAGTATTTGGATCTCCGCGGTTCTCCGCTAGGTGACTCTGAAGTGTCGGCGCTAGGGTGGCTCCCTCTACTTGAAGAGCTGTACCTCTCTGCTCCGGTACAGCTTCCTGGAGGTGCTTCCACCGAACACACCCACTATAAGGACGATGTCTTACCGCCTAATAAAGAACTGGACGATTGGGAGAAACAGGTAAAAAATATTACCTTTTTAACCGACTTCAAAAAAAGGAGGAGGTTCGACTGAATGTTTTTTTTTTTATGTATGTTCTTCGATACCTTCGCGAATTGTGAACCGATTATCAAAAATCTTTTTTTATTTGAAAGAGTATGATTGCAAGGTGGTCCCATATTCACCAAGTCAGGGTCTGATGATGGGATCCCAGAAAAATTTAGTCCCAAAAAAAATCTCATTCTTGAAGACGGTTATTTTTAAATCAACTTTATTATAGTACACTAGCTGGCCCGTCAGACGTTGTCCTGTATTGTTAACAATGAATATTGAATAGGTTACTTGACCAATGTTTTTTTCGGTTTGATATGTCGGGACGTCTCAATAATATAACCATAGGTGAAAGAATTACTTCGATAGCACAGAAATCTCTCGAGATATGTTAATTTGTAGAAATCACAATTTTGGACTTTGCCGAAAACGCTCCGTACAAAAGGCTACTGAGTTATGACGTCACAGGTTTGTAATTTGTATGCATCAAAAATGAAATTTGTACGACAGCTATGTTAAGTGTTACATTTATGTAATTAGTATCATAATAAAAGTTATAGTATTTTTTATTACTTCTCCAATGGAAATATTATTTTTTAATAATTTCATACTTTTAAAATGGACTTTCCCGCCAAACTTTGATCGACCCTAAAATAAGTCGGACGGAAGGTATTAGAATGAAAGTTTGCAGATCTTTATAGACATCATCAGGTTATTCTAGTCTCCACCACAGGAGCACGGCCCTCTCTCGTCCGGCCTAGACAAGGAGGATTCGGCATACACTCCCCCCGCTGGCCAGACGGGTTGGGGAGGCCTGATCGATGTTTTATAATGTATTTCCTTTAGTCGCCTTGTACGATATCCACGGGAAGAGACGGAGTGATTTTATTCTAGTCTGCCGGAAACCACACGGCCAGACATATAGACAGACAGTTGTTATTAGATGACAGTCGTTAAGCTAAGTCAATGGCCTTTGCGCGGCTTGAAACCACTGGCCTCCGCCAACCCGCAGTTGAGCAGCGTGGTGCTCTAGACTTCTTCGGTTGAGGGGAGACCCGTATCCCTGCAGTGTGCTGAATAAGGGTTGACGAAAAAGATGTGTAAGGGGCCATCCATAAATTATGTCACACGTTAAGGGGGAGGGAGGGGGTGGACAAAGTGTGACAT
Organism: Hypsopygia costalis; assembly: GCA_937001555.2. Taxonomy (NCBI): domain Eukaryota; kingdom Metazoa; phylum Arthropoda; class Insecta; order Lepidoptera; family Pyralidae; genus Hypsopygia; species Hypsopygia costalis. Next base: position 4,015,942 of record OW443355.2, read on the forward strand.
TGTGTGACAAGGGGATGGGAGGGGTCCTAAATTTTGTGACGTAACTTGTGTACGGTCTCTTAACGGTTTGAAGGTTGCAGAATGGATACACAACACTATGAGTTCACTCAGTTTATTCGTATCACTTCAATAATATACAGTTTACAACACGGTAGTAAAGTACATAAGTATATAACAGTATACTAATATGAATTCGGCAAAGGTACTATACACGACTAACTATGCTATCAACGTGTGCGGCGCGATTCGATGTTACTAGGCGACTGGCGTTGCCTGTGAACGACGCCACGAAATATGCTGACACGAACCACGTGTGTCCGGTGTGTCCCTACAGAAGTAATAATAGTACTTTATGAAACTGTTGCATAATAAGGGTTATTAAAATACGTGTGTGAGTTTATAACATGAGCCGAAGGCGAATGTTGTAATAGACCACACGAGTATTTTAATACCTAATTATGTGCAGTTTCATACACTACTTTATCTAATCTCATGAAATATATGATAATAATATTTTAAATACGACCATGAAGTTAATTTAACAGCTATAATTCTTACTTATAAATCCATTTGCAGATCGAGCATGCGTAGTGCGCATGCGCCGCGTTCACAGATTATGTAGAAAAATTTTGCAAAATTGCAATGTATTTGCATTGCAACCTGTTTAAAATACCTGTATCCAGGGTTGAAGCTGTATCGAAATGGTAAAAAAGTTATTTTACGATACAGTTGTCCATACAAGAGCTGTATCGAAAAATAACTTTTTAAATTTATTTTGATAGCTTGTGCGTAAAGACTGTCATTAAGATACTGTGTTTAGTTTTTTAATGTGTAAATTTCAGTATGAGATTAGATAAATAAATAAATTTTCATATTGTTCAGGAGCCGAGCTATTTTAAAACTGAAGTTAAACAACGCAAGTCCAAAGGTCAAAGCAAACATCGAAATGGTCAGAATAACAACAAATGCTTCCACGGTTTAGAATTCAACCAGTGCATGGAGGGCGTCAGGTAATAAACTCATTAGCATTTTTGAAGAATTATTATTAGTGTGTTAAAGACCGGATGACATTGATTCCAGAGACGTAAAGTTATTTGTTAAAAAAAACTACTGTAAACCTGTCTGATCATCTAATTGACAAGAATTTATAAAATGCATGAATGGTGTGATTAAAAAACTATTATGTGCCTAAGTGGTGGAGCACAGAAGAGAACACTGTTATTGTGTCATTCACTCACAGGTACAAATAAATAAATATTTCTGGACAATTTACACAGCGCCATCTAGTCCCAAATTAAACGCAAAGCTTGTTCTATGGGTACTAGATAACTGATAAATGTACTTAAATACATTTTTTTTGTAAATACATACTTAAAATACATAGAAAACACCCAGACTATGACAAACAGACGTGTTCATGCACACAAATGTTTGTTTTGTGCGGGAATCGAACTCGCGACCTCGGAGTCAAAGTTGCCATTGCTAGCCATTCGGCCACCGAGCTCGTGAAATAATTCTAATTTAGGTTTTACAGCAGTACTACTGTTTATTATTATTATTATTTTTTATATGATAGGGCAGCAAACAAGCATGTGAGTCACTTGATGGAAAGCAATCACCACCACCCAATGAGATCAGCAACATCAAGGGGTCGCCGATTCGTTGCCAGCCTGTACTCTTTCCTTCCTTTCTTTCTTTCTGGTGACTTCACTCGCAGGTACACTGCAACCCTCAATTGAATTGTTTTTTGGCTGCGGTATTCTGTGAGGTGGAGGTACTTCCCCAGTCAGTAGCTGACAAATACGCTGTACTATTGCTCTACTTCTCTTATGTTAGAGCCTCTTTTGCTGATTGGCAATGTGCACCACGTGCAAGCAAGGTTTGCTTGATCTTGATGACCAACTTATTCCTCACTAAATTCTATTCTGAATTCTGAACTACTGTAATTGTAATACTTCTGCTCCCTTCGCTTCTTCAACTGGAGCAAGAAATCTTCTAGGTTTATGTACTTTATTGAAATGTGTTCGTATTTGCTTTCAGAGAAAACAACACATATCAGACATACGACAAAGATAATGAAGCAGAAAACGATTTGAAACGCAAAATTGATGATGACTCGGACGAAACTGACGCTAAACCAGGTCCATCTAAACGCACTAAAACAGATCAAAACTCATCTCAAGAGATGACATCATCTAGCGAAGGAGATGATAGTTCTGATAATGATGATGATGCATATGTAGTGCCAACTAAAAAGTCACGCCCAAATGGTACTGTAGACGGTCCAAGCACATCCGAAAATCAACCAGAAAGTGCAGATAATCAAAATGGAGAACCTACCTCAACTTGCCAAAATGCAAAGCCCAAATCCAAAAAGAAAAAACGTAGGAGTCAAAGTGAAGATGCAAATAGAAATGAAGCTGATAATAACCAACCTGAAAATGGACAGCGGAACAGAGTTCTTCGTCCAAGTGCGCACGTTTTATACGTTAACGTCGGCCAGCAACTTCATACAGTCTATCGCCTAGCTATACCTAATGAGCCTGGAGGTGGATTACATGTTATAAATAATGTTCGATCGAGGAATAATATGGGACACATTCTTTATACCCCAACTCCTCAAATCGATGCGAGTGTATTAGTGACTGATTCAGGTGTCAGAGCCTTTGGACACTCAGATGATTGTGTAAACTACGTCCACATAGGCCCTCCAGGGCCTCAACCTGAAGGTAGCCATCGTCCTACGAAGTCAAACCTCAGGGTTTTATCTATAACTGGTTATAGACATATTTCTAACAGGAGTTTGGAGCATTTGGCGACAGCAGCGCCACGTTTAAGAGTACTGAATTTTAGTGAAACTAGGGTCACTAGTGAGGGAGTGGAGGCTTTTAAAGCGTTACGACCGGATGTAGAGGTTGTATTTAGCGAATATAAGGCGAAAGAGGAATGAAAGGCTGTAATGTAATATATAAGATTTGTGCAAAGGGCATTGCTCAACTCAAATGGTCTGAATTAAATGCAAAATATCAAAATTAAACTATATAATCACAGATATGTCTCAGAATTGATTTATTATAAAAAATATTATTATATTTTAGGTTATGGCTTTAGGTCAGTGGCTAATTATATCTGGAATAAGAACATATTAGCTTTCAAAGCTTCTGTCTATGAATCAAGTCATAGATAGAGAAGCTTTGATATCTGAACTATATAATTACAGTTACTTTTAAGAATGAATTTATTATAATATAATTATTTTTAAATTGTTTTATAGCCAGGGTCTAATTAGGAACAAGTTGAAATAGAAAGTTCTATTTATTTTAAATACACATTTTTAGGCATGTTTTGAAATATATATTATTTACATTATTTATTATTTATGTTGATTAAAATCTAATCTTGTTTAGTAAACTATCAATATAATTAATAATACCGACTGAAAGCAAATTGAATGCCGTATAATTTAGATAAAGTATCAATATTATTAATAGCTTGGTGTTCGAATGGCCATTTTACTCCGAGGTCGTGGGTTTAATCCCCGCACATGACAAACATTTGTGTGCGTGAAAATGCATGTTTGTCTTGGTCTGGGTGTTTGCTATGTATTTTAAGTATGTATTTACAAAAAAAAAGTATTTAAGTATAATATCAGTTATCTAGTACCTATAGTACATGCTTAGCTTAGTTTGGGACTAGATGGAGGTGTGTAATTTGTCCAGGAATATTTATTTATATTTACATATAATATTAAAAGAGTATATTAACATTGGAGAATGAGACTGAAAAGTATCTATAATAAATTTGTTTAAAATATATTTGTTAATAGGTAGACATACCGAAATAAAATAAAAATAACTACAAATATGCATTTGGATAATTTCGTCTTTATTGGAATGGCAATCGAAAACAGTATTTATTGTACTGTTTTTTTTTATTGAATAATTACCAGTATATTAGTACACAAAACATTATAATACAAAATTTTCACAATATAGCTGGCGACCGTGATTCTATCCACGATATTTCTTTTTAATACCCCTTATAGGTGTTCCGGTTTTTTCCGGCAATTCTAATAAATGGTATGAGTTTGTAATAACCTGTGAAATTTATATTCTTAGCTTTTTTTTTTAAATTGATTGAGCAATGTCCTATGAAATATTTGTACTGATAAGACTAGCATTATGAATATAAGATTTTTGATGTGAATCCGATGATATATAACGAATAACATGTACTTTTAAAAGCATCACGTAAAATTTTATACAATAAGCAATTATTTCGTAAAAAAGCAACAATGTTTGATGCACTTACAACGAGGGATCGGAAACCGAAATAACAAGTGTGACAGTTAATATCGAATTCGATTACCGATAAAATCGGTTATCGAATTAAAGGTCATGATCAGCGCGTGAGATTACATCTTCGACAGTCGGTCCACTTCGTAGTTAAGTGTGTTCCTTTCCATTTCAGAAGAAACGATCACAATAACCGAAGCGTTTCGATTCTGTTTAACGGATATAATTCGGCAACCGGTTTTTGGTAACCTTTATTTATTTCGGTTAAAAATCAATTACCGCATTACTCCGCGATGACTTACTTAGTGCGTGTTTTTTGGTCACATTCGAACGTGTTAACGTTTACAAGCCGACCAAATTGAGAAAACGTTTCATATTGTGGATTTATCAGACGCGTGTTACATATCCAAATTAACTGAGATGCTCACTTCAAAATGTGAGCAAGTAAGCCACATAATTTTGATATGTAACACGCGTCTTATAAATTCACAACATGAGAGTTCGTCTCTATTTGGTCGGAACGTTTACGTTAACATGATCGAACATCATCATCATCATCATCATCATCATCATCATCATCATCATCAGGTCAATTTAGTCTCCACTACAGGAGCACGACCCTCTCTCGTCCGTCCTAGACAGAAGGAGGATTTGGCCTACACTCCCCACGCTGGCCAGACGGGTTTTGGGGAGGAACGTGATTGAACGCGGACAAAAAACTCGCATTAAGCACTGAAGTGAGTGTTAGATATTTTAAGTCGCGCGAAACTTGCGTAGCATCACAACTTTTCGATCTCCTTCGTCGTTATCGAATTCACGAAAAATATATATAGTACCCCGAATTCTGCCATAAATGTTCATTAGAAATTTAATTTAATAATAGCTCAAGTATAATTTCTAATATCAATAGGTAGACCCGTCATTGACGTTTGTATACTTTCACGCAAAAGTAGTCCTTGTTAGAATGGTTATTTAGGTCGTCTTTTGTATGATAAACGATTAACTTTTTTCGAGATGAGAGCCCTTTATTGCTTTACATTTCTCACTAGAGTCAACGCAAAATAAAAGGCCCGTTTTGACATGTCTTCGTGACATAACTAGTGATGTAACCAAACGACTCGTTACTCGATACTTACGATAAATCGATTCAAGTTTGCATGAGTATTTGATAAATTTGAATATGTATTGTAAAGTGTATTGGATTAAAGTTCTGATTAGAAAATTTTACTTAAACTTTGATATTGTAGGTACTTTGAAATGATACAATGTTACGAATGTAAGTAAATAAATAAAACAATAGTAAAATAAATAAAAGTAAGTAAATAAATAAAACCGGCCAAGTGCGAGTCGGCCTTAAAAAAAAAGTTACTTTCATCGATTTATTTTTTTCCTTAACCGATTATTAATAGTCTGTGGACAATATGAAGAATGTAATTACCTTCAGAACATTTCGATTAGTAAAAAATAGAGAACTTCACGGGCGTGAACTGTCAAAACGGGCCTTTTAATTTGCGTTAAGTTTAATAGCTAGATAGAAGATTAAATCAAATGTTTATTAAAGATCTGTGTCATATTGGCGCATTATCTATCTCTCTCGCTCTAATATATGAAGAAAAAACACGTGAAAAGTTCATACCTATATGAATCTCATTTTGCGTATAAGATCGTAATACGCAAGTGTCCCAAATCAGTATGTATTACTGATTATGCATTTAGTAATTATTCTTACTCATCACACTGCTGCGATACGGGTCTCCCCTCAAACGAAGAGGTTTAGAGCGTATCCCACCAAGCTGCTCAACTGCGCGTTGGCGGAGTGCATGAGCCTTTAAACACATTATTTGTCAAATTATTGGGCCTTCTGTGTGTAAAATGTTTTTTTTTTAATAATCGAGCCCGGTGGTATAATTGCTAGCAATGGCCACTTTGACTCCGAGGTCGCGGTTTCTATCCCCGCACAAGACAAACATTTGTGTGCATGAACATGTCAGTTTGTCTTAGTCTGGGTGTTTTCTATGTATTGTATGTTCGTATTTACAAAAAAAACGTACATATATCAGTTATCCAGTACCCATAGTACAAGCTTTGCTTAGTTTGGGACTAGATGGCGCTGTGAGATTTGTCCAGGGATATTTATTTATTTTAAATAATGAAATTAAAAGTCTGATATTTTTTTTGTTGATTAAATTTCTTTTTATTTTACATTAAATCATTTATTATCTGTACCTAATGATTTTATACTGCTTTAAACATGACAAAAACGAACAGCCGAAAAGTGAGCCAATTGTCTTACCTCACAATAGGCTATTTGACCAACATTATTTTCGGTTTGATATGTAGGGACGTCTCAATAATATAACCATAGGTGAAAGAATTACTTCGATAGCACAAAAATCTCTCGAGATATGTTAATTTGAAAATCACAATTTGATACTTTCCCGAAAACGCTCCATACAAAAGACTACTAGTTATGACGTCACAGGTTTGTATTTTGGATGCCATATCTATAGAGATATAATAGCAATGTCTAATATTACATACCTATATTGGGCTTTGTATAGCTCTCTCCCTCTCTATCTCTATCTCTCTCTGAGACGGAAAGAGATGTTATACAATTTTTTTTGCAGTTGAGACCAGGGACTAACAACGTTGCAATATAATCGTAAGTAACTTTCGTCAGCGGTATTTCCGAACAATTACGACATGGGAGTCTTAAAAATGAGAGTCTTTATTTCCCTTAAAAGGCTGGCAAAGGATCGGCGACCCTTGTTGTTAGGCATAGGGCCTTCGCTCCCCCCCCCCCCCCCCTCTCTATATACATATGTAAAAGATACTTGTTCAACAAATACCGTTATTTTCAGTAATGACGTCCCGTTTAGTGTCGATACTGAAATTACATTATTAATACCGATTTGTTTATAACGTTACCCATTATCAAAGTAAAGCGTTGTTGCCAGCACTACTGCCAACCTCCCACCGCACATATAATGTTATAAATACTATAGATATGCTACAAGCGTCAAAAACGTACACCCGAAATGTGACCCAATTGTCTCACCTAGCAATTAGTTCGCACAAACGAGTCGTCGTTTCTGACGTTTGTGACAATTGATTGAAATAAGTAAAAATGCTGTCTTCTGTATTACGAAAATGCACAATTTATGCAGATAAAGTAATTAAAATCCGAGGTATCATATATCATACAAGTACACAATAATATTTGATGTTAACGCGTGTTTTGGGTTAATTTGAGTTTAAATTCTGAGTGCATAATGGCGCCTTTTTTCCTTTATATGTAAAGGAAAAAAGGCGCCATTATGCACTCAGCGAGAGAAAGAGATAGCAAGTGTTATTAAAGCGCCGAGATGATAAGAATAGCCATAGTTTCCCAGGATATTTCTCCCACCATTTTCCTCATGGAATAAATATTATTGAGTAGGTACCGTTATTTATAAGTATATTAATAGGTATTGATAAATTTAAAAAACCGTCATTTCAGTCCCTGGTTGAATCTGCAAGTGTTGCAAGCATCTATATACGATGTTTCATCCATCGAGCAGGTTATGGTGTATTTGTAACTTTTGTGATATATAATAAAAAATAGCCGCCCGTTCCGGGTCGCTAATGCAAATTGAAAATGGCGGACAAAGGACGCCTAATTTCGAATAAGATTACAAATGTGTTTGACGTAACGAAGTGTAATAATTAGTATAAAGAATATTTAGCATTACCAATTATAAATGTTTTTTGGAAGAGAATATTTTTTTTTTGTGATAATTTGTATTAAATTTATATTTAAAGTATGGTTTAAAACTGGCCAACTCCTGGCCGCCCTAGGCTGCTTTAGACCGTCTCTTAGCCGCCCTAGGTCGTGTCTTGGCCACTCTAGGCCATGTATTGACCGCCCTAGGCTGCTCTGGACATCACATTCGTAAACCACCACATTCGCAAAACATCATATTCTCAAAATATCATAATCTTATAAAACCACATTCGCAAAATACTAATACCATTTTTGTGATATCACATTCAAAGTACATGATTGTACTTTGAATGTGGTATCACAAAAATGGTGTTTCATTTTATTTTTATTGAAAAGTTTCGTAACTGTGTAGTAACTGGTGCATAAAGCCGCCGTCGGCATTATTTTTTGGAGCCCAGTGTCCTTTTTTGAAAATATGATGTTTGGAGAATGTTGTGTTTTGCGAATGTGATCTTATAAGATCATGATATGTTGAGAATATCGTGATTTGCGAATGTACTCTTTTGAGAATATGATATTCAGCGACGGAGGGCCTGACCGCCCTAGGCTGTTCTAGACCGTTCTAGCCGCCTTAAGTGGTGTCTTGGTTGCCCTTAGTTGAATCTTGATCAACCCAGGGCGAGTCCTGGCCGCCCTAGGTTGCCCTAGGCCGTGTCTTGGTCGCCGTAGGTGGTGTATTGGCCGCCCTAGGTCGTCTTATGGCCACAAAAAAAACCCTAAACAAACACAGCGGCTTCCCGATACGATTCTGAATAAGTAATTGATGGCAATTAATTTGAATATATCTTCAAATTTATGTATACATACAGTAAGCAGTAAAAATAATATTTCTTTATTATTTTACTTCTGTGAAATTGTTATGTGAAACAAGTGTGAAATAGAATGGTATTCAATAAAACTACATAATTATGAACAAAAGATTTGTTTTTTTTTGTACACTCAATGAAAGTAATAAGTAACCTGGACCCCCGATTATAAATCACATTTTCTCAAAATTGCATCAATGGATTAATACATTTTCACGTGAATGCGTCTTTAAAATTGCTTCCATAGGGAGGCAATTAAAAAAAACGAATCAATTAAAATCAAATCAAAATATATTTATTCCTTGGACTTTATAAAGCACTTCGTCGTCATACAAATTAAATATAAGAACATGTATCTAAATCATTACTACTCTAAATCCGCTGAGCTTATATTCACTTTCATCACACTATCTTGAATGTGAAAGTGAATTTAAGTGCCAGTTCCGGCGACGGGGCTTCTTGAGAAGAACAGGCAAGAAACTCAATGCCGACTCTTTTAATTGCCAATATCGTTACATTAAATACAAATACAATCATTAACATAACATAACAAGAGCAATTCATGAATTGAATGATAACAAAATCAGGGGATTTGGTGTTGCAGCTACAAATCTATCATCTCCATCCAAAATTGAATCACACCACTGGATAGATGAAGGATCAAAGCATTTATTACCCTAAGTAAGGACTATGGAACATCGAGTGCGGGGGAGTGGGAAGCGCTGCCATTTTGAGATAATTTTAGTGCGTACAACGTATTCACTTACAACATATGGCCGTGTGGGTTCCGGCAGACTAGAATAGAATCACTCCGTCTCTTCCCGTGTATGTCGTACAAGGCGACTAAGGGAAATACATTATCAAACATCGATCAGGCCTTCCCAACCCGTTTGGCCAGCGTGGGGAGTGTAGACCAAATCCTCCTTCCGTCTAGGACGGACGAGAGAGGGTCGTGCTCCTGTAGTGGAGACTAAAATGAACCTGATTATGATGCATATCATCATCATAATCAGGTTCATTTTAGTGTGTGGCCGTAATCCAGCCACACACCTTATTTTAATCCATTTAGTTGTACCATATGGTTTTCATTTCTCCGTTTAACATGTCCATAACATTTGAACCATTATTTATTAACTCTAATTGGCCAATTAGAACAATTTCTTTTACGATTGTCAACTATTTTATAACACTTCTTAACGAGCGCATACGTTTAAAAAACATTTTTTGTTCCAATTCGAAATGGATAGAATGAAGTTGTTTTTCGTTTTATTATTTTTAAATATAATTTTAATTGTTTTATGTGGATATCCACCGGTAAGTAACTAATACTAGGCAGGATTCTAGCCCACGGGGCTGAAACAGAGATTGAGTGGAGCGAGTAAATTCGCTGAGTGTATGTTTTCCGTTGATTTCAATGGAAAATGTATTTGATGATCATTCCTCAAGGACATGATCGATCTCAATTTTTTTTCGACACAAACCTCAAGCATTTCGAGGTCTTTAATGTGACAATTTTCATCAAAATCGGTACAGTGGTTTTGGAGCCAATTCTTTTCCAAGAATTATTTTTCGGCGTATGTGTCAAGCAGCAATGACGTTTCGTTCGCTCCACTCAATAAGAGACATGAGAACGAGAAGTCAATAAATGTTTTATAAGCTTTCATTTAGATTCATCGCTATGTCTATAATCAAATTTTGTTAAAGACCCTCTTCCCCGTAGCCGATTGAGCTGAAATTTCGCACACTCGTTTGGTTCTCGTGATAATATACGATTAAATAAATGGCGAAATGTCGGTCGTCACAAATTGTCAATTCATAATTTCAACTTTAACCCCTATGATGTGGCTTGGTGAGCTAAACACGTAAACGAGTAAGTGAAAAAAAAAAAACCTCTACTTTCATACTGAAATGGAAAACTCACACTCGTATTTTAAGAACTCTAATTATGCAACAGTTTCTATAAACTACTATTTTACTTACTTTGACGAGCTCGGTGGCGTAGCGGTCAATGACGCGGCTTCGACACCAACGCTCGTGGGTTCGATTCCCACATAGGACAAACATTTGTGTGCATGAACATGTCTGTTTGTCTTAGTCTGGGTGTTTTCTATGTATCATAAGTATGTATTTACAAAAAAAAAATGTATTTACGTATGTTTATCAGTTGTTTAGCACCCATAACACAAGCTTCGCTTACTTTGGGGCTAGATGGCGCTGTGTAATTTGTATGACAATATTTATTTTATTTATTATTATATTATTTACATATTAGGGGGGGGGGGGGGGAGCCTCTTTTTTTAAGTGTGAGACACCTGTGTGTGAAAGAGCCACTCTTTCGTAACAAATGGTTTTACAATTAATATAAATAATCTGCATACATGTTTATGTAATTATTTATTTAGATATCTACTTTATATTTTAACGAAAATATAAGGAATCATAAATTGAAAGTCGTGCATCATTGAGCGATGCAGAGAGCAATGCTCGACATTTCTCTACGGGATCGAATCTGGAACGAAGAAATTCGACGGAGAACCAAAGTTGTTAACATAGGTCTCAGAGTCGGCAGGCTAAACTGGCAGTGGGCTGGCCACATCTGCCGAGTCACTGATGGCAGATGGGTGAGGAAAGTCCTAGAGTGGAGTACACGTATGGGGCGATTATCTTTACAAGTAGTATTGTGGATATACATATTTAGACTTTTATACAATATGTACAATATACACTCTATACTATGATTTATTATATTTTATTTTACTTCAATTTTTTTTTCTCTTATTTTGGTTGAATACCATTTTTTTTATTGTATTATGTATAATGATAATATTGTATGGCTATTTAAAAAAGACCTATATTGACAGAGTTTCTTTCGGCATTTCTACTCGTCAATGGTCATTCCGAAATGCTGGTAGATAAAAAAATATACTTAATTGTAAAAGACGTGTCTAAGTGCCCGCGAGGGCCCACAGAATAAAGAATTTTGACTTTGACTTTGACTTTGATGAAGCATCGAACGCTCCCCCCCCCCCCCCCCCCCCCCCCCTCCCCCTCTAGGTATCTATAGACCGATGACCTCAAGGGAACGGCCGGAAGCGGAAAGGGGCGGATCGCATATTGTGAAATGCATTTATTTAACTTAAAACTCTATTGTATACTTATGTAATATATCTATATTTCTTATGGTTAGTGGTAGACAGAGACACAATTGATTTAATTGTCATTAAAGTTTAAGTGACGTCTCTGAGTGCGACACTAAATAGATAAATAATATATAGGCATTAGCGAAGGCCTATGTCTAGCTGTGGATAGATACAGGCTGATGATGATGAGGTAACTAATAATTCCATTATTTAAGGTCGGTGACGAAGTCCAAGCTGGCAGCGTTCTGCTTCCAGCATCACGTCGAGGACGGTACCTCGCCAACATCGTCAGGAGACAGGCAGTGGTAAGTATCCTTCTTGTATTTTCTTAGAATTTTGCTCCTCAAAATAGAGAAAGAATACTTAGAACAAAATAGAATAATGAATAAGAAGATGACGGGCCCGGTGGTCGAATTGCTTGCAATAGTCACTTTGATTCCGAGGTCGCGGGTTTGATCCCCGCACAAGACAAACATTTGAATGGTACAGGCAAAGATCAGAGAATGTCCTAATCAATAGATTTTGAGAAAAAAACAGTTAAAAGTTCTGAAGTATTTACATTGAGATGCGTATGTAAACTTTTACTTTGCCTTTTTGGCGACATCTATTTACTTTAAAAAAAAAACGTTAGGGATTGGAAATTAAACTACCCTATGGTATTTTTATTCCATTTTTTCTGTTTTTTATCGCGTATCTTTTTCTTTTCTTTATAGACATAATATATAGGTGTTTTGGATAATAAATTATGTATAAAGATTAATAATATTTATGGCTATAGGACGGTACGGGCATAAAGTTCAACAAAGATGCAGATAGAGTAAGTAACTATTTTACTTCAAAATAAGGGCTTAGTGTATAAACACACTATGCCGAAGGTACGTACATAGAGTTTAATCAGAAAAGAAATTAGTATGAGTAGCAAGTTTTTAGAATTTGATTTCCCCTCTTAGCCATGAGAGAAACAGCTAAATGGCAAATAAGGCATTAAAAGCTCTAAGAGATGGCTTATGAATGGCTTTATTTAATTATAGTATTTGGGTAAACACCTTAAGCTGTCGGACTCGGCTATTAGCATTCGATTGCAGTCGTTAAATCAGTCGTTAAATTTGGATTGATGGGTATCAATCCAAATTCATTTTACTACTGTGAATATAGAGACTCTACCACGCAGCTCAATTGCTCGAAGGTTCAAGGAGGCCAGTGTTTTCAACCCCTCAAAAGCCATTGACTTGGTTTAACGACTGTAATCGAATGCTAATAGCCGAGTCCGACAACTTAAAGTATTTACCCGAATACTAACTTAAACAAATATTTGCTTAAAGTATTTAACAAATAAGTATGGGTATACTCGATTAGTAAAACATAAACATACATTTGGCCCATCAATTTTATTTGTTTGTTTGTAATATCTTAATTGTACTCGAATATATTTGATTCAATATAGCCATCGTAGGTAAGAAACTATGTTCAAATTATAAAGCACATTAGACTTTTTTTGTATAACAAGCGAAAGACTGACGTACACTTATCAATCTGATGATGATAATGCACTTCATATTCAGTTTTTATTCAAACAGTGACACGACAATAAAAATCTTAAACTTAGTATATATTATTTCTCGACAGGGCGCAAGTATACTTCCTTGCGACTCCCTGTCGTGAATATCAGACAATTTTGTTGAAATAAAATGAATTATATTTATATGAATTTATTACTGTAAATGTGGTCGGTTGCAGGTGAAAGATATCATAATGTTGTCATACACATTTAGGCTTAGTAGACATGTAATAGACATTTAAAGTTACTTCGTTCTAAAATCTAGGGTGAAAATTTATTGTTTTTTTTTTTTTTTTTTTATACTACGTCGGGTGGCAGACAAACATACGGCCCGTCTGATGTGAAGCGGTTACCGTAGCCATATTAACGCTCGCAGCATAAAATATCGCTCGCGCGCCATTACCCCCGCTGCCATCGCAGCATCTCCTTCCTTTCTGGTGACCTCACTCACTCGCAGGAACACAACAGCCCTCAAGGGAACCGTTATTTGGCTGCGGTATTCTGTGAGGTGGAGGTACATTCCCCAGTCGGGTAGCTTACAATTACGCTCCCTACCTCTCTTTTCGCCAGAGCTTCGTTTGTCAGTCAGCAGGGTGCACCGCGTGCAGGTGAAGGTGGCTTTAGTTCAAAGATGTTGATGAACCACTTACACCCCAAAATATTTTCTAGATACCTCCACCTCAAGTATATTTTTTTTATACAAATTTAGATGAACGCCGACGCAAAGAAGAAAGTGGATGTGCTTTCCGAAGAGTTGTTACCTTATATAATAGCAGAACAAGAACGAAGAACAACCCTGTACAAGCGTATAATGTCTGCTATACAGAATGGAGAGAAAGGAATCACTATAGCAGAAATCAGGAATAAACCTCCTTTGCTCATAAGAAAAGGTATGAAGATAGATAGATACAAACTACCGTCACACACATACAAAAATTAAATTCAAAAACAACAGGGAGTAAACTTATACACTAGGAAACAGAACGTAGAATAAAAGATTCATGTGTGTGCTGCAGCAAGCAAATGGCCACAGTTCTGTGCGACTTTTTTGCACATCGCGCAAAAATCACTCATTTTCAGCTGTCACCTGATGGGCGATGGTTGAAGTATGAAATTAATCATTTAAATTCTATAAATTATTTACTTTAAAAAGAATATATATTGGTATTCATATTAAGTTATTTTATACTACGTTGCGTGGCTACAAGCATACGGCTTGATGTGAAGCGGTTACCGTAGTCATATTTACGCTCGCAACTAAAACATAGCTCCTTCCTTTCTGGTGATCTCACTCACTCGCAGGAACACAACAACCCTCAAGGAAATTGTTATTAGGCTGCGGTATTCTGTCAGGTGGAGGTTCCCAGTTGGGTAGCTTACAATTACGCTCTCTACCTCTCTTTTCGCCAGAGCTTCGTTTGTCAGTCAGCAGGGTGCCCGCGTGCAGGTGAAGTTGGCTTTGGTTCAAATATGTTGATGTACGTAAGTGGTTCATTAACATCTTTGAACTAAAGCCAACTTGGTTCCCATTAGTCAGTTTCTTATTTACTGATGGGCAAGTAATTTTTTTAGGTTTAATGTACCGCTGTCCTTCAAACCGTGCCCCGAAGGAGCCAGATGGGTCGGGAATCATGATGTGCGAGGACGACATCGAGCCTACTGCGATTATGTACGATTCCTGCCTGAGTGCAGAGGATAAGGATCTTTATGCCGCTGGAAATAAATACTTCTTTTGTAATAGTAAGTATAAAGTCTTAATATTCTTAGAAAAAGATTATAAACCTGATAAATTTCTATCATCTATTTTTGACGTTTTACAAATTCAAAGAGACATTTATGTTGTTAGTATTAATAACGAATCAATGAAAAACCCTACAAAAAATAATTACGGTTGGTTATTGGACGGTTGGGTAATTAATTCATTAATTACCCAACCGTCCAAATAATAATCCAAGTCCAAGTAATTATTTTCTTTATTAGATACCTTTTATTATCTCCGAGCAATATTTTATGTTGCAAGCGTTAATATGGCTACGGTAACCGCTTCACATCAGGCGGGTGCTTGTCTGCCACCCGACGTAGTATAAAAAAAAAATACCCAACCGTAATCCGTAATGGACACGGCTGTGTGTTGTACGTGAATACGTTATATGTACTAAAATTATCTCCAAATGGCAGCACTTCCCTCTCCTCCGCACGCTATGTTCCATAGTCCTTACTTAGCGTAATAAATTCTTTGATCCTTCATCTATTTAGTGGAGTGATTGAACTCTGGATGGAGATGATAGATATGTAGCTGTAACACCAAACTGTATCCCCCGATATTTATATCATTAGTTTTTTGTATTGCCTCTCTATGGAAGCAAATTGTAAAGACTTTAACTGCCAAAATGAGTACTATTTCAATAGTTAGTAAATAAATAAATATTGTCACACAAATTACACAGCGCCATCTAGCCCCAAAGTAAGCGAAGCTTGTGGTATGGGTACTAGACAATTGATAAACATACGTAAATACATTTTTTTTGTAAATACATACTTATGATACATAGAAAACACCCAGACCAAGACAAACAGACATGTCCATGTACACAAATGTTTGTCCTGTGTGGGAATCGAACCCACGAGCGTTGGTGTCGAAGCCGCTTCATTGACCGCTATGCCACGAGCTCGTCAAAGTTGATTTCAGCCCACTTGCCAGAATATTATAAATATTTTTAAAATGAAAATCGCACCTAGGTGGGATTTCAACCCAGGACCTCTTGATTACCGGTCCAGGAAGGTTTGTGATGGTGGCGAATTTTTACATTTTTTTTAATTTTTTTATACTACGTCGGGTGGCAGTCAAGCATACGGCCCGCCTGATGTGAAGCGGCTACCATAGCCATATTAGCACTCGCAACCAAATAAAATATCGCTCGCGCACCGCCACCCCCACTGCCAACGCAGCATCTCCTTCCTTACTGTAGACCTCACTCACTCGCAGGTGTTCCTGCGAGTGAGTGACACAACAACCTTTAAGGGAATTGTTATTTGGCTGCGGTATTCTGTGAGGTGGAGGTACATTCCCCAGTCGGGCAGCTTACAATTACGCTCCATACCTCTCTTTTCGCCAGAGCTTCGTTCGTCAGTCAGCAGGGTGCACCGCGTGCAGGTGAAGTTGGCTTTGGTTCAAAGATGATGAACCACTTACACCCCAATTATATTTTTCAGCTGTGAAGTTGCGGCCCTAGGCGGGGGAGATGAAGGGACTGTTTTAATTTTTATAAAATGATTACTGTTCGCTTGCCTTCTTCAGGACACAGAGTGGAAGGTCCAGAATTGCCTCGTAACGGCACCACAGTGATTGGCTGTGCACCCATGGAGCGGACTTCACTCAATTATACCTCCATGAAATGTGCCTTGGAAGATACCGATGACGTCGTGGTCCATTTTAGATACTATCCTGACAGGGTAAGTTTAAGTACACAGTGAGCGTGTACTCTACCTATACTCTAAGTACCTCCACCTCACAGAACACCGTAGCTAAATAACAATTCCCTTGAGAGTTGTTGGGTTTCTGTGAGTGAGTGAGGTCACCAGGAGGAGTTGCTGCGTAGGAAGCGGGGGTGGTGGGGGTAGGGGTGGCGAGCAATATTTCTTGTTGTGAGCGTTAATACGGTTAAAACACTCACCGCAAAGTGTAACTCACCGTCATATTTAGAGCCAAAGTCAACTTCACATGCGCGTGGTGCCCCTGCTGACGAGCGAAAGAGGTTGACGACGAAATAGGTTGATTTATTCCGAAGCTATTTATTTCCCAACTAGAGATGGGAAAAATATGGCATTTACGGTAAATGCCCAAAATGTTCTCATAAATTGCCTATTTATGCTCAAAACTAGGCATTTATTGAGCATTTATATGTACTTACTAGGCGCTTATCGTAAATGCCATTTTGCCATGGCATTTTGCCCATCTCAATTCCCAACCATACTTTATTATTCAGTAGACGAAATGGTGGAGGTATGTTGTTCCAACATTTCGTAGCTAATATCGAACGCTATCATGAATGGGAGACATGGAGCTGTGCCGAGTGGGAAGAGAGTAGTAGAATTAAAAGTGGTTTAACACGCCAACAACCGGTATGCCCCGTTATATTAGACGTTTCACAGCAAAATAAGGGATGTAAATGACTCACCATGATCCAAAGCTAACCTCGCCTGCACGTGGTGCATCCTACCGACTAGCGAAAGAGGCTCTAGCAAAAGAGAGAGAGAGAGGGTACAGGATATTTTAAGCTGCCCAACTGGGGAAGTACCTCCCTCGCAGAATACCGCAGCTAAATAACAATTCCCTTGAGAGTTGTTGGGTGTCTGCGAGCGAGTGAGTTCACCAGAAAGGAAGGAGTTGCTGCGTTGGCAGTGGGGCTGACAGCACGCGAGCAATATTTCTTGTTGTGAGCGTTAATATGGCTACGGTAATCGCTTCACATCTGGAGGGCTGTATGCTTGTCTGCCACCCCAAGTAGATAAAAGAAATAATGAAAAACATTTTTTTCAGACATACAAGTACGTGACTGAATTAGACCCAGATCACGAGGTGTGTGACCATTGGAACCCTTGTCAAATAGGGTATATCTTCAGCCTGCCATCCCCAGACCAGGCTATGCCAGCAACAGACATATGGGGTGAGTTTTATTACATTTTTGAGTGGTGCATGTGGAACGATCGGAACGTTTAGATACGCCGAAAAGTTACTCTTGGTAATAAAAATAGGCTCCAAACCACTGAATCGATTTTGATGAAACTTATCACAATTATAGACCTCGACATGCTTGAGGTTTGTTTTGAAAAAAAAAATGAGATCGATCATCTCCTTGAGGAATGATCATCAAATACATTTTCCATTGAAATCAATAGAAAACATAAACTCAGCGAATCTAATTAAATTGGGCCGTCCGGATGACTGCCAAAGGTAACGATTGAGCGGAAATTTAGCACACTTATTTGGTTCTCGGGACAATGTACGATCACATAATTACTGCTGTTTGTAATACAATACGGCGAACGCCACAAAATGGCGAGTTATTAGGACATTTGAAAGAACATTTAAAAGATGTCGAGCTCGGTGATCTAATGGTTAGCAATGGCCACTTTAACTCCGAGGTCGCGGGTTCGATCCCCGCTCAAGACAAGTATTTGTGGGCATGAACATGTCTGTTTGTCTTGGACTGGGTGTATTCACTGTACCTATTATATGTACGTATTTACAAAAAAAATGTATTTAAGTACATTATCAGTTATCTAGTGCCGATAGTACAAGCTTTGCTTAGTTTGGGACTAGATGGCCGTGTGTAATTTGTCCAGGAATATTTATTTATTAACAATTTGATCTACACTACTTTGCGTGCTTCCGCCACCAATTAGTTCATGCAAATTACTGCCGGCCGGCACCCGCCCACTACCGTTAGTAGTTGCATGCGACTGCCGTGGCTGCTTTGCTTTGTCGCATGCAACTACTAACGGTAGTGGGCGGGTGCCGGCCGGCAGTAGTTTGCATGAACTAATTGGTGGCGGAAGTACGCAAAGTAGTGTAGATCAAATTGCCTGTAAATTTGACTTCCGCAAAATAACACCTGAATCAATTAACTATTTATTTATTTATAAGATTTATAATTACTCTTAATCCATATGACATGAGTATCAAATAAAATGGTTTGAGGAACAAACCACAGTAAGTAAACTTTTAGTTATTTGTTTATTAATATTAATAAAAGCTTGGTTAATTTTTATATGTTCTTGTTTCAGGGAGATCTGGTTAGTATAACTATTAATCTGTTAAAATGACAGACGGCAACAAACATTTGTGTGCATGAACATGTCTGTTTGTCTTGGTCTGGGTGTTTTCTATGTATTTACAAAAAAAAGTATTTAAGTACATTTATCAGTTGTCTAGTACCCATAACACAAGCTTTGCGCTTAATTGGAACTAGATGGCGCTGTGTAAATTGTCCAAAAATATTTATTTATATTCACGGCAATCTTTAGTGTTAAGGCCCTATCCAGGGTCAATGAATGAAATGAGTGGACAGTTACATATTTCCCGAAACTTTTGATTTGACCTTTGAGATGAACTGAAGTGGTATTGCTAAGGTTGCTTTGAAAAGATTGCTCTCACCAATAAGGCCGCCTTGTTGCATATATACAAGTCTGTAATAATTTATTGATTCACTGTACTTTAAATTTGTATTATACAAATAAAGCATATTCCGTCTATCTATCTAAAACTCCGATTTTATTACGCGCATGACAGGTTAATAATGAATTTAAAGAATGCTAATAAAATGCAATGCTAAACGAAATGAGGACGTGTTAGCGTGCAACAAAGGGCTATAAGTCTTTTCTCGGCCTTCTGAAAAGGCTTATTTGTCGAAGCTCAAGCTAGAGGATGGTCGAATCGAGTCTTTTAAGCCAGAGGTGTAATAAAAGGCTGGCAACGGATCGACGCTCCGCGTGATGTTTTCCATCAGGTGGCCCACATGCTCACTTGCCCTCAACCATAAAAAGAAAGAAAGACAAGGTGACATGGTCGTGGCATAGACGTATCACTCATTGTAGAGTTACGTAGTATTATTGTTATAAATAGCCCGGTGAAAGAATAAGGAATTAAATTTTCTTACAAAGTTACCGCATAGTTATAATGAATTATAACATCCTGCTACGTCGTAGCATAGACGCTACATCTTAGCACAGACGCCACGTCGTAGCATAGACGCTACGTCGTAGTATAGACGCTGCGTAGCATCATAGACACTATGTCGTAGCACAGACGCCACGTCGTAGCATAGACGCTACGTCGTAGTATAGACGCTGCGTAGCATCATAGGAACTATGTCGTAGCACAGACGCCACGTCGTAGCATAGACGCTACGTCGTAGTATAGACGCTGCGTAGTATCATAGAAACTACGTCGTAGCACAGACGCCACGTCGGAACATACACGCCACGTCGTAGCATCGACGCTACGTCATAGCATCGACGCTACGTCGTAGCATCGACGCTACGTCGTAGCATCGACGCTACGTCGTAGCATATACTACGTATTAGCATAGACGCTGCGTTGTTTCATAAAAACTACGTCGTAGCATAGAAGCTACGGACGTATCCGTAGCTTAGTTGTATCACTGTTGTAATTTGATCGTAGCGTAGTCTAACGAAACTTTTGTTTTGGGACTAGATGGCGGTGTGTAATTCGTCCAAGAATGTTTATTTATTTTCTTTTATGATTTATAATTTGTCAATTTTTTTTACAGTTACAGAAAGTAAGTAACTTTGAATTAATAATTCCATCTACATGTCACAGTCAAAACTCATAATCAGTCAAAATCACTTTTGACTGCAAAACTGAGTCGAAAATAATTTTGACTGAGGACGATGGTGAAAACGTATTACCTTATGCAGTTAAAGTAGTTTTGACCAAGATTGTTAGTTAGGTCAGGTTATACTTGTGATTTTCTTTTCTGGTAACCTAACTCACTGGCAGGAATACAACAACCTTCAAGGGAATTGTTATTTGACTGCGGTATTCTGTGAAGAGAAGTTCCCCAGTCGGCAAGCTAACAAATACGCTGTACCCAGGTAGGGTACAGCATTTTCTTCTTTTTTGGCTCTTGTGCGAAATTAATAGGACCCTACAGACTAGACAAGGAGGCTCTGCCTCCTTGTCTAGTCTGTAGGGTCCTACTAATTTCTTCTGATTAAATTCGTTGTGAGTTGCAAGGCAGTAGTAGTCTTACCCCCAGGACTGCAATGGACTTCATTGCTCATTGCCTTTTTTGGTGGTCGCCTCTGTTAATCCTGGATACACAGTGGTGGGAATGTGTGGTGAGCTCCCATCCCGATTCCAATAATCCAATATCATCATCATCATTTCGCAAAGTACGTGAGTCTAGTCGATGAAGTTAAGTAACGTCGACAGTAGTTGTCTCGTCTAGTCTGCATAGTGTACCACGCTGTCTGTAGAGTGTACCACGTGCAGGTGAGATTGGTTTTGGCTCTAAATATCGTGGTGCGCCACGTATACACCATTAGTTATATATTATTGTATACCCTATAATTATGTTATTGTTGAAAATGAATTTGGATATTATAAATATTTTAAAAAAGGAAAGGCCTTCCCGCCTAGGTGGGATTTGAACCCAAGACCTCTCGATTACCGGACAAGTGCTCTTCCAACTGAGCTACCAGGAAAGTTTGTGATGATGGCGAATTTTTACATTTTATATTTTACTGCTGCGAAGTCGCAGTGTGGCGCCATCTACCTATTAAGCATTACACTACTAATGTGAATATATCAAATAAAAATAATATTCATTTCACTTTCAGGACCTGAAGGTATGTGTAATTGTATAACGAGCTACTCCGAAGAGTTAACTTGTTAATGGTCTACTGGTCATTCTGATGGCACTTCATGGCGCTTTGAAGAGGACGAGCCCGTGGTCGAATGGCCAATTTGACTCCGAGGTTGCGGGTTCGATCACCGCACAAAACAAATATTTATGTGCATGAACATGTCTGTTTCTCTTAGTCTGGGTATTTTCTATGTATTATAATGTATTTACAAATTAAAAATGTACTAGCTGTGCCCGCGACTTCGTCCGCGTGGAATAGTGTCTTTGGACAGCATTTTTAAATATTTCGGCTAATTATTTTACAAATAAGACACATACGTATTAATACTTATATGAGTTGCAGTGTGCCATCTAGTGCTTATATAGCTCTTTTGTGGAACATTGTACATTCATCCCAACCAACAGCTGCAACTTTCTTCCGCGCTTTTCCGCTTTTGCTAATGTTACATACCGGCATGTCCTCATCAGCTAAGTTCAATGGTAGTTTTAGAACCGAGTGCGCTATACCCCTATAACTATTTACACTTTATTTTGCTTTTAACCGTAAACACAGAAAACAAAACTTCTTATTATGAAAATAACTTATTTAAGTATTTTATTTAATTGTATAAAAACCTATTTAAAAAAATATTATAAACCCAAATGAATTAAATTTAACTAATTTTATTGACCCAAATAAACAAAATCTCTATACTAAGTATAACTTTTTACACTTGTACTTAAGAACTTGTTTTTATGAACCATTTGTAACCGATTCCTAGAAACCCCTTTCGGATATTGCGACTTCTGACTGAGTCGGCATGCAAAGGCATAAAGACTCATTCATAAAACTATTAAGCTTTCTTATCTTTTGTTTACATTCACAGATGGTCAAATGCTTTGTTTGTACAATGCTCAAAAAAGTACTGTTTATTTGGTGAGGGCAATTAACTTACCGTTCATAGGTACCTGCCTAGCATACAAATATGCAACAAAAAAAAAATGACGTAATAACATCTAATTAAACTCGAAAGTAATCTACTTTTAACGAATGAAATAAATAAAACAATGACCCAACTAAAGAAAAAAATATTTAATAACTTATCTACTAAACTAAGCAAATCGAATTGTAAACAATGTGCAGTGAATAATAATGCATTTGTAGCGGAAAAAATAATAATTGTCACGTGTCTGCACGTTTGGGCAAGCCCACTTGGGCATATTTTTTCTGTGCCGTACCACCGTTTTTTACTCATGTGGTACCACGCCTCGTAACGACCCCCGGCCCGCTCCCTGACCCCCGCGCGGCAGCTTTCAATGTGTACGGGTGGTGTACGGCGTTGAGATAGGCAAAATGCCTGGCATTTACAATAAGTGCCCAGTAAGTACCTGTAAATGCCCAATAAATGCCTAGTTTTGGGCATAAATAGGGAATTTATAACTATTTTTTGGACATTTATTGTAAATGCCCGGCATTTTGCCCATCTCTAGTACGGCGCGATGCTTGGCAAGTTTTTTACTCGCGTTAATTTCAGTTTCTCATTTTGTAATGACTGCGTAAATGTTATCTACATCAGGATAGCACTAATATTTTGTCTCTTGTCGCAAACTTATAAAACATTCACTTATACCTTACATATTTCCATACAAACTTTCATCCCCTATTCCCTATTGTTATTTAACCCCGTGTGGGTAAAACTTTTACAAACTTTGAATGTCATATTTATTTATATCGAATCAACAGCCTAAAAAATAAGTTTCAAGCTTCTAGCTCTAAAAATAACGATACTTCCATACAACCTTTCACCCCCCTTTTAACCCCTTACAACCCTTTTTTTGCATTAAAAAGTAGCCTATGTCCTTCCTCAGGCTCTAAACTATCTGTGTACCAAATTTCATTTAAATCGGTTCAGTAGTTTTGCTGTGAAAGCAGGACAGACAGACAGACAGAGTTACTTTCGCATTTATTTTATTTATTATATCGAATCAACAGCCTAAAAAATAAGTTTCAAGCTTCTAGCTCTAAAAATAACGATACTTCCATACAACCTTTCACCCCCCCTTTTAACCCCTTACAACCCTTTTTTTGCATTAAAAAGTAGCCTATGTCCTTCCTCAGGCTCTAAACTATCTGTGTACCAAATTTCATTTAAATCGGTTCAGTAGTTTTGCTGTGAAAGCAGGACAGACAGACAGACAGACAGACAGACAGACAGAGTTACTTTCGCATTTATAATATTAGTAAGGATATTAGTAAGGAAGTAAGGATTTAAGTACATTTATAAGTTGTCACCCCATAGTACAAGCTTTGCGCTTAATTTGGCTTAATTTGAATAGATGGCGCTGTGTAAATTACCCAGAAATATTTATTTACTTATAATCATCATCATCATCATCAGGTCAATTTTAGTCTCCACTACAGGAGCACGACCCTCCCTCGTCCGTCCCAGACAGAAGGAGGATTTGTCCTACACTCCCCACGCTGGCCAGACGGGTTGGGGTGGCATGGTCGATGTTTTATAATGTATTTCCCTTATTCGCCTTGTACGACATCCACGGGAAGAGACGGAGTGATTCTATTCTAGTCTGCCGGAAACCACACGGCCAGTAGTTTTAATAACGTCATAAATCGTTTACTTTATTAGCCATTGCATCTAATTATATGATCCCAGCTTTATATAGCTCAATATAGACTGAAGGATGTATATACTATATTTATGTTGTTATTCCGAGTATGAGACTCGAGAATGGCGCGGGGCGGAACATATCTAAAATTGTAAGGAACTCGAGTGTTTGAGTTCTAATTTGTGAGCTCTACACGAGCGTCTCTAGCAGCGAATTCATATGCGATAGCTCCCGAATGCCTTTTTTGCCCATGCCCATGGTCCCTGTCACGGGAATTAGTTTACCCGTTTTGTTTGTTTTGTGGGAATTAGTTAATCCCTGAGTTTAGTATTAGCCAACTAATTTAAAAATGGTGAGGGTATAGAAATTATAGTACTTTTTTTTGACGTAAATATGTCTTTAATATTGCTTCCCTAGGGAGGCAATTCAAAAAAACGAATGACAAAAAAATCGGGGGATACAGTTTGGTGTTGCAACTACATATCTATCATCTCCATCCAAAAATCAATCACACCACTGGATAGATGAAGGATCAAAGAATTTTTTACGCTAAGTAAGGACTATGGAACATCGCGTTCGGAGGAAGGGGAATCTCTGCCATTTTTAGGTAATTTTAGTGCATATAACATATTCAGGTAAAACACACGGCCGTGTCACGCCCCATTTTTACTTAAAAGTCAGATTTTTTAATTATTTAATTTTGATATAATTCTTTTAGAATACGAGCGTAAGTACTTCCATTGGTATCTTTATTCGTATCACAGAATAAGTAATAGTTGTTAGTATTAACACTTGACGACAGAGTGCACTGTGAGAGTTTTTGTTCGCGTTCGAAAGTATTAACGTTTACAAACCGACCAAATAGAGAGGAACTCTCATGTTGTGAATTTATAAGACGCGTGTTACATATCAAAATTATGTGGCTTACTTGCTCACATTGTGAAGTGAGCAACCCGGCTAATTTGTATATGTAACACGCGTCTGGTAAATTCACAATATGAAACTTTTTCTCATTTTGGTCGGCTTGTAAACGTTAACACGTTCGAACGTGACCAAACAACTCGCACAAAGCACTCTGCCCCCTTATGACCATCTCATAATGCGATTCAATAACTGAATAGAATGCTTATTCGTACCAATGAATAAGCGACTCTATTTCAAATTGCATAGAGTCGCTTATTCATTGGTGTGAATAAGCATTCTATTCAGTTATTGAATCGCAATATGAGTTGGTGGTACGGGGCCAGAGCTATGTTTGGCGGTATCATCATCAGTAATCTCATAATTTATTAATTTAATTAAGTAGTTGTTTCGTCCAACTTGCCAGTATATTATAAATATTTTTTTGAAAATGAAAAATTCACCTCCCACGCCTAATTGGGATATAACTGTAACTCACGCAGTAAAGTATAAAATGCAAAAATTCGTCACCAACACAAACCTTCTCGCCCTTGATTGAGTTCCTTTCAATGACTGTAAGGTTGACTGGTAGAGATCTCTATTAGGGATTAGTCCGCCTATGTATTGCTTTTTTTTATACTACATCGGGTGGCAGACAAGCATACAGCCCGCCTGATGTGAAGCGGTTATCTCCTTCTTTTCTGGTGACCTCACTCACTCGCAGGAACACAACAACCCTCAAGGGAATT
Source organism: Hypsopygia costalis (assembly GCA_937001555.2). NCBI lineage: Eukaryota > Metazoa > Arthropoda > Insecta > Lepidoptera > Pyralidae > Hypsopygia > Hypsopygia costalis. The sequence continues at coordinate 4,042,147 of OW443355.2, forward strand.
GTTATTTGACTGCGGTATTCCGTGAGGTGGAGGTACATTCCCCAGTCGGGTAGCTTATAATTACGCTCCCTAACTCTCTTTTCGCACCACGTGCAGGTGAAGTTGGCTTTGGTTCAAAGATGTTGATAAACCACTTACACCCCAAAATATTATTCAGAGTAAATTATCTTGTTTTAATACATATCTAGTAACATAAGTGTTGTAATGTATTTGTAATGCCTTCAGTTTTCTTTCAGGAGACGGTAAGTTGCCCAATTTCAGTATTTTTTTTCTAGACCTTTTTTTACAATTTTATGCTACGTAGGCTGGAAGAGCTCCATGCGTGTCGTGTCGTGTGTGTGCAAGTCGATGCGTGTGTCAGTCTAGTTGATCCCTCAAGTTAAGCAACGTCAACCGTAGCTTGCCGATGGATGGGTTTATTTATTATAAATATTTTTTAAAATGGAAAAAATCACCTACCCTGCCTTGGTGGGATTTGAACCCACAACATCTCGATGACCGGTCGAGTCTCTTCCAACTGATTTATCTCGAGGTCCTCCTTGCTTCAGAGGGCACGCTAAGCCACCGGTCACCGGTGCCCAGCTGTTGTCGTTAGATGATCGTTAAGCCAAATCAGTGGCCTTTAGGCGGCTTGAAAGCACTGACCTACGCCAACCCAAGAGGTTTTCCCAGGAGACTATATACGACATGAGGTTCTTCAAAAATTGCGTGAAGAGGTTCTTACAGGGTCGGCAACGCGCGTGTGATGCCCCTGATGTTACGAGGCGTTCATAGGCTGCGGTAGGTGCTTTTCATCAGGCCTAAGCTTGTTTTCACTTTGGTAGTATAAAAAAAACCTGCAGTTGAGCAGTGTGTTGGAGTATGCTCTAAACCCCTTCGATTGAGAGGAAACCCGTACCCCAGCAGTGGGATGAATGCGTGTTGACGACGAGGGTGGCTAACAAGCAACCAACTTGCCTGATTAGAAGCGATTACTATAGTGTATAGCTGTTTGTAACACTCGAGTGAAAAAATAATACTTTCTGTACTACGTCGGGTGGCAAACAGTTTTGCGGGCCGCCTGATGTGATTACCGTAGTTATGAACTCTCGCAATACGAAATATCGCTACCAACATAGCAACTAATTCCTTACTGGTAACAATGCTCACTCGCAGGAACACAACTACCCTCATGGGTATTGTTATTTGGCTGCGGTATTTTGTGAGGAGGTACTTTCTCAGTCTCACCAAACACCAGTTACACCCAATATATGCAAAAAAATTCGTTGTCTGTAAAGTCAGTTTACGGACGATAATTTTACGTGATAACATTATAAGAAACATAGGTCGATCGTGCCTCTCTATCGCTTGTTCGTGATCTCGCTTGCACGCTCGGCTCAGGCGGAACGTGACATTGACTCAATCTTTTTCTTGCGTGCAGCCAGGGTGTAAGTGGTTCATCAAGATCATTGAACCAAAGGCAACTTCACCTGCACGTGGTGCACCCTGCTGACTGACAAACGAAGCTCTAGCGAAAAGAGAGGTAGGGAGCGTAATTGTGAGCTACCCGACTGGGGAATGTACCTCCACCTCACAGAATACCGCAGCCAAATAACAATTCCCTTGAGAGTTGTTGTGTTCCTGCGAGTGAGTTAGGTCACCAGAAAGAAAGAAAGGAGATGCTGCGTTGGCAGCGGGGGTGGCGGTGCGCGAGTAATATTTTATGTTGCAAGCGTTAATATGGCTACGGTAACCGCTTCACATCAGGCGGGCCGTATGCTTGTCTGCCACCCGACGTAGTATAAAAAAAAGACGTTATAACGTCAAAAAACCGACTACAAACACCCTTCCCAAACACTGGTCTATGCGCTTTGTGTTTGCCTCAAACACAAATGACTGTGTGTTCGCCAGTGATTTGCAAACAGGCAAACACCCATCCACACGTTAGTTGTTTGCCAAACATGTGGTGCCGGCTTAACACTTGAGCATACGGCCTGCCTGATGTGAAGCGCTTACCGTATTAATGCTCGCAACATAAAACAGCCACCACCCCCGCTGCCAAGGCAGCAACTCATTCCTTTTTAGTGACTTCATTCGCAAGAACACGACAACCCTCTAGAAAATTGTTATTCAACTGCGATATTCTGTGAGGTGGAGCTACTTCCCCAGTCGGGCGGCTTGAAAATACAGTTACCCTACCTCTCTTTCGCTAGAACGTTTATCGCTAGTCGGGAGGGTGCACCACGTGCAGGTGAGATTGGCATTAGCTCTAAAGATAATAGTGAGCCACATACACTCCAATAATATAAAATATAATAAAAAAAAGGAGTGGCGTCGTGGGACACCAGATAGTAATGAAGTTCCTTATTATGAAAATATAAATTTCAGTCTTTTTTTTTTTGTTGAGTTTCTTGCCAGTTCTTCTCAAGAAACCCCGTCGCCGGAACTGGCACTTAAATTCACTTTCACATTCAAGATAGCGTGATGAAAGTGAATCTAAGCTCTGAGGATTTAGAGGAGTAATGATTTAGATACATGTTCTTATATTTAATTTGTATGTCGTTTCTAAGTGCTTTATAAAGTCCAAGGAATAAAGATATATTGATTTGATTTGATTTGATTCAAGTTCAATTCGAGGTATAAAGAAAATAATTATTCGGATATACATTTTTTAGTTATTATGATTTTTTATCGATATAAATAAAAATATAAAAAAATACAATAATAATAAAAAAATAAGAAAAAAAATAAATAAAATAAATAAAAAAGAAAACTAAAAAAAAAACTTTACAAAATTATCTTAACAACTTTATTTTGTTTATCATCGTACATATCTAGATAAACTATACATAATAAAAACTTAAGGTTTTTTTAACGTTACGGACGTTTTTTGTCGGCTAAGGTACCCCTCCGCAACGCCCCATAAGGAACTTCGTTCCAGTAATAATAATAAAAAAAAATACCTATATATTAACATAAATATATTATTTGCTTACAGAAATCGTTGGACGTAAGTATTTTGTTATGATTGTCTATATTATTGTATACAACGTGTAACTTCAAGTACGCAAAATCTAAAAATAGTTTGTTCAGAATCATGAGTAGAATCAATTTCATGATTTTCATCCATTTTTAAAGCAACTGGTTTTGAAAAATAATTATTATTATTTTTAATTGCCGTGTCTACTATTAAATTGCACTCGACAATCAATGCGAGAAAATGTGAAGTACAAACATAATACCACCGCGTTTAAAAAGTCTTAAGTGCCGTGCAGAGAGCGGCCCTTACGCGTCATTGACGTGATGCTTGCTCTTTAATATTAATATTTGCCTATCATAGCCATTGACGCGTCTTTTTGCGCCACAGAGCTCAGAAACTATTAGAGTTATTAGGAAAACAAAAAAGTGTTCATATCTCCGAGAATTTTTTTTTTCGAAATTATTACTTAGATATATCAATTTATAATAATAAAACTCAGTTGGGGTGTTTCAGGTTTTGTGTACTTGGAATTACACGTTGTATATGATATATATATATATATATATATATATATATATATACACATTCTATGGAAAATAAAGTTATTTAAGAAACAACTGTACGAATGTTTATATAGAATTTATAGTTTCTATGATTTGAAATACTTTTAGACAATCATGCCTAATAAAAATATGATCACACACACACACGCGCGCGCACACACATATACACACACACACGCGCGCGCGCGCACACACACATACACATACACACACACACACACACACACACACCCACATACACACATAAACACACACACACACACACAGAGAGAGAGAGAGAGAGAGAGAGACACATACACAGACAAACACCTTCTACTATTTTGTAAAGAAACACGACTGAAGGAGCAAATTTTAGATATTTCTTGTTTCGATTTTTTTTAATATAATTATGTTCACTTAAATATCGTAATACATTATTTACAGCAATTCCAGGTAAGAACATTGCAGTAACAATACCTTAGTAACATTGGGGTAATCTTAATATATAAAAATTTCGTGTCACGTTGTTTGTCCGCGATGGAATCCTAACCTACTGAACCGATTTCAATAAAATTTTGCACAGTGAGTTTGATCCAACTTGAGAGATAGGATAGTTTAAAACTCATCGGAAAAAATTACGTTTTTTTAAAGTTTTTTTTTTTTTTTTTATACTACGTCGGGTGGCAGACAAGCATACGGCCCGCCTGATGTGAAGCGGTTACCGTAGCCATATTAACGCTCGCAACATAAAATATAGCTCGCGCACCGCCACCCCCGCTGCCATCACAGCATCTCCTTCCTTTCTGGTGACCTCACTCACTCGCAGGAACACAACAGCCCTCAAAGGAACCGTTATTTGGCTGCGGTATTCTGTGAGGTGGAGGTACATTCCCCAGTCGGGTAGCTTACAATTACGCTCCCTACCTCTCTTTTCACCAGAGCTTCGTTTGTCAGTCAGCAGGGTGCACCGCGTGCAGGTGAAGTTGGCTTTAGTTCAAAGATGTTGATGAACCACTTACACCCCAAAATTCACGGAGCTGTTGTTTTTAGATAGTGCGGCATCTAGTCGAAGCGGAGCGGCGACCAATTGTTAATCTATGGATATGGCATACCCACACTAAATAGGCTAGACGACAATTTTGACGTGAATAAGTCTTTAAAATCGCTTTCCTAGGGAGGCAATTAAAAAAAAACGAATGATAACAAAATCGGGGGATACAGTTTGGTGTTGCAGCTACATATCTATCATCTCCATCCAAAATTCAATCACACCACTGGATAGATGAAGGATCAAATCATTTATTATGATAAGTCAGGACTATGGAACATCGCGTGCGGGGGAGGAAGCACTGCCATTTTCAGATAATTTTAGTACATATAACGTATTCACGTACAACACACGGCCATGATACAGTCACACCAAACCACAATTTATTTTTGTGAAAAATTGTGGTATTTGTTTTATCCTTGGATTGAAAAATAGAGGACATTACTAATTGGACTGAACCTTTCTGCTGTATTTCAGAGGATTCGTACGACGAAGCATTTAATGCTCTGAATGATGAATACACAACAAGCCCTAGAAGGATTAAAATACCGGCGGGATACAAATACAATACAGTTAAAACTAGGAATCAATCCGGGAGGAGGAGCGGTGCTTTATGTCAAATTGTGAGTAATATTTAGCTGATAGCTAAACAGATAGATACATGGATGGATAGATAGATGGATAGATAGATGGATAGATAGATGGATAGATAGATGGTAGATAGATGGATAGATAGATGGACAGATAGATGGATAGATAGATGGATAGATAGATGGATAGATAGATGGATAGATAGATGGATAGATAGATGGATAGATAGATAGATGGATGATGGATGGATAGATGGATAGAGAGATGGACAGATAGATGGATAGATAGATGGATAGATCAGGCGGGCCGTATGCTTGTCTGCCTAGTCACTATAAAAAAAAACGGAATGGGACAAAATCATATTCGGAGCCTAGACTATTGTTGTGTTGTCTGATTATTTAAAAAAAACCATATTGGCAAGTTTCTTTCAAGCATTTCTTCTTCGCCTATGGACAACACTAAAATGCTCATAGATAAAAATAATGACAAAAAATAAGAATAATATTAATAAAAATGTGTAAGACGTGTCTAAGTGTTCAAAAGTGCCCAATGACTAAAATTACTATAAAATATACAGAAAATAAATATCATCATAATACCTAGGCTATTCGACCAACATTTTTTTCTGTTTGATATGGACGTCTCAATAATATAACCATAGGTGAAAGAATTACTTCGATAGCACAAACATCTTTTGAAATATGTTAATTAAAAAATCACAATTTTGGACTTTGCCGAAAACGCTCCATGCAAAAGGTTATTGAGTTATGACGTCACAGGTTTATATTTCGTATGTATCAAATCAGAAATTTCAACGACAGCTATGTTAAATATTACTTTTATGTAATTAGTATCATAATAAAAGATTTTTTATTGCTTCTCCAATGGAAATATTATTTTTTAATAATTTCGTACTTTAAAAATGGACTTTCCCGCCAAACTTATATCGACCCTAAAATAAGTCGAACGGAAGATATTAGAATGAAAGTGTGCAGATCTTTATAGTTTTGTGTATTTTTCGATATTGTTAAATAATTTATACAATTTTTGAACATTGTCAAATAGCCAATTGTCCTGACAATTTTCGGGGATTGTAGCCAAAAGGCTGGCCGCATTTCCACGCTGTATAGCGATGGAAATATTTTGACCTACATATTGGCCAGCTCTTTGGTCAATATTGTGTTGTAATTGAGGTGCCATTTATTGTAATGTGTTTTGTATTCATATGTTTTATTGTTGTTCCCAGGATCGTATCTTGAAAGCGGACATCGGAAAATCATTTGTCGAAATCCAGCTTTCATTGATAAAAACCCGTGCATCTAAACCAGTGACATACTACGTCTCTTGCATAAAGACAGGTAAGAGAAAAAAAATACGGGGCGGGTAGTATTTAACTAGAGCTGCCCAGCCTCCGGGTTTGACCCGGAGTATACGGGTTTGAATAGTGCATATCCGGGATACGGGTTTTACATCGATAGGCCATCCATAAATTACGTCACACGAATTTCATGATTTTTTTGACCTCTCCTTTTCTACGTTCTTGTCACAGCTGGTCACATTTGTGAGACCCCCCCCCCCCCCCCCAGCCTAGTGTAACGTCACATATTTTGCATTTAATACATTTTTTTATCTAGAGATTATTTTTTAGAAAAAGTCAATGAACAGTGAAGTCCACGGCAGTTCCGAACTACGGAAACTTGGCTACTACGCCTTGGAGCTCTCAACGAATTTAATCAGAAGAAATTTTGGAATTTGACTTCTCCTCTTGGCAATTTGAGAGACAGTTATATGGCAAATAAGGCATTGAAAGCTTAACTGCCGTGCTACACTATTGAGAAATAAGTATCTAACACTATTGGGGACTTAAAACATTAAGTTTTTTTTTTTTTATACTACGTCGGGTGGCAGACAAGCTTACGGCCCGCCTGATGTGAAGCGGTTACCGTAGCGATATTAACGCTCGCAACATAAAATATCGCTCGCGCGCCGCCACCCCCGCTGCCACCGCAGCATCTCCTTCCTTTCTGGTGACCTCACTCACTCGCAGGAACACAACAGCCCTCAAGGGAACCGTTATTTGGCTGCGGTATTCTGTGAGGTGGAGGTAAATTCACCAGTCGGGTAGCTTACAATTACGCTCCCTACCTCTCTTTTCGCCAGAGCTTCGTTTGTCAGTCAGCAGGGTGCACCTCATGCAGGTGAAGTTGACTTTGGTTCAAAGATGTTGACGAACTACTTGCACCCCAAAGTTGTTACCTAACACATCGATTCCAATAATATGAATTGCAAAATCGTTTGAACGATTGGTAATTTTCCCTTGTTGCTACCAAATCAGAATAGTATGCTATCCCAGGTGCATGTCAGTAATTCCACATGACAACCTAAGACTATTGTGGCCAGATTTCCATCATATAAAAAGTTTAGCAAAGCCACACACGTTTTGACGTGAAACGTCTTTTTTTTATACTACGTCTAGTGGCAGACAAGCATACGGCCCGCCTGATGTGAAGCGGTTACCGTAGCCATATTAACGCTCGAAACATAAAATATCGCTCGCGCGCCGCCACCCTCGTTGCCACCGCAGCATCTCCTTCCTTTCTGGTGACCTCACTCACTCACAGGAACACAACAGCCCTCAAGGGGACCGTTATTAAGCTGCGGTATTCTGTGAGGTGGAGGTACATTCCCCAGTCCCGGGTAGCTTACAATTACGCTCTCTATCTCTCTTTTCGCCAGAGCTTCGTTTGTCAGTCAGCAACACCAAGAGGTCGCCGATCTCCTATACCTATACTCCTTCCTTTCTTTCTTTACGGCGACCTCACTCACTCGCAGGAACCCACTAACACTCAAGGGGATTGTTATTTGGCTGCGCTGTTCTGTGGTGGTACTTCCCCAGACGGGCAGCTTGAAACACACGCTATGTGCCAGAGCCTGGCGCTTCATCTTGCCACGCACGGCACAGTTGCATCAAAACAATAAAACATATAACTATATATAACTTAATTTGTTCGCAGACGCGAGTCGCAATGACAAGAAACGTGAAATATTCATCAAACTTGTCAGAATTAGTAAGTATAATATTTAAACTACTAGCGGCCCGGTACGTGCTTCGCTACGTATAAAGTGAAATAATAAAAAAAATTCATTGGAACATCAAATTTATTTATTCAAACAAAAAAATATTTTATTAATTTCTATCTATTTTGAAACTTAATCAAAAACATTTGGATAAACAATATTTTTTGTTTTACATTTTGAGCACGAATAAACAAACGGCTACCGACTCTGGAACAGGCAACATAAAGTCGAAGCACGTCCAAAATGAAATGACCGCATGAATGACGTAACAACATGCCTGTACTGTCAACACTGAAAGAAGTTTCAATTTGACAGCACAATCCCCATCTGAAAAAAGTTTCAATTTGACAGCAAAAACCCCATTACAAAATGATCTGCCATTTATTGAATTCATTTGTTACAAAAAATGTTATTTTGTGCAAACTTCACATAAACCATTTACTAAATAGTCCGAATAAACCCTAAACATTTGGTTTGGATAGGTGAGCCCGTTCTTGAGTTATAAAATTACAACGAAATGTGGCATTGATTTTTATATATTTATATATATATAAAAATAAATCCTTATTTCTAAGGTCGTCGCCATCCGATGGGTGCAGGGGGGGGGGGGGGGGCAAGTTGATATGGAGAATGAGAAAAGTATGAATTGTAGGCAAAGTAGAGAGCTCATGGAGCTTTTCGCTTACATCTACAGCTATTGTAATAATAACATTACAGAGCCCAACGTCTAAAGCTTTACGAGAGACTTTACAATAAATAAAACTTATAAATAAATAGAATCTCTAGAGGGGCAGCTGCCGCTCCCTGCTCCCCCTTGGCGACGCCACAGATTACATAATAGTTACTACGTAACAGATACTTCACTCAGTAGAAAATTTCCAATACCTACTGCTATAATAGCCTACTCCGTTGCGTCAGCAACCGCTGCATGCTATAATGTGCCTAAATGCTCAAGCGTACAGTTGTGATTGCTTTGCACCGCGCGATCCCACAGCAATCGCAGGGCCTGAATTTGGTCCGCAAACGGCCCGAGACCGCTCAGCCGGCCGGTAGGTAACTATAGCGCGCAAGTACATGGAGTGACGGAGGTCTGGCGACGCCCTTGCTTATTTCCCTTGGTCACGGCATAACGGGTGAACGGCTGGACCGATTTCGATATTTCTTTTTAAGTTGTATTTGTTATTGCCAAGAGAAGGTTCTTACGAAAGAAAAAAATAAGAATGTTGCGCGGAAAATTAGAAAATTTAAGAAACTGAACGACCATTTTAACTTTTCTAATGTACCTTTATGTTGCTTGATAGAACTCATTTGATAGATTGCGCGAGACCAATGGGGATGTTTGATATTTTTTCTGACACTAGATGTCGCTAGGTAGGCGTCGGGTCCAGATTGTCAAAATGTACTGAATTTTTTGACAGTGAAACTTTAAGACGACAAGACAACACAAGACGTCAACAAGACATTTGACAAAATGCTATGAATTGACAAATGATTGGACCCTACGCTACAGTGCTGCCAAAAGACCCTCATTCGAATTCAATATTCATCGTTATGAAGACAGAACAACGTCTGTCGTGTCAGCTAGCCTATACATATGATAAAATTCTAAGTGTTTTCCAGGCAATTATTATAACCTTGAATAAAACATAATATCTATTACGATGTTAAACCACAGGTTAAACAGTTCTTTATTTAATTAAATAAATTAAACGTGTCACTCACGTCTTTTTTGTCGAGAAAGCCCTCAAGAGTTTCGATCTCAAAAGGAGACCTTCATCAGGGCGATTGTCCAGATACGTCCACCCTTTGTCTCTCGCGCCGGACACCTTCAAGGACCTCAAAAGAACAAGGTCTCCTTTTGAGATCGAAACTAGTCGGTTTTCGAGACAAAAAAGGCTGAGTGACCCGTTTAATTTATTTAATTAATGTAGTATATACTTGCAAATAAAAACTTGCAAATAAATATATCTTCTTTAGGCGTGTTGGGAATTTTTTGATATGGGAGAAATCATTGAACTCGCGACACAGTGTCGTAACCGACACCGGTTTATTTGGTGCGGTGTGAAGTAGGGCGGGCGGATCGCTCATGCTTGCCCGTGCGCTATTAGTTCTATATCTATGTAATAATCTATCTAAAAGTATAAATTGTATGTATATCTATCTCTCTCTTTCGTGTCGGTGCCTCATATCTGAGGATCGTGGTCAGCATCAGGGTTGCACCTGCAGCGAATGATCTTCCATCAGATTCTGTCCAGCGCGTCTCTTACAACCGTATGAAATTTAGAAGACGACGATTCTTTCATTTGATCGGCCCATCTTATTGGTGAACGTCCGCGCGATCTCTTGCCTTCGGTGTTCCCAACCACCATCAGTTTTTACAAATTATCGTGGCCTCTGCGCATTATGTGGCCGAAATAGGCAAGACACGAATATCTATAAATATAATTTTTAATTAATGAAATCAAATCTCCCATTTCAGCCAAAGGAACGGTACCATTGAATCATGTCACAAAAGTATATAATCCTGGTCAAACAGCACCCTCATTCAAAGTAAAGTACAACATCAAGAAGTACAAATTAAATCACATTACCATCAGAGGAACTGATTATTCTGTAGACAACCTTGACTCCTCTAGGTACAAGCTGGACGACACTGACAGGTAACAACTACAAATCTATACTAAATGTTTTTTTTAGTTAATTGATTCTGGTGTAATTTTGCGACAGTTAAATTTACAGGCAATTTGATCTACACTACCTTGGTTGCTTCCGCCTAGGGTTGCCAACTTTTTTTACAAGAAATAAAGTATATTTAGGTCTGCGAAAAATAATAAATAGTATTTTAGAAAAACGAACAGTATTTTATTTATTTAATGTTTTAAATACATATGTTTTAGAGTTTCTCACACAACTTAATAATTAACAGATTTTTTAAAATATTACATACGCCTCACCACAATTATAACTAAAATTAAATCATGACCTCATTTTTAATTACAAATTCAAAAAATGCGTTAGTTTAGTGTTAAGCATTTTGATGCTGAAAACAGTATTTTGTATACTTTATTTTTGTTCAACAGTAAAAAGTATAATGCAATGAAAAACAGTATAATACTGTTTTTAACAGTATAGTTGGCAACCCTACTTCCGCCACCAATTAATTCATGCAAATTACTGCCGGCAAGCACCCACCCACTACCGTTAGTTAGTAGTAGCATGCAGTGTAGATGTTGTTTGTTACCATCTAAACAGCCCCCCTAGCCAAGTGTAATTCGTAGCGTAACAAACATTAGATAGATCACGTGACATTTGTCAATTCGGACATTTTAGTATGAGCTCCACAGTTCAAATTAGCGATGTCTACGCTTTTCTACTTCGCAACTGCCATTTGGCTAGCCTCCCAGATCGCCTGAGGATGTCTCGCGTAGAGGGGAACGAGCGAGCCAGAGTTAGTTCTTACACCCCTAAAACTGGCTTTGATTCCAAGATGATCCTTTTATTTATCTCAAGCTTCTCCGTGCTGAGGGCACGTTAGTCGGTCGCGTGTATATATTGAAGATTAAAAAAAAAATCTCATTAGTGTTTAATAAAAGATAAAATTACCATTATGACAAATATACATAAACTTTGTAAATTTTTTATGTAACTACTTGTTAATCGTTGAAATATTAATTTGATATTTATGACATTTCTAATTTGGACATTCTCTGTATTGATTTATATTTTTTTTATAATATTTTGTTTAATTAGTAAGCTGACATAATTATATAGTAGTAATAAATTAATAATTGTTTATGACATTTGCATGCCAAGTATTGGTGTGACACGCTTGTTCTGTGTGTGTTTGAATATGACTTATAACCGATTTCGATCCACCGTGTTACAGCAAATAAAGACATTTCATTTCATTGTGTAATTTGTCCAGGATATATTCATTTATGTTTTTAGGGAGCGAGGACTAGTCATAGATCTGGGTGAAGTACGAGTTAAAGACTTTGGCAGTTACTTTGCTGTCTTCAAAAACGATCTTGCAGAGGAAGAGAGAGTACTGTTTCTTACAATAAAACGTGAGTATCTGAGAGTGCTTCCACGCAATCTTGCGTAAAAGAACGGCATCCCTGATGCACCTAGTCCGGGGCAGTGACAACGGCATCCTGGAAGTTATTGCGGTCAAGCTGGAGTCCGGTGTGGAGACATTGGATTACGTCATATTTTCTTTTTTTTAATACTACGTCTGGTAGTAGACAAGCGTACGGCCCACCAGATGTGAAGCGGTTACCGTAGCCATATTAACGCTCGCAACATAAAATGTCGCTCGCGCGCCGCCACCTCCGCTGCCAACGCAGCATCTCCTTTCTGGTGACCTCACTCACTCGCAGGAACACAACAACCTTCAAGGGAATTGTTATTTGGCTGCGGTATTCTGTGAGGTGGAGGTACATTCCTCAGTCGGGTAGCTTACAATTACGCTCCCTAGCTCTCTTTTCGCCAGAGCTTCGTTTGTCAGTCAGCAGGATGCACCGCGTGCAGGTGCAGTTGGCTTAGGTTCAAAGATGTTGATGAACCACTTACACCCCAAAATATATGGTAGAAGGTAATTTTATTATTAGGTAAGGCCTACGTTCACCAGTGGATAGATACAGGCTGATGATGATGATGAGATGATGACAACGAAAGGCGAACTCTCATTACCGTCACAGGTGCTATTTTTAAACTAAGTTGGCGACTAAGTATATATATATAAATAAATAATTACAAAAAATATGTTTGTATGTGTTTCAGGTCCAAGGGAAGGCAAGTTATTAAATTTTACTAATATTATAAATACGAGAAATATATATCTAATTAACTTAGAAAATGAAATAATACATATAAATATCTTAAAATTAAATTAATATAACTACATTAAAAACTAAAATTATAATAAAATACACAGAGAAAATAAAAATTATCATTACCTACTCGTATATTAATTGTCTCGACAATTTTCGGGGATTCTGGCCAAAAGGCTAGCCGCATTTTCACGCTGTATGGCGATGGAAATATTTTGGTTTGGCCTAGACATTGGCCAGCCCTTTGGTCACCCGAAGTCAAGACCAGCCCCCTTACCACCATCTCTTATTGCGATTCAATAATTGAATAGATTGCTTATTCATACCAATGAATAAGCGACTCTATTCCATTTGAAATAGAGTCGCTTATTCATTGGTATAACTAAGCATTCTATTCAGTTATTGAATCGCAATAAAAGATGGTGGTAAGGGGGCAGCTTCTTGGCAACCGCCTTGTATAATTCTCGTGCCGATGGCAACCACGGACCCTAGGACCCTACATTTCTAAACCGAACGCCTTAAATATACCTATAAGATTTTTTATGTGTATTTTATTATAATTTTAGTTTTTAATGTAGAACTAAATTTTATTTTAAATTTAATTTTAATATGAGAATGTATGAAATTTGGACCCTGTTATGTAGAATAGATCCAACTGACATTTTGTTACTTTTAAATTAAAGCCATTTAAAGTTTAATAGAAATAAAAAAAATATCACGCAGTATAAGTTTTAATCAAGCTGCTAGAATCTGTTGCGAATATATAAGACTCGATTTGAAGTTTCTCGCTGTGTATATCTCAATCTGGCATAATTTATTGATTGGATTTGTTCAGCATAAAATTTCTGCTACAACATAATAAATATCTTCTTTGCTACTACATATTTTCGTCGGGCATGTTGACTAGATTTGATAGGGTTACCTGACATCAAGGCAAATCCTGAGAGTAGGTTATTTTTTGGGGATTCTGGATCACATTTCGCTTCGCTCGTATCGCTCGCTCCACTCGCTCGTCGCGAAATGTGATCCAGAATCCCCAAAAAATAACCCACTCCTGAGATATGGTAACCCTAATCTCAAAAATAGATCTTCATTAGTCCTACGTATTCGCTTCCAAGGACATTTTAACCACGGGATTGGAGATGTCCCCCAAACTATATGCGTTATCATGCTTGCAATATACTCTATTCGAGGCATTTCTCTACGACCGAATCAGGAACGAAGAAATTCAAGCAAAGTTGTCGACATAGCTCTCAGAGTGAGCAGGCTAAAGTGGCAGTAGGTTGGCCACATCTGCCAAGTCAGCGATGGCAGATGGGGAGGAAAGTTTTAGGAAAAAAAAAATCATAATTTAATTTCTAAAAATATTAATTCATAATAGAGATAGTGCATAATATTAGCAATATCTTTGATTAAAAGTGTTTGAATCTGGGCTGTAGAGTCATTCCAAGAAGTCGAGCAAAACAGCAGAAAAAATGCACTATGGTTTTACTGTTCACGTCTTTCAAGTAATGGAGGAATAAGAAGATTCCTGATAATATTTTTCGGCATTTTCATGAAGCCGGGAATAAGATAAACAAATACAAAGACGGGCTCAAAAAGACATTGATTCCAGAGCCGTAAAGCTATTTGATAAAAAAAAGGGTTGCCGTGCACTCCAGGAGTGCCGACAGAAGTGAAAACTTGAACATTAACGTTGTGCATTTTTGAATGCTTTTGGAATGTTTAGGGAATAATTTCGCACGAATTGATTTATTTATAAGTACTATAATTTATGTGGTAAGATACAATATTCATTTATTGCGCTATCGTACACAAACATGACAATTTATATTACATTAAAAATAAACAGCAGGAGCAGGCATACATTTTCGCCGCGCGGTAATTTAACATTTTTTTACCAACCCAAAAAGTGCAGGCCGCTAAAGAAGTTTTCACTTCAAAAAAGATATCTTTTACGGGAATCAAACCCCAGTCGGCTATCCCGACGAATACTTGTGACCTGATAATTATTTTATTATATTACATTTTTTTTGCAGCTAAAAAGCTAAAAGGCTCTGGAGGAATTGGAAGTAAGAAATCATAAATATATTTACTTTCTATGACTTTACTATATAGGCACATACAACTTAAATATACGATAAGGGCTGGCAACGGATCAGTTACCTTTTGGTGTTACTGATGTCCATGGGCTGACCATAAGTTGTGGTGATTGGTTACCATCAAGTGACTTCTATTTTCGTTTGTCCCCCTCTATCACCTGCGATACTCCCCACAGAGTACCCGACTGTGGGGAGTTTCGCAGGTGGAACTACGGGTCCGCCTGTTTGGATCAGGGTACCACGGGGACTGCGGCAAGCCCATAATTTGCCAGTCATGGGTCCGGATTCGAGGTGTCTATATGTGCGTGTAATCACTCACGTGCATGTGGTGTATCTACAGAGGTTGGGCATGTTCATCTGCCTTGCCAAATTGTCGGCCGGGCGTTCAACCTCGCGCGTAGCGAGTTGGTTACCACTGGCCTTGGGCGAAGGACCGCCACAGTGGTTCTCAACGGGGCTTGGAGCGGCCCTTACAGCGGTGTCGGCTTCCCAAGCTGGCATCGCAGCTCGGGTACTTGCCTGCTGAGCAAAGAGGATGGCGGGCGATCGCTTCCGTCACCCCGGTCACCCTAACGTAGGCCTGGGATAGGCATTTCTTCTTTGAAGGATGCCGGGAAGTGAGCGTGCCTTATACAGATCCGGTACCTGTCAAGGAAAACAGAGAGGCAGCTAACTGGCGCCCCAGTGTGGGTGCAGAAACACTAGGCGCGCTTGTACTTGTACTTGTGCGCCGGGAAGTGAGCGAGCCATACAGCTCCGGTACCCATGATGGAGTTTGGGGAGTGGTAGTAGGGCTCCGATGCTTGGTTCGCCGAGCGTCGGTTCGCCACGAGCTACTCGACTTAAGAGTACCCAAGTAGCCTGCATGCAGGTGAAAGCGGAGTAAGACCTGCTAATGTTTCGCTTGCGTGCTCGGTTGGTTTACCGAGCGCAAGAGCGGAGCAGGTAAAGGTCCTTCCGTCTGGTTGGTTTACTGGACGGTTGACTCGCAATCCCTGTGATATAACCGGAAGGTTGGCACACGGGGCACACTAGCTGTTAGGTATAGACCACGAGCCCTACCGCCGAACCTGAAACCGACCATCAGTTTTTTGATTCCAAAAATTGCTCTTAGGTTAAAGATATTGACAAACATTTTCAGTATAATCGGTAAAGCTCTAGGGTTTGTACCAGCTGCGCTATAAATAATTAAGTATGAACAATCTAAGCAGTAGTTTCATTTTTGCATTCAAAAATTCCGTTGGCAATATTGGTAATCGGCTTCAGCTTCGGTGGCCTGGCCCCTGCTACCAATCCACTTGCGTGCTCGGTTGGTTTACTGAGCACAAGAGCGGTGCGGGTAAAGTTCCTCTCGTCTGGTTGGTTTACTCGACAAGAGACTCGCAATCCTGCGATATAACCGGAAGGTTGGCACACAGGGGCGACTCTGAAACTTGATTAAATAAACAACATTTTTAACTTTTTTTGAAAAAAAAAATTAAGTACATTTATCAGTTGTCTAGTACCCATAACACAAGCTTTGCGCTTAATTTTGGACTAGATGGCGCTGTGTAAATTGTCCAGAAATATATATTTTTTTATTTAATTTCAGAGTTGAAAGGCAAACAGTACAAGATTTCTGCCAAAGTCGGAGAACCTCTTGACAAACGCGTCCCGTATAGTTGTGAAACATGTACCAAGCTTTCAGTGGTGTGTAATGGAGAAGAAGTCCAATCCGAGGGGAGAATCGCCGTGATCCCAGGAACCAAGACTGTCAACTTCAATTTTCCTAGGTTAGGTTTTTGTTACAGTCTGATCTCGTTAGAAAGGGGGGGGGGGGGGCAGGGAGGGGCAGCTGCACTTTCATGATCAGGATTCGTCAAGGTTCCTACGAAAGTAATAACTATTCCCTTGAGGGTTGTTGTGTCCCTGTGAATGAGTGCAGGCACCAGGAAGGAAGGAGCGAGTTGCTCCGTTGGTCGCAGGGGTGGTGGTGCGCGAAACATATTTCATGTTGCGAGAGTTTCTAGGGCTTTCGTAAATGCTTCACATCAGGTGGGCTATATTGTTGTTCGCTACTTGACGTAGTATAATAAAGCAAAAACTTCCCTTCCTTGACAGTTGTCGTTAAGAGTGTACCCGGCTCAGGATAATAAAGCAAAAACTTCCCTTCCTTGATAGTTGTTGTTAGGAGTGTACCGGCTCAGGAAATTGCTGATCTACCGTTTCCACTACGTTCAGTGGATCACATGGATCAAATGATCTAACAACAAATCCAAGCACACGCCGTTCCCCCTACCATACCAATTAAATATTTAAATAAAAATAAAAAAAGAACATTAAATCTATCACTACTGAAATTATCTACATTTATGTGTGTTCCAGCTTTGAGGACAGTAACAGCTGTGTGTACCTTGGCATCTTTAATGATTCACACGGTGAAACCTACCAAGAAGTATTGGCTGCTATAGAAAGTATGTCATTTACAAATTTACAAATTGTACTAAGAGCAATCACGCCTGATAGTCTGAATGCGATTGTATCTTGTTATGTACGGCATCAGAACGTCAAGGTCGAAGTGTTAAAGGTGAAGTGTTCTTTGCTGTACTTCGAAAATTTAGTATATTTGTAATGATCTATATCATAGTTAGTCAAGGAGATATCGCAGGAAGCACGCTTAGAACTTAGCTATGAGGCAAGCTGAATGGTTGAAATATTTGGCACTTAGGTATCAGACCTAGTGGCTGGTGCGGCAAAGTGTTTGTAGACATATGTTGCAATATTGCAAGGGGGGTTGATTAGTGATTGGGAAATGGGATTGTTATAACGTATGATAAAGGACGTGTATTCTGTTTTCCCAGAGTGTGAGCGAATTTGTGACCAACCATTTGGTTGGTCACAAATTCGCTCACACTATCGAAATCTATTTAAATAAATACTCTGTACAAGCCCTCCTGTGCCACTGGTTCAAAAAACGTTATATCGGCGTGATATCGTCGGCATACGATATCCTTGAATTTTTGTTTTTTTTCTTGAAGAGGTCAATTTGTGAGATGCTGGACCCAGAATACTCCCCTGAGAGGCTCCGTTATTTATCGGCTGTTCATTTCTCTCTATTTATATTGGTCTCTATGTATTTGCTGAGTTCTGTTCGACATGTAGGTTTTGAAAACGTTCACTTGCACAAAACTTAATTGGAATTGGGAAGGACACCGTATCGAAAGCCTTCGCAAATTTGAGAAATGTAGGTACGGATTTAGATTTATTGCTCAACTTGTATCTTTACCTTAAATTAATATGCCTGTAATATTATTTTCAGACGATTGTAAGTACATGAATGATAGTTAATTCCTCCGAAGTTTTATGTAATCAAAAATTTCTTTATTTGTATCAACTTCAATAAGTATACATTTGATTGTCCATAATGAACCTTTCTATGAAAAAACCATCTTTTTTTTCTCATGTCTCTTTCTCTTATACTTTGAAAACTCCTGAATTTTTTGAAGTCAGTTAAAAAGAGAAACTGGCTTTATTGAAGTCGACACGTTTTCAATTCGTTGTTTATGTTGGAAGCGTCGACTCCAAGGGTGTTGGTTTTTTTAATGTAATTTTTTAATTTATTTATTACCCACATAATAGCTACACACTTTATTCAAGTAAAAGAATTTAAATATTACTTTCTTTAATTCCATTTTAGATTTTTGTGTTATAATTATAACCATTATTTTATTTCAGCACCGGGTAAGGAATAAATGGATGTTTACATGTTTCTGAATGGTAGTAGTTCGCGAGAAATAGATAGATAGATCCATCGATCGGTCAACAGATATATTGATCAGACGATAGATATGTCGATTGATCGTTAGATAGACAATTCATTTAGTAACATTCTGTTTTTTATCAAGGGCCCGATCATTTGATAGGCGTGCGCGAGGATAAAGCGTAGAGACCCCTTTGAAAAGTTTGTTGTAATGTTGTACGCCCTCAGTGACCCGCTCTAGGATATATCAATGGAACAATATATCCATGAGCAGGTCTCGGCAGGCGTTGAGATTATTCCAAAATGTGTGATGGGAATTAAATATGCTAAAAGAGGGGGGGTCGCCTGCCATAACTGCTTCTACTGGTCTAAACATTCTTATTATTATAGTTCAGTAACATTATGTTATTATTAAACTGCTAAAAAGCTGCTTACCATGCTTAGATAATACTTGATTTTGTAGCTGGTTTCGCCCCACACGAACACAATATCGGGATAAAAAGTATCCTATGTTCTGATGCCTAATTTCATCGTAATCCATAAGCCGATTGTGAGTAAAACAAACATCCAAGGGATTCAAACTTGTCGATAGCCGAGACTGCATGTAAGAAAGTACAAGTAGGAAAAAAAATAGCGTTGGAGCCATAGACTTATCTACGATTTATATACCCCGGGTTGGCGAGGAAACGTGAGACAGAGACTGCCGTAGGTTATATAAAGCGCTTTCATATTACAGTGTGTGACAATGTTGTTATTATTATGAAAAAACTGGCACGTGACGCCAAACAAAAAAATCGTATCAAATTTCCTTATAATGGCGTTAGTGACTATTTCGTGAGTCAATGTTATGGAAATTAATTTGTATATAACATTTCTCCATCTACGGACGGTGGCATAGAAGACGTTATTAAAGACTTTACTGTCATTTAACTTTTGCTTTTAGCCGTTACAGTAGAAAGCAAAGAAATCGACGCGCCTGAACTATTCGAGCAGTTCGAACATGAAGTACCGATCAGTTGTGATGAATGTACTATAGAAAAGGTTAGTGGGGAATATCTTGACTTTTCTTTAATGGTACTAGAGATACAAAGTTGTGTCACTTGTACCATCAATGGTACTAGTCAATGGTACTACTGATCCTAAGGCGTATAATCAGCACAAAAATCAGCATAAATACTTACTGCTGCCTTCTTCAACGGTTTCCACCAAATGCAACTTTCCGCCTTCCTCACCCTGCCATTTCTAGACGCTCTAAGACTATCTAGAAAGGGGCGTCCAACGTTTCGTCGTCCTACACGCGGTCCACTGCTACTTCAGCTGATTAACTCTGAAGGCTAAGTCAACAACTTTGGATTAGCGTAAAATTTCTTCGTTCCGGATTCGAACCCTCTAAATTTCACATACAATGCAGAACCATACTCTACGAAACCCTATACTAAGTGGAGAATTTATGTGCGTAATTAGTGCCATAAGTGACAGTATAAAGTTTAGACATTAAGCTAATGAAATAAGGTAAAAGGAGTGTCGTTCTACAGGGAAACTATCCACGATAAACGCAATGACTGAACGAATAAACACTTTATTTTAAAGTCTGAATTGTTTCAAAACGCTGTAGTTACATAGTATGTACTACACCTATCAAATTGCGTAAAGTATACTTAGTACACCTGAGTAAATTACAGCATCAGTTGTCGATAATACTTCAGCCGTAGTATATTTCGAAACCATCCATAGCATACCCTAAACCAGCCTTTCCCAACCTCTATTTCGTACCTAGCCTCCCCAAACTAAAAATAATATTTTTATATCTTTTATATAATATTTTATTGGTGTTGCTAATCTCCATGGGCGATGGTAATTGCTTTCCATCAGGCGACCCATATGCTCATTTGCCCTCCTCTCATATACAAAAAAAATCTATGAACTATTTGTTTTTATTTTAGATCTCAGTCAATGGGATCCCACTAGAGCCTGCATCTACAAGGAGATCAGGATCATCACCAGTAGCATTCTATGTCGTAAGAATTATTCGTTTATCTACTGTTAAGAGCACGTTGTGTTTGACATTTGCACTTTTACCAATCTTTTTGACAATCCTTGACGAGCTCGGTGGCGTAGCGGTCAATGACGCGGCTTCGACACCAACGCTCGTGGGTTCGATTCCCACACAGGACAAACATTTGTGTGCATGAACATGTCTGTTTGTCTTGGTCTGGGTGTTTTCTATGTATCATAAGTATCATCATCATCTCAGCCATTGAAAGTCCACTGCTGGACATAGGCCTCCCCTCTAGATCTCCAATAAGTCCGGTTGGAAGCGGCTTGCATCCAGCGCGATCCTACGGTCTTAATGAGGTCGTCTGTCCACCTTGTGGGTGGACGTCCTACGCATCATAAGTATGTATTTACAAAAAAAAAATGTATTTTATTTACGTATGTTTATCAGTTAGTCTAGTACCCATAACACAAGCTTCGCTTACTTTGGGGCTAGATGGCGCTGTGTAATTTGTCTGACAATATTTATTTATTTAAACATAACGTACAAGACTTAAAGCCAAAATGTATTTCTATGCGTTAATACGAATTTCAATCTCTGCGTCGGAATTAACTTTTATATAATTAAAAACGTTAATTTTAAACGTTTTATAGCCATATAATTAGGATATATTTTGCACGGTTTACCTGCATGGGCTGAAAAGGATACCATATGTATCGCCAGTCAAAAATTGCTTCATAGCCAGCGTCTTCCTTTGATATTTTTATTTCAATTTTATAGAACTATAAGCACTGAGACACTATCTGTGCTTGAGAAATTACCGACAGACTTAGAAATACAACTCCAAGCTTCAATGTACTATGTCCCTAGAAACATAGTTTTTGATTTTCTAATAATCTTAACAAAAAAAAAACCGACTCCAAATATTACTCTACTTTTATGTATGTAGATACAAGCTGATGATGACGATGATGATGAAAAAAATATGGAACCAATCTAGAAGCATACTCTTTCAAATAAAAAAAGTATTTTTCAAATCGGTTTATAAATGGCGGAGTAATGAAATAACAAACCTAACATTGCGTAGATACAGACTTACGATGATGATGATGATGAAAAAAACATGGGACCAATTTAGAAGCATATTCTTTCAAATAAAAATGTTTTTTTCAAATCGGCTTATAAATCACGGAGTAATTCAGTAACAAACATTAAAAAAAAATACAGTCGAATTGACAATCTCCTCCTTTTTGGAGTCGGTTAAAAATGCTTGATATATATGCACGAATAAGTGATTCTATTCAGTTTAGGTCCTAAAATGAATCGCAATAAGAGTTGGTGGTAAGCCCCCTGGTGGCTGTCGCAGAATATCAGCGCTGTGTTTATTACACAGCATTTATGTCAAATTAGTATCATGAAGTGTGTTAAGTTATGTTTAAAACGTCGTATATCATTGTGTATTGTTTCCTCATATAGTGATGTTAATTAAATATATTTACTTTCTTCTTTAATCATTAGCGTAACTATACCATCAGGGGCGGTGGCAAATTCATCAGATGGCCCCTCAGAGGATGGGGCCCTCTCTATTAAATCATATAAGTGACCAACACTAAAGAAGTATTTTGTACATTTTTGGTTAATAATCTTTATTTTATATAATTTTATTTTCAACAAATATGATATTGTATCTATCTATTAAAATTTTGTATGTTGTTTATTTATAGCGAACTAACTTTAAAAAAATAATAAATATCTTTAAAAAAATACAATTTTTGTACTAATCTATCGAGACTTTGGCCCCGGGGGTCCGTGGTATTTTGCCCGCTCTGCCACTTGGTAGTTACCACACACTACAAAGTGGCAGAACACGCCACTGTCTTTAATAGTAACTGAGTTGTTCTTTCAGGCCACACCTACGTCAATTGCAATCCGCATAACAGAATTCATTGACATATACGAGGGAGTGTATCAGGCAGTCTTCAATGCGGGGGGAGAGAGAGTAACCAAGACGATATTAGAAATCAGGTAAAGAAAAAAATGGTAATCGGCTTTAGCTTAGGCGGTTGGGCTGGTCATGACGGCCTCAGTATGGAGTATCGCAGTAGCGCGGTGTGCATTTGCCTCGTGTGCTGGCAATGTCTTTTTTTTTTTTTTTTTTTTTTTTAGACAATTTACACAGCGCCATCTAGTCCCAAATTAAGCGCAAAGCTTGTATTATGGGTACTAGACAACTGATAAATGTACTTAAATATATATATTTAAGTACATATAAGCTTTGCGCTTAATTTGGGACTAGATGGCGCTGTGTAAATTGTCTAGAAATATTTATTATTTATTTATTATGTGCAAATGAGATTGGCTTTGGTTCAAATATGATGACGAGGGTCTTACACTCCAAATTCTAGTAGAATGTTGATCTGTGATGATAAAACTACGATGTATTTTCTCAATTGGATAGTTTCTAATTACTCTGTGTCATATCATTTGCCTCCCCAACCCGTCTGACCAGCGTGGGGAGTGTAGGCCAAATCCTCCTTCTGTCTGGGACGGACGAGAGAGCGTCGTGATCCTGTAGTGGAGACTAAAATGACCTGATGATGATATCATTTACCAAGCCGTCTTTGATATCCAAATGGTTACTGTAATTTCATGATGATGGGGTGATGTGTCTAACTGAAATCTACGATCACCTCACTATACCAAACCTGAATAATTCAAACAAAAAAAAAACCGACTCCAAGAAATACCCTTCATTTATACAGGCTGATGATGATGATGATGAAAAAAATATGGGACCAATCTGGAAGTATACTCTTTCAAATAAAAAAAAGATTTTTAAATCACGGAGTAATTAAGTAACAAACATTAAAAAAAAATACAGCCGAATTGAGAACCTCCTCCTGTTTTGGAGTCGGTTAATAAAAGCAATCACCACCGACCATGGAGCCACCGATGATGGAAAGCAATTACCATCGCCCATGGAGATTAGCAACACCAAGGGGTCGCCGATCCGTTGCGAGCCTATGGGGTATAGGCTCGCAACGGATCGGCGACCCCTTTCCTTCCTTTCTTTCTAGTGACCTCACTCACTCGCAGGAACACAACAGTACTCAATAGAAATGTTACTTGACTGCGGTATTTTGTGAAGTGGAGGTACATCGCCAGTTAACTTAAAAATACCCTAATCCCTACCCCTCTTTTGGCCAAAGCCTCGTTTGTCAGTAAATAGGGTGCACCGCGTACAGATGAGGCATATGTGGCAGACACATAGACTCTAAATAACTAATCCTTCATTTCTTAACACAATATTGCAGTGCTTATGAATATGCCTCAGTTAAACTTAGTACTAAGTACAAGTAAACTGAGCATTTACACTAAGTTGCTTGCACCACTTGCATGCAGGTGAGGTTGGCTTTGATTCTAATATGTTAAATTCTAATATATGAGGAAGGAGGATGTAGACATCATATCAAACAACTCCCCCTAAATTCATATTCAATAAAGGTGTAAAATACTAAACAATAAGGATGCCTGGACACGTGAATTGTAGCGTCAGCACTTCAGCAGTTTTGCATTGCACAATGGGCGAATGGAATAGGTAATACCAGTCACTTTGTCGTACAGCAACTGGACGCTTGTGTACTTATATCAAGAACTAATAAAGTGCTAATTAAACTTCTACGCGTATCTCGTGATTTACATCCGCCAACCAGTTCACACCGAACACAACCTAACACATCTATATAAACATTACAAGGAAATGAGTGGTGCAGGAATGGCCACTTTAAAATTATTATATCCGCATAATATCTTTACCAACATAGTTTATGAACATTACTATCAATATAATAGTAGCAGTAATATGGTGCCTTCTAGACGAAAATAAACGGCAATAATGTTGAGTTTGCTTAATCAAGTTAAGAAGGTTAGGAGTTATCCTGACCGTTCCTCATCAGCTCAGCAATGTCACATGATCACTTCGAAATGCAACACAAGTATTTGTTACATAATTAAATAAAATATTTTGTCATTGATTCAATAATATCTTTATTTTTTTTTCAGAAATTCAGAGGCAAGCGACCAGAGTGATAATTCAGACGCAGGTACTTCCAATATTATACTAAATCGTTCACTGTGCAATCTGAGTGCTTAGTTTGAGTTTTTGCTCACATTCGAACGTGTTAACGTTTACAAGCCACCAAATTGAGAAAAAGTTTCATATTGTGAATTTACCAGACGCGTGTTACATATACAAATTAGCCGGGTTGCTCACTTCAAAATGTGAGCAAGTAAGCTACATAATTTTGATATGTAACACGTGTCTTATAAATTCACTACATTAGAGTTCTTCTCTATTTAGTCGATTTGTTTACGTTGACATGATTGAACGCGAACAAAATACTAAGCACTAAGCACACTGTAAGGCTTTGGAATGCTCTGCCGTTAACTAGTTTCCAGTTTTAAACATCGGACGCGCAGCAAGCGCCTCCGTAGCGATTTTTTTTTCGAAATCCCGAATTGATATCGGAAAACCAAGGTCACTTTACATTACTACTTTTTGATACTCTACACGAATCTAAAGTCAGAATTTCGAAATTTTGAGTTTCATGGCAACGGACGGACAGACAGAACGACTTTTTTTCGGAAAACCAAGGTCACTTTACATTACTACTTTTTGATACTCTACACGAATCTAAAGTCAGAATTTCGAAATTTTGAGTTTCATGGCAACGGACGGACAGACAGAACGACTTTTTTTCGGAAAACCAAGGTCACTTTACATTACTACTTTTTGATGCTTTACACGAATCCGAAGTCAGAATTTCTAAATTTTGAGTTTCATGGCAACGGACAGACAGAACGACCGGACGATTTCATAAGCTCAATGAATTTCGCTGAAAATCTAGTTAAAGTTCATTATATGTCACTTATCTCTGTTTAACTTCTTTATTTAGGTTTATTTTTTCTTGTCTGTCACTGCCTGCTTTTTCGTAATAAGTACATTTACGTATATATGTAGTTTATGTCCTTTGTGTATGTTCATGTGTATTTATATTTGTTTACTTGTCTAGGTATAGTATATGCTGCGCCATCTACCTTTATTTCAGGTCTCCTCTATCCAAAGGTTACCTGGAAGAGATCGCTAAGCGATGAGGCCGCCTTTGGTTCTTTAATAGGTTAATTCTTTAATTTATACATTTTAATCAATAATAGAATTATTGATTAAAATTTACTGCTTTTAGTGCGATACTGACTATTGTATTGTACTGTACTGTATGTACAGATTTTCGTGCTTTGGAGGGCACGTTAAGTCGTCGATCCCGGCTGTTGCCATTAAATAACCGTCGTTAAGCCAAGTCAGTGGCCTTTAGGCGTCTTGAAAACACTGGCCTCCGCCAACCCGCAGTTGAGCAGCGTGGTGGAGTATGCTCTAAACCCCTTGGATTGAAGGGAGACCCGTATCCCAACAGTGGGATGATTATGGGTTGATGGCGAATTTATTTTTTTAACTGTTTAACATACATTTATTGAGAGTTACTAATTACCGTTACGTTACGTATAAGACTTTCCCCAGAAATATTTAAGTCTCATTTATTCGAAAACTACTTTTAATAATTTAATGTATTTTTAATATCAGAATTTGTATCTTCCATGTGTTTAAAATTAATGACTTTAAGACAAATAACCGAAATTTTAAAAAGGGCACTTTAATTAGGCTAAGAACGCCTAATATTGAGAATGACCGATCAAGAGATTGCTATGCTAGTATGATATTTATTAATCAGTTTGTCTTCGTTTATATTGTTCTAGAAACAGATGGTGACAAACAAGACGAACAGAATAAAACAGACGATGATCAAAGATCAGACAATGAACACGAACCGAAACACGATGAGAAGCATGACGAAAAATCTGATGATACACACGAAGAAACGACTGTACAGCCCGACGACGAGCACAAGGAACACACCGTAGATGAAAAACCCGAACACACAACTAAAGAAATGGATAACGAAGAGAAGCATACAGAAAAATCCGCAGACGACGTTACTGAACTAAATAACATAGAAACTACATCACAGGGCACAACAAATATAGCGCCAGTTACCACAGATACTAACAGTACTGATGTCATAACGAGTAGCTCTACTAAGCCTGACACTACTTAATATTTAGTAGGTTACGGTAGCATGGCCTCTTCTGATTCTGAAATGAGGTAAAAAAAATATAATACATATTTTTCTTAATTTTGCATTCAGCTCAAGTGGTGAATCCGATTTGGCTTCAATTTGTACATTCTTCCCCTTCTTTACTCTCTTCTTTTTATTCTTAATTAGTTCAGCCTTTAAGAAAAAACTTATCAAGGCTTATTCAACATAATCTTCGAAGTGACCTTCATTAAATCCAATTTTGAATCCCGACATCTTTGGTTGCACAGGAATCAATATATGACTCCTGTGCAACCGCTGTAGCTAAAGTGATCTTGACTGGCATGGAATGCTTTATTATCTGCGTAGTAGCCACTGTGCGAGTTAAAAAGCGACCGTGATTTAATCGGGTTTATAGAGAAGCCAAACTCGCCAAGCAGGCTGCCTACGAGGCTTAGACCACGGCTCGTGATAACAGGGGTCTGGTGTCTCTAATTTGAAACGCATATTTAATGCTGCTCCGAGGTTTAGTAAGAGAGTGATTGCCGAAGCAAATTTTGCTATAATTATATAAATATATAATTATAGCAAAATTTGCTATAATTAAATAAATATATACGAAGTCAAATTTTGACTTCGTCGGCAGAGTTGGTCAGCGGATAGCTAAGAACCCTTCTGGGAGCTGTGCTTTCTAGTTGGTTGCTAAGGCTGCCGAAGGCAATTTCTGCCGGTCATCCTTGCCACCACTGCGAAAACTGGAGAGTAACATGGCCATTAGCGCTAAAGAAAAAGCCGATCTTTTAGGTAGACTTCGCCTCTAACTCGACTTTAAACGGCCTCACCCTAATTTATTGAGCTCGATGGCGTAGCGGTCAATGACGTTGCTTCGACACTAACGCTCGTGGGTTCGATTCTCACATAGGACAAACATTTGTGTGCATGAACATGTCTGTTTGTCTTGGTCTGGGTATTTTCTATGTATCATAAGTATGTATTTACAAAAAAAAATGTATTTACTTATGTTTATCAGTTGTTTAATCCCACAACACAAGCTTCGCTTACTTTGTGGCTAGATGGCGCTGTGTAATTTGTCTGACAATATTTATTTATTTATTATTTATCAAAATGAGGGTGATGCCGTACTATAATCCCGTGGTGTGATAACATTCATTGTTATGCACATGACAGCACAGGCGATACTTTATAAACGCGTCGTGTAACGTTCCCCTTTCTCAAGTGGCGGAAAGTCGTCAATGTCTTGTGTCAGAGATCAAGAAAACTTTGTCCAAGGTATCTGATTGGGGGGGGGGGGGGGGGGGACTAAACTTGGTGCATTTTAACCCCACTAAGATGCAAGAGGCTCCACATTTCGAGACCACAATACTCACCACCGCCAAGAGCATTAGTATTTTCGGCATGGAGATCTCTGGCGACTCTCTGGTTGTGGAACGAATTGTCTGCTGAAGTTTTCCCAAGAGACTACTTCTTTGGTTTTTTCGCATCGGGTTCTTCAAGAAAGACGTGAAGAGGATTTTACAGGGCCGACAACGCGTAAAAAAGACAAACATACAATCATTTTTGTTTATAAAGATTAGCGACCCGTCTCAGCTTCACAAAATATATTGCTTTTTCTACTTTTATCAAAGCTAAAATCAAAGGTTATATTTTATATATAATTCTTCCGCAAAAAATATCTAAATGACAGTGACCCACGTCAAATAAGTGGTGTGGTCAAGGAGGAGTTAAAATATAGCTCAAATCAATAGCTGTATTGATCTGAAATTCAGCATGTATCTAGCTTGCTATTTAGCCTGTAGCTAGCTTTGGGGTGTAAGTGGTTCATCAACATCTTTGAACCAAACCCAACTTCACCTGCACGCGGTGCACCATGCTGACCGACAAACGAAGCTCTGGCGAAAAGAGAGGTAGGGAGCGTAATTTTAAGCTAACCGACTCTGGGGAATGTAACTCCACCTCACGGAATACCACAGCCAAATAACAATTCCCTTGAGGGTTCTTATGTTCCTGAGAGTGAGTGAGGTCACCAGAAAGGAAGGAGATGCTGCGATGGCAGCGGGGGTGGTGGCGCGCGAGCGATATTTTATGTTGCAAGCGTTAATATGGCTACGGTAACCGCTTCACGTCAGGCGGGCCGTATGCTTGTCTGCCACCCGACGTAGATTAAAAAAAAAAAAAAAACAGCAGCTGCTGGATATACTCCGCTTTCCGCATCCAACCGCTACCAGCTACTTTTTTCAGGTCATCAGTCCATCTAGAGATGTGGTACCCTACGCTTCGTTGTCCCACGGACAACGAAGTCTAGGACTTAATTCCGCCATCTCCTATCGCTGACTCAGCAGATGTGGCCACTGTGGCCAGCCCACAGCCACTTCAATGGCAGTCTTATCCTATTTGGGATTTCTTTTTTTTTTTTATGTCATACAGTAGACAAACAAGCAAGCGGGCTACCTGATGGAAAGTGGTCACCGCCGCCTATAGACATTAGTAACACAAGGGGCGCTACCAATGCGTTGTCCACTAAGGAGTTGGAGGAAGGGAAGGAAGGAAGGAGGGGATAGGGAAGGAGTTGGGCTTCCGGATCTCTCACTCACCGAACGAAACGCATTGCTGCTTCACGTCGATATTCTGTGAGAGGGTGGTACTTCCCCGGTCGAGCAGGCCCATTTCATAATTGCTCTACCACTCCAAAACCAGTCAACCATAAAAAACTTGAAAGTATATTGAAATTGTTTAAGTTTTGTTTTTTCCAATTTCAGATTTAACACAACTTGGCGACGCATTAAAGGACTTGATACCTTAGATAGTAATAAAGCAATGCAATTTATATTTATGACGTTTTTTTAATTATCCAACCTCCGTAAACACTAGAAGTATACGGGACGAGGGCCCACACATTCTAACCACTGTGTCTCCTGTTTAGCCAGGATTATTAGCGGCGACTGCCAAAAAAGGACAGTGAAAAAAGGACAATGAACAGTGAAGTCCATTGCAGTCCCGGGGGTAAAACTACGGCTGCCTAGGAACTCACAAAGAATTTAATCAAAAAAAAAAATAGGAGGAGTAAGAAGCTTTAGTAATTTGACTTCCCCTCTTAGCAATGTGAGAGACAGCAATATGACACTACAAGTATACTAAATTACAGAATTGTCAGGTACAATGGTGAGCCGTATTGAAAAAATTACAACGGTTCTCCCAGGTAACAGAAGGAATTGAAAGCCTGTGAGATGTAGCTACACTTACAGCTTGTTCCTGAATTCCTCTATTGACGATAATTAAGACACTATCGGTTTTGACATTATGAGCAATTCAAGAACTGCTGTGTCTTTTGTATAGCCAGGATTAACAGCGGCGATCAAAAAAATATCCATGGTCAGTAAAGATCATTGCAGTTCCGAGGATAAAACTACGGTCACCTTGGTGGTCACTCGCAATGAATTTAGACAGAAAACTCAGATATTAGTAGATATAGGAGTAGATAGGTAGGAGATGAGGTCAAGATACTTCCTCAGTCATAGACCGTCTGTTTAAAAACTATTCTTCTATGGTAGAAGGATATACAAAAATATGACTGACAGGCTAATGACGTATTTCTATCATGTAAGCTAGAATTAACAGTAACAGCATCGACCGCCAAAAAGGCAATGAACAGTGAAGGTCACTGCAGTTCTAAGGGTAAAATTACTGTTGATTTGGAACTCACAACTAACTTACTAATTCGATAACTAGGCCGGATTCTAGCCCACGGGGCCAAAATCGAGGTTGAGTGGAGCGAGTAGATTCGCCGAGTGCATGTTTTCCATTGACTTCAATGGAAAATGTATTTGATGATCATTACTAAAGGACACAGGATCGATATCAATTTTTTTTTCGACTCAAACATGTGGAGGTATTTAATTGTGACAAGTTTCATCAAAATCGGTTCAGTGGTTTTGAAGCCTATTTATTTCCAACAATGACTTTTCGGATTGTTAGTTGATATGGAAAAGTATGAATTGTAGGTAAAGTGGAGAGCTCATGAAGCTTTTCACTTGTATTACGAGCCTTACATCTACAGCGATTGTAATAATAACCGGTTCAGAGTCCACCGTGTAAGGCTTCACGAGTTCTTGACTGTACAATAAATAAAACTTATAAATATAAGTAGAATCTCAGGGGGGGGGGGGGAGCTGCCCCTTTTACTATAGACTTCTTACTATAGACCAAGACATATTATGTCTTGGTCTATAGTAAGAAGATTCCAGAATCCAGCTTGTGTGTTACAATCTTATTTTCTTCTTGGATTTCTTCTCGAAGCCTAAATTATCAGTGTGTTGATTTACAATACCTCTTTTTTCCTTTTCGTCTCTCTGGAGTGCACTGTATGTATTGGGAATTACTTACATGTGATAATAAAACACCAACCTTATTTCCTAGTTTTATTTCCAGATTTCAATGATACAAATGAGATTTTCAGCAAGTAATAACTAGTGACACAAAACAACATAACACATCGCTTGTTATTTTTGATAATTATTGATACGCCAAAATATACAATACAAATTTAAGACTAATAATGAAGTGAAACCATAAAGGGATGTTAAGAAAACATTTTAGAATTAATCCAATACATACTACGCTTCAACAAGATTTTGTAGTTGTTTTTGGTGAGACTCATGTGGTTGTAGTCTTCATAGTTGGACATTTAGCATGTAGGTTTGATAGTTTTAATAGTTATAGTTGGACACGGCGTGGTAGCTTTAGTAGTTGTTGTAGCTGGACGCGTCGTTGTAGGTTTAACAGTACTAATAGTTACAGTTGGACACGGTGTGGTAGTTTTAGTAGTTGTTGTAGCTGGACGCGTTGTCGTTGTAGGTTTAACAGTACTAATAGTTACAGTTGGACACGGTGTGGTAGTTTTAGTAGTTGTTGTAGCTGGACGCGTTGTCGTTGTAGGTTTAATAGTACTAATAGTTACAGTTGGACACGGTGTGGTAGCTTTAGTAGTTGTAGCTGGACGCGTTGTCGTTGTAGGTTTAATAGTACTAATAGTTACAGTTGGACACGGTGTGGTAGTTTTAGTAGTTGTTGTAGCTGGACGCGTCGTCGTTGTAGGTTTAACAGTACTAATAGTTACAGTTGGACACGGTGTGGTAGTTTTAGTAGTTGTTGTAGCTGGACGCGTCGTCGTTGTAGGTTTAACAGTACTAATAGTTATAGTTGGACATGGAGTGGTAATTTTAGTTGTTGTAGTTGGACAGGCAGTAGTTTTAGTAATGGTTACAGTTGGACGCGGTGTGGGCATTGTAACTGGTGGCTTCTTTGTAGTTGTTTTGATAGGTAAACAATCCTCGTCAGAAGATTCTGTAAGCAATTAAGTATCGTAGTATTAATATGACTAGAATTGATAATATGAGGAATTATTATATTAGAGGAAGTTGGAAAATAGTACCTTTGACAGAAATGTTGAAAAGAAATCGTCGTATGGGCATATAATGCGAAGGGATAAAAGAGATGTGACAAAGGGATATAATGAGAGTGGAAGATCAAAAAGAAGTGGTTGGATTGTGTGAGAGATGATATAAGTAAAAAAGGTGTAACTGTACATATGACGGCTGATAACTATGTTTGGAAGAAAAAGACAAACTGCCCCGACCAGATGAAAACGGAAAAACCATTATTGATACTGATGAAGTATTCTAAATTATAAATGCTAAAGTTTGTGAGTTTGCACATTGATATTTTTATAATTTCACAGATATATAATGAAAATGAAAAAATGTTTATTTCTTACACAATTTACATTTAAGAATGTGGAGGGTGGGCTCCTTCTTTTAAGTGTGAGACACCTGTGTCAGAAGGAGCCACTCTTCCATAACAAATGGTTTTACATAAATTAAATTAATATCATTATATGTAATGTACCTGCAAAATACATATTTATTTATTTATTTGATATCTACATTTTATTTTAACGAAAATATAAGGAATCTAATATTGATTTTAATTTTATAGTCTAAGGCGTATGTAATGTCTACATGGAGTCGAATGCCATCGTACTATTGAATATACTGAACCTCTAGCTGTGTGTGTGTGTGTGTTAATAATCTATAGAATCCTTCGACCATTAATACCAGAACTAAATGCAGAATGACGTACAAAAACTAAGCAAAATAATGTCTGCAGTAGGCAGAAGATGACATAAATCTTACTCCAGAATATGACCAATATTATAAGAAACTATAGCTCCATAATATGCATTGTAACTTCGCCTTTAGGCTTTCGGTTTAAGATTTCTGACTAGTTCTTATAAAAACAAAGTTTAGAACATTCATTCAACCAAGACAATCCATTCAATTGAAAATAATGTCAAATATTCCATATTTGACATTATTTGCGTTAGAATATGGTTAAGAGAAATATCTCCCAGATCGTCATTTGGGTGCTGTTTCGGTGAGCAATTTTTTTAATGTTCATTATGTTGTGTTCATTATTTTCATTATGTTCAATCATGAATCTAGTTCTAGTACCAATGATAATAATGATAGTTTTTTCGTAAAAACAATTCAGTGCTTAATATTTATCGTGTTATTTAGACATTAAACCAGATCATGCTGAATGAAAGCCCACGTCCACCGACCTGACACTGATAAATTCCGAATATTCTACCAAAATTTCAGATTTTCACTTCGAAATAGGCCCCTTGGTCTGATACATAAGGATACTTTTTATGCCGAAGGTACTGTGATTACGCAAGATAAAGACACGAATCCACGAGCTAGTAAAAAGATATTTTGAAATGCAGACCAACAGAGTGACTGTGAAGCGACTAGATGCTTTTCCAACAGCAATTTGCGATAATAATGATTGGATACATATCTTAATATCAGAAAGATGTATAAAAA
Source organism: Hypsopygia costalis (assembly GCA_937001555.2). Lineage (NCBI taxonomy): Eukaryota > Metazoa > Arthropoda > Insecta > Lepidoptera > Pyralidae > Hypsopygia > Hypsopygia costalis. The sequence goes on from OW443355.2 coordinate 4,076,085, forward strand.
TAATGACGCAAATATATTTAAGTACTGCAAAGTTATTAATGTTTTCGATAAAGTGAAACTCCTTGTATTATCTGAATGTAAACAACCAGCTCAATTAAAGATAAAATCAATACCTAGTAATCTAAGATCTTTAAAATCAAATACATATGTACTGCCCAAATTTATCAATATGTATGGTACACGAACTTCTAGTTATCTCATTCCGTGTTACCTTGGCCGTGTGGTTTCCGGCAGACAAGAATAGAATCACTCCGTCTCTTTCGGTGGATGTCGTACAAGGCGACTAAGGGAAATATATTATAAAACATCGATCAGGCCTCCCCAACCCGCCTGGCCAGCGTGGGGAGTGTAGGCCAAATCCTCCTTCTGTCTGAGACGGACGAGAGAGGGTCGTGCTCCTGTAGTGAAGACTAAAATGACCTGATGATGATGTGTTACCTAAATGAAACTACACCACAAATTCAAGATATGTACTCAAAAAGTAAAATATTTCTATTTAAAGAACTAGTCTAAACACTGTATGTCAACGACCAGCCGACATTAAGATAACACCTCCCCAACCCGTCTGGCCAGCGTGGGGAGTGTAGGCCAAATCCTCCTTCTGTCTGGGACGGACGAGAGAGGGTCGTGTTCCTGTAGTGGAGACAAAAATGACCTAATGATGATGATGAAATGAAATTGATGAAAATGAAATTAAAACTATGCGACTCCTTATTGCATGTCCGCAAACAGACAAACACATATTTTACAGTCGGAAATTGTTTTAATAGGATCCTCTGATGAACTTACCAGAATCGCCTGGGTAACAATCGCAATAGTAAGCCTGGAAAAAATAAAAAATAACACATTAGTCCTGCTACCACTACTAAACCTATGATTTAGGCATAACGAGATATAGACCATGTAAAATTCAGGTATAAAGCTAAGTAATCATTATGCGAAGTAGGCAAATGGTGACTTAGGCAAACAGATACTTAGACTAAAAGCTTTTTTTTTTTTAACGGGACAGGCCCACCACACATTCTCACCACTGTGTCTCCTGTGTAGCCAGGATTAACAGCGGCAACCGCCAAAAAAGGCAATGAACAGTGAAGTCCATTGCAGTCCCGGGGGTACAACTACGGCTGCCTTGGAACTCACAACGAATTTAATCAGAAGAAATTAGTAGGAGTAGGAAGCTTTTGGAATTTGACTTCCCCTCTTAGCAATGTGAGAGACAGCAATATGGCAAATAAGGCATTAAAAGCCTAAAGAGATGGCTAGTCAAGTGAAGCTCAACTGCCGTGCACCACGGATTTTAAGTATCTACCTAACACTATTGGGGACCTAAAACATTGAGTTGTTACCTAACACATCGATTCCAATAATAAGAATTGCAAAATCGTCTGAACGCTTGGTAATTCTCCCTTGTTGCTACCAAATCAGAATAGTTATACTACCCCGGATGCGACCTGTAATGAATTCAACATGTCATTCCGCTCCCGCCGCCAAAGATCACACTCCCAGAGAACATGATGTGCTGTTTGATCGTATTCATAATTTGCAGTAGAACATTCACATAAGGGCGACGGCACTAATTTAAACGAAAAGAGTTTAGCCTTGAAATTGCCATGCCCAGTCAAAAATTGCGCAACGGGGTGATCCACTTCTAACCACTTTTTCTTTAGTCTATCTATTACCGATTGAAAAAACAGATACAAGTGGCGTCCTTTGGTAGAGGTATCCCACCTTTCTTGCCATTCAGACATCAATGTTTCAAGTACCTCATTAATAGGTTTGAACAGTCTAAGTATTTTCTCACGATCACGCATTTTCAGAAAATCAGGGACCATATTTTTAGATGTATAGTACATTGAAGCGCGGCGTTGTACTTCTAAGTCTACTGGTAATACACCTGCCAGCACGGGTAGTGCCTCGGTGCTTACAGTTCTATACGATTTACATAAAAATATAAGAGCAAGGCGCTGGCTTTGAAGCAATTTACGACGTGCTGCACCTATAGTAGCCCCATCAGCCCATGCAGGTGAACCGTACGTAACACAACCTAAGTATGTGGCGGTATAAATAATTTTTAACGTTTTGAAAGTTAATCCCCACGTAGAGGTAGAAATTCGTGTTAACGCATAGAAATTCTTTTTTGCTTTTTCACCTACTTGTTTCATGTGCTCGATATAGTTAAAATTTCTGTCCAAAAGCAAACCCAAGTAACAAACCGAACTTCTATTTGCAACTGATACTCCATTAAAATGAAATCGCGGTGAAACCTGTAAATTTCCCTTAAGCAAGAGTTGATATGTTTTATGTGGTGCAAAATCTAGACGATTACGATAACCCCAATCTGAAATTAAGCCTAGGCTAGCGTTGGCTAGTTTCTCTATGCTAGATCTTGAATTAGCACTGATTAATAAAAGACCATCGTCAGCGTAACCAGTTAATGAGCCGGTAAGGGTAGGCTAAAAAAATCATCAAAACCGATATTCCAGAGATACGGTCCCAACACTGAACCCTGGGGGCAGCCCTGCTTGAGCACCTTTGAAGCAACGTAATGGCCAAGTTTTAATTTCGTTGTACCATTCAAAAAGTACGAACGAATGAGAGAGTAGATATTGCTAGGGCAACCTCGCGCCTTAAGTTTCAACAACAACATTGGCCACCAAGCATTATCAAAGGCACCTGAGATGTCTAAGAAAATAGCTACTACATACTTGTTCTCCGAGAGCTCAACAACTTTGCGAACTGCGAGCGCAGCATCAACAGTAGACTTGCCAATGGTGAAGCCGTATTGATTTTTATGAAATTGTGGGCCACCGGGCAGCAACCGTGGTACAATTAATCGTTCAAGTAGTTTACTCAACGACGGTAGCAGAGTAATAGGACGGTAGGACTTCGGATCGTCAGGTGGTTTATCACCACCTTTTGGTATTATTTTTATAACGCCACTTCGCAAAATGCCAGGGAAATGACCTTCTACAATACACCGATTAAGTACTGTTAAGATAGATTCAGCGGCTACTTTACAAGCTTCTTTAATCATTCTATTCGAAATTTTATCATCACCGGAGGCTTTATTTGTAGGCAAAGCTTTAACAATAGACAGAAACTCATCCATCGACGGTACATTTGATATTAGAGTGGAAGGGCATAGATCCGCTGCGCTCCTAACCTCGCGATGGTAGTCACTGTCACTATTGGCGCAATCATCAGGAATTAACGCATGCAGAATTGTCTCAGCAGTCTCTTCTATTCCAAGGGTATGTGAATTATTAAATTTTATGTTGGATACATAGGCCTGATCAATCCGCCTATTTGCTTTAAATTCGTGATATAGGGGAGACCACGGGCCCTCACAATTTAATCTTTCTACAATACGTTTTAATAAATAACCTTTGGATTTTTCAACAGCAGCGCGATAATGAGATCTAGCAATACGCAAGTCACTTAGAGCTGTTTGATAAATTTCTCCCTCGATGTTACGTTTCTTTAATTTTGAAATCTTACGTCTAGCGGCACGGAAATTCCTACGCAACGTAACAAGGGTATCATTCCACCAATCGCATCGTCTGTTATTAACTATAGGTTTTCGGCCTAATGCAACGTCAGCGCAATACACGAATGTGTCAGACATAATTTCAACACTTTCTGTGACTGTAAGTTCACTACGAGTAAAATCTTTAGCGCGGGAAGCGAAAAGTGAAGCAAAGCTTGCCCAGTCGGCATTCTTAGTTTTGTATTGAAAACCTATTAACTGTTGCCGATGTAAGCTTTCAACAACTGGGGAGAATTCACATACGATCAGACGGTGATCACTACAAGGAGCTTCAGGAAGAACGCGCCAGTTTTGTATTCGGACGTCTGCACTAGAAAGTGTGACGTCAATAAAAGACTCGCCCATAGGGCTACTAAAAGTAGGTGGTGCTTCAGAGGTATTGTGAATATGAAGATGCATTTCAGCAATGAACTCTTCAACAGCAGAGCGTCTGTCGGCATCGGTCGCTCTCAACTTGCCGTGCCATAATGGTGATGATGCATTTACGTTTTTAAGACTAAAAGCTTATCGAAAATGAAGTTTAGTCATAACGCGAAGTGGTCGTTCTACGTATTAGGTATACCCCGCGAAAAGGCTAGTTTTTTGGTCACATACGAACGTGTTAACGTTTACAAGTCAAGTTGACCAAATTGAGAAAAAGTTGACCAAATTAAGAAAAAGTTTCATAATGAGAATTTACCCCTCCGGCCGTTGTCGCAACTGCGACTCGAAACCAGTTGCGAATCAAGATAACTTTTTCCTTAACCGCAACTAGGCATTTTACCAGACGCGTGTTACTTATCCAAATTTGCAAGGTTGCTCATTTTAAAATGTGAGCAAATAAGCTACATAATTTGGATTTAAAACATGCGTCTTAAAAATAAGAGTCTTCACTAGCGTTGAAAAAAGCAGGAAAATTCTAGTTTTTTTTTAATTCCGTTGTTTTTTTTTTTCAATATTCCATTCGAAAGTTTCAACAAAATTTGCCAGTATATATTTAATGATTTTTTTTTCGAGAAAATCGAAAATAACCGTAAAATATGAAAGAAACGGTAAACATTTCATGTTTTTTTTTTACTCTTTCCATAATAATACTAACAAACTGGAGGGTAGTATAAAAATCGCTGATTAGCGCGCTAAACAAGAAAAAACGAGGTTTTTTGACTTTTCAAAACAACAAACGAAAACTTCGAAAGAATCATGTTTCTTTCCAAACGAGTCTTTCAGTTATTTTGCTATGTAACATGAGAAAAAAAAACGAAAAACAAAAAAACAACAATTTGTTTCTTGTCAAGATTAAAACAAATTGTTTCTTTCGACATTTTCAACGCTAGTACAGGGCTAGAGGACGCATTCTCTCTGCTGCGTTCCCAAACAGTTAAGTTGCCATTCAATGCAAGCCAGCAATGTATTTAAAATTATAACAAATCAAATTATATGAATTGAATAATTATATTCAATATTATTAAATATATTATGTTATTATAACACTTTGGGGTGTAAGTGGTTCATCAACATCTTTGAACCAACTACACCTGCACGCGTTGCACCCTGTTGACTGACAAACGAAGCTCTGGCGAAAAGAGAGGTAGGGAGCGTAATTGTAAGCTACCAGACTGGGGAATGTACCTCCACCTCAGAGAATATCGCAGGTAAATAACCCTTGAGGGTTGTTGTGTTCCTGCGAGTGAGTGAGGTCACCAGAAAGGAAATAAATGCTGCGTTGGCAGCGGTTGTGGCGGCGCGGGAGCGATAATTTATGTTGCGAGCGTTAATTTGTCTACGATAACCGCTTCTCATCAGGCGGGTTGTATGCTAGTCTGCCACCCGGCGTAGTATAAAATAAAACCTAAACACACCCCCAAAAACTAAATAAAAAATACTTACCAACACCACGACCACGCAAAATATTGCCAGCTTCATTTTTTTTATTTATTATTTTTTTACTACTCAAGAAATGCAATGATCGCTAGATCACAAAATTTAATATAATCCTGATGCACCTCGTTTATATAGTATGTCTATATAAATAAATAATATATATTTTTTATTATTACAGGTGAGTTTATTGTCTATGTAACTATTTACTTGATATAAAATAAATATAACAGAGTAAATAAGCTGTTTATTATTAAAAAAAAAAAACAGTTTGCCCTCTTGAAAAACAAGCACAAAATACAGATAAATAATAATTAAAACATATGTGTTTGTGCTTCGCTGTAACAACTCAGATAAGGTTCTTTCGATTACTAGTTAGATAAACGCATATTGGTAAGTTTCTTTCAAGCATTTCTTCATCGCCAAATGGTCAATTGGCCGTGTGGTTTCCGCCAGACTAGAATAGAATCACTCCGTCTTTTCCCGTGGATGTCATACAAGGCGACTAAGGGAAATACATTATCAAACATCGATCAGGCCAGGTGGGGAGTGTAGGCCAAATCCTCCTTCTGTCGTCATAGAGAGGGTCGTGGTCCTATAGTGGAGACTAAAATGACCTAATGATGATGATATAGGCTTTACCATTCATCATGGTCAATACCGAAATGTAGTAGTTTCCGTTGACCGACAGAAACTGAGAAATAACTGAACTATTATAAAATCGAAAAATATAAAACTATTATTCTCATAAAGTAGGTATTATTACGTCAATTATCCAACAATAATACAGGAAAACATTTATCTAACAATATCAACAACGGTTGTCTATGGCAATTTTGCGCAAAACATTCAGAAGATTTACTCAATACTAACAAAATAAATTAGGCTCACTCTTTTGTCTTTACCTGTATTCGGTTGTTAATTTATTCAGGTGTTATTTCGTGAAATGTAAATTTACCTACAGAAAATTTCATATGTATCGGGCCTTAAGCAACATTGTATTTTCGAACCTACTAGAAATGTTTGCACTTCCAAAATAAAAATTAAAAACATTTTTTTTATTTTTTTTTATTTATTTATTACACCAGTTTACAAAAACATTAAACATAACAATATTGACGCATTTCATAAACCACTGAGGTTTGACACAAATGCAACAAGATCTACATCAAGCATCTTATAATACAATCATAATAACATAAAAAAACCTAATAATTACATAAAATGTAATTATTAGGTTTTTTTTTTATGTTATTATGATTGTAAGTAAGTGCGCGTACTACTACAACCATAACATTGATACTATTACTATACCTTCGGCCAGTATCTTCGGAACCTTGCTTAGAGGGACTCCTTTTAATAATATATTTTAGTTATTAAATTATATTTTTAGTGTTTTTAGTTTTAGTTTCAATGTTCTAGTATATATATGTATATATATTTTTTTATTTAGTTTTAGGTAATTAAGTTTCATTTGTGTTTTATGTATTGTTATAGAATTTATTTTATCTATTTTGTATTTTGAATAATACATATAATTTTATATTATTACTATATTGATAACATGAAAACTAGACTATGTCAAAAGGCTTACTATTGTATCTCAGATTACATAAATGATAAAAGTATTTAGAAATGAATTGCTCTTGTTATGTTATATTAATGATTGTATTTGTATTTAATGTAACGATATTGGCAATTAAAAGAGTCGGCCTTGAGTTTCTTGCCAGTTCTTCTCAAGAAGCCCCGTCGCCGGAACTGGCACTTAAATTCACTTTCACATTCAAGATAGTGCGATGAAAGTGAATCTAAGCTCTACGGATTTAGAGTAGTAATGATTTATACATGTTCTTATATTTAATTTGTATGACGTTTCTAAGTGCTATATAAAGTCCAAGGAATAAAGAAATTTTGATTTGATTTGATTTGATAGGTAACCGGGCAAGTACGCTCGAAAACACATGTTAGGATAACATACGTGGGTAGCTAATATAATATAACGATGATAATTTAATTTATTCAAAAATTTTGTAATATATTTAATTTGTAATAAATTACAAAATTAAATTAATATTAATGCCTTGTCGAAAAAAGATGGTGGTGTTAGGCCAATCGCTGTTGGGTCTACATTCAGGCGCATTGCCTCCAAGGTTTGTGTGAAACATATAATTTCAAAATTGCAACCAATTTTTGAACCGAAACAATTAGGGTTTGGTACGAAAGGTGGGTGTGAGGCCGCTATTCACGCCGTACGTACTTTTGTTGGCAGCGTCAATTGCGAGGTGCTGCTTAAAATTGACGTCAATAATGCCTTTAACTCGATAAGTAGGAACACCATGTTGACAGAAACCAGGTGCAATATTCCTGAGGTATACAATTATTTATCTCAGTGTTACTCCAGCCCGTCAAAATTGATGTACAAAGAAAATGTTATACTTTCCACCGTTGGCTGTCAACAGGGTGATCCTCTTGGTCCAGCCATTTTCAGTTTAGGAATCAATGCAGTAATTCAGAACCTTTTTTCAAAATTTAATATTTGGTACCTTGACGACGGAACATTAGGTGGTAACGCTGACGTTGTGTTGTCAGACTTGAGCAATATAATTACTAAGTTCAATTCCATTGGTCTTGACCTTAACTTAAACAAATGTGAGCTTTTTATATCAGAAAATGTATCAAGTTCTGATAAATTAAAAATAATCAACAACTTTAATAATTTAGCTCCGGGTATAAATTTACTTTCTAAAGATTCTCTCAATATCCTCGGATCACCTATTTTTGATGACGGTATTCCTCTTTTTGTACAAAATTCAATTTCAAAATTCAATCAATATTCGGACAGGCTACAAAAAATTAATTCACATTATGCAATATTTATTTTAAAATTTTGCCTATTTCTGCCTAAATTCACCTATTTGCTCCGTTCTTGTCCCCTGTGGAAGTTTAATAATGTAATGAATTCTGTAGACGTATTACTTAAGAACCAGGTGGAAGTTATTTTAAATGTAAATCTTGGGGATGATTCTTGGACTCAAGCATCACTGCCAATTAGATTTGGTGGTTTGGGTATCCGCAAAATTTCGGATGTGTCTTTTCCTGCCTTTCTATCCTCTATTTATAGCACAGCTAAGCTCACACAGGAAATGCTGACTCCGTCTCTTAGCAATTATTGTATCACTGGGCTTGAAGAGGCCAGAAATGCTTGGCTGGAGGCATTTCCAAACGCGGTTTTCCCTACCGATTTATCTATTCAAAGGAGCTGGGATAATATAAATTGTGAACATATTTATAAGAAACTCCTGAATAACGGTGGTTCACAAGACCGTGCGAGGTTGCAGGCGGTCGCGAGAAAAGAATCTGGGTTTTGGCTTCATGCATACCCATCAGTAAATACGGGTACTTTTCTGGAACCAGATACTCTACGCATATCAATTTCGTTGCGTTTGGGACTCGATGTCTATTCCACCCACAGTTGTCCTTGCGGTGCTATTGTCGACCGCCTGGGCCACCACGGCCTTTCCTGTCAAAGGAGTGCCGGACGTTTCTCCCGCCACGCCGCTCTGAATGACATTTTGCGCCGTTCTCTTGCCAGCGTCAACGTACCGGCTATTTTAGAGCCGAATGGTATCGTGCGTGACGATGGCAAGAGGCCGGACGGAATGTCTCTCATGCCGTGGAAGACTGGAAGGTGCCTGGTTTGGGACGCCACTTGCGTGGACACCCTTGCCCCGTCACATCTTCAGATTTCCACGGTGAGAGCTGGAGCGGCGGCTGAGCTGGCGGAGAAGAACAAAATCTTAAAATACCGAGGTATCGGCTCCCAATACCTATTCAGCCCTTTCGGAGTCGAAACCCTCGGTCCTTGGGGCCCCTGTGCCTTGAGTCTTTTTGAAGACATTTCAAAGAGACTTTTTCAAGCCACCGGGGACCCAAGAGCCGGCGCTTACTTGGGTCAGAGGCTAAGCATCGCCATCCAAAGGGGTAACGCTGCTAGCGTTTTAGGCACGCTGCCTCACGGACCTACTTTAGATAGTTTTTGTTAAGATAGGTTTACACAGTTTAGTTTAGTTTTTATTGTCTGCATTATATTATTTATGAATAAAAATTATACCATGAAATTTGTAATAACATAACTTTCGGGCTGCAAAAAATGCGGGCACTAGGCCGTACCTAGGTTGCCTAAGCCTAGGCGCGGGCCAGATAGAAAAGACGTAAAACGAGGACGCGTTGCAGACGCTGCGCCCCCTTCATGCAAAATGTGTAGAAACGTCGCGACGCAAAACAGACAGAAGAGACGGGCCGCGGGCGCAATGCTGGGGAGTAAGTGGTTCATCAACATCTTTGAACCAAAGCCAACTTCACCTGCACGCGGTACACCCTGCTGACTGACAAACGAAGCTCTGGCGAAAAGAGAGGTAGGGAGCGTAATTGTAAGCTACCCGACTGGTGAATGTACCTCCACCTCACAGAATACCGCAGCCAAATAACGGTTCCCTTGTGGGCTGTTGTGTTCCTGCGAGTGAGTGAGGTCACCAGAAAGGAAGGAGATGCAGCGGTGGCAGCGGGGGTGGCGGCGCGCGAGCGATACTTTATGTTGCGAGCGTTAATATGTCTACGGTAACCGCTCCTGCTGTTTTTTTTAATGTAATATAAATTGTCATGTTTGTGTGCGATAGCGCAATAAATGAAGATGAAATTATTCCCTAACCATTCCAAAATATTCAAAAATGCATAACGTTAATGTTCAAGTTTTCACTTCTACCAGCACGGGTTGCACCCAGAATGCAACCCGTGCTTTTTGGCTTTTTTATACCTGCGATCAGTAGCTATGTCAACTTTCAGCAGATTTGTGGCAGTAAAATTAGCCTGAAGAGATGACCCCAGCGACACATCTACTGTTAATTTTTATGTCGAGTATAGATGAGCTGTTTGACATGAAGCCTGCAGCTGAGTTCCACTATCGTACAACTCCCCATAAATTAAAATTCCATACATATCATATTGATAATTGGCGATCTACCACAGTACGGTTTTTAAGACTAGGGTTGTAACGGAGCTTCGCTTCCGCCTCCGTTACTGCGGAAGTTCCGCAGGAAATCGTATCTTCGCCTCCGCCTCCGCCTCCGTACAATTTTTGCGGAGTCGTAACGGAGGTTTATTTACGTAATCATAGAACAATAACGCGCGATAAAAACTATCAGAAGACATCAATTGCAGATTTTGTGTTAATTTTGATTGATTTGAAGGTAATGAATGTTAATTTACGAGTATATGTTTACTTAAGTGATTTGAAATGAAAACTTTGTACTTAGTTTTAATGCACCATAAATTTCATTTTTTTCTACATCCACTTTCACCTTCGCCTCCTCCGTTAACCTCCGCATCCGCGGAGGTGATACAGGTCGCCTCCGCATCCGCCTCCGCCTCCGCTAAGTAGGCCTCCGCTACAACCCTATTTAAGACATTTTCTACCACGAACTGGGAAATTGTGGAATCAACTTCCCTCAGTAGTATTTCCAAATAAATACGACATGGGAGTCTTCAAGAACAGAGTCAACTTTTCCCTTAAAAGTTTGGCAACGGATCGGCGATCCCTTGGTGTTGCTATTTTTATTCGTGGTGCAGACTACTCTCCACCAGGTGACTGGATCTGTTCGTGTGTACTCAGGACGAATTCACAAGAACTGCATTGTTTATATTGTCTTATATATATAATACACTATCGTATTAGGTGAATAAATAAATAAATATTTCTGGACAATTTACACAGCGCCATCTAGTCGCAAATTAAGCGCAAAGCTTGTGTTATGGGTACTAGACAACTGATAAATATACTTAAATACATTTTTTTTGTAAATACATACTTATAATAATAGGTAGGGGAAAAAGTCTTTTCGCATTTTAGTATGTTTGAACTTGTAATAAAATCTCTTTGGTTATACCATTTGTATCTTTCAGGTTTTGATATCTTTAAAAAGTTTAAATTTTAAAAAAGATAATTCCAAATTCAAATTAGGTAAATGTGTGATTTTCATTTGTTTTTTTTACTGTCAAGATGAGTGAATCTAATGAAGAAATTCGATTCATTTTAAAATTTTACTACAAAAAAAGTAAAAATGCAACGCAAGCTGCGAAAAAAATTTGTGACGTTTATGGATCTAGTGCAGTGTCTGTGAGAGTAGCACAAATTTGGTTTAAGCGTTTTCAATCAGGAAATTTTGATGTGAAAGATGCACGTCGCTCTGGTCGCCCTGTTACGGATAAAATGGATGCCATTTTTGAAAAAGTGGAGCAAGATCAGCATATCAGTAGTTACGACGTAGCTGAAGAATTAGGAATTGACCACAAAACAGTTTTGGCGCATTTGAAAAAAGCTGGGTACACTAAAAAGCTCGATATTTGGGTGCCTCACGATCTCACTGAAAGAAACTTAATGAACCGTGTACTCATTTGCGATCCTTTACTACCACGTAATGAAAGCGAACCGTTTTTGAAGAAGCTTATAACTGGTGATGAAAAGTGGATCACGTACGACAAGAACGTGCGAAAAAGGTCGTGGTCAAAGGCCGGTCAGGCTTCACAGACTCTGGCAAAACCCGGGTTAACCCGCAATAAGGTGATGCTGTGTGTATGGTGGGATTGGAAGGGCATTATTCATTATGAGCTGTTACCGCCAGGCAGGACTATCGATTCTGAACTCTACTGTGTACAACTGATGAGATTAAAGCAAAAAGTTGAGAGAAAGCGGCCGGAATTAATTAACAGAAGGGGTGTGATTTTTCATCATGATAACGCTAGACCTCACACATCTTTAGCCACTCAGCAAAAATTAAGAGAGTTTGACTGGAAGGAGTTAATGCATCCGCCGTATAGTCCTGACCTTGCACCTTCTGATTTCCACCTGTTTCGGTCTCTTCAGAATTCTTTAGGCAATGTCAGGTTAACATCACGAGAAGACTGCCAAAACCACTTGTCGTGGTTTTTTGAACAGAAGTCCCAAAATTTCTATAGTAATGGGATCATGTCTCTACCTACAAGATGGCAAAAAGTTATCGAACAAAATGGCACCTACATACTTTAGTTAAATGTAAATAAACTTTAGTAAAAAATGTTTTGAATTTTCATATAAAATACGAAACGACTTTTTCCCCAACCTAATACATAGAAAACACCCAGACCAAGACAAACAGACATGATCATTCACACAAATGTTTGTCTTGTGCAGGAATCGAACCCGCGACCTAGGAGTCAAAGTGGCCATTGCTAAGCATTAGACCACCGATCTCGTCATAAATAATTATATAGAGTGGAGACCTTGTAAAGGGCGACGCTTGATGTGAAGAGGTTACCGTAGCCATATTAACGCTTGCAACATAAAATATCGCTCGCGCGCCGCCACCCCCGCTGCCAACGCAGCATATCCTTCCTTTCTGGTGACCTCACTCACTCGCAGGAACACTACAACCCTCAAGGGAATTGTTATTTGGCTGCGGTATTCTGTGAGGTGGAGGTACATTCCCCAGTCGGGTAGCTTACAATTACGCTCCCTACCTCTATTTTTGCCAGAGCTTCGTTTGTCAGTCAGCAGGGTGTACCGTGTGCAGGTGAAGTTGACTTTGGTTCAAAGATGTTAATGAACCACTTACACCCCAAAAGGACGATGGAGTGGAAGAGAGATAGATGCGTCACAAGCGGATGATTTTAGATTTTAGAACATTGTGAAATATCATATTGTAGTATTTTCCAGGGTAGATGGTCTGTGTAAACGTAGGTCACACTAAAAGTTTTGCGTAACTTAAAAAAACAACATGTTAAAACCAAAATATTATATCATGGCTTTTCAAAATACTCTCCTTTACATTTTAAGCATTTTTTCATGCGATCGAACCATTTTTTAAAACAGGAGGACCACAGATCTGAATGCATGTTTTCTACGTGCTGATTGAATGCTATCACTGCCTCTTCGGAGTTAGTAAAAGTGAAACCTCTCATCAAATCTTTGATTTTGGGGAAAATACAGAAATCACAGGGTGCTAGGTCGGGGCTATGTGCAGGATGGGTGACGAGTTGTACTTTTTCGGAAGCTAAAAATGACAAAGTTTCCGAACTTTTAATTCTTCGTGTAAAATTTTCTGGATTTGGCTCATACCAATCCGCAACAGTTCTCGAATTGTCTTCTCGAATTGTTAAATAGGTAATCCGCGGGTTTTCATCAGTTAGCCACTTAACAGTAGTCACATTATTTTCGTTGACGGCAGTTGAAGGCCGCACTTCACGAAATTCGTCATGTAAAGAAACCCGACCTCTTTCAAATCTTATCAGCAAACCATCGCCTCACGGTGCTTAAACGAGGTGCTTATCTCCCAAAAGCATTTTGAAGACATTTTGCACAGTCTTGCGGAGAGAGAGAACTTTTAAAATCATAAAAAAAACATCGCTCTAAAATCTTTTCGACTTAATTCCATTTTCGTTGCGTACTTTGATGTGTGATAAAAAACAATTGACAAATGATTTCCCGCCATTTTTTTTTATTACTAATGAAGGTTGCAAGTCGTTTCAAAAAATATAACATTCGAAATTAAAATAGTTCCGATTACTTAGAAGTGCAAAACTTTTAGTGTGCCCCAAGTACATCCAATAATTCTCTCTCTCTACAATCCTCATTCATTCCATTGCTGGGATACGGTTCTCCTCTAATCGAAGGGTTGGGTGCATGCATACTTCACCACGCTACTCAACTGCGGGTTGGCGGAGGTCAATGTTTTCAAGCCGCCTAAGGCCACGGCTTAACGACTGTTCAACTGCGACGACCGGCGGCTTAACGTGATATATATCTAATATATATATATATATATATATATATATATATATATATATATATATATATATATATATATATATATATATATATATATATATATATATATATATATATATATATATAGGCTTAATGTGATAGATATCTAATAGATAATAGACCCAACCATGGACAGGCTACGGTCCACGTTGTCACGACTGTCACGCGCAACGCCGCCATCGAGCTCCTCAAATAATTCAACATCCAATAATTGTTTAAACTAAAATTTATAATTTGTAAACTTTTGAATTATTTTCACCATAATATGTTGTATGATAATATGTTCAATGTCGCCTATTATATTGTGGTTAATAAAAACGACATGTTTGTACAAGTGTTTGTAATTATTATAATAAGTAATGACGCATTTGGATGTATACTTACATACAAATACAGGTGGAGTCAATAAATTTAATAATGTTGACATACAAATTACTAGCTGATTCGCGCAACTTCGTCTGCATAAGAGACGGAGAGGATTAATAAATAAATATTTATGGACAATTTACACAGCGAATTCTAGTCCCAAATTAAGCGCAAAGCTTGTGTTATGGGTACTAGACAACTGATAAATGTACTTAGATACAATTTTTTTTTGTAAATACATACTTATAGTACATAGAAAACACCCAGACCAAGACAAACAGACATGTTTGTCTCGTGTGGGAATCGAACCCACGAGCGTTGGTGTCGAAGCCGCGTCATTGACCGCTAAGCCACCAAGCACGTCAATAAATAATAAATAAATAAATATTTCTGGACAATTTATAGTAATAGGTAGGGGAAAAAGTCTTTTCGCATTATAGTATGTATGAACTTGTAATAAAATCTCTTTGGTTATACCATTTGTATCTAGCAGGTTTTGATATCTATAAAAAGTTTAAATTTTAAAAAAGATAATTCCAAATTCAAATTAGGTAAATGTGTGATTTTCATTTGTTTTTTTTACTGTCAAGATGAGTGAATCTAATGAAGAAATTCGATACATTTTAAAATTTTACTACAAAAAAGATAAAAATTCAACGCAAGCTGCGAAAAAAATTTGTGATTATTATGGACCTAGTGCAGTGTCTGTGAGAGTAGCACAAATTTGGTTTAAGCGTTTTCAATCCGGAAATTTTGATGTCAAAGATGCACGTCGCTCTGGTCGCCCTGTTACGGATAAAATGGATGCCATTTCTGAAAAAGTGGAGCAAGATCGGCATATCAGTAGTTACGACGTAGCTGAAGAACTAGGAATTGACCACATAACAGTTTTGGCGCATAAAAAGGTCGTGGTCAAAGACCGGCCAGGCTTCAGAGACTCTGGCGAAACCCGGGTTAACCCGCAACAAGGTGATGCTGTGTGTATGGTGGGATTGGAAGGGAAGATATTCATTATGAGCTGTTACCGCCAGGCAGGACTATCGATTCTGAACTCTACTGAGAACAACTGATGAGATTAAAGCAAAAAGTTGAGAGAAAGCGGCCGGAATTAATTAATAGAAGGGGTGTGATTTTTCATCATGATAACGCTAAACCTCACACATCTTTAGCCACTCAGCAAAAATTAAGAGAGTTTGACTGGGAGGTGTTAATGCATCCGCCGTATAGTCCTGACCTTGCACCTTCTGATTTCCACCTGTTTCGGTCTCTTAAGAATTCTTTAGGCAATGTCAGGTTAACATCACGAGAAGACTGCCAAAACCACTTGTCGCGGTTTTTTGAACAGAAGTCCCAAAATTTCTATAGTAATGGGATCATGTCTCTACCTACAAGATGACAAAAAGTTATCGAACATAATGGCACCTACATACTTTAGTTAAATGTAAATAAACTTTATTAAAAAATGTTTTGAATTTTCATATAAAATACGAAAAGACTTTTTCCCCAACCTAATATTTATACAGCGCCTTCTAGTCCCAAATTAAACGCAAAGCTTGTGTTATGGGTACTTTACAACTGATAAATGTACTTAGATACATTTTTTTTGTAAATACATACAGCGTCGGACTGGTCATATAGTCGAGGTGGCATTTGCCAGCCGGGCCCCAGCCTGCGCGGGCTCCCCACGGGCCTGGCTTGCGGGGCTTGCGGCAACCGTAGGATAATATACCATCTACCATCATCTAGTCTCGAGCCCGGGCTTGTCAGCCACCCGGGCCCTTCCGGCCCAGTCCGACCCTGAATACATACTTATAGTACCTACATAGAAAACACCAAGACCAAGACAAACAGACATGTTTATGCACACAAATGTTTGTCTTGTGCGGGAATCGAACCAAATCAAAGTGGCGATTGACACCCTTACAATTAAAAAGTTTATAGTGAGCCAATTTTAATATGCCTCGTGGATTTTTTTTTGAGTTTTTGAAATGAATACTTCTTTAGCGGCGTTGTGCACTTTTTGTGATGGGTAAAAAATGTTAAACTCCCGCCAGGACTCGTGGCCTGATCGAAAATTCGTAAGACGGACCGGTGCGGCGTAGGAAAGGGGGCTCTCTTTCTACCGCGCGGCGAAAATGTATGTCCGCTCCTGCTGTTTATTTTAATCTATACTAATATTATAAAGCTGAACAGTTTGTTTGTTTGTTTGAACGCGCTACACTCACGAACTACTGGTTCGAATTGAAAAAATCTTTTTGTGTTAGGTAGCCTATATTTCAAGGAAGGCTTATAGGCTATATAACATCACACTACGACCAATAGGAGCGGAGCACCGGTGAAAAATAGGAAAAAAAATATTTCTTTTGAGGGCTTATGTCGCGTGCGCTGCGTAAACGGTTGAAGCTACGCAAAAATCACTTATGACGGAATTGTTCGTCTTTAAAAGTTCTAAAAAAAAGTCCGCGACAGCATATGTCTATCTTTTAAGATTAACTCACTATAACCTTTTTTTACTTACTTTCTCCTATTGATTACCATAAAAAAACGTTATAGTGAGTCAATCTTAAAAGATAGACATATGCTGTCGCGGACTTTTTTTTAGAACTTTTAAAGAGGAACAATTCCATCATACATGATTTTTGCGTAACTTCAACCGTTTACGCAGCGCACGCAAAGTAAGCCCTCAAAAGGAATATTTTTTTCCGATTTTTCATTGTTGTTCCGCTTCTATTGGTCGTAGCGTGATATTATATAACCTTTAACCTTCCTTGAAGTATAGGCTAAGTTTCTAACACTAAAATATTTTATCAATTCGGATGAGTAGTTCCTGAGATTAGCGCGTTCAACCAAACACACTCTTCAGCTTTATAATATTAGTATAGAATTAGATAGTATAGATTAATTTTATATATAAAACTAGCTGTTACCCGCGGCTTCGCCCGCGTGGTCCAGGGGAGCTGCCATTGATTTGTGTATATTTTTCTTTTGTTGTATTTTTTTTTACTTCGTGGGGTAAAAAGTCAGTATGTACAAATTTTAATGATGATTGGCTGCATAGTTAAGGCGTGAAGAAATAACAAACAAACGAATTTACTTACTTTAACACTTATAATATTAGTATGGATGGAACGCCCACACTCAAGAGAAAATAATTGTTCACCACATAAATGTTTGCCCTCTTTATTTTTCCATCTGAAATCTGAAACTGTCCCCTGTTAAAACATCACGTCAGTACTTACGTTCCTTTCGACGTGATAGAAGGACAAATGATTACAAAGTTTATTTTTTCCCATGGGATTAAAATGTTTTTCCGGGATAAAAAGTAGCTTATGTCACTCTCCAGACCGCAACTATCCCTATTAAAATTTCATGTCTGTACTTAGGTTCCTTTTGACGTGAAAGAAGGACAAATGATTATAAACTTTATTTTTTAATAACATACGTTTATTTTAAGGAGAGTAACATAGGCTACTTTTTATCCAGGAAAAACATGTTATTTCCACGAGAAAAAATATACTTTGTAATCATTTGCCCTTCGTTTAAGTCGAAAAGAACCTAAGTACGACATGATTTTTTTAACGGGATAGTTACGTAGTAGAGTACGGACATGACTTTTTAAAATGGGGATAGTAATACTATCCCTAGCTAGCTATTTGCAGTACAATACATACAATACAAATGTAGAAAAATATTTGCACTTCTTTCTCTTTTCACAAACAGCTCTTTTCAAAAATAATTAAAAACCCCATACTTTTACGACATGCAATATAATAATTAAAAATCATTTACTTACCAATTTGTCTATTTTCTTTCTAAATTCCGAGTGTGGATAACAAAAACAAACCTCAACACCAACAAAACACGCAATGACGAATGACGATGACCAAATGTAAACAGTTGAAATAGAAAATTTGACACTTGTCGGTCGCAACGCAACTAATTTCATTCAACTCACTCACTTGCACCATTCGCGCCACGCCATTCATTGGCTCGTTCGCTATTTTCGCTAATCATTGCGCGGGACAGAGAGCGGGAAGTTCGGCTACTCGGCTGTCGCCGGATTCATCGGTCTTGTCGTAAGGTGAACGAACTCGCGCGCGCATAATTTGAATTCAATGGCGCGTAACTTTTTCTATTTGTATTTATTTTTTATTTATTTTACTAAAACCGAAAATACCGAATATCTCGGTTTTTGTGAAATGAATACCGGTATTAATTAGACCTAAATTTGGCTCGGTATTCCGGTATTTTCGAAATTCGGTATCCCGGTTTGCGACCCCTAGATAGTATACTGTCTGGAAAGTGACATAGGCTACTTTTTATCCCGCAAAAACATCTTAATCCCATGGGAAAAATTAAACTTTGTAATCATTTGGCATTCGATCACGTCGAAAAGAACGTAAGTACCGACATGATTTTTTTTAACAGGGGATAGTATCCGGTCTGGAAAGTAACATAGGCTACTTTTTATCCAGGAAAAACATTTTATTCTCACGAAAAAAAATAATTCGATCCTCGCAGAGGGCAATCATTTACGTGGTGAACAATTTTTTTTGTCTTGATTCATACTAATACCACAGTATAAGTAATAGTACTAACGTACAGTATGGACACTCTCTGCCGCTCTCACTAGTCGACCTCACCTCCCCTATGGAACCGTTCGCAATGGATGCAACGTCCTACAAATTGACGTCGCTCGTATTTTATTCTCCATTCAGTTTAAAAGATGGGAGTTACTTGTGCAGTGGATGGATGTCTCAACACATGGAAAGTCAAAAAAATAAATTTATTCGATCCCTTTGGATGAAATAAAGTACTGATTTTTTTATAAATTACCTAAAAAGTATGCGGCAGCCATAGTTTCATCATAACTAATCATGTCTGTCAAAGTAGGATACAAGATACAATTAATACGAGATGAGAAACGGATAGCATTAAAGTAGATTTATGTCTCAAAGAGCAAGTGAGCGCGCAGACGCGGAATTGACATTGCTGTCACTTGAGTTATGGTGGTTTATTGTTAATGTTTACAATTTTCTTATTACCATTTCAATGTTTATGTGCGTGATGTCATGTGTGGTATTAATTTTAAATTACGTTTGTTCCATGTGAATATGAAAATGAATCAAATCATTACGCATGCATTAATATGAATAGTAAAAAGCTACAATTAATGAGAATGAAATGGTTTGATCATTACAATGAACCGGTGTTCGGAAGGCGCACGTTTGATTTAGTGGTGATTAGAAAATATAAAATTTTGGGTAAGTTAGCAATGGCAATTAAACAAGGCGTTTTGTAAATATTGGCTGAAGTCAGTGTAGTGTATTTACTATGTTTTTTTTCTCTTCACTACGCCCAACTGATGTGAAGCGGTTACCGTAAGCATATTAAAGGTCGCAACATTAAATATCGATCACGCGCTGCCAACGCAGCAACTCCATCCTCTCTGTGACCTCACTCACTCGCAGGAACACAACAACCCTCAAGGAAATTGTTATTTGAATGCGGTATTCTGTGAGGTGGTGGTACTTCGTCATTCGGGCTGCATAAAAAATACGCTATGTCCTACCTCTCTTTTCGTCAGAGCCTCGTCTGTCAGTCAGCAGGGTGTACCCCGTGCAGGTGAGATTGACTTTGTTTCAAAGATGTTGATGAACCACTTACACCCCCTTACATGTCCGACTAATAATTGTATAATGTCAGCCCTAGAGAACGTCACTCACATAGGCACGTGTACAGACGTCATTTGGTTACTACATGCATAAGCGCCATTTTTGTATGGAGTGGCCGGGGTTTGCTAATACTATAAGTGTTAAAGTAAGTTGTCTAATATAAATCAACAAACCATATGTAGTTAATTAACATTGATCGACAACAGATGGCGCTGTGCGTCTTTTGCATTAACACAATCACATAGTGTGATTGTGTTAATGCAAAAGACGCACAGCGTTGCGTTACATCGTAGTATTTAAGTAGATTTTTGAATTTATTTTTTTTATTCGATTTTTTTAAAAATGTTGTGCCAAACCGAGTATTGTTAGCAACCGCACTGGTCGAAGCACAGACTGGAAACGGCTATAAACAACTGCTGAGGGCGTTATTGGATCAAGGATCCCAGGCGTCATTCATAACCGAATCGGCAGTTCAATTGCTTGGTCTTAGAAAACAACCTGTGAAAAGTGTCATCACAGGTATAGGAGGTGACGAGAGCGCATTGACCTCAAGGTATATGGTTTTTGTTACCATAAATTCACGTCACGATCCTACTGTTAGTATTATTGTTAAAGCATATGTTCTAGGCACAATTACATCGCTCATTCCTGCAGATAACATATGTGAACCAAACTGGCCTAAACTAGAAAATATCATGTTAGCTGATCCAGAGTACCACAGCCCAAATAAAATCGATATTTTACTTGGAGCTGAAGTTTACGGCCAGGTCCTTCAGGAAGGTCTTGTCAAGTGCTCTCCTGGGCCTTTAATAGCACAAAATACAAGCCTGGGATGGATTTTGTCAGGACAAGCACATTCAAAGAGCGATCTCAATTCAGCACATTGTCACAAGATTGTAGTCAGTATGCATTCGCATATCAATGACAATGATTTGCTCAAAAAGTTCTGGGAGATCGAATCAGATAATACTTGCTCAAAAAAGATACTTACAGAAGAAGAGAAACAATGTCAGGAAATCTTCTCTCGAACCACACAACGTGATTCCACTGGTAGGTACGTAGTCAGGCTACCATTCCGCGATGAAAACCCACAGTGTAAAATAGGACTTACCAGAAATACTGCACTCAAACGATTTCATCTTCTTGAACAGCGTTTCAAGAAAGATCCTGAAATCAAACGTAGATACACTGAAGTGATTCAAGAATACCTTGACCTTGAATTGATGCGAATCTAGCTGAAGCAGTTTATCTGCCTCACCACGCAGTAATACGCGACGACAAATCCACTACCAAGGTTAGAGTTGTATTTGATGGTTCATGCAAAGGTTCAAACGGAGTATCTTTAAATGATACACTAATGGTTGGCCCAACAATACAACCGGAACTACAACATCTCATTATGAAGTGGCGTTCACATCCAATTGTGTTATCAGCGGACATTGTCAAAATGTACCGACAGGTTATTGTTGCAGATGAAGACACTGATTTTCAAAGGCTAGTCTGGAGAAGTGATACAGCACCTGAAATTAAAAATTATAAATTAGTAAGAGTTACCTTCGGAACGGCATCGGCTCCTTATCTCGCAGTAAGGACTTTACAGCAGCTCGGCGATGATGAAAAAGATAATTTTCCGCTAGCATCTGAAATAATAAAAAGAGATTGTTATGTTGATGATATAATGACAGGATGTCAGACTGTTGCAGAAGGCAAGCTAAAACACAAGGAATTGATAGGTTTGATGGGAAAAGGAGGATTTATGCTACAAAAATGGATGACAAATAATAAGGAACTTGCAAGGGAAATATTAGAAGAAGGAATTATTCAGGAAGGAAAAGTGGAGATAAAGCAAGATGAAGTAGTGAAAGTACTTGGACTTTCTTGGGATAGAGAGTCTGATAGTTTCAGGTATGCAGTGACACTTCCTCAGCAATCAGGTTCTGTAACAAAAAGAAATGTAGTTTCAGAAACTGCAAGACTTTTTGATCCATTAGGTTGGGCAGCACCATGTGTTATTACAGCAAAAATTTTTATACAGAAGCTATGGCTGTCTGGCATAGAGTGGGATCAAGAACTACCAAAAGAATTGCTTGCTGAATGGAAAACTTACCGAGACAATCTTTTAATGACACGCGAATTTGTTGTTCCAAGATGGCAGGAATCCAGATCTGATGATTCAGCTGTGGAATTGCACGGTTTCTCCGATGCGTCCAATACGGCGTATGCAGCAGCTGTATATATCCGTGTACTCAGCTCTGATGGTCAAATCAAAGTGACTTTAGTTTCTGCCAAAACAAAGGTTGCGCCGATAAAACAACTTTCTATTCCACGTCTCGAATTAATGGGAGCAGTTCTTCTAGCGAAATTAATTACAGAAGTTTCCGAAGTACTTACCATTCCGAGGAATAATATACACTGTTGGACGGATTCTACAGTAGTACTAGCTTGGCTCAGTAATCACCCAAGTCGTTGGTCTACTTTCGTGGGAAATAGAGTTTCGGAAATTCTTACTTGCTTAGATAACACTCAATGGGCTCACGTAAAGTCTACTGATAATCCCGCTGACATAGCATCTAGAGGCATGACACCATTGGAACTTTCACAGTCTTCACTTTGGAAACATGGTCCGTCATGGTTACTGCAAGATTCAATTGACTATAGCAGGCCAAAGTCAATAGGCACAGAGTTAGAAAAGAGACCAATGAAAACTGTTAAAGCACACGTAGTTATAGATAAAGTGGACTCTTTGTGGGCAAAATACTCATCTCTACAGAAACTCGTTAGAGTTGTGGCTTACTGTAGAAGATTTTTAAGAGCCAAGCAAAGAAGAGAAGCGTACCTGAGCTCTGAAGAGTTGGCCGATGCGTTAGATTGCTGCATAAAAAAGTTTCAAGACCAGGAATTTCATGAAGAAATAAATAGCCTGAAAACAAAGGGAATTGTAAACCAAAGAAGCAAATTAAGACCCAGTTATAGATGACCGCGGCATTTTGAGAGTTGGTGGTCGACTTGAGAATGCTCAAGTTTCGGAGAGTGTAAAACATCCCATTATCATTCCTCAACATAGTCATCTGACAAAATTGTTACTCGATGAAGCTCATACAAAGACGTTGCACGGAGGTCCCACGCTGATGTTGAACTATTTACGCACAAAATATTGGATTATATCTGCAAAAAATATTGTTAAAGCGCATGTAAGAAAATGTATAGTCTGTATACGATGCTCAGCTAATTTTAAGAATCAGCTTATGGGTCAATTACCTACCTGTAGGGTGACTCCAGCTAGGCCATTCCTGCACAGTGGTGTGGACTTTGCTGGACCAATAAACATAAGAGTATCCAAAGCACAGAATAATATACTCTAACAGAAGATCCACTTACGACACGATTGGAATAATAATTAATAAAATATCTACCTTCGATACGCGCTAATACGGTCCAAAATAATTCTGCAGCTGTATTCGTACCTAAGTCTTTCAGCGGCAGGGGCAATCGAAAGTAACCCCTATATGTAACGCGTTACGAGCGACCGCCGCTGCTTTTGCAAAATGGTTTGTCTCGCCGTTGACGTAACCGGGCTGCGTATCGCTCATAGGGTTGAACCACGTGTAGAACATGAAGCGCTCGCGTAGATAGGTATAAATACATACGCTTGTTTATTAATGATCAATAAAATACATATACTTAAACTACCAAAAAATGTAGTAGGTTTACGTATGTGTATGTTTATTACTCTGCTGTATTTACTTATATTACTATATCATACTCTGTGATTATTAAGTACATAGGTAGGTACTTAGTAACAATAATGTTACGTAATGTTGACACTGATAAAATGTATAATTTTAGAGTAAGTTTTAACAGGAATCATGACTGTACGTACTTACAGATCAGGTTTACTATTCACATTGTCCCAATAATAACTCGGATGTATCTTTAACACGGAAAGTATTTGTAAAATAGATGTAGGTATGTATTTTAAGCGCTAAACAAAATAACCGACCATAAATACCGATATATTTAGTAGGCGTGGTGGTCATCGCATACCGCGTGCGTAAGAGAGCGCGCGTGACACTCGACTAATTATTGCTCTCGGGGGCGTCGGGCGTGTAGGTAAATAACTCGGCCGAATGGCGGAGTGACACAGGCCTGTCCAAAGGCCGTGGCAACAAATCATATAAGGGATACATCTGCCTTTTTGTTTGTATGGTGACCAGAGCCGTACATCTGGAAGCTATAAGCGATTTAACTTCACAAGGATTCATAGCTGGATTCAAAAGATTTGTCGCAAGGAGAGGACACTGTAGTGATATTTGGAGCGACAACGGTAAGAATTTCGTTGGCGCATCCAAGGAACTGCGACATTTAGTGGCCGCTGAACAATCATCGGTTGCTTCCGATATTCGAAGTTGGCTCAGCAGCAATAGTGTTAACTGGCACTTCATACCACCTCATGCGCCGAATTTTGGTGGGCTATGGGAGGCTGGTATTAAGTCAACTAAATTTCATTTAAAACGCGTAATCGGCGATTCAACCCTTACGTATGAGGAAATGGCCACTTTGCTTACTCAAATTGAGGCATGTCTTAATTCAAGACCTATGACACAAGTCAAAATCCAGAGGATACTATTCCATTGACTCCCAGCCATTTCTTAATAGGTGAGCCATTAGTTATTGTACCTGAACGGAATTATGAGCGTAGCAATGTGAGCACTCTGAAGCGATGGCAATTTTTGCAGCGTATGACACAAGATTTTTGGCGACGTTGGTCACATGAATATTTAGCTTCCATGTTGCAACGTTACAAGTGGTCAAAGAAAGAGCCAGAGCCTAATGTCGGGACTATTGTTCTGGTAAAAGAGGACAATCTTCCTCCAGGTCGATGGTGCCTAGGAAAAGTTACAGATAAGCACCCAGGTTTAGACGGAATCACGCGTGTTGTAACTATCAAATGTAAAGATAGCCATTTTAAAAGACCAACATCCAAGCTATGTATATTGCCAATTGCGGATTAAGTTTAGTTTATTTTTGTTATACTTTTTTTATAATTATTTTTAAGTTATTGTTAGACCCCCTTGACCTCATGGTGGGCGGCCGTTATCCAGTTTTTTTTTGTAAGGACATAACTATGTCCTTGGTGGGCGGAACTACAACTACAACTACAACGGACAAATCAACAAACCATATGTAGTTAATTAACATTGATCGACAACAGATGGCGCTGTGCGTCTTTTGCATTAACACAATCACACTATGGTTGCGTTACATCGTAGTATTTAAGTAGATTTTTGAATTTATTTTTTTTATTCGATTCATTCGAGATCCATTGCCTATACATACTCGAGTATAGTGTAATAAACGTATTTAACCGTACCGACGAGTGTTTCATTTGAGGACGACAGGGGGAGCCCCTTGTACATGTTCGTTTGTTTGTTATTTCTTAACGCTCTATGTAGCCGATCATCATTAAAATTTGTACCTATTGGTACTATTTATATCTCACGAAGTAAAAAAAATACAACAAAAGAAAAATATACATATCAATGGCTGCTCCCCTGGACCACGCGGGCGCAGCCGCGGGTAACAGCTAGTTATTAATATTTTGGTCCTTCACCGAGCAGAAGTGATGGTTTTAACTCGCTCCAGGAAAGGACACGCAGCTGCCGCTGAAAACACTTCAGCGAGCGATGACCCCACTCATGGGAGGAGTGAGAACGGCCCGCAAGGCAGTAGTGTGTCGCCTAGTCTGGGCGGCGCGCCTTCGGGTACGGCTCACGCCGATAACGTGAAGCCGTCGTCCACTCTTTAGACAGGGAGTCGCGGATGGAGGACGAGTACGGTTGTCAAAGCACAGGTAGAGGTGGAGCATGCCCGTCGGATAGAGCTGGAGCGAGCTAAGTTAGATATGGAAGCGGCTCGGCAGGCAAAAATATTCGAGACAGAGCGGAAAGTAGCGGATGCAGAGCTGCGCGCACAGCTAGCTGCTATAGATAGTAGCAGTAACTAACGCTATAAGTAGTTGTAGTGCTAGTGCACAAATTAGTACCCACAAAAAGGTAGAAAAGCTGTACGAAACCCATGGCAGTGATGCTAA
The DNA here is from genome assembly GCA_937001555.2 of Hypsopygia costalis. NCBI lineage: Eukaryota > Metazoa > Arthropoda > Insecta > Lepidoptera > Pyralidae > Hypsopygia > Hypsopygia costalis. The sequence continues at coordinate 4,102,478 of OW443355.2, forward strand.
TGAACCTCTGTATAAAGTTTTCGAGGGTTTAACTAATGTTTTGAGTAGAAATAAGCAGGACAAATCTATATCCAAATATGAAATTACCTACTTGTTGGATTTAAAATCGACTCTGGAAATCAATCGATTGTTAGTTAGGGCATAATCGAGCGTGTCGGTTGACAACACTAGTTTTCGCCGGTGCGCACCGTCAGGGGGCACGCGCGCGGCAGTCTCCCATAGTCGATAATGGTCGCGGCGCGCGGCGCGCCTTCTGGAAAGCGCTGTATAGACTCCCCGTTCTGGAAAGCGGTTGTTGTGTTGTGTTGCTTCGGGATAGGCCTCGCAGCACATACGGTAGTCTCGCGACCCGGAGTTCGCGTAGCAGTCGATAGTGGTCGCCCGTAGTTCGCTGGATGGACTCGCGGGGCTGACAAAATTATAACCTAACAACGTGGCGTGCGCGGGGCGCTTCTGGAACGCCGGGGTTCTGTTGCTGTGCTTAGCTTCCGGATAAGCTACAGCACATACGAGAATTCGCAACCTGGAGTTCGTGTTCTAACTTCTGGAACCGCGCTGGACCGCGGATCGACCGCCGGGACGCGTCGAAAGTTTGGACAGTGTTAACAATGAGTGATTGATCGCTGGGCGACCTCTGGATCACTGAACTGTTCACGTATTCCTACTATTATTATATATATATTCCTGTCCTTAAACCCTTATTCCTGTCTGCGTGAACCCGTCTGGATTACGGTGAGCCAGCGTCCGGAATCGGGTAAGTTTAGTATGTAAGTTAGATTGTAGTTATTGTGCTTGAGTAGGCAATTACTCAACACTATGTTATATTATGATGGTAAGTCAGCCACAAAATGGCTAGCTTTTAAACGTACATTTTTAGACACAACGTTTTTACTCGGCAGGTGAAAATTTAGCGCGTTTGAACGTTGCGCTTCGCGGGACCGCGCGGGCTGCTGTATACGTGCTGCTGGTATTGACGCGCGACCCTGAGCAAGTCATAAGCGCGCTTGAGACCAGATTTGGCTGCCCTGAGAAGATCGTTTTCCAGGAGATACATTCTGTGTCTGCGTGCTTTGCCGAAAGTTAGTAACGACGGTAGGAAATTAGGTGTTTTTGCGTGTCGGGTACAGAACTGTGTGGAAGTTATAAAACTACTGAACCAATCTGACTATTTACGTTCATCAGAACTTTTCAGTGGACTCATGGGTAAATTGACACCACTGCTGCGAGCACGATGGTTAGACTATGCAGAGAGGTATGGTGCAGATATTAGTAAATTGGAAATGCTGGCTAAATTCCTTGCTCACGAAGTTCAGCTTCAAAATAAGTTCGGAATTAACATCGACATGTCATCATTGGGTCAATCAACATCTCAACCTACACACAATCGATCGCAAGCATATAAACCTATAGTTCGTTGTAACACAGTTAGTGACCGATCGGATTCATCAGGAAAACCAAATAATAAAAATGAAATTAAATCTGAAAATAATTCATGCGTGTTTTGTAAACATTTCCATGACATTGTCAAGTGCAATTTTTGGCATTGCCAATTGATAACAGATGGAAATGGGTTAAAAAGGAATAAGTTTTTTTGTCGTTGCTTACAAAAAAGGTCACATAAGTATGGATTTTGTAAAAATAAAAAATCTTGTGGAATGGTTGCTTATATAAACATCACATACTTTTACACAACAATAGGAGTGAACTTAACGTCGCCGATTTGGACGACGATAAATCTGGTCACTCCCCCACTCAAAGTGATTCAGGAGAGGCAGAAGAGACCAGAAATGTTTCAAATGAGGAATGTATTATAGAAACCTCAGCCCATGCTACTACCTCAACCCCAGGTAATTGTAAACCTTCTCGGTCTTTACTGAAAATTATTGCCGTCAATGTCTCGGGTCTTTCTGGTAGTGTCGATACGTTTGCTTTGTTAGATGATGGTTGCATAGCGACTCTGATTGACGCAGCGATATCTAAGCGCATAGGTGCAGTGGGTCCCAAAGGATGTGTTCACCTTAACTGCATGGGAGGACTTTCAAAAGTTAGTGAGTTTATTTCAGTAGATTTTACTATCCGAGGGTAACGAAGCACAGATTCGTATCAAGTGCACAACGCACGCTGTATTTCAGGATTAGGTATTCATTGACAACGTGCAATACGTATAGAGGATATTAATAAATACTCTTTACCTACATGAGATAGTAGACGATTTGTGTTACGAAGACGCACAGCCTATGATCGTGGTAGGTATTGATAACTGCCAATTGACAATTCCGAAGTTTATTCGTGCACGAACCCCCTCAGAACCAATGGCCATTAACACACCGCTGGGATGGGTGGTTTGCGGCCCAATATCGAGTAGTCAAACTTCTAATCGTGAGATGTTGAATCATGCGATAATTGAGGGCTGTTGTGTTCCTCCGAGTGAGTGAGGTCACCAGAAAGGAAGGAGATGTTGCGATGGCAGCGGGGGTGGCGGCGCGCGAGCGATATTTTATGTTGCGAGCGTTAATATGGCTACGGTATCCGCTTCACATCAGGCGGGCCGTATGCTTGTTTGCCACCCGACATAGTATAAAAAAAAAAAATAGTAGGTCATGTTAGCACGTCAGGCATGGTTCAAAATCTTGACGAGTTGATCGAAGAACACTACAGATTAGATTCAATCGGACCGCGAAAAATGATTGCGAAAAATGATTATAGAGGTGCATCAGATGCACATGCAATCAAAATCTTGGAAGAAACCGTCCAATGCCTGCCGGATGGACGTTTTGAAGCAGGACTTTTGTGGCGTCCGGATATCAAGTACGAGTACATACCAAATAACTATAAGTTAGCTCTTAGCCGTTTTCCTAGCCTTAAAAAGAAAATTGTAGAGAACGTGATCCTGTTGAAATTATTCTATCTGTGATTATAATGTTTTATTTAGACAGAATCGAAATGTAACGTAATAAATTTTCCTTGTATGTAACAGCAAAGTTCTTTTCTGTAACTAAGCAACAGCGACGTTATATTCGCGACAAAAATGAATAGTGGCACTAAATATACGGAGTTATATCGTCTAAATATTCACGCCATGTTAAACAAAAGATTTGCAGAAGAGTGTCCGAAATCACCCACGGGTACTATTTGGTATCTCCCACATTTTGGAGTGACTCTTCCACACAAACCGGGTAAATTACGCATTGTACATTACGCCGCGCCGCATCGAAATTTCAAGGTGTAAGTCTAAATTTCCTTTTGTTACCTGGTCCTGATCTACTACAACCACTCCTTGGTTTCAATTTTGAAGCGCTTTAGGGAAGATCCTAATCTTTTTAACTGCTGATATAAGGGAAATGTTTCCCCAATGCATGATCTAGTCCATGTATGGCACGTTAAAAAAGTAAATGCTACTGAATTCCAACATGAATTTCCAGACGCTGCAGATGCGACAGTATTTGATACATACATGGACAACTATATAGGGTCGCAGGATACCGTGGAGAAAGCTGCTCGTTTAGCCGTCGATATTGTAGAATTAAACAAACGAGAAGGCTTTGAAATGCATAGTTGGGTGTCCAACAATCATGCTGCTCTCTCTTTACTACCAAAAGAACTGATTTCAGATAGTCTGTCTTGAACTCTAACGACACTGTGGAGTTAAGCATATCAAATAATAGTCTAACAGTGCGTACTATATAGGTCTGGATCTGGCAGCCTCACGTCGAGGTTATCAGTTTCGGAAATAGTCTAGGTGATAGCAATACACCAGATCGAATCACAAAACGTGATGCACTTTCTCTCATCATGCGTGTTTACGATCCTCTCGGTTTATTAAGCCCAATAGTCTGCAGAGGACGCATCATGTTTCAAAATGTATGGCGAAAGAATCTGTCTTGGGATGACGAGCTACCTCAAACCGAACTAAAGATTTGGTTGAAACTAAAGACTGTTGTTAATCTTAAATTTCCACACTGTTTACGGTTTGAGTGAATTCGATGTTTGTGAGCATTCATGTCTTCTGTGACGCGAGCGAGCGCCAATATGCTACTGCGACATAAGCCATGTCGCAGTAGCATATTGGCGCATCATTTATACAACTCTTATTTTAAGCAAGAGTAGAGTAGCTCCATTAAAGCCGTTTTTAAATTGTGTCTAGGTCGGGACTGCCATCTGACTCCGCAGAGTCGGCCTGACCTTTAAACCCCCATCTTAAATTTATACACTACAACGCATCAAAAGAGATACTTTGACTCCGACATCTCGGTGGCTTGTGTGGCCCGAATTTCTACATTTATCAGAAATAAATTGGCCATCATCTTTACCAGTAGAAAAGGCCTGTAGGCCTAACACGACGATAGAATGAAACACACAGTTCAAAATATATAATTGTTTTATTTGGTGCAAATTGTATGTATTACAATACATTTATAAACTCGTTAAATCCATTTGGTATTTACACAAATTCCTATACACTGGATTATTATAGATTAGATTAGGATACCAGCACTACAATACAATACAATACACTTTAATGCACCAACAAAAAAAAATACAAATAACCGGCTAAGTGCGAGTCGGACTCGCGCACGAGGGGTTCCATACTACCTGTTGCCGTTATCAATATCGACCAAAACGAGCAAAAAAAAATCACGTTTTTTGTATGAGAGCTTCCTTAAATATTTATTTTATTCTGTTTTTTAGTACTTGTTGTTATAGCGGCAACAGAAATATGTACATCATCTGTGAAAATTTATACTGTCTAACTATCACGGTTCATGAGATACAACCTGGTGACAGACGAACGGACAGCGGAGTCTAGAAGAGATTATATATAGCAACCACCTGTTGTATTTTAAAATTGGACCCAATAGGGTCCAATTTTAAAGTACAACAGGTGTACATTGTTATGCAAAATAAATCCAACCGACATTTTGTTGTACTTGTTGTTATAGCGGCAACAGAAATACATCATCTGTGAAAAATTTTACTGTCTAACTATCACGGTTCATGAGATACAGCCTGGTGACAGACGGACGGACAGCGGAGTCTAGAAGAGATTGCATATAGCAACCACCTGTTGTACTTTAAAATTGGACCCTGTTGGGTCCAATTTTAAAGTACAACAGGTGGTTGCTTTAAAATTGGACCCAACAGGGTCCAATTTTAAAGTACAACAAAATGTCGGTTGGATTTATTTTGCATAACAATGCAAAATAAATCCAACCGACATTTTGTTACTTCTGAGTTAAAGATATATAAAGTTTAATAAGAACAACCATATCACCCAGCACCTATACGTTTTGTGAAGCATAATGTCATCAAGCTGCTATAATCTGTTGCGAATATATAAAACTCGATTTGAAGTTTCTCGCTATGTATATCTCTCAATTTGGCATTGTTTGTCGGTTGGATCTATTCTGTTACTACATTGTTATCCTATATTTGTTGCAATAAAGAGTAATGTATTGTATTGTATTGTATTGTATAATTCTATATATACATTATAAATCACTCTTTATTAAAAACCTCCCAAGAATAGTTTAAGCAACGTTTCGATTGCCTCATACTCTTTAGCTAAATCGGGAGTTGTGGTTGGTATTGTTGGAGTAGTTACTTCTGGGGTAGTTACACTTGGAGTAGTTACGTCTGGGGTAGTTACTTCTGGAGTAGTTACTTCTGGGGTAGTTACACTTGGAGTAGTTACTTCTGGGGTAGTTACACTTGGAGTAGTTACTTCTGGAGTAGTTACACTTGGAGTAGTTACTTCTGGGGTAGTTACTTCTGGAGTAGTTACACTTGGAGTAGTTACTTCTGGGGTAGTTACTTTTGGGGTAGTTATTACACTTGAAAGGGCTTCAGCAATTTTTCCTGCAAATATAAGATTAAAATATTAAGCTTGCTTAAGGAATAATAGTCGGTAATTCGAATGGAAATAAAATATAGGATTAGCTTGATTGATCACAGTTACGTAAAAACATACTACAGGAATTAACAGCCATATTGCTTTAATAAATAAATAATAAATAAATAAATATTCCTGGACAAATTACACACGGTTATCTATGTTATACTATGGATACAAAATGACTGATATATTACTTAAATACATTTTTTTTTGTAGATACAGTACCTACATATAATACATAGAAAACACCCAGACCAAGGCAAACAGAAATGTACATGCACACTAAATATTTGTACAGTTATAACACTGGTTATAACTCGTTTTCCGTAAAAACGCGTTCGAGCGTTTCGCTAACGAGCGTTGACGGCGTTCGGCCCCCTTACCACCATCTCTTATTGCGATTCAATAAATGGATAGAATGCTTATTCATACCAATGAATAAGCGACTCTATTTCAAATGGAATAGAGTCGCTTATTCATTGGTATGAATAAGCATTCTACTCAGTTATTTAATCGCAATAAGAGATGGTGGTAAGGGGGCAGAAAGGGATTCTTCCTCGCGTCGAATTAGGTGGGTAATTTTTCCATTATTTTTTTAAATATTTATAATATACTGGTAAGTTGGTCAAAATCAACTATTTAAATAATAAATTATAAGGAATTATTAGAGTAGAGGAAATTTTAAAGTAGAACTTGTGACAGAACTGAAGTGATGGGAGGAAGTAGGATTTCGTGGTATAGACTTGTAATGTGGAGGGATGAAAAACATGTGATATAGAGAACGATGAATTTGAAAGTGAATGGATTTAAAGTTGATACTGTTGATTGTTGGCACTTGGTAGAACATTATTATCATAATGTTATAATAAAACACTTGTACTATTCCACTTAATTATATTTAATTTTACCGACCGGTTTCGCCGCTAAGGCATTATCAAGGTAAACAGATGGTATAAGAGTTTCTACAAAACATTTTTATACCGTGCAATCAACAACAAAATTATCAAAAATAAAAACGCTAAAAGGGTATTCTAAAATAATTTACCCACCTGTGTTGTCACTTAATGGAGATTTACCCCTAAATCGGGGTAAATTTTAGTATGTGTTAAATTTTAGTTTTACTCATATGTAATTAAACTAGCTGTTACCCGCGGCTTCGCCCGCGTGGTCCTGGGGAGCTGCCATTGATTTGTGTATATTTTTCTTTTGTTGTATTTTTTTTTTACTTCGTGAGATATTACTATTTATATAATATTGATAATACTATTTAAGGAACGTTTGTCATTACTATTTATATCTCACGAAGTAAAAAAAATACAACAAAAGAAAAATAGGTACAAAGTTTAATGATGATCGGCTACATAGAGCGTTAAGAAATAACAAACAAACGAATTTACTTACTTTAACACTTATAGTATTAGTATGGATCAAGACAAAAAAAATGTTCACCACGTAAATGATTGCCCTCTGCGGGGTTCGAATTATTTTTTCCGTAGGGATAAAATGTTTTTTCCTCGATAAAAAGTAGCCTATGTTACTATCCAGACCGGAAACTATCTCCTGTTAAAAAAATCATGTCGGTACTTACGTTCCTTTCGACATGATAGAATGCCATTTGGCATTAAATCATTTGATTACAAAGTTTATTTTTTCCCATGGGACTAAGATGTTTTTGTGGGATAAAAGGTAGTCTATGTCACTTTCCAAACATTTTAAAAAGTCATGTCCGTACTCTACTACGTAACTATCCCGTTAAAAAAAATCATGTCGGTACTTAGGTTCCTTTCGACTTAAAAGAAGGGCAAATGATTACAAAGTATGTATTTTCCCGTAGAAATAAGATGTCCTGGATAAAAAGTAGCCTATGCCACTCTCCATACCGTAAACGTACGTTATTAAAAAATAAAGTTCATTTGTCCTTCTTTCACGTCAAAAGAAACCTAAGTACAGACATGAATTTTTAATAGGGTAATCTAGAGAGTGAAATAAGCTACTTTTTATCCCGGAAAAACATTTTAATCCCATGGGAAAAAATAAACTTTGTAATCATTTGTCCTTCTATCACGTCGAAAGGAACGTAAGTACTACCGTGATGTTTTAACAGGGGATAGTTTCCGGTCTGGAGAGTGACATAGGTTACTTTTTATCCAGAAAAAATATTTTATTCGAAGGAAAAATAAAGAGGGCAAACATTTATGTGGTGAACAATTATTTTCTCTTGAGTGTGGGCGTTCTATCCATACGAATATTATAAGTGTTAAAGTAAATTCGTTTGTTTGTTATTTCTTCATGCCTTAACTATGCAGCCAATCATCATTAAAATTTGTACACACTGGTACTACTTTTTATCCCACGAAGTAAAAAAAAATACAACAAAAGAAAAATATATACAAATCAATGGCAGCAGGCTTCCCTGGACCACTCGGGCGAAGCCGCGGGTAACAGCTAGTTTTATAAATAAAATTAATCTATACGATCTAGTTCTATACTAATATTATAAAGCTGAAGAGTGTGTTTGGTTGAACGCGCTAATCTCAGGAACTACTCTTGAAAAAATATTTTAGTGTTAGATACTTAGCCTATATTTCAAGGAAGACTATAGGCTATATAACATCACGCTACGACCAATAGGAGCGGAGCACCGGTGAAAAATAGGAAAAAAATATTCCTTTTGTGGGCTTATGTCGCGTGCGCTGCGTAAACGGTTGAAGTTACGCATAAATCATGTATGACGGAATTGTTCCTCTTTAAAAGTTCTAAAAAAAAGTCCGCGATCTATCTTTTAAGATTGACTCACTATAACGTTTTTTCATGGTAATCAATAGGAGAAAGTAGGTAAAAAAAGGTTATAGTGAGTTAATCTTAAAAGATAGACATATACTGTCGCGGACTTTTTTTTAGAACTTTTAAAGAAGAACAATTCCGTCATACATGATTTATGCGTAACTTCAACCGTTTACGCAGCGCACGCGACGTAAGCCCTCAAAAGGAATATTTTTTTCCTATTTTTCACTGGTGCTCCGCTCTTATTAGTCGTAGCGTGATGCTATATAGCCTATAGCCTTCCTTGAAATATAGGCTACCTAACACAAAAAGAATTTTTCAATTCGAACCAGTAGTTCCTGAGATTAGCGCGTTCAAACAAACAAACAAACAAACTATTCAGCTTTATAATATTAGTATAGATAATGCCAACCATCATTGTTATTCTTAATGTTAAATTGATACAGTATATTAAACTTATAAATATGTCAGTCAAGATAAATTACGGTTAAATATGTAATAATTAGATTATGTCAGTTGAAAATTTAAGTAATTAATGTCATGATATGAAATTAATAATATATCCAGTATTAATAGTTATGTCAATGTGTTAGAATAAGTCAAATTATAAATAGTAATTCCATGCATGTATGTGTAAATAATAAATGTCAGTATCATGTGAGTATAATGTGACATTAAGAATAACGATGATGGTTGGCATTATTTAATTATATATGAGTAAAACTAAAATTTACCCCGATTTAGGGTAACTCTCCATTAAGTGACAACACATGTGGGTAAATTATTTTAGAATACCCTTTTAGCGTTTTTATTTTTGATAATTTTGTTGTTGATTGCACGGTATAAAAATGTTTTGTAGAAACTCATATACCATCTGTTTACCTTGATAATGCCTTAGCGGCGAAACCGGTCGGTAAAATTAAATATAATTAAGTGCAATAGTACAAATGTTTTATTATGACATTATGAATGGATATAATGAGAGAGATAGACCAAAAAGGTGGAAGAAGTGAAAGATAATATGGGTAAGAAAGGGATAACTGGAAAACTGTAGATATAACAGCTGATAAGGTGAACGAAAGAATGAGACATACTGCGCCGACTCCAAATTCAAATTCTTTATTTGCGAGAATGCAGTAAGTACATTAATTTGTTCTTAAAGTTTTTAGATCACTTAGTGAGTGTATTCAACCTGTGATTCAACCTGCTTATGAGCCTGCCAGTTTTCTCCCGAAGTTAATATCATGGTCTACGACCGGAACTCGCCATCCTATTTATTTAAACTCGTATTTACATGTAAATTGACTTATTTGCAGTAGGGCTTTTCGATTTTTTTTATTATTAATGTTATTTTTTAAATAGCAAATATTGTTTTTTTTGCATATGTTGTATCCTACTGACTGACTGACATCCTACAAACGAGGTACTGGCGAAAATAGAGATGGGGCGTAGCGTATTTTTTATGCTGCCCGTCTGGGGTACTTCCCCTGCACTCACACAATACCGCAGCTAAATGACAATTCTCTAGAGGTGGCGAATTTTTGCATTATATATTTTACTGCTGTGAAGACCACCCACCTAGGCGAGGAGCTGAATTATTCCATTTTTTAAATATTTATGCAATATCCATTTTTTTAATGTTTTGGCAAGTTGGCCGAAATCAACTATTTAAATAATAATTAATTCTCTTGAGGGTTTTTGTGTTCCTGCGTGTGAGTGAGGTCACCAGAAAGAAAGAAAGAAAGGAGTATAGGCTTGGCAAGAGATCGGCGACCCCTTGGTTTTGCTGATGTCCATGGTTGGTGGTGATTGCTTTCCGTCAGGTGACCCACATGCTCGTTTACCCACCCTCCACCTACACTCTTACATAAAAAAAATATTTTCTTCTTGTTTCAGTAAAAACTTGCATACATTGTAAAGGAATGCCCTTAAATCTCCAGAGCCTCGCTTATCTGCAGGCTGTATCACGTGCAGGTGAGGTTGGTTTGGCTCTTATGATGGTCCAATGATCATAAAAAAATGGCCGAAAGCAGCTGGATGCGGAAGGAGGAGAATCGTATTTGGAGTAAAACATTGGGGAAGGCTTATATCCAGCAGTGGCTGATGATGATGATGATAATAAAATCTTACCGAAGTCGCCATTGCAGTTAGTTATCTGAAATTATAATAAGACGGTTTAATATAAACATCTAAGAAGCAATAGATTAATAATACTTCAACACCATAGAGTAATTAGTAAGTAATAGATATCCCTTTGGTTCCAGATTCCGCCAACATACGAATGCGGCAAAAAAAAATCGATAGTTCCCAGTTGTTCTATGGAACATGACATAATTTTTGAAATGAAAACTTCTTATGCGGCGTTGTGCACTTTTTGGGATGGGTAAAAAATGATAAACTCGCGTCAGGACACTTTATTCAGCGCTTCCAAAATGAAGTACTCAGGGGCATTGTAAATGCATCGTGGTACTTCAAAAATGATTATCTCCATCGGGACCTTCAAGTGGAGTTTGTGGACAAAGTGATACAAAAATATGCAGAAGCTCATGAATTTAAACTTCATCACAATGTGAATCCAGCGGTAGTCAAACTTCTCGATAACACAAACCTAGTGAGAAGACTCAAAAGAACAAAACCTTTTGAGTTAGTGTAGTAATAAATGAGACAATATTAGTGATAGTGAATTAAATATAACACAAGAAGAAAGTGTTTCATCTTAATAGACACTAAGAAAAGTCATGGACATTATTCTTAGACTATAATATTTAGAAGTTTATGCTAAAATTAAATTACTTTAGCCTGTAAGCTAGATCGTAATATTTTAAAGTATCATGCTCTATAGAAAAAAAAAATACCCCCAAACAGAGGACAGGAAGTACAATATAATTATAGAAAACTAAATTAAACTAAACGTAATCTAAAAACCTATATATTTTATCTATAAAGAAGAGAAAAGCTACACAATAAAAAAAGGAACAGAAATTTAGCTACAAATAAAAAATATCCCAAAGATCGTTGCCTGCTTTTTTAAATTTATAAAAATTTAACTATTATATTGCCTAAGAGCGTCGGAAAACTGTAAGGCTCGCTCACTACCAGTATGAATAAATAAATAAATAACAGACAATATACTGCGCCGCTCCGTCTTACGAATTTTCGATCAGGCCACGTATCCTGACGCGAGTTTAACATTTTTTACCCATCCTAATAAGTACACAACGCCGCTAAAGAAGTTTTCACATAAAAAAATAACGAAAATATTTACCAAATAGAAGCAGAACAGAACACAAATAATTTTCGCCATTTTTCAAAAATCCCAAATGTGACACAAAATGTCTTTCTAAACTGGGAAGGTTTCGAATTACCGCCAACTTTTTGACTGCCAGAATTTGCTTTTGGAGCATATATGTTATTAGGTTTCATTATTTGCTTAGCCGGTACATGACGATTTGTTTGTTCAGTAATATTACGTACCTACTTATTGAATTCATTGGGAAATTTATGTATTTTCTTATATAATATGTGTCGATTTGCGATACCGAGCTTTGTTTTTGTTTTTGGTAGGGTTTCGTACGTCTTCTTTACAGATTCGCCAGACTTGCCTTGCTTGATGTATCGGTGTAGGGTTGGACTTGGCGTGTTAGGGACACATTAGGGCATAAGGTTCTTGTAAATTTTATAAATTTAATCCGTCCGCGCAGGGGTCTTTGGCGGTGGGAAAGGAATGTTAACTATGACCATTTATCTTTACAAATATTACAAATGGTAAAGTGACTTTTGCGCCCTAGTCCTTGAACGTCTTATAGAGCGGGCGCTGTATGGAGTTGAGTGTGCAAAATATGAGGACGGCATTCTATAGACAGTTTTGAATTCAGAAAAGCTTGTAGATTATGATTCTGAATGTAGCCAGGAAGTTTCTTGGTCCAATTTTTTTTATACCCCATTCCCTTGGATATCGAGTAAATGGACTCCTGAACAAATGCTTTATAACAATTTTAATCATTGTTTTATTGAAAATATCCAATTGATTCTTATGATTAAAGATACTTATAGCTACTAAGTGGAAATAAAAATACAAAAAAAAATATAACAAATATTGCTAAAAAAAAACATAACAGGAATTTTTTTACATAAGTAATCAAATTTTTTAATTTATATTTGTACAGTTTGTTTGTTTTATTGTTTGTAAACTTCATACTACTAAAACACGCATGTAGATTATACAAAAGAAATGTCATATATGTATGTATGTCATGCAAGTAGATTATACAAAAGAAATGTCAATGGCGGACTTACCCATGCAGGGATTTCTTCCAGTCAACCATGGAATGCTTGATGGGGAACATTAACATGGGATTGGTAATTGGTACAGAGCATTTGTACAACATAGAGCTTTAAATAATAAAATTAAAAAGTATGAAAAAGAAATAATAATAATACTAACAAAACATGCAAATCCTTATTATGCAAAATGTAGATACACATCCTCCTAAAAATGGAAAGTGTATGCCTAGACTTTTGTTTGAAGATAAATCGCTCCAAAACTAAGATAATGATTGTAGACAGAGCCCAAAACATCTTGCAGAATATAAACCAATCGCGAACTACGATGTCGTATAATCCTACATATATCTTGGCGCTTTTATCTCAAATCAAGGGGGCTGTATAGATGAAGTTAATCGACGTATGGCTATTACTAGGAGTGCGATGGAAAACCTCAGGAAAATATGGGTCAATAGAAACATCACTCAACTACTAGTGGCGCCTGCACTATTACTTAGCAACAACTTACCTCCTTTCTTTAAAAAAAACAAAAAAACAACAAGTGAAAACTCGAACATTAACGTCGTGCATTTTTTGAATATTTTGGAATGGTTAGAAAATAATTTCGCATGAATTGCTTTTTTCATTAATAGATGCACTTTGTTCAATTTCCATATTTTAAACATATACACGAATTTTACAAGTATACAGACGCTCCATCAGCAGTCACCATCCGTGGATGCGCGTAGTGAAAGTTATCAGGAAGGTTTGTGGAGGTGGCTAATTTTAGCATTTTATATTTTACTGCTGTGATGCCGCAGTGTGGCGCCATCTACCCATTAAGTATTACAGCCCCCTTACCACCATCTCTTATTGCGACTCAATAATTGAGTAGATTGCTTATTCATACCAATGAATAAGCGACTCTATTCCATTTGAAATAGAGTCGCTTATTTATTGGTATGAATAAGCAATCTATTCAGTTATTGAGTCGCAATAAGAGATGGTGGTAAGGGGGCAGTGCTAAACAAGGCATAGCAGTCCATCGTTGCAGCTGAAATTCGGTTATTTTTTTATAACACCAAACTTATTAAATTATTATTATTTAAATAGTTTATTTCTGCTAAATTGCCAGAATATTATAAATATTTTAAATATGGGAAAATTCACCTCCTCGATTTTGAACAGTTGTAAAACCGCTGTTCAAGAAAGGTAGCAAAGATGATATAAAAAACTATCGACCCATAACGTTGATACCAATCTTTTCAAAAATTTTTGAAAAGTGTATGCTTAAGAGGTTAATGGAATTTTGCAATAAATTTGGAATAATTGCAGAAGACCAGTACGGATTTCAAAAGCATAAATCTACAACACTTGCTACATACGCACTCATGACAGCTATTTTAACAAATATAAATAATAGAAATTTCACTACTGCAGTATTTTTTGACTTATCAAAAGCTTTCGATGTTGTTTCACATAAAATACTTTTAAACAAATTAGAATTAATTGGAATTAGAGGACCTACACTTGATTGGATAGCATCTTACTTAAATAACAGATGTCAACGTGTTGTGATTACAAAATTAGATAAAAATAGCGAAATAACGACATACTCATCTAATTTTAGACATAATAAATATGGAGTTCCACAGGGGAGCGTATTAGGCCCTATTTTATTCCTTTTATATATAAATAATTTGCCTTATATTACAACTCATAAATGCACACTTTTCGCTGATGACATATCAGTTGTTGTTGCGACAAATAAAATAAATATGACCATTAAAGACCATGAAGATGACGTAAATAAAACTATTAGTGACATAATTCAATGGCTTGACATAAATAATTTAAAAATAAATGTAATTAAAACTAACTGGATTCACTTCAATAATTATAAAAATGAAATGTTTAATCTGAATATTCATTACAACAATGTACCAATTGACATGGTAAAAGAGACAAAATTTCTAGGACTAACGATAGATCAGCAAATGAACTGGAAATCACAAATTGAAAAAGTATGTTCTAAAATAAATAAATTCGTTTATGCTCTTAAACAAGTGAGCAATGTTACAGACAAAAAGACAGCACTTACAGCTTATCACGCGTATTGTAACCCCCCCCCCCCCCCCCTATAAGACTCTCTCCCTCCTCTTCTTATATTATATATATTTTTTCGACCTACTTAATTGCGTGTATATACCTCTCTCTCATCTTACATCTTCCTATTCATTTTACATCATCATCATCATCATCATTTCCTTACTACTATTTTCTCACTACCTTTCTTCTTCTTTCGCTCACATTAGTACGTCAAATCTATCACACCACATATACCTAATTAAATGACATTAATCTGATATACATCTCCCTATAATTTACACTCTTACACCTTAAATTTAAACCAAACCTTATGTTGTTGTTGTCGGAATAGGATGAATCAACCTGATGGTAAGCTATACTACTATATAATGGCCATGTGATCGTGTCTAGTGTCCTACATTGTACCGTAATTTCCCCAGATACTTTTACACGCAAAATAATGACTGATTAAACTCCTATCACCCTAATACTTATATATACTCATTGAATTAGTTGTATTGCCTAACACCCACTGTAAAATAAAACTATGTGGTTGAAATTATATTAACTAATGACCTGAATATTAATTAGTATCTCTTATAATGATAATGATTCTTTTAGTTATTATTTCCAGTATCAACTTTGTTATAATAGTAAACCAATATTGAACTTAAATTAATGAGAAACACTTTGCCATAATGGTAAGACTTTAGACATTAAGTTTTAGTGATAAAACAATATGATATAAAACACTTATGTCAACTGATTAACATATTCAAGGTTAAAGCTTTTAAACATTATTTCTTTTGTGGCAATTGACTAGCTCCATCTCCCGCTAGATCACGTAAGAACCAGCCATCTCAAGTTCTTCCCGGCCAACTTAGATTGAGCAGAGTTTACTTTACAGAAGTTTCACCTAACTTCTCTAGAAACAAATAACTAGAGGCCGTCTCTTACCTCACAGTTTTCTATTACTTTTTAACCTTGATATCTTTGGTGATTTTAACCTAGTCTTAAATTAAATAAATATGCTCAATCTTTTATTTACTGAAGCTACATTATTATTACATTATATTCTTTACTTGAGACGTTTATAGAAATTTCTCAAAAGAACCTTAGGAAACTTATGAATTCCTTCGGCAAATAAATTCATTAACTGGCAAAATTAATTTCTGCATTGATTCTAGATATGAAACCAATAACTCTCTTTAGTCTATCTTTCAAACTAAATTAATTCATTCTTATTTAAACTCAAATCATTTGAATTTAGATTATCTACTGTAATCACTGATTCCTTACAAACAACCCTAATCTAGTGTGCGACTGTTTAGTAATCTTGTTACTTCATAAATCACAACACTCATATATTTATACACATATAGCTATAATCAAACTTTGTATTCTTGATAAAAGTAACACATGCAAATTATTTAGCAATAATCTTTACTAGATATAGATTCTCATCTATTGGAATATACCCTAATTTCAACATTCTTTGCTCAGCTGAAATTTCAAGAAATCTATTTCCTGTAATGTATCATCATTCACTATTTTGAAATATGAGAAGTCATTATAATACAGTCAATAAAAGATGTTTTGATCACTCACCGAGAAAAATCTTCAAATTTACTGGATAGAAGACCTTACCTTTCAACTCTGCTAATTCACACAAATTAATCACTTTCGCGATAAGTTACTATGAGATTCTTACAAATCAGTGAAAAACCCAATTAGTTTAATAAATATAATTTCATTCCTTATTTATAGGAAACGAAAGAATCAGGTTATGTTGTAAACTATAACATTTTGAAGATGGGATGTACAACGCTTTTTATTCACATTGAAATCATCCATAAGTACGTATTGTTACTTTTGATGTCAAGCTTCAACATTCGCCTTGTAATTTCAAAGTGATTTTAAATATGATTGTTCAAATTGGGCACTTCTACTTTTCAATCTAACAATCTCACAAACCTTTTTGTATAATTAAGGCATCTATCAACCGTAAATCAATTTGATTACTCAAATAAATAATATCTCTCAAACCTTTCTCAGCAATATTTAAACAAGTGAAAATCTAATTTTAAAATACTAAAATAAATTTAACACTGTCCCGGTATTATAATACATATTTACGGAAATATGCTAATTATTATCTCCTTACTCGCGAATACTAATAAATCGAATCATCCCGCTTAAAACTCGCGTTTTTCCTTTTATAGTCCTAAGCCCCGCCCACTTTTGAATTTAGTGAAGTGACATACCTAATTTTTAACCATAAAATCTAATTCTCCTAGTTTAATCGAGTAATCTATTTGTATCAATTTATCTAACTAATTTTTACCATATAAATTGTTTCATGTTTAATCTTAAGTACATCGAAAACACTTGATTCTTCCTAAAATTATTCGAATCTTTCTATAAAGATAATTAAATCATTTTAGTTTCACATTTTTACCTTTATTTCACATAATTTTTTTCTTCAAACCTCAAATTAATCTAATTTTATACCTATATTGATCACACTACAACTTCCATTCACTAATTTTAATAGTTATAAAGAAAATATAAGATTTTCAATCTTAAACTTTATTCGTGTTTTCTTACAATTCACTCCTTGAATCAATTCACCCGATTAATTATGAACGCCATTAATATCAACCAACGCTTATTATATCTAAATTCCCTTAAATATTGGATACGATATCATTACATACTAATATATCATCAAATTAATCGATATTAGCACAATCGATTCCCCATTTATTTATCAGAATTTTCCCGCCATTTTGCATAGCAACATAATTTTTCCACGTCCCTTCCCTATCGATAGACGCTATGTCCCCAACCAATCAGAGACCTTATAAATGTCCAAATTGTCCACAGATTTTTCTAAGAATTCCACACACCTGTTAGCACACCTGCACATAAGGTCGCCCTATAGACTTTTATTTGATGAATTAGGTCAATCACAAACTGATCTTAGATATTTTATCTAAATTTCAAAGTTCTCATGCTAACTAACGCTATTAATCGTATGGGTTAGTTACAATTCGCCTCCAGATTAAATTATAGAGTAATCCTGCATTACGGTGAATTTAATCTCACCAATTACCTAACTTATTATATAATTCTGATACCTAATTCATAAGTCGAGACAATAACTCAATTACGTTTCAATTCATCGACTCAAATAATTAGTGACGTCCCTTCACTAGTAAGTTTGCATTAAACATCTTCCATAAGAATGACAATTCATCCTTATGGCTTCGTAAAACCTTTCTTATATATATCCTTTTAAAAAGACACAAAAAAAAAAAAACATATATTTAACCCCAATCATTCAAGTGATTAGTGTCTATTGTTTTATTCAACAACCCAATTGGTATGCAAATAAGTACTAAAACAAAAGTGATCAAATTATACTCAAGTTCCCTAGCTTATAATCATTTTCATCACCTATCCAACTTAAATATTCAACGTGAATCCACATAAATAATGCTTTCATTATAATAATCATCTGTTTATTAAGGTGCAACTTAGCTATGTAATTTCTATACCCTCAAAATCCCTCTACTTAATAACAAACCTCATTATACTGGAAAATTTCGATTTCCTTTTAAAAGTTGGCATTTCTGTACATATTTCAATTATATGTCATTGCAATGACTTTCTGTTCTATTAATATCCTTTATAAATATAAAGATTGTCTTTTACACAAATAGCCAAGTTATAATTCATTGTCAAATTTTCCCAAAGATCTGATCTTGTAATTATCTATCGTTTAATACAACTAAATTAATGAACTCTATCACTATAGGTAGACGCTCCCTAAAACTACAAATCATCGCTAGCTGTATAAAATATATAAAGTGATATTTTAGAGAAAAAACACCTAGGCATTTGCGTATACCCTACCCGTAAGCTAAATTAGTAAATAAGTTCACCTAACCTAACCCTAAATCGAGCTGGAAGATCAATCATAAAAATCTGAGTGCATCGTATCCTTCAGAGTATGATAATTTTGCAATCTTGGTAGGCGAATCTACGTTTCTTCGATTACATGACGGTAGCTACCATTTATATGTATAGACTACTTGGTCTTGCAACCAACATTGAAGTTATTATATCCGACAGAATACCATATTCACAGATTCTTAGGTCAATTCCGCCACCTGTTCCAGATTCTTATCCATCTGCGGTTGACTTCAATTTTAATGTGTGCGAAATCATTCGAACCCAGATCTCCGGATACAAACTTGGAACTTCTCATGTGTAACAATTTAAAATTACATCCTCCCCTCTGTTTCCTAAATTATACGAACATCCCTGTTTATTAGCAATGTCCTAGGGTTTAGTCACATTAAACACCACTAATACGAGTAAAACTTTTGACAGATTTACTCAATTAATGTATATCATTTAATTAATGTTCCAAATTTGACCCCAATTGAAGCCGATTTCCGGTTTTTCGGTCCCAATTGCATTGGATCAACCTTGGAACTATTCAACAGGATTCAATCCCTTTAACAACTAAACTAATAAGTGTTAAATTAATATTTTTAAATAGTTAACCTTGCTGATACGCGATCAGCTGAACAAATGGAGCGTCTTCCTCTAAGCAATTTCCCCTTACTAAGTAATTCATGTTAAACTCAAAACTGAATTTTTATTAATGTTTTCCTAACCTTTCTACTTCATATTTATGAATCAGATCAACATTACATCAAAAGAATCTTTTCAATACTGTAAATATCTCTTTGTAATCTTATCCTTACGCTCATTACAGATACTGCCTACCTAACATTTAGCATCTTATTCACCATTCTACTAACAAAATTCTGAAGCCAACTGTCTGCAGTTTGTTTGCAATAAACAATCTTAATGTAGGTAGTAACCTACAGATTTAAGAAAATATTTGCTACTTACTATCTTAAAGTACTTCATCATAGTCCTTGTCAACTACTTGTTAATCCGTCTAACCTCTTATTACCTAATAAACTATTGTTAATACGTTACCTTGTCTACACAAATACCTCCCACCAGTCCTCATACATCATGACATGATAATAAACTTCCACTCACTAAGTACTTATTGTAAATAGCCTGTCTAAATTATAATAAAGTTAAGAAATTCTTAAATTTCACGTAACATAAAATCAAACTCACTCTTCAAAGAATATTTGAAAATTATTAACAAAATTGGTTCATCCATATATGAAATTCACCCTTCGCAATCTTTCTTTCTTACCTATGAACTTATGCCCCTAAATTTCTCAATTAATAATCTTTACTAAACTATGTTACCATGCCCCAGAATTTACTCTGAAATTTCTTTATACTAACAATTTGTTTACTCGCTTTCAATTCCGTGGTTCTAAATAAACATCCACTGCTCAATGGTTTCCTCCCATGCATCAGTACAGACCCTCGCCCCAACTACTTAAGACATTATCACTGTTAAAGATCTCTATAGACTACGCGTGAATTTTATATAAAAATTACTTTTAAAAAAAAACTTATTTTCCTAATATCCTCACAATTTAAATATCACTACAAAATCACCCTTATTAAACAATTCGTTGTTCAACATTAGCTGCTTGTACTTATGTAAAAGATTTTCTTAATAAGTATATACTAAAAAGACAGATCACATTCATTTGAAATTTATATTCAAAACTTAAATTTCTACATATATAGAACTGTAATATATGTCAAAATATAATATTTCATATTTTCTCCACATAATACCACTCTTTACCTACCTTAACTTAAGTAAAGTGCTCTGAATTTTCCGAGCCATATATATTTCCCTTCTAACCTTCTATTAATAATAATATAATAATCCTAATTAACAATGTCAGCCAACTCACACATCGTCAACCAGTTCCACTACACTCGAAATCTGTGTTTTATACGCCAAACTAATTACACATCTCGGCCGGTACACACTAATGTCACGTCCTACACCACTACATAAACAAAGATGTCTATATGAAATGCAACTTAGCATGTGTGCATGCAACGCCACACAAACCATTCCAGACCCTTCCCAAAGATCAGCTGGATCGACACGAATGAACGGCCGGTAGTGAGTACACTGTACTAAGTACTACTAATTTTACTATGTTCCTAATAACATAACATACGTAAATAAGTTCCTTCCTGTTTCACAAATATTCACACTCACAGGAAATACCCCGACCTATTCAAACAGCCACGTCCATTCAAAAATCCGCCCAAGTAGGAATCGAACCCACGAACGTCGATAATAGCTTCGCATCTCCGACCGCTGTCCCACTGAGCTTAACTTATTTTTCTAAAATCTATCTATCTCACCTTATCTCCTCAATTTATTTCATTGCTTACTAAAATTATTTTTAAACTAACTTCAGTGTTCCTGTACTTTCAACTCCATGCAGCCGTATGCTCACTCTTAAATCAACAACCCGCTTCCAATCTGGATCTAAATCTCCGCTCACCTTTCTACTCATCTATAGTTACGAAAAATGAAGATCGATCTTGATTTTAATTTAATATTACTACACAATATACTCATCACCCCCCCTCAATTAGTCACTCCTTCTACCAATATACTGGTCATTTATTTCATCTATCCATCCTACACTCATCAACATAGCCCAGTATTTCATCAAGTAATACCTCTAACTAGGTCACCTTCCCTACCACTTAAGAATGTTATAGTATGTTACATCTCTTTGTCACTAAATCTAGGTTTTCCTATTTTCCTTATTGGTCACTTATTAATTCCTCTAATCACGTTATCGCCAAAAATTCCTCTCATCATTCTATAATTAATATATATATTTATATATATTTATATTCGCCTCCCAATGTCTAGCATAGCTGACGACCTTTCGTACTCACTTATCTACTATTTACAATTCTCTTGTAATTACTACCTTCGAACATAAACGAAGCCACATTATAAAAATAAGTTGCATCCGCCTCCAGTTTTCTTGCAAGACAATCATCTAACAGAATGTTGACAACCAACGAGGTCATAAGTGAGCCTATAAACCACTCAACCAACATCTCCACTCACTTCACAGAATTAAATCAATTATATTACAATAAGAGCTGTTGTGTTCCTGCGAGTGAACGAATTCACTAACCAAATGGACCACCATACCAGCAATGCGATCGACCACACGCAAAGACTATAATGTGAGAACCCAATATAAACGCTAAACACAGCCATCATAATTGATTCCCATCAGGCGGGCTCCACGCTAGTCTGCCACCCTACATAGTATATAAGAAATATACATAAACCTTTTCATGCTTAGACCCTATGAATTGTTATTACCTAAATCTAATTACGAGAGAAAATACGAAACATAAATATTCTCATTTCAAATAAAATTATACGTTAAACTTAATTAGTGTCCTTTGTGTCATCGTAATAAATGAATTCTAGAATTAAACTCAGTATAAAACATTAGTAATATTCATCATTAATAAATAAATCGAATTTAAATTTTAACTCATAGTTTATTATTTACTTCTAAAATATTTTGTATCTGACTGTACTTGTATCATGTAAAAACTATTTCTTAAAAAAGTAATACTTCCTAATTCTCATTAGTCAATAACCAACCTATTTATACGAATAACAGTATTGAAGTCTTATCAATATATATATAAAAAAAAATTGCATATTTTAATATATTTATAAAGTCCTATTTCCCAAACGATCCCTAATTAATATGACAAACGTCACATACTACCCTATAGCCATCTAGTTATATTAAACTATTAATGTTTCATCTTCTCGTAAAATCTTAAAATTCAAATAAAATTTACCTTTCACCTTAATGAACTTATTACGTATCTATTTTATATTTCCTTCCAATAAAATTGATTGCTACCTCCAAATCACTATACCCTACAACGTTTTCTAATATACATATATTTATTTTCATTATTTCTTTTAAGCTGACTGTAAATTAAATAGAAATTAATAAAAACGAATTAAGTGTTATAATAAATTTTAATTAATAATAATAATAATGAATATACTCAGGAAAAGACTATAATAAAACTCTATTAAAAAATAAAATCGCAAAAACAAATGTTGGTCTTGAGATTCGAACCAGGAATCTTAGATGCAATAGCTCTATTTTCTACCGACGCGCCACTGACTCGATAATGTAAGCGACAAAATTCGCATATGTATTTCAGAGTACCACGACTTTGCCAACATAATCTATTCATTATTAATTACGTAACTATCTTTTTGTTAAATAATAATTGTTGCTAACATTTTTATTCGCTATTTCTATCGCATTACACTAATTTAGTTCAAAGTTTCACCAACGCTTCTACATGAAAATTTTAATTAACTGAATATTTAGACGCCTCCCCATTCATAAAATTTAAGAACCATTCAAATAAAGGAAGCAACTATATAAATGTAATTTTTAAGCTACTATTGAATTAAAATATCAATTCTCAATAAAACTTGTACACCCGCGCCATCTGTGACCCAAACCCCGAACTAATTCCCCTTTCGTCCATCATGCTATTTTGATCGAACCATTTTTTTTTTATAATTATCGATAACTTTACACGGACAATATATTACAATATGGAAATATGAATATATATAACAAATGAAATAATCATATTGGTTCACGTTCAAAAATCAATACATCTCTTCGCAATCAAAATCTCTTTGATGCCACTTGTGCGCGCTTTTACCGCCCTCCCACGATACTTGCATTAACTATTTCCATTCGAGTTAGATATACACCTAAAATATAGATAATTTTTTCGTCTCTAATTTTGCACAAAATAAATACTGCTACATTAAATAAATATGTTAACATTATTGAGAAAATTCCTACATGTTGTGTACCAAATTGTAAAGAAACTGGAGGCCACCAGTTTCCTCGAGATGAGAAACTTAAAAAATTGTGGTTCAAAGCGATAAATATTATTAACCATTTTAATTATTTACTCGCATATTTTCCAATTGAAATACATGTTTTAAATCGTGAAATTGTCAAGAAATCAACGCAACAAACAAATCCAAAACGTTTATTGATAAATGACAAAGGTTCGTACAGTGGTGGCGCCATCTGAGATCAGCTTTAACTTGCCAACCCCATTCTAACCGTAAACCCCATGTAAACGTCTTTATTTTGTCCTTTTCTTTCTTTTTAAAGTATGTAATTGAAATAAAGTTATCTTATTAATCTATAACAAAAATTTCATTTACTTTAACTATTCATAATGTAATTCTATATCGAATTTAGATTCATAATTCCGACAAAAGAAATGAATCTCTTAGTAAATCTTAGTGTTGCCACTTCTTTGCAAATTTACCATATAAAGGTATTTCAAACTTTCAGGGATTACTAAAACTCAATTATCAATATGACAATTTCATAACCTCTCAATTACTCTAGTCGCCTCCACAACCTTTCGTCCGAAAATCTCACACATAATTTAATCTTAATTTACCTATTACCCCATATTTGCGTCAGATACCCGGAAATAGTTATTTAAATGTATTTATTACTACGTTATCGTTTATTTTATGAAATTAAAGTATTATTTTATATACAATTATGTTAATAGCTCATTGTTATTTTGCCCATTTTTTTTTTTCATATTAATCCTTTCTTTATTATCATTCTAACAGAACTATATCTAGATATTTTTCATATTTTATTATTAATATGAATGAACCAATTAAGTTATTCTTGCTTAAATTATTAATGATGTTATGATTAATAATGTACCGAAAAGTCAAAAATGCTTATTTTATATCAAGATTCCTAAAATTTCCCTTTCAAAATTTTGAACTTATATCTTATAGGAATGTTGGTAAGCCGACGATGGCAACCCTATTTTTGTTCTAACTCATGTCAATAATATCAACAACGCGTAAAAAACATAACAATAAATCCTATTCGTATTAAAATTCCAATTGCTTGTTATAAACCCCAATTTCACCACAAAAAAGAAATTATATATATACTAAATTACTTGGAGTTTATAAAATGTCACCAAGCTAACCTAATTGTTTCTAAAACAAATTTGTAAGTATAACTTTTCATTATATGACTGCTAATTATTCTACCTAAACCACGTATCTCAAAATTAATCTTTAATTTATTTGTTTCAGTAGATTTTTCTTCATGGGGTTATATGTAAAATGCACTAACACAAATTCCTGAACATAGGTTATCAAACGTTATCATTTACCATTAAATATTGAAAGTCTACAAGTAATCTCATGTAAGTATGATGTATCTTATTACATTTCTTAATTACTTTCCCCTTTTATCATTTCTTTTCCTAATAACATACCTACCAGGCAACCTTTCCTATTAAAAAGGAAAGTCTGATATCTGATTTGATAAATGTAATTAAATATTTCTTTCAGATTCCTGTCAAATTAATATCAACTGTGAATGGACATATCGCACCCCAAATGGACTAATTAGTTCTATCTGTCAACGCTGAAATACTATATTTGATGTTACTCAAAGAAGTAAAAGTGAATTTTTCAATACTTAGTAAGTATAACCTAAAATTCTTATGTTTTTAATTATATATCTCTCTTTAGTACTGGCAAAATCTCTATGAATGCTTTATTTATAGTGAACTATAAGTTTTTGAAATCAATTATTACATTTACCCCGCTCTCAAGTGCATATGGCTAACTAAACTAATTTATACCCTTTTTACTTTGTTTTCATACCAAATTTATACTCGGTAACATTACAAATGTATATATTTTCAATTATAATCCTACTTTTAATTAACTTTAGATAATTCTAATATTCTGTTATCCCATAATTATGTATTCACCATTTGTAACTCTGTTTTAATTTTAATTTTTAACTTATTTTTCAGGATCATGACTCATCGTAGATACTAACTGAAGCCCATCCATGAAAATAATTGAAGAATTTTATAACTCAAGTCCTGTGTTATTTAATTATATTTAGACCTTAGTTGTAAATATGTGAAATTAATTATATACTATTAATCTGCTTTAGGAATCCAGGAGGATTCCTTCTTCTGAGTTAATTTACTTACAAATCCTATCTGAGTTAAAACAGTCATATATCCTTTGTGTTTCCATTTCACGTACAGCAATTGTGGGTTCCTAAAAAGAAAACCCAGACAACTAATTTATACCACAATTAGATTCACTCCATTCCAACAACATTTGTATATTTGTAAAATTACTAATACATATACATATATTTTAGCTTATATATAATCCTGGTCATGCGCTACCTATTGTAACCTCCCCCCCCCCTCTTTATTTAACTCTCCTCCTCCTTCTCTACTCTATTATTTCGACCTACCTAATTGCGTGTGTATACCTCTCTCTCATCTTACATCTTACTATTCATTTTACATCATCATCATCATCATCATTTCATTACTACTATTTTCTCACTACCTTTCCTACCTAATTAAACGACATTAATCTGATATACATCTCCCTATAATTTACACTCTTACACCTTAAATTTAAACCAAAACTGATGTTGTTATTGTTGGAATAGAAGGAATCAACCTGATGGTAAGCTAACTACTACATAATGGCCATGTGATCGTGTCTAGTGTCCTACATTGTACCGTAATTTCCCCAGATACTTTTACACGCAGAATAATGACTGATTAAACTCCTATCACCCTAATACTTATATATACTCATTGAATTAGTTGTATTGCCTAACATCCACTATAAGATAAAACTATGTGGTTGAAATTATATTAACTAATGACCTGAATATTAATTAGTATCTCTTATAACGATAATGACCTTTTTTAGTTATTATTTCCAGTATCAACTTTGTTATAATAGTAAACCAATATTGAACTTAAATTAATGAAAAACACTTTGCCATAATGATAAGACTTTAGACATTAAGTTTTAGTGGTAAAAACAATATGACATTAGACACTTATGTTAACTAATTAACATACTCAAGGTTAAAGCTTTCAAACATTATTTCTTTTGTGGCAATTGATAATATGATATGAAACTAAATAAGGCATTTTATTGGATTATGGAAATGTATAATTTCAAACATTATTTCTTTGTGGTAAAGACAATATGATGATATTAAATTACATAAGGCATTTTATAGGATTATGGCAATATATAGAGCCCCATATCCTCCGCTCGTATATCATGAAGCCATCCAAGTGCAAGCTCCTCTGGCCATAGTCTGAGCAGATTCTACCTTAAGAGGCATCTCTTCCT
The DNA here is from genome assembly GCA_937001555.2 of Hypsopygia costalis. Taxonomy (NCBI): domain Eukaryota; kingdom Metazoa; phylum Arthropoda; class Insecta; order Lepidoptera; family Pyralidae; genus Hypsopygia; species Hypsopygia costalis. Next base: position 4,129,765 of record OW443355.2, read on the forward strand.
CATAAAATTCAAAAACCAAAGGACGTTCCTTCCTTTAGCCTGCCTTAACTACAAAACTCAATAACTATTTGAGATGTTCCTATCCTTAAATTATCTCTAAATGCTCAGACTTATTTACTGATTCTACATATTTACTACATTATATTATTTACTTGGAACGTTTATAGATATTTCTCAAAAGAAATTTAGGAAACTTATATATTCCTTCGGCAATTAAATTCATTAACTGGCAAAATTAATTTCTGCATTGATTCTAGATATGAAACCAATAACTCTCTTTAGTCTATCTTTCAAACTAAATTAATTCATTCTTATTTAAACTCAAATCATTTGAATTTAGATTATCTACTGTAATCACTGAATCCTTACAAACAATCCTAATCTAGTGTGCGACTGTTCAGTAACCTTGTTACTTCATAAATCACAACACTCATATATTTATACACATATAGCTATAATCAAACTTTGTATGTCTTGATAAAAGTAACACATGCAAATTATTTAGCAATAATCTTTACTATATTTTACTTTATAGATATAGATTCTTATCTATTGGAATATCCTCTAATTTCAACATTCTTTGCTCAGCTGAAATTTCAAGAAATCTATTTCCTGTAATGTATCACAATTCACTATTTTGAAATATGAGAAGTCATTATAATACAGTCAATAAAAGATGTTTTGATCACTCACCGAGGAAAATCTTCAAATTTACTGGATAGAAGACCTTACCTTTCAACTCTGCTAATTCACACAAATTGATCACTTTCGCGATAAGTTACTATGAGATTCTTACAAATCAGTGAAAAGCCCAATTAGTTTAATAAAAATAATTTCATTCCTTATTTATAGGAAACGAAAGAATCAGGTTATGTTGTAAACTATAACATTTTGAAGATGGGATGTACAACGCTTTTTATTCACATTGAAATCATCCATAAGTACGTATTGTTACTTTTGATGTCAAGCTTCAACATTCGCCTTGTAATTTCAAAGTGATTTTAAATATGATTGTTCAAATTGGGCACTTCTACTTTTCAATCTAACAATCTCACAAACCTTTTTGTATAATTAAGGCATCTATCAACCGTAAATCAATTTGATTACTCAAATAAATAATATCTCTCAAACCTTTCTCAGCAATATTTAAACAAGTGAAAATCTAATTTTAAAATACTAAAATAAATTTAACACTGTCCCGGTATTATAATACATATTTACGGAAATATGCTAATTATTATCTCCTTACTCGCGAATACTAATAAATCGAATCATCCCGCTTAAAACTCCCGTTTTTCCTTTTATAGTCACAAGCCCCGCCCACTTTTGAATTTAGTGAAGTGACATACCTAATTTTTAACCATAAAATCTAATTCTCCTAGTTTAATCGAGTAATCTATTTGTATCAATTTATCTAACTAATTTTTACCATATAAATTGTTTCATGTTTAATCTTAAGTACATCGAAAACACTTGATTCTTCCTAAAATTATTCGAATCTTTCTATAAAGATAATTAAATCATTTTAGTTTCACATTTTTACCTTTATTTCACATAATTTTTATCTTCAAACCTCAAATTAATCTAATTTTATACCTATATTGATCACACTACAACTTCCATTCACTAATTTTAATAGTTATAAAGAAAATATAAGATTTTCAATCTTAAACTTTATTCGTGTTTTCTTACAATTCACTCCTTGAATCAATTCACCCGATTAATTATGAACGCCATTAATATCAACCAACGCTTATTATATCTAAATTCCCTTAAATATTGGATACGATATCATTACATACTAATATATCATCAAATTAATCGATATTAGCACAATCGATTCCCCATTTATTTATCAGAATTTTCCCGCCATTTTGCATAGCAACATAATTTTTCCACGTCCCTTCCCTATCGATAGACGCTATGTCCCCAACCAATCAGAGACCTTATAAATGTCCAAATTGTCCACAGATTTTTCTAAGAATTCCACACACCTGTTAGCACACCTGCACATAAGGTCGCCCTATAGACTTTTATTTGATGAATTAGGTCAATCACAAACTGATCTTAGATATTTTATCTAAATTTCAAAGTTCTCATGCTAACTAACGCTATTAATCGTATGGGTTAGTTACAGGCTGCCTTGGAACTCACAACGAATATAATCAGAAGAAATTAGTAGGAGTAAGAAGATTTTGGAATTTGACTTCCCCTCTTAGCAATGTGAGAAATCAATCAATCAATCATCAATCAATCAATTTATTTGCAGAGTTTTTATACAGGGTGTTTATACAGTGTATATTGTATGTTTATACAGGGTGTTTATATAGGTTGTTAATACAGGATCGGCAACCCATGAGTGAATACTTTTGGTGTTGCGAGCGTCCACATGCTGGCGAGCTGCGAGCGATGACTGGTTACATATGCTTGTTTGCCACCTTTAGTTGTATAAAAAAAGTCTATATAAGTTAAAGTGTATTTGTAGCAGTCTAATCGAATACGCAAGTTAAGCAACGTCGACCGTAGCCTGTCCATGGTTTATTTATCTGTAACTCCTCCGTGCTTCGGAGGGCACGTCGGCAGTCGGCCCCGGTTGTTGTCGTTAGATGACAGTCGTTAAGCTAAATCAGGGACGTAAAAGCACTGGCCTCCACCAACCCGCAGTTGAACAGCGTGGTTGAGTATGCTCTAAATCCCTTCGATTGAGGGGAGACCCGTATCCCGGGAGTGGGATGAGAAACAACGAGGATAGAATGAAACACACAGTTCAAAATATATAATTGTTTTATTTGGTGCAAATTGGATGAATTACAATACATTTATAAACTTATTGAATCCTTTTGGTATTTACACGAATCCAGTGGATAGGCCAGCACTATAATACAATACAATACAATACACTTTAATGCACCAATAAAAAAAATACAAAAAAACCGGCCAAGTGCGAGTGGAGCTCGCGCACGGAGAGTTCCGTGCTATCACTACATATTACAAAACAAAGTCGCTTCCCTGTTATGTATGCTTAGTTCTTTAAAACTACGCAACGGATTTTGATGCGGTTTTTTTTAACAGATAGAGTGATTCAATACTAAGGTTTATACGTATAATACATGCATGATGTAATAAAGAAACACTGATAATTTTAGAGGGTCCTAATGTGATGTCGTAAATAAACACATTTTTTTGCAAACGCTGCAAATCAAAATAATGTAGTACAGTATAGTTCACCTTAAAATGGTCTACAAAAAAGTCTGCGATGGTATATGTCTATTTCTTAGGGATAACACACAATAACCGTCTTTTATTTTTTACTTTTTACAAGAAATAATGGCTTATTTACGAAGTGATTTTAAGCAATATAGCATTAATCCTTATCCAGTTAGGTACCTTAAAAATATTATGCATTTAATATAGATCAATATGGCCCTTTACAGCATGTAATTTAAATAAATATTTTAGAAGATATTACAGATTTAAAATGCAGGGACATAATGGTTGAGGCGGTACCGGCCGCGGAGCCGCCGACTGCGGCGTGCGTCCCTATAACTGGGGAAGGACTGGATAGGACAAAGCGCAAAGACCTTCTGTAGTACATTTAGTATCAGCATTGCACCCGTGCGATGCCGGGGCGGGTCGCTAGTTATCTATAAAAATGGCAAAAAAATCACTTTTGTTGTATGGGAGCCCCCCTTAAATATATGTTTTATTTTAATTTAATTATTTATTTTTAAAGTGACTAAATAATCTATGAATATTTCAAGCGTCTACCTGTTGCCGTTATTAATATCGAGCAAAAACGAGCAAAAATAAATTGCCGTTGTATTGGAATCCCCCATAAAATTTATTTTATTCTCTTTTTTAGTATTCGTTTTTATAGTGGCAACAGAAATACATCATCTGTGAAAATTTTATCTGTCTAACTATCACGGTTCATGAGATACAGCCTGGTGACAGACGGACGGACAGCGGAGTCTCAGTAATAGGGTCCGTCCCTTTGGGTACGGAACCCTAAACAATTTCATGTACAGACTAAGCTTCTGAACTATATTTTTTTTCGATTTGTTATTTATAGACGTCACAATAATATAACTATAGGTGAAAGAACTACTTCGATAACACAAAAACTTCTCGAGATATGATAACTTGAAGATCACAATTTTGGACTATCTCGAAAACGCTCCATACAAAAGGCTACCATAATTTAGAGGAGTGAGCGGAACTCTTAGGCAGCGATTTCACGATTGACGCGAGCTTAGTACTGTCGTCGGTCATTGCTCGCCGGCGCCGTTCGCCGTCGTAGAAAATGTTTTGCCTTCAGTGGGAATGTGTATGTGTAGTATTTGATTGTGTCTTGTTTTCATGTGCATCAATTGAGATTTGGTTGGCTTAAATAATATAATTGTTAATATAATTGGAATTGTGATCGGTTAATCCGTGGTTGTATTGTGTTAATCTGTTAAAGACAACGGTTGTGGCCGTTGGGTGTTATTGTTAGTGGCGAATAGAAAGCTCTCAAAAAAGAAGAAGGGGGCCCCCCCATCGTCAAGATACCAGGGAAATCAAGACCACCACGGCCAACGCTGTAAGTTTTTTCATTTAATAATAACGGCGCGATACCGCGTCAAATGTTGCGAACGGATTTCGTAAACAGCTTCCATAGGGAGGCAATTCATAAAAACTAATGATAACAAAATCGGGGGATACAGTTTGGTGTTGCAGCTACATATCTATCATCTCCATCCAAAATTCAATCACACCACTGGATAGATGAAAGGATCAAATAATTTATTACAGCAAGTGAGGACTACGGAATATCGCGTGTGGGGGAGGGGCAAGCGCTGCCATTTTGAGATAATTTTAGTGCATAATTATAACGTATTCGCATAGAACACACGGCCGTATCCATGACACAGCCATACCCAATTGTTTTATTTTTATTTTTCATTATATTGCATCTAAGCAATGGTTTTTATATGTTTACAAATTTATGTGTCTACATTTTGTCTTGACTTTCTTTACTGTGCCACCTAATCTGTTTTTCCTATACCCAGAGGTTGTCTAGAAGAGATTGCGTATAGCACCTGTTGTACTTTAAAATTGGACCCTGTACAAAATAAATCCAACCAACATTTTGTTACTTTAAGTTAAAGATATATAAAGTTTAATAGGAATAAACATATCACGCAGTATACGTTTTGGAAAGCATACGTCATCAAACTGCTATCTGTTGCGAATATCTAAAACTCGATTTGAATTTTCTCGCTATGTATATCTCTCAATTTGTTTGTCGGTTGGATCTATACTGTTACTACACTGTTATCATATATTTGTAGCAATAAAGAGTATTGTATTGTATTGTATAATTCTATATATACATTATAAATCACTCTTTAGTTAGAATTTGCCATTATTTGTTGAAGTATATTGTAGATTGCCGCAATCGCTTTACCTAAATCGGGAGTTTCGGTTGGTGTTGTTGGAGTAGTTACTTCTGGGGTAGTTACACTTGGAGTAGTTGCGTCTGGGGTAGTTATACTTGGTGTAGTTGCGTCTGGGGTAGTTACACTTGGTGTAGTTGCGTCTGGGGTAGTTACACTTGGTGTAGTTGCGTCTGGGGTAGTTACACTTGGAGTACTTGCGTCTGGGGTAGTTGCACTTGGAGTACTTGCGTCTGGAGTAGTTGCACTTGGAGTACTTGCGTCCGGGGTAGTTACACTTGGAGTACTTGCGTCTGGGGTAGTTGCACTTGGTGTACTTGCGTCTGGAGTAGTTGCACTTGGAGTACTTGCGTCTGGGGTAGTTGCACTTGGAGTACTTGCGTCTGGAGTAGTTGCACTTGGAGTAGTTGCTTCTGGGGTAGTCATTACACTTGAAAAGACTTGAGCAATTTCTCCTGCAAATATAAGATTAAAATATTAAGCTTGTTTAAGGAATAATAGTCGGTAATTCGAATGGAAATATAATAAAGGATTGGCTTTATTGATCACAGTTACGTAAAAACATACTACAGGAATTAACAGCCATATTTCTTTAATAAATAAATAAATAAATATTCCTGGACACACGATCATTTATTCCCAAACTAAGCAAAGCTTATACTATGGGTACATGATTAGGGCATGTAATATCGGAAAGTTTTCAATTCCGATACTGATTTCCGATATTAGATCTCAATATCGGAATTCCGATATTAATATCGGAATTTCACAAATGCGTTATACATCCTCATAAAGTTGGGTTTGATACAGAAAACATAATATTTTAGATCAAATTCTTTAATTTGGTACAAAACTTTGTGGTTTTTTTTTATTTTTTTATTAAATCACAGATTTCTCGATATTATCATAAGTACATTACTAATTAAACGGACTCATAATCAACATCAATAACATATCAAATGAAAATATCGAAGCAAAATCAACATTTAGGAATAACATTTGTACCATAAACTTCGCATCATTACCAAATTACTGTCATCGAAAACATGGGCCATCGAAGACTAGTGGCAATATAGTGACAGAACTGGATAAAATCTCAGAGACTTGGAAAGGTTATTGTCAGTCCCTATTTGAAGATCCACGATGCAAGAACTTTCCCAGCGCGGAGCCTGAGAGTGAGGAACTGGAGCCCTCCATACTTATACGAGAAGTTGAAGCCGCTATAAACCACCTCAAAAACGGAAAAGCGACGGGCAGAGAAGCGATCCCAATCGAAACCATGCGAGCCCTGGGAGAGCACGGCTCACAAATTATATACACCATCTGTAATAAGATATGGAAAACCGGAATATGGCCTGGTGAATGGACTCATACAGTCTTCACCCCGTTACACAAAGAGGGGTCAACTAAGAAATGTAACAACTACCGCCTTATTGCACTTATATCACATTCTAGCAAGATCATGTTACATATTCAAAATGAAAGGCAAAGCTTATCTGTCTAAGGAGATTGCTCCGGAACAGACTGGTTTTGTAAAGGGGAAGGGCACTCGAGACCAAATACTCATTGTTAGGCTCGAGAATTCAACAAGCCAACTTATATCTGCTTTGTTGACTTCTCCAAAGCGTTTGATTCGGTGAAATGGCCAAAGCTCTGGAATACGCTGTTAGCAATGGGGACACCAAAACATCTAGTTCACCTTATTAGACGTTTGTATGAAAAAGGAACAGCCTCGGTACGGACAGATGACATTTTGTCAATTAACTTCCACCTCAGTGCCGGTGTCCGCCAAGAATGCATAATATCACCGCTCCTGTTTAATATAAGTATACACAGAACTTATAATGAGAATCACTTTGAAGGATTGGACAGACGGTGTAGCAGTTGGTGGATACAGGATTGCAAACCTGCGGTATGCGATACGACAGCACCTTGTTTGCAACTAATAAATGTCATATGGAAGAACTACTTCTCAGAATGGAACGCGTAAACCTAAAGTTCGGACTAAAGATCAATCGTACTAAGACCAAAATAATGATCGTGGATCTCGCCAACAGTAACATGCCAGAAGTAACACAGATCGCAAACTGTGAAGTGGTCCAGTTCTATATATACCTTGGCTCTCTTGTAATGAACAGCGGTGGCTGCGTGGATGAAGTAAAGAGACGCATGGCTATAGCAAGAAACGCAATGGGTAAGCTGAAAGAAATATGGAAGAACAGGAACTTAACTAAAGCCACTAAGACCCGGCTCGTAATAACTTTAGTCTTTCCCATATTTTTATACGATGCAGAGACGTGGAAGAGATTTTACGCGAAGTGGAAAAGAAAAAGATCAACGCTTTAGAGATGTGGTGCTGGAGACGAATGCTCGGAGTATCGTGGATTCTATCAGCATCAAGCAGTGATTATCTGTTCTAGTACAATCGCGTATACTAAAATTCTTGACTCCATCAAACGCCTTGTGATTCAGGGTAGAGTCGAGGGTACAAGACCCCGCGGCAGATCTCCCATGCGGTGGACCGACCAGATAAAGTCTGCCGTGGGCGGCCCACTGCATGAGTGCACTAAAAGTGCCTCAAATCGGACGAGATGGCGGGATATTGTGAAGCGAGCAACTACAACCCTAATCCTCCCTCATGACGACCACGACCGCTCGAACGCTCTGTCAAAAGCGTAACGAACAAGAAGAGGGAATAACAGCGAAATCAATAATTATTAGGAATGACTATTAATTATTAGAAATGAAGACTAGGCTTATTTTTTAAAGGCACGTTTTTCTTTGCAATACATTCTCAAAACGACAAAGCTTCAAACATTTTGTCGGTGAACTTCGTATTTTATTACAAAAATAACCGGCTGACGAAAAACACGTACACTTTCAACACTGGTAGACCAAACTCATATAAGGTAAGTGTAGGCCTGCATCAGATAAACTCCTCTTTCACCTCTGTTGTCGTATATTACTTTTTTAGTCATTACAAACCCCAAAAGATCAAATTTGTCTGACGAGGATACGATTCTCGTCTTTTCTTTGCACTTTTCCAGTTCCTTCTCCAGTTCCTGTTGGAGGGTTAACTTACTCGTTGTAGCGTGACGAGCTAAGGTTTATCATCTTCATCGGAAGATAATAAAGTAGTTGTCGTTAATTCCGTCTCTGTTTCTGTGTCGGCGATGGTACTAGTTGGATTTTCTTTATATTTATGGCGTTTCAACATGTTTACAACAACGTCACATATTGGCTCACTTGTGGCGCTCTTATTAACTTTTTTAAAAACAAAAAAAAAAACTAAATTTGTCTGACTTCGATATTACGATATTGGGTCACTCAGTATCGGAATTTATAATATCGGAAATCGGTTCCGAGATTCCGATATTACGATATTCCGAGATTCCGAGATTCATGCCCTATACATGATAACTGATATATTACTTAAATACATTTTTTTTTGTAAATACAGTACCTACATATAATACATAGAAAACACCCAGAACAAGACAAGCAGAAATGTACATGCACACTAAATATTTGTATTGTGCGGGGCCAAAGTGGCCATTGCTAACCATTCGACCACCGAGCTGGTCAAATTATTTAAGTTACAGTTATAACTCGTTTTCCGTAAAAACGTTTTCGAGCGTTTCGCAAACGAGCGTTGACGGCGTTCGGAAAGGGATTCCTCCTCCAATTTTTGGAATCAAAAAATCCGATGGTTACTGGCTTCAGCTTCAGCAGTAGGGCCACTGATCTGGCACCCCAGTCTTCTCCCGAAGTTAATATCATATGGTCTACGATCGGAAGTCGCTATCCTATTTATTTAAACTTTACTCGTATTTATTTTGTGGAGTGGTAGAGCAATTATGAAATGGGCTTGCTCGACCGGGGAAGTACCACCCTCTCACAGAATATATAAATAAATAAATAAATATCGACGTGAAGCAGCAATGCGTTTCGTTCAATGAGTGAGTCTGCAACTCCTTCCCTATCCCCTCCTTCCTTCCCTTCCTCCAACTCCTTAGTGGACAACGCATTGGTAGCGCCCCTTGTGTTACTAATGTCTATAGGCGGCGGTGACCACTTTCCATCAGGTGGCCCGCTTGCTTGTTTGTCTACTGTATGACATAAAAAAAAAAAAATTACGTGTAAATTGACTTATTAGCAGTCGGGCTTTTCGATTTTTTTTTATTATTAATGTTATTCTTAAATATTCTTAAATAAGGTGCATTCTACTGACTGACAAACGAGGCACTGGCGTATTTTTTAAGCTGCCCGACTGGGGAAGTACCTCCGCCTCACAGAATCATCATCATCATCATCATCATAAGCAGCTAAATGACATTTCTCTTGAGGTGGCAAATTTTTGCATTATATATTTTACTGCTGTGAAGTATTTATAATGATTTGGCCGAAATCAACTATTTAAATAATAGTTACTTCTCTCGAGGGTTGTTGTGTTCCCGCGAGTGAGTGAGGTCACCAGAAAGAAAGAAATGAAGGAGTATAGGCTGGCAACAGATCGACGACCCCTTGGTGTTGCTGATCTTTATGGGCGGTGATGATTGCTATCCATCAGGTGACCCACATGCTCGTTTGCCCTCTCTCTCACATAAAAAAAGAATAATTTCTTCTTGTTTTAGTAAAAACTTGCATACATTGTATAGGAATGCTCCAGATCTCCTAAATCCTCCAGAGCCTCGTCCGCTAATCTGCAGGCTTTATCACGTGCACGTGAGGTTGACTTTGGTCAAAGTCAAAGTCAAAATTCTTTATTCTGTGGGCCCTCGCGGGCACTTAGACACGTCTTTTACAATTAGGTATATTTTATTATCTACCAGCATTTCGGAATGACCATTGACGAGAAGAAATGCCGAAAGAAACTCTGTCAATATAGGCAATATTTGGCTCTTATGGTCTTAAAAAAGCGGCTGAAAGCAGCTGGATGAGGAAGGCGGAGAACCGTATTTAGTGAATGCATGCATTGGGGAAGGCTTATATCCAGCAGTGGGTAGATACAGGCTGATGATGATGATGATAATAAAAACTTACCGAAGTTGCCATTGCAGTTATTTATCTGAAATTATAATAAGACGGTTTAGTATAAACATCTAAAATAGATTAGTATAGTATAGTAGTATAGTAAAAACTTTATTGTACAATAAAACATAAATAGACAATTACAAAAATAAAATAAAATAAAACACAACAGATTTTATCGTACAATGGCGGACTTATCCCATTAGGGATTTCTTCCAGTTAATAATACTTGAACAAGATAGAGTAATTCAATTAAATTAAGTAAATATCCATTGCGCTCCAGATTCCGCCAAGATATGAATGCGGCAAAAAAAAACGGATTGCACTCTGGGAGTGCCGGCAGAAGTGAAAACTTGAACATTAACGTTGTGTATTTTTGAATATTTTGGAATGGTTAGGGAATAATTTCGCACGTATTGCTTTATTTATCTTTATAAAATTACTATCATTTATGTGGTAAAATACAATATTCATTTATTGCGCTATCGTACACAAACATGACAATTTATATTAATTTAAAAATAAACAGCAGGTGCAGGAATACATTTTCACCGCGCCGTAGAAAGGGAGGGGGATATTACTTCCTCTCCTACGCCGAGCCGGTCCGCGCTACTCCGTCTTACGAATTTTCTATCAGGCCACGTATCCTGTCGCGAGTTTAACATTTTTTACCCATCCCAAAAAGTGCACAACGCCGCTTAAGAAGTTTTCACTTAAAAAAAAATCGATAGTTCCCAGTTGTCAGCAAGCAGAGATCAGCAACACCAATGGGACGCCGGCCGATCCGTTGCCAGCCTTTTAAGGGAAATATAGACCCTGTTCTTGAATGCTCCCCTGTAATAGTTGGTCGGAAATACCGCTGAGGGAAGTTGATTCAACAGTTTCACCGTTCGTGGTCTAATAATATAAATAAATATAAATATTGTCAGACAAATTACACAGCGCCATCTAGCCCCAAAGTAAGCGAAGCTTGTGTTATGGGTACTACACAACTGATAAACTTAAGTAAATACATTTTTTTTTGTAAATACATACTTATGATACGTAAAAAACACCCAGACTAAGACAAACAGACATGTTCATGCACACAAATGTTTGTCCTATGTGGGAATCGAACCCACGAGCGTTGGTGTCGAAGCCGCGTCATTGACCGCTACGCCACCGAGCTCGTCTAATAAATAAAGTGTGTATATCACAAGCTTGACTATTTAAGCTAAATAAAAAAAATATTCAATATCTTTGGCTGAGTTAATTTAACTTAGATCGAAACAAGATATATATATATATATATATATATATATATTTTGCATGAGGTGATTTCAATTTATTTCTATAAAATTTTAATTCTAAAACTTTAGCTGCCTATGAATGAATGAATGAATGAGTTTATTTGCATAGATAAAGGTACAAACTGGGGGCTGACTTTTGAATTTGATTTGATTCTGATTTCGATTTTGATTTGAGTTCGATCTGATTTCAATTCGATTCAAGTTTTGTACTTTTGAACGGAATCGAAATCAAATCGAAATCGAATTTAGGATCGTATTAGCATCAAACGCTGACGTAACTTCCGGCATATGGGCAAAAGTTAGACTGTTTTCGTTGACAATTTCTTGTAAAATAATTTTATCGATTTACCGAAATTAATAATAATTAAATTGTATTAATACGTATTTCTCTAGACTCGAAGAAAATAAGTTCACTTATAGTGCATAAGTCACGTAAAAGCCTTTTATATTTGAAAAAAAAAATGTACAACACACGGAAAATGTGAATTAAAAACAAACAAATGTCATGTTACGAAATGTCAAAATAAAGTTTCTTTCCCGCGAAATTTTAATTTCTTGTTTGTTTGGTACAAGTGTATAGTGAGCTTTTTTAAAAAGGTAATTATTTAGTTATTGTAGTTATGATCTCCATTAAACTTTTAAATTGGGTTATTATCAATGTTAATATTTCAATAAAACATATGTTTTTTTGTAGAAAATGCAACCCACCCAGATACAAATGCAATATTTGCTGGAATACTTGGAAACAAATCCAGGAATTTCTAAAGGACATTTGCGCACCGCGATGGGAAAGTAAGAGGCAAAGAGGGAATGGCAGGAGTTCTCCAAGATCTTGAATTCATTAGGATGTGCAGTGGAAAATGGGGCGAGGTGAGCTAAAGTAAGTTCATTTAGTAAAGACTATCATATTTCTCTCCATTCCAAATGGTAGACTAATACAGAATGCAATTACCATATCTTCAAAAAAAAATTCAAAATTCAAAATATCTTTATTCCTTGGACTTTATAAAGCACTTAGAAACGTCATACAAATTAAATATAAGAATATGTATAAATCATCACTACTCTAAATCCGCAGAGCTTAGATTCACTTTCATCAAACTATCTTGAATGTGAAAGTGAATTTAAGTGCCAGTTCCGGCGACGGGGCTTCTTGAGAAGAACTGGCAAGAAACTCAAGGCCGACTCTTTTAATTGCCAATATCGTTACATTAAATACAAATACAATCATTAACATAACATAACAAGAGCAATTCATTTCCAAATACTTTTATCATTTATGTAATCCGAGATACAATAGTAAGCCTTTTGACATAGTCTAGTTTTGATATATTTCTTAAATTTACCCATGGATAATTTAAACGCGTCGTTTGGAAGTTTATTGTAGAAGCGTATACATTGACCTGGGAACGAGTTAGAGATTTTATGGAGCCTAGTAATATGCATAGCGAGTTTGTTTTTATTTCTTAAATTTAATTGATGGAGATCACTGTTTTTCCTAAATTTGGTTTGATTTTTATGAACGTAAATAAGATTTTCATAAATATATTGAGAATGTAATGTCATAATATTTATCTCTTTAAATTTATTTCTCAGTGTCTCCCTGGGACTCATCATATAAATAGCACGGATAGCTCGCTTCTGGAGCACAAAAATTGAGTCTACATCCGCGGCACTACCCCAAAGCAATAAACCATATGACATAATGCTGTGAAAATAGCTAAAATAAACTAAACGCGCAGTGTCAACATCAGTTAGTTGACGTATTTTCCTTACGGCGTAAGCTGCTGAGCTGAGTCTAGCTGATAACGTTTCTATATGTGGGCCCCATTGTAATTTAGAGTCTAATGTTATACCAAGGAAAACAACCTTATTGACCAATTCCAATCTCTCATTGTCCATCACCACACTGGTTTTCACTTGTTTAACATTTTTTGTAAAAAATCTAACATATTTGGTTTTATTACCATTTAAAAGCAGGTTATTAGCACTAAACCAGTTTACTATTTTTGAAAGAGCATTGTTTACATCGTCAATTTCTGATTGTTGTCTATTTACCTTAAAAACTAAAGAAGTGTCATCTGCAAACAATACTATTTCATGATTATTCTTTACAAGATGAGGTAGATCATTAATATACACGAGAAACAGGAAAGGGCCCAAAATAGAGCCTTGTGGCACCCCCATCGCTACAGCTGATCCATGTGATCGTTTTCCATTAACATCTACTTTCATTGTGATCGTTTTCCATTTACATCTACTTCGTCTATCGTACAGTTGGTTCCCTAAGATAACTGACTAGGAAGGTGAAGTGGTCCGTTGTCTTAGGGAACCAACTGTATTAACTGACTTCGGTTAAAATAATCTGCAAGTTTAATGAAATCTATTAAAAGCTTTAAAAGTGTGCGAGGATGGTGAATCCACTAAAATGATTGAATGAAACTTGGCGCATAGAATGAATATACTCAGGATTAACACGAAGGATCCTTTTTATCCCAGTAGTGTCAAAAGGTAGTTAATATATATTCATTTTTACTGAACATAATCCTTTGTTAAAGACCGCTTTCCTTTGCAGTTTTGGAGAGACAAAAATTATGCTGTAAACTGGCCGAGGAAAGGACTTTCTTCCCACTATAAGCCCAATCGAGGAGCGGATGTTAGCTTTGTTGTGTGGCAGTTGCTTTGCCACTACGTGATATGGGATTTTCTGTCCCTCTTGTTGTAAGTAACTCATACTTTTTCAGGTATAATAATTTTTTTATGCATAGGTATTTTCTCTTCTTTCTTTATCTTTTGATACATTTAAGTTTCTATTTATTAGAGCACCCAGATACAGAAGATATTATTCACCTGTAGTTCCTTTTGAGGAAAACAAAGTGATGGAACTCTTGGAAAGCAGTTTTTTTTAATTTAATACAGTGAAAATAAAAATAAGCAATGTAGCCTGTCCATGGATGGGTATATTGATAGCGAACTCCTTCGTGCTTCGTAGGGCACATTGAGCTGTCAATCCCGGCTGTTCTTTTAATGATAGTTGTTTCCCCCAGTGTGTGAGTTACCAGGAAGCCTTCCTGGAGGAGGTAGCATGATTATGTTACATGTAAACTAGCATACTTACAACTTTATAGTAATAGTGGTACAATTAATTGATATTTATTTTGTTAACAGATTCTCAGCCTGGTAGTTCACAATGAACTGTCGACCTGTCTACCAAGACCTTTACAACCCTTTGGGTTCACCAATTCTTCCATTACTCAGCAACGCATCGACACCATCCCATCCTACAAATATTACTCGACGTCTTCGGTAGCCCAACAGAGCACAGAGACCTGCTAAATAGTCGAGAGAAAGGGCCAGACAAGGGTGTGAGACTGGTAGACATTATACATCAGTGGCCGCTCACATCTGCAAGATGAGTGGGATCGCCTAGTAGATATTGAGGCGAAAATAATAATTGCATGTGCTTAGTGTGTTATGCACTCAAAATAGTGCTACTACAAGGATAAGAAATAGTAATTTGTTTTTAGCATAGTAATTTTGTTAAATAGTATTGATTCTATCAACAACTAAGATGTATGATTGTTAATATGAAAATAAATAATGCTATTACAAAAAATATTGATTCTGTTAAAGGGTATATTAAATGAGTTAATAATAAAAACATAACAGTAGTTTGAATATTTATTTATGTATTAAACCATTTGGTCTGCCATAACGGGTCCATGTATGTGCTCTAGCAAGATTGCCACTTTTTAACTCATCAGTTTATCTCTGCTGCTGACTCAAACCGCTTGCATGACATATTCTGTGCGACTCCTGTAATTCTTGCCTATGTTCCTCTTGTATCTGCCGTATTTCACTACTTGGTGCAACAATATGACCTTGGTTGCATATATTATGCAACACAGTGCAAGCATTAATAATTTTTTCCACTCGGTCTGGCTTATAATGTTTTACGGTTGTTTCAATAGACATCACCGAGCATTAAGAAGATCGATGGTCCCCTTCACTCTATTACAAGCAGACAAGTAATGCTTTTGTGTGATGCTCTTGGGATCATCATAAACTCTCTTTGTGCATAACCAGAATCACCTGAAATGACGAAATTATTTTTGTTAGTCAAGTTAAATATTCATTGTAAACTTTCTAGTTTCAGTTGTAGGAATAAAATAAAATTTTATAATGAAGACTATTAAACAAAATACACATTTAATAAGAATTGACTGATAAAAAGTATATACATATAACACATAAACTCACCAAATAAACACACCATTTCCTCTTGGTCTGTGACTGCAATAAACTTTTCACTTCATGGTTGTTGATATGTATGAATCATGCGTGACACCAGCATGATATGTACCAATGCTGATTATATTTAAATCAAAATCACATCTGTAACAAGAAACAAGTTATTAATAAAAAAAAATTTAAACTGATGTTTAACAAATTCTAATCCAAAAGTAAATTCAAAGACCACTATGCGATTGCCATTTAAAACTCTTAATAGGTTTGTAAGATATTTTTCTTCATGCTGCAATATAAATTTATTGAATTAAGTTTAAGGCTTAACTTTGTCCATGTAAACTGTTTCACATATCTTATTATAAGCCACACAGAAAAAATATACAATCAAATAACAGATGCAGTTAGATTTGTTTAATAATATTTAGTGACTCTGTTAGTTCACAAGATAAAATTTATATAGCCCAATAAAGGAGTTGCAATACAAAAATAATTACTTACAATTTGAACATTTTGAGACTGGTAATGTTGTTTATTGAAATACCACTCTTCATTTTCTGATGGCCGAACCATAGCTACTTGGGTTCCATCAATACACCAAATAGTTTCTGGCAATTGGTATTTTTCATAGAACCTGAGGCATAAAGCAAAATAAGAAAAAAATAAATATAATTACTTAATATAAAGTGTAATTTTACCAACTTCTTTAGAGAACATTATAATTACTTAGTAGACTGAAATCTAATATGTAATGAATCAAAAGGTGTAGAAAAAAATATTCAAATTAAAAAAAAAATAGAAAAATTCACCTCCCCCGGCTAGGTGGGATTTTTCCATTTTAAAAAATATTTATAATATCCTGGCCAGTTGGCCGAAACAACTATTTAAAATAATAATAAGAAAATGTTCTTACTTCAATTTAATTGCATTGTTTTCTCAAGTGCCAGGAACCTTAATAATTTTAATATATCAGAATGATTTAGTGCAACTGTAACTTCTCTTGTGCATTTTGAGACAGATTGCAGAGACATTGTACTGCCATTGCTGCCTGCCTGTGGCTAAAATGATACCTGTAAATAAACAAGAAATATCATGAGAGGTTTTGACTTAAATGCTGCTAGATTACATGAAGCTCAAAAATGAGACTATAATGTAAATTACTAGAAAGTTACAAAAACAGAGATTTAGCTATTCTATTCCTTGCTTAAAAGCATGCAGGTACAGATACTATTTTAATACGTATCCTATAGCAAAAGTGCTAAAACTTAACTTACTTTGTACATAATTGATAGATCACTTGATATTTTCCGTCATTGTAAATAAGGCATCAAGTATCTCACTAGAGTCCGAAAGAGGCTTTTGTTTAATCTGTAATTCTTCACAAATTCACAGTCATCCATCCAGTCCAACACGCTCACATAGTGAGCTATAATCATAGCCTTCCTGCGATGTCGTTTGTCGAGACGACTAGCTTCTTCAATCAAGATAAACATACTATCAAATCTTGCCATTTTAATTTTTAACGCTATATAAATACACTTTACTCAATAAACAAGCGAAAACTTAATAAACTTTGTGAAAACTATGAGAAAACCATACAACACGACACCAACCGCGGAATCGAAAATTTTGACAGATGAATTCGATCTCATTCTCGATTTTGGCGCGATCTCAAACTTCAAAAGTACCATTCAAAAGTGACATTTGAGTTCAAGTCGATCTCATTTCGATTTGATGCTGATTTCAATCTCAGGAGTACCATTTGACATCTATTCGATCTGATTTCGATTCGATTCTAATTCGATTGCGTCAAAAGTCACCCTGCTGGTGTTAAATTTATAATATATAGCATCCATACATCTGCTACTTTGATAGCATGCAAATATTTATATTTAACTAGCGGCCCGGTACGTGCTTCGCTACGTATAAAGTGAAATAATAAAAAAAAAATATTGGAACACCAAATTCATTTATTCAAACAAAAAAATATTTTATTCATTGCTAGCTATTTTAAAACTTAATCCAAAACATTTGGATAAACAAATTTTTTGTTTTCCATTTTGAGCATGAATAAACAAACGGCTGGGGGCCGACTCTGGAACATGCAACATAAAGTCGAAGCACGTCCAAAATGAAATGACCGCATGAATAACATAACAACATGCCTGTACTGTCAACACTGAAAAAAGTTTCAATTTGACAGCACAATCCCCATCTGAAAAAAGTTTCAGCAAAATCCCCATTAATGATCCGCCATTTATTGAATTCAATGAAACAAAAAATGTGATAAATGAAGAACCGCTCCACCGATTTTGTGCAAACTTCACCTAAACCATCTACTAAATAGTCCGAATAAACCCTAAACATTTGGTTTGGATAGGTGAGCCCGTTCTTGAGTTATAAAATTACAACGAAAAGTGGCATTGATTTATATATATATATAGATTTATACAAATCAAATATTAAATTTCATACAATTGTCATAATTTGTTATTAATTATATACTATTAAATTACAAAAATGTTACATATTAATTAGAATTTATTTAAATATTGTTAATTATTGCTCAATTACGTCGTCTAGGAATTCTCTCACAGAATAGTATCGTTTTAAAGTAAAAAATATCACGTAGATCCTATGCTACATCTCCTTCTTTTCTGGTGACCTTATTCACTTGCAGGAACACAATAACCCTCAAGGGGATTGTTATTTCACTGCGATATTCTGTGAGGTGGAGTACATTCCCCAGTTGGACAGCTTACAATTACGCTCCCTACGTCTCTTTTCGCCAGAGCTTTGTTTGTCAGTCAGCAGGGTTTATCGCGTACAAGTGATGTTGGATTTGATTCAAGGATGTTGATGAACCCCTTACACCCAAAATATATTAAAAATAACTAATATATTTACCAAATATAAGCAGAACAGAACACAAATAATTTTGGCCATTTTTCAAAAATCCCAAAAACAACACAATATGTCTTTAACTGGGAAGGTTTCGAATTACCGCCAACTTTTTGACTGCGAGAATTTGCTTTTGGAGCGTACATATTATTAAGTTTCATTATTTGCGTAGCCGGTACATGTCGGTTTCTTTGCTTAGTAATATTACGTACCTACTTATTGAATTCATTGGGAAATTTATGGATTTTCTTATATAATAAAAGTATATGTATAGTGGAAAAATTTATGGGCGGTTGAGTGTGTAAATTTAACTTTTATGATTTATTTGAGCCATTTGGGGTTAGAGACGTTAGGCCGTGTGCTGAGGCGGATTTGTATTTTTGGCCGCCCTAGGCCGTCTCATCGCCGCCCTAGTTAGTATCGTCGTCGCCTTAGGTCGTATCTTAGTTCTCATTAGCTGACTCCTTATTCTTTATTATAGTATCTTGGTTCTTATTTATCAGCTAGTATACCTGTTTATACAATATTAGTCTGTAATTTGTAAGAATTACCCTTCGGTATATATTATATATATTCATTACATACGTTCAGTTATACGGTTATAGTCTGCTCCGACCGCCCCTAACATTTGGCCGCCCTAGGCTCGGGACTATTTGGCCTTAAAGCAAATCCGCCATTGGCTGTGAAGTACATCAGCACGCAATCGTTTTAAAGAGATATGCGGGAGGTTGGTCGAGGCTTCATGCGACCAGAGGGCTGGCCGTTATCTTGCTCAGAGGATTAGCATTGCTATTCAGCGACATAATGCTGCCAGCGTTCTTGGTACGCTACCAACGGGCAACGATTTGGAGGATTTTTTTTTTAAATTATAATTTGTTTGTTTCTTTTTTGTTCTCTATCTCTATGTAAATATTAAGTTTAAATAGGTTGAAAAAAACATTTATGATGTTTTTTTGCTAGGAAAACAATATCGGTGAAACTGTGTAATCCACTTCCCTCAGCGCTATTTCCGAACAATTACGACATGGAAACCTTCAAGAACAGAGTATTTATTTTCCTTAAGGCCTCTTGTACACGCTAAGAAATTTCACCGTGTCTACTGCAGATAGGACCAATTCATCATGTACACAACAAGAATGTTGTCGGATCTAGGCACGAAAACTAATCGTGTCTACTGCATATAAGACGAATAGGACCGTGTAAACAATAAGAATGTTTTCGGGCAGTTGTGCGTAGGGTGTGATAGCCTAGACAAGTCTGTTATTAATTTTCTTTTGTTCTGAATAAAATATTAAGAGCCATATTATATTTTGACTGTGATTTTTGCGTAAAATGGCCAATTTTGGCGTTCTTGATATCGGAAACAAAAATACATTAACAATGTTGACTTATTGAATAGTACAGAATAGCTATTGGCATAGTACGTAGTTGCCTCGCTTTTTGTAAATTTTGCTCAACTTTTTAAATAAACCCAAAATTGCAGAGACAGATTTTCATAAAATGCGCGCATTCACTATTTTGAGCTCCTGGATTGTACTACTGTTCCAAACAAATGAAATAAAAAAAAATAGAATGTTATTTGTTATATAATCGTATAGTACATAGCGGCCTCGGAATTTTGAAATATCATTGATTTAATCTATATACATATAATAAAACAGTAAAAATAATGTGTCTGTACATTGAATATATTTACAAAAAAACAATTGGAGGCGATGGAGATATAGTAATAGAGTAAGAATTTAAAAAAAAATGTCTGTCTGTTTGTCTGTATGTCTGTATGTCTGTATGTCTGTTTGTCTGTTTGTACACGCTAATCTCTGGAAGTACTGGACGGATTCAAATGAAACTTTTTTTGTTATATAGCTGTTAAGCCTGGGCAAAATATAGGGTATAATTGATTTTGAAAAGTGGAACACCTGATGCAGCACCATAATGGTTCAGGTAAACTATAAGAGATATAAAAATGACGCCTTAGCAAAAGTTGTTCAGCCTGATGAGCATTTTCTGTTGAGGTATAAAAATGCAAGATTTGGAACACCTGATGCAGAACCTTAATGGTTCAGGTAGACTATAAGAAATATAAAAATGACGCCTTAGCAAAAGTTATTCAGCCTGATGAGCATTTTCTGTTGAGGTATAAAAATCCAAGATTTGGAACACCTGATGCAGAACCTTAATGGTTCAGGTAAACTGTAAGAAATATAAAAATGACGCCTTAGCAAAAGTTGTTCAACCTGATGAGCATTTTTTGTTGAGGTATAAAAATCCAAGATTTGGAACACCTGACGCAGAACCATAATGGTTCAGGTAAACTATAAGAAATATAAAAATGACACCTTAGCAAAAGTTGTTCAGCCTGATGAGCATTTTTTGTAGAGGTATAAAAATCCAAGATTTGGAACACCTGACGCAGAACCATAATGGTTAAGGTAAACTATAAGAAATATAAAAATGACGCCTTAGCAAAAGTTTTTCAGCCTGATGAGCATTTTCTGTTGAGGTATAAAAATCCAAGATTTGGAACACCTGATGCAGAACCTTAATGGTTCAGGTAAACTATAAGAAATATAAAAATGACGCCTTAGCAAAAGTTGTTCAATCTGATGGCCATTTTTTATTGAGGTATAAAAATCCAAGATTGGGAACACCTGATGTAGAACCATAACGGTTCAGGTAAACTATAAGAAATTTAAAAATGACTCCTTAGCAAAAGTTGTTCAGCCTGATGAGGATATTTTTTTGAGGTATAAAAATCAAAGATTTGGAACACCTGATGCAGAACAAAGTTAAATTTATTTGCATAAACAAGACGTGTTTACAATAAATTATAGTTTTAAAAAAATGTAAAAAAAAACACGCTATAATAGCAAATAGAACTGAAAAAGTTACTTAAAATAACAATAAATAGATTAACAAAATATTGAATGTATCGTAAAAAAAAAACCACGGGGTGCTACTTTTGTTCTTACCTGCTACAAGTTAGACGCAATCGTTTTATTTTATTTACAAAGGTAACGTGGTCTATTTAGTCAGTTTATTATAGACGTGTGTACGCTAAAATTGAAATGGAACGATTGGTATATATTCGCACAAACCAGAAGACTACCTACGTGCATTTGCGGGACGCTATATAGCAAGATCAGAGTTTATTTGATTTGGTGGTGGAAAGTGTTTTAAGTAACGAGGGGAAACTGTTTTTCTTAGATGCTCCAGGAGGGACTGGAAAACATACCTGACGAGAGCAATCCACGCTGAGTATCAATCGCCAAAATAAGATCTCGCAGCAGCATCGCCAGGTATTGCAGCCACATTACTGCTAGGCGGAAGGACGCAAATACAATGTTCAATATCCTACTCGATTTAAACAGAATTGAAACACCGACATGCTCTGTGACAAAGCGAAGGTGTTTCAGGATTGCTGTCTAATCGTTTGAGATGAATGCGAAATGGCCAACGTTAAGGCACTAGAAGCTGTAGATAGAATTTTACGTGCCCAAGAGTTTTCAAGAATATTAATAAATTTGGGGAAGATCTCCTTCTTGAAGTAAAGTCAATGCTTGGCAGCGAAATATAATTGAAGCTGAGATTTTCACTGGGAGTGGTGCCGGTGAAACTATATTAATTCCGCGTATACCACTCTTCAAAAAAAAAAAAATTATTTTAAACGTACACAGTTCTCTGTGACCACTTGCTTTGCTATGACAAAAAAGAAATCACTAAAATTCGCTGGTCAAGCTTAGGACTGGTTGTTTTTCGCATGGCCAACTTTACGTGGCTTTCTCGAGAGTTGTAACGCTTCAGGTCTTTTTATATTAGCTCCCGAAGGAAAGACTCCCTTAATTTTTATTTTATTTAAACTATGGTTACAATGTTAAATAATAATAAAAAATCTTTTAACGTATAACATGTATTTTCTTATGTATCTACATTAGTTCGTATTTTTATTAATACGCCGGAATCATTAAGTCCACGCGAACGAAGTCGCGGGCATCAGCTAGTATAGAATAAAAACATTCTTTTAACCAAAAATACTTCGAAAATCGCTTTATGTGAACTGTTAATTTCTCGAATAAACGATAATATTATTGAGCAAAATTTATACGAGAATAATTGTTACTTCATGATGAATAAACTTTGTAGCATGAATTTATTATCTTATTTCAATAAAAACGATAAATATAACTTCAAAATTACTACAAAAAACGATGCAACGGCGGCCTTCGCGGGTTTAGTACTGCGAGAGAGCTCGTCAGCGTGCAAATGTAATAGGGCTCTTAACTACGTTTACTTGTATCACCTACCCCGCTCCCCACCGCACCGCAGCAAAACGTCGCGCGTCATGTCTAGCGCAGACAAGATTTTTTTCTTGGTCAGCGCGGAGCAGTGTACACAGTTCGTGTGTAGACTGCTCCTACTCCTACTAATATCTTCTGATTAAATTCGTTGTGAGTTCCAACGCAGCCGTAGTTTTACCCCTGGGACTGCAATGGACTTCATTGCCTTTTTTGGCGGTCGCCGCTGTTAATCCTGGCTACACAGGAAGTACAGTGGTGGGAATGTGTGGTGGGCCCCCGTCCCACGTAAATCGTGTGTAGAAACGACACGAATTCTTGCATAGGCTCGGCGACTTTTCTTAGCGTGTACAAGAGGCCTTAAAGTAGGTTTTTACCAGCTACCATAAATCTAAGATGAAGCGATATATAATATTAATTACGAATATTGAATATGACATGTTGATTCAAGTAAAGTTCTGTTAAGCACTGAATCACACAGTACATAATAATACAATGTACAGAATCGATTTACAGACAATAATACTATTGTCTTTTCATTTATATTTATGACTGTACTAACTGTTTGCCGCGACTTCGCCCGCGTATCTTTTAACCGACTCCAAAATAGGAGGAGGTATTCAATTCGGCTGTATTATTTTTTAAATGTTTGCACAGATGATTGTTACTTCGGTAGGTACTCCGTCATATAGAAACCGATTTGAAAAAACTTTTTTTATTTGAAAGAGTATCCTCCCTGTTTTTCATATTGTAAAATTCAGTTCTGATAGTGTTTTGTGTTTACGTCGGGTGGCAGACCAAGCATACAGCCCACCTGATGTGAAACAGTTACCGTAGCCATATTAAAGCTCGCAATATAAAATATCGCTCGCGCACCGCCATCGTGCTGGCCAGGCAGCAACTCCTTCCATTCTGGTGACCTCACTCACTCGCAGGAACACAACGACCCTCAAGGGAATTGTTATTTGGCTGCGGTATTCTGTGAGGTGGAGGTACATCCCTAGTCGGGCAGCTTACAAATACGCTGTACCCTACCTCTCTATTGCCAGAGCCTCTTTCGCTAGTCAGCATGGTGCACCACGTGCATGTGAGGTTGGCTTTGGCTCTAAAGGTCGCAGTGAGTCATTTACACGTGTCTTTAGCAGTTTTAGGTTTCAGTAAAATTCAGTGTCACACTAGAATTCAGTCATAGACAAATTCAGAAATATCAAAGTATGGCACCAGGGCCTGATTAACCCTTGGGCTAATTAGGCTGCAGTCCAGGGCGCGAGGATCGAGGGGGGAGGGGGGACGCTGAAATCGTGTCTTCCCATGCACTATTAATCTAGCATCATTGCAACTAACCTGCATATATTAACTAAACTGTCACTCGAATCATTCGGTGGTCTCGTCCTCATAATTAGCTTAGGGCGGTCAGAACTGTTGATCAGTCGCTGTATGGCACAATACTATAACAACCAAATTGAATCAAATACAACACGAAGATATATATAGATCTATTTAATAAAACTCTGTAAAACGCCTTGTTACATTTTCTGTGGTAAAATTTGTAGCATCGTTGTCACAAGAAGACATTGTGCTCATAGTAAACCGCGCAATAGTTTGTTTTGTACAACATTATTCCGCAGACCTCGTAACGTATTGACGGACAAACCTGAGAAACTTTCGCATGACCTGCCCCCTTACCTCCAACTCTTATTGCGATTCAATAACTGAGTAGAATGCTTATTCATACCAATGAATAAGCAACTCTATTCAATTCGAAATAGAGACGCTTATTCATTGGTATAAATAAGCATTCTATTCAGTTATTGAATCGCAATAATAGTTGGTGGTAAGGGGGCTGGAACTGCTCCTGGAGGCCCAGATTCACGTAGACCCCAGCCAGCAGCAGCAATGAGCGTATGTAAGTAGTGCATTCGTGTCCAACACGCTGACAAATAACATTATATCATGTCATTTGATAAGATGGTACAAAAACTAATTCAGGGGAATTATGCTGAAGCTGAAGCCGTTTGCCATCGGATTATTTTATTGCGAAAATTAAATTTCAGCTTAAATTTTATGGTACTTGTGTTTAGGTTAGCTGGTGGCCTGGAGCCCTACCGACTAAGCTTAAGATGTTTGTCAATAACTAAAACGTAAAACCTTTTTTTTTTTTCGAAAAAATATGCAATGGTAATGGCTACAGCTTCGGCGGTAGGGCCCCAGGAACCCTACCGCATAAGTTAATGCCGATTCTTATCGAATATTTTGATTTTGACGAGCTCGGTGGCGTAGCGGTCAATGACGCGGCTTCGACACCAACGCTCGTGGGTTCGATTTCCACGTAGGACAAACACAAAGGCCCCCAGCATGTTCGGTTCCAGTAGATAGAAGAGCCCCCTCAGCCCTCAACCCGAAGCTCAACAATTGCTAACAGGGGAAGTAAAATTCCAAAAGTTTCCTACTTCTACTAATTTCTTCTAGATATGTGATGCTGAACGAAACTTTGAAGAGCTCGTTGGCGTAGCGGTCATTGACGCGGCTTCGACACTTTTCGACGCGGCTTTCGTGGGTTCGATCCCCACAAAGGACAAACATTTGTGTGCATGAACATGTATGTTTGTCTTAGTCTGGGTGTTTTCTATGTATCATAAGTATGTATGTATTTACAAAAAGAAAAATGTACTTACGTATGTTTTTTTTGACGCCGACATTATCGCTATTAATGAGACATGGATACTTGCCGGGCAAGAGGCTCGAGCGCCAGCCCCTCCTGGTTATCGGCTTTGCAATGCACCCCGTCCGAGCAATATGCGTCGTGGGAGGGGACGTGTTGCATTTTACATCAAACGTGATTTGCGTGTACGGATTCTAAAGCATCCTGACGGAGGGATTGAGCAATTGTGGTTGTCAACACAAGTTAACAGGCCTCATCATAGGTACAGCTTACAGGCCGCAATGGTTAAATGTAGATCATTTCATCGATGCATTAACTGATACCATTAGTACTTTCTCTAATTATGATTATATTGTATTATTAGGCGATTTTAATATCAATATGCTTAATACGTCAGATAATAATGTTTCAAAATGCAATCAGTTCCTACAGTACTTAAATCTCCAGCAAGTAGTGAACGGGCCAACACATGCCTCAGTTACTGCTAAAGAGGACACTCTTATAGACCTTGTGTGCACTAACTGCCCAGTTCGAGGTGTATCTATTAATAACATCACTGGATCCTTGGGTCACTCTATGATTAATGTAAATCTACTATTAAAAAAAAATAAGCCACTGTCTAGATTAGTAACCTTCAGATCCATAAGAAACATAAAGTTAAACAAATTCAATAATGATTTATTTGCATTGGATTGGGGGTGTGTATCTGAGCTATCTAATGTGGAGGATATGGTTGATAAATTTAACTCTTACCTTCTAACTCTTTTCGACAAGCATGCTCCGCTCATCTCTAAAAGGGTAAAACACAAACAATCACTCCCGTGGATAACAGAAACAATTAAATTTATGATTGACATTCGTAATCAAGCTCATGAAACATATCGTCGGACTAAATCAGATGTTCACAAACAATCTAATATGGACCTTAAAAAATTAGTAAAAAAAAGTATTGATAATGAAAAGAGTGCATACTTTAATCACTACATCAATTCCAATACCGATAATGGCACAGTCTTTTGGAAAAACGTAAAAGAAAAAATTATCACTGACCTAAGCAAAAATGAAATGAATATCTACCAGATAGTTTCACTGACCCCGAAAAGATTAATGACCACTTCTTAAATGTGCCTGGGGCAGCCTATGTTCCCATCTCACAGCTATCATACTTCGAATATCACCGGTTCAATCCCTCGTTGCCACCATTTACATTACGGCCTGTAACCGAAAATGACGTTGCTAAATATATTCTTTCCATTAAATCGAATGCCATTGGCAGCGACGGTATCAGCAGAGACGTGGTTTTGCTCACTCTTCCACATACATTGCCTGTTATTACCAAAATAGTTAACATGTCAATTGTTACAGGTATTGTACCACCACAGTGGCAGAAAGGACTAGTTACTCCTAAACCTAAAGTAGATAATCCTAGTGAACTTAAAGATGTACGACCCATAAGCATTCTGCCTTTTCTATCCAAAATACTAGAGAAAGCTGTGTACAATCAGGTTATTACGTATATTGAGGGTAATGATATTCTACCGACTCATCAATCTGGTTTTAGGCAGGGTAGGGGTACTGTGACTTCCCTACTTGACGTAACTGACAACATCCTGACAAACCAAGATAATGGATATGGAACCGTGTTAGCACTATTGGATTTTTCTCGGGCTTTTGACTGTCTCAATATTCCACTGCTCCTTTCCAAACTTTCTTGCTATGGTTTTGACCAGAACGCCATTAGATGGTTCAGCAGCTACCTAAACAATAGATCTCAATCCGTCAAACTCCAAAAAATTGATGGTACATGCTCATTATCAAGTCCTAAACCAGTAAAACGAGGAGGAACCTCAGGGATCCGTACTTGGACCTTTACTCTTCATTATCTACACAACGGATCTTCCTAAAGTGATTAAATCATGCCGGTACCATTGTTTTGCGGACGACGTACAAATATATATCCCTATAAAGCCGAATAACACCGCCGAAGCTCTACGAGCCATGAATGAGGATCTGGACGCTATTGCTAACTGGTCTGAGGACAATGCTCTTGTGCTTAACCCGTCCAAGTCCAAGTTTATGGTTCTGGGCACTAAATTACAAATAGAAAAAATTGGGACCAGCCATCCGGTTCTGCAGGTAATGGGTACGAACGTTGAACGGATCAACGAGGCGAGAAATCTAGGCATCATCCTTGATAGCCAATTACGTTTTGAGAGCCATGTGCTGGGTCTTGTCAGGAGCTGCTTTTACAGACTAAATATAATTTACAATGTCCGAAACTATCTCAACAATAAAGCACGAATCACTCTCTGCGAAGCACTGGTACTGTCACGGCTCAACTATGGCGATCTTGTCTATGGACCGCGCCTGTTGGACAAATCCAAGCGGCTAATACAAAGAATACAGAATGCTTGCGCTCGGTTCTGTTTTAATATTCCCCCGCGAACACACGTTTCTCCATTCTTGAACGATGCGTCCTTGTTAAACATGGAGTCACGCAGGAAACTGCATATGGCGGCTCTTATGTTTGACCTAGTAAAATTTAAAAATCCCACTTATCTATATGAGAAATTAAACTTTTCTACCTTTCACAACAAATATGGACCTGGAGTCCATAGATCAACGAGACCACCATTATCCGTACATCGTCATGGGTGCAGTGCGTTTAGGGGAAGCTTCCGCTACCAGGCGACCAAGTGCTGGAACAATATACCTCCTCCAATACGAAACTCACTAACTAAATATGCGTTTAAAAGTAAATTAAAAATATCACTATTAAAAGAACAAAACTTATGTATAAGCCAAGGTCGCACTGGTGGTGGGCCTATTCTAATTTAATATATCATTATGTAATTAATATTCACCAACTCAACATTTACTCATCATCACTCTACATACACCAACACTCATAATTACCCATCATTTCAGAGAAAGAAATTTCGGAACCGCGACATTATAAGGAACGACTCATGCAACTAATAGATACGTCCTCTGCGATTTTCTTCAGGTAGAAGCTGAAAATCAGTGGTCTGCTCAATGAGCATACATTTCACTGAGCTTCTTACCTCTTTGTATGACTGCAACACACATGTTCTCCTTCGTGTATCACCATTATAATTAGTTACAACTTATAAACAAACTAAGATTTACCCATAAGTGCTAATAATTGTGTAACTTCTGTATTTAATAATTATTGTGTGTAGCAGTTATGACAAATAAATGCTTATCTTATCTTATCTTATCTTATCTTATCTTATCTTATCTTATCTTATCTTATCTTATCTTATCTTATCTTATCTTATCTTATCTTATCTTATCTTATCTTATCTTATCTTATCTTATCTTATCTTATCTTATCTTATCTTATCTTATCTTATCTTATCTTATCTTATCTTATCTTATCTTATCTTATCTTATCTTATCTTATCTTATCTTATCTTATCTTATCTTATCTTATCTTATCTTATCTTATCTTATCTTATCTTATCTTATCTTATCTTATCTTATCTTATCTTATCTTATCTTATCTTATCTTATCTTATCTTATCTTATCTTATCTTATCTTATCTTATCTTATCTTATCTTATCTTATCGTATCTTATCTTATGTTTATTAGTATTGTCTAATACCCATAACACAAGCTTCGCTTACTTTTGGGGCTAGATGGCGCTGTGTAATTTGTCTGACAATATTTATTTATTTATTTATTATTCCAAAAATAGGTCTTAGGTTTAAGCTATTGATAAACCGAGTCAATTTTATCCGTAGAGCTTCAGGGTTTCTACCAACTATGCTTAACACAATTCACACTCACAATAGGCTATTTGACTAACATTTTTTTCTGTTTGATATGTGGGGACGTCTACATAATATAACCATAGGTGAAAGAATTACTTCGATAGCACAAAAATCTCTCGAGATATGGTAATTTAAAAACACAATTTTTAGACTGCCCCAAAATGCTCCATACAAAAGACTACCGAATTTTGACGTCACAGGTTTGTATTTTGTATGCATCAAATCAGAAATTTGTACGACAGCTATGTTAATTATTACGTTTATGTTATTAGTATCACAATAAAAGTTATAGCATTTTTTATTGCTTCTCCAATGGAAATATTATTTTTTAATAATTTCATACTTTTAAAATGGACTTTACCGCCAAACTTTGATCGACGCTAAAAAAAAGTCTGACTGAAGATATTAGAATGAAAGTTTGCAGATCTTTATAGTTTTGTGTATTTTACGATATTGTTAAATAATTTATACAATTTTTAAACGTTGGGAAATAGCCTATTCACAAACACTACTCGTACTATATGCTTATGTTTGATATTTGCAATAAAAAAATCCGATGGTAATCGGCTTCAATTATTTCAGGTAACTGAAATAATTAGAATTAACTTTAAAACAAAATGGCAAGAGACATATTCCTCTGAAGAATGAAATGCTATTCGGAGTCCCACAGGGCAGCGTCATGGATCCTTCATATCGACGGCGGAAAGCGAAAACGTAGTCATCCACAAAAACGAAAATGTTCACCAGAGTCAACTTACACTACAACTTACACAACAGCGTACTTTTACACTTTTTTCAAAAAATCATAACTAGTGTGTTTTTTTACTTAGACTCGCATTTTTTTGATATTAGACTTGTTATTTTTTTTCTAAATATAATTCGAACTCTCAAATCTCATTCTAACAATTATTTGCTAGAATTTTGTTGACTACGACATTTTGAACTATTTTTACAGAATGTTAAAACGCTGTAATTGCGCTATGGAGCTGAAATGCGAGAAAGCGAAAACGTGGTAAGCAGTAATACTTGAACTAAGGCTGTAGGAAGAATGAAAATAATCTCTTAGATATGAATTTCTGTAGCTTCTGTACGTGGTAATATTGATATTTTAACAAACATTATGTTTTTTTGTGAAAAGTAACGGTACGTAAGTTCGAAAATGAAACGTAGTAGTCCGTACTGGAGTCAGCATTACAAAGAACGTAACCATATGAAAAAGATGTATGTACATCTTTTTTTGTAATCGACTTCGTAGAAGTTATTACTGGTTTTTTCTGTAGCTTACAGCCTTTTTGAATGCAGGCGTTTAAGTTAAAACCTGTTTTTTCAAAATGTTAATTTTATATCTATTCATCGTAGAATTATGGGACCCGGACCATTTGATGTAGATTTTTTTTCTGATTCTAACAGTGCAATAAAAAAAAAATCATATTTTGTGGACTACGACGTTTTCGCTTTCCGCCGTCGATATATTAATGACTTACCCAGTACAGTACATGTACAATACCATGTAAAAACAAAAACAAATACTTATATGAATCTCACATAAATAATTCCCTGACATCAATAATTAAATAGCTCGATAATACAGAATTAATTATTGCGACATGCCTATTGCCTATGTGCTCCTTTTCACAAAATTTGTAGGCCGGCAAAGCAAAATATGAAGGACAATTTATTATTATTTTAAACGTCATATCTGCATGCGATTGTATATTACTCATATTTTATGCAAATAAATATATCTTTATTTTTTCTTTTATCTTCAAGTGCCAAGTGAGTAGCGCGCGGTAATGCCCCCACTTGCTTTTAAGCGAGTACGTATAACGCATTCATTATTTGTGGGAATCCCCGGCATGTGTGTTTGTTTTCAAGTATAGACAAACTTGTGGGTTGCCATTTGTGTAAAAAGTAAATAATAACTGCTGACGTAATCACGATATCGACCCCCCACCCACCATGTCATCAAAAATAAGCAAAGCAAAGACCCCCCGCCCCCCTCAAGCGCTTACGTAATACTTGAATGGCTCCTTAAACCTAAACTGTATTTTCGCTTCAGCTTCGGCGATTGGCTCCCAGGTCCAAAAGTTGAAATGAAATACTCTGCTCATATCAACAAATTTATTTATTAAGGTAGCTAGACAAAATTTTTAACATATTATCAAAGAAGGTTACGAATTCTTTTGGCATATCGGTAGTTGTTGGTACACTTGGAGTGGTTACATCTGATGTAGTCGGAACCGGGGTAGTTACATCCGTCGTAGTGTGACTCGAGGGAGTAGTTACTGCTGGTGTAGTTGGAGTAGTTATGTCTGGTGTAGTTTGACTAGATGGGGTAGTTACAGACGGTGTTGTTGGACCGGATGGGGTAGTTACAGACGGTGTGGTTGGACCGGATGGGGTAGTTACAGATGGCGTGGTTGGACCGGATGGAGTAGTTACAGATGGCGTGGTTAAACCGGATGGAGTAGTTACAGATGGCGTTGTTAAAGCGGATGGAGTAGT
This sequence comes from Hypsopygia costalis, assembly GCA_937001555.2. Classification (NCBI taxonomy): domain Eukaryota; kingdom Metazoa; phylum Arthropoda; class Insecta; order Lepidoptera; family Pyralidae; genus Hypsopygia; species Hypsopygia costalis. Next base: position 4,161,929 of record OW443355.2, read on the forward strand.
TACAGATGGTGTGGTTAAACCGGATGGAGTAGTTACAGATGGTGTGGTTAAACCGGATGGAGTAGTTACAGATGGCGTGGTTAAAACGGATGGAGTAGTTACAGATGGTGTGGTTAAACCGGATGGAGTAGTTACAGATGGTGTGGTTAAACCGGATGGAGTAGTTACAGATGGCGTGGTTAAACCGGATGGAGTAGTTACAGATGGTGTGGTTAAACCGGATGGAGTAGTTACAGATGGCGTGGTTAAACCGGATGGAGTAGTTACAGATGGTGTGGTTAAACCGGATGGAGTAGTTACAGATGGCGTGGTTAAACCGGATGGAGCAGTTACAGCTGGTGTTGTCAGACTGGATGGAGTAGTTACAGCTGGTGTTGTCAGACTGGATGGAGTAGTTACAGCTGGTGTTGTGGGACCAGATGGGGTAGTTACACTTGGTGTAGTTAGACTCGATGGAGTAGTTACGGCTGGTGTGTTTATACCAGATGGAGTTGTTAAACTATCAGTTGGTAATCCAGGCCATCCAGGAATTTTCGGTAATTTTGTTAGATCTGGTGTAGTAGGTGTATCTGGTGTAGTTAGACTTGATGGGGTAGTTATACTGTCAGTGGGTAATCCAGGCCATCCTAAATATGGAATCGTCGGTTCTTTTCCATCCCATAAACCTGGAACATTTTTTACTTTGTCTTCACCTCCTTTCAATACATCGGGGACTGAAAATAAAAAAATGACGTCATTCAATGGTAATCACTGAGCTTGATGATTACAGCACACACATACAGGCTGGAACAAATCAACTTATTCTATTCATAATGGAGTCATAAATATATAAAAAAGAAATAAAAAGTAATTCAAAAAATGAATCACAAGCAAAATAGAGGAAACAGGTTTCTTACAAACACTGAAATAAAGGTAAGGGTTCATATATTGAAAAAAAAACATGACTACACCCTAGAAAGTATATACTATGTATTAATAGATCACGGGGAGTCCTAGCATGAGCTGTTTCATTTGATATCTGCCTCTGAGTTCCACCATCGTACAACTCGCCATAAATTAAAATTCCATCTAAATCATCATGATAATTGGCGATATACTACAGTACGTTTCCTAACACATTCTATAACACGAATGGTGAAACTGTGAAATTAACTTCCCTCAACGGTGTTCGCGAACAATTACGACTTCAGCCTTCAAGAACAGAGTCTATATTTCCCTCAAAAAACAATGGATCCGCTACCCCTTGGTGTTGCTCATCTAAATAGGCGGTGGTGATTGCTTTCCACTATATGCTCCTTTGCCTCCCTCTTATATAAAAAATACACTAATATTATTAGAATCACTGACATGATAAGGATGGTGATAGTCTATTTGGGACATAGACTTCAGCAGTAACTGTTTCCTGACTTAAATTAGCATAGGTATGCTATATCTATAGAAATATAACATCATTGCCTTACGTGAAAAAGAAGAAGAATCGTTTGAAAACTCACCTGAACCAAAAAATGGCAAGCCATTGCAGTTGTTTAGCTGTAACAATAATAAAAAGAGTGTTATCATCTGTTATACGCTTATCATCAACCTTCAGCTCATTGTTGTGATACAAGTCTTCCTTCCGACAATCGCAGGGGTCTAGAGCGTACTCCACCATGCTGTTGCACTGCTAGTTAGTATTCATTCCAGGAGAGTTGGTGATGAAAAGAGTGGTAGGGATCGTAATTGTAAGCTACCCGACTGGGGAGTGTACCTCCACCTCACAGAATACCGCAGCCAAATAACAATTTTAATACATACTTATGATACATAGAAAACACCCAGACTAAGACAAACAGACATGTTCATGCACACAAATGTTTGTCCTATGTGGGAATCGAACCCACGAGCGTTGGTGTCGAAGTCGCGTCATTGACATTTTGGGGTGTAAGTGGTTCATCAACACCTTTGAACCAAAGCTAACTTCACCTGCACGCGGTGCACCCTGTTGACTGACAAACGAAGCTCTGGCGACAAGAGAGGTAGGGAGCGTAATTGTAAGCTACCCGACTGGGGAATGTACCTCCACCTTACAGAATACCGCAGCCAAATAACATAAATGTAAAAAGTTCAGGGTTTGTAAGCTGATGTGATGTGTGATGCTGAAGGTAACTTTGACGAGCTCGTTGGCGTAGCGGTCAATGACGCGGCTTCGACACCAACGCTCGTGGGTTCGATTCCCACACAGGACAAACATTTGTGTGCATGAACATGTCTGTTTGTCTTGGTCTGGGTGTTTTCTATGTATCATAAGTATGTATTTACAAAAAACAAAAGTATTTACGTATGTTTATCAGTTGTCTAGTACCCATAACACAAGCTTCGCTTACTTTGGGGCTAGATAACGCTGTGCGTAATATGTCAAAAAAAAAAACTATCCCACTGAAACGTGAAATGTACATTGTATTACTTAATACATAGATACGCATTCTGCTAACCAGGGGCCCTACCGCTGAACCTGAAGGCGATTACTATCAGTTTTTTCGGTTCCAAAAATTGGTCTTAGGGTAAAGTTATTGACAAACATGTTCAGCTTGGTCGGTAGAGCTCCAGAGTTTCTATCAGATGAGCTAAACGTAATTAGCAACAATCTAAGCAGTAGTTTCATTTTCACATTTAAAACGACGACGATCGACGATCCCAAACTAACAGACGGTTTAGAACCGTTAAGTCTGAGAAGAGATTTTGCGTCCCTTTGTGTGTTCTACCGTCTGTACAATGGGGTGTGTTCAGAGGAGTTGTTTGATATGATGCCAACGGCCTCCTTCTACAGTCGCACCGCTCGCCATCGACAGGGAATTCATCCTCACGCATTGGAGCCTAAGTGGTCACGTACTGTGCGGTTCCAGAGAAGTTTTCTCCCGCGTACGGTCAAGCTGTGGAATGAACTGCCTGTCGAGGTTTTCTCAGGGGACTACAGCATGGGGTTCTTCAAAAAAGGCGTGAAGAGGTTTTTACAGGGTCGGCAACGCGCGTGTGATGCCTCTGGTGTTACAGGCGTTCATAGGCTACGGTAACTGCTTTCCATCAGCCGGGCCGTATGCTTGTTTGCCACACTGGTGGTATAAAAAAAAAAAGTTCCGATGGTACTCGACTTCAGCTTCGGCGGTAGCCTGTTCCTTGTGTCAGCCAAAAATAGACAAGTTTTGTTAGAGGTTATATGCGAAAACTATGCAAATATGTCTTTTGTTTTTTAATCAGCAACTAAATTTACGTTACAGTCAATGACATTATTTATAATGGCTGGCCAATGTAATACATTGTCAATTATTACCTAATAATTAAACTTACTTGTCACCACATCATTCATTATCTAGGTTGACCCATTTCCGGTGACAGCACACAAGAAAACCCTAACCTAAACAAAAATCAACTCATATCTAAGTAAAACATGATTTATTACATTGACCACGTTTTTGACATGCATTACTGATATGTTGTCCAAATAAATAAAAATAAAAAACAAAATATTTTGTTCCGAAATTAGGTCTTACAAAAAATTCAATGGGAATCGGCTTCAACTTAGCCGGTAGGGCTGGTGGGTGGCAGACGCACACAAAGTAGTGTAAGTCAAATTGTAACGTCTGTTAATAAAAGCACTTACCAAATAAAAGCAGAATAAAACGCAAAAGATTTTTGACATTTTCGAGCACCCAATATCGACACAATACGTTTTAAATAGGAAAAGTAAAGTAGATTAAGTAAGCAAATTATACTATTATTCGCTACCGGATGCCTGGTTGACTGTCAGGTATGTTTTGGGGTAATTATATATAAGGAGTTGCCACTATTTGTTTAGGTGTTCCACGTCTGTTTATACTTATTTCTAATATACTTATTTCTAGGTATATGTTGGTACTTCGCCAAGGGCCCCGTTTCTAATCTATTAGTTTTAGATAGGTAGAGTTAGCGGAATTTTTGGAGTGTACGTGGCTCACCTTGATGTTTAGAGGCAAAACCAACCTCGCCTGCACGTGGTGCACCATGCCTACTCGCGAAAGAGGCTCTGGGAAATTGCGTATTTTGTAAGCTTCCCGTCTGGGAAAGTACCTCCACCTGACAGAATATCGCAGCCTAATAACAATTCCTTTGAAGGTTGTAATGCTCCAGCGAGTGAGTGAGGTCACCAGAAAAAAGGATTTGCTGCGTTGGCAGCGGGGTAGCGATGCGCTAGCCATATTTCATGTTGCGAGCGTTAATATGGCTACAGTAACCGCTATACATTAGGCGGGCCGTATCACTCCAAGAGATCATATACCAAAAGGAAAGTAAACAACAATAATTGATTTTAACACGTACTTGATTTAGATAATTTTGTAATGGAGATAATGTTTTTGCAAAATTGGCGCCATTTGGCCCTCGCTGAGGAAAAGAGATAGCAAGTAAATCGCTGAAATTATAAGGATCGCAATCATCCTGCTGTTGCATGGGTAGCTATATATAAAAATAGTTACACATTTATCTATATATAGCTATCAAAAACGGTTCCTGTCTTTGCACTGGTAGCTAGCTATAAATAGTTATGTGTAACTATTTATAGTTAGCTACCCATACAACAGCAAGAACCGTTTTCTGGTGCAATTTAGTATGGGTATGCCATATCTTGGCCGTGTGGTTTCCAGCAGACTAGAATAGAATCACTCCGTCTCTTCTCGTGGATGTCGTACAAGGCGACTAAGGGAAATACATTATAAAACATCGATCAGGCCTCCCCAACCCGTCTGGCCACCGTGGGGGGAGTGTAGGCCAAATCCTCCTGTCTGGGACGGACGAGAGAGGGTCGTGCTCCTGTAGTGGAGACTAAAATGACCTGATGATGATGCCATATCTATAGCAATATAACATCATTGAAAACAAGTGATTTTATTAAGTACTAGCTGCCCGCACGGGTAGAAAGTGGTTTTTATTTTTATTTTTACGTCTTGTCTCTCCATAAGAACCTTCCATAAACCTTAACAAAAATATTAAAATAATAATTTTAAGAAAAAAAGCAACCCCAAAAATTAATCTGCAATCGTAAGCACCACCACTAAAAAGTTAAAAACACTATCAGTACTGAATTTTATGATATGAAAAAAAAATGAGACCAATCTGGAAGTATACTCTTTGAGTATTTAAGTAACAGACATTAAAAAATAATACAGCCGAATTGAGAATCTCCTCCTTTTTTGGAGTCAATAAAAAGTTAGCAGAAATGGTCGGGCTGTTCTCGAGTTTTGCGCTTAGCAACATTAAGTTTTATTTATATAGATATCAAAATGCTTAGATATAAGTATTTGCTAAGTTTAATAAATATCTAAACTGGGCCGCAATGAAAGCGGGTCGGTAACAAAAACATCAATTTTTGAAATCGTCTTTATTTTTTATTTATGGTTTTAATACAAACACCAAAAAGAAATAAAATGATTTTACTTCTGCCTATATTTGTAAGGAAATAAACTTTAATTTAGTCTTTATTTCATAAAGCTACTTTCAATATTTTGGAAGTTATTGACGTTTTTGTTACCGACCCGCTTTCATTGCGGGTGTATATATAACGGGCAACGATTTGGGGAAATTTTTTACTTATAATTTTTGTTTTATAATTCTTCGTTTTTTTTTTGTACCTCTTTGTAAATATTAAGTTTAGTAATATAGTTAATTAATTTAGAATAAAAATATTGTATATTTCTCTACCGATTGTAATATAAATATCTAATTTGAATATTAATCATCGGTTTGTCGTAATTACGTTAGTAATATTAACAAAAACAGCTTGTGCGTAAATTCTGGTTAACGCAAACCAGCTAAATAAATAAAATGGTTAATTTGTAGAATATGTGCCAAATATATACGTGTTTGGAAGGCGTCAGCACTCAATTTGTAATGAAAATTGTTTTTAGTGTCAATATTTTGTAGCTTGTACGGTTCGCTAAGAAAGTTGATATAATAAAATCACTTGTATTCAATCATCATCATCATCATCAGGTCATTTTAGACTCTGCTACAGGAGCACGACCTTCTCTCGTCCGTCCCAGACAGGAGGATTTGGCCTACACTTCCCACGCTGGCCCAGTGGTGGATCAACGTATAAGCATTATAAGCACGCGCTTGGGGCCCCTGGTTTCCAGGTTCCTAAATATGTTATATACCAAACTATAGTATGGCAAATTTAATTAAAAAGTTTTGAGTCATGAACAATTGAGAAATGAGAGGGACAAAAAAACAAACGTACACACTTTCGCATTTATAATATTAGTAAGGATTCCTATCTTCCAAATTCAAGCTACCTACAGAGGGCCCATATGAGCTCTATGTTTAGGGCCTCAGAAAATCTTAATCCGCCACTGCGCTGGCCAGACGGGTGGGGGAGGCCTGATCGATATTTTATAATGTATTTCCCTTAGTCGCCTTGTACGACATCCACGGGAAGAGACGGAGTGATTTTATTCTAGTCTGCCGGAAACCACACGGCCATCAATCAAACTTGTATTCAATGGTACTTACTGTTATATTATAAATAATTAAATATTTCTAGACACTTTACACAGCGCCATCTAGTCCCGCCAACTAAGCAAAGCTTGCGCTATGGGTACTAGATACCTGATAATTAGTATATTTAAATTAAATTCATTTTTTTGTGTAAATGCACATAAAACACCCAGACCAAGACAAACAGACATGTTCGTGCACACAAAATATTTGTCTTGTGCGGGGACCGAACTCGCGATCTTGGAGTCGAAGTTTCCATTCGACCACCGAGCTCATCAAATATTCCTATAGATACCCATAATAAATTGCATCAGAAAACGGTTTATGCAATTGCATGGGTAGCTAGCTGTAAATAGTTATGAGTAACTATTTTATTATCTCTCTTAATTCACGGGTCAAGCCCGGTCATTTGATAGGCATACTCGGGGATATAGATCCAACACGTAGAGGCCCCTTTGAGAAGTTTGATGTAATGTTGTACGCCCGCCGTGACCCGCTCCAGGATATATCGTTATAACGATATACCCATGAGGAGGTCTCGGCAGGCGTTGAGACTATTGCGAAGTGTGATGGAAAATAAATGGGCTATGGAGATGAGATCTGGGCTATTACAGAAGAGGGACTTAATACCGGGCTATGAGTAACTATTTTATTATTATGACATTTATTTATTTTTAATATCTTATTTCATACATTTTTTAATATATAATATAAAAAAATACATAAAAAAATATAAAAAACAGAATCCCCCCGATAGCGGGAACAAGGTCCAAACTATCGGTGGTCAAGGTAACAGAGACAGAAACCTCCTCACAATACGTGCCGTGCTGAGGAGGACAGCCTTCTGTATCTGACCCTTGATCCAGCTTCCCAACGCGAGCTTCTTGAGATATAGGTCGAAGCTCTTGGCGATTAAACCATTAACCGTCACAACTATCGGAACAATGCCACCCTGAGGTACGCCCGCAGCTATGGGACACCAAGAAGATAATGAATCCTCTTTACGCACTCGCTGCTGACGCCCATGCAGGTAAGAATGAAACCACTCAATTGTCGTTGGAGATATATTGAGAGAATGCAATTGGCCCAACAGTATATCAAAATCAACTGTGTTGAATGCATTGCTGAAATTCAGCAGAGTCAAAACCGTCAGATGTGAATGATCCATAGCAACACGAATGTCATCGGAAAATTTTAATAGAGCTGTAGTCGTGCTATGACCGAGACGGAAACCGGATTGCAATGGATTGAGGATGTTATTATGGTTAAGAAACTTGTTTAACTGTTGATGAACAAGTCGCTCTAGGACTTTTGAAAGGAAAGGAAGAATAGAAATGGGACGATAGTCGGAAAGGGATGAAGGATGGGATTTTTTAGGTAAAGGGATGATAAACGCATTTTTCCAGGACGTAAGAAAAATACCTGTAGCAATAGAATTATTGAGGATTAAGGTGATGGTTGGAAGGATGATATCAAGGATCGGTAAGATCATAGCACGACTAATACTATCATCCCCCACGGAATTTGACACAACTGAACGTATGTTCTTCTCAACATCACAATCGGTGAATTGAGTAAAGAAAAATGGGGGATAATCAGGAGTTGGAAGTGATGAAAGATAATCAAGAGTTTTAGTTTTTGTGCTGTCATCAAATGTAGCAGAAGAGGAAAAATGCTTATTTAGGTTATCGATATCATTATATTTGCACGGTGACGAGCTCTCGCGCAGTACTAAACCCGCGATGGCCGCCGGTGTATCGTTTTTTGTAGTAATTTTGAAGTTATATTTATCGTTTTTATTGAAATAAGATAATAAATTCATGCTACAAAGTTTATTCATCATGAAGTCACAATTATTCTCGTATAAATTTTGCTCAATAATATTATCGTTTATTTGAGAAATTAACAGTTTACTTAAAGCGATTTTCGAAGTTTTTTTGGTTAAAAGAATGTTTTTTTTTTGTATATTAAATCAATGATATTTCAAAATTCTGAGGCCGCTATGTACTATATAAGAAATAACATTCTATTTTTGTTATTTCATTTGTTTGGAACAGTAGTACAAATCCAGGAGCTCAAAAAAGTGAATATGCGCATTTTATGAAAATCTTTCTCTGCAATTTTGGGTTTAATTAAAAAGTTAAGGAAAATTTACAAAAAGCGAGGCCGCTATGAACTAAGCCAATAGCTGATTATATTCTGTACTATTCAATAAGTCAACATTGTTAATGTATTTTTGTTTCCGAGATCAAGAACGCCAAAATTGGCCATTTTACGCTAAAATCTCAGTCGATATGTAATATGGCTCTTAATAGGTTCGTACCAGAACCAATGTACGGAAACCTAAGTCCTAAATTGTACTTTCAAAATCGTCTCGATAAGTTTTATGCTATCGAAGTATGTTATCATCATCAGTCCTATATCTAAGATCCAATGCTGTATATATGGGACACACTAAAAGTTTTGCACTTCAAGCTAATCGGAACTAATTTAATTTCGAATGTTATATTTTTTTAAACAACTTGAAGAGGCAGTGATAGCGTTAAATCAGCACGTAGAAAACGTGCCTTCAGATCTGTGGTCCTCCTATTTTAAAAAATGGTTCGATAGCATGAAAACGGTTTAAAATGTAAAGGAGAGTATTTTTAACAGCAATAAACATAATATTTTGGTTATAACATGTTGTTTTTTTAAGTTACGCAAAACTTTTAGTGTGACCTACGTATAAGCCTTCCCCATTGCTTTCCACCAGATACGATCCGCCTTCCGCATCCAGCCGCTTTCACCCTCTTTCTTAATCATTGGATGGTCATCCGAGCATCTAGAAGGAGGGCGTCCAACTCTTCGTCGTCCTACACGCGGCCTCCACTCTAATACCTTCCTCCCCCATCTGCGGTGCATCTTCGCCGCACAGATACCCCAATGCTTGAAGACTAAAGTCTTCAACCAGTGCGTCCTCCCCGCAATGACATATGGTGCAGAGACTTGGACACTGACCATCGGACTGGTCCACAGGTTAAAGGTCGCGCAGCGAGCGATGGAGAGGGCTATGCTCGGGGTTTCTCTGCGGGATCGAATCCGGAACGAAGAAATTCGACGGAGAACTAAAGTTGTCGACATAGCCTTCAGAGTTTGCAAGCTGAAGTGGCAATGGGCGGGTCACATCTGCCGAGTAAGTGATGGCAGATGGGGGAGGAAGGTATTAGAGTGGAGGCCGCGCGTAGGACGACGAAGTGTTGGGCGCCCTCCCTCTAGATGGTCCGATGATCTAAAGAGAGCGGCTGGGAGCGGCTGGATGCGGAAGGCGGAGGATCCTATTTGGTGGAAACCATTGGGGAAGGCTTATATCCAGCAGTGGGTAGATACAGGCTGATGATGATGATGATGAATCGTTTACGCATTTAATAATAGTGATGTCAAGTTTTGACGTAAGTATTTCATTTAATACGTCTGAAAAGTAAATCGACCGTGTAATATTTTAACATATGAATATCTGTTATCATATGCGCAACATTATCATATGAATCATTTGTTTTTCTTATGAACTTTAAAATTATGCACTGAAAAGAGTATAAAAGAAGTTGAAATAGTTTTTTCTACATTGTATTTTATACTTTGCGCGCGATTGGAGATCAAAATGAAGTTTCTGGCAACGTTATTTATTATTTCAAGTTTGGTAATGTATTTTTTATTGAGTTTTTATAACTTAGTTTATCTCTTCTTTTTTTTCACTATTCTGTTAAGTTCGCCTTGTTCTGATATTTTTATGTAAATCGTATAGAACTGTAAGCACCGAGGCACTAGCAGGTGTGTTACCAGTAGACTTAGAAGTACAACGCCGCGCAAAAACATGGTCCCTGATTTTCAACAACCCCTTCCTTCCTGGTGACATCACTCACTCGCAGGAACACAACAGTCCTCAAGGGAGTTGTTATTTGGCTGCGGTGTTCTGTAAAGTGGAGCTACTTAACTTACAAATACGCTGTAGGCTGTACCCTACCTCTCTTTTGCCTCTTTCGCTTGTTTGCATGGTGCACCAGGTGAGTTTTTGACGTGACAACGTCTTATAAATTGGTTAGCCGGGTGACACTTCAAGAAACTGCGTTACGCTCCGCGCTCACGTTATGCGCTCACAATGAGAGCGTGTGAGAGGCACGCGTCCCTTCCACTCGGGCATGGTTAGCCCGCCTAAGAGCGAGAGAGACAGACATAAAAAGTGAAAGGCATGCGTCCCTTCCACTCGAAAACATTTTACCACTCAAAGTCGTTGTCACGTAAAACTTTCGCCCGTATACCGACTTTACAGGCAACCAATTTTTTTTTTTATATTAACTCAGCATATTAGCTCCACTTCGCCTGATGGTAAGCGAAAAGAGGAGCCCCAATCGCATCGGCAACGGACAAGAGACTTATATGTCTTGTCAGTTGACGCTGCCATGCTAGCCTACAAGATGCTTCTTCACGCTTCGCTTGAAGGATCCCATATTGTTGGTTGAGTTTGGCTTTGGCTCTAAAGATCATGGTAATTGGGACAGCGGCCCACCACACATTCCCACCACTGTGTCTCCTGTGTAACCAGGATTAACAGCGGCGACCACAAAAAAAGGCAATGAACAATGAAGTCCACTACAGTCCAGGAGGTAAAACTACGGCTGCCTTGGAACTCACAGCGAATCTAATCAGAAAAAATTTGTAGGAATAGGAACCTTTTGGAAATTGACTTCCCCTCTTGGCAATGTGAGAGACAGCAACATGGCAAATAAGGCATTAAAATCCTAAAGAGATGACTAGTCAAGTGAAGCTCAACTGCCGTGCACCACAGACTTTAAATATTAACACTATTGGGGACCTAAAACACTGAGTTTGTTGCCTAACACATCGATTCCAATGACATGAATTGCAAAATCTCTGATCGCTTGGAAATTGTCCCTTTATGCTACTGAATCAGAATAGTATACTACTCCTGATGTAACATGCAATGAATTCAAGATATTGTCTCCCTTCCACCTCCAAACATCACACTCCCAGAGAACATGGTGTGCTGTTTGATCGAATTCATGATTTGCAGTAGAACATTAGCATAAGGGCGACGGCATTAGCCGTCATATAATATACTGGCCGTGTGGTCTCCGCCAGACTAGAATAGAATCACTCCGTCTCTTCCCGTGGATGTCGTACAAGGCGACGAAGCGAAATACATGATAAAACATCGATCAGGCCTCCCCAACCCGTCTGGCCAGCGTGGGGAGTGTTGACCAAATCCTCCAGACTATGACGGACGAGAGAGGGTCGTGCTCCTGTAGTGGAGACTAAAATGACCTGATGATGTTGATGAAGATAATATATTTATTTCTCTTTCTTTGTTTTGTCTTCAGCTTCTCATCAGCACCGCTGCGCCAGTTCCAGATGACTATAGTAAGTTACGACACACAGTTTGTAAATTGTATCAGAGGTTTCTCTAACGGATCGAATCCGAAACAAAGAAATTCGACGGAGAACCAAAGTAAAGTCGACATAGCTCTCAGAGTCAGCAAGCTGAAGTGGCAGTGGGTTGGCTACATTTGTCGTGTCACGGTTGATGGAGGCCCACCACAATGTCTCCTTTACAGCCAGGATTAACAGCGGCGACCGCCAAAAAAGGCAATGAACAGTTCATTGCAATCTCGGGACTAAAATTACGGCTGCCTTGGAAATCACAACGAATTTAATCAAAAGAAATTTGTAGGAGTAATAAGCTTTTGGAATTTGACTTCCCCTCTTAGCAATGTGAGAGACAGCAATGTGGTAGGTAAATAAGGCATTAAAAGCCTAAAGATATGGCTAGTGGAGTGAAGCTCAACTTGAAAAGCTTCAAAAGCAGACGGGTGAGGAGAGTCCTGCAGTGGAGGCCGTAGCGAAGGGTAGGATGACTTCTCTCTATATGGCCGATGACCTAAAAAAAGAGGCTGCTAGTGGTTGGATATGTGTTTTTCTTTTTTTTCTAAGTCGGATGGCAGACAAGCATACGGCCCGCCTGATGTGAAGCGGTTACTGTAGCCATATTAACGCTGGCAACATAAAATATCGCTCGCGCGCCGCCACCCCCGCTGCCAATGCAGCATCTCCTTCCTTTCTGGTGACCTCACTCACTCGCAGGAACACAACAACCCTCAAGGAAATTGTTATTTGGCTGCGGTATTCTGTGAGGTGAAGGTACATTCCCCAGACGGATAGCTTACAATTACGCTCCCTAAGAGCTTCATTTGTCAGTCAGCAGGGTGCACCGCGTGCAGGTGAAGATGGCTTTGGTTCAAAGATGTTGATGAACCACATACACCCCAAGAACTATCTATATATATATATAACTATAATATCCATGTCAAGTTAATTTTAATGTTGGAAAAGTGGAGGATAGCATATAGTGAAAAGCTTTGGGCTAGACAATCCAGCAGAGGGTAGATACAGGAACCCTAACGCCGAAGCTGAAGCCGATTACCATCAGATATTTTTAATGCGATCTCCTCGAATCCTCCCCAACCCGTCTGGCCAGCGTGGGGAGTGTAGGCCAAGTCCTCCTTCCGTCTTGGACGGACGAGAGAGGGTCGTGCTCCTGTAGTGGAGACTATAATGGACCTGATAATGATGATGATGATTTTTAATGCGAAAACTACTGTTTAGATTATTGGTAACGTTTAGCTTAGCTGGTAGCAATCCTCGAGCTCTATCGACTAAGCTGAAGATATCTGGGAATGACTTTAACTTAAGACCAATATTTGGGATCAAAAACATCGGTAGTCAGTAATCGGCTTCAGCTTCGGCGGTAGGACCCCAGCCTGATAATGATGATGATTGTAAGTTACGCGGTTGGTATATATCACAATAATTCAAATTCACACAAGATCCTCTAGCAATTAATATTTTTGAAGTGAAAACTTCTTTAGCGGCGTTGTGCACTTTGATGGGTAAAAAATGTTAAAACTCGCGTCAGGACACGTGGCCTGATCGAAAATTCGTAAGACGGAGGGAGAGTAGCCCGCCGGCGTGGCGTAGTAGAAGAAGTACATAATATCTTTCTACCGCGCGACGAAAATGTATGCCTGCTTCTGCTGTTTATTTTTAATGTAATTAATGTCATGTTTGTGTACAATATCGCAATAAATGAATGTTGTATTTTACCACATACGAGTAAATATAAATACTCTTATACTGATAAATAAAGCAATTCGTGCGAAATTGTTCCCTAACCATTCCAAAATATTCAAAAATGCACAACGTTAACGTTCAAGTTTTCAACTTTTTTTTTTTTTAACAACTAATGCTGCGCCACCTACCTAATTTTATCATGATTTCTCTGTTCTTAAGGATGTCTGGAAGAGATTGCTTTTAGCGATAAGACCGCCTTTTGTACTATTTAATTTGTAACTTTCTTGTATGTATGTGTCATATTGGTGCAATAAAGTGTATTCTATTCTATTTTTATGTATTTCAGATATAAACCAACAGTCCTCAGCACCTGAAGGTGGCACTGCTTCCAACACCATTTGCATCAAGGGTTGTAATTCAGAACCCAGTAATTCTGGTACAGCGGCCCCAGCAGCAGCCCCAACACCGGCGCCAACACCGGCCCCAACATCAGCGCCAACACCTAAAAAACATCATGGTTACCCATGTTAATTTTATACCATGAAAAGCGTTTTTTTGTTATCATTTTATGATTTTCAAAATAAAATTTGTGCCAATTCATTGTGTGTATAAGTGAGTTCTAAAACATATATATATATATAAGAGTCAAGTTGTGTATATATGCCACGCCGATCTAGGTAGATTGAAATTTTGGGACCATTTGTTATCTCATAAAAAGACTGGATTGGCAATATTCAGAGTTTGCTAAATATCGTCAGCATCACCAGCTCGTATCTAACGAGCTGGTGATGCTGATGATATTTTGCCTATTTAATTATAAAAATAAATAAATAAATAATAGTAAATATTCTAGAAATAAAAGCTTATTAATATTTACTCTACACAACGACAAAATTGCAACGTCCGAGTTAGATAAGCTCGTTGCGGACTATAATCTCGACCTTGTTTTAGTTCAAGAGCAGTACCAAAGATCTCAATTAAACAGTAAATTTATACAACTTAATAATAAGTCGCGCGTGGGTATAAATGCAGATTTACTATCACTTAATGTCCACTCACTGTGCGGTAGCTGAAGTAACATCTCCATATTTAAGAGTATTTGTAGTCAGTTGTTATTTTCAATTTTCTGACCCTGTGAATTCGCATTTGTATCATCTGCGAATAGTTTTGCATGCTCTTACCGGTCATAAGGTTATTATAGGGGCAGACGTAAATGCATCATCACCATTATGGCACGGCAAATTGAGAGCGACCGATGCCGACAGACGCTCTGCTGTTGAAGAGTTCATTGCTGAAATGCATCTTCTTAATCACAATACCCCTGAAGCACCATCTACTTTTAGTAGCTCAAAGGGCGAGAAAACTGGCGTGTTCTTCCTGAAGCTTCTTGTACTGATCACCGCCTGATTATTTGTGAGTTCTCCCCAGTTGTTGATAACTTACATCCGAAACAGTTATTAGGTTTTCAATATAAAACTAGGAATGCCGGCTGGGCAAGCTCCGCTTATCAAAGTCGCTCAAATTCGTTGGAAAAATTGTTTAGAAAAAAAAATTTTTTGGTAGATTCAGGTGTATTTTTAATTATAGAATAATTTTAACAAAAAAAAAGCCGACTCCAAACATTACTCTACATTTATGTATATAGATACAGGCTGATGATGATGATTATGCTGAAAAAAATATGGACACAATCTACAAATCTCTTGCAAATAAAAAAGTTTTTTTTTTCAAATCGGTTTATAAATCACGGAGTAACAAACATAAAAAAAAAATACAGCCGAATTGAGAACCTCCTCGTTTTTTGGAGTTGGTTAAAAAAAGCCTTCAAAAAAAGAAAAAAAAAAAGAAGTTCTCAATACAGATTCTTAAATTCTTATGACTATTCGTCAGCGTCAGATTGTGAAATAGATCTGAAAAATATGGCCTGCACTGAAAAACAGGGCTGAGATCACTGTGATCCCAGCAATGATACCTGAGGGTGGGCCAAATTTTCAACATCACACTTTCTATTATAATGTAATATTGTATTTGTGTTGTATAGGTGTACTTTGTTTTTGTGTGATGTTGAAATAAATATATTTTTATTTCTATTTAAAAAAATCAGCATATAGAAGTTGTTAGAGATAAACCTGACTGCCGCAACCTGACTGCTGACTGCATCTGGAGGCACTGGTATGCACCATACATATATTTCTGTGCCTAGTACCTCCGGGAGAGGCGACGGGTATTAGGGGCCGGGACGGGGGCCCACCACACATTCCCACCACTGTGTCTCCTGTGTAGCCAAGATTAACTACGGCGACCGCCAAAAAAGGCAATGAACAATGAAGTCCATTGCAGTCCCGGAGGCAAAACTACGGCTACCTTGGAACTCACAACGAATTTATCGTTGTGAGTTCCAAGGTAGCCGTAGTTTCAGAAGAAATTAGTAGGAGTAGGAAATAAGGCATTAAAAGCCTAACGAGATGGCTAGTCAAGTGAAGCTCAACTGCCGTACACCACGGATTTAAAGTTTCTAACACTATTGGGGACCTAAAACATTGAGTTATACCTAATAATTCCAATAATATGAATTGCAAAATCGTCTAAACGCTTGGTATTAGGAGCCATCCATAAATTACGTCACACATTTCATGATTTTTTTACCTCTCCTCCCGTCCTTGTCACAGCTGGTCACATTTGTGAGACTCCCCCCTCCCTAGTGTGACGTCACATATTTTGAAATTTTGCATCTAATGTTTTAGAATTGCAAATGTTTTTGAGTTTTTCGTTAATAGTTAAAAGTTCGTGTTTGTTAAAACACGAACTTTGAACTTAGATTATAATAGTTTATGAAATGTCACACCACGAAATTTAGGACCCCTCCCACCCCCCTTGTCACACAATATCACACTTCGTCGACCCCTCCCTCCCCCTTAACGTGTGACGTAATTTATGTATGGCTCCATAATTGAATTAAATTAAATGTGTTTCAATTTTAAAATTAGCCTACTAACATAGTACATAAGTTTCTCTATGTTTTACTAACACAATATGGATGGAAATCCGAAATAAAAAGTTTCATTTTTTTTTTATATGTGTGGTGAATAGACTTGCGCAAAGCAGTTCACTGAACTGAAAAGAGAGATGCAGTTCTTTTGACGCAAATGAACTACATCATTCATCTAGTTCATTTAGTTCATTTACTTCTGTAGTTCTTTTGACTCACTCGTTCAGTTTAGTTCAATGTATCTTTGATTCAATCGACTCAGTAGTTCTATTGACTGATTCCTTCTACATTTCTATTGCATCATTTTGATGACATTGTATTTTTGTTTTAAATAAGTGTAAATAATGAAATATTTTATAAATTCCTTTATAAATATTGATTTTCCTTCAAACTTTTCACAGGCTTAGGACTGTCAAGCTTGAGTAAAAATAAATTATTTAGTGGTTAAAATAATAATTAATATAAAAATTGAGCCTTGTACTACTACTTTAGCATATTTTCGCTAACAGCTTATGGTTCTTATGTCCTTAGCCTTAGAGTTCTAATTCGGTCAGTCAACCACGCAAGAAACTATCTGTCTCTTTTTATCTCGAACAATTTCAGAATCTTCCGTCCTTTTCGCTCTCTATCAGCAATTTTGGCATTACAACGTATCTCTCTCATTCTAGCTCGTACGCTTTATGTATTTCCGTTCTTTTTACTCTTTGTCACTCGATTGAACGATTTAAATGACGCAGTGAACTACATGGGACAAGAAAGAGTGAGTGACAAGAACCGGCTTGTATGGTGAATTGGTACAATTGAACTACTCACTCAGGAACTACACAAGTCTAGTGGTGAATACGTGGTATGGAATTAATCCTGAAATAAGACTCTAAATACAATTTCGAAATTCCATGACGAATTTCTGATACATAGATAGATAATATTTTTATTGGTTTGCTGTTACACGTTTTACTTAAACTAGAGAAAATACCCAGAACAAATACAAACAAATATTGACAGATATGGAAATGTCTAAAGATGCGCATGTGCACCAGCAACACCAATTGGTTGGAGGCTCAGTGACAATTATTGCCCCTAGAGGCAAACCACTGCCTTTCAGCTTCCACCTCTAGGAAAATCACTGAATCGCCGAGGGGATATAAAACAGCTCCAGACAAAGAGTGAGACGAAGAGTAACAAAGTTGAAAGTGTAAATAAGCAGAGGTGTCTATATGTTTAAGAGTGAATTATGATGAGACGATGAGTGTGTTGTGGGTATGTGTGTCGCTTGAGTGTGGTTATGTGATATATATTTCAGGTGTGTAATGGAAGTTTACTTTATCCAGTGGTTACAAGGAGGTTTTGTTGGTATAGTACAAGTTCTTGTTATCCACGGTGTAGTTGTTGTGGTGCAAGGTGTCGGGGTAGTGCGATGAGTTGTCGTCGTTGTCATACACGGGGTAGTTGTAGTAGAAGTATGAGGTTTTGTTGTGGTACAAGGAGGAGTCGTTGTAGTGTGTTGTGTCGTCGTAGTTGGGGTTTGAGGAGTTTTTTTCGTCGTGGTACGAGTGGTAGTTGTGCGAGGTGTCGTTGTTGTGGTGTGAGGAGTTTTTGTAGTTGTAGTTTGGGGAGTTTTTGTCGTTGTCGTACGAGTTGTAGTTGTGCAAGGGGTTGTTGTAGTGTGAAGAGTCTTTGTTGTTGTAGTTTGGGGAGTTTTTGTCGTTGTCGTACGAGTGGTAGTTGTGCAAGGGGTTGTCGTAGTGTGAGGAGTCTTTGTTGTTGTAGTTTGGGGAGTTTTTGTCGTTGTCGTACGAGTGGTAGTTGTGCAAGGTGTCGTTGTTGTGGTGTGAGGAGTTTTTGTTGTTGTATTTTGTGGAGTTTTTGTCGTTGTCGTACGAGTTGTTGTCGTACAAGGAGTCGTTGTTGTAGTATGAGGAGTTCTCGTCGTCGTGGTGCAGGGAGTAGTTGTCTTTCTCGTACAAACTCTCCTCGTTGTTGGTGTTGTGTCACATGGCCGCGGAGTTGTAGTACATGGTGGTGATGTAGTTTTGCGAGTTGGCAATAAACTGGTACCAACTGAGACTACAGTATCTGCAAATAATAATTGCAATAATTTAAAATACCACATGTTTTAAATAGGTCTACAGTCATTCGTTAACATCGAATCATACTAGCATCTATTTATACAATTTTAAAAGTACGAAATCTATATATATATCTATCTATCTATCTATATATATATAAAAGAAAGTCGTGTTTGTTACAACACTTATAACTCGAGAACGGCTGGACCGATTGCCATGGTTTTTGATTTGTTGGATTTGTTTCCGTCCCGAATAGCAGAATAACTCTTAAAAACATTGGAAAATTCTCGAAAAAATAAAATAAAAGAAAAAACATTTTCCCATACAAATGAAAGTGTCAGTTGAAAAAGGGATTACGATATTTATTGGTTGTCAAATATCAAAACGTCAAATCGATTGGTGTCACTTTTATGTCGCGAAAGTTGTCTGTGATTTGTTATGAAAATTTAAAAATGTCAAATCGATAGGGGTGAAAACGCTTTTCCCATGGGGTTCGAGCGCAAGAATCAAATCAGAGTAAACATCAAAAGAAATGACAATTACAAATCACCAAAATGATAAAACCTATTTCAAAACTAAAAAAAATAAAACAAAACGTTTTTTTTTTAAAAATTAACAATAAGGAAATCTTTATTTTTGTGAAATCTTCAGTTTTTATGGATACGGGTCTTCCCTCAACCGAAAGGGTTTAGAGCGTACTCCAACATGCTGCTCAACTGCGGGTTGGCGGGGGCCAGTGTTTTCGAACCGCCTAAAGGCCACTGACTTAACTTAACGACTGTCATAAAATGATAACAACCGGGACCGACAGCTTAACGTGCCTTCCGAAGCACGGAGGAGCTCAAGATGAGCTAATGATAACAACCGGGACCGACGGCTTAACGTGCCTTCCGAAGCACGGAGGAGCTCAAGATGAGCTAATGATAACAACCGGGACCGACGGCTTAACGTGCCTTCCGAAGCACGGAGGAGCTCAAGATGAGCTAATGATAACAACCGGGACCGACGGCTTAACGTGCCTTCCGAAGCACGAAGGAGCTCAAGATGAGCTAATGATAACAACCGGGACCGACGGCTTAACGTGCCTTCCGAAGCACGGAGGAGCTCAAGATGAGCTAATGATAACAACCGGGACCGACGGCTTAACGTGCCTTCCGAAGCACGGAGGAGCTCAAGATGAGCTAATGATAACAACCGGGACCGACGGCTTAACGTGCCTTCCGAAGCACGGAGGAGCTCAAGATGAGCTAATGATAACAACCGGGACCGACGGCTTAACGTGCCTTCCGAAGCACGGAGGAGCTCAAGATGAGCTAATGATAACAACCGGGACCGACGGCTTAACGTGCCTTCCGAAGCACGGAGGAGCTCAAGATGAGCTAATGATAACAACCGGGACCGACGGCTTAACGTGCCTTCCGAAGAACGGAGGAGCACAAGATGAGCTAATGATAACAACCGGGACCGACGGCTTAACGTGCCTTCCGAAGCACGGAGGAGCTCAAGATGAGCTAATGATAACAACCGGGACCGACGGCTTAACGTGCCTTCCGAAGCACGGAGGAGCTCAAGATGAGCTAATGATAACAACCGGGACCGACGGCTTAACGTGTCTTTCGAATCACGGAGGAGCTCGAGGTAATATAAACCCATCCGTGTACAGGCTACGGTCGACGTTGCTTAACTTGCGTGTTCAATTAGACTGACACGCGCAATGACGCCATCGAGCTTCTCTATTATTTTCTACTATTCATTGTTTTAATTCCATAAAATCATAAATTTAGTTCAGCTAATATGTACCACGACATTCATTGATTGTTAGGCGGTACGAAGTTCGCCGGGACAACTAGTACATATAATAAAACAGTAAAAATAATGTGTCTGTACATTGAATATATTTACAAAAATACAATTGTAGTCGATAGAGATATAGTAATAGAGTAAGAATAAAAAAAAAAAATACTGTCTGTTTGTCTGTATATCTTTTTGTCTGTTTGTCTGTATGTCTGTTTGTACACGCTAATCTCTGGAAGCACTGGACGGATTCGAATGAAACTTTTTTTGTTATATAGCTGTTAAGCCTGGGCAACATATAGGGTATAATTGATTTTGGAAAGTGGAACACCTGATGCAGCACCATAATGGTTCGGCTAAACTATAAGAAATATAAAAATGACTCCTTAGCAAAAGTTGTACAGCCCGATGAGCATTTTCTGTTGAGAGTTGATGAGGTATAAAACACCAAGATTTGGAACACCTGATGCAGAGACATAATGGTTCAGGTAAACTATAAGAAATATAATAATCGTAGTATAAAAAAAAAAAAAAAAAAAAAATGACGTCTTAGCAAAGTTGTTCAACCTGGTGAGCATTTTTTGTTGAAGTATAAAAATCCAAGATTTGGAACACCTGATGCAGAACCATATTGGTTCAGGTAAACTATAAGAAATATAAAAAACACTCCTTAGCAAAAGTTGTTCAACCTGATGAGTATTTTTTGTTGAGGTATAAAAATCCAAGATTTGGAACACCTGATGCAGAACCATATTGGTTCAGGTAAACTATAAGAAATATTAAAAATACTCCTTAGCAAAAGTTGTTCAACCTGATGAGCATTTTCTGTTGAGAGTTGATGAGGTATAAAACACCAAGATTTGGAACACCTCATGCAGAGACATAATGGTTCAGGTAAACTATAAGAAATATAATAATGACGCCTTAGCAAAGTTGTTCAACATGGTGAGCATTTTTTGTTGAAGTATAAAAATCCAAGATTTGGAACACCAGATAGAGAACCATATTGGTTCAGGTAACCTATAAGAAATATAAAAAATACTCCTTACCAAAGCTTGTTCAACCTGATGAGCATTTTTTGTTGAGGTATAAAAATCCAAGATTTGGAATACCTGATGCAGAAACATATTGGTTCAGGTAAACTATAAGAAATATAAATATGACGCCTTAGCAAAAGTTGTTCAACCTGGTGAGCATTTTTTGTTGAGGTATAGAAATCCAAGATTTGGAACACCTGATGCAGAACCATAATGGTTCAGGTAAACTATAAGAAATATAAAAATTACTCCTTAGCAAAAGTTGTTCAGCCTGATGAGCTTCACCATGATGATGACCCCACAAACTTCAGACCAATATCAATACTACCTACATTTAGTAAGATTTTTGAAAAACTAATTCTCGCTCAGTTACTTAATTACTTTAATGAAAATAATCTGCTGCACACTAAACAATTCGGTTTCACTCATGGACGGTCAACATGTGATGCTGGGGTAAAATTACTAGAATGTATATATGAGGCTTGGGAGGAGTCACGGGACGCCTATGGGGTGTTTTGTGACTTATCTAAGGCTTTTGATTGTGTGCAGCATGAAACTCTAGTCAGAAAACTACACCACTATGGTCTAAGAGGCATCGCTCTTGATCTTCTTACTTCTTATCTGAGTGATAGGGTTCAGAAAGTAGATGTTAATGGAAAGCGATCACATGGATCAACTGTAGCGATGGGGGTGCCACAAGGCTCTATTTTGGGCCCTTTCCTGTTTCTCGTGTACATTAATGATCTACCTCATCTTGTAAAGAATAATCACGAAATAGTATTGTTTGCAGAAGACACTTCTTTAATTTTTAAGGTAAATAGACAACAATCAGAAATTGACGATGTAAATAATGCTCTTTCAAAAATAGTAAACTGGTTTAGTGCTAATAACCTACTTTTAAATGGTAGTAAAACCAAATATGTTAGATTTTTTACAAAAAATGTGAAACAAGTAAAAACCAGTGTGGTGATGGACAATGAGAGATTGGAATTGGTCAATAAGGTTGTCTTCCTTGGGATAACATTAGACTCTAAATTACAATGGGGCTCACATATAGAAACGTTATCAGGTAGACTCAGCTCAGCAGCCTACGCCGTAAGGAAAATACGTCAACTGACTGATGTTGACACTGCGCGTTTAGTTTATTTTAGCTATTTTCACAGCATTATGTCATATGGTTTATTGCTTTGGGGTAGTGCTGCGGATGTAGACTCAATTTTTGTGCTCCAGAAGCGAGCTATCCGTGCTATTTATATGATGAGTCCCAGGGAGACACTGAGAAATAAATTTAAAGAGATAAATATTATGACATTACATTCTCAATATATTTATGAAAATCTTATTTACGTTCATAAAAATCAAACTAAATTTAGGAAAAACAGTGATCTCCATCAATTAAATTTAAGAAATAAAAACAAACTAGCTGTGCATATTACTAGGCTCCATAAAATCTCTAACTCGTTCCCAGGTCAATGTATACGCTTCTACAATAAACTTCCAAATGACGCGTTTAAATTATCCATGGGTAAATTTAAAAGATTTATCAAAACTAGACTATGTCAAAAGGCTTACTATTGTATCTCAGATTACATAAATGATAAAAGTATTTGGAAATGAATTGCTCTTGTTATGTTAATGATTGTATTTGTGTTTAATGTAACGATATTGGCAATTAAAAGAGTCGGCCTTGAGTTTCTTGCCAGTTCTTCTCAAGAAGCCCCGTCGCCGGAACTGGCACTTAAATTCACTTTCACAGATAGTGTGATGAAAGTGCATCTAAGCTCTGCGGATTTAAGTAGATAGTAATGATTTAGATACATGTCTTATATTTAATTTGTATGACGTTTCTAAGTGCTTTATAAAGTCCAAGGAATAAAGATATTTTGACTATGACTTTGACTTTGACTTTGAGCATTTTTTTATTGAGGTATAAAAATCCAAGATATGGAACACCTGATGCAGAACAAAGTTAAATTTATTTGCATAAACAACATGTGTTTACAATAAATTATAGTTTAAAAAAAAGTAAAAATATCACGCTATAATAGCAAATAGAACTAAAAAAGTTACTTAAAATAACAATAAATAGATAAACAAAATATTGAATGTATTTAAAAAAAACCGCGAGATACTACTTTTATTCTTACCTGTTACATGTTAGACGCAATCGTTTTATATTATTTACAAAGGTGAGGTGTCTATTTAGTCAGTTTATTATAGACGTGTACGCTAAAATTGAAATGGAACGATTGGTATATTTTCGCACAAACCAGAAGAATCATTTTCCGCATCACCCGCAGTTGCGGGACGCTATGTAGCAAGATCAGAGTCTATTTGATTTGGTGGTGGAAAGTGTTTTAAGCGACGAGGGGAAACTGTTTTTCTTAGATGCTCCAGGAGGGACTGGAAAAACATACCTGACGAGAGCAATCCATGCTGAAATCAGGCGCCAAAATAAGAACTCGCAGCAGCATCGCCAGGTATTGCAGCCACATTACTACTAGGCGGAAGGACGCAAATACAATGTTCAATATGTATCCTACTCGATTTAAACAGAACTGAAACACCGACATGCTCTGTGACAAAGCGAAGGTGTTTCAGGATTGCTGTCTAATCGTTTGAGATAAATGCGAAATGGCTAACAGTAAGGCACTAGAAGCTGTAGATAGATAATTAGAAGGATGGGCTTGTTGGTAAACGTAAAAAACATTTACGTAGTCTTAGAAATTATTTCTTTGTCTGTCTGTATGCATGGCACAACGGGGACGCTAGAATTTTTCAACCTGTAAAGGGGTCGCGAAATCAAAAAGATTGAAAAACACTGCCTTAGAGAAACTCCAAGCATTGCTCGTTACGGTTACGGTTGACTGGAAGAGATCTCTTTCAGAGATAAGCCCGCCTTTATACTGTTTAATTTATTTATCTACTTTTATTTGTATTGTTTTCTATCGTTTTGTGGTATAATAAAGAGATTACATACATACATACATGCTCTCTCCATCGTTCGCTGTACGACTTTTAGTCGGTGAACCAGCGCAACGGTCAGCGTCCAAGTCTCTTCAGCGTAGGTCAAAGCGGGGAGGACGCACTGATTGAACTCTTGGCGACAGTCGCCAGCCCGCCTGCCCCGCGTGACGACTTAAGGGCATCACTTCTCCATTAGTTTCACCAGTGAAAAAAGATCATCATCAGGTCATTTTAGTCTCCACTATAGGAGCACGACCCTCTCTCGTCCGTCCCAGATAGAAGGAGGATTTGGCCTACACTCCCCACGCTAGCCAGACGGGTTGAGGAGGCCTGATCGATGTTTTATAATGTATTTCCCTTAGTCGCCTTGTACGACATCCACGGGAAGAGAAGAAGTGATTCTATTATAGTCTGCCGGCAAAAGAGAGGTAGGGTATTGCGTATTTGTTAGCTGCCGGACTGGGGAAGTACCTCCATCTCACAGAATACCGCAGCCAATTATTTATACCAATAAAGTAACAAACAAGCATGCGGCAATTCCCTTGAAGGTAGTTGTGTTCGTGCGAGTGAGTGAGGTCGCCAGAAAGGAAGGAATTGCGCGCTGTTCGTCGTCATTATTGCGCGCCGCCACCCCTGCGTTGGCAGAAGGGGTGGCGGTGCGTGAGCGATATTACATATTACGAGCGTTAATATGGCTAGGGTAACCGCTGCACATCAGGCGGGCCATATGCTTTAAGAATATCTAACGAGCTCAGTGGTCAAATGGTTAGCAATGGCCACTTTGAAAACGAGGTCGCGTGTTCGATCCCCGTACAAGACAAACATTTGTGTGTTTGTGTTTTATGTCCTATGTATTTTAAGTACGTAGGTATAAAAAAAAAATGTATTTAAGTACATTTATCAGTTGTCTAGTACCCATAAAACAAGCTTTGCGCTTAATTTGGAACTAGATGGCGCTGTGAAAATTGTCGTAAAATATTTATTTAATATTTATTATTTATTCTACCATGCACTTGACCAAGTTTCCGTTTAAAAACCTGCATTTACTGCTTCAGAGACAAACAAGGTACAACAATCCTATTTAATTTAAACAAAAGCAATGTAATTCTATAAAGCAATTGCAATAAGTATTATGCAGCTGTAATAATAAATACACAATAGAACCGTATAAATCAATTTATGACATATGAAAATATGGTATAAAAGGCATTGAACATTATTTTTCTTCTGATCTTCACGCTATGCTTGAGCCAGCGAGTTCGTAAGCACGTATCCCGGTGTCTACATGGATTTTTCGAAAATCCTTTCTTTGATGATGCATATATATACATTCTTTGATACCATGAAATCATTCGAATACTTAGAAAACACCCAGACAAAGACAAACAGACATGTTCGTGCACACAAATGTTTGTCCTATGTGGGAATCGAACGCTCGTGGCGTTGGTGTCGAAGCCGCGGCATTGACCGCTACGCCACCGAGCTCGTCAGAATAAATAAACTATGTAGAGATCTAAAATTATTAAAAATATATATCTAAATTATATGTATTTTTGTGATGACATTAATCCCTTTATATTAAAATAAATTAATAAATAAATATCCCTGGACAAATTACACAGCGCCATCTAGTCCCAAACTAAGCAAAACTTGAACTAAGTGGGGTGTAAGTGGTTCATCAACGTCTTTGAACCAAAGCCAACTTCACCTGCACGCGGTGCACCCTGCTGACTAACAAACGAAGCTCTGGCGAAAAGAGAGGTAGAGAGCGTAATTGTAAGCTACCCGACTGGGGAATGTACCTCCACCTCACAGAATACCGCAGCCAAATAACAATTCCCTTGAGGGTTGTTGTGTTCCTGCGAGTGAGTGAGGTCACCAGAAGGGAAGGAGATGCTGCGTTGGCAGCGGGAGTGGTGGTGCGCGAGCGATATTGTATGTTGCGAGCGATAATATGGCAACGGTAACCGCTTCACATCAGGTGGACCGTATGCTTGTCTGCCACCCGACGTGGTATAAAAAAAGTTGATTTTTTAATAAAAAATAAAAACCGACTTCTTAAAACCTAGAAAATTAAAAAAAGTAGTTTTCTACAAAAAGAAAACCTAAAATTTCTAAAACATACACTGAAAAGTAAAAAAAAAGTTATTGCGTCAACCACAGGGCAAATATAATAAATATATTCCCTCGATTTTTCGGGGATCCCATCATCAGACCCTGAAATGATGAATATGGGACCACCTCGCAGCCATACCCTTTCAAATAATCGGTTCACAATTCGCGAAGAAATTGAAGAACATACATACAAAAAAAAAATCAGTCGAATTGAGAACCTCCTCCTTTTTTGAAGTCGGTTAAAAATACTTTTGATGTAACTAAACTGTTACTTTTATGTTATGATTACTTGATAATAAAGATAAATAAAAAATAAACAAAAAAATATAATTTCATCTATAGGAAGAGCAAATTTTTAATTTGATCAAAAAAAATATAAGTCCCCTTACCACCAGCTCTTATTGCGATTCAATAACTGAATAGAAAGCTTATTCATACCAATGACTAAGCGACTCTATTTCAAATTGCATAGAGTCGCTTATTCATTGGTATGAATAAGCACTCTATTCAGTTATTGAATCGCAAAGAGTCGCTTAGTCATTGGTATGAATAAGCTTTCTATTCAGTTATTGAATCGCAATAAGAGGTGGTGGTAAGAGGCTGTTCGCGGAACTGAATTTTAAAGCCGACATTTAACATGGATCTGAAAAACTGTCGTCTGGAATCGGTACAGTTGGATCTGACGTTGGCAAATCAGTTGGCGCAGTTGGTAGATCCGTTGGCGCAGTTGGTAGATCCGTTGGCGCAGTTGGTAGATCCGTTGGCGCAGTTGGTAGATCCGTTGGCGCAGTTGGTAGATCCGTTGGCGCAGTTGGTAGATCCGTCGGTGCAGTTGGTAGATCCGTTGGTGCTGTTGGTAGATCCGTTGGTGCAGTTGGTAGGTCCGTTGGCGCAGTTGGTATGTCAGTTGGTGCAGTTGGTAGGTCAGTTGGTGCAGTTGGTAGGTCAGTTGGTGCAGTTGGTAGGTCAGTTGGTGCAGTTGGTAGATCCGTTGGTGCAGTTGGTAGATCAGTTGGTGCAGTTGGTAGATCAGTTGGTGCAGTTGGTAGATCCGTTGGTGCGGTTGGTAGATCAGTTGGTGCAGTTGGTAGATCAGTTGGTGCAGTTGGTAGATCCGTTGGTGCAGTTGGTAGATCCGTTGGTGCAGTTGGTAGCTCAGTTGGCACAGATGTTGGACATGGTGTCGGGACCGATGTTGCAGCGGGTGTTGGGGGCGTCGTTGGGACCTCCGCGGGAGGTGTCGCTGTATCGGGATCAACTTCAGATTTACAGCTGTCTAGGCAGATTGTGTTGGAGGCTTTGCCATTATTACCCGAGTTGCTTTGTTGGTTGATATCTGAAATATCATAAATAAATTATAACTAGGCGGGATTCTAGCCCACGGGGCCGAAATCGAGGTTGGGTGGAGTGAGTAGATTCACTTAGTGTATGTTTTCCATTGAATACAATGGAAAATGTATTCGATGATCATTCCTCAAGGACAAGATCGATCTCATTTTTTTTTTCGACACAAACCTCAAGCATGTCAAGGTCTTTAATTGTGACAAATTACTTCAAAATCGGTTCAGTAGTTTTGGAGCCTATTCATTTCCAAGAATGAGTTTTCTTTTCTGCACGCTCGGCTCGCTCCACTCAAATAATTAATTAAATCATCATATCAGGTCATTTTAGTCTCCACTACAGGAGCACGGCCCTCTCTCATCCGTCCCAGACAGAAGGAGGGTTTGGCCTACACTCCCCGCGCTGGCTAGACGGGTTGGGGAGGCCTGATCGATGTATTATAATGTATTTCCCTTAATCGCCTTCTACGACATCCACGGGAAGAGACGAGTGATTCTATTCTGGTCTGCCGGAAATCACACGGCATTTAAATTAATTAAATATTTTTGGATAATAATAATATTTTCTTCCAACTATGCTTTAATTTCATCACAATCACACTAAAAACTCAGCACAAAACGAGTCTTTAATGTACTAAACCCGCGAAGGCCGCGCCGGCGCATCGTTTTTTGTAGTAATTTTGAAGTTACATTTATCGTTTTTATTGAAATAAGATAATAAATTCATGCTACAAAGTTTATTCATCATGAAGTAACAATTATTCTCGTATAAATTTTGCTCAATAATATTATCG
Organism: Hypsopygia costalis; assembly: GCA_937001555.2. Classification (NCBI taxonomy): domain Eukaryota; kingdom Metazoa; phylum Arthropoda; class Insecta; order Lepidoptera; family Pyralidae; genus Hypsopygia; species Hypsopygia costalis. Next base: position 4,190,660 of record OW443355.2, read on the forward strand.
TTTAGTCGAGAAATTAACATTTTACTTAAAGCGATTTTCGAAGTTTTTTTGGTTAAAAGAATGATTTTTTTTCTATATTAAATCAATGATATTTCAAAATTCCGAGGCCGCTATGTACTATACGACTATATAACAAATAACATTCTATTTTTTTATTTCATTTGTTTGGAACAGTAGTACAATCCAGGAGCTCAAAATAGTGAATGCGCGAATTTTATTATATGAATCTTTCTCTGCAATTTTGGGTTTATATAAAAACTTAAGCAAAATTTACAAAAAGCGAGGCCGCTATGTACTATGCGAATAGCTATTCAGTACTATTCAATAAGCCAACATTGTTAATGTATTTTTGTTTCCGAGATCAAGAACGCCAAAATTGGCCATTTTACGCAAAAATCACAGTCAAAATGTAATATGGCTCTTAACATAGCTGTCGTACAAATTTCGGATTTGATGCATACAAAATACAAACCTGTGACGTCATAACTCAGTAGCCTTTTGTATGGAGCGTTTTCGGGAAAGTCCAAAATTGTGATTTTCAAATTAACATATCTCGACAGATTTTTGTGCTATCGAAGTAATTCTCTCACCTATGGTTATATTATTGAAAAATAATGTTGGTCAAATAACCTATTGTCTACGACACTATGCACTTGATATACAAACCTACAGGGAATCGAGAGGTCTTGAATTAAAATCCCATCTAGGCGAGGAAGGGGAATTTTTAAAATTTTAAAATATTTCTAACAATAATAATTTATATAAATTTGCTAAAATACAATGCCAATAAAAGTCAGTATATGGTCTTTGAGGCCGGACGGAGCCGTGTCAGTGAGGTGCCCCCTATTAAATTGAACGGGACACCATTGTCAAGGGAGGAGACATTTAAATATCTTGGGCACGTAGTTTCGTCCGACCTCAAGGACAACATAGATATTGAAAGGGAACGAAGGGCTCTGTCGGTCAGGGCGAATATGATTGCTCGCAGGTTTGCGCGTTGTTCGAGGGAAGTAAAACTAACATTATTTAGAGCATATTGTACTTCCCTATACACGTGCAGCCTGTGGAGGGATTATACGCAACGGGCCTACTCGGCCCTTCGGATTCAATACAACGACGCGTTCCGGGTGTTGATGGGGCTGCCCCGTTTCTGTAGCGCATCAGGAATGTTCGCGGAAGCACGCGTTGATTGCTTTTTTGCAACAATGCGCAAAAGGTGTGCATCCCTGGTGCGCAGGGTCCGGGACAGCCCCAACAACATTCTTAGAATGATTGCGGACAGAGTGGACAGCCCTTATATGCTTCACTGCTGTAAGCTGCACACTCCAATTAATATCAATTGTATTTACTAACACCTTAGAATAGTCTACTTACTAACATAATGAGTCATGTCACTTGTAATTTTAAATAAATAAATAATAATAATAATGAGTGGCAAGCCACCGCCTGCCGCAAATAACTAGCAATAAAAGCAGTTATGGCAGGCGTCCGTCCCTCTTCTATAATAGCCCGGTATTAAGTTCACCCAGATCTCATCTCCATAGCCCATTTATTTTCCATCACACTTCGCAATAGTCTCAACGCCTGCCGAGACCTGCTCATGGGTATGTCGTGCCATTGACATATCCTGGAGCGGGTCACGGCGGGCGTACAACATTACATCAAACTTCTCAAAGGGGCCTCTACGCGTTGGATCCATATCCCCGCGCATGCCTATCAAATGACCGGGCTTGACCCGTGATTAAAAAGAGATACGTAATAATAATAATAATAACAGCCTCTAAGTAATAAAAATTTGGGGTGTAAATGGTTCAGGAACATCTTTGAACCAAAGCCAACTTCACCTGCACGCGGTACACCCTGCTGACTGACAAACGAAGCTCTGGCGAAAAGAGAGGTAGGGAGCGTAGTTGGAAGCTGCCCGACTGGGGAATGTACCTCCACCTCACAGAATACCGCAGCCAAATAACAATTCCCTTGAGGGTTGTTGTGTTCCTGCGCTTATATGGTCACGGTAGCCGCTTCATATCAGCCGGGGCGTATGCTTGTCTGCCACCCAAAGTAGTATAAAAAAAATAACTTACTGTACACATTTGGAGTTGGTGCAGCGTTGCTGAAGAAACACTGGAGGCAAAATAACATACAATTAGTTACATCTTTTAATAACTTTCGTTTTAAGAAAGTTCATCCCCAACCACATAAGGTTGCCTTGAAAACATTGCTCTCAGCAATGAGGTCACCTTGTTGCATATTTATTTATTTATTTATTTCATACAATTATTAGCATAATAGTTTCCCAATTCGCATAATAATGTCATAAATCATAATAAAAAATAATCAAATCAACATAACAAACACTATAATTGGATACATAATTATACAAAATAATAATAATAATATGAGACCAGATGGCGGTGCGCAATCTGTCCAGGAATATTTGTTTAAATCAATGTCATACAATTTAAATTTAAATTACAATAAAACATCAAAAAATAAAATTAATATGAAACACAAATGAAAAAATATCAATAAAATTAAAATTAGATAGCATGTTCGACATAATTTATTGCTGCTCTGTGAAATTGCTCCTTAGAACAGTTAAACAGGTCTAGCGTCGGGTTTGTTGCAATCATGACATTGATAAGTCGCACCGCTCGAGTAAGAGGAGCATGATACGCTGCTGTCGTTCTACTGCTAGGCGGCATAAACAAGTTATGTGATCGAGCACGAATATAATTGTCAGGCACATGAAACCAGATCATAATATATATATATAAGTATGTATTAATATGTGGCGAAATAGCACGTAACCAGAGCCACGAAAAAATGCATAAAAAACAAACTCTGGTAATATGGTACTCCGATTGCATCATAAATTTTGTTATCTTTATAATATAAAAATTAGACAAATAAATAGTGGTGAATCAACGTCGAGCATTTCGTTTATAGCGACGACGTCCCATCATTCGCCATAAATGTAATGATTTACTGTACTTTAAATTTGTATTATGCAAATATTGGCCGTGTGGTTTCCGGCAGACTAGAATAGAATCACTCCGTTTCTTCCCGTGGATGTCGAATAAGGCGACTAAGGGAAATACATTAACAAATATCGATCAGAATCAGATCGCATGTGGTGGAAAGCATTTAGAAAGGCCTATACCCAGCAGTGGGTTGATACAGGTTGATAATGATGATAGTCTATAAATAGAAACTAATTAATTACAATAAAAAATACATTACCACATTAGAAATGATGAAAAATAACGCAAAGAACTTCATTTTGGTCTCCTCCAATTGCACGCAGAAAATTAAATATAATTATGACGTTTCGAAAAGTAATTTCTATCCTTATATATTATTGTCATTGCATACATGATGTTTACCAGAAAAATAATGATTAATTATATTATTTAAACAGCTGATGTTATTGTTAAATAATGAAATGGATACGCTCGTTATAGCACAGACGTATTTACTGGAAGAAATGCGTCAAAACATGACTTCATCATAATCATTTCATCATAATAAGGACGTAAATCGACATATCTACATTCTCTGTCTGTTGAGGAGCTCGATCGAAAACGCAAGTTAAGCAATATCGACCATAGCCTATCTATAAATCCATACTAATATTATAAATGTGAAAGTGTGTTTGTTTATTTGTTTGTCCTTCTTTCACGTCGAAAGTAACAAACGGATTGACATGTCTTTTTTTTTGAGATAGTTTAAGGCCTGGAGAGGGGCATAGGCTACTCTTTATCCCGGAAAAGCATTTTATTCCCACGGGAAAAAATAAAGTTTATAATCCTTTTTCCTTCTTTCACGTCAAAGGGAACCTAAGTACAGAGATGATTTTTTTAGGCTACTTTTTATCCCGGAAAGACATCTTAATTCCATGGGAAAAAATAAATTTTGTAATCATTTGTTTTTACCCGACTGCCAGGAAGGGTTATGTGTTTAGCGCGTATCTTGTATGTATGTAATATTCTTTATTACCTTGTATCTCTAGAACCGTTGAATGGATTTTCACATTTGAGGTATCGTTAGATTTGTCTTAATAGCCCGAGTGTTCTTAGGTAGGTGAAATATAAAAAAAAAACAATATAGCGGCTGTTTGAAGCCATAATGTGAGGAAATAAAAATAAATCTACCAGGCATATTAAGTGGGGTATCAAAATGAAGGATTTTAAACACTGATTCTAAGTATGTACATAACTTGCATTTTTAATATTAAATGGAACGATAAATAAAAAAAGAATTAAATATTTTTTTCTACCAAGCATATCGAGTGGGGTATCAAAATGAAGGATTTTAATCTCTGATTCTAATAAATATATTGATTCTAAATATATGTTTTTTATATATATAACTTGTAGTTTGAATTCTAAATAGAACGATAATAAAAAAATGAATAACGTACTCAAAGTGACATAAAAATCATAACTTTCATTTTTAAAACTGAGAAACACTCCTTTTTCAAAGTTGGTTAATAAATAGGAAATATAGATTAAGTATAATAAAGGTATTAAACTTTGCATTTGTATTAAATTAACTAAAAAGACATAAATAAAATAATAATTTAAAAAACAAAAAACCCGCCTGCATGGATAACTACAATTAAAAATCAACTGAATAGACTGAAACAAGATAAAAATTCAATGATAAGGTATTTAAAAAAGCAATGATTAGGTAGGTACTTAAAACTAGAAACGTAAATTGAAACACTACAAAACCTATGTACCTACGTATTGTACACTTAGAAATATCAGCACGGTAGTCTTTCAATTTTTTGCAACAGTATAAACAGAATTGCAGTCGGAGGCATGAAATTAAGTGCTTCTATATGATAAATTATTATCTCTTTGCGCATGCCTCCGACTGCAATTCTGTTTATACTGTTGCAAAAAATTGAAAGACTACCGTGCTGATATTTCTAAGTGTACAATACGTAGGTACATAGGTTTTGTAGTGTTTCAATTTACGTTTCTAGTTTTAAGTACCTACCTAATCATTGCTTTTTTAAATACCTTATCATTGAATTTTTATCTTGTTTCAGTCTATTCAGTTGATTTTTAATTGTAGTTATCCATGCAGGCGGGTTTTTTGTTTTTTAAATTATTATTTTATTCTATCACGTCGAAAGGAACCAACGACATGATTTTTTTACAGGGGATAGTTTCCGGTCTAGAGAGTGACATAGACTACTTTTTATCCATGTTGTTCCTATAGGAAAAAAGTTTCATTAAAATAATGACCACGTGGGCGAAGCCGCGGGTAACAGCTAGTAAATAATAAATAAATATTCCCTGGACAAACTATGCACGGTCATCTAGCCCCATACTAATCAAAGCTTGTACTATGGGTATTAGATAACTGGTATAATACTTGTATACATTTTTTTGTACATACATATATGTTTGACGAGCTCGGTGGCGTAGCAGTCAATAACGCGGCTTCGACACCAACGCTCGTGGGTTCGATTCCCACATAGGACAAACATTTGTGTGCATGAACATGTCTGTTTGTCTTGGTCTGGGTGTTTTCTATGTATCATTATGTATAATATTTACAAAAAAAATGTGTTTCCGTATGTTTATCAGTTGTCTAGCACCCATAACACAAGCTTCGCTTACTTTGGGGCTAGATGGCGCTGTGTAATTTGTCTGACAATATTTATTATTATTATTTAATACATAGAAAACACCCATATTTGTCCTGTGCGGGATCGAACCCACAACCCCCGAGTCAAAGTGGCCATTGCTAACCATTCGATTATCGAGTTCTTTATAACAATACGGGCCAAATTGCGCTGAGTGCGGAGTCGTAGAAGTTGTGCATTATGTTTTGGAGGAATGCGCCTGGATTGTCAATGTTAAGAAAACAGCATTCACATGTAAAACATACGATGTTTATTTCTGACCATATCAGTTAATCCGAATTGCTAGAATGCCAAGAAGTTATATTTATGTCAAAAATAACGTTGTCCAAATAATTCTTAGATTAGTTTTACTACTCGTTACTCCTACACTACGTATTTATTTAAAAATGTAAGTTAGTTATAAATATTTTAAAAAATAGAAAAATTCACCTCCCGCCTAGGATTTGAACCCACGACCTCTCGATTACCGGTCGAGTGCTCTTTCAACTGAGCTACCAGGATGGTTTGTGTTGTGACTCACGCAGTAAAATATAAAATGCAAAAATTCGCCACCAACACAAACCTTCCTGGTAGCTCAGTTGGAAGAGCACTCGTCCGGTCGTCGAGAGGTTGTGATTCAAATCCTACCTAGGTAGGGAGGTGATTTTTTAAAAATATTTATAATATTCTGGCAAGGTGGCCGAAACAAATATATAAATAATAATAATAATAATGTGTGTCCGCTGGGCAGCTTGTGTGGCGAGCTGTTGTGTGAGTAGCGACACCACGGACCCGAGTCTCCAGAGAGTCGGTCAGGGCTTCGTATCCGACGTGTCTTCATCGGTCGGAGTGTAAACACAAGAAGGCCCGCAGGACTCTCAGCTCTGGCTTGCCTTCATTGGCCGTCCAGAGAGGCCGTCCGCTAGAGCTATATGCTCCAGGGGTGGAAGTGTTAAAGGGCATCACGCCGCGAGTAACTTCGGAGAAAGCGCAGCACACCTCTCGACATCCCTGAGTCACTCACACCGGTGTTGCCCCCGGCCGTTTTCCTGGCATTTCGGGGGCCCATCTAGTGAGTGGCAAGCCACCGCCTGCCGCAAATAACTAGCAATAAAAGCAGTTATAGCAGGCGTCCGTCCCTCTTCTGTAATATGCCCGGTATTAAGTTACCCCAAATCTCATCTCAATAGCCCATTTATTTTCCATCACACTTCGCAATAGTCTCAACGCCTGCCGAGACCTGCTCATGGGTATGTCGTTCCATTGACATATCCTGGAGCGGGTCACGGCGGGCGTACAACATTACATCAAACTTCTCAAAGGGGCCTCTACGCGTTGGATCCATATCCTCGCGCACGCCTATCAAATGACCGGGCTTGACCCGTGATTAAAAAGAGATACATAATAATGTAAGTTAGTTGTTGTAATTATGGGGTGACATAGTATCATCAAACCGGTGAACCAGAAGAGTCATGGAGTGGTGCCATGGGCCAACACACAATGGACAACCCGCAACGCGTTGGGTGGACGACATCAGAGGGGCAATTCTCGTAATTAAAATATAGTCAGTAGTTCAGTTTCGATCCAGTCTCGAACTCACAAATGTCACATTTGGTATTCTCGTAACACAATATGTAACTTCAAAATTAAATTTAAGCGGGATTATATCGAAATATGAGTGAAAATTAAACAAACTAAGAATGTTACTTTTCCAACAACAAGAAATTGACAATAATTTATTAATGAAATTAACTATATAATTTTAGTCAATTCACAATTCAATCTCGAATCGGTTAACTTTGAATCTGCGTTCGTAGAAAAATTACTAGAATTGGCCTTCTGGCGTCACGTAGGTCGCAACTGGATGCAAGTGGCACGGAAGAGGCAAAAATGGAAAGATATGAAGGAGGCTTAATTCCTACAAAGGATAAAGTAACGGGTGCTATGGATGGATCGAACGTTATTCTTAGTAGGGTCGTTTAGTTCACGGCGTTTGGTTGCAAGACGTCCACAAGGTGAGGCCTTTAAGTGTGAGGTCGTGAGCGAGGGCTTTAAGCCTAGCTATGCCACAGGCTATATTTTATTTTAAATTGCACCCGCGTAAAGCTGGGGCGGGTCGCTATGTAATATAATGATGAAGTCATATTTTGACGCAAGTATTCTTATTAATACGTCTGAAATACATTGATTACATCCATTTTAATATAAAAAGAACATCAGCTGTTTCAATATCATTAATAATTATTTATTTTTATTGTAAACTTCATATTTATTATGCATCGAAAATAGTATATAAGGGCAGAAATAGTTTTTGAAACGTCATATTTTATTCTGCATACAATCTGTGAAGACCAAAATGAAGTCTCTTGGGTTATTTTTCATCTTTTCTAGTCTGGTAATGTATTTTATTTTTATAATAATATTTTATTTATATATTAATTAGTTGTTATTGATGTGGTTTACTCTATCTATATAATATATAAAAATAAATTTTCCTATGTCAAGGCATCACGCGTAATCGGCTGGACCGATTTCGCTATTCTTTTATGTTGTAATTGTTATTGTCAGGAGAAGATTCTTATAAAAGAAAAAAAATAAGAAAAATAGAAATTTTAAGGAAAATGAACGAACATGTTAACTTTTCTAAATTTAAGTTTATGTCGTTTGACAGAACTGTCCGTCATTTGACAGAGGATCGGGCTGGGATTGCGTGAATCCAATTCGAATTCAAGATTCATTGTTAAGGAGACAGTACATCCATCGGGACAGCTAGTGATTTATATAAACCGAGTTTTAATAAAAGTACAAGTAGAATTTTTAAAATGAAAGTTAATTCAAAATTATTCAGAAACTATAAAAATAAACAAACATGACAATAGTAACTAAATAGAAAAATAATTATATTTATGGGTTAGGCAGAGCCGCGCTATCGAAACCAAAGAGTAGTTTCATGGAATGAAATCTTATACCGCGGATGCACATACTTGTGACACGAATAATCGTGATTATGATTTTTGATCTTAACCAAACCATAACGGTGCTGAGGAATCTGTCCAAGCGGTCAGCAATGACCTCATAATAAAAGCTTTTCGCTTAATTTGGGACTAGATGGCGCTGTGTAAATTGTCCAGAAATATTTATATAATATAATGATAATATTATATAAAAATTAGTCGACACGTCCTATAACCAGAAGGCTGGCCATTACCTTGCTCAGAGAATAAGTATAGCTATTCAGCGAGGTAATGCTGCCAGTGTTCTGGGTACACTGCCGAAAGACAACGATCTTGGGGATATTTTTTATTTTAGATTAGATTTAGTTTAATATACATTTTAATAATAACTGTAAAAATTATAAATACCAATATTTGACATATTATTATAATAATGTTTGTTTTTTTGTCTACAGGTCCTTTTCACCAATGCGGCACCAAATTTTAATGTATACAGTAAGTTACAGTTTCAGTCTATGACAAACTCGGTAGTCGAACAAGGGGCCATCCATAAATTACGTCACACGGTAAGGGGAAGGGAGGGGGTCGACGAAGTGTGATATTGTGTGACAAGGGGGTGGGAGAGATCCTGAATTTCATGACGTGACATTTCAAAATCTATTATAATCTAAGTGTTAATTACACGAACTTTGAACTATTATATTGCAAAATATGTAACGTCACACTAAGGAGGGAGTCTCACAAATGTGACCAGCTGTGACAAGGACGGGGGGAGAGGTCAAAAATCATGAAATTCGTGTGACGTAATTTATGGTTGGCCCCAGTGACTACTTTGTCTCCGAGGTCGCGGGTTCGATCCCCGCACAAGACAATCATTTGTGTGCATGAATATGTCTGTTTCTTTTGCTCTGGGAGTTTTCTATGTATTATAAGTAAGTATTTACAAAAAAAAAATGTATTTGAGTAAATTTGTCAGTTGCCTGGCATTTTGCCTGTCTTTAATTTGGGGTGTAAGTGGTTCATCAACATCTTTGAACCAAAGCCAACTTCACCTGAACGCGGTGCACCCTGCTGACTGACAAACGAAGCTCTGGCGAAAAGAGAGGTAGGGAGCGTAATTGTAAGCTACCCGACTGGGGAATGTACCTCCATCTCACAGAATACCGCAGCCAAATAACGGTTCCCTTGAGGGCTGTTGTGTTCCTGCGAGTGAGTGAGGTCACCAGAAAGGAAGGAGATGCTGCGATGGCAGCGGAGGTGGCGGCGCGCGAGCGATATTTTAAGTTGCGAACGTTAATATGGCTACGGTAACCGCTTCACATCAGGCGGGCCGTATGCTTGTCTGCCACCCGACGTAGTATAAAAAAAAAAGTTGTCTAGTACCCATAGTACAAGCTTTGGGTTAATTTATGACTAGATGGTACTGTGTAAATAGCCCAGAAAAAAAAGTTTTTTATACTGTGTAATAGGCTTCCCACCATCTTTAGAGGCTAAGCCAACCTCACCTAAACGTCATGCAACCTACCGATGAGGCTCTAGCATAAAGAGAGGTAGCGCAGGGTAATAGGTTATTTGGTTTACATAAATGATAAAAGTATTTGGAAATGAATTGCTCTTGTTATGTTATATTAATGATTGTATTTGTATTTAATGTAACGATATTGGCAATTAAAAGAGTCGGCCTTGAGTTTCTTGCCAGTTCTTCTCAAGAAGCCCCGTCGCCGGAACTGGCACTTAAATTCACTTTCACATTCAAGATAGTGTGATGAAAGTGAATCTAAGCTCTGCGGATTTAGAGTAGTAATGATTTACACATGTTTCTTATATTTAGTTTGTATGACGTTTCTAAGTGCTTTATAAAGTCCAAGGAATAAAGATATTTTGACTTTGACTTTGACTTTGAACAACATTTTTTTCGGTTTGATATGTAGCGACGTCTCAATAATATAACCATAAGTGAAAGAATTACTTCAATGGCACAAAAATCTCTCCAGATAGGTATGTTAATTTGATAATCACAATTTTGGACTTTCCCGGAAACGCTCCATACAAAAGGCTACTGAGTTATGACGTCACAGGTTTGTATTTTGTATGCATCAAATCAGAAATTTGTACGACAGCTATGTTAAATATTGCGTTTATGTAATTAATATCATAATAAAAGTTACAGTATTTTTTGTTGCTTCTCCAATGGAAATATTATTATTAATAATTTCATACTTTTAAAATGGACTTTCCCGCCAAATTTCGATCGACCCTAAAGTAAGTCGGAATGGAAGATATTAGAATGAAAGTTTGCATATCTTTATGGTATTGTGTATTTTACGATAAGGTTAAATAATTTATAAAAAAATTTAACATTGTCAAATAGCCTATTACAAGCTGTCCGACTGGGGAAGTACCTCCACTTCACAGAATCGTTGTCAACACTTATTCATCTTACTGCTAGGATACGGGCAGGGCCTGATAAACCCTTACAAACAAACCCTTAGGCTAATTAGACTGCAGCCTAGGGCGCGAGGATGGGGGGGGCTGAAATCGTGTCTTCCCATGGACTATTTATCTAGCATCATTGCAACTACCCTACATATTTCAACTAGACCGAGACAAAACACTAAAACTAAATGCGATGTGAACTGAATAAGCTTGGGAGCCACTGATTTTAACAATAAATAAATACTGACTTGTGACTCGAATCAGTCGGTGCTCTCGTCCTCATAATTAGCCTAGGGCGGTCAGAACTCTTGATCAACGTACCCTATACCTAACGGCTAATGCGCCCCGTGTGCCAACCTTCCGGTTATATCACGGGTTGCGAGTCTCTCGTCCAGTAAATCAACCAGACGAGAGGACCTTTACCTGCACCTGCGCTCAGTAAACCAACCGAGCACGCAAGCGTAGCAGGTCTTACTCCGCTTTCACCTGCATGCAGGCTACTTACGTACTCTTGAGTCGAGAACTCTTGATCAGTCGCCTCCTCAAATCAATCAAAAAGGTTTAGAGCATAATCCACCGCGCTGCTCAACTGCGGGTTGGGGAGGCCAGTGTTTTCAAGCCGCCAAAGCTGACTTGGCTTAACGAATGTCATCTAATGATAACAACCGGAACCGACGGCTTAACGGACCCTCCGAAGCACGGAGGAGCTCGAGATAAATAAACCCATCTATGGACAGGCTACAGTCGACGTTGCTTAACTTGCGTGTTTGATTAAGCTGACACGCGTAACGCCATCGAGTTCCTCACAGAATACCGCAGCCAAATAAAAATTTCTTTGAGGGTTGTTGTGTTCCTACGAGTGAGTGAGGTCAACATTAAGGAAGGAGTTCCTGTGTTGGCGGCGGGGAGTCGCGGCACGCGAGCGATATTTCATATATTACACGCGAGCGTTGATTTGGCTTCGGTAACCACTTCACATCAGGCGAGCCGTATGCTTGTCTGCCATCCGACGTGGTATAAAAAAAAGGTTAACCAGCTTTCTTGTCATATTCCAGATATAAACCAACAAGCAAATTCAGGTGATAATGGCAACTCGTCCAACGCAATCTGCATCGATGGAGATAACGATACTGCTACAGCAGCACCTCCCACGGAGGCTCCAACAACGCCTCCGGTACCAGCTACAATAGCTCCAACAACAGCACCAACACCATGCCCAACATCAGCGCCACCTGTTGCTACGGCACCAACATCTGTACCAACTGCACCAACATCTGTACCAACTGCACCAACATCAGCGCCAACTGTTCCAACTGCACCAACAGCACCAACATCTGTGCCAACAGCTCCGACCGCTGCGCCAACATCAGCTCCATCAGATTGTTAAAATATCTGTTTTAAAATTGATTTCGACCAAATTATCTGATATATTTAAACATTAAATTTAACAAATTTCCTGATCTTTAATGACGTTTCTCATTTAAATCTTTAGAAAGTAATGAAAATATAAACAAACTTGTTGACCCGTTTTTTAGGGTTCCGTACCCGAAGGGTAAAAAGGAACCCTATTACTAAGGCTCCGCTGTCCGTCCGTCCGTCCATCCGTCCATCTGTCACCAGGCTGTATCTCATGAACCGTGATAGTTAGAGAAATATTTAAGGGGGCTCTCATACAACAAACGTGAATTTTGCTCGTTTTTACTCGCAATTAATAACGGCAATTGGTAGACCTCTGAAATACTCACTTAATATTTAGTTATATATTCACTTTAAAAATAAATAATTTAATAAAAATAAAACAAATATTTAAGGGGGCTCCCATACAACAAACGTAATTATTTTGCCATTTTTAGAGTTCCGTAGTAAACAAGGAACACTTATAGTTTCGCCATGTCCGTCTGTCCGTCCGTCCGTCCGTCCGTCCGCGGCCTAGCTCAGAGACGTTTGATACTAGAAAGCTGTAGTTTGGCATGTAGACACATATTAACTATGCTGACAAAGTGGTAGAATAAATTTCTGAATATTTTTTTCGAGGTACCTCCCCTACACGTAAAACGGGGATGATTTTTTTTTTGCACCTACTCCATGTTGTGGGATAGGAAACATTGGAAGTGTGGGAATATCATTTTTCGATATTGTAATCTGTTTGTGAATTATTTACATTTAACGTGCAAATCTTTGTTAGATGCAAGTGTCCCCCCCCCCCCCCCCCGTGTCATCGAAACTGTTATATTTAGAAATGTGAAAAAAATCATGGAAGTAGTCCATATAGTGAATTTAAAAGGAAAACTATCACGGCTAAGTAGACTTTACAAGTGACAGAGTAATAGCCGACGAACTTATAATATAAAATGTATTGCAAGACGAATAGAATTGTGTAGTACATTACCAGAGGCTAGATGGCGCTCGTACCGAAACACGCCGTTCGCTATTGAACCTTACGACTTTTTTAGATAATGTTTTTTGATAGTGTTTTTATAGATAATGGTACGGAACCCTTCGTGAGCGAGTCCGACTCGCACTTGGCCGATTTTATAGATAATGGTACGGAACCCTTCGCCATGCTTTTATAAATTATGTTTATAAGTATATACTTAAACTTAAACATGTTTAAGTTTAAGTATATACTTATGTTTAAGTTTAAGTATATACTTATAAACATAATTTATAAAAGCATGGCGATCATATTCTGTTGCCAGCAAAGAAAATATGGTTGATATTCTCTTCTTCAAGATCACACTCACGGATGGTGGAGTCAAGGATTCTCAGTCGTCTTCAATGTATCAATTTAATCCCATTAAAATTAAACTTTGAAGTTTCATATTTGTGGCACGAGAATACCAAACGTGACATTTGCGAGATCGAGACTGAATCGATATTGAATTTCGATTGCATTTTAATTACGAGAATTGCCCCTCTGAGCTCGAGCATGGGGTATATTTTTTACGGGACGCGGGCCCACCACACATTCCCACCACTGTGTCTCCTGTGTAGCCAGGATTAACAGCGGCGACCGCCAAAAAATGCAATGAACAGTGAAGTCCATTGCATTCACTGGAGTAAAACTACGGTACCTATTGGAACTCATAACGAATATATCAGAAGAAATTAGTAGTACAACACCTACTAATTTCTTCTGATATATTTCGTGCGATTCATCATATTATTTAATATCAATCATGAATCGCTTTATTTGAAGTTATACTATTTATAAAACCATATATGTACATCTGTTTATGTGTAGTTGCTAAAATAAACAGTTTAATATCATGGTAATTATTTAATAATCTCTAATCGGTCACTGTGACAGCGACAGCTAGAGCGCTTGCGTAGCGCCATATTGAAATGGCGGTAATTCAAAGCTTTCTTACTGTTTTAATCAACAATGGCTGGGCAAGGAATATTATCTCCACAAACAAATAAATTACTGGAAAAAAATCATCGATGGGGCTTCACTTGTTTATGATTCAGTTGAAGCTCATAATTGTGAACAATTGAAAAGGTGGCTAAAATATCATGGGCGGACGCAAATAGGGAAAAAAAGTGTTTAGTTATTGTGTGCGGTATTGTATCATCAAAGTAGTGTCACGGGAAATACATTTTTTCCTATGACACTACCAGTAGAGTCACGGGAAAGAAAAAAATCCCATGACACTACTGATAGTGCCAAGCAGTAGTGCCAAGGGCAATAAAGGGTTAAAAGTGACCACTATTAGCGTTAATAGACATTTAAACATCAACATTTGAAGTACGTACTAAGTAGTTTAAAAATTTGTGCGGCTTGTACGATTACTCATTAGTATCAAAGCTAGTACTGTTTGTATAGTAACGGGCTCATCCGACCACGACTTCAACGCGACCGATCTAGAGCAGTCGGTCTCGACTGCAACATGCGGTCCGTCTATGGCCAGCCTTAGACGTGTTGCACATAAAAAAAACACAGAGTGTATCTAACTAAGCAAATATTTTGAACTGCTATCGACTTATTGATATGTATATTGAACACAAGATGAAGTCGCCGCACTAGCAGGCTCCCTTGCTCCCGCCACCAACGTAGACCCCATCTATAAGTACTGTGATAAGTCGCCAATACTTTTTTTTATACCACTAAAACGGTCCCCCTGATGGAAAGCAGTTACCGTAGCCTATGGACGCCTGTAACACCAGAGGCATCACATACGCGTTGCCGACCCTGTAAATACCTCTTTACGCCTTTTTTGAATAACCCCATGCTGTAGTCTCCTGGGAAAACCTCAACAGGCAGTTCATTCCACAGCTTGATAGTAGAAAACTTCTCTGGAACCGTAGAACCCCCTTACCACCAACTCTTATTGCGATTCAATAACTAAATATAATGCTTATTCATACCAATGAATAAGCGACTCTATTCAATTTGAAATAGAGTCGCTTATTCCTTGGTATGAATAAGCATTCTACTCAGTTATTGAATCGCAATAAGAGTTGGTGGTAAGGGGGCTCTACGTGACCACTTCGGTCCTAATGTGTGAGGATGAATTCCCTGTCGATGGTGAGCGGTGCGACAGCAAGAGGATGCCGTGGGCATTATGCCAAATAACTCCTCTGAACACACCCCATTGTACATACGGTAGAACACACAAAGGGACGCAAAATCTCTTCTCAGACTCAAAGATTCTAAACCGTCCGTCAATTTCAAAATGATACGGATGGAATAGGCCAAAGTTTCAACATCACACTTTCTATTATAATGTAATGCTGTATTTGTGTTGTGTATGTGTGATGTTGAAATAAATATATTTCTATTCTATTTCTAATAGTGTTTCTAATAGCGCAAAATGACGACTTAGACGCCTTACCACCATAAGGCGTCTAAGTCGTCATTTTGCGCTTTTGTTCATATCACACTTGTTAATTATAAATCTGGCGGGGCTATGTCGCTGCTTACGGCCGTTGGTCAACATGAAACGTCTATATCAGCGAGTCGCGTTTCCGTTAGTCTACGCGATGCCCCTCCCCCGCCGCCCCGCCCGGCCCCGATGCAAACTTAAGGTCTTAGCAGCGAGCTGACTATATACGCTAATTAATGACATGCGATTCAAGTTTCTATGACTTATAGTTTTGAAGTTATTAAGTAAGACGATATAGATCAGTTCGTTACAGTCCAGTTTTTACCACCAACTCTTATTGCGATTCAATAACTCAATAGAATGCTTTTTCATACCAATGAATACGCGACTCTATTTTATTGGAAATAGTGCCGCGTGCAGGTGAAGTTTATTTTTATTTTTATTTAAACTTTATTGACCATAGAATAAGGGTACAAAAGGCGGACTTAATGCTAAGAGCATTCTCTACCAGTCAACCTTTGGGAAAATCAGATAAAACTCGAATGCGGTACACAAAATAACAGTAATGAACATACACAGAATTAATACCGATGAAAAGTAAAATTATATATGATACATAGACATAATATGCTAATTATACACATATACAAAATCATACACATATACATAGTTATATACATATACATAGTTATACACATATACATAGTTATACACATATACATAGTTATACACATATACATAGTCATACACATATACACAACCATACACATATACATATACAGAAATAAATATAACAGTAAATAGGAAAATGATGATTATTGCTTGGATAAATTCTCAAATAAAAAAGCTTGAACATTTTTTTTGAAAGTAAATTTACTAGAAGATTCTCTGATGGAATCAGGTAACGTGTTCCAGAGACGTGATGCTTGCAATGTAAAAGAGTCTGACATGAAGCCAGAACGAAAAAGTGGAGTATAGAGTACTAGAGAGTTATTAGACCGGAGTTCGCGATCATGGGTGTCACGGAGATACTGAAATTTACATTTCAAGTAATCGGGAGAAAGAGGGTTAAAAAGAATAGAGAAAAGGGTGCAAAGTAATCTCTGTTGTCTACGCTGGCGGATAGGAAGCCATCTAAGTTGAGACCGATACTGCGATATATGATCAAATTTGCGGAGACAAAATATGAAGCGGATAGCATTATTGATAAGTCGGTCTAACTTATTGAGAAGTTCTTCATTCAAATCAGGATAACAGACATCAGCATAATCAATGAGCGGAAAAATAAGAGATGTGACCAGTGTGACCTTAGTATGGATAGGTAGAAAGTTCCTGAACCGATTAAGAAATCGTAATGTAGAAGTAACTGCACGGCTAACTTCAGCAATTTGTGTTATCCAGCTCAACGTAGAGTCAATGTGGAGACCAAGGTTTTTGACACTAAGACTTAACGGAATGGCAGAATTATCAAACAAGATAGGCGATAAATTACCGGAATCAAAGTTAGCGACCTGCTTAGAACTACCCACTAAGATAGCCTGACATTTTACAGGATTTACAGGTATTCCAAAATCTTTAGACCAAGAGCTAATGATATTCAAATCAGTATTCAGCTGTGCAATTGCGGTATTTACTTGCTCTACAGGTGTTTGAACGTATATTTGTAAATCATCAGCGTATAAATGGTAAGAGCAACTTAGCGAGAAAGACAATAAATTTATAAATATAGAAAATAATAAGGGTGACAATATTCCACCTTGGGGAACGCCAGCAGTGAGATCATTCCAGTCAGATAAGTCACGACCGAGACGCACAGCCTGCTGACGACCACGAAGATAAGATGTAAACCAACTCAGAGCGACGGATGAGAAATTCAGCGACTCGAGGATAGCAAGAAGAATGTCGTGATCTACCATGTTGAAAGCGTTGGAAAAATCAATAAGCACAATAATGGTGACCAACCTGTTCTCCATGCCTATTCTGATATCCTCGGTGACTTTAAGAAGTGCAGTAGTTGTACTGTGTCCAGACCGAAAGCCAGACTGAAATGGAGTGAGAAGAGAGTAAGAGTGAACAAAAGAAGATAATTGCCTATGTGCAGCAGCCTCTAAGATTTTTGAAAGGAAAGGTAATATAGAAATAGGTCTGAAATTATTCAATTGAAGTGGAGTAGGAATTTTAGGAAGAGGAAAAACGTAAGCTTTGCCCCAAAGAGTTGGAAAGCTACCTGTCAAGAAAGAAAAGTTTATGATGTGAGCAATGACAGGAAGAAGTTGATCTATAATACATATAACCATTTGTCTACTCACATCATCACAACCGACTGCTTTAGATTTTATAGACAGGATAATCTTGCGTATCTCATCCATGGTCACTGGGGAAAATAAGAAAGGACTGCTATTGTGAGATTGAGCCTTGGAAGAGATTTTTGAGATGGTTTGAGATTTGATCCACGGGTCGATGGATGGAGTAGAAGAGAAATGATTGTTAAAATCATTTAGAGAAAAGGGGGAACTAAGAGGTTGAGTGGGGCACTTGCCCACACCAAGAGAATGGAGAAACTTCCATACATTGGCTGACGACGAATTCGCAATATTATTATGAAAATGTTGTCGCTTAGCTGCTCTTACCACTTGGTTACAGCGGTTTCGCGCTATCTTGTAGAGATTCCAGTTAACATCCGTTCTATCCCGTTTGAAAGAACGAAAGGCTCTATCGCGTCGCGTCATGGCCATCCGAACATCCCTACCGGTCCAAGGAGCAGGTGGCCGCTTTACTTTTATAGCTTTTAAGGGTGCGTGAGCATCGAACAGTTCGAGCAATAACTGATTAAAGTGAGAGACTTTCTCAAGTTGGCTTTGGTTCAAAGATGTTGATGAACCACTTACACCCCAACAATGAATAACCCCATGCTGTAGTCTCCTGGGAAAACCTCAACAGGCAGTTCATTCCACAGCTTGATAGTAGAAAACTTCTCTGGAACCGTACAACCCCCTTACCACCAACTCTTATTGCGATTCAATAACTAAATAGAATGCTTATTCATACCAATGAATAAGCGACTCTATTCAATTTGAAATAGAGTCGCTTATTCTTTGGTTTGAATAAACAATGTATTCAGTTATTGAATCGCATTAAGAGATGGTGGTAATCGGGCCATGCGATTCATGTTCGTATGACTTATAGTTTTGTAATTATTAAGTAACACGATATAGATCAATTCGTTACAGTCCAGTTTTCTGTCCCCTTACCACCAACTCTTATTGCGATTCAATAATTGAATAGAATGCTTATTCCTACCAATGAATAAGCGACTCTATTTTAAATGGAAAGAGTAGCTTATTCATTGGTATAAGCAATAAGAGATGGTGGTAAGGGAGGGGGGGGGGGGGGGGGGGCGAAGATCGTAGGTTTAAGTGAAATGACAAACACCTTCAGCCTAGTCGGGAGGGCTCTATTGTATTTACCAGCTAAGCTACACAATTACCGCAAAAGCTAAAGTTTGATTATTTTGTGTAGGGTGTAAGTGATTCATCAACGTCTTTGAACCAAAGCCAACTTCACCCAGCTGACTGACAAACAAAGCTCTGGCGCAAAGAGAGGTAGGGAGCGTAATTATAAGCTACCCGACTGGGGAATGTACCTCCACCTCACGGAATACCGCAGCCAAATAACGGTTCTCTTGAGGGCTGTTGTGTTCCTGCGAGTGAGTGAGGTCACCAGAAAGGGAGGAGATGCTGCGATGGCACATAGTAATTGCCTTCAGCTTCAGCGGTAGGGTCCCACGTGCCAGACAATACTGTTATTTACCTCTTTGTATGACTGCAACACACATGTTCTCCTTCGTGTATCACCATTATCTTATCTTATCTTATCTTATATTAAAATCACTCACAATTAGTGGTTTTATGAACGTTTCATGTCAAAAAATAAAACAATTCGCTAATTTTATTATTATTATTTTAATGTTATCCCAATTTCGCGCGCAGATTAACATCCAAGATGGGAGGAAAATGTGGAATTCCCGGTTTGGGGTTATCTGTAAAAAAAAAAACAAAATAAATAAATATTTCAGGACAATTTACACAGCGCCATCTAGTCCCAAATTAAGCGCAAAGCTTATGTTATGGGTACTAGACAACTGACAAATGTACTTAAATACATTTTTTTTTTGTAATATTTGCTTTGTAATACATACTTATGATACATAGAAAACACCCAGACCAAGACAAACAGACATGTTCATGCACACAAATGTTTGTCTTGTGCGGGAATCGAACCCGCGATCTCGGAGTAAAAGTGACTATTGCTAACCATTCGACCACCGAGCTCGTCGAAATATATTAATAGTAATAATATAGCCCACAGGGCAGCTTGTGGCGAGCTGTTGGTGAGTGCCAGTGCGTGATATCGTTACTCCAGAGAATCGGTCAGGAACTTCTTCTCTTCAGGAACTTTGTCTCGTCGCGTCGGTCGGAGTGCAAACCCAAGAAGGAAGGATGATGCCTCTGGTTTTACATGCGTCCATAGGCTACGGTAACTGCTTTCTACCAAGTGGACCGTATTTTTTTTTTTTTTTATTTTTTTTTATACTACTTCGGGTGGCAGACAAGCATACGGCCCGCCTGATGTGAAGCGGTTGCCGTAGCCATATAAACGCTCGCAACATAAAATATCGCTCGCGCGTCGCCACCTCCGATGCCCACGCAGCATCTCCTTCCTTTCTGGTGGCCTCACTCACGCGCAGGAACACAACAACCCTCAAGGGAATTGTTATTTGGCTGCGGTATTCTGTGAGGTGGAGGTACATTCCCCAGTCGGGTAGCTTACAATTACGCTCCCTACCTCTCTTTTCGCCAGAGCTTCGTTTGTCAGTCAGCAGGGCGCACCGCGTGCTGGTGAAGTTGGCTTTGGTTCAAAGATGTTGATGAACCACTTACACCCCAAATATATGCTTGTTTTTCACCTTAGTAGTACAAAAAAATTACAAATATGGAAGCGTTGGAATATAGTTAAGTGAAAGAGCTCCCAGGGGCCCTTACGCCGAAGCTGAAGCCGATCCATCACCATCAGATTTATTGAATCCAAATATTGGTTTTCGGTTAAAGTTATTGACAGACATCTTCAGCTTACTCGGTAGAGGTCAGCTTCGGCGGTAGGGCCCCAGAGCCCTATTATCATCATCATCATCATCATCAGGTCATTTTTAGTCTCCATTACAGGAGCACGACCCTCTCTCGTCCGTCACAGACAGGAGGATTTGGCCTATACTCCCCACGCTGGCCAAACGGGTTGGGGAGGCCTGACCGATGTTTTATAATGTATTTTCATTAGTCGCCTTGTACGACATCCACGGGAAGAGATGGAGTGATTCTATTCTAGTCTGCCGGAAACCACACGGCCTTATTAAGGCCGAGTTTATTTATTAAGGTACACCAAAAGGTTACATAATTACATTCAAAATAAGTAATTGTACAACTCTAGGCCCAGCATGTAACCCAAATACATATAGGGTTGCCAACCGTCCCGCTATACTCGGGACGTCCCGTTTCTGAGACCCTCAACAAGACGTCCCGCTCAGCGTGTGAGCGGGACGCTAAATATCCCGCTTTTCGGAATTAACTACGCCCGCACATACATCAAATGCGCAATCTCAAGACAAATACTCGTTTAAAAAGTAACTTAAAGTTCTCACGATAAAGTGTAAATTACACTATAATTATAGTCTATAATCTGTCTTTTTTTTTGTAACTATTATTTAACTAACAAGGTGTCTTATCTTACTTCTCATCCTGATTTGCAAAGAAAAGTTCACGTTTTTTGTATTCTAAACAAAATTCATTATGTACACGCTTTTTAAATCCTTGTTTCGCATTTGAAATCAACATTTTCCGCAAATTCGTATTTTGAAGTTGGCAAGCCTAATTACATGTGAACACAACTTTTACAAGAAATTAACAAAATAAAAAAAATTATCCTACAAATATAACAATATCATAACTTTTAAACTTTCGCGTTGCATGACTGAAATTATAATAAACACGGGAATTAAACGTCAGGCAATAATAAAGGTATGTAAAACAACCTTACATGCATGATCGCGTTGTTGATGTTGACAATTGATTGTCAACAAAGCATGACAATCCTGTAATAATTAACAAGCGCCATGAAACGACTGAACCTTTCGCTTGAGCTTTAAAAGTAAGTCATGATTAATATCCAACGAGTTGTCAAACATCCAAGTCATAACAAAATGTTGATGAGTCAACATTTTGTTATGACTTGGATGTTTGACAGTCAGGGGCCATCCATAAATTACACATATTTTGCAAATTTACATCTAGAATTGCAAATGTTTTTGAGTTTTTCGTTAATAGTTCAAAGTTCGTGTTAACACTTAGATTATAATAGATTTTGAAATGTCACGTCACAAAATTTAGGACCCCTCCCACCCCCTTGTCACACAATGTCACACTTCATAAACCCCCTCCCTCCCCCTTAACGTGTGACGTAATTTATGGATGTGATGCTTGCGTGTCTGTATAATGCTAAATGAGTGGAGCAAGCGGAACGCCTATATCCGCCGGAAAGTCACTCTTGTAAATGAATAGGCTCCAAAACCACTGAACCGATTTTGATGAAACTTGTCACAATTAAAGACCTTGACATGCTTGAGGTTTGTATCAAAAAAAATTGAGATCGATCATGTCCTTGAGGAATGATCGTCAAATACATTTTCCATTGAAATCAATGGATAACATAAACTCAGTTTTCTTTTTTTTTATACTACGTCGGGTTGCAGACAAGCATACGGCCCGCCTGATGTGAAGCGGTTGCCGCAGCCATATAAACGCTCGCAACATAAAATATCGCTCGCGCGCCGCCACCTCCGCTGCCCACGCAGCATCTCCTTCCTTTCTGGTAGCCTCACTCACGCGCAGGAACACAACAACCCTCAAGGGAATTGTTATTTGGCTGCGGTATTCTGTGAGGTGGAGGTAATTCCCCAGTCGGGTAGCTTACAATTACGCTCCCTACCTCTCTTTTCGCCAGAGCTTCGTTTGTCAGTCAGCAGAGTGTACCGCGTGCAGGTGAAGTTGGCTTTGGTTCAAAGACGTTGATAAACCACTTACACCTCAAAATCTACTCGCTCCACTCAACCTCGATTTTGGCCCCGTGGGCTAGAATCTGACCCCCTCCAGATTACCAGATACTTACTGTTTCCACCACCGTGACCACCAGGCATGGCGAAGCACACCATCGACATCATATGCAGCTGTAAATTAAAAGTCAATTTATATATAGCCAAAGCCAAGCTTACCCCGTGCTGGCGAATAGGAAACGAGGCATTGGTGTGTAATTGTTTTTATTTAATCTCATACTGAAATTTACACATTAAAAAACTAAACACAGTATCTTAATGACAGTCTTTACGCACAAGCTATCAAAATAAATATAAAAAGTTATTTTTCGATACAGCTCTTCTATGGACAACTGTATCGTAAAATAACTTTTTTACCATTTCGATACAGCTTCAGCCCTGGATACAGGTATTTTAAACAGGTTGCAATGCAAATACATTGCAAATATGCAAAATTTTTCTACATAATCTGTGAACAGGGCGCCGCGCGGCGCGTCGCGCGTGCGCACTACGCATGCTCGATCTGCAAATGGATTTATATGTATGAATTATAGCTGTTAAATTAACTTCATGGTTGTATTTAAAATATTATTATCATATATTTCATGAGATTAAATAAAGTAGTGTTTGAAACTGCACATAATTAGGTATTAAAATACTCGTGTGGTCTATTATCACATTCGCCTTCGGCTCATGTTATAAACTCACACTCGTATTTTAATAACCCTTATTATGCAACAGTTTCATAAACTACTATTATATGAGAAGGGATCAAGCAAGCATGTGGGTCGACTGATGAAGAGTAATTACCACTTTAGGGTGTAGTGGTTCATCAACTTCTTTGAACCAAAGCCAACTTCACCTGCACGCGGTACACTCTGCTGACTGACAAACGAAGGTCTGGCGAAAAGAGAGGTAGGGAGCGTAATTGTAAGCTACCCGACTGGGGAATGTACCTCCACCTTACAGAATACCGCAGCCAAATAACTATTCCCTTGAGGGTTGTTGTGTTCCTGCGAGTGAGTGACGTCACCAGAAAGGAAGGAGATGTTGCATTGGCAGTTAACGGTGGTGGTGGCAGTGGCGGCGCGCGTACGATATTATATGTTGCGAGCGTTAATATGGCTACGGTAACCGCTTCATATCAGGCGGACTGTATGCTTGTCTGCCACCCGACGTAGTATAAAAAAAAATGCCCATAGAAATCAGTAACAACAAGGGGTCGCCGATCCGTTGCCAGCCTTTTAAGGAAAAATTAACTATATTCTTGAAGGCTCCCATGTCGTATTTATTTGGGAATACTGCTGAGGGAAGTTGATTCCGCAATTTCACAGTTCGTGATAGAAAATGTCTTAATACGCGTACTGCGGTTGATCGCCAATCATTAAGATGATATAAATATAAATAAATAAATATAAATATTGTCAGACAAATTACACAGCGCCATCTAACCCCAAAGTAAGCGAAGCTTGTGTTATGGGTATTAGACAACTGATAAATATACGTAAATATTTTTTTTTTTTGTAAATACATACTTATGATACATAGAAAACACCCAGACTAAGACAAACAGACATGTTCATGCACAAATGTTTGTCCTATGTGGGAATCGAACCCACGAGCGTTGGTGTCATTGACCGCTACGCCTAGGGATGCCAACCTAAGCCTTTTTTTTTACAAGAAATAAAGTATATTTAGGTCTGAGAAGAATATTAAACAGTATTTTAGAAAAATTAACAGTATTTTATTTATTTAATGTTTTAAATACATATTTTTAGAACTTCTCGCACAACTTATTAATTTACAGTCTTTTTAATATTGCATACGCCTCGCCACAATTATGACTAAATTAAAAGAAAAAATGTGTGAGTGTTTAAGTCTAACACTAGTGCATTTTGTTGTTGAAAACAGTATTTTGTATACTTTATTTTTGTTCAACAGTAAAAAGTATAATGTAGTGATAAACAGTATAGTATTATACTGTTTTGCACTACATTATACTTGTTTTTAACAGTATAGTTGGCAACCCTAGCTACGCCACCGAGCTCGTCTATGATCCGATGTCCTGTAATGTCCGAAGTAGTAATTTATTGAGACACCTACCCCACTTAGGTATACCGTCCCCGTTTGGTCGCCTTCGGCTCCACGGAGACGGTATACCTAAGTGGGGTAGGTGTCTCAATAAATTACGGAGACGACCTAACTGGCGTCATCTTCGTCAAAAATCTTAACTTTACTCGCAGGTCGCATTGGTCTCATCCTTTCTAAATATTCAAAAAAGTTTTGCGTTCAATTTACATAAAATCAAAATATTCCCATCAAGACGATAAATATAGTACATATATATAAATGTGTGCATAGCGAACATAACAGTCATTTTGACATAGCACTTAAAGAGACATGTTAACATGAAATTTATTAAACAACATCAGTCACTTCACTTTGAAAATGTGTGTTTGGAACCAAAAAATAAAATTTATCGTCATGGAAAATTACTGCCTAACACTGTCAGATGTATCATATGTGGTCCATCTAATTGTGGTAAAACCAATTTAATTATAGGCTTGCTTTTACATGAGAATGGTCTGAGGTTTAGAAACGTTTATGTTTACTCAAAAACACTTCATCAACCGAAATATCTATTTTTACAAAAAGTTTTGCAATCGGTTCCAGGCATCTCGTTTGCAAAATATTGTGATAAAGAAGAAGTAATTAATCCCCAAGATGCGAAATGTAATTCAATAATTGTTTTTGATGACGTAGCATGCGAAAATCAAAACAGCATGCGTGACTACTTTGCGATGGGCAGACACAGAAATATAGATTGCTTTTATTTAAATCAGACTTATACGAAAATACCAAAACAGCTAATTAGGGATAACGCTAATTTAATAATACTTTTTAAGCAAGATGAAACAAACATGCGTCATGTGTATGACGAGCATGTAAATACAGACATGACGTGGAACCATTTTCGTGAAATGTGTGCAAGAATTTGGAGTGAGCGTTACAGTTACTTGGTCATAAACAAGGATTGTAAAAAAAACGAAGGTTGCTATAGGAACAAATTCGATACATTTGTAGTTTTTGATTAATATTCTTATAAAAACATATACTTGAAACGATTAGAGTTAATCATGATTAAGCACTAGCTTCATAAGGTACTGTATGCTTGTGATATTTATAATGGAGCAAACCTTAAAAAAAACAAATTGTTAAAGCTGCAGAGGCAGTAAAACGAAAAGTAGAAAAGTTACGTGATACCGAAATTCAGAATAAAAATGTACTGGAGACAGTTTTTAAGCCGGTGACTGGTCCTCTTACAGAAATAATTAATGCCAAAAAGAAAAAATATAATGAATATGTTAATAATGACCAGTTCGATTCTTCGATAAACAAAACTCTGGTAAAAGGAAAATCAGGCTTATATAACGATTTCAATAATAATTCATGTAATTAATTTAATTAAATGTAATTTCTCCAAAATCTGATAAAGAAAAAAATGTAGACGTTGAAAAATATGAATATAATGATTCTCAAGAGGAAGGTGATGGTAATGATTGTGATGATGAGGATAACGATACTGATGATAGTATTGAGAACAGTTTTCAGTCAATTGACAATAGCTCGATTTCAAATCAAGATGCCGCATCCTGGTCCTTAAGCAGTGAAGTGCACAAAGACATTCCATTCGGAATTAGACATGATCATGGTAAATTGATGTTAGGCTCTGCTCGTGTAAAAATCGATGATGATTTCATCACAGTTGGTGGACAAAAACATGAAACAACAGCTGGATTAAAAGAATTATTGTGTTCTAAGATTCCCAACTTAAAAATAGTCACTGAGAATGATCTTAAAATTTATAAATCCTTATTAATTTACACAAATGCTCATAGACGAGATTATAATCCCGTAAAGCCAATCAAAAGCAATAAAGGTCAGAAATATTTACAAGTTATTAAACCAATGTTTAAATATCGTAAAGATTCTGATTTAACAGATAGTAGTGTTTCAAAAGGAGAAGGTCTTCCTGTGATGAAAAAACCGGACAAGTGCGAGTCGGACTCGCCCACCGAGGGTTCCGTAGGTACGTAGTATCATTATTAAATTTGATATTTTTCATTATAAATAAGAAATAATGCGTCGAAAAAAATAAATAAAATATATTTTGCAATGTGTACATCAAGCCCTTTCATATGATACCCCATTTGAACTAGTAGTTTCAATTTGAAATTTCGACACCCTATAAAAAATATAGACCCCCTATTTTTTAAGATCTATTTACAAATGTATAGATTTGAGATTTATTCCTGTACTTGTAGTCTATAACGATGTTACTTGCCAAATTTCATAGTTCTAGGTCAACGGGAAGTACCCTATAGGTTTTGATTCCCTTGAGTGTGTCGAAATATGCGTTTTTTGCTGAATAAACGGCCGTAACTTTTTTCTATGTAAACTTAGCAGTTTGATTTTTTTTTAACTTCATGGGACCGTAGACCTGAGTATACAGTTCAAATTTCAGCTTGATACCTCCACGCATTCTCGAAATAGAAATTCTTGACAGACAGACAGACAGACAGACCGACAGACAGACAGACAGACAGACAGACAGACAGACAGACAGACAGACAGACGGACAACAAAGTGATCTTATAAGGGTTCCGTTTTTCCTTTTGAGGTTCGGAACCCTAAAAATGGCGAGAAAATGTCGATTTCATTTATTGGGATGATCCTAATGAATTAGTTGAAAGACTAAAACTTTTAATCGCATCGAAAGATGCTGGCAACACAGGATTGGATAATGAAATAATATCAATCATTGAAGAGATGCAAGAAAGTGGAATTATTAATCCTTAAATTGAGATGTCCTAAACTAAAGTGTATCATTCGAATTTGGACTTGCTAATATATTACACCTTTAAAATGAATGTAGATAAATTTGGACACCATATTCATAAAAGAATGCGTCTTTCAAACATATTCAACATTTCCGAAAATGTTTTATTAAAGACGGAGCAAGGTGTTTTTGATTTAAAGTTATGCACATTACGAGGTGTGAAGTATCCTGCAGCTTCAGATGAATATGGAATACGTTGGAATGCAAATAAGGAATACGTTGATCAAATTATAGAGAATAGATTTTATACAAAGGAAATCACTAATGACATGTTAATGAAACATAGAAATAAAATTATAAAAGACATAGAAGATATGCTTGAAGAGTTAAAAATAGAAGTTAAGCGTATAGTAGGTCAGTACACAAAGAACCACAACACAGATAAAACGATTCAATAGCAATGGGTTCTGCTAAGGAGGAAGTTGTCAACGAAATTCACAAAACGGCTCGAAGAAATTTCACACGACGTTCTGTGATTTTATTGAAAATTGATGATCTATGGCAAGCCGACCTCATTGATTTCAGTAATCTAAAATCGAACAATAATGGTTATAAATTTATCTTAGTAGTGATTGATTGTTTCTCGAAATTTGCATGGACCATGCCTTTGAAAACGAAATCTAAGTTTGAAGTTACTAACGCTTTAAAATGTATATTAGAAAAAAGTAATCGCCGTCCTATTAATTTACAAACTGATATGGGAACAGAATTTTACAATGATGTATTTACAAAATTAATGACTGATTTCGATATAAATCATTATTCTACATTTTCTACAAAAAAAGCATCAATAGTCGAGAGACTTATAAAAACTTTAAAAATTAAATTGTTCAAAATATTCAGTTTTAACGGTAGTTATAAGTGGATAGGAAAACCATTACAAAATGTCGTAAGTTCCTATAATAGCACGAAACATAGGACTATAAAATGTAAACCTTCAGATGTAAATATTTTAAATGAACCGGCTATATTGAAAAATATTGTAATGTCTCATAATAAACCATCAAAAGCAATTAAATTAAAATTCAAATTAGGAGATTTTGTTCGCATTAGTAAGTACAAAAGTCCATTTGAAAAGGGATATACTCCTAATTGGACGAGTGAAATTTTTAAAATTATAAGGGTAAATAACACTAACCCAGAAACATATTATATAGAAGATCAACGAAATCAACAAGTTTTAGGGGCTTTTTATAAAGAGGAACTTCAAAAGACAAAGTATCCTAATGTGTACTTGATTGAAAAAGTGTTGAAGAAGAGACGAAATAAATTATATGTTAAATGGTTAGGACTTAGCAAAAGTGAAAACAGTTGGATTGACATAAATAATCTTGTAAACTAATCATGAATATAAAATGAGATGTCCTTTAATTCTTATCATTTCAATATTAGTAATGCAAGGAGGTGGACTAGTTGACACCATAATAAATCATTTACCGTTCGAGGCACACTTACCTGGTTATCAATATTGTGGTCCAGGCACAAGACTACGAAAGCGTCTATTACGAGGTGATCGAGGAATCAATAAATTAGACGAGGCTTGTATGCATCACGATATCGCATACTCTAAGTACACAGATTTGTTGAATAGGCATAAAGCAGATTCGAAACTAATGGATATGGCTAAACAACGCACTCGTTCTAATGATGCTAGCAAGGGTGAAAAATTAGCTTCTTGGCTAGTAAGCAAAGTAATGAAGGCGAAGTTAAAAACAGGATCAGGTGTAAATTCATTTAAGACCTTAGTATCTGGAATACGTTCTCAAATTAAAAAACTTAAAAGAAACAAAAATACCAAATCCATTATTAAACATGCTTATTTAGCAGCAAAAAAAATATTTCCCAAAAATTGTAACATTCGCTTACCGCGTGTCATACCACTACCTAAAACTGGAGGGTTCTTGCCGTTGATACCGATATTTGCGGGATTATCTGCACTAGGCGCTTTAGCTGGAGGTGCCGCAGGTGTCGCAAAAACAGTGAGTGATTATAAATCGGCTCAAAAAAATTTGAAAGAATTACAACGTCATAATAAGGTGATGGAATCGATTGCCTTGGGTAGAGGCTTGTATATTAAACCATATAAAAAAGGTAATGGTTTGTACATAAATACTTCAAAAAACTAGAAGCAAAGCTACCCGATCGAGCTCTCACTAATATAGACATCATGAAGTTCTCTAAGACTATACCTTATTTCCGTGGAGTGTTCATGAAAGATCAATTTCCTAGAAAACCTAAACGTATAGAATGTGGTGTTGTTAATTTGGACAATTCTTTAAACGAAGGTACGCATTGGGTAGCATACGTAAAAATCAAAAACCATTGTGAATACTTTGATAGTTTTGGAGATTTAAAACCTCCGAAGGAGTTAGTGAAGTATTTACGAAATTATGATATTTTATATAATTATACAAGGTTTCAGAATTTTAATACGGTTAATTGTGGTCATTTATGTTTATCCTATTTGTTAGATTTTTGGAATAAATATGTATAAAAGAATCAGTTTTCTTTTCTTTATATCATTTGCACAATGTCGTTCACACTATCTATTACAGGTAATTCGTCAAATTTGACTACAACTCATTCACCAACATTACAACTCAATGGGGATTATGAGTGTGCCTTGTTATGTCTATCCACTTTTAATACAGTTCCGAATATCGACAGCAATAATAATAAGTTTTATTACGGTGATAATGAATTCATTGAAATACCGGAAGGTACATATGAACTTGAAGATGTCAACGTTTACGTAGTGACTAATATTAAAAATGCTACTATAAAAGTGCATTGTAACAATAATACATTGAAAACGTCGATAATCTGTTCCAAAAATATTAATTTTGAAAAGGAAAATTCTTTGGGGAAATTGTTAGGTTTTAGTAGTCAGATATTACAAGCAAATATATTACACGAGTCGCAGCTTCCAGTCGACATTTTATCAACAACCGTGGTGTGGGTTGAATGTGACATTACCACTGGATCATTTATTAACGGAAAGCCGAGTCATATTATTCATGAATTTGCACCATCAGTACCTCCTGGTTATAGAATAATAGAAATACCTAAGAACGTTATATACTTTCCAGTAAATCAAACAAGTATTAACTGTATACAAGTAAGATTATTAGACATTCATAACAATTTAGTAAATTTGCGCGGAGAACAAGTACACTTATACTTACATCTGAAGAAAAAATGATTGACTACAATAAATACGTGATGATAGACATTAAAACCAACAGTACTAAACGAGCTACTCCTAAAGAAGGTGCCAGCAGAAAACCATTAAAGAAAGAAAAAAAGAAAAAAATATCTCACGAAAATAAAATATTTCTAAGATCACTAGGATTAACAAAATGAATATCTTAGATATATTATCGACTCCTAATTACGACAACACCATCGACAGCATCGAGTATCATTCATACAAACCGTACGTAACAAGCTTCAGTAGAAATGATGAGATTCGCATACCAATCAATCAACAGGATTTGTATATACTACCATCAGCAAGTACATTGTATTTAGAAGGCACTGTCAACATCTATAAAAATAGTCAGGGAAGTAAAGATAAAGAAAGAGTTAAAAATGTTCACTTTTCTAATAATCCACTATTGTACCTTTTCCAAGATATTCGTTATGAGCTAAATGGAGTGGAAATAGATCGGATAAAAAATGCTGGAATTACTACAACAATGAAATCATTCATTTCTATGAGTGAAAGCGAATCGAAAATATCTGAAGCCTGGGGATGGAAAATCAATGGAACGGAAAATAAACACGGTGGATATTTTTCAGCTTCTATTCCACTCAGTAATATTCTCGGTTTCGCTGAAGATTATAAAAAATATATATAAATATAATAGATTATAAAAAAGTTATTATAAATTGTAAACATGAACTTATACTCTTGAGAAGCAACACCAACTTAAATGCTGTCATATTAAATGACGGTGAATTTATTGAAAGTATTGATATACACAAATTAGTATGGCGGGTACCGCATGTTAAAGTATCTGATAGGGAAAAATTACAGCTATTAAGACTTTTGGAGAAAGATCGATCGCTTCAACTAACGTTTAGAAATTTGCCCTTGTATTACACTGATCACACTTTACACACTACTACACTGTACACTGCTCTTGTAAGTAATGATTATCACTCGAAGTCTCAGGAACCAATATGAAGTTTTAATCCAAATTAATCGCTTTTATTTGCAAGAAACACCAGATCAGCAATATTTTCTTCATTGCATATTAAACCTTAAATACATATAACTTACGAATCTAACACTTCAGTCACAGACATAAGTGGGTCATTCTTAGACATTCTTAGAAATTTCCATACATTAATTCTCACGACCTAAGAAGATGTCCTGTCGTGAGAAAAAAATAATAATATTATTTTTTTCTCACGACATCCATGTAGGAGTTTTTAAGTATAGCATATAGCAAGAAAATATCAACATCATCATCATCATCGTCATCCCTATTAATGAGAGCATATTATCGAGAGAACAGAAATTTTAAGAGTTAAACAACAAGAAAACCCAGAAAGTATTAACCAATAAAATTGATATTTAAAACTTTTATAGATTCGTTTCGAATTTTTTTTCTAAATAGGTACCTTTACTTGAGTTTATTCAATAATTTCTGTTTATATTAATGTTCATATTTACATATACGGATTTAGCTAAGATACATATGTGTATCGTAAAATGAACTTAAAATTAAACTATATGTTCAGAAAAGAAAATAGAAAAAAAACTATGTACAACTTAAAATGAAATTGCGACAAAATATTCCTCGCACCACCATCAAACAGCAATAAATTACAATCTGTTCACTGTACTTGGATACTCTAGTAATTAAAATAATGTAGATGAAAATCAAATTTTTGAAGACTGAGAATCACCCATTTATGCTACATACGTCATCGTAATTACAAAGCGAAGTCTTATGATTACTAAAGCAAATTCGCATTAAGCGTGATAAGACACGTGTGTAAAATGACACTTTAAAATCACTTACACTTTGAAATAACAAGTTAGGTTTCGTGGGAACAGAATTATAAGCATGTTGCAGCTAAAGTAGAAATTAGTAGTTTTAAAGGTTGTGTGGCTAGTTATTTAATATATTTTTTTTTTCTAAATATCACAATTATATGTATTTGAATATGATCTACGAGCATATCAATATTTAATGTATTAACCAGTGCAGTTAACCTCTGTATTGAGGTAACATTTTTTTATGACAGATTTCATTAAAATCCGTACAGTGGATAAAGAGTGAAAGGATCAGTGTTTCATGCTACTTTTGTAATATCATTAAATATACGATATCGATATACCATACGAAGCAGATATCACAACCTACACATATTTTCACTACCGTGTTGTAGGGCTCCTACGCCCCCTAACTTATTCTTATGGTATGTACCTCTTTAATCAAACAAGCTAACAAAAAGAAGTTTAAATATTAGTTTTATAGATAACACATTATACACTTTTTATAAATCGGTTAATTAATACATTAAAGTGCGCACTTGGTTACAATTGTTTGAAGGACGTTCTCACGTCGCCGCTTGCTGCATGCGGGTTTCATATTTCTGTTGATAAGGAATTGCACGACGCGTTGATACAAGTTTATATTTATCGACTTGATGGGAATATTTTGATTTTATGTAAATTGAACGCTTATCTTTTTTGAATATTTAGAAAGGATGAGACCAATGCGACCTGCGAGTAAAGTTAAGACTTTTGACGAAGATGACGCCAGTTAGGTCGTCTCGGTAAATTATTGAGATACCTACCCCACTTAGGTATACCGTCTCCGTGGAGCCGAAGGCGACCAAACGGGGACGGTATACCTAAGTGGGGTAGGTGTCTCAATAAATTACTACTGTCCGATATGATGGATTTTAAGTTTTAAGATAGAAATAATATCTATGAGAAGTTTAAATTTATTTATTTAATATACTTCTTAATTGATTAAGAACCATAATTGGCCTTTTATTTATTCCTTATTCTTTTTCATTAATTCGAAATCGACATTTTTAGCCATGAAATTTTATTTTAAATAAACTTCGAAGGAGTATCCACTATTCCTTACGCCAGTAGGGAAATCTATTTCCCTACGGGTAGGGGTACTAAAGTACATGGAAAATGTCTCTAGACACTCAGGGGAGAGTTACTAAAGAAGATCTAAGAGGGTCGACATGCCACCGGTGCTGCAGCGCTAGACCCATTTCAAGATAAGATGGGTAGGGATAAATTAGGTATTTATCTTCCGATTAAAGATAAATAATACAAGAATTATAAAATATTCTTACCACAAACAAAATGAAAAATACTTTTCCCAGCACCATTTTGTAAAATTTCTACTTTATGGAGTGATGTTGAAACTTAAAATGAAATGTAAATTGGTTTTGAATTGACCCTTTATATAGTGAAAATACTATTATTTACTGTTCATATTATAACAGGTGTATCATGAATAATGCATGTACCATGATTTGTTTTATCATTAATGCTATTGTTGAAAAAGTTATACGCCTATTGATGTTAAAAAAACAAGTCATGAAGTCACTTAAAAGATCTCTTATATTCTACACTATTGTTTTTTTAAGATTCCGTATCCAAAGGGTAAAACGGGACCCTGTTACTGAGACTTCGCTGTCCAGTCGCTAACAGACGGACGGACAGACGAATGGACTTCCGTCCGTCCGTCTGTCACCAGGCTGTATGTCATGAATCGTGATAGTTAGATAGTTGAAATTTTCACAGATCGATACCTCCAAGGAACACTACGCCAACTAAAATTTCGATAGTTTTCTTTTTTCATCTAAATCGATTCAATATTTCAGTAACATTATGCTACCTGAATTTTCTTTACAAAAGACACACAGACAACAAAATCGACAAATACAAACCGCTAAGTAAATGTATAACTCATATTAGCGGTGTGTATCTGGATGTGTATGTTTTGAGTTGGAGTAGTGTTCATTGGAGGTATCGTGATGATGTATTTCTATTGCCGCTATTACAACAAATACTAAAAAACAGAATAAAATAAATATTTAAGGGGCTCCCATAAAACAAAAGTGATTTTTTTTTTGCCGTTTTATCTATCTATAGATAATGGTACGGAACCCTTCGTGCGCGAGTCTGACTCGCACTTGGCCGGTTTTTTTCTATATGAGAGGGGGCGGGGGCAAAGGAACGCGTGGGTCTCTACATAGAAAGCAATCACCTCCGACCATGGAGACCAGAAAAACAAAGGAGGCCGATCCGTTGCCAGCAAGGGCGGATCCAGGGGGAGGGTCATGGGTGTCATGACCACCCCCTGGGCTGGGTTCAGGACCTAGATGGACCACTAATTAAAATTGTCAAACTTAACGTTTTTATAATATATGTTTGTCACAATATAGATTAAGTACAGTACTTACATACGTTAATAAAATATCACTTTTTACCTGTACATATTATTATCAAAATTTAATTATAACTTGAGTGTGACTTGACAACAACTATGTGACCTCACCCTGACGCCAAAGCTGGATCCGCCCTTGGTTGCCAGCCTATACTCCTTTCTTTCTGGTGACCTCACTCACTCGCAGGATAACACCAACCCTCAAGGGAATTGTTATTTGGTTGCGGTATTCTGTGAGGTGGAGGTACATCCCCAGTCGGGCAGCTTAAAAAAGTACGCTATGCCTTACCTCTCTTTTCGCCATAGCCTCGTTTGTCAGTCGGCAGCGTGCACCACATACAGGTGAGGTTGGCTTTGGTTCAAAGATATGAACCGCTTACACTCCAAAAAAGTATAAAATATTCCCCACACTCCATTGTTATGTTATATTATATTATTGATAGTCCAGTATTCCCTACACTTTTCATGTTTAAAAAAAACCGGCCAATGCGAGTCTATCTATAAAAACGGCCAAAAAAAATCAAGTTTGTTGTATGGGAACCTCCTTAAATATTTATTTTATTCTGTTTTTAGGGCTCCGTATCCAAATGGTAAAAAGGAACCCTATTACTAAGGCTCCACTGTCCGTCCGTCCGTCCGTCTGTCACCAGGCTGTATGTCATGAATCGTGATAGTTAAGAAAGTTGAAATTTTCACAGATGCTGTATTTCTGTTGCCGCTATAACAACAAATACTAAAAAATAGAATAAAATAAATATTTAAAGGGGCTTACATACAACAAACGTGATTTTTTTGCTCGTTCTTTCTCGCAATTGATAACGGCAATAGTTAGACGCTTGAAATACTCACATAATATTTAGTTATATATTCACTTTAAAAAAAAAACTAATAAAATTAATACAATTATTTAAGGCCCTAAAAACGGCACAAAAATCACGTTTGTTGTATGGGGGCCCCCCCCCATACAACAAACGTGATTTTTGTGCCGTTTTTAGGGTTCCGTACCCAAAGGGTAAAAAAGAACCCTATTA
Organism: Hypsopygia costalis; assembly: GCA_937001555.2. NCBI lineage: Eukaryota > Metazoa > Arthropoda > Insecta > Lepidoptera > Pyralidae > Hypsopygia > Hypsopygia costalis. The sequence goes on from OW443355.2 coordinate 4,227,022, forward strand.
CTAAGGCAACGCTGTCCGTCCGTCCGTTCGTCCGTCCGTCTCTCACCAGGCTGTATCTCATGAACCGTGATAGATAGACAGTCGAAATTTTCACAGATGATGTATTTCTGTTGCCGCTATAACAACAAATAATAAAAAACGGAATAAAATAAATATTTAAGGGGCCTCCCATACAACAAACTTTATTTTTTTGCTATCGTGCGCGAGTCCGACTCGCACTTGGCCGGTTTTTTGATACTTAGTGTTATATCTACTTCTACTTAGTGTTATATTATTATTGATGAGTCTGGCCTTGCCTTTATAACTCCGCCACTGTATCATTGAAATGACATTAGATCTTTGAACTCATTTATTCATACAGTTTAATTGATGTTATTTATAGGTATTTATTATAGCTACATGTATTTTCTTTGTATGAAAAGTATTTAATAAATAAACACAGTGTTTTCAATTGCAGTCAATGACATTTATGAATTATTATTATTTAAATAGTTGTCTTGGCCAACTTGCCAGAATATTATAAATATTTATGAAAAATGGAAAAATTCACCTGCTCCCCCTAGGGGCCCCCATACATAAATTACGTCACACGTTAAGGGGGAGGGAGGGGTCGACGAAGTGTGATATTGTGTGACAAGGGGGTGGGAGGGGTCCTAAATTTCGTGACGTGACATTTCAAAATCTATTATAAGTAATCTAATATAAGTTAAAACACGAACTTTGAATTATTAACGAAAATCTGAAACTGATCAAAAATCTCTAGATGTGAAATTGCAAAATATGTGACGTCACACTTGGGAGGGGGGGGAGTCGTACAAATGTGACCAGCTGTGACAAGGACGGGGGGAGGAGTTAAAAAATCATGAAATTCGTGTGGCGTAATTTATGGATGGCCCCCTAGGTGGGATTTCCATTTTTCAAAAATATTTATAACATACTTATGAATTGTTTTATTGTTATTTTAAACTAGCTGATTCGACAGACGTTGCCCTGTCTAACTATGAATATTCAATTCGAATTGGTTTCGCGCATGCTGTCAAATGACTTCCAGTTCTGTCAAACGTCATTATGGTATATGGTATTAAAGTTCAAATTGACTTTTAAGTATTATTACGAATCGTTTGTATGGGAGTATTAAGTGTTGTTTTTAGACATTTTCAGGCAATTTTTTTAATTTTTCTCTGCGAATATTCTAAAAAAATTAGCGAAATCGATTCAGCTCCCCCAGCCAAGTGTAATTCGTAGCGTAACTAACGTTACTTAGATCACGTGACATTTGTCAAAAAAAAAACATTTGACAAAAAAGTCAAAAAGAACATTTTAGTATGAGAATTGTCACGTGATCTATCTAACGTTCGTTACGCTACGAATTACACTTGGCTAGGGGGGCAGTTTTTCTCGAGATTTGCGCTTAGCAACAAATTCAGGCATTCATTTCTATATTATAGATAGTTGGTTCGGCCACCTTGCCATATATTCCACTTTTATAAATGTTCGGTTTCGCCGCTAAGGCATTATGTATATTTTTAAGGAACTGAATTTTATAATTTGAGAACTACATACTTGTATTACAAAAAATGCATATATATAAAACAGAAATAAAATTAAACTAATTTGCTAAGTGAGTCCATATTTTTCACCAAGATATGCTGATCATTGTCACTTTTTCTTACAAATATTCTGCCATTTCTTACCCAAATAAATTTGTATCCTTTTTCTTTCGCCATAATGCGTGCTGCAGCATGAAGAGCTTTGTTAGCCGGCGACAAATGTTCAGTAACAAATATGGGCGTACTGTTCCCAGGCAAATTAAGCAGCTTGCTGTTCAATTTGTTTTGTGGGTTACATTTATTATATCTTATTGTAGCTGCAAGAAGCGTATCACGTATTCTGGGAGACTGCAGCTGTACCACAATAGACCGCGGACGTGTGTTATCTCGATTCAGCTTCGCAGTGCGAGAACAATGTAAGATTTCCATGTCCTTCAAATCGCAACCCACCAGTTTTGATAGATCAGTGACGATTTCTATTAAATTTTCGTTCTTAAGTTCGGGGACACACTGTATTTCAAGGTTACTGTGGCGCGTCTGTTGCTCCATCTGATTTATACGGAGAGTCAAGTCATTAACCGTGCATTTTAATTCTTCATTTTGTGATTCAAGATTAGCTATTGTCATCCTAGAATCGTTATTTTCTTTTTTTATGTCCTCATATTGAGAGTTAAGAAATGACATAGAATCTTTTATCTGTGAAAGTTCACTCTTCATCGGTTTAAGTTCATTATTGAGGAAAGCAATGATGCCTTCTTGCATCTTCGATACCATATCGTTAAGATTCTTCGTCATTACGTCCTCCACGACTTCACGAATATCATCCCGTGTGATGACACTACCCGTCCCATCCACCGGTGGAGAGTGAACAGCACGTCTTTTTCCTCTATTGATACCAAGATTCTTACCAAGAGGAGTGTTGTCATTTTTAGTTGATTTGGGTGTGTGACGCAAGCACTCGGGACAGTTCCATATAGTCTTCGTCTCAGGATTCAACTCATCCTGAGACGAAGACTATATGGAACTGTCCCGAGTGCTTGCGTCACATATATTTATCACTACATAGTATAAAACAAAGTCGCTTTCTCTGTCCCTATGTCCCCATGTATGCTTAAATCTTTGAAACTACGCAACGGATTATGATGCGGTTTTTTTTAATAGATAGAGTGATTCAACTGGAAAGTTTATATGTATAATATATGCATAACATAGTAGAAAAACACTGATAATTTAGAGGTTTCTAATGTGATGTCGTAAATAAACACATTTTTTTGCTCTTTCATTGCAAACGCTGGCTGAACCCAACGAGATAGATCAAAATAATGTAGTACAGTATTGTTCACCTTAAAATGGTCTACAAAAAAGTTCGCGATGGTATATGTCTATCTCTTAGTGGTAACACACAATAAGCGTTATTTTATCCTTTGCTTTTTACAAGAAATAATGCCTTATTTACGAAGCGATTTTAAGCAATACAGAATTAATCCTTATCCAATTAAGTACCTTAAATACATTGCGCATTTAATATAGATCAATATGGCCCTTCACAGCATGTAATTTAAATGAATAGTTTAGAAGATATTACACATTTAAAATGCAGGGACATAACGGCTGTGGCGGTACCGGCCGCGGAGCCGGCGGCGTGTGCCTATAACTGGGGAAGGACTGGATAGGACAAAGCGCAAAGACCTTCTGTAGTACATTTAGTATCAGCATTGCACCCGTGCGAAGCCGGGGCGGGTCGCTAGTAGGTAATAAATTACACTTTATCACTCTCACCATGTCCTGTCCTTGGTTGGACGTACAATAATTAAAACAAACATTATATATTTATTATTGTCTTTTATATTATGAATTTTAAATAAAAAAAATAAAAAACATCAAATTAAAAATAAAAGCTAAGCTTAGATGTTTGTCATAATGGTATAATAAAACACTTGTACTGTTCCACTTGATTATATGATTATATTTAATTTTACCAACCGGTTTCGCCGCTAAGGCATTATCAAGGTAAACTGACTCAGTTCAACTCAGACAATAGCTAATCTTGAATCACAAAATGAAGAATTAAAATGCACGGTTAATGACTTGACTCTCCGTATAAATCAGATGGAGCAACAGACGCGCCACAGTAACCTTGAAATACAGTGTGTCCCCGAACTTAAGAACGAAAATTTAATAGAAATCGTCACTGATCTATCAAAACTGGTGGGTTGCGATTTGAAGGACATGGAAATCTTACATTGTTCTCGCACTGCGAAGCTGAATCGAGATAACACACGTCCGCGGTCTATTGTGGTACAGCTGCAGTCTCCCAGAATACGTGATACGCTTCTTGCAGCTACAATAAGATATAATAAATGTAACCCACAAAACAAATTGAACAGCAAGCTGCTTAATTTGCCTGGGAACAGTACGCCCATATTTGTTACTGAACATTTGTCGCCGGCTAACAAAGCTCTTCATGCTGCAGCACGCATTATGGCGAAAGAAAAAGGATACAAATTTATTTGGGTAAGAAATGGCAGAATATTTGTAAGAAAAAGTGACAATGATCAGCATATCTTGGTGAAAAATATGGACTCACTTAGCAAATTAGTTTAATTTTATTTCTGTTTTATATATATGCATTTTTTGTAATACAAGTATGTAGTTCTCAAATTATAAAATTCAGTTCCTTAAAAATATATTACCAAAATACCCGCGGTTTGAGAACGAAAACTCATACTTTTTATCAACAAATTTTAGGTAATGATTACGACATAGTTATTCTCACTGAAACATGGTTCACTGCTAGAGATAGAACTATCTATCTCTAGCAGTGAACTTTTTGATCAACGATATGTTGTCTATCGAAGGGATAGAGAAGACACTGAAAATTGTCACAAATTATATGGTGGCGGTGTATTAATAGCTGTCAATAAAAAAATTAACTCGAAACGAATGTATAATTGGGAATCAAGGCTTGAAGACTTGTGGGTTGTTGTCGATGTGTCTGTTTCTCTCTCTGTTCGAAAGATAGCATTCTGTGCCGTATACTTGCCTCCACCTGTTGTGCGCTCGACGGTCGATCACTTTGTAGATACATGTAATGCTGTCCTGGAGCAGTCTATGTGTTGTTGTATTATGGGTGATTTTAATCTGGGATGTATAGATTGGAATTCGGTGTCTGATGCTACCATGCAATATATAGTACCAGGAATCGGTCAATCCTTGGTGGATTTTTTAAACATAAGTGGTTTAAAGCAACACAACAATGTAGTTAATTCCTCGGGCAGGATACTTGATTTGATATTGTCGAATTTACCATCTTGCAAAATCAATGCGTCTCTTAATGCATTGTGTAATGTAGATCGATACCATCCCCCAGTGGACGTTGATATCTCACTAGTCGGCGAAGAAAAACTTCCTTTCAACAAAAATGCAGAGAAATTTAACTTTTATAAAGCGGATTTTGAAAACATCCGAAAAGAATTGACACTTTGTAATTGGAGTGAACTATTTCGGGATATTAATGACGTTAATGAAATGGTGAAAATTTTCTATGACAAATTGCATAATGTAATTCATAAATTTGTACCCAAAAAGAAAATCGTAAATACAAATAACTATCCTCCCTGGTTTGACAGAAATATTATTAGAACGTTAAAAGAAAAATATAAACTTCGATGTAAATATAAAAAATACAAAAACCCTATGGATGAATTACAGCTTAAACTTATGAATTCACGCGCCACTCGCATGATTACTGATGGCTACAACCGTTACATTAAGAATTTAGAAGGTCAAATTAAAAGCAACCCAAAAGCTTTTTGGTCCCATGTCAAGGCAAGGCGCGGTGGTACGAGCTCGTATCCTATAACAATGACAAATGGATCAGTTTCAACGTCAATTGGGGTTGAAATATGTGAGATGTTTTCATCATTTTTTGCTTCTGTATATGGGGACGAAGACAGGAATAGCGATGGTTATAGTTACAATAATTACTTACAAAATATGGAAAAATATAGTCATACTTTATTTACGCCAACTATAGATCCTAAAACACTTCTCAAAAAAATGAAGAGCTTAAATATAAATAAAGGTGCAGGACCGGATGGTATTCCTCCGATTTTCGTGGCTGAATGTGCAGAACAATTGGTTGAACCTCTTTTACTGATTTTTAACAAGTCGCAAATTACAGGCATTTTCCCATCGCTATGGAAGATAGCTAAGGTTGTACCGGTCCATAAAAGCAGAAACAAAGATCACATAAAGAATTATAGGCCAATTTCAATTTTGTCATGCTTTGCGAAAATTTTTGAATGTCTGGTATGTCCTAGTATGGCGCGTCATTTTAGTCAATACACTAGTTGTCATCAGCATGGATTTATACAATCAAGATCCACTGGTACTAACCTCGTAGACTTTACAGAAACACTGACTGAGGCACTAGATTCTAATGGACAAGTTGATGTCCTTTATACAGATTTCAGCCAGGCATTCGATCGGGTGTCTCATAGCATCCTGCTTCGTAAGTTATCTGCATATGGTTGTTCGGAATCAATAATAAACTGGATAAAGTCTTACTTGGAGGGGCGAAGTTTTTACGTAGTCGTTAATGGCTTCGAGTCAGGCCTGCAAAACGTGAAATCCGGAGTACCGCAAGGATCTCATCTAGGTCCGATTTTGTTTAATATATTTGTCAATGATATACCTAAGTATCTCAAATTTTCAAAAGTCTTTATGTATGCGGATGACTTAAAATTTTGTAGGCTTGTGAAAACAGTGGAGGATACGCATAAGCTTCAGATAGATCTAAATGCACTCATACAATGGTGTGACCTAAATAGAATGAAACTTAACCCGGAAAAATGCTTTTGTATGAGATTTGCAAGGAAAGTTAACTTAATATCGAACAAATACTTTATTGAAAATAATGTAATTCAAGAAAAGGAACAAATTAAAGATTTAGGCATACTTTTTGATCAAAAGCTTACGTTCGTGCCACATATAGAAAATATTGTAAATCGTGCCTCGAAAATGCTGGGATTTGTAATAAGGAACTCTAGAGGTTTCCGAAGTGGCCGAACTAAGGTATTGCTCTTTAATAGCTTGGTACGAAGTGTTTTGGAATACTGCTCTGTAGTATGGCGTCCGCACTATTCTACTCATCAGCTACTTTTGGAGCGTATACAAAAAAGATTTCTTTCGCACCTGATCTACTCTAGTAATATTTCAAAAAAAAAGCTACGTTCATATGAAAGCAGGCTGAGTTTTTTCAAAATGAGTTCTTTGACGAACCGTAGAAAGCTTATCGATTTATTGTTTGTTTCAAAAATTTTCAAAAACCAAATTTGTTGTCCTCAATTGTTGAGCAAGTTCAAATTGCGTGCCCCGGCTAGATATCCTCGAAATAGAATAACACCTCTGAGCCAGCCTATTCGAAAAACGATTTTTGGAGCTAATTCACCAATAGCACGGATGTGCAAGATGGTAAATGAGTACAGTGACCTCATTGATATTCATCTGGATTCACCCGTGAAGCTACGAAGAATCCTTGCAATCGACAGAACATAATGAGACCAAAAATGAAGCGCACTAGGGTGTGTATATGTAGGTGTGTATATATGTACACGCTTAGTTTTAGACGAGAATGGAGGTAAATTTATGCGGAAATTTAGTTGTTATGGATTTATTGTCGGTTCGTATGGTTAGTTCACAGAGTGCTAATTGTGACATTCGCATCAAATCTTTGTGATAATTGTGTAAAAATCATAAAACATATGAAATGTACTTATGTATGAAGTGAATAACTTTCTATATTTTTTGTAATATTACACGGCACATCAATTAAGTTTATATTTTTATTATTTGTATTGAACTTATATAATGACATATATTCCATTTACATGGCCAGCCTTCTGAGAGCGTAGTGAAGACTTCTAAGTCTATGGTCAATATATTATAAATTTTAGTATACGAGTATTTTAATATAATGGAATCTTTTAATATAATAATTATTAATTATAAATCTAATAAAATATGAATTGAAATTAAATATGAATCTATTTTGTCAGAGTTAGTATAATTGTTCATTAGCGGTTTTCATTTGTGCATGCTGTGTTTACCTGTAATTGTTTGTTACATTTAGCTTTAAGTTTATGCTTGTAAATTTATATAAATAATGTATGAATGTAAACAAATGTTGGTAGACCATAAATAAATAAATAAAATAAATAAATAAATACTTATGTTCAAAAATAAAGATTTTGTATTTGTAACATACCTTTATTTATTGTCACTTATCATATAGAAAGACCCTAACATCAGTAGGTACATATTTCTATTAATTTATTACTTATATTTTTTTTAAATCAATACATTTTTTATAAAACAGTATAGACAATAAGTGAATATTACATCTGTTAAACCATAGATAATTTAAGTAAACAGCGGTATTTGTTACAGTGCTACAAACTTATCTGACCCGGTGGCCAAATTTAGAACTAAAGCCGCCATCTTGTAATGTAGTATTGCCAGGTACAATTAATTTACTTACCGCGTATGCACATTCCATTGAGGTGTATTTTTTTAAATACATATTATCTTTTTCTACACATATTTCATTTCTTACAATAAAAAAATCATCAACGAGTTGTTTCTGTGCAATATTATAACTCTCTAATATTATATAATAGCTATGATCGCGACTTAACGTAGTGCATTTTTTAAAACTAATCAACAAAAAATAGAAGGCAATTGATATTTAATTGAAACACCACACAACACAATTAATAAGTATATCAATGCTATTATTTTAATAATATCTCTTTGATTTTAATGTTTCCTCTAAAACGGGCGGCATTTCGTTTAATGGTAACACTTAAGTCGATCGTACCGCCCCCGCCACAGGGCCAGATAAGTTTGTGGCACTATACTTTAAAAAGGGAAACAAAAATTAATTTACATTACATTCCATAAAGTATTAGACTTCACTTCTTAATACCTTCAATAAAGTCACTTGAAATTTTCAAAATGGCGATGGAAAAAATATTCTTCATTTTGTTTATGGTAAGATTTTTTAATATCAGACGGGGGCATACGAGTATGTGGGTCACCTGAAGGAAAGCAATCACTACCGCCCACGGAGATCAGCAAAATCATAGGGTCGCTGATCCGTTGCCAGCCTAGACTCCTTCGTTTCGTTCTTTTTGGTGAACTCACTCACTTGCATGAACACAACAACCCTCAAGGGAATTGTTATTTGGCTGCTGTATTCTGTGAGGTGGAGCTACTACCTCAGTCGGCCGCCTGATGGAAGCTGTTACCGTAGCCTATGAACGCATGTAACACCAGAGGCATCACACGCGCATTGCCGACCCTGTAAAAACCTCTTCACGCCCTTTTTGAAGAACCCCATGCTATAGTCCCCTGAGAAAACCTCGACAATCATTCCACTTTTTGCACAAAAATCATGTGTTCTTAAATTAAACTCCCATGGTAGAGAATGCTCTTAGGATATCTCAGCAGGAGATATAATATCTTATACAAGCCGACAATTTCATACAATATTTTGAAGAACCGAACGCGCCTTCGGGCGGACGCATATACCACGACCCTAACTTCAGTAAACAATTTGTTTACGGTTTATATGAAACACCATATCTATACTACATATTTGAACAAAAAGTGGTTAAAGTCAGAAACAATATTAAATTTTGTGAATGGGCTACCAAAGGTATTTATAAAAGTCGAAATACACTATATGATTTGTATGCTCAAAAATCGTATAGACGGGATGGCAATTTTACAGAACACGTTAGACAGTATTCCAAAATCTTCAAGAAAGTCTGTAAGGTAGCCAAGTCTAACTACATAAATAATAAAATTAAAAATTCTACCAACAAGTGTAAAACTGTTTGGAACATTGTCAACAAAGAGACTGGCAAAATAAAAGTTAAAGAAAACGACTATTCTTTGAAATGTAATAATAATATATTAACTTCAAATCAAGATGTTGCTAATGCATTTGGAAACTTTTTTACCAATGTTCCCATTGATACGACTGCCTCTCTCAATTCATCAGCCTCAGAATCCATAAGATTACTTGAGGATAATGTTCAGCCCTGTAAGCATGCATTTAAATTTTGTCACATTACCCCAGATGACATTATTCGAACATTCAAACGTTTAAATATTAAGAAATCTGAGGATCTCTGGGGAATGTCCACTCAAATTGTTCTTCCTATTTTGGATACTGTTGCTGCTCACCTGGCTATAGTTTTTAATGAAAGTATAGAGAGTGGTATTTTCTCAGACTTAATGAAACTTGGCAAACTTATACCTTTATTTAAATCAGGAGATAATCGTGAGCCTGGGAATTACAGACCAATCTCTATTCTGCCAGTATTGAGTAAAGTGTTTGAAAAGATCATGTCAAATCAGCTGCTCGCACATCTTAATAAGTTCCACATTCTACATAAGAAGCAATACGGGTTCACCGCCGGAATGTCCACTACAGACGCAGGAATCGCGCTCGTGAAATACATATTTGAGGCTTGGGAGACGTCTCAGGACGCTATCGGTGTGTTTTGCGACCTCTCCAAAGCATTTGATTGTGTTGATCATCAGACACTGCTGCTCAAATTAAATCATTATGGTATTAAACAGAAGGCTCTGCAAATGGTAGAATCATACCTTAGTAATAGAACTTAAACGGTGGATGTAAATGGCACAAAATCAAATGCATTTGATGTAAAAATGGGCGTGCCCCAGGGTTCAATTTTGGGTCCTCACTTATTCTTGGTATACATCAATGATTTGCCTGATTTGGTAGAAAAATTTGCCAACGTAGTACTGTTTGCCGACGATACCTCACTTATTTTTAAAGTTGCTAGGTATAAAGACAAAATTGATGATGTTAATAATGCTCTTTCTGCAATTTTGAACTGGTTTACTACAAATAATCTCCTTCTTAACTCATACAAAACTAAATGTATTAAATTCACGTTACCCAATGTCAGGCAAGTCCATGCTGATGTAGTCATAAAGGATAACACCCTAGTTTATGACAATGATACTGTTTTTCTTGGTATTACCATTGATTCAAAGTTGCAATGGGGCCCTCATATAACGAAACTAGCTCGCAGACTCAGTTCCGCAGCTTATGCGGTTAGGAGAATAAGACAGATAGCGGACGAGACAACTGCTAGGCTCGTTTATTTTAGTTATTTCCATAGCATTATGTCATATGGCATATTGCTTTGGGGTAAAGCAGCTGACATTGATAAAATTTTTGTATTACAAAAGAGAGCCATTAGATCAATTTACAATTTGGGTTCTAGGGATTCACTCCGTGAGTTATTTAAGGAGATAAACATCCTCACTGTCGCTTCTCAATATATTTATGTAAATATTATGTACGTCCGTAAAAATATTTCGAATTTTACAAAAGTATGTGATATAACTAATGTCAACTTGCGGAACAAAAACAAATTGGTTATTCCAAAACATAGACTGGGGAAGGTCAATAATTCGTTTGTCGTAAATTGCATCCGCTACTACAATAAGTTGCCGGAATCGGTCCTGATTTTACCCGACACTAAATTCAAACAGCTTATTAAGACCACCTTATGTAAAAAGGCTTACTACAGGACCGACGATTACCTTAATGATAAAAATGTATGGCAAATTCTCGGCACAGGATGTGAAGCACAGGCGTCTTATCTTTACAAGTAGTATTGTGGATATACATATTTAGACTTCATACAATATGTATATACACTCTATAATATGATTTTTTATATTTTTATTTTTTTTTACTATTTTATTTTACTTATTTTTTATTTTCTCTCTTATTTTGGTTGACATACCATTTTTTTATTGTACATTGATATTCTTTTTATTGTATTATGATAATATTGTATGGCTATTTAAAAAAAAAGACCTATATTGACAGAGTTTCTTTCGGCATTTCTTCTCGTCAATGGTCATTCCGAAATGCTGGTAGATAAAAAAATATACCTAATTGTAAAAGACGTGTCTAAGTGCCCGCGAGGGCCCACAGAATAAAGAATTTTGACTTTGACTTTGACTAATATAAAAGCTGAAGAGTTTGTTTGTTTGGTTGAACGCGCTATTCTCAAAAACTACTCATTCGAATTGAAAAAATTTTAGTTAGATTTGTGTAGTAGTTAGCCTATTTTTCGAGTAAGGCTATAATAGGCTATTTAACATCACGCTACCGCCAACAGGAGCAGAGCACCAAATGAAAATTGTTGCAAAAACGGAAAAAAAATATTCCTTTTGAGAGCTTACGTTGCATGCGCTGCATAAACAGTTCAAGTTACGCAACAATTATATACGACGGAATTATTAAGTTCTGAAAAGTTCGTGATAGCATATGTCTATCATTTAAGATTGGCTCACTATAACCTTTCAAATGGTAACCTTACGTTTCTCTCTCAACGCTCTGTCACACGCAGACGAAGTTGCGCGACTCAGCTAGTTATAATATATATGTATATATAATGCACCATATTATAACTAATATTCATAAATCCATTAACAAACACATTAATGTAGATACTAAAATAAAACATTCAATTCATTCTGCACCTGCCATAACACAAATATTTTCTTATAAAATGCACATACAAGCAAATTTTGCTATATAAATGTTCAATGCAAGAGGAATTAGCAATTAACTCGCATCAATTACTCGAGATCAGTCAATAAATTTATTTAGTAATTTTCAAAATGGCGTTGGGAAAATTATTCTTCATTCTGTTTATGGTAAGAATATTACATTATCTTCTTTATTACTTACATTCTTGGCTATATACTTACGGCCGTGTGTTATACATAAATACGTTATTGTCATTCGAAAATCCGCCATTGCATACCGACCAAATAGAGAAGAACTCTCATGTTGTGAATTCACCAGACGCCTGTTACATATCAAAATTATGTGACACTTGCTCACATTTAGAAGTGAGCAACCCGGCTAATTTGGATATGTAACACGCGTCAGGTAAATTCACAACATGAGAGTTCTTCTCTATTTGGTCGTTTTGTTTACGTTGATATAATCGAACGCGAATCGAATATATAAGAGCTAATTCCATACTGATCTGGGGCCGTACCGTCGAAGCTGAAGCCAATATCGGATTTTTTAATATCAAACTTTAGTTTAGATTTATGGCACCTGTGTTTAGCTCTCATGCATTTTGTGCATAGTGTGATGTTTTTCTTTTTTTTATCATATACCCAATTAATGGAGGTTTTAATTTACAGTTGCACATGATTGCCTTGATGTGTCTCGCCATGCCTGGTGACGACGGCAACAACGGCAATAATAGTGGTGGTGGGGATGGTAAAGCTAACAGTGAGTATTTGACGTATACATACATACATATTGGCCGTGTGGTTTCCGGCAGACTAGAATAGAATCACTCCGTCTCTTCCCGTGGACGTCGTACAAGGCGACTAAGGGAAATACATTATAAAACATCGATCAGGCCTCTCCATCCGTCTGGCCGGCGTGGGGAGTGTAGGCCAAATCTTCCTTCTGTCAGGGACGGACGAGAGAGGGTCGTGCTCCTGTAGTGAAGACTAAAATGACCTTATGATGATACATACATACATATATATTATTATTATATAAAGGATTTTTTTTTTTTCCTAAATAACATTTTAAATGAAAGATGTTAAATTTCATGATCTTCCTTTCATTTAAAATGCCATATTATTTAGAAAAAAATAATCCTTATGATTAGGTAACGCTTTTGAAGGTTATAATAAAATACATGTGGATTTTTGTTAATATGTCACGAGTTCGATTCTCAGTTGAGACAGGTGATTTTAAAAAAAATCTGTAAATGCAGTTCTACTTATTATTAAAAACATAATTTTAACAAAAAAAAACCTACTGCAAACATTACTATATAGATTAGATACAGGCTGATCATGATGACGGTGATGAAAAAAATATGGGACCAATCTGGAAGTAAACCTTTTCAAATAAAAAAAGTTATTTTCTCAAATTCGGTTTAAAAATGACGGAGTAATTAATTATAACAAACCTAACAGTGGGTAGATACAGGCTGATAATGATGATGATGAAAAAAAATATGGTTTTATCAAAATCAGTTCAGTGGTTTTGGAGCTTATTCATTTCCAAGAGTGACTTTTCGGCGTATATATATACCAATTTATAAGACATCACGTCTATATGCGGGTACTTAATTCTTGGCCAAAGGCCATGGGTTCAGAGTCCTTATAGCGGAAAAAAATGCTCACGGACTTCCAGAAGTTACACGACAAGACAAGAATACGAAAATACCAAAAAACGCAAATAATATCGTAAAGTTAATACGTGCGCGCGTGTACACGAATTCGCTTGCCGTAGCACACTTGATAGGGCGGGCCGCATCACAGGCGCTAAAATCCGCCGCTCAAAATCCGACACGCTGCGCCCCGATTAGTGTGCGATAGTGCATATAATAATAATATAATTTATTGTCAGACCTAGATCCATAATGTTAGTATACAAGCAACTTAATCCTTTAGTAACTTAACCTATGTCAGAGGCTCATACTCATCATACGTAACTTAATCATATAAAATACATAAATACATACAAGCGATTAGAGAAGATTTTTGCGCTCCGCCCCGAGACGCTGCAACCCGGTACAATGTGCGCGTACCTAAGCATGTCACAGACAAACGCGACCTGCGCGGTGGCAGACGCGGTGTCGGCCTGTCGTATGAACAAAAACATCAATAACTTCCAAAATATTTTAGCTAGCTTTATGAAATAAATACTAAATTAAAGTTTATTTCCTTACAAATATAGGCAGAAGTTAAATCTTTTCATTTCTTTTTGGTGATTGTATTAAAACCATAAATAAAAAATAAAGACGATTTCAAAAATTGATGTTTTTGTTACCGACCCGCTTTCATTGCGGCCCAGCGTATATGATAGTATGGTATGGACCTTAATGAAACTATTCAAATCCTCGCGGCTTGCGATTTCATACTTTTTTTTTAAATATATATATTAGCTCAGCATATTGGCTCCACTTCGCCTGATGGTAAGCGAAAAGAGGAGCCCCAATCGCAATGGCAACGGACAAGAGACCTTGAATGTCTTGTCAGTTGACGCTGCCATGCTGGCCCACAAGATGCTTCTTCACGCTTCGCTTGAAGGATCCCATATTGTATGATGGAGGAAATACATATGCCGGCAACGCGTTCCACTTTTTAATACTATACGATAGACCGCGACCGCGGCCGCCATGCTTAAATCTACGGTCTAAACCATGTTTTTTTTTTCAGACGACGCCACGTGTCCACAATCTGGCCTAGGCATCGTTAACACCGCCGTATGTGGTACCCAAGTGAATGCACTCAATTCAAAAAATTGATAACTAAATAAATTATTAAACAAACCTTTAAAATTTATTAACTATTATAGAAAATATATATTATTATAAAAATTACAAGCTTTTATTCATTTTAATTTCACCCTCATAGTGATATAGATATGGGTAATTTTTACAGTATTAATGCTACTTGAGCATAAGTTCTAAATTAAAATTAATATTTGCATGCTAGAATAATTATTGGCAAGACATGAGCGCCTTAAGCACTTAAGATCGAATTGTACTATACCATGTTTTACGGAAATAAAGATTTATTTATTTATTTTATTTATTTAACTCAGTAAAATTTCGTGCGCCAACTCAGCAGCGCAGTATACTGCGCTGGCTCACTGAGTTAACCCAAAATTGCGCCATGCATGATGCAACAAGATCGAAGGCGTTTCCGGCCACGAAGTGAGATGTGTAGCGGCGCGCGGGCACGCTGCTTGCCCCGCAATCTTGCAAATTTTGAACCACTTCTCAGTGTACTATTGTGCTGAAGATATAATATTTAATAAAAAATATCTATGACTAGACACACATTGTACAAAGTACAAACAAATACACAGAATGGCAAATTATCATCTGTTAAAGGTACGCGCACATTATGTCGGGTCGCAGCACAAAGCAAAATGCTCACCTAGCACATTAGTGACGGGCCGGGTAGCAGCGCATTGACGGATTTTGAATACAGTGTACTTCCAGAAGTTGCGTGCAACTGTACGTTATGGATAGCTCTGATACACTTGTACTTGTTTGTCCCATGACAATGTACGATTTAGGTAAGCGTATGTAGGTGTTGTTGTGTTCCTGCGAGTGAGTGAGGTCACCAGAAAGGAAGGAGTTGCGTTGGCAGAAAGGTGGGCGATCGGTCGATCGGCGAGCGATATTTCTTCAGCGTTAATACGGTAACCGCTTCACATCAGGCGGGCCGTATGCTTGGCTGTCACCACATATAGTATAAAAAGCCGTTACGATAATCTAGCGACTGACGAGGTATCCAAATGGACGTCGTCGTCTGCAGGACGTGTTAGTGAGTTTTTTGCTCACATTCGAACGTGTTAACGTTTACAAGCGGACCAAATTGAGAAAAAGTCTCATGTTGTGAATTTACCAGACGCGTGTTACATATACAAATCAGCCGGGTTGCTCACTTCAAAATGTGAGCAAGTAAGTCACATAATTTTGATATGTAACACGCGTCTTATAAATTCACAACATGAGAGTTCTCTATCTGGTCGATTTGTTTACGTTGACATGATGGAACACGAACAACAAATTCGCACTAAGCACTCCGGAAGACGTCAAATTTCCATCAGATAATAATAATAAATATTGTCAAACAAATTACACAGTGCCAGCGAAGCTTGTGTTATGGGTACTAGACAAGTGATAAACATACGTAAATACATTTTTTTTTGTAAATACCTATATACTTATGATACATAGAAAACACCCAGACTAAGACAAACAGACATGTTCATGCACACAAATGTTTGTCCTATGTGGGAATCGAACCCACGAGCGTTGGTGTCCAAGCCGCGTCATTGACCGCTACGCCACTGAGCTCGTCAATATACGTCCACGGCGTGAGGAGCTCGATAGCGTAGATGTAACTGTCAGTCTAATCGAACACGCAAGTTAAGCAACGTCGACTTTAGGCTGTCCATGGATGGGTTTATTTACCTCGAGCTCCTCCGTGCTTCGGAGGACAAGTTAACACGTCGGTCCCAGCTGTTGTCATTAGATGTCAGTCGTCAATGTCGTTAAGCCAAGTCAGTGACTCCACCAACCGCAGTTGAGCAGCTTGGTGGGGTATGCTCTAAACCCCGTCGATTGAGGAGAGGCCCGTATCCTACCAGTGGAATGAAGTAGAATTGATGACGATACCTTTAGTTATTTTTCTATGAAAAACGTTTGCTGTACGAAAGCTATTTCGTACGCGCATATTCCGGTATCCTGTTAGAATTTTCCAAAATTCTTTCTTAGCGGATACCGCCTCGGCACGCGATGTTCCATAGCCCTTACTTAGCGTAATAAATTCTTTGATCCTTCATCTATCCAGTGGTGTGATTGAATTTTGGATGGAGATGATAGATATGTAGCTGCAACACCAAACTGTATCCCCCGATTTTGATGTCATTCCTTTGAATCGTCTCCCTATGGAAGCAATTTTAAAGACCTATTCACGTCAAAATGGTCAGTAACATAAATAAAACAATACAATTACAGCAAATATTTTAATAAAAAATAACTATGACTAGACACACACATTGTACAAAGTACAAACAAATACACAGAATGGCAAATTATCATCGGTTAAAGGTACGCGCACATTATGTCGGGCCGCAGCGCAAAGCAAAATGCTCACCTAGCACATTAGTGACGGGCCGGGTCGCAGCGCATTGACGGATTTTGAATACAGTGTACTTCCAGAAGTTGCGTGCAACTGTACGTTATGGATAGCTCTGACGAAGAACTTTAATTTTTATGCCTATTGTTAGAAGAGGATAATGACCTGCATAGACAAAAAGTTAACACGTGCGCGCGTGCACACGAATCCGCTTGCCATAGCACACTGTTGACAGGGCGGGCCGCATCGCAGGCGCTAAAATCCGCCGCTGAAAATCCGACACGCTGCGCCCCGACTTAGTGTGCGATAGTGCATATAAAATACATATTAGCGATTTGAGAGGATTTTTGCGCTCCGCCCCGAGCGACACGCTGCGACCCGACACAATGTGCGCGTACCTTTATTATACTAGAACGAGATCTAACAGTTCCAAACAATGGGTTAAATTTCTTCGGAATAAATAAGGCACCACGTATTGTGAATATCACCCGGGGGCTACCGCCGACGCTGAAGCCGTTTACCCTCGAATGTTTTGATTCGAAAAATACGTCTTACGTTTTAGTTATTGACAAACATCTTCAGCTCAGACTGTAGATCTCCAGGGTTTCTACGAGCTAAACACAAGTACCATAAATCTAATCTGAAGTTTGATATTGGTAATCAAAAAACTTGGATACTGACCATCGGACTGGTCCACAGGCTAAAGGTCGCGCAGCGAGCGATGGAGTCGGCTATGCTCGGGGTTTCTCTGCGGGATCGAATCCGGAACGAAGAAATTCGACGGAGAACCAAAGTTGTCGACATAGCCTTCAGAGTTTGCAAGCTGAAGTGGCAATGGGCCGGTCACATCTGCCGAGTAAGTGATGGCAGATGGAGGAGGAAGGTATTAGAGTGGAGGCCGGGCGTAGGACGACGAAATGTTGGGCGCCCGCCTTCTAGATGGTCCGATGACCTTAAGAAAGCGGCTGGATGCGGAAGGCGGAGGATCGTATTTGGTGGAAAGCATTGGGGAAGGCTTATATCCAGCAGTGGGTACATACAGGCTGATGATGATGATGATGATGATTATGAGGAATCAAAAAAACCGATGGTAATCGACTTTAGTTCAGTCGGTAGGGCCCCCTGATCAATATAGAACACTGTTTCTTAACCTTTCCCGGTCCGCGGACCCCTAGAAAATAATGCACATTTTCTAGGACAAAAAAATACAAGAATAAATTTTGGACAATTTTTTTTATTACTGAATAAAAAAAATAATGTGAAGGACGGTGCTGCTTTTTTGCAAGTCTTGCTGGCATTATTAATTAATTCAAATATTCGTAGATAAGACGGCGGCCCCCATACACATAATCGCGGACCCCCAGGGGTCCACGGACCACGGTTAAGAAACACTGGTATAGAAGATGGTATAGAAAAAGTATTGCAGGCGTAATGACGCCGAACCTCGGTCGCGTGTCTTCGGTATAGTGTGTTTAGACAAGTAAATTGTTTTTCGATTGTTTTGACTGACGTAGTTGTATATACATCGATTGTTCCTCGCAATCGAGCAATTCGAGTAGTCGATTTATCGACATCGATAACGGAGGCAGAGGCACATCGCTGAGACAGGCAGCCTGTGACCACTGCCGGTGCAACCTGGAGTCCTACCGCCGAAACTAAAGCCGATTACATCGGAGATTTTGATGCCGAAAATCAATCATTAGCTTAAATTAGCGTTAATTGTGTTATTTGTAATTGGGGTGTAAGTGGTTCATCAACATCTTTGAACCAAAGCTAAGCTCATCTGCACGTGTACCCTGCTGACTGACAAACGAGGCTCAAGCGAAGAGAGATACGGCATAGCGTATTTTTAAGCTGCCCGACTGGGGACGTACCTCCACCTCACAGAATACCACAGCCAAATAACAATTCCCTTGAGGATTGTTATGTTCCTGCGAGTGAGTGAGGTCAGCAGAAAGCAGGAAAGGAAGGAGAATATGCTGGCAACGGATCGGCAACTCCTTGGTGTTACTGATCTCCATGGGCGGTGGTGCTTGCTTTCCATCAGGTGACCCACATGCTCGTTTTCCACCATCTCATATATAAAAAAATAGTTTAGATTAGCGATAATTGTGTTTAGCTTAACGATGGAGCTATACAGACTAAGCTGAAGATGTTTGTCATTAGCTTAAGATCTATTTTCGCGATCAAATATCCGATGACACTCGGCTTCAGCTTCGACCTGGGGCCCCAGGTCGATACGTTATGCAATAATAAAGGCATGCAAATACCTTATATGCCTGATCGTATTAATTCCCGTTTATAATCTTTTAAATTATGCTAGGCGAAAATTTAAAAGTTACAGTGGAACACAAAGGGGAACTAAATTTATTAATAATAGCAACATTTGTCTTTTTTTTTACACAAAAGTGCCCAAGGGTTGCCATGTGAGAACTGTTCTTACGAAGAAAGTGGCGCCATCTACTTTTTTGTGTCGCACTGTATTTTAGAATATCAACGAGTTGTACAGTGCTACAAACTTATCTGACCCGGTGGCCAAATTTAGAACTAAAGCCGCCATCTTGAAATGTAGTATTGCCAGGTACAATTTATTTATTTACCGCGTATGCACATTCCATTGGGGTGTATTTTTTTAAATACATATTATCTTTTACTACACATATTTCATTTCTTACATTAAAAAAATCGCCAACGAGTTGTTTCTGTGCAATATTATAACTCTCTAATATTATATAATAGCTATGATCGCGACTTAACGTGGTGCATTTTTAAAACTAATCAACAAAAAATAGAAGGCAATTGATATTTAATTGAAACACCACACAACACAATTAATAAGTATATCAATGCTATTATTTTAACAGTGTATATATTTCTTTGATTTTTATGTTTCCTCTAAAACGGGCGGTATTAGGTTTAATGGCAACACTTAAGTCGATCGTACCGCCCCCGCCACCGGGCCAGATAAGTTTGTGGCACTGTACTTCAGCTTCGACTGTCGTTGAAGTCTGTTGAGTCGCAACCGAAATAATCAATATATTAGGATTCAAATTCGCTATCAGTTGAATGCAAAGTTAATAATATTTATATATGTAATAAAAAACGATTAAACATAATTTAAATATACAAAAACATTTACCCATACATAGACAAATAGACTTTTTTAAACACAAAATAATGCCAAAAATAGTTTCCCAAAGACAACTAATTACAAACATATAAATATATTTTAATCAACAAGAAACAACTATGTAACTAGGCCGAATTTATTTTTAGTGAAGAATTAAGAAATAATACGAAAGACGGGATATAGAAGACTTTGTCTCCAGAGCCGCAAAAGCCAGATTAATAAACTGTCATCCTAATCGACAGATATAAAGTTATTTTTGTTGTACATATTAAAATAAGAATCATAGCCCAATATTAAAATTAACTATAGACGAAAATTTACTCATAGCTGACCCGACTATAGTTGTAAAAAACCCGTTAACTACCGTTAATTAACCAAATTTATGGTTAGCTACCGATAAAATGCAGTTATTAACGGTTAATTATCCGACTGCGACACCTAAAAAGGCTAAAGTTTTTTTTTCTTTTCTTTTATAGTCAACTCCTCGGCGTTTTGATCATTACTTAGTGAGGTGGAGGTACATTCCCCAGTCGGGTAGCTTACAATTACGCTCTCTACCTCTCTTTTCGCCAGAGCTTCATGAGCAGATAATGAACTTTATGTCAATTGTTTAACGTATGAACTTAAATACGATCAGCTAAGGGAATTCTCGAGAATGCGCGAGGATTCCCCGGAACACGCGCGACGTCGAGGGTTCCACCAATCAACGCACCAACCCCCCACCACCCTTTCCTGTCGAGCGGCGCGCAGTGTCCGGCGCGAGAGACAAAGGGCGGACGTGTCTGGACATTCGCCATGATGAAGGTCTCCTTTTGAGATCGAAACTAGTCGGCTTTCCCGACAAAAAAGACGTGAGTGACCGGTTTAATTTATTTAATTAATTTAGTATAATGTCTCATGTGAGGTTATTAATAATATTACGCGCGACGTTTTTTGTCTCGTATTTAAGTTTATATTTTATACAATTGATATAAGGTTCATTATGCTATATACAATTTCGCAAAAGGACGCTTCCATTCCATTTCGCAGCGGTGTAAATTAAGCCAAAAACGCTAAAATTTGTTACGTCACGTTTTAATACGCGGCAAGTTTCTGTGGCAAAATTAATGTTCCCGGATACAGAAACGGTAGTAGTTTGCATATACTAACTAGAAATTTAACTTAACACAGCTTTTAGTAACACCAAGGTTTTCTTCATATTCAATACTGCAGGATTCCTTACAGGCATAGTAGTAGTTTGTACATACTAATTATAATTTTAACTCAACACACATCTTTCAATAACACCGAGTTTTGTTCACATACAAATTTGTACAAATCTTTTTCCTTACAGAAATAGTAGTAGTTGTATATACTAACTAGAAATTTAACTTAACACACAGCTCTTCATAACATAATTTTCATCATGAAATGGTAGTAGTTTGCACATACTAACTAAAAGTTTAACTAAACACAGCTTTTAGTAACACCAGAGTTTTCTTTACATTAAATGTTGTACAATTCTTATTTCTTACCGAAATGGTAGTAGTTTGTATACAATAATTATAAATAAATAAATAAATATTTCTGGACAATTTACACAGCGCCATCTAGTTCCAAATTAAGCTCTAAGCTTGTACTATGGGTACTAGACAACTGATAAATGTACTTAAATACATTTTTTAGAGAATATATATACTTATAATATAGAAAACACCCAGAGCAAGACAAACAGACATGTTAACACACACAAATGTTTGTCTTGTGCTGGGGATCGAACCGGCAACCACGAATTCAAAGTGGCTATTGATATCCATTCGACCACCGGTGTCAGTATTCGAAAATATTCAGTTCGGGAAATAAATAAATAAATATTGTCAGACAAATTACACAGCGCCATCTAGCCCCAAAGTAAGCGAAGCTTGTGTTATGGGTACTAGTAGACAACTGATAAACATATGTAAATATTTTTTTTTTTGTAAATACATACTTATGATACATCGATACATAGAAAACACCCAGACCAAGACAAACAGACATGTCCATGCACACAAATGTTTGTCCTGTGTGGGAACCCACGAGCGTTGGTGTCTAAGCCGCGTCATTGACCGCTACGCCACCGAGCTCGTCTAGTAGTAAATGGTAGTAGTTTGTACATACTAATTATAATTTTAACTAAACACACAGCTCTTAGTGACACTAAGGTCCTCTTTACCCTTATATTTAGTCCTATTCTCAATATATTTGGTGTAGCCGCCCCCTAAGATACCTAATAGCACTATAAGACCTACTAGAGAGTTCGATTTAAATTTCTTCGCACAATCATTTGGATTTTCTGTGTCCAGTGTGTAGATCTGTAAAAAAAAAATACTTTTAAAGAAAAAAAAAATGGTAAACATGGGACGAGGAAGATACAAAAGGAATGAATGAATGAACAGAATGAATGAAATGTACGAAATGAAGGAACGAATGAAAACAATGAATGAACGAAATTAATGAATGAAATACAAATAGTTATTTTCAAAATTGTTTTTACATGGTTATATTGATTACCTATGGTCCCCAATATGGGTTGAACCCGTCTCTGTGGCAACCAAAAATAAATTAACAAATTACATAGGTACGTTCGATGCTATGTTGCTAATATTGTATTTTTATATTTATAATATTATAATTAGTAAGTATATAGATTATTATTTTTATTGTGTAAATGAATGAACGAAATTAATGAATCAACAGAATGAAATTAATGATATGAACGAAATTACTGTTTGAGCTCCGGAATTGTAGTTTATGTTTTTGGGGTATAAAATAATATGATTCATATTCATCCTTGAGCCAAAGCTAACCTCACCTGGCCCGTTGTGCACCCTGCTTACTGGCAAACGAGGCTTTGAGTAAAAAATGAGCGAATGAACAGAATAAACGAAATGAATGAATGAACAGAATCAATGAACAAAATGAAATTAATGAACGAAATTACTGTTTGAGCTCCGGAAATGCTGTTTATGTTTTTGGGGTATAAATGTTTCATATTCAACCTTGAGCCAAAGCTAACCTCACTTGCACAATTCATATTATCTTATCTATGGATATTCTCATTCACTGTGTCTGATATAGGAAATTAGCGCCTTAAATATTTTTACGTTAACTTTTCCTATGAGTTACAGACTATCCTATCTCTCAAGTTGGATCAAACTGCACACACTGTACATTTTTTTATTAAAATCGTTTCAGTAGTTTAGGAATCCATCGCGGACAAACAACGTGGCACGAAATTTTTATATATTAACAGGTTCGCAGTACAATGACGCACATGTGTCTCATGGGTGACTTCACTGGTACGTCCATGAGGCATATGTGCTTCATGGCCAGTGATGTAAATTATCAATTTCAATCACTGTTACACATAAAGTATCATAAAATAGTTGAAGAGAATGACGTAACTTAATACGAAACTTCATGAGCGTTAGGTGTCATTATTACTATGGGGGACGTATATCGTTTATTTGCTACTAGCGACCCGCCCCGGCTTCGCACGGGTGCAATGCTGATACTAAATGTACTACAGAAGGTCTTTGCGCTTTGTCCTATCCAGTCCTTCCCCAGTTATAAGCACACGCCGCCGGCTCCGCGGCCGGTACCGCCACAGCCGTTATGTCCCTGCATTTTAAATGTGTAATATCTTCTAAACTATTCATTTAAATTACATGCTGTGAAGGGCCATATTGATCTATATTAAATGCGCAATGTATTTAAGGTACTTAATTGGATAAGGATTAATTCTGTATTGCTTAAAATCGCTTCGTAAATAAGGCATTATTTCTTGTAAAAAGCAAAGGATAAAATAACGGTTATTGTGTGTTACCACTAAGAGATAGACATATACCATCGCGAACTTTTTTGTAGACCATTTTAAGGTGAACAATACTGTACTACATTATTTTGATCTATCTCGTTGGGTTCAGCCAGCGTTTGCAATGAAAGAGCAAAAAAATGTGTTTATTTACGACATCACATTAGAAACCTCTAAATTATCAGTGTTTTTCTACTATGTTATGCATATATTATACATATAAACTTTCCAGTTGAATCACTCTATCTATTAAAAAAAACCGCATCATAATCCGTTGCGTAGTTTCAAAGATTTAAGCATACATGGGGACATAGGGACAGAGAAAGCGACTTTGTTTTATACTATGTAGTGATAGCACATGGTAAGTACATCAATGCTCATACATGTCCCGCCAGGGTTACTCTAGCATGTAAAAACTTAGTTGTCATTACAGGTATGTCCATAGGTATACTATTTAATACTATTTAATAAGACGTAGTTTTATTACTTAAATGCTTTCTTTTAATATATTGTCAGACAAATTACACAGTCCCATCTAGCCCCAAAGTAAGCGAAGCTTGTGTTATGGGTACTAGACAACTGATAAACATACGTAAATACATTTTTTTTTTGTAAATACATACTTATGATACATAGAAAACACCCAGACTACGACAAACAGACATGTTCATGCAAACAAATGTGTGTCGTATGTGGAAATCAAACCCACGAGCGTTAGTGTCGAAGCCGCGTCATTGACCGCTACGCCACCGAGCTCGTCTAATATTATTATTTTATTTGTAAGATACAATTTAAATATTTGTCAGTTAATACAATACTAATCAATACAAATTCAATCATAATTATATAAACATCGTACAATAGATTCTCATGTCAATTAATATTTTTGAATGGATTAATAGTTTTCTGTCAATAAATCTTTATATCATAAAAACATTTATCTAAAAGCCACCTAGCTAGCTTTATTTTAAAAAGATTTGTAGTATGCAAAGAAGATCGCAACTTGCTTCGGGACTGTGAACATGTATGGACATTCTCATTCACTCACCAGTCTCCCATAAAGGAATTGTCATTCACTCACCTGTCTCCCAATATGGCCAACATACCACGCCAACGCAGTATAATACAAGTAGTTTAGCTGAGCAACATTGCCAACGTACGCCAAACACGACGTGCTGGTCAGTAACGCGGCTGTCAAAGCCGGCTTCGTATGAGAGCCAAACGTCAGAGCTGTCGATTTCATACCAATTCTTGCATCGTCTAATTTATCCTGTAAACATGGGTAATAAAATTTTAGGTAACAATTAAAAAAGGAAAATATTAAATTGATCCACAAAAAAAAAGAAATTTGCACATGAAATTAATCTGATCGCACATCAAATCCTGCATTTTATGTGCAATAAGTATTTATTTGATGTACGTTAAATAGTATCCATTAAAAAATATATAAAAACACGACTTCTTATCATTGTTACGAGCTAGGGTTCTAGATTTGGATGTTTCCCGCAGGGTCTGGCCTGCAGGCAGGCCTCCGTCACTCCATGTACTTGCACGCTATAGTTACCTACCGCCCGGCCGAGCGGTCTCGGGCCGTTTGCGCCTTTGCAGACCAAATTCAGGCCCAAATTCGGTGCGAAGCAATCACAACTGTACGCTTGAGCATTTAGGCACATTTTAGCATGTAGCGGTTGCTGACGCGACGGAGTAGGCTATTATAGCAGTAGATATTGGAAATTTTCTACTGAGTGAAGTATCTGTTACGTAGTAACTATTATGTAATCTGTGCTGCAGGTCTTCACAACACGAAGTCCACACGAAGATTCCAAATCGCAGGTCAAATTGAAGTCCAATAGCTGAGGTCGTAGGTTATCACTTGTCTCGCAGGTAGATTCGCTCGAAGTTTACTCTTCCGAAGTCTAAACTGAACTCCTATGCGCCGCGGCGGCTATTTATATCCGCCGGCAAGGGTTCCCGAATGTTCTCGTATGTACATGTATGTACTCCACATCGTAACGTGTCTAGAACATTTTCATGACATAGTGCTATGAACCTTATGACAGTAGACATACGGATCATTAATGCTTGCAGCGAAGTATGCGGCGACTATTCTAGAAGGTTTCATTCTAGATGATTCGCAACAATACGCTGTAATTGATTGTTTCGACGATGTAAAATAATATTAATATACTAACGTCACTCAATTGTTTTGCCTTCCCGGAACCTCTCCACTAACACTTGAACTTTATGGTATGGTATTAAAGTTCAAATTGACTTTTAAGTATTATTACGAATCGTTTGTATGGGAGTATAGAAAAGTGTTGTTTAGACTTTTTCAGGCAATTTTTTAAAATTATCTCTGCGTAAGAACCATCCTCGTACTTCGGTCCGTCCCGGCTTTGCACGGGTGGACATAAGATTTTTTTTTATATTTTTAACTTTTATTTAGCAAATAAATATAGCCTATGTTACTCAGGGTGAATGTAGCTTTCCAATGGTGAAAGAATTTTTGAAATCGGCACAGTAGTTTTTGAGTTTATTCATTACAAATATACACACACACAAAAATACAAATCTTTCCTTTTGGTGGTGGAGGTACGTTCCCCAGTCGGGTAGCTTACAATGACGCTCCCTACCTCTCTTTTCGTCAGAGCTTCGTTTGTCAGTCAGCAGGGTGTACCGCAGGCAGGTGAAGATGGCTTTATAATAGTAGTGTAGAAGTGTAGATGAGTGCGAAACAAAGGAAGCAAAAATAAGTTCCGAAAATTATAAAAAAAAACATACCTGATGAGCATATATAGTGTCATAGACAACAGTCCATGACAACGCTGCGGCGTATAGAGGTAGGCATATGTGCGGGTCTATGGTCCCTTGCAATGCTGAATAGCCGAGTAAAGCGCCCCAATTGAACGTCGCTCCGAGGAATAGTTGGGGGTAGTTTGTGAACCGCTTGGCGAGGGGATACGTTACGACCAGCACTGGAAGAAGAAGAAAAACAAATGCTTTACACCAGTGTTCCTCAAAGTTTTTGTGTTTATAGTACATCTTGGAAAACGAAAATTTTTGGAGGTACACCATAAAAGAAAACCGGACAAGTGCGAGTGTGACTCGCCCACCGAGGGTTCCGTACGTCATTATAAATAGTTCAGGAATCAAACCCCTTATTTTTTAAGATTTAATTACAAATGTATAGTTTTAAGATTTATTCTTGTACTTGTAGTCTATAACGATGTTACTAGCCAAGTTTCATAGTTCTAGGTCAACGGGAAGTACCCTATGAGTTTTAATTCCCTTGAGAATGTGTCGAAAAATGCGTTTTTTGCTGATTAAACGGCCGTATCTTTTTTTTACGTAAACTTAGCAGTTTGATTTTTTTTTAACTTCATGGGTCTGCAAATCTGAGTATACAGTTCAAATTTCAGCTTGATACCTCCACGCATTGTCGAATTAGAGGGTCTTGACAGACAGACGGACAACAAAGTGATCTTATAAGGGTTCCGTTTTTCCTTTTGAGGTACGGAACCCTAAAAAATCAGTTTTTATTTGTGTCAATTTTTCTTCTGTCATTTAGCTTCATGAGATAACTTTATTTTTCCGAGGCACACCAACTAATGACCACGGTACACCAGTGTGCCGCGGCACACACTTTGAAGAAAGTGAACTTTGAGTTAAGGGGGAGGGAGGGGGTCGATGCAGTGTGACATAGTGTGACAAGGGGGTGGGAGGGTTGACCAAGAATAAATGTCAAAACCATACATTTGTAATTAAATCTTAAAAAATAGGGGATCGATTCCTGAACTATGTATTAATAATGATCCTACGTACGGAACTCTCGGGCGAGTCCGACTCGCACTTGCCTGGTTTTTTTATTTTATACGGTCTCTCACATTGCTAAGAGGGGAAGTCAAATTACAAAAGCTTCCTACTCCTACTAATTTCTTCTGATTAAATTCGTTGTGAGTTCCAAGGCAGCCGTAGTTTTACCGCTGGGACTGCAATGGACTTCACTGTTCATTGCCTTTATTGGTTGTCGCCTCTGTAAATCCTGGCTACACAGGAGACACAGAGTGGTGGCTCCCCGTCCCATTAAAAATAATACATACATTTGTGTGCATGAACATATCTATTTGTCTAGCGGGCCGTATGTTTGTCTGCCACCCGACGTAGTATGAAAAAAAAACCACGCAATTTAAAAGTCTAAAGAGATGGCTAGTCAAGTGAAGCTAAACTGCCGTACACTAAGGATTTTAAATGTCTTGAATGTTTGTCTTGGTGAACAGATTGGTAACTACTCACGCATGCTACTCGCCCCAAGCACCACGCTATAGCAGTTCAGTTGCAGGAGAACTCCAAGAGCGAGGGTCAGCTGGGCAGCCAGGAAGCCCACGGCCTGCTTTTCCGTCAGAGCTCCTGACACTAAAGGTCTATCTTTGGTTCTTTCTACCTGGAATAGATTACTTCTTTTTATACGAGAGCATGACCGAGCAGACGAAACGAGCATGTGGGTCACCTGATGGAAAGCAATCACCACCGCCCATGGAGATCAGCAACACCAAGGGGTCGCCGATCCGTTGCCAGCCTTTAAATAAAAATGGAAAAATTCACCTCCCCCCTAGATTTGAACCCACGACCTCTCGATGACCGGTCGAGTGCTCCTCCAACTGAGCCATCAGGAAGGTTTGTGTTGGTAACGAATTTTTGCATTTCATATTTTTTACTGCGTGAGTCAGTGTGGCGTCATCAACCTATTAAGTAATTACACTACTAAACAATTTCATCTGCAACGATGGACTGCTATGCCTTCCTGGTAGCTCAGTTGGAAGAGCACTCGACCGGTCATCGAGAGGTCGTGGGTTCAAATCCCACCAAGGGCGGGAACTGAATTTTTCCATTTTTTTTTATATTTATAATATTCTGGCAAGTCGGCCAAGACAACTATTTAAAAAATAATAAATGAATAATTAATTTAGTTTTAAGATGAATGTACCTGATTATCAATATCCCTGTCCCATAAGTCGTTGATAGTGCATCCAGCACCTCTCATCAACCCAGCGCCTACTAAGAACAACACAGCTGTTTCCACACTAGTGGAGAAAGGCACTGTACCAGGTATGGAGGCCAGCGCTATGGACCAGGCACAAGGCCAGTACAGGAGGTAGACACCTGGAAGTTAAATTCGTCGTTACGGGCTTAGAGCTTGTCCAGAAGGGGCGAATTCGCCGCGAAACAATACGCACGAAATCATTCGCGCGTTAGTGAGATACTAGACACCAACACCGCGTCCACAAGCATCGCGCGAATTCAAAATACGCGTGTAAATCACGTGCACTACAGAGTATATTATTCTGTGGCACTACGTCAGACTCTCGATTCGCGCGTATTGCGCGCGAGTCGAGATACTAGGGACGCCTTGTTGCGTCCAGTTAAGGCGCAAACTGTAGACCGACTTTCTGATTTCCTACCCAAATGCTCGCGCGTTGGTTCGCACCTTGTGGACGCAACGGTCGAGCGTAATACGCGCGAGAGAATCGCGGCGAATTCGCCCTTTCTGGACAAGCTCTTAGGCCTCATTTACGGAGACGCGGAGGGTCGAGCGTCGCGTGCGGCGTGACGTCTCGTGTCGCGTGGGACGTTTTTACAATTCATACACACACAGGCGGTGCGTGTAGCGGCCCGCGGCATCGCACGCGCAAACACAACATATGGCAATATACGATGTTGTTCATAGAGACGCGGGGCGGGTAGTGTGGCGGGGCCCGCCGCGGCGGGCGCCGTTGCGTGCGCCGCAACGATACACGCCGCGTGCGACGCATCGTTGCCATCCGCGGGCGCCGCCACAAAATAAATAATAAATAAATATTGTCAGACAAATTACACAGCGCCATCCAGCCCCAAAGTAACGAAGCTTGTGTTATGGGTACTAGACAACTGATAAACATACGTAAATACATTTTTTTTTTCTTTTTGTAAATACATACTTATGATACATAGAAAACACCCAGACCACGACAAACAGACATGTTCATGCACACAAATGTTTGTCCTGTGTGGGAATCGAACCCACGAGCGTTGGTGTCGAAGCCGCGTCATTGACCGCTACGCCACCGAGTTCGACAAAACACGCGCAAACGCGTGAAAAATCGCTCCTCCGTATACGCACTTATACAACGCTATAAATTTGAATTAAGTGCGGGCCGCGCCGCCGCACGTGACGAGCGACGCGCCGCGTCTCCGTTAATGAGGCTTTAGAAATCCCACTGATCCACTGATGGAATACGGGTCCCTCATCGAAGGGGTTTGAACATGGAGTGTAAGTGGTTCATCAACATCTTTGAACAAAAGCCAACTTCACCTGCACGCGGTGCACCCTGCTGACTGACAAACGAAGCTCCGGCGAAAAGAGAGGTAGGGAGCGTAATTGTAAGCTACAGAATACCGCAGCCAAATAACGGTTCCCTTGAAGGCTGTTGTGTTCCTGCGAATGAGTGAGGTCACCAGAAAGATAGGAGATGCTGCGTTGGCAACGGGGGTGGCGGCGCGTGAGCGATATTTTATGTTGCGAGCGTTAATATGGCTACGGTAACCGCTTCACATCAAGCGGGCCGTATGCTTGTCTGCCACCCGACGCAGTATAAAAAAAAAAATGTTCACGGAGTATGTATGATATGTATTTGGATAGGTAGGTAAATGACAACAATCGTATCGTATTAGAGCTAGTATAATACTGAATTAATTTGATAAATTAAACGGGTCACTCACGTCTGGACATTCGCCCTGATGAAGGTCTCCTTTTGAGATCGAAACTAGTCGGCTTTCCCGACAAAAAGACGTGAGTGACCCGTTTAATTTATCTAATTAATTTAGTATAATGTCTCACGTGAGTTTTAATAATATTATAGTATAATACTGGTTCAAAAGGCGGGCGGAGCGTCGTTACAAATATACTTGTAGGTAGATACATAAATATTCTACAATATACCACGCTGCTGAGCTGCTGGTTGACGGAGGCCAGTGATTTCAAACAGCAAGCACCGCCGGCTTAACGTGCCCTTCGGAAGGCACTAGATATAAATAAACCCATCCATGGACAGGCGCGGTCGACGTTGCTTGACCTGCGTGATTACACTGCCATGAGCAACGACGCCATCGAGCTCCTCGAGCTATCAATCAGACCAGTTTTTAACCGACTTCAAAAAAGGAGGAGGTTCTCAATTCGACTAAATTTTTTTTTTTATGTATGTTATTAGATATCTTCGCGAATTGTGAACCGATTTTCAATATTCTTTTTTTATTTGAAAGGGTATGATTGCGAGGCGGTCCCATATTCACCAAGTCACGATCTGATGATGGGATCCCAGGGA
Source organism: Hypsopygia costalis (assembly GCA_937001555.2). NCBI lineage: Eukaryota > Metazoa > Arthropoda > Insecta > Lepidoptera > Pyralidae > Hypsopygia > Hypsopygia costalis. The sequence goes on from OW443355.2 coordinate 4,258,654, forward strand.
AATCAAGGGAAACTCTTAAATTTTATAAGCACGTATGGTCAAATTCATTTTTTTTATTTGAAAGGGTATGATTGCGAGGTGGTCCCATATTCACCAAGTCATTAGGTCGCAACATAAAATATCGCTCGCGCGCCGACAACCCCGCTGCCATCGCAGCATCTCCTTCCTTTCTGGTGACCTCACTCACTCGCAGGAACCGAACAGACCTCAAGGGAACCGTTATTTGGCTGCGGTATTCTGTGAGGTGGAGGTACATTCCCCAGTCGGGCAGCTTACAATTACGCTCTGTACCTCTCTTTTGGACAGAGCTTCGTTTGTCAGTCAGCAGGGTGCACCGCATGCAGGTGAAGTTGGCTTTGGTTCAAAGATGTTGATGAACCACATACACCCCAAATCTAGAAATAGCAGCGCTTCCCTCTCCCACGCACGCGATGTACAATAGTCCTTACATAATAAATTATTTGATCTTTCATCTATCCAGTGGTATGATTGAATTTTGCAAGGAGACGATAGATATGTAGCTGCAACACCAAACAGCCCCCTTACCACCAACTCTTATTGCGATTCAATAACTGAATAGATTGCTTATTCATACCAATGAATAAGCGACTCTATTCAAGTTGAAATAAAGTTGTTTATTCATTGGTATGAATAAGCATTCTATTCAGTTATTGAAAAGAGTGCGTGGTAAGGGGGCTGTATCCCCTGATTTTGTTATCATTTGTTTCTTTGAATTGCCTCCCTATGGAAACAATTTTTTAACGACATATTCAAAAAAACACTTACCTATTGGTTTATCCCAGCGTGCCAACTTGACATATGGATCAATAGCATTTCTAAAATCTACAATTCTAAAAATTTTCTTCCCTGGCAACTTTTCAAATTTATTGACAATTGGATTGGTAGTGTCTATGACAACTTTTTGTCTATGGGACTCGCTTTGCGTGGAATGTACTCTATAATTTAAATGTCTTTGGTAATTGGTGACTGGGCATGTCTTCAATACTAGGGTCGATATAGACCTTCTTGATGTAAATTTTTTTGATATTAATAGTATTTTGTAGGGAATTTTATAATTCCTTATTAGGTTTGTAGTAAACATTATTGTTTTTTATTGTTACAGCATAGTGAATCTGAAACAAAAAAAACATAATAAATAAATAAATATTGTCAGACCAATTACACAGCGCCATCTAGCCCCAAAGTAAGCGAAGCTTGTGTTATGGGTACTAGGCAACTGTTAGATACGTAAATACATTTTTTTTTTTTGTAAATATATACTTATGAGACATAGAAAACACCCAGACCAAGACAAACAGACATGTTCATGCACACAAATGTTTGTCCTATGTGGGAGTCGAACCCACAAGCGTTGGAGTCGAAGCCGCTTCATTGACCGCTACGCCACCGAGCACGTCAACATGAATATAAATAAAAAAAATATTTTTGAGTGATAACATATTTTAAAGTATTATTTTATTTTAAATAGTTGTAATAGACCAACTTGCCAGAATATTATAAACAATTTTAAGAATGGAAATAGCCTACTCTACATGGGATTTGAACCCACAACCTATTGATTACCGGTTGAGTGCTCTTCCAACTGAGCTACAAGGAAGGTTTGTGATGGTAGCGAATTTTTTGTATTTTATATTTTATGTATATATCATGTTGCAAGCGTTAATATGGCTACGGTAACCCACATCAGGCCTGCCACATACTGATCTACCACCCAGTTTACAAAAATAGATAAAAGCCACTGAATTGGCTGGAACAGGCCATCCATAAATTACGTCACATGAATTTCATGATTTTTTGACCCCTCTTCCCGTCCTTGTCACGCCTGGTCACATTTGTGACACTCGGGGGGGAGTGTCACAAATGTGACCACGTGACGTGTCCCTAGTGTGACGTCACATATTTTGCAAATTTAAATCTAGAGTTGCAAATGTTTTTGAGTTTTTCGTTAATAGTTCAAAGTTTGTGTTAACACTTAGATTATAATAGATTTTGAAATGTCACGTCACAAAATTTAGGACCCCTCCCACCCCCTTGTCACACAATGTCACACTTCATCGACCCCCCTCCCTCCCCCTTAACGTGTGACGTAATTTATGGATGGCCCCAAAGAGCGGTAACTCGGTGAATATAGACAGGGCATTCAAACGGCAAAAAAATGTATACTAGCCATTGACAGAGCATGGGTTATATGGGGATAGCTGTAGACCACCGTTATATAAAAAATACAAGATACTGCCTCTGCCATGCATGTATATCAAGGCCGTCTGTATATTTGTAAAAACACACATGCATTACTTTGAAAAACGTGACGTCGGAACTTTTAACAGGCAAAGAGCACAGTACGCGAATTTATTGTATCGACCTCTCTGTCCTACTGATATTGGATGGAGAAATGTATATATGATGAGTATTAAAATTTACAATGAATTACCTAATGAAATAAAACTAGAACAGGGGAATATATTCAGATCAAAATTGAATGAGTGGCTAATGAGTAATTGTTTTTATAGCGTAAATGATTATCTAAACTATAAAAAAAAAACCGGACAAGTGCGAGTCGGACTCGCCCACCGAGGGTTCCGTAGGTACGTAGTATCATTATTAAATTTGATATTTTTCATTATAAATAAGAAATAATGCGTCGAAAAAAATTAATAAAATATATTTTGCAATGTGTACATCAAGCCCTTTCATATGATACCCCATTTGAACTAGTAGTTTCAATTTGAAATTTCGGAACCCTGTAAAAAATATAGACCCCCTATTTTTTAAGATCTATTTACAAATGTATAGTTTTGAGATTTATTCCTGTACTTGTAGTCTATAACGATGTTACTTGCCAAATTTCATAGTTCTAGGTCAACGGGAAGTACCCTATAGGTTTTGATTCCCTTGAGTGTGTCGAAATATGCGTTTTTTGCTGAATAAACGGCCGTAACTTTTTTCTACGTAAACCTAGCAGTTTGATATTTTTTTTTAACTTCATGGGACCGTAGACCTGAGTATACAGTTCAAATTTCAGCTTGATACCTCCACGCATTCTCGACATAGAAATTCTTGACAGACAGACAGACAGACAGACAGACAGACAGACAGACAGACAGACAGACGGACAACAAAGTGATCTTATAAGGGTTCCGTTTTTCCTTTTGAGGTTCGGAACCATAAAAATGTAAAAAGTATTAATATAGGTAATAAATTAATTTCAGATAGATTTGTAATTTTGATTTTATTTTATTATTAAAAGAATTGTAACATTGTGACATTATAGCATTTGTACATCTGCATGCCGGTTGAATACTGGAACTCACCAAAATTATGTAATATCTTGTAAAAAAACATATTCTAGCAAATATATATCTTTATCTTTATCTTCCACAGGCAACTCACGATTTAACCACAGTGTATAAAGGTAAACCAAAGGTCAATGACGACAATGTAAACCATTGTTACTACTTCCTCAATACTTAGTTTATAGTGAGATATTTTACATTATTTTAAACAATGTTATACAGTTTTTTTTTTTTTTATACTACGTCGGGTGGCAGACAAGCATACGGCCCGCCTGATGTGAAGCGGTTACCGTAACCATATTAATGCTCGCAACATAATATATCACTTGCGCGCCACCACCCCCGCTGCCAGCGCAGCGTCTCCTTCTTTTCTGGTGACCTCACTCACTCGCAGGAACACAACAACCCTCAAGGGAATTGTTATTTGGCTGCGGTATTCTGCGAGGTGGAGGTACATTCCCCAGTCAGGTAGCTTACAATTACGCTCCCTACCTCTCTTTTCGCCAGAGCTTCGTTTGTCAGTTAGCAGGGTGCACCACGAGCAGGTGAAGTTGGCTTTGGTTCAAAGATGTTGATAAACCACTTACACCCCAAAACACAGTGAGTATTCATAAAGTGCACATATGAATGAGAATTACTCTAGGGCCCTAAAATAATTAAATAAAAAAACTAAAACTAAGTCTTTTCTAATAAAATTAAGTTTTTTAAGTAGTACATATTAATATTTATTTATTCATTTATAATATTGGTATCCTTTCATTTAATTTATTAAGTTTGTTAGGGAGATTTCATCATTATAGTTGATCCTAACGATTGATGCAATAAAAGTACAGTGTATTTTTTTCAGATTTTAGTCGGTTCGATTCCCAAATGCGGCAAGCGAATTTTCGAAAATCTTTGAGTGCAGTTCTCTTTCTTTTCATAAAAAAAGGAATGGTTTCTTTGAGTTTTTTTTTTCTGCGAGTATTTGCAATCAGTCTTAAGACTATGAGCGAATCTGTTCGATGAAGTTGTCATGCGGCGTGGCTTCCCACCAGAAGCGCCTACTTATTTGCTGCCCAGAGCTACTGATGGTCTTCTAGCTCTAGGATATGATGACGTTTTAGTTGTCGCACATTGTGGTCTATGGTGAGTTGGCAAGCAAAGTTCGTTAGGGTGATGGATTAATCGTAAAAGAAGGGTTTCTTTGAGTAAATATTTATATCTACAGCATTAAAGAGTACTTTCCCTCCAGGTGGCGTTAGAAAATATATAACACACTGTATACTAGTGAATTGACAATAACCTAGAAATTTGTTATGACAGGGTTAATCAATTTGATATTAATGGCCTGAACTAAAAAGAAAAAATAAGATAAAAAACAAAAAAAAACAATTTGAACAGCTAGTCTTATATTAAAAAAAAAACTGTTTTCATTTTCAACCCTGGTTGTAAAAATTGGTCAGTGGGTAGCTTTCGGGGCGGGTTGTTGGAGTTGGGGTATACTCTTCGGGGCAATATGAAACGTGCAGAAAACAAAAAAAAAAATAAAAAAAAATTTTTTTGTGTTTTATATGGGACTTTGACATGAAAAATTTTCGATGTTTTTTTTTTTTTATTATTATCATATTTTTATATGCGCACATCAAAGATCACATCAGATAGATCATTTCTTGTCATATACAACTTTTTCGTACAACGCGCCGTTTTCGTGAAAAATAGACTTTAACAATGTATGAATCAGGACTTAGCCAATTTTTAGAAGATATTTTTTTCTTTTTAAATCTCACATTTTTATATGCGCACATCAAAGGTCACATCAAAGGGATAATTTCTTGTCATGTACAATTTTTCGGTACAACGCACCGTTTGCGAGAAAATCGAATTTCGCTACTTTCCCAAATATTTTCTCAAAAACGATGCGACGTACGAGGATTCAGTATATGACCGAAAATGTTTAATTTGGTAGGATTTATACGATGCCATAGCAAAAATATACCAAAAACCAAAAAAAAAAAATTGTTGAAATTTCGTCAGTCCTAAATTTCTCCAGTCAGTTTACTCTTCGGGGCACTGGACTCTGACGTACTCTGACTCATATTTGCAAGCTGAAGTGGCAATGGGCAGGTCACATCTGCCGAATAACTGATGACAGATGGGGGAGGAAGGTATTAGAGTGGAGGCCGCATATAGGACGACGAAGTGTTGGACGCCCTCCTACTAGATGGTCTGATGACCTTAAGAAAGCGGCTGGGAGCGGCTGGATGCGGAAGGCGGAGGATCGTATCTGGTGGAAAGCATTGGGGAAGGCTTATATCCAGCAGTGGATAAATACAGGCTGATGATGATGATGATGATATATTGACAGAGTTTCTTTCGGCATTTCTTCTCGTCAATGGTCATTCCCAAAATGCTGGTAGATAAAAAAAATATACCTACCTAATTGTAAAAGACGTGTCTAAGTGCCCGCGAGGGCCCACAGAATAAAGAATTTTGACTTTGACTTTGACTTTTAATTATATTCTATAAATAAAGGCGTTTAAATAAAATAATAAGCACTCATAAAATAATAAGTTACTAGAAAAACATTTAATAAATTAACCTTAAAAGAAAAACATTGTAGCGGTTACAACTTACCTAACATAAAAAACGTGTAGTCATTGCTTTTGAGAGCACAGAATAATTATATGATGCTGTAGTAAATTGTTTTTGTACGATAAAAAACAATATTACACAACACTCACACGGCAATAGCAAGGTTAAGATCTAATCAAAATTGTTTTTACAAGAAAATCAATATTATTTCAATGACAATATAATTAAACTTGAAACTGAATACTTTTATAGTTAATTTATTGTCACAATTAATATAATTTTATTGAAATTATTTGTAATTCTTTAATTCAATCAAATTGCACATTTATGTAGTCAATCATATCATACACTGTCACTGTCACTGTCTGTCAGTCAGAACTGAAACTGATTGATTACTAGAGTTGAGCGCTTAAACGAAAAGCGCTTAAATAAGTCTGCTTAGCAGCGTAAGCAGATAAGCACGCTTATAAAAATAAACCTTTTTCGTTTAAATTTTTTACAATAATTTGACAAATTTGATATAGCGCCATCTATAATTGATACACATAATTACTGCCACGTCGCGTCGTGCTGTATTAGCTAGCCATATATGCAATAATAAACCTTACCATCAACAAGTTTAGGTTTACTATCGATTAACGTTCGTTTCATTTTCGTTTAAACTAATGCATTTCGTTGAAAAAAGCGTCAGTAATCCTCATTCAATATTGAACCTTATTCGTAGGTGCCTTAGGATTATTGTTGTTTAATTTTCTTTCACTTTCGTTTCAAAAATGATTTTCGTTTAAATAAACAACGCTTACGCTTTTTTAAGCAGTACGCTTTTTGTTGTCAACTGGTAAGCGCGCGTGTGAATGTTTGCGCTAACGCTTTTGCCGTTGTCGTCGGTCGATTAATGCGAATTTTTTTGCTTTGCTGTGCTATGTATGTTCATGCGTATACGAAACTTTAAATACTTAGAGAAAAGAAATCGGCTGCAAATAGATACTGTCTGTGATCGTTAACCATTGCATTGTCTTAAAGCTGCGACTAAATGTTTAAACGTTTTCCATAAGCGTAGACGCCTCAAGTAGCATCAACGACAAAAAAAGCGTTTAAGTAAAAAGCGCGCTTAAAAAGCGTGCTTTTGATAAAAAGTACAACGTTTAAACGTTTATTAATTTTAAGCCGTTTTTTCCAACTCTATTGATTACTAGAGTCTAGAGATGTACCGATGTCGAGTCAGGTTGACTCGAATACCGAATCAAATACCTAATAACGTGGACGTAGTACTTATTACATACTTCCATGCATAATAGATACTCAGGTTCTCGAGTACTCAATTAATAACTCAAATATTCAGTACTCGAAGTCAATACTCGAGTGCTTACGGTACTCGAATGCTTCATAATGCTGTATAATATTACGTATAAACACGTAGCACACTAGCACACTAAATTCCATTCGAGGATCAAGTCCAGAAAAGTGGGAGATATGTACTTTCCTGAATATTCAAACTCGAATTTTATCTCTATTATTTTTTTACAAGAACCCGAATACCAAAAAAAATAGGCACTCCGTACATCACTACAACGGACATACTGACATTTTGAAATTTGCAGTAATGACACTATTCTTCTTCTATTTTTGTTTAATTGGAGATCAGTCATCAATCGAATATTATTCCACCACTACCAAATTATTTTGTATAATTTCATCGGCCCGGCTTCAGGGATCTGTCGAAAGGTGATTTCAGGAATTCACTAGTTTTTAATTTTTTTTAAACTCAACTGCGAAACAGATAGTGCAATTTGACTGCTGTTTTGCGCGACATTTTGGAACAACTCAACAACTCAAAAATATTCTTTAGCAGACCTATACCGTCCGTTGTTCGTTTCTCGTAATGTTCAATCGCTGCGTTGTCACAACGACTTGGTTGTAGGCTGCGTTACGATGGCACGTTGACTATTCAATTCGATATTTTCCTGTATTTATCGATCATTCACATGATTATGATTCTATAAATTGAATAAAATGGTTTTTGTATGAATGTGTATCGAGTATAAGGAGAAATGGTAAACATTAAGAAATATCCAACCGAGTTATCGTCGTGTGAACGTATCCAAAACTGTTTGCTCCTAGCAGAGTCGCTGTGTTAATGTACCGATTAAACATTTACAGGAATCGAAATACTGGAATATTGCCAATGCATGCAAGTCTCTGATGAAAAGTGCTATCATGTTTATGTTCATTTGTATTGGCGTTTTATCTAGCTACGACTTGCAGCTTACTCCCTGAAAAGGAAATCTGAACTTTCCGCCGTAAAGATTATGGACGTAGAGATTTACAGACTATATTGAAAAATGGACTTTTTTGATCTGAGGAATCGATTCTTAGATTAATCAATTACAGGTCATCCCTACTAGCTAGATTTTCGAGTAGATTTTTTAGCCCAAAGATTAATATACGGCGCACCGCATCGCGTTTCGTGTTTCGTCTGCTTGCTTTTTGGTTTTCATTTGTGAAAAGAAAATAGTAATGAATTTTTCGATACATATATCAGGAACTCTACGCATTCGTAAAGTGATACTTTGTATTAATTAAAATGTGATATTAAACACCAAGCAACAAAGTTTATTAATGAGTTATGGAATCAACATCAGCGGTAGGTCAATTTCTTACCACACCTTAGTTTTTTTTATTATATTGATAAATAATTCTTTCAGAATAAATTGGGTGTCCACATTGTGTCTATTTAGTGTCACAATAGAAGCATTTATAATAAATATTTAGGCACAATCTACGAACGCAAAAACTCTACTCTCAACGCGAAGAGATTTTGCGTTCGTTTGTGTGTTCTACCGATTGTACAATGGGGTGTATTCAGAGGAGTTATTTGACATGATATCCACGGCCTCATACAGTCGCATCGCTCGCCATCGACAGGGAATTCCTCCTCACACCGAAGTGGTCACATACTGTGCGGTTCCACAGAAGTTTTCTTCTACGTACTATCAAGCTGTGGAAGGAACTGACTGTTGTGGTTTTCCCAGGAGACTACAGCATGGGGTTTTGCTTGGTTGCCCTATACTTTAGTGGTATAAAAAAAATGTAGGTAGTAAGTAGGAATTGCCAGATGGGAAGCCCAATTCCAAAGCTTCCTCCTTCTAATATTTCAAGTTAAATTATTTGTGAGTTCCAAGGCAGCTGTAGTTTTTCCCTCAGAATTGCAGCGGTCCCTGAAATTCACACTCATAAATTCAGAAGGCAATTCTCGTAATTAAAATATAGTCACAATTCAGTTTCGATCCAGTCTCGATCTCACAAATGTCACATTTGTTATTCTTGTAACACAATATGTAAGTTCAAAATTAAATTTAAGCGGGATTATATCGAAATATGAGTGAAAATTAAACAAACTAACAATGTTACTTTTGCAACAACAAGAATTGATAATAATTAATTATTGAAATGAAGTATATAATTTTAGTCAATTCACAATTCAACCTCGATTCGGTCAACTTTCAATCTGTGTTCGTAGAAAAATTACGAGAATTGGACTTCTGTTTCTAAATTTCGTCCTATCCCAATTGTTGATTGTCCTAATTGCTTTCAGGCAAGAATTGGCAGGACATAAATTTGTTTTTCAACCTTGCTTTTAATTTGTAATTTATTTTTCAGGATTTGGAAGATATGCCATCAGAAGAAATACTTCGAGAGAACTTGTTGTCTCGAATGCGGAAAATGGGCAAAGGAGTAAAAAAGAAAATACTCAAGAAGGTTACGAAAAAAAATACTAGGAAGAAGAAGGATAAGTCTGTTAAATGTCCGATTTGTGATAATGTAAGATTTTTATATCCTTTAGAGACTCTAGCCCACTCCTTCCAGTGACTTCGCTCGACGCTCACATGCAGGAACACATTTTAAAGAGAGGTAGGGAGCGTAATTGTAAGCTTCCCGAGTGGGGAATGTACCTCCACCTCACAGAATACCGCAGCCAAGTAACAATTCCCTTGAGGGTTGTTGTGTTCCTGCGAGTGAGTGAGGTCTCCAGAAAGGAAGGAGAGATGCTTCGTTGGCAGCTGGGGTGGCGGCGCGCGAGCGATATTTTATGTTGCGAGCGTTAATATAGCTACAGTAACCGCTTCACATCGGATGGGCCGTATGCTTGTCTGCCACCTGACATAGATAAAAAAAAAACAGCAATCCTTAAGGGAATTGTTATTTGGCTGTGGTATTCTGTGAGGTGAAGGTACTTCCCCACTCATGCAGCTTACAAATACGCTATATGTACCTTCTCACTTTTGTCACAGCCTCTTTTGCTAGTTGGCAACATAACCACCACCAAATACAGGTTTTTTTTTTTTTTTTTTTATTTATTAAAGTTCCAAACTATTTTATCGCAGAGTTTCAAATGTCAGACTACAGAAGCCATGCAATGGCTTATACGCAGCCAGTAGTTCGACGTTCACAATATATTTTTAATTATACATGCATGCGAAATGCTACATTACAACAGCGCTTACAACGCATATTCAAAGCTATTATTATAATCGGTTATTAAATATTTTTTATTCTCTTAATTGAATTAGGGTTGGAAAGGTATATTTCTTGTATGTCTTTTGGAAGGCTATTTATAATTTTTGGTAACATATATTGATATGTTCTCATACCATATTTGTTGTTATAGGTTGGTACCACAAAAGTATTCATTTTTATCAATGCTCTTAGGTTATTATTACGACGTTTCTTCTGTAAATGGACAGTATTATGAAATTCTTCTTTGAGTACAGACAATTTGATCATGCTTTGCACGGGAAGCACATTACAAAATCTGAACAACTGGGAGTAGTCATCGCGGTGTTTTGTTTTAGTATATATAGGTACTATGTTTTTAAGTATCCTTTCTTGTAAGTTATAAATATTGTTCAGGCCAGATTTATTTGACCTGCCATAACTGCTGAGACCATATCTTATTATCGACTCGGCCAGCGCTAAGTATAAAATTCTAAGTGTATTGTATGGTACCTTGTATTTTAAAATTACTAGTCTACTTAAGATTGATCTCAGCTTATTGCATACATATTCAACATGCGGCTTCCAATCGAATTTGCAATCTATTAGTAACCCGATGTACATGTGCTTTTTTACAAATTCAATTGTATCGCAGCTACACCCACTGAATCTGTTATGAAGGCAGTTATGGTTATGTGCTTTGATTATAGGTGTATATCGCGACTTGTTGTGCGGAGAATGTATATGCATCGCCTTTGTTTTGTCTGCGTTCAGTACCAATCCGACGTCATGCGACCACTCACAGAGCATGTCAAAATTATGTTGCAGCTTACGTTCGGCATAAGATAGGTTCCGATCAGCAACAACTATACACGTGTCATCAGCAAATTGGTACACAGAGTCCTCTATGATGTTACACATGTCATTCACGTATAGTAAATATTCGGTCGGTCCTGCGATGGACCCTTGGGCCGTCCCTTGTGTCGTAGCTATCATATCACTATATGAGTTACCAAGTCTAACAGCGGTGTATCTATTCCTGTGATAGCTTTTAAACCAATCCAAGAGAGGACCCTGTATTCCATTCTGCCCCAACTTATTGTACAGGATGTTATAATTAAGTGTATCGAATGCTTTGCTATAGTCAATAAAAATTACCAGTACATGTTTTTTATCATTTAAATGACTGTTAATTTCATTAGTAAATTGGCACAGTAGCTGTGAGGTACTTTTATTACGTTGAAATCCAAATTGTTTCCTATTTATTATTTCGTTACTTTGCAAGAATTTATTAATTTCGTCACATACGTATCGCTCAACTATTTTATCGATTGTCGACAATATAGTGATTGGTCTATAGTTGTTATAATCATTTTTGGCACCTTTTTTATGTGTTGGGCGAACAGTACCTATCTTTAGAGGGTTGGGATATACACAAGTGCTTAGAGACGTATTTATTAAATGCGTGATTGTGGGACTAATTTCGGTACATATATTTTTTAGATCAGCCGCACGTATCCCGTCATAACCAGGACCTTTATTTTTATTCAATTTATTTATTATTTTTAGTGTTTTTTCATTTGTTATTTTTCCAATTCTCATGGTCATTTGAGGGTTGTTACAATATTTCGATTCGTCTAATATTGGTTTATTACATACTTGCGTGATTGATTCCACGTTATGCTGGAATTCTTTGGCAAAATTATCGGCTAATTCTTTCTCTTTTTTATTAAACGCACGCATAACAATATCTTCAATAGACCTTCTAACATTTCCGCATAATGAATTTATAATACTCCATATTATTTTAGTGTTATTAAAATTATCTTTTATTTTATTTCTATAGTATCTATTTTTGGCAAAATTAATATATTTATTCGTCTTATTTCGGTATCTATTATATAATATTCTATTCTCTAACTTAGTTGTATCATATTTCCAAATTTTATATAGACGATTTCTTTGTTTACACATAAGTTTTACTTTGTTATTTACCCATTCGCACGATTTATTTTTTTGTAACTTATGTGTTGTCATCACTATTTTGCTATCATTATAGATTTGTTGAAATTTGTTTATAATAAAGTCTACAATTTGTTCGGGACATTGGTACTCGAGCGCCGCATTCCAATCTACGCTTTTTAGGCTTGATAAGAGGCGACTATTATCATAGAAGACGTGGGTACGCGTCTCGTCACCCGTCACAGTCGCAGGTAGCTCGAGCGCACATCCAATTATGTAATGATCAGCTGGCGCCGTGTGAATTACTGCGGTTTGCACCGATTTACACATACACCGTAAAAATATGTGGTCTATACATGATCTGCATATATTACTACCTTTTTTTTCTACCCGCGTATACTGTGTTATACCACACATAAGCCCCAATTCACTCATTTTATCTAAGTAGTTATTACAAATATTATCCGATAATTTTAAATTAATATTTATGTCCCCAATTACCAACATATCTATTTTTTCATTGTTTTTATTTAATAAGTTATGTAATTCCCGCGCAAAGCATGTCCTGTTTGTATCAGGTGGCCTATACACTGCACATATATTTATTTTGTAATTTGATTTACTTTGTAAGGTACCAGTTATTGTTTCACAGTATTGTGTATGTAAAGACTGTTGTTCAAAATAATATTTATTATGGACATACAAGACTACACCCCCACCCCCTCTATTTTTTCTTAAATTATGGTACATCACATAACCAGATATATTGTATAATGAAACACAGTTTACATTAATGTTTACTTCCGTCAATACAATGATGTCGATACTACGCTTACTACAGTCAACTATGTATTCAAGATGTGAAAAATTTTGAATTAAGGATCGAATATTGACATGAAATACCGTTAAATATATTTGTGTGGGTGTAAGTGAGTCCATGTACTCATTCCAGGTCAAGTAGTTACTTTCGTTGATGATATTATTAAAATTATCTTCAGCCATTAATTCGATTTAAAGATTAAATACTAAATACTTTCGATTTTAAAAAGAACAATTTACATGGTAAAAAATAAAAGCAACTGGAATAAAAACGACATACCTGCGATTCAGCCGTTTACCTGCTTCAATTTTTCAATGTCGTGTTCTGATCTCACGGTCTGTATTTTAGCCATGTCGTCTTTCCTGACCAGCACATTGCCTCCCTTACACCACACATATTTATAAAGTTCCTCCTTTTTGAGGTCGGTTTTCGCTTTCCACAACAAGAACGCCGTTGCAGGAGTGAGTGCCTCGCGTAGGTACACCTTTAAGTCACTGATACCATTGCCTGAGTCAAGACCGCTGACATCAGAGCCCGTTATGATGGTGGACTTTGCCGCAGCTAGCCAGCTGTCGCGGCGGCCGGCTCTCAGGGTCACGATGATGGATGTCGATGTTCGCTGCTGTGCTGCAGGTGCCCGCCGCTCCTTTCTGTACACATTTATGACGTCCGTTGGGTCAGCTTGTATCTTCAGTGCTACTTTTCTGGTTATTTCTTTAATGTTTTCCTTCTCTTCCTTCGGTACCCCACATATTTCAATTTTGTTTTCTAATTGGGCTTGTTCCAACGAGTTGAATTTTTGTTCCATTAATTGACATTTCAGTTGTATGTTGGAGTATTTATTTTGCAGATCTCTGTGTTGGTTTTGTATAACCTTCATCTTATCTTCATAATCTCCTATTTGCTTTTGAAAATCATCAATTTTTTCGGCATAGAATGTGAGGGTACGCTGTATTTCCTCTTTGATCGCATCACGAATGTCTTTGCGTAGTTCTTTTAAAAATTCTTCATTAATGTTCCTATTTATAATTTGTTCCGTGTCGGTATTGTCATCATCATCTGGATCAGGAAGAATTGCGGACAGTCGTTTCTGCTTAAATTGCGCACTACACATTCTGCATTTCCATTCCACCGCCTCCGTATCGCACAGAGTACTTAATTGTTCTGCGGTTATCGGTACACAAGATGCATGAAACCACTTATTGCATTTCCCACATTGCAATCCAGGCGTCTTCTTGGTGATAGGTTTACTACATTTCGCACACTTAGCCATTACTATGAAGATATGTAATTCCGATTATTAGTAGGTAGGTATATATAGGTGAAGTTGACTTTGGCTCTAAAGATAGTAGTGAGCCCTTTACAACCCAAAGATATTGCAATTTTTATGATATTATTTACAACCCTAAGGTGAAGGTACTTCCTCAGTCTGGCAACGTAAAAAATATGCTATGCGCTACCTCTCTTTTCGCCAGAGCCTCGTTTGTCAGTCAACAGGGTGCACCACGTGCAGTCGAGGTTGGCTTTGGTTCAAAGATGAATCCACTGAGAACCAAAAGATTGGCCTGTCTTGACTTTCCTGATTTTCTTTTCTCAGGTATACGCAGATCGTTCATGTCTCCAAATACACATGCAAATCCACACAAGTACGGAGGCCTATCCGTGTTCTATATGTTCCTATCAAGGCAAGACACGGAAGTACCTAGCGAGTCACATGCGAAGGTCTCACAGGGCACCGCAATATAAGTGTGATATATGTGGAAAAATGTTCCAATATCCAACAAAGTTAGCTACGCATATGTTGGTTCATACAGGTATGCATTTTATTCTAATCTAAAGTACGACGCTTCCGGATACAAAGGTCGTAAAAGCCATTTGCCAAAAAGCCAAAATGGCTTTTACGACCTTTGTATCCGGAAGCGTCGGTATGGTACTACATTACTAAGATTCCGCTGTGACAGGGCAGTATTATGGGACCATAGTAGGTAGCTATATGAAATTTACTGTCTTTTTCTTTTATAATACGTCGGGTGGCAGTCAAGCAAGCCTTATGTTAACTATATACATAAAATATCGCTCGCGCGCCGCCACCCCCGCTGCCAACGCAGCATCTCCTTCCTTTCTGGTGACCTCACTCACTCGCAGGAACACAACAACCCTCAAGGGAATTGTTATTTGGCTGCGGTATTCTGTGAGGTGGAGGTACATTCCCCAGTCGGGTAGCTTAAATATGGTTTTTGGTTCAAAGATGTTGATGAACCACTTACACCCCAAAGCTCTCTCACAAGCTGTATGAAATTTACTGTCTCTCACAAGGTACTATTATGGGACCATAGTTGATAGATATATGAAATTTACTATCTGTTACAAGGCTGTATTATGGGACCGTAGTAGATAACTATATGAAATTTACTGTCTCTCACAAGGTAGTATTATGGGACCATAGTTGATAGATATATGAAATTTACTATCTGTTACAAGGCTGTATTATGGGACCATAGTAGATAACTATATGAAATTTACTGTCTCTCACAAGGTAGTATTATGGGACCATAGTTGATAGCTATATGAAATTTACTGTCTGTCACAGGGCAGTATTATTGGGCCATTGTAGGGAGATATTCACAGTGTGTATCACTAAGGTTACATAGAATCAAGAGTACTAACAAGTTTAGATTTCTAACTTATATTAATTAATATATTAAAAATAAAATAAACATGTTCAAAAATTTTCAACCTGTGTTGCACTATGTTCCTAGTAAGACAAGTTTTCAATCATCAAGTTATCTAGGCAAGTCCTCACTCGCAGTTTTTTTTTTACATGCGAGGGGGGGTAAACGAGCATGACACCTGATGGAAAGCAATCACTACCGCCCATGAAGATCAACAACAACAATGGGTCGCCCATCTGTTTTTCTTTTATACTACGTAGGGTGGCAGCCAAGCATACGGCCCGCCTGATGTGAAGCGGTTACCGTAGCCATATTGACGATCGCAGCATACTCGTAAAATATCGCTCGCGCGCCGCCACCCACGCTGCCAACGCAGCTTCTGTTGCTAACCTATACTCCTCCTTCCTTTCTTTCTAGTGACCTCACTCACTCGCAGGAACACAAGAACCCTCAAGGGAATTGTTATTTGATAAAGCTCTAAAAATAGTCATGGTTGCAAGGTAAACAATAGGAGGATTTAGGTTAAGTAGTAACAGACAATAATATAACTATTAGCATAATAGCGACGTGCAATTTATTAATTGTAAGAATATTATAATATTAAAAAATATATATAACTTTGTTAATAAAAGGTACGGGTCCGTAGAATGTAATAAATATGAATAAAAAAAAAGATAGTGAATAGGTTATACCCTGAAAGATATTGTTCTATGTAACTTTTAGTTGTTTTTTTGTTTCAGGCGAAAAACCATACGAGTGTAAAGTGTGCGGAAAAACGTTCCGCGCTAAATATTCACTCGATACTCACAGCTATATACATACAAGTAAGTTGAACTTTGCAGTATATGGGGTGTAAGTAGTTCATCAACAACTTTGAACCAAAGCCAACTTCACCTGCACGCGGTGCACCCTGCTGACTGACAAACGATGGCGAAAAGATAGGTAGGGAGCGTAATTGTAAGCTACCCGACTGGGGAATGTACATCCACCTCACAGAATACCGCAGCCAAATAACGGTTCCCTTGAGGGCTGTTGTGTTCCTGCGAGTGAGTGAGGTCACCAGAAATGAAGGAGATGCTGCGTTGGCAGCGGGGGTGGCGGCGCGCGAGCGATATTTTATGTTGCGAGCGTTAATATGGCTACGGTAACCGCTTCACATCAGGCGGGCCGTATGCTTGTCTGCCACCCGACGTAGTACAAAAAAAAAAAAAAAAAAAACATGTTCATAGATAAAGGATAAAGAGCGATGGAGGGATTATTATTACTCTCTTAATTCACGGGTCAAGCCCGGTCATTTTAGGCGTGCGCGTGGATATAGATCCAACGCGTAGAGGCCCCTTTGAGAAGTTTGACGTAATGTTGTTTTAGATCATTTGATAGGCGTGCGGGTGATATAGATCCAACGCATAGAGGCCCATTTGAGAAATTTGACGTAATGTTGTACTATTACTTATGATTATATTCTTTATTTTTTGCTCTTGTCTGCCACCCGACGTAGTATAAAATAAAATAAAAAAGTATTCTTTGGACGGTTCACAATATATTTGTAACTCTAGGCGGGCCAACCACAAAGGTCGGGCGGGCCGCAGGGTGAGTATAACTGGGTTAATTACACCGTTTATCATTTTACTGACTATTTTTTATTTACTTTCAAAGTGTTGTTTCTAACTGTGTGATATCGCTATGTCGGGTATACTCTTTGTTCAAATAATTGGAGAATCTCTTGGATCAACCATCGGGTTGATCCGCTGATATCGCTGGTATCGACCAGCGGTATGATAATTGTTCAATATTAGCGTAGAGTAAATAAATTAATATCGTCGTTGTTATTAGTATTAGATTTTATGTGCCATAATGATGGTTAAAATAATTTACATTTACCGATACACAAACACCTGTATTGAGTCTGTTTGTTCGTCCGTGGTGTCACGGATTGGTCCCAGCTGAAAATCAGCGCTGGGGTCTAACATAATCAGACCACAGCATAATGCTGAGATGGGTCCAATTTGTGGCATCATGCAGCACTATTGTTTCGTCTTTCTGTAATAGTTAACTTACCTGTAAACTATGTAATAGTGTTGTGTCATGTTACAATAAATGTTTCTTCTTCTTCTACTTGAGAACAGCATTAACAAATTTTATGATCTTTGATTTGTTGGATTTGTCACATCCCAAAACAGCAGAATAGCCATTTATTTAGCAGAAAATTAACAAAAAAGATTGGTTGTCTATAAAGTCTGTTTACGGACGATAATTTTACGTGATAACGTCATAAGAAAACATCGGCCGATGGAGTGGAAGAGAGATAGATGCGACACAACCCGAACTGTTAGCCTGATCGTTCCTCTCTATCTCTTGTTTCGCGCTCTCGCTTGCACGCTCGGCTCAGGAGGAACTTGACAATGAGTCATGCTTTTTCGTGCGTGCAGCCGGCGTTCATAGATTTATAAGACGTTATTTATTACGTAAAAAAAAGAAATTGTTAAGACAAGATTTGTATGGGAAATCTACAGGAATTAGATGGGAACGGGAAGGTTGAGCTACAGCGAAGCGTAGACTGGTCGCTAGTATACAATGATTCTGTTTATATACTTTGCATTCTGGGGTTGTCTGATGCATTTGGCTGGTTTCATGCAACGCCCCAGATTTTCTACATATCTGTAAATAAATAATATAATAATAAGTAATAATATAGCAGGTCACGGCGGGCGTACAACATTACATCAAACTTCTCAAAGGGGCCTCTACGCGTTGGATCCATATCCCCGCGCACGCCTATCAAATGACCGGGCTTGACCCGTGATTAAAAAAAAAAGTAATAATATAATAAGTAATAAGTGTTAAAGGGCAACACGCCGCGAGTAACTTCGGAGAAAGCGCAGCACACCTCTCGACATCCCTGAGTCACTCACACCGGTGTTGCCCCCAGCCGTTTTCCTGGCATTTCGGGGGCCCATCTAATGAGTGGCAAGCCACCGCCTGCCGCAAATAACTAGCAATAAAAGTTATGGCAGGCGTCCGTCCCTCTTCTGTAATAGCCCGGTATTAAGTTCACCCAGATCTCATCTCCATAGCCCATTTATTTTCCATCACACTTTGTGATAATCTCAACGCCTGCCGAGACCTGCTCATGGGTATATCGTTCCATTGATATATCCTGGAGCGGGTCACGGCGGGCGTACAGCATTACATAAAACTTCTCAAAGGGGCCTCTATGTGTTGGATCTATATCCCCGCGCACGCCTATCAAATGACCGGGTTTGACCCGTGATAAAAAAAGAGATATATAAACAATAATAATCCCTCCATTGGCCGTGTTTTTTCCGACAGACTAGAATAGAATCACTCCGTCTCTTCCCGTGGATGTCGTACAAGGCGACTAAGGGAAATACATTATCAAATATCGATCAGGCCTCCCCAACCCGTTTGGCCAGCGTGGGGAGTGTAGACCAAATCCTCCTTCCGTCTAGGACGGATGAGAGAGAGTCGTGCTCCTGTAGTGGAGACTAAAATGGACCTGATGATGAATCCCTCCATTGCTCGCTGTGCCACCTTTAGTCTATGAACCAGCCCGAAGGTCAGTGTCCAAGTCTCTGCACCGTAGGTCATAGCGGAGACGACGCACTGGCTGAAGACTAGTCTTCAATTCAGGCATATTGGGGTATATCTGCGGTGAGGATGTGCATAAAATAAATAAATATTTCTGGACAATTTTACACAGCGCCATCTAGTCCCAAATTAAGCACAAAGCTTGTGTTATGGGTACTAGACTACTGATAAATATACTTAAATACATAGAAAACACCTAGACCAAGACAAACAGACATGTTTATGCACACAAATGTTTATCTTGTGCGGGAATCAAACCCGCGAACCCGGAGTCAATGTGCACATTGCGAAGTAATTCTGTTCTGTATGGAATTGTTGAATGATACATACTCTTTTATAATTATAAGGGGTGTAAGTGGTTCATCAAATCTTTGAACCGAAGTCAACCTCACCTGCACGTGGTGCACCCTGGTGACTGACAGACGAGGCTCTGGCGAAAAGAGAGGTAGGGCATAGCATATCTTTTAAGCTGCCCGACTGGGGAAGCACCTCCACCTCACAGAATACCGCAGCCAAATAACAATTCCCTTGAGGGTTGTTGTGTTCCTGCGAGTGAGTGAGGTCACCAGAAAGGAAGGAGATGTTGCTGATCGGCAGCGGGGGTGGCGGCGCGCGAGCGATATTTCATGTTGCGAGCGTTAATATGGCTACGGTAACCACTTCACATCAGGTGGGCCGTATGCTTGTCTGCCACCCGACGTAGTATAAAAAAAAAATATCATCATCATCATGTCCATTTTAGTTTCCAGTACAGGAGCACGACCCTCTCTCGTCCGTCCTAGACGGAAGGAGGATTTGGCCTACACTCCCCACGCTGGCCAGACGGGTTGGGGAGGCCTGATCGATGTTTGATAATGTATTTCCCTTAGTCGCCTTGTACGACATCCACGGGAAGAAACGGAGTGATTCTATTCTAGTCTGCCGGAAACCACACGGCCAGTATAAAAAAAAAATATATAAGATAGAATAAGGCCGTGCGTAAGGCGACGAAGCGTTGGACGCCCTCCTTCTAGATGGTCCGATGACCTTAAGAAAGTGTCTGGATGCGGAAGGCGGAGGATCGTATCTGGTGGAAAGCATTGGGGAAGGCTTATATCCAGCAGTGGGTAGATACAGGCTGATGATGATAATGCTGACTTACCCTCTTTTACAATAACATCCAGAAACGTAGACACTAGTGCAGTGCCTAGATCTAAGTCTTAGCATTGTCTTTTGGTTGCTCACTTCCTTGTATATTTTGACAGCATGACTTAAATACTTCACTATGTGCTTGACTGGGTCCTCGCCGTGCCTCAGGTCTGCTTGACCTAGTAATTTGTCAAGTAACAACTGAAAAAGAAAAATAATAAATCAAAATATATTTTTTGACAGCCTGGTCTGGTTTCCGGCAGACTAGAATAGAATCACTCCGTTTCTTCCCGTGGATGTCGTACAGGGCGACTAAGGGAAATACATTATTAAATATCGATCAGACCTCCCCAACCCGTCTGGCCAAGCGTGGGGAGTGTAGGCCAAATCCTCCTTCCGTCTAGGACGGACGAGATAGGGTCGTGCTCCTGTAGTGGAGACTAAGGGTCTGTTCGCACCGACCGGCTCGGAGAGAGCAGATTTAGATGGCGTTTAAAATAGAGTTTTGGATCATTGGCATAAGGTTATTTTTTTAAATTCACTTCTTTTGTTATATGAGAATGCACGAGAGTCGATGTGAATTTTTAAAGTAAACCTTATGCCAGTGGTACAAAGCTCTATTTTAAACGCATTCAAAATCTGCTCTCTCCGAGCCGGTTTGTTTGAACGGACCCTAAAATGGATCTGATGATGACGTGGAACAGTACAAGTGCTTTGTTATAACGTGTGATCGGCGTTGGTAGTGCCATTACGCGGGATTTGTGACCGTTGTCTTAATATGGACATGCCTCCCAAATCCCGGGATTTTCATAGAAGACACCCAGACCAAGACAAACAGACATGTTCATGCACAAAAATGTGTGTCCTATGTGGGAATCGAACCCACGAGCGTTGATGTCGAAGCCGCGTCATTGACGGCTACGCCACCGAGCTCGTTAATGTATTTGGTGGAATACATTGGGGAAGGCTTATATCCAGCAGTGGGTAGATACAGGCTGATGATAATAATGATGACTTACCCTCTTTTACACAATTATGTTTAACTTTGAATTATTTTAGTACTATGTATTTTTATTTTACGTAAAAATCGCGCGCGTAAGGCGTCAAAAAAAAAAAAAAACGTGCCGATGCTCATTCCGTTGCGAGTCGTCGAAGCGTCAACATCAGGGCATATTTTCATTTCGAGTACTTTTGTAGAAACTCTTGCCGTTTGTTTAAATTTTGTTGTAATTTGGATTAAATCAGTGGCTTGGAAGCTGCCGTTATTTTCATTTTAAAATAATTTCATAAGGAATTGCTAAAAATACCATAATACCTACCTTTGTTGTCTTATATTTAAATTTGTATGACGGGAAATGTTTTCTCAAAATTTTCGTAAACAACTTGATAAAATCATCATCTACGTTGAACCTCCTTGAGCATGTTACATTGTCTATGGTCGTGTCCGCCATATTGAAAGGACACGTTCCATTTATGAATGTTTTGATTTCATTGGCCAATTCGATTTGTACTTTAAGTATTTTATCGTGTAATTGAGTTTTATTAGGTTCTTTATATAGTAACTTTTCCAAAAAACTATGAAGTACTATATAGTGTATGTTCGTGTTATTAGGTTCTTTATAGTGTGATTTGTCTAAAAAACTTTTCCTTTTTATATTTTTCATTTTAAACTCTATTGTCTGTGATTCATTATTTTTTAAATAAATTTCCAGAGACTTTGCGATGTCCGTTACGTTTATGTCTAGGTTTTTTATTAGCGCAATTTTACTGTAGTCTTGATATTTTAATCTGTAATTAAAATAAATGTATGAGATGTCTGAGCTCTTATGGGTTATGTTAACGACGAAGAGTGGACAATATAAAACTAAAATTTATCAGAAAATTAAAACACCGGCCTCCGCCAACTCGCAGTTAAGTAGCGTGGTGGAGTTTTTTTTTTTACTACGACGGGTGGCAAACAAGCATACGGCCCGCTTGATGTGAAGTGTTTACCGTCGCCTATAAACGCTTGCGACAATGAGTGTTGCTCGCGCGTTGCCACCCCCGCTGCTAACGCAGCAACTCCTTCTTCTGGTGACCTCACTCACGCGCAGGAACACAACATCACTCCAGGGTGTTGTTATTTGGCTGCGGTATTCTGTGAGGTGGAGGTTCTTCCCCTGTCGGGCTAACGTTGTGCCCTACCTCTCTTTCGCTAGAACCTCGTTTGCTTATTGGCAGGGTACACCACGTGCAGGTGAGGTTGACTTTGGCTCTTAAGGTGTTGGTGAGCCACTTACACCCCTCTATTGAGTGAGGTTGACTTTGGCTCTTAAGGTGTTGGTGAGCCACATACACCCCTCTTTTGTGTATACTCTGAACCCCTTCAATTGAGCGGAGACCTGAAAAGTGAGGTTGGCTTTGGCTCTTAAGGCGTTGGTGAACCACTTACACCCCTCTTTCGAGTATACTCTGAACCCCTTCAATGGGGATGTTTGATATTTTTTCTGACACCAGATGTCGCTAAGTAGGCGTCGGGTCTAGGTTGTCAAATTGTACTGAATTCTTTGACAGTGAAACTTCAAGACGACAAGACAACACAAGACGTCAACAAGACATTTGACAAGATGCTATGAATTGACAGATGATTGGACCCTACGCTACAGTGCTTCCAAAAGACCCTCAATGAGGGAAGACCAGTATCCCAGCAGTGGGTTGAGTAAGCGTTGACCACGACGACGACGACGTTAATTATTATGAAGGACTGTACCTGTTGATAGCGCTCAAGACGTTATGACAATTGATGGGGCAAGCGAAACCCAGAGCCATCCATTTTGACGCTTTCGTATCCGTACAGTATACTCTTCCGTCTGGAAATATACAAATCAATGATATTATAATAAAGCTCTTGTACTGTTGCACGTAATTATAATTCTCTCTTAAATCACGAGTTAAGCGCGGTCATTTGATAGGCGTGCGCGGGGATATAGATCCAACGCGTACAGACCCCTTTGAGAAGTTTGATGTAATGTTGTACGCCCGCCGTGACCCGCTCCAGGATATGTCAATGGAACGATATACCCATGAGTAGGTCTCGGTAGGCGTTGAGACTTGCGAAGTGTGATGGAAAATAAATTGGCTATGGAGATGAGATCTGGGTTAACTTGATACCCGGCTATTACAGACGAGGGACGGACGCCTGCCATAACTGCTTTTATTGCTAGTTATTTGCGGCAGGCGGTGGCTTGCCACTCACTAGATGGGCCCCCGAAATGCCAGGAAAACGGCCGGAGGAACACCGGTGTGAGTGACTCAGGGGTCTCGAGAGGTGTGCTGCGCTTTCTCCGAAGTTACTAACGGCGTGATGCTCTTTAACACTTCCACCCATTGGCCGTCCAGCTCTCTGGACGGCCAATGAAGGCAAGCCAGAGCTGAGAGTCCTGCGGGCCTTCTTGTGTTTACACTCCGACCGATGAAGACACGTCGGACACGAAGGCCCTGACCTACTCTCTGGAGACTCGGGTCCGTGGTGTCGCTACTCACACAACAGCTCGCCACAAGCTGCCCTGCGGACAAGTTACAATTAATCACGCGCAACAATAATATAATTCCACACAAGCAAAGCCGTAGGCAAAAACTAATATATCAAATATATATTTGAAATCGGATCATCGAGACCTTTAGTTTGATTCCCATATCGATATATTTAGAAGAAATAAAATTTACTCCAACGACAATTTTGCGGCTCACAGCCGCCATATTGATTTTTTTTATATTTGATATAGCCTATGTCATTCGCGTGATTAAGACGAATCAAATGATACGTCTTATGTTGAAATCTGTCAAACGGTTTAGGCTGTAGAGCGTGGCAAATAATAAGACATACATACATACGCTCGAAAAACATAACCCTCCTTCGGCAGTCGGGTAAAAAGTGACCTCTGATGAGGATACATAAATAAAAGTTTGTAAAAAAAACTCCGTACGGCCGTGTGGTTTCCGGCAGACTAGAATAGAATCACTCCGTCTCTTCCCGTGGATGTCGACTAAGGGAAATACATTATAAAACATCGATCAGGCGTCCCCAACCCGTCTGGCCAGCGTGGGGAGTGTAGGCAAAATCCTCCTGTCTGGGACAAGAGAGGGTCATGCTCCTGTAGTGGAGACTAAAATGACCTGATGATGATGATGAAAAAAACTCACCGACTAAATAAATATTCAACAAATAAACAAATACAAAAATCATTTTAACATTCGATAACAAATTGGCAGTAACTGAGTCTTAAACTCGTTAAAATTAGTAATTTCTAAGTTAATTCTCTCTTCTAGTTAATTGAGCGTACAAATTAGCTATGCATAATGAAATTATGGGAGTTCGATGACGTCGTTACGCGTGTCTGCGTAATCAATCACGGAAGTTAAGTGACGTCGACTGTTGCATGTCTTTGAATGGGATTTTTAAGTGAAAACTTCTTTAGCGGCGTTGTGCACTTTTTGGGAAGTCAAAGTCAAAACTCTTTATTCTGTGGGCCCTCGCGGGCACTTAGACACGTCTTTTACAATTAGGTATTGTTTTTTTATCTACCAGCATTTCGGAATGACCATTGACGAGAAGAAATGCCGAAAGAAACTGTCAATATAGGTCTTTTTTAAATAGCCATACAATATTATCATTATACATAATACAATAAAAAAATGGTATTCAACCAAAATAAGAGAGAAAAAAATTAAAGTAATATAAAATAGTAAAAAAATTTTTTTTTTTTTTTTTTTGGATGGGTAAAAAAATGTTATCACGACACGTGATCTGATCGAAAATTCGTAAGACGGAGGGAGAGTAGACCGCCGGCGCGGCGTAGGAGAGGAAGTAATATCCCCCTCTCTTACTACCGCGCGGCGAAAATGTATGCCTGCTCCTGCTGTTTTTAATGTACATAAAACAATATAAGAAGTCAAATTCCAAAAGCTTCCTACTCCTACTAATTTCTTCTGATTAAATTCGTTGTGAGTTCCAAGGCAGCCGTAGTTTTACCCCTGGGACTGCAATGGACTTCATTGTTCATTGTCTTTTTTGGCGGTCGCCGCTATTAATCCTGGCTACACAGGAGATACAGTGGTGGGAATGTGTGGTGGGCCCCCGTCCCTTCAGTACATAATATAAATTGTCATGTTTGTGTACGATAGCGCAATAAATGAATATTGTATTTTACCACATAAATGATAGTATTTTTATGCTTAAATTAATCCCTAACAATTCCAAAATATTCAAAAATACACGTTAATGTTCAAGTTTTCACTTCTGCCGGCACCCTGTTTTTTTTGACGTCATAAGTCATAACGTCTTATAAATCTAGGAATACCGACTGCACGCACGAAAAAACATGACTCATTGTCACGTTCCGCTTGAACCGAGCGTGCAAGAGAGAGCGCGGAACAAGCGATAGATATGCAAGATCTACCTAATCATTCGGCTTGTGTCGCATCTATCTCTCTTCCACTCCATCGGCCGATGTTTTCTTATGACGTTATCACGTAAAATTATCGTCCGTAAACAGACTTTATAGACAACCAATCTTTTTTCGTTAATTTTCTGTTAAACGAATAGCTATTCTGCTGTTCGGAATAGAGACACATCCAACAAATCAAAGTAAAGTCGATGCTTTACAGATCCTTTCGTATCGTAAGCCAATTTTTTTTTTTATTTTGTATGAGAGGATGAAACGAGCATGTGGGTCACCTGACGGAAAGCAATCACCACCGCCCATGGAGATCAGCAACACCAAGGGATCGCCGATGCGTTGCCAGCCTATACCCCTCCCATTCTTTCTGGTAACCTCACTCAGTCGCAGGAACACAACAACCCTCAAGGAGTGTAAGTGGTTCATCAACATCTTTGAACCAAAGCCAACTTCACCTGCACGCGGTGCACCCTGCTGACTGACAAACGAAGCTCTGGCGAAAAGAGAGGTAGGGAGCGTAATTGTAAGCTACCCGACTGGGGAATGTACCTCCACCTCACAGAATACCGCAGCCAAATAACAATTCCCTTGAGGGTTGTTGTATTCCTGCGAGTGAGTGAGGTCACCAGAAATATAGGAGATGCTGCTTTGGCAGCGGGGGTGGCGGCGCGTGAGCGATATTTTATGTTGTGAGCGTTAATATGGCTACGGTAACCGCTTCACACCAGGCGGGCCGTACGCTTGTCTGCCGCCCGACGTAGTTTAAAAAAAAAATACTTTGATTTGATTTCATTGATTAATTATTATCAATTCGAATCGAATCGATCGAAACTGAATTTTGACTATATTTTAATTACGAGAATTACCCCTCATTGTGAGGTGGAGATACCACCTCTCTTTTCGCCTTCAGAGACATGTTTGTCAGTCAGCAGGGTGTACCGCGTGCAGGTGAGGTTGACTTTGGTTCAAAGATGTTGATGAAAGAAAGAAAGGAAGGAGATGCTGCGTTGGCAGCGAGGGTGGCGGCGCGCGAGCAATATTTTATGTTGCAGGCGTTAATATGGCTGCGGTAACCGCTTCACATCAGGCGGGCCGTATGTTTGTCTGCCAACCAAAGTAGTATAAAAAAAATAAAAAATAAATTAACCATTTAGGGGTGTAAATGGATAAAAATATGTAAAAATGATAATTAAATTATTCTTGTTTTTAAATAAATCTTTTTAATTTCAGATAAGAAGCCATTCAAGTGCCAATTCTGTGACTACGCTTGCCGCGATAACTCAACACTCAGAAGACACCACGACAGACATAAGGGCCAACATAAATATTTTAAATGTGCTTATTGTACTAAACAGTATGTATTACATCTTCTGTATATATAAATGGCCGTGTGGTTTCCGGCAGAGTAGAATAGAATCACTCCGTCTCTTCCCGTGGATGTCGTACAAGGCGACTAAGGGAAATTATACATTATAAAACATTGATCAGGCCTCCCCAACCCGTCTGGCCAGCGTGGGGAGTGTAGGCAATCCTCCTGCTGTCTGGGACGGATGAGAGAGGGTTGTGCTCGTCTAGTGGAGACTAAAATGACCTGATGATGATTTTTTTTAAATAAATTTTAAATATTTCTGGACAATTTTACACAGCGCCATCTAGTCCCAAATTAAGCACAAAGCTTGTGTTATGGGTACTAGACAACTGATAAATGTACTTAAATACATTTTTTTTTGTAAATACATACTTAGAAAATACCCAGACCAAGACAAACACATATTCATGCACACAAATATTTGTCTTGTGGGAATCGAACCCGCGACCTCGGAGTCAAAGTGTCCATTGCTAACCATTCGACCACCGAGCTCCATGATGATGATATATAAAAGCGAAATACCGCTCACTCACTTTTTCACGATTAATCACTAAATCTCAGAATTAGAGAAGAAGAAGAAGAAGAATGAGAAGAAACCTTTATTGTAACATAAAACAACACTATTACGCAATACCGTTATTGTTTAAATATATTATTATATACATATGTGCACACACACATACACCTACATATACACACACATACACCTACATATACATATACACACACATACACACATACACTATAATATTATAGCACAACAAACAATTGTAATCTTAATTAAAGCATACATCGCCGATATCTGGTTCCGCCAAGACATCCTGGAAAATAGCCAGCAAAACTACTATCTATCAGCTTTGGATATTACAATTATTTAAGCAAAGAACATACCCGACATAGTGATATCACACAGCACAAATCAATACAAAATGTCAGGCTCCAAGAAACTCGCATCCAGGGCCCTAAACCATTGACAAAAGAGATCATATTACGATTAAAACAAAAACAAAAAGCGAGTGAACGCATGACCAGTAAATACCTACAAACTTGAAATTTGGCAGGTAGGTTCCTTATAGGGTGTAGACATCCGCTAAGAACGGATTTTACGAAACTCAACCCCTTAGGGGGTAAAAGGGGGTTGGAAGTTTGTATGAAACTCCTATGTTTTTGAAGTAAGAGACTTGAAATTTTAAATGTATATGGATATATACATTTAAAATTCTATAGATGGTGTGGATATCTCTATAGATGGTGTGGAGGTGTACTAATAATGTATCTTTAGAAATCAACCCCTTTTTGGGGTTAAAACGGTGGGGTAGTTTGTATGAAAGTATAATGATTTAGATACTTGTCATGTTCTTATATTTAATTTGTATGATGTTTCTAAGTGCTTTATAAATTTCAAGGAAAAAAAATGTGATTGAAGTTAAAGTAATTATGGCAGAATGATTTTAAACGGTATTTACGTATAAGAATTATTGAAAACAAATACTTACTATAATATTATAAGGAGGCATTTAGCTTTTTCGAATATAATAAAAAAATATGTGCAAATATCTAACTCCACGCGCACGAAGTCGCTGGCGGCAGCTAGTTGTCTTATAAACGTAAATGAGAGAAGCTCGATAGCGTCGTTGCGCGTTTCAGTCTAAACGAACACGCAAGTTAAGCAACGTTGACGTAGCCTGTCCATGGATGGGTTTATATTATCTCGAGCTCCTCGAGGGCACGTTAAGCTGATGGTTCCGCCGGTTACGGTTAGATAATAATGATGATGATGATATTATTTTTACTTTATAGGTATGATACCAAGGCGTATCTCAAAGACCATGTCGCCGAAAAACACTTCTCAGTGGATATGAGAGTTCACGCGTGTGATAAATGTGATAAGAAGTTTAAACACAAGTACAGTCTAAAAAACCATGTGGTAAGTTTTTATGTCCTGAATACGTCTTTGAAATTGCTTCTATATGAGGCAATTGAAAAAAAACGAATGATAATAAAATCGGGGGATACAGTTTGGTGCTGCAGCTACAAATCTATCATCTCCATCCAAAATTCATTCACACCACTTGATAGATGAAGGATCAAAGAATTTATTACGCTAAGTAAGGACTATAGAACATCGCGTGCGGGGGAGGGGGAAGCATATAACGTATCCATGAGACAGCCACACCCTATTTCTTTTTTTAACTATACTATTCTGATTCAGGGGTAGAGATGGGCATAAAGCTGGCATTTGCGATAAATTCCTAATAAGTAAATATGCCAAAAAAATGCCAATTTTTGAGGCATGAATATGAAATTTATATGGTTTTTCACGCCTTATTTTGCCATATTGCAGTCTTTCACATTGCCAAGATGGGAAGTTTTAAATTTCGTCTAATTAAATTCGTTGTGAGTTACCAGACCGCCATAGTTTTACCATAGATATTGCAGTGACCTTTACTGTTCATTGCCTTTTTGGCGGTCGTCACTGTAACATTTGTTTGCAAATATGTTAACTACTCCATAGGATATGGAACTACATGCCACTTAATTGATAGGGGAAAAAAATCGATCTTGGCTTAATCATCCAGGCACTTTATTCAATTAAAGTTAAAACAGATGTCCTTTGGCCCTTAAAATGCTCGTGCAACTTTCCAAAAAAAGCTTGCCTGGTGTATTTTATGTTACTTATGTTTTCCAGCGCACAGTCCACGAGAAAGCAATGAGGTGCACTTGCGACATCTGTGGTCACGAATTGACGTCTTGGCACAACCTATCAGCGCATCTAAGGTCGCACATAAACGTACGACCGTTCAAGTGTTCTTATATGAAATGTAAGAAGAAATTTAAAGACAAAGTAAGTGCGTATACATATTTTTTTTGTGGTATAATTTATTTATTTTTTAATACCATAAGGTAGTAAACAAGCATAAGGCACGCCTAATGGTAAGCGGTTACTGCAGTCTATGGACTGTAAAGCCAAACTCACCTGCACGCGGCACCCTGCTGATTGACAAACGAGGCTCGGGCGTAAAGAGAAGTAGGGCATAGCGTATTTTTGAGCTGCCCGACTGGGGAAGTACCTCCACCTCACAATACCGTAGGCAAATAACAATTCCCTTGAGGGTTGTTGTGTTCCTGTGAGTGAGTAAGGTCACCAGAAAGAAAGCAAAGAGTATAGGCTGGAAATGGATCGGCGACTTTGTATTGCTGATCTCAATGGGCGGTGCTGATTGCTTTCCTTCAGGTGACCCAAATGCTGATTATTGTTCTTAGAAATTATCTGACTTTTGGGGTGTAGTGACTCACCACCATCTTTTATTATACGAGAGGGGGGTAAACGTCCCGTATTATAAGTATGTATAGCTCGCACTACCTGCAACTGATTTATGTTCTTAGAAATTATCTGACTTTTGGGGTGTAGTGACTCACCACCATCTTTTATTATACGAGAGGGGGACGTTTACCCCCCTCTCGTATAATAAAAGAGGGGGGTAAACGTCCCCCTCTCGTATAATAAAAGATGGTAGTGAGTCACTACACCCCAAAAGTCAGATAATTTCTAAGAACATAAATCAGTTGCAGGTAGTGCGAGCTATACATACTTATAATACGGGACGAGCTATACAGCAATGAGATAGTTACTACAGAGGCCGAGCTGAGAGAGTATATAAAAAAAAAGATCTAACTAAATGTATAAAGGATGTGGGAAAGGAATTCACTGCTACCCACTGTAGACTTTTACAAATATTGCGCGCGGTTTTAAGTATAAAATGATTGGCGATAACAAGTTCTCTAGTCCCATAGTATAGTAATTACATAGTTAATTTGGGACTAGATGGCGCTGTGTAAATTGTCCAGAAATATTTAAATATTTATTTATTTTTTATGTTTTTTTTATTCTTATTTTATTATATTATCCTCAGACAGCTTTGAAACGCCATGAAATCACCCACTGGCCCGACCGGCAGCTATCATGCACCATGTGCGACAGACACTTCGCAAGGAGGACTAGGCTGAACGCACACTTGCGACAACACGGCATACATAAGTCGCAAAAGTGTTTTGAGTGCGATTTTTGCGGGATGAGGTGAGTGATGTTATTTTTTTTTTTATCCTATGCCGGGTGGAAAACGAGCATACGGCCAGCCTGATGATTTAGAGTCGGCCTTGAGTTTCTTGCCAGTTCTTCTCAAGAACCCCCTCGCCGGAACTGGCACTTAAATTCACTTTCCCATTCAAGATAGTGTGATGAAAGTGAATCTAAGCTCTGCTACTTTAGAGTAGTAATGATTTATACATGTTCTTTTATTTAATTTGTATGACGTTTCTAAGTGCTTTATAAAGTCCAAGGAATAAAGATATTTTGATTTTGTTTTGTGATGTGTAGCGGTGACCGTAGCCATATTAACGCTCGCAATATGAAATATCGCTCCCGCGCCGCCACCCCCGCTGCCAACGCAGCATCTCCTACCTTTCTGGTGACCTCACTCACTCGCAGGAACACAACAACCCTCAAGGGAATTGTTATTTGGCTGCGGTATTCTGTGAGGTGTAGGTAATTCCCTAGTCATGTAAATTATAATAACGCTGTAACCTACCTCTCTTTAGCTAGATCCTTAACTTTTCGACGAGCCCGGTGGTCGAATGGTTAGCAATGTCCACTTTGACTCCGGAGTCGCGGGTTCGATCCCCGCACAAGACAAATATTTGTGTGTATGAACATTTCTGTTTGTCCTGGTCTGATATTTTCTATGTATTATATGTATGTATTTACAAAAAAAAATAAGTATTGTATCAGTTATCTAGTACCCAGTAAAAGTAGTGGCTGACAAGCATACGGCCCGCCTGATGTGAAGCGGTTACCGTAGCCATATTAACGCTCGCAACATTAAAAATATCATTCGCGCGCCGCGACCCCCGCTGCTAACGCAGCATCTCCTATCTTTCTGGTGACCTCACTCACTCGCAGGACCACAATAACCCTTAAGAAAATTATTATTTGGCTGCGGTATACTGTGAGGTGGAGGTACATTCCCCAGTCGGGTAGCTTACAATTACGCTCCCTACCTCTGTTTTCGCCAGAGCTTCGTTTGTCAGTCAGCAGGGTGCACCGCGTGCAGGTGAAGTTGGTTTTGGTTCAAAGATGTTGATGAACGACTTACACCCCTAACACTTTCTGTGGCCCATTTAGTATTACTAATACTATTATTTTCCTATTTTCTTTCAGTTACCACAACAAAGCTCGTCTAACGAGACATATTGGGAAACATATAAGGCAAAGGTACACATATATATGTGATATATGTAAATTCATCACGCACAGAAGACAAGCTATCATAATGCATATAAAGTATGGACATGGACCGGAAACTGTGAGTTTTTTAATCTGCTATCTGTGCCATTAAAAACATTGGACGCGCAGCATGAGCCACCAAGGTCACTTTACATTACTACTTTTTGATGCTCTACACGAATCCGAAGTCAGAATTTCGAAATTTTGAGTTTCATGGCAACGGACAGACAGAACGACCGGACGATTTTATAAGCTCAATGAATTTCGCTGAAAATATATACAAAGAGTATTTTTAAAGAGTTTTTTTTTTTAATTTGTAACGAGACTATGTTGTTAGTATTAATCACGAATCAATAAAAATACTAATTTATATTTTTCAACAATTAAGATTTTTATTTTTCAATTACGAATCTATGTATATTGAAAAATTAAATGAAAAACATTTTTATGACTAAAACACAGTTTAAATAATGACACGTCACTTTTTTGCTGGCTATTTGTATTCGTATTCTCATTGCTTATAGACTACAAGCCCATGGAAAAAAATTACCTGTGAAATGAACCAACGTGAATAACGCTTAGAAGGCTGTTACTATATCAGAAAATAACTCTGAGCACTATGCCGTCATTTCTGAGCGGTACAGGTGAGAACGTGAGTAAATGGAATTTCCCAGGTACAAGTGAGGAATTACGACAAAATTTTAATGTACGGCTTTTTTATAGTTTATAGAGGATTAAAAATTAAAAATAAATTAAATATAAAATAATATAAATAAAAAAATAATATAAAAAAAAATGACAAAAAACCTAGTGCCGTACTAAAGCGGTGGTGACGGAAGTCAGTGCAATATTTGTGTAATTATCAAAATTTTAGGATTTACCGAGTTATTACTGCTGTAAGATCATAAACTAATGTACGGCATCTTTTTTTATATATAATGTTACTAAATATTATCGTTGTACCTTATAGCCGTTCATTATAAATGGTAACAAATAAAAATATTACGTACAGTAATAAATGACCTGAATATTGCTTCTACAATTATCGGCGAATTAAAAATTTGCACTGACTTCCTGCACCACAGCTTTAGTACGGCACTATGTTTTTTGACATTTATTTTTAATCCTCTATAAACTATAAAAAAGCCGTACATTAATAATTACTCGTAATTCCTCACTTGTACCTGGGAAATTCCATTTACTCACGTTCTCACTTGTACCGCTCAGAAATGACGGCATAGTGCTCAGAGTTATTTTCTGATATAGTAACATCCTTCTAAGCGTTATTCACGTTGGTTCATTTCACAGGTAATTTTTTTCCATGGGCTTGTAGTCTATTACTAACTGACACGATTATTATTTTTATATTAACGGAATCGACCGATTAGGTACTTTGAAAGTAATCGATATATCACACAAGAGTCCTTAGTGTAAAATAAAAATCTTCATTCATGAAAAAAAATGGAAGACATTTTTTATATATTTATATATATATATTATACTAGCGGCCCGACCACGCTTCGCTGTGGCTCAATCTTTTCGTTTCCATCCATTTCCTTAGAGATGGCGCTGTATGTGAAAAAAGATTTTCCCGCTTTTCTTTTCAAATTTTTCCAGAATTTTCTTTGCTATAAACCTCACGGAGCCCGAGACCTTTCCAACGAATGCAAAACCGTGGAAATCGGTTCGTGCGTTCTGGAGTTATAGCGTCAGGAAGGAAAACCCGACTTATTTTTATATAGTAGATATATATATATATATTTTTTTGTCAATAATATTTGATCTATTTTCACCCCCTTACATGGTTACACTTTATCCTGGGACACACTGTATACTTTTATTTTTTTTGTCAGCGCGGGACATCTGTGAAATTATATTAAAAAAAAAAATTAGGTGTTTTACAATTTTTTTATTATAGAAGATAGAATAACCCAAAATAATCAAAGCACTAAACCCAAAATAGTTAAGTGAACATGATTTCAAAGTCAAATTTTTGTATTTATCGGCTGAACAAATTTGTTTCAAAATATCGGGTCTTGTTTTTACATACGTGTGGAACTTAGTACACGATTTATTTATATTTATCTTCATAATCAAAATAGCTTACATTACTGCGACCCTTAACTGTGCTTCACTTGAGTCTCTCGTAATCTGCTTCCCCGTGCGGGGCCGTGCCCGAGCGGGAAAAATTAATTTAAATTACCGTTTGTTCTGTTTGTGAAAACGGGTGTATGTCAGCCTCGCTGGGGACACCGGGACAAACTGCCTGAAAGCGGGACTGTATAACGTGACATACATAACGTGACATATGGTCACGTTATGTATACTATATCTTATAATATATAAAAAGTTCGTGTCACGTTGTTTGTCCGCGATGGAACCTTAAACTACTGAACCGGTTTTCATAAAATTTCGCACAGTGTGTGCAGTTTGATCCAACTTGAGAGATAAGATAGTTTACATCTGACTCACAGTTAATCCACTTCCACTGTGCACTCAGACATACGCACATAAACAAAACACATAAACATGTTTCTCTATAGTTGTTGCTCGGTCTCGCACGCGCCCATCAGGCGACAGCTGAAAATCAGTGTTTTTTGCACAATGTGCAAAAAGTCGCACTGAGCTGTGGCCATTTGCTTGCTGCAGCACACACACACATCTTTTATTCTGTGTTCTGCTACATAACGTATAAGATCTCTCCTTGTTATTTTTTAATTTAATTTTTGTATGTGTGTGACTGTAGTTTGTAATAAACGAATCTATCTATCTATCTATCTCATCGGAAAAATTTACGTAAAAATATTTAAAGGCGATACGAAGTTCGCCGGGCCAGCTAGTATTATATATAATATATATATCATACCATAAACTAGAATATAAATGCTTTTTTTTTTTACTACGTCGGATGGTAGACAAGCATACAGCCCAGCTGATGTGAAGCGGTTACCGTAGCCATATTAACGCTCGCAACATAAAATATCGCTCGCACGCTGCCACCCCCGCTGCCAACCAGCAACTTCTTCCTTTCTGGTGACCTCACTCACTCGCAGGAGCACACAACCCTCAAGGGAATTGTTATTTGGCTGCGGTATTCTGTGAGGTGGAGGTACGTCCCCAGTCGGGCAGCTTATGAAATACGCTAGGCCCTACCTCTCTCTTCACCAGAGCCTCTTCTGTTAGTCAGCTGGGTGCACCACGTGCAGGTGAGGTTGACTTTGGTTCAAAGATGTTGATGAACCACTTACACCCCAAATTACTTATTTATAAAACTTATTTGGACTAATAAGCGTGTCGCTAAAAATTATTACTTTCGTA
This sequence comes from Hypsopygia costalis, assembly GCA_937001555.2. Lineage (NCBI taxonomy): Eukaryota > Metazoa > Arthropoda > Insecta > Lepidoptera > Pyralidae > Hypsopygia > Hypsopygia costalis. The sequence goes on from OW443355.2 coordinate 4,294,636, forward strand.
TAATGTCTAAACTGTATGTTTCAGGATCTCCTCTGTAAGATTTGCAACAAGAAATACAAATTGCACGCGTATTTAATATCACATTACTACAATTATCACAATATTAAATATAAGACTATAAAGGAAATGTAAGTATATTAACCTTATAGCCCTGCCATACACTCGTCGAGTGGCGAGGGAAGTAGGCAGGAACGTAGTGTGGCCACGTTACTCGTCATGCCGCTCGTCTTGCTCCTCGCCTTGCCCATCATTCCCTGTTTTGTCGGTTTTTTGGGCGCGAGTCAAAGGACCGGCAACGTGAGCGCGAGTGGCCGGCTACACAATCGCCTCGGACGCATTCCGCATCGAGCGCTCGGGCGCGTAACACGCGTCCTATTTTTTAAATCATTTTTTTAAAATCATGTCTGTCACGAAAATTTCCCTATAAGAACTGGTAGCAAAAAAGAAATGTTTGATGGCATCTTTTAGACCGTTAGTCCATAAAAAAAAGCTTCGTTTCGCTATAATAAAAATGCATATCGCGGACGCTGCCACAGTTTCATCGTCCATTGTATAGCAAAGGCAAATGTCCAAGTGCGGAGCGTCGCGAATAATTGCGTGAGTAGAGCAGTGTGTGGGCAGAGAGGGAAACATCGCGGCAGCGCGAGGAGCAAGGCGATGAGCAGCGCGAGGAGCATAGTGTGGCGGCGGGGTTACGCATGCCGCGAATTTTAGCGCTGTAGCAAGCGCCGTGTCAACGCTGTACCCACCATTGGCCTTTCACATTATGTATTACATGTAGGGAGCGTAATTGTAAGCTAGCCGACTGGGGAATGTACCTCCACCTCACAGAATACCGCAGCCAAATAACAATTCCCTTGAGGGTGGTTGTGTTCCTGCGAGTGAGTGAGGTCACCAGAAAAAAGGACATGCTGCGTTGGCAGCGGGGGTGGCGGCGCGCAAGTGATATATTATGTTGCGAGCGTTAATACGGTTACGGTAACCACTTCACATCAGGCGGGCCGTATGCTTGTCTGCCACATTATGTAGTATAAAAAAAAAAAAAACAGTTTTGCTTAGTTTGTGACTAGATGGCCGTGTGTAATTTGTCCAGGAATATTTATTTATTATTTGGTTTGTCATTTTAGTAAAAAGGAACCGATCTTTATAAAAGAAGAGCCATTGGAACCAACTCCAGATATGGAGGTAGACATCGTAGAGATCGAAAAACAGGAGGCATTCGCTGGTAAGATTATATTTTTATATGTAGGCGCACGTCCTCTCTCACCTCTCTTTGTAGTACCTAACTCATTGCTATGTAGCTCGCACGGCTTGCAACTGATTAACAAATTGCCAAATAAAATAAAAGATATTGACCAAGGAGCAAGCTTCATTAAAAAATTAAAGACCTTACTAGTAGCCAAATGTTATTATAATCTTGACGAATTTTTAAATGACAAATTAGATGACATAATAAACCGTTCCGTTCACTTCAGACTGTTGCCATACCCTTATAGGGTCATAATATGTAATAACTTAAAACTAACATGTATTTTAAGATCGACATGTACCTACATATTATATGCAATAAAGATATTGAGTAGGTATTGATTTATAACACACTTTTATTAGGTCGACCTGTATGTAGGGCATGCAATTCGAGTATTCGAGTATTCGTTTTATTCGAGTATTCGCCCTTGTTTAATATTCGAATACTATAAACTTAGTATTCGAGGTTTCTGAGTTTTTCGAATAGTATAAAATTGAATATTAAATAACTAGTAAAATGATAGCAACAAAATTTGCGATCGCAGCTTTTTGATCTGTGCGTGTATCCGATCGTTCTCGGGGGTAGACTTGCGCAAAACAGTTCACTGAACTGAAAAGAGAGATGCAGTTCTTTTGACGCAAATGAACTATATCACTCATCTAGTTCATTTAGTTCAATTACTTCAATTACTTCTGTAGTTCTTTTGACTCACTAGTTCAGTTTAGTTCAATGTATCTTTGATTCAATCGACTCAGTAGTTCTATTGACTGATTCCTTCTACATTCATCTCAGTTCTATTGCATCATTTTGATGACATTGTATTTTTGTATTAAATAAGTATAACAAATTAAATCTATAAATATAAAATTCAAAGTCCTAACTGATATATCAACGCACAACCCAAACCGCTGGGTCTACAGATTTCAAATTTGGCACGTAGGTTCCTTATGACATCTAGGGGTACACTAAGAAAGGATTTTTCAAAATTCATCCCCTAAGGGGGTAAAACGGGGGTCCAAAGTTTGTATGGGGAAACGAGATTAGTTGGACTATTTTATTCGAAACTTTACACAAGTACTTCTATAGATAAATGAGTAAACATGTGTTTCAGGATTTTTCAATATTCAACCCCTAAAGGGGTGCAATAGGGTGAAAAATTCTGAAAATCGTCACGGGTATTGTTTTTATAGTTTATCGGGTCGCTGATTACGAAAATACTAACTATTTTCTAATCAAACGTAGCCGACGTGACATAAAATCCCCCCTGTGGGGGTGCAATGGGCTTGAAATGTCATAATATCAACATTGGTGTTGATTCTTAGTTTGGTTTTCTGAGACATCAATTACAAAAATAGCATCGATTTGAAAATGTCAACCCCTAAAAGGGTAAAATGGGGTCAAAAAGTCTGAAAATCGTCATGGGTATTGTTTTTATGGTTTATCGGGTCACTGCCCCCTTACCACCATCTCTTATTGCGATTCAATAACTGGACAGAATGCTTATCCATACCAATGAATAAGCGACTCTATTTCAAATGGAATAGAGTCGCTTATTCATTGGTATAAATAAGCATTGTATTCAGTTATTGAATCGCATTATGAGATGGTGGTAAGGGGGCTGATTACGAAAACAACAACGATTTTAAAATTCAACGTGACTAACGTGATCATCATCCTCTATAGAAGTGCGATGAGGTTGAAATGTCTATATATCAATATATGTGTCGTTTTAACGGGTTTTTGGAACGCCAATTCATACTAAGTAATATTATAAATGCGACAGAATGTCTGTTACCTCTTCACGCTTAAATCGCTGGACCGATTTAGATGAAATTTGGTTGAGAGATACCTTGAGTCCTGGGAAAGGACATACCTAAGATAGTTTTTATCCCAGAAATTACCTATTATTGTTATTTATTGTACCCGTAGGGCGGTAATTTGACCATCATCCCCTATTGGGGTGCGATGGAGTTGAATTGTCAAAAATGAGGTGAAAAAGTCCGAAAATCGTCATAGGTTACGAAAAAACAACTATTTAACAATCCTACATAGCCGACGTGACAACTCTGTAAGAGTGAAATGGGGTTGAAATGTCATAATATCATTATGGGTGTTGATTCTATGGTTTTCTGGGACGTTAATTACAACAATGGCATCGACTTGAAAATGTAACGTGGTGGACACGAATTACTTAAAAAGATTTTTCAAATTTTACCTCTAAGAGGGTGAAACGGAGGTCCAAAGTTTGTTTGGGAAAACGAGGTTTATATGGGCAAATGTGATTGACTATTTTATCCTAAATTTTACACGAGTTCTTCTATTGATTAATGAGTAAACACGTGTTTGCCCCGCATATCACGCGAGCGAAGCCGCGGGCGAAAGCTAGTATTTTATAAATTCCCTTACAAATATTGATTTTCCTTCAAACTTTTCACAGGCTTAGGACTGTCAACCTTGAGTAAAAAGAAATTATTTAGTGGTTAAAATAATAATTAATATAAAAATTGAGCCTTGTATCTTTACTACTATAGCATATTTTCGCTAACAGCTTATGGTTCTTATGTCCTTAGCCTTAGAGTTCTAATTCGGTCAGTCAATCACGCACTAAACTATCTGTTTCGTTTTATCTCGAACAATTTCAGAATCTTCCGTCCTTTTCGCTCTCTATCGCTAGCAATTTTGGCATTACAACGTATCTCTCTCATTCTAGCCCGTACGCTTTATGTATTTCCGTTCTTTTTACTCTTTCTCACTCGATTGAACTAAATGACGCAGTGAACTATATGGGACAAGAAAGAGTGAGTGACAAGAACCGGCTTGTATGGTGAACTGGTACAATTGAACTACTCACTCAGGAACTACACAAGTCTACTCGGGGGTTTGCGCGCGCGGTGATAAATGACTGATGCCGTCATCCGCCATTTTAAACCAAATCCAACAATTAGAGACAAAACCCTCTGATACCAGATTATGATAATACTATACCATGGGGCTGAAAACCAGAGATCACACAGAGTCAGCCAACAATCCCAGCTCAAGTCAAACATTTGTGTGCATAAACATGTCTGTTGAGACAAACAGACATGTTTATGCACACAAATGTTTGATTTGAGCTGAGTCTGAGTTGAGGTCTGGGTGTTTTTTAAGTATTATGTATATGCATTTATGTGCAAAAAAATGTATTTAAGTACATTTATCACCTATCTAGTAGCTTTGCGCTTAATTTGGGACTAGACGGCGCTGTGTAAATTGTCCAGAATTATTTATTTATTTATTTATGTAATGTTGAAAACTGCATTGAAATCCGTTGCGTAGTTTAAAAGATCTAAGCGCACAGACAGCGGTTGCGACTTTATTTTATACTATATAAAGAAGATATTCGAAAAACTCGTAAAACTCGAATAACTCGAATAGTATGAATCATGATATTCGTAAAACTCGAATACTAAAATCGGGCGAATATTGCATGCCCTACCTGTATGTAACTAACTATGTAATGGAATATAAGGTAACTAATTTAACCATCTTCCAAGGATCGTAGCGTAATGACAATTGGCAGCTGTATGTAGTTCTGATGACAATACAATAATATGGTACTGTCGAACTGATCTGATGATGGAGCCGGAAGATATGAACTGGAACTTCATGATGGAACATCGTATCATAGCTGTTTTTGGATTTCTTAGAAAAGTCTTGTAATGAACTTTGACTACGATTAGGTTTCAAGGTCTGATGATGAAGCGGGAAGATAGGCACTGGCATTCCATGATGGAATATCGTATCATAGTCGTGTTTGCACTTGTGAGAAAGGCCACGTAATGGACTTTGAACATGATCAGGTGCATTTATAAAAGCGTGTTTTTCTAATGTTTTTAAACTATTAATTTATTACATGTAGGCGCACGTCCTCTCTCACTTCAGCCTTTGTAGTACCTAACTCATTGCCATATAGCTCGCACGGCTTGCAACTGATTTTTTATCTTAAAATAATTGGTTGTCTGTTAAATCGGTTGATGATAATATTACGTGATAACGTCATAAGAAAACATCGGTCGATGGAGTGGAAGAGAGATAGATGCGTCACAAGCCGAACGTTTAGGCCGATCGTGCCTCGTCTACCGCTTGTTCCGCGCTCTCGCTTGCACGCTCGGCTCAGGCGGAACGTGACAATGAGTCATGCTTTTTTGTGCGTGCAGCCGGCGTTCATCGATTTAAAAAACGTCATCACGTAAAAATTATATGTTTTTTGGGGTGTAAGTGGCTCACCACTAGCGATGTAACGACTCGACTTTTTAAACCGATTCAAACCGATTTGAGCATAAACCGAGTTGCGTCGATTAGCGCGTCTACTAAACCGATTTGGCCGAGTCGAAAGCGATGTAACGACTCGACTTTTTAAACCGATTTGAGCATAAACCGAGTTGCGTCGATTAGCGCGTCTACTAAACCGATTTGGCCGAGTCGAAAGCGATGTAACGACTCGACTTTTTAAACCGATTCAAACCATTTAAGCAAACCGATCTGGCTGAGTCGAACTTACTTACGCATCTCGCTCGCGTCGCTCTGCGCGCATTCGCGCGCCTGTCGATTCGAGTTTATACTAGTGATGTGTCGTCGACGGGTTTGCCGTCAACGAAACGAGACCGTTTATCCACAACGTTAAACTAAACGTTAAAAAAAAACGTGTGGCACTCGAGGACTGCCGCGGTAAAGCTATTGCATTATTTATCAACTTATGCAATTATAATTATTTATTTATTTAGCTTGTTTGCCCGTTTGACCGTTTGCTCGTTTGGCCGTTTGCCCGTTTGGCTGTTTGCGCGTTTGCCCGTTTGCTCGTTTGGCCGTTTGCCCGTTTGGCCGTTTGCTCGTTGGCCGTTTGCTCGTTTGGTCGTTTGACCGTTTGGTCGTTTGGCCGTTTGGCTGTTTGCTCGTTTGCTCATTTGGCCGTTTGCCCGTTTGCCCGTCTGCTCGTTTGGCCGTTTGACCGTTTGCTTGTTTGGCCGTTTGCCCGTTTGGACGTTTGCTCGTTTGGCCGTTTGCCCGTTTGGCCGTTTGCTTTTTGGCCGTTTGCCCGTTTGGCCGTTTGCCCGTTTGGCAGTTTGGCTTTTTGCTCGTTTGCTCGTTTTGCTGTTTGCCCGTTTGCTCGTTTGGCCGTTTGGCCGGTTGGCCGTTTGCCAAACGAGCAAACGGGCAAACGAGCATACAGCCAAACGGCCAAACGGGCAAACAGCCAAATGAGCAAACGAGCAAACGGGCAAACGCCCAAACGGGCAAACGACCAAACGACCAATCGGCCAAACGGCCAACGAGCAGACGGCCAAACGAGCAAATGGGCAAACGGGCAAACGCGCAAACAGCCAAACGGGCAAACGGCCAAACGAGCAAACAGCCAAACGACCAAACGGCCAATCGAACAAACGGGCAAACGGCCAAACAAGCAAACGGCCAAACGAGCAAACGGGCAAACGGCTAAACGGCTAAACGGCCAAACGGGCAAACGAGCAAACAAGCTAAATAAATAAATAAACAAATAAATAAATAATTATAATTGCATAAGTTGATAATGCGCTGACGCGCTAATCGACGCAACTCGGTTTATGCTCAAATCGGTTTAAAAAGTCGAGTCGTTACAACGCTTTCGACTCGGCCAAATCGGTTTAGTAGACGCGCTAATCGACGCAACTCGGTTTATGCTCAAATCGGTTTAAAAAGTCGAGTCGTTACATCGCTTTCGACTCGGCCAAATCGGTTTAGTAGACGCGCTAATCGACGCAACTCGGTTTATGCTCAAATCGGTTTGAAAAGTCGACTCGTTACATCGCTATCAAACCGATTCAAATCGGTTCAAACCGATTCAAATCGGTTCAAATTGCGATTTCGTCGATTCGGTTTTGAATCGACTTGCATGAATTGTCTAACCGATTCAATTCGGTTTGACAAAATTCCAGATCGTAACATCTCTACTCACCACCATCATTTTTTTATATGAGTGGGGGCAAACGAGCATGTGGGTCACCTGATTGAAAGCAATCACCACCGCCCATGGAGATCAGCAACACCAAGGGTTCGCCGATTCGTTGCCAGCTTATACTCCTTTCTTTCTGGTGACCTCACTCACTCGCATGTACTCAAGAATCCTCAAGGGAATGGTCATTTGGCTGCGGTATTCTGTGACGTGGAGGTACTTCCCCAGTCGGGCAGCTTAAAATATACGCAATGCCATACCTCACTTTTCGCCAGAGCTTCGTTTGTCAGTCATACATATCAGGGGCCGTCCATTAATCACGTGGCTCCAAAGAGGGGGGAGGGGGTTCGGTAAAAATCACGAAATATCACAAGGGGGGAGGGAGGTTTTAGTAAGATTTTATTTTTATTTTATTTATTCAGGATAATAAACAATTGTACAATCAGGTTTACTTATTTTCTAGAATTAACAATTTTTACCATTGTACAACCAACCACATTATCCACTAATTATTAAATTTTCTTAGAAAAAGCCCACACATTGCAAACACGCAGGCGTATAAAAATAAAAGTTTAAACATTACACCACTAATCTAATAAGACATCTGATATCCTCTCAATAACACGTTTTTTAAATACTGATGATGGCACGATATCACGTGTATTTATTTTTTTGTGGTTGTTCAGAGGAGTTTTTATTTATTTATTTATAACACACAAGACAGATTACAATCGACATAAACACCATTATAATAGCTTACAATTAGTACAGAGCTAGATTATAATCCAAAATTATGTACGCCTAGCAGCTTTATAAATATTGGAATTAATAGCGTACGCTAGTGGAACAGCAATAAAAAAAAACATTTTACGTTAAAAATAAAAATAAAAGTAAGAAAAAGATGAATTTACGAACGAGAACGAAAGAACTACAAATAAGTACTATCCTCTCTCGTTATTTGACATAACGGCCTCCTTCTACTGTCGCACCGCTCGCCATCGACAGGGAATTCATCCTCACACATTGGAGCCTAACTGGTCACGTACTGTGCGGTTCTAGAGAAGTTTACATATAATTATATACTTTACACCTGCATTTAAAAATAATATTCCTTTAATTTTAAGATTTTTGTAGCTTCAAAAATACACGTGATTTGGAAGGGGTGAGGGGGGGGGGGGGGGGGTGTTTCAAAATGCAAAAAAACATCACGTGATTAATGGACGGCCCCTCAGTTATCTAGTTCCCATAGTAAAAGCTTTGCTTAGTTTGGGACTAGATGGCGCTGTGTAATTTCTCCAGGGATATTTATTTATTTATCTATTTTACAGATTTGAACTTGGATATGGAAGAAGACACGTCGTACTCCAAATCGGTTTTGTCCGAGGATGTGGCACAGAGCATGTGCCGGAAGACAAAAGATGGACCGGAGACCGCCCTGGATGAACTGTTTAGGGAGAACATGGCGGAAAGGACCACTGAAGATGTTGATATTGGTTAGTTTCCGTACTTACATACATTTTTTTTATACTACGTCGGATGGCAGACAAGCATACGGCCCACCTGATGTAAAGCAGTTACCGTAGCCATATTAACGCTCGCAACATAAAATATCGCTCTCGCGACACCACCTTCGCTGCCAACGGATTCCTTTCTGGTGACCTCACTCACTCGCAGGAACACAACAACCCTCAAGGGAATTGTTATTTGGCTGCGGTATTCTGTGAGGTGGAGGTACATTCCCCAGTCGGGTAGCTTACAATTATGCTCCCTACCTCTCTTTTCGCCAGAACCTCGTTTCTCAGTCAGCAGGGTGCACCGCGTGCAGGTGTGGTTCCTGCGAGTGAGTGAGGTCACCAGAAAGATTGGAGATGCTGCGTTGGCAGGGGATGTGGCGGCGAGCGATATTTTATGTTGCGAGTGTTAATATGGCTACGGTAACCGCTTCACATCAAGCGGGCCGTATGCTTGTCTGCCACCCGACCTAGTATAAAAAAAAACATACTAGGAGAACGTCTGAAATGAAAAACCATATAATATCACTATATCAGTTGTTTGTGGAATCAGTAATTTAAAGAATTGCACATTGCAACAATTAGTAAATTTTAGAATCTGGCATTTATAGAACTGCACATTTTACGACTTGGTCAATTTTAGACTATGTAGTCATCTTTAGAATCGGTTATTAGTCGACCAAACGATTTAAACTTATCACTCGTCATGAGTAAGGTGCTCCATTAGCTTCTTTTTAATATGTGAAAACTTTCAGAAAAAATTAACTTGGACAAAGAAAAAGAAGAATACGTGAAACGGAGAATAAAGAAAATGTTGATTAGAGCGAGAAAGAGAAAGGTTAGAGCGAAACAGAGAGATAAAGTCGACGCTATAGAGGAGATGAGACGGCGATACAATGACAGGATACGAATGATGATCAGCAGTAAAGGAGGGAAAGGTAATCGATTACGAAAGTTAAGCAAATAGCTATATATATATATATTGACTTGGTGAATATTATATATAAATAGGTTTATTTATTTAACCGACTTAAAAAAAGGAGGAGGTTCTCAATTCGACTGTTTTTTTTTTGTATGCATGTTATTCGATAACTTTGCGTATTGTGAACCGATTTTCAAAATTGTGGTATGTGGTGGAGGGTGATTCAATGACACATCCTTTTGAGTTGCTCCTCGTTTATTGAATGACTTATAAAATACTTAAAACTACTACATTAGTGAAATAGCTGCGTCGGCACAATGCGAATGCAGTGACGCAAGTAAGTACTTTACATTAAGTAATTTAATATCAGCATATTTCATCTCCCCCGAAAAAGTAACATCATCCCCCCCGGACAGGGAGAGGAAAAAAAAAGAGGAAAAAAAAAGAGAAAAAAAAATCTATAAAATACAATTCTTACATATAAGTATCCTTCTTCTTATCTAAATATATTCTATGTATATTTTTCTTATCTAGTAGGTATACAATATTATTATAATATTCTAAAATATAGCTGCATAATTGACAATTTTTTTAATTATTATTAATAACAATTTCTGTTAAAACTTGTACAAAATCAAACAATTTAATCATTTATTAAACAATTTCGTATTATTCTTATGTATTACATAATGTTTATTATCTTTTACTATTTTAACATTAGGTGACACTTCCTCAATAACTTGATAAGGTCCTTTATACACTGAATCTAATTTGTTACCTACTTGATTCTTTACGAGAATCAAGTCACCTTTTTTGTAAGCAACATGATTAGATTTTTTATCATATGACGATTTCCTTTTTTCTTTACTGTGTACCAAATTTTCTCGTGCCTCAGCTTGCGCTTTTTCTAATCTATATTTTAACTCTAAGGGGTAATCATCGTAATTATACAATGGGTCGACATCATAACTTAAGTTACTAGGTAATTTACATAATTTGCCAAAAACAAGCTCAAATGGCGTATAACGGGTTTCAGAATGCACAGTGGTATTATATGAAAATGTCCAAAAAACTATCCAATCACTCCAGTTTTGCCTGTTATTAGATGTTTGTATTATTAGATAAGCTCCTAAGTTTTTATGCGAATTTTCTAAGGATCCTAATGTCTCATGATGGTAAGCGGTAGAATTCAGTTTTTTGACATTCAAAAGTTCGCAAGTTTTATTCATGACAGATGACATAAATTCAGTTCCCCTGTCTGTTATGATTTCACTCGGAATTCCGTATCTAAGAATAAAATTCTGTACAAATTCCCTAGCAACAAGCTCTGCGTCTTTATTTTTCAATGGATATGCCTCTACAAATTTGGTCAAATCACATTGAATTGTTAATATATACTTATATCCATAATCATCTTTATCTATTGGGCCCATTAAATCTAAACTAATCCTATCTAATGCTGAGTTAGCCGTAGTGGTGATAACCATAGGCTCTCTTACATGTTTATTACTGTATTTATTTACTTGACAGTCCTTGCATTTTTTGACAAAGTCCTGTACATCTTTGCTTATTCCTGGCCAGAAATAGTACTTCTTTATATTATTCAACATTCTGTTTACCCCCGCGTGGCCACTAGAAGGTAACAGATGGAAATCATTTAAAACTATTCTTTTTTCGTCTGTATCCGTTATACGTATAACATTGTTTATAACTAAAATTCTTGGAATATTCACTTGCAACAATTTCATTGTTTGTAATAAGGCCTTTATTTCATTATTATTATATTTATTTTTAGAAATTACTAATTCTTTTATATTTTCTTTTTTACATAATGTTTCCAATTCCCTCGTCAACACTGACATAGTAGATGACGATCGGGTAATCAGATATAAAGTACTCTTCGAAGGTACATTTAAGCAATCATTTGATTTGCTCGCGATTATATTATTATTTTGATTTATATTTTGATCATGTATTGAACTTGTTATGATCAACTCTACACTATCTGTAGGCCTTTTAAGAACTCCCATAGCCATAGGCTGCTCCTTGGACGTCATGGGAATGTCATTCGACAAGTCTTTAGTATTAGAAAGCATTTTCTTACTTTGAGCTCTGGTTATGACTGATACAACGTGTTCGCGAATTTCTTTCAGATCTTTACTATTAGCTGGAAGTCGACTCAACGCATCTGCAGCTGCATTGTCTCGACCCGGAATATACTCAATGTCGAAGTCATATTCCTCTAAATATAATCTAAATTTCGTGAGCCTACTCGATGGATCAGTCATACCGAAGAGAAATGTAAGTGGCTTATGGTCAGTCATTATAATAAACTTTCGACCATAGAGATAAGGGCGAAAATGCCTTATCGCCCAAACAATAGCTAACAGTTCTAACTCAATTACGGGATATCGTTTTTCCGCAGGTTTTAGATTACGACTTGCGTACGCGACGACTCTGCCGTCTTTATTAGACAAGATGCCAGAAATACCTACTTTACTGGCGTCTGTGTGTAATTTAAAAATGTTTGTTACGGAAAAATCAGGATAGCTTAAGACCGGCGGATTGATTAAAGCTAGTCTTAAGGATTCAAAAGCCAATTGGCATTCAGATGACCAGTTAAATATTATATTTTTCTTACATAACTGGTTTAACGGATACGCTAAATCAGCAAAATGTGGTATAAATCGCCTGTAGTAGTTCGCGAATGCTACGAATCGCTTAACCTCATCAGTACTGCGAGGTACTGGATAATTTTGCAAAGTGTCTATTTTTGCTGGGTCGGGATATATTCCTGTAGATGTAATCTTATGTCCCAAGTAAAGAATTTCCGTACGCAAAAAATCGCATTTAAGCGGATTAAGCTTCAAATTAACTTCTCTTAGTCGCTCCAAAACACATGTTAAGTTTTTATTGTGGTTTTGGATAGAGCTACCAATAACTACGCAATCGTCTAAATAAATAAAGCATTTTTTATAGTTCAAGCCAGACATGGCAATCGTCATTAAGCGCGAAAATACGCTTGGTGATGTTTTAAGTCCCATAGGACATCGCTTCATTTGATACATTCGATCTGTAGTAAACGCCGTACAAGAACGTGATTTTTTATCTAATTCAATTTGATACATTTTGCTAACATTAAACGCCGTATATTTCCTCGAATTTGCTTCTAGAGATAATTGATAATAACTTTGAGATAAATCTAATTTAGAAAAATAAATACTGTGTGCTAATGAGTCCAAAATTTCTGTGATATTGGGCAACGGGAATTTATCATCTTGTATGCGATTGTTTAATTGTCGGTAGTCTATAACTAATCTCCATTTACGTTCTCCTGACTTATCTGATTTCTTAGGCACTAATAGAACTGGGCTAGACCACTCTGATGTAGCCTCCTCTATTATGTCGTTAGCCAGCATATCATTAATTTGTTTTTGAACCTCGTTACGTAAGGCATGTGGGATTCGATATGGCTTTACGTACACGGGTGTAATATTTTCTTTAAGTGTGATAGAATGTTGTAATAAGTTCGTAACAGACAACTTGTCCCCCGGGATATGAAAAACGTCTGCATACTTTGCGCAGATTTTTTCTATGCTTAACTTTTCCTCTTTATTAAGATGATTAAGTTCGAGTAACGAAAATAGAGTTTTTATCCTATCAGCCGATATTTTTCGTTCATCAAAATGGCATAACTCAAAATGACATAAGTCGTTGATATGCAAGTTATCAAAATTGACATCAATTTCCCGGTCGGTCGTATTTAATATTCTTATGGGAATTTTCCCGCTTTCGGGCTTTACAATGCTCCCAGCTACAAAAATACCTTTCTCCACCTCTGTAGCTAATACGACGCAATCGTTTGTACTCTTACACGGAATATATTTAATCACTTCACATCGCGGCGGAATAGAATGCTGATACAGACAATACGTATCGCTATTATAAATATTCATTACTACGTTCCGGTTGCCGTTATCTAAACTTAAAGTACAGTTTTTATAACTAATAACTGCATTATATTTCGTAAAGAAATTTTTTCCTAGTATTCCGTCCGCAGAACAAGACAAATTCTTGAAAACGTAGAACTTTTCCCTAAAATACATTCCATTGTATTTTAAATCTAAGAAAATAAAACCTTCCGATATAAGTTTTCCACTTATTCCCTTAATAGTTATAGTATCTTTATTTATTTGATTAACTAAATTATTACACTCTAACCAATCATATTTTATAACGCACAAGCTTGCACCACTATCTACTAGAAGGTCAATATTACTGTTTTCTACACAAAATTTAACTATATTAGTACTATTATAATTATAAACGAAATTATAATCAGTGACGAAAAAATTCGGACTTTGAAATTTCGTCATTATTCGGTGAGGCATTCTCATGTTCAATATGCTGAACGCGCGAGAAATTATTGCCCGATGCACCACGTGTCCGCGTGAATATGCGCGCCGGCGCACCGCGCCCGCGCCCGCGACCTCGTCCGCGGCTCACGTTACTTGTGCCGTAGCCGGCGGAAATACGACTTGTATTTCCATAATTGTGTGAGAAACTATTGAATGACTTATTTTTGTAGCCACGTGGGCGTCGCGAACCTTGATTATTATAACTATTACACCGATTATTTGTATTGCCTCTCATCCAAAAAACTTGATGTTCGTCGGTGGACATGGACTGCTCGTCTAATGCTGACCGTATAGCTTCAGGCAAGGAAGAAAAGGTTTTAGAAGCTGTAATGACACTTAATCTCTGATCTCGCAGACCTTCTGCGAAACGCTTTATTGCTATCCGTTCGTTAATTGGTCGCAAAATGTCAAATTTTGTAGAATCTCCGTCTGCCTGACTGATTGTGAGATTAACTAATAATTCCTCTAATTCGGAGCCATAGGCCTGAATAGATCTGTTACCTTGTTTAGTACGTTGTAACTGAGATTGGAGAGATACATCAGATTTCTTTGAGAGTAAATACTTTCTCATATCTGTTATTAATGAACTGACCGTGCTATAATTAGATTTCAATCGCAATTTTGCGCCTTCGGATAATCTAGTCTTAAGAATAAACTGTATAAGCATCGGTTTACCGTCGTTGCTTATCATTTTGTCATACAACTCTATCCCATCTATTAATTGCTTAGTGACATTTTCCTGGCCGGTCATGACGGGCAGCAAGGAAATTGCCGTCTTTAAATCAAAACTTTCCGTAGACATTGTTTTTACGGAAACAGTTACCAATGACAAAATATTATTATATATCGAATGTATATCTCCTATCAACTTATTGACTTTATACGTATCTTCTGGTTTTATTTCTGAACTTTCCACCTGAGATTGGACACTTGGCAATAAACTCTCTAACTTTCCATACGCAATTTGAGCTGTTTCTAATTTTCTAAATGCAATCGGTTGATCCCTACGACTTGGTCCTAGCTTTACTAAACATTTTCTTATATCGCACAATTCGCTATATAAATTAGTTAAATCTTTTATCATAATTAACGAAGGTATCAAAAATGTGTTTTAGTAAAGCTAGCACTTATACATTATAAATTCATCATAAATCAACATAGCTACACATTACGCAATCTGAAAAAAAATATGTTTTATTAGTGTGCACTTAGCTGAATTAGATTAAGACTCGGTGGCGGCGTCGAAGGCGGCAGCGTCATCATTGCGTGCGGGGTCGGCTCGGCGGCGGCAGCACGGCTGGATACACGGGTTGGTGCTGGCGGCGACGGATGATTCGGATGGGCCGGGCTATACCCTGGACACCGTGGGCCGGGATTACCCTGGACACCGCTCGTTCGCTTCTTTCTTCTTAATGCGTAGGTGGACGGGACAGATTATCCAGCGAGATGGCGTGTAATTCTCGCCTCAGTGTGCGCACTGCGTTTTTCTTGCACTTCTTGTAGATGTAATAAATTACAGCAGCGCAGATTATTGCAAGAGCTACAATAATGAGTGTTTCAATGATGGTGTTTGCTCTAGCCAATTTCTCGTCCTTCAAGGTAGTCGATGCTGACGCTGCACCATTAGCGTTTTGAGCCACGACAACTTCGTCTTTAGAATATGATGATCCCATCTTCTTTCTTCAAAAAAAATAAAAAAAAAATTTCTTCATACAAAAATCTTCATAATTTAATTTTCTTTCTTGTATCTTGATTCTTCTTTAGCTTGATTTTTTTTTTTCTTCAATAATGTGTCTTCAGACTTCTTTCTTCAATAATGTTAAACTTCTATTTTCTTCAATAATTAAATATCTTCCCAAATTTTTATTCTTGACTGGCAAAGGGTCGCCATGTGGTATGTGGTGGAGGGTGATTCAATGACACATCCTTTTGAGTTGCTCCTCGTTTATTGAATGACTTATAAAATACTTAAAACTACTACATTAGTGAAATAGCTGCGTCGGCACAATGCGAATGCAGTGACGCAAGTAAGTACTTTACATTAAGTAATTTAATATCAGCATATTTCAAAATTCTTTTTTTATTTGAAAGGGTATGAAGGTGGTCCCATATTCACCAAGTCAGGATCTGATGATGGGATCCCAGGGAAATCAAGGGAAACCCTTAAATTTTATAAGCACGTATGGTCAAATTCAATTTTTTTATTTGAAGGGTATGATTGCGAGGTGGACCCATATTCACCAAGTCAGGGTCTGATAATGGGATCCCAGAAAAATCGAGGGAAACCCTTAAATTTGCCGTGTGGTTGCCGGCAAAATAAATTTGCGCCACTCCATTGCTCTGCGCTGGATGTCGTACAAGGCGACTAAGGAATCTTGTGTGACGCAATAACTTTTCTCCCGGAATACGGGCAGCAGGGTCCCCCGGGGTATTCCACCAATAAGCTGCGCTGCCAAATGAAGTCGGTTTATTTTTTAAATCATTATTCTTTTCACTGGTCGTCAACAATTTAACTCTGGACATTTTTAAACCCGAGGTCCATTTGGATGACCCCATTAAAAAAAAAATATGCAACTTCAATAAAAGGTTAGGTTATGTTTGATATAGATAATTTTAGTCGTTCGGGTTATTGCTATCCGATACATTTAGAACGAGACAGAGCTATACGTGAGACAAGAGAGACAATATCACCCTCCCTTACGCGCATATAGCAGGGTTTTGCTCAAAATATACGCTTTAGTGTAGTATTTACGCTCGCAACATTAAATATAGCTCGCGCGCCGCCACCCCCGCTGCCAACGCAGCATCTCCTTCCTTTCTGGTGACCTCACTCACTCGCAGGAACACAACAACCCTCAAGGTAATTGTTATTTGGCTGCGGTATTCTGTGAGGTGGAGGTACATTCCCCAGTCGGGCAGCTTACAATTACGCTCCCTACCTCTCTTTTCGCCAGAGCTTCGTTTGTCAGTCAGCAGGGTGCACCGCGTGCAGGTGAAGTTGGCTTTGGTTCGAAGATGTTGATCAACGACTTACACCCCAAAAAGGTTCAATGAAATCCATATATTTTTCCATACTAATTATTGTCTTTTAATGTTTTAGAAAACTTAAAAATAAAATTCATAAATATAAACAAAAACAAGAACACAGAGAAAGAGAAAACAGATCATAATGAGAATACGAAAGAAAGAGACAACGATATAGATGAAAATAACATTGTAAATAACGGTACGAATGCCAATACAGAAGGCGGGAATAAAAGTATTAATAATATAGAAACAGAAAGGGATGGAAACAATAAAACAGAAGAAACTAATATTGAAAAACATAATACAAGACAGGCTGTGAGAGAAAGAGAAGACGGTAGTGATGAAGATATGAGTGAAAAGGACGTAGATACAAGACCGAAAGAGCAAGGGAATGCCAAATTTAAGATTAACACGCATCAGTGTTATATTTGCTATAAGGTAAGTATCCTATAGCACAGAGTTTAGGGGACATCCATAAATTACGTCACACGAATTTCACCCCCGTCCTTGTCACAGCTGGTCACATTTGTGAGACTTCCCCCTCCCTAGTGTGACGTTACATAGTTTGCAATTTTACATCTAGAGTTGCAAATGTTTTTGAGTTTTCCGTTAATAGTTCAAAGTTCGTGTTTAACACTTAGATTATAATAGATATTGAAATGTCACGTCACGAAATTTAGGACGCCTCCCACCTTGTCACACATCACACTTCGTCGATCCCCTCACTCGCCCTTAACGTGACGTAATTTATGGATGACCCCTTATTAACCTGTGGTCCGTGGACCCCTGGGGGACCGCGAGTATGTGTACGGGGGTTCGCCGTCTTATCTGTGAACATTTGAATTAATAAATAATGCCAGCAAGACTTGCAAAGTTTTTAGTACTGAAATTTATTGACCTAAATTTGGCCTAAATTTATTCCTGTGTTTTTTATTAAGAGGGTCCTTGAAATTGTGCTTGATTTTCTATGGGTCCGCGGACCGGAAAAGGATGAGAAACGCTGCTATAGCAGAAATTCGATAAGTTACTAATCATCATCATCGTTCGCCTGTCCTTTTCCCGTTATTCGTTGTTTCTTTCTTCCATTCATTTTTGTCAACCGTCATTTTTAGTTACTCCTTTCTTACCCATATCACCTCTGGTACAATCCATCCTTTTTAGTATAATATAATATTTATTATATTTCATAAAAGCATACAATTTTGGACTATATCTACTCACTCACTATTTCCTCCCCAACCCGTCTGACCAGCGTGGGGAGTGTAGGGCAAATCCTCCTTCCGTCTGGGACGTACGAGAGAGGATAATGCTCCTGTAGTGGAAACTAAAATGACCTGATGATGATGACTCATTATTGTTTTGTCGAGTCTAATTTAAAAACTAATAAAATTTCCTTTCTTTCAGCTATTCGAAACACGATCAAAACTACTTCACCACTGCCAAATTCATTACGACATCTGCAGCAGGAGATGTCTAAAAAAATGTCCACTATGCGAATATGTGACAGATCGCACCATAACCAGACACTTAAAACTAGTCCATAATGTTAAAATCAAACTACCATACCATAAAATCAATGATAAAAATAAGAATTCAGGCAAATCAAGGTACTATTATGATATAGATGATAAAATTGTTAAAGAAATTGAAATCATACCGAGTGTTAGCAATCTGAATAAAAGAGCGTATGTAGAAATTGATAAAAAGAATAGAGAAATAAAAGACAAAGCTGTGGCTAAGACTAAATTAGTTAAAAAAGGTGACGAATGGGTTGTGGAAAAAGAAAAAATCAATATAAATGAATATGCATTACCTGAATTTGATACAGAAGAACTTAAAAAGATTAAGGATGATGGAGACAATTATTTAGATAGACTGCAAATTTTAAGTCACTTTGCAAAAAAGAAAAATGTGAATATGTTATTCCCTTGTGATAATTGTGATAAGATATGTAGGACTTTTAGCGCTTTAAAATTACATTCGAGAAAACATGAGAAGAATCCAAAGCCTTTTAAGAAAAAAATATGGAAGCATAAATTAGATGAAGTTAGTTTGAAAAAATATAAAGAGAATAATGCTAAAGAAAGAAATAAATCTGTAACGACTAAAAATAGATTGGCTAATCCTAAACCTATTGTTAATAAACACAAATGCGACGATAAACTTAAAGAGTTCTATGAAAACAATATTAAAGGTGCTGATATAGAATTTTGGCAATTTTTGAAAATTTATAACAAAATGACCAGAGAAAATATTACTGATTTTGAAGAATTAGAGAATCGTACTGATTTTGGTTATCATGAAAAAATGAATGTAGTTAAAGATGATAAAGTTAATAATGTAACTAACGGAATAGATACTAATGTCATAAATGTAAAGTCAAATGATAGTAGAAATAATAAAATTAATAAAGTTAAAAATAAATTTATTAGAAAAATAGGCATAAGTAAACGAGAACATTTAAGAAGGTTAGAGATGATAGAGAAACTTAGAGAGAAGAATCGTGAATCTTCTAGAAGTTAGTTTATTTTATAATTTTGAGTTGTTGACGAAATTACTTTTTTTAATATGAAGTGAACGGGATATGAAATTAATACACCCACACCCCACAAAATAACATATATGTACATCTATGTTTGCACGGTATATGATATGGAAAGGCACAGCCCACTCGGGATCTATTAAACTATATAACATAGCGAAGATATGATATGAATTATTAAAATACGTGTAACTTCTTAATTACGCATCGACCAGTTGTGTTTTTATTGCGACAAATTTTGACAAATTCAAGGCAACATCTGGGTGAAATCAGATTTTCGTTAGGTGGTGTAGTTTTATGGGGCTGTGCCGAAATAAGGTTTATTAATATCATATAATTGACCAAAATTTAGTTTTCGAGTTACCGTAGAATTAATAATTGACCGAAATTGAATAATGAATTTCGTGACTCTATCACACCGGAAAACTATTTTTTATTGAATTACTGTCGAATTATGAAATATTACAAAGTAATCAGGGGTATGTTATACCCAACACCCAACACATTTACCGGGTGAAACTTGGCCCTCTGAAAAGTCTTTTTAGTCTGTGTAATTCTCAGCATAATGTTACCGAATATTTTTAAATAATAAATTTAAGACTGATAATATTTTGAAAGAAAGTAATATTTTTTCTGTTTGAAAGCATAGAAGGCATGTTGATTTATATGTTAATATAAGTTTATTTAGAAAAAAAACAACAAAGGTTATTAAAATGTTTTTATTTATTTCTTGTTTTATTTTTCATTATAAATAATGCTTGTTACAGTGCGGTCGAAAACGGAACTAAATTTATTTTTATAACATTACACTTTTTCCATACAAAAGTACCTCAAGCCATTTCTGCTCAGAATATCCAATTATTAAAATTTCCAATTCCTAAAATTACTAAATCTCAATATATTCAGCCTCCCCAACCCGTCTGGCCAGCGAGCGTGGGGAGCGTAGGCCACATCCTCCGTCCGTGTAGGGCGGACGAGAGAGGGTCGTGATCCTGTAGTGGAGACTAAAATGACCTGATGATGGTGATGATGAATATATTCATAGGTATCTCAAAACATCCAAATCTCATATGATGAGATTTCGTAATTTTTGGATTTGGACAATTTGAAAGCGTTGAAAATTTTGAGAAGTGGATCTTCTGAGCTGAAAGGCCTCAAAAGCGTTACCATGTGAAAACTGGTTTCACTAAGACAGTGGCGACCCCTATTTTTAGGGTTCCGAATCTCAAAAGGAAAAACGGAACCCTTATAAGATCACTTTGTTGTCCGTCTGTCTGTCTGTCTGTCTGTCTGTCTGTCTGTCTGTCTGTCTGTCTGTCTGTCTGTCTGTCTGTCTGTCTGTCTGTCTGTCTGTCTGTCTGTCTGTCTGTCTGTCTGTCAAGAATTTCTATGTCGAGAATGCGTGGAGGTATCAAGCTGAAATTTGAACTGTATACTCAGGTCTACGGTCCCATGAAGCTAAAAAAAAATCAAACTGCTAAGTTTACGTAGAAAAAAGTTACGGACGTTTATTCAACAAAAAACGCATATTTCGACACACTCAAGGGAATCAAAACCTATAGGGTACTTCCCGTTGACCTAGAACTATGAAATTTGGCAAGTAACATCGTTATAGACTACAAGTACAGGAATAAATCTGAAAACTATAAATTTGTAAATAGATCTTAAAAAATAGGGGGTCTATATTTTATATAGGGTGTCGATATTTCAAATTGAAACTACTAGTTCAAATGGGGTATCATATGAAAGGGCTTGATGTACACATTGCAAAATATATTTTATTTATTTTTTTCGACGCATTATTTCTTATTTATAATGAAAAATATCAAATTTAATAATGATACTACGTACCTACGGAACCCTCGGTGGGCGAGTCCGACTCGCACTTGTCCGGTTTTTTTTTCTTCTCTTTTTGGTCACAGTGTATAAATCCTGATGAGTCAATGCGTTGTTTCATTTCTCAGTATCGATTCGAATTATGAAGGCGTGTTATAAGAGCCCCGCCTATTTTGACCCATCTTTTGTGCTGACATTATTTAGCTTCAGTCGCTTTGTTATACCAATAGGGTGGGAAATAAGCATACAACCTTCCTGCTTGCGACACCAAAGGTATATATTTCCTGGATATTTTTAACACAACTTACACTACGCCATCTAATTCCAAACTAAACAGAGTACCAGATAACTTATAAATGTACCTACTTAAAATATTTAATTTTTTTTTTTAAATACATACTTATGATACATAGAAAACACTCAGATCAAGACAAACAGATATATTCATAAAAAAAAATAATGTGCGGGGATCGAACCAGCAACCTCTAAGTCAAAGTAACCATTCGATCACCGAGCTTGTCAATTATTTACTATTACTATTCTAAGTTACTTATTATTAGTTATCTTTTGAGATTCACGGGCTTAAACCCGGTCGTTTAGTAGGCGTGCGCGGAGATATGGATCCAACGCATAGAGGCCCATTAGAGAAGTTTAATGTAATGTACACCAGCCGTGACCCGCTCCAGGATATAGCATAGGATTATTAGTTGTTATTATTATTATAAATTTTTCCTAGACAGTATTCTCTTAATACGTAGTATATTTTATTAAAGGTAGCAGATTTTTTGATGTGATGGGTCAATCCGAAGTCGACAACAAGAAAGTAATATTTCAATATACTTGTTCTTCTGCTTCCAAAGATTCTGCAAACAGTCAGTCAATCGCCATGAATCTGAAATATTAATTAGAAGCTTTAACTTTTTACCTATGAAACACATCACATGAAGTAGTACCTATTACTATTACGTACTTGGCAGGGAACTCTTTGAGTACGTAATCGGCATAGCAATAATAAAGCGTGTATATTAAAGCGCCGAGACGACAAGGATAGCGATAGTCATAGATCTCTCAGGTAACGAAAACTAGTCGACTCTTTACAACAGACTAATCGGCTAATTGGCCTCTTAACAACCGACTAATCGGCCTCTTTACCACCGACTAATCGGCCTCTTTACAACCGAATAATCGGCCTCTTAACAACCGACTAATCGGCCTCTTTACAACCGACTAATCGGCCTCTTTACAACCGACTAATCGGCCTCTTCACAACCGACTAATCGGCCTCTTTACAACCGACTAACCGCCCTCTTTACAACCGACTAATCGGCCTCTTTACAACCGACTAATCCGCCTCTTTACAACCGACTAATCGGCCACTTTACAACCGACTAATCGGCCTTTTTACAACCGACTAATCGGCCTCTTTACCACCGACTAATCGGCCTCTTTACAACCGAATAATCGGCCTCTTTACAACCGACTAATCGGCCACTTTACAACCAACTAATCGGCCTTTTTTACAACCGACTAATCGGCCTCTTTACAACCGACTAATCGGCCTCTTTACAACCGACTAATCGGCCTCTTCACAACCGACTAATCGGCCTCTTTACAACTGACTAATTGGGCTCTTTACAACCGACTAATTGGGCTCTTTACAACCGACTAATTGGGCTCTTTACAACCGACTAATCGGCCTCTTTACAACTGACTAATTGGGCTCTTTACAACCGACTAATCGGCCTCTTTACAACCGACTAATCGGCCACTTTACAACCGACTAATCGGCCACTTTACAACCGACTAATCGGCCTCTTTACAACCGACTAATCGGCCTCTTTACAACCAACTAATCGGCCTCTTTACAACCGACTAATCGGCCTCTTTACAACCGACTAATCGGCCACTTTACAACCGACTAATCGGCCTCTTTACAACCGACTAATCGGTTAATCGGCCTCTTATAAACCGACTAATCGGCTTCTATAAATTTATTTTTTTTAGTTAATAATTTCATGTTACTTACGGCTTCTGCTATCTCCACCCAGTCCAGAGCTTTAGGCAAATTATCATTTTTCGACGGATTCTTATCCCAATTCCAATATACAATTTCTTTAAAACCTCCAGCCACCTAAAACACATAAGGGGTGTAAGCGGTTCATCAACATCTTTAAACCAAAGCCAACTTCACCTGCACACGTTGCACCCTGAAAAACAAACGAAGCTCTGGGGAAAAGAGAGGTAGGGAGTGTAATTGTAAGCTACCTGACTAGAGAATGTACCTCCACCTCACAGAGTACCGCAGCCAAATAACAATTCCCTTGAGGGTTGTCGTGTTCCTGCGAGTGAGGTCACCAGAAAGGAAGATGCTGCGGTGGCAGCGGGCGTGGCGGTGCGCAAGCGACATCAGGTCACAATCGCTTCACATCAGGTGGGCCGTATACTTGTCTGCCACCCAACGTAATATAAATATTTTTATTATATGGCGTCGTGTCAGTCTCATCGAACACGCAAGTTAAACAACGTCGATCTTAGCCTGTCCATGGATGGGTTTATTAATCTCGAGCTTATCCGTACATCGGAGAGCACTTTAAGCAGTCGGTCCCGGTTGTTGTCATTAGCTGACAGTCGTTAAGCCAAGTCAGTGGCCTTAGGGCGGCTTGAAAACACTGGCCTCCGCCAATCCGCAGTTGAGCAGAGTGGTGCTCTTGCTCTTAAACCCCATCGTTTAGGGGAGGCCCATATCCAGCAGTGTAATGAATAGTTGAGATGAAACAATGACGATTTTTATTATAATAATTTTAAAATTCACCTGAAATCTTCGCTCAGTGTTTTCAGCCAATGGTCTCTTAGCCTCCGTTACTAGAACAGCTTGGTAGCCTTCCGGTAAACTTATAGTTGTTCCATTGAGTGGACGACCACGAAAGGTTGCTGTCAAATCTTGAAAAAAAAAATATATATATATTTTTACTTATTCTATTGTGGCAAGAAGAAAGTAAGGTAATTGCCCTGCATTCACTCAATCGCGCGCCATTTATTATAGCGGATATTTTAGACTCTAAAGTTTTCTCTGACTATATGTACTTTAGGTTAGCAATTTAGGCGGGAATTCCCTTCCCTACAGCCTACATTTTGCTTCCATATTTTGGCGCGATTTTCCACGAAGTGCCTACATATATCTCACTGATAAAATGTAATTACAAATTAAGATGTTAATTACCTTTGCCGTCAACATTCTGGACATACGGTTCGAAATATTTCTGGACATTTGACGGGCCATCTTCGTCCACTTTACATGGCACATAATGTGCTCTTTGATCGAAGATCTCTGTATTTTTGCCATCTTTCAAGTTATTTTCTACGTGAATGGACATGTTTCTTTGTTTTATTTTGATTTTGCCATTAAATCACACAGCAAATTATAAAACCAACAATGGAAAACAAAATTATAGAGGAGCAAAACATAAACATAACCTAAAAAAAAGAAACCGGGTAGCAGTGTTGCCAACTTCTGCAAGCCAGAGTCGTATCGAATCGACTGAGTCGATTCGACTCAATCCCAGTCACTGATCTGTATTACAGATCAGTGATCCCAGTCCTTTCAAAGTCCCAGTCCCACAAGTGGCCTATATTGTCGCTAAAACTTTTACCGTGATTTCATAATGGAAGTGAAAACTTCTTTATACGCACTGGGCACTAAAATTTTGTACAATTTTATGACACGTCACGGCCGGGTCTACTGCTTGTTCGGGTAAAGGTAAAGAGTGAGGGAGGAAGAGATGGGGTTTTCACTAATTTCGCCATGGCTCGTGTGGTCAAGCACACATCGTTTTTTTTTATATAGAGTGTCTAATAACTTACAACAGAGCTAGGTAGTAGTGTAGTTCATACAATAAATAGTTAATAACAAAGGACCTTGTGGTATATCTATAATTTATGTCCAGTCTATGGACATCGGTTTGTACAGTAACGCTATTATGTAGTTATTACATAATATGTCATAATGTATAAGTTCAATTTTGTTAATAAAAACCTATATATCTAAGGTTTTGTCTTTTAACAATTTTATGAACAAAATTTGTGTCCTATTGTAAGTATCCTGCTTGATTTACAAAATAAGATGGAAAAGTATCTAAGATCTGAACGATCAGACATCGACCCGTCTAGTGCATCAGCAACTAAGAATGGGAGCATTGGAAACGTACGTTTGAAAGTTTTCTCAAAGTAGTAGATATTTCATCTGACAAGAATTCGAAAGATCCATCATCTATGAATGTGAACTTGGACTTGCTTGTAAATTACGTATCATCGAATATATATACATACATCAATGAATGCACTGATTATTCTCAGGCAATAAATATACTTACAAAGTTATTCACAAATCCTAAAAACATTATTTACGCTAGACATGCAATTGTCACTAGAATACAGCAGGGCGAAAAATCTCTTGATAGCTTCTAACAGGCTCTGAAACAACTCTTAAAAGAGTGTGACTTTAAAAGCGTCGACGCTAATACAAATCGAGACGACTATATCCGAGACACCTTTATCACTGGTATAAAATGCACTAAAAATAGACAACGGCTTCTTCAAAATTTAAGCCTTACGCTGGACGAAGCGTACAATCAAGCACTGTCTTTATAAATGGCTGAAACTAACTGTCAAAGTTATAATTCTATCAATCTAAATGCTATATCAGAATCGGCAAGTAACAAGACAAATCAAAATTGCAGCAAAGTTAGTCCAGAAACTTCAGCAGCTACATCGAAATATTTTGCAAAAGCAAGAAAATGCTTCTTTTGTGGTGATAAAGTCCACCCGCGACGAAATTGTCCGGATATAGAGGTGATTGGTCAAATGTGTAACAAAAAGGGTCATCTTGCAAAAGTTTGTCGAAGCAAGCATTTTATTAACACAAGCAATGCTGCTTTTACTGACACTGACGAAGAAGTTTTTGGTTCTTTGTATTGTAGCTGCATCACCAACTTCATTATATATCACCAACTTCGTAATAAATGAATGGCCCCCCCATTCATTTATTACGTAAGACGAATTCGTGGGGGGAGGGGGTTCGGCCATGTCTATTTTTTCTTACAAGGGGGTGGGACGGAGTCTTGATAGTTCTTAGGTAAGATCACAAATGCGCAATGTTAAAATTATACTTTTAAAAAGCGATTATTACTACCACAAAATAAAAATTATTAGCAACTTTGTAAGTACAAATAAACATTTCTAAAAATTGTTACATAAAAAAATTGTTTTTTTACCTTTAGATTCTTACGTAATAAATGTTTAACAGGAGGGAGGGGGTCGGCCTATTCTTATTTTTTCTTATAATAGGGGGGGAAAGTGTCAAAAACTAGCGAAAATAGTCTTACGTAATAAATTAATGGCCCCCTAAAAAAGCTACCGTGACGGCAATTGTAAAAGGATTACGAGCTGAAGCATTATTAGACACTGAAAGTTTTATCAACGAACATTTCTTGAAATTATGTGGCTTAAAGAAGTTTCCTTGCCATCAAACTATAACCATGGCTGCTACGAGCCATTCATCTCCTGTTGAAGGCCAGACAATTGTGTCAATGCGGATTGAAAATCATAAATATAGAGACCTCACATTATTAATTGTTAGAGACCTGTGCGCTGATCTTATTATAGGTCATGACATCTTACAAAAACATACTTCATTAGAATTTTCATTTGGAGGATCGAAAGAAAATAAGAAGGTTTGTAATGTTGCAGCAGCATCAGTGCTAACTGTTTCACTTTTTGCAAGCGTCAGTTCTGAATGCAAACCAATTGCCTTAGAACCTCGCCGATATAATGACGAAGATAATCAATTCATACATTCCGAAGTAGTGAAATTGTTAACAGCTGGTATAATTGAAGAGAGTTCCTCTCTGTGGCGTGCTCAGGTACTTATAACTATAAATGCTAATCATAAAAAACGCATAGTAAAACCGATAGCGCAATTTTACTGTTGTTTTGCATTGCACGACGTTTTGGAATTACTTGACAGCCCCGATTCAAACACTTTTACTCAAAGATTTTACTAATTTTATGAAGTCAAATGTACTTTCATCATATACACTGTATAATCAATATCATTATACATTAAATTCCCAAGCAGCGATGGGAACAAAAATAACTAGGAATGTAGTTGCATCGCGAGTTGTTTTACTGATAAAACTCTAACGACATTTGTAAAGATCGATGTTGCCATGTTGCAAAGATGGTGCCATCACGGAAGCCATAATCACTGCCTTACAATGGCAAAAATAACCTTCAACATCCTGCACTGCACATTTGGTGTAGAGTGATTGCCAAACTAAACAAAAGAAGATGGATTATAGTGTCAATGTCAAATTAAACTGTCAAGTCAGGACAATGAAATTGCAAAAAAAATAAAAAATATAGGCTGTGCTAGAAACATGTTCGTGCGTCAACTCAGGCGTGATAGCGCAGCTTACTGCGCCGGCTCACTAAGACAACCCAAAATTGCGCCATGAATGACGCAACGAGTTCGAGCGCACTGCTTGCAACACGCGGCGTACCGGTGTTCGTGGCACGGCACAGGGCAGCCTGCGCTAAACAACGCACAAACGCGTTGAAACTGCGCTATGCGCCAACACCAACCCATTTTGAAAAAGTGCCTCAACTCATCAGAGCGGGGAACTGAGTTAGCGCAATTGCTCGTCGTAGCGTAGTATAGTGTTACATGTCTATTATTGTGTTTGACTGTAGGTGTAGGTAGGTGTGTAGGTAGTCTGTATTTGTGAAGAATCGGCTACAAGAAAATAATAAATGTTAAAGATTAATTTTCAATAACTAATTCCGAACGTATTATCTCTAAGCTCTGAAGTTTGCGTAAAAAGAATCATATTCCCTTAGTCGTGTTCTGATACAACTTCTGACGTTATTCGTCTTTATTTAAACAGTTGTTGCTGAAATTACGTTATCTTTACATAGACAAATAAATTGGCACCATACTCCTATTTGTGTATTGTTTTGTTGACTCACAAACGTTCTGAGCGTCTAGCTGGCAACAGTGGAGTACGACCTTGAACCCGTGTAGCAGCTGTTCGTACGTATCCTTGAATTTATTAATAGAATTTAAAAAAAGAATAATCCTCGATATTTTATTCCTTGGTCCGAATTAAAATATCTTTTTTTTTCGTATAAAACAACACCATTAGGTGATTTCTTTTGTTCCATTTGAGGTTTCACAATGGTTACCTTGATATTATTGAGAGGTTTACCTATTACTTTTACTAATTTTTCATCAGTTTACATGACATAAATACTATTAAATAATTGCTATATTTTTTCATTACATATCGATTTTTGTTGAAAACTAAATAGAATTTAGAATAGTGTAGCATTACACTATAAAAAAAATTTGTCTTGTTTTTTTTTAATGTAAAGGAAATTTATAACACACCAGTCTTTGTGAATTAGTGTGTGTGTTTTTTTTTTGTCTAGATATGTACCTCACAGAGTACTTTGTAATATACTGAAAATGTACCTGAAATACTTATGCAACCATATGTGCAAATTATTCAGTAACTTTGAAAGTCTGATGTAATTGTCTACAGTTATGACTACTTATGACTCAATCACTCATTTATTTGTGTAATTATTTGAAATCATGTATATTTTATAGTGAGTTCTTTTATTATGTTATTTTTTTCTGCACATATGTATTGTATCAATTTGTGCAAACTTCTTTTTTATAATATCTTAAAAAAAAATGTTGGCACTTATTAAATTAATTTGACATCCTGTAACCTTGGTCTTTGAAGGCTGGCTAGTATAGGAGTTTATCTTTTTTATATTGTGACTCTTGTTTGTTTTAATTATTATAACTTTATCATATATCAAAAATAAAACAACAACTTAAATGCAAAACAAAGGCAGACTTATCCCTTAGAGGGATCTCTTCCACTCAACCCTAAAGTATTGAAAGGGTTAAAAACCAGTGATTGGTGTTGGTAGTGCCCTTATGTGGGATTTGTGACCGTTGTCTTAATATGGATATGCCTCCCAAATCCCCGCATTTTTGTTAAACAATTTTGTTTACCTTTGATTTATTTTAGTGCTATTTATATTTAGCGTACCTATTTATATGCTTTACCATGCTATTATTTAACTTAACACAACTTTTATTTTATTGTTTTTCTTAACTGTTCGTCTGAAGAATTTCTTTTTCTAATTTCTATGTAATAGAATTTTCGTGTATTACACACTTAACGATACAGCAATACCTGGAAAAATATAATGTACTACTAAACTAGACTAATCGTAATCCCGGAATCCCGTGGTCATATCCATATTAATATCAACATTCCGAGTCTATTGACCCCAAATGGCACTACTAACTCCGATCACTGGTAATAACAAAGTACAGTGGCTTTGTCTGTCACCTGACTTAGTAAAAAAATAAAATATTGTTCTAATATAAGCTTCTAATATATTTATTGTTAAATAATAGGCTAGATGACATTTTTTTCTTTGTATTTGTTATGTAAGGATGTTATTATAATATAACCATGGCTGAAAGAATTACTTTGATAGCACAAAAATCTCTTGAGATATGTTAATTTGAAAATCACAACTTTTGACTTTCTCGAAAACGCTCCATACAAAAGGCTACTGAACTATGACATCACAGTTTTGTGTTTTGTATGCATCAAATCCGAAATTTGTACAACAGCTATGTTAAATATTTCGTTTATGTAATTAGTATCATAATAAAAGTTATAGTATTCTTTATTGCTTCTCCAATGGAAATATTATTTTTGTAATAATTTAATACTTTTAAAATGGACTTTCCTGTCAAACTTTGAGACTCTAAAATAAGTCAGACGGAAGATATTAGAATTAAAGTTTGCAGATCTTTATAGTTTTGTGTATATTACGATATTGTTAAATAATTTATACATTTTTTGAACATTGTCAAGTAGCCAATAGGCTACTTTTTGTAATATCTTTGCTTGTAATATATTTATTGTTGCCTAATTTTGTTGTATTAGATATGATTAACTTTTTCTCAACAAATGTGCTCTATGCACAAGACGCCATTTTATTTTATGATTCATGGCGATCACTGTAGAAACATATCTAAATATAATATTTATAATATCATTGGCATGGTAACTCATGCTCCGGTTACTTGGCACAGCTTAGTGCTTATTTGTTTTTATACTACGTCGGGTGGCATAGATGCATACGGCCCGCCTGATATGTAGAGGTTACCGTAGCCATATTAACGCTCGCAACATAAAATATCGCTCGCGCGCGACCACCCCCTTCTTTCTTTCTGGTGACCTCACTCACTCGCAGGCAGTCTCTCTTCCTCTCTTATCGCCAGAGCTTCGTTTGTCAGTCAGCAGGGTGCACCGCATGCACGTGAATTTGGCTTTGGTTCAAAGATGTTGATGAACCACTTACACCCCAAAAGTTTGAGTTTTTTGTTTGCCTTGGATCATGTCAACGTAAACAAACTGATCAAGTAGAGAAGAACTCTCATTGTGAATTTGTAAGACGCGTGTTACATATCAAAATTATGTGACTTACTTGTTCACATTTTGAAGTGACTAATTTGCAACCCGGCTAATTGGGTATGTAACACGCGTCTTCTGGTACATTCACAATATGAAACTTTTTCTCAATTTGGTCGGCTTAACACGTTCGAATGTGAGCAAACAACTCGCGCTAAGAACTCTGTTGACCTTTCCAGTGTACTTGTATCATTACTTCGCTTGTGTAATACAATTCTTACCTAATTAAAAATTTAAAAAGTCTTGGCATTCGCATAACAAATTAAAATATTTTCTATAAATAAAAATTTGTATGTATAGGTAAGCATTATTTTCCTCAGATATCGCGCCAAATTTTCAATTTAATGTCAAAATGGCTGCCAAGTTTTCCCGCCAAGAATATTTCGTAAACAATAATATAATAATTACGTCATTTGATGATCAATTTACTTGAAATAGATTAGATATGAAGGTGTTTATTTCTGCTAAAATTGTTTGTGTCAATATCGTTGACATGATAACGTCTTATAAATTGATGAACGCCGGCTGCACGCACGAAAAAGCATGATTCATCGTCACGTTCTTTGTGGAGGTCATACGGGACGATTCGCGAGAATAAATAAATATAAATAAGTATGTAAATATTTCTGGACAATTATATATACCTATATAGGTATATAAACGTATGTATTTACAAAAAAAAAAAATGTATTTGTATAAAAGGTACATTTATCAGTTGTCTAGTATCCATAACACAAGCTTTGCGCTTAATTTGGGACTAGATGGCGCTGTGTAAATTGTGCAAAATAAAAAATAATAGTAGTTTATGAAACTGTTGCATAATAAGGGTTATTAAAATACGAGTGTGAGTTTAAAACATGAGCCAAAGGCGAATGTTTTAATAGACCACACGAGTATTTTAATACCTAATTATGTGCAGTTTCATACACTACTTTATCTAATCTCATGAAATATATGATAATAATATTTTAAATACAACTATGAAGTTAATTTAACAGCTATAATTCTTACTTATAAATCCATTTGCAGATCGAGCATGCGTAGTGCGCATGCGCGACGCGCCGCGCGGCGCCGCGTTCACAGATTATGTAGAAAAATTTTGCATAGTTGCAATGTATTTGTATTGCAACCTGTTTAAAATACCTGTATCCAGGGCTGAAGCTGTATCGAAATGGTAAAAAAGTTATTTTACGATACAGTTGTCCATGCTGTATCGAAAAATAACTTTTTAAATTTATTTTGATAGCTTGTGCGTAAAGACTGTCATTAAGATACTGTGTTTAGTTTTTTAATGTGTAATTTTCAGTATGAGATTAGATAAAATAAATTACACCATCCATCTAGTACCATATTAAGCGCAAATACATTTTTTTTTGTAAATACATACTTTACTTATGATACATAGAAAACACCCAGACCAAGATAAACAGACATGTTCATGCAATCATTTTTTTTTTTATACCACGACGGGTGGCAAACAAGCATACGGCCCGCTTGATGTGAAGTCGTTACCGTCGCCTATATACGCTTGCGACAATGAGTGCCGCTCGCGCGTTGCCACCCCCGCTGCTAACGCAGCAACTCCTTCTTCTGGTGACCTCACTCACGCGCAGGAACACAACAACACTCCAAGGAGTTGTTATTTGGCTGCGGTATTCTGTGAGGTGGAGGTCCTTCCCCAGTCGGGCTAACCTTGTGCCCTTCCTCTCTACAAATGCTTGTGTTGTGCGGGGATCGAAACCGCGACCGTGGAGTCAAAGTGGCCATTGCTAACCATTCGTCCACCGAGCTCGTCTGTTTGTTATATAATTGACATAAAGTTAATTTTATGCTATGTACAATTTCATTGCAAAAAGTCGATTCCATACATTTATGTACAAAAAACTGTTTTTTGCACATTTTTTTTATATACTACGTAGTGTGGCAGACAAGCATACGGCCCGCCTGATGTGAAGCGGTTACCGTAGCCATATTAACGCTCGCAACATAAAATATCGCTCGCGCGCCGCCACCCCCGCTGCCATCGCAGCATCTCCTTCCTTTCTGGTGACCTCACTCACTCGCAGGAACACAACAGCCCTCAAGGGAACCGTTATTTGGCTGCGGTATTCTGTGAGGTGGAGGTACATTTCCCAGTCGGGTAGCTTACAATTACGCTCCCTACTTTTCGCCAGAACTTCGTTTGTCAGTCAGCAGGGTGCAGATGAAGATGGCTTTGGTTCAAAGATGTTGATGAACCACTTACACCCCGAACATCAATGATTCCATACCATTCCACGGCGGTGTCAATAGTGCCTTACATTCTTATTCGCTACGACTCGCCTACTTAGTTTTCGACGAGCTCGGTGGTGGAATGGTTAGCAATGGCCATTTTGACTCCGAGGTCGCGGGTTCGATCCCCGTACATGACAAACATTTGTATACATGAACATGTCTGTTTGTCTTGGTCTGGTTATTTTCTATGTATTATAAGTATGTATTTACAAAAAAAAAAAATATTTAAGACGAGTACATTTATCAGTTATCTAGTACCCATATTACAAGTTTTACGCTTAATTTGGGACGAGATGGCGCTCTGTAAATTGTCCAGAAATATTTATTTATTTAATAAGTAATACATAGAAGAACCAAGGTTACCGACATAGCCCAGCGGATTAGCAAGTTGAAGTGGCAGTGGGCAGGGCACATAGCACGGAGGACGGATGACCGATGGTGTCGAAAGGGGAAGATGGGACCGATTGTCCAGAAAAAATATTTATTACGTAGAAAGCAGCCAGCTCGTTGTCCATAGAACGCGAGTACGAAAACTTCGCGGCATATTCATCATCATCATCATCATCTCAGCCATTGAAAGTCCACTGCTGGACATAGGCCTCCCCTCTAGATCTCCAATAAGACCGGTTGGAAGCGGCTTGCATCCAGCGCGATCCTACGGTCTTAATGAGGTCTGTCCACCTTGTGGGTGGACGTCCTACGCTGCGCTTGCCGGTACGTGGTCTCCACTCGAGAACCTTTCGACCCCATCGGTTATCCGTCCTCCGTGCTATGTGCCCTGCCCACTGCCACTTCAACTCGCTAATCCGCTGGGCTATGTCGGTAACCTTGGTTCTTCTACGGATCTCTTCATTTGCTGATTCGATCTCGCGGCATATTAGCAAAGCGAAAATAATCCTTATCAAAATTAATTGTTTATCGCTTGGGAAAGTTTATGTATGTAAAAATAACCTTTTACTCGACATTGTTTGAACGAGTAGATTTTATGATCGTGTTTTTGCATAAAAACAAATTATCAATCTCTGATTAGATACCGTTATCTATATGCTCATCATCAAGCGGACCGTATTCTAGTTTGTAACATTAAGAGCCATATTACATTTTGACTATGATTTTTGCGTAAAATGGCCAATTTTGGCGTTCTTGATCTCGGAAACAAAAATACATTAACAATGTTGACTTATTGAATAGTACAGAATAGCTATTGGCATAGTACGTAGCGGCCTCGATTTTTGAAAATTTTGCTTAACTTTTTAAATAAACCCAAAATTGCAGAGAAAGATTTTCATAAAATGCGCGCATTCACTATTTTGAGCTCCTGGATTGTACTACTGTTCCAAACAAATGAAATAAAAAAAATAGAATGTTATTTGTTATAAGGTCGTATAGTACATAGCGGCCTCGGAATTTTGAAATATCATTGATTTAATATACAAAAAAAAAAAACATTCTTTTAACCAAAAAAAACTTCGAAAATCGCTTGTAAACTGTTAATTTCAATTTCTCGAATAAACGATAATATTATTGAGCAAAATTTATACGAGAATAATTGTTACTTCATGATGAATAAACTTTGTAGCATGAATTTATTATCTTATTTCAATAAAAACGATAAATATAACTTCAAAATTACTACAGAAAACGATGCATTGGCGGCCTTCGCGGGTTTAGTATTGCGCGAGAGCTCGTCAGCGTGCAAATGTAATAGGGCTCTTAACATAATCAATTTCTCACGGGATACGGGAGGGGCGAAGGAAAGTTCTCTCTATCGTCGGTCCCTCATATCTGAGGATCGTGGTCAGCATCAGGGTTGCATCTGGAGCGAATGATCTGCTTCCACCGGTTTCTGTCCAGCGCGTCTCTTACAGCCGTATAAAGTTTAGAACACGACTAGTCTTTCACTTGATCGGCCCATCTTGTTGTTGAACGTCCGCGCGATCTCTTCCCTTCGGTGTTCCCATCCACCATCAGTTTTTCCAAATTATCGTGGCCTCTGCGCATTATGTGGCCTAAATAGGAAAGAGTGCGCTGTTGGCAAATGGTGGACAGGCGAGTTCTTATTTGGAGCTGTGTTAGAACTGATGCATTGGTGCGGAAGGAAAGCTAGTCTATCAATAAATAGATAAATATTTCTGGACTAATTACATAGCGCAATCTAGCCCCAATAATAATAATATAATAATAATTTATTTCTTTAACAATTACATAATATTAAACAAGTGACTGAAGTCTCCTTTTAAGCTTGTTGCCTGTACCAGGAGACTCCAAAATGGCCCCAAAACCTAATCCCCAATCCCAATGGCCGTGTGGTTCCCGGCAGACTAGAATAGAATCACTCCGTCTCGTCACTTGGATGTCGTACAAGGCGACTAAGGGAAATACATTATCATACATCGATCAGGCTTCACCAACAGACGGGTTGGTGAAGCCTGAGCGATGTTTGATAATGTATTTCCCTTAGTCCCTTAGGCCAGCGTGGGGAGTGTAGGCCAAATCCTCCTTCCGTTTAGGACGGACGAGAGAGGGTCGTGCTCCTGTCTTCTTCTTCTTAGTCGTATTCTTCATTACTGAAGGTCGTGTCTAGTTTGAAGTCTTGGTCGCTCTGTGCACTATACTCCTCCACGTTTTCCTGTTCTCGGCTGTCTTAAAAGCTTCGGCTATTGGCAGGCCAGTTAGTGTTTTGACTAGGTCTTCCTGTGGTGGAGACTAAAATGACCTGATGATGATGATGATCTAGTCCCAAACAAAAAAAAGGTGGTGGAGCTGTCTCATGAACACGGCCGTGGGTTGTACGTGAATACGTTATATGCACGAAAATTATATCAAAATGGCAGCGCTTCCCCCTCCCCTGCACGCGATGCTCCACAGTCCTTACTTAGCGTAACAAATTCTTTGATCCTTCATCTATCCAGTGCTGTGATTGAATTTTGGATGGAGATGATAGATATGTAGCTGCAACACCAACTGTATACCCCTTTTGGGGTGTAAGTGGTTCATCAACATCTTTGAACCAAAGCCAACTTCACCTGCTCGCGGTGCACCCTGCTGACTGACAATCGAAGCTCTGGCGAAAAGAGAGGTAGGGAGCGTAATTTGTAAGCTACCCGACTGGGAATGTACCTCCACCTCACAGAATACCGCAGCCAAATAACAATTCCCTTGAGGGTTGTTGTGTTCCTGCGAGTGAGTGAGGTCACCAGAAGGAAGGAGATGCTGCGTTGGGGTGGCGGCGCGCGAGCAATATTTTATGTTGCGAGCGTTAATATGGCTACGTTAACGCTTCACATCAGGCGGGCCGTATGCTTGTCTGCCACCAGACGTAGTATAAAAAAAAAGAAAAGAAAAAAAACCCCGATTTTGTCATTGAGTGGAGCGAACTGAAAGGCTTATACTCGTATATGCCGAAAAGTCACTCTTGGAAGTGTATTTGCTCCAAAACCACTGAACCGATTTTGATGAAACTTGTCACAATTAAAGACTTCGATATGCTTGAGGTTTGTGTTGAAAACAACATTGAGATCGATCATGTCCTTGAGGAATGATCATCGAATACATTTTCCATTGAAATCAATGGAAAACATACACTCAGCTATTCAACCTCGATTTCTAATTCGAATCCGGCCTAGTCAATCGTTTTTTAGGGTTCCGTACCCAAAGAGTAAAAAGGAACCCTATTACTAAGGCTACGCTGTCCGTCCGTCCGTCCGTCTGTCACCAGGCTGTATCTCGTGATCCGTGATAGTTAGACAGTTGAAATTTTCACAGATGATGTATTTCTGTTGCCGCTATAACGACAAATACTAAAAAAAAAACCGGACAAGTGCGAGTCGGACTCGCCCACCGAGGGTTCCGTAGGTTCCGTAGTATCATTATTAAATTTGATATTTTTCATTATAAATAAGAAATAATGCGTCGACAAAAATAAATAAAATATATTTTGCAATGTGTACATCAAGCCCTTTCATATGATACCCCATTTGAACTAGTAGTTTCAATTTGAAATTTCGACACCCTATAAAAATATAGAACCCCTATTTTTTAAGATCTATTTACAAATGTATAGTTTTGAGATTTATTCCTGTACTTGTAGTCTATAACGATGTTACTTGCCAAATTTCATAGTTCTAGGTCAACGGGAAGTACCCTATAGGTTTTGATTCCCTTGAGTGTGTCGAAATATGCGTTTTTTGCTGAATAAACGGCCGTAACTTTTTTCTACGTAAACTTAGCAGTTTGATTTTTTTTTAACTTCATGGGACCGTAGACCTGAGTATACAGTTCAAATTTCAGCTTGATACCTCCACGCATTCTCGACATATAAATTCTTGACAGACAGACAGACAGACAGACAGACAGACAGACAGACAGACAGACAGACAGACAGACAGACAGACAGACAGACAGACAGACAGACAGACAGACAGACAGACAGACGGACAACAAAGTGATCTTATAAGGGTTCCGTTTTTCCTTTTGAGGATCGGAACCCTAAAAACAGAATAAAATAAAATATTTAAGGGGGCTCCCATACAACAAATGTGATTTTAATGCTCGTTTTTGCTCGCAATTGATAACGGCAATAGGTAGACTCTTGAAATACCCACATAATATTTATTTAGTTATTATATATTCACTTTCAAAATAAATAATTAAATAAAAATAAAAGAAATATTTAGAAGGGGCTCTCATACAACAAACGTGATTTTTTTAGGCAGTTTTTTTATAGATAATGGTACGGAACCCTTCGTGCGCGAGTCCGACTCGCACTTACCCGGTTTTTTTAATTCCCTCTTATGAAAGCAATTTTAAAGACTAATTCATGTCAAAATGTATCTAACAATATAAATAAATAAATAAATATTGTCAGACAAATTACACAGCGCCATCTAGCCCCAAAGTA
The DNA here is from genome assembly GCA_937001555.2 of Hypsopygia costalis. Lineage (NCBI taxonomy): Eukaryota > Metazoa > Arthropoda > Insecta > Lepidoptera > Pyralidae > Hypsopygia > Hypsopygia costalis. Next base: position 4,332,846 of record OW443355.2, read on the forward strand.
AGCGAAGCTTGTGTTATGGGTACTATACAACTGATAAACATACGTAAATACATTTTTTTTTTGTAAATACATACTTAATATACATAGAAAACACCCAGACTAAGACAAACAGACATGTTCATGCACACAAATGTTTGTCCTATGTGGGAATCGAACCCATGAGCGTTGGTGTCGAAGCCGCGTCATTGACCGCTACGCCACCGAGCTCGTCAAAACAATATAGTTTACAAACACGATTCTTTTATCAATACCAATTTATTATCGATTATCGATGCCAATTTTATCTGATAACAACTGATCAAAATAATCTACTGAGGTTATTCACATTTAGATATGGCGAATTATTGTCGGAAGGAGTTTTTAGCGGTTTAGGGCAGCGTTATGGGACGGGAGCCCACCACACATTCCCACCACTGTGTCTCCTGTGTAGCCAGGATTAACAGCGGCGACCGCCGAAAAAGGCAATGAACAATGAAGTCCACTGCAGTCCTGGGGGAAAGATTACGGCTGTCTTGGAACTCACAACGAATTTAATCAGAAGAAATTAGTAGGTGTAAGGAAGCTTTTGGAATTTGACTTCCTCTCTTAGCGATGTGATATCCATTTGGTATATCGATTATTTTTATTGTGACTGCTGACGGAGATCTCTCAGTGGCCTTACGGTGCCCAAGAGCTCCGCGGAGCAGCTCCTTCCTTTCTTTCTGATGACCTCACTCACTCGCAGGAACACAACAACCCTCAAGGGAATTGTTATTTGGCTGCGGTATTCAGTGAGGTGGAGGTACATTCCCCAGTCGGGTAGCTTACAATTACGGTCCCTACCTCTCTTTTCGCCAGAGCTTCGTTTGTCAGTCAGCAGGGTGCACCGCGTGTAGGTGAAGTTGACTTTGGTTCAAATATGTTGATGAACCACTAACACCCCAAAATCTGTCCATCGTCATGTCCTTGAGGAATGATCATCAAATACATTTTCCATTGAAATCAATGGAAAACATACACTCAGCGAATCTACTCGCTCCACTGAACTTCGATTTATGCTCCGTGGGCACATCCGACTTAGTTAGTTGTTACAGTTTAGATTTTTTTTATATCACTAAAGTGTCAAACAAGCATACGGCCCGCCTCATGGAAATCTGTTACCATAGCCTATGACACCAGAGGCATCAAACGCGCGTTGTCGACCCTGTTAAGAAGAAGTTTTGTTGAAGAACCCCATGCTGTAGTCTCTTGAAAAAACCTCAACAGGCAGTTCATTCCACAGCTTGACAGTACGCGGGAGAAAAATTCTCCGGAACCGCACAGTTCGCGACCACTTAGGCTCCAATGTGTGAGGATGAATTCCCTGTCGATGGCGAGCGGTGCGACTGTAGAAGGAGGCCGTGGGCATCATGTCAAACAACTCCTCTGAACACACCCCATTGTACAATCGGTAGCACACTATACATTGCCCATTGTACATTCAAGTGTGTAAGTGGTTCATCAAGATCTTTGAACCAAAGCCAACTTCACCTGCACGCGGTGCACCCTGCTGACTGACAAACGATGCTCTGGCGAAAAGAGAGGTAGGGAGCGTAATTGTAAGCTACCCAACTGGGAAATGTACCTCCACCTCACAGAATACCGCAGCCAATAACAATTCCCTTGAGGGTTGTTGTGTACTTGCGAGTGAGTGAGGTCACCAGAAAGGAAGGAGATGCTGCGTTGGCAGCGGGGGTGGCAGCGCGCGTGCGATATTTCAGGTTGCGAGCGTCAATATGGCTACGGTAACCGCTTCATATCAGGTGGGCCGTATGCTTGTCTGCCATCCGAAGTAGTATTAAAAAAAAAAAAAAACAAAGGGACGCAAAAAATTAAAATATACTTCAATTGTTGCAGACTATGGACTCGTTCTTCAGCCTGTTTGACCCCTCCGACGGGCAGAACAGAACCAATAAGAAGAAGCACAAACCAGATCAGGATAATGTGAAGAAAAAAAATGAAGCGCCGAAAGGTAAATGAACGGTTATTATTATTTAAATAGTTGTCTTGGCCAACTTGCCAGATAATTTTTTTTTTTTGAAAAATGGAAAAATTCACCCCCCCCCCCCCCCCCCCCCCCCCCCCCTTGGTGGGGTTTGAACCCACGACCTCTCGATGAGTAGGCATAGCAGACCATCGTTGCAGATGAAATTCAGCTGATCAGCTTGGCTGAATTTCTTAGGCGAATTTTTGCATCTTATATTTCTACTGTGTGAGTCACAGTGTGACGTCATCAACCTATTAAGTAATTACAATATTAAAGCTAAGCTGAATTTCATCTGCAACGATGGACTGCTATGCCTACTTTAATATTGTAATTACTTAATAGGTTGATGACGTCACACTGTGACTCACACAGTAGAAATATAAGATGCAAAAATTCGCCAGCAACACAAACCTTCCTGGTAGCTCAGTTGGAAGAGCACTCGACCGGTCATCGAGAGGTCGTGGGTTCAAATCCCACCTAGGGGGGGGGGGGCAGGAGAATTTTTCCATTTTAAAAAAATAATATAAATGAATGGTTGTCCAAAAGCAATGAAACACTCGCTGTTGTTATATTCCTGGACAATTTACACAGCGCTATCTAGTTCCAAATTAAGCGAAAAGCTTGTACTATGGGTACTATGGGCAGCAGGGTGCACCGCGTGTAGGTGAAGTTGGCTTTGGTTCAAAGATGTTGATGAACCACTTACACCCCAAAAAAAGACGAATTATTTCTTTGTTTGTTTTATATTCAGCGAAATTTATTGAGCTTATAAAATCGTCCGGTCGTTCTGTCTGTCCGTCCGTTGCCATGAAACTCAAAATTTCGAAATTCTGACTTCGGATTCGTGTAGAGCATCAAAAAGTAGTAATGTAAGGTGACCTTGGTTTTCCGATATCAATTCGGGAAAGTGGCCAAAATAAACAAATAAATAATTTTCGCTATGGTGGCGCATGCTGCCCGTCCGATGGTTTTAAATAAATATGTAATACATACATTGTGAAGACGCAACATCATTATACGTGAAGAGAGAGGTGAAATAATGTTAGTTTATTATTTTTTTCAGGCAGAAGAAGAGGTAGAAAGGCGCATGGGAAGAACGAGACCCTCCCAGAGGAGTGCTCGTTCCTCTGTGACCCAGATCTCAGCACCGAGCTCTTAGTTAAAGATGGAGGGTATATTGAAAATTATATACAAGTTAATTCGACTACAGGTGAGTTAAGAAAATCAATATCCTATACAGTACTTTCCTCCCCAACACGTCTGGCCAGCGTGGGGAGTGTAGGCCAAATCCTCCTTCCGTCTAGGACGGACGAGAGAGGGTCGTGCTCCTGTAGTGGAGACTAAAATGGACCTGATGATGATGATGAGACAGTACTTTAGCAGCTGCCTCCCCCTCCCCCCTCTGGCGACGCCAGACAAGTAGTCATCACGTGTAACACGTGATGCACGTCCTTTCTTAGTTTAACCTCTCTCGTCATTGACTCTTGCTGTGTAGTTCGTACAGCTTGCAATTGATGTTCCAATAAATAAATAAATATATCTGGGCAATTTACACAGCGCCATCTAGTCCCAAATTAAGCGCAAAGCTTGTGTTATGGGTACTAGACAACTGATAAATGTACTTATATACACTTTTTTTTTATAAATACATACCTACTTATACATATTCTTATATTTAATTTGTATGACGTTTCTAAGTGCTTTATAAAGTCCAAGGAATAAAGATATGAATTTTGAATTTTGTACGTAGTACTATTACATATACTTTGGTTTTACCCCTGGGACTCCAACTGTTCATAGCCTGATAATCCTTGTTACACGGGAGATAGTGTAGAGTTATACTCTTCTTCGTCGTATTCTTCATTACTGAAGGTCGTGCCCGTTCTGATATGCCTTGGTAGAAGATTTGACAAGCTGTTTCCACACCACCCTGTCTTCAGCCTGTCTGAAGGCCGTAGTTACCGTGAGGCCCATAACCTGTTTAATGGAATCAGACCAGCGGATTGGTGATCGTCCTCGAGGTCTTTTCCCATCCACCTTGCCCACAATAACCAGTTTATCTAGGCTATCTGGCTGCTTCCGAGCTATAAGCATAAATTAATGTATAGTTATAAGCATAAATTAATTTAAAATTCTTTTATATTTACAGATACCAAATTCGATATCGATAAAAAACCAAAAAGGCGCAACTCAGGTCGGAAGAATAGAAGAAAAAAGAACAAAGTGTCTCCCGCAAAAGATATAGTGCCGAACGCAGCGTGGGACGAAGAATCGATACCGGATACCAAAAATTTAAACAACCAATCATTAGTACCGAAACTCCCAGCAAATGTCGGCAAGAACGTTAATGATTTAAGCGTAAATGATGACTTTAAGAAGAATAAAAGGAAATTTGGCGTCGGTACCGATACCGGTTTTGAAGATAGGGATGTGTATAATGTTATCGATAAGTTGGAGAAAGTGAGGTTGGAGGATGACATGTATTTGGCGGGCGAATATAGTGCTGAGGATTTGGAAAATGATTTCTTTTATAGTTCCGAGGATTTTAACGAAGAAGTGTTTGATGATTCGTAAGTATTCTTTTACTTTTTTCGGGGTGTAAGTCGTTCATCATCTTTGAACCAAAGCCAACCTCACCTGAACGTGGTGCCCCCTGATGACTGACTAACGAGCCTCTGGCGAAAAGAGAGGTGGGGCATGGCGTATTTTTTGGGCTGGGGAGGTGCCTCAACTTCACAGAATACCGCAGCCAAATAACAATTCCCTTGAGGGTTGTTGTTCCTGCGAGTGAGTGAGGTCACCAGAAAGAAAGGAAGGAGTATAGGTTGGTAACAAACCGGCGACCCCTTGGTGTTGCTGATCTCCATGGGCGGTGGTGATTGCTTTCCATCAGGTAACCCACATGCTCGTTTGCCCTATATAAAAAGATATACTTATGTACAAATTTTTTTTGGAAAATAATAACATGAGCCAAAATGGACGAGCTCGGTGGCGTAGCGGTCGATGACGCGGCTTCGACACCACCGCTCGTGGGTTCGATTCCCACATAAGACAAACATTTGTGTGCATGAACATGTCTGTTTGTCTTAGTCTGGGTATTTTCTATGTATCATAAGTATGTATTTACAAAAAAAAATGTATTTACGTATGTTTATCAGTTGTCTAGTACCCATAACACAAGCTTCGCTTACTTTGGGGCTAGATGGCGCTATGTAATTTGGGTGACAATATTTATATTTATATTAAAAAAAAAACTAAATACTAAACCCAAATACACGGTCTTAGGTTAGGTTTGGTATGTTTTATATAAACTTTAGTCGCTAAGTTAGTATATATATGTAGTCTATGTCCTACCTCTGTGTTCGCCAGAGCCTCGTTTGTCAATCAGCAGAGTGCACCACGTGCAGGTAAGGTTGGCGTTGGTTCAAAGAGATTGATGAACTACTTACACTCGAAATGAAAAAATTCGTCACCAACAATAATATTCCTGGTAGCTCAATTGGAAGAGCACTCGATCGGTCATCGAGAGGTCGTGGGTTCAAATCCCACCTAGGCGGAAGGAGGGGAATTTTTCCATTTTTAAAATATTCACTACAGTATCAACTTTTAGATCTAACTTCACAAAGTAACTCAGTTTGATCTCTTACTTATAATATTTTTTGGGGTGTAAGAGGTTCATCAACATCTTTGAACCAAAGCCAACTTCACCTGCACGCGGTGCACCCTGCTGACTGACAAACGAAGCTCTGACGAAAAGAGAGGTAGGGAGCGTAATTGTAAGCTACCCGACTGGGGAAGTATCTCCACCTCACAGAATACCGCAGCCAAATAACAACTCCCTTGAGGGTTGTTGTTTTCCTGGGAGTGAGTGAGGTCACCAGAAAGGAAAGGAGATGCTGCGTTGGCTGCGTGGGTAGCGGCGCGCGAGCGATATTTTATGTCGTGAACGTTAATATGGCTATGGTAACCGCTTCACAGCAGGCGGGCCGTATGCTTCTCTGCCACCCGACGTAGTATGAAAAAAAATACTAGAATATCAACTTTTAGACTCGTACTTCTTACCATTATTAAACATTTCTTCATATTTGAGTTGATAGTTCATATCAGACCTACTGAATATACATATAAAATTTTATCAAAATCGGTCAAGCCGTTTCGGAGGAGTATGGTTACTAACACTCTGACACGAGAATTTTACATATTAGATATCTCTGTCTGAACTCTTACTTAAAGTTTTTTTTTCTGCCTCAGTGCCTCAGAAGCAGATGATTCTGGAGACGAGGTATACGGGCGTCTACCTCCAGAGCCTAGGTTCGGAAACGTGGAGTACAAACTGCAGCTGGTGTCACCCTGCGAGAGGAGGTTCCAGCATCTAGTCACGCAGGTTTGTGTTCGGTGTTACGGAAACGTTTCGTTAAGTGATTTGTTAGGTTGGGTTAGGTTAGGTTTTTTTTTAAATTAAAATAAAGTTACATCTACATCTTAATTAAATGTACCGTTGTAGTTTTTATTATAATTTTGTTAATTTGTTTTTATAACTAAATGCTCCGCGCTTGCTTACTCTAGTACTTAGTGCTATGTATGTTATTATTGCATTTATTTTTTATTTTGTATGTTATTTTCTCGTCATGCTGATCTTTTCATGCTTGTCATGCTATTGTTATACTCTTTACATGCTATTTTTTTTTATATATTTCTTTTTATTATTTTATTTATTTATTTATTCTTTTCTTTTCCTTTTTTTTTGTTGTCTTATTCTATTTAATATTACTTTAAATAAATATTATTTTGCGAGGAGAATAGTGCACCCCAAAGTTGCGTCTCTCCTCCTCGCCGGCCAATTTTTATTTCTTGTTAGTGGAGGATACGATGGGAATGTCCTCCACGTTTAGGCATGTCAATTTCGGTTAGGTTAGGGTAGGGTAGGGGTAGGGTAATTAGATAGGGTTAATTTGGTATTTTTATAAAGAATCTTGCGTGTGAATTTTTCATATAAATACACAGAATCATTATCAATAGCAGTAGTTACAGCTTAGTTAACGTGGATGGCGAAATCGAAGGTCTGATAACTCAGAACAGTACGAATTGAATTAAAGAATTTAACAAGGTAAATTAATTTAAAAAAATCAAAAAACCCGCTGCGTATAAAATAAATGAAAATTAGAAGAAAATAAAATTTACTCCAAAGACAATTTTGCGGCTCACAGCCGCCATATTGATATTTTTTTATATTTGATATAGCCTATGTCACTCGCGTGATTAAGACGAACCTTATGTTGAAATCTGTCAAACGGTTTAGGCTGTAGAGCGTGCCAAATAATAACACATACATACATACGCTCGAAAAACATAACCCTCCTTCGGCAGTCGCGTAAAAATATTGGAGTTTTCTATAATGGATAGAGGAGTTTTCAAAAAATATCATCATCATCAGGTAATTTAGTCTCCACTACAGGAGTACGACCCTATCTCGCCCGTCCTATACGACCCTATCTCGCCCGTCCTAGACGGAAGGAGGATTTGGGTCGCAGGGACTGCGACAGAAGGAGGGTTATGTTTTTCGAGAGTATGTATGTATGTATAATTGTTTGGTACGCTCTACAGCCTGAACGGCTGGATGGATTTTAGCTTGAGAGGTGTCGTTAGATTCGTATTTGCTGTGAGAGTGACATAGGCTACATTAAATATAAAAAAAATCAATATGGCGGCTGTGAGCCGCAAAATTGTCGTTGCAGTATTTCTTTCTTCTTCTAAATATATCGATATGGGTATCAATATAAAGGTCTCGATGACCTGATTTCAAATATATATTTGATATATTAGTTTTTGCCTACGGCTTTGCTTGTATGGAATTATATTATTGTTACGCGTGATTAATAAATCTGTTGTAGGTGCAGTCGGGTTTTTGATTTTTTTAATTAACTTATAACTTGTTCCTGCCGTTCTGCCGGAAACCACACGGCCAATAAAAAAAGATATGCCTTGGTATTGACAAATGTTTTTTTTTAAATAGTTGAAATGGCGGCTGCGTTCAGGCGGCGGAAGTGCAGTGTACGTAGTGGGCGTACGCGACTGCGGCGCGCTACGCGGGCTACGCGTGCGAGCGTTACGCGCGTCTCTACACTCGCTGCGGCGTATGGCGCGCGCGTTACGCGCTACGCTCGCGCACGTGTCTGTCAGACGCGTGGCCACGCAACGCGCTGTCGCCGAAGTCTATATCAGAAAGGTAAGTGTTTTTAACAGACTTCAAAAAAGGAGCAGGTTCTCAATTCGACTGAATGTTTTTTTTTTTTGTATGTATGTCCTTCATATCTTCGCGAATTGTGAACCGATTTTCAAAATTCTTTTTTTATTTGAAAGGGTATGATTGCAAGGTGGTCCCATATTCTGGGATCTGGGATCCCATCGTAAGATCGTGACTTGGTGAATACCAGGGAAATCAATAGGCTAGACGACAATGATAAAAAATTATAAAAAGTACTTAACAGTGTCATAAAATATACAAAACTAGAACGATCTGTGATTTTAAAATTTTGATAACTTATGTCCTACTTGTTCTATGATCGATCAAAGTGTAGTAGGAAAGTCCAATTTAAAAGAATGAAATTATAAAAAAAAAATATTAATTTTGGAAAAACAATCAAAAATACTATAACTTTTGTTATGGCACTAGCTACATAAACGCAGTATTTCCCATAGCTGTCGTACAAATTTCTGTTTTAACGTATACAAAATACATAAGTGTGACGTCATAATTATGTAGCCTTTTGTATGGAGCGTTTTCGGGAAAGTCCAAAATTGTGATTTTCAAGTTATCATATCTCGAGAAGTTTTTATGCTATCGAAGTAATTCTTTCACCTATAGTTATATTATTGTGACGTCCTTACATTACAAACCGAAAGAAAAAATTGTCGTCTAGCCTATTGAAACCCTTAAATTTTATAAGCACGTATGGTCACATTCTATTTTTTTATTTGAAAGGATATGATTGCGAGGTGGTTCCATATTCACCAAGACAGGGTCTGATGATGGGATTCCAGAAAAATAAGCAACTGAAGTCGGTTTTTTTTTAATCAATTTTATTAACGTGTACCAATGTATCGACATTCGAGGTGGGGTGTTATTTATTTAACCTGATAGGTGTTTATTTTTAACTCATTAAAAATATATAAAAATGAACGTTTGTCTTGTCTGTATGTCCTTTGTGAATTCGTTTACCGCTCGTCCGATTGCAAATTGCAATGAAATTTTGGTGGGATATTTATTTATTTATTTAAAAACTTTATTGACCACAAATTATAAATAAGGGTACAAAAGGCGGACTTAATGCTAAAAGCATTCTCTACCAGTCAACCTTTAGGACAAGCAGAAAATCACGAATGTGGCACTGAAGAAGCAAAGTTAAAAGAGAAACAGATTTAAGTACTAAAATATAATACTACGACTAATAAAATACACATACATAGCATATTTATATATTTAATAAACATACATATACATACATAGAAATACATAAATTCAGCGATGATGATTTAGTGCTTAGTTAGATCGTCTAAAAGAATTGCATGGGTTTTTTTTCATTGCTTTTTGAAACTGAGTTTGTTCGAAATTGCCCTGACAGACTCGGGTAGCGCGTTCCAGAGGCGTGAGCCTTGTAAGGTGAAGGTATTCTGGGTATACTGGGTACGGTTTAGACAGGACAGCGTCTGTCAAGCTAGATAATACAAAGATAAATACCTAACAGTGACACGCACAGCTCCTCAACCTCTGCCAACTGGCCTTACGAGGCATCAACAGACTAGGGATGGTGCGTATTTACGCGACCTGGTTTTAAAACCTGGTTTTTGTTTCCAAGTGCGTAAACCAGGTTTCAGCCCGAAATACTTGCAAGACCTTGATAGTATTTTTTACTAGGTAGTACGCACTCGATCGTCCGGGGCGCTCGACTTGTACTCGTATGAATACTACTACTAACCGCGCACTTCCAATACTTGTTATGAGCCCATATAAAGTTGACTAGAAAAATAAGCTTTATGGCAATATGAATAAGAAATATAATAGAGTATGCTAAATTAAAAACTTGTAAAGATTGATTTTAGCCAAAACTATTATGATCTTTATTCTTGTACGTTACCAAACGCGAACTCTTATTCGGACCTAATCGGACTATTCGTACAGTGTACTAGGTTATACAAGCCTGAAACACTTGTCTGTGGTCCGAGAGACAAAGAATAAAGCGTCTTGCATGTAATGTTATCGTAAGAGTAAACGAGATAGGAGGTAAGCGCACTGCACTGGTATAAATCGCTTTCAGCGCCGTGTGTTTTATTCATAGAAAATCTTCTACAGCGCTGTATAGTGCTTGTAATTACCAAATTTACATTGTAAAATGATTATGTTATCGGCTACATTTCTGAGTACTAATAGGTACTAATAGTACTATTAAGGTGTACTAGTACATTAATCGGACTGTACTATTACAGTGCGCACTTAAGAGTGTCCGATTAAGCACAAGACTAGTGTGCAGGACAACGATTACTAATAGATATTATGTATAGATAACGGTTATACGTAGTTATAAGTTTATAAAATTATAAGATAGTTCGTAAGAAATAGTAAGAATCACTTTTTATTATGAAAATTTGAAAGTCGTATAACTTTGCTTGTAATAGATCCTTAAGTGTAATTATTGTTTTGGTTAATAGATGATAATGTATATTTTATGTGTTTAACATTAGATTGTAAGTTTTAAACCAATAAAGGATAGAAATTGACGTTTTTCAATATCCCGCTAGGGTGCCCTGAAGAGGCGTTACCGCGACGTAAGCACTTTGCACTAAAATGCTTATAACTTTGTAAATAATGATCGTATTTAGATAATTCTTGTTATAATAAGTTAGTTATATAAGCCCTCGTTATAGAAAAATAGATTGTACAATATTTGTAAAACTTTCGAATGTCAGGACATGCCGATAGGAAGAGATAGCAAATTTTAGAAAGAGATAGAGATAGAGTCGATTATAAATAATTCAATCGCTCTGATTGGTCAACCCTTTTCGCGACCTTATAGATTGACCTACTTTTAATTTCATTTTATTAATCGGAGCATGTCCTACGTTCGTCAGTTCCAGTTCCAGCTCCAGTTGAAGACGACGGGCAAACAAGAAAAATACTCAAGCGCTCCTGAATAAGAAAATAGAAGAAAGAAAACACTGAAGCGCTCCTGAGTAGAAAATAGTTACTCTGTAAGAAGACTTGTGGCAAATAAATCCACGCTGTGTACCTAGTGATTTGGCATCGGATTTTTACTCGATCACACTCTCTCCAACAATCCCAGCATCTCGCACATCGAGTGGTCCTTCGAGCCGGATCTTTTGGGGAGAGATCATCGAGTAATTTCCAAGATGCCTGTTACCAGGTCACAGCATGGTGGAAAACCACGAGGATCCACACCATCGGGAACAACGGCTACAGGGTCATCTGCAGAGAAGACTACGTCGTCTGAAGCCACCACCGCGACGGAGTCTACAGTCACCGGCGCCACATCCGCCACGACCGAGCAGACATCATCGCCACGGGCTGCCACAGCCAACGAGTCCAGCGCCGTGCGGCCAGTCATGCAACAGGCCGCCCTGGATTCACACGCGCCGCGTCTTGAGCAACCTGCCGTTCCGCAGGCTGCCACCGAACCTTTCGCGCCGCGTCCAGAGCAGCCCACCGCGCCGCCTGTCAATGTGGCACCGAACTTTGCGACGACGCAGCAACTCCAGCCAGCAGCCTTTGCAGCTCCCTGGCACTTGAACTTCTACGCTCCGTCGTCCGCCTTGCCACCAACGAACATGACGCAGCCGTCACAGCCAGCAGCCATCGCAGCGCCCTGGCATCCGAACTACAACGCTGCGTCACCAGTGAACATCGCAGCGACGTCACAGCCGCAAGCAAGCACAGCAGCTTCTTGGCAGCCGAACAGCTTCACGCCGCATGCAACCGCGCCTACTCAAGAACAAGAACGGCGAACCGAGTTGCAAGAACTAACAGCAGCCATCTCACAAGCCGTCCTATCAGCCCGACACACAGGATCAAGAACGCACGAACTACCGAACTTCAATGGAGCGTATCAAGATTACTTGACGTTCAAAGCAGCGTACTACGAGTCGGCCCATCAATATTCAACAACGGACAACTTGTCGAGACTACGAAGAAGTTTAAAGGGAGCTGCAAAAGAAGCCGTACAAGGATTATTTATAGCGAACGCAGACGCAAACTGCATTATGAAGACGTTAGAAACAAGATTCGGGAGGCCAGACTCAATAGCAATGGCAGAAATGGATCGACTACGAGCATTGCCACGCCTCACCGACTCACCACGAGATATCTGCACTTTCGCAACGAAAGTCGAAAACATCGTTGCAACAATGCAAGCCCTCAACTGTGTGTATTATCTGTACAACCCCGAAGTCTCGAAGAATATAGTTGAGAAATTGACTCCAACAATGAAGAGGCAGTGGTATGAATATGCAGCCACCCAACCGAGAGAAGAGCCCGACCTGTTGAAGTTTAGCCGTTTCATAAGAAGAGAAGCGGAAATATGCAGCCCGTATGCACCGCCAGAGAACATAGGAGGATCAACAGACAGTTATGAAACTCGCCGTCGTCATCGAGTAAACAATATGCAGAATCAACAGTGGCAGCCGAAATGTAACCTGTGTGATCGCCAAGGACACGCCACAGCTGACTGCTACAAATTCAAGAACGCAACAGTGCACGACCGTTGGGATATGGCGAAGAAACACCGACTTTGCTTCCGATGTTTGCGATATAGGAAAAGTACACATAGCTGCCGTCCCAAGAGATGCGAAGTAAACGACTGCAAGCACTACCACCACCGAATGCTTCATTCACAGAAGGAAGACCTGAAGACCGAAGTCGAAGAGAAGATCAACTCAGCATGGGCGCCGCAACCAGCCTCGTATTTGAAGATTGCACCGGTGCACATCTCCGGACCGGCGGGAGAAGCGGACACCTTCGCACTACTGGATGATGGTTCCACCATCACCCTTATAGATGAAGAACTAGCTCAACAAATAGGAGCCAACGGCCCGGAGGAAACGCTGCACATCTCGACCTTCGATGGAGACACCGCCACCTACAAGAAGTCTCATCGTGTAACCTTCAACGCAAGAGGACATGGAGCAAACAAGCTACAGATAGAGGCGCGCACCATGAAGAACTTGGACTTGGCAGCTCAGAAGATACCTCAAGAAGCAATCACTGGGTGCGAACATCTACGGGACATCTCTCATCAGCTACAGCATGGCATCATGAAGCCAAAGATCCTCATCGGCCAGGATAACTGGCACCTTCTGCTGTCTACAGAATCCCGAATAGGTAGAAGAAATCAGCCAGTTGCATCGCGTACACAACTAGGATGGGTGTTACACGGCGGGCACACTCGAACGTTGGGACATCGAATCAACTTCATCAACCACTCGGCTGATGAAGTCATGGAACGAAAGGTGAAGAACTGTATAGCCGCTGACAACCTGTACAAAGATCGAAGAAAGCTTCACACAGTTGAAAAAAGAACAGGTAGTAACACGGAGCTCCAGAGGAGGTACTGCGAACAGATGAAGGCACCCGTAGCAAAGGGCTACGTCGAACCTGCGCCGCCTTCAAGTACAAAAACCAACAGTTGTTACCTACCTACGCACTTTCCTGTCTACAACCCACAAGAAGCAGAAAGAAGTACGCAGAAGGACACGGGAGAAGATAGAACATACGCCGTAACAAGCAAAGAAGCGTCGCCGAGCCTAGTATACAGTCTACCTACAGTCGAGCGATTTTCAAAATGGGAACGCTATCTACGCGCAACAGCTCGAGTACTTCAATTTATCGAACTATGTCGACCGCCAAAACAAATAGTGAGTTATAAACGAACAAAGAAAAATGCTACGGATGATTCAGATTGGCGCCGAACTTATAAGAAGAAACAAGCAGTCAAACACACAGAAAAAATCACTGCAACTTCAATAGGGCACTATAGGCCGATCTCAGCTGACTTGTTACGCCGCGCCGAGAACTTAATCATCCGAGCATCACAAGAAGACTCCTTTGGTGAAGAAATCGGCGATATGAAGATCGGAAGACCACTACAGAAAAATAGTAAGTTGCATCAGCTGACCGTCGAATTCACCGACAACGAACTACGGCTGAAAACACGAATAGAAGCAGCTACCGGTGTACCTGAAGACTTGAAGAATCCACTGGTGGTGCATGCGGAACACCGTGCAACAAGACTGTGGATTGAACACATTCATCAGCAGCTCCATCACGCGGGCGTCGAAGCAACCGTCAACGAGTGCCGTCAAGAACGATGGGTCATACGCCTCAGACCCACTGTAAAGGCGGTCATCAGAAGCTGCATCAGGTGCCGTATGCGTACGGCGTCTCCACCGCACCCTGCGACTGGTGACCTCCCTCCATGTCGCCTCGCACACCATCAGCGAAGCTTCACCTACACCGGGTGGGACTTCTTCGGTCCACTCACAATCACCGTGGGACGGACTCACCAGAAACGATACGTGGCTCTATTCACGTGTCTCACCACGCGCGCTGTCCATCTGGAAATGGCCGCCTCCCTCAGCACCGACTCCGCCATCATGGCGCTGAGACGCATGATCGCACGCCGAGGACGTCCAACGCAACTGTGGTCCGACAACGCAACCAACTTCCACGGAGCCGTCAAGGAACTACGCCAGGCGATCAACTCGGCCATGGCAGAGGAAGCATCAAAGAAGACCATCGACTGGCGCTTCATACCCCCGGGCGCTCCATTCATGGGCGGCGCTTGGGAGCGTATGGTGCGCTCTGTAAAGACAGCGCTCTCTGCCACACTGCATGAGCGCCATCCGTCGGAAGAAGTCCTGCAGACCTTGCTCGTCGAGGCCGAGCACACGGTGAACAGCAGGCCACTCACGCACGTCTCCGTCAGCACAGAAGACCCAGAAGCCCTCACACCAAACCACTTCCTCCTGGGCGGGCCAGGACGCCTACAGTCACCGGGCGAGTTTAGCGAGCGCGACCTGAACCTGCGCGCCTGCTGGCGCGCCTCACAGCGCCTTGCCGACATCTTCTGGGCTCGATGGGTCCGGGAGTACCTGCCTGAACTCCGAAACCGGCGGGAGCCCCATGGACGAGGGCCTGCTCTGCACAACGGCGACCTGGTCCTCATCGTCGACGGCAACCATCCACGCAACACCTGGGTACGTGGACGAATCTGCGCCACATACCCGGGCCCCGACGGAGTCGTCAGAACAGTCGACGTGGCAACCAGAGGTGGAGTGCTCCGACGGCCAGCTAAGAAAGTCATCGTCATCCCGGTGGACACCAGCAAGCCTGCACAGCCATCTACTGCATCGTGTCGAGCGGCGGCGACTACGATGCACGGCGGGAGAAATGTGCAGGACAACGATTACTAATAGATATTATGTATAGATAACGGTTATACGTAGTTATAAGTTTATAAAATTATAAGATAGTTCGTAAGAAATAGTAAGAATCACTTTTTATTATGAAAATTTGAAAGTCGTATAACTTTGCTTGTAATAGATCCTTAAGTGTAATTATTGTTTTGGTTAATAGATGATAATGTATATTTTATGTGTTTAACATTAGATTGTAAGTTTTAAACCAATAAAGGATAGAAATTGACGTTTTTCAATATCCCGCTAGGGTGCCCTGAAGAGGCGTTACCGCGACGTAAGCACTTTGCACTAAAATGCTTATAACTTTGTAAATAATGATCGTATTTAGATAATTCTTGTTATAATAAGTTAGTTATATAAGCCCTCGTTATAGAAAAATAGATTGTACAATATTTGTAAAACTTTCGAATGTCAGGACATGCCGATAGGAAGAGATAGCAAATTTTAGAAAGAGATAGAGATAGAGTCGATTATAAATAATTCAATCGCTCTGATTGGTCAACCCTTTTCGCGACCTTATAGATTGACCTACTTTTAATTTCATTTTATTAATCGGAGCATGTCCTACGTTCGTCAGTTCCAGTTCCAGCTCCAGTTGAAGACGACGGGCAAACAAGAAAAATACTCAAGCGCTCCTGAATAAGAAAATAGAAGAAAGAAAACACTGAAGCGCTCCTGAGTAGAAAATAGTTACTCTGTAAGAAGACTTGTGGCAAATAAATCCACGCTGTGTACCTAGTGATTTGGCATCGGATTTTTACTCGATCACACTCTCTCCAACAATCCCAGCATCTCGCACAACTAGCGCCAACTAACATAACCGGTCGAAACACTGTTTTCGACAAACTAATAACATTTTTTTAGTTGTCTTACAAGGTTCGACCTCACATGGAGTACTGTTCGCACCTCTGGGCCGGTGCGCCCCAGTACTTGCTTGCTCCATTTGACCGCATACAACGAAGAGCAGCTCGAATCGTCGGTGACCCAATGATCTCGGATCGATTGGACTCTCTCTATACGCAGAGATGTAGCGTCTCTTTGCGTTCTATACAAATTATATCATGAGGAGTGCTCCGATGAGCTGTTTTGATTTGATACCTGCCGCTGAATTCCACTATCGTACAACTCGCCATAAATTAAAATTCCATCCATATCATCTTCATAATTAACGATCTACTACAGTACGTTTCCTAAGACATTACTTACCACGAACAGTGAAACTGTGGAATCAACTTCCCTCAGCGGTATTTCCGAACAACTACAAGAACAGAGACCCACATGCTCGTTTTTTTATGTGATAGGGGTGCCCCCCTATCACATAAAAAAACGAGCATAAAAAAAAAACAATAAATTAAATAACGTAATAATTTAGTGTGTAACCACAGTATAAGTAATAGTACTACGTTCAATATGGTCACTCCCTGCCGCTCTCTCGTGTCGACCTCACCTCCCCTCTGAGACAGATCAGGAACAGTTTGTATAGCGCCGCACGCACACACGCTCATTCGCGCTCTGCACGGACGCCATTGTTTACGTAGTAGTAAACGACGCGACATTTGTATGGAGTGGCCAGGGTGTGGTATAACTGTGCTCGCGACTTATTATTTATTTATATATTTTATATATTACTAGCGGCCCGGTACGTGCTTCGCTACGTATAAAGTGAAATAATAAAAAAAATTCAAACATTTATTCAAACAAAAAAATATTTTATTAATTGCTAGCTATGTTAAAACTTAATCCAAAACATTTGCATAAACAATATTTTTTGTTTTTCAATTTTAAACATGAATAAACAATGCAAAGCATGAACAAGTCTGGGGGTACCGACTCTGGAACAGGCAACATAAAGTCGAAGCACGTCCAAAATGAAATGACCGCATGAATGACATAACAACATGCTTGTACTGTCAACACTGAAAAAAGTTTCAATTTGACAGCAAAATCCCCATTATCAAAATGATCCGCCATTTATTGAATTCATTTGTTACAAAAAATGTGATAAATGAAGAACCGCTCTACCGATTTTGTGCAAACTTCATAAACCATCTACTAAATAGTCCGAATAAACCCTAAACATTTGGTTTGGATAGGTGAGCCCGTTCTTGAGTTATAAAATTACAACGGAAAGTGGCATTGATTTTTATATAAATAGATGAGCAAACGTTTGATTTTATTGGCCATCGCACTAATAAATCAAATTTAGACATTGTTCGGACTATTTAGTAGATGGTTTATCTACTAAATAGTCCGAACAATGTCTAAACATTTGGTTTGGATAGGTGAGCCCGTTCTTGAGTTATAAAATTACAAAGAAAAGTGGCATTGATTTTTATATATATAGATATTTATTTATATTATTATCCGATTGCACTGGACTACAAAGGCAGAGGATCTTGTGACGAGCTTTTGACGAGCTCGGTGGTCGAATGGTTAGCAATGGCCACTTTGCCGCAGAGGTCGCGGGTTCGATTCCAGCACAAGACAAACATTTTTGTGTGCATGAACATGTCTGTTTTTCTTGGTCTGGGTATTTTCTATGCATTATAAGTATGTATTTACAAAAAATGTATACATATATACAACGTGTAACTTCAAGTACGCAAAACCTAAAAATAGTTTTTTCAGAATCATGAGTCCATCAATTCCATAATTTTCATCCATTTTTAAAGTAACTGGTTTTGAAAAATAATAATTATAATTTTTAATTGCCGTGTCTATCATTAAATTGCGCTCGAAAATCAAGCGAGAAAATATGAAGTAGGTAAATAAACGTCGTACCGCCGCGTCCAAAAAGTCTTAAGCGCCGTGCTGAGAGCGGCGCTTACGCGTCATTGACGCGATGCTAGCTCTTTATTTTATATATTTTTTTTTTTATACTACGTCGGGTGGCAGACAAGCATACGGTCCGCCTGATGTGAAGCGATTGCCGTAGCCATATTAACGCTCGCAACATAAAATATCGCTAGCGCGCCGCCACCTCCGCTGCCCGCGCAGCATCTCCTTCCTTTCTGGTGACCTCACTCACTCGCAGGAACACAACAACCCTCAAGGGAATTGTTATTTGGCTGCGGTATTCTGTGAAGTGGAGGTACATTCCCCAGTCGGGTAGCTTACTATTACGCTCCCTACCTCTCTTTTCGCCAGAGCTTCGTTTGTCAGTCAGCAGGGTGCACCGCGTGCAGGTGAAGTTGGCTGTGGTTCAAAGATGTTGATGAACTACTTACACCCCATTAATATTAATATTTGCCTATCGTAGCCTTTGGCGCGTCTTTTTGATAAGAAAGCGCCATAGAGCTCATAAACTATTAGAATTATTAGGAAAACAAAAAAGGGTTCATATCTCCGAGATTTTTTATTTTCGAAATTATTACTTAGATATATCAATTTTTAATAATAAAACTCAGTTGGGGTGTTTGAGGTTTTGCATACTTAGAGGTTACACGTTGTATATATATTTCAGTACATTTATCAGTTATCTGGTACCCATAGTACAAGTTTTGGGACTAGATGGCGCTGTGTATTATATTTAAATGTCCAGAAATATTTATTTATTTATTTATTGCCTTGTATGGGTAACAATGATCTTATAAATGTTTATATAGTTGAACAAACCATATTTTAGATAGATAGATAAGATAAAAATAAAATAAAATAAAAAAAATAAAAATCTCTATCTCTAATCGGCACGTCACTACAAACCCTGTTCCTCGACCTCTGCCAACTGGCCTGACGAGGCTTCCTCAGACGCGTATTTTTTTAAAATTATACTACGTCGGGTGGCACACAAGCATACGGTTTGCCTGATGTGAAGCGGTTACCGTAGCCATATTAACGCTCGCAAAATTAAATTTATCGCTCGCGCACCGCCACCCCTGCTGCCAACGCAGCGTCTCCTTCCTTAATGGTGACCTCACTCACTCGCAGGAACACAACAACCCTCAAGGGAATTTTTATTTGCGTTCGGTATTCTGTGAGGTAAAGGTATTCCCCAGTCGGGTAGCTTACAAATAAGCTCACTATCTCTCTTTTCGCCCTATCTTCGTTTTTCAGTCAGCATGATGCACCCCGTGCAGGTGAAATTCGCTTTGGTTCAAAGATATTGATGAACCACTTACGTACCCCAAATCGTGGTGTCTTTCACAAATTTCGTAACTTACAAAAGATTTTGTAAAGTAATCCTAGATGGCGTTGTTGTCATTTTAGATCGCGCTATGGTTTGCTGTTCAGCGCTACGTATGTATTTTTGAGTTTTAGTAGTAAACGCCAACGGGTTATTTTAATAGTTTAATTATTTTTGGAGACACCACGCGTCTGTTGATACCTCATAAGGCCAGTTGGCAGAGGTTGAGGAGCTGTGCGTGTCACTGACCATGACCACTGTAGTGTTGCCTAACTATCGATATTGTAACTACCTATCGATAGTTTACATCGGACCGACTGGGGACGTACCTCCACCTCACAGAATACCGCAGCCAAATAACAATTCCCTTGAGGATTTTTGTGTTCCTGCGAGTGAGTGAGGTCACCAGAATCAAAACCAGTGTCGCGGACTTTTTTTTTAGAACTTTTAAAGAGGAACAATTTCATGATACGTATTTTTGCGTAACTTGAACCGTTTACGCAGCGCACGAAACGTAAGCCCTCAAAAGGAATATTTTTTTCCCATTTTTCATTGGTGCTCCGCTCCTATTGGTGGTAGCGTGATGTTATATGTATAGCCTATAGCCTTCCTTGAAATATAGGCTATCTAACACTAAAATAATTTTTCAATTTGAACCAGTAGTTTCTGAGATTAGCGCGTTCAAACAAACAAACAAACTCTTCAGCTTTATAATATTAGTATAGATAATTAATCCTTACTTTTGGTAAATGTAATAAATTTTCAAAAATAACGTATGCTTAGCATTTGTTTCAAGCAACCACAGCCATTCAATTATTGGATGTCTGTGCAAGCAACAGAGGCAGGCGGTTATGTAATAAAACATGTTTTGGTTAGATTTGAGTTGATTTTTGGTTAGGTTACGTTTTCTTGTGTCCTGCTATCGGAAACACACTCTTCAGCTTTATAATATTAGTATAGATAATATATATAAAATGAATCTATATGTTATTCAGAGTAACATAACATAGATGGTTTATTATCTATCACTCAGCTTCATTTATGTGGAGTCTTTTCTAGCTGCACAATCGTTGGTGAATACAAGATGCCATCAAAAACATAACTTGTAAAAAAACCAAGTCTCGCAACTCAGTTCTTCTACCGTAAAAAGTTGTGAGATCCATGTTCAGTCCCTACTTAGGGGACCTTCCCTCTTAACTTATTACGTAATTAACAACTAACCAAACAACATCTTATACTGACCATATCAATATTAAAAATCTTTTATGTTTTAAATAAACAGATCGACTTGGCCATCGCATGAAAACACAATGTATCTCGCAAGTGATACATATTATATTAAATTTGATTGTTTAGTGCGATGGCCAATAAAATCAAACGTTTGCTCATCTATATATATAAAAATCAATGCCACTTTCCGTTGTAATTTTATAACTCAAGGACGGGCTCACCTATCCAAACCAAATGTTTAGGGTTTATTCGGACTATTTAGTAGATGGTTTATGAAGTTTGCACAAAATCGGTAGAGCGGTTCTTCATTTATCACATTTTTTGTAACAAATGAATTCAATAAATGGAGGATCATTTTGTTAATGGGGATTTTGCTGTCAAATTGAAACTTTTTTCAGTGTTGACAGTACAAGCATGTTGTTATGTCATTCATGCGGTCATTTTATTTTGGACGTGCTTCGACTTTATGTTGCCTGTTCCAGAGTCGGTACCCCCAGCCGTTTGTTTGTTCATGCTCAAAACGGAAAAACAAAAAATATTGTTTATACAAATGTTTTGGATTAAGTTTTAAAATAGCTAGCAATTAATAAAATATTTTTTTTGTTTAAATAAATGAATTTGATGTTCCAATGAATTTTTTTTAGTATTTCGCTTTATACGTAGCGAAGCACATACCGGGCCGCTAGTTTTTTATAAAGACAGATGACGGTGGAAAATGTAAATTGTTTCAGGTAAAAGTAAAATCTAAAAATAATACTACAAATTTAAGAACTCATTTAAATCGTCACCATAAACAATCCACAACGATTGTCCAAACTCTTGTTTTTACGCAGTTTAAGCGCCTCCCATTGGCAATTGTAATATTAAGCTTGTAGCTTGCTAGTTTTCTTTCATTTTTAACCGACTTCAAAAAAGGAGGAGGTTCTCAATTCGACTGATTTTTTTTTTGTATGTATGTTATTTGATATCTTCGCGAATTGTGAACCGATTTTCAAATTTCTTTTTTTATTTGAAAGGGTATGATTGCGAGGTGGTCCCATATTCTCCAAGTCAGGGTCTGGTGAGGGTATCCCAGAAAAATCGATGGAAACCCTTAAATTTGCCCTGTTTCCAGCTGAAGTCGGTTTTAATTTTTTCTCAAAGTAAGACTTTTATTTTATAACTTATTGAAAAATATCGAGTGTATGTATCGATAAAATACATTAGCGCTTTCAACCAAACACACTCTTCAGCTTTATAATATTAGTATAGATAATATGCTTATATAAAATTAATCTATCTGTTATTCAGAGTAACATAACATAGATGGTGTATTATCTATGTTATGTTACTCTGAATTATTAATAATATTAAATTAAAAATCAGCGTAGGACGTCCACCCGCAAGGTGGACAGACGACCTCATTAAGACCGTAAGATCGTGCTGGATGCAAGCCGCTTCCAACCGGTCTTATTGGAGATCTAGAGAGCCTATGTCCAGCAGTGGACTTTCAATGATGATGATGTATCGATACAAAATGTTGCGATATGTCATCGTATCGATACGTCGGTTTACGATACGCATCGATACGCTGTATCGATACAAATGAAAATTTTGAACATCTCTAAATCACAGTGACTTTTCACTGTTATTTTTTGGAATTGGAACGATAGTGTCACGATACGACAATCACGGTTATTGAAAAATAACAGTTTTTACCAAGTCTAAAGTCGGCTATACATGTTGGCCGAGTGTAGGCCAGCGCGAGCGTCGGCAAATGGGTACAAGGCAAGTGCTAATGTCCACACGCTGGACAAGTGCGACGAGCACCAATGCAAGCGGCCAATGTAGACGAGTTAGTAGAGGCATAGTACAAATAGAGAAGTAAGGTAACTTCATACAAACGCACCGAGCGCGGTTTGTATGTGAGCGCGCCCGTACGTATGGCCGTCGCACGCAACACTGACAACATTTATAGGAGGTTATATGGAGCGCCAGTCGGGGTCGGAGCTGCGCCGTACGCAAAACCGCGCAAGATTCGCGCCTGCGCTGACGTTCGTTAATAATTTGAACATTTAGGTACCTACCTACGTCGTATATAACTACAAATTCGTTAAAGATGGCTACAAAGTCGACTAGCCATAAAAACATTGCAGTGTTCATGGATGTCTCAATAACAATTTGTCGGATACCCTAACCATTCGGCCACCGACACTCCTAATAATCACATGATAAGTGTGTAAATTAAAAAGTATTAAAAATAGTTTAGTGTAAAAAATAATATATAATAGGTACTTAATAAAAATATATTTTCATAATAATTTAGATTATTTGAATAAATATTATGATTCAGTAAAGCTACGTTTTAATTAATCCTATTCCTATTTAGACCGTAATTTTTCAAATCACTAAACAGATAACATGAAGTAGGTTTTATCAAATGGTAGGAGTCCGCCTGGGTGAGGACCACTGCCTTATCTATTTCTGCAGCCAAGCAACAATGCTTGCATTC
The DNA here is from genome assembly GCA_937001555.2 of Hypsopygia costalis. NCBI lineage: Eukaryota > Metazoa > Arthropoda > Insecta > Lepidoptera > Pyralidae > Hypsopygia > Hypsopygia costalis. Next base: position 4,356,180 of record OW443355.2, read on the forward strand.
TTGTGTTTTGTGTTCCGGTTTGAAGGACAACGCACCTGCGATTCTGCATTTTTGTTGCCAACAGCTTGAATGCGTGAATCGTGGATGTTATGGGCGACAGTTACCGCTCACCATCAGGTGGGCTGTCTGCTCGTTTGTCACTGAGTAAGCATGCATTAAAATGTAGGTAATGAAAAAATTGCAGTCACTCCTGGTGTATGTACATAAATAATTATTTTTATTCTTTTTAGATTTCCACACCCAAAGGGTAAAAACGGGACCCTATTACTAAGACTCCGGTGTCCGTCTGTCTGTCCGTCTGTCACCAAGGGCTGTAGGTATCTCATGAACCGTGGTAGCTAGACAGTTAAAATTTTCACAAATGATGTATTTCTGTTGGCGCTATAACAACAAATAATAAAAACAGAATAAAATAAATATTTAAGGGGGGCTCCCATACAACAAACGTGATTGTGTGTCGTTTTTGGTACGGAACCCTTCGTGACCGAGTCCGACTCGCACTTGGCCGGCTTTTTGTTACAGATCCCTAACACTTACCCTACTTAATTTTGTATTTTGTACCTTACTTAATTTTGTATAATAGAGATTGACTAAGTATTTTTGACGGTTGAATAAACTATTAAGCGACAGCCCTACGTGTTTAGGCTATTATCTCCCGCTCGGGGCTTGAGTTCTCCTACTTCTCTATTTGTACTATGGTAGAGGTGCCCACACGTTGGCCACCGTCAGTGTTAATTGTGCACTGAGACACTATGGACGTCGACATTGAAGTTACTGCAGCTTCGGCTATTTACTTAATGAGCGTAGTATATAACTATTATTTGGGGTGTGAGTAGTTTATAAACATCTTTGAGCCAAAGTCAACCTCACCTGCACGTGGTGCACCCTGCTGACTGACAAAAGAGGCTCTGGCGAAAAGAGAGGTAGGGCGTAGCGTATTTTTTAAGCTGCCCGACTGGGGAAGTACCTCTATCTCACAGAATACCGCAGCCAAATAACAATTCCCTTGAGGGTTGTTGTATTCCTGCGAGTGAGTGAGGTCACCAGAAAGGAAGGAGTTGCTACGTTGGCAGCGGGGGTGGCGGCACGCGAGCTATATTTCATGTTGCGAGCGTTAATATGACTACGGTAACCGCTGTATGGCGGAGAAAATAGAATCAACGGTTATGCAGTTTAATCTGACTTTATTTAGACTGGATAAATACAATATAGAAAAATTAATATAAAAAATACCTGAAATATAAATAGAGCTCACTTGATGGCAGCTGGAGAGAGAAGTGACAATTCTAACTTTTTCTGTTTTGAAAACTAAGAACTGTTTAAATAAATAGTTTGTATACCTATACAAACTAATATGCGAATGATCGCAAACATGCTCCCGGCCTAACGAATTGAACCTATCCTAGAACTGGGAAGCATTAATAATAAACTGAATGCCGATAGTAAAATAATAAACTAACTGTATGTTTAAGCATACTGAAAGGATAATTATAAACATAAGACTGCTAACCATTAGTTAACTTAACATTACACATTTGTTCGTAGGTATAAAAAACAAAACAAAAACCTCAATGGACTGTATACATAAAACTAAACATAAACTGAAAACATGAATATAGCTCAATTATTGCTCCAGTAGCAATACTAATTTGTTTATAGGACGGTGATATTCCCCAGTAGTGGTTTTTACAAGAGCAGATCGAACTAAATTATCACTACTGTTTTTATATACTTTTATAACTTTACCGAGAGGCCAACATGCTGGTGGAGTATTCTCGTCCTTAATAATAACTATATTACCTATCTCTATATTATTACATTTGCCTAACCACTTAGATCTAGTTTGCAGTTCAGACAAGTATTGTTTATAAAATTGTTTCCAAAAGATTTGTTTTATACGAGTAATTCTTTGGAATAGTGACAATCTATTTTCAGAAATATAGCAGACATTAGGTTCAGGTAAATCTACTATAGGCGAACCTATGAGAAAATGCGCAGGAGTCAAACACGGCATGTCGTAGTGCTCATCAGTCAACGCGCACAACGGACGACTATTGAGAATTCCCTCAATCTGAATAAGTACAGTATTTAATTGTTCATACGTAAGCTTAACGTTACATAGTTGACGTTTGAGTAGATTTTTGACGGATTTGATTCCTGCCTCATAAATACCACCCATATGACTCGCTAAGGGTACAGTAAAATTCCATTCAATTTTATTACTACTACAAAAATTAACTATGTCACTATATGAAGAATCATTCTTAAACATTCTATATAATTCGTTAAGTTCATTGTGAGAACCTTTAAAATTAGTAGCGTTATCCGACCTGATACTAGTGCATATGCCTCGCCTAGATATAAAACGCTTTAAAGCATTGATAAAAGAATGAGTAGACAAATCACCTACTAACTCTAGGTGCACTGCACGAGTAGCTAAACAAATTATCAAACAGATGTAGCCTTTGGTATATTTACAGTTCCTTTGCATATTATTTCGTATGCTTATAGCTCCGCTAAAATCAACACCTACGCATGAGAATGCACGCACTAAAGACACTCTTGGACTCGGCAGAGAAGACATCTGTTGCTTACAAGTTGACGCTCTAAATCTAATGCATCTTACGCAGCGATGAATTACTTTTTTGACTTCAATTCTACCATTTATAGGCCAATATCGCAATCTTAAATTGGCAAGAGTGCACTGTATCCCAGAGTGTAAAAGTCTGTAGTGATACCTTTCTATAATCAACGAAGTAACGTGTGCCTGAGCAGGTATGATAATAGGATGTGCATGATTGTATTGAACATCTGAATGTTTTATCCTTCCTCCTACACGAATAATCCCATCACTATCTAGAAAAGGATTGAGCTTTCGTAGCGGACTGGATTTAAAAGTATAAGAATTTTTATTATTATCTAAAATTTGCAAAGATTCCAACTCTTTTCTTTCTTTATTAAAGAAATGTCCTTGCAATGTTCGTATAATGAAATTATGTGAAAAATCTAATTCCGAAACCGAAAGGAAAGTACAATTCTTTTCGTTATTTCGTGTGTTATAAATAAACCTAAACACATAAGCCATAACTCTATTCAGCTTTGTGAAACTAGAAAACTTATTAAAATAATCTAAGAACGTAGTATTATTCACAGTGACAGCATGTACGGTTTGTTTTTTATCCTGCACTATCTCTGAACTACTGTTCTGACATGCTAATGATTGTGACGTAGACATAGGCCATTCACTTACGTCAGTACACGTCCACTCTTTAACAAACTGTTTATATTGGTCGTATAACATTGGATGGATCTTTAACAAACCTCGACTCTAAATACAATAAGCAACAATATGCGGTATTAAAAGAATTACCTAATTTACAAATCAAGCTTTCATTGATAGGCATGTTAACTGTGTAACGACCGCTATCATCAACGTACGTGGTGTCTTGGAATAACTGTTCGCAATAAGCTTGATCAGGCGTAAGTACTGGCTTATTACTAAACTCCTCCTGTTCCCAAAAACGTGTCAACAGTTTATCAACACTGCTGTCTATAATGACGTGCAGGCTAATGGCTGCCGTATTAAAACCTAAAGCCGTGTGGCTGACTGCTTGAGCGTCCAGCACTAGTGTACCAGAGATAATCCAGCCAAATACTGAATTCACCAAATGCGGTAAATTCGTACCTAATTGGATATGACCTTGTAAGATAATTGAATAAAATAATTGAGCACCTATAATAATGTCGATTTCGCTCGGGATGTTGAATGTTGGATCCGCAAGTGTTGCGGCCTGACGTTTCGGCAAGTTCCAGGTGTCAGTATGAACATAGAAGTGAGGTAAGGGAACCGTAATTTTGTCCATAACTAAGCATGTAATACTGGCCTTAAATTCACTCATACGTGATGCAATATTCGTCCTAATAGAAACATTAGATGGCTGCTGAGAACCACCTATTCCAAGAATGGAGTACTGGCTACTATCCTGCCTACACTTAAGTTTGAGCGCCAACCTGCGTGTAATGAGGTTTACTTCGCTGCCAGAATCCAAGAGGGCTCGAGCCGTGTGCCACTGACCAATCGCATCTTGAATCCTTATAATTGCTGTGGATAGTAATACGTGCATTTTAGTATTAGTACTCGTATAAGCGGTGTGAACGACCGTAAGAGGTGTATCGTTAGCGTTAAGATTGACACTATGGTTTGGTGTCAGTTCCGTCGTTAAATTGTAAGAAGAGGTAGGCACAGTGGGCGTAGAAGCCGCGGGCGTTGTAACCGTGGGTACTGCAGGAGCAAGCAGTGTAGTTGCTGCTGGTGCAGGCAAAGATTGTTGTACCTTTTCCTCAGTTACTTGAGAAACCAATAAAGAATTAGTTGTAATAGGAGGGATTTGCATATGCAACATAGTATGATGTCGGCCACGACAAGTAAGACACTTATACTTTGAACATCTATGGTTCAACTTATAAGGTTTTAAGCAGTTAAAACATAGTACATGAGTCTTAGCATAAGCGTTGCGTTCCGTTGGTGACAATTGTATAAACTTAGGACATTTTAATAGTGTATGCTCACCTTTACACATCACGCACGTGTCATCATTTTTTAAAATAGAAGCATTACAAGATACCTTAGACTTCGAAGGTTGTTGTTTCTTGTCTCCATACTTATCATCAATAATCTCAAACGCTGTCATTCGTAAATTCAAGAATCCTAGAAGCTCCTTTAGTGTAGGTAGATTGTTCTCTTTTCTACTTAGTTCCCACGAAGCGCGTAAGGAATTATCCAATTTTTGAGTAAGTAAGTATACAAGTAGAACATCCCAGCTATCTGTGTTAATATCCAGAGCATTCAATGAATCCAAACTTTGTTGCAAGCAATTGAGAAAATCTTTCAAGTTATTTCGAGTGACAGTTGGGTGACTGAAAAATGACTTAAGATGCGTATTTACAACTATAACTTTGTTCTCATACTTGGTGCATAAAGTTTCCATAGCCTTGTCGAAGTTGACATCCGTAATAAGTAGTGAGCTAATTAAGCTTGCAGCTTCTCCCTTCAGGGATGTCTTTAGGAACTGCAATTTCCTTGATGGTGACATGTTACTGCTACCAATAGACGTCATAAAAATGTTCTTGAAATTGGGCCATTGCGTAATGTCGTTATCGAAAGTTGGTAATCCTAGTTTTGGTAAAAGTACGTCATTGGAAATGTTATTGTGTTGTTCACATGTATTGGCATTCAAATAAATAGACCCGCTCGTTGGGGCTCTATGTGCGTCAATAACCTTTTGTAATGCCGCTTTCGTCGTGTAATACATCGTCTCAACCGTACTTCTATCCTCCTCATTTTTAGTTGATTGCTCCTCGTCGTCATCTCCGCTTTCGTCGTCCTTAATTTCAATTAAGCTCTGCAGTTCATCATATTTATTCATTAATTTTTCAAGATCTGTGCATCGCATAATATATTCGTTCACATCAATAACTCCTTCAATTTGTTGATGCGCAAAATTGAAAATTCGTGTCATTCGTCCTTTTACTGCATTACGTTGTGCTTTTAGTTTACGATATTCGTCCGCCATATTGTACGTAGTCACGTAGTATGACGATCGTATTGATTTTTGAAAGAAATATTTTTGAAATTTTTATCCGGCGACTTATGGACCACAAATGTATGGCGGAGAAAATAGAATCAACGGTTATGCAGTTTAATCTGACTTTATTTAGACTGGATAAATACAATATAGAAAAATTAATATAAAAAATACCTGAAATATAAATAGAGCTCACTTGATGGCAGCTGGAGAGAGAAGTGACAATTCTAACTTTTTCTGTTTTGAAAACTAAGAACTGTTTAAATAAATAGTTTGTATACCTATACAAACTAATATGCGAATGATCGCAAACAACCGCTTCACATCAACCGTGTAATGGCGGGTATACAAACGTGTGGACGCCACTCGCCGAGCGCAGGCGAGCGCCTTTGACTTGTGGACAAAAACCGACAGCGCTCCGAAGTGAGGCAAGCGATCACGAGTGACGGCGAGCGAAGACGAGTGCCGCCAAATGACCTCTACACACGTTGGCGCTTGCCTTCACTCGGCCAACTAGGCGATAGTGCAGGAGCCACAGGTAGTTGAGTGTGCAAAATATGAGGACCGCATTCTATAGACAGTTTTGAATTCAGAAAAGCTTGTAGATTATGATTCTGAATGTTGCCAGGAAGTTTCTTGGTCCAATTTTTTTTTATACCCCATTCCCTTGGATATCGAGTAAATGGACTGAACAAATGCTTTACAACAATTTTAATCATTGTTTTAATGAAAATATCCAATTGTTTCTTATGATTAAAGATACTTATAGCTACTAAGTGGAAATAAAAAAAACAAAAAAAAAATTAAACAAATATTGCTGAAAAAAAAACATAAAAGGAAATTTTTACATAAGTAATCAAAAAGTTTAATTTATATTTGTACAGTTTATTTTTTTTACCCTCGACGGAACGGAGACGGTATATGCGTTATTTGGCAGTTTTATAGTAACTTGTATACTTATTTATATTTATGTTGAAATTTAAAATAGAGATGGCAGCCCCCGACGGATTTTCTTGAATTTTTTTTAATTTTGTTTTTATTTCAAACTTTTTAGAGAGCAAGCGTAGGTATTACAATTGAAAACCGCATCAGAATCAGACTAGTAGTTTTGGTTTTGCACAAACAAATGTTTACTGCAGCGCCCTCTGGTGAGTTGTCACTGTAACACCTATCTAAGAATATGAACCAATCAAACTCGGACCCATCACTGAAAACCGCATCAAAATCGGACTCGTAGTTTTGGAGATAAATGGCAACATTGGTTGCACAAACAAATGATTACTGCAGCGCCCTCTGGTGAGTTGTCACCGTAATACCTATTTAAGAACATGCACCAATCAAACTCGAACCCATCACTGAAAACCGCATCAAAATCGGACTCGTAGTTTTGGAGATATTTATTGGTATTTGGCAACATTGGTCTCACAAACAAATGTTTACTGCAGCGCCCCCTAGTGAGTTGTCACTGTAATACCTATCTAAGAACATGCACCAATCAAAACCAAACCCGTCACTGAAAACCGCATCTAAATCGGAATCGTAGTTTTGGAGATAAATGGCAACATTGGTTTTACAAACAAATGCTTACTGCAGCGCCCCCTGGTGAGTTGTCACCGTAACACCTATCTAAGATCATGCATCAATCAAACCCGAACTTATCACTGAAAACCGCATCTAAATCGGAGTCGTAGTTTTGGAGATAAATGGCAACATTGGTTTTACAAACAAATGCTTACTGCAGCGCCCCCTGGTGAGTTGTCACCGTAACACCTATCTAAGATCATGCACCAATCAAACCCGAAGCCATCACTGAAAACCGCATCTAAATCGGACTCGTAGTTTTGGAGATAAATGGCAACATTGATTTGCACAAACATCCTTAGCACCCCAAACGCATATACCGTTTCCGTTCCGCCGCGGGTAAAAATAAAAAAGTGTTAAAAAGAAATAATAATAATAATACTAACAAAACATGCAAATCCTTATTATGCAAAATGTAGATACACATTCTCCTAAAAATGGAAAGTGTATTGCCGGTCCTCACATTTTGCATACTCAACTTCCTTTTGCTTATGCGTTATTGTACATTCAAGTGCATTTTATAAATTACTCCTTTGTTTTCCTTATTATAAAAGTGATTGGCATTTACATTTGATCTTTGATTTATTTTCTACATCAGTGTTTCTGGGAAGTCGGCACTGATCCATGTGGAACTCCTACTATTATATTATGGAAGTCCGTTCAGTCAGTTCTCCTTCCTCTCTCACCTGAAATATTCGATTTGCGAGACAATCATTTCTTTTTATAAAAAAAAATATTACATAAAATATCCTTTTATGTAATATATTTTTTTTTCAACAATTTTTTTTTATTTTTTTTATTTTCACTTAGTAGCTTAGCTATAAGTATGTTTAATCATAAGAAATAATTGAAAATTTTCATTAAAACAATGATTAAAATTGTTGTAAAGCATTTGTTCAGTCCATTTACTCGATATCCAAGGGAATGGGGTATAAAAAAAAATTGGACCAAGAAACTTCCTGGCAACGTTCAGAATCATATTCTACAAGCTTTTCTGAATTCAAAACTGTTTATAGAATGCGGTCCTCATATTTTGCACACTCAACTCCATATAGCGCCCGCTCTACGAGCGACGACAAGGCAAAGCAAATGGGCTGTCTACATGTTGGCGCTTGCCATCACTCGGCAAGGCTCGGCCAACGTGTATAGCGGATAGCATAGCGGACTTAAGACACCCCGTTCCTCGACCTCTGCCAACAGGCCTTACGAGGCTTCCTCAGACGCGTGGTGTCTTTCAAAAAATTTTTTAAAACAGCTATCACTACCGTAGTAGATGACAATCAGGGAGCTTAGTAAAGTACACCATCCATTTTCGCGTTAAAAGTCTTGTGACGTTGTGCAACAAACCATAGCACGATCTAAAATCAGAACAGCGCCATCTATTGTAAAATTTACGGTAACTTCTATCTAACTGTTTATGGCTCAATTTACAACGCCGCGGCGCCGTGGATTGGAATGGAAGTGACTTTTGCAACGAAATTGTACATAGCATAATGAATTTTACGTTTATCGTATAACATATGCCATCAAAAACATAACTTGTAAATAAATTAATAGTTTAAAAAACATGATCGTGTTCAAAGTCCATTACGTGGCCTTTCTCACAAGTGCAAACACGACTATGATACGATGTTCCATCATGGAATGCCAGTGCCTATCTTCCCGCTTCATCATCAGATCTTGAAACCTAATCGTGGTCTAAGTTCATTACAAGACTTTTCTAAGAAATCCAAATAATAGCTATGATACGATGTTCCAGTCCCATCATGAAGTTCCAGTTCATTTCTTCCGGCTCCATCATCAGATCAGTTCGACAGTACCATATTATTGTATTGTCATCAGAACTACATACAGCTGCCAATTGTCATTACGCTACGATCCTTGGAAGATGGTTAAATTAGTTACCTTAGATTCCATTACATAGTTAGTTACATACAGGTCGACCTAATAAAAGTGTGTAAAAAAAAACCAATTCTCGCAACTCTGAAGGCCAATTCTCGTAATTTTTCTACGACCGCAGATTGAAAGTTGACCGAATCGAGATTGAATTGTGAATTGACTAAAATTATATACTTTATTTCATTAATTAATTATTATCATTTCTTGTTGTTGTCAAAGTAACATTCTTAGTTTGTTTAATTTTCACTCATATTTCGATATAATCCCGCTTAAATTTAATTTTGAAATTACATATTGTGTTACGAGAATGCCATATATGACATTTGTGAGATCGAGACTGGATCGAAACTGAATTTTGACTATATTTTAACTACGAGAATTGCCCCTCAGATCTTCCACCGTAAAAAGTTATGAGATCCATGTACTACCAAGTCGGTTAATTTATTCAGTCCCTACTTAAGGGACCTTCTGTCTTCAGTTATTACGCAATTAGCTAACCTAACAAAATCTTATAGCGACCATATCAATATTAAAAATCTTTTATGTTTTAAATAAAAAGTATTACTTGGCCATCGCATGAAAACACAATGTATCTCACAAGTGATACACATAAATTAAATTAGATTGTTGAATTTTTCCAGTTTTCTTTATAATAATTTCATCCTTTTAAATTGGACTTTCCCACCAAACTTTGATCGACCATAAAACAAGTCTGACATAATTTATTAAAATTTCAACATCGCAGTTCGGTCTAGTTTTGTATATTTTATGATACTGATAAATATTTTACGAACTCGGTGGCGTAGCGGTCAATGACGCGGCTTCGACACCAACGCTCGTGGGTTCGATTCCCACATAGGACAAACATTTGTGTGCATGAACATGTCTGTTTGTCTTGGTCTGGGTGTTTTCTATGTATCATAAGTTTGTATTTACAAAAAAAAAATGTATTTACTAAGGTTTATCAGTTGTCAAGTACCCATAACACATGCTTCGCTTACTTTGGGGCTAGATGGCGCTGTGTAATTTGTCAGACAATATTTACTTATTTATTTTGTGCTAGCTGACTCGCGCAACTTCGTCTGCGAGTGACAGAGCGCTGAGAGTGAAGCAAAAGGTTACTATTTGAAAGGTTATAGTGAGCCAACCTTAAATGATAGACACATGCTATCACGGTCTTTTTTTTAGAACTTTTTAAGATTAATAATTCCGTCCTATACAATAGGCCTGTAAACTATTTTTTTTTCGACTTGTTATTTAAAGACGTTACAATAATATAACTAAAGGTGAAAGAATTACTTCGATGGTTAAAAAACTTCTCGAGATATGATAACTTGAAGATCACAATTTTGGACTATCCCGAAAACGCTCCATACAAAATGCATACGGTATTATGACGTCACGATACGCTATTTTATATGCATTAAATCAGAAATTTGTACTACAGCTATGTTAAATATTGCGTTTATGTAGCTAGTGCCGTAACAAAAGTTATAGTATTTTTTATTGTTTCTACAATGGTAATATTTATTTTTTATAATTTCATACTTTTAAAATGGACTTTTCCACCAAACTTTGATCGACCATAAAACACGTCGGACTTAAGTTATTAAAATTTTGAGATCGCAGATCGTTCTAGTTTTATGTATTTGACGTTACTGATAGAGAGTTTTTATAATTTTAGAACTTTGTTTACAGGCCTATTGTTGCTGTTCAGTTATTGAATCGCAATAAGAGTTGGTGGTAAGAGGGCAGTTCCTAAAGAACCTGTGCTTAAAATGACCACTGCCAAAAAGACCATTTCGATAATTGTCCATTAGCTACAGAACAAAATTAAACAATTATTAATTATTGACTTTATTGAGATTTACAAACCAACTACTTTTGGGGTGTAAGTGGTTCATTTGCAGCTTTCAACCAAAGCTAACTTTACCTGCGCGCGGTGCAACCTGCTCACTGACAAGCGAAGCTCTGGCGAAAAGAGAGGTAGGGAGCGTAATTGTAAGCTACCCGACTGGGGAATGTACCTCCACCTCACAGAACACCGCAGCCAAATAACAATTCCCTTGAAGGTTGTTGTGTTCCTGAGAGTGAGTGAGGTCACCAGAAACAATGGCAATGCTGCGTTAGCAGCGGGGTTGGCGGCGTGCGAGCGATATTTTATGTTGCGAGCGTTAATACGGCTATGGTAACCGCTTCACATCAGACGGGCTGTTTGTTTGTCTGCCACCCGACGTAGTATAAAAAAAAAACAATATTAATTGTTACGAAGACATGACAACGTCTGTCGGGATCAGCTAGTACTAAATACAAATGCGTTGAGATTTTGTAAAATAATCCTAGATGGCGTTGTTGTCATTATAAATCGCGCTATGGTTTGTTGTTCAGCGCTACGTATGTTATAGTTTCACAGACGCCAGTCAAAAAGAAGATAATAAATCAGATTATAATAATTTTTGAATACACCACGCGTTTGTTTATTAGTGGTGTAAAAGTAAGGAAAAAAAAGCATAGGTACTAGTGATGTGTCTCATGTGTCCTCGACGGGTTTGCCGTCAACGAAACGAGACTGCCTGAGTCAGCCTGTTAAATACCCTTATGCATGATCGCGTTAATTCCCGTTCTTATATTTCATAAATCATGCAACGCGAAAGTTTAAAAGTTATTATTGAAACGAGACTGTTTATCCTCAACGTTAAACTAGTTTGAAAAACAGTCTAATTTTCGACTAGTTTACGTCGTCGACTAGTGGTGGGTGGGCCGTCGACGATTTTACAGTCGACGCAACGAGACCGTTTACCGTCGACGATGAACTAGTTTAAAAAAAACAGTCTAATTTTCGACTAGTTTACGTCGTCGTCGATAAGACTAATTTTTCACATTGACAACGATTGGTAAACGTAAACGAACGAAAATCTCATTTGTCAAGTCACTAGACGAGACGAGACGATCGCGACGCGACGCAACGGACTCATCAACCAGTCGTAAACTAAACTAGTTTATCTGTGAACTGTAAACTAGTTTAATCGTTCACGCACAAAAAACAGTTTTATAAAACGGTTCGTTTATTCAACGCCCATCTCTAGTAGGTACTTAGGTACCCGTATGTATTCGCATCGTTGCTTTTTACCCGCAACGGAACGGAGACGGTATATGCGTTTGGGGTGCTAGGATGTTTGTGCAAATCAATGTTTCCATTTATCTCCAAAACTACTAGTCCGATTTTGATGCGGTTTTCAGTGATGGGTTCGGGTTTGATTGATGCATGTTCTTAGATAGGTGTTACGGTGACAACTGGCCAGGGGGCGCTGCAGTAAACATTTGTTTGTGCAACCAATGTTGCCATTTATCTCCAAAACCACTAGTCCGATTTTGATGCGGTTTTGAGTGATGGGTTCGGGTTTGATTGATGCATGTTCTTAGATAGGTGTTACGGTGACAACTCGCCAGGGGGCGCTGCAGTAAACATTTGTTTGTGCAATCAATGTTGCCATTTATCTCCAAAAGTACGAGTCCGTTTTTGATGCGGTTTTCAGTGATGGGTTCGGATTTGATTGGTTCTTAGATAGGTGTTACGGTGACAACTCGCCAGGGGGCGCTGCAGTAAACATTTGTTGCCATTTATCTCCAAAAGTACGAGTCCGATTTTGATGCGGTTTTCAGTGAAGGGTTCGGGTTTGATTGATGCATGTTCTTAGATAAACATATTTTGTTTGTGAAAAAACAAACAAAACCTTTTTCAACTACGTTTTAACCGTCGTGGGTTTTTCCAAAATTTTTAATTTTGTTTTTATATTCGTTTGAATAGATTCATTCAATGCCAAACCACGAGTTTAAAGCTTTTTAATACTTTCAGGTATGTAGGAAAAATGAGTGCAAATCACGGCTATATTTTTCAGCGAAATTTATTAAGCTTATAAAATCGTCCGGTCGTTCTGTCTGTCCGTCCGTTGCCATGAAACTCAAAATTTCAAAATTCTGACTTCGGATTTTTGTAGAGCATCAGAAAGTAGTAATGTAAAGTGACCTTGGTTTTTCGATATCAATTCGGGAAAGTGGCCAAAATAAAGATTCTGTCTGTCCGTCCGTTGCCATGAAACTCAAAATTTCAAAATTCTGACTTCGGATTCGTGTAGAGCATCAAAAAGTAGCACTGTAAAGCAGGGATTGAGTAACCGAAAAAATTTGGATATATCGGTTAAAGGTATGACGTCATACCTTTAAATTTCGATACCTTAAAGTAAAGGTATCTTAATAATTTCGGTATTGTAATATTCCGGTATCGTTATTTTTTTAGATATCTAAATTATAAAATAAAGGTTTTCTTTCCACAATGTCGGCCGCATTGGTAGGTAAGTACTTGATCGATACCTACGTCGCGTCGTTGTCGCATCATTTTTTCGGTACCGAAATGGTTTTGGTTAAGGTACTGGTAATATAAAGGTATAATGGTACCGTAAAAAAATAAAGGTATTCTTCTTGTTTTACCGGTATCGTAACCACAATTCTCAACCGTTTTGGCTCTACCTTTATATCAAAACGATATCGTAATTTTATACCAGTACCATACCCTTATACCTTTACCGCTTTCAATGCCTGCTGTAAAGTGACCTTGGTTTTCCGATATCAATTCGGGAAAGTGGCCAAAATAAATAAATAAATTTCGCTATGGTGGCGCATGCTGCGCGTCCGATGTTTTTATTATAGAATCGTTAATATGTAATAAATGTACCGAAAATATGCATCATAACTAGATCTTAGGTATAATATGACGAGCTCGGTGGTCGAATGGTTAGCAATGGCCACTTTGACTCCGAGGTCGCGGGTTCGATTCCCGCACAAGACAAGCATTTGTGTGCATGAACATTTCTGTTTGTCTTGTTCTGGGTATTTTCGATGTATTGTAAGTATGTATTTATTTACAAAAAAAAAATGTATTTAAATAAAAATGTATTATCAGTTGTCTAGTACACAAGCTTTGTGCTTAATTTGGGACTAGATGGCGCTGTGTAAATTGTTCAGATATATTTATATTTATTTATTTAATATGCTATTACCGCTGAAAATGGCTTAAATATGCAAATGCATATAATCCGGTCCCTACTTATGACGTTGTCACGTAAAATAATCGTCCGTAAACCGACTTTACATACAACTTTTTTTTTTTCAGTTGGCCGATCCGCAGCAGAGCGTGGAGTTAAGGGTAGCGGTGATGGGGGCGAACGAAGCTGGTAAATCAACCCTCATTGGAGTATTAACGCAAGGTAATCCTCAGGAACGCATTTGGGGCAACAACCCTATAATAAATAAGTATCTCTCTTGGACTCACGGGCTTAGACCCGGTCATTTGATAGGCATGCGCGGGGATCCAACGCGTAGAGGGCCCCTTTGAGAAGCAAGGTCGTCGCCAGCAGATGGCCCGGGGGGGGGGGGGGGGGGGGCAAGGTGATATGGAAAAGTATGAATTGTAGGTAAAGTCTAGAGCTCATGAAGCTATGAAACTTTTCACCCCCCCCCCCCCCCTGGCGACGCCCTTGTTGAGAAGTTTGATGTAATGTTGTACGCCCGCCGTGACCCGCTCCAGGATATGTCAATTGAACGATATACCCATGAGCAGGTCTCGGCAGGCGTTGAGACTATTGCGAAGTGTGATGGAAAATAAATGGGCTATGGAGATGAGTTCTGGGTGAACTTAATACCGGGCTATTACAGAAGAGGGACGGACGCCCGCCATAACTGCTTTTATTGCTAGTTATTTGCGGCAGACGGTGGCTTGCCACTCACTAGATGGGCCCCGAAATGCCAGGAAAACGGCCGGGGGCAACACTGGTGTAAATGACTCAGGGATGTCGAGAGGTGTGCTGCGCTTTCTCCGAAGTTACTCGCGGCGTGATGCCCTTTAACACTTCCACCCCTGGAGCATATCGCTCTACTGGCTCCTCTCTGGACGGTCAATGAAGGCAAGCCAGAGCTGAGAGTCCTGCGGGCCTTCTTGTGTTACACTCCGACCGATGAAGACACGTCGGAGACGAAGGCCCTGACCGACTCTCTGGAGACTCGGGTCCGTGGTGTCGCTACTCACACAACAGATCGCCACAAGCTGCCCTGCGGACAAAAATAGTAATAATATAATATAAAAGTGTTATTATGGAAGAGATCCCTTTATGGTATAAGTCCGCCTTTGTAAAATTGTGTGTGAACATTTTTACCATTCTACCCATACCCATAGTACAAGGTTTGCGCTTAATTTGGGACTAGATGGCGCTGTGAAAATTGTCCAGAAATAATAATAAACAAATAATAAATATTGTCAGACAAATTACACAATGCCATCTAGCCCCAAAGTAAGCGTAGCTTGTGTTATGGGTACTAGACAACTGATAAACATACGTAAATACATTTATTTTTTGTAAATACATACTTATAATACATAGCAAACACCCAGACCAAGACAAACAGACATGTTCATGCACACAAATGTTTGTCCTGTGGGAATCGAACCCGCGACCTCGGAGTCAAAGTGTCCATTGCTGACCATTCGACCACCGAGCTCGTTATTATTTGTATGTATTTACAAAAAAAATGTAATTAAGTATTATATCAGTTGTCCAGTACCCATAACACAAGCTTTGCGCTTAATTTGGGACTAGATGGCGCTCTGTAAATTGTCCAGAAATATTTATTTGTTTAATAAGTAATACATAGAAGAACCAACGTTACCGATATAGCCCAGCGGATTAGCAAGTTGAAGTGGCAGTGGGCAGGGCACATAGCACGGAGGACGGATGACCGATGGGGTCGAAAGGTTCTCGAGTGGAGACCACGTACCGGCAAGCGCAGCGTAGGACGTCCACCCACGAGGTGGACAGACGACCTCATTGAGACCGTAGGATCGCGCTGGATGCAAGCCGCTTCCAACCGGTCTTATTGGAGATCTAGAGGGGAGGCCTATGTCCAGCAGTGGACTTTCAATGGCTGAGATGATGATGATGATGACATAGACAACACCCAAACCAAGACAAACAGACATGTTTAGGCACACAAATATTTGTCTTGTAAACGTAATGTTTGAGCTTTTGTCAGGTGAACTGGACAACGGTAGAGGCAGCGCTCGCTTGAACATGTTCAGGCATCTCCACGAGGTGAAGAGTGGGAGAACGTCTTCCCTCAGCCACGAGATACTCGGGTTTGATGCTCAGGTATGTAGTCTGTATCCCATACTCTTCTCACTACTGGTCTCTTGAATAACCACTCTTGATGAACTACTTACACCCCAAAAATTGACGATTTTTGGGGTGTAAGTGGTTCATCAAGATCTTAGAACCAAAGCCAACTTCACCTGCACGTGCACCCTGCTGACTGACAAACGAAGCTCTGGCGAAAAGAGAGGTAGGGAGCGTAATTGTAAGCTACCCGACTGGGGAATGTACCTCCTCCTCACAGAATCCGCAGCCATAATAACAATTCCCTTGAGGGTTGTTGTGTTCCTGCGAGTAAGTGAGGTCACCAGAAAGAAAGGAAGGAGATGCTGCGTTGGCAGCGGGGGTAGCGGCGCGCGAGCAATATTTTATGTTGCAAGCGTTAATATGGCTAACGGTAACCGCTTCACATCAGGCGGGCCGTATGCTTGTCTGCCACCCGACGTAGCATAAAAAAAAAATTGAAGGTTTAACGGCCACGTTGGTCAACTGCGGGTTGGCAGTTCAAGTTAGTCTTGGCCGTAGTACGGACGGTTTAGAACACTTGAGAAGTTATTTTGCGTCCCTTTGTATGTTCTACCGATTGTACAATGGGGTGTGTTCAGAGGAGTTGTTTGACATGTTGCCCACGGCTTCCTTCTACAGTCGTACATACATTAGAACCGAAGTGGTCACGTATTGTGCGGTTCCTGAGATGTTTTCTTCCACGTACTATCAAGCTGTGGAACGAACTGCCTGTTGAGGTTTTTCCAGGAGACTACAGCATTAAAGAAGGTACATAAAGTAATACTATGAACAAAACTTTTTACGTTAGCGAATGGAAGATCTCATAAAAGTAAACATAAACTTTTAGTTACATACGTGTATTCCACAACTTTGTCGTTGTAATACTGATCTGACTGAATATATTGTAGGTACCAACAATACATATAAGGGTTCGTAGTTGGCTAGATGCGAATAATTTAAGGGTACTTACTCACTTTATTTATAATTGGCGATTATTGATGTGATGCATACAAAATACAAACCTGTGACGTCATAACTCAGTAGCCTTTTGTATGGAGCGTTTTCGGGGAAGTCCAAAATTGTGATTTTCAAATTAACATATCTCAAAAGATTTTTGTGCTATCCAAGAAACGCTTTCACCTATGGTTATATTATTGAGACGTCCCTACATATCAAACAGAAAAACATGTTGGTCAAATAGCCTATTCTAACAGATTTACAATTGTTCCAGGGTAATGTAGTTAATTACGGATGTTCAGAGCTAATGACAGCTGAGAGGATCGGCGAGAGGAGCGCCAAGTTGGTCTCGTTCCTGGACCTCGCCGGCCACAGCAAGTACCAGCGAACTACTTTACACGGACTGACCGGCTACTCGCCGCACTATGCCATGCTCGTGGTAAGTTATTTTTATGTTTTTTTCCCGATAGACCCACCAGGGGGACTACCGGGAATTTATAAAAAATGTGATGTCTACTATGTCCATGGGTTATGAAGTCGCTGATTTATGTTTTGCTTATTCAAAGTTAAGATATTTCAAATTAGATCTTGATTATCAAAGCTACAGATCGCAGTAAGTCGTAGACAGGTCATATTTTATGCAATATACTGAGTCTGTCTGGATTTTGAGAGGGCACCAAGTTGGGTCTTAGAACTCGCAGGCCATATCTAGTACTATCAAACCACCTAACTGGCAACTTGTCGCACTATGTCATGCTCGTGGTGAGTTATGTTATGTTTTTCCTAATAGACCCACCAGGGGGGTTATCGGGAATTCATAAAAACACCATTGACAAAAGATTGCTTAATCACTTATGACATATATGTTATGATCTATGGGCATATGTATTCTGATAATAGTTTACAATGGCTCAACAAATCTAACAAGTAATACTCTGTCCGTCTGTTTGTTCAGATCTCAGCAACAGCCGGGATCACTCGCATCACCGAGGAACATCTCGGCCTCCTCCTGGCTTTGGACATGCCGTTCTTCACTGTCATCACTAAATGCGAGTTGGCCTCCTCTGCTGTACAACCGCTCATTGCCAGGCTCGTTTCTCTACTTGCTGATAATAATAGGGTGAGTTTGTATAATGGCGCTAGATGGCGTTGTTTGGCTACTCTACTAGCTGATAATAATAGGGTGAGTTTGTATAATGACGCTAGATGGCGTTGTTTGGCTACTCTACTAGCTAATAATAATAGGGTGAGTTTGTATAATGACGCTAGATGGCGTTGTTTGGCTACTCTACTAGCTGATAATAATAGGGTGAGTTTGTATAATGGCGCTAGATGGCGTTGTTTGGCTACTCTACTAGCTGATAATAATAGGGTGAGTTTGTATAATGGCGCTAGATGGCGTTGTTTGGCTACTCTACTAGCTGATAATAATAGGGTGAGTTTGTCTAATGGCGCTAGATGGCGTTGTTTGGCTACTCTACTAGCTGATAATAATAGGGTGAGTTTGTCTAATGGCGCTAGATGGCGTTGTTTGGCTACTCTACTAGCTGATAATAATAGGGTGAGTTTGTATAATGGCGCTAGATGGCGTTGTTTGGCTACTCTACTAGCTGATAATAATAGGGTGAGTTTGTCTAATGGCGCTAGATGGCGTTGTTTGGCTACTCTACTAGCTGATAATAATAGGGTGCGTTTGTATAATGACGCTAGATGGCGTTGTTTGGCTACTCTACTAGCTGATAATAATAGGGCGAGTTTGAATAATGACGCTAGATGGCGTTGTTTGGCTACTCTACTAGCTAATAATAATAGGGTGAGTTTGTATAATGACGCTAGATGGCGTTGTTTGGCTACTCTACTAGCTGATAATAATAGGGTGAGTTTGTATAATGGCGCTAGATGGCGTTGTTTGGCTACTCTACTAGCTGATAATAATAGGGTGAGTTTGTATAATGGCGCTAGATGGCGTTGTTTGGCTACTCTACTAGCTGATAATAATAGGGTGAGTTTGTATAATGGCGCTAGATGGCGTTGTTTGACTACTCTACTAGCTGATAATAATAGGGTGAGTTTGTATAATGACGCTAAATGGTGTTGTTTGTCAGTTAATTTTGGGGTGTAAGCGGCTCACCACGATTTTTAGAGCCAAAGCCAAGCTGGCGTGAGTATGACGCCAGCTAAGTTCACCAAACACCAGGATATTTGAATTTAGTTGCCGATTGATACTACTAGATGGCGCTATTACATGATCCTGGAATATTTATATTTTTTGTTTTTTTTATATTTGATACTACGTCCGGTGGCTGACATGCATACGGCCCGCCTGATGTGATGCGGTTACCATTAGCGGTTGCCATATTAACGCTTGCAACATAAAATATTGCTCGCGCGCCGCCACCCCCGCTGTCAACGTAGCATTTCCTTCCTTCCTTTCTTTCTTTGTAATTAATTAATTAAATTAAAATAATTTTCATTGTATTATATTTCAGAAACCACTGTTGATAACAGACGAGAATCTCGCTCGCAACTGTGTGGCGCCACAGAAATTAATACTGGACACAATAGACGACGGGACACAACACGGCCGCGAAGCTGTACATGATGAGTAAGTTACGAACTAGGCACTTTGACTCCGAGGTCGCGGGATCGATCCTCTACTACTACTTTATTAGATATATAGGGTGGCCCGAAAATGATGGATTAAACGGAAGGGGGGGATAGGAGACGGTATTTCTGATCAATTTGATTCTCTTCATTGGGGTCCGGAAATTGACGGTTACAAAGTTACAAATTTTTCTAAAATTTTTTGAAAAATCTGAGTTCCCCCCTAAAAAATTATAAAAATTATTCTACAAGGATTTTTTTTTTATCACGTTTCTGATGAATGTACCTCCCCAATAGTACCTTTTTTTAAAAAATGGTAGCGAGTGTGACTTGTAATGAACGATTATGTGAGCAATTTGGTTTTTACAGAAAACTAAATTTGATTTTCAAGAGATGCTCCCCAATAAATATATAACATGGTAACTTAGAGATTTTTCAAAAAATTTGAAAAAAAATTATAACTTCGTTGAAACCTTCAATTTCCGGACCCCAATGAAGAGAGTCAAATCGATCAGAAATACCGTCTCCTATCCCCCCCTTCCGTTTAATCCATCATTTTCGGGCCACCCTGTATATCTAGTAAAGTAGTAGTAGAGGATCGATCCCGCGACCTCGGAGTCAAAGTGACCATTGCTAACTCGCTCAGCGGACTCACGCAACTTCGCCTGCGTGCAGGGATTGAAAGCGGTAAAGGTATAAGGGTATGGTACTGGTATAAAATTACGATATCGTTTTGATATAAAGGTAGAGCCAAAACGGTTGAGAATTGTGGTTACGATACCGGTAAAACAAGAAGTATACCTTTATTTTTTTACGGTACCATTATACCTTTATATTACCAGTACCTTAACCAAAACCATTTCGGTACCGAAAAAATGATGCGACTACGACGCGACGTAGGTATCGATCAAGTACTTACCTACCAATGCGGCCGACATTGTGGAAAGAAAACCTTTATTTTATAATTTAGATATCTAAAAAAATAACGATACCGGTATATTACAATACCGAAATTATTAAGATACCTTTACTTTAAGGTATCGAAATTTAAAGGTATGACGTCATACCTTTAACCGATATATCCAAATTTTTTCGGTTATTCAATCCCTGCCTGCGTGTGACAGAGCATTGAGAGTATAGCGTAACCATTTGAAAGGTTACAATGAGCCATTCTTAAAAGATAGACATACGCTAGCACGGATCTTTTTATATAATTTTTTAAGATGAATAATTCCATAGTATGTACATTGTTGCGTAACTTGAACCGTTTACATGGAAAGCTCGCAAGGAAAGCTCTCAAAAGGAATATTTTTTTCCAATTTTTTGCAACATTTTTCATTGGTGCTGCGCTCCTATTGGTGGTAGCGTGATGTTATATAGCCTATAGCCTTGCTCGAAAAATAGGCTATCTAACACTAAAATAATTTTCCAATTCGAATTAGTAGTTTCTGAGATTATCGACTAGCGTTCCTGAGATTCAACCAAACAGACTAACTCTTCAGCTTTATAATATTAGTATAGATATTTTAAATAATCAGATTGAATGTCCAATGATGATTGAAGTGGCTGGATGTGGAAACCGAAGGATCGCATATGGATAGCATTGAGAAACGTCTATATATCCAAATTTGGAGGCTATGTGGCTTGACCCACTTAATACTTGCCCACTTTCTTAAGGTCATCAGACCCATATCGAGGGGGGGGGGGGGGGGGGGGGCTGTCCTACGAGCGGCCTTCACTCTAATACCTTCTTCCCCTATCTGCCATCAGTTACTCGGCAGATGTGACCGGCCCATTGCCACTTCAGCTTGCAAACTCTGAAGGCTATGTCGGCAACGACGTTGAATTTCTTCGTTCCTGATTCGATCCGCATGTAGGCATCTCCATCGCTTGCTACGCTACCTCATACCTTTTTACTCTGTGGACCAGTTCTAATAGTCGGTGTCCAAAGTCTCTTAAGGCGAGGTGAGCCAGCGCTAGAAACAATATGACAATTCCGCGAGACACTGGCGACTGAAAATCTATTGAATAATCGATTAAAATTTTTAAAGATGTAATAAAAAAAATCTATCGGGTATAATACCTCCAGTTATTTATGTCCTTTTTTTAGTACATGACTTATAATGTCAAATTACTTATTTTAAGAATAACCGAAAATAGAAGATAAAATGACACGAAAAGAGGTAACTTTGTGAATTTATTTTATCGAGTCAACTTCATCAAATGATGTTTCCATCGGATGTATATCCTCAACAATATCAATATAATTTTCCTAGATTTTAATTCTCTGTTTATTACTTTAAAGATGAATTCTAAATTGTGGATTTTGCAGTACCACTGGTACCACCCCGCCTTAAAGCCTGAGTTTCCAATATTATGCTTTTATATATTGCAGCCCTGAAATGGAGTCAGTACCAGTATTCCCAGTGAGCTGTGTCCGTGGAGTGGGTCTGAATGCGCTGCACGCGTATCTGCTCGCGTTACAGCCGCCGACGAGTGGCACTGCCCCGCCAACTGACGACGTAAGTTTATGTTCATAGTAGAACATCTGTCGACCTTCATTAAGGAGGAATTCTGGCTTAAAGGTGTTAGGTTCCTACGCTTTCGTGGTCGGTTACAGGACACCGTGCGGAATAAGCTCACAGTGCCGACTATGCGCGTTTAATTTTAGATAGATTATAATTATGAATATATATTTTTAGTTTAAGGTATTTATCATATGGACTTGTTATGTTCTCTCTGTACATTGCAAATGTCTGAAATAAATGATTATTATTATATGCGGAATTACTTTTATATATGTCAGCAATTTTGAAAGTCAATCAATATATAAATAAATATTTCAGGACAAATTACACACGGCCATCTAGTCCCAAACTAAGCAATGCTTGTACTATGGGTACTAGATAACTGATATTATACTTAAATACATTTTTTTTTGTAAAAACATACGTCATACATAGAAAATACCCAGACCAAGACAAACAGACATGTTCATGCACAAAAATAAATAATAGATAAATAAATAAATATTTCAGGACAATTTACACAGCGCCATCTAGTCCCAAATTAAGCGCAAAGCTTGTGTTATGGGTACTAGACAACTGATAAATGTACTTAAATACATTTTTTTTTGTAAATACATACTTATACTTAATACATAGAAAACACCCAGACCAAGACAAACAGACATGTTCATGCACACTAATGTTTGTCTTGTGCGGAGATCGAACCCGCGATCTCAGAGTCAAAGTGGCCATTGCTAACCATTCGACCACAGGGCTCATTCAACACAATATGGTTGGAAATAAAGTCACTCAATTGACTATTGGTGCCTAGAACGCAAGCCACTGGCTCGGATGACGGTTTGTGGTGGTGGCCATCTTGGATTCCAAATTTATCATAAAGTATTTATGATATAATAAATTTATAATAATGTAATCGTATTCTTCTAGTCAAACGCTTTCATTTGATATCAATATTGAATAGGTTGTGAATAAAATAAGTAATACGTCATTTTGCGGCGACGGCCATCTTGGACCTATTTTCATCAAACATAGCTGAAACATGAGCTGCGTTTGTTTTAGGAGACTTGCGAGTTCCAAATCGATGAAATCTTCCACGTGGGTGACTCCACCGGACCGGTGGTCGGCGGGTTGCTTGCAAGGGGACAGATCTTCGAAGGGGACAATTTGATTATTGGTGAGTATAAAAATAATAGTACGTTATGTTACAAGTGTTTAATGTTGGTGATTACCGCTGAGGCGACATTGAGACCCGAGCCGTAGGTGAGGGTCTTAAGAGAGCCGAGGACGGTACATCAATACACACGTGTATCATATGACTTTTTCAACACACTTGTGAAGAAAATAATACTAAAAAACTATAAAACGAGTTGTGAAAATTTTTTTGCAATGGCTTGAAAAATTTATCAGTTTTTCTATGCATCTAACAATGGCGATTGGCCATAGACTAAAGTAATGAGGTTTCTTTTTTTTACTTTTCGGCTTTTTTTTGGTGGATAGCGTTTTAACCACGTAAAAAATTTAAAGTTTTCTTTATTACAGAGAAAATAAAATAGTAGTTTATGAAACTATTGCATAATAATGGTTCTTAAAAAGGCGAATGTGATAATAGCATCACACGAGTATTTTAAGACCTAATTATGTGCAGTTTCATACACTACTTTATCTAATCTCATGAAAAAAATGATAATAATATTTTAAATAAAACCATGAAGTTAATTTAACAGCTTCATTTCTTACTTATTCATTGATTGATAATAAAAATTAGTAGTGAGGGTTCTCGGAACTCGGAAAGGAAGGATGTACTCCGAAAGGTTTATGCAAAAAAATGCCCTACGTGAATTTTTGGATTACACGCTGGTTGTCACAAACGCATTTCGTCACTTACGCACTTTGAGTATAAATCGACTGGAGATGCCATACGATTTTTCTCTCGAAAAATGGTGAGTTGTGCAGTATTATCGTGCAAAAAACGATCTGATAGCTTAAATTCGCAACAAGATCGCGTTTTCTATCATAGGTAAGTATTTTTACTAACTATTAAATGTGTATTAAAGTACAATCTCCATTTAAAGTAAAAACCGTTGCGATACGTAAACGACAGAGAAATGTAAACATGAATACAGTGGTACAGGCTTTAGGGATGAGACAAAGTCAAAAAAGCGATTCAACATTTGAATGAATCATTCACTCATTCAATTACTGCAGTTCGTATAATAGTCAGATTTTTATTAGATATTGTATTAAATAGTAGGTATAGATGTATGTTACATTTAAATCTTGTAAGGTGAATTAGAAAAATTACCTTTCTCTGGACATACGATGTTGAAATTTTGTCTGAAAATGAAAAGAATTGTTGGCTAAAAAAAAGTAGGTAAAAGCAATACATTTAGTGTGGGACTATGAGTGTATACGTTATACAGATACTATTATTCATAGGCTTTATTTAATATAATTGTATTTCCTTTTAGATTTCCAAAAGATCCCTATATAAAAGAAAAATGGAGAAAATTTTGTAATGACGAAAATGATTCTTGGAAACCTACACATACAAATGTTATCTGTTCGGAGCACTTTACCATAGTAAAAATAGAGAAGTAAGGTAACTTCATACAAACGCACCGAGCGCGGTTTGTATGTGAGCGCGCCCGTACGTATTGGTCGTCGCACGCACACACTGACAACATTTGTAGGAGTTTATATGGAGCGCCAGTCGGGATTAGGGCTGCGTCGTACGCCAAACCGTCCGCTCCCACGCAAGATTCGCGCCTGCGCTGACGTTCGTTAATAATTTTAACATTTAGGTACCTACCTACGTCGTATATAACTACAAATACGTTAAAGATGGCTACAAAGTCGACTAGCCATAAAAAAACATTGCAGTGTTCATGGATGTCTCGGATACCCTAACCATTCGGCCACCGACACTCCTAATAATCATATTATAAGTGTGTAAATTAAAAAGTAATAAAAATAGTTTAGTGTAAAAAATAATATATAATAGGTACTTAATAAAAATATATTTTCATAATAATTTAGATTATTTGAATAAATATTATGATTCAGTAAAGCTACGTTTTAATTAATCCTATTCCTATTTAGACCGTAATTTTTCTAATCACTAAACAGATAACATGAAGTAGGTTTTATCAGATGGTAGGAGTCCGCCTGGGTGAGGACAACAGCCTTATCTATTACTGCCGCCAAGCAACAATGCTTGCATTGTTGTGTTTTGTGTTCCGGTTTGAAGGACAACGCACCTGCGATTCTGCATTTTTGTTGCCAACAGCTTGAATGCGTGAATCGTGGATGTTATGGGCGACAGTTACCGCTCACCATCAGATGGGCTGTCTGCTCGTTTGTCACTGAGTAAGCATGCATTAAAATGTAGGTAATGAAAAAATTCCAGTCACTCCTGGTGTATGTACAAAAATAATTATTTTTATTAAAAACGGGACCCTATTACTAAGACTCCGGTGTCCGTCTGTCTGTCCGTCTGTCACCAAGGGCTGTAAGTATCTCATGAAACGTGGTAGCTAGACAGTTAAAATTTTCACAAATGATGTATTTCTGTTGGCGCTATAATAACAAATACTAAAAACAGAATAAAATTAATATTTAAGGAGGGCTCCCATACAACAAACGTGATTGTGTGTCGTTTTTGGTACGGAACCCTTCGTGACCGAGTCCGACTCGCACTTGGCCGGTCTTTTGTTACAGATCCCTAAGACTTACCCTA
Source organism: Hypsopygia costalis (assembly GCA_937001555.2). Lineage (NCBI taxonomy): Eukaryota > Metazoa > Arthropoda > Insecta > Lepidoptera > Pyralidae > Hypsopygia > Hypsopygia costalis. The sequence continues at coordinate 4,382,275 of OW443355.2, forward strand.
CTTAATTTTGTATTTTGTACCTTACTTAATTTTGTATAATAGAGATTGACTAAGTATTTTTGACGGTTGAATAAACTATTAAGCGACAGCCCTACGTGTTTAGGCTATTATCTCTTCCGCTCGGGGCTTGAGTTGTACTACTTCTCTATTTTTATTATGACTTTACTCCGGAAAGCTACAAAAATGCTAATAACAGAAAGACATTGATTGAAGGTGCAATACCTTCTTTACGACTCTGTCCTTGTTTGGTGAGTCAGTATTTTTTTTTTTCTTAAATCTTTGACTACTTCAATATATGTAGTAGGTATACATTTAATTTTTAAACCCGGGTATTTTTCCGATAAAATCAAATAAAGGATAAAAATTTAAATATTGCTCCATTTTTGCCCCACAAATCCATTTCAAAATTTGTAAAAAAAAAGTAGACCCCAAGAAATGTATTCGTCACGTATACAATAAACTTATTCATTTTAAAAATCAATAAAAATACTAATTAATGAAAACCGTCTTAATCGGGTTTTAGAAATCCCTACATGAGAATTTAATTTAAATAAATATGTGGCCATTATAATTAAATTAACCATTTGTTTTATTGCTTTCCCTTTGCTCATTCATATGTTTAAATAACTTTATATGTGGGGACAGATGACCCTTACTTATTATAATATAATTTCATATACATAGGTTCTTACAAATACCAATGTACTTTATATAATACTAGCTACGCCCCGCGGCTTCACCTGCGTTAGAAAAGTATCCTATGCTATTCCCCGGGACTCAAACTATCTCCATACCAAATTTCATCTAAATCCGATTAGCCGTTATTGCGTGATTGAGTAACAACCAAAGATCTAAACATCCAAACGAAGATGTTTGGATCTTTGGATGTTCACATTTAAAATATTAAATAAGGATATCTGTTAAAAATTCAATTGACAATATTTCATGTTCTCAAACAGGGTTTTGTCCAATAAAATCAAATAAAGGATAAGAAATTATTTAAGCAACTGTATGAAGGGATACAAGTGCGTAGCTGGGTTTTTAGATGGGCGTACGCTCTTTTCTTGAAGGTTGTTTCCACTGACCTCTATACTACAAGTACGTACGTAGTCCAGCGTACTCGTATAATAGAAGACAGTGGTTGTATCAGCCCGGTAAAATCGCGGGCGACAGTTCATACCACAGTTTAGCTGCACGAGAGTGCTAATGACACAAAGACACATAAATACAGACAGACATACATACAAACAAACATATTTTTTGAATAATATCTTTAATGTACAGTATTTTCACTTTTACAATTTTATAATAAATAGTATAAGACAATTCAGTTCATTCATCAAACTGATTTGACTCATTCTACAGATGTTGCCCATCACTAACTTTTTCGTATGTGTGCTGCATAGTTACATGAAAACTGTGTATGTGGGCGGGTAATTTTTGATGTGTTGATTTTTTTTGTAGTGTGCGTTTATCGCAACAGCAAAATTTGTGAATGCGAGTTAATTACATCTTTTGGTGGTGTGCTGTACGTGTTTACCTCGCCCCCCGCTAAAAATGGTGAAAAAATTTGTTCGAAGAGTTTCGTTATGGCATCTCCAGTCGATTTATACTCAAAGCTTACGCATTATGTCAATTTACGCTGTTCGCCATAAACGGGATTCGTCACACACGCAGTTTGCCACCTACGCAGTTCGCCACAGACAATACAATACAATACAATACAATAACGCTTTATTGCACCAAATAAAATACAGACACAAAATAAAACAAAAGATAATACAATAGGCGGTCTTATCGCTATAAGCAATCTCTTCCAGACACATTGTCACATACCCAATTTCGATCCTATTGTACATGTTACATAATTGGCACATTCACACTAAAAATACACTAAAAAAACAACTTTTTGTACAAAAAAGCTGTATTTTTTTCGTGATCAGAGAATCGTCCTTATAGGTAAAGTTACGTCGAACTCGAACCGCGTCTGTGACGAACCGCGTATATGACGAATCGCGTATATGACCAATCGCATATGTGACGAACTGCTTGTGAGACGAATCGCGAAAGTGACCAATTACGTAAATAAGATCGGCGATAACGAAATGCGTTTGTGACAACCAGCGTGTAATCCGAATTTTGAATTTTTTGGATTTGTATGATTTTTCACGCCTCTATTGTAGTTATCTTTCTGTAGTTAAGTATCAGGGGTTTAGTAAATCATCATCATTATGTCATTTTAGTCTCCACTACAGGAGCACGACGCTCTCTCGTCCGTCCCAGATAGAATTCGGCCTACAGGAGGATTTGGCCTACACTCCCCACGCTGGCCAGACGGGTTGGGGAGGCCTGATCGATGTTTTGTAATTTATTTATTTTAGTAAATGAGAGATTGTAATTGTTAGGGCCGATGGACACGGGCGAGTTCGTGTCGATCACGGTGCGCAGCATCTACCGCAACCGCGTGCCCAGCGGCGCCGTGCGCGCCGGACAGTGCGCCTCGCTCGGGCTGTCGCCGCGCCCGGACAGGCTGCGGCCCGGACAGGTGAGGACAGGTGCGGCCGGACAGTGGCCTCGCTCGGGCTGGCGCCGCGCCCGGACAGGCTGCGGCCCGGTCAGGTGTGGACAGGTGCAGCCGGACAGTGGTCTCGCTCGAGCTGGCGCCGCGCCCGGACAGACTGCGCCCCGGACAGGTGAGGACAGGTGCGGCCGGACAGTGGCCTCGCTCGAGCTGGCGCCGCGCCCGGACAGGCTGCGGCCCGGACAGACAGATGGGGCTGCGGCCGGTCAGGTGAGACGGGACTGCGGTCGGACAGGTGAGACGGATCTGCAGCCGGACAGGTGAGACGGGGCTGCGGTCGGACAGGTGAGACGGGGCTGCGGCCGGTCAGGCGAGACGGGGCTGCGGTCGGACAGGTGAGACGGGGCTGCGGCCGGTCAGGCGAGACGGGGCTGCGGTCGGACAGGTGAGACGGGGCTGCGGCCGGACAGGTGAGACGGGGCTGCGGCCGGACAGGTGAGACGGGGCTGCGGCCGGACAGGTGAGACGGGGCTGCGGCCGGACAGGTGAGACGGGGCTGCGGTCGGACAGGTGAGACGGGGCTGCGGTCGGACAGGTGAGACGGGGCTGCGGCCGGTCAGGCGAGATGGGGCTGCGGTCGGACAGGTGAGACGGGGCTGCGGCCGGTCAGGCGAGACGGGGCTGCGGTCGGACAGGTGAGACGGGGCTGCGGCCGGACAGGTGAGACGGGGCTGCGGCCGGACAGGTGAGACGGGGCTGCGGCCGGACAGGTGAGACGGGGCTGCGGTCGGACAGGGCTGGGAACTTTCCGCCCGCGCACGTTACTAAGTGCAAAAATGCTCACATAAACACGTGTGCGGAGGAGCACACTACCATATGGAAGCAATCCAAAAAATCGAATGATTACAAAATCGGGGGATACAGTTTGGTGTTGCAGCTACATATCTGTCATCTCCATCCAGAGTTCAATCACTCCACTGGATAGATGAAGGATCAGAGAATTTGTTACGCTAAGTAAGGACTATGGAGGCGTGGGAGAGGAGAAAGCGCTGCCATTTTGATTGAATTTTAGTTCATATAACGTATTCATGTACAACACATGGCCGTGTCCATGACACAGCCTCACCCTATTTTTAGGGTTCCGTACCCAAAGGGCAAAACGGACTCTATTACTGAGACTCCGCTGTCAGTCTGCCCGTGAAATTTTCACAGAATATGTATTTCTGTTGCCGCTATAACAACAAATATTAAAAAGCGTAATAAAATAAATATTCAAACACCATCTGTTTTTTTTTTCTTTATTTAGGTAAACAAACAATAACACAATGGGTTTTACTAACAGGCGTAGTTTAAAGAATAACAGTAATTGTGCTATCAGCACCGTTTACCGCAGATAACTTCACAAATTAGAAAGAGCAGTGAACATTATAAATCGACATACAACTTCAGCAAATACTGAGAACTACATATTGACGATAACTATATTATTTGTTTAGCTTGATAATGCCTTAGCGGCGAAACCGGTCGGTAATATTAAATATAATAACGTGGAATAGTACAAGTGCTTTATTACATTATGATAATTAAAGGGGCTCCCATACAACAAACGTGATTTTTTTTGCTCGTTCTTGCTCGGAATTTGATAACGGCAATAGCGGCTTGAAATACTCACATAATATTTAGTTTAAATTAAAATAAAACAAATATTTAAGGGGGTTCCCATACAACAAACGTGATTTTTTTTGCTGGATTTTATAGATAATGGTACGGAACTCTTCGTGCGCGAGTCCGACTCACACTTGGCCGGTTTTTTTTCTTTCGTGGCGTGAGTCTAATTTTTAATTATTGTTTCTTCTATCGTAGGTACTGTTAGCTCGACCGGCTACCATCGCTCCCCCGAGGCCCAGGTTTGGGGGCTGTGAGCCAGGGCTGTGCAAAGCCAATAATGCTGTAAGTACTCTACTATATCGTCTTATATAGGTGAAAATCGAATAGCAGATGTATTGAAAAACATACGTTTTAATTTTTGATTCAATTTGCATTTATCTTAGGGTTGTAACAGAACTTCGCCTCCGCCTCCGTTACTGCGGAAGTTCCGCAAGAAATCGTACCTTCGCTTCCGCCTCCGCCTCCGTACAATTTTTGCGGAGTTGTAACGGAGGTTTATTTATGTAATCATAGAACAATAACGCGCGGTAAAAACTATTAAAAGACATTAATTCCAGATTTTGTGTTAGTTTTGATTGATTTGAAGGTAATGTTTATTTACGAGTATATGTTTACTTAAGTGATTTGAAATGAAAACTTGGTACTGAGTTTTAATGCACCATAAATTATAATTTTTTCTACATCCACTTTCACCTTCGCCTCCGCATCCGCGGAGGTGAGACAGGTCGCCTCCGCATCCGCCTCCGCCTCCGCTAAGTAGGCCTCCGTTACAACCCTAATTTATCTTATGTTAATATTGTTTTATAAGTATGTATTTAAAAAAAATCTGTTGTCTGTAAAGTCGCTTTACTGACGATAGTTGAACGTGACAACGTCATAAGAAAATACTAATGGAATGTTTGCATTATTGAAAAGAAATTTTTAATGGAACGCCTCAGAGCGAGGTAACGCCGCATGCGTCATGTATTTTCGTGCGTGCAGCCGGCTCCATCGAATTATAAGACGTTGTCACGTCAAAAAGTGTATATAAGTACATTTATCAGTTGTCTAGTACCCATAACACAAGCTTTGCGCTTAATTTGGGACTAGATGGCGCTGTGTAAATTGTCCAGAAATATTTATTTATTATTTTTTAATATTTCTTCTTCTTCTTCGTCAACCTTCATTCTTCACACTGCTGGGATACGGGTTTCTCCTCAATGGTCACTCCTGGATATGAATAGGCTCCAAAACCACTGAACCGATTTTGATGAAACTCGTCGCAATTAAAGACTTCGACATACTTGAGGTTTGTGTCGAAAAAAAATTGAGACCGATCATGTCCTTGAGGAATGATCATCAAATACATTTTCCATTGTATACTCATGAAATGAATGGAGACATAGCGAGTCTACTAGCTCCACTTAACTTCGATTTTTTTTTATACTAGGTCGGGTGGCAGACAAGCACACGGCCCGCCTGATGTGAAGCGTAGCCATATTAACGCTTGCAACATATATTAAAATATTGCTCGCGCGCCGCCACCCCCGCTGCTAACGCAGCATTTCCTTCCTTTCTTTCTGGTGACCTCACTCACTCGCAGGAACACAACAACCCTAGAGGGAATTGTTATTTGGCTGCGGTATTCTGTGAGGTGGAGGTACATTCCGCAGTCGGGTAGATTACAATTCCGCTCCCTACCTCTCTTTTCGCCAGAGCTTCGTTTGTCAGTCAGCAGGGTGCACCACGTGCAGGTGAAGTTGGCTTTGGTTCAAAGATCTTGATGAACCACTTACACCCCAAAATTCTATTTCGGCCCCGTGGGCTAGAATCCGGCCTAGTATGTATGTATGAAAAAATGTGTACTTAAGTATTATATCAGTTATCTAGTACTCACAGCATAAGCTTTGCTTAGTTTGGGACTAGATGGCAGTGTGTAATTTGTCCAGGAATATTTATTATTGTCTAATAAAAATTATTTACTTACAGGTACAAGAAATAATAAGTAAATCTCAAAATAACGCACAAAACAAGAAGAATGTCCGTCGGAAAAATAAGAATCTACTTCAAGATCTGGCGATAGTCGAGAACTCACTCGCAAAGGACTTGCCCAACGAGCGGAACATCTACAAGTAAGGATATAGTTACAAAATATTCAGATTTCCAGTTTTATCCACAACGGAGTTATAGAGGGTCGAAAATGACCTGAATTGCTTCAAGAAAAGGATGGTACAATAGGCTATTTGACTAACATTTTTTTCGGTTTGATATGTAGGGACGTCCCCATAATATAACCATAGGTGAAAGAATTACTTCGATAGCACAAAAATCTCTCGAGATATGGTAATTTGAAAATCACAATTTTTAGACTGCCCCAAAACGCTCCATACAAAAGACTACCGAATTATGACGTCACAGGTTTGTATTTTGTATGCTTCAAATCAGAAATTTGTACGACAGCTATGTTAAATATTACGTTTATGTAATTAGTATCATAATAAAAGTTAAAGTATTTTTATTGCTTCTCCAATGGAAATATTATTTTTTAATAATTGCATACTTTTAAAATGGACTTTCCCGCCAAACTTTGATTGACGCTAAAAAAAGTCTGACTGAAGATATTAGAATGAAAGTTTGCAGATCTTTATAGTTTTGTGTATTTTACGATATTGTTAAATAATTTATACAATTTTTAAACATTGGAAAATAGCCTATTGTGCCACTTTTTGCTCGACTTGGCGGGGGTGCACTGCCGTGTCCCCAGATATGTCATAAATTCAGCCGCTGATAGGTATTGAAAATTAAAAGTCAATGAATAGGATTGGAAATAAAATCACTCAATTGACTGTTGGTGCCTAGAACGCAAGCCAATGGCTCGGATGACGGCTGCGACGAGGGCGGGCGATGTGGGGCGAACAGATAAAAGCACACACACAGACACAGCGCCACTACGTGGACAGCAATTAGGCTTGCCAACTTCAAAATACGAATTAGCGGGAATGAGGGTCTTTTGGCAGCACTGTAGCGTAGTGTCCAATCATCTGTCAATTCATAGCATCTTGTCAAATGTCTTGTTGACGTCTTGTGTTGTCTTGTCGTCTTGAAGTTTCACTGTCAATAAATTCAGTACAATTTGACAATCTGGACCCGACGCCTACCTAGCGACATCTGGCGTCAGAAAAAATATCAAAGATCCCCATTGTTGACTTCAAATGCGGGCCAAGGATTTATAAAGCGGGATCTAATGAATTTTGTTTAGAATACAAAAAACGTGAGCTTTTCTTTGTAAATCAGGAATAAAATAAGACACCTTGTTAGTTAAATAATAGTAAACATTTACTAAAAAAAAAAGACAGTTATAGACTATAATTATAGTGTAATTTATGCAATTTATCGTGGAAACTATAAGTTACTTTTTAAACGAGTATTTGTCTTGAGATTGCACATTTGATATGTGCGTCCCGCTCACACGCTGAGCGGGACGTCTTGTTAAGGGTCTCAGAAACGGGACGTCCCGAGTATAGCAGGACGGTTGGCAATCCTGGCCAATACTGGCCGTGTGGTTTCCGGCAGACTAGAAAGAATCACTCCGTCTCTTCCCGTGGATGTCGTACAAGGCGACTAAGGAAAATCCATTATAAAACATCGATCAGGCCTCCCCAACCCGTCTGGCCAGAGTGGGGTGTGTAGGCCAAATCCTCCTTCTGTCTGGGACAGACGAGAGAGGGTCGTGCTTCTAGCTAGTGGAGACTAAAATGACCTGATGATTATGGCAACCCTAACAGCAATAAACATTGTCTGTGCGTGTTTGTTGTGCTTTAATGTTGTCTAGGAGTTTCACAATGATGCGTCCACAGTAGAGAGAAATCTCTCTCCTGCGACATATATATAATATAATTCATATTATTGGAATGGATGTGTTACTAACAAACTCAATGTTTTTGGTCCCCAATAGTGTTAGATATTTAAAATCCGTGGTGTACGGCAGTTGAGCTTCACTTGATTAGCCATCTCTTTTAATGCCTTACTCTCTGCTGTCTCTCACATTACCGATATTATATCTCACATTCTCACATTACCGTCATAGTCTAGCGTAACGCGAAAAGACCCATGGGTCAAATAACCACATTTTTAGGGTTCCGTACCCAAAGGGTACAAAGGAACCCTATTACTAAGGCTCCGCTGTCCGTCCGTCCGTCCGTCTGTAACCAGGCTGTATCTCATGAACCGTGATAGTTAGACAGTAGAAATTTTCACAGATGATGTATTTCTGTCGCCGCTATAATAACAAATACTAAAACACAGAATAAAATAAATATTTAAGGGGGCTCCCATACAACAAACGTGATTTTTTTTGCTCCTTTTTGCAATTGATAACGGCAATAGGTAGACGCTTGAAATACTCACATAATATTTATTTATATATTCACTTTAAAAATAAACAGTTAAACAAAAATAAAACAAATATATAGAGTGGGCTACCATACAATAAACGTGATTTTATTGCCGTTTTTAGAGATAATGGTACGGAACCCTTCGTGTGCGAGTCCGACTCGCACTTGGCCGGTTTTTTAATATCAGTTGAAACATCTAATACTTTTTTTCAGGCCAGACGGTGTGGATGGTAACGTTGACGGTGACGGTGACGCGGTGTACCGTGGCGACGAGTGCGTGTGTGGCGACCAGGTCTACCTCGATGACCCTAACAACCCCAGAGGATGCTTGTTCTTCCAGGTAATCGGCCACCTGTTGCTGGAATAATTTTCCTCCCTCAATTTAAGGCGTTTACTTACTACACTATATGCATATATTTCTTCTGCTTGTTCGTTGTTATTCACATTTATTGAGTGGAGTGAGCTGAACGCTTATATACGCCGAAAAGGCATTCTTGGAAATGAATAGGCTCCAAAACCACACAATTTAACTTTTAAATTGTGTTAATCAAATTGTGTTAATTTAACACAAAAATTAACACAATTTGAGGGTAGGGGAGGGGGGGGGGGGGGATGTCTTGTAAAACGTTACGATGCGTTATAGAGGCGGGAGGGCGGTTCAAACAACGTGTTACGTATCATTGTTATTTTATTTATATAAAAAACTACAGAATTAAATACTTACCAAAAAAGGTTAACGAATTTTAGCGACTATATTTTTTATAATATTTTTTGAATTTGTGTCATTTTTATATTGCTATAGATTGTAAATTTATAAAAAATAATCTACAAAAGAGGCACATAACAGCTGGCGAGACTGCCAGCAACACATGTCCTTGTGGAATGATCATCAAATACATTTTCCATTGAAATCAATGGGATACATACACTCAGTGAATCTACTCGCTCCACTCAACCTCGATTTCGGCCCCGAGGGCTAGAATCAGGTCTAGTAATATTAGTAGGGATATCATCATCATCAGGTCATTTTAGTCTCCACTACAGGAGCACGACCCTCTCTTGTCCGTACTAGATAGATGGAGGATTTGGCCTACACTCCCCACGCTGGCCAGACGGGTTGGGGAGGCCTGATCGATGTCGTACAAGGCGACTACATTAGTATATCCCTTAGTTGCCTTGTACGACATCCACGGGAAGAGACGGAGTGATTCTAGTCTGCCGGAAACCACACGGCCACACGTAGGGATGTACGTTTGTTTAAACATTTGTTTATATATATTTGTTTATTATCGTTGCAGGCGACAGTCCAAGTCTTAAGTCACTCCACCGCCATCTACCCGGGCTTCCAGTGCTCCGTGCACGTCGGGAATGTGCGACAAACAGCTATTATACAGGTATTTATTTTAACGTTACAAAGAGCTCGTGAGTTTAATCGATCACGCAAGTTAAGCAACGTTGGGTCGAACAATAAAGAATAATAACTAAATCGGGGGATAGAGTTTGGTGTTGCAGTTACTCTATCTATCATCTCCATACAAAATTCAATCACACCGCTGGATAGATGAAGGATCAAAGAATTTATTACGCTAAGTAAGGACTATGGAATATCACGTGCGGGGAAGGGGGAAGCGCTGCCCAGCTAAACCCCATTATTTTTAATAAGAGAGTGGCAAACAAGCATGTGGGGTCACCTGATGGAAATCAATCACCACCGCCCACGTGAGATCAGCCCCCTTACCACCATCTCTTATTGTGATTCAATAACTGAATAGATTACTTATTCATACCGATGAATAAGCGACTCAATTTCAAATGAATAGGCTCCAAAACCACTGTACTGATTAACTCTGTTCCATTTGAAATAGAGTCGCTTGTTCATTGGTATGAATAAGCAATCTATTCTGTTATTGAATCGCAATAAGAGATGGTGGTAAGGGGGCAGCAACACCAAGTGGTTTTGGGGTGTAAGTGGTTCATCAAGATCTTTGAACCAAAGCCAACTTCACCTGCATGCGGTGCACCCTGCTGACTGACAATCGAAGCTCTGGCGAAAAGAGAGGTAGGGAGCGTAATTGTAAGCTACCCGACTGGGGAATGTACCTCCACCTCACAGAATACCGCAGCCAAATAACGGTTCCCTTGAGGGTTGTTGTGTTCCTGCGAGTGAGTGAGGTCACCAGAAAGGAAGGAGATGCTGTGTTGGCAGAGGGGGTGGCAGCGCGCGAGCGATATTTCAGGTTGCGAGCGTCAATATTGCTACGGTAACCTCTTCATATCAGGTGGGCCGTATGCTTGTCTGCCATCCGAAGTAGTATAAAAAAAAAGAAAAAAAAAGTGGTTCGATCCGTTGTCAGTCTTTTAATTTATCCAGGAATATTTATTTATAATTTTTTCCAGGGCATTATGTCTCGTAACAGTCTCCTTCGCGCGGACGAGTCTGCCTCCGTTTTGTTCCGTTTCGTCCGCTGCCCTGAACATCTCGTCCGAGGGAGGAGGCTACTGTTCACCGCCGGACTTGGCACCAGGTGGGTTCTGTTAGTATTTATAATAGTGAACAGAAAAAAAAAGACGTGTGGCACTCGGGGACTGCCGCGGTAAAGCTATTGCATAGCATTTTGTATCAACTTATGCAATTATAATTTTATTTATTTATTTTATTCATGCAGTATTGCTTTTTCTTTGATATTAATTCAAGTTACACTTTTTGAGCGTGGTGACCGATAAGAAAACAAATTTTTCTATTATTAAATAAATAAAACGAGTTTCGTAGAGTCGTACAATACGTCTAATCGCACGCACACAACGCCGTGTCGAAGACTGCCGAACTGAAACGACGTTAGACGATGCACGGCCTTCAAGCCACACCTCCTTGCCCGTCGGAGTGGGGAGCGTGAGGTTTTTTCGTTACGGAATTTCTGGATTCGGTCCCCGCGCTCAAGGCCCGCGATAGAAGCTATGCAATAGCTTAAAAATCAAGGTCTTGTTAGTCTAAACTAATATTATAAAGAGGTAAGATTTGTTTGTTTGTTTGTAACGAATAGGCTCCGAAACTACTGGACCGATTTCAAAAATTCTTTCACCAATAGAAAGCTACATTATCAGGGAGTTACATAGGCTATATTTTGATTTCGAAAAAATTAGGGATCCGTAAGAAAATTGCAATATTTTGTCCACCCGTGCGAAGCCGGCACGGGCCGCTAGTTGATAATAAAAAGGAAACTAAAAAGTTTCGCTCATCAGAAACTCGGTGCCTTAGTGTTTTTTTTTATACTCCGTCGGGTAACAGACAAGCATACGACCTGCCTGATGGGAAGCGGTTCACAACAACAAATATGGCAAATATCGTGTACGGTTTACCCGCACACAAACGTAATATCCATGCCTACATAGATATAACAATTACTTCAAGATAAATTTAGCATAGCTTGCAATATGCGCCGTATTGCAACATAGCCACCTATGTTGCAATTAGGTGAAGACAATTTATTAAATTAGTGTACGTTTAACACTCGACGGGTTTGGTCATTTTAGCTCTCTTCGGAGTCACCCAACCCTCAGCTCAGCCCAGCAGCATCAGCTCTTAACATAAGCATAGCTCTATGTAAAGGTCCCCATCATGGTCCCTTACAATCGTGCTGTCAAGTTGACAGTGTCAACGCAAGGAATTCCTACCTTCCTGGAGACCTCACTTACTAGCATGTAAACTGTGAGGTGGAAACTGTGTATTCTGTGAGGTGGAGGTACATACCCCACTCGGGTAGCTTACAATTACGCTCCCTACCTCTCTTTTACTTAATGTTATGATATGGCGTCGAAAGGGTCAATTAATAAATAGTACTTTTTTGTTTCAGAGCTATCGGACGAGTAACGCAAGTCTTTCCCTACATACCGTGAACATAAAAAAAAATGGTTTCTGGAATATTATTTGCAATTAAGCGTTGGTTGCAATAAGTAAGCACGCTCGCCTACGTTCGCCTATTTTCACCATAGAGATGGGAGTTTAAATTAAATTTATTATAGAATGATTAAATGAAAAAAAAATCTAGAAGAAATATTAATTAAACATATTGTTTTAAATGTTGAAACACTTACGGCCAAGCCGTGGGAAATTGCACGAAAAAAAAAAGAAATATAGTTAGTAATTTCATGAAAAAAGAAAAAAACAAATTTTGTATTGACTATCATTTATATATTAATTGATTAATTGCTTGATAATTAAATTAATTATTTAATAATTAATGACTACTTAAGAGCCATATTACATTTTGACTGTAATTTTTGCGTAAAATGGCCAATTTTGGCGTTCTTGATCTCGGAAACAAAAATACATTAATAATGTTGACTTATTGAATAGTACAGAATAGCTATTGGCATAGTACATAGCGGCCTCGATTTTTGAAAATTTTGCTTAACTTTTTAAATAAACCCAAAATTGTAGAGAAAGATTTCACTATTTTGAGCTCCTGGATTGTACTACTGTTCCAAAGAAATGAAATAAAAAAAATAGAATGTTATTTGTTATATAGTCGTATAGTACATAGCGGCCTCGGAATATTGAAATATCATTGATTTAATATAGAAAAAAAACATTCTTTTAACCAAAAAACTTCGAAAATCGCTTTAAGTAAAATGTCATTTTCTCGAATAAACGATAATATTATTGAGCAAAATTTATACGAGAATAATTGTTACTTCATGATGAATAAACTTTGTAGCATGAATTTATTATCTTATTTCAATTAAAACGATAAATATAACTTCAAAATTACTACAAAAAACGATGCACCGGCGGCCTTCACGGGTTTAGTACTGCGCGAGAGCTCGTCAGCGTGCAAATGTAATAGGGCTCTTAATATTAATTTATCTATCCGTCTAAGAATTGTAATGCATTACAAATTAAATTAATTCTTATATATTGTACACATAATTGTAAGTTAATTGTTGTAATATTGTAAAGTATGAGTGCAAATTCCTTGAGTTTGTATGTATGTGGAGGGTAATCTCCGAAACTACTTATTTACTTAAGTCTTTCTTAATTTGAAAGGTATATTATTATAGATCAGGGGTTCTCAACCGGTGGTCCGTGAGAGGTAAAAATACGGTCCGTGATACAAACTTATAATGAAAGAAATTAGCACTATCTTACAAAATACTAACAAGTCGAGTTATAGAATAATGAATTTATATGACACTTGGGGACCCACTCCAAACAAGAACCTCGTAGTGGTCCGCGAACAAAAAAAGATTGGGAACCACTGTTATAGATGAACATAGCATATACAATTTAAGTCAGGCGTAGACAGGGCGAGCTTCTAGTATAACAATCCTCCCTTTATGTATAATATTAATATAGTAATAAATTTTGTCTATGTTCCAAAGGCTGTTTGTTCTGTTCTTGAACGAATATCTTTTTCATATTTGTTTTCCGGCCCTGGATACTAGAGCCGTTATGCTCTTTAAATCTCACCTTTTGTATTTCAAACAATACATTATCGATATGCTAAGACCAATAGTATCGATGTAATAATATATATATTATTAATAATAATATTATATGTATATAATATAATATCATTTTCCTAGTTCAATTATTCTTTAACACACTGTGGCAATATTTCCAACGCCTGTCGAAACCTGCTCATGAGTATATTGATGTACCTATCCTGGAACAGGTCACGGCGTGCGTATACCATGACATTAAACTTCTCTAGGGGGGCTCTACGCGTTGGATCCATATCCCCTCGCAAACCTTTCAAAGGACGGGGTTAAATCCGGTGAGTTTAAAATATATTAATAATAAATTTATTTATTTCTCCTCACAAGTAAGTTATTAGCAATTTTAAAGGTAGTAGAATAAAAAATTGGTACTATGGTATCCTATTATCGTGACGATTCCTATTTATATTTGAAGTCCTGCTGACCCCTTCTTGTGATAAGAAAGTTTATGTAGTAAATTGAATTTATTAATAATTAATTCATAAATGCAGTTAACCCTTAATTGGTATCGTGGGGTTCGCGTGGACCCCATGCGTGATCTTTTTAAGATTTTCTACAAATCTAAACACTGTGTGCAGCTGTTACTTTAAGTTATAACTAGTTGTATACAAAAACAAAAAGTTATTTAAGTATAAAATCAGTTATCTAGTACCCATAGACAAGCTTTGCTTAGTTTGGTGCTAGATGGCCGTGTGTAATTTGTCCAGGAATATTTATTATTTGTTATAATTAGAGCCTTTAAAAGTATTTATTCTCCATATATTGGTTTATATAGATAGAAAAAGAAAATAAATTATTTTGTTAAAAACTTTCAAAAGACAACTGTTTTCTGATTTTTGTAACAATAGCAAGAAAAGAAAAAACAAATGTAATATTTTTGTGATTGTAACTAAGGAAAATTACGATAGTATATACTCTTTAATTGTCCCGTCCCTGCCCTTCCAGTCCCGTCCTGTCCCTTCTCATCCCATCCCATGGATTGGCCTCATTCGCTGGTTCAGGATTGCGTAGCTTGCTATTGAGAAAGCGCATAGCTTTCTCAATAGCAAGCTACGCAATCCTGAACGCTATGCGATAAATTCAAGAAGTAGTGTAACAAAATTCTTATTTTATTCTAATAAATGTCTTGAAATCTAAACATATTTTTATCACAGTCAGAATTTACTTACAAAATTAAATTATTAGAAAACTAAGTTAAACCAAAACTAAACTAAAAATTTATATATCACTAGCTGACCCGGCAAACGTTGTTTTGCCATATTAATGTAGGGGTTGATGGTAGAAGGGGGAAAATTTGAAGTTTTTGTATGAATTTTTCAATGTATTTAAAAATTCTTGAAATTTATTGAATAATTCATACAATTTCAAATTTAAATAAAATAAAAATAAAAGAAATTGTCTATAAAATAAATTATTTAGGGGTATGAAAAATAGATGTTGGCCGATTCTCAGACCTACCCGATATGCACACTACATTTCACAAAAATCGGTCCAGCCGTTTCGGAGGAGTTTGTAACAAACATCGCGACACGAGAATTTTATATATCAGAAGATATCTATAACAATATTCTATAATTTAAGTACTTAACTAGTCAGATTGTTTAAATTTACTTGCTAGAAAATATTTTGTCCGCGGGGTCCGCGCGGCCCCCACTTAACCTGAACTTGACCATAACACTAAAGATTTTCGAGCGTGCCTTATTTCGGCACAGCCCAGGACTCAGATCTTGATTTTAACTTAACAGAAAATTTGTCGTTAATTTGTCGATATTTGTCGCCAAAGGAGAAAATTTGTCGCTCTCCCGTTAAGAGCTATAAGGTTTTTTTTGTGGCAGTGCCGAAAGTTACACGTATTTTAATAATTCACGTCGTAGTCCGAAGCCTATATCAGCTTTTTATTTTTTATAAAAATGTATCTTTTTTTTCATTACTAAAATAAATTATCCTAAATTTATTCCTGTGCATTTGTTCCTAAATTTATTAGGGGGATTTCGGACCGAAAAAGGTTAAGAAACGCTGTACTAGACGATATCATTATATTATATTATGATTGAATTTTATATTGTTCTGACGAGCTGTGATCCGCAATACCGGACGTATTATGTGGATGGAATATTAATTTGACATTTAATACGAACCATTTTGAACCTTACGCCGCCTACATAAGTACCAGTAAATCTGATCATCCTCATAATGCTTTGTGGTAGAGTCTCATCTCTAGAGGAGTGAACGGCGACTATGAATGTAATAATGTCATTCAATCATTCACGCTAAAACTATTTTGTGCACTTTGAAATTTTCAAAAACTGTTTCGAATAAAAGAAATATATGCAAAACAAAAAGTCGTTTTATTTTACAAAAGAAACATAATTTAAATTTAAGGTTATACACAATGATGTTGTTAACGCTAGTTAACAACATCATTGTAGTTTGGGGTGTAAGGGGCCACCCACAAATTACGTCACACGAATTTCATAATTTTTTGACCCCTCACCCCGTCCTTGTCACATTTGTGAGACTGTGAGTCTGAGAACATCTTCTGGGGGTTCATCGCTACCCCCAAAACACGCTTGATAGTAATATGTTTTCTAGGATATCGTCAAGTGCGAAAGGTATGTGAGACCCCCATGTCCACAGTTAAAGCACAGTATAAGTAATAGTACGTACGTACGTACGTACGTAACGTACAGTATGGCCACTCCCTGCCGCTCTCACTAGCCGACCGCACCTCCCCTCTAAGACCGACGTGGAACCGTTCCCAAGATATGCCACAACGTACGAATTGACGCGCTCGTATTTTATTCTCTACTCAGTTTAAAATAAAAGTTTGCAGTGAATACCTGGAAACACAAAAAGAAAATTTTATTCGTTCCCTTTGGATAAAATTAAAAATAAAGTACAGATTTTTTTTTAAAGTACAGATTAAAAGCATGTGGCAGCCATAGTTTTATCATAACTAATTCATGTCTGTCAGAGTAGGATATAAGATACAATTAATACGAGATGTGAACAGGATAGCATTATATGTCTCAAAGAGCGCGTGAGTGCGCATGTGCGAATAGCGACACTGCTGCTCGAGTTGTGGTTTTGTTTTTACAATTGTTTGTTTACATGTCATTGTTTTTGTGTGTGGTGTCCCCTGTGGCATCTATTACTTTTAAATTACGTTTATTCTATGCGAATGTGAATCACATTACGCCATGCAGTTATATGGATCGTAAAAAAGCTACAATTAGTGAACATGAAATGGTTTTACCATTTACAATGAACCGGTGTTCGGAAGGCGGACATTCTATTTAGCGGTGAACGGTCAACCCTAGCGAACATCACGCAACATGCACGTGTACAGTCGTCGTTTGGTTTACTACATGCAAACGCGCCATTTTTATATGGAGTGGTTTGGTTAAAAAAGGTACAGAAATGAAAGCATTTTTACACATAGTGTTTATTAAAAATTTCTGTTATAATGTCAGGGTCAGAATATAATTTATTATCATAATTTATTAAATTAATATTATCATTAGATTGCTTACATGTCGTTCTTTTTATTATTTCCCATGCTGCTTTGCTTTTATTTTGAGATTTTTCTATATAGTTTATATTATTCAAACGTTGTGCCTCATATATACATTTTTTTAATACCTTAGTATAAATACTATATTTCTTTTTAGTAGTCAATTTATTACCCGGAAATAAACGATATTTTAGGTATAGTGTTCTTTTTATAACACAGCTTTTTTTAATTCCTTTGGTTAACCATTTATTTTTTATCGGTTTGTTGTTGATTTTAACTTTAACTATGGGGAAACACAAATTAAAAAATAGTAGTAAAGTGTCGTGAAAAGAGTCAAAGGCTTTGTCCACATCATTCTCCACTAATACCTCTTGGAATGACAGCGCCGCAATACAGTTACAAAATTTACGCATATTTTCATCTGACATATCTCTTCTCTCTTCGAACCATTCTGTGTAAGTTTTATTAGCTTTGTCATTAATTTCAACTGGAAAAGAGATTGTTTGGGCTGTTTCATGATCCGATAGAGCTAAATAGTGAATATTCGAATGAACTTCAGATATATTACTAGCAATTAGATCGATACATGACGATTTTCGAGTTGGTTTCTTAATATGGTTGGAGAGATTATAGTTACTTAATATCGACTCTA
This sequence comes from Hypsopygia costalis, assembly GCA_937001555.2. NCBI lineage: Eukaryota > Metazoa > Arthropoda > Insecta > Lepidoptera > Pyralidae > Hypsopygia > Hypsopygia costalis. The sequence goes on from OW443355.2 coordinate 4,400,499, forward strand.
GTTGTTTGGAATATTTAGTATCTTTTAGCCAGTCAATATTCCAGTCTCCACATACTATTATATTTTTCTTTTTCTTTTTCGTCAACCTACATAACACTAATTTCAATTGTTCAAGAAAGATATCCGCATTCGAATTAGGAATTCTATATATAGACACAATTATCAAATTATATTTTTTAATTTCTATTGCACAACATTCAAAATTATATATTATAGATTTAAATAAATTTGATATATCCAAAAATTCGATGTCTTTTTTCAACAATATACATGTCCCTCCTCGACGCTCTTTTGGCCTGGAATAACAAGCTGCAAGGTTAAAATTTTGTAATCTAAGGTTAGATTCTGAGCCATGTTTTATGAACGTTTCAGAAAGACAAACTATATCAACGTCACCTATGCTAGTAGTTATGTCATCAAGCGCAATTTCTAAAATATCCTGCTTATTCAGTACACCAGCAATATTTTGGTGCAGCAATGTAATTTTTTTCGTTGCCTTATTGTCGAAAAAAAATATTTTGTATATCAGAAGACGCTAATTGGGGTGTCGTATTTTTGTTATGCTGCGCGAAATAATATGGTATTGTTCCCTTTTTGTAGCTTTTTTTATCAACTTTATGTATGATGCAGCTGGGTTTTATATTATTATTATTTTGTTTACAAAATTCTCTCATTTTTTTATAATTTTTGAGAAAACACTTTTCATATGCTATATAGTCAATTTCTATATTTAATTTGTCACAAAGCATTCGAATGTGTTGAGTCAAGTGAATATAATTCAAACTTGAAGGCAACTCAATATATTTACAATTGTCATAACACCTTACAAAAGACTTTATGTTCTGATTTAGTAGGTTACAATTTAAATATGGATTTTTTTGAATGCCTAATATAAAAACAGTATTATTTTTTAATTTCTCTAATACTTTACCTAATTCCTTATACAATATATACGGATTTATGTCATTGGATCCAATACTTAATATAAAAATATCATTATCATTCGATGATGTCGTAAATAAGCAATCAAAGTCACTCAATACTTGAGATGTAGTCGCGAAAGGTTTAATGACAGCAGTCACATCGTAAATGTCGTTCCATTTATTCCTCCGTGATTTCATTAAGTTGGTTGATAACCCACGTACTTGTTGATCCCCCAATATGATCAGTCTCGGCTTAGTTTGTTCTGTGATGCAACTTGTCGGCGTCCTTGAGAAATCAGTCGTTGACTGACTTAAATTCTCATGTGTTTTATGCTTTATGGTGTGCTCATTAGGCGATGCAGAAGTCATTGGTTCTATGTTATCACACGTATTCCTATGATTTATACTCGTAGATAAAGGGATCTGTAGAGGGGAAGTTCTGACTCTCCTGGTTATATTTGTAATGGTTGTTTTAACAGGTGTACGTTTAGCTTTATTTGGCGTCGTGTACACATTATCTGTAGTAATTTTTTTCAAAATATTAATTGTGTGGTCCTTATCGCTAATTAATTGTTTTAAATCATTATTCTCCGAATTCAAATTTTGTATTTCTACATGGGCGATATTTAATTCGTTATGGAGTTCGTTAATTTGTTGTTTTAAGTCAAATATAATTGAAGAGTCCATTATTTCAGACGACAATGGATGACTTTTTGATGTAGTATCTAAGAATGTAGAAGACAGTATAGACTGATCTAATGACGTCCGAGAAATGTCTTTATCTGATTTTATTCTCCTTAATTTATTTTTTCGTAGTGTTATGTTATCCATATTGCTTGTTGTTCAATGTCCACGTAATATAGAATTATATCGTGGAAAAGTCGTAAAAAGAATCCGCTTCAAGTTAGTTTCGAACTGGGGTCCTAATTAGCGCAAGGTTCATGTGGTTGCCAACAGACCACAATGTCAATTATAGGTACTGACTAAATTTACTATCTATTCTGGTCGGCTAAGTACGTTATAAAATTTATGAATGACAGTTTATTTTTTGATCACCGTCATTAGTTTATTTCACAAAAAAAATGTCACATATTTATTATCACTTTTATTTTTAGTAGCACTTTTATTTAGTAATTCACTATGTAGGAATTGACTAAAACACTATGTAAGTATGTAAGTTCATCGAATTATAACTATATTTGTTTATAGTTCACTTTGAAGATATGACATGATTTTAAATTATTTTTTTACATTTACACACTGAGTTGATGTTTATATTAGTCACAAACAATACCACTGATGATTTTCGAACTTTGCCACATATTAGTAATGTTTTGTACACAAATAATAAGTTTTTATGTTTTTAAAAATAATTATGATACGCAGCACAATGTTTACATGGCAAGTGGCGCCATCCACTTAATGGAAATAATAAAAAAAACGGACTTATTTTTGTACTTGTAATTAATAATATGACTTACGTAAATATATTTCAACTCCTAAAGTTGAATTTCATAACGCTTTTATTCCTAAACATAATTTCAATAATATTTTTACCCTTATTTGAGAAACGCCCTAAAGTAAGTCGCTTCTGGCGCTGTGTTTATGTCGACCTAACCCGCTCGTCGCTTTGCTCTTCGGTAACCTAAGCGAGTTTATTTTAAACATAATTATGATAATGATGCTGATCGAATAACTATTTTGCGAACTAATTGTTTATTTAACAACATTAACAGCAAACCATAGCGCGATCTAAAATGACAACAACGCCATCTAGGATTACTTTACAACAACGCATTTGTATTTGAGAAGTACATAATTATTTAATTATGTAATAATTAATTAAATAATTATGTACTTCTCAAATACGAATGCGTTGAGATTTTGTAAAGTAATCCTAGATGGCGTTGTTGTTATTTTAAATCGCGCTATGGTTTGCTGTTCAGCGCTACGTATGTTATTATGTCTTAGTTTTTGTACTAAGGTCTAAGTTCACACTTAACATAATAATTTTTTAAAGACACCACGCGTCTGTTGATGCCTCGTAAGGCCACTTGGCAGAGGTTGAGGAGCTGTGTGTGTCTCACTCACTGTCAATGTGAGCGTCATATAAATAAATGCCTCAATCACATTGTGAGGTATATAGTTATCGTGTTAAATTGATTAGACATAGCATGCAACGTTCCATCGTGTGTGCCTTATTTCGACACTGCCCGGTCTCAGATCTTTTTGGGCAGTGCCGAAATAAGGGTTATTTCGGCACTGCCACAAAAAAATACTTATAACTTTTTAACGGGAGGTCGACTAATTCTGATACTTGGTGTCTGAATTCGACAAATTGACGACTAATTCTGGGGAGAATCATATCTTCGCTATGTTATGTAGTTTAATAGATCCTGAGTGGGCTGTGCCGAAATAAGCTTATTTCGGCACTGCCACAAACAAAACCTTATAGCTTTTTAACGGGAGAGCGACAAATTTTTTCCTTTGGGCGACAAATTTCGACCAAATTAACGACAAATTTTTTGTCTAGTTAAAATCAAAATCTGAGACCTGGGCAGTGCCGAATTAAGGCACACATTACAATTTCTTAATTACATACAGCCTACATAAATGTAGAGTAATGTGCGGAGTCGGATAAAATTATTATAAGTATTATGTAAGTAAGTAAGAAAAAATGCTTAAGAAATCGGTGACTAACATTTGGTGTTAGTCACCGATTTCTTAAAGCTGTTTTCTTTCTATCAAACAATACGGCGGCAGTGCTGTCGGCGGCGTGACCTTCATATCATGTTAATGGAAATAATAATAAAAACCAGACTTATTTTTACTTGTAATCAATAATATGACATACGTAAATATATTTCAACTCCTAAAGTTGAATTTCATAACGCTTTTATTCCTAAACATAATTTCAATAATATTTTTACCCTAATTTGAGAAACGCCCTAAAGTCGCTTCTGGCGCTGTGTTTATGTCGACCTAACCTAATAATTATGATAATGATGCTGATGGAATAACTATTTTGCGGACTGATTGTTTATTACGCAAACATAAACTATTGTAAGCTGCCTATCTTATCTATGATTAAATTACTGAACATGAACATAACATATAAAGATTATTTGCGGAACAAGGATTGCTGATTGTTTTTTTATTGCAAACAAATTCTTTAAATGATACTAATCAAGTGCAAGTGATTTAGATGCTGTTTTTTGTGGCTTAACGCATTAATTTACAACATTAACAGCAAACCATAGCGCGATCTAAAATGACAACAACGCCATCAAGGATTACTTTACAACAACGCATTTGTATTTGAGAAGTACATAATTATTTAATTATGTAATAATTAATTGTGCAATTATGTAATAATGAATTAAATAATTATGTACTTCTCAAATACAAATGCGTTGAGATTTTGTAAAGTAATCCTAGAGGGCGTTGTTGTCATTTTAGATCGCGCTATGGTTTGCTGTTCAGCGCTACGTATGTTATTTTATCTTAGTTTTTGTACTGAGGTCTAAGTTCACACTTAGCATAATAATTTTTTAAAGACACCACGCGTCTGTTGATGCCTCGTAAGGCCAGTTGGCAGAGGTTGAGGAGCTGTGTGTGTCTCACTCACTGTCAATGTGTGAGCCTCACATTAGCGATGCCCGATACATCGCTTTGTATCGATATATCGTAATGTATCGTAACCACAGACATTCAATATTGAATGTCTGTGTTCGTAACTGATTGTATCGATACAAGATATATATCGTATGCCTTTGTATCGATATGGCAAATATCGTATCGAAAATATCGCATTGGATTTCATAAGTAAATAAAACTCTTACAATACGATTTTAACAGTTTTTATTTTCCAAAAATTAAAAAAAAACGGGACCAAATTTTAAGCCCGTAAAAAAGAAAGCTATACATGACACGTCATTTTACAGCTGCTAATATTGAAAATCTAAACTTCTGAGAAATAATAATTTCGACAATCGTGGGTCCAGTGTATTACGATTTTCTGTGAGCGTATTATTGACTGAAGAAAATACAAATAAATTAGGCATTGCGATAAATACTATATACTAATCGGACGAAGTCGCTGGCAAATGCCAGTTAAACATCAGATAAATTATAAAAATCATAAACCTACAACGCTAAATCGGTTTTAAAAATCCCTGACATTAATGTATCTTCAGACATTCATAACTACAATGTCTGCAAAATATAATATAGAACTAAATATAATTATATTATTAAGTAATTAATAAGAGATACATTTTCCAACATACATATTTTCTTAAAATACTGCAGTCTTCATCACGTTGACATTCGATGTTGACACGCACGTCAGAGTGGAGTAACAATTGCTAACTAAGTTAACTATAACAATAACAAAACGCGTGGGGCAGCGATCCCTCAAGGCGCGGGTGGGGTACGATTCCGACAAGTTCTTAGTTGCAGAAATTCGATTTTTAGGTATTTAATATAATTGGTCGCTGTTTGTAGTCTGAATAAACCCTTTAACTGAGAGCCGGATAATCGAGTTTCTACTGTATGTATATACGATACGATATTTTTGATTCGATATGTCAGTGAAGCGATACAATACAGACAAATATCGCATTAATGTGTATCGACACAAAATATCGACATATTGTATTCCGTTGTATCGATTCACTTAAATATCGATACGTATCAGGCATCGATACCTTACATAAATAAATACCTCACTCACATTGTGAGGTATATAGTTATCGTGTTAAATTGATTAGACATAGCATGCAACGTTCCATCGTTTCGTCGCATATGGTCAATTTCGCAATCGGTCATGAGCTTCCGTCGACGACGTAAACTAGTCGAAAATTAGACTGTTTTATAATAATAATAATAATAATAATTTATTTTCATCTAAAAGTTTTACATCAATTAGTTTGAGGCTGGGTCCATCTTGTAAGCAAATATATATGCTTGTGCCAGATAGACCCGCTCCTTCACAATGAGTTCCATAAATACAAAAATTAATAAGATGCAAACTAGTACGACTTTAATAATATACTCTATAAATATATCTAATATGTGTATATTTAAGAATGTGCTATGATCTGGTGTGTGAATGTGTGTATATTGTTTGTTTATGGAATACGGTGATGAAAGTGCGACTTCTGTGCAAGGAGAGTAGAAGATAATAAAAGGGGCGTTTAAAGATATGTGTGATTTATACGGGTATAGATGTGAATGGCTGAAATGTGCTTTTGACTATATATCGTGTGTGCAATGTGTGGGTACTTATACGGCGTATATAATTTATATTGATGAGTTGATTGTGATTGGAATTACATGGCGAGTAATAGAGATATAATATTAGGATTAATGTTCAAGTAGTTTATAATTGTAACTATTTCATTTTGTGTTGAGTTCTATAATAGAGAATTCACTAGATTATGTCACAGCAAAGCATTCTTAATTAACAGATTTTCTGTTTCATCGTAGCTTAAGAATAATAACCAGTTACACAAGACTCTTTTACACTCACTTAAATTCATCGGGTAAATGTACAAGGTGCTATTCATACGATTGTATAGGTGTGCGGATTGGATCTCATACTGACGTTTACCACATTTTGTGTAGTATATTTCTTGCCAGCAACTTGATATTTTCTACGTTTGTCTATCGTAACAGGTTTGTAGGGTAGCGACTTATGTAGTTTTAATACTGTCCGAAGTATATATAATTGTCTTACAGTTAATAATTGACACAGTTTATAAAGTTCGTTTGTGTGAAATCTGTAGGGCTTAGAATACATGACCTTTAATAAACAACGCTGACCTCTTTCCACTTCGAGAAATTTCGTTTTAGTTGCACCTCCCCAAATGGGGATACAATATCCTATCACCGACTGAACCAATGCTACGTATATCTTGTTTAATAATTTTTTTGTTGTAATGTGTCTTAATTTTCTAAAAATCCAAATAAGTTTTCTGATTCTATTATTTATGAACTCTATTTGAGGATGCCATGATAGTCGTTCGTCCAACAATATCCCCAAGTACTTGGTAGATGTCACCTTTTCTATCGTTGGACAATTACATTTAGTGTTACGTATTATGTTACAGTGGTGTATTTTAAGAAGAAAATTTTTGTTTGTCTGAGTTCTTTTAGTATTAGCAAAACATATATAATTAGTTTTACTAGCGTTTAATGTGAGTAGATTAGATGTAAGCCAATTAGATACCATAACAAGACCGGATTCCGCCAATTCACGAACAGAGTTCCAGGAGTCACCCGTGAAGACAATGGCAGTGTCATCTGCGTACGAGAATAAATGTCCACCATCGATGTTAATGTTAGTCAGATCATTTATGTAGATGAGAAACAGGGTGGGTCCTAGAACGCTTCCCTGAGGTATACCATAGGAAATTTCAGAGTCCGGACTCGTATATTTGCCGATTTTGATTCTTTGGCTACGTCCTAGGAGATAATCTTTTAATAGACTTAAGGCCGGCCCTCTTATTCCACTATATTCCAGTTTTTGTATAAGGATGGGGAGAGAAACGGTATCAAATGCTTTCCTCAAGTCAAGAAAAACAGTCAAACATTTTTTACCCTTATCTAATTGTTGTGCTATTAAGGAGGACAGTGCTAGAACGGCATCTTCAGTCAATTTATCCTGTCTAAAACCAAACTGTGATTTTGAAAGGATATTGTATTTATTGACAAAATTTATAATTCGAATGTTTATTAACTTTTCCAAAATTTTGGAGAGTGAGGAAAGAATAGAGATAGGTCTATAATTGTTAATATTGTCCTTCTGCCCATCCTTATACACTGGTATAACAATCGATTTTTTCAAGCACGAGGGAAATACTCCTAATTTGAAACAGAGATTAACGAGGTGTGATATGATAGGAACAATAATTTCCTTGGCTTGTTTAAGGAACCCAGTTGGAATTTTGTCCCAACCTGCAGCACTCCCTGATTTTAGACTCATTAATACCTTTTCAACTTCCTGTGGATCGGTATCAAGAAGGCCAAACGATGATAGCTGCAAATTGGACTGCTTAGTTAGATTTGGGGCCAGTACTTTGTTAGCAAGAATAGTTTCTGCTAAGTTTTTCCCTACTGTAGCAAAGAAGTTATTGGCATATTCAATGGAATCCTCCGGTGTGCCTTTTAGGTTTAGCAATTCAACATTTTTTGCTTTAGTGGTTTTAAGATGGGTTACACTTTTAATGGCGTCCCAAAGTGATTTAGGATTATTCATCGAATTAGAGAGTAATTGAGTTTCATATTTTCTCTTGAGTTTTTTTATTAGGTTGTTACAATGGTTGCGGTATCTTTTATACGTTATTTTTAATATTTCATTGTTAGGGTCTAAACGTAGTTTTAATTGCATTTTATTCCTGTTCCTAATACAACGCAGAATACCAGGAGTAATCCACGGCTTAATATTCCTTTTATTTTTAGATATGTGAAAACTATCTTTGCTCTTCTGCAGTGATTCGGTTATTTTATTTACAAGGATATCTGCCACCTGGTTGGGATCATCATTAAGTAGCAAGTCAGACAAATTCATTTGAGCTAGATTTGCAATAGCCTTTTCATAATTTATTTTTGTTGCAATTTTAGGACCTTCATATTTTATTTTAAGTCCAGTTAAACTTAGGAGAACAGCACAGTGGTCTGTAACACTTGTGTTTAATACAGCAACAAAAGCCGATAATTTTGTTTGATCAATTTTTAGCATGAAATGATCTAAACAGTTCCTTAATCTTGTTGGATAGGAGTGGCCAGGTATTATGCCGTGTGTTGCTAACATATTCAGATAATATAACCTATTGTTATACTCATGAGAAGATTCATTAGTTCTGGAAATAAGGTTGATATTTATGTCGCCAGTTATTATCAAATTTTTTGAAGATTTAACAGTTTCCAAGTATCTATCTAGGGAATCAATAAAATTTTTCGCATTTGTATTACATGGAGAACGATATATTCCTAAGATCATATTATTGCAAGTTTTAAGTTGTAGACAGGAGGCGTGTTCAAGTCTAACCTCTTTTACTTCGGCTTTTATGGTGTTCTTAACATATATAACTACTCCATCATTTTGATTTAGTTTGCAAGTTGTTCCAAAAGATGTGTAGTTATTTAAAGCTGAAATTGGTTTGTTTGTATCTAGGCGACATTCAGTTAATATCAGGACATCGACATCAAAACTTAGGCTAGAAAGAGTTATTTGGAAATCGTCTATATTACCGTAGATACTCCTGATATTTTGCGTAACCACTGTAAGGTCATTTTTCCCAATAGTTGTATATTTAGTTAATTCTTGTACATCACATACAATACTATAGGCAGTATTTGTATCATCAATTTCGTTCATGGTTTTTAACTTAATTGTGCCATCCATAATTAATTACTCGATTTTATAAACAGTGTAAAAAATTAAGTGTATGAATTTTTTTTTATGTATGATTCATTTGGTGTGGTGTAGAAAGGTGTAGTACATGAATGATATAAATCTCTATTTCGATTTACTATAAACATATGTAAGTATTCGTTGTGGTAAGTGTACGAGTGTATGGTAGTCCATGAATGAGCAAGGATGAAAGTATGAGTTTTTTTTTTTTTTTTTTTTTTGTGCACGTAAGTTTCAGTGAGTGTTTTGGAGGGTGAGTGAATGTCTGGTTGTATGTGTAAAATATAATATAACTTACGAATGCATATTTGTATAGGTTAGTGTAATATATATATACAATTATAGCAATATTGTGTTGTGTTAATAAGAAGCTTCTATTCCAAATACAATATGAAAGCAATAACTCCAACCTTAGTATTTCTAGTCAAGCCGTATTTATAAGTCTCTGTATCTGTGCTTCGTTGCTGATTAGAGAAACCGGACAGTTGTCGTCCTTCTTTAAATAAATCTTGCCATAGGATGTCCAGCAGTATTTATATGCTTTTGACTTAACTAAGTCTCGGGCAAGGAAATATAAACGAGATCCCTTAGGTGTTAGCTGCTCCGAAATAAAAATGGGATTGCTAGGACATGTTTGGTTTCCCAAATGCTTCGCACAAAGCTTAGTTGTATGTTTGATATTGAACGCCTTACTTAATTTTATGACGTTATTTTTTATCATAGTGGATGACGTTTCCACGACTATAGGTGTATTTTGATCTTTTTTTTATAAACTAGTTTATCTAATCTCATACTGAAATTTACACATTAAAAAACTAAACACAGTATCTTAATGACAGTCTTTACGCACAAGCTATCAAAATAAATTTAAAAAGTTATTTTTCGATACAGCTCTTCTATGGACAACTGTATCGTAAAATAACTTTTTTACCATTTCGATACAGCTTCAGCCCTGGATACAGGTATTTTAAACAGGTTGCAATGCAAATACATTGCAACATTTTTCAAAATTATGCAAAATTTTTCTACATAATCTGTGAACGCGGCGCCGCGCGGCGCGTCGCGCATGCGCACTACGCATGCTCGATCTGCAAATGGACTTTTAAGTAAGAATTATAGCTGTTAAATTAACTTCATGGATGTATTTAAAATATTATTATCATATATTTCATGAGATTAGATAAAGTAGTGTATGAAACACATAATTAGGTATAAAAATACTCGTGTGGTCTATTATAACATTCGCCTTCGGCTCATGTTATAAACTCACACTCGTATTTTAATAACCCTTATTATGCAACAGTTTCATAAACTACTATTAACGTTGAGGCTGAGGTTGAAGTCTCGTTTCATTGACGGCAAAACCGTCGACACATCACTATACCTCACATCACATTGACAGTGAGACACACACAGCTCCTCAACCTCTGCCAACTGGCCTTACGAGGCATCAACAGACGCGTGGTGTCTTTAAAAAAATTTATTTTTATATTTCAAACTTATTTGTTTGTGTATAAAATCTCAGACATAATATGTAGCGCTGAACAGCAAACCATAGCGCAATCTAAAATGACAACAACGCCATCTAGAATTACTTTACAAATTCTCAACGCATTTGTATTTGAAAAGTAATTAAATGTTAAGCCATAATAAAATTTGTTTAGCCACAAAAAACAGCATTTAATTCACTTGGTTAGCATATAAAGAATTTGTTTGCAATAAAAAAATACAATCAGCAATCCTTGTTCCGCAAATAATCTTTATAATGTTCAGTAATTTAATCATAGATAGGCTAGGCAGCTTCTAATAGTATAAGTTTGCGTAATAAACAATCAGTCCGCAAACCAGTTATTCGATCAGCATCAATATCATAATTATGTTTAAAATAAACTCGCTTAGGTTACCGAGGAGCAAAGCGACGAGCGGGTTAGTTCGACATAAACACAGCGCCAGAAGCAACTTTAGGCGTTTCTCAAATTAGGGTAAAAAAATTATTGAAATTATGTTTAGGAATAAAAGCGTTATGAAATTCAACTTTAGGAGTTGAAATATATTTATGTAACTCATATTATTAATTACAATTTTCGGAAACATGACTGTTATGGACATCGTCGGTAGTAGGTACTACCTACCAATATAATTACTTACCTCTGACTTATTACTACTACTATACTAGCTTACCCTCTGAGTGCTTACCAAATTTTCATTAAGAGCCCTATTACATTTGCACGCTGACGAGCTCTCGCGCAGTACTAAACCCGCGAAGGCCGCCGGTGCATCGTTTTTGTAGTAATTTTGTTATATTTAGTTATATTTATCGTTTTTATTGAAATAAGATGATAAATTCATGCTACAAAGTTTATTCATCACGAAGTAACAATTATTCTCGTATAAATTTTGCTCAATAATATTATCGTTTATTCGAGAAATTAACAGTTTACATATTGCGATTTTCGAACGATTTTTTAGTTAAAAGAATGTTTTTTTTTCTATATTAAATCAATGATATTTCAAAATTCCGAGGCCGTTATGTACTATACGACTATATAACAAATAACATTCTATTTTTTTTATTTCAATTGTTTGAAACAGTAGTACAATCCAGGAGCTCAAAATAGTGAATGCGCGCATTTTATGAAAATCTTTCTCTGCAATTTTGGGTTTACGACAGAACTTTTAACAGGCAAAGAGCACAGTACGCGAATTTATTGTATCGACCTCTCTGTCCTACTGATATTGGATCGAGAAATGTATATATCATGAGTATTAAAATTTACAATGAATTACCTAATGAAATAAAACTAGAACAGGGGAATATATTCAGATCAAAATTGAATGAGTGGCTAATGTGTAATTGTTTTTATAGCGTAAACGATTATCTAAACCATAGAAAATATGTAAAAAGTATTAATATAATTAATTAATTTCAGATGGATTTGTAATTTTGATTTTTATTTTATTATTTAAAGAATTGTAACATTGTGACATTATAACATTTGTACATCTGCATGCAGGTTGAATACTGGAACTCACCAATCTTATGTAATATCTGTAAAAAAAACGTATTCTGGCAAATAAATATCTTATCTTATCTTTATTTAAAAAGTTAAGCAAAATTTCCAAAAAGCGAGGCCGCTACGTACTATGCCAATAGCTATTCTATACTATTCAATAAGTCAACATTGTTAATGTATTTTTGTTTCCGAGATCAAGAACGCCAAAATTGGCCATTTTACGCAAAAATTACAGTCAAAATGTAATATGGCTCTTAATAATGAGTCGCTCATTGTAGCTTAAATAATTAACGTGCTGTACTAAAAAAATTACAGCCGTCCAAAATGATTTAAGTGCCTGATTGATTTAATAATGTTTGCTAGCCATGATTTGTTGATCAATTATCTATTCCTGCTGATAGTTTATATTAGTCTGCTCACAAAAGTATGAATAGGTACTATGCTAACCCTTTAAATAACACTCTTTGTATTTAGTACTAGCTGACCCGACACCCGACGGACGTTGTCCAGTCTTCGTAACATTGAATTCTTTTTTTTTTATACTACGTCGGGTTGCAGACAAACAAACGGCCCGCTTGATGTGCAGCGGTTGCCATAGCCATATTAACGCTCGCAACATAAACCCTCAAGGGAATAGTTCTTTGACTGCGGTATTCTGTGAGGTAGAGGTACATCTAGGGTTGCCAACCATACTGTTAAAAACAGTATTATACTGTTTTCTATGCTTTAATACTGTTGAAAAAAACTTCATTTGACCATAGCACTGTTTATTGTACTGTTCCGCATGCACTGGGCCTTAGTATACTGTTTGTTTTACTACGCAGCTTCTAATATACTGTTTTTTTTGTAAAAAAAAGTTGGCAACCCTAGGTACATCCCCCAGTCGGGTAACTTACAATTACACTCCCTACCTCTCTTTTCGCCAGAGCTTCGTTTGTCAGTCAGCAGGGTGCACCACGTGCAGGTGAAGTTCGGATTGGTCGAAAGATGCTAATGAACCACAACACCCCTAATTTTATATATAAATTTGAATTGGTTTCGCCTAATTAGGTCTGCTTCCGTATAACGTTCGTTTTCTAAAAAGTCCACTTCTAAAAGGACCATTTCCTAAATCGTCCACTTTATTAGTACAGTTCCTAAAGAACCTGTGCTGAAATGACCACTCCCAAAAAGACTATTTCGATAATTGTCCATTAAGTAGCTACAGAACAAAATTGAACAATTATTATAATTATTGACTTTATTGAGATTTATAAACCAACTAGCTGGCCCGACAGTTGTTCTGTAATCTCTCAAATGACTGACAGTTCTGTCAAACGACATCAGTTTTCTTAAATTTTCTAATTTTCCGCGCAACTTTCGTATTTTTTACTTTTATATGAACAAGGAGAGGTAGGGAGCGTAATTGTAAGCTACCCGACTGGGGAATAATGTACCTCCACGTCACAGAATACCGCAGCCAAATAACAATTCCCTTGAGAGTTGTTGTGTTCCTGCGAGTGAGTGAGGGTCACCAGAAAGAAAGAAAAAAAGGAAGGAATATATTGGTCCCTTTCGAGCCGGATTTTGGCTAGAACAGATGTTATAGAAATAGAAATAATTTTATTACCAATTAAAATACAATTTCCTTTACATTTTACACTGTACACTTAATTAATCTTATAATAACTTGAAATAAAGAAAACATTTATTGACCAGTGGTCTCCACACTAGGTCGAGCCTGTCTCGTGGAGGATAGCTTCTATCGCGGGCCTTGAGCGCGGGGACCGAATCCAGAAATTCCGTAACGAAAAAACCTCACGCTCCCCACTCCGACGGGCAAGGAGGTGTGGCTTGAAGGCCGTGCATCGTCTAACGTCGTTTCAGTTCGGCTGCCGAACGAAGTGTCGAAGGCAACGGCGTTGTGTGCGTGCGATTTTATTTGGCTGCGGTATTCTGTGAGGTGGAGGTACATTCCCCAGCCGGGTAGCTTACAATTACGCTCCCTACCTCTCTTTTCGCCATAGCTTCGTTTGTCAGTCAGCAGGGTGCACCGCGTGCAGGTTGAACCAGGTGGCTTTGGTTCAAAGATGTTGATGAACCACTTACACCCCAAACATATTTACATATAATATAATGTTAATCATGTTTAACTAAGATCTTATTATATGTGACCCAGACTATTGAAATTTCTGTTGCCTTATGAAATGTGTCAAATTGAAGGATTTTTTTATTATTAGCGTGCAAGCGAGAGCGCGGAACAAGCGATAGAGATGCACGATCATCTCTATCGCTTGTTCCGCGCTCTCTCTGGCACGCTCGGCTCAGGCGGAACGTGACAATGAGTCATTCGCAGAGTTCGCATTGTATTTTTGTTAACAGTATGTTGTGACAGAATGTACTAGTTTTACTATTTGTTTATGTCAATTCATGTCAGTGATTAAATTTAATTAATATATAATTAATTTTAATTAAATGTATGCTTGTCTGCCACTCGACGTAGTATAAAAAAAAATTAACATTATATGTTTTTCCATTCAAACAACTTTTTGTAAGGGCCAAGCTATAGCAACAGCTATAATATCTTTTGGAGTTTTGGCCCTTGACACGAAAATCTTTATTACTAACATTCAGATAAATTTTAAAACACCATTACAAAATATCGATAGGTTTGACAAGTTTTAAAACACATTATAAAAAGTTTTGCTATTCAAAAAACTTTTTGTAAGGACCAAGCTATAGCAATAGTTATCATATCTTTGGAACTTTAGCCCTGACACGAAAATCTTCATTACTTACATTCACTTGCTCTAAGGCTCCCTTCACAATGGCCCATGAAGGGCGGTTACAGACAAGCACGATTGTGTAGAGCAGAGATTGAAAGCGGTAAAGGTATAAGGGTATGTACTGGTATAAAATTACGATATCGTTTTGATTTAAAGGTAGAGCTAAAACGGTTGAGAATTGCGGTTACGATACCGGTAAAACAAGAAGAATACCTTTATTTTTTTACGGTACCATTATACATTTATATTACCAGTACCTTAACCAAAACCATTTCGGCACCGAAAAAATGATGCGACAACGACGCGACGTAGGTATCGAACAAGTACTTACCTACCAATGCGGCCGACATTGTGGAAAGAAAACCTTTATTTTATAATTTAGATACCTAAAAAAATAACGATACCGGAATATTACAATACCGAAATTATTAAGATATGTACCTTTAGTTTAAGGTATCGAAATTTAAAGGTATGACGTCATACCTTTAACCGATATATCCAAATTTTTTCGGTTATTCAATCCCTGGTGTAGAGGGCGTGATATGGCGTGATTGTCTGTAATCGGCTATCATCGCCGGTAATCGGTAAGTTGTCGGTACATCAAAGGAATGCTGGCCCATGCATGATTGTGTGCGCGTCCACACAATCGCCGATTACTCAGTACGTAGTTGTTTCGGGTACAGTGTAGACGTGTAGACCGTTAACAAGTACTCTGTGATGTAGACGTCTCGGTAAAAAAATAAAGAGGGATATATTCTTAGTGTTCTGTGCTTATGTATCAAGTTCTTTCAGTCGATCTACAAAAACAATATGGTGACGTGGACGAATGTAGAAACTTTTCGGTTCATAGAACTATATCAAAATGAGCCTTGCATTTTACAATTCACAATTCTGATTTCGCGCATCTTAAGTAAATGATTATAAGAGCTAAGTAGAAATATTGCCGCAGCCGCCATCACTTTGATATCCATCTTCGATAGACGTCTTTTCATAACAGTAGACAGTCAGTAAATGACTATAGACACGATTGTGTGGAGAGCTGCCCGATCATGGCGGCGATTATGGACGATCATTTGATGGGCCATCATGTCCCATTGTGAAGCGGAGCCAAACACAATTGGCTATTTGACTAACATTTTTTTCTGTTTGATATGTAGGGACGTCTCCATAATATAACCATAGGTGAAAGAATTACTTCGATAGCACAAAAATCTCTCGAGATATATTAATTTGAAAATCACAATTTTTAGACTGCCCCAAAACGCTCCATACAAAAGACTACCGAATTATGACGTCACAGTTTTGTATTTTATATGCATCAAATCAGAAATTTGTACGACAACTATGTTAAATATTACGTTTATGTAATTATTATCATAATAAAAGTTATAGCATTTTTTATTGCTACTCCAATGGAAATATTATTTTTTAATAATTTCATACTTTTAAAATGGACTTTCCCGCCAAACTTTGATAGACGCTAAAAAAAGTCTGACTGAAGATATTAGAATGAAAGTTTGCAGATCTTTATAGTTTTGTGTATTTTACGATATTGTTAATTTATTTGTACAATTTTTAAACATTGGAAAATAGCCAATTTAAAATAGTAGTTTATGCAACTGTCATATAAGAAGGGGTATTAAAACACGAGAGTCAGTTTATCGATAATAGGTTGACTCGAGTTTTTTAATACCTAAGTTATATGCAGTTTCATACACTACTTTATCTTCGCTCATAGGAAAAATTGAAATTAAACAAATTTCCAATCTATAAATTCTTGGTACATTTTGTCGTACAATTTTTTTTACTTTTCTGGCAGGAGACTTTCAGTTAACGCCGATGCCGCGTCTAGAATATCTGGCGGAGTGAAAATCTCGCCGTCATTACTTTCTTCTCCAATCATATTTTAATCACTTACAGGATTTTAGTAAACTCTTTTGAAATCCCGAATACAAAAACACGATCGGCAAAAAAATGTATGGGAAGCGCGGGAAATTAAGTCCGAACTGCGCATGCGTGCGCCTTTTTTTATATTCAACCTAAAACCATAGACTAGTTTAATGAATTAATAAAAAAAAGATAGCGTTACTCTAATGAGTTTTAAGATACAGTTGGCGGTACTATAATGAGTTTTATTTTTAATTTTATGTATAGGCGTTTATAAACTGCGTCTGTATAGAACCGTCTTTGAATTCGTAATTCGATTTTTTCGATTTGAGTATAGATAAACACAATTAATTTCCACAGATTTGACAAATTTTTCAAGAGGCTTATACTATAGGAATAGTCACACCAAAAGTTTATCTTGGGAATTTATCCTCCAGATACTTATAACTTTGTATATATACTTATAACACTAACATAAATTCTAAAACACATGAAATATCCAGATTAAAAAAAAATACGGGCCAAACTATGGCAGCAGCTTTAAAATAATATAAACATGTTTTGTCACAGTACCTTCTTCCAATGTATAACTTTTCGGGTTCTAGCCCACGGGGCCGACTCGAGGTTGAGTGCAGCGAATAGATTCGCCGAGTGTATGTTTTCCATTGATTTCAATGGACAATGTATTTGATGATCATTCCTGAAGGACATGACCGACCTCGAGGTCTCCACTCACGACACGAGGACTTTCCTCCCCCATTTGCCATCACTGACACCGCAAAAGTGGCTGGCCCACTGCCACTTAAGCCTGCTAACTCTGTGAGCCATGTCGACAACTTTGGTTTTCCGTCGAATTTCATCGTGTCGGATTCGGTCCCGTAGAGAAATGCCGAGCATAGCTCTCACCATCGCTCGCTACGCGACTTTTAATTTATGGACCAGCCCAACGCAACGGTCAGAACTCAAGTTTCTGCACCGTATGTCATGGCGGGCATATAAAACATTACAGTCCTGTAATATCATATAACATAAATTAAAAGGCCGTGTGGTTTCCGGCAGACTAGAATAGAATCACTCCGTTTCTTCCCGTGAATATCGTACAAGGCGACTAAGGGAAATACATTATCAAATATCGATCAGGCCTCCCCAACCAGTTTGGCCAGCGTGGGGAGTGTAGGCCAAATCCTCCTTCTGTCTGGGACGGACGAGAGAGGGTCGTGCTCCTATAGTGGAGACTAAAATGGACCTGATGATGAATGAATGATGAATAATTTAAAAGACAAAAGTTGTTAGCTCGTAAAAGCGCTTTTTCAATGTTGTATTTTCACATTTCCCCCGCTTGAACCCTAGGGTTTATTTAGTGACCCTTGCTAATTAGAGTTAGTATTTCTTAGATTCTTTATTATCATATCATTCAATAGTTTTCGTGTGACTTCAGGTGTTATCCGTTTCATTAGCTCAGTTACTAGGGCATTTGGTAGATTAGGTTCTTCAGTTCTATTCGTTTTTATTGTATCAACAGATTCCCATGTTTTCTGATGTTGCATCTTTATGTGGCTATTATAGTCGTAGGAATCTCTAGCTTTATATTTGCAAAATTTGCATTTTGGGTCAAAAAGCACCTGGAATTTGCGTTTTGGAACTATTGCCGTCTTGTTATGTGCAGTTAAGACGTGTTCTAGATAACATCTAGGGTATGTGTAGAAAGAGGAACAAGTCTTGCATCTGTAGTACAATTTTGCTTTTTTAGAACCATTTTCTCTGTTATTTTTTTCTGAAGCATCTTGATTTTCTGAATTGGAATTTTTAGTTCCTTGTTGATTCTTTGCGACATTAGCGTTAGAGTTGAGATACGCTTCGAAGTCATCAGTGGTAGTTGCAACATTCGACATTTGTATCTCCGTCTGTGTCTCTACACTCTGCATTATGATACGAATAACTTTTGGTCGTAATACCTTTCGAATAACTTTTGGTCGTAATACCTTTCGAGTTGTATAATGTTGTAATATTCTTGGTGAAGCACGATAACGTTGTCGTACACCTCGCGAAGTCCACGATGATCTCCGTGGTGGTCTAGAACGTAGTGATGGCTCTTGTATAGGGACAGAGACTTGTGGTAACCCTAGGGAAAGTTGAGCCGATTCTTGTGCATCTTGTGTTAGTTTTGGCTGGAGATTAGAGCATTGCGATTCCTGTAAGGCTGTGGAATATTGTGCAGACCCATGTGCAAGTTGTAATGAGCTCTGCGAAGGTTGCCCTTGTGAACATTGTGGTGAAGTGTTCTGTGAGAGTCTAGGAGCTTGTTGTTGATCCTGTGGGAGTTCAGAACGTGGCGATTCATGTAAAGATTTAGAACATGTGGTTGACATATTTGAAAGTTGTGGTGTTTCTTGTGAATGTTGTGATTGCCTCTCTGAGGATTTAAAAGACTGCGGTGTTTCTTGTGTAGGTCTAGATCGTTGTAGTGCTCCTAATGAAGAATTTTGAGGGGAGCCTTGTGAACGTTGGACTAAACCCTGTGTAGGTCTAGAATCCTGGAGTGTGCCTTGTGAGAGTCCAGAACGTTGTAGTGCTTCCAATGAGAGTGTAGAATTTTGAAGGCAGCCTTGTGAACGTTGGACTAAAGCCTGTGTGGTTCTAGAATCCTGAAGTGTGCTTTGTGAGAGTTCAGAACGTTGTAGTGCTTCCAATGAGAGTGTAGAATTTGGAGGGCAGCCTTGTGAACGTTGGACTATAGCTCTAGAATCCTGAAGTGTGCTTTGTGAGACTCCAGAACGTTGTAGTGCTTCCAATGAGAGTGTAGAATTTTGAAGGGAGCCTTGTGAACGTTGAACTAAAGCCGGTGTGGCTCTAGAATCCTGAAGTGTGCTTTGTGAGAGTCCAGAACGTTGTAGTGCTTCCAATGAGAGTGTAGAATTTTGAAGGGAGCCTTGTGCACGTTGAACTAAAGCCGGTGTGGCTCTAGAATCCTGAAGTGTGCCTTGTGAAAGTCCAGAATGTTGTTGTGATTTCTGTAAAGATTGTATTGAGATATGTGAAGGTTGTAACTTCAGTGATTGCTCAGAGAACCGTCGCGATAGCTGTAAGGAATTGAAAAATTGGTCTGGATTACGTGAAGACTTTGGTGTTTCTTGTAGTAATTCCTGTAAGTTTCTGGAATTTTGTGTTGAAACTTGAATTGGTTGTGAAGAACCCAAAGAAGGTAACCTCTGTGAGGGTGTAAAACTCAAAGATTTTCGTGATGCTTTAGAACGTTGAGATAATTTCTGTGCACACTGGGGTGAATCCTGCGAAGTCCTAGAACTTTGTGCTGGTCCTTGTGTGGGATTGATGCATTGAGGTAATTCTTGTGAGGGGTTAGGAATCTGCTGATCAGGATCTTCAGGAATCGCTGAAAGTAAGCTTAATTGGCGCACTACGATACGTGGTCCCTGTGATGTTCCAGGTTGGTGGTTGTTCTCTACGTTTTCATCTATGTTTTGGTCTATATTCTCTTCTGTGTTTTCATCATCATCTTCATCATCATCAGAAGAAATTACAATGGGGTCTTGAAGTCCTGATAGTTCTGTGTCATAACGTGGATTGTACCCATCAGGGTATAACTCTTGAGTTGTATCTAAAATGAGAAAAACAATCATGTTCAGGCAATTACCATAATAATACGATGTGAGCTCACCATCGCTTTTTAGAGCTAAAGCCAAACTTACCTGTACCTGTTGCAGCCTACTGACTGACTGGCAAAAGAGAAGTAGAGCACAGCGTATTTGTAAGCTGCCCGACTGGGGAAGTACCTCCACCTCACAGACTATCACAGCCAAATAATAACCCTGAAGGTTGTTGTTTTCCTAGTTCTTACGAGTGAGTGAGGTCACCAAGAAGTTTCTTTAGAAAGACCAAGAACTTTCCATTTAATTAGGCATCGACCCGTTGTGTTTTATTTCCGACAAATTTCGACAAATTCAAGGCAACATCTGGGCGAAATCAGATTTTCGCTAGGTGGTGTAGTTTTTTTGGGCAGTGCCGAAATAAGGCTTATTTCGGCACTGCCACAAAAAAATACTTACAACTTTTTAACGGGAGGTCGACTAATTCTGATACTTGGTGTCTGAATTCGACAAATTGACGACTAATTCTGGGGAAAATCATATCTTCGCTATGTTTTATAGATCCCGAGTGGGCTGTGCCGAAATAAGCTTATTTCGGCACTGCCACAAAAAAAACCTTATAACTCTTTAACGGGAGACCGACAATTTTTTTGCTTTGGGCGACAAATTTCGATAAATTAACGACTAATTTTTTGTCTAGATAAAATCAAGATCTGAGACCTGGGCAGTGCCGAAATAAGGCACACAAACCAAATTGACCGCCCGTGTACTCCGGCGATGATGTCATCGGCAGCGGGAGCAAGCACTACCAAGTAGACGTTGTTATGCAGAATAAATCCAACAGACATTTTGTTACTTTTAAGTTAAAGCTATTTAAAGTTTAATAGGAATTTGACGAGCCCGGTAGTCGAATGGTTAGCAATGGCCACTTTGACTGCGAGGTTGCGGGTTCGATTCCGGCACAAGACAAATATTTGTGTGCATGAACATGTCTGTTTGTCTTGGTCTGGGTATTTTCTATGTATTATATGTAAGTATGTATTTACAAAAAAAAATGTATTTATGTATAATATCAGTTATCTAGTACCCATAGTACAAGCTTTGCTTAGTTTGGGACTAGATGGCCGTGCGTAATTTGTCCAGGAATATTTATTTATCTACACTCAAATCGAAAAATTCGAATTACGAATTCAAAGACGGTTCTATAAAGACGCAGTTTATAAACGCATATACATAAAATTAAAAATAAAACTCATTATAGTACCGCCAACTGTATCATAAAACTCTGTACGGTTCTACCATATTATAGCCAAGCGTATGTCAGCAATTTACGCGGCAGCGCCTAATATGTATATAAATGAATTTCCAACTACACCGAGCAGTTCGCGTTCGGCAGTAGTTAACCGCGCGTGCTCACAGACCCAAAGCCGTCTCACCAGCATCTCGTCATCAGCAAGAATAAAATATTATCAAGTTTACATCAAGTTTCATTTAAAGGGTGTTCGAACCGTACATCCTTTTTGGTCCTTCGAGCCGGATCCTTTTTGGTCCTTCGAGTATGAGGACCTCGCGAGTGCACATTCGGGACTTCGGACTGTGTACAGTGAGGTGAACCAGCCATCGTAGAGACATCCACTGTGCTTCGGGAATCATCATATCAAAACTATCAAGAAACCTGTCGTGGGCAAGCAAGGCTCGCGACAATAGCATCAAGTAAGATCTTTCCTTATTTTTATCATATAACTTAAGATGGAAGATCTCCTGTCTCAACAATCCCAATTAAATTTGGCGATCGAACAACTGTATTCCAACTTTAAAAAGGATAGCGCAGAGCGGAAAACTGCCGAATACATCAGCAGTCGCTTAGAAAAACTAGAGCGTTATTGGCAAGAATTTCAAGCCAATCACGTAAGTTTGTGTGGGTATGGGATCAAGGACCATACCTACTTTATAAACAAGCAATACGAGCAAACTAAAGCAAGACACGACAATATCAAGTGTGTCTTCTTAGCAACAACGGTGTCAAAGGAAAGTAAAACTTTGACGCCCCTTTTGAAGCCTGCTACCCTTCAAGGTGTAGGGGAGTCATCTCAGCAGTCTCCGGGAACTATTACAACTGCTTCTAGACCATCGACGCCGCACACAGGTAATATCAATGAGTACTCGTTGCAGTCAGCAGGTTCCCAGGGGAGAGGTACCGACAGCAAGACGGACGAAATGCTAAGGAGACAGGCCAGCAACTTTAGAGCATTCGAGAGAACGATAAACAGCATAGACTTAGATACGGTAACTGATAAGTGGGAATTCGATGACTTCCTACATACGATACAGGTACGTTGGTCGGCAATAGATTCACTTCATTTAGAGATCGATAGCGAATTAGAGGGTCGTAATCAAGAGTATGACCAAGCATTTTTTAGTTACGAAAGTACGTACAACGATATCAAGAAGACCATTAACAAAAAAATGTGGTCGGTGTGTCATAGGGATAAATCAACACCTCTTCTGGAGCTCCCTTATTTCAGTTCCAATTTTCACCAGTGGGAATCGTTCAAAAACCTCTTCACTGAGACTATTCACAACAACCCATCGTTATCAAGTTCCCAAAAGATGCAGTTTCTCAAAGCAAAACTTAAAGGGGAAGCCGAGCGATTAGTACAGCATCTCCACATTAGTTCCGAAAATTATTCTACTTGTTGGGAAATCCTTAACCACAGGTACAATAACAAAAAACTTATTTTTACATCGCACATCAATATTTTAACTAACTGTCCCGTAATGCAGCAGCACTCATCTAGTCAGATCAAGAGACTACATGACACATCATTGGAAACCCTAAATGCTATTAAAAATTTAGGGGTGGATATAAGCACATGGGACCCATTATTAGTCCATATATTGTCTCAAAAGTTGGACCCCGATACTCATAATGAATATGTAGCATCGTTAAAGCAACCAAGGGAGCTGCCTTTGTTACAAGAATTTTTGGACTTTTTAGAAGCAAAATTTACAGCGTTAGAAAGCGGCCGGAAAAAGCAAGAAAATCCGACGCTAAAACCTAGCTATAATTACAATCAAGTTGCGAAATACAAAAAACCTAACTATGTCAAGCAAATACTTACGTCAAGTAGCCGAGTTACGCAAGCCTCGACCAGCAAGAATAGCAGAACCGCGAACCACACATGTCCGATTTGCGAAACTGCCGATCATGCCTTATACTACTGTGCAAAGTTCAAATCAATGTCCGATCAAGCAAAAATAAACGTAATTAATTAATTAAAAAAATATGTCAAAATTGCTTATATGATCATCAAGGAAAACCATGTATTTCCGAAAAACGTTGCCGGGAATGCAATGGGCATCACAATACCATCCTGCATGATGTTTATAGTAGGTTAGAAAACAGGAATCTATCAGTCTCAAGAAACAGCATATATTTTAGACAACCTGAGCAAGTATAGGGGAATACGCATGTTTCACTACAGGGCGACATGCCGGAAGTTTTGTTAGCTACAGCGATAATTAAGGTCCAAGCCCAAGAAGGGATACATAGCAGTATTTGTGTGTATGGCGAGCAAGGCCATACATTTAGAATTAGTAACTGAATTAACTGCCACAGCATTTCTGTCCGCACTGCGCAGAATGGCAGCGAGACGGGGAGTACCAGCTCATATCTACAGTGATCAAGGTACCACGTTCATAGGAGCCAACCGAATACTCCAGCAGGAATATGAGGAAATTAAGCAGACCTTTAATCAAGAGTTTATGTCCGAGATAGCCCAAATGCAAATTAACTGGCACTTCAACGCACCATCATGGCCGTCAGCAGGAGGTCTGTGGGAAGCGGCAGTTAAAAGTCTAAAATATCACTTGAAAAGAGTAATAGGAGAACAGCGTCTCACGTTTGAAGAATATAGCACGTTACTCTGTCAGTTAGAGGCGTGTCTCAACCAAAGGCCTTTATGTCCATTGACAGAGGATCCAGACGACTTGGATTGCCTGACACCAGCACATTTTATAACTAATGGGCCATCATTGGCATTATATGACACAGAAATAGACTTAAGGACGCGATGGCATCTGACGCAAAAAATATTCGCAGACGTATGGAAACGTTGGCGATCTGAATATTTAACACAATTATCGACTCGCAGCAAGTGGAGACAATCGAGAGACAACATAAAACTCAACGACGTCGTTACGATTAACGACGCCAACCTCCCAGCAGGAAAATGGGCTCTTGGACGAGTGGTAGAACTACACCCGGGAAGTGACGGATACGTCAGGGTTGTTTCGTTGAAGACAAAAAACGGTATTATGAAACGTCCCGTAGTAAAGCTATCAGTATTGCCAGTTCATCCTGAACGGCGGGATCAAAAAACGGAATCAATATCAAATCAAGAAGCAAGTAACTCTAATCAAGCAACGGGATCTAAATCAAGAAGAACAAACTTTATTAAAATGGTATTCTCACTCATGCTGTTCATAATGACTCTTATTACCAGCACAGAAGGTGCATACAACATAACGCAACTGCAAGCAAATCAAGGCTTGTACTTCGACAAAATAAATAACATGTATTTAATTCGAGACGAGTGGCGCCTAATAGTCTATTATGACATGAATCCGTACCGCGAAGGGTCCCAAGTTCTAAATAAACATATTAATTATCTTGAAACCACTTGTAAAACGATAAGAGTGCAATCACAATGCGAAGCGATCATGTTACAATTACGGCACGGGTTCGAGGAACTACAATATTACGACAGTGTTTTAATGAATCAGCAGCAAGCCCGTACGCGATCAAGACGCGGTCTTATCAATGGGGTGGGATATATCGCTAACAGTTTGTTTGGCATTTTAGACAGTCAGTTTGCCGAAAAATACGAACAAGACATAGAGCTTGTCAAGAAAAATCAAGAACATCTGGCTACGTTATGGAAAAATCAAACTTCTGTGGTAGAAGCCGAGTTTAACTTATTGAAACGAACAGAAGATATAATGAATAAGGAACATAAAGCTATAAATCAAAGACTTTTCAATTTGGAAACCTCACTAAATAAGGTACAAAGTGAAACTTATAATACGTCTGTCATTGCCGATTTCACATTGTCAGCAATGATAGCGAATAATCTTTTAATACGTCTCAATAACATGCAGGAGACTTTATTGGACACCATGACTGATATTTATAATGGACAACTGAGTCTTCATCTATTGACACCCGACCAGCTACGTCATCAATTAAGCATTATCGCCGGGCAAATTCCAAGAGATTTGTTTTTACCTATTAACCTTATCGATTTAACTAAGGTCTATCATCTCTTAAAAACAAAAGCAAGGATGTCGGCCAACTACCTTATATTCGAAACACGAATTCCCCTGGTCAACAGAGACAGTTATGAAATTTTTAAAATTATTCCCATTCCTAATGTATTTCATGACAAAATGATTTATATCATACCTGTATCCAACTACGTAGCTATTAATATCAAGAAGGACGCTATGTTACCGCTGTCCGAAAATGACATACGTTTGTGTTTACAGCAAGATACAAATACAATCTTATGCTCATTAAAGACCCCAGTCTATAACATCAAGGATGACGACGGGTTTTGTGTGACGGATCAGGTAACCAGACGTTGTAAAACGACCAGCGAGCGATGTGAGTCACAGTGGACGGAATTACATACCATTAATAATTATATTTATTTTTGTTGCGCTGATTGCCAACTAAAACTATTGTGCGAAGATCAAATTACGCTATTACAGTTATCAAGTACTGGTCTATTGACGACTGATGAAGGATGCATTCTAAAATCTAAGAACTTCACAGTTTATGCTCACAAGCAAGAGGTGAGCAACGTCTACATCAAGGCTAACGTAAGCGTTCCACACATTTCTCCGGTTAACCATATATTTAATATTCCTGTGCCGGTACCTCCCCCACAAGGTAATGAAACAGTAGATAATTACGACAAGCAAATGGCGGATATCCAGCAAAAATTAGAGCAAATGGAGCAGACGATACCCTTATACAATGACGTATCCTCCCATGACATCCATCATTACACAATGACGTATTGTATAGTTGGGGTGATCATCATCGTTGGAGTCACAATCGTGATGCGATGGAGATGTAGCAGAAAGCAGCCAGCAGCCGGGGCGACGTCTCCGCTGGCCGCGAATGAGGTTCCGCGGGCGGCCGCTCGCCCACGAGAATCACAAGTTTCGTGTAGTGATAAACAGTGTAATGTGAACCCGGGTTGTGCTAGTGTCCGCTATAGCAAAAGTGAGCAATGCTTACAAAGTGGTGATAGTGTCAATGTCGGTCCACCCATTATCAAACAAAAAACAAACCGATCAACGTCTCCAGTGTTACGCTCAGTGTATATTGTGGACGATAGAGTTAGATTTAATTCCTTGTAGCATTTTATTATATAAATCAAATTTACTAACATATATTTAATAGCTAGCATTGTTTTTCATCTTGTATCACCGTCATAACTAATCATTTTTTGTTATTTTTCGGCCTGGGAGCATGTACGGTTCTACCATATTATAGCCAAGCGTATGCAATTTACGCGGCAGCGCCTAATATGTATATAAATGAATTTCCAACTACACCGAGCAGTTCGCGTTCGGTAGTACTTAACCGCGCGTGCTCACAGACCCAAAGCCGTCTCACAAGCATCTCGTCATCAGCAAGAATAAATTACTATCAAGTTTACATCAAGTTTCATTTAAAGGGTGTTCGAACCGTACAAACTCATTATAGTACCGCTATCTTTCATTTTACTTTATTAATTCATTAAACTAGTCTATGGTTTTAGGCTGAATATGAAAAAAAGTCGCACGCATGCACAGTTCGAACTGAGAAAAAAATGGCGCACGCATGAGTAGTTTGAACTTAATTTCCCGCGCTTCCCATACATTTTTTATCCGATCGTGTTTTTGTATTCGGGATTCCAAAAAAGTTTACTAAAATCCTGTAAGTGATTAAAATATGATTGGAGAAGAAAGTAGTGACGGCGACATTTTGACTCAGCCAGATATTCTAGACGCGACATCGCATCGGCGCGTTAACTGAAAGTCTCCTGCCAGAAAAGAACCTATCTACTTTGTTTAATTTCAATTTTTCCTATGAGTGAAGATAAAGTAGTGTATGAAACTGCATATAACTTAGATATTAAAACACTCGAGTCAACCTATTATCGCATTCGGCTTCGCCTCATGCTCTCCATGATAAACAGACTCTCATGTTTTAATACCCCTTCTTATATGACAGTTGCATAAACTACTATTATTTATTTATTTAATAAAAATATCACGCAGTATAGGTTTTGGGAAGCACATGTCATCACACTGCTAGAATCTGTTGTGAATATTTAAAACTCGATTTAAAGTGTCTCGATAGGTATATCTCTCAATTTGGCATTGTTTGTCGGTTGGTTCTATTTTGCATAACAGTGTCCAAGTGTAAATTAAACATTAATTAAACCCAACGAACCAAAAACAAATAAATAAATATTTCTGGACAATTTACACAGCGCCATCTAGTACCAAACTAAGCAAAACTTGTACTGTGGGTACTAGATGACTGATATTATACTTAATACATTTTTTTGTAAATACAGATAAAATACCTAGCCCAACACAAAAAGACATGTTCATGCACACAAATATTTGTCTTGTGTGGGGATCGAACACGCGACCTCGGAGTCAAAGTGGCCATTGCCAGCCATTCGACGCTCGTCGTCAATCTCTCTCCTGCTCCATCACCAAACCCTGATCACCGTTATCATTTATTCCATCACCTTTAATTAAATACACTGGGCCGCAATGAAAGCGGGTCGGTAACAAAAACATCAATAACTTCCAAAATATTTTAGCTAGCTTTATGAAATAAATACTTAGAATTAAAGTTTATTTCCTTACAAATATAGGCAGAAGTAAAATCTTTTTATTTCTTTTTGGTGATTGTATTAAAACCATAAATAACAAATAAAGACGATTTAAAAAAATTATATTTTTGTTACCGACCCGCTTTCATTGCGGCCCAGTGTATTTATGTACAATATTTTCTAAGTTATTTATAACATACCATCTTCATAATTAACTTCCGGTTTTATCTGGACCGTTCTGGTACTTTCAGCACCGGTCTCTGAAATAAACAAGAAAACAAGGGTAAACAAAAATAAAAATCTGCCAAGTGCGAGTCGGACTCGCGTACGAAGGGTTCCGTACTATCTATAAAACTGGCCAAGCGCGTGTCATGTCACGCACAGTGTAGCGGGAGCGGCGCGGCTGCGAACCGCGTCGTGAGTTCAGTCTCTAAAAACGGGTGTTGCTGGTCTCCATGGGCGTTGGTGATTGCTTTCCATCAGGTGACCCACATGGTCGTTGCCCCATTCCCCCCCCCCCCCCCCCCCCCCCATCCTCATATAATAATAAAAAAGTAACGCTTGTCTTTATTGATACACAAGGAAATTTGACGGGGCCCCACCACACATGCCCACCACTGTGTCTCATGTGTGTATTGTGTCCAGAAGGCCAATTCTCGTAATTTTTCTACGAACGCAGATTGAAAGTTGACCGAATCGAGATTGAATTGTGAATTGACTAAAATTATATACTTGATTTCATTAATTAATTATTATCAATTCTAGTTGTTGGCAAAGTAACATTCTTAGTTTGTTTAATTTTCACTCATATTTCGATATAATCCCGCTTAAATTTAATTTTGAAGTTACATATTGGTGTTACGAGAATACCAAATGTGACATTTGTGAGATCGAGACTGGATCGAAACTGAATTTTGACTATATTTTAATTACGAGAATTGCCCCTCAGGATTAACAGCGGCGACCATCAAAAAAAGGCAATGAACAGTGACGTCCATTGTAATACAATACCTACCAGTCGAAAAGGATTGCTAGGCTTTTATCTATTTGATAATAATCACGATAATTTAATTATTAATTACGCTTTTATCTATTTGATAATAATCACGATAATTTTATTATCAATGGGCATATTTAGCTAGATAATTTCAAACCCTGATTTCTGACAAATATGTTCAATGTACCATCAAGGACGTCAAGGCCTTGCCAGTTTAAGAATATCCTTGAAAGTAAATCCCCAATGTTCCTAAAAACTTATTAGCTCGTGAGCGATATGTACCATTTCAACTTCATTGTTTTTGGACCTTATCTCTGCGTCGTAAGGTTCAATAGCGAACGGCGTGTTTCGGTACGAGCGCCATCTAGCCTCTGGTAATGATACATTTTATAAGTTCGTCGGCTATTACTCAGTAACTTAGGGGCCGTCCATTAATCACGTGAGGTTTTTTTTGCAATTTTAACACCCCCCCACCCTCTTGGTGATACTTGGTGAGGTCTTAGAAATCTACCCCAAAAAATACACGTGATTTGAGGGGGGGAGGCCCCCCTCAAATCACGTGTATTTTTTGTAGCTACAAAGAATCTTAAAACTTTTAGAATATTAATAAGGATTTTTGTCATATCACTAAGGTGACAAACAAGCATACGATCCGCCTGATGGAAAGCTGTTACTGTACCCTATGGACGCCTGTAACACCAGAAACATCACATGCGCTGACGACCCTACACGTACGAGCGTAAAAATGTTTTCACGTCCTTTTTGAAGAACCCCACGTTGTAGTTTCCTGAGAAAACCTCCACAGGCATTCATTCCACAGCTTGATAGTACGGAACTTGTCTGGAACCGCACAGTACTTGACCTCTTCGGTTCTAATATGTGAGGATGAATTCCCTGTCTTGTGAGCGGTGCGACAGTAGGAGGAGGCCGTGGGTTTATGTCAAATAACTCCTCTGAACACACCCCATTGTACAATCGGCAGAACACACAAAGGGACGGAAAATATCTTCTCAGAGTCAAACGAAACCAACCGTTCGTCAACAGTCATGAAGAAAAGAATGCTGTCTTTTTCCTTTAGTAATTTTCTTTAATAATAATATATTGCAATGTGTACATCAAGCCCTTTCATATGATACCCCATTTGAACTAGTAGTTTCAATTTGAAATTTCGACACCCTATAAAAATATAGACCCCCTATTTTTTAAGATCTATTTACAAATGTATAGTTTTGAGATTTATTCCTGTACTTGTAGTCTATAACGATGTTACTTGCCAAATTTCATAGTTCTAGGTCAACGGGAAGTACCCTATAGGTTTTGATTCCCTTGAGTGTGTCGAAATATGCGTTTTTTGCTGAATAAACGGCCGTAACTTTTTTCTACGTAAACTTAGCAGTTTAATTTTTTTTTAACTTCATGGGACCGTAGACCTGAGTATACAGTTCAAATTTCAGCTTGATACCTCCACGCATTCTCGACATAGAAATTCTTGACAGACAGACAGACAGACAGACAGACAGACAGACAGACAGACAGACAGACAGACAGACAGACAGACAGACAGACAGACAGACAGACAGACAGACAGACAGACAGACAGACAGACAGACAGACAGACAGACAGACAGACAGACAGACAGACAGACAGACAGACAGACAGACAGACAGACAGACAGACAGACAGACAGACAGACAGACAGACAGACAGACAGACAGACAGACAGACAGACAGACAGACAGACAGACAGACAGACAGACAGACAGACAGACAGACAGACAGACAGACAGACAGACAGACAGACAGACAGACAGACAGACAGACAGACAGACAGACAGACAGACAGACAGACAGACAGACAGACAGACAGACAGACAGACAGACAGACAGACAGACAGACAGACAGACAGACAGACAGACAGACAGACAGACAGACAGACAGACAGACAGACAGACAGACAGACAGACAGACAGACAGACAGACAGACAGACAGACAGACAGACAGACAGACAGACAGACAGACAGACAGACAGACAGACAGACAGACAGACAGACAGACAGACAGACAGACAGACAGACAGACAGACAGACAGACAGACAGACAGACAGACAGACAGACAGACAGACAGACAGACAGACAGACAGACAGACAGACAGACAGACAGACAGACAGACAGACAGACAGACAGACAGACAGACAGACAGACAGACAGACAGACAGACAGACAGACAGACAGACAGACAGACAGACAGACAGACAGACAGACAGACAGACAGACAGACAGACAGACAGACAGACAGACAGACAGACAGACAGACAGACAGACAGACAGACAGACAGACAGACAGACAGACAGACAGACAGACAGACAGACAGACAGACAGACAGACAGACAGACAGACAGACAGACAGACAGACAGACAGACAGACAGACAGACAGACAGACAGACAGACAGACAGACAGACAGACAGACAGACAGACAGACAGACAGACAGACAGACAGACAGACAGACAGACAGACAGACAGACAGACAGACAGACAGACAGACAGACAGACAGACAGACAGACAGACAGACAGACAGACAGACAGACAGACAGACAGACAGACAGACAGACAGACAGACAGACAGACAGACAGACAGACAGACAGACAGACAGACAGACAGACAGACAGACAGACAGACAGACAGACAGACAGACAGACAGACAGACAGACAGACAGACAGACAGACAGACAGACAGACAGACAGACAGACAGACAGACAGACAGACAGACAGACAGACAGACAGACAGACAGACAGACAGACAGACAGACAGACAGACAGACAGACAGACAGACAGACAGACAGACAGACAGACAGACAGACAGACAGACAGACAGACAGACAGACAGACAGACAGACAGACAGACAGACAGACAGACAGACAGACAGACAGACAGACAGACAGACAGACAGACAGACAGACAGACAGACAGACAGACAGACAGACAGACAGACAGACAGACAGACAGACAGACAGACAGACAGACAGACAGACAGACAGACAGACAGACAGACAGACAGACAGACAGACAGACAGACAGACAGACAGACAGACAGACAGACAGACAGACAGACAGACAGACAGACAGACAGACAGACAGACAGACAGACAGACAGACAGACAGACAGACAGACAGACAGACAGACAGACAGACAGACAGACAGACAGACAGACAGACAGACAGACAGACAGACAGACAGACAGACAGACAGACAGACAGACAGACAGACAGACAGACAGACAGACAGACAGACAGACAGACAGACAGACAGACAGACAGACAGACAGACAGACAGACAGACAGACAGACAGACAGACAGACAGACAGACAGACAGACAGACAGACAGACAGACAGACAGACAGACAGACAGACAGACAGACAGACAGACAGACAGACAGACAGACAGACAGACAGACAGACAGACAGACAGACAGACAGACAGACAGACAGACAGACAGACAGACAGACAGACAGACAGACAGACAGACAGACAGACAGACAGACAGACAGACAGACAGACAGACAGACAGACAGACAGACAGACAGACAGACAGACAGACAGACAGACAGACAGACAGACAGACAGACAGACAGACAGACAGACAGACAGACAGACAGACAGACAGACAGACAGACAGACAGACAGACAGACAGACAGACAGACAGACAGACAGACAGACAGACAGACAGACAGACAGACAGACAGACAGACAGACAGACAGACAGACAGACAGACAGACAGACAGACAGACAGACAGACAGACAGACAGACAGACAGACAGACAGACAGACAGACAGACAGACAGACAGACAGACAGACAGACAGACAGACAGACAGACAGACAGACAGACAGACAGACAGACAGACAGACAGACAGACAGACAGACAGACAGACAGACAGACAGACAGACAGACAGACAGACAGACAGACAGACAGACAGACAGACAGACAGACAGACAGACAGACAGACAGACAGACAGACAGACAGACAGACAGACAGACAGACAGACAGACAGACAGACAGACAGACAGACAGACAGACAGACAGACAGACAGACAGACAGACAGACAGACAGACAGACAGACAGACAGACAGACAGACAGACAGACAGACAGACAGACAGACAGACAGACAGACAGACAGACAGACAGACAGACAGACAGACAGACAGACAGACAGACAGACAGACAGACAGACAGACAGACAGACAGACAGACAGACAGACAGACAGACAGACAGACAGACAGACAGACAGACAGACAGACAGACAGACAGACAGACAGACAGACAGACAGACAGACAGACAGACAGACAGACAGACAGACAGACAGACAGACAGACAGACAGACAGACAGACAGACAGACAGACAGACAGACAGACAGACAGACAGACAGACAGACAGACAGACAGACAGACAGACAGACAGACAGACAGACAGACAGACAGACAGACAGACAGACAGACAGACAGACAGACAGACAGACAGACAGACAGACAGACAGACAGACAGACAGACAGACAGACAGACAGACAGACAGACAGACAGACAGACAGACAGACAGACAGACAGACAGACAGACAGACAGACAGACAGACAGACAGACAGACAGACAGACAGACAGACAGACAGACAGACAGACAGACAGACAGACAGACAGACAGACAGACAGACAGACAGACAGACAGACAGACAGACAGACAGACAGACAGACAGACAGACAGACAGACAGACAGACAGACAGACAGACAGACAGACAGACAGACAGACAGACAGACAGACAGACAGACAGACAGACAGACAGACAGACAGACAGACAGACAGACAGACAGACAGACAGACAGACAGACAGACAGACAGACAGACAGACAGACAGACAGACAGACAGACAGACAGACAGACAGACAGACAGACAGACAGACAGACAGACAGACAGACAGACAGACAGACAGACAGACAGACAGACAGACAGACAGACAGACAGACAGACAGACAGACAGACAGACAGACAGACAGACAGACAGACAGACAGACAGACAGACAGACAGACAGACAGACAGACAGACAGACAGACAGACAGACAGACAGACAGACAGACAGACAGACAGACAGACAGACAGACAGACAGACAGACAGACAGACAGACAGACAGACAGACAGACAGACAGACAGACAGACAGACAGACAGACAGACAGACAGACAGACAGACAGACAGACAGACAGACAGACAGACAGACAGACAGACAGACAGACAGACAGACAGACAGACAGACAGACAGACAGACAGACAGACAGACAGACAGACAGACAGACAGACAGACAGACAGACAGACAGACAGACAGACAGACAGACAGACAGACAGACAGACAGACAGACAGACAGACAGACAGACAGACAGACAGACAGACAGACAGACAGACAGACAGACAGACAGACAGACAGACAGACAGACAGACAGACAGACAGACAGACAGACAGACAGACAGACAGACAGACAGACAGACAGACAGACAGACAGACAGACAGACAGACAGACAGACAGACAGACAGACAGACAGACAGACAGACAGACAGACAGACAGACAGACAGACAGACAGACAGACAGACAGACAGACAGACAGACAGACAGACAGACAGACAGACAGACAGACAGACAGACAGACAGACAGACAGACAGACAGACAGACAGACAGACAGACAGACAGACAGACAGACAGACAGACAGACAGACAGACAGACAGACAGACAGACAGACAGACAGACAGACAGACAGACAGACAGACAGACAGACAGACAGACAGACAGACAGACAGACAGACAGACAGACAGACAGACAGACAGACAGACAGACAGACAGACAGACAGACAGACAGACAGACAGACAGACAGACAGACAGACAGACAGACAGACAGACAGACAGACAGACAGACAGACAGACAGACAGACAGACAGACAGACAGACAGACAGACAGACAGACAGACAGACAGACAGACAGACAGACAGACAGACAGACAGACAGACAGACAGACAGACAGACAGACAGACAGACAGACAGACAGACAGACAGACAGACAGACAGACAGACAGACAGACAGACAGACAGACAGACAGACAGACAGACAGACAGACAGACAGACAGACAGACAGACAGACAGACAGACAGACAGACAGACAGACAGACAGACAGACAGACAGACAGACAGACAGACAGACAGACAGACAGACAGACAGACAGACAGACAGACAGACAGACAGACAGACAGACAGACAGACAGACAGACAGACAGACAGACAGACAGACAGACAGACAGACAGACAGACAGACAGACAGACAGACAGACAGACAGACAGACAGACAGACAGACAGACAGACAGACAGACAGACAGACAGACAGACAGACAGACAGACAGACAGACAGACAGACAGACAGACAGACAGACAGACAGACAGACAGACAGACAGACAGACAGACAGACAGACAGACAGACAGACAGACAGACAGACAGACAGACAGACAGACAGACAGACAGACAGACAGACAGACAGACAGACAGACAGACAGACAGACAGACAGACAGACAGACAGACAGACAGACAGACAGACAGACAGACAGACAGACAGACAGACAGACAGACAGACAGACAGACAGACAGACAGACAGACAGACAGACAGACAGACAGACAGACAGACAGACAGACAGACAGACAGACAGACAGACAGACAGACAGACAGACAGACAGACAGACAGACAGACAGACAGACAGACAGACAGACAGACAGACAGACAGACAGACAGACAGACAGACAGACAGACAGACAGACAGACAGACAGACAGACAGACAGACAGACAGACAGACAGACAGACAGACAGACAGACAGACAGACAGACAGACAGACAGACAGACAGACAGACAGACAGACAGACAGACAGACAGACAGACAGACAGACAGACAGACAGACAGACAGACAGACAGACAGACAGACAGACAGACAGACAGACAGACAGACAGACAGACAGACAGACAGACAGACAGACAGACAGACAGACAGACAGACAGACAGACAGACAGACAGACAGACAGACAGACAGACAGACAGACAGACAGACAGACAGACAGACAGACAGACAGACAGACAGACAGACAGACAGACAGACAGACAGACAGACAGACAGACAGACAGACAGACAGACAGACAGACAGACAGACAGACAGACAGACAGACAGACAGACAGACAGACAGACAGACAGACAGACAGACAGACAGACAGACAGACAGACAGACAGACAGACAGACAGACAGACAGACAGACAGACAGACAGACAGACAGACAGACAGACAGACAGACAGACAGACAGACAGACAGACAGACAGACAGACAGACAGACAGACAGACAGACAGACAGACAGACAGACAGACAGACAGACAGACAGACAGACAGACAGACAGACAGACAGACAGACAGACAGACAGACAGACAGACAGACAGACAGACAGACAGACAGACAGACAGACAGACAGACAGACAGACAGACAGACAGACAGACAGACAGACAGACAGACAGACAGACAGACAGACAGACAGACAGACAGACAGACAGACAGACAGACAGACAGACAGACAGACAGACAGACAGACAGACAGACAGACAGACAGACAGACAGACAGACAGACAGACAGACAGACAGACAGACAGACAGACAGACAGACAGACAGACAGACAGACAGACAGACAGACAGACAGACAGACAGACAGACAGACAGACAGACAGACAGACAGACAGACAGACAGACAGACAGACAGACAGACAGACAGACAGACAGACAGACAGACAGACAGACAGACAGACAGACAGACAGACAGACAGACAGACAGACAGACAGACAGACAGACAGACAGACAGACAGACAGACAGACAGACAGACAGACAGACAGACAGACAGACAGACAGACAGACAGACAGACAGACAGACAGACAGACAGACAGACAGACAGACAGACAGACAGACAGACAGACAGACAGACAGACAGACAGACAGACAGACAGACAGACAGACAGACAGACAGACAGACAGACAGACAGACAGACAGACAGACAGACAGACAGACAGACAGACAGACAGACAGACAGACAGACAGACAGACAGACAGACAGACAGACAGACAGACAGACAGACAGACAGACAGACAGACAGACAGACAGACAGACAGACAGACAGACAGACAGACAGACAGACAGACAGACAGACAGACAGACAGACAGACAGACAGACAGACAGACAGACAGACAGACAGACAGACAGACAGACAGACAGACAGACAGACAGACAGACAGACAGACAGACAGACAGACAGACAGACAGACAGACAGACAGACAGACAGACAGACAGACAGACAGACAGACAGACAGACAGACAGACAGACAGACAGACAGACAGACAGACAGACAGACAGACAGACAGACAGACAGACAGACAGACAGACAGACAGACAGACAGACAGACAGACAGACAGACAGACAGACAGACAGACAGACAGACAGACAGACAGACAGACAGACAGACAGACAGACAGACAGACAGACAGACAGACAGACAGACAGACAGACAGACAGACAGACAGACAGACAGACAGACAGACAGACAGACAGACAGACAGACAGACAGACAGACAGACAGACAGACAGACAGACAGACAGACAGACAGACAGACAGACAGACAGACAGACAGACAGACAGACAGACAGACAGACAGACAGACAGACAGACAGACAGACAGACAGACAGACAGACAGACAGACAGACAGACAGACAGACAGACAGACAGACAGACAGACAGACAGACAGACAGACAGACAGACAGACAGACAGACAGACAGACAGACAGACAGACAGACAGACAGACAGACAGACAGACAGACAGACAGACAGACAGACAGACAGACAGACAGACAGACAGACAGACAGACAGACAGACAGACAGACAGACAGACAGACAGACAGACAGACAGACAGACAGACAGACAGACAGACAGACAGACAGACAGACAGACAGACAGACAGACAGACAGACAGACAGACAGACAGACAGACAGACAGACAGACAGACAGACAGACAGACAGACAGACAGACAGACAGACAGACAGACAGACAGACAGACAGACAGACAGACAGACAGACAGACAGACAGACAGACAGACAGACAGACAGACAGACAGACAGACAGACAGACAGACAGACAGACAGACAGACAGACAGACAGACAGACAGACAGACAGACAGACAGACAGACAGACAGACAGACAGACAGACAGACAGACAGACAGACAGACAGACAGACAGACAGACAGACAGACAGACAGACAGACAGACAGACAGACAGACAGACAGACAGACAGACAGACAGACAGACAGACAGACAGACAGACAGACAGACAGACAGACAGACAGACAGACAGACAGACAGACAGACAGACAGACAGACAGACAGACAGACAGACAGACAGACAGACAGACAGACAGACAGACAGACAGACAGACAGACAGACAGACAGACAGACAGACAGACAGACAGACAGACAGACAGACAGACAGACGGACAAGAAAGTGATCTTATAAGGGTTCCGTTTTTCCTTTTGAGGTTCGGATTACATCCATAAATTACGTCACACGAATTTCATCATTTTTTGGCCCTTCCCCCCGTCCTTGTCACAGCTGGTCACATTTGTGAGATCCGCCCCTCCCTAGTGTGACGTCACATATTTTGCAATTTTACATCTAGAGTTGCAAATGTATTTGAGTTTTTAGTTAATAGTTCAAAGTTCGTGTTTTAAAACTTAGATTATAATAGATTTTGAAAAGTCACGTCACGAAATTTAGGACCTCTTCCACCCCCTTGTCACACAGTATCAAACTTCGTCGACCCCCTCCTTCCCCTTTAATGTGTGACGTAATTTAGGGATGACCGCTTATCGTGGCATAAAAGTTCTGACCCATTACCACCAACTCTTATTGCGATTCAATAACTGAATAGAATGCTTATTCATACAAATGAATAAGTGAC
The DNA here is from genome assembly GCA_937001555.2 of Hypsopygia costalis. Lineage (NCBI taxonomy): Eukaryota > Metazoa > Arthropoda > Insecta > Lepidoptera > Pyralidae > Hypsopygia > Hypsopygia costalis. The sequence continues at coordinate 4,440,142 of OW443355.2, forward strand.
TCATTGGTGGTAAGGGGGCTGTTCGTGCAAGCGTCAACATGCCAGACGCGCTACAGAATGATGGCAGCTCCATCTATACTCTGAAACCATTATTATACTGTATGCGCAGGGAGTTGTAGGCCGTCATCGTCTTCAACTTCGTTCGTAAGAGGGACGGACGCCTGCCATAACTGCTTTTATTGCTAGTTATTTGCGGCAGGCGATGGCTTGCCACTCACTAGATGGGCCCCCGAAATGCCAGGGAATCGGCCGGGGGCAACACCGGTGTGAGTAAAGTAAAGTAAAGTAAAGTTTATTGCCAAATAGATTACATGTGTTACATATATTGAGTTACATACAGTATGGTTAAAATATAACAATATATATAATACTAGCTGGCCCGGCGAACTTCGTACCGCCTAATTGTCAATGAATGTCGTGGTATACATATTAGTTGAACAAAATTTATGATGTCTTGAAATTAATATTAGGTTGGGGAAAAAGTCTTTTCGTATTTTATATGAAAATTCAAAACATTTTTTAATAAAGTTTATTTACATTTAACTAAAGTATGTAGGTGCCATTTTGTTCGATAACTTTTTGCCATCTTGTAGGTACAGACATGATGCCATTACTATAGAAATTTTGGGACTTCTGTTCAAAAAACCACGACAAGTGGTTTTGGCAGTCTTCTCGTGATGTTAACCTGACATTGCCTAAATAATTCTGAAGAGACCAAAACAGGTGGAAATCAGAAGGTGCAAGGTCAGGACTATACGGCGAATGCATTAACACCTCCCAGTCAAACTCTCTTAATTTTTGCTGAGTGGCTAAAGATGTGTGAGGTCTAGCGTTATCATGATGAAAAATCACACCCCTTCTGTTAATTAATTCCGACCGCTTTCTCTCAACTTTTTGCCTTCATCTCATCAGTTGTTCACAGTAGAGTTCAGAATCGATAGTCCTGCCTGGCGGCAACAGCTCATAATGAATAATGCCCTTCCAATCCCACCATACACACAGCATCACCTTGTTGCGGGTTAACCCGGGTTTTGCCAGAGTCTGTGAAGCCTGACCGGCCTTTGACCACGACCTTTTTCGCACGTTCTTGTCGTACGTGATCCACTTTTCATCACCAGTTATAAGCTTCTTCAAAAACGGTTCGCTTTCATTACGTCTTAGTAAAGAATCGCAAATGAGTACACGGTTCATTAGGTTTCTTTCAGTGAGATCGTGAGGCACCCAAATATCGAGCTTTTTAGTGTACCCAGCTTTTTTCAAATGCGCCAAAACTGTTTTGTGGTCAATTTCTAATTCTTCAGCTACGTCATAACTACTGATATACCGATCTTGCTCCACTTTTTCAAAAATGGCATCCATTTTATCCGTAACAGGGCGACCAGAGCGACGTGCATCTTTCACATCAAAATTTCCTGATTGAAAACGCTTAAACCAAATTTGTGCTACTCTCACAGACACTGCACTAGGTCCATAAACGTCACAAATTTTTTTCGCACCTTGCGTTGCATTGTTACCTTTTTTGTAGTAAAATTTTAAAATGAATCGAATTTCTTCATTCGATTCACTCATCTTGACAGTAAAAAAAACAAATGAAAATCACACATTTACCTAATTTGAATTTGGAATTACCTTTTTTAAAATTTAAACTTTTTAAAGATATCAAAACCTTTCAGATACAAATGGTATAACCAAAGAGATTTTATTACAAGTTCATACATACTATAATGCGAAAAGACTTTTTCCCCTACCTATTATAATGAATAATAGAAAATAATAGAGAAGCACGATGGCGTCATTGCGCGTGTCAGTCTAATTGTACACGCAAGTTAAGCAACGTCAACCGTAGCCTGTCCATGGATGAGTTTATATTATCTCGAGCTCCTCCGTGCTTCGGAAGGTACGTTAATCCGTCGGTCCCGGTTGTAATCATTAGATTAACTCGAGGTCCTCCGTGCTTCGGAGGGCACGTTAATCCGTCGGTCCCGGTTGTTATCATTAGATTATCTCGAGCTCCTCCGTGCTTCGGAAGGCACGTAAGACGTCGGTCCCGGTTGTTATCATTAGATTATCTCGAGCTCCTCAGTGCTTCGGAAGGCACGTAAGCCGTCGGTCCCGGTTGTTATCATTAGATTATCTCGAGCTCCTCCGTGCTTCGGAAGGCACGCTAAGCCGTCGGTCCTGGTTGTTATCATTAGATGGCAGTCGTTAAGCCAAGTGGCCTTTAGGCGGCTTGAAATTACTGGCGTCCGCCAACTCGCAGTTGAGCAGCGTGGTGGAGTATGCTCGAAACATATTCAGTTGAAGGAAGACCCGTATTTAATATTACCCAGCAGTGGGTAAATATTACCCAGCAGTGGGTAAATATTACCCAGCAGTGGGTAAATATTACCCAGCAGTGGGTAAATATTACCCAGCAGTGGGTAAATATTAAGTTCAGTATTTTACTATGTCACAAAATAAAGTACCATGACACTTGACAAGCAATTAATATTCATTTTCAAGCATTCATTCATAAACAATTTTCAAAACAACAACGGACAACTTTCGCGACGTAAAAGTTAGACCAATCGATTTGACATTTAATTGAAAATCAATAAATATCCCAATACGTTTTCAAATTTAATTTTTCGACAATTTTGTCAATGTTTTAATGCTTATTATCCTATACCCACATTTCTGAACGCACGCATACATTTGACGTACGCACGTTAACGTCACGTTTGACAGGTCCGACATCCACGAACATTTTGTATGGAAAAATGATTTTTCTTTTATTTTATTTTTTTCGTAAATTTTCCAATGTTTTTAATAGTTATTCTGCTATTCTGGACGGAGACAAATCCAACAAATTAAAAACCATGGCAATCGGTCCAGCCGTTCTCGAGTTATAAGTGTTGAAACAAACACGACTTTCTTTTATATATATAGATAATACAACACATGCAATAACAGTACTACCAAAGACTCCCACACTAGGCTAAGCCTGTCTTGTGGGCAGTCTTTATTATAGGAGTTACACTTTGGATTATGGCACAATATGAACAAGAACTCCATTACACATCATAAGTATCGTAATATCTATCAGTACAGTAATATTGTCTCTAACATATACCCCTGAGAAAAAAATCCGTTTTACTATATGTCCAGTCAAGCAACTCATCTCTAATTTTCGATTTCGCTCTAGCAAGAGGTAGTTCATGAACACTACAGATTTTGTTAAATTTGTTATATATCAGAGGTTTCATGTAGGAGCAGAAACGTTTGGCAACGTGACTCAGGGGTGTCGAGAGGTGTGCTGCGCTTTCTCCGAAGTTACTCGCTTCGTGATGCTCTTTAACACTTCCACGCCTGGAGCATATAGCTCTAGCGGCTCCTCTCTGGACGGCCAATGAAGGCAAGCCAGAGCTGAGAGTCCTGCGGGCCTTCTTGTGTTTACATTCCGACCGATGAAGACACGTCGGAGACGAAGGCCCTGACCGACTCTCTGGAAACTCGGGTCCGTGGTGTCGCTACTCACACAACAGCTCGCCGTATTATTATATCCCAAATTAAGCGCATAGCTTGTACTATGGGTATTAGATACCTGATATTTTACATTTTTATTGTAAATACATACCTACTTATATTACATAGAAAACATCCAGACCAAGACAAACAGACATGTTCATGCACACAAATGTTTGACTTGTGCGGGAATCGAACCCGCTACCTCGGAGTCAAAGTGGCCATTGCTAAGCATTCGACCACCGAGTTCGTCAAAACATAAGATATTATATAAGATATTAACTTACCAAACTGTATTCTAGAGGCACTGGACCTCGCATTGCGGTTCATGTCGTAATCTGGAATCAAAGAGAAAATGTTGTTAAAAGTTAAGATTTTATTAATCAACAGGGACTACTGTCACTACTGAGTGCTTAGTGCGAGTTTCTTGTTCGCGGTCGACCATGTCAACGTAAACAAACCGACCAAATAGAGAAGAACTCTCATGTTGTGAATTTATATGACGCGTGTTACATATCAAAATTATGTGGCATCCTTGGTCACATTTTGAAGTGAGCAACCCGGCTAATTTGAATATGTAACACGCGTCTGGTAAATTCACAATATGAAACTTTTTCTCAATTTGGTCGGCTTATAAACGTTAACACGTTCGAATGTGACCAAACACGCAATAAGCACTCTGTTTTACGATTTCCAATAATCGATAATCGAATATTCATTGCAACCCTTTCCAAAGATATTTGTAGTTGACCATTGAGGGTTGTTGTGATCCTGTGAGTGAGTGAGATCACCATAAAGAAAGGAAGGAGTCTATACTCCTGTCATAGGATATATATTAACCCGAAAAATTAAAAGACTTTTTCGTAAATGATTGGGTAATGTAATAGGGGCCTAAAGTTCAATTCACAATTTATCATAGATAAACTTAAAAAAAAAAGACGCAGTACGTATATTGATAAAATAGATAATATTTCACTTACCTACCTTGTTATTAGTCACTTTTAAGTACTTCAACAAACCAAATCACAATTTCATATAGTAAATACCACTGCGCTTGTATTGATACAGAGATTTTGTGTTGATATTTTAATAAAATAAACTAATGTTTAGACATGTAAAACATCAAACGACAGAGAAGCAAATAATTATGGCGGGAACGGGAATGTCTCGAAGTACAGACAGAAGCTTCACGCCGGCGGCGGACGGCCGATAGATAACAAAACTCATCAAAATAGTATTATCGAAACACACAGAATAAAAATATACAAAGTCCACAGATTATTTAATGTGAATTACTAAAAGCGCTTTCACATTAAGCGATTTAATCGCGCGGCAGCAGCGCGCTGCTAAATTATTACTATACTTATCTTTCGTCCCTGGTTATAATTAACTCTTAATTGCATTATGTTGTCTATTAACTTTCCATCCAAAACAGTTTATTTTAACTGTATTAACGCTATGTTAAACAAGTGTAATTGGAGAAAATAACCATCAATGATCTTTGCATCTTATTTGAGTACATAGCAGAAATTAATGTAAAATTTATTATTTAGAACGTTATAACGTATATAGAAGTTATACGTTTAATTTTATTAAAGTGGGAAAGTAACTCCAGAATACCTCAGCCAAATAAAAATTCCCTTGAGGAATTTGATATTTGGCTGCGGCATTCTGTGAGGTGGAGGTACTTTACCAGTCAACCAGCTTACAAATACACTGTACTCTACATCTCTTTCGCCAGAGCCAGTTTCACTAGTCCGCAGGGTGCACCACTTGGTGAGGTTGTTTGGCTCTAAAGAACGTGGTGAGCTACTTACATCCGATTGTTCTAGTTTGGTTTATTTTACGTTATAATAAGTAATAGAACATTTTCAATTTGCAGTATCGCCGTTACACGACACGAGTCGCTGCTTAATCGCACCGCTAACCCGCCCAATGTGATAGTGCCCTAATAATTTGTAAAGAACTGTCAGAGATAATATCAGGGTTGCCAGTATCAGATTTTTTTACAATCGGCACACTATCAACTGTAGAACCGAACAACAGTATAGGTAATAGTACAATGTACAGTATGGCCAATCCCTGCCGGTCTCGTCGACCTCACCTCCCCTCTTAGGCAGTCGAATAAAGACATTAAATTCGCAAAGTGCCATGTAGTTCTGCATTTTTGGTATGTTGTATGGGTCTGTTAGGGTAATGTAAATTCAAATTTGTAATTTCGAAAAACTTGTGGAACTGAGAAATTCGAGGAAAACTTCGAAACTTTTTTCACTATTTGCTCTCCAGGGTTAAAACTATGCGTTTGCAGGGAACAATGTTTTCTACACTTATAAACTGTATAAAATGTTCTACAATTTGAGCTTAATTACTCTTTTGACTGATTTTACTTTTGACTTTTGAATTGAAATTTTCACACCCTCCTCCAAATGCAAATGACCTCCTCCATCGCCCCTTATAAGACACGTAAGTAAAACAAACCAAAAAAAAATATTGGTTGCCTGTAAAGTCGGTATACGGGCGAAAGTTTTACGTGACAACGACTTTGAGTGGTAAAATGTTTTCGAGTGGAAGGGACGCATGCCTTTCACTTTTTATGTCTGTCTCTCTCGCTCTTAGAAGGGACACGCGTCCACGACACGCCTACAATGAGAGCGAGTGAAAGGCACGCGCCTTTCACTCGCTCTCATTGTAAGCGCATAACGTGACCCAGTTTCTTGAAGTGTCACCCGGCTAACCAATTTATAAGACGTTGTCACGTCAAAATGCAGGATTACAAAAACTTAGCCTCTTTTTATGTCTTTATCTTATGGCTTATGTGGCCCTCATTGGCTATATTCGTCTATTTTCGAGAAAAGTTGGTTTCCAACCCATTCACGCTCTGCACAGAAGTTTAAAAGTGCTCATGTACTTCTATTCAGCAGCACCAATGCGTTGTAAATATTAAAAAAAATGGAAAAATTCACGGGCAGCTAAAAAATACGCTACGCTCTACCCCTCTTTTCGCCAGAGCCTGTTCTGTCTGTCAGCAGGGTGGACCACGTGCAGGTGAGGTTGACTTTGGATCAAAGATGTTGATGAACCACTTACCTACCTACACCTCAAAAAGTGTTATGATGTGACGATGAGTGTGTTGTCGGTATGTGTGTCGTTTGAGTGTGATTATGTGGCTTACATATGAAGTAGGTTACCTAACACGTCGTTTAAGTTCTATCACCACGTAAGTAATTTTTTGGCGGTTTTGACATTTTCATGCCACTCGCTAAAGAATCGAAAGACGCGTCGTTTCGCCCAATCAGAATCAAGATATGACCAATAAGTACCTTTAAAATTACGGAAAAATAACAGCACGGAAGCCTATGTCTATAAAAAAACTAATCTGTTTTATGTCTCTCCTGAAAAGTTACAAAAATGACTTACGTGGTGATAGAACTTGAACGACAAAATTCTAATACTAAACCTAAAACTACACACATACAAAAAATCTATCAGGTCTGCTTTAAACCCCTTCCACACGATACAATTTGATTGCCCATTTGATTTGGGTTGGGATTGGGTACCTACAATCGGATCGTCCGTCCACACACACAATTTGATTGCCAATATAATCAAATTGGAAATTGTATCTTAAGAGCCATATTACATTTTGACTGTGATTTTTGAGTAAAATGGCCAATTTTGGCGTTCTTGATCTCGGAAACAAAAATACATTAACAATGTTGACTTATTGAATAGTACAGAATAGCTATTCGCATAGTACATAGCGGCCTCGCTTTTTGTAAATTTTGCTTAAGAGCCATATTACATTTTGACTGTGATTTTTGCGTAAAATGGCCAATTTTGGCGTTCTCGATGTCGGAAACAAAAATACATTAACAATGTTGACTTATTGAATAGTACAGAATAGCTATTGACCTAGTTCATAGCGGCCTCGCTTTTTGTAAAATTTGCTTAACTTTTTAAATAAACTCAAAATTGCAGAGAAAGATTTTCATAAAATGCGCGCATTCACTATTTTGAGCTCCTGGATTGTACTACTGTTCCAAACAAATCAAATAAAAAAAATAGAATGTTATTTGTTATATAATCGTATAGTACATAGCGGCCTCGGAATTTTGAAATATCATTGATTTAATATAGAAAAAAAAAACATTCTTTTAACCAAAAAAACTTCGAAAATCGCTTTAAGTAAACGCTTTAAGTAAATTTATACGAGAATAATTGTTACTTCATGAGGAATAAACTTTGTAGCATGAATTTATAATCTTATTTCATTAAAAATATAACTTCAAAATTACTACAAAAACGATGCACCGGCGGCCTTCGCGGGTTTAGTACTGCGCGAGAGCTCGTCAACGTGCAAATGTAATAGAGCTTTTAATGCAAGGGGGTTTAAGTTTTTGTAGCTCCTCCGAGCAGTAGATTAGATACATTTAAAAAATACGGCGGAGTCAAACTACTGCTTCTCAGTCTATTGTGGCCGGAACATCATTATCAGTAATATTATTACAGTTACAGGATAGCATTCAGCCTCGAGGGGCAAACTTATTATGAATTTAGGCAAATTGAGTCATAGGGAAAACCACATTTGTTAGGTATGTACCATATCGACACGGGCGTGACCCGCGTGACTGATGCAGGGTATTATCACCGCTGTAATCTATCGCTGGTTTTTAACCGACTCCAAAAAAGGAGGTTTTCAATTCGCCTGTACTTTTTTTTTATGTTTATTACTTAATTACTCAGTGATTTCTCAAACCGATATGAAAAAAAACTTTTTTTTTAAAGAGTACACTTCCAGATTGGTCCCATATTTTTTTCATCATCATCATCATCATCAGCCTGTATCTACATAAATGTAGAGTAATGTTTGGACTCGTTTTTTTTTTGTTAAATTTATTTTATAACAAAATTGTTTCAGCTCCTTACTTCTGACATGTTTATCCCTATGTCATTTTGCAAATGCAAATATCTTTATTTTGCTAAAAATGTGTTTAAGTACTTAATATTAATCATAAAAATGTCAAGAGTAACATCTGGGACGATTTTCATTTCAGTGGCAGACAAGCATACGGCCCGCCTGATGTGAAGCGGTTACCGTAGCCATATTAACGCTTGCAACATAAAATATTGCTCACGCGCCGCCACTCCCGCTGCCAACGCAGCATCCTTCCCTTCCTTCTGGCGACCCCACTCACTCGCAGGAACACAACAACCCTCAAGGGAATTGTTATTTGGCTGCAGTATTCTGTGAGGTTGAGGTACATTCCCCAGTCGGGTAGCTTACAATTACGCTGCCTACCTCTCTTTTCGCCAGAGCTTCGTTTGTCAGTCAGCAGGGTGCACCACGTGCAGGTGAAGTTGGCTTTGGTTCAAAGATCTTGATGAACCACTTACACCCCAACCCCAACAAAGATCTTCTCTTAATATGACTATTTTAGATTTCAGACTTTTTTTTAGTACGTTGATTTACATTGTTAATTACTTTCACGACTATATAAAAACAAGGTCAAGACAAAGACAATTATTCTTTTGAAGAATTGTCAAATATGGAAGCGTTGGAATATCGTGAAGCGAAGTCAAGACAATTATTCTTTTGAAGAATTGTCATATATGGAATAATAACGCGTTCGAATATAGTGAAGCGAAAGAGTTCTTTGGATGTTGTTTCGGTGAGGACGTTTTTTGGGTGTTGATTCTGTATCTAGTTCGATTATTAATTATTGAAATTTAGTTTTGAGAGTAAACGCAAATATCACAAATACTAATTGAAGACTCCACGGGAAAAACAATGAATGTCGCCATTTTATTAAACTAATCTAATGCTAGTTTGAGATATTATTTTATACAATAAGTCAGAATTGAGTAAAACCATCATCACTATCACTACATAGTATAAAACAAAGTCGCTTTCTCTGTCCCTATGTCCCCATGTATGCTTAAATCTTTGAAACTACGCAACGGATTATGATGCGGTTTTTTTTAATAGATAGAGTGATTCAACTGGAAAGTTTATATGTATAATATATGCATAACATAGTAGAAAAACACTCATAATTTAGAGGTTTCTAATGTGATGTCGTAAATAAACACATTTTTTTGCTCTTTCATTGCAAACGCTGGCTGAACCCAACGAGATAGATCAAAATAATGTAGTACAGTATTGTTCACCTTAAAATGGTCTACAAAAAAGTTCGCGATGGTATATGTCTATCTCTTAGTGGTAACACACAATAACCGTTATTTTATCCTTTGCTTTTTACAAGAAATAATGCCTTATTTACGAAGCGATTTTAAGCAATACAGAATTAATCCTTATCCAATTAAGTACCTTAAATACATTGCGCATTTAATATAGATCAATATGGCCCTTCACAGCATGTAATTTAAATGAATAGTTTAGAAGATATTACACATTTAAAATGTAGGGACATAACGGCTGTGGCGGTACCGGCCGCGGAGCCGGCGGCGTGTGCCTATAACTGGGGAAGGACTGGATAGGACAAAGCGCAAAGACCTTCTGTAGTACATTTAGTATCAGCATTGCACCCGTGCGAAGCCGGGGCGGGTCGCTAGTGGTCTATAAAACTATGATGGTTGCGTATTTATCAATGAATTTCATTCATGATGGTTCCATTCCTGCGTTTAAAGCTTGTGGTAAGGCCCCAGGTGTTATAGTTTAATTTATTTTTCTTAAAAATGAGTATTAATTGAGATAAATATAGACTTCTATAGAATATAAAACTGTTGTCCGGTAATTAACATATTTTCTCAACATGTATTGTTTTTCCCGAGTAGTCTTCTTCAATTATTGTACAATGAAACATGTTTAAAAACAAGGTTTGCTTTGCTTCGTTTAACTATCTATTATGTACCTAATCAAAACACGGAATTTCAAAAATGGAACAATAAAACATCGGACGCGCAGCATGCGCCACCTTATTAATTTCTTTTTTTCGAAATCCCGAATTGATATCCGAAAACCAAGGTCACTTATTTTACATTACTACTTTTTGATGCTCTACCAGCGTTGTCAGACGTCCCGATTTTGGCGGGACGTCCCGATTTTTAAATCAAAATTTAATGTCCCGCGCGGGACAAGCTCAGTCCCGCTTTTCGGGTATAACTCGACCTGCGTGCAGCGTGCTAAGAAAGCGAAAAAAAATTTATCTACAGCTATCTTATATTATATTGTGAAGTATTATCTTATATTGTGAAGAGTTCTTCATTTTTATTAAAGAAAAAATGAAACTTTAAAAGAAGTTAAATCTTCACAGTAATATCATGAATAAGTAATTCCTAGAAATAATTATTCTCTTATTGTAGGTTGCAATTTGTAACACTCACTCCTCAGAGTACTGTTTGAAACGCCATATTTTTTTATGAATAAAACTTTCTTGATTTTGATTTCTATTTTTTTTTTATTCAGAAGACGAATCAGACTCAACTATTTAACGATAGGGTAAATCTGATTTAAAATATAATATTTTTATTAAAATACATTTTCTATTACTGTTTTTGCTATCTATTGTCAGGTAAACGTAATTTGAACTCAAATAAAAATATTTAAAAACTTCTGATTGTATACGTTTTTTACTGTGTCCCGCTTTCGACGAAAGAATTCCGCTTTTTCCACTCAAATTTTCAAAATCCCGACTTGGCAAAAAAAAAATCTGGCAACGCTGTGCTCTACCCACACGAATCCGAAGTCAGAATTTCGAAATTTTGAGTTTCATGGCAACGGACGGACAGACAGAACGACTTTTTTTTTCGGAAAACCAAGGTCACTTTACATTACTACTTTTTGATGCTCTACACGAATCCCAAGTCAGAATTTCTAAATTTTGAGTTTCATGGCAACGGACAGACAGAACGACCGGACGATTTCAAAAGCTCAATGAATTTCGTTGAATATTCGCTCGAACGCTGTCCCGCCAAAAGTCAACGCTAAAAGTTTTTATGTTGTTTTGTCAAACAAACCTTGTTTTGTTCTTTTTGACCGTCTATTTTTATGCAGACTGTAATATATGGAATGAGTAGGTAAATAAGTCGATAATGTAGGCAGACACCGGTTCCCGCCGCTATTGCGCATCATTCGAATCATTCGATTCGCGAGCTCTCAATTCATTACTCGTTCGTTTAGTTTTGATACAATTTAAAGATATCAAGCTTAATTTCCGAAGAAAAACTAGACATTATATTACATTATTGTATCCTATAACATTGAAATATCATAGACGAATTGTGAATTTGCATTGCGGTATCGTAGAGAAACGTTTCGTGGAGTACCATTTCAACAATATGTTCAGTTAATTTGTATAATTTGCTTGAAGTGTTCTTATCTGTTGGCGGTCACTAATTTTGTGATATATTTGTAAGTATTTTTCCTTTATTTTTTTTTGTGAATTAGTAATCTAATAGATAAATTGAATTACGTATTGGAATTATGGGATTGTTTATTTGGATTTAGAAACTGTGTGATACAAAACAAATTTCAGAAATGATTCGTTCGATTTGTTTGAATTCTAATACCTATTGTTTGTTTATACTCATAGAACATTGTAATAGAGATTAGAAACATATTGAATGAAATCCATTTGAATTTTTTTTATGATTCAATGAATGTTAGAACAATATCTTGTGTTCTTTAGAATGATCAGAGATATTTAAATGCGAAAAATAGGTACTCTTTGAGTTTATATTCTCCTAGTTTATTTCTGTTTGTCATTTTCATATTGTTGTACTTTTTAAAATTTAACTAGTTAATTATGTACCTATAGAGTTAGAAATAAATTTGAATGAATCTATAATAATACATATTATAATTTAATCTTTTTTATGATTCAAATAAATTCTAGAGCGGGAGCAAGAACGATTTACTCTATGAGCGGGAGAAATAGTTATTAAGTTGTCTCATTTTCAAGTGAGATATTTCAATTCTAAATATACTCTTTTATTTTTTGTTCTCCTAGAAACATTCTGTTTGTTATTTTTTAATGTGACGATATAATAATCGGTTTGTTTGTTTGTTTGTAAAACTTTATTACAAAGACATAAAATTACAAGTACCGTGTAAGCCCGTATCTTCGCCTGTGTTACCTATCTTCGCCTAATTTCAATTATGTTGAATTTTCCAAAAGATTTATAGCGCAAATGGCGCATAAAAATCCTAAATAGTAAGTTATTTTCGTGTATAGCGACATTTTGTAGAGAAATTGTAGCTAACTTCACTTTACTGGCGACCAATGCATTTCATACGTGGGATTGTCGTGACGTTTTTTCTTGGCGGTGTTGTAACTTCAGTTTTAAGCAGTGATATATAACAGGTAATGCTGAACTTTTAATTTTATTGTAATCTATAACTAATTTCCTTTCATATGACATTATTATTTTATGCCTAAGTTGTGTCTAGATGTCTTAATTGTTTAAAATATTTTTCTGATGATGGCGGCAGCTATCTTGTTGCCAAACTTCGCCCATCCCTAGGGTTGTCAATTCCTGTTCTAAGTTTTTTTTGTGCCTTCTATGTAAAAAGCAAAAATGTCTAGTAGTATTGAGTTAAATGTAGAATAATCAGTTAATATTAAAGATTAAAAAAAACATTGGCGTATACCTATATTTTTTTATACAATAAAATTTTAAATTCGGAAAGTTGAAATAAAGTATTTTTAAACATTGATAGAAAAATAAACACTTCTACTTGTTTGTGACATAGATATACTAAAACTTGCAGATGATTCCCAATTAAATAATAGGTATAATCAATTTATACCATGGAATGCCATATTTATTTTAAACTTTATATAATTGCGAATATTTCGGAAACTAAAGGTTACCACTAATTCTCTTTTCTTGGACGCCTGCCTATAACTAAAAGTTAATTAATTACCAAAAACAATTTCCTATGTCTGGGGCTGACATAAATGAGACTGATTTAATGTACCTATAAGATAATTGTTGGTTCAAAAATGTAAGACAAACTTTTTTTGCTGTAATTTTTAAAAAAGTAGGTACAAAATTGCAGTCTAAAATATACGATTTTAAATTTAATCATAATATTTTTAGACTACAATTTTGTACCTACTTATTGAAAAATATACCTACCTTTTGACTTTTTAAAATAAATAAATACTTAAGTTTATGTAACCTTATTTATTTTTTACTCACAAAACAGTTATCCTCCTTTATTTTGCAGTTAGGTAAGGTCACATGATTTTTGGCAGCCCTATCAACATTTCATCAAACGTATGAAGCTAACTTCAGACAGTTACCTATCTTCGCCTGCCATACATTTTTTAAAGAAAATACGACATTATTTTACTAGCAGTAAGGTGCTTATTCACCTGTCACATACTACGTTATTTAGACTCTTTTAAACCAACAAAATGTTTATTATTGACGTTGCAGCATACCTAGGCAAAGTTAGGGGAAAATATCCATACTTCGCCTACTATATTTGTGACCAAATTATTGCCACTTAGACAATGAAATTTAGAGCGTCAATAGTCTATTCTACTAGCCACAGATACGAAAAATTGTTTTTCATTCAATGTTACTCAAAATACATTAAAATCTGAAAAATATTTTTAAAAAAGTGTCAAAACCCAGGCGAAGTTACGGGTTCCGACGGTACTGATTATAAACAATGGCGGAATTATCCTAGAAGGGATCTATTTCATTCTGGGGTGTAAGTAGCTCATCAACATCTTCCGAGCTAAAGCCAACCTCACCTGCACGTGGTGAACCCTGCCGACCAGCTAACGAGGCTATGGCGAAAGAGAGGTAGGACGCAGCGAAACATCATACTGTGCTCCCCTTTCACTGGTCAAATGGGAGAGGGGCACAGTGAGGTCGTTCGCTCCAGGCTTGGCCAGCATCCGACTGGGGAAGTGCCTCCACCTGGCAAAAAACCGCAGCCATAATAGCTATGCTGTGTTCCTGCGAGTGAGCTATGATACAGCCGCACCCCATTTTTTGAACAGTTAACTAGCTTTTTCTCTCCGATTCGCTCTTAATGACCACAGTACTCAAAAGCAACGTCGACAGCAGGATTTTGTAGCGAGATTTGGGGTGTAAGTGGTTCATCAAGATCTTTGAACCAAAGCCAACTTCACCTGCACGTGGTGCACCCTGCTGACTGACAAACGAAGCTCTGGCGAAAAGAGAGGTAGGGAGCGTAATTGTAAGCTACCCGACTGGGGAATGTACCTCCACCTCACAGAATACCGCAGCCAAATAACAATTCCCTTGAGGGTTGTTGTGTTCCTGCGAGTGAGTGAGGTCACCAGAAAGAAAGGAAGGAGATGCTGCGTTGGCACCGGGGGTGGCGGCGCGCGAGCAATATTTTATGTTGCAAGCGTTAATATGGCTACGGTAACCGCTTCACATCAGGCGGGCCGTATGCTTGTCTGCCACCCGACGTAGTATAAAAAAAAAAGGAGATGCCTACTTACTTTACTACTACTTGGTTGACTGTTTTACGTTTTCATACAATTAGTAGCATAACGACTGCTTCAGCCCCCTTACCACCATCTCTTATTGCGATTCAATAACTGAATAGATTGCTTATTGAAATAGAGTCGCATATTCATTGGTATGAATAAGCAATCTATTCAGTTATTGATTCGCAATAAGAGATGGTGGTAAGGGGGCAGAGCCTGTTCATAGATGGGTTAATTTATCTCGGTGCAGCCCCCCTAGCCTAGTGTAATTCGTAGCGTAACGAACGTCAGATAGATCACGTGACATTTGTCAATTCTCATACTAAAATGTTCGATTTTGACGAATGTCACGTGATCTATGTACGCTACGCTACGAATTACACTTGGCTAGGGGGGCTGGCTGTTGTCGTTAGATGAAAGTCGTTAAGCCAAGTTAGTGGCCTTGAAAACACTCGCCTCCCAACCGCAGTTGACCAGCGTCACAGCATAGTAATACAATCAGTAGTTTGACTTCATACTAGCGCCCAAATCGGCGCAGGCACACAGACAAGTAGATTTGTTGCGCGAAACAACATATTGTCAGGTTCGTTCGCGCACCAAATCTACCTGAGCGGTCGTGTAAATGACGCTTGTCTGTGTGCGTGCGCCGATTTGGGCGCTAGTATGAAGTCAAAGTGCTGGTTGTATTACTATGCTGTGCCAGCGTGGCGGAGACGTGAAGTGAATATATAAGACACGTGTTACATATCAAACTTGTTTTTTTTATACTACGTCGGGTGGCAGACAAGCATACGGCCCGCCTGATGTGAAGCGGTTATCGTAACCGTATTAACGCTCGCAACATAATATATCACTTGCGCGCCGCCACCCCCGCTGCCAACGCAGCATCTCTTTCTTGATAAATTCTTTGATCCTTCATCTATCCAGTTATATGCACTAAAATTATCTCAAAATTAAAGTGCTTCCCCCTCCCCCGCGATGTACAATAGTCCTTACTTAGCGTGATAAATTCTTTGATCCTTCAGTTATATGCACTAAAATTATATCAAAATTGCAGTGCTTCCCCCTCCCCTGCGCGCGATGTTTAATAGTACTTCCTCAGGGGGCGTCCATAAATTACGTGATGTGTTTTTTTAAATTTTCTGTCCCTCCCTCCCCCTCTGGTGAGATGTCGTGAGATTTTATTCAACCCCCTCCCCCATCCCCCAATCTCACGTGAGATTTTTAATAGAATCCACGAATAATGAATGATCTAATCGTATTACGATTACGCTTAAGATTAAATCTTAAGCATGTACAATCTGGATTAAATGGACCAAAATAGTATTTTTTTTTTGTTTCAATCAGAATTGCGTGATATTTGCCGAGACCCCCCCCCCCCCCCCCTCTCCAACATAAGATTAGATGAGATTTAACTCGACCCCCTCCCCCCCTTAAACATCTCACGTAATATATGGACGTCCCCTTAGCGTAATAAATTCTTTGATCCTTCATCTATCCATTGGTGTGATTGAATTTTGGATGTAGAGCATAGATTTGAAACTACAACGCCAAACTATCCCACGGTCTTGTTATCATTACATTTTTGGATTACAAGTTGACGGTGCCAAACTGACTGGGAATTCATCCTTACACATTGGAGCCTAAGTGGTCGCGTACTGCGCGGTTCCTGAGAATTTTTCTCCCACGTACCTACTGTCAGGCTGTGAAATGAACTGCCTGTCGAGGTTTTCTCAGAAGACTACAGCATGGGGTTCTTCAAGAAGGGCGTGAAGAGGTTCTTACAGGGTCGGCAACGCGCATGTGATGCCCCTGGTGATACAGGCGTTCATAGACTACGGTAACTGTTTTCCATCAGGCGGGCCGTATGATTATTTGCCACTTTAGTGGTATTCACGTCAAAAATATGAGATCTAAGAATTCGCAACAGAATTAGTGGGACAGTGTAAGATATGAAAGATTTAATTATATATTCGTTTCCCGACATTTGACCTTGGTCTGGCGACTTTTATCTAACCTACAAGAGTGTATACCTACCTACTCCCGATTGTTTTTATTGCACTGACGACTCATAAATATGTTAAGTGTATTGTGCTTCCACGAATTCACTTCCACAGTACACAGTAAAGAACAGTATTTTATACACGGGAAGGGGGCACACCACACATTCCCACAACTGTATACAAAATACAAAAAAAAAAATACAAAAATCTTTAATCAATTCTCACTTAACTTATTATACAAGTGATTGGGATCTCCTTTTAAGTATGACAATTTATACAAGTGATTGGGATCTCCTTTTATTTATTAGTAGGAGTAGGAAGCTTTTGGAATTTGACTTCCCCTCTTATCAATGTGAGAGACAGCAATATGGCAAATAAGGCATTAAAGCCTCAAGAGATGGCTAGTCAAGTGAAGCTCCACTGCCGTGCACCACGGATTTTAAGTATCTAATACTATTGGGGACCTAAAACATTGAGTTGTTACCTAACACATCGATTCCAATTAGAGAGCAGTTTGTTAACTTCTAGTCCAGTGGTTCTTAACATATGGTCCGCGGACCACTATTGGTCCGTGAGAGCACCTCAAATGGTCCCTGAGCAATACTGAGCACCTTTGACGAAATTTTATTAATACTACTATTATTACCCGACTACGGCGAAGCAAAAAGGAGGGTTATGATATTGACCTGTATGTATGTATGTAGGTATGTATGTATGTATGTATGTATGTGGCTATGGATGTTCATCTGTTCCCTCATAACTTCTAAACTAGTTATCATAATTAGACAAATGAGATGTCGTTGGAAGCCTCTTGATCGTCCGCTAGTTATAGGCTACATGACGTTACGTTAAAATTGCTACAGCGCCCTCTAGGGGACAAACTAAAGAAGTAATTTTTTTTTTCTTGACGGTGTCGTGTGGTGTATCAAATGAAAGAGCTTTATTAGCACGTTTCAAATATATAAATATTATTAGCTGTTGCTCACAGATTTGCTTGCAATCACCTGATAATTGCAAGAATTTATAAAATCAGGCATCAAATGTGGCCCTTAGCAGACTCAGATCCATAGATGGACTTTGTTCACTGGAACCTATTAAATTACTAATACTATCCTTTAAACATATCTCTATCAGTATGATGTATAAAAAAACTACATTAAAATAATTATACTACTTGTAAGTAAGTTGTTTATTTAAAAGTCGGTAATTGTGTTATAGTATGTACATAATAATTTCAGCGGAGACTATTTTCTTGTTTCGTACTTTTTAGAGCGTGTTTTTAGTAGTCGGGTTTTAGTTTTTTAAACTTTATTTTTTTTTATAATACTGTGGTAATACATTATGCACTGCGACTTTACAGCAGTAAGAATTCGTCAACATTACAAATCTTTCTGGTAGCTCAGTTCGAAAGAGCAATAGACTTGTAATCGAGAGGTGGATTCAAATCCTGTAGGCGAACTAATACATTTTTAAATATTTATAATTCACTTTAAAAAAACGTTTTTTTTTAATTACTAAGATTAGATAGGTACTTACTCATTTTCCCGGAATATACATAGGTATTTCTCAGCAGTCATTTCATTAGGACTATGAATCCCGCCAGCCACACGAACTTGGTGTACTGTTCTGTATGTATGTACTGTGTCTCTACACAGTACACCAAATGTTTTTAAATGGGTAATAATGACAGACGTTGGATTTTTCGCTAGTAATAAACAGAGCTAATCTAAAATTGTAAAACTTGGCGACTAGAATAATGCTAGAATGATATGAATAGATTGGGGTGTAAGTGGCTCATCAAGACCCTGCCCGCTAGCGAAAGATGCTCTGGTATAAAAGAGGTAGGGTACAGCTAGGGTTGCCAACTTATTTTACAAGAAATAAAGTATATTTAGGTCTGTGAAAAATTTTAAACAGTATTTTAGAAAAACGAACAGTATTTTATTTATTTAATGTTTTATAGTTTCTCACAGAACTTATTAATTAACATATTTTGTAAAATATTACATACGCCTCACCACAATTATAATTAAAATTAATCATGACCTCATTTTTAATTAAAAATTCAAAAAATGCGTTAGTTTAGTGTTAAGCATTTTGATGCTGAAAACAGTATTTTGTATACTTTATTTTTGTTCAACAGTAAAAAGTATAATGCAGTGAAAAACAGTATAATACTGTTTTTAACAGTATAGTTGGCAACCCTAGGTACAGCGTATTTGTAAGCTGCCTGACTGGGGAAGTGACTCCATTTTACAGAATTCCGCAGCCAAATATCAATTCCTTTGAGGTTTGTTGTGTTCCTGTGAGTGAGGTCACCAGAAAGGAGTTGCTGCGTTGGCAGTAGGGATGGAGGCGCGCTAGCGATATTTCATATTACGAGCGTTAATATGGCTAACCGCTCCACATCAAACGGGCCCTATGTTTGTCAATTGTCAGTCAGCTGACGTAGTATAAGTATTAAAAAAATTAAATATACCAAATCTAACCTGCAAAGTTGCCGCAGTCCTAATACAGTCCTATCCTTTATATTGTCTAATTTAGTAGTTCAGTTAGGCGCGAAACTGAGGGGGGGGGGGCAACCGAGAGCAAATCCTCCCTCCCCCAGATGCGCAATAGAATCACCTCGGGTTCGGCTTGTTCCTCACCTTGTATTTATTCAAAGTCAAAGTCAAAATTCTTTATTCTGTGGGCCCTCGCGGGCACTTAGACACGTCTTTTACAATTAGGTATAGTTTTTTTTATCTACCAGCATTTCGGAATGACCATTGACGAGAAGAAATGCCGAAAGAAACTCTGTCAATATAGGTCTTTTTTAAATAGCCATACAATATTATCATTATACATAATACAATAAAAAAAAATGGTATTCAACCAAAATAAGAGAAAAAATAAAAATTAAAGTAAAATAAAATAGTAAAAAAAAATTAAATATAAAAAATCATAGTATAGAGTGTATATACATATTGTATAAAGTCTAAATATGTATATCCACAATACTACTTGTAAAGATAAGACGCCTGTGCTTCACATCCTGTGCCGAGAATTTGCCATACATTTTTATCATTAAGGTATATTTGTATCCCTAATGGGGTTTGGGAGGGGGTGTCACACCCTCTCCGAGTCCCCTCCCTCTCCTGGGTACATTCACAACATATGGCCGTCCCTGAACGAAATCGTGGATCCTCGCCTGATTCTATTCACGTATTTAGTATTTTTAATTGACTTGAAAAAAGGAGAAGGTTCTCAATTCGACTGATTTTTTTTTTGTATGTAGGTTCTTCCATATCTTCGCGAATTGTGAACGATTTTCAAAATTCATTTTTTATTTGTAAGGGTATGATTGCAAGGTGGTCCCATATTCATCAAGTCAGGATCTGATAAATGGATCCCAGGGAAATCAAGGGACACCCTTAAATTTTATACGCACATAATGGTCAAATTCTATTTTTTTATTTGAAGGGTATGATTGCGAGGTGGTCCCATGTTCACCAAGTCAGGCTCTGATGATGGGATCCCAGAAAAATCGAGGGAAACCCTTAAATGTGCCATGTGGTTGCCGGCAAAATAAAAATGCGCCACTCCATTGCTCTGCGCTGGATGTCGTACAAGGCAACTAAGGAATCTTGAGTGACTCAATAACTTTTCTCCCGGAAGACAGGCAGCAGCGTCTCCCGGGGTATTCCACCAATAAGCTGCGCTCGCCAATAAAATTAAAGTCGGTTTTTTTTTATCAACTTTTTAATTTTATAAAACAAACTGTTTAAATTTATTTTTATGTTTGTTACTTAATTACTCCGTGATTTATAAACCAATTTCTTACATCAACGCCATATATTTGAATTAAGTGCGGGCCGCGCCGCCGCCGCCGCCCGCGACGCTCGACCACAGGCTCGACGCCCCGTGTCTCCGTAAATAAAGCCTAAGTTTTGGGAACCATATTATGTCATCAAACTGCTAGAATCTGTTGTGAATATGTAAAACTCAATTTGAAGTTTATCGCTATGTATCTCCCAATTGCCATAGTTTGTCGGTTAGATCTATTCCACATAGGGTTACCAGACGTCAGGATTTGTCCTGACATGTCAGGATTTTTGGATCCATGTCAGGATTCCGGCGGGACTTGGCAAATGTCAGGATTTTTGACATTAGAACAAAACAAACAATAGAAATAAAATTTTATTTATTATTCTTTTCTTTGGTAACGATCAACACTAAGCAACAGGTACAATAATTAGTAAATAATCAACACAACTTAAACTATAAAACTTAAACTTTCTTTTTTGCACTCATTAAACTTAAAATTTAAAAATAAGGAATAATAAGTATAATATAAATCTAATCAACATTGAAAATTATAGTTATATAGGTTACATATAATACCTAAAAATATATTTAAAAAAAACTAGACTATCATGTATCGCACCGTCCTAACAAAAAGTCCTGACCTTATGCTAAGATCGCCCATCTTAGCATAAGGTCAGGACTTTTTGTTAGGAATCCGGCTTTTTGTCAGGATTTTATAGGCATACCATCTGGTAATCCTAATCTACATAACGGAGTCCAATTACTCGTAGTTTGCTGTCGTCCTACGCATGGAAATGTCAATCAATTGGATTATGTTAAGTAGGGTTGTAACGGAACTTCGCTTCCGCCTCCGTTACTGCGGAAGTTCCGCAAGAAATGTATCTTCGCCTCCGCCTCCGTACAATTTTTGCTGAGTTGTAACGGAGGTTTATTTACGTAATCATGAACAATAACGCGCGGTAAAAACTATTAGACAAGACATCAATACAAGATTTTGTGTTAATTTTTATTGACTAGGACCACCTAGGACTAAAAGGTAATGTTTATATGATGTTTACTTAAGTGATTTGAAATGAAAATTTTGTACTTAGTTTTAATGGAGCATAAATTTCAATTTTTTCTACATCCATCTTCACCTTCGCCTTCAACCTCCGCATCCGCGGAGGTGATACAGGTCGCTTCCGCATCCGCCTCCGCTTCCGCTAAGTAGGCCTCTGTTACAACCCTAGTGTTAAGTACTTAATTAATGTCGTCTTCGATGAGCTCGGTGGTCGAATTAGCAACTTTGATTCCGAGGTCGCGGGTTCCATCCGCGCATAAGACAAATATTTGTGTGCATGAACATGTCTGTTTGTCTTCTTCTGGGTGTTTTCTATTACACTCACAAATAACATGGCTTCCTATTGGTAAAATAATTTTCAAAATCGAGTTGCTGCGTTGGTAATGGGGATAGCCACCCCCTTTGCCAACGCAGCAACTCCCACCTTGGATCAAAGATAGTGGTGAGGTATTTACATCCCAAAAAGCTTTTCGTAACTACGCCCTTGTCTTACCGGAGGTGCGATGTGTATATGTGATACAAACAACTATACAAACATACATTATACAGTTAGGTACTTGTTTTGTGTTATGTTTGTTTCAAGGTTGTCTGGACGACATCACCAAATGAATAAGTCTGTACTTTTAATCCAAATTTAGCTTTAAATAAATAAATATAAATATTCTTGGACATTATGACACAGCGCCATCTAGTCCCAAACTAAGCAGAGCTTGTACTATGGGCACATGAGTAAATATGGGTATTAGTACTAACATAATACTTTAATACTTTTTTTTTGTAAACTTCCATACAATACATATAAAACGCCCAGACCAAGACAAACAGACATGTTAATGTACATAAATATTTGTCTCGTGCGGGGGTCGAACCAGCGACCTCGGAGTCAAAGTGGCCGTTGTAAGCCATTCGACCACCGAGCTCGTCAAAAGCTTTGATGTAAAATATTTCATTTGGTGCAATAAATAGAATTTTGGGGTGTAAATGGTTCACTATGATATGTAGATCCAAAACCAAACCTTACCTGCACGTGGCGGTCGACTATCGAAAGGGGCTCTGGCGAAAGTGAGTTACATACAGCCTCGAGAAGTACCTCCACCTCACAGAATACCGCAGCCAAATAACAATTCCCTTGAGGGTTGTTGTGTTCCTATGCAAGTGAGTATGTTCATCAGAGAAGTAGGAGTCGCTGGGTTGGCAATGGAGGTGGCGGAGCGCGAGCGATATTTCCGCTTCACATCAGGCGGGCCGAATGCCTGTCTGCCACCCGACGTAGAACAGGATGTAGAGGGCAACTGAATTACTTGAGAGCCTCCATGAAGCCCACTCGCGAGACCGTGGGTGCAGCAACGTATGAGAATGAGCCATGTGCATGTCACCAGAAAACAGCGTCATCGTCTCAATCTCTTTAAGGTATATTAAGTAAACTTTAACAATGTCTGCTTGTCCATTTCCAGGTCACAATGGAATGGCAAAGATCCTTCGCGGAAACCAGAAGGAAGTTCCCCAAGCCTATGATCCTGCTATTTGGTGAGTGAAACGGGACGGGGGCCCACCACACATTCCATCACTGTGTCTCATGTGTAGCCAGGATTAACAGCGGCGACCGCCATAAAAGGCAATGAACAATGATGTCCATTGCAGTCCCGGGGATGAAACTACGGCTGCCTTGGAACTCACAACAAATTTAATCAGAAGTAACTATGAGGAGTAGGAAGCTTTTGGAATTCGACTTCCCCTCTTAGCAATGTGACAGGAATATGAGGCATAAAAAGCCCAAAGAGATTGGCTAGTCAGGTGAAGCTCAACTGCCGTGCACCACGGATTTTAAATATCTAACACTATTGGGGACATAAAACATTGATTTGTTAACTAACGCATCGATTTCAATAATATGTGTGTCTCCTGTGTAGCCAGGATTAACAGCGGCGACCGCCATAAAAGGCAATGAACAATGAAGTCCATTGCAGTCCCGGGGATGAAACTACGGCTGCCTTAGAACTCACAACGAATTTAATCAGAAGAAAATTAGCAGGAGTAAAAAGCTTTTGGAATTTGAGTTACCCTCTTAGCATGAGTTCTTATGTGAGAGACAGACATATTAAAGAGATGGCTAGTCTAGTGAAGCTCAACTGCCGTGCACCGCGGATTTTATTTTATACTACGACGGGTAGCAGACAAGCATACGGCCCGCCTGATGTGAAGCGGTTACCGTAGCCATATTAACGCTCGCAACATAAAATATCGCTCGCGCGCCGCCACCTCCGCTGCCAACGCAGCATCTCCTTCCTTTCTGGTGACCTCACTCACTCGATGGAACACAACAACCCTCGAGGGAATTGTTATTTGGCTGCGGTATTCTGTGAGGTGGAGGTACATTCCCCAGTCGGGTAGCTTACAATTACGCCCCCTACCTCTCTTTTCGGCAGAGCTTCGTTTGTCAGTTAGCAGGGTGCACCGCGTGCAGGTGAAGTTAGCTTTGGTTCAAAGATGTTGATGAACCACTTACACCCCAAAAAATTTTATGTATATTAATCCTAAAATTATTTTACATTTAATTACCTTGTTGTTACCTAACACATCGATTCCTATTGGATACCGAATCGATCGATTTGGACTTTTGGTCATCTAGAGAGGACTTTCCTATCCCATCTGCCATCACTGACTAAGCAGATGTGGCCGGCCCTCTGCCACTTCAGCTTGGTTGGCTGCTGGCCTAAAGCAAAATGGCCGCCACGGTGGGCGCCCACGGAGCTAGGAGCAGCCTTCAGTTTAGCCGGCTGTAGCCAAGGCTGGCTGCACAGCTCGAGTTGCCTGCCTGCCTGCTTAGCAAGACGCCGACCGTCGGCTTTGTCATCGTAGTACCTTTTTAGTTTGTTTTTATTTAATGTTTTTAGGGATCCGTACCCAAAGGGTAAAAAGGAACCCTATTACTAAGGCTCCGCTGTCCGTCCGTCCGTCCGTCTGTCACCAGGCTGTATCTCATGTTCACAGATGATGTATTGCTGTTGCCGCTATAACAACAAATACTAAAAACAGAATAAAAACATCGGACGCGCAGCATGCGCCACCATAACGAAATTTTTTTTTTCGAAATCCCGAATTGTTATCGGAAAACCAAGGTCACTTTACATTACTACTTTTTGATGCTCTACACGAATCCGAAGTCAGGATTTCTAAATTTTGAGTTTCATGGCAATGGACATACAAGACGACCGGACGATTTCATAAGCTCAACGAATTTCGCGATCCCATACAACAAACGTGATATTTTTGCTCGCATTTGATAACGGCAATTGGTGATTGCTTGAAATACTCACATAATATTTAGTTATATATTCACTTTAAAAATAAATAATTAAATAAAAATAAAACAAATATTTAAGGGGGCTCCTATACAACAAACGTGATTTTTTTTTGCCGTTTTTATAGATAATGTTACGGAACCACTTGGCCGCTTTTTTTGTTTACCCTTGTTTACTTGTTTATTTCAGGGACCGGTGCTGAAAGTATCCAGATAAAACCGGAAGTTGATAATGAAGATGGTATGTTATAAGTAACTTGGAAAATATTATTCTACATAAACATTTATAACACAAGTTATAGGTGATGGAATAAACGATAATGGTGATCAGAGTTTGGAGAACAAGAGAGAAAGTTGTTTTTTTTAATTAAGTGAATTAAAAATTAATTAAATCTCACGGTTTAATTAATATTTAATTTACAATTGGATCCTGTTATGCAGAATAGATATAACCAAAAAACTATGCTAAATTGAGAGATATACATAGCGGGAAACTTCAAATTGAGTTTTATATATTCACAACAGATTCTAGCCGTTTAATGACATATGCTTCCCAAAACTTATACTGCGTGTATTTTTATTAAATAAATAAATATTCCTGGACAAATTACACACGGCCATCCAGTCCCAAACTAAGCAAAGCTTGTACTAAGGGTACTAGATAACTGATATAATATTTAAATACATTTTTTTTTTTGTAAATACTTACATATAATACATAGAAAATGCCCAGACCAAGACAAACAGACATGTTCATGCACACAAATATTTGTCTTGTGCGGGAATCGAACCCGCAACCTCGGAGTCAAAGTGGCCATTGCTAATCATTCGACTACCGGGCTCGTCAAATTCCTATTAAACTTTAAATAGCTTTAACTTAAAAGTAACAAAATGTCTGTTGGATTTATTCTGCATAACAACGTCTACTTGGTAGTGCTTGCTCCCGCTGTCGATGACATCATCGCCGGAGTACACGGGCGGTCAATTTGGTTTGTTTTTTTTATACCAATAGAGTGGCAATCACCTGCCCGCCTGATGGAAAGCAGTTACCGTAGCCTACGATCACCTGTAACACCAGGGGCATAACACGCGCGCTGCCGACCCTGTAAAAACCTCTTCACGCCCCTTTTGAAGAACCCCATGCTGTAGTCCCCTGAGAAAACCTCGACAGGCAGTTCATTTCACAGCTTGACAGTACGCGGGAGAAAACTTCTCTGGAACCGCACAGTACGTGACCTCTTATGCTCTAATGTGTGAGGATGAATTCTCTGTCGATGGCGAGCGGTGCGACTGTAGAAGTAGGCCGTTGGCATCATGTCAAACAACTCCTCTGAACACACCCCATTGTACAGACGGTAGAACACACAAAGGGACGCATGTGTTGTTGTTAGATGAAACTTCACAAGTATATAATTAAGACTTATGTAACTAAACTATGTAACGCAGCGACTCTTTACTTTCTGGTGACCGCACTCACTCGTAAGAACTAGAAACACAACAACCTTCAGGGTTATTATTTGGCTGTGATAGTCCGTGAGGTGGAGGTACTTCCCCAGTCGGGCAGCTTACAAATACGCTGTGCTCTAACCTCTCTTTTTCCAGTCAGTCAGTAGGGTGCAACAGGTACAGGTAAGTTTGGCTTTAGCTCTAAAAAGCGATGGTGAGCTCACACCGTATTATTATGGTAATTGCCTGAACATGATTGTTTTTCGCATTTTAGATACAACTCAAGATTGGTACCATGATGGGTATAATCCACGTTATGACACAGAACTATCAGGACTTCAAGACCCCATTGTAATTTCTTCTGATGATGATGAAGATGATGATGAAAACACAGAAGAGAATATAGACCAAAACATAGACGAAAACGTAGAGAACAACCACCAACCTGGAACATCACAGGGACCACGTATCGTAGTGCGCCAATTAAGCTTACTTTCAGCGATTCCTGAAGATCCTGATCAGCAGATTCCTAACCCCTCACAAGAATTACCTCAATGCATCAATCCCACACAAGGACCAGCACAAAGCTCTAGGACTTCGCAGGATTCACCCCAGTGTGCACAGAAATTATCTCAACGTTCTAAAGCATCACCAAAATCTTTGAGTTTTACACCCTCACAGAGGTTACCTTCTTTGGATTCTTCACAACCAATTCAAGTTTCAACACAAAATTCCAGAAACTTACAGGAATTACTACAGAGTTCTGAACCCCCACCACGTCAACTTCAAGTTTCTGTATCCTCGCAAGCTTCACATTCACAAGGATTACCACAAAGCTCTACACCCTCGCTAGAAGCGCAACAACGATGTAGACGCCCACAAGAAACACCAAAGTCTTCACGTAATCCAGACCAATTTTTCAATTCCTTACAGCTATCGCGACAGTTCTCTGAGCAATCACTGAAATTACAACCTTCACATATCTCAATACAATCTTTACAGAAATCGCAACAACATTCTGGACTTTCACAAGGCACACTTCAGGATTCTAGAGCCACACCGGCTTTAGTCCAACGTTCACAAGGCTCCCTTCAAAATTCTAAACTCTCATTGGAAGCACTACAACGTTCTGGACTCTCACAAAGCACACTTCACGATTCTAGAACCACACAGGCTTTAGTCCAACGTTCACAAGGCTGCCCTCAAAATTCTACACTCTCATTGGAAGCACTACAACGTTCTGGACTCTCACAAGGCACACTCCAGGATTCTAGACCTACACAGGGTTTAGTCCAACGTTCACAAGGCTCCCCTCAAAATTCTTCATTAGGAGCACTACAACGATCTAGACCTACACAAGAAACACCGCAGTCTTTTAAATCCTCAGAGAGGCAATCACAACATTCACAAGAAACACCACAACTTTCAAATATGTCAACCACATGTTCTAGATTTTTACAAGAATCGCCACGTTCTGAACTCCCACAGGATCAACAACAAGCTCCTAGACTCTCACAGAACACTTCACCACAATGTTCACAAGGGCAACCTTCGCAGAGCTCATTACAACTTGCACATGGGTCTGCACAATATTCCACAGCCTTACAGGAATCGCAATGCTCTAATCTCCAGCCAAAACTAACACAAGATGCACAAGAATCGGCTCAACTTTCCCTAGGGTTACCACAAGTCTCTGTCCCTATACAAGAGCCATCACTACGTTCTAGACCACCACGGAAATTATCGTGGACTTCGCGAGGTGTACGACAACGTTATCGTGCTTCACCAAGAATATTACAACATTATACAACTCGAAAGGTATTACGACCAAAAGTTATTCGTATCATAATGCAGAGTGTAGAGACACAGACGGAGATACAAATGTCGAATGTTGCAACTACCACTGATGACTTCGAAGCGTATCTCAACTCTAACCCTAATGTCTCAAAGAATCAACAAGGAACTAAAAATTCCAATTCAGAAAATGAAGATGCTTCAGAAAAAAATAACAAAGAAAATGGTTCTAATGCAGAAATGATCGTGGATGCAAATGAAGTCATACAAAGAAAAGAGACGACTGCTAAACTGAAGACAAATGAATTAAAGATGATAATAAAAACAATTCCCTCGAAAAAAGCAAAATTGTACTACAGATGCAAGACTTGTTCCTCTTTCTACACATATCCTAGATGTTATCTAGAACACGTCTTAACTGCACATAACAAGACGGCAAAAGTTCCAAAACGCAAATTCCAGGTGCTTTTTGACCCAAAATGCAAATTTTGCAAATATAAAGCTAGACATTCCTACGACTATAATAGCCACATAAAGATGCAACATCAGAAAATATGGGAATCTGTTGATACAATAAAAACGAATAGAACTGAAGAACCTAATCTACCAAATGCCCTAGTAACTGAGCTAATGAAACAGGTAACACCTGAAGACATACGGAAACTCTTGAATGATATGATAATAAAGAATCTAAGAAATACTAACTCTAATTAGCAAGGGTCACTAAAATAAACTCTAGGGTTCTAGCGGGGGAAATGTGAAAATACAACATTGAAAAAGCGCTTTTACGAGCTAACAACTTTTGTCTTTTAAATTATTCATCATTCATTCATCATCAGGTCCATTTTAGTCTCGACTACAGGAGCACGACCCTCTCTCGTCCGTCCTAGACGGAAGGAGGATTTGGCCTACACTCCCGACGCTGGCCAAACTGGTTGGGGAGGCCTGGGGCCTTACCACAGGCTCTAAACGCAGGAATGGAACCATCATGGTTGCGAATTTATGAATGAAATTCATTGATAAATACGCAACCATCATAGTTCCATTCCTGCGTTTAGAGCTTGTGGTAAGGCCCCTGATCGATATTTGATAATGTATTTCCCTTAGTCGCCTTGTACGACATCCACGGGAAGAAGCGGAGTGATTCTATTCTAGTCTGCCGGAAACCACACGGCCTTTTAATTTATGTTATATGAGATTACAGGATTGTAATGTTTTATATGCCCGCCATGACATACGGTGCAGAAACTTGAGTTCTGACCGTTGGGCTGGTCCATAAATTGAAAGTCGCGTAGCGAGCGATGGTGAGAGAGGTTGTCGACATGGCTCACAGAGTTAGCAGGCTTAAGTGGCAGTGGGCCAGCTACTTCTGCCGTGTCGGTGATGGCAGATGGGGGAGGAAAGTCCTAGAGTGGAGACCTCGTATGGGACGACGAAGCTCGGGCGCCCCCCTCTAGATGGATCGACCATAAAGGACCTTAATGGAAGCGGCTCGATGCGGAAAGAGGAGGATCGCATATGGTGGAAGTTATTGTGGAAAGCCTATGTCCAGCATCCAGATACAGGCTCACGATGATGATGAATTTTTATATAGTTTTGTGTATGATATGGCGAAAAGTTACTATTGGATTAATGAATAGGCTCCAAAACCCACTAAACCGATTTTGATGAAACTTGTCACAATGGGGATGTTGGATTTTTTTTCTGATACCAGATGTCGCTAGGTAGGCGTCGGGTTCAGATTGTCAAATTGTACTGAATTTTTTGACAGTGAAACTTCAAAACGTCAAGACAACACAAGACGTCAACAAGACATTTGACAAGATGCTATGAATTGACAGATGATTGGACCCTACGCTACAGTGGTGCCAAAAGACCCTCATTAAAGACCTCGACATACTTGAGACTTGTGTCGAAAAAAAATGAGATCGGTCATGTCCTTCAGGAATGATCATCAAATACATTGTCCATTGAAATCAATGGAAAACATACACTCGGCGAATCTATTCGCTGCACTCAACCTCGATTTCGGCCCCGTGGGCTAGAATCCGAAAAGTTATACTTTGGAAGTAGGTACTGTGACAAAACATGTTTATATTATTTTAAAGCTGCTGCCATAGTTTGGCCCGTATTTTTTTTTACCTGGATATTTCATGTGTTTTAGAATTTATGTTAATGTTATAAGTATATATATATACAAAGTTATAAGTATCTGGAGGTTAAATGCCCAAGATAAACTTTTGGTGTGACTATTCCTATAGTATAATCCTCTTGAAAAACTTGTCAAATATGTGGAAATTTTATAATTGTGTTTTTAAATTGTGTAATGTTCGTAAACTTTATTATAGCTTTAAATGGGGCTTACAAACATCAAAACGTTTTACATTAGTTAACGAGCGAGCGCGGGTCAGTTTCGCGTGGTCAAAAAAGCTTAGCGCGCGGCGATGTCCCATATGTCACTGGTGGCGAGCGTCGACGGGCCGCGGGGCGAGCCAGACGAGTGGCGGGCGGGGTATTCAGGTACTCGCCGTTCGTTCCGAGATCGAGAAGTTTTGGGTCCACGCGTTACAGCCTCCCCCTCTAACCCAGACGTTGCGCCCCCGAAGTCGGGTTAGCCTTACGAGGTCTCCCCCTCTTACGTTTCTCCTGTACAGGAGCCTGGACGCGCCCAACAAAAGGAGTCAAAACCGAAACGTGGTATCTACCTAACAAAGTACCATCGCTAATGCGCTCCAAGGCATAAGTCGAAGCACCAACTACCTCCTGCACACGATACGGCCCATCACGGCGAGGTATGAACTTTGGTGTCTGTCCTCTGCTCGTGTCGTTAGAGCCTTGAGTCTTGAGCAATACGAGATCCCCTACCTTGTAATCCGGCGCCGGGCGGCGATTCTCGTCGGCGTACTTCTTTCGAACTGCCTGGGCCTTTTCGTGCACGTCTCGAGCATCGATCAACACTGCAGGCAAAGACTTGAGGAACGGCGTGATAGAGAGAACGACATTCTCATTTTCGACTATAGTTCTCATATCAGAGTATATATCAGCAGGCGCGCGCATCTCGCGCCCGAAATTTAAATAAGCAGGCGACTGGTTTGTGCTTGCAGTAACCGCAGAGTTCATGGCAAAACGAATCGCCGCAAGATGGACATCCCAAGTGTTGTGATCATTACCTACCAAAATAGCCAGTTGAGGTTTGAGGTCGCGGTTCTTGCGCTCGACGGGATTAGCCTCAGGGTGGTAATATGACGTTAGAGCCTGTTTGATCCCCATGACGTGGCAGGTTTGCTGCATCACCTCGGACACGAATTGAACGCCGTTGTCACTTATGAGCCTTCTCGGGACACCGTAGCGCAAAAACACCTCGTTCACTAACACCTTAGCACACTCTTCACTAGTGGCGGATGAGAGACTGAACAATTCTACCCACCTAGTACAAGTATCCTCCACTATGAGGATCCATTTGTTACCAGAGGGCGTCTCTGGCAACGGACCAAACAGGTCCACTGCGAGGACTTCGAATCGGCGTGATGTAGCGGGCACTTGAAGCAACCCAGCAGGCTTCCGGGTATCTGCCTTATACCGCTGGCACGCCACGCAGTTTTTAATGTATTGAGCAACGTAAGCTCTCATACCAGGCCAATAATACTTACCGACGATGCGCTGTAACGTTCTCTCTACGCCGAAATGTCCAGCGGTAGGGGCGTCGTGGTACTCAGCCAACACGTCCTTGCGCTCGTGTTCCGGTACCACCAAACAAGCGTCATCATCGTCTTCGTTCTCGGGACCATAACGATATAACACACCGTCAGCTATAACATACCCTTTGTCAGACCAAGTCCTCCCCCTAAACGGATCGTCGGACTCCAATGCTTCGATGATCTTATGTACCTCGGTGTCCTTCGCTTGGCTCTCTCGAACATCTTTGGGGCAGCGCGACGGCAGATCCACAACGGCAAGGCACAGGTCACAGTCTGCGTCTGCAGCGCACGCGGGACGCGACAGCGTGTCCGCGACCACATTTGACTTACCAGGTGTGTACTCTATCTTTAGGTTGTACTCCTGAAGACTGAGCGCCCATCTAGCGAGACGACCACTGGGCGATTTCAGACTCATGAGCCACCTTAGCGGCTGATGATCGGACTTGATTGTTACCTCTGAACCGTCAATGTATCCACGGAACTTAGATACAGCCCACACGACGGCGAGGGCCTCTCGCTCCGTCGTGTTGTAATTTCTCTCTGCTGTCGTGAGGAGACGACTAGCGTACTCGACAGGTCGTTCGTCGGTCCCCTCCCCCTGGAAAAGAGCCGCCCCAAGAGCATAGCTGCTGCTGTCAGTCCTGAGGACGAATGGTTTCGTCTCGTCAGCCTGACGAAGAATAGGAGCCGAAACCAGGAGAGACTTAATCTTCTCGAAGGCGTTTTGCTGCTCAGGGCCCCACTCCCAGGTGCTTGCCTTTTTTAGCAAACGAGTCAACGGCGCACTGGTTTCGGCGTAATTTGGCACGAAGCGTCTGAACCAGCTTGAGGTTTGCAGAAAACACTTCAGGTGCTTCACGTTCTGAGGAGGAGACATGTTGGCTATAGCGGAAGTTTTGTCCGGGTCTACATGAATACCACCTGGTACGATGACATGGCCCAGGAACTTGACGCTCTCCCTCGCGAAGTGGCTCTTTTCGCGATTCACCCGCATATTAAACATAGCGAGGCGATTAAACACCGCTTCCAGATCTGCGAGGTGCCTTTCAAAGGACTCCTCAGACAGCACTAGCAAATCATCCAAATACGCGACCAGAGTGATACCAGGTAGGTTGGACTTGAACCGGTCAATGAGCCTCTGGAAAGTGGCCCCAGAATTGCGAAGCCCCATCGGCATGCGCTTGAACCTAAAGGTACCCAATGGCGTAGTGAAGGAAGTGAGGTCCCTATGGTCGGGATCTACGCTCACCTGGAAGTAGCCAGACCTGAGGTCCAGCGTAGTCATAAACTTGGAGGTCTTCGCAGCGTGGAGCACGTCTTCAATCCTGGGGAGTGGGTAGCGATCAGGCTCAGTCACTGCGTTAAGCTTACGGTAGTCGACGCACAGCCTGTAGCTCCCATCCTTCTTCTTCACCAAGACGACGTTGGAAGCCCACGGGGATTCGCACTCCTCGATGACATCCGCATTGAGCAACTTTTGCAGCTCCCTCTCCAAAGCTTCCTTCTTCGACGGGGACAACCTATAAGGAGGTGAAGCGATGGGTTCCTGATTTTCACCTACCTTAATCTTGTGGGTGGCGAAATCTGTAGGAGGTCCCTCGGCAGCAAACTGGTCTGCTCTGCTATGCAGAAACGCATTGAGCGCATCTCTGTGCTCTGGTGGAAGCTTCGTTCCTTCGTCGTCGCGCAGCGAAATGTTGGAGATATCGGCTCGCATCAGCTCTGTGCTATTTAAAATAAAAGATTGCACGAAAGGAAATACCTGGTCGGGGTTGTCAGAAAAGTACCACGACTCCTGGGCCAAGTCCAATACGACACCAGCCTTAGCGATAAAATCGCGGCCTAACAATGTACGAGTATCTTCCCCCGGGAACGTCACGAACTCCGTAATTACTTGCTTACCCTCTAAAACAACCGGTACCGCGGCGGTTAATACCACTTTAGTACGTCGTGATCCGTCCGCAAGCCCTATGGTGCGTTCCGTCTCACGAAACTGTACCCCGTCCGATTGTAAGATAGAATGCAATAATGGGCTAGCCACACTGCATGTAGCCCCCGTGTCTACTATCGCGACCCCCACCCTATTCGCAACGGCAATAGATATAGTAGGGTGCGATGGCAACGTCACCCCCGGTGCACGTACAGCACTGCTGTCACTGAGGATGTTGAAGTCTGAAGACTGCGCAGGTACGCTCTTACCCCGACAGTTCTCACATTTCGACCTAACCACCCCCGGCTGACCGCATCCATAACAACGTATATTATTAGTCCCCATATTAACATTGTTACTATTAGGAACCGCATCATTTGATTTGACGCCCTTATTTTGCAAATTGCGACAATCCGTAACAACATGACCGTAGAACTTGCAAAACGAACAACGAACGCGCTTATCACGTTTCACTGTCTCGTTCGAGTTAGGCGCGAGTTTCGCACCAGTAGTACCGCGCGGACCCATAGTAACGCTACGTTCGGGATCGCGTCGCTCGCGCAGCCGTAGCTCGCATGTTCGAGAATCGTCGGGACTCGTCGCGGATATTGCGGCGCTCGGGCTCGCTACCGTGAATGCAAATGAATTTTTTGGGACTTGATTTTCCGCAATTGCATCTTCAATGACCCTCGCTCTCTCTACAAACGAATCTAAACTAATACCGACTTCATTTCTCGGTAACCGTTTTCTAACACGACGGTGTAACAACCCGTAAATTATGTCGATTTGCATACATATAGGTACTACGTACGGCAACTTCACTAATAACGATCGTACTTTACATATAAACACTTCTGCTCTTTCCGCGTCCTTTTGTTCAGCTCCGAATATCTCGCGTAGGACCTTGTACGCCGGTCGTTGGACCCCGTACATAGCACGAAGTCGCGCCACAGCGTCGGACCAGGTCGCGACGCCGGCGCGGGCTCCGCGCCACCACACGGCCGCGTCGCCCTCCAGCAGCATGGGGAGGCCGCGCAGCGCGTGTTCGTCACTCACGGCCGCGCACTCCTTGAACACCTCCGTCGCATCGATGAACGCCTCTAACACTTCAGCGTCGCGTGAACTCCCGTCGAACCTGGCGGTGCACTTGGAGAAGTTACCTCCGGTGCTGACGGTGGGCGCAGGCGTGTTTGGCGTTGACGTCGGACTCGACGGGCACCGCGGCCCACTGTAAGGGAGTGACATCAGCGTTTCCACTAGGGTTCTGTTCGTTTCCGCTTGCATTCTGGCGAATGACTCCACGACGCCTGCCAGGAATCTCTCGGCGTCCACGCCTGTGGATGCGCTAGCGCCAACGGGCGCGGGTGCGGGGGCCGCGGCGGCGCCCCGGCCTGGGGCGTTTGACTTCGCCGTTGGATCATAGTTCTCCGGTTCGCTCGCGTCGTCGCTTGTAACCTCGTTACCGACTGGTTGCCGCTGGTCGCCAGTGGCTCGTGTAGATCGCGTAGCTTTCGGCATGCTCACGATGTCACACACTTTTTTATCACGTAGGCAATAGATATGGCCGTTGCGTGTGTTCGCAACGCGGGAATTACACAGATTCTCACTCAAGTAGGGTTCGAAGCCCCACGTTGGGCGCCACTGTAATGTTCGTAAACTTTATTATAGCTTTAAATGGGGCTTACAAACATCAAAACGTTTTACATTAGTTAACGAGCGAGCGCGGGTCAGTTTCGCGTGGTCAAAAAAGCTTAGCGCGCGGCGATGTCCCATATGTCACTGGTGGCGAGCGTCGACGGGCCGCGGGGCGAGCCAGACGAGTGGCGAGCGGGGTATTCAGGTACTCGCCGTTCGTTCCGAGATCGAGAAGCTTTGGGTCCACGCGTTACAATTGTGTTTTAGCAAGTGAATGTAAAAATTATAATTATATCCTTTAACACCATATCTACTATCTATATAATTAATTTTTATATATTTACTAGCAAACCCGGCGAACTCCGTTTCGCCACCAGATGGCGCTGTATGTGAAAAAAGATTTTCCCGCTTTTCTTTTCAAATTTTTCCAGAATTTTCTTTGCTATAAACCTCACGGAGCCCGAGACCTTTCCAACGAATGCAAAACCGTGGAAATCGGTTCGTGCGTTCTGGAGTTATAGCGTCAGGAAGGAAAACCCGACTTATTTTTATATAGTAGATGACTTATAAAATCATCACATTTTTCTGCCAAAATACTTTATTTTTACTTATATTTCTAAAATTTTAATATTTTTTTAATAATATTCATATTTTTAAATTTTATCTTAATATTTTGTAAGTAATGAAGATTTTCGTGTCAGGGCCAAAGTTCCAAAGATAACTATTGCTATAGCTTGGTCCTTACAAAAAGTTTTTAGAATAGCAAAACTTTTTATAATGTGTTTTAAAACTTGTCAAACCTATCGATATTTTGTAATGGTGTTTTAAAATTTATTTAAATGTTAGTAATAAAGATTTTCGTGTCAAGGGCCAAAACTCCAAAAGATATTATAGCTGTTGCTATAGCTTGGCCCTTACAAAAAGTTGTTTGAATGGAAAAACATATTATAATAATGTGTTTTAAAACTTATTAATGTTAATCATGTTCAACTAAGATCTTAATAAATGTGACCCAGACTATTGAAATTTCTGTTGCCATAAGAAATGTGTCAAATTGAAGGTTTTTTTTATTATTAGCGTGCATGCGAGAGCGCGGAACAAGCGATAGAGATGCACGATCATCTCTATCGCTTGTTCCGCGCTCTCGCTTGCACGCTCGGCTCAGGCGGAACGTGACAATGAGTCATTCGCAAAGTTCGCATTGTATTTTTGTTAACAGTATGTTGTGACAGAATGTACTAATTTTACTATTTGTTTATATCAAGTCATGTCAGTGATTAAATATTAATTTAATTAAATAAATTTAATTGTAATTAAATTCAACTAATTTTAATTAAATCAATTTTATAAAAATAGATTTAATTTAATTAATTTTAATTAAATTTACTTT
This sequence comes from Hypsopygia costalis, assembly GCA_937001555.2. Classification (NCBI taxonomy): domain Eukaryota; kingdom Metazoa; phylum Arthropoda; class Insecta; order Lepidoptera; family Pyralidae; genus Hypsopygia; species Hypsopygia costalis. The sequence goes on from OW443355.2 coordinate 4,477,148, forward strand.
AATTTAAAAAATATTAAAATGTTTTTTTTTTAAATTAAATACACAAAAACTGCGCAACTGATTTTAAAGCGGAATTCTGTACCATGCATATACATTCTTCTCGATGGTTTATATGAGTATATGCATATAAAAGCGTTTATTTATTTCATATCCAACACGTGCGAAGCAGGGACACGTCGCTAGTTGTGATAATGTTAAATTGCATTTATTATACCTAAATATTATAGTGCATTGCACTTTTATTACTTTTTAAATAAATCTACTATGTGTAAAAATGCTTTCATTTCTGTACCTTTATTAGTACTACTCTATCCTTTAGCCGCGGCTTCGACCGCATAGTCATTACTTTAATAAAATTACTTTTGTTACTTTTGTAGTAGGTAGTCATTACTTTTGTTTGAAGACCTTTACGCGCGTTGGGCATTTTTGAGATGGGAAAAAACTATTGAACTCGCGACACTGTCACCGTAACCTACACCGGTCTATTTGGTGCGGTTTGAGGTAGAGCGGGGCGGGCGGTCACGGCCCCATGCTCGTCTGTGCGCTATTGGTTCGTCAGTCGACCTTTGCTCTCCGCGTTGAGTCCACGCTACTCTCGTTCCCAAAATAAACAATAATAAATATTCCTGGACAATTTACACAGCGCCATCTAGTCCCAAATTAAGCGCAAAGCTTGTGTTATGGGTACTAGACAACTGATAAATGTACTTAAATTCTTTTTTTTTTGTAAATACATACTTATAATACATAGAAAACACTCAGACCAAGACAAACAGACATGTTCATGCACACAAATGTTTGTCTTGTGCGGAAATCGAACCTGCGACCTCGGAGTCAAAGTGGCCATTGCTAACCATTCGACCACCGAGCTCGTCAAAATTCACGTCAAAAAATGCACGTACGAGAGTTAGAACAAGGGAATGGTTTGTGCAAAATATTTCCTGACGATTCAAAAAATACACACGTAACTGTTCAAGTTTTCACTTCTGTCGGCACTCAAGGAGTGCCATTGTTTTTTTTCTCGTGGTAATAAGATATTTTTATAGGATAAAAAGTAGACTATGTCACTCTCCAGGCATTGAATTATCACCGTAAAAAACATGTCCATTCATTGACTCCTTTCGACGGTTGAAAGGACAAACTATCAAACACAAATTGGGGTTTAAGGGGTTCAACAACCTCTTTGAACCAAAGCCAACTTCACCTATACGCGGTGCACCCTGTTCACTGACAAACGAGGCTCTGGCGAAAAGAGCTGACCTCCCTCACTCGCAGGAACACAACAACCCTCAAGGGAATTGTTATTTGGTTGCGGTATTCTGTGAGGTGGAGGCACACACCGTCGGGTAGCTTACAATTACGCTCCCTACCTCTCCTTGTTGATATAAAAGCAAAAAATACGAAAGTTGCGCGGAAAATTAGAAAATTTAAGAAACCTGATGTCGTTTGACAGAACTGTCAGTCATTTGACAGATTTAAGAAGACAGAACAACGCCTGTCGGGCCAGCTAGTTGGTTTATAAATCTCAATAAAGTCAATGATAATAATAATTGTTCAATTTTGTTCTGTACCTACTTAATGGACTATTATCGAAATGGTCTTTTTGGGAGTGGTCATTTTAGCACAGGTTCTTTAAGAACTGTACTAATAAAGTGGACGATTTAGGAAATTGTCCTTTTAGAAGTCGACTTTTTAGAAAACGGACGTTATAGGATGCAGACCTAATTAGGCGAAACCAATTCGAATTTATATATATAATTAGGGGTGTAAGTGGTTCATTAGCATCGTTCGACCAAAGCCAACGTCACCTGCACGCGGTGCACCCTGCTGACTGACAAACTGGAAATTGAAGCTCTGGCGAAAAGAGAGGTAGGGAGCGTAATTGTAAGTTACCCGACTGGGGGATGTACCTCCACCTCACAGAATACCACAGTCAAAGAACAATTCCCTTGAGGGTTGTTGTGTTCCTGCGAGTGAATGGGGTCGCCAGAAGGAAGGGAAGGAGATGCTGCGTTGGCAGCGGGAGTGGTGGCGCGTGAGCAATATTTTATGTTGCAAGCGTTAATATTGCTACGGTAACCGCTTCATATCAGGCGGGCCGTATGCTTGTCTGCCACTGAAATGAAAATCGTCCCAGATGTTACTCTTGACATTTTTATGATTAATATTAAGTACTTAAACACATTTTTAGCAAAATAAAGATATTTGTATTTGCAAAATGACATAGGGATAAACACGTTAGAAGTAAGGAGCTAAAACAATTTTGTTATAAAATATTTTTTACAAAAAAAAACCGACTCCAAACATTACTCTACATTTATGTAGATACAGGCTGATGATGATGATGATGAAAAAAATATGGGACCAATCTGGAAGTGTACTCTTTAAAAAAAAAGTTTTTTTTCATATCGGTTTGAGAAATCACGGAGTAATTAAGTAATAAACATAAAAAAAAGTACAGCCGAATTGAGCACCTCCTTTTTTAGTACCTTCTATAATACCCTGTATCAGTCACGCTTAGGGTTGCCAACTATAATGTTAAAAACAGTATTATACTGTTTTTCACTACATCATACTTTTTATTGTTTAACAAAAATAAAGTATACAAAATACTGTTTACAGGATCAAATTGCATAACACTAGTGTTGGACTTAGAGCTCACACTTTTATTTAAGAGCCCTATTACATTTGCACGCTAACGAGCTCTCTCGCGCAGTACTAAACCCGCGAGCCGCCGGCGCGGCGCATCGTTTTTTGTAGTAATTTTGAAGTTATATTTATCGTCTTTATAGAAATAAGATAATAAATTGATGCTACAAAGTTTATTCATCATGAAGTAACAATTATTCTCGTATAAATTTTGCTCAATAATATTATCGTTTATTCGAGAAATTAACAGTTTACTATTAATTTATTTACTCTATGCTTAAAGCGATTTTCGAAGTTTTTTTGTTTAAAAGAATGTTTTTTTTCTATATGAAATCAATGATATTTCAAAATTCCGAGGCCTCTATGTACTATACGATTATATAACAAATAGCATTCTACTTTTTTTATTTCATTTGTTTGAAACAGTAGTACAATCCAGGAGCTCAAAATAGTGAATGCGCGCATTTTATGAAAATCTTTCTCTGCAATTTTGGGTTTATTTAAAAAGTTAAGCAAAATTTACAAAAAGCGAGGCCGCTATGTACTATGCCAATTATATTATTATATTTATATTAATTATAAGCTATTCTGTACTATTCAATAAGTCAACATTGTTAATGTATTTTTGTTAAAGTTTGCCATTTTACGCAAAAATCACAGTCAAAATGTAATATGGCTCTTAATGCGATATTCATTGATTTTACTCTTCTATCTAGATAAAATTCAAAGTCTTGACTGACTGATATATCAACGCACAGCTCAAACCACCCAGCGGTTTGAGCTGTGCGTTGATATATCAGAGACTAGAGATTCCAAATTTGGCACGCAGGTTCCTTATGACGTCTGGGGGTACAATAAGAAAGGATTTTTAAAACTTCATCCCCTACGGGGTGATACGGGGGTCCAAAGTATGTATGGGAAACAAGATTAGTTAGACTATTTTATCCGAAACTTTAAATGAAAATGAGTAAACAAGTGTTTCAGGATTTTTCAATATTCATAAATAAAACTCTTTGCCTGTTAATGTTAAGATCTCTGTGAACTTTGCTAGTGTCATAGCTGTATGTACCAAAATAAAATAAATATTCAACCCCTAAAGGGGTAAAATGGGATGAAAAACTTTGTTTATTTGAAAGAAATTCAGAAATAATTCACGGACAATTTCCAATTTGATTATATTGGCAATCAAATTGTGTGTGTGGACGGACGATCCGATTGTACCCAATTTAATTGGCAAATCAAATGGGCAATCAAATTGTATCGTGTGGAAGGGGTTTAAAGCAGACCTGATAGATTTTTTGTATGTGTGTAGTTTTAGGTTTATAAGAATTTTGTCGTTTAAGTTCTATCACCACGTAAGTCATTTTTAGTAACTTTTCAGGAGAGACATAAAACAGATTAGTTTGATATAGACATGGGCGTCCGTGCTGTTACTATTCCGTAATTTTAAAGGTTCTTAGTGGTCATATCTTGATTCTGATTGGGCGAAACGACTCGTCTTTCGATTCTTTAGCGAGTGGCATCAAAATGTCAAAACCGCCAAAAAATGACTTACGTGGTGATAGAACTTAAACGACGTGTTAGGTAACCTACTTCATAATATATGTATGCCACATAATCACACTCAAACGACACACATACCGACAACACACTCATCGTCACATCATAACACTTTTTGGGGTGTAGGTAAGTGGTTCATCAACATCTTTGAACCAAAGTCAACCTCACCTGCACGTGGTCCACCCTGCTAACTGACAGAAGAGGCCCTGGCGAAAAGAGGGGTAGGGCATAGCGTATTTTTAAGCTGTCCGTCAATTTTTCCATTTTTTTAAATATTTACAACCAATTGGTGTTGCTGAATAGAAGCACAAGAGCACTTTTAAACTTCGGTGCAGAGCGTGAATGGGTTGGAAACCAACTTTTCTTTTAGCTTTGACGAGCTCGGTGGCGTAGCGGTCAATGACGCGGCTTCGACACCAACGCTCGTGGGTTTGATTCCCACACAGGACAAACATTTGTGTGCATGAACATGTCTGTTTGTCTTGGTCTGGGTGTTTTTTATGTATCATAAGTATGTATTTACGAAAAATAAATGTATTTACGTATGTATATCAGTTGTCTAGTACCCATAACACAAGCTTCGCTTACTTTGGGGCTAGATGGCGCTGTGTAATTTGTCTGACAATATTTATATTTTATTTATATTTTCTCGAAAATTGACGAATATAGCCAATGAGGGCCATAAAATATAAGCAGTCGGATAAAGACATGAAAAGAGGCTAAGTTTTTGTAATCCTGCATTTCTGGTATGTTTTACTTATGTGTCTTATAAGGGGCGATGGAGGAGCTCATTTGCATTTGGAGAAGGGGCATGTTTCAATTCAAAAGTCAAAAGTAAAATCAGTCAAAAGAGTAATTAAGCTCAAATTGTAGAACATTTTATACAGTTTGAGTGTAGAAAACATTGTTCACTGCAAACGCATAGTTTTAACCCTGGAGAGCAAATAGTGAAAAAAGGTTCGAAGTTTTCCTCGAATTTCTCAGTTTCCACAAGTTTTTCGACATTACAAATTTGAATTCACACTACCCTAACAGACCCATACAACATACCAAAAATGCAGAACTACATCGCACTTTGTGAATTTAATGTCTTTATTCGACTGCCTAAGAGGGGAGGTGAGGTCGACGAGACCGGCAGGGATTGGCCATTCTGTTCATAGTACTATTATATATACTGTTTTTCGGTTCTACAGTTGATAGTGTGCCGATTGTAAAAAAATCTGATACTGGCAACCCTGATATTACACATTAAATAATCTGTGGACTTTGTATATATTTATTCTGTGTGTTTCGATAAATGGTCGAGGCGTGTCTCACTCCCTGTACTATTTTGATGAGTTTTGTTATCTATCGGCCGTCCGCCGCCGGCGTGAAGCTTCTGTCTGTACTTCGAGACATTCCCGCCATTATTATTTGCTTCTCTGTGGTTTGATGTTTTACATGTTTAAACATTAGTTTATTTTATTAAAATATCAACACAAAATCTCTGTATCAATACAGGCGCAGTGGTATTTACTTTATGAAATTGTGATTTGGTTTGTTGAAGTACATAAAAGTGACTAATAACAAGGTAAGTGAAATATTATCTATTATAGCAATGTACTGCGTCTTTTTTTTTTTTTTACTTTTATCTATGATAAATTGTGAATTGAACTTTAGGCCCTTATTACATTATCCAATCTCTCATCTTATTAATTCGTCCACGTTTACGAAAAAGTCTTTTAATTTTTCGGGTTAATAGGTATATATCCTATGACAGGAGTATAGACTCCTTCCTTTCTTTATGGTGATCTCACTCACTCACAGGATCACAACAACCCTCAATGGTCAAGTACAAATATCTTTGGATAAGGTTGCAATGAATATTCGATTATCGGAAATCGTAAAACAGAGTGCTTATGGCGTGTTTGGACACATTCGAGCGTGTTAACGTTTACAAGCCGACCAAATTGAGAAAAAGTTTCATGTTATGAATTTACCAGACGCGTGTTACATATTCAAATTAGCCGGGTTGCTCACTTCAATATGTGACCAAGGATGCCACATAATTTTGATATGTAACACGCGTCATATAAATTCACAACATGAGAGTTCTTCTCTATTTGGTCGGTTTGTTTACGTTGACATGATCGACCGCGAACAAGAAACTCACACTAAGCACTCAGTAGTGACAGTAGTTCCTGTTGATTAATAAAATCTTAACTTTTAACAACATTTTCTCTTTGATTCCAGATTACGACATGAACCGCAATGCGAGGTCCAGTGCCTCTAGAATACAGTTTGGTAAGTTAATATCTTATATTTTGACGAGCTCGGTGGTCGAATGGTTAGCAATGGCCACTTTGACTCCGAGGTAGCGGGTTCGATTCCCGCACAAGTCAAACATTTGTGTGCATGAACATGTCTGTTTGTCTTGGTCTGGATGTTTTCTATGTAATATAAGTATGTATTTACAAAAAAAATGTAAAATATCAGGTATCTAGTACCCATAGTACAAGCTATGCGCTTAATTTGGGATATAATAATAATAATAAGAGTAGCGACACCACGGACCCGAGTTTCCAGAGAGTCGGTCAGGGCCTTCGTCTCCGACGTGTCTTCATCGGTCGGAATGTAAACACAAGAAGGCCCGCAGGACTCTCAGCTCTGGCTTGCCTTCATTGGCCGTCCATAGAGGAGCCGCTAGAGCTATATGCTCCAGGCGTGGAAGTGTTAAAGGGCATCACGCCGCGAGTAACTTCGGAGAAAGCGCAGTACACCTCTCGACACTCCTGAGTCACTCACACCGGTGTTGCCCCCGGCCGATTCCCTGGCATTTCGGGGGCCCATCTAGTGAGTGGCAAGCCATCGCCTGCCGCAAATAACTAGCAATAAAAGCAGTTATGGCAGGCGTCCGTCCCTCTTACGAACGAAGTTGAAGACGATGACGGCCTACAACTCCCTGCGCATACAGTATAATAATGGTTTCAGAGTATAGATGGAGCTGCCATCATTCTGTAGCGCGTCTGGCATGTTCACGCTTGCACGAACAGCCCCCTTACCACCAATGAGTCACTTATTCATTGGTATGAATAAGCATTCTATTCAGTTATTGAATCGCAATAAGAGTTGGTGGTAATGGGTCAGAACTTTTATGCCACGATAAGCGGTCATCCCTAAATTACGTCACACATTAAGGGGGAAGGAGGGGGTCGACGAAGTTTGATACTGTGTGACAAGGGGGTGGGAGGGGTCCTAAATTTCGTGACGTGACATTTCAAAATCTATTATAATCTAAGTTTTAAAACACGAACTTTGAACTATTAACTAAAAACTCAAATACATTTGCAACTCTAGATGTAAAATTGCAAAATATGTGACGTCATACTAGGGAGGGGCGGATCTCACAAATGTGACCAGCTGTGACAAGGACGGGGGGAAGGGTCAAAAAATTATGAAATTCGTGTGACGTAATTTATGGATGGCCCCTAAGGAAAAAGACAGCATCCTTTTCTTCATGACTGTTGACGAACGGTTGGTTTAGAACCTTTGAGTCTGAGAAGAGATTTTCCGCCCCTTTGTGTGTTCTGCCGATTGTGCAATGGGGTGTGTTCAGAGGAGTTATTTGACATAAACCCACGGCCTCCTCCTACTGTCGCACCGCTCACAGGACAGGGAATTCATCCTCACATATTAGAACCGAAGAGGTCAAGTACTGTGCGCTTCCAGACAAGTTCCGTACTATCAAGCCGTGGAATGAACTGCCTGTGGAGGTTTTCTCAGGAGACTACAACGTCAACGTGGGGTTCTTCAAAAAGGACGTAAAACATTTTTACGCTCGTACGTGTAGGGTCGGCAACGCGTGTGATGTTTCTGGTGTTACAGGCGTCCATATGGTACAGTAACAGCTTTCCATCAGGCGGATCGTATGCTTGTTTGTCACATTAGTGATATAACAAAAATCCTTATTAATATTCTAAAAGTTTTAAGATTCTTTGTAGCTACCAAAAATACACGTGATTTGAGGGGGGGAGGGGGGTAGATTTCTAAGACCTCACCAAGTATCACCAAGAGGGTGGGGGGGTGTTAAAATTGCAAAAAAAAACCTCACGTGATTAATGGACGGCCCTCAAGTTACTGAGTATAGCCGACGAACTTATAAAATGTATTGCAAGACGAATAGAATTGTGTAGTACATTACCAGAGGCTAGATGGCGCTCGTACCGAAACACGCCGTTCGCTATTGAACCTTACGACGCAGAGATAAGGTCTATAAACAATGAAGTTGAAATGGTACATATCGCTCACGACCTAATAAGTTTTTAGGAATATTGGGGATTTACTTTGAAGGATATTCTTATACTGGTAGGGCCTTGACGTCCTTGATGGTACATTGAACATATTTGTCAGAAATCAGGGTTTGAAATTATCTAGATAAATATGCCCATTGATAATAAAATTATCGTGATTATTATCAAATAGATAAAAGCCTAATTAATAATAAAATTATCGTGATTATTATCAAATAGATAAAAGCCTAGCAATCATTTTCGACTGGTAGGTATTGTATTACAATGGACGTCACGTTCACTGTCTTGCCTTTTTTTGATGGTCGCCGCTGTTAATCCTGGACACAATACACACATGAGACACAGTGGTGGGAATGTGTGGTGGGGCCCACTATACATGTGGGGCCCAATATACAATAAACTTAAAGTTTATTTCCTTACAAATATAGGCTATCATCATTATTTATTTCATAAAGCTAGCTAAAATATTTTGGAAGTTATTGATGTTTTTGTTACCGAGCCGCTTTCATTGCGGCCCAGTGTATTTAATTAAAGGTGATGGAATAAATGATAACGGTGTTCAGGGTTTGGTGATGGAGCAGGAGAGAGATTGACGACGAGCGTCGAATGGCTGGCAATGGCCACTTTGACTCCGAGGTCGCGTGTTCGATCCCCAAATACGACAAATATTTGTGTGCATGAACATGTCTGTTTGTGTTGGGCTGGGTATTTTATCTGTATTTACAAAAAAAAAAATGTATTAAGTATAATATCAGTTATCTAGTACCCACAGTACAAGTTTTGCTTAGTTTGGTACTAGATGGCGCTGTGTAAATTGTCCAGAAATATTTATTTATTTGTTTTTGGTTCGTGGGGTTTAATTAATGTTTAATTTACACTTGGACACTGTTGTGCAAAATAGAACCAACCGACAAACAATGCCAAATTGAGATATATACCTATCGACAAACTTTAAATCGAATTTTTATATTCGCAACAGATTCTAGCAGTGTGATGACATGTGCTTCCCAAAACCTATACAGCGTGATATTTTTATTAAATAAATAAATAATAGTAGTTTATGCAACTGTCATATTAGAAGGGGTATTAAAACATGAGAGTCTGTCTATCGCATGAGGCGAAGCCGAATGCGATAATAGGTTGACTCGAGTGTTTTAATACCTAGTTATATGCAGTTTCATACACTACTTTATCTTCACTCATAGGAAAAATTGAAATTAAACAAAGTAGGTAGGTTCTTTTCTGGCAGGAGACTTTCAGTTAACGCGCCGATGCGATGTCGCGTCTAGAATATCTGGCTGAGTCAAAATCTCGCCGTCACTACTTTCTTCTCCAATCATATTTTAATCACTTACAGGATTTTAGTAAACTTTTTTGGAATCCCGAATACAAAAACACGATCGGATAAAAAATGTATGGGAAGCGCGAAAATTAAGTTCAAACTACTCATGCGTGCGCCATTTTTTTCTCAGTTCGAACTGTGCATGCGTGCGCCTTTTTTTCATATTCAGCCTAAAACCATAGACTAGTTTAATGAATTAATAAAGTAAATTGAAAGATTGCGGTACTATAATGAGTTTTATGATACAGTTGGCGGTACTATAATGAGTTTAATTTTTAATTTTATGTATATGCGTTTATTAACTGCGTCTTTATAGAACTGTCTTTGAATTCGTAATTCGAATTTTTCGATTTGAGTGTAGATAAATAAATATTCCAGGACAAATTACACACGGCCATCTAGTCCCAAACTAAGCAAAGCTTGTACTATGGGTACTAGATAACTGATATTATATTTAAATACATTTTTTTTTGTAAATACTTACATATAATACATATAAAATGCCCAGACCAAGACAAACAGACATGTTCATGCACACAAATATTTGTCTTGTGCGGGAATCGAACCCGCAACCTCTGAGTCAAAGTGGCCATTGCTAACCATTCGACTACCGGGCTCGTCAAATTCCTATTAAACTTTAAATAGCTTTAACTTAAAAGTAACAAAATGTCTGTTGGATTTATTCTGCATAACAACGTCTACTTGGTAGTGCTTGCTCCCGCCGTCGATGACGTCATCGCCGGAGCACACGGGCGGTCAATTTGGTTTGTGTGCCTTATTTCGGCACTGCCCAGGTCTCAGATCTTGATTTTAACTAGACAAAAAATTAGTCGTTAATTTGTCGAAATTTGTCGCCCAAAGCAAAAAAATTGTCGGTCTCCCGTTAAAGAGTTATAAGGTTTTTTTTTGTGGCAGTGCCGAAATAAGCTTATTTCGGTACAGCCCACTCGGGATCTATAAAACATAGCGAAGATAAGATTTTCCCCAGAATTAGTCGTCAATTTGTCGAATTCAGACACCAAGTATCAGAATTAGTCGACCTCCCGTTAAAAAGTTATAAGTATTTTCTTGTGGCAGTGCCAAAATAAGCCTTATTTCGGCACTGCCCAAAAAAACTACACCACCTAGCGAAAATCTGATTTCGCCCAGAATTTGTCGAAATTTGTCGGAAATAAAACACAACGGGTCGATGCGTAATTAAATGGAAAGTTCTTGGTCTTTCTAAAGAAACTTCTTGGTGACCTCACTCACTCGTAAGAACTAGGAAAACAACAACCTTCAGGGTTATTATTTCGCTGTGATAGTCTGTGAGGTGGAGGTACTTCCCCAGTCGGGCAGCTTACAAATACGCTGTGCTCTACTTCTCTTTTGCCAGTCAGTCAGTAGGCTGCAACAGGTACAGGTAAGTTTGGCTTTAGCTCTAAAAAGCGATGGGGAGCTCACACCGTATTATTATGGTAATTGCCTGAACATGATTGTTTTTCTCATTTTAGATACAACTCAAGAGTTATACCCTGATGGGTACAATCCACGTTATGTCACAGAACTATCAGGACTTCAAGACACCATTGTAATTTCTTCTGATGATGATGAAGATGATGATGATGAAAACACAGAAGAGAATATAGACCAAAACATAGACGAAAATATAGACAACAACCACCAACCTGGAACATCACAGGGACCACGTATCGCAGTGCGCCCATTAAGCTTTCTTTTAGCGATTCCTAACCCCTCACAAGAATTACCTCAATGCATCAATCCCACACAAGGACCAGCACAAAGTTCTAGGACTTCGCAGGATTCACCCCAGTGTGCACAGAAATTATCTCAACGTTCTAACGCATCACGAAAATCTTTGAGTTTTACACCCTTGCAGAGGTCACCTTCTTTGGATTCTTCACAACCAATTCAAGTTTCAACACAAAATTCCAGAAACTTACAGGAATTACTACAGAGTTCTGAACCCCCACCACGTCACGGTAAGGTACCATTATGGAACATCGCATCCGGAAATCACTTGATTGAGCAGTCACGTGCACACAACTGTCAAGTTATCGATGCACCAGTTGCAACGATTACTTGACAGTTGTGTGACCTTATTGATGTGAAACGCCAATTTGATCACACGATATTTATCAACTATTTCAAAAACACACATGTGAAGCGCCTACGTCGTAAAAAATCATGTAAGGAAAAGCAATTGACTCACAAAAATAAAATATATTACAGTTAGCGAAAGTAACTGATAAGACGTTTACAATTAAAAATATGACAGGAAAAACAACTGAATCGCCACTAGTTGTGTTTTTCTTGCAAGGAACAATAAGTTATGCGACACGTCTTCTTATATGTTAGTAGGGAAAAAGTAATAAAAAGCCAAAGGTAAAAAATACACAGACGGGTAAAATGAATTATATGCCATCGTCGTAAAAAAGTTAGTTAAGTCAATAAATTAAAACACGCCGATGGTATTTTTAGATTCATCATACGACAATGTTAATAATATATGTCATAAAATTGTCGTTTGAAGGGAGTGAAAGTTTAAAATGGCCCTGTTTTTACATTAAATGAAACGCCAAAAAGTACCTCCAAATAGACTGTAACCCAGACAGATCGATAGAGAATCAAAAACCCTATCGAACTGTATATGTATAAAACTCAATTTCGGTCAAAATGGCGTTTCATTTGTTTTGCCTTTCCACCGTCGTTATATACAGAGACCCTTTATTGCCCTTGGCACTACTGCGTGGCACTATCAGTAGTGTCATTGGTTGATCCGACTCTCATATCAAAATTACCCGTGGATTAACTCATTATCCATGACACTACTATCGTTTTTCTTCCTTGTTTATAAGGCTCATGATGTCAAGTTGTGTCTATTATTTTTTAATTGCTTAATTATAAGTAATATATATTTTAGTACTTTAGTTAACTATGTAGTTAGTAGTAATAAAGACCCACCGTACCACCAGAGGTACGGCCAGGGGTACGGTGGGTCTGAAGCGCTTGTTTTATATTTTTTTATCATATAGTTTTATAATTTTTTTCCCCCTAATCTTTATTAGGTCACTCTTGATTTACTTTGTCACTCTTGACAAATATACGGCCCGCCTGATGGAAAGCAGTTACCGTAGCCTATGAACGCCTGTAACACCAGGGGCATCACACGCGCGTTGCCGACCCTGTAAAAACCTCTTCACGCCCTATTTGTAGAACCACATGCTGTAGTCTCCTGAGAAAACCTCGACAGGCAATTCATTTCACTGAATCCAATCCAATCGAGAAAACTTCTCTGGAACCGCACGGTATGCGACCACATAGGCTGCAATGTGCAAGGATGAATTCCCTGTCATGGCGAGCGGTGCGACTGTAGAAGGAAGCCGTGGGCATCATGTCGAACAACTCCTCTGAACACACCCCATTGTACAATCGGTAGAACACACAAAGGGACGCAAAATCGCTCCTCAGACTTAAAGGTTCTAAACCGTCTGTTAGTTTGGGTTCGTCAACAATCCTCACAGCTCGTCCTTGAATCGAGTCACAAGGTGCAAGCTGGTATCTAGGCGCTCCCGTCTATAGACGGCAACAGTACTCCATATGCGGCCCTACTTGAGCTTTGTAAAGCAGAATCCTTTGCCGCGGATTGAAGTACTGCTTCGCCCTGTTGAGCACACCTAGTTTCTTTGACGCCAGCTTGAGCTTTCCCTCCAGGTGACAACGAAACTGGACGTCGCTGGAGATTTCAACTCCTAGAATCCCAATACTTTTGGCGATGGTGAGGAGTGTATTCTGGAAGTGTGGAGCCACAGTAAATGCGGTTTTCTTAGCGGTGAACGCACAGACTTGTGTCTAAGAGGGGTTAAATCGCACTAAGTTCTACTTAGTGTACACTCTACTTAGTGTGCTCTCGATTTCCGACACAAGTTGTTCGCGGCTCTCCTCCACCAGAGAGCGGGGAATATTAGCGCGGTCCGTGTAATAAGTGTCCCCTGTGCTGTCGTCGGCATAACAATGAATGCTATCAATAGATAACATATCATTGACATGCAGCAAAATCAGCGTCGCGGACAATACAGAGCCTTGCAGGACACCAGCATCCATGCTATCCGAGTAACTACCATCAACAACGGCTCTAATGATTCTGCTGGACAAGAAGTTAGCGACTCATTCGAATAAACCCTCTGGTAGACCGTATGCAGGCAACTTCGAAAGAACACTATGATGCCAAATCCGATGAACGCCTTCGCCGTATCCAGACTGACAGCCTGTGCCTCACCTTGACTCTTCACGGCTGAATTATTGGATATGGGATAGTGTCACGGGAGATATAATTTCCTGTGACACTACTGGCATCAAAGTAGTGTCACGGGAAATACATTTTTTCCCATGACACTACCAGTAAAGTCACGGGAAAGAAAAATTGCCCATGACACTACTGATAGTGCCAAGCAGTAGAGCCAAGGGCAATAAAGGACAGAGACAATGTTTACGTGACAGTGGCGCCACCTCCTCCCTTGCTTCCGGATTAGATGGCGCTGTGTAAATTGTCCAGAAATATTTATTTATTTATTTATTATGTAATGTTTTTAGGGTTCCGTACCCAAAGGGTAAAACGTGCCCCAATACTAAAACTGGGCTGTAAGTCCGTCCGTCCGTTCGTCTGTCACCAGGCTGTATCTCATGAATAGTAATAGTTAGACAGTTGAAATTTTCACAGATGATGTATTTCTATTGCCGCCATAACAACAAAATTTTTTTAATTTAGTACAGAATAAAATAATTATTTAAGGGGGCTCTCATGCACCAAACGTGATTTCTTTGCAGTTTTTAGGATTCCGTAGTAAACAAGGAACCCTTATAGTTTCGCCATGTCCGTCTATCCTTGACGCTTGATACTAGAAAGCTGTAGTTTGGCATGTAGACACATATTAACTAGTTGACAAAGTGGAAGAATAAAATTTTGAAAAATGTTTATTTTCGGGGTACTACACGTAAAATAAGGATGATTTTTTTTTATGGTGTGGGGTGTCGTTGGATAGGTCTTTTTGAAACATTGGGAGTGTGGGAAGATCGTTTTTCGATATAGTAATCTGTTTGCGAATTATTTACATTTAACGTGCAAAATTTTGTTAGACGCAAGTGAATCAACGAAACTGTTATATTTAGAAATGTGAAAAAAATCATGGAAGTAGTCCATATAGTGAATTTAAAAGGAAAACTATCACGGCTAAGTAGACTTTACAAGTTACTGAGTAATAGCCGACGAACTTATACAATGTATTGCAAGACGAATAGAATTGTGTAGTACATTACCAGATGCTAGATGGCACTCGTACCGAAACACGCCGTTCGCTATTGAACCTTACGACGCAGAGATAAGGTCCATAAACAATGAAGTTGAAATGGTACATATCGCTCACGACCTAATAAGTTTTTAGGAATATTGGGGATTTACTTTCAAGGAGCCTTGACGTCCTTGATGGTACATTGAAGATATTTGTCAGAAATCAGGGTTTGAAATTATCTAGATAAATATGCCCATTAATAATAAAATTATCGTGATTATTATCAAATAGTTAAAAGCCTATCAATCCTTTTCGACTGGTAGGTATTGTATTACAATGGACGTCACGTTCACTGTCTTGCCTTTTTTTTGATGGTCGCCGCTGTTAATCCTGGACACAATACACACATGAGACACAGTGGTGGGAATGTGTGGTGGGGCCCCGTCAAATTTCCTTGTGTATTGGGGGGGAGGAATGGGGCAACGACCATGTGGGTCACCTGATGGAAAGCAATCACCACCGCCCATGGAGACCAGCAACACCCGTTTTTAGAGACTGAACTCACGACGCGGTTCGCAGCCGCGCCGCCCCCGCTACACTGTGCGTGACACGACACGCGCTTGGCCAGTTTTATAGATAGTACGGAACCCTTAGTGCGGGAGTCCGACTCGCACTTTGCAGATTCTTATTTTTGTTTACCCTTGTTTTCTTGTTTATTTCAGAGACCGGTGCTGAAAGTATCCAGATAAAACCGGAAGTTAATTATGAAGATGGTATGTTATAAATAACTTGGAAAATATTGTACATAAATACTAATAATAATAATAAAAAAACGTATGTGCCCTTTAGGTTCCCCGATGTTGTGGCAATCTTGTGAATTAAGGCCACATTGTTTATCACCAGTGATTGCGGGTCCAGAATCGCCTCTGTATCCTCCGTTGATGCCGCTGCCGAAGATTCTTGCGAAGCTCCGGTGCTGGCTTTTATGGTCATTTGGGCAATTGTCGCCTCTGCTTGTAGACGCAGATCTTCCTTTTTCTTCGCTGCCTGAGCCCTGGCAATCCCTATCTCACCAATGGTCGTCCGGACTTTACCTCTTCTAGATGAGTTATCCTTGATAGCCTTGGGTGCCGGTGCCGTCTTCCTTCCAGATTCTGACTCCGAGCTCCCGCGGCTTACTTCTGCCGTCGCCGGTCGCTTGCGTCGGGCTGACTCTGCCGATCTTACCGACTCGACTGAGTACATGGACACTACCGATCCGTCAGAGTCCGATGCATCTCCCTTCGCATGTTCCATCCTGTTTATTAGCACGACAGGGCGACGCTGCCTGCTTTCAGCCAACACGTGCTCTTTTCCCTTCTCTGAGGCTTCACCTAGCCTCATTATCTCCAAAGTCGGACTATTCGTCCTTGCACCCTCCTCAAAGTTTGTTTTTATTTCGGATTCCATATTGATCCCACGAGTAAGGCCGATATAAACGGTCGACCCCGGGGTGACGCCCATCCCCGAGGCAAGGCAAATACACCCGTCGTTTGCCAGGTCCGACGGGGTTGGCGCTAAGACCAGTCATCCCCCTGGTCAAGAGACCCTCTCGGCGCGGAGCCCACCGGATAGGGTTAGGGGTAATTTTTTACAGAGGTTTTCTTCCTCGCAGCCCGGGCGGTTAAGCCAAGACCACCGTCCCTCCCTTCCCTGGCCAGAACACCGGAAATCCGGTGCGACCCCATTATAGGGTCAGAAGGTTACGGTCTCCTACTCGGGGTCAACCTCTCGGCCAACCCCGGTCGCTCTCGTAGCAACCCATCTTTTCGGTTTCAACGGCCGTCCAGGATAGTTTAGGACGCCGTATATCCACCATTGCTTGCCAGAACATTGGCCAACGGTCAGTAAGATCTCCGCAAAGAGAAGTTACTGACCGTTGTTGCCCAGGGTGCACCAGGCTCAGACTGTTGCTAGCGCATCGTTCTCACCGGACGATGAGAATAATAAAAAAAAAAAAAATGACGCTGTCTTTGTCACATCTACTTTTTTGTTAAAATTTTTTATTGTTTGTTATTTTTCATATTCTAACATCATATTCACATTTTTAACGATATATTTACCAAGCAAGACTATATAATAAATAATATCTAAGAAGCCAAACATTTTAGACTAAAAATATAGATAAACAAATATGAGTAAAGAGCACCATGACAATGATTGTCAAAAACGTCAAGTGATAAATACGATGAATATGAAATTATAACAAATATAAATAATGATTACAAGAGCAAGACAGAAACTAGTGTCGCAGACCAACGCACGCCCACCACCACCCGCTTCGCCTAGCTCTACGTCATCGGAGGAGCAATATGCCACACCTCCGACCTCCAACGTGTCGAGCGACGAGGACGGGCTATCGCCGCCCCCGTCGCCGCCGAGACCTGCGCGACGAAGAGGACGGCCCCCGCTACCGGCCGGCTTGGGGTCTTCGGGGCACCCTGCCCCGCGA
Source organism: Hypsopygia costalis (assembly GCA_937001555.2). Taxonomy (NCBI): domain Eukaryota; kingdom Metazoa; phylum Arthropoda; class Insecta; order Lepidoptera; family Pyralidae; genus Hypsopygia; species Hypsopygia costalis. Next base: position 4,494,767 of record OW443355.2, read on the forward strand.
CAGGCTCCCGCTACCGGTGGTGTAGTGCGACGCATGAGGTGGACAAATTCTATAAATGAAAACGTCATGCGCGCCTACTATAGGGCAACAGAGGGGGGAAGCAATCTCAGTGCGTATCGTGCTCGTATGCTTCCACTGTTTCAGGTGCTTGAACCGACTGTCACCGTTTCTGTTCAACGTTTGTCGGATCAAGTGAGGGCTATCCAGCGTTGCCGTTTGCTGGATGAGCCTACGCTTGAGCGACTCCGTCGGGAAACGCGACCTGTACACGTAGTCACCGAGGTAAGTCAAACTCCGACTGCGGTGATGCCAAATAACATACATTCGGCAACAACGCAAGCGGAGGATGGACCAGTACCAGATGAATATGTGAACACGAGCGTAGATCCATCCCAGGGTGATGAGCAACTGAGGAGGGCATTGGATGAGGCGCTTTATGCGTACAGATCCACACCGATTGCCGAAAGACCGCGCCTACCACGTTTGCCCGTGCATAGACAAAATATGGCACTTATGGGGGCTCTAGACCGCTTACTAGATTCCTACTTGGAATCTAGCCGAGACCTTGCTGATACACACTCGATACTCTACTGTGCAGCCATCGCGGCCTGTCGCTTGGCTCGGGTCAAATTTCCGGATTGTGACCGAGCCTCGCGACCAACTGTGGATGTTCCTGCGTGGCAAGTAAGAATCGAGCGGCGTATCAGCGCGGCTAGAGCCCTCATAGGGAAACTAATCTGCTTCAGATCGGGTAATAATCGCCCGAGAGTTATGCGCTTTGTGCACCAAGCATTTGCTGGGACCAATATTAGGCCCCAGGATTATATGCATTGGATCACAGAGCGCATAGACTTTCTGAAGCAGAAAGTGTATGCATGGGCAAACCGTATCCGTCGTTATAGGCAGCGTGTGGATAGGTACCATCAGAATCGGCTTTTCCAATGCGACGAAAGGAAAGTATACCGAACTTGGGAGAGACCCACTAACAGTGTGGTTGATAGGCAACTTCCGACCGCTAATGCTGTGTCACAGTTCTGGCAAAGCATTTGGTCGGTGCCTATCAACCACACCGAGGGAGCATGGATTGACGTTGTCGAGCGAGCGTGTGAGTCGATCGGAAACATGGAGGCTATTTCCATCAGCCCCCAGGACGTTAGCTGTGCAATCCGAACGGTAAATAACTGGAAAGCTCCAGGACCGGACGGATTGCACAACTTTTGGCTCAAGTGGTTCCGTCGCTCGCATGCTCTCTTGGCAACTCAGTTTCAAGAAGCTCTTGAAGTTGGATCTCTACCAAGTTTTATGACTGGTGGTATTACTTTCCTGCTCTATAAGAATGGTAGTGCCACGGAAGCTAAGAACTATAGACCCATCACGTGCTTGCCAACATTGTACAAGCTCCTTACATCCATTCTGACATCTAAAATTACTAAACACATTGAGTGTAATAATATTTTGGCCATCGCTCAGAATGGGTGTAGGGTTGGGTCCCGTGGTACTAAAGAGCTCCTTCTCATTGACACAGCCGTTTGCCAACAGGTCCGCCGAAACAGGAAGAACCTCTCTGCCGCCTGGATTGACTACAAAAAGGCCTATGATTCGGTGCCTCATTCATGGCTGAAAAGGGTGCTGGAGTTGTATAAAATAGATTCAACTCTATGCTCCTTTCTCGGCTCATGTATGGGGCAGTGGACCACAGTCCTTTGTCAACCGGGTTGCCGAGTTTCTCCTGAGTCGGTGGACCGTATAAGGATTGAACGTGGTATCTTCCAGGGTGACAGCCTGAGCCCGTTATGGTTTTGTCTAGCTCTGAATCCACTTAGCACTCTGTTAAGGGATTCAGGGTTAGGCATCCGACTTCATAAAGAGGGTGAGATCATCTCTCATCTGCTGTATATGGATGACCTCAAGTTGTTTGCACCAAACAAACCAGACCTTTTGGAGTTACTAAAAGTAACAGAAACTTTCAGTAACGCCATTTGTATGGAGTTTGGTGTTGACAAATGTGCGGTCATGCATGTACAGCGGGGTAGAGTTGTAAACTCGGAAAGTTTGCAACTCTCGGAGACTATGTCCCTCAGATCTCTTTCTGAAGTCGAAACCTACAAATATCTTGGTATGTCGGAGTCTTTAGGTATAGCCGCCGGGGACATAAAACAATCGGTGACAGACCGATTCTTTGGTCGCCTGACAAAAGTCTTAAAAAGTCTGTTGTCGGGTGGTAATAAGGTTCGGGCCTTCAACGGTTGGGTTATGCCCCTGCTGATATACACCTTCGGCATACTAAGGTGGACTCAGAAGGAACTGGACGCCTTGGATGTAAAGGTCCGAAAACTGCTTACGACGTATCGCATGCATCACCCACGATCATCAGTGATGAGATTGTACATCCCACGGAAGTGTGGGGGTCGTGGCTTTTTAAATGCCAAAAATCTACACAACCGTGAGGTGTGCAATCTCAGGGAATATTTCCTAAACTGTGATAGTGGGATGCATCGCGACGTTGTAGCAGTTGATAAGGGCCTTACACCACTATCCTTGGCAAACGACAATTGGCGTAAACCATCTGTGCTTACCACCCAGGGCCGCAAGGATATATGGAAGAGCAAGGAGCTACATGGACGATTCTACCGGGCTCTGAATGGGCCTGATGTAGACTCGCTCGCGTCGGTGGCCTGGCTACGTTTCGGCAACCTCTTTGGGGAAACCGAAGGTTTTGTCTGTGCAATTACGGATGAAGTTATCAAGACGAATAACTACCGGAAATATATCCTGAAGGACGGTACGGTCGACATCTGTCGAGCATGCCACCGTCCCGGTGAGTCACTCAGGCATATTGTTTCCGGTTGTTCTCATCTTGCTAACGGCGAGTACTTGCATAGACACAATCAAGTAGCTAGGATTATACACCAGCAACTTGCTCTTAAATATCGCCTTGTGAGCTCTGAAGTACCATACTACAGGTATGCACCTGCGCCAGTTCTCGAGAACGGTAGTGTCACGCTCTACTGGGACCGGTCTATTATCACGGACAGAACTATTGTCGCAAATAGACCTGATATCGTGGTATTAGACCGAGTGACGAACCGTGCAATTCTCGTTGACGTCACCATTCCCCATGATGAGAACCTCGTTAAGGCCGAGAAAGAGAAACTTTCTAAGTACTTGGACTTGGCCCACGAGGTTACCAACATGTGGCATGTGGACTCAACGATTATTGTTGCGATAGTCGTATCAGTAAACGGACTTATAGCTAAGAGCCTCGACCATCACCTCGAGAGGCTCTCGCTGGGCAGTTGGGTCAAGAACCAGATACAGAAGGCGGTTCTCCTGGACACGGCCCGCATCGTGAGAAGGTTCCTCACTCTGGAGCCCTGACCACCGATAGTTTGAGTCTTCGCTCCACTACCGGCGGGTGCCCCTGTTTTATTATATTTTTAAATGTATTTTTTTTATATTTATATTTAAAAATGTAATAAAAGAGATAAATATTAAATAAATGGAATAATAATAATAATAATAAGTCCGCAGGGCAGCTTGTGTGGCGAGCTGTTGTGTGAGTAGCGACACCACGGACCCGAGTCTCCAGAGAGTCGGTCAGGGCCTTCGTCTCCGGCGTGTCTTCTTCGGTCGGAGTGTAAACACAAGAAGGCCCGCAGGACTCTCAGCTCTGGCTTGCCTTCATTGGCCGTCCAGAGAGGAACCGCTAGAGCTATATGCTCCAGGGGTGGAAGTGTTAAAGGGCATCACGCCGCGAGTAACTTCGGAGAAAGCGCAGCACACCTCTCGACATCCCTGAGTCACTCACACCGGTGTTGCCCCCGGCCGATTTCCTGGCATTTCGGGGGCCCATCTAGTGAGTGGCAAGCCACCGCCTGCCGGAAATAACTAGCAATAAAAGCAGTTATGGCAGGCGTCCGTCCCTCTTCTGTAATAGCCCGGTATTAAGTTCACCCAGATCTCATCTCCATAGCCCATTTATTTTCCATCACACTTCGCAATAGTCTCAACGCCTGCCGAGACCTGCTCATGGGTATATCGTTCCATTGACATATCCTGGAGCGGGTCACGGCGGGCGTACAACATTACATCAAACTTCTCAAAGGGGCCTCTGCGCGTTGGATCCATATCCCCGCGCACGCCTATCAAATGACCGGGCTTGACCCGTGATTTAAGAGAGATACAAATAATAATAATAAAAGTAAGTCAATATAATATCCTAAGTCCGCAGGGCAGCTTGTGTGGCGAGCTGTTGTGTGAGTAGCGACACCACGGACCCGAGTCTCCAGAGAGTCGGTCAGGGCCTTCGTCTCCGGCGTGTCTTCATCGGTCGGAGTGTAAACACAAGAAGGCCCGCAGGACTCTCAGCTCTGGCTTGCCTTCATTGGCCGTCCAGAGAGGAGCCGCTAGAGCTACATGCTCCAGGGGTGGAAGTGTTAAAGGGCATCACGCCGCGAGTAACTTCGGAGAAAGCGCAGCACACCTCTCGACATCCCTGAGTCACTCACACCGGTGTTGCCCCCGGCCGTTTTCCTGGCATTTCGGGGGCCCATCTAGTGAGTGGCAAGCCACCGCCTGCCGCAAATAACTAGCAATAAAAGCAGTTATGGCAGGCGTCCGTCGCTCTTCTGTAATAGCCCGGTATTAAGTTAACCCAGATCTCATCTCAATAGCCCATTTATTTTCCATCACACTTCGCAATAGTCTCAATGCCTGCCGAGACTTGCTCATGGGTATGTCATTCCATTGACATATCCTGGAGCGGGTCACGGCGGGCGTACAACATTACATCAAACTTCTCAAAGGGGCCTCTACGCGTTGGATCCATATCCCCGCGCATGCCTATCAAATGACCGGGCTTGATCCGTGATTAAAGAGAGATACATAATAATAATAAAGCCCTTTATTTCTGAAATTAGTACCTATTACATATAAATTAAAAATACATAATTAGTTAGAAACAAACAAACAAGTTACAATATGTCTCTAATTTCAGTGTGCCTTTTGGCATAGGCCTCCTCCAACGACTTCCACTGGCTTTTATCGTTTGCCACCTGTTATATATGTATGCATTGCATCGAATAAACCAGTGCGCTAACAGCAGCCGACCGTTTCACTTGTCGACCCCTTTCCGCATACTTAACAGTGGCGACGAGGTACCCGAAACAAAAAATATTACGCGTTAAAAATGTCCGGTGCACAATTTGGTGTTTTAAATACGTTCGACCACAATTTACAAACATGGAAGACGTATAAAAGCAGAATAACACAATATTTCGTAGCAAATGATATAACGGTGCTATCGGATCCTAAGGGGAACAGGAGGAAGGCGATTCTTCTGAGCGCACTCAACGAAGGCACGTATCAACTCGTAACGGATTTAGCGCTGCCTAAGGATCTGGAAGAAGTACCATACGAAGGCATCTTGACACTCCTGGATGGCCATTTCACTCCCAAGCGGGTCGGGTTCGGAGAACGTCATAATTTCTACACCGCCTCACAGCAACCTGGTGAATCTCACACGCAATGGGCGGCAAGATTGCGCGGTCTGACGGCGCACTGTAATTTTCAGAATTTAGAAGAGACGCTTCGGGACAAGTTTATAATGGGTATGCGGCCAGGTCTAGAGAAGGAGAAAATTTACTCGCAAGATCTGACCGACCTTACGTTGTCGAGAGCCGTGGAGCTAGCTGAAAACCTGTGCTGCGCCCGCGCAGCGGCCGCGGCCAGCTCGAGCGGCGTCGGCGTCGCGGGTCTCCGCACAGCGCCCGATAACCAACTTTATAAGATTATGAAGAATGGCAAGGGTAGAAGTGTGGAAAAAGTGAAGTGTAGTGTGTGTGGTTATACAAACCACAAGTCGTCGGAATGTAGATTCGCGAATATGGTGTGTAGAAAGTGTCACGTAAAAGGACACTTACGTAAAATGTGCACAAAAGTGAATTACGTAGGTATGGATGGCAGTGATAAGAGCGAGGACGGCGATGACGGTAAGCTTTATCATATTATTCGTTCGAGTAAAGGAGAACCTATGATGGAGACTGTCCTTATTGACAGTTTACCTTTTAAATTTGAAATTGACAGTGGTTCGGCGGTAACGGTAATTTCGGAGGATTATTATAAAACTAATTTCAAAGCGGTGCCATTATCAAGGGCGCGTAAACATTTATTATCTTATAACGGGAGAAATATTGTATGTGTAGGTGTTATCCGTGTGGCGGTGGCCTATGCGGGACAAACACACGAGTTAGACGTGTACGTTATCCGCGAGGGGGGACCGCCATTATTGGGCAGAGATTTTATTTCTCAATTTAAATTACAGTTAATGCCTATAAATTATTGTCATGAAACTGAATTTTCTATAAAAAAAATTAGAGCAACAGTATCCCGAATTATTTTCAGATAAACTGGGTGCCTTTAATAAATACAAAATCAAACTATTATTAAAAGAGGACGCTAAACCGGTTTTCTTTAAGGCACGGCCCATAGCATTCGCGTTACGTGACAAAGTTGAGAAAGAAATTGACAGACTCACTAGTTTGGGTATACTTGAACCGATAGAACATTCGGAATATGCATCCCCGGTAGTACCCGTGTTAAAACGAAACGGGTCAGTTAGGTTGTGTGCTGATTACTCTGTAAGCATTAATAAACAATTATACATTGAACAATATCCACTTCCTACCATTAACGATTTATTTTCAAAGCTTCATGGGGGTCAGCAATTCACAAAACTAGATTTGTCAATGGCTTACAATCAATTTATTTTAGACGAACAGTCGCAACGCTTAACTTGTATAAATACTCACCGTGGCCTATATTTATACAAACGCTTACCATTTGGTGTGTCAAGCGCCCCAGCTTGCTTTCAAAGAGCTATCGAAGGTGTATTGGTGGGATTGGATGGTGTTCTTTGTTTACTAGATGATATATTAGTGACAGGAAAAAATAGGATAGAACATATGGAAAGGTTACATGCCGTATTAAAGCGCTTACAAGAAGCAGGATTGACGTTACAACGGGAAAAATGTGATTTCTTTAGAGATGAAGTTAGCTATCTAGGTTACACCATTACACGGGACGGTCTGAAAAAATCACCTGAGAAAGTTAAAGCGATGGTGGAGGCACCGACTCCTAAAAATGTTAACCAACTTCAGTCTTTTTTAGGGTTAGTTAACTATTACAGGAATTTTGTACCAAACGCGTCAAGTATACTTAGTCCCTTGTATGATTTATTAAAAAAGGGTTGTAAATGGAATTGGACAGCCAATCACGACGCAGCTTTTGAAAAAATGAAAATAATTCTTAGCTCAGACCAAGTACTCAGCCACTTCAACCCACAAGCAGCCAGGTTGATACTAACTGTAGACGCGGGCCCGGGGGGGCTGGGTGCGGTCCTGTCGCAGGTCGATTCCGACGGTGTTGAAAGACCAATATCATTCGCCTCTCGTACGCTAAATGACGCAGAGAAGCGGTATGCACAAATTCAAAAAGAGGCTACTGCTATTATCTATGGTGTGCGTCGATTCCATCAATATTTATATGGCAGGTCCGAGCCTTTCATTCTCCGAACAGACCATAAACCGTTAATTTCCATTTTTGGACCATATAAAGGAATACCAGAAGTATCGGCAAATAGACTACAGCGGTACGCCTTATTTCTCAGTAGTTATAATTATAAAATTGAATATATTCGCAGCGGCGATAACAGTGCGGACTATTTTTCCCGTGCGAGTCTGCCTGCCGCCCCTGCCGCATGCCCCGCGCCGCCGCTGGGATCGTCCCGCGGTCGGTGCGCGTGCACTGAACAGTGCGACGCGACCGAGATGACCTGCGACCGGGCGGCCTATGTTTGTTTCGTTACCGATGGTAGTATGCCGGTGACGTTGAATACACTGCGCGAACATACTGTGAACGACGTCACGCTAACTCGAGTAGCGAATTTTATCCAAAAGGGTTGGCCGCCTAAAATTAGCGACATACGATTACGACCGTATTATCTTTGTAGATCGCAGCTATCTGTTGAAAATGGCTGTATAATGAGAGGACATAAGGTCGTTATCCCCGAGAGTTTACAGCAAACTATATTAAAGGAATTACACACATCACACTTAGGTATTGTTAAGACTAAATCTGAGGCGCGATCGAGATGTTGGTTTCCAGGTATAGATGGAGCGTTGGAAAACATGATATCTTCTTGCGATGTGTGTATTCAGATGCGCCCCTCACCGTCGCGCGCCCCACTCTCAAGCTGGGAGTACCCTTCTTCTTCATTTCAAAGAATACATTTAGATTTTTTGGGGCCAGTTAAGGGTTCTGTATATTTGGTGATAGTGGATGCATATTCCAAATGGGTAGAAGTATACATGATGAGTTCTATGTCGTCTACCATGGTGATAGAAAAATTATGCGATTTTATGGCAAGATTCGGAATACCGAAAACAATAGCGAGTGATAATGGCACAGCTTTCTGTTCTCACGAATTCGAAAACTTTTGTATGAGTAATGGAATTTCACACATTACCTCGCCGGTATACCACCCGGCCAGCAACGGGCAGGCGGAGAGCATGGTAAAAATTGTAAAAAAGGGCATTAAGTCCTGCATTCTGTCGAACAGTACTGCAAAAGATACAAAAATAAAACTACTTAAATATCTGATGGACTACCGCAATTCCGTTCATACTACTACAGGGCTCTCACCGGCTCAAATTTTATTTGGTCGCAAATTAAGATCAAGATTGGATCTAATTAATCCTAAGCCGTCATCGCTCTCGGCGCAGAGTCAGAGTGTATGCAAATTGAGAGCCAAAAGGAGAAAAATATACATTTTAACAAAAATGATTTAGTATTATATAAAAAGTTTTTTAATAAATCTAGTTTTACATGGTGTAAAGGAGTAATTGTAAAAAGATTAGGGAAAGTTTTATACATAGTTAAAGATTGTGCTAACTCAGAGTACAATAAAAGGCATAGAAATCAATTAATTCTGTATAAAGGGTCGCATAATAACGAAGTTTGGGCAGATATAGACTTAGCTGAGTCACTCATATCGCCGCCGCCACCAGCATCGTCACCGTCGCCTCTGCCGCCGACGTTGCCGTCATCAGAACTGCTGACACCACCACGACCGCTTCAAGATACGTTACCAGAAGTGGTACCGTTACCTGTCACTTCACTTGGAGGCGATGAGGATGAGGCCTCGTGCTTCGTGACACGTCGTGGGGCCGCCAGAGGGAGGAGAGAAGAGTTATACCAACCATATTTATCTCCAGGATCAGAGGGGAATGTGTCAACAGACCAACATGCTACGACCTGTGACGCAGATAACCGATCATCTGGTGATGAATTTCAGGAAGCGAGTGCCCAGGAATAATGATGAATAATGATATGCCAAGACGGCCTACATCTAAAGTAAAATAGTCAATCGACCCTATGCCATTACTATCTTTATTAAAATTAGTCTTAGTTAAGTAGGTTACTAGAGGGAGGAGATGTTATATATGTATGCATTGCATCGAATAAACCAGTGCGCTAACAGCAGCCGACCGTTTCACTTGTCGAACCCTTTCCGCATACTTAACACCACCCTTCTCCAGTTTGTACCCACAGTCAACTTTATATCCTGTTCCCATTTCATTTTTTGTCTTCCTCGCTTCCTTTTTCCATCTCTAGGATACCATTCTGTTACGGCCTTACTCCATTTTCCCCGTGTGTCTCGCATCATGTGGCCAGCCCATCGCCACTTTTGTTGGTCTATTTTTGTCAGGATATCAATCAGTTTTGTTCTCGATCTAAGCTCAGTGTTCCTAACCCGGTCTTGTCTTCGTATGCCTGTCATGCTCCGCTCCATTGCTCTTTGGCAGGTGGCTAGTTTTGTTGCTAGAGATTTTGTTAAAGCCCAAGTTTCGCATCCATAAGTCAAACATGGAAGTATGCAGGTGTTAAAGGTCTTTCTTTTTATTCCTATTCCTAGGTCTTTTGATTTCATTATTTCTTTCAGAGCCCAATATTTTTTCCATCCCCTGGCTATTCTTAGATCGATTTCCTTTGCTGATTGTTCCTCTGTAGAGATAACCTGCCCCAGGTATATGTAGTCTTTAACATATTCAATGTTTTCATGTCCAACTTTGATATTTGCCTGTATGGAGTTAGTCATAAGTTTTGTTTTGCTGACGTTCATTTTTAATCCGACTTTCAGACTTTCGTTGTTTAGACCTTGGATCATCATTTCTAATTTTTTGGGGTTCTCTTCAAAAAGGACTAAGTCATCTGCGAATCTGAGATGGTTCAATTTGGATCCGTTAATATTTAGGCCGAAGTTTTCCCAGTTCAACTCCCGAAAAATATTCTCTAAAACTGCAGAGAATAGTTTGGGTGATAGAGGGTCCCCTTGCCTCACTCCTCTTTCTATATTGAATTCATTTCCCAATGATTCTAATTGAATTCTGGCCTTGCTATTTGAGTAGATAGTCTTTATGATATTAGTATAAACTGTTGGTATTCCTAGCCGCTTCAGAGTCTCCCATATGTATTCATGCTTTATACTATCAAAAGCCTTGGCATAGTCTATGAAGGCAATATATAGAACTTTATTGTATTCACTATATTTTTCTATCACCTGTTTCACTGTATGAATGTGATCTATAGTTGAGAACCCTTTCCTGAAGCCGGCCTGTTCAATAGGTTGTTGCTCATCTAGCATTTGGGTGATCCTATTTAATATAATTTTTGCAAACACTTTGTATACATTAGACATTAAGCTTATCGGTCTATAGTTCTCGATGTCTTCTTTATCTCCTTTTTTGTACAGTAGAATTATATGGGACTCTGTCCACTGCTCAGGGATGTGGCCACTTGTTAAAATTTCATTAAAAATGTTTGTTAGTACTGGTACCAGCTCTTCCATTGTTCCCTTCATCAGTTCGTTGGTTATCTTGTCTGGACCTGGTGCTTTGCCCATTTTTTGGCTCAATATGGCCTTCTCCACTTCATTCGGTAAAATAGTAGGGGTGGATTCTTCGACATCGGACACTCCTGCTGTATCTGCGTAGCTGCAGGTGCTGCCGTTGTAGTCTTTTAGCCCTGTCGATTCTTGTTTTGCGTATAGTTGGCGATAGAAGTCTGTGGCTAAAACCTTAATGTTTTTCCGCTTCGAGATGGTCTTTGACCTCTTTTTCAGTTTTGGTATCCATTCTTTCCCTGTCTCTTTGAGTTCATTTAGTGCTTTTCTGACGCCTCCAGTTGCAGATATATGGAGTTCTAGAGTTTGTATTCTTTTTATTTTGCGGTCTTTTCTAATATTTTCTCTTATTTTCTTGCTTATTTCTGCTATGAATTTTATATTTTCTTTCCTTATTTGCCTGGATATTAATTCTTTTCTTTTGTTTATCAGTTCCAGAGTTTGGTCGCTAAGTTGGTATTTGTTGTATTTTTGGTTTCTATTTGTGGTTACATATTTTTGCAGTTCTTTTCCAAGAAAATTGTACTTTTCTCTCACATCACTTGTGTCGCTACTAATTTGTTTTTTCATGTCGTCCAGATGTTTTGTGTTGCAGTTGTTATAGTCGACCTTGAACTGTTCTGACACATAAGTTTTAATGTGTTTCCGTGAGGTTTTATTCGGCTATTTTCTGAGTGAACTCCTTACCATGCGGTGGTTTGTGTTGAAATTAAACCCCGATATAACTGTAGTGTCTGTAAATGCCTTTGGGTAGTTGCTTATCACATAGTCGATCTCGTTCTTATATTTTCCGTCGGGAGAAGTCCAAGTCCATTTGTTTTTCTTATTTTTTTTTAAGATTGAGTTGAGCAGTGTTAAGTTATGTTCCTTAAGAAATTCAATTAGTTTCTGACCATTTTTGCTTCTTTTCCCATGTCCGAACTTTCCAAGTACATATTCATAATAATAAAATACATAAATAAACTGGGCCGCAATGAAAACGGGTCGGTAACAAAAACATCAATTTTTTAAATCGTCTTTATTTTTAGGGTTCCGTACCTCAAAAGGAAAAACGGAACCCTTATAAGATCACTTTGTTGTAAATAAGGCATTATTTCTTGTAAAAAGCAAAGGATAAAATAACGGTTATTGTGTGTTAACACTAAGAGATAGACATATACCATCGCGAACTTTTTTGTAGACCATTTTAAGGTGAACAATACTGTACTACATTATTTTGATCTATCTCGTTGGGTTCAGCCAGCGTTTGCAATGAAAGAGCAAAAAAATGTGTTTATTTACGACATCACATTAGAAACCTCTAAATTATCAGTGTTTTTCTACTATGTTATGCATATATTATACATATAAACTTTCCAGTTGAATCACTCTATCTACTAAAAAAAACCGCATCATAATCGGTTGCGTAGTTTCAAAGATTTAAGCATACAAGGGGACATAGGGACAGAGAAAGCGACTTTGTTTTATACTATGTAGTGATTTATTTAAAACTTTATTGACCACAGTAAAAGGGTACAAAAGGCGGACTTAATGCTATTGCATTCTCTACCAGTCAACCTTTGGGAGGGCAGAGCAACACGATTGCGGCTATTTCAAACAAATAACTTATTACTGTAAACACAATATGTAACTTAAAAGATACATAATATAAAAATAACATTAATATACATACTTACACATACACAGTTATATACAAATATACATACCTACAAATATTAGGTTGGGGAAAAAGTCTTTTCGTATTTTATATGAAAATTCAAAACATTTTTTAATAAAGTTTATTTACATTTAACTAAAGTATGTAGGTGCCATTACGTTCGATAACCTTTTGCCATCTTGTAGGTAGAGACATGATCCCATTGCTATAGAAATTTTGGGACTTCTGTTCAAAAAACCGCGCCAAGTGGTTTTGGCAGTCTTCTCGTGATGTTAACCTGACATTTCCTAAAGAATTCTTAAGAGACCGAAACAGGTGGAAATCAGAAGGTGCAAGGTCAGGACTATACGGCGGATGCATTAACACCTCCCAGTCAAACTCTCTTAATTCTTGCTGAGTGGCTAAAGATGTGTGAGGTCTAGCGTTATCATGATGAAAAATCACACCCCTTCTATTAATTAATTCCGGCCGCTTTCTTTCAACTTTTTGCTTTAATCTCATCAGTTGTTCACAGTAGAGTTCAGAATCGATAGTCCTGCCTGGCGGTAACAGCTCATAATGAATATCTTCCCTTCCAATCCCACCATACACACAGCATCACCTTGTTGCTGGTTAACCCGGGTTTCGCCAGAGTCTGTGAAGCCTGGCCGGCCTTTGACCACGACCTTTTTATGCGCCAAAACTGTTTTGTGGTCAATTCCTAGTTCTTCAGCTACGTCGTAACTACGGATATGCCGATCTTGCTCCACTTTTTCAGAAATGGCATCAATTTTATCCGTAACAGGGCGACCAGAGCGACGTGCATCTTTGACATCAAAATTTCCGGATTGAAAACGCTTAAACCAAATTTGTGCTACTCTCACAGACACTGCACTAGGTCCATAAACGTCACAAAATTTTTTTCGCAGCTTGCGTTGAATTTTTACCTTTTTTGTAGTAAAATTTTAAAATGTATCGAATTTCTTCATTAGATTCACTCATCTTGACAGTAAAAAAAACAAATGAAAATCACACATTTACCTAATTTGAATTTGGAATTATCTTCTTTAAAATTTAAACTTTTTAAAGATATCAAAACCTGCTAGATACAAATGGTATAACCAAAGAGATTTTATTACAAGTTCATACATACTATAATGCGAAAAGACTTTTTCCCCGACCTATTATATACATAAACATAAATATAAGGACATATGCAAAATAAATTGACGATATTAATGTCAGATGAGTACTGCTTTAACAAACTCTGTAATAGATAGGCGCGCACCTTCTTCTTGAAAATAAATTTACTGGGAGAGCTCCTAATAGCTTCCGGTAATGCATTCCAGAAACGTGAAGCTTGTAGACTAAAGGAGTTGGACATAAAGCCGGAATGGAAAAGTGGGATTGAGAGCAAACAAGAATTGTTTGAACGAAGTTCAAGCTTATGAGAATCGTAAAGATATTGAAACATGCACTTCATGTATTCTGGAGAATGAGGATTGAAAAGAATTGAGTAAAGCGTACAAAGCAACCTTAAATGTCGACGCTGGCGAATAGGTAGCCAACCTAATTTGGACCGGTAAGAAGAAATGTGATCAAATTTTCGGAGACAGAATATGAATCGAATGGCATTATTAATAAGCCGGTCAAGTTTATTAAGGAGATCTTCATTGAGGTCTGGATAACACACATCAGCATAGTCTATTAGTGGTATAACAAGGGATTGAACAAGTGTCACCTTAGTAGCAATAGGGAGAAAATTCCTATACCGATTGAGATATCGCAATGTAGATACTACCTTACGACTCACTTCAGCAATTTGAGTTGTCCAGCTTAAAGTGCAATCAATATGTAGGCCGAGATTTTTAACATTTGTGCTGAAAGGGATAACAGAATTATTAAAATTGATAGCCGACATGGAACTGATATCTATTTTCGCAATTTGCCGTGAACTACCGACAAGAATTGCCTGGCACTTGTTAGGGTTTACCGGTATTCCAAAACTTTCCGACCAGGATTTTATTTGGCAAAGATCTGCATTTAATTGTGAAATACCTAAATTCAAGTTATCTACAGTCGTTTGCACATAAATTTGCAGATCATCGGCATAGAAATGGTAAGAGCAACCAAGCGAAAAGGACAGAAAATTTATGAAAATGGAAAACATTAGAGGGGATAAAATACCGCCCTGAGGTACGCCAGTTGTCAGATCATTCCAATCTGATATCTCGTGGCCCACTCGCACTGCCTGCTGCCGACCTCGAAGATAAGCTGAAAACCAATCTAGCGCCGAGGATGAGAAATTAGAGTGTCTTAAGATGGCTATTAAGATATCATGGTCTACCATGTTAAAAGCATTGGAGAAGTCTATGAGAACAACAATGGTGACCATTCTATCTTCCATACCCCTGCGTATATCTTCCGTGATTTTAAGGAGAGCAGTAGCAGTACTGTGCCCAGGTCGAAAACCAGACTGAAACGGCGAGAGTAGATTGTTAGAGAAGATGAACTTGGACACCTGCTTATGTGCAACAGCTTCCTGGATTTTTGAGAGGAAGGGTAAAATAGAAATAGGTCTATAGTGATTCAACAGTTGAGGACAGGAAATTTTCGGAAGGGGTGTTACTAGCGCTTTGCCCCAGAGACAAGGAGAAGTACCAGTTGAAAAAGAAAAATTTATGAGGTGAGCCAAAACGGGCAGTACATTATCAAAGACAGCAAGGATCATGTCTCTACCTACGTCATCACAGCCGATAGCTTTTGATTTAATAGACATGATTACTTTACGGATCTAAGTGCTTTATAAAGTCCAAGGAATAAAGATATTTTGAATTTTGAATTTTGAATTTTGAAATTTTTTGATCTCATCCTCGCTTACTGGAGCAAATGAAAAAGTTTCATTGGGAAGTTGGGCCATGGAAGAAATCTTGGAAATAGTGTTCGATTTAACCGTGGAGTCGAGAGAGGGTGTCGAAGAGAAGTGTTTATTAAAATCATTAAGTGAGAACGTGGAAGTGAGAGTTTGGTTAGGGCATTTGCCTATACTAAGCGAATGTAGGAACTTCCATATATTGACCGACGAAGAATTAATTACGTTTTGATGAAAATACTGCCGTTTAGCTACTCTTACCATTCGATTACAATGATTACGCGCTATTTTATATAAATCCCAGTTCGCATTTGATCTGTCACGCTTATAAAGGCGAAATGCGCGATCTCACCGAGTCATTGCTACACGGATATCTCTATTTATCCATGGAGCAGGTGGACGCTTCACTTTAACAGGTCTTAGTGGTGCATGGGCGTCAAACAGCTTTAAAATACAGGCGTTAAACTTAGCTACTTTTTCCTCTATTGTTTTGGCCTCAATTACCGCAGTAAATTCCAACTTAGCAGCATCTTGCTGTAATTTCTCAATGTTCATCCGGGCGTAACTACGCATCCAGACAACTTTAGGCTTCATCCTAGGTGGTTTTAATTTATATTGAATAAATATTAGATCGTGTCTGGAAAAACCTGGGGCGCAAAGCTGTCCATGCTTGAGGACATGATCCAAAGAAGAAGTAATCACCAAGTCAAGCCATGTATCTTGTGAAGTAGGGTTGTGGTGAATAGGCTCTGATGGCAGAATAAATAGATTGACTGACTTAATTAGATTTTGAAGTTTCCGACTTTGAAAAGAATTACACATAAGATTAGTGTTAAAATCACTCATGATAATGTGATGTGTGTAATCCGAACAAAGGGATTCGAGAACAGTCTCAAGATGGGAAAAGTAATCCACAGCAGGCGGACAATAAACAACTCCTAGAATGGTTTTAATACCCTTAACCAGGATTTCTAAAATGAGATACTCAGCGGAACCAGAGTATAAAGATGGTGATGAAGCTAAAATTGTGTATGGTATGTCGCTGCGTAGATATATTGCAACACCTCCCCCACTCTTACCAAGTCGATCGTTGCGTATTAAAACATACCCAGGGAGAGAATAGGACAGAGAGGGAAGGCATGGCTTAAACCAGCTCTCTGAAATGAGTATATCGTGAAAAGGGGTAGACGTGAACGTATCAAGAAAATCTGAATAATGCGAAGGGAGGCTTTGTGCATTAATGTGACAAACATTGAAACAATGAGGTGTTCCAATAATAGCATCGTTAATTAAATTGTGCAATGTTTGAGGTTCAAGAAGAGAGTCACTACCATCGTCAGTAGATGAAATACTAACATTCAAAGCAGAGTGGATAGAGTCATCATCAGACATGAATAAAGATAAAATATAATAATTATAAAAATAAATTAAATATAATAGTAATATAGAATTAAGTACAAATAATATTTAAAATATTAAAGCCAATACTTGCCTGTCCTGCCGGTTAACTTTGAATTAAATCCAATATCTAAAAACAGAAAAGGAAAAATACACAGAACGTAAGTGCTAAAATCCCGGGTGCCAGAGCGACTTTACTTTGTAATCAATGTCAGTTCAGAAAAAAAAATACTTTTCTGTCATCGTCATGAAAAGATATGTCGTATGTAATAAAAAATAATCTACATTTCAACAGTGGTTGCCAAGACGAAAAGAAGATGAATATGTCTCAATAAAATATGTTTCTGATCTGACATTGACATTGAGTAACATCAACAAAGTTTACAAAAACAAAACAAAATGAAATCGTCTACGGTAGTACAAAACAACGATAAAAATATAAAAAACAAATGTGAGGTAAATCTAAAAGCAAATCTTAAAACAGCAAAGATAGAAATAAAATAGATGTGAATGAGATTTTTATGTTGATACCATATGTGAAATCAATGTTTTTTCGCCCTGGCTGCCCGTTTTACGCGCGTTCGCTGCTCTGGAGAGCCCGCCGGCGACGAAGATCTTGTCTCAGTAGTTTGCGGAGCCTCATCTTCATCAGCAGCGATTTGCGCCAGATCATCTTCAGTAAAAAACCGACGCCGATTACCGTCACTCATCTTAACAATGACGTCTCCGTTTGCAGTCCAGCATCTTCTCATACCAAAGCGCTTTCGTGCTAATATGAACACAGACTGTCGTTGCCTTGTGAGGAACTCGGCTACACTGTAAGGCGTTCCCTTTAAGGCTGTTTTCTTCTTTCAAACAGCAGCTTTTAGCGACACTTCAGAGAAATGCACAAGCACCGGTCGACATTTCCCAACAGTGGATTTACCAAGCCGATGACATACAGTGATGTTGTCCAGAGAGCAATCCGATAGACCCAGATTTTGTAGGATGATATTATGCACAGTCTCGGAGAGTGTATTATCCTCTGTGTCCTCAGATATACCACTGAAAATAAGGTACTTCCGTCGGTGTCTCATCTCAATGTCGTCGATGGCCCTGGAGAGTCCAGTTTACCATTAATGTTTAATTTACACTTGGACACTGTTGTGCAAAATAGAACCAACCGACAAACAATGCCAAATTGAGATATATACCTATCGAGACACTTTAAATCGAGTTTTAAATATTCGCAACAGATTCTAGCAGTGTGATGACATGTGCTTCCCAAAACCTATACAGCGTGATATTTTTATTAAATAAATAAATAATAGTAGTTTATGCAACTGTCATATTAGAAGGGGTATTAAAACATGAGAGTCTGTTTATCGCATGAGGCGAAGCCGAATGTGATAATAGGTTGACTCGAGTGTTTTAATACCTAAGTTATATGCAGTTTCATACACTACTTTATCTTCACTCATAGGAAAAATTGAAATTAAACAAAGTAGGTAGGTTCTTTTCTGGCAGGAGACTTTCAGTTAACGCGCCGATGCGATGTCGCGTCTAGAATATCTGACTGAGTCAAAATCTCGCCGTCACTACTTTCTTCTCCAATCATATTTTAATCACTTACAGGATTTTAGTAAACTTTTTTGGAATCCCGAATACAAAAACACGATCGGATAAAAAATGTATGGGAAGCGCGGGAAATTAAGTTCAAACTACTCATGCGTGCGCCATTTTTTTCTCAGTTCGAACTGTGCATGCGTGCGCCTTTGGCGGTACTATAATGAGTTTTATTTTTAATTTTATGTATATGCGTTTATTAACTGCGTCTTTATAGAACCGTCTTTGAATTCGTAATTCGAATTTTTCGATTTGAGTGTAGATAAATAAATATTCCAGGACAAATTACACACGGCCATCTAGTCCCAAACGAAGCAAAGCTTGTACTATGGGTACTAGATAACTGATATTATATTTAAATACATTTTTTTTTGTAAATACTTACATATAATACATAGAAAATACCCAGACCAAGACAAACATACATGTTCATGCACACAAATATTTGTCTTGTGCGGGAATCGAACCCGCAACCTCGGAGTCAAAGTGGCCATTGCTAACCATTCGACTACCGGGCTCGTCAAATTCCTATTAAACTTTAAATAGCTTTAACTTAAAAGTAACAAAATGTCTGTTGGATTTATTCTGCATAACAACGTCTACTTGGTAGTGCTTGCTCCCGCCGTCGATGACGTCATCGTCGGAGCACACGGGCGGTCAATTTGGTTTGTGTGCCTTATTTCGGCACTGCCCAGGTCTCAGATCTTGATTTTAACTAGACAAAAAATTAGTCGTTAATTTGTCGAAATTTGTCGCCCAAAACAAAAAAATTGTCGGTCTCCCGTTAAAGAGTTATAAGGTTTTTTTTGTGGCATTGCCGAAATAAGCTTATTTCGGCACAGCCCACTCGGGATCTATAAAACATAGCGAAGATATGATTTTCCCCAGAATTAGTCGTCAATTTGTCGAATTCAGACACCAAGTATCAGAATTAGTCGACCTCCCGTCAAAAAGTTATAAGTATTTTTTTGTGGCAGTGCCGAAATAAGCCTTATTTCGGCACTGCCCAAAAAAACTACACCACCTAGCGAAAATCTGATTTCGCCCAGATGTTGCCTTGAATTTGTCGAAATTTGTCGGAAATAAAACACAACGGGTCGATGCGTAATTAAATGGAAAGTTCTTGGTCTTTCTAAAGAAACTTCTTGGTGACCTCACTCACTCGTAAGAACTAGGAAAACAACAACCTTCAGGGTTATTATTTGGCTGTGATAGTCTGTGAGGTGGAGGTACTTCCCCAGTCGGGCAGCTTACAAATACGCTGTGCTCTACTTCTCTTTTGCCAGTCGGTCAGTAGGCTGCAACAGGTACAGGTAAGTTTGGTTTTAGCTCTAAAAAGCGATGGGGAGCTCACACCGTATTATTATGGTAATTGCCTGAACATGATTGTTTTTCTCATTTTAGATACAACTCAAGAGTTATACCCTGATGGGTACAATCCACGTTATGACACAGAACTATCAGGACTTCAAGACACCATTGTAATTTTTTCTGATGGTGATGAAGATGATGATGATGAAAACACAGAAGAGAATATAGACCAAAACATAGACGAAAATATAGACAACAACCACCAACCTGGAACATCACAGCGACCACGTATCGCAGTGCGCCAATTAAGCTTTCTTTTAGCGATTCCTGAAGATCCTGATCAGCAGATTCCTAACCCCTCACAAGAATTACCTCAATGCATCAATCCCACACAAGGACCAGCACAAAGTTCTAGGACTTCGCAGGATTCACCCCAGTGTGCACAGAAATTATCTCAACGTTCTAACGCATCACGAAAATCTTTGAGTTTTACACCCTCGCAGAGGTCACCTTCTTTGGATTCTTCACAACCAATTCAAGTTTCAACACAAAATTCCAGAAACTTACAGGAATTACTACAGAGTTCTGAACCCCCACCACGTCACGGTAAGTTACCATTATGGAACATCGCATCCGGAAATCACTTGATTGAGCAGTCACGTGCACACAACTGTCAAGTTATCGATGCACCAGTTGCAACGATTACTTGACAGTTGTGTGACCTTATTGATGTGAAACGCCAATTTGATCACACGATATTTATCAACTAATTCAAAAACACACATGTGAAGCGCCTACGTCGTAAAAAATCATGTAAGGAAAAGCAATTGACTCACCAAAATAAAATATATTACAGTTAGCGAAAGTAACTGATAAGACGTTTACAATTAAAAATATGACAGGAAAAACAACTGAATCGCCACTAGTTGTGTTTTTCTTGCAAGGAACAATAAGTTATGCGACACGTCTTCTTATATGTTAGTAGGGAAATAGTAATAAAAAGCGAAAGGTAAAAAATACACAGACGGATAAAATGAATTATATGCCATCGTCGTAAAAAAGTTAGTTAAGTCAATAAATTAAAACACGCCGATGGTATTTTTAGATTCATCATACGACAATGTTAATAATATATGTCATAAAATTGTTTGATTTGAAGGGAGTGAAATTTTAAAATGGCCCTGTTTTTACTTTAAATGAAACGCCAAAAAGTGCCTCCAAATAGACTGTAACCCAGACAGATCGATAGAGAATCAAAAACCCTATCGAACTGTATATGTATAAAACTCAATTTCGGTCAAAATGGCGTTTCATTTGTTTTGCCTTTCCACCGTCGTTATATACAGAGACAATGTTTACGTGACAGTGGCGCCACCTCCTCCCTTTCTTCCGGATTAGATGGCGCTGTGTAAATTGTCCAGAAATATTTATTTATTTATTTATTATGTAATATTTTTAGGGTTCCGTACCCAAAGGGTAAAACGGGCCCCAATACTAAAACTGGGCTGGAAGTCCGTCCGTCCATTCGCCTGTCACCAGGCTGTATCTAATGAATAGTAATAGTTAGACAGTTAAAATTTTCACAGATGATGTATTTCTATTGCCGCCATAACAACAAATACTTTTTAATTTAGTACAGAATAAAACAATTATTTAAGGGGGCTCTCATACACCAAACGTGATTTCTTTGCAGTTTTTAGGATTCCGTAGTAAACAAGGAACCCTTATAGTTTCGCCATGTCCGTCTATCCAGACGCTTGATACTAGAAAGCTGTAGTTTGGCATGTAGACACATATTAACTATGTTGACAAAGTGGTAGAATAAAATTTTGAAAAATGTTTATTTTCGGGGTACTACACGTGAAATAAGGATGATTTTTTTTTATGGTGTGGGGTGTCGTTGGATAGGTCTTTTAGAAACATTGGGAGTGTGGGAAGATCGTTTTTCGATATAGTAATCTGTTTGCGAATTATTTACATTTAACGTGCAAATTTTTGTTAGACGCAAGTGAATCAACGAAACTGTTATATTTAGAAATGTGAAAAAAATCATGGAAGTAGTCCATATAGTGAATTTAAAAGGAAAACTATCACGGCTAAGTAGACTTTACAAGTTACTGAGTAATAGCCGACGAACTTATAAAATGTATTGCAAGACGAATAGAATTGTGTAGTACATTACCAGAGGCTAGATGGCACTCGTACCGAAACACGCCGTTCGCTATTGAACCTTACGACGCAGAGATAAGGTCCATAAACAATGAAGTTGAAATGGTACATATCGCTCACGACCTAATAAGTTTTTAGGAATATTGGGGATTTACTTTCAAGGAGCCTTGACGTCCTTGATGGTACATTGAAGATATTTGTCAGAAATCAGGGTTTGAAATTATCTAGATAAATATGCCCATTAATAATAAAATTATCGTGATTATTATCAAATAGATAAAAGCCTAGCAATCATTTTCGACTGGTAGGTATTGTATTACAATGGACGTCACGTTCACTGTCTTGCCTTTTTTTGATGGTCGCCGCTGTTAATCCTGGACACAATACACACATGAGACACAGTGGTGGGAATGTGTGGTGGGGCCCCGTCAAATTTCCTTGTGTATTGGGGGGGAGGAATGGGGCAACGACCATGTGGGTCACCTGATGGAAAGCAATCACCACCGCCCATGGAGACCAGCAACACCCGTTTTTAGAAACTGAACTCACGACGCGGTTCGCAGCCGCGCCGCCCCCGCTACACTGTGCGTGACACGACACGCGCTTGGCCAGTTTTATAGATAGTACGGAACCCTTAGTGCGGGAGTCCGACTCGCACTTTGCAGATTTTTATTTTTGTTTACCCTTGTTTTCTTGTTTATTTCAGAGACCGGTGCTGAAAGTATCCAGATAAAACCGGAAGTTAATTATGAAGATGGTATGTCACTACATAGTATAAAACAAAGTCGCTTTCTCTGTCCCTATGTCCTCATGTATGCTTAAATCTTTGAAACTACGCAACGGATTATGATGCGGTTTTTTTTAATAGATAGAGTGATTCAACTGGAAAGTTTATATGTATAATATATGCATAACATAGTAGAAAAACACTGATAATTTAGAGGTTTCTAATGTGATGTCGTAAATAAACACATTTTTTTGCTCTTTCATTGCAAACGCTGGCTGAACCCAACGAGATAGATCAAAATAATGTAGTACAGTATTGTTCACCTTAAAATGGTCTACAAAAAAGTTCGCGATGGTATATGTCTATCTCTTAGTGGTAACACACAATAACCGTTATTTTATCCTTTGCTTTTTACAAGAAATAATGCCTTATTTACGAAGCGATTTTAAGCAATACAGAATTAATCCTTATCCAATTAAGTACCTTAAATACATTGCGCATTTAATATAGATCAATATGGCCCTTCACAGCATGTAATTTAAATGAATAGTTTAGAAGATATTACACATTTAAAATGCAGGGACATAACGGCTGTGGCGGTACCGGCCGCGGAGCCGGCGGCGTGTGCCTATAACTGGGGAAGGACTGGATAGGACAAAGCGCAAAGACCTTCTGTAGTACATTTAGTATCAGCATTGCACCCGTGCGAAGCCGGGGCGGGTCGCTAGTTATAAATAACTTGGAAAATATTGTACACTAGCTGTTACCCGCGGCTTCGCCCGCGTAGTCCAGGGAAGCCTGCTGCCATTGATTTGTGTGTATTTTTTTTTTTTTTTTTTTTATACTACGTCGGGTGGCAGACAAGCATACGGCCCGCCTGATGTCAAGCGGTTACCGTAGCCATATTAACGCTCGCAACATGAAATATCGCTCGCGCGCCGCCACCCCCGCTGCCATCGCAGCATCTCCTTCCTTTCTGGTGACCTCACTCACTCGCAGGAACACAACAGCCCTCAAGGGAACCGTTATTTGGCTGCGGTATTCTGTAAGGTGGAGGTACATTCCCCAGTCGGGTAGCTTACAATTACGCTCCCTACCTCTCTTTTCGCCAGAGCTTCGTTTGTCAGTCAGCAGGGTGCACCGCGTGTATTTTTCTTTTGTTGTATTTTTTTTTACTTCGTGGGATAAAAAGTAGTACCAGTATGTACAAATTTTAATGATGATTGGTTGCATAGTTAAGGCATGAAGAAATAACAAACAAACGAATTTACTTTAACACATATAATATTTGTATGGATGGAACGCCCACACTCAAAAGAAAATAATTGTTCACCACGTAAATGTTTGCCCTCTTTATTTTTCCTTCGAATAAAATATTTTTCCTGGATAAAAAGTAACCTATGTCACTCTCCAGACCGGAAACTATCCCCTGTTAAAACATCACGTCAGTACTTACGTTCCTTTCGACGTGATAGAAGGACAAATGATTACAAAGTTTATTTTTTCCCATGGGATTAAATTGTTTTTCCGGCATAAAAAGTAGCTTATGTCACTCTCTAGATTACCCTATTAAAAATTCATGTCTGTACTTAGGTTTCTTTTGACGTGAAAGAAGGACAAATGAACTTTATTTTTTAATAACGTACTTTTACGGTATGGAGAGTGGCATAAGCTACTTTTTATCCAGGAAAAACATCTTATTTCTACGGGAAAATACATACTTTGTAATCATTTGCCCTTCTTTTAAGTCGAAAGGAACCTAAGTACCGACATGATTTTTTTTTAACGGTATAGTTACGTAGTAGAGTACGGACATGACTTTTTAAAATGGGGATAGTTTACTGTTTGGAAAGTGACATAGGCTACCTTTTATCCCGCAAAAACATCTTAATCCCATGGTAAAAAATAAACTTTCTAATCATTTGGCATTCTATCATGTCGAAAGGAACGTAAAAGAAGGGCAAATTATAGATTACAAAGTATGTATTTTCCCGTAGAAATAAGATGTTTTTCCTGGATAAAAAGTAGCTTATGCCACTCTCCATACCGTAAAAGTACGTTATTAAAAAATAAAGTTCATTTGTCCTTCTTTCACGTCAAAAGAAATCTAAGTACAGGCATGAATTTTTAATAGGGTAATCTAGAGAGTGACATAAGCTACTTTTTATGCCGGAAAAACAATTTAATCCCATGGGAAAAAATAAACTTTGTAATCATTTGTCCTTCTATCACGTCGAAAGAAACGTAAGTACTGACGTGATGTTTTAACAGGGGATAGTTTCCGGTCTGGAGAGTGACATAGGTTACTTTTTATCCAGGAAAAATATTTTATTCGAAGGAAAAATAAAGAGGGCAAACATTTATGTGGTGAACAATTATTTTCTTTTGAGTGTGGGCGTTCCATCCATACAAATATTATATGTGTTAAAGTAAATTCGTTTGTTTGTTATTTCTTCATGCCTTAACTATGCAGCCAATCATCATTAAAATTTGTACATACTGGTACTACTTTTTATCCCACGAAGTAAAAAAAAATACAACAAAAGAAAAATATACACAAATCAATGGCAGCAGGCTTCCCTGGACCACTCGGGCGAAGCCGCGGGTATCAGCTAGTTTTATATATAAAATTAATCTATACTATCTAATTCTATACTAATATTATAAAGCTGAAGAGTGTGTTTGGTTGAACGCGCTAATCTCAGGAACTACTCTTGAAAAAATATTTTAGTGTTAGATACTTAGCCTATATTTCAAGGAAGGCTATAGGCTATATAACATCACGCTACGACCAATAGAAGCGGAGCACCAGTAAAAAATAGGAAAAAAATATTCCTTTTGAGGGCTTACGTCGCGTGCGCTGCGTAAACGGTTGAAGTTACGCATAAATCATGTATGACGGACTTGTTCCTCTTTAAAAGTTCTAAAAAAAAGTCCGCGACAGTATATGTCTATCTATTAAGATTGACACACTATAACATTTTTTCATGGTAATCAATAGGAGAAAGTAGGTAAAAAAAGGTTATAGTGAGTTAATCTTAAAAGATAGACATATGCTGTCGCGGACTTTTTTTTAGAACTTTTAAAGAGTTACAATTCCGTCATACATGATTTTTGCGTAACTTCAACCGTTTACGCAGCGTACGCGACGTAAGCCCTCAAAAGGAATATTTTTTTCCTATTTTTTACTGGTGCTCCGCTCCTATTAGTCGTAGCGTGATGCTATATAGCCTATAGCCTTCCTTGAAATATAGGCTACCTAACACAAAAAGAATTTTTCAATTCGAACCAGTAGTTCCTGAGATTAGCGCGTTCAAACAAACAAACAAACAAACAAACAAACTCTTCAGCTTTATAATATTAGTATAGATAATTGTGTCTGTCTGTCTGTCAAGAATTTTTATGTCGAGAATGCGTGGAGGTATCAAGCTGAAATTTGAACTGTATACTCAGGTCTACGGTCCCATGAAGTTGTAAAAAAATCAAACCGCTAAGTTTACTTAAAAAAAAGTTACGGCCGTTTATTCAGCAAAAAACTCATATTTCGACACATTTTCAAGGGAATCAAAACCTATAGGGTACTTCTTGTTGACCTAGAACTGTGAAATTTGGCAAGTAACATCGTTATAGACTACAAGTACAGGAATAAATCTCAAAACTATACATTTGTAAATAGATTAGATCTTAAAAAATAGGGGGTCTATATTTTTTATAGGGTGTCGAAATTTCAAATTGAAACTACTAGTTCAAATGGGGTATCCATATGAAAGGGCTTGATGTACACATTGCAAAATATATTTTACTAGCTGTCCCGGCGAACTTCGTACCGCCTAACAGTCAATGAATGTCGTGATGTACATATATATATGAACAAAATTTATGATTTCTTGAAATTAATACAATGAATAATAGGAAATAATAGAGAAGCACGATGGCGTGCGGCACGTGTCAGTCTAATTGTACACGCAAGTTAAGCAACGTCAACCGTAGCCTGTTCATGGATGAGTTTATGTTATCTCGAGCTCGTCCGTGCTTCGGAAGGCACGTTAAGCCGTCGGTCCTGGTGTTTATTATTAGATGGCAGTCCTTAAGCCAAGTTAGTGGCCCAACCCGTAGTTGAGCAGCGTGTTGGAGTATGCTCTAAACATCTTCGGTTGAGAGAAGACCCGTATCCCAGCAGTGGGTTTACCCACTGCTGGGATACGGGTCTTATTATTTATAATAAGTTCAGTACTTTACAAAGTCACAAAAAAAGTACCAATTGACAACAATAAATATTTCAATCCACAAAACAAATCACAGACAACATTCGCGACGTAAAAGTGAGACCAATCGATTTGACATTTACATAACAATCAATAAATATTCCGTGAGGCACGTGTCAGTCTAATTGTACGCGCAAGTTAAGCAAAGTCAACCGTAGCCTGTTCATGGATGAGTTTATGTTATCTCGAGCTCGTCCGTGCTTCGGAAGGCACGTTAAGCCGTCGGTCCTGGTGTTTATCATTAGATGTGTTGAAATAATATTGAAACGACATTGTACGCTTGTAAAATGTATAATAGTTGACATATGGAAGCAACACAGAGAGTACAAAAGTGAACCTTAGAAAAAGTGACATGGAATGTATCAAAAAGTAAATATAGAATTTCAATTATAAAATATTAATTAATATAGGCCAGTACTTAATAATGTTACGAGCTAGGGTTCTAGATTTGGATGTAAAACGCCAATGACAACTTGCAAGGATTTATTCTTCATTATCGCATTTTCTCACGTAACTCGGAAATGTAGTCGTGTAGAGTACGTGGGTCGTCAGGAGGTCCTCCAGTTAGCAGATCTACTGGTATTCTCAGTTCTCGCCCAAAATTGACACGTGCTGGGTTTACCTTTGTGCTTTCATGGTCAGCAGTTCGGTAGGCCAGGAGAAACGGCGGTATGTATTTGTCCCAGTCTCTCTGGTGGTTGTCAACGAGTTTCGCCAAATGTCTCTCAAGTGTCTGATTAAATCTCTCTACCATGCCGTCGGATTGAGGATGATATGGGGTGGTCCTAGTCTTATGTATACCCAATATTTTGCAGAGTTCTTGAAATATCTGTGACTCAAAGTTCCTACCTTGGTCGGAGTGTATTTCCAAAGGCACACCAAATCGGCAAACTACTTCTTCAAACAACTTGGATGCAACAGTTGTGGCTTCTTGATTAGATATGGCGAATACTTCTGGCCACTTAGAGAAGTAATCCATAACTACCATGAAGTACTTATTTCCTGATTCCGTTACAGGGAATGGTCCAGCCACATCAACTGCAATGCGTTCCCATGGCGCACCAACGTTATAAAGTTGCAGGTTTCCTCGGCTTCTAGTTGATGGACCTTTCACCGCAGCGCAAGTAGCACACTTGCGGCACCAATCTTGCACATCCTCTCGACAATGAAGCCAGTAAAACCTTTCCCGAATCTTTGTTAACGTCCGTTTCACGCCCAAGTGTCCACCTGACACGCCATCATGTACTTCACGAAGGACATCTTGTACCTTGTCTCTTGGGACAACTATCTAAGATGGAACTCTCTGCCGTTAGGTTTCTCCCATTTACGGTAAAGTATTCCGTTCTGAAGAATAAAACTGTCCCATTGAGCCCAGTATGCCTTGGTGATAACACTAGTAGGGGCGACTTCGCACCATCTTGGCTTGTCCTCGCCTCGTTTCTTCCATGCGACAATGAGTCGCAAATCTTCGTCATCTTCCTGTGCTTCTTTCATCGCCTCATCTTCCCAGGATCTCGATGGGCCCATTCTTGTCAATCTCAATGGCAGTTCCTTTGTCTCTTGTTTGGCACAGTGCTTGCAGTCTTCAGGACATGGCCAACTTGACAGTGCATCAACATTTCCATGCGCCTTTCCGCTGCGGTGTTCAATCACAAAGTCGTACTCTTGCAGTTGTTCGATCCATCGAGCAACTTGACCCTCTGGATTTTTAAATTGTAATAGCCACATCAGCGCGGCGTGGTCAGTGCGAAGTGTAAACCGCATGCCATTGAGATATTTGCTGAAGTGCTGTAATGTCTTTACTACAGCCAAGAGCTCCCTTCTTGTCACACAGTAGTTCCTTTCAGGTTTCGTTCGTTCGTTCGTTCGTCCGTGTCTACAATGAATTGGCCGCTAGGTTGTGGAAATCCCAAGATTGGAGTCTCGCAAAGACATTTTCTTAGTTTCTGAAAAGAACCCTCGCAGGTCTCATCCCAATGAAATGGCTGCTTGTCTTCAGTTAATCGGTGTAAAGGCTTGGCAATTTCGGAGAATCCCTTAACAAAGCGTCTGTAATACGAGCATAGCCCTAAAAATGCCCGCACTTCTGTCTTATCTTTGGGAGTAGGCCACTTTTGTACTGCTTC
The DNA here is from genome assembly GCA_937001555.2 of Hypsopygia costalis. Lineage (NCBI taxonomy): Eukaryota > Metazoa > Arthropoda > Insecta > Lepidoptera > Pyralidae > Hypsopygia > Hypsopygia costalis. The sequence goes on from OW443355.2 coordinate 4,523,836, forward strand.
GATTTTGTCTGGATCAGTCTGTATGCCTTCGCTGGTTATCACATGGCTGAGATAGTTAACTTTCTTCTTAAACAAACTGCATTTCTTCGGATTTAACTTCAAGTTGGCTCCCTTTATCTTTTTCAAGACCTGCTCTAGGTTCCGTAAGTGGTCTTCAAAATCTCTGCCCATGATTATGACATCATCCAAATAGACAAGGCAAGCGTCTCCAACTAATCCTGCCAGTACACACTCCATAAGTCTTTCGAAAGTAGCCGGCGCGTTGCATAATCCAAAAGGCATGACGTTAAATTGCCATAAACCTTTACCAGTTGAAAAGGCTGTCTTCTCTTTATCCTTCGGATCAATTTCCACTTGCCAGTAGCCGGATTTCAGATCTAACGTCGAGAACCATCTCATACCACTCAATGTGTCCAGAGTATCATCGATTCGTGGTAGTGGATAACTGTCCTTCTTTGTCACATCATTAAGTCGTCGATAGTCCACACAGAACCTTGTGCTACCATCTTTCTTCTTGACCAACACAACTGGAGAACACCATGGACTAGCAGAAGGTTCTATAATTTTGTTTCTTTGCATGTCTTCCAACATGTCTTGAACTTCCTTTTCTTTAGCAATTGGTATGCGCCTTGCTCGCTGACGGATAGGTCTTTCGTGTCCGGTGTCAATTTTGTGCTGAACTAAAGATGTTCTTCCTGGATTTCCTTCGTCAGAAGAGAAGATTTCCCCAAAACGCAGTAGCAACATCTTGGCCTTCATGCTCTGCGAATAGCTCAGATTACTTTTACAATCTTCAAGCAGTTTAGTGGCTATAATTCCGCTCCTGGTGTTCGACGTAGTTGAGCTTGAAGGTGATTGGCAGTTTCTCATCCAAACAGCTTCCTCACATTTTCCAATAACTTCGCCTTTGCTTAGGCTAATCTCTCGGTCGCACAAATTTACAACCCTTACTACAGCGGTTTTACCTCCACGGACGAGAGTTCTTGCTGTCAGAACTTTCTTACTGGCTGCACTCCCGGGCGTATCTTCAATCAGCACACATCTATCCGGCTGATTCTTCTGACTCAAAGGCAGTTTCACCTTTACTTGAGCTTGTGCTCGTCCAGGTATTACGATTTTATTCAGGCACGTTACTTTTCCATCGGGACCGCCAAGTATGAAGTTTTCCTCATCACCACATTTAAAGACACCGTTAGTGACATCGATGTGACAGTTGTGTTTCCTCATGAAGTCTAGGCCCAGAATGCAATCATCCATAATTTCGGCTACGATTACGTCATATATAGTATATGACGACTCTCCAACACGTATCGTAACCAACCTTTCCCCTAGGACGGGTATCTGTTGGCCAGAAGCGGAGAGAAGTCTGCATAAACTGGTGTCTTTGCGTCTCCCTACAGCTTTCTCTAGATCTGGTCTCACTATTGTTCTAGAGGCTCCTGTATCTAAGGTGATTTTGCAGTCTATTTCGTTCACTCTACCGCGTATTAATAGACTGTTCCCATTCCATTCTTGTGAGATTACGGTTGCTGGGGCTTCCTCCGCTCCAGCCAGTACCCGCCCCGCAGTCCTGGCTTTTACTCGTTTCCCTGATTCACGGTAGAGGGCGCAGCATCATGCTTCTTTACCAACTCTTCAAAACGCTGCTCCATTTTGTTTAGAAGTGCATCCAGCCTGTCGTCAGTTTTGGTCGGTTGTCTTTCCTTCTTAGGGCACGTGAACTGCAGATGTCCTCTTTCCCCACATTTGTAGCACATTGGCCCGGAGTTCCTTTTGGACGGCGTCTTGATCTCCTTAACATCCTCCGTAACTTCACGAAGTTTGTACCCTTGCCGGATATCTTGTCGCACAGCTTCAACTTCCAGGGCGTGTGCGAGTGCTTCTTTTAATGAGGCATGGTGGCGAAGCTTCACAGCAGCCCTAATTTCAAGATCCTTGATTCAGTCAACGAAGGCTTGAAAAATGTTGGTGTCCACCATCCTACTATCAGCAGAAGGGTACGCCTTTCGAACCAGCTTTTCGATCTCCAGCGCCCATTGTTGAAGTCCTTCACCTGGGCGCTGGGTCTGGTCCCGTAGCTGGGCACGAAAAACGTGTTCCAAGTGTCGTTCCCCATATCTAGCCTCAAGTGCCTCCAGCAGGTCTTTAAAGTCGCTGCCTGAGGTAGGCAGTGCCTCCAGCACAGACAAGGCCGAACCTCTGAGCGCGACGGTGAGGGCTGTCAGGCTCTGTTCGTCCGTCCACCCATTCGAAGCAGCGACAGTATGAAACTGCTGGCGGTAGGCGGCCCAAGACGTAGTACCGTCGTAAGGAGGCACCTTCACCTTAGGTCCCTGGATTATGCCGACAGCTCCGCTCGACGTAACTCCAGCAGCTTCTATACGCCGAACTTTCATCTCCAGTCCAGTGAGGCCAGTTTTCACATTTTTCAAGTCGTCCTCTAATTCGGAAACCCGTCCATTCACTATCTCTACATCTTCATGTAGCTTAGCTACCGTATCGCTAAACTTAGTAACGGCAGAAAGAATCATTTGTTGATCTGCCTTCTGTTCTTCTCGCAGGCCCCTCTGTTCTTCTCGCAGGCCCCTCTGTTCTTCTTGCAGGCACCTCATCTGCTTGCTTTGTTCTTCTCGCAGGCACTGTATCTGTTTCCTTTGTAACTCGCTTATCCTTGACTGCTCATCCATCATGCCCTTCATCATTGCCATTAGGCACGACATATCCAAAACCTCCGTTGAAAGTTTCGGAGGTTTAATGTCTCCGGTGGGCGTGGCCAGGTGGGCGTGGCTAGAGGGCGGGGCCTGGTGGTCGGTGGGCGTGGCCTGCTCGGTGGGCGTGTCCCGGTGGGCGGGGCCAGGGGCGTGGCTTGACTGGTGGGCGGGGCCTGGTCAGTGGGCGTGGCCTGGTGGGCGGGGCTAGGGGGCGTGGCTTGGCCGGTGGGCGGGGCCTGACCGGTGGGCGGGGCCTGGTGGGCGAGGCCAGTGGGCGTGCCCCTATGGCCGGTGGGCGTGGCCTCAGGGGCAGTAGGCGTGGCCTCCGCAGCATATTGTGCCCTAGTCCTCACGCCAGGAGTATCCTCCCTCGGAGTCAGTGGCATCTTCAAATCCCCAATTCTGACACCAAATGTTACGAGCTAGGGTTCTAGATTTGGATATAAAACGCCAATGACAACTTGCAAGGATTTATTCACGCAGGGTCTGGTCTGCAGGTCTTCACAACACGAAATCCACACGAAGATTCCAAATCGCAGGTCAAATCGAAGTCCAATAGTATCGCTGAGGTCGTAGGTTATCACTTGTCTCGGAGGTAGATTCGCTCGAAGTTTACTCTCCCGAAGTCCAAACTGAACTGCCTAGGCGCCGCGGCGGTCGCTATTTATATCCGCCGGCAAGGGTTCTCGAATGTTCCCGTATGTACATGCATGTACTACCCATCGGTAAAGGCGGAACCACATTTTTGTGGTGTGGTGTGTCGTGACGCGTTATGACGTCATCTGATGCATATCCAAACTATGCATTCTCTATGGCTAGATCCACATTTTTCTCGTGTGTTGTGTCCTGACGCTTTGTGGCGTGTTCTCGATCTGTCGATCCCAGTCTGCGCCAGAGACGTAGGTGGGGGTAATACGCGACACAACACACCACAAAAGTATGAATCTAGCATTTACGAGCGTGATTGCGAACTATCTACTCAAAAATGTCTGACGAAATATTAATTGAACTTGTTAAACAATATCCAGTGCTTTATGATCAAAAACAAAAAGACTATAAAGATCAAACAGTGAGAAATGCATTGTGGGAGGAAATATCTCGAGCAATGAATATACCAGGTACGTAAATTTTCAAGTATCTTTATTTAAATAACATATGTAGGTACATTAAAATACTTTTTTCTTATCATTTATGAATATAAATTAACTTAATAGGTAGGTATACTATTTAAAACAATGTTATATTCTTAACCTATAAATCAATTTCGCTGAACATTGATTTTATCCCATTGCCATGGTACTTGTCCTTCAGAAGAATTAAAAAACTGTTTAAATTTTTCTCTGACATACACAGCGTTTTGAGTAGGATTTCTTCGTGCCGCATCCAAATTTTGTAATAATGAATTACTGTCCTCTAAAAACGAGATATCTTCAGTTGAATAAGTGACAGGCGTTTGTATACGTAAGTAGGTAGTTATGAAGACAACAACATGCAGATACTATTTTGTCTGCCATCTTCGGCTGTACTTGCAACGGCCCTTGAAATACTCTCCACTTAGATCTTAAAATGCCAAAGGCATTTTCTACGGTTCTTCTTGCCCGAGATAAACGATAATTAAATATCTTATTTTGATTGTCGTTGAGATTACTCTTACTGTAAGGTTTTAATAAATAAGGTTTCAGTGGAAATGCTGCATCAGCAACAATTACATGTGGCAATGGCTCTGAGTTATTGCTTAGTGGTCGATCTCTTGGTATATTTAGGGCCTTTTGTTCTAACATCTTTCCTATCAGTGATTTTTCGAATATACCGCCATCGCTGTTACGACCATAACCACCAACATCTATCAATATGAATTTATATGTAGCATCAACTAAAGCTAGAAGTACGATAGAATGTTGTTTTTTATAGTTATAAAATGTTGTCCCCGCATTTATAGGGCATATAATGTTAATGTGTTTACCATCTAAAGAGCCATACAGTTAGGGAAATTCCAATATGTTGCGAAATCATTTGCAATATTTGTCCATGTAGATTCCGTAGGAGAAGGCATTGTCACTGCAGCCATATTCTTCCAAATTGCTTCACACACCTTTTCTACTATTTCTTGTACTGTACTAAATCCCATTCGATAGCTAAATGCTATTGATCTAAAAGAATTCCCAGTACACAGAAACCTGAAACAAAATAAAAAAAAAACATTTAATTTATTTTGTTACAGCAACCACATGCAAAGACAACTGGACAAAGTTACGTAATGGTTATGCGAGTGCATTAAAACGCCGTCGCACTAAAAGTGGTCAAGCTGCTGCACATGTTACACCATGGAAGTTTGAAGAGCAGATGTCGTTTCTTAGTGGTCATATGGAAACAAGACAGACACTAACGAATGTACAAGAAACTGCAAATCCACCATCTCAACCAGCGTCACAGTGTTCTACGATTGCATCACCATATCGACCACAGTCAGAGTCTCCTCCTCCAGATTATCTCGATAATGCTACGTCTTCAGAGAACTTTGTCAGAAGTTCCGCTTCACGCACTAATAAGCGTGGATTGCAAAATATTTATAATTTGATGCAGAGACAAAATGATTTGAGGATGAAAAAATATCAAACCAAGGTTGAAATGGATGAAACAGATCACTTTTTCTTAAGTATGAGCAAGTCATTAAAACGACTACCTACACTAGATCAAACCAAAATTAAATTAGATCTTCATAAAGCCATACATGATGCTGAAATACGGCAAATTGAAAAAAGCTACTCGGTTTTAGCAACACCTATTACCATAACTTCTTGCCGACGAATTCAGCCAACTGCATCTCCTTCACATTCCGATCCTATTTCTACAATAACTTCTAATCAACAAGTTCAGACATCAGCATCCCATTCACGTTCTGGTAACACAATAACACAGTTAAGCAAAATCAATACTGATGCTTTGGCGCAGAACAGCCAAGAAGTAGAAAATTCAACGAACGCAAACAGTCAAATGTCCTTATATTTTTCAACAGTGATGCCAGAAGAAGAAATAGAAAATGTAGAAAATTCTGAATCTATTTTATATGCATACTACGAAAACAAAGATTGATTGTACACATACATTATTACTTTGATAAATTACTTACTTTAAGCATACTCCAAGTCTTTCTCTTGTTCCAATTGCTTTTCTAAAATTTGAGTCAATTTTCTTAATATCGCCTTTAATCATTGAATGAATTTCCTCAAACTGGCTTTTATTTAATTTAAAATATGTCTGGAATCTTTCTTCATCTTCGGCTAATTCTTTAGTTACTAGACTGTGGTATTCCCCTTTACTTTCCCTAATTTTATTAATAGGGTGAACCCAATAACGTCGCTTTTTTTCTGTTTAAGCAATTCACAAAGCAACAAAAAATTAGTATCATCTTCTATGTCGCTATCAGAATCAGAAGAACTAAACATATTTCCAACGTAAAGACTACGAAGCTCAAATAGCAACTGAATGAGTATCGCGACAGATCAGACCACAACACACCACACAAATGTGATCACATAGCGTCACAACACAAGGCTCTGTAACACACCACACCACAAAAATGTGGTTCCGCCTTAATTCATCGTAATGTCTCGAGGCACATCTCGTCATCATCATCATAACACTATGACATTTTCATGTCATAGTGTTATGAACCTTATGGCACTAGACATACGGGTCATTATTACTTGCATCGAAGTATGCGGCGACTATTCTAAAAGGTTCTATTCTAGATCGTTCGAGACAGGACCGCGACAATAATATAAAGGAGCCTATATTTACAACACCAGTCCTTAATTGAAATCTCCTAATTTATTTACTAGCTGAAAGCAGCCCTAAGCCTAAGGTACATTTACAATGTGAGAATCTGCCCAATGGCTTAGTAAGCATATCAGCATACATATCACATGTAGGTACATACTTTATTGTAATAGTACCATCAGTAACTTTTTCTCGAATGAAGTGGTACCGCGTATCAATGTGCTTAGTCCTACTATGGTGCACAGGATTCATAGGAATTGCGTGTGCACTCTGACTATCGTTACACAAGTTAACAGGAGTTACGGTGATACCACTGACCTCGTGTATTAGCCTCTGCAAGAAAGTAGCTTCCTTAGAGGCAGCTGTCAACGCCATATATTCGGCTTCGGTAGAAGAAAGGGCAACTGTAGATTGCTTCTTGGATTCCCAGCTGATCGGTCCATTAGAAAAGCTAAAATAAAAACCCGTACAAGACCTACGATCACAAGGATCATTTGCCCAATCACTATCGCAAAACCAATCAGACCTACATTGGTCTAGGTGTATGTGATACAGTAATCCAATGTACCTTTTAGATATTGTAACACTCTTTTTGCAGCTAACCAATGAGACTTATCAAAGTTAGTGAGAAATTGACTCAAATAGCTCGTTGCATAGGCGATATCTGGACGAGTATTCACAGCTATGAACATCAAACTTCCTATCAGGGACTGATAAGGATATGAGCTTACCTCACCACTCAGATTTGGTTTCAGCTTCACTTTTTGTAAAGGTGTAGATATACCTTTACACTCTGTCATGTTAAATTTGCGAAGTACATTCATGATAAACGTCCTTTGGTTTATCTTAATAGAATTATCGCTTTGATTTACGTTTATTCCTAAATAATAAGTGTTATGAAATAACAATCACCTTTATAATAGAATTAGGCTTTATTCTGCTAAAAATATTACATATGTATGACAAATGTCCATATGTGACAACATGACAAAGGATAAAAAAGATTTGCCGTTTTATTCTTAAAACGGCCAGCTAGAATTCATCACATTCTCCCCCGCTCTAGTGAGACAAGTCGTAGTCTTCTAAATGAACAGGTAGCCTTCGAGTCCGGCTACTCTGTCGCGTAGGCTCGACGGCGGCGGGTGTGGGATCGCTAGGTTCATTATCTTCTCCAGAAGCTGCACTTTCATAATTTTCTTCAAGATCAGGCTCAGATGTATCATCTCTCCCTACCGGGGCTAAGTGTCGATTCGATACCGTCGTCTCTCGGCCATCGCGTAATCTGACAAAGGAGTAATCAGGATTAGACTCTATTAGCTCTGCTTCCTCCACCATAGGACAGTACTTGTTACTTCGGTTATGTTTCTTCAACAGAACAGGGCCCGGAGATAGGAGCCAGGTAGGTACAGAGTGGCCATTGTTAGATTTCCGGTTATGCATAAACATCCTTTCATGAGGCGTTTGGTTCGTTGAAGTACATAGCAATGATCTTATTGAGTGTAGAGCCTGGTTGAGCACCTTTTCCCAATCCTTTATGTCTAATCCATGAGATTTGAGAGCTAACTGGACTGTTTTCCAAATAGTTCCATTTGCACGCTCTATTTGACCATTTCCTTGTGGGTTATAAGGTGTAGTTCGACTAGTGGCTATGCCTCTGCTGTGCAAGTAGGTCTTAACTTCTTGCGACATAAAAGCTGAGCCACGATCAGAATGAATATACGCTGGCATCCCGAAAGTACTGAAAAGTGTGGATAAATGTTTGATTACAGTCGCGGCAGATATATCTTGACATGGAAAAGCAAATGGAAATCGTGAATATTCGTCAATAACTGTCAAGATGTATCTATTAGATGTTGGCGTCGGTACTGGACCTTTGAAGTCGATGTTCAGCCTTTCAAATGGTGATGTGGCTTTTATGAGAGCGCTGTTATTTTTGAAGAATCTGGGTTTTATAAACGAACAGACGGAACAATCATTTGTGATTTTCTTTACATCATCCAACGAATATGGTAGGTTTTTGCTTCGAATCCAGTGAAACATACGCGTTGTGCCTGGATGACATAGATCGTTATGTATTTCTTTAAGTTTTGACTCTGTGTGAATACTGGCACATACGCGTGATAGTGTATCAGCTGCATTATTCTCTTTGCCGGGTCGATAGATGATGTCATATCTGAAACAAGACAATTCTAAGCGCCATCTCTCTATCTTTTCATTTTTAATTTTGCTCGTATGCGTTCGATCAAACATAAAAGATACTGATCTCTGGTCAGTAATCAGCCGAAAATGCCTTCCGATTAAGTAATGGCGCCACTTCCGAAGGGCTTCGACTATAGCATAGGCTTCTTTCTCAATAGATGGATGTCGTTTCTCTGTCACGGATAGTGTTCGAGAAAAGAAAGCCACTGGACGCCCTTCTTGTGATAATGTAGCAGCTATGGCGTTATCAGATGCGTCTGTCTCCACCGTAAAGATCTTGTTCTCATCTAATGCAAAGATAGTAGATTTTGCTATACAACTCTTTAAATGTTCAAAATCGGATTTTGCTTCTGCACTCAAAGGAAAATTAGGATTCACAAGACGATGAATTCTCTCTGAAAATCTTGGTATCCATTTGGAATAGTGAGAAAACATCCCTAGAGCTCTTTTCAATGAAGAATTGTCAGAGGGTATGGGCAAATCGATAAGAGGCTGAAGTCTATCAGGATCTGGTGTTATAGATTTCTTTGAAATTCTATATCCGAGAATATTAATAGTATCTATGGAAAACTGCGATTTGTCTTTGTTAACAGTTAGTTTGTATGTATCAACAGCATCCATAAATCTCTTTAGATTACGGTCATGTTCCGCCTTGTCTTTTCCGCAGATTGTAACGTCGTCAAGATATGTATAGGTATCCTTTAATTTTTCTTTAGTTATCAGCCAGTCCATTACTCTTTGAAAGCAACTTACTCCATTTGTGACTCCGAATGGAATCCTGCAAAATTGATATAGCTTTCCACAAGCTTCAAATGCTGTATATAATTTTTCAGCGTTCAAAATCGGTACTTGATGGTACGCACTTTTTAAATCGATTTTAGAAAAGACTTCGTACTTGGAAATGTCATTTACCATCTTTTCCATGCTTGGTAGTGGGTAAGCGTCTAAATCTGTATATTTGTTAATAGTTTGAGAGTAATCTATAACTAACCTCTTTCGGTGGTTTTCATTTTTAGTAATTAGCACCTGAGCGCGCCATGGAGATCTGCTCTCTTCAATTACACCATCGGCCAAAAGTTGTTCAATTTCATCTTGTATGAATTTCAGGTCATCATTAGAATATTTCCGTGATTTTATAGCGATAGGTCTGCAGTTAGGAGATAAGTTGGAAAACAAAGGTATTGGTGGAATATCAGCTGCGAGAACGCTACAGATTTGTAATGTCTTTCTAGGTCCTCCAAAAGATATTTCTAATTTCGAATGTTCTTCCAGTATGTCATGTCCAATGATGACGTCAGCGCACAGATGCTTTACTATGAGAAGGGGAGCTCGATTATAAACATTGTCGTTCAACGTAATACTAGCTCGGAGTAGGCCTTCACAGTCAATAGTGCGTGTTGTTTGTGCCATAGTTATAGATTCTCTAGTGTCTTCTTTATTAAACGAGTATTTTCTGAAGAATTCATGATTAATGAAACTTTTCGAGCTTCCAGAGTCAATTAGGGCTTTAGCATCTTTGCCGTTTACCTTTATTGCGACTATAGACTTTTTGAGACTAGCAGGAGCTGCAGCAGTGATGATAAGACTGTTCAAGTTGTTCTCAGTAGTTTCAACAGGTTCATTTGTAGCGGCGGCATTGACATTGGGCTTCTTGCTCCTGCAAACATTTGCAAAGTGTCCTTTTTTATTACAGATCTGGCAGTAAGCATTCAGTGCTGCGCAGTTTTGCCGCTTATGGACTTTTTCACCACAAAAGAAACATTTCCTCGTATCCGTACTACTTTTGTTCGGTTTCAGTAGTGCCACAGCATAAGAAGAGGGTTGTTCAGCGTCATTGGTTAGTTTATAGGCCTGAGCGTTCTTTTCTGCGGTCTCCATAGTCTGTGCTATATTAAATGCTTCATCTAAATCTATCTTTGAGCTTTCCAGCAGCCTTTGTCGGATTTTATCAGAGGCGATACCCGATATGAATGAATCTCTTATATGTTCACTTCTATTACATGCCGCATCAACCTTTTTAAACTGACAGTCCTTACATAAGAGCTGTAATTGTTGTAGATACTGCTGTACACATTCGTTACTTTGCTGCTTCCTAGTAGCGAGCACGTGCCGAGCATAGATTTCATTTTTCCGTTTAACGAATATGTTAGTAAGGGTTTCTATAGCACTCACATAACTTTCATTATCGCTGATATATTGGAAAACCTTGGGTGATACATGGTTAATAAGCAGTTGCATTTGTAACTTATCCGAAATATCCTTGACCCCATCTTTGTTGGCTGCTAGGAAATTCTTGAACGTAAAAAGCCAGTGGTTCCATTCCTGAGCAGCAGTCGGTGACGTGGGGTCGAGGTCTAACACGACTGGTCGGAGATATTTGTCCATATTTGTAGTAAGGGTATTACTCGCACAACGTTATTGTTTCAGATACATCAATTTTAGCAGAATAAATTGTTATGAAATAACAATCACCTTTATAATAGAATTAGGCTTTATTCTGCTAAAAATATTACATATGTATGACAAATGTCCATATGTGACAACATGACAAAGGATAAAAAAGATTTGCCGTTTTATTCTTAAAACGGCCAGCTAGAATTCATCACAATCTATATATATAAAAGAAAGTCGTGTTTGTTACAACACTTATAACTCGAGAACGGCTGGACCGATTGCCATGGTTTTTGATTTGTTGGATTTGTCTCCGTCCAGAATAGCAGAATAACTATTAAAAACATTGGAAAATTTACGAAAAAAATAAAATAAAAGAAAAATCATTTTTCCATACAAAATGTTCGTGAATGTCGGACCTGTCAAACGTGACGTTAACGTGCGTACGTCAAATGTATGCGTGCGTTCAGAAATGTACATCAAGCTCATTTAATATAGAACAAATTTAGATTAAAAACAAAGGTCAACTCTATTGGTTTCATTTTTACGTCTTGAAAGTTGTCTGTAATTTGTTTTGAAAACAGTTTTGTGGATTGAAATATTTTTGGTTGTCAGTTGGTACTTTTTTTGTGACGTATAATGTACTGAACTTAATATTTACCCACAGCTGGGTTACGGGTCTCCCCTCAACCGAAGAAGTTTAGAGAATGCTCCACCACGCTGCTCAACTGCGGGTTGGCGGAGGCCAGTGATTTCAAACCGCCTAAAGGCCGCTAACTTGATTAATGACAAGCTTAAGGTGCCTTCTGAAACACGGAGGAGCTCGAGATAATTTAATGATAACAACCGGGACCGACGGCTTAACGTACCTTACGAAGCACGGAGGAGCTCGAGATAATCTAATGATAACAACCCGGACCGACAGCTTAACGTGCTTTCCGAAGCACGGAGGAGCTCCAGATAAATATAAACTCACCCATGAACAGGCTACGGTTGACGTTGCTTAACTTGCGTGTACAATTATACTGACACACGCAATGACGCCATCGTGCTTCTCTATTATTTTTTATTATTCATTGTATAAATTTCAAGAAATCATAATTTTTGTTTAGCTAATATTTATACCACAACATTAATTGACTATTAGGCGGTACGAAGTTCGCCGGGCCAGCTAGTAAGTTAATAAACCTAAATCTTTAATTCCAAAATACTTTTGTAAATCAAACTTGACATAGTCTGCCAACTTGTCATATTTATGAAAGACGATTATGTCATCGACATAGATGGCCAGTATAACAAGTTCTACACCAAATAGTTTGGTATAAACACATGGCTCTGAAGGAGATCGTTTGAAACCTAGTAAAGAAAGAGTTTCATTAAGCTTATTGTTCCAAGCACGTGGAGCTTGTTTAAGCCCGTACAACGATTTCTTCAACATGCAAACCTTGCCACATTGGCTTGGTTTTACAAAACCTTGCAGTTGATTCATATATACCTCCTCCTCTAATTCTCCATTGAGGAACGCTGTGTCCACATCCAAATGTCTCATTTTTAGACCTAAATTGGATGCGAGCTCAAACAGCGTACGCAAGGAAGGATTACGAATAACTGGGGCAAAGGTTTCGTAATAATCAACTCCAGCTGTCTGGCTATAGCCCTTGGCTACCAGTCGAGCTTTATATTTGACTACGTCACCTTGAGCATTTTTCTTGAGTTTATACATCCACTTGCAGGGTACCTTCTTATCGACAGGTTTATCCACAAGCACCCAAGTTTTCTTTTCCATCAAAGACTTATACTCATCTTCCATAGCAGAAATCCAATTATCTTTGTTTTCTGACTGCATAGCTTCACCAAAAAATTTAGGTTCATCAGGGCTCCTACACTCACTGATAAGCCCTGTCATAAAATTTTTGTCCTTAGCTAAGCGATTCCTCAGAGGATACCTTTCTTCAGATAAGATAGGTTCTTTAATTGAAAATTGCTCTTCAGTAGAAACATCCTCTTCATTTTCAGGAATTTCTTCATCAGCCGTAGCATACTCAGGTTCATCAGCTTGTTCAATTTGTATGTTCACATTACTAGAACCACGAGAACTACCTCTATCACTATCCTCAGGAGTTTGACTAACACTGCAAATATTACTATTTTTCAAATCAGAAAAAGCTTCTTCAAAGAACACAACATCCCTTGCTTTAATCAATTTTCTTGGATAATATGGATCACGGAAGTAGTAATTTCCTGGATCTTCTGTGTATCCAATAAAAGTATACTTCTGAGCCTTCATATCAAACTTCTTTCTTTGGCAAGTCGGGATATGCACTAAGGCTCTGCAACCAAATACTCGTAAGTGGCACAAATTAGGTTTGAAACCGTACCATTTTTCATAAGGAGTAAGACTATTTATAGCTCTATGCGGAGACTTATTCTTTAGGTACGTAGCTATTTCAACAGCATCCTACCAATAGGCTTTGCTAAGTGAACTACCTGCCAGCAAACAACGCGCCTTTTCTATAATAGTCCTATTAGAACGCTCCGAAACGCCATTCTGCTGAGGACTGTATGGCACAGTAGTTTGATGTATGATACCATTGGAACGCAAATAACTAGAGAATTCGTCATTAAGATACTCTGTTCCGCAATCAGTTCGTAATGTCTTAATTTTACCTCCTATCTGGCGTTCAACTAAAGACTGGATAGCAACAAATTTGCTTTTCACCTCAGTCTTAGAAGCCAAAAAATAAACAAACGTTAGTCGTGAAAAATCATCTATTAAAAATAAAGCATATCTTTTACCTTGAAATGAATTTTCAGACATGGGTCCACAAATATCACTGTGGATCAATTCTAATAACGACGTCGAACTCTTAGGTTTATCTACAGCCATTGTGAAAGGTTTTCTAGCTTGTTTACCCTCAACACATGGTATACATGGTTGTTTATCCACCGCCTTATAATCTATTCCGACTGCACGTCCACTCTTCATGTCAAACCTGCAAAGATGACCCAATCGCTTGTGCCATAGCTGAAACATAGACGTATTTTGTACATCATTAGTCTGAACATTAGGATCTTGAACACGACAATGAGAGTCAGAATGCACATCAACAGCAGTGTTTTGATTGGCGTTTAGATCTAATGTATAAAGACCGCCACGTTCTGAACCATGTAAAAGAGAATTACCTTCATAAGAGAAATAATCGCTATTATAAAAATTACAACCAGATTTATCAAACACAATGGTAAAGCGTTTAGCAACGGCTTTCATTACCGAAATAAGGTTTGTATTCAAATTAGGTACATACACAACATGAGTAATCTTATTAATTACATTTTTTGTGATACTAATTGAAACTGTTCCTATACCTACGAAATCTATCACTTCTCCGTTAGCAACGGTCACCTTACCAGAGTCCAGCGGTTTAAGATCTGTCAACCAATCAGACCTTGAAGTCATATGAGAAGTAGCGCCCGAGTCGATATACCAGTTATCCAATTTACCATCCATTGCCAAAGCAGTCATCGATGTGGAGTCTTTCCTATTCTGGATCTTGGTCTTCTTAGGGCATTGGTATTTAGTATGTCCTCGTTCATGACAATCAAAACAAATCACCTCTTTCTTCTCTTTCTTTTTATTCGTATTTCGTCTGGGTTGAGTTTTCTTTTCTGTTCGCAAAGCAGACTCATTTTCATTAGACTTGGTCTTTGAAAACTCATTCAAAAGTTTAGTCCTTACCATGTCCGTGGTAACTTCAATGTTACAATTTTCTAATCCCATAATCAGAGGGTCGAAGTTTGGCGTTAGACCTCCCAAAAGTATTGCAGCTAAAGAAGAATCATCAATCTTCTTATCAATATCTGCGAGATCTTGAGCGGTACTTATAACGGCATTAATATATTCTTCAATATTATTAAACTGATCGAGACAAAAACGGTACAGCTTTCTCTCTAAAGCTAATTTTCTACCCATACCTTTATCTTCATATGCATTCTGCAATGACATCCAAGCGGCTTTAGCACTATCTACACTCCTCACATGAGTGATAGCTCCTCCATCTAAAGTCATACAGATTTTGGCTAGTGCTAACTCATCTTTACGCTTCTTCATTGCTTCCGGGGTCTTATCATCCAATGGATGACCCACAACAGCTTCCCACAACTGTTCATGTACTAGATAAAAACGCATCTTGAATTTCCAGGTACTATATCCTTTCACGTCCAGTAAGGATACGTATCGCACCCATGGATACTGCGCTGCTGCTCGTACTTGGGGATACTCCATCCCCGTTGCTATGCATTTCTAATAAATACGTACAACTTACTTTTTCGAGATTCAACGACCACTTATCGTGAAAATCATGCAGCAAAACTAGCACTTCACACTATACTATAACACTGCGTACATTAGAGCTTTCGTGCTGATAACGTGTTGAAATAATATTGAAACGACATTGTACGCTTGTAAAATGTATAATAGTTGACACAGAGAGAACAAAAGTGAACCTTAGAAAAAGTGACATGGAATGTATCAAAAAGTAAATATAGAATTTCAATTATAAAATATTAATTAAGATAGGCCTGTTAGATCGACATAAAAGCGAGAAATATTAAATAAAATAAGCAAAATATATTCATTATAGAATTAAACAATTCACATGTATGACACACTTGACAACAATAATTATTGACAGGCTTCATATCAAAGATGAGAAAGCGACCCAAGGAGTGTGTCCATCGAAGGAGGATTTCTCCCATCAGCGCCGCCTCATGCTCTTTGGAGCGCGTGTCTCAGCGTCAGTCTCGGTTGTCTCTTTGAGTCCGAGACTAATTCTCAGTTTGGTTAGTCGAGGCCCTGGCAGACCTTTGGTTAGTAGGTCTGCTTCCATGTCTTCAGACTCAAGGTACTCGATTTTTATATGATGCACTTCAATGCATTCTTTCAAGAAATGCAGCCTTAAATCCATATGCTTTGTTCTGCTAGTGCTAGTGGCATTATTACATATGGCGATTGCGGACTGGCTATCACTATACAGGATTATTTTCTCCTGCTTCATAGCAGCCACATGATTAATGAGCCTTTTCAAATAGATGGCTTCTTTCGCAGCTTCTGTAAGCGCTAGGTACTCTGCTTCTGCAGTTGACATCGCTGTTGTTCTTTGCTTTCGCGATTCCCAGCTGATACATCCATTTGCCATTTTGAAGCAATATCCACTATAGGACTTTCTGTCTAATGTGCAGGAGGCCCAATCTGCGTCCGCCATGCCGAAGAGATCGGTACTTGATTTTGTATAGGTGATACCGACATCTTTTGTGCCTTTAAGGTATCTTAGCACACGCTTAGCACATTTGAAATGTGTCTCGTCGTAATAATTGTTGAACTGCGACAAGTAACTCAAAGCGTACATTATGTCCGGTCTCGTTGCGACAGCTACATACATTAATGCGCCAATTAAGTTTTGGTACGGCAGATCACATTTTGCTTCTCGTTTCTCCAATTTTAGGTTGGGTTCAATGGGCGTACTGGCTTGCTTACAGTCTGTCATTTTGTATTTGTCTAACAGTTTTCCGATATATTTGTCTTGACTTATTTTTACCGCATTCTCTTTAACGTCAATTTCAATTCCGAGCAGTTCACGAGGTTCTCCCAAATCTTTCATTTCGAATCGATCTCTCAATTTCCTCTTGACCTCTTCCAGAATCGATTTGTTCGAGTACGCCAGTAAAATGTCATCGACATACACGGTTAGTACAACTTTCTCATTCCCCCTGCGAAATATGTATACACAGGGATCACTTTGGGATGGAGTGAATTCCATTCTTTGTAACTCTTGGTCCAATTTCTGGTACCACTGTCTCCCAGATTGCTTTAGACCATACAATGAGCGTTGTAGGTGACAGACCTTCTCCCCCTTGATCCTTGTGCAGTCATGAAGCATTTTCTTAGCTTTTTCTAAGACTAGGGGGTCTTTTTCGATCATTATTATATCTATAAGAAACTTTTCTAGGTAGCAGGGTTTCTTCATGTTTATTACTTCTTTTAGGTCCCCATTAAGGTAAGCCGTTGTCACGTCCATTTGACATAGTTTCAGATTTCCTTTCACTGATAGGGCAAGTACTGCTCTAATGGAGCTTAGCCTTGTCGTAGGAGCATAGGTCTCTTCGTAATCTATTCCCGGGCGTTGGTTAAAACATCTAGCAACCAGTCGAGCCTTTCTCTTACTCCCTTCAGGACTTGTCTTGATTCTCAAGATCATTTTGTAGTCTATCACTTTCATATCACTGGTTTTCTTTGTTATGGACCATGTACCATTCTTGACGTGAGCTCGAATTTCATCTCGAATACTATCATGCCATTCTTCATCAGTCTCCTCATTGCTAGCTAGTAACGCTTCAGCAGCATCATCATTATCATCGTCGCCGCCTTCATGTGGGTATCGGCTTTCTTCATTGCTCTCAACATCATTTACATGAGTTTCGCTTTCAACTTCAAAGTCGTTCATCCACGCCGGACGGTTTCTTGCTCGTCGTGGCCTTGATGTTGATGATTGGCTTAACGATTGTGTGTCAGAAGGCTGTGGGTGGTATGTGTTTCGATCTATTCGTGGACTTGAAGGGTTTGGATTTGATGGCTGATGAACGTTTATTTCTATCATTGCGTCATCATATTGGGTGCTCGCATGAATGTCATCTACATTTCCTTCTGGATAGCTTTCCTCATTCCCATGGATCCTGCAGAACGTGTCATCTCTGTTATTTTCGCTATAATATGGCTTGTTTAGGATTTTTACGTGTCTGCTTGTGACTACTGTCCTCTTATCTGGGAATAGAATTCTGTATCCCTTTGTCCTCAATCCATATCCAACGAATATTCCTTCATCTGCTTTTGGCTGGAATTTACTTTTGCGTTTTCTTTTCAAAACGAAAAGCCTTCGAACCAAAAACGTTCAGATGTTTCACTGACGGTGAACGTCCGACCCATAAACTGTGGGGTATTTCTCCATTTAATGCTTTTGACGGACTCCTATTGATAAGGTAGTTTGCGGTGTTTACAGCTTCCGCCCAAAGTTCGTTTTTAGCGTTTGCGTCAATCATCAGGCATCTCGCTTTATCAATGAGTGTTCTGTTTTTTCGTTCGCTCACTCCGTTTTGTTGCGGAGTGTACACGCAGGACAGTCGTCTTCTAATACCGTTGGCTTTCAGATATTTTTAGAAATTTTTGTTACAGTATTCTGTGCCGTTATCGGTTTGGAGAAATTTTATTTTCCTGTTTAGGAAATTTTCCACTTCGTTTTTATATTCCACGAATTTTTCGAATACTTCGCTCTTTTGTTTCAGGAAATATATGTGACAGTATCTTGTGTGATCGTCTATGAATGTCACGAAATATTTTGATCCGCTTATGGAATCTGTGTTTACGGAGCCGAATACGTCAGAATGAATGATTTCTAATGGCTCTTTCGTTTTTATCGGATCATGCTTGGGGAATGGAAGTTGTGTCATCTTTGCTTTTATGCACGTCTCGCAATCCCCAAGACCTTTCTTGGCTAGTTTTAATCCGCGCAATAGGTTCCCATGTGCAGCAGTTTTCATGTCAGACTCGTTCATATGACCAAAATTTTCTGTGCCATTTCAATACTGAGTTTTCCTGTTCATTAACTATATTAGCTCGCTCAATTTTCACATCTTGTATATAGTATAGGCCATTATCTCTGTCCGCTGTGAACATCAGCATCCCTTTTTCATCTCTTATGTATGCTTTCTCCTTTTTGAAGGTGGTGACCTTCAAAAAGTCATACCATATTCTGTTAATTTACTTACAGACAGCAGGTTTACTGACAATTTTGGCACGTAGAGGGTATCATGAAGGGTATAATTTTACTTTCCTATAACTAATTGTAATTTTCCTTTACCTTCAATGTGAGTTGTGTCTGAGCTTGATGCTAGTTTTAGTATGCCTGTTTCGCTTTTTAACTCAGTGAATTGGTCTTTGTGTGCACTCATATGGGACGTACAACCACTGTCTATGCACCAAAACTCTTTTCTATTATCGCTGTTTGGCAGGGATAGGCAAACATTCATACTTTTCTGCTTCGTGTCAGAATTTTTCTTATTTTTCCAACAAGTTTTTACTGTATGTCCTTTTTTGTTACAATTTATGCAATATTTAGTTGTCTTCTTCTTTGAGTAGAGAGCTCCTTCACTGGTCTCTCCCTCGTGTGCGCTTTTGCGCGCTTCGTTTTCCTCAAGGATTTTAATCTTTAGTTCCTCGGGATTCGGTAGACTATCTCTAGACTCTATGGCTATGCGAAAGTTTTCGAAGTTATTTGGTAGGCTGTACAGCATCATAATGCTTAGCAATTCTGGATGGATTTTGACATCCATATCAGATAGTTTATCTACAATGTCCATAAAATTGTTCAGGTGATCACGGACATCTTCTTTTGCTGTGAGCTTCTTTCGCACCAGTTGTTTTAATAACGATGCTTTTCTCGCAGGACCTTGGCTTTGATAAATACCTTTCAGCTTATCCCATAATTCCTTTGACGTCGCACACCCTTTCAGTTGTTTCAGCTCGGATGGCTCGGAGGCGTGCCAGAAGGTCTTTTTTCTTAAAAAATGCGACTTCATCGGCCGCGGCGGTTGCCGTCAAGGTTTTTTCTCCATCAACGTAGGCCCACAACTCATTTTTTACGAGGACTGCCTGAGCCTGTAGACAACATGTGTCGTAGTTGTCTTTTGTTAAAGCTTCTATCCTGTATGCGGAACTTGCCATTTTTTTTATTTTTATATATATAACTACGCTCTGCTACCATTTGTTAGATCGAAATAAAAGCGAGAAATATTAAATAAAATAAGCAAAATATATTCATTATAGAATTAAACAATTCACATGCATGACACACTTGACAACAATAATTATTGACAGGCTTCATATCAGATGAGAAAGCGACCCAAGGAGTGTGTCCATCGAAGGAGGATTTCTCCCATCAAGGCCAGTACTTAATAATATAAAGGAGCCTATATTTACAACAAGATGGCAGTCCTTAAGCCAAGTTAGTGGCCCAACCCGAAGTTGAGTAGCGTGTTGGAGTATGCTCTAAACATCTTCGGTTGAGGGAAAACCCGTATCCCAGCAGTGGGTAAATAATAAGTTCAGTACTTTACAAAGTCACAAAAAAGTACCAATTGACAACAATAAATATTTCAATCCACAAAACAAATCACAGACAACATTCGCGACGTAAAAGTGAGACCAATCGATTTGACATTTACATAACAATCAATAAATATTCCAATCCTTTTTAACTGGCACTATTTGTATGGGAAAACGTTTTTTCTTTTATTTAATTCTTTCGTCAATTTTTCAATGTTTTTAATACTTTCCCGACCAAGACACGACATTATTTTATATATTATATAGATTTATGGAGCTTGATTTAAATTTCTGAACGCAGACATAAATATTTTAGAACCAATAAATATTTAAATCCACAAAACTGTTTTCAAAACAAATCACAGCCAACTTTCAAGACGTAAAAATGAGACCAATAGAGTTAACATTTGTTTTTAATCTATAACATTTGTTCTATAATGAGCTTAATATACATTTTGGAACGCACGCATACATTTGACGTACGCACGTACGACAACGTCACATTTGACAGCTACGACAACCACGAACATTTTGTATGGGAAAATGTTTTTTCTTTTATTTTATTTTTTCGAGAATTTTCCAATGTTTTTAAGAGTTATTCTGCTATTCGGGACGGAAACAAATCCAACAAATCAAAAACCATGGCAATCGGTCCAGCCGTTCTCGAGTTATAAGTGTTGTAACAAACACGACTTTCTTTTATATATTAGGTTGGGGAAAAAGTCTTTTCGTATTTTATATGAAAATTCAAAACATTTTTTAATAAAGTTTATTTACATTTAACTAAAGTATGTAGGTGCCATTTTGTTCGATAACTTTTTGCCATCTTGTAGGTATAGACATGATCCCATTACTATAGAAATTTTGGGACTTCTGTTCAAAAAACCGCGATAAGTGGTTTTGGCAGTCTTCTCGTGATGTTAACCTGACATTGCCTAAAGAATTCTGAAGAGACCGAAACAGGTGGAAATCAGAAGGTGCAAGGTCAGGACTATACGGCGGATGCATTAATACTTCCCAGTCAAACTCTCTATATTTTTGCTGACTGGCTAAAGATGTGTGAAGTCTAGCGTTATCATGATGAAAAATCACACCCCTTCTGTTAATTAATTCCGGCCGCTTTCTCTCAAGTTTTTGCTTTAATCTCATCAGTTGTTCACAGTAGAGTTCAGAATCGATAGTCCTGCCTGGCGGTAACAGCTCATAATGAATAATGTCCTTCCAATCCCACCATACACACAGCATCACCTTGTTGCGGGTTAACCCGGGTTTCGCCAGAGTCTGTGAAGCCTGACCGGCCTTTGACCACGACCTTTTTATGCGCCAAAACTGTTTTGTGGTCAATTCCTAGTTCTTCAGCTACGTCGTTACTACTGATATGCCGATCTTGCTCCACTTTTTCAAAAATGGCATCCATTTTATCCGTAACAGGGCGACCAGAGCGACGTGCATCTTTGATTTCAAAATTTCCGGATTGAAAACGCCTAAACCAAATTTGTGCTACTCTCACAGACACTGCACTAGGTCCATAAACGTCACAAATTTTTTTGCAGCTTGCGTTGCATTTTTACCTTTTTTGTAGTAAAATTTTAAAATGTATCGAATTTCTTCATTAGATTCACTCATCTTGACAGTAAAAAAAAACAAATGAAAATCACACATTTACCTAATTTGAATTTGGAATTATCTTTTTTAAAATTTAAACTTTTTAAAGATATCAAAACCTTTCAGATACAAATGGTATAACCAAAGATATTTTATTACAAGTTCATACATACTATAATGCGAAAAGACTTTTTCCCCTACCTATTATATAGATTTATTTTTTTCGACGCATTATTTCTTATTTATAATGAAAAATATCAAATTTAATAATGATACTACGTACGGAACCCTCGGTGGGCGAGTCCGACTCGCACTTGTCCGGTTTTTTATTTATGATTTTAATACAATCACCAAAAAGAAATAAAAAGATTTTACTTCTGCCTATATTTGTAAGGAAATAAACTTTAATTCAGTATTTATTTCATAAAGCTAGCTAAAATATTTTGGAAGTTATTGATGTTTTTGTTACCGACCCGCTTTCATTGCGGCCCAGTGTATTTAATTAAAGGTGATGGAATAAATGATAACGGTGATCAGGGTTTGGTGATGGAGCAGGAGAGAGATTGACGACGAGCGTCGAATGGCTGGCAATGGCCACTTTGACTCCGAGGTCGCGTGTTCGATCCCCACACACGACAAATTAATATTTGTGTGCATGAACATGTCTGTTTGTGTTGGGCTGGGTATTTTATCTGTATTTACAAAAAAAATGTGTTAAGTATAATATCAGTTATCTAGTACCCACAGTACAAGTTTTGCTTAGTTTGGTACTAGATGGCGCTGTGTAAATTGTCCAGAAATATTTTTTTATTTGTTTTTGGTTCGTGGGGTTTAATTAATGTTTAATTTACACTTGGACACTGTTGTGCAAAATAGAACCAACCGACAAACAATGCCAAATTGAGATATATACCTATCGACAAACTTTAAATCGAATTTTTATATTCGCAACAGATTCTAGCAGTGTGATGACATGTGCTTCCCAAAACCTATTATACAGCGTGATATTTTTATTAAATAAATAAATAATAGTAGTTTATGCAACTGTCATATAAGAAGGGGTATTAAAACATGAGAGTCTGTTTATCGCATGAGGCGAAGCCGAATGCGATAATAGGTTGACTCGAGTGTTTTAATACCTAAGTTATATGCAGTTTCATACACTACTTTATCTTCACTCATAGGAAAAATTGAAATTAAACAAAGTAGGTAGGTTCTTTTCTGGCAGGAGACTTTCAGTTAACGCGCCGATGCAATGTCGCGTCTAGAATATCTGGCTGAGTCAAAATCTCGCCGTCACTACTTTCTTCTCCAATCATATTTTAATCACTTACAGGATTTTAGTAAACTTTTTTGGAATCCCGAATACAAAAACACGATCGGATAAAAAATGTATGGGAAGCGCTGGAAATTAAGTTCAAACTACTCATGCGTGCGCCATTTTTTTCTCAGTTCGAACTGTGCATGCGTGCGCCTTTTTTTCAAATTCAGCCTAAAACCATAGACTAGTTTAATGAATTAATAAAGTAAAATGAAATGTAGCGGTACTATAATGAGTTTTATTTTTAATTTTATGTATATGCGTTTATAAACTGCGTCTTTATAGAACCGTCTTTGAATTCGTGAGTCGAATTTTTCGATTTGGGTATAGATAAATAAATATTCCTGGACAAATTACACACGGCCATCCAGTCCCAAACTAAGCAAAGCTTGTACTATGGGTACTAGACAACTGATATAATATTTAAATACATTTTATTTTGCAAATACTTACATATAATACATAGAAAATACCCAGACCAGGACAAACAGACATGTTCATGCACAAATATTTGTCTTGTGCGGGAATCGAACCCGCAACCTCGGAGTCAAAGTGGCCATTGCTAACCATTCGACTACCGGGCTCGTCAAATTCCTATTAAACTTTAAATAGCTTTAACTTAAAAGTAACAAAATGTCTGTTGGATTTATTCTGCATAACAACGTCTACTTGGTAGTGCTTGCTCCCGCCGTCGATGACGTCATCGCCGGAGCACACGGGCGGTCAATTTGGTTTGTGTGCCTTATTTCGGCACTGCCCAGGTCTCAAATTTGTCGAAATTTTACAAACAAACAAAAATTACGCATCGACCAGTTGTGTTTTATATCCGACAAATTCAAGGCAACATTTGGGCGAAATCAGATTTTCGAGATGGTGTAGTTTTTTTGGGCAGTGCCGAAATAAGGCTTATTTCGGCACTGCCACAAAAAAATACTTATAACTTTTTAACCTGAGGTCGACTAATTCTGATATTTGGTGTCTGAGTTTGACAAATTGACGACTAATTCTGGGGAAAATCATATCTTCGCTATGTTTTGTAGTTCAATAGATCCCGAGTGGGCTGTCACAAAAAAAACCTTATAACTCTTTAACGGGAGACCGACAAATTTTTTGCTTTGGGCGACAAATTAACGACTAATTATTTGTTTAGTTAAAATCAAGATCTGAGACCTGGGCAGTGCCGAAATAAGGCACACATTTGGTTTGTTTTTTTATACCACTAGAGTGGCAATCACCTGCCCGCCTTATGGAAAGCAGTTACCGTAGCCTACGATCACCTCTAACACCAGGGGCATCACACGCGCGCTGCCGACCCTGTAAAAACCTGTTCACGCCTCTTTTGAAGAATCCCATGCTGTAGTCCCCTGAGAAAACCTCGACAGGCAGTTCATTCCACAGCTTGACAGTACGCGGGAGAAAACTTCTCTGGAACCACACAGTACGTGACCAGTTAGGCTCCAATGTGTGAGGATGAATTCTCTGTCGATGGCGAGCGGTGCGACTGTAGAAGGAGGCTGTTAGCATCATGTCAAACAACTCCTCTGAACACACCCCATTGTACAGACGGTAGAACACACAAAGGGACGCATGTGTTGTGGTTAGATGAAACTTCACAAGTATATAATTAAGACTTATGTAACTAAACTATGTAACGCAGCGACTCTTTACTTCTTGGTGACCTCACTCACTCGTAAGAACTAGGAACACAACAACCTTCAGGGTTATTATTTGGTTGTGATAGTCTGTGAGGTGGAGGTACTTCTCCAGTCGAGCAGCTTACAAATACGCTGTGCTCTACTTCTCTTTTGCCAGTCAGTCAGTTTGCTACAACAGGTACAGGTAAGTTTGGCTTTAGCTCTAAACAGCGATGGTGAGCTCACACCGTATTATTATGGTAATTGCCTGAATATGATTGTTTTTCTCATTTTAGATACAACTCAAGAGTTATACCCTGATGGGTACAATCTGAACAATCAAGGTTCTGAACTCCCACAGGATCAACAACAAGCTCCTAGACTCTCACAGACCACTTCACCACAATGTTCACAAGGGCAACCTTCGCAGAGCTTATTACAACTTGCCCATGGGTCTGCACAATATTCCACAGCCTTACAGGAATCGCAATGCTCTAATCTCCAGCCAAAACTAACACAAGATGCACAAGAATCGGCTCAACTTTCCCTAGGGTTACCACAAGTCTCTGTCCCTATACAAGAGCTATCACTACGTTCTAGACCACCACGGAGATTATCGTGGACTTCGCGAGGTGTACGACAACGTTATCGTGCTTCACCAAGAATATTACAACATTATACAACTCGAAAGGTATTACGACCAAAAGTTATTCGTATCATAATGCAGAGTGTAGAGACACAGACGAAGATACAAATGTCGAATGTTGCAACTACCACTGATGACTTTGAAGCGTATCTCAACTCTAACGCTAATGTCGCAAAGAATCAACAAGGAACTAAAAATTCCAATTCAGAAAATCAAGATGCTTCAGAAAAAAAGAACAGAGAAAATGATTCTAAAAAAGCAAAATTGTACTACAGATGCAAAACTTGTTCCTCTTTCTACACATACCATAGATGTTATCTAGAACACGTCTTAATTGCACATAACAAGACGGCAAAGGTTCCAAAACGCAAATTCCAAGTGCTTTTTGACCCAAAATGCAAATTTTGCAAATATAAATAAATAAATAAATAAATATTGTTAGACAAATTACACAGCGCCATTTAGCCCCAAAGTAAGCGAAGCTTGTGTTATGGGTACTAGACAACTGATAAACATGCCTAAATACATTTTTTTTTTGTAAATACATACTTATGATACATAGAAGACACCCAGACTAAGACAAACAGACATGTTCATGCACACAAATGTTTGTCCTATGTGGGAATCGAACCCACGAGCGTTGGTGTCGAAGCTGCGTCATTGACCGCTACGCCACCGAGCTCGTCAGAAAGCTAGACATTCCTTCAACTATAATAGCCACATAAAGATGCAACATCAGAAAATATGAGAATCTGTTGATACAATAAAAACGAATAGAACTGAAGAACCTAATCTACCAAATGCCCTAGTAACTGAGCTAATGAAACAGGTAACACCTGAAGACATACGGAAACTCTTGAATGATATGATAATAAAGAATCTAAGAAATACTAACTCTAATTAGCAAGGGTCACTAAAATAAACTCTAGGGTTCTAGCGGGGGAAATGTGAAAATACAACATTGAAAAAACGCTTTTACGAGCTAACAACTTTTGTCTTTTAAATTATTCATCATTCATTCATCATCAGGTCCATTTTAGTCTCCACTACAGGAGCACGACCCTCTCTCGTCCGTCCCAGACAGAAGGAGGATTTGGCCTACACTCCCCACGCTGGCCAAACTGGTTGGGGAGGTCCGATCGATATTTGATAATGTATTTCCCTTAGTCGCCTTGTACGACATCCACGCGAAGAAGCGGAGTGATTCTATTCTAGTCTGCCGGAAACCACACGGCCTTTTAATTTATGTTTTATGATATTACAGGACTGTAATGTTTTATATGCCCGCCATGACATACGGTGCAGAAACTTGAGTTCTGACCGTTGCGTTGGGCTGGTCCATAAATTGAAAGTCGCGTAGCGAGCGATGGTGAGAGCTATGCTCGGCATTTCTCTACGGGACCGAATCCGACACGATGAAATTCGACGGAAAACTAAAGTTCATAGCTCACAGAGTTAGCAGGCTTAAGTCAGCCACTTTTGCGGTGTCAGTGATGGCAAATGGCGGAGGAAAGTCCTCGTGTCGTGAGTGGAGACCTCGAGGTCGGTCATGTCCTTCAGGAATGATCATCAAATACATTGTCCATTGAAATCAATGGAAAACATACACTCGGCGAATCTATTCGCTCCACTCAACCTCGATTTCGGCCCCGTGGGCTAGAATCCGAAAAGTTATACTTTGGAAGTAGGTACTGTGACAAAACATGTTTATATTATTTTAAAGCTGCTGCCATAGTTTGGCCCGTATTTTTTTTAATCTGGATATTTCATGTGTTTTAGAATTTATGTTAGTGTTATAAGTATATATACAAAGTTATAAGTATCTGGAGGATAAATGCCCAAGATAAACTTTTGGTGTGACTATTCTTAGAGTATAATCCTCTTGAAAAATTTGTCAAATCTGTGGAAATTTTATAATTGTGTTTATCTATACTCAAATCGAAAAATTCGAATTACGAATTCAAAGACGGTTCTATACAGACGCAGTTTATAAACGCCTAGACATAAAATTAAAAATAAAACTCATTACAGTACCGTCAACTGTATCATAATAGTAGATTATTGCATCGAGCACAAAGTAATTTATTATTGCACCGAGTGCCTGATTTAGAGCCCGAGCGCTAGCGAGGGCTCTAATTTAACAGGCACGAGGGCAATATAAATTACTTAAGGCGAGGTGCATAATCTGCTTTTCTTTCAACTAATACCTATAGGAATAGTAGATAAAAGACACTCATATCAAACAGTTAAAATAGAAGTTTCTATAACACTGTCGGCTTCATTTAGAATGTTTTCCGGAGTTAATGTGTCGCTAGATGATTCCATTTTAATTCGAAGCCGAAGCACTCAAAATCAGATAGTATCACACTTTTATCGTTTCCAAAAATATTGTCACGCAAAATTAACAAAGTTCCCGCCAAATCACTTTTTTAAATTTCTTTCATTTTTAACTCAGAGTTAGCAGCAATCATTTTTTAAATTTGGAACAAGTAGGATAGAAACGAATAATACGTACGAAAAAAAAAGTATTGATATCGGCTGGCTGAATAGAGCTAATCCTTTGAGATTGGCACCTTCTGGTGCGATTAAAAAAAACTGTGCAATAATGAAATTTCATACATTTTTATTGCTCTAGAGCATTAAAGACTCGTTTTGTACTGAGTTTTTAGTGTGATTGTGATGAAATTAAAGCATAGTTGGAAGAAAAACTCATTATAGTATCGCTATCTTTTTTTTTATTAATTCATTAAACTAGTCTATGGTTTTAGGCTGAATATGAAAAAAAAGGCGCACGCATGCGCAGTTCGGACTTAATTTCTCGCGCTTCCCATACATTTTTTAGCCGATCGTGTTTTTGTATTCGGGATTCCAAAAAAGTTTACTAAAATCCTGTAAGTGATTAAAATATGATTGGAGAAGAAAGTAATGACGGCGAGATTTTCACTCCGCCAGATATTCTAGACGCGGCATCGGCGTTAACTGAAAGTCTCTTGCCAGAAAAGTAAAAAAAAATGTACGACAAAATGTACCAAGAATTTATAGATTGGAAATTTGTTTAATTTCAATTTTTCCTATGAGCGAAGATAAAGTAGTGTATGAAACTGCAATAACTTAGGTATTAAAAAACTCAAGTCAACCTATTATCGCATTCGGCTTCGCCTCATGCGATAAACAGACTCTCGTGTTTTAATACCCCTTCTTATATGACAGTTGCATAAACTACTATTTTAAATTGTGTTTGGCTCCTCTTCACAATGGGACATGATGGCCCATCATATGATCGTCCATAATCGCCGCCATGATCGGGCAGCTCTCCACACAATCGTGTCTATTCATTTACTGACTGTCTACTGTTATGAAAAGACGTCTATCGAAGATGTATATCAAAGTGATCGCGGCTGCGGCAATATTTCTACTTAGCTCTTATAATCATTTACTTAAGATGCGCGAAATCAGAATTGTGAATTGTAAAATGCAAGGCTCATTTTGATATAGATCTATGAACCGAAAAGTTTCTACATTCGTCCACGTCACCATATTGTATTTGTAGATCGACAGAAAGAACTTGATACGTAAGCACAGAACACTAAGAATATATCCCTCTTTATTTTTTTACCGAGACGTCTACACCACAGAGTACTTGTTAACGGTCTACACGTTTACACTGTACCCGAAACAACTACGTACTGAGTAATCGGCGATTGTGTGGACGCGCACACCCACGAAACACGAGAGTCTGTTTATCGCATGAGGCGAAGCCGAATGCGATAATAGGTTGACTCGAGTTTTTTAATACCTAAGTTATATGCAGTTTCATACACTACTTTATCTTCGCTCATAGGAAAAATTGAAATTAAACAAAAATCATGGGCCAGCATTCCTTTGATGTACCGACAACTTACCGATTACCGGCGATGATAGCCGATTACAGACAATCACGCCATATCACGCCCTCTACACAATCGTGCTTGTCTGTAATCGCCCTTCATGGGCCATTGTGAAGGGAGCCTTAGAGCAAGTGAATGTAAGTAATGAAGATTTTCGTGTCAGGGCTAAAGTTCCAAAGATATGATAATAAGTTATTCTCATATCTTTGGAACTTTTTTTTTTAGGACCAAGCTATAGCAATAGTTATTATTAATAACTATTGCTATAGCTTGGTCCTTACGAAAAGTTTTTTGAACAGCAAAATTTTTTATAATGTGTTTAAAACTTTTCAAACCTATCGATATTTTGTAATGGTGTTTTAAAATTTATTTAAATGTTAGTAATAAAGATTTTCGTGTCAAGGGCCAAAACTCCAAAAGATATTATAGCTGTTGCTATAGCTTGGCCCTTACAAAAAGTTGTTTGAATAGAAAAACACATTATAGTAATGTGTTTTAACTTATTAATGTTAATCATGTTCAACTTAGATCTTAATAAATGTGACCCAGACTATTGAAATTTCTGTTGCCATAAGAAATGTGTCAAATTGAAGGATAAGAACAAGCGATAGAGATGCACGATCATCTCTATCGCTTGTTCCGCGCTCTCGCTTGCACGCTCGGCTCAGGCGGAACGTGACAATGAGTCATTCGCAGAGTTCGCATTGTATTTTTGTTAACAGTATGTTGTGACAGAATGTACTTATATTACTATTTGTTTATGTCAATTCATGTCAGTGATTAAATTTAATTAATATGACTAAATTTTAATTAAATTAAAGTAATTTTAATAAAAATAGTTTAATTAAATTAATTTTAATTAAATTAACTTTAATTTAAAAAATATAAATTATTTGTTTAAATTAAATACACAAAAACTGCGCAACTGATTTTAAAGCGGAATTCTGTACCATGCATATACATTCTTCTCGATGGTTTATATACATATAAAAGCGTTTATTTATTTCATATCCAACACGTGCGAAGCAGGGGCACGTCGCTAGTTGTGATAATGTTAAATTGCATTTATTATAAATATTATAGTGCATTGCACTTTTATTATTTTTTAAATAAATCTACTATGTGTAAAAATGCTTTAATTTCTGTACCTTTATTAATACTACTCTATCCTTTAGCCGCGGCTTCGCCCGCATAGTCATTACTTTTGTTTGAAGACCTTTACGCGCGTTGGGCATTTTTTAAGATGGGCAAAACCATTGAACTCGCGACACTGTCACCGTAACCTACACCGGTCTGTTTGATGCGGTGTGAGGTAGAGCGGGGCGGGCGGATCACGGCCCCATGCTCGCCTGTGCGCTATTGGTTCGTCAGTAGTCTTGTGCTTAATCGGAACTCTTAGGTGCGCTCTGTAATAGTACAGTCCGATTAATGTACTAGTACACCTTAATAGTACTATTAGTACCTATTAGTACTCAGAAATGTAGCCGATAATATAATCATGTGATCAATGTAAATTTGGTAATTACAAGCACTATACAGCGCTGTATAAGATTTTCTATGAATAAAACACACGGCGCTGAAAGCGATTTATACCAGTGCAGTGCGCATACCTCCTATCTCGCTTACTCTTACGATAACATTGCGAGACGCTTTATTCTTTGTCTCTCGGACAGACCACAGACAGACAAGTGTTTCGGGCTTGGATAACCTAGTACACTGTACGAATAGTCCGATTAGTCCGAATAAGAGTTCGCGTTTGGTAACGTTTCTTTTAGTACAGTGTCAAGTACCGTCACCTATTAGTACATCGTACATGTACTACTCAAGACTATTCGTCAGTCGACCTTTGCTCTCCGCGTTGCGTCCACGCTACTCTCGTTCCCAAAATAAATATTAATAAATATTTGTGGACAATTTACACAGCGCCATCTAGTCCCAAATTAAGCGCAAAGCTTGTGTTATGGGTACTAGACAACTGATAAATGTACTTAAATTCATTTTATTTTGTAGATACATACTTATAATACATAGAAAACACTCAGACCAAGACAAACAGACATGTTCATGCACACAAATTTTTGTCTTGTGCGGGAATCGAACCCGCGACCTTGTGGTAAGGCCCCTGATTGTACTCAATTCAATTGGCCAATCAAATTGTATGGAAGGGGTTTAAAGCAGACCTGTGTAGATTTTTCCATTTTTAGGTTTCCGTACCCAAAGGGTAAAAAGCAAAAAGGAACCCTATTACTAAGGCTCCGCTGTCCGTCCGTCCGTCCGTCTGTCACCAGGCTGTATCTCATGAACCGTGATAGTTAGACAGTTGAAATTTCACAGATGATGTATTTCAGTTGCCGCTATAACAACAAATACTAAAAAACAGAATAAAATAAATATTTAAGGGGGCTCCCATATAACAAACGTAATTTTTTTTGCTCGTTTTTGCTCGCAATTGATAATGGCAATAGGCTTGAAATACATAATATTTAGTTATATATTCAGTTTAAAAATAAATAATTAAATAAAACAAATATTTAAGGGGGGCTCCCATACAACAAACGTGATTTTTTTTTGCCGTTTTTATAGATAATGGTACGGAACCCTACATGCGCGAGTCCGACTCGCACTTGGCCGGTTTTATTTTCAATATTTACAACCCATTGGTGTTGCTGAACCACATGCGCACTTTTAAACTTCTGTGCAGAGCGTGAATGAGCGTGCGTGCGTGTGGCACCATACAAACTGTTCCAGGATCTGCCTCAGATAGGCCGTCGGAGAAATGCATAAAAAGAGGCTAAATAGATAAAAAGACATAAAAAGTGAAAAGTTGATCATATCGAAGTCCCATAGCTTGACTCTTATGGGGTCAATAGAGCCGCAATTGAGTTCAAATTGTAGGTAATTTAATACAGTTTATGAGTGTAGAAAACATTGTTCGCTAAAAACGCATAGTTTTAGCCCTGGATGGAGAGCAAATAGTGAAAAAAGTCCCAAAATTTCGAAGTTTTTCTTGAATTTCTCAGTTTCCACAAGTTTTTCGAAGTTGCAAATTTAAATTCACATTACCCTAATATACCCATACAACATACCAAAAATGTAGAACTACATCGCACTTTGCGAATTTAATGTCCATATCCGACGGCCTAAGATTGTAAAAAAATCTACGAAATTGTAAAGTTGATACTGGCAACCCTGATATTATCTCTGACAGTTCTTTACAAATTATTAGGGCACTATCACATTGGGCGGGTTAGCGGTGCGATTAAGCAACGACTCGTGTCGTGTAACGGCGATACTGCAAATTGAAAATGTTCTATTACTTATTATAACGTAAAATAAACCAAACTAGAACAATCGGATGTAAGTAGCTCACCACGTTCTTTAAAGCCAAAGCTCAACTTCACTTGCAAGTGGTGCACCCTGCGGACTACCGAAAGAGGCTCTGGCGAAACAGATGTAGAGTACAACGCACCCTATACCTAACAGCTAATGCGCTCCGTGTGCCAACCTTCCGGT
This sequence comes from Hypsopygia costalis, assembly GCA_937001555.2. Lineage (NCBI taxonomy): Eukaryota > Metazoa > Arthropoda > Insecta > Lepidoptera > Pyralidae > Hypsopygia > Hypsopygia costalis. The sequence goes on from OW443355.2 coordinate 4,556,677, forward strand.
TATATCAAGTGTTGCGAGTCTCTCGTCCAGTAAACCAACCAGACGAGAGGACCTTTACCTGCACCGCTTTTGCGCTCAGTAAACCAACCGAGCACGCTAGCGTAGCAGTAGCAGGTCAGATGTAGAGTACAGTGTATTTGTAAACTGTCCAACTGGGAAGGTACCTCACAGAATACCGCAGCCAAATAACAAATTCCTCAAGGGAATTTTTATTTGGCTGAGGTATTCTGTGAGGTGGAGTTACTTTCCCACTTTAATAAAATTAAATGTATAACACTGTTAAAACATACTACACGATACTATTGGTTATAACGTTCTGTTAAAAATAATAAATTTTACATTAATTTCTGCTATGAACTCAATGAAGCAAAGATCATTGATGGTTATTTTCTCCAATTACACTTGTTTAAAATAGCGTTAATACAGTTAAAATTAACTGTTTTGGATGGAAAGTTAATAGACAACATAAGGCAATTAAGAGTTAATTATAACGTGCCTGAATGAATAACATGTTATGTTAAATAACAGTTTCCTTAACATGTTATTTTTATAGCATTAACTTTTAGCTTATTAAAATAAATAACAATTAACCCCACCACTAGTTGTAAGTATTAAGAATGCAATTTAAATATAGGATATTGTTGTGAATGATTAATTATAGTAAAGTAATAATTTAGAAACGCGCTGCTGCCGCGCGATTAAATCGCTTAATGTGAAAGCGCTTTTAGTAATTCGCATTAAATAATCTGTGGACTTTGTATATATTTATTCTGTGCGTTTCGATAACTATGGTTAATGAGGCGTGTCCAGTGTCCCATTCCCTGTATGTACTATTTTGATGAGTTTTGTTATCGGCCGTCCGCCGCCGCCGTCGTCGCCGCGCGCCGGCATAAAGCTTCCGTCTGCACTCTAGGACATTCCCACCATAATTATTTGCTTCTCTGAGGTTTGATGTTTTACATGTGTATACATTAGTTTATTTTTAAAATATCAACACAAAGTCTCAGTACCTATCAATATAGGCGCAGTGGCACAGAATAATATACTCTAAGCAGTGGTTTACTTTATGAAATTGTGATTTGGTTTGTTGAAGTAGGTACTTATAAGTGATAAATAACAAGGTAAGTGAAATATTATCTATTTTATCACTACTGCTTACTGCGTACTGCGTCTTTGATTTTTTTTTATTAGTTTCTAAGTTAGATTGTGAATTGAATTTTAGGCCCATATTACATTATCCAATCTCTCATCTGAAATTATTAGCATTAATTCGTCCACGTTTACGAAAAAGCCTTTTCATTTTTCGGGTTATTAGATAATATATATCCTATGACAGGAGTATACACTTCTTCCTTTCTATATGGTGATCTCACTCACTCGCAGGACCACAACAACCCTCAATGGTCAACTACAAATATCGTTGGATAATAAAAGGCTTTGTCCTCACTGACTGACTGACTGACTGACTGACTGACTAATCAACGCACAGCCCAAACCGCTGGGTCTAGAGATTCCAAATTTGGCAAGTAGGTTCCTTATGACGTCTAGGGGTGCACTAAGAAAGGATTTTTCAAAATTCATCCCCTAAGGGGGTGAAACGGGGGTCCAAAGTTTGTATGGGGAAACAAAATTACTTGGACTATTTTATCCGAAACTTTACACGAGTACTTCTATAGATAAATGAGTAAACACGTGTTTCAGGATTTTTCAAAATTCAACCCCTAAAGGGGTAAAATGGAGTGAAAAAGTCTGAAAATCGTCATGGGTATTGTTTTAATGGTTTATCGGGTCGCTGATTACGAAAACAACAACTATTTTATAATCCAACATAGCCGACGTGACATAAAATCCCCCCCCCCCCCCCCCTCATCATCATCATCCCCCTATGGGGGTGCGATGGGGTTGAAATGTCATAATATCAATATGGGTGTTGATTCTATGGTTTTCTGGGACGTCAATTACGAAAATCGCATCGATTTGAAAATATAACTTGATGGACACGAAATAACTTAAAAGAATTTTTCAAATTTTTCCCCTAAAAGGGTGAAACGGAGGTCCAAAATTTGTGTAGGGAAACGAGATTAGTTTGACTATAGATAAATGAGTGAACACATGTTTCAGAATTTTTCGAAATTCAACCCAAAACCAAGGAGTAAAATGGGGTCAAAAACTCTGAAAATCATGAAGGATATTATTGTTTTTATATTTTATCGGGTCGCTGATTACGAAAACAACAACGATTTTCAAATTCAACGTGGCTAACGTGACCTGACTTGGGCTGTGCGTTGATTAGTGAGTCAGTCAGTCATGTAATTTTTTTAAACTTTGATTTAACTTTTTTAAGCCGATGGAATGAGACTTGTGTGTTGACTGAAGTGTTATCCTAATAGGTTTTTAAATTTGTATTTGGCGTCAATCAGTGCTTATAATATCGCGGGCGGCCGGCGCGGCGAGGACGGGACGGGTGTAGTAGTAGTTATCTGGAAAGTTCTTGCATCCGTATTTAGTACAATTATAGGTGCTACATGAGGGTGGTTGCGTTGCGTGTTAGACTTGACTTGGATAATCTAAAAAGCGCGAACTTCACGCGAGCGAAGCCGCAGGCAAAAGCTAGATAGTAAAAGGCTTTGTCCTCACTGACTTGACTGACTGACTCACTAATCAACGCACAGCCCAGACCCCTGAAGCTAGAAACCTGAAACTTTGGATATGTGTTCCTTACACAATGTAAGCGCGCACTAAGACGGGATTTTCCGAAATTTCTCTCCTAAGAGGTTAAAATAGGGGATTGAAAAAAAAACCCTCTTGGAAAACGATTCACCTACGATTTTGAGACTTGGTGGAATAGTTGTTTATAAAAAAAGGGGATGTTTATGGGTAACTGATTAACTTCTTTTTATTTAATATATTTTGACCAGCGCCCAGCCAAGAAATGTCAAAAAATTTTATATTTATATTTGAATTAACTTATCACTAGATGGCGCTATACCTAGCATTTGTACAGCGCGCTATGGTTTCGTTATTAAGGAAATGGTATATACGACAGATTATTTCATACCATGGGGTTATCCATGACGGTTTATCGCTCACCTCATTCCAGTAGTTACCCCCGGAGGTAATCAATCGCGCGCGTAGGGCGTAAAAAAAAACTGCGTCCTTCAAATGAAGCTACATCTGGTGTCGAAAACTAATTGAAAAACCTAAACATACCTAAAAATATAAAAATTTCGGTATTTTTCAAACATTGAGGTCAAGATTCACTAAATTTATATTTGTGGAAGGTGTGATGATGCCCCATACCATTATCGCTTTGGAAGCTGGCCTGTTCCGCTCCATCTCCTACCACTTGCATGGAACGGAGGTGTATCATCAGGAGGTTCGTGCCACCATTGTTCACGTATTAAACAACTGGAATGATGAGTTGTTGAGTGAGGACAGTAAAGGATGCGCTGTTGAGGAATCTCTCTTGATAACCCGCATTCCCTTTACAACGGCTTTAGGAACTTTCTCCCTCTCAAAACAAAGATCTTACTTGTACAAAGCCTTGTCCTTCCCATAATAGACTATGGTGATGTGTGTTACACTGACTTGAACTCAGACCTACTCAACAGACTTGAACGGCTTCTTAATAATTGCATTCGTTTCGCCTTTGGGCTTAGGAAGTATGACCATGTATCTGCTTACCGATCTCAACTAAAATGGTTACCCATTCGTCAGCGAAGAAATGTTCGTGTCCTCACCACTCTTTTCTCAATACTAAATGATTCCACGTCTCCTTCTTATTTAAAATCAAAATTCCAACCCCTTTGTTCGGTTCACAGTAAAAACCTCCGCTCTACTGACAACCTTCTCCTTTTGTGCCCATCTCATCATTCTGGATTCGTAGATCATTCTTTTAAGATACAGTCTATTCGCCTTTGGAACGCGCTACCTGTCGAAATCAGGAGGGCTTTGACTAGGACCTCATTCAAATCGATGACTCGTGCCTATTTCCTTAAGTCTATACAGGAATTGCAGACATAATTATTTTCTAATCACCTATGTGTATGTATTATATGTATTTATGTATTGGGTAATTATATGTGTATGTATGTGTATATATATACGTATGTGTATGTATGTAAATATGTATATATAAATGTAGAAATATTTAATTAATATGTTTTTTTTTATACTATACCTAAATTAACATTATAATTTTCAATTATTCCCTCCCTGTGCACCTGCCATGTCTTATCTCTGCATCACCCGTAGGTTGACTGGTAGAGAATGCTTGAATAGCATTAAGTCCGCCTGTGTACAACTTTGTGCATGAAGTTTAAATAAATAAATAAATAAAATTCCCATTATTCGATAAGACCACCCAGTTCAATTTAAGAAACTTCACTTCAATTTCCCATAAAGGTGTTTCGCTATGACCATTAACAAAGCTCAGGGGCAGTCTCTAAAGGTCGCTGGGGTTGACTTGAGACAGGACTGCTTCTCTCATGATCAGTTGTATGTAGTTTGCTCAGGAGTAAGTTCTCCTGGAAGCATTGCAATTTTGGCTCCTGGTACGAATGCCAAAAATATTGTTTACCGGGGCGTCTTAACCTAAATGGTGTATGTTTGTGATGATGGTCAATACGAAACAAAAATAGACGCAAATCAGGAGTGTTCCCGTAGCGAAGCACGGGTACTTTGCTAGTCGTTGTATAAGGTTGCAATGAATATTCGATTATCGATTATTGGAAATCGTAAAACAGAGTGCTTATTACGTGTTTGGTCACATTCGAGCGTGTTAACGTTTACAAGCCGACCAAATTGAGAAAAAGTTTCATGTTATGAATTTACCAGACGCGTGTTACATATTCAAATTAGCCGGGTTGCTCACTTCAATATGTGACCAAGGATGCCACATAATTTTGATATGTAACACGCGTCATATAAATTCACAACATGAGAGTTCTTCTCTATTTGGTCGGTTTGTTTACGTTGACATGATCGACCGCGAACAAGAAACTCGCACTAAGCACTCAGTAGTGACAGTAGTTCCTGTTGATTAATAAAATCTTAACTTTTAACAACATTTTCTCTTTGATTCCAGATTACGACATGAACCGCAATGCGAGGTCCAGTGCCTCTAGAATACAGTTTGGTAAGTTAATATCTTATAATATAATATCTTATATTTTGACGAACTCGGTGGTCGAATGGTTAACAATGGCCACTTTGACTCCGAGGTAGCGGGTTCGATTCCCGCACAAGTCAAACATTTGCATGAACTGTTTGGCTTGGTCTGGGTGTATTCTATGTAACAAACTTCTATGTAATTCTATGTATTTCTATGTAATTTAAGTAAGTATTTAAGTACATTTATTAGTTGTCTAGTACCAATAAGACAAGCTTTGCTGTTTGCTTTGCAATTTACACAGCGCCATCTAGTCCCAAATTAAGCAATTTGGGACTAGATGGCGCTGTGTAAATTGTCCAGAAATATTTATTTATTTATTCATTAATAGTCAAAGAAATTGATACAGCGCCATCTACCGACAAACAGTCAAAGTAGAGCCAATCCCATGCTAATTGAATTTAACGTTGTCGAAATTGAATATGTCCGATAACTTGCACTAAGCCTCCAATCTAGTACCACCGCAATAATAAGCACATTTTTTCTTTATTTTCAGAACTTGATGATGAAGGCATATCAGGGAGGATCAAAATGGAGCCGTTGAATGATGACGGTAAGTTATCAGAGTGCTTAATATCGGGTTTTTTTCTTCGCGTTCGATTATGTCAACGTAAACAAACCGACCGAATCGTTACAGATGAAATTCTGCTATTTTTTGATAACGCCAAACATAATTAATAATCATTATTCTGGCAAATTGGCCGTTTTCAACTATAAAAATAATTAACTTATTACTACCAGCTTAACAAGAATCCCTTGGTCTCGAAAGTGAAGGCCTCCTCTAGATCCAACTCTTCCTATTTTCTGGTGTCTTCATTCACCAGCCAGTTGTAAGATATAATGTGGCCATCGGGCAACTGAACTTTTTCTTCACCTAGTCCTATTAGATAGATTTTTGGAAATTCTTCCCTTCTTATATTTCCCTTCGTTCATTCTTATAGTTGGTATGAAATTTGTTATTTTTGAAGTTAGAAATGTAGAAGTGATATACGAGCTTATGTATTAAAACAAAATTTCAATTACATTGTTGTTAATAATTTTGCAGAAGGATAAATTTGAAATATAAAGATAAGAAAGAAAGCAACTAAACTCACCTAAGAACTGAAGATACTACTTTAATAAATAAATGTATGAATTGTGTAATTTCAGAATCAACAGTAGATCTATATCCCGAGAAAGACAATGCTAGTAATAGTCAACCAGTAATGTCACAGAAAATAATTGAAATCACGGATGATGAAGATGAATCGGTTGATGAAAATCCCCGTGCTGGATCCCCACATACACCAAGATATTCGAAACCTATAGAAAAGTCTCCAGAACGTTCAAGAACTTCACAGAAATCACCAGAACAGATAAGAACCTCACAAAAATCATCAAAGCGGGCTAGAGCCTCACAAAAACAATCAAAGCATTCAAGGTCACACAGGTTATCACAACCAGAAGTTTATTGCGTCCGAGTTGTATGTCACAACATAGAGACACAGACAGATATACAGATGAAAGACGCAACAACTTCTTCAGATGACTTTGAAACATATCTTAGTACTATGAATCATAATAGACAAGTAATAAATGAGACAAGAATGGACAATGAAGATTCGACAGCATCAATCAACGAAGAGAATGCCTCAGAAAGAAACAGCCTAATAAACAAAGCAAACACTATAATTAGAATTAATGACCAAGAGATGGCTAATGAAAATAGAACTAATATAGAAAGACATATTATTGCAAATGGGCATAAAATTACTCATCAAGCAAATGCAAATGAACAGATCAAAGAGCCTGAAGAAGGAGGTACAGAATCAAACGCAAATGCGCATACCAGAGATCCAAGAGAAAGTGGAACTCAATCAAATGCAATTGAACCGACCAAAGAACCTAAAGCAGGAGGATCTCAATCAAATGCAAATGAACAATCTGCAAAGCCTATAGGAGAAAGACCGAAGATAACAAAGAAATCGAAAACTGGTAAAGGCTACAGATGCAAGACATGCTCGTGTTTTTATTCATCGTACAATGTCCTTCACAAACACGTGCAAAAAAATCATAACATGAAAAAGGCACCTGAAGATTCACTAGTGCCTTTCGAAACAAAATGCAAATTTTGCGAATTGAATTATGATATCGATTACTATAATGCCCATATTAGGAAAAAACATAAAAAAAATTTCAATAAATCTCGCAAAGCATCAACCAAGCCTGATGTAACACTTAATATAAGTGCAGTACCAACTCCATCTACAACACCAAAAGCGAAATTAACAACACCTATTTGGAAGGAACCATTTCCAAAATCAGTTTTGTTCAAATGTAATAAGTGCTCAATTCATTTTTTGAACTGCAAAACTGCTGTGACCCATTCTGGTAAATGTGGGGTTGAAGATGACAAGCAAACTGCTGTAGGATGTATAATTTGCAAAAGAAATTTCTATATCGAGGTCATAAAGATGCATTACGAACAACACAAACACACGGAAGCCTTCACGACCCATGTTATTCATGATGGGATAAGCGATAAATTATTGTACAAATGTTCTTCTTGTCAGATCTGTTTCAATGAGAGCAAGTTAGCAGGTCATAATAAAATGTGTTCGAACACTTATCTAAAGATATACTGCAGAGAATGCAATTTGAAGATAGCAATGGAATGTATCCAGGAACATATGCATCGACACCAGTTGTTGAATTTAGTTAAAGGAAATTTTATATTAGTAGACGTTATTGTATAACCTTTTATATTTTTAAAGTACCTAACGTTATCGTTGGGTACTTTCGGTTTAAAATATACCTATTTATTTCTTAGGGGCCATCCATAAATTACGTCACACGAATTTCCACCCCACTCCGTTGTACCACGTCACGTTGGTGTGATGTACGGATGGCCCCCATTAGGGGCATCCGTACATCACATCAATTTCATAATTTTTTGACCCCTCCCCCCGTCCTTGTCACAGCTGGTCACATTTGTGACACCCCCCCCCCCCCCCCTCCCCCCCCCAGTGTGACGTCACATATTTTGCAATTTTACATCTAGAGTTGCAAATAATAGATTTTGAACTGTCACGTCACAAAATTTAGGACCCCTCCTACCCCGTTGTCACACAATACCACACTTCGTCGACTCCCTCCCTCCCCATTAACGTGTGACGTAATTTATGGATGGCCCCTTATTTAAAACACTTACAGTGTCACTTACATAAGAAACAATAAACAAATATAAATGTATGAGATTTTGTTAACGTCCGTTACCAATGCACAATATTAAACACATTATTGAAGATTGAGGGTAAAAATATATTCATAGTTCCCGTTCGCACTTCACTGTATTACCACAGTATAAGTAACGACCAGTATGGCCACTCCCTGCCGCTCTCTCGTGTCAACCTCACCTCCCCTCTGAGACAAATCAGGAACCGTTTGTATGGAGCCGCACGCACACACGCATCACTCTTTGCACAGATGTCATTGTTTATGTAGTAGTAAACGACGCGATAATTGTATGGAGTGGCCGGGGTATTACTCGATAGTAAGTCACAATGGTTAACTGATCTGCGGTGTGGTCCAAGTTATAAGGGGCCATTCATTTATTATGTAAGACTATTTTCGCTAGTTTTTGACCCCTTTCCCCCCCCCCCCCCCCCCCCCCCCATTATAAGAAAAAATAAGAATAGGCCGACCCCCTCCCCCCTGGTAAATATTTATTACGTAAGAATCTAAAGGAAAAAAACAATTTTTCTAAGTAACAATTTTTAGAAATGTTTATTTGTACTTACAAATAAAATAAAAATTACTATTTTTTTTTTTTTTTTTTATACTACGTCAGGTGGCAGACAAGCATACGGCCCGCCTGATGTGAAGCGGTTACCGTAGCCATATTAACGCTTGCAACATAAAATATTGCTCGCGCGCCGCCACCCCCGCTGCCAACGCAGCATCTCCTTCCTTTCTTTCTGGTGACCTCACTCACTCGCAGGAACACAACAACCCTCAAGGGAATTGTTATTTGGCTGCGGTATTCTTTGAGGTGGAGGTACATTCCCCAGTCGGGTAGCTTACTATTACGCTCCCTACCTCTCTTTTCGCCAGAGCTTCGTTTGTCAGTCAGCAGGGTGCACCACGTACAGGTGAAGTTGGCTTTGGTTCAAAGATCTTGATGAACCACTTACACCCCAAAAATTATTAGCATAAAGATGCTAATAATTTTTATTTTTTGGTAGTAATAAACTTTGGTTTTAATCATTCATCTAGTCCACAAGCGGGGAGTTCCCCCGAGGCATAGTATTTGTATTATGCCCAAGGCGCAGTGCGGGTGGCGCGGGTCTGTTGCGATGGAAATGGATATCGTACCTATACGCATACGCGAATCTCGGAACTCGCGCAATTGCCCTCGCTTTTTAAAAGTATAATTTTAACATTGCGCATTTGTGATCTTACGTAAGAACTATCAAGACTCCCTCCCACCCCCTTGTAAGAAAAAATAAGACATGGCCGACCCCCCTCCCACCCCTAAATCGTCTTACGTAATAAATGAATGGCCCCTATGTTGCTCGCTATCTTCTACTATATAAAAATAAGTCGGGTTTTCCTTCCTGACGCTATAACTCCAGAACGCACGAACCGATTTCCACGGTTTTGCATTCGTTGGAAAGGTCTCGGGCTCCGTGAGGTAAATAGCAAAGAAAATTCTGGAAAAATTTGAAAAGAAAAGCGGGAAAAATCTTTTTTCACATACAGCGCCATCTGGTGGCGAAACGGAGTTCGCCGGGTTTGCTAGTATGCATAGAGTTTCATGATGGCGAAATTTTTTTTAAGAAAAAAGAAAAAATACTTTTTGCTAGTCAAGCTAGCTAGTAGAGTATAAATACTTGGCAGGCGTGATTTTATACTCTACTAGCTGTCCCGACACACGTAGTCTTGTTTTTTTTTAAACTACGTCGGGTGGCGAACAAGCATACTGCCCGCCTGATGACTCTCTCCACGGAGTACCCGACTGTGGAGAGTTCGCAGGGGGAACTACGGGTCCCCCTGTTTGGATCAGGGTACCTCGGGGACTGGCGGCAGCCCAATTTGCCAGTCATGGGTTCGGATTCGAGGTGGCTTTATGTGCGTGTAAACACTCACGCGCATGTGGTTTAGCTACAGAGGTCGGGCATGTTCGTCTGCCTGGCCATATTGTCGGCCGGGCGCTCGGCCTCGCGCGTAGCGAGTTGGTTATCACTGGCCTAAGGCGAAGGGCCGCCACAGTGGTTCTCAACGGGGCTTGGAGCGGCCCTTATAGCGGCCGTCGGCTTCCCAGCTGACGTCGCGGCTCGGGCACTTGCCTGCTGAGCAAGTAGGTTGACGGGCGATCGCTTCCGTCACCCCGGTCACCCTACCGTAGGCTCGGGGTAGGCGTTTCTTCTTTGAAGGACGTCGGGAAGTGAGCGCGCCTTATACAGCTCCGGTACCTGTCACGGAAATCAGGGAGCCGGCTATCCGGCGCCCCAGTGTGGGTACAGAAACACTAGGCGCGCTTGTACTTGTACTTGTGCGCCGGGATGTGAGCGTGCCATACAGCTCCGGCTACCCATCATGGAGAATGGGGAGTGGTAGTAGGGCCCCGATGCTTGGGTTCTCCGAGCGTCGGTCGCCTCGAGCTACTCGACTTAAGAGTACGTAAGTAGCCTGCATGCAGGTGAAAGCGGAGTAAGACCAGCTACTGCTACGCTTGCGTGCTCGGTTGGTTTACTGAGCGCAAAAGCGGTGCAGGTAAAGGTCCTCTCGTCTGGTTGGTTTACTGGACGAGAGACTCGCAACCCGTGATATAACCGGAAGATTGGCACACGGGGCGCATTAGCTGTTAGGTATAGGGTGCGTGCCCGCCTGATGTAAAGCGGTTACCGTAGCCATGTTAACGCTCGCAACATAAATCCCGCTCGCGTGTCGCCACCCCCGCTGCCAACGCAGCATCTCCTTGATTTCTGGTGACCTCACTCACTCGCAGGAACTCAACACAAGGGAATTGTTATTTGGCTGCGATATTCTGTGAGGTGGAGGTACATTCTCCAGTCGGGTAGCTTACAGTTACGCTCCCTACCTCTCTTTTCGCCAGAGCTTCGTTTGTCAGGCAACAGGATGCACCGCGTGCAGGTGAAGTCGACTTTGGTTCAAAGATGTTGATGAACCTCTTATACCCCGAATTTTTTTCAATAAAATCCTCGTATTTACAATAAAATTCCACTTTCAATACGTATGACATTTGAACCAAACAGTTTCAAAAAGAAACTCCATGATCTTTTTTTTTTTATGTCATACAGTAGACAAACAAGCAAGCGGGTCACCTGATGGAAAGTGGTCACTGCCGCCTATAGACATTAGTAACACAAGGGGCGCTACCAATGCGTTGTCCACTAAGGAGTTGGAGGAAGGGAAGGAAGGAAGGAGGGGATAGAGAAGAAGCTGGGCTTCCGGATCTCTCACTCACCGAACGAAACGCATTGCTGCTTCACGTCGATATTCTGTGAGAGGGCGGTACTTCCCCGGTCGAGCAAGCCCATTTCATAATTGCTCTACCACTCCATATCTACTAAATAACAAACATTATCACACTTTAATCGATTCCCTTTCTGATAAAACTAATTAAAATTATAGAAATTAATGTTACACGAGTGTAGATTATCAGGGATATATCCGTGATAAGAAATGGGCACTCGTGTAGGTATCGTTTAGACGTCTATCTATACACGCCTTTTAGACAATTCTTTTCAAATAAATAACTTAACTTTTTCAAAAATTCAAAATAATTTATTTGCAATAAATGTTAATGCGTGAAAATTAGAGAATTAAAGAAAATTTAACAACCTTATTAACTTTGTAATGTTACTCAATTCGTTTGACAGAACTGTCAGTAATTTGACAGATTGCGCGAGAAGACAGGATATCTGACAGGACGTCTGTCGGGACCGCTAATATGTATATATAGTGCAGGCGCCACAGGTAGTTGAGTGTGCAAAATATGAGGACCGCATTCTATAAACAGTTTTGAATTCAGAAAAGCTTGTAGATTATGATTCTGAATGTTGCCAGGAAGTTTCTTGGTCCAATTTTTTTTTATATCCCATTCCCTTGGATATCGAGTAAATGGACTGAACAAATGCTTTACAACAATTTTAATCATTGTTTTATTGAAAATATCCAATTGTTTCTTATGATTAAAGATACTTATAGCTACTAAGTGGAAATAAAAAAAAAACAAAAAAAAAATTAAACAAATATTGCTGAAAAAAAAACATAAAAGGAAATTTTTACATAAGTAATCAAAAAGTTTAATTTATATTTGTACAGTTTGTTTTTTTTTACCCTCGACGGAACGGAGACGGTATATGCGTTATTTAGCAGTTTTATAGTAACTTGTATACTTATTTATATTTATGTTGAAATTTAAAATAGAGATGGCAGCCCCCGACGGATTTTCTTGGATTTTTTATTAAGTTCATAGCATAAATTCTTTAAGTCGGGGGTTTCAAAATTATTGTATCCTTTTTCAACTACGTTTTAACCGTCGTGTGTTTTTTCAAAATTTTTAATTTTGTTTTTATTTCAAACTTTTTAGAGAGCAAGCGTAGGTATTACAATTGAAAACCGCATCAGAATCAGACTAGTAGTTTTGGTTTTGCACAAACAAATGTTTACTGCAGCGCCCTCTGGTGAGTTGTCACTGTAACACCTATCTAAGAATATGCACCAATCAAACTCGGACCCATCACTGAAAACCGCATCAAAATCGGACTCGTAGTTTTGGAGATAAATGGCAACATTGGTGGCACAAACAAATGATTACTGCAGCGCCCTCTGGTGAGTTGTAACCGTAATACCTATTTAAGAACATGCACCAATCAAACTCGAACCCATCACTGAAAACCGCATCAAAATCGGACTCGTAGTTTTGGAGATATTTATTGGCATTTGGCAACATTGGTCTCACAAACAAATGTTTACTGCAGCGCTCCCTGGTGAGTTGTCACTGTAATACCTATCTAAGAACATGCACCAATCAAAACCAAACCCGTCACTGAAAACCGCATCAAAATCGGACTCGTAGTTTTGGAGATAAATGGCAACATTGGTTTTACAAACAAATGCTTACTGCAGCGCCCCCTGGTGAGTTATCACCGTAACACCTATCTAAGAACATGCACCAATCAAACCTGAACCCATCACTGAAAACCGCATCTAAATCGGACTCGTAGTTTTGGAGATAAATGGCAACATTGATTTGCACAAACATCCTTAGCACCCCAAACGCATGTACCGTCTCCGTTCCGCCGCGGGTAAAAATAAAAAAGTATTAAATAGAAATAATAATAATAATAATAAGTCCGCAGGGCAGCTTGTGTGGCGAGCTGTTGTGTGAGTAGCGACACCACGGACCCGAGTCTCCAGAGAGTCGGTCAGGGCCTTCGTCTCCGGCGTGTCTTCATCGGTCGGAGTGTAAACACAAGAAGGCCCGCAGGACTCTCAGCTCTGGCTTGCCTTCATTGGCCGTCCAGAGAGGAGCCGCTAGAGCTATATGCTCCAGGGGTGGAAGTGTTAAAGGGCATCACGCCGCGAGTAACTTCGGAGAAAGCGCAGCACACCTCTCGACACCACTGAGTCACTCACACCGGTGTTGCCTCCGGCCGATTTCCTGGCATTTCGGAGGCCCATCTAGTGAGTGGCAAGCCACCGCCTGCCGCAAATAACTAGCAATAAAAGCAGTTATGGCAGGCGTCCGTCCCTCTTCTGTAATAGCCCGGTATTAAGTTCATCCAGATCTCATCTCCATAGCCCATTTATTTTCCATCACACTTCGCAATAGTCTCAACGCCTGCCGAGACCTGTTCATGGGTATATCGTTCCATTGATATATCCTGGAGCGGGTCACGGCGGGCGTACAACATTACATCAAACTTCTCAAAGGGGCCTCTACGTGTTGGATCTATATCCCCGCGTATGCCTATCAAATGACCGGGCTTGACCCGTGAATTAAGAGAGATACATAATAATAAGAGTATAATAATAATAATAATAAGTCGGAGTGTAAACACAAGAAGGCCCGCAGGACTCTCAGCTCTGGCTTGCCTTCATTGGCCGTCCAGAGAGGAGCCGCTAGAGCTATATGCTCCAGGGGTGGAAGTGTTAAAGGGCATCACGCCGCAAGTAACTTCGGAGAAAGCGCAGCACACCTCTCGACATCCCTGAGTCACTCACACCGGTGTTGCCCCCGGCCGTTTTCCTGGCATTTCGGGGGCCCATCTAGTGAGTGGCAAGCCACCGTCTGCCGCAAATAACTAGCAATAAAAGCAGTTATGGCAGACGTCCGTCCCTCTTCTGTAATAGCCCGGTATTAAGTTCACCCAGATCTCATCTCCATAGCCCATTTATTTTCCATCACACTTCGCAATAGTCTCAACGCCTGTCGAGACCTGCTCATGGGTATGTCGTTCCATTGACATATCCGTGAGCGGGTCACGGCGGGCGTACAACATTACATCAAACTTCTCAAAGGGGCCTCTACGCGTTGGATCCATATCCCCGCGCACGCCTATCAAATGACCGGGCTTGACCCGTGATTAAAAAGAGATACATAATAATACTAACAAAACATGCAAATCCTTATTATGCAAAATGTATACACATTCTCCTAAAAATGGAAAGTGTATTGCCGGTCCTCACATTTTGAATACTCAACTTCCTTTGTGCCACACCTTATCAAAGGCTGTTTGTATGTCCAGAAACACGGCAGAGCAGTATTCTTTTTTTTTTTTTTTCAAAAGAGGATCGTATATGTCGATCGATAAGATTTTTGTAATCATTTTATGTAATCATTTCTTTTTATAAAAAAATATTACATAAAATATCCTTTTATGTAATATATTTTTTTTTCAACATTTTTTTTTTTTGTTTTATTTATTTTCACTTAGTAGCTATAAGTATCTTTAATCATAAGAAACAATTGAAAATTTTCAATAAAACAATGATTAAAATTGTTGTAAAGCATTTGTTCAGTCCATTTACTCGATATCCAAGGGAATGGGGTATAAAAAAAAATTGGACCAAGAAACTTCCTGGCAACATTCAGAATCATATTCTACAAGCTTTTCTGAATTCAAAACTGTTTATAGAATGCGGTCCTCATATTTTGCACACTCAACTCCATACAGCGCCCGCTCTAATATATAATAGTAGGTGATTATTGGGAATTATAAAACATATATATCTATAATGTTTGTAAAATATACAGACTAGTATTTTCATTTTTCATGCAACCAAAAATACTAACACTCTGATCTCGCTGTCGCTCGATCATTGTCGTGTTAGTATTTTTGGTTGCATGAAAAATGAAAATACTAGTCTGTATATTTTACAAATATTATAGATATATATGCTTTAGAATTCCCAAAAATCACCTACCATAAAATAAATGGAGCCATCTTCAAATAAATCTTACCGCTCGCTCAGCTCACACGTTTCCACTGATCGCATGCGATTAACAGTGTACAGTGCAATACACCGTACAGTTGTTGTTTTGAAACTGTTACGTTAAACATCGCATGTTTGTATATAAATGTGGATATCATAAATATGTGTCATTCTGTCAAAGGCAGTTTATACGATTACAGCTTGTACGATGAAATTTATTGAGCAACGTCAGAGATTAATTCTGCCAAAAATTTGTTCTGACGCGGAAACGGTTGTTCACAGACATGGGACTCTCTTACCTAATACAATTCGATGTATAATTTGTGGCCCGTCAAATTGTGGGAAAACAAATGTTGTTATAGGTCTTCTGTTGCATGAAAATGGTTTAAGATTCAAAAACGTTTACCTTTATTCTAAAACATTATACCAACCTAAATATAAATATCTAGAAAATGTTTTCAATTTAGTACCCGACATAACCTTTGCGAAATATCAAGACAATGAACTCATACTGAGCCCTCATGATGCAAAACCAAATTCGGTAATAATATTCGATGATGTTGCCTGCGAGAACCAATCAAACATTCGGGATTATTTTGCTATGGGTAGACATAAATCTATAGATTGTTTTTATTTGAATCAAACTTACAGCAAAATTCCTAAACAGCTAATTAGAGATAATACAAACCTGTTAGTTCTATTCAAACAGGATGACATTAATTTACGTCATGTTTATGATGAACATGTTAACACAGACATGACCTGGTCCGAGTTTCGAGAAATGAGTTCAAAAATATGGTCGACACCTTACAATTATGTAGTAATCAATAAAGACTGTAATAAAAACAATGGTTGTTACAGGATGAATTTCGATACTTTTGTAACCTTCGATACCAATTAAATGATTTGATATAAATAGGTTTTCATTAACAGATATATTCACTTGACCTGCGATTGCGTCAGCAATACATTGTAAACGAATATTATTTAATTCATTATGGAAAAAGAATTAAAAACACAGATCGTGCAAGTAGCTGATGCTGTTAAAAGAAAGATAAAGGATATGCGTTCCACCGATTCTCATAATGAAAAATTATTAGAAACTGTCTTTAAGCCCATTACCAACCCATTACATGAGATAATTAATGGAAAGAACCGCAATGTATCTTTGGACGATACACCAACACAGAGTTATGAAAAAGATCAAAATTCTTCAGTGGATTCACATTTCAATAAAACACTTAAAATTCGTAAATCAGATAACGATTACCGGCAAGATATTTCTGACGAAGAAGTCGATATTGATGATATTGAAAATGGTAATAAAATTAACACCAGCAATCTGTCATTTAGGACAATTGAATCAGTGCCTAGCCCAACAAAAAATACTTCTTCGTGGTCGCTTTCTTCAGACATATATGAGGATGTTCCGTTCGGAATCAGAATAGATCGTGGCAAACTAATGATGGGCACATCTCGTGTTATCATAAACAATGATGATGATACAATATTAGTAGGAGGACTTAAATACAACAAAACGCCTGGTCTTAGCGAAATATTATTCAAAAAAGTACCCCAACTGGAATTGGTAACAGATGAAGATCGTCAAGCATACAAAGCTCTGCTTTTAGAAACAAATGCTCATAGAAGAGATTTTGATCCTAGAAAACCAATAAAGACAAATAAAGGTCGAACCTATTTACAGATTATAAAACCGCTATTTAAGTTACGTAAGCCTTCCTCGTCTTCTATATCTTCGACTGCTAGTGTTGTAGGCAACGTTAGTGAAGGTGAAGGATTGATTTTAAAAAAGAGAATGAAAAAAAATACAGATTATGTTTATTGGGATGATCCTAATGAACTAGTTGAAAGATTGCAGTTGTTGATTGCATCCAAAGATGCTGGCAACACTGGTCTAGATAATGAAATCATATCAATTCTCGAAGAATTACGAGAAAGTGGTATTATAAATTAAAAGTAGTTAGTTATTTATTTTATATTATTTTCGGCAATTGTACACGACAGACGTGTGTTTAATATGAACATAGATAAATTCGGTCACCATGTTCATAAAAGATTACGTGTATCGGAGATATTAAATAATTCAGAAAACTATTTAACTAAGACTTCCACAGGCGAATTTAATGCACAATCATCAAGATTAACTGGAGTTAAAGAACCTGTAGTTCCTGATGATGCAACCAATAAAGAATATGTGGATAGAAAGACTGCAAATTATATCACAAAAGGAGAATTTAAAGCTTTGTTAGATGCTTATAAATCTGATTTAGAAGGCGTAAAATTAGATATTAGGCAAAACATAAACCGAATTGAACAAACATTTTGTACTATAGACTACATCAATAGATTGACTATTTATAACAAATTGAAAATTAGGCCGTAAGATGTCAAAGCAAAAGGTGGTTGATGAGATTCATAAACCAGCTCGTCGAAATTTTGTTCGACGTTCTGTTGTTTTAAAAGGTATAGATGACCTATGGCAAGCCGACCTAATCGATCTGAAGGCGTTTAAAAAGTACAATAATGGATTTACGTTTATTTTAGTGGTTATCGATTGCTTTGCTAAATATGCTTGGGCGATACCACTAAAAACTAAAACAAAGAAAGAAGTTGTTGAAGCGTTTACTGAAATTCTAAAATCAAGTGGGCATAGTCCTAACAACTTACAAACTGACATGGGAACTGAATTTTATAATGATGAATTTCAAAAACTTATGAACTCACTTAATATAAACCATTACTCATCGTACTCAACTAAAAAAGCTTCAATTGTAGAAAGGTTTATAAGAACATTAAAGAATAAACTACATCAATGTTTCAATTACAACGGTAATTATAAATGGAAAGGAAAAACTTTGGAGGGCGCCTTAAAATCATACAATAATACTCTGCACAGTGTTACCAAATTTAGACCAGTAGATGTTAATAAGAAAAATGAGAACCTAGTTAAAAATAATATTAGGATTTTTTATAAAAGACCATTAAAGAAACGCAAAAATAAATTTAAAGTAGGTGATTATGTAAGAATAAGTAAATATAAGAGCTGTTTTGAAAAAGGTTATACACCTAACTGGTCAACTGAAATTTTTAAAATTAAAAATGTAAATAGAACCAACCCGGTAACATATAATATAGAAGATCAAGAAAAGCATAATATATTGGGTTCATTTTACCAAGAAGAGTTGCAAAAAACGAAATACCCGAATGTATATTTAATCGAAAAAGTTATAAGAAAAAAAGGAAATAAACTATTTGTAAAATGGTTAGGTCTTAGTGATAACAAAAACAGTTGGGTGAATAAAAAATCTATTGTTGAGTAATATAAGGTCTTTTAATTTAGTTACCTTGTCATTATATTTCTAGATATGCAAGGAGGAGGACTCGTAAATAGTTTAATAAATAATTTGCCGTTTGAGCTTCATTTACCAGGCTACAATTATTGCGGTCCGGGCACGAAATTGAAGCAGAGGTTATTAAGAGGTGACAGTGGGGTTAATCCATTGGACGAAGCTTGTAAATATCACGACATCGCATACACAAAGTATAATAATATTTCCGATCGTCATAAGGCAGATTTACAATTGATGAATATGGCCAAGAAGCGGTTACATTCTAAAGATGCTGGTAAAGGAGAAAAATTAGCTTCTTGGTTGGTTAGTAAAGTTATGAAAGCTAAACTGAAGACCGGTTCGGGAATTAAGAAATTTAAAAGAGTTATTTCAAAAATCAAGTCACAGATCGCAAAACTGAAGTCTAAAGATAACACATCGGCTATTAAACACGCTTACAAGATTGCGAAAAAATTGATTCCCAAAAAATGTCACGTTCGTTTGCCCAGAATTATTCCGATTCCAAAAACAGGGGGAATTTTACCTTTAATACCAATTTTTGCCGGTCTATCTGCACTTGGAGCCTTGGCAGGAGGTGCAGCTGGTGTAGCCAAAACAATAAATGAATATAAAGCAGCACAAAAAAATCTAGAAGAGTCTGTACGTCATAATAGAACCATGGAAGCTATTGCCATAGGAAAAGGTCTTTACGTCAAGCCCTATAAAAAAGGCAATGGATTATTTATAAAGTCTCAAAAAAACTAAATAATAGGCTACCTCGGCGTGCTCTTACTAATATTGACATTATAAAACATACTAAAAACCTACCATACTTTCGAGGAGTTTATATGAGAGATACATTGCCTCGTAAACCAAGATCGTTAGAGTGTGGTATAGTAAACTTGGATAGTCACAAGAATAATGGAACTCACTGGGTAGCCTATGCAAAAATAAATGACTACTGCGAATATTTTGATAGTTTCGGGGACTTGAAACCTCCTGTGGAATTGACTAATTATTTAAGAGGATGCAGTGACGTATATTATAATTATTCCAGATTTCAAAAATTCAATAGTGTAAATTGTGGTCATTTATGTATAAAGTTTCTGTTCACCTTTTGGAATAAATACACTATATAAAGATATTATTTATTACATGTTTTCATTTCTATCATGTCTTTCACGCTGTCTATAACTGGTAACAACTCAGTATTATCAACAAGCTACTCTCCTACGCTAGAACTTAACGGTGAATACGAATGCGCTTTGTTACATTTTTCTACGTTTAATTCCATACCTAACATCACGAATAAAAATAATAAATTCTATTATGGAACCAACGAAGTTATTGAAATTCCTGAAGGGACGTATGAACTTCAAGATATATGCGATTATTTACAATCTCGCATAAAAGAGTGTGTTTTTAAATTATACTGTAACAATAACACACTTAAGACGACAATATACTGCACTAAAGATATTCATTTTGAAAAACATGATTCTATTGGAGATTTATTAGGTTACGGCAAAGGTATTTTAAAACAAAATATATTGCACGAGTCGCTGCTTCCAGTGAACATTCTATCGACAACCGTAGTAAGGGTAGAATGTAACATTGCAAGCGGTTCCTACATAAACGGAAAATCAAGTCATATAATTCATGAATTCGCACCCAACGTACCTCCTGGTTATAGAATAATAGAAATACCAAAAAATATCATCTATTTTCCAGTGAACAGAAACACAATCAATTCCATTAGCATAAGGATAGTGGATATACATGGTAATTTAATTAATTTCCGTGGTGAAGAAATAAATTTATACTTACATTTACGAAAAAATGATAGACTATAATAAAAACGAAGCTCCACGTAACCAGAAACTTAGTCGTAATCGTGCTATTCAGAAGGCAGCACATACGCACTGTATTAAAAAAAAACTAACCGCAGCTAACCAAAAATTTCTTAAATCAATTGGACTTCTAAAATGAATATTTTAAATATTGCTACATCACCTTTTTGTGACAATACCATTGAAGGTATTGAAACTCATTCATATAAACCGTATATTACAAGTTTCAATAGAAATGATGAAATCCGAATACCTATAAATCAACAAGACTTATATCTACTACCTAGCGCCAGTTATTTATATATTGATGCTCATTTTAAAGTGACAAAAAACGATGACAGTAAGGAAAGACAACCGGTTATCAATTTAACAAATAATCCGTTATTATTCCTTTTCCAAGATATACGATATGAGCTAAATGGTATTGAGATTGATAAAGTTAAAAATGTAGGTATAACAAGCACCATGAAAGCATTTGTATCGATGAATGAAGCTGAAGCGAAAATGTCTAAAACATGGGGGTGGGATATACATGGACACAAGAATAATCATGGCGGATTCATCAATGCCTCTATTCCACTTAGCAGCATTTTAGGATTTGCAGAAGACTACAGAAAAGTCATTGTTAACTGCAAACATGAACTCGTTTTATTGAGAAGCAATACAGATCTTAATTCAGTGCTACTTAATAATGGTGAGATAGTATCAATTGATGTACGTAAAATTTGTTGGCGCATGCCTCATATCAAGGTATCGGACAAAGAAAAAATTAATTTACTTAGACTTCTTGAAAAAGACAGACCTATTCAATTGGCGTATAGAAATTGGGATCTTTATGAGTACCCTATGTTACCAAAGACCACCAAACACACTTGGTCGATAAAAACTTCGTCGCATATTGAAAAACCTAGATATATTATATTAGGTTTACAAACCAATAGAAAAAATAATGCTTTTAAAGACATGACCAAATTCGATCACTGTAGTTTACGAGATGTTAAAGTTTATTTAAACTCTACATATTATCCATATGAAAATTACAATACTAATTTTACAAACCATAACTTTGCTTTAATATACGAACAATACATAAACTTTCAACAGTCTTATTATGGACGTAGAGGGTGCTTGTTGACTGCTACAGAGTTCAAAGAAATAGCACCACTTTTTGTAATAGATTGTTCAAGACAAAACGATACTATAAAATCTGGACCAGTAATAAATATTCGGCTGGAAATAGAGAGTGATCAAGAAATACCTGATCAGACTTCTGCATATTGTCTCATTTTGAATGATTGTTTAATTGAATATAAACCTCTTAGTAATATCGTACGGAAGTTATCATGAGTTCAATAATTTTTGTAGATATTCAGGGGTTTAAAGATCGTTATAACCAATTTATAATAAAGGAATTAGCATTGTGTACCGAGGACTTTGCTCAGGTTTTTCTAATAAAACCACCATATCCTTTTACGAAACTAACTGTTGAAGAAAAAAAGAAAGTGAGGTGGATAGAACGTCATAAAGGTATTACCTGGAGTCAGGGAAATTTTGATTACCGTCAGTTTCATACTCTAATCGCGCCAATTTTGCAAAATAAAACAATTATAATGAAGGGTCTTGAAAAACAGAAATGGTTACGAGAATTATGTGATAACTGTATTTTAATAGATATTGAAAGTAAAGGATGCCCTAACTTTGCAACATTGTATTGTAACTATCGAAGTAATTTTAATTGTTTATTTCATAAAAAATATTGTGCACTCAAAAATGTTACATGTATAAAAAAATGGTACTTGGAAAACTGTCCTCAATCCATAAATGAATAAAGTTATATTTCTATTTAACTTAGCTCATGTACTAGTTTGTATTTTTTAATAATTAGTGTTTATTAAGTTATAAGCAGTATTGTTGAATAAATAATAACATCAATGTAATGAAAAGTCTTTTATTTTAACTTATTTTCTAGTACTCTAAGCATTGCATGCTTTTTACATTAGTTCGATATTTAGACACTTAAGACATAATTCTATTTATTTACACTATGATTGTAGTATCTCTATCATGTTAAAAAAAAATATTGTTACATTATTTAATTACATAACCTAATAATTATTATTATTTATTTTAAAAATATCGATGACACCTTATCTTATATACATAATATTTTATTTACAAAATTTAAATATAATTATTTAGATATAAATTTAAGTACCTAAAGAAAAAACATTTAAATGATTTATTTTATTAACTTAAAAATTATCACCACACAGTTGTTTGGAAATTTTTCGAACAAGATTTTCTGTGAGATCCATTATTTCATCTACACAGTCTTTAACAATATATTGAGCACTTAGTATCACATTATCGCTTTCACTACACGATATTTCTGACGTATTTCCACAATCTTTTGCCAAGTCAATAACTTCTAATCTTATTAATTTGGTGCCACGTTGCTTTTGTTTGTTAATTACATAGGATGTTAATGACATCGTACTTTTTTTTCTTTTTTGTTTTTTCTTTTCTGCAGCAATTTCTTTCCTGTTATGGGTAATTAAATCTTGTATAGGCGTATACAGATCCAAATCCAAACCTTCATTTGGATCTTGACCGCACTGAGAGAATATTAAGGTTTCTTGTGAATCCACCATGATCTGTAAAAATTAGAAATATATTAGTCAACACAACAACAAGATCATAACACTAAGTTGACAATGAAATAATAAATAATTATTATATAAACTTTATAAACTAGATACACTTACAAATTACGTGAAAATTGAACTGTCTTGTCCAAATGTCTCGATGAAAATGATTGTTGTTTAATAAAAGAGCAGCAAGAAATTTACCTAAATGAACCGGTACGGACGTGTTTGCATAATCACAAAGCGATGTATTTGAGAATGTGGTGTCATCCACCGTGTCACCTGATAGTATGGTGTCATATACCTACCAATAACGATAATTGTGCAACACAAAATTAGCAATTTATTTAAACAAGTACAAACATGTTTTCACGTGGACGACGGGTCGCATGAATACCTATATAATTTTAAGCAAATCAGCAGTATCGAATATCCAGAATGTATTCATGATTTTACATCGATCGCAAGACGACCTTTGTGGCGTAGTGTTGAGAGAACTAGGCTACTGCTCGCAAGGTCCTGGGTTCGATTCCTGGCTAGATCAATTGCTAATTTTATGAATTGATTTAGGATCTGGATGATGACTAGAGAATTTATACATCACCCGTCTATCATCACAAGTAATACTACATTTTCTATGATATATTCAATTTCATTTGTACTTACATAAAATTATTTTTAGTAAGAGTATTTATTTAATATACTCGTACTAAAAAATAATTTTATGTGATTTAGATATTTAATAATTACTGATATAGGTACTTTTATATAATGAATACCACTTTTGAATTACTAATGAGTGGGTAATATATGAAATAAAAAAGACTGTTTAAATATTGATATATTTATTATCTGTAACTTGTACCACAAATTTAATTCTTGAAATAATTAGCCAAAAACATAAAATATAGCCCAATAATAATAATAAAGTGAAAATATTTATTATATAATTATGTTATTATGCAATAATAACGAAACTATACATTTTTTAATTCTTATATAATTAAGTATTTATATACATATCTATTTTATTTAATATAGGCTTAATTTACATGCTTAAAAATTACACAATACATGATATCAAGTATGTTAGCAATCGCGGACTACAACAGGCTGATACTCTTATCTCTCACGGATCTACAGTAATGTTCCAAAACATTTTATTAATATGCGTTTTACTTATAATTAAAAATTTATGAAAGTTCTCCATGTAAGTATGTATCTATAACAATAATGATACCATAATATTTATAAGTTCTTATCTGTTATTAATGTAAATATTTATTACATTATCGCTTACAGATAAAATAACTGGCGCAGTAATTTATTCATTTTCTTTAACCAGTCTAATTTTAAATTTTACTAAACAGTTTAAAAAAAGCTAGAGGAATGCCCCCAAGCTAAAGTGGATATTTTATCTTTCAGTATAATGCGTTTATCATCGTTTGAAGATAAAGCTACTTTATCAACTGCTTGAGTAAAAATTTCGTGTTTTAAAGACTTAAATACTACTTGTTTTTTTCTAAGCAGCTTATTGCACATTAATACTGTATTATAATCTTCAAAATTAATCTTATTTACCACACATTTCTTAATTCCTTTAGCCTTTTTTAATTCCATGTCTTCAGTTTTCACACAATATAACTTTGATCTCAATCCTACGAATTCAACTATAAGTTTTCCTTCCATTTCATCTTTGAATAAACCAGGGATCTTTTTATTTTGAGGAACTATATTAAACCGGTTATTTTCCTTGTAATTACTCGTGTCAAGATATGACTGAAAATTAAACTTCATATCACTATACACGTCCATTGTTTCTATTGAATACAAAAAACTGTCAGTGTCAGTATAACATAGTTTTAATCTGGTACCATAGAATGGTTTCATAATAGAATAATGAAAATCATACATATGATTTTTAGATATTTCTAGAACAGTAAATCCTATATAAATAGGTTTATCTAAAATAACTACTTCCGGTTTCATTTGTATAGCTACGAAATTTTCTGTAAAAATTGTAGCATTTTGAAAATTTGGTCTTGCCACTAACTGTTCAGCTGTGTAATATTTTTTCGTTTTATTTCTATTATCATCCCATCGATTAATCAAATGCACATTTATTCTTTTTTCTGTGTCTTCTAACGTTTTTCCGAAAATACTATTGTTTAATAATTTAAAGAAATCTTGTTCAAATTTAAATTTAGACTTTTGACGCAATTCTGTATTTAAATCTATGTACTGTTTCAAAAACTGACCTTGTTTAAATTTTATTACCCGATGAATTTTTTTTAAGATCATTCCATGTCGTATGCAAGTTTTTAAGTGTATATAATGGATGACATAATTAAACTTGTCATATAAATTAGGAATTAATTTAGGGCATTTAGAACCAGGTGGCGTGAATTTCTGAGGACAAAATGGTAAGTCATTATGCAGTTCGTGTAGATGCTCTGGATATTCTAAATCGACTTCCAAAATGTAGCCGTATGCAGAGTCATCAGGTACTGTGAAAATATTAAGTTTATCTATTTCTACCTGATTAATTAATTCGAAATTTGAATATGGCAAATAAGAACACATTGCATATCCATATAAATTGTTACAGTCAATATACAATAAATAGTTGTCAGGTTCGGATGACTTATAATCTGATAAATACTTGTTATTTGCCTTAGAATATCTAGTGGAGCATAAACATACCCCTCCGCGGATTCCTTGTTGAATCATGCGTATTATTTCGAGATTATCTATTAGTTGTAATTTTACTTTTGTCAATAGTAGCATTGCATCAAAGCTTAAACTGGGAGCTGTCATATAAAATGCTGGATCTAGTCTGTAATTATTTTTGCAAGTTCGACGAAAATTTTCAAAAACATCTGCCAGTAACAACACGTCGGTTTTGAGATATAAGTCGGTATATTCACCCAAATTTTTCAACTCAAATGTTTTCCACACTAATTGAGCGTGTCTAAAATCACACTCGGAAATAATGTCATCACTTAATGTACTGTAAAAACAATCTCGTGGCGGTAGTTTTTTCTCATTATAACATTCCCAGTTGGTCATATACTCGTAAGGATATAAACCTTTGCGTGTTAAAAGATTGAATTGACATTTTTTGGAAAAATGATGAGATAAGTGTACAAAATCGTTTTTATTTAATGTTTGAATAAGTTTTTCTAAGCTGGTACCTAAAAATTTAAAAGAATCTACAAATCTGATAGGCATATATTCCTGATTTCCTATTTTTAAAAACTTCGTGAAAGAAATATAATTTTCTTTATTTTTTGCTATTACTTTTATTTTGCCAGGTGTTTCTCCTAACTGTCGAATGAATAAATGACTATCATATCCGGCTAAGTTGTGAAAAAATACTGGAACAAATTTTGGTAATCTAAATTTGAGGTTACAATATGTGTGACTTATACCGCGTATTTTGCCGGTTAAGTGGTTGTGTTCCATTACTCTGTCATCAAGCAGCAATTGATTACATAGGAAGCAATAAGATGACTTCTCAAAATATTTCTTTTCCTCTTCTGTCAATGGTATCATTGGAACAGGTTGATTTAAAATAGTGTTTATTTTAGTTACGTCTATAGCAAGATTTTGAAGGAATTTTTCGACACAATCGCGGCCGCGATACGATACGTATTTATTAAGAGAGCTATCGTACGAACAGACAATATAATAAGCGAAAGCGGCTGGTAAATGTTTTTGTAAGACAGTTGTTCTGTGCGAATCGAGTTCATCGGCAGTGGATTTGGGTTCTAGCAAAGATTCAAAATCTGCATAGATAACGAAAGGCATATCTTGCAACCGTTCGTAATGTTTGAATTGGATAACAGTGCCTGAATCAGGAAGCATTGTCCGAACACCACCACAAATATGAGAATTGAATTTAATTTCCTTATCAAAAAATATCATGCAATCGTCACAAAAGTAAATTTTACCATGGTGTTTAGTAAGTTGCGATCTAAGTAAGATACTTAATTTTTTTATTAAACAATAGTGCTTAAATTGACCTTTTTCTAACAGTAATAAATTAATATGATGTCTTTTTTTATGTTGCGTCCTATAAAGAGGTCCAACAATATCAGATTTATTTCCAAGACCATAAACATTAACGCTAATATGATGGTTATTTTTTTCGAAGGTCTTAATATCTGAAATCCCTACTGGGAACGTCATATTTTGAGTGTTGAGAATGTTATCATATCGCGGATAGGAAGATGTTCGTTGGGGGTTTATTTTAGCGGGAAATAACGCTGCTATTATACACCATAAGAAGCAATACGCATCATCATTTTCTATATTTACGCAAGCGTGCTTAGATTTTAAACGTTTCGGTAACTCAATAAACCGGGCAGCTCTCAGAGGGTTGTATTTGTTAATATTGACTTCTAAGTACAGATTACGTATCAGAGTCCAGCCGCTATCTCTTTCCTGAAAATCATCAATTTTTGTTACAATTGTATCAACGATTTTTGAGAACATATCACTAAAATCATAATTGTTATAGATTACTAAGTTTTCAGTAGCAAATGATTTTACTTCGGTAGTATTGTTATTTGGTAAATTAAATTCGGCAAACAGCTCAAAGTTGACTTTAATAGATTGATAAGTATCTTGTCTAGCAGATATTAATTGCTGCACGCGAGAACGCAACCTTCGTAAGAACTGCACCGGTGGACATGCACCACCTTCATTACCTTTCGGTCGTACTCTATAGGATGCTATCCGATTACGGAATGCGCTACTTATTTTTTCAATTCCGTCACTTAATTCGATAGCGCTATTGTTTTTATGAATGTTACTTCGTAAATGTGCTGAAAATGCACTACTTTTAATAGATATGTCACAAACTGTGCAATATATTGTACGTTTTACCATTTTTTATATTTAATTGGTATAGTATAAGTAAAGCATACAAAAGTCAAAATGTTAACTTTAATGTGCTCTTGACAGCACCAATTTGTTTAAATGGATTCGTGTGGTATGTAAGAAAAACTAAGTAGAAACGTGGAAATAAAATTAGGAAATAATAATCATAATAACTATATTTAGGTTTATCAATTATATCTATTTCTTAAAAGTAAAAAAAGTACCCTCAGCGGTAAACTTCTTTTTACAACGTTTGATGGACTCCTTTAAAGGAACCAATTCTGGTGATTCTGACTTTCCCTGATATTTTAAATTAAGAACCGCATGTTTCCATCGATCCTTGGGATCAACCGTTTTAATATCGCTTATATTATATATTTTGAGCTCTACGAAAACACCCCCTTCTAAATTTGCCGTGCGTCGAAACACACCGTCAGCGACACGGCGCGTCAGCACTGACTGCAGAGGGGGCGGTGATGCGCAACGATGGGCTTCGACGGATTCGATGTCACTGTCGAAGTTCAACTGCTACCCGGATGCCTTCTACGCAGTTTTGCTATTTTTTTTTCGATGAAGCTTTTGTTGCACCCGGGGACTTAAATTTTGAGCTCTATGAAAACATCCCCTTATAAATATACCGTGCATCGGAACACACCGTCAGCGACACGGTGGGTCAGCACTAACTGCACAGATTGTGGTGATGTTTGACTCCTAGTAGTAGTCTTTGACTCGTAGTATAGTATAAGTAAAGAATACAAAAGTCAAAGTGTCAACATTAATGTACTCTTAACAGCACCAATTTATGTAAATGGATTCGTATGGTATTTAAGAACAACGAAGTAAAAATGCGGTAATAAAAATTAGTAAATAATGATGATAATAACTATCTAAGGTATTATTATCAACTATTTCTTAAAAGAAAAAAATCTACCCTCCGTTGTAAACTTCTTTTTACAACGTTTGATTACCTCCTTTAAAGGAGCCAATTCGGGTGATTCCGACTCCCCCTGATATTTTAAATTCAGGACCGCATGTTCCCATCGATCCTTGGGATCAACCGTTTTAATATCTCTTATGTTATATATTTTGAGCTCTACGAAAACATCCCCTTCTAAATTTGCCGTGCGTCGAAACACACCGTCAGCGACACGGCGCGTCAGCACTGACTGCAGAGATGGCGGCGACGCGCAACGATGGGCTTCGACGGATTCGTTGTCACTGTCGAAGTCCAGCTGCCACCCGGATGCCTTCTTCGCAGTTTTGTTTTTTTTCGATGAAGCTTTTGTTGCACCCTGGGACTTCTTCTTCTCCTTTTTACCACTGTAAAAGAAACAGGTAATATGAGAATATATTTTCTACTAAAGCTATTTCCTTCTAAATACAATCAGGTCTATTCTAACTGCTTTACTAATATGGTCCACTAGATGGACCAACAGTCTGGCAAAAGACAGGAGGTGTCGATGAAAGCAAATAGCACAACGGGTCATTGTAGAAGTTTAAGGGTCTATGTTCAGCAGTGGACATCCTACGGATGAAATGATAGTGATGAAATTGTTCTATTCAATTAATTAATAAATGATAGACGTAAATATATTAACATACGTTGCTGTGCTGGCAGCTGTCTCCTCGTCAGATGAAAACACGTCGGCCAAACGTTTTCTGGAGCTACGCTGCTGCTGACTGTACTCGTATTCAGACCTGTAAGAGAAACATAATGAATACCAAGCATAAAAAGAAAAAACCTGCCGATGTGCAGCAGTGAACGGCTGAAATGTTGATACCATCTTTATACTTGTCGAACTGAAGTCAAGCAACGTCAACTACTGCATGGCTTTAGAAGGTTATATGTCATTCAATCTCCTCCATGTTTTGGAGCGTATGTTGAGTTGAGCTCAACAGAATGGGTATAGGTAGATGTAATGTTGATGATGATGATGATGATGATAGGCGACAAACTTACGAACATGATTTCAGTGCAGTTGATCTTCGTTTCTAGTAACGGCTGGACAAAGGATGGCGAGCAGAGCGCTGACGGAACGGCTGCCAGAGCAGTTGACGGAGCAGCTGACGGAGCGGCGGAATATCCTCCATGCTTTGGAGCGTATGTTGAGTTGAGCTCAACAGAATGGGTATAGGTAGATGTAATGTTGATGATGATGATGATGATGATAGGCGACAAACTTACGAACATGATTTCAGTGCAGTTGATCTTCGTTTCTAGTAACGGCTGGGCAAAGGGTGGCGAGCAGAGCGCTGACGGAACGGCTGACGGAGCGGTTGACGGGGCGGCTGACGGAGCGGCGGTCGAAGTGAAGTGGTCGAAGATGAGCGCCTACTTGAGCTGTCGGTTGATTAGCGGATCTTCTTCTGGCAGAACGCAGTTGGCAGAGCGGCTGGAGATTAGCACCTGGTGCGGTACTCTAGCGAGGTGTAGGGTCTCTTGACTCAAGACTTGTGTGAAGTGAATTGTTCTGCAATGGCGTCCGCTTAAATATGCGATTATTAACGATTTCCAGGTATTGTCAACATTTAAACGAAGAAAAATCGCACTACAAAATTCTAACATATTTTTATATTATGTTTTATTTTTTGCAGACACATTATTGAAATATATCACTTCCACATCCTAAAAGATTCTAATTACACCTCATAATTATGCTGAAATCCGTCAATTGGCTTAAGCTGTAGAGCGTGCCAAAGAATTACATACATACATGCATACTTACAGACATACATACATGCATACTTACAGACATACATACATGCATACTTACAGACATACATACTTTCACAGTTACATCCACACGCTCAAAAAATATTAACCTCCCTCTTCAACAATCGGGTAAAAGTATTATTTATATATACCTTTATATATAAACAATATTTATACCTTTTTATATTATTTATACATTTTATTACTAACGTGATATTTTTGTCATTAATCATAATATTTTATAATTTATCAATTGTTTATAACCTCTGGTTGGGGTTTTATTGATATGTCGGCAAATTTACGCGGAGTCGAAAACAAAAGTTTCGTATTCGGAGCGGTACTTTGAGTTAATTCAAAGTGGAAAAACAAAAGTTTCAAATTCATCGCAATCTTTTGATTACTTGATAGTCAAAGAAGGCCGACTTTGTAACCTAAGGCTGATTTCATATTGTGAATATCATTCTTAAGATTCTCTTTTTTTTATACTACGTTGGGTGGCAGACAAGCATACGGCCCGCCTGATGTGAAGCGGTTACCGTAGCCATATTAACGCTCACAACATAAAATATTGCTGCCAACGCAGCATCTCCTACCTTTCTGGTGATCTCACTCGCAGAAACACAACAACCCTCAAGGGAATTGTTATTTGGCTGCGGTATTCTGTGAGGTGGAGGTACATTCCCCAGTCGGGTAGCTTACAATTATGCTCCCTACCTCTCTTTTCGCCGGAGCTTCGTTTGTCAGTAAGCAGGGTGCACCGCGTGCAGGCGAAGTGGGCTGCGATATTCTGTGAGGTGGAGGTACATTCCCCAGTCGGGTAGCTTACAATTATGCTCCCTACCTGTCTTTTCGCCAGAGCTTCGTTTGTCAGTCAGCAGGGTGCACCGCGTGCAGGCAAAGTTGGTTGCGGTATTCTGTGAGGTGGAGGTACATTCCCTAGTCGGGTAGCTTACAATTATGCTCCCTACCTGTCTTTTCGCCAGAGCTTCGTTTGTCAGTCAGCAGGGTGCACCGTGTGCAGGCGAAGTTGGCTGCGGTATTCTGTGAGGTGGAGGTACATTCCCCAGTCGGGTAGCTTACAATTATGCTCCCTACCTGTATTTCCGCCAGAGCTTCATTTGTCAGTCAGCAGGGTGCACCGCGTGCAGGTGAAGTTGGCTTTGGTTCAAAGATGTTGATGAACTCCTTACACCCAAAATTTTTTTCTATATAATTTGTGGAAATATTTTTAAAAAATTTACTGAAGTACAATTTATAAAAATAAAATATTATAAAATGTACTACAGTTAATGTATACACACCTTTATAGTTGAGTACGTAATTGATATGAGTGCAAATTGCTGATCGACGTTTTGCGTCTGTGTGCATTAATGCAAATAGTTGATTATGTTGTTTTCGTAGAAGTAAAATTGCTGATCAACGTTTTGCGTATGTGTGCATTGTAACAATGGATAATGAAATCATTGCTTATTTGACAAAAATGTAGCAATGAACTATATCAAATGCGAATTTAGTCTTTATGTCATAAGCATTTAACTTACTTTTTGAATAACTTATTTTCCTAAGCACTACGTGTTCCCACGTTCGCTGCCATTATCAAGTTATTAGTCGTGGTGTGAACATCTCGTAATAGTGTCGTGGGTGATAGATAATGTCTATTGAAAATTGTGAGTAAAGTGAAATGGACAACATAACCCTGACGAATCGTGTCGATCTGTGCTATCTCAAACCAGCTACATGTGAGGTAAGTGGGCACGTGTGAGCTGAGCGAGCGGAAGTTGAAGTTGTCTCCATTTATTTCATGGTAGATAATTTTTGGGAAATCCTAAAAGATATATATCTTATTTTATGGTAGGTGATTATTGGGAATTCTAAAGCATATATATCTATAATATTTGTAAAAGATACAGACTAGTATTTTCATTTTTCATGCAACCAAAAATACTAACACGACAATGATCGAGCGACAGCGAGATCAGAGTGTTAGTATTTTTGGTTGCATGAAAAATGAAAATACTAGTCTGTATATTTTACAAACATTATAGATATATATGTTTTATAATTCCCAATAATCACCTACTTATAATATATACATATTAGCGTGACAGGCTACATCAAATATAAAAAAAATCAATATGGCGGCTGTGAGCCGCAAAATTGTCGTGGCAGTAATTTTTTTTTCCTTCTAAATATATCGATATAGGTATCAAAATAAAGGTCTCGATGACCTGATTTCTAATATATATTTGATATATTACTTTTGCCTGCGGCTTTGCTTCTATGGAATTATATTATTGTTACGCGCGATTAATAAATCTGTTGTAGGTGCAGTCGGGTTTTTGATTTTTTTAGTTAACTTATAACTTGTTAATACCTCTTATGCTTTATTCTGTTTTTTTTTTTTTGACGTGACAACGTCTTATAAATTGGTTAGCCGGGTGACACTTCAAGAAACTGGCTCACGTTATGCGCTTACAATGAGAGCGAGTGAAAGGCGCGTGCCTTTCACTCGCTCTCATTGTAAGCGCATAACGTGTCCCTTCTAAGAGCGAGAGAGACAGACATAAAAAGTGAAAGGCATGCGTCCCTTCCACTCGAAAACATTTTACCACTCAAAGTCGTTGTCACGTAAAACTTTCGCCCGTATACCGACTTTACAGGCAACCAATTTTTTTTATTAGAACGAGATCCATATATCGGTTACCTAAAGGTTGCCTTGAAAAGCTTACCTTTATGCCTTTAGCAATAAGGCCTGTTGCATTTACTTGTTTGTAACAAATTACTATTATTATTTGTTTTATTTTTAATGTAAACTGCAAACAAATCGTATTCTATCTATCTATATATATTCCATAGCGTGCGATAAAGAATTCCAATACCACTTGTGATTTGATACCAATGGTCATGGATGGTTCATTATTTTTAGGGTTCCGTTCCTCAAAAGGAAAAAACGGAACCCTTATAAGATCACTTTGTTGTCCGTCTGTCTGTCTGTATGTCAAGTCAAGGCCCTCAGTGGGCGAGTCCGGCTCGCATTTGTATGGTTTTTGTAAATGGGACGGCAGTCACGATTATTGAAAAAAAAACGGTAATGTCGAGCATGCGTGGAATGCGTGGAGGTATCAAGCTGAAATTTGAACTGTATACTCATGTCCCATGAATTTGTAAAAAAATCAAACTGCTAAGTTTACGTAAAAAAAAAGATACGGCCGTTTATTCAGCAAAAAACGCATATTTCGACACATTCTCAAGGTACCTTCCCGTCGCCCTAGAACTATGAAATTTAGCAAGTAACATCGTTATACAGAATAAATCTCAAAACTATACATTTGTAATTAAAACTATGTTGACATAGTTTTAATATAATCTGTTTCAAAATTTAAAAAATAGGGGGTCTATATTTTTATAGGGGGTCGAAAAAAAAAAAGCTACTAGTTTCAAATGGGGTATCATATGAAAGGGCTTGATGTGGAGGCACATTGCAAAATATACCTACTTTATTTATTTTTTCTGACCCTCAGTGGGCGAGTCCGGCTCGCATTTGTATGGTTTTTGTAAATGGGACGGCAGTCACGATTATTGAAAAAAAAAACGGTATTTCCCAAGTCTACCCAATACTACAGTAACACGGATAGCTAAGCTACTCGACCTCTGCCTAGTAGGCTTAACGAAGCATCAATGACATCAATCAACAGACCCGTGTTTGAGGTGTGGTGTCTACAAAAAGTTAAACGTTAAATAAAATATAAATAAAATTACAGTGTTCGCGCTATGGTTTCAGGTTTGTTGTTCAGTTTATATATAAACAGGGATATAAAAACTGAACAACAAACCATAGCGCGATCTAAAATGACAACAACGCCATCTTGGATTGTAAAATCAGAAGGCCAATTCTCGTAATTTTTCTACGAACGCAGATTGAAAGTTGACCGAATCGAGATTGAATTGTGAATTGACTAAAATTATATACTTGATTTCATTAATTAATTATTATCAATTCTTGTTATTTGCAATGTAACATTCTTAGTTTGTTTAATTTTCGCTCATATTTCGATATAATCCCGCTTAAATTTAATTCTGAAGTTACATAGTGTGTTACGAGAATACCAAATGTGACATTTGTGAGATCGAGACTGAATCGAAACTGAATTACTGAATTTTGACTATATTTTAATTACGAGAATTGCCCCTCTGTTGTAAATTTCGAATTTTTTGAAAGACACCACGCGTCTGAGGGAACCTCAGCCCGGGCTCAGCCTTAACTTAAGCCTTAATGATGGAACTTGGAAGGCCATGTCCATTGATGTACGAAGGCATGTTTAATCAATTTATCACAAAGATAAATAAATACCTCACATTGACAGTGAGACACACACAGCTCCTCAACCTCTGCCAATTGGCCTTACAAGGCATCAACAGACGCGTGGTGTCTTTAAAAAAATATTAATACAAGAGTGAGTAAACCATTAACCGTAGTTTGCAATTTTAATATAAAAACTCAGACATAATAACATACGTAGCGTTGAACAGCAAACCATAGCGCGATCTAAAATGACAACAACGCCATCTAGGATTACTTTACAAAATCTGTTGTAAATTTCGAAATTTTTGAAAGACACCACGCGTCTGAGGAAATCTCAGCCTTAACATAAGCCTTAAGAGCCATATTACATATCGACTGTGATTTTTGCGTAAAATGGCCAATTTTGGCGTTCTTGATTTCGGAAACAAAAATACATTAACAATGTTGACTTATTAAATAGTACAGAATAGCTATTGGCTTAGTTCATAGCGGCCTCGCTATCTTTGAGTATTAATCCACTGGAGATGCCATACGCGGGCGACCCCCTGCGGCAAAGTACATTGGTCAACTGGTCATACACGTTATATAAAACTACCTAGAGTCGCTTCACCGTCATTTTGCATCGCTCCGTGTCGCGTGACGTTTCTCTCGAAAAATGCCCTAATGGTGAGTTGTGCAGTATTATCGTGCAAAAGGCGATCTGATAGCTTAAATTCGCAACAAGATCGCGTTTTCTATCATAGGTAAGTATTTTTACTAACTATTAAATGTGTATTAAAGTACAATCTCCATTTAAAGGAAAAACCGTTGCGATACGTAAACGACAGAGAAATGTAAACATGAATACAGTAGTACAGGGGCGAATCGGCTTTAGGGATGTGACAAAGTCCAAAAAGCGATTCAACAATTGAATGAATCATTCACTCATTCAATTACTGCAGTTCGTATAATAGTCAGATTTTTTATTACATATTCAATTAAATAGTAGGTATTGATAGGAAGAATAATTTATGATGAGGCGAGGGCGGCACAACCCTAGTGTTCTACACAGTCGACACGCGCCCCTCCCTAGCGGAGAGAACTGTCAGAGAGTTACCGTTCGCGCCATTTGAGATAACTGTTAAAAAAGTGGAAATAAAGTTAACTAAGAGAGGTGTTTTTTATGTTTAATATTTCAGAAGTGGTATAATAACTCTTGCACACTAGTGGACTTACGTGAATTTAGTTATAATTCTAGTTGAAAAGTGAAATTTGCTTCGGTACATTTTGCCGCCGGTGTTTGTTGCAAAAAGACGCTATTTATATGTTTTTGGTGATGGACATTTATTAATATTGATAAAAACGCTTTAACTAACAAAGTTTGATGTATTTTTAGCATTAACTGCATGTATTTGCACGAACTTTTTCATTGAATTGAAAGGTCATCGACCTTTGTTTTTAGAGTTTCGACACGGTTTTGTTGGACTTTTCCTATTGAAAATCGGACTGGCTGGTGTGGTATGCGATGTTTTGGCTACATGTACCTTGCTTGGTGCTTGTATATATGAGCTGCCTGTTGAATAAGTTGCCGGCTACTTGGTGAGATTGTTCCTTAATTTTTGTACATATTGGACAGATACTTGTTTTGTACGCTATTACCATCTAAAAGACTCGACAACCGGTTAACAATACAAGTGAACAATTTGAAACCGGATATAATAGATAGTGTTGTGATTTTTGTTTTGATAGTAAAATTAATGAAATATTTGACAAACACTTGTTGAAGTAAATTTACTTTAGTGATATGTGTACACTATAAATACACAATAAATAGTATTTTAAACTATAGTGTTGTGATTAGGTGTATAAATTAATTATTGTTTGTAAGTTTGTTTCCATATAAACATGGGTCGGCATAAGAAGAGACTTAGGTCTAATAGTTCATCTTCCTCGGGTTCAAGTAGCAGTGACAAACATTCGAAGAGTAAAAAACACAAGAAGGAACTAAAGAGGAAGGAGAATCGAATTGAAGCATTGGAAGGGTTGGTTCGTGAATTGAGAAAGAAAACTAGCTATAGCAGTGATACTTCCTCCAGGGTGCAGTCAGTGGTTCGCTATGTGGGACGTAATGATTTTATACCTGAGTTCGATCCACAAACATCCTCTGTCTCAGTTGAACATTGGATCCGTAATTTAGAAGGTGTGGGTAGCATGCATGGTTGGGATGAACGCACACTCATATGCAACTGCACGTCTAAGTTAGGTGGCTATGCTAAAAGTTGGTATGAACGCCAAGCTTGCTATGATATCAGCTGGAACGAGTGGAAAACAAAATTAATTAGAGCATTTCCGTTTACTAAAAATAAGTTATCGCAGATCAGGGAACTTGTTAATCGCACCAAGTCAAAGGATGAAGACCCAATCAAGTTTTATTATGATAAACTTGGTATTGGCATGTCATGCAATATGAGTGATGAAGTGATAGCGCAAGCGATTGTAGGAACACTTGGAGATAAATTGTTAGAAGTTGGAGCCTTGGCAGCTGGTTGTCATGATACTAATTCTTTGTTAAAGTATCTGGCAAGCATGAAAACTTCATCTGACTGTGCTGAAGTTAAGCCCTCAGGCGTGTTGAACAATGTTCAGAATAATACCCAAAACAAAGTTATAAAGTGTTTTACTTGTGGTAAGGTGGGTCACAAGGCTAGATTATGTGGAAAAATAAAACAAAAGAAGTTTGATGACCGAAAATGCAACTTTTGTGACCGGACTGGTCATGTTGAGGAAACTTGTTTTAAGAAAAGAAACCAAAGCAAGCATTGTTCATTTTGCAATATCAAAGGCCATTCTTTAGAAGAGTGCAGGAAGAAGAAAGCTGGACAAGACAAGCACATTAAGAAAATTCTGACTCAGAGCTGTAATGCTTCTGATATGAAGTATTTCAAGACCGTCCTTGTGAATGAATCTCCAGCAAAAGCTTTTGTAGATTTTGGCAGTTCATGTAACACTATGAGGCAAAGCTTTTATGATAAACTTCAACTCAAGTCTACAGTCAGTGACAATGTTATTAAAGGCTATGGAGATGGTTTAATTACACCTCTTGGAGTTACTACTGCTTCTCTGACTGTTGATGGGGTGGAACTAGAAACAGAATTTTATATAGTACCAGACGAAATACAGGACTTCGACATTTTGGTGGGCCAACCATACACTGAGTCACCTCACATA
Organism: Hypsopygia costalis; assembly: GCA_937001555.2. Classification (NCBI taxonomy): domain Eukaryota; kingdom Metazoa; phylum Arthropoda; class Insecta; order Lepidoptera; family Pyralidae; genus Hypsopygia; species Hypsopygia costalis. The sequence continues at coordinate 4,595,245 of OW443355.2, forward strand.
TTAGTTGTTAAAACACCAACACGGCTTAATGTATATGACAAAGAATTATCACCAGATGTTGCAGAAATATGTGAAAATTTAGAGAAAGTTCGATTGTATCCAAATGAGAACACAATATTAAAACCTGGTCTAAACAAGATTGTTGTCAGAACTGAGCCTATTACAAGTGGTGTCATGAAAGTGAAGCATAGTGAACAAAGAGAGCCTAGATTTGAAAGAGATGTGTTGAGTGAAGAAGTAGAAATTCAGGATGGTACATCAATAGTTAAACTAGTTAATAAGACTAATGAAGCAGTTCATATAAATAGAGATAAGTGTGTTGCTAGAGCTGAACTGCTAGAAATTGAAACTTGTAAATCCAAAATAGGTGAACAATTAACTGAAAGACAAAAAGACTCACTCACCTCTCTTCTCGATGAATTTGATAGTTGTTTTTCTGGAAAAGGCATGGAATTGGGTAATTGTGATATAGAGATGACAATCAAATTGACTGAGAACAAAGTTATAAATTACAAACCTTATCGGATGTCTTATCATGAAAGAGAATTGGTCAGACAAATCATCGCTGATTTGCTTGATGCTAGAATAATAGAGGAGTCGACGTCGCCATATGCTAGTCCAATCCTATTGGTAAAAAAGAAGGAGGGTGGATTCCGGCTATGTGTAGACTACCGGGCTCTTAATAAAGTAACAGAGAAAGAAAGGTATCCATTACCTTTGATACAGGATCTTCTAGACAGATTGGGAAACAAATCAGTGTTCTGCAGCTTAGATCTTGCAAACGGTTATCATCAGATCAAAATATCACCACAGTCAAGACCACTTACAGGCTTCGTCACCCCTGACGGACACTATCAATATCGAATGATGAGTTTCGGATTGTGCAATGCACCGGCTGTTTTCCAGAGGGCGATGAACGAAATTCTTGCTCCTGTGATCCACAAATGCGCAGAAGTGTATATCGACGACGTTATCGTTTGGGGAGGTGACGCAGATGAGTGTCTGATTAACCTTCGTAGAGTTCTTGAGTTAATTAAAAACGCTGGTGTGAAGCTGAAGCGAAATAAATGTTCTTTTCTGACTGAGACGGTGGAATACTTGGGACATGAGATTACGGGTGGAGAAATAAGACCTTCTTCTCACAAACTGACTGCAGTTACTGACTTCAAGCCACCTGAAAATGTACACGAGGTGAGGCAGTTTTTGGGACTTGCTTCATACTTTCGCAAGTTTATTCAGGGATTTGCTACAATAGCTAGACCGCTTACTTTTCTGACCAAAAAGAATGTAAAATGGTGTTGGGGAGCTGAGCAAAACAACGCTATGACGACTTTAAAAAGAGTATTAACATCTGATCCAGTTCTTGCTATTTATGATCCATCTCGTGAAACACAGATCCACACCGATGCTTCTAAAGTGGGACTTGGTGGAGTACTATTGCAGTGTCAGAAAAATGGTGAATGGAGAGCTGTTGCTTATGCAAGCAGACAAACATCGGAAGCTGAAGCTAAATACCACAGCTTTGAACTGGAGGCGCTGGCAGTAGTTTTTAGTATCCAGAAGTTCAGAGTTTATGTTTCAGGGTTGAAATTTCGTATTGTAACGGACTGCTCTGCATTGCGGCTAGCTTGGTCAAAGAGAGATTTATCGCCTCGCATTGCACGATGGTGGCTTGATTTACAAGAGTACGATTTCGAAGTTGAGCATAAACCAGGAACTTTGATGGCACACGTCGATGCTCTTAGCCGAAACCCAGTTGCAGTACACCATATTGAAGAGAAAACTTACATTAATGCTCTTCAAGATGGCGATGAAGAAATACAGACGATTCTCAAGAACCTTGAGATAGAGCTTAAAGCCAATCATAAGATTGGTCTTGTTAAGGACTACAAAATTGTCAATGGTTTGCTGTGTCGTGTTGTGGAAGGTGGAAGTAGACCAGTTTTACCCAAGAGTGCAAGGTGGCATATATTGAACACTTACCATGATAGAAGCGGTCATTTGGGGACAGCAAAATGCCTAGAGGCGATTCAAGCCAAGTACTGGTTCCCGAAGATGCGGAAAAGCGTGGAAAAATATGTTGCCAGTTGTATAGGGTGTCAGTTTACCAAGAAGCCTACCGGGAAACAGCCAGGATTACTGCATCCGATTCCTAGAGATCCTGCTCCATTCCATACTCTTCACGTGGATCACCTGGGTCCGTTCTGTAAGAGTAGTGGTAAAACCTACATATTTGCCATCATTGATGGATTTACCAAATTTGTGTGGCTGGAGGCCGTCGCGAGTGCGAATGCTAGAGGCGCGATTACAGCACTCAACAAATTCAGTCAAGTCTTTGGATATCCAGTAAGGATTGTGAGTGATAGAGGCACAGCGTTTACGTGCCGAGAGTTTCAGGACTACTGTGTGGAGTTTGGAATAAAACATGTGCTAAACGCTGTGGCATCGCCGAGGGCTAATGGCCAAGTCGAGAGGCTAAACCGCACAATTTTGAGCTCTCTGACTGCACAACTTGGGGAAGAAAAGAAGGGATGGGATACTTATTTACCTAAAGTGCAATTAGGTATTAACTCCACCGTGTGCCAGGGCACAGGGAAATCCCCCCTTGAGTTACTTTGCGGTCTGAGACCTCGATTAGCTGGAGATTTACAAGGTGCACGGCACGTGTCTGATTTGGAACGGCTAAGGAAGGACGCAGCTGAAAGGATTGAGCAAAATGCGGCGGCTATGAAGGCACGGTTTGATAAAGGCCGTCGAGAGACGGAACCTATTTCGTTGGGTAAATTAGTAATGGTGGAACGTAAAATTTTACGGCCTGGACTTACGAGTAGGAAGTTGGTCCCAAGATATGCGGGGCCTTACAAAATTGCCGCTGTATTGCCAAACGATCGGTACGAAGTGAGCTCAGCCGCCAGGGGCAAGAGAGCATATAAAAGCGTGGTTGCACGTGATAAGATCAAACTTTGGAGAGCTAGACAAGATAGTTCTTCAGATGACGATTTAGAGCGAGATATTGTAACATCTCAAGAATGACAATAAAATGTCGTGAATGCTGCCTGTGGGGCTGGTATTATTGCCATTTACTTTTATTTCTAATTATTAATTATATTTTTGTTACATTATGCCTATGGGGCTGACCTGATGATTAAGATATAATGATTTTGCTTACGAGCTAAGTTTTGCCTTCGGGGCTGTGTATTGCCTATGGGGCTTTGTATTGCCTATGGGGCTGTGTTTTTGCCTACGGGGCTGTGTCTTTGCCTACGGGGCTGTGTCTTGCCTACGGGCTGTGTCTTTGCCCACGGGGCTGCCTTGCCTATGGGGCTGTGTCTTGCCTACGGGGCTTTGTTTTGCCTACGGGGCTATGTTTGTGCCTACGGGGCCCATTGCTGCTGTTTGCTGCACCGAGTCTTCGCGGCAGCTCTACTGGCGGCAGGCTGCTAGAAGTGCAATATCATCCTTCGAGGGCGAAGGAGTGGACAGGATGGCCGAACTGATAGGAAGAATAATTTATGATGAGGCGAGGGCGGCACAACCCTAGTGTTCTACACAGTCGACACGCGCCCCTCCCTAGCGGAGAGAACTGTCAGAGAGTTACCGTTCGCGCCATTTGAGATAACTGTTAAAAAAGTGGAAATAAAGTTAACTAAGAGAGGTGTTTTTTATGTTTAATAGTATAGATGTATGTTACATTTAAATCTTGTAAGGTGAATTAGAAAAATTACCTTTCTCTGGACATAAGATGTTGAAATTATGTCTGAAAATGAAAAGAATTGTTGGCTAAAAAAAAAGTAGGTAAAAGCAATACATTTAGTGTGGAACTATGAGTGTATACGTTATACAGATACAAATATTATTTCATAGACTTTATTTAATATAATTGTATGTCTTTTTAGATTTCCAAAAGATCCCTATATAAAAGAAAAATGGAGAAAATTTTGTAATGACGAAAATGATTCTTGGAAACCTACACATACAAGTGTTATCTGTTCGGAGCACTTTACCTTAAAATTTACTCCGGAAAGCTACAAGAATGCTAATAACAGAAAGACTTTGATTGAAGGTGCAATACCTTCTTTGCGACTCTGTCCTTGTTTGGTGAGTCAGTATTTCTTTGTTTTTCTTAAATCTTTGACTACTTCAATATATGTAGTAGGTATACATTTAATTTTTAAACCCGGGTATTTTTCCGGTAAAATCAAATGAAGGATAAAAATTTAAATATTGTCCCATTTTAGCCCCGCAAATCCATTTCAAAATTTGAAAAAAAAAAAAGTAGATCCCAAGAAATGTATTCGTCACGTATACAATAAACTTATTCATTTTAAAAATCAATAAAAATACTAATTAATGAAAACCGTCTTAAGCGGGTTTTAGAAATCCCTACATGAGAATTTAATTTAAATAAATATGTGGCCATTCTAATTAAATTAACAATTTGTTTTATTGCTTTCCCTTTACTCATTCATATGTTTAAATAACTTTATATGTGGAGACAGATGACCCTTATTTATTATAATATAATTTCATATACATAGGTTCTTACAAATACCAATCTACTTTATATAATACTACGCCGAACCGCTTCACCTGCGTTAGAAAAGTAGCCTATGCTATTCCCCGGGACTCAAACTATCTCCATACCAAATTTCATCTAAATCCGTTTAGCCGTTATTGCGTGATTGAGTAACAACCAAAGATCTAAATATCCATACGAAATTGTTTGGATCTTTGGATGTTCATATTTAAAATATTAAATAAGGATATCTGTTAAAAAATCAATTGACAATATTTCATGTTCTCAAACAGGGTTTTGTCCGATAAAATCAAATAAAGGATAAGAAATTATTTAAGGAACTGTATGATGGGATACAAGTGCGTAGCTGGGTTTTTAGATGGGCATACGCTCTTTTCTTGAAGGTTGTTTCCACTAACCTCTATACTACAAGTACGTACGTAGTCCAGCGTACTCGTATAATAGAAGACAGTGGTTGTGTCAGCCCGGAAAAACCGCGGGCGACAGTTCATACCACAGTTTAGCTGCATAACTACATGCTACATACAGACAGACATACATACAAACAAACATATTTTTTGAATAATATCTTTAATGTACAGTATTTTCACTTTTACAATTTTATAATAAATAGTATAAGACAATTCAGTTCATTCATCAAACAGATTTGACTCATTCTTCAGATGTGCCCCATCACTAACTTTTTCGTATGTATGCTGCATATTTACGTGAAAACTGTGTCTATGCGCGTGTAATTTTTGATGTGTTGATTTTTTTTGTAGTGTGCGTTTATCGCAACAGCAAAATTTGTGCCTGCGAGTTAATTACATCTCTTGGTGGTGTGCTGTACGTGTTTATCTCGCCCCCCGCTAAAAGTGGTGAAAAATTTTGTTCGAATAGTTTCGTTATGGCATCTCCAGTGGATTAATACTCAAAGCTCGCTATTTGTAAATTTTGCTTTAACCCAGAATTGCAGAGAAAGATTTTCATAAAATGCGCATATTCACTTTTTTGAGCTCCTGGATTGTACTACTGTTCCAAACAAAAGAAATAAAAAAAGAGAATGTTATTTCTTATATAGTCTTAGAGTACATAGCGGCCTCAGAATTTTGAAATATCATTGATTTAATATAGAATAAAAAACATTCTTTTAACCAAAAAAACTTCGAAAATCGCTTTAAGTAAACTGTTAATTTCTCGAATAAACGATAATATTATAGAGGAAAATTTATACGAGAATAATAAATTGTTACCTCATGATGAATAAACTTTGTAGCATGAATTTATTATCTTATTTCAATAAAAACGATAAATATAACTTCAAAATTACTACAAAAAACGATGCACCGGCGGCCTTCGCGGGTTTAGTACTGCGAAAGAGCTCGTCAGCGTGCAATTGTAATAGGGCTCATAATGATTGAACTTGGAAGGCCGTTTCGTCGCGTATGGTCAATTTCGCAATCGGTCAAGTGGCTGAAAAACCGTCAAAATCGCGATCGGTCAAAATAGCGATTGGTCTTTTTTTCTATATATGTATCTATTTTCTAATCTCGAACGGTCTAATTAGCAAACCGTCAAAATCGCAATCGGTCGAATAGTCTACTTACTACACGAATAGATCGAATAGAGTATATATGCCAATAACGTGTACACTACTTCTGAGACATGTAGGGTTCCGTAGTTTCTATGCAATCGGTTACCTAATTAAGTTTTCCTTTTAAATTCACTATATGTACTACTTACATGATTTAATTCACATTTCTACACGGAACAGTTTTGTTGGTAGAGAGGCTCCAACGACAATTAGCACTTTAAAGGTAAATATCTCGCAAACGGATCCCTAAATCTTATCAAACCCCCATTGTTTTCGAAAAACCGAAACACTATGGGCAGCGTTGCCAGTCCCGATTTTGGCGGGACGTCCCGATTTTTAAATCAAAATTTAATGTCCCGCGCGGGACAGGCTCAGTCCCGCTTTTCGAGTTTAACTCGACCGTGCGTACAGCGTGCCGAGAAAGCGAAAAAAAAAATCTACAGCTATCCTGTGAAGAGTTCTTCATTTTTATTAAAAATTAAAAAAAAAGGAATCTTTAAAAGAAGTAACTTTATTCTTCACAGAAATATCATGAATAAGTAATTCTTATAAATAATTATTCTCTTATCGTAGGTTGCATTTTGTAACGCTCACTCCTCAGAGTACTGTTTGAAACGCCATATTTTTCTAATGAATAAAACTTTCTTGATTTTTTTTAATTTTTTTATTTAGAAGACGAATCAGATTCAACTATTTAACGATAGGGTAAATCTGATTTAAAATATACCATATTTTTATTAAAATACATTTTCTATTACTGTTTTTGCTATCTATTGTCAGGTAAACGTAATTTGAACTCCAATAAAAATATAAATATTTAAAAACTTCTGAATGTATACGTTTTTAGGGTTCCGAACCTCAAAAGGAAAAACGGAACCCTTATAAGATCACTTTGTTGTCCGTCTGTCTGTCTGTCTGTCTGTCTGTCTGTCTGTCTGTCTGTCTGTCTGTCTGTCTGTCAAGAATTTCTATGTCGAGAATGCGTGGAGGTATCAAGCTGAAATTTGAACTGTATACTCAGGTCTACGGTCCCATGAAGTTAAAAAAAAATCAAACTGCTAAGTTTACGTAGAAAAAAGTTACGGCCGTTTATTCACCAAAAAACGCATATTTCAACACACTCAAGGGAATCAAAACCTATAGGGTACTTCCCGTTGACCTAGAACTATGAAATTTGGCAAGTAACATCGTTATAGACTACAAGTACAGGAATAAATCTCAAAACTATACATTTGTAAATAGATCTTAAAAAATAGGGGGTCTATATATTTTATAGGGTGTCGAAATTTCAAATTGAAACTACTAGTTCAAATGGGGTATCATATGAAAGGGCTTGATGTACACATTGCAAAATATATTTTATTTATTTTTTTCGACCCATTATTTCTTATTTATAATGAAAAATATCAAATTTAATAATGATACTACGTACGACCTACGGAACCCTCGGTGGGCGAGTCCAACTCGCACTTGTCCGGTTTTTTTTACTATGTCCCGCTTTCGACGAAAGAATCCCACTTTTTTCACTCAAAAAATTACAAAATCCCGACTTGGAAAAAAAAAATTCTGGCAACGCTGACTATGGGGTAAAAAAGAAAAAAAGTTCGTCCCCGATTTACGTGTAGGAGAGGTACCTTAAAAAAATATTTTTTACAATATTTTATTCTACAACTTTGTCAACGTAGTTAATCAATTTGAATATACTTGCCAAATTACGTTGTTAACACATGGTAATTTATGTTGTTACGTCAAATATGATTTGGAAATTTGGAATGATAAGCAAACAAGAAAAGAACTCTTGTCAAATCCACAAAGATAAATACATCACAATGACAATGAGAGACACACACAGCTCCTCAACCTCTGCCAACAACTGGCCTTACGAGGTATCAACAGACGCGTGGTGTCTTTAAAAAAATTTTTGTTAAAGTAAAGCATAGTATTAAAACTCAGACATAATAACATACGTAGCGCTGAACAGCAAACCATAGCGCGATCTAAAATGACAACAACGCCATCTAGGATTACTTTACAAAACAATTGCCATTTTCACCGCATTTGAGAAGTAATTAAATAAATAAATAAATATTATCACACATATTACATAGCGCCATCTAGCCCCAAAGTAAGCGAAGCTTGTGTTATGGGTACTAGACAACTAATAAACATACGTAAATACATTTTTTTTTGTAAATACATACTTATTATACATAGAAAACACCCAAACTAAGATAAACAGACATGTTCATGCACATAAATGTTTGTCCTATGTGGGAATCGAACCCACGAGCATTGGTGTCGAAGCCACGTCATTGACCGCTACGCCACCGAGCTCGTCAAAATTAAATGTTAAGAGCCATATTACATTTTGACTGTGATTTTTGCGTAAAATGGCCAATTTTGGCGTTCTCGATCTCGGAAACAAAAATACATTAACAATGTTGACTTATTGAATAGCACAGAATAGCTATTGGCATAGTACATAGCGGCCTCGCTTTTTGTAAATTTTGCTTAACTTTTTAAATAAACCCAAAATTGCAGAGAAAGATTTTCATAAAATGCGCGCATTCACTATTTGTATTTGTATTTGAAAAGTAATTAAATGTTGAGCCATGATAAAATTTGTTTAGCCACAAAAAACAGCATTGAAATCACTTGGTTAACATAAAATATTTTTTTTGCAATAAAAAAAAAACAATCAGTAATCCTTCAACAAATGTTCAGTAATTTAATCATAGAGAGGCAGCTTACAATAGTATATGTTCCGTAATAAACAATCAGTCCGCAAAATAGTTATTCGATCAGCATCATTATCATAATTATGTTTAAAATAAACTCGCTTAGGTTAGCGAAGAGCAAAGCTACGAGCGGGTTAGGTCGACGTAAACGCAAATTACGTTGTTTAAATGGCAATTTATGTTACGTCAAATATGATTCGGAATGATAAGCAAGAACATCCGCAGTAAGTAGTTTTATATACCCTCGAATTTTTTTTATTATACGTTGCGTTTTGTTTCTGCTAATATTTACTTACTTTTATTAAATTTTCTCTATAACCTTATTTAATATTTTCGAATCCTTTCTAGTAAAATCATTATTCCTTAGGTATATTAAAAATACGAAAGAATGGATGTTTGGATTTTCGTTCCGCTTTCATGCATAAACAAATTTTGGGGTGTAAGAGGTTCATCAAGATCTTTGAACCAAAGCCAACTTCACCTGCACGTGGTGCAGCACCCTGGTGACTGACAAACGAAGCTCTGGCGAAAAGAGAGGTAGGGAGCGTAATTGTAAGCTACCCGACTGGGGAATGTACCTCCACCTCACAGAATACCGCAGCCAAATAACAATTCCCTTGAGGGTTGTTGTGTTCCTGCGAGTGAGAGAGGTCACCAGAAAGAAAGGAAAGAGATGCTGCGTTGGCAGCGGGGGTGGCGGCGCGCGAGCAATATTTTATGTTGCAAGCGTTAATATGGCTATGGTAACCGCTTCACATCAGGCGAGCCGTATGCTTGTCTGCCACCCAAAGTAGTATAAAAAAAAAAAAAGGTTTTGGTTAATTGTGGTAAACTGGTAACGTATGACCCTGGAATAATACCTACTTAAGATACTTTTTAGTACTTACATGTATGATTTGCAATATTGACTGTTCGCTATTTTGCCGGTTCATTATTTTGACGGTTCGCTATTTTGACGCTTTGCTATTTTGACGGTTTGATAATTTGACGGATTGCTGTTATGACGGTTTGCTATTTTGACGGATTGCGATTTTCATGAACTTGGCCGATACCGATTGCGAAATTGACCATATGCGACGAAACGTTGGAAGGCCATTTCTTATACATGAGTTTGTTATATCAAAACGTAACATAACCAATATATGTAACCTAAATAAGTAACTTATATCGGTTATAAGTAGATAACATACTCGATATCCCATAACCCCTTATCCGAATATCTAGAAACTCGAGGCGCTTTGATAAACTGAGACCGCGCAAACTCTGCTAACGTTATAAACACAAGAGAACGATATGTTTCGCGTATCGAAGGAATATCCATATTCGCTTCCTCTCTTTCTTAGTAAGCGTAGTTATAGCGGTGTAAAAGAGATGAAGCGAATATTTACATCGGCGCCGGCTCGGCGGTCAGCCCTGTGGCAACCGGCAATGCTTTGCTCATTGCAATGTAGCATTTAGCACTTATGTTCATTAGTGTTAAGGTTCAGTGTGAATTTAAGCGACTACGTTCAGAGGATTGTTAGTAAAACAATCCTTAACTTAAACAATAAAATACTATGTAGTTGTTGAATTGGTGGATTTTTCACGAGAAAGTAAGTGGTTCATCAACATCTTTGAACCAACGCCAAACACGCGGTGCACCCTGCTGACTGGCAAACGAAGCTCTGGCGAAAAGAGAGGTAGGGAGCGTAATTGTAAGCTACCCGACTGGAATGTACCTACACCTTACAGAATACCGCAGCCAAATAACAATTCCCTTGAGGGTTGTTGTGTTCCTGCGAGTGAGTGAGGTCACCAGAAAGCAAGGAGATGCTGCGTTGGCAGCGGGGGTGTCGGCGCGCGAGGTATATTTTATGTTGCTAGCGTTAATATGTAACCGCTTCACATCAGGCGGGCCGTATGCTTGTCTGCCACCCAACGTAGTATAAAAAAAAGCAAAACTACAGGGAAGGGAAATCTTCATTACTAACTATTAACCAAGCATTAGCAAGCGCCAATATTTTCTATCCATAACAATAACTCAAATAAGCGTGCGTTTGCAGCGTTTCCGCTAGTTCGTGAGTCGTGGCTGAGTCAAACTGTCAAATAACGAAAACGCCCATGTCTATGTGGCTCACATTGACAGTGAGACACTAGTGTTGCCGCATAATCGATCGAGTATCATCCACATAACAAAATCACCCATACTATCGATTGAATTATCGATATAATCGATACTATCGATTATAATTGTCTAAATACCCAATATAATCGATTATATCGTTAGTATCGATAACAATTGTTATAGCAATATAATCGACTTAATCTATGGTATCGATTTAATCTAACATTGGTTTAGATAGTATTGCATGCCTTTGCAACTATTAGTTAGATGAGTAAGTATGAGCAAACTTAATAGAAGTTCTGTGATTGAGGGTACTTTAATAAAACTGCTACATACTTAGTAAGCATTTGCTTTAGTCATTCTTTGATGGTTCATTGTTATTGTTTGTGACGTTTGACGTTGGGCTATGGATATATTGCATATCAGTAACGGGAGCAATATAATCTAAACCAATGTTAGAATAAATCGATAAAATCGATTAAGTCGATTATATTGCTATAATAATTGTTATCGATACTACCGATATAATCGATTATATCGCGCACTTGAACAATTATAATCGATAGTATTTCTGTATTATTGACATCGATTACATCGAGAATATCGATACTATCGATAGTCTACGCGATAGTACGAGTGATTCTAGGTGAACACAATCGATTAGTGTTGCCGCATAATCGATCGAGTATCGATTATTAGATGGGCCCTAAAATCACCCATACTATCGATTGAATTATCGATATAATCGATACTATCGATTTCACATTTTAGCAATACTATCGATTGTAATCAATTATAATTGTCTAAATGCCCAATATAATCGATTATATCGATAACAATTATCATAGCAATATAATCGACTTAATCGATGGTATCGATTTAATCTAACATTGGTATAATTTTCAACACAGGATTTTGATTTTTTGGTTTTGATTGGTTTAGATAGTATTGCAATTGCATTCCTTTGTAACTATTAGTTATATGAGTAAGTATGAGCAAACTTAATGAAAGTTCTATGATTGAGGGTTATGTTAATATGTTCAAGTTTTTCATTATAACGTTTCACGTTGGGCTATGGATATATTGCAGATCAGTAACAGGAGCAATATAATCTAAACCAAAGTTATATTAAATCGATACCATCGATTATATTGCTACTAACGACATAATCGATTATATCGCGCACTTGAACAACTAATCTATTACAATCGATAGTATTTCTGTATTAATGACTTAGTATCGATTATATCAATACTATCGATAGTACGACACGAGTGATTCTGGGTGAACACAATCGATTAATCGATAGCCGATTATTTTGCAACACTACAATCGATTAATCGATAGCCGATTAATTATTTTGCAACACTATATGAGACAAACACAGCTCCTCAACCTCTGCCAAATGGCCTTACGAGTCAAATCAATTTAATTTAACACAAAGATAAATAAATACATCACAATCACAATGTGACACACCGCTCCTCAACCTCTGCCAACTGGCCTTACGAGGTATCAACAGACGCGTAGTGTCTTTAAAAATTAAGTCAATTTCTATTAAACAACAATCATTACTAATAAAAACTCAGACATAATAACATACGTAGCGCTGAACAGCAAACCATAGCGCGATCTAAAATGACAACAACGCCATCTAGGATTACTTTACAAAACAATTGCCATTTTCACATTTTTCACCGCATTTGTATTTGAGAAGTAATTAACCACAAAAAACAGCATTTAAATGAATTTGTTTGCAATAAAAAAAACAATCAGCAATCCTTATAATGTTCAGTAATTTAATCATATCTAAGCAGCTTACAATAGTATATGTTTGCGTAATAAACAATCAGTCCGCAAAATAGTTATTCGATCCATCATTATCATAATTATGTTTAAAATAAACTCGCTTAGGTTACCGAGGAGCAAAGAGACGAGCGGGTTAGGTCACAGCGCCAGAAGCGACTTTAGGGCGTTTCTAAATTATGGTGAAAATATTATTGAAATTATGTTTAGGAATAAAAGCGTTATGAAATTCAACTTTAGGAGTTGAAATATATTAACGTAAGTCATAGTATTAATTACAAGTACAAAAATAAGTCCGGTTTTTTTTATTATTTCCATTAAAATGATATGAAGGTCACGCCGCCGACAGCGCTGCCGCCGCCGTATTATTTGATACAAAGAAAACAGCTATAAGAAATCGGTGACTAACATTTGGTGTTAGTCACCGATTTCTTAAAGCTATTTTCTTATTTATTTATAATTACTTATACCCAACCCCCGTGGTTGTTAATGTATGCCGACGACGTTGCGTTGGCGGACTCGGACAGGGGGCGGTTGGTGCGGCGTGTGAATGAGTGGAAACAGACGCTTGAGAACGGCGGTAAAACTAAATGTGGCGAAGACTGAGTACTTGGCTTGCAATACTACTGACCCCACATCCGTCCGCATAGGCGAAGAAGTGGTCGAGCGCACGGATCAATTCCGATACCTGGGGTCGGTACTCCACGCGTATGGTGACATTGACTGCGACATCAAGGCACGCATTTCAGCAGCGTGGGCTAAGTGGCGGGAGGTGACTGGTGTCATTTGTGACCCAAAAATGCCGGTTAAGCTGAAAGGACAGATCTATAAAACTATTATCAGACCTGTCCTTCTATATGGCAGTGAAACGTGGCCTGTACTTGAGCGACACAAGCAAGAGCTGCGTGTCACGGAAATGAACATGCTGCGCTGGATGTGTGGAGTGACGCGCAAAGACCGCGTCAGGAACTCACGCATTCGCGGCAGCCTTCATGTCCGTGACATTGCAGAAAACTGCAAGAAAGTCGCCTACGTTGGTATGGCCACATTTTACGAAAACCGACAGGCTATGTGGGTAACAAATGTCTAGCTATGCCGCCCCCGCCGGGACCCAGCAGAAGGGGAAGGCCAAAGAAATGCTGGCTTGATGTCGTAGTGGATGACATGCGGGCCAATGGTCTCACACAAAGGGATGCCGAAGTCCGGGCGAAGTGGAGGAGAAAAAGTAAGAAAGCGGACCCTGGGCTCCGAAGCGCAAGCTTAGGATGCAACCGGGACTTAACGCTTGGATGATGATGACTTATAATAATTTTAACAAAAAAAAAACTGACTCCGCACATTACTCTACATTTATGTAGGCTGATGATGATGATGATAATGAAAAAATTTGGGACCAATCTGGAAGTATACTCTTTCTAATAAAAAAAGTTTTTCTCAAATCGGTTTATAAATCACTGAGTAATTAAGTATGTAACAAACATTAAAAAAAATACAGACGAATTGAGAACCTCTTTTTTTTTAAACTAAGCAATATCACAATATAACATACTAAGTAAATAATTAAAACTGAACTGTAAGATATACCAATAGTCTATTATCAGTTGTTATAAATTTCAATATGCGAATAATAATGTCATTTGACATCCGATGCTTGATGTAATTTGGTACTTTGTAATCATAAATGCAAACGATGACTGTCAGGGACATGTTTAATAAGAAATCTTAGTCAGTGTGTGTTAAAGAACTCATACATTTTGTGACCAAATAACACGCATTAAGCACTTTCGCCGAACGAAATACAATTACTTTATTGTTATCAAACGCTACATATTTCTGACGACTCGACTAAAATGTCCAAAGTGCAACTGATACTCTCTTCTGTTGAAAAAGTAATACTATTTCGTCGTAAATACTACACAATCTGTGTCATTATGAACCTTAATGCCATCACAATAAAGTCGTTTTAGTAGCGTGAGAACTTTGCATTATTTGAACAGTTACTTATAATAAAAATGATGATTTGTATTTGAAGCATCGTTCATTCAAATAATAGCTTTGATTAGCGTCGGACATAATTCTTTTTTTTTTTTAATTTCACTGTTTCGGATACATTGAAAAGTTTTTGTTGAAATTGAATTCAAATTTAAAATCTTTAAAAATTTTATTGGATTTATGGTTGGAATGAATTTTAATTACAAATATTGTGTTACGTAATTTAATATTTTTGAATAAATTCATTTATTAATTTTGAAATAAGCTGTTTATTTACATACACAGGTGAGTTTTTGCTTTTATTTTATTTGAGAATACCCATTCTGTGTGTGTGTCAAGCGAGTATGTGGGTCACCTAGGGGCCTACCGCCGAAGCTGAAGCCGATTATCATCGAATATATGGATTTAAAAAATAGGTCTTACATTTTAGTTATTGACAAACATCTTCACTTTAATCGGTAGAGCTTCAGGGTTTCTATCAGCTGACCTAACATCTAAGCTAAAGTTTGATTTTTGCAATAAAAAAATGCGATGGGAATATTGGGAATCGATTTCAGCTTAACCGGTAGAGCCCCTGATCTGTAGCATAGCTTACGCTAGATTTAGATCAGTGGTTCTTAACCTTTTGTTGATGGCGGACCATGTAACTTTTTTTTTTAATGGCACGGACTAAAAAAATATGGAGAGGTGGAGAAGCGGGGGGGGGGGGGGGATGGTTATAAATATTAAAAGTGTTTCTATTATTCCTACAATCTATTATATATGTATTATTAAGTTACTAAAAAATAAACAGGTAATAAAATTTCTTCAGTGGTACTCAGTACTGGTCAGGGACCACTTGAGCTGCTCTTACGGACCACCAGTGGTCCGCGGACCATAGGTTAAGAATCACTGCGCTAGATGGACCATGTATAAACTGACCATGTATAAACTCAAAACGGGTCATAAGTTTGTATAACCGAGTTAGCAGGTTAACAATGAAAATAAACATAACTTCTCAATTTTCTTTAGGGGCCATCCATAAATTACGTCACACGGTAAGGGGGAGGGAGGGGGTCGATGAAGTGTGACTTTGTGTGACAAGGGGGTGGGAGGGGTCCTAAATTTTGTGACGTGACATTTCAAAATCTATTATAATCTAGGTGTTAACACGAACTTTGAACTATTAACGAAAAACTCAAAAACATTTGCAACTCTAGATGTAAATTTGCAAAATATGTGACGTCACACTAGGGATGGGGGGAATGTCACAAATGTGACCAGCCCCCTTACCACCATCTCTTATTGCGTTTCAATAACTGAATAGAATGCTTATTCATACCAATGAATAAGCGACTCTATTTCAAATGAAATCTTATCTCTTATTGCGTTTCAATAACTGAATAGAATGCTTATTCATACCAATGAATAAGCGACTCTATTTCAAATGAAATAGAGTCGCTTATTCATTGGTATGAATAAGCAATCTAGTCAATTATTGAATCGCAATAAGAGATGGTGGTAAGGTGGCAGGCGTGAGTTGGATGGGGGGAGGGGTAAAAAAATCATGAAATTCGTGTGACGTATGGATGGCCCCTTATATAGAAAAAGTGTAACTTAATGCAATTAGTATTCACTATTATTATATTCATATTATGCAATTCTAAGTATTATAACAAGTTGTGAAAAATATAAATCAATCACCAGCTCACCAGCCAGGTGGTAAGTGACCACCATCTCTTAATGCGATTCAATAACTGAATAGATTGCTTATTCATACCAATGAATAAGCGACTCTATTCGATTAGAAATAGAGTCGCTTAGTAAATAGTCATAGTTAATAAGCATTCTATTCAGTTATTGAATCGCAATAAGAGATGGTGGTAAGGGGGCAGCTCTATTAAAGCAAAGTTCCTCTGACAGCAATTATAAAATTATATTAAACAAATTTTTACGAGCCTCGTTCAAATTTTCGCGCGGATTCTGAGAACGGGACTATTTTGCGTCCCGGCGCTTTGTTTGGGGATAACGGGACAGGTGACCGAGAAAAGGGACAGTCCCGTCCAAAACGGGACGTATGGTCACTTTATCCATGTATCAAAACTTGGTGGTGGGTCCTTCTAATCTAACACTTCAGGGCTGAGTGGGGCTCTTCTACCTACTGGAACCGAACATGCTGGGGGCCCTTGTAGCCCGGGGGTCCGTATCATTGATATGGCTGATACGGCTTCGGCCCTGCACCAGATTTTTTTTTATACTACTTCGGGTGGCAGACATGCATACGGCCCGCCTGATGTGAAGCGGTTACCGTAGCCATATTAATGCTCGCAACATATCGCTCGCGCGCCGCCACCCCCGATGCCATCGCAGCATCTCCTTCCTTTCTGGTGACCTCACTCACTCGCAGGAACACAACAGCCCTCAAGGGAACCGTTATTTGGCTGCGGTATTCTGTGAGGTGGAGGGAATTACCCAGTCAGGTAGCTTACAATTACGCTCCCTACCTCTCTTTTCGCCAGAGCTTTGTTTGTTAGTCAGCAGGGTGCACCGTGTGCAGGTGAAGTTGGCTTTGGTTCAAAGGTGTTGATGAACCACTTACACCCCATCTTGATTTTTGACGAGCTCGGTCGTCAAATGGTTAGCAATGGCCACTTTCACTCCGAGGTCGCGGGTTCGATCCCCGCACAAGACAAATATTTGTGTGCATGAACATGTCTGTTTGTCTTGGTCTGGGTGTTTTATATGTATTATATTAAGTAAGTATGTATTTACAAAAAAAGAAATATTTAAGTATAATATCAATTATCTAGTACCCATAGTACAAGCTTTGCTTAGTTTGGGGTTAGATGGCGCTATTATTTGCTAATTGGCGGGGCGAAGAACGTCGTATAAACAAATAGGATTTTTAGAGCCAAAGCACAGTATCAGTAATAACGTATACCCAAAATTATTAAAATATAATACATACTTTTAATAATTTTGGGTATAAGTGGTTCATCCATATCTTTGAACCAAAGCCAACTTCCCCTGCATCCGCAACCTTCTGACTGACAAACGCTCTGGTGAAAAGCTCTGGTGAATGAATGAATGAATGATACTTTATTCACAGAATATGGTTAACAATAAGGCGTTATAAATTGTATGGTCCTTAGCATATTCCACCAAAATGGCATGTGAATATTTATATAAAAATAAGAAAACAAAGTTATATATTTAAATTAACATTTTACATTGCAAATTAAATATTAAGTACATACTTATAAACATGTCATGATTTTAGAATTTATAATTGAAAAAGTCATTTATGGTATAAAAACAATTTGTGACCAGGAAATCAAATAAACATTTTTTAAACTTATATAATGTCAAACATTTCAATGAGTCTGGTAGTCTACTATATAAAAATAAGTCGGGTTTTCCTTCCTGACGCTATAACTCCAGAACGCACGAACCGATTTCCACGGTTTTGCATTCGTTGGAAAGGTCTCGGGCTCCGTGAGGTTTATAGCAAAGAAAATTCTGGAAAAATTTGAAAAGAAAAGCGGGAAAATCTTTTTTCACATACAGCGCCATCTGGTGGCGAAACGGAGTTCGCCGGGTTTGCTAGTTTATTATATATTAAAGTGAAAAGAGAAGTAGGGAGCGTAATTGTAAGCCACCCGACTGGGGAATGTACCTCCACCTCACAGAATACCGCAGCCAAATAACGGTTCCCTTGAGGGTTGTTGTGTTCCTGCGAGTGAGTGAGGTCACCAGAAAGAAACAAAGGTAGGAGTATGGCTGGCAACGTATCGGTGGCGGCTCCTTGTGTATTCGCGTGTTGCTGATCTCCTTTGGCGGTAGTGATTGCTTCCCAGGCAACCCCATTAGGTGGCCTCGTTTGTCAGTCAGCAGGGTGCACCACGATACGATGGCTTGACATTTACCTTTAATGAGAAATAATAAGATTTACTGAAAATATAGGTAGTTAATATAAATAATGGTAGGTATGCGAAATTTAATCTGTTTTCGAGAACTCGATGCATGTGATTTCATATAACGCACGATCGGCTAAATGCTGCTTAAAACACGTGGAAACATTATTTGGGGCGTAAATGGCTCACCACGATCTTTAGAGTCAAAGCCAACTGCACGTGGTGCACCCTGTCGAGGCTCAGACAAAAATGAGGTAGGGTGTAGCGTATTTGTCCGCTACTCTGGTTATAAATTCCCTATTTATGCCCAAAACTGGGCATTTATTGGGCATTTACAGGTACATGGGCACTTATTGTAAATGCCTGGTAATTTGCCAATCTCTAGCCATGACCGTTGTTGTGTTCCTGCGAGTGAATGAGGTCACCAGAAAGGAAGGAGTTGCTGCGTTGGCAGCGGGAGTGGCGGCGCGCGAGCTATATTCAATGTTGCGAGCGTTAATATGGCTACGGTAACCGCTTCACATCAGTCGGGCAGTATACTTATCCACCCGATGCAGTATAAAAAAAAACCGGACAAGTGCGAGTCGGACTCGCCCACCGAGGGTTCCGTAGGTACGTAGTATCATTATTAAATTTGATATTTTTCATTATAAATAAGAAATAATGCGTCGAAAAAAATAAATAAAATATATTTTACAATGTGTACATCAAGCCCTTTCATCTGATACCCCATTTGAACTAGTAGTTTCAATTTGAAATTTCGACACCCTATAAAAAATATACCCCCTATTTTTTAAGATCTATTTGCAAATGTACAGTTTTGAGATTTATTCCTATACTTGTAATCTATAACGATGTTACTTGCCAAATTTCATAGTTCTAGGTCAACGGGAAGTACCCTATAGGTTTTGATTCCCTTGAGTGTGTCAAAATATGCATTTTTTGCTGAATAAACGGCCGTAACTTTTTTCTACGTAAACTTTGCAGTTTGATTTTTTTTTAACTTCATGGGACCGTAGACCTGAGTATACAGTTCAAATTTTAGCTTGATACCTCCACGCATTCTCGACATAGAAATTCTTGACAGACAGACAGACAGACAGACAGACAGACAGACAGACAGACAGACAGACAGACAGACGGACAACAAAGTGATCTTATAAGGGTTCCGTTTTTCCTTTTGAGGTTCGGAACCCTAAAAAAGACTTAGATACTTGGCTTTATCTTCTACTGGTGGCGTACCAGGAGCACACGCTAACCGCTGAAGGACCCTACTCCGTTGGGCGGCGGGTTCCCCTGCCCGCCGGCCGCCCGGAGGCCCTCACTAGGGGCCATCCACCACCATCCACTAATAATACGTCAATACGTCACACGAATTTCATAATTTTTTGACCCCTCCCCCGTCCTTGTCACAGTTGGTCACATTTGTGAGACTCCCCTGTCCATAGTGTGACGTTACATGATTACCCGACTGCGACAGAAGGAGGGTTATGTTTTTCGAGACTATGTAATGTATTTACATATGTATAATTGTTTGGCACACTCTGCAGCCAACGGCTGAATGGATTTTAGCTTGAGAGGGGTGTCGTTAGATTCGTATTTGCTGTGAGAGTGACATTGCATGCATCATCATGTCATTTTTTTTTGGCCATGTGGTTTCCGGCAGACTAGAAAAGAATCACTCCGTATCTTCCCGTGGATGTCGTACAAGGCGACTAAGGAAAATACATTATAAAACATCGATCAGGCCTCCCCAACCCGTCTGGCCAGCGTGGGGAGTGTAGGCCAAATCCTCCTTCTGTCTGAGACGGATGAGAGAATCGTGCTCCTGTAGTGGAGACTAAAATTACGTGATGATGACATTGTATATATCAAAATAAATGAAACTAAAAAACCCGACTGCTTTTCTGTGTAATTTGGAAATGAAAAACCCATCCTAGAAATGGAGGCATAGTGAATTCAGAGCACATGTAGGGTCCCGACTGCTACATGTTTTCTTGTTTTAGTGGTTTTTCATTTCCAAATTACACAGAAAAGCAGTCGGGTTTTTTTAGTTGTTTTTATTTGTAATTATACATCTAGAATTTCAAATGTTTAAAATTTTTTTGTTAATAGTTAAATGTTCGTATTTTAACACTTAGATTATAATAAATTTTGAAATGTCACGTCATGGAATTTAGGACATCTCCCACCCCCTTGTCACACAATATCACACTTCGTCGACCCTCTCCCTGTCCCTTAACGTGTGACGTAATTTATGGATGGCCCCTTAGGGGGAGCCGATCTTATCTTTGTTAGTGGCAGTCCTAATCCAAGCGTACAATCTTAAAGCTCACCCCGGCCACTCCATACAAATGTCACGTCGTTTACTACTACATAAACAATGACGTCTGTGCAGAGCGGGAATGGTCGTGTGTGCGTGCGGCGACGCCATACAAACTGTTCCAGATATGCAGAGGGGAGGTGAGGTCGACACGAGACAGCGGCAGGGAGTGGCCGTACTGTACGTAGTACTATTACTTATACTGTGCTTAAAGACAACATAATATAAATGAACAAATAAATCGACGGTCCCTACGTATAAAGCGACATGTCATTTCAGACATGTCTGCTTGCTTATACTACGATATAGTAATTAAAGAATATTATTATTGGACAAATGAGTTAATTTCTTACTTTTTAATTATATACAATCAAAAAAATAAAATGTTTTTTACGGGCAATCTATAGCAATTGATGCAATAAAAATAAATTGCCATTTTTGACATGTTGCTCTATACGTAGGTACCGTCGAAATATTGTCATACAAAATTACACAGCGCCATCTAGCACCAAAATAAGCGAAGCTTATGGGTACTTGACAACTGATAAACATAAATACATTTTTTTTTTGTAAATACATACCTATTTATTATACATAGAAAACACCCAGACTAAGACAAACAGACATGTTCATGCACACAAATGTTTGTCTTATCTGGGAATCGAACCCACGAGCGTTGGTGTCGAAGCCGCGTCATTGACCGCTACGCCACCGAGCTCGTCAATTATAAATTATAATATCGTCTAGTAATATACATACTCACTGTAGTACTAATTCTTTGTTAGTCATTTAGTTTGTATTATTTATTAGGAATTAGATAAATATGTTGAAATTTATCAACTAAACTAATACGCATTAAGCAAATGAATACATACTTTTCATTATTTTTTAGATAAACTAATGAGAAATTCATAAATAAATATTTGTGGACAAATTACACAATGACATCATTTTAGTGGGCTTTACGCAATGTTACATTATTAATTGGAAAATATTAAATTGATCCACAAAAAAAAAAACAGAAGGCCAATTCACGTATTTTTTCTAAGAACGCACATTGAAAGTTGACCGAATCGAGATTGAATTGTGAATTGACTAAAATTATATACTTGATTTCATTAATTAATTATTATCAATTCTTGTTGTTTGCAAAGTAACATTCTTAGTTTGTTTAATTTTCACTCATATTATCGCTTAAATTTAATTTTGAAGTTACATATTGTGTTACGAGAATACCAAATGTGACTATTGTGAGATCGAGACTGGATCGAAACTGAATTTTGACTATATTTTAATCACGAGAATTGCCCCTCTGATTTGCACATCAAACTAATCGGATCGCACATCAAATCCTGCACTTGATGTGCAATAAGTATTTTCAGATGTGCTGAGATGATGTTAGGTTTTTTTATACTACGTCGGGTGGCAGACAAGCATACGCCATCTGATGTGAAGCGGTTACTGTAGCCATATTAACGCTCGTAACATAAAATATCGCTCGCGTGCCGCCCCCCCCCCCCCCCCCCCCCCCCTACCCCCCAGCTGCCAACACAGCATCTCCTTCCTTTCTGGTGACCTCACTCATTCGCAGGAACACAACAACCCTCAAAGGAATTATTATTTGGCTGCGGTATTCTGTGAGGTGGAGGCACATTCCCCAGTCGTGTAGCTTACAATTACGCTCCCTACCTCTCTTTTCGCTAGAGCTTCGTTTGTCAGTCAGCAGGGTGCACCGCTTGCAGGTGAAGCTGGCCCCAAAATGTAAGTAGGTTAGGTTGGGAATGTATTTATTAGATGTTACGTTATATAGTATCCTAATTAATTATCACAAAAGGTGTATATGTTTTATAACATCTTTTTGGTGAGAGATGAGTTGATTTTTGGTTAGGTTAGGGTTTTCTTGTGTTGTGTTGTTCACCGGAAATAGGAGCTCCGTCAACCTTGAAAGATGTGGTGCCAAGTAAGCTTAATTATTAATAAGGGGCCATCCATAAATTACGTCACACGAATTTCATGATTTTTTGACCCCTCCCCCCTCTTTGTCACAGCTGGTCACATTTGTGTGACTCCCCCCCTCCCTAGTGTGACGTCACATATTTTGCAATTTTACATCTAGAGTTGCAAATATTGAGTTTTTCGTTAATAGTTCAAAGTTCGTGTTTTAACACTTAGATTATAATAGATTTTGAAATGTTACGTCACAAAATTTAGGACCCCTCCCACCCCTTGTCACACAGTGTCACACTTCGTCGATCCCCTCCCGCCGCCTTAACGTGTGGCGTAATTTATGGATGGCCCCTAACTAGCTGTCCCGGCGAACTTCCTAACCTAACCTAACCTAACCTAACAATCAATGAATGTCGTGGTACGAGTACATACTAGCTGAACTAAATTTATGATTTTATGGAATTAAAACAATGAATAATAGAAAATAATAGAGAAGCTTGATGGCATCATTGCGCGTGACAGTTTCATTGAACACGCAAGTTAAGCAACGTCGACCGTAGCCTGTACACGGATGGGTTTATATGAAGAGCTCCTCGAGCTTCTCCGTGCTTCGAAAGATGACAGACATTCAGCCGTCGATATATATATAATTTATCACAATGGCCAGCCATTATTAATAATGACCAATTTATCACATTGCCTGTAACATATGTTGTTTTTGTAGATTATATGTATATAAATATATGCAAAAACTTACTGAGTTTAATACAAATTATACTCTGCATCCATACAAACTCACATTAAAATTCACAAATATGTGAATTTCAGCTCAAATTTCCAATGTGGATTCTTAGATATCCGTCATACGTCGATAGCCGTCATTGGATATTATGCTCTAGGGGCAGTATTTTTATGATCTGTTTTTCATTATTTCCAGACACAATGGATTGCCGTCCGAGGTCTAGTGTTTCAAGAATGATATTTGGTACGTACCTACTCGTAAATGCAATATAAACACAGTTAAGTTAATTAAAAAAAAATCAAAAACAACAGATTTATTAATCACGCGCAACAATAATATAATTCCACACAAGCAAAACCGCAGCCAAAAACTAATATATCAAATATATATTTGAAATCGGGACGTCGAAACCTTTATTTTGATACCCATATCGATATATTTAAAAGAAAAAAAAAATACTCCATCGACAATTTTGCGCCTCACAGCCGCCATATTGTTTTTTTTTATATATGATATAGCCTATGTCACTCGCGTGATTAAGACGAATCTAACTACACGTCTTATGTTGAAATCTGTCAAACGGTTTAGGCTGTAGAGCGTGCCAAATAATAAGACATACATACATACGCTCGAAAAACATAACCCTCCGTCGGCAGTCGGGTAAATGGTGTATTTTATATAGGTGTGGGGGGGGGGGGGGGGGAAACGAGCCACCTGATTTTGGTCACCTGATGGAAAGCAATCACCACCGCCCATGGAGATCAGCAACACCAAGTTTTCGCCGATACGTTACCAGCCTATACTCCTTCCTTTTATGTTTCTGGCGACATCATTCACTCGCCGGAACACAACAATCATCAAGGGAATTGTTATTTGGCTGCGGTATTCTGTGAGGTGGAGGTGCTTCCCCAGTCTAGAAGCTTAAAACATACTCTATGCCCTACTATTATATTATATACTAGCTTTCGCCCGCGGCTTCGCTCGCGTGAAATTCGGTGCAAACACATGTTTACTCATTTATCTATAGAAGTACTCGTGTAAAGTTATTTGGGGTGTAAGTGGTTCATCAACATCTTTGAACCAAAGCCAACTTCACCTGCACGCGGTGCATCCTGCTAACTGACAAACGAAGCTCTGGCGAAAAGAGAGGTAGGGAGCGTAATTGTAAGCTACCCGACTGGGGAATGTACCTCCACCTCACAGAATACCGCAGCCAAATAACGGTTCCCTTGAGGGCTGTTGTGTTCCTGCGAGTGAGTGAGGTCACCAGAAAAAAAAGGAGATGTTGCGATGGCAGCGGGGGTGGCGGCGCGCGAGCTAATTTAATTTGCGAGCGTTAATATGGCTACGGTAACCGCTTCACATCAGTCGGGCCGTATGCTTGTCTGCCACCCGATGTAGTATAAAAAAAAAAAAAAAAAAAAAAGTTTCGGATAAAATAGTCCAACTAATCTCGTTTTCCCATATAAACTTTGGACCCCCGTTTCACCCCCTTAGATGATGAATTTGGAAAAATACTTTCTTAGTGTACCCCTAGACGTCATAAGGAAACATCGTGCCAAATTTGAAATCTCTAGACCAGCGGCTTGGGCTCTGCGTTGATATATCAGTCAGTCAGGACATAGAATTATATATATATAGATTACTTTGTCAAAGCAACGTCGACCGCAGCCCGTCGATGAATGGGTTTATTTATCTCGAGTTTATTTATCATCCGTGCTTCGGAGGGTCAGATGGCGCCACTGCCACGTAAATATTGCGCTGCGTATTAAAATTATTTTTGAACTTCAAATACTTGCTATTTGCAATAAATACTATCATATATTGTAGTAAAGTTCATGATTCATAAGTGATATTGTTTGTGACAATTAAATACAGTGATTAAACTGTGAAATTAATCTATAAACTATATGGTCGTTAGTGCGAAAGTGTAATTGACCAAATTATAATATATCAATATATCAATACAAAACTACAAACAGTGACTAATATCATGGATTATTAAGTGTGCAATACAAATGTGAAAACATTTTCAATAAATAAAAAGCCAAAAGTGATTATACATCAAAGGTAAATAAAAGGATTTTGTAAAGAGACAGTGAAATATTCGTAACAAAAGATCTATAGTGCGAACTGACAAATTGTGAGTATTGATATATATTATAAAAAGTACATTTATTACCAAAATTAAAAACAAAGTACAAAAATAGTGCAATCCTCATAGTACGTTTAAAATTTAATTCCTACCTGCAAGCCGCTATATACCAAACGACCTTTGGACCCAATTCATGTATATAAGCAAGACGTTTAACAATACATCTGAAAATTCGCCGTAGAAGTAGTGCGATAACTTGGCTCAGTCATTAGAAAAACAATAATTGAACCCAAATATCCCAGATCGCGCCCAGAGCGCGTAATAAAACTTTTTGCGATTTGAATTTAAATTTTTGATAAGAGATACAATTTTTGAAGATAACTAATGAAAAGAAAGATATAAAAATACTTCTTAGTGACGAAATATATTTATGACTATAGATATCTTAGATTATTAAAAGATGACAAATTTCTGTGAGAAATGTAAAAGTTTAATTACGGCTCGAAACTTTATTATATGTACAGAATGCAATAAAAAATTTCACTTGCAATGTACCAGTATATCAGAAAAGTTATTTTATTTGATGTCACCAAAAAGAAGAGGAAACTGTCGCTGCGATCCTTGTCGGTACAAACCTGAAATAGAGGCCGCTGCCTCAACCTACAAAATTAACGTTCCAACTGAAAATTCATTTGAAAACTTAGATGAAGAGAGAATTTCTGATGGCGGGCGAGAGGATAGGGAATTTATTACGATTCGGAAAAAGAAAAAAGTCCCTCTACCCGACCTATCATGTTCTTGTTTGTCTCTTAACGACTTAAATGACACACAACAGGAAGAAAACCGTATATTTCAGTATGACAAAACTTTTCATAGCCTCACAGATATTACTACTAACGAGAGTATACTCATCGAAGAGTTAAAAGAGAAAATTAAAAAGCTACAGGCAGATTTAATTATTGCACACAACGAAATAGATAATTTAAATTCAAACAATAGACAATTATCAAAAAAAATAGAGGAGCAAGGTAAAATTATAAAATTGTATAAGACGATAAGTATTGACAACCTCAATGTATCCACTAAACCCAAAGGACCTTATGTATCTACACCTATTAAGAGCTACAAAATACAGAGGAAACAGTGTTGGAAAGAAAAAGCGTCAGTTTTTCCGAGGACGAATCCTACGAACTCTCAAGATAAACAAATGACCCCACCGATACGACCGCGGGAGAACGAACATTGTACAAACACTATATCCAAGGAAGTCCACACTGCTATTACAAATAACGTAATACAAGCGAAAAAGAAGCTGTGCTTAATCAGCAGTATCACTCGCAATAAAACTGCTAGTACAGTGAGGAACTACTTCGAAGCTTATGACATATGCCACTATCGCGTTCCAGGAGGAGGTGCAAAACAACTAATAAGCGGATTGCAAGATAAGCTTAGAGGATTTACTTCCTATGACTGTTGCGTTATACTGCTGGGTGAGTCGGATTTCAACCAATCGGGAAACTATAGAGACTTAGTGATTGAAATGCAACAAGCGATGTTATCTGTTTCACATACTAATGTAATACTATGTCTGCCAACATACAAATACTCCTACTCTGCCCATATCTTCAATACGAGAATAGAGACATTTAACAAATTAATTAGCAATGATAATTATGAGCATGGATATTGTTATATAATTGATTCTAACAAAAATCTCCAATGTTCGTTTAATATGTTTTCACAATATAATAGTTCTATAAATGACAAAGGTTATAAAGTAATTTTAAATGACATAAATATGTTATTATTGAATATTGACTATAGATTAAATCACAAAAGCTCTCAGATTGAGGATATGAATGACCATGATACTTGTTCCTTTCGTGCCTAAAGACTGTAATGATACAACCAGCCAAAATACTGACTATATTGCAGCTAGACATGGTTTGAACTTAGGAATATTATATCAAAATATTAGAAGCTTTTACAACAAAAAACACCTTATAGAGTATATTACAGACAATAACAAAAACGTATTTGCTCTTTGTTTAACAGAAACATGGATAACAAAGAATAAAATTGATTTATTACAGATACATGGTTTCAACTGTGCTGCATCCTTTTGCAGACAGAATTATAACGGCGGTGGTGTGTGTATTCTGTTGAGGGAAGACATTGTGTTTAATACACGTAAAGATATCATTAACATAAGCACTGAATTTATTTTTGAGTTAAGTGCAGTTGATGTTCCTAGGTTTAATCTGGTTATAATTGTTTTATACTGGCCTCAGAAAAACAGGAACTCTGAATTATTTCATAGTTCGTTAGAAAAATTACTGCAGATTCTAACGTCGAAAAATGCAAATAGAAATATTCTTATCGGCGGTGATTTTAACATTAATATATTGGACGAAAACAGTTTGACATACAATTTAATCAATCAATTTAAATGCCATAATTTTTTATGTGTTGTAAATGAACCTACCAGAATAACAAAACATTCTACTACATGTATTGACTTAGTATTCACAAACTTTCGTGATAAAAACTTAAACATCCAGGTGAAAGATTACGGTCTCTCAGACCACAAGGGTGTCTTAGTTTCGATACCTATTAAATATACCACAGACAATAAAAAATGGTTTAAAGAAATAAGAAAATTCAATAAGACTAATATAAAACAATTTAAAACAAAATTAGAATCAATAGACTGGAATAAAATTATAAAAAATGACCAAAATATAAACGTAAATTTCGCTATGTTTCAAACAACTTTGACAGAGTTGCTAAATGATTGCATCCCAAAGATAAGAATTCGTTATAGTTATAATTATAAGAACACCTGGTTGACGACTGGTTTGAGAGCATCCTGCAGACATAAACGACTATTAAAATTATTGAATTCACAAATTGAAAATTCTATTTTAGACAAGCACTATAAACAGTATGAAAAACTTTTAAAGCGAACAGTAAAAAAATCAAAACAATTAGATTATATAAGGAAACTTCAAAAATCTGATAATAAAATTAAAACAATGTGGCATATTGTAAAAGAGCGCACCGGTAAACTTCCTAAAAAAGCAATACAAAACGTAAAACTAAAAGTCGATAATACTCTAATGGAGAATCCATTAGAAGTTGCAAACTTATTTAATAATCACTTTGTATCAGTAGGTAGTGATGTGCATGCTTGCGATGGAGGAGGTATAAGCTCGTCTTCGCTTGCCGCCGGGAGACCGGTCATAAATGCCGCAACCAATTCCATGTATATACGGCCGATTGATGTACGCGAAGTTCACGGTATAATACGCCGACTAAAAAATAAAAAAAGTACCGGTTTTGATGAAATTCCACCATTTTTAATTAGGCAATGTGCTAATGAACTGGCCATTCCACTGTCTATCTTAATTAACCAGTCCTTTGTAGAAGGAAATTTTCCAGATTTATTAAAAATTACCATTGTCAAACCTGCACACAAAAAAGGTGATTTAACAGACTGCAACAATTATCGCCCGATAGCCCTGTTATCAACATTTGCTAAAATATTCGAAACTGCAATGGCAGTACGCCTGACAGCATATTGTGAAAAATTTGACATCTTAAATGATAGCCAAAATGGTTTTCGTAAAAACAGGTCGACGTCTCTGGCAGTTTATAAGTACATCCAGGAAATATTAAACACAATTAATTTGAAAAAATATGCGGTGGGAGTGATGTTAGACATGAGCAAGGCTTATGATAGAGTCTCGTATAAAATTCTTTTAAATAAGCTTTACGGAATTGGGGTGAGAGGCATAGCCTATGATTGGTTTTCCTCCTACTTATCTCACCGTGTTCAGTACGTCGAACTGGAACACTATGACTATGAGAAGAATCGGATAACAACGGTAAAATCAAACACTATAGACGTTAAAAAGGCTATACCTCAGGGGAGCGTCATCGGTTGTATATTATTCTTAATATATATAAATGATTTACCGGAAGTATTAAACGAAATGAGTGTGCTATTTGCAGACGACCTGTCGGTTATAGTTTCATGCTCTGATGAAAACGAACTAGAACCGAAATTAAATAGACTAATGGCAACTATAGTCAGCTGGTTAAGAGACCACAACCTTGTCGTAAATTTTGAAAAGTCAAAAATAATGCAGTTCAAGCCATACCAGAAGGCACCACTTAATCTAGCGTTTACATATAACGACATGCCGATAGAGTGTGTGAATTCATTTACGCTCCTGGGTATAAGGATAGATACAGGCATAAATTGGAAAAGTCATATACAGCATATATCTGGCAAACTATCTAGTTTTATATATGCATTGTCACATTTAAAAAAGACAACCGATCTTAAATCGGCATTGTCTGCATACTATGCTTATGCGCATGCTTGGCTGTGCTATGGGGTAATACTATGGGGCAATAGTGTTGATATTCAAAGCCTCTTTCTATTACAAAAAAAGTGCATACGTGTCCTTGCAAATATTGATAGATTCGAAAGCTGCAAGTCTTATTTCAAAGAATTTAAAATATTAACATTAACTGGCCTGTACATTTTAGAAATTTGCAAGTTTATAAGAAAAAACGAACTATTGTTTCCTCTCGCAAGAGTAAATAGTTCTCGTAATCTCAGACCACAAAATAGGATAGCATTTCCAAATTCCAAATTAAAAATATATATGGAAGGACCCTACGTAAGCGCAATTAAAATATATAACAAAATTCCCCAAGATATCAAAATTGAAAAAGAAACTGAACCATTCATAAGAAAACTTAAAGATTACTTAATACAACAGAGCTTTTATAATCT
Source organism: Hypsopygia costalis (assembly GCA_937001555.2). Classification (NCBI taxonomy): domain Eukaryota; kingdom Metazoa; phylum Arthropoda; class Insecta; order Lepidoptera; family Pyralidae; genus Hypsopygia; species Hypsopygia costalis. Next base: position 4,625,802 of record OW443355.2, read on the forward strand.
GCAGGAATTTTTTGAATCAAGTAAATGAATACCATAGGGCCATAGAATGAGATTTGTATATGACATTCTAATGTAGTAGTTCTAATGTAGTAATAATACAATGTGACTTTAAAATTAATACTAATAATCTTATCACATAATTGGACAATTTAAATAATAATTATAATAAAAAATTAATGTATATGTAGTATGTAACTATTTTCGTACCGAATATAATTTAATAACTTTGACATTAATATTGTGAATAACGTCTGAAATTTTATAGTATAATTTTATAATCAAATTTTATTAATAATTTAATTTTATATCCATAAAATATACATGTATAATCCATTAGATGTTTAGATATAAGTTTTGCTGTGCCCTACCAGGGTTCATGTTTGGAACTAACTACATATTGTGAGAACTGATGTACAACATGAAATGCAAATAAAGAACTTGAAACTTGAAACTTGAGGGCATGTTAAACCGTCGGTCCCAGTTGTTGTCTTTTAAGACGACAGTCGTTAAGCCCAGTGAGTGGCCTTTGGTCTGCTTGAAAATACTGGCCTCCGCCAATCCGCAGTTGAGCAGCGTGGGGCATGCTCTGAACGCCTTCGATTGAGGGGAGGCCCGTATCCCAGCGGTGGGATGATTATGAGTTGATGCCCAAATATTACTACCAATTCATTTTTTTTTTTATACTACGTCGGGTGGCATCGCAGCGTCTCCTTTCTTTCTGGTGACCTCACTCACTCGCAGGAACCCAACAGCCCTCAAGGGAACCGTTATTTGGCTGCGGTATTCTGTGAGGTGGAGGCACATTTCCCAGTCGGGTAGCTTACAATTACGCTCCCTACCTCTCTTTTCGCCAGAGCTTCGTTTGTCTGTCAGCAGGGCGCAACGCGTGCAGGTGAAGTTGGCTTTGGTTCAAAGACGTTGATGAACCACTGACACCCCAAAATTCATATTATTGAAATCGATGAGTTAGTTAACAAATCAATGTTTTATGTCCCCAATAGTGTTAGATATTTAAAATCCGTGGCGCACGGCAGTTGAGCTTCACTTGACTAGCCATCTCTTTGGGCTTTTTATGCCTCATATTCCTGTCACATTGCTAAGAGGGTAAGTCGAATTCCAAAAGCTTCCTACTCCTCATAATTACTTCTGACTAAATTTGTTGTGAGTTCCAAGGCAGTCGCAGTTTTAGCCCCGGGACTGCAATGGAATTCATTGATCATTGTATTTTTGGCGGTCGCCGCTGTTAATCCTGGCTACACAAGAGACACTGTGGCGGGAATGTGTGGTGGGCCCCCGTCACGGTACCAAGTGTGTTAAACAATAAGATGTTATCAGTAAATGTACGGGCCACGGCCCGCCCATCTTGCATCAATACGTCAACAGTTTAAATACGCGGCGCTATGCAAAATGAAGCGGCGCGAGCTCACACTGTATCTTAATAATCATTTATCTACTCACTGAAATTTACACATTAAAAAACTAAACACAGTATCTTAAGAGGGGGTATAAAGGCAAATTGTCAATTTTTGATTAGATGTATACCGTAAAACATAGGCCATTAATTACCCGAAAAAAAATACAGATATTACAATATACTTAAAAGGGATTGGTCTGACTGAAAACATAAAATATGAATGTTTTATCGATAGAAATAAATCACGAAGTTACGTCTAATTTTCAACTAAACCTAACTTTTCATCAATATGGTTCGTACTAGCGAACCCATATTTTAATACGTAGTATAAAATTATATTACTAAGCGATTTTACTAGCGATTTTCTTTAAAGATGTATATTTTACGCGCAATTAAAATAAAACGAATTCGGCGCTTACTACGTTCTTATTTGGCTCAGAACGCTCACGTCTGTCGCACCCGACCTACGGCGACAGGCATGTTTTATTTCATCTATCAGTTGTGATCACTCCGTTGAGACGAGAAGACTGTGTTTCTGTGCTCCGGACCGAGAATATACTTCGTTGAAAATATGGCAAACAAATTTTTTTTTTATACTACCTCGGGTGGCAGACAAGCATACGGCGTAAGCATAGGCGGTTACCAACACCCCAACTAATAATTGAAATATTGAGAGAAATTGTAAACTAATAAATAATTATTCTTGCAAATAATTAATATTGAATGTGAGATTGATTATTGTTTCGTTGATGAGAAGATTAACCTTGAAATATCGACCCTCGCGCGTCCGCTATAGAGCTCACAATACAATGCACAAACGGTGGACTAATGTCGGTACGAGTAGTATATGCAAAACAAAACGATACTTTTGACCACTCGAGTGCTGGTGCCCGTATGTAGTCACGATTTTTACAGTAACTTATACAGTACATAATTTAAAAAAAGAAAAACGGGTTGCACTCCGGTAGTACAGGCAGAAGCGAAAATATTAACGTTGCGCATTTTTGAATATTTTGGAATGGTTACGGAATGTCTCACGAATTGCTTTATTTATCAGTATAAAAGTATGGACTATCATTTATGTGGTAAAACACAATATTCATTTATTGCGCTATCGTACACAAATATGATAATTTATATTACACTAGCTGACTCGCGCAACTTCGTCTGCTTGAGCTGCGTCTCTCAACGCTCTGTGCGTTGAGAGTGAAGCGTAAGCTTACCACTTGAAAGGTTATGGTGAGCCAATTTTAAAAGATGGACACATACTATCACGGACTTTTTTTTAGATCTTTTTAAGGTGAATAATTCCGTCGTATATAATTGTTAGACAGTAGTGGAGGCTAAAATGGACCTGATGATGATGATGATGATATAATTGTTGCGAAACTTGAACTGTTTACGCAGCGCACGCAACGGCAGCTCTCAAAAGGAATATTTTTTCCCATTTTTGCAACATTTTTCATTGGTGCTCCGCTCCTATTGGTGATAGCGTGATGTTATCTGTTATAGAATTATAGCCCACACCTTTCTTCGAAAAATAGGCTATCTAACGCTAAAAGATTTTTTCAATTCGAATAAGTAGTTCCTGAGATTAGCGCGTTCAAACAAACAAACAAACTCTTCAGCTTTATAATACCTCAATATTACCTCTTCTCCTACGCCGCGCCGGCGGCCTACCCTCCCCTCGTCTTACGAATTTTCGATCAGGTCACGTGTCCTGACGCAAGTTTAATATTTTTTACCCATCCCAAGAAGTGCACGACGCTGTTAATGCTACGTACGACCAATGGAGCGATAGAACTCTTACAGTCATATATGTTATTAACGGATCATTCTCTGTTGCGACTTGAGGAGACGTTTTCAGAGTAAAAGTTGTTTACATATAAATTCTTCAACACGTAAATAAAAACCTTTAAGAATATCGTGATTTAAAAATAAAATAATAGAAGTAATTTCAGTAATTATAAATAAATCCAAACTAATATTATAAATGTGAAAGTGTGTTTGTTTGTTTGTCCTTCTTTCACGTCGAAAGTAACAAACGGATTGACATGATTATTTTTTGAGATAGTGACCTGGAGAGTGACATAGGCTACTCTTTATCCCGGAAAAACATCTTATTTCCGCGGGAAAAAATAAAATTTATAATCATTTGTCCTTCCATTACGTCGAAAGGAACCCATGTACCTACATATTTTTTTTAACAGGGATAGTTTACGGCCTGGAGAGTGACATAAGCTACTCTTTATCTCAGAAAAACACCACGTGAAAAAATATTTTTTTTATAAATATTTGTCATTTTTTCACATCAAAAGAAACCTAAGTGCGGACATGATTTTTTTAAATGGGGATAGCTTACGGTCAGGAGAGTAATACAGGCTACTTTTTATCCCGGAAAAATATCTTATTGCCGTGGGAAAAAATAAACTTGGTAATCATTTGTCCTTTTTTTACGTCGAAAGAAACCTAAATGCTGATATGATTTTTTTAACAGGGATAGTTTACGATCTGGTGAGTGACATAAGCTAATATTTATCCTGGAAAAACATCTTATTTCCATGGGATTTTTTTTACATAAAAATTTGTCCTTTCACGTCAAAAGGAACCGAAGTACGGAATATGATTTTTTTAATGAGGATAGTATACGGTGTGGAGAGTGACGTAGGCTAATTTTCATCCAGGAAAAACATTTTATTCCCACGGAAAAAAATATAGTGTATAATAATTTGTCCTTCTTTCACGTTTACATACATACATACTTACTATGTTTTGTGTTTGATTTTAAATCCTTCGTCGTCAGAGGGCGTGGGTTTGATCCCCGCAGAGGGCAAACATTTATGTGGTGAACAATCTTGAGTGTGGTCGTTCCATCCATACTAATATTATTAGTGTATATGTAAATTCGTTTGTTTGTTATTTCTTCACGCCTTCACTATGCAGCCGAATATCATTAAAATTCGCACATATTGGTACTTCTTTTTATCCCACGAAGTAAAAAAATTACAACAAGAAAAAATATACACACAATGGCAGTCCTCCTAGACCACGCGGGCAAAGCCGCGGGTAACAACTAGTAAATAAATAAATATTTCTGGACAATTTACACAGCGCCATCTAGATCCAAATTAAGCGCAAAGATTGTGGGTTCTAGACAACTGATAAATGTACTTAAATACATTTTTTTTCGTAAGTACATACTTATAATATATGTATTATATATTATTATATTATAATAAATGTATTTAAGTAGAAAACACCCAGACCAAGGCTCCTGTTCTTAACGCAATGCTTGATTTGTGCGGGAATCGAACCCGCGACCTCGGAGTCAACGTGGCCAATTCGAACCATTCGACCACCGAGCTCGTCAAATTAGGTGCTTATATTCTTTTATTGTTCTTTTTTTTTTTCAGATCAGCTTCTAATTTAAAGAATATTTCGGCAACTGATGACTATGAAAGTTTGGCACATATCAATTCCACTAAAAATCGTACATAATAGATGTACCGACTCGCACTTAGCCAGTATTTATCTGATTATTTTAGGTATACTGTGCAAAAAAACGCAGGGCGGTGCGGGGAGATCTTTTCATTCCGAGCGACGGACGTGTGCGGGACGTATGAAGCGCGCGGGTGAAATCTGATATTTTTCTAGCTTTATGCGCGCTCTTAATGACAGTCTTTACGCACAAGCTATCAAAATAAATTTAAAAAGTTATTTTTCGATACAGTTGTCATACGGACAACTGTATCGAAAAATAACTTTTTTTCCATTTCGATACTGCTTCAGCCCTGGAAACAGGTATTTTAAACAGGTTGCAATGCAAATACATTGCAACTTTGCAAAATTTTTCTACATAATCTGTGAACGTGGCGCCGCGCGGCGCGTCGCGCATTAGCACTACGCATGCTCGATCTGCAAATGGATTTTTATGTAAGAAATAAAGCTGTTAAATTAATTTCATGGTTGTATTTAAAATATTACTAGCTGGCCCGGCGAACTTCGTACCGCCTAATTGTCAATGAATGTCGTGGTATACATATTAGTTGAACAAAATTTGATGTCTTGAAATTAATATAATGAATAATAGAAAATAATAGAGAAGCACGATGGCGTCATTGCGCGTGTCAGTCTAATTGTACACGCAAGTTAAGCAACGTCAACCGTCTCGAGCTCCTCCGTGCTTCGGAAGGTACGTTAATCCGTCGGTCCCGGTTGTAATCATTAGATTAACTCGAGGTCCTCCGTGCTTCGGAGGGCACGTTAATCCGTCGGTCCCGGTTGTTATCATTAGATTATCTCGAGCTCCTCCGTGCTTCGGAAGGCACGTAAGACGTCGGTCCCGGTTGTTATCATTAGATTATCTCGAGCTCCTCTGTGCTTCGGAAGGCACGTCAGCTGTCGGTCCCGGTTGTTATCATTAGATGGCAGTCGTTAAGCCAAGTGGCCTTTAGGCGGCTTGAAATTACTGGCGTCCGCCAACTCGCAGTTGAGCAGCGTGGTGGAGTATGCTCGAAACATATTCAGTTGAAGGAAGACCCGTATTTAATATTACCCAGCAGTGGGTAAATATTATCCAGCAGTGGGTAAATATTACCCAGCAGTGGGTAAATATTAAGTTCAGTATTTTACTATGTCACAAAATAAAGTACCATGACACTTGACTACCAATTAATATTCATTTTCAAGCATTCATTCATAAACAATTTTCAAAATAACAACGGACAACTTTCGCGACGTAAAAGTTAGACCAATCGATTTGACATTCAATTGAAAATCAATAAATATCCCAATCCGTTTTCAAATTTAATTTTTCGACAATTTTGTCAATGTTTTAATACTTATTATCCTATACCCACATTTCTGAACGCACGCATACATTTTACGTACGCACGTTAACGTCACGTTTGACAGGTCCGACATCCACGAACATTTTGTATAGAAAAATGATTTTACTTTTATTTTATTTTTTTCGTAAATTTTCCAATGTTTTTAATAGTTATTCTGCTATTCTGGACGGAGACAAATCCAACAAATCAAAAACCATGGCAATCGATCCAGCCGTTCTCGAGTTATAAGTGTTGTAACAAACACGACTTTCTTTTATATATATAGATTATCATATATTTCATGAGATTATATAAAGTAGTGTATGAAACTGCACATAATAAGGTTTTACAATGCTCGTGTGGTCTATTATATGTGGTCTATGATAAACTCACACTCGTATTTTAAGAACCCTTATTATGCAACAGTTTCATGAACTACTATTATCAATTACAATAAAATCCGTTCCATATTACATATCACTATCAATCTACAACCTATCAATCACAGCTGAGTATTCAGTAACAATCGTTACAGTAAAAATTGTTTGTATGTCCGTTACAGAATCGGATGACGACGAGATAGTGAACAAAATAAAATCGGAAGATATCAAAATAGAACCGGATATATATGACGGTAAGTTCTTTTTGCCCGCACCGACAATCCCGACATGTTCTAAAACGTTACCCTCCCGTCTTCAGCAGTCGCGTAGGAGGGAATAAATGATTGAACGAATGAATGAACGAAAAATGATTGAATGAATTAACGAGTGAGTGAATGAACGAACGAATGCGAAAATGAATGAACGAATGAGTGAAAGAACGAACTAGTGAGTGAATTAATGAGTGAAATAACGAACGAACGAATGAGTGAATGAATGAACGAATGATTGAGTGAATACTTTATTTGAACATTTTACAGTCATAGAGGGTAACGTTTTTCTAGCATAAGTATGTATAATTTTTGGCACACTTAACAGCATAAGGTGTTATTAGATTCGTCTCAGCTGTGAGAGTGTCATAGGGTATTTTTTTAGTACAGCGCTAGTAAAAAATTATATAATAACAACAACAACATGAAGGAGGAGCTATGTTTGGGGTTTTGTAAAGGCTGGGGAAGTACCTCCACCTCATACAATACCGCAGCCAAATAACAATTCCCTTCAGGATTGTTGTGTTCCTGCGAGTGAGTGAGGTCACAAGAAAAGAAGGAGTTGCTTCGATGGCAGTGATCATGTTGCGAGCGTTAATATGGCTACGGTAGCCGCTTCGAATCAAGCGGGCCGTATGATTGTCTGCCACCATGCGTAGTATAAATCGAACCGAGAACGAAAAAATGCGACAGAAATTCAATGTTGTCGACATAGCTCTCCAGATCAGCAAGCTGAAGTGGCAATGGCCTGGCCACATTTGCCGAGTCAATGATAGCAGCCGAGGAGTAAAGACTCGTATCGTTCGTCACAATGGTAGAGGTGAGGTGAGGTAGAGGTGAGGTATAAACGTGGGACGCCTCCTCTCTGACTGATGACCTCAGAAAAGCGACTGAATGCAGAAAACGGAGGATCACGTTTAGTGGAAACTGGAAAGCATTGGGGAAGGCCTATATCCAGTAGTGGGTAGATACAAGCTGATGATGATGATGATGATTAATTAGTAGAACATTTAATACCTTTTTCCATTGCATGATTTATGAAAATAATAACGGAAATTAACTGGATCATGCATAAGGGTTTACATACCTTTATTATAGAGCAAGTGATATTGGCTTAAACCATTAATGTCCCTAAATTAATATACAGTTCAATGCGAGCCTAGACTAGCATACAATAAAATTACCCATCATAAGGTAAAAACTGTTTTTTTTATTGCAGACTCAACTATAGACCTATACAATGATCAACAACAACCATCCAGTTTACGGGAAACATTTGAAATTTCTGATGACGATGTAACACCTGATGATAATCGTAATCCTAAACCCGCGCGGAGATCATCACGGCCAATAGTTTATCGCGTCCGAGTCATGTGTCAGCACATAGAGACACAAACTGAAACACATACGAAAGATGCTGAAACTAACACTGATGACTTTGAAACATATCTTGAAAGTATAAAACGTAAACTGACTGAGAAAAAAGCTATCGTAAACGAAGATGTTTTAAAAACAATTAACGGAAAAAGTAATTCAGGAAGTAATAGTCCAAACGACAGTGAAAATGCAAGCATTATAAATAACGTTAAAGAAATTAGAGAAAGTAATAACGCTACCAAGGATCGAGGCGTAATTGGAATAGGAAAGGGATATGCCTCTCAATCAAATATGAAGACAAATAAACAGAACGGAACTGATGTGAACAAAAAAAGAAAAACTATATCCAAAACTGGAAACAGTTACTACAGATGCAGAATATGTTCGTGTTACTATGCATATTACAATGCTTTTCAGAAACACGTGAAATCTGCCCATAAAATGAAGAAAGCCCCTTTAGATTCCATGGTACCATTCGGAGATCGATGCAACTTCTGCAAATTTAAATGTCAAAAACCATCTACTTATAATAGGCACATAAAAATAAAACATACGAATACGTATGATAAATTACATGAAATATCATCTAATTCTACTAATGATGAGGCACCAAATAAATCAACGTTCAATCTACAAAAGCTATTGAAGCCTTCGCCATCTAAAGAAAGTAAGGTTAAGTCACCAAAGGCAAATTTAAAGAAAAAAATTCAAGAGAAAGTTATTCCAAAATCTATTCTATTCCAATGCAATAAATGTCCTACTCATTTCTTAAGTTGCAAAATGGCCCTAACCCACGCTGACAAATGTGAAAAAGAAGATTGTACCAACAAGCAAATAATTGTTGCATGTCCAATTTGCCAAAGAAATTTCTTCAGTCAAAACATTGAAAATCATTACATCCAACATAAATACACCAATGCTTTTACGACCCATGTTTTGAACGAGAAGATTATCGACAAATATTTGTATAAATGTCCAAATTGTCAGGTATGTTTTAATGAAAAGAAATTTAGGTCGCACAGGATTAAAAAAATGTGTCTAAAGAATAGAGATTATAGAAACATGGACTGTAACAGATGTGGATTGAAGATCGCTGAAGAGTGCTACATAGATCATGAAAGGCTTCACCAAGCTTGGAAATACGTAAGCGGCTTTTTTGTAGTGGTAGATGTTTTGATTTTTAATTCCAATTAAGATGTAATTAATGATGTATGAGACTTGTTATTGGCTGATTGATTGATATATTGTAATCATCTAAGTAACTTGTACTGTTGAGCTGTAAGCTATAAGACTTCCAAATATAAATGTATAAATAAATAAAAATGGGTGTGGAATAATCTCACGCAGAATCGTGTGGAATAATCTCATTCAAACGTCCGTAGATTCTGCGGAGCAGCGAGCTCGTCTTTTAGCCGTATCAGAGTGGGAGTCGGGGCTCTAGCTGCAGGCTTTGCCTTCGTCTAATGTAGGTAATTTGCTAAACTACACCACATTTCGTTTGGCTACATGCCTCCGTATCGTGGCTCCTTGTATTGTCCCTCATCGTTGCCCGTGTGGTCACGCCGTCGACCAATTCAGGCACCACGGCCTTTCCTGTCCTAGAAGTGCTAGACGTTTAGCACGTCATGCCGGCTTTAACGATATAATTCGTCGGGCTCTTGTCAGCGTCTTCGCCCCTGCCGTTCTAGGACCGAACGGCTTGGCTCCTGACGATGGCAAGAAACCAGATGGAATGACTTTAGTGCCCTGGAGGTTGGGGCGTGCCTTAGAGTGGGATGCCACTTGTGTTGACACTCTGGCTCTCTGGCAGGTGGGAGGCCACCTCCCAGTCACTGAGTCTAAGGCCGGTACGGCTGCGACGTCAGCAGTGTCACTCAAACGGCGCAAATATGCTGGTCCAGGTCGCGCGGTGGTTTAAGATCGCTCCGCAAAAGTAGAAGGGGTATGCGCAGTGTTCAGTTTCTAGGTCTATTTGGCGGAGCGGAGGAGAGAGGGGGGCCGGCGCGACAATACCGACGCGTAATTGGTTGATCAGTCGCACTTTACCTCCCCTCCCTGCGTCCGCGCGTCTCGTGTCTCTTGGGTACTGTTGCGTACAAATTGTTTTCCGTATTTAGTACATCTCGTAGTGAAAAAAATGCCTAAAAATAAAGTTTTAACACGGCAAGCCAGGAAAATGGTTTACGACCTGAATTGTTATATTAAAAAGGAAACGAAAACGTGCCTTCAGATCTGTGGTCCTCCTGTTTTAAAAAATGGTTCGATCGCATGAAAAAATGTTTAAAATGTAAAGGAGAGTATTTTGAAAAGCAATAAACATAATATTTTGGTTATAACATGTTGTTTATTATTAACTAAAACTTACTTTTGTTTTTATTTTTCTTAATATACTAGCAATAAATCACAAGCAAAAACTAGTGTTATTATAATTATGTTAAGTTACTAAGGATCAAAAAAAGAAAATAAGAAAAAAAAAACATTTTTTCTTAGTAATTTTGTGTGCGATTGTACACATGCGCCAATTGCCCCCACTATTTTTACCGAGCGATCTTAAAACACTGCGCGACCTTGTACTTTCATATTTGAGCCGTTTGGGGAGGCCCTAACGTCCTTAACGTTAGTCACGTCCTTAACGTGTCTAACGTTAAGGACGTTAGGGTCCAACGTCCGAGTCGAGTCGAGGCTTCATGCGACCATTACACTGCTCAGAGGATTAGCATTGCTATTCAGCGAGGTAATGCTGCCAGCATCCTTGGTACGCTACTGACGGGCAACGATTTGGGGGAATTTTTTAAGTTATAATTTTTGTTTTGTTTCTTTTCTTATCTTTTTTTTATATTTCTTTGTATATATTAAATTTAGTAATATAGATCATAGCATAGTTTACATATATAAATAAATATAAAATCAGGACAAAATAATCAGTCATCTTTTGTATAAGTCTCATTAAAATAAACACAGTTCAATATTTATTAATTTATTTTATTTTATAAAACAAAGAAGGGATGTATTGTTGTATAAGATGATAGTACAATGGGGTGTGTTCAGAGGAGTTGTTTGACATGTTGCCCACGGCCTCCTTCTACAGTCGCACCGCTCGCTATCGACAGGGAATTCATCCTCACACATTGGAGCTTAAGTGGGCGCCTGTTGTGAGGTTCTAGAGAAGTTTTCTTCCGCGTACTGTTTTTTGTTTATACTACGTCGGGTGGCAGACATGCATACGGCCCGCCTGATGTGATGCGGTTACCGTAGCCATATTAACACTTGCAACACAAAATATCGCGCGCCGCCATCCCCACTGCCAACGCAGCATCTCCTTCCTTTCAGGTGACCTCACTCACTCGCAGGAACACAACAACCCTCAAGGGAATTGTTATTATGGTTGCGGTATTCTGTGAGGTGGAGGTACATTCCCCAGTCGGGTAGCTTACAATACGCTCCCTACCTCTCTTTTCGCCAGAGCTTCGTTTGTCAGTCAGCAGGGTGCACAGCTTGCAGGTGAAGTTGGCTTTGGTTCAAAGATGTTCATAAATCACTTACTCTCCAAAATACTGTCAAACTGTGGAATGAACTGCGCGTCGAAGTTATCTCAGGAGACTAATGAATGGGTTCTTCAAAAAGGGCGTGAAGAGGTTATAACAGGATCGGCAACGCGCATGTGATGCCCCTGGTGTTATAGGCGTTCATAGGCTACGGTAACTGTTTTCCATTAGGCGGGCCGTATGCTTGTTAACCACTTTAGTGGTAAAAATATTTTTGAAAAAAATATTGAACCGCCTTCAAAAAGATAATAAGAAACTCACTAAAAAGAAAAAAAAATATCAAACTTATATTTTTAAAATAAAAATAAAATGTTTTAAAATAAGATATTTACATGATAATAACTAAATAAAAATAAAAAAACCTTATTTAACGTATCTCCTACACGTATTTTATATTTTTCTATATGCACACAATTTAGCTTAATAGGTATTATTTATCTATTAACTTATTTATCTATTAACAATATTATTTTAAATACTACCAACTGGGTATTACAATGGGTAGGTCAAGTAAATGTGCAGCCAGTATGAGGAAAAAATAGGAATAAAGTTAGAAACAAGAATTGAAAATAAGGAACGATTAGCAAACGTTCCCAAGAATCACTTTTGGCTCGAAATGAAAGGCTATCGCAAATGAGAAAACAATGGCGAAGTAAATCGTGAGTACTCAGCTGTGACAGAGCTACTACCACGACTTATTTTTTGATAGGCGGTCTGCAAATATTTCCGTTAATTATGAAACAGCAACAGCATTCAATGGTCATCTCGAGGATGACAACAGTAGGGAAGGTTACCCTAACTTAAAAAATGCTTTATTTTTCGAACGTAATGTTCACACTGACGGAATATTAACTTGCAATGCTGTTGCAGTGCATTGCAGGAATGAATCGGGAGTGGTGTCATATTTGTTGTTCGGTCCCCGTGCCCGCGGCGCTTGAGAAATCTCATTTCTGACCAAGACCGGTAGGTTTATCTGGGTTCAATATTGTACCCCTATATTTTTATTCACGACCTTCCATCATCAGAACACCTGATTAGGTACTAATAATATAACTAACAGTCTGAATATGCGTACAGTAGTGAAAGATATTTTGAAAAATGGAAAAATCCACCTGCCACCCTAGGTGGGATTTGAACCCACGACCTCTCGATGACCGGTCGAGTGCTCTTCCAACTGAGCTACCAGGAAGGTTTGTGTTGCTGACGTATTTTTGCATCTTATATTTCTACTGTGTAAGTCACAGTGTGACGTCATCAACCTATTAAGTAATTACACTACTAAACTAGGCATAGCAGTCCATCGTTGCAGATGAAATTCAGCTATTTTTTGATAACACCAAACTAATTAAATTATTATTATTTAAATAGAAGTCTTGGCCAACTTGCCAAATAAATATATTTTGAAAAATGGAAAAGTGTTGCTGACGAATTTTTGCATCTTATATTTCTACTGTGTCACAATGTGACGTATTAAGTAATTCTATTTTTCAAAATATATTTATCTGGCAAGTTGGCCAAGACAACTATTTAAATAATAATAGTAGTGAAAGAATTATCCTTTAACTCCTAACCACTGAGGAGTTGACCTTCCTTCATCAGCTCAGCCACATATGGCCCTCCCTGCTCCCCCTTGGCGACGCTCTTGGCGGTAGGACTCCTGGTTGAAATAAACACAGTTGTCAGTCGTCAATTTAATTTATTTAATGAAGCAAAGAAGGATTGAGTATATCTACTGAGGTGGCGGCAGTGCGACACTTCTCGCCAACCATCGTAGCTGATGGATACTGTCTTTGTTTCTTGTTGATCCTGCCCACATGTGTCTAGGGTACCAGCAGTACCAGTTAGCTTGCGTTTTACAACCTGTAACAATAGTTATTTGTTATGCAAGGCTGCAAAGTTAATTTTTGGCGCGAGTACCTTGTATTGAAACCTGAGCAAGCGAAGGATTCTAGGATTGAGCCACGAGCGAAGCGAGTGGTTCAAATATAGAATCCTGAGCGTAGCGAGGGTTTCAAAGGTACGAGACGCTAAATAACTTTGCTGCCGAGCGCAACACACAACTTTTCACCTCACTAAAGCGAGGAAAATGTTAGGTGCAAGAAAAACAGTTTTAATAAATATTAATTTATTTCAAAAATTAAAAGTAAAATTACTACAATTGGTAATATTGAACGAAACCAATGAGGTTCTATATATATGTAATTTATTGTACGAAACCTTTATTGAATAAAAATATTCGAATTTTAAAAACACTTTCCACGCTAGCGGATAAAGTGCGATTTTCCACGCAGATTTCGAATGATAAACAGAGCTTTTACGAGCTAGTGAGGTGAAAAACACATTTTAGAATATTTAGTCACCTGATTGGAATCTAGTCTTTATTGGGTTTACGGGGTTACTTGGACACATTTGAGAACATCTTTATCTTGACTAGTAATATGCATTTCGATATTTTCAGCTCGTTGTCCAGAAGCCAATTACAACATAGCAGTCGATGTCTTGTGACCATCAATTTTTTACCCATTAAATAAAATAAAATAATTCATTTGCTTTGTGGAAATCCACAAAGCAAATGAATAGAGGCTTATTAAATTCTCTGGCCTTCTCTATTATTTGTCGTAGTATGAGGATGTGTTCTCGAGTACCCTTTCCCTTTACAAATCCTGCTTGTTCAGGTGCTATTTGTGGTGAGATATAGGCTTGCAGCCGTGAATACGCTTGTATCCCATTTTTTTTTCGAATTGTTATTTAAAGACGTCACAATAATATAAATATAGGTGAAATAATTACTTCGATTGCATAAAAACTTCTCGAGATATGATAACTTGAAGATCACAATTTTGTTTGGACTATCCCGAAAACGCTCCATACAAAAGGCCACTACGGTATGACGTCACACCGTGCTATTTTATATGCATTAAATCAGAAATTTGTACGACAGCTATGTTAAATATTGCGTTTATGTAGCCAGTGCCGTAACAAAAGTTACAGTATTTTTTATTGTTTCTACAATGGTAATATTTATTTTTTATAATTTCATACCTTTAAAATGGACTTTCCCACTAAACTTTGACCGAACATAAAACACGTCGGACATAAGTTATTAAAATTTTAAGACCGCAGATCGTTCTAGTTTTATGTATTTTACGTTGCTGATAGAGAGTTTTTATAATTTTGTAACATGGGCAACAAGCCTATTTAGAATTTGAAGCATCACTTTACTCGCATGTGATATTAATGATATCAACCGGTAATTGTAGCATTTTTTTTGTGGACCCTTTCTTATGTTGAGGTATAAATAGAGAAAAAGACCTGTCCTCCGGCCATGAACCAGTATTCCATATTTTGCAACAGATATCATGCAGAATATCAATTCTATCTTCTCCTAGTATTTTAAATACTTCAATTGGGATTTCATCAGTTCCTATGGCTTTGTTGCACTTCAGGTGTTTTACAGCCGCTCGTACTTCGTCTGTCAAGATAGAAGGTTCACGTGATGAGAGACATTTGTATATTCGGAGCGTATACCGCAGCCAAATAACAATTCCTTGAGATTTGTTGTGTTCTGTGAGTGAATTAGGTCACCAGAAAGGAGATGCTGCGTTGGCAGCAGAGGTGGCGGCGCGTGAGCGATATTTTTATGATGCGAGCGTTAATATGGCTACGATCACATCAGGCGTACCGTATGCTTGTCTAAAAAAAATACCTATTTAATAAGAGTAATTTTTACAAAAAAAGAACCCTTTTAGTTTCGCGATGTTCGTCCAACTGTCTGTCTTGTGTGTATAATACTCAAGGGTTGTGGGTTCGATTCCTACAAAAGACAAACATTGTGTGCACCTTGCCGACTAGTGAAATAAGAAAAAAGAAGTCAAAAGAGAGCTAGGGTACAGAATATTTGTAAGCTGACTGACTGGGGAAGTACCTCCAACTCACAGAATAGGCATATGCACCACATGCATGTAAGGTTGGCTTTGGCTCTAAAAGTGTAAAGATTGTGGTGAGCCACTTACACCCTAAAATATGTCTAATTATTCTTCTTTTTCATTATAGTTTGCCCTTGGCTGTCACAGTCCCCTGTTCAGGATTACGCTGCCCGAGCTGCAATTCAGGATTATGAACAGAAGAAGGGGGCCCCTTCTTCTGTTCAGGGCTTCTGACCCCATTCCACCTCGCACCACACAACTCTCAACAACCAACCGCTGTATTTAAAAGTCCAACACTATACAACACAAGAATAAGTAGTTTTAAATACCCTCAATTTTTTTTGGCCATGTCTAATCAATTTAGCACAAAGATAAATACCTCACATTGACAGTGAGACGAGATAGAGATGGGCGTTGAATAAACGAACCGTTTTTTATACTGTTTTTTGTGCGTGAACGATTAAACTAGTTTACAGTTCACAGATAAACTAGTTTATTCTTCGACTGGTTGATGAGTCCATTGCGTCGCGTCGCGATCGTCTCGTCTCGTCTAGTGACTTGACAAATGAGATTTTCGTTCGTTTACGTTTACCAATCGTTTATGTGAAGAAATAGTGTTATCGACGACGACGTAAACTAGTCGAAAATTAGACTGTTTTTTTTTAAAACTAGTTCATCGTCGACGGTAAACGCAGTAAACGGTCTCGTTGCGTCGACTGTAAAATCGTCGACGACCCACCCACTATTAGTCGACGACGTAAAGTAGTCGAAAATTAGACTGTTTTTTTTTTAAACTAGTTCATTGTCGACGGTAAACGGTCTCGTTGCGTCGACGATGTAAACTAGTCGAAAATTAGATTGTTTTTTAAACTAGTTTAAAGTTGAGGATAAACGGTCTCGTTTCGTTGACAGCAAACCCGTCAACGACACATCACTCACTAGACGAGACTAGTACTGTAGCAAACCGTATGTATTCGGTACTGAGTAACGGGTGCACTGTCAAGTACGTAACGTTACTCACGAAATCATCTCGGTACTCGCATGTTTCGTATTTTTGGGTACAACTGTTTCAGTTGGCGCAAGTATCATTGGTTGATTGATGCGTTTACGGTTTCCTGATCGTGTGTTTTATTTTGCACATTCGCACTTATTTATTTGATGAATTAAAAAACGTACGTTACAAGGAATGATGTTTGTCCATTGAGATATAAGTACTACGTACTAGAGAAGCTATCTAATGTAATAGTTTTGTTCATTTTTAATTTTTTTTAAGCTAAAATCCGCTGAAGCGCTAAAACAATAAATATGTCGTCCAACCAAACAATTAAAACACAAAGCGCTAAAGCGCATCAAAGGTACACTCACAATGTGCCGTGATTGGTCGGTAGTATAATTTTACCCGTATAGATTAAGTAATACCATAGGTAATACAGAAGGAACGACATTTATACCTATCTTAATTTGGGGTGTAAGTAGTTCATCAATATCTTTGAACCAAAGCTATCTCCACCTGCACGCGGTGCACCCTGCTGACTGACAAACGAAGCTCTGGCTGAAATAGAGGTAGGTAGCGTAATTCTAAGCTACCCGGCTGGGGAATGTACCTCCACCTCAAAGAACATCGCAGCCATATAACAATTAGCTTGAGGGTTGTTGTGTTCCTGCGAGTGAGTGAGGTCACCATAAAGGAACGAAATGCTGCGTTGGCAGCGGGGGTAGCGGCGCGCGAGCGATATTTTATGTTGCGAGCGTTAATATAGCTACGATAACCGCTTCACATCAGGCGGGCCGCATACTTGTCTGCTCGTTCGTGAATAATCTGACGGTAACCACGTTTCTTCGCTGCGATTCTTCTGAACAAATCTTATCCATAGTTCTCTTGTTTCATGACATAGCTGAGGAAACCTTTAAATCCAAATAGTAATAAAAATATTATCTTTAATGCATTAACATTTTCTTATCGTCATTATTATATTAATGTTAAGTCCGTATACGTCGACAGTGTCACCTCTGCGCAAATAAATGCTAGCTAATTACTCTTTGACATTCACAAACATGGCCGTCCGCGTCGTCGCGTCGTCACGAGTAACAATTCATAAAATATACCTAATTAAAATAAGCATGCTTTAAAGATAATATTATATTGAACTTACTTGTGAAAGGTTATTCCTTGACTTTTACTTATGATTCTTGAGTTGTTAGAACAGTATCTCAATGCACACGAAGGCATATTTTAAGGAATAACTTCGCACTGGAGGCACCTCACACGTGTACGCGCTTGGCACAGACTAAGTGAGGTTAAGTGTACGCACCCAACGTCGTCTTACAAACAATCGCGTTGAAGTGTCTCCTCTAGTACGTAGTACTTATATCTCAATGTGTTTGTCTACTATTTTCATATTTTGATTTTTTTAATCCTTTATCCAAATTTTTGACGACTTGAATCAATTTTTTGGTTATTAAATTCTAATTATGAATTAGTGTTAATTGGTAATATGTTTATATTATTTGACATTTCAAGCACTCTAAAAGATGTTTTCTAAAAGTAACGAATACGGAATGATGCGATGCCGCGACATACCTACTCGCACGCAATGCGACTCGGTGCGTAATGTTATGAGTAATTAAAAGTAACGAGTAACGTAACGATACGAAACTAACGAGTACTAACTGAAAAAGTAACGAATACATACGGGTCAATACGGGTACGCTTTTTTTCGTTACTTTTACACCACTAGACGAGACACACACAGCTCCTCAACCTCTGCCAACTGGCCTTACGAGGCATCAACAGACGCGTGGTGTCTTTAAAAAATTCCAATATTGTGAATAATTAAACATATAACGTTAGTAGTATAAAATCTCAGACATAATAACATACGCTGAACAGCAAACCATAGCGCGATCTAAAATGACAACAA
Source organism: Hypsopygia costalis (assembly GCA_937001555.2). Taxonomy (NCBI): domain Eukaryota; kingdom Metazoa; phylum Arthropoda; class Insecta; order Lepidoptera; family Pyralidae; genus Hypsopygia; species Hypsopygia costalis. The sequence goes on from OW443355.2 coordinate 4,644,463, forward strand.
CGCCATCTAGGATTACTTTACAAAATCACAACGCATTTTATTTGAGAAGTGTTGAGAGGTAATTAACTGTTAAGCAATAGTAAAATTTGTCTAGCCTCAAAACACTTGATTAAAAATTAAAATATGTACATAATGCCCGTCGCTTTCGTCACTCACTAGACGAGACATCACTCACTAGACACATCACTCACTAGTAGTACTGTAGCAAACCGTATGTATTCGGTACTGAGTAACGGGTGCGCTGTCAAGTACCGAGTAACGAAACGTTACTCACGAATGCATTTCGGTACTCGCATGTTTCGTCATCACTGGTTGATGCGTGTATAATAGCGGTTTACTGATCGTGTGTTTTGTTTTGTACATACGCGCGCGCTTATTTATTTGATGAATTTTAAAAACGTACGTCTAACGTTACAAGGAATGATGTTTATTTATTATTTTTATTTTTTTAATCCTTTATCCAAATTTTTAAAGAAATTTGAAGCAGATCTAACGACTTGAATAATTTTTTTGCCTAATTATGAATTAGTGTTAATTGGTAATATTTTTATATTATTTGACATTTCCAGTACTATAGATGTTTTTTCTATGTAACGAATACGGAATTATGCGATGCCGCGACGTAATACCGTACCGCGACGTAGTACCGTACGCACGCAATGCGACACGGTGCGGTAACGATACGATAGTAACGAGTACTAACTGATAAAGTAACGAATACATAGGGGTGGGTACGCTTTTTTTCGTTACTTTTACACCACTACTCACTAGACGAGACACACACAGCTCCTCAATCTCTGCCAACTGGCCTTACGAGGCATCAACAGACGCGTGGTGTCTTTAAAAAATTCCATTAATATAATTATTATATTTATAATGTTAGTAGTATAAAATCTCAGACATAATAACATACGCTGAACAGCAAACCATAGCGCGATCTAAAATGACTCTAGGATTACTTTACAAAATCACAACGCATTTTATTTTGAGAACTGTTGAGTGGTAATTAAATGTTAAGCAATAGTAAAATTTGTCTAGCCTCAAAAAACTTGATTAAAAATTCCTAGTACCCTAGAACCTAGAGGCATAAACCGTAATGATGGTAAGAGGCCGGATGGTGCGACATTAGTTCCCTGGGAACGTGGGAGAACGCTGGTGTGGGATGCAACCTGTGTTGACACACTTGCGCCCTCTCACCTTAGTGCATCCGCTTTGAGAGCTGGGGCGGCAGCTGAAACGGCGGAACAAAACAAATGGCGTAAATATAAATACCTCTCAGGAGAATACATTTTTATGCCGTTTGGAGTCGAGACATTTGGTACATGGGCTCATCTGCGAAAAATTTTCTTTCAGTAATTTCATCAAAACTGGTTGCCGTCTCTGGAGACAGGAGGGCTGGCTCTTTCTTCGCTCAAAAAGTGAGCATTGCTATTCAGCGAGGAAACGCAGCCAGTGTTCTTGCCTCCCTGCCGCATGGGACCGATATTTTCGAGGAATAAGTATTTTGTTTTTCTTTTTATTCGTTTTATTTTTAAGTAGTCCTAAGATTAGATTATTTTTATTTACTATAAGTAGTTTAGTGTTGATTGGTTGTTATATGTATATTTCGTATGTAATTGAAAAATTAGATTATCAATATAAATAAAAATATTAAAAATTAAAATATGTACATAATGCCTGTCGCTTTCATATATAAATTGATATAAGTCGTAACAAAGTAGAGGTACTGGAAAGTGTTTCTAGAAAGATCAAATTAGAGCTTGATATAAGTAGTTCACAATAAACAGCATTTAAATCACTTGGTTATAAAGAATTTTTTGAAAAATTGAAAAATTCATCTTTCCCCAGTCTACTTCTCTTTTCGCCAGAGCTTCGTTTGTCAGTCAGCAGGGTGCGCTGCGTGCAGATGAAGTTGGCTTTGGTTCAAAGATGTTGATAGATCACTTAGACTCATTCAACGCAGTTCATTCCACAGCTGGAATGAACTGCCCGTCGAGGTTATCTCAGACTACAGCATGGGGTTCTTTAAAAAGGGCGTGAAGAGGTTTTAACAGGATCGGCAACGCACATGTGATGCCCCTGGTGTTACAGGCGTTCATAGGCTACGGTAACTGCTTTCCATTAGGCGGGCCGTATGCTTGTTTCCACTTAAAAATTTTATGTTTTTTTAAACAACTTGCAACCTTCTTAGTAATAAAAAAAATTGGCGGGAAATCATTTGTCAATTGTTTTTTGTCACACATTTTGATGTGTGATAAAAAACACATTTTTTTTTATTACTAAAAAAAATTGGCGGGAAATCATTTGTCAATTGTTTTTTGTCACACATTTTGATGTGTGATAAAAAACACACTTTGCGTGCAACGAAAATGCAATTAAGCCGAAAAGATTATATAGCGATGATTTTGTATGATTTTAAAAGTTCTCTCTCTCCGCAAGACTGTGCCGCTAGTCTTCACAATGCTTTAGGGAGAGAAGCACCTTGTTAAAAGCACCGTGAGGCGATGGTTTGCTGAATTTGAGAGAGGTCGGGTTTCTTTTCATTACATGACGAATTTCGTGAAGAGCGGCCTTCAACTGCCGCCAACGAAAATAATGTGGCTACTGCAATTCAATTAGCCGCTTAAGCGGCTAATGGGGATGTTACACGGTTCACTTTTGCCTTTCAATTTGGATGAAGCAACCAAATCGAACAATGTAAACGTAAAAGTGAATCATTCAATGTCAATGTTCAATCACGTTCAATCGCGTTGAAAGAATTGAGCTTGTTCAATATTTTCACTTTTGCCGTTCATCGTTCAACGCAATTGAACGAAAGTTGAACGGTATAAACACAAGAATTGAATGATTCACTCACATGCTCATTCATCTCGATGTCGTCGCAGAGTCAAGAAGATAAGAAAAAAATGGTATATAAATGGAAAGAGGAACAAACGTCTTTGTTTTTAAAATATTTTAAGAAATATATAAAACTATCACCAGTAGCAAGGTGTCTGAGAGTGACTTGCAATTTTATTCGTGCTGGTAAAGCATCTCTCATCATAGTATTTTTTTTTTGTATGAATAGAGTAACGATTTTTAAAAGTTCTTCAATTTTTGCTTCATTCATACGAAGATGATTGTTGTATGTATCGGGATCCTCTTCTGCTATTTCTCTCAATAGACAATTTGAAGCGCCCAAGGCCGGTCTTCTTAATATCCATGGGCGCACCCACCAACGCCGTCTGCTTCTTCGCTTTTTTCTTGTTAATTCTTCAATTAAATAATCACAAATTAAATTGATTCCCACGCGCACGATTTGATTCGTAGACATTTTCTTGAGCAATGTGAATTGAATGGTTCACTTTTAAATTTAGATAGTTCACGTGTAAACAGCAGTATCTTTCACTTTTGCGCCATTCAATCGAAGTGAATCAATTTGGTTGAACCGTGTAATATCACCATAATTGAAGAAAACCCGCTGATTACCTACAATATGAGATGATGAATAATATGAGACTGATTACCTACAATAAAAATAAGAGACAATTCGAGGACAATAGTCCTCGAATTGTCTCATGAATAGTCCTCGAATTGTCTCACGAATGAGCCAAAATGAACCTATGAGACAATTCGAGGACTATTGTCCTCGAATTGTCTCATAGGTTCATTTTGGCTCATACCAATCCGCAATAGCGCATTAGTATGAGCCAAATTCAGAAATTTTTACACGAAGAATTAAAAGTTCGGAAACCTTGTTGTCGTTGGATCCCTCATGAACTGACAGCGGAGCAGAAGCGGGCGTGGAATGGTGCTCACAGATGCTACTGAAGTACGACCACGAACATATTATATAACATGACATGACAAATATCATTTCTCTAGCGAATTGTTTCTAGGGAACTCTTGATTGACTTATCTGCTGGGGAAAACTTGACTTTACCGGCATGTCGCCTGTCACTTGTTGCCTGTCACCTGTCGCCCGTCACTTGAACACTTGTTCGCTCTTGAACTGTGCAAAGCGCAGGGTAAGAGCGTCTCGATGTTCTGGATCAAGGCGCACAGTCTTGAGGGGAATGAACGAGCCGATGAACTCGCAAAGAGTGCGGCCCTGAAGTCGAAGAAGAGGCCCGACTACGACCGCTGCCCTGTCTCATTCGTCAAGGGTATGATCCGTAAGGCGACCACTGACAGGAGATATCGCTCGGGGACTACGGCTTCAACAACGAAGCTGTTCTTCCCGAGTGCGACCGCGGCGTACAGCATCGTGGGCAAAATGGCTCCGTCGGGCATCACCACGCAAGTCTTATCGGGACATGGTGGCTTTGCTGCGTACTTGTACAGGTTCAAGTGCGCGGACGATCCATCGTGTTTCTGTGAGGCTGGCGAGGGTCAGACAGTGCAGCACATTTTGTTTCAGTGTCCCGCATTCTCCAAACAAAGATGGGAGTTGGAGCAGCGTTTGGGAATGCGGGTCACTGAAGCAAACGTGTCTGAGGTGATGGCTGGAAAAAGTAGATTTAAGTTCATTGCCTACTGTGTCAATCTAGCCACGGCTGTCATCAGGCGGAACAAGCAAAATGGCCCCACCTAGGACCAATGTTGACTTGGGCGCCTATATTTGCCGATAGGCGCCTCGATCGCGGTGGCTGGGTGGGGTTATTGAGTTAAGTGTCTGCCGAGTAAAAATCCTAGTTAATACATTCCTAAGATTAGAGGACTATACAGCTGTAAACAGGGGCGCCGACTCCGTGGGTGCTCGGAGGCTCGATCACCCACGAGAAATAAACAGTGGGTGCCGAGCACCCCTGAGAATAGACATCAAGAAACAGATCAGTAATCGCCTCTTAGGGATGGGCGTTTTTCATTACTCGACAACCTGTTTAGCGCCGTGGTTTAGAACGCCGGTTGAGACGCAAGGGTCGCGGGTTCGATTCCCGCACCAACACAAATGTTTGTTGAAGAAACAGATATTTGTGTTGGGTCTGGGTGTTTGTGGGTTCCACACTTTTTCGAGTCATCAAATGAGCATGAGCACCCATGAGGTTTTGTAAAAGCCGGCGCCCCTGGCTGTAAATCTTATAAATAAACATAAACTACGTGTAGCAACGCCCTTTCTGGAAGCAGTCGGTCTTCTGTTGTAAATTGCATTCGTTTCTGTAATATATTGTCCGACATCGCCCTTCCTTTACCTGAAAATGTGTTGAAGAATCTTATCAAACAGACTGTTAGTAAAAGAGCTTACTATAGAATTGATGAATACGTAGGTCACTCAATAAGTTTTGAGATGCTCGAAATTGAAAAATGGAACGCATGTGTATTATATCTTTTTAAAAAGCAAATTTATTTAAAAATAGAATGCCTGCCATTTTTTCAATTTAAAAAAAAACGATATTCCTGTCATTTTCTACAACGCTTCCCGCGTTTTTTGGCTGAAACGATGGAGCTTAACCGCGAACATTTGCGTGTTATGATCTATTACGATTTTAAATTTGGTTTAACAGTTAAGTTTGCAACGACTACAGTCGACATTGGGAGAATCTGCTCCTTAACGGGCAACAATTTTTAAGTGGTTTAGTGAATATAAAAGCGGCAAAATTAACTTCGAAGACGATCAAATAAGCGGACGCCCGCAAACAGCAGTAGCTGCAGAAAATGTGTGGACTACTGAAATGTTGATACGGGAAGACCCACGAATTACATACAAGGACATCGAGAAGATCCTGGGTATTACTTCGAGGAGTGTGAACACCATCCTACACCAACATCTCGGAGTCAGGAAGCTTTGTTGTCGTTGGATCTCGCGATTGCTCTCCGAAACTGAAAAACAGGCTCGTGTGGATTGGTGCCGTGAAATGCGTCAACGTTTTGAAATTTTGAAAACGAGGCGTCGAGACGTGTTTCGGAAATCATTACTGATGACGAAACATGGATCTATCAGCATGACCCCGAAAGTAAGAAGCAGATCTTCGGTATGGGTCTACTCAGACGGAGAGTTACCGACAAAATTGCAAAGACCACGTAATGTTGGTAAAAAAATGGTGCCTGGCTAGTTTTTTTGGTCGGAGTGGACACTTATCGACATCCATACTGGAAAATTGTAGGTCAGTTAACTCGGAATGGTACACAACAGTTGCATTGCCGAAAGTTATCCAAGCTGTGCGAGAGCGTAGACCAACGGCCGGGCTTCGAGGAATCATGCTGCATCACGATAACGCTTCTTCACATACATCCCTCAAAATGAAGGCGTTTCTTGAGGAATCTGGTATTGAAACCCTAGCTCACCCGCCCTACAGCTAGGGTTGCCAACCATACTGTTAAAAACAGTATTATACTGTTTGTTATGCTTTAATACTGTTGAAAAATATTTCATTTTACCATAGCACTGTTTATTGTACTGCTCCGCATGCACTGGGCCTTACTATACTGTTTGTTTTGTTGCGCAGCTTTTAATATACTGTTTTTCTTGTAAAAATAAGTTGGCAACCCTACCTACAGCCCTGACTTAGCTCCTTGTGATTTCTTTTTGTTCCCAACTGTCAAAGAAAAAATTAAATGAAAGTTTTTTTCGAGCGCCGAAGAAGCCGTCGCTGCCTACGAAGTAGCCATTTCTGACCTCTCAGATCAAGACTGGCAAAAGTGTTTCCAGAGTTGGTTTAGACGAATGGAAGTTTGTATAGAGCATCGTGGAGAGTACCTACTTCGAAAAAATGTAAAATAATTTGTGGTTATATGTTGGATACTTTTTTTTATCTCAAAACTTATTTTGTGACCCACGTACCTACTGTTGAGGCAGGGGCCTCAAATAAAACTTCCAATGGTCGATTCTTCGGTTTATTGCAGTGGTTACATTAATTTGGTGATATATCGATGAGCACACGACTGATTAGTATGTAGGAAAATTTGTAAGCAAAAATGTAGGTGAATAAATAAAAACTGTAAATATGGTCCACCGCTAACACTGTAGATATTAAAGTTGGAGCAATACATCGATTGTGGGATTATTTGTTACTCTATTTGTGTAGGCGTTAACACCTACTTAAATATAATAATGACAACAATGTATGAAATGAATTAGCACAGACAAGTAATAAATAACAATGTCTAAATCAAATATTTACTTGATATCTTAATTACGAAATGTATATAAAAAATAAATTGTCGTTGTTGTATTTTTCTGATTATTTAAAAAAAGACCCAAATTGGTAAACTATTTTGTACATAGAAAACACATAGACCGAGACAAACAGACATGTTCAGACAAATGTTTGTCTTGTACGGGGAATGAACCGACTACCGCGGAATCAAAGTATCCATTCTCACCAGTCTCGTCAAATAACATAAACATAGGATAAAGCAATGATAAAGAAAATAATATATTTGATAACGTACAAGTGAACGATTGATGAGTTATAGATTTAAAATTTCGTTGATAAGATTATTTGGGCGTTATCATGTAGATGGCGCATTAAGGAGCAAATATGTAAAATTTTGTATGGCAGTTCGAACGTGACTTTCGAGAAGTATTTTCATTATCTGAACACGGGTTAGTACACTACATAGAAGCACAGATTGAAGGAAAAAACATTTTAAAGTAAGTGCATGTTAGAAGTTCACTTAAACACGTTTATGAAGTAAGAATTAAATTAATTAAGGAGTAAAATCAAGTTTAGTTATAAAATTCACGGGCGAAGAAGCATTGCAAAGACAAAGAAGTAAAAAACCGGCCAAGTGCGAGTCGGACTCGAGCACGAAGGGTTCCGTACGTGATTCCGTGTTGTATGGGAGCCCCCCTTAAATATTTGTTTTATTTTTATTTAATTATTTCTTTTTAAAGTGAATATATAACTAAATATTATGTGAGTATTTCAAGCGTCTACCTGATGCCGTTAGCAATTGCGAGCAAAAAAAATCACGTTTGTTGTATGGGAGCCCCCTTAAATATGTAATTTATTCTACTTATTAATGTTTGTTGTTATAGCGGCAATAGAAATACATCATCTGTGACAATTTCAACTGTCTTACTAACACCGTTCATGAGATACAGCCTGGTGACAGACGGACGGACGGACGGACGGACAGCGGAGCCTTAGTAATAGGGTTCCTTTTTACCCTCTGGGTACGGAACCCTAAAAAGTGTTCTGCATAGAGGAAGTGCTTATTGTGAAAAATAATGGCGATAGATTAGTTAAAGAAAAAAAGAAAAACATTTATTTGCACAATACACAGCACTGTTTGTAGAAATAAGTCTAACAAACACAGATAATAATAAGAAAAAATCAAAGTCCTGTGCAATGTCGCAAAATGGTCCCAACTCAGCATGAAAACCGAAATCTGTAACAGACTCGGCGCTGATTTTCTGTTAGGACCAGTTTAGACCATTTAAAGTAGTCATGCATAGAAAAATTAAATAGTTCATGAACACAATGTATTTCTTGTACATTGTATAAGAAATTATAATGATAATTAAGGAAAATCAGCAGTCAAAAAAAGAAGAATCGTTATTACACATCTGCCCCCTAACCAAGTGTAATTCGTAGCGTAACGAACTTTAGATCCATCACGTGACATTTGTCAATTCTCATAAAATGTTAATGGCCCCTCTTCACAATGGCCCATGATGGACGATTACAGACAAGCACGATTGTGTAGAGGGCGTGATCGTGATTGTTTGTCTGTGATCGGGCGTCATCGTCGGTAATCGGTAAGTTGTCGGTACATCAAAGGAATGCTGGCCCATGATTGTGTGCGCGTCCACACATCGCCGTTTAGTCAGTACGTAGTTGTCTCGGGTACAGTGTAGACGTGTAGACGTCTCGGTAAAAAAATAAAGAGGGACATATTCTTAGTGTTCTGTACTTATGTATCTAATTCTTTCTGTCGATTTACAAACACAATATGGTGACGTGAACGAATGAAAAACCTTTTCGGTTCATAGAACTATATCAAAATTTTGGGGTGTAAGTGGTTCATCAAGATCTTTGAACCAAAGCCAACTTCACCTGCACGCGGTGCACCGTGCTGACTGACAAACGAAGCTCTGACGAAAAGAGAGGTAGGGAGCGTAATTGTAAGCTACCCGACTGGGGAACGTAACTCCACCTCACAGAATACCGCAGCCAAATAACGGTTCCCTTGAGGGCTGTTGTGTTCCTGCGAGTGAGTGAGGTCACCAGAAAGGAAGGAGATGCTGCGATGGCAGCGGGGGTGGCGGCGCGCGAGCGATATTTTATGTTGCGAGCGTTAATATGGCTACGGTAACCGCTTCAGATCAGGCGGGCCGTATGCTTGTCTGCTACCCGACGTAGTATAAAAAAAAAAGAAAGAGAATTGCATTTTACAATTCACAATTCTGTTTTTGCGCACATTAAGTAAATGATTATAAGAGCTAAGTAGAAATATTGCCGCAGCCGTGATCACTTTGATATCCATCATCGATAGACGTCTACAGTAGACAGTCAGTAAATGGAATCTTTGAACCAAAGCCAACTTTACCTGCACGCGGTGCACCCTGCTGACTGACAAACGAAGCTCTGGCGAAAAGAGAGGTAGGGAGCGTAATTGTAAGCTACCCGACTGGGGAACGTACCTCCACCTCACAGAATACCGCAGCCAAATAACGGTTCTCTTGAGGGCTGTTGTGTTCCTGCGAATGAGTGAGGTCACCAGAAAGGAAGGAGATGCTGCGATGGTAGCGGGGGTGGCGGCGCGCGAGCGATATTTTATGTTGCGAGCGTTAATATGGCTACGGTAACCGCTTCAGATCAGGCGGGCCGTATGCTTGTCTGCTACCCGACGTAGTATAAAAAAAAAAGAAAGAGAATTGCATTTTACAATTCACAATTCTGTTTTCGCTCACGTTAAGTAAATGATTATAAGAGCTAAGAAATATTGCCGCAGCCGTGATCACTTTGATATCCATCTTCGATAGACGTCTTATCATAACAGTAGACAGTCAGTAAATGAATAGACACGATTGTGTGGAGAGCTGCCCGATCATGTCGGCGATTATGGACGATCATTTGATGGGCCATCATGTCCTGGCTCCTCTTCACAATGGGACATGATCGCCCATCCTCCTCTTCACAATGGGACATGATGGCCCATCAAATGATCGTCCAAAATCGCCGCCATGATCGGGCAGCTCTCCACACAATCGTGTCTATTCATTTACTGACTGTCTACTGTAGACGTCTATCGATGATGGATATCAAAGTGATCACGGCTGCGGCAATATTTCTACTTAGCTCTTATAATCATTTACTTAATGTGCGCAAAAACAGAATTGTGAATTGTAAAATGCAATTCTCATTTTAATATAGTCCTTTCTTTTTTCTTTTTTTTTTATACTACGTCGGGTGGCAGACAAGCATACGGCCCATATTTACGCTCGCAACATATAATATCGCTCGCGCGCCGCCACCCCGCTGCCAACGCAGCTTTTTCTTCCTTTCTGGTGACCTCACTCACTCGCAGGAACACAACAACCCTCCAGGGAATTGTTATTTGGCTGCGGTATTCTGTGAGGTGGAGGTACATTCCCCAGTCTGGTAGCTTACAATTACGCTTCCTACCTCTCTTTTGGCCAGAGCTTCGTTTGTCAGTCAGCAGGGTGCACCGCGTGCAGGTGAAGTTGGCTTTGGTTCAAAGATGTTGATGAACCACTTACACCCTAAATATAAATAAATACGTTCTATGAACCGAAAAGTTTTTTCATTCGTTCACGTCACCATATTGTGTTTGTAGATCGACAGAAAGAACTAGATACATAAGCACAGAGCACTAAGAATATGTCCCTCTTTATTTTTTTACCGAGACGTCTACACCACAGAATACTATAGAACGGTCTACACGTCTACACTGTACCCGAGACAATTACGTACTGAGTAATCGGCGATTGTGTGGACGCGCACACAATCATGGGCCAGCATTCCTTTGATGTACCGACAACTTACCGATTATCGGCGATGATCGCCGATTACAGACAATCACGCCCTCTACACAATCGTGCTTGTCTGTAATCGTCCATCATGGGCCATTGTGAAGCGGAGCCATTCATTACGCTACGAATTACACTTGGCTAGGGGGGCTGGTGTAATGACGCTAAGCTAGTGGGGACTTGTCGACATGGAAAAAGAATTCAATTCTTCTTTATGGCGGAGGTGGAAGTAATTCCCCAGTCGGGCAGCTGACAAATGCCTACACTGTACCTACCGTACCTCTCTTTTGCCAGAGCTTCTTTCGTTAGTCGGTAGGCTGCTCGAGCAGGTAAGATTGGCTTTGGCTCTAATGATCGTGGTGAGCACTTATATCCCAAAATCTGTGTGGTTAGTGCGAACAAGTTCGCGTTCGATCATGTCGACGTAAACAAACCGACCAAATGGAGAAGAACTCTCATGCCGTGAATTTATAAGACGCGTGTTGACGGCTTACTTGCTCACATTTTGAAGTGAGCATCCCGGCTAAATTGGATATGTAACACGCGTCTGGTAAATTCACAATATGAAACTTTTTCTCAATTTGGTGTAAACGTTAACACGATCGAATGTGACCATAAAACTCACACTAAGCACTCCGTCTCATCCCGTGGATGGCGACTAAGGGAAGAAATCACTACATAGTATAAAACAAAGTCGCTTTCTCTGTCCCTATGTCCCCATGTATGCTTAAATCTTTGAAACTACGCAACGGATTATGATGCGGTTTTTTTTAATAGATAGAGTGATTCAACTGGAAAGTTTATATGTATAATATATGCATAACATAGTAGAAAAACACTGATAATTTAGAGGTTTCTAATGTGATGTCGTAAATAAACACATTTTTTTGCTCTTTCATTGCAAACGCTGGCTGAACCCAACGAGATAGATCAAAATAATGTAGTACAGTATTGTTCACCTTAAAATGGTCTACAAAAAAGTTCGCGATGGTATATGTCTATCTCTTAGTGGTAACACACAATAACCGTTATTTTATCCTTTGCTTTTTACAAGAAATAATGCCTTATTTACGAAGCGATTTTAAGCAATACAGAATTAATCCTTATCCAATTAAGTACCTTAAATACATTGCGCATTTAATATAGATCAATATGGCCCTTCACAGCATGTAATTTAAATGAATAGTTTAGAAGATATTACACATTTAAAATGCAGGGACATAACGGCTGTGGCGGTACCGGCCGCGGAGCCGGCGCGGCGGCGTGTGCCTATAACTGGGGAAGGACTGGATAGGACAAAGCGCAAAGACCTTCTGTAGTACATTTAGTATCAGCATTGCACCCGTGCGAAGCCGGGGCGGGTCGCTAGTACATTATAAAACATCGATCAGCCCCCTTACCACCAACTCTTATTGCGATTCAATAACTGAGTAAAATGCTTATTCATACCAATGAATAAGCGACTCTATTGAATTTTAAATAGAGTCGCTTATTCATTGGTATGAATAAGCATTCTATTCAGTTATTGAATCCCTCTAAGAGTTGGTGGTAAGGGGCAGGACTCTCCAACCCGTCTGGCCAGTGTAGGCCAAATCCTCCTTCTGTCTGGTGCGGACGAGAAAGGGTCGTGCTCCTGTAGTGGAGACTAAAATGACCTGATGATGATGATGATGAAGCACTCTGTACTAATTATATACTTATGTATTTTACAGAATTTAAAACTTGAACGGGCAAGAGTACGTCACAAGGAAAATGTTTATTTGCGAGACATGCAAATGTTACTTCGAGCAATTCAGTGACCTCCTAAATCATACCCGTCAACATTATGCCGTGAATTACCCCACAGGTAAATATATTATAATAAAAATTACCCTGGGCACTACGTGAGTCGCCTTGTGTAAGTGGTTCATCAACATCTTTGAACCAAAGCCAACTTCGCCTGCACGCGGTGCACCCTGCTGTCTGAGAAACGAAGCTCTGGCGAAAAGAGAGGTAGGGTAGAGGTAGGTACCTCCACCTCAGAGAATACCGCAGCCAAATAACAATTCCCTTGAGGGTTGTTGTGTTCCTGCGAGTGAGTGAGGTCACTAGAAAAGAAGGAGATGCTGCGTTGCCAGCGGGGGTGGCGACGCGCGAGCGATATTTTATGTTGCGAGCGTTAATATGGCTACGGTAACCGCTTCACATCTGGCGGGCCGTATGCTTGTCTGCCACCCGAGGTAGTATAAAAAAAAAGAACGACAGCGTTGTAAATAAAATGAAACAGAGGCTTCGTTCTAATATATAATGACAATTTAGTGATGAACAAATTGAATATGTTACGTACCTTTATAGCGCGTAGGAGGACGAAGTGTTGGGAGCCCTCCTTCTAGATCAGGGTTTCCCAACTGTTGGATTTAAAATCGACTCTGGAAACTAATCGATTGTTGGTTAGGGTATGCCCTAACTAACAATCGATTAGTTGATTGGCAACACTCGTTTCACCGGTGCGCGCCGTCAGGGGGCGCGCGCGCGGCAGTCTCACATAGTAATGGTCGCTGGTAGGCCACTATATATACTCCCCGTTCTGGAAAGCGGTTGTTGTGTTGTGTTGCTTCGGGATAGGCCTCGCAGCACATACAACGTGGCGTGCGCGGGGCGCTTCTGGAACGCCGGGGTTTTGTTGCTGTGCTTAGCTTCCGGATAAGCTACAGCACATACTTGAATTCGCGACCTGGAGTTCGCGGAACACTTCTGGAACCGCGCGGGACCGCGGATTGACGCCGGGACTCGTCGAAAGTTTGGACAGTGTTAACAATGAGTGACTGATCGCGGGGCGACCACGGAACACTGAACTGGTTGTGGTGAACGAATTCCTGTTATTATTATAAATATATTCCTGTCCTTAAACCCTTATTCCTGTCTGCGTGAACCCGTCTGGATTACGGTGAGCCAGCCTCGGGAATCGGGTAAGTTTAGTATGTAAGTTAGATTATAGTTATTAGGGTTGAGTAGGAAATTATTCAACACCAACCTTTTTTACATCAAGGCTCCCCGGATCACAAATAATATTTTCATGCCCCCCCCCCCCCCAATAATTTTTTCAGTAAGTAAGTACCTACAACAAAAATCGCATTATTTTATCAACATTTATTTTTATGTAATTTGTACAAAAAGAATCACAAAATGAACTTTGACTAAATTAAAACGTTTTTATCAACCAATCTAGAAGAGTACTAGGGAGTATAGTGACAATACTAGTGAGATACTTGAGCTTGCATTCTCCCTACAGTGTTTACTTCATATTCTACCTACAGTGTTTACTTCATTAACGCTTGAATATAATTCAAGCTTCATTGAAATATTTTTTCTATTGAAAACACAAACGTCTCAAGCCCCCCTTGACATCCCTTTACGCCCCACTAGGGGGGCGCGCCCCCCTGGTTGGGAAACCCTGTTCTAGATGGTCCGATGACCTAAAGAGAGCGGCTGGGAGCGGCTGGATGCGGAAGGCGGAGGATCGTATCTGGTGGAAAGCATTGGGGAAGGCTTATATCCAGCAGTGGGTAGATACAGGCTGACGATGATGATGACTTTTTTTTATACTACATCGGGTGGCAGGCAAGCATACGGCCCGCCTGATGTGAAGCGGTTACCGTAGCCATATTAACGCTCGCAACATAAAATATCGCCCGCGCACCGCTACCCCCGCTGTCAACGCAGCATCTCCTTCCCTTCTCTTCTGGACTCGCAGGAACACAACAACCCTCAAGGGAATTGTTATTTGGCTGCGGTATTCTGTGAGGTGGAGGGACATTCCCTAGTCGAGTAGCTTACATTACGATCCCTACCTCTCTTTTCGCCAGAGCTTCGTTTGTCAGTCAGCAGTGTGCAGGTGAAGTTGGCTTTGTTTCAATGATGTTGATGAACCACTTACACCCCTATTACGTTACGTATATACATCTAAAACAATTGAAAATTAATAATAACTTAAACTTGGCATATCTTATCTAATCTGAGTAGTCTAATTAATCTTATTTGATAATTATTTGTTTCCTTTGATACATATGTTTTTGACATGATAAAGTATTATCAATCGATGAACGCCGGCTGCACGCACGAAAAAGCATGGCTCATTGTCACGTTCCGCCTGAGCCGGGCGTGAAAGCCAGAGCGCGGAATAAGCGATAGGGAGGCACGATCGGCCTAATCGTTCGGCTTGTGACGCATCTGTCTCTCTTCCACTCCATCGGCCGATGTTTTGTTATAACGTTATCGTAAACCGACTTTACAGACAACCGATTTTTTCTTAAATGATCAGATAAGGGGCCATCCATAAATTACGTCACACTTTAAGGGGCAGGGAGAGGATCGACGAAGTGTGATATTGTGTGACAAGAGGGTGGGAAGGGTCCTAAATTTCGTGACGTAACATTTCAACATCTATTATAATCTAAGTGCTAAAACACGAACTTTGAACTATTAACGAAAAACTCAAAAACATTTGCAACTCTAGATGTAAAATTGCAAAATATGTGACGTCACACTAGGGAAGGGGGGAGTCTCACAAATGTGATCAGCTGTGACAAGGACGGGGAGGGGTAAAAAAATCATGAAATTCGTGTGACGTAATTTATGGATGGCCCCTAATTACAACTTTACAACAATTACAACTTAGTTTGTATAATTATATGTATATTACAATATTATGTATAATAAATAAATAATGTCAAATAATTACATGTCATGTTGTATATATGTACACAGCGTACTACTGTGTAGCACTTTTTTTTAAACCACTAAAGTGACAACAAGCATACGGCCCGCCTGATGGAAAGCAGTTACCATAGCCTATGAACGCCTGTAACACCAGGGGCATCACACACATCACAGCACTACGCATGCTACCCAGCAATACAATACAGCAATATTTTAAGAGAGGTAGGGAGCGTAATTGCAAACTACCCGGCTGGGGAATGTACCTCCACCTCACAGAATACCGCAGCCATATAACAATTCCCTTGAGGGTTGTTGTGTTCCTGCGAGTGAGTGAGGTCACCAGAAAGGAAGATGCTGCGTTGGCAGCTGGGGTGGCGGCACGCGAGCGATATTTTATGTTGCGAGCGTTAATATGGCTACGGTAACCGCTTCACATCAGGCGGGCCGTATGCTTGTCTGCCATCCGACGTAGTATAAAAAAAAACACATTATGTGTATACATAATTGCTGCCGTCATACGTCTTTCCGCTTAAAACACGACAGACTAATTTGATGCAATGAAATTTAAAAATGCGGAGATGGACACTCGCGACTCGGGTAGGATTTCTAACCACACCCCGGCCACTCCATGCAAATGTCGCGTCGTGCACTACTACATAAACAACGATGTCTGTGCAGAGCGTGAATGAGCGTGTGTGCGTGCGGCGCCATACTAACTATTCCAGACTTGTCTCAGAAGGGAGGTGAGGTCGATACGAGAGAAGGGTAGAGAGTGGCCATACTGTATAGTACAGTACTTATACTGTGCTAAAACTGAGATAAAAAATATATACTGCAATAAGATCGAAGTATTGCGATTTGAGGACATTTTTAATCTCAATTTTATGCGGGCTCTACATTTGTGCCGTGAAATTATGCCGTGAATTCGCGCCGTGATTTCACGGCAGAACTTGTGCCCCTCTACATTCACGGGTCACACATTCGTGAGTGAAATCTGCCGCGAAATGTACGTGGAAGCTGCGGCTGCAATAAGTTTGTTTGCTGTAGCCTTAGAGCAATAAAATTAAATGGTTTTATGGTCTAATGGTTTAATGGTCTAAGGCTGTAGCAACATATAATTATTTGTCCATAAAAAATAAGAAAATAATTAGAAATCGTTGGAGAAGAAGAAGATGGTGGATGACTGAAATTGTAATGACTTGTACGCATCGGTTGTCAGGAGTAAGTAAACTAGCGCCGCGCCGTGAATGTGAATTTGTTACGCGTGAATACCGCGCGAACGTTTGCGTCGCCTTTGTCGCGGGACAAAATACCGACTCAGAGTGCTGAGTGCGAGTTTTTTATTCACGTTCGATAATGTCAACGTAAACAAACCGACCAAATAGATAAGTACTCTCATATTGTGAATTTATATGACGCGTGTTACATATCAAAATTATATAGCTTACCCGCTCACATTTCGAAGTGAGCGACCCGGCTACATTGGATTTGTAACACGCGTCTGGTAAATTCACAACATGAGAGTACTTCTCTATTTGGTCGGTTTGTTTACGTTGACATGACCGAACGTGAATAAAAAACTCGCACTCAGCACTCTGATCTGGGAACAGACGTGAACGCCCGTGAAGTGAACTAGAGAGAAAAACAAAATTAAAAATTTTGAAAAGACCTACGACGGTAAAAACCTCGATTTTTATGCGGATTTCAGTGATGGGTTCAGGTTTGATTGGAGCATGTTCCTAGATAGGTGTTACAGTGACAACTCACCAGAGGGCGCTTTGTGCAAAACCAAAACTACTAGTCTGATCCTGATTCTTGCGGTTTTCAATTGAATTTAATACCTACGCTTGCTCTCTAACAAGTTTAAAATAAAAACAAAATTAAAAATTTTGAAAAGACCCACGACGGATAAAACGTAGTTGAAAAAGGATAAAATAACTTTGAAACCCCAGACTTAAAGAATTTATGCTATGAACTTAATAAAAAAAAAACGAAGAAAATAGTTTGGCAGTTTTATAGTAACTTGTATACTTATTCATATTTATGTTATTTGGAGATAATTGCAACATTGATTTGCACAAACATCCTAGCACCCCAAACGCATCTACCGTCTCCGTTCCGTCGCGGGTGAAAACCACCACATCTACGTTCACGCCTGATCGCGGAGCTTCGTGGCACAAATGTAGAGCCCGCATAGAATACCTACCCGGTTTGCGAGCATCCACCTTCACATTTTTATATTTCATTGCTCATCAAATTAGTCATGATTTCAGTGGAAAGAAATGAAATAAATTTATTGCCAAACGCACACGTGATGCAATAATACAATTATATTATTATTAAATAAGGTATAATGGTTTTCAGGGAATTCTACTGGAGCCGTAGCTCCGTACGGCGGTAACGGTGGAGGGTATCAACAGCAGCAGGTACGAGGGGAGGTCAATAAGTTCGCGGAATGAGAGAGAAGGAGGTTGAAATTAAACACCAAATTATTTTTCCTTTTCAATATATTCTCCTTTAACCCTAATACATTTTTCGGATCTCTCAAATAGCTTGTTTATACCATCGAAAAAAAATGATTTGTCTTTGGTGTCAAAATAGGCCGAAATTGCCGACTTGACTTCATCATCGTCGTCAAATTTCTTTCCACGCAGCTCTTTCTTCATTTTTGGAAATAAATAATAGTCACTGGGGGCCAAGTCTGGACTGTATGGTGGGTGGTTTAATTGTTCAAAGCCGCATCGGTGAATGGCAGCCGTCGCAACATGGCACGTGTGGACGGGTGCATTGTCGTGCAAAAGGAGCACACCTTTTGACAGTTTTCCTCTTCTTTTTTTCTTAATGGCTTCTTTCAATCTTTCCAGTAAAGAAGCGTAGTACTGTCCCGTTATAGTCGCACCACGTTCTTTATAATCGATCTGTAAAATACCTTCTGTATCCCAAAAGATAGTCGCCATGATCTTTCCGGCCGATTGTGACACTTTGAACTTCTTTGGAGGAGGTGTGCCTTTTTTATGCCACTGCATCGACTCTTGCTTCGACTCAGGTTCATAGTGGTGAACCCAGGTTTCATCTCCAGTAACAATCCGGGCCATAACTTCTTCCTTTCTCTCTCCACAGAGCTCCAGAAACTGGTGAGAGCACTCGACACGCTCGCGTTTTTGAAGTGGCGTGAGCATTCTCGGAACCCATCTTGCACTGACTTTAGTCATCCCAAGATGATGATGTAGGATATTTAAAATACTTGATTCGGATACTCCAACCATTGCTGCAAGTTGCTTCTTCTTCAGTCGGGCATCTTCCAATACAAGTTTTTCTACTTTTTCGACGATTTCCGGTGTGGTGGCCTCAATTGGCCGTCCGGAGCGGGGGTCGTCTTCAATGGACTCCCTTCCTTGTTTGAAAAGACCATGCCACTTGTAAACCATGGTTTTACCAGGGGCAGAGTCCGCGTAAACCGCTAACAGCTCTTGAAAAATCGTCTGAGCGGATTTTCCTTGCTTGGTAAGAAACTTAATAACGGCACGGTGTTCAATTTTCTCCATACTGGCTGACTTCTTCCCGATTTAGTTGTTTGCAGGTCGATAACTCAAAAGTTAATGACACGATTAGGTTCAAACTTGGTATATATACTCTTAATGAGGTGCTTAACTAGTGCCTACCTGGACGGGTAAATTTATCCCCATCAACCCCTCCATTCCGCGAACTTATTGGCCTCCCCTCGTAGCCATGAGGGAACCAGAAAGAAACTTGAGATACAATAATAACGTGACCAACGTGGTAAGCATCAGAAGGGCTGCTGGACCATTGAGTTATTTGATTTTTTTAGAATGTCAGACTATTTATTATACAATAGTTTATAATATTAGCAACTGACCCGGCGAAATTCGTACTAGACTTGTGTAGTTCCTGAGTGAGTAGTTCAATTGTTCCAGTTTACCATTCAAGCCGGTTCTTGTCACTCACTCTTTCTTGTCCCATGTAGTTCACTGCGTCATTTAGTTCAATCGAGTGACAAAGAGTAAAAAGAACGGAAATACATAAAACGTACGAGCTAGAATGAGAGAGATTTTACTCAAGCTTGACAGTCCTAAGCCTGTGAAAAGTTTGAAGGAAAATCAATATTTGTAAAGGAATTTATAAAATATTTAATTAGTTACACTTATTTAAAACAAAAATACAATGTCATCAAAATGATGCAATAGAACTGTAGAAGGAATCAGTCAATAGAACTACTGAGTCGTTTGAATCAAAGATACATTGAATTAAACTGAACTAGTGAGTCAAAAGAAGTACAGAAGTAAATGAAGTAATTGAACTAAATGAACTAGATGAGTGATATAGTTCATTTGCGTCAAAAGAACTGCGTCTCTCTTTTCAGTTCAGTGAACTGCTTTGCGCAAGTCTACTTCGTACAGCTATATAGTCACATCAACGTGACTCAATTGTTTTGTCTTCCCGGAACACAGTAGAGAGGTTTTACGCTCGCGGATTTAATATTGAGAATTATTAAACCTATGATAACTTTCAAATGGTACGTCCGATTTAAATGATTCAAAAAGTAATTTACAGATACTGATATGGCCTTGAATACAAAGTAATTTATTTTGATAAGAATTAATACCGTAATTATGTAAATAGCTATCCTATATTGGCATCATGATGCGTTTACTACGCATCATGATGCCAATTTTTAAAAGTAGTAAAATGGATATAGTATAATAACCTTAAGAGATATAGGTACATATGCCACCGCGGACTTTTCTGTAGACCTATATAGAATACACAATTCCACCATACACTATTTTGTTATATCTCAAAGGGTTTAGGCAGCGTTTTCGTTGAAAGCTCCCAGACGGCTTATTTTTTCCCGACATCTTCAACAAATATCGTTAATGTACACAGAAATAAATACAAAAACTTAACAAATTATATACTAAAACCTTCCTCGAGAATCACGCTATCGAGGGGTGAAACCCGCTTGAAAATCGGTGTAGTAGTTTTTGAGTTAATCGCGAACAGACAGACAATAAAGATACAAAAAATCAAATACCTCAATCAATAACTTGAAGATCACAATGGTCTTTCAGCTACTATTTAAAACTGAATAAATTTTTGACGTGATAACGTCTTAAATCAATGAACGTCGAGTGCACGCACGAAAAAGCATGACTCATTGTCACGTTCCGCCTGAGTCGAGCGTACAAGTGAGAGCGCGGAACAAGCTATACAGATGCACGATCGGCATTCGGATTGTGACGCATCTATCTCTCTTCCACTGCATCGGCCGATGTTTTCTTATGACGTTATCACGTAAAATTATCGTCCGTAAACCGACTTTACAGACAACCAGTTTTATAATAACTCGATAAACAGCAAACCCTTAGGGACCATCCATAAATTACGTCACACGTTAAGGGGGAGGGAGGGGGTCGACGAAGTGTGACATTGTGTGACAAGGGGGTGGGAGGGGTCCTAAATTTTGTGACGTAACATTTCAAAATCTATTATAATCTAAGTGTTAAAACACGATTTTTGAACTATTAACGAAAAACTCAACATTTGCAACTCTAGATGTAAAATGTGACGTCACACTAGGGAGGGGGGGAGTCTCACAAGTGTGACCAGCTGTGACAAGGACGGGGGGAGGGATCAAAAGTCATGACATTTGTGTGACGTAATTTATGGATGGCCTTATCAAAAAATAGCCGAATTTCATCTGCAACGATGGACTGCTATGCCTTGTTTAGTAGTGTAATATTCAGTAGGTACTCGTAGATGGCGCCACACTGTGACGACACAGCAGTAAAATATTAAAGGCAAAAATTCGTCACCGACACAAACCTTCCTGGTAGCTCAGTTGGAAGAGCACTCGACCGATCATCGAGAGGTCGTGGGTTCAAATCCCACCTAGACGGCGAGTTGGATTTTTCCATTTTTAGCCCTATTACATTTGCACGCTGACGAGCTCTCGCGCAGTACTAAACCCGCGAAGGCCGCCGGTGCATCGTTTTTTGTAGTAATTTTGAAGTTATATTTATCGTTTTTATTGAAATAAGATAATAAATTCATGCTACAAAGTTTATTCATCATGAAGTAACAATTATTCTCGTATAAATTTTGCTCAATAATATTACCGTTTATTCGAGAAATTAACAGTTTACCTAAAGCAATTTTCGAAGTTTTTTTGGTTAAAAGAATGTTTTATTTCTATATTAAATCAATGATATTTCAAAATTCCGAGGCCGCTATGTACTATACGACTATATAACAAATAACATTCTATTTTTTTTATTTCATTTGTTTGGAACAGTAGTACAATTCAGGAGCTCAAAATAGTGAATGCGCGCATTTTATGAAAATCTTTCTCTGCAATTTTGGGTTTATTTAAAAAGATAAGCAAAATTTACAAAAAGCGAGGCCGCTATGTACTATGCGAATAGCTATTCTGTACTATTCAATAAGTCAACATTGTTAATGTATTTTTGTTTCTTTGATCAAGAACGCCAAAATTGGCCATTTTACGCAAAAATCACAGTCAAAATGTAATATGGCTCTTAATAAACCTAGACTTATAATATTTAGGGTGCGGAGAAATACTCATTATTGTACAATTTTGCTGATTTCTATTGAAATTATCTTCTCTAATAATAAACTAATGTAAGTTTTATAAAAAACCAGAACGTCTATGCGCCGCAGTATCACTACCATGGAAGACGCAGGCGGAGCTATGACAGCGACTCTGACTAGAAGCCAGGAAAGCGATCCCGCCTCATGTTAGTACCATTGTGTTTGTAGTATGACAGATAGATAGATAGTTTATTCGTATTCCAGCAGTTACACAATACAATTACAAGCCAACTTCACCTGCACGCGGTGCACCCTGCTGACTGACAAACGAAGCTCTGGCGAAAAGAGAGGTAGGGAGCGTATTTGTAAGCTACCCGACTGGGGAACGTACCTCCACCTCACAGAATACCGCAGCCAAATAACGGTACCCTTGAGGGCTGTTGTGTTCCTGCGAGTGAGTGAGGTCACCCGAAAGGAAGGAGATGCTGCAATGGCAGCGAGGGTGGCGGCGCGCGAGCGATATTTTATGTTGCGAGCGTTAATATGGCTACGGTAACCGCTTCAGATCAGGCGGGCCGTATGCTTGTCTGCTACCCGACGTAGTATAAAAAAAAAAAGTATACAACTCTCCAATGTCACGGCTTTGTAAAACCGTAAATAGATTTTTTTTTATGTGAGAGGGGGGCAAACGAGCATGTGGGTCACCTGGTGGAAAGCAATCACCACCGCCCATGGAGACCAGCGACACCAAGGGGTCGCCGATCCGTTGCCAGCCTTTCAAGGAAAATGAAAACTCTGTTCTTGAAGGCACCTTCTGTTCTGTTCTGAATGTTGTAGTGATATTGTTGATGTGCACTATGATTCCATAGGAAAATTTTATTGATCATTTGTCATAGACTGGGTAATTTAGTGAACCTATTTATGAATGGCATTGATATATATGCTGTACTAATGTTAATGTAATCTGTATTTTTTAAAACTAATCTGTATTTTTTTAAATTATGTGTTTTAAACAACTTCTGCATTGTCTAATATAAGTGCAAGTGGTGATAGCCTGTAAGTAATTGTTACATTTATTGTAAAAAAAAATAACATGTATTAACTTAAGTAATAGTACGTTAGTACTATTACTTAAACTGTGGTAATAGTGTAAACAATTGTTGGCAAGCCAAATAAATAATTAAATAAATAATAAATAAATTGATGACTGCATACACTTTGTTGATTGTAGGTGTGTGTTGTAGCAATACAAAAGGGCCATAGCTCAGTGGGAATGTTGCACAAGCAACACACTGATTTTCAGCTATTACCCAGAGTGCGTATCAGTACAAGTATAAATAATTATTACAAATATAATATATATTATTAGGTATCAGAGTAGGTTATATTAAAAAGAAAGAATATGTACCAGACATAATTTGATAATTGTGTAGCCAAATTAACCGTTACCGTGATTATTCATACACACACAAGTAATTAATAAAAAGGACTCGAACTAGAGGTCCTCGGCAATCGTTTTTATAGCCGACGAGCAGGGTGGGGCATTCGTCGTCAGGCGTGTACGTCAGCTTCGGTGGCGATCTCTAACAATACTCTATGTATATGAAATGTGTAAAATTTACAAATATGATGATTTAACACACTATATCATCATATTTGTAAATTTTACACATTATATACCTACTACCAGGGACGAGAGATAAAGGACGAACAATGTTCATAGTAAATTGCGTACACCGGAATTTAGTTACTCTAAAGAGCAACAGAGGTCGCTAAGAGACTCAAATTAGATATAGGTAATTTGATTAGTAACAAAATCAGTACACGAAGGTTCAATTTGTTTAATTATGCTTTTCTGTTTTAATCAAAAATGGCTAGATGGCGCGCAAACTACTAGCACTCTATCAATGCTTAAGTAGGTACGTAGGTAACTACCTACCATAGCACCTACGTACCGTTGTATCAAAAATGGGATGGCCGCGCGCCGATAACCGAGAGTTTTTAAAACCGTTCCGTTTTACGTACCAATCGCTTGACACAAGAAGTCATGTGCTGTAAATAGAATGATTTATTAAAATGAAAAAAAGTTTCATACGACAATTATTGTTTTCAACATAGGCATAAAATTTTAATATGCATTATCAATTAAAATCGTAGTATGCTAATAGTTATATTATTAATAACAACGATATTTTATCGAAAGTTCTGTGGCGTAAATTGGACTTTATTGACACGGCGCGGAATTTTTTTCAACTTTTCTCACATCGAATCGACTGTATTGTTTGTGGTTTTTCTTTTACGTGATATTTCTCTATTTTTGCGACCATTTTTATTCGTATCTTCCATCCTATAAAGGTTTACTCATTAGCTGCCCGGCTGGGGATGTATCATCACCTGACAGAATACGGCAGCCAAACATCCCTATAGGGTCGTGTTGCTGCGAGTGAGTGAGGTCACCAAGAAGAAAATTCAGGAATTCTGCGTTGGCAGCGAAGGCGACCGTGGGCTACAATACTTCATGTTGCGATTTGCATTTATACAGCTACGGTAACTGCTCCACACCAGGCGGGTGGTATGCTTGTTTTCATCCAACATTGCACAAAAAAGCAAGTTACGGTTTTTTAGTAATGTTTCTACTAAGTGCATTGCTAAGTAGTCTACTACAAAATATTCCTAAAAAACTTTAATTTGTTATAAAAAATATTTTAAAAATAAAAAAAATGAAAGGACAATGGTGGGATTTGAACTCGGGACATAAGTACTACGAGTAGTACGAGTAGAGTGATTTTCCAAATGAGCTATGGGGCTAATTAGTAATATTGGCGAATTTTTGTATTATACTGTATTACTATTAATTCGTATTCATTATGTTTTTTTTTAAAAGCAAACCTTAATTTGCTTTTAAAAAACATTTTTAAAACATGCACGAAATTAGACAAAAGTAGAGTGGTAATCCCATACAAAATATTAAATATAGCGTCCCTCGAGAGAACAGTTGCAAAATCTTAAGTCCCGCCATTCACTGAAATCACAATATTGTACAATTTAACTAAAAGATTATGATGACTATATGACAAACAAATATTTTTATCATCCTTTAAGCTGACAATAAGTCAGCCTGAGATACGTTATGAATAATATTTAAAAAAAATATCTACAACATATTAAAAATAGGTACAAAATATTCTTAAAAAACATTAATTAGTTATAAAAAATATTTTAAAAATGATAAAATCAAAGGATGACAATGGTGGATTTGAACTCGGGACCTACGTATTAAGAGTAGAGCGCTCTTCCAAATGAGCTATGAGGCTGATTTGTGAGATTGGCGAATTTTTGTATTATTGTTTATTACTGTGAATTCGTATTCATTATGTTTTTTTTTAAAAGCAAGCCTTAATTTTAATAATAAAAAAACATTTTTAAAACATATGCACTAAATTAGACAAAAGTAGAGTGGTAATCCCATACAAAATATTAAATATAGCGTCCCTCGAGCAAACAGTTAAAAATCTTAAGTCCCGTCATTCACGGAGTTCACAATCTAAAAGAATATGGTGACTGTATGACAAAAAAATATTCTTATCATCCTTTAGGCTGACAATAAGTCAGCCTGAGATACGATAAGAATAATATTTACCTACTTTCCTATCAACAAAGATTTCGTTCACAAGTTGCTATTTTTCTTCGACCGCGGCGCTAGTTTGTACGTTGTACAAAAAATCTGCAGCTACTAGCGCCAAAAGTAACTAAAAAAAACATAGCATCATAAAAGCATATCAGAGCGACATCTATTGGTAAGGGTAAAATTGAAGATGATTTTTTAGTGAAAAGCATCATTTGTTAACTTTATTATTATTGTTAAATATCATACAAAAACTATTTTGTGTAATTTTTAAAATTATTTTATGATTATGTATCAAATTTCGTTGAGAAATATTCGGTATTAAATTTTTTCATGTCTTATTGCCAGCACCATCTAGAAATAATACGGAATTTTGACTTTCGTTCGGTGCACGATATTTTGTATGGGATGAAAACTCTATATTAATTTATTTACTCTATGCTACTACTATTACGCATTTATTTGTTAAAATTTGTATTAGTCACAACTAAAACAAATTTTAATAAATAAATGCGTAATAGTTGTAGGTATAGCGATATAACAATAATAATAATTGTCTTTACTTATAGATAGTATAGTTAATTAATGATAGACAACAAGTGAAGTAGATAGTGGGATTATAATACAATTTTACGACGTAGCAACGGGGCCAGCATATTGGGAACTTTGCCTACGGGCAGCGGTTTATTAGATTAGTTTTGTTTTTAGTTTATTTTAATTAGTTTTAATTTAGATGTATTTATTTAATTATTAATTTTAAGTATTATTTAATTTTAGGTACTTTAGTTTTATAGTTGAATTGTATTAATTGTTTATAGCTTAAGTTAAAATTAATATTAAAATATTATTTTACGATATTTAATTTACAATATTGACTGGATAATTTACAATACAGACATAACATTAATACCCCAATGACCTACCCATGAAGTGACAGCAGACCGCTACGACATATAACTCTTCGGAATGCCTAATTTCAGTTTGTCTAATAGAAAAGAACTCAAATGTTTTTTAAAAGTAAGTCTGGCGGTGATATTTCTGATTGGCGGCGGTATGTTGTTCCAACATTTAGTTGCCTGGTAGCGGATGCTGCTAAAGGCAGCCGACTAGACTTTACCTTACCAAATATCACCATGGCGATGGGGGGGTTTAAAAATGCATAAAAAAACATCACGTGATTAATGGACGGCCCCTTATTGGGCTTTGGTAAGCTCAATAAGGACTAGATTCCAGAGGCAGGTGACTGTATTTTAATATGCGTTTTATTTCAGGTTCTAAAACGCTAAGTCGTACCCTATACGCATGTGGGCAGGATCAACAACGGCAGCATGGACAGCATCCGCTCGTACTCCAGTACTCCATCCCTTTCTTTGCTTCATTAAATAAAATATATTGAAAAATATTGAACTGTGTTTATTTCAATCAGACTTGTACAAAAGATTTGGTTTAATTATAAATATTTAAAAAAAAAGATGGAAAAATTCAACTCCCTCGCCTAAAATCAGTAGTGTAATTACTTAATAGATAGATGACGCCACGCTGTGACTCACGAAGTAAAAATATAAAATGCAAAAATTCGTCACCAACACAAACCTTCCTGGTAGCTCAGTTGGAACAGCACTCGATCGGTCATCGAGAGGTCCTGGATTCAAAACCCACCTAGGGGTGGGGAGGTGAATTTTTCCATTTTTTTTTTTTTTATATTTATAATATTCTGGCAAGTTGGCCAAACAACTATTTCAAATAATAATTGGTTTCATTAATTGACGAGCCCGGTGATCGAATGGCTAACCATGTCCACTCCGGGGTCGCGGGTTCGATCCCCGCACACGACAAATATTTGTATACGAACATGTCTGTTTGTCTTGGTCTGGGTGTTTTCTATGTATTATATGTATGTATTCACAAAAAAACCGGACAAGTGCGAGTCGGACTCGCCCAGCGAGGGTTCCGTAGGTACGTACCCAAGCAACACGTAAGCCAGATAATAGCAAAATTAAGCACCAATTGGCAGTTTATGGCTTCATTATATCTTTATAAAAGCTGACGTGATAGCTTTATCTTGAATAATACAGTATTTAAACTTTAATTACACTGAAAGCTTGATAAGTTCTGCATAAAATTGGTATTTTCTTTTATATCTTAATACTAATAATATTTGCTACTGTTATGTTAACGATATTCAAATAAAAGTGACTGAGACAGCTAGTAGCTACATAACAGCTGAAAATTCAGCTTTGTGCTGTACAACTTTGATAAATATTTCAATTATACAGCTTGGTTTTGAATACTTTATTGTTTGGTTTCTTTAAGCTGCACAATGGGTCAAATCGTACTCATTTATTCAGTTTATGGATATTTACTACTCTTTTAGCGTTTAAGCAGCTAACTATTGCATAAATGAAGATGACTACGATCTTATGACAATCTTATAGCGAGAGAAGCGCACTAATACATTTATGTATAGTCAAATTGGTAAATATTATGAATAATAGATGTTTATGTATCTAATAACTGGTTATTGAAGAAAAACAATGTTTTTATGCAAGAATGTCAAACTTATTTTATAATTATGACAAGATTTCTTTTTCTTTTTCTCCATGAATTTGAGTCATTTTTACACGTTTCACTGTTAGACGACAACAGTGAAACGTGTAAAAATGACTCAAATTCATGGAGAAAAAGAAAAAGGACAGGAGGTATAAGAAGAAAGTGTTTAAGGGAGTTTCTAAAAATAAAAATAAAACAATATCTGTACAGAAGCAGAAAGAAACGAGTTCGGCAGCTAATGCAAATTACAATACGGATCCAAGCACAAGACGACCAGTTCAAGAGGGTTCCGTATCCGTATCTCGTAATTTTACATCTACATCACAGATATTAGATAAAAATGACGATTCACATTTGGAGGACACCGATTCAAGTTCGAGTAGTTTAGCAGAAAACGTGTCAGAATTTAATAAAAATATTTTCGAAATAACCTCAGAGATTGGGCAGTGAATAAAAATATATCTCAAGCGGCTGTAAAAGATTTATTGGATGTGATTAATCATAGATTTCCTGAAATTATATTAAGGTCTGATAATTCATTATCAAATGTTTCCAGGTTGCGACATTGTTAATGGTTTCCATGGCAAATCTTTCATTTTGGATTCCACCAACTTGAGCAAGTGTGCATACAACCGGACTCCTATTTTCATTTATTTCTTTCTTCTAGCTGAACTGAAATTTCTGCTAGTTTTTTTCATATTTTTTTCCTGATTTTGCGTAATAACAGTTAATAATTCGTTAGAAACCTTGATTTGATCATTATTGTCATATACTTTCACTGTGGATGCTTGTTGTACTGTTTCGTGTTGATGATCTTGAGTTATAACCTGATAAACTTCGCCGTCAATACCATGAGCTTCAATGACTTGATGTTCTGTAACTGTACTTGTATTTCCAGCATCAACCTGTAAAAAATATAACAAAAACATGAAATATTATAAGTACCAAAAAAAAAGTTTTATATGAAACAAAATTGCTAGGTACCCCATGTTAATAAATTAGATAATCTATCACATTTTTTTTGTAAAAATAAACGGAATCAAGGACGAAATAAAGCAAATATTATATTTTTTGTGCTGATATTCTTGATGGAAATTTTTTTTTAAACAATTTTATTTATTTTACTAAATATTGGTTTTCAAAATAAAATAGAACCGATGATTATAGAACCCTATTAATCTGAATAAGAGTACTGAGACGGGCAGCTTCATAATCGTTTATCAGAACTGCGATATAAAACGTACTGTTAACCAAAAAATATCTCGATAAGACAGTTACAAGTGACCTGTTACGCAGAAATGTACAACAAATCGTCTGCGTGATCAGATTATATTCAAAATCAACATCGTCGCCATTATTTATCCTAACATAACCTCTCTTTTCTAAAACTAATCTATGTTATTACAAATAATAAATAGATGTTTTTACTAAAAAACATCTGGGTAGTATTCAAATACCTACCTGATTGTTTTCTATCACTTTGATTGGTAACAATTGAATAAAATATTTTATTCGTCGAAAAGGGTTAATATAAGTCAATTGTTTATTTTTTAAAACTGGTTTTATCTTGTGGCGCTCGAAAAATTTTACTATAAACTTATATATATTCTCACAGTAAAGTAGCATGCGTTTTAATAATTGTATTGTCAACAAAACATATTAACAAAAATTACTTACCAATATATATAATTTCTTCCAGAGCGATGCCACCATATACACTTGGAAATTTAACGCAAAATATATGTGATAACAATTATTTTTATGAAACAAAATGCTGATTTTGTACATTTAATTACATAACTTCTTTATAAAACTACGAGAAAGATCTCAATTATGAATATTGTCTTATTATCAGAGTTTGATATTTTCATCTGCATAATAGAGCTTTCAATTCTGATTAAAGGGTCGATCAGCTTTTATGCAGAAGTTAAACAACCTTTCTGTTTATGTATCCAGCTGGTATGCAGCTATTAACAAAATGTTATTCAGATTAAAGCGATTTATTATGGGCCCAAATTGCTTGAATATCGCCTGTATAAGCGCTTATACAAATCTTATCCCTACATCTTTTACAGCGTTTAGTCATCAGAATTGCTATTATATAAAAGTTAATCAGCTAGTTTGTGTTGCTTGGGTAGTATCATTATTAAATTTGATATTTTTCATTATAAATAAGAAATAATGCGTCGAAAAAATTAAATAAAATATATTTTGTAATGTGTACATCAAGACCTTTCATATGATACCCCATTTGAACTAGTAGTTTCAATTTGAAATTTCGACACCCTATAAAAAATATAGACCCCCTATTTTTTAAGATCTATTTACAAATGTATAGTTTTGAGATTTATTCCTGTACTTGTAGTCTATAACGATGTTACTTGCCAAATTTCATAGTTCTAGGTCAACGGGAAGTACCCTATAGGTTTTGATTCCCTTGAGTGTGTCGAAATATGCGTTTTTTGCTGAATAAACGGCCGTAACTTTTTTTTACGTAAACTTAGCAGTTTGATTTTTTTACAACTTCATGGGACCGTAGTTCTGAGTATACAGTTCAAATTTCAGCTTGATACCTCCACGCATTCTCGACATAGAAATTCTTGACAGACAGACAGACAGACAGACAGACAGACAGACAGACAGACAGACGGACAACAAAGTGATCTTATAAGGGTTCCGTTTTTCCTTTTGAGGTACGGAACCCTAAAAATGAATTTAAGTATAGTTTGCTTAGTTTGGGACTAGATGGCATTGTGTCGTAAATAAACCCGCCCAAGAATATTTATTTATATTTAATACAATACAGTTATCGATACCTATATAAAGTTGATTTAAAAAAAAAATTGAAACCGACTTCAGTTGGCGAGCGCAACTTATTGGTGGAATACCCCGGCAGACGCTGCTGCCCGTCTTCCGGGAGAAAAGTTATCGCGTGACACAAGATTCCTTAGTCGCCTTGTACGACATCCAGCGCAGAGCAATGGAGTGGCACAATTTTATGCCGGCTACCATAGGGCAAATTTAAGGGTTTCCCTCGATTTTACTGGGCTCCCATCATCAGACCCTAACTTGGTGAATATGGAACCACCTTGCAATTACCCTTTCAAATAAAAAAAAATGAATTGACCATACGTGCTTATAAAATTTAAGGGTTTCCCTTGATTTCCCTGGCATCCCATCATCAGATCCTGACTTGGTGAATATGGGACCACCTTTCAATCATACCCTTTCAAATAAAAAAAGAATTATGAAAATCGGTTCACAATTCGCAAAGATATCGAATAACATACATACAAAAAAAATATTCAGTCGAATTGAGAACCTCCTCTTTTTTTGAAGTCGGTTAAAAATCAAGGCAAGATAGTCAGTTTTGATCGTGATCATCGTGAGATATTCCTTTTTCCGTATCGCGATCAACAACTGCCCACGCGCCATTTTCCTCTCTCTTATGACGTACAACATTTCTGCGTTTAGTTTTATAAACCTTTACTCTGATTACTAGACAACGATCCTCTGTTGTTCTTTTGCTGTCCACATCTTCCTTACCTTTCTTCTTTTTTTCTTCGTCTCTGTCTCTTGCTTCGAGTCAAAGTCCTGTATTCAATCCATCAAGTTTGATTTTTTGATAATCATTATGATTTCTGCATAATTCACTTATGTTTAAGACTCGGATGATTTTATTTACTTAATTTCAGGATCACTGTTATAGTCAGCAGAGTGTAGTGTAACTTTTTTTAAATATTTTATCTTATAAAAGGAATAAACACTAATTTTTTTTTCTTGAAATTGGACCCTATTTTGCAGAACACACTGACACTTGGTTACTTTTAAGGCAAAGCTATTCAAAGTTTAATAGGAATAAAAATATCATGCAGTATAATAGTTTATTTTGGCAATCATAAGTTTTGGAAAGCATGTTGCGAATATAAAAAACTCGATTTGAAGTTTCTCGCTATGTATATCTCTCAATTTGGCAGTTTGTCGGTTGGATCTATTCTGCATAACAGGCTTTTATTTTCGATAAAACCAATTATTTTATCGGTTTTATTGAAAATCAAATCCAGTAGCAAAGATACAGGTCGATAACGATATTATGATGCATTCTTAACGTGAGCATTGTTTTTTTCGTCAGAGCGGGACATCTGTGGATTTACAATATAATAAAAAAAACAATTTTTTTTATTATAAAACTAAAAATACCTACATTTTTTTTTATTATAAACACAAAATAGTTGAGAAGACATGACTTCTAAGTGTTATTTTTGTATTTGTCGGCTGAACAAATTTGTTTCAAAATATCGGGACTATGTTGGCCTCGCTGGGGTCACCGGGACAAACTGCCTGAAAGCGCGAATGTACCGGCCAAAGCTTGACGCATAGTCACGTTATGCATACTGAAATGTTATTATAGGAAAATCAATGAAACTTTAAATAAAGTAATCCTATGATTGCAAATCAATAACATTATGTACCATAAATTTAAATAAGACTAAATTGATGTTATTCACACAAAGATCACGAAAAGCTTAACCAATCTAGGCATCAAATATTCAGAAATTAGAAACAAGGAGACAGACGTTATACGAAATTTATGGAATTATATTATATCAGAATGTCACGATGAAATTTCAAGGCGTCGAAGCCTCAGACTCAGAGCCTATAAAGTTGCGATGTTAGGTGGCGCTGATGTCGTGCACCCAACGAATAATCTATCAGCGCCACCTAACATCGCAACTTTATAGGCTCTGAGTCTGAGGCTTCGACGCCTTGAAATTTCATCGTGACATTCTGACAAAAATAAACCATTCACGCACTAATTTATAATATAAAATTACTGAGATACCGTGATCTGTGTGGACAAAGGGTAGTATTCATTTTTGGTCATTAAAATTAAATGAGGTAAGTAAAATTTATTCAAAAAGTGGGTTTTAATTTTGTTTATGTCAGGGTTTGTTAATTTTATGTTTATTTTTTTTTTAAAATGGAAAAATTCGCCTGCCCCCCCTAGGTGGGATTTGAACCCACGACCTCTCGATGTCCGGTCGAGTGCTCTTCCAACTGAGCTACCAGGAAGGTTTGTGTTCCTGACGAATTTTTGCATCTTATATTTCTATACTGTGTGAGTCACAGTGTGACGTCATCAACCTATTAAGTAATTACACTACTAAAGTAGGCATAGCAGTCCATCGTTGCAGATGAAATTCAGCTATTTTTTGATAACACCAAACTAATTAAATTATTATTATTTAAATAGTTGTCTTGGCCAACTTGCCAGATAAATATTTTTTTTGAAAAATTGAAAAATTCGCCGAAAAAAATAGCTGAATTTCATCTGCAACGATGGACTGCTATGCCTACTTTAGTAGTGTAATTACTTAATAGGTTGATGACGTCACACTGTGACTCACACAGTATAGAAATATAAGATGCAAAAATTCGTCAGGAACACAAACCTTCCTGGTAGCTCAGTTGGAAGAGCACTCGACCGGACATCGAGAGGTCGTGGGTTCAAATCCCACCTAGGGGGGGCAGGCGAATTTTTCCATTTTTCAAAAAAAATATTTATCTGGCAAGTTGGCCAAGACAACTATTTATATAATAATAACTTTATGTTTACTTGAACTTTTATGGTAAGACAAAGAGATAAACCTACTTTATTCGTTTATTTAAATAATAATAAACATATATAATTGTTCTAGGCCGTGTGGTTTCCGGCAGACTAGAATAGAATCACTCCGTCTCTTCCCGTGGATGTCGTACAAAGCGACTAAGGGAAATACATTATAAAACATCGATCAGGCCTCCGCAACCCGTCTGGCCAGCGTGGGGAGTGTAGGCCAAATCCTCCTTCTGTCTGGGACGGAAGAGAGAGGGTCGTGCTCCTGTAGTGGAGACTAAAATGGGCCTAATGATGATGATGATGATAATTGTTCTTGTATCGCTAGTAATGAATTAAATATCGTTTTCAGATCTAAATGAGTATCATTTTGAAGACCTGGTCTTGGGAATCGGTAAAACTTGCATTTACTATTTCTGCCAGTATTCTTGCCTTCGATCAACAAGTTGTCTATTGTTGATCGAAGATTCTTGCAGCTTATAACCAATGATCGGCGTTAGTAGTGCCATGTCAATGGACTTGAATGTTGATGTTAATATGGATATGACCACGGGTATCCGGGATTACGTTAAGTCTAGTTTAGTAGTACATTATATTTTTCCAGTTGTCGCTGTATCGTTAAGTGTGTAATACGTGAAAATTCGATTATATAGAAATTAGAAAAAAAAATTCTCCAGACGAACAGTTAAGAAAAACATTAAAATAAAAATTAAGTTAAGTTAAATAATAGCATGGTAAAGCGTATAAATACGTACGTAAAATACAAATAGTACTAAATAATTCAAAGATAAATAAAATTGTTTAATGAAAATGCCGGGATTTGAGAGGCATATCCATATTAAGACAACGGTCACAAATCCCGCGTAAAGGCACTACCAACGCCGAAACTGCTATGACACAGTTTTTTTTTTGGCGTAATAATGAAATTACTACAATTAAGTAGTGAAATCTAAATAAATTGCTTTGGTAACGACAGATGACAGAGCCTACTTATTTTCTAATTTTGGCCGCTAAGGGCGCTGCGATAGATGTCATTACTCCCACCCAGCAAATATTGCTTCTACACTTTTACCACAGTATAAGTAATAGTACTACAGTATTGACACTCCCTGCCACTCTCTCGTGTCGACCTCGCCTCCCCTCTGAGACAAATAGGGAAATGTCTGTATGGCGCCGCACGCACACACGCTCATTCGCGCTTTGCACAGACGTTTTTAATCTGTATAGTAATGTATCCTAAAAAATATAAATGAACATACGAAAAATAAATTTGTACTTTGGTTTAGTAAATAATAAGTATTAAATGTAAACAAAGCCACAAACATCATATTTTGTGATTCATACAAATGTCACTAGATGGCGCTGTACGGTTTATTTAGATTTAAGTTGGCGCTGTAAATTGTTTTGTTGAATTGCATATAGCCTATTTTGTAAGGATCATTTTTAGCAAGCAACCAAGCGAGCAATAAACCCAGCGATATTAGTACTGTACTTGTTGTATTATTTACACCCGAGTCAGTAATTTGGTGGCGCCCCCTAGTGGTGAAAAGGTGGTGACCATTTTGGTTCTTCGTGCCGGGTGTATTCAGGTAGTTTGTGGAGCAACTACCAACCCCCGCAACCCGTCGTCAATCACTGGACAGTGGATCGCTGTTCAGAGCACCCCTTTCAGCGACGTCATAGCCGTGACGTCAGAGCGGAAGGCGCTGCAGGCCGCGGCAGGAGGCGAGTGGGAGGAATTTCGAAGAGGAGCAGTGGAGCCTGGAGATCTGGTGGAATCCTGGTATATCGCAGACGGTGTCACTCGCATGTAGCACCATCGTCAGGAAGTGAGTGAGTGAAGTGATCAATCGTGAGTACATTTTTAATTTAAATTTTATCAAGCGATTTTGAACCTTACAAGCAGTCAAGAACAAGTGTTAGTGTTACAAGCAAAATTGAACTTTATTTCCTTAGACATTTTAACTTTAAATATTAGTGTAGTATTTTATATGGAATATTAGACTTAGAATAATTTTAAGAATTTGGTTGATACCCCGAATCTATGCCCAATTTTCTATCGAGTTACATTCCAAACACTTGTAAAATTTTTGATAAATTTTTGGACTTAGAAAAAATTTAAAGATATTATCAGAGACTTGTAATTTTTTGTTGAATACTTTGGATTTAGAATAGTTTCGGAAATTGTATCTGGGACTTGTAAAACTTTTCAAATATTTCTTAGACTTAGAATATTTTTGCAACTTACCTTGTAAAAATTTGGAAAACACTACTGGACTTCTAAAATTTTAGGATTTGTGCACGGTTTAAGATACTTGCTAGATTGTTTATTGAAATTATTTAGTTTACTTTACTGTTATTTTTTTATTTTTTACTTATTAATATATAAGATTTGGTTAATTAAAATGGAGTCTTTGACTGGAATACAGCTAGATATTCAATCTAAAATTGCCAAGGGTAGAATTAATTTTAAAAAATCTTCTAAGGAACGCTTAACAAAATCTTATATAGAAACACGATTAGAAAATTTGGAAAGCCAGTGGTCAATATTTAATGAAACGCATAGGAAAATTCTAGGAGAAAAAAGTAAGGTAGATATCTCGAAGTCGGAATATGTCGTGAAAAATGTTTATGATGAAACCGAAGAGTTGTATATAGATTATAAATCAGAATTGAAAGAGAAGTTGTCTAAATTTGATTTGTCTCTCGGTCCATCAACTTCTATAGGGCAACAAGCTAAAGGGAATAATAATGGTTGTAATGCCAAATTGCCAAAAATATCCATATCCCCATTCTCTGGGAAATATACAGAATGGCCTTCTTTTAGGGACCTTTTTATGTCACTTATCCACAATAATATTTCTTTAGATGATGTACAAAAGTTGCATTATCTCAAGGCACATCTCACTGGCGAAGCTGAACAGCTCTTGCGTCATATCCCTATAACTGCAGATAACTACAAGGAATCATGGTCTAAATTAGAGGAGAGATATAATAACAAGCGTTTTTTGGCAAGTTGTGTACTGAAAAGACTATTGAGTCAGAGAAACTTAACTACTGAATCATCTATTTCAATCAAAGATCTTTTGGATACCACCTGTGAATGTCTTAATGCTTTAAAAGGTTTGGGAATTGACATTAGTACTTGGGATATAATTATAATACACATTATCTGTTTGAAATTGGATTTGGAGACCAGAAAACAGTGGGAGCTTAGTTTGCCAGTGTCTGAGGAATTACCATCTTTAGAGGACTTTAAAGCATTTTTAACTAATCGTTACCGAGCACTGGAATTTCTGGACTCTAAACCCAATAAAGCCCATGCTAAGGGTCATCAGGCATTCCATATTGTAAACGATAGGAAAGCAGTATTGTGCCAATTCTGTGATGGGGATCATAAATTATCATTTTGTAAGAAATTTGCGGGTGAAAGCAAGGAAGCTCGGCGTAATTTTGTGCAAGAAAACGGAATTTGCTTTAATTGTTTGGGAGTGAATCACACGGCAAAATTTTGCAAAAATCCGGTTAAGTGCCAAATCTGCAAACGTCGCCATCATTCATTGCTACATCCTGAGAGTATTTCTGAGTATGGTGTCCCGAGATCTGAAACATCGCCTATAATGAGGGAAAAGACTCATTTGACTAATACCGCAGTGACTCCATCTGAAACTGTGATCAGACCCATAACGTCTTGTTTTTCGACAGGGGAAGTGAATAACACAGTCTTATTAGCAACGGCGCTTATTAAGGCTGAGTCCAAAGATGGGACGTATAGGTTGGTCAGGGCTTTGTTGGATCAGGGCTCGCAAGCATCGTTTGTTACGGAAGCCACTGTGCAGTATCTAGGATTAAAGAAGATGCCATCTAGGCAGACAATTAAGGGAATAGGCGGAGATAAAGGCTTGATTTCTAAATTCACAGTAATGATTAAAGTAAAGTCTAGAATAGATCCGACCTTTGAAATCGAAATTCGAGCTTATGTCTTAAGGTCTATCACAACCCTTCTCCCTGTTGCAAAGGTTAACGCGGCAGAATGGGTAGATATAAATGTAGATATGTTAGCTGATCCTCAATACCACACGCCCAACAAAATCAATGTTTTGTTGGGTGCTGAGGTTTATCCGCATATATTGAAAGAAGGTATAATGAAAGACCCTCGAGGCTTACTTGTGGCCCAATCTACCAGTTTAGGATGGATCTTGTCTGGAACAATAAATGAAGACAGCACTGTATCATCAAGCATTGTAGTCATGCATACGCAAATAGGCGAAAATGACTTGTTAAAGAAATTTTGGGAACTGGAAGCTGAACCTGAAAATAAAAAAACAATTTTAACAGAAGAAGAAAGACAGTGTGAAGAGTTCTTCAAACTTACCACTCGACGAGATGAAGAGGGTCGATATATTGTCAGACTTCCATTTCGCACCAGTAATCCAGACCTTAAAATTGAAGGATCACGAGACATAGCCGAAAAAAGATTTAAGGCCTTAGAATCAAAATTAAACAAGAATGAAATGTTGAAGAAAGATTATACAGAAGTCATAAATGGATACTTGGAACTTGATCATATGGAGGAGGTGATAGATAAAGAGAAAAGGAATAAAAAGGCAGGGTATTTACCTCACCACGCCGTAGTAAAAGAAGGAAAGGATACTACCAAGGTTCGGGTGGTGTTCGATGCATCCTGTAAGGGGAAAAATGGTAGATCCTTAAATGATAAGTTGATGATTGGCCCTACTCTCCAAGATGATTTACGCCATATCATAATGCGTTGGAGAGTGCATCCAATCAGTTTAGTGGCGGACATTGTAAAAATGTACCGCCAAGTTAAAGTAGACAGGAGAGATACAGTCCATCAGCGAATTCTTTGGAGGGATGATCCTGAAAAAGAAATACAGGAATTTGAATTAACAAGAGTTACTTTTGGTACGGCATCAGCACCATATTTGGCAGTGCGTGCGTTACAGCAAGCAGCCCACGATGAAGGTCAAGCTTATCCGTTGGCTGCAAAAAGGGTAGTAAATGATTTCTACATGGATGATTTAATGACAGGTGCACAAAATATAGAGGAAGCTATTAAAGTCTATGAAGAAATGAATGAGTTATTAAGCAAAGTGGGATTTGAGCTACAAAAATGGTCCAGTAATAGCAAGGAACTACTAAATATAATTAATAGGAATGGAGAGGACAAGGAAAACGGAAAGGAAGGAATATTAAATTTCAAATTAGATACGGTAATGAAAATTTTGGGACTTACCTGGAACCGATACGACGACACCTTCCAATATGTAGTGACTCTTCCAACGACGCAGGAACCTGTAACAAAAAGAGTTATTTTATCTAGTATAGCTAGATTATATGATCCGTTGGGATGGGTGAGCCCTTGCATCATCACAGCCAAAATACTTATTCAAAAGTTGTGGTTAGCAGGCATTGGCTGGGATGATGAGGTGCCAATACAGATATTAAAAGAATGGTTGACTTACCGTGAGGAACTGGAAGCGTTGAGAACCATTAAATTACCTCGATGGATGAACATAACGCACGGTGACAGAAAGCTGGAATTGCACGGCTTTTCTGACTCCTCGAAGGTGGCTTATGCAGCTGTAATTTACATTCGAGTGATAGATGATAAAGGAAAAATTCACGTCAATCTTGTTACAGCTAAAACAAAGGTAGCTCCAATTAAACAAGTAACCATACCCCGGTTAGAACTTTGTGGGGCGGTGCTTTTAATCAGATTAATAGCAGAAGTAGCGAAAGTTCTAATGGTAGACAAGCAAAACATATATGCATGGACAGATTCAGAAGTGGTACTTGCCTGGATAAACAGCCATCCTTCTCGATGGAAAACTTTCATTGCCAATCGGGTGTCGGAAATACTAACAACCTTTGATGCTGACAGATGGTCTCATGTGCAGTCGAAAAACAATCCCGCTGATTGCGCTTCAAGGGGATTTAAGCCAAGTGAATTATTGAAGAGCTCATTGTGGTTGAATGGACCACCCTTTTTAATGGAAAAGGATATACCATCAAAGAAGCCAAAATATTTCACAACTCAATTGGAAGAGATCAAAACCAATACTGTAATAGTAGAGACGTCGTTGTGGGACAGATTTTCTTCTCTTAACAGACTCGTGCGGGTAATAGCATATTGTCGTCGTTTTTTGAAAGTTAGAAAACCTGTTGCTGAAAGAAATTATAGTAGTTACTTGAATCAAGAAGAATTAGTTGAAGCGATGAATATTTGCATAAAACAGTGTCAAAATGAAGGATTTGTAGAAGAAATTAAATGTTGTAAAAGTAAAATCGATCTGCCTAAAAAGAACAAACTAAAATCTTTCAATGTTTTCTTAGACGATAAAGAAATTCTGAGAATTGGTGGCCGTTTAGAACAGTCAGAGCTCAATTATGATCAAAAACATCCAGTATTAATACCAAGGAAGTCATTTTTAACAAGCCTACTAATAGCAGATGCACATTTTAAAACCTTGCACGGTGGTTCACAGCTCATGCAGAACTACCTAAGATCTAAATTTTGGATTCTTGGGCTCAAGCAATTGGCGAGAGATTTTGTTAAGAAATGTGTCAAATGTACGAGACATAATGCCACAATACAAAATCAATTGATGGGCCAGCTTCCAATGGCTAGAGCCACACCTAGTAGACCTTTTAAAAGAAGCGGAGTTGATTACGCTGGTCCCATAAACATCCGGACATCGAAAGGCCGAGGTCATCATGCATATAAGGGTTATATCTGTTTATTTGTATGTATGGTGACTAGAGCTATACATTTAGAAGCAGTGAGTGATTTAACATCTGAGGCGTTTTTAGCTGCTTTTAAACGTTTTGTCGCGAGACGTGGTCACTGCTCCGATTTGTATAGCGATAACGGAAGTAATTTCATAGGAGCTGCTAGGGAACTAAAAACGTTATTAAGCATTGAAAGGTCTAAAGTTGCCCAAGATATAGCAGAATGGCTCTCCACAAACGGAACTGATTGGCATTTCATACCGCCTCATGCCCCGAATTTTGGTGGTCTTTGGGAAGCCGGTATTAAATCTACCAAGCACCATCTAAAACGGGTGATCGGTAACTCTGCATTAACTTTTGAAGAACTGAGCACTGTGTTATACCAAATTGAAGCCTGTTTAAATTCGCGGCCCTTGTCAAAAATTCAAGACGGACAAGAATCAGTGGTATTGACACCGGGTCATTTTTTGATAGGAGAACCTTTGCTTCTGGTCCCTGATGCTAATTACGAAAATTCAAATATAAGTACTCTCAGGAGATGGCAATTAACACAGCGAATGTTGCAAGATTTCTGGAAGAAGTGGTCGCAAGAGTACTTAACCCAGTTTTTGCATCGTTACAAATGGGCAAATCAAAATCCCGAACCAAATATCGGAGATATAGTATTGGTGAAGGAAGATGATTTGTCACCGGGTCGATGGCTTTTAGGTAAAGTGACAGAAAAACATGCCGGCTTGGACAGTATTACCCGAGTTGTTACTTTGCGCACAAAAAATTCGCTTATTAAGAGACCGACGAATAAATTATGTATTCTACCAGTCGCTCAATAAATTTAAGTAATATTTGTAATATTCTTTTTGTTTATTTTTATTATTGTAGTTTTTTTTTAAGTATTGTGTGTCAATATTGTCAGAAGACACTCTGACGTGATAAAGAAAAAGTATTGTGTCATGGTGGGCGGTAGATATAAGGACATTAAGCAGGATGTCCTTGGTGGGCGGTATGTTTAATCTGTATAGTAATGTATCCTAAAAAATATAAATGAACATACGAAAAATAAATTTGTACTTTGGTTTAGTAAATAATAAGTATTAAATGTAAACAAAGCCACAAACATCATATTTTGTGATTCATACAAATGTCACTAGATGGCGCTGTACGGTTTATTTAGATTTAAGTTGGCGCTGTAAATTGTTTTGTTGAATTGCATATAGCCTATTTTGTAAGGATCATTTTTAGCAAGCAACCAAGCGAGCAATAAACCCAGCGATATTAGTACTGTACTTGTTGTATTATTTACACCCGAGTCAGTAATTTGGTGGCGCCCCCTAGTGGTGAAAAGGTGGTGACCAGACGTCATTGTTTATGTAGTAGTAAACGGCGCGAAATTTGTATGGAGTGGCCGGGGTGTGCTTTTACCAATATTCAAATTGCAAAAATTTCAAAAACCTCGACCTGTCGAATCAACGATTTCGACCATACAATATTTATATTTATTGCTACAAATGGAAAACATTAATCGATTTTGTAATGAAAAAAGAAATAGCTTAATGGTATCTAATGATTAAATTATAAGAAATAAATTGTTTCACCAATTATAAGTGGTGATAAACCAAATGAGAATAGATTATACAGGATGGCGATTTAGTCACCTGCAATATTTAAGGAACTGTAAAACACTAAGTATTTTTTTTCCAATTGTCATATTTTTTCAAAGGGTAGGGTAGAACACTAGTTAACACTTGGGCGCTGAGTGTTAACTAGTGTTCTACCCTACTAGACGAGACGAGCGCACCCCCGCTCGCCGTCGCGCCGCCGCCGCCGCGACGCCGCCGCGTTAGGAGCGTTAGGGTGACAATGAGTTTGGTAAACAATGCGTATAAATGATAACTACATTAGTTAATCATTTTTTTCATTTTTTTTAAGCTATTGCATAGCTTCTATCGCGGGCCTTGAGCGCGGGGACCGAATCCAGAAATTCCGTAACGAAAAAACCTCACGCTCCCCACTCCGACGGGCAAGGAGGTGTGGCTTGAAGGCCGTGCATCGTCTAACGTCGTTTCAGTTCGGCAGTCTTCGACACGGCGTTGTGTGCGTGCGATTAGACGTATTGTACGACTCTACGAAACTCGTTTTATTTATTTAATAATAGAAAAATTTGTTTTCTTATCGGTCACCACGCTCAAAAAGTGTAACTTGAATTAATATCAAAGAAAAAGCAATACTGCATGAATAAAATAAATAAATAAAATTATAATTGCATAAGTTGATACAAAATGCTATGCAATAGCTTTACCGCGGCAGTCCCCGAGTGCCACACGTCTTTTTTTACTTATAACACGACTAGCCCTACGTTAGCTTCAAATATTGCAGGTGACTATTCCACCTTCCTGTATATCTACTGTAATACTACGAACGCATGCATGAACTGCATGGGCAAGCTCTAATCTTAGTATAACCACAGTATAAGTAATGACCAGTATGGCCACTCCCTGGCGCTCTCTCGTGTCGACCTCACCTCTGCTCTGAGACAAATCTGGAACCGTTAGTAGGGAGCCGCACGCACACTCGCGTATTCACTTTTTGCACGGACGTCATTGTTTATGTACTCGTAGTAGTAAACGACGCGATATTTGTATGGAGTGGCCGGGGCGTGGTATAACCCTTACCACCCAAATTAAATTCAACCGCATTACCGACTCCCATATTATACAAAGTATTTCAATATTGATTGGCAAACCAAGTAGAGGCTCTTCCTACCATCATGTGGAATCAAAGCTGGCAGACGGTGATATTTCAGTTGCAGCAAACTTCTTTTCAGTAGCGATGTGGTGGCGACGAACTCTCCGGAAACACTTGCTGACCAGCCCCCCCTAGCCAAGTGTAATTTGTAGCGTAACGAACGTTAGATAGATCACGTGATATTTGTCAATTCTCATACTAAAATGTTCGATTTTGACAAATGTCACGTGATCTATCTAAGGTCCGTTACGCTACGAATTACACTTGGCTAGGGGGGCTGGGGCTAGGGTTGCCAACTTTTTTTATAAAAAATAAAGTATATTGAGGTCTGAGAAGAATATCAAACAGTATTATAGAAAAATGAACAGTATTTTATTTATTTAATGTTAAATACATATATTTAAGCTTTTAACTTCTTGCACAACTTATTAATTTAGTCTTTTTTAAAAACTTTATATGCCTTACCACAATTACAACTAAAATTAAAACGAATGAGGAGCTCATTTTAAAAAAAATGTGTGAGCTCTAAGTCTAACACTAGTGTTAATTATTTTGATGCTGGAAACAGTATTTTGTATACTTTATTTTTGTTCAACAGTAAAAAGTATAATGTAGTGAAAAACAGTATAATACTGTTTTTAACAGTATAGTTGGCAACCCTATGGGGCCCCACCGCCGTAGCGATTATCATCAGTTTTTATGTTTCAAAAAATTGGTCTTAAGTTAAATTTATTGACAAATAGATTCAGGTTAGTCGGTAGATCTCTAGGGTTTGTACCAGATGAGTTAAACATGACCAACAATCTAAGCAGTAGATAAGCGGAGTCTCTCTGCGAGATCGAATCAGAAACGAGGAGATCCGTAGAAGAACCAAGGTTACCGACGTAGCCCAGCGGATTAGCAAGTTGAAGTGGCAGTGGGCAGGGCACATAGCACGGAGGACGGCATGACCGATGGGGTCGAAAGGTTCTCGAGTGGAGACCACGTACCGGCAAGCGCAGCGTAGGACGTCCACCCACAAGGTGGACAAACGACCTCATTAAGACCGTGGGATCGCGCTGGATGCAAG
Source organism: Hypsopygia costalis (assembly GCA_937001555.2). Lineage (NCBI taxonomy): Eukaryota > Metazoa > Arthropoda > Insecta > Lepidoptera > Pyralidae > Hypsopygia > Hypsopygia costalis. The sequence goes on from OW443355.2 coordinate 4,689,005, forward strand.
CCGCTTCCAACCGGTCTTATTGGAGATCTAGAGGGGAGGCCTATGTCCAGCAGTGGACTTTCAATGGCTGAGATGATGATGATGATGATGAAGCAGTAGATTCAGTTTCGCATTCAAAAATTCCAATGGTAAACGGCTTCAGCTTCGGCGGTAGCTGAAGAGCAAGCATCCGGCGCCAAACGATAACCTTACCTTCCCTAACTTTCATGATAGCTCCTTAGCTCTGTGGACAACGACTTAGGAGGTGGCTTCAGGCATTAACTCCTTTCACAGTGGTTCCGCCGGCGGCGTTGACGGCCTAACTCCTCAGCATCTGAAACAACATTAAAAAACCAATGTATGTCGTATATAATTGCCCGCAAATAGCCCAGTGGCAATTTTTTGTACTTGATTAAAAATTCCATTGATAAGATTACTTGGGCATTATCTCAAAGATTACTAGTGATGCTTTTGAGGAGCATGTATATACATTTTGCATAGCAGTTCGATTGCGACTTTCGAGAAGTAATTTCAAGCCCTGAAACACGCGGAACGTATCACGTAATAAGAAAAACCATTTTAAAGTACGTGTTAGAACTTCAATTAAGTTTTAATAAATGTACGAAGAATAAAATCTAATTACTAAATTCACGTTCTCAGAAGTACAAAGTGAACACTGTGAACAGTGTTGCATAGTGCAAGTTAGTGCAAAGTTGCTTTTTAGTAATAGAAATAGTATACATGCATACATTGTACCAGAAATAATTGACGGTGTAAGTGGAGATTAGTAGTTAACAAATGAAGAAATTGTTGCATGGGTGCTGACTGTGCTGCGGAATGTAAGACATGTAACAAAAAGAATGAAGAACTTAAATGTGAATGGATATGTCGTGGGCTGATCGTTTCATTGGGCCGATCGCGATAAGCCTGGGCAGATCGACATGTGCCGCCATATTTTGATTTGGCTGCCTAATCACCGCCATATCGTTCAAAGCATAACGTTTGACGATTTGGCCGTCCATACTTGGCCAAATCGAGTTTGTAGGGTGTCCATCATACTTACAAGCAAATAAAATCAAGTTTAAGTATTACACTCGATAAAAAGACGTTTAAAAAGTTAATAAAGATTTACTCAGCTATGTTCGGTTAGAGTAGGTAGGATGACTAACAATTTGGAAATGAAAAGAGTTTTATTATTTTTAATGACTTTTATTTAAAAATAATTACATACATATTCTTTTACCAAGTATTATGTAGTCAAATGTGGTTCGGCATAACATGCTCTTCCCAAAATATTGCAAATACACTGCATTAAAAATTGAACTGCATAATTACATAATTTACAGGTAAGAACTTCTATAATAATTAAATTGTTATTAAACAAATCAATTCCGGCGCTTCGCCGGCCGCTGCCGCGGCACGCTGGCTGCGCTCGCTCGGCTCGCGCTCTGTTGGGGTCACAGTTCTAACCTAACCTAACCCACTTTTCTTGCAGTTCTAATCAAGCCTAAATTATTTTATTTATTTATTTATAATGAATTATTAATGACACATTTTGTTTTAGGCAAGTTTTTGCACAACCCTGTTGTGCAAAAAAGTACGCAACAGATACAACGCAAGCAAGTGAAATGTTTGTTAGCACTAGGCTGTTTGCACGAACTTATTTTTGGAATATATTTTTTTACAAAATAAAGTATTTGCTTAATGTATATTTGACTTAATAAAACTTGAGCAAGTAAAAAGTTGCCAAATGAATATTTGACCAAGTGATTAAAATGCGAAATATAAGTTTGCTAAAGATTCTTTTGGGAAATGAAATAGCGCGATAAGTTTTTTGGGAAGTAAAATTTGACGAAAAATATTTTGCCAAACGGAAGGACCCCCATATTTGGAGCTCCAGTAATAGTCTTAGGAATCCCGTTGCATGGACACCCTACTTTTCTTTATAAGCTCGATAACCTAAAAAAAATAAAAGATTTTGATATGAATTGCTGACCTCCGATATAACAAAAAGATATATTAGCACAAGACATTTAGGTTACGTCATGTTACGTGTAATAATTTGATTATTAACAAAAACTAACCTGTGAAATCCGAGCAGAGGTCCAAGGTTTTTTCACATTATGCGAGGAATTTGCGTGACTCTCATAAAAATCAAGCAGCTTTTGATCGAAATGCAATCGGAAAGCACTTTTTTCGTCCACCAACTCACTATTATCACCCTATATATATGCAATATTTTCAGTGTGTTAGCAATATTTTCAGTTTCTTGTAACGCCGCCATTTTTTCTAGACGTAAACAAACACACAGCTGACACAGTCACATGAACGAAGGAGCGCAACAGCGCCATAGCGTCAGAAAGTGGAACTACATCACGATGCGCCCAGGCCTGCACCCTGCCCAACTTTACATTGGGCACATCATGAAATAATTGGTCAAATCAAAATATGGCGGCTCACGTCGATCTGGCCAGGCTTATCGCGATCGGCCCAATTAAACGATCGGACCACGACAGATATAATGAGACAGGAAGATAAAAAAACATGCCAAGTGCGAATCGGACTCGCGGACGAAGGGTTCCGTATCATTATCTATAAAAACGGCAAAAAAAAAATACAAGTTTGTTGTATGGAAGCCCCCCTTAAATATTTGTTTTATTTTAATTTAATTATTTATTTTTAAAGTGAATTTATAACTAAATATTATGTGAGTATTTAAAGCGTCTACCTACTGTCGTTATCTATTGCGAGCAAAAACGAGCAAAAAAATCACGTTTGTTGTATGGGAGCCCCCTTAAATATTTATTTTATTCTGTTTTTAGGGTTCCGTACCTCAAAAGAAAAAACGAGTCTGTCAAGACCCTCTATGTCGAGAATGCGTGGAGGTATCAAGCTGAAATTTTAACCGTATACACAGGTCTACGGTCCCATTAAGTTGTAAAAAAATCAAACTGCTATGTTTACGTAAAAAAAAGTTACGGCCGTTTATTCAGCAAAAAACGCATATTTCAACATTCTCAAGGGAATCAAAACTTATAGGGTACTTCCTGTTGACCTAGAACTATGAAATTTGGCATGTAACTTAAAAAATAGGGTATCTATATTTTTATAGGAGGTCAAAATTTCAAATTGAAGCTACTACATAGTTCAAATGGGGTATGGGGTATACATATGAAAGGGCTTGATGTGCACATAGCAAAATTTATTTTATTTTTTCCGACGCATTATTTCTTATTTATGATGAAAAACATCAAATTTATAATGATCCTACATACGGAACCCTCGGTGGGCGAGTCCGACTCGCACTTGGCCGGTTTTTTTTAGTATTTGTTGTTATACCGGCAACAGAAATACATCATCTGTGAAAATTTCAACAGTCTAACTATCACGGTTCATACAGCTTGGTGTCAGACGGACGGACGGACGGACGGACAGCGGAGCCATAGTAATAGGGTTCCTTTTTACCCTTTGGGTACGGAACCCTAAAAAGAGGTGGTTGGATTGTGTGAGAGATGATATGGATGAGAAAGAAGTAACTGTATATATCACGGTCCATAAGGGTGAATGGAAGAAAAAGACATACTGCGCCGACCTTACTAATGAAAACATGAGCGAATATTTGTTTTTAAAATAGCTTATGCTTCCGACAATCACAAGTAGATTTTGGAAGACAGCCACGGCATTGGAACGTTTTGATGCATCGTCAGTATCGCCAAAGAATAAATACCTAATAGTACTTAGTAGTGTTGCACTTAATACAAAAGGCAATGCCCTGACCTCATTAAGACCGTAGGATCGCGCTGGATGCAAGCCGCTTCCAACCGGTCTTATTGGAGATCTAGAGGGGAGGCCTATGTCCAGCAGTGGACTTTCAATGGCTGAGATGATGATGATGATGAATACCCTGACTGAAAGATCAATGCACTTTATGAACAGCTGCTAGCCATTGCCCGTTAGTGCTAGCAGTTAGATACCAGGATATGTGTTCAAAGCGACTCACAGCTGGATGACCTTTCGCAATGCTTTTCACTATATGTGATCTTCCGCTTTCTGCATCTAGACGCCCAATACTTTGTCGCTCCATATGGACTCTCTGACTTTCGTCTCCTGATCTATCAACATTGACTCGGCAAATGTGGCCGGATTAATATCAACTTACTGACTCTTAAAAATATAGCGTTTGTCCAGTTTCTTCGTACCGAATTCGATATCTTAGAGAAACAGGGAGCATAGCTATTTGTACTTTTTGCACTGCTCACTGTTTTGTGGTACATAGTAGGTCAGCGTCTAAGTATTTGCACCATAAGGTCATAGCGGGGGATGCACTGATTTTTTTTTATACGAGAGTGGAGTACTTGATGGAAAGCAATCACCACCACCCATGGAGACCAGCAACACCATTGGGTTCGCCGATACGATACCAGCCTATACTCCTTCCTTTCTTTCTGGTTACTCACTCGCATGAACACTACCAACCCTCAACGGAATTATTATTTGGCTGCGGTATTCTGTGTGGTGTAGGTATTTGCCCAGTCGGGCAGCTTAATAAAATATGCTATGCCCTACCTCTCTTTTCGCCAGAGCTTCGTTTGTCAGTCAGCCGAGTTCATCATGTGCAGCCCACTTACCACCATCTCTTATTGCGATTCAATAACTGAATAGAATGCTTATTCATACCAATGAATAAGCGACTATATTCCATTTGAAATATTCCATTGAGTATTCAGTTATTGAATCGCAATAAGAGATGGTGGTAAGGGGGCAGGTGAGATTGGCTATGGTTCGAAGACGTTGATGAACCTCTTACTCCCTAAAATGAAGGCTGAAGATTTTGATCTTCAATGATTGGGATATCTGTGCTAATTATTTACTTACGTATTTTCCAGACTTCAAAATGTACTTTCAAGGGTACGACGATAGGAAAAAGTACTATCGTTGCAAGGTATGTAGTTGCTACTACAGACGTGAAAGGCACATCGAGAGGCATGCCCGTAAAAGGCATAACGTGAGCGTACTCAGCAGCGTTTCGAAGAAAGTATTCTCAGGTAATTATTTCTTTACTAATAAAAAATTAAATTAAAAAAAAAAAAAAATCCTTTAATTATTAAATTTATTTTTAATTTATTAAAAATAAAATAATATATTTTTTTTTATTGTATACTTTTTATATGTACATATTTATTATAATGTAGCTTTTGTTAAGTTGTAAATATATAAGCGAAGCGTGAAGAAGCATCTTGTGGGCCAGCATGGAAGCGTCAACTGACAGGACATCAAGGTCTCTGGTCCGTTGCCGTTGCGATTGGGGCTCCTCTTTTCGCTTACCATCAGGCGAAGTGGAGCCAATATGCTGGACTAATATAAAAAAAAAATAGAAAAATATAACTTCTAGGCAAAAGTACTATCGCAAAAGGTCAAGCTTATGTAGCCTTAATTAGAGTAAACACCTTGGAAGGTGTAGCAATTTGTGAGCACGACCAAAGAAAACTATTTAATAGCCCACATCACAAACAATCTTTAGCACAATTGAAGAGACTGAGATGTTATACCTAATTGATACTCTCACGTGACAATCGGATTTCCATGTCCCAATTTTCCCACAGCATAACCACGGACAGACAGACACACACACAGACATGTTAAACTTATAACACCCCTCTTTTTGCGTCGGGGGTTAAAAATTACCATGAGCTCTTAAAAGGCTCAAAATTTCAAAGGCTTTTTCTTACCCTTAAAAGGCAAGCAACAGATAGGCGACCCCTTTCTGTTTCTTCCTGCTTTCCATCAGGTGACCCACATGCTACTTCATCATCATCAGGTCATTTTAGTCTCCAGGAGCACGACCCTCTCTCGTCCGTCCTAGACGGAAGGAGGATTTGGCCTACACTCCCCACGCTGGCCAGACGGGTTGGGGAGGCCAGATCGATGTTTTATAATGTATTTCCCTTAGTCGCCTTGTACGACATCCACGGGAAGAGACGGAGTGATTCTATTCTAGTCTGCCGGAAACCACACATTGCTACTTCGCCCCCATTTAAATATATTTGACATAGTTTTAAATAGCATTGTCATTTTATTTTATTGACTTTTATTAACTAATTGTATAATTATGATTAAAAAAGCCTTTAGGTACATTTCACAATTAGCTAAAATATGGGTGTAATAGTTCATCAACATCTTTGAACCAAAGCCAATTTCACCTGCACGCGGTGCACCCTGCTGACTGACAAACGAAGCTATGGCGAAAAAAGAGGTAGGGAGCGTAATTGTAAGCTATCCGACTGGGGAATGTACCTCCACCTCACAGAATACCGCAGCCAAATAACAATTCCCTTGAGGGTTGTTGTGTTCGTGCGAGTGAGTGAGGTCACCAGGAAGGAAGGAGATGCTGCGTTGGCAGCGGGGGTGGCGGCGCGCGAGCGATATATTATGTTGCGAGCGTTAATATAGCTACGGTAACCTTTTCACATCAGGCTGGCCGTATGCTTGTCTGCCACCCGTCGTAGTATTAAAAAAAAAGTCAATGCAATTTAAAACCACGTCAAATTCGTATTGTATTGTGTATACTTATAGTATAGCTTAGCCACCCAGCGAGGTAATGCTGCTAGCATCTTGGGAACGATGCCACATGGGCCAAACTTTTTACATTTATTTTAGTTTTAGGTTAGTTTTATTTTAGTATTATTTAATTATTATTTTTTATTTTATTTTTTATATGTGAGAGGGGGGCAAACGAGCATCTGGGTCACCTGTTCTTGAAGGCACCCATGTCGTAGTTGTTCGGAAATACCGCTGAGGGAAGTTGATTCCACAGTTTCACTGTTCGTGGTATGAAATGTCTTAGGAAACGTACTGTAGTAGATCGCCAATTATCAACAATTTCAGGTACTTTAGTTTTATAGTTTAATTATATGTATTGTTTATAGCTTAAGTTTATTTGAATAAACTTATAGTACCTATATTTAAATATTACTTAAGTCTCAATGTTATATGTTTATCACGCATGCTATTATGTCGTTTCCTCACAGCCAACGAATTTGTTATTTAATAAAATCGTCCACTGATTAATAGCATTGTTTTTACTAAAAACTCATTTAACTTGCGCTTGAATCCAATATTATATTATATACTTATTGTTGGATTTATGAATATGTAATAGCGTTTTTACTTGCAAAAGAAATTGAAGACATTGGTGAATATTAAATAGTTTGTTCATTTGTTTATGAACAAACAAATCAATATCTCATATACCTATTATGTTTCTTATCATTGAGATATTCCTGCACATCATAATTTGCTTTATCTAAAAGAAACTAATTTAATTTGTTTTAACATTTATTTGGGTTACGATAAACAGCAAGATAATAAAAATGATACTTTTGATTGTTTGCACTTGGTGGAACATTATTATCATAATGTTATAATGAAACACTTGTACTGTTCTTACTTATATTTAATTTTGCCGACCGGTTTCGCCGCAGGCATTATCAAGGTAAACAGATGGTATTAGGTTTTGTAGAAACACAAATACCATATGTTTACCTTGATATTTTTTTCTGTTTACCTTGATATTTTGGGGTGTAGTAGCTCATCAACATCTTTCAAGCTAAAGCCAACCTCACCTGCACGTGGTGCACCCTGCCGACCAGCTAACGAGGCGATGGCGAAAGAGAGGTAGGACGCAGCGAAAGATCACACTGTGCTTCTCTTTTACTTGTCAGATGGGGGAGGGGCATAGTGTAGTCTTTCGCTCCAGGCTTGGCCAGCATCCGACTGGGGAAGTACCTCCACCTGGCAAAAAACCGCAGCCATAATGGCTATGTCGTGTTCCTGCGAGTTAGCTAGGTCACCACGACTGTTTTAGAGGAGTTGTTATGCTGACGGCAGAAGGACCAGCGGCTGTCGAACCGCCGCTAGCAATGTAAGCGCGGCGTGTTGGCGCGGCGGTCAGGGAGACGCGGTGAAACGACTGTCTGCTGGCCGCCCGCAGGTTAGTAGGGTTCCCGAACCCGGGGATCATCTAATCTCCGCCCCGGGAGGCTGAACCGCCAACTTGTGAAAAGTCATGTTGTAGTAGTCGTGCCGGAGGAGGAGACCAGAGTGCACCCGGCTGCTGCAGCAGGGGGGGACCGGGGGCCCTTCCGCCCGCCGCGCTAGCAAACCGCACTACCTGCACTGTGCTGCGGGGGTAGACACCGCGCTTTTCTTGTCCCTCGCGCCGTCAGTGAAATAACTTCTCTCATAATCCTCTTACCCCCTTTTAATGGCCAGGAACAAAAAAAAAAGGTTTCTTCAGTGGCGTCCTCATCCACATTCGACGTGGACTTTTGTAACGTCAGAGGACTTCACACAAACATAAATGCAGTTCACCAGCACCTCGAAACTGCAAAGCCGACCATCCGTTTTTTAACGGAGACGCAAATATCTTGCCCGGCCGATACTTCTTACTTATTATACCCCGGGTACAAACTTGACCATTCTTTTATACGTCGAGCCGGGGTATGTATGTTCGTCCGGGATGATATTTGCTGTCGACGTCTTCACGGCCTTGAACAGTGACATTTGTCAGGTACGCGTGGATCAGGGCGGCCGCACCCGTATCTACGCGTGCCGAAAACCGGAGGTTAGTCTGGCCTACAGTGCAAAGGAGAAAGCCGATCTATTGGGGAATCTCTTTGCCTCAAACTCGACTTTGAACGACGGCGACGCCGCACCGTGTTTCATCCCGCGGTGTGGTAATTCCATGCCGGAAATCTCATTTATTCAACGAGATGTTCGGCGGGCATTGCTATCCCTCGACATTCATAAGTCGAGTGGGCCAGATGACATTCCGGCAGTGGTGTTAAAGCTGTGTGCTCCTGAGTTGTGTCAGTTGTGTCCTGTTTTTTACAATGAAACAGAATTTATTTAATTGTATTATCACCAGAACTAAAGGTGTGTACCAAATTTCAGATCAATCTGTCAACAGGTAGGGGGTCAAATTTCAATTACTAGATTTGACCCAAAAATATAAAAAAACAAATAAATAAACAAACAGGTCGAAGCTAAATAAAACCGTTTAATGAGGTCTAATTTCGGCTTTTTTTTATTTTTTTATACGAAAAAAAGTAGTTATATATGTTTTTAACCGACTTCAAAAAAGAAGGAGTTTCTCAATTCGACTGATTTTTTTTGTATGTATGTTATTCCATATCTTCGCGAATTGTGAAACGATTTTCAAAATTATTTTTTTATTTGAAAGGGTATGATTGCAAGGTGGTCCCATATTCACCAATTCTGATGATGGGATTCCAGAAAAATCGAGGGAAACCCTTAAATTTTATGAGGAAGTATGGTCAAATTCTATTTTTTTATTTGAAAGGGTATGATTGCGAAGTTGTCCCATATTCAACAAGTCAGGGTCTGATGATGGGATCCCAGAAAAATCGAGGGAAACCCTTAAATTTGCCCCGTGGTTGCCGGCAGAATAGAATTGCGCCGCTCTGCGCTGGATGTCGTACGTTTTGTGACGCAATAATTAAGAATCAAACGAACTTACCTTAGTGAAGTTTGATTCCAATTATGCGAGGGTGTCGACCGAAGACGATTACATATTTACTTGTACTTATTTACTTGCAGCAGCTCGTGAGTAGGTGCCATCTTTGTCACACATTTAGAGTATTCTATTCAAATAACAATCTGTAAAAAAGAAACCTATCTCCCGTCCCACTCCCTCAACTGTGACTAGTCGTGCGGGTGGTTACTTCATTATTTCAGAGGATCACGATTATGAACATTTTATTGTAATTTGTTAGTTTTTGGGTTTTTTGGGGGGGATTGGGTCGATGTAATCGTCTTCGGTCGACACCCTCGCATAATTGGAATCAAACTTCACTAAGGTAAGTTCGTTTGATTCTTAATTATACTTCGGGTGTCGACCGAAGACGATTACATATTTACTTGTAGATGTTTAGAGATTGAAAAGATAGGCCAATAAATAAATAAAATGTTCAAATCAACAAGTTTTCTTTAATTATTGTAAAATCAGTAAAGAAATTTCGAAGACACTAGAACATAAACTAATAGGCGATAGCTATTAACTTGATACCAATTGTACATTTATCGTTCGCTTAACGTTATGTTAATTTAATATAAATGTAAATAGCATAACCTCTTTGCGTTAATTATTGAATACTCAGCCTTAATTGAATATAGCATTGAAAAAATCGTCTTGATTAGTTTTTACAACTTCTCTGCAATAGTACTTAATGAAAACATTTGAAGTATCACTCCAACCTGCGGCCTTGCGAACCACCTCCAGGTTCACCCCTGATCTATGTGCGGCAGATGTTGATGCCGACCTGGCACTATGAGCACCAAATATAGATATGTCGATACCACTATCCTGTAGAACCTTTTTTACCCATCGCGATAGAGTCTGGGTTCCGACCTTCAAGTGGTCATCACTACGATTTTGTCTTAATTGTCGAGTTCTTTCTATATACGTTTTCAGTGCTAACGCTGGACAAATATTAGGATTTTCACGGATGAAGGGTAATCTGATTAATGGTTGGCAAGCTCCAGGTCTTGACGTTTTAATCAAGTCTGTAATTTTTATGACAATCGCATCATCTTGAAAAATTATGTTTTTTAATTTAATTAAGTTAATTGTCTGCATTCGTTGAGCAGATGCTATACATAGGAGGGTACAAGTTTTATATGACAGATTAGGTAGCGAAATCTCCTCATAAGGGTACATATTTGATAGATAATTTAACACAATGTTGGTGTCCCATGTTGAGTTATACTTAGGCTGGGGTGGATTTAGCCTATATATGCCTTTCATAAGCCGATTGACGCGATCGTTTAAAGTGACGCTAGTACCTAAGATAATTGACAAGGCTGACCTGTGTGTATTCAAAGAACTATAACTAGCGCCCTCTTTAAATTTTTGTGTTAGAAAAGATATCACTGTATTACTGTCAGCTTTCAAAATGTCCAAGTTATTTTTTGTACAAAAAGATATCCAAAAATTTAATGAACTGTTATATTGTTTTAACGTGTTGGGTGCAAATGATGCCATAATTAAATCTAAACAGTCTAGTGGTACACCTTGTTTTATCATGGAGTCCCTGATAACTTGGCTGCCACCAGAACAAGGTCCGCGTGAACAGGTTGGGTGACAGGTTCTGTAAGGGGAATATAATAAGGATCTGTCAGGTCCAAAAAAATATTTTTCCGATATAACAAGTCGTGACCACAGAGGATACCATGGCTGTGAAGGCCAGTTAGGTACGATTAAAATACCCTTTGCTTTATTAGTAATAATTTTTTCTAAGACCCTAGGAATTAGACTGAAAGGAGGAAACGCATAAAAATCTATGTTATGCCAATTAAAGGTAAACGAGTCAACTATTTCAGAAAACGGATCAAGTTTCCATGAAGCATACCTAGGGCATTTATAATTTTGGGCACTTGCAAAGAGGTCGAATTCGGGCTTACCCAATAAACTAATTATTTGTTCAAAAACTGGTTCACAAAGTTCCCATTCCGTATCGATATTTAATCGGCGAGACTCTTTATCAGCAATGATATTTTCACATGATTTTATATAAGATGCAAATATACTAATGTTTTTCTTTTCGCACCACTGCCATATTTTTCGAGCTAAATCATTTAAATGGGCGTATTGCACACCCCCCATTCTATTTATATAACTGATGGCAGTGGTGTTATCAATCCGTAGTAAAATTTCGCAGTCTCTCTCGTTTTCAGTAAATATCTTAAGTCCATAGTAAGCAGCCTTCAATTCAAGAGTGTTTATGTGAAGTTGTAATTCTGTTTCAGTCCAGTTACCATTTGCGCGTTGATCCCCGCATGCCACGCCCCAACCAGTATTAGAAGAATCACTAAATATTTCCATACGGTAATTATTTTTTCGAATAGGGCAAAAAGATGATTCGATTTTTTCTATCCACCATAAGAAATCGTCTTTTAAAATGGATTTTATTGCCATTTGTTTATTATAATCATCACTATAATTCAGTGCTAAAAATTTTTCTCTTTCAAATAGCTTGGTGTACATCCAGCCATAGCTAACGGCCGGGCATGCGGAGGTCAACAAACCTATAAACTCAGCAAATTGTCTAATAGAACAGCTTCTTTTTGTCAATAAATCTGAGGCTTTATTCTTGATACGCGTTTTCTTCTCTTCTGGTAGGGTAATCATCATGTGTTTAGTATCCAAAATAAAGCCCAAGAACCTACAGGTTTTACTTGGTATCAAAACGCTTTTCTGAATGTTTATTACAAACCCCAATTCCTCTAAACATTTCTTTGTTGTAGTGATATTTTTTAAACAGTCATCATACGATTCACCTATGCATAAAAAATCATCAAGATAAGCTACTGACAGTAGTCCTAATGCACGTAAGTATTGTAAAACGGGCTTTAATAATTTTGTAAAAACGAATGGTGCGGTACATAGGCCGAACGGGAGAACATTAAACTCATATAATTGTGATTTCCATTCAAAGCGTAACATCTTTCTATCATTTTGGTCCATTGAAATTAAAAAATAAGCATCCTGTAGATCGATGGTACTCATATAATAGTTATGTTGTAATAGTTTTAACGCAGTGCGATAGTCTTCCATTTTGAAGTGTTCAACGTTAATAAATTTATTAAGCAATTTTAAATTTAATATAAATCTGTGTTTTCCGTTCGGCTTATGTACTGAAAAAATGGGTGAAATAAATTGACCTTCACAAGGTGTGCAAGGTGAAATAAATTCTGATGATAGTAGTTCAGCAATACAGTCGTCGATAATGTCAATTTTTGACTGAGAATTGCATGCACTATTTTTAGGTTGCACTGTTTGAACAGGCTGTTTTTTAAAAGGTATTTTGTATCCCTTGACCCAATTCAAGATAGTGTAATCGTTGGTAAGTTCAACCCATTTATGGTAAAAATGTTTTAAACGTCCAGCAATAGGTACCTGTGGTTCCTCTATCGTCTCTTCGGTTGCCTCGAATAGCCCGTGGCGCGTTGACGGCCCCGCGTGGTAGCCACTTGCCGCGGCGGCGGTGGTGGCGGCGGCGGCGGTCGACGTGCCGGGACGGTCCGCGGCTCGATCGCCGCTGCGCGCGGATTCCCCCTCGAGTTTAAAGCTCCTCTTTGCGGATGGAAAGCTGAAACCATACTCGACTGGTATGGTGTACGGGATGTCTTCATTTCTGAGGCGGTCTTCGTTATCGCTTTAGATGATTTTATGTGGTCAGATAAGTTGGATCCAAAAAGATTTCTTTCAATTTTTGTATCTTTGACTGTGTCTCGTATGCTTTTGTTAAGGGCGTTCAAAGCAGCATATCTACGTGACAGAGATTCTCTAAAATGGTTGTCACAAAAAAGCCTTCCAGCATCGCTCAAGGCTTTAATTACATCTGGAGGGACGATATTCTTCGATACCAAGGCCCAATTTAGCACTTGTCCTAGAGCCGCGAGGCCGCTTCCGAGTTGGTTTTGTTTTGTTTTACTATATTCGTCCTGTTTAATATTTAAGTCTGAAAGAGCCGCTTTGATTTCAGGATTCAATTTTGGTGCCGACAAGTTAGTACAATTTTCTGGCAGCAAATATTGTTTTTTAAGGTCAGCTTGAACGTCTTTCGCTAAACCATTGGTGAGGATATGCGCCCATCTTGGGGCAATATCTTTATGTAAACTCGCACCGGTACTCTTCTGTATAGAAGGGTCTTCTCCTAAAAGATTTAGGATATCAGGATCTAAACTGGCCGTGGCATCGACCTCCTGAACTTCAGGCAGGGTAGATGATGGGCCCAATGCGGGGGAGGCTTCAGGCGCCGCCGCCGACGACGCTGGTGGCGGCTCAGGCGTGGCCTCAGGTGCCGGCGTCGGCAGCGGCGGTAACGGCGGCGGTGTAACGGGGGTCTGCTGTTCCTCATAGCTCATTTCACCATCCAGGTTCAATGAGTTCGGTATATCATCATCTACAAAGTACGTGAGATTCAAGATAGAATCCGGTAAAATCAGAGAGGGGTGAGTCCGAGGTAGGTACCCAGTTACGAAAACGTAAGTCCAAGATAGGTACTCATTTAAAGTGGGCCCAAGGTAGGTACCCATGCACTTAGTAGGCCCAAGATAGGTACCCGTGCAAAGAGTTATTTCATTTTATGATTATGATATATATTTTTTTTTTTTTTTTGTAGGTAGGTAGTTCAGATTGGTAATTTTTAAAGATATGATGAACTTAGTTACCAAATTATAATGAAATAATTGACGTAAATGTTAACCTATTTCGTAGAAAAAATAAGATTACTCACCTGGAAAGTTCGGTTCATATTCCGATCTATAATCCGACCTCGATGAATTTGAACTAACTGACACTGAACGTTTTCGTTGTTTTTTCTTTAATCTACGTTCTAACTTCTTCACTTTCTTAATAATTCTATCATAATCATCGTCTTTCGACCTAGATCTTTTCCTCTTAGGCATAATTAACGCAAAAGAAAAACTTCCGATAATTTTTTGTGTGTGATCTCGATGACACAAAAACACGTAATGAAGTAACCACCCGCACGACTAGTCACAGTTGAGGGAGTGGGACGGGAGATAGGTTTCTTTTTTACAGATTGTTATTTGAATAGAATACTCTAAATGTGTGACAAAGATGGCACCTACTCACGAGCTGCTGCAAGTAAATAAGTACAAGTAAATATGTAATCGTCTTCGGTCGACACCCGAAGTATAACTTTTCTCCTGGAAGACGGACAGCAGCGTCTCCCGGGGTATTCCACCAATAAGCTGTGCTCGCAGCTGAAGTCGGTTTTTTTTTTTCAAAAACAAGTTTTTGTCACCACTATATTTAGAACTAAAGCCAACCTCATCTGCAGATCAGAGGGGTGCACCACGTGCACTTGGTGCACCCTTCCGATGGGCAAAACAGTCTCTGGCAAAAGAATAGGTAGGGTACAATTTGTAAGCTGCCCGACTTGGGGAGTATCATAGGTATGCGAGCGTTAATATGGTTACCCGACTGGAGACTCCACCTCACAGAATACCGCAGCCAAACAACAATTCCCTTGAGGGTTGTTGTGTTCCTGCGATTGAGTGAGATCACCAGAAAGGAAGGCGATGCATTGGCAGCGGGGACGGCGGCGCGCGAGCGATATTTTATGTTGCGTGCGTTAATATGGCTACGGTAACCGCTTCTCATCAGGCGAGCAGTATGCTTGTCTGCCACCCGACGTAGTATAAAAAAAAATGGGTTCGCGAATGCTTAAAAACTGGCATTCGTTACGTCACTAATTTATAATAATAAATATATATTTATTTAGTTTTGGTTTCACTGATAAGACCTAATATGTTTCAGGACAATGCAAGTTTTGCGGGTGTACATTGGACAAATACACTTACAACAATCATGTGAAGACCTTTCACGCGGACATATTCTTCTCTGCTGATAGAAGGGGAGCTGAGATGTGCAAACGTAAACATAAGATAACAACTGATAGGTTTGTAGTTAACTCTTCTTGAAAGGCAATAAAAATTCTTTTCACCTCACTAGCTCGTAAAAGCTCTGTTTATCATTCGAAATCTGCGTGGAAAATCGCACTTTATCCGCTAGCGTGGAAAGTGTTTTTAAAATTCGAATATTTTTATTCAATAAAGGTTTCGTACAATAAATTACATATATATAGAACCTCATTGGTTTCGTAATAGTTTATATTCTCTACAGCCAGTCCATTGATGATTATTTATTAAAACTGTTTTTCTTGCACCTAACATTTTCCTCGCTTTAGTGAGGTGAAAAGTTGTGTGTTGCGCTCGGCAGCAAAGTTATTTAGCGTCTCGTACCTTTGAAACCCTCGCTACGCTCAGGATTCTATATTTGAACCACTCGCTTCGCTCGTGGCTCAATCCTAGAATCCTTCGCTTGCTCAGGTTTCAATACAAGGTACTCGCGCCAAAAATTAACTTTGCCGCCTTGCATAACAAATAACTATTACAGCAGTAAAAAGAAGTGGACAAATTCAACAAAAATTTTGGGGGTGTTTGTTTATAAACCCAGGCCAATTTTGATTTTGGGGGAATACCCCCAAAATTTTTATTAATTTATATTATAACAAAATTCTTTGAACCCAAGCCAACTTCACCTACACGCGGTGCACCCTGCTGACTGACAAACGAAGCTCTGGCGAAAAGAGAGGTACCGAGTGTAATTGTAAGCTACCCGACTGGGATATGTACCTCCACCTCACAGAATACCGCACATACCAAATAACTCACAGATACCAAATAACAATTCCTTTGAGAGTTGTGTTCCAGCGAGTGAGTGAGGTCACCAGAAAGGTAAGGCAAGAGATGCTGCGTTGGCGGCGCGGGTGGCGGCGCCCGAGCGATTTTTTATGTTGCGAGCGTTAATATGGCTACGGGTTAACGAAGTGTGTTGAAAACGTTGTGCTAACAACGTCGACGGACGGACGGACGGACGGACGGACAGCGGAGTCTCAGTAAGTTTTACCCTTTGGGTACGGAACCCAAAAATACACAATTTATTTTGATAAAATAAACAAAGCCCAAGGTATCATATGTCACATGAAAGTATCTACACAATAATAAATTATTTAAATAGTTGTCTTGGCCAACTTGCCAGAATATTATAAATATTTTTGAAATTTTTGTGGCGTCATCAACTTATAAGTAATGTAATTACACTACAAAACAAATCATAGTAGTCCATCGTTGCAGATGAAATTCGGCAATTTTTTTTCATAACACCAAGTTTGGTGTAAAGTAATTAGTTTTATATATAATATACAATATTCATAAATAATGCAGACAATAAAAACTAAACTAAACTGTGTAAACCTATCTTAACAAAAACTATCTAAAGTAGGTCCGTGAGGCAGCGTGCCTAAAACGCTAGCAGCGTTACCCCTTTGGATGGCGATGTTTAGCCTCTGACCCAAGTAAGCGCCGGCTCTTGTAATTAGTTAATTAAATTATTATTATTTAAATAGTTGTCTTGGCCAACTTGCCAGAATTTTATGAATATTTTTGAAAAATAGAAAAATTCACCTTTTTTAGTAGTGTAATTACTTAATAGGTTGATGACGCCACATTGTGACTCACGCAACTGCGTGACTTCAACTGAATATAAGATGCAAAAGTTCGTCAGCAACACAAACCTTCCTGGTAGCTCAGTTGGAAGAGCACTCGACCGGTCATCGAGAGGTCGTGGGTTCAAATCTAATAGGGATTAGAGTTGGAAAAAATTCACCTGCCCCCTAGGGAGGGGGCCGGTGAATTTTTCCATGACAATCTTATACATACAGGCGAAAGGCGACAGGTGACAAGTGACAGGTGCCATGTGACAGGCGACAGGTGACATGTGACTGTGACAGGCGACAGGTGACATGTGACAGGCGACAGGTGACATGTGACAGGCGACAGGTGACATGTGACAGGCGTCAAAGGGCGTTGGAAAAATTCACCTGCTCCATGGGGGGGCAGGTGAATTTTTCCAAATCCTATTACCGGTCATCGAGAGAGAGAGATGACCGGTCGAGTGCTCTTCCAACTGAGCTACCAGGAAGGTTTGTGTTGCTGACGACACCAATGCTTGTGGGTTCGATTCCCACACAGGACAAACATTTGTGTGCATGAACATGTCTGTTTGTCTTGGTCTGGGTGTTTTCTATGTATAATAAGTATGTATATACACAAAAAAAAAAATTTACGTATGTTTATCAGTTGTCTAGTACCCATAACACAAGCTTCGCTTACTTTGGGGCTAGATGTCGCTGTGTAATTTGTCTGACAATATTTATTATTATTTATTATTAATATATTATATTATAATTATTATATTAATGATTAATTATGTACTAAATTAAAACTATTAATTTTTAACTTAAAATTATATTAAATTTTAACATAAAATTAGTTAGTTAATTTGTCTAACAAATATTTGTAATAAAATAATAAAAATAATAAGTAAATCAAGAGTTCGCTAAAAAAATGTTTTTAGCGAACTCTTGATTGACTTATCAAGCAGCTGTCGCCTGTCACCTGTCGCCTGTCGCCTGTCACCGGTTACCTGTCGCCTGTCACCTGTCACATGTCACCTGTCGCCTGTCGCATGTCACCTGTAGCCTGTCAGCTGTCAGCTGATATACTTTCTCAAATAACACAAATTCTTTTGTGTATTTATAAAAAGTATTTTTTTTAGTGTGCTGGCGATACAAATAAATATTTCATTCGTTCATTCAGTCATTCATTTGTTCGTTCATTTATTCATTAATTACTTGTATTATATTGTATTGTCTTAGATATGACGTAGCCAGCAGCGGGAGCAATATGTACTACTTCTACCAAGAAACCAATATCGGTCCATTTGGGTATCAACAGCGGCAAGTGACTCTGATGTCCACCCCGTCTCCAGGACAAGGGTCGTCGGGACGAGAAGGCTACATTACTTATGATCAGGTCAATTTATTTATTTATTTATTAATTATTCTGTTGCTACATGCGCCTTCTCTTTAGATATATATATATATATATTTAATTTGGGGTGTAAGTGTTTCATCAATATTTTTGAACCAAAGCCAACTTCACCTGCACGCGGTGCACCCTGCTGACTGACAAAGGAAGCTCTGGCGAAAAGAGAGGTAGGGAGCGTAATTGTAAGCTACCCGACTGGGGAGTGTACCTCCACCTCACAGAATACCGCAGCCAAATAACGGTTCCCTTGAGGGCTGTTGTGTTCCTGCGAGTGAGTGAGGTCACCAGAAAGGAAGGAGATGCTGCGATGGCAGCGAGGGTGACGGCGCGCGAACGATATTTTGTGTTGCGAGCGTTAATATGGCTACGGTAGCCGCATCACATCAGGCGGGCCGTATGCTTGTCTGCCACCCGACGTAGTATAAAAAAAAAAGATATTCGCATTCGCGAATGTCTAGAAATTGACATTCGTTACATCACTACTACATATATAGATTTGTATACGGGACGGGGGCCCACCACACATTCTCACCACTGTGTCTCCTGTGTAGCCGGGATTAACAGCGAGGACCGCCAAAAAAGGCAATGAACAGTGAAGTCCACTGCACTCCCGGAAGTAAGACTACGGCTGCCTTGAAACTCACAACGAATTTAATCAGAAGAAGTAAGAGTAAGTAGCTTTTGGAATTTGACTTCCTCTCTGATTATAAATTTGTATAAAGCGCCCTCTATATAATAAACCTGACTACTAACTCAGTTAAGTTCCACTTTCAGCCACCAGAACAACAATTTACATAAGTATTTTTTTGCGTGGTGGTGTTTGAATGAATTGAGTGAATGAGTGAATGAACGAACGAACGAATGAATGAAACCTTTTTAAATTTATTTCAACATTAATCGCAGGGGTTTAGAGTATGCTCTATATATACTCTAAACCCCTGCTACCCCTCTACAGCTGTGAATTTAAATTAATAATTTAGTTATAATTAATAATTCATTTTTGGGAATTTCAGGAGCGGCACCAGAAGCGCTCTAAGCATGCTATAAAAGGTCGCGAGGAGAAGCGCGAGAGCTCTTCTCGCCGGGGGGACTCGCGTGCAAAGAGACGAGATTCTGAAGATCAGCAAAGGGTGAGTTGCCCCCTCGAGAAAATCGAGAAAATCGTGTATTAATAAAGCTCTTGTACTGAACAGTCGTCGGGGAAATTAATTAAGCCCACTGCTGGGAAACGTCTCCCCTCAATCGAAGGGGATTAGAGCATACTGCTCACTACGTATACTACGTGCCTAATGGCCACTGACCTGGCTTATATATAGTCATTACTATCACCTAATGACAACAGCCGGGATCGACGGCATAACGTGCCCTCCCAAGCACGGAGGAATTCGAAATACTCCGTCCGTCCTTTAACTTTAGCATCACCTGTCGTCGCCTATCGCCTGTAGCCTGTCACCAGTCGCCTGTCACCTGTCGCCTGTCCCCTGTCGACTGTCAAATGTTGCCTGTCACCTGTCGCCTGTCGCCTCTAATTTGTCATCTGTCATCTGTCGCCTGTCACCTGTCGCCTGTCAGCTGTCGCCTGTCACCTGTCGCCTGTCACCTGTCACCCGTCACCTATCACCTGTAACCTGTCGCCTGACACGCCAGAGACGAAGGCCCCGACCGACTCTCTGGAGACTCGAATCCGTGGTGTCGTTTCGTTACTCACACAACAGCTTACAACAAAACGTTCGTTCAAGTGTTCAACTGGCCTTCCCAAGTTCACTGGGAACACCCAGTGAACTGTCACTAGTTTTAGTGATAGAACGCTAAAATAATTTTTCAATTCGAATGAGTTCCTGAGATAAGCGCGTTTAACCAAACAAACTCTTCGGCTTAAATATATATTAAGTGTAGATAAGTTTTAATTTAACGCTACGGACGTTTTTTGCCGGCTAACCTCTCCGCAACGCCCCTTATGGTACTTCGTTCCAAAAAAACTCGTACTAGCACTAGAAATTGACTTTCTTCGGTCATCCAATGCTTACCGGTAGATGCAGGATACAACAATGCAAAATAAACCTAACCGTTTTAATTAAAACCATTTTAATTATTACTTTATTTTTGGTAATTTTAGGAGCGATACCCGAAGAGCTCGAGTCGTGCTTCAAAAGGTCGCGAGGGTTCTTCTCGCCGGGGGGACTCGCGTTCAACGAGACAAGATTCTGAAGATGAACAATCGGTGAGTTATACACGCGAGAATATATATCACTCCTACTTAGAGATGGGCAAAATAATAATAAATAATTCTTTAATGAACACCTACAACAAGTAATAAGTAAATTAAAAATAAAGTCTTAAAATAAAATATGGTAGACAGTACATTATATTATAATCTAACTTATACAATACCAATAATACATACCTACTTACAATTACTTGTTTGTGGAAGCTATCGTGTTAGGTAAGGATAGGTACCTGTGTTACGAACCACCAGGCCTCCACATCTGGATGCGAAATAGGTGCATTTAACAGCATTATATTCATCTTTACAATTATTAAAAATGCCAGACGTTAATATGTAATAAGTGCCCTGTAAGTACCTGTAAATTCCCAATAAATGCCTAGTTTTGGGCATAAATAGGGAATTAAAAGTACTTTTTGGGCATTTATCGTAAATGCCCGGCATTTTGCCCATCTCCATCGTACTACGTGGGACTTGGAGGTCGTGTGTTGGCTACTATGTTATTTCAACGCTCACGTCTATTTAGTAACTATGACGTTTTAACATCGAAACATTTAACATAACATATAACTGAGATAACAATATCAGCTAAATCACTCTCCATGTGAATCACTTTTATTATTATGTATCTCACTTACTTCACGGGTCCAGCCCGGTCATTTGATAGGCGTGCGCGGGGATATGGATCCAACGCGTAGAGGCCCCTTTGAGAAGTTTGATGTAATGTTGTACGCCCGCCGTGACCCGCTCCAGGATATGTCAATGGAACGATATACCCATGAGCAGGTCTCGGCAGGCGTTGAGACTATTGCGAAGTGTGATGGAAAATAAATGGGCTATGGAGATGAGATCTGGTTGAACTTACTATCGGGCTATTACAGAAGAGGGACGGACGCCTGCCATTTACTACTTTTATTGCTAGTTATTTGCGGCAGGCGGTGGCTTGCCACTCACTAGATGGGCCCCCGAAATGCCAGGAAAACGGCCGGGGGCAACACCGGAGTGAGTGACTCAGGGATGTCGAGAGGTGTGCTGCGCTTTCTCCGAAGTTACTCGCGGCGTGATGCCCTTTCCACCCCTGGAGCATGTAGCTCTAGTGGCTCTTTCTCTGGACGGCCAATGAAGGCAAGCCAGAGCTGAGAGTCCTGCGGGCCTTCTTCACTCCGACCGATGAAGACACGTCGGAGACGAAGGCCCTGACCGACTCTCTGGAGACTCGGGTCTCGCTACTCACACAACAAGCTGCCCTGCGGACTTATTATTATTAAACGAGGCTCTGGCGAAAGTCGCCAACCCGCTTGCCCAGCGTGGCGACTTAAGAGCATCACTTCTCGATGAATTTCACCAATATAATGTATGGCCCCCAGTACCCGGCAGCCCTGCTATCCCGGGCCAAGGTGGCAGTCTCGGTAACTGCAGGGCGGGAATGCGAAGAATCCCCGGTCGGTAGGCCACCACAACAAATTGACCATAGGCACGTTCAATACCCGGACCTTGCGGCGCGATGAGGATGTAGGAGAGCTGGAAGTAGAATTGAGGTCCATCAAATGTCAGATTCTGGGACATCTGTGATCCTTGAATCTGGCAACCTCTTCTACTACCGCGAAGGAGACCAGGGCGGTGTCGATTTCCTCGTCCATTATACACAGACCTCGTCAACAACGTAGTGGAGATCTCCAGTGTGTCGCCGCCTGTGGCCTGTGCCGAGGGTAGAGTATCTTGTAGGATGTTGGATCCAGCAGTGGATATATACAGGGTGATGATGATGATGATGATGAATTCGACCATTCTGCACAGTAGTGCAGAATAGATCCAACCGACAAACTATGCCAAATTCTCGCTATGTATCATGTCACCTGTTGCCTGTCACCTGTCGCCTATCACCTGTCGCCTGTCGCCTATCACCTGTCGCCTGTCGCCTGTCACCTGTCGCCTGCCACCTGTCACCTGTCGACTGTCACTTGTCCCCTTTCTCCTGTCACCTGTCGCCTGTCACCTGTCACTTGTCACCTGTCACCTGTCGCCTTTCACCTGTCGCCTGTCACCTGTCGACTGTCATCTGACACCTGTCCCTGTCAGTTGTCGCCTGTCACCTGTCGTCTGTCACCTGTCCCTGTCACCTGTCGCCTATCACTTGTCGCCTGTCACTGGTCACCTGTCACCGGTCACCTGACACCTGTCACCTGTCGCATGTCACCTGTCACCTGTCGCCTGTCACCAGTCGCCTGTCATCTGTCACCTGTCGCCTGTCATCTGTCGCCTATCACCAGTCGCCTGTCACCTGTCACCTGTCGCCTGTCACCTGTCGCCTGTGGCCTGTCGCCAGTCACCTGGCGCCTGTCATCTGTCATTACTTACGTGCGTGTCATTGATACGTCAACCCACTTACGAAATAATTACAGAAAGGATTTTATGCAAGCAATCCTCCAAAACGCACCTCAAATATAAAAAAGACAAGGAATCCCTGCATAAAATCCTTTCGCACCTCATCTATATGAAATATAAATGAAAACTTAGCTTGCTTAATCCTTGCACAAAGCTTGCAAGCAAGCTTGTGCATATAATCCTATAAATTTAGCTAAAATAAAACAATAAATCAAACAATAAATTGTTTAATTAGCTAAAGCAATTACTCAATTTATAAAAATAGTTAATATTAATTTAGAAAATTAGATATATAGAAAATAGAAAAAGAACAACATAATATATTTTGCCATTAAGCCACATAATTTCAATATGTTATTTGTATAAGTGACGTGAACACGCGTGTGTTCACGTCACATATACAAATAACAAATATATAAATTCACACGAGAGTTCTTCTCTATTTGGACGGTTTGTTTACCAATGTAAATTAGTCTAAAAAAACACGCACTATCTCTGAATGATGAAAACACTCAGTTTTCATTAAAAATACAGATACGCGACATAAAATAAATATTTATCCGTTGACCGACTTTTTGTAAATATTTACTATGCTAATTGGAAAATAATCTAGAAATGAAATAAATATAATAATGTTACAATTAACACAAATCAATGTTTGAAATGAACGTCTTAAATTAAAACCAAAAAATTAACATAAAAACTAAAAAAACAATATTTAAATTGTGATAAACAAAAAAAGCTTTTGTTTAACACAATTTAAATAGTTTGTTTTATAAAATAAAAAGAAAATAACTGTTTTTTTTTTATTTCAACAGAGCTACTGTGGGTCGCAGCTTGCACCTGCATCGCGGGCGGACTCCAGAAGGTCATGGAGGCAAGACCTTAGCAGCTGCAGCAGCAGCAGCGTCAGCAGCGTCGGCAGTGTGTCTAGTTTGAGTTCCTTGAGCTCGTTGTCCTCAGATTAAAAGCATGGAGGGCGATCCTGCATCATGTAAGTTTTGGGGTGTAAGTGGTTCATCAACACCTTTGAACCAAAGCCAACTTCACCTGCACGCGGTGCACCCTGCTGACTGACAAACGAAGCTCTGGCGAAAAGAGAGGTAGGGGGCGTAATTGTAAGCTACCCGACTGGGGAATGTACCTCCACCTCACAGAATACCGCAGCCAAATAACAATTCCCTTGAGGGTTGTTGTGTTCCTGCGAGTGAGTGAGGTCACCAGAAAAGAAGGAGATGCTGCATTGGCAGCGGGGGTGGCGGCGCGCAAGTGATTTATTATGTTGCGAGCGTTAATACGGTTACGGTAACCGCTTCACATCAGGCGGGCCGTATGCTTGTCTGCCACCCGACGTAGTATAAAAAAAAGGAATAAGGATTGACCTAAGTATTTTAATATGCGTTTTGTTTCAGATAAAATGCTGTTATTATTGAACTCCTCTACGAATTCGACGTATCAAGATAAAACAGATACTAGATTTTTAACTCAGATCTCCAGTATTACAACAGTGCAAACCACATCAAATTTTGTGAAGCAGTTTCAACGCGATGCGCGTACAAACAAAAATTTTGAAAATTGTTGTTTGTATTTATTTTATTCCCAAACCCCAAACAGCGTTTGACATATGTATGCTCGATACTGTTCAGCCACTGGACAATACTACAGTATAGAGTACAATCCACAATAAAAGTCAGCACTTTCTGGTCTGGTGGTCAGGGGCAATTCTCGTAATTGAAATATAGTCAAAATTCAGTTTCGATCCAGTCTCGATCTCACAAATGTCACATTTGGTTCTGTGCATGACATCAGGTGAGGTTGCCTTTGGTTTATAGATGCTGACGAACTACTTCCTTACAAGGTTTACTTAAATTGATTGATTGATTACACCATTACTGATTAACAACGGTCTACAGCATTTTTGCGCACGGGTTATACATATTTTATTTTTATTGTTTTCATACTTAGAAATAAGAACAAAAAATATAGCGTTATGCTTATGACCTACGGTGCAGAGACTTGGACGCTGACCGTTGGGCATGTTTACAGAGTGCTGAGTGCGAGTTTTTTATTCATGTTCGATAATGTCAACGTAAACAAACCGACCAAATAGATAAGTACTCTATTGTTGTGAATTTACCAGACGCGTGTTACAAATCCAATTTAGCCGGGTTGCTCACTTCGAAATGTGAGCGGGTAAGCTATATAATTTTGATATGTAACACGCGTCATATAAATTCACATCATGAGAGTACTTATCTATTTGGTCGGTTATTTACGTTGATATTATCGAACGTGAATAAAAAACTCGCACTCAGCACTCTGACTAAAAGTCGCACAGCGAGCGATTGAGAGAGCAATGCTTGGAGTTTTCCTAAGGGATCGAATCCGGATCGAAGAAATTCGACGGAGAACCAAAGTGGTCGACATAGCTCTCAGAGTCAGCGAGTTGAAGTGGTCGTGGGCTGGCCACATCTACCGAATCAACCATGGCAGATATGGAAGGAAAGTCCTAGAGTGGACACGTATGGGACGAAGCGTAGGGCGCCCCCTCTCTCTCTAGATGGACCGATGACCTCAAAAAAGTGGCAGGTAGCGGCTGTATTCGGAAAGCGGAGTATCGCATATGGTGGAAAGCATTGGGAAAGGCCTATATCCAACAGTGGGGAGATACAGGCTGATGATGATGTACAAACGCCTGACAAAGTATTTGCAGCAAATGATCGTTAACGTGTTAATGTATGCTGTACAGAAATAGGCGTCGACTGTAGCCAAGAAAATATGACTACGAGTAGTCATTATCATCATCATCAGGTCATTTTAGTCTCCACTACAGGAGCACGACCCTCTCTCGTCCGTCCCTGACAGAAGGAGGATTTGGCCTACACTCCCCACGCTGGCCAGACGGGTTGGGCAGGCCTGATGTTTTATAATGTATTTCCCTTAATCGCCTTGTACGACATCCACGGGAAGAGACGGAGTGATTCTATTCTAGTCTGCCGGAAACCACACGGCCATACTACGAGTAAGCTAAACTATTTATTACCAATAGTATATTATAATTAACTAAGCAATATAAAGATGTCTATGCGGTGTTAAATAAATTACTTAATTTATTAACAAGTCTCAATATACACAGTATAAAATGTATTTCGCTTCAAACTGAGTTACAGGTTCAAACAGCTGCTGCGGCTAAACTTACGTGTAGCCACTCGTAAGTTTACCCGGCTAAAGATGAGAGAAACTAACATTAGCCTCTCTTCGAAAATTAACCTAACTGTAACATAACCACCCTGGCCAAACCATATTAAAAGATGTTTTTTTTATTAAAACATATAAACCGACTTCAGTTGGCGAGCGCATCTTATTGGCGGAATATCCCGGGAGACGCTGCTGCACGTCTTCCGGGAGAAAAGTTATTGCGTCACACAAGATTCCTTAGTCGCCTTGTACGACATCCAGCGCAGAGCAATGGAGTGGCGCAAATTTATTTTACCGGCAACACCACACGGCAAATTTAAGAGTTTCCCTCGATTTTTATGGGATCTCATCATCAGACCCTGACTTGTTGAATATGCGACCACCTCACAATCATACCCTTTCAAATAAAAAAAACAGAATTTGACCATACTTGCTTATAAAATTTAAGGGTTTCTCTTGATTTCCCTGGGATCCCATCATCAGATCCTGACTTGGTGAATATGGGACCACCTTGCAATCATACCCTTTCAAATAAAAAAGAATTTTGAAAATCGGTTCACAATTCGCATAGATCGATTAACACATACATACGATTAACCATAACACAAACAACATACACAAAAAAAAATTCAGTCGAATTGAGAACCTCCTCCTTTTTTGAAGTCGGTTAAAAACGACCACACACAACAAACCGCTTCTGAATTCGTGCAAATGTAGTAGATGTAGCATGTGTAGATTACTTAGGCTCAATTTACACCTTCGAGGTATGGAATAGAAGCGACTTTTTGCAACAAAATTGTACTGCTAATCTCTATCCCCGGGTTCGTCAATTATTTTATTATTATTTGTTTATATAAATATTAATATATAAACTTATTTTCTTTCTAGATTTTTCTGCAGATTCACATTCGTCAAAGATTTAAAGGCTGTAAGTTTGCTAAATGCTGTGACATTACCAAAAAACCCGACTTGAATGAATAAAACATATATGCATTATAATATATATAACGCCATAAAATTAAAGTCAGTTTACATTATCTCCAAACAAAATTAGCTGACGGTACATTTTTATCGACGCGTGTTATTTGCTTATCAGAATTATGAGATAGATTTAATATAGATATAAAACCGGCCAAGTGCGAGTCGGACTCGCGCACGTAGGGTTCCGTACCATTAGCTATAAAAACGGCAAAAAAATCACGTTTGTTGTATGGGAGCCCCCCTTAAATATTTGTTTTA
The DNA here is from genome assembly GCA_937001555.2 of Hypsopygia costalis. Taxonomy (NCBI): domain Eukaryota; kingdom Metazoa; phylum Arthropoda; class Insecta; order Lepidoptera; family Pyralidae; genus Hypsopygia; species Hypsopygia costalis. The sequence continues at coordinate 4,716,531 of OW443355.2, forward strand.
TTTTAATTTAATTATTTATTTTTAAAGTGAATATATAACTAAATATTATGTGAGTATTTCAAGAATTGCGAGCAAAAACGAGCAAATAAATCACGTTTGTTGTATGGGAGCCCCCTTAAATATTTATTTTATTCCGGTTTTTAGTATTTGTTGTTATAGCGGCAATAGAAATACATCATCTGTGAAAATTTCAACTGTCTAACTATCACGGTTCATGAGATACAGCCTGGTGACAGACGGACGGACGGACGGACAGCGGAGCCTTAGTTTTCCTTTTTACCCTTCGGGTACGGAACCCTAATAAGCATAGATATAAATTGTATTGTCTTTTTCTATTCCAGGAATGATTCAGTCGATTCATACTCATTTGAACGATACGGGGAAGTTAGTTAGCTGTGGTGTTTTAAATACTGTGATAAAGATATATATTTTATTGTGAATTTGTAGTGTTATTTCAAAATAATTAAACGTAAGTAATATATAATTTACTTTTACAATATAAATACTATTTGACCTCGATAGTAGATAAGTTAAAGATAAGGCCAATTCTGTTAATTGTTTTACGATCACAGAATTAAAGTTGACCGAATTATGAATTGTCTAAAAGTTATATACTTGATTTTATTAATTAATTATTATCAATTCTTATTGTTGGCAAATTAACATTCTTAGTTTGTTTAATTTTCGGTCATATTCCGATATAATCCCACTTAAATTAAACTTTGAAGTTTCATGTTTGTGACACAAGAATACCAAATGTGACATTTGCGAGATAGAGACTGAATCAAAAGTGATTTTTGACTACATTTTAATTACGAGAATTGCCCCTATTCTATACTCACATCGTCGTGTTTCTTGCGTGTTTTTTTTTTTTTTTTATGAAACATTTCATATAAACTCCAAGACAAAGAGGTCTCGCTTAGGGTTGCCAACTATACTGTTAAAAACAGTATTATACTGTTTTTCACTGCATTATACTTTTTACTGTTGAACAAAAATAAAGTATACAAAATACTGTTTTCAGCATCAAAATGCTTAATACTAAACTAACGCATTTTTTGAATTTATAATTAAAAATGAGGTCCTGATTTAATTTTAGTTATAATTGTGGTGAGGCGTATGTAATATTTTAAAAAATCTATTAATTATTAAGTTGTGTGAGAAACTCTAAAACATATGTATTTAAAACATTAAATAAATAAAATACTGTTCGTTTTTCTAAAATACTGTTTATTATTTTTCGCAGACCTAAATATACTTTATTTCTTGTAAAAAAAGTTGGCAACCCTTCTCGCCATACACATTTGTCTATGCCAAGACAATATCTTGTTTTTCACGTCCTGATGGAAAACATCTATCGTGCCAGTGAAGAGGGAAAGCGTTTGTTTTTATTATTAGCAAAGGCCACGTATACTGCTGACATCTGTCAATCACAAATAAAAACAAATGTTTTTTGTAATGCTTTTGAGATAATTATTAGCAGGAGACCCGGCGCTAAACATTGTAAACAGGGTAATGAAGGATTGAGAATAGAGCTGTCAGTAGGTATCCAGTTATTTTGAAATTAGAAGATATTCCTAGTCTAATGCCACAAACTTATCTGACCCGGTGGCCAAATTTAGAACTAAGGCCGCCATCTTGAAATGTTAGTATTGCCAGGTACAATTTATTTATTTTACACATTCCATTGAGGTATATTTTTTTAAATATTTAAATATCTTTTTCTATACATAAAATAAAAAAATCGTCAGCGAGTTGTTTCTGTGCAATATTATAATTCTAATATTATATAATAGCTATGATAGCGACTTAACGTGGTGCATTTTTAAAACTAATCAACAAAAAATAGAAGGAAATTGATATTTAATTGAAACACCACACATCGCAATTAATCAGTATATCAAAGCTATTATTTTAACAGTGTATATATTTCTTTGATTTTAATGTTTCCTCTAAAACGGGCGGCATTTCGTTAAATGGCAACACTTAAGTCGATCGTCCCGCCCCCGCCACCGGGCCAGATAAGTTTGTGGCACTGTTCATCCAGGTAGGTACAGTCACTGTATGACGGATGACAGACCAAAGCCTGGTGTTTTGGTGATGAGACCATGTCGAATGACATGTAGAGCCATTTTGTCGAGTAGCTAACATGTTAACAGATTTTTTAAAAAGTATCAAATAATTAATACAATAATTATGAGTAGTGTCAAATTGGAAATTAATATCTTTAATTTCCAATTGGAATATTTATGGACATTTATTTGTAACCATAAAAATACTGATGATATTCTAAATAATCCAGCATCTGCCGAGTCAGCTTCAGTATATTACAAAGTACTCTGTGGAGTCAGCTATGGCAGATGGCAAACGAAAGTCCTGGAGAGGAGGCCCCGAACACACGATACAACGAAGTCACAGTATTACTATTTTTTTTTAAACTGTGACGAAGTGTTGGGCGTCCCCTCCCCTCTCTAGATTGATAGATTGCCTCAAAAAGGCCGCTTATGGTAGAAAGCGAAGGCGTAGGTGGTCACCTCACTCACATTATATGACGAGCCCGCCGGTGGTCGAATGACTAGGAATGCCCTTTGACTCCGTGGTCGCGGGTTCGATCCCCGCACAAGACAAACATTTATGTGCATGAACAGGTTTTTTGTCTTTGTATGGGTGTTTTCTATATATTATAAAAAATATATATTTAAGTACATTTATCAGTTGTCTAGTACCCATAGTACAAACTTTGCGCTTAATTTGGGACTAGATGGCGCTGTGTAAATTGTCCAGAAATATTTATATTTAAATAAAATTCTAGAATACAACAAACCTAATGGGCATAAGTAATATACATACATATTTTTGTATGCATGTTATTCGATATCTTCGCGAATTGTGAACCGATTTTCAAAATTCTTTTTTTATTTGGTATGCTTGCAAGGTGGTCCCATATTCACCAAGTTAGGATCTGATGATGGGATCCTAGAGAAATCAAAGGAAACCCTTGAATTTTATAAGCACGTATGGTCAAATTCTGTTTTTTTATTTGAAAGGGTATGATTGCGAGGTGGTTCCATATTCACCAAGTCAGGGTCTGATGATGGGATGTGGTTGCCGGCAGAATAGAATTGCGCCACTCTATTGCTCTGCCCTGGACAAGGCGACTAAGGAATCTTGTATAACGCATTAACTCCTCGAAGACGGGCAGCAGCGACTCCCGGGGTATTCCACCATTAAGCTGCACTTGCCAACTGAAGTCGATTTTTTTTTTTTTTCAAAAATCTTTTTTTTTTTTTTTTAAAGATCATATGATAGACGAAACGAGTTTGACTACTCGTTTCGCCTATCTACTCGGAAGTGTATTTGTTTAAAAATGTGAGTAGTGGTTTTTATGGGGCGACATAGTCGTCAAACGACAAAGCCCGTCACAATAAAGAAAAAAAAAACCATTGGCGTATCTATGCTATTTTTATTAAGGGGCGGTCTAAGGCCTGGGCCAGGGCTGTCCAAACCATATAGACCGCATATGGACCGCAGAAACAAATACCTACTTGAAAGTTTTACTACCAACTTTGATAGTTTTAGTTATAACTAGTTAGTTATTTATAACAGAGTCGGTTTTCGGTTTTGTGCAGAGCAAACGTGTCGAACGCAAAGCGCTAGTGCTCTAGTTAAAAGTGTCGACGCAGCGGCTACCGCCGTCACGCCGCTAACCAGTGCAGTGCGCGTCGCGATGACCCACTTACGCAATACGCTGTACGAACAATTGTTAAGGCGAAGCTATTTTGTTTAAAATAATACATGTTCGGTAAAACTAAAAAAATGGCAAGTGGTTCCCCAACTACGATTAAAGTCAATACTGAGAATGAGATGATTCTCTATTCTTACTATAAAAATGAGAAAGCAGCAAGAGAAAAGCTAGAATGCCAGGTTCATCAATTGCAAAGTCAACTAGAAATACTGCAGGTAGAAATAGCAAAATTGCAAAAAAATAATGAGCAGGAACAGCCTCCTAACTCTTCTAATGATACCAATACTAAATATAACTCCTCTCAACCTGCTGAATATTGTACGGACGAAGAAGAGTTGGCTAAAGAGACTGGTTGGGTACGTGCAAAAAATAGAAAGAAAAGAAAGCTGATAAACTCACCATCCCCCACTACTAGTCCGGGCATTAATAATGAGCCCAAGGTAAAATTAAACAAAAGAATACCGTCCCCGCCGCCAATAATTGTGGATGGAGTCAAAGATTACCAAAAATTTTATGATTTTTTGGTAGAAGGCGTATTAGGCGACCCATTTACAGTAAAAATGTTAAGTGAGGATAGTGTAAAAGTGAACGCCGATAATGAAGAAACATATCGGTCAATCACGAAACGTCTGACCTCCAATAACTGTGCATGGCACTCATATGAGAATAAACAAGATCGTCCTATAAGAGTGATCGCTAAAAAACTGCACCATACGTGCATGCCAGATAGAATAGTCGAAGAACTACAGTTCAAAGGTTATAAAATAGAAAGTGCGGTAAACAAATTAAGATGGAAAAATAAAGAACCATTAAATATGTTTATGCTTACTTTTAAGAACGATGAAGATATTAATAAAATTTATGATATAAAAAGTATACTAGGATGTAGAGTAGAAATACACTCCCTTAAGACACCGAAGCTGGTCCCTCAATATAAACGATGTCAAGCCTACGGTCATACACAAAAATACTGTTCTAAAGAACCACGATGTGTTAAGTGCACTGGCAAGCACCTAACCAAAGACTGCAAAAAGTCACCACAAGATAAACCAAAATGCATACACTGTGGCGAACAACACCCCGCAAACTACAGGGGGTGTGTGGTTGCTAAAGAGTTACAAAGCTTCAAAAACAAGAATTTAAAGAAAAAGCCACATGCTCAACAGCAATCCTCTATGTTAAAAATAAATAAAACATGTGTAGCAACACAGTCAATACCACAACCATGGCAACAAGATAAAAGTAAGACTGAAAAAATTACTTACGCTCAAATCACAGCCAAAAAAATAAACGATGCTCAGCCGAAGACTGACATTGAAGAAAAATTAAATAAAGTACTTATGTTAATGACATCATTTGATGAGCGCCTTAAAAAGATGGAAAATAACAATAAAAAAACTATAACTAAAAGCAAATCATGAATTATTTTCTCAAAATCATGGCTTGGAACTCAAATGGGCTACTACAACATCAAAATGAATTGCAGGTAGTCCTAGATACTGAAAAAATTGACGTGTGTCTAATTTCTGAATCACATTTCACTAAAGTCATTCATTCAATTAAAAGGATACAAAATATATCACGCACTACATCCTGATAACTGCGCAAGAGGAGGTAGTTCCATAATCGTGAAAGAAAATCTTTACCACTACGAATGCTACAAGTGTGAAGAACGAGAAATACAAGCTGTAGCGGTATGTATTAAAACTAAAAAATACCCGATTACTGTTTCAGCAATATATTGCCCGCCGAGATACTCGCTAAAAAAAGATCAATACATTAACTTACTACAAAAACTTGGAACCAGGTTTATCCTTGGAGGTGACTTAAATGCCAAAAATGTATACTGGGGTTCCAGACTAACAACAACCATAGGACGAGAATTACCCAAAGCTATAAAAGAAAATCAATGTGATGTACTATCGACTGGAAAGCCAACCTATTGGCCCACTGATCCACAAAAAATCCCAGACCTGATTGATTTTTTTATCTGTAAAAATATATCTAGTAATTATATGAGTGTTGAAGACGGCTTTCACATGAGCTCAGATCATTCGCCTATTATTTTAAATTTAAGTGATACTGCTATATATAAAGAAAACAATCCAACATCAGTAAATAGAAAGACTGATTGGGAGAGTTTTCAAATAGACTTAGAAAATAAAATTAATCTTAATGTACCGCTCCGCAATGAAGAGCAGTTAAATCTCGAAGTAGAAAAATTTACTGTCGATATTCAAGTATCAGCATGGCAAAATACACCAGACATCCATAGAAAACCCAAAGGAAACAGATATCCGGAAGAAATTATGAATTTGGTAGCTCAAAAAAGAAAACAAAGAAAAAAATGGCACCAAACACGTTCACCACGCGATAAACAAATACTGAATAACCTCACTAAAACGCTTAGAAAAGTGATACGGACTTTCAAAGACGAATCTCTTAAAACTCACTTAGAAAAGTTAACTAATGATAGAAGGACTAACTATTCTCTCTGGAAAGCTACTAAAACTGTAAAAAGACCCATTATACAAATATCCCCAATAAGGGAAGAAAATGGAAAGTGGGCCATAAGTAATGAACAAAAAGCAAAAAGGTTCGCTCAGCATTTGGAAAAAATATTTCAACCCAATGAAGGATCTGATGACCTGACAAGCCACGATACTTCGAAAGAAAAGGCAGACATAAAGTTTGTAACACCAAAAGAAGTTGCGAAAGAAATAAAGAACAATATTGATTCTAGGAAAGCACCAGGTTACGACCTCATAACGGGAGAAGTTCTACTTCACCTTCCTCGTAAGGCTCTGGTCAAATTAACGAACCTCATTAATGCTGCGTTCAGGTTAAAATTAGTACCGGACATCTGGAAAGTGGCTGAAGTAATTATGATAGCAAAACCGGGTAAGCCGCCTCATGAAACGACATCATACAGGCCTATTTCATTATTGCCAGTAATGTCTAAATTATTTGAAAAGCTTCTGCTCAAACGATTAAAACCCATACTAGATGAAAAAGGTTTGATACCTCAACATCAGTTCGGATTTAGAGAAAAACATTCTACCATAGACCAAGTGCATAGAATCACAAATATTATAGAAAAAGCATTAGAAGAAAAGAAAGTGTGCTCCACAGTATTTCTAGATGTTGCACAAGATTTTGATAAAGTTTGGCATAAAGGTTTAATGTATAAGATCAACAAAATGTTGCCAAAGCAGTATGCTGCAATACTAGAGTCATATATCTCTCACCGAATGTTTAGAGTCTGACAAGAAGATGCATACTCTGATCTAAAAGAAATTAAAGCTGGGGTACCTCAAGGAAGTGTCTTGGGTCCGGTCCTGTATCTACTATACACTTGTGATATTCCCAAATTAGAAAATAATACAATTGCGACTTTCGCCGATGACACTGCCATAATGTCTGTTGGGAACACACACAAAGAAGCAGTTGAGAAAACCCAAATTGCAATCACAAAAGTTCACAAATGGACAAAAAAATGGCGAATTAAACTAAATGAGTCAAAATCGGTTCATATTGACTTCACAAACAAAAATCCGCACTACCATCCAGTGTTTTTAAATAATCAACATATCCCGTATGCTAATACAGCCAAATATCTAGGTATGACCCTAGATGCGAAATTACATTGGAAAGCTCACGTCAAGAAGAAACGAGAGGAGTTAGAGATACGATACAAAAACATGTATTGGCTGCTTGGGAGAAACTCTAGCCTGTCGATACACAATAAATTATTAATATATAAGCAAGTCCTTATTCCAGTTTGGACTTATGGAGTACAGTTATGGGGCTGTACGAAAAAGAGTAATAAACAAATTATTCAGCGCTTCCAGAATAAAGTACTCAGGGGCATTGTAAATGCACCGTGGTACTTCAAAAATGACTATCTCCATCGGGACCTTAAAGTGGAGTTTGTGGACAAAGTGATACAAAAATATGCAGAAGCTCATGAACTTAGACTTCATCACCATGTGAATCCAGAAGTAGTCAAACTTCTCGATAACACAGATCTAGTGAGAAGACTCAAAAGAACAAAACCTTTTGAGTTAGTGTAGTGATAAGTGAGACAATATTACTGATAGTGCATTAAATACAAACACAACAAGAAAGTGTTTCACCTTAATAGACACTAAGAAAAGTCAATGGACATTATTCTTAGACTATAATATTTAGAAGTTTATGTTAAAGTTAAATTACTTATTAGCCCGTAAGCTAGATCGTAATATTTAAAGCATCATGCTTTTTAGAAAAAAAAAAAAAAAAATATAACTTTAACTTTTCTAAAAAGATATAATTTTCAGTAAGATTCGTTGCATAAAAACCGGTAAATGAAAAACACGTCAACAAGCCGTCACAAGCCGAGGGCCGCATGCGGCCCGCGGGCCGTGTCTTGGACAGCCCTGGCCTAGGCAAACTAGGCACGTACCTAGGGCCCGATAATTTTTGGGGCCCGAAAATTAGGTTTTTAGGGTTCCGTACCCAAAGGGTAGGTACGAACCCTATTACTAAGGCTCCGCTGTCCGTCCGTCCGTCCGTCTGTCACCAGGCTGTATCTCATGAACCGTGATAGTTAGAGAGTTGAAATTTTCACAGACGATGTATTTCTGTTGCCGCTATAACAACAAATACTAAAAAACAGAATAAAATAATTAGGGGGCTCCCATACAACGAACGTGTTTTTTTTGCTCGTTTTTGCTCGCAATTGATAACGGCAATAGGTAGACACTTGTAATACTCACATAATATTTAGTTATGTATTCACTTTAAAAATAAATAATTAAATAAAAATAAAACAAATATTTAAGGGGGGCTCTCATACAACAAACGTGATTTTTTTGCCGTTTTTATAGATAATGGTACGGAACCCTTCCTGCGCGAGTCCGACTCGCACTTGGCCGGTTTTAAATTTTTATTTTTCAAGTGAAAACTTCTTTAGTAGGCCCGGAAATATAATGTTGCCTAGAGCCCGCTTTATCCATAATCCGACACTGCTTTTATTTAATTATTATATTTATTTACTTGTAACTATTATTTTCCAACTCGGCTGGGCAGCGTTCGGAAAATTGCGTGATGTCTTCTCATCCGACATACCGCAGTGCCTCAAGTCGAAAGTCTTCGACCAGTGTGTGTTACCAGTGATGACTTACGGCACTGAAACGTGGTCCCTCACTATGGGCCTTATGAACAAGCTCAAAGTAGCCCAACGAGCTATGGAGAGGGCTATGCTCGGAGTCTCTCTGCGAGATCGAATCAGAAATGAGGAGATCCGTAGAAGAACCATGGTTACCGACATAGCCCAGCGGATTAGCAAGTTGAAGTGGCAGTGGGCTGGGCACATAGCACGGAGGACGGATGACCGATGGGGTCAAAAGGTTCTCGAGTGGAGACCACGTACCGGCAAGCGCAGCGTAGGACGTCCACCCACGAGGTGGACAGACGATCTCATTAAGAACATAGGATCGCGCTGGATGCAAGCCGCTTCCAACCGGTCTTATTGGAGATCTAGAGGGGAGGCCTATGTCCAGCAGTGGACTTTCAATGGCTGAGATGATGATGATGATTATTTACTTGTATTTTACAGAGTTCGAAATGTACTTTCAAGGGTACGACGACAGGGAAAGGTATTATCGATGCAAGATATGCAGTTGTTACTACAAACGTGAAAGTGACATCGAGAAGCATGTCCTGGAGAATCATAACGGGAACGTTCTGAGTAGTATCTCGAAGGGAGTTCTGTATACAGGTAAACATTTTGACGTGGATCATCAGGTCATTTTAGTCTCCACTACAGGAGCACGACCCTCTCTCGTCCGTCTCAGACAGAAGGATTTGGCCTACACTCCCCACGCTGGCTAGACGGGTCGGGGAGGCCTGATCGATGTTTTATAGAATGTATTTCCTTTAGTCGCCTTGTACGACATCCACGGGAAGAGACGGAGTGATTCTATTCTAGTCTGCCGGAAACCACACGGCCAACGTGAGTACATCTTTAAAATTGCTTCCTTATGGAGGCAATTCTAAAAAACGAATGATAACAAAATCGGGGGATACAGTTTGGTGTTGCAGCTATCTATCATCTCCATCCAAAATTTAATCACACCACTGGATAGATGAAGAATCAAAGAATTTATCCCATCGAGCCGTCCAGACTGCGGCGCGCATTTGCATTTGAACTTGGCGCCAAAAATCCGCCATTTTGTTTTTTTTATTTATTTTGACGTACGTACGTACATACGATTTGACACTGGGTGTCACTCTCACAGCAAATACGAATATAACAACACCTCTCAAGCTAAAATCCATCCCCGTTCGGGCTGCAGAGCGTGCCAAACAATTATACATACATACTGTCGAAAAACATAACCCTCCTTCTGTCGCAGTCGGGTAAAAATATGTTGGTCAAATTGTTGGTGTAATTTGTTTCAGGTAAATGCAAATTATGCAGTTCTGAGCTTGTCCAGGGCAGCTACAACAAACATGTCCGGGACTTACACCCAGAAATTTTCTTCTCGGCCGACAGGACGGCTGTGAGGGGCAAACCTAAACAGGAGAATCGAGCTAGGTTCGTTCTCGACTCGTTTGTATATTTTACAGTCAATATAATAAATTGGTCATTATTTATAATGGCCTGTCAATGTAATAAATTATCAATTATTAAGCTTAATAATTAAGCTCCGTCAACCTAGATGATAGATTGGCCGTGTGGTTTCCGGCAGACTAGAATAGAATTACTCCGTCTCTTCCTGTCAATGTCGTACAAGGCGACTAAGGGAAATACATTATCAAACCTCGATCAGGCCTCCCCAACCCGTCTGGCCAGCGTGGGGAGTGTAGGCCAAATCCTCCTTCTGTCTGGGACGGACGAGAGAGGGTCGTGCTCCTGTAGTGGAGACTAAAATGACCTGATGATGATGATGATGATGATGATAAACCTAGATGATGAGTGATGTGGTGCCACCACATCACTCATCATCTAGGTTGACGGAGCTCCGCTTTGCGGAGCACCTATTTCCGGTGACAGGACACAATAACGCTTACAAAAAAAAACATTCAAATCTGTCCAGCCGTTTAGGAGTTCAGTGACATACACACGTACAGAAGAATTATATATATATAGAGATATCTAAGATCGCCGTGACATATACATTTACACATATATACTTAGTATGTATACAGAGTGGCGACGACATAACGACATTAAATTGACCAGCATATAGCCTGTAGTATTTCTAAGCCGTATACCAAAAATTAAAAGTGTATCTTTCGTAGTTTAGCCACAGGATTTTTTTTTCTATTTCCTGTATTTCACACATGCTGTATCGGCACTAAAATTTGGACTAATTTTGCATTAACAGGTCAACGACCAAAATTACTAAAAAACTAGCACACATAGATACTTCTACTATCTTCCCATTAAAACGTGATATTGCAAATTGAATCTTATGCGTGTGACACAAGTCACATTACGAGTAATTGTTTATAGTCGAATTCGAATCTAAAGTACCTAAGTACTCTTAAACATTCTTCCGAAAAGTAACGCCCAATTGTTTTACATCTCGCTCTAATTATAATAAATTAGCTATGCGTAAAAAAGAAAAGTAATATGTTAGCAGTTTATTGGTGTCTCATTTCAATCGGCAAGCGGCAAGGACAAAGCGACAGGTTGTAAAAACATAATTAGGTCATGGTCAGTCATTCATCCTCGTGAATCAGTGTGTTGATGACGCGCTGAAAAAATTAACTAGGTAGTTCCTGATTTTTTTTTTGTGATTGTGATAAGACACGTAACGTAGTATTAATTAGTGTACACAGTTTCTTTTTGTTGAATTATAATGCCTCGATATAATTATACGGCCTCTGAATACACCGATATGGTGTTAATCTATGGAGAATGTCACGGGAATGCGGCACAAGCAATAAGAACATATCGGGAGAGGTTTGGTAATAGACGTGCATGTCCAACAAACCCTCGCACTATTATTAATGCCGTTCAAAGAATTCGGGAAAACAGACCATTGGTACAGCATCAAGAAGCAGGACCACCACAAGAGATACCCGCGGCTCTTGAAGAAAGAATATTAGTTCATTTTGACCACAACCCCACATCGAGTTTACGTAGAGCCGGTCGGCAGTTCCAAGTACATCATAGGACTGTTCACAAAATTTTAAAGAAAAATAAACAAAAGCCCTTCAAATACAGTAAAGTGCAAGCCTTGTTGCCGAGAGATATGCCCATAAGGGTGAGTTACTGCCAGTGGTTGTTGGCTAAGGCACACGAAGACCCCGATTTCCTTTTTAATATTATGTGGACAGATGAGAGCACGTTCACTCGGAACGGGATTTGGAATCGCCAAAATCTACGATACTGGAATTGTGAGACCCCCATTTATTTCGGGAATCGGCACACCAGCATCGATTTTCTCTGAATGTGTGGGCTGGAATCCATAGGAACCAAATAATTGGCCCAGTTTTTATCGAAGGGAACCTTAATGCAGTAAAATTTTTGGAACTTCTTAGAGGTCCAGTTGCAGAATACACTGAGACATTGCCCTTAAACATTTATCGGCGTTTATGGTATCAGCTGGATGGAGCGCCTGCACATTCGGTAATGCTTATTAGGGAACACCTCACCGAAATGTTCGGACTACAATGGATCGGCCGGTTCGGGCCCACTCGGTGGCCACCTCGTAGTCCTGATCTTACACCCTTGGACTATTTCTTGTGGGGGTTTATTAAAAACGATGTATATGTGAACGATGTGAATACCGTGGACGAATTAACATTTCGAATTAATAGTGCTTTTAGTAAATTAAAAAACATGGCCGCTCACAGTGATTTACTAAGAAAGGTAAGAAACAATCTTGTACGGCGGTGTGATTTGTGCATTGTTCGGAATGGCGGTCATTTCGAAAATTTAAAAATTTAAATTATGACAGTATGAAATAATGAAGTGATTTAATAATGTGTTCAAAATTGTAGTAGAATATTGATGATTAGGTATGTGAATTGTGATGTGACCGTGATAAGTACCTAGATTGTTACCTATGTCTGTGACGGCGACGGCAGCGACACGCTTTGACGCGGCGTCGGTCGCCGGCCGCCACCACCGTACCTACGCCCGCGACCCTTTCATGTGACCGCGCTGTTGACGCTCCGATCTCAGGTCAGTCCAAACATTATAAAGGATGTTTAGTTTTATCCCAATAAATATAGTAATTAATTTGTTCGAAATTTTTTTTTTTTTATTTACGGTCTAATAGTTATATTGACTATTTCATGGTACTTACTAATACCAATACTAAGCACGGTTAAATTTAATGTCGTGTTAACACCGCCACCCTGTATATATATAATAGGTAGGGGAAAAAGTCTTTTCGCATTTTAGTATGTATGAACTTGTAATAAAATCTCTTTGGTTATACCATTTGTATCTAGCAGGTTTTGATATCTTTAAAAAGTTAAAATTTTATAAAAGATAATTCCAAATTCAAATTAGGTAAATGTGTGATTTTCATTTGTTTTTTTTACTGTCAAGATGAGTGAATTTAATGAAGAAATTCGATTCATTTTAAAATTTTACTACAAAAAAAGTAAAAATGCAACGCAAGCTGCGAAAAAAATTTGTGACGTTTATGGATCTAGTGCAGTGTCTGTGAGAGTAGCACAAATTTGGTTTAAGCGTTTTCAATCAGGAAATTTTGATGTGAAAGATGCACGTCGCTCTGGTCGCCCTGTTACGAATAAAATGGATGCCATTTTTGAAAAAGTGGAGCAAGATCAGCATATCAGTAGTTTCGACGTAGCTGAAGAATTAGGAATTGACCACAAAACAGTTTTGGCGCATTTGAAAAAAGCTGGGTACACTAAAAAGCTCGATATTTGGGTGCCTCACAATCTCACTGAAAGAAACTTAATGAACCGTGTACTCATTTGCGATTCTTTACTACGACGTAATGAAAGCGAACCGTTTTTGAAGAAGCTTATAACTGGTGATGAAAAGTGGATCACGTACGACAAGAACGTGCGAAAAAGGTCGTGGTCAAAGGCCGGTCAGGCTTCACAGACTCTGGCAAAACCCGGGTTAACCCGCAATAAGGTGATGCTGTGTGTATGGTGGGATTGGAAGGGCATTATTCATTATGAGCTGTTACCGCCAGGCAGGACTATCGATTCTGAACTATACTGTGAACAACTGATGAGATTAAAGCAAAAAGTTGAGAGAAAGCGGCCGGAATTAATTAACAGAAGGAGTGTGATTTTTCATCATGATAACGCTAGACCTCACACATCTTTAGCCACTCAGCAAAAATTAAGAGAGTTTGACTGGAAGGTGTTAATGCATCCGCCGTATAGTCCTGACCTTGCACCTTCTGATTTCCACCTGTTTCGGTCTCTTCAGAATTCTTTAGGCAATGTCAGGTTAACATCACGAGAAGACTGCCAAAACCACTTGTCGTGGTTTTTTGAACAGAAGTCCCAAAATTTCTATAGTAATGGGATCATGTCTCTACCTACAAGATGGCAAAAAGTTATCGAACAAAATGGCACCTACATACTTTAGTTAAATGTAAATAAACTTTAATAAAAAATGTTTTGAATTTTCATATAAAATACGAAAAGACTTTTTCCCCAACCTAATATATTTAGATATATATGACTAGCGGCCCGGTACGTGCTTCGCTACGTATAAAGTGAAATAATTCGTACTGTCAACACTGAAAAAGTTTCAATTTGACAGCACAATCCCCATCTGAAAAAAGTTTAAATTTGACAGCAAAATCCCCATTAACAAAATGATCCGCCATTTATTGAATTCAATTATTACAAAAAATGTGATAAATGGAGAACCGCTCCACCGATTTTGTGCAAACTTCACTTAGACCATCTACTAAATATTCCGAATAAACCCTAAACATTCGGTTTGGCTAGGTGAGCCCGTTCTTGAGTTATAAAAATACAACGAAAAGTGGCATTGATTTTTATATATATAGAAGAAGAAGATATGTAATAATGGTTATGGTTAGATTTGAGTTGATTTTTGTATATATTAGGATTTTCTTGTCTCCTGTCACCGGCATTAGGAGCTCCGCGCGGAGGTCCGTCAACCTAGACCAGGGTTTCCCAACCTTTATTACATCAAGGCTCCCCGGATCACAAATAATATTTTCATACCCCCCCCCCCCCCCCAATATTTTTTTCAGTAAGTAAGTACCTACAATAAAAATCGCATTATTTTTGTTGCTAAATCACAACGTGTTGAGAGGGGTTTCCTACAGGGTTGATTCACTATCACCTTTTGGGAACACACAATCTTAAATGTTATTAAAAACTTCATCTTCTCATAATAAAATATATTTCATCAAAATAAAACTTAAAACAATAAACCACAATCTACCACATCTTTTCCCTGATTCTTCTTGACAACTTCTTTCAACTAAATTTTCTCAAACCCCAAACAAAATACATTCTTTTATTTAAATTCAAATTCCTACAATGTCACTATGTTTTTTAGCCATCAATAAAACCATAAACAATAAAACTAATTCTCCAACATCCCCTCTTAAATTAATATTACCTAACTTATTAAATCCCATACACATATTCCCCACTTAACAAATCTATCTAAATAAATATAACCCCATAAATATTAATTTAAAATAATTCTACCTAAACAACCTTAATATATAAATTTCAAATTAATCAATCAAAACAACCTTAAAACTAAATTTCCAATTAATCAGCCAAACAACCTTAATCTATCATTATATCTATAACATTACATTAAATCACTTCACTATGTTCATTTTTAATTAAGTGTCACTAACTATATATTTCCTTAGTCTTAAAAACTTTGTTCTGTCTAATCCTTTTGTCAATATGTCCGCATAATTTGAATTTGTTGGACAGTAGAATATCTCAATTTTATTTTCTTGAATTTTTTCTTTAATATAGTGAAATCTAACGTCTATATGTTTACTTCTTCTATTCAAGATTCCATTTTTAATTAATACAATAGCCGACTGATTATCAACAAATAGTTCCGTTTTTGGTATTTTACCAGTTATTTCATGAATTAATTTTTGAACGTATAATAGATCTTTAATGCATTCGGCAGCTGAGATGTATTCTGCCTCTGTACTGGACAGAGCAGTCACGGACTGTTTACGCGAACACCAATGAATAGGTCCACCACTGTACAGGATGACAAAGCCAGTCGTACTTTTCCTAGTATCAGGATCACCGGCAAAGTCTGCATCACAATACGCTCTCAAAATTAAATCATTCCCTCTCAAATAAGTAATACCATTCGAAACAGAGCTTTTTAAATACCTAAACAAATTTTTGATATTTAGAAAATCATTTAAGTTAGGATTCTCTTGAAATCGACTACAATACCCAACATGAAAAGCAAGATCTAAACGAGTTTTATTCACTAAATATAATAAAGAACCTATAAATGTCCTATAACGATGCACATCATCAATACTCCCTTTCCCCTCTTGATGTGTATCGATCAAAATATCCGGATAAACACTTGGTTTCAAATTCTCATAATTATATTTATTAATTAATGATTCTACATATGTCTTTTGATATATTTTTACAAAATTATCTCTAACGTCTATATCAATACCTAGAAACTTTTCAACTTTATCAAACTTTCTCATTTCAAATTCTTTTTCTAATTTTGTTATTATATTATTTAATTGTAAAATATTATTTCCGATTAAAACTCCGTCATCAACATAAATTGCTAAATATATTTCTTTCTCTTTACAGAAAAACAAACAAGGATCTAATTTTAATTGTATAAAACCTAACTTTTTTAAATATTCTGTTATCCTCTTGTTCCACATAAGTGGTGCTTGTTTCAGTCCATATAAACTCTTCTTTAATTTACAAATTTTATTCTTACTATTTTCAATATTATAACCTGTTGGTATTTCCATAAAAATTTCTTCTTCCAAATCTCCATATAAAAATGCTGTCTTCACATCAAATTGCTTCATCTTGTATCCTCTTTGAGCCGCAATTGCCAACAGTAAACGTATACTTGTAGTATTAACCACTGGACTATATGTTTCTTTATAATCAATATTATATTTCTGTAAGAAACCTCTTGCTACTAATCTAGCTTTATATTTTCCACCTGGTTTAATTGTAAAAATCCATTTACTTGTAATTATTTTTCTATTTTCTGCTTCTGACTTATTTACAATAACCCATGTCTTATTCTTTTCCAAAGAATCTTTTTCTTCATCAATGGCCTTTTGCCATAACAACTTCTCATCACCTTTAATTGCTTCACCATAAGTTAAAAACGAACTTTCTAAATCATAATCTTTCAATCTCTCTGGTAATCTTCTCTCTCTTTTAGGCAAAATTCTTCTAGGAATTTGTTCATTAATTATTTCATTTGCATCTTCAAATAGTTCATCATCTTCATCTTCATTTTCTTGAACATTTTCATTTAAAATCTCTGGCTCCACTATTTCATTTACACAAACACCATTATCATCTTCACTATCATTATTATTTAAAACCTCATCATTATTCTTTAAACTTTCTTCATTATTATTTAAAAATTCTTCATCATTATTAACCGCACTAATTCCATCACTATTTTCTAAATTATAATCATCGACAATATCTATCACTTGTGTATTCCCATCACTATTCGACCCTGCATGACTATATCTATAATTTCCCCTCTCAAAGTGAGAATCACTATCCACCGAACACTCATTAACATTTTCATCACAAAAAATTCTATATAAATCCATCATGTTATCACTCGAATTATATTCTTCTAAAAATTCAGTAACTTTTGTTTTATTATTATCAAATTTAACATCTCTAGAATAATGTATTTTTAAATTAATTGGATCCCAAATCTTATAACCGTTATTCGTATAACCAATTAATAAACCCTTATTGCACCTTGAATCTAATTTACTAACATTAGGTTTATTATTTTTAAAATAAGCCAAAGAACCGAAAATATTTAAATGTTCTAAATTTGGAATTCTGTTGAACCACATTTCAGCCGGCGTTCTACTATTAATTCTATTCGAGCACCTATTAGTTAAATATGCTGCAGTAAGTACCGCTTCACCCCATAATTGTTTTGGTAAACTCATATCAAATAGTAACGCTCTAGTCTTTTCCATAATTGTTCTATTTAATCGCTCAGATTTCCCATTAAGTTGGGGTGTATATGGTATATTATAATCTATTTGAATTCCCCTTTCTTCAAAAAATTTCTTTAATCTATTACTAGAGTATTCTCCCCCATTATCGCATCTAAAAGTTTTAATTTTAGTATTAAAATGATTTTCTGCCACATTAATATAATTAATTATTTTAGAATATGCTTCATCTTTTCTTTTAATGAGAAAAACTTTCATAAAGTGTGTGTAATCATCTAAAAATGTGATAAAATATTTATATCCGTCAAAAGTTGGAACCCCTATTGGCCCACAGATGTCGCTATGAATAATTTCTAATGGCTTTGTAGCCCTATGACGTTCTGTTTTGAAAGGTTTTCTACATAACTTGGATTGCGTGCAGACTTCGCAGATGTCCAAACTATCTTTAATATCAAGATTAATACCACGTACTAAGCCTTTAGTATTATTAATCGAGGAATGTCCTAATGCTCTATGCCAAAATTCCTCTTTTGATATTCTAGAAAAGTTGACTGACCTTGAATTTCCTATGTGGTTAACATATTCAATAGGAATTCTTACGTAGTACAGGTCGTCACTGCCCCTGGTCGCAGTAAGAAAGCAGACCCCATCATCGTAGACCTTACATTGGTTTCTGAAAAATTTAATTTCATAATTATAATCTGTCAGCTTCGGTATTGAAATAATATTTTTTATCATTTTTGGAACATATAGAACATCACTGAAGGTCCAATTGTTATTTCTACTGTACAGTTTTCCTACTTTATTAACAGTATGTATGTTACCATCAGCTGTTGCTATTCTATATTGTTTATTGCTTAAATTTTGTAAATATTTATCATTATTAATTATATGGTTACTTGCTCCAGAATCCATTATAAATTCAACTATTTCATGTGAACTGAATGTTAAAGATTTGACATTACTTACAGTACTTGATCCTCTATCTAAGCAGTATTTTGTATAATGTGAGTCATTCTTACAAATACTACAGTTATTTTCTTCTTTGCAAGCTGTATGTTTATGTCCAATTCTTAAACATTTAAAACATTGTAATGCATTTCCCATGTATTCCATCCTGTTATGTGTATTTCTGTTTCTGCAAAATTTAGCAACATGTCCTTTCTTGCCACAGTTGTAACAGTCTTTAATATAAAATGTGTTGGCAGTTGTTTCACTTTCATCATTCTCCTTTCTGTCTTGATGATTTACCTCCACTAATATTCTTGAAATCAAATTATCTAAATTCCTATCTTGTTTTCCAGTTGATTGCCACGCCGTTCGAAAGTAGTCAAATTTTGTAGGTAAACAGCTTAAAATTTTTGATATGACTTGCTGGTCTTCCATTTGAAAATCAAGGCTCCTAATTTTTGTTACTTTATTTTGCAGTTTACTAATGTCATTCATTATGTTTTCTGTAATTTTGAAATTATAAAATTCTTCCAATAAAGTGCAAATCTGTGTTTCTTTATTTCCCAAAATTAAATTATCTAATTTTGTAATCATATCCTTAGCGGTATTACATTCTATAATATGATTAATATATTTGTCGTGCAAACTATTAATAATTAGGTATTTTGCTTTATTGTCTTTCTTTGTACATACCTTTTCTTTTGATTCGGCAGTCAAAACATCATAAACAGTGAAAAAAATTACTGTTTCGTAGCTGGTTATGAACCATATAGTTACCAAAGTGGCTGAAGGGCAAATCTTTAGCTTGTAAAAGAATAAGCATCTTTTTCTTCCATATGGTATAACCACAGTCACTGTTTAGTTTAGGATAAAAATCAGTTTTAAATTTCTCACCCATATTTTCGGAATCCATGTTAATTTATTAATATAAACTTTTAATCAAAAAAATATTTTTTGCAAGGCCCATGACCTGTTGCTGAATCACAACGTGTTGAGAGGGGTTTCCTACAGGGTTGATTCACTATCACCTTTTGGGAACACACAATCTTAAATGTTATTAAAAACTTCATCTTCTCATAATAAAATATATTTCATCAAAATAAAACTTAAAACAATAAACCACAATCTACCACATCTTTTCCCTGATTCTTCTTGACAACTTCTTTCAACTAAATTTTCTCAAACCCCAAACAAAATACATTCTTTTATTTAAATTCAAATTCCTACAATGTCACTATGTTTTTTAGCCATCAATAAAACCATAAACAATAAAACTAATTCTCCAACAATTTTAACAACATTTATTTTTATGTAATTTGTACAAAAAGAATCACAAAATGAACTTGACTAAATTAAAACGTTTTTATCAACCAATCTATATGAGTACTTGGGAGTATACTGACAATACTAGTGAGATACTTGAGCTTGCATTCTCCCTACGGTGTTTACTTCACATTCTACCTACAGTGTTTACTCCATTAATGCATTGAAAAAAATTTCCTATTGAAAACACAAACGTCTCAAGCTCCCCTTGACATCGCTCTACGCCCCACCAGGGGGGCGCGCCCCCTAACCTAGACGATGAATGATGTGGTGCCAAATGAGCTTAATTATTAATAATTGACAATTTATTACATCAGTAACTGGGTGGTTTTATTACATTGTCTTGTCTTTTGTTTAGGTACGACCTAGATACCTACTCATACAACCATTTGCAATACGGTGAAGCGAGTAGCAGCAGGAATGACATGACGCTCTACTATCAAGAAACCAGGGACAATCAGCACGGGTATCAACACCAGCAGTTAGCCATGAGAGCTAGCTCCAGCTCTCCTAGAGCCCGAGGGTCTCGTGGTCGAGGACGAGGAACTAGAAATGTACAAATTAATAATTATTATAACTTCTACTAACCAATAGCGTAACTATACTCTCTAAAAGCCTTCGAAGTAGGCAAATTTGAAATTGAATTAAATAAGCTACTTATTAATAATGCATACTTATTACAACATCAAGGAATACTTCAATGACAAATTTATTAATTGATTTTTATGTTTTCATTATGACATTATTATTTAATACTTGACATTATCTATTATTTTCATTATTAATATAATTAAATTATTATGACAATTGCTTTATTAATAACAATTTGTCATTCAAATCTGTTATGTACTTCATAGACTATATCATAATATTGTATAACCTAATCTTATTTTTTTTTTTGTTATGTAATAATACCTACATATTTCACGAATGCCTTGAATAAGTGATTTGTACAAACATCTATTTACCACCTTACCTGGCCTGTATGTTATGTGTTTTTTGCAAATCTTATTTGAATAAATGAGTATGAATATAAATATACCTACCATCAGGGGCCAGTGGCAAATTCATCAGATAGGGGCCCGTGGCAAATTCATCAGATGGATAGGATGGGGCTCTCTCTAATAAATAATCTAAGTAACCAACACTAAAGAAGTATTTTGTACATTTTTGGTTTATAATCTATAATTAAATTTTCAAGAAATTAAAGTATATTTTTTTTATGTTTTTTGTGTGTCGTGCTCCGTGACCGTGACCTGATGATGATGATATGTGATTTTACAAATAATTAAATGAAACTGTCTATCTATCTGTCGTGTGTATAACTATTTATCTATCTGTCGTATCATCGACGTCTATCTTTATTCACCCCACTGCTGGGATACGGGTCTCCCCTCAATAGAGTCCATTTTTTGAAGTGAAAACTTCTTTAGCGGCGTTGTGCACTTTTTGGGACGTGGTCTGCCGCCTTACTACCGTCTCTTATTAATTGAATGAATAAGCGACTCTATTTTATAGAGGGGGGGGGGGGGGGCTGGAGGGTATATGGAAAAGTATGAATTGTAGGTAAAGTCTAGAGCTCATGAAGCCTTTCACTTGTAGCTATAATCTCTACCGACGTCCTTGAACTATACGTACGTATATACTATCTACAGATCTATTACAACAAGTGTTTACATAGGTGAGTTTATCTATCTATACAAGAGTTGTGTTCAAGTGCATGTTATAAACAACACGTATGTAAGTTTTATTGGCACATGCTCGTAGATTAAATACAAAAACCGGTCAAGTAAAGTGGAAGTTTTAATTTTTTTTAAATAAACGAGTGGAATATGAAAATTAAAAAATATATATATTTCTTTTCATTCAATGAAGTGAAAAGAAATATATATATATATTTTTAAAAAATTATATATATTTCTTTTCACTTCATTGGTACATATTAGAATGTGGAGGATGGGCTCCTTAATAAGTGTGAGACACTTCTGTCAGAAAGAGCCACTCTTCCATAACAAATGGTTTTAATTTATATCAGTAATATCAATAACTTGCTGAATACATATTTTTTTTATGCTACGTCGAGTGGCAGATAATCATACGGCTCGCCTGATGTAAAGCGGGTACCCTAGCCATATTAACGCTCACAACCTATGATACCCCTCGCGTAAAATATCTAAATTATAAAATATTTTGAAAAAAACATAATATTTACCTATGTTTATGTTTTTTTCTAAATAAATATTTTGAATATACATCGTAGCAAAGAAGCTTGGCAATACCTTATAAGAGACTTGGCCAGCCACTGACGGACACGCCTTTTTGTTAATTGTTTTACAGAATGTTTCGGAAAAAAGATCATTATCAGAAGCGGGATTTCTGCTAGTGTTTTTTCCGAAACATTTAGCTATAGACTTGATATGCCTAGGCAGTCATAAAATCTGACAAGCTAGGTCCAGAAAAACTTGTATCCAGGGTCGCTAAACAGTAATTAAGTAATAGTATTAATCTTTTCTGTTTTGGCAACACTGTTTGGGTGTAGACTAGGGATGTGACATTACATGAAAATCGATATACAATTCATGAATCCGATTAATTGTTATGTAAGTTAACAATTAATCGGATTCATGAATTGCATGAATATATGTCACGAGCTAAGCAAAAACTCGTTTACCCTCGTAGAATCAATTATCTACTAGTCGTTGTACTAAACTTTATTTCATAGGAGCAAAATCACTAGGGTGCTCCGGGCTCGATTTCACATAGCACGTGTTCAACAGTTCGGCAGGCTGTGTCTATTTTTTACTCTTTAAATATAAATACCAAAACACATTTTACTATGTAGTGTTTTATGGGAGTGTACTGCAGCAAAGCTCCTTAGACTATCTTCTCAATGACAGTGGCCGGCAGGACGGCAGCGCCAGCAGCAGCGGCGTGTTCAAATGCATAGTTTTAAACCGAACCGTTCTCGATCCTTCGTTGCTAACGCAACATGTCCTCACGTCTGATGACCTCATTCAATCCTAACTTAAATTATGTTTTTATTTGACTGCGGTCTTCTGTTAGATGGATGTAGTTTTTAAGCCGGGGACCCTAACTGTCTTCTAGCCAAACCCTTTTTTGTTTATTCTAAGGGTGCATCGCGCAGGAGAGTTATCTTTAGCCCTAAGAATGTTAATGAGCCACTAACACCCCATAAGCTTTTCCCCGATAACGTTATCTGAATAAAGTTGGTTAGGAAATACTTAGCTATTCTTATCTTAACGGGATAGGGTTTAAAATAGCTTGTCTCAAATATTAATATTAATCTAGACTAGAGCACTTGCTTGTAACAGCACAAATAGCGGCTCAGCATTTTGCTACAACCTAATTTTTACCCGCGACGGAACGGAGACGGTATATGCGTTTGGGGTGCTAGGATGTTTGTGCAAATCAATGTTGCCAATTATCTCCAAAACTACGAGTCCGATTTTGATGCGGTTTTCAGTGATGGGTTCGGGTTTGATTGGTGCATGTTCTTAGATAAGTGTTACGGTGACAACTCACCAGGGGCGCTGCAGTAAATATTTATTTGTGGAACGAATGTTGCCATTTGTCTCCAAAAGTACGAGTCCGATTTAAATGCGGTTTTCAGTGATGGGTTCGAGTTTGATTGGTGCATGTTCTTAGATAGGTGTTACGGTGACAACTCACCAGGGGGCGCTGCAGTAAATATTTGTTTGTGAAAGCAATCATTGGCCATTTATCTCCAAAACTACTAGTCCGATTTTGATGCGGATTTCAGTGATGGGTTCGGGTTTGATTGGAGCATGTTCCTAGATAGGTGTTACAGAGACAACTCACCAGAAATCACCAGGCGCTGCAGTAAACATTTGTTTGTGCAAAACCAAAACTATTATTCTGATTCTGATGCACTTTTCAATAACTATGCTTGCTCTCTAAAAAGTTTGAAATAAAAACAAAATTAAAAATTTTGATAAAACGCACGACGGTTAAAACGTAGTTGAAAAAGGATAAAAGAATTTTGAAACCCCCGACTTAAAGAATTTATGCTATGAACTTAATAAAAAAACCCAAGAAAATCTGTCGGTGGCTGCTTTCAACATAAATATAAATAAGTATACAAATTACAATAAAACTGCCAAACTATTCATTTAATGACAGCCCCCAACGGATTTTCTTGGGTTTTTTTTATTAAGTTCATATCATAAATTCTTTAAGTCGGGTGTTTCAAAATTCTTTTATCCTTTTTCAACTACGTTTTAACCGTCGTGCGTTTTATCAAAAATTTTAATTTTGTTTTTATACAAATTTTCCAGCGAACTGGGAGTAACATTTCAGCAAACTTTATTTGATATTGCACGTGTAATAGCAGTCTAATAATTATTATTATTTTCAAAAACTTACGATATTTCAGGATACTGTAAACCCAAAGACCAAAGAAGTTTTACAGGCATTTACACACTATAAAGTGTGTAAATCTCGATAAAGTGTGTATACTCGCCTAATATAGGCGAGTATAATAAGAAGCATTAAGTGTATGATTTCATTGTAATATATACAATGAAATCATACACTTAATGCTTCTTATTGTACTCGTAAAGCTTGATAAAAAGTTGAAGTGTATACCTTCCTGCTCACCTATAATACAGTACAATCATTCACATAATGGGGTTATCGCGTATGAATTCTCCGTTATGTTGTGAGGTCTCAGAATCGTTAAATGTGTAACTGTTAGTGAAAATACTACTCGGATTTATTTCGATTTGTAGGAAATGTAATAAATGAGATTACTTTAGCAAATGTGAGTTACAGGTCAATGAATATCAGTGCTTTGACATAATATTATCTTATCCATTCGTAAATTAATGTCCTTTTTTCCTAACAAAACGGGACTGCACAACACTGCTGCTTGCTTTATATTTTCGCGGAGGAGTTGTCATGATACAATCGGGACGGGGGCCCCCGTAAATATTCCCATCACTGTGTCTCCTGTGCAGCCAGAATTAACAACGGTGACCAAAAAAAGACAATGAAAAATGTAATCCGCTGCTGTCCCGGGGGTAATATTACGGATGCCTTGGTAGATTCACTATGAATATAATATGAAGAAATTAATACGAGTAGGAAGCTTTGAAGCCTTCCCCCCTTAGCTATGTGAGTGACAGCATTATGACAAATAGGACATTATAAGCCTTGAAAGAGATGGCTAGTAAAGTGAATCTCAACTGCCTTGCACCACGGATGTTTAAATATACAATATGAGGACCTACTACTGTGAGAAACTCATTGATTCCAATAATATTAATTACAAAATTGCTTACGCCGGGTAATTCTCCCGTGTTGCAACCAAATCTGAATAGTATACAGACTTTGATACCCACGTGTAGTTATGGTACCAGTAATTTAATCTAAATATAAAATTCGTTTTTATTACTGTATAATTATCAAACTTTAAGAACTGTACTCCAGGACCTCATGACAGTGGCAACAACTGGTGAGCACAAAAACGGAAGCCCCATTACTTCTTAGTTATTAAAATTTACTGCTGTCGTATATTTATTAAATACTGAACTAGGTATCGATTCTATTAGGTTGAGATTACAACACTATCGAAATGCAGTGTGACCAGGTTTAGTCGATTTCTACGTTTTTGGTAGATTTTGAGTATCATGACTACAGATTCACAGTGGGAAAATATCCGAATCATTGGCAAAGCGAATAAAGAATGTTAACTAATTTTAGCCTAACCTTAACCTAGTAACATTTTTCATTAAACCACTTATATGATATATTTCATACTTTAACAATAAAATTCCATCGTTATTTGACAAGCGCGATGGTCGAATAGCTAGCAATACATATCTAATTTGACTCCGAGGTCGCGGGTTCGATCCCTGCACAAGACAAACGTTTGTGTGCATGACCATGTCTGTTTACCTTGGTCAGGGTTACTGTTATACGTATTTAAGTACATTTATCATTTGTCTAATACCCATAGTACAAGGTTTGCGCTGAATTTGGGACTTAATGACGCTGTGTAAATTGTCCAGAAATATTAACATTTATATTAATTTAATGTATGTTTTGTGCATTATAGAATTAACCCTATGTCAGATGTTAGTCTCCAGTCAGGAGACTAGACTATTTCTGAGTATCAAGAAAAGATAATTTGATTTATTATCTATGTTAACCTGTAAATATGAATTATTATTATATATATGATAGAAATAATAACCGCATTTTTATTTTAGCAGATTTTCAATAAAATAAAATCCAGTACAATTTAGTAGATTTTCAACACCTGTTGCAGTAGATAGAATGAAATAAAATCTGGTCACACTACTCAGATGTCAGTTAACAGTTTTCTACTGTTCTACTTTACCTGCCTACTTTTTGTTTCCTTCATGTATCGTCTGTAGTATTTACCATTTACTCATAGAATTGGTGAAATTTTGTAATCAATTTGTTTAAATACTGTGATTGAAGAGTTTCTGTGACGCCTGAACATAATTCACTTGTGTATTCACCTAGAAATCAGCCGTAAAAGCAGGTAAAAGTTTACAATACATTGATGTCTATGTACTACCCCATCGAATTCAGAAGATACTTTTCTGTGTGTGTTGTTTTATGATAGTGCCTATTTTCATTTTAGTCACGTAACCTTTTTATTTATAATTACATATTTCTCTTGATATTTATATGAAATGTTAGTCAATTAATAAGATTTGAAAGATATTTTTGAAATATGGGGCAAACAAATTAAGATTAATTAGGTTATATGCGAATAACATAGCACTGAACAGAAAACATACTTAACGAATGAGTCACGAATTGCTGTTAATTAGTAAAATTCACAACTTTCGTCGTATTTTTCAACTCTATTAAAAAAATACCACGAAAGTTGTGAATTTATACGAAACTATGTGTTTATAGATTGTTTTCAAGTCTTTAAATCCTATAACTGTAGTCACATAAACATTTATTTACATTTGTTGCATCAAACTATATCGACACATATTATACATCTCACTGTTGGGATACCACTCAATCTCGAAAGGAATCTTGAATCAATCTTGAAGCGTACTCCATCACAATGCTCAACTGCAGGTTGGTGGAGGCATGTATTTTCAAGCTAACCATAGTCCATTGACTTGTTCATCATAATCATAATCAGTTCATTTTAGTCTCCACTACAGGAGCACGACCCTCTCTCATCTGTCCCAGACAGAAGGAGGATTTGGCCTACACTCCCCACGCTGGCCAGACGGGTGGGGAGGCCTGATCGATGCTTTATAATGTATTTCCCGTAGTCGCCTTGTACAATATCCACGGTCAGAGACGGAGTGATACTATTCTAGTCTGCCGGAGACCACAGGGCCGACATTGACTTGTTAACAACTGTCAAATAATGATAACAGTTGTAATCGACGGCTTGATGTGCCTTTTGAAGCCCGGAAGAGATTGAGATACCTTTGTACAGGTCGCGCGGCGAGTTAAGATCGCTCGGTAAAACTAGTGGGGGCAATTGGCGCATGTGTACAATCGCGCACAAAATTACTAAGAAAAAAAATTTTTTTTCCTTATTTTCTTTTTTTAACCCTTAGTAACTTAACATAATTATAATAACACTAGTTTTTGATTGTGATTTATTGCTAGTATATTAAGAAAAATAAAAACAAAAGTAAGTTTTAGTTAATAATATAGGTAGGTCACACTAAAAGTTTTGCGTAACTTAAAAAAACAACATGTTATAACCAAAATATTATGTTTATTGCTTTTCAAAATACTTTCATGCGATCGAACCATTTTTTAAAACAGGAGGAACACAGATCTGAAGGCATATTTTGGGGAAAATACAGAAATCACAGGTTGCTAGGTCGAGGCTATGTGCAGGATGGGTGACGAGTTGTACTTTTTCGGACGCTAGATAATCCGCGGGTTTTCTTCAATTAGCCGCTATACAGTAGCCACATTATTTTCGTTGACGGCAGTTGAAGGCCGCCTTTCACGAAAAATCTTTTCGACTTAATTCCATTTTCGTTGTTACGTAGAACTTTGATGTGTGATTAAAAACAATTGACAAATGATTTCCCGCCAATTTGTTTTCTTTATTACTAAGAAGTTTTCAAGTCCGTTCAAAAAATATAACATTCGAAATTAAAATTGTTCCGATTAGCTAGAAGTGCAAGGTGCAAGTGCTTTTAGTGTACCTCATGTAGTAAAAATTTAATCATCCGGTAGTGTTGATAGTAAACCATTTTCCTGGCTTTCCGTGTTAAAACTTTATTTTTCGGCATTTTTTTCACTACGATGTACTACTAATACGAAAAACAATTTGTACGCAACAGTACCCAGGAGACACGAGACGCGCGGACGCGAGGGGGGAGGTAAAGTGCGACTGATCCACCAATTACGCGTCGGTATTGTCGCGCCCGCCCCCCTTACTCCTCTTCCCCGCCAAATAGACCTAGAAAGTGAATACTGCGCATGCCCCTTCTACTTTTGCCGAGCGATCTTAACTCGCCGCGCGACCTGTACATGGACCTTTCTATAGACAAGATATGGTCGAAGTTACTTAACTTGTGTTATAGTTAATCTAATATGCGATTTCTAATCACTTTCATGTGCCAACCTTAGACAATTTAAGATTCCTGTACACTAACTGAAATGATGATAAAACACCATAATAAATAATGGTAAAAATAGACAGGTTCACATTGTTATGACAGGTACTTGAGAACTCTCCATATCAGAAGGTCAAATAAGCAAAACAACCATGATGTATTAACGTCATGAAAGTACAATAACCTACTAGTAAAACATCTGAAATCTAAAATAGACATACTAGGAAAACATTTGAAATTAAAAACGTCATATCATAATATGTATCGCCTGCATAGAGGGAAAAATAGATGTAATTTTTTCTAGTTTGGAGATAATCACGAATTATTGTTTTTTTTTTTTTCAGTTTTTGGCACATAATTTATAAATAAGAGACAATTTTATTGTCGGAAATTTTATTTGTTTTGAATCAGTTTGTCTTTTATTTATTACTTAATCGAACTAAACTCTCTCTTAATACTTTAATAGAGTTTAGTTCGATTATTCTACTATATTATCTCTTAATACTTTAATAGAGAGTTTAGTTCGATTAAATAATAAATAATGTTGAAATAGAAAATTATAATATTTCTGAAACGGAAAGAGGTATAAACATGGTTGTCAGACTGCTATGAATTGGTTGTCAAGAAAATGGCTAAAAGTGAATTTGGCCAAGATTGTAGTTAGTCATTTTTTCACCTATGCAGACAGTATATTACTTCTACATTCTCGGGGAAAACTAGAGGTCCACACTAATGAACTGGCTGTCAAGCTGACAACACGGTCTTATCGAAAGCAACTCAAAAGGAAGGATATCCTGATCGATGAGAAATGAGTAGAGGTTCTCACACACTCTAAACGTGACTGCTGCCTCCGACACATCTGCTTAAAGCACAAATTATTGCTGATGGCAGATACAACTCACAGAAAAAAACAAAAATCTTCTGCAATTTGTCAGTACTAATTGAAGCCAGTCACTTTTATAATAAGGAAAACAATGGAGTAATTTATAAAATGCACTCGAATGAACAATAACGCATAGCCAAGTACTTTTGTCTGTTTCATTTTTATTTCAAACATTCTCCTAGTATGACTATTTTGAATTTCAGACGTTTTACTAGTAGGTCATTTATGACGTTTTTTTTTTACTTATTTGTCCTTCTGACATGGAGGGCTTGAGAAGTGCGCACACTACGCTGCATTTTTGGACGCCTTATAAAATGGTATCAACTAGAAACGCAGCATATGGCCACTGGCTACGGCCACTACCAAGGCCACACTTTACGTCATCATCACCATCATCAGGTCCATTTTAGTCTCCACTACACTACAACCCTCTCTCATCGGTCCCAGACAGAAGGAGGATTTGGCCT
The DNA here is from genome assembly GCA_937001555.2 of Hypsopygia costalis. Lineage (NCBI taxonomy): Eukaryota > Metazoa > Arthropoda > Insecta > Lepidoptera > Pyralidae > Hypsopygia > Hypsopygia costalis. The sequence continues at coordinate 4,746,692 of OW443355.2, forward strand.
ATACTCCCCACGCTGGCCAGACGGGTTGGGGAGGCCTGATCGATATTTGATAGTGTATTTCCCTTTACTCACACTTTGCATACTAATAACTAATAAGCCTTTTAATAGGCATGTGAACAAAGTTCTAAAATTATAAAAACTCTATCAGTAACGTAAATTACATAAAATTAGAACGATCTGCGATCTTCAAATTTTAATAACTTATGTCGACATGTTTTATGGTCGATCAAAGTTTGGTGGGAAAATCCATTTTAAATGTAAGAAATTATAAAAAATAAATATTACCATTGTAGAAACAACTAAAAATTATTATAACTTTTGTTATGGCACTAGATAGAATAGAATAGAATAGAATACACTTTATTGCACCAATATAACAAAGATACATTACAAGAAACTTGCAAAAATTAAAAGTACAAAAGGCGGTCTTATCGCTAAACGCAATCTCTTCCAGACAACCCTTAGAAGAGAAACAATGATAAAATTAGGTAGGTGGTGCATTATTAATTGTTAAAAATTATACAATAGGTTTAATACAAATAAATATACCAAATATAAATAAATATATATATATATATATATATATAATCAAACATAACCAAACATATATATTTATATACATATACATATCTATACATAAATACACACATACATATATATCTATAAACAAACCTTTAGGAAATAATTAAGGTACCTAATACTTAGTAAAGATCCACAATAAAAGTCCACACAAGAAATCCACATAGAAAACAAGTTAAACCGAGAGAGAGAGGTAATGAGATTTTAAAAGCATTTTAAATGAGTGTAAGGATTGTGCATTTCGAATATCCAGAGGCAAGGCATTCCAAAGACGTACAGCCTGCACAGAGAACGACTTGGTGTAAAAATGCGATACCTAAACGCAATATTTAACATTAGCTGTCGTACAAATTTTTGATTTATTGCATATATAAAATAGCGTGGTCATAACATTGTAGCCTTTTGTATGGAGCATTTTTGAGATAGTCCAAAATTGTGATCTTCAAGTTATATCTCGAGAAGTTTTTATGCTATCGAAGTAATTCTTTCACAAGTTATATTATTGTGACATCTTTAAATAACAAATCGAAAAACAAAATTGTTCACTAGCCCATTTCCGGCTGGGTACTCTGTGTTTATCAATTTTTAAGGTTCCGTACCCAAAGGGTAAAAAGGAACCCTATTACTAAGACTCCGCTGTCCATCTGTCACCAGGCTGTATCTCATGAACCGTGATAGTTAGACAGTTGAAATTTTCACAGATGATGTATTTCTGTTGCCGCTATAACAACAAATTCTAAAATACAGAATAAAATAAATATTTAAGGGGGCTCCCGTACAACAAATGTGATTTTCTTGCTCGTTTTTGTTCGCAATTGATAACGGTAATAGGTAGGGTAGACACTTGAAATACTAACATAATATTTAGTTATATATTTACTTTAAAAATAAATAATTAAATAAAAATAAAACAAATATTTAAGGGGGGCTCTCATACAACAAACGTGATTTTTTTTGCCGTTTTTATAGATAATGGTACGGAACCCTTCGTGCGCGAGTCCGACTCGCACTTGGCCCGTTTTTCTGACTTCATTTTTCTATAGAATATCTAGCAGCTTGGTATGCCTCTTGGCATAGGCCTCCTCCAACTCTCTCCATTGAGTTCTATCTTCCGCTATCCATGTCATGATGATCATTCGTGTCATGATCTTTTAACTTTACCATAACTTTTCAATTTCAGGTGCAATGGCTACTCTGACGGATCCTTACGGGACGACAGGGACACTAACCCTCAAGTGGGATCCGAAGAACTTGGAGATTCGCACCACGTCCGTGGAGAGGACGTTGGAGCCGCTCGTACTGCAGGTCACCACGCTTGTCAACAGTAAAGACCGTGCTGCTAAGAAAAAGAGACGTATGTTGATGAAATTCTCTTCTTTTCTGTGTCTTCGATTTTGTTTAATGAGCGATTTATCTTACCTTGGGTCCAGCGCTGCAGCACCGGTGGCACGTCGACCCTGTCGGATCTTTTGTGCACTCCCTATTCTTTAGTAACTCTCCCCTGAGTGTCTAGACATATTCCATGTACTTTAGTACATCTTTAATTGAGAAGAGCCTGTAGTCCTCCAGGTATGGGTATGCCTTTCCAAGGATTGCCATTCGTTTGCCAGCTAGGGCATCACATTGACACATCAAGTGCTTCATGTTCTCATAAGGTTAATGAGCGATTAGTAGAACAAGAAATAATTATACTTGGGTTAGGAGTATAAGTGGTTCATCGACATCTTTGAACCAAAGCCAGCCTGCATGTGGTGCACCTTGCTGACTGACAAACGAGGCTCTGACGAAAAGAGAAGTAGGGCATAGCGTATTTTTATTAACCTGCCAGACTGGGGAAGTACCTCCACCTCACTTAATACCGTAGCCAAATAACAATTCCCTTGAGGGTTGTTGTGTTCTTAGTAGGCTAGTAACGGATCGGCGACCCCTTGGTGTTGCTGATCTCCATGGGCGGTGGTGATTGCTTTCCATCAGGTGACCCACATGCTCGTTTGCCTCTCGTATAGAAAATGAATTTTTTTGTTTATTACTTTCTTTCGATTAATAATGTCTTGTTTATTTAAATATTATTAGCTATATCTTTTTTTAATCACGGGTCAAGCCCGGTCATTTGATAGGCATGCGCGGGGATATGGATCCAACGCGTAGAGGCCCCTTTGAGAAGTTTGATGTAATGTTGTACGCCCGCCGTGACCCGCTCCAGGATATGTCAATGGAACGACATACCCATGAGCAGGTCTCAGCAGGCGTTGAGACTATTGCGAAGTGTGATGGAAAATAAATGGGCTATGGAGATGAGGTCTGGGTGAACTTAATACCGGGCTATTACAGAAGAGGGACGGACGCCTACCATAACTGCTTTTATTGCTAGTTATTTGCGGCAGTTAGCTATATTATTATTATTTAAATACAATTAAGATAAATGTATGAAAATACGTAATGCAGATATAGATGGATAGATAGATAACTTTTTTATTTGCACACTGAACACACAAAATACAGTAACTTAAAATAATTCTAATAATAAAACAGAACTATATATAAAATTTAAATATATAAATTAACTTTTACAGCGGGCAAGTCTAAAAGAGCTAGCGCTTTGGTGGCAACTGTTGAGAGAGCTACGGAGATATTCATAGAACGAGGCCAAACTATTGCCTATGAAAATCCGGAGATCACCCAGGAGATGTTGACTGCTGTGGAGGAAGTGAGGAAGGCTGGTGAGTATTTTTTTTTTTTTTTTTATTTCATACAGTAGACAAACAAGCAAGCGGGCCACCTGATGGAAAGTGGTCACCGCCGCCTATAGACATTAGTAACACAAAGGGCGCTACCAATGCGTTGTCCACTAAGGAGTTGGAGGAAGGGAAGGAAGGAAGGAGGGGATAGGGAAGGAGTTGGGCTTCCGGATCTCTCACTCACCGAACGAAACGCATTGCTGCTTCACGTCGATATTCTGTGAGAGGGTGGTACTTCCCCGGTCGAGCAAGCCCATTTCATAATTGCTCTACCACTCCAAAAGTATGAGATATTTTATGGATTTTTTCTTTAATAATCATTTTCTTTAATAATGTAATTAGATTTTAGTTTCCGACACAATGTATATTGTTCAAGGAATAAATGACTTTAGCTATTTTTGATTTTTACTCGTATTTATGTAGTCTTGATGTTAAAAGGTTACTTACTATGTTTTGGGGTGTAAGTAGTTCATCAACATCTTTGAACCAAAGTCAACCTCATCTGCATGTAGTGCAGTGCACCTTGCTGACTGACAAACGAGGTTCTGGCAAAAAGATAGGTAGGGTATAGCGTATTTTTTGGGGTGTAAGTGGTTCATCAACAACTTTGAACCAAAGCCAATTTCACCTGCACGCGGTGCACCTTGCTGACTGACAAACGAAGCTCTGGCGAAAAGAGAGGTAGGGAGCGTTATTGTAAGCTACCCGACTGGGGAATGTACCTCCACCTCACAGAATACCGCATCCCAATAACAATTCCCTTGAGGGTTGTTGTGTTCCTGCGAGTGAGTGAGGTCACCAGAAAGGAAGGAGATGCTAAATAGACAGCGGGGGTGGCGGCGCGCGAGCGATATTTTATATTGCGAGCGTTAATATGGCTACGGTAACCGCTTCACATCAGGCGAGCCGTATGCTTGTCTGCCACACAACACGTCGTAGTATAAAAAAAAAAAAAAGTTGCCTGATTAGGGAAGTATCAAATAACAATTCCCTTGAGGGTTGTTGTAATAATGCGTGTGCGTGAGGTCACCAGAAAGAGAGAGAGAGAAAGAAGGAGTATATCTTGGCAACGAATCGGCGACCCCTTTGTGTTGCTGATCTCATGGGCGGTGGTGATTGCTTTCCATCAGGTGACCCACATGCGTTTTTGTCCCAATCTCATATATATATATATATATATATATATATTTGTATATTTGTAGATTATATATATATATTCTTTTTAGTATCTATAGATTATATATATATATATAATCTATAGATACTAAAAAGAAATGAGTACTGCTCGCGTGATGACACCCCCACTGCTCATTAGTTTCTCGTCACATCTGGTCGAACTCTCCGAGGCATTTGATTCTGTTGATTGTCAAACACTTTTGCTCAAGATTGATCACTACGGTAATAGAGAGAGAGAGCACTTAAAATGATTGAGTCATAGCTTAACAATGGAACGCAGTTAATATAAATAAAAGGAAATCGGATGACTCTGATGTAAAAATAGGTGTGCCCCAGGGATCAATTTTGGGTCCGTTTTTGTTCCTTACATATAAATGATTTGCCTTACTTAGTGCAGAAACACGCGAATATTGTACTGGTTGCTGACTTATATTTACTTATCACTCATATTTAAGTTTGCTAAACAGACAATCAATATGGACTAGGTTAACAGTGCCCTTTCCGCTGTTTGGTACTGGTTCACAATTAACAATCTTTTATTAGATAATGCAATTGTTGTGTTATCAGATTATATGTAGAAAAAGACCCATAATTGGCAAATTTCTTTGAGCATTTCTTCTTCGCCTATGGTCAATACCGAAATGCAAGCGGATAAAAATAATGTCAAAAAATTAGAATTTTATTTATAAAATGTATAAGTAATGCATCAGGCAAGTAGATAAAAAATATGACAGAAAAATAAGAATGTTCATAATGTTATATAATGCACAAATATAATTATGTGGAACAGTACAAACTGTTCCACGTAATTATATTTAATTTTACCGATCGGTTTTGCCGCTAAGGCGTTATCAAAGTAAACAGATGGTGATAACCAGTCGGTAAAATTAAATATAATAATGTGGAACAGTACAAGTGCTTTGTTATAACATTATGACAATAATGTTCCACCAAGAGCCAACAATCAAAAGTATCAACTTCAATAACAATGTTATTTATAAGAAGAGTAAAACGTGTATGTTATATTACGCACCGCACTATTATGTGGCTTTTTGTGGTAAAGAAATTATGTACCTCCACCTCACAGAATACTGCAGCCAAATAACAATTCGCTTATGGATTGTTGTGTTCCTGCGGGTGAGTGAGGTCACCAGAAGGGAAGGAGATGCTGCGTTGGCAGCGGGTCTGGCGGCGCGCGAGCGATATTTTATGTTGCGAGCGTAAATATGGCTACGGTAACCGCTTCACATCAGGCGGGCTTGTCAGCCACCCTACGTAGTATAAAAAAAGAAAAGAAATGCTTTTTAGTTTATGTTGGTTTGTTCCACTAGGAGCTGCAATGAGCCTCGCCGCCCGCGAGTTTTCTGAAGAGCCGTGCGCCTCCGCCGTCCGCTCGGCGATGGTCCGCGCCGCGAGGGCTCTCCTCTCAGCTGTCACTCGGCTCCTCATACTTGCCGATATGGTGGATGTGCAGCTACTACTCACCAAGCTTAGAACCGTAAGTGCTTAAGCGCTGTATAAGCGAGAGTTCAAATATTATGTAAGCAAGAAAAAAGGATGGTGGATTTTTTGCTCTGTTTATTTTTATTAACAGGTGGGGGGGAGGGGGGGGGCAGTAGTTACTGGAATGGTACGAGCTTTGCTTAATTTCGCTAATAGAGGGGTGGTGAGGGTTAAAATTACTTAAATTCTATAGTAAAATACTTTTCATTTATTTCTAAAGCTGTACTGTTGAGTAGTCGCAATGGTGGAGGTATATTGTTCCAACATTTGCCTGATCTTTGTAGAATTCACAATGGATAGGCAAATCTTTTCTCAAATTTAATAGTTCGTCACCACCATGCAAGCATCAACAGGGTCTTAAGCTTGTTTCGCACCTGATGTATAAACAAATGTCGTTTCAGAGAATCATCAGTTATATCTCTATAAATATCGCATACCCTTTACTAAATTGCGTCAGAAAACGGTTCCTGCTGTTGCATGGATACCTAGCTATAATTAGAGACGTAGGTTAACGTATGTAGGTATGCGGCAACTATTCTAGTTTCATTCTAGATTATTCGCGACAGGACCGCGACAATATGTAGGTACAGTGCATGTCGATCTTAAAATACATGTTATTTTCAAGGTATTACATATTATGACCCTATAAGGGTATGGCAACAGTCTGAAGCGTATGGAACGGTTTATTAAATGTCATCTAATTTATCATTTAAAAATTCGTCAAGAGTATAATAACATTTGGCTTCCAGGAAGGTCTTTAATTTTTTAATGAAGCTTGCTCCTCGGTCAATATCTTTTATTTTATTTGGCAATTTGTTAAATATTTCGACGGCCACCGAATTAGGGCTAGAACTATGCATAGCAAGATTTGATTTTGGTTTTATTAGTTTGTGTCTGAACTGCTTTCTAACTTTACGTGATCTATTGACTGCTTTTCGGAAGAAGAAAGAAGTCGGGATATTTTTTGACAAATTTACAAAGTCAAAGTCAAAATTCTTTATTCTGTGGGCCCTCGCGGGCACTTAGACACGTCTTTTACAATTAGGTATATTTTTTATCTACCAGCATTTCGGAATGACCATTGACGAGAAGAAATGCCGAAAGAAACTCTGTCAATATAGGTCTTTTTTTTTAAATAGCCATACAATATTATCATAATACAATAAAAAGAATGTCAATGTACAATAAAAAAAAATGGTATGTCAACCAAAATAAGAGAGAAAATAAAAAAATAAGTAAAATAAAATAGTAAAAAAAATAAAAATATAAAAAATCATAGTATAGAGTGTATATACATATTGTATAAAGTCTAAATATGTATATCCACAATACTACTTGTAAAGATAAGACGCCTGCATACATACTACATATCTCTAGGATGTATAAAGATGTTACGGACAGTATTTTATATTTTACAAAATAGCGTTTGTGAAAGTTAGGTGTATAGATGATGGGAGCTTTTATATTGGCGAGGACTCTAATGTAAATCAAGTAATGTATTGCAGGTGGAAACAGATCTGGACAAGCTTAAGTCAGCGTCGTCCCAGTCAGAACTGGTGGAGTCAGCCCGTCAGTTTGGTCGTTCAGCCAACGAGCTCGCAGCACAGGCCGCTAAGAGGCAGCAGGAGCTGAAGGAGCCGAGGATGAAGGATGAGCTGGCTGCAGCTCGAGCTGTGCTGAAGAAACATTCTACCATGCTACTAACTGCTTCTAAGGTAGGTTCATCATCATCATCTTCAATTAACAGGAGCTTAATAGCCCAGTGATTACTTTCAACTGCTAGCTATTTAACCACTGGGCTGTTCCGAGTTACTTACACCTCCATATTACTTCAACTCCGAGGTCGCGGGTTCGATTCCCGCACAAGAGTAGATCGTCCTTACACATACTACCAAATGGAGAGAGAGAAAGAGAGAGATACCTCTCTACAATTTTTAAGCTATGGTCATTTTGGGGCGCCCCGCTGCCAACGCAGCAACTCCTTCCTTTCTGGTGACCTCGCAGGAACACAAAACCCCTCCAGGGAAATTGTTATTTGGCTGCGACATTCTGTCAGGCGTATCTCTTTTCGCCAGAACCTCGTTTCATCATTGAATTCATCAGAGGTTGGCTTTGGTTCAGAAATATTGATGTACCATTTACACTCCAATATTATATTCCAATGGGTTAGATAATCCAGTGATGCTCAAATCAGGATTGAAAATGTTTGAGAACCGCTGGCATTACATTTTGTGTGTTCGTCAGGTGTACGTGCGGCATCCCGAGCTGGCGGCCGCGAAGGCCAACCGAGACTATGTGCTGCGCGCGGTTTGCTCCGCCGTCGACACCATCTCGTCTGTCGCACAGGGACACACTGCTCCCCCGCACGGTATGTTTTTTTTAATATTAATAACTAGCTGTGCCCGCGACTTCGTCCGCGTGGAATAGTGTCTTTGGGCAGCATTTTTAAATATTTCGGCTAATTAAAGTATTTTATAACATAAGGTCTATGATATTAATATAAGTTGTAATAATTGTATACTTAAATATAAGTACATGTTTATAAGCTACGTTTTTTGTTTTCCCAGTAATGACTGCGTAATAGTTATCTACATCAGGATGGCACTAATATTTAGTCTCTTGTCGCAAACTTATAAAACATTCACATAAACCTTACATATTTCGATACAAACTTTCATCCCCTATTCTCTATTGTTATTTTACCCCCGTGTGGGTAAAACTTTTACAAACTTTGAATGTCATATTTATTTATATCGAATCAACAGCCTAAAAAATAAGTTTCAAGCTTCTAGCTCTAAAAATAACGATACTTATATACAACCTTTCATCCCCCTTTTAACCCCTTACAACCCTTTTTTTGCATTAAAAAGTAGCCTATGTCCTTCCTCAGGCTCTAAACTATCTGTGTACCAAATTTCATTTAAATCGGTTCAGTAGTTTTGCCGTGAAAGCAGGACAGACAGACAGACAGAGTTACTTTCGCATTTATAATATTAGTAAGGAAGTAAGGATAATCATTTATTTCAGACAATTATAATGAATTAATGAATATTTATTTGCCAGAGTAAGGTTTTTGTACAGTTGTCATTTTGTCAATATGTTCCATTAAACATTGACGAGCTCGGTGGCGTAGCGGTCAATGACGCGGCTTCGACACCAACGCTCGTGGGTTCGATTCCCACATAGTACAAACATTTGTGTGCATGAACATGTCTGTTTGTCTTGGTCTGGGTGTTTTCTATGTATTATAAGTATGTATTTACAAAAAAAAAAAAACAAATGTATTTACGTATGTACACACACGTATAACACAAGCTTCGCTTACTTTGGGGCTAGATGGCGCCGTGTAATTTGTCTGACAATATTTATTTATTTATTTGTGTATTTTATTATAATTTTAGTTTTTAATGTAGCTGTATTAATTTTATTTTAAATTTAATTTTTTATTATAGTTTTGTAACTTAATTAAGTTTTCTACAAATAGATTTATGATGTGTATAAAATTTCTACTTTAGTATATATTATAATTAGTTAACTAAATTGTTATTAAACAAAAAAAAAATATAATAAAATACCAATCACTACATAGTATAAAACAAAGTCGCTTTCTCTGTCCCTATGTCCCTTTGTATGCTTAAATCTTTGAAACTACGCAACGGATTATGATGCGGTTTTTTTTAATAGATAGAGTGATTCAACTGGAAAGTTTATATGTATAATATATGCATAACATAGTAGAAAAACACTGATAATTTAGAGGTTTCTAATGTGATGTCGTAAATAAACACATTTTTTTGCTCTTTCATTGCAAACGCTGGCTGAACCCAACGAGATAGATCAAAATAATGTAGTACAGTATTGTTCACCTTAAAATGGTCTACAAAAAAGTTCGCGATGGTATATGTCTATCTCTTAGTGGTAACACACAATAACCGTTATTTTATCCTTTGCTTTTTACAAGAAATAATGCCTTATTTACGAAGCGATTTTAAGCAATACAGAATTAATCCTTATCCAATTAAGTACCTTAAATACATTGCGCATTTAATATAGATCAATATGGCCCTTCACAGCATGTAATTTAAATGAATAGTTTAGAAGATATTACACATTTAAAATGCAGGGACATAACGGCTGTGGCGGTAACGGCCGCGGAGCCGGCGGCGTGTGCCTATAACTGGGGAAGGACTGGATAGGACAAAGCGCAAAGACCTTCTGTAGTACATTTAGTATCAGCATTGCACCCGTGCGAAGCCGGGGCGGGTCGCTAGTTTTATTATAATTTATTTATTTATATACTGTTACGAGCTAGGGTTCTGGATTTGGATGTAAAACGCCAATGACAACTTGCAAGGATTTATTCACGCAGGGTCTGGTCTGCAGGTCTTCACAACACGAAGTCCACACGAAGATTCCAAATCGCAGGTCAATCGAAGTCCAATAGTATCGCTGAGGTCGTAGGTTATCACTTGTCTCGCAGGTAGATTCGCTCGAAGTTAACTCTTCCGAAGTCCAAACTGAACTCATCTGTGCGCCGCGGCGGTCGCTTTTTATATTCGCCGGCAAGGGTTCTCGAATGTTCTCGTATATACATGTATGTACTTCCCTTCGGAACGTGTCTCGAACATTTTCATGTCATAGTGTTTTGAACCTTATGTCAGCAGACATACGGGTCATTATTGCTTGCAGCGAAGTATGCGGCGACTATTCTAGAAGGTTCCTTTCTAGATCGTTCGCGACAGGACCGCGACACTGCTCCCCTCTTAGAGATGCTCGTCCCGAGCATCTACATTACTGCCGTGATAAGAAGCTAAGCGGTCAATGTGAAGCACTTTTTGTGCACCTCTCGGCTGCCGTTGAATTCGATATGTCACGTCATTCAACCGAACTACCACTTTGCACAGCCATTCCGAGCCTGTCTGCAATTTCGGAGATTTTCCTTTTCGTCGAGCCACATAGCGAAGCCAGACCAGTGCTCCCTCTTCGAAGCCAGCACCCAGCTTTCATCCTTTCACTTGACTGCAACCCATTTTCCCGAACTATGGCATCAACCTCTTGTAACTCGGAAATGCAACCGTGCAGAGCACGTGGGTCGTCAGGAGGTCCCCCAGTCAGCAGATCCACTGGCACTCCCAGCTCTCGTCCAAAGCTGACTCGTGCTGGGGCTGCCCCCGCGCCGCCACGCTCCGCCGCTCGGCAGGCCAGGAGAAACAGCGGCATGCACCCGTCCAAGTCCCTCCGGTGGCCGCCAACGAGCCCCGCCAAACGTCCCTCGAGTGCCTGACCAAATCTCCCCACCATGCCGTCAGACTGAGGATGATATGGCGCGGTCCCAGTCCCATGCACACCCAATATTTTGCAGAGTTCCTGAAATATCTGCGACTCAAAGCTCTCACCCTTGTCGGAGTGCACCTCCGAAGGCACACCAAATCAGCAAACCACTTTCCTGAACAACCCGAACGCTACAGTTACGGCCTCTTGACCAGGCATGGCGAATACCTCTGGCCGCTCAGAGAAGCAATCCACAACCACCATGAATCACCCATCCTCCGACTCCGCCACAGGGAATGGCCCAGCCGCATCAACCGCAACGCGTTCCCATGGTGCACCAACGTTACAAAGTTGCAGGTTTCCTTGGCTTCTAAATGATGGACCCCCTACCGCAGCGCCAGCAGCGCACCTGCGGCACCAATCCTTCACGACAATGAAGCCAGTAAAACCCTTTTCGAATCTTTGCCAACGTCCGTCCCACGCCCAAGCGTCTTCGTCGTCACGCACTTCACGAAGGACATCCTGTACCCCATCTCTTGGGACAACTATCTGAAGATAGAACTCTCTGCCGTTAGGCTTCTTCCATTCACGGTAAAGTATTCCGTTCTGCAGAATAAAACCGTCCCATTGAGCCCAGTATGCCTCGGTGACAACACTAGTAGGGGCGACCTCGCACCATCTTGGCTTGTTCTCGCCTCGGAGTCAGTGGCATCTCCAAATCCCACTTCTGACACCAAATGTTACGAGCTAGGGTTCTGGATTTGGATGTAAAACGCCAATGACAACTTGCAAGGATTTATTCACGCAGGGTCTGGTCTGCAGGTCTTCACAACACGAAGTCCACACGAAGATTCCAAATCGCAGGTCAATCGAAGTCCAATAGTATCGCTGAGGTCGTAGGTTATCACTTGTCTCGCAGGTAGATTCGCTCGAAGTTAACTCTTCCGAAGTCCAAACTGAACTCATCTAAGCGCCGCGGCGGTCGCTTTTTATATTCGCCGGCAAGGGTTCTCGAATGTTCTCGTATATACATGTATGTACTTCCCTTCGGAACGTGTCTCGAACATTTTCATGTCATAGTGTTTTGAACCTTATGTCAGTAGACATACGGGTCATTATTGCTTGCAGCGAAGTATGCGGCGACTATTCTAGAAGGTTCCTTTCTAGATCGTTCGCGACAGGACCGCGACAATACTTATTATTCTGCCATCGATAATGGCGTGCAAATATTAAAATCATAGTATGTGACTGAACTACATAAATCACTGATAAGTAAGTCAACAGTATCACAAGATAAATCGACGGTCCCTACGTATAAAGCGACATGTCAAAAATGGTATTTTTTTTATTACATAAATTGCTATAGATTGCCCGTAAAAAACATTTTATTTTTTATTTTATTGATTGTATATAACTAAAAAGTAAGAAATTAACTCATTGTCCGATAATATTATTCTTTAATTACTATATCGTAGTATAAGCAGACATGTCTGAAATGACATATCGCTTTATACGTAGGGACCATCGATCGAGGATATAATAAAATATAATAAATATTTTATTTTGTTATATAAGTCAAAATAATAATTTAATGTAGTACGTCCCTCCAGAACCCGATACTGTAAAACGATACACCGTTAAGTGCTCCCAGGGTTCACTTAAACCATTTGTTTGTCTGTTTGTTGTTGTTATTTACCCTGCAAATATAAGCATATATATTTATTAATTATTAATTAATATTTTTTTTGTTACTTTTATTAGGTAATAACCGCGCCCAGGTTGAAGGTCCTGGGGAATTGGCGCAAGCCCTCGATGACTTCGATGTAAGTAATAATTTCATCAATTTGACGAACCGCCCGGTGGTCGAGTGGTTAGCAATGGCCACTTTGACTCCGATTTCGCGGGTTCGATCCCCGCACAAGACAAATATTTCTGTGCATGAATATGTATGTTTGGTCTTGGTCTGAGTGTTTTATAAGTATGTATTTACAATAAAAATGTATTTAAGTACATTTATCAGTTGTCTAGTACCCATAACACAAGCTTTGCGGCTTAATTTGGAACTAGATGGCGCTGTCTACATTGCCTAGAAATGTTTATTTATTTATGATAATTTCATGACGAGCTGCCGTAGTGGTCGAGTGGTTAGAAATGGCCACTTTGACTCCGATGTCACGGGTTCGATCCCCGCTCAAGCAAAGATTTGTGTGCATAAACATGTCTCTGTTTGGTCTTGCTCTGAGTGTTTTCTATGTATTATACGTATTAAGGAGTAGAGGACTGTATGATTAAGGAATGGAAACACGTAGATATATGTACAGTAAAAGAACCGAGTTTAATACGTTAATATTACTTGCTAGCACAAATGGAGCAGACACAATAAAAAATAGAAACCGTAACTAAGTAAAACCATTTAAAAAATATGTCAAATACAAAATAATATTATTTATAAAAAGATTCTATCCAGCCAGTCGCCAACATCCTGGACCCCTGTGTGTCACACTAGCTGTTGGTGGCGACTGGCGGGGGCTCAGCATCAGCCTCAATTAAAATAAGCTTCCGGAGTGGTCGGCGCAGCGTGCCGCTTCTAGTGCGGACGTCCACTACGCGGACCGCTCCGTCAGGACCTCTGTAGGTCTTAACTACTCTCCCTAATGGCCATAAACCACGAGGCAGAGTAGGGTCAGCGATAAGCACCACATCACCCTCGCTTAATGTCGACACGTTTCGTGAATAGCCTCTTGGTCGGAGCGTTGGTAGGTATTCGTGTAGCCATCGTGCCCAAAAATGATCGGCGAGGCGTAATACTCTCCTCCAGTTACATCTACGTGTTAAATCTGCATCTGTTAGCGAGCATGTCCACGGTGCTACTGATGAAGTCCCTAGAATGAAGTGAAATGGCGTCAATGCTTCAGGTACATCTGCTGAAGATGGTATGTACGTGAGTGGTCGTGAATTGACTATTGCTTCGGCCTCTATCAAAAACGTCATTAGTACATCTTCCTTTAATTTTTCATGAAGACATGATCTTAAGGCTTTTTTTACACATCGCACAAGTCTCTCCCAGGCTCCTCCCATGAAAGGGGATGCAGGTGGAATGAAGCGCCATTCAATTTTGTGATTTGTTGCGAATTCTTCGACTGACTCGTCATGTAAAGATCGAAGTTCACGCGATGCGCCGACTAAATTAGTGCCATTGTCTGAGAATATGGTAGATGGAGAACCTCGGCGTGCAATGAAACGTCTTAAAGACATTATAGCGGCGTCAGATGACAGAGATGTGACTATTTCTAGATGAAGGGCTCTCGTGACCAAACACGTATAAAGAGCAACGTAGCGTTTCTCGTGGCGTCTAAGCACGGAGATTAGTATTGGGCCAAAGTAATCTAGGCCTACGTGAGTAAACGGTCTTTTGTGGTGGTCTAATCTTTCTAGAGGTAAATCGCCGGTCTGTGGCGTAATTGTTTGGCCTTTCCATCTTCGGCACCTAGTGCAAGCCCTCGCTACGCTGCGGATTGCGCTTCTTGCTTTTATTATCCAATATTTTTGTCGCAATTCGTTTAGGACAAGCTCGTTGAAACAGTGGGCTGCTTGAACATGGTGATGAAGGATCAACAAACGTGTTATATGGTGGTGTCCATCCAAAATTATAGATGATTTGGCGTTTTCAGTGACTCCTGGAGCAGATTTAATTCGTGTATCTAGGCGAAGCAAATTGTTGTTGTCGAGTACTGGTGCAAGTGCTGCTATACGACTTTTATTGGGCACGGGCTGCTTAGCTCGAAGGGCTTTCAGTTCTTCAGCAAAGCTGTCCATCTGAGCTTGTTGTAGAAGCATCATTTCGGCTTGTATCATGTCTGACGCACGAAGCTGCGAGGAGGATGTGGCGCCATCTGTATACAATTTAGAATTTTGTGTTATAGGCCGTGATAGTTTTAATCGAAAGATTCGCGCACCCCGGAGAATCTGGGCGGTTGTGCGTAGTAAACGCAACCATGAACTAAATCGCGACGGATTTGGTACCGGAAGATCTGGAAATGGGACGTGAATCAGCAGTCCCACAAGTTCCGTCTTTATTTCGGAATCTGGTGAGGTCTCATTCATGTCAATTATTTGCTCGATCGGCCAACTACATAGTGGCTCTAACAGAAACTGTGGTCCACAAAACCATCTATGAGACGGAGTCAAATGCAGTTTTTTTGGTTTTGTTGCATCATCAGCAACGTTGAGAGAGGTAGGGAGCCACCTCCAATTGGACGGGTTAGTGGTCTCCAATATCTCTCCCAACCTATGAGCTACAAAAGGTTTAAATTTCCGCGCATCACTCCGTATCCACTTTAGTACGGTGGTTGAGTCCGTCCAAAAAGTGGTTGCGGAGGGCTTAAGACGATGAGCAAGTAAAATAGTTTGTGCGAACCGCGAAGCAATAAGTGCCGCTTGTAGCTCCAAGCGGGGAATAGATAGAGGCTTCAGTGGAGCAACTCGTGCTTTACTTCCTATAAGAGATGTGGATACAAAGCCATTATCGTAGCTAAAACGCCAATATGCTACACAGGCATACGCTTGCTCACCGCCGTCAGCTATTAAATGTAGTTGAATATCCGCGGGATCGGACTTGCTTAAGTAGCAACGCGGAATTTTAATATTGGCGGCATTCTGTAATTGAGTAAACCATTCATTACATTCAATAAGATAGTTATTTGTTATTGGTGTATCCCAGTCAATACCCGCCCGCCATAATTTCTGAATTAAAATTCTTCCCCAAATAATTACGGGCATTAGTAGACCTAGTGGGTCATACACTTTCATCACACTTGATAATAAACTTCTTTAGTTATCATGCTGGAGGATACATCGGGTCCTGGGCGGAATCGCAAGGAGTCTTCCGATGGATTCCATTTGATTCCTAGAACTCCAACCTCACTATTATGTGGTAGACAAACGTCTGAACTCGCATTGCTTCTGAGTTCTTTAGGGACAAAAGTGCCTCAGGGAAGTTTGAAGTCCAAGCTCGCATTTCAAAACCGCATGATTTGTGAACTGTTACTATATCGGCGGCTAGCTGTGCGGCATCAGCAACGTTAGGGTGGCTGCCCAGATAGTCGTCCATATAGTGATCCTCAAGAATCGCTTTACATGCGGTAGGACACCTCACCTCAAACTCTTTAGCGTTCTTGTTTTTTACATGCATCGCGATAAATGGACTGCATATCGCACCAAAAATTAAACAGGTCATACGATACTCCATAATGTCGCCGTCTTTGTTGCGCCAGAGAAAACGTTGAGCATCTCTGTCTCTCGGTGCTACTTTCACTTGAGGAAACATTTCCCTGATGTCTGCATTCAGAGCTACGACACCTTCTCTGAAACGAAAGAGGATACTTAAAAGAGAACACAATAGGTCAGGACCTTGCAAAAGCAAGCTATTAAGGCTAATGCCTTTGGTAGCTGCGGCTGCATCATGTACAACTCTTAGTTTCCTTTTTTGACGGTGGAAGACGCCAAATGTGGGTAGGTACCATCGAATAGTGCCGTCTGGGTTAACGCAAGAGACATTTGGTGGCATCCGTTTATAATAAGTCTGTGGATTACACTCTTCTGCGTAACCTTTCTTGACAATATCATTAATAAAATTTTGGTACGCTGTAGCAAATAATGGGTCTTTTGACATTTGTCGCTCAAGGGATTTGAAACGTGACAATGTTTGTGGGTAACTGTCCGGTATGATAGGCAAATCTCTTTTCCAAGGTAGACAAACCTCGAACCGACCGTCATCGAGTTGACGTGCTGAGGTATCAACAATGTCTACAGCCCGCTTATCATCTTCGTTGGGTCGGGGTGTGCTCTTTGTAATACCTAATGAATCAATTTCGTATTGACTTTTTATTAGAGCATCTAGATTTTCACATACGTTATTTATAAATTCGAGCGGTTTGGACGAAACTGATAGAGCGCCGTGAAGCACCCAACCTAATAAAGTTTTCGAGGCGACAGGTTCATTCCTATTGCCACAACGTACTTCGCGGCTCAACGATAAATGCCAATCGGGGGCGCCGATAAGGACAGTAGGAGTTACGTTAGTATACGAAAGTTCGTCAGCTAGATCAGACAAGTGTGTAAAATCCATAAAATTGACTATATGTGGATTTTGAACACGTAGACTCAGAGGTTGAATAGCACGCGCATGCTCTACCAAATATCGGTCGGGTAAATTACGCCCACGAATGAAAAATTTTACGTAACTTACGTCAACGTCTTTTGTCATACCACCTACGCCTTCAATACGAAGCCGTTCTTGAGAAGTGGTGGTAGCTCCAATACGCGCTGCTACCTCGCCGTCGATCAGCGTCGCCGTACTGCCCTCGTCAAGCAACGCCGTCGTTTCAAAATTGCCATTAGGACCCTCCAGCACGATCGGCACTGTTTTCAGTAGACCAAGTGGACGTGAATACGACTGCGACCCTGTCACATTAATTAAAATGTCAGAAGTGTTCGTAACTTTAACGGTTGGTTCAATGTTGTTCGCACCACCGCTTTCATCACTAGTAATAGTTGACACATTTGAAGGTATTTGGGTTATACTCGTACTACATTGTGTAACAGGCGTCGGAGTTACTCCTGTATCAGCAGTTGCCGTGCCGTGAAGTAGTGAATTATGTCGTCTAGTACACCCTTTAACACCGCAATGCTTAGCTCGACAATTGTTCCAAGTATGTGGATTTGATTTGAGACAGCGGTAGCATATTTTACTATCTCGAACCCAACGCCATCTATCGTCTATTGCAAGAGACAAAAATGCTTTACACATTTTAATATTATGAGGCCCTTGCTTACAATATGAACACTGAGGCGTTTTGTCACTTGAGGTAGTCGCATGTACATTAATCTCTTTCTTACTAAACGATTTTAAGAAGTGTGTCGGGTGTTGCGGTTTAGACGTACAATCGGATATGAAGTTATACCTTAGTTGCTTGTCGGCTTCGATCAGTAGAAACCGCGATAACAGCTCTAATTTTGCAACATTCTGTTGCACAGGTATGTAAGTAGCTGCAAAGTCGGTAAAACGAGCTCTAGTGTGTTCGCTTAACTTAATTAAAATAGTGCGAAAGAGCTCTGGTGAGTAAAGGAATTCACTTTGATTTAATAATTTTAATGTACTTACAAAATTCCGTAATTTATTGGCCAGGAAGTTTAAATCTTCAGGAGAACTTAACTTTGTTATGGCGCGCAGAGCAGCAACCTCGCGCGTTACAAGTACTTCTGGTCGGGCGTAGGTTTGTTCCAAGGCGTTCATCACGTCTTGGGGATCGCAGGAAGTCCAGAATAGCGAAGCCACAGACTCGTACGCCAAACCACGAACAGCATTGTTAAGGCGTGATAAGTTCTCTGCTGCGGAAAAATAAATTTTAGTTTTGTCGTAGCTAGTTTTAAATGCCATCCATTGATTTATGTCTCCTGAAAAAGATAAAAGCTCTTGTTTCTTTGGGCGGTCAGATAGGGTATTAATGGCTTGGGCCAACTGAGTTATTGGGTCTAAAAAGGGAAGGTTAGCCTGTTGTCGCTCATGTTTATTTAAGCCGACATTTACGTTTGCGGGTTTCGACTGGTTTCCATGGTTGACATTTCGTGTATTGTAAAATGGTACCGCGTTGGCGGGGACAGGCTGCTGTGAACATACTTCTTGTGTGTTGTTCAAGATGTCAGCCTGTGTCTCGCCAGGTATGTTTTTTGCATGTGTCGCCATGGCTACATTTTGTTCAGAAACCCAGGTCGTGACGCGTTGCCGCTTGGAATGGTAAGAACTAGACCGAGATGACTTATCTGATGCTTCCAATGCAGCAAGCTTGGCTTCCAGATCCCTTTGCTCTGCCTCAGACTCTAAATGAGCCAGTTCGCGCTCACGCTCCGCCTGCTGGTGAGCGAGTTCGCGCTCACGCTCCGCCTGCTGTTGAGCGAGTTCCCGTTCCCGGTGAGCGAGTTCGCGCTCACGCTCCGCCTGCTGTTGAGCGAGTTCCCGTTCCCGCTGCAATCGATGCCGCAGAGCCTCCGCCTCGATAGATAGCTTCTTGGCACGAATAGTAGCGGAAGAATTTGAAGCATGTGAATGCTCGCTTGCGGACTGCATACTGCAAATACTACGTTCACTCCGAGATGGTGTTTGGACATTGCGATCGTGATGTTGACTAGTACTGCCACTTGGACGTTTGCCGGAGCGAGGATGTGCCCCGGAGGAGAGGGTGGCGTCCACAGGCTGTGTGACAGAACTAGCAGGCAATGCTAAAACACCATCCGTTACTGCTGCTGCAGCCGACCGGACACCACGCGGTGATCTTACGTATAGATCGCGCTGTATCTGCTCGACTTGCATAGCTGTCGCCAGGTTAGCAACCGATTTGCTCTTACTAGGTGTCTCCATTATGGACGAAAATATGAATTCGTGAAATGAAATGAAAATGTATGACGTGAAAAATTTTGAAAAATTTTCGAGAAGGAAATGGTTTTTTGTTACTTACGGCAAGAATGGACCAAATATTAAGGAGTAGAGGACTGTATGATTAAGGAATGGAAACACGTAGATATATGTACAGTAAGAGAACCGAGTTTAATACGTTAATATTACTTGCTAGCACAAATGGAGCAGACACAATAAAAAATAGAAACCGTAACTAAGTAAAACCATTTAAAAAATATGTCAAATACAAAATAATATTATTTATAAAAAGATTCTATCCAGCCAGTCGCCAACAATACGTATGTAATAAAAAATGTATTTAAATATTTATACTAGGCCAGATCCTAGCCCACGGGGCCGAAACCGAGGTTGAGTGGAGCGAGTAGATTCGCTGAGTGTATGTTTTCCATTGATTTCAATGGAAAATGTATTTGATGATCATTCCTCAAGGACATGATCGATCTCAATTTTTTTTCGACACAAACCTCAAGCATGTCGAGGTCTTTAATTGTGACGAGTTTCATCAAAATGGGTTCAGTGGTTTTGGAGCCTATTCATTTCCAAGAATGACTTCGGCGTACGTAAGCGTTGCGCTCGCTTCACTGAATCAGTTACCTAGTACCCATAGTACAAGATTTGTTTAGTTTGGGACTAGATGGCGCTGTGTATTTTATTTATTTATTTGTATTTGGGAGTCTTACAGCTTAATAGTTACATGCATAATTACAATAAATATTAATATGCCAATAACAAGTCTCCACCTATAGATAGAAATATATGAAGAAAGGTTGCACAAGACAAAACAAAAAATGATAACAATTATGGTAACATTATAGATACAACAAGAATCAAACAGTGAGGGGTGTAAGTAGCTCATCAACATCTTTCGAGCTAAAGCCAACCTCACCTGCACGTGGTGCACCCTGCCGACCAGCTAACGAGGCGATGGCGAAAGAGAGGTAGGACGCAGTGAAAGATCACACTGTGCTTCTCTTTTACTTGTCAGATGGGGGAGGGGCATAGTGTGGTCTTTCGCTCCAGGCTTGGCCAGCATCCGACTGGGGAAGTACCTCCACCTGGCAAAAAACCGCAGCCATAATGGCTATGCCGTGTTCCTGCGAGTTAGCTAGGTCACCAGGGCTATTTTAGAGGAGTTGTTATGCTGACGGCAGAGGGACCAGCGGCTGTCGAACCGCCGCTAGCGGTGTAGGCGCGGCGTGTTGGCGCGGTGGTCAGGGAGACCCGGTGAAACGGCTGTCCGCTGGCCGCCCGCAGGTTAGTAGGGTTCCCGAACCCGGGGATCACCTAATCTCCGCCCCGGGAGGCTGAACCGCCAGCCTGTGTAAAGTCCCTGTTGTAGTAGTCGTGCCGGAGGAGGAGACCGGAGTGGACCCGGCTGCTGCAGCAGGGGGGGACCGGGGGCCCTTCCGCCCGCCGCGCTAGCAAACCGCACTACCTGCACTGTGCTGCGGGGGTAGACACCGCGCTTTTCTTGTCCCTCGCGCCGTCAGTGAAACAACTTCTCTCATAATCCTCTTACCCCCTTTTAATGGCCAGGAACAAAAAAAAGAAGGTTTCTTCAGCGGCGTCCTCATCCACATGCGACGTGGACTTTTGTAATGTCAGAGGACTTCACACAAACATAAATGCAGTTCACCAGCACCTCGAAACTGCAAAGCCGACCCTCCTTTTTTTAACGGAGACGCAAATATCTTGCCCGGCCGATACTTCTTACTTATTATACCCCGGGTACAAACTTGAACATTCTTTTGTACGTCGAGCCGGGGTATGTATGTACGTCCGGGATGATATTTGCTGTCGACGTCTTCACGGCCTTGAAGACAGGGACCTGTCAGTGTTGTGGGTACGCGTGGATCAGGGCGGCCGCACCCGTATCTACGCGTGCCTTTACAGGTCTCATAGCGGTGATGCAGACACAACTCGGTTGATCGAGCACCTGCAATTGGCGACTGACAAAGTCATTGAGAGGTACCCCTCCGCGGAGTTAGTGATTTTGGGAGACTTCAATGCCCACCATGCCGAGTGGCTCAGCTCTCGGTCCACTGACTTCGCGGGGAGGTCTGTTCATGATTTTGCTCTGGCCTATGGTCTCTCACAGCTGGTGCATTCTCCAACGAGAATACCAGATATAGAGGACCATACTAGCTCTCTACTGGACCTTCTGCTGACCACACATCCGGATGGGTATACAGTCTCGGTGGATGCGCCTCTTGGCTCGTCGGACCACTGTCTCATCCGGACCCAAGTGCCATGCGCAAGCCCTGACCCACCCCGGTATACCGGATGGCGTCGTATGTGGCACTATAAGTCAGCAGACTGGGATGGACTGCGTGAATTTTACGCATCGTACCCGTGGAGGCGGCTCTGTTTCGGGTCGGAAAATATAGACACCTGTGCATCTGCTGTAGCTGAGACGATTTTGGCCGGGATGGAATTATTTATTCCAAACCGGCGGGTGGCTACTTCAGGTGCTAAGAAGCGGCCGTGGTTTAATCGGTCTTGCAGAGAAGCTAAACTTCGCAAGCAAACTGCATATGAGGCTTGGACCACGGCTCGTATTAATGGAGATCCTGGTCTTTCCGACTTGAAACGGGAGTTCAATGCTGCCTCGAGGTTCAGTAAGAGAGTAATTGCCAGGGCAAAGTTTGAGTTCATCGGCAGGATTGGTGAGCGCCTAGCTAAGCACCCATCTGGGAGCCGTGCTTTTTGGTCGCTTGCCAAGGCTGCCGAGGGCAACTTTTGTCAGTCGTCCTTTCCACCACTCCGAAAACCAGATGGTAGTCTGGCCCACAGTGCTAAAGAGAAAGCCGATCTATTGGGGAATCTCTTTGCCTCAAACTCGACTTTGAACGACGGGGACGCCGCACCGCCTTCCATCCCGCGGTGTGGTAATTCCATGCCGGAAATCTCATTTACTCAACGAGATGTTCGGCGGGCATTGCTATCCCTTGACGTTCATAAGTCGAGTGGGCCAGATGGCATTCCGGCAGTGGTGTTAAAGCTGTGTGCTCCTGAGTTGTGTCCTGTTCTTACGCGCCTTTTTGCGCTCTCTTATTCCACCGGGCAGGTACCGTCGTCGTGGAAGACTGCGAACGTGCACCCTGTGCCCAAAAAGGGTGACAGATCAGACCCATCGAATTACAGGCCTATCGCTGTTACCTCCCTTCTCTCCAAGGTAATGGAGCGCGTCATTAACATCCGGCTCCTGAAATACCTAGAAGAGCACGACTTAATCAGCGACCATCAATACGGCTTTCGCCATGGTCGCTCGACTGGTGATCTTCTAGTGTATCTTACACATCGCTGGGCTTCAGCCGTGGAGAGTCAAGGTGAGGCATTAGCTGTCAGTCTTGATATGGCGAAGGCGTTCGATCGGGTCTGGCACCGTGGTCTTCTTTCGAAGTTGCCTGCATACGGTCTACCAGAGGGTTTATGCGAATGGGTCGCTAGTTTCTTGTCCTGCAGAAGCATTAGAGCCGTTGTGGATGGCAGTTGCTCCGACAGCATGGACATTAATGCTGGCGTCCCGCAAGGCTCGGTGTTGTCCCCGACGCTGTTTTTGCTGCATATCAATGATATGTTGTCCATTGACAGCATTCATTGCTATGCTGACGACAGCACCGGGGATGCTTATTATACGGGCCGCGCTAATATTCCCCGCTCTCTGGTGGAGGAGAGCCGCGAACAGCTTGTGTCAAAGATCGAGAGCACACTGGATAGTGTGTCCGATTGGGGGCGAAAGAACCTGGTTCATTTCAATCCCACTAAGACACAAGTCTGCGCGTTCACCGCTAAGAAAACCCCTTTTGCTGTGGCTCCTCAATTCCTAAACACACCCCTTACCATCGCCAAAAACATTGGGATTCTTGGAGTTGAAATCTCCAGCGACGTCCAGTTTCGTTGTCACCTGGAGGGGAAGGTCAAGCTGGCGTCGAAGAAACTAGGTGTGCTCAACAGGGCGAAGCAGTACTTCACTCCGCGGCAGAGACTTATGCTTTACAAAGCTCAAGTACGGCCGCATATGGAGTACTGTTGCCATCTATGGGCGGGAGCGCCTAGATACCAGCTTGCACCTTGTGACTCGATTCAAAGGCGCGCTGTGAGGATTGTCGACGATCCCAAACTAACAGACGGTTTAGAACCTTTAAGTCTGAGAAGAGATTTTGCGTCCCTTTGTGTATTCTACCGTCTGTACAATGGGGTGTGTTCAGAGGAGTTGTTTGATATGATGCCAACGGCCTCCTTCTACAGTCGCACCGCTCGCCATCGACAGGGAATTCATCCTCACACATTGGAGCCTAAGTGGTCACGTACCGTGCGGTTCCAGAGAAGTTTTCTCCCGCGTACTGTCAAGCTGTGGAATGAACTGCCTGTCGAGGTTGTCTCAGGGGACTACAGCATGGGGTTCTTCAAAAAGGGCGTGAAGAGGTTTTTACAGGGTCGGCAACGCGCGTGTGATGCCTCTGGTGTTACAGGCGTTCATAGGCTACGGTAACTGCTTTCCATCAGGCGGGCCGTATGCTTGTTTGCCACACTAGTGGTATAAAAAAAAAAAAAAAAAAAAAAAAAAGTGAGTGCATCGCTTATTCAACTGTAAAGAAGCTGTTGGCTATATTGCTCTTTATATATTTGTTGCTGGTGCAAAACAGGTCAATGTCTAGAACCGAATTATTAATTATTGTTGATGTCCGAGGTATAAATGAGTTACGTCTATAGTTTGCATGTCCCGGTGGCACAAAATTTTGTTCAGGAATATTTAATTATTAATTGTAAAAGAAATTAAATAACTATATTATAACTATATTCACCAGGAGCGTATGGTGATGGAGCCGCTGGCATACTCTGAACTCCGCACGCGTCCCTCGCTGGAAGAACGACTAGAGTCCATCATTTCTGGCGCAGCCCTCATGGCCGACAGCTCTTGTACCAGGTAAGTTAGTTATAACCAAAATTTACATGATAATTGTTAAGATAATTAAAGTGATGATTGTTGTGTTCCTGCGAGTGAGTGAGGTCACCAGCCCCCCTAGCCAAGTTGACGAGCTCGGTGGCGTAGCGGTCAATGACGCAACTTCGACACCAACGCTCGTGGGTTCGATTCCCACATAGGATAAACATTTTGTGTGCATGAACATGTCTGTTTGTCTTAGTCTGGGTGTTTTCTATGTATCATAAGTATGTAATATAATAGGTAGGGGAAAAAGTCTTTTCGCATTATAGTATGTATGAACTTGTAATAAAATCTCTTTGGTTATACCATTTGTATCTGGCAGGTTTTGATATCTATAAAAAGTTTAAATTTTAAAAAAGATAATTCCAAATTCAAATTAGGTAAATGTGTGATTTTCATTTGTTTTTTTTACTGTCAAGATGAGTGAATCTAATGAAGAAATTCGATACATTTTAAAATTTTACTACAAAAAAGGTAAAAATTCAACGCAAGCTGCGAAAAAAATTTGTGATTATTATGGACCTAGTGCAGTGTCTGTGAGAGTAGCACAAATTTGGTTTAAGCTTTTTCAATCCGGAAATTTTGATGTCAAAGATGCACGTCGCTCTGGTCGCCCTGTTACGGATAAAATGGATGCCATTTCTGAAAAAGTGGAGCAAGATCGGCATATCAGTAGTTACGACGTAGCTGAAGAACTAGGAATTGACCACATAACAGTTTTGGCGCATAAAAAGGTCGTGGTCAAAGACCGGCCAGGCTTCAGAGACTCTGGCGAAACCCGGGTTAACCCGCAACAAGGTGATGCTGTGTGTATAGTGGGATTGGAAGGGAAGATATTCATTATGAGCTGTTACCGCCAGGCAGGACTATCGATTCTGAACTCTACTGTGAACAACTGATGAGATTAAAGCAAAAAGTTGAGAGAAAGCGGCCGGAATTAATTAATAGAAGGGGTGTGATTTTTCATCATGATAACGCTAAACCTCACACATCTTTAGCCACTCAGCAAAAATTAAGAGAGTTTGACTGGGAGGTGTTAATGCATCCGCCGTATAGTCCTGACCTTGCACCTTCTGATTTCCACCTGTTTCAGTCTCTTAAGAATTCTTTAGGCAATGTCAGGTTAACATCACGAGAAGACTGCCAAAACCACTTGTCGCGGTTTTTTGAACAGAAGTCCCAAAATTTCTATAGTAATGGGATCATGTCTCTACCTACAAGATGACAAAAAGTTATCGAACATAATGGCACCTACATACTTTAGTTAAATGTAAATAAACTTTATTAAAAAATGTTTTGAATTTTCATATAAAATACGAAAAGACTTTTTCCCCAACCTAATATTTACAAAAAAAAAATGTTACGTATGTTTATCAGTTGGGTACTAGACCCATAACACAAGCTTCGCTTACTTTGGCGCTAGGTGGCGCTGTGTAATTTGTCTGACAATATTTATAAAAAAAAAGTCTAATTCGTAGCGTAACGAACGTTACATAGATCACGTGACATTTGTCAATTCGAACATTCTAGTATGAGCTCCACAGTTCAAATTAGCGATCGCTACGCTGTTCTACTTCGCAAACTGCCATTTGGCTAGCCCCCTAAATTATTCTATTCTATACATGTTCTTAAAATTCTTTTATTGTGTACTATCTGACCCGACAAACGTTGTCCTGTCTTCCTAACTATGTATATCTCATTCAAATTATTGTCGCGGTCCTGTCGCGAATCATCTAGAATGAAACCTTCTAGAATACTCGCCGCATACGTCGCTGCAAGCAATAATGACCCGTATATCTACTGTCATAAGGTTCATAACACTATGACATGAAAATGTTCGAGACACGTACCGTAAGGAAGTACATACGAGAACATTCGGGAACCCTTGCCAGCGAATATAAATAGCGACCGCCGCGGCGCATAGGAGTTCAGTTTGGACTTCGGAAGAGTAAACTTCGAGCAAATCTACTTGCGAGACAAGTGATAACCTACGACCTCAGCGATACTATTGGACTTCGATTTGACCTGCGATTTGGAATCTTTCTGTGGACTTCGTGTTGTGAAGACCTGCAGACCAGACCCTGCGGGAATAAATCCTTGGAAGTTGTTATTGGCATTTTACATCCAAATCTAGAACCCTAGCTCGTAACAATATGTTCTTTATGTACAATAAAGACACTACAAACTACTTTATGTTATTAGGGACGAGCGTCGTGAACGCATCGTGGCGGAGTGTAACGCAGTGCGACAGGCGTTACAAGAACTGTTACACGAATACATGACCAATGTAAGTATCATCATCATCATCATCATCATCTCAGCCATTGAAAGTCCACTGCTGGACATAGGCCTCCCCTCTAGATCTCCAATAAGACCGGTTGGAAGCGGCTTGCATCCAGCGCGATCCTACGGTCTTAATGAGGTCGTCTGTCCACCTCGTGGGTGGACGTCCTACGCTGCGCTTGCCGGTACGTGGTCTCCACTCGAGAACCTTTCGACCCCATCGGTCATCCGTCCTCCGTGCTATGTGCCCTGCCCACTGCCACTTCAACTTGCTAATCCGCTGGGCTATGTCCGTAACCTTGGTTCTTCTACGGATCTCCTCATTTCTGATTCGATCTCGCAGAGAGACTCCGAGCATAGCCCTCTCCATAGCTCGTTGGGCTACTTTGAGCTTGTTCATAAGTCCCATAGTGAGGGAGCACGTTTCAGTGCCGTAAGTCATCACTGGTAACACACACTGGTCGAAGACTTTCGACTTGAGGCACTGCGGTATGTCGGACGAGAATGTAAGTATAATCCATACTTATATTATAAATGTGAAGGTGTGTTTGTTTGTTTGCCGTTCTTTCACGTCGAAAGTAACAAACGTAATGACATGATTTTTTTTGAGATAGTTTAGGGTCTGGAGAGTGACCATAGGCTTTATCCCGGGAAAACATCTTGTTCCCACTGGAAAAAATAATGTTTATAATAATTTCTTCTTTTTTGACGTCGAATGGAACCTAATTGCTAACATGATTTTTTTTAAACAACCAAGCAAACTAATTTTTAGGGTTCCGAACCTCAAAAGGAAAAACGGAACCCTTATAAGATCACTTTGTTGTCCGTCTGTCTGTCTGTCTGTCTGTCTGTCTGTCTGTCTGTCTGTCTGTCTGTCTGTCTGTCAAACATTTCTATGTCGAGAATGCGTGGAGGTATCAAGCTGAAATTTGAACTGTATAGACAGGTCTACGGTTGCATGAAGTTAAAAAAAAATCAAACTGCTAAGTTTACGTAGAAAAAAGTTACGGCCGTTTATTCAGCAAAAAACGCATATTTCGACACACTCAAAGGAATCAAAACCTATAGGGTACTTCCCGTTGACCTAGAACTATGAAATTTGGCAAGTAACATCATTATAGACTACAAGTACAGGAATAAATCTCAAAACTATACATTTGTAAATAGATCTAAAAAAATAGGGGGTCTATATTTTTTATAGGGTGTCGAAATTTCAAATTGAAACTACTAGTTCAAATGGGGTATCATATGAAAGGGCTTGATGTACACATTGCAAAATATATTTTATTTATTTTTTTCGACGCATTATTTCTTATTTATAATGAAAAATATCAAATTTAATAATGATACTACGTACCTACGGAACCCTCGGTGGGCGAGTCCGACTCGCACTTGTCCGGTTTTTTTTAGAGCCAAAGCCAGGCTCCGCTGCACGTGGTGCACCCTGCCGTGTAGCGATATAGGCGAAAGGGTGTTAGGGTACAGAGTATTTGTAAACTGGCCGACTGGGAAAGTACCTCCACCTCACAGAATACCGCAGCCAAATAACAATTCCCTTGAGGGTTGTTGTGTTCCTGCGAGTGAGTGAGGTCACCAGAAAGAAAGGAGATGCTGCATTGGCAGCGGGGGGGGGGGGGGGGCGAGCAATATTTTATGTTGCAAGCGTTAATATGGCTACGGTAACCGCTTCACATCAGGCGGGCCGTATACTTGTCTGCTACCCGACGTAGTATAAAAAAATAAAAAAACTGACCGACTAGGAAAGTACCTCCACCTCACCGAATACAGCAGCAAGCAAGAAAAAAATATACACAAATCAATGGCAGCTCTCCTGGACCACATGGGCGAAGCCGTGGATAACAGCTAGTGTGTTATATTTTTATATCGACGAGTTCGGTGGTCGAATGGTTAGCCATGGCCACTTTGACTCCGAGGTCGCGGGTTCGATTCCCGCACAAGACAAACATTTGTGTGCATGAACATGTCTGTTTGTCTTGGTCTGGGTGTTCTATGTATTATAAGTATGTATTTACAAAAAGAAAATGTATTTAGGTACATTTATCAGTTGTCTATTACCCATAACACAACCTTTGCGCTTAATTTGGGACTAGATGGCGCTGTGTGAATTGTTCAGAAATTATTTATTTATATTATTATTTTTGTTTTGATATAGTTATTTATGTTAACAGGCGGGCAAACCAGATCAGTCTGAAGGTCTGGAGCGAGCCATCGAGAACATGTGCCGCAAGACCAGGGACCTTCGTAGGCAATTGAGGAAGGCTGTCGTCGATCACGTTTCTGACAGGTATGCAATTTCTTGGACTGAAGAGTGGTTGCCAAAACGTAATAAAGAAAAAGAAGATTCATTTATTTTATTTTTGACGAAACCTACGTCTACGAGTTTATGATTATGGAACTTTATTGGAGGAGCCCAATGATCAAATGCCTAGTAATGGTTACTTTGACTCCGATGTCGCGGGTTCGATCCCCGCACAAGACAAATATTTGTTTTGTAAATACACAGAAAACGCCCAGACCAAGACTAGACCGTCTTGGTCTGGGCGTTTTCTATGTATTATATGTATGTATTTACAAAAAAATAAAAAAGTTGATTTAAAAAAAAAATTGAAACCGCCTTCAGTTGGCGAGCGCAGCTTATTGGTTGAATACCCCGGCAGACGCTGCTGCCCGTCTTCCGGGAGAAAAGTTATCGCGTGACACAAGATTCCTTAGTCGGCCTTGTACGACATCCAGCACAGAGCAATGGAGTGGCACAATTTTATTTTATAAAGCTGTCTAGCTTTACGTGCTTTCCAATGCTAAATCTTAACATAGGATTCCGCTAATCAATCAGTTTTTTTTATTAATTTCATTATACATATAAAATAAATTTTCACATACAAATAAATACATAGCAAATAAAGTACTACTTAAAAGTGATTTGCTACCGTAACCCTCTATCACTAACCACGTAACCTTAATCACGACCTTACAATGAAATCCCGAAATTTTTCATTAAAAAGGCATGTCCATATTATGACAGCATTACGCAAGTACAACAAATCACTCTACCTATTCCGATCACTGGTAATTTATCCAGGAATATTTATTTTATTATTTGGCGGGTCAGCTGGTAATTATTTAATATTCGCAGCTTCTTGGAGACCAACGTGCCTCTCCTGGTCCTGATGGAGGCGGCCAGGAACGGCCACGAGAAGGAGGTCGAGGAATACGCCCTGGTCTTCACAGAGCACGCCAATAAACTTGTCGAGGTACTGTATACTACCTTTCGATTAAATTCGCCATCAAGCCATAATCATTATTATTATTTTAAATAGTTGCTTCAGCCAACTTTTTACATTGCTTATTGCTTTGATTGTTTGATTTGTTTATTGCTTTGATTGCACGGTATAAAAATGTTTTGTAGCACACACACAATGTTTTGTAGTAACACAAACACCATCTGTTTACCTTGATAATGCCTTAGCGGCGAAACCGGTCGGTAATCTATATATATATAAAAGCGAAATACCACTCACTGATTAATCACGAAATCTCAGAAACTATAACACCTGCAAACTTGAAATTTGGCGGGTTGGTTCTTTATAGAGTGTAGACATCCGCTAAGTACGAATTTTACGAAACTCCACCCGTAAAGGGGTAAAACGGGGGTTGGAAGTTTGTATGAAAGTCCTATGTTTTTAAAGTAAGAGACGTGAAATTTAAAATGTATGCTCTACAGATAGTGTTGAGGTGTACTAGTTTTAAATTTGACGAGCTCGGTGGCGTAGCGGTCAATGACGCGGCTTCGACACCAACGCTCGTGGGTTTGATTCCCACATAGGACAAACATTTGTGTGCATGAACATGTCTGTTTGTCATAGTCTGGGTGTTTTCTATGTATCATAAGTATGAATTTACAAAATAAAAATGTATTTATGTATGTTTATCAGTTGTCTAGTACCCACAACACAAGCTTCGCTTACTTTGGGGCTAGATGGCGCTGTATAATTTGTCTGACAATATTTATTTATTATTGTCGCGGTCCTGTCTCGAATCATCTAGAATGGAGCCTTCTAGAATAGTCGCCGCATACTTCGCTGCAAGCAATAATGACCCGTATGTCTATTGTCATAAGGTTCATAACACTATGACATGAAAATGTTAGAGACTGGTCGAGACACGTTAGCAATGTGTACCGATGGGAAGTACATGCATGTACATACGGGAACATTCGAGAACCCTTGCCGGCGTATATAAATAGCAACCGCCGCGGCGCATAGGCAGTTCAGTTTGGACTTCGGGAGAGTAAACTTCGAGCAAATCTACCTGCGAGACAAGTGATAACCTACGACCTCAGCGATACTTTTGGACTTCGATTTGACCTGCGATTTGGAATCTTCGTGTGGACTTCGTGTTGTGAAGACCTGCAGACCAGACCCTGCGTGAATAAATCCTTGCAAGTTGTCATTGGCGTTTTACATCCAAATCCAGAACCCTAGCTCGTAACATTATTATTTATAAATATAATATCGTTGAACATTACAAGTGCTTTATTATAACATTATGAAATTGATTTTGCGATATATTTCAAGATTTTCTTTGTCATCAGGTGGCGAATTTAGTGTGCTCCATGTCAAACAATGAGGATGGAGTCAAAATGGTCCGCCATGCAGCCGGACAGATCGAAGCACTTTGCCCGCAGGTAATTTTTACAAGTAAAACTTCTTTACGGACGCTTGAGTTGGGGGAGGAAGCTGGTGAATGCGTGACGAGAGCGTTACGGAAAGTGTGATCGGGCTAGGCGAACGGAAGTTGAGAGGGAGATATAAGTTAAGGGGCGTCCATAAATTACGTCAGGCATTTTTCACCTCCCTCTCCGCCCTGATGAGATTTTGTAAGATTTTCCTCGACCCCCTCCCCCCTACATCACGTGAGATTTTACAAAATCTGTGTTTTGGGTGTAGAAACGTTAGATTTATTTAATAAAACAATTTGCTCAATTATTTTACCCATGTCTAGACTATTGGAACCAACATATCCAAAAAATAACGTGATATTTATGATGTCTTGTACGTGAATACGTTTTATGCACTAAAATTATCTCAAAATGGCAGCGCTTGCTCCTCCCCCGGACGCGATGTTTCATAGTCCTTACTTAGCGTAATAAATTCTTTGACCCTTCATCTATCCAGTAGTACGGTAATAGTCGTTTCGATAATCAGTCATTTTGCTACCTCGTCAATTTCAGATATAGACTTTTTCTAAGGTTGGTCGTTCTGATATCTCATCTTTATAGTGCTTAGGTCAATTTGTATACTAAGTCATTGTAATACTAACCCGTGTGATTGAATTTTAGATGGAGATGATAGATTTGTAGATGTAACATCACACTGTATCCCCCGATTTTGTTACCATTAGTTTTTTTTTTAATTACCTCCCTATGGAAGCAATTTTAAAAAGATATTCACGTCAAAGTTAAATGTTTAGGTGATAAACGCTGCTCGAGTACTAGCAGCCCGCCCTCGTTCTCGCGTCGCCCAGGAGAACGCCTCGGCCTTCGCCCGCGCTTGGGAGGCTGGCGTCAAACTGCTTACAGAAGCTGTGGACGATATCACTACTATTGACGACTTCCTCGCTGTCAGCGGTAAGGACGTTTAGACACATACAAAGTTTCTGTATAAACACACAAACGCTTATAAAAACACAAACTTATAAACACACAAACACTTATAAACACAAACTCACATATACGTATGAACAACAAGAGAATGACTCTGCCTTAGCTCGCACCTTAGAGGCGGTAAGGACGTTTAGACACATACACAGTTTCTGTATAAACACACAAATACTTATAAACACACATACAACGACTTCCTCGTTGTCAGCGGTAAGGATATTTTGATACATACACAGTTTCTGTATAAACACACAAACGCTTATAAAAACACAAACTTATAAACACACAAGTACTTATAAACACAAATTCATATAAACGTGTGAACATCAAATGAATGACTCGGTTTTCGCTGTATGACATTACTACTATTGACAACTTTCTAGCTGCTAGCGGTAAGATCATCAAGACACATACACAGTTTCTGTATAAACACATAAACGCTTATAAACACACAAACGCATATAACAACTATTCACATGAACACATAAATGCTTTAAAAAATAAAATACATGTAATAATTGAGTATATAAAATAAGGATACTATTTAACATCATCATCATCAGGTCCATTTTAGTCTCCACTACAGG
Source organism: Hypsopygia costalis (assembly GCA_937001555.2). Taxonomy (NCBI): domain Eukaryota; kingdom Metazoa; phylum Arthropoda; class Insecta; order Lepidoptera; family Pyralidae; genus Hypsopygia; species Hypsopygia costalis. The sequence continues at coordinate 4,779,933 of OW443355.2, forward strand.
AGCACGACCCTCTCTCGTCCGTCCTAGACGGAAGGAGGACTATTTAATATAACATCAAATAAATACATTGCAAACCTAACCTAACCTATTTTGTACAACAAAAAATACTTATTGCACATCAAATGCAGGATTTGTTGTGCGAACAGATTATTTGATGTGGAAATCAAGTTTATTTTTTAACCGACTTCAAAAAAGGAGGAGGTTCTCAATTCGACTGTTTTTTTTTTTTTAAGTATGTTATTCCATATCTTCGCGTATTGTGAACCGATTTTCAAAATTCTTTTTTTATTTGAAAGGGTATGATTGCAAGGTGGTCCCATATTCACCAAGTCAGGATCTGATGATGGGATCCCAGGGAAATCAAGGGAAACCCTTAAATTTTATAAGCACGTATCGTCAAATTCTATTTTTTTATTTGAATTGGTATGATTGCTAGGTTGTCCCATATTCACCAAGTCAGGATCTGATGATGGGATCCCAGAAAAATCGAGGGGGAAACCCTTAAATTTGCCCTGTGGTTGCCGGCAGAATAGAATTTCGCCACTCTATTGCTCTGCGCTGGCTGTCGTACAAAGGAATCTTGTGTGACGCAATAACTTTTCTCCCCGAAAACGGACAGCAGCGTCTCCCGAGGTATTCTAACAATAAGCTGCTCTCGCCAACTGAAGCCGGTTTTTATTTTTATAAAAAACAACTTTTTATTTGTGGATCAATTTAATATTTTCCATAAAATAATATAACCCCATAATAATACAGAGACACCTATCATACAAGCTCATATAATCCCATAAACGCGTGGAGCTCAAGAGATACCTATCACACAAGCTCATATAATCCCATAAACGCGTGGAGCTCAAGAGATACCTATTACACTTTTGACACAAACACACAGTTTCAATATACCACAAAAACACACAACATATAAATGCATATAAAAAAGCGGCCAAGTGCGAGTCCGACTAGCGCACGAAGGGTTCCGTACCATTATGTATAAAAACGGCAAAAGAATCACGTTTGTTGTGTGGGGGCCCCCTAAAATATTTGTTTTATTTTAATTTATTTTTAAAGTTAATATATAACTAAATATTCTGTGAATATTTCAAGCGTCTACCTGTTGCCGTTATCAATATCGACCAAAAACGAGCAATAAAAATCACGTTTGTTGTATTGTGCCCCATTAAATATTTATTTTATTCTGTTTTTTAGTATTTGTTGTTATAGCGGCAACAGAAATACACCTACCTACTATACTATACTACCTACTATTACCCACATAGGTGGGATTGTAACCCACTATTTCAACTGTTTCAACTATTTTAAAAATGATTATTTAATAAGTTTGACGCTATCAAAAAAATGCCGAATTTCATCTGCGACGGTGGACTGCTATGCCTTGTTTAGTAGTGTAACAATTAATAGGTAGATGGCGCCACACTGCGACTTCACAGCAGTAAAATATAAAATGCTAAAATTCGCCACCATCACAAACTTTGCTGATAGCTCAGTTGGAAAGAGCACTCGACCGATAATCGAGAGGTAGTGGGTTCAATACCACCTAGGCGCGGGAGTGATTTTTTCATTTTTACCGACTCCAAAAAAGGAGGAGGTTCTCAATTCGGCAGATTTTTTTTTTATGTTTGTTACTTAATTACTCCGTGATTTAAAAACCTATTTGAAAAAAACCTTTTCTTATTTGAAAGAGTATACTTCCAGATTGGTCCCGTATATTTTTCATCATCATCATCAGCTTATATCTACATACATAAATGTAGAGTAATGTATGGAGTCGGCTTCTTTTTTTGTTCAAATTATTAAAATACTTACAAAATATATTATTTGATATATACTATGTTATACTACGAATACTTAATTTAGTTATTTTTTACAGAGAACCATATTTTGGAGGACGTGAACAAATGCGTTGTCGCTCTTCAGGAAGGGGACCCTGATTCACTGGAGCGTACCGCTGGAGCTATAAGGGGCAGAGCTGCCAGGTATGTTTCTTCTTCTTTTTCTGTTGTGGCTATCTTTTGAGACTCGAACATTTTTTTCTAACTTTCCTAGGATTTCTGTAAAGGAACTTCTTATTTGTCCATCTATCAGTCTTTTTTTAAATTATTCAATGTCGGGTGGCGAATAAGCAAACGGCCCACCTGATTTGAAGCGGTTATTTTAACCATATACGCTCGGGACATGAAATATAATTCGCGCGTCGTTATCCCCGCTGCCGACACTGCAACTTGCTTCCTGGTTACCTCACTCACTCGCAGGAATACAACAACCGTCAAGGGAACTGTTATTTGGCTGCGGTATTCTGTGAGGTGGAGGTATTCCCCAGTCGGGTAGCTTACAAATACGCTGTGCCCTAACTCTATTTTGCCTGCTTATTTAGCAGGTTGCACCACATGCAAGTGAAGTTAGCTTTGTTGCAAAGATATTTATGAACAGTACTGGCACCCCTAACATCAGGCGGGTCGTACGCTTGCTTGCCACTTTTATTGTAAATAAAATGTTGGAGTTTATTCGTCATCCTTTTTGATGAGCCCGGTGCTCGAATCGCTATCAATGACCACTTTCGAGTCCGAGGTTGTGGGTTCGATCCCCGCACTAGACAAATATTTGTGTGCATGAACATATCTGTTTGTCTTAGTCTGAGTGTTTTCTATGTATTATATGTATGTATTTACAAAAAAAATGTATTTAAATATAATAACAATTATCTAGTACCTATAGTACAAGTTTTGCTTAGTTTGGGACTAGATGGCGCTGTATAAATTGTCCAGTTTATTTTTATTTATTTATCCTTATTTTTTTTCGTTCTCCACATACAGGGTGTGCTCGGTCGTGACACAAGAAATGGACAACTACGAACCCTGTATATACACCAAGCGAGTCCTGGAGGCGGTCACTGTACTTCGAGATCAAGGTAATATAGATTATATAAGGTACTACCACAGTATAAGTAATAGTACTACGTACAGTACGGCCACTCCCTGCCGCTCTCTCGCGTCGACCTCACCTCCCCTCTGAGACGAATCTGGGACAGTTTGTATGGCGCCGCACGCACACATACTCATTGACGCTCTGAACAGACGTCATTGTTTATGTATTAGTAATCGACGCGACATTTGTATGGAGTGGCCGGGGTTTGTATGGAGTGGTACTACTTAAATAAATCCTCTCATGTTACGACAACGGTATTTAGGAGCCATCCATAAATTACGTTATTTTGTAATTTAGATATAATATAATAAGATGCAAATGTTTTTGAATTTTCCGTTAATAGTTCAAAGTTCGTGTTTTAACACAATTATAATAGATTTCGAAATATTCGAAATTTTAATCCGCTATCTTGATTTTTTTATTATCGTAGTCGAGCGTCCCCCGTCGTCCTCTATAATATGGGTATGGTTAAAAAATACATTTAAAAATATAAAAAAACTTTATTATTAGTTCATACAAAATTATATCTTAACTACATAAACATAAGAGTTATTCCAATGGCACTGGACGCGAAGTTTCACAGTATTCTCAGATTTCATAGAAATCATCTCCTTATTTTTTTTATTATTTTGTACTGAAAATCTATTAGTAGATCCTATCACAGTTATTGTATTGTTATATATTATAAACATTATATTAAAAAAAAATATTGTGGAAGATGGACAATATAGTACCAGTATAACAGAGTATATGACGCGGCTAAAGATAAGTGGACCCTGTTATTAGGGTTGCAAACTCTTGAAAGACTTAAATTTGTGGAGGGGGGGGGGGACGTGCAAAATTTGTTTTTAGAAGCATTAGAGACAGGAATGCAGGAATGGAAAGAACAAATGTGACCATTTTTGTTCAAAGGATTTCTATCTTTTGATTTAGTAAAAAAGTAAACCCACTAGATTTTCTTCAACGCGTGGCTGCATCTAACGCAAAAGTCCAACCTCACACACATACACATGAGTGATTTGAAAGTGTAGTGACGTTGCAGCGAACGATGCGAATATTTTTTTAGAAAATCTGGGGAAATTATTGTTCGCCGAGTCGAGAGATTAACCATTATCTCCTGGGCAATCCTATTTGTTATGCAGAATTGATCCAACCGACAAACTAGGCCAAATTGAGAGATATACATAGCGGGAAACTTCAATTCGAGTTTTATATATTCGCAACAGATTCTAGCAGTTTGGTGACATATACTTCACAAAACTGCGTGTATTTTTATTGATTGACTTGTGATCGCGCAGTCTTATCTACTGATGGTAGAAACATTTTTGTAATGTTCTATTTAGTATGCGACAGTGAATTTGTTAAAATACTAGTGCGATATCGGGATACAGGAGTACGAAACTTCTGTATCCCGATATCCCACTAGTATTTATACTCCTGTATCCCGATATTACGGATATTAATGATATTTTTTTTTCTACACTGTCCTATCTTTTTGCTTCAATCTGTGTATAAATCGAGTTTAATATGCTTCCCAAAACGTATCCTGCATGTGTTTTTATTAATTGGCTTATGATCGCGCAGTTTAATCTGCTGATGGTATAAACACTTATTCCATTTAGTATGCAGCAGTGAATTTGTTAAAAATACTAGTGGGATACCGGGATACAGGAGTACGTACTTTTGTATCCCGATATCCCACTAGTATTTATACTCATATTATTAAATATTACGGTCCATATCGATATGTTTTTCGTAAGAATGATATTTTCTTCCACACTGTCCTATCTTTTTACAATGAATACTAAATTATGATTTACTTCTTCTCTGGTGGTGGGGGGTGGGCACGGATGTACTCGAGTGCTCTTAAGATGGCTTCCGGAATCGGAGGTGGGGTTGGCAAGTGAGAGCCCTGAAAAAAAAACATAAGATAAATCTTATATATGTAAAACATAATCGGGTTTGTTACACCATTTTATAACACAAGAACAGCTGGACCGATTTTTATTATCTTTGGCTTGTTGGATTTTTTTTAATACTACGTTGGGTGGCAGACAAGCATATGGCCCGCCTGATGTGAAGCTGTTAACGTAGCTATTTTAATTATGCCTCGCAACATGAAATATTGCGCGCCGTAACCCCCGCTGCCAGCGCAGCAACTCCTTTCTTTCTTTCTGGTGACCTCACTCACACGCAGGAACACAACAACCCTCAAGGGATTTGTTATTTGACTACGGTAATCTGTGACACCTCACAGATAGAAGAGAGGAGAGGTACTTCACAAGTCGGGCAGCTCACAAATACGCTGTGCCCTATCTCTATTTTCGACAAAGCCTGGATTCAGCTGGATGCGCCACATGCAGGCGAATTTTGCGTCCCCTTGTGTATTCTACCGGTTGTACAGTGGGATGTGTCCAGAGGAGTTGTTTGACATGATGCCAACGGCAACTCTGGAGCTGCACAGTACGCGACCATTTAGATTCAATGTGCGAGGATGAATTCCCTGTCGATGGCAAGCGGTGCGACTGTAGAACTCCTACTACAGTCGCACCGCTCGCCATCGACAGGGATTTCATCCTTACACATTGATCTAAATGGTCGCGTACTGTGCGGTTCCGGTGAAGTTTCTCAAGCTGTGGAATGAACTGCCTGTCGAGGTTTTCTCAGGAGACTACATAATGGGGTTCTACAAATAGGGCGTGAAGAGGTTTTTACAGGGTCGGCAACGCGCGGGTAAACCCTGGTACAAGAGGCGTCCTATTGCTGTCCCAGGCAGGCCATATGCTTGTTTGCCACTTTAGTGGTATGAAAATGTGGTTGTCTGTGAAGCCGGTTTACATACTATAATTTTACGTGATAACGTCATAAGAAAACATCGGCCGATGGAAGAGAGATAGATGCGTCACAAGCCGAACGCTTAAGCCGATCGGGTCTCTCTATCGCTTGCACGCTCGGCTCAGGCGGAACGTGACAATGAGTCATGCTTTTCCGTGCGTGCAGCCGGCGTTAATCGGTTTTATAAGACGTTATCACGTTAATAAATCTATATAGCACCAATACATACGTGAGTAGTCGCCGTGTGGTTTCCGGCAGACTAGAATAGAATCACTCCGTCTCTTCCCATGGATGTCGTACAAGGCGACTAAGGGAAATACATTATCAAATATCGGTCAGGCCTCCCCAACCTGTTTGGCCAGCGTGGGGAGTGTAGGCCAAATCCTCCTTCCGTCTTGGACGGACGAGAGAGAGTCGTGCTCCTGTAGTGGAGACTAAAATGGACATGATGATGATGACGTACCTGAGGCTGGTATCCATTCTCATCAGCGACATATTGGAATTGGATTTGCTCGCCTTCAGGTGAGGTCCACTTCGCCTCCCCTTGAGCTGCTAGGGATGGCTCCTGTCAATAAAGACAAATAATAATAATAAATATTTCTGGACAATTTACACAGCGCCATCTAGTCCCAAATAAAGCGCAAAGTTTGTATTATCGGTACTAGACAACTGATATATATGTACTTAAATACATTTTTTTTTGTAAATACATATTTACAATACATAGAAAACACCCTGACCAAGACAAACAGACATGTTCGTGCACATAAATGTTTATGTCAAAGTTGCCATTCGACAAGCATATATTTTATGCCGAATATTCGGCGTTTCGGCCGACAGCGTTACCGAATATTCGGTATTCGGTTTTCGGTCAAATTCCTGGCTACTCTACATACAAATCTGAGATACTCACACCTCCCGGGACAACCTTCAAAGATCCGCTCTCGCTCGCAGAGATTCCATTGTCGGTCTCATACGCCCATTGGTAACCTCCGTCTGGTAGCACATCTAACTCTTGGCGGAGTATCTGGGCGTCTTGGTCGCTTGATCCCCCTCTTCTCACCAGGTGGGAGACATCCGCTGCCGCGTACGCGACCATCAGGGTCAGGATCAGCAGTTTCTGAAAAAAAAAAAAAATGTTTATTTATTATAAAGTTGATATTTATTACATATACTGTTGATTGTTGTCACTTGGTGGAACATTATTATCATAATGTTATAATATAACACTTGTACTGTGTTCCACTTAATTATATTTAATTTTACTGACTGGTTTCGCCGCTAAGGCATTATCGAGGTAAACAGATGGTATATGAGTTTCTACCAGTTTGGTATACACGGCTTTGACACCAACGCTCGTGGGTTCGATTCCCACATAGGACAAACATTTGTGTGCATGAACATGTCTGTTTGTCTTGGTCTGGGTGTTTTTGTTTTTTGTCAAACAAATTTCACAGCACCATCTAGTAGTGTCCGACCGAAACTGGTTTTTACGACCGAAACCGAAACCGAATTTCGGCAACAGTCTCAGTTTCGGCCGAAACCGAAACCGAAACTTTTTCGAAACAATTATCTGAATGTAGGTACTTTTCTTATAATTGGAGGTGTAAGTGGTTCATCAACATCTCTGAATGAACAAATGAAGATTTGGCGAAAAGAGAGGTAGGGAGCGTAATTGTAAGCTGCCCGACTGGGGAATGTACCTCCACCTCACAGAATATCGCAGTCAAATAACAAATCCCTTGAGGGTTGTTGTGTTCCTGCGAGTGAGTGAGGTCATCAGAAAGGGAGGAGATGCTCCGTCTGCAGCGGGGGTGGCAGCGCGCGAGCGATATTTTATGTTGCGATCGTTAATATGGCTACGGTAACCGCTCATCACTCCGCACATCAGGCGGGCCGTATGCTTGTCTGCCACCCGACGTATTATATAAAAACAAAATTAAAAATTTAGAAAAAGCTCACGACGGTTGAAACGTAGTTGAAAAAGAATAAAATAATTTTGAAACCCCCGACTTCAAGGATTTATGCTATGAACTTAATAAAAAACCCCCAAGAAAATCCGTTGGGCTGCTATTAAATGAACTAGTTTGGCAGTTTTATAGTAACTTGTATACTTATTTATATTTATGTTGAAAGCAGCCCCGACCGATTTTCTTGTTTTTTTTTTATTAAGTTCATAGCATAAATTATTTAAGTCGGGGGTTTCAAAATTATTTTATTCTTTTTCAACTACGTTTCAACCGTCGTGGGTTTTTTCAAAATACTTAGTTTTGTTTTTATTTCAAACTTTTTAGAGAGCAAGCATAGGTATTACAATTGGGTATTTGACTAACATTTTTTTCTGTTTGATATGTAGGGACGTCTCCATAATATAACCATAGGTGAAAGAATTACTTCGATAGCACAAAAATCTCTCGAGATATGGTAATTTGAAAATCACAATTTTTAGACTGCCCCAAAACGCTCCATACAAAAGACTACTGAATTATGACGTCACAGATCTGTATTTTGTATGCATCAAATCAGAAATTTGTACGACAGCTATGTTAAATATTACGTTTATGTGATTAGTATCATAATAAAAGTTATAGCATTTTTTATTGCTTCTCCAATGGAAATATTATTTTTTAATAATTTCATACTTTTAAAATGGACTTTCCCGCCAAACTTTGATCGACGCTAAAAAAAGTCTGACTGAAGATATTAGAATGAAAGTTTGCAGATCTTTATAGTTTTGTGTATTTTACGATATTGTTAATTTATTTGTACAATTTTTAAACATTGGAAACAACCCAATTGAAAATCGCATCAGAATCAGATCATAGTAGTTTTGTTTTTGCACAAATAAATGTTTACTGCAGCGCCCTCTAGTGAGTTGTCACTGTAACACCTATCTAAGAACATGCTCCAATCAAACCTGAACCCATCACTGAAATCCTTATCAAAATCGGACTAGTAGTTTTGGTGATAAATGGCAACATTGGTTGCACAAACAAATGTTTACTGCAGCGCCCCCTGGTGAATTGTCACCGTAACACCTATCTAAGAACATGCACCAATCAAACCCGAACCCATCACTGAAAACCGCATCAAAATCGGACTCGTAGTTTTGGAGATAATTGGAAACGTTGATTTGCACAAACATCCTAGCACCCCAAACGCATATACCGTCTCCGTTCTCCGTCTCCGTAAAAATAATAATAATTACGTTACGTTATAATTGCTAGATACTTGGTTATAATTATTAAATTGAACGTTGAAACTCTAAATCTTTAATATTATCACCACTAATGCACTATAGTAAGTACCAAGTACCTAACTATTGTTTGTTTACGTATAGCATTACCGAATGAGTTAAATTAACCACAAAATATTCAGATAGTTATGTTAGACTTGATTCTACTATAATCTATGCATTAGTTTGTTATACTAAATTATTGTTTTAATTAATTACCTACCCTTAATACAACATCACATGATAAAACTTCCGAATTCAAAACAACACACGAAAACTCACAAACAACAAACAAAACGCACTGCAAACGCAAACAAGTCACGACATGATTAGCCACGTGGACGCGGCAAAATATCTTCGTCGCTTGGATGGAATTTACTGCGCCGAACATGACCGAGCACAGCGCGGGCTCTCGAATGAAGTTTCGGTTTCGGTCGTAGTTTCGGCAGGTTTGCCGCCGAAACCGAAACTAAACCGAAACTCGTTATTTTTGCCGAAACTCGACCGAAACCGAAACCGAACATTCGGTCGGACACTACCATCTAGCCCCAAAGTAAGCGACGCTTGTGTTATGGGTACTAGACAACTGATAAACATACGTAAATACATTTTTTTTTGTAAATACTTATGATACATAGAAAACACCCAGACCAAGACAAACAGACATGTTCATGCAAACAAATGTTTGTCCTATGTGGGAATCGAACCCACGAGCGTTGGTGTCGAAGCCGCGTCATTGACCGCTACGCCACCGAGCTCGTCAAATCTGTTTACCAGTTTGGTAGAAACTCATATACCATCTGTTTACCTTGATAATGCCTTAGCGGCGAAACCGGTCGGTAAAATTAAATATAATTAAGTGGAACATTATGTTTATTTATCAAGATATAGCAGCTGTCATTAGAGGCATATAATACCTAATGCTACAGTGTAGCAAAATTAAAGACCTCGACATGCTTGAGGTTTGTGTCGAAAAAAAATTGAGATCGATCATGTCCTCGAGGAATGATCATCAAATACATTTTTCATTGAAATCAATTGAAAACATAAACTCAGCCAATCTAATCGCTCCACTTAACCTCGAGTTCGGCCCCTTGGGCTATAATCCGGCCTAGTTATACTAATATTATGATACTTTGTGTCCAGGTACTGTGTTCAAACTGGGCCAAAGTCACGGGAAAATGTAGTTTATTTATATACACAGTCTTCGGTTTCAACTCATAAAAGTCAAATAACGTTTATATATATAAAATATAGAATTCATTTGAGCGACGGACAAACAACTATTGCCTAATACATAAAGATGACATTGCAGTCAGGTAAATATTAAACGGATGTGACTAAGACATGTGACACGTTACATAAGCGGTCGCGATTTATTTCCGCTCTTACGTGACAAAGAATATACACCATACATTAATTGTTTTTTCTTTTTACGTTTTACTACTATTAAACTAGCGATCGCGGTTCCTGTCGCATGGGCTTGATGTTCAAGCTAAAGTGCTACGATCCCATGGTGGGTACAGAGTTTGTACAGCGCTTGGTACAGCCCCAAAATTCGCGGCATGCGAAAGGTGGAGATGTAAACGCTTTTCTACGCACAATATCACAAACGGACGGCTCGCCCTATGACAAGCAGTCACCGTAGTCCATGGACGCTTGGTATTTCAAGGTCCATTAGGAATATTTTATAGATACTGAAGATACGATTTCATTTCAAAATAATAAAATACTTTTACGTAAGAACGTTTACCGCCCAACGAAGTGGGCATGGGTCGGCCAGTAAATACATATTCAATATTATATTCAATATTAACGGTAAGATAGATGGTACTGCAATAGCCCTTGATATCCCTACTTAATGTTATAAATGTGAATGTCAGTTAGTTTGTTACGCTTTCACGCCGAATTTACTCGACCGATCATAATGAAACTTTGTACACATATTCTCAAAGGTATTAGAAAGAACATATGATACTTTTTACTAAAAAAGTTAACGCGCTCGAATCCGCGGGTGGAAGGTAGTGCAGTTCTAATAACCAAAACATACATGTATATAATGACTAAAACAATTTAAATTAAAAATATGTTGTACGTGAATAAAATTATCTCAAAATGGCAGCGCTTCCCCCTCCCCCGGACGCGATGTTCAATAATCCTTACTTACCGTAGTTACTTAGCTTAGTTAATGTCATTGAATTTTTGATGTAGAGCAGGGCCGTCCAAACCATATACAATACGGGGCCATTACAAATTACAAAAATAGATTAGCGGACCGCAGAAACAAATATCTACTTGACATTTTTACTACCTACTGTGAAAGTTTAAGCCTAGTTATAACTAGTTAGTTATAAAATTTTAACTTTTCTAAAAATATATAATTTTCAGTAAGATTCGTTGTACAAAACCTACAGCGGTAAAAACTATATAAAAACCATTAAATTAAAGACACGTCACGGGCCGCACAAATATTAGCCGCGGGCCGTGGGCAGCCCTGATGTAGAGCATCTATTCGAAACTACAACGCCAAACCGTATCCTCCGATTTCGTTACCATTAGATTTTTGGATTGTATGTAGCAAATTTAAAGACGTTGAATCATATCAAAATTTGCTAAGCACGTTAGATAAGGATAGAGTTTTATGAAAATAAACTAAGCGAAGAAATTTTGTATAGATTAGTTAATAAACTACACTATACAAAATTTCAGTTCAATCGGTTGAAGATAACTGGCTCAAAATTAAGTTGCAAGATTCCACCCGGATAAACATACATACATTGCAAGTTAAATGAAAGCTTGTAAAAAAACGCTATCCGCTCCGCTTATCACGTGAACCGCGTTCTATTTCCTATAAATGTCAACACATTGACCTGTTGAAGAAGCCCTTCAGTGCCTTTTAAAATAGTGAACGTGCATAACAAACACAAATATGAATCTCGAATTATGTAATAGGCCTTGTTGTTGTCAACCTTTGTTCATCATTGGGGTGCAGATGGTTCATCAACATCTTTGAACCAAAGCCAACTCCACCTGCACGCGGTGCACCCTGCTGACTGACAAACGAAGCTCTGGCGAAAAGAAAAGTAGGGAGCGTAATTGTAAGCTACCGGACCGAGTAAAGTACCTCCACCTCACAGAATATCAAATGCTAAATAACAATTCCTTGAGGGTTGTTGTGTTCCTGCGAGTGAGTGAGGTCACCAGAAAGGAAAGAGATGCTGCGTTGTTGGGATAAAGTGCCAGAACTGTCTTGGAACTCGCAACGAATTTAATATGAAGAAATTAGTTGGATTTGGAAGCTTTTGGAATTTGATTTCGGGGGTGAAATATATCTAGGGCTTAATTCTGGGAAAATTAGGGTACTTAGGTTCATTTTGACGGGAAAGAAGAACAAATGATAATAAACTTTATTTTTTCCCGCGGGAATAAGATGTTTTTCTGGGATAAAGAGTAGCCTATGTCACTCCCCAGACCGTAAACTATCCTCATTAAAAAAATTCATGTCCGTACTTAGGGTCATTTTGACGTGAAAGAAGGACAAATGATTGTAAACTTTATTTTTTCCCGTGGGAATAAGATGTTTTTTTCGGAATAAAGAGTAGCATATGTAACTTAAACTATCTCCAAAAAAAAAACATGTCAATCCGTTTGTTACTTTCGACGTGAAATAAGGACAAACAAACAAACACACTTTCACATTTATAATATTAAGTATGGATTGTTCAGAATTCGAATATTGTGATTTTTAACTTGACAACCCTATCTGAATACAATAGGGCTGGCATCATCTCGCTTTTAATAATACTAGTGGTTGCCCAGTGGTCGCAATTCGATCATAATTAATTTTATCTAATCTCATACTGAAATTTACACATTAAAAAACTAAACACAGTATCTTAATGACTGTCTTTACGCACAAGCTATCAAAATAAATTTAAAAAGTTATTTTTCGATACAGCTCTTCTATGGACAACTGTATCGTAAAATAACTTTTTTACCATTTCGATACAGCTTCAGCCCTGGATACAGGTATTTTAAACAGGTTGCAATGCAAATACATTGCAACTTTGCAAAATTTTTCTACATAATCTGTGAACGCGGCGCGTCGCGCATGCGCACTACGCATGCTCGATCTGCAAATGGATTTATAACTAAGAATTATAGCTGTTAAATTAACTTCATGGTTGTAATTAAAATAATATTATCATATATTTCATGAGATTAGATAAAGTAGTGTATGAAACTGCACATAATTAGGTATTAAAATACTCGTGTGGTCTATTATAACATTCGCCTTCGGCTCATGTTATAAACTCACACTCGTATTTTAATAACCCTTATTATGCAACAGTTTCATAAACTACTGTAAATTATGACTTTATCAATAAACATTTTGGGGTGTAAGTAGTTCATCAACATTTTTGAAACAAAGCCAACTTCACCTGCACGCGGTGCACCCTGCTGACTGACAAACGAAGCTCTGGCGAAAAGAGAGGTAGGGAGCGTAATTGTAAGCTACCCGAATGGGGAATGTACCTCCACCTCATAGAATACCGCAACCAAATAACGGTTCCCTTGAGGGCTGTTGTGTTCCTGCGAGGGAGTGAGGTCACCTGAAAGGAAGGAGATGCTGCGATGGCAGCGGGGGTGGCGGCGCGCGGGCGATATTTGATGTTGCGAGCGTTAATATGGCTATGGTAACCGCTTCTCATCAGGCGGGCCGTATGCTTGTCTGCCACCTGACGTAGTAAAAAAAAAATGTATATATGCGTCTGTGTGTCAGATACATGGTAGTGTGTGTAATGTAAAAAAAAAAAAAATTAAAAATTAATTTAAAAAAAATTTAGCTGCTGCATTCCTCTATATAAACCATAAGCAAACCCCGGCCACTCTGTACAAATGTCGCGTCGTTTACTACTACATAAATAATGACGTTTGTGCAGAACGCGAATGAGCGTGTGTGCGTGCGGCGCCATACGAACTGTTCCACATTTGTCTCAGAGGGGAGGTGAGGTCGACACGAAAGAGCGGCAGGGAGTGGCCGTACTGTACGTAGTACTATTACTTATACTGTGTTATAAGTGTGCGAAATCTCATACTGCTCCGTCCGCGCATATTTTCGTAAAAAGGGGTACAAAATTTTTGCTTCAAGTATCAATATATAGATTATTCCTTAACACTAATAACTCTGTTATATCACTCACCATATTTAGGTGTTTTAACCGCGATGACAGATTCACAACTGAAGGATCACCCTTCACAATCTTTCTTATATACCCAACATGCATACAAGGACATAGTTATTAATATACGAACTGTTACACGCGGTTTCACTCGCGTGGTCATTATTTATAAATAATAAACATTTCATAATAATAATAAAATTGGCCATGTGGTTTCGGGCAGACTAGAATAGAATCACTCATCTCTTCCCGTGGATGTCGTACAATGCGACTAAGGGAAATATATAAATAATAAATAAATATTTCTGGACAATTTACACAGCGCCATTTTGTCCCAAATAAAGCGCAAAGCTTGTACTATGAGTACTAGATAACTGATATTATACTTAAATACATTTTTTTTGTAAATACATACATATAAAACATAGAAAACACCCAGACCAAGACAAAGAGACATGTTCACGCAATATTTGTCTTGTGCGGGAATCGAACCCGCGACCTCGGAGTCAAAGTGGCCATTGCTAACCATTCGACCACCGAGCTTGTCAAATACATTATCAAACATCGATCAGGCCTCCCCCATCCCGTCTGGCCAGCGTGGGGAGTGTAGGCCAAATCCTCCTGTCTGTGACGAACGAGAGAGGGTCGTGCTCCTGTAGTGGAGACTAAAAATGACCTGATGATGAATAATAATAAATATGGACAAATTGCCCACTGCCATCTAAGGGACTAGATACTACTAAGAACTAAGCAAAGCTTGTCCTATAAGTACTAGGTAGCTGAAATTATACTTAAATACATTTTTTTTATGAATACATATACTTGCATATAATACATAGAAAACACCCAGAACAAGACAAACAGATATGTTCATGCACACAAATATTTGTCTTGTGCGGAGATCGAACCCTCAACCTCGGAGTCAAAGTGGCCATTGCTAACCATTCGACCACCGAGCTCGTCAAACTAATCAAAAATATCAAAATATAACGCAGTATCCGAATTTTCTAATTTTTTACCTAACAACCCTATCTGAGCGAGACAGGGCTGGCACCCAAATACAGCCTGACTCTCGTTTCTCGTAACTGAGTGGAGCGAACGGAATACATGCGTCGGGTGGCAGACGAGCATACGGCCCGCCTGTTGTGATGCGGTTACCGTAGCCATATTAACGCTCGCAACATAACATATCGCTCGCGCGCTACCACCCCCGCTGCATCTCCTTCCTTTCTGGTGACCTCACTCACTCGCAGGAACAACAGCCCTCAAGGGAACCGTTATTTGGCTGCAGTATTCTGTGAGGAATCATCAAAGATGTTGATGAACCACTTACACCCCAAACTACTTATTTGCGAAGAATATGGGTAATATAGAGGTGATATTAAAGTTACATAGTCCATCATATTCTGTTGTATATAACAGCGTTCAAAAATTACAAAAATGTCAATATTTAATTATCATTAAGTATACATTTGAAAAAATAAATATACAATATACAATCATGTGGCTTGATCAATAGATACTGCCGTTTGTACAATGTCAATGCTTTTCAGATATCTATAAGATTTTATCATCCAGTAATTCCTGTACATCATTAGATGCTTTATCAATAAGAAAGTCGCACTTGGAAATGAATAGGCTCCAAAACCACTGAACAGATTTTGATGAAACTTGTCACAATTAAAGACCTCGACATGCTTGAGGTTTGTGTCGAAAAAAAACTGAGACCGACCATGTCCTTGAGGAATGATCATCAAATACATTTTCATTGAAATCCATTGATTTCAATGGAAAATGTATTTGATGAACAACAGCCCTCAAGGGAACCGTTATTTGGCTGCAGTATTCTGTGAGGAATCATCAAAGATGTTGATGAACCGCTTACACCCCAAACTACTTATTTGCGAAGAATATGGGTAATATAGAGGTGATATTAAAGTTACATAGTCCATCATATTCTGTTGTATATAACAGCGTTCAAAAATTACAAAAATGTCAATATTTAATTATCATTAAGTATACATTTGAAAAAAGAAATATACAATATACAATCATGTGGCTTGATCAATAGATACTGCCGTTTGTACAATGTCAATGCTTTTCAGATATCTATAAGATTTTATCATCCAGTAATTCCTGTACATCATTAGATGCTTTATCAATAAGAAAGTCACTCTTAGAAATGAATAGGCTCCAAAACCACTGAACAGATTTTGATGAAACTTGTCACAATTAAAGACCTCGACATGCTTGAGGTTTGTGTCGAAAAAAAATTGAGATCGATCATGTCCTTGATGAATGATCATCAAATACATTTTCCATTGAAATCAATGGAAATGATACACTCAACGAATCTACTCGCTCCACTCAACTTCGATTTCGGCCCCGTGGGCTAGAATCCGACCTAGTATTTTATTCCTTAACACTGTTATAACACTTATATCACTCACCATATTTAGGTGTTTAAACCGCGTTGTTAGATTCACAACTGAAGGATCACCCTTCACAATCTTTCTTATATACCCAACATACATACAAGGACATTGTTATTAATATACTAACTATTAGCCGCGGCTTCACCCGCGTCATCATTATTTATAAATATTAAACATTTCATAATAATAATGAAATTGGCCGTGTGGTTTCGGGCAGACTAGAATAGAATCACTCATCTCTTCCCGTGGATGTCGTACAATGCGACTAAGGGAAATATATAAATAATAAATAAATATTTCTGGACAATTTACACAGCGCCATTTTGTCCCAAATAAAGCGCAAAGCTTGTACTATGAGTACTAGATAACTGATATTATACTTAAATACATTTTTTTTGTAAATACATACATATAAAACATAGAAAACACCCAGACCAAGACAAAGAGACATGTTCACGCACACAAATATTTGTCTTGTGCGGGAATCGAACCCGCGACCTCGGAGTCAAAGTGGCCATTGCTAACCATTCGACCACCGAGCTTGTCAAATACATTATCAAACATCGATCAGGCCTCCCCCAACCCGTCTGGCCAGCGTGGGGAGTGTAGGCCAAATCCTCCTGTCTGTGACGGACGAGAGAGGGTCGTGCTCCTGTAGTGGAGACTAAAAATGACCTGATGATGAATAATAATAAATATTCCTGGACAAATTACACAGTGCCATCTAGTCCCAAACTAAGCAAATCTTGTACTATGGGTACTAGATAACTTATATAATTACTTTAATACATATTTTTAAATACATACATCTCTGTAATGGCACAGTACGCGACTACTTAGGCTCCAATGTGTGAGGATGAATTCCCTGTCGATGGCGAGCGGTGTGACTGTAGAAGGAGCCGTGGGCATCATGTCAAACAACTCCTCTGAACACACCCCATTGTACAATCGGTAGAACACACAAAGGGACGCAAAATCTCTTCTCAGACTTAAAGGTTCTAAACCGTCTGTTAGTTTGGGATCGTCGACAATCCTCACAGCACGCCTTTAAATCGAGTCACAAGGTGCAAGCTGGTATCTAGGCGCTCCCGCCCATTGATGGCAACAGTCCCCTGAATAAGCGACTCTATTTCAAATTTTATAGAGTCGCTTATTCATTGGTATGAATAAGCAATCTATTCAGTTATTGAATCGCAATAAGAGATGGTGGTAAGGGGGCAGTATACTTACTATAAGGCCGTATATATAATATATATATATATATATATATGTATAATATTATATTATATATATAATATTATATATATATAATATACGGCCGTACTTATTAAAAATTATATATATATCACTTAACCCCACTTCTGGGATACGTGTCTCCCCTCAATCGAAGGGGTTTAGAGCGTGCTCCACCACGCTGCACAATTGTGGGTTGGCGGAAGCCAGTGTTTTCAAGCCGCCTAAAGGCCACCGACTTGGTTAAACGACTATCATCTAATAACAACAGCCGGGACCGACGGCTTAACGTACTCTCCGAAGCACGGAGAAGCTCGAGATAAATAAACCCATCTATGGACAGGCTACGGTCGTATTTGCTTAACTTGCGTGTTCGATTAAACTACCACGCACATCGACGTCATCGAGCTCGTCATTTTACTATTAATTTATGTATATTATACACGTCTTCGTTGAATAATCATAAATTATCATAATATTAATACAGATATTATCTAAATCCGCAATCCGATAATTATTATTCAAGAAACGTAAGTATCTAAAACAATAACAGTGAAAAAATAACAAGATACAGACTAATCCGTAGATAGAAATATAAATATTTCTGTACAAATTACACACGGCCATCTAGTCCCAAACTAAGCAAAGCCTGTACTATGGGACTAGATAATTGGTATTATACTTAAATACGTTTTTTTTTGTAAATACATACATATAATACATAGAAAACGCCCAGACCAAGACAAACAGACATGTTCATGCACACAAATGTTTGTCATGTGCGGGGATCGCACAAAAAAAAAAGACGCTTGAAATATTCACAGAATATTTATATATTCACATTAATGGCCGTGTGGTTTCCGGCAGACTAGAATAGAATAGAAAGACGGAGTGCCGTCTCATCCCGTGTATTTCTTACAAGGCGACTAAGGTAAATACATTATAAAACATCGATCAGGCCTCCCCAACCCGTCTAGCCAGCGTGGGGAGTGTATCCCAAATCCTCCTTCTGTCTGGGACGGACGAGAGAGGGTCGTGCTCCTGTAGTGGAGACTAAAATGACCTGATGATGATGATTCACATTAAAAATAAATAATTAAATTAAAATAAAACAAATATTTAAGGGGGGCTCCCATACAACAGACATGACTTTTTTTTGCCGCTTTTATAGATAATGGTACGGAAGTCCGATTCGCACTTGGCCATTTTTTTTTTAAGATTATTGTATACCATGTTTTATGCAAATAAAGATACTTTACTTTACTTTACTCTATAGGTACGTCTAAAAACATTGAAGCTGGAATTATTTTGAAACACTAAGTATCCTTAAGTAATAAGTATTTCCATAATCGGTATGAAATATCAAAATAGATAGGTGTATACTTTTAAAATTTGAACCCGCGACCTTCCGCCTCCGACCCCGTCGCTTCAGGCAAAATACATAAAAATGTAAACAGTAGTTCAACATTAAACATGTGATCAGTTTAATACCTACGCCAACATAGTTCGGCTGCGCGTAAAATAAATTTCAATCGTCAAGATGTTTTGGTGATGTAGAATTTACCGTTAGAAATTAACCCAGTTGTGAGAAAATGTCCTATAAAAATAAATATTAATATATATTAAATAAGTATATAATAAATAAATAATATATATAATATATATATATATATATATATATATATATATATATATATATATATATATATAAAGGTTTTACGTTATCTCTACCACCACCAGCCCCCCTAGCCAAGTGTAATTCGTAGCGTAACGAACGTTAGATAGATCACGTGACATTTGTCAATTCTCACACTAAAATGTTCGATTTTGACAAATGTCACGTGATCTATCTAACGTTCGTTACGCTACGAATTACACTTGGCTAGGGGGGCTGGTCAGAAAACTGGACTGTAACGAATTGGCCAATATCGTCTTACCTTAATAATTACAAAACTATAAATGATAGAAACATGAATCGCATGTCACAGTAGGGAGCTGACTTTATACGCTAAATATAGCGTATATAGTCAGCTCCCTGTTAAGCTCTTAACTTTGCATCGGGACTGGATGAGGAGGCGGGGGAGGAGTATTGCGTAGTATAACGCAAACATCACTCACTACGCGACTCGCTGGTAAAGACGTTTCACGTTAACCAACGACCATGTACACCGACACAACCCCATCCGATTTGTTTCGGAAATAATTCGGGATTTTGCTTTGCAAATATTGATAACTAGCTGTTGCCCGCGACTTCGTCCGCGTGAATATCAGTTATGGTGGTAAGACCATAGGAGCACGCAACGTAAGCCCTCAAAAGGAATATTTATTTCCCATTTTTCATTGGTGCTCCGCTCCTATTGGTGGTAGGGTGATGTTATATAGTGGTAGATATAACACTAAAAGATTTTTTCAATTCGATTCAGTAGTTCCTGAGATTAGCGCGTTCAAACAAACTCTTCAGCTTTATAATATTAGTATAGATTGTTTTATATACATGTTAGTCAGTGTCAAGAGACGAACAGTCTTGGGCTAATTTTTGAATCGCACATTCGTTTGTAATTTACTTACTGCATAGTACATTATATGTACTAACGCCATACTGTGTTCTGTTACATCACTTTGCGGTCAATCCTAACGCCGAAGCCTTGACATTTCAGTGACATAAGTTACGCATCATGTGACAGCGGTATTGCTCACTCGTAATCGCTGACAAATTATTTGAACTAATATTCTTGAAAGGCTATATGGGTTTAGATCAAAATTTTTAAAGAAATAGGGGACAATATGAACCCGGTATTATTTATATATATAATTCTACTGTACGTGTGTATGTCAATGAAATCTTGTCTCTCCGAATTTTGTCTCTCCGACAGAGGTCTAAACTATGGATTTGGAATTTCGGTACATGTCTCGGATGATGTCGATATAAACGCCTAGCAGCCCTTTAGACTTCAGTAAAGAAAGTTGTTCTCGCCAAATAAATTTATGACTAAATGACAAATGTGAATTAATTAAAATGAATGTGAATTACAGATTTAGGTACTTCAGAATAAATAATGAGGTTCCGTTTCATTTTGTAATATCACCTTGGTTAACATGACAGACCAATATAATGTTGGTCTTACCATATACAACTCTATGTGAATCCACAAACCTCGTTCTGCGTTCAGCCCACATTTTCTTGTACTATTCGCATTGCCTACACTGGTTACAATTGCAATGCAATCATTTTTGTATTTTTTTACAATGCGAGTGTTTATGAAATTTGCAGATTTTTATTATTTATTCTTAAGCACTGTACAAAGTATGATTAACATAAACAGTCACTACATATTTCAACTCCATTCTTGATGTCTATTAGTGTTGTGTCATTTCTATGTCACTTCTTGTGTAATTTTCATGTCTTCGCACGTGCGCCGGGCCTGTAAACAAACGTGGCCGACGACGAAGTGGTTCTGAGTTTGAGTTTCTAGCTGGGGTGTAGAAACCAAGTCTCTCCAAAGCTTGCGGATTGTCCACCTTATTATGTAGAAGCTGACAATAGTGCACTACGAGCAGAATATGGCGCCTAAATTCGAGGGTATTCATACCAACCATATATAATGAAAGAGATTGAGCACTATTATACAAAATACTCAAATCTTGAGTTATTGAATGATGGTTTTATATAACAGTTGCGGACCCTACAAGCAACAAAAATCTCGTTGTAGTCCGCGAACAAAAAAAGGTTGGGAACCACTGCCTTAAAGTTTAGTGACAGTATTATTCAGCAATACATAAAATTTAATGACTGTCATTCTGTTACATGATGAAACCTAAGAGTTGCGCAAATGATATTGTCTGCAGATGGGTACTACGTTAGTAAATAATAAATAAATATTGTCAGACAAATTACACAGCGCCATCTAGCCCCACAGTAACCGAAGCTTGTGTTATGGGTACTAGACAACCGATAAACATACGTAAATACATTTTTTTTTTGTAAATACATTCTTTTGATACATAGAAAACCCAGACTAAGACAAACAGACATGTTCATGCACACAAATGTTTGTCCTATGTGGGAATCGAACCCACGAGCGTTGGTGTCGAAGCCGCGTCATTGACCGCTTCCCCTCCCCCCGTCCTTGTCACAGCTGGTCACATTTGTGAGACTCCCCCCCTCCCTAGTGTGACGTCACATATTTTGCAATTTTACATCAGGAGTTGCAATAATAGATTTTGAAATGTTACGTCACACAATTTAGGACTCCTCCCACCGCCTTGTCACACAGTGTCACACTTCGTCGACCCCCTCCCTCCACCTTAACGTGTGACGTAATTTATGGATGGCCCCTCAGTGGCGGCAGTCGTTAGTGGCGGGAGCAAGTAATGTATTTAATGCGAAGTGTTCAACATGAGTTCAGAGTGCTTAGTGCGAATTTTGGTCACATTCGAATGTGTTCACGTTTACAAGCTGACCAAATGTAGAAAAGGTTTCGTTTTTTTTTATACTACGTCGGATGGCAGACAAGCATACGGCCCGACTGATTACCGTAGCCATATTAACGCTCGCAACATAAAGTATCGCTCGCGCGCCGCCACCCCCGCTACCAACGCAACATCTCCTTCCTTTCTGGTGACCTCACTCACTAGCAGGAACACAACAACCCTCAAGGGAATTGTTATTTGGCTGCGGTATTCTGTGAGGTGGAGGTACATTCGGGTAGCTTACAATTACGCTCCTTACCTCTCTTATCGCCAGAGCTTCGTTTGTCAGTCAGCAGGGTGCACCGCGTGCAGGTGAAGATGGCTTTGGTTCAAAGATGTTGATGAACCACTTACACTCCAATATTGTGAATTTACCTGGCGCATGTTACATATCCAAATTTGCAAAAGCACTCTGGAGGGTAAGTGGGAGTATTTTGTTCGCGTTCTATCATGTCAACGTAAACAAGCCGACGAAAAATATAGTAGTGTACCTAAACACCGCGGTTGAATGAATCTTTATCTCTGTTCCGTTTCTTTACTCATGTGCTAGCGCTACAGCCCCCTCACAACCATCTCTTATGGCGATTCAATAATTGAATAGATTGCTTATTCATACCAATGAATAAGACACTCTATTTCAAATGGAATACAATGGAGCACATGAGTAATGAATAAGCGACTCTATTCCATTTGAAATAGAGTCTCTTATTCATTGGTATAAATAAGCAATCTATTTAATTATTGAATCGCAATAGAGATGGTGTAGACTACAGGCCCGTGTACAAAAAAATGTGAGTCATTTGAACCACCAGGTGACCTATCTAGAACGATATAAGAGCATAAAATAATAAGATTCAGCAATATGCCGTCACTTGTAAGCTGTCCAACTGAGTGCAGGTGAGAATTCAAAAGTACAGGTAGAGTGAGTACATTTTGGTCATATGATTTTGTACGGCATTCTTACTATCAATAGATCCATGAAAAATATTAAGAAAACGCGCAGTGCCGTAAAAAAATGGTGCGCCATAAAGTCGGATTTCTTTTTTGATTTTTCCGACAATTTCCAGGGTAAATTTGGTCATTTGATTTTGTACGGCATCAGTTTAATACTGTTTCAATACAGCTTCTAATCCATTATTCCGCAACGCCGTACAAAAATCATGCGACAAGGGGAAAAAATCGAGGGTTGCAACCCTCTCTCTTTCCGTGGTCCAGGGGGTGATTTGACACAACATAAAATTTATTTATTTTGAAAGTATTTTATGCATAGATAATATTTTTTCACATGCCGTACATTTTCGTTGGTCCAAAGATCTGTAGGAAAAAAAACTCAAGAAAAAATCCATATAGCGAAATGTAAGGTGAAATTCATCACGATATTTTTTTATACGGCATTTAGATAGTTTATTTGTACTTAATAAAAGTTCATATTGATAAAAAAGTAATAAAAATATTGAATAATAGTAGATTATTGCATCGAGCACAAAGTAATTTATTATTGCACCGAGTGCCTGATTTAGAGCCCGAGCGTTAGCGAGGGCTCTAATCTAACAGGCACGAGGGCAATATAAATTACTTAAGGCTAGGTGCATAATCTGCTTTTCTTTCAACTAATACCTATAGGCATAGAAGATAAAAGAAACTCATATCAAACAGTTAAAATAGAAGTTTCTATAACACTGTCGGCTTCATTTAGAATGTTTTCCGGAGTTAATGTGTCGCTAGATGATTCCATTTTAATTCGAAGCCGAAGCACTCGAAATCAGATAGTATCACACTTTTATCGTTTTCAAAAATATTGTCAAGCAAAATTAACAAAGTTCCCGCCAAATCACTTTTTTAAATTTCTTTCATTTTTAACTCAGAGTTAGCAGCAATCATTTTTTAAATTTGGAACAAGTAGGATAGAAACGAATAATACGTACGAAAAAAAAAGTATTGATATCGGCTGGCTGAATAGAGCTAATCCATTGGCACCTTTTGATGCGATTAAAAAAAACTGTGCAATAATGAAATTTCATACATTTTTATTGCTCTAGAGCATTAAAGACTCGTTTTGTACTGAGTTTTTAGTGTGATTGTGATGGAATTAAAGCATAGTTGGAAGAAAATATAATTTACATATCAGTTCCCGGCAAACTTCTTGAGCAAGTGACTTGACTGCGCAGTAGCGAATATTAGATCTCATTGGTAGTAGGTGCGGGGCGCGACGGCGGGAAGTATCGTATCGAACGCATGATTGGTAGATCAGTAGACCCTTGCCTCCCGCACTGCGTTTACGTCCGGCTGAGTTCCAAATACACTTGCGGTCAGTGAAAAGTTTCTTGTTGACGTTTTTTATTATAATTTTTTGTTGACGTTTTTTTGTTATAATATATTCATGATAAAGAAGATAATTCGAACGTCGATGAAGACGATGATTCGCGGCGACGCTTCAAACTTAGTCAAATCATATCTGAATGATAGAAAACAATGTACACAAATTAATATTATCTCTAAGAAAACAAAATCTGAGAATATATATTGCTCAGAATATAGAGAAAATCGGTATGGCGTCCCACAGGGTACAGTTTTAGGACCATTGCTCTTTCTATGCTATATTAATGACCTACCTAGAGCAACCAAACACCCTATGGTACTATACGCCGACGATTGCACACTCATTATAAAATGTGAGGATCTTACGAATTACGAACAATGTATTAATGATACCATTCGGGATATAGTTAAGTGGATGGACATGAATAATTTGATAATTAATTTAAATAAGACGAAAATCCTCCACTTTCGTCAAAGAGCTTTGAGACCTATAGCCATCACAGCTAATTACATGGGCACGGTTATAGAACAGGATACAGAAAGTAAATTCCTTGGCATTACAATGGACACCGCTCTAAATTGGAAATCCCATATCGAAACAACATGTAAGAAAATCTCAAAATTTGTCTACGCATTAAGAAAGCTGCTACTTGTCTCAAGCACGGAGACTGCTTTGGTAGCATATAATGGCTACGTTGTTTCCGTGTTACGTTATGGAATCATCTTTTGGGGTAATTCCACTAACTGGGAAAGTGTGTTTAAAGTCCAAAAGAGATGTCTGAGAGCTATCTGTAATCTCAAATCAAGGGAATCCTGTAGACCGCACTTTAAAAGATTGCATTTACTTACCCTCACAAGTCTATACATATACGAAGTTGCGATATTTGTAAAGTCCAACCCTAATTTGTATACACTTTCATCATCAATCCACCAACGAAATTTTCGCAACAAAACCAAGTTACGCTATGAGATCACACACTCGACTTTGCTACAGAAAAGTTTTTTCCGGATGTCTGTGACAATATATAATAAATTGCCTAGTGCTTTAAAAATACTTCCTTTAGTACTATTTAAAAAACGGCTAAAATTCCTGTTGGTAGAGAAATGCTATTACACGATTGGTGAATTCTTGGAGGATAGATTCATTTGAGGTATTATTAAAATAATTGACATTCTTTATAATCTTTGACCTGAAATTGTATTGATATCTATTCCTTTAATCTTTTCAATATTTATGAATTTATTGTAATCAATGTAAATCAATTTATTAATTTATTGTAATTCTTAATTTAATGACAATTTATGATGACATAATATGATGATGATTATTATATTTTATGAATCCGTTTTAAATGCCTATAAATATGTAACATAATCTTTGTACGCCACCGCAAATGGCAGAACATGGTCTGCACTTTTAATTTGTATGATCTATATATTTCTACCTATGTTCTACAAAGAATAAATGAATTATGAATTATGAATTATGAATTCCGACAACAACTCAGCGGCTGATTCCGATACTGAATAATTTAAATAAAAAAACTTATGTTTTATTATCATCAATCAATATATTTTTTCTAAAAAATAGTTGTTTTATTTATTCACATCATTACAATGAATTTGGGGTGTAAGTGGTTCATCAAAATCTTTGAACCAAAGCCAACTTCACCTGCACGTGGTGCAGGGTGCACCACGTGCAGCTGACTGACAAACGAAGCTCTGGCGAAAAGAGAGGTAGGGAGCGTAATAGTAAGCTACCCGACTGGAGAATGTACCTCCACCTCACAGAATACCGCAGCCAAATAACAATTCCCTTGAGGGTTGTTGTGTTCCTGCGAGTGAGTGAGGTCACCAGAAAGAAAGGAAGGAGATGCTGCGTTGGTAGCGGGGGTGGCGGCGCGCGAGCAATATTTCATGTTGCTAGCGTTAATATGGCTACGGTAACCGCTTCACATCAGGCGGGCCGTATGCTTGTCAGCCACCCGTCGTAGTATAAAAAAAAAAAAAAAGAAACAAATCAATTATATATATGTATCAATAATGTTTGAAGTACATATTAAACCAAAAAGTATACAAAACTGTTGATACTGGGATTGACAGTTTCAATTCTTGGATATAATATACATGCCGTTTCACTTCAGTTAGACGTCATAATGATTTTATCATATTATCAATTGTTCTCTTCAAAAATATGTTAATGCCGTACAGTATCAGATGGCCATAAAGTACCCTTAAAATGGTAGTGTCATTTTCATCAGCCTAAAAGAGATGGTCTGCATTAAAATGTACGGCATCATCTTTTCCTAATTTATTTATCTTAATACTATTTAAAACAAGGGATAAAATGTAGAAAATTGCTAGATTTCATTCATCTATGAGTATTTAAACTTTTGCAATAACTTGAAAAATTACAGTTTTTGTATTTCTCTATATTTTTTTCTAGAACAGTTTCTTTTGAACGGCAATACTATATAACAATTGTATTTTATAATATCATGTTAAAAAAAAAGTTCCCGTACAGGATCAAATGACTTTACAGCTTTATAAATCAAGTATACGATGAAATTAAGATAATTATTGATATACATTCAAATGAACAATAATTTTTTGACGGCATTATTTTTAATAGTACTTTTGAGTGCTTGATAATGTGTTGGAACCGATGCCGTACTTTTTCAAATCACCCCCTGGACCACGGAAAGAGAGGGGGTTGCAACCCTCGATTTTTTCCCCTTGTCTCGTGATTTTTGTACGGCGTTGCGGAATAATGGATTAGACGCTGTATTGAAACAGTATTAAACTGATGCCGTACAAAATCAAATGATCAAATTTACCCTGGAAATTGTCGGAAAATCAAAAAAGAAATCCGACTTTATGGCGCACCATTTTTTTACGGCACTGCGCGTTTTCTTAATATTTTTCATGGATCTATTGATAGTAAGAATGCCGTACAAAATCATATGACCAAAATGTACTCACTCTACCTGTACTTTTGAATTCTCACCTGCACTCAGTTGGACAGCTTACAAGTGACGGCATAGTGCTGAATCTTATTATTTTATGCTCTTATATCGTTCTAGATAGGTCACCTGGTGGTTCAAATGACCCACAATTTTTTGTACACGGGCCTGTAGTCTAGTGGTAAAGGGCAGATGACATTGTTTATTTCATAGTTAGCAACACGACATTTGTATGGAATTTCCGAGGTGTGGTTCAGACAAACAGACGCGGATATACTTTGTTTTTTATTAGTAATAATTGCCATTTTAGATAATCAAACAATAACACCGCAGGCGGGATTTTTTTTCCTTGTTTACCAACTTATTTTTAATAATCAAATGTCATACTGAAGCGCTGTTTCTTTATCATTTTAATAATGTATAATTATTATACGACCTTTAATCAATTATTAAATCTAAACATTTAATAATTAAAGGTCGCGAGGTATATTAAGGTGAGTTTATATAGACAATTTAACGGCGCGGGTATGTCGCTGACATTGGTGTCACAAAAGCCGGTCTCGGAGCAATTTTAGCCGTAAATTTTGGACCCTTGTAGCCGGGAAAGTAGCGCCAGTACACCTTAACGTTACTACTTCTAAATAGAAATATTTTGTGTGCTGGTGCAATGACGAAAAATACTTGTCTGTATAGACGTGTGGTCGACTAGAGGTGATAAATCTGCTGATGCATCCGTCAAGATATGCAGACGCATCTGTCCACGTGTAGAGGGAGCTTAAGAGACGTGCAAGACGATCAGTTGCAAATGCCCGGCTACAAGGTTTGACCACCGAGCTGGTCGTTGTCATTGACGGCGACGTTCTGACGCTATGAAATATTTTAATATGAACTTACCCTAATGTATATTCATTGGAGGAAGCGTAAACTTTGACCGCAATGTCAGTGAAGTAAGATTAGGAAAAGGTTTATATCATTATCATAAGGTCATAGATCTCATCATTCAGGTATTATTCAGAGATATGACCGGTTTAAATTATAACCATAGACTTAAAGAGGAATGGCAAGTTTTAGTTGCGCTTTAGTTATTGTTCTTAGATCCAATCCATTGATTGAGTGTTTTTCATTTACCAGTTTTTATACAGTTTTTTAGCGCTATAGGTATTTTGTACAACGAATCTAATTGAAAATTATATATTTTTAGAAAAGTTAAAGATTTATAACTAACTAGTTATAATTAAGCTCAAACTTTCAAAGTAAGTAGTAAAAATGTCAAGTAGGTATTTGTTTCTGCGGCCCGCTAATCCATTTAGTAATTTGTAATGGCCCGGTATTGTATATGGTTTTCTCGTGTCACGGAATTTGTTACCAAACTCCTCTGAAACGGCTGGACCGATTTTTGTGAAATTTTGTGTGCATGTCGGTTGGGTCTGAGAATCGGCCAACATCTATTTTTCATACCCCTAAATGGTAAGGGTGACCTCTAAATATTTTATTTTATTGTCAATTTTTATTTTTTTATTTTATTATGAAAAATACATACAACTTCAAATTTTCACCCTTCTACCATCAACCCCTAAATTTATATGGCAACACAACGTTTGCCGGGTCAGCTACTAAATAATATATGTATATTCTTGGACGAATTACACACTGCCATCTAGTCCCAAACTAAGCAAAGCTTGTACTATGGGTACTAGGTAACTAATATTATACTTAAAAACATTTTTTTTTTGTAAATAAGTACAAAGAAAAGACCCAGACCAAGATTTTTAGAGAAGTAGGGAGCGTAAATGTAAGCTACCCGACTGGGGAATGTACTTGCACGTCACAGAATACCGCAGCAATAACAATGTTTGACATTTATTAAAATTAAATCTAATTCCCAATTACTAGCAATGCTAGCTCGTCATTCTTGTTTTTATTCAAAATATAATCTCATTCTTAAATCCTTGAACATAAGATACGCATATTATAGCTCATTTGGGCACATTCCATTAGTAATGAACTAATGAGCAATGGTCATAATAATGATTTCGTATTAAGGCGTGCACACATCTAAGGACACTGTCGCAACTATAGTTGTAAAAAAAACCGTGTTTATTAAGCTAATTTTGACGTGTAAAGGGGTTTTTGGGACTTTTGGGTGTAAGTGGTTCATCAACATCTTTGAACCAACGCCAATTTCACCCTGTTGATTCACAAACGAAGCTATGGCGAAAAGAGAGGTAGGGAGTGTAATTGTAAGCTACCCGACTGGGGAATGTAATGTAATGTACCTCACAGAATACCGCAGCCAAATAACAATACCCTTGAGGGTTGTTGTGTTCCTGCGAGTGAGTGAGGTCACCAGAAAGAAACGAAGGAGATGCTGCGTTTGCAGCGGGGGTGGCGGCTCGCCAGCAATATTTTATGTTGCAAGCGTTAATATGGCTACGGTAACCGTTTCACATCAGGCGGGCCGTATATATACGTCTGCCAACCGACGGGGTTTAAAAAAAATCACACTTACAATATCATAGAATATCACGTAAAATCCGTTGTGATCCCAGGTGTGTGCGCACCTCAATACCATATCGTGTGGACAAGGCTA
This sequence comes from Hypsopygia costalis, assembly GCA_937001555.2. NCBI lineage: Eukaryota > Metazoa > Arthropoda > Insecta > Lepidoptera > Pyralidae > Hypsopygia > Hypsopygia costalis. Next base: position 4,810,139 of record OW443355.2, read on the forward strand.
TGTCACCTGGGTCACGGTTGGAATCAAAGACCGTAGAGCGGTCATCAAATATGCATAAATATTAATACGTAATCAAGATATATAATACTATATTTTATATACACGGATGAATGCTTTGTTTGATTGATACCTTGAGGCTGCCTCTATATTTGCATAAAGTTTTATGTCATATTTGATTGGATCGAGCGGAAAGCAGTATACGCCGTAAAGTCGCTCTTGCAAATGAATAGGCTCCATTACCACTGAACAGATTTTGATGAAACTTGCCACAATTAAAGATGTAAGGGACTTTGATGGGGACCTTTATATAGAGCTATGCTGTAAGTTAAGAGCTGATGCTGAGCTGAGCTGAGGGTTGGGTGACTCCGAGGAGAGCTAGTAAATGACCAAACCCGTCGAGTGTTAGACGTACACTAATTTAATAAGTTAATTGTCTTCACCGCTTAATTGCAACATAGCCACATACTGCGTATATTGCAAGCTATGCTAAATTTATGTTGAAAGAATTTACTTATAAATGTTTATATCTATGTAGGTATAGATAATACGTATGTGTACGGTAAACCGTACAAAAGACCTCGACATGCTGGACTCTTACACGGAACCCTCCTCGTTGCGCGAGTCCGACTCGCACTTGACCGGCTTTTTTTAACCTGACAACCCTATCCGAGGGAGACAGGGCTAGCATCAATACTGACTGACTCTCGTTTCTAGTAATGAGGGTCTTTTGGCAGCACTGTAGCATAGGGTCCAATCATCTGTCAAATCATAGCATCTTGTCAAATGTTGACGTCTTGTGTTGTCTTGTCGTTTCACTGTCAAAAAATTCAGTACAATTTGATACTTGACAGATTGTATTGTCGACATGGGGCCATTCAAGTAACAAAACCCCCCCCCCCCTCCCCCCCCCAGCAAAAGTAAGCAAACCTCTCTCCCCCCCCCCACAAGCTTACGTAATCATTGGTTACGTAACAATTGGGCAGAAATTTAGACAAGTGACAAGTGAGTAGCGCGCGGTACTCGCTTCTAAGCGAGTACCTATAACGTATTCAGTATTTGTGGGAATCCCCGACATGTGTGTTTTGTTTTCAAGCATAGACAATTTTTGGGTTGCCATTTGTGTAAAAAAGTAAATAATAACTGCTGACGTAATCACGATATCGATGCCCCCCCCCCCCCCCCCCCACACCATGTCATCAAAAATAAGCAAAGCAAAGACCCCCCCGCCCCCCTCAAGCGCTTACGTAATACTTGAATGGCCCCCATCTGGTGTCAGAAAAAATATCAGACATCCCCATTCAGCGAAGCGAGCGGAAAGCTTATAACGCTTTATTGCACCAAATAATATACAGACACAAAATGAAACAAAAGATAATACAATAGGCGGTCTTATCGCTGTAAGCAATCTCTTCCAGACAACCTTAGGGCAGGAAAGTATAAATGCATATTTGAGCAGGTGGGTGAGATGAAACTTGTCACAGTTAAACACCCCTACATGCTTGAGGTTTGTGTCGAAAAAAAATTGAGACCGATCGTGTCCTTGAGGAATGTTCATCAAATAAATTTTCCATTGAAATCAATGGAAAACATACACTTGCGAATCGATTCGCTCCACTCAACCTCGTTTTCGGCCCCGTGGGCTAGCATGCGGCGTAGTACACCATGGAATACTTTTGTTTGATAGATAGAATATGCTTTATTCGCACAATACAAACTACTTTTTTTTAATCTACGTCGGGTGGCTGATAAGCATACAGCCCACCTCTTGTGAAGTGGTTACCGTAGCCATATAACGCTCGCAACATGAAATGTCGCTCGCGCGCCGCCACCCTCGGAAAAACATTTTATTCCCATGGGGAAACGTTTTTTTTTTAAAAAAAAGGGGACTGGGGCCCACCTCACATTCCCACCACTGTATCTCCTGTGTAGCCAGGATTAACAGCGGCGACCGCCAAAAAAGGCAATGAACAACGAAGTCCATTGCAGTCCCGGGGGTAAAACTACGGCAGCCTTGGAACTCACAACGAATTTATTCAGAAGAAATTAGTAGGAGTAGGAAGCTTTCGGAATTTGACTTCCCCTCTTAGCAATGTGAGAGACAGCAATATGGCAAATAAGGCATTAAAGCTTAAAGAGATGGCTAGTCAAGTGAAGCTCAACTGCCGTGCACCACGGACGAGGAAAAGTATTATTAATACTAATTCCTGAGTATAACGGTCACCACACCACATATTCCCACCACTGTGTATCCTGTGTAGCCAGGATTAACAGCGGAGACCACCAAAAAAGGCAATGAACAATTACGACATGGGAGTCTTCAAGAACAGAGTCAAAATTTCCCTTAAATGGCTGGCCACGGATCACCCCCTTGCTTGCTTTCAAGCTCCCCCTTGGTGTTGCTGATCCTTTGGGCAGTGGCGATTGCTTAGTGCGAGTTTTTCATTCGCGTTCGATCATATCAACGTAAACTCTCATGTTTTGAATTTATAAGACGCGTGTTACATATCAAAATTATGTGGCTTACTCGCTCACATTTTGAAGCGAGCAACCCGCTAATTTGGATATGTATCACGCGTCTGGTAAATTCACATTATGAAACTTTTTCTCAATTTGGTCGGCTTGTAAACGTACTCGTAAACACGTTTGAATGTGACAAAAAACTGGCACTAAGCACTTAGGTTACAGGTGTTTCTATAAAAATTGTCTTATATAAAAAAAAATGAAGCCTACAGTCCCGGGTGTAAAACTACGTCTGTATCCCGCCTAGAGGGGACAGGTGAATTTTTCCATTTTTCAAAAAATATTTATCTGCCAAGTTGGCCAAGACAACTATTTAAATAATAATAATTTAATTATTTTGGTGTTATCAAAAAATAGCTGAATTTCATCTGCAACGATGGACTGCTATGCCTACTTTAGTAGTGTAATTACTTAATAGGTTGATGACGTCACACTGTGACTCACACAGTAGAAATATAAGATGCAAAAATTCGTCAGCAACACAAACCTTCCTGGTAGCTCAGTTGGAATAGCACTCGACCTGTCATCGAGAGGTCGTGGGTTCAGATCCCACCTAGGGGGGGCAGGTGAATTTTTCCATTTAAAAAAAAAAAAAAAAAACTGCGTCTGCCTTGGAACTTACAACGAATTTAATTAGAAGAAAGTAGTAAAAGTAGGAAGCCTTGCCTTCCCCTCTTGTTAATTCCTAAGTATAATCGTATATCTTCTTTTCAGTGATGTCAAAGTTCGCCGTCCGTGTAGATGCAGCAGTCTCAGCGCTAGGTGGCGGTGCCGGCGGCGGCCTTGACGAAAATGACTTCATAGACGCTTCCAGGCTTGTATATGATGCAGTTAGGGAGATCAGACGCGCTGTACTCATGAACAGGGTGAGTGTTATTTGACTGTTATTTTAAAATAGTAGTTTACAATTTAACGTTATAACGTTATTTAAAATGACTATTAAAATACGTTATTTTAAACAGCTGTCTGTTGAAATTGTTGTAACGTTTTATAGAATCTATCGTCAATTATGATGAAAGCACTAATACTATGTCGTACGTTATCACGTTATTTTAATAGCTATAAAAATACGTTATTTTAAGCAGCTGCCTGTTCAAACTGTAGTAACGTTTTAAAGAATCTACCGTCTATTGTGATGAAAGTACTTATACTATGTCGTAGCGTAATATTGTTAATATGTCATGTATATTCAACATGCCGTTTAGCCATCAATATTTATAACATTTTGGTAGTTGTTTACAATAAGGTTCATTTATAAAGAATTAAAATAACGTTGTAACGTTAAAAACACAGATTTAGAGTAGGTTAGTATCGGTTGTTAATTAAATAGATAGTATAAAACGGAACGTGTCAACAGTAGCAAGTCGTTTAGTTGATAACTTAATACATACTGACACGTCACTGTCAAGTAAAAATGTTACCTAAGTTTGATAACATCACACGTGTTATTTAGCAATGTTTTGACAACGTAAATCATAACGTTAATATACCTATTATTATTTTTGTTTATACAACGTCGGGTGGCAGACAAGCATATGGCCCGCCTGATGTGAAGCGGTTACTGTAGTCATATAAAAGCTCGCAACGTGAACTATCGCTCGCGTGCCGCCACCCCGCTGCCAGCGCAGCAACCCCTTAAAGAGAAAACATGCAGAAAAAAAATTGAAGAATAAAAAGAAATTTAGTATTGTCAGTCGGGATTTTTGTTTCTATTATTAATTAACATAATAGTTACTTGTCTTAAACTATGCTAAATACGATTCAGGACGAGGAAGAGCTGGATCCTGAGGATGTTGAGCTCGATGAGCACTACACCCTGGAGACTAGGAGCAAATGTATGATACATATATGTGCCACTATGTGTTAGACGCTCGTGCATGTCAGTGTTAATGTGGTCAACGAAATAACAGCTTCAATAACGTGTTAATAACGGCTTACGTTAAATATTTTTGCCATATAGTGTGTCCCGGGGTAGTGTTACCCTGAAACGGGGTGAACCCTGAAACGGAAATAGATCAAAAATTATCGACAAAAACAAAATGTTTTCTATTTTGTTTTTCATGAGTTAAGATTTTATTTTTTCACTAAGAACTCCATGTGAAATGTCGGTTTCTTTCAACATAATCTATTTTACTATTGTCTTACCGATTATAATTAATGACCTAGAGGTCTACCGTCGAAGCTGAAACCGATTACTATTTATCTGGAGATCAGTCAGAAGGGGTCGCCGATCCGTTGCCAGCTTATCCTTTCTTTCTGATCACGTCACTCACTCGCAGGGACACAACAACTATGTCGATACCTCCAATGAACACTACGCCAACTCAAAACATACGCATTCAGATACACACCGCTAATATGAGTTATACATTTACTTAGCGGTTTGTATTTGTCGATTTTGTTGTGTCTGTGTGTCTTAATAAATAAAATTCAGGTAGCATAATGTTACTGAAGTAATGAATCGATTTAGATGAAAAACGAAAACTATCGAAATTTTCGTTGATGTTGCAATGACTTGCCGAGCTCGGTGGTCGAATGGTTAGCAATGGTCACTTTGACTCCGAGCTCGCGGGTTCGATCCCCGCACAAGGCAAACATTTGTGTGCATGAACATGTGTCTGTTTGTCTTGGTCTGGCTGTTTTCTATGTATTATAAGTATGTATTTACAAAAAAAAATGTATTTAAGTACATTTATCAGTTGTCTAGTACCCATAACACAAGCTTTGTGCTTAATTTGGGACTAGATGGCGCTGTGTAAATTGTCCAGAATTATTTATTTATTTATTTAGTTGGCGTACTGTTCCTTGGAGGTATCGATTTGGCTGCGGTATTCTGTGAGGTGGAGGTACTTCCCCAGTCGGGCAGCTTAAAAAACGCTATGCCCTACCTCTCTTGAATATTTACAAATAAATCTCTTCAATATAAATATCAATCAGCAAACCCTTTATACCGAATAACTACTAGTAGTTAACAAGAATGGGGTATGTCTGTGTCATGAACACGGTCGTGTATTGTACTTGAATACGATATATACACTAAAAGTATCTTAAAATAGCAACGCTTCCCCCTCCCCTGCACGTGATGTTCCATAGTCCTTACTTAGCGTAATAAATTATCTGATCCTTCATCTATCCAGAGGTGTGATTAAATTTTGGATGGAGATGATAGATATGTAGCTGCAACACCAAACTGTATCCCCCGATTTTGTTATTAGTTTTTTTGAATTGCCTCCCTGTGGAAGCAATTTAGAGACGTACTAACGTCAAAATAAAATTGACATGTTATTGATGCTGGTCATACATTATATCATTGTGATTGTGTCTCATTTTTTTTACCCAATTCACATCCTTCCATCGTCCAAATAATTTTCACATGGTATTGTCAAAATTCGCCATCAATAATTAAAAAAAAATGGTTGTCTGTAAAGTCGGTTTACGGACGATAATTTTACGTGATAACTAGGGAATGCAATCTCGTTCTCGCGAGATCTCGCGCGGGGCGACAGCGTCGCCTGAGGTAGCGGTCGGGGGACGAGATCTCGCTTAGAATCGCTTAGACCTCGTCCCCCGACCGCTACCTCAGGCGCCGCCGCCGCCCCGCGCGAGATCTCGCGAGAACGAGATTGCGTTCCCTAGTGATAACGTCATAAGAAAACATCGGCTGATGGCGTGGAAGAGAGATAGATGCGTCAGCCGAACGCTTAAACCCATCGTGCCTCTATCGCTTTTCCGCGCTCTCGCTTGCACGCTCGGCTCAGGCGGAACGTGACAATGAGTCATGCTTTTCCGTGCGAGCAGCCGGCGTTCATGGTTTTATAAGACGTTATCACGTCAAAACTAACAGACTGACAAATAAACTAAAAATTCAAACTTAGGAATAATCCATCCATCACACACGCAGTACATCGTAATATACCGTGCTATCTCGCTCTAAACTTTGGAATACGGTGAAACATAAAACCTTTCCGTCATCCCTCCATTTATTGAATACACTGATCAAGAAAAAATACTTGTGTGCGGATAATTCTATTAAGTGGTGAATATTTATATAAAGTAGCGGTCGCCCAGTGGTCGAAAATCGACTATAATTAATTTAAATTATGACTTTAACAATAAACAAAAGATTATAATATGCGTTTCTATCAATTTTTTATGCATACTTTTAAGAAAATATTAGCAATCTGCACTCCCTCTCTATTTATACTATAAGTGGGGGAAATTTCACACTCGTCCGTCCGCGTAATTTTCGTTAAAATGGATACAAAGTTTTTGCTTCACGTAATAATATATAGATTTGTGATTGTGTAAAGTTTTTGGAGCAAATATATATATAATATTTTTCTCTTAGCCATTCTTTCACCAGAGGGGCAATTCTCTTAATTAAAATGTAGTCAAAATCAGGGCAGATCCAATCTCGATATCACAAATGTCGAATTTGGTATTCTCGGATCGCAATATGAAACTTCAAGTTTAATGTCATTTGTAACTGTGAAATAGTTAATTGTCAGTAAACAGTTAATAAAAAAAATGTACTCAAGAATCATACACAAGTCGGGTTCTAAAGGACACATTTCCAGGGCCGTAAAACCATGAATTACAAAAAATACGATTTTTCAATGATGGACTGGAATCATTAGATAAATCAGGTTCTAAAGGGCTCATTTCCAGAGCTGTAAAACCATGAATTAAAAAGAAAATATGTATTTTCATGGATAACATAGTTTTTGTTACAAAATTTTGTTGACCAGTGTAATGTACCTTCCCCTCCTCCCCTACCATCCTCCCATTTTACAGCATGTAGGTACCATTAGATGTGTGTGTGTCACCGCATGCTTCATTATGTGTGTGTTTGCATGTTCGTAATCGGCAACAGACCAGCGACGATCTCGACACGGATACAGAGTTCGAACCAGTCGAAGATATGACCATGGAAACGAGGAGTCGATGTAAGTATCTACTAGGCTGGATTTCTAGCCCACGGGGCCGAAATCGAGGTTGAGTGAAGCGAGTAGAATCGTCGAGTGTATGTTTTCCATTGATTTCATTGGTAAAATGTATTTGATGATCATTCCTCAAGGACATGATCGATCTGAATTTTTTTTCGACACAAACCTCAACCATGTCGGGGTCTTTAATTGTGACAAGTTTCATCAACATCGGTTCAGTGGTTTTGGAGCCTATTGATTTCCAACAGTGACTTTTAGGTTTAAAAGTGTTTCGCTCGCTCAACTCAATAAAAATTACGGTATCGATTCCCGGATAATAAGGTTCATACCAGATTTGACTGGGCTGACTGGGCAGGGAGAGAAACACAAGTAGTGAAGGTGAGTGTTGATATACGTCGGAAAGGGGCCCCTTAAACCTACACCCGTGTCTCAAGTCTCGGGATCTGCTTGGGGTTTCTCTCTCTGCCACACGATGGAACCGGCACCCGCACGGTGAATCCATGGAAGCTAAGAAGTTCGTCTCAACCTTCAGTTGAACGTTGTGGAGCATGTTCTAAGTCTCTTCGATTGAAGGGAGACCTATATATCTCAACAGTGCGATGAATAAGCGTTGCCAACGAGCTACTTCGTAGGTATTGTCGAAGGACCAAAATGCTGTCTGTTTAGACATAATTTTGGTCCTTCGAGAATTTTTCTTTTTTTTTTTTAGTTATAGAAGCATCGTCTCAACTCAAAAGGTTAATAGCTCGTCGCCATGTTTGCAGTTTAACTCAACCTTACCTGCACGTGGTGTACTTTAAGAATTTGCGTACAAGACTTATGTCAAAATGAGATTAGTATCGAAAAGCTCTTAACAAAATTGAGCCGACTTGCGGGTTGGCGGAGGCCAGTGTTTTCAAGCCGCCCAAATTCCGTTGGCTTAACGTCTATCATCTAATGAAGACATTCAGAATCGACACCTTCAAATCAAGAATAAACCCATCCGTAGACAGGCTATTGTATACGTTGCTAACTTGAGTGTTCGATTAGACATGCAGAATAAAGAATTTCATTTCATTCTTTAATGTGTTATATTTTCTGTGTGTATAGCAAGCGCTCACACTGGCGAACATGGCGTCGACGAGTACCCTGACATCAGTGGAATCACAAATGCCAGGGTAAGTAATAACACTGCCACCTAGTCCTAAACTAAGCAAAGCCTGTACTATAGGTGTTAGCTTTCCTAAGTTTGTGACTAGATGGCAGTCTTTTTTTTATACTACTTCGGGTGGCAGACAAGCTTACGACCCGCCTGATGTGAAGCGGTTACCGTAGCCATATTAACGCTCGCAACATAAAATATCGCTCGCGTGCCGCTATCCCCGCTGCCAACGCAGCGTCTCCTTCCTTTCTGGTGACCTCTGTCAGTCGCAGGAACACAACAACCCTCAAGGGAATTGTTATTTGGCTGCGGTATTCTGTGAGGTGGAGGTACATGGTTTGGGACTAGATCATCATCAGGTCATTTTAGTCTCCACTACAGGAGCACGACCCTCTCTCGTCCGTCCCAGACACAAGGAGGATTTGGCCTACACTCCCCACGCTGGCCAAACGGGTTGGGGAGGCCTGATAGATGTTTGATCATGTATTTCCCTTGGGGCTTGATGGCAGTGTATAATTTGTCTAGGAATATTTCATTTATACACATTACAACCGAAGTTGTCACGTACTGTGCGGTTCCAGAGAAGTTTTCTTCCACGTACTATCAAACTGTGGAATGAACTGCCTGTTGAGGTTTTCCCAGGAGACTACAGCATTGGGTTCTTCAAAAAGGTCGTAAAGAGGTTTTTACAGGATCGGCAATGCGCATGTGATGCCTCTTGTGTTACAGCCAGTTACAGGCGTCCATAGGCTACGGTAACTGTTTTCCATCAGGCGGACCTTATGCTTGTTTATCACCTTAGTGGTATAAAAAAAATGTCTAGGAATATTTAATGTAATTTCAAAAAGCGTTTAGCAGACATGTAGATGATAATTAATGTGGCACCTTACAGGAAGCTATGAGAAAAATGACAGAGGAAGACAAACGCAAGATTCTACAACAAGTGGAGCTGTTCCGTCGCGAGAAGATGACGTTCGACAACGAGGTTGCCAAGTGGGACGACGCTGGCAACGACATCATCATGCTGGCTAAACACATGTGTATGATCATGCTCGAGATGACTGACTTCACCAGGTAATGACACAATCATACAAGATGACTGACTTCACCAGGTAATAAACACAATCATACAACAGGACTGACTTCACCAGGTAATAACACAATCATACAAGATGAGTGACTTCATCTGTTAATGACACAATAAATTTTCTTAATTGCATAACAAAACAAAAGGTGAGCTTATCTCTTCAAGAGATTTTTTCCAGACAACTCTACTGTGCATAAAGAAAGTTTTCATTGCTGGGAGTCAAGCAATATGCATAACGTTTTATTTTCTTTTTAACTATTGTTAAAAGTCTCTAATTTAAACGTATCACTCGTCATGAGCAAGGTAATGCTCCTTTCGCTTCACCAAGATGACTGATTTTATCAGGTAATGTCACGTGCAAGCAAAGGTCCATATATAACTTAAAAACTAAAATCGCGTGCTCACAATTTGTAAGTTATCAATAGTAGGTATTATAAACTTTAATACAACATCGTAAGGCTTAGAACAATGTCAATTACTACTTGACAGGTGCAAGCTTTTTACTACTTTTGCTAGTTATATATGCATTTTTGCACAGATGTAAGACTACTGATATCACCAGGTAACGCCACACGCAGGTACCAGATGTCTATTTTACTACGTAATGTGTAAAACACACAGACAGATACAAGATGACTGACTTCACCAGGCAATATCACCGTTGCCTAGTGAAATGGTCCATCTTGTAAGATGAAGATGAAAGACTTTATTAAGTATAAACTTTATGAAATTCATAAATACTACGTGTAACTATAAGGTTCAAGTGACATTTAATAGTGAAGGTTAGGTTTAGTTGAATAGGAGCCTGATTATGATCTACTCCGCAATGATAATTATCTATTTAATAAGGTAATGTTAACACGATAAGATGACCGACTTCAGCAGGATAACGCCAGCAAGATTGAATCTTGAGACGCAATAATAGTTGTCTTACAGACAATGACATAAGATGACCGACTTCACACAAGAAGATGACTGACTTCACCAGGACAAAATAACGCCAGCAAGATTGAATATTGTGACGTAATAATAGTTCTTCTTACTGACATATTTTTTATTTATTTATCATTTATTTCAGACAACACTGCAATGCATACAAATTTACAAAACAATAAGTCCATAAAATAGATACCTTAATCTAAAAATATATATTTAAATTATGTATTTTTAATTTTACTTTCTTTACATACATTACGTTTTTATTTACAACTATCTGACCCGACAGATGTCGTCCTGTGTTCTTAACAATTAATATTGATTTGGTGTCGCGCTAATCTGTCAAATGACTGACAGTTCTGTTAAGCGCCATAAAGTTACATTAGAATTTTTAATAAGGTTTTTCAGTTTTCTTAAATTTTATAATTTTCCGCGCAACTTTCTTAATTTTTCCCTTCATATGAACTTTCTCCTGGCAATAAGAAAGACAACGAAAACAGATTAAGTGAAATCGGTCCAGGCGTTCACGCGTGATTTTATTTATTTTATTTTCATTATATATTTGGCGTGACGGAGGGGAATAGGGATTAATATAGTTATACATTATATATAAGATGACCGACTTCACCAAAAAGATGACTGACTTCACCAGGACTAAATAACGCCAGCAAGATTGATCTTGTGACATAATAATTGTCTTGCAGAGGTCGCGGGCCCCTGAAGACCACGATGGATGTCATCAATGCCGCGAAGAAGATATCCGAAGCTGGCACGAAACTTGACAAACTCACCAGGGAAATTGCTGAACAGGTAAAATCATCATCATCAACTATTGTTGACCTGATAACGTCTTATAAATCGATGAATGCCGGCTGCACGGAAGAAAAAAGAAATACCAATTTTGGGGTGTATGTGGTTCATCAACATCTTTGAACCAAAGCCATCTTCACCTGCACGCGGTGCATCCTGCTGACTGACAAATTAAGCTCTGGCGAAAAGAGAGGGTTGACTGTTCTTCTTTTGATGTTGATTCTTTACATATAAACCTGCAGACCAGACCCTGCGTGAATAAATCCTTGGAAGTTGTCATTGGTGTTTTACATCCAAATCTAGAACCCTAGCTCGTAACAATATTTTTGTTTTTTTTTTAATTGATAATAGTTACAATCTACAGACCCGGTGTCCGTACCCTTTGTTAACAATCGTCTATTTTCTTTTTGTCACAAGTTCTTACAATTTATTAATTTCACGTCGCTGGTGTGCTAATAATTATCATCATCATCATCATCGGGTCATTTTAGTTTCCACTACAGGAGCACGACCCTCTCTCGTCCGTCTCAGACAGAAGGAGGATTAGGCCTACACTCCCCACGCTGGCCAGACGGGTTGGGGAGGGCTGGTCGATGTTTTTTTAATGTATTTCCCTTAGTCGCCTTGTACGACATCCACGGGAAGAAACGGAGTGATTCTATTCTAGTCTGCCGGAAACCACACGGCCAATAATTATATTATTGTCTAATACTACTTACTTACTTTACTTACGTACTTAAGAGCCATATTACATTTTGACCGTGATTTTTGCGTAAAATGGCCAATTTTGGCGTTCTTGATCTCGGAAACAAAAATACATTAACAATGTTGACTTATTGAATAGTACAGAATAGCTATTGGCATAGTACATAGCGGCTTCGCTTTTTGTAATTTTTGCTTAACTTTTTAAATAAACCCAAAATTGCAGAGAAAGATTTCCATAAAATGCGCGCAATCACTATTTTGAGCTCCTGGATTATACTACTGTTCCAAACAAATGAAATAAAAAAAAATAGAATGTTATTTGTTATATAGTCGTATAGTACATAGCGGCCTCGGAATTTTGAAATAACATTGATTTAATATAGAAAAAAAACATTCTTTTAACCAAAAAAACGTCGAAAATCTCTTTAAGTAAACTGTTAATTTCTCGAATAAACGATAATATTATTGAGCAAAATTTATACGAGAATAATTGTTACTTCATGATGAATAAACTTTGTAGCATGAATTTATTATCTTATTTCAATAAAAACGATAAATATAACTTCAAAATTACTACAAAAAACGATGCACCGGCGGCCTTCGCGGGTTTAGTACTGCGCGAGAGCTCGTCAGCGTGCAAATGTAATAGGGCTCTTAATATTAATACGTGTAAAAATGTGACTACTTTTTATTTACTAAATGCTCCTTTTGTGGAAAGCAGTATATAGATACAGGTTGATGATGATGATGTTTAATTTTAATTTCAGTGCCCAGAGTCATCAACCAAGCAGGACCTGCTCGCTTACCTCCAACGCATCGCTCTCTACTGCCATCAAATACAAATAACCAGCAAAGTCAAGGCCGACGTGCAAAACATATCCGGAGAGCTCATCGTTAGTGGGGTAAGTCATTCGTTCAATCATTCATTCAATTGTACGATATCGCCATCATTCATTCAAAAATTCAATCATTTTATGAAATCACTAAATTGTCGAGCCCGGTGGTTGAATGGCTAGCAATGTTCACCTTAGGCTGCCGAGTCACGGGTTCGATCTCCGCACATGACAAATACTTGTGTGCATGAACATGTCTATTTTATCTAGGTCTGGATGTTTTCTATGTATGTATTTACAAAAAAAAAGTTTTTTTTAAGTATAATATCAGTTATCTAGTACTCACAGCACAAGCTTTGCTTAGTTTGGGACTAGATGGCAGTGTGTAATTTGTCCAGGAATATTTATTTATCATTTATGTATTTAATTGGTTTGTTCTTCCATCGACTCCTAGGCTGTCCCCATATCGCTTCAGTGCTTAGGGGCCATCCATAAATTGCGTCACACGAATTTCATTATTTTTTTACCCCTCCCCCCGTCCTTGTTATAGCTGGTCACATTTGTGAGACTCCCCCCATCCCTAGTGTGACGTCACATATTTCGCAAAAAAACATCTAGAGTTGCAAATGTTTTTGAGATTTTCATTAATAGTTCAAAGTTCGTGTTTTTACAATCTAAGTACCTAGATTATAATAGATTTTTAAATATCACGTCACGAAATTTAGGACCCCTCCCACCCCGTTGTCACACAATATCACACTTCGTCGACCCCCTCCCTCCCCATTACCGTGTGACGTAATTTGTGGATGGCCCCCTAACTCGTTTATTATAAAATTATAACTTGCAGCTGGACAGCGCTACCTCCCTCATCCAAGCAGCAAAGAATCTGATGAACGCTGTGGTGCTCACCGTGAAGGCATCCTACGTCGCGTCTACCAAATACACCAGACAAGGGACCATCGCTGTAAGTACCCAATAGCATAAACTTTTAGGAGGTTTAGGAGTTTAACTGTGTGAGAGTAAGAAACAATACTTCTAATAGCAAACTGCTCATTGACATACATATTAATGTTAAATTTTTGAAGTGAAAACTTCTTTAGCGGCGTTGTGCACTTTTCGGATTGGTAAAAACGTTAAACTCGCGTCAGGACACGTGACCTGATCGAAAATTCGTAAGACGGAGCGAAAGAAGACCGTCGGCGCGGCGTAGGAGAGGAAGTAATATCCCCCTCGCTTTCTAACGCGCGGCGAAAATGTATGGCTGCTCCTGCTGTTTACTTTTAATGTAATATAAATTGTCATGTTTGTGTACGATAGCGCAATAAATGAATATTGTATTTTACCATATAAATGATAGTACTTTTATACTGATAAATAAAGCAATTCGTGCGAAATTAATCCCTAACCATTCTAAAATATTCAAAAATGCACAACGTTAATGTTCAAGTCTTCACTTCTGCCGGCACTCCCGGAGTGCAACCCGTTTTTTATAATTGTACAAGTACAGCGAAGCAACTCAGAGATAATCTGACGTGTGTGTTGTTCTTCTCGTTGCTAGGCAACATAAAAGATAAAGAAGAAAGAGAAAGAAGGGCCGCCACAAACTTATAATATTCATATCTATATACAGTGCTACAAGGATATAAATGAACGTGAGTGACGTTTGTAGGAGGGCGTTGCTATGACTTTCGGGTTGCCAATTAGGGAAAATCTCCTTCGGGAAAAAACTCCTTCACCTTTAACACAACCTCCCTGACACCACTTCGTAAAACTTTCGGCTTGATAATCGTACTATATTATCAAAATATACTTTAAAATCGCACCACAACATTCAACGTTGAAGAACTGTCAAAAGTGACGTCTTACAAGATGGCGGCTTTAGTTTAGTTTTCTGCCACGTTCATTTAGATCCTTGTAGCACTGTAGATAAATAACGTTGGGGTGTCTGTTTGTAATATTAAAATAACCGCTTTTTACTAGATGCATATGTATACACGGTACGTAAACCAAAATAATTTTTTTTTCAATGTTAATACTACACCAAAAAATTTTTTTTTTTTAATTTTTGTCTGTCTGTCTGTTTGTTCCGGATAATCTCTAAAACGGCTGAATCGATGCTAACGGGATTTTCATTGGCAGATAGATGATGTAATAAGGAGTAACTTTGACTACTTTTATTTTAGAAATTTTATTTATTTATAATAATATAAATAGTAATAAAAAATCCGCGCGAACGAAGGCGCGGGAACAGCTAGTTGCAAAAAATTAAATAAAATATACAAACATGGTACACGAGTAATGTTATTACATTTTGGGGTGTAAGTGACTCATAACCTGCACGTGGCGCACCCTGCTGATTGACTAACGAGGCTTTGGCAAAAGAGAGGTATGGTACAGCGTATTTGTAAGCTGTCCGACTGCGAAGTACCTCCACCTCACAGAATACCGCAGGCAAATAACAATTTCCTTGAGGGTTGTTGTGTTCCTGCGAGTGAATGAGGTCACCAGAACGGAAGGAGTTCCTGCGTTGGCAGCGGGGGTGGCAGCACTCGAGCGATATTTCATGTTGCGAGCGTTCATATGGCTACGGTAACCGTTTTACATCAGGTCGACCGTATGCTTGTCTGTCATCCGGCGTGGCATAAAAAAAATCAAAGAATATAAAAACTTGCTTATCCTGAAACTAAGTACTAACTCATGATATCAATAGTAAAATTATGAATGGCATAATTTAAAAAATATGCCATTTTTTCACAATTAAATATATTGCAAAGCAGTATATTCATGTATGAATGCTTTGCATGAACTGAGAGTAAGCTTGAAGAGGCTGATGCTTGGCGGAATATTTATTAAGTTACGTATCAAATATGATACATACACTTATTGAGTTATGTACCAAATATGATACGTGCATTTATTGAATTGTGTATCAGATATGATACATGTACTTTAGAATAAATAATGGACATCGGTTTACTTCGTATTTCCGAACAGGACCGACCGATTCAAGGCGGTATATAGAGTTGATGTCATACTTAGCTAAACAATATACAATGGAAGGTTGTACAGCTCTATCTGTATATTAGGTTGGGGAAAAAGTCTTTTCGTATTTTATATGAAAATTCAAAACATTTTTTAATAAAGTTTATTTACATTTAACTAAAGTATGTAGGTGCCATTATGTTCGATAACTTTTTGTCATCTTGTAGGTAGAGACATGATCCCATTACTATAGAAATTTTGGGACTTCTGTTCAAAAAACCGCGACAAGTGGTTTTGGCAGTCTTCTCGTGATGTTAACCTGACATTGCCTAAAGAATTCTTAAGAGACCGAAACAGGTGGAAATCAGAAGGTGCAAGGTCAGGACTATACGGCGGATGCATTAACACCTCCCAGTCAAACTCTCTTAATTTTTGCTGAGTGGCTAAAGATGTGTGAGGTTTAGCGTTATCATGATGAAAAATCACACCCCTTCTATTAATTAATTCCGGCCGCTTTCTCTCAACTTTTTGCTTTAATCTCATCAGTTGTTCACAGTAGAGTTCAGAATCGATAGTCCTGCCTGGCGGTAACAGCTCATAATGAATATCTTCCCTTCCAATCCCACCATACACACAGCATCACCTTGTTGCGGGTTAACCCGGGTTTCGCCAGAGTCTCTGAAGTCTGGCCGGTCTTTGACCACGACCTTTTTATGCGCCAAAACTGTTATGTGGACAATTCCTAGTTCTTCAGCTACGTCGTAACTACTGATATGCCGATCTTGCTCCACTTTTTCAGAAATGGCATCCATTTTATCCGTAACAGGGCGACCAGAGCGACGTGCATCTTTGACATCAAAATTTCCGGATTGAAAACGCTTAAACCAAATTTGTGCTACTCTCACAGACACTGCACTAGGTCCATAATAATCACAAATTTTTTTCGCAGCTTGCGTTGAATTTTTACCTTTTTTGTAGTAAAATTTTAAAATGTATCGAATTTCTTCATTAGATTCACTCATCTTGACAGTAAAAAAAAACAAATGAAAATCACACATTTACCTAATTTGAATTTGGAATTATCTTTTTTAAAATTTAAACTTTTTATAGATATCAAAACCTGCCAGATACAAATGGTATAACCAAAGAGATTTTATTACAAGTTCATACATACTATAATGCGAAAAGACTTTTTCCCCTACCTATTAAATAAAAATGAATGTTGCTAACCGCAAAACTTGAGAACGACTCGACCAATTTGGCTTTGTTTTCACATTTTTGTTAAGGCATAAGGAAGGTTCTTATGAAGAGAAAAATTATAAAAATTACAAGGAAAGCTACTTTTGTGTATTGTTTTTCTATCCGTGCGCAGCCGGAGCGGGCCACTAGTATAAATATACAAACCTATGGCGCACATGCTCTTAGTCGGTCAGACACACCACTGTCCGTTCATCTTCCCACCCCCCACGCAAGCGGGTTTTAGTTACATGGGGGTTGAATTCCCCGGAGTCTTGCCCGGGCAAAGAGCTTCATAGCTCGAGGCCCGTACGCGCCCCGGCGCATGATATACTGACTGACTGACTGACTGCACATGCTCTCTTCGTTCAATATCTCCCGTCACTGACTCATTTGCAGTGTAACTCGCACTACTTGCAACTGATAGCTGTTCCTAAAAATCACTAAGACTTGTTTGTTTCTAATAGAGTCGATATTTCGAATGTCTGTAAGATCTAATTACTTTTGTCAATAGTTTTTGTAAATTACGAGTGTATATGTTGTTGATTGTCCATTATTTATTCTTATGTAAGTACTATACATTTTTTTACTAGGGAAGTATTGCAAAGTGTTATTATATATATTCATATCTTCACCCAACATATGCAGGGTGTTAAAATAATACGCGTTAAATTTTGGGAGGTAATTTTAAATATTAGTAATATTTATAAAATTCAATTGATTATGAATTCTATAGTGAAAGAAAAATTGCTTGTCTGTAAAGTCTGTTTAAGGACGATAATTATACGTCATAAATAAATATCGGCCGATGGAGTGGAAGATAGATGCGTCACAAGCAACGCTTAAGCCGATCGTGCCTCTCTATCGCTTGTTCCGCGGTCTCGCTTGCATGCTCGGCTCTGGCGGAACGTGACAATGAGTCATGTTTTTTCGTGCGTGCAGCCGGCGTTCATCGATTTATAATACGTTATCACGCCATAAAAAATCCTGTCGATATTTTTTTATTTTCTTTTATACAAACCTAAAGAACACAAAAAAAGGAATTATCCAGTTCGCTGCAGTTATTCGGAAGTTATGTGCATACATACATTTCGTCGATTCATTTGTATATAGTTATATGACAACTTTGCGGCACTTCTCTAGAAAATAAATACATAAATTGACTACAATATAATAACTATGCGCTGTTTTGCCCACTGGAAAGAACTATGTAAGTTGTAGATATACAATATTATGTTTATTGCATGTATATTACATTTTTTTACTATTTATATATATGTTGTTATTGCATGATTTGTTAACTTTAAGAATAAAATCTTATTTTAAGTAGCGTTAGACCAAGCAATATTATAAATGACATCGGCAAAAAAAAATGGTGACATTTCGTTCAAAATTTCATAAAAAAATGTGTAGTGTAAAAAAAAAGGTAGAGATGGGCGTTGAATGAACGAACCGTTTTTTTAAACTGTTTTTGTGCGTGAACGATTAAACTAGTTTACAGTTCACAGATAAACTAGTTTATTCTTCGACTGGTTGATGAGTCCGTTGCGTCGCGTCGCGATCGTCTCGTCTCGTCTAGAGACTTGACAAATGAGATTTTCGTTCGTTTACGTTTACCAATCGTTTATGTGAAGAAATGGTCTTATCGACGACGACGTAAACTAGTCGAAAATTAGACTGTTTTTTAAACTAGTTTAACGTTGAGGATAAACGGTCTCGTTTCGTTGACGGCAAACCCGTCGACGACACATCACTAGTAGAAGGCCGGCTTTACACAGCCGGAAATTCAGAAATTGAAAATTGAAGTATTTTAATTCCGGATGCACGGAATTCCATACAAAACACTAACAAGTATGAAGAATTTTAGAATCTGAATACGCTAGACATTTTTTTCTTTTGTTTTCTTATGTAAGGACGTCATTATATTATAACTATAGGTGAAAGAATTACTTAAATAAAAACACTCCATACAAGGCTACTGACTTATGACGTCACACCTAGGTATTTTGTATACATTAAAACAAATTTGTACGATTAAATATTACGTTTATATCCAGTACCGTAACAAAAGTTATAGTATTTTATATTCTTTTTCCAAAGTTAATATATTTTTAAATAATTTCATCCCTAACAAGTTGAACTTTCCCACCAAACTTTGACCATAAAACAAGTCGGACATAAGTTATTAAAATTTAAAGATCGCAAATTCTTAAATTCAGTTTCTGAATTCCTTGACGGATTCCGATAAAAAAAACCGTTTTTTATATGTTACGATTTCTAATGTTTGGTTTTGTTGAAATTTTTACGTATGTAGAGAACGCAAATACATTTTGTCACGTTTGTTGGACAACAAAATCGATTCAGTAGTTGTTGAGATACTGATTCACAATGAAGATGGTCACAGTTCATCAAAGATCACATTGAGATTGACACAACACATTAAACAATTACTTTTGGCACTTTCTTTCAAATTTACCCTGTTACTACAGTAGCACAACCTCATTTTGATGGCCAATTTTTCATACTTAAAGTATCATATTCAGTTAGTTAGTTTCATACTAAAGTAAAGAGCTTATCTCTGCCTTGCATAGTAATAATCTAGGCTTATTTCAACACATTAAGGTGCAACTGCATGAATATTTGGTGGTAAAAATGTTGTTTAGTGATTTTCAATTGTTTATTAGTATAAAAAAGATGTGTTCATACTTCAAAAACCTATTTGAAGACTACTATGGTTAGACCTTCTCGTTCTTATCAGACAGAATGCAATATCTGCTGTCTCTGTCTTACAGAACACTTATGCTTATGAGAGAGAATGTAATAACTGTTGTCGCTGTCTTACGTTGTCTTAGAAAGCTGCCAATGAAGCTATTTTATTAATTATCATGGGCGATCATAACATCTAAAATAATGGTATAAAAATTTTCGGGGTCAAATGACTCGAGTTTTAAATACAAAATGGGGTCATTTGACCACTACGCAAGACCTTTTAGTGATCGCCTACGCCCCTAGAATGACCCCATTACGACCCCAAACTGCAATCATCTTAAGTAGTGTAGTGGACACTTATGCTTTCGTTCTCTTTTTACATCGCCGCGGAATGGAATGGAAGCAACATTTTGCAACGAAATGGTTTATAGCATAATGAACTTTATGTCAATTGTATAACATATAAACTTAAATACGAACCAAAAAAGGGGAAGTAGCTGGATATTCCAAAACCAAAAAATCTTTCGAGGAATCCTCGCACATTCTCGAAAATTCCCCTGGCTACTGTCGTTGTCTTCTGTAGAATCCGCGGGAAGTGGCACGTACGGGGAGAGTCGGTCGGGTCGGTCAAATTAGTAGAAAATGCGTGAAAATTCTCGAGCATATGTCGAATTCGCGAGCGAATTCGCAAGCCTACACGCGTCATGAGGAAAAATTGACGCTTCCATTCCGCGGCGGTGTAAATTGAGTCTAACACTGAAGCTATTTTATTAAAAGTCGCGGGCCATCAAATCATCTACAAAAAAATAGTATAAAAATTATCGGGGTCAAATGACTCGAATTTAAAATTCATATTGGGTTCATTTGACCACTACCCGTCTCACCTAAATAATGTAGGTATTAGGGTCCGTTCACACTAACCGGCTCGGAGAGGAGAGCAGATTTTAGATCCATTTAAAATAGAGTTTTGTGTCATTGGCATAAGATTTACTTTAAAAATCTACATTGGCGCTCGAGCATGCTCATATAACAAAAGAAGTGAATTTTAAAAATAAACCTTATACCAATGATCCAAAACTCTGTTTTAAACACCATCAAAATCTGTTCGCCTGTATGAGCCGGTTCTGTGCGAACGGAGCCTTAGAAGTACTAGGAGTGCAGTAATTTTTTGCACTTATATAACAACTAGCGACCCGCCCCGGCTTCGCACGGGTGCAATGCTGATACTAAATGTACTACAGAAGGTCTTTGCGCTTTGTCCTATCCAGTCCTTCCCCAGTTATAAGCACACGCCGCCGGCTCCGCGGCCGGTACCGCCACAGCCGTTATGTCCCTGCATTTTAAATGTGTAATATCTTCTAAACTATTCATTTAAATTACATGCTGTGAAGGGCCATATTGATCTATATTAAATGCGCAATGTATTTAAGGTACTTAATTGGATAAGGATTAATTCTGTATTGCTTAAAATCGCTTCGTAAATAAGGCATTATTTCTTGTAAAAAGCAAAGGATAAAATAACGGTTATTGTGTGTTACCACTAAGAGATAGACATATACCATCGCGAACTTTTTTGTAGACCATTTTAAGGTGAACAATACTGTACTACATTATTTTGATCTATCTCGTTGGGTTCAGCCAGCGTTTGCAATGAAAGAGCAAAAAAATGTGTTTATTTACGACATCACATTAGAAACCTCTAAATTATCAGTGTTTTTCTACTATGTTATGCATATATTATACATATAAACTTTCCAGTTGAATCACTCTATCTATTAAAAATAACCGCATCATAATCCGTTGCGTAGTTTCAAAGATTTAAGCATACATGGGGACATAGGGACAGAGAAAGCGACTTTGTTTTATACTATGTAGTGATATTTAATATCTACCGATTTTTTTCCAGTCACCAATAGTCGTCTGGCGTATGAAAGCGCCGGAGAAGAAACCGCTCATCCGGCCTGAGAAACCGGAGGAGGTACGGGCGAAAGTCCGTCGCGGCAGTCAGAAGAAACAGCCAAGTCCAGTGCACGCTTTGGCTGAATTCCAGAGCCCCGCTGAAAGCGTCTAACGTAAGTAAAATAGTAGCCACCGGGGTTGCAACAACACAGGAGTTCAGTGGAGAGTGAAGTAGTGATATAGGTCCAGTAGCTGGATATTCCAAGTACAATACACCAGCTAGAACCGGATTTGCAGTCTTAGTTGCCCTAGCCTGTGTCTTAGCCGCTCTAGGCCGTGTCTTGGCCGCCCTAGGCAGTGTCTGTGCCGCCCTAGGCCGTGTCTTGGCCGCTCTAGGCAGTGTCTTGGCCGCCCTAGGCCGTGTCTTGGCCGCTATAGGCCGTGTCTTGGCCGCTCTAGGCCGTGTTTTGGCCGCCCTAGGCCGTGTCTTGGCCGCTCTAGGCCGTGTCTTGGCCGCTCTAGGCAGTGTCTTTGCCGCCCTATGCCGTGTCTTGGCCGCTCTAGGCCGTATCTTGGCCGCTCTAGGCAGTGTCTTGGCCGCCCTAGGCCGTGTCTTGGCCGCTCTAGGTCGTGTCTTGGCCGCTCTAGGCAGTGTCTTGGCCGCCCTATGCCGTGTCTTGGCCGCTCTAGGCAGTGTCTTGGCCGCCCTAGGCCGTGTCTTGGCCGCTCTAGGCAGTGTCTTGGCCGCCCTAGGCCGTGTCTTGGCCGCCCTAGGCCGTGTCTTGGCCGCCCTAGGCCGTGTCTTGGCCGCTCTAGGCCGTGTCTTGGCCGCTCTAGGCAGTGTCTTGGCCGCCCTATGCCGTGTCTTGGCCGCTCTAGGCAGTGTCTTGGCCGCCCTAGGCCGTGTCTTGGCCGCCCTAGGCAGTGTCTTGGCCGCTCTAGGCCGTGTCTTGGCCGCTCTAGGCCGTGTCTTGGCCGCTCTAGGCAGTGTTTTGGCCGCTCTAGGCAGTGTCTTGGCCGCTCTAGGCAGTGTCTTGGCCGCTCTAGGCCGTATCTTGGCCGCCCTAGGCCGTGTCTTGGCCGCTATAGGCCGTGTCTTGGCCGCCCTAGGCCGTGTCTTGGCCGCCCTAGGCAGTGTCTTGGCCGCTCTAGGCCGTGTCTTGGCCGCTCTAGGCCGTGTCTTGGCCGCTCTAGGCAGTGTTTTGGCCGCTCTAGGCAGTGTCTTGGCCGCTCTAGGCAGTGTCTTGGCCGCTCTAGGCCGTATCTTGGCCGCCCTAGGCCGTGTCTTGGCCGCTATAGGCCGTGTCTTGGCCGCCCTAGGCAGTGTCTTGGCCGCCTAGGCCGTGTTTTGGCCGCCCTAGGCCGTGTCTTGGCCGCTCTAGGCCGTGTCTTGGCCGCTCTAGGCAGTGTCTTTGCCGCCCTAAGCCGTGTCTTGGCCGCTCTAGGCCGTATCTTGGCCGCTCTAGGCAGTGTCTTGGCCGCTCTAGGCTGTGTCTTGGCCGCTCTAGGCCGTGTCTTGGCCGCTCTAGGCCGTGTCTTGGCCGCTCTAGGCAGTGTCTTGACCGCTCTAGGCCGTGTCTTGGCCGCTCTAGGCAGTGTCTTGACCGCTCTAGGCAGTGTCTTGGCCGCTCTAGGCAGTGTCTTGGCCGCTCTAGGCAGTGTCTTGGCCGCTCTAGGCCGTATCTTGGCCGCTCTAGGCAGTGTCTTGGCCGCTCTAGGCCGTATCTTGGCCGCCCTAGGCCGTGTCTTGGCCGCTATAGGCCGTATCTTGGCCGCCCTAGGCCGTGTCTTGGCCGCTATAGGCCGTGTCTTGGCCGCTCTAGGCAGTGTCTTGGCCGCCTAGGCCGTGTTTTGGCCGCCCTAGGCCGTGTCTTAGCCGCTCTAGGCCGTGTCTTGGCCGCTCTAGGCAGTGTCTTTGCCGCCCTATGCCGTGTCTTGGCCGCTCTAGGCCGTATCTTGGCCGCTCTAGGCAGTGTCTTGGCCTCTCTAGGCTGTGTCTTGGCCGCTCTAGGCCGTGTCTTGGCCGCTCTAGGCCGTGTCTTGGCCGCTCTAGGCAGTGTCTTGACCGCTCTAGGCAGTGTCTTGGCCGCTCTAGGCAGTGTCTTGGCCGCTCTAGGCAGTGTCTTGGTTGCCCTAGGCTGCTCTAGGCAGTGTCTTGGCCGCTCTAGGCAGTGTCTTGGTTGCCCTAGGCCGCTCTAGGCAGTGTCTTGGCCATCCTAGAAAATCATTGCGATGCAATCCGCCATCGTCTAAACATTTGCATGCACGGCACGGTCAAACATACGAGTATCTCTATAATATTTTTTACTCTTATTCTTCTCTTTCCAGGTGGCGCAACCCCCAACGTATTTATTTTAAAATATATAAAAAATATATACAATTAATGTATTCCAATTTGTGATTATTTAAAACAATATTAAAAATAGCTCGTATATTTAGTTTTAGTACTTATTATGTGTTAGTTTTTGTGAAATAATAATATTTACAATAGTTATTGCAGTCCCCATCGTACAGAATTTCTGTTTTTACAAGTTTTTATTTAATTACACCGTGGTGTCTGTAATAAAATTTTGCAAGTTGAATTTAATCCACTTCCCAGTTCCGATTGAGGTGCAATTTGGACCACTCGTTGGGTTTCCTGACATTGATATGATGAACCGTGATAATATTTCTGTTAATAACAAATGCTAAAAAATAGAATAAAATAAATATTTAATATCGAGCAAAAAAATCACGTTTGTTGTATGGGAGCCCTCCCATACAACAAACGTGATTTTTTTGCTCGATATTGATAACTGATAAGAGCAACAGGTTTGAAATATTCATAGAATATGTAGTTATATAATCACTTTAAAAATAAATAATTAAATTAAAATAAAACAAATATTTAAGGAGATGTCCCATACCACAGACGTGATTTTTTTGCCGATTTTATAGATAATGCTACGGAACCCTTCGTGCGCGAG
Source organism: Hypsopygia costalis (assembly GCA_937001555.2). Lineage (NCBI taxonomy): Eukaryota > Metazoa > Arthropoda > Insecta > Lepidoptera > Pyralidae > Hypsopygia > Hypsopygia costalis. The sequence continues at coordinate 4,834,909 of OW443355.2, forward strand.
TCCATTCGCACTTGGCCGGTTTTTCAATAATCAACTAACAGAAGCTTAAAAAAATATATTATTGTTTATACTATTTAAGAAATATATATTGATATTGCTTCACATACATCTTATTCGCTCTCTCTTTCTATTTTTTTTCCATTGTCATTTAATAGTGACTGTGACCGGGTCCAAGTATGCATATAATTATATGCGTACTTGGACCCGGTTCAAATTTGACATGAGGGTCGTTTGAACCCGTTAACTGATATCCAGTTTTTTTTTTTTCATTTTTTCTTTTTAGGCAAGGCCATTTTACCCCGTCCCCTATTTCCTATATTCCCGTAATTTTGAAGTTGTAAATATTATTGTTTTATAAATATTATACCTACTTAAAATTTGACGTTTTTGCCAAAATTGAGATTTTTTTGCTGGCGGTTTTTTTTAGAAACGATCACAAGTTGGCTTAAATCTACGAATAAATCGAAAGTAACGCCGTTGTCCTAGGTAAGCGACACATTGCGATACGTCGTACGTGAAAGCGATGCTGTTTCAACAAAAGATTTATGCGGTCGCGTAATTCGGACTTGTTTTTCGTGCAACGAGCAGTAAAAATGAGACTTCACTAGACAGCAGAATGCTCAGTGTGAGTTTTTTGCTCACATTCGAACGTGTTAACGTTTACAAGCCGACCGAATTGAGAAAAAGTTTCACATTGTAAATTTAATTTACATATCCAAATTAGCCGGGTTGCTCACTTCAAAATGTTTGCAAGTAAACCACATAATTTTGATATGTACCACGCGTCTTATAAATTCTTCTCTATTTGGTCGGTTTGTTTACGTTGACACGATCGAACGCGAACAAATAACTCGCACTAAGCATTCTTAATAATTTCTTTTTTAAATTCAGTATTAATAGTTACTATAAGTATATCAATTGAGAAAAAAAATGTATTTACTTGCAAATTTATGATCGTTTTTAAAAATATATAGGATGTATAAGGAATGATTCTATTAATAAACAACTTTTACTATGGAATTGACATAGAAATGACAAAAAAAAAACGTCACCATACAAAATTTTGTATGGAATGTAATCTTTGAAATTTTAGTACATAGTAAAAGTTATTTTAAATATTGATGAGATGACATCCTGTATGGGTATTAGAATGAATGTTTGAACAATAAGGCAGCCAAATTTTACACATAGACAATATGTATTCTTTTTTATATATATAAAATAATGTTAGTTAACGCCGGCGACTTTGTTCGTAATATAAGTGTACGGAACAGACTGATAAATCGTGTGTTAAAAAAACCTACTTAATTATTTTGTAAACCTCTTGGCTGTTTTCGACCGAAAACAGTCTTTCGCAGAATAGAGGTCTTCAAGTAATAAACTCAAAAACTACGGGTGAGCCGTACAACCGTAATAAAATTTATGAAAAAAAATATGATATTTCTCTAAACCGATTAAAAAACCAATTCAAAAGAACTGAATCTGTATTCGAATTACTTCGAACCGGTGTAAAAACATAAACCGGTTATGAACCATGCTGTCGGGTACTTTTGTGTCAGGGCTTATGAAACTCATAAATCTCATTATGCTTGCATCACCCAAGTCGTGATTTTTCTGTTTGTTATTAATCAGAAAATCCAAATACATGATCTCTTGTGTCTGCTATGAGGGACGCGTAAGTAGGTACGACTGGTCCCATCAAATAGATTATTATTAATCGGTTTTATAAATTTTTACCGGTTTAAATGTTCCGATTTATTTCCACTCCGTAAATTACAAGAAAACTGTTCGTACCTAAATAATAAACGGTTTATTGTAAAACGGATTTCAAGCCCTGGTTTTTGTTAATGTACTGTATTTGTTATCTATGTTATAAGAATGGTACTGCAAATCGGATCGGGGGTAGCACAAATAATTCAAATCAACTCAGGATCAAATTAGTGCAAGCTACAACATCGCGTAATTAACCGGTTTTATTAATTTTTACCGGTTTAGAATCTTCTGATTTAGTGCCACTCTAGAAGACATTACAAGATAACCGTAACTAAATTAAGCTTTATTCTGAACCGGTTTTTAAGTTTTGGTCTTTGTTTAATAAATATTGTGTACCCGTATTATTACGAACGAAGTATCCAGCAATATAGTTAATTTTTAAGAATAATAAATAAGATATAACACTGAAAAGTATTACGCATTTACATTAGAATATTTAACGAAAATTAATTAAGCTGTTCGGAAATAAAGTGGAATTTTATTAAATATTAAATTCACTTAACACACACTTAACAACAACACTTAACAAGTCGGTAGTTATGTGATTTTCTTCATGCTAGTGAAGTTTTATAAATTTTTACCGGTTTAAATCTTGCGATTTATTTCCACTCCGTAAATTACAAGAAAACTGTTCGTACCTAAATAATAAACGGTTTATTGTAAAACGGATTTCAAACCCTGGTTTTTGTTCTTCATGCTAGTGAAGAAAATTACATAACTACCGACTTGGGGAGTCACTTGGTAACCCCGAATACATTATTAATAGGGCTTTAATAATTCTATAATATTTAAAAAGTAAAACTTGAAATAATATCAAATTAAACAAAAACAAGCCCTCTTTTCTTCGCGCTTGCGTCAAGGTCGCCTACGTAAGAATCTTTAAGTAAGTCGATTTTTTTTATACTAATATTGACTAAATGACATAATAAAAAAATCAATAATGACATGAATCTAGAAATAACATTAAACATAGGTAACAAAAAATACTGAAAATCCCGAGTTTCGTCTGGATAGTTCTAATTTTCCGGACATAATTTCAGATTTTTCTTACGGAATAACGTAGTAACTGAAATATCCGCGCGGAATATTTCCTATGGCACTTTTTTGAATAAAGTATAGAAGTTGTTACACGCAAAGGTATTCCATCCCGCAAAGTGAAAACATACAAATCAGCGGAAAATTCCGGACGGATATTCCGGTGCGTTTTTGGTTACGTTTAGTGAGGAACGTCTCCTGGTGACATCAAAAGAAAACATCCTGATACATTTTTATTAAGTTTTTTTTTAATACAATTTGTTAAAATTCCGCTTTATATCAAAGTTTCGACGAATAATATGTTAAAATCCCCATCGATTTTTATAAGAACAGCTCAAAATTACTACGAATATACGTAGCTTTAGTATTTTACATTTTATAATAGTTAATTACATAGTTAAATATTATAACTGCATCAATCGAAATTATTTTAATTAAAACTTTTCGTCTCATCCGTACAATAAAACCCGATCTGTATTGTTCGTTCACTTTCGTACGTTTTTATCGGGAACTAATGTTAGATTGAACGTTATTTGATTCTAAATATCGGAAGATAAATGCAATAAGAAAATTCTAAGTATGAAGAATTGATATTCCTTACAATCTAGCTATCTTAACACGTTTTTGCTCCATGATCACATCGGACTCTGTTCCACGGATGACTCGTTTTGTAGTCATAATGACTTAAAATATTACACAATTTGATCTATATTTTGCGTTCATCTGACATTAGTTAGTCCATGCAACTGCCAGCTGGCACTCTTTTGCATGAACGTTTCCGAGCTTGTATTTGCGTTACCTTGTCATTATCAGCCTGTATCTGTTTAGATATAGGCCTTCCCCTAATGCTTTCCATGCGACCTTACGCTTTCCGCTTCCAACTGCTTTTTTTGAGGTCATTGGTCAAACCAGGAGTGGGGGGGGGGGGGTTCTTCGTCGTCTCCCGTACTCGGCCTCCTTTCCAAGACTTCTAGAATTGCTATGGCATCGAGCTCCTAACGTTAGAAATAAGAATATTTCACGTCACTGTGACTGGCCTTTAGACTTTAGGCTTTTAATGCCTTATTTGCCATATTGCTGCCTCTCACATTGCCAAGAGGGGAAGTCAAATTCCAAAAGCTTCTTACTCCTACTAATTTCTTCTGTTTGAATTCGTTGTGAGTTCCAAGGCAGTCGTAGTCTTACCCCCAGGACTGCAGTGGACTTCACTGTTCATTGCCTTTTTTGGTTGTCGCCGCTGTTAATCCTGGCTACACAGGAGACACAGTGGAGGGAATGTGCGGTGGGCACCCGTCCCGTAACTAGCACGATCACATCTATGTACTTATTTCAAAATTATAAATACCAATGAAAAAAGAATGTAAAATAATTTCGATTGATTTAGATTTTTTGTATAGCAATGTTGTAGAAGTTAAACTAACATTATGTACTGTTCAAATTATATAGACTTATTGTGGGATACAAAAACATACATATAGGGTGTAATTTTAAAGAGCGGTCAAATAAATAGAATCGATTGTGTAGTTGTTCCTGATCATGAAACAATAAAAAATAACTATACCTTAAAAAAACATCAAAATCAGTGTAGTTTTTGTAGTATCTATCATTTTAGCGTATACTGTAATGTTGATAACATTTCATTGAAGCGACAACCGCGAGCGCGCAGAGCGCATGCGTGTCAACCACACGTGTCTCCTACCTACATAGTAAACTTGAATCTCGGAGATAAACAAGAAATCTTTCGACAGCCATACCGAGTTTATGGTTGATTAATTTTTAGGTTTTATTATTGATTCGTGATTAATTCTAACAACATAATCGTGTCCTTGAATTTTGTCCACCCTTTAAAAATACAGCCTGTGTATAAGTACATTTTAAACGCATAGTGTATATTATACCAAATTACGAAGTCAACCGACTATGGGCCGACGTAATACGTACTCACACACCCATATCTGTCTATATAATTTGAATATTCAAAACTTTAATATAAGTCTTAAAATGTATTTTTTAAGTTACGAAGTTGTCCTATAGTCTTGTTTCAGTTATTCAACTCTTTCATACAATTAGGGGAATACGAAAAGCTGTTGAGTTTATACAACTTTAACATTTTGTTCTTAACAAAAACAAACATATTCACGTATAAAATCAATTTCATTGGTCGATAAGCCAGTCGATACAATGGTATGCGGGAACTCCTTTATTCTTTATTGCACAACAACTAAATACAGAAATTAGTGAACAGCCATACAAAGGTGATCTTATCTCTTCATGAGATTTCTTCCATATTTTTAATAAACTACCAGAATACATTCGACTACTACCATATAAAAAGTTTGTAAAAGTTCTACGTGATATTTTGTCTGAAAAACGATATTATTCTGTGAGAGAATTCCTAGACGACGTAATTGAGAAATAATTAACAATATTTAAATAAATTCTAATTAATATGTAACATTTTTGTAATTTAATAGTATATAATTAATAACAAATTATGACAATTGTACGAAATTTAATATTTGATTTGTATAAATTAAATATTTGCATGCTATCAAAGTAGCAGATTTAAGGATGCTATATATTATAAATTTAACACCAGTTTGTACCTTTATCTATGCAAATAAACTCATTCATTCATTCCAGCCATCCCGATTGTGCATAAAGAAATGTTACATGGCTGCGATTCAAGCAAGCGATGCATAACTATTTTTTAAACTTATCAGTCGTCATGAGTAAAGTAATGTTCCTTTAGCGTCTTTCCCTCCCCGCTGGAATAACTATACAAGTAACCACGTGCTAGACCGACCAAGCTATGTTAGTTTGGCAGGTCGCATGCGGGTATATCCCGCAAACGTGAAAACGTGCAATGGGCGTGAAGAGGTTTATACAGTGATGGCCCTGGTGTTACAGGCGTTCATAGGCTATGGTAGCTGCTTTCCATCAGGCGGGCCGTATGCTTGTTTGCCACTTAAGTTGTATTAAAAAAAAACGTGGAATTGCTCCACTATGTGTTCCCGCATGTGGGCACTATTGTTATGCCTTAGTAGAAAGTCTCCATGCATGCCGCTTGCGGGCAATATCGACCAATGAAGTTGGGTACATAAATAAAAGCTCAAATGCACTTCCTTATTGCTGCCGAAAAATATCGGGGAAAACTGGAGGTGCATCCTAATGAACTGGCTGCCAAGCTGACAACACGGTGTTATCGGAAGCGACTCAAAAGGAAGGATATCCTGATCGATGAGAAATGAGTAGAGGTTCTCACTGGAGGACTCACTCTAAACGTGACTGCAGCCTCCATCACATCTGCTTAAAGCACAAATTATTGCTGATTGCAGATACAACTCAAAGGAAAAAAAAAATGCACTTACGGGTTTTGAAAAAAAATTGGGCAATGCGTATTTCGATTGTATTATATAATAATATGACCTCCGTCAACCCGCAGATGAGCAGCGAGGAGTATGCTCTAAACCCCTTCGATTGAAAGGGAAATTCAATAGTGGGTTGATGCTGGTAACCTTCAAAAACAGAGTCCATCAGGTGACCCACATGCTAGCTTACCCAGGACACCAGCTTTTTTTTTTTTTTTTACGCTTCACGCGCGCGATGGACAACCTTCCGGAGGAAACTACGGGAAGGAGGTGGTGAATCCTCATGGATACCAACGTAGCATAAGGTTACGTTGATTATGTCGGACTCTTACCGACTAAACACCACCTAGGGACTGCTTTTAGCCTTGCGGGGCCTTAAAAGCTTCATCTAAGCGATCGCTCGTAGGGAACGAGCGACGCAGGGGACACCAGCTGGTCACGTAGTCGTGGTGTACCTATGGGTCGAAGCGGTTTCCTAATGCGTTTGAGCTCTTCGATCCAAAGCAGACGTGCAAATGTTAACACAGATGAAGCAACTGAATGCACTGCTCGCGTAAAATCTGTTTCCCTGAGGGTCGTTGTGTTCTTTCGAAGGAGCTAGAACAGAGTGCTTCGTGTTAGTTTTTTTTTCACATTCAAACGTGTTAGCGTTTACAAGCCGACCAAATTGAGAAAAAGTTTCATATTATGAATTTACCAGACGCATGTTACATATTCAAATTAGCCGGGTTGCTCACTTCAAAATGTGAGCAAGTAAGCCACATAATTTTGATATGTAACACGCGTGTTATAAATTCACAACATGAGAGTTCTTCTCTATTTGGTCGTTTTGTTTACGTTGATATGATCGAACGCGAACAAAAAACTGCACTACGCTCTCAGGAAGAAAGAATCAGACCGCAGTTATATTAACTATAGGACAACAATTAATTTGATTGTGATTGTTTATACAAAATCGAAATTATTTTCCTATTATATTGTTTTTTGAAAAATTTTTAAATGTCTATTTAGATTTGTACCCGGTGGATGTTTTTGCAATTTTCCAGTTTTCTACAAATTTAGATATTTAGTTTTAATATAATGGATTGTATGCTATAATATATTTTGTTTTATTTTCGACTGAAGACCCGAAACTCTACGATGTTATAATATTTGATATCACTATCGTACTTGATTGAATTCTCCATAAATTAAAATTCCATCTATATTATCTTGATAATTTGCGATCTACTACAGTACGTTTCCTAAGACATATATACCACGATCTGTGGAAGCAACTTCCCTCGGCAGTATACTTAAATAAATACGACATGGGAGTCTTCAAGAACACAGTCGATTTTTCCCTAAAAAGGCGGGTAACGGATCAGCGACCGGAGAGGCAATTCTCGTAATTAAAATATAGTCAAAATTCAGTTTCAATTCAGTCTCGATCTCACAAATGTCACATTTGGTATTCTCGTAACACAATATGTAACTTCAAAATTAATTTTAAGCGGGATTATGTCGAAATATTAGTGAAAATTATACAAACTAAGAATGTTACTTTGCCAACAACAAGAATTGATAATAATTAATTAATGAAATCAAGTATATAATTTTAGTCAATTCACAATTCAACCTCGATTCGGTCTACTTTCAATCTGCAATCGTAGAAAAAATACGAGAATTGGCCTTCTGTTTGGTGTTGCCGATTTCTATAGGCGGTAGTTACTTTCATGTACACACAGTTGCTTGGCCCCTTCTCATATAAAAAATGTGAAGTGTACAGATAAAACTGGAGAGATTTCAGATGTAAGGGGGCCATTCATAAATTACGTCACACGTCAAGAGAGTTAAGGAGGGGGGTCGATGAAGTGTGACATTGTGTGACAAGGGGGTGGGAGGGGTCCTAAATTTTGTGACGTGACATTTCAAAATCTATTGTAATCTAAGTGTTAACACGAACTTTGAACTATTAACGAAAAACTCAAAAACATTTGCAACTCTAGATATAAATTTGCAAACTAAGTGACGTCACACTAGGGAAGGGGGGGAGTGTCACAAATGTGACCAGGCGTGACATGGACGGGGGGAGGGGTAAAAAAAACATGAAAGTCGTGTGACGTAATTTATGGATTATCTAAGTATCTATTATTATTAAATTCTAAGTGGTTTATCAACATCTTTGAACCAAAGCAAACTTCACCTGCACTCTGCTGACTGACAAACGAAGCTCTGGCGAAAAGAGATGTAGGGAGGGTAATTGTAAGCTACCCGACTGGGGAATGTACCTCCACCTCACAGAATACCGCAGCCAAATGACAATTCCCTTGAGGGTTGCTGTGTTCCTGCGAGTGAGTGAGATCACCAGAAAGGAGATGTTGCGTTAGCAGCGTGAGTGGCGGTGCGCGAGCGATATTTTATGTTGCGAGCGTTAATATTGCTACGGCAAACGGCTATCTATATATATATATATATATATATATATATATATATATATATATATATACATCAGGCGGGCTGTATGCTTGTCTGCCACCCGACGAAGTAAAAAAAAGAGACCTATCTTCGTGTGTTCTACCGATTGTACAATGAGGTGTGTTCAGAGGAGTTGTTTGACATGATGCCCACGGCCTTCTACAGTCGCACCGCTCCTCGCCATCGACAGGGAATTCATCCTCACATTAGAACCGAAGTGATCACGTACTGTGCGGTTCCAGAGAAGTTTTCTCCCGCGTACTGTCAAGCTGTGGAATGAATTGCCTGACGAGGTTTTCCCAGGAGACTACAGCAAAAGGTTTGTCATCGGTGTGAAGAGGTTTTAGAGAGTCGCAACGCACAAGTGATGACCCTCGCGCGACCATAGACTGCGCGGTGACCGCTTCCGATCACTGTCAAAACTTGGTGATGATAATTTCCATGGGCGGTGGTAATTGCTTTCTACCAGGTGATCCATATGATCGTTTGACCCGTCATAAATTAAAAAAATACAATTTCAAAGATATATCATATAATATTTAGCTCCTAGATGTATAATCGATCATATTTATATTACATACAGCCTTATGCTTACCTGCCAAAGACGTTCTATAAAAAAAATCCAGTCCAGTGGGGGGTCCAGCTCCATCCAGGGGGTAGGGAGGGACGAATTTCGCACTGGTACCCACCGGACACTACTAAATCTACTCATCCGTACAATAAAATCTGATGGTTGGTAGCTCACTTTCGTGCTTTTTTATAGGGAGCTAATGTCAGATTGAACGTTATTCGATTCTGAATATCGTATTATAATATAAATAAAGGGTGTGCCTTATTTCGGCACTGCCCAGGTCTCAGATCTTGATTTTAACTAGACAAAAAATTTGTCGAAATTTGTCGCCCAAAGGAAAAAATTTGCCGCTCTCCCGTTAAAGAGCTATAAGGATTTTTTTGTGGCAGTGCCGAAATAAGCTTATATCAGCATACTTTCTTTCTTACAAAAAAAACCTTACAGTTCTTTAACGGGAGAGCGACAAATTTCTTCCTTTGGGCGACAAATTTTTTGTCTAGTTAAAATCAAGATCTGAGACATGAGCAGTGCCGAAATAAGGCACACAAATAAAGGTGAAAGAATTACTTCGATAGCACAAAAATCTCTCGAGATATGTTCATTTGAAAATCATCATTTTTGACTTTCCCGAAAACGCTCCATACAACAGGCTACTGAATTATGACGTCACAATTTTGTATTTTGTATGCATCAAATCCGAAATTTGTACGACAGCTATGTTAAATATTACGTTTATGTAATTGGTATCATAATAAAAGTTACAGTATTCTTTATTGCTTCCCCAATGGAAATATTTTTTTTTTTATAATTTCATACTTTTAAAATAGACTTCCCGTCAAACTTTGATCGACCCTAAAATAAGTCGGACGGAAGATATTAGAATAACAGTTTGCAGATCTTTATAGTATTGTGTATTCTACGATATTGTTAAATAATTTATACAATTTTTGAACATTGTCAAGTAGCATAGTCTAAAAACGTTTGTCTGAAGAATTCATATTCCATAACTAGTCTAGCTAGCTTAGCACTCTGTTCTATGATCATATCGGCCTGTGTTCTACGGATGAATCGACATAGGTATTGATAAAAGAAATTAAAAACTATCTATGTACACAAATATTTATTTCCTTATACAACCTTACAACTAATTCAACAGCCTATATGGTCCACAAATAAAGATCACAATTTCCTTTTTGAGTACATTCAAGTAAGGACCTTATACAAATTCTATGGACATTATAAAACACATATAAAAGTCGAGAAAAAAAACAACCATTTTATTTAAAAACATGTTTACATTTACATTCTATGATTTAAATTTTACAAGCTGACTCGACATACGTTATTCTATCTTCACAAATTAACAATGAATACTGAATACGAATTGGTTTCGCGCAATCTGTCAAATTACTGACAGTTTTGTCAAACGACATTTTCCGCGCAACTTTCTTTATTTTTTTTTCTTTCATAATAACCTTCTGACAATAACATATAGGTACAACATAAAAATAAATAGCGAAATCAGTCCAGCCGTTCACGCGTGATGCTGTGACCAAATAGGAATTAATACTATCTTTACACTTCCACTTTATTAGAATTATTTTATTTAGTTCAGTAAATGTTTATACATTTACATAACTAAATAAAATTATTTTATTTCACATTATTTTGGGAAATAATGTGAAAAGGAATGCGGATATTTTGGGAAAGGGAAGTTTCTAACCCGGAAATAAGTCGCGTTCTGTCGCTCGTCCACCAGGGAAAGGAGATTTTGGGAAATAACTTGAAAAGGAATATTTTGAGAATGTCGCATATAATGGAATGCGGACATTTTGGGAAATGGATTTTCTAACCCGGAAATAAGTCGCGTTCTGTCGCTCGTCCACCAAAGGTTATTAATTATTATAAAGCGGCATTCAGGGAATGGAGACATTTTGGGAAATGTAAAAAGGAATAATTTGAGTAAGTGGCATAATGGAATACGGACATTTTGAGAAAGGGATATTTCTCACCCGGAAAAAAGTCGCGTTCTGTCGCTCACCGCCCAAAGGTTATTATAAAGAAGTAATTAATCGATCAAACTTTAATTCTCTTACTTGCATGCCCCGATTCCTCACCAAAAATAACATCACCCAAGTCCCTTTTAACAGAATTCCTCCTAGTGTTGCCATCAATGTTTTCTTTGTCTTTAGTCTTTTTCCCTTTACCTTTACCCTTCTCCCCATTTTTGGGGTAATAATCCTCCATTTTATGGCTATCTTCCCCAGTCAGAGGCAACAATTCTATAGATTCGTCTAATTCTGTGTTTTTTGGACATTCCGGTTGGGATTCTTCTTCGTCTGATTCAATTACATTTCGTTTTGGTTTTGATTTTGAACTGCCCGCTGAAATATAACATACAGTATGGTAAATTGAGGAACTCTATAGCTTTTTTTTTTTATACTACGTCGGATGGCAGACAAGCATACGGCCCGCCTGATGTGTAGCGGTTACCGTAGCCATATTAACGCTCGCAACATAAAATATTGCTCGCGCGCCGCCACCGCCGCTGCGAGCATCTCCTTCCTTTCTTATTGCGTTGCGGGTGTCAGTATAATCAACCACGCTAGACCCAAGAACACACATCACCTTGCAACTTCATTGTTCCTGCCATTGTTATGCGGACGATCTTCAGGTCACTTTATCATCAGGCACATAATAGATACAGGCAATTTGATCTACACTACTTTGCGTGCTTCCGCCACCAATTAGTTCATGCAAACTACTGCCGGCCGGCACCCACCCACTACCGTTAGTAGTTGCATGCGACTGCCGTGGCTGCTTTGGTCGTCTCTGCTCCAGCTGCTGTGGTCGTCTCGGCAAATCTCCAACATCTGAAACAGAAGATACATGCGACCGCCACTGCCCCGACTGCCATTGAATTAGTGGCGGGAGCACGCAAAGTAGTGTAGATCAAATTGCCTGTAAATTTGACTTCCGCAAAATAACACCTGAATCAATTAACTACATAATAGATAATCGAGTAGCGATGGCGTAGTTGCCGAGGAGCTAGATGGCGTCGTTGTCTAATCGCGTGTCAGTCTAATCAAACGTAAGTTAAGCAACGTTGACCGTAGCCTGTCCATGGATGGGTTTATTTATCTCGAGCTCCTCCGTGCTTGGGAAGACACGTTAAGCCGTCGCTCTCGACTGTTGTCATTAGATGACAGTCGTTAAGCCAAGTCAGTGGCCTTTAGGCGGCTTGAAAACAGTGGCCTCTGCCCTCTGCCACCCAAAGTTGTGCAGTGTGGTAGAGTACGCTCTAAATGAATAAAAAGAAATACGAAACAGAAAATCGTGGGAAGCAATCGTACATGTTTTCCACTTCACTTTCGTTCTTTTTCCTTATTTTTTGGGGATTTATTGAATTCAGGAAAAATACCATTAAAAAAAGTTTAATGGTATGGTGGCATATTTGGGATGTAAGTGGTTGATCAACATCTCTGAACCAAAGCAACCATCACTCTCACTGGCACGTGGTGCATCCTGCTGACTGACAAACGAGGCTCTGGCGAAAAGAGAGGTAGGGCATTGCGTAATTTTTAGGCTGCCCGACTGGGGAAGTACATCCACCTCATAGAACACCGCATCTAAATAACAATTCCCTTGAGGATTGTTGTGTTCCTGCGAGTGAGTGAGGTCACCAAAAAGAAAGGAAGGAGTATATTAAATTAAATTATTAAATTAATATTGTCAGACAAATTACACGGCGCCATCTAGCCCCAAAGCACAGTATAAGTAATAGTACTAACGTACAGTATGGACACTCTCTGCCGCTCTCACTAGTCGACCTCACCTCCCCTATGGAACCGATTTGGAACCGTTCGCAATGGATGCAACAACCTACAAAATGACGTCGCTCGTATTTTATTCTCCATTCAATTTAAAAGATCGGAGTTACTTGTGCAGTGGATGGATGTCTCAACACATGGAAAGTCAAAAAAAGAAATTTATTCGATCTCTTTGTATGAAATAAAGTACTGATTTTTTTATAAATTACCTAAAAAGCATGCGGCAGCCATAGTTTCATCATAACTAATTCATGTCTGTCAAAGTAGGATACAAAATACAATTAACACGAGATGAGAAAAGGTTAGCATTTTAGCAGATTTATGTCTCAAAGAGCAAGTGAGTGCGCAGACGCGGAATTGACATTGCTGTCACTTGAGTTATGGTGGTTTATTGTTAATGTTTACAATTTTCTTATTTACATTTCAATGTTTATTGTGCGTGATGTTATGTGTGGTATTAGTTTTAAATTAAGTTTGTTCCATGTGAATATGAAAATGAATCAAATCATTGCGCATGCATTTTTATTAATAGTAAAAAGCTACAATTAGTGAGAATGAAATGGTTTGACCATTACAATGAACCGGTGTTCGGAAGGCGAACGTTCGATTTACTGGTGATTAGAAAATATAAAATTTTGGGTAGCAATGGCAATTATACAAGGCGTTTTGTAAATATTGGCTAAAGTCAGTGTAGTGTATTTACTACGTTTTTTTTTCTTCACTACGCCCACTTGATGTGAAGCGGTTACCGTAACCATATTAACGCTCGCAACATTAAATATCGCTCACGCGCTGCCATTCTCGCTGCCAACGCAGCAACTCCATTCTCTCTGGTGACCTCACTCACTCGCAGGAACACAACAACCCTCAAGGAAATTGTCAATTGTCGAAGCCGCGTCATTGACCGCTACGCAACCGAGCTCGTCAATAGCAAGTATAGGCTGGCAACGGAATGGCGACCCCTTGGTGCTGCTGATCTCCATGGGTGGTGGTGATTGCTTTCCATTAGGTGATCCAGATGCTCATTTGCCACCATCTCTTATAAAAAAAAGCATTAACTTTGGCAGAATAGATGATGATTAACTATTAACACTCTCTCTAAATGTTTTAACGTACCAGCTACATCTATTTCAGCATCCTCAGCATCAGAAACCCGTCCATTAGTCTCTTTTGTGATGAAGAAATTGGTGATGGGACGCTGCCACTTCGGTGTTTCTCGGGGACAAACTGAATTGCCTCCAGAGGCACTACGAGCTGTTCGGTCAGAACTGCCTGCAAACATTAATTATATCTTGCTGTATACTTGCACAACAAGAGGTAAGTAATTGGATAGTCCCAACACACATTTGCACCACTGTGTTCTTTGTAGCCAGGGGTAACAGCGGTGACCAAAGTGGGCAAAAAGTTGATGATCAATAAAGTCCACTGCACAGCGACTGATCAACATTTCTGACCTAGGCTAATTATGAGGACGAGATCACCGAATGATTCGAGTGACAGTTTAGTTGAAATATGCAGGGTAATTGCAATGATGCTAGATTAATAGTGCATGGGAAGACATGATTTCAGCGCGCTCTTCGCGCCCTAGGCTGCAGCCTAATTAGCCTAAGGGTTAATCAGGCCCTGCCACTGCAGTCCCAGTGGTAAAAACAATAGCTGCCTTGGTCCTCACAACATATTAAATTAGAAGAGACAGGTAAACACATATTCGCACCGCTGCCTCCTGTGTAATCAGGGGTAACAGGGTGAGCAAATTGACAAAAAAAACAATAAAGTCCACTGCCCCCCCCCCCCCCCCCCCCCTCCCGAGGTACAAAATAATGCTGCGTTAGAACTAGAAAAAATTAAGATTAGGAAGCTTTCGAAATTTGGCTTCAACTCTTCACAATGTGAACTATCTTAAAAAAAAACACTTAGTCTGCCCAGAGGAATTGCCCGTTATTTAGATAATGTAATAACTTAATTCTTTCCACCCACTTTAATGGTCTCAGCCAGATTATTTGGCTTCAGATTATCTCATTGAATGGGGCGAGCAGTATACTTATACGCCAAAGTCATTCTTGGAAATACATAGGCTCCAAAACAACTGAACCGATTTTGGTGAAACTTGTCACAATTAAATACCTCGACATGCTTGAGGTTTGTGTCGAAAAAAATTGAGATCGATCATGTCCTTGAGGAATGATCATCAAATACATTTTCCATTGATATCAATGGATCACTCAGTGAATCTAGTCAATCCACTCAACCTCGATTTCGGCCCCGTGGGCTAAAATCCGGCATAATTAATGTGTCAAACTTATTTACGCACATTAGAATAAAACATTCTGTTTATCTGTATTGATAGATATGGGCCTGGAAAGGGATACATTACCTGATGAACTGGAGTTGCTAGGTGGTGGAACAACGCTACACCGTGCCTTGCTGCTTTTTCCGGATGATACTGAAAGCCAATTAATTATTCATAATTGGGTTTTGTAAGTTAGATTAGGTATTAAAGTAAAGTGCAACACGAGTCATATCGTAACGCGATATTATATATTTGATGTAATTTTAAGATTTCCGTAGGTTAGATGCAAACAATAATCAGAAATGATCACAAAATTATACAAATGATGCTTACCTTTTGCTCCAACGGAAGCTTTAGTTCGGGCCATAATAATTTACGTAGTCTCGAATTTTAAGGTTGTAAAAATGTACTAAAACTTTTTTGTAAAAATAATTACCAAAATTTCGCAACAAAAATGCCGCGAAAACGGTGTTTGTTTTGTTTGTTTGGCAATTTACCAATTGGCATTGGCATGTGATGGGAATGTGACATTTCTCAGTTTTCGACGTTTTCGTTTTATTTAATTTTTTTCTTAAAAGTTTACACCTCTGGATACTAGGCATCTCTTACAATCTCAGATTCATTTATTTCTTGATAGCTTGGATATTTTGAAGAATATTAAACTGGGACTCCTGCAAATGTTTTTAAGAAGCTTGACAATACCTTATAAGTTAAAGTCATGCCACTTTGTTTCGATGTTTGTGCAGGAGACTCGGCTCCACACAGTATGCTTCGATTTTGGCTTCAATTCCCGTAAATATTCAACAAGTACATTATTGCAGCGACTTAATTGGGTATTTGACTAACATTTTTTTCTGTTTGATATGTAGGGACGTCTCCATAATATAACCATAGGTGAAAGAATTACTTCGATAGCACAAAAATCTCTCGAGATATGGTAATTTGAAAATCACAATTTTTAGACTGCCCCAAAACGCTCCATACAAAAGACTACTGAATTATGACGTCACAGATCTGTATTTTGTATGCATCAAATCAGAAATTTGTACGACAGCTATGTTAAATATTACGTTTATGTGATTAGTATCATAATAAAAGTTATAGCATTTTTTATTGCTTCTCCAATGGAAATATTATTTTTTAATAATTTCATACTTTTAAAATGGACTTTCCCGCCAAACTTTGATCGACGCTAAAAAAAGTCTGACTGAAGATATTAGAATGAAAGTTTGCAGATCTTTATAGTTTTGTGTATTTTACGATATTGTTAATTTATTTGTACAATTTTTAAACATTGGAAACAACCCAATTGTTGAAATATTTTGGATACATTCACACGACGACAACTCAATTGGATTTCTTCACGTTTACCATTTCTCCATATCTATACTTGATACTCATTCACACGAGGACCATACAATTCAATTGTAACTTACAAATTATAACATACAGAATGGTCCTCTTGTAAAAGATCGTTTAAACTGGAAAAATGCGAATCTAACGCAGCGTTTAAACCACATCGGTGGTTTAAACGCTAACATTCAACGGAAACAACTGGCGTTCACCATGGATGTAAATATCTAACACTAAGGAGACAGGAGACCTAAAACAGTGTTTGTTTGTATGTTTGTAAAATCTTTATTGCATTAAATATTACATAACACAGTTTGTAGTGACTCATAAGACATAGTTATCAAGGGCGGACTTATCCCTATAAGGGATCTCTTCCAGTCAACCTTTGAGTCCTTGAAAGGAAATTGTGAATTGGCGGCGAAGATAATAAACAATTAAATAATATAGGTACTTACGTAATATAAAAAAGACAAAACATACATTTGAAACACAAGAATATATAGTATAAAACTATTATTATCATTTGTACATACGTGGATATTACGATATGGATATGATATGGATATGATGAATCGATGTGTTAGGTAACAGTGAGTTTGTTACCTAACACATCGATTCCAATAAGATGAGATAATGAGATGAGATTGGCTGGTTTAGTCCGCCGACTAGAAGTGGACGTTAAAAGTTATAACAACTAAATTATTATGTCAATTAAATTAAACGTATAACATTGTTAAAACGTACAACACAATATTAACGTTCTGATAAATATAATTAATTAATTGCATTATTTACTGCTATCAACTCTTCATATCAATATCAATTATTATATCCAACGTCACGATTTGTTAAAATTAACTCTTTTGGATGGAAAGTTAATAAAAATAACTCGTAATTTCCTTGATTTGTCATCAAGGAAATTACGAGTTATTTTTTTGTGCCATAGACCACAAAAAATTAACTATATGCCATAGATAACAAAAAAAACTGACCTCCACCAACCCGCAATTGAATAGCGTAGCGCAGGATGCTGTTCAAGTGGGGGGAGACCCGTATCCCAACAGTGCAAAAACATTAAAGAGATTTGTGTTAAAGACCTTTATTGTCAGAGCTTTTACTATGTCATCTTTCTTCAAAATCAGTCTTATCCGTTTCATTAAAAAACTTTTCTATATCCGACAAATAGGTTTTTGTTGATGGGTCCTCGTTGGAGTCGATCATTCTAAATGTATCTGGTATACTTTCTTTGTCAACGTGGTGGAAATCTTTTAATTTATTCTCTGTAGTCAATGTTTGGTTAGTTGTCTCGCGAATCTCTTCCGACCTAACCGTGTCATTGTTTTTTCCAGTTTCATCCAATCCTAATTTTGCTTCTGATTCTTTTGCCATTTTTTTCAATGCAGCTGCAAGTATCTCTTTATCTTCTTCGTTGTTCCGCTTTTCTGTTGTAATTTTCTTAAAAATGTCTGAACTCTTCAAATCTGCCATATTGTCTTTCACGTCGTCTATCTTTCCTCGATAAGATACTGTGGTAGTCTTTAGTTCATCTTCGTATATTTTATTTTTCTTATCTGTTGTATCAAAAGTATTATTTAATTTTGGTACCACTTCTTTACTTTCTATAGAATTATTTAACTCGTTATCTAGAGCTCGGAATTTAGGTTGTTTCTTATCTATTCCTTGAATCATTGTAATTTTTGGACTTGTACTTTGTATTGCGAGTGTTTTAGGCGTTTTATCGTTTTTATCTTCTATATCGCTTTCCGAAGATTCACTTCCTACACTAGTATCGAGACTTTCTACGTCTTCATTTCTGACATCAGTTGAAACTTTGAAAGGTCTCTTATCCAGTCCTACAGTTGTTGTAACTTTAGAAGTTGTACTTTCAAGTGTATTGGTAATTTCGTCATTTTTATCTTCGTTATCAGTTTCAGTAGATTCACTTTGTACACTAAAATCTGCACTTGTTGCGTCTTTTTTTCTTACATTTACTGCCGAAATTTGTTTCTTGACGACGTCTAATTCTTTCTCTAGATTTGTTAATCTATTCAAGATATCTCCACTCGTAGTAGCCTGCGACAAAACTGCTGTCTTATTTTTATAGTGATCAGAGTTCTCTTTGTACTTTCTTCTTATTGGTTGGACATTTTCGAAACTCTCTATTGTAAGCCCTTCATGAGATGCTGCGAGAGGAACGTTCAAAGCTTTTCGTGGTTGATTTTCTACAGGCTTCTGAGTGTGAATTTTGGTGATAAAACTGAAAAAAAAAACATCCTCGTCGTCAAAGATATACTGAAGACTATAAGAAAAGAAAGCAATAACAATTATACGTTAAGTAGCTGGGAAAGTAGGTTAATTCAAACAAAATTCTGAACATACTGGCTCACTTTCATCTCTACAACCAAAGTCAACAACAACGTAGTGACGTTGACTATGGATGTAAAGAGTGAGAGAGAACCTGGATTTGTACATGTTTCAGTACTAATTAGCGAAAGAAAGAGATTCAATTTCAAACCGTTAAGTCATACGAAAATTTTATAGTTCTAATGATTAAATGAGTATATTCGCAGTAACATACCTTTGACTATGAAATTTGTTTTTTAAATCATGTTTTTCACTCCGAAAGTCCACAGATCTCTGCACATTTATGGCAGCGTCGTGTTCATAAATTATGTTCTGCGGCCTTGTATCTCTCAAAATAATTCTATTTAGTTCCTTTCTGCGTTTCTTACTGTTTATATTTTCCATTCGCGTCGTTTTACGTCTAATAGGATATTTCTTTATTTTGGTTAAGGATTCTTCAAATAACGTTATATAACGTGGTGCACTATTTTTAATGTTTCTTTTTAATTCCTCGCTTAGGAACATTTTTTGGTCTGTATTCTTTCCTAATTTTTTTACTTTATTTTCATTTACAGTATCTAAAATAATAGAGATTTCCATTAATTTTCTTGCCGTCAATTTTTTGTTGGCATTCTTTTTTTCTTATGTAGGAAGGTATTGGAGCGGAGGCCGCGCGTAGGAAGACGAAGCGTTGGACGCCCTCTTTCTAAATGGTCCGATGACCTTCAGACAGCGGCTAGAAGCGACTGGATGCGGAAGGTGCAGGATCAATACAATACAATACAATATACTTTATTGCACCAATAATAAAATACAAACAAAAAGTACATATACAGAATTAGAGTACAAAGGGCGGCCTTATCGCGATGCGATTTCTTCCAGGCAACCATATATATTACATTAACAATGAACAAAAACAAAAAAAGGTAGGTGGCGCAGTGTAATAAAAGTAAATGATATAATATGCTATTGTGAGAAAGGTCTCACAAATAAAAAAATAAATAAATAAATACAAGTATAAACATATATAAGATACATACCCATATACATATACAAATTTATACATACATATATACACATATATACCTACACATATACATACATACACACATACATACACATTATAAAAGTTAATGAATATGCCCATAACGAACTCAGAACAAGGGACATACAAAACAGGTGCTTAAGCTATAGGAATAAATACAGTAAACAAATACAGACAATTAAACAGAATTCAGTGAAAGGTAATAAGCTTTTACAAGACTTTTAAAGGAAGTAAGAGTTTGAGCATTCCGAATATTCAATGGCAGAGCATTCCAAAGACGAACTGCTTGAACCGAGAACGACTTTGAGTAAAATTGACTAGAATGAGTAGGCGTTTTAAGGCGAAGGAGAAGGGTACTACGTAACGCACGACCTTGCGTCTCAGTATGGAATACAAAGCGATCTTTTAAGTAGATAAGTGTAGACGGATTGAAAAGGACAGAATACAGAAGGGAAACTATATGCCAGTTCCGGCGAAGTCTTATAGGGAGCCACTTGAGCCGAGTGCGAAATTCGGTGACATGGTCATATTTGCGAATTCCAAATATGAATCGGATACAAAGATTTTGAAGACGCTCAAGTTTGTTAAGTTGATCTTCAGTAAGATCAAGATAACAGGAATCGGCATAGTCGAGGATAGGAAGAAGTAACGATTGAGCCAACGCAACTTTGGTATCTAGTGGCAGGAAATTCCTTAACCTCTTTAGAGAAGAAGCGGCACCAAAAAGCTTTTTACTAATACTAGCAATTTGTGGAGACCAGGAAAAGTTATTATCAAATATAACTCCTAGGTTTTTCACTGTGTTACTGTATTTAATAAGAGTTCCATTGAAAATTACAGGACTAAGGCTATCGCAATCGATTTTAGATATTAAACGTGAACTACCTATAATAATTGTTTGTGTTTTAGATGGATTCACAATTAGGCCGTGCGATTGACTCCAATTAGCTATGCGTGAAAGGTCTTCGTTCATGGTTGATATTGCCCTAGGTACTTGAGTCAAAGGAGCATTAGTATATATTTGAAGGTCATCTGCATAAAGATGGCAGGAGCAGCGAAGATCGAAGGATCGTATTTGGAGGAAAGCATTGGGGAAGGCTTATATCCAGCAGTGGGTAGATACAGCCTGATGTTGATGGTTCTTTTATATCTATATTCTTTTCTTCAACCTCGCGTAACTTACCTTGTTTGAAACCTTGTCGTTCTCGTTTACTTTTTTGTTTTTTCCCTTGAACAATATCAAACAAATCAGCTACTTTTTCACCGATTTCCTTCTTTTTGATCATTTCGATTATGCTATTTACTTTCTTATTGTTATAATTATTCTGATCTGTAGTCATTTTGGGTAAAGAAACATATTTTTTAATATTGCCACTATTCTTATTTACGTTTCCAAAAACCACTGATGCTTCTTTGTTAAGAAATGGAAATACCATGGGACAGAAAAAATGTGTGCAGTCTTTATTGTCCTCATTATAAGTACTATTAAATTCCCAGAATGCCTTAATATCAGTTTTAGATATAAGTTTTGAATATTGATCGAATATGTATCTTACACCAATTCTAATTAAATCAGTCAGACTTATATTAGATCTTTTACTTTTACGACCATACTGTCTAAGATTATTGATGATGTTTCTTAAATCTGAATCTGACTCTTGTCGTTGTAAAGTGTTAAGAACATTAAGAACATTTTTTTGTTTATCAGTAAATAATCCCATGTCCATCATATAAACGATAGTGTTTAATTTATTTCTTATATCTTGAGGGGAGGCCTGTTTTATTGATTCTGTATTAGTGGACATAGTTCTCCGAAATTGCTGATTGTCAAATAATTTATGAAGATTATTTATTTTCACACTCTCTTTATTAATTTCTTCTGCCATAACTTTGATTGCTTCACTGAGATTATCATCATTATATGTCGTAAATATTTCTAATAAGTCTTTTATAAAATCTGTAAATTTGTATGGGCCATCAAACTGTTCAAATTTAGGTTTTTGTTTATGTCTTTTTTCATATGTATGTCCACGATGTTCAACCTGATCGTTATGTCTTCTGTCATGACTCCCTTTTTTTACGGTTATATCTTTTTTTAGTTCTTTGAGAAAGTGTCTAGCTTTGTCTATCATTTGGATATCGGCAATACTATTATTGTTATTGAATTCTAGTACCGTTCGCAGCTCTAAATTCACGCTTCTTGGTTTCGTAGCTTCCAGAATTACTAGAATAAAAAAAATTAGTTGTCTATAAAGTCGGTTTACGGACGATAATTTTACGTGATAACGTCATAAGTAGGGAATGCAATCTCGTCCTCGCGAGATCTCGTGCGGCGGCGGCGGGACCTGAGGTAGCGGTCGGGGGACTAGTTCTCGCTCAGATTCGCTTGTTGCGTCTGCTTGCTGTGTTTGTTTGTTTACTAGTAATAATTGTTGTCAACGAGTTGATTGCATTCAAGTATTTTTGTGGTTAATTATGCAAAAAAAAATGTACGCAAGAAGCAAATCTGAGCGAGATCTCGTCTCCAGACCGCTACCTCAGGCCCCGCCGCCGCCCCGCCGCCGCCCCGCCGCGCGAGATCTCTCGAGAACAAGATTGCATTCCCTAGTAATAAGAAAACATCGGCCGATGGAGTGGAAGAGAGAGAGATAGATGCGTCACAAGGCTAACGCTTAGACCGATCGTGCATCTCTATCGTTTGTTCCGCAACCAGCGTTGTTACGTCAAAATAATCATAAAGAAGTGGCCTAATAAAATCTTACAGTCAAGGAAGTACTTGAAGGGATGTCAGTTGTTTACAAATTTAGAGCCAAAGTCAATCTCACCTGCTCCCTCCGACTCTGATGAAAGATGTGGTAGGGTGGTCGGTCAATATGCCTCCACCTTGCCTGGTGGAAAGCACAAGTGAAGACTTAAGGATCGCCATCACTGCGATTAGAGCAGCGCTAGCGGTTCACCCCTTGACGACCCATGTAAGTATTTCTTCACGCTTCATCTAAACGACGCTGGTTATAGGAAGATAGAAATACGTGTGCCAGCAATTAACTCCACAACATTATGGTTCGGCAGAGTAAACAGTTGCCGAAATTTATGGTGCGCGAAGGAATTAAAGGTAAACGGCGCGTGACTGTATAAATGTCGGGCAATTACCGTGCTTTCTTCTTACCACAATAGAAGCAAGTAATCTATATATAAACTATATATAAACACTATATATAAACATCTTTAAATAAACACATCTCAGGATATACTTCCCTTAGTCCCCACTAGCTTTAATGAGAGAAAAGAAAAAATGGGGTGTGCCTGTGTCATGGACACGGTCGTGTGTTGTACGTGAATACGTTACGTGCACTAAAATTATCTCAAAATGGCAGCGCTTCTCTCTCCCCCGCACGCGTTGTTCCATAGTCCTTACTTAGCGTAATAAATTCTTTGAGCCTTCATCTATCCAGTGGTGTAATTGAATTTTGGATGGAGATGATAGATATGTAGCTGCAACTCCAAACTGTATCCCCCGATTTTGCTAACATTAGATTTTTGGATTACCCCCGTATGGTAGCAAATTTTAAGAGATATACGTGAATATCTCTTAGAATTCGCTATAAAATGTATTTACGTAGATTTATCAGTTGTCTAGTACCTATAGTACAAATTTTGCGCTTAATTTGGGACTAGATGGCGCTGTGTACTTACTAAATAATCCGTAGAACACAAAACATGAGGAAAATTTCATTGTACAAATATGAGAATTGAAATATTGTTGTATTTTATATAAAAAATATATATGACTGCATTTTATGGGCTATAAAATAAAATGAAATGTATTGAGTGTTTTGTAATGAATTTTTATAAATAGCTAGAAAATCGAAAAGGTCTTGCAGAAAAGTTTTAATACTTTTTTTTATTAATTTGATGCCTATGTATAAAGACTACGAGGTTTTTGAAATGACCGATTCAGTTATACTGTAGAGGGTTCTCCAAGGCACGGCCCTCGGCTTATTTTTATGCAGCCCGTGACACGTTTTCATTTATTGCTACAGTTTTTGTACAACGAATCTGATTGAATGAAAATTATTCTAGAAAAGTTATAGTTTTATAACTTGGTCATAACTAAGCTTAAACTTTCAAAGTAAGTAGTAAAAATGTCATGGTAGTTATTTGTTTCTGCGGCCCGCCAATCTATTTAGTGATTTGTAATGGCCCGGTTTGTAGTATGGTTTGGACAGCCCTGCTGTAGCGCATGCCAAAAAAATAGATATACAGTCTTCATATATGCAAACGTACTCTCGAAAAATTACGTAACGTATTCCTATGTATAAATAAGTATGTATTTACAAAGAAAAAAATGTATTTACGTATGTTTATCAGTTGTTTATTTCCCATAACACAAGCTTCGCTTATTTTGGGGCTGTGTAATTTGTCTGGCAATATTTATTACAATATTTATTCTTTTCCATTCTCCAATAATCGCGTAAGAACTCATAAATGTAAGAAAATCCCTTGTCGCACTGCCGCATTTGTACTTGTATTACTAAACGCCTGACATAATTTGTATAGCAAATTGTCAATCTTGCTAATGTTTGCTACATACAAAATTTTGTGGTTTTGAATCCAAGAAGTTCGGGGCCTTACCGCTGAAGCTGAAGCCGAGTACCATCGGATGTTTTGATCGCGAAAATAGATATTAGATCAGAATTTAGAACTTAGATTAGAATAGGGGGCAAAAGAGCGTGTGGGTCACCTGATAGAAAGAATCACCACCGCGTGGAGGATGAGATGCATCCGCATGGAGATCAGCAACATTAAGGGGTCACTAATCCGTTGGCAGCCTATACTTTCTTTCTTTGTGATGATCATACTCACTCCCAGGAACACAACAACCTTCAAGGGAATTGTTATTTGGCTGCGGTATTCTGTGAGCCGGAGGAACTTTCCCCAGTCGGGTAGCTTACAATTACGCTCCCTACCTCTCTTTTCAATTACGGGAATCGGACCTTTGCTCCCGCGAACGTAACATCGGGAAACATCTAAATAAAAATATTTTCTCATAGAAAAAATGCATTTTTCGAATTACAATCTCACCACGTAGGTGGTTTATCTAAAATACCTTTAATTCGAGTGTATTGTGGCATTGTATTTTATCGGGCAATCACGCGCGACTCCGGAAGCCCATACATTTTATTCAGTGATCGAATAAAAAAAATATGTAAAGGATTCCTCGTAAACGCGCACTTACTTCGAGAGAGCAACTACCAGCTCATAAAAAAATTGCAGTGCAAAATTTTTGTGTCCATGGTTCCGTATGCTGAAAAATATAGTTCCTAGTCTATTATTCTTTCTAGTCTGTGATATACGCTAATATGTAGTTTAATAAAAACACATAGTTTTACATTTCTCTCAATTCTCTCGTACTCGGCAAAACTTAGTGAGTGATTACTGATTACTTTATATTTAATACCAGTGTTAGTAGATATCGTCCAAAATTGTATGCTTTTATGAAATAAATAAAAATGTAGGTGCTCTAGCCATCAACATCTACAGATCGCCTGATGATGCCTCACGTAGAAGCGAAATACGAGACGCAGAGACGACCACGGCAACCGGGGCGGCCGCCGCAGCAGCCGCGGCAGTCGCACGTTTCATTTGTTTCAGATGCTAGTCATCTGATATGATTGCAGTGCCATCTGTTGTCGCATAACTATAACTGACATAATGTGAATGAATGAATGAATTTATTGCTTTAAATGTTAACCGAACTACTGAACAGATATTTTTACGCTTTTCTCAAACAGAGTAAGCTCAGCTCCAATGTAACCGTAAGAATATCTGTTCTCTGCGCTTTAATTGGCTTTGTTTCATTGAAATCTGATTTAAGTAAAAAAAGTTATAGCCTTTTAGAGTACGTAATTGATATTCGCCTGTTGAAAACAGCATAGCAGAGTCACTAAAGGGGTGGAAATTTCTCGTTGGTGAAGTCTCAAGTGCCATATTTATATAAGAGAGACATATTTAATTTATTATGTAGAAGTTTCTTCTCTGTTTCTAAAAAACGCTTCAAATTCTGTCATGCAATAAGATGACGAACCCTAAAAACTTGCAACTCAAACACGCGCACCGACAAAGCATATTCCCATAAAGTAATTCTTTTCCTCAAATAAAAGACCATTCACATACACCGGTAATACGAATCGCGTGTATGAAATAACGAAGAATAACTTGCTTTGTGAACGCATCCCAACGGGTCTATAAGGTTGGCGCCAAAATATTGATAGATGGATGACAAAGGTGTCAAATATTCGCGGTTTTAATTCCCAAAGGGCGTTGCGTTTTTTTTTTTCTGAGACTTGAAAATCTTCTTTTCTTGACTTTTTTTTCTTGGAAAGTTTTAGTACTTTAGTAAACATAATTACGAGTAAGCCGAAAATTCATCAACGTAGCCAGCTTCCTTTTTATGGTACAACAACAGGATATTATTTATCCAGCAGTTTGGCTCTTTGGTTGTTGGGTTGCAGGCTTGATCGCTAGGGGGAGCCATAGACACACAACATTTAAAAAAAAAAACGGGCTTTAGAAGATTTCTTTCCCACAGCTAATCAAGACGTTCCTTAACTTATATTCACTTAATCCTTTCCCTATCTTATATTCACTTATTATATCAAGCGAATAAAATGGGGCGTGGCGTGGCTGTGTCATGGACACGGCCGTGTGTTGTACATAAATACGTTATTTGCACTAAAATTATCTCAAAATAGCAACGCTTCGCCCTCCCCCGTACGCGATGTTCCATAGTCCTTACTAGCGTAATAAATTCGTTGATCCTTCATCTATCCAGTAGTGTGATTGGATTTTGGATAGAGATGATAGATTTGTAGTTGCAACACCAAACTGTATACCCCGATTTTGTTATCATTCGTTTTTAGGGTTCCGTACCTCAAAAGGAAAAACGGAACCCTTATAAGATCAGTTTGTTCTCCGTCTGTCTGCCTGTTTGTCTGTCAAGACCCTCTATGTCGAGAATGCGTGGAGGTATCAAGCTGAAATTTGAACTGTATACTCAGATCTACGGTCCAATGAAGTTGTAAAAAAATTAAACTGCTAAGTTTACGTAAAAAAAAGATACGGCCGTTTATTCAGCAAAAAACGCATATTTCGACATATTCATAAGGGAATCCAAACTCATAGGGTACTTCCCGTTGACCTAGAACTATGAAATTTGGCATGTAACATCGTTATACACTACAAGTACAAGAATAAATCTCAAAACTATACATTTGTAATTAAATCTTAAAAAATAGGGGGTCTATATTTTTTATATGGTGTCGAAATTTCAAATTGAAGCTACTAGTTCAAATGGGGTATCATATGAAAGGGCTTGATATGCACATTGCAAAATATATTTTATTATTTGTTTCCGATGCATTATTTCTTATTTATAATGAAAAATATCAAATTTATAATGATCCTACGTACGGAACCTTCGGTGGGCGAGTCCTACTCGCACTTGTCCGGTTTATTTTGAATTGCCTCCCTATGGAAACAATTTTTAAGACGTATTAACGTCAAAAAAAAAACGCAAAATCATCGACAAATCTTCCATCCAAATTTTTTGTATGACGCTAGTTCCGGTTATGGATACAAACAGACACACCTAAACACCAGTTCTGGTTACGGGTCCAAGTCCAAGTTCAAGGACTTCATACAATTTACATACATTCATACATATTAGATAGGGTTTTATAACGTCGGGTTACAAACAAGGATACGGCTCGCCTGATGTTTTAACGGTGACTGTAGCCATATAAACGCAAACGCTCATAACTTGAGATACATCCTCGCTTCCAGCACAGCAACTCTTTCCTGGTGACTTTACTCACTCGCAGGAATACAACAACCTTCAAGGAAATTGTTACTTGGCTGGCTGCGGTATTCATATTTTCAAAATGATACAATATTAGTTAAAAAGAAAGAAAAAAATCGGTTGTCTGTAAAGTCGGTTCACTGACGATAGTTGAACGTGACAACGTCATAAGAAAATACAGCCCCCTTACCGCCAATTTCTTATTGCGATTTAATAACTGAATAGGTTGCTTAATCATACCAATGAATAATCGACTCTATTAAAAATCAAATAGAGTCGCTTATTCACTGGTATGAATAAGCAATCTGTTCAATTATTGAATCGCAATAAGAGATGGTGGTAAGGGGACTGATGGAATGTTTGCATTTTTCAAAAGAAAATTTTAATGGAACGCCAGAAAACTGGACTGAACGAATTGGCCTGTATCGTCTTTCGAATGAGTGCAAAACTATCGATACTGTCGATAGTATTGTAGTTCGTTAATAACAAACTATTGATACTACTATCTATACTATAGATACCTACTGTTAGTTTTATCTGCAACGATAGGCACTATTGATATCTATATTGATTGTGATTGACTATTTATTATACCTGAAAATCGTAAACAATACAATATTGCGATCGATAGTCTATAGACTATCGATCGATAGTTTAACAATTTAACAATTTAAATTAAACTATCGATCGATAGTCTATAGACTATCGATCGATAGTTTAACAATTTAACAATTTAAATTAAACTATCGATCGATAGTTTAACAATTTAAATTAAACTATCGATCGATAGTTTAACAATTTAACAATCGATAGTATCGATACTATCGATAGTTTGTTATTAAAGAACTACAATTCTATCGACAGTATCGATAGTATTTCACTTATCTGATAGTATTGCCTTGTTCTGTGCTATCGATAGTATCGATATTATCGATAGCCCGATCGATAGTCTTACGATTGGTTGGCTATCAATAGGCTAGGTATCGATTAATCATCGATAGTAGACTATCGATCGACAACACTATTCGACACTCGCTGTAGACGTTTCACGTTATCCAACGGGCGTGTACACTGACACAGCCCTACCTGATTTTTTCACAAGTCAAGACTTCAACCATAATAAAAATCACTTAGTAGAGAAGTGATATGGGATGTTGCCCCAGTCACACTGCTTCTAATTTCGAGAGAGTTGGCAGATTTAGTACCACTTTTATTTTAAACCCCAAGGAACCTAATCCGAATTGAAAATCAGAAGTTTCAGCAAAGACTTATATGTCTCATAAGTAATCAAATCAACTGGACTCTCTCTTTCCCTCTCTACACGTCGAGATGTAGCGTCTCTTTGCGTTCTATCGTAGTACCTACTATTAAGAATAGTAAGGTATAAGTAATAGTATGTACTCTAGTAAACGGATCGTTTTGTTTGAAAATGTACGTAACATGTTCAAGTTTATTGAAATGTAAAGTGGTTTTAACTGTGTGTTGATCGATCCGCCGATTTCCTTCTATATATATAAATACTGTGTGTGTGTGGTTTCCGGCAGAATATAATCACTCCGTCTCTTCCCGTGGATGTCGTACAAGGCGACTAAGGGAAATACATTACCAAACATCCATCCAGGCTTCCCCAAACCGTCTGGCCAGCGTGGGGAGTGTAGGCCAAATCCTTCTCTCTGGGACAGACGAGAGAGGGTCGTGCTCCTGTAGTGGAGACTAAAATGACCTGATGATGATGATATATACTCGTAATTATACCTTCTGCTTAAATTAAATTCGATTTGTAACAGTAAAAGAGTAACAGGTATATTATATGTATACCTACGTCCTTGTCACACATTACGTAAGCGATCTTGGACTTGAAAACGCATGCACGTTGTAAAGGTGTATTTTCAAATCACTCGATAACTTATCGATCAATTGTATGGTTCGTTGAGTACCTTTTAAAAAGAGAGCTAACGGACTCAATTATCTAAACCTATACCACACCACAGTATAAGCGGTAGTAGGTACTACGTACACTATCTGTACTTTGTGTGACGGTCTGTCTATCATATAGTTTTAAATAGATAGATAGAATAAGCTTTATTTCCATAATACAAATTTAAAGAACAGTGAATCAATAAATTATTACAGACTTGTACATGTGCAACAATGCGGCGTTTTTGCTGAGAGCATCCTTAGGGTACCGAATTTGTGCAGGGAATGGGGAGGATTCAATAATCAAAATAATTTAATGTAATTTTGAAGTATAGGTAGTAATTATTATAAGAAGTGTGTAAATCTATTGCTGGTAAATAATTAAATAATAATTAAAAATACACATAGTACATGTTAGTACTATACAAAATGTCAGTTTTTTAAAGTTGGAATTAAGACTACGGAAATGATATTTTACTTTATTTATTATTTAAATAGTTGTCTTGGCCAACTTGCCAGATAAATATTTTTTGAAAAATGGAAAAATTCACCTGTCCCCCCTAGGTGGGATTTGAACCCACGAATACAAACAATACAAATTCGTCAGCAACACAAACCTTCCTGGTAGCTCAGTTGGAAGAGCACTCGACCGGTCATCGAGAGGTTCAAATCCCACCTTGGCAGGTGAATTTTTCCATTAAAAATAAAAATGATATTTTACTTGTTTTTCGAAAATATAAATAGACTTTATTTGTAGCATAGAATACATTTTATTGCTACTATGTACTCGTACACATTTTGATGATTAAGTACATAAATTTTTCGATGGTTTCACAATTCTCCCACTCAAATTAACTACTACCTAAACATGTCATTTAGATAATATCTGTGGTTAAACTCAATTGGGTATGTCATAAAATACTTATTGAGAGCTGATCTAATGATGGAGCCGGAAGTCAGGAACTAGATCTCTATAATGGTTCCATGTATGCTAGCCGTGTTTTGAGTTTGTTAGAATGGTCTTGAGAGATGTCCACAATACTACTCATTCTGTATATCGAGGCCAATGTTCAGCGACATTCCTTTCGGCACCCACAATACAGATTCATGTAATGTGGGTACCACAGTTAATAAAAAAAAAGATAAGACTAAGAAACAACATAACAAGTTATCTAAACAATTGCCTATTCAATGAATTTCGAACTTACGAAATTAAGCTTGCTGTCTGTACGTAAAGTAAAGTTTTACCTTACAAGGTTCACGACTTTGGAATGCTCTACCTGATCATATTAGAAAATCTCCAAGTAAATTTGTTTTCAAAAAGAACTTGCGTGCTTATTTTTTTGTTTTTAATTCATTTATTTTTAGTAAGGGATTTGGCCCAATATTTGAGCATGTCATCCCTATCATAACATATGAATATTTACAAAAAATATGTATACAATAATAAAAAGTAAATCACAAGGATCTTTTAACACAAACAGTGATATTGGTCAATAATAATTAATACAGAAGGTCATTGGAAAATAATAGAACATAAATAGTTTTCTTTGTCAGCATGAAGTCTTGCTTTCATGCTGTCAACGATAAACCGGAGCAATCAGAGTAGTAATCATCATCAGCAAATGTTTTTTTATTTAAATAACGGGAATATCGAATACCCACTAGTCCATTGAAGTACTTTCTTTACGAGTACCTTTTGTCTAATATTTAATTTAAATATAACCGGCCCGGCTTAAACACATATTTTAAAACCATATGTTTTAATCATGCATGAACATCAACCTCATGATTGAGGGGAGATGGTATCCCCTTTGTGGGACAATTCTGGTTTGATGACGATTGAAATTCGAATTCAAGTTCTATGATCGAAAGTTGGCTGCCGCTATTAGATTCTGTGCTGATGCCGACTGGTGATGTATGGTCAACATACACATTTCTCTTCTACATGATTCCGATATAACAAATCATATTTAAATGGAGATCATTCAGCCTCCATACATTTTTCCTTTTTAAAAGTGCCGGCCATCAAAAAAAGGATTCATATCATTAGAACTAGCTATATGGAGTAATAGTTAATATAACACGAAAGCTGTAAGATTACTTTTATTTATATATTTTCCCGCCATCTTTAGAATGCGGTAATTTTATGAAAAGAGTGATTTGGCAATCTCTTGACTAAGAATATGTTAGTCATTAAATAATAAATTCTCAAACAGCAATACATTAAGGGATACGTGAGTGAGTTCCAACTTGCAGCGGTACATGGGAAAATCTAATCTGGACCACTGTACTAGAGTACTGTTTAGGTTCTTAGTCTGTATGAGTCATGTTGACTAAGAACAAGCTGACTGAGAATTGCCTCTCAGAAGGGTTTCATACGTCATGCACTTTATGCTGGCAATTCTCATAATTAAAATACAGTAAAAATTCAGTTGCGACCCAGTCTCGATCGCAAAAAAATGTCAAATTTGGTATTCTCGTATATGAAACTTCAAACTTTATTTTAAGTGTGCTTGAACAACAACCTACAAATGACAAGTCCATCGCATTGCAATGCGATGCGATGGACTTGTCATTTGAAGGTTGTTGTTCTAACCATCAACATCCACAGATCGCCTGAAGATGCCTCGCGTAGAGGCGAAACACGTGTCGCAGAGACGACCACGGCATGTCGGGGCAGCGGCGGTCGCATGTATCTTCTGTTTCAGATGTTGGAGATTCGCCGAGACGACCACAGCAGCTGGAGCAGAGACGACCAAAGCAGCCACGGCAGTCGCATGCAACTACTAACGGTAGTGAGCGGGTGCCGGCCGGCAGTAGTTTGCATGAACTAATTGGTGGCGGAAGCACGCAAAGTAATGTAGATCAAATTGCCTGTAAACTAAGAATGTTGTTACCAAAAATAAAACTTGATATTTATTTATGAAGGACATCAAATATATTTATTATTATTTTTTTTTATTATTTTTAGTCAATTCATAATTCAATCGAAATTTTAAGAGAGGTAGGGAGCGTAATTGTAAGCTACCCGACTGGGGAAAGTACCTCCACCTCACAGAATACCGCAGCCAAATAACAATTCCCTTGAGGGTTGTTGTGTTCCTGGGAGTGAGTGAGGTCACCAGAAAAGAAGGAGATGCTGCGTTGGCAGCGGGGGTGACGGCGCGCAAGTGATATATTATGTTGCGAGCGTTAATACGGTTACGGTAACCGCTTCACATCAGGCGGGCCGTATGCTTGTCTGCCACCCGACGTAGTATAAAAAAAAACGGTCAACTTTCATTCTGCAATCGTAAAATAATTACGAGTATTGGCCTTCTGGTTCTTGTAACTTGTATTAGGTGGGTCGCCACATGTTTACACACACTGTAGCCCATATTATGAAATAGTACTATGATGAGTAGTATACAAAATATTCCAAACCTGGTGGTGTTCTATTCCTTATGATGACTAGTCATTAAAACAATCTTCAAGGTAGGAGGGATGAAAAAGAACATTGTATTTTAAATAATGGGACAGTTTTCTTCTTGAATTATGGCCTGAAAGCAGTGAGCTGTTAGAGTAATAGTTCAATGCCTGATAGTATGGGGAGAATTCTGTAGGCATTTCCACAGAATTCTCCCAGGCATAGTAAGGCATTTTTGTTGCAAAAAAAAGGTAGATTAGAGTATTAAATGGAGCATATTATCTTGACCACTACAAGCGTTTATTTCAAAAGACTAAAATTGACGGAGTGTAGGTAAATTTGTAAAAATGTATCCGCACCTTCCCGCTACATGACACGGTATTACAAAGGGAACATGAGTACCAGAAATACAACTAATTGAAAAATCAGAGACTAAAATTATACAGCGATAATATCCATTGGATGAAGAGACTACAGTAATACCGGTTAATAAATTCAAAAGCATCTTATTTAATTAACTTTTAATGAATAGTTTAATGACAAGTGACATTATTTGAATGATAAGACAATGATGTTAATCAGACTAAATAAATAATTTGTTTAAGTGTATTTTAATTAATTTGTGATTTTTAATATTAAAATAAGTAAATAATTATTGATAAGTGTATTATTTTCACATACTAATTTGTAATAATTCCTACGCCAGCAATGGCAGAATGTGTTTCCACCACAACAGCCTTGTACCATCATGTTTATGTTATATCCTGAGGAATAAATGAATTTAACCCTGAATCTCTATAAAATCTTTGTGATTCTGGAGGGAACCAGCCGGTTCCTCCTCCCATTGACACCGCTTACGGTATGCGTATTTATCGTTATTAGTTTTATTGCTTACAAAAACACACAAGGCTAAAATGACTCAGAAGCTTACCATTAAATATAAGATATTCGCACACAGTCAATCATTATAAATGAGCACAAAAGCATATTTGGGTAGGTAAAAGAAGATATAGTTACATGTCTTTTTTTGTTGACCATTCACTGTCATGGTCGCCGACAGAGATCTTTGTTTCGTAGCGAGCCGAGGGTGAAATCGGGGGCTGAAAAATTCCAATAAATAGGATCGATGTTAAGATGTGGAACATACGTTACGGATTTACGTATTATGTTTTTCTGCTTGAATGATGTAATCATTACATACCGCTAAGTACTCTGTGACATTATCCAGCAGATCTCTCAAATATATAGAATGGCAAAAATAACATTAATAAATAAATATTTCTGGACAATTTACACAGAGCCATCTATGTAGTTCCAAATTAAGCGCAAAGCTTGTACTATGGGTACTAGACAACTGATAAATGTACTTATATACATTTTTTTTTTATAAATATATACTTATAATACATAAAAAATACCCAGACCAAGACAAACAAACATGTTCATGTACACATAAATGTTTGTCTTGCGAGGAAATCGAACCCGAGACCTCGGAGTCAACGTAGCCGTTGCTAGCCAATCGACCACCGAACTCGTCATCGTGGGGAAACATTGATCTATTGTTCTATTTCGACGAGAAAGAAGAAAATAATTATATGATTAAAATATATTGCAGCCATAAAATACTTTAATTTATTATACCTATATAGATCAGAGGATTATTAGGTGAGTGAATAATTTATCCGGTAACATTTAGTTATTTACACGTTTTTATGTCACTTAGGTCTACAGCTACTGGAAAACCAACAATGGTGATTTTTGATAGAATTTTATCAGCAAATAAAACTATTCCAAAATATATAAATGGTTTTGTGCTATTTTATAGCGTAAAATCGTGTAGTTTATTTATTTAAATAAGTGCTCGACATTATATCGAGCGTGTCATTGATATGCCCATAACAATACAAACTTAGGAGATATACTTATATACTTATCACAGGCTGAACGACGCGTAGCAACGCGACTGGTTTGGCATTCAAGATGGCGTTCCCGCCAAAATCAGCTGTTGCACCACATGACACATGGGTGAGCGTTGGGATTCAATCTAAACATGCTTCTTATTCTTATACAAAACAGTAGATTTTGGTTTACCGACTTATTTAAGCCTGTTTCAGGAACAATTTTCATCACATAGATAGACATAAATCACAAATAGACCAATCGTTAACGCAGCACGTCTTCACGTCTGGTGAAATCACTCACTCGCAGGAACAAGTCGTAGGTATTACCTACATGTGAAACTTTGTCTTTGTCTATGAAATCTTTGTTAAAGATTAATAGGTGAAACCCCTTTTAGATTGTTTTATGAAATCAAATATGGCGCCTACAGAGTTGTTTTTATGTCTATGACTAAGCTATCAATCATGTTTTATATATTTTAAAGAAAATGAAATACATACATATTTGTATTTTTAAAGATTTTTACAAGTCAGTCTAGCTAAACGAAACATTACAAGCAACGATAGTTTAAAAAAGAAATCAGCTGTGAGAAAGCGATAAAATCCTTGGTCAAAAAGTATTGTTACCGCCAAAAACATGTTATTTGAGAATTTTGACAAAAGCAATTATGACCCACCTCGCCTCCATTGTCCGTTTTGGCGGGAATCAGCTGAGAGGCCGGTATTATGTGGTACTTGGAACGCTTTGTCGTAAACCTGTTGCGTTCGACAAATTTTGACTGTGTTATTGTTGAAAATAGATAATATTGTGTTCATTCATTCAAAGATTTTTTCGGTATTCCGTGTTGCTTATTCAAGAAGACAGATATATCTAAAAAAAAAAAAATATTGTATCTTGGGAAATCTTTTCTGCGAGGTAAAACGGAACACGTCTAAAATGTAAGTCGTTCTGATAATTGTCTTGTCAACACATGCTTGATTCTAGTTGCTTAAAAACTCCTCTACATTAATTTATACAAAATATAAATGACCAAAGACAAAATAAAAATTACATTTCTTATTTACAGAAGCATTCTTTTTATAGCAAAAACGCTTCCAAAACTGTATATTGTAATAACGTAGGT
Organism: Hypsopygia costalis; assembly: GCA_937001555.2. Lineage (NCBI taxonomy): Eukaryota > Metazoa > Arthropoda > Insecta > Lepidoptera > Pyralidae > Hypsopygia > Hypsopygia costalis. The sequence continues at coordinate 4,871,183 of OW443355.2, forward strand.
AATCCTAAAATATCAGTCAATCCTTTAATATTATTCATTGTGTTGCTATTTATAACAATATTACAAAACTTAAGCAGCAAAAATAAAGAACTATCAATGTGATCGCAAAACCACATTGAAACGATAAATATTCCCGCCGGATTAAAACTTGGTACAGGGGCGCCTCTTTCCACGATCAGCTGAGTTATTTTTTTCAATCCTTTTTTGCTTTGGCGAACAGGTCTGGCCGCCGCATACCTTTTTGCCCATTTCTGGGAACGAGATGGACTTTTTTCGACGGCCTCTCGCTAACAGGTAGGTCTTGGGGCGTAGCATAAATACATAGTTCCGGACACGGTTGTAATATATTATTTGATACTTCAGCCTATTTCTTTTTTCTTTTATTATTACATATTGACGAGCTCGGTGGTCGAATGGTTAGCAATGGCCACTTTGACTCCGAGGTTGCGGGATCCCCACACAAGACAAATATTTGTGTATATGAACATGTCTTAGTCTGGGTGTTTAAAAAAAACTGTATTTAAGTATAGGATCAGTTATCTAATACACATAATACGTACAAGCTTTGCTTTGTTTCGGACTAGATGGTCATGTGTAATTTGTCCTGGAATATTTATTTATTATTATTTATAACTATGCAAGTTCTAAGGGTCAAAGTAGGTAGTAAAAATGTCTAGGGTTAGATTTACTGTTTTGACCTCAGATCACAGCAAACAAGGTTTGTTGTGATCTGAGGTTTTGACAAAGTTATTTTATTTGGATATAAACTTGTTATACAATGGTTTCATCTTAGTATCTTGATGGTTTTATTGATCTTGGTTAGTAATTACAGAAAGTAATTTTTGCTCAATGAAACTTAGTTCAGAGTACTTCATCATCAGGTCCATTTTAGTCTCCACTACAGGAGCACGACCCTCTCTCGTCCGTCCTAGACGGAAGGAGGATTTGGCCTACACTCCCCACGCTGGCCAAACGGATTGGGGAGGCCTGATCGATATTTGATAATGTATTTCCCTTAATCCCTTGTACGACATCCACGGGAAGAAACGGAGTGATTCTATTCTAGTCTGCCGGAAACCACACGGCCGTACAGAGTACTTAACGCGAGTTTTTTGGTCACATTCGAACGTAAGCGGAGCAAATTGAGAAAAGTTTTCATATGGTGAATTTACCAGAAGCGTGTTACATATCTAAATAGGCTAGACGACAATTTTTTCTTTCGATTTGTTATGTAAGGTCATCACAATAATATAACTATAGGTGAAAGAATTACTTCGATAGCATAAAAACTTCTCGAGACATGATAACTTGTAAATCACAATTTTGGACTTTCCCGAAAACGCCCCATACAAAAGGCTACTGAATTATGACGTCACACTTATGTATTTTGTATACGTTAAAACAAAAATTTGTACGACAACTATGTGAAATACTGCGTTTATGTAGTTAGTGCCATAACAAAAGTTATAGTATTTTTGATTGTTTTTCCAAAGTTTATATATTTTTTTTATAATTTCATTCTTTTAAATTGGACTTTCCCACTGCACTTTGATCGATCATAGAACAAGTCGGACTTAGTTATTAAAATTTCAACATCGCAGATCTTTCTAGTTTTGTCTATTTTATGACACTGATAAGTATTTTTTAGAATTTTTTATCATTGTCGTCTCGCCTATTAGCCAGGTTGCTCAGTTCAAAATTTGAGCAAGTACGCCATATAATTTTGACAGTAACACGCGTGTTATAAATTCATAACATGAGAGTTCTGCACTAAAATTATCTCAAAATGACAGCGCTTCCCCCTCCCCCGCACGCGATGTTCCATAGCCCTCTTTTAGCGTAATAAATTCTTTGATCCTTCAGCTATCCAGTGGTGTGATTGGATTTTGGATAGAGATGCTGGATGTGTATGTAGCTGCAACACAAAACTGTATCCATCGATTTTATTATTATTGTTTTTAGGGTTCCGTACCTCTGAAGGAAATACGGAACCCTTATAAGATCACTTTATTGTCCGTCTGTCTGTGTCTGTCTGTCTGTCAGTCAGAAGACCCTCTATGTCGAGTAGGGTTGCCAACTTTTTTTTACAAGAACAACAGTGCTATGATCAAATGAAGTTTTTTTCAACAGTATTAAAGCATAGAAAACAGTATAATACTGTTTTTAACAGTATGGTTGGCAACCCTAATGTCGAGCATGCGTCGAAGTAACTATCAAGTTGAAATATGAACTGTATATTCAGTTTTAAGGTCCCATGAAGTTGTAAAAAAATCGAACTGCTTACCATAGACATAATACAAACTATGCCATAGATAGATTTAGTACATAATAATTATAAAGATGTTTTATACAGTATACAGATAAAATTACATACCTACATATGACACAATACACATATATTGCTTATCCTTATATGAAGCGTGTTGGGCATTATTGTGAAGATGTTTTTGTGGTTTTTGAGGTACGGTAGGTGGATTTAGGCGCATCTCTGTTTATTAATTTATTTTTACCAATATATTGGTCTAGTTTGTAACATGAGTAGGTTACATTATACTTCACCGTTTGTTGAAATATTATGTACTTAACAAAATTTAATTGTTTTATCTCATTAGCTTACACCTTCTTATTTTACGCTTTTGTACATACAATTACATATATGAAATGCTTATTTTGTAGTACCTACTTACTATCTATGTCAAAACTTTGTTTGTTATAAACATACATTTCTAAAATAATTAAAATTTAAATACGTTTTGATGTCCAACGTTTTCTATATACCTACATAGATAAAAAATAACTTGAAGGCGATTTAGGATCCACTCTGCTACGCTATAGATGCCATGCCGACCGGATATCCGAAATCCGAATACAGTTTAAGAAGCTATGGTAAACTGACTTTTGGTTTAAAACTCTATTACACTTAAGTAAGAAGTAAAAAAACAATTGCTTTTACACAAAAATTAACACTATCGTTAATTATATAATAATCGAAAAATCAAACAGACATTTTACATCTGTGCTTATTCCCGCCATATGATCGTTACGTCATTCCAGATATGAGTGCAGCCGCAATTGCAAAACAACTTTAAGATTATAGCCACAAAGTTGAATTTACAATGATGTGTACCATGGGCTTAAACTATTTCGTTCGCTTTTTCATGAGGTCACTGTCGGTCAAAGAAGGAACAGGTATTCAGCTTTACCACGTCGGTTTACCTCGCGGCATTTTCTACTTTATGCTTGTAATAATACAAATGCTAATAGTTTGTAATTAAATGGTTCTCACGATCGACATTACTAAAACAGAAATAAAACGAGTTTAATATTCATAATAAGGACTTAATTGTTCATGCAATAAAGAACATATTGGTTTATTTGACGTGTGACATTGGCGCGCTTTTCGTCAGACGTTGCACGTGCTCTATGGTAAAGTTTTGATGAAATACAAAGTTGTGTTTTTTTTTTCGAAGTGTTTTACAAAATTAGATAGAGTATGATTATTAGTATAATAGCGACGTGCAATTAATAAATTTTTAGATTTTTTTTTCATAAAAATAGAACATTTTTAACAAAAAGTACTGACCGCGGGGTCTATATAAAAAAAATATTATGTTATAAATCTTCTTCTACTTTATTATCTGGGTAACAAACTGAGCATAAGGTTTTTTTTTTAATCTTCTACGCTGCAATACGATTTTTTGTCCAAAGAGGTGCCACTTTCGCAGCACCTCCTGTCCCTTTATGATCGCTGGGTTGATGAAAGCCAACGGCACAAATCGAGCGTTGTGGACGTGATCCGCGCAATGATATGCTGGAATGATGCCTCTGGAGTTGCTAGCCTCTATTATCAGACCGCTCGTATGCTGGTTTTAATTGTTGTAATCATGATGATAAAACAATCACTGAAGTTTGTCTTGATATATTCTCAAAGCTAGTTAATTTGTCCAAACATATTTTTTTTATGTTCGTTACAAACAAACACTTACAAAAGAGAAAACATCCGTCCACTTTGCAAGGGCTTGCCATTTCCCGCTAAAACAGCCATGTTTATTTTTAGGATGCGTTCAGTAAACACGAACTTTACTTTTGCAAAGTAACCGCAGATTAGAGAGCAAATATTTGCATGCATAGAAAAGGCACCTTCTTTCAACGTAACAATTTAACGTATTTTTTTAAACATGCCTATAAGATGTAAAAGCTCATCGATATTTAGACCCAAAACCAACCTCATCTGTAGGTACTCATTCGCAGGAACACAGCGATCCCCAAAGGAATTGTTATTTGACTGCGGTATTCTGTGAGGTGGAGGTACTTCCTCAGTTGGATAGCTTACAAATCCGCTGTACCCTACATCTCTTTTGACAGAGCCTCTTTCGCCAGTCGGCAAGGGCCAGATGAGATTGGCTTTGGTTCTAAAGATCGTGGTGAACCCTTTACACCTCAAATTATACCATGGATAGACTTTAAATACATACGAATATCAAGATTTTATAAAGCGCTCTCTTTCAACTGTTTCTTTGAAAAATAGTTGCTTTGAAAAACAGCACGCTATGCGAAACGAAAAATCATGTCAATCTGTCTTATTTCTTTACATGCACGCACACATGCTCAATCACGCTCTGCACAGATACCATTGTTTATGTAGTAATAAACGACGCGACATTTGTGTGGAGTGGCCGTGGTAGGCCGAGAGTACTACTCTATATTATTTTGTCTATGGTTGGTAATACTTTATTTTTAGACAATACTTGGTTCAGACCTGTCTCCACCACTGCACTCTCTAAACATGTCCGAGAAGTCGTAAACATTCCTAATATGTAACCAAAACCTCAAAGATTATTAGACATTCAAACATCCGTGCGTTTAACCGCCATTTTCCTGACTATGCTTTGTACCTAGTGCCATTACCAGGCCTCCGTCACTCCATGTACTTGCGCGCTATAGTTACCTACCGCTCGGCCGAGCGGTCTCGGGCCGTTTGCGGACCAAATTCAGGCCCTGCGATTGCTGTGGGATCGCGCGGTGCGAAGCAATCACAACTGTACGCTTGAGCATTTAGGCACATTTTAGCATGCAGCGGTTGCTGACGCGACGGAGTAGGCTATTATAGCAGTAGGTATTGGAAATTTTCTACTGAGTGAAGTATCTGTTACGTAGTAACTATTATGTAATCTGTGCCATTACGTACTTGAGTGCTTAGTGCCAGTTTTTGGTCACATTCGACATTGAGATATAAGTACTACGTACTAGAGAAGCTATCTAATGTAATAGTTTTGTTCATTTTTAATTTTTTTTGAAGCTAAAATCCGCTGAAGCGCTAAAACAATAAATATGTCGTCCAACCAAACAATTAAAACACAAAGCGCTAAAGCGCATCAAAGGTACACTCACAATGTGCCGTGATTTGTAGTATAATTTTACCCGTATAGATTAAGTAATACAGAAGGAACGACATTTATACCTATCTTAATTTGGGGTGTAAGTAGTTCATCAATATCTTTGAACCAAAGCCATCTTCACCTGCACACGGTGCACCCTGCTGACTGACATACGAAGCTCTGGCGAAAAGAGCGGTAGGGAGCGTAATTGTAAGCTACCCGTCTGGGGAAAGTACCTCCACCTCACAGAATACCGCAACCAAATAACAATTCCCTTGAGGGTTGTTGTGTTCCTGCGAGTGAGTGAGGTAACCAGAAAGGAAGGAGATGCTGCACTGGCAGCGGGGGTGGCGGCGCGCGAGCGATATTTAATGTTGCCACCGTTAATATGGCTACGGTAACCGCTTCACATCAGTCGGGCCGTGTGCTTGTCTGCCATCTGTCGTAGTATGAAAAAAAAAATACTATGGGTACTAGACAACTGATAAATGTACATACATAAATACGTACTATTTAAAATACATAGAAAACATCCAGGCCAAAACGAACAAGACAAACACACATGTTCATGCACACAAATGTTTATCTTACGCGGGGATCGAACCTGCGACCTCGTAACCCAAGTGGCCATTACTAGCCATTCGACCATCGCACCAGACTCATCAAATTTTGAAAGAATTAAATTAAATTATTTAAAAATGATATTACCATTGAAGAAACAATAAAAAATACAATAACTTTTGTTACGGCACTAGCTACACAAACGCAATATTTGACATAGCTGTCAAACAAATACCTGATTTATTAGGTGTGACGTCATAGCTTAGTGGCCTTTTTTATGGAGAATTTTCGGGAAATTCCAAAATTGTGATCTTCAAGTTATCATATCTAGAGAAGTTTTTATGCTTTCAAAGTAATTCTTTCACCTAAAGTTGTATTGTTTGTTACTTAGGTACATTCGTCATCAACACTTATTCATTCTACTGTTGGGGTATAGGTCTTCCCTCATTCGAAGGGGTGTTAGAGCGTACTCCACCACGCTGGTCAACTGCGGGTTGGCGGAGGTCAGCGTTTTCAAGCCGCCTATAGGACTTGACATCTAATGACAACCTCCGGGACCGACGGCTTAACGTGCCCTCGGAAGCACGGAGGAGCACGTCGACGTTGCTTAACTTGCATGATCGATACACTGACACGCGCAACAACACCAACGAGCCCCTCACTGCTCTGAAATAAAAATGAATGTTGCTAAGCGCAAATGAAGGGTACAGGCAAATAAACGAGAATGTCAAATTTTTTATTTTTTCTATTAGAATTAAATCTTTTTTTTTTTTATACCACTAAGGTGCCAAACAAGCATACGGCCCGCCTGATGGAAAGCAGTTACCGTAGCCTATGGACGCCTGTAACACCAGAGGCATCACGTGCGCGTTGCCGACCCTGTAAAAACCTCTTTACGCCCTTTTTGAAGAACGCCATGCTGTAGTCGCCTGGGAAAACCTCAACAGGCAGTTCATTCCACAGCTTAGTAGTACGTGGAAGAAAACTCCGCTGGAATCGCACAGTACGTGACCACTTCGGTTCCAATGTGTGAGGATGAATTCCCTGTCGATAGCGAGCGGTGCGACTGTAGAAGGAGGCCGTGGGCATCATGTCAAACAACTCCTCTGAACACACCCCATTGTACAATCGGTAGAACACGCAAAGGGAAGCAAAATCTCTTCTCAGACTCAAAAGTTTTAAACCGTCCGTCAATTTGGATTGGTTAACAATCCTCACAGCGCGTCTTTGGATTGAGTCACAAGGTGCAAGCTGGTATCCAGGCGCTCCCGCCCATAGATGACAACAGTACTCCATATGCGGCCGTACTTGAGCTTTGTAAAGCTGAAGCCTTTGCCGCGAGTTGAAGTACCGCTTCGCTCTGTTGAGCACACCTAGCTTCTTCGATGCCAGCTTGACCTTCTCCTCCAGATGACATCGAAACTGAACGTCGCTGGAGATTTCAACTGAAACTTTATATAGGTTAGTTTAAATTCCAATCACTAACTTTTTTTAAATGTAAACAGATGGCGCAAAAAGGCAAAGTAAAAGTTACTACATACTCTGATCTCAAATGTGATACTTCTGAACTTTTAACTGTGTTTTTTCTTAAAATCTATTAATTTGGACATTCCCTGTTATTTGCCTGTACCCTTCAAATATCGAGAACGGCTCGACCAATTCTGCTAATTTTTGTTTTAATATTTTCGTTAAGGTATAAGCACACCCCGGCCACTCCATACAAATGTCGCGTCGTTTACTAAATCATAAATCATAAATATTTATTTGCTAGAAATGTAGGTACAATAATTAGGTGATGTACAGAATTCGACCCTTATACATTTCGTCTTAAATAAGACATGCAAAAACTTGATAATTATTAAATTAAAACAATTGCAATTATATGTCAAAAAAAACAATTACTAAACATTAAATTCATAAAGTCAAGTTCTTAAAATTACATTATAAATACATTCAATACAAACAATAATAAATTAAGCATTAAATTATAATATTTACGTCAGTTATATAATCATTAACAGAATAGTAACATTTGTCAATCAAAAATAATTTTAATTTATTTCTGAACAGTTGTGTGGGTAATATTTTTAAGTTGTCTGGTAATTTATTATATAATACAGGTCCCATTCCAATTACACTTTTACGTAACAAAGCAGTATTGTGACCACCAACTCTAAATTTATTTATATATTGAGATCGTAATTCAACTGTTCTACTTCGAGATTGTGATATTTTAATAAACAGATGCTGATTAGTTTTTACAAAGGTGCACATTTCAAGAATGTACAGAGATGGTAATGTTAATAATTTGAACAACTTAAACACTGGCTCGCAGCTATCTGTAGTTTTTAACCCACACATAGATCTTAAACATCGCTTTTGAGCTTTGAAAATACTTTCTCTTTCACTTGAGTTACCCCAAAAAATTACGCCATATTTCAATATCGGTGTTACCATACCATGATAAGCAACTAGTAATGTTTTTGGTTTTACCTTTTGCGATAGGTTATATAAGGCATAGGCGGCTGAGTTTAAACGTTTGCAGATATGCTCTGTTTGGAATTTCCAAGTGAATTGACTGTCGATAAGCAATCCAAGAAATTTTGTCACGTGAACTTCCTCAATAGTTCGTCCGTTATTAATTAATTTTATAGTAGGAGCACACATTTTTTGACGAAAATGCATAATATAAGTTTTTTGCAAATTAATTTTTAAATTATTTATGTCAAGCCAATACAATATATTAGTCAGTGTTTCATTAATGTCATTTTCGTAGTCAACTGGTTTGTCACATTTTACTATCGCCGTGCTGTCATCGGCAAATAGAACCATTTGTTGCTGAATGTTCCTAGGTAAATCATTTATATATATGAGGAACAACAATGGTCCAAGAACACTACCTTGAGGCACCCCATATCTTATTTCTTTAGAACTCGACAAGTATCTTAGTTCATATTTGGTTTTTAAGCAAACTCGTGAAATTTCAACATATTGCGTACGTCCTTATATATAAGATTCTAGAAGATTTAACACGTTTCCTCTCAAGCCATATGCGTCAAGTTTCATTATAAGCCTTTTATGGTCCACATAGTCAAATGCTTTTGTCATGTCAGTAAAAATTGCACATATAGGAATCCTTCTGTCCACATTCGTCAATATATTGTATAATAAGTCAAAAATAGCCATGTCAATTGTTTTATTTTTCCTAAATCCCATTTGTTCGTCGCATAGAATATTAAATTTACATAGATATACATAAATTGCATCATAAATATATCTTTCAAATATTTTTGAGAATACTGAACTTAACGCTATTGGTCTATAATTTGTCATATTCTCTTTCTCGCCCTTTTTAAAAAGTGGTTTAATTATTAATGGTTTAAGTTTTTCAGGGTATATGCCATGTCCAATACACAAATTTAATATGTGACACAAATGCGGTGCTATACACACAGAAACAAACTTAATTACTTTCGTAGCAAAACCATCGTAACCTACACTTTTCTTATTCTTCAATTTTTTTATTATATTAATAATATCCTGAGGCAAAACCGGTGGCATAAACATTGATTGGTTTTCTCTAGGTACGTTTAAATTTATGATGCTTTGTTTTGAGGATTTGTCAATATGATCTATGAAATGATCATTGAAAGCCTCAGCAATTTTTTTAGGATTAGATATTATTTCACCATCTCTTTTAATTTGTGAAATAAATTCATTAAACTTTTGTTTATTTATTATTTTCCAAATTGCCTTTGATTTATTTTCAGAATTATTTATGTAATGAGCATTTTGAGACAGTTGTGTTAATTTTATGATCTTTTTAAATTTTTTTGAGTATGTTTTAAAGTTTAATTTGTTTTCCTTTGTAGGCGATGATCTAAATTTCCAAAGTAATTGTCTCTTTTTTCTCGCACAATTTTTTATGCCTTTTGAAATCCATTTCAATTTATTGTAAGGTTTTATTGTTACTGTCTTAAGTGGAAAACAAAGATCGTATAACATTTGGAAATTTTCGTGAAAACTGTCATATGCAACATTTGGGTCTTCCGATTCATAGATTTCATTAAAAGAAATACATTTCAAATATTGGTTAAACATTTTTAGGTGCTTCAATGAGAGATTTCTTTTTTTTACACGCCAGGAAAATGATCGACTTTTGTTTTTTACCGGTATTTGTAAAATTTGAGCTGTGTGATCAGATAACCCAAGATCGATAACCTGTGTTTTATATTCACATTGAGCATTATGAGCAAAATTATCTATACAGGTATTACTGATTAAGCGAGTCGGTTGTTTTATTTGCAAAGTAAAATTATAACTCAAGAGAAAGAGCTCAAAATCTATACATACTCTGTTTCTTTTAAGAAGATCTATGTTGAAATCTCCGCACAATATAATTTTCTTATCTGAATTGAGACATAACTTCTTTAGGATCATGTCTAGGTGGTCGAAGAATACATTTAAATTACTATGATACGGTGGTCTATATATACAAACAATTACTGTACGATAATCCAACAACTCTACAGCACAACACTCTAACGAGCCTCCAACGGAGTAGTTGGTGATGGTGTGTAATTCTTTAAACTGATGATGATTTCTTACTAAAATACAGGACCCTCCTCGTTTTTGCTCTTTCCTTGAATAGCATGCTGCTAATCTAAAATTGTTTATATTCAATAACTTTTCATGTCCTGCGATCATGAAGTGTTCCGTTATACAAATTACATCGATGTCAATTCTCTTGTTTAATAGTTCATCCAAATGAATCGTCAATATGTCAGTTTTACTCAATAGTCCCGCAATATTTTGATGGAAAATATAAATATTGTTATCATTATTGCCGAAAAAAATCCAAATTTTCCCGCGTCTCATCCATATCATTGTAGCAGGTTTCAATGTTCCATATTAAGTCACTAAGGTTGACAAATATCATTCTTATACCTGTATTATTTATTGTTCCGTAACGCTTAGAAAACATGTCATAATCATATGACAAGTCTTTATTCGAGTCAATTAAAAAAGCATACTTATGTGTATGGTTGTCAAGGTATAACAAATTGTTGAATGTTTCTATTCTCCAGTTGTACATATTTGAATAATCATTACATTTAAAAGTTGGCGCACATATTATGATATTTGTATGTGTGAGTCGTTGCAAGGTTTTTCTAATATAGATTATCAAATCAAAATAATTTCGTGTCCTCTTAAAGTCTTCCTGACCAATGAATATAATACAATAATCCTTTAGAGTGAAGTTTTCCACCTTAGTGTGAATATCATCAATAAGTTTATTAATTCCACAGTTCGTTTTAATATAATGACATATTTGATAATCCTGGAATGTACTTTCTGCAATGGACAACATTTTGTTAATTTTATTACTACTTATCATACATATTCTTTTCTTCTCATGTGAAATATTTTCTCGTTGTTGTTTATCCAGTATATTGTTATCGTCCTTTAATGTATTGTGTTGATCTTTAATCGATGTTGGTAAAAAAATATTTTGCCGCTCCGTTCGTGTCTCTTTACGTGGTGTTGAGGCCCTGCGTTTCTTTTTTGGAGTACCACTAATTACGTCTGTTGTTACTTTCTTGTATAATTTATGTTGTATGTTGATTTCTTCTATTGTTTTTTTAAGTTGTGTATTTTCTGTTGACAAGTTATTTATTTCTTCATGGGCAGAAGCCAGTTGAATACGCAATATCTCTAGTTGATTTTTTAATTCTATCACTTGATCATCATTTTCGCTGACAGAAATATTTGGTAAGCTACTAGTGGTGCCATCTAGTGTCGATTCAATTGATTTATTAGTTTCATTTGATGTTTCTGTCAGTGATTGCACTCGTGTTCTCCGCATTGTAATATTATTAATCGTATCCAATATTGTATTCATATTCATATTAAATCTTTTTCATAGAAAATATACTTAGAAAAAGTGTACAGTGGTTGAGATTTGAACCCAGTACCGATTTGGCGTCTAAGTTACAAAAAGGTAAGGAGATACCATTCAGCCAATTTCTGATTACCAATAATGGCGAAATTATATATTGCCTGGTTACAGCAACCATATAATGCCAATAAGTTGGTTAAATATTCTTCATTACACAGAAATATTCACTCGTAACTACCGTCCTCTTTTATTTATCACTTTTTATATTTAATAACACTTTTATAATCACTGTTTTTATTGAATAATCATTGTTTATTTAATTTCTTATCAGTTTATGGCACAATATTTACGTAATGTTTCAACCATTAGATTATATATTTTTCGCATATTTTTGCTACTTAATTGTTGTTAAAAAGAGTCACAAACACTATCACAAAATATTTACACGTTTGTCATCACGTTACGTCAATTTTTATATTTATTTATGGACATTTAATAATTTTAAATTGAACTAATTTTGCAGTACAATGTTTACGTGACGAGTGGCGCCACCTACCCTACTACTATAGTAAGTACATATAAATAATGACGTCTGTGCAGAGCGTGAATGAGCGTGTGTGCGTGCGGCGCGGCGTTTGTCTCAGAGGGGAGGTGAGGCCGACACGAGAGAGCGGCAGGGAGAGGCCATACTGTACGTAGTACTAATAATTATACTGTGGTTTAAGGAAAGAAGTCCTTATGGAGAGAAAAGACGTAAAAATTGCGTGGAAAATAAATCACCACTTTCTACCAGTGCGAGGCACGTTAAGACGTCGCGTCGGTCCCAGTCAAAATAAAAAAATAATCAAAAGCAAAATATATCTATATTCCTTGGACTTTATAAAGCACTTAGAAACGTCATACAAATTAAAAATAAGAACATGTATATATCATTACTACTGTAAATCCGCAGAGCTTAGATTCACTTTCATCACACTATCTTGAATGTGAAAGTGAATTTAAGTGTTAGTTCCGGCGACGGGGCTTCTTGGGAAGAACTGGCAAGAAACTCGAGGCCGACTCTTTTAATTGCCAATATCGTTACATTAGTCGATGTGTTAGTTTAGTTTCCCAAAGTCAGCCGCCTTTGGGCGCACACGCATTTATTATAATTTTCTAAAATGAATATCTAAGAAATGAATAGAGCTTGAGAGGGCTACAAAATAAATTATAGAGAATGCTAATATTATTAGGGTTCCGTAGCCAAATGGCAAAAAACGAAACCCTTATGGATTCGTCATGTCTGTATGTCTGTCTGTCTGTCCTTCCGTATGTCACAGCCACTTTTTTCCGAAACTGTGAGAACTGTTGAAACTTGGTAAGTAGTTGTATTCTGTGAACCGCATTAAGATTTTCACACGAAAATAGAGAAAAAAAACAATAAATTTTGGGGGTTCCCCATATTTAGAACTGAAACTCAAAAAGTTTTTTTTCATCAAACCCATACGTGTGGTTTGATGAAAAAAAACTTTTGACCCATACCTGTGCCCATACGTGTTTCTAATATCATATTTTTCTAAACTGAATAGTTTGCGCGAGAGACACTTCCAAAGTGGTAAAATGTGTGTAGTCCCCCCCCCCCCCCCCCTGTAACTTCTAAAATAAAAGAATGATAAAACTAAAAAAAATATGACTTACCATGCAAACTTCCATCGCAAATTAGTTTGAACGAGATGTGTTAAGTAGTTTTTTTTTATTAAAAAAAATACACTATTATTAAAACATCGATCAAAGTACAACGAACTACATGAACTTTTATATAATGTTACTTGCCTGCTACGGAACCCTTCATGGGCGAGTCCGACTCGCACTTGTATGCTTTTTTTTTTAAATTATGCATGAAATATACATTAAAGCAATAAAAAAAAACATTATGTACACACACTACCATGTATTTGACACCCACGCATATACACTCTTGTTTATTGTTCTAATCATAATTTAAATTAATTAAGGTCGAATTTCGACCACTGGGCCACAGGCCACAGCATAGTAAGTAATACAAATGTATTGTGACTGGGCGATCACTATAGCCTTCACAATACTTACATATTTTATTCAACGTTAAAGGTAAGTAGGTAGGTACAGTACCAACTGCACTTATGAACCTTGATATGCCTTGACTCTACATTTTTTTATACTATCGGGTGGCAAACAAGCATTTGGAAAGCCTGATGTTAAAATAGAGGGGCAATTTTCATATTTAAAATATACTCAAAATTTTGTTTCGATCCAGTCTCGATCCATTGAGATATAAGTACGTAGTACTTATATCTCAATGGATCGAGACATTGAGATATAAGTACGTAGTACTATATCTCAATGTCTCGATCTCACAAATGTGACATTTGGTACCTATTCTCGTATCACAAAACGCAAAACTTCAAAGTTTACACCAAACGTAGGTACTATTACTTATACGGAAAATTAACCAAACTAAAAAAATAAAATGGCCTTCTGCTAGCAATAAGAATTGAATTAATTAATGATTTAATGGATTTCAATCCAGTAAATAATTTTTAGTCAGTTCTAAATTAAATTTTGATTCGGTCTACCTACTTTCGTTCTACGATCGTAGAAAATATTACGAGAAATATGCTTTACTTGCAGTTTACATAGCAAAGTATACAAATAAAATTAATAATTTGTTACAGACACAAATGCAACAAGGCTATCAGGTAGGTATTACAACTTGTAAATTGCTTTGACTTCCATTTCTCCCTCTTATCACTTTTTCATAAATAATTACATATTATCTCCGTTTGCTGTGCTCTGAGGTATCTCCCTCCTATGTACAGAGTGGCCAGTTAGAAAAATAAAATATTTTTTTGCTTAATTTCGAACTGCTATCATAAAGTTTGTCACACACACATCGACAGGAGAGGAGAGTCGTCTGGAAGGAACACATTCCAGATTCAAAACGTTAACGCCCGCGCAACGGTACCATAACCGACGCGGTGGTTTCGCGCGCTTTTGCAATTACACAGATTTTTTGCTTTCATCTGTCACTTTATCAACGTTGGAATAAAGTCTGATTTTAATTGTATATGTGCTTTAAACATATACAATTAAAATCAGACTTTAATATTTAATCGATTCTTTTTGATTAAATGCCCCTAATCCATGAGAGAATTACAGAATGTAAAATATTTTGATAGACCGCGAAAGGTGAGAATAGTGAGAAAAACGAATGAAATGAATGAATTTATCGTCTATTGATAAAATTAAGTACAAAGTTATCAGTTAAGAAATTACAAAAACTACCAAAACGGCGTTTTCGAAAAAAAATATACAAATAATGCTTATTTATTTATTTATTGTATATAAAAAAATTTGAGCCGTGTAAATTTATTAGACATTATTTTAGATAATAAATCAAATGACAAATATTATTACAAGTTTCCTAATAATAATTTACCTAGAATTTTTGTTTGGTTGTTTGTTTTTACTTCATATCGAGAGTAATCAATGGATTGACATAACTTTTTTTCACCGGGATAGTTTAAATGGTCTGGAGAGTGACACAGGGTCTTATTTATTCAGTAAAAACATCTTAATTCCACGGGAAAAAATAATTTGTTTAATAATGACCACGCGAGTGAATTACAATTGTTTCAAACAAACGAACATGCCAGCGAATCACAGAGTTGTATGTTTATTTGCCTTCGTTCAGATGGAAAGAAACGAATAGATTTACATGGTTTTATGGGGATGATTGCTAGTTGGGTCTAAGGTCTGGAGAGTGAGTGTGTTACTTTTTATCCCTAAAAGACTTTCTTTCAAATCTTTAATATACCAGGCGGGCGAAATTGTTTGGTGGTCTTTCTTTCACGCCAAAAGGAACCAATCGATTGACATTTTTTACAGGGATAGTATATGTCTAGAAAGTGACATAGATTACTTTTTATCCCGGAAAAATATCTTATTCCCATGGGAAAATAAAGACCATACGGGTGCAGCCGCGAGTAACAGCTAGTATCATTATAATTTACCTAACGATTACTTAAATAAATAAATAAATTGTATACAGTATGCCTGCAGCTACTCTGTTCTGTAACTTAACATACATAAATATTAATCATACTTTTTTAAACAAACAATCTTGAATACTTACAAATACAAATTGTCAATCTTTTACTATGTGCTGCATAAAAAAAGAGAAGATGGCACAGCGTAATTACAACTGTCCGACTGGAGAAATGCCTCCACCTAACAAAAGACCATACCCAAACAATAAGTTTCTGAACGTCTAGGACTAGGGGGTTGTAATATTACTGTCAGTGAGTGATGTTAGCAGGAAGAAAGAAGCTGAGCGTGAGCAAAATTTTTTAAATAAAAAAATACTCCTGGACTTATTATACACTGCCAGCTAGTCCCAAACTAAGCAAAACATGTATTATGGGTGCTAGATAACTGATATAACACTTAAATACATTTTTATTGTAAATTCATACATATGATACATAGAAAATTGTACGTTGCAAGCATCTATCGGCTACGGTTACCGCTTCAATTCGGTAGGTTGCTAGCTTATCTACCACCTGACGTAATAAAAAAAGCATAGTCTAGATTGAGAAATCAATGCATAGCACAGACTAAACAGCTGAAATTCGTAATTTCGTGAAAATCTTTCTAATAGTAATACTAGTCTAAAATATGTGAATTTTGAAAGATTTTTTGAAAACTCTCATGGGATATTGGGTATCGGGATACCGGTGTAATAAATTGCTGGCCGAAGCTAGTTATTAATAAGTAAGACACTAACACAAACATTATGTACAACTTATGGGTCCAAAAAACAATTGAAACAAAAATCTAGACATATGAAAGACTATATAGACCTTTGCATAGGATAACCAAAGAATTCAAGAATTCTCAAAAAAGTAATAGGATTTTTATACAAATTTGTTTAAAAACGTCACGTATATAACGTTTTTGACTATATTATAATAAATTGGCTATATTATAAACTTTTTATATAAAACGTATTAAAAATTCGTCTAATTTCAACGGCAATGTTACAAAAACACCTTTTTTTTTCAACAATTTCTACTTTAATTTCATTATTGTATTTTATACATAGATAGTTAGTTAAATATAGGCATTAGGATATCCCTGATTGCTAAACCAAATGAAGCAAACCTGATAATATAGTTATAACAGAATAAATGTATTTGTAATATTGAAGCAATAAATTCTAATACAAATATCTTTTATATTACGCTAATCAAGAATACGGCAGCCTGATGTGAAGCTGTTACCGTAGCCGTGTAAGTAAAGGCTCGCAACATGAAGTATCGTTCGGGCGCCGCGCCGCGGCATCCAGTTCAGAGACGAGCTCTGAGGATTGTAAATCATTTTAAGTTCAGAGTCGGCTTCGGCATTGAACCATTAAATATGAGGCGAGAATTTACTTCCCCTTCATGCGTATTCTACCGACTAGACTATACAATGGGTTGTGTAAGTTGGCTATCTGAAAATAGAAGATAAAAAAAGATTTCGTCGTCAACTCTCTATTCATCTCTCTCTACTGCTGGGATTTGGATCTCCCCTCAATCGAAGTTTACAACCCGCCTAAAGGTCACTGATTAGCTTAATGGCTGACGTTAAGCCAATCAGTGGCCGAGAGAAACGACGAGCCAGGACCGAAGACTTAACGTGTCCTCTGGAGTACGGAGCACCTCGACGTAAATAAACCCATCCATGAACACGCTACATTCGACGTTGCTTAACTTGCCTGTTTGATTAGTCTGACTCGCGCAACGACGCTATCGATCTCCTCTAAAAACGATTTACGTTAACGATATTATCTTGAGCTCTGTCGCTACTATCTTGTCTGGTAGACTGGACTCTTAGCTTGTTTGTCTAAAATATTCCAAGATTCGGTTACGATTCAGTAGCTATCCACAACAGGCATATGTTTACTTACTACATACATTTATACAGGAATTTCCTTATATGTATGTTTATCGTTCACAGATAATATGACACAATATGCTACACATTCAGGCTTAGTTGAGTTATGTTTTCCAAGAACTACTGTACCTACCGTGAGATTACCATAATAATCCATATTTAGATATTTCGTATGATGTTTGATTTGCACACTCTTCTTCTTTCTCGTAATGAAGCGCCTGAGTTCCTGGTGACCTTAATCACTTGCAGCTATAAAACTCCTTAGGGAATTGTTATTTGACTGTAGGCTTTTATAATTGGAACTATTTATTCAGTCGGGCTGCGTCTAATCAAATGTCTTTGTTCTCAATATTTTTATTGTTGTACCTTACCTCTCCTTTAAAGTTTTATTATTGCTATGGATTTCTAGAAAGTTTAATTAGATCCTTATTATTATTTCATTAACGGATAGCATGAATGAAAGTAGCGAAAAAATCATAGCTCTCGAATGAAAATAAAAATAGATACAACTTCTGACCAATTTGTTTTAATACTTTTGAGTTATTTAGCAAACATTTTAAATGTTCTTAGTGCGTTAGTTATGTGTAGGTATCCTACAAACTCTTAACTTTGTTATATTCCACCTTGTTATATTCCGCCACGGCGGCGGTATCAAGTAATAAATATCACAATGACACTTCACATGACTAGCTACCTATAGTATAATGTCTGAAAGATGAAGCACAATGACTGATCAACTAGAAACTTGATAATTTGCATAAACATATAAACAGCATAGCTGCTGATAAAGGTTTATAAAAAAAATCCCATGGTCCAAATCCGGTTTAAAGATTTGTAAATTTTCCAGCGGTCGAATATGCGAGCAACGATTATATCATATTAATGAAGTTATAAAAATATTACTCTCCCTTCAACGTTAGAATGAAAGCAATAAAAACAAATATTTAAAAAGCATCATAAGTAGCCGAAATGGCCAACATAAATTCACAATAGCTCAATTCTTTGGATAGCATCTTTGTCCCATAGTCCAATGGCATCGTAAATGACGATTTCCTGTGTGCGTGACTATGCCTACTCTGAACTATAAACAGCCACAATAGGTATTTTGTTGGCATGTAAACGCGTTCTGGGAACTTTGAAACTGTTTGGTTGTATGCTATTTAAACACAAAATCTTTCATAGAGACATACTTGTTTATGCCTCATTTTATGTCAGTAAGGTGGTACAAGACGCCCACGTGCCGTTAAGCAACATTATCGTAGTTCACAGTTCTGTGATATTATGTAAATGTTATTTTCTCAAAGGTATATTAAATCGTAACTTTAGAAGTATCGGGACGGGGGCCAACGCACATTCCCAGGCGACTATTAAAAAAAAACCGGACAAGTGCGAGTCGGACTCGCCCACCGAGGGTTCCGTAGGTACGTAGTATCATTATTAAATTTGATATTTTTCATTATAAATAAGAAATAATGCGTCGAAAAAAATAAATAAAATATATTTTGCAATGTGTACATCAAGCCCTTTCATATGATACCCCATTTGAACTAGTAGTTTCAATTTGAAATTTCGACACCCTATAAAAAATTTGGCCCCCCTATTTTTTTAAGATCTATTAACAAATGTATAGTTTTGCGATTTATTCCTGTACTTGTAGTCTATAACGATGTTACTTGCCAAATTTCATAGTTCTAGGTCACCGGGAAGTACCCTATAGGTTTTGATTCCCTTGAGTGTGTCGAAATATGCGTTTTTTGCTGAATAAACGGCCGTAACTGTTTTCTACGTAAACTTAGCAGTTTGATTTTTTTACAACTTCATGGGACCGTAGACCTGAGTATACAGTTCAAATTTCAGCTTGATACCACCACGCATTCTCGACATAGAAATTCTTGACAGACAGACAGACAGACGGACAACAAAGTGATCTTATAAGGGTTCCGTTTTTCCTTTTGAGGTACGGAACCCTAAAAAGGCAATGAACAGTCCATTGCAGTCTCAGGGGAAAGACTAAGGATGCCTTGGAACTTACAATGAATTTAATCAGAAGAAATTAGTAGGAGTAAGAAGCTTTTAGAATTTGACTTCCCCTTTCAGCAATGTGGCAAATAAAGCAAATGTCAAGTGAAGCTCAACTGCCGTGTACTACCAATTTTAAGATTTAACAATATTGGGGATCTTAAAACTTTAGAATTATAGTCATCATCATCCGTTTTAGAGGGCCTTAGAACACCAATTCAAGTAAATTGCCACTAAAAGTTAATTTATTATTTTATTATTTTTGTCCACCCAATTTCTAAAATCTGAAAGCTAAATCGCAATAAATCTTTAACAGGAGATCAATTTGTTATGTACTTACATATTAGTAGTATGTAAGAAACGTAATCACAAATTATTAAATTGGTTTAGTGAGTATTCTTAATTGGGTAGTTTTTAAGATATTGACGTAGAAAAATAAAATAATAATATCGCGCTTTTTGGCTATTGCTCAAATTTGGACTGATAGATACGTAAAATATAAACATAAGAACATAAGTTTATTGGATATTGGAATCGGCTCAGAAAGCTATGAATATTAGAATTAATGTAGAAAAGATTCCTCCAGCTATTAGTTTAAGCTGAACCCGAAATAGGTACTGTATAATGTGATTTATCCGGAGGTTGTGTAGAAATTTAATTAGTTCTTGACATCTTGGTTAAACGATAAGTTGTATTGATTGATTGAGGAATGGTGATCGTGTCATTTCTAGATTACAACAAAATTCGTACCTCTTTATAAAGTTTGTGATATATTAATATAATGTTAATGGTTCGTTATCTAAAAGGTATATATTGATAAGTTTGTCGCGGTGCTTTATCTGAAGTATGCAAATATGGGGTTATGGTGCCGCGAGAATTAAACCGGCAACCATAGATATATAGACTGCAATCATATGTGGCGCCGAGCGATTATTCTGTGAATTTAAGAGATAGCAATACTCAATGAACGTAAAATTCGTTACATACATACTACATATTTTATCAATAAAAATATGAAATATACTTCTATGTGAAAAAGTGGTTTTGGAGTGTATATGTATCACCTGTACGTGGTGCACCCTGTCGAATAACGAAAGAGGCCCTAGTGAAAGAGAGGTGCGGTACAGCGTATTTGTAAGCTGCCTGACTGGGGAAGTACCTCCACGTCACAGAATACCGCAGCCAAATAACAATTCCCTTGAGGGTTGTTGTGTTTTGTGTTGGAAGTGTTGGAAGAAACTGTTACGTTGGCAGCGGGGGTGACGGCGCGCGACCGATATTTCATGTTGCAAGCGTTAATATGGTTACGGTAGCCGCTTCACATCAGGCGTGTCGTATGCTTGTCTGTCACCGACGTGGTATTAAAAAAAGTATCTATTAAAAACTAGGTACCTATATAAAATTTTCCATGCAAATCAAACAGTGAAGAATGGCAGGTAAACTCAGATTGCAGCTAGGATAAAAGGATCTTTACCTAACACTAATCGAGATCCAAATCCCTAATTAATTAATAAAATGACGCATTCACTATACATTTTTTTGGCCCATTGTAGTTAGGTTAGGTAGGTACGAGTATATACAACTTAACCGAACGAGTAAAATAAGCTATTTTGTCTTATCTTAAGGGTTTATTATTACAGTCTTGCCGACTGCAGGTTAGTAAAGGATAAACATAAATTAAAGGTGACTAATCCAAAAACTTTTTCCAACTTTTTTTTCCAAAATTTATTAAAAGTTATTTTGACTTCATTTTAATTTTGTACAGGAGTTTACGTGGATAAGGTATATCGCGACAAAAACTATATCATTCCTAGGGATGTAATCTATGTCTGAACCAAATTTCATTCAAAGCGGTTCATGTTTTTTAAAGGTAACAAACAGACAGACAGATTTGCGCAATTATAATTTTAGTACGGACTAGTATGGCAGCATGATATTGTATTAACTCTAAGTCGCTAATTATAATCTAAGGCAATAATGCCGACAATGGTTTATGAAAATGGCGATGTTTACTGTTAAGTAATGAAATAAATAAAATATGCATTAAAATCTTTGCCATAATACAATTATAAATAATCCCAAAAGCTTTGGGGCCATCCATAAATTACGTCACACGAATTTCATGATTTTTTGACCCCTCCCCCCGTCCTTGTCACAGCTGGTCACATTTGTGAGACTCCCCCCCCCCCCCCCCCCCCCCTCCCTAGTGTGACGTCACATATTTTGCTAATTTACATCTAGAGTTGCAAATGTTTTTGAGTTTTTCGTTAATAGTTCAAAGATCGTGTTAACACTTAGATTATAATAGATTTGAAATGTCACGTCACGAAATTTAGGACCCCTCCCACCCCCTTGTCACACAATGTTACACTTCATCGACCCCCTCCCTCCCCCTTAACGTGTGACGTAATTTATGGATGGCCCCTTTCATGATAATATAATAATATAATATTTTGAAAACCGTTGGTGACCTAAACGGTCATTCAGTGCCAAGGTCGCAAAAATCATAACACATGTCATAGCTGCCTATCGGCGTCTAGGTTTTGTACTTCAATGTCTAGGCTAAATAGTAATTCAAATGGTGGCTTATGGGTAAAGTTCTTAATATGTAAGCCAGAAAAAGTCAGCTGAATCTATACTCAATACATTATGCACTAGTATCCTCTTTGATGAAGTCTACAGGCTTAGATATTGCATCAGAGGAATACTTCACAAAGGTATCAGCTGTACCAATTGATCAGTCAAAGCTTTCCCGCCATTTCTATCCTTATCACCTGAGTGGCATGGCCGTGCGAACCGACTTCCGCCGCGTGCCGTGGGTAAATTCACAGAAGTGGGGTTATCGGCTCCGGCGCCCGATAGTATCCAGTGACGTACACGTAACGGTCATATGTTTATGTAAATAAATATAAGAATTACTGACATGCATGTAATTATACAGAAATTATTAAGGCTCTCACAATTTTCAAAGGTGCGATTCAAGACTACAAAATAGAATACAATCATCAAACAAACCACTTCGAACTTAACCTTTTCTGATTTCTCAACCAGCTGAGAACGCCATTAGTTTTGTTTGATATGATGTCATGCTGTGAAAGAAAAATAGATCTTTTCCGGATTCTTTCCAACATGTCTTCATTAAACACTTTATTAGTCTGACAATGGTAATCCACATATCAAATATCCTTGTCTGATGCAACTCTTGCTAGAATATTTTTGTTTAATTAAACAACGTTGCAATTTTTATTAGCCAAGTAGTTACTGCATTTGGATTTTATCATCATGATGTAGACAGATTAAGGGGCTCTTTTCAAGATTTGTGATCTGAGATTGGAGCATACTTTGTCACTTCAGACAATCTACTATTCCAAGCCATTCAATTTATTATTATCTAACAGCAATTGTCAATGGCTCATCATCATCTTTACCACCAAAGATATCCCCACCAACACGTGGTACATTGATAAAATCATGGAATATGGTAAGAAGTTGCAAACATAGTAACATTTAAATAAAAAAAGCTCGATTGATGGTATCCCTCAATTCTGCGTGTTACATGATTAAGCGCAGCCAAATATAATTTCCTGGAGAAATGTTGCGTTTCTTGTAGCGAAGTATCTTAAAAGTGAAAGAAGCTTCTTAGGAGTGGCTTCATTGGCATCAGGATGGCAACGTGCAAGCGATAATTCTTGTGTTGTCTATAGACTCCGGTAACATTTCAGCACATAGAAGCCTATAATAAATCAAAACCATCTATATGATTGCGCTAGTGTCAATTTTGAATAGTGAATTTATTATTATAAGCACAACAAAGCAGCAAACTGCTATAGTATCTATGACATAATAGTAATAAATTTGAATATATGAATAATAAATTAAATCAATAAACATTTACGATCAGCTGATTATTGACAGAATTTAAATGGCGCTTGCGTGTGTTCTTAGTTCGCTGAAAATGACATAAAAATTACCATTCATGAATTATAATCACTAGACCCTCGTCAAATTATAGGCGTATTGGTTGGGTATTTGTAAAACATTTGCTTAGTAACGCATGTAAACATACAGTTATTTTTGGAGACATAATCTAAAACCAGATTGGCAGCAGCAGCAGCAGGATCTCTTCTACTGCGCCTCACTGTCAATAATTATGGTTTCGTTTCAGTTTTCGGGTGAAATTATTTTCTCACTTGTCGATCTGATTGAGGAAGTATTTTCTTTCGGTAAGGTATTTATCCTTAACCACCAGATGCTCATATGCTAGCCGGTAAGCTGCACAGTACTTATAAGAAAACATGAATGAAATTCACGGTAAAATGGATGCCCTAACCAAGTACGTAGAACCTGGCAACGTTGCAGTAACGATGACTATTATACGTTAATTTCATAAGAACATCAGCTATGAACGTGAGAGGAGTCTCGGATCCTTTTATCTCCTATCTTTATGATTTTACATATATGATTATTGTCTATCGTAGCATCACAAGATCCTAAAGAAACTACGGTCGTTGTACATCAATTTATCAAAAGCAGATTATATTATATCACGTTATAAATAAGCACAAGCAACAGGTCCCAAGATAGTTAAATATTTTTGCCTTTACTATTATTCCATCCGGGGCCTCTTGATATGCGAGTCATATAAATAAAAAAACTGGCGAACGCCGACGTTCGAACAAGTTGGCCGTTAGGATATGGTCTTAATGCTTTTACCAGTTTGAAATTCAACGGATTTACTTTCTTAGATGCTTGTATCCACAGAAATAAAACTTGTATCTAAGACAATATGCCAGTAATTTTAGTTGCATTTTCGCAAAAAATATATTTTGACTTTAAAATGACTTAGGCTTTAGTGATAGGAATGATACGATAACATGAATTATTATGTACACTGATTGCCATTGATTGATGAGAGAGGACTTAGAGTTAGACATTGATTAAAGGTAGATTAGTAGTAGAGCATAAGAAACTTTCTTAATCTGGAAATTTTCTACAGGTTGACTCATCGACTGGTCTGACAATCACCAAGGTGTCTTATCTTCAAGGTTTTGTGTCTCAAGTGGTCCAGGTAGTTCGGCATTATTATTGACTACAGTACAAATATTATATTACAAACGAAATGTATTTTAAATTATTTTATGTTCTTCCGTCCACTCATATTACTTATGTATCAATAATCATATTTAACAATTCTAAAGTATTTAATGGTCGAAAAAATAATAAACCTTGAAGCCTATCGAAACTTGGCCTTCATCCCTTAACAAGCCCTTATTTCAAGCAATTTTACAATATAACTGTCTACAGAAATACAATGGGGCACTGAATCTCTGGCGGCGTATAGAAAGCATTCCTTAGTACAAACCATATGATTTGAAGGGAATTCTTAGGAACAACCTTAACGCTTACCAAAATATATAATTACTTGTCAAAAAGTATTATTTTCACAATATTCAACTTTATTTCCAAGGTGGTTAGATATTTCTAACAATTTATAGTGTGAAATTACGTTTGCAACATCATATGTTTTAAGGATGTGGTCAGATGTTGTATGTAAACGATTTATAACTTTATTGTCATCAGTATAAAGTCATTTTTACAATGTTTACGGTTAAAGTACCACCATATGATTGAACTCTGAATTGGCTCTGTATAACTTATCGTCTTTTTAAAAATTGTATCCGAAGTTTAACCTTATCCTGATAACAATAAAGTTACGATTTGTTTGTTTATCTTTAGTGGTGTGAGTGTGGAAACAGGATTCCGTGCCCATATGATTTTTGTATGACATTCCATTGAAGATATAAACGAAGAATTTTAAAACTTATGCGATTACGGTAAGGTACAAAATAATTTGTAGTATTTAGATGATAGCCGATCTAGTTAGGTGGGGTAGACGGGTTGGTCGGCGCTTGCGCATGCTTGCTTGCCAGCTCTGATTATAAAAACTACTATACTTGAAGAAAATTCAATTGTAACAGTTTTTTGAATACGAATACTTCAAATTACTTTTTAATTGAACGCTATATAAAATATTGCAATGAATATTATAATTCATAATCATATATATTGATTGCATGTCACATGATAGATGTTTTACAGGTCTAGAGTCTTATTGTTATTACACACATGTGACACCATGTTAAGGTGTAGTGCAAATAATTATATGCATAGAACAAACATTTTCTAATAAACACTCTCTTCTTGAGTATATTATATGTTATACTCAATATACATTATAATATAATATAATTGTCTTAAAGGGGCTCTACCTACCAAGACATTTTTTATGGAAAAAATATATCCACTGCTGTATCACATAATTCTATTCATTAATTAAATTTTACATAGTTAAAAATCTTTCTACAATTCCACAGAAGATAGTTGAACACATTCATTGCTCGCTCTCTCTCTCTCTTTATCTCTCTCTTATTTATATTTACTATGTTTTTTTTTTCCCTCTGATATAAAAACACATTATACACTGGATTTTAGACTAATTATGCTACATTAGAAATTTTTTGCTAGAACAATCATGAAATATTCCTGAATATAACGTCTATGAATTGACGAGTCAAATTTATTTTGTAGATTCTTTCTATCTACCATCCTCTTAACTATTGTCACTATTAATTTGTTATCAGTACTTATTTTATGTACAGCTATAACTTGTAGTAAATTCAGACATTTCACAATAATAATTTCGTAATTTGTGTAATTATTTTGATCCACAATCTGTTCTTCAAAAAACAGACCTAAAAATTTGTCATTATTCAAGATAGACTTAGTAAAGTAAGCTGTAAATAATATATGTATTTAAAAATAATTGTATTGTAAAACATCATTCAGCTTACCTATTTATAAAAACTACTAAAATAGTAGAAAATTCCCGTATGCCTTTACCCTAGAACACAGGGTTGATCCTGGCGCGTAGGGGAATGACTCGAACGAACTGTTTCGAAAATCAGTCATTCGCCGACCGTCAACACGTTTTGTTGTTGCGATTCGGCTGCGGATTTCTAACGAAATTTGTGAGAGAGAATTCATAGACTGATAAATAAAATGAACTTGTGATTACTGTGTTTATTTTTAAATTTTATATTGTGCGAACTTTGTGAAAATGTGGGGGGAAAGTAGCAAAAAGTGTGAACTTAACTGCCAGTGTTCGGGGTAAGTTTTTTTGTTATGTTAATTTTGTTTATAAGCTAAGTTTTGAAAGAAAACAGAAGTGCATTTTAGTAACGCGTATACTATTTGTGTCTAAAAACAGGACAATTTTCTTTTCATTCAGAAATTAGGTATTTTATCCGACGCGTAGTAAGCGATTGACCCAATTTGTTCCAATAAATATAATTGGCTAGTCCAAGGGTCATTAGTCTGTTGTTTTTCAAATGTATACAAACATGATTGCATGTTTGTTTATTTATTAGCACACAAGACAGATTACAATCGACATAAACACCATTAGAACAGCATATAATTAGTACAGAGCTAGATTATATCCCAAAATGATGTATGCCTAGCGGCTTTTTAATTATTTTATTAGAATTAATAGCGTGCGTTTGAGATCGCTGCTCATATGGAACAGCAATAAAAATATTTTAAGTTAAAATAAAAATAAAAGTAGGTAAGAAAAAGATGATATTACGAATTGAATACTTGTTTGTTTAGAATGCATTAACAACGCTTAAAAAACATTATACCTATATTACCTACGTGAAAAATTGCAATGTAATATTACATAAGGATAATCGGTACATGGCCGTGTGGTTTCCGGCAGACTAGAATAGAATCACTCCGTCTCCTCCCGTGGATGTCGTGCAAGGCGACTAAGGGAAATACATTATAAAACATCGATCAGGCCTCCGCAACCCGTCTGGCCAGCGTGGGGAGTGTAGGCCAAATCCTCCTTCTGTCTGGGACGGACGAGAGAGGGTCGTGCTCCTGTAGTGGAGACTAAAATTACCTGATGATGATGATGATGATGATAATCGCTACATCGTCGTCAACCCTCATTCATCCCACAGCGATTGCGAGTCTCTTCTCAAGAGGTTCCGAGTATACTTTGTAAGAATGTGTATTGTATAACTGGACTGTAGTTTATATTGTTACTGGTTACTCAATAAAAGAAAACTTTATAGTGGAGCACAGTTTAATGGCAGCGATTACACCATGACGGAAAAAACAACAACAGGAAAACAGTATTGCCATGTTAATACATTACACAAAATACACAGGTGTTACCAGTATATAATTTATTTTCTAACATCCATGTTGAACGTCTCAACAATACTCCACCACGCTGCTCAGCTACGTGTTGGCGGAGGCCAGTGTTTTCAAGCCGCCTAAAGGCCACTGACTTGGCTTAACGACTGTCATCTAACGTCAACAGCCGGGACTGACAGCTTCATCATCAGGTCCATTTAGTCTCCACTACAGAAGCATTACCCTCGCTCGTCCGTCCTAAACGGAAGGAGGATTTAACCTACACTCCCCACGCTGGCCAGACGGGTTGGGGAGGACTAACAGCTTAAAGATATATAAACCCATCCATGGACAGGATACAGTGGACGTTGTTTAACTTGTGTATCCGATTAAACTGACGTTGCGCAACAACGCCATCGAGCTCCTTAATGGTTATATGTATTCAATAAATAACAAAAAAGGAAACGAAATCAACATTGTTGTACTCTACGTCAAGGCTTCCCAAACTTAGCGAGAAACTAATAAAAAATATAGAAATTCGTTTATGCAGAAGTGCAGCATCGGACTGGCCATATAGTCGAGGTGGCATTTGCCAGCCTGGCCCCAGCCTGCGCGGGCCCCCCACGGGCCTGGCTTGCGGGGCTTGCGGCAACCGTAGGATAATAAACCATCTACGATCATCTAGTCTCGGGCCCCGGGCTTGTCAGCCACCCGGGCCCTTCCGGCTCAGTCCGACCCTGCAGAAGTGGATGGAGTAGGGTGGACAACGATAGAGCAACGTATAAAATAAATAGTGACAATAATAGTCAATAAAAGCCTAAAAAAGTGGGGTGTGGCTCTGTCATGGACACTGTTGTGTTTGTACGTGAATACGTTTATGTACTAAAATTATCTCAAAATGGCCGCGCTTCCCCCTCCCCCGCACGCGATGTTCCATAGTCCTTACGTAGCGCAATAAATTATTTGATCCTTCATCTATCCAGTGGTGGGATTGAATTTTGGATGGAGATGATAGATTTGTAGATGCAACACCAAACTGTATCCCTCGATTTTGTTATCATTCGTTTTTTTTTAATTGCCTCCCTATTGAAGCAATTTTAAAGACGTATTTTAAGATAAAGTTTGAGTGTTCTCATGAGACCACATAGATCATCGACAAAAACATCGGTTAAACACGTTTATTTTATTCGATATCGATTTTAAAAAAAGAACTTTACATTACGTCAGTTATTCGAACTTTTTGGTTGGCCTTGACGCATAGACGTATCAATATAGACGTATATTTAGTACGTTGACCTCATATGAATTGCATAAAATTTATTTATTATCTGTAGAAATGAATGACATTCGAAATGGTGCTTAGTGAAAAAAGCGCGAATTCGTTTTTCATTTCGTTGAAATGAAATCGAAGATCATCCTAACTGCATTTGGAGTTTTAACGGATTTGTTGTGTAAATATGTAACTGTTATTTTAAATTTAACAATGTCGATGCGCTTTTATTTTTTTGTTTTAAAATGAATTAGGTTTTTAGTGCCTCCTTCAAATTGCTTTGAACGCGCACTTATTATTTTTATGAGGGTCCATATAGCAAAACGCGGCAATGAATCAAAAAACAGTTTTACACGATTCTCTATCACTTTTAATAACATAGAATTCTTTTTTAATGTCCAATAGTTGTTGAAGGGAAACTTGCGGTAAAAAGGTAGCTTTTGACACATTTTACTCCAACTTTTACCTTTTAGTGCAATGGTAAATTTAAAAAATCATGTAAATGCAACAATGTTTATTTTATGAATGAAAACACAGATAAATTGCAATATAGGTCGCCATTATCAATTGGTTTAAGCAATTATAATTAATTATGTAGCGTTGGTTTGCCAAAAGTGGGCCATATTGATAAACGAAACTGTTTTTTTTATATCTTACGTCAAACGCACTGATGTCAAATTCACATGCTTAAATAAAGTCTACGAGTTCGTAGACTTTATTTAAGCATGTGAATTTCCATGTAATTTACTAGTTTTCATTCTTTTCTATAATAAATAGACCTTTCCTTACCTGAAAATATGCCTCAATCGCAGAATGTCGAAATGTACATTCTAAAAAAAAACGCGTTGCACTCCGGGAGTGCCGGCAGAAGTGAAAACTTGAACATTAACGTTGTGCATTTTTGAATATTTTGGAATGGTTAGGGAATAATGCCGCACGACTTGCTTTACTTATCAGTATAAAAGTACTATCATTTATGTGCGCTAAAATACAATATTTATTTATTGAAACTAGGAACTTAGAATATTTAAAAAAATGTGGCGTGGCTGTGTCATGAACACGGCCGTGTGTTGTGTACGTGAATACATTATATGCACTAAAATTATCTCAAAATGGTAGCGCTTCCCCTTCCCGCACGCGATGTTCCATAGTCCTTACTTAGCGCAATAAATTCTTTGATCCTTCATCTATCCAGTGGTGTGATTGAATTTTGGACGGAGATGATAGATACGAGGGGAGGTCAATAAGTTCGCGGAATGAGAGAGAAGGAGGTTGAAATTAAACACCAAATTATTTTTCCTTTTCAATATATTCTCCTTTAACCCTAATACATTTTTCGGATCTCTCAAATAGCTTGTTTATACCATCGAAAAAAAATGATTTGTCTTTGGTGTCAAAATAGGCCGAAATTGCCGACTTGACTTCATCATCGTCGTCAAATTTCTTTCCACGCAGCTCTTTCTTCATTTTTGGAAATAAATAATAGTCACTGGGGGCCAAGTCTGGACTGTATGGTGGGTGGTTTAATTGTTCAAAGCCGCATCGGTGAATGGCAGCCGTCGCAACATGGCACGTGTGGACGGGTGCATTGTCGTGCAAAAGGAGCACACCTTTTGACAGTTTTCCTCTTCTTTTTTTCTTAATGGCTTCTTTCAATCTTTCCAGTAAAGAAGCGTAGTACTGTCCCGTTATAGTCGCACCACGTTCTTTATAATCGATCAGTAAAATACCTTCTGTATCCCAAAAGATAGTCGCCATGATCTTTCCGGCCGATTGTGACACTTTGAACTTCTTTGGAGGAGGTGTGCCTTTTTTATGCCACTGCATCGACTCTTGCTTCGACTCAGGTTCATAGTGGTGAACCCAGGTTTCATCTCCAGTAACAATCCGGGCCATAACTTCTTCCTTTCTCTCTCCACAGAGCTCCAGAAACTGGTGAGAGCACTCGACACGCTCGCGTTTTTGAAGTGGCGTGAGCATTCTCGGAACCCATCTTGCACTGACTTTAGTCATCCCAAGATGATGATGTAGGATATTTAAAATACTTGATTCGGATACTCCAACCATTGCTGCAAGTTGCTTCTTCTTCAGTCGGGCATCTTCCAATACAAGTTTTTCTACTTTTTCGACGATTTCCGGTGTGGTGGCCTCAATTGGCCGTCCGGAGCGGGGGTCGTCTTCAATGGACTCCCTTCCTTGTTTGAAAAGACCATGCCACTTGTAAACCATGGTTTTACCAGGGGCAGAGTCCGCGTAAACCGCTAACAGCTCTTGAAAAATCGTCTGAGCGGATTTACCTTGCTTGGTAAGAAACTTAATAACGGCACGGTGTTCAATTTTCTCCATACTGGCTGACTTCTTCCCGATTTAGTTGTTTGCAGGTCGATAACTCAAAAGTTAATGACACGATTGGTTCAAACTTGGTATATATACTCTTAATGAGGTGCTTAACTAGTGCCTACCTGGACGGGTAAATTTATCCCCATCAACCCCTCCATTCCGCGAACTTATTGGCCTCCCCTCGTATGTAGCTGCAACTGTACGACCGTATTTTTTTGTCATTCGTTTTTTTAAATGCCTCCTTAGGGAAGAAATTTTAAAGACGTCAACATCATCATCATCATCATCAGGTCATTTTAGTCTCCACTACAGGAGCACGACCCTCTCTCATCCGTCCCAGACAGAAGGACGATTTGGCCTACACTCCCCACGCTGGCCAGACGGGTTGAAGAGGCCTGATTGATGTTTGATAACGTATTTCCCTTAGTCGCCTTGTACGACATCCACGGGAAGAGACGGAGTGATTCTATTCTAGTCTGCCGGAAACCACACGGCAAAAGACGTATTCACGTCAAAATCTTCGTCTGTAGATACTTTATTCTGAAGCAAGCGAGGGTCACGAAACTGAACCGAGAAGCCCTCTTATATCCTCTTTCGTAAAAAAAAAGAGGTAACTTTATTACTCTGCGGTCTATGGCAAGGGCCAACAATGGGCCCGTATCTTTGTCTATTATTGCTGCCCACCTAACATTAATGGTATAAAAAGAAAAAAAAAAATACCCTATCAAACCATTAAAATCTCTTACGCTTATAGCAATAAGTGTTACTTTTGAACGGCGATATAAAAACCGGCATAGACTAGTTCTGATTTTATTTTTAAAGTGCGGCTTCATAGAATGCTTCGATATGTTGTTAAGATTGTAACATCTTGTTTTATCGCGTCTTCTTTATGGTCGAGTCTTTGGTTCCGGAGTTTTTCGCGCGAACAAGTTCAATAAATAAAAACAAAATAATAATATTGCAAGTTCGAAATTTTAATTAAATAATATCACAAAATAATATATTATTTAACATTTAAGTCATTATAAATAGATATTTAAATGATTAAACAATAAAAGCCATTGACCGAATCAGGTGAAATGTCAGAAGTCGTTGCGGCCATGTGCAAAGTCAGTCTATGACCGCTCTATTTGTCTGTGGTCCAATTGTAAGGAGACGAGCGTGGAACAAGCGGGTTGGTCGGTTTCACTGTTACTTAACAGTACTTGACACTTTGACATTGTACTTATGATTTATTGTTATTGTAATTTATTATTTTATAATGACAGAACGAAGAATAAATATGAGTAAGAATGATTTACCAATGGGACATAATGTAAATTTTACAAATAAGACTTTTTTTAAATGACATTTGACAATTTAATAAAACTAGTAGAAAATGGAGTCAATAGTAAAAATTTTATTATTAAACTTTTATTAATATTTGCATGCTTCCATATAAGCAGGTTGAATACACTTACTAAGTGATCTAAATAACTTTAAGAACATAATATACCTACAGTATTCTCGCATATAAAGAATTTGAATTTGAAAACTAATAATTTTTATTTCCAACAATTAAATGAATTCGTGTTAAAATAGTTTACTAAAAAAAAATATTCGCAGAAATACAACACAGACAGGAATCGTTATTCATCTATCTGAAACACCGTTATGTAAAGTAGCAATTTGATGCGATTTACACAAGAAATCGCGCATTGTTTTTTTTACCAGTATAGCAACAAAAGGCAGAAAAGAAGAAAGAGAATGCTACATATTCATACGAGTACCTACCATAACAAAACATTTGACGAACAATGTAGCTTCGGGAATAGCGACAGGATTAAGTAGCATCGGGAGATAGTGGATGAAATTAGTGAATAGAACAGAATTTACAGTACCTGAATCTATTTTAAAAACAGATGCGCCAAAACTATCATAAATACTATAAAAACTAGATTATAATATTGTTACCAAAACTACCCGTTATCAAAAGAAATTTGACATGCTGTGCATATTTTTTTTTAACAAAATACCTTACAAGTTTATAGCGCTGCCCCTACCCGACATTTCGAATTGTCACTTCGTAGGGCCCATGTGAAATCCCATTCTGTTCTTAAGAACTAAATTTGTGTGTTGTATAACATTTCCCAATTTCAATTTTATTTTTATACAATAAATTAATTAAAACAAAAAACGTTTTTAGAATTTTCCGTTTTTTTTATGGTTGTTAGCTGGGATATTTATTTTAGTTAATAATTTCTTGGTGCACAGCTAAGGCGAATCGAAAATGGCATGTCATATGTTGTAATCCGTCAAGCGGTTTAGGCTGTAGAGCGTACCAAAGAAATATACATACATACATTCGAAAAACATAACATTGCCTTCTTTATCAGTCAGGGAAAACAGAACAAAACCGGCAATCAGTATGTATATGTCTGGCGGTCGTGCTAAGGAATTCAAGTCACCCACGAACCGAATAGCTAAATTTTGCAGGCGATTTTGTTTAGAAGCTCCTCTGTCACATTACGTCTAAAAAACAGATATCGGCGTAGACGAGAACTGGGAGTAATAGAGACTGAGCCAGCATAATTTTAGTTTTGAAAGGAAAAAAAATGTTCCTCGCTACTTTTCCCGCTTCCGCTACCTCTTATGCCTTAGTGAGTGCCCGTTAGGACCACAGCGCGTGACGCGCCGTTAACGTACATAACGTAACGTTACAGAAAATAAACACATGCTAGTGGGGTGTATAGTGTAGGTGTTAGCATATTAAACCCCGGCTTAAGAGGACAGTTGGTTCAATATAGTATCTCGAAAAACATCGGAAGTCATTATTAGGTATTTCATATAATAGCGTTTCATAGGTAAATTATGACATTATTAAACAATAAATAAATAAATATTTCCAGACTATTAAACAACGTCATTTAGTTACAAACTTAGCATAGCTTGTACTATGGGTACTAGACAACTGATAAATGTACTTAAGTATTATTTTTTTGTAAATACATAGGTACTTATAAATTTAAAGGAAACACACAGACCAAGAAAAACAGGAACATGTCTGTTTTTCTTGGTCTGTGTGTTTCCTTTAAATTTATAAGTACCTATGCACGCAAATGTTTGTCTTGTGCGGGGATCGAACCCGCGACCTCGGGCTCGTCAAAGTAAACCAAAGTAAACAACATAAAAGTATGTAAACCAAAACATTTATGTGACAGATTGCAACTAAAGATTATATTAAAAAAATAAAATTAAAATAAATGAAACTAAATTAAATTAATAATACAAAATTATCTAATAAAGATGAAGTACTAACAATTTTATAAAACAAATAATTATTAATTTTATTAAACGTATAAATTTATATCCAATTTAATATCAATACAAATCCATAAGATAAATACTAATCCATTTCCCAATTTATTCTATTTTATATTAATGTATAATATAGTCAATTAATGTATTTAAAATGCACTAAATAAATGCATTGGCCGTGTGGTTTCCGGCAGACTAGAATAGAATCACTCCGTCTCTTCCCGCGGATGTCGTACAAGGCGACTAAGGGAAATACATTATAAAACATCGATCAGGCCTCCACAACCCGTCTGGCCAGCGTGGGGAGTGTAGGCCAAATCCTCCTGTCTGTGACGGATGAGAGAGGGTCGTGCTCCTGTAGTGGAGACTAAAATGACCTGATGATGATGAAATAAATGCCTGCAATATAATTATATACCAGAAAGGAAGGATTTGCTGCGTCGGTAGCGGGCATAAATAAAAATGACAGATTTTCCATACAATTTATTGATGCGCGCATATTATAACAACCAAATTCCTGACGTAGTCTTGGACACTTATTTATAACATACGGGAAGAAAATACCTTTTCTTTTCACCATAGTTGTTCCTACCTCTAATGATGTAGGAACTGACTATGTATTCGTGTAACTATTCTAGTGTTAGTGCATCGATCGAGGTCGTTCAACTCACCAGATGTCTTCACCCTTCGGTGTTCGTAGAGGGTGGCTCGTGCGGGGTGCGCTCGCGCCGTGGGGTAAATCGATATGCCAGTTGGACTCTACTGTTCTATTATAGATTGGCAGTGGCTGGATTCTGCAGAGAATCAAAGATTCTTAGATATATGATATGACCACCGAGCTTGTCGATTGGTGTTAGACACATAAAATTCTTGGCCGTGTGGTTTCCGGCAGACTAGAATAGAATCACTCCGTTTCTTCCCGTGGATGTCGTACAAGGCTACTAAGGAAGGGTACTACATTATCAAATATCGATCAGGCCTCCCCAACTCGTTTGGCCAGCGTGGGGAGTGTAGGCCAAATCCTCCTTCCGTCTAGGACGGACGAGAGAGGGTCGTGCTCCTGTAGTGGAGACTAAAATGGACCTGATGATGATGATGACATAAAATTCTTGGTGCACGGCAGTTAGGCTTCACTTGACTAGCCATCTTTTTAGGCTTTTAATGCGTTATTGCAACATATAGCTCACATTGCTAAGAGATGTAGTCAAATTCCAAAAGCTTCTTACTTCTACAAATTTCTTATAATTAAATTCGTTGTGAGTTCCAAGGCACTCGTAGTTTTTTTAACCCCTGGACTGCAATGGACTTCATTGTTCATTGCCTTTTTTGGCGGTCGCCGCTGTTAATCCTGGCTACACAGGAGACACAGTGTTGGGAATGTGTGATGGGAATGTGTCCCGTAGAAAATGTCTAATGACAGAAATGTGTTTAAGGTGCACTTGCACTTATTGCACGTATATTATATACATAATACACAATATATTTTATTATATTATAAATAAAATACACACTGTACATAAGCACTCCGGCACTAACATACATAACTGCATGTTACACACTCACAGCGCATATTAAATTAATTTGTAATTGTATAAGAACTAGTAATAAAATTAACATTGTAAATGCCCAGTCTCACTAACAGGGCAGATATTACTTGTTTTAGAAGAGCGGGATCTCCTAACACAGTTGGACCTAACCTAACCTAACCTAACACAGTTGTCATACTTAAAAGGAGATCCCAATCACTTGTATATTAAGTTAAGTGAGAATTTAATAAAGATTTTTGTATTTTGTATCAATGAGGGTCTTTTGGCAGCACTGTAGCGTATGTCCAATCATTTGTCAATTCATAGCATCTTGTCAAATATCTTGTTGACGTCTTGTGTTGTCTTGTCGTCTTAAAGTTTCAGTGTCAAAAAATTCAGTACATTTTGACAATCTGGACCTGACGCCTACCTAGCGACATCTAATGTCAGAAAAAATATCAAACATCGCCACTCATTCTTTAGACAGATAAATAAAACCTCGTATCCAGCGCCATTAATATTATGTTAATTTATTAATGGAAAATAAAAACAAACTCGAATTAATTAACGCACTATCACGAATCAAATAATACAACTAAGATAACTGTAACGTTGCCAAAATAATCGATCGATATAAACAATTTATAAAATAACCTAAAACCGATCTTATTAATAATGATAAAAGGTTTATTTTTAATCAAAATACCATTTTAATTTAAGCAGGTGGTAGTTGGTATCAACCCCCATTGCTATTTGGCATCAACCCCTATTTGGAGCATACGTATCAATTCCTATTCATTGTTTTGTCGATGTATAAAATTTATTGCGATTCTGTAAAATGGAGTGTTTCCCAAGCCTCTTGCGATGACATTCAAACTTAAAAAAAAAAACTTAAATAGGTGCATTCAATTATGTCATAATTCTGTATGGCAACCACACTAAACAGTTCCTGATGTAGCATTTATACATATGTAATTACAGTTATTTGTTTAAAAGGTACGCTGCTGCCCAATTAATTTTCATGTTTCATTAAGGCGGCTATCGATTCCACCGCCACAATATTAAAAAAAGAACAATATTTTCTTAAATTTAAGCCCGGAAACCGAGCAATTTGGTTATCCACAAAGTTGCTTAAAATACCAACCCACAAAAAGAGCATTCACAAATAATTCTCGCGTATTTTAAATTGTAACAATAAGAAAAGGGATAAAAGGATGTATTACTGCACAGTTTAACGTCAATTATTTGAATTATCTCCGCAGACATTGACAATGGTCACGCATTGACAGTATTCTGAGAAAATTAAAAGGCTTTATTATGGCTCTGGATACAGAGGTTCAATTGTAACCAACATTGAAAGAAGTTTCAAGTGGGCTGTATTTTCTTTATTATGATACTAGCGACCCGCCCCGGCTTCGCACGGGTGCAATGCTAATACTAAATGTACTACAGAAGGTCTTTGCGCTTTGTCCTATCCAGTCCTTCCCCAGTTATAGGCACACGCCGCCGGCTCCGCGGCCGGTACCGCCACAGCCGTTATGTCCCTGCATTTTAAATGTGTAATATCTTCTAAACTATTCATTTAAATTACATGCTGTGAAGGGCCATATTGATCTATATTAAATGCGCAATGTATTTAAGGTACTTAATTGGATAAGGATTAATTCTGTATTGCTTAAAATCGCTTCGTAAATAAGGCATTATTTCTTGTAAAAAGCAAACCTCTAAATTATCAGTGTTTTTCTACTATGTTATGCATATATTATACATATAAACTTTCCAGTTGAATCACTCTATCTATTAAAAAAAACCGCATCATAATCCGTTGCGTAGTTTCAAAGATTTAAGCATACAAAGGGACATAGGGACAGAGTAAGCGACTTTGTTTTATACTATGTAGTGATACCAAACCTAACCTAACCCAGTATTTCGGTCGCCCATTTAGTATTTTTTAGTCGCTCGATAAATTATTTCCTAATTTAAATTATGATTTTAACAATAAACATATTATATATGCGTGTGTGTGTCAGATACATGGTAGTGTGTGTAATGTTAATATTGATTTAATGTATTGTTATGCATAATTAAAAAAAATATTAGCATTCTGCGTTCCTTCTTTATATAAATTATAAGTGTGCGAAATGTCATTTTCCTCCGTCCGTGCAATTTTCATAAAACTGGGTATAAAGTTTTTGCATCACGTATTAATATATAGATTAATTGGTATTTAAATTTTCTGGATAGCTGACGCGTTAGTTCGATACCTACCTTACCTATATATCGAAATATCGCGGTCTCGGCTCGGAATACACTTTTGTGCCTTTCGGAGTCGAGACCCTGGGTTCGTGGTGTCCTAATGCGCTTAAATTAATGAATGAGCTCTCCAAGCGCCTGGTCGAGACCACTGGTGACCGAAGAGCTGGCGGCTTTCTCGCACAACGCATTAGTATTGCCATACAACGAGGAAACGCTGCCAGCATCTTCGGTACAATGCCACGGGGGCCTTTTTTAGATAATATGTAGTTTTATTTTTATTTTCAATTTAGAATTTAATTTTATTCTTAGAATTAATAATTGACAATATAATACATATATATAAGTATATCATCATCAGCATTATCAGGTCATTTTAGTCTCCACTACAGGAGCACTACCCTCTCTCGTCCGTCCCAGACAGAAGGAGGATTTGGCCTACACTCCCCACGCTAGTCAGACGGGTTTGGGAGGCCTGATCGATGTTTTATAATGTATTTCCCTTAGTCGCCTTGTACGATGTCCACGGGAAGAGATATAACTATATATATATCCTAACTTAATTATATATAAGTCGCGCAGTATTTTATGATCGCTGGACGTAGTGTTGGGGGTAAGTTCGCGTATACGCGCTTACTATTAAAAATGCTCTTCTGCGCATTCAAGGTCAGCGCTCTTAAAATACTGCGCGACCTGTAACCTAGCATCTAATATATATAATTTGAGATAGTATAGGATTCACATCAAAACAGATTACATAGTAAACATTTGTTATGCTGTGCTAGTACATTCAACCGTCCCGGGGTCACAGGAAGTGTCTCATTGATACTGGCTATGAACGGATGCATAGCGAAATGTAATGAAAGGGAAAGTAAATAGACAGCGAGAGTGACATACATTATGGTTCTTCGTTTTATAATGTTGGTAACATTTTATTACTTGAGTTTTCTATTGATATTTGGAGTGTAAGTGGTTCATTGACATCTTGGACCCAAAGGCAACCTCACCTGCACGTGGTGCACCCTGCTGTTAAGCAAATGAGATGAGACACTGGCGAAAGAGATATAGAACACGTCGTGCCTGACTGGGGTATCCGCAAGTCGACCGCAGCCTGTCCATGGACGGGTTTATATTATCTCGAGCTCCTCCATGCTTCGGAGGGCACGTTAAGCCGTCGGTCCCGGCTGTTGTCGTTAGATTAGACAGTCGTTAAGGCAAGTCAGTGGCCTTTAGGCGGCTTGAAAACACGGGCCTCCGTCAAACCGCAGTTCGCCAAACTCTAAACCCCTTCGTTTGAGGGGAGACCCGTATCCCAGCAGTGGGATGAGTAACGGTTGACGATGAACAACGTTCTTTGTAAACATAACGTTACTTTTTGTAACGCTCGCATTAAGTTGAATACACGCGTAGCGAAATGTAACGAAATGGAAAGTAACAGATAGTAAAAGTACTTTTTATGTGACGGCCGCGAGTGGGTTTTTATTTTAGCTGGGTTATAGGCAAATGGGTTAGGGTTACGGTTATTGGTTTAGAGTAGTTACTAACATTAACACTAGAATAGAATCACTCCGTCTCTTCCCGTGGATCGTACAAGGCGAATAAGGGAAATACATTTAAATCATCGATCAGGCCTCCCCAACCCCTCTGGCCAGCGTGGGGAGTGTAGGCCAAATCCTCCTTCTGTCTGGCACGGACGAGAGAGGTCCTCCTGTAGTGGAGACTAAAATGACCTGATGATGATGATATATATGACGAGCACGGTGGTCGAATGGTTAGCAATGGCCACTTTGACTCCGAGGTCGCGGGTTCGATTCCCGCACAAGACAAACATTTGTGTGCATGAACATGTCTGTTTGTCTTGGTCTGGGTGTTTTCTATGTATTATAAGTATGTAAATTACAAAAAAAAAGTGTATTTAAGTACATTTATCACAATAAATTCTTTGATCCTTCATCTATCCAGTGGTGTGATTGAATTTTGGATGTAGATGATAGATTCAAAACAACAACGCCAAATTGTGTCCCCCGATTTTGTTATCATTGGTTTTTTTTAATTGCCTCCCCATGGAAATACTTTTGAAGACGTATTCACGTGAAAATGAAAAAAAAACTATACATATATGACGCGTCCAAGTACAAATAAAGTAAATAGATATGATAATTGGAATAGAGTTGCTTAGAGAAAACTATACATATGTGACGCGTCCAAGTACAAATAAAGTAAATAGATATGATAATTGGAATAGAGTTGTATAAAGAACTAAAGAAAAAAAACATTAGTTAAAAATAAATAGACGTTAAAATATTATATTAAAATATAATGTTTTCCCACACTAAGCAAAGCTTGATGAATACTAAGTATTAACGAGATATATATAATATTTAAATACTTTTTTTTTGCACATACTAACTTGTATATTATACCAGGGACGAGAGATTTATTTACTCTATGATTATACTTAAAACGTAGAAAATTTATTTTGTAAAGCAATTTTGTATTTTCTATTGTTAAAAAAAATTGTAATTTATATATATTTGTATAAATCAAATCTATTTTTTTTATCAAATATGAAATTTGAACAATATATTTTTTTTTCCTTTATCCACGTCTACATGATTTTTATAAAATCGTAAGTACAAAATGTCTCCACGTCCGTCACGTGACCGCCGACATCCTGATGACGATGACATAACTGACTGTAACTGGAATGCGTAATGAGGAACGTACGAGAGAGATGGGTGTATAAGAGCGAGGGAGAGAGTAGATAACGGCTGAGCCTCAATGAAGCCTGTTTTGAAGGTTTTTTTCTTGTGTTTTGTTTATGCTTAGAGATGTAACAAGTCTCGATTGAATATCGGGAATAGTCGGGATAGCAATATCTAGTTTAATGTTTGAGTCGATCGATCGGAACGTTTATGTATGTACACTGAAAAGTCACTCTTTGGAAATGGATAGGTTCTGAACTAATTTTGTTGAAACTTGTCACATTTATAGACCACTACATGCTTGAGATTTGTGTCGAAAAAAAATTGAGATCGATCATGTCCTTGAGGAATGATCGTCAAATACATTTTTCATTGAAATCATTTACTCCATTCAACCTAGATTTCGGCCCCGTGAGCTAGAATCCAGCCTAGTATGTTTTGAATAACTAGATTTTTACATTGCTGTTTGTGAATAAGTCAGCTTTCAGGTTTGTTAAAGGCTTTGACTAGTGTTTCCTAGGGAAAATGTATTTTTACTCTTTTACAATCAATGGGGTGTAAGTGGTTT
Source organism: Hypsopygia costalis (assembly GCA_937001555.2). Taxonomy (NCBI): domain Eukaryota; kingdom Metazoa; phylum Arthropoda; class Insecta; order Lepidoptera; family Pyralidae; genus Hypsopygia; species Hypsopygia costalis. The sequence continues at coordinate 4,913,156 of OW443355.2, forward strand.
ATCAACATCTTTGAACCAAAGCCAACTTCACCTGCACGCGGTGCACCCTGCTGACTGACAAACGAAGCTCTGGCGAAAACAGAGGTAGGGAGCGTAATTGTAAGCAACCCGACTGGGGAATGTACCTCCACCTCACAGAATACCGCAGCCAAATAATGGTTCCCTTGAGGGCTGTTGTGTTCCTGCGAGTGAGTGAGGTCACCAGAAAGGAAGGAGATGCGATGGCAGCGGGGGTGACGGCGCGCGAGCGAAATTTTATGTTGCGAGAGTTAATATGGCTACGGTAACCGCTTCACATCAAGCGAGCCGTATGCTTGTCTGCCACCCGACGTAGTATAAAAAAAAAAAAACAATTATAATTGGACATTGTTATGCAAAACGTGACTGCGTGTTCGGTTTTTTTTACCGAAGTGTTTGGTATTTTTGTTCCATGTTTTGTAAAAACCGATAAAAATACCGAATGTTTTGTGTATCCGATTTATTTCTTCATCTTATTCCTTCTAAGCAAATTTTTTTTATACTTGTATCTCTCAAAATTATTAACACACTCTTAGTAACTTACTAAGCATACTATATACATGCATACATACATAGATACTAAACATAGTATTAAGAGAAATAAATATAGTTAAATAAAACTAAAAAACTCGATATGAAAAATATACGCTTTTTTCACAATAATACATACTAATCTTTTTCGTTCATTTATATTTTCTGCACGTATTAAAAAATATTTTTCTTTTTTTAGTTTGATTGATCATTAATGCGTGTTTTTTTTAGTTTTTTTTAAACTACATTATATTTGTTTTCCATTTTTTAGTTCGATGTGATATATGAGAAAATTAACAAACCCTGGCAATCCTGGTCAGGATAATTAAATAAACTTATCAAATTATTGTATTGTCATCGGTCCTTGATATGTAGGTACCTATACAAAGTTTAAATTAAATTTGACCGTTCAAAGTGGGTCAAAATCAAGTTCAAAAAAGTCGGTTACAATCTAACAAACAGTTAGCCTGTTATATCATACAGGTGTAGCTAATAGCGTGTTAAATATATATATATACTAGCAAACCCGGCGAACTCCGTTTCGCCACCAGATGGCTTCAAGATTTTCCCGCTTTTCTTTTCAAATTTTTCCAGAATTTTCTTTGCTATAAAGCTCACGGAGCCCGAGACCTTTCCAACGAATGCAAAACCGTGGAAATCGGTTCGTGCGTTCTGGAGTTATAGCGTCAGGAAGGAAAACCCGACTTATTTTTATATAGTAGATATATATCCTTATTGCATAATATGTATATCGTAAAATATTTTTGTTCTTAATGTTATAAAATCAGTTTTTTTTAAATAGGGTGGGAACAAATATGCCTAGAAGTTTACAAATGTATCTATGGCTATGTTATATATTATTGCTTTTAATTTATGCTATCGAAATGAACAGCTCAAATCTTCCCAGAAAGCTATGTTGTCGTTTATTGCGTCATTTCCTCTGACATCATACCGTACAGACAGCCGTGCGGACCAAACATTTACATATCGAATTGTTAATAATAGTTCTAATTTTAACATCATACTGTTAATAGTTGAGAAAGATTTCGTAATAATAATAACAATTACTTTGGATGATACGATTATATATTTATTTTCTTTTTTATTTATACCTCGTCGGGTGGCAGACAAACATACGACCCACCTGATGTGAAGCGGTTACCGCAGCCATATTAACGCTCGCAACATGAAATATCTCTTGCGTCACCCCCACTGCCACCGCAGCATCTCGTTCCTTTCTGGTGACCTCATTCACTCGCAGGAATACAATAACCCTCAAAGGAATTGTTATTTGGCTGCTGTATTCTGTGAGGTGGAGTACTTCCCAAGTCGAGCAGCTTAAAAATACGCTATATATACTTTGGTTCAAAGATGTTGATGAACAGAAAGAAAGGAGATGCTGCGTTGGCAGCGGGGGTAGCGGCGCGCGAGCGATATTTTGTGTTGCGAGCGTTAATATGGCTACGGTAACCGCTTCACATCAGGCGGGCGGTATGCTTGTCTGCCACCCGACGTAGTATAAAAAAAAACTGCATTTGTACTTGAGGGTTCTAATTTTGTTTAAATAAAGTTTAATAAATAAATAAACTAAGCAGGATTCTAGTCTAAATCTCTAAATCGAGGTTGAGTGGAGAGAGTAGATTCGCTGAGTGTATGTTTTGCATTGATTTCAATGGAAAATGTATTTGATGATCATTCCTCAAGGACATGATCGATCTCAATTTTCTTTCGACACAAACGTCAAGCATGTCGAGGTCTTTAATTGTGACAAGTTTCGTTAAAATCGGTTCAGTGGTTTTGGAACCTATTCATTTCTCAAAATCTAGATTTTGTTACAAAAAACTATTTTTATAATTCCTTTGATAAAAACAGAAAATATGGCGTCATAGCGTCATGATAACTCAATTTACCTACATAACTGTATCTTACTTAGTCTCAATTATCATATTTCACACTCGTTGAAGAGTACACAATGTACTTTCTACTTACATAGTGTTGTTACATCTCTAGTCAGAAATACCATAGAGTCCCGTTTAAATTTCGAACCTCAACGGACGAACCGCTGACGAACGCCGAGTTTAAAATTCGAATTTAACACGTTTGGAAACTGGCGATCATTAAATACTATTACGTAAAACTTTGATCACAAATCACAGTAATTTCGTGCTGTGACAGTTGGTGAGATGAAAAAAAAAAACTTAAGTTCGAAATTTGAACTGATAGTTCTGTCGGTGACCTCTACGAAGTTTGATATTCTGACGAGCGTGGTGCTTAGCTTAAATACAACACCGTAGATTTATATTATTATGGATACCCATATGTTAGTAAAAAAGGTCGAATAATTTATTATTCGAGAAAATTTTAATTAATAAATTAAATTGTATTTTCGTATGTATATGACATAAAAATAATAATGTAGTATTTAGTTTTAGTTACATAATTATGATCTTGAAATTAATTGTAATAAATAATACATTTAAGTTTTTTTTTATATTTACTAAAATATTGAATTAACTACGTTGAAAAAATAAAATTCCCAAGTAAACAAAGAATAACATCTTAAAATTGTGAAACTGGGCGACTATTATAATGAAATGACTTGGCGACTAAAGTATAAGATATAATAAAAGATTCTAAAGTATAGATTATAAAACATACCAAACCTAACCTAACCTAGTATTTCTGTGGCTCATTTCGTATTTTTTGTGGCTCATGTTTTTTTTTAATTTTATTCTTACATAACATCCTTATCTCAAGCACGGGAAAAATCTTTTCCGCAGATACATAAAGGACCTCTCACGGTGTACAAGATAAGGAGAGACGGACGTGTTAGAGCGAGACGCAAGAAACGGCCGTTAAATCCAGTTCTATAGACGAGTCGCTTTTTTTTTAAACACTGATTTTGTTTTCTATTCCTTGGGAATCTTCACTCGTCCTTTTTTCTAAGCTTCTAAGTACTCATCTTGAATTTGTAATGGTAGTTGAAGGGTTTTTTAGTTAGTGCTCGCAGGTTAACTTGTATGGAATTGGGATAGTCACACATACAAAATCTATTATAGCCTATGCTACCTTTTTAACCTACTCCAAAAAAGGAGGATGTTCTCAATTCGGCTGTATTTTTTTTTTATGTTAGTTACTTAATTACTCCGTGCTTTATAAACCGATTTGAAAAAAAATTTTTTTTTTATTTGAAAGAGTATACTTTCAGATTGGTCCCATATTTTTTTCATCATCATCATTATCATCAGCAGCCTGTATTTACTCACTGTTATGTAGGTTTGTTATTTCATTTCTCCGTCATTTATAAACCGATTTGAAAAAAGCTTTTTTTTATTCGAAAGAGTATACTTCCAGATTGGTCACATATTTTTTTCATCATCATAATCATCTGTATCTACATACATAAATTTAGAGTAATGTTTGGAGTCGGTTTTTTTTGTTATAATTATAGACAGCATAAATTCAGCACTGAGTCATATTATTTGGAATATTTATGTATGTTTATATATATGGATATGTATGTATGATAGAATATGTGTGTGTAAATGTAATATGTATATGTTTAAGTATAGTTTGTGTATAATAGTCACTTTTTATGGTTCTTGTTAATATTATTTTTAAAACGAATTCGTGGATGTCTGCACTTCCCGAAGGTTCACTGGTAGAGAATGCTTTTAGCATTAAGCCCGCCTTTTGGTTTAAGTCTCGTAGCGTTCAAGTTGCAGAAATAACATATATGTAGTTGCAAAACGTTCAAATCTCTTATCAATAAATATTTCTAGACAATTTACACAGCGCCGTCTAGTCCCAAATTAAGCGTGTTAGAGTTATGAAGTGATGGAATATAATAGCCGAGATTTTCTTAGAAATATTTATTTTACTGAAAAGCAAACTAAACTTCACGAATAACCATAGCGCAGTAACAATAAGAAACGTTGCTTAGCAACTAACGTAAATAATATCTTCTATAGATTCTAGTAACTAAGGAGTCCACATGGAGTGCAAATTTTACCAACTTCAATACTCCCTCTAAAATTTTACCGTCTAACAATCATTTTTTTAAACACATTCTTTAGCAAATTAAAAATATATTTAATAAACAAAAGCATTAAACTTTATCCAAAATCTGGTTTCTGATAAACGTAAAAGCTTGAGAAGGCAGAGATTTTGTTAGAATATCTGCTAGCTGATCCTTACTTTGAACATAAATAACTTTTATCAACCCCAATTCTACCTTTTCTCTAATAAAATTAAATTTCACATCAATGTGTTTTGTTCTTTTATGACATACAGGATTATTTATCAACTTAATGGCACTTTGGTTGTCAATACGTAAGGTTAACGGTTCATAAAATTCACCCAATTCTGTCAACAACTGTTGGAGCCATAGCACTTCCTTAATAGATTCACAAGCAGCAACAAATTCTGCTTCGCAAGTAGAGAGAGCAATAGTTTGTTGCTTTTTACTAGACCAAGTAATCGGTCCTCCATTCATTAAAAACACATAACCAGAAGTAGATTTTCGAGTATCTAAGTCCCCCGCGTAATCTGAATCTGAATAACCAATAAGATCATTGCTTTCTCCATACTTAATACAAACATCTTTAGTACCACTTAAATATCTGAATACACGTTTTATAGCGGTCACATGAACTTGACCAGGGTTATTAATGTATCTACTAAGCACATTTACTATAAATGAAATATCAGGTCTGGAAACAGAACATAAAAATAACAACGAACCTACAGCTTCTCGATATGGAAAGCTTATATCACATACATCATCATTATCTAGTTTTTTTAAAACAACATTAACATCAGCGGGAGTACTAGTTGGATTAGCATCACACATATTAAACTTGGCAAGAATTTGTTCAATATACCCTTTCTGATGTAAACAAATACAGTCATCTGTTTTAACAAGCTCAATTCCAACAAAATAAGACAAGTCCAGTTCTTTAATTTTAAAAACCTGCTTTAAATAGTCAATTACTTGTTTGACCAGGTCCTTACTTAAAGACAAAACAAGTGCATCGTCTACATATATAATCAATAATACTTTCACTTCATTAAAATTTGCTATGAAAACACAATTGTCTGCCTGACATTGAACAAAACCATATTTCTTTAAAAAATCTGTGAACTTTTTGTTCCAGCATCTAGGTGCCTGTTTTAAACCATACAATGACTTATTCAATTTTAAAACATTATCTTTACTAATTGGAACACCATCTAGGATTTCAATATAAATTTCCTCAACCAGATCACCATTCAAAAAGGCAGTTTTAACATCAAATTGTTGAATTTGAAATTTATATTTCGCTGCAATACTCAAAACTACCCTTATTGAATCATATCTAATAGTCGGAGAAAATACCTCTTCATAGTCAATACCTTGTATCTGACGAAAACCACGTGCAACAAGTCGAGCTTTAAATCTAACAATCTTACCATCTAAGTCTTTCTTAATAGTAAATACCCATTTTGCAGTAAGTGTTCTCTGACCAGACCTCTTAACTACAGTCCAAGTATCATTTTCATCCAATGCACTAAGTTCTTCACTTATTGCTTGAGACCATTCAGATTTTTGAGAACATTTCATCGCCTCTTCATATGTCGTAGGTATTGTCAACTCAACAGTATTCGCTTCAATTATTTTCTTTTTACGAGGTCTTAAGTTATAACGATCTACTGTCTGCACTTCTGGAGCTAGTTCACAAAAAGAATCATCATTATTACAAGCTTTGCTGTTATGTGCTGCTGAAGAATTTTCTGAACATATGATCTCATTCTGACATGCATCTTTCATATTTTCTAACGAAGTCTTATTCTGAGATGCATTTTCCATATTTGCTTCTTGTTTCTTTTCTACGTCTACGTATATCTCTACTATATTTTTTCTCACTTCTGGAATTTTCTCTTCATTAAACACCACATTTCTGGATATTTTAACTTGTTTAGTTTCTAGATTATACATTTTATAATTATTATTGTCATATCCTATTAATACCATTTTATCACATTTTTTGTCCAGTTTTGTTCTTAACTGGTCAGGAATATGAACATATCCTTCACTACCAAAGACCTTCACATGGCCCAAATCAGGTTTAACACCTGTCCACAACTCGAATGGAGTTTTATTAGGAGTTTGACTTGAAGAAGTTCTATTCAGTAAATATACAGCACAGTTTATAGCTTCAGCCCACAAGTTTAAAGGAATGTCTCGAGCATACAACATTGAGCGAGCACTTTCAACAATTGTTCTAATCTCCCTCTCAGCGCGACCATTCTGCTCAGGTGTATACGGTGCTGTACATTCATGAGTAATTCCATTAGTATCTAAAAAAATTTTGAAGTACTTGTTTACATATTCTGTTCCATTATCAGTGTGTAAAATTCTTACATTATGCATATATTTATTACACACTATAGCATTGTATTTACGAAAATAATCGAATGTATCGCTCTTGTTTCTCATAAAATATACATGTCGATAACTTGTTGCGGCATCTTTAAATAACAGAAAATATCTCATACCTTGAACTGAGGTGTGGCTCATTGGTCCACACACATCGCTGTATACTAAGTCACCTGGCTGTATTTCTCCGCGTACAGATTTGTAAAATGGAAAACGACATTGCTTACCATAAGCACAAGCTTCACAAGTGAAATCAGACTCATCCTTATTGATTTTCAAACCTTCAACTATGCCATTTTCATTCATATTTTTAACTTGTTCCAAGTTCAAATGACCTAATCTTTCATGCCATCTTTTCAAATTGGTCTCGCTATTCTGTACTAAATTACAAGTGCTTGGAATTACAGTTTTAATATTCAATTCATATAAATTGTTCATTTTCATTTTAGCGCTCATTACTACGTCATTTTCTTTATATATCAAAGCAATTGTGTGTTTCTTGACAATAGTAAAACCTTTGCGCATTATCATACCTTCTGAAAATAAATTCCGTCGCAAGCTTGGGACATATAATACCTCGTCTATAATACTCGTCTCCCAGCGCCCTTCTGCAAATCTTTTTATAAATATTTTTCCAATTCCACAAATTTCTATGGATTGATTGTTTCCAAGGCTCAACGACTTCTGATTACAGTCTCGTAGTTCTTCGAAGAAATCTCTTCTAAACGTCATGTGTGCCGATGCACCACTATCTAAAATCCAAGTATTCTCTTGTGCATCGTTTGGATTACTGTCCTCTACATTGAATGCTATCATTGTACTTTCGGAATTAGATTTCCTAAATCTCCTTGGAACACGACATTCTCTAGAGAAATGCCCACGCTTTCCACAGTTATAGCATTCAAAACGGTGTTTTATGTTTCTATGTGAAGTTTCGCCTACTTCACAATCATTCACTTCTTTTTTCTTTGACTTAGTATTGGCCACTACTAAAGCATTTTCTTGGTCTTCTTCATTATTAAGACTAGCTTCTTCGTCTAATAATCTAGCAGTCAAGTTAATTACAGTTTGCTGTTTAGAATCCAATGACATCCAAGCTTGCCTAAGGGATCTAAACTTAGGAGGTAGTGTCCCCAAAATTTTAGTAATAATTGCCATGTCACTAATCATTTCACCGCTTTCTTTAAGCTGCTTAGCTAAATTTTCTACTTTTGATATGTGCTGCGCGACACTATCATTTGGCGACATTTTGTACTGATAGAATCTCTCATGTACTAACATTTTATTCAATTCACTTTTCTGTTCGTATATAGACTCTAACTTTGTCATGACTTCTAAAGCGGTTTCGCAATTTTCTATTAGCGTTATTTGCTTGAGGTCCATTGATGAAGTGATAATGAACATTGCTAGACCATCATTTTTGAGCCATTCTTTGTCTTCAGTAGTAGGTCTTGGTTCAGAATAATTAATACCTTTCGCCTTTAGAGCACATTTTATTTGGAACTTCCACTGCCGAAAATTGTTGCCTTCAAATTTTTCAACACTCATCTACCGGGCATCCATTATTCTCGGATCGACAAATAATTCGATGAATCTATTTCCTTTTACTTTACTGATCTTCAGCTATACATGTGAACATATGAGCATGCGGCCCATAACCTGTTAGAGTTATGAAGTGATGGAATATAATAGCCGAGATTTTCTTAGAAATATTTATTTTACTGAAAAGCAAACTAAACTTCACGAATAACCATAGCGCAGTAACAATAAGAAACGTTGCTTAGCAACTAACGTAAATAATATCTTCTATAGATTCTAGTAACTAAGGAGTCCACATGGAGTGCAAATTTTACCAACTTCAATAAAGCGCAAAGCTTGTACTATTGGTACTAGATAACTGATAAATGTATACATTTTTTTTGTAAATACATACTTATAATACATAGAAAACACCCAGACCAAGACAAACAGACATGTTCATGCACACAAATGTTTGTCTTGTGCGGAGATCGAACCCGCGACCTCGGAGTCAAAGTAACCATTGCTAGCCATTCGACCATCGTGCTCCTCAATTAACATTTTTCCTTGAGATATTTTCATGCTAGGCATGCCACAACATCTAACGCAAACAGAAAATGAAAAAAAAAAACAATGTTCAGAGGACCTGCACTAGTCCAACGACCCGGTGTAGTCTGATTAAACTAGTTTTTATCTAGGCAGGATGTGAGTGTTAAGCTCTTGTCATGTACATTCGCACAGACAATAGAATATATCTCCATATTTTTTACCCGATTGCCGAAAAAGGAAGGGTAATGATTTTCGATAGTATGTATGTATGTATTGTATATTTGTCTAACTAGCTGACTCGCGCAACTTCGTCTGCGTGTGACAGAGCGTTGAGAGTGAAGCGTTAGGTTACCATTTGAAAGGTTATAGTGAGACAATCTTAAGATCTGAAGATAGACATGTGCTATCACGGAGTTTTTTTAGAACTTTTTAAGTTGAATAATTTCGTCGTATGAAATCGTTGCGTATCTTGAACCGTTTACGCAGCGCACGCAACGGAAGCTCTCAAAAATTGAAAAATGTTGCAAAAATGGCCAAAAAATATTTTTTTTGCCCATTTTTGCAACATTTTTCATTAATGCTCCGCTTCTATTGGTGGTAGCGTGATGTTATATATCCTATAGCATTCCTCGAAAAATAGGCTATCTAACATTAAAAGAATTTTTCACTTCGAATGAGTAAGTAGTTCCTGAGATTAGCGCGTTCAACCAAACAAACTCTTCAAGTTTCTAATATTTGTATAATTATTACAAGGTGTTAGGATTTGTCTTAGTTGGGGGAGTGACATAGGGTGAGTAGGTACTTTATTTCAATAAGGCATTTGCAAAAAAAAAAAAAAAGAGAGATAAATTACCTAGGCCGGATTCTAGCCCACGGGGCCGAAATCGAGGTTGAGTGGAGCGAGTAGATTCACTGAGTGTATGTTTCCCATTGATTTCAATGGAAAATGTATTTGATGATGGACACAAACCTCAAGCATGTCGAGATCTTTAATTGTGATATCGGGATGCCACCCTCGCTATTACCGCAGCATTCTCGGGAACTTTTACTATACTGGTCTATTTAAAAGATTATTAAAAAAAAAATATTCAGGTAAATGTAAATGGAAAAAGAAATTGTGTTACACTTAATAAACAGGTGTTGGAGCCCACTTTTTAACCGACTCCAAAAAAAGAGGAGGTTCTTAATTCGGCTGTATTTTTTAAATGTTCATTAATCCAATGTCCATTACTCTGTCATTTATAAACCGATTTGAAAAAAATCTTTTTTTTTTAAGTTATAAAATACTTGTACCAATAGGCTCTACTCTTCCGTATCTATTTAAATGAATCTACTTATAATTCTAATAATTCTACCTTGTTGAACAATCATTAAACAAATGGCAAAATCAAACTAAAGAGAATTTTTTACATATTTGTGTAAGCGTAATATTCGGGACCTTTTACTATAGGTACCGGTCTAAAAGATTATTCAAGTATATTTAGGAAAAAAAATCATTTTTTACACTTTTGTCTACACCTGTACAGCACACGTGTCGGGGTCTTTGTTTATGGCATGTGTTATACCAGCAGTGAACACAAAGCTGCAGCATGTGTTTTAAAAATTAACTGATAACACACATCAGCAAAACACTCCGATCCTGTAAAGAAAGAAAACGGGTTGGGTGTTTAAGTCATGAAAAAAAAAATCCTGGACAAATTGCACACTGCCATCTAGTCCCAAACTAAGCAAAGCTCGTACTATAGGTACTAGATAAGTAATATGATACATATTTTTTTTTGTAAATACATACATTATAATACATATAAAACACCCAGACCAAGACAAACAGCCATGTTCATGCACACAAATATTTGTCTTGTGCGGAGATCGAACCCGCGACCTCAGAATCAAAGTGGCTATTGCAAACCATTTGACCACCGAGCTCATCGAATAAAAAAGAAAGAAAAAGAAACACGTGCAAAATGAATTTGAAAGACATTTAAATATTATAAATAGTTTTTGAAAATGGAAAAATTTACCTCGCCCGTCTAGGTGGGACTTGAACCCACGACCTCTCGATGTCCGGTCGAGTGCTCTTCCAACTGAGCTACCAGGAAGGTTTGTGTTGGTGACGAATTTTTGCATCTTATATTTTACTGCGTGAGTCACAGTGTGGCGCTATCAACCAATTAAGCAATTACACTACTAAACAAGGCATAGCAGTCCATCGTTACAGATGAAATTCGGCTATTCTTTGATAACACCAAACTAAATGAATTTTTCTCCATTTTCAAAAAATATTTATAATATTCTGGCAAGTTAGCCAAGACAACTATTTAAATAATAATAATTTAGACATTTAAATAGTTAAATATAGGAAAGGTAGTTTGTTAACATAACTGTCATGTAGTTTGAAAAGCCGACATATTTATTACACATAGGTTTAAGTTTCCAAATAACTTAAATATAAATAAATAAAACTAAATCTCTTCTTATACTGAATACTTATATTATTCGAGAAATAAATAATTCTCGAATTAATTCTCGAATAATTCTTGATATAAAAAAAGTAAGTTAATTAATGATTTTTATATTGTATATATTTTTTTTCCATTAGTTTTGGTATCGTTTTAAAAAAAGAAACGAACTGAAACACTTGTAATGACAAGGAGTTTTAAGAAATTGTGAGTTCGAATTGTATTTGAACAATATTTAACATCTGTCAGATTTGTCTGATTAATAAAAGATGTCAAAAATCTGAATCAAAAACTAAAATGTCGATCTGTCAATAAATACGATAGAAAGAGAAAGCGCTGTGCGATTTAATGTATAGTATTCTATTTTCTGCATTGCTATAGAGTATATTATGTATGTCGCTTAGTATTTTTTTCCTTTCTACTGACATAAAACTGTCAATATTTCAATAACATCAGCAAGGGACCAATACTTAAAATTTCAAGGGACCCTAAGGTCAAATAACTGACATCTTTGTCTTTTTGTATGTCTGTCCGAAACGAGATCAGAAACTGTGGGAACAAAATCTTACCAGTTTAAGACGTGCAACAATTTCGCGCCCTTTAATGTACCCCAAAATACGCACCCCCAAATACGGAAGCTTGGGAAATAAAAAAAAATAACAATAGACAATCAGATGATCTAAATTCGCAAGGGAAGACCCTATTGTAAGAGGTCGTGAACCCTGGCTGTACGGCGAGATTCCTGAGCCGCATTCGCAAATTAAAAATGTACATGCATTGTCTACGCCTCTGCGAATGTTTGATATACGTGGGATTGTCTGCAGCATCCATTTTTAATTTTCGAATTCGAGTTTTAATTTTCTTTTTTGGAAGGCATAATAATTGCTAATGTAGTAGGTATAGTGCGTTCAAGAAAAGTAAAAAAATAGGGCCGTCTCTTTTTCGTAAGAACAGGTTTTACATGACAATTTTGTAAACGTCAGTGTTGTTGTTATGTGCTGATAAATTTAATTCCATTTCTGCTATTATCACTGTGCAGTTTATTATTTTGTATTATGTTTTATTATTTTGTATTATGTTTCGATATTATGGTCCGATTTCGCTAATTCTTTTTCATTGTATTTATTTTTGTCAGGAGAAGGTTCTTATGAAAGAAAAAAATAAGAAAGTTGCGTGGAAAATTAGAAAAGTTAAGAAAACAGAACGACCATATTAATGTCATTAGTCAGTCATTTGAGAGATTACGCGAATCCAGTATTCAATGTTAAGAAGACAGAACAACGTCTGTAGGGTCAGCTAGTTAAAAATAAAATAATAATAATATTTCTGGACAATTTACACAGCGCCATCTAGTCCCAAATTAATACATACATACATACATATTGTCAGACAAATTACACAGCGCCATCTAGGCCCAAAGTAAGCGAAGCTTGTGTTACCTAGACAACTAATAAACATACCTAGTACAACTAATAAACATACGTAAATACATTTTTTTTTTTTGTACATACTTATGATACATAGAAAACACCCAGACCAAGACAAACAGACATGTTCATGCACACAAATGTTTGTCCTGTGTGGGAATCGAACCCACGAGCGTTGGTGTCGAAGCCGCGTCATTGACCGCTACGCCACCGAGCTCGTCTTACAAAGCGCGGTAAATTAAGCTCAAAGCTTGTGTTATGGGTACTAGACAACTGATAAATGTACTTAACCAAGACAAACAGACATGTTCATGCACACAAATGTTTGTCTTGTGCGGGAATCGAACCCGCGACCTCGTAGTCAAAGTGGCCTTTGCTAATTCGACCACGGAGCTCGTCAAAATGAAGTCTTCTTTCATTATTGAAATTATTTAAAGTACTTCCTCTTCATGTGGCATCGCCCAGGGATGCCATATATACCTATTTATGTAGTATGTATATAATAGGTAGGGGAAAAAGTCTTTTCGCATTATAGTATGTATGAACTTGTAATAAAATCTCTTTGGTTATACCATTTGTATCTGAAAGGTTTTGATATCTTTAAAAAGTTTAAATTTCAAAAAAGATAATTCCAAATTCAAATTAGGTAAATGTGTGATTTTCATTTGTTTTTTTTACTGTCAAGATGAGTGAATCTAATGAAGAAATTCGATACATTTTAAAATTTTACTACAAAAAAGGTAAAAATGCAACGCAAGCTGCGAAAAAATTTGTGACGTTTATGGACCTAGTGCAGTGTCTGTGAGAGTAGCACAAATTTGGTTTTGGCGTTTTCAACCCGGAAATTTTGATGTTAAAGATGCACGTCGCTCTGGTCGCCCTGTTACGGATAAAATGGATGCCATTTTTGAAAAAGTGGAGCAAGATCGGCATATCAGTAGTTACGACGTAGCTGAAGAACTAGGAATTGACCACAAAACAGTTTTGGCGCATTAAAAGGTCGTGGTCAAAGGCCGGTCAGGCTTCACAGACTCTGACGAAACCCGGGTTAACCCGCAACAAGGTGACGCTGTGTGTATGGTGGGATTGGAAGGACATTATTCATTATGAGCTGTTACCGCCAGGCAGGACTATCGATTCTGAACTCTACTGTGAACAACTGATGAGATTAAAGCAAAAACTTGAGAGAAAGCGGCCGGAATTAATTAACAGAAGGGGTGTGATTTTTCATCATGATAACGCTAGACCTCACACATCTTTAGCCACTCAGCAAAAATTAAGAGAGTTTGACTGGGAGGTGTTAATGCATCCGCCGTATAGTCCTGACCTTGCACCTTCTGATTTCCACCTGTTTCGGTCTCTTCAGAATTCTTTAGGCAATGTCAGGTTAACATCACGAGAAGACTGCCAAAACCACTTATCGCGGTTTTTTGAACAGAAGTCCCAAAATTTCTATAGTAATGGGATCATGTCTATACCTACAAGATGGCAAAAAGTTATCGAACAAAATGGCACCTACATACTTTAGTTAAATGTAAATAAACTTTATTAAAAAATGTTTTGAATTTTCATATAAAATACGAAAAGACTTTTTCCCCAACCTAATATAAAGCTTATTAATTTGTTTAGCCTTGGGTATTACCGTTATGTTATCAGTTATGCTACATTATTATAGGTATTATTGTGTGTGGTATAAAGTGATAACAGTAACGGTTCAGCATTGTTATTAAACAATGTTTTTCAGTATAAAAGCCTAATGTTTTGAATTGCAATTAAATAAATTTATTGCACACACTTTAAAACTGAGAAGAGATTTTGCGTTCCTTTCTGTGTTCTACCGATTGTACAATGTGGTGTGTTCAGAGGAGTTGTTTGACATGATGCCCACGGCCTTCTACAGTCGCACCGCTCCTCGCCATCGACAGGGAATTCATCCTCACACATTGGAGCCTAAGTAGTCGCGTACTGTGCGGTTCTAGAGAAGTTTTCTCCCGCGTACTGTCAAGCTGTGGAATGAACTGCCTGTCGAGGTTTTCTCAGGAGACTACAGCATGGGGTTCTTCAAAAAGGGCGTGAGGAGGTTTTTACAGGGTCTATTATAGGTATAGTAATAGCAATAAAGAACATCACCTAATTAGATGCAGAGAAGTTAGTGTTGTGTAGCAAAAAGGCATTGACGCAGCTGTATGTCGAGTGTCTAACAGGCTGCCCACACTAACGCTGGTTTTCAGTCTGCCTTAGACAAATAAAATAACCTAATTGCGGGTTTAGTTATGCTTCTACCAGAGAATAAGGAATGATGAGCTCGGTGGTTGAATGGCTAGCAATGGCCACTTTGACTTTGATGTTGTGGGTTCGATCTCCGCACAAGACAAACATTTGTGTGCATGTCTGTTTGTCTTGATCTGGGTGTTTTCTATGTATTATATGTATGTATTTACAAAAAAATACAAAATGTTTTTGAGTTTAATATCAGTTATCTAGTACCCATAGCAAAGCTTGTACTTTGTTTAATTTGGGACTAGATGGCCGTGTTGTCCAGGAATACGAAAAAAATGTCTTGTTTTGCTTCTGCCACAGAATAAGTATACTTACTTACTTACCAAACTTCCTTAAAAACTACCTACTTACTTATTTGTAAGTAAGTCGGTGGTATTCATAGTCAAGTCGATCATCTGTAGAGATGAGACTAGACTATGAATTATTTACACCGAATTTTTTTACATGTAACTTATCTGTGACCAAACCCCGGCCACTCCATACAAAAATGGCACTTTTGCATGTAGTAACCATATGACGTCTGTACACGTGCCTATGTTTGAGTGACGTTCTCTAGGGCTGACATTATTTAATTATTAGTCGGACATGTAAGGGGGTGTAAGTGGTTCATCAACATCTTTGAACCAAAGTCAATCTTACCTGCACGGGGTACACCCTGCTGACTGACAGACGAGGCTCTGACGAAAAGAGAGGTAGGACATAGCGTATTTTTAAACAACCCGACTGACGAAGTACCACCATCTCACAGAATACCGCAGTCAAATAACAATTTCCTTGAGGGTTGTTGTGTTCCTGCGAGTGAGTGAGGTCACCAGAGACGATGGAGTTGCTGCGTTGGCAGCGTGGATGGCAGCGTGCGAGCGATATTTAATGTTGCGACCGTTAATATGGTTACGGTAACCGCTTCACATCAGGTGGGCGTAGTGAAGGAAAAAAAACATAGTAAATACACTACACTGACTTCAGCCAATATTTATAAAACGCCTTGTATAATTGCCATTGCTAACTTACCCAAAATTTTATATTTTCTAATCACCACTAAATCAAACGTTCGCCTTCCGAACACCGGTTCATTGTAATGGTCAAACCATTTCATTCTTACTAATTGTAGCTTTTTACTATTCATATAAATGCATGCGCAATGATTTGATTCATTTTCATATTCACATGGAACAAACGTAATTTAAAACTAATACCATTAAAACTAATATCATGACATTGAGATCACGCACAATAAACATTGAAATGTATTCGTAAATAAGAAAATTGTAAACAATAAACCACCATAACTCAAGTGACAGCAATGTCACTTTCGCGTCTGCGCACTCACTTGCTCTTTGAGACATATAATGCTATCCTTTTCTCATCTCGTATTAATTGTATTTTGTATCCTACTTTGACAGACATGAATTAGTTATAATGAAACTATGGCTGCCGCATGCTTTTTAGGTAATTTATAAAAAAATCTGTACTTTATTTCATCCAAAGGGATCGAATAAATTTATTTTTTTGATTTTCCATGTGTTGAGATATCCATCCACTGCACAAGTAACTTCCATCTTTTAAAATGAATGGAGAATAAAATACGAGCGACGTCAATTTGTAGGACGTTGCATCCATTGCGAACGGTTCCAAATCGGTTCCATAGGGGAGGTGAGGTCGACTAGTGAGAGCGGCAGAGAGTGTCCATACTGTACGTTAGTACTATTACTTATACTGTGCTGTGACGTAACTTCTTGTTTATATAACTTTTTTCAGAATAACATCACCTCAATAATACAATTAAATAATAAGAACACCGTTGCTTCAATAACAGGAAAAAAACATTCCATATTCAAATTAAAAACTGAAAACGCCCATAGACACGCCTGTTCTATATTTGAAACAAACGACAGTATTGTATGAAAGTGACGTCACTTTAACGGTTTTCGCATGATTCTTAATCTGAACGCAGCGCAGGCGCAATATCTGCATTAGAGAAAAATCATGCGTATTCGTTTAGGAATAAAGACGTTAATTGCATGTGTTGATGTTTGTTTTGTTTTTAGACTGAAATAGGTTGTCAAAGGGACCGTTTTAAATTAAAATGTCGCATAAGGATATGAAGTTATATGCGTTTATATGCGTTATAGGTATATGCGTTCAAGTTGTTATGTTTGGTTCTTGATGGCGAATTCGGTGGTTGAATGGTTAGCTATGGCCACTTTGACTCCGAGGTCGCGGGTTCGATTCCCGCAAAAGACAAACATTTGTGTGCATGAACATGTCTGTTTGTCTTGGTCTGGGTATTTTCTAAGTATGTAGGTATTTACAAAAAAAAAATGTATTGAAGTACATTTTTCAGTTGTCTAGTACCCATAACACAAACTTTGCGCTTAATTTGGGACTAGATGGCGCTATGTAAATTGTCCAGAAATATTTATTTATTATTATTTATTTATAGATAGGTGAAGCAGAGATGCACTGAATGAATTTACCTAATAGACGTACTGAGTGCTTCGTGCGAGTTTTTTGTCACATTTGAACGTGTCAACGTTTACAAGCCGATCAAATTGAGAAAAAGTTTCATATTGTGAATTTACCAGACGCGTGTTTCATATCCAAATTAGCCGGGTTGCTACACAAAATACCGCAGCCAAATAACAATTCCCTTGAGGGTTGTTGTGTTCCTATGAGTGAGTGAGGTCACCAGAAAGAATGGCAGGAATATATGCTGGCAACGGATCGGCGACCCCTTGGTGTTGCTGATCTCCATGAGTGGTGGTGTTTGCTTTTCATCAGGTGACCCACATACTCGTTTGTCCCCCTCCCATATTAAAAAAAATGGTGTGGTTTATCATGACAAAGAATTAAGAAATTAAATATTGTGTGAATTTAGTCTCTAAGTGTGAGAGATAGCCGAGATTAATTTATCTCCCCCTCATTCTTCTTATATCTTACGAAATTATATCGCTGTAGTATACAGGTCAGTCAGTCGACATTAGGCCTTGGCACCATTAGATCAATTGCTTGTATTAGTGGGTTAGTTGAGTACATCCGCGCTCGTCTAAATCATATGTGATAATAATAATGTAATGGCACTAACGGCCCGAGATTTGACCCTTGCGAGACGCCTTAGTTTTATTTATCTATACATATTATATTTTCTGTGCTTTGTTTTTAACATTATTATTTAGATTATGCTCGAGTAATTTTAGCAATAACAGTTTCAAATCATGAGTTTTCCGTATTTTGTTCTCAATTTCACGTATCTCCGTTTGCCTATCTGTTAAATGAATTTGGCTAAAGGCATTGTATCAAAAGGCAAATAAAAAAAAAAGTAGGTTCAAGCGAACTCTATGCTATCATCACAATTGTTATTAATTTTATATGTACTGTAATAAACAATAAATAAATGGTATCAATTACTTCTACGTAATAAAAATCTAAAATTTTCAAGAAATACGTATACTAATTATCTATGCTGTGTTTAAACTTCCATAAACAATTTTAAACCATAATCTTACCCGCAATAAATCATCTAGTAATTGACAAAAACCATCTAGTAATTGACAAAAACCATCTTTTTAGTTTTTACCGCGTTTTCATCTGTCAAACGTGCCGCCATTTTGGCAATAGCCCGTTTTGAAACAGGATGTTGGAACACTTGTGGTAGTTTTTGTTTGTTTTAACTAACACCTGAAGTGCTGGCTGTTTAGAATTTTTTTTTTAATATCGCGTGTTTTGAATTTCTAATTTTAAATAGTGAAAAAAGATATTGTGATAGACTTCGTAGGTACCTAATAGAAGTCGTTATAAATCGCCTGGGGTTTTGTTGGTGTTTTAGAACACGATTTTTCCCTAAGTTAACGTATACCTAGCTAGCTAGTTTTCGCATCCATGAGTATAACATCATTGATTATATATTCTTATAAATAAATATATTATTATGCTACGACGACCTCGCAAGCGGCTCTACCGAGTTTGATGAAAACGCTATAGTTAGATGTTTACGGAGAGAAATCAATCTATTTAAATTTCAATTCTGAAAAAAATGTCTTCTCCTAATTCCATCCATGACTATATTAATATAAATGTACAAGACTTCCTCAATTAATATAAAATGTATCGTATGTAATTTACACATTGTCTATGGTACTTGTTTCCCATCAGGTAGACCCTTACGTGTGTTGGCAACTTGGCATCCGAATAAGAAAAAACTCTATTTCTCAGAACTCTATGACAGTAGAGAGCAAAAGCTTGTGTTTCGTAAATAAATTAATGGGTATTTTTCCTTGCCTTTTGTAATAAAGATGCAGTCACTTTTTTTTTATCAACAGGATGTGACGTGCGTTTTTATTTTGTATGGTCTCGCCTTATTTCCGGTCAGTTTCGCTCCGTTTCAGTATTGTTGTATCATTGCAATTCATTTGTTAATTTATGACGCCATTAATATTTTGTATTGCTATTTCATTTCGGCGGGATAGTGCAGGACAAGGCCGTTGCAAAATTACATGTTAATACGTTTGTCGGTCTATGCTGTTGCCGTGTAGAAAGAAGTCCATGACTCAATCCATGATAAGTCGAATGTTGGTCGGATGTCATTAGTATGTTTAATTTCTCATTTTATATTAAAACAAATATTTAAAAATAAAAAATTAAGCTTTGCCGAAAAACGAAAGGTCCGTCCCCAACCGGCTCAATTGATACGTAACGAAGTAACTTACTAAAAGTTTGAAAAATAAGAAATTCCCGGTTTCTGATAATGTAGTAACAGAATTTGTCATACGTGAGATAATGGAATGTATTATTCGGATTTCGCCAAATGTCCAAAATCCGAATAGAAAGCCTCCTCCTTTTTCGGAGTCGGTTAAAAAAGTAACAATAAAATTGTAATTAACAATTACAATCACAGTGATTTTATTCTTCACACTTCTTCAAAATTTGTTTTCATCTTTATGAATTACCGCTTGTAAAAGTCAATTATTACAGCAAACTTAACCGAAGATCCAAGTTATTTTAAGCACTTCCCTCCATTGAACCGAAGGCAAGCGCCACAAAAAAAAGCTCTGTCTAATCAGTGCCCTTGAGAAGGCACCATAAAAAACCTTTTATCACACACTGCCACACGTGTTCCGAACGGTTGTCGATGGTACAAATTCCAAATTTGAATTTACTGACAATGTGTTTACTAACGTTGAATAACTGTTGTTTTGTTGTGTGATGGTGTCTTGATTTTGTTTTATTTAATTATTTCGTTTTAGCAGTCTTGGCATCCCAGTGTAGATAATATCAGCGTACAAAAAGTATAACTTTTGTTTTTAGGCTGTGGGTATTCATTGGATAGCATCATAGCATAAAAGTATGCAAAAAAAAATCTATAAATAAAATATAATATTTTTGGACATTTTACATAGCACCATTTGGTCCCAAATTAAGCGCAAAGGTTGTGTTATGGGCACTAGACAACTGATAAATGTACTTATTTTTTTTTTGTACTTATCATATATAGAAAACACCCAGACCAAGACAAAAAGACATGTTCATGCTCACAAATGTTTGTCTTGTGCGGGAATCGAACTTGCGACCTCGTAGTCAAAGTGGCCTTTGCTAACCATTCGACCACCGGGCTCGTCTATTTCATATTCAAATAACCTTTGACACAAGCATCTGTGACACAAGGGTCAACTGAATGGATTTTAGTATGAAAATAGCGTAAACCCTAAACCAGGAATGTAGAACCTTTATCTAGTTATGTGCTATTTGTTTAATATGGCAGTCAAATAATATTGAATTCGAAATTATTGGGAAAATAATTCTAAATACTCAAACATGTGTATACGCTATCCCTTAAATGAAGTATTTTTAACTCACAGTGCATACTGGACTTTGTGATCGATGGCGTGCCCATGATATTGTCACAGCATAAAAATACAACATTGTGTCGGGTGTAGAGATGGGCAAAATGCTAGGCATTTACGATAAATGCCCAATAAATGCCTTATTTTTTTTAAGTAATGCCCAAATAATGCCATATTTTTGGGCAATAAATAAGCAATTTGTAATTATTTATTGGGCATTTATCATAATTGCCCGGCCGGCATTTTGCACATCTCTAGTCGGGTGACATCTCTATCACGCTATATTCGTTCGCCATCCCTGCCCTACACAAAAGTTATCTTCCCCGTTTTCATGATAATGAAGCCACAAATTAGTAATTGATATTAACTTAGTTTTAAATTTTCAATATGGCCTCCCGCGTTCGCCTCCCGCATTGCGCCATATGGTGCTCATTGAACGGAAAATTTGCATCTGCTGTCGCATCGTGTGCGATATGACCGTTTTATTGTTAATAATTTATTACACTAGTATGTAACAAGTATGTAAAAATAAATAATTGCACTTTCGGTTTTACTGTTCACTTATTACCAGTAATAGAGGAACAAGAAGATTCCTGATGATGCCTGATGATTTCGGCATGCCTCTGAAGCCGGAATTAAGATAAAGAAATAATAAAAAAAATGGCTCTAAAGGGCATTGATTCTAGAGCCGTAAAAGCCAAGTTAGTGGTATTTGAGCGGTTTGAAAACACTGGCCTCCACCAACCCGCAGATGAGCAACGTGGTGGATGGAGTATGCTCTAAAACCCCCTCGATTGAGGGGAGACCCGTATCCCAGCAGTGGGTTGATGCCGAATAGCATCACCTGTATGTTTTTCTTCTGATTTTTCTTCCAATCTTAAAGTTTATGTAACAGAATGTTGTTTCTTTATTAATGTAGTTTTTGCATAGAGTCAAAAGCGAGTCACATTCAATATAAGAATGTGAAATTAAATATTGTCCTCTGTGCCCTGATACTGAGTATTACTTGTAAGTACTTGTAATATAAAACGCGTGGCTCCTTCAAGCCAATCATTCCCAATAACATCTAGCAGTACATTAACATTGTACAGATAGACGATTTGAAACAAAGATAATGATAGTTATCATTATCACCTCCTCATTACTATAATATCACCAATGTCATTGGAGCTCTTGTACAAATTTTCCAATTTATTGAAATATTTGCTTTAAAATTACTAATAAGTCGAGTTAAATAAAGTCAGTATATATAAATTATATATTAAAAAAATAAATATTAATGGACAAATAACACACGGCCATCTAGTCCCAAACTAAGCAAAGCTTTTGCTATGTGTACTAGATAACTGATACTTAAATACATCTTTTTAGGGTTCCGAACCTCAAAAGGAAAAACGGAACCCTTATAAGATCACTTTGTTGTCCGTCTGTCTGTCTGTCTGTCTGTCTGTCTGTCAAGAATTTCTATGTCGAGAATGCGTGGAGGTATCAAGCTGAAATTTGAACTGTATACTCAGGTCTACGGTCCCATGAGGTTAAAAAAAATGAAACTGCTAAGTTTACGTAGAAAAAAGTTACGGCCGTTTATTCAGCAAAAAACGCATATTTCGACACACTCAAGGGAATCAAAACCTATAGGGTACTTCCCGTTGACCTAGAACTATGAAATTTGGCAAGTAACATCGTTATAGACTACAAGTACAGGAATAAATCTCAAAACTATACATTTTTAAATAGATCTTAAAAAATAGGGGGTCTATATTTATTATAGGGTGTCGAAATTTCAAATTGAAACTACTAGTTCAAATGGGGTATCATATGAAAGGGCTTGATGTACACATTGCAAAATATATTTTATTTATTTTTTTCGACGCATTATTTCTTATTTATAATGAAAAATATCAAATTTAATAATGATACTAGGTACGGAACCCTCGGTGGGCGAGTCCGACTCGCACTTGTCCGGTTTTTTTTTAATACATACATATAATACATAGAAATCAACCACACCAAGACAAACACACATGTTCATGCACACACATGTCGAATTCGCGACCTCGGAGACAAAGTGTCCATTGCTAGTCATTCGACAACCGAGCTTGTCTATCTATCTCGTCGCGTTGTCTATCGAGAGTAAAAGACAAAAGGGCTAACGTAACGTAACTACTCGAATAGTTTAGATAAAAATAGTTCTGAGTGCTGAGTGCGAGTTTTTTATTCACGTTCGATAATGTCAACGTAAACAAACCGATTAAATAGATAAGTACTCTCATGTTGTTAATTTATATGACGCGTGTTACATATCAAAATTATATAGCTTACCCCGCTCACATTTCGAAGTGACCAACCCGGCTAAATTGGATGTGTAACACGCGTTTGGTAAATTCACAACATGAGAGTACTTATCTATTTGGTCGGTTTGTTTACGTTGACATGAACGAACGTGAATAAAAAACTCGCACTCAGCACTCTGGGCATATATGGGTTAATACGTCGGAATGAATCAGCGCCCTGTCAGCTTCTTTAACGAAGATGAGTCACTGCATAATGTATTTATGGGCACAACTTAACACCGGAAAAGGGTCAGTATTCAGGATTCAAGCTTCGCTTGCTCCTTGTGGTTATTGCTGAGGAAATTGCCATCTACACTTGTCAAAGGAAGTTCTATATCTTTAGACATATGTCTATACAAGAGAGTATAAGTCAATACAAGAGAGGAGTACAAGGCCGGATTCTAGCTCACGGGGTCGAAATCTAGGCTGAGTGGAGAGAGTAGATTCGCTGAGTGTATGTTTCCATTGATTTCAATGGAAAATGTATTTGATGATCATTCCTCAAGGACATGATCGATCTCAATTTTTTTTCGACACAAACTTTCAAGCACGTCGAGGTCTTTTAATTGTGACAAGTTTCATTAAATTCGGTTCAGTGGTTTTGGAGCCTATTTTTTTTCAAGAATGGCTTTTCGGCATATATATAAGTGGTTCTTTCGTTACGCTCGTTCAACTCAGTAAGTTAGAATAGATCTCAAAGTAATGACTTTGCTGTGGTCACGTGGACAAGTCTGACGAGCTCAGTGATCGAATGGTTAGCAATGGCCACTTTGACTCTGAGGTCGCGAGTTCGATTCCCGCATAAGACAAATATTTGTGTGCATGACATGTCTGTTTGTCTTCGTCTGGGTGTTATTGAAACTTAAGACCAAGTTTTGGGGATCAAAATATTCGATGGGAATCGGCTTCAGCTTAGGCAGTGGGGCCCCTGGATAACTGCTATTTGAATCAAAATGAGACATAAACAAAGTACACCATTAAGCTCCATTCCAAATAGCCTACATAATTTGAAATTACCCGCATATTTAAACATCAGAAAAATAAAAGAAAATCCACTATTATGTACCTCGACCATAAACACATTTTTTTTTTAATCCAAAGACCGTTACAGATCGATAGCCGATGCCGGCGGTCCATTGTTCGATGTTCGAAATTGGAGGGTGCGTTCAAAGGGATGCCTGTATGAATCACAATTGTCTGTGGTATCGAACAAGTTGCGTTGATTGCGCACCGACAATTTTGATTAATCTGATGCATGGTCTGCTACACGTAATGAATGTATTAACTGAATTTTCACTAAATTGTTTTAAAATAAATTTGAAAGTATATTTGTTTGTAAGAGAAAAACGTCCTCGACAAAACTCAGAAAACCAGCGATATATAGTCATTTTACTAGGTGCTTCAAATTCATAAATAGAAACAAGCTCGGCGACACATTGTTCTTGAGGTAAACCTCAGCGAAAGTTGTGAAAAATTATGGTACGGAAATGTTCCTGCGTATGCTCCATTTTCTCACTGACTTATCGATTTAAAATGGCTGCTATTCCTTGTTTTTTTATTTTTTTTTTTATTTCAAAAATGTAATTATGTTTGAAAGAATACAAAATTTCAAATACTAAATAGATTTTAAGTCTAATTTATTCGTATAAAGTATAGTATAGTAAAGTAATAGTATAAAAGTAAGTATATAATTTATTCAATAGTATATTACACCGTGTTATCACAGCATTTACCCCAGAAGCTTTCTGACCTTGTCCATACTTGCAGGAACACAACCAAAAACCGGCTGCTGTATTTAACTGCGTTCAGTTTCCCTTAAAATTATCCCTATTTTGTTGTTAACTTGAAAATAATCCTTCCACAAATGTCAATTGCATATCATTGTCAAAACATTCCAAACAAATTGTATGACCCATTTAAATGTATATGTATGAATTGGATGTACTCAATAATCTATTGGTTGAATAATGCGCGCACGTGCGCTTCCGGTTCCGGGATCTGGTTCATATTTTCTATGGTGAGTTACATGAAAAAAAATGTTTGGTGTTTTTTTTTAACGCTTTATTGGTGGTCTATTGAAAAAAAAAAAAGGTAAACGCAATGGATGAAATGAAAATTCTTACAGTGAAAGTTAATTTTATAGTTTAGAATACTAACGATGTTATTTAACTGAAATATATGATATAACAAGTCACTTCAGTAATATGTATATTAATACGTGAAGCAAAAACTTTGTACCCCTTTTTACGAAAATTGCGCGGACGAAGGAGTATGAAATTTCGCACACTTATAATTTATACTGAAGAAATTATTTACACTGAAGACTGAACACATAATTATCCGTCTATAGAATTATACTAGTATATAAGATAGGAGTGCAGAATGCTAATATATTTTTTTTATTATGCACAAAAACAGATAAAATCAATAAAAAAAAACTTTACACACACTACCATGTATTTGACACACACACGCATATATATATATACTCTTTTGTTTATTGTTAAAGTCATAATCTAAATTAATTATGGTCGAATGTCGACCAATGGGCGACCACTATTTTAACTGAAATATACTAGTCTGTGTATGGTACAATAAGTCATTTCAATAATTGATTCTAAAAAAAAAAAAATATGGTCTTTGAACTTATTTTCACAAGTAACTTTAAAAATAACGGTACCCATACGCGTCATAAAGTCAATATACAGAAAAAAAAATGTATACAGATGAAAAAAAAGCTAACAGATTATTGCATTAAAGAGTCGCGTGCGCGGGGGTGTACCGTACAGCTGCCAACGAAGCAGCCAACGTTTACTTTTTAAACCAACTCAGTAAGGTTCAAAGTTGTATAAATATTTGTGATACTGGCTAACAACAATAAGAAATAGCAACAAGTGAATTAAAAGTTTAAATCTTGAACGCAGCTGTAACAGCTGTCAAATAACTTTTTAAGTAGACGAAGTAAGCTGAGGAAGTATGTTTTTCTGCCCTATTTTCTCTTTGTTTTAAATTGTTTTTTGATAGCAAAAGCAACTTAAGCCGGGTCTCCTACAAGTGTTTTTTCGAAACATTCATCAAAAACAACGAAACAAAGAAGCGTGGCGATACATTATAAGCAATTTGATCTACACTACTTTGCGTGCTTTCGTCACAAATTAGTTCATGCAAATTATTGCCGGCCGGCACCCACCCACTTGGGGCTTTGGCGAAAAGAGAGGTAGGGTAGCGTATTTTTTAAGCTGCTTGACTGGGGAAGTACCTCCACCTCACAGAATACCGCAGACAAATAACAATTGCTTTGAGTGTTGTTGTGTTCCTGCGAGTCAGTCAGTTCACCAGAAAGAAAGAAGGGAAGGAGTATTGCTCGACCACGGATCGGCGACCCCTTGGTGTTGCTGTGTCCATAGGCGGTGATGATAGCTTTCCATCAGGTGACCCACATGCTCGTTTGCCCCCGTCTCACATAAAAAACCCTGTACCGTTAGTACCTTAAAAGTTATAAGGCATAACCACGCCTATTTGTTTCGATGTTTTGCAGAATGTTTCAATAAAAACACTTAGGTGACCCGGCTTTACATTGTATTCTATTTTTTAACGTGAACGTAGACTGTCCAATTCCCCTGTTTATTTTTTTTTTATAACTTGACCTTCAAGGAAGCAGATGGTTTTGGCCAAGATAACGAATGATTTGTTGCGATGTTTGAATTTGGATATCGGTTTGAATATTGAATTCCAATGAAGTTCTATTTGCAATTATATGAACGAAATTTTAAATTAATTTATTTATAATCGATTTGGAAGAAAGCAGAAGAATTGATCTTTTATAGAAGAGTGAAAATGATGTTGGGTTTCTAAAATCTAGAGTGCTTTGCGTGTTTTTTGTTCGCGTTCAATCATGTCAACGTAAACAAACCGACCAAATAGAGAAGAACTCTCATGTTGTGATTTTATACGACGCGTGTTACATATCAAAATTATGTGGCTTACTTGCTCACATTTTGAGGTGAGCAACCCGGCTAATTTGGATATGTAACACGCGACTGATAAATCCACGATATGTAACTTTTTCTCAATTTGGTCGGCTTGTAAACACGTTTGAATGTGACCAGATACCTCAAGCACTCTGAACGTATTTAGACGACATTTGGCATTCGTCCGTTTGGGATTTTCCCTTCTTTTTTTTTTGCAATATTTTTCATTGAAGCTCCGCTCTTATTGATCGAGATGTGATGTTATACCTATAGCCTACATAGCCTTACTCAGATTCTAAGAATAGGCTATTTTCCAATGTTTAAAAATCGTACAAATTATTTAAAAATATCGTAAAATACACAAAACTATAAAGATCTGCAAACTTTCATTGTAATATCTTCAGTCAGACTTTTTTTAGCGTCGATCAAAGTTTGGCGGGAAAGTCCATTTTAAAAGTATGAAATTATTAAAAAATAATATTTCCATTGGAGAAGCAATAAAAAATGCTATAACTTTTATTATGATACTAATCACATAAACGTAATATTTAACATAGCTGTCGTACAAATTTCTGATTTGATGCATACAAAATACAAACCTGTGACGTCATAATTCGGTAGTCTTTTGTATGGAGCGTTTTGGGGCAGTCTAAAAATTGTGATTTTCAAATTACCATATCTCGAGAGATATTTGTGCTATCGAAGTAATTCTTTCACCTATGGTTATATTATGGAGACGTCCCTACATATCAAACCGAAAAAAAATGTTAGTCAAATAGCCTATTATTTCTCCCATAGAAAATGATGGTGGCTGGTATTAAGGTTGCCAACTATACCTACTGTTAACCTACTATAAAGTTTTCACTACATTATACTTTTTACTGTTGAACAAAAATAAAGTATACAAATACAAAATACTGTTTTCAACATCAAAATGCTCACACATTTGTTTTTATTTAGTCATTAATAGTATATAACTATTAATTTAATTAAAAATGAGCTTGTCATTTATTTTAATTTTAGTTATAATTGTGGGGAGGCGTATGAAGTTTTTAAAAAAGACTGTAAATTAATAAGTTGTGGTTGAAGCTCTAAAAAATTTGTATATAAAATTTTAAATAAATAATATACTGTTCATTTTTCTAAAATACAGTTTAATATTCTTCTCACACCTAAATATACTTTATTTCTTGTAAAACAAAGTTGGCAACCATAGCTAGTATATTAGGTAATGTTACTATTGAACGGTCGTTCACGCAAACTTATTATAGAAACTTAAAAAAAAATGATGTGCAGGAACACTTCCTGAGATGCACCCGTGCATCCCCTTCAATAGACATAGCAGATGTTGCTTGCTACATCTGCCAAGATTGCACTTGTCTTCATCTTATTGTTGTATGCAGCTGAACGCCTGCGTGCGCACGCGCCAACTATGACCCTAACGGTTATTGTTATAATATAACGATATTTTTGAAGTATTTTGGGATGTAAGAGGTTCAGCAACATCTTTGAACCTATGCCAACTTCACCTGCACGCGGTACACCCTGCTGACTGACAAACGAAGCTCTGGCGAAAAGAGGTAGGGAGCGTAATTGTAAGCTACCCGACTGGGGAATGTACCTCCACCTCACATAATACCGCAGCCAAATAACAATTCCCTTGAGGGTTGTTGTGTTCCTGCCAGTGAATGAAGATGCTGCGTTGACAGCGGGGGTGGCGTCATGCGAGCGATATTTTATGTTGCGAGCCTTAAAATGGCTACGGTAACCGCTTCACATCTGGCAGAAAAAGTAAAATTTCTTTACGCACGCTTGACAGGGGGAGTAAGCTGCTGAATTCGTGACGAGAACGTTACGAAAAGTGTGATTGGGACAGGCGAACGGAAGTTGAGAGGGAGATGTAAGTTAGTAGAGCTAAATAAATTTTACTTCAGTCGTGTGATCTAGAGCACACTCGTTTCTTTATGAAGGTTTAGAAGAGCTCAACGGCGTCGTTGCGCGAGTTAGTCTAATCGAACACGCAAGTTAAGCAACCTCGACCGTAGCCTGTCCTTGGATGGGTTTATTCATCTCTTGCTTCGGGGGGCACATTTGACAGATGACAGTCGTTAAGTCAAGTCAGTGGCCTTTGGGTGGCTTGAAAACATTGACTTCCGCCAACCCGTAGTTGGTATAATCCTTGCAATGTTTACACGTGTTTTTTTTTATTGAAATTGATTGCGATTTGAAGTAGGAAGTAGAGGGATTAGAAACCTCGATTTTGTCAACAATTCAAGGTCTTTCGATTTACGTGACGATAGGTGGAGATACGGAATATATGTATGCAAAAAGAGTAGGTAGTGTTAGTGGTACTTTTGTATGAAATAAATATGGAGTGGAGAGGGCAAAAATGCTTTGATGTAGATTCCTAAAAAATAATTTTGAAAATAATGAATTAAGACTTAATTGTTTCTTTAAAAGCAAAACACGACATAGTAATCTAATCTCGATCCAAGAATAAACATTATCATCAGGATGGCCATAAAGAAGAATTGAATTGAATAAACATCATCAACTAATGACAGCTATTTTTTTTTTTTTATTTCTTCAAATAGATACACAATGGTTATTCTAACAAATTAGCATTTAATCAGTTCGCTGAGCATCGTAGAGGCTGTTGAACATTGTGTTCAGCCACTCGCCTAAACGATTTTAGACGTGTGTCGTTGTTCAATGGCTAGCCCGTGGCCGTACAGTTGATGAACATTTCAATCAGTTGGCTACGACATAAGTAAAATCAGTCATTGAAATCGATAAAGATTCGTACAATGACCTTTCGTATTTCAATGGTTAAAGTAAATGCATTGACCTATCACACAAAGGTACAAAGAAAAGTCAAAAATACGGCAGCTGTCACATCTGTTAAGATATTGCACTTGTTTTCTGATCGTTGGCTGCAGCTGAGACGCCCCCACACGCGCCGTTATACCACAGTATATAATAGTTACACTTCATCAGTTAATTTTCTGCCCCCTCTAACTCCAACGACAAAGTATTGTTGAAAATAGCTGCATAGAAAATGATTCCTTAGTCCCGAAAAAAAAAGTTACCTTTGGTTCGTCATCTTGCACTTTGTTCTGTAATCTGTGGGCCTTTTTATAGGCGTGTAGATTACGTTTATTTCCGGTAGTATCGACAAAAATATTATCATTTTTTTTTCGTTTGATAATCTTTGGTAAATAGTAAAAAATACATTCTGAAAATAAACTAAATAGGCCTAAAATGCAATAGGTACAGCAGTTGGTTTGTATACATAGTAGCTATAATCTGTAAACGGCTACGTTCTTTTTAACTCACGTTCTTCATATTTTGAATATTTACATAACAATAGTTTATCATGGTGCGAAAATATTACTTATCTTCTTTTTTTTAAATCTGATGTAGCCTTTATATTATTTATTTAGAGGTTGATTTTTGGCGCGAAATTGGTGAGCCCGGTTATCTAAGCTTTTTTATACAAATTTTCAGATTTTAATGTATATTGATTGATTCATAATAGAGATAGTGTATTATCATGCAAGTAATCATTTGAGTGCATAAAATTAGTAGAATCTTTGATTAAAAGTGTTTGAATCGAAGCTGTCGAATCATTCCAAGAAGTCGTGTAAAACAGCAGAAAAATTGCACTATCGGTTTTACTGTTGACTTTTACAAGTAATAGAAGAACAGGAAGATACACGAAAAATCATGACTCATTGTCACGTTCCGCCTGAGCCGAGAGTGCAAGTGAGAGCGCGGAACAAGAGATAGAGAGGCACGATCGGTCTATGGTTCTTATAACGTTATCACGCAAAATTATAGTGAGTATACAGACTTTACAGACAACATTTTTTTTTAATCTACGACCAAATGTATCGTCAATCGATCGAGTTACCATAGTACCACTGTTTGCTTGTAGTGATGTAGCCCGCAACATTGTAACGGTTTTTTGATTGATCGGTTTTTTGTGTCGGGGTGAATGCGGTTACACAGATTACATTTATTAGGTCAATAGGTGTACCTATAAATTATTAACATTATTCAGATAATGATCTAAAAAAAAAATTTTTACAATTGTTGTGTTCATACAAATTACGTACGGTATGGATTAATTTACAACAAATTTCATTAAAAGCGGTCTAACTAACGGTTTCACCGTGTAAATAAAAGACACAGTTACTTTTACATTTCACGAGCCAGGTGGTCAAATATCTATTTTGGCACCAAGGCTCGCGGAATCATTTCCCCCGCAAGACCGAAAATTTGTGTGCATGAACATGTCTGTTTGTTTTTTATGTATTATAAGTATATATCTAACAGCTAGTAATATAGCTTTAGTGTAGTACGGTTTTAAATAGGGTGTAATGTCCATCATAATCTTTAGGCCAAAGGTAATCTCACCTGCCATGACAATGTCGATTACCGGTAGAGTGCGCTTCCAACTGAGCTACCAGGAAGGTTTGTGATGGTGACGAAATTTTGCATTTAAAATGCAAAAAATTTACTGCTGTCAAGTCGTAAATTTTTTGCATTTTAAATGCAAAATTTCGTCAAATCTAGGCGGGGGAGGTGAATTCTTCCATTTTCAAAATATTTATAACAAAGTAACGGTTGCCAACCCTAGTTAAATATAACCGAATAAAAACAGCATTTGGTATTCAGACTGAAACACTATCGGTTGACATTCACGAAGCCGTAAACAGAGGACGTGATGGTACATCGCAACCAATATCCTTCCGACCTTGTCGCCAGATGTCACACACATATTTGGACGTTTTTGCAACGATTCTTAGAACGTCAACGGATTTTTGGATTATGCGGTTTTAAATTAGTCATATGTATGACTAATTAGCTACTAAGAGCTAATAGTTTTTACTTATACACCTGCTAATATTATAAACTAGAGATCCGCCCCGCTCCTCTCTAGTATTTTATTTATTTTATTTTATTTTATTCGGAAAACAAACAGCATTATATAACAAAAATAAATAACAATATGCACAAAAATATGCCATTATATGTTTCCGTATATAATATGTTATGGTCAATGTAATAAATTTGTTATTATTCATACTGACCGATACTTGGTCAATGCTATAAAACATGTTTTGGTTCGATTTGAGTTGATTTTTGGTTAGGTTAAGGTTTTCTTGTGTCCTGTCATCGGAAATAGGAGCTCCGCTGCGGAGCTCCATTAACCTAGATGAATGATGTGGTGCAAAGTAAACTTAATTATTAATAATTGACTATTTATTACATTGGACGGCCATTATAAGTAATGACGAATTTATTACATTGACTGTAACATATACACTCCGTCCGGAGCCCGGTGGTCGCATGACTAGCAATGGCTAGTTTGACTCGAATGCCGCGGATTCGATCCCCGCACAAGACAAACATTAGTGTGCATGAATATGTTTGTCTTGGTCTGGGTGTTTCCTATGTATTATTGAGTGGAGCGAGCGAAACGCTTCATCATCATCATCATCAGGTCATTTTAGTATCCACTATAGGAGCACGACCCTCTCTCGTCCGTCCCAGATAGATGGAGGATTTGGCCTACACTACCCACGCTGGCCAAACGGGTTGGGGAGGCCTAATCGATGTTTGATAATGTATTTCCCTTAGTCGCCTTGTATGCCATCCACGGGAAGAGACGGAGTGATTCTATTCTAGTCTGCCGAAAACCACACGGCCGAGCGGAACGCTTATATACGCCAAAAAGTAATTCTTGTGTTAATTAATAGGCTCCAAAACCACTGAACCGATTTTGACGAAACTTCTCACTAAGACCTCACATGTTTGGGGTTTGTGTCGAAAAAAATTGAGATCAATCATGTCCTTGAGGAATGATCATCAAATACATTTTCCATTGAAATCAATGGAAAACATACAGTCAACGAATCTACTCGCTCCACTCAACCTCGATTTCGGCCCCGTGGGCTAGAATCCGGCCTAGTAATATTAATTAGTAAGCTTGTTTTAATAAATAAAACCAGTGGGCTGCAAACATGTTGTAAACCCTTTCGGTCCATCAGGGCACCTTCCTAGCATGACCACTTCCCAATATAGCCATTTCCCGATACGTCCACTCCTATTGTGACCATTTCCCGATGTGACCATTTCCCGATGTGACAATTTCCCTGTGTGACCTCCTGCCTATTTGTCCACTTCCCGGTATGTCCATACATGTAAGTATCATAATCTCCCGTGTATTACAGATATTACACTAATATTAACAACCGGCTTTATAACGTCGACGTCCTCTTAATTACTTAATTGGCTTAATTCATAAATTAGTTTTTAAATGTGTGTTTTACATAATGTGATTGTCTGTTAATTGTTATGCTCATATTCTTAATGAAGTATTTCTTCTTTTTTATTATTCCTAATGGCTGAGTGATAGAGGAGTTCAGTGACGTTTTCGCGGCTGTCAGTCTAATCGAGCTCGCAAGCTAAGCAACATTAGCCGCATTCTGTCCATGGATGTGTTTAGTTATCTGGAGCGCTCCGCACTTCGGAAAACACGTTAAGCCGTCGGTCCTGGCAGTTGTCATTAGATGACAGTCGTTAAGTCAACTCAGTGGTCTTTAGGCAGCTCGTTCACAGTGATAAATTAATACTTATTAATACTAAAACTGCACTTGTTGTTGTTGTTGTTGTAAAATCTTTATTGTACAAAGAAATACAAACATATTATAAAAATAGGATAGTTACGTGTACAATAGCGGACTTATCCCACATGGGATTTCTTCCAGCCAACCATTTTATATTCAAAAGGAAAAACATATGTAACTTATTAATGCACTTATTAAAATAAAAGTGAAAAGTACTTTCTTTAAAAATCGTTACCAACATCAAGTTTTCAGTGGCGTAAATGAATCCATTAGTTTACGACAAATTAATAATAAAACAGCACTAAATAAGAAAAGGTTAAAAATACTTTCTTTATTTCTAAAAACTGTTTCCAACGTCATATTTTCGGTGACGTAAACGAATCCATTATTAGTTAGTTTACGTCAAATTAATACAAAATAATACTAAAACTGCACTAAATAAAAAAAAGTAAAAAGTACTTTCTTTATTTCTAAAAAAAAAACCGTTTCCAACGTCAAAAAACGGCTCAATAAACTCGCTTAGCTGTCTTGAATGCATTATGCACACAAAAGTTGATGCACCTCTTGATTTTTGTACAAAGGGGTCTACCCTTTCCCAATTTCATTTTATACGATTTTAAACTTTATGCTATTAGTGAATATGGATTCTGTATTTACCTGACAGTTACAACTGAACAATGTTGTGTTGTGATGGACATACTTGATTGGGTAACAGGTTTTTTTCTATTGAAATCACTGACACTTGCTAGATTTTATTTATGTAGTGGTGAAATATAAAATGTATTAACTACCTCAGTTTCACCTATTTCTGTTGGCAAGAATTGGTGCCTTGCCTACTGCTTTGGTGCATTGCATACTGTGTACTATCACACCCCGGCTACTCCATACAAACGTTCCACGTTAACAACTACATAAACAATGCCGTCTATGCAGGGCGTGGATGAGCGTGTATGCGTGCGGCCCCATACAAACTTTTCTAGATTTGGCTCAGAGGGAGGTGAGGTTTATATAAGAGAGCGGCAGGGAGTGGCCATTCAGTACGTAGTACTATTAGTTATACTGTGGTACTATGTAGGCAGTTGATTTCTGTGACCCAAATTGAAAAAGTGATGATCTTTAGTAAGATTCCTGGTCTATAGTGTTATGTATAGTGTAGTAAGGGATATTAGTTCATAACTAAATTCTGAATGTATATGAGCATTTTGTATTTCTCGAGTTCATGTAATCTGAACTGATTTCATATCAGTAGATCATCATTATGAGCCTGTACTACCTAATGCTTGCGATCCTCTATCCAGACACTTTTTTGAGGTCGTCGGTCCATCTAGAGAGAGGGCGCCCTACGCTTTGTCGCCCCATGCGTGGTCTCCTCTCTAGGACTTTCCTCCCCATCTGCCATCGCTGACTCCGCAGATATGGCAGCCCACTGCCACTTCAACTTGCAGACTCTCAGAGCTATGTTGACTACTTTGGTTCTCCGTCGAATTTCTTCGTTCCGGATTAGACCCCCCAGAGAAACCCCAAGCATTGCGCTCTACATCGCTCGCTTTGCGACTTTTAATTTGTGAACCAGCCCAACGGTTAGAGTCCAAGTCTCTGCACCGTATGTAGTGTTAGTAGAATACAGACACTAATGTCATATTTTCTCTGTTTACTTTATGACATAGATTATTAAGAATATGGATTTAAAGAGTTTGTTGTCTGACAGTGTTATACAAAACTATCTATATCCAGAGTATTCAGCTGGCTAAGTCTATGAACGTATATCTATAAAAGGACACTGTTATATCTATCTATCAACACACTAATTATATCTATCTATCAATTAACAATGTGATCTTATCAAAACCCAGCTCAAACCACTGGACAGATCGGGTTGAAATTTGGCATATAGGTAGGTAATACGACGTGTGCATCCGTCAAGAAAGGAAATCTTTGAAAATTCCCACGGGATTCCCGGATACACGCGTACCAATTCGTAGGCACAAGCTAGCGATGTCAAATTTTAAAATGTCTCGCCAAAACAGTAAAGTACTATATTAGAGCTGCATAATTACATTTCTTCCGCAAATCGTGTCACCCCAGCCGGCGCGCCGTTAACCTCACAAAAAACACCCTTGCTTGATAAGAACGCAGAATGCACTTATTGTTAACGACGCCGGGGGTAACTGAATGGGTGACGTAATCACTTCTTATTCCGTTGCTTAACGGTAAATACTGAAAAATTGAAAAATAAAAATTTATTTACGCCTGTCAGTTTGATCGAACACGCAAGTTAAGCAACGTCGACCGTAGCCTGTCCATGGATGGGTTTATTTATCTCGAGCTCCTCTGTGCTTTGGAGTGCACATAAAGTCGTCGATTCCGGCTGTTGTCATTAGATGTCAGTCGTTAAGCCAAGTCAGTTGCCTTAGGGCGGCTTGAAAACATTGAAATTGAATTAAATCTTGATTTTTGTAAACGTAATACTTGTTAATATTCTCTCCAATAATAATAGCCACGGGAGATAGACCAATGGTGAAATAAAACTCAGATTAACGCAACATTAACCGTTACAAACTATGTACATAATATTGTATTCACAAATAACGCCCCATCCCTTTAGCGTTGAATTATTGATTAGTCTAACCGATTTGCTGTACCAGGCTATTTATCTATTGTTATAATGCACATAATCTTAAGAAATCGATGTTTATTTCATAATATTTTATCTAGCCCCTTTAACTCTCAATGGTAATTATTTCAGTTTTTTAAATACAGTAATATCGTTAGTACTATTACTTATACTGTGGTAATATGAAGTCTAAACCCATTTTTATTTTTTTGATAACGTCTTATAAATCGAGGAACGCCGGCTGCACGCACGAAAAAACATGACTCATCTCAGGTTCCTCTTGAGCTGAGCGTGCAAGTGCGAGCGCGGAACAAGTGACGCATCTATCTCTCGTCCATTCCATCGGCCGATATTGTCTTCTCAAAAATGTTACGTTATCATGTAAAATTTTTGTCCGTAAACCGACTTTACAGACACCAATTTTTTTTTTATAATATAGGGGGATAAACGAGCACGTGTGATTCTTGATAGTAAGCAAAGACTACAGTATAGCATCGGCAACACCAAAAGTGAAACCTTTTTGGGCAAATATTTTGTATTGGGGTTCCATGCGGTGCCATTTGTTTTTTTTTTAATAAGAAAACTATTACATAAGATCCTATGTACCATGGAAACAATAAATATTTTGAATTTGTGATTGAATAAGACTCCCGAGTTGTATTTGTTTATGTTTCTTTTTTATATACCACGTCGGGTGGCGAATCTGTTATTGCCGTAGTAATTTATTTGAACTGCGAGAATTACTATATGTGAAACAGACATGCATATCATACAGAGTGCATTGTGATAGATAGGGTCGAATACAAGAGTATCAATACAAATACCATCACTATTATGTTAAAGACTGATGGACTCAAAAACAAGGATCGTTATTTCGTTATCTGTTTTTGTAATTATATAAATAACCACTATTAAATCCTTAACGTATAACAATATTAAATGATTGGCTGGAAGAAATCCCATGTGGGATAAGTCCGCCATTTGTACATGTAACTCGTCTATTCTTTATAACATGCTTGTATTTCTTTTGTACAATAAAGATTTTACAACAAATCAACCACTTTATTACGGTTTTATTAATATCGTTTTCCGAACAACATTGTGACATCACTAATTTGCATAATTCGCGAATGTCAAAAACAGATGATTGTAACGTCAAAAAAACCAGGCGCGCCAATTTGACAGCCCAGACAGTTGACAAAGCGCGCGAAACGAGAGTTTACCAAACGCGAGCACCAGAAATGAATCACAAAAATAATTTTCTACCTCAAAACGTTATAATAATTGCAAGTAACTTGTTATTACTACGAAAATACAGTGAAAAGTGTTCGCATATGAATTTAGACTACATTTTTAGTTTGAAATAGTTCCCATAACCTTACGCTATATCAGTTCTTTGTAGTTCTGAACTTGTGAGTTTTTACAATGTGTTTTAAAAGGTCTAAAGAAGGGATTCGAGGTATGTGAGACCGGTTTTATAATATTTACGACTTGTGATAGGTGATAGAACCCTTTCGGTTGGGATATATTGTTCAATTGATTCCCCTTTTTGTTGATATAAAAAATCAGTTGTCATAAAAGTTGGGTTGATATTGTTATTTTTGGGTGTTGTATATTCTTTGAATTTTTTTTTAATATTTTTTATTTGGCTGTCAATAATTGTATCAATTTATTAATAAATAGATATTCCTGGACAAATTGCACA
Organism: Hypsopygia costalis; assembly: GCA_937001555.2. Taxonomy (NCBI): domain Eukaryota; kingdom Metazoa; phylum Arthropoda; class Insecta; order Lepidoptera; family Pyralidae; genus Hypsopygia; species Hypsopygia costalis. The sequence goes on from OW443355.2 coordinate 4,951,454, forward strand.
CTGCCATATCCCCTTAGGATCAGTAGTACCATTGATGGTACAAGTGACACAACTTTGTATCTCTAGTACCATCAATGGCACTAGCCAGTCCAAAACTAAGCAAAGCTTGTACTATGGATATTGGGTAACTGATATTATACTTAAAATGAGTTTATAAATTATATACCATGCAACCACCACATGCCTATATCATGGCGATTTTGCTAATTTGGCCGTCTGATACGCTTCGGCCCATATGAACACATTACCTCTTTCAAAAGTGTCCCATGTCTTAATCCAAATATTAATAAAGATGAATATTTAATTTAATCAAAATTTGTAAAGCAGAAATATTAACGTTCTCTCACTGTGTTTCTCAAACTGGCATATGTATGGTCTGGTGTATGCCATAAAATTGTAGGGCACAGGTTCTCAATGTTTTTAAGTAGCTTTCTCATATTAATACAATAATATGATTGACCAACAGACTTGACTGTTTAATTCAATTCATTTATTCCAATAACAATAAAATATAATGTGGCAAATTGTTATAACTAAGATATCTAAACTCAATTAAAATAATTACATGTCACTATTATTAAGAAAATTTTATTACTCAATAACAAAGGACATTGCATCCATTATCATTAATTATTATAGGTATGTAAATTAATAATTAAAAATTAATTATTAAAGTGTCTATTCTATGCAATTAATAAACTCATCAGTAGAATTAAATCAATTATCAATTAAATAATCTTCTCATATATAAACAGGAATCATTTTTAGTTTTAAAATAGGTATGTCCTATTTATGTGAGCTGTTGTGTTGCTGTGCTATAGAGGGTGGAATAGTGCAGAAATGGCTTACAGTGTATTTGTGAATAATATTATAATAATTAATTTAAATGTAGGTAAAGATTTTATATTAACACATTGAGCCCTAGTTACTCAAATAAATAAATATAGCAATAGGTATGTAATAAGTAATATAGGTTTTGTCTGCAAATTATGGATGAAGTTATCAAGACCAATAATTACTAGAAATATATTGCAACTCTTCATTATATATTTCTACAATATATATTTTTCAATGTATTTTATATGTTATATATATAAAAATAGTATTAAATAAAATAACTGTGAATAATATTCACATTCCTAAGAGCCCTCCTCAAAAGTCAAAAAGCTGATTTATCAATTACAAATATTAACAAAATTTCTCTGCAATTTCCAGGTTGATCACCGAGAAATTCCAGATCAACTCCGGCAACAGCGCAACAAAACGCAAACAAGAAGAGGCACTCAGCACGAACTTCAAATACAAAATCGCTCCGCACTCATTAAATTTCACAAAGTCACCATCACCGAACCCCACACCATCAAAACGGAGAGTACTCGGCGAGATTCAGAACTCGAGCTGTCGGATGGATATACAGTCTCCGATATTTAGACCGAAAGTGTCTCCGATTATTGAAAGACTCAGGTCACCATTAGTTGAACGGTCAATGTCACCGGTTTCGAGTAAATCTGCAAAGCATAGTACGAAGATTTCTAGGATATTCGAAGAACGGACTAGGTTTAAGATGTCGAATAAGGAGAATATATTGAGTGAGACGTTTGGGAAATTGGACGTTGAAGAGGAGACGAGAGATTGCATGTTCGGAGGTGGATTTCAGACTAGGATTGGCAATTGGTCTGCTACAAAGGTAATTTTTTTGTAATGTTTTTTTATGCTAAGGTGACAAGTACAACCTGCCGATGGTTTTTTTCTATATCAGAGGGGTCAAATGAGCATGTGGGTCACATGTGAATCATGTGATGTTGATTTTGGCTCTGAATATCACCTTCAAAAACTTTATTAGAACTTGTTTACTACTTTGTCAGACAAGGACTGCCTAGTGTGAAGCAGTGAGTGTAGCCTATAGACGTTTGTAAATATAGCATCGCTCGCGCGCCGCCACCCCTGCTGTTACCACAGCAACTACTTCCTATTTTGGTAATCTTCTCACTCGTGAGAACACAATAAGTTTCTAAGAAATTGTCACTTGGTCTAGTACTATTTCTTTTTCTGTGACTTGGCTACGGTTTTCTTTGAGGTGGAGGAGACTTCCCCAGTCGGTGTGCCGTATATCTCTTTTGCCAGTCTTGTTAGCTAATCATTGCTGTCGACCATGCGTAGGTTAAGCTGGTTTTTGCTCTAAATATCATAATAAGCCACTTAAAAGCACTTCAAATCGCCTAATGAAGAAATGTGTATTCTTCATTTGGCGATTCGAACGAAAAACATTTATAAGGTTCCATGCGAATAACGAATAAAAATTACACTGTCAATAAAAAAAGTCCTTTTTATTACAATTAATTTAATTTGAATTATTTCGCATTTCAGTTGGACTTCACAGATGCATTACCAACGAAAACCTTCGACAAAGAAAACACCAAGCCTGACATGTACGTTCCTGATAAAGAGCCACAACCAACAAAAATAGAACCAGACCTGGACTCAGATTTCCAAAGCCTACACGACTTAGAAGAAGAGTTTGACGCTGACAACTTCGACCAATGCACAAAGTACGAAATCATTTCAACCGACAGTCCAAATATCATCTCCAGAGGACGATCATCAACGTCCAGAAAGGTTAACTCTAGGAATTTCGTATTCGGAGCTCCGTTAAGCGATTCAGAACAATCTACATCGTTCAACAGACCGAATGCAAATGCTACACGGATGTTGAACTTCGAAGATGAATCGTTCGAATTCACTTCTCCAGCGGCAAAAAGACCTGCAACATTATCCGTGAAAAAGAGCTTGAAGTTTAATGAAACTCCAACTAAGCATCCGTTGAGACATGAACGGAGCGATTCAAGTATTGGATCAATGAGTTGTTCGCCTGTGTCAACAAAATTAAGGTTATTCACATCCGATTCAACGACTTCTATGGAAAGTGGTTTTATTTCCGAATTCGAAGAACCGTTTTTGGATTTGGAAGAAGCAACGAATTCGCCAAAAGTTGCAAACTTCAGTGATTTACTATCGGGGCAGATTAAGGATAGTTTCAACGATAAGGAGTTTATGAAGCGGCCAATGCATAGAAGTTTAAGTTTTAATCCGGAGAGCAAAGCTAAGGTTTCATTGTTATCGATCTTGGAGAGTCCGAAGAAGAGTGGGAAGAGAGCGGATAGCAGTGATAAAGAAAATGTGGTTAATAAGCGAAGGAGACAGAATCCAATAGTAGAAAAAGTCCAAAGGCCATTGCTGCATCGAGCGTACTCGGAAAATAATGCTTCCATCATGTCTGCTTTGGCACGATGTAAGTAATACAATTTTTATAACTCACTAAAAACCGCCTGCATAACTTCATTTAGCCACGATGGCTTTAAAAGTGCAAACTGAACGCAATTGTGGTCCAAAGGAGCTGCCATTGATTTGTGTACGAGTATATTTATATACACAACCATAGCGCGATTTAGAAATGAGACAGCGCTATCTAATGATCTAGTGAAAGAAGGACTAATTATTATAAACTTTATTTTTTTCCGTGGAAATAAGATGTTTTTCTGGGATAAAGAGTAGCCTATGTCACTCTCCAGGGCTTAAACTATCTCCAAAAAAAAATTATGTCAATCCGTTTGTTACTTTCGACATGAAAGAAGGACTAACAAACAAAGAAACACACTTTCACATTTATAATATTAGTGTGGATTATATAAATTGTGTCTATTCATTGGAGAGCAATGTGTTTGAGTCGTCACGTTGGGCAGGCAGGTTGGCGACTGTCGCCAGAGCCTCGTCCGCTTATCTGTAGGGTGTACCACGTGCAGGTGATGTTGGCTTTGGCTCCGAGGACGATAGTGAGCTACTTAAGAAAGCGGCTGGATGCGGAAGGCGGAGCATCGTATCTGGTGGAAAGCATTGGGGAAGGCTTATATCCAGCAGTGGGTAGATACATGCTGATGATGATGATGATTTAAATAGTTGAATTCGCCCAGCTTGCCAGAATATATATATATATAAATTTTTATACCACTAAACTGTCAAACAAGCATACGGCCCGCCTTTTTTTTTTTTTTTATATTACGTCGGCTGGCAGACAAGCATACGGCCCGCCTGATGTGAAGCGGTTACCGTAGCCATATTAACGCTCGCAACATAAAATATCGCTCGCGCGCCGCCACCCCCGCTGCTAACGCAGCATCTCCTTCCTTTCTGGTGACCTCACTCACTCGCAGGAACACAACAACCCTCAAGGGAATTGTTATTTGTCTGCGGTATTCTGTGAGGTGGAGGTACATTCCCCAGTCGGGTAGCTTACAATTACGCTCCCTACCTCTCTTAAAAGCCTTCCCAAGGAAAGCAGCTACCGCAGTCTGTGAACGCCTGTAACACCAGGGGCATCACACGCGCGTTGCCGTACTGTAAAAATCTCTTCACGCCTTTTTTGAAGAACCCCATATATATTATTAACTTGCGTGTTCCAGCTCCTCCAGATGTATTAACCAATAACCACTTATTTCCAGCGGACACTGATCCCGACCTCATCGGAGACTTCTCCTTGCCGTTTGCCCTACCTCTTACAAGCGGGAACCACTCAGATCTCAAGTCCATATCGTGCGAGACTCTAGCTGGTCTTCTTAGAGGAAATTACGAAGATTGTATTAGTGATTATCAGGTATGTATATTTTTTTTATGCCGTGTGGTTTCCGGCAGACAAGAATAGAATCACTCCGTCTCTTCCTGTGGATGTCGTACAAGGCGACTAAGGGAAATACATTATAAAACTTCGATCCGGCCTCCCCAACCCGTCTGGCCAGCGTGGGGAGTGTAGGCCAAATCCTCCTTCTGTCTGGGACGGAAGAGAGAGGGTCGTGCTCCTGTAGTGGAGACTAAAATGACCTGATGTTGATGATGATATCTTTTTTATCACGGGTCAAGCCCAGTCATTTGATAAGCGTGCGCGGAAATATGGATCCAACGCGTAGAGGCCCCTTTGAGAAGTTTTATGTAATGTTGTACGCCCGCCGTGACCTACTCCAGGATATATATGGAACGATATACCCATGAGCAGGTCTCGGCAGGCGTTGAGATTATTACAAAGTGTGATGGAAAATTAATATATATATAAATAGACTATGGAGATGAGATCTGGGTGAACTAAATACCGGGCTATTACAGAAGAGGGATGGATACCTGCCATAACTGCTTCTATTGCTTGTTATTTGCGGCAGTATGTATATTATTATTTTTTTTATATGAGGGGGTAAACAAGCATGTGGGTCGCCTGATGGTAAGCAATCACCACCGCTCATGGAGATCAGCAACACCATGGGGTCGCCGATCCGTTGCCAGCCTATACTCCTTGCTTTCTTTCTTTCCGGTGACCTCACTCGCTGGAACACAACAACCATCAAGGGAATTGTTATTTGGCTGCGGTACTCTGTGAGGTGGAGGTACTTCTCCAGTCGGGCAGCTTAAAAAAATATGCTATGCCCTACCTCGCTTTTCGCCAGAGCCTTGTTTGATTGTCAGCAGGGTGCACCAGGTGCAGGTGAGGTTAGCTTTAGTTTAAAGATGTTGATAAACCACTACACTACATCCCATTAACCTTAATTTTCACGAGAAAAGAAACGAATCTCAAAAGTATTTAGTGGCTACTTGACGAGGTTTAAGGTGTCGTCCGAAATTGGAGATTTAATAAACCCATCTTTAAGGCTACCATCGACGTTGCTTAACTTGCGTGATCGATGTGTGCTGTATCTTAAAATTATTTAGTGGCTACTTGACCAGGGGGTGGCGTTCGAAACTCGAGATAAATAAGCCCATCTATACACAGGCTACCATCGACGTTGCTTAACCTCCGTTATCGATGCGTGCTGTATCTTAAAGACAAATATTGCTGCTGTATAAGTACAGCTGTTTTAATTTTTTGTTATGTCTCCCCCTTTTAGGTAATCGACTGCCGCTACCCTTACGAATACTCCGGTGGTCACATCCTAGGAGCTGTGAATCTGTACACCCAAGAGCAGATCTTGGCGCTCGTGAACAAGCCCTTGCAGCCGAAAGACCTTGACGCCAAGAGGAGCATCCTGGTCTTCCACTGCGAGTTCTCTTTGGAGCGAGGGCCCAATCTGTAAGTATCTTTTTTATAAACATACCTATCTTTTTTAACACCCTCAGGTAGCTTCGGTAACCCCCTCAAGTACCTTCGGTAACCCCCTCAATCTATGTCCGGTAACCCTCTCAAGGTAACCGAAAATAAATAAAGCGTGGAAAAACATGCAAGAACAGAACAGCGTTGTTATCGAGAGACTATAATGCCAAAAGGAGCACCTGGTCTTTCACGTGGAGTTCTCGTTTGAACCGGGGCCCATTCTGTAACTACTTTATGGAGAAAAATGTACATGGGTATCTTTACTTAAGATTCGATAAATGCCGCATCCATATAAGTAACTAACTGTAGCCCTCGCCCCATGTGTGTAACCTATTCAGCGTTACATTACGAAGATACATGGGGCGAGGAGGTACACGCAAGAACAGAACAGCGTTACAAGCATGAGACCTCGACTTCAAGAGGAGCATCATTGTCTTTCACTGTGAATTGTTATTGGAACGAGATTTCAATCTATAAGTATCTTTGTCAAGAAAAATGTATATTGGTATTTTCGATAACCCCCTCAGTGTATATTCGGTAACCCCCTCAGGGTATTTCCGGTAACCCCCTCAAGGTTACAGATACCCCCTCAAGGATACACAGTACAGATGGTACATGTAAGAACAACGTGTTGGTGAAGAAGCTCCCTCCAAGCCGGGAGACTTTGAATAACTGAAAAAATGTTTATATAATAAATAAATTTCCTGGCTTATCATTGTTAGTATTGCCGTATTCACCCATTTTATTCTTCTTTCCAGATCTCGCTATCTCCGTTCATCAGATCGTCAAAAGAATAAAGAAAATTACCCCAACCTCCATTACCCAGAAATCTACCTCCTCCACGAAGGATACCGAGCATTCTATGAAAAACATAAGGACCTATGCTCACCAGCTGGATACACTGCCATGCTGGATCCAAAACATAAGGAACTATTGCGGCAACACAGGTCCGTTACACTATCAACTACTAGTAGCGTTAGGAGGAATAGGCTGCTGTTATAAGCAAAAAATAGTTTGGTCTACTCAGTAGACCGATGGTCTTTTAAGTAGACTAAGTGATATCCACTGATGTAAATGTAGACAATGTTGTGTGTGGTGTATTTTGAATGATGAGAATGATTTTGGTCCGGTCTACTGAGTAGACCTTTGGTCTTTTTCAGTAGATCATGTGATATACTCGTTTAGAACGGTTCGAAGTGTATGGTATGTATTTTAAAATATATATCATCTGGTGTAATGAGTAGACCGTTGGTATTTTCAGTAGACCATGTGATATTATAGTGTAAGGAGGTTAAATATGTTCGCCTACTAATCTAAATGGTTTAATAGTAAGGGTTGGCTTGGTCTATTGAAAATTCGATGGTCTATCTAGATGTCCTTGAATGCTTTAAGACGGGTAAAAATATTAGATCTTGTCGGAATTATGGACTTTATGTGATTTTGAAATTATGAATTGGAATGTTGATATTTGCAAATAGATCTTGGTTCTTTATTGCATGTTAAAAAAGTGCAAATATTCGACACAGTAGACTTATAGTGCAGTATACTAAAACTCCATACAATCATCGGAGTCGAGTTACTTGTCTATTAAGTCTACTGTGTCGACAATACTGGTCGTTCGATTCGGAGTGAGAAAAAATATTAGCTATAATAAAATTTAATTAACTTTAGTGTGTCGATGGTTAAATCTGTTTTGGTTAAAGCCAGAATTGCGGTTAAATCTAGATTTGACTGGTCCATCTTGGAACTGGATGATCTGTCAGTTGGATCTTACAATTTTAAAGATATCGTGACTAGGAATATTATAAGGTTCTTTCTCTTATACTAGGTACCTAATTTTTGGTAAATTAATATTTTTCTAAGATTTGATTTGTGTTGAGAAGCAAAGAGAATATTGTATTTTCTTTGTTATGACATCTGGCAAAGCATAGTCGGGTAGCATCATCATACCGAAATAATTAATATTATGCAAAAACTTACGTTGATTTATTACAAATAATTTTAATAAATTTTTGGCGAATAATTTCAAGTCTATATATGTATATAATTCCCTATATATAAGTATATAGGCTGACATTGAATTGGCGACTTTATGGGGGGACTGTACAATCAACTTACTTAACATAACAATGCATAAAATAAATTAATTATATTCATATATGCTACATTAGTATTGCTAATTCTTTAGTCTCTTTAGTCATTGCTAAGATTGACCAGCCAACTCAAAATTTATTATGCAATTCGACTTTGACGTTGCGTGAAATTCTTATCAACCGAAACAATATTGAAAAGCGATTTTATTCCATTATAACAAAGTCCAGATTCGTATAATACTTAAATTCATGCAAAATTCTTACAGCAACTTCTTCGATAGCTATATGTTGCAGTAAACTCTCGTATGTTGTGTATGGCGGTGATATCTCATAACGATTGTTACAAAATTGAATCTAATATCCATATACTTAGTGTATTTTTAAAGGCTGGTCAAATTCAAGGAGACGATTTGTTGTTAATATTAATCACGAATCAATAAAAAAACCCAAAAATTATTCAACCATAAACGCGATATGGCTATCGAAAGATTTCTTGTTTATCTCCGAGATTCAAGTTTACTATATAGGTAGGAGACACGTGGGATTGTTCTCGTTCAATCATGTCATCGTAAACAAACCGACCAAATAGAGAACTCTCATGTTGTGAATTTATAAAACTCGTGTTGCATATCAAAATAAAAAAAAAGCTTACTTGCTCACATTTTAAAGTGGGCAACCCGGCTAATTTGGATGTGTAATACACGTCTGGTAAATTCACAATATTAAACCTTTTCTTAATTTGGTCGGCTTGTAAACGTTAACACATTCGAATGTGACCAAAAAACTAAGCACTCTTGTTCCTACTGTAAGAGACTTAAATTCGTCGGTCGCATTCGCTCATGTTCGGTTAATGCGTGTCCATTATACGTAACCCGCCTATTACGACCGATCTTGGCTACATTTTTCTCCTAGAGCGTTGTATTCGATTGATAAACATTTCCTAATATAATAAAGCCTTCAAAAATAGCGTAATTTTAAGAGCATGCCTAGGACTACATTCGGAATGCGAATACCTCACACCGTACCAAATAGACCGGTGTCGGTTACGGTAACAGTGGCGCGAGTTCAATAGTTTTCTTTCCCATCTCAAAAAATACTCATATATTTTCAGTTTGACATATATTTTTAATCATAACGAAATATAGTTAGAAAACAATCTTTCCATCAAAATTCCTCACCTGTCCTATTACACTGGCCGAAAGTATTAAAACTATTGCCATAAGTAAAAAAAAATCCTGATTTTTGTTTTTGGTTCTAGAGGTTTTTGCCTTCTGTTAGTAGAATGGGCGTAAAAAGTTGCATGCTCAAAATGCACTATTTTTCGAAGGACCAAGAAATCTTTATAGAACTGACTTGTAAATACAAAGATATAAAAATGCCATATATTACTTATTAGTACAAATAGTTTATGTGTATCCCACCTTTAAGTATGCCATCTTAGTCCTTAAGGTTACTGCAATAATTTAGTTTAAGAATAATTCGTTTTGTAAATTTTCTTAAAACAATCGATTTAAGATCTGTGTATTCGTTTTAGATGTGATACTATAGGTTCATGTATGATACAGACATTTGTATCAGATATGATACCATAGTATCAGATATGATTCATATATGATGCAGGTATTTTATTTTAACAAGGCGCGGTTTCATCGTAGTCGTGGCGTTAATATGTACAGTTATTTGCAAAAGTGCATATAGAATTTGCTAAAGAAATTGATTTTAAACCTTACGAAATTGCAGTAAAGTTTACTTTAATATTAATTGCGATTTTAGTCTTAAAGCAATATATTCAAATGACTGTACCGTCAAGGGTCCCTAAGTGCAAAACCCATCTTACCTTTAATTTTGAATAAAACGCGCATTTGTATTAAAATTTCTTTAAATTAATTTTTAAGGAATGGACTTAAAAAAATTTAAAGAAATTTTATATACCAAAACAAGTACATATTTTATTGAATGTTAAATGTACACTAGGTGGTACTGCACTTAATACTTGATATTAAAAAAAAATATGTGTACGTGAATCTACACGTTCACATCACCACCTTCGCGAGATAAATTATCTGTATCTCGGCCAAATATTAAGATCTGTATGTGAAAAAAAAAAAGTGTGAAGTCGCAATGCTCTCAAGCGAATCAATCAAAAATTTGCGCGCTTGATCAAGCCGCTTTATGATCCTCGAACTTATATAGTTATCTTCTTATTTGAGATGCATTGTAGTAGGTAGATGTTGAAACGCTTATTATCTTAAACCTTTTAAGGCTCGAAGGACCATTCTCTAAAAGGTGCGTGTTCACTAGGGACGCATTGCACACATCGGATTTTAATTGTTTTTATATTATTGATAGCACTGCTATGCACTGTATTTCATTGCCTGCTATGTGTACGTTGCATTCAGTGCAGATTAGTGAATGCGAACCTTTAACAGAATGGTCCTTCGAGCCTTTAAACAAGTTTAATTCTTATTTCGAATTACTAACGAATGCATCTTCGGTTATATTCGGAAAAGTTCGTTTTTACGAAGCGCCATCTACATACAATTTTTATAAGTATAATATTTGTGTCTTGTGTTACTATAACCATATTATTTCTTTGAAGAAATAAATAATATGGCTGGGCATAGAGCTTTAAATCTTAACTATGTGCCGTTGAAACCCAAAATATATTATGTAAATAATACCCTATACGTACCATAGTTTTGGAATTTGTCCGTTGGACTAGTGCCACAGATTATGCGATTTTATATAGTTATTTTATTGAGATCGAGTCGGTGGCTTTGTTAGCGTTGCGGCAACCTTTATGGGGTGTAACTAATGGCCATGGGAAAACGAATTTTACCATGTCGTGGTGTTGTCGTAAATTCTAGAAAAATCTCCCTTTGGCCGTGTACGTAACTGGATCTTCGTAGCCGGTTACGATCGAAAATTTTCATTTATGCATGAAACTAGTTGCATTTAAAGATATTACATAATTCAATTATTTAAAGGTATTCATCATCATCATCATCATCATTGACTTGTCCTTTTCCTAATATTTGGGGTCGGCGCAGTATGTACCATTTCTTACCCTTATCATCTCTCACACAATCCAACCACCTTTTTCTTGATCTTCTTCTCTCATGATACCCATTCACATTCAAATTCGTCGTTCTCTTTAAGTGGTTAGTCATTTATCAAATATCTTCACAACAATCTTGTTTGATATAAATCAGCGAATTTATATATTGTTGGTACAAGGACGAACAAGTTTTTGATCTAATCTGTCTGGTCTCGTACAAGGACAAAACAGTATTCGATCGCAACTGGTTGAGTACAAGAACAAAAAAGTTTCCAAACGCACCTGGATTCGTACATTGACAAAATTTTTTCATCTCAACTGGTTACGTACAAAGACAACAGTTTTCTATCGCAACTGGTTACGAAGCTCCGGTCTCGTCCACGGCCAAATGGCCAGCAAATATCTATTCGATCTGTATACTTTCCAATTCAGGAAGTAACGTTTCCGGCTACAATAATTGAAATAAATATTATTAAGTTGGTATAACACGTTATATTTGGTATTTTTTGTTATAGATATTTCAAAAATAATATCAGGCAAGCATTAGAGATGTGATATATAGTGCCGTAAATAAGGTGGTGCCACCGGTGCTCAGGCACAGGGCGTAGACTCTGGGGTGCGCAAGAATGGCCAGACCAGACAGGACTATTATTTTTGCGGTTTGTTCCTGATAAGTTCCCGCTGCGCCCGCAGTGCTCATTCCAACACATACGTATCTACATGCAGTATCATCAAAAACCTCTATTAAATTAGACAATATCTAAAAAATAACAAGGCGCAGTTATAGAAGCTTGCACAGGGCACAGAAAATATTATTTACGGCACTGGTGATATATTGTCATAAAATAACAAATATATATTCCTTTATTTTTGAAAAAAAAAACCCCTGCATCAAAGATGTTTAAAAATACGGCATTTATAATTGCCACCCTGTATATCGAACAAGATAATACAAATTATTCATTTCACATGGATCCTAGTAGTAGTGAAGTGGTCCCGTATTCATAATCTAATCCCTAATACGCCCAGCAAAAAATATCGTTAATTCCTATACGTAATATGACCGATCGTTATTTTTGAAATATCTATAACAAAGAGTCGTAATTATTTTAACGCAATATTAATACGCTTGTATCATAAGTTGATAAAAAAAAGAAATATTTTTTATTTAAAAAATTAAGCGATACTGTACAGAAGCGAAAAATACTAGCTCTATGGTATAAATTAAGTTAATATTTGTACATATTTTAATAAAGTATTTGACAGTTAATTTGGCACATCTTTTGGTAAATACGTCAATCTACGAATACAAAATATATATTTTTTGTAATAAATAAGGTGACATTTAAACAGATGTTATTGTAAAATAAATCACCAACCCATTTAGCCATTATAAAATAGCATGCAAATGGAACTTAATTAATTAAAAATATTTGCTTCTAAAAAATATTTATCATTAAAATATTTGTGTCTGGCAGGTAGGCTAAAGTCGACTATTTAAATATTAAATTATTTTTATTGCTGTTCCATTTGAGTAGCGATTTCTATCGCACGTTATTAATTATAATAATTAAAAAGCAGCTAGGCATACATAATACTTTTAGTTCTTTGTAATATTAGTATAGATAAAATACTACAGTTTCATTTTTAGATGTGCCAGTTTAATATGTCTAGTACTTGATACAGATACTTTTATATTACAATTGATGAGTGTCTTAGCAAAGTTCAATGTGGTTGCTAATATAGAAATCATTGTAAAATAAAAGTATACTCTCTTTCACTATAAATTATGACATAACACTTATAGTGTTTATATAAGCAACGAAGTTTGAGAACAATGACATTTGTTTGATGGTCTAATATACAGTAAAAAAATACACAAAAAAATAGACACGGCACTGTCTGAGATTTCCGTCTTCTGTAATATAACCAATATTTGTACTTGTTTGTACCAACTCAGAGTGCATTCTCCGATGATATCTATAAAGTGTATGATTCCACTCAATTTACAGCTTTCAAGTGTAAGAATCCACTTAAATTATAGCTTTAAAGTGTAACATTCCACTTAAATTACAGCTTTAAAGTGTAACATTCCACTTAAATTACAGCTTTAAAGTGTAACATTCCACTTAATTTACAGCTTTAAAGTGTAACATTCTACTTAATTTACAGCGTTAAAGTGCAACACTCCACTTAATTTACAGCTTTGAAAGCTGAATCAGCAGCAAAGTTTGCCGTATCCATAGTTATTAAATGGGATATCAGAACTTAAAAGAGTTGAATTTTAACACAAAGCTCTCTGAGTTAACCAAGTAAAGAACAAAATATATGTCCCTATATCACCGTCTCTTTCGTGTTTGTTTGTGGTTTGAGATCACTGATATTATTCAGATGTGATTTGTTAGTGTGATTTAACATGTCATTCTTGTCGCAATGCACGATTTTGTTCAAAAGTAGTAATTAAGAATGATACCGTTTCTTAATAAGCATTGTATCTGTTGTCGAATTTTAAAGTCTTTTGTATTATCATAATGTTTATAATAAAGTACTAGTAACATATGGTGTTTGTGTTTCTACAAAAACACCATCTGTTTACCTTGATAATGCCTTAGCGGCGAAACCGGTCAGTAAAAATAAAAATAAATGTAATTACATGGGACAGTACAAGTACTTTATTATAACATCATGATAATAATAATTTTCCACCTAATGCCAACAATCAACAGCATCAATGTTTTGTATTACAACTTGAATTCGTGTCCCGACTCGTGTCTTGCAACCATCATATTGTTGTGACAATTTACTGATCTGATTGGATTTAGGTGACGTCATGGAGGTGCCGTGTCTATCCTGCTCAAAATTCTTATGTGCTCTCTATTTGATGTGTCTGTTAAAGAAATTTTCTCTCAATTAAAGAATTCTCTCTCTATTGTCGAAAGTTCTCTTATGAAAATGTTCCTAAAAGACATTAAACAAAATCTTTAGATTCAAACAATTATGATAATAATCAAATCAGTTCGTGTTGATTCTTTGTCTCGTTTAATACACGTTATAATGTCAGTTTGTTCTGTTTCTTCATATTTATAGTTTAAAATTGTGGATTTGAGATTTTTCCCGATAAACTGATGCGTTGTGCGTGACGACTTTTATGACGCCAAAGAATGCGTCATTTTTATATTTAACTATGTGTACTTGGCAATATAGTGCGCGGCTCTGAGGTTTAAATGTCAATTAAAAATAATTTAATCTTACAATATACAAGTGGCGCCCAACATGTGACCCAAGATCTGGCTTGAGTCCCACGTTGGGCGCCACTCTGTCATACCGTATCGTTGGTATGTTTTTTATCAATATCTGTCTGAGCAGGATGTTGCTCAGTTTCAAATGACAAACAGAGGTGTTTGGAAATTTTAAATATCCCGTACTAATATATCGTTATTTTAAATTAAGACAAAGCCCGTCTCACTGCCGGAGAGAACCAAGTTATTTTCTTGATCAAGAAACGTGCAATAAACACAGATCACGTGTGAATGAAAGAGATGCATTATGTATAGTTGATCGCTGTCTGTTGACACTGCCGATGAGGCTTTTACATATTTTATAGTTGTTAACTCTGCTCGTTTCTCGTTCATCTCCGGCGGTGGTACAAGTACCTGACACGAGGTTAATTGTCACGTCAAATTAAACTTCCTCTGTATAAAAGTGACTTTTCATTGTGCTGCACTTCACGAATCCATGGTTAGGTTACATATAATACATCATTCTGATGACGTCACACAGGTCGTCACGCTTTCGAAATGTATAGTTTTAAATCGAGTGATGTACGCTTACTAGTTAAGATGTAAATATAATTAGGTTTTATCAGGATTTTGTATTTTTATATTATTATTAATTGAAGTATTTTATAATTCAGTGTGTAGTGAAAAGGCTTCTTGATGATAGGCAGTAGTGACAGTCTTATTGTGTTTTTATTTAATTGTAAAGAAAACGTAAAAATGGTGAGATGAAGCTTCTTATACATTGTCCCTTATTTAGCCCACTGCTGGGATACAGGTCTCCCCTCAATCTAAGGGGTTTAAAGCATTCTCCACCACGCTGCTCGAGTGCCGGTTAGCGGAGTACAAAGGCGGGTTTACATTGTTTCTAGAATCTAATTGGTGTCGTAAATTATCTTTGTTTGGTCTTCTATTTTGTGTGACAGTCACTCTTAGACAAACAAAAAAAAAAATTTAAAATATTTAAGAACTGACAACTTCATACAGTAAAAACAAATCTAAAAATTTTAATAACTGACAACTTTCATACAGTAAAACTGGTATGAAATTAAAATCTTATTTAATACTAAGATACACCAAAATAACACTTTCTTTTAGGGTGGAATTACACGTACAATTGCTAATCAATCAAACTGCGATATTGTATATGGCAACTAATTTAACCGTATAACTGTCATGCCGCATTACTTTTAGCGTGACAACTAATTAGATTGATTAGTTAATAATTGTTCGTGTAGCTTTTTCCTTAATAAGCATACAAATAGATTACAGAAACTATTTGTATGTTGTACCAAATTTTATACTCTTAATAAAAAAATAAGATACAGTGATCTTATTCTTTTTATTAATTTGTCTCAAATTCATTGTAATTAAATAAAAACACAAATTACAGTACAAACAAATTATCTGTGAATTCAATGGCGGCGCCACTTGCTATACGAATGACAATAAGATAACATACAAATGTCAAACAATTGTCAAAATGTATGGAAAATTGTATAGTTCCAAATTTTGCCACTTCGCACTGACAGTTGCCGTCTTATTCCCGCTGCATGTCATGTTAGCACATTTGCAGTCTTATTGTAACTCCTATTGTCTACGTAATAAAGTTCGAAGTGACAAATTTTAAATGCTCTTAGTCGTACTAAACAAGTGACTTCGCGAATACATACTGCAATCATAGAAAATTACATACTGCAATCAAGAAAAAGTTTCATATTGTGAATTTACCAGACGCGTTTTACATATCCAAATTAGCCGGGTTGCTCACTTCTAAATGTGAGCAAGTAAGTCACATAATTTTGATATGTAACACGCGTCTTATAAATTCACAATATGCGAGTTCGTCTCTATTTGGTCGCCTTATAAACGTTAATACGTTCGAATGTGACCAAAAAAACTCGCAATAAGATGTTTGTCTATGATTGCAATGTATCGTATTGAACTTTTTTTTTTAATTTCGTCGTCAACATTTTCACCTCTATGTTAATATTAATAGAGTATATTTTCCCCCTTGCTGTGTTTTTCCTTTGTATATTACCCTTGAGATGTGAAAATTATGGTCTATGTCCGATTGTGTTGTTTTTTTTTCTATTTGACATTTTCTGAATTTTCATTGATAGTTTATTTTGGGATTGTTTTGTCAATTTAAAATATTTTTACAAATTATGGCGGGCAAAAATATTGTGTTTCTTTTGTCTATGCTTTAAAATATTTTCAAATGGTAGAACTGAAAATTATAGTAAAAATGTTGTACTTTCATTTTTCGTTTTTTTTTTTTACAAAATTATATCCGGACGGCTTTCGCTGAAGTTAATATATTATTTGTAGTTTAAATATAGTTTAATTAAGAGTATAAAAATAAATTGTCAATTATTAGTTTTTAAATTGGAATAAATTATGAAAAATATATATGTTTTGTATTATTTCTTATAATATAAAATATTGCAATACAAAATTATCACCCCTGGGGCCTTACCAAACACCTTCAGCTTAGCCAGTAGAGCTCCACCGTTTCGACCTAAACCAAACACAAGTACCATAAATCTAAGCTAAAGCACAGTATAAGTAATAGTACTACGTACAGTATGGCCTCTACCTGGCGCTCTCTCGTGTCGACCTCACCCCCTCTGAGACAAATCTGGAACAATTTGTATGGCGCTGCACGCACACACGATCTTTTAAGCTCTGTACAGACGTCATTGTTTATGTAGTAGTAAACGACGCCACATTTGTATGGAGTGGCCGGGGTTTGGCTAAAGTTTGTTTTCCGCAATCCAATTATACGAATGGTAATCTGCTTCAGCTTAGCCGATAGAGCCTCAGAGTGCTGCGTGCGAGTTATTCACGTTAGATAATGTCAACGTAAACAAACCGACCAAATAGATAAGTACTCGCATGTTGTGAATTTATATGACGCGTGTTACATATCAAAATTACCTTATATAGCTTACCCGCTCGCATTTCGAAGTGAGCAACCCGGCTAAATTGGATTTGTAACACGCGTCTGGTAAATTCACAACATGAGAGTACTTCTCTATTTGGTCGGTTTGTTTACGTTGACATTATCGAACGTGAATAAAAAACTCTCACTCGGCAGTCTAGTACCCGGTATGTATTGGGGTGATTATAAAGATGTTATACGCCAAAATTTTATAGTTTGAAAGAAGAAAGAAAGAAAACATGTTTATTAACATCACAACATGTGACAATAAATTGAAACAATACACAATAACATATAACATTTCAAACAACATGTACATAATTATGGTGTTAATTGGCTATCATCATCATCATCATCAGGTCCATTTTAGTCTCCACTACAGGAGCATGACCCTCTCTCCGTCCTAGATGGAAGGAGGATTTGGCCTACACTCCCCACGCTGACCAAACGGGTTGGGGAGGCCTGATCGATATTTGATAATGTATTTCCCTTAGTCGCCTTGTACGACATCCACGGGAAGAAAGTGATTCTATTCTAGTCTGCCGGAAACCACACGGCCAAATTGGCTATCGTTCGGCATTAATGCTGTAATACACACAGGGCCGGTATTCTGCGACAGCCAACAGGTGCCGAAACGGACATCGTCGGACGAGGTATTAAAAAAAAAAAAGACGTGTGGCACTCTGGGACTGCCGCGGTAAAGCTATTGCATAGCATTTTGTATCAACTTATGCAATTATAATTTTATTTATTTATTTTATTCATGCAGTATTGCTTTTTCTTTGATATTAATTCAAGTTACACTTTTTGAGCGTGGTGACCGATAAGAAAACAAATTTTTCTATTATTAAATAAATAAAACGAGTTTCGTAGAGTCGTACAATACGTCTAATCGCACGCACACAACGCCGTGTCGAAGACTGCCGAACTGAAACGACGTTAGACGATGCACGGCCTTCAAGCCACACCTCCTTGCCCGTCGGAGTGGGGAGCGTGAGGTTTTTTCGTTACGGAATTTCTGGATTCGGTCTCCGCGCTCAAGGCCCGCGATAGAAGCTATGCAATAGCTTAAAATCACTGCATCCAGGGCCGTCAGGCTATCCAGCACGTATAATGGGGACAGTTCTGTTCCCCATTATTTTAAATGGTTACATAGTTTCATGAATGAAACACGTGGTTAGGATTTTATAATAAAAGACTTTCGATAAACACAAATATATTTATTGAATAAAAATATTATAATACATGAATACGATTCAATTTATTTCTTTAAATTTATTTACAACATATTTGGGCACACAGTTGAGTGTGAGGTAGGGCTTACAGTACAACCAAAAAGCGAGAAATAGAGAACTGTCGTCAACCCTATTCATCCCACTGCTGGGAAATGTGTCTCGGGGGTGATTGATATTTTTTCTGACACCAAATGTCGCTAGGTACAGTGCCACAAACTTATCTGGCCCGGTGGCAATGCCGCCCGTTTTAGAGGAAACATAAAAATCAAAGAAATATATACACTGTTAAAATAATAGCATTGATATACTTATTAATTGTGTTGTGGGGTGTTTCAATTAAATATCAATTGCCTTCTATTTTTTGTTATTAGTTTTAAAAATGCACCACGTTAAGTCGCGATCATAGCTATTATATAATTTTATTTATTTAAACTTTATTGACCACAAAATTACATAAGGGTACAAAAGGCGGACTTAACGCTAAAAGCATTCTTTACCAGTCAACCTTTGGGAATAGCAGAAATACACGAATGCGGTTCTAAAGCAGATATAATATTAGAGAGTTATAATATTGCACAGAAACAACTCGTTGACGACTTTTTTATTGTAAGAAATGAAATATGTGTAGAAAAAGATAATATGTATTTTAAAAAATACACCAATAGATGGAATGGATGGAATGTGCATACGCGGTAAGTAAATTAATTGTACCTGGCAATACTACATTCCAAGATTGCGGCTTTAGTTCTAGATTTGGCCACCGGGTCAGATAAGTTTGTAGCACTGTAGGCGTCGGGTCCAGATTGTCAAATTGTACTGAATTTTTTGACAGTGAAACTTCAAGACGACAAGACAACACAAGACGTCTATAGTGCCACAAACTTATCTGGCCCGGTGGCGGGGGCGGTGCGATCGACTTAAGTGTTGCTATTAAACGAAATGCCGCCCGTTTTAGAGTAAACATAAAAGTCAAAGAAATATATACACTGTTAAAATAATAGCATTGATATACTTATTAATTGTGTTGTGTGGTGTTTCAATTAAATATCAATTGCCTTCTATTTTTTGTTGATTAGTTTTAAAAATGCACCACGTTAAGTCGCGATCATAGCTATTATATAATATTAGAGAGTGCTATTATTGCACAGAAACAACTCGTTGACGATTTTTTTATTGTAAGAAATGAAATATGTGTAGAAAAAGATAATAGAATGTGCATATGCGGTAAGTAAATTAATTGTACCTGGCAATACTACATTCCAAGATGGCGGCTTTAGTTCTAAATTTGGCCACCGGGTCAGATAAGTTTGTAGCACTGTACAAGACATTTGAAAAGATGCTATGAATTGACAGACGATTGGACCCTGCGCTACAGTGCTGCCAAAAGACCCTCAAGATGTTTCGAGTATACTCCACCAAGGTGCTCAACTGCAGGTTGGCGGAGGCCAATGTTTTCAAGCCGCCTAAAGGTCACTGTCTAAACGACTGTCATCTATAATGACAACAGCTGTGGCCTGTGACCGACGGCTTAACGGGCCCTCCCAAACACGGAGTAGCTCGATATAAATAAACCCATCCATGGAGAGGCTATGGTCGACATTGTTTAACTTGCGTGTTCGATTAGATTGATAAATGCAACGACCGAGCTCCTCAAATAGAGGACTACTAAAGTAAAATAATAGAAAAAAAAACGAACTAGACAACTTTGTAGAAAAAAAATTGAGCAGTCGTGACACGTCGCGCTTGGCTGTTGCCAAACATCGTAACTATATTTTTTTATAGCAAACTAGCTAACCCGGCGAACTTCGTACCGCCTAACTTGACGAGCTTGGTGGTCGAATGGTTAGCAATGGCCACCTTGACTCCGAGGTCGCGGGTTCGATTCCCGCACAAGACAAACATTTGTGTGCATGAACATGTCTGTTTGTCATGGTCTGGGTGTTTTCTATGTATTATAAGTATGTATTTACAAAAATAAAAATGTATTTAAGTACATTTATCAGTTCTCTAGTACCCATAACACAAGCTTTGCGCTTAATTTGGGACTAGATGGCGCTGTGTAAATTGTCCAGAAATATTTATTTATTTATTTTATTAACTGTTGATTCTTAAATTTTTTGTTTTTTTAAATACTTCTTCTGCTAATCGGGACGCCGATTAAATATTGACCTCAATATTTATAAAATATTAACACCACTCAATTGTTTTGCCTTCCCGGATGGGATGGTGACGGATTATGGTATGGTATTAAAGTTCAAATTGACTTTTTAACGAATCGTTTGTATGAAAGTAGGTATTGAAAAGTGTTGTTTATACACATTTTCAGGCAATTTTTTATTTTTTTCTCAGCGTAAGAACTATCCTCGTATTTCAAGGAATATTTTAAAAAGTGCCGAGCAGAGAGTCGCAGAGTAACGACGCTACCCCAACCTGCCAGCCTGAAATTTATCTCAAGTAATCTCACAAAAAATATCTGACAAACAACATGACAATTGTGTTTCAAGTTTCTATTTTGACGTGATAACATCTTATAAACCGATGAACGTCGGCTGCACGCACGAAAAAGCATGACTCATTGTCACGTTCCGCCTGAGCCGAGCGTGCAAGCGAGTACGCGGAACAAGCGATAGAGAGGCACGGTGGGCCTAAGCGTTCGACTTGTGACGCATTTTTCTATCTTCCACTCCATCGGCTGATGTTTTCTTAGGACGTTATCACGTAAAATTATCGTCCGTAAACCGACTTTACACACAATCAATTTTATCTACTCTGTGGTTGCACTGGTATAATTATTATAATCTATGGACTAGAAAAATGGCGGGAAGAATTAATGATTAAGTATTCCTGCTACACCGTCGTCTGTTACATCCTGGTTGCACATGAAATAATCTATATCCATACTAATTTCTCCTTCTTTCACGTCGAAAGGATCCCATGGATTTTTTTACGGGGATCCGTTAAGGTCCGATTGCTTAGTGTGAGTTTTTTGGTCACATTCGAATGTGTTAACGTTTACAAGCCGACCTAATTTGAGAAAAAGTCTCATATTGTGGATTTACCAGACGCGTGTACATATCCAAATTAGCCGGGTTGCTCACTTTAAAATGTGAGCAAGTAAGCCACATAATTTTGATATGTAACACGCGTCTTATAAATGCACAACATGAGACTTCGTCTCTATTTGGTCGGTTTGTTTATGTGGACTCGCAATAAGCACTCAGAAAATTGAAATAGGTTACTTTTTAAAACATTCCCACGCTATAAAACAATAATGACCACGCGGGCGAACAGCTAGAATTATATTATAGAAATATATATATATATATATGTATATGTTATATATATTTATGTATATATATACATATATACATATATATATATATATATATATATATATACATACATAAATATATATAACGACAAATTTTATTGCAAAAATTGTATGTTGTCGCAGTCTTGTTCCCCTCGCGTTGCCAACTTCCAAAAAACTATGCGAAGAACCATGCCTTTTTTATGATTAAGTTTGCGCTAATTTGGGAGTTATTTTACAAAGATTGTTCAATACTGATCCATGTCTTGAAATAAAAATATAGGTGGATGGACAACCGATTAAAACTCTGTCCCCTTACCACCATCTCTTATTGCGTTTCAATAACTGAATAGATTGCTTATTCATACCAATGAATAAGCATTCTATTCATAACTGAACAGATTGCTTATTCATACCAATGAATAAGCATTCTATTCAGTTATTGAATCGCAATAAGAGATGGTGGTAAGGGAGCTGGTTCTATGTGCAACAGATTTTCCCAGAATTAAGTGTTAGTTGTCATTTTCATGTATGAAAATGACAACGAGCGCTTCGTAATACGTAGCACAAATACTACCCCATACACTTAGTGTTTGCCGCAACCACAGTTACACAAACAGAAAACAACAAACACCCATCAACACGCTGTTGTTTATTCTTTGGCCGTTGTTTGACGGCAGGAAACTTTACTGAAAAATGATTTCACATTATTTTTAACTTGCTAACGCATGCCCACTTTGTTGGGCGGCAAACATTTCCTTACAAAAAAAGTCTTATCCATTTTCGGGGTAATACTTATATAGCTTTTGACACTCACAAATAACGTGGCTTTCTATTGGTAAAAGAATTTTCAAAATTGGTTCAGTAGATCCAGAGATTACCCCCTACAACCTCATAAACTTTACCCTTTTAAGTATAATATTAGAATAGATTGTAAGGAGGCATTTTTGAGAATTTTTGTTCCCCCTCTCCTCCTTTAGTGAGATGTTGTAAGATTTTCCTCGACCTCCTCCCCTCTGCCCCAATCTCACGTGAGATTTTTACAAAATTTTAATTACAGATACGTTAGTACTATTACTTATACTGTGTTACAGATGTAAAAGCGGATTGCATTTATTAAACAAAATTTTGCTCAATTATATTTATTTAAGACTAGTATTTGCGAATATAGCTGTAATCTTAAATCACAGTGATAAAATTAGATAAATATTTAAACGAAAATTAATAAAATATTCTAATTCAGTCCTTGGAGACTCGTGCACGGTTTCAAGAGTGACTGTTGGAACCAACATATCCAAAAAATTACGTGATATTTGCCAAGACGGGTTTCGCCCCCAAGTGAGATTTAGTAAGATTCGGCTCGAGATTAAAATTAAAGCGAATTTTTCTTTCAGTAAAATTTCCTATTTACGTTATTTGAAGTATCCCTTCCCCCTACATACTATCGCCGTGGGGCGCCCTGTACATTACAATTTAACCATCTTTTTTCTCATCTTCCTTAGCAACACCATCTTCTGTTTTATCAATTGCTTTATCAGGCGGTTCCTCGATAGAAGTTCTAGATAACTGTCTTAGAATTTTCTCGAATATTCTCGGCGCGCTTTTTGTATTCGGCAGCGAAATGTCAGTTTGCGTGGTGACAGTCTCGCTTCCCTTTTCCTCTTGTATATCAGCGGGTATATTTTTCTCTTTCAGATCTAATGTCAAATTTTTCTTTTTAATTTCTGCGTCATCTTCGCCCCTGACTTCTTGTATTTTGGGTTCAATGTCTTTTTCTCGGCAACGTCTTTCAATTGCTTTACTTAACACATTTCCGAGTATGTGTGCACATTTAATGATGTTCTGTGTTTCTCTTGGTGTTAGATGAAGACCTTCATTTCTGATAATATAGTTCATATTTTCTATATTATCTGGAGAACGCTTCTTTGAGCCGTTTGTTGAAAATTCTGGAAAAAATATTTTCTTCTATAATTCGGGTAAGAAATAAAAAAATGGCTTTGTCATGGACACGGCCGTGTGTTGTACATGAAAACGTTATTGTGTACTAAAATTATCTCAAAATGGCAGCGCTTCCCCCTCCCCCGCACGCAATGTTCTTACTTAGCGTAATAAATTCTTTAATCCTTCACCTACCTATCCAGTGGTGTGATTGAATTTTGGATGTAGCACATAGATTCAAAACTACAAGGCCAAATTGTATCCCACGATTTTGTTATCATTATATTTTTTGGATTGCCCCCGTATGGTAGCAAATTTAACAACGTATTCGCGTCAAAAGAAGTAATGATTATAAGGTGTTAGTGGATCACCAGGGGGTTCACGGTCATCTTTAGAGTGAAAGTAAACCTCATCTGGAGCTTTAGCACCTAAGCTGAAGCCTATACTAGGGTCCTATTCTTAAGAGAAAATTAGAAATTTCAGCTTAAAGTTCGGACCGTCGATAATTAGTACATGTGACTACCGTGGCTCCTTTGGTCGTCTCTGCTCCAGCTGCTGCTGTAATCTCTTCTCCTGTTCAACATGAAACAAGATACAGTAACACCCCATACTTACGCAATTATTGGGACCGAACAATAGCCACGTAAGTCGAATTCGCGTACTTACGCGATACAATTTCACGGATGACATAAAATTAAGAATACAAAATAAATTCTATTTATCCATGGCATTTGCGATTTCTCGCGACATGCCCAGGTGACCCACATGCTCGTTTGTCGCCCTCTCACATAAAAAAATGTCGGGGTAGTGTAAGTCGAGGTATTACTGTAGGTACCTGCAAACTACCGCCACCGCCACAAACTTTATCACACGTAGATGCATGCTCAGATTCAGATAATACCTGCCTTAAGGCAGGAGCGCCCAGTTCTACCAACTCACCTAAATCAGCCAAATCAATATTCTCTGTCCGGTATGGCGTCGGGCACTGATCATAGTAGCTCTTCATGGGAACTTTAGCTATGGAGTTGTTGTAGTTTGCCCAGAAGTTATTCCATTCTCCGTCACCTCTGTCACCGACTGCCGTCTCCAGCTCGCTGCAGTCTTGCCAACTGCTTCCACAGCAACTGTAACACGGTGGAAAAGTGAACTGATCGATTATTTCCAAACTGTTAGTTAAACTATAGGTTGATTAAAGCCTTAACTCTGTAGTATCTTTGCGGTGAGGATGTTCCGAACACTGTTTAATTTTCATAAATTAGGACAAATAATAAGAACTGAGAAGGAATATAATCGTGCACCGGAGAGCGCGTTAAGCCGTCGATCCCAGCTGGTGTCATTAGTTGACAGTCGTTAAGCCAAGTCAGTGGCCCTTGGGCGGCTTGAATACACTGGCCTCTTTCAACCCGAAGTTGAGCAGCGTGGTGGAGTACCTGCTAAACCCAGTAGACCTCCAACAGTGCATGATTATGGGTTGATATCGAAGGAAGGAATACCTGGAGACGTGCATTTCGTGGCTTCTAGGTGTGACCGCATCTGTATTCCTCGACAGACGAGGCGAGAGGTCAGTGGAGGACTGTCCTGAATACTCCGGCGACACCGACGAGTAGTCCAGCTCTGTGCTCATTCCGTACCTAAAGAGAAACATAGGAAATAAATTATGATTACTTCAGATCTCTCTCTCTACACGCAGAGATGTTGCATCTCTTTGCGTTCTACATAAATTATACCAGGGGAGTGCTCGGATGAGCTATTTGATTTGATACCTGCCGCAGAGTTCCACTATCGTACAATTCGCCATAAATTAAAATTCCATCCACATCATCGTGATATTTGGCGACAGTACGCTATTTAAGACATTTTTTACCACGAACTGTGAAGTTGTGGAATCAACTACCCTCAGCAGTATTCCCAAACAAATACGACATGGAGACCTTCAAGAACAGAGTCAATATTTCCCTTAAAAGGCTGGCAACGGATCGGCGACCCCTTCGTGTTGCTGATTGCTATGGGCGGTGGTGATTGCTTTCCATCAGGTGACCCACATGCTCGCTTGCCCCCTCTCATATATATAAAAAAAAAGATAAAACAGCTGTATCACAACAAAAATGTATTCTCATGTAGCCATTAAGATTCTGCAGCTCTTGATACCATTATTGGTATCAAGAGCTGCATCTTAATCAGAATCTTAATGGCTTAATTAAATAATCTTAATTTTAGTACAGTTTGCGATTGGACTGTAGTTTATACTAGAGTCCAATCGCTAACTGTACTAAAATTTATACATAAAACCTAGAAAAAAGTGTACCCTTAAATTGTGGTAAATAAAGTTTAATTAAATAAAAAAGTGCAATATTTATCAGGATAATTTTTGTATTCTTTGTTTATTTCTGAAACGAGATCGTTGCATTGGCTTTTCAGTATTTTTACCCTGTAAACTGGTCGAAACGTCAGGCAATAATAAAGGTATATATGTAAATACCCTTATGCATGATCGCATTAATTCCCAGTCATTTATTTATTTAAACTTCATAGACAATAAAGATTGTACACAGGCGGACTTAATCTGTACTAATATTATAAAGCTGAAAAGTTTAAGAAAAGTTTGAGAAAACAATCTTTTAGTGTTAGATAGCCTATTTTTCGAGGAAGGCTATAGGCTATATAACATCAGGCTACCACCAATAGGAGCGGAGCACCAATGAAAAATGTTGGAAAAATAGGAAAAAAATATTCCTTTTGAGAGCTTCCGTTGCGTGCGCTGCGTAAACTGTAACAATTATATACGACGGAATAGGCTATTTTCCAATGTTTAAAAATTGTATATATTATTTAACAATATCGTAAAATACACAAAACTATAAAGATCTGCAAACTTTCATTGTAATATCTTCAGTCAGACTTTTTTAGCGTCGATCAAAGTTTGGCGGGATAGTCCATTTTAAAAGTATGAAATTATAAAAAAATACTATTTCCATTGGAGAAGCAATAAAAAATGCTATAACTTTTATTATGATACTAATTACATAAACGTAATATTTAACATAGCTGTCGTACAAATTTCTGTTTTGATGCTACAAAATACAAACCTGTGACGTCATAATTCGGTAGTCTTTTGTATGGAGCGTTTTGGGGCAGTCTAAAAATTGGGATTTTCAAATTACCATATCTCGAGAGATTTTTGTGCTATCGAAGTAATTCTTTCACCTATGGTTATATTACGGAGACGTCCCTACATATCAAACCGAAAAAAATGTTAGTCAAATAGCCTATTATTAATCTTAAAAAGTTCTAAAAAGTCCGTGATACCATATTATGTCTTATCTTAATCTTTTAAAATTGACTCACTATAACCTTTAAAATAGTAAAAACGTTTCAACTCTTTGTCACACGCAGACGAAGTTGCGCAGGAATGTGATGCAGAGCTAAGACATGGCAGGTGCACAAGAAAAAAAATGTGTAATATATTAACGAAATATATAATTTTTAATATTAGTCCGCTGAATTCCAATATCGTACAACTCGCCATAAATTAAAATTCCATCCATATCATCTTGATAATTGGCGATCTACTACAGTACGTTTCCTAAGACATTTCATACCACGAACAGTGAAACTGTGGAATCAACTTCCCTCAGCGGTATTTCCGAACAACTACGACATGGGTGCCTTCAAGAACAGAGTTTTCATTTTCCTTAAAAGGCTGGCAACGGATCGGCGACCCCTTGGTGTCGCTGGTCTACATGGGCGGTGGTGATTGCTTTCCACCAGGTGAACCACATGCTCTTAGTAGGTTACTTTTGGGACAATCAGCCCACCAAAAATTAAAACCCAGAATATAGAGCTCATTTCATTCGCTCTATATTCTGGGTTTTAATTTTAGGTGGCCTGATTGTCCCAAAAGTAGACTGTAGTGTGCTACCTGTCTGTTTGGAAAAATAATGAAACACTTACCAATAATTATTGCTCAACCCGACTCAGGACACCCGTTCAGAAGCTCCATACTCACACAGACACAATGTAACACTGCACTAAGAGTAAGTACATCATATTAAGTGTATTAAGCATCAAATACGGCACACAAGGTTGTTTAAAGTAGATAGAATCAGATCACGTCTGGTAACCGACATATAAGAACTCTCACAACAGTCTAGGCCGATTGCTCATGCAAATCACCACAACTGAGGGCTCCTACAACGATGAAAGACCGTCGCATGCGATTATGGGATGATGAGTTCAGTTAACATCAGTAACCGATGCTAAGGATATTATCGATCCAAGCCGTTTGCTCGTGCCATTTATCATTTGCATTTTTGGGCACTTGGAAAAGATAAATTTTATCAATCCAAGCCGGTTGCTCGTGCCCATTCGCGGTTTTGGCACTTGGAAACGATAATTCCATCGCAATGGTATTGAGTTACTAAAACATCAGTTACGCCCAATGGTCGACGCTAAGGATATTCATCATAATTTACCCTCCGCCTCACACTCAAGTGGTGATAGCATCTAGAAGGAGTGAAGAGATTCCGTAATGAAGGTCGTGGTGACGCAAAACTGTCTTCATCATAACTTTAACTAAACTTGCAGTACCGCACCATACTTTCACACAGACATGTAACAAACTAAAACTGCTTCAACCACGTTTTGCAAGTTCAGCAGTGACGCAATGACGCGGTGGCCCGGCGACTCGGTAATGACTGAGTACTAATTCTAGAAACGTATGACAATGCTAAAAAATAGGGCTATATTCACACTGCGTTTTATATTTCTTATAGCAATAAATTTTATGTATACTATATTAATAAAAAAATACTTATTTTTTAATTAACAGACATCAGGGGTCTTTTGTTTACGGGAAAAACAGAATTGAAAGTATCAGCTATAATTGTGATTTTAAATAAATACATATTATGTGTATTTTATATGTCTCCAAATAACAGAACCAGGGATGTATAAAGAAGAAGATGTATTTTATATGTATTTTTCATCATAATATATGTATTTTAAGGCTTTTTATCTAAAATAAACATGCAAGACTTAGTCTGATCAAAAAAGACAATTTTTTCCATCTTGACCTGATAGGGCTTCGAACCCGTCCTGGGTTCGATTATATATCATCTCTTAAATGGTGGTCATATTAAAAAAGATATATTTATATATTAATTACTTAACTTTAATTCAAAAGTGTGGTTACAGCCTTAGTGGGTTATTCCACTACGCAAGTTCGTTTAATTTATTTACGAATTTTAATACTGATTATACGTTGTCATTTACACTCTTATATTAGTTAGCTCTACAGCTAACTATTCACATTTCCAGAGTAAAATATTATGTAAATGGACTTAAAAAAATTTGATACTGCTTAAAGTAACTTATAAATAAAAGCCAAACCTCATGTCGCCATCGAATTGGTTATAAATTATCTGGTTGAATTGATTCATGGCTGATGGGCTCAGATTTGTATGGTAAAGATAAATGAAATGTCTGAATGAAAAGAATGACTCAAAAAAATTTGCTCCGATAACCGGGAATGGAATAACCCCGACTAACACGTAAGCATGTTGCAATAAACTGTAGAATTACGAAATACGCTGTAATTATCAAATATCAAGTGACTATTTGTAACAAATGTAATACTAAACTTTTGTTTTCGTGTTAAAGTTCCAAATTTCGTAATGAATTCACGAATATGCTGAGGTTTTATTTTATGTAGTAGTCATCAACCTACATTTGCTTCAAAAATTTTATGTTATTTGGGGTGTAAGTGGTTCACCAACATTTTTGAACCAAAGCCAACTTCACCTGCATGTGGTGCACCCTGCTGACTGACAAACGAAGCTCTGGTAAAAAAAGATGTCGGGAACGTAATTGCAAGCTCCCTGATTGGGGAATGTACCACCACGTCACAGAATACCGCAGCCAAATATCAATACCCTTGAGGGTTTTTGTGTTCCTGCGAGTGAGTAAGTTCACCAGAAAGGGATGAGATGCTGCGTTGGGAGCGGGGGTTTTGTCGCGCGAGCGATATTTTATGTTGCGAGCGTTAATATGGCTACGGTAGCCGCTTCACATCAGGCGGGCTGTAGGCTTGTCTGCCAACCGACGTAGTATAAAAAATAAAATTAAATAAATAACATTAGTGTAGTAATTATAATCCGAGTGTTTGCAAATTGTTGACAAGACCTGGAAAATTATGATGTATCGGCTAGAAATGACCATTATATACTATGATTTTTGAATTTTTCGTAAATTTTGAATTCTCCTCGGTGAGACTCTGTATCGCACGTGCGTGACAGTACTGACAGTTCACTACCCGTGATCACCATCTTCGTGGCCCTGCCAGTTATCACCATTCAAACGAGGATTCCCTGCATCGCCATAATGTTCGTGAGTTTTTAACTATCTTTTTCATAATTTTGTGTACCATAACTTATAATATTTTTTTCAGTTGCGGCTTATTTACATATAATATTTATAAGTATGACAAACAAGTAGTAAGTATACAAACAAGCAAGCCACCTGATGGAAAATGGTCCCCGCCGCTTATAGACATCAGTAACACCTAGGGCACTACCAATGTGTTGTCCACCAAGGATGTTGAAGGAAAGGAGTTGGGCTTCCGGATCTCTCACTCACCGATCAACACATTGCTGCTTCACGTCGATATTCTGTGAGAGGGTGGTACTTCCCCGGTCGAGCTAGCCCATTCCATAATTAGCTCTACCACTCCAATTATTTTATTTATTAAGTTAACATTTTTTGAATAATTGTTTTTCATCAAGGATTGTCTGAATTTACTAATTTATAATAACATTATCTTTGTTTTGTTTTTCAGGTCGGACTCTGAATATTCCGAATACAGAACTAAAGCTACGAAACGATCAGCGGTAGACTTTGGAGATTCGGACGGCGAGGCGATTGCTCCGGAAAATAAGTATGTATCTTTATACCTATTCACTCATAACCTCTACAACATTTTTTTATACCACGAAGGTGGCAAACAAGCATTGTCATAATTACTTAATTACAATTAATAGGCCTGGTGACCGAGTGACTAGCAATGGTCACTTTATTCCGAGGGCCGCGGGTTCGAATCCTCGCAAGGTAACATTTGTGTGCATGAACATGACTGTGTTTTTTTATTTTTTTATTTTTTATACTACGTCGGGTGGCAGACAAGCATACGGCCCGCCTGATGTGAAGCGGTTACCGTAGCCATATTAACGCTCGCAACATAAAATATCGCACGCGAGCCACCACCCCGCTGCCAACGCAGCATCTCCTTCCTTTCTTTCTGGTGACCTCACTCGCCCGCAGGAACACAACAACCCTCAAGGGAATTGTTATTTGGCTGCGGTATTCTGTGAGGTGGAGGTACATTCCTCAGTCGGGTAGCTTACAATTACGCTCCCTACCTCTCTTTTCGCCAGAGCTTCGTTTGTCAGTCAGCAGGGTGCACCACGTGCAGGTGAAGTTGGCTTTGGTTCAAAGATCTTGACGACCCTCTTACACCCCAAAACCTGTTGTTTTTTTTTTATACTACATCGGGTGGCAGACAAGCATACGGACCGCCTGATGTGAAGCAGTTACCATAGCCATATTAACGCTCGCAACATAACATATTGCTCGCGCGCCGCCACCCTCGCTGCCACCGCAGCAACTCCTTCCTTTCTGGTGGTCTCACTCACTCGCAGGAACACAACAACCCTCAAGGGAATTGTTATTTGGCTGCAGTATTCTGTGAGGTGGAAGTACATATCCCAGTCCGGTAGCTTGCAATTACGCTCCCACCTCTCTTTTCACCAGAGCATCGATTGTCAGTCAGCAGGGTGCACCACGTGCAGGAGAAGTTGGCTTTGGTTCAAAGATCTTGATGAACCACTTATACCCCAAAACCTGTTGTTTTTTTATACTACGTCGGGTGGCAGACAAGCATACGGCCCGCCTGATGTGAAGCGGTTACCATAGTCATATTAACGCTCGCAACAAAACATATTTCTCGTGCGCCGCCACCCTCGCTGCCGCCGCAGCAACTCCTTCCTTTCTGGTGACCTCACTCACTCGCAGGAACACAACAACCCTCAAGGGAATTGTTATTTGGCTGCGGTATTATGTGAGGTGGAGATACATATCCCAGTCCGTTGGCTTACAATTACGCTCCCTACCTCTCTTTTCGCCAGAGCTTCGTTTGTCAGTCAGCAGGGTGCACCACGTGCAGGTGAAGTTGGCTTTGGTTCAAAAATGTTGATGAACCACTTGCAACCCTAAAACGGTGTTTGCATTGGTCTGGATGTTTTATTTGTATAATAAGTACTTATTTACAAAAAAAAAAAAAAGTATTTTTATCAGCAAATTGGTACCTTTAGTACAAGTTTAGTTGCTTAGTTTGGGAATAGATGGTGTTGTGTGATTGTCCAAGAATATTTATTATTATTTTGCATAATGTTTCTTATTTTCTCACAAACCAGCTAGGTCAAAAAATAAATGTTCATTTACCTGAAAAAATATACTTAAATCTCTTTTTTCTTTTTTTTTTTTTACAGTCCTCAAAAACGGAAACAGACCGGCGTGAAAGGCAAGAAGAAGGCTGCTGCGACGAAACCAGCAGCAACAGGCTGGAGTTTAGATTTAGATAGCGACGACGAGCACCGTCCTCCACCGAAGAGCGCTTTGGTATCAGTCCTTACCAGGCGTATTGCTGGCGGGGTATTGCGGCGTACGGTAGAACTTAAAGGAGACGTGTTTGTAGAGTTAAAGGTTTATAACACAAAAAATATAGAAGGAGTTAACCCTAAAGATCGTTGGGAACGAGCTGTTGTCTCGTTAAAATATCAGGGTGATTCGGACGCACCAGAGTTAAATGCCTTAAAAAAGGTGATAAAATTATGTAAATCAAAATTTACAAACGAAGGAACATTCTTCGCTGAAAAAAAATATAAATGAAATAGGCTCGTTTCCAGCGATGATATATTTAGATTTTTTTAAATTATATTAATTATATGTTGTAGTAAATTAAACAGTTAAAATAAATAATAACAAATTGTATATCCATATAATATATACACTACATATTAGTTCACTGTTTTAATTTTTTATCAAAATATTGCTTTGATTTGCATTAATAAATCAGCGTTTCTAGGGGTTTCTAGTAGATAAACTCTAAAACTACCTAACCGATTTAAAAAAATATTTCACCAATTTAAGCTTCATTAACAGTAACTATCTTATTACCCAGTTATAAATTAAATCCAGTTTAAGTATGTCGAACAAATCTGTATATTGCACAGTATGCGATATATCAATAAAAAACAGAGCGTTTTCAGCGCATTTGCGAAGTAATACTCATAAAAATAATAGCGCTATACAGATTAGTGATGATATTGAGAAAATTAGTAGTGCGTTTCGAAGTCGTATTGCTTCGTATAGAGTACGTGATGTAACATTTAAAGACTCTGACACTAGACCGCCCGTTGATTTTCTTAATAGAATAGCACCTCGTGTGCGTGAATTACTTCTTGCTAGATTATCGACTTATATTTCCATAAAAACTAATTTCGAGTTTTTTGCTGAATTCACTCTTCCAAATACCGATACTTCGGAAATAAAATCGTTTAGTACTGAAAACATCGTATTACATAAGAATTTTGATTTTAGTGAGGTATATTCAGAAATAACCAATACCATAGCATCAAATATAGATGATTTTCAACAAAAAGATAGTGGATGGATTTTTCTAAGGAATTTATACTTGGAAGTCAATATTAACAAGTACAATCCTATGAGAGCATCAAAATACATTGAATTACCTAAATGTATTAAAAATAAGCGAGCATGCGTCAATATAAAAAATAATGACTCTTTCTGTTTTTTGTGGTGTATTGTAGCAGCATTATTCCCAGCTAAAAAACATGCTCAAAGGGTATCTTCATATCCACATTTTAAAAATATACTCAATACTGATAATATGACATTTCCGGTAGGGATTCCGGATATCAAAATATTTGAGAAAAATAATTGTGATATCAGCGTTAATGTTTATGGTCTATCAAACAATTCAAATATTGTAGGACCTTTATATAAAACGGGACGTAAAAAGAAACACCACGTCAATTTATTAGTGATAGGAAAAAAAGAGTGTAAGCATTTTTGTTTAGTGAAAGATCTATGTAAACTACTCAAAAAACAATTAACGAAGCATCATGGCAAAGTTTTCTTTTGTGATGATTGCCTTAACTTTTTTCACAGTGAAATTAAATTAAACGATCATATTTGTGGTGGAGTAAAAACTGTGCTTCCCGATCCTGGAAGCATTATCCAATTTAAACATTATGAGAGAATGCAATATGTGCCTTTTGTTGTATACGCTGATTTTGAATCTTTATTAGAACCAGCTTCAAGCACCATGCGGTCTAATTCTACTTGCACAACTATACTACAAAAACACTTACCTTCTGCGTTCGCATATTACATTGTTTGTTCATATGATGCTTCACTTAATAAATATGTCACATATCGTGGGCAAGATTGTGTCGAAAAATTTTTAGAAAATCTTCGTAAAGATACTATCAACATTTATAAGAAACTGAAGAAAACTATTCCAATAAAACTAACAAAAGAGGAACAGAACTTATTCAGTAAATCAAAGTACTGTTTTCTTTGCGAGGGATTATTGTTTGACGATAAAATTAGGGAATACTGTCATTTGACAGGACAATACCGAGGAGCAGCCCATTCTGATTGTATCTTAAAATTTCGCTTACCAAAATTCGTTCCAGTATTTTTTCACAATTTATCTGGATATGATAGTCATTTGTTTATACGCCTTTTAGGAGAATCACCAGGCAATATTCGTGTAATAGCAAAAACTAAAGAAAATTATGTGTCATTCACAAAATTTTTTCAAGTAAGTGATAAAGAATTTGTACCAGTTCGATTTGTTGACTCTTTTAAATTTTTAAGTACTAGCTTAGAAAAACTTGCTGATACTTTAAATATCGATGATTTTGTTCATTTATCTCATTTTTTTCCTATAAAAGACCATTTTAACCTTCTAACGCGGAAAGGTGTGTACCCTTATGAGTACATGACTAATTGGGATCGTTATGAAGAAAAAAAGCTACCTCCTCGTGATTGTTTTTATAGTACTATGTATGACAGCATTATATCAGAATCCGAATATTCTCACGCTCAAAAAATTTGGAGCGTTTTTCGTTTAAAAAATATGGGTGAGTATACCGACTTATATCTCAAGACAGATGTGCTTTTACTCACCGATATTTTTGAAAAATTTCGTAAAATGTGCAGATACACATATCAACTAGACAGTGCTTTTTATCTAACTTCACCATCCCTATCCTTCGATGCAATGTTACTTAAAACAAAAGTAAAATTGGAACTTATGGAAGACTTAGAAATGATTAGAATGATTCAGAAAGGTATTCGTGGCGGTGTTTGTCTTTGCTCTAATAGATACTGCGAGGCTAACAATAAATATGTACCAAACTATGACTCGTCTATACCTAATAATTATTTATTATATATTGATTGTAATAATTTATATGGTTATGCAATGTGTTCATATTTACCGCATTCCAATTTCGAATTTATGGATGATACAGAAATCAGTAATTTAAATATTCTTGAAATACCCAATGATTCGATGTACGGATATATCTTAGAAGTCGATTTATATTATCCCGAATATCTTCACGATCTTCACAATGATCTTCCATTTTGTCCTCAAAAGTTCGCACCACCTGGATCTAAGATACCTAAATTAATTCCTAACTTGTATGATAAATTTAAGTATGTGATTCATTATGTCCATTTAAAAACATGCATACTACATGGGTTGGTATTAAAAAAAATTCATAGAGCAATAAAGTTTAAACAAAGCCCATTTTTAAAACAGTATATTGATTTAAATACCAAATTACGACAACAAGCACAATCAACATTTGAGCAAGATTTTTTTAAATTATTAAATAATAGTATTTTTGGAAAGACTTTGGAAAACACGGAAAATAGATTAGATGTTTATTTAGTCAACCAATGGCGCGATACGAATAACGTAACAAAAAAACATTATACCGCAGAACAATTGATATCTAGCCTTAATTTTCACAGTTCTTCTACTTTTACAGAAAATTTTGTTGCTATTCAAATGAAGAAAGATTCAGTGCTGTTAGATAAGCCCATCTATATAGGATTTACAGTTTTAGAATTATCTAAAAATCATATGTATGATTTTCATTACTCCGTAATGAAACCTAAATACGATTCTCATTTGAAATTATGTTACACTGATACGGATAGTTTCTTATATTCAATAGAAACTGATGATGTCTACAAAGATATAAAAGATCATTTCCAGGCTTATTTTGATACCAGTAATTATGATAGAGATAATAAATACGGCATTATTCCAAAAAATAAAAAGATTCCTGGCCTGATGAAAGATGAATTTTCAGGAGTTGTGATAACAGCTTTTGTTGGATTGCGGTCTAAGCTGTATTGTATAAAAACTGAAAATTGTGAACTCAAAAAGGCTAAAGGTATTAGAAAATCTGTCATTGGAAAGCTTTGTATGAAAGACTATAATGAGGTGTTATTGCATAATAAATTACTACGACGAAAAAATGTAATTTTTAAATCTTTGAAACATGAGGTCTTTACTCAAGCTGTAAATAAGATTGCTTTATCTTCTAATGATGATAAACGAATTGTTCTCAAAGATAAAAGATCAACATTATCTTGGGGGCATCAATCAAGCCTATTTTAATAATAAGTTAATATTATGCTAATAATTGTATATAATGTTTTTAGTAACAATGGTTTATTAATGCAAATAAAAGTTATGATCTTAAATGTTATGTTTTACGATTTAAAAGAATATTTTATGTACATTGAAAAATTTTCGCTTTTAATTTTTCTCATATTTTGTATTTTAAAATTAGGAGGTTTAATATAAATAAATGTGTAAGCAATAATTAGTAGTTTCAATAATCGCCTATTCAGCCTAGTCAGCTAATTCAAAGGCAACGTGCGACTGACGCAACGCATTGCTACCTGTCATGTTACAACATTGATCGTCTGTTCAGCCTAGTCAGCAAGTAATTATATTTCAAATATTTATTTTGCAATCGATATTTTTCGACAGTCGCATTGTTGCAGCCCGTCCCGCTGTGTTTAATATTTTACAGCTTTCATACTGCTGACTTTTATTTGTAAGTATTGTTTTTATAATATGTTTATTATATTAAATAATGGTTTTAACAATTTAAAGAACCAATACCATATATTTTTTCTTTTTTTACAGATCATGTCTGATTCTCAAGAAACTATCCACTTATATTCCCAAGATGCGCAAGATCCTTATGCGGGTGTTGACGAATGTTATGACGAATTATTAAGAAATAGAGCTAATGTTGCGGCGGAGAAAATAAAACAGCAAGAAAAGTCGAAGAAACATGGTGAATTATTATCTTCATCGTATGTGATACGAAAACAACGAAATAAGCCCAAAAAAGTGATAAAAATTCAAGTGTATGATTTAGAAGAAAATGCTGGGTCCAACCAAAGTGATAGACAGTGTGATGTATCAGAAAAAATAGTGTTTAATGTGCAGTACGTTTTAGAAAACTCAATCGATGAAATAATGGACCTTACGGAAAATGTGATAAATAAAATATCAAAAAAAATTGCTAACGATTATTTCTAGTTAAAGTGTTGTAGTTGTAGTGTTAAGTTATTTAGTTTTTAAATTACTAAACATGATTTGTGTTTTTTAATTATAATTTCGATTATGTCTATTTTATAAATGTATTGTTTTTAATCCGTATATTATGTCATTTACATAGGTATAACTATTCATATTTTAAGCTTATAATAAAAAAATAAATAAATAAATGTCAGGTTAAAATAAATTTGTTTTATATTTTTTAGTAAATACATTCAATATTTAATACACAATTGATATAACACATTGAATTTATTTATAAATTGATACATAAAACATTTTTTAACGCATAGTGTTAACTGCCTCTGTGGTTTAATGGTTTAGGCATTTACTATGTGACACAGAGGTCGTGGGTTCGATTCCCACGGGGAGCGTACTTTGTAAAGTTGTTCCCAGTTTGGTTAGGACATTGCAGGCTTGAATCACCTTCAATTGATAATTAGATGATTTCATGAATTTAGCGATCCTTAATTATATTATTTATTAATAGTTAGTTATACTGAATTCTCATCAAACATTATTAAGCCTCACATGAATAACAATTTCAAAAAAGTGTGCTAAGATCAAATGTTCACATTTTATCCAACTCATCCGTATTAATTTTGGAAGTACATATTATTAAATTTGATTCTACACGAAACGTAAGCTCATTTTGATTTAACTCACGGAGTACTACAGTCGAGTACAATATTTTATCATGAAGTTTGTAAAACAAAACGAAACACTTAAATTAGATTGCATTTGTCCCGTATCATCACAGGAACCAAAACGACATGGTAACCTACTGCCGGACACTATACGTTGTATAGTTTGTGGTCCATCAAACTGCGGAAAAACCAATTTAGTAATAAGTTTATTGTTACATAGAGATGGTCCGCGTTTTTGCAACTTATATGTTTATTCAAAATCTTTATACCAAGCTAAATATTTATTTCTGGAGAAAGTTTTAAATATGGTAGCTGGTACAACTTTCAATAAATACAACCACAACAGCGAAATTTTGAGTCCGCATAAAGCCTCACCTGATTCAATTATTATTTTTGATGATGTGGCATGTGAGAAACAAAACAACATCAGAGATTATTTTGCCATGGGTCGTCATAAAAATATTGATTGTTTTTATATCAATCAGACGTATACAAAAATACCTAAACAACTAGTAAGAGATAATTCAAACCTGATAGTATTGTTCAAACAAGATGACATTAATTTGAAACACGTATACGACGAACACGTTGGATCAGATATGTCTTGGTCTCAATTTCGTGAAATGTGTTCAGCTGTTTGGAGAAAACCTTTTAGCTACCTTGTTATTAATAAGGATTGTGAAAAAAATAAAGGATGTTATAGATCAGCATTTGACACTTTTATAATTTTGGACTAACATACATAATAGGGTGTTTCGTTCATAATGGATCATTTTGAATTGTAATTTTCACAAGAACATACTATTCTCTATCTATTACTAAAATGGAAAAAGCATACAAAGAACAAATTGTGAAATCTGCAGCAGCTGTTAAAAGAAAAGTTGAAATGATTAAAGATGCAAAAAACGTTAACAATATGGCACTAGAGACAATATTTAAGCCTATAGTTGATCCTCTTAATTTAATAGTTAATAAAAGTACTGATAAGAGCGTTGTGGAAGAATCTCAAACGCCTGTTGTGAAAAAGTATAAAGATAATGAAATCACGTCCTCCAATTCCTCAAATGAGGATTCTGAAGACCCCGTCAGCGATGAACATAGTATGTCCGATAGCGAAATTCCTCGAGATTATAATAAAACTTTGGTATTATCCCCTTCCGAAAATTTTAATTTAAGTGAAGAATCGTTTAAATCTACTGCGTCTTCACCGGATAAAAATCATACATTGTCTTGGTCTACATCGTCTGAAGTAATAGATGTTATACCGTTTGGAGTTAGAAATGAGCGCGGAAAACTAATGCTTGGCAAGATTCGTGTTTTTGAGGGTGATAAAATTCTGAAAATTGGAACTTACACTCTTAATAAGACAAACGGTTTAAAAGAATTATTATTTAAAAAGAAACCCGATTTAGATAAAGTCACATCAGAAGACTTGGAAAACTACCGTTTATTATTAATCTATACGAACGCACATCGACGTAATTATGAGTCATCCAAACCTATAAACAGTAACAAAGGTTTCAAATACATTAACGTTATTAAACCCTTATTTAAATTCTCAAAAACTTCAACTACAAGCACAAAAAGTATTCCCCAAGGAAAAGGTATTCCACTTTTGAAGAAAGTGAAAAGAGACACTGATT
Source organism: Hypsopygia costalis (assembly GCA_937001555.2). Lineage (NCBI taxonomy): Eukaryota > Metazoa > Arthropoda > Insecta > Lepidoptera > Pyralidae > Hypsopygia > Hypsopygia costalis. The sequence goes on from OW443355.2 coordinate 4,991,459, forward strand.
ATGTTTATTGGGATGATCCCAACGAGTTGGTAGAACGACTTAAATTACTGTTGGGATCACGGGCAGCTGGTAACACTAGTGTTGACAATGAAATTATTGCAATTATAGAAGAATTACAAGAGGCTGGCATTATAAATGTAGAATTTAAAGAGCATTCACCAGGAAAAATTAGCAGTATCATTACAGTTCTCAATTCATCAAGACAGCAATGAATATAGACAAGTTTGGTCATCACGTTCATAAACGCTTGCGATTATCGGAATTTATTGACACTATAAACGATACATTAGTGAAAACAGATGCTGGACACTATGATTTAAAAAGATCTAAATTAAAAGGTCTTTCATCTCCAAACGAAGACGATGAAGCTGTGAACAAGGCTTATGTGGATAACATAGTTCAATATGAAATTGAACAAGTTAACAATAATATAAAAATATACTTAAGAAATTTGCAACAAGCTACATCGCACTTATTATCTAACTCATATTACAAAAAAGAAGAAATAGATAACCTGATTGAACTCAAATTAAACAAACATAATGAGCAAAAAAAACATAGTTGATGAAATTCATAAAGGGGCAAGAAGAAATTTTCCTCGTCGAAGTACAATCATTAAAGGAATAGATGATTTATGGCAAGCTGATCTTATAGATTTTCAGAAATATTCTACCTTTAATAAGGGATACAAATATGTTTTAGTCGTAATAGATACATTATCAAAATATGTTTGGGCAAAACCTATAAATTCGAAAAATAAAAATTGTGTTACTAAAGCAATGTCTGAAATATTATCTTGTTCATTACGAAAACCCGCCAATTTACAAACTGATTTAGGTAAAGAATTTTATAATGATGTTTTTAATAATTTGTGTAAAAAGTTTGGCATCAATCATTATTCGACCCACTCTGTCAAAAAAGCTTCTATTGCAGAACGAGTAATACGGACAATAAAAAACCATCTGTACAAACTTTTTAGTTTGTACGGTCGTTATCAATGGCTGGGGTCAAATTTGAATTCCGTTGTAGAAAAATATAACAATACTACTCATCGTACTACTAAATATAAACCCGCTGATGTAAATAAAGTAAACGAAATGGTTGTTAAATGTAACATTTTGAACGCACAAAGACAAACTAAACATCGAAAGCCTAAGTTTCGTGTTGGTGATAGTGTTCGGATAAGCAAATTTAAAGGAGATTTTTACAAAGGTTACACTCCTAACTGGTCGACTGAAATTTTTGTCATAGTTAAAATAAATGGTACAAATCCACCAACATATCAATTAGAAGATAAGCACAAACAGACAATTTTAGGATCTTTCTATGAATATGAATTACAAAGAACAAATTTTCCTGATCTTTATCTTATTGAAAAAGTTATTAAACGCAAGGGTAATAGGCTTTTTGTAAAGTGGTTGGGTCTTAGTGAAAAAGAAAACAGTTGGGTGGACAAAAGTGCATTACTTTTGTAATATAAAGTGGGTTTTTATAATAAATTCATTCATTTTAAGAATATCTATGAAGGAGGGAAGTGGTATTTTGAATAACGTCATCAATAATTTACCGTTTGAACTACATATTCCTGGATATCAATTTTGTGGACCAGGAACTAAACTTCAGAAACGGTTATTGAGAGGTGACCGGGGTATAAATAAATTGGATGAAGCTTGCATGTACCACGATATTGCATACAATAATAAAGATTTAAGTGTTCGACATAAAGCAGATTTAGAACTTTTAAATATGGCTAAAAAGAGATTAAAATCAAAAGATGCTGGGAGAGGAGAAAAAGTTGCTTCATGGATTGTTAAAAATGCAATGAAAGCAAAACTCAGAGCCGGTGCTGGAGTTCGTTCGTTCACGACGGCAGTGAAAAAAATTCGGTCTAAGCTAAAAAATATAAAATCTAAGGACAATCGTTCGACAATAAACTATGCATATGCGGTCGCAAAAAAACTGTTTTCTAAAAAGAAAGGAATACGGTTACCGCGATGTATTCCAATTCCTAAATGTGGAGGCTTCTTACCGCTCATTCCTATCTTCGCTGGCCTGTCAGCTCTAGGTTCGCTTGCTGGTGGAGCAGCAGGTATTGCAAAGGCTGTTAACGAATCCAAGATTGCTCAGAAAAACTTTCAAGAGTCCGAACGACATAACAAGATGATGGAGGCTGTTGCTTTAGGAAAAGGGTTGTATATTAAGCCATATAAAAAAGGAGCTGGCTTATACCTAAGTCCTTCAAAAAACTAAATAAACGGCTACCTAGACGACCACTAACCAATTTAGATATACTGGAGCACGCTAAGGACATTCCTTACTTTCGTGGAGTGTATATGAGAGATTCTCTCCCTCGACGACCAAGAAAAATAGAGTGCGCTATATTAAACTTAGATAGTTCTCACAATCCTGGAACACATTGGGTAGCCTATGTAAAACAAAAGAAATACTGCGAATACTTTGATAGTTTTGGTGATTTAAAACCTCCATTAGAATTAATCAATTATTTAAGTCCTTTGGATATAAGTTATAATTATTTACAGTATCAAACCTATGGTACTACAAACTGTGGGCATCATTGTTTACATTTTTTACAAAATTATTGGAAAAATAAGTTATATAAGTAACATGATAAATAAATATATATATCAGTTTAACAATGTCTTTCACTGTGTCAATAACCGGCAGAGGAGAATCCTTAACAACAAATTATTCCCCTACTTTACAGCTGTACGAAGAGTACGAATGCGGGCTTTTGTATTTCTCCACATTTAATTCTATACCTAATATAGACGAACGAAATAACAAATTTTATTATGGTAAAGAGGTTATCGAAATACCTGAAGGATCATATGAGCTTCAAGACATTTGTGATTATCTTAAAAGTAACATTAAGAATGCAGCCTTAAAATTGACTTCTAATAATAATACATTGAAAACAAGTATTTGTTGTTCTGAAGACGTTCACTTTAATAAAAATGCTTCGATCGGAAAAATATTAGGGTTTGGCACAGAATCAATAAAAGCTAACATAAGTACAGAATCTAAGCATCCTGTCAGCATTTTACCAACAGCTATCGTACGCATCGAATGTGATGTTATTAGTGGATCATATGTGAATGGCAAAGCAAGTCATATAATTTACGAATTTGTGCCGAACGTACCCCCTGGTTATAGAATTATTGAAATACCTAAAAATTTGATTTACTTTCCAGTCAATCAGAGTTCGATCAATTCTATTAATATACGGCTGTTAGACGCAGAAAACAAGCAAATCAACTTACGTGGTGAAGAAGTACAGCTGTATTTACACTTTAGAATAAAATGTTAAATTTCAATAAAAACGCCTCTACTTCTAATATCAGACTCAGTTCTAAGGTATCGCTTCATAAAGGAACACCGCTTCGATCAAAAAAGCGACTAACTAAAATCAATAAAGAGTTTTTAAAGCTACTTGGTTTGCTAAAATGAACATTTTAAATATATGCCAACCAGCGTCACACGACAACAGCATAGAAAGTTTTGAATATCATTCATATAAGCCGTATGTATCAAGTTTTAATAAAAATGATGAAATACGGATACCGATTAATCAGCAAGATTTGTACGTATTGCCTGCACTCAGTAATTTGTATATTGAGGGCAGAGTACATGTGTATAAGCGAGACAGCACTAGTAAAGAAAAAGAGAAAGTATCGAATGTGCATTTTGTGAACAACCCTGCCCTTTTTCTATTTCAAGACATCAGATATGAACTAAATGGAATAGAAATAGATAAGATTAAAAATGCAGGTGTTACCACCACAATAAAATCTTATCTTTCGTTGAATGAAAACGAATCCAGAAGCGCAAAAGTTTGGGGTTGGTCCCCAACAGGCATTACCACCGATGGAGTGTTTTCTGTATCTATTCCGCTGAATAAAATATTGGGTTTCGCTGAAGATTATGAAAAAATAATAATAAACTGTAAACATGAATTAGTACTATTGAGAAGTAATACAAATATCAATTCACTACTATTAAATACTGGAGAGGTTGTGGAAGATATAATTATAAATAAAATAGTTTGGCGAGTTCCTCATGTTAGAGTGTCAGACCGCGAAAGAATCAATTTACTAAAACATTTAGAAAAAGATCGGGCGATAACTGTTGCGTTTCGCAACTGGGATTTGTATGAGTATCCATTATTACCCAAAACCCGGAAACATACATGGTCTATTAAAACTTCATCTCAGATAGAGAAACCGAGATTTGTTATTATCGCTTTACAAACAAACCGTAAAAACAATGCAACAACGTCGATGGCAGAATTCGACCATTGTCATATTCGTGATGTGAGAGTATTCCTGAATTCTTCGTATTACCCATATGAAGGTTTAAATATTAGCTTCTCCGATAACAAATATACATTAATATATGAGCAGTACGCAAGATTTCACCAGTCTTATCACGGACGCCGTGCAGAACCGTTGATGGGATTGAAAGAATTTAAAGACATAGCTCCATTATTCGTTATCGACTGTTCTCGACAGCATGAAATGTTAAAAGGATCAATCGATGTGAGAGTCGAAATCGAATCCGATCAAGACATACCTGATAATACAGCTGCATACTGTCTTATTCTAAACGATTGCATATTTGAGTACAAACCTTTGAGCAATATTGTAAAGAAGATATCATGAATTCTAACACCATAATCGCGGACTTACAAGGGTTTAAGGATTTGAAAAATCAATTTATTATCAAAGAATTATCAATTGCAACAAAAGACTACACACAAACCTTTCTGATTAAAGCGCCATATTCTTTTAAAACTCTAACTAATGAAGAAAAAAAGCATGTACGATGGTTAGAAAACAATAGGGGGCTTAATTGGAAGGAAGGTTTTATGGATTATCGAGAATTTCGAAGAGTTATAATTCCATACTTATATGGCAAAAATATCTTGACAAAGGGATTGGAGAAGGTTGCATGGATTCAAGAATTATGTAAAGATTGCGAAATAATAGAATTGGGTGAAAAAGGTTGTCCCAAGTTATTAAAATTATATGAAAATTACTGTAAACAGAATGGTCAAGTGCTTAATTGTATTTATCATAAAAAAATGTGTGCTTTGAAAAATGTGCTTTGTTTAAAAAAGTGGTGTCAAGACAATTCCTTGTTAAAATATGATTAGTGTAAGATTTTAAAAATAAAATAACAAATTATTAAACATGCCGTGGTTTTATTTTTTACTTAAATGATGAGAAGAGTGAATATACCAGCTGGTATATTCAATTTTTTTATCTCCAACCATAACCCCTTAACAAGCATGATTGAACAATCAATGTTGGCAAGATTTTTCTTTCCAAGTAGACAGGGATATTAATTTGTACTTACTTCTAGTGCAGTGTTGTTACAATGTATGTATGTGTGAGTGAGTGTGCAGCTTCTGAACGGGTGTTCTGAGTCGGGTTGAGCAATAATTATTGGTAAGTGTTTCATTATTCTTTCCAAATAGACAGGTAGCACTCTACAGTCTACTTTTGGGACAATCAGGCCACCAAAAATTAAAACCCAGAATATAGAGCGAATGAAATGAGCTCTATATTCTGGGTTTTAATTTTTGGTGGGCTGATTGTCCCAAAAGTAACCTACTGCTCTTTTGCCCCTTCTCACATAAAAAAAAATAGTATAAAAGTGAATATAATATATATGACGGAGAATCAAAGTTGTCGACATAGCCTTCATAGTTATAGTTTGCAAGCTGAAGTGGCAATGGGCCGGTCATGTCTGCCGAGAGATGGATGGGGGGGGGGGGGGGGAGGTATCAAAGTTAAGACTGCGCGTAGGACGACAAAGCGTTCGTCTTCTTCTAGATCAGTGGTTCTTAACCTTTTGTTGATGGCGGACCATGTAACCAAATTTTTATAACATCACGGACCACCAAAAACTTGAGGGGTAATGAGCGGATTGAGGGAAGAGAACACGGAAACTGTTGTATCAGTTGAAATTTTCAGTCATGAACATGTACCCTGATGAAGTTAGGTGCTCATGGACCATTTGAGGTGCCCTCAGGGACCACTAATGGTCCGCGGACCATAGGTTAAGAACCACTGTTCTAGATGGTCTGATGATCTTAAGAAAGCGGCTGGAATTGGCTTGATACGGAAGGCGGAATATCGTGTTTGGTGGAAAGCATTGGGAAAGGCATATGCCTTGATATAAATATAAATAAATAAATATTGTCAGAAAAATTACACAGCGCCATCTAGCCACAAAGTAAGCGAAGCTTTTGTTATGGGTACTAGACGACTGCTAAACATACGTAAATACACTTTTTTTTTTGTAAATACATAATTAATATACATAGAAAACACCCAGACCAAGACAAACAGACATGTTCATGCACACAAATGTTTGTCCTGTGTGGGAATCGAACCCACGAGCGTTGGTGTCGAAGCCGCGTCATTGACCGCTACGCCACCGAGCTCGTCAAATAAATACTAAGTGATATAAATCCTGCAGTGGGTAGATGCAGGCTGATGATGATGAAACATAATATAGAACTATCTAGTGGGGCCACCCATAAATTACGTCACACGAATTTCATGGCTCCTCTTCACAATGGGACATGATGGCCCATCAAATGATCGTCCATAATCGCCGCCATGATCGGGCAGCTCTCCACACAATCGTGTCTATTCATTTACTGACTGTCTACTGTTATGATAAGACGTCTATCGATGATGGATATCAAAGTGATCACGGCTTGCGCGAAAACAGACTTGTGAATTGTAAAATGCAATTCTCATTTTTTTTTTTTTTTTTTTTTTTTATACTACGTCGTGTAGCAGACAAGCATACGGTCCGCCTGATCTGAAGCGGTTACCGTAGCCATATTAGCGTTAATAATAGCTTCAGATGCGAGCGTTCGCAACATAAAATATCGCTCGCGCGCCGCCACCCCCGCTGCCATCGCAGCATCTCCTTCCTTTCTGGTGACCTCACTCACTCGCAGGAACACAACAGCCCTCAAGGGAACCGTTATTTGGCTGCGGTATTCTGTGAGGTGGAGGTACGTTCCCCAGTCGGGTAGCTTACAATTACGCTCCCTATTTCTCTTTTCGCCAGAGCTTCGTTTGTCAGTCAGCAGGGTGCACCGCGTGCAGGTGAAGTTGGCTTTGGTTCAAAGATCTTGATGAACCACTTACACCCCAAAATTTTGACATAGTTCTATGAACCGAAAAGGTTTTTCATTCGTTCACGTCACCATATTGTGTTTGTAAATCGACAGAAAGAACTAGATACATAAGTACAGAACACCAAGAATATGTCCCTCTTTATTTTTTTACCGAGATGTCTACACGTCTACACTGTACCCGAGACAACTACGTACTGACTAATCGGCGATGTGTGGACGCGCACACAATCATGGGCCAGCATTCCTTTGATGTACCGACAACTTACCGATTACCGGCGATGACGCCCGATCACAGACAAACACTCACGATCACGCCCTCTACACAATCGTGCTTGTCTGTAATCGTCCATCATGGGCCATTGTGAAGGGGGCCATTGTGAAGGGGGCCATTATGATTTTTTGAGCCCTCCCCCTGTCCTTGTTACAGTTGGCCACATTTGTGAGACTCCAGTGTGACGTCACCTATTTTACATCTAAAGTTGCAATGTTTTTGAGTTTTTCGTTAATAGTTCTAATGTAAGTTCGTGTTTTAACACTTAAATTATAATAGATTTTGAAATGTCACATCACGAAAGTTAGGACACTTCCGCCCCCTTGTCACACAATATCACACTTCGTCGACCCCTCCCTCCTAAACGCGTGACGTAATTTATGGATGGCTCCTTACCTGTAAGGACTAGCAGAAGACGAAGTTTTATACAAGCTGTCTCGACTGGTCTCACGGCTCTGTTTGGAGTCAAAAGACTTTTGTATTCTGCGAGACTCCAGTTTCTGCTGCAATTGGCTCTGCAGCGAGGCGCTGCGTGGTTTTGGCTTCTGGCTTTTAGGTGTAGACGTCGCCAGGGCTGTGAATTTCTGCTTGACGCCGTACTTTGAGTTCGTGTCTTCGAAGTCAGAAACCTGCAATGTTGCGTAAAATTTCTCAGATAAAATTACAGAGATAACTATCAATGAATGAATGAAAAATATGTATCCTAGCATATATACGATATTTCTAAAGTACCTACTAGCCAATTTAATAATTTTAACAAAAAAGAAAACCTACTCCAAACATTACTCTACATTTACGTACGTAGATACAGGCTGATGATGATGTAAAAAATATGGGACCAATCTGGAAGTATACTCTTTCAAATAAAAAAGTTTTTTTTGAAATCGGTTTATAAATCACGGAGTAATTAAGTGACTTATGATATAACCTAAAATTGCACCACGGCGCAACAAGATCGAAGGCGCTTCCGGCTGCAAAGTGAGCTGTTTAGCTATATGCATACTTATACACGGGGCGTTAATTTATATTATGAAAAGATAATGAAGAGTTGGAACGATTAAATGATTATTATTTAAATAGTTGTCTTGGCCAACTTCCCAGAATATTATATTTTGAAAAAATGGATAAATTCACCTGCCCTCCTATGTGGGATTTGAACCCACGACCTCTCGATGACCGGTCGAGTGCTCTTCCAACTGAGCTACCAGGAAGGTTTGTGTTGCTGACGAATTTATGCATCTTATATTGTACTGCGTGAGTCACAGTGTGACGTCATCAACCTATTAAGTAATTACACTATTAAAGTAGGCATAGCAGTCCATCGTTGCAGATGAAATTCAGCTATTTTTTGATAACACCAAACTAATTAAATTATTATTATTTAAATAGTTGTCTTGGCGAACTTGCCAGAATATTATATTTATTTAGAACGATTATATTAGAAGAGGAACTTCCTTCAAAATATCAAACACAGAAAAATGAAAATGTTGGATGTATGATACGACATGACATCATCATCACCTAAAGACCAGACAAAATGAAGAAATACATGATGAATGATAAGATACAGTAATTTTTAAGCAGAGAAGATGAAAGTGGAAGTCATGTCGTACCAGGAACTGACGTGACTCGCGAAGAATACAAGCGTATAGCAGAAGCTCCATTTATAAGAACGTACTTCTTAAAAGTTGATGATGTTGATATTAAATATCACTCGGTTGCAGAATGATCCCTTAGTATTGTTGATTTCTATGGCCGGTGGCGATCATTTCATCAGGTAACTACCATGCTCGTTTGCTTCCCCATTATAAATATACCTGGGTCATGTAGTGACGAGTGATCTAAAGGACGATATGGACATTGAGAGGGAGCGCAGAGCGTTGTCGGTGAGGGCTAATATGATTGTACGCAGGTTCGCTCGATGCACACCAGAAGTAAAAAAAAACGCTATCAAAGCTTATTGTCAATCATTTTACTCGAGCGGCCTGTGGATGTCATACACGCAGAGAGCTTACAACGCTTTGCGTATACAGTATAACAATGGCTTCTGTATGTCGTTAAGGTTGCCACCGCACTGTAGTGCGTCTAGAATGTTTGCGGAAGCACAAATAGACGATTTTTACGCGATTCGTCGTAAAAGGGTAGCGTCGCTAATGCAGAGACTACACAAGAGTTGCAACAGTATTCTGAAGTCCATTGCTGCGCGGTTTGACTGTCCAATCCAGCACCACTGGATCAGGATTGCCACAGGGCTAGTAAAATAAATAAATACAGCAATTTAAATACAGACTGTATCTTACTAACAGTACCAATGTAGTCTAAGGCCAAAACTGTTACTAAATCCCATACTAGCTAAATTTATGGACTCTGTCTGAAATAAAAAATATTATTATTATAAATATAAAAAAATGTATGTACTTGTGATAGATCCAAAGAGACATCATCCTCTAGCGATGTTTCCCGACTCTTAGAGGACTGGGACTCCACCAGACGCTTGGGCGATTCAAACTTCTTTTTAGTGATGGACTCCGCGGAGGGGCGTCTGTTGTAACCGGGGAGAGAGTTCGCGCGGTCCGATCTGTAATGAAGATAATAAAAGTTGACATTTGTTCATTGTTGTGCGTGAAAAGTGATTGTACTTAGTTACTAAAAACCGGACAAGTGCGAGTCGGACTCGCCCACCGAGGGTTCCGTAGGTACGTAGTATCATTATTAAATTTGATATTTTTCATTATAAATAAGAAATAATGCGTCGAAAAAAATACATAAAATATATTTTGCAATGTGTACATCAAGCCCTTTCATATGATACCCCATTTGAACTAGTAGTTTCAATTTGAAATTTCGACACCCTATAAAAAATATAGACCCCCTATTTTTTAGATCTATTTACAAATGTATAGTTTTGAGATTTATTCCTGTACTTGTAGTCTATAACGATGTTACTTGCCAAATTTCATAGTTCTAGGTCAACGGGAAGTACCCTATAGGTTTTGATTCCTTTGAGTGTGTCGAAATATGCGTTTTTTGCTGAATAAACGGCCGTAACTTTTTTCTACGTAAACTTAGCAGTTTGATTTTTTTTTAACTTCATGGGACCGTAGACCTGTGTATACAGTTCAAATTTCAGCTTGATACCTCCACGCATTCTCGACATAGAAATGTTTGACAGACAGACAGACAGACAGACAGACAGACAGACAGACAGACAGACAGACAGACAGACAGACAGACGGACAACAAAGTGATCTTATAAGGGTTCCGTTTTTCCTTTTGAGGTTCGGAACCCTAAAAATGATACAATCGCGGGAGAAAAGTGATTGTACTTTGGGGTGTAAGTGGTTAATCTACATCTTTGAACCCAGCCAACTTCATCTGCGCGCGGTGCACCATGATGACTGACAAACGAAGCTCTGGCGAAAAGAGAGGTAGGGAGCGTAATTGTAAGCTACCCGACTAGAGAATTACCTCCACCTCACAGAAAACCCCAGCTAAATAACAATTGCCTTGTGGGTTGTTGTATTCCTGCGAATGAGTGAGGTCACCAGAAAGAAAGGAGATGCTGCATTGGCAGCGGGGGTGGTGGCGCGCGAGCGATATTTTATGTTGCGAGCGTTTTTATAGCTACGGTAACCACTTCACATCAGGCGCTCTGGCGGGCCATATGCTTGTCTGCCACCCTCTGTCATGTCTTGTTACAACTAAGTAACCACCGATATATTCCACTATCTATAATAAAATGCGCGTATAAAAGCTACATGTTTTTTTTTAAACCACCAAAGTGACAAACAAGTATACGTCCCTCCTGATGGAAAGCAGTTATCGCAGCCTTAGAACGCTTGTCCAGATGCATCACGCCGATTGATAAACAAGAGACAAAGAAGGATACGCGTTAGATATAAAGACTAATAAAAGAAATAGGCATTAATTTCACCTTTCGAAATCGAAAAAATTATAATGTTGGTTTTGTCAATGTTGAGTTTAGGCAGCCTTAAACACTGCAGTATCTACGTTGTCGTCGTGTAGCCGCCATTATTTTGTTTTCAATGAGAGCAGACGTGTCTACATAATCATTTTAAAGAATAATAATCACTCGCAAAATTCTCGACCTAGATATCGAGTAAGCAGTAAATGTGTTGTGTACTTTTATTGATTACTAATAAGTGACATTATAATGTACGAGGGGAGGCCAATAAGTTCGCGGAATGGAGGGGTTGATGGGGATAAATTTACCCGTCCAGGTAGGCACTAGTTAAGCACCTCATTAAGAGTATATATACCAAGTTTGAACCTAATCGTGTCATTAACTTTTGAGTTATCGACCTGCAAACAACTAAATCGGGAAGAAGTCAGCCAGTATGGAGAAAATTGAACACCGTGCCGTTATTAAGTTTCTTACCAAGCAAGGAAAATCCGCTCAGACGATTTTTCAAGAGCTGTTAGCGGTTTACGCGGACTCTGCCCCTGGTAAAACCATGGTTTACAAGTGGCATGGTCTTTTCAAACAAGGAAGGGAGTCCATTGAAGACGACCCCCGCTCCGGACGGCCAATTGAGGCCACCACACCGGAAATCGTCGAAAAAGTAGAAAAACTTGTATTGGAAGATGCCCGACTGAAGAAGAAGCAACTTGCAGCAATGGTTGGAGTATCCGAATCAAGTATTTTAAATATCCTACATCATCATCTTGGGATGACTAAAGTCAGTGCAAGATGGGTTCCGAGAATGCTCACGCCACTTCAAAAACGCGAGCGTGTCGAGTGCTCTCACCAGTTTCTGGAGCTCTGTGGAGAGAGAAAGGAAGAAGTTATGGCCCGGATTGTTACTGGAGATGAAACCTGGGTTCACCACTATGAACCTGAGTCGAAGCAAGAGTCGATGCAGTGGCATAAAAAAGGCACACCTCCTCCAAAGAAGTTCAAAGTGTCACAATCGGCCGGAAAGATCATGGCGACTATCTTTTGGGATACAGAAGGTATTTTACTGATCGATTATAAAGAACGTGGTGCGACTATAACGGGACAGTACTACGCTTCTTTACTGGAAAGATTGAAAGAAGCCATTAAGAAAAAAAGAAGAGGAAAACTGTCAAAAGGTGTGCTCCTTTTGCACGACAATGCACCCGTCCACACGTGCCATGTTGCGACGGCTGCCATTCACCGATGCGGCTTTGAACAATTAAACCACCCACCATACAGTCCAGACTTGGCCCCCAGTGACTATTATTTATTTCCAAAAATGAAGAAAGAGCTGCGTGGAAAGAAATTTGACGACGATGATGAAGTCAAGTTGGCAATTTCGGCCTATTTTGACACCAAAGACAAATCATTTTTTTTCGATGGTATAAACAAGCTATTTGAGAGATCCGAAAAATGTATTAGGGTTAAAGGAGAATATATTGAAAAGGAAAAATAATTTGGTGTTTAATTTCAACCTCCTTCTCTCTCATTCCGCGAACTTATTGACCTCCCCTCGTATAGTGATTGATTTACAAATAAAAATATGATGGACGGAAGCAGCCCCTTCAACCGGAGCAGCATAACGCAACGTAGCCCTCCGCCCACGCCCAAGCGTCCACCCCCAGTGACAAACCAAGCAGACGATGGGGTTGAAATAGTGTCGACTTCGGAGATCTCCGGTTGGATGACTTCCATAGAACAATGCCTATCAGAGGTCTGCGCTATCTCGGCAGAAGGGAAGCTTAATTCGGAACAAAAGATCCGGATAAATAATCTTTGCCGTAAAGTCTCCCACGGTTCATCCCAAATGGCTGTCCAGTACCAGTCGTTAAAAGCACGAACCCTACTAGCACACCAAAATATACGAGCCTTGACTGAGAAGCAGGAATTGTCCCAACGACTACAGGACCTAAAAGAAAGCATAAAGGAATCATCGAAACCTAGCACAGAACCTATCTCTTTTGCCGACATGGTCAGAAAAACATCGGACAAATTCATCCGCCCGAGTAATTTAAGTGCTGTGGCTATCTATCCGAACGATAAGATGAAGTCGAGCGAGGAGACTAAAACCCTCGTTCAAAAAATTATAAGCCCTGAGCAGATGAAGCTGCACGTGAGAGGTTTGCGTAAAACCAGGAACGGTGGAGTGATAATTAGCACCGACAGCAAAGACGATATTATGAAGCTGAAACAATCAGAGCAGCTCACGACCTCTGGCCTTACCATTGACGAGCCTCAAAAACGCAAGCCTAGAATTGTGATCATAGGAGTGCCCACGAATATGCAAGAAGAGGAGGTCCTTAAGTGTATCTACCACCAGAACTTGGCTGAAAAGTTGCAAGGTACGTCTCTTGACCTATTTTTATCAAACATAAGGTTAAGTCATAAGTCAGGGAAGAAAGAAACAGAGACCTGTAATTATATCATTGAAGTGCCCGCACATTACCGCAAGGCCCTAATAACACAGGAGAGGGTCTTTATAAATTGGTCTTCTTGCCCTGTACGAGACTTTACACTCGTCACAAGGTGTTTCAAGTGTCAACAATATGGACATGCGGCCAAGACGTGTCGAGAGCCTATACACACTTGTGGACACTGTGGAATATCAGGGCACTCAACAAACGAATGTACGAAGAAAGAAGAACCGCCTAAATGTGCCACATGCCTGCACTACAAAAAACCGTCTAATCACAAGACTGGTGATCTTGACTGTCCAGCAAAAATCATGGCTGAAAAAAGGTACATTAATTCAGTAGATTATGAAGGCGCCTAGAGCGCCCTTAATTAACTATATTTAAGAACTCTATCCATTTATCAAAAATAAGTATGGCTGACTCTATAATCAATGACCTAGATAATTTCTCCGTATCCGAGTCAAAAATGTGTGACGTCGAGGACTGCAAACAATATCTAGTCCCTTACAATAACAACTCACTAACTATACTAACGCAAAATATTCGAAGTATTTTTAAGAACTTTGATAGTTTTAATACACTACAGCACAGATTGAACACGGATTGTGATATCCTTATCTTAACAGAGTGTTGGCTAGGTAAAAATAGACAGAATTTGCCGAAAATACCGGGCTATAATGTGTACAGCACTACGGTAAACTGCAATCAAAATGATGGGGTAGTGGTTTATGCACGAAATTCGCTAGATATTACCGTCGAGGAACCTAATATGGAAGACTGTAGTCGGCTCTTGGTTAAAATTGGGTCAAATATTGCAATACTAGCTGTATATCGGTCTCCTTCTTATAAAAATTTGAATAGTTTTTGTTTGTCACTAAACAATACACTTCAAACTTTAACAACATTTAATAGTATGATATTGATGGGAGACTTAAATATTAACATTCTTCCAGAAGACTGTGATACCATGGCACAGGAATACCTTAATCTATGTGCTTTTCGTGGCTTACTGCCCGCGCATACAATGCCTACATGTACCACTGGATCCTGTTTGGATCATGTCATGCTCAGAACCAAATATCCATCAATCACGTTAGTAACAAACTCCACAATTACCGATCATAGCGCTGTCCTACTAACCCTTAACCTAAAAACACGTAAGGTAAATAATGCAATACAAACAATTTCGAAATTAAATATAAATAAACTTGAAAACGATTTGTGCAAAATCGACTTTGACATAGTTTACAATTCTGTTGACGCGGACACAAGTATGTCATACTTAATAAAAAACGTCCAGCAAGCAATTCAGAAAAATACGTCAGTTATTCGATTGAATAATAAAAACAATAACATCAAGCCGTGGATAACGCCCGGCCTTATTCGATGTATGAGACACAGAGACAAACTGCATAAAAAGGCAAAAGCAAATCCGGGCAATTTAGTTTTACAATTAACATATAAAAGATATCGCAACTTTTGCAATAACCTTCTAAAAAAAGTGAAAAATATGTATGATAAAAACGAACTACAAAAAGCGGGTAATGATACGAAAAAAGTATGGAGATGCGTCAAGAATGTCACATACACATCTAACCAACGCGATACGTCTTCAGGTTTATTGCAAATGCATTCATCTCAGCTTGCAGCGGCAAATAGTGTAAATAAATTCTTTGTAAATATCGGGAAAAAACTAGCGAATAAAGTACAAAGCACAATTCCAATACCCCAAAATGGCACTAGCCACACAAACACTTCATTAAAGTCATTTATGTTGTTAGGAACAGATTCTGACGAAATAGAAAGAATAGTTATGGGTTTGAAGGATGACTGTGCTAGTAGTTGGGATCATATAACTAACAAAATATTGAAAAAATTCAAACATATTCTAATACCGCCGCTAACTCATATTTTCCAAAAATGCTTATCTGAAGGAATTTTTCCTAAATGTCTGAAAAAAGCCCTCGTCGTTCCTGTATACAAGTCTGGCAACAAAACCGATGTTACTAATTACAGACCGATTTCTTTACTACCCTCGATATCTAAGATATTAGAAAAAATTATAAACAAGAGACTGGTAGATTACTTAGAAAAACAGTCAATTTTGTCGAAAACACAATTCGGTTTTAGGCCTAAACTATCAACTGCCGATGCAGTGCATCAACTGACTGACTTCATAGTGCAGGAACTAGACAAGGGTAACCAGACGATAGGAGTTTTCCTTGACCTTTCCAAAGCCTTTGACACAGTTTCCATTCCTATCCTATTAAACAAGCTGGAAGCGATAGGTATAAGAGGTACTCAATATAAGTTACTGGCAAACTATTTAGATGAGCGAACCCAGTGTGTGAAGATAGGCAATGTCGTCAGCGATGATCTGAGAAATACTTCTTTCGGTATCCCGCAGGGAAGCAGTTTATCATCTTCCCTGTTCTTAATATATATTAATGACCTCTGCAATCTTCAATTAGTCGGAGGAAAAATCATATCATACGCTGACGACACCGCGCTACTATTTTCGGCAAATACCGAAAATGAGGTCTTTGAATACGCACAACGAGGCTTCAATATTGTAAATGTCTGGCTACAGCAAAACCTACTTACATTAAATGCTGAGAAGTCAAACTTTATTAAATTCTCTATGCGCAATACAAATTCGGCTTCGCCAACATTGTATGCCCATCAATGTAAAAACCCCGAAGATGACCTGTGCCAGTGTCCCTGTATAACTAAAACAAGTTACATAAAGTATCTGGGTATTATAATTGATGAAACTTTTACTTTCAGACATCATATCGAGGCTCTATATAGTAGAATGCGCAAGTTAATATTTATTTTCAAAAAAACTCCGTTCCATTGCAGATTATAAATTAATCAAACAAGTTTACTTTGCCCTATGCCAGTCAATAGTAACGTATTGTATCACGTCATGGGGCGGAGCAGCTAAAACGGCTATGCTAAAAATCGAGCGAGCCCAGAGAGCAATATTAAAAGTGTCAACCTTCCGCTCATTTCTCTATCCTACAGACCTCTTATATCAATCCTGCAACGTATTAACAGTTCGTCAATTATTCATATTAAACATAGTACTGAAACAACACACTGCACTACCATACCGCACTGAAATCACTAACAAACGACGTAAAGACATTGTTTGCACTCAACATACTGCTACGTATCGGGCCTTCTCATCCAGGTTCTTTTTGTTTCTTGGACCACTACTTTATAATAGAATAAATGCAAAGTGTTATATATATCCTCTGACCTACAGAAATTGTAAAAAGAATCTCCAGCAGGCCCTACAAAGCATGTCTTATGAAGATACGGAGGAATTATTAAGAGCATTGGTTTAACATGGATATTGGAAGTCAGTAAACATCGTTGTAGGTATTATATATAATAGACTAGCGTACCTAATAGATTTAAGTTCATCAGAGTACTGATGCCTTTAACAATATTTTATACAATCTGTACTTAGTTTAGAATAGTAATGTGATTATTTAAGGTAAATTATTTAAGAACTATTACGCCTGAAACACAGGAATATTCCTAGTTCAGGCACATGGCAAATTACTCCATTATGTTAATTTAGACTTAAGTTTTTGTTACTTATGTTTTTTCAATAAAGATTTATTATTTATTTATTATTATTTATTATTACAATATTATAGTTTGTTCCGTGCGCTATATTTACGTTACGGAATCAAAAAGGACCGAGTGCGAAAAACGTAGCGGGCGGCGGCAGCGGTTCCTCCACCGACCGCTATGTGCGACGCGTAGCACGCAGTGTTGCCAGTATGATTTCCCAAAAAAGGACGGTTGACTTTCTGAAAAGGTACGGTTTTTAACTTCAAGGTACGGTTGGGTCGGGATCATCATCATCATCATCATCATCAGCCTGTATATAAGCTGGATATAAACCTTCCCCAATGCCTTCCACCAGATACGATCCTCCGACTTCCGAATCCAGCCGCTCCCAGCCGCTTTCTTAAGGTTATCGGACCATCTAGAAGGAGGGCGCCCAACACTTCGTCGTACTACGCGCGGCCTCCACTCTAATACCTTCTTCCCCCATCTGCCATCACTTACTCGGCAGATGTGACCGGCCCATTGCCACTTCAGTTTACAAACTCTGAAGGCTATGTCGACAACTTTAGTTCTCCGTCGAATTTCTTCGTTCCGGATTCGATCCCGCAGAGAAACCCCAAGCATAAGCCCTCTCCTTCGCTCGCTGCGCGACCTTTAGCCTGTGGACCAGTCCGACCGATGGTCAGTGTCCAAGTCTCTGCACCTTATGGTCATCGCAGGGAGAACGCACTGGTTGAAGACTTTAGTCTTTAGTCTTCAACCAGTCCAGTCGAATGCGTCTATCGATCTCTTTGTTGAAATTACCCCGGCCAAGCCCAACCTGGGTCGGGATACTTCTGCAAAAACTACTTAGATCAGTTTTTTTTTCCTTCGAGTTGGCTGTCTGCGACCATTTTCGATTCCCTATCGCTTTTTTTCCAACCAATGCATTGGTTGGAAAAAAAGCAATAGGGAATCGAACATAAAGACACCTCATTGCAGTATTCAAAGTTCTCGACAGGGCGCGCTGGAGTTGTCTTTTGGAATCATTTTGAATTTGAAAATATTTTTAATATCAGAAGAGTATTTAAACATTTTTACACAAACAGAGAAATTGTAGATGTTTGAAGGAAATAAAAATCGTTATTATTCATTAAGTGGGAATTTCATGTAACTTAAGTAAATATATAAATTAGCAACGAAAATCGTATGAATTTACTTAAATTATTTATGAAGATTGATAATCTGTTTGAATATATTCCAATTAGTAAACAATAATAACATTATAATTTAAATTTTTGAACTCATTAATACACTTCTTACTCCATTCAATAATTGATAATTAATTATTGAATCGAGTAAGGCTTGAATTAATAAGTTTCAAAATTTAAATACAAACTGAGCTTAGAGAAAAATTTAAGATCAAATTAGCTCTGAAACTTTGGATCTAATTAGATCTCAATGATGGGATTTTTTTTTATCTAATTAGATCCTTTTAGATATTTTTCAATTTTTCTAAATCTACTCAGATCTAAGTAAATTGTAGTCAATTGTAGATCTAAGTTTATCTGAATAGATTGAGATTTATTTCAACAAATGTAGATATTTCTAAAAATATTTCATTTGATTTACAAATTCTTTTTAGATCTAAAAATATCAAATTACATCTAAAATTTTTTACCGGTATTATAATTCAATTAAACAAAAATATTGTAATTTAGTTTCAAGTTTCTGACCGGTATGTAAACAACAGAATTTCGCACACTTGTTTAAAAACAATAAAATTAAACAATACTTTTTGTTCCTTTAAATATACCATATCCTTTTGAATATTCGATTCCCTATCGCTTTTTTTCTCCAACCTATGGTCGCAGACAGCCAATTCGAAGAAAAAAACCTGATCTAGTTCTTGCAGAAGTATTCCGACCCGTACGGTTTTGCTAAAATGTTGAAAAATGCTACAGTCTAACTCATATTAGCCAAAACATGTTGTATGTCAAAACAAATATGAAAATAATGTTTTAGGAACTAAGAAAATCCCATCTAGGTAATTTGTGTCCATATTTTAGTGTCAAATGTGACAGAGAGTTGAAGAAAGTATGAGTTATTATTTTTTAGAAAGAAAAAACAGGTTTATGAGGTTAAGGTTTATAGTAAACCACGGGACTAAACTTGGACTAATCTAAGTAGGGACTTAATTTGTTATTTAATAATAAAACTTCAAAATGAGTAACTAACAGCCAAACCAACTGAACCGAAACGAAAAGATTTGTTTGTAAACAGCCCCCTCACTTATCATGTAAGCCGATAGACCATAAACAGACGAGATCAAATTATCCCTATCCCTATCGCTCTTTTTAAAAGTACATACTTGTGAGAATGAGTTATCTTTAGTTCGATCTCGGTTCCAGACTGAATCTAATAGACATCGGTGATAGTCCCGCAGATTAGATTCTGTTTTTTCTGTTTTTTTTTTAAATTCATCGCTCCTGTGGAAGGAAGGCAAGGAATGTAATCCAAACAGCTAAGTCTCTTTTGGTTGGAAGAAAAAAGTTTTTTGAACGCAAATTCAGAATGTTGAGAAAAACAGGAAAAGGCGTTTTTTTTTTTGTTTTTTACCCTTTGTAGTTTGTAGTGAAAAATAAATCACTAATATAGAAAAGGTACGAAAAAGGTACGGTTGTAGTACGGTTGTGTGATGAATAGTACGGAAAACCGTACTTTTTGGTACGGTCTGGCAACACTGGTAGCACGACAACGACACTGAACGTGACTGAACGAACTGACAGACAACTGACACTCCGTTGTTCCGCGCACCAAATCGTCCTGTCACTCTAGCCAAGTGTAATTCGTAGCGTAACGAACGTTAGATAGATCACGTGACATTTGTCAATTCTCATAATAAAATGTTCGATTTTGACAAATGTCACGTGATTTTACGAATTTACGATCCGAAATTACGATTCTACGAATTACGCTTGGCTAGGGGGGCTGAGCGGTCCTGTAAATGACGCTTGGCTGTGTGCGTGCGCCGATTTGGGCGCTAGTATGAAGTTAAAGTACTGGTTGTATTTCTATGCCGTGGTAATACTGTAATAAATCCTAACGCGTTTTATTTGATTTATCTATTTATAAACATTGATTTAACACGTTGAGGGACACAACGTCATTAAGCGGCCCTAGGAATTCAATATGACACGACACAACGTTCATGGACGATCGAGATTGAACTTTGTTAGATGCCACATCGTCGCTGAGCGGCCAACGATAATTTGGATAATAAGGGTGTGACGTAGTAGTGTCACATTGCCAGCTATTTAAGCCCCGTAGTGTCACATCGTAAAAAATGACCAAGTCTTTAAACTTACCACACGCACACATACATAGTATGCGTCATGACA
The DNA here is from genome assembly GCA_937001555.2 of Hypsopygia costalis. Classification (NCBI taxonomy): domain Eukaryota; kingdom Metazoa; phylum Arthropoda; class Insecta; order Lepidoptera; family Pyralidae; genus Hypsopygia; species Hypsopygia costalis. Next base: position 5,012,250 of record OW443355.2, read on the forward strand.
CATCGTCGTGAGGCGGGGAAACAAATTGTATGAAAAATTCGTGTGTCTATTTGAATGAGTTTCATATGCCCGCTCAACGTTGTGTCCCTCAACGTATGTATCTCACAAATTATTAAATTGTTACCCAATCGCTGATCATGACATGAGTAAGGGTTGGATAAAATTGATTTATCTAATCAGTGTAAAGTAAGTTGATGATTTATCATTTATTTGTAAGAAATGTTGGTACGTATATTGACGAGACCAGTGGTCGAATGGCTAGCAATAGGTATTTTGACTCAGAGGTCACAGGTTGGATCCCTGCAGAAGACAAACATTTGTGTAGATGAACATGTCTGTTTGTCTTGGTCTGGGTATTTTCTATGTATAATAAAATAAATAAATAATAAATAAAAAAAATAAGCGCAAAAGCTTGTACTATGTGTACAAGCTTTGCGTTTAATTTGGGGCTAGAAGGCGCTGTGTAAATTGTCCAGAAATATTTATAGAAAATAGAATATCAGTTCACTGTCAAAATACGCATTGGTTTTGCTAAATTTTTCATGCGCGAAATTCGTGGAAATTACAATTATTTGGGTTATTATACTGTATTGAAATTTTAAAGTTAATTTTACTTTTTCCAATGCGATATTTGTACTAAATTTTAAAGGGCATGAAATGCAAAAAGGTATATTTAATTAATAAAATGTGTCATCTAAGAGTGGTTGATTCATCGACGTGAATAATAATTCCTGTAATGAAAACAGTGATGACGACTTGACATTATACCTTAGACATTTACTAACTCTGTTTTAAAGCATTTATAAGTATTATGAACCTAATAATCACTATTTTAGAACTTTAAGATCTACAATAACCGTAATGTAGAGTATTTATACTCTTTCAGAAGTACAGTGGCGCTTGAAATCTCCTTTCTATCCCCTAAGGAGTTAATACAGAGTTCAAAATATTATATTTTATTACCTATCAAATAGTTTTACGTTTGAATAAAAATTCAAAGTAAATTATTATACAGTTAAGACGTCTACGTTTCATTTCTCAACAAAGTTTTTACTATTTACTAATAGCATGGCTCTTCTGCCAGGGGGGTTTTGCCCTATCTAAGATTTAGGCCGGTCTACCCTTTCAGTATCACTTATATTGACTATACAGGTCCGACTACTATTATTTAAACTTTACCTTTTTAAACATTGTTTCCCAGTAACAACAAAATCTAGATTCTGCGGCTTCGCGATGACTTTCTTTGGAGTAGAATTATTGGAACTCGGCGCTGTGTTTACTGGAGACTTTGGTTTCTTTACTTCTTTCTCCTTCTTCACGCTGTTTCTTCTAGACTGGGTTGTGGAGTTTCTTCTAGAGCCAGGTCTACTCTTCGGTGTGTCATCGTCTTCTTGTCTACGTTCTGTACATGGTCTCTGCATTGCTTATGGAACTGAAAAAAGAAACAACTTTCTTAGTAGAATTTTCTTTCAATTGGTAAGAGATAGAGATAGACTGTCTATTTAAGACAGTTTTTAGAAGTCTATCACGGCGTCTTGCGCAACTTTTATGTGACTGAGTTTGTGCCAACGCCTTTATGCGAATGTTCTACTGCAAATTGCAAATCATGAATTCTAACGGAACAAAAGCAAATCTCTAGGAGTGTTTTCTTTGGCACCGAAAGACAAATAAGCTTCACTTGACTGTGACTTATCTCTTTAGGCTTTACATGAGATACAGCAATATGGCCTTATTTGACGAGCACGGTGGCGTAGCGGTCAATGACGCGGCTTCGACACCAACGCTCGTGGGTTCGATTCCCACATAGGACAAACATTTGTGTGCATGAACATGTCTGTTTGTCTTAGTCTGGGTGTTTTCTATGTATCATGAGTATGTGTTTACAAAAAAACGTATTTACGTATGTTTATCAGTTGTCTAGTACCCATAACACAAGCTTCGCTAACTTTGGGGCTAGATGGCGCTGTTACCAAGAGGGGAAGTCAAACTTCAAAAGCTTCCTGCACCTACTAATTTCTTTTATTTTTAATTCGTTGTGAATTCCAAAGCGGCCATAGTTTTACCCCCGCGACTGCATTGAACTTCATTGCCTTTTTAGTGGTTGTTGCAGTTAATCCTGGCTATACAGGAGGCGCTGTGTGAATGTGTGGTGTGATTCTAAGCAGAGGTATAATCATTATAATAATAAGAGATATAGCAGTTGCGAAACATGGTGGAGTACGACTACCATGTTTCTCAACTGCGGGTTGGCACAGGCCAGTGGTTTACGCTTCGTATATCTTTATAGAAATCCTTACTATTAAACGAAGACACATATATAAAATTAAATAAATACATACATATAATAAATACTCATTTAATAATGAAGTATGATTAGAATAACACTTTTGCAAAAACGCCTGAACATTTTCTTATAGCACGAATGAGCAAGTTGACAATATTGTTTGACATTCGATCAGGCAACCAACGGCTCGCCTCAATCTTTTTTACTTATAAGTGTACGTTTTAGAGGGTAAAATTACTTTCTTTTTTATATACCTAATGCCATTCTATTAGGTTAATTTAATGATTATTGAAATGCGGCCAGCCTTTTGGTCACAATCCCCGAAAATTTACGGAAGAATTAATAGAGTTATATTTTTTATATTTGTATTTTAGTTGATAATTTAGTTATTTATATGTAATTTAGACACTGACTTTGACCATTGGACTGGTCCACAGGCTAAAGATCGTGCAGCGAGCGATGGAGAGGGCTATGCTCGGGGTTTCTCTGAGGGATCGAATTCGGAACGAAGAAATTCGACGGAGAACCAAAGTTGTCGACATAGCCTTCTAAGTTTGCAAGCTGAAATGGCAATGAGCCTGTCACATCTGTCGAGTAAGTGATGGCAGATGGGGGAAGAAGGTGTTAGAGTGGTGACCGCTCATAGGACGACGAAGCGTTGGACGCCCTCCTTCTAGATGGCCCGATGGCTTTAAGAAAGCGACTGGAAGCAGCTGGATGAGGAAAGCGGAGCATCGTATTTGGTGGAAAGCATTGGGGAAGGCCTATATCCAGCAGTGGGTAGATACAGGCTGATGATGATGATGATATGTAATTTTAGTTTTTTTTTGATAGTAATAAACCGAGCATCATCTAAAATTATAAAACTGGGCGACTATTAAACTAACTCGGCGACTAAAGTTGGAATAAACATACCAAACCTAACCTAACCTAGCATTTCAGTGACCCATTATAGTAGTTTTCTTTTTTTTTATTAGGTAATATATCGCACATTTATTTCAAAACCAACACCATACAAAATTTGTATAATGATAGAGACATTACTTTATGAGAGTCCTATTTTTCGAACTGTGAAGTTGTGGAATCAACTTCCTCCAGCGGTATTCCCAAATAAATACGACATGGGGGCCTTCAAGAACAGAGTCAATATTTCCCATAAAAGGCTGGCAACGGATCGGTGACCCTTTGGTGTTGCTGATTTCTATGGGCGGTGGTGATTGCTTTCCATCAGGTGACCCGCATGCTCGCTTGCCCCCCTCTCATATAAAAAACAAAAAAAAAAAAAACATTGTCACTATTCTTTGATAGCAAAAATTATAGGGTAAATATATCGTGTACATAAGAAGAAAATATATATTGTACATTTACCACATTGATTTACGTTTATATGTTGATTTAGCAATTTTTTTCAATTTCAGATAGCGTCACTATTGTTTTAAGAGTGCGATATTATGTAGTGATATCGAGTATGTAAAACTTTTTACATTTATTTTAGTTTTAGGTTAGTTTTATTTAGTTTTAGGTACTTCTGGTATATAGATGTTATTTTTTATACTACGTCGGGTGGCAGACAAGCATACGGCCCGCCTGATGTGAAGCGGTTACCGTAGCCATATTAACGCTTGCAACATAAAATATTGGTCGCGCGCCGCCACCCCCGCTGCCAACGCAGCATCTCCTTCCCTTTTTTCTGGTGACCTCACTCACTCGCAGGAACACAACAACCCTCAAGGAAATTGTTATTTGGCTGAGGTATTCTGTGAGGTAGAGGTACATTCCCTAGTAGGGTAGCTTACAATTACGCTCCCTACCTCTCTTTTCGCCAGAGCTTCGTTTCTCAGTCAGCAGGGTGCACCACGTGCTGGTGAAGTTGGCTTTGGTTCAAAGATCTTGATGAACCACTTACACCCCAAAATATTTAATATATAATACATATTACATAATAAGATGTATTTTATGTATTATTTTATTAATTGAAAGAACTAAATAAACTATGTAAATTATTAGATATGTAAGCATGAGGGTATATGTGAATAGGCTTGTTGCCCATGTCACAAAATTATAAAAACTCTCTATCAGTAACGTAAAATACATAAAACTAGAACGATCTGCGATCTTAAAATTTTAATAACTTATGTACGACGTGTTTTATGTTCGGTCAAAGTTTGGTGGGAAAGTCCATTTTAAAGGTATGAAATTATAAAAAATAAATATTACCATTGTAGAAACAATAACAAATACTATAACTTTTGTTACGGCACTGGCTACATAAACGCAATATTTAACATGGCTGTCGTACAAATTTCAGATTTAATGCATATAAAATAGTACGGTGTGACGTCATAACGTGGTGGCCTTTTGTATGGAGCGTTTTCGGGATAGTCCAAAATTGTGATCTTCAAGTTATCATATCTCGAGAAGTTTTTATGCAATCGAAGTAATTATTTCACCTATATTTATATTATTGTGAGGTCTATATATAACAAATCGAAAAAAAAAAATGGGATACAAGCCTTCGGCGTACGGGGCCTGTCATCCTAACGTCTTATTATAATAAATCAGTGTGCGTTTGTTAGTACCTCCGCCCGCGTCCTAGTAAATACGTAACATTAATAAAATATGTTTCATATATTTCAAAATAAAATTATTATATTCAAATTATGTGGAGTAACACGACCTTTTCCAAGTCAACATGAGAGCAGTGCTTGTTAAAATCGATATTGTTATTTATAAACGTGCCTACGGTAGAGTGCGCCCGTGGACGCATGGCCGATCAAACGTGTGGTAAAGGATTGATACATCTTTCACAACTATAAACATAATATCGTTGGAATAAACAGAGAAACCACCCGAGGGGTACGTGAATCCCTCTTTTATACAATGTCGGGTGGTAATAAAGTATACGGCCCGCCTGATGTGAAGCGGTTACTGTAGCTCTCTGTATGATTAAGTTAAATAAAATTAGAATTCGATTTCAAAGAATTCGATGCGTGCATCATGTGTCACCTGCTGGAAAGCTATCGCCACCGCGTCACATGGATATCATCAACACCAAGTGGTCGCCTATCCGTTGCCAACCTATATTCCTTCCTTTCTTTCTTTCTGGTGACCTCACTCACTCGCAGGAACACAACAACCCAACCCAAAGGAATTGTTGTGTCACTGCGGTATTCTGTGAGGTGGAGGTACTTCCCCAGTCGGGCAGGTTATACATACGCTGTACCCTACCTCTCTTATGCCATAGCTTCTTTCGCAAGTCCGCACCGTGCTACCGTGTAAGCCCGTATCTTCGCCTGTGTTACCTATCTTCGCCTAATTTCAATTATGTTGAATTTTCCAAAAGATTTATAGCGCAAATGGCGCATAAAAATCCTAAATAGTAAGTAATTTTCGTGTATAGCGACATTTTGTAGAGAAATTGTAGCTAACTTCACTTTACTGGCGACCAATGCATTTCATACGTGGGATTGTCGTGACGTTTTTTCTTGGCGGTGTTGTAACTTCAGTTTTAAGCAGTGATATATAACAGGTAATGCTGAACTTTTAATTTTATTGTAATCTATAACTAATTTCTTTTCATATGACATTATTATTTTATGCCTAAGTTGTGTCTAGATGTCTTAATTGTTTAAAATATTTTTCAGATGATGGCGGCAGCTATCTTGTTGCCAAACTTCGCCCACCCCTAGGGTTGTCAATTCCTGTTCTAAGTTTTTTTTGTGCCTTCTATGTGATCATCTTTGCAAAAAGGTCTAGTAGTATTGAGTTAAATGTAGAATAATCAGTTAATATTAAAGATTAAAAAAAACATTGGCGTATACCTATATTTTTTTATACAATAAAATTTTAAATTCGGAAAGTTGAAATAAAGTATTTTTAAACATTGATAGAAAAATAAACACTTCTACTTGTTTGTGACATAGATATACTAATACTTGCAGATGATTCCCAATTAAATAATAGTTATAATCAATTTATACCATGGAATGCCATATTTATTTTAAACTTTATAGAATTGCGAATATTTCGGAAACTAAAGGTCGATCACTAATTCTCTTTTCTTGGACGCCTGCCTATAACTAAAAGTTAATTAATTACCAAAAATAATTTCCTATGTCTGGGGCTGACATAAATGAGACTGATTTAATGTACCTATAAGATAATTGTTGGTTCAAAAATGTAAGACAAACTTTTTTTGCTGTAATTTTTAAAATACCTTTTTAAAAATTACAGCAAAAAAAGTTTACGATTTTAAATTATATACGATTTTAAATTTAATCATAATATTTTTAAGACTACAATTTTGTACCTACTTATTGAAAAATATACCTACCTTTTGACTTTTTAAAATAAATAAATACTTAAGTTTATGTAACCTTATTTATTTTTTACTCACAAAACAGTTATCCTCCTTTATTTTGCAGTTAGGTAAGGTCACATGATTTTTGGCAGCCCTATCAACATTTCATCAAACGTATGAAGCTAACTTCAGACAGTTACCTATCTTCGCCTGCCATACATTTTTTAAAGAAAATACGACATTATTTTACTATCAGTAAGGTGCTTATTCACCTGTCACATACTACGTTATTTAGACTCTTTTAAACCAACAAAATGTTTATTATTGACGTTGCAGCATACCTAGGCAAAGTTAGGGGAAAATATCCATACTTCGCCTACTATATTTGTGACCAAATTATTGCCACTTAGACAATGAAATTTAGAGCGTCAATAGTCTATTCTACTAGCCACAGATACGAAAAATTGTTTTTCATTCAATGTTACTCAAAATACTTTAAAATCTGAAAAATATTTTTAAAAAAGTGTCAAAACCCAGGCGAAGTTACGGGTTCCGACGGTACATAAGGCCTCTTGTACACGCAGAAATTTCACCGTGTCTACTGTAGATAGGACCAATTCATCATGTAGGTAGGTACACAACAAGAATTTTGTCGGATCTAGGCACGAAAACCACCGCAGCAAAACGACGCGCGTCATGTCTAGCGCAGACAAGATTTTTTTCTTGGTCAGCGCGGAAGCAGTGTACACAGTTCGTGTGTAGAAACGACACGAATTCTTGCATAGGCCCGGCGACTTTTGTTAGCGTGTACAAGAGGCCTAATAGTTACTTTGTCAATGGTCTCCTGGCATCCTGAAGCTATGCTCTCAGCGTTTCGACTGTCAGTAAGAACCATTGTTATGTGGACAATTTACATATTTTTTTTTATGTACAATTCTCTTAATTCACGGATCAAGCCCGGTCATTTAAACGGCGTAGGCGGGGATATAGATCCAACACGTAGAGGCCCCTTTGAGAAGTTTGATGTAATGTTGTCATTGATAGTTTAACTCAATGAATGTTGTACGCCCGCCGTAACCCCCTTCATGATATATCCATGGAACGATATACCCATGAGTAGGTCTCGGCAGGCAGATTATTGGACTATTTATCTCTCTTAATTCACGGGTCAAGCCCGGTCATTTGATAGGCATACGCGGGGATATAGATCCAACACGTAGAGGCCCCTTTGAGAAGTTTGATGTAATGTTGTAGGCCCGCCGTGACCCGCTCCAGGATATATCAATGGAACGATATACCCATGAGCAGGTCTCGGCAGGCGTTGAGACTATTGCGAAGTGTGATGGAAAATAAATGGGCTATGGAGATGAGATCTGGGTAAACATAATACCGGGCTATTACAGAAGAGGGACGGACGCCTGCCATAACTGCTTTTATTGCTAGTTATTTGCGGCAGGCGGTGGCTTGCCACTCACTAGATGGGCCTCCGAAATGCCAGGAAATCGGCCGGAGGCAACACCGGTTATTTATTTGGACTATTTATTATTATGTAATATATTAAATGAATAATTCATTTAATCAAGAGCTGCGACAATTTGAATGTACATTATTCTATTATTTTGAATTGGTATTTAATTATTATAAATATGTAGTATTTTATATTATTGATATTTTTGTACTGTAATTTATAATTTTGATCTATATAATATATAAAAATGAATCTTAATTTAGGGGCCATCCATAAATTACGTCACACGTTAAGGGGGAGGGAGGGGCTCGACGAAGTGTGATATTGTGTGACAAGGTCCTAAATTTCGTGACGTAACATTTCAAAATCTATTAGGAGCCTTACACACTGCGACTTTTAGCATCGATGTTGTCGCGATGTAGCATTGATGCAGTCGCAAATGGTCCACCTTTACACACTTGCGCTACTTTAGCATCGATGTAGTCGCGATACAGTCGCAATGCTGTCGCGATGCAGAAGCTGGCCAATGGAACTGTAGCGATGCAGTATCGATGCAATCGCGATGCAGCATCGATGCTGTATCGCGTTAGCATCGCGACTGTATCGATGCTAACGTGAGCAACGAAACGTATATTTTGATCAGTCATTCGTTGACTGCCACACAGCGCGATGAGTTCGATTGAAACTGTTTTAATCACGCTCTCTGTATTATTACTTTTAAAAAAGAATCGTAAACGCAAACAGAGGAAGTATTGGGTCCACCCATTTATCGATACACACACGCGACAGCATCGATGCTAACGTGCATTAGTATCGATACAGTCGTGCGTTAGCATCGATACACACGCGCGTTAGCATCGATACACACGCGCGACAGCATCGATGCAAAAATCTGTTACTGCTGGTGTCGCGATGCTGTCGCGCGTTTCAAAAACGCGCGACAGCATTGATGCTAAAAGTCGCAGTGTGTAAGGCCCCTTTACCCTTGGTTACGACATCTCGCGGGAACGAACCAATTTAGCTATTTCTTTTTATGTTGTATTTGTCAGGAAAAGGTCCTTGAGAGAAAAAAATAAGGAAGAAGAAGGAAAATTAGAAAATTTAAGAAAACTGAAAGATCGTATTTACTTTCCTGATATAACTTTATGTCATTTATCAGAACTGTCAGTCATTCGACAGATTGCGAGAAACCAATGTACTGCTACTACTGTTTAAGGCACTTGCGGACACGGTGATCAGCTATGGCTTGAGTACTGAGCAGCTATAGTAGGACATCTAAAACGTGTACTAAGGATGTCTATAATCTTCAATCAAGAATTTCTAAAACCATAATGCCACTTAATAACAGAAAAAGGTATAAAAATAATGACGCAGCCATATAGAACGGGCGCTGTATGGAGTTGAGTGTGCAAAATATGAGGACCGCATTCTATAAACAGTTTTGAATTCAGAAAAGCTTGTAGAATATGATTCTGAATGTTGCCAGGAAGTTTCTTGGTCCAATTTTTTTTTATACCCCATTCCCTTGGATATCTTGTAAATGGACTGAACAAATGCTTTACAACAATTTTAATCATTGTTTTATTGAAAATTTTCAATTGTTTCTTATGATTAAAGATACTTATAGCTACTAAGTGGAAATAAAAAAACAAAAAAAAAATTGTTGAAAAAAATATATATTACATAAAAGGATATTTTATGTATTTTTTTTTATAAAAAGAAATGATTACATAAAATGATTACAAAAATCTTATCGATCGACATATACGATTCTCTTTTGAAAAAAAAAAAAGAAAACTGCTCTGCCGTGTTTCTGGACATACAAACAGCCTTTGATAAGGTGTGGCACAAAGGCCTCCTGTGCAAGACAAGGACATCTCTACCCCATAGCTATTATCTAGGGTAACTCGTACTAACTTTGGCATCCCCACAGTCATTGGCACTTTAACCTTTAAACAGAGATATTAAGAATTGTCATGGCAATACAATACGTACTCTGTTATTTTTAAAATCTAGCATTGCAACACTTTAACAATTTTATAATAGACTTTTATAACAGATTATTATGGCAACACAGCATTAAAAAAAAAGAACGCTCGTAAGGCATGTTGTTTTTTCCCGCAAATTTTAACGGATTCGACAAAGAAGAGGTATGTAAAAACCATTGTTTTTTTATGATTTTGACTTAGTAAAAGGTGGGAAATATTTTCATTGTATTAATTCTAAGTAATGTTACCGTTTTTATTTATATTTTCCTTATTTTTGGTAACACACCTCAATTTATTAGTGTGCCAACTATTGGTCAAGTAGCTTATATGGAAGTGCAATTATTTGGCACCTGTGCCAATCACTACATTTTACTTTTTATTTTTTTTCTTATGTTTTTTATAGCCAATTAAATTAAATTTTAGAATATATTAATATCACAGTTCAAAAATGTTTTTCGTTTCTTTCTTCACAATTGTTAGCACTGCCAATCATTGTACTTTAGGTGGTGCTATTCACTACATTTTCGTGTGTGCCAATCATTGCAACGGTTAGCAGCAGTGCTAATTATTATATTATTTCCAATGCCAATCACTGGCGTATTTTATAAAATATCGAAACTAGTATAATTATTGTCATGCTATGCTGGCAATACACACAATATTCACAAGAATGTAAGAAAAATAAAGAAAACTTATTGAATCAAAATTAGCGATGTAACGACTCGACTTTTTAAACCGATTCAAACCGATTTGAGCATAAACCGAGTTGCGTCGATTAGCGCGTCTACTAAACCGATTTGGCCGAGTCGAAAGCGATATAACGACTCGACTTTTTAAACCGATTCAAACCGATTTGAGCATAAACCGAGTTGCGTCGATTAGCGCGTCAGCGCGTCTTGCGTCTACTAAACCGATTTGGCTGAGTCGAACTTACTTACGCATCTCGCTCGCGTCACTCTGCGCGCATTCGCGCGCCTGTCGATTCGAGTTTATACTAGTGATGTGTCGTCGACGGGTTTGCCGTCAACGAAACGAGACCGTTTATCCACAACGTTAAACTAGTTAAAAAAAAACGTGTGGCACTCGAGGACTGCCACGGTAAAGCTATTGCATTATTTATCAACATAGGCAATTATAATTATTTATTTATTTGTTTATTTATTTATTTAGCTTGTTTGCCCGTTTGACCGTTTGCTCGTTTAGCCGTTTGGCCGTTGGCCCGTTTGGCCGTTTGCCCGTCTGCTCGTTTGCTCAGTTGGCCGTTTGCCCGTTTGGCCGTTTTACTGTTTGCTCGTTTGCCCGTTTGCTCGTTTGGCTGTGTGACCGGTTGGCTGTTTGCCTGTTTGGCCGTTTGCCCGTTTGGCCGATTGCCCGTTTAGTCGTTTGCCCGTTTGCTCGTTTACTTGTTACAATATTTTATTTATTTGTTTATTTATTTATTTATTTATTTATTTAGCTTGATTGCTCGTTTGCCCGTTTGGCCGTTTGACCGTTTGCTCGTTTAGCCGTTTGGCCGTTGGCCCGTTTGGCCGTTTGCCCGTCTGCTCGTTTGCTCGTTTGGCCGTTTGGCCGTTTGCTTGTTTGGCCGTTTGGCCGTTTGTTCGTTTGGCCGTTTACTCGTTTGGCCTTTTGCTCGTTGGCCGTTTGGCCGTTTGCCCGTTTGGCTGTTTGCTCGTTTGCTCATTTGGCCGTTTGCCCGTTTGGCCGTTTGACCGTTTGCTCGTTTAGCCGTTTGGCCGTTGGCCCGTTTGGCCGTTTGCCCGTCTGCTCGTTTGGGCGTTTGCTCGTTTGGCCGTTTGCCCGTTTGTTCGTTTGGCCGTTTGCTCGTTGGCCGTTTGGCCGTTTGGTCGTTTGTTCGTTTGGCCGTTTGGCCGTTTGCTCGTTTGGCCGTTTGGCCGTTTGCCCGTTTGGCTGTTTGCGCGTTTGCCCGTTTGCCCATTTGCTCGTTTGGCCGTTTGCCCGTTTGGCTGTTTGCGCGTTTGCCCGTTTGCCCATTTGCTCGTTTAGCCGTTTGGCCGTTGGCCCGTTTGGCCGTTTGCCCGTCTGCTCGTTTGCTCAGTTGGCCGTTTGCCCGTTTGGCCGTTTTACTGTTTGCTCGTTTGCCCGTTTGCTCGTTTGGCTGTGTGACCGGTTGGCTGTTTGCCTGTTTGGCCGTTTGCCCGTTTGGCCGATTGCCCGTTTAGTCGTTTGCCCGTTTGCTCGTTTACTTGTTACAAACGACCAAACGAGCAAACGGCCAAACGGGCATACGGCCAAACGGGCAAACGACCAAACGGCCAAACGGCCAACGAGCAAACGGCCAAACGGGCAAACGGCCAAACGAGCAAATGGGCAAACGGGCAAACGCGCAAACAGCCAAACGGGCAAACGGCCAAACGAGCAAATGGGCAAACGGGCAAACGCGCAAACAGCCAAACGGGCAAACGGCCAAACGAGCAAACGGCCAAACGGCCAAACGAACAAACGACCAAACGGCCAAACGGCCAACGAGCAAACGGCCAAACGAACAAACGGGCAAACGGCCAAACGAGCAAACGCCCAAACGAGCAGACGGGCAAACGGCCAAACGGGCCAACGGCCAAACGGCTAAACGAGCAAACGGTCAAACGGCCAAACGGGCAAACGGCCAAATGAGCAAACGAGCAAACAGCCAAACGGGCAAACGGCCAAACGGCCAACGAGCAAAAGGCCAAACGAGTAAACGGCCAAACGAACAAACGGCCAAACGGCCAAACAAGCAAACGGCCAAACGGCCAAACGAGCAAACGAGCAGACGGGCAAACGGCCAAACGGGCCAACGGCCAAACGGCTAAACGAGCAAACGGTCAAACGGCCAAACGGGCAAACGAGCAATCAAGCTAAATAAATAAATAAATAAACAAATAAATAAATAATTATAATTGCATAAGTTGATAATGCGCTGACGCGCTAATCGACGCAACTCGGTTTATGCTCAAATCGGTTTGAATCGGTTTAAAAAGTCGAGTCGTTACATCGCTTTCGACTAATCGGTTCAAACCGATTCAAATCGGTTCAAATCGCGATTTCGTCGATTCGGTTTGGAATCGACTTGCATGAATTGTCTAACCGATTCAATTCGGTTTGACAAAATTCCAGATCGTAACATCTCTAATCAAAATGTTCAATTTACTCAAGCCATATCCAACCAAACCAAACCAAACATTTTATTCTCCCTAAGCCTATAAGGAAAGTAGCTGATAGGTGGGACACTTTTCGAAATGAACTAGAATTGTTCAAATTTTTAAATGACGAGCCGGTACCAGTATTATATTTTTTTCGATATTTTTTTACAGTTTTAATTAATAAAAATGTGCCATAATTACATACTAAGATGGGTGCCAATTACTAGTAAGTTAGTGCCAATAATTGTGCTGTAAGTGCCAATGACTATACTTTTGGATATTTTTAAATGTTTTCTATTTTTTTTTAATAAAAATGTTTCCTTTTCGTACTAAATGTGTTTTTATTTTAATAACAATACATTAAAGAATACCTTTAATGTCGTAAATTACGTCTAAATATGTTACATAAATTATAATTAACAAATTTAGGGTAGATTTTTCTTAGAGTGCCAATCATTGTACAGTTTACCCTACTTGTAGAGTCCTGTCTCGCAAATCGAATATTTCAGGTGAGAGAGGAAGGAGAACTGACTGAACGGACATCCATAATATAATAGTAGGAGTTCCACATGGATCAGTGCCGACTTCCCAGAAACACTGATGTAGAAAATAAATCAAAGATCAAATGTAAATGCCAATCACTTTTATAATAAGGAAAACAAAGGAATAATTTATAAAATGCACTTGAATGTACAATAACGCATAAGCAAAAGTAAGTTGAGTATGCAAAATGTGAGGACCGGCAATACACTTTCCATTTTTAGGAGAATGTGTATCTACATTTTGCATAATAAGGATTTGCGTGTTTTGTTAGTATTATTATTATTATTTCTTTTTAATACTTTTTTATTTTTACCCGCGGCGGAACGGAGACGGTACATGTGTTTGGGGTGCTAAGGATGTTTGTGCAAATCAATGTTGCCATTTATCTCCAAAACTACGAGTCCGATTTAGATGCGGTTTTCAGTGATGGGTTCGGGTTTGATTGGTGCATGTTCTTAGATAGGTGATATGGTGACAACTCACCAGGGGGCGCTGCAGTAAGCATTTGTTTGTAAAACCAATGTTGCCATTTATGTATAGATGTGGTTTTCAGTGACGGGTTTGGTTTTGATTGGTGCATGTTCTTAGATAGGTATTACAGTGACAACTCACCAGGGGGCGCTGCAGTAAACATTTGTTTGTGAAACCAATGTTGCCAAATGCCAATAAATATCTCCAAAACTACGAGTCCGATTTTGATGCGGTTTTCAGTGATGGGTTCGAGTTTGATTGGTGCATGTTCTTAAATAGGTATTACGGTGACAACTCACCAGAGGGCGTTGCAGTAATCATTTGTTTGTGCAACCAATGTTGCCATTTATCTCCAAAACTACGAGTCCGATTTTGATGCGGTTTTCAGTGATGGGTCCGAGTTTGATTGGTGCATATTCTTAGATAGATGTTACAGTGACAACTCACCAGAGGGCGCTGCAGTAAACATTTGTTTGTGCAAAAACAAAACTACTAGTCTGATTCTGATGTTTTCAATTGTAATACCTACGCTTGCTCTCTAAAAAGTTTGAAATAAAAACAAAATTAAAAATTTTGAAAAAACACACGACGGTTAAAACGTAGTTGAAAAATGATAAAATAATTTTGAAACCCCCGACTTAAAGAATTTATGCTATGAACTTAATAAAAAATCCAAGAAAATCCGTCGGGGGCTGCCATCTCTATTTTAAATTTCAACATAAATATAAATAAGTATACAAGTTACTATAAAACTGCCAAATAACGCATATACCGTCTCCGTTCCGACGAGGGTAAAAAAACAAACTGTACAAATATAAATGAAAATTTTTGATTACATATGTAAAAATTTCCTTTTATGTTTTTTTTTCAGCAATATTTGTTTATTTTTTTTTTGTTTTTTTTATTTCCACTTAGTAGCTATAAGTATCTTTAATCATAAGAAACAATTGGATATTTTTAATAAAACAATGATTAAAATTGTTGTAAAGCATTTGTTCAGTCCATTTACTCGATAATCCAAGGGAATGGGGTATAAAAAAAAATTGGACCAAGAAACTTCCTGGCAACATTCAGAATCATAATCTACAAGCTTTTCTGAATTCAAAACTGTTTATAGAATGCGGTCCTTATAAATAAAGTTGCAAGCGTTAATATGGCTACGGTAACCGCTTCACATCAGGCGGGCCGTATGCTTGTCTGCCAACCCAAGTAGTATAAAAAAAAATATGAAAATACACCATAAATTCAAAATATGTACACAAAAGTTAAATTTTTTTTGTTAAAAAATTGCTTAGAACACTGTATGTCAACGACCAGCCGACACTAAGATAAGCCCTGCGAGGCTTATAGGGTGCGGTGTTATATTAAATTACACAGCGCCATCTAGCCCCAAAGTAAGCGAAGCTTACTTTGGGGCTACTAGACAACTGATACGTAAATACATTTTTTTTTTGTAAATACATACTTATAATACATAAAAAACACCCAGACTAAGACAAACAGACATGTTCATGCACACAAATGTTTGTCCTATGTGGGAATCGAGCCCACGAGCGTTGGTGTCGAAGCCGCGTCATTGACCGCTACGCCGCCACCGAGCTCGTCAACGATATATGTATTATGAAACAATTTTTAATAAATGAAATGAATGAATGAATTCATCTGTCGGTTAATGCCCTAAATCTTAGAGCTCCTAGGTGTGACTAGTTAAACCTAAAGTACCTCACCTCCCACTTTAAAAGCAAGTCCAGTTTAGGTTAGGGTAAGCTTGTGATCAACAACAGCCGAGCCAGACGAGCGAACGAGGCTCAACTTGCTTTTGGAGATGGAGGTAAGGTTTTGTCGGGTGGCAGACAAGCATACGGTCTGCATGATGTGGAGCGGTGACCGTAGCCGTATTAACGCTAGCAACATAAAATATCGCTCGCGCGCAGCCACCCCCGCTGCTAACGCAGCATCTACTTCCTTCCGGGTGACCTCACCCACTCGCAGGAACACAACAACCCTTAAGGGAATTGTTATTTGGCTGCGGTATTCTGTGAGGTGGGGGTACATTCCCCAGTCGGGCAGCTTACAATTACGCTCCCTACCTCTATTTTCGCCAGAGCTTCGTTTGTCAGTCAGAATGGTGCACCGCGTGCAGGTGAAGTTGGCTTTGGTTCAAAGATCAGGAGCGCCTAGTTTTCGGGCATTGACTGTAGCATATATGTAGATAAGATTTAGTTCACCAAATGCCTACATAATCTGTGTACTAAATTTCAATGCAATCTGTCCACGGTTTAGTGGTTTAAGCTGTGCGTTGCTTAGTGGCGGTTTAAGGCTACGGGTTCGTTCACATAAACAGGCTCGGAGAGGAGAGCAGATTTTGGATCCATTTAAAATAGAGTTTTGTGTCATTGGCATAAGGTTTACTTTAAAATTCCACATTGGCTCTCAAGCATTCTAATATTACAAAAGTGAATATGAAAAATAAACCTTATACCAATGACCCAAAACTCTGTTTTAAACGCCACCAAAATCTGCTCCCTCTATGAGCCGGTCTGTGCGTACGGAGCCTAAAGCGGGCCCTAGGCAACATTGTGTTTCCGGGCCTGCTAAAGAAGTTTTCACTTCAAAAATAAAAATTAAAAACCTAATTTTCGGGTCCCAAAAATTACGGGCCTCCTCCCCTGGCGTTGATAGATCAGCCGGTAACAGTTCCCTTTTATACAAGATTTTTATTTTTTATTCATTATTAAACTCACAAATAAATTTACAGAATGTAACCAAAACATATCCTCCCCAACCCGTTTGGCCTGCGTGCGGAGTGTAGGCCAAATCCTCCTTCCGTCTAGGACGGATGAGAGAGGGTCGTGCTCCTGTAGTGGAGACTAAAATGGACCTGATGATGATGAACCAAAACATATATGTGGTAGATTACATTTTTAGTATATTATTAGTTGAGAAATGATCATCAAATACATTTTCCATTGAAATCAATGGAAAACATACACTCAGCGAATCTACTAGCTCCAATCATCCTCGATTTTGGCCCCGTGGGCTAGAATTCGGCCTAGTATTTTCGTGAGTCAATACTTAAAGGAGTCTACCGAGGGGGCCCTTCTTCCCACATAGGACAAACATTTGTGTGCATGAACATGTCTGTTTGTCTTAGTCTGGGTGTTTTCTATGTATCTTATGTATGTATTTACAAAAAAAAATGTATTTACTTATGTTTATCAGTTGTCTAGTACCCATAACACAAGCTTCGCTTACTTTGGGGCTAGATGGCGCTGTGTAATTTGTCTGACAATATTTATATATTATTTATTTATTTATTATTCTCACATCCAAAGCTAGTGTGATCCAAATTCTAGCTGCCATCACTGTGAATGACTCAGTGTACAATGCAGAGTTGTGCGGTGGTACCTGTGTACTTCTTCTTCAATTAAAACTCACCGTGCTATGTGTTATCCGATATTTTAAAAACACTGTTTATAATATGTCCCCGTCTTGTATCCAGGTCGACACACACTACCTAACTGAGCGGGGTTATAATCCTGTGACACGCATGGATTGGTTCGGCTGTGCTTATGTCATAAGCGAAGCGGACTGCGTCGAAGAAAGTAAGACCTGCGCTTACTGTCGGATACTGTCCGATGTAGGGCCGAAATCGAAGTTAAGTGGAGCGAGTAGATTCGCTGATGTTTTCCATTGATTCAATGGAAAATGTATTTGATGATTATTCCTCAAGGACATGATCGATCTCAATTTTGAGTAGTCAAGAGATACTTCGGCATGTATCTTTAGCATCATCAGCCTGTATCTACCCACTGCTGGATATGAGCCTTCCCCAATGCTTTCCACCTTATACGATCCTCCGCCTTCCGCATCCAGCCGCTTTCTTAAGGTCTTCGATATGCGATGAGATTTGTCATGAAAATAGATTATTGGAGATTAATCGGCTTGAAAAGTCTACTCTCACGGCTCCGCCTGCTGTCATGGGCGCCTTTTAAATTACATTGAGGGAGTTGCATTCGCATACACATAATAGTAATAAATACAACAGCAGAAAAAGAAACGCATTTTATTTCATATCACATAAATTATTTTTCTAGACATCTGTGCGATTAAAAGTACAAAAATAATATTAAAGGTAATCAGTAGTAGTAGTACAGGTTAACGTCACACCAAATAAAATAAAAATCGGCAAATTCATTAAAAAAAAAACAATGAGAGTGTCAGAACATAGGCGTGAGACGCGGAGGATTGACAGAGGATGCGTGCTTTCCGGTCGGCGGCTTAAGGAAGGAGGAAGGAGGAAGGCAGCTGACGCGAGTTTGCCATAGTAGAAGGGATCTCCTTCTACTCTGGCAAACTCGCGTCGAAGCTGCAATACTCGGTATCGATCTAAGGGCGGATCCAAGGTGGGTCATGCATGATAAGACACCATGGATCCGCCCTTGCGAAGTTGACTCCCTTGGAACTGCAGATGGATCTAGAAAAACTCCTAATGATAGACGGAGCGAGCGTAGGGTTTCTCTTTTGTATGACCTCCGCCCCACTCCGAGGCTGGATCCGCCCTTGATTGTTTGATGTGCTGATGAAGAAAGTTAATGATTATTGCGGGTGATTGTTGCCCTATGAATTCCCGTGAAACAGCACTTCGATACACAGTAACTGAAACATCAGCTCATAAAAATCGCTCCGCTTGTGCAATATAACATCGCCCTAATAATTAAGGGCTGTATTGGCACGGGGTGGGCATCGGCGCATGCAACAAGTGACAGCTGTACAGACGACTAAATATGATAATATGTATATTGAAATAAATATTTCAAAAATGT
This sequence comes from Hypsopygia costalis, assembly GCA_937001555.2. Taxonomy (NCBI): domain Eukaryota; kingdom Metazoa; phylum Arthropoda; class Insecta; order Lepidoptera; family Pyralidae; genus Hypsopygia; species Hypsopygia costalis. The sequence continues at coordinate 5,031,273 of OW443355.2, forward strand.
TTAATATGGCTCTGTGATTTGCGTTTCTGAGACTTTTCGGAGTTACAGAGTAAATGTGGAACGCATTGCCGGCACATGTTCCTCCTCCTTACAATATCGTAACCTTGTGAAGAAGCATCTTGCGGGCCATCATGGCAATGTCAACTAAGGTCTCTCGCCTGATATCTAAGTAGTTGGATATGTCCGTAGCCCATTCGATACCGATTGTACAATGGGGCGTGTAGTGCTTAGCGAGTTTTTTGGTCACATTCGAAGGTGACAACGTTTACAAGCCGACCAAATTGAGAAAAAGTTTCATATTATGAATTTACCAGACGCGTATTACATATACAAATTGGCCGGGTTGCTGGCTTCGAAATGTGAGCATGTAAGCCAATACGATTTTGATATGTGACACGCCTCTTATAAATTCACAACATGAGAGTTCTCCTCTATTTGATCGGTTTGTTTACGTTGACATTATCGATCGCGAACAAAAAACTTGCACTAAGCACTGAAGAGTTGTTTGACATGATGCCCACGGCCTCCTTCTACAGTCGCACCGCTCGCCATCGACAGGGAATTCATCCTCACACATTGCAGCCTAAGTGGTCGCGTTGTGCGGTTCCAGAGAAGTTTTCTCCCGCGTACTGTCAAGCTGTGGAATGAACTGCCTGTCGAGGTTTTCTCAGGAGACTACAGCATGGGGTTGTTCAAAAAGGGCGTGAAGAGGTTTTTACAGGGTCGGCAACGCGCGTGTGATGCCCCTGGCGTTACAGGCGTTCGTAGGCTACGATAACTGTTTTCCACTAGGCGGGCCGTATGCTTGTTTGCCACTTTAGTAGTATAACGAAAAAAGATCTGGGCTCCTCTTCTAGCTACTTATAATTATCATCATCATCATCAGGTCATTTTAGTCTCCACTACAGGAGCACGACCCTCTCTCGTCCGTCCCTGACAGAAGGAGGATTTGGCCTACACTCCCCACGCTGGCCAGACGGGTTGGGGAGGCTTGAGCGATGTTTTATAATGTATTTCCCTTAGTCGCCTTGTACGACATCCATGGGAAGAGACGGAGTGATTCTATTCTAGTCTGCCGGAAACCACACGGCCACTTATAATTATAAAAATAAATAAACATGACAGTAGTAAAGAAATTGAAAAATAATTATGTTTTTAAGTAAGCGCTGCGCAGTCGAAACCAAAGAGTTGTTTCATAGAATGAAATTTGTGTATTGTACCGCGGATGCATATACTTGTGGCCCGAATAATTTGCGATTAAGATTTTTGATCTTAACCCATCACGGTGCTTAGGGTTCTGTCCAAGCGGTCAGCAATGGCCTCACCTAGGAGTTTGACGAAGGATATCTATGGTGCGAAGACTCCGTCAACAGATGTGTCTATGTCGGTTCTCACATTCTCACAGGCACTCGATAATTTTGACGTGTAACGCCTTTAAAATCACTCCATTACATACGGGTACCAGGGTACCGCCGAAGCTGAAGCCGATTATCATAGGAATTTTCGAATGAAATGAAACTACTGCTTAGATTTATATTTTTTGAAAAATGGAAAAATTCACCTGCCCCCCTAGGTGGGATTTGAACCCACGACCTCTCGATGACCGGTCGAGTGCTCTTCCAACTGAGTGCCTAGTGCGAGTTTTTTGTACGCGTTCGATAATGTGAACGTAAACAAACCGACCAAATAGATAGGTACTCTCATGTTGTGAATTTATATGACGCGTGTTACATATCAGAATTATATAGCTTACTCGCTCACATTTCGAAGTGAGCAACGCGGGTAATTTGGATATGTAACACGCGTCTGGTAAATTCACAACATGAGAGTACTTCTCTATTTGGTCAGTTTGTTTACGTTGACATTATCGAACGTGAATAAAAAACTCGCACTCAGCACTCTGAGCTACCAGGAAGGTTTGTGTTGCTGACGAATTTTTGCATCTTACATTTCTACTGTGTGAGTCACAGTGTGACGTCATCAACCTATTACGTAATTACACTACTAAAGTAGGCATAGCAGTCCATCGTTGCAGATGAAATTCAGCTACTTTTTGATAACACCAAACCAATTAAATTATTATTATTTTAATAGTTGTCTTGGCCAACTTGCCAGATAAATATTTTTTTGAAAAATGGATGGGGGGGGGGGGGGCAGGTGAATTTTTCCATTTTTCAAAATATATTTATCTGGCAAGTTGGCTAAAACAACTATTAAAATAATAATAATACTGCTTACATTTAGGTAATTGTGATTACCTTAGCTGGTAGAAACCCTCGGTGGCGTAGCGGTCAATGACGCGGCTTCGACACCAACGCTCGTGGGTTCGATTCCCACATAGGACAAACATTTGTGTGCATGAACATGTCTGTTTGTCTTAGTCTGGGTGTTTCTATGTATCATAAGTATGTATTTACAAAAAAAAAAAAAAAAAATTACGTATGTTTATCTGTTGTCTAGTACCCATACCACAAGCTTCGCTTACTTTGGGTACAAACCCTTGCTCGCTCCGTTTATTAATAACAGGTTCGCAGTCATGGGTGACTTCACTGGTACGTCCATGAGGCATATGTGCTTCATGGCCAGTGATGTAGATTATTATTTCAATCACTGTGACACATAAAGTATCATGAAATAGTTGAAGAGAATGACGTAACTTAATATCAAACTTCATGAGCGTTAGGTGTCATTATTATTATGGAGACGTATACAACGAAGATCGCAACTTTCTTCGGGACTGTGAATCTGTTAAGAGGTTTTTCTAGGTCCGTCAGCAGTTTCGAGGGGGTCATGATAAGACCTTGGATCTGCCCTTCAATTGATATCGGTATAGAATAACGGAAACATTGCTAAAAGCGAGTTGCTGATATAGCCGCCATGTGCACCGACACAGCTCACACGGCCAAAATCGGATCAGCGATAACAAATTCGGGGGACGATAACAAACTGTTTGGTGTTGCAGCTACAAACCTATCATCTCCATCCAAAATTCAATTACATCACTGCACTGAATAGATGAAGGATCAAAGAATACACTACGTTAGGACACTAAGTTAGGACTATTGAACATCGCGTGCGGGGGAGGGGTAACGCTGCCATTTTGAGATAATTTTAGAGCATATAACGTATTCACGTACAACTCACATCCGTATCCATGACACAGCCATACCCCCATTTTTTTATAGAACTAAGACATGTCTGTTACACTTATTTACTTTAAAAATAACATTAATATATTTCAAAGAGTGTGCCGATTATCTACACATATAATATTCCGCTATAAATTTAACGAGACCAAAGACGCTAGGGTTGTCACACCATTTTTATTTAACTAATTTAACCAACTATATTACATGTGAGAGTTATGTTACACATAAACATTATGAAGTCAGATTTTTTTTTTTTTTTTTTTTTTATATTAGCTCAGCATATTGGCTCCACTTCGCCTGATGGTAAGCGAAAAGAAGAGCCCCAATCGCAACGGCAACGGACAAGAGACCTTGATGTCCTGTCAGTTGCCGCTGCCATGCTGGCCCACAAGATGCTTCTTCACGCTTCGCTTGAAGGATCCCATATTGTATGATTGAGGAAATACATACGCCGGCAACGCGTTCCACTTTTTAATAGTGCGACATAGATAAGAGTTGCCAAACTTTTTAGTACGCGACGGAATGATACCAACGGTGAAATTGTGGCATCGCAAGCCTGTACGTGTTGTTCGGTGACGGAAAGGGGAGGAAGGGATAAGGGAAAACAGTTCTTCAGAGCACTCTCCGTGGTATAGGCGATAAAATACGCTAAGTGAGCCAATATCTCTCCGGAGCTGAAGAGGTTCAAGATTCTTGGTGACCTCTTCGTCACCAATTATACGGACCGCTCGTCGCTGCAACCTGTCGAGAGCCTCGAGGAGGTACTGGGCGGAACCATCCCAGAGATGCGAGCAGTACTCCACGCAGGCCCGAACTTGAGTCTTGTACAAAAGACAAAGCTGGTCCGGCGCGAAGAACCGCCGCACCCTGTTCAGGATCCCGAGTTTCTTTGAGGCTGTTGAAATGAGGCTCTCAATATATTCCTTTTGGTTAAGGTTGCAGCGAATATCCATGCCTAGCATGTTCAAGCTCTCTCGTAAATTAAGCGAAGTGCTCTGAAGGCTGGGGGTAGGATGGAATGGAGATGTTTTTGTGGAAAACGCGCACACTTGGGTTTTCTTAGCATTGAACTCGACCAGATTGCTGGAACCCCATTTACTAATGAGATCTAACACCCGATCCAGTTCAACGACAAGAGTCTCCCGTTTCTCACCAATCTCTGTCCTACCAGCACCAGGTCGACCGAAATATCGCCCATGAACCGTACTGTCGTCAGCATAGCAATGAATGTTTCCTAGAGGTAGCATATCATTGATATGAAGCAGAAAGAGGGTGGGCGATAGAACGGAACCCTGGGGGACGCCAGCATTCACTGGCATGAACCGCGAAGCGCAACCATCTGCAAGGACGCGGATTCTACGCTCATGCAGGAAGCTAGCAATCCAGTCACAAAGCTGGACAGGCAGACCGTATGCCGGAAGTTTGGAGAGAAGTGCTTTGTGCCAGACCCGATCAAACGCCTTGGCAATATCTAGGCTGATTGCCATAGATTCACCATGTTTATCGATTGCCTCACCCCAGAGGTGCGTCACATACGCTAGAAGATCACCCGTTGATCGTTTCGGCCTAAATCCATATTGTCGGTCATTAATTAGGGAACGATCTTCTAGGTAGCGGATCAGTTGGTTATTGAGGATCCTCTCCATGATCTTGCACAGTACTGAGGTTACGGCTATGGGGCGGTAATTTGATGGATCCGAACGGTCTCCCTTTTTTGGGACCGGTTGCACATTAGCTTCTCTCCAAGCTTCCGGAACACAACCGGTTGAGTACGAGAGACGATAGAGGCGCGTTAACACCGGAGACAACTCTGCTGCACATTTTTTTAGTACTATCGCCGGAATACCGTCTGGACCACTGGCTTTTCGGACATCGAGTGATTGTAGTTCTGATCGCACGTCACACTGCCTGATACGAATATCAGGCATGTTAGAACCACAGGAGGGTATAGTTGTTGGTTGTGTGCCACAATCATCGATCCGGGAGTTAGCCGCAAAGAGGCTAGCCATGAGGTCGGCTTTCTCCTGCGGCCGATGTGCCAGTGAGCCATCGGGGCATCTCAGCGGTGGCAGCGACGGTTCACAAAAGTTGGCCTGCACAGTTTTAGCTAGTCGCCAGTAGCTGCGTGACCCAGTGGGATGCGACACCAACTCCTGTCCCACTCGTGCAACGCGCTGTGCGTCCGCTCTGATGTATGCCCTCTTGCATACCTTGGTGGCAGCGTTGTAGGCTGATTTCAGCGAGTTGATGTTGGGATCATTGTGGGCGCGGCCCCTGGTCCATGCACGGTACGCCGCTTGCTTGTTACTAACGGCATCGGCGCACTCGCGATTAAACCACGGGCGTCTCCGGCTCTTGATGGCGACATCGGAGTAAGGGATGTAATACTCCATCCCAATGCCAATCTCGCCAACAATAGCCGCAGCACTCGCCGTAGCATCCTTCTCACTGAAACAGCACTGCCCCCATGGGACGGAAGCAAAGTAGTCGCGCATACCGTCCCAATCTGCTGACGAGTAGTGCCATACACGGCGCTTGACTGCCGCGGGTTGCGGCAGGACTACGCTTGGCACTATTGTGGACACCAGGCAGTGATCAGAGGTGCCCAGGGGTGCCTCAACAGAAACCCGGTATCCCTCAGGGTGGGTGGTCAGCAGTAGGTCGAGCAAAGAGGGCGCCTGATCAGCAATGTCAGGTATTCTGGTAGGTTGATCTACCAATTGCGTCAGGCTGTGGGACAGAGCGAACGCATGAGCGGTCCTTCCTGCATGGTTGGTTGTGGAGGAACCCAACCAAGAGTCGTGGTGGCAGTTAAAATCCCCCAAACACACCATCTCCGCAGTAGGGTAGCGCTCCTGCGCTTCAATAATAATTAGATAATTGATTCAGGTGTTATTTTGCGGAAGTCAAATTTACAGGCAATTTGATCTACTTTGCGTGCTTCCGCCACCAATTAGTTCATGCAAATTACTGCCGGCCGGCACCCACCCATTACCGTTAGTAGTTGCATGCGACTGCCGTGGCTGCTTTGGTCGTCTCTGCTCCAGCTGCTGTGGTCGTCTCGGCGAATCTCCAACATCTGACATGCGACCGCTTGCGTGCGTGCGTCATTACGTAGTCATCATTATCAGGCAATGTTGCCCAATGCTAGAAATAAATAAATAAACGACCCAGATGGTCGAATGGCTAACCATGCTTAAACATTATATAAACATGTCTGTTTGTCTAGGTCTTAGTGTTTTCTATTTATTATATTATGTATGTATTTTAAAAAATACAAGCTTTGCTTAGTTTGGGACTAGATAGCCGTGTGTAATTTGACCAAGAACATTAATAGTACCCCTGAACAAATTACACACGACTATATCATTTCAAACTATAAAAAAAATTATGTATATAGAAACGGAATAGAGAGAAAAGTAGGTACCTACTTAGAGTCGAGAGAAGAGAAATTACAATAAATACATTAATAAATACTTACGTGTTTCATTGATAACAATTGTAATAATAGTTAAGTTTATTGTAAACATTTGCATGCTATCAAAGTAGCTAAATAAGAAGAAACTGTAAAAATATAACATCTTGTTAATACCTTGTTTAAGGCAAATAAATATTCATTCATTCATTCATCCATCCATACCATTCCTAAAATCATTTATTCGTTCATTACCAAAAAGACGCGACAAATGTACGTTAAGACGTGTCAAATGTAAAAAATGTAAAAATATAACATCTTTTAATACCTTATTTAAATCAAATAAACATTTATTCATTTATAATGTGGACCGAAATTAGAATGATATGTAAATCATTCTAATAAGAAATGATATTTAAAATATATATAAAAGAGACCTGACTGTATGTCATTGCTGCCATGAAAGATGAGGAAACCTTTAGTGGAACGCAACATGCATCGACACTCTGGCGCCTTCACTAAAATGGGATGGAAACGGGAAGATTAAACCACAGCAATGAGTGGGCGGGCCGCTAGTGTAAAATAAATAATATCAAACAGCCGGACCCGTAGTTCCACCTTCTTCTTCAGAGTCGGGTACTCTATGGGGAGACATACTTCCCCTGTCGCGATGCTTATAAATACGCTGTACCTGTCTTATGCCAGAGCTTCTTCCGTTAGTCGGCAGGGTGCACCACGTGAAGGCGATGTGTGCCTTAAGGTCGTGGTGAGCCACTTATACCCAAAAAAATATTTATAATCAATCATTTCAAATGACTCTGAATAGAACCCATTGTACAATCAGTCCACACATCGTTCTCGCTTTGAAGCTGTCAATAGCTAATAAGTGACAGCCCTGACCATATATTTCCATTCATTATTACAAATACTTTCATTACTTTCCAACAAGTATTTTAGTGGCCCGTCGGAGAAAACCCCGCGACCTGCCCGGCTGGTTTGTATAAATAACTTCGCTACTGCTGACCGGGCACCGGTTCGGTGGAACATGTTTTGACAACCATGGGCGCATGTACCATGTCATGGATTTATAACTCGTAAATCTTTCAGTGTAACATGGTACTGTGGAGCTACCAGACGTTTGTAGCATCTAGATTTATTTACCTGTAGATGTGTTTTTGGCCGTGTGGTTTCCGGCAGACTGGAATAGAATCACTCCGTCTCTTCCCGTGGTCGTACAAGGCGACTAAGGGAAATACATTATAAAACATCGACCAGGCCTCCCCAACCCGTCTGGCCAGCGTGGGGAGTGTAGGCCAAATCCTCCTGTCTGTGACGAACGAGAGAGGGTCGTGCTCCTGTAGTGGAGACTAAAATGACCTGATGATGATGATGATGATGATGAGATGTGTTTTACCACGTTTGGGGACACATGATGATGATGCACCATGCCGACTAACGAAAGAATCTCTCGCAAAAGAGAAGTAGGGCGCGTATTTTGTAAGCTGTCCGATTGGGGAAGTACCACACAGAATACCGCAGCCAAATAACAATTCTCTTGAGAGAGAAAAATCATACCATCTCTAGTGTCAAGTGGTGGAAATTATCTGCCATAATAGACAGAATATAATAATCACGTATATTTTAGTGTAAGTGTATATTGGGAGTGGACGCGGGTAAAGTCGCAAGCAACATTTTTTTTTACAAACTTCACACTGCCATCTAGTCCCAAACTAAGCAAAGCTTGTACTATGGGTACTAGATAACTGATATTATACTTAAATATTTTTTTTTTGTAAATATATACATTATAATACATAGAAAACACCCAGACCAAGACAAACAGACATGTTCATGCACACAAATATTTGTTTTGTGCGGGGATCGAAACCGCGACCTCGCAGTCAAAGTGGCTGTTACGAATTCTTATGCAAACCTTTTTTAAAGAAAGAAAACTCTTGTCATTGTGAAAAATTTATCTTGTCAATATACTTAGATAAATTAATACAGTTCGTTCAGTACATGTGTATTTTCAGCGAAATTTATTGAGCTTATATAATCGTCCGGTCGTTCTGTCTGTCTGTCCGTTGCCATGAAGCTCAAAATTTCGAAATTCTGACTTCGGATTCGTGTAGAGCATCAAAAAGTAATAATGTAAAGTGACCTTGGTCTTCCGATATCAATTCGGGAAAGTGGCCAAAATAAATGAATAAACAAAATAAATAATTTCGCTATGGTGGCGCATGCTGTGCGTCCGATGTTTTCATCTTAGTTTTCTACATTTTCTTTGGTCCTTCATGCCGGATATGAACCGACCTATGGATTATTATGGATGGAGCTTAAAAAAAATACACATGAGCTGAATGAAATGTATTCATTTCATTCAGCTATATAGAGATCTATCTAAAAATTTTGATTTTTCTTTTTTCTAGAAAGGTTTGCAAACGAGATCGTAACAGTGACCATTACTAACCATTCGACCATCGAGATTGTCAAACACGTTTATGTGATCTTTAACTTTAATTGTATCATGGATCACCTGTGATATGTCTAGGGGGTCAGGTAGAGGAACAATGGTTTAGGGCAGGTGAGATTGGCCGTGACTCGAATCGAATGCGGAGTGTCCCCACCTTCGAGATGAAGATGTCATGAAATGAAATCCAATCGAATGAACTTTCACTGTGTCGCCGAGGACACAAGGCCGCGAAGGGCGAGAGCAGCGGCCACTTTCACTGCGTGCGAGAAAAGGTACGCTTACCATAATTTGAGATGCTGCGAGGACAGTCTCATCCATATATTTTTTTTGAAGTGAAAACTTATTTAGTAGAATAGAATCCTTTATTTGCTTAAATGTGTGTATACAGGTGTACAAATAACATTACAAGTTTGATCCATCACATTTGCCAGAAATATTGAGGCATGCAAATATAAAATTGGATTAATAATATATGATGCAAATGACATATGAGGTCATTTGTAGAGGCGAAACACGTGTCGCCGACCACGACGACGACCACGGCAGCATTCGCACGTTTCTTCTGTTTCAGATGTTGGAGATTTGCCGAGACGACCACAGAAGCTGGAGCAGAGACTATCAAAGCAGTCGCATGCAACTAGTAACGGTAGTGGGTGGGTGTCGGCCGGCAGTAATTTGCATGAACTAATGTGTGGCGAAAGCACGCAAAGTAGTGTAAATCAAATTGCCTGTAAATTTGACTGCCGCAAAATGACACCTGAATCAATTAACTGATTAATCAAATTATGTCAATTTAAAGAAAATTTTATAGCTACTGAATGAAACTGAGCTGTCACGAACTGTGCACGAACGTCGATGTTTATGTAGAAGTTAACGATGCAACATTTGACGAGCTCGGTGGTCGAATGGTTAGAAATGGCCACTTTGACTCCGAGGTCGCGGTTTCGATTCCCGCACAAGACCAACATTTATGTATATGAACATGTCTGTTTGTCTTGATCTGGGTGTTTTCTATGTATTAAAAGTATGTATTTACAATAAAAAAGTATTTATGTACATTTATCAGTTGTTCTAGTACCCATAACACAAGCTTTGCGCTTAATTTGGGACTAGATGGCGCTGTGTAAATTGTCCAGAAATATTTATTTATTTATACGGAGTGTCTGGGATGTGCTTTTTAGAAAGATGAAAGCGGTTTGTTCTTAAGAGTTTAAGACACGCATTCTCTTCGAAGCTCCTAAAACAATTTTATCTCACTGATCTAGTAAGGAAAAAATTGTTCATTCTGACACAAGCACGATTTAATATAATTGCAAAGAGAACAATTGTCACACTACAATACATAAGGAAAAAGACAGCATCCTTACCAACAAGAACGTGTGGTAGCTCCAACAATATTCAGAGGGGCAATTCTCGTAATTCCAATTGCCAATTGTTGTGTAGTCAAAATTCAGTTTCGATCCAGTCTCGATCTCACAAATGTCACATTTAGTATTCTCGTGACACAATATGTAACTTCAAAATTAAATTTAAGCGGTATTAAATCGAAATATGAGTGAAAATTAAACAAAGTAAGAATGTTACTTTGCCAACAACAAGAAATGATAATAATTAATTAATGAAATCAAGTATATAATTTTAGTCAATTCACAATTCAATCTCGATTCGGTCAACTTTCAATCTGCGTTCGTAGAAAAATTGCGAGAATTGGCCTTCTGAAAACATTAATGGATAAACTTGATTCGCCTATGCTGGAGCACTTTATTAGTGTGCTTGTTAGACAGAGGTAACTAGCTGGATGTAGTACCTGTGGAACATATAATCGATTGTATAATCTGTTTTCTGAATTTTTAATTTTTACTAATATTAGTTTGTAAGACAAATTGTTACTAACAACTGGGCCCTCATTGTTAAAACAAAAAATATTTTTTTTATTTTGTATTTTATTAAATATATTTTGAAACTTACATAATCGAACCCTTTACACGTTCAGGCAGTACACGTCCACCATCTCTTATGGCGATTAAATAATTGAATAGATTGCTTATTCATACTAATGAATAAGCGACTCTATTCCATTTGAAATAGAGTCGCTTATTCATTGGTATGAATAAGCATTCTATTCAGTTATTGAATCGCAATAAGTGATGGTAGTAAGGGGGCAGTTATATGAGCAGCCATGTCTCGGAAGGAGAAGAAAGAACACTTACAAGTTCAAATAAAAAAATACCTAGCCAAATGCCTAAATGCGACAACAAAATAAAAAAAATATATATTTATTTATCTACCCAAGAATTAGTTTAGTGCTCGTTCATATTTTACTCCTAACCACTTCATACAAAAGGTACATTATCCCATAAAATTCTGAGTACATAGTCACCTTACACGAGCAATGACCTTTACATATTCGGTCATTGGAAATTCGGTATGGCTATATATAATTGATATTTCGTAACTCCACAGCTTTGGTAAAGTTTATAATAGAGCGTTGAACTTTGGGAACTTGGGTTCAGTTTCAAAAAGTGCTTTTACACATCGAGAGAAAAACAAGCAAAGAGCTTGTAACACAAAAAGTATTGCATATCAATTAATTAGATAAATTAAACGGGTCACTCACGTCTTTTTGTCGGGAAAGCCGACTAGTTTCGATCTCAAAAGGAGACCTTCATCAGGGCGAATGTCCAGACACGTCCACCCTTTGTCTGTCGCGCCTGTCCGGCGCGAGTGACCCGTTTAATTTATCTAATTAATTTAGTATAATGTCTCACGTGAGTTTTAATAATATAATTGCATCTAAAGTTTGTTATCTTTCGTTATACAGTAGACCCCCGGTAATCCGACAAACGTTTTGCAGGGCAGTGTCGGACTATCGAATTTGTCGGATTATAGAGTACTGTCTAAGACCCCCCTGTAGTTCGGATTTTTTATAAGAGAGTACCTTGTAATCCGACAAATTATATATCCAATGATAAGATTCTATACGTTTATACTTTGCAGTACAAATAATACTTCATTATATTCGTGTTGTTTATATGTCAATTTTTGTAAATTAAACAACACAAGAGAGAGAGAGTTAGGTTTTATTATAAAATTAACGTCATTAATGCTATAGAACTTACAAAAAATATGTAATACTTTTACATCAGGAAATAAGTGCGTACAAAGAAATGTAATACAATAGTGAAGATTGTCAAAAAATATTCAATGAAAATAGACATGTCGGATTACAGGGGGTGCCGGAGTAGACAGGGGCCGGATTACCTTGGGTCCACTGTAGTATCTTTCGCTAGATAGCAGGGTTCACCACGTGCAGGCAAGAGATGGCAGTAAGTCACTTACACCCCAAGCAGTAACTTTATTTTTGTGTGGTGTGATTGAATTTTGGATGGAGATGATAGATATGTAGCTGCAACACTAAACTGTATCCCCCGACTTTGTTATCATTCGTTTTTAGGGTTCCGTATCTCAAAAGGAAATACGGAACCATTTTAATATAATTTTGTTGTCCGTCTGTCTATCTGTCTGTCTGTCTATCTGTCTGTCTGTCTATCTGTCTGTCTGTCTATCTGTCTGTCTGTCTATCTGTCTGTCTGTCTATCTGTCTGTCTGTCTATCTGTCTGTCTGTCTGTCTATCTGTCTGTCTGTCTGTCAAGACCCTCTATTTCGAGAATGGTATCAAGTTGAAATTCATGTTGTCTTTGTCCAAATTAACGTCGGAATCATATTAGAGCGGGCGCTGTATGGAGTTGAGTGTGCAAAATATGAGGACCGCATTCTATAAACAGTTTTGAATTCAGAAAAGCCTGTAGAATATGATTCTGAATGTTGCCAGGAAGTTTCTTGGTCCAATTTTTTTTTATACCCCATTCCCTTGGATATCGAGTAAATGGACTGAACAAATGCTTTACAACAATTTTAATCATAGTTTTATTGAAAATTTTCAATTGTTTCTTATGATTAAAGATACTTATAGCTACTAAGTGGAAATAAAAAATAAAAAATTGTTGAAAAAAAAATATATTACATAAAAGTATATTTTATGTAATATTTTTTTTTATAAAAAGAAATGATTACATAAAATGACTACAAAAATCTTATCGATCGACCTATACGGTCCTCTTTTGAAAAAAAAAAGAATACTGCTCTGCCGTGTTTCTCGACATACAAACAGCCTTTGATAAGGTGTGGCCCAAGGCCTCATGTGCAAGACAAGGACATTTGTACCTCATAGCTATTATCTACTTGTAGAGTCCTGTCTCAGTCTCATTTCAGGTGAGAGAGGAAGGAGAACTGACTGAACGGACTTCCATAATATAATAGTAGGAGTTCCACATGGATCAGTGCCGACTTCCCAGAAACACTGATGTAGAAAATAAATCAAAGATCAAATGTAAATGCCAATCACTTTTATAATAAGGAAAACAAAGGAGTAATTTATAAAATGCACTTGAATGTACAATAACGCATAAGCAAAAGGAAGTTGAGTATGCAAAATGTGAGGACCGGCAATACACTTTCCATTTTTAGGAGAATGTGTATCTACATTTTGCATAATAAGGATTTGCATGTTTTATTAGTATTATTATTATTTCTTTTTAATACTTTTTTATTTTTACCCGCGGCGTAACGGAGACGGTACATGCGTTTGGGGTGATAAGGATGTTTGTGCAAATCAATGGTGCCATTTATCTCCAAAACTACGAGTCCGATTTAGATGCGGTTTTCAGTGATGGGTTCGGGTTTGATTGGTGCATGTTCTTAGATAGATGTTACGGTGACAACTCACCAGGGGGCGCTGCAGTAAGCATTTGTTTGTAAAACCAATGTTGCCATTTATCTCCAAAACTACGAGTCCGATTTAGATGCGGTTTTCAGTGACGGGTTTGGTTTTGATTGGTGCATGTTCTTAGATAGATATTACAGTGACAACTCACCAGGGGGCGCTGCAGTAAACATTTGTTTGTGAAACCAATGTTGCCAAATGCCAATAAATATCTCCAAAACTACGAGTCCGATTTAGATGCGGTTTTCAGTGATGGGTTCGGGTTTGATTGGTGCATGTTCTTAAATAGGTATTACGGTTACAACTCACCAGAGGGCGCTGCAGTAATCATTTGTTTGCGCAACCAATGTTGCCATTTATCTCCAAAACTATGAGTCCGATTTTGATGCGGTTTTCAGCGATGGGTCCGAGTTTGATTGGTGCATATTCTTAGATAGGTGTTACAGTGACAACTCACCAGAGGGCGCTGCAGTAAACATTTGTTTGTGCAAAACCAAAACTACTAGTCTCATTCTGATACGGTTTTCAGTTGTAATACCTACGCTTGCTCTCTAAAAAGATTGAAATAAAAACAAAATTAAAAATTTTGAAAAAACACGCGACGGTTAAAACGTAGTTGAAAAAGGATAAAATAATTTTGAAACTCCCGACTGAAAGAATTTATGCTATGAACTTAATAAAAAATCCAAGAAAATCCGTCGGGGGCTGCCATCTCTATTTTAAATTTCAACATAAATATAAATAAGTATACAAGTTACTATAAAACTGCCAAATAACGCATATACCGTCTCCGTTCCGTCGAGGGTAAAAAAACAAACTATACAATTATAATAAAAATTTTTGATTACTTATGTAAAAATTTCCTTTTATGTTTTTTTTTTCAGCAATATTTAATTTTTTTTTTGTTTTTTTATTTCCACTTAGTAGCTATAAGTATCTTTAATCATAAGAAACAATTGGATAAAACATTGATTAAAATTGTTGTAAAGCATTTGTTCAGTCCATTTACTCGATATCCAAGGGAATGGGGTATAAAAAAAAATTGGACCAAGAAACTTCCTGGCAACATTCAGAATCATAATCTACAAGCTTTTCTGAATTCAAAACTGTTCCTAGAATGCGGTCCTCATATTTTGCACACTCAACTACCTGTGGCGCCTGCACTATATACTTAATTACTTAATTTCAATTCGAGTTAATGTACATTCACAAAGTCAATCAATTCGAGTTAATGTACATTCACAAAGCCAATCAATTCGAGTTAATGTACATTCACAAAGCCAATCAATTCGAGTTAATGTACATTCACAAAGGCAGTCTATCGCAGAGTCACCTACTGAGCATAGTCACCTACTCGAAGAAACATTGACATTGGCGAGAACTTTAGTAACGCCACTAAGAAGAATTGAATTGAATCAAGTTGAAATTTGAACTCATGTCTACGGTCCCATGAAGTTGTAAAAAAATCAAACTACTAAGTTTATATTCAGCAAAAAAAGCATATTTCGACACATTTTCAAGGGAATCAAAATTCATAGGGTACTTCCCGTTGACCTAGAACTATGAAATTTAGCAAGTAACATCGTTATAGACTACAAGTACAAGAATAAATCTCAACACTATACATTTGTAATTAAATCTTAAAAATAGGGGGTCTATATTTTTTTATAGGGTGTCGAAATTTCAAATTGAAGCTACTAGGTACTTAGTTCAAATGGGGTATCATATGAAAGGGCTTGATGTGCACATTGCAAAATATATTTTATTTATTTTTTCTGACGCATTATTTCTTATTTATAATGAAAAATATCAAATTTATAATGATGTACGGAACCCTCGGTGGGCGAGTTTTTGAATTGTAATTTTAAAGACATATCCACGTCAATAGTTGGTCAAACACATAATCTACCTTTGAGCTTCGTCATAGTTGAGTTTAAAGAGCATTGAACGGCACAAATCGTTTCGTTGAACTTGCATTGCGCAAGACGGGAAAGAATGTATCAGGTCTGAAACTCAATAGAACTATCACAGACTAGCTGACCCGACTTAAGATGTTCTGTCTTTTTAACAATGAATATTGAATTCGTGCAATTTGTCAAACTGACAGTTCTGTCAACGTCTGTCAAACGACATAAAGTTAGATTAGAAAAGTTAACATGGTTGTTGAGTTTTCTTAAATTTTCTAATTTTCCGCACAACTTTCTAATTTTTTTCTTTCATAACAATCTTTTGCCGTTACAATTATAAAATGGGATTCAAATAAATAGAACAAAAATTATCGACAAAAATAATATTTAAAAAAATAATAATATAAATAAATAAATATTTCTGGTCAATTTGCACAGCGCCATAACTGATGTTATACGTTATACTTAAATACATTTTTTTTTTGTAAATACATACTTAAAATACATAGAAAACACCCAGACCAAGCCAAACAGACATGTTCATGCATACAAATATTTGTCTTGTGCGGGAATCGAACCTGCGACCTCAGATTCAAAGTGGCCATTGCTAACCATTCGACAACCGAGTTCGTCAAAATAAATATATGTTTTCAATGTTTTAATCACGAATTAAGATTTTTTTTCACTAAGGACTCTATGTGTATTGAAAATGCAGTGAAAAATAAAGACATATTTATGATTAAAAGCACAATTTAGGTAATGACAGCCACTTTTTTGCTGGCTATTTGGTATCGCATTCTCATTGCTTACATACTAACTGACACTATTTGTTTTTTATTTCAACGAGATCGACCTATTACTATGAAAGAAATCGATATATCACATAGCCTTTACTGAAAAATAAAAATCTTAATTAATCATCATAAAAGAAGTATATTTTTATTTTTTTAAGTATATATTTTTTTGTCGATATTTTTTTTATCTATTTTCATCCCCTTTCAGGTTTACACTTTATCCCGGGACATACTGTATACATACATATAGATGTATAATCAACGACATAGATTTTTATAATGCATTGAAAAAGTTTTAAATCGAAAAATGTTTTATACTTTGCATGAATTTTTTTAATGACTAGTTTGACCATATGAAAGCTATAAATGAATATGACTTTGACCTTTTTTATTCTTTTCGATCGCTATGTGTAGTCTGCGACGAGCTAGAAACCGTCTCGCGGTAGGGACCCTCGCCAGCTCGTCACAGACTACACACCTTCTCCACTCTTTCTCCTCTAGCGTTCCGTTTGCGCTTTTAAAGCCATCGTGGCTAAAAGTAGTCAGGCAGGCGGCTTTTAGTCAGTTAAAGCTTGATTCGCCGTTTAAAGGTCGGTCTGGTAGCAACCAGGCTGAGGGGGTGTTGAAAAGGATTTTCCGCCTCCCTCCAGCACAGCTGGGGGGAGCCCCCGCGCGCGTCTGGCGTCAAAAAAAAAACCTTTTTTATTCAATCGTAGTTCGGTAAGCGAGATTATCAGACTAGTTCATCTAACAATAACAACCAACTGCTATTGAACTCCAGGATAGTTAGAAAGCTGTGGAATGTTCAAGTTTTATCTGAACATTGACGAATGACTTATTGAATGTTATTGTTCTTCCAGATCGTTGACAATTATTACATAATCTGTACTTTATTATTGTTAATCGGGATCGAGGTTTGATTATAAAGTTACTAGAAACCGTAAAACTTAATGTTGTTATGTATAATATTGTTAATGTTTTTTGCTGTATTCTTATATATTTATTTGCTCTTCCCGAAGGTTATCGAGAATGCTATAAACATTATGACCGCCTATACATATACCCTTAAATTGTTAATTAAAGTATAAAAAAGATAAATAAAACTTATTTTTATGAAATTGCTTTATGGCTCTGGAATCATTGTCCTTTAGTGTCCGTTTTTCTATAATTTCTTTATCTTATTCCCGGATTCAGAGACATGCCGAAAATATAGTCAGGAATCTTCTTGTTTCTCCATTATTTGTAAATAAGTTAACAGTAAACCCGATAGTGCAATTTTTCTGCTATTTTGCACGACTTCTTGGAATGACTTGACCCTCGATTGAAACACATTTGAATGTTTCACGAAAAAAAGAAGTTTCTGTTGCATAGATAATCTTAACGAGATCCTAGTTTATGGTTAGAAAAAGCTGTGCAAGAAACAATCGTGGTTCTCCCGCCAAAAAGTCATTATGGCTAATATTCAAATTATTTGTAAGACTGACCCTTCCGAGGACTAATGACGGAGCTTGGCGGAACTAATAAGCACGTGCTACTCAAATAAATGCGTCTAATTAGTATTGACTTAACGTGTTTTCGTTTTTAAGCGAACAAGCAAATTGTGAATTTCTCTGCGTGCCGTAGTCTATTGATTTACATTACGTACGGTTTACTCTATGGATCGTATGTCATAAAGGTGCGCGTACACTAAAATATTTTGTTACTTGTTGAATTAATTTGGAAAAATATTTTTAGGGTGTAAGCGGCTTAGCACTAACTTTAAAAGCCAAACTCGCCTGCACGTGGTGCATTCTGTCGACTAGCAAAAGATGGTTTGGCGAAAGTGAGGCAGGTTTATTTATTATTAAATAGCTCGATGCATCTGGAGTCAAAGTCCTGTAGAGCCCGTCTTTGTAGTATGTTTTTTATCTTATTGGACTTGCCAAAAAATATCTTTAGGAATCTTCTTGTAACTCCATTGCTTGTATTAAATTAATCGTCCCTAGATTGTTCATTTTTTTTATATGAAAGTAACATTCGGTGTTAAAAAGTACAATATTTACATACTTTACAAATCCCACCATGCATAGTAAAGCAGCGTCAAGCAGCATCAATAGTGTCAGATACTTAAAATCCGTGCTGCACGGCAATTGAGCTTGACTTCACTTGGGCACTTGATTAGCCATCTCTTTAAGCTTTCATTGGGCTATTTGCTATATTGCTGTCTCTCACATTGCCAAGAGGGAAAGTGAAATTCCAGAAGCTTCTTATTCTTACTAATTTCTTCTGATTAAATTAATTGTGAGTTCCAAGGCAGTCGTTGTAGTTTTACACCCGGGATACAATCATAACTTCATAGTTCTTATCGTTTTTTGGTGGTCGCTGCTGTTACTTCTGACTACACAGGAGACTCTTTGTCTTGGTCTGGATGTTTTTTAAATATTACATGTATGTATGAAAAAAATGTATTTAAGTATTATATCAGTTATCTTGTACCCACAGTACAAGCTTTGTTTACCACTATGTACTTTGCACATTGCAAATAAGTACACTATAAATTATATGCCGCGAGTACAAATGTACGACGACCTTTACAAATAGCCAATATAGGACGCGTCTAAGTGTTATGTAAAGACAATAGAGTAAATTTCACCAAACATTTTGTTACGGTTACGTCAACTTGGTTTCTCAAAAATACCAGAGTCATAATTATGCCGCTCAGGTGGCAAATATACTGATGGGAAGTGTCTACAGCGCAGAGTTCTGTATCGACAATTAACGTACAAAGAAAGAAAGAAAAACATTTATTTGTTCATTACACAGCACAGTATGTATAAATGTGTCAACAAACACAGATAAATATATAAAAAAGAAGACTATTAAAGTACTGTGCAATGTCGCAAAGTGGTCCCAATCGCAACTCATAAAGACCGTATTGGTTACTATTCGTCAATTGACTTTGACTTTGACTAATGGCCACTTTGACTCCGAAGTCGCGGGTTCGGTCCCCGCACAAGACAAACATTTGTGTGCATGAACATGTCTGTTTGTCTTGGTCTGGGCGTTTTCTATGTATTATATGCATATATTTACAAAAAAAAATGCATTTAAGTACATTTATCAGTTGTCTAGTATCCATAACACAAGCTTTGCGCTTAATTTGGGACTAGATGGCGCTGTGTAAATTGTCTAGAAATATTTATTTATTTATTTTATTTATACTTACACTCTCTCTCTCTCTCGACGGTCCCTCATATCTGAGGATCATGATCAGCATCAGGGTTGCACCTGGAGCGAATGATCTGCTTCCACCGGTTTCTCTCCAGTGGATCTCTTAGAACCGTATAAAAATTTAGAAGACGACGAGTCTTTCACTTGATCGGCCCATCTTGTCGGTGAACGTCCGCGCGATCTCTTGCCTTCGGTGTTCCCAACCACCATCAGTTTTTAGGGTTCCGTACCCAAAGGCTAAATCGGACCCTATTACTGACACTCCGCTGTCCGTTCGTCCGTCCGTCTGTCACCAGGCTGTATTTCATAAACCGTTATAATAAGACAGTTGAAATTTTCACAGATGATGTATTTCTGTTGCCGCTATAACAACAAATACTAAAAAATAGAATAAAACAAATATTTAAGGGCTCCCATACAACAAACGTGATTTTTATTGCCATTTTTAGGGTTCCGTACACAAAGGGTAAAAAGGAACCCTATTACTAAGGCTCCGCTCTCCGTCCGTCCGTCCGTCTGTCTGTTACCAGGCTGTATCTCATGAACCGTGATAGTTAGAGAGTTGAAATTTTCACAGATGATGTATTTCTGTTGCCGCTATAACAACAAATACTAAAAAACAGAATAAAATAAATATTTAAGGGAGCTCCCATACAACAAACGTGATTTTTTTACTCGTTTTTGCTCGCAATTGATAACGGTAATAGGTAGACACTTGAAATACTCACATAATGCAGCAATTATTTACCTTTTACATAATACACATCATCATCATCTGGTCATTTTAGTCTCCACTGCTAGAGCACGATCCTGTCTCGTCCGTCCCAGACAGAAGGAGGATTTGGCCTACACTCCCCACGGCCAGACGGCTTGGGGATGCCTGATCGATGATGTTTTGTAATGTATTTCCTTTAGACGCCTTGTACGACATCCACGGGAAGAGACGGAGTGATTCTATTCTAGTTTGCCGGAAACCACACGGCCAAATACACACATGTTGTGTATTACTGTGTAGCATGCGTAGTACTGTGTGTACATACGAGTATATACAATATGACATGTAAATATTTGACATACATACTATGACAAGCTCGGTGGTCGAATGGTTAGCAATGACCACGTTGACTCCGAAGTCGCGGGTTCGATCCCCGCATAACATATTTTTGTGCTTGAACATTTCTGTTCTTGGTCTGGGTTTATACTATGTATGTATTTAAAAGCCTCCCCAACCCGTCTGGCCAGCGTGGGGAGTGTAGGCCAAATCCTCCTTCTGTCTGAGAAGAGAGAGGGTCGTGGTCCTGTAGTGGAGACTAAAAATGACCTGATGATGAAGTATTTTAAAAAAAGTCTTTATTAATTATCTAGTACCCATAGTATTATAAGGAACTGTTATGTTAACGAGCTTATCTCTTCTAGAGATCTCGTCCAGCTCCAGCCAGCATTTAAGTGTTTGGTAGGAACAAATACAAGAACGTGAGCGGGATAAAATGTACAAGCGTAAATATTGCATGGAAAAATAATAATAATAATAAGTCCGCAGGGCAGCTTGTGTGGCGAGCTGTTGTGTGAGTAGCGACACCACGGACCCGAGTCTCCAGAGAGTCGGTCAGGGCCTTCGTATCCGACGTGTCTTCATCGGTCGGAGTGTAAACACAAGAAGGCCCGCAGGACTCTCAGCTCTGGCTTGCCTTCATTGGCCGTCCAGAGAGGAGCCGCTAGAGCTATATGCTCCAGGGGTGGAAGTGTTAAAGGGCATCACGCCGCGAGTAACTTCGGAGAAAGCGCAGCACACCTCTCGACATCCCTGAGTCACTCACACCGGTGTTGCCCCCGGCCGTTTTCCTGGCATTTTGGGGGCCCATCTAGTGAGTGGCAAGCCACCGCCTGCCGCAAATAACTAGCAATAAAAGCAGTTATGGCAGGCGTCCGTCCCTCTTCTATAATAGCCCGGTATTAATTTCACCCAGATCTCATCTCCATAGCCCATTTATTTTCCATCGCACTTCGTAATAGTCTCAACGCCTGCCGAGACCTGCTCATGGGTATGTCGTTCCATTGACATATCCTGGAGCGGGTCACGGCGGGCGTACAACATTACATCAAACTTCTCAAAGGGGCCTCTACGCGTTGGATCCATATCCCCGCGCACGCCTATCAAATGACCGGGCTTGACCCGTGATTAAAAAGAGATACATAATAATAATAATATATAGCGGGAAAGTTCAATTTCCCAATTCATCATCGTCAGCCTGTATCTACCCACTGCTGGACATAGGCCTTTCCCACACATATGCGATCCGCCGCTTTCCGCACCCAACCGCTACCAGCCAGTTTTTTCAGATCGTCGGTCCATCTAGAGAGAGGGCGCCCTACGCTTCGTCGCCCCATACGTGGCCTCCACTCTAGGACTTTTCTCCCCCATCTGCCATCGCTGACTCGGCAGATGTGGCCAGCCCACCGCCACTTCAACTCGCTGAATCTGAGACCTATGTCGACCACTTTGGTTCTCCGTCGAATTTCATCGTTCCGGATTCGTCTAATTTCTTCCCATGGATCACAAAATATAATATTTCGACGGTCCCTACGTATAAAGCGACATGTCATATCAGACATGTCTGCTTATACTACGATATTAAAGAATGTTATTATTGGATAAATAAGTTAATTTCTTACTTTATGATTATATACAATCAATAAAATAAAAAATGCTTTTTACGGACAATCTATAGCAATTTATGCAATAAAAAAAAATTGCCATTTTTGACATGTCGCTTTATACGTAGGTACCGTCGATTTATTTGAAATGAATTGTACATTATTTTTGAATAACTGCAGATTTCATCAAATTTCGCTTCGCTCTGGACAATTTTTTTTTATCTAAGTGCCTATGAATTTTTTTGCTTAGAAGTATAATTCTAATGGTTGATAGATTTAAGCCCATGAATTCCTGCTAGCTGAATCTAAGTTGGAGAATCTGAATGACGATATAAAATTGCATAACTACTCGTACCTAATGTATGTCATTTTAGAGAATTAGGTATATATCTAATCATCATCATCATCAGGTCATTTTAGTCTCCACTACAGGAGCACGACCCTCTCTCGTCCGTCCCAGACAGAAGGAGGATTTAGCCTACACTCCCCACGCTGGCCAAACGGGTTGGGGAGGCATTATACCTAATGATGACAATTTAGTGGAATATTATATATTACACTGCACATGATTAATATCTAAAGGTAACATTTTTTTTTAAGCTACGTCGGGTCGGACAAGCATCCCGTCGACGTCCCGCCTGATGTGAAGCGGTTACCGTAACCGTATTAACGCTCGCAACATAATATATCACTTGCGCGCCATCACCCCCGCTGCCAACGCAGCATCTCCTTCTTTTCTGGTGACCTCACTCACTCGCAGGAACA
Organism: Hypsopygia costalis; assembly: GCA_937001555.2. NCBI lineage: Eukaryota > Metazoa > Arthropoda > Insecta > Lepidoptera > Pyralidae > Hypsopygia > Hypsopygia costalis. The sequence goes on from OW443355.2 coordinate 5,054,425, forward strand.
CAACAACCCTCAAAGGAATAGTTATTTGGCTGCGGTATTATGTGAGCTTACAATTACGCTCCCTACCTCTCTTTTCGCCAGAGCTTCGTTTGTCAGTCAGCAGGGTGCACCGCGTGCAGGTGAAGTTGGCTTTGGTTCAAAGATGTTGATAAACCACTTACACCCCAACATACAACGGAGAAACCTGGGAGTGAAACATATTCGTTCACTGTATGATAGGCAATGCCAATCGACAAAATATCGATAGCTTATTCAACCCTAATGTAAACTAAAAAATATTTTCCTATACAAAATCTTCGTAAATTATCTATTTGTCTAGTATATCTTTTACTTCTCACATACCTAATTAAACGGGTGGGTTTTTATTTAATTCTAGCTGTGCATCGTCCGCGCGGAAAATTTTATTAATTTATATTCATAAATTCATTATTTATAAATTTCATATTATTTATTTATATCCATAAAAAAAAAGTAAAGTAAAAAGTTAAGTTACTTCTTATTACATCAGCTATCTGCCAGTGAAAGTCCCGTCAAAATAGGTCCAACCGTTTCAGAGATTTGCCGAACAAACACACAGACAGACAAAAATTGAAAATAAAAAATGTTATTTTAGTATATGTACCGTGTATACATCCATATGCTAAAGCGGTTATTTTAATATTACAAACAGACATTCCAATTTTATTTATCTGTATACATCAGAAACAAAGATTCTTTTTGATATTTGAGATTGTGCTTGACTCTATGGTTTGACCTCCGTCCATGACAGGTCTTAGCTGTCAAACATCATATTTGGATGTCACTGTCAATTTTGCCGCCAATCCCATATTTCAATAATGGCGTCAGAATACTTTTTATAAACGTAGAAAGCAAGCGAAGGCGTTTTCCGCAAACAGACGCTTTCGAATGCGTTCATAACACAAATATTTTTGGTTCTCGACACACTTGCGGTGGTAGTCGTCATCACTCGCAGATCCTTGTTACGTAAACGTGACGTCATAACCTGTGTTTTATTCGTTATGTTTCTTTCTTCACAAGTTTTTATTTAGTTTCACCGTGGAGTCTGTAATCATATATTGCCAATTAAATTTGACCTACTGTCTAGTGACTGATTGAACTGAAATTTAGGACATTCGTTTTGGTCTCTTGACAATGCATGAATAAATGTCGCCATTTTTAATCCAATATCATTATTTTCCCCTTTAATTTATTTTTATGACGTGAATATGTCTATAAAGTTGTTTATCGTTATCGGGATGCAAATCAAAAAATAACGAATGATAACAAAATCGAGGGATACAGTTCGGCGTTGTAGTTTCGAATCTATGCTCTACATCTTAAATTCAATCACACCACTGTATAGATGAAGGATCAAAGAATTTATTACGCTAAGTAAGGACTATGAAACATCGCGTGGGGGGATGGGGAAGTGCTGCCATTTTGAGATAATTTTAGTACAACGTACAACACACAGCCGTGTCCATAACAGGAGGAACAAAAAATGGGGTATGGCTGATACCCCATTTTTTGTTCCTCCTCGATTCTCTAAAAATTACTCTAGTGATAGTTTCATCCCTCACACTCTAAATCTATATATGAAAGACTTTTAAAAAATTGAGCCCTTCAACAAAAATTTTAATAAATTCAAACGTGAGATTCATAAACTCTTATGAATCTGACGTTTGAATTTCCCATTGATTTCACTAACAGGAACAACAACCCTCAATGCAATTGTTATATTGCTGCGGTATTAGTACTTTCCAGTCGGCCAGCTTACAAATACGCTGAACGCTCTTCCGCCACAGCCATTTTCGCTAGACGGCAAGGTGCACCACGTACAGGTGAGGCTGGTTTTAGCTCTAAAGATCGTGGGGAACCAGTTACACTCCACCACATTACCACCATAATAAGTAATTGTGAGAATAACATCACAGTGTTTACCACAGTTTTTTTTTGAGCCTGTGGGTCACCTGATGGAAAGCAATCCCCACCGCCCATGGAGATCAGCAACACCAAGGTGTCTCCGATCCGTTGCCAGCCTATACTCCTTTCTTTCTGGCGACCTCATTCACAAAAACACGCTAAAAATATATTATACCCTTCGCTAGAGCCTCGTTTGTCTCGTGCAGGTAATGTTGGCTTTGGTTTAAATATGTTAATGAACCACTTACACCCCAAAAGTGAATCCTGAACGCACAGATGAAATGCAGCATTTCGTAGGAACCATAAACGACAGGCTTTAAGTGAAAGTTTTCTCACAATATACCAAGTCGTAAGCCACGGTAGCTTAACTTACTTGTTGGTTATGTAATATGTAAACTTACAGGTATATGAGCTGGTATGTAATTAAATAATGTCAATGCTTACATAATACAATATTTGTATATTTAACATTAAGTCAGCCAGAAATTCAATTATTACTCTTCGCTTTCAACTCAATACGTGAAGGCCCTTTCAACTAGGTCGGATTCTAGCTTACAGCCCCCTTACCACCAACTCTTATTGCGATTCAATAACTGAATAGAATGCTTATTCACATTATTCATATTTATTTATTCATGAACAATATACAATTGTGTCTGAAATAATAATGATAATAATCCTAATTACAATAATTTGTCCTTAATTATAATATCTATATAGAAATTGTCAAATAATTACAAAATTAATACCTATATTAAATAAATTAATTTTAACACAAGACGCGACACCATTGACAATATGTGCAACAACTTCATTTATCTACATAGTACTAGGGACACTAAAGAAGTCCCCAATTTTGTACACATTCTTCTTTAGTAGTGTTTTTTTCAATTTATTTCTGAAACACGAGAGGCTGAGATTTTCTCTAAAATCCACTGGCAACAAATTAAAAATATTTACTGCCTGATATTTCGGACAGTGCTTGACTACATTTAATCTGGGCGGCATGTTAGATTTAATACATTTCCTTCTAGTATTTTCACGTTCTATCCTTTCAGTTTCGGTTTCAAGTTGGTCATACCAATGAATAAGCGACTCTAGATTCCATTTGAAATAGAGTTGCTTATTCATTGGTATGAATAAGCATTCTATCCAGTTATTGAATCTATTCCATTTGAAATAGAGTCGCTTATTCATTGGTATGAATGAGCATTCTATCCAGTTATTGAATCGCAATAAGAGATGGTGGTCAAGGGGCTGGGCTGAAATCAAGAATGAGTGAAGCGAGTAGATTCGCTCAAAATTTTATTGTTTTTAAGTTTTCCATTGATTGAGTGACTGACGTCAGCAGAAAAGAAGGTGTTGCCGCGTTGGTGGTTGTAGCGGGGGTGGGGGTGTTGCGAGCGTTAATACGGCTACGGTAAGCGCTTCACATCAGGCGGGCCGTATGTTTGTCTGTCACATGACGTAGTATAAAAAAGTGAAGAAAAATACAAGCAAGCTGTCGAATTTAACGTATGTGACAATCATGGAATTCATATTCTTTGTTTCAATGAAGAGAATTAAACCGATTAATATTCTATTTTTATACAGTAATGCCGCGCTTTATGCGAGGGATACGTTCCGGAAAAAATCACGATAACTGAAATTCGCGTATATCGAGGTATATGATTAAACATAGTCAAAATTTAATACAAAAAGTCTCCCAACAATTGTTGCTTTACCTCCATTTTCCATTCCTCTTAACACTTTCATCTTCAATTCCAAAGTTACGCTTTTGCGCTTTTTTTTCTTTAAAGGCGGCATTTTTGACGTAGCGTTAAATTATGTATGTAATGTATCTCCAATAAATGATAAAACACCGCCACCCACGCTAAACACGACGAAACAAACGAAACGAACGAAACGAACGAGGGAATCCCCATAGAACAAAGTCGTAGGACGGGGAATCCCCAATTCTTCAATCAGAATGTTCAGAGGAAGCGAGGATTCCCGCGACCAAAGAGAACTTAATGACTACATTATGTTTATACACAATCTATCGCGTAATGCGAAGCATTTGAACGCGAAATTCGCGTTATAGTGAAACCGCTCATAACGGGGTCGCGTAAAGCGAGGTATTACTGCATATTTTTTTGTAATATCATATTAATAAAGTACTGAACTTAATATTTAAGTAACACGACATTCATTGACTGTTAGGCGGTACGATGTTCGCCGGGTCAGCCAGTAATAAATAATTACGTCTTATATGGGTACCTAAAATGAGACGGATGATGATAAACGAAACTTCTTGTATTGCAAACGTCTATCGTCTTTGACTTGAGACATGGACTTGGACGGTGACCGTCGGGCTGGTTTACATAAGGGTCGCACAGCGAGCGATAAAGAGTGCTATGCTTGGAGTTTGTTTAATGGATCAAATCCGGAACGAAGAAATTCGAAAGGTTGTTGTCAGAGTCAGCAACAGTGTTGCCAATTTAGCGACTTTGTCGCTAGAAGTGACGACAAAAAAAAATTGTCGCTAAAAATTGTTTGTCTTGTTAATATAATTATTTAATTAAAAGCTAGATATTGTACGTTATTGCGCCGATACGTATTTTAATTATAATCTAAGTACTTAACAATACATTTCTTAATTATTTTTTTTCACCTATCCTAATGTTTCACAGCGCCAGTGACCTCTGACACCTCTCCCAAACAGTTTTAGCGACTTTTGATTTTGAGTCTAGCGACTTGAACTTCTAGGAGTTAGCAACACTGGTCAGCAAGCTTAAGGTCCTAGAGTGGAGGTCCAGTATAGAGCGACACTCCTTCTCTTGATGGACCGACGACCTTAAGAAAGCGGCTGGCAGCTGGTAGATGCGGAAAGCAAAGGATTGCATTTATGGTGGTAAACATTGGGGAAGACCAATATCCAGCAGCGGGTAGAAACAGGGTGATAATGAAGATGTCTTTGACAATGATTCGAATGGGGCAGATCGTATGCTTATTTGACACGTCCAGTAAAATTTCTAACTTCTAGAGCACACTTCTCATCCGAAGAATCGATATGCAGAATTTATTTATTTATTTATTTATTTATCTTAGCTTAAGTCTACCATTACAGCATCACACCAATACGATAGAAAAGCACTCATTATACAATATTATAAATTACAACATAAAATACATAATGCAATCTTTGTGAATTCGTTCAAAGAACAAGAAAAAAGGTCTGTTCTCTCGGCCATTTGGTTGAGGGTGCGTAGTGTGCGCGTCAGCGGAGCATTGCGCTGTAGCTCAGTTCGAGCTCTGGGCACATACAGTAACGGTGGCCGGCGGCGGCGCCCTACGTATCCATCGGGTACACATACCCTCACCAAACTAAGCAATTCTGGGTTGTCATTTTTTCCACGAATTAACCCAAAAATGTACACAGCTAGAGCTAAGTCTCGTCGCACCCGCAACTCAGTATATCCCACCATACCCAGAACAAATAGGGTGGGATACATTAAAGGATAATACGGATAGACACCATAGAGCCTCATATATAAATATCTTGTAAATTTGTTCTGGATACGCTCCAGCATGACACTATATTTAGTTTCATGCGGAGCCCAAATGACTGCATTACATTCTAGGTGACTTCGAACTAAAGCATTATATAAGGATACAATCGCTTTGATATTTGTGAAGCCATGCACTCTACGGAGAATGAACCCTAAGTTTCTAAAAGCCTTTTTAGCGATGCAATTAATGTGTTTCTTAAATGACAGATCGGTTGTAAAGTTAACCCCTAAGTCTTTCACCTCCGTCACTCGTTTCATGGTAACTTCTCCTATGTTATAATCAAATATCAACGGTCTATGTTTTTTTGTGAAAGTGATCGTGACACATTTGGATGCGTTAAACTGGAGTCCATTCTCGTGAACCCACAAAACCACTCGGTTAATATCCCCTTGCAAACGCTCACAATCCGCCGCAGTATTGATACTGAGGGATAACTTTAGATCGTCCGCAAACAACAGACAGTCGGAGTACTGGATGACTTTAGGTAAATCGTTAATTACTATGAGAAATTCGAGTGGCCCTACGTTACTACCCTGACTCACACCTGATCTAACAAAATATGGCAAAGACCGATGTCCAGCATAGTCTACATACTGCTGTCTATCCCGCATGTAACTGGCTAAGAATTTTAACAGTTGGGGAGTACATCCACCACCAGCCAACTTCTTTAAAAGCACATCGTTGTCCACAACATCGAAGGCTTTGCGGAAGTCAAAATACGCGACGTCTACCTGCCCCCCCTCGTCTACAATTGGTACGATTCGAGCCATATGAATCAGTAAGTTGCTTGTCGTACTACGCCCCGGCCTGAATCCATGCTGTTCGTCACAAAGTTGAGGTCTTACTTGCTCTAAAATACTCTTTTGTATAGCCGAGTCAAATACTTTGGCCGGAGTAAATAACACTGCCACTGGCCTAAACTGATCTATATTGTGACAAGAACCTGCTTTTGGGACTGGAACCACACGAGTCAGTTGCCACGCCTCCGGAGACGTTTCCATTTTTAAATAATAAGAATATAATAGAAAGAACATAAGAAATCGAATCGAAGAATTAATAGAATGGAAATACTCATTCTATTAATTCTTCGATTCGATTTCATTCGATCTTTTATAGTTTAGAAATAACCGAGAGATCGCTTATCGTCCACCCTATAAATATTTATGAGAAGATATCAATGATCTTAATATATATTATATTATGAGGTCGGCCATGTGAAAGTAGTGACGTCATTCACACATATTATGTTTAAGTTATGTCGGGATTATGTTGCGGACACGGATATTGATATTACGATATGTATGACAAATACATGAAGTATTTATATGGTTGTGTAAGTAAGTAGTGTGTACGGGTGACCGATATGTTATTTTTAAAACCATTTATCGTGTGGAGCGAGCGGTTCGCTTCATCATCATCATCAGGTCATTTTAGTCTCCACTACAGGAGCATGACCCTCTCTCGTCCGTCCTAGACGGAAGGAGGATTTGGCCTACACTCCCCACGCTGGCCAGACTGGTTGGGGAGGCCTGATCGATATTTGATAATGTATTTCCCTTAGTCGCCTTGTACGACATCCACGGGAAGAGACGGAGTGATTCTATTCTAGTCTGCCGGAAGCCACACGGACAAAAACGCTTATATACGCCGAAAAGTCATTCTTGGAAATGAATAGGCTCCAAAACCACTGAATCGACTTTGATGAAACTTGTCACAATTAAAGACTTCATCATGCTTAAGGTTTGTGTGGAGAAAAAAATTGAGATCGATCGTGTCCTTTTAAGGAATGATCATCAAATACATTTTCCATTGAAATCAATGGAAAACATGCACTCAGGGAATCTACTCTCTCCACTCAACCTCGATTTCGACGAGCTCGGTGGTCGAATGGTTAGCAATGGCCACTTTGACTCCGAGGTCGTGAGTTCGATTCCCGCACAAGACAAACATTTGTGTGCATGAACATGTCTGTTTGTCTTGGTCTGGGTATTTTCTATGTATTATAAATATATATTTACAAAAAAAAAAAATGTATTCAAGTATATTTGTCATTTGTCAGTACCCATAACACAAGCTTTGCGCTTAATTTGGGACTAGATGGCGCTGTGTAAATTGTCCAGAAATATTTATTTATTTAATTACTTCGGCCCCGGGGGCCGAAATAAATAAATATTCGGGCCATAAATAAATAAATAATCCATGCAGCCTAGTTTAATTTCACCGTGATGTGATTATTCAAATCTGAGAAGGTCCTTTGCCGAATTTTAATTTTGAACCCTACGACAATATATGCTGTACGGTTGGCTGGAAGTGATCCCTCTGAGAGATAAGTCCGCCCTTATACTTCTTCCTTTAATTTACTGTATCGTAAATTTTCAGTAATAATGATACTTTTCTCGTCTTCGTATTTTTTTTTATACTACGTCGGGTGGCAGACAAGCATTCGGCCCGCCTGATGTGAAGCGGTTACCGTAGCCATATTAACGCTTGCAATATAAAATATTGCTCGCGCGCCGCCACCCCCGCTGCCAACGCAGCATCTCCTTCCTTTCTTTCTGGTGACCTCACTCACTCGCAGGAACACAACAACCCTCAAGGTAATTGTTATTTGGCTGCGGTATTCTATGAGGTGGAGGTACATTCCCCAGTCGGGTAGCTTGCAATTACGCTCCCTACCTCTCTTTTCGCCAGAGCTTCGTTTATCAGTCAGCAGGATGCACCACGTAGAGGTGAAGTTGGCTTTGGTTCAAAGATATTGATGAACTACTTACACCCCCAAACGTATTTTTATACGATTGGATTTCTTGATTGCGAAAATCAGACTTCAGCCACACTTCAGCCTAAATTTATGGTATGTAGGTACTTGTATTTAGGTAAGCTGGTAGTAGCTCTAGAGCTCTACCAACTAAGCTAAAGATGTTTGTCAATAACTAAAACGTAAGATCTATTTTTCGAATCAAAATATTCTATGGTAATCGGCTTCAAGTTCGGCGGTAGGGTCCTTTCTTGCTCAATTTTATTTTAAGATAACTTTGAAAAGTCTAATTTAAATAATGAACGTGAAATATTAACGAATATATAACAAAATCAAGGCTACATCCGGTCAATAAACACATCAAACAAAGATTCCACGATAACATGAATTTTAAAAAAGGCCAAGTTCTCATGTGCGATAAAGTATTTATATCGTCAAAAAATTATAACAAATAAAGCATTGTACGTTAGTAGCGCCTACCTAGAGTACACAACTATTCGGCATTATGTCAAAAATAACATATTATTATGAATACTAAATAATACTAACCTAAAACTAAAATAAGTGGAAAAAGTTTGGTCCATGTGGCATCGTTGCCAAGATGCTAGCAGCATTACTTCGTCGGATAGCTAAACTGATCCTTTGGGCGAGGAATGTGCCAGATCTTGGGTCACCAGTTACGTCGACCAATTTTTTTCCTAATTTTCTTATGAAGTTTTTTGTGCTGCGACCCCATAGACCAAGTATATTTAGTTTTAGGTACTTTAGTTTTATATTGTATTTTATGTATTGTTTTATTGATTAATAGACATAAAGTTACATTACAGAAGTAAAAAAAAAAACATATTAATATGTTATTGTTAACTTACATATTTAATGTTTATTGTTGTTGTTTTTGTGTTATTTTAATGTTAAGTTGTTTCTATAAAAAGATAACAATAGAAGACGATAAATAATATATCAGAGGAATTTATTTTGTGCACCAAATAACACTTTGAAAATCTTCGACATATCCTCAGCACAGATGCATCCCAATGCTTGAATACAAAGATCTTCAATCTGTCCATCCTCCCCGCGATGGCCTACGGTGCAGAGACTTGGACTCTGACTATTAGGTTGGTTCACTAACTAAAGGCGAGCAATGAAGAGATATGCTCGGGGTTTCTCTACTGAAGTGTCAGTGGGCAGTCCACATCTGCTGGCTGAGTCCGTGATGGCAGATGGGGGAGGAAAATAAATATATAAATAAATATTTCTGGACAATTTACACTGCGCCATCTAGTCCCAAATTAAGCGCAAAGCTTGTGTTAATAGTACTAGACAACTGATAAATGTACTTAAATACATATTTTTTTTTGTAAATACATACTTATAATACATAGACTAAAAATCCTAGGATGAAGGCCGCATGTGGGGTGATAAAGCGTTGAGCGCTTCTCTTCTCGATGGAGCAACGACCTCACAAAGCGACTGGAAGGTCTATACTAGCAGTGGGTATACAGGCAGTTATTAATAATGATGAATCCGGGCATTATGACAATACTTATACAATAAGCAAGAAATTTATATTCAAATGTGAAATACAATCAGTTGCCTTATCCCCTGTTTTTTCTAAACTTGGTCTCAGTCACTACCACGCTTCCTGATAGTTTTAGATCCGGTAGGGTCTGATAAAGTCACCTTGTCATATCGCACGGCCTACTCAGGGTTGTCGACAGCTATAGCCCACCTGATATAGCACAGTACGCGACCATTTGGTTCCAGCGTGAAATTCCTCATTCCATGAATAGTTGTATGAAATAAACAACACTCTTTGTACCCTGAGAATATTTCTATTACATTAATTACACCGTCTTGTAAGCTGCCCGACTGGGGAACTACCTCCGCCTCATTGAATACCGCAGCCAAATAACAATTCCTTTGAGGGTTGTTATGTTCCTGCGAGTGTATGAGGTCACCAGGAAGAATGAATTTTTGCTGAGCACTACTATTTTTTGCCACAGCCTCTTTCGCCAGTCGGCAGGGTACCACATGTAGGCCACATGTAGGCGAGGTTGACTTTGGCTTTAAAGCTCGTGAAGCGAACACATATATAAACATCTTTAGAGCCAATAAAATGGGGTGTGGCTGTGTCATGGACACGTGAATGCGTTATATGCACTAAAATTATCTCCAAAATGGCAGTGCTTCCCCTTCCCCGCACGCGATGTTCCATAGTCCTTACTTAGCGTAATAAAGTCTTTGATCCTTCATCTATCCAGTGGTGTGACTTAATTTTGGATGGAGATGATAGATATGTAGTTGCAACACGAAATTGTATCCCTCGATTTTGTTATCATTCGTTTTTTTTTTTGGATTGCCTCCCTGTGGAAGCAACTGAAGGATACAGACAATGAACAGGGAATGTCCCGATATTTAGTTTTTCAATTTTTCATTGGAAGTAAATATTTATCTATTGTAGTTTAATTTCCAATCACTAACTTTTTAAAAAAGTAAACAAATAGCGCCAAAGAGGCAAAGTAAAATTTACTATAATAAATAAATATTTCTGGACAAGTTACACAGCGCCATCTAGTCCCAAATTAAGCGCAAAGCTTGTGTTATGGGTACTAGACTACTGATAAATGTACCTACTTAAAATTCATTTTTTTTTGTAAATACATACTTATAATACATATAAACCACCCAGACCAAGACAAACACACATGTTCATGCACACAAATGTTTGTATTGTGCGGGAATCGAACCCGCGACCTCGTAGTCAAAGTGGCCATTGCTAACCATTCGACCGTTGAGCTAAATTGTTATACTACTGAACTTTTAACTGTGTTTTTTTTTTAATCTTTTCATTTGAACATTCCCTGATCTTTGCCAGTAACCCTTCAATTTTAAAGACGTATTGACGTCAAAAACTAATCTCTGCTCTCTGGCCAGCTGCGCCAGCCCTATCCAAGATGGCGACTTGTTCGACCACTTTCATCTTTCGCCGAATATGCAAATATTCGCCAAATTCCGTCGTAGTAAAACAACTTGCCACACCCACGGACAGACAGATGGATAGAGAAATCATATCTGATATTGGCTTTCGCCTGTGGCTTTGTTCGCCCTAATGTCAGTAATGCCGGACATAATGGGTGTCCGATTCGGACGCTTAACGCGATCACGGGGTCTTTTGACATTCAAACTTAGGCGGTGAAGGCATAGGGCATAGCGTATTTTTTAAGCTGCCCGACTGGGGAAGTACCTCCACCTCACAGAATTATCAATTTAATTTAACAAGAATATGTGAGGAGTACGCAGATGGTCACGGGTAAAAATATAATGTGACCAAAAGTAAATACATAGCGTTTGCGTCCAGCCGTGCAAAATGCCCAGATAGAGTACCGCATGTTTACATCTATAGAAACCCTTTAGAGAGAGTTAGCCAATTTACCTACTTAAGGCATATAATTACGCCTGACCTTGAGGTCAGGTCCTTGAGGACCATGCAAATATTGAGCGGGAGCGGAGGGCGCTGTCGCGGAGGGCGAATATTCTGGCACGTAGGTTTGCACGATGCTCGGATGGAATAAAAATTACCCTTTTTCGAGCGTACTGCACATACTGCACCCTATGGGCCAGATATTCGCAGGCGGTCTACAGTTCTCTCCGTGTCAAGGGCGGATCCAGGGGGTGGGTCATAGGGGCCATGACGAAGCCGAAGTTGAAGCCGATTACCATTGAAATTTTTGAATGTGAAAATGAAACTACTACTTAGATTGTTGGTATTTACATTTAGCTCAGCTAGTAGGAACTCTAGAGCTTTACAAACTAAGCTGAAGATGTTTCTCAGTAACTTTAACCTAAGATCAATTTTCGGATACAAAAAATCCGATGGTAATCGGCTTCAGCTTCGGCGGTAGGGCCCCGGGTCCAGGACCTAGATGGACCACTAATTAAAATTGTTAAACTTAATGTTTTTTTATATATTTTTGTCCCAAAGGTTAACTACAGTACATGTACACATTAATAAAATACCCGCATTTTACCTGTATCTATTATTATGAAAATTAAATTACAACTTGAAGTGACTTGACCACAACTATGTGACCCTCCCCTGACGCCGAAGCTGGATCCGCCCTTGCTCCGTGTCCTAGTTCAATAACGCATTTAGGGCGGTGTTGGGGCTGTCTTGTTTCTGCAGCGCATCGGGCATGTTTGCAGCAGCGAACACAGATTGCTTTCACGCGACTATGCGGAAGAGAGGCGCATCTCTAGTACATAGAGTGCGAGCCAGCTCCAACACTGTTCTGGCGATGATTGCCGACAGATTGGACTGCTCCTATATTAGGCATTGCTGTGACCGACATGTCCCGCCATGCCGAATCGAGAGGCGATTATAAATTGTGACGAATTAAATTGTAATTAATTGTGAATTTAATATATGTAATCGTAATAATAATTTAGCAATCTATTGTAATGACATTTCATCATCATCATCATCTCAGTTATTGAAAGTCCACTGCTGGACATAGGCCTCCCCTCTAGATCTCCAATAAGACCGGTTGGAAGCGGCTTGCATCCAGCGCGATCCTACGGTCTTAATGAGGTCGTCTGTCCACCTCGTGGGTGGACGTCCTACGCTGCGCTTGCCGGTACGTGGTCTCCACTCGAGAACCTTTCGACCCCATCGGTCATCCGTCCTCCGTGCTATGTGCCCTGCCCACTGCCACTTGACATTTAATTATTGAATATTATTATATCCTAGCTATTGTAATGACATTTAATAATGTATCTTGACATGTTCTTTTTCTTTGTCAATTATGGCTCCTCTTTTCGCTTACCATCAGGCGAAGTGGAGCCAATATTCTGAGCCAATATAAAAAAAAATGGGTATTTTCACCTGAAGTAAATGAATTTTATTTTATTATATTTTTTATTTTTAAGTAATATTAAATTGATCCACAAAAATCATCAAATTAATCTGATCGCACATCCAATCCTGCATTTGATGAGCAATATTTTTTTTTTCATGTGCAAAATAGGTTAGGTTAGGTTTGCAATGTATTTATTTGATGTTACGTTTGTTTGTTTATAAAACTTTATTGTACACATACATAAAACTTCAAGTACAGAATAACATACACAATGGCGGACTTATCCCAGAAGGGATCTCTTCCAGTCAACCAAAGAATGCTTGTAAGTGAATTTTTAGGTCAGGGTGAGGTACATTAAGTACAGTAGATAAAAAAGCAGTTCTTACAAACACACATATAGATATACGTTATATAGTATCCAAAAAAACTACCTGTCTAGGTTTTCCCGGGAGACTAAGTTCCAGGAAACGTGGGAATTTTCAAAAAGGCGTGAAGAGGTTTTTCCTCAACATAAGAATTGAATAGGCGTATCGTATAAACCCGGGACGACTTCTTGGAAGCGTTTTGTCGTTGAAATTCATTGAAAATGCATTGTTGAAAATATATAATTCACTGATTCAGACGAGCTCGGTCGTCGAAGGGTTCGATCCCCGCACAAGACAAATAATTGTGTGCATAATCATGTCTGTTTGTCTTGGTCTGGGTGTTTTCTTTGTATTATATGTATGTATTTACAAAAAAAATGTATTTAAGTATAATATCAGTTATCTAGTACCCATAGTACAAGCTTTGCTTAGTTTGGGACTAGATGGCGGTGTGCAATTAGACCAGGAATATTTATCATCATCATTATCATCATCAGGTCATTTTAGTCTCCACTACAGGAGCACGACCCTCTCTCGTCCGTCCCAGACAGAAGGAGGATTTGGCCTACTCTCCCCACGCTGGCCAGACGGGTTGGGGAGGCCTGATCGATGTTTTATAATGTATTTCCCTCAGTCGCCTTGTACGACATCCACGGGAAGAGACGGAGTGATTGTATTCTAGTCTGCCGGAAACCACACGGAATATTTATATTTATTTATTATTCTCAACTGACTGACAGAAAGCTTACAACTACTAAGTATTTCTTCGCAAATTCGTTGTGAGTTCCAAGGCAGCCGTAATTTTACCCCCAGGACTGCAGCAGTTACCTTCAAGAAGCGTTCAGACGATATTGCATTCCATATATTGTAATCGATGTGTTAGGTAACATACTCAATGTTATAGGTGTTAGATATTTAAAATCCGTGGTGCACGGCAGTTGAGCTTCACTTGTCTAGCCATCTCTATAGGCTTATAACGCCTTATTTGCCATATTGCTGTCTCTCACATTGCTAAGAGCGGAAGTCAAATTCCAAAAGCTTCCTACTCCTACTAATTTCTTCTGATTAAATTCGTTGTGAGTTCCAAGGCAGCCGTAGTTTTACCCCCGGGACTGCAGTGGACTTCACTGTTCATTGTCTTTTTTGGTGATCGCCGCTGTTAATTCTGGCTACACAGGAGACACTGTGGTGGGATGTGCTTCCATGATAAGAAATAAATGGATCAAAATCTAGTTCAAAGAAGTCGGTTACTAACTGAGAAACCGACAAGCAAATATACAGGTGGACTCCTTCTCTATATAAACTATAAATGTGCGAAATTTCATACTCCCCCTTCCGCGCAAGATTCGTATATCAGTTATCTAATAAATAAATAAATAAATATTTCTGGACAATTTACACAGCGCCATCTAGTCCCAAATTAAGCGCAAAACTTGTGTTATGGGTACTAGACAACTGATAAATGTACCTACTTAAAATACATTTGTTTTTGTAAATACATACTTATAATACATAGAAAACACTCAGACCAAGACAAACAGACATGTTCATGCACACAAATGTTTGTCTTGTGCGGGAATCGAACCCGCGACCTCGGAGTCAAAGTGGCCATTGCTAACCATTCGACCAACGAGCTCGTCGTCGTTTTTTTTTTTTTTTTATATTAGTTCAGCATATTGGCTCCACTTCGCCTGATGGTAAGCGAAAAGAGGAGCCCCAATCGCATCGGCAATGGACAAGGGACCTTGATGTCTTGTCAGTTGACGCTGCCATGCTGGCCTACAAGATGCTTCTTCACGCTTCGCTTGAAGGATCCCATATTGTATGAATGAGGAAATACGTATGGCGGCAACGCGTTCCACTTTTTAATGGTGCGACATAGATAGGAATTGCCAAACTTTTTAGTACGCGAAGGGATGATCCCAACGGTAAACTTGTGATATCGCGAGCTTGCACGTGTAGTTCTGTGACGGAAAGGGGAGGAAGGGATAAGGGAAAACAGTTCTTCAGAGCACTCACCTTGGCATCTTGAATGATGATCATGTTTACTTCATTAAGACAGAAGGGAAAGCCGAATGTGCATACTAGCTTATACAAACAACTCCAGTGTACATACTGTCACCACTTCAAAATCAGCTTTAAGTCAATAATCATAAAGTCCACTTTCTCATAGCAACGAAACCAATGCATGTTTGTCTCGAGAATGAAAACAAAGTTTGTAACAGTTGTTTAAATTTGATTTTTATTTATGTTGCTTTAGGGTTGAAATTTATTTGATTGTTTTAGCAGAATGGTCAAACTGGTTTTGGTAGTAGTACGTAAGTACTATTACTCTATGGTAGTTTATTTTTTATACTACGTTGGGTGACAGACACACGGCCCGCCTGATGTGAAGCGGATAACGTAGCCATATTAACGCTCGCAATATGAAATATCACTCGCCCGCCGCCACTCGCGCTATCATCGCAACAACTTCTTCCTTCCTGGTGACCTCACTCACTCGCAGGAACACAACAACCCTCAAAAGAATTGTTATTTGGCTGCGGATTCTGTTAGATGTAGGTACTTCCCCAGTCACGCAGCTTACAAATACTGCTCTACCTCTCTTTTGCTACAGCCTCTTTCGCTAGTCGGCACGGTGTACCACGTGCAGGCGAGGTTGGCTTTGGCTCTAAATATCGTTAGGAGCCACGTACACCCCAAAACCGAATTCCGAAGCATGGGTACGCTAGTAAATTTTATTCGGGGAAAATCCGTTTCTCCTAAAGCTTAGCCATCTCGGTACCTACTATTATATAAAAGATTTATGGATGACAAATATTAACTTTTAATTATTTTATATTGACATGATATCATTTTCCTTTTATAATTTTAAATTACTTTTGAATATTATTATTATATATTGTTTTAAATACTGACATATTATGTCGACGAGCTCGGTGCCGTAGCGGTCAATGACGCGGCTTCGACACCAACGCTCGTGGGTTCGATTCCCACACAGAACAAACATTTGTGTGCATGAACATGTCTGTTTGTCTTGGTCTGGGTGTTTTCTATGTATCATAAGTATATATTTACACAAAAAAAAATGTATTTACGTATGTTTATCAGTTGTCTAGTACCCATAACACAAGCATCGCTTACTTTGGGGCTAAATGGCGCTGCGTAATTTGTCTGACAATATTTATTTATTTATTATATTCACAACAATTTAATTGTATCAATGAATTTTGCACGCCATACTCTGGCCAAACATGTTGAGGCAAAAGTTTTTATAATACCACCCGCATGTATTTTCTCTATGCCACATGTTTAAAGCAAATAAATATATCTTTAGCTTTCTTATAAATTAATTTGCATAATATGAACTTAAAATACAGTGAAACAATAAATTGTTACAGACTTCTATATATGCAACAAGGCGGCCTTATTGCTGAGACCAATCTTTTCAAGGTAACCATAAGGTAGTATTATAAGTATCTCTCTCTTAAATCACGGGTCAAGCCCAGTCATTTGATAGGCGTGCGCGGGAATATGGGCCTCTTTGAGAAGTTTGATGTAATGTTGTTACAAGAATCTCTTTTTAATCACGGGTCAAGCCCGGTCATTTGATAGGCGTTCGCGGGGATATAGATCCAACACGTAGAGGCCCCTTTGAGAAGTTTGATGTAATGTTGTACGCCCGCCGTGACCCGCTCCAGGATATATCAATGGAACGATATACCCATGAGCAGGTCTCGGCAGGCGTTGAGACTATTGCGAAGTGTGATGGAAAATAAATGGGATATGGAGATGAGATCTGGGTGAACTTAATACATACCAGGCTATTACAGAAGAGGGACGGACGCCTGCCATAACTGCTTTTATTGCTAGTTATTTGCGGTGGCTTTGCGGGCCCCGAAATGCCAGGAAAACTGCCGGGGGCAACACCGGTGTGAGTGACTCAGGGATGTATGATAGGTGTGCTGCGCTTTCTCCGAAGTTACTCGCGGCGTGATGCCCTTTAACACTTCCACCCCTGGAGCATATAGCTCTAGCGGCTCCTCTCTGGACGGCCAATGAAGGCAAGCCAGAGCTGAGAGTCCTGCGGGCCTTCTTGTGTTTACACTCCGATGAAGACACGTCGGAGACTCGGGTCCGTGGTGCCGCTACTCACACAACAGCACGCCACAAGCTGCCCTGCGGACTTATAAGAATTATTATTATGTGTAGACGAAGCTGTGTACCTATTACTGCTAAATAATTTAAATAATGAATAAAAATACATAAACTACATAAAATACTTATCTAATATGTAAAATTCTCGTGTCGAGGTTTAGTTACCATACTCCACCGAAACGGCTTGACCGATTTTGATGGAACTTTTCATGTATATTCAGTAGGTCTGAGAATAGGTTGTTATCTATTTTTTCTACTAAAATAATCCTAGAAATAATATATATGGTAAAACAACGTTTGCCGTAAGTAAAATTTATAATAAACTAGCGGCCCGGTACGTGCTTCGCTACGTATAAAGTGAAATAATAAAAAAAAATTATTGGAACATCAAATTCATTTATTCAAACAAAAAAATATTTTATTAATTGCTAGCTATTTTAAAACTTAATCCAAAACATTTGGATAAACAAAATTTTTTGTTTTTCCATTTTGAGCATGAATAAATAAACGTCTGGGGGGTACCGAGCCTCGAACAACATAAAGTCGAAGTACGTCCAAAATGGAATGACCGCATGAATGACATAACAACATGCTTGTACTGTCAACACTGAAAAAAGTTTCTATTTGACAACACAATCCCCATCTGAAAAAAGATTCAATATGACAGCAAAATCCCATTAACAAAATGATCCGCCATTTATTGAATTCATTTGTTACAAAAAATGTGATAAATGAAGAACCGCTCCACCAATTTTGGGCAAACTTCACATAAACCATCTACTAAATAGTCCGAACAAAGCCTAAACATTTGGTTTCGATAGGTGAGCCCGTTCTTGAGTTATAAAATTACAACGAAAAGTGGCATTGATTTTTATATATATAGATAAATAAAACAAATAACTATGTAATTTTTTATTTTTTTTTTTCTAAAAAGCTTGATGCTTTAAATATTACGATCTAGCTTACGGGCTAATAAGTAATTTAACTTTAACCAAACCCCGGCTACTCCATACAAAAATGGCGCTTTTGCATGTAGTAACCAAATGACGTCTGTACACGTGCCTATGTTTGAGTGACGTTCTCTAGGGCTGACATTATTCAATTATTAGTCGGACATGTAAGGGGGTGTAAGAGGTTCATCAACATCTTTGAACCAAAGTCAATCTTACCTGCACGGGGTACACCCTGCTGACTGACAGACGAGGCTCTGACGAAAAGAGAGGTAGGACATAGCGTATTTTTTAAGCAGCCCGACTGACGAAGTACCACCAGCTCACAGAATACCGCAGTCAAATAACAATTTCCTTGAGGGTTGTTGTGTTCCTGCGAGTGAGTGAGGTCACCAGAGAGGATGGAGTTGCTGCGTTGGCAGCGGGGATGGCAGCGCGCGAGCGATACTTAATGTTGCGAGCGTTAATATGGTTACGGTAACCGCTTCAAATCAGGTGGGCGTAGTGAAGGAAAAAAAACGTGTGACACTCGGGGACTGCCCCGACTGCCGCGGTAAAGCTATTGCATAGCATTTTTTATCAACTAATGCTCGTTTGCTCGTTCATCCATCCATCCATCCATATCCATTCATCTATCCATCCATCCATCCATCCATCCCTCCATTCATCCATCCATCCACCCACCCATCCATCCATCCACCCATCCAAATCCATCCATCCATCCATCCATCCACCCATCCACCCATCCACCCATCCATCCACCCATCCATCCATCCACCTATCCATCCATCCCTCCATCAATCCATCTATCCATCCATCCATCCATCCATCCAACCATCCACCCACCCACCCACCCACCCATCCATCTACCCATCCACCCATCCATCCATCCATCCATCCATCCATCCAACCATCAATCCATCCATCCGTCCATTCATCCACCCATCCACCCATAATCCCACCCACCCATCCATCCATCCATCCACCCATCCACCCATCCACCCATCCATCCACCCATCCATCCATCCATCCATCCATCCCTCCATCAATCCATCCATCCATCCATCCATCCATCAATCCATCCAACCATCCATCCATCAATCCGTCCGTCCGTCCGTCCATCCATCCATCTATCCATCCAAATTGTTTTTTTTTACTTTCCATGTGTTGAGACATCCATCCACTGCACAAATAACTCTCATCTTTTACATACTCGCATATTATTTTAAACTGAATGGAGAATAAAATACAAGCGACGTCAATTCGTACGTTGTGGCATTCCTTGCGAACGGTTCCAAATCGGTTCCATTGGGGAGGTGAGGTCGACTAGTGAGAGCGGCAGAGAGTGTCCATACTGTACGTTAGTACTATTACTTATACTGTGCTTTAACATAAACTTCTAAATATTATAGTCTAAGAATAATATCCATTGACTTTTCTTAGTGTCTGTTAAGGTGAAACACTTTCTTGTTGTGTTATATTTAATGCACTATCACTAATATTGTCTCACTTATTACTACACTATCTCAAAAGGTTTTGTTCTTTTGAGTCTTCTCACTAGGTCTGTGTTATCGAGAAGTTTGACTACTTCTGGATTCACATGGTGATGAAGTCTAAGTTACTGAGTTAGTTATGAGCTTCTGCATATTTTTGTATCACTTTGTCCACAAACTCCACTTTAAGGTCCCGATGGAGATAGTCATTTTTGAAGTACCACGGTGCATTTACAATGCCCCTGAGTACTTTATTCTGGAAGCGCTGAATAATTTGCTTGTTACTCTTTTTCGTACAGCCCCATAACTGTACTCCATAAGTCCAAACTGGCATAAGGACTTGCTTATATATTAATAATTTATTGTGAATCGACAGGCTAGAGTTTCTCCCAAGCAGCCAATACAGGTTTTTGTATCGTATCTCTAACTCCTCTCGTTTCTTCTTGACGTGAGCTTTCCAATGTAGGGTCATACCTAAATATTTGGCTGTATTAGCATACGGGATCTGTTGATTATTTAAAAACACTGGATGGTAATGCGGACTTTTGTTTGTGAAGTCAATATGAACCGATTTTAACTCATTTAGTTTAATTCGCCATTTTTGTGTCCATTTGTGAACTTTTGTGATTGCAATTTGGGTTTTCTCAACTGCTTCTTTGTGTGTGTTCCCAACAGACATTATGGCAGTGTATCCGGCGAAAGTCGCAATTGTATTATTTTCTAATTTGGGAATATCACAAGTGTATAGTAGATACAGGACCGGACCTAAGACACTTCCTTGAGGTACCCCAGCTTTAATTTATTTTAGATCAGAGTATGCATCTTCTTGTCTGACTCTAAACATTCGGTGAGAGATATATGACTCTAGTATTGCAGCATACTGCTTTGGCAACATTTTGTTGATCTTATACATTAAACCTTTATGCCAAACTTTATCAAAAGCTTGTGCAACATCTAGAAATACTGTGGAGCACACTTTCTTTTCTTCTAATGCTTTTTCTATAATATTTGTGATGCGATGCACTTGATCTATGGTAGAATGTTTTTCTCTAAATCCGAACTGATGTTGAGGTATCAAACCTTTTTCATCTAGTATGGGTTTTAATCGTTTGAGCAGAAGCTTTTCAAATAATTTAGATTACTGGCAATAATGAAATAGGCCTGTATGATGTCGTTTCATGAGGCGGTTTACCCGGTTTTGCTATCATAATTACTTCAGCCACTCATGTACAGCCACACACTATGTAAATAAATAAATAAATATTTCTGGACAATTTACACAGCGCCATCGAGTCCCAAACTAAGTGCAAAGCTTGTACTATGGGTACTAGATAACTTATATTATACTTAAATACATTTTTTTTTGTAAATACATACATATGAATGAATGAATGCATGAATGGATGAATGAATGATACTTTATTCACAGAATATGGTTAACACTAAGGCGTTATAAATTGTATGGTCCTCAGCATATTCCACCAAATTGGCATATGAATATTTATATAAAAACAAGAAAAACAAAGTTATATATTTAAATTATCATTTTACATTGCAAATTAAATATTAAGTACTTAAAAACATGTCATAATTTTAGAAATTGAAAAAGTCATATATGGAATAAAAACAATTTGTGACCAGGACAGGAAATAAAAAAGCATTTTTTAAATTTATATAATGTCAAACATTTGAATGATTCTGGTAGCTTATTATATATTTTAATGCACATACAGTATGAGCTGTTGCTCCTATATTTTAATTTAGTATTATGGTAAATTAAATCGTATAATACATAGAAAACACCCAGACCAAGACTATACAAAAAATATTAATACTATAAAATGTCAGTTTACTAAAGTTGAAATTAAAGAGCGAGGAAATAATTTTTAACTTATTTTTAAAAATTATAAATTGACTTTGCAGTTCTGATAGCTACAGGTAAGGTATTCCAAAGTCTGATAGCTTGAACGTTAAAAGATTGATTGAAAAATTTGGAAGAATGAGGAGGTACCAAAAGAGTAAGGTTCTCGGTGGAACGTAGTCTATGTGAAGAAGATGAGAAGGCGAAGCAAGTCTTTAAGATATGAAGGAGCTTTAGGATTGAAGAGTATAGTATATACAATTGTATACTCCTTGCAGATGCAGTAGAGCTTCACTTAACTAGCAATCTTAACTTGGCTTAATCAAAACTTGGCTTTTAATGCCTTTTTTGCTATAGCTGTCTCTCACATTGCTAAGAGGGGAAGTCAAATTCCAAAAGCTTCTTACTCCTACTAATTTCTTCTGATTAAATTCGTTGTGAGTTCCAAGGCAGTCGTAGTTTTACCTCCGGGACTGCAATGGACTTCACTGTTCGTTGCCTTTTTTTGCGCTGTTAATCCTGGCTACACAGGAGACACACTGGTGGGAATGTGTGGTGGGTACCGTCCCGTATTGTATAACCCAGCATGATAAATATTATTTGCGGAATAGCGTTTCGCTAACTAAGAACTTAGTGTTCCAAAAGGAAGTGAATCCGCGTGTAGAACCAGTATATGCACGCACTTTCTTCTCATCACCCAAGACGCAGGTCGGCATAGTCGCCAGTACCGCCTGAGACGTACGCGGATGCACACGGTGACAGACAATAGTGAAGTGTGGTGTATATATGTGAACTTTAGTGTTGTGACAATTTGGATAGTGCAATTTTTGGGAAAAATGGTGAGTGATTTTCTATTTTGAAAAGAAAAAAAAGTTTTTTTTCTTATTTTTTGTTTTCGTGAATAAAAAAAAATTGTTTTGGTGAATAAGAAAAATTGCTGAAAAACTGTGGTTTCAAAATATGGTCTCTCACAATCTACCGAAAATAATTTTTTTTTTTATAATTTTTTTTTTGTTTTGTTTTAAAATTGTTGAAAAATTGTGTTTTGAAAATGTTGCATCGTGTCTTAGGTATAATTTTTTTTTTTTATTAAACGCAAATTTTCATCAGTCAATAAATATAGGTAATGCTAAAACAGAAGCGTGTTTAATACTTTTTTTTTTTATATTTTTTTTATTTTGATATATTTTATGCTTTTTTAGTTTCAATTAATGTCAAATTGAGGAAGACTTGAGCGTGTTTTCAAAATATAAACTAGGTATATTTTTTTATTGTTAAAAAAAAAGACGTCGTACAAATTAATAATAAAAATTAATAGGACTTTTTCTGTAACAATCATAAAATTATAAAACTTAATCGTGCTTGAAAAGCTCTTTGTTGATTTTAGATACATTTAACTTTTTTGTGGATCCCAAATTGCAATTTATTCTAATAATGGCGTAATTTTTAGAATTAAATTAACTTATATCATCATTATTCATCATCATCAGCCTGTATCTATCCACTGCTGGATATGATCTGCCTTCCCCGATGCTTTCCACCAAATACGATCCTCCGCCTTCCGCATCCAGTCGCTTCCAGCCACTTTCTTAAGATCATCGGAGCATCTAGCACGAAGGCGTCCAACGCCAACGCTCTACGCGTGGCGTCCACTCTACACCTTCCTCCCCTATCTGTCATTAAATTAACTTATATATTTTTTATTTATTGTTTGACATACGTTATTACTACGGCGATGTATCTCGGAAAATGTAATTCGTATAATTATTAAGACTTTAATTAATAAAACTTGATAAAATTTCTTTAAATCAAATAATAGAAAACTTTACCTCGGGGTGTAATTGGCTCACTACCATCTTTGAGCCAAAACCTCACCTGCACGTGGTGCACACTGTTGCTTGACTAACTTTGGCGAAAGAGAGGTAGGGCATAGCATATTTTTGGCGGTGTAAGTGCCTCACGACCATTTTTGAGCTAAAATCAACCTTATCTGCACGTGGTTTACTGTGATGGACTGTGTGCTGTGGTGGAGTATGCTCTAAACACCGTTGACGACGGTGGTTAATAAACAATCTTGTCCTCTTCTACCCTAAGATCGTCTGGAAGAGATTGCTTATAGCAAAGGATATTATAGCGATAAGACCGCCTATTTTAATATCAGTCAATTGTTTTCTTCTGTGTCTGTAATTTATTTGCTGCAATAAAGAGTTATTGTATTGTATTGTATTGTAACACAGTATTCTGATTCCATATGTGTTTAGCCAATAATTAATTTTTCACACGAGTCTCGCAAGTTTTGCATGGACTCCCTTTGGATGGATTTCCCTCCAAAGAACGGGGAAGCTATACCTAAAAAGCCATCCATAAACTGGTTAAGTCGACGTTGCTTAGATTACAAATTCGACACGCATTGAGTTCCTGAGACCATCATCTTGATGAACATTATTGATTTAATTTAACTGCTGCAATAAGGCGAAGACTGAAGGGGGAAAGTGATCTATTTAGGAGTCTTTTACATTCATTTTGAATACGATACCGCTTTACGAGTAAATAATGTCTGGTGGCCCCCTCTCCCTCCATGAAATTTCAACAATTCAGCTGGCTATGAAAGCTTTAAAACTGTTAGTGCCAATTGCTACCGAATTTGTTCTTAGGGGAGCTAATTAGGTCTTCAATTGTAAAAAGATTTGCTTTAAGAATTTATATTTATAATAAATAAAATCACTGATATATAGGGAAGGATGAAGAATTTAAAACAATTTGTAGGGAGTCAAGCATTGCCCGCGGCACCAGAAACTTAGACAACCGACGCCACCCGTTTCGGCTCAAATAACCGGGATGTTAGTGAAGCAATAGGAGGTGGAGGGTTTGTTGCAATAAGGTTTCCACTCAATCAAAAGAGGTTAAAGAGTACTCCACCACGGTGTTCAATTGCGAGATTACGAAGACCTGTATTTTCAAGCAGCTCAAAAGCTAAATGGCTTGACGAGTTGATAATTTGACGTCATTAATTCGTCTTCATTGTCGTTATTGTCATCCTGTATCTATCCACTGCTGGTAATAGGCCTCCCCAATGCTTTCCACCATATGCGATTCCGCTTTCCGAATACGCTTCCACTCGCTTTTTTGAGGTCCTCGGTCTATTTAAAGTAGGAGCGTCCTAAGCTTCGTCGCTCCATACGCGATCTCCACTGTAGGACTTTCTTCCCCGATTATCGCGAACTGGGCAGATTGAATTCTCTACAACAATGAAATCTCTACTACAAATTTAAATAAATAAAATCAATCAGATCAAATAAATCTTTATTTGCATATAAC
The DNA here is from genome assembly GCA_937001555.2 of Hypsopygia costalis. Taxonomy (NCBI): domain Eukaryota; kingdom Metazoa; phylum Arthropoda; class Insecta; order Lepidoptera; family Pyralidae; genus Hypsopygia; species Hypsopygia costalis. Next base: position 5,079,656 of record OW443355.2, read on the forward strand.
AATGTACAATGTATTTAACAAATTGCCAAATAAAATAAAAGATATTGAGCAAGGAGCAAGCTTCATTAAAAAATTAAAGACCTTACTGGAAGACAAATGTAAAAATGTAAAGGAAATATACTCTTGACGAATTTTTAAATGACAAATTAGATGACATATAGTAAACCGTTCCGTTCACTTCAGACTGTTGCCATACCCTTATAGAGTCATAATATGTAATAACTTAAAACTAACATGTATTTTAAGATCGACATGTACCTACATATTATATGCAATAAAGATATTGAGTATTGAGTTCATAATAATCTTAGGTGCTCAAGCCGGCTTGAGCGTGTGGTTTCCGGTAGACTAGAATAGGATCACTTCGTCTCTTCCAGTGGATGTTGTACAAATCGACTAAGGAAAATACATTATAAAACATCGATCAGGTCTCCCCAACCCGTCTGGCCAGCGTGGGGAGTGTAGGTCAAATCCTCCTTCTGTCTGTGACGGACGAAAGGGTCGTGCTCTTGTAGTGGAGACTAAAATGACCTGATGATGATGATGAGGTGCTCAAGTAGTGCGCTCATGTCTGGCCAATCATTACCTTAGTATGAAAATATAAACTTTAATTTAAAACTTATGTCCAAGTAATGCATTAGTACAGTAAAAGTTTTTGTCGTTAAGCCATTTATACATTTTCTTTTTGAATTAACTGGTATTTAATTCCATATACGTTGAATATTGAGATATTGAAATTCAAAAATACGATTTCACATAATATCTATGTTATTCCACTCTTCGCAGTGTGTTTGTGCGTCAATATAATTAAAATAAATTGCAAAACACTTTCACGAATGAATTTATTATCATAACAGGTTGTGCCGGGAAATCAATTCGTATAATTTTAGCATGATAACATTTGCACGTGCGGACACATGCGCGAAATTATTCACGATTACAGATGGGCAAAATGCTGGGTATTTACGATAAATGCCCAAGTGCTTCATCATCATCATCATCAGGTCATTTTAGTCTCCACTACAGGAGCACGACCCTCTCTCGTCCGTCACAGACGTCACAGGAGGATTTGGCCTACACTCCCCACACTGGCCAGACGGGTTGGGGAGGCCTGATCAATGTCTTATAATGTATTTCCCTTAGTCGCCTTGTACGACATCCACGGGAAGAGACGGAGTGATTCTATTCTGCCGGAAACCACATGGCCGCAAAAAGTGCTTATAAATTCCTTATTTATGCCCAAAACTAGGCAATTATTGGTCATTTGCAGGTACTTACTGGATACTTATTGTAAATGCCTGGCAATTTGCCCATCTCTAGTCACGACTCTTTTCTATAGCTTTTTTTATTATTTTATTTTTATTTTTAATTATAATCTACAGACCCGGGGTCCGTACCTTTTATTAACAATGTTCTATTTTTATTTTACAATATTCTTACAATTTATAAATTGCACGTCGCTATTATGTTAATAATTATAGTCTATTACTACTTAACCTAAATCCTCCTATTGTTTACTTTGCAACCATGACAGCCAGGGCAGACCAGTCCCCTCTGGCAGCACCCGTTCACGAGTTGATGCATGGGGCAGCCATCGCCGCATTTAACCATTTTATTGGGAATGCGGCGACCCGCCACACGACACCACCACCAGTTTGAACACTTTAGTGAGCATGACTACGTGGGCTGTCAGGGCTCTTCTATAGCTTATAGCTTCGATCATTCATATTAGAACTAGATGAACAATGACGTACACAAACTAAGCAAAATACTGTGCGCAGTAAGCAGAAGATGACATAAATCCAGCCGGGCGCAACTCAAGGTAAAAAAACGACTCTATGAATCGGAAGCGAATTTGGTACAAATTCTGATTGTTTTCGCTTCCATTTCATACATATTAAAATTACGCTATTTGTATGGCACATCCGTCTCTTAAAACGTAGTGGTTACATTCTCTTTGATAAATCTTACTTATTTAAGTTATTTGTGACCAACTAGTGGTCGCCCAGTCTTCGAAATTCGACCATAATTAACTTAAAATATGACTTCAACAATAAACAAAAGAGCGTGTGTGTGTCAAATACATCGTAGTGTGAGTAATGTTTTTTTATCGATTTAATGTCTTCTCTTCTCCATATAAATTTCACCGTGTCTACTGCAGATAGGACCAATTCATCATGTACACAACAAGAATTTTGTCGGATCTAGGCACGAAAACCCCAGCGCAACGCAGCAAAACGTCGCGCGTCATGTCTAGCGCAGACAAGATTTTTTCTTGGTCAGCACGGAAGCTGTGTACACAGTTCGTGTGTAGAAACGACACGAATTCTTGCATAGGCCCGGCGACTTTTCTTAGCGTGTACAAGAGGCCTGAGTCTGCGAAATTTCATACTCCTTCCTGGATTATGACTCCTATGGACTAAAAAACCATTCCGTATCCATTTTATGTACGATTTTATGTAAAAACCAAAAGGTTCACGTGTCCGATTTGGAACCAGGCGACCGAGCTAAAAGTAATGGAGAATTTGAGGTAGATTTAATGCTCAATAATAACACAATAGTAGTTAGTTACTTTTGTAAATAAAGAAGATTCAGCCTCAGTGGCGTATCTATACCATCAGGGGTTCGTGGCAAATTCATCAGATCTGCCCTCAGAGTATGTGGCCCTCTCTAATAAAATCATCATCTAAGTAACCAAGAAGTATTTTGTACATTTTTGGTTTTACCTATAAAATTTTGTATGTTGTATATTTATAGCTTACTCGTAACTTAAAAAAAATACTATTCTTGACTCAATACCAGGCTCTCGAGCCTGGGGCCTCCTTGGCCGCTCTGCCACCCTTTAGTTACTCCACTTTTCAGCTTCCAGTAATTTTTAAGTCTTTTTATAATGCCAATAAATAAAAGGATCATGTCATTAGAACTAGCTATCAATTTATTTAATAGTGTAATTGCAGCCTAAGGACGTCATAAAATTTTATATGAATATATAGAATAAATTGCGAGGAAAGTCCATTTTAAAAGGATGAAAGTATTTAAGACGAAAAATTATTTTTCTCTCGCACCGAAATTAAAAAATAAATAAAGACTTCAGATCATTCTAGTATTGAGTATTTTACGATATACATAGTCAATATTTATACAATTTCAGAAAATTGTCGTATACTTTAGAGACAAGGCCAAGGCCATTCACGATTCTTATAAAAAAATTACAAAATGAAATAACTGAATATGTTATAAAACATTGCAAAACATAATTCTATTGTCGCTTCACTTCAAGGATTCACAAATTTCATAAATACCAAAGACAATTCCACGGCGCAAATCGAACAAGGCTGCGAAATAAGTGACATCCGACGGAAGCGAGCTTTTCCCGCGCGTCCGCCATTACACTTTCTTGTATATGGCCGCGGCGCGCGATTGTCTCTGACCTCGCTAAAATGATCATAGTGTTGAAGTGTTTTTTAACCTGAATATGTCTTTAAAATTGCTTTCATAGGGACGGGGGCCCACCATACATTCCCACCACTGTGTCTCCTGTGTAGCCAGGATTAACAGCGGCGACCGCAAAAAAAAAAACAGTGAAGTCCATTGCAGTCCCGGGGGAAAACTACGGCTGCCTTGGAACTCACAACGAATTTAATCAGAAGAAATTAGTAGGAGTAGGAAGCTTTTGGAATTTGACTTCCCCTCTTAGCAATGTGAGAGACAGCAATATGGCAAATAAGGCATTAAAAGCCTAAAGAGATGGCTAGTCAAGTGAAACTCAACTGCCGTGCATCACAGATTTTAAGTCTAACACTATTGGGGACCTGAAACATTGAGTTGTTTACCTAACACATCGATTCCAATAATATTAATTGCAAAATCGTCTGAACGCTTGGTAATTCTCCCTTGTTGCTACCAAATCAGAATAGTATACTACCCCGGATGCGACTTGTAATGAATTCAACATGTCATCCCGCTCCCGCCGCCAAAGATCGCACTCCCAGAGAATATGGTGTGCTTTTGATAGAATTCATAATTTGCAGTAGAACATTCGCCTAAGGGCGACGGCACTAATATAAACGAAAAGAGTTTAGCCTTAAAATTGCCATGCCCAGTCAAAAATTGCGCAACGGGGTGATGGACTTCTAACCACTTTAATTTAATCTATCTCTTACCGATTTAAAGAACAGATACAAGTGGCGTCCTTTCGTAGAGTGTCCCACTTTTCCTACCAATCAGACAGCAATGTTTCAAGTACCTCATTAATAGGTTTGAACAGTCTTAAGTATTTTCTCACGATCACTCATTTTCAGAAAATCAGGGACCATGTTTTTAGATGTATAGTTATAGTCATACAGGTAACACACCTGCTAGCACGGGTAGTGCCTCTGTGCTTACAGTTCTATACGATTTACATAAAAATATCAGAGCACGGCGCTGGCTTTGAAGCAATTTACGACGTGATGTACCTAAATTTAATTTAATTTAATTATGAATAAATTACAAATTAAAGCGTTTAATACTTTATTAAAATTGATAACTCTTTATAATTACTTGAGAAAGCTTACATAAGAATTACTTATGATTTTACTGGCTCGTTTATTTTCATTACAAAAAAATGTAAAACCATTTATAAATTATAACTTAAAAAGTGAGTGCTAAGTTGCCTACACAATAATGTACGTTCATCACGCTCTATTATCTAATAAAAACCCAGACATGCAGTCCAGACAGATGTAATAACAGAGAAACATGTCGCATAGCATAATACACTTTCTTAAAAAAAGGTCTAAGAATAGTAAACAAACGCATATTAAAGTTGGATTAGAGGGCCATTCAACTTTTGCTACATGTCTACACGGTCATGATCCATCGTCAGAGATTATATAAATACAGATGATCGTCGTGTACAGTTTTATACCTATCAAATGCGACCTCCAAACTCTCGGTGAAAAGCCTAAAACATCCGAGACACGGGGATCCTTTCTCGTGCTCACATCGACCCATTCGTAGAATGAAGTACGATGTGCGTGATTAGTGCGAGTTTTTTGCTCACATTCGAACGTGTTAACGTTTACAAGCCGACCAAATTGAGAAAAAGTTTCATATTGTGAATTTACCAGACGCGTTTTACATATCCAAATTAGCCGGGTTGCTCACAAAATGTAAGCAAGTAAGCCACATTAATATAATTTTAATTTTTTTTTAATATTTGTCAGACAAATTACACAGCGCCATCTAGCCCCAAAGTAAGCGAAGCTTGTGTTATGGGTACTAGACAACTGATAAACATACGTAAATAATTTTTTTTTGTAAATACATACTTATGATACATAGAAAACACCCAGACCAAGACAAACAGACATGTTCATGCACACAAATGTTTGTCCTGTGTGGGAATCGAACCCACAAGCGTTGGTGTCGAAGCCGCGTCATTGACCGCTACGCCACCGAGCTCGTCACATAATGTTGATATGTAACACGCGTCTTATAAATTCACAACATGAGAGTTATTCTCTATTTGGTCGGTTTGTTTACGTTGACATGATCGATCGCGAACAAAAAACTCGCACTAAGCGCTCTGTATTGTTGGTAGTTCACTTTCGTGCGCTTTTATAGGGAGTTAATGTCAGATTGAACGTTATTTGATTGTAAAAATCGGAATATAAATAAATAGAGAAAATTCTAAAAACATATGTATAAGCTTATTTCATTTTTTTTCGATGATCACATCGAACTTTGTTCTACGGATGAGTCGACATATTCGTATACGTCCGAAGACTAATAAAAAGTATGCTATGTGTAACTCCATTTCTCTCAATTACTTTACATCGAAAAATGAAAGTTGACCGAATCGAGATTGAATTTATCAATTGATCGAAAACCGAATTCTTTGTTTCATTCACTAATTAATATCTAATATTATTGCGAGCACAATAACATTCTTAGATTGTTTAACTTTTGGCATGGTCACTGATGGCTGGACCGATTTCGCTATTTCTTTCTATGTTGTAATCATTATTCTCAGGAGAATTCTTATGAAAGAAAAGTGCGGAGAAAATTAGACAATTTAAGAAAACTGAACGACAATATCAACTCTATTGTAACTTTATGTCGTTTGACAGAACTGCGCGAAACCAATTGGAAGAAGACAGGACAGCGTCTGCTGGATTAGCCAGTATTTCGATATTATTATATCGAATATCGGCTAGACGACATTTTTTTCTTTCGATTTGTTATGTAAGGATTTCAATATAATATAACTATTGGTGAAAGAATTACTTCGATAGTATAAAAACTTCTCGAGATATGATAACTTGAATCACAATTGTAGACTTCCCGAAAACGCTCCATACCAAAGGCTACTAACTTATGACGTCACACCTAGGTATTTTGTATACATTAAAACAGAAATTTGTACGACAGCCATGTTAAATACTGCGTTTATATACCTAGAGCCGTAACAAAAGTTATAGTATTTTTTATTGTTTTTCCAAAGAATAATAATTTCATCCTTTTAAATTGGACTTTCCCACCAAACTTTGATCGACCATAAAACAAGTCTGACATAAGTTATTAAAATTTCTAAATCGCAGATCGGTCTAGTTTTGTATATTATACGATGCTGATAAATATTTTATATAATTTTAGATCATTGTAGTCTAGCCTATTACGCTATAACTTATACTGTGCTATTACGCTGCAATTAAACTTTTAAGTTTCACATTGTGATATGACAATACCGAATATGACATTTGTAAAATTCCACTTGTTTTTTCACAATTTTTAGTTTATATTTCCACGGTTCTTAATTAAATTTTAATTTAATCACCAGAGGTACATTCTTTCATACTACTAACACCTACTAAGGTACGACCTGCCTGGTGGTAAGTATAAATTCAAATGATTAGCCTTTCTGAAAGATTCCATAATTTATCTTTGAGATTCGGAAGTGTCGTTCGCCGTGGGAAAGTATTTTCACAATGCGCGGACGGCGTAAGGTGTGTAAGTTAAAACAATTATACGTAGCTTCGTAAGTTTATGGTATTTAAATAGCTTCGTTTCTTTTGAGGACTCCAAAAATTCTGCCATATTTTATACTATCTCTAATTTCCCCAGCGCACGCCTAGCCTTGTTGTTGTTGTTGTTGTTGTGGGAGTTTAGATAAATCACGTAAACAAATAATAAAATAAATAATAATAAATAATCCTTGACATATTACACAGCGCCATCTAGTCCCAAACTAAACAAATTTTGTACTATGGGTACCAGATAACTGATATATACATTTTTTTTGTAAATAAATACATATAAATACATAGAAAACATCCAGACCATGTCAAACCGACATATACACAAATATTTGTCATGTGCCGGGATCGAACCCGTGACCTCGGAGACAAAGTGACCATTGCCATTCGACCACAAGGCTCGTCAAATGCATGAACAAGTTGAGAAAAAAATATTCAAAATATGATTAAAAAAATATTCAAAATTAATATAACCAACAAAAAACGGGTGGATATCGCTACCCGTTTTTAGCTAGCTAGGGAGGGACCAAGAGTACGAATTTTTTTAAAAATTACTCTTCGAGTGTGGACTTTTTGGCGCGAATTTGGTGAGCGCGGTTGTGCTTCTAAACATTTTTTTTATTTAATGTATAATGATTCATAATAAAGAAAGTATATTACGGCGCAAGTTAATGCTTTGAGTATATACACTAAATAGAATCTTTGATTGAAAGTGTTTGAAACAGGGCTGCCGTGTTATTCCAAGAAGTCGTGCAAAACAGCTGAAAAATTGCACTATCGGTTTTACTGTTGAGTTATTACAAGTAATGGAACAAGAAGATACCTGACTATATTATTCGGCATGCCCCTGAAGCCGGGAATAAGATAAAGAAATAATACAAAGACAGGCTCAAAAGGGCATCGATTCCAGAACCGTAAAGCTATTCGATAAAAATCTCTATGTAATAAGAGCTGCCTATATGTAACAAGGGATCAATCCCTTGTAGTATTTAAGTCCTTATTAAATAATGTTAGAAAGTTACCATCTGACTGTTACACGTACGCAACCTTGCGCGCACTATCCCAAAAAACCAAATACATAAATAACTAGTTTCGTTATAACAACCAATTAAAACGAGAGCGTTAATTTGGTTATTTAAACTATGTCAATTGGTTTTTTACGATCAGCTGCTAACGAACCGTGTTTTATGGGGAAAGTTAGGGGAAATAACTAGTTAGGCTTAATATTTTGTTAGGGCGGGCTAAAAACGTGTGAATAACGTAGATAATAAAATTTTGATACTTGACCATTAATTATTTACTTCGTTTTTTTATGTGACCGGCTGCACGCACGAAAAAGCATGAGTCATTGTCACGTTCCGCTTGAGCCGAGCGTACAAGCGATAGAGAGGCACGATCGGCCTAAGCATTCGGCTTGTAGCGCAGCTATCCCTCTTCCACTCCATCGGTCGATGTTTTCTTATGACGTTATCACGTAAAATTATCGTCCATAAACCGACTTTACAGACAACCATTTTTTTTGTTATGAATTCTTTTGTGTATCTTAAAGTCGCAATTAAGTCTCTCTTTAACCTCTCTTTAACCTTAGCAAAATACAGAGCGAATTTAAAGTTATAGAGTTTATTTGAAATGATTACTTCGTTATTATTATTATATTCAAGAAAAAAAACTTGGGTTTATTCATCCATACAGATAAAGTACATGATAGCAAATATTAGGGGTGTATGAAAACGTAATGAGGGAAATAAAAAAAGAAACATATTAAAACGTAAGAGATTTTTTTTTTGCGGTAGGTATTTCAAAATCGTAAAAAAAAAGTTGTGTGGCTGTACACAGGCGTGTGTTACAACACACGTGAATACGTTATATGCACTAAAATTATCTCAAAATGACAGCGCTTCCCTCTTCTCCACACGCGATGTTCCGTAGTCTTTATTTAGTGTAATAAATTCTTTGATCCTTCATCTATTCAGTGGAGTCATTGAATTTTGGATGGAGATGATAGATATGTAGCTGCAACACCAAACTGCATCCCCCGATTTTGTTATAATTCGTATTTTTAGAATTGCCTCCCCATGGAAGCAATATTACATTGACATTTGTGTTGTTGATCAGGCATAATATCTATTTATTTAATTCTTCTATAGTTCGTGAACAAAATTTTCAAGTTCACCTAAAACGAAAACAATATCTCCATGTATCAAGTTGTGCAACTCGCGCTATAACCGAATCGTCATATTATTTCGTAAACAATGTAACTTCAAACATTTAAAAATATCTATCAAATATTCTTAAATTTAACTAGTGCTACTTTTTTAATGAATATATTAGTATTTGTAATATAGTGGTATTATTTTTTATTCAATAAACATTTATTGTTGTAACTACTTACTAATAATTAAATAAATCTAAATTAAACCAAAATTAATCTAAAAACCTATATATTTTATCAATAAAAAAAAAGAAAAAGTTACGCGATAAAGATAAAAAAAAAAAACAGAAATTTACTTACAAATAAAAAATATCCCTAAGATCATTGCCTGTCGGCAGTGTCCCCAGAAGTCTGCCAGGCGTGTAAACCATTTTTTTTTCGATTTGTTATTTAAAGACGTCACAATAATATAACTAAAGGTGAAAGAATTACTTCGATAGGCTAAAAACTTCTCGAGATATGATAACTTGAAGATCACAATTTTGGACTATCCCGAAAACGCCCCATACAAAAGGCATACAGTATTATGACGTCACGATACGCTATTTTATATGCATTAAATCAGAAATTTGTACGACAGCTATGTTAAATATTGCGTTTATGTAGCTAGTGCCGTAACAAAAGTTATAGTATTTTTTATTGTTTCTACAATGGTAATATTTATTTTTTATAATTTCATACTTTTAAAATGGACTTTCCCACCAAACTTTGATCGACCATAAAACACGTCGGACATAAGTTATTAAAATTTTGAGATCGCAGATCGTTCTACTTTTATGTATTTTACGTTACTGATAGAGAGTTTTTATAGTTTTAGAACATTGTTCACACGCCCATTCTCTGAGTAAGGTAATGACCAGCCTTCTGGTGTCAGGACGTGTCGAAATTTAATTTAGTTTTCATTAATTATTAGTAAGTGTTACAACAATAAATGTTTGTAATATTCTATTTATTAGAGGGGCTGGTCTGCCATGTCATGGTTTCAAGGTAAACATTAGGAGGATTTAGATTAAGTAGTAATAGACAATATTAGTATGACGAGCTCGGTGGCGTAGCGGCCAATGACGCGGCTTCGACACCAAGCTCGTGGGTTCGATTCCCACATAGGACAAACATTTGTGTGCATGAACATGTCTGTTTGTCTTAGTCTGGGTTTTTTCTATGTATCATAAGTATGTATTTACAAAAAAAACCGGACAAGTGCGAGTCGGACTCGCCCACCGAGGGTTCCGTAGGTACGTAGTATCATTATTAAATTTGATATTTTTCATTATAAATAAGAAATAATGCGTCGAAAAAAATAAATAAAATATATTTTGCAATGTGTACGTCAAGCCCTTTCATATGATACCCCATTTGAACTAGTAGTTTCAATTTGAAATTTCGACACCCTATAAAAAATATAGACCCCCTATTTTTTTAGATCTATTTACAAATGTATAGTTTTGAGATTTATTCCTGTACTTGTAGTCTATAACGATGTTACTTGCCAAATTTCATAGTTCTAGGTCAACGGGAAGTACCCTATAGGTTTTGATTCCTTTGAGTGTGTCGAAATATGCGTTTTTTGCTGAATAAACGGCCGTAACTTTTTTCTACGTAAACTTAGCAGTTTGATTTTTTTTTAACTTCATGGGACCGTAGACCTGTGTATACAGTTCAAATTTGAGCTTGATACCTCCACGCATTCTCGACATAGAAATGTTTGACAGACAGACAGACAGACAGACAGACAGACAGACGGACAACAAAGTGATCTTATAAGGGTTCCGTTTTTCCTTTTGAGGTTCGAAACCCTAAAAAATGTATTTACGTATGTTTATCAGTTGTCTAGTACCCATAACACAAGCTTCGTTTACTTTGTGGCTAGATGGCGCTGTGTAATTTGTCTGACAATATTTATTTATTATTTATTTATTTATTAATACGATTATTAGCATAATAGCGACGTGCAACTAATAAACTATAAGAATATTGTAAGATAAAAATAGATGATTGTTAATAAAAGGTACGGACCCGTCGTCTGTAGATTGTAATTATTATCAATAAAAAGAATATTCTATATAATAAAAATCACACGTGAACATACCAGTCAAAGCAGCTGTTCTTTTGTAAATGTCCTCTAAATTCGACGAAATTTTACTGGTATGAAATCAACGAAACATTTCAAACTTCGCACTGGAGCCACTACGAATCATCTCAGTCATTCTAAACAAGGTAGGTATTTTACAAATTATAATTCACAATCCAAGAAATACAAGAAAAAATAGTGAATTAGATACTGTTCCGGACATAGACCAATTGCGTTTTAAGCATACAAAGGAAACATAATAATTACAAACCATAATGTTTGCAAATTTTGGCGGTACTATAAGTGTTGCCAGACGCGGAAAAAAAATAGTTCCTATTATTTCTACTCTTTTTGGTCTCTCTGTACGTTCATTGAACGGACAAGTGATAGTGTGAGGTGTCTTCAGGCGGTAGGACTCCAAATACAATATTTTACAAACTCTTTAATCAGATCTTGCAAGTTAAATTTCATCCACTTCCCAGTGTCCAATTGAACTGGAATTTAGTGCACAGGCATAGTAAAAATAGAGAAATAAGGTAACTTCATACAAACGCACCGAGCGCGGTTTGTATGTGAGCGCGCCCGTACGTATGGCCGTCGCACGCACACACTGCCAACATTTATAGGAGTTTAATGGAGCGCCAGTCGGGGCCATAGCACAGGTTACCGTGGGAATAACTCGTAGGGACACAATAACCCTCAACGAAATTGTTATTTGGCTGCGGTATTCTGTGAGATGAAGGTACTTCCAGTCGGGCATTTAAAAAAAAATCCCTATGCCCTACCTCTCTTTTCGTCATAGCCTCGCTTCTCAGTCAGCAGGGTGCACCACGTGCAGGTGAGGTTGGCTTTAGTTCAAAGTTGTTGACGAACCATTTACACCCCAGAATATTCTATGGATGAGTCGAAAAGTGAGCATGAAATTTATTTTTTGTTATTCTTATTTATTATAATGTTGGAAATATTGCACGAAGCACCAATTTGAATTTTAAATCATAAATGCAGATAGGTAATAGTTTTCGTGAGTTATTCGAGACCATATCAATGTTACGTAAGCCTGAGTACTTTCTAATTTCTAGACTTCGTAATAGGATGTGGTTTTAGTACATTCATTTTATTCATTCATTACCATATTAAACTTGCTCCCGCTAGTGATTAGTTTCGAACTCAGGGGTAATATTACAAAGATATTACAAAGTACTTGAGATTTAATCTAAGGATGGCGTTCTATCTTATCTTTTTCGACGAAGACACAGTGAATTGGTACAAACATGTACAGAAATACGACAGAAAACGTATGCGTCTCATGTTTAGGTCACTAACTGGCAATGCCTGCCACGGACACCCTGCCTACACGATGAGACTTGTCGACAACCTAGAATGAAGAACAATGAAAAGTTGCTATAAGTTACTACATCTAAAGTATAATAGTGTTGGAATTATCAAGTAAAACAAATATTGACTCTGTTCTTGTAGGCCCCCATGTCGTATTTAAACACACTGCTGAGGGAAGTTGATTCCACAACTTCACAGTTCGTGGTAGAAAATTTCTTAAAAAGCGTACTGTAGTAGATCGCCAATTAGCAAGATGATATGGATGGAACTTTAATTTATGGCAAGTTGTACGATAGTGGAACTCAGCGTCAGGCATCAAATCAAATAGCTCATCCGAGCACTCCCATTGGTATAACTCATATAGAACGCAAAGAGACCCAATATCTCTTCGTGTAGAGAGAGACTCCAGCTTTATTGTGCTTTCTTTTAAAAAAAACCGAAACCAAACATTTGTCTCATTTCCTTACATGATAATTGCGTAACTTGTTCTTTTTCTTTGATTTGATTAGATGGAGAGAATTTATATCTATAATTTTTTCTGATCAATTTAGTTTTAATTAGGTTTATGACCCTGAATACGAGTCCTTTAGACCCCGACCTTTGCAATATTTTTTTATCTCACAAGAACTATACACGATATCATCGATAAAAACTTATACACGTTCATTGCGTAATTGATTACGCCGAAACTGTCGGAACGTATGTGTGCGTGAAAGCGGTGAAAGTCCGCAAACATCTCCGGAGATGACCCGTCTTAGAGTATGAAGTGGTAGAGAGACGACTGGTTTATGCCTATCAGCTTGTTGCGCGATGGTTCCGCGTTTCTTTAGTACTAAACATAATTAGTGGCTGCTTTTAAATACATTTTTTTTTAAATAGTTTATTCCGGCATACTTTCCTGAATATTATAAACATTTTTTTTAAAATGGAATAATTCATCTCCCTCTCTTAGGTGGGATTTGAACCCACGACCTCTCGATGACCGCTCGAGTGCTCTTCCAATTAAGCTACCAGGAAGGTTTGTGGTGACAAATTTTGCATTTTATATTTTACCGCTGTGAAACTCGGCACCATCACAAACCTTCCTGGTAGCTCAGTTGGAAGAGCACTCGACCGGTCATCGAGAGGTCGTGGGTTCAAATCCTACTTAGGCGGGGTAAGTGAATTATTCCATTTTTGACGTGACAACGTCTTATAATTCGATGGAGCCGGCTGCACGCACGAAAAAACATGACTCATGCGCCGTTACCTCGCTCTGAGGCGTTCCATTAAAATTTTCTTTTGAAAAATGCAAACATTCCATCAGTATTTTCTTATGACGTTGTCACGTTCAACTATCGTCAGTAAACCGACTTTACAGACAACCGAGTTTTTTTTTTTATTTTTTTTTTATAATATTCCGGTAAGTTCGCTGAAATGAATTATTTAAATAAAAATGAGCAATGAAGTCCATTGTAGTCCCTGGAGTAAGACTACGGCTGCCTTGGAACTCACAACGATTTTAATCAGAAGAAATTAGTAGGAGTACGAAGCTTTTGAATTTTGACTTCTCCTCTTAGCAATGTGAGAGACAGCAATATAGCAAATAGGTAAGAATGTAAGTAAATATTTATAGCATTTATTTATTGTTTGTTTTAACCGTCCTGTTGACTGTGTGGTTTCAGGCAGACTAGAATAGAATCACTTCGTCTCTTCCCGTGGATGTCGTACAAGGCGATTAAGGAAAATACATTATGAAACATCGATCAAAAGCACGCAGATTGAAAGTTGACCGAATCGAGATTGAATTGTGAATTGACTAAAATTATATACTTGATTTCATTAATTAATTATTATCAATTCTTGTTGTTGGCAAAGTAACATTCTTAGTTTGTTTAATTTTCACTCATATTTCGATATAATCCCGCTTAAATTTAATATTGTGTTACGAGAATACCAAATGTGACATTTGTGAGATCGAGACTGGATCGAAACTGAATTTTGACTATATTTTAATTCCGAGAATTGCCCCTCAGGTCTCCCCAACCCGTCTGGCCAGCGTGGGGAGTGTAGGACAAATCCTCCTTCTGTCTGTGACGGACGAGAGAGGGTCGTGCTTTTGTAGTGGAGAATAAAATGAGCTGATGATGATTTATTGTTTATAAAATTTTATTGTATATAAAATATGGAGCTCCTCCAATTAAATCCAATATGTCTGAATAAACGATAGCTTTTCTGTTTAAAAATGCTAACTCACATTAAAAAATCACTTTCTAATATAAATAAACTTTCAATAAATGTATTTCAATGTCGCCAGATTCGGAGCGGCCAACCGGATCGGCCGTGAAACTTACGGATTATCATAAATCTATACATATGGATGTGCACTTTTATTTGTACGCTGTTGTGATATATGTAATCGCTTAGCATCAGACGAGCTGTATGCTTGTCTGCTAGCTCTGAACCGATGTAGTATAAGAACATAAGAACAAAAAAAAAACAAGATAAATAAATAAATACTCCCAAACTAAGCAAAGCTCGTACTATGGGTATTAGATAACTGATGTTCTTATGATTATATATTATGATTATACTTGAATACAATTTTGAAGACCAAAGTGTTCAATCAGTGCGTCCTCCCCGCTATGATCTACGGTGCAGAAACTTGGACGCCGGGTTGCTCACTTCTAAATGTGAGCAAGTAAGCCACATAATTTTGATATGTAACACGCGTCTTAGAAATTCACAACATGAGAGTTCTTCTCTATTTGGACGGTTTGTTTACGTTGACACGATCGAACGCGAACAAAAAATTCGCACCAAGAGTTTGTACACAAAACTGCGATGCGATGCGAATTCGCAACAGTTCTTCAGAGCACTCATCATAGTAGAGGAGATAAATCTTTAGCGAGCGAATGTCCTTACGAAGTTGAAGAGGCTCTAGTTTCTTGGTTACCTCTTCAGACGATGAGCAGCGATTTGTGCTCAAGAAAGACAAAGCCGCAGCGTCGCACCGCATCGCGTCGCATCGCAGTTTTGTGTACAAGCCCTAAGCAGTCTCATACACGTCACAAACAACACGCATCGATACGGCCGAATTCCTCCAAAAAATGGTATTTCCTAATAAAAGACATCAACGGGTCCTCTAACTTGAATGTGCTTGAAATAATTCATTCTTTCCTCACTTGACTGCTTAGAGACAATACTTGTAACAATTTGTAACATAACATGACATAACTTAGTAACTTAAATGTTATTGCGTCAGCAAATTTGTCTGTTGCTATTCATCTGGTTATGCCCCACGGAAATTTAATCGGAAACTTTTTTTTTTCTTCTGGGACAACTTACACACGGCCATCAAATCCCAAACTAAGCAAAGCTTGTACTATGGGTACAAGATAACTGATATAATACTTAAATACATTTTTTTTTGTAAATACATACATATACATAGAGATGAAAGAAGAAAGAAATACATAGAAAACACCCAGACCAAGACATACAGACATGTTCATGCACACAAATGTTTGTCCTGTGCGGGGATCGAACCCGCGACCTCGGAGTCAAAGTGGCCATTGCTAACCATTCGACCTCGGAGCTCGTCAATAATAGAATTGGTATACTATTAGATTTGTATAACAACAGGCGTGCCAAAGTTACTAAACGACAGACAAGCAATATAGACGGGAAGTCAAATTCTAAAAGCTTCTTACTCCTACTAATTTCTTCTGATTAGATTCGTTGTGAGTTCCAAGGCAGGGGTAGTTTTACCCCGGGACTGCAATGGACTTCATTGTTCATTGCCTTTTTTGGCGGTCGCCGCTGTTAATCCTGGCTACACAGGAGACACAGTGGTGGGAATATGTGGTGGGCCCGCGTAGGTAAGCAACACGCTCGCCACACATACACCCCATGTGTTTAAATTGTCAACAATTGAATTGTATAAATTCACATACATATTTCATTTCAAATTGGCAAAGATTTTTATATAGTTCCATGATAAAATTCCATTAGAAAAGTTAGTTCTTAAATTTACTAATTTTCTGGGTAACTTTCTTATTTTTTTCTTCCATAAGAACCTTCTCCAGACAATAACAAATACAAAGTGAAAAGGAATAGCGAAATCGGTCCAACCGTTCACGCGTGATATGATGATATAAATAAAAATAATAAAAAAATATTGTCAGCAGTGATATGATGATATAAATAAAAATAATAAACAAATTACACAGCGCCATCTAGCCCCAAAGTAAGCGAAGCTTGTGTTATGGGTACTAGGCAACTGATAAACATACGTAAATACATTTTTTTTTGTTAATACATACTTATGATACTTACACAACACCCAGACTAAGACAAACAGACATGTTCATGCACACAAAAGTTTGTCCTATGTGGGATCGAACTCACGAGCGTTGGTTTGGATGCCGCGTCATTGACCGCTACGCCACCGAAGTCGTCAATGTGTTATAAGGAAATAAACATTGATTTTATATAGATTAACGTGATTAACGTGAATTAAATGTGAAGATTGAACCGCAGCGAAGCGTGGGCGGGGGCCCACGCTTCGCTGCGGTTCAATCTTCACATTCACATCTCATTCCTGTGGATTTTCCATACAAACCTTGTTCTGACAATTTCATCACAATATTTTGAAATTTATTTATTGTTTGTTTTAACCGTCCTGTTGGCCGTGTGGTTTCCGGCAGACTAGAATAGAATCACTCCGTCTCTTCCCGTGGATATCGCACAAGGCGACTAAGGGAAATACAAAAAAACATCGATTAGGCCTCCCCAACCCGTCTGGCCAGCGTGGGGAGTGTAGGCCAAACCCTCTTTGTCTGGGATGGACGAGAGAGGATCCTGCTCCTGTAGTGGAGACTAAAATGACTTGATGATGATGATTTTGAAATTTGATTTCCTCTCTCAGCAATGTGAGAGACAACAATATGACAAATAAGGTATTAAAAGCCTTTAACTTAAATAAAACCTTTAATTTATAACGTCATAGCACGCAATAGTCAAAATTTAACTACAATGTCAAACATATGTGTTCTTAATTGTGAAATGGCGAAGTACACTAACCACAAGGTCAACAAAGCGCACATAATGATCTTCGCCTCCCAGCACAACTATTAGCGTTGCTCGGCCGCTACTTTCTCGAAAGCAAACCTGTTCCGTTGGTCAAAGAATCTAATCGGAAGAGGCGACTGACTTTTATGCCTGCGATGTTTATCATGACCATTTATATCATCATCATCATCAGGTCATTTCAGTCTCCTCTACAGGAGCACGACCCTCTCTCATCCGTCCCAGACAGAAGGAGGATTTGGCCTACACTCCCCACGCTGGCCAGACGGGTTGGGGAGGCCTGATCGATGTTTTATAATGTATTTCCCTGAGTCGCCTTGTACGACATCCACGGGAAGAGACGGAGTGATTCTATTCTAGTCTGCCGGAAACCACACGGCCATTTTATACCTAATGGGTATTTTTTAACGTGATACGTTTTTAAAATTGCGTCCATAGGGAAGCAATAAAAAATAAAACCGGACAAGTGCGAGTCGGACTCGCACACGAAGGGTTTCGTACCATTATCTATAAAAACGGCAAAAAAAAATCACGTAAAACCAATGATAATATGGGATGTAAGTGGTACATCAACATCGTTGAACCAAAGCCAACCTCACCTGCACGTGGTGCTCCCTGCTGACTGACAGAAGAGGCTCTGGCGAAAAGAGAGCGAGGGCATAGCGTATTTTTTAAGCTGCCCGACTGGGGAAGTACCTCCACCTCAAAGAATACCGCAGCCAAATAACAATTCCCTTGAGAGTTGTTATGTTCCTGCGAGTGAGTGAGGTCACCTGAAAGGAAGGCAGGAGTGGCTGCGTTGGCAGCGGGGGTGGCAGCGCGCGGTGGATATTTCATGTTGCGAGCGTTAATATAGCTACGGTAACCGCATCACATCAGGTGGGCCGTATGCTTGTCTGCCACCCGACGTAGTATAAAAAAAAATCAAGACATAATGAGTATTGTTTTTACGTGAATGAATACGTCTATAAAATTGCGTCCATAGGGAAGCCATTCAAAAAAACGGATGATAACAAAATCGGGGGATACAGTTTGGTGTTGCAGCTACATATCTATCATCTCCATACAAAATTCAATCACACCACTGGATAGATGAAGGATCAAAGAATTTATTACGCTAAGTAAGGACTGCATCCCGTGCGGGGGAGAGGGAAGCGCTGCCATTTTGAGATAATTTTAGTGCGTAGTATGTGAGAGACAGCAATATGGCAAATAAGGGATTAAAAGCCTAAAGACATGGCTAATTAAGTGAAGCACAACTGCCGTGCACCACGGACCACTACTTGGTACTAATGATATTTATATATTATTACATAATTTAATTGCTATTTTGCAATAACAAGTCATGTACATAACAAATACGTTAATTTGCATCTAAATCAAAAATGTTTGTTTAATGAAAGATCGTTGCAAGCATTTTATATTACGAGCTCGGTGGCCAATGGTAACCAGTCCATGGTTAGCAATGGCAGCAATGGCCATTTGAGGTTCCGGGTTCGATCCCCGCACAAGACAGATATTTTTGTGCATGAACGTGTCTGTTTGTCTGGGTGTTTTCTATTTATTGTATGTATGTATTTACAAAAAAAATGTATTTAAGTATAATATCAGTTATCTAGTAACCATAGCACAGGCTTTGTTTAGTTTGGGAGTTAGATGGCCCGGTGTAATTTTTTCAATAATATTTATTTATTTATTATTTATTAGTATATCTATTTGCATAAAATATGAGTAGTATTACATACAGTCGCATGCAGATATGATGTTTATATAATAATAAATTGTCTTTCATGTTTTGCCTTGCCGACAAACCCTATTTTGTGATAGGAGTACATAAGCATGTCGCAATAAATGGTTCAGAACCCCAATTTTTCTACGAACGCAGATTGAAAGTTGACCGAATCGAGATTGAATTGTGAATTGACTAAAATTATATACTTGATTTCATTAATTAATTATTATCAATTCTTGTTGTTGGCAAAGTAACATTCTTAGTTGGTTTAATTTTCACTCATATTTCGATATAATCCCGCTTAAATTTCATTTTGAAGTTACATATTGTGTTACGAGAATACCAAATGTGACATTTGTGAGATCGAGACTGGATCGAAAATGAATTTTGACTATATTTTAATTACGAGAATTGGCCCTGTGTTGTCAAATGCTAATAGGTCAATAAGTAACATAACAAATTTACAAATATTTGTCATTTAAGAAATCATCAATACTGTAGTAACATTTTCAGTTAAAGGCTTCTTTAAATGTTTTTAAACATACTATTATCACACCCCGGCCACTCCATACAAATGTCGCGTCGGTAACTACTACTTAAACAATAACTTCTGTGCAGAGCGTGAATGAGTGTGTTTGCGTGCGGGGCCATACAAACTGTCCCAGATTCGTCTCAGAGGGGAGGTGAGGTCGATTAGTGAGAGCGGCAGGGATTAGCCATACTGTACGTAGCACGTAATAGTGCTACGTACAGTACATTTTTTTTAATGAAAATGTACTGAAGGACTTCCTTTTCCTAGAAATGAATTTTTATATTTTTTTTTTTTTTTTTTTTTTTTATACTACGTCGGGTGGCAGACAAGCATACGGCCCGCCTGATGTGAAACGGTTACCGTAGTCATATTAAAGCTTGCAACATAAAATATTGCTCGCGCGCCGCCACCCCCGCTGCCGACGCAGCATCTCCTTCCTTTCTTTCTGGTGACCTCACTCACTCGCAGGAACACAACAAGGGAACCGTTATTTGGCTGCGGTATTCTGTGAGGTGGAGGTACATTCCCCAGTCGGGTAGCTTACAATTACGCCCCCTACCTCTCTTTTCGCCAGAGCTTCGTTTGTCAGTCAGCAGGGTGCACCACGTGCAGGTGAAGTTGGCTTTGGTTCAAAGATCTTGATGAACCACTTACACCCCAAATATATAGTTTATTCGTATATAAAAGTAGATAGCTTATTAATTTCTCATTGGTATTTTGAACTGAATGTCAATATGGCAAAACTGTATTCAGAGTGCTTAGTGCTAATTTTTTGTTCGCGTTTAATCATGTCAACGTAAACAAACCCCTCCGTCGCTGAATATCATATTCTCAAAAATCATCACATTCCCAAGACATCATATTCTCGAAATATCATCATTATGATATATTGAGAATATGATCAAATAGAGAAGAACTCTCATGTTGTGAATTTATTAGCAGAGTGTTACAAATCAAAATTATGTTAATTGCTCACATTTTGAAGTGAGCAACCCGGCTATTTTTTTTTTTTTTATACTACGTCGGGTGGCAGACAAGCATACGGCCCGCCTGATGTAAAGCGGTTACCGTAGCCATGTTAACGCTGGCAACATAAAATATAGCTCGCGCGCCGCCACCCCTACTGCCAACGCAGCATCTCCTTCCTTTCTGGTGACCTCACTCACGCGCAGGAACACAACAACCCTCTAGGGAATTGTTATTTGGCTGCGGTATTCTGTGAGGTGGAGGTACATTCCCCAGTCGGGTAGCTTACAATTACACTCCCTACCTCTCTTTTCGCCAGAGTTTCGTTTGTCAGTGTACCGCGTGCAGGTGAAGTTGGCTTTGGTTCAAAGATGGTTGATGAACCACTTACACCCCAAAACATACTGTGCTATTATTCAATGTCTTTAAAAGGTTTGGTATTTTATTAAATATTTTAGGTGTCATACGTAACTTACTTTACATAGGTTACTTTCTTTTGCATCAGCGGAAACATACAAACAAACAAACAATAAATTAGCTTATGGCGTCAGAAACCATAGCATTAGTGTTGTGTCGGTGGTTTGACCACATTTTACTATCAACTTTTTAAGATAATTTGAAACCGGATGAATTCTTTGCCTTTTTATAAAACCTCTACTAAACATTGTGAGATATAATCAAAATCTCATAAACACGAATCAGCTCCCGACCACATAGTTTACGAGGTAATATTGGAAGACCACAGTTGCATAACGTAACAGTATTTCGTATTGCGCAAGAATACTTTTGAAGTGAAAGAATTGTATGTGATATTGTGGTTTTGGGTCATTTGAGTATTGCTTATTTTTTTGGTTAACAAGCTTACAGTCCGGTTCAACTGTATCTTAGTAGACTCAACTTGTTAATTGGTTTGAAACGGAATAGTCCAACATGATATATATTTATATATATATATATGTGTATTTATTTCAGATTGACAATACTTTTACACTGTATTTGCAATCCATAATGTTAGTAACAAAGAAACTTACAGACTATGTTAGTAACTATAACTAAACAGTGGGGGGAGACTTAAATGCGAGCTCGGCCGCGGCGATTTTGAACCTAGATGCGAAGATGATTTCGCACCCAATGCTCAACAAATAGGTTTTCCATTTTTGCAGACAATAGTTTCAGAATAGCGGGACGTTACGCTAAAATGATAGATGAGGTTGTGTCTTGTATCATCGTATAAAAAAAAAGAATGTAGGGTTTGTGTGACTGATTAGTAAGGAGATAGTGTTAGATCATGAGGAAGATTGTGGATTGAATGAATGTGAAAGTAAGTTGAACTGAAGTCTCACTATCCAATTTCAAGACGATATACTAAGCGCTTTATGGATAACATAAAATGTGCTAGTCTCATACAGCCTTACTAAACCTCTTTCCTTGCTGGGTCAAACCTCACATCAACCAATTCACGCCGGCCAAAAAGAATATAGAAAAAATCGTTGATATTCAGAATTATTCTTATTCATTTTACAACTAGATTACGATGCAGTAACTGCCGCTCTGTTGTCATAGAGTTATGTTGTGAGCTTCGTAAAGTTTAACGTACTATTTATGACTCTTTTTATTTATCCGGCCAGTCAGAACTGAGAAACTCTTGAACTGAGAAAGGTGCAGTCTGTTGAGCCATTCAAAAAAGGATTGCACAAATATTTTAAACCCTCTGGGTAGGCGCCACCTACAGCGTGTTTGTGTTGGTTGGACAATGGTTTGTACATATTATCACTACCGAATAAATACGTACATGATTAATTGTACTGTCTATTAGTAATAGATTGTGTATTGATTTATATTGTTTCAGATATCAGATATAGATTTCGTACTATTATTTATATATTTTAATTATATATTGTGTTTCACCTCCGATTACGAATTACATCCGGTTATTATCCATATCTAAGGCAGCGGTTGACTGGAAGTGATTCCTTCACGGAATAAGCCCGCCCTTGCCAATATTACTTGCTTACATATATTAACAAATCTACATATACTACATCAATAAATACTTATATACTTACATAAACATACATAATTATATTACTCTATGTGAGTCAAATAGTGCTCATTTATCTTTTTTTTCAAGTTGGACTAGCTTGGTGGCGTAGCGGTCAATGACGCGGCTGCGACACCAACGCTCGTGGGTTCGATTCCCACACAGGACAAACATTTGTGTACATCAACATGTTTGTTTGTCTTGGTCTGGGTGTTTCCTATGTATCATAAGTATTTATTTACAAAAAGAAAATGTATTTACGTATGTTTATCAGTTGTCTAGTACCCATAACACAAGCTTCGCTTACTTTGGGGCTAGATGGCGCTGTGTAATTTGTCTGACAATATTTATTTATTTATTTGCGCTTAATTTGGGACTAGATGGCGCCCTGTAAATTGTTCAGAAATATTTATTTATTTACATAGACGATTTGCAATGTATTTCCTACGGTAAGATAAGATAAGATAACACTAGTTTACAGTACATCTGTTGCCAAAGAAATTTTAGCTGTTGCTGACTACATATGATATGCTATTTTCAAAAATATAAGTAAAAGATTTTTATCAGCTCTAGTTTCTGAGTTTCAGCTATGTAGGTATAAAACAGAAAAAAACATGTATTTACTAAGAAAAACTTTATTAAAAAAAATAATTAATCATTGAGTTCTAAAAAACTTCGTTTATCAACAAGTTTTTGATATCTGAACAAAAGGTAATACCGTTTTCTTCGGAAAAATAACGCCGTAATTCTTTATCTCTTTCACGATAAAAACTTATTTTAGTATCTGAGGAAAGCAAATTTTTTTCTTTCAGTCTTGATGCTAACAGTTCTGAAGCTTGTTTAGAAAGATTTAAATCTCTTACAAGATCATCTAACTCATTTTGGGAAAAGCATTTTGGCTCATTTGACATACCTTCAAAATCAGCATCATTTTGTGATGAGCTTGGTCCTTCGATGTCTTGTTCCATGGGTTCAGATACATTTTTAGGCACTGAAGAGTCAGTTGAACGCTGCACTGGACGCTGAACACAACTAGTACTTGGGTACTGCCATTTAGCTCGATTTTTAGTATTTAAACCGTTTACGTTTACGCTACAAAAATAACAGTCTTCGAGATGATTTCGTGGTTCTCGCCAAATAGTCGGTGTTCCAAATTTAAAGGCACTTCTTTTACCATTTTTCCACAATCTTAAATATTCCACACACGATTTACAAACACAATTGGGAGCCCAAGACTTCTCATTTTTATCCAAGAGCATTCCAAAATACTCAAAATAGGTATTTTTCACCAACTCTGATATAACTTTTCTACAATCGTTAAACACATATTCCCCGCATATATAACAAAAATGATCTGGATTGTTTAAACAACGTCTCCTTGAACTACTCATGACGCAAAAACTTTGGATACTAATCTTAACACAGTAAAATATGCCTGTTATCGCTTAATATATACGCTTAAATGACAAAAATCAAAAACAAAGTAACTCGAGCTGCTCAAAAAATTTTGAGGGTAGATTTGACGAAAACAAGTCATAAGTGAACATTATCAACCACAAAATTCGCGGCAACAGACAAAAAGTTAAATTTTGTAAACTAGTGTAATTTATTTGCGACAATAAGATGTAATAGTTATTACATAATTGTCCAACTTATTCTACCCTCGCAAAGGTGTGCAAATGTTTACTTACAATTTTTCCAGTTCATTTCTTAACATTATTTTAAAAATGACATTTAACTTATATATTTATAATGTGAACTTAAAATAGATAAAATAAATTCTATAACAATACATAAAATACAAATAAAACTAAATTACCTAGAACTAAATAATACTAGAATAAAAGTTAACTAAAACTAAAAACCTTAAAAAGTATAATATAGTAACTAAAATATATTATTAATTATATTACTAAAATATATTACATTTTTTTTTTAATTATATGTCAATAAATCTATCATTTAAATATTCACTTAAAGTATAATAAGATTTATTCAAAAACCATTCACATAATTTATTTTTAAACAATGTCATCAATACATATAATAAAACAGTAGGAACCGCGTGTCTGTACATTTGATAAAATTAACAAAAAATGAGTGTGGGCGATAAAAAAAGAGTAACAGAACACAAAAAAGATTTTTTTGATTTTTTTGTCTGTCTGTCTGTCTGTCTGTATGTACTCGCTAATCTTTAAAACTACTGAACAGATTTTTACGCGGTTTTCACTTCAAGATTAAGGTCATCCCTGAGCAACATATAGGCTTTGTTTCATCGAAATCTGATGTCAGATTAAACAGTTATCGTCATTTAAAGTTTAAAGAAAATTTTCCTTTATAGAAAATCACTCATCACAAAATCTAAGAAACTACAAGTGCTAGGAGTCTCAAATTTTGTATGGGGGTTCCTTTCAGGACGTAGATGCTCACTAAGACGGGAATTTGGAAAATTGAACTCCTAAGGGGGTGAAATGGGGGTCCAAAGTTTGTATGGGGAACCAAGATTAGTTGGACTATTTTATACGAAACTTTACACGAGATCTTCTGTAGATAAATACGTGTTTCAGGATTTTTCAAAATTCAACCCCTAAAGGGAATGAGGTGCAAACGTCTGAAAATCGACATGGGTATTGTTTTTATGGTTTATCGGGTCGCTGATTCCGAAAACAACAGCTATTTTATAATCTAACATAATCGACGTGACACAAGAGCACTCCTGTGGGGGTGCGATGGGGTTGAAATGTTACAATATCAATATGGGTGTTGATTCTATGGTTTTCTAAAATGTCAATATATTATATAAAGTTTATATATATATATATATATATATATATATATATATATATATATATATATATATATATATATATATATATATATATATATATATATATAAAGTTTATAAAGTTAACGTGGTCTGTTTAGTCAGTTTTATATAGACGTGTACGCTAAAATTGAAATGGAACGATTGGTATATATTCGCACAAACCAGAAGAATGCGTGCATTTGCGGGACGCTATGTAGCAAGATTTTGTGACTCAAAGTCTTTTAAACAACGAGGGGAAACTGTTTTTCTTAGATGCTTCTGGAGGGACTGGAAAAACATACCTGACGAGAGCAATCCTCGCTGTAATCAGGCGCCAAAATAATATCATACAGCAGCATCGCCAGGTATTTCAGCCATAATATTACCTCTAGGCGGAAGGACGCAAATACAATGTTCAATATTCTACTCGATTTATACAGAACGGAAACACCGACATGCTTTGTGACACGAAACTGTGACAAAGC
Source organism: Hypsopygia costalis (assembly GCA_937001555.2). Lineage (NCBI taxonomy): Eukaryota > Metazoa > Arthropoda > Insecta > Lepidoptera > Pyralidae > Hypsopygia > Hypsopygia costalis. The sequence goes on from OW443355.2 coordinate 5,105,925, forward strand.
GAAAATGTTTCAGGATTGCTGTCTAATCGTTTCAGATGAATGCGAAATAGCCAACAATGTGGCTTTATTGAGGATTAGTAACGCTTCTGGTCTTTTCATATTAGCTCCCGAAGGAAAGACTCCCTTCATATAATTTATATTTTTTTTTTTGAAACTATGGTGACTATCTTAAGTAAAAATAATAATTTGTTGACTTTTAACGTATAATACTGCCCCAAATATTTTCTTATTTATCTACTTTAGTTCGTATTTGTATTAATATGCCGGAATCATAAAGTCCACGCGAACGAAGTCGCGGGCATCAGCTAGTTCTTAATAAAATTGTGTTAATTTGTTTTTAATTTGTCTTTCTTTCCTACTTTGATGTACCGGAGATCAATCTGAGTCAATGAAAACTAGCCGGTCGAGATCCGCGTCGTGACGTCACGACCGGTCTGGCCACATGCTCGTAGTGAAAGCAGCAGGTGGCTCCAAACACAAGCGGCGTCGTGTGACTCTGCTTGTGTAACAAAGGATGTGTCCTAGATTGGATCTCTCGTTTGCAATTTGGCGGTCAAGTCCTTTCAGCAGTTGAATTGATAGACATTGACATTATAAAGTGTGTCCATGAAATGGATAAAAATGAAAGAGATAAAGTGTAACCCTGAAAGTGGGTGAAAATAGTTAAAAAGATATCGACAAAAAAATTTCACAGATTTTTTTTATTCGATCTGTTTTCAATAATATTAGCGTGTAAAATAAATTGTTACTAACAAATGGGCCCTCGTTGCCAAAATAAATTTATATTTTATTTTATTATTATTAAAACAAAAATTAAATAAATAAAAATATATGTTTTCTATTTTTTTCATGACTTAAGATTTTTATTTTTAACTAAGTACTGTAGGTAAAATATCGATTTCTTTCAAAGTAATCGGTCGATATCGTTGAAATAAAAAATGTGTCAGTTAGCAAGCAATGAGAAAACGATACCAAAATAGCCAGCAAAAAAGTGAATCTAAACTGTGCTTTTAGTAATAAGAATGTTTTTTTTTCTTTTCACTGAAAAATTCAACATACGTAGTCATGAAAAATAAAAACCTTTATTCATGAAAAAAAAATAGAAAACATATATTTTTATTTATTTAATTTTTGTTTTAAATAAAATATTTGTTTATTTTGGCAATTTGTTTATTTTTTATTTTTTTTTTATATTTTTCCCGTCCCGATTTCCCATCATGTTTAACGCGAGACGTTTTCGTGAGGGGTCTGGCAGATTTTTGTAAAGAAATAAATATAGAAGAGATATATATCGTGAAAGATAATAATAATATGAAATACATACAATGGTTGTATGATATAATAAATAAAAATAAAATGTGGTCCGGGCCACGAGTTTGTTTATTAAATGGAAGACAAAGAATAATGAATGATGACGATAAAAAAGTAATTTTAAACGACTTTCATATTTTGCCGACTAGCGGCCATGCCGGCATAAGACGAATGACCAATAATATAAAGCGCTATTATTTTTGGTCAAAAATGGACAAGGATATAAATAACTTTGTATCGAAGTGCAGCAAGTGTCAAAAACAAAAACACTGCTGCCTTAAAGGAACCGATGACTGTTACGACAACGGCTCAATCGGCCTTTGATAAATTATACTTAGATATAGTTGGGCCCATAGATAGAGATTATTATAATAAGGCATATATCTTAACAATACAATGCGAACTTACAAAATATATAGAAGCGTATCCATTAGAAGATAAGAGTAGTATTAGCGTAGCAAAAGCTTTTGTAGAAAACTTTATACTTAGGTATGGCATACCTCGTGCTATAGCGTCAGATAGAGGTACAGAGTTCATATCTTCAACTATGAAAGACGTCTGTAAGTTGTTAAATATCGATCACCTGACAGCAACCGCTTATCACCACGAATCGATAGGATCTTTAGAAAATACACATAAGCATTTAAATGCATACTTGCGTATACAAACAGATAATGAACCCAGGACGTGGAGCACATGGCTACCATTCTGGTGTTTCAGCTATAATACTAGTGTTATACATATATAAACATCTACTAAATTTTCTCCATTCGAGCTTGTATTTGGAAAGAAATGTAATCTGCCTTCTAATTTATGTAAACAAGCCGAGCCTTTGTATAATTGTGAAGATTATGCACCATGTTTAAAATATAGACTTCAAAAAACACAACAACAAGCACGAGAGAATTTATTATTGTCAAAACAAAATAGGAAAGAAAAATATGATATAAATGTAACTACACGTATCTATAGACCTAATGATTTAATTTTAGTAAAAAATGAAATTGGAAATAAATGCAAGAAATATATAATGGTCCGTATGTTGTATTAGAAGATATGTCACCAAATGTAAAAATAATAATAAATAATAAAATTGACATTGTTCATTAAAACAGGACCAAACCGTATAAAATGTAACCTAATAAATAATAATTAATTTACTTTATTTTATTTTTATGTATACTTTATTATGAATGTAATCAAAATTTGTTTACCTTTTAAAATTATGTACTTATGTAAGTAAAGGAAAAATAAATATTAATCTAAGTAATTATATTTTTTTTTTTTTTTCAATTGCTGTGGAGGTGTGGTGTGTGAACACCTTTATATTTTATATTAGTATATAAGTCAAAACTTCAATGTATTAAGAGATAGTAGTAATAAATCCGTTGCAATGAACACATCTTATTATTGACAAATTCCATACCTCATATGGAATCGGGAATCGGGATTTTTTGGCGATAATTTTTTATCTATTTTCACCCAAGGTTACACTTTATCCCGGTACACACGGTATATGCGCGTAAAAATGTTAGCACATTCCTGAAATTCAAAGATTGCGTTCCTTAGTGCGAGCTTTCAGTTCGCATTCAATCATGTCAACGTAAACAATCCGACCAAATAGAGAAGAACTCTTTATAGCTCTTTTTATAACGCGTTACATATCAAAATTACGTGGCTCACATTTTGAAGTGAGTAACCCGGCTAATTTGGATATGTAACAGACGTCGGGTAAATCTACAATATGAAACGTTTTCTCAATTAAGTCGGCTTTTAAACTTTAACACGTTCTAGTGTAACTAAAAACTTGCACTAAGCACTCTGAAGTATTTTTTTATACCAATAGAGTGGCAAACAAGCATACGGCCCGCCTGATGGAAAGCAGTTACCGTAGCCTATGAACGCCTGTAACACCAGGGGGCATCACACGTTCGTTGCCGACCCTGTAAAAACCTCTTCACACCCTTCTTGAAGAACCCAATGCTGTAGTCTGAGAAAACCTCGACAGGCAGTTCATTCCTCAGCTTGACAGTACGCGGGAGAAAACTTCTCTGGAACCGCACAGTACGCGACCACTTAGGCTCTAATGTGTGAGGATGAATTCCCTGTAGATGGCGAATTTTAGAATTTTAGAAATAATCATAAATTGCGTATACCGATGCAACGACTTGCTAGAACAGGGAAGCCTTTTGTTGTAAATTGCATTCGAATCTAAAATAAAATGTCTGAAACGGTCCTTTCTCTACCTGAAAATATGTTCATGGACAGGGCCGTGTGTTGTACGCGTATACGTTATATGCACTAAAATTATCTCAAAATGGCAGCGCTTCCGCCTCCCCCGCACGCGATGTTCCATAGTAAGGACTATTACTTAGCGTAATAAATTATTTGATCCTTCATCTATCCAATGCTGTAATTGAATTTTGGATGGAGATGATAGATATGTAGCTGCAACACCAAACTGTATCCCCCGATTTTGTTATCATTTGAATTGCCTCCCTATGGAAGCAATTTTAAAGAAGTGGGACTGGGGCCCACCACACATTCCCACCACTGTGTCTCCTGTGTAGCCAGGATTAACAGCGGCGACCGCCAAAAAAGGCAATGAACAATGAAGTCCATTGCAGTCCCGGGGGTGAAACTACGGCTGCCTTGGAACTCACAACGAATTTAATCAGAAGAAATTAGTAGGAGTAGGAAGCTTTTGGAATTTGACATCCCCTCTTAGCAAATGTGAGAGACAGCAATATGGCAAATATTTAAAGACGTAATTCACTTCAAAAAGTTTATCTCGTAGTGCGTTGTTACTTAAGTACAACCAATTTTAAAGTTATTATTCATTGTTACGAACATTAGTGGAATACGCGAAACTTTCCTTTTTTGTGTTTTATAATGAATTCTTTTGTCAGAGCTGTTAGCTCGTTCGTTACTAATTAGATAACTATGCAGGTTCCGGGTTCGAATACAGCGTGACAAATCAAAGAGTTTCCTCTTTTTAAAACTATGTTTCTATTTATATAATAGGTCGGGGAAAAAGTCTTTTCGCATTATAGTATGTATGAACTTGTAATAAAATCTCTTTGGTTATACCATTTGTATCTAGCAGGTTTTGATATCTTTAAAAAGTTTAAATTTTAATAAAGATAATTCCAAATTCAAATTAGGTAAATGTGTGATTTTCATTTGTTTTTTTTACTGTCAAGATGAGTGAACCTAATGAAGAAATTCGATACTTTTTAAAATTTTACTACAAAAAAGGTAAAAATTCAACGCAAGCTGCGAAAAAAATTTGTGACGTTTATGGACCTAGTGCAGTGTCTGTGAGAGTAGCACAAATTTGGTTTAAGCGTTTTCAATCAGGAAATTTTGATGTGAAAGATGCACGTCGCTCTGGTCGCCCTGTTACGGATAAAATTGATGCCATTTTTGAAAAAATGGAGCAAGATCGGCATATCAGTAGTTATGACGTAGCTGAAGAATTAGGAATTGACCACAAAACAGTTTTGGCGCATTTGAAAAAAGCTGGGTACACTAAAAAGCTCGATATTTGGGTGCCTCACGATCTCACTGAAAGAAACCTAATGAACCGTGTACTCATTTGCGATTCTTTACTAAGACGTAATGAAAGCGAACCGTTTTTGAAGAAGCTTATAACTGGTGATGAAAAGTGGATCACGTACGACAAGAACGTGCGAAAAAGGTCGTGGTCAAAGGCCGGTCAGGCTTCACAGACTCTGGCAAAACCCGGGTTAACCCGCAACAAGGTGATGCTGTGTGTATGGTGGGATTGGAAGGGCATTATTCATTATGAGCTGTTACCGCCAGGCAGGACTATCGATTCTGAACTCTACTGTGAACAACTGATGAGATTAAAGCAAAAAGTTGAGAGAAAGCGGCCGGAATTAATTAGCAGAAGGGGTGTGATTTTTCATCATGATAACGCTAGACCTCACACATCTTTAGCCACTCAGCAAAAATTAAGAGAGTTTGACTGGGAGGTGTTAATGCATCCGCCGTATAGTCCTGACCTTGCACCTTCTGATTTCCACCTGTTTTGGTCTCTTCAGAATTCTTTAGGCAATGTCAGGTTAACATCACGAGAAGACTGCCAAAACCACTTGTCGTGGTTTTTTAAACAGAAGTCCCCAAATTTCTATAGTAATGGGATCATGTCTGTACCTACAAGATGGCAAAAAGTTATCGAACAAAATGGCACCTACATACTTTAGTTAAATGTAAATAAACTTTATTAAAAAATGTTTTGAATTTTCATATAAAATACGAAAAGACTTTTTCCCCAACCTAATATATTGTTTATGAAAGAGTGAATGATTGATGGAATTAATGGAAATCAATCACTCATTAAAGAAATGTGTTATACAAATATGTTAAAACTAAACATTACGAGCTCGGTGGTCGAACGGTTAGCAATGGCCACTTTAACTCCGAGGTCATGGGTTCGAACAAGACAAACATTTATGTGCATGAACATGTCTGTTTGTCTTGGTCTGGGTGTTTACTGTGTATTATAAGTATGTATTTACAAAAAAAAATATTTAAGTACATTTATCACTTGTCTAGTACCCATAACACAAGCTTTGCGATTAATTTGGGACTAGATGGCGCTGTGTAAATTGTCCAGAAATATATATTTATTTATTTATTAACATCTAGGTATACTCGTACATACTCGTACTTCATAGATTAAATCATTTTGTTAATAGAAAGAATTGACAAGCTACTTTAGTTCTACTTAAAAGAAACTTAATTTAATTAATACCCTCCACGTCCCCTGGAGGCATTAGGTATGTGTCTCCCCTCAATAGACGGGGTTTAGAGCACCACCACGCTACCCAACTGCGGGTTGGCGAAGCCGGTTTCAACCCACCTAAAGACCACTGACTTGGCCTAAAGACTGTCATTTAATGACAACAGCAGGGACCATCGGCGTAACGTGCCCCCTTGAAGACTAAAGTCTTCAACCAGTGCGACCTCCTTGCAATGACATATGGTGCAGAGACTTGGACACTGACCATCAGACTGGTCCACAGGCTAAAGGTCGCGCAGCGAGCGATGGAGAGGGCTATGCTCGGGGTTTCTCTGAGGGATCGAATCCGGAACGAAAAAACGGAAAACCAAAGTTGTCGACATAGCCTTCAAAGTTTTCTAGCAGAAGTGGTCGGTCACATCTGCCGAGTAAGTGATGGCAGATGGCGAAGGAAGGTATTAGAGAGGAGGCAGCGTGTAGGACGACGAAGCGATGGGCACCTTCCTTCTAGATGGTCCGATAAATAAATATTTCTGGACAATTTACACAGCGCCATTTAGTCCCAAATTAAGCGCAAAGCTTGTACTATGGGTACTAGATAACTGATATTATACTTAAATAATTTTTTTTTGTAAATACATACATATAATACATAGAAAACACCCAGACTAAGACAAAGAGACATTTTCACGCACACAAATATTTGTCTTGTGCGGGAATCGAACCCGCGACCTCGGAGTCAAAGTGGCCATTGCTAACCATTCGACCACCGAGCTTGTCAAATGCCCGATGACCTTAAGAAAACAACTGGATGCAGAAGGCGGAGGATCGTATTAGGTGGAAAATATTGGGGAAGGCTTATTATATCCAGTAGTGGGTAGATACAGGCTGATGATGATGATATGTCTTTAAATACATGACACAATAGTCCGAGCATTGACATTACGTTTTCATTAAAATTCTGGATGTGTGTGCGTACGTGCGTCGGAATTATTACTGACTATTACGTGTTTTGCGAAGTTGTTCAAGAATGTGTCTATCTGGGGCAAACAGTGGTAAGTTCAACTTTGACAAAGAGCTAACTAGTCGAATCCAGCTCGGGTGGGCAGCGGATGTGGTATGTGAAGGATTTTCTGTCCAAAATACATATTAAACAAGAGTGTGCCTGTGTTCCGCAAACTTTTTGTGTTTCATCATCATCAGGTCATTTTAGTCTCCACAACAGGAGCACGACCCTCTCTCGTCCGTCCCAGACAGACGGAGGGTTTGGCCTACACTCCCCACGCTGGCCAGACGGGTTGGGGAGGCCTGATCGATGTTCTATAATGTATTTTCCTTAGTCGCCTTACGGGAAGAGACGGAGTGATTCTATTCTAGTCTGCCGGACACCATACGGCCAACATTTTTTGTGTTCACATCTAGGAAAACAAAAATGAAAACGGTACACAATAAATTAAAAATCGGTTTTTATTTGTGTAAGTATTTCTCTTCCGTCCGTCTATTTGGCTTTATGAGATAACCTTATTTTTCCGAGGCACACCAACTAATGGCCACGGTACACCAGTGTGCCGCGGCACACACTTTGCGGAACACTGCTTTAGACCACACGACTGAAGTAAAACTTCTTTAGCTCTACTAAAAAGCTTAGAAAGGAAGGAGATGCTGCGTTGGCAGCGGGGGTGGCGGCGCGCAAGCGATATTTTATGTTGCGAGCGTTAATATGGCTACGGCAGCTGCTTCACATCAGGCGGGCCGTATGCTTGTCTTCCACCCGACGTAGTATAAAAAAAAAAAAAAAAAAAAAACTACCTTAAGTATATCTCGGTTGAGTCTTGAAAACTGTCAATGATGACATGTATACTTGTTTGTTTGAGCAAGTTTTATTAATGTTCGTGTGTTTGTTTGTTTCAGTTCCCACGGCGGAGAACGGTAAGCTGTCTGCATTACTATCCTATCGTATAACTAGCAAAATCGTGGGTAAGATTAATGTAAATTAAGAAAAAATAAAAACCGACTTCAGCTGGCGAGCGCAGCTTATTGGTGGAATACCCCGGGAGACGCTGCTGCCCGTCTTCCGGGAGTAAAGTTATTGCATCACACAAGATTTCTTTTTACGACATCCAGCGCAGAGCAATAGAGTGACGCAATTCTATTCTGCCGGCAACCACAGGGCAAATTTAAGGGTTTCCATCGATTTTTTCTGCGATCCCCTTTACCAGACCCTGACTTGGTGAAATGGGACCACCTCGCAATCATACCCTTTCAAATAAAAAAAGAATTTTGAAAATCGGTTCACAATTCGCGAAGATATCAAATAACATACATACAAAAAAAAGATCTGTCGAATTGAGAACATCGTTCGTTTTTTTTGAATTGCCTTCTTATGGAAGCAGTTTTATTCACGTCAATATCGTGTTTGTAACGTTTTTTTTTTTATACTACGTTGGGTGGCAGACAAGCATACGGCCCGCCTGATGTGAAGCGGCTGCCGTAGCCATATTAACGCTCGCAACATAAAATATCGCTCGCGCGCCGCCACCCCCGCTGCCAACGCAGCATCTCCTTCCTTTCTGGTGACCTCACTCACTCGCAGGAACACAACAACCCTCAAGAGTATTGTTATTTGGCTGCGGTATTCTGTAAGGTGGAGGTACATTCCCCAGTCGGGTAGCTTACAATTACGCTCCCTACCTCTCTTTTCGCCAGAGCTTCGTTTGTCAGTCAGCAGGGTGCACCGCGTGCAGGTGAAGTTGGCTTTGGTTCAAAGGTGTTGATGAACCACTTACACCCCAATTACGTGTAAAGAAAGTACGTTAGGTAAAGTGAGTGTGTGACCACAGTGACATTATGCCCAATTTATGCAGCCGAAAATCGACTTGATTATGATTGCTATGTAAAAATCATCAAAGTCAAAGTCAAAATATCTTTATTCCTTGGACTTTATAAAGCACTTAGAAACGTCAATATCAAACATCAGACCTTGAAACCTACTCGTGGTCAAAGTTCATTACAAGACTTTTCTAAGAAATCCAAATAATAGCTATGATACGATGTTCCATCATGAAGTTCCAGTTCATATCTTCCGGCTCCATCATCAGATCAGTTCAAAAGTACCATTTTGTATTGTCATCAGAACTACATACACAGCTGCCAATTTTCATTACGCTACGATCCTTGGAAGATGGTTAAATTAGTTACCTTAGATTCCATTACATAGTTAGTTACATACAGGTCGACCTAATAAACGCATGAACTTTAGGTTAATGTATCGGTTAATATAGCAAATAAATTATACCGAATTTGAAACTGGACTGTAACGAATTGGTCAATAATGGATCGGATGATACGAGTATATGGAAATATCGGAGCCTCATCCATTTTTAGGGTTCCGAACCTCAAAAGGAAAAACGGAACCCTTATAAGATCACTTTGTTGTCCGTCTGTCTGTCTGTCTGTCTGTCTGTCTGTCTGTCTGTCTGTCTGTCTGTCTGTCTGTCTGTCTGTCTGTCTGTCTGTCTGTCTGTCTGTCTGTCTGTCTGTCTGTCTGTCTGTCTGTCTGTCTGTCTGTCTGTCTGTCTGTCTGTCTGTCTGTCTGTCTGTCTGTCTGTCTGTCTGTCTGTCTGTCTGTCTGTCTGTCTGTCTGTCTGTCAAGAATTTCTATGTCGAGAATGCGTGGAGGTATCAAGCTGAAATTTGAACTGTATACTCAGGTCTACGGTCCCATGAAGTTAAAAAAAAATCAAACTGCTAAGTTTACGTAGAAAAAAGTTACGGCCGTTTATTCAGCAAAAAACGCATATTTCGACACACTCAAGGGAATCAAAACCTATAGGGTACTTCCCGTTGACCTAGAACTATGAAATTTGGCAAGTAACATCGTTATTGACTACAAGTACAGGAATAAATCTCAAAACTATACATTTGTAAATAGATCTTAAAAAATAGGAGGTCTATATTTTTTATAGGGTGTCGAAATTTCAAATTGAAACTACTAGTTCAAATGGGGTATCATATGAAAGGGCTTGATGTACACATTGCAAAATATATTTTATTTATTTTTTTCGACGCATTATTTCTTATTTATAATGAACAATATCAAATTTAATAATGATACTTCGTACCTACGGAACCCTCGGTGGGCGAGTCCGACTCGCACTTGTCCGGTTTTTTTTTTATAATTAATCACATATTAAAAAAATGGGGTTTGGCTGTGTTATGGACACGGCCGTGTGTTGTATGTGAATACGTCATATGCACTAAAATTATCTCAAAATGGCAGTGCTTCCTCCGCCCTCGCACGCGATGTTCCATAGTCCTTACTTAGCGTAATATTTTTTTTAATCCTTCATCTATCCAGTGCTGTGATTGAATTTTGGATGTAGGGCATAGATTCGAAACTACAACGCCGAACTGTATCAACCAATGTTTGATATTTTTTCTGACATTAGATGTCGCTAGGTAGGCGTCGGGTCCAGATTGTCAAAATATACAGAATTTTTTGACAGTGTAACTTTAAGACGACAAGACAACACAAGACGTCAACAAGACATTTGACAAGATGCTATGAATTGACAAATGATTGGACCCTACGCTACAGTGCTGCCAAAAGACCCTCATTTTGTTATCATTAAATTTTTTGGATTGGTCCCGTATGGTAGCTAATTTAAAGACGTAAGAAGTAAATATAGTTTAGAACCGAACAAGTTTATTGAAACTAGTCACCTCGCCTATTACCCACTTGCAAGGTCGCATTGGAAAGTGCAGGAGTGTGGGAGCGACCGGAACTTTGAGTTCATTGTCGAAGCCAGAGGTAACACTTGGTGCCGAGATGACATGAGTGAATGGAGGTGTCATGTTGCAGTTTTACCTACGGCGGAACAGTGATGGTATTTACATAAACTGTAGTGCCTAGGGGCACAATAGACTGTCTATTGTGCTAGGGGCGTCCACCACAAATGGATTCTTGCCTCAAATAGGTAGAATTTGTTAGAAATTTTGTTGAAATTAGTAATAGTCACCTATTGGTCGAAATTCCACCATAATTAATTTAAATTATGCCCATAACAATAAAGTAAGTGGTTCATCAACATCTTTGAACCTAATCCAACTTCACCTGCACGCAGTGCGCCCTGCCGACTGACAAACGAAGCTCTGGCTTTTGCCATCATTCTCTTTTTAGAGAGGTAGGGAGCGTAATTGTAAGCTACCCGACTGGGGAATGTACTTCTACCTCACAGAATACCGCAGCCAAATAACAATTCCCTTGAGGGTTGTTGTGTTCCTGCGAGTGAGTGAGGTCACCAGAAAGAAAGAAAGGAGATGCTGCGTTGGCAGCGGGGGTGGCGGCGCGCGTGCGATATTTTAAGTTGCGAGCGTTAATATGGCTACGGTAACCGCTTCACATCACGCGGGCCGTATGCTTGTCTGCCACCCGACGTAGATAAAATATATATGAAACTAGCTGTGTCCGCGACTACGTCCGAGCGGAATAGTTATTTTTTTATTATTTATTTCATATTAATAAAAATAAATAATATAATAAAAGTAGACTGAGTTACTTCTTATTACATCAGCTATCTGCCAGTGTAGTAGTACCCCGTCGTAGTTTTAAATCAGGCATTTTTGTAATTGTTGTATTGGAAATTTTGAAAAAAAAAACGATTTATTCTTAAAAAAATGTTTATTTATTATTTTTTATATTATTATTTTTCATTAGTTATAATTATAACTATAATATATATTATAATATAACTCCAAAGCTTCTTACTTCTACTAATTTCTTCTGATTAAATTCGTTGTGAGTTCCAAGGCAGCCGTAGTTTTACCCCCGGGACTGCAGTGGACTTCACTGTTCATTGCGTTTTTTCTCCTGTCGCCACTGTTAATCCTGGCTACACAGGAGACACAGTGGTGGGAATGTGTGGTAGCTCCCCGTCCTGTTCGGAGCCCTAGTGAGAGATTTTTGTTCGCGTTCAATCAGGTCAACGTAAACAAACCGACCAAATAGAGAAGAACTCTCATGTTGCGAATTGCGAATTTATAAGACGCGTGTTACATATGAAAATTATGTGGTTTACTTGCTCACATTTTGAAGTGAGCAATCCGACTAATTTGGATATGTAACACGCGTCTGGTAAATTCACAATATGAAACTTTTTCTCAATTTGGTCGGGTTGTAAACGTTAACACGTTCGAATGTGAGCAAACAACTCGCACTAAGCACTCTGCCCCCTTACCACCATCTCTTATTGCGATTCAATAACTGAATAGAATGCTTCTTCATACCAATGAATAAGCGACTCTATTTCAAATGGAATAGAGTCGCTTATTCATTGATATGAATAAGCAATCTATTCAATTATTGAATTGCAATAAGAGATGGTGGTAAGGGGGCTGGTAACCTCACTCACTTGCAAGAACCAAACCAAATTCAACCTACAAGTGAATTGTTATTTGACTGCGGTGTTCTGTGACATGGAGGTATTTTCTCAGTAGAGCTTGATATATGTTTCCTCTCTTTAGCCTCGTTAGCTAGTCAGCACGATGCACCAAGCGTATGTGATGTTATGTCTCTAAATATGGTGGTTAGTAAACCCACTTCATAGTCCTTGCTTCAGATATGTCCAAAAATATCGTCAATAATAAAAATTGTGCATAATGCAAGCCTTGGAAGTGTGCAACTGCTTAGTGTCAGGGAAGAAGAATCGGAAATTGCCTCTACTGTCTAGTGTCTGTACCACACGTAGTGCCATTTGGTGCCGGCCGTCTATTCGGTATGTGTTATGGGGAACTGTCCCCCATTAGATGTGCTGGATAGCATGATGGCTCTGGATGCAGGGACTTTAAAACCGAATAAATTATTATATTACATACCTCGTCCAACGATGTCTGTGTTTATTATACAGCATTAATGCCAAGCGATGGCCAAATTAGCATAATAAATTAGTTATATATGTAACGTTGTATTTAAAATGTTATATGTCATTGTGTACAGTTCCCTCATATTGTGATGTTAATTAGTTTAAAAAAATAATAATTTTGGAGATTATTGACAGGGGCCTTCCTTTTCTTTGAAGTTTCTAAAGAATAAAATCTTAATTTTGATTTACAAGGCCAATGTTTTATTTAAACTATAAAAACTAATGATAAGTGTTAGATACTTGATTATTTATTTTTATTATATATTCTATTTTCTTTCTTATTTTTAAAAAATAGATTACCTATAATATGTTTAAGTGAAAGTTATGCGTAACTCGATAACTATTCATGTGAATTCGATGATTCTTTCTCTGTTAGAAAGCGTTCATTAATAGTTATACGCCAATACGCCACGTTATATCCATCTATCAACGAATTCCACAACAATAATGTTGTGTTGAAAACATTGGCATAAACAAGGTGAAATAATTATGTATACATTGTTATATATGTACTATCTGACCTTTTTTTTTGCCATATAAATTTAGGAGTTGATGGTAGAACGGTTAAAATTTGAAGATGTATGTATTTTTCAATGCTAAATCATAATAAATAAAAATAACAAAAATTGACAATACAATAAAAAATATAGTAATAAAAATATAGTTAGCGTACGGTCCACCTGATGTGAAGCGGTTACCATAGCCATATTGACGCTTGCGAAATGAATATGGTAACCATTTTGGTATAAATATAAATTTGGTGGGGCTGTGCACACGCTCGTTAGTTAACGTAAAACGTCTATATCAGCGAGTCACTTTTAGTGTTGTTTCGTTATTCCACGCAATGCCCCTCCCCCGTCGCCCCGCCCGGCCCCGATGCAATCTTAAGGTCTTAGCAGCGAGCTGACTATATACGCTAAGTAACGACATGCGATTCATGCTTCAATGACTTATAGTTTTGTAATTATTAATAAATACCTTAAGGTAAGACGATAAAAATTCAATTCGTTACAATTCCATTGGCTGACCGCTCTACCGCCGAAGTTGAAGATTACCACTCTTTTTTTTTGATTCGAAAAATGAGTCTTACGTTTTAGTTATTGGCAAACATCTTCCGCTTAGTTGGTAGAGCTCTAAACGTACTACTAGCTAAGTTAAACACAACTGCTATAAATCTAAGCTGTAGTTTGTAATTCGCAATCGAAAAAACCGATGGGAATTGGTTTCAGCTTCGGCGGTAGGGGGCATCTGCTCCTTACCACCAACTCTTATTGCGATTCAATAACTGAATAGAATGCTTATTCATTTGAATGAAGAATTGTCGCTTATTCATTGGTATCAATAAGCATTCTATTCAATTATTGAATCGCAATAAGTAAACTCTATTCAAGAGTATAGAGTCGCTTATTAATTGGTATGAATAAGCATTCTATTCAGTTATTGAATGGCAATAAGTAAACTATATTCAAGTGTATAGAGTCGCTTATTGATTGGTATGATTAAGCATTCTATTCAGTTATTGAATCGCAGTAAGAGTTGGTGGTAAGGGGGCTTGTATTCCAAAGACTGAAACGTCTTAGGTATTGTAGTATGTATTGTAGTGATTCCAAAGACTGAAACGTCTTTGGAATCACTACAATACATACGGATACCTGCCCCCTTACCACCAACTCTTATTGCGATTCAATAACTGAATACAATGCTTAATCATACCAATGAATAAGCGACTCTATACAATTGAATAGAGTTTACTTATTGCGATTCAATAACTGAATAGAATGCTTATTCATACCAATTAATAAGCGACTCTATACACTTGAATAGAGTTTACTTATTGCGATTCAATAACTGAATAGAATGCTTATTCATACCAATGAATATGCGACAATTCTTCGTCAAAACATTAATTTACCACATCAAAGCTAGGACTATATTACTCGGCAGAGTACCAGAGTGTATGCGAGTTTTTTTTAAAAGATGAAAGTACATTCCACGTCCAATACATAGTAGAACTGTCAAAACATTACACTCCTTTTTTGGCTAGTCTTATACTTCTTGTTTTTTTATCGTACGTATCGTGAGAAGCGACATCTTAGGCCCACGCAGTCACTCTCATAAGTTCTTAGCTAACTAAACAATTATCACAGAATAAATAACAGCATAATTTGACGAGCTCGGTGGTCGAATGGCTAGCAATGTTGACTTTGACTCCGAGGTCTCGGGTTCGATAACCGCACAAGACAAATATTTGTGTGCATGAACATTCTTATTAGTCTTGGTCTGGTGTTTTCTATGTATTATCTAAATGCATTTACAAAAAAATGTATTTAAGTATAATATCGGTGATCTAGTATCTATAAATAAATAAATATTTCTGGACAATTTACACAGCGCCATCTAGTCCCAAATTAAGCGCAAAACTTGTGTTATGGGTACTAGACAACTGATAAATTCACTTAAATACATTTTTTTTTTTATAAATACATACTTTTAATACATAGAAATCACCCAGATATAATGTTTGTCTTGTGCGGGAATCGAACCCGCGACTTCGGAGTCAAAGTGGCCATTGCTAACCATGCGACCACCGAGCTCGTAAAATCTATACAAGCTTTGCTTAGTTTGGGACTAGATGGCGATAAATAAACAGAATCTGCATGTACCCATATTCACCCCACTGTTATGATACGGATCTCCCTTTAGAGGGCGTCGTTGCGTGTCGCAGTCTAATCGAGCAACATAAATAAATAAATATTTCTATACTATTTACACAGTGCCATCTAGTCCCAAATTAAGCGCAAAGCTTGTGTTATGGGTACTAGACAACTGATAAATGTACTTAAATACATTTTTTTTGTAAATATATATAATACACAGAAAATACCCAGACATGTTCATGCACACAAATGTTTGTCATGTGCGGGGATCGAACCCGCGACCTCGGAGTCAAAATGGCCATTGCTAACCATTCGACCACCGAGCTCGTCGATCATCGACCGTACCCTGTCCATGGATGGGTTTATTTATCTCTAACTCTTCCGTGCTTCGGAGGGCACGTTTAGTCGGTCCCGGGTGTTGTCGTTAGACGACAATCGTTAAGCCAAGCCAGTGGCCTTTAGACGGCTTGAAAACTCTGACGTCTGCCAACCCGCAGTTGAGCAGCGTGGTGGAGTATGCTCTAAAGTCCTTTGATTGAGGGGAGACCTGTATCCCAGCAGTGGGATGACGTCGACGTGATTATGAGACTGGATTAAATCCAGTTACGTTACCGTTGTACACTAAATGATTCACGCGGGTTGTAATTGGTCATTATACAATCAAATGTCAAGGTTGTCTATAAAAACAACATTCAACTTCCAAAAATTCCAAAAACGTTGAACTGTCGAATCAACGATTTTGACGATAAAATTTGTAAAATTCTTTGTTAAATCTGAAAAAGATAAATTGGTTTTTATTGAAAAAATAAATTATTCAATGGTATTGATTATTATGATAATATATAATAATAAGTTTATGTAAGTTTATGATGTGTATATGTGTGTGTATGCGTATGTATGTATGTATGTGTATATGTATATATATATATATATATATATGTATATATTAGGTTTAGTAGAGAGTATCTTTTATAATTATTAAAGTACTATGTTTTGTTTTAAGTAACCATTTTATATTCGTTGCACTAGTTTGTTTAGTCTCCCGTCCAATAACTTACTATTGTTACTATCTCTAGGTTAGCTGGAAGAGATCTCTTGTAGAGATAAGCTCACCTTTGTATATGTCCTATATCACTATGTTGTAAACTTGTATGTGCAATAAAGAATGAATAATAAATCATTTTACCGTTTAAAAGTTCATTTGGTAATAGCTTATTTAATACGAACGAACTTTTGTAATACGCGCGTGGCAGCCCTTGCGATAGGTTCCACATTCGACTCAGCGGGGAGGTCGACTTGTGAGAGCGGCAGGGAGTGGCCATACTATACATAATATTATTATTTATACTCTGCTATGGCCCTTCATTCATATAATTGTAATCGACGTGTAACAAATCAATGTTTTAGATCCCAATTAGTGTTAGATACTTAAATTCCGTGGTACACGGCAGTTGAGCTTCACTTGACTAGCCAGGGGCGCCGACTCCTTGGGTGCTCGGGGGCTCGAGCACCCATGAGAAAAAAACAGTGGGTGCCCAGCACCCCTGAGAATAGACATCAAGAAACAGATCAGTAATCGCCTTTTAGGGATGGGCATTTTTTCATTACCCGTTTAGCGCAGTGGTACTAAACCACCGCCGGTTGAGACGCAAGGGTCGCCGGTTCGATTCCCGCACCAACACAAATGTTTGTCGATGACACAGATATTTGTGTTGGATCTGGGTGTTTGTGGGTCTCACACTTCGCCACTTTTTCGAGTCATCATATGAGCATGAGTACCCATGAGGTTTTCTAAAAGCCGGCGCCCCTGTGACTAGCCATCTGTTTAGGCTTTTAATGCCTTATTTGCCATATTGCTGTCTCTCACATTGCTAAAAGGGGAAGTCAAATTCCAAAAGCTTCCTACTCCTACTAATTTCTCTGATTAAATTCGTTATGAGTTCCAAGGCAGCTGTCCTTAGCAGTCATACCCCCTGGACTGCAATGGACTTCATTGTTCATTGCCTTTTTTGGCGGTCGCCGCTGTTCATTCTGGCTACACAGGAGACACAGTGTTGGGAATATGTGGTAGGCCCCCGTCCCGTCTGCTATAAGCCTCTTAAACAAAAGAAAGAAGGTTTTTGACAGAGGTCGGGGGCACGGGAATGCAAGCGAGAATGTAGAAGTATTTGACCCGAGATACACTACGATGGTTTTACAAGCAAGTGAGACACGCCTGCAATCACTCTCTCTCTGCCAGGTATTAGGTTCGAAGATTAAAATCGAAATGTAACCGCAGGCGTAATATTACACGATCAGTGAAAGTAATATTATTACACTACGCAAATGATTATAAAAAAAAATAAACAGGTTTATTTTGCGGTATTTTAGCGCTCCTTGTTTGTGAGGACTTTCATTTTTATGTCAATCAGCCTGGGGCTCTGCCGCCGAAGCTTTGTAATTATTAAGGTAAGTCGATATAGAGTAGACCATATCGTTACAGTCTAGTCTTCTGACCAGCCCCCTTACCATTACCACCAACTCTTATTGCGATTCAATAACTGGATAGAATGCTTATTCATGCTTATCATTTACAATGAATAAGCGACTCTATTTCAAACTAAATAGAGTCGCTTATTCATTGGTATGAATAAGCATTATTTTTTTTTTTTTATACAACGTCGGGTAGCATACAAGCATACGGCCAGCCTGATCTGAAGCGGTTACCGTAGCCATATTAACGCTCGCAACATAAAATATCGCTCGCGTGCCGCCACCCCCCCCTGCCATCGCAGCATCTACTTCCTTTCTGGTGACCTCACTCACTAGCAGGAACACAACAAACCTCAAGGGAATTGTTATTTGGCTGCGGTATTCTGTGAAGTGGAGGTACGTACCCTAGTCGGGTAGCTTACAATTACGCTCCCTACCTCTCTTTTCGCCAGAGCTTCGTTTGTCAGTCAGCAGGGTGCACCGCGTGCAGGTGAAGTTGGCTTTGGTTCAAAGATCTCGATGAACCACTTACACCCCTAATTTAGTTATTGAATCGCAATAAGAGTTGGTGGTAAGAGGGCTGTTCCCAACCACCAAAGCTGAAGCCGGATTGGAATTTTCGAATAATAAAATGAAACAACTGCTTACATTGTTGCTAATTATGTTTAGCGCAGCTGGTAGCAACCCTAGAGCTCTACAGACTAAGCTGAAGATGTTTATTAATAACTTTGACCTAAGACCATTTTTAAGCTATTGCATAGCTTCTATCGCGGGCCTTGAGCGCGGGGACCGAATCCAGAAATTCCGTAACGAAAAAACCTCACGCTCCCCACTCCGACGGGCAAGGAGGTGTGTCGTTTCAGTTCGGCAGTCTTCGACACGGCGTTGTGTGCGTGCGATTAGACGTATTGTACGACTCTACGAAACTCGTTTTATTTATTTAATAATAGAAAAATTTGTTTTCTTATCGGTCACCACGCTCAAAAAGTGTAACTTGAATTAATATCAAAGAAAAAGCAATACTGCATGAATAAAATAAATAAATAAAATTATAATTGCATAAGTTGATACAAAATGCTATGCAATTGCTTTACCGCGGCAGTCCCCGAGTGCCACACGTCTTTTTTTTAAATAAAAAAAAAACATTTATTTCGCAAAAAATATTGGTTGCCTGTAAAGTCGGTATACGGGCGAAAGTTTTACGTGACAACGACTTTGAGTGGTAAAATGTTTTCGAGTGGAAGGGACGCATGCCTTTCACTTTTTATGTCTGTCTCTCTCGCTCTTAGAAGGGACACGTTATGCGCTTACAATGAGAGCGAGTGAAAGGCACGCGCCTTTCACTCGCTCTCATTGTAAGCGCATAACGTGAGCCAGTTTCTTGAAGTGTCACCCGGCTAACCAATTTATAAGACGTTGTCACGTCAAAAAACCAGGGCCCCCTGTGGCCCTACCGCCGAAGCTGAAGCCGATTACCATCGAAGATTTTGATTATAAAAATGGGTCCTACGTTTAAGTTATTGACAAACATCTTAAGCTTAATTGGTAGAGTTCTAGAGTTACTATCAACTAAGCTACACACAAGTACAATAAGACGAGCTCGGTGGCGTAGCGGTCAATGACGCGGCTTCGACACCAACGCTCGTGGGTTCGATTCCCACATAGGGCAAACATTTGTGTGCATGAACATGTCTGTTTGTCTTAGTCTGGGTGTTTTCTATGTATCATAAGTATGTATTTGCAAAAAAAAATGTATTTATGTATGTTTATCAGTTGTCTAGTACCCATAACACAAGCTTCGCTTACTTTGGGGCTAGATGGCGCTGTGTAATTTGTCTGACAATATTTATTATTTATTTATTTATTAATAAATGTAAGTGGCAGTTTCATTTTCGCTTTCAACAAATGGTATTCAGCTTCAGCTTCGGCGGTAGGGCTCCAGGTTTTAGGATCAGGAATAATATTTCTGGACAATTTACACAGCGCCATCTAGTCACAAATTAAGCGCAAAGTTAGTACTATGGGTACTAGACAACTGATAAACATACGTAAATACATTTTTTTTTTGTAAATACATACTTATGATACATGTAATGGGGTGTAAGTGGTTCATCTACATCTTTGAACCAAAGCCAACTTCACCTGCACGTGGTGCACCCTGCCGACTGACAAACGAAGCTCTGGCGAAAAGAGAGGTAGGGAGCGTAATTGTAACAGCCAAATAACGGTTCCCTTTAGGGCTGTTGTGTTCCTGCGAGTGAGTGAGGTCACCAGAAAGGAAGGAGATGCTGAGTTGGCAGCGGTGGTGGCGGCGCGCGAGCGATATTTTATGTTGCGAGCGTTAATATGGCTACGGTAACCGCTTCACATCAGGCGGGCCGTACTGCCACCCGACGTAGTATAAAAAAAAAGAGATGCAACATCTCTACGTACAGAGAGCGAGTCCAGCCGATCAGAGATCATTGGCTCACCAACGATTCGAACTGCTCTTCGTTGTATGCGGTCAAATTTTACATAGATGTATACCGAATGGCAACCCTAATACCGCCCGAGCCCAGCGCCATCTGTTATTCTGAGAATGAAACTTTATTTAACTAAGATTTCCAAAGAAAAATCTATGTTAATCATATTGATATAAGCTAAGTAAGTTCTCATTGTCCCGGCACGTGCAGGAGATCCGGAGAAAACTATACAATTAGATGTTTTATTAAATACGTTTGATGTCATTAACATTTATGGGAAAAGTAAGTGTGTCTCGTTGTAGCACTGTCGAATAGCGGAAAATGCGATGTATCGAATTATTATATTATAGTATAAACTAACTGACCCGGCAAACCTCGTTTTGTTTGCAAAGTTTGAAGAAGTCAGATCACGATCTAGTGGAGAAACTGGGCACAAAATTTATTTTAAAGAATTAAAGCACATAGTTAACGCAGCTATTGTTACAGAAAAAAGAGCTTATTATAATCAGTATATCAATTATAATAGGGACCCACGAACACTCTGGAAAACAATTAAACGTAATGTTCGAATAAAAACTACATCTGAAATGCCAATAAATATTTTTAACGATCCCACTAAAATTAACGATCATTTTTTGAAAGTCCCGGGGAATGGTAGCGTCTGTCCGTCTCAACTGTTGTATTTTTCAAATAACAACCAGTCATCTGCTACTTTTAAACTGCATACAGTTAGTGAAACTGAAGTTGCAAAGGCAATTACATCTCTTAAATCTAACGCTTGTGGTGTAGATGGCATATCATTGGATATGTTGCTTATGAGCCTACCTAGTAGTCTAACCGCTATAACGTCAATAGTTAATAGATCTATTGAGTCTGACACATGTCCGGTACTATGGGAACATGCTCTGATAAAACCCACTCCTAAAACGTCGTCTCCATCGACTTTAAATGATTTGAGACCGATCAGTATACTTCCCTGTGCTTCAAAGGTCCTGGAGAAGTTAGTGGCTGACCAACTTAGAGCATTCATGGAAAAAAATGGAATTTTCTTACAAAAACAATCCGGATTTCGGAGAGCTCATGGCACGACCACAGCTTTGTTAGATGTGGTAGATGACATCTTAGCCTCACAAGACGCAGGCCAGGGTTCTTTGCTCGTTTTGCTTGACTATTCCAGAGCTTTTGATTGTATAAACGTTCCACTTTTGATGGCTAAACTTCACTTTTATGGTTTCTGTACAAACACTATAAATTGGTTTGAAAGCTACTTTAGGAATAGAGTGCAGCAAGTCGAATTGTGTAATGCTGAGGGTGGTATTATTGGGTCTGATGCCAAAGTAGTGTCGAGAGGTGTTCCACAAGGTTCAATTTTGGGTCCTCTCTTGTTCGTTCTTTATACCGCTGATATAGTAAAGCACATACATTATTGTAAATATCATATATATGCGGATGATACCCAAATATACACAACATGTGACCCTAATAATCCAAAATCAGCGGTGGATCGAATCAATGAGGACTTAGAAAGTATCGCTTCATGGTCAGATGCAAACTCTCTCGTCTTAAATGGGAGTAAAACTAAGTTTATGGTTCTTGGTTCTATGACCCAGGTAAATGGAATCACACAACATGATCTAAACATTACTCTTAGAGGAATAAAAATCGCTAGGGTTAGGGAAGCTCGCAACTTGGGTTTACTCTTTGATGAACAGTTGCGCTTTGAAAAACATGTAAACAATACCGCTAGTAATTGTTTTTATAGACTTAAGGTATTATATCAGCTTAGAGACTATGTTAGTACGCACATCCGTATTAGGCTCTGCGACTCTCTTGTGCTGTCTAAGTTTAATTATATGGACGCGGTTTATGGTCCTCGCTTGCTAGTACGTACTCAAAATCAGATTCAACGTGTGCAAAACGCGTGTGCGAGATTCTGTTTTAATATTTCGCCGCGAACGCATGTAACTCCATATTTAAATAAATATACATACTACATATTTTAAAAATGAATGCGCGTAGAAAGTTGCACTTAGCGTGTCTTTTGTTCAATTTGATAAAATACCGTACCCCGCCTTATCTTGCTGAAAAACTGGAATGGTCCCGAGATACGCATTTATACATGACGCGATTTTCCAGTTGTACATTGATTCTGCCGCGTCATCGAACTGCTTCTTTCAGAGGGTGCTTTAAATTCGCCGCGTCCAAATGTTGGAACGATTTGCCACCGCCTCTGCGTAGGTTGATCTCAGTAAATACATTTAGGAATTCTTACAAGAATCTGTTAATTAAAATACAAAAAGGCGAATGATATATGCGTTCATTTGCTCAATTGTTTTGTTGCGGAATTGGTATGTTGCTGGATATATAGCAGGGTATTAATAATAATAGCATATACATATGTAGCAGGGTATTAATAACAATTGTATTCATTTTCGTTGGACACATAAAGAATTAATATATATTATTATTATTATTTAATCGGCACACAAATTCAGAGAATTTAATTCAATTGTTTTAGTAATTATTTAAATTGTCCTTAGTTTAAGATAATTTCAATCTCAGTTTTTCATTTAGATGTCATTATTATTTTTTCTAATTATTATTATTAAGATTAGCGGCTCAATAAGTTTCTGGCCGTCCGTGGCCCGTATTTCACTGATGGGTTTCACTGAAAATCAGTGCCCGGCTCACGCCGTGGTGTATACTGAGTGAAATCCTTTTAAATTAGGCATGTGGACACACCTGACAATGTTGATCATTTTAGATATACGTGATTCTATACTACATATGTACAATGATTTATTGTGTTGTATACTTATGTAAGTGTCTGTGTGCTTAATGTAATAAACTTTTCATTCATTCATTCATTCATTCAAGTTGTACGTATTTTTCAATGCTAAATCATAATAAAATAAAAATAAAAAATTTTGTCAATCAAAATAAAACACCGGACGCGCAGCATGCGCCATCATAGAGATATTTTTTTTTTTGATAATCCCGAATTGATATCGGAAAACCAAGGTCACTTTACCATTACTACTTTTTGATGCTCTACACGAATCCGAAGTCAGAAATTCTAAATTTTGAGTTTCATGGCAATGGACAGACAGAACAACCGGACGATTTCATAAGCTCAATGAATTTCGCTGAAAAAAAAATTGAGGGTGGGTCACCATATATCATAAAGGGGTATGAAAAATAGATGTTGGCCGATTCTCAGACCTATCCGATATGGCACAACAAAAAATCCATCCAGCCGTTTCGAAGGAACACCCCGACACTATATAACGTTCGTTACGCTACGAACTTGGCTGGGGGGGGGGGGGTGTAGGAATGTGTATTATTTGTATTCTGTGTGCCTATTGTATTATTTCTTTATCTTATTCCGTTCCCTTTACGGTTCTGGAAACAATGTTCTGGAAAAAATTATTCCCGGCTACATGCCGAAAGATCAGGAATCTTCTTGTTCCTCCATTACTTTTAATAAGTGAACAGTAAAACCAATAGTGCAATTTTTCTGCTGTGTTGCATGACTTCTTGGAATAACTCGGCAGCCCCGATTCAAACACTTTTAATCAATGATTCTACAAATTTTATGCAATGAAATGATTACTTGCATCAAAATACACTATCTCTATTATGAATCAACATAACTATACATTCAATTATGAAAATTTGTATAAAAGCACCGCGCTCAATAAGTTCGCGCCAAAAAGTCAGACTTAACTCTTTTTATTTTTAATTATTAGTAAGTTATTCTCATTGTTCAATTGATAATTCATTTAGATTTTTTTGGGATGTAAGTGGTTTATCAACATCTTAGAACCAAAGCCAACTTCACCTGCACGTGGTGCACCCTGCTGAGTGACAAACGAAGCTCTGGCGAAAAGAGAGGTAGGAAGCCTAATTGTAAGCTATCCGACTAGGGAATGTACCTCCACCTCACAGAATACCGCAGCCAAATAACAATTCCTTTGAGGGTTGTTGTGTTCCTGTGAGTGAGGTCACCAGAAAAGAAGGAGATGCTGCGTTGGCAGCGGGAGTGGCGGCGCGCAAGTGATATATTATTATATTGCGAGCGTTAATACGGTTACGGTAACCGCTTCACATCAGGCGGGCCGTATGCTTGTCTGCCGACCGACGTGGTATAAAAAAAAAGAATTTAAATTAATAATACATACAAATTCGGTATAAACAAAAAAAACTCTTAGTTTAAGTATGTGTAAGATTTCAAGACACTCGTCATGAAGTAATTTAATTTCACGGCTTTATTATAGTATGAAATATATTTATCTATGCATATCAAGTTTGTTCCCTTAGTCCAGTAATCTATTGTCCTTTTTCTCTACCAGTATTGTCAGTCTTATAGTCTTTTTTTTATATATTTTTGTCCCAATGTAGATTAAGTACGGTACATACACACCCCGACACCGCCTTCAACTATACAAAGCCCAGGTTCGACCTCACATGGAGTACTGTTCGCACCTCTGGGCCGGTGCGCCCCAGTACTTGCTTGCTCCATTTGACCGCATACAACGAAGAGCAGCTCGAATCGTCGGTGACCCAATGATCTCGGATCGATTGGACTCTCTCTCTCTCTACACGCAGAGATGTAGCGTCTCTTTGCGTTCTATACAAATTATATCACGGGGAGTGCTCGAATGAGCTGTTTGATTTGATACCAGCCGCTGAATTCCACTATCGTACAACTCGCCATAAATTAAAATTCCATCCATATCATCTTGATATTTGGCGATTTACTAGAGTACGTTTCAAGACATTTTATACCACGAACAGTGAAACTGTGGAATCAACTTCCCTCAGCGGTATTTCCGAACAACTACGACATGGGTGCCTTCAAGAACAGAGTTTTCATTTTCCTTAAAAGGCTGGCAACGGATCGGCGACCCCTTGGTGTCGCTGGTCTCCATGGGCGGTGGTGATTGCTTTCCACCAGGTGACCCACATGCTCGTTTGCCCCCCTCTCACATAAAAAAAAAATATGAAAATACCAACTTTTTACCTTGAGTGGGCTCTTTAGTCCGCAACATATGTCTTCCTAATATTGACTGATTCGAATGTGGACGTTTAAAATGCTGCATATCTAATAAGAGAGTTCACTGACATCTCTATCCCAGCACACAGCGTGCTCTATGAAAGCGAGTAAAAGTACCGTAGACAATGAAAGTATTTTAATTTGAATCTTTTTATATAATTGCTCATATTTTGCATTGAAGTGTCAGCCGACCTTTCTTTTCTTGTTTTTGCAACATTTTTTAAAAAGATTAAGTAATAAAGATGACAATAAATCGCATTCTCTACGCTCGCAATAACTCCTTTCTAGAGGCTAGATTTAAAAAAAATCAACATATTATAAAAACGCTCATATATCACTAATACTAATAGGCTATTGTGAGGTGAGACAAATTGGCTCACTTTTCGGGTGTTCGTCCCTAGCCCAGTTATCGTAGAGAATGCAGCTATTGAAGTGGTTAAAGACAATGTCTACCTCGGGCAGGCCAGCCATTTCGACAAAGAGATCGATAGTCTCATTCGACTGGGTTGGGAAGCTTTCAGAAAGTTTCCGTACATCGCATGGATACCCCAATGCTTGAAGACTAAAGTGTTCCATGACCAGTGCCATCTCCCCGCTATGACCTAAGATGCAGAGACTTGGACACTGGCCTGGGGCCCTACCGGATGCTGAAGCGGATTACCATCGAATATTTTGATTCGAAAAATAGGTCCTAAGTTAAGTTATTGACAAACATCTGCAGTAGAGCCCCAGTGTTACTACCAGTTACACATAAGTATCACAAATCTAAGTTAAGACATCCGACCATGATTGGCTTTAGTTTGGGCGGTACCCTGGCTATACCCTGGTTGGTTCATAAGCTAAAAGTCGCGCAGCGAGCGTCGGAGAGAGTTCTGGTCAGAGTTTCTATAAGGGATTAGGAACCCAGAACATAGAAAGCATTAGGGAAGGTATGCAGCAGTGAGCTGATGACAAGTTTAATAACTAACGGGAATAGATGAATCAAATTGAAGAACCGTGTGACTCTATTGGTATCTAGAGCGTAAAAAAATTTGGTCTAGATTTTAACTGAAAGATACATAAACTAACCGAATTATACCCACAGAGTAATAAAAACAGTATATACATTATTTTTTCTTTATCCTAAGGTTGCCTTGAAAAGATTGCTCTCGGCAATAAGGCCGCCTTGTGGCATATACAAGTTTGTAATAATTTATTGATTCACTGTACTTTAAATTTGTATTACGCAAATAAAGCATTATTCTTTTCATATATGTACAGGGTGTTTGGAAGCTGGGTGCAAAGCTCTATGGAGGTGTTAGTATAGACTATCTAGAATATTTTGAGCCATATTTGTCATAACCAAAGTCTGATTATTTTTTTTAAGGGAAATTTACGATTTTTTTTACCAAAATTTTCCAAATATGGGCTAGAATCTTTACAATTTTAGAAGTTAGGATGACTGAACCCTATAAAGTCCGTTATATCGATTTTTAAGGATTAACAAAAAAAAACAGTAATTGATGAAAAAAAAATATTTGATTTTCAATATGGCTTCCGCCATTGCGTATACATTTACGACATCGATTTCGCACTTCCGTCGTCGTGATTTTCAGCTGCATTTCCTGTTTCATAGTTGTGAAAGCTGGTTGAATCCTGTGAAATAATTCTTCCCTCGTAGATATTTAGACCGTAGGGTATACGAGCTCCTTTGCCCGTCCACACACAAAAAAATCTGCCGGGGTTAAGTCGGGCGATCGTGCAGGCCATCTCTGCCTATCCAAATGTTTGGAAAACATTTTAAATACGGACAGGCCAATCATCTTTCAACAAGATGGATGTCCAGCACATTGGACATTAATGGTCAGGGAACATCTCAACAACTGTTTTCCAAACAGTCGAATAGGCAGAGATAGGCCCCATCTCTCGGCCTGCACGATCGCCCAACTTAACCCCGGTAGATTTTTTTGTGTGAGAACGACGGAAGTGAGAAATCGTTGTCGTAAATGTATACGCAATGGCGGAAGCCATTTTATGAAGAAAATTAAATTAAATATTTTTTTTTAATCAAATATTGTTTTTTTTTTTGTTAATCCTAAAAATCGATCTATCGGACTTTTCAGTCATCCTAACTTCAAAATTTGTAAAGATATTGTAATAATTGTAAAGGTAAATGATAGCTTAAAAGAAAGAACAATAACTCAGAATGTTTTTAAAATTGTCTGAACACCTGTAGCTATTTTATTTATTTTTTTTACATATCAATCAAAATAAATTTTTTTCTGTTATATTTTAAAAGTCTGAAAAATATTTTTTTAGCAAAAATGATATTTTTAAATGATCTCATACCATTAAATACACCTTAGACTTATTAAGTACATTAAAAAAAATAGACATTTCCACTTAAAATTTGCGCTATTATCACTTAATTGGAAATTTTTGGGATTATGGTACAAAAATCGCAAAAATTCCCTTAAAAAAAAAATCTGACTTTTATACTAACTCCTCCATAAAGCTTTGCACCCAGCTTGCAAACACCCTGTATATCATAATATTCATTTTAAGTTTAGTTTATTTTAGTTAATTTAGTTTGTAGTGTAAATTTATATCATAACAATGTTTTGTTTTTATTTTAATTCAGTAAACGTTAAGTTATTTATATAGACAATAAAATTTAATTCCAGATTATGTACATTAAAGATTTTCTATGTACTATCTATCTAACTTTGCTATTATTCTTTTTATTATATATAAACATTTTTATATGAGAGGTGGGAAAACGAGCATGTGTGTGGGTCACCTGATGGAAAGCAATCACCACCGCCCATGGAGATCAGCAACACCAAGGGGTCGCCGATCCGTTGCCAGCCTATACTCCTTCCTTTCTTTCTTTCTGGTGACCTCACTCACTCGCAGGAACACAACAATCAAGGGAATTGTTATTTGGCTGCGGTATTCTGTGGAGGTACTTCCTCAGTCGGGCAACTTAAAAATACCCTATGAGGTAGGGCATAGCGTATTTCCCTTTTCGCCAGAGCCTCGTTTGTCAGTCAACATAGCGCACCACACGTAAGTGAGGTTGGCTTTGCTTCAAAGATGTTAATTAACCACTTACATCCCAACATTTACAAACAGCGAAAAGTCATGCTAACCTCGGCAAATGAAAATGACGGAAAACTTAAGATTTTTTTATTAAAATTTATCTCAATTTTCCGACCATATTATTGTCTATAATGTAGGAAACGGATACAACGGTAATTAATACAATTATCAAGTAACGGAAGGTTCATTGAGAGAATGTTAGGAAGACGTTCCTCGACGGAAGCGTTAACAATAGACTGAAAATTTCTTATCAAGCGAATACCACAGTTTAATTCATTTATTGTGCAAGTGGTACTTTGGTATACACTCCCTCCTGAATTGAGAAAGGTGCAGACTCTTGGGCCATTTAAATAAAAACGGGCTAAGTACGAGTTGGACTCGCGAACGAAGGGTTCCGTTCCATTACCATTATCTATAAAAACGGCAAAAAAATCAAGTTTGTTGTATGAGAGCCCCTCTTAAATATTTGTTTTATTTTTATTGAATTATTTATTTTTAAAGTAAATAAATAACTAAATATTATGTGAGTATTTCAAATGTCTACCTATTACCGTTATCAATTGCGAGCAAAAACGAGCAAGAAAATCACGTTTGTTGTACGGGAGCTTAGATATTTATTTTATTCTGTATTTTAGTATTTGTTGTTATAGCGGCAACAGAAATACATCATCTGTGAAAATTTCAACTGTCTAACTATCACGGTTCATGAGATACAGCCTGGTGACAGACGGATGGACAGACAGCGGAGCCTTAGTAATAGGGTTCCTTTTTACCCTTTGGGTATGGAACCCTAAAAAGGATTGCACAAAAAAATGGGGTATGATTGTGTCATCGACAAGACCGTGTGTTATTTATTTATATAATTACTCGTATTAGTTTGGAAATAATAAACCTCAAAAAAAATATTTTTTGCCACAGAGGGCAATTTTTTACGCAATTTTGGACATAAGTACATAACATTAAGAATATAAAAACTTCAATATCATCAAGCAACACGCATAAATAATTAATTCTAAAGTTTGAATAACTTTATTTTGCATAGATACATTAAATAAATAAATATTCCTGGACAAATACACACGGCCATCTAGTCCCAAACGAATTCCTTAGTAGTAGCTTGTAGTATGGGTACTAGATAACTGATATTATACTTAAATACATTTTTCTTTGTAAATACATACATATATGTTCTCGCACACAAATACTTGTCTTGTGCGCGAATCGAACCCGCGACCTCGGAGTCAAAGTGGCCATTGCTAACCATTCGACCACCGAGCCCCTCAACTGAACTGGAATTATAGAAAAACATTGTGTAATGTTTCTATAATCCCAGTTCTCCCAAACATCTATCCTCTTCCTAGCCCCTTTGTCACACAATATCACACTTCGTCGACACCCTCCCTCCAACGATTTTGCAGACACTCGTCAAAAGCTTGATTGGTCAAACCCTTAACTCGTCAAATACGTGATTCGTCAAATCAGAAACTCGTCAAAACCTTAACTGGTCAAATACGTGATTTGACAAATCATGTATTTGACCAGTTAAGGTTTTGACAAATCACGTATTTGACCAGTTAAGGTTTTGACAAATCACGTATTTGACCAGTTAAGGTTTTGACGAGTTTCTGATTTGACGAATCACGTATTTGACGAGTTAAGGGTTTGACCAATCAAGCTTTTGACGAGTGTCTGCAAAATCCTCTTAACGTGTGATGTAATTTATGCATGGCCCCTAATTTGGATATGTAACTCGCGTCTGGTAAATTCACAATATGAACTTTTATATATTTTGATATATTTTAGGGTGTAAGTGGTTCATCACCATCTTTGAACCAAAGCCAACTTCACCTGCACGCGGTGCACCCTGCTAACTGACAAACGAAGCTCTGGCGAAAAGAGAGGTAGGGAGCGTAATTGTAAGCTACCCGACTGGGGAATGTACCTCCACCTCACAGAATACCGCAGCCAAATAACAATTCCCTTGAGGGTTGTTGTGTTCCTGCGAGTTAGTGAGGTCACCAGAAAGAAAGGAGATTCTGCGTTGGCAGCGGGGGTGGCTGGCGGCGCGTGAGCGATATTTTATGTTGTGAGCGTTAATATGGCTACGGTAACCGCTTCACATTAAGCGGGCCGTATGCTTGTCTACCGCCCGACGTAGTATAAAAAAAATGAACATTTTTCTCAATTCGGTCGGTTTGTAAACGTCAACACGTTCAAATGTGAGCAAAGAACTCGCGCTAAGCACTTAGCTGATCATAAAATATGTCGAATACTTTCTTCTTATTAGCATCGCCTCGCTTTACATCCGCAGTTCCCAGTTCCACGCGTGGGACTCACTATTTGTCCGATAGTGTCGTAATCGCCCACAATGCTGGGAAACAAGTGGGCTTTAGTGATGGGAACACGTCGATAGATTAGTAAACTTGCTGTATTACGTTCTTTTAGAAGAAAACTTAAGTGCTTATAATTATTGTATACAGCGCCATCTAGTCCCAAACTAAGCAAGGTTTGTATTATGGGTACTAGATAACCGAATAATTGTACTTCAATATATGTTTTTTAAATACATACATTAAATATATAGAAAACATCCAGACCAAGACAAACAGACATGTTCATGTACACAAATGTTTGATGTATGCGAGAATCGAATCCGCAACCTCGGAATCAAAGTAGCCTTTGCTACAATTTCTACCAGCAAGCTCGTCTAATAAAATAAGTAATAAATATATTTTATTTGAACAAAAAAATTACATACACATTTCACAATCCACGTCTTTTGCTTAAGATATACCCATAAATGTCCATAACATCGTTTTTAAATAAAGGCACTAGGCGCAGCCTGTATCTCAAGAAGCAAAACCATATTGAATAGCCATTCACATATTTTTCTGGAGTTGAGGAAAATTTTTCAAGAATTTTCGCATCGTTGACACCTAGCTAGATCAATTTTCCGTACCCATCAACCCTTACATAAATTATACACTAGTTTACATCCGCGACTTCGTAAGTACCCGGTATTACGTGAGAATTTTAAACTAAACCATGTTCTTTTTTATAAGTAAATCCTATATAACTCCTGATGTAAAGCGGTTACCCATGTAGACGTTAGTAATACAAAGAGTATTGCTCGTGCGCTGCCAACGCATCACATAGCTATTGAATCCATTCACAGGCAGAAATGGGGTCAATACAATCCTCAAAACTAATGCTCTTTGCTGCGGTATTCTGTGACGTACTTTCGCAATGTCTACCTACCTCTCGTTTACCAGAGCCTCGTCTGCTTCACGGCAGGGTGCACCATGTACAGGCGAAGTCAGCTTTAGTCCAAAGATAATAACACTACTAATTTAGCAAAAAAATAACGGTGTGCGCTCCACATAACAAAAGTGAAAACTTCATCAATCGCTCCGTCTCGCTCCTCCCTGCTGACTTTCCTCCATCGAACGTTACAGAGTGTTACATATCCGAGTGTGACGGCTCAGAAAATATGTGCAAAACACACCTAAAGCAGTTTTCAGTTCAAAAATATGTCGATAAAATAATTTATCGACAAATTCCAACACTAGTGCACACGAACTAGTTCTTTCATTGTGGTGCGAGTGAGAGTGTCTTCCGCTGCGGCTGGAGGTGAGCGATCGACCCTGAACTCATAAACACACATTGTCGTTATACACTTTTCGAGCAGTTTGGCGCAGAGACCGATAGATGTGTAACTCGCTTTGCGACATTTTATCACAATTGTCATTATATTTTTAACCGACTTCAAAAAAGGAGGAGGTTCTCAATTCGACTGAATATATTTTTCGTATGTATGTTATTCGATATCTTTGCGAATTGTGAACCGATTTTCATAATTCTTTTTTTATTTGAAAGGGTATGATTGCAAGGTGGTCCTATAGTCACCAAGTCAGGATCTGATGATGGGATGCCAGGGAAATCAAGTCAAATAAAAGAATATGGTCAAATTCATTTTTTTTTATTTTAAAGGGTAATTACGAGGTGGTTCCATATACACCAAGTCAGAGTCTGATGATGGGATCCCAGAAAAATCGAGGGAAACCCTTAAATTTGCCCTATGGTAGCCGGCAGAATAAAATTGTGCCACTCCATTGCTCTGCACTGGATGTCGTACAAGGCGACTAAGGAATCTTGGGTCACGCGATAACTTTTCTTCCGGAAGACGGGCAGCAGCGTCTGCCGGGGTATTCAACCAATAAGCTGCGCTCGCCAACTGAAGTCGGTTTCATTTTTTTTTTTAAATCAACTTTATCTACATTTCAGACGGTGGTGCTGTGGTGTGCGCTGCTGGTCAGTGTGCTAGCTGACGAGACTCCACCGGGCCTGGTGAACAAGGACAGCGAGCAGGACCTGGTGGCAGAAGCCAGTAATACAGGTAAACCGGTTCATAGTATAAACCAGTGATTTTCAAACTATGGTGTTTGTTTTATACTTTTTTTTTTATTCTATGGATCGTATATACGTCGAATGGCAGATAAGCATACGGCCCGCCTGATGTGAAGCGGTTACTGTAGCTATATTAACGCTCGCAACAAATATCGCTCGCGCGCCGCCACCACCTCTGCCAAGGCAGCATCTCCTTCCTTTCTAGTGACTCACTCACTCGCAGGAATACAACAACCGTCAAGGGAATTGTTATTTGGCTGCGGTATTCTGTGAGGTGGAGGTACTTCCCCAGTCGGGTAGCTTACAATTACGCTCCCTACATCTCTTCGTCAGAGCTTCGTTTCGTTGTCTGGAGAAGGTTCTTATGGAAGAATTTGGGGTGTAAGTGGTTCATCAACATCTTTGAACCAAAGCCAACTTCACCTGCATGCGGTGCACCCTGCTGACTGACCAGTCACCCTGCTGACTGGTCAGTCAGCAGGGTGCTAAAAAGTACAAAGTCGCTAGCAACTGGCACTAACAATTCTAAAGCTTCCATAGCCACCTGAATTGTTGAAGTTTCTTTATGGAGTCAGAGGGGGAGGGAGGAGACCACTAGAATTTTTTAACTTGTAAAGGGGTCCTGTATTCAAAAAGATTGACAAACACTGGTATAAACAAACCGACCCGTGTGGTTTCCGGCAGACTAGAATAGAATCACACCGTCGCTTCCCGTGGATGTCGTACAAGGCGACTAAGGGAAATACATTATAAAACATCGATCAGGCCTCCCCAACCCGTCTGGCCAGCGTGGGGAGTGTAGGCCAAATCCTCCTTCTGTCTAGGACGGACGAGAGAGGGTGGTGCTCTTGTAATGGAAACTAAATTGACCTGATGATGATGAAACAAACCGAGATATGAAATTCGGTGTCGATTTTCCAATGTTTATAACAAGCCTGGAATTGGATAGCAATTTAGCTACTTTTTACTGCGTGGTCGCGGGTTCGTTCGAGTATTACTACGTGAGATTTTTTTTTTTAAACGAAGTTCCTTAGGGGGCCTTGCGGAGGGGTACCCTAGCTGGCAAAAAAACGTCCGTAACGTTAAAAAAACCGTAAGATTTTTATGTATGGTGTATGTATGATGGCTATACAGTGTCTAATGTATAGTCTACGTGATGATGACTGTTATTATTATTGCAGTTTGCTTTTATTTTTTTTGTTTTTATTTCTTTTTTGTTACTTTTTTATCATTTTTAGGGTTCCGAACCTCAAAAGGAAAACGGAACCCTTATAAGATCACTTTGTTGTCCGTCTGTCTGTCTGTCTGTCTGTCTGTCTGTCTGTCAAGAATTTCTATGTCGAGAATGCGTGGAGGTATCAAGCTGAAATTTGAACTGTATACTCAGGTCTACGGTCCCATGAAGTTAAAAAAAAATCAAACTGCTAAGTTTACGTAGAAAAAAGTTACGGCCGTTTATTCAGCAAAAAACGCATATTTCGACACACTCAAGGGAATCAAAACCTATAGGGTACTTCCCGTTGACCTAGAACTATGAAATTTGGCAAGTAACATCGTTATAGACTACAAGTACAGGAATAAATCTCAAAACTATACATTTGTAAATAGATTAAAAATAGGGGGTCTATATTTTATACAGGGTGTCGAAATTTCAAATTGAAACTACTAGTTCAAATGGGGTATCATATGAAAGGGCTTGATGTACACATTGCAAAATATATTTTATTTATTTTTTTCGACGCATTATTTCTTATTTATAATGAAAAATATCAAATTTAATAATGATACTACGTACCTACGGAACCCTCGGTGGGCGAGTCCGACTCGCACTTGTCCGGTTTTTTTTATTTTTATTAGATATAGACATTGTTTTATATTTTTTATCGATAAAAAATCATAATAACAAATGTATACCCGATTAATTATTTTCTTTATACCTCGAATAGAACTTGAAATTAATATTTTTTTATAATAAGGAACTTCGTTCCTATCTGGTGTTCCACGACTCGTTCACTCGTTTTTTTTTTATCAGAATTTAATTTAAAATGGTATTTTCTTCCAGGTGCCCAGGCGCAGAAGCGGGAGGCTGGTCTCTCCAACTCCTACGGGGAGCCACTGCCAGATGATGCGTATGGCCCCCCAAGGGATATACCCAATATCAGTAAGCACCATTTGTATACTTTTTATACTATAGTTTAACTTTGGGACATCTCACAATGCCCCAAAGGTAAACTGGTAGACAATTCTGATACATTAAGGTCGCCTTTTGTGTACAAAATTGTATTGTGTGTAATACAGTTTAAAACTAGGCCGGATTCTAGCCCACGGGGCCGAAATCAAGGTTGAGTGGAGCGAGTAGATTCGCTAAGTGTTTCCATTGATTCCAAGGGAAAATGTATTTGATGATCATTCCTCAAGTACATGATCGACCTCAATTTTTTTCAACACAAACTTCAAGCATGTCGAGGTCTTTAATTGTCACAAGTTGCATCAAAATCGGTTCAGTGGTTTTGGAGCTTATTCATTTCCAATAGTGACTTTTCGCGGCGTTCCGTTCGCTCACTCAAATATCTATTTTGGAGTGTTAGGCCATTCGCACACGCGGCGACTCGGGTTTGATACGCATACACGAATGCGACGCAACCCATACTGGTATACTACACCAGTAGCTTGGTGTCCGCACACGCGACTATCCACGCGTGCCATCAGTGTTGTAAGTCGCATGCGACTGGCGTCAAACGCGTTGTCGACTCGTCACACCGTGTGCGGACTAGAACGAAATTGTCGTCGCCCCGTGTGCAAATAGCCTAAGAGTCTTATTACCAACTTTAAAGACGATATCACCTTGTGCCAGAGACGGACTAAGCCTAAAGCGGGCCCTAGGCAACATTGTAATTCCAGATCTATTATTCTGTCATGACACATACTTTGCGTTATTAAAAACCTATTTTTCGGACCCCAAAAATTACACGGGCCCTAGGTACGTGCCTACGTTGCCTAGGCCTTAGTCCTCCCCTGCCTTGTGGTTGTGCTCCTTGCCAAACTTTTGTTTCCCAGATTTTTTCCCTCAACGGTTATTGGTTCTGTCTGCTTATATGTACGAGTATAGATTAAACAATTCGTAACATATTTATACATATCGTCGTGAACCGTTATTCACCATCGAAGGGGTTTAGAGCGTACTCCACCACGCTGCTCAACTGCGTGTTGGCTGAGGCCAGTGTTTTCAAGCTGCCTAAAGGCCACTGACTTGGCTTAACGACTGTCATCTAATGACAACAGCAAGGATCGACGTCTTAACGTGCCCTCAGAGGAACGAAGGAGATCTAGATAAATAAACCCATCCATGGACAGGCTACGGTCGACGTTACTTGACTTGCGTGATCGATTAGACTGCCACGCGTAACGACGCGGCAAGCGTTTCATTTATATGTATAGATTAAACAGTTTCTAATATAATAACTTTACAGTTCCAGATGCACCACTCCCCGCACCGATCTACGGCGTGCCAGACTTAGATGACACACCACCAGGCGCCTACGGACCTCCATCACCAGTGGTCTTCCCCAGCCAGAGCTACGAGGGACCTCCACCACCCATCTACAAACCAAAACCAATCTACGGCCCACCGAAACACTACGGACCCCCAAAAAGCTATGGACCTCCAAAGCCAGTATACGGTCCCCCCAAACCAGTATATGGTCCGCCGAAGAAGACATACGGCCCTCCAAAGTTTAGCCTACCAAAACCAACTTACGGAGCTCCATTCAAACCACCAAAAATTAGCTTCCCGAAGCCAGTGTATGGAGTACCTAAACCCGTGTACGGTCCCCCTAAGCCTGTATATGGTCCACCAAAACAATCTTACGGACCTCCAAGTTTACCATTGCCAGAAATATCTGCTAGCGTTGGAAGCATCAACTCATTTGACTCATTCGGATCCAACTTCGATGGAGGTCTTAATTTACCAGCTCCTATCTATGGAACCCCATTGGCAGATTTGCCAGGCGACTTGAAGCCTAGCTTCCCAATCCCAGCTGATACATACGGTCCTCCAGGACATACTCTAGGTCCTATCGGTCCTAACGATCAAGTTGTAGTACATGACAGCAATATTGGACATTATGGACCCCCACAGCCCGATCCGAACCCTCGTCCACCTCATCCAGGCATACCAGCTCCTCCAACACCCCCTCATGTAATTTACGATGGTTGGAAGCCAATACCAGGAGTGTCTAAGCCAGTAATTGAACACGTCGAGCATAATGTTGGACATAATGACATTGGAGGCATTGGTGACCAATACGGACCACCGCCACCTTTGGAATTTAATGATTTACATTTAAGCTTGGACCAATCTTTGCCAAACTTTAACCAACCTTCATTTAGCGGTGGTCAAATAACTACAGGATATTCTAGCGTCCACCAAGATGCCTTAGCGAATATAGATTTAAATGCAATAGTTGGTGGAGATTCGAACCACATTGATCAATCGAAGACAATTTTTGAAGCACATTATACAGAAAATAATAATCCACAGGGAGATATATCGATTCATCAGAATTCTGGTCCATCAATACCTTTACACCTTGATAATCCGATAGACAGTTATTCGGCACCACCTTTAGAGTCTTTATCAAATGGTCCGTATCCACCATCATTTAGACAACACGGCGCGAAAGGATTAATTCCACCATCTGGTGTATATGGTGTTCCGCCTGGTAGCCATTATGGCGCCCCACCGAAACCTTATCCACCACACCTACCTATACCATATGGCTCATACTCTGGAGGTGGTCATTCCATACACACAGGAGGTAGCAGTCCAAGGCATCCAATCAAGTTCAGAGACTCTGTACCAGATGGACTTCTACAAAATATTGGAAAATTGACTCACCATAAAGACAAACACGCAAATGACCACATATCACAAGGACCTCAGTATTTACCGCCACCTATCCGTGATATCAAGGATGTTGGTTATCAAACAGGAAATCATGGAATTGGCAGTCTATCCCTTTCAATTGAGCCAACGAATATGTTCTCTTTACCGCACGCTGGAAACCCTATCAATTTCCATGGGCAACAACCCAGCAGCACGTATGGATCACCGATAGATTCGTACTCAGTTCCATTGTTGACAGTTGGAGATCATACCGCGTCAGGATCAAATACTAATTCGGTAACTGCTACACTGGATGGCACTATCTTCGCTAACCTATCAAACTTGGAAGCAGCAGCTATTTTGAAACACTGTCCATACCACGAAGCTATACTTAAAGCTGCCAAATTTGGAGACAAGATACCCTCAGAACTAGCGTCAAGTTATGTAGCTAGCTTAAGTTCCTTAGGATCAACATTATCTAAGGGCCATCAAACGTCATTTTCTCAAAATTCATTTAATATTCCGGCACCAGGCAGTGAATCAGTCTCATACAATTCTAAAGACTTAGCTACTGCTTCTCACACATTGGTACAAACTATTCTACCTAGTAATGGTTTCAAAAAGGAAAAGTATGAAAAAGGTACCAAAGGTAAAGCTATGAAAGACAAATATTACAAAGACGAAAAGCTGCAACTCGTATCAGAGCAGATTCAGCAAACTTCTGAAAAGATCAGAAATCTGAGTGAGGAAGCTAAACGGTTGCAGCAAAAAATTGTATCGACGAACAAAAATATCAATCAAGTCAATGGACATATAGGCAGTTTCGGTCAAGACATACCAGTGAAAGGACAACACGGTAGTTATTCACTGCAGATACAATCGGCTCAAGATGGCAACAAAGGCAAAACTAGCCAGCCCGGTGTACCGCATGAACAACTATTATCTGAAGGTCTTTTGCAGAGCATTTTACAAGCTATAGAAGAGCCATCACCTACACCTCAAAGTAGTATTGTTCGTAATAACGTCAATGTACAAACACAAGGAAACTTTAATCCAAGCAGTCTAGATTTCGGTAATATAGAAATCGACGGTCTAGCTCTACCGGCTGGTTATGAACCTATCGATAGAACGAAAGAAAAAAAACACAAGACTTCAGACCAAGAAATTCAGAGCACTAACAAGAACATTAAAAGCATATTATACAGTGAAATGATAAACAAACATCGAGGGGACATACCTGAATGTGACTTACGAGGAGAAGGATCTGTCCAGCATGCTGTTATAGTTCCACCTCCTAAGTTGGAGAATGTAAAACCAGTCGAAGAGGTAGATGATAATGACGTCGCTATATTTTTTGGAAACAGTGCACCAAAAATCGATGGTAATGAAAAAAGTGAGCCAGTAACTGAAATATCAGTAGCTACAAGTATAAGCGAAAATGTCGAACAGTATAGTAGTAAGTCTGAATTTGGAGATAACATTAAATCATGAAGCTAAGTGTCTTTAGTAGTATCTAGTCTGTTTGTACCAGTGAGCTGTAGAAATGACAGAAAACAGTACATTTCATTTACGCATAGATAAAAATGCAGATGATAATTTTAATATGACTTCATGGCACTTGATAGCTCTTTAAATTAGCCATATATTGCATTTGTATGATAGCAATATTGTTTTAGTTTATGGCTTTCACAAAGACCGTTTGATTGTGTGGCATGATTACGATACACATTGCAGTAATTTAAATACCAAGAAGGGAGTATTTATAGACACGCATAATCTGTACTCTACTCAAATAGTCGAGCAAATTGAAGCCAAAAATAAAAAAAAATCTTAGTCACAGAAAAAAAAAATGGCATAGATAATATAAATGCTCACTGGCGCCATTTTCGGTAATAAAAGCCATCAGATGCAAAAGATGTCTGAATATAGTTTCGACATCTTTTCTTAATGTTACAATGGCAAACTAGCATCACTATTTTATATTTGCAGTTCGAGAAACACCCAATGAAGGCACATTTTCTTGGAGATACGGTATTATGAAACCTTTTCATTAATATTGATGTAGGTATAATATTGATCGCATATTCAGAGGCATTCCCAAGCAATTTAAAACATTTTCTGCGATGTTCAACTGCGACCAATGAACGTTTGCAGCCAAGGCGGCTTAACGTGTTTCAGAATGCAGAATGTAGTAGATCGAAATCAAAAACTGGATTCCATGATGCTTGCTTACATATTCGAGAAGACTCGGACACTAAAATTATCATCTTTAAACGTGTTAATTTGGATGGAAGCGACGGATTCTTGCAAATATGTGTAGTGAATTAAAAGTAATTTTTAACCTAAACATAATCAGAAAACATTAAGAAATAACCAAATTGCTGCCTTTTGGCATAATTTTTAATAGCAAATGCTATAAAATTACATTTTTGTAAAATAAAATAGTGATTCTAGTTTACGTATACTTTATTAAGACAGAGCCATCTGTTGGTCAATTTGGGCCACATCCTAAGTTCGATGGATCTAAGTTTAGATCTTTCTGTACTACGCTGGATGCGTTCCAAATTGTACAATTGTATTTATTTAAAATTACCCCCGAACAAAAATGTCAACATAAAAATGTTCCATAAAATTATGACATTACGCGCTGTCTCTCTCACTTTTGAAAGAAAACGGAAGAGACAAATAATGTATTTCCCTGTTAAAAGAAAAAGATAGAAGACTGTATGATCGTTCTGGCTTTTTCTTTGTTGCTGGCTAGTTACATGGCCGCAAGCTAAAATCAGCTTTAACAACATAAAAATAAAATACAAATTTCTACAAAAATATTTTTTGATCGGGGGTAATAATTATTTTTAATATTATTTATGTTATTAACCATAGTTTTTAATAATAGATATAAGATATTCAGTATTGGGGTGTTTTTTATTTATTTTGATTCGCGCGAATTAATTGTATGTACAATTTGGTACAATTATTTTTTATTTATTTTTAAGTGGATGAATAAAATGTACAGATTCAATATATTGTTTTATTTTAAATTAATAATAGATTCATTAAATCCATGATGTCTTTAACAGTCATTCTTTCATATACATACATGACGAGCTCGGTGGTCGAATGGTTAGCAATGGCCACTTTGACTCCGAGGTCGCGGGTTCGATTCCCGCACAAGTCAAAGATTTATGTGCATGAACATGTCTGTTTGTCTTGGTCTGGGCGTTTTCTATATTTTATATGTATGTATTTACAAAAAAATGTATTTAGTATTATATCAGTTATCTAGTATCCATAGTACAAGTTTTGCTTAGTTTGGGACTAGATGGCCGTGTGTAATTTGTCCAGGTATATTTATTTCTACAAAGAAATACATAATATTGCGATGGAGAGGGCTATGCTCGGAGTTTCACTGAGGGATCGAGTTTGAATTGAAGAAATTCGCCGGAGAACCAAAGGTGTCGACGTAGCCTTCAGAGTTTGCAAGCTGAAATAGCAATGGACCAGTCAATCTGCCGAGTAAGTGATGACAGATGGGGGAGGAAGGTAAGCGACGAACGCGACGTTTTTTTTTAGTTTTGTTACAAAAACATATAAAAATAAGTAGATAATATATGTAGGTAGGTTGGGGTGAAAGTGGTTCATCAACATCTTTGAACCAAAGCCAACTTCACCTGCACGCGGTGCACCCTGATGACTGACAAATGAAGCTCTAGCTAAAAGAGAGGTAGGGAGCGTAATTGTAAGCTATCCGACTGGGGAATGTAGTGACAGAATAAATAAATAAATATTGTCAGACAAATTACACAGCGCCACCTAGCCGCAAAGTAAGCGAAGCTTGTGTTATGGGTACTAGACAACTGATAAACATACGTAAATACGCGTGCGGGAATCGAACCCACAACCTCGGAGTCAAAGTGACCATTGCTAACCATTCGACCACCGAGCTCGTTAATATCTTAGTTTAATAGAGATTACCTCTATAAGATGATAATTTTACGTGATAACGTCATTAGAAACATAAGCCGATCGTGCCTCTCTATCTCTCGTTCCACGGTCTTGCTTGCACGCTCGGCTCAGGCGGAACGAACAATGAGTCATGCTTTTTCGTGCAGCTGGCGTTCATCGATTTATACGAGGTTTTCACGACATTTTTTTTTACTCCATCCCTTCTAAGTCATACATATTCCTAACTACCCTTAATAGCTCCCTTAAATTAATTCCAGTCTTCGCCGATATTCCAATAACGTTTTCCCCTTTCATATCTTCGAACCCCGCTCTCCCTTGCGGCAAATCGATCTTGTTCACCACTATACAACTGGGTCGCGATGTTAGCTCGTTGTTGTACTGTTGGATTTCGTATTGGAGTGTTGATAGCTGCTGTTGGGGATCATCGGTGCCGTCTAGGAGGTATATAAGACCCCTACAGCGTTGGACGTGTTGGAGAAATTGGATGCCTGGAATAAAAAAACTGTATTTATATTAAATTGAAAATATGAAATAATTCCCCAAAACACAGACTGCAAAATTCTAAGTAATAACAAGATAGGATATAAATAAAATAAATAAATTAATATTTCTGAACAATTTTAAACAGCGCCATCTAGTTCCAAATTAAGCATAAAGCTTGTGTTATGGGTACTAGACAACTGATACATGTACTTAAATACATTTTTTTTGTAAATACATTTACACTTATAATACATAGAAAATACCCTACGTAAGCGCAATAAAAATATATAACAAGATATCAAAATTGTTAAAGAAACTGAACCATTCATAGAAAACTTAAAGATTACCTAATACAACAGAGCTTTTATAATCTGCAGGATTTTTTTGAATCAAGCAAATGAATACCATAGGGCCATAGAATGAGATTTGTATATAATAAAATATGACATTCTAATGTAGTATATAATACAATATGACATTGAAATTAATACTTATAATCTTATCACATAATTGGACAATTTAAATAATAATTATAATCAATAAATAATGTATATGTAGTATGTAACTATTTTCGTACTGAATCGTATTTTAATAACTTTGACATTAATATTGAGAATAACGTCTGAAATTTTATAGTATAATTTTATAATATAATTTTATTAATCATTTAATTTTATATCCATAAAATAGTCATGTATAATGCATTAGATGTTTAGATATAAGTTTTGCTGTGCCCTACCAGGGTTCATGTTTGGAACTAACTACATATTGTGAGAACTGATGTACAACATGAAATGCAAATAAAGAACTTGAACTTGAACTACATAGAAAACACCCAGACCAAGACAAACAGACATGTTTATGCACACAAATGTTTGTCTTGTGCGGGAATCGAACCCGCAACCTCGGAATCAAAGTGGCCATTGCTAACCATTCGACCACCGAGCTCGTATATATATATATATATATATCGATATAAATAGTACCTATATCTATCTATAGCAGTGGTTCTTAACCTTTTGTCGATGGCGGACCATGCAACCAAGGGAGGGGGGATACTCTGTGTTTTAAATAATTATTAAATAGCCTTTACGCTTCATAACTCATTATCAGTTTTTCATTATTCTTTCAGCCTGACTGATTGGATTTCCGTTGTATTGACTGCTTTCTGTATCGATATTTATATAGTGCCTTATCGATATACTTCCAGCCCCCCTAGCCAACTGTAATTCGTAGCGTAACGAACGTTAGATAGATCACTAACATTTGTCAATTCTCATACTAAAATGTTCGATTTTGACAAATGTCACGTGATCTATCTAACGTTCGTTACGCTACGAATTACAGTTGGCTAGGGGGGCTGAGCTGTCTCGTTTCGGGTGAAATTTCAGGCAGGAATAAAATATTCTCATGAGTGGCCAGTACTGTTTAGGGACCACTTGAGGTACTCTCACGGACCACTCCTCGGACCATAGGGGGCCATCCATAAATTACGTCACACGAATTTCATGACTTTTGACTCCCTCCCCCCGTCCTTGTCACAGCTGGTCACATTTGTGAGACTCCCCCCCTCCATAATGTGACGTCACATATTTAGCAAATGTAAATCTAGAGTTGCAAATGTTTTTGAGTTTTTCGTCAATAGTTCAAAGTTCGTGTTTTAACACTTAGATTATAATAGATTTTGAAATGTCACGTCACGAAATTTAGGACCCCTCCCACTCCCTTGTCACACAATGACACACTTCATCGACCCCCTGCCTCCCCCTTAACGTGTGACGTAATTTATGGATACATACCTAGGTTAAGAACCGCTGATCTATAGATATAGATAGTAGAGAATGCTCTTAGCATTAAGTCGGCCTTTTGCTGGGGTCGGTATCATCCACCCCGGTCGCCCAGCCACGTTAACGGGGCGGTTGGGAAAAATTGTTTCATCGACCCCGGTAGTGCCGACCTCGTCGTTTAACGGGGTGGCCGGCACTGATCAAGGTTCATCTACCCCGGCGTGGTTTTTAAAGGGGCGGTTGGCACCGATTGAGTAGCATACGCCCCGGTAGTGTTCATAACAGGGAGATTAGAAAATTATTTTATATACATAAAATATGAACTGAAAATAAAAAAAGAAATGTATGCAACAATCAGTTTTTATTATGGGTATCAGTTTTTATTAAACACTACCGGGGCGTATGCTACTCAATCGGTGCCCAACCGCCTCTTTTTTCCCAACCGCCCCGTTGACGGGGCGGGACGACCGGGGTGGATGGTACCGACTATATACAGGTCATACCTAATCCATAATTCTTATGCGAGCCTGGTATCAAGCCTGGTAAGTCGGCTATCGCTACTTGTTCATAGTCGTCGTATGGCACCATACCTGAAACCGGAGATCTATTTACAAACTTCCAACTTACTTACAACTTACAACTTATTTACAACTTCTGTATTAA
This sequence comes from Hypsopygia costalis, assembly GCA_937001555.2. Lineage (NCBI taxonomy): Eukaryota > Metazoa > Arthropoda > Insecta > Lepidoptera > Pyralidae > Hypsopygia > Hypsopygia costalis. The sequence continues at coordinate 5,150,843 of OW443355.2, forward strand.
CTTGGGGAGCTGGTGAGAACGTGGTAATGTTTACAAGCCGACCAAATTGAGATAATGTTTAATATTGTGAATTTACCAGACGCGTGTTACATATCCAAATTAGCCTGGTTGCTCAATTCAAAATGTGAGCAAGTAAGCCACATAATTTTGATATGTAACACGCGTTTTATAAATTCACAACATGAGAGTTCTTCTCTATTTGGTCGGTTTGTTTACGTTGACATGATCGATTGCGAACAAAAAACTCGCACTAAGCACTCTCAGCGTTGTGAAGGGGTATGGTGCGACAGTGGGCTTGGCGCGAGTGAGGGTTCGTAGCAATGTGTTCTTGTATTAAAAGTAGGTACTCACCTATAATAATAATAATAACCATAAATATTTCTGGTCAATTTACACAGCGCCATCTAGTCCCAAATTAAGCGCAAAGCTTGTGTTATGGGTACTAGACAACTGATAAATGTACTTAAATACATTTTTTTTTGTAAACACATACTTATAATACATAGAAAACACCCAGACCAAGACAAACAGACATGTTCATGCACACAAATGTTTGTCTTGTGCGGGAATCGAACCCGCGACCTCGGAGTCAAAGTGGATATATATGAGGTGCTGACGGCATTGTTACGCGTGTCAGTGTAATCTAACAACCAAGTTAAGTAACGTCGACTGTAGTCTGCCATAAGCCTGTGGTTTATTTATCTCGAGCTCTTCCGTGCTTCCGAGGGCACGTTAAGCCATCGGTCCCGGCTGTTGTTAGATGACAGTTAAGCCAAGTCAGTGGCTTTTAGGCGGCTTGAAAACACTGGCCTCCTCCAACACGCAGTTGAGCAGCGTAGTGGAGTATGCTCTAAACACCTTCGATTGAGGAGAGACCCGTATCCCAGCAGTGTTAACAAAGACTCACCTATATGCGGTCTGAGTGTTGTAAAGGGGTACGGTGCCACAGTGGGCCTGGCGCGAGTGAGCGCTCGCAGCAACGTGCTCTTGCCAGCGTTGGGAAACCCCAGGAGACCGACGTGAGCCATCGACCGTACCTCCAGGGTGTACGTGTTCGATTCCCCGGTCGCGCCGATTTCTGCTATACCTGGTGCCTAAAATAAAATTGGTTAAATAAATAAATAAATATTTCTGGACAATTTACACAGCGCCATCGAGGCCCAAATTAAGCGCAAAACTTGTACTATGGGTACTAGATAACTGATATTATACTTAAATACTTTTTTTTGTAAATACATACATATAATACATAGAAAACACCCAGACCAAGACAAACAGACATGTTCATGCACACATATATTTGTCTTATGCGGGAATCGAACCCGCGACCTCGGAGTCAAAGTGGCCATTGCTAACCATTCGACCACCGAGCTCGTCTGTAAAGTCGGTTTACGGACGATAATTTTACATGATACCGTCATAAGAAAACATCGGCCGATGGAGTGGAAGAGAGATACATGCGTCACAAGCCGAACGTTTAGGCCGATCGTGCCTCTCTATCGCTTGTTCCGCGCTCTCGCTTGCACGCTCGGCTCAGGCGGAACGTGACAATGAGTCATGCTATTTCGTGCGTGCAGCCGGCGTTCATCGCAATCACATCAAGTACACTACACTCTACCACTCTTTTGCTAGAGCCTCTTTCGTTAGTCTGCAGGGTGCACCACATACAGGAAACGTTGTCCTGGCTCTAAAGATCGTGGTAAACCACTTATACCTCATCAAATCTCTTTATAATCTTAATGTTTTTCCCCGACTGCGACAGAAGGAGGGGTTATGTTTTTCGAGAGTATGTATGTATGTATGTATGTATAGTTGTTTGGCACGCTCTGCAGCCTGAACGGCTGGATGGATTTTAGCTTGAGAGGTGTCGTTAGATTCGTATTTGCAGTGAGAGTGACATAGGCTACATCAAATATAAAAAAAATCAATATGGCGGCTGTAAGATGCAAAATTGTCGTTGCAGTAAATTTCTTTTTCTTCTAAATATATCGATATGGGTATCAAAATAAAGGTTTCGATGACCTGATTTCAAATATATATTTGATATATTAGTTTTTGAATTATATTATTGTTACGCGTGATTAAGGTGCAGTATTATAGCTATTGTAGGTGCAGTCGGGTTTTTGATTTTTTTAATTAACTTATAACATGTTATAATTTATATTATTAGATGAAACATACTTGTTCAGTGGCGGTTAGGAAGAACTTGTTCCCCCTGCCTCCCGCGCCTCCCCTCGCCGCAACGAACATAACTCCCTCCGTGCTGAGGTCACCAACAATCCTTCCTGATCCATCCTTTACTATTGTACCTAAACATATTATGAATAATTAAGGAAAAGTTTTATTTTATTGACTCACCAGAAGGAAACGAAGGAGTATAGGCTGGCATCGGATAGGCGACCCCTTGGTGTTGCTGATCTCCATTGGCGGTGGTAATTGCTTTCCATGAGGTTACGGGCTAAGTAGCTACGGTAGAACGTACACAACCTATATAAACGACATATATAAATTGCAACGACAAGCCTTAAAAAGTATTGTACCGTAACATATAGAAAAAATGTAAAAACAATGACATGGAATTATTTAAATATTGTAATGTAATGAATGTATATAGCAAAATTGAATTTCTTACCCTATCAGAATGTAACCACCCTGAATATATAATTGAGAAAAAGAGACCAAACCAATAGAGGCTAGTCCCACAAGCAAATAAGTATGTTCTACCTAAGACTAATAAGTTGGTAAGTATGGATTAAGAATGGATAATTATTTGATCCCGAAATATTTAAATAAAACTACTGAGATGCTTCAAAAAATGTACAAAGAAATATCGAAAAACCTCAAGTCTAAATTAATAAAGCACCATGTAACCAATCAAAATATATTTTAACGGCTCACCGGCCTTGGATAAACCCCATGTGGTTTGTAAGGTGTGGTGTATTATCATTGTAAACTGTAGTATTAAGAATTTTGGAAATAAATGACTAAAAAAAAACCTACATGCTCGTTTGTCCCCCCCCCCCCCCCCCCCCCTCATATAAAAAAACCCAGCATAGTGTATTTATTTAAGTATTATATCAGTTATCTATTACTATGGGTATAGTACAAGCTTTGCTTAGTTTGGGACTAGATGGCTGTGTGTAATTGTCCAAGAATATTTATATTTATTTATATATTGCTGGAGTAACACCACAGCGCCATCTAATCCCAAACTAAGCAAAGTTTGTACTATGGGTACTGATAAATGTACTCAAATACATTTTTTTTTTAAATACATACATATACTAAATTAATTAAATAATAATAGGTACATACATATAATACATAGAAAACACCCAGACCAAGACAAATAGACATGTTCATGCACACAAACGTTTGTCATGTGCGGGGATCAAACCCGAGGACTCGGAGTCAAAGTGGCCATTGCTAACCATTCAACCACCAAGCTCGTCATTAGATAACTGATATATGTACCAGAGTGTCATTTGTTAGTCAGCAGGATGCACCATGTACAGGTGAAGAAAATTAGTACTATATACATACCTAATGGTACAGGAATGGTGACATGCGATGCGTTCTTGCCATCACAATCCTTGTTATAACCTTTCTCTCCATGCTTTGCTTGCATTACAGATTTGAAGTGATTCAGACCTTTGACAGAGTGAGTCGCCTGTAATGTAAATTAATAACTAATTAGTGTTTTTTTAACCGATTTTATTTTTATATACTACATCTAGGGTTGCCGCTTTTTCTTTTAGCAATTAAAGTACATTGGTTATAATAATAATAATAAGCCTTTCAATTTCCGGCTGGGTACTCTGTATATTATCTATGGAATATGTATTATTTTTTTTATAGAATATCCCGCAGCTCGGTGTGCCTCTTGGCATAGGCCGCCTCCAACTCTCTCCATTGAGTTCTATCCTCAGCTACCCGTGTCCAGTAAGGCCCCAAAGTTAGGTAAATATCATCTGCCCATCTGGTTTTCGGGCATCCCTGTTTTCTATTAGCGTTTTTGGGGTACCACACAGTCACTTGTTTGCTACATTTGTTTTTGCACATCTCAGCATGTGTCCTGTCCATCCCCATTTGAGATGGTCTATGCGAGCTATTATGTCCATGACTTTGGTTTTCCTTCTGATCTCATCATTTCTAATTTTGTCCCTTAGTTTGACTCCCAGCATGCTTCTTTCCATCGCCTTTTGTCATTTTATTAGCTTTTCCCACCATATTAAGTACATTGGTTTCGCAACCGTACATTAGTTACTTTAGGTAAAAAAAAGTACATAGTATCAAAATAAAGTACAATTTATTTTTCTTTAATATTATGCTTAAAAACATATTTTTTATTGCTTCTTACAGTTTGTATCATTCAGATTCAGCATCAATGGATATATTTCCTTAAAAATACTTAGTATCGTATAATACTTAGTATAGTATAATAGTAAGAAAACTTTCAAGTATGAATTTTTTAACAAGAGCATACCACGCTGCTTAACAGCGGGTGGTCAGAGGCCAGTGTTTTCAAGCCTTAAGTCACCGACTTGGCTTAACAACTGTCGTCCAATGACAACAGCAGGGACTGACGGCTTAAGAACTTTACCTGAAATATAACATGACCTCCATGTCCCCCGTCTCCTCCATCAGGGCCAGCGTGATCCTTACACCAGGCACTGAGGAAGGATATACACCCATCACCGCCATTGCCTCCAACAGCACGAACTCTAAAAGAATCTACATAAAATTGCACTGTATTTTTAGTTGACTTAGCTTTGAGGCTTCTCAATGCTTTAGGCACGTAATCTTGCGAATAATACCGCGTTATTTGACTGTGGGTGAATTGTAATGTTTTTAATATGTTTAGAAATTTCATTTTTATTTATGATTGTGTTTAAAAGGCAATAACTTCTTAATAATTTTAGGTTATGTTGATATTATGAAAGAACTGTCACTTTCTTTCTCCTTCTTATTTTTAATTGTTGGCAATTACACTCTAACTTATCAAGTTATCATATTTACTCCTGTTGAGTAGTCTACCTTAGGCCTTAGGATATTATTCTGTGCCTTATGTTAGGTAGACCTATCTAGTATGTTATTATTTATCGCAACTAGTTCGTATAGGGATGAAAAACGTTTTGATCGTAACTGGTTACGAAGACCCAGTCTAGTTTCAACCAGCAAGAAGAAGACGGAGTCAATGAAACCTAAAAGCAAAAGGCCGATGTTATAAATTTTCACTGATAGCATACAATCAACATCACGTAAAACACAAATAAAACTAGCAGCTCTAGTAATTTATTCCTTATTCGTTCCGTTCCTACCGTAGAACTCTATTGATTTACACGCAATGATGTTATATTTATATAGAAGATAAGTATGCCACTAAGCGTCAAACACGACCACCCGAAACCCGTGAGCCACTTGTCCTTCCTCACAATTGTTTGAAATAGGTAAAAATGCCGTCTTCTGTATTTCGAATACATAGTTTATGTTGATAAAATAATTAAAATCCAAGAGATTACAGACGCGAAAGTACAAAATAATGATGAATTTTAACACGCACTTTAGCTAATTTCATGGTTTTGCAAGAAAAATTGCAGCCATTTTCGCTCGGTGAAGAAAAGAGACAGCAAGAATATTACATCGCTGACACAATAAGTATAGCGAAAGTCCCGAACTCAGCTGGAACAATATACCCATACTAATATGGGTAGGTATGCAATATTTATTCAAATATAACATCATTGAAGACATGAGTAGGTAACTCAGTAAAATTTCTTGCGTCAACTCAGTAGCGCTAGCGCAGTTTACTGCGCCGGCCCACTGAGCATCCCGAATTCAGTAGTCGAGATTGTTCGTTAAAATTCGTTCAATAGTTTTTGAGTTTGACGCGGCGGGGAACTTCCCTTTAGTGCGGCCGTATTTACAAAGAAAGCAGGCAACCTGTGCCGATTTACCAACGCTTATCCGAATCAGTTTGCGCGGGAAACCAACGCAGGGAGTAGTGCCGAGATACCTACAAATCAATAAGTGCTGAATGTCGCAGACCGGTCTATATAGAAACTAGGCAGTACTCCCTGCGCCAATTAGTCGGTTGCTATCTTTGAGTATAAATAAAATAATATAATAAATAAAATAATAAATAAAAAAAATTGTTATTTAAAAACATCTTCAGCGTCGGTAGAGCTCTAGAGTTAATCCTTTAGAAGACTGTACCTTAGTTGGTAGAAACCTAGGGTTTCTACTACCTAAGCTAAACGCAGGTACTTACCATAAATCTGAGCTGAAGTTTGATATTATCAAACAAAAAATTCGCTGGCAATCGGCTTTGGCTTCGGCGGAAGGGCTACAGCCCCCTTAGCCAAGTGTAACTCGTAGCTTATCGAACGTTAGATATATCACGTGACATTTGTCAATTCTCTTTAAACTGATCGATTTTGACAAATGTCACGTGATCTATCTAACGTTCGTTACACTACGAATTACACTTGGCTAGGGGGGCTGTTCCGATAAGCGTTGGTAGATAGGCGCTAAATGCAAAAATCTTTATTCCTTGGACTTTTTAGCACTTAGAAACGTCATACAAATCAAATATAAGAACATGTATAAATCATTACTGCTCTAAATCCGCTGAGCTTAGATTCACTTTCATCACACTATCTTGAATGTGAAAGTGAATTTAAGTGCCAGTTCCGGCGACGGGGCTTCTTGAGAGGAACTAACAATAAACTCAAGGTCGCCTGCTTACTTTCTGAATACGCCTTATAAATGTGAAGGCGAAGGTCACATTCGAACGTGTTAAGGTTTATAAGCCGACCAAATTGAGAAAGTTTCATATTGTAAATTTACTAAACATGTGTTACATATCTAAATTGGCCGGGTTGCTCACTTCAAAATGTGAGCAAGTAAGCCACATAATTTTGATATGTAACACGCGTCTTATAAATTCACAATATGAGAGCTCTTCTCTATTTGGTCGGTTTGTTTACGTTGACATTATCGAACGCGAACAAAATATTCGCACTAAGCACTCAGATCTATGCGACAGGTCAAATAAAAACACCATACGATTTTAATATTTAAATATATTTGTATAAAAAATCTTTTAATATATCTTCAGGTAATATCAGGTAGCTGTTGATGTGACGGCGGTGGGATGGTAGCCCACGCGTGGGCCGGCTGCGTGGGAATCGTGAGCTGCGTGGGCAAAGATGTTGGAGCTTGGCGTGTTCTTGGATTCTGTAAAAAATGTTAATAAGGCGCCGTTTTTATTTCATTCAGCTCGATGGTCTGCACGTGTCAGACTAATCGATCACGCAAGTTAAGCAACGTCAAATGCTGTCTGTCCAGGGATGAGTTTATTTATCTATATATTTATGTACCTCCACCTCACAGAATACCTCAGCCAAATAACAATTCCCTTGAGGGTTGTGTTCCTGCGAGTGAGTGAGGTCACCAGAAAGGAAGAATATTTTAAATAATTGTAAAAAAAAATTGCTTACGTAATAATTGAATGGCCCCAAACACCCAGACCAAGACAAACAGACATGTTCATGCACACAAATCATATTAGCGGTGTGTATCTGGATGTGTATGTTTTGAGCTGGGATAGTGTTCATTGGAGGTATATATGACGTTATCATGTAAGATTTCAAACCGACTTTACAGACAACAAATATTTTTACAAACAAGCATACGACCCGCCTGATGCTAATACGTACCTGTTTATTGAGATGTACAAGTTTATTATGATTGTACAGTGCAGCTGAGTATCCGAAGGTAGAAGGGCAGTGTTCGCAGCGGAATGGTCGAGCGCCGGTGTGAGTGTGCATGTGGCCCTCTAGAGCCTTTTTTGTCTGTGGAAAATAAATCTATCACGAGTGTGAGTTTATCACATAAGCCGACGGCGAATGTGCTAATAGCGTCACACGAGTTAAGACCTAATTAAGTGCAGTTTCATACACTGCTTTATCTAATGAAATATATGATAATAATATTTTTAATAAAACCATGAAGTAAATTTAACAGCTTCATTTCTTACTTATAAATCCATTTGCATACCGATTGCAGATCGAGCATGCGTGGTGCGCATACGCGATCACAAATTAAGTAGAATTTTTTTGCAAAGTTGCAATGCATTTGCACTGCAACCTGCTTAATATACGAGTAACTGAACCCAGGGCTGAAGATGTATTGAAATGGAAAAAAAGTAATTTTTCGATACAGTTGTCCATAAAGAGCTGTATCGAAATAGTAGTTTATGAAACTGTTGCATAATAAGGGTTATTAAAATACGAGTGTGAGTTTAAAACATGAGCCGAAGGCGAGTGTTTTAATAGACCACACGAGTATTTTAATACCTAATTATGTGCAGTTTCATACACTACTTTATCTAATCTCATGAAATATATGATAATAATATTTACAACCATGAAGTTAATATAACAGCTATAATTCTTACCTATAAATCCATTTGCAGATCGAGCATGCGTAGTGCGCGGCGCCGCGTTCACAGATTATGTAGAAAAATTTTGCATAGTTGCAATGTATTTGCATTGAAACCTGTTTAAAATACCTGTATCCAGGGCTGAAGCTGTATCGAAATGGTAAAAAAGTTATTTTACGATACAGTTGTCCATAGAAGAGCTGTATCGAAAAATAACTTTTTAAATTTATTTTGATAGCTTGTGCGTAAAGACTGTCATTATGATACTGTGTTCAGTTTTTTAATGTGTAAATTTTAGTATGAGATTAGATAAAGTAACTTATGAAACTGCACATAATTAGGTCTTAAAATACTCGTGTGATGCTATTATCAAATTCGCCTTCGGCTCATGTGATAAACTCACACTCGTATTTTAAGAACCCTTATTATGCAACAGTTTCATAAACTACTATTTCACTACAAAAAATAAACTTATTAAAGTTCTTACCGTATAAGCCTTCCCGCACGTGTCGCAGACGTGGTTCCTCACAGCTCGTACGTTTCGGTGAACCATTCGTATGTGCGTGCGGAGAACAGGACGTGACGAACAAGCCTACACACACATAATATATATGTCGCAGCCAATTGGTAGAACCGCCACATTACAAAACGGCTAACTTTAGGCAGATTGCATTTAAATTATCTTTTGGTTAGGTTTGTGTTATTATAACCGTAATTAGAAATATCCAAGCTATTTGATTCTATTATTATAGTATTCTTGGTGGTACACCATCAGGTAACAATTCGGTCGTGTAATCATTATGATAAAAAGGCGGGTTGAAATAATGGCCCCGCCATTTTGTAAAACAGCTAGACGTTATGTAATGCGGCGAATTTTACGAATTGGCTGCGACATATATATATATATATATATATATATGACGACATGACGAGCTCGGTGATCGAATGGTTACAATGGCCACTTTGACTCCGAAGTCGCGGGTTCGATTCCCGCACAAGACAAACATTTGTGTGCATGAACATGTCTGTTTGTCTTGGTCTGGGTGTTTTCTATGTATTGTAAGTATGTATTTACAAAAAAAAATAAAGTTAAGTACATTTATCAGTTGTCCCATAACACAAGCTTTGCGCTTAATTTGGGACTAGATGGCGCTGTGTAAATTGTCCAGAAATATTTGTATATACTAGCTGATCCGGCAAACGTTGTTTAACCATATAAATTTAGGGGATGACGGTAGAAGGGTGAAAATTTGAAGTTGTATGTATTATTCAATGCTAAAACATAATAAAATAAAAAAAATTAACAATAAAATAAAAATAAAAAAATAGGGGTGGGGGTCACCCTTATCATTTAGGGGTATGAAAAATAAATGTTGGCCGATTCTCAGACCTACCCGATATGCACCCAAAATTTCATAAAAATCGGTCCAGCCATCTCGGAGGAGTTTGGTAACAAACACAGCATCGACACGAGAATTTTATATATTAGAGATATGTGTTACAGTCAATAAACAATAGGCTTGTATCCCAATTTTTTTTTCGATTTGTTATTTAAAGACGTCACAATAATATAAATATAGCTGAAATAATTACTTCGATTGCATAAAAACTTCTCGAGATATGATAACTTGAAGATCACAATTTTGGACTATCCCGAAAACGCTCCATACAAAAGGCCACCACGTTATGACGTCACACCGTGCTATTTTATATGCATTAAATCAGAAATTTGTACGACAGCTATGTTAAATATTGCGTTTATGTAGCCAGTGCCGTAACAAAAGTTATAGTATTTTTTAGTGTTTCTACAATGGTAATATTTAGTTTTTATAATTTCATACTTTTAAAATGGACTTTCCCAACAAACTTTGATCGCACATAAAACACGCCGGACATAAGTTATTAAAATTTTAAGATCGCAGATCGTTCTAGTTTTATGTATTTACGTTACTGATAGAGAGTTTTTATAATTTTGTAACATGGGCAACAACTTACTTATTACTTATTATCACTGGCCTATTACTTATTATCACACATCATGGGGAAGAAGACAGAAGATAAATCAAAAAAGCCTAGAGGGAGACGGAAAAAGAGAGAGAAAGAGAAAAAAGATAAGACAGGTACGAAATTTAAGGTTTAGATGACGTCATTTTACTTTTTGGGGTGTGAGTGATTCATCAACATCTTTGAACCGAAGCCAACCTCACCTGTACGTGGTGCACCCTGCTGACTGACAAACGAGGCTCTGGCGAAAAGAGAGGTAGGGCATAGAGTAGTTTTTAATTTGCCCGACTGGGGAAGTACCTCCACATCACAGTATACCGCAGCGAAATAACAATTCCCTGTAGGGTTGTTGTGTTCCTGCGAGTGAGTGAGGTCACCAGAAAGAAAGGAGGCGGAGGTGGCGGCGCGCGAGCGATCCTTTTATGTTGCGAGCGTTAATATGGCTACGGTAACCGTTTCACATCAGGTGGACTGTATGCTTGTCTGTCATCCGACGTAGTATATAAAGAACCCCTATAATCAGCAGTTATACATACAAATTGCCATGTGGATTCCGGCAGACTAGAATAGAATCACACAATTTCTTCCCGTGGATGTGGTACAAGGCGACTAAGGGAAATACATTATCAAACATCGATCAGGCCTCCCCAACCCGTCTGGCCAGCATGGGGAGTGTAGGCCAAATCCTCCTTCTGTCTGGGACGGACGAGAGAGGGTCGTGCTCCTGTAGTGGAGACTAAAATGGCAATTTTTTTTTACTACGTCGGATGTTAGATAAGCATACGGCCCGCCTGATGTTAAGCGGTTACCGTAGCCATATTAACGCTCGCAACATAAAATAGCGCTCGCGCGCCGCCACCCCCGCTGCCAACGCAGCATCTTCCTCTCTGGTGATCTCACTCCCTCGCAGGAACACAACAACCCTCAAGGGAATTGTTATTTGGCTACGGTATTCTGTGAGGTGGAGGTACATTCCCCAGTCGGGTAGCTTACAATTACGCTCCTCTCTCTTTTCGCCAGAGCTTCGTTTGTCATTCAGCAGGGTGCACCGCGTGCTGAAGTTGGCTTTGGTTCAAAGATGTTGATGAACCACTTACACCCCAATATGACCTGATGATGATGATACATACAAAGGCACAGCCTGGTAGCGAGCAGTGTACGGGTGTTGCCTTCAAGTGTACGGCCACGTGGTGCTCCCTGAGACGTGTCGCCTTCACGAATTTCTTGTCACACAGTGTACACGCGTATCTGAAATATAAGAGTTTCATTTACCAAGGCACCAATTACATCACGAGTGTATTTGTACAGTACCATACAGTAAAGGTGCATTTTTAGATTGTAGTTGGCCGTGTGGTTTCCGGCAGACTAGAATAGAATCACTCCGTTTCTTCCTGTAGATGTCGTACAAGGCGACTAAGGGAAATCATCATCATCATCATCAGGTTATTTTAGTCTCCACTACAGGAGCACGACCCTCTCTCAACCGTCCTAGACGGAAGGATTTGGCCTACACTCCCCACGCTGGCCAGACGGGTTGGGGAGGCCTGATCGATGTTTAATAATGTGTTTCCCTTTTGCATTGCAACCTGTTTAAAATACCTGTATCCAGGGCTGAAGCTGTATCGGAATGGAAAAAAAGTTATTTTTCGATACAGTTGTCCTTAGAAGAGCTGTATCAAAAGTAACTTTTTAAATTTATTTTGATGTCTTGTGCGTAAAAGACTGACATTAAGATTCTGTGTTTAGTTTTTTAATCTCTAAATTTCAGTTGAGAGTAGATAAAGTGTATTACTTACTTGAGCATCGCCGGGTCGACGTGTTTCAAGTTGTATTTCATATGTTGGTAGTATGACATACGGTTCTTGAAGTTCATATCGCACTGAAACATATTACAGTTATGTTACATTTATTATGTATATATTACAACGTATTTTTTTTTATTAATATAATTAATTAATAATTCAGAACATCTTACACAGCGCCATCTTCTTACACAGTCCCAAATTAAGCGCAAAGCTACTAGATAACTAAATAAATGCACTTAAATAGTTTTTTTTTTTGTAAATATGTACATACTTATAATACATAATAAACACCCAGGCCGAGACAAACAGACAAACATTTGTGTGCATGAACATGTGTGGGGATCGAGCTCATCGATCGAACATACATACACACCCACACACCCACGCACACACCCACACAGCGCCACACACACACACACATAGCGCCACACACACACGCACCCACCCCACCCACGCACACCCACCCCCACACACCCCACCCACACACTCACCCACCCACACACACACACACACACCCACCCACCCACACACAAATACACACACCCACCCACACCCACACACACACAAACACACACTATCTTCCACCCGCGACATCGCCCTTGTTTACTTTTTTATTTTAATAAAAAGTATCCTATGTCCTTCCTAATACCTTTGAGAATATGTGTACAAATCATGATGATCGGTCGAGTAGTTTTGGCGTGAAAGCGTAACAAAACAAACTCACATTTACAATTTTAAGCAGGTATATCGTTAAGATCGCTAGCTTCTAACAACAGTAGGATGATGGTGATGATAATTACCTGATGGCAATAGAGCTGCGCTGGTGCATCATGAGTCACCATGTGGACTTCCATCGCCTTCTTGAACAGGAACCGCTTGTCACAACGGGGGCATGCGTACTCTTTCTCTCCTTTGTGAATACTGGGGACAGAAATAGTTAATTAAAGCTTTCTATCAAGCGGACAGTATGCTTCTTTGTCACCTTTTAAATACGTCTTTAAAATTGCTTCTATAGAGAGGCAATTAAAAAAAAAAAAGCGAATGATAACAAAATCGGGGGATACAGTTTGGTGTTGCAGCTACATATCTATCATCTCCATCCAAAATTCAATCACACCACTGGATAGATGAAGGATGATAGGGAAGGGGAGGGGGAACCGCTGTCATTTCGCGATAATTTTACCGCATATAACGTATTCACGGACAACACACGGCTCTGTCATAATTTATAAAAAAAAATCAGTACTTTATTTCATCCAAACAGATCGAATAAATTTCTTTTTTTGACTATCCATGTGTTGAGACTTCCATCCACTGCACAAGTAACTCCCATCTTTTACATACTCCCATATTTTAAACTGAATGGAGAATAAAATACGAGCGACGTCAATTTGTAGGACGTGGCATCCATTGCGAACGGTTCCACATCGGTCTCAGAGGGGAGGTGAGGTCGACTAGTGAGAGCGGCAGAGTGTCCATACTGTACGTTAGTACTATTACTTATACTGTGGTAGTAGTAAACGACGCGATATTTGTATGGATATGGATATGGTATGATAATAAATAAATAAATATTTGTCAGACAAATTACGCAGCGCTATCTAGCCGCAAAGTAAGCGAAGCTTGTGTTATGGGTGTACTAGACAACTGATAAACATACGTAAATACACTTTTTTTTTTGTAAATACATACTTATGATACATAGAAATAGAAAACACCCAGACCAAGACAAACAGACATGTTCATGCACACAAATGTTTGTCATATGTGGGAATCGATCCCACGAGCGTTGGTGTCGAAGCCGCGTCATTGACCGCTACGCGATCGAGCTCGTATGATACGACTTAACATCAAATAATATTGTGTACTTTAGTGTGAATATGTATATATGTGACCCCTTGGGCTTTATTTACTTTATCAACATAAATTATGCATTTTCGTAACACAGAAGACGTCATTTTTACCTATTTCAATCAACTGTCACAAACGTCAGTATCGTCGGCTTGCTAGTGCGGATTACAGTGCTACAAACTTATCTGACCCGGTGGCCAAATTTAGAACTAAAGCCGCCATCTTGAAATGTAGTATTGCCAGGTACAATTAATTTACTTACCGCGTATGCACATTCCATTAAAGGTGTATTTTTTTAAATACATATTATCTTTCTCTACACATATTTCATTTCTTACAATAAAACAATCGTCAACGAGTTGTTTTTGTGCAATATTATAACTCTCTAATATTATATAATAGCTATGATCGCGACTTAACGTCGTGCATTTTTAAAACTAATCAACAAAAAATAGAAGGCAATTGATATTTAATTGAAACACCACACAACACAATTAATAAGTATATCAATGCTATTATTTTAATCTACTATATAAAAATAAGTCGGGTTTTCCTTCCTGACGCTATAACTCCAGAACGCACGAACCGATTTCCACGGTTTTGCATTCGTTGGAAAGGTCTCGGGCTCCGTGAGGTTTATAGCAAAGAAAATTCTGGAAAAATTTGAAAAGAAAAGCGGGAAAATCTTGAAGCCATCTGGTGGCGAAACGGAGTTCGCCGGGTTTGCTAGTAGTGTATATATTTCTTTGATTTTTATGTTTCCTCTAAAACGGGCGGCATTTCGTTTAATAGCAACACTTAAGTCGATCGTACCGCCCCCGCCACCGGGCCAGATAAGTTTGTGGCACTATAATTGCGAGGTGAGACAATTGGCTCACTTTTCTGGTGTACGTTTATGACGCTTGTGTTGACGCTTGATCTATAGTTTATAAACATCATTGTTAATTAATAAATAAATATTTCTGGACAAATTACACACTGCCATCCAGTCCCAAACTAAGCAAAGCTTGTACTATGGGTACTACACTCGCGAGCAAAAGTTTGGAATCACCTACTTGCGATTTGCTACGAGCGATTTTAAGAACTAAATAACTAATGAAGATTAATGAATATGGTATCATTTTAAAGGTTATTCTGTAAACTTTAAATTGATACCATATTCATTTCAATTGGACCCGTATTTTAGGAGCAATCCTGGTTTAATCAAGGAGTAACGAAAAGGTCTCAATTTATTCGTTACGAGTTGCGCGCCTACGAATCCTATAAAAGCGCAGGGCATGGGAATTTTCTTATCAGTCGGCTGTTACACGTTGACTGGTACACCCCTCCGTTGAATTTGACCCTGACATTGGACGATAATGGAGACAGAACGCCAACAGAAGCAGCCCAAATTGTTGCTCTACTACAACAAGGGCTAAGCCAGCGGGCTGTCGCACGTCAGCTCCACATAAGCCAGTCCTGTGTCTCGAAAGTTTATAAACGCTTTCTGGAGACTGGAGGCTTCATCCCGAGGCCAAGATCTGGACGGCGCCGGTGCACTTCGGAGAGAGATGACCGTTTTATCGTGTCAACTTCTCTTCGAAATCGTCACCTGACCGGTGTCGACGTCCAGCAGGAGCTCAGGGAAGTTCGTGGGACAACTGCCAGTGAGTGGACAGTTCGGCGAAGACTCAAGCAGGTGAACTTGACTCCAAAAAGGCCTGCCACAGGCCCAAAACTGACGGCAGCTCACCGTCAAGCACGCCTTCAATTTGCTCGCGCCCATCTTAATTGGGAAATCGAGCAATGGACTGTTCTCAGACGACTGCAGAATGTGCTTACACGGTAGCGACCGAAGGGGCCGGGTCTACAGGCGACCTGGAGAGCGATTTGCTCAGTGCTGTTTCGCTGAAACAGTAGCTTATGGAGGCGGTTCCTGCATGATGTGGGCCGGCATTTCATTCGACGCAAAAACGGAGCTTGTTACCGATATTCTGCTGGAACATGTTGTTCCTTATGCGGGATATGTCGGCGATAACTTCGTCCTAATGCACGATAACGCCCGATGTCACACTTCACGTACCACAATTGACTTTCTGTGTCATGTTGGAATCGCCACATTAGACTCGCCAGCGCTCAGCCCTGACTTGAATCCCATTGAGCACTTGTGGGATAAGTTGAAAAGAAGGGTTCGATCCAGAAATCCAGCTCCCTCAAGTGTTCATAAGTTGAAATCGGCTTTGACAGAGGAGTGGGAAGGCATCCCACAAGATTCTGCCAAGAAGCTGATTAGGTCCATGAAGAATCGTCTTCGTGCTGTAATTAGGGCTAGGGGAGGTAACACTAAATATTGAACAAAAATGTTTTATCCCAAATAAAGATTTTCCTCTAAATTTTGTATTTTTTTTAATGGTTCCCGTTTCATCATTCCTTCATTTTTCCTTACTCCTTCACTTAAACAAGGACAGCTCCTGAAATAGGGGTCCGATTGAAATGAAAATGGTATCAATTTAAAGTTTACAGAATAACCTTTAAAATGATACCATATTCATTAATCTTCATTAGTTATTTAGTTCTTAAAATCGCTCGCAGCAAATCGCAAGTAGGTGATTCCAAACTTTTGCTCGCGAGTGTAGATAATCGATATTATACTTAAATACATTTTTGTTCGTAAATACATACATATAAATACATAGAAAACACGCAGACCAACACAAACAAACATGTTCATGCACACAAATATTTGTCTTGTGCGGGGATCGAACCCACGACCCCGGAATCAAAGTGGACATGGTTAGCCATTCGACCACATGGAGCGTCATAATACTTCTCAGTCATCGTCAACCTTTATTCATTCCGCTGCTGAGATACGGAGTCTCCCCTCACCTGAAGGGGTTTAGAGCGTACTCCACCACGCTGCGCAACTGCGGATTGGCGGAGCTTCTTTTTTTTTTTTTATACTATGTCGGGTGGCAGACAAGCATACGGTCCGCCTGATGTGAAGCGGTTACCGTAGCCATATTAACGCTTGCAACATAAAATATTACCCCCGCTGCCAACGCAGCACCTCCTTCCTTTCTTTCTGGTGACCTCACTCACTCGCAGGAACACAACAACACTCAAGGAAATTGTTATTTAGCTGCGGTATTCTGTTAGGTGGAGGTACATCCCCAGTCGGGTAGCTTACAAGTACGCTCCCTACCTCTCTTTTCGCCAGAGCTTCGTTTGTCAGTCAGCAGGATGCACCACGTGCAGGTGAAGTTGGCTTTGGTTCAAAGATCTTGATGAACCACTTATACCCCAAAAAGCTTCTCAGTGCTTACAATAAATGTGTCCGAAGGGAGGTCCTATCTCGGAAAGTTTTCCCGCAGAGCTCGCATTTCTGCCTTTCAGCATGGTTTTTCAGATGATTACGCAGTTTGCTGAGAGTCCTGAAACAATATTTCATTAATTAATTATCTCTCACGTATATTTGTCGGAAAAGCCGACTAGTTTTGAACACTAACGGAGACCTTCATCAGGGCGAGTGTCCAGACGCGTCCACCCTCTCTCAACAGCGATGAACACATCAGAAACAATAACAAAAGACATCGAATCACAGCCAACGCATCAATTCCTTTATTTCTATGTATAGGTTAAGCGTGTCAATCGTGTAACAAAGTTTATTATACGCAATAAACTTTCGTATTCTAGCCCACGGGGCCGAAATCGAGGTTGAGTAGAGAAATTAGATTCGCTGAGTGTATGTTTGCCATTGATTTCAATGTAAAATGTATATATATTTTTTTAAGTAACAAACATTAGGAAGGAGATGCTGCGTTGGCAGCGGGGGTGGCAGCGCGCGAGCGATATTTTATATTGCGAGCGTTAATATGGCTACGGTAACCGCTTCACATCAGGCGGACCGTATGCTTGTCTGCCATCCGAAGTAGTATAAAAACAAAAAAAAAAACATTAAATGTTTGTTACCTACTTAATTACTGTGATTTATAAATCGTTTTGAAAAAAACTTTATTTATTTGAAAGAGTTTACTTCCAGATTTGTCCCATATTTTTTTCATCATCATCATCATCATCAGCCTGTATCTACATACATAAATGTAGAGTAATGTTTGGAATCGGGTTTTTTGTTGAAATTATGCGTGTAATAAATTGTATATAGTTACTGTAACAGTTGTCCACAAGTGGGGCAGGCGTGAGTGGGCTGCGCAGCACTGTGTAGCCTCGCCAGATGGTCAGCTGCCACGTCAGCTCGAGACCAAGCTCCTCCACATACACAGCAGCGCCATCTACAAACAATCAAATGCTATTAGATAGATAGATGTAACTGGGGTAACAGTTTGGATGTGGGAGAACTGTTTACTGTCCAAAAAAGATGCATTAGAGTCCTCGCTAATATAAAAGCTCCCGACATCTATACACCTAACTTTCACAAATGTCAAATAAATATTCATTCAATCAAATACATATTCATTAATTCAAATAAATATTCATTCATTCAAATAAATAATCATCATCATCATCATCATCTCAGCCATTGAAAGTCCACTGCTGGACATAGGCCTCCCCTCTAGATCTCCAATAAGACCGGTTGGAAGCGGCTTGCAGCGTAGGACGTCCACCCACAAGGTAGACAGACGACCAATAAATATTCATTCATTCAAAATAATAGTCATTCATTCGTTCATTAAAAATGCTTCCGTAGAGAGGCAATTCAAAAAAACGACTAATCATTTCTTTCACTATTCACTTGACTAGTTATTTCTTTATACTTTGTCATATTGCTTTCTCTCACATTGCCAAGAGGGGAAATTCAATTCCAAAAGTTCGCTACTGCTTCTAATTTTTTTGATTTAAATACGTCTTTAAAATTACTTCCATAATAGAAATTATTTTAGATACAAAAGATATTCGTTTTATACCAAAAATACCGCATGAAAAATAAACAAGTAGCTCGGTGACGTTGGTGCGTGTCCGTGTAATCGATCACACAAGATAGGCAAGGTCGATATATCGACCTCCTCCGTGCTTCAGAGGGCATGTTAAACCGTCTGTACCGGCATTATAGATGACAGTCGTTAAGCCAAGTCAGTGGCCTTTAGGCGGCTTTAAAACACTGGCCTCCGCCAACCCGCAGTTAAGCAGCGTGGTGGAGTATGCTCTAAACCCCATCAACTGAGGGGAGACCCATATCCCAGCAGTATAATGAATAATGGTTTACTACGACCGTATGGAATGGTATAATACACTTCAATACTGTATTATATTTGTATTACACCAAAAAATTACAAATGTAATAATACCGCACTTGCATCTCTAACTGTGGCACAAGTATCACTCGTACGTTGCCAACCATGTAACTCACATAATATTATTAAAACTCACATGAGACATTATACTAAATTAATTAAATAAGTCGGGCGGCGCGCGCATTGGCGCGCAGTGTCCGACGCGAGAGACAAAGGGTGGACGTGTCTGGACATTCGCCCTGATGAAGGTCTCCTTTTGAGATCGAAACTAGTCGGCTTTCCCGACAAAAAGACGTGAGTGACCCGTTTAATTTATTTAATTAATTCATGTAACTCACCTTACACGATGTCTCCTGCGGTGTGCGCAAAGCGCGTGTGCATCCCGACATCTGATTTGACAGATACTGCACACAAGTTCACCTGCGGACTGCCAACTAACACTGTTGAATGATCATTTTGAAATAGGTACATATTTCTAGAACCATTATAGGGGACCTTATAACGGTTCTAGAAATATGTACCGAATAAATAAATATTCATGGACAAATTACACAGCGTCATCTAGTCCCAAACTAAGAAAAGCTTAATATATTGAAATGTAATACAATTTTAAATAAATCAAATAACAAAAACATAAATTGCAATTTTAAATAAATATAATTGGATTAACATAAAATTCAATTTTCAATAAATTGAATTGCACCAACATTAATAAATAACGGTACACCGTTACCCGACCAGCCCCCCTAGCCAACTGTAATTCGTAGCGTAACGAACGTTAGATAGATCACGTGACATTCGTCAAAATCGAACATTTTAGTATGAGAATTGACAAATGTCACGTGATCTATTTAACGTTCGTTACGCTACGAATTACACTTGGCTAGGGGGGCAGGGGTCCTACCGCTGAAGCTGAAGCCGATAATCATTGGTTTATTTTAATGCGAAAATGAAACTACTGCTTACATTGTTGCTAATTATGTTTATCTCAGCTGATAGAAAGCCTAGAGCTGTACCGAGTAAGCTGAAGATGTTTGTCAATAAGTTTAACATAAGACCAATTATTGGAATCAAAAAATCCGATGGTATTTGGTTTCACCTTCGGCGGTAGGACTCCTGTAATGGTAAGAATGTTAAGGGGGAGGGAGGGGGTCGATGAAGTGTGACATTGTGTGACAAGGATGGTAGATTTTGAAATGTCACGTCACGAGGACCCCTGTCCTCGTGACCTGACATTTCAAAATCTATTATAATCTAAGTATTAAAACACGAACTTTGTACTATTAACGAAAAAACTCAAAAATATTGGCAACTCTAGACCATCATCAGGTCATTTTAGTCTCCACTACAGGAGCACGACCCTCTCTCGTCCGTGACAGACGGGAGGATTTGGCCTACACTCCCCACGCTGGCCACACGGGTTGGGGAGGCCCGATCGATGTTTTATAATGTATTTCCCTTAGTCGCCTTGTACGACATCCACGGGAAGAGACGGAGTGATTCTATTCTAGTCTGTCGAAAACCACACGGCCAATTCTAAATGTCAATTTGCAAAACAAGTGACGTCACACTAGGAGGGGAGTCTCCCAAATGTGACCAGCTGTAACAAGGACGGGGGGAGGGATCACGTACCCTATACCTAACAGCTAGTGCACCCCTGTGTGCCAACCTTCCGGTTATATCACAGGATTGCGAGTCTCCCGTCCAGTAAACCAACCAGACGAGAGGACCTTTACCCGCTCCACTCTTGCGCTCGGTAAACCAACCGAGCACGCAAGCGGAACATTAGCAGGTCTTACTCCGCTTTCACCTGCATGCAGGCTACTTGCGTACTCTCAAGTCGAGTAGCTCGTGGCGAATCGACACTCGGCGAACCAAGCATCGGGGCAGGGAGGAGGGGTCAAAAAATCATGAAATTCATGTGACGTAATTTATGAATGGCCCCAACCCGAAGGTAATCAGTTTTAGATGCGGCGGTAAGACCCCTGAGTAAGAGAAGAAGTGTTATACTTAACTTTACCTACTTGTTGGCCCTCCTCATAAGGTGGTATAGCCACGTTATGCGGAGGGCCAACGATTATATATGGTGTGACAGGCAATGGCTCTTCCGGAAGGCAAGAAAGCAAGAGGACTCCCCGTTCGACTTGGCAGATTAATATATCCAGGCTTGTAGAGAAAGCGTCAAGGGGTCGTCCATTAATCACGTGAGGCTCGAAAGAGGGGGGAGGGGGTTCGGTAAAAATCACGAAATATCACAAGGGGGCCATCCATAAATTACATCACACGAATTTCATGATTTTTTGCCCCTCCCCCGTCCATGTCACAGCTGGTCACATTTGTGAGACTCCCCCCCTCCCTAGTGTGACGTCACATATTTTGGAAATTTACATCTAGAATTGCAAATGTTTTTGAGATTTTCGTTAATAGTGTAAAGTTCGTGTTAACATTTAGATTATAATAGATTTTGAAATGTCACGTCACGAAATTTAGGACCCCTCCCACCCCCTTGTCACACAATGTCACACTTCATCGACCCCCTCCCTCCCCCTCAACGTGTGACGTAATTTATGGATGACCCCCAAGGGGGGAGAAGGATGTAGCTAGATATCACGTGTATTAATTTTTTTGTCAAACACGCGATTTCTGAACTGAAAAAAGGCCTGCTGAAGACCTTGACTCGCCAAAAACAACCTGCAACTTACCTTGTAGCTACAAGAATACACGTGATTTGAAAGGGGGGCGGGGGACGGGGGGTAGTCTAGACTTCCTCCTCACCAAGTATCACTAAGGGGAGGAGGTATGATTAATAAATGAAATTAGTGAATAATAAAATGGACGACCCCAACTCAAAATTATTCATTCGCCTGTGTATATGACTGTACTGTACATGACTTTTGATAACATGTCCTTTAGCCGTTAGGACTATTTGCTACTAGGTCATATTGCTAATAAGACGAGCTGCTTATAGGTCCTTTTGCTTTTTTGTGCTCATAGGGCGTTTTACTTTAATGTCCTTACGATACGAAAGGAATTTTGCGCCGTACGTACGCCGTTAAGGAGAGCCTACCCCACCTAAAGTAGGATAAAGACAAGAGAAGAGAGATATATATATATTAGCATCATCATCATTTTGATCATCGTTATAATCTGTGGTGTCTCACCGGATCGTGCTTGGCCATATGTTTGTCCAGCTTGACACGGTGGTTGAAGCCGACTGCGCAGTCGTAGCATCTATGGTCGTGTCGGGTGAACGCTTCACTTGTAAGCGCTTTAGCGCGTTCCTCTTCTACCTATAGAATAGATATATTTTTCGAAATATTTCTAGATAAATTACAGCGCCATCTAGTCTCAAACTAAGTAAAGCTTGTACTATGGGTACTAGATAACTGATAAATGTATCATAAGTATGTATTTACAAAAAATGAATGTATTTACATATGTTTATCAGTTGTCTAGTACCCATAACACAAGCTTCGCTTACTTTGGGGCTAGATGGCGCTGTGTAATTTGTCTGACAATATTTATTTATTATTTATAAATATACTTCAGGCGCGGGGCAAACAAACATGTGGGTCAGCTTATGGAAAGCAATCACCGCCGCCCATGGAGATCAGCAACACCAAGGGCTCGTCAATCCGTTGCCAGCCTATACCCCTTCCTTTCTTTCCTTTTGGTGACCTCACTCGCAGGAACACAACAACCCTCAAGGGAATTGTTATTTGGCTGCGGTATTCTGGGAGGTGGAAGTACTTCCCCAGTAGGGCAGCTAAATAAATACGCTATGCCCTACCTCTCTTTTCACCAGAGCCTCGTTTGTTTTATGGCGAGCCCCTAGTGTTATGGCGTCCAGACAAGCATACGGCCCGCCTGATGTGAAGCGGTTGCCGTAGCCATATTAACGCTCGCAACATAAAGTATCGCTCGCGCGCCGCCACCCCCGCTGCCAACGCAGCATCTCCTTCATTTCTGGTGACCTCACTCACTCGCAGGAACACAACAATCCTCAAGGGAATTGTTATTTGGCTGCGGTATTCTGTGAGGTGGAGGTATATTCCCCAGTCGGGTAGCTTACAATTACGCTCCCTACCTCTCTTTTCGCCAGAGCTTCGATTGTCAGTCAGCAGGGTGCACCGCGTGCAGGTGAAGTTGGCTTTGGTTCAAAGATGTTGATGAACCACTTACACCCCAATCCACTCCACATTCCTCCACTCACCTCCTCCCAGCTCAGCACCACCATCTCCAACTGGCCACTGGGCACATTCAGTTGCTCCAACTTCTTATTAACCCTAGAATTGTTTACTACCCCCGCTGCCCTTTCTCGTTTCGGTCGTGGATGCTTCCGACGGTCAATTTTATCTGTAAAAAATATAAATAAATAAATAAATCATCATAATCAGGTCCATTTTAGTCTCCACTACAGGAGCACCACCCTCTCTCGTCCGTCCTAGACAGAAGGAGGATTTGGCCTACACTCCCCACGCTGGCCAGACGGGTTGGGGAGGCCTGATCGATGTTTTATAATGTATTTCCCTTAGTCGCCTTGTACGACATCCACGGGAAGAGACGGAGTGATTCTATTCTAGTCTGCCGGAACACACACGGCCAAAATATAAATACTCCTATACAAATGACACACCGCCATCTATACAAATTATAGACGAGCTCGGTGGCGTAGCGGTCAATGACGCGGCTTCGACACCAACGCTCGTGGGTTCGATTCCCACACAGGACAAACATTTGTGTGCATGAACATGTCTGTTTGTCTTGGTCTGGGTGTTTTCTATGTATCATAAGTATGTATTTATAAAAAAAATGTATTTACTTATGTTTATCAGTTGTCTAGTACCCATAACACAAGCTTCGCTTACTTTGGGGCTAGATGGTACTGTGTAATTTGTCTGACAATATTTATTATTATTATTTTGTATCTCTTTTTAATCACGGGTCAAGCCCGGTCATTTGATAGGCATGCGCGGGGATATGGATCCAACGCGTAGAGGCCCCTTCGAGAAGTTTGATGTAATGTTGTACGCCCGCCGTGACCCGCTCCAGGATATGTCAACGGAACGACATACCCATGAGTAGGTCTCGGCAGGCGTTGAGACTATTGCGAAGTGTGATGGAAATTATTATTTATTATTATCTAGTTCCAAACTAAGCAAAGCTTGTACTATGGGTACTAGACAACTGATATTTTTACTTAAATACGTTTTTTTTTGTAAATACATACATTATGATACATAGAAAACCCTTAGACAAGGACAAACAGACATGTTTATGCACACAAATATTTGTCTTGTGTGGGGATCGAGCCCGCGACCCCGGAGTCAAAGTGGACATGGTTAGCCATTCGACCAGTGGGGTCGTCAAAATATTAATTATTAAAAAATATTAACAAACAATATTAACTAATTAATTTAATTAAACTCAATAATCATTTTTTTGTCAACTGCTGAGCATGTTCAAACTGCGTGTCTCGGTTAGATACCCTCGAAGAAAAGAATTGGCATCATCATCATCATCCATAATCATCCCACTGTTAGGATACGGGCCTCCCCTCAATGGAAGGGATTTAAAGCATACTCCACCACTGCGGGTTGGCGGAGGCCAGTGTTTTCAAGCTGTCTGGATGTTTACTATGTATTATACTAGCGACCCGCCCCGGCTTCGCACGGGTGCAATGCTGATACTAAATGTACTACAGAAGGTCTTTGCGCTTTGTCCTATCCAGTCCTTCCCCAGTTATAGGCACACGCCGCCGGCTCCGCGGCCGGTACCGCCACAGCCGTTATGTCCCTGCATTTTAAATGTGTAATATCTTCTAAACTATTCATTTAAATTACATGCTGTGAAGGGCCATATTGATCTATATTAAATGCGCAATGTATTTAAGGTACTTAATTGGATAAGGATTAATTCTGTATTGCTTAAAATCGCTTCGTAAATAAGGCATTATTTCTTGTAAAAAGCAAAGGATAAAATAACGGTTATTGTGTGTTACCACTAAGAGATAGACATCGCGAACTTTTTTGTAGACCATTTTAAGGTGAACAATACTGTACTACATTATTTTGATCTATCTCGTTGGGTTCAGCCAGCGTTTGCAATGAAAGAGCAAAAAAATGTGTTTATTTACGACATCACATTAGAAACCTTTATATTATCAGTGTTTTTCTACTATGTTATGCATATATTATACATATAAACTTTCCAGTTGAATCACTCTATCTATTAAAAAAAACCGCATCATAATCCGTTGCGTAGTTTCAAAGATTTAAGCATACATGGGGACATAGGGACAGAGAAAGCGACTTTGTTTTATACTATGTAGTGATGTATGTAAAGCGAGGATCGAACCCGCGACCTCGGAGTCAAAGCAACCATCGACCCCAGAGCACGTCATCTAAATCTTAAATTTCGTACCTGTCTTATCTTTTTTCTCTTTCTCTCTCTTTTTCCGTCTCCCTCTAGGCTTTTTTGATTTATCTTCTGTCTTCTTCTTCAGAGGTTCGTCATCCGACGCGTCGAAGTCGTACGCTATTCTCTGCCTCCTGCCTTTCCTCTTCGGCACATGATCTTCATATGAGTCTGTCTTGAGCTCTTCCTGTTACAAATGGGGATGTATGATATTTTTTCTGACACCAGATGTCGCTAGGTAGGCGTCGGATCCAGATTGTCAAAATGTACAGTGCTACAAACTTATCTGACCCGGTGGCCAAATTTAGAACTAAAGCCGACATCTTGGAATGTAGTATTGCCAGGTACAATTATTTTACTTACCGCGTATGCACATTCCATTGAGGTGTATTTTTTTAAATACATATTATCTTTTTGTACACATATTTCATTACTTACAATAAAAAAATCGTCAATGAGTTGTTTCTGTGCAATATTATAATTCTCTAATATTATATAATAGCTATGATCGCGACTTAACGTGGTGCATTTTTAAAACTAATCAACAAAAAATAGAAGGCAATTGATATTTAATTGAAACACCACACAACACCATTAATAAGTATATCAATGCTATTATTTTAACAGTGTATATATTTCTTTGATTTTTATGTTTCCTCTAAAACGGGCGGCATTTCGTTTAATGGCAACACTTAAGTCGATCGCACCGCCCCCGCCACCGGGCCAGATAAGTTTGTGGCACTATACTGAATTTTTTAACAGTGAAACTTTAAGACAACACAAGACGTCAACAAGACATTTGACAAGATGCTATAAATTGACAAATGATTGGACCATGCTACAGTGCTGCCAAAAGACCCTCATTAAATAAACATTGCAAAATGAAAAAAAAAAAGATAGATGCTTTCATTAGTTATTAGATTGACGAGACCAGTGGTCGAATGGCTAGCAATGGGCACTTTGACTCAGAGTTCGCGGGTTCATTCCCCACACAAAACAAACCTTTATGTGCAGAAACATGTCTGTTTGTCTTAGTCTGGGTGTTTTCTATGTATTACATGTATTTATTTACAACAAAAAAATGCATTTAGTTATTAATTGTCTAGTACTTTGTCGGTGTGTAAATTGTCCAGATTTTTTTTTTTATTTTAGTTGTTTTTTTGTTAGATTTGAGCTGAACTAAATATGTAATAAAAAAAATGCATCATTTCAAAACCCTGATCGATCCCAGCAACCTCGAGCTAACTACATGGCACGGTCCTTGAAGCAAAGGTCCGATTCCCTCTCCGAGAGCCCCGGAAGCACTATTTTCTTTACATATAAACATCTTGCTCGTATATAATATCTCCACTCTGTGTCTGACTCGACCTGGTCTCCTAAAATAAAATTTACATACGACAATGTTATATTTGTTGTTGTCTGGAGGTTCTTATGAAAGAAAAAAAAAAATTGCGCGGAAAATTAAAAAAATTAAGAAAACTGAACGACCATTTAAACTTTTTTGATTTAACTTTATGTTACTTGACAAAACTGTTATTTGACAGATAGCGCGAAACCAATTGGAATTCAATATTCATTGTTTGACGACAAGGTAGAGAGGACGTCTCTCGGCTCAGCTAGTTGTTTATGTAATAATGAATAACGCGATGTTTGTATGGAGTAGCCGGGGTATGACCCTGGTCTGACTTACCTCTAGTTTATCGTTCACTTGATTGTCATCATCCAAGCTTTCATCAACATATAGGCCAGGGAAATCATCATAGTCATCTCGTCCCTCGATCTTTATAAACGCCAAAGGTTCCGTATTTATTGATATTTTACAATCTTCTGTTAATCTTGATACCTAGAATAGAAGAATATTATTTTAATTGTTGATCCATCATCTAAGTGGACATTGGATAAATTGTTGAAATCCAGTGATAAATAAATAAATATAAGTGAGGGTAGTAAATAGTTTAACGGCCCTGGATACGAGACCTTTAGAGCCTGACTTTTGTATAATTTCTTCATCTTATTACCGGATTCAGAGACTTGCTGAAAAATATTATCAGGGGCCTTACCACAAGCTCTAAACGCAGGAATGGAACTATGATGGTTGCGTATTTATCAATGAATTTCATTCATAAATTCGCAACCATGATGGTTTCATTCCTGCGTTTAGAACTTGTGGTAAGGCC
The DNA here is from genome assembly GCA_937001555.2 of Hypsopygia costalis. Lineage (NCBI taxonomy): Eukaryota > Metazoa > Arthropoda > Insecta > Lepidoptera > Pyralidae > Hypsopygia > Hypsopygia costalis. The sequence continues at coordinate 5,178,771 of OW443355.2, forward strand.
CCAGGTATATTCTAGGTTCTAATTTCAATATTTCAACAGCAAAACCGATATAGCAATTTTACTGCTGTCATGCACAACTTCTTGGAACAACTCAACAGCAGGAATATACACTTGTAATCAAGGATTTAACAGAAAACCTACGTTTTTAAAGTAGGTTAATAAAGTTTCGTAGCAAAAGGATTAACCCACCTCAACATTCACTTCCAAATTAACGTTATTGTCCAGACCCTCAATTAATTTATTTTTCGCCTGCGTGTCGGTATCACTCGCATCCGAGTGATATATGTAGTGGATAACGTGGTTATGAGAAACTCTCAGATGTGACAGTGACGTCAGCGACGATTGCTGGACCTGAAATGATATATGACACTGTATTTTAATAGTTTGGTGACTTACTTGCAAGAACACAACAATATGGGCGTGACGAGGTTGACGAAGGGTGTAGAGCGACTATCGTAGCCATATTAACGCTCGCAACATAAAATATCGCTCGAGCGTCGCTACCCCTGCTACCAACGCAACAACTCCTTTTCTGGTGACTTTACTCACTCACTTGGTTGTTGTGTTCCTGACACAACAACCCTCAAGGGAATTGTTATTTGGCTGCGGTATTCTGCGAGGTGGTGGTACTTCCCCAGTCGGCCAGCTTTGCTATTGTTGGGTGTGATGATATCCATTACTTATTTGCATCGGACTGCATGAACTTCAAACTTTTTGATACTTACAAAATCTTAGGTAAAATGTTTCGTAAAAATTGTACAAAGGAGTTTCCAAGCGACTTGTTTCAAGCAGTCAGTCAAGGGCGGATCCGGCCTTCGAGTCAGGGGAGGGGCATATAGTAGACAATCTTCTCGCACGCTCAGTCAATTCTTGGTGATTTTCCAATCAATCAATATTTATTCAGTAACAATCTTTTACAATTGTGTTTGAATTTTACATTAGACATATTATGTCTAATGTAAAATATACAATTGTCAAGTAAACAGAGTAGCAAACATGTAAAACATTACGAAACAAAAATAAGTCTCCAGTCTCCACAATAAATAGTCTCTGGGCCCAGCAGCAGCCAATGATATCCCCCCCCCCCCTCCCCTTTGGATCCGCCCTTGCACCAATTTTAGAGAGTATTAAAGTGACAACATAAAAAATCGACCCTTACCATGTACTTGACAAGGCTGTCCCGTGCACTCTTCACCTGATCAATAAACTTCAGTGTCTTCCGCAGTAACGCGGTGCATTCCCAACATAGCTGAACAGCATGGCTTATGTGATCCTGCAAACAGCAAATAATAATAAACTTAACATTTCTAATCTGTCTTCCGTAACTTAGGGTACAGAGACTTGGACACTGTCGGGCTGGTCTATACACTAAAGAACACACGGCAAATTATGGAGAGGGCTATGGTTTCAGTTATGCTACATTTTTAACCGACTCCAAAAAAGAAGGAGGTTCTCAATTAGGCTGTATTTCTTTTTTTTTTAATGTTTGTTACTTAATTACTCTGTGATTTATAAACCAATTTGAATTTTTTATTTTATTTCAAAGAGCATACTTACAGATTGGTCTCATTTCTTTCATCATCATCATCATCATCATTAGCCTGTATTTACATACATAAATGTAGAGAAATGTTTGGAGTCAGTTTTTTTTGTTAAAATTATTTATTTACAGTTCTGAATGAGCAATCTCTTGTTCTCGCAAACAAATATGGAATAAAGAAATTTGATGGAGAAGCAAAGTTGTTGACATGGCATTCAGGGTTGGCAAGCCAAAGTGGCAGTGGGCTGGCTACCTCTACTAAGTCAGTAATGCCAGATGGGGAAGGAAGCTTTTAATGTAGTGTGGGACCACTAAGTGTTGCGACCCTTCTAGATGGTTTGATGACTTTAAAAAAGAAGCCAGGAGTAGCTTGATGTGGAAGGCAGATGATTCCATTTTGGTGGAAAATATTGGAGAAGGCCTATACCGAGCAGTTGATAGATACAGGCTGATGATCCGTTCTATGCGAGGGTCCTAGCGATATAAGGCTTTTTAAGGAAATAGCAAAAAGATTAGTCAACATCACAGGAGACCGAAGAGCTGGCAGCTACCTTGGACAAAGAATTAGTCTAGCTGTTCAAAGGGGGAACGCTGCCTGTATCTTCGGAACCTTGGCTAAAGGGACTCCTTTTAATAATATATTTTAGTTATTATATTATATTTTATAAGGTTTTTAGTTTTAGGTTCATTGTTCTAGTATATATATTTTTTTATTTCTGTATATTTCTTATAAATGTGGTGTGCAGATTATGATTGCTCACTCATTTGACAGTAAAGTTGTAAACCGTGACCCAACAATATCGTGATTTTTATAGTTTTATTCAAAATTATTACAAAACAAACTCACCAAGGAATCGAGTATGTGATGAAAGGTTTTACTTTCGTTTTCATTTATCGCTGTTAATTGACGACCCACACTTAAACAACCTTCACATATAGTTGCTAAAGACACTGTACTATAATCTATATTCATTTTATATTTTTTTACAAATCTAAAATACCTTTAATAATTTTCTTAAATAAAATATGTAATCAAAACAAGTAATGCAAAATTGAAACAACCGAATGAATGAACAATGAATGAATAAAATTGATTGAATGAAATGTGTTTAAATTACTTATTTATTATATGGCTTTACGGCTCTGGAAACACAGTCCTTTAGAGCCCACCTTTCACAGACATTCTATTTCAATAGAAGACTTACTACAACTACAAGTACTACAACTACAACAACAATATAAATATTGAATGTCTGTGCCGCCTCTAAACTATTTGTTCTTCTTCTTCTTTATCTTATTCCTTCAGGTACATGCCGAAAAATATCGTTAGGAATCGTCTTGTTATTCATTACATAAAATACTCGACATTAACGACGCGGACGGTGCAATTTCACTGCTGTTTTGCACGACTTCTTGGAATAACACGGCAGCTCGATTCATACACTTGTAATCAAAGATTCTACTAATTTTATGCACTCAAATGATTACTTGCAAATACACTCTATTATGAATCAACATCTCCTTCTTAGTTCTTAGTCGTACGGTACACTCTTGACAGAGTGGTCGTGGTCATCATTGTGAATCACGATGAGTGATGTTTTTGGTAATACAGCCCCATTCAGTACAGCTTTCAGGCTACATTTGCAAACCGAGCACATAAGTAGTTACGACCTTGATCTGGTCCGTCCATCTCATGGGTGATCTACCACGTGGTTCAACCTTCAACTTTTCCCTGCACTAGGAGAGGCTCTATGGACTCATTGCCACGACAAGATACATGTCCGAAGATGGTCAGAATGCGTGACTGCACTGTGATTGATAGGCGCGGTCTCATTTATATTAGTTGATTTAACTGACTCGCGCAAATACGTCTGCGTGATAAAGAGCGTTGAGAGTGAAGCGTAGGGTTACCATTTGAAAGGTTATAGTGAGTGAGACAATCTTAAAAGATAGACGCATGCTGTCTCACAGACTTTTTTTTAGATCTTTAAAAGATAAATAATTCCGTCGTTATATAATTGTTGCTTAACTTGAACCGTTTAAGCAGCGCGCGCAACGGAAGGCCTCAAAAAGAATATTTTTTTTTTTTTCCATTTTTGCAACATTTTTCATTGGTGCTCCGCTCTTATTGGTGGTAGCAAGATGTTATATAGCTTAGCCTTCCTCAAAAGATAGGGATTAGAAAAGCCTCAGTAATATGGGTAAAAAATGTTAAACTCGCGTCAGGACACGTGACTTGATCGAAAATTCGTAAAACGCAGCGACGCAGACCCGCGCGGCCTAGGAGGGCGGCGAAAATGTATGCTTGCTCCTGCTGTTTATTTTTAATGTAATATAAATTGTCATGTTTGTGTACACAATAAATAAATAAATTGCGCAATAAATTAATATTGTATTTTACCACATAAATGATAGTACCTACTTCTATACTGATAACTATAGCAATTCCCTAACCATTCCAAAATGCACAACGTTAATGTTCAAGTTTTCACTTCTACCGGCACTCCCGGAGTGCAACCCGTTTTTTATTTTACTTCATTTGCTGATGAAAATTCTAGCAAAGTATTAGCAACAAATTATTCCAAACTTACCAACCAAAATCACTTTACAGCGACAGTATAGGAATGGATTTAGGAACGGGCTCGTAGTCTTTGGGACCGAAGATGAACTACAAGCGTAGCGAACTGGGGGTGACAGGGCTGGATGGCGTGTTATATGCTGTTGGCGGTGAAGAGGTTTATGATGAAGCTATTTAGTAATTTGTAATGGCCCGGTATTGTATATGGTTTGGACAGCCCTGGCCTAGGTAGATATATGTGCCTCATGGGTGACTTCCCTGGTATGTCCATGAGGCATATGTGCTTCATGGCCAGTGATGTAGATTATTTAAGTAGATTATTATTTCAATCACTGTGACATCGACGGCGAAGTGCCAATACCTCCTATCTAACATTTTTCGAGAAATAGACTTTCTTTATGCCATTCACTTTAAAATCAATTTCTATTTTATATTTCAAATTTATATTTCATTGAAACTTTAGCTTTTCATATTTGTATATTCACCATGCAAATGTTTAAAGTTTTCAGGAAACTAAACGTTATTTTTACTTTCTGTGAAATTTTGTCTGTGTTAGAAGATAGTTAGAAGATATTGGCACTTCGCCCTCGTTATGTGAATCATGTATCATGAAATAGTTGAAGAGAATGACGTAACCTAATATGAAACTTCATGAGCGTTAGGTGTCATTAATGGAGACGTGTATATAGAAGATCGCAACTTGCTTCGGGACTGTGAACCTGTTATGTTCTTGACATGCTGATTGTGACCTGACCAGCCTGAATAGCATTACCTTAGTCTTTGACTTATGGCAAAGACGGTAATGCTAGGACTGTGCCCTTACGGGCAAACGGGCATTACCGTCTTCCTTCTTCCCCTTCTTCTTCAGAACCGACAAATATGCCTTTCGAGGCATATGTGCATCATTTAAAAATTATCTAAATTACACTCTTTTCACAAGAATGAGTAATTTGTCAATTATGTGCATACTCCGTCATTTATAAACAGATTTGAAAAAACTTTGTTTTATTTGAAAGAGTATACTTTCAGATTGGTCCCAAAGTCAAAGTCAAAGTCAAAATTCTTTTAACTGTGGGCCCTCGCGGGCACTTAGACACGTCTTTTACAATTAGGTATATTTTTTCATCTACCAGCATTTCGGAATGACCATTGACGAGAAGAGATGCCGAAAGAAACTCTGTCAATATAGGTCTTTTTTTAAATCGCCATACAATATTATCATAATACAATAATCCCATATTTTTTTCATCATCATCATCATCATCAGCCTGTATCTAAATACATAAATGTAGAGTAATGTTTGGAATCGGTTTTTTTTTTTAAACTCACCATTGTTCCTGTAATCTTCTACTCGGACGTCGCCCTGCCTCTTACTAAGCTTTGAGCCATCGCTGTTCACTATGAGCGGCAGGTGCCCGAACTGGGGCGGTCTCCAGCCGAACGCTCTGTAAAAACCAACATTTTTTTTTTTTTTCAACAATACCGCACTTACACAATAACCATAATCACATTAATCACCCACCCACTGTATAATACGAAACCCCCCTCAATCTAAGGGGATTAGAGCATACTCCACCACGCTGTTCAACTGTGGGTTGGCGGAGGCTAGTCTTTTCAAGCCTTTTAAGGCCACTAAGGGCCTTAGGGCCCTAAGGCCCTTAAAAAACCGGACAAGTGTCAGACTCGCACTTGTCCGGTTTCTTAAGTTGTCAATTGACAATGACAATTGACAATGACAATTGACAATGACAATTGACAATGACAATTGACAATGACAATTGACAATGACAATTGACAATGACAATTGACAATGACAATTGACAATGACAATTGACAATGACAATTGACAATGACAATTGACAATGACAATTGACAATGACAATTGACAATGACAATTGACAATGACAATTGACAATGACAATTGACAATGACAATTGACAATGACAATTGACAATGACAATTGACAATGACAATTGACAATGACAATTGACAATGACAATTGACAATGACAATTGACAATGACAATTGACAATGACAATTGACAATGACAATTGACAATGACAATTGACAATGACAATTGACAATGACAATTGACAATGACAATTGACAATGACAATTGACAATGACAATTGACAATGACAATTGACAATGACAATTGACAATGACAATTGACAATGACAATTGACAATGACAATGTGCGGTGAAGAGGTTTATGATGAAGCTATTTAGTAATTTGTAATGGCCCGGTATTTTACATGGTTTGGACAGCCCTGGCCTAGGTAGATATTGTCCCTTTCGTTATGTTCAATCATATGACAATGTTTGGCTTGTTTAACAGGTTCGCAGTCCAATAATATGTGCCTCATGGGTGACTTCCCTGGTATGTCCATGAGGCATGTGTGCTTCATGGCCAGTGATGTAGATTATCTAAGTAGGTAGATTATTATTTCAATCACTGTGACACATAAAGTATCATGAAATAGTTGAAGAGAATGACGTAACTTAATATGAAACTTCATGAGCGTTAGGTGTCATTACTATGGAGACGTATACAAAGAAGATCGCAACTTGCTTCGTGACTGTGAACCTGTTATGTTCTTGACATGCTGATTGTGACCTGACCAGCCTGAATAGCATTATTTAGTCTTTGCCTTATGGCAAAGACGGTAATGCTAGGACGGTAATGCCCGTGCGCCCTGTGGGTCTTCCTTCTTCCCCTTCTTCAGGGGGCCCCGCAGAACCGACAAATATGCCTTTCGAGGCATATGAGTCTCATTTAAAAAATATATCTCACAAGAATGAGTAATTTATCAATTACTAGCTGATGCTCGCGACTTCGTTCGCGTGGACTTTATGATTCCGGCGTATTAATACAAATACGAACTAATTTAGTTACATAAGAAAATATTTGGGGCAGTGGGCAGTATTATACGTTAAAAGTCAACAAATTATTATTTTTATTTAAGATAGTAACCATAGTTAAAAAAAAAAAATCAATGGAGTCTTTCCTTCGGGAGCTAATATGAAAAGACCTGAAGCGTTACTCCTCGATAAAGCTACATTGTTGGCCATTTCGCATTCATCTGAAACGATTAGACAGGAATCCTGAAACATTTTCGCTTCGTCACAGTTTCGTGTCACAAAGCATGTAGGTGTTTCCGTTCTGTATAAATCGAGTAGAATATTGAACATTGTATTTGCGCCAGGTATTGCAGCCATATTACCTCTAGGCGGAAGGCCTAGAGGTAATATGGCTGCAATACCTGGCGATGCTGCTGTGAGATATTATTTTGGCGCCTGATTTCAGCGAGGAATCCTCTCGTCAGGTATGTTTTTCCAGCCCCTCCTGAATCATCTAAGAAAAACAGTTTACCCTCGTTGTTTAAAAGACTTTGCATCACAAAATCTTGCTACATAGCGTCCCGCAAATGCACGCATTCTTCTGGTTTGTGCGAATATATACCAAACGTTCCATTACAATTTTAGCGTACACGTCTATAATAAACTGACTAAACAGACCACGTTACCTTTATATATTATATATATATATATATATATATATATATATATATATATATATATATATATATATATATATATATATATATATATATATATATGTGTGTATATATAAGGTCCTAACTTATTAGTTGACAATACTGAATTGAGGATGCGTATTGCTTAAATACATCACATTACTAATGGAATTTCACGGCTAGCAATTATTATTTTTTTATTTTAAGAAAAAATAAATTATCATTTTATTCAAATAAATACCTTATACTGAACGCTTTAGTGAAGAAAAGTGTTTGTATAACAAAATTTATTTATCATTAAAACATGTTTAAAATGTTCTTTTTTATCTTTACATAAAACCGTCCTTGTTCACGAGTTCATACCAGTGCAAATGTTGGTAGTATCAAGTGCGCATGTGCAGTCTACCTACCATTCATACTTGCGCGCTGCGCGAACGGCGAAAGACAATCAGTCGCCGCTAAACTGAGTTTGTGAGCGCACGCGTGTTTTCTGCATTACCGGCCGGCGCCGCTACCGCCCGACAACGTAGTGCTCTTGCTCGTACGTTTTAGTTTTAGTGTGATTTGTTCAAATTTGCCATGCCAAACCGACGTTACACCAACCAGGAACACCTGGCAATGGTAATTGCGTACCGTGATAGTGAAGTGATAGTGGGGAGATTGTTCTGCAAGCGTAGAATCTACTAGAGCGAAGGCTCGGAACACGTGTCAGCAGGAACACGATTCTCACAGCTGTTTACCCTTCCGAGAACATGGACGGTTCGACCAACCTGCGGTGGACGCTGGTAGGACTCGATATCCTGCTGTCTTGAGGAGGAAATATTGGACTTTTTTAGTCAGCATCCGATGGCAAGTACCTCTGACGTATCTACATATCAGCTGCGATTGCGAGTTCTCGACATTTCAATCTACGCTATTGAATTGAGACCTCATTAGATCGAAAGAAAAAATAAATACTGTACCGTTGGTCTCGATATACCCTACATCTTGCCAAAACCGCGTCTGTTTATCAGCTGGCTGCACCACGTGCACTAAAGATCAGCTTTAACCCTAGTAGGTAATTGGTAGTGCATTGATAATAATGATACTAATGGCCGTTCGCTTATGAAAGACAGCTGTGAGGGCGATGACCTTGTGCTTCCGAGAAATCAACAGACATCGACTTCCGAGAAATCAACAGATTTGACGAGCTCGGTGGCGTAGTGGTCAATAACGCGGCTTCGACACCAACGCTCGTGGGTTCGATTCCCACATAAGACAAACATTTGTGTGCATGAACATGTCTGTTTGTCTTAGTCAGGGTGTTTTCTATGTATCATAAGTATGTATTTACAAAAAAAAAATGTATTTACGTATGTTTATCAGTTGTCTAGTACCCATAACACAAGCTTCGCTTACTTTGGGGCTAGATGGCGCTGTGTAGTTTGTCTGACAATATTTATTTATTTATTATTTATTTATTTATCGGCCGTTACGGCTGGCCCTCTACTTTACTTATTGGGGTATGTACGGAAGTTAGAAAGCTAGCTACATACCTATGCCGTCAACTCGTATATGGGCGATGACTTCTTTTATTTAAATACGGCGCGATTGAGTTTAGATGAAATTTTAGGTACCTAACTAATTTTTTGACAAAGTTGTTATTATGATTTTAATGTTATTGAATGTTTCTTTTGAATCTTTTGCAACAATGAGTCTTGCGGCCCTATAAAAAAGTAAAGGGGTATGTTTGGCTTACCGCGATCTTTAGATCCAAAGCCTGCACGTGGTGCATCCTGCCGACTAGCGAAAGAGACTCTGGCGAAAGAGAGGTAGGGTAAAACGTATTTGTAAGTTGCCTGAGTGGGGAATACCTCTACATCACAGAACATCGCAGCTAATTTACAATTCCATTGAGGGTCTTGTGTTCCAGCGAGTGAGTGAGGTCACAAAAATGAAAGGAGTTGCTGCGTTGGTAGCGGGGTTGGCGGGGGCGCGCGAGCGTTGTTACCGTCGCGACCGTTAATACGACTACGGTAACTACTTCACATGGAACATGTCTCCAGACAAGCAGGGGAGAGTGACTAAAGGATTAGGGAGAACACAAAAGATCCATGAGGGTCGACGTGTCACCGGTGCTGCAGCACTGGACCCACTCTAAGATAACTACTTCACATCAGGCGGACTGTATACTTGTCTGCCACGCGACGTGGTATAAAAAAGTTAAAAAGAGAGGGAAAAACAGAGTTCAACGCTCGCACGCGTCACCGTAGCTGTCATATGTGGCAGTACTTGGTCGTATACGTATCGTCGTACCTAACTAGTCATTATTACAATTTCATTCTTACGCGTGATGGTAAATGCGTAAGGGAGCAAGTTAGAATATTTTTTCTTGGTATACAGAAAAATAATATCATTTTAAAAACATTTTTATTTATGCAAAATTTCATTCACAATACGATGTATACAAGCTATAGATGCCAACCATATAGTATTGTCAATTAAAAGGTTAGGACCTTATATATATATGTATACATATACTAGCGGCCCGGTACGTGCTTCGCTACGTATAAAGTGAAATAATAAAAAATAAAAAAATTGAAACATCAAATTCATTTATTCCAACAAAAAAATATTTTATTAATTGCTAGCTATTTTAAAACTTTGGATAAACAATATTTTTTGTTTTTCCATTTTGAGCATGAATAAACAAACTGCTGGGGGTACCGTTTACCGTTTTGTTGTACTCTGGAACAGGCAACATAAAGTCGAAGCACGTCCAAAATGAAATGACCGCATGAATGACATAGTATGCTTGTACTGTCAACACTGAAAAAAGTTTCAATTTGACAGCACAATCCCCATCTGAAAAAAGTTTCAATTTGACAGCAAAATCCCCATTAACAAAATGATCCGCCATTTATTGAATTCATTTGTTACAAAAAAATGTGATAAATGAAGAACCGCTCTACCGATTTTGTGCAAACTTCACATAAACTATCTACTAATTATTCAGAATAAACCCTAAACATTTGGTTTGGATAGGTGAGCCCGTTCTTGAGTTATAAAATTACAACGAAAAGTGGCATTGATTTTTATATATATAGATAGATAGATTTGTTACAAAAAATGTGATAAATGAAGAACCGCTCTACCGATTTTGTGCAAACTTCATGTTTTCAACTCGATGCCATTTTCGTAACTGACGTCTCAGAAACCCATAGAATCAACACCCATATTGATATTATGACATTTCAACCCCATCGCACCCCCACAGGAGTGCTCTTGTGTCACGTTGATTATGTTAGATTATAAAATAGCTGTTGTTTTCGGAATCAGCGACCCGTTAAACCATAAAAACAATACCCTTGACGATTTTCAGAATTTTGAAAAATCCTGAAACACGTGTTTACTTATCTACAGAAGTGCTCGTGTAAAGTTTCGTATAAAATAGTCCAACTAATTTTGGTTTCCCATACAAACTTTGGACCCCCGTTTCACCGCCTTAGGGGTTGAATTTTCCAAATTCCCGTCTTAGTGAGCATCTACGTCCTGAAAGGAACCCCCATACAAAATTTGAGACTCCTAGCACTTGTAGTTTCTGAGATTTCGTGATGAGTGAGTCAGTGATTTTCTCTATAGAAAAATTTTCTTTAAACTTTAAATGACGATAAGTTTTTTATCTGACATCAGATTTCGATGAAACAAAGCCCATATGTTTGTTGTTGCTCAGGGATGAGCTTAATCTTTTAGTGAAAACCGCGTAAAAATCTATTCAGTAGTTTTAAAGATTAGCGAGTACATACAGACAGACAGACAGACAGACAGACAAAAAAATCAAAAAAATCTTTTTTGTGTTCTGTTACTCTTTTTTTATCGCCCACACCTATTTTTTGTTAATTTTATCAAATGTACAGACACGCGGTTCCTACTGTTTTATATGTATTGATGATGATGTGATATGATGATGATGATAGAAAGTGATATCCTTAAAAAAACCGGATAAGTGCGAGTCTGACTCGCCCACTGAGGGCGTACGTAGGTACGTAATTGTTAATTGTCAATTGTCAATTGTCATTGTCAATTGTCAATTGTCATTGTCAATTGTCATTGTCAATTGTCATTGTCAATTGACAATTGTCAATTGTCAATTGTCATTGTCAATTGTCATTGTCAATTGTCATTGTCAATTGTCATTGTCAATTGTCATTGTCAATTGTCATTGTCAATTGTCATTGTCAATTGTCATTGTCAATTGTCATTGTCAATTGTCATTGTCAATTGTCATTGTCAATTGTCATTGTCAATTGTCATTGTCAATTGTCATTGTCAATTGTCATTGTCAATTGTCATTGTCAATTGTCATTGTCAATTGTCATTGTCAATTGTCATTGTCAATTGTCATTGTCAATTGTCATTTTCAATTGTCATTGTCAATTGTCATTGTCAATTGTCATTGTCAATTGTCATTGTCAATTGTCATTGTCAATTGTCATTGTCAATTGTCATTGTCAATTGTCATTGTCAATTGTCATTGTCAATTGTCATTGTCAATTGTCATTGTCAGTTGTCATTGTCAATTGTCATTGTCAATTGTCATTGTCAATTGTCATTGTCAATTGACAACTTAAGAAACCGGACAAGTGCGAGTCTGACACTTGTCCGGTTTTTTAAGGACAAGGCTGGTCAGGTCACAATCAGCATGTCAAGAACATAACAGGTTCACAGTCCCGAAGCAAGTTGCGATCTTCTATATACACGTCTCCATTAATGACACCTAACGCTCATGAAGTTTCATATTAGGTTACGTCATTCTCTTCAACTATTTCATGATACATGATTCACATAACGAGGGCGAAGTGCCAATATCTTCTAACTATCTTCTAACACAGACAAAATTTCACAGAAAGTAAAAATAACGTTTAGTTTCCTGAAAACTTTAAACATTTGCATGGTGAATATACAAATATGAAAAGCTAAAGTTTCAATGAAATATAAGTTTGAAATATAAAATAGAAATTGATTTTAAAGTGAATGGCATAAAGAAAGTCTATTTCTCGAAAAATGTTAGATAGGAGGTATTGGCACTTCGCCGTCGATGTCACAGTGATTGAAATAATAATCTACTTAAATAATCTACATCACTGGCCATGAAGCACATATGCCTCATGGACATACCAGGGAAGTCACCCATGAGGCACATATATCTACCTAGGCCAGGGCTGTCCAAACCATATACAATACCGGGCCATTACAAATTACTAAATAGCTTCATCATAAACCTCTTCACCGCCAACAGCATATAACACGCCATCCAGCCCTGTCACCCCCAGTTCGCTACGCTTGTAGTTCATCTTCGGTCCCAAAGACTACGAGCCCGTTCCTAAATCCATTCCTATACTGTCGCTGTAAAGTGATTTTGGTTGGTAAGTTTGGAATAATTTGTTGCTAATACTTTGCTAGAATTTTCATCAGAAAATGAAGTAAAATAAAAAACGGGTTGCACTCCGGGAGTGCCGGTAGAAGTGAAAACTTGAACATTAACGTTGTGCATTTTGGAATGGTTAGGGAATTGCTATAGTTATCAGTATAGAAGTAGGTACTATCATTTATGTGGTAAAATACAATATTAATTTATTGCGCAATTTATTTATTTATTGTGTACACAAACATGACAATTTATATTACATTAAAAATAAACAGCAGGAGCAAGCATACATTTTCGCCGCGCGGTAGAAAGAGAGGGGGATATTACTTCCTCTCCTAGGCCGCGCGGGTCTGCGTCGCTGCGTTTTACGAATTTTCGATCAAGTCACGTGTCCTGACGCGAGTTTAACATTTTTTACCCATATTACTGAGGCTTTTCTAATCCCTATCTTTTGAGGAAGGCTAAGCTATATAACATTTTGCTACCTCCAATAAGAGCGGAGCACCAATGAAAAATGTTGCAAAAATGGAAAAAAAAAATATTCTTTTTGAGGCCTTCCGTTGCGCGCGCTGCTTAAACGGTTCAAGTTAAGCAACAATTATATAACGACGGAATTATTTATCTTTTAAAGATCTAGAAAAAAGTCCGTGAGACAGCATGCGTCTATCTTTTAAGATTGTCTCACTCACTATAACCTTTCAAATGGTAACCCTACGCTTCACTCTCAACGCTCTTTATCACGCAGACGTATTTGCGCGAGTCAGTTAAATCAACTAATATAAATGAGACCGCGCCTATCAATCACAGTGCAGTCACGCATTCTGACCATCTTCGGACATGTATCTTGTCGTGGCAATGAGTCCATAGAGCCTCTCCTAGTGCAGGGAAAAGTTGAAGGTTGAACCACGTGGTAGATCACCCATGAGATGGACGGACCAGATCAAGGTCGTAACTACTTATGTGCTCGGTTTGCAAATGTAGCCTGAAAGCTGTACTGAATGGGGCTGTATTACCAAAAACATCACTCATCGTGATTCACAATGATGACCACGACCACTCTGTCAAGAGTGTACCGTACGACTAAGAACTAAGAAGGAGATGTTGATTCATAATAGAGTGTATTTGCAAGTAATCATTTGAGTGCATAAAATTAGTAGAATCTTTGATTACAAGTGTATGAATCGAGCTGCCGTGTTATTCCAAGAAGTCGTGCAAAACAGCAGTGAAATTGCACCGTCCGCATCGTTAATGTCGAGTATTTTATGGGCGCTAGTATGAAGTTAAAGTACTGGTTGTATTACTATGCTGTGCCTTATTAATACAACCAGTACTGTTTTGCAAAAGTGTCGCAACTTTGAAAAAAAAATCGTATCTTAATTGCAAACAGTAAATGACGGGCTCGGTGGTCGAATGATTAGCAAAGGCCATTTGACTCCGAGGTTTGCGGATTCGATCCCCGTAAAAGACAAATATTTGTGTGCATGAACATAATGTTTGTCTTGGTCTGGGTATTTTCTATGTTATTACTATTTAAAAAATGTATTTAAATATAATATCAGTTATCTAGTGCCCCATACATAGTACAAGCTTTGCTTAGTTTGGGACTAGAAGACAGTGTGTAATTTGTCCAGGAAAAAAAATAGTATACCTAAGTAGTACAAATTTGAATAAAAATTCACATCTAAATTGCATCCAGTAAAGAGTAGGCTGGAGATTAAGGTCCTTAGTGCTGCAAAAGTGGCGCAACTTTGAATAAAAAATCACATCTTGCTAAGTGTGATTTTTGTTAACTAGTTACTAAAAAATCATTTTTTTTAACAACTAATAAAATACTAAATTCTATAGACACCGCGAAAATAGATGTGTCTAGCCGAATGGTGAATATGAACAATGATAATTTCTATAGATTCGACATACGCATACCACAGTATAAGTAATAATACTACATACAGTATGGCCACTCCATATCGCTCTCTCGTATCAGCCTCGCCATCCCTCTCAGACGAATTCGTATGTCGCCGCACTCACACACGCTCATTTCCCGCTCTGTACAGACGTCATTGTTTATGTTGTAGTTAACGACGCGACATTTGTATTGAGTGAGCGGGGTGCTCATACTAAATTACATCAGACAACGGTTTGTTGCATGGACTAGCTATAATTAGTTACGTAGGTTGGAACATAAGCTAACGCAATCCTTATCATATCTTATAGAGCGCAAAATGGCGGCACTTTCCCTCGCAGAATTATGAAATTAACTTTTTACCTATTTCAATAAATTTTCACAAACGTCAGATTCGTCGGCTTGCTTATGCGAACTTCTTGCGAAATAAGACAATTGGCTCTCATTTCGTGTGTTCGGTTTTAACGCTTAGCAGCATATCTATAGTCTAGCCCCAAAATAGACCTAGATCGCATTACCAACCTGGCTCAATTTGCTAAAGCTAATGCTTTATTACGTCATTGTCAATTGTCATTGTCAATTGTCATTGTCAATTGTCATTGTCAATTGTCATTGTCAATTGTCATTGTCAATTGTCATTGTCAATTGTCATTGTCAATTGTCATTGTCAATTGTCATTGTCAATTGTCAATTGACAATGACAATCCCCCGCGCAGGCGGCTTTCTCGCGCAAAGGCTCAGCCTAGCCATCCAGCGCGGGAACGCCGCCTGCATTATGGGTACATTACCCCGGGGGCCTAATTTGTACAGTAATTAGTTAAGTTTAGTTGTACGTATGATATTATATATTTTATAATATTTAGATATTATTGTCAATTGTCATTGTCAATTGTCAATTGTCAATTGTCAATTGTCAATTGTCAATTGTCAATTGTCATTGTCAATTGTCATTGTCAATTGTCATTGTCAATTGTCATTGTCAATTGTCATTGTCAATTGTCATTGTCAATTGTCAATTGTCATTGTCATTGTCAATTGTCATTGTCAATTGTCATTGTCAATTGTCATTGTCAATTGTCATTGTCAATTGTCATTGTCATTGTCATTGTCATTGTCAATTGTCATTGTCAATTGTCATTGTCATTGTCAATTGTCATTGTTAATTGTCATTGTCATTGTTAATTGTCATTGTCAATTGTCATTGTCAATTGTCAATTGTCATTGTCAATTGTCATTGTCAATTGTCATTGTCAATTGTCATTGTCAATTGTCATTGTCAATTGTCATTGTCAATTGTCATTGTCAATTGTCATTGTCAATTGTCATTGTCAATTGTCATTGTCAATTGTCATTGTCAATTGTCATTGTCAATTGTCATTGTCAATTGTCATTGTCAAGAATAATCTAATTCTGGGGGAAATCATATCCTCGCTATGTTATGTAACTACACTATCTATTATGGGATATGTATGGGGTTTAATAGATCCCAAGTGGGCTGTGCTTATTTCGGCACTGCCACAAAAAAAACATTATAGCTCCTGTCAAATAAGCTGTATAGTTAAAATCAAGATCTGAAACTTGGGCTGACCCCTTACCACCAACTCTTATTGCGATTCAATAACTGAATAGATTGCTTATGAATAAGCGAGTCTATTCAAGTTGAAATAAAGTCGCTTATTCATTGGTATGAATAAGCATTCTATTCAGTTATTGAATCGCAATAAGAGTTGGTGGTAACGGGGCTGTGCCGAAATAAGGCACGCGGCGGTCTACGCTCCCTCCGTCTTACGAATTTTCGATAAGTCCACGTGTCCTGACGCGAGTTTAACATTGCCCATCCCAAAAAGTGCACAACTAAATAAATAATAAGTTTTTCTATTGTATCTCTCAGTCGACGAGATCGTTTCAGCGTGGCCGTGGTAGACGACCTTCTTTATGCTATTAGCGGTGCATTAAATGACTATTAACTAATCTCATACTGAAATTTACACATTAAAAAACTAAACACAGTATCATAATGACAGTCTTTACGCACAAGCTATCAAAATAACTTTTTTTCCATTTCGATACTGCTTCAGCCCTGGATACAGGTATTTTAAACAGGTTGCAGTGCAAATACATTGCAACTTTGCAAAATTTTTCTACATAATCTGTGAACGCGGCGCCGCGCGGCGCGTCGTGCATGCGCACTACGCATGCTCGATCTGCAAATGGATTTATAAGTAAGAAATAAAGCTGTTAAATTAACTTCATGGTTGTATTTAAAATATTATTATCATATATTTCATGAGATTAGATAAAGTAGTGTATGAAACTGCACATAATTAGGTATTAAAATACTCGTGTGGTCTATTATAACATTCGCCTTCGGCTCATGTTATAAACTCACACTCGTATTTTAATAACCCTTATTATGCAACAGTTTCATAGACTACTATTTTCATCCATTTGGGAGCCATTGGTAACGTCGAAGAGGACATGCATGGCCGTGGCGGCCCACGACGGTCTTTTATACATGGTTGGGGGTTTTGTCGACGCAACCGAGACAAGCGTGGCTGTGTTCAACCCGCAAACGAATTGTTGGAGTGAGATGCCCTCCGCTATGCCTAGGACGTGGCTAGCAGGAGCTGCAGTAGTAGTCAACTGGCCTGATTGAGTGCACAAAAGATCCAAGACGAGGTCGACGTGCCACCGGTGCTGCACCACTGGACCCATTTCAAGATATGATAACTGGCCTGTTCCAAACAAATGCATGACTTCAGAACATACAAAGTGATAATAGAACTTATTGTGAATGATATTTGTTAAATAAATTGGTTTATTTCCTTCAGATTCGATCTATATTGCTAGTAATACAGACTTATATATGTAACTAGCGGCCGCCCGCGACTTCGTACGCGTGGAGTTAGTTATTTGCAAATAATTTTTAATTACATTCGAAAAAGCTAAATACATATTGAATGGAAAAAAATAAAAAAAGTTAAAAACAATCAATATCTAGACGAATTTTTAGAATCAATGAAGTCGACGGATATTATTTTTTAACCTCTTTGTAAAACCTAAAGTATTTTTATTGTTATAATAAAACATCCCTCCTTATAATAGTAAGTATGTAGTTGTTTTCAATATGTTTTATACTTAAATATCATTTAAAATCCTTCTGCCATAATTACTTTAACTTCAATAACATTGGATTTTCATACAAATTTCCAACCCCCGTTTTAACTCCAAAAAGGGGTTGATTTCTAAAGATATATTATTAGTACACCTCCATACCATCTATAGAGCAGACATTTTAAATTTCAAGTCTCTTACTTCAAAAACATAGGACTTTCATACAAACTTCCAACCCTCGTTTTAACCCCAAAAAGGGGTTGATTTCTAAAGATAAATTATTAGTACACCTCCACACCATATATAGAGCATACATTTTAAATTTCAAGTTTCTTACTTTAAAAACATAGAACTTTCATACAAACTTCCAACCCTCGTTTTAACCCCAAAAAGGGGTTGATTTCTAAAGATACATTATTAGTACACCTCCACACCATCTATAGAGCATACATTTTAAATTTCAAGTCTCTTGCGTCAAAAACATAGAACTTTCATACTAACTTCCAACCCCCGTTTTAACCCCAAAAAGGGGTTGATTTCTAAAGATACATTATTAGTACACCTCCACACCATCTATAGAGCATACATTTTAAATTTCAAGTCTCTTACTTCAAAAACGTAGAACTTTCATACAAACTTCCAACCCCCGTTTTAACCCCAAAAAGGGGTTGATTTCCAAAGATACATTATTAGTACACCTCCACACCATCTATAGAGCATGCATTTTAAATTTCAAGTCATTTACTTAAAAACATAGAACTTTCATACAAACTTCCAACCCCCGTTTTAACCCCAAAAAGGGGTTGATTTCCATAGATACATAATTAGTACACCTCCACACCATCTATAGAGCATACATTTTAAATTTCAAGTCTCTTGCTTCAAAAACATAGGGCTTTCATACAAACTTCCAACCCCCATTCTACCCCTTTAGGGGTGGAGTATCGTAAAATCCGTTCTTAGCGGATGTCTACACCCTATATGGAGCCTTCCTGCCAAATTTCAAGTTTGTAGGTGTTATAGTTTCTGAGATTTCGTGATGAGTGAGTGAGTGATTTACTCTTTTATATATATAGATTTTAGTAATAATAAAAATAAAAAATTAAGTTATTGTAACTTGTTGTTACATATTTAAATAAATTGTTTCTTTGGATATTTAAAGAACATTTTATTTTATCGTACTTAAATCTATTTACAACTAACTGACTTCGTACCGCCTAACAGTCGTTTCTGTATTTTTTTAATACTTTAGTCTGCTATTCGGGACACCGGGTCAGCTAGGCTATACAACGTGTAACTCCAAGTACGCAAAACCTCAAACATCCCAATTAATTTTCTTTTTATTATAAATCTATATCACTAAGTAATAATTTCGAAAAAAAAAAATCTCGATGATATATAACACTTTTGTTTTTACACTAATAATTCTAATATATAACACTAATAATTCTAATATTTACTGAGCTCTGTGGCGCTTTCTTATCAAAAAGACGCGCCAATCGCTACGATAGGCAAATATTAATATTAAAGAGCGAGCATCGCGTCGATGATGCGTAAGCGCTCTCTGCACGACGCTTAAGACTTTTTGGACGTGGCGGTATTACGTTTCCTACTTCCCTAACCTACTTCACATTTTCTCGCTTGATTGTCGAGCGCAGTTTAATAATAGACACGACAATTAAAAATAATAATAATTACTTTTCAAAAACAGTTACTTTAAAAATGGATGAAAATTATAGAATTAATTCTACTCATGTTTCTGAACAAACTATTTTTAGGTTTTGCGTACTTGAAGGTACACGTTGTATATAATTACTAGCTGTTACCCGCGGCTTCGCCCGCGTGGTCCAGGGGAGCTGCCACAAATTGACTTATAAGTATTATTACAAATCGTTTGTATTTTACTTTTTCAGTCATTTTTTAATTTTTTTTAAGTGAAATCCATTCAGTCGTTCTCGAGATTTGAGTGTGTGAGAATTTTTATATTATGGATAGATAGGCGCATATCATGTTATCTGTGGGTTGTGTCGGTATATATTAGGTTGGGGAAAAAGTCTTTTCGTATTTTATATGAAAATTCAAAACATTTTTTAATAAAGTTTATTTACATTTAACTAAAGTATGTAGGTGCCATTATGTTCGATAACTTTTTGCCATCTTGTAGGTAGAGACATGATCCCATTACTATATAAATTTTGGGACTTCTGTTCAAAAAACCGCGACAAGTGGTTTTGACAGTCTTCTCGTGATGTTAACCTGACATTGCCTAAAGAATTCTTAAGAGACCGAAACAGGTGGAAATCAGAAGGTGCAAGGTCAGGACTATACGGCGGATTCATTAACACCTTCCAGTCAAACTCTCTTAATTTTTGCTGAGTGGCTAAAGATGTGTGAGGTCTAGCGTTATCATGGTGAAAAATCACACCCCTTCTATTAATTAATTCCGGCGGCTTTCTCTCAACTTTTTGCTTTAATCTCATCAGTTGTTCACAGTAGAGTTCAGAATCGATAGTCCTGCCTGGCGGTAACAGCTCGTAATGAATATCTTCCCTTCCAATCCCACCATACACACAGCATCACCTTGTTGCGGGTTAACCCGGGTTTCGCCAGAGTCTGTGAAGCCTGGCCGGCCTTTGACCACGACCTTTTTATGCGCCAAAACTGTTTTGTGGTCAATTCCTAGTTCTTCAGCTACGTCGTACCTACTGATATGCCGATCTTGCTCCACTTTTTCAGAAATGGCATCCATTTTATCCGTAACAGGGCGACCAGAGCGACGTGCATCTTTGACATCAAAATTTCCGGATTGAAAACGCTTAAACCAAATTTGTGCTACTCTCACAGACACTGCACTAGGTCCATAAACGTCACAAATTTTTTTCGCAGCTTTCTTTGAATTTTTACCTTTTTTGTAGTAAAATTTTAAAATGTATCGAATTTCTTCATTAGATTCACTCATCTTGACAGTAAAAAAAACAAACGAAAATCACACATTTACCTAATTTGAATTTGGAATTATCTTTTTTAAAATTTAAACTTTTTAAAGATATCAAAACCTGCTAGATACAAATGGTATAACCAAAGAGATTTTATTACAAGTTCATACTATAATGCGAAAAGACTTTTTCCCCTACCTATTATATCAACGAATTTGTACTCTACCCGCCTATAAATATTATTAAAACTCACGTGAGACATTATACTAAATTAATTAAATAAATTAAACGGGTCATTCACGTCCTTTTGTCGGGAAAGCCGACTAGTTACAAAGGGTGGACATGTCTGGACATTCGCCCTGATGAAGGTCTCCTTTTGAGATCGAAACTAGTCGGCTTTCCCGACAAAATAACGTGAGTGACCCGTTTAATTTATTTAATTAATCTACCTGCTTATTTGTTAAGTATACCATCTTAAACACTCAAAGGTCGGTTGGAAGAGATCCATCTATAGGATAAGTCCGCCTTTGTACAAATTCATGTAAGCATCGTATTTGAGTGGAGCGAGCGGACGTTCATGTACGCCGAAAAGTCGCTCTTGGAGATGAATAAGCTCCAAAACCACTGAACCGATTTTGATGAAACTTGTCTCAATAAAAGACCTCGACATGCTTGAGGTTCGTGTCGAAAAAAAATTGAGATCGATCATGTCCATGATCATGATTGTCATGATCGATGTTATGGGGTGTAAGTGGTTTATCAACATCTTTAAACCAAAGTCAACTTCACCTGCACGTGGTACACCCTGCTGACTGACAAACGAAGCTCTGGCGAAAAGAGAGGTAAGGAGCGTAATTGTAAGCTACCCGACTGGGGAATGTACCTCCACCTCACAGAATACCAAATAGCCAAATAACAATTCCCTTGAGGGTTATTGTGTTCCTGCGAGTGAGTGAGGTCACCAGACAAGAAGGACATGCTGCGTTGGCAGCGGGGGTGGCGGCGCGCAAGTGATATGTTATGTTGCGAGCGTTAATACGGTTACGGTAACCGCTTCACAACAGGTGGGCCGTATGCTTGTCTGCCACCCGACGTAGTATAAAAAAATGACCTTAAATGATCATCAAATACATTTTCCATTGAAATCAATGGAAAACATACACTCTCCACTCAACCTCGATTTCGGCCCCGTGGGCTAGAATTCGGCCCCGTTCTACTGTGTTCAGCCCCCTTACCACCATCTCTTATTGCGATTCAATAACTGAATAGATTGCTTATTCATACCAATGAATAAGCGACTCTATTCCATTTGAAATAAAGTCGCTTATTCATTGGTATGAATAAGCATTCTATCCAGTTATTGAATCGCAATAAGAGATGGTGACGAATAAGCGACTAGAAAGAGAAAGAAAGAAAGAAAGAAAAACATTTATTTGCTCATTACACAGCACATGATGTATAAACATGTCAACAAACCGATAATATATTAAAAAGAAGAATATTAAAGTACTGTGGAATGTCGCAAAATGGTCCCAACTCAGCATAAAGACCAAAATCTGCAACAGACTCGGCGCTGATTTTCAGTTAGGACCAGTTGCAATTGACTCTATTCCATTTGAAATAAAGTCGCTTATTCATTGGTATGAATAAGCATTCTATCCAATTATTGAATCGCAAAAAGAGATGGTGGTAAGGGAGCTGTGCTATTTTTACAATATTTTTGACGAACTCGGTGGTCGAATGGTTAGCAATGACCACTTTGACTCCGAGGTCGCGGGTTCGATTCCCGCACAAGATAAACATTTGTGTGCATGAACATGTCTGTTTGTCTTGGTCTGGGTGTTTTCTATGTATTATAAGTATGTATTTACAAAAAGAAATGTATTTACGTATGTTTATCAGTTGTATAATACCCTTAACACAAGCTTCGCGCTTAATTTGGGACTAAATGGCGCTGTGTAAATTGTCCAGAAATATTTATATTTATTTAATAAAGATACTTACGACAATAATCATTATCATTTTACCAAACATATGCAATCATCATCATCATCAGGTCATTTTAGTCTCCACTAAAGGAGAGGAGACCCTCTCTCGGAGCACGAGGAGCACGACCCTCTCTCGTCCGTCCTAGACGGAAGGAGGATTTGGCCTACACTCCCCACGCTGGCCAGACGGGTTGGGGAGGCCTGACCGATGTTTTATAATGTATTTCCCCTAGTCGCCTTGTACGACATCCACGGGAAGAGACGGAGTGATTCTATTCTAGTCCGCCGGAACCCACACGTTATCATAAATTAATTTTATCATTTATGATAGTAACTTTAGATAGTACTCAGGCATGGCGCAGGATTTCAGATATCACAATATACATCATTCAACATTACTCTACATTTATGTGTGTAGATACAGACTGATGATGATGATGAAAAAAATATGCGACCAATCTGGAAGTATACCTACCCTTTTAAATAAAAAAAAGTTTTTTCAAATCGGTTTATAAATGACGGAGTAATGAAATAACAAACCTAACAGTGGGCAGGTACAGGCTGATTATGATGATGATGAAAAAAATATGGGACCAATCTGGAAGTAGGTGTACTCTTTCAAATAAAAAAAGATTTTTTTCATAGCGGTTTATAAATCACGGAGTAATTAAGCAACAAATATTTTAAAAAAAATACAGCCGAATTGAGAACCTCCTCCTTTTTGGAGTCGGTTGAAAATCCTAATATACTGCCACATGATGTATAACGTGATACATACAACAGAGAGAGAGAGCTTATTTCCTAAATTGCTAAGCTATTTATACTAACTTATTGTGGATAGACAATCCAACCCGTGGTATGGTAATTCCGATCAATCTCATTCACTCAACGAGATAGATATTCGGTGGGCATTGCTATTCCTCGACGTTCAAAAGTCGAGTGGGTCAGATGGCATTCCGGCAGTGGTGCTGAAGCTGTGTGCTCCTGAGTTTTGTCTTGTTCTTACGCGACTTTTCCACTTCTTATTCCACCAGGCTAGTTCCGTCATTATGGTAGATTGCGAAATTGCATCCTGTTCCCAAAAAGGGTGACAGATTAGACTCTACGTATTAGTCCTATCGCTGCTACCTCCATTCTCTCCAAGGTAATAGAGCGAGTGATTAACAACCGGCTTCTTAAAACCTACCTAAAAAAGTACGACTTGATAAACGACTATCAACACAGCTTTCATCATGATCACTCTTTGGACGGCCAGTTAGTCTGGACATGGCGAAGGCGTTCTATCAAGACTGACAACGTAGTCTTGTTTCGAAGTAGCCTGCATAACGGTCTACCTGAAGGTTTATGCGATTGGGTCGCTAGCTTTTTGTCCTGCAGAAGCATTAGAACCGTTGTGGATGGCAGTTGCTCCGATACCGCGGATATTAATGCTGGCGTCGCACAAGGTTCTGTATTGTTCCCGACGCTATGACCATTGATATGATAGATAATGTTATCCATTGGTATGTATCAATGATATGTTATCTATTGACGTCATTCACTGCTATGCCGACGGCAGCACTGGGGACACTTATTACACGAGCCGCGTTAATATTCCCCATACTCTGGTGGAGGAGAGCCGCGAACAAAACAAAACAAAGTGTCGGAAATCGAGAACACATTGATAGAGTGTCTGATTGGGGCAACAGAACCAACACAAAGAGATAAATTAGAATGTGAATCTATATAATGAGAGAGGAAAACCAAAAATGAGTTAATTGGTATGTGTGAGAGACGATATGGTCATAGGTAAATATGGGGGCCTAATAACGGTCAATGGAAGAAAAACAGATACTGCGCCGACTCCAAATCCTAAATGATAGTGGTAACCTCGTCAGAATCCATTGCGTGATTATAAAAATCCTCGGCTTATGAGAACTATTTATTTGGCATTGTGCCAATCGCTGATCCTGTATTGTGTTGACGCTTGGGGTGGAGCCGCTAAAAGTCATTTAATCACATTAGAGAGATCCCAGCGCAGTATTTTAAAAGTAAGCCTTTTCCGTCCCTTTATGTATTCCACTTCACTGCTGTATCAGGATGCAGAGGTGTTGACAGTCAGACAGTTATTTATCCAAAGGGCAATTCTAAGGATCCATAAAAGCGCAAAGCCAAACAGTATGCAGGTATCTGATTCGCGACGTCGCAAAGATAAAGTATTTATCACACCTCTATTTAATACTTATTTCATCAATAAATTTCTTTGCTTTATTGGCTACTTTCTCTATAATAAGATAAATAAAACCACAAAGTTAATTTCATTAAATAGCCATCAGTGCAAAAAATCAATCTTTCTATATTTATTGACCCTTACATATGACAAGACAGAAGAATTGTTAACTATTGTAAGATGAGTGTATTTGCAATAACTTTTCTATGTGGGTATTTTTACACGATATAAATTTATTTATATATATTTGATATGTATGTGTATGTGTATATGTGTATATGTATGTGTGTATATGTATATATATGTATGTATGTATGTATTATAATATATAATTATGACGTAGGGTATTTATTGCATGTGAATGTTTTATTTAGGATTATATAAATTCTTGTAATTAAGTATTTTATGTACTAATTTACAAACAGTTACAAACATTCCTTTTTTCACAGCATTTATGATCCATGAAAAGACATATTTTCGATCTAATCTGTACGAATTTTTAATGGCACAAGTGTTGTGTTGGAATTAAGTATATCTATTTTACCGGATAGTGCCATGCACTTGTGCTTGCCTTGTTTGCGAACAGCAAATAAGTGTCCAAGATTTACGATACACACATGCCTTGCTTGGTTGTGTGGAGCGTCTTAGTGTTCATAGGTACAATACACACTACAATTTGGATAAATTATAAATTTTATTATATACATCTCAACATCATTTTCTCTCACTCGATCAAAAACACTCACACTTAAATTCCCACAAATTTTGGAATGCACACTACAATTGCAGCATTTCGTATACTCCTTCACACCCTTTCACTTTGACAGTCAAAATAACACTTCATGCTCACTTAATTTGTACTTATATATGATTACTGGAGAGCACTGGTGCTATAAATACAGGTACCAACCTAGTTATGGCATCAGCGTCCAAATTTGTATGCTTATTGTGCCGCTCTAACGGTTCTACCTAAGAACTAAGAATAATATTGTTATTTAGTTGTCAACTATTTTCAACAGTTATGTGCACACACAATGTATTCTTGATTTTGTAATGCATGCTTATTTATTAAATAAAGATTATTATTATTATTATTAAAAAACTAAATAATAAATAAATTATTTATTAAAATCCACAACAAGCAATAAGTTCCCGATCTTATAATATATGGTATAGGCGGTACATAATAATATAATCATGTCATATAATACAAATGACACATACCTACTTACTGACAAATTACTTGTCTGTGGAAGCTGGTGCATCGTGTTAGGTAAGAATACCTGTGTTACGAACCACCAGGCCTCCACCTCTGGATGCGAAATAGGTACATTTATTTACATTAAATACATCTTTACAATTATCATAATTACAATAACATTAATATAATTTGAGGGTGAAATATAATCTGTGTTTACAATTTTCATGAGATTCAGGATAACTAAGATACCTGTATAAAATAAGTATATAAGTAAATTATAAACAAGTTGTTGTACCGCATGCAATAAGAATTCATCGATTTTTTACTTAAAAAAACGTAACGTAAAACTAAATCAACATTAATAAAACCAAAAATGCAAGGGTCGCTTGTTTGGCACCTTAGCGGAATAATATTGTTCACACTTAGCGTTAGAAGTCTATACGGGTTTAGATATCTTCTAAAGAGTTGCCAGGCCAGTCGACTACGATCGCCGCCTGTAGACGATTCGTAGTTATTATATTAGGTACAGTGGGGGATAGGTCACTCCAAGTATCCGTTTCCGGGTCATACACGAGTATGCTGCATTCGCAAAAGTTTTTATAGACTATGGCGTATAGACGGCCATCGTGGGTCGCCATGGCGTTAATCCCTATATACGAAGTAGGCATCGGCACAGGCTCCCAGACCGAATCGTTGAGTCGTTCCATTAAGTGTTTATGGGTAATTTTCGCACCGCCGACAGCATAGAGAACATCGTTTACCACGGTCACCTTCATACCGGACCGGGTTTCCGACATGCTGGTTACTTGCTCCCACTTATTCGCGGCGGGTATGTATCTACAATACAAAGTAAGAAAATAAAAAAAAGAAAAGATATGTTTATTAACATCACAATATGAGACAATAAATTGATACTATACCCAATAACAAATAACATTTCAAACAACATAATTTTGATGTTAATTTGGCCATCGCTAATTCTGTGTAATACACACAGCGCCGGTATTCTGCGACAGTCAAATGGTGCCGACACGAACCTCGTCGGCCGAGGTAGGTATGTATGCCTTTCAAAAAATCACTGCATCCAGGACAGTTCTCCACAACACATACCGAATAGACCGACGGCATCGGATGGCACAGTGTGTGGCACAGACGCTACTCTACGGATAATGTCCAATTGACAGCTTGACACATCACCTCCCTACTGCTTCCATGTACATGTTATTATAAATACATCACTCATTTATTCACAGATTCAGGTGCCGGAGATACCGTGAAATACCTTGTACATGACATGAACCCAAGGAGATAATTTTAACAACATCCCTAAAAGTTTTCAATTGGCAATAGTCAACTTATTATAATTACATACGAATTTGCCATTGCCGACCCTGTAAAAACTTCTTCATAACCTTTTTGAAGAATTCCATGTTGTTGTCTCCTGGGACAACCACGATAGTCAGTTCATTCCGCAGATTTAGAGATCGTGGGAGAAAGCCTTTCTGAAACTACACAGTGCAAGGCCTACAATTCGATGGGTCTGATATGTCGCCCTTTTTGGGCGTAGGGTGCAATTTCCGTATGAAAAAGCGGTCCCCAACCAAACCCCGCTTCCCCTCCTTTGGGGTTGGCATCAACCCGAACTTGCGAGTCTCTCGCCCAGTGAACGAACCAGCGTAGACGCACTTTAGCCGCCCTATTATTTCATCTTGCAAATGCTTTCATCAGAGGCTACAATAAAAGTCGTATGAGTAGATAAATTAATTTTGTTAACCTTACTGACCTCTCAACAGACGACAGGGCTCCATCAGCGTTGTATCCACCTACAGCATACATCATCCCACCTAGTGCCGCAACGCCATGAGACTGCCGTTTCTCGGACATACTAGCGACGGCCCTCCAGCGGCCTTCGCGTGGGTCCAGCGCCTCCACCGAACTCGAGTATGCGCCTCCATTAACTATACCACCAACAGCGTACAGTACGCCATTAAGTTCAGCCGCGGCCAGGTTTGTACGTCTATGGATCAAATTCGGTCCCGAAATCCACAAGCCCTTTGCTAAATGGTATACGTCCACGCTTTGCAGGTGATTAAGACCATAGGTATCTGGAAAAAAGAGCACCTCATTTCAGTATACCTTTATCTAATGAGTAATCAAGTACCCTTAAATACTTCTAATATAATCAGCATAAAAAGAAATTGTAGCAGCAGACCAGTGGCTCACATTACAAGTTTTGGAAATGACATGATCATTGCTGTAAACGCTTCTGTCGTTGTTAAATCACATGCACAGACATATGAGTTGTCAACCAAACTAGTACAGAATCAAGAACTTGACGTGTATATAAGTAGGTAAAAGCTAACCTCATCTGCACGTGGTATACCCGCCAGTTAGCAAACGAAGATCTTTTTTTTTTTTATACTACGTCGGATGGCAGACAAGCATACGGCCCGCCTGATGTGAAGCGGTTACCGTAGCCATATTAACGCTCGCAACTTAAAACTCCGCCGCCATCGCAGCGTCTCCTTCCCTCCTGGTGACCTCACCCACTCGCAGGAACACAACAGCCCTCAAGGGAACCGTTATTTGGCTGCGGTATTCTGTGAGGTGGAGGTACATTCCCCAGTCGGGTAGCTTACAATTACGCTCCCTACCTCTCTTTTCGCCAGAGCTTCGTTTGTCAGTCAGCAGGGTGCACCGCGTGCAGGTGAAGTTGGCTTTGGTTCAAAGATGTTGATGAACCACTTACACCCCATCTGATCTGATGGAAATGTGGTGGGATGTAGTGATAGATATTGAATTTGATGCAGTCCGACCTTATTGAACTGCAGCCTAAGAACAATTCCTTCGAGAGTTGTCTTCATATGAATGGATGAGACCATCAGAAAACTCAAGTGCCTGATTAGAATTACACTCACACACAAGTAAGGTTACGCTCGACCTGAATACGAGGAGCCTGGGCCTTTATACCGCGCAGTCGAATACGCTGTCTCTTGGATCTCCACCCTCGCGAAGTTAATACAATAATTAAAGCGGATACACTATCCTCTAGACCTTCTTCTGCTGTAGGTGGCTGACCGGAGAGCGAAATATCTGTTATCCCGAGAGACTGCGCCGAAATACGTTGAAGAAATTGCTTAGCTTATGACGTGTGGACCTTGACTTGACTAGCCATCTTTTTCAGGCTAATCTGTTAATGCCCAATTTGTCATATAACTGGCTGTCACATTGCCAAGAGGTCAAATACCAAAAGCTTTTTTCCTCCTAAACTCTAAAACTCCTACTATTTTATTCTGATTAAATTCCTTGTGACATCCAAAGCAGCCGTAATTTTACCCCCGGAACTGCAGTGGACTTGAAGGTTTATTGCCTTTTTTGGTGGTCGGTGCTGTTAATCCTGGCTACACAGGAGATACAGTGGTGGCGATGTTCGGTGGGCCCCGTCCCGTATGGTATGCCTGCCATGTAATCCAAAATAGGTAGAGCTATTGAAAGCTATTGAAGAGCGGTTGAAAGGCTCCGATACCAAAAACAAGTAACCAAATCCCACTTTACATAATATGTACATTATCAATATGTATTGTAAATACAGAGTAATACATCATTCATTACAGAATTTTATTGTAAAATCTGCAGAGGAGCTACAACAGCCGACGCAGTAGTTTCGTTCCTACGGCCGCTGCCTTACAGTCTTTTTATTCGAAATACTACCTTTACTCCCTCCTATGAAGTATAAATGGCCGCCGAAATGTGCCATGCCAGCTGCTAAGTGACCGTTAGGTACTTTAGTGACAGTCTTCCATGGACCGGTAGGAAGCTCGCAGACCTGAATTTCCCGGTCGCCGTTTGCCTGCGTGCTCACAACGACCAGTGCGGGAAAGGTAGAGGTATTGAGAGAAGTGAAAGCAGCGTTGAGTTCTCCTATTACAGTCTCGCCAATCGTCCTCGGGCGATACCAAGAGCTGCCAGTAGCTAACTGGGTACGTTTCGTCTGCGATTGCACGTGAAAGGCTACTGCTCCGAGAAGTTGCTGCAGTACGCGTTGCTCAGCATTGATCAATGGTTCAGCGCGTGCACGCGCTGTCAAAACATCCACCGGCAGTAGTGGCAGACGCACGTGCTGCATTAGTTCAGTTAGGTGCTGCATCCGCTCCTGCAATACACCGCCCGCAGTAATTAATTCAGAGTCAGTTTGCTCGATATGTTGACATCATATATATCTACTACATTTATTGTTACTCGTACACGTTTGAATGAACATTTCCAAGATTTTGATTGTTTAAACATGAAAATGAAAGTATTAATGATGAGAACAGACGGATGAGATATGACGGATCTCAATGACTGACTAAGTGATAAATAAAAATGTATCCAGTGTCAGTTATTAAGATCTCTGTTCAGGCCGGATTTCTTCCCGGCCGAGGTTCTCATCAACTGTTGTCGTACTCTTCACGTCGCTCACCTCTGGTCGGTGCTGTGTCCAACGTAGCACAGCATCGAGCACGTACTCTTCTTTAGGCACTACGAGCTTTTTCAGCAGCGCTGTTAGTTTGTCGGGTGCCAGCGCAAGAATTTCATCTCCCTGGTGCACGTCTTCAAAATGACAATTGACGAAAGACTCGGCGGCAGTGGCTAGTTTGTGACATGTGTTGGTTTCGGCGAAGTCACGCATTTGCAGCACGTTGTCTGCTGTCAGTGCTGCCGTCAGGAAGGAGCAGGCTTTGTCACGCACGCCATCTACGGCCAGCAATGTCGCTGCCGACAGCAGCGCCTGCGCGTTGTCGGCTGTCACCGACAGGGATTCCGGCGAGTAAATATATTCGACGACCGCCTGTAGCGCAGCAGGTTCCACGTTCTGCGTAATATACAATGTTTTAATGCTTTTGTCACCATTTTTATATGTAAGCACCGGCGCGGCATTGGCCTTCATTTGACAATCAGCGTCGGTTGTGATGTTATAACAAGAGGGCGAAGTTTTGGAACGAAATTTCTTGGGCAATTTGATCTACACTACTTTGCGTGCTTCCGCCAGTAATTAGTTCATGCAAACTGTTGCCGCCCGGTCCCCACCCACTACCGTTAGTAGGTGCATGCGACTGCTGTAGCTGCTTTGATCGTCTCTGCTCCAGCTACTGCGGTCGTCTCAGCGAATCTCCAACATTTGAAACAGAAGAAACTAGCGACTGCTGCGGCCCTGACCGCCTGACTGCCGTGGTCGTCTCTGCGACACGTGTTTCGCCTCTACGCGAGGCATCCTCTGGCGATCTGGATGTTGATGGTTAGCAACAACCTACAAAAAAATGTATAGCGGAAGCACGCAAAGTAGTGTAGAAATTGCATATAAATTTGACTTCCGCAAAATAACACCTGAATCAATTAACTACGAAATTTCTTATCGCACGTTACGAGAATGGGCGTTATGAGATAACGACATCCGTGATTTGATACCACAGGTTTGATATGTATTATCACATCAAACTTGTGGTTACATGTGATTACCTGATAGTAACTGTCTTCAGTTATGAAGTCAATAAAAATCGAACCATAGTAGAACAAAATACGTCAAACTCGAGTAAAGTCGGTGAGGAGCTCGACGGTGTCGTTGAGCGCGTCAGTCTAATTGATCACGCATGTTAAGCAACGTAGACCGTAGCCAGTCTACGGGTTTATTTATCTCGAGCTCCTCCGTGTTTTGGAGGTCTCGTTAGGCCGTCGGACGTCGGTGACGCTCAGTCTTTAGACGACAGTCGTTAAACCAAGTCCGTGGGTCTTTGGGCAGAAAACACTGGCCTCCGTCAACCCGCGTGGTGGAGAATGCTCTAAACCCCTTCGATTGAGCGGAGACCCGTATCTCAATTACATGAATTTGATTGAGATGGAGGGAGATAAGGAGGAAGGAAGGCCGCGAGAAAGTTTTAACATTTAAAAGGGTTCCGTATTCAAAAAGATTAAAAAACACTGGGTTAGAAGGGTTCACAAACCTATTACTGAATATTAATTTGACGTAATAAATCAACGTATAACTCAGTCACAGCAACTAGTGGTCTGGTTTTGCTAATAATTTATTGTTAATTGTAAGTTTATGAACTGACCTGTATTTTGATTACGGGATTCATGCTGTCGACGGAGTTTGTGAATCTACCGAGGAAGTAGGACGAGGCAGCCGCCAGCACGGCGCGGTGCGCCCGCACGGGCTGCGTCTCGTCTGCTGGCTTATCCACGCCCTCCGGCTGTGCCTGAGAAATTATGCAAACTATTGAATTGTCGATAGGTACGTATTTTTTTTGTGACGAGTCGGGTGGTAAACAACCATACCGCTCTATCTTACATACCAAAAATATCTAATCTCTCCTTATGTGAAATTTTAAGTCACAGTTACAGAACGCTGTTATATTTCGAAAACCAATTATCTGATAAAGATGTCGATATGAGACATCGCGTCTACAAAGTTAAGGATGGTAAAAATTACCTTTATATAAATGTAACATTATTGTTTCTATATTGATAAAACTTCTTTTAATTTTGGGGTATAAGTGGTTCATCAAAATCTTTGAACCAAAGCCATCTTCACCTGCACGCGGTGCACCCTGCTGACTGACAAACGAAGCTCTGGCGAAAAGAGAGGAAGCGTAATTGTAAGCTACCCGACTGGGGAATGTACCTCCACCTCACAGAATACCGCAGCCAAATAACAATTCCCTTGAGGATTGTTGTATTCCTGCGAGTGAGTGAGGTCTCTAGAACGGAAAAAGATGCTGCGTTGGCAGCGGGGGTGGCGGTGCGCGAGCGATATTTTATGTTGCGAGCGTTAATAAGGCTACGGTTAACCGCTTCACATCCGGCGGGCCGTATGCTTGTCTGCCACCCGAGGTATTATAAAAAAAAAATATTCTATAACAATAGACGTGACTGTAGAGTCTGAAAATTTGAGTGCTTTATGTAAAATTATATTTATAATATAACTGTCAGGAGGTGTCCTATTTCATAGTTTTTCCCAGAAAACAGAAAAGTCTATATTATTTCTATATCAATATGAATCCAGTTTTTACTTTTATTAATTCAAAATTGAATGATACAAAATTATGAAACATGTGTATTTTTGTGAAGATACAAGTAAAAATGTATCAAGATAATTAATTTTCCCTGGAGAACATTTAAAAAGTAAATCGATAAGGAACTATTGAAAAATAATATTTATTCATAAAAAATACAAAGTTCAAATGGTAGATAGTAGCTACTCAGTAATTGTAGGCATGTGAAGGAAAATAATCATCATCATCATCAGTATCTATCCACTGCTGGATAATTAGCCTTCCCCAGTGATTTCCACCAAATACGATCCTCCGCCTTCCGTATCCAGCCGCTTTCTTAAGGTCATAAGAGAAGAGAAAGATCGCTTCTCTGCTGAGTTCCAACGGCTCAAGTGAAGCTCCCAGCTTAGGATCGTCAATAATCAGGACTGCACGCCTTGGCAATGAATCAAGGTAGTTTGAGAACCCAAGGGCGTCGCCAAGGGGAGGGGCAGCTGCCCCCCCCCCCATACCCCCATAGATTCTATTTATTTATAAGTTTTATTTATTGTACAGTCACGAACTCGTGAAGCCTTACACGGTGGTCTCTGAACCGTTATTATTACTGCTGTAGATGTAAGGCTCGTACTACAAGTGAAAAGCTTTATGAACTCTCGACTTATACGACTCTCTCACGACGAGGTCACCAGAAAGAAAGAAAGGAAAGGCCGATCCGTTGCCAGCCTATACTCGGCTGGCAACGGATCGGCGACCCCTTGGTGTTGCTGATCTCTATGGGTGGTGGTGATTGCTTTCCATCAGGTGACCCACGTGCTCGTTTGACTCCCTCTCATGTAAAAAAAAGATTTCTAAATAAATACCCATACCTACCTGCAGGCTAACATCGCAGAGCGTTCCATCACGTCGCATCTGGGCCAGCTTGTCGGCCATCTTGCTCCGCATCTGCAAATATTTATTTATTTATTTATTTATTTATTTATTTATTTATTTATTTATTTATTGGCTTACCAACATTTGTTTCACTACAGATACAATTATAAGTAACAAATACACATAACATTGACAAAGCAAAACAAACAATTAAAGGTAAACACCACATACATAAAATAACACATGAGACAACAACCTGATGGAGACGAAACAAAAAATGCAAATTTCAAGTTACACTATAAAGACAAGACAAATGAAGACAACCACGTTGCACAGTTGCTACAATAATATACTTATAAAATCAAATCAAAACAACAGTAATTTTTAACACAATAAAACGTTAAGGAGACAATAGTACATTGGTCAGCGTAGGCTGGACCGTATAACTTTGTTAAGTTTGGCGAGTGAGTCAGAGTGGACATCAATCATCAAATAAATTCCAAGATAATATAAGATAAATAGTCCGTAGTGGATAAGGACCTCAAAGAAGCCCAAATCAACAAAGAGACGACCCAGGTCCGAGCTGCCTGGAGACGTATGATAGGGAGGGCCGACCCCAAATAAAATGGAAATGGGTCAGGAAAAGAAGATAAGATAAATATACTTGGGCTACGTCTACCTCGGACAAGTGATATAGCTTGGCCGGGTAACTTCAACAAAGAGATCGATAGAGGCATTCGAGTGGCCTGGGCAGGGACTCTTCGGGACATCCTCACAGCGCAAATACTGCAAGCATTTAAGACCGAAGTCTTCCGAATCTGTGCATCCTCCCCGCCATGACCTATGGTGCAGAGACTTGAACTTTGAGCGTTTGGCTGGTCCATAAATTGAAAGCCGCACAGCGCGCGATGGAGAGAGCTATCCTCGGCATTTCACCAAGGGACCGAATCCGGAACGAAGAAATTCAATAGAGAGAACCAAAGTTTTCGACATAGCTCTCAGAGTCAGCAGGCTGAGTGGCGGTGGCCTGGCCACATCTGCCGATGGCAGATGGGGAGGAAAGTCTTGGAGTGGAGACTTCGTTTGGAGCGACGAAGCTTCCCCCCTCCCCCCCCCCGCTCTAGATGGACCGATGACTTCAAAGAAATGACCGGAAGCGACTGGATGCGGAAAGCGGAAGATCGCATATGGTGAAAGGCATCAGAAAAGACCTATGACCAGCAGTGGATAGACACAGGCTGATGATGATACTTAGACATTCGGCGGGGTGATCCCTCGGGGATTGTTTGTTGAACATCAGTCTGTTTTTTTTATACTACGTCGGGTGGCAGACAAGCATACGGCCCGCCTGATGTGAAGCGGTTGACGTAGCCATATTAACGCTCGCAACATATCACTCGCGCGCTGCCACCAACGCAGCATCTCCTTCCCTTGAATTCATTCACTCGCAGGAACACAACAACCCTCAAGGGAATTGTTATTTGGCTGCGGTATTCTGTGAGGTGGAGGTACATTCCCCAGTCGGATAGCTTACAATTACGCTCCCTACCTCTCGTTTCACCAGAGCTTCGTTTGTCAGTCAGCAGGGTGTATGTACCGTGTGCAGGTGAAGTTGGCTTTGGTTCAAAGATGTTGATGAACCACTTACACCCCATTTCTATATACTGCTGGATATAGGTCTTCCCTAATGCCTTTCTCCATATGCGATCCTCAGCTTTCCGCATCCAGCCGTTCCCTTGAGATCATTGGTCCGTCTCGAGGATGGGGTTTGTTGATACTTACAAATAAATTCTCGGTATCAAACTATGATTAGGCCAGGCCATTTTTTTTTTACTACGTCAGGTAGCAGATAAGCATACGGGCCGTCTGATGTGTAGCAGTTACCATGCCATATTAGCACTCGCAATTTTGGTATTGCTCGCGCGCCGCCACCCCCGCTCTCATCGCAGCAACTCCTTTCTTTCTTTCTGATAAGCTCACTCACTCGACACAACAATGCTCAACGGAATTGTTTTTTAGCTACGGTATTCTGTGAGATGGAGGTACTTCCCCAGTCTGGTAGCTTACAAATACGCTGTACCCTACCTCTCTTATGGCTGAGCCTCTTTCGCTAATCGACAGAATTCACCACGCGCAGTTCCATCAAATCTCGGTATCCCTCAAACCAATACTCTTTGGCACTTCCTACATCACTGATCTCGTAAATTATTTACAAACATGCTATATACCAGTCGATCCGAAAAGTCCATCGTGTTAGTCCAAAGTCCAAGGAATATATTTAGGAAGCAAGTATAATATATTAAGAAACACAAGATACAACTCATACAACTACGCGACACGACATTTTATTATCACATCTATAGAACGACTGTTTTTTTGATAACAAACGCGCGAACAAAAGTTTGATGATAACAAACGCGCGATTCGCGCGGGGCATTGCGCGTTTCCATACTACCTACCGGAAATATTGATTATTAAAAAGTATATAAAATTGACGTGTTGGGGGCTTTGGACATTTTTCATATTTTATTCCATGACTTTTAAATTTGCTTAATTTACTAGGTATTTTCGTCATTAATAACGGCCATTGTTATCCGGCAACTGAATAATTATGTCCTTCTTAATTATTTATACTTGTTATGTAAGTTATAACTTTTGTACAGGCTTGTAAACGTTCAAAGCTGCCCCGTAGCGGGGCTAGCCTTGAACATTACTGGGGCAGTTTTGAATCAGTATTTTAAAATGAAAGAAATTATATTTTCCAACATATATTTATCATATAATTTATTAACAAATATTTTAAATGAAGGGTACAACAGCTAACAAATTTTATTATTATTAGAAGATGCAGTAGAATACATAAATATATAGGTAAATTTCTGCCCATTACGGACATTATTTTGCTTAGATTTCCACAGTGATTGTATATCTAGATATCGAAGGAATACTCGAAAGTACTCTTGAGGCAAATGTAGCTCATCTAGTTAAGTACTAGTACAGCCCCCTTACCACCATCTCTTATTGCGATTCAATAACTGAAGTATTGTAATTGTTTGTGATGTTATAAGAATTCATTGTTGACTACGGAACTCTAAAAGGGCCACTTTCAGCAATAACACGCGAAATGTCTACATAATTTTACGGAGGTAGCGTACTTCTACATGTTAGCATTTTGACTGTTGAGTAAGTGATCTAAATATTTTAATGGCTTTTTGTAGGACCATAAAGTTTGAATTATTCTACATAATGTGCTGTAACGTACATTAAGTGATGTAAAACATTTAGCCATGAAAGAGTAACAAACAACCATAAATCTAATCCATCAAGCATGAACAACTATAAACCACATGTATATATCTATCTAATTATATGGCTACGGTGACCGCTTTACATCAGGCGGGTCGTGTACTTGTTTGTCATACGACGTAATTTAAGAAAAAACGACATTAAAACTATCAATTTTATCGGGCAATGGAAACGCGTAATCACTCTTTTGTGTTATCATTAAAATATATAAAGTATAGGCAACTAGGCATTCTCTTCCCACATGTTGCTAACACCACGTTACAAGTTTGGTTGTCAAAATTTGTCATTATCCATACAAAATACAGCCGATGACGTCACCTAGTTCCAAACACGTAACCTACCTGCCACGAGACGAACATGCCCCGTTTGGTTGTACCACGGTTTATTATCGTATTGTAGTCGTTCTATAGATTTGCTTGAAGAATATTGTGTCGCAAGTTCTGCTTACTGTATTTCTAAGTAGAATATAGTTACGTTTAATTCCCAGTGTATGTTGTAGAGACGTCAGTCGAATACATAATTAACATTATTATTGTAACTTCGTGGATTTTTGACTAACAAAAGGACCCATTAACAGAGGTACACTTAATTTATAAATACATACAGTATTAATTGCATAGCGATGGAGTTGTATACTGAAAGCTCATGACAGATGGCAGCACTGATACTGTTGCTGAAATCTGCCACAGAGTACAACAGTAAAATTCCAATATCGGCTCTGCTGTGGAGTTACATCAAGAAACTAGCCCGCGACTTCGTCTGCGTGGACGTCGTTTCCGTGGCAATAATATAATTATCCGCGCTAAAAAGTATTCCACCATAATAATAAATATCTATGCGACAAACAGACAAATCAGTTTCTCTAAGATTGAGTATAAGTAATAGTACTAACGTAATACAACAATTTTTTTAAATGTCACACTGTGTTTGTCTTTGTAATTAAATGCTTCATACTGTCAATATACAAACACCACGCACCTTAAGGCAGTTAAACCACAGTATAAGTAATAGTACTACGTACAGTATGGCCTCTCCCTGCCGCTCTCTCGTGTCGACCTCACCTCCCCAAGAGACAAATCTGGAACAGTTTATATGACGCCGCACTCACACGCGCTCATTCGCGTTCTGCAGAGACGTCATTGTTTATGTAGTAGTAAATGACGCGACATTTAATGGAGTGGCCGGGGTGTGGTTAAACGTAAGTGGCCTCCCGCACCTTGGATGACAACTATGACAAGTGATATTCGGTTGGCAATGGGTCGCAGAGATCGTGCGTTTCGGCGCCATAAAAAAATCCAATCCGACGCTACTTGGACAGCTTATAGAGATACAAAGAATAGGTGTAATCACAGATGATACGTTATGTTAAACGCCGCCATATTCACAGCAATGTTTCATCAATCATCTGCGGATATCTGGAAATTTCGGGCATCGCTGGGGATTAGTAAATCTGCCAGTTTCAACGCATCCTCTATTATCAGCTTGGACGATTTCAATAAACATTTCTCTTCTGTTAACGTTTTGGATCCTCCAATCAAACGTCAGTCTTCACTTCAATGATTATATATAATTATGTCGCAGCCAAATGGTAGAACCGCCACATTACAAAACGGCTAACTTTAGGCAGATTGCATTTAAATTATCTTTTGGTTAGGTATGGATAGGTTTGTGTTATTATAATCGTAATTAGAAATAGCCAAGCTATTTGATTCTATTGTTATAGTATTATTGGTGATGCACCATCAGGTAACAATTCGGTCGTGTAATCATATGATAAAAAGGCAAGTTGAAATAATGGCTCCGCCAATTTTTTAAAACAGCTAGACGTTATGTAATGCCGCGGATTTTACGAATTGGCTGCGACATATATATATATACTAGCGACCCGCCCCGGCTTCGCACGGGTGCAATGCTGATACTAAATGTACTACAGAAGGTCTTTGCGCTTTGTCCTATCCAGTCCTTCCCCAGTTATAGGCACACGCCGCCGGCTCCGCGGCCGGTACCGCCACAGCCGTTATGTCCCTGCATTTTATATGTGTAATATCTTCTAAACTATTCATTTAAATTACATGCTGTGAAGGGCCATATTGATCTATATTAAATGCGCAATGTATTTAAGGTACTTAATTGGATAAGGATTAATTCTGTATTGCTTAAAATCGCTTCGTAAATAAGGCATTATTTCTTGTAAAAAGCAAAGGATAAAATAACGGTTATTGTGTGTTACCACTAAGAGATAGACATATACCATCGCGAACTTTTTTGTAGACCATTTTAAGGTGAACAATACTGTACTACATTATTTTGATCTATCTCGTTGGGTTCAGCCAGCGTTTGCAATGAAAGAGCAAAAAAATGAGTTTATTTACGACATCACATTAGAAACCTCTAAATTATCAGTGTTTTTCTACTATGTTATGCATATATTATACATATAAACTATCCAGTTGAATCACTCTATCTATTAAAAAAAACCGCATCATAATCCGTTGCGTAGTTTCAAAGATTTAAGCATACAAAGGGACATAGGGACAGAGAAAGCGACTTTGTTTTATACTATGTAGTGATAGGTAGTCCCGAAAGTACCGAAAATACCGGAAACCCTCATACTAATGAACCAGTACCTACCGAAATTCAAGATTCTGTGTATCGGTACCTGTTCCACTAAAGTTTTATTGTCTTTATTTCAGTTATGCTTTGTTTATAGATGCAAACTGATCTGTTCGACAAGCTCGCCCAAATGCGGCTTGATGAAACGCTCTGCGACGTCCGCCTGCAGGTATGGCTAGTGAATATGTAGTTCAGGACCGATGGCTTAACGTGCTCTTCGAAGCACGGAGCTGACCTTCTCCGTGCATCGGAGGGCACGTTAAATCATAGGAATTAAATTAATATATTAATAAGACAAGCTACGAACGACGCTGCTTAACTTTGGTGATCGATGGACTTTCCCAAACTTTGATCATGGCATTATGGTCTTGTACATCTGGTACCAGTATCC
The DNA here is from genome assembly GCA_937001555.2 of Hypsopygia costalis. Lineage (NCBI taxonomy): Eukaryota > Metazoa > Arthropoda > Insecta > Lepidoptera > Pyralidae > Hypsopygia > Hypsopygia costalis. The sequence goes on from OW443355.2 coordinate 5,219,394, forward strand.
GCGTAGCGTAGGTGAGAAAACTAACTGAGTGCATCAGACCATAATCAGTAGAGCGTGAACCAAGATCGACGTGATGGCATTAAAATCACCAAGTACCACAATTTCAGCTGAAGGGATCGGATAGAAAATATTATCAGTCGTCATTTGTAAGCGCTCTACAAAACTCTACAAGACCTTTTCACCATTAGCAAACACCATTAGCAAACACCATTAGCAAAACCCTGTAAAAGCACGCGTAGACATGGACGTGATCTTCGAAGCCTGTGCGCTTCCAGAGAATTTAATGAATGTTTTCTGATGGTCACCAGGAAACTCCTGAGGAGGTGCTGTTAGTGCATGGACGTTGCTTCTTCTGTTACTAGCGTCTTCTACATGCGTTACAATACCTACGAAAACTGCATTAAAACATACCGCTTAAGTAATTAGCATTTTCTAGTGGGTCGATTTCTTTAGGCTCAGCCGGCAGGTGCGGCCGAGCCAGCAGACGAGCCGCAGCCAGTGCGAGCGCACCGCGCCGTGCTGGCGGTCGCCTCACCCTACTTTCTCGATAGATTCACAAACTCCGACGACCGCAACGCTCCCGTGATCACAATACAGGTCAGTTCATAAGTTTAGTACTTAATTTACTAAGGCAGTTAGGAGTGTGCGAAACTTATTAACTTTCGTCTAAACCTAATACTTTTTTTTATATATGAGGGGGGGGGGGGGGGACAAACGAGCATGTGGGTCAACTGATGGAAAGCAATCACCACCCATGGAGATCAGCAACACCAAGGGGTCGCCGATGCGTTATCAGCCTATACTCCATTCTTTCTGGTGCCCTCACTTACACGCAGGAACACAAAAACCCTCAAGGGAATTGTTATTTGACTGCGGTATTCTGTGAGGCGGAGGTACTTCTCCAGTCGGGCAGCTTAAAAAATACGCTTTGCCTTATCTATTTTGCCAGAGCCTCGTTTGTCAGTCAGCAGGGTGCCATTCACCACGTGCAACTTGGCTTTGGTTTAAAGATGTTCATGTTCATCAACCTCTTACACCCCAAAACTTCACTATTATGTCTGAAAAACAGTAAGTTAACTTTTTGTTGCGCGCGTCTCTTAGCAGCATTTCATGAGTGATCTAATAATAATGATTTTAGAAAAAAAAAAACCGACTTCATTTGACAATTTAAGCGCAGCTCATTGGTGGAATACCCCGGGAGACGCTGGTGCCCGTCTTCCGGGAGAAAAGTTATTGCATCACACAAGATTCCTTAGTCGCCTTGTACGATATCCAGCGCAGAGCAATGGAGTGGCGCAATTTTATTTTGCCGGCAACCACACGGCAAATTTAAGGGTTACCCTCGATTTTTCAGGGATCCCATCATCAGCTCCTGACTTGGTGAATATGAGACCACCTAGCAATCTTATCCTTCCAAATAAAAAAAGAATTTTGAAAATCGGTTCACAATTCGCAAAGTTTACTAATAACATACATACAAAAAAATTCAGTCGAATTGAGAACCTCCTCCTTTTTTGTACTCTGTTAAAAATGAGTGGTCGCTCCCTTAAGATAATACTCGTAAACCTGCAAGAATTATAAGAACCATAACCTATTTGTGCACATACTTTACCCATATAATAAGATAATAACTATACATAACATTACCATGCAGAACGTGGAGCCTGCTGCGCTGCTGGCGATCATCGAGTATATTTACTCGCCGAATTCTCTGTCGGTGACAGCCGACAATGCGCAGACTTTACTGTCGGCAGCCTCGCTGCTGGCCGTAGACGGCGTGCGTGACAAAGCCTGCACCTTCTTGACGACTGCACTGACGGCAGACAACGTGCTGCGAATCCGCGCCTTCGCCAAATCGAACCATTGCGAAAGGCTAGCCACTGCGGCTGAGTCTTTCCTCAACAAACATTTTGAACACGTATGCCAGGCAGACGAATTTTTAAAGCTAGCACCTGACGCACTGGCCGCGCTACTGGAACAGCTCGTGGTGCCTAAAGAAGAGCACGTGCTCGATGCCGTGTTACATTGGATACACCACCGGCCTGAGGTAAGCCACAATGTGATAACAGTAGCTGGGAACCTCGCCCGGCAAGGAGCCGGCCAGTGTAAAACGCCTTTACATAGTTCGTTTTATGTATTTTTTTGCGTATAATTATATTTTTATTCATCATTACCATCATCAGGTCATTTTAGTCTCCACTACAGGAGCACGACCCTCTCTCGTCTGTCCCAGACAGAAGGAGGATTTGGCCTACACTCCCCACGCTGGCCAAACGGGTTGGGGAGAAACATTTTTATTAAATAATATCAATAAAATTAATCACTTTTTGCTATTTTTACATAATCTTCGTTCTTTCTTTCGCTCTTTTTTGTCAATGTCGTGTTGACTAAGTGGGATTACGTCAGATTATGTCTACCAGCTACGTTCATATCGCATTTACAATTCTTGCGCATCTCAATCCCGGCAAAATGTTGACTAAAATGATTTCAAGAGTACGAAATCGTCGCACAATTGGAATTGCATTGGAAAGAAATTGAGATTGAAATCGTATTAAGAATAGACCTGCTCAGCGAGGATCTGACACGACCACCACTTGGTAGGTTGCTTTTATATATATTTATTTGCCACTGGGCAGTGGGCCGTTAAGATATGTGGCGGCCCTACATATCTTTTATGTTGCTTAGCAACGAGAAGAAAAACACTCACGTCAGATTGTCCAAGATTGTCTTTGTATTGTTTCGCTGTGCTTGTATATTATGAAAATTTATTATTAATTTGTAACTCATTAGGCATTAATTACAGTTTGCTATTAGAAGTCAGTTTATTTCTTACTCTCACTCCTTCAAACCCATAAATCTCCTAAAGATACATCATATCTTATTCTGTTCTCGAGGTTTTTCTCTCGTTCCGGCATTGTACTATTACTTTATACTGTGGTTTCGGTAATAATATAAAAAAAAAATCAGAGTTTTCTTTTAAAAAAAAAAGAAATATTGAAAGAAACGTGTAGACTGATTGACACTGACAGTGATATACACATTACTGTCCAACGTTGCCCATCTTAATAACACTGCTTTAACACCCACAATGGATCAAATCTTTGTTTTGGTTTCAGGTCTGGTGTTACGCATCTTCTAAGTTCTAAAATTACTCTACATGGGTACTTTAATTTTCACTTGACGTTGGCAAAGTAACATATTGCCTTAGGGGTAAAAAAAAAAGTAACATGTAATAATAAATTCAATTTAAATACATAAAAATTACGTGTCACGTTGTTTGTCCGCGATGGAATCCTAAATTATTGAACTGATTTTAATAAAATTTTGCACACTGTGTGCAGTTTGATCCAACTTGAGGTATAGGATAGTTTATAACTCATCAGAAAAATTAACGTAAAGATATTTAAAGGCGATACATAGTTCGCCTGGCCAGCAAGTTAATATATATAATGGAAGATTATGATGTCGACAGATCGAGAAAACTGACTCAGTAGACAGTGTACACATCATTAATGAGGGTGGTGTTTGCAGGAGCGGAAGCAGCACCTAACAGACCTAATGCAGCACGTGCGACTGCCATTACTGCCGCTGGAAGTACTGTTAGTGCCTACACGCATTGAACCATTAGCCAACGCTGAGCCACGCGTAAAGGTGCAACTTCTCATGGCACTGCAGTTCCACATAGATCCCCCAGAGATACGTGAGGCGGCAGCGGCAGGCAGCGCTTGGTATCGCCCGCGCATGGTTGGCGTCCATCGAACAGAAGTTGCCACCGCTGCTTCCACTTCTCTCGCTGCCTCTGGCTTCCCAGCATTGGTAAATACAGCTTTCCACCATACGTTTCAGTTTAGGAAACGATTGTATGTGTAGCTTCTGTAATATACTGTCTGTTTTATAATAATAAAATAAATATTCTTTGTCATATCATCGCTGATCTTCCTATTTTTTTATATTACGTATTTTTATCTTATTTTAACTGCCCTATCCAAAATTTTTGGCGAAATTGAGATATTAATTGCGGGCAATCCACTTTTGAAGACGAACCGATCGGTCTAATCGTCGTATTTGTATCTTCTACCGTTAGATAGCATTTTGTCAGTTAGACGTTACAAGGCATCAAACAGAGCGCTCAACCGAACTAAGCTTGTCCTGTAAAATCATGCCACTACTACTTAGGGGCCATCCATAAATTACGTCACACGAATTTCATGATTTTTGACCCCTCCCCCCGTCCTTGTCACAGTTGGTCACATTTGTGAGACTCCCCCCCTCCCTAGTGTGACGTCACATATTTTGAAATTTTACACCTAGAGTTACAAATGTTAAGTTTTTCGTTAATAGTTCAAAGTTCGTGTTTTAACACTTAGATTATAATAGATTTTGAAATGTTACGTCACAAAATTTAGGACCCCTCCCACCCCCTTGTCACACAATGTCACACCTTGTCGACCCCTCCCTCCCGCTTAATGTGTGACGTAATTTATGGATGGCCTCTTAGGGCAGTTATAAAGATCAGCGACGATATTACACACTGCCATCTAATCCCAAACTAAGCAAAGCGTGTATTATGGGCCCTGTTAATATGTAACATATTAACAGTACCCATAATTTTATACGACAAATTGTACGACAGCTATGTTATATGTTAATATATAACATAGCACTCGTACAAATTTCTGATTTAGTTCATACATAATACAAACCTGTGACTTCATAACCTAGTAGCCTATTGTATGGAGCGTTTTCGGGAAAGAGATTCGTGCTTATGACCAATTAAAGCTTATTTGGCCCTTACCTTTTTTGTTTTAAAACAAAAAGAAGCCTTAACCTCATGCTTAAGCGAGTTATTATCTTGGGCCGCAAGTCAAAATAATGTACGTATAGAAGAGCTGCGCAACAAATTAACTGAGCTGTTCTGTAATGGTGAGTATTTCAAAGTGTCGTCGGACTTGTTACAACTAGTCTGCGGCCATAGAGTTGAGGTCATTCAGTTGCGACGTGATGGCATTACAAACTGGGTCCGAGACCCTTTGACAAAATCTGCCTTACGCAAGATAACACTATCAAATGAGCATATCTTTAGCTCTGAGAAGTTCACTGTGGCACTCGACAAAGCTGGTGGGGTCAAGAAAGCCTTTCTGCTCCTGAATAGACCAAACAATTCCAGATCTGCTCCGCAAGCAGGTCCCAGTAAGCAACCACGCTATCCCTCACAAGGGCCAGCTCATTTCCGTAGACCCTCGCAGGGTACTAACCGTGCTGGCTGCTCGCAGCAGCAAAGCTTTTATCAGCCCTCGCAGGGCTATCGATACAACCGTCCCTCGCAGGGAAATGGTCAATCTCATGCTGACCGTCGCACGGTCTCTGGCACAAGGGGTAAATTTCGATCAGCACGAGGCGGTTGATAATGCAACAGACCACACGATTCCGACAGAGGAACTAGGAAAAGAGCTGGATTTCAAACGGAGCAAAGTACAGCTCACAAGAAACGCAGATATTGACTCGAGGAGGTTCAGAGCCAGTCGTCTAGCACTATATCACAAACAGTGGCAACAAGAACGAAAGCCCCGCCTTTTTTGTTACGCATAGAAGGGTACCGCATACCCTTTATTCGAAAACCTCGCTTAATAACGCCAAATTTAAAAGGACTGCACCGCACAAGAGAGTCCATGAGTATGACACAAGCTGTAAGCTAATGAAGGAACAAGGGATTCTAAAATCAGTCCAGATTGCGCCAAGTTTCCTATCAACAATGTTCCTTACGCCCAAAGGCGACGGAACCAATCGCCCAATTTTCAACCTAAAGGCTCTGAACAAATATATTATTACCGAAAGCTTCAATCTTATAAACGTTTCTCAGATTCCAAACTTTCTTCAGAAAAACGACTGGCTGTGCAAAGTCAATCTGTCTCAGGCGTATTTTCATTTGCCCGTAGCCAAAACGCACAGACGATTCCTACGCTTGGTATATCAAGGGGAATTGCTGGAGATGACATACCTCCCCTTTGGCCTAAGCACAGCGCCGAAGATATTCGCCTCCCTAACGAATTGGGTAGCCCAAACGTTAAGAGAACGAGGGTTACGAATAGTCGTGTACCTCGACGATTTCCTAATAACCCACCAAGACAAAGAGACCCTACAGTCTCATGTACAACTTTTATTAAACCACCTACAATTCTTAGGGTGGGAAATAAACTACGAGAAGTCCCTGACAACACCACAAAAATGTCTAATCTTCCTAGGTATCCTCTGGAACCTCATGGAAGGTATGGTTAAACAAAAAAACGCTACCAAAAGACAAAGTCTCGAAAATTGCCCAAAAAATATCGCTACTACTAAAGCGCGAAAAGACTTGCCTAAAGAACCTACAGAGCTTAATAGGCCTTCTGAATTTCGTAAGTTTCGTGATCCAAAACGGCAGATTGCATTATCGTGCACTACTTTCATTCCTCAACTCCATACTAGACATGCCTGTAACAAGGGTTTTCCAACTCCCATCGTATGCCCTAGAAGATCTGAAATGGTGGCTACTCAATTGTCACCAATCCTCGAAAATAAACCTACCACCGCCAAGTCATTTCGTGACCACGGATGCTTCCGACATGGCTTGGGGAGCGCAACTAGACGGATCACCAATCTCAGGATTATGGACGGAGCAAGAAAAATATCTACACTGCAATATAAAGGAGATGATAGCTATCTTAAAGATTCTAGAACTACACGGCTTTCATCTGAACCAATTCACAATATTGTTTCAGTGCGACAACCGAACTGTGGTGTCGTACATAAAAAACCAGGGCGATCAAAAACATTGATGGACGTAACATACAAGGTATTCCATCACCTGGAAGTACACCAAATAGATCTGGTGGCACACCATATTCCGGGTCTGTACAACAGTCATGCAGACCATTTATCTCGACACAAGACTCCACCGGAGTGGCACCTATTACCCCATTGTACGGAAACGATTTTTAAGAAATTCGGGACTCCAGTGGTGGACCTATTCGCTTCGAAACGAGCATATGTGGTAGACAATTATGTGTCAATAGACCTTTCCGATCAAAAAGCCCTTGCCTTTTCTCGCCCTTGGAGTTATCCTCTAGCATGGATATTCCCGCCACCTTACCTAATACCGAAAGTGCTCCATCACCTCAACTCAGGAACCGGGGACTACCTACTGGTACTCCCCAGGTGGAATCGAGTATTTTGGAAAGCAGATCTAAAGTCTCGAGCAATAGCAGCCCCTTACACGATCACCAACCTCGACCAGAAACTGATAGACACAGCAACGGGGCTACCACCTCCAAAAGTACATCAGATGACTCTAGAGATATGGAAGTGTGGGGGTGGACAAAAAGTTTAACAAACTGGGGAACAGCACAGTTGCAATTATTGCAATCTTCTTGGCGCCCTTCTACTAGAAAAACTTACCAGGTAGCTTGGAAGCGGTGGCTGACATGGACTAGAAATTACGGCGTAGATCCCTCGAATGCCACTGGATCTATACTTGCTAGATATCTGGCAGATTTGTACCTAATAGATAAACTTTCATATAATACTATTTTATTGCACAAGTCGGCAATAGCAACATTATGTAACGCAGAAATAGCAGGACAACTAAGTTCACATGCCCTGGTCAAACATATTCTTAAGTCAATTGCAATACACAAACCTGTAAGCCGAAAACCTCCCGTTTGGACATTGATAAGAATAGTACCAATTGTACTATTCTTATCAACGGCTAAGGTCATTGAAAATAGCTTATTTTCTGTGTGTCGCCATACTGCTACACTTCTGATATTGTGTTTAGGCAGACGTGTTCACGATTTAACACTACTCGCCGTGGACCATGATCATTTCATAGATAACGAGGATAATTTAATTTTATGGCCAATATTTGGTTCCAAGAATGATAACACTAATCACAGATAGTCTGGCTGGAAATTGACAGATAACCAAGATAACAGGAATCTGAACCCTCGATTTTGGGGCAAGAAAACTGTTCAAGTCCTTGATAACAGACGTAAATTATCAAAAAGTTCAAATCTTTTTGTGTTCATTAGAGGCGCATCAAGACCCGCTTCACGTACAGTAATCGCAGGGTGGATTAAGTCGTTACTATCAGAAGCCGGCATAACCAATACACCCGGAAGTTTTCGCTCGGCTACGGCCGAGGCTACGGCCATACAAAATGCAAACATGTGGCGTCATAATTCGGTAGTCTTTTGTATGGAGCGTTTTCGGGACAGTATAAAAAATGTGATTTTCAAATTACCATATCTCGAGAGATTTTTGTGCTATCGAATTAATTCTTTCACCTATGGTTATATTATGGAGACGCCCCTACATACCAAACCGAAAAAAATGTTAGTCAAATAGCCTAATGATTGTAATTATATCATTTTACTAATTTATTAGTTTTAGTATGATATTTGTGCTTAATAACCTAAAAATTCTAATTAATATTTCCTAAAAGTGAAGTAGTTGTCTACTTCAATTTTATGAATCAACTAATAAAGTACTAATAATTTAAAAAATACAGTAACCGGCCGGATTATTTGCAATACTAGCAAATTAATGTATTGCCAATTTTGTTGTAATATTTGTGCTTGAATTCGGATTTTACTCAACATTTGCTAAACATTTGAAGTAGACAAAATACTAATAATCTTATATATATAAAAATCAATGCCACTTTTCGTTGTAATTTTATAGCTCAAGAACGGGCTCACCTATCCAAACCAAATGTTTAGGCTTTGTTCGGACTATTTAATAGATGGTTTATGTGAAGTTTGCACAAAATCGGTAGAGCGGTTCTTCATTTAACACATTTTTTGTAACAAATGAATTCATTAAATAGCGGATCATTTTGTTAATGGGGATTTTGCTGTCAAATTGAAACTTTTTTCAGTGTTGACAGTACAAACATGTTGTTATGTCATTCATGCGGTCATTTCATTTTGGACGTGCTTCGACTTTATGTTGCCTGTTCCAGAGTCGGTACCCCCAGCCGTTTATTTATTCATGCTCAAAATGGAAAAACAAAAAATATTGTTTATCCAAATGTTTTGATTTATGTTTTAAAATAGCTAGCAATAATAAATAAATAAATATTGTCAGACTAATTACACAGCGCCATCTAGCCCCAAAGTAAGCGAAGCTTGTGTTATGGGTACTAGACAACTGCTAAACATATGTAAATACATTTTTTTTTTGTAAATACATACTTATGATACATAGAAAACACCCAGACTAAGACAAACAGACATGTTCATGCACACAAATGTTTGTCCTATATGGGAATCGAACCCATGAGCGTTGGTGTCGAACACGCGTCATTGACCGCTGCGCCACCGAGCTCGTCAGAATTAATAAAATATTTTTTTGTTTGAATAAATGAATTTCGTGTTCCAATTTTTTTTTTATTATTTCACTTTATACGTAGCGAAGCACGTACCGGGCCGCTAGTAATATATCAAAGATGCTGTACTCACTTGATTAAGTAAAACGACAGTGTACTAATCACGTATTATTATAATACTAGCGACCCGCCCCGGCTTCGCACGGGTGCAAAGCTGATACTAAATGTACTACAGAAGGTCTTTGCGCTTTGTCCTATCCAGTCCTTCCCCAGTTATAGGCACACGCCGCCGGCTCCGCGGCCGGTACCGCCACAGCCGTTATGTCCCTGCATTTTAAATGTGTATTATCTTCTAAACTATTCATTTAAATTACATGCTGTGAAGGGCCATATTGATCTATATTAAATGCGCAATGTATTTAAGGTACTTAATTGGATAAGGATTAATTCTGTATTGCTTAAAATCGCTTCGTAAATAAGGCATTATTTCTTGTAAAAAGCAAAGGATAAAATAACGGTTATTGTGTGTTACCACTAAGAGATAGACATATACCATCGCGAACTTTTTTGTAGACCATTTTAAGGTGAACAATACTGTACTACATTATTTTGATCTATCTCGTTGGGTTCAGCCAGCGTTTGCAATGAAAGAGCAAAAAAATGTGTTTATTTACGACATCACATTAGAAACCTCGAAATTATCAGTGTTTTTCTACTATGTTATGCATATATTATACATATAAACTTTTCAGTTGAATCACTCTATCTATTAAAAAAAACCGCATCATAATCCGTTGCGTAGTTTCAAAGATTTAAGCATACAAAGGGACATAGGGACAGAGAAAGCGACTTTGTTTTATACTATGTAGTGATTAGTGTTTATTAAGTAATTCTTACATATATACCATATATCAGGGTTTCCCAACCAGGGGGGCACGCCCCCCTGGTGGGGCGTAGAGGGATGTCAAGGAGGCTTGAGACGTTATTGTTTTCAATAGAAAAATTATTTCAATGCGTTAATGAAGTAAACACTGAAATTACTTGGTAGAATATGAAGTAACCACTGTAGGGAGAATGCAAGCTCAAGTATCTCACTAGTATTGTCACTATACTCCCTAGTACTCTTATAGATTGGTTGATAAAAACGTTTTAATTTAGTCAAAGTTCATTTTGTGATTCTTTTTGTACAAATTACATAAAAATAATGCGATTTTTTTTTTGTAGGTACATACTTACTGAAAAATTAATTGGGGGTACATGAAAATATTATTTGTGATCCGGGGAGCCTTGATGTAAAAAAGGTTGGGAAACCCTGCCATATATGGTTCCAATAATACGTATACAGCCCACTTAAAAACATCCTGTGTACAAGAGAGGTAGTAGGATGCAATGAGTTGTCGTACGTTGTGCCTCGCTTTTATTATTATTATCTGATGGGAGAGGGGCACAGTGTGATCTCTCATTCAAGGTTATACCTATTATTGAGACGGCCCTACATATCAAATCGAAAAAAATGTTGGTCAAATAGCCTATTATATACCTTTTAGAATTTAGTGTAATAAAAATAATAAAAAAAGCGCGGTGAAAAAAGCTGGAAAAAGAACAAAATTTGTTCTTTAATAATAATTAAAATTAATATTTTTAAAACTCATAGTTATTAAATAAGTATGAGTTTCAAAAATATGAATTTTAATTATTGTCGCGGTCCTGTCTCGAAGAAAGGAACCTTCTAGAATAGTCGCCGCATACTTCGCTGCAAGCAATATTGACCCGTATGTCTACTGACATAAGGTTCATAACACTATGACATGAAAATGTTCGAGACACGTTCCGAAGGGAAGTACATACATGTATATACGAGAACATTCGAGAACGCTTGCCGGCGAATATAAATAGCGATCGCCGCGGCGCACAGATGAGTTCAGTTTGGACTTCGGAAGAGTTAACTTCGAGCGAATCTACCTGCGAGACAAGTGATAACCTACGACCTCAGCGATACTATTGGACTTCGATTTGACCTGCGATTTGGAATCTTCGTGTGGACTTCGTGTTGTGAAGACCTGCAGACCAGACCCTGCGTGAATAAATCCTTGCAAGTTGTCATTGGCGTTTTACATCCAAATCCAGAACCCTAGCTCGTAACATTATTAAATAACTGAGTTTCAAAAATATTAATTTTAATTATTATTAAAGAACAAATTTTGTTCTTTTTCCAGCTTTATTCACCGCGCGATGTCGACGTCGTGGAGCAAGTCGCGCAGGACTGTACGCGCGGCTTCCTGCGGTGGCGCATGCAGCCTCGCAAGAGAGTGCAGGTGGTGAGTATGCGAGAAGTGAGCGATCGAATAAGGGGTGTAAGAGGTTCATAAACAATCATCAATCTTTGAACCTAAGCCAACTTCACCTGCACGCGTAACATCCTGCTGACTGACAAACGAAGCTCTGGCGAAACGAGGAGTAGGGAGCGTAATTGTAAGCTACCCAACTGGGGAATGTACCTCCGCCTCACAGAATACCGCAGCGAAATAACAATTTGCTTGAGGGTTTGTTGTGTTCCTGTGAGTGCGTGAGATCACCAGACGGGAAGGAGATGCTGCGATAGCAGCGGGGGTGGCGCGGCGGCGCACGAGCGTTATTTTATGTTGCAAGCGTTAATATGGCTACGGTAACCGCTTCACATCAAGCGAGCCGTATGCTTGTCTGCCACCCGAGGTAGTATAAAAAAAAAGAATTTTTGCACCGACTGCACGCGCGTGTCACGTGCAATTACCGTACGTAATGTTACGTAACGCCGGCTTGTTGGTGCGTTGAGTGAGGTTTTGTTGGGCCTACAAGGGCCGTCTTTGTCCTGGAGTGCACAGTGTGAGCCACGCGGGGGCCGCGTGCGTCAGCCCACTGCACGGTGGTCATCCATAGGCCAAAACCAGAGTCAATGTCAGATATTGACCATCCATATACCACGGCATAGCCACTAACCCAGGGGTATAAATATTTCAATTATCACTTATTAATCGACCTCGGAAGTGAAAGCATCTCATTGTTATCGCTCGCTAATTATCGGTGACTCATCCGCGCGGTGTTTATCTTTGGTGATTTATAAGTACTACTAATTGTTTTGTTATTTGTGTGCCATGGAATTGCAAGAACAGGGTAAGTGTTATTATAATTATTTCATTTTATACATCCATATAATGTACTTATTTTTATATGTCGGTGCTACGACACCTTAGTTATCTCACATTATTTTTCTGTTGGTTACTTTATCAAGAGCTACTCAAATGATGCCGCTGTTCGGACTTAATTTATAATGATGATACATCTGTCTATTAGACGGGTCAATATTTTTTTTTCGCAGCAGGTTGCATGGCCGTACCGTATGTTACCGTAATATGACTGCTACGTCTACGATGCGCGGTGTCGTAGCAGTTCTACGAAACATTGTGTTAATTTTATTTATTTGTTTCAGGTACCAAAATCAAATGTTCTTTTTTTTTTTTTTATACTACGTCGGGTGGCAGACAAGCATACGACCCGCCTGATGTGAAGCGGTTACCGTAGCCATATTAACGTTCGCAACATAAAATATCGCTCGCGTGCCGCCACCCCCGCTGTCATCGCAGCATCTCCTTCCTTTCTGGTGACCTCACTCACACGCAGGAACACAACAGCCCTCAAGGGAATTCTGTGAGGTGGAGGTACATTCACCAGTCGGGTAGCTTACAATTACGCTCCCTACCTCTCTTTTCGCCAGAGCTTCGTTTGTTAGTCGGCAGGGTGCACCGCGTGCAGGTGAAGTTGGCTTTGGTTCAAAGATGTTGATGAACCACTTACACCCCAAAACCCTTTTCCCTTTTTCAAAGAGGCATGTATTTGAGTTGCGGTCTTCGCAAGAATCTTCAAATAGAAATAAGCACGTTTTAGTGGTGATACTGATGTCTCTTTAAAGTGACCAAAATGTAGACATTTCGCCATTATCGAATCGGATTGGTAATTTATGCAAAAGTCTTGACAGATTCTATGTTAAGTCATCACGTAAAAAAAAGGATCTCGGGTAATTATTCTAATTGGTTAGATGCAATTAAATATGTAACGTTAACGAGAAATGTTGAAGATCATCCACAACAACATCAGGAACAACCAGGGCTGTCTCGCGCCGCGGCCGTAGGCGGACGGCCGAGAAAACCCTTTTCCGATCTTATTACGCGATCAAAACGTAGACGATTGACAGAGTTATCTGATGTAAATTCCTCTGCTGTAAATACTGCTTTATATACTGCTTCTGATCTTTAACAATGGATATTAGTGCGGACGAAGTGTTATCTCTCATTGTTGAAGCTAAGCTCACAAAACATCAATATTTATTAATTAGAAATCTAATTAATAGTAAAACTTCTTGTAATATTTTACCATCATACCATAGTATTTTAAAAAAGTATTTTGATACATGGTTCTTAAGTGACAGAATACACTCTTTTGTCTATCAGAGAACTTTCCGAGGAAGCAGCAGAATCGAACAATAAACATTTAAAACAATTCAGACGAGATTTCACCCGGAAAATATCACGCGAAATTATAAATACTTTTACCGAGTTCAGACCCTTGTATATGGTAACTATGCCGGTCTTTGGTAACTTCCCCGAAAGAAAAAGCCTTATTCCAAGAATTTTAAGTCGCATATTAATTTTAATCTTTTTTTTTTAGTACGTAACTGTAAATATTTTTATTTGTTTTGATAATTGTAACACATTTTTTTATTTAAATATAATGCATTCAAATATAATAATTAACATTTTATTGTATAATATATTTTATTGTATAATTTGATTGATATGTATGTATTAACATACATATCAATCAAATTATTATTACGAAACTGTTTACAATTTAAATTATTTTATTAAGTTTTTCTTTAGCTTGTATGCCGTTCAATACAATATACATTTTAATAAATTTGTTTTTATTTAATTAAATTCGTCTCTTATAAATATTTTACATCATTTACAATAAGAAAATATCACTACAAACAGTTTTAAGAGGTTTTGACCGCACTCCTTTGGACGCTGAACCACCGTGCACTGCGGACATACGTTTTATAGATGCTTAGTTTCATCCGCAGAGGCAGATGGGAATGTAAGACCGGTCGCAATATTGCATGGGCTGCTTTAGCTATGTTGATGGCGTGATTAACATGAGGCACCATCTTAAGTGACCGGTCTATTTGGATTTTGGACCCCCAGGTACTTCACTGTGCTCTCCCATTGGATGGGCTCTCCCCTTAGGCCTCATTTATGGAGACGCGGCGCGTCGTGCGTCGCGTGCGGCGTGGCGTCTCGCGGCGCGTCGGATGTTTTTTCCGTTCATAAACAGACGGTGCGTGCAGCGGCCCGCGTCATCGCACGCGCAATCACAACAACATATGGCAATATACGATGTTGTTCATAGAGACGCGAGACGGGAAAAGTGACGAGGCCGGCCGCGACGCCCGCGGCGATGCACGCGGGGCAACACTCGAAACGACGTCCTCTTCCAGCTACGAGTACTACTACCAGTTTCTTATATTAAATAATTCACTTGTTAACATAGAAATTTCTTCTAAACGAAGGCGATCATATCGTACTCCATTGCGACGGTGACTACGTCTGCTTTGTGCGATTTTCAATTCAGACTGGCAGAAGGGAACTTTCCGCCGCGGGCGCCGCTGCGTGCGCCGCAGCGATACACGCCGCGTGCGACGCGTCGTTGCCAACCGTGGGCTCCGCCACAAAGCACGCCCAAACGCGTGAAAAATCGCTTGTCTGTAAACGCACTTATACGACGCCATATATTTGAATTAAGTGTGGGCCGCGCCGCGTCTCCGTAAATGAGGCCTTAGTGATAACCGGGTCGGCGCTTTGCGTTTTGGCCAGACCTGTAGCGCGACGGTCTTTCCCACATTAACCGTCATGCGCCACCGGTCGAACCAATCCGGTAGCAGGTCCAACTGTTTTTGCAGTCGTGCCACTGCAATTGTATGCCTTCTTAACGACGCGAAAAAGGCGCTATCGTCAGCGTAGAGGGCCAACATGACACCCCGCGCCCCTCGAGTTGTTGAGTCGAGAGATCGTCGGTCAATTGCGGGATGTCATCTGTATAGACGGCGAAGAGCGCCGGACTCAAGCAACTACCTTGGGGTAATGCATAACGCCGAGAGTAATTTCGGAGAAAGCGCAGCACACCTCTCGACACCCCTGAGTCACTCACACCGGCGTTGCCCCCGGCCGATTTCCTGGCATTTCTACACATCAGGCGGACCGTATGTTTGTCTGCCACCCGACATGATACAAAAAAAAATATGAATCGAGACGGACCTGAATGACCTCAAGGGAACGGCCGAGAGCGGCTGGATGCGGAAAGCGGAGGATCTTTTTTTTTTATATACTACGTCGGATGGCAGACAAGCATACAGCCCGCCTTATATGAAGCAGTTACCGTAGCCATATTAACGCTCGCAACATAAAATATCGCTCGCGCGCCGCCACCCCCGCTACCAACGCAGCATCTCCTTCTTTTCTGGTGACCTCACTCACTCGCAGGAACACAACAACCCTCAGGAGAATTGCTATTTGATCTCTCTATCTATTGTATCTCATATGGAGAAAGGCATGAGAGAAGGCAGTCCAGCAGTGTCATGTCATACAGACTGATGATGATGATAATCAACAAACTACCTCTGAGGTATCGCCCAGTCCAATGTCTAAGTATCATCATCAGCCTGTATCTAATCCACTGCTAGACATAGGCGCTTCCTTATGCCTTCCACCATATGCGATACTCTGCTTTCTGCATTCAGCCGCTCTATCAATCTAGCAGTCCATCTAGAGCGGGGGCGCCCAACGCTTCGTCGCTCCATACGAGGTCTTCGGTCTAGGACTTTCCTCCCTCGTCTGCCATCACTGACTCGACAGTTGTGGCCTTCCCACCGCCACTCAGCCTGCTGACTCTGAGAGCTATGTCGAAAATTTTGATTTTCCATCGAATTTCTTCGGTCCCTTGACGAAATACCGAGGATAGCTCTCTCCATCGCGCGCTGTGCGGCTTTCAATTTATGTCCAGCAGAGACGGGGAGTCATGGCGGGGAGGATGCACAGGTTCGGAAGACTTCGGTCTTAAAAGCTTGCTGTATTTGCGCTGTGAGGATGTCCCAAAGTTTCTCAAATGCTGCCCAGCCCAGTCGAATGCGTCTATCTGTCTCTTTGTTGAAATCACCCCGGCCAAGATGTATAACTTGTCCGAGGTAGACGTAGTCCAAATATATTTATCTTATCTTGGAATTTATTCACGGGACGCCTATGGGGTGTTTTGTGACTTATCTAAGGCTTTTCATTGTGTGCAGCATGAAGCTCTAGTCAGAAAATTACACCACTATGGTATAAGAGGCATCGCTCTTTATCTTCTTACTTCTTATCTGGGTGATAGGGTTCAGAAAGTAATGTTAATGGAAAGCGATCACATGGATCAGCTGTAGCGATTCGGGGGCCACAAGGCTCTATTTTGGGCCCTTTCCTGTTTCTCGCGTACATTAATGATCTACCTCATATTGTAAAGAATAATCATGAAATAGTATTGTTTGCAGATGACACTTCTTTAGTCTTTAAGGTAAATTGACATCAATCAGAAATTGACGATGTAAACAATGCTCTTTCAAAAATAGTAAACTGGTTTAGTGCTAATAACCTACTTTTAAATGGTAGTAAAACCAAATATGTTAGATTTTTTACAAAAAATGTTGAACAAGTAAATACCAGTGTGGTGATGGACAATGAGAGATTGGAATTGGTCAATATGGTTGTCTTCCTTGGTATAACATTAGACTCTATATTACAATGGGGCCCACATATAGAAACTATATCGGGTAGACTCAGCTCAGCAGCTTACACCGTAAGGAAAATACGTCAACTGACTGATGTTGACACTGCGCGTTTAGTTTATTTTAGCTATTTTCACAGCATTATGTCATACGGTTTATTGCTTTGGGGTAGTGCCGCGGATGTAGACTCAATTTTTTTGCTCCAGAAGAGATTTATATGATGAGTCCCAGGGAGACACTGAGAAATAAATTTAAAGAGATAATTATTATGACATTACATTCTCAATATATTTATGAAAATCTTATTTACGTTCATAAAAATCTAATTAAATTTAGGAAAAACAGTGATCTCCATCAATTAAATTTAATAAATAAAAACAAACTCGCTGTGCATATTACTAGGCTCCATAAAATCTCTAACTCGTTCCCAGGTCAATGTATACGCTTCTACAATAAACTTCCAAACGACGCGTTTAAATTATCCATTTAAAAAAAATATATCAAAACTAGACTATGTTAAAAGGCTTACTATTATATCTCAGATTACATAAATGATAAAAGTATTTGGAAATGAATTGCTCTTGTTATGTTATGTTAATGATTGTATTTGTATTTAATGTAACGATATTGGCAATTAAAATAGTCGGCCTTGAGTTTTTTGCCAGTTCTTCTCAAGAAGCCCCGTCGCCGGAACTGGCACTTAGATTCACTTTCACATTCAAGATAGTGTGATGAAAGTGAATCTAAGCTCTGCGGATTTATAGTAGTAATGATTTAGATACATGTTCTTATATTTAATTTGTATGACGTTTCTAAGTGCTGTATAAAGTCCAAGGAATAAAGATATTTTGATTTGATTTGATTTATTTGCAGATGCGGAAAGAGATGGCCGACAAACTGGACCAGATGCGACGTGATGGAACGCTCTACGATGTTAGCCTACAGGTAGGTATGGGTACTTATTTAGGAACTAGCTTTTGCCCGCGGCCTCGCTCGCGTGAAATTCTGGCATTTTAGATTATCCAAGACAAAACTAACACGCAACGCAACCAGCTTCATGTAGCACCTTCAATTATACTAAACACGAATGCAAGAATTTTCCCGATAACTACTACTACAACCGTCCCGCTCCCGCCGCGCCTACCGCGTTCGCATAAACACTGATTGACGCCAAATACAAATTTAAAAACCTATTGGGATAAATTCCTTTATAAATAATGAAATAAACTGGAGATGTTTTAAGTTATAACATTTGGAAGATTTGTTGTATAATGCTTTTTATTCACATTAGTGACAACGAAAGTACGTTTTGTTACTTGAATGCATAAACATATAACACCACCTTTGAATTCTCAATGTGATTTTAAACATGAATATTGATAATTTAGACATTTCTACTTCAATCCAGTAATCCCACAAAACATTCTAGTACAAATTATTATTATTTTAATTGAATGTATCAATCACCTGCAAATCAACTCAGTTACTCTTCTTAACCAAGAATTCCCCTTAAAACTTACTTGACTGTGTTAGTACGAACCCTATAGCATTATTCTTATATTTTAAGTGAACTTAAAAGCCCTAACATTACCCCTATCAACCTAAGAAGATACACAACCTAATATCATTAAGATTATCAGACTGATTCTTAATATTGGCCCTACCTGATTAACATATCTAAAATCTATTTTTGCAATATGAAACCTAGTGATAATTTTACTGTTTAATGTACCTTAGCTTTGAAGATGACTACCTAAAAATACTAAAACTAAAAATACTAATACTAAAACTACCTAAAAATGCCTAAATTAGATTCCTGATCGCCATAGTGTTTAATACCTTTGGCTTGAGGCCGAATCCTCGTATTTAAATGTGTTGTGTGTACTGTGAAACAATCACCCCTGAAAGAGATTGTCTCCTAAAGCTGCTAAAAGGCTGAACCGACATATTCCAGTGTACCTAGCCTGCGATGTATGTAATTTAGAGTCGCTCAAAGTGGACTGGGTAAGAGTGAATGACTCGACTCTGGACAAAGTGTGTGTGGAGACATTCCTCAAAGTTTTGTCAAAGTTTTGACCGGCAAGAATAAATTCGGCTGGCTACTCTTCTTTGGGAAAGGTAGCATTCAACGTTGTAATAAATAATGCCTGTGATATATGCTACACTCAATCACATCCCAGCAAACCTCCTCAACTACAGCAGTAGAAGCGGTTGCAGTCTCTCCCGAATCACTTCGATTCTTGGTTTTCAAGTTACAATCCAAAAACTCTAAAATTCAACTAATAAAAATGATAAATCTAACTTTCTAACAATAAAATAAACTTCTAAATATTGTAACTTGAAATATTGGCACATATCTCAGAAATATTCGAATGCCAAATATACGAACTTTACCGACGAAAATCACATCCATAAAAACAATATCCATGACGATATTCAAATTTTCAACCCCATTTTTCCCTTTTAGGGATTGAATTTTTTATGACGTTTCTAAGTGCTTTATAAAGTCAAAGGAATAAACATATATTGATTTGATTTGAATTTTGAAAAATCCTGAAACACGTATTTACTCATTTATCTATAGAAATACTTGTGTAAAGTTTTAGATTAAATAGTCCAACTAATCTTCTTTCGCCATACAAACTTTGGACCCCCGTTTCACCCTCTTAGGGGATGAATTTTGAAACATGCTTTCCTAGTGCACCCCTAGACGTGATAAGGAATCTACTTGCCAAATTTGGAATCTCTAGACGCAGCGGTTTGGGCTGTGCGTTGATATATAAATCAGTCAGTCAGTCGTCAGTCAGTCAGTCAGTCAGTCAGTTTCTTCTTTTATATATTTTGATATGAAGATCATACCCATGAGTAGGGAATTCATCCTCACACATTGGAACCAGCGCGTACCGTGAGGTTTCACCTCGAGCTGTCAGGTTGAATGAAATTAAAAATACGTAAAGTTGTCGACATAGCCTTCAGAGTTTACAAGCTGAAGTGGCAATGGGCCGGTCACATCTGCCGAGTAAGTGATGGCAGATGGGGGCGGAAGGTATTAGAGTAGAGGCCGCGTGTACGACGACGAAGCTTTGGACTCCTTCTAGATGCTCCGATCATAGAAGATTTATCAATGTACAGATAAAATATAGAAACAATAATGTAACATTTTTATAAGGCTCATTTTTACAATCCTTAATTTGTGGACGCGATATCTCATAACGACATTTTTATCAAATAATTGGTTTTCGCAGTATAACAGCGTGCTGTAATAGGCTATTTTCCAATGTTTAAAAATTGTATAAATTATTTAACAATATCGTAAAATATACAAAACTCTATAGATCTGTAAACTTTCATTCTAATATCTTCAGTCAGACTTTTTTTAGCGTAGATCAAAGTTTGGCGGGAAAGTCTATTTTAAAAGTATGAAATTATTAAAAAATAATATTTCCACTGGAGAAGCAATAAAAAATGCTATAACTTTTATAATGATACTATTCACATAAACGTAATATTTAACATAGTTATCGTACAAATTTCAGATTTGATGCATACAAAATACAAACCTGTGGCGTCATAATTCGGTAGTCTTTTGTATGGAGTGTTTTGGGGCAGTCTAAAAATTGTGATTTTCAAATTACCATATCTCGAGAGATTTTTGCGCTATCGAAGTAATTCTTTCACCTATGGTTATATTATGGAGACGTCCCTACATATTAAACCGAAAAAAATGTTAGTCAAATAGCCTATTATGACTTAAAATTTCACATAAGGAGAGATTAGATATTTTTGATATGTAAGATAGATAGCGGTATGGTTGTTTACCACCCGACCACCCGACGCGTGACAAAACAAATACAATTGATTACATAATTTGTCAGGCACAGCCGGAGGGCGCGGATGAGCCCGCAGACGAGACGCAGCCCGTGCGGGCGCACCGCGCCGTGCTGGCGGCTGCCTCGTCCTACTTCCTCGGTAGATTCACAAACTCCGACGACGGCATGAATTCCGTCATCAAAATACAGGTCAGTTCATAAACTTACAATTAGCAATAAATTATTAGCAAACCAGACCACTCGTTGGTGTGACTGAGTTGATTTATTTTACGTTGATTTATTTTACGTTGATTTATTACGTCAAATTAATATTCAGTAATATCTTTATGAACCCTTCTAACCCAGTGATTTTCAATCTTTTTGAATACGAACCCTTTTACAAATTAAAACTTTGTCATCGAGAGGTCGTGGGTTCAAATCCCACCTGGGGGGGGGGGGGGGGGGGGGGTTGTTGTTGGCCAAGACAACTATGTAAATAATAATAATTTAATTAGTTTGGTGTTATCAAAAAATAGCTGAATTTCATCTGCAACGATGGACTGCTATGCCTACTTTAGTAGTGTAATTACTTAATAGGTTGATGACGTCACACTGTGACTCACGCAGTAGAAATATAAGATGCAAAAATTCGTCAGCAACACAAACCTTCCTGGTAGCTCAGTTGGAAGAGCACTCGACCGGTCATCGAGAGGTCGTGGGTTCAAATCCCACCTAGGGGGGGCAGGTGAATTTTTCCATTTTTTTAAAAATAAGTTAAAACTTTCTGGCGGCCCTCCATCCTCCCCCTATCCCTCCATGAAGAAACTGGCTTTAAAACTGTTATTGCCATTTGTTGACTTTGTTCTTAAGTGAAGTATGTAATTAGGTCACTAATGGTGAATATAAAAACGACGAAAAGATATTATAAACTAGATATGGCATACCTATAATAGACTGTTTTGAAATACTGATTTGGGTCGCCATTGTGTTGGGGTATAGAAGTAATATTTTTATTTATTTTGTGAGATCTTGTATATTTGTAAACAGTTACAAACATATACGTTCTCGAAGATATGTCTCGACGTCATAATTTACTTGAGCATGTATCATTTCGAATCTGGCATACCCCGGACACTCCCTATAAAAAACGACAACACAAAGAGACAGTAAATGTGTGTGTAGATGCCTTAGGGTTGACAGCATAACGAAGTAGGTACCTTGCGTTGTGACGTAAGAGGTTATGCTCCACGCAATATTGTAACAGTAAATGACTTTACTCGAGTTTGACATATTTTGTTCTACTTATTGATCGATTTTCATTGACTTGATAACATGAAGACTACAGTTACTATCAGGTAATCACATGTAACCACAAGTTTGATGTGATAATACATATCAAACCTGTTGTATCAACTCACGGACATCGTTATCTCGTAACGCCCATTCTCGTAACGTGCGAAAATAAATTAGGTAGGTAGTTAATTGATTCAAGTGTTATTATGCGAAAGTCAAATTTACAGGCAATTTTATCTACGCTACTTTGCGTGCTTCGGCCAAATAAAAGCAACGGACTGCACTCCGGGTATGCCGGCAGAAGTGAAAACTTGAACATTAACGTTGTGCATTTTTGAATATTTTGGAATGGTTAGGAAATCATTGCAAATCATTTCGCATGAATTGGTTTTTTTCATTAATAGATGCACTTTGTTCAATTTCCATATTTTTGACGCTTTATATACACGAATTAAGTATTATGTTCTAATTTCTTTTAAATGCAAACGTCGTTCTCGAACGAGGTGACGCTACGAATTTCATCATTCTATTATAATTCTTATCGTCTTTTCTTAAAGTTGAATTTTGTAGTCTCGCAGTTTTATCTTAATATTTTGATGTCAAAACTATTTCGATTCAAACCAATCTCAATCGTATCGTCTTTGCTTAAAGTTGAATTTTGTAGTTTCGCAGACAATCTTACTATCAGGACACGCGATCCTGGGCGAGTTTAACATATTTTACCCATCCCACCAAAAAAGTGCACAGCGCCGCTAAAGAAGTTTTCACTTCAAAAATTTTTAATTGTAAGTTGTTGTTCTTACCATCAACATCTACACATCGCCTGAGGATACCTCATTTAGAGGAGAAACACGTGTCGCAGAGACGACCAGTTGGGACGGCAGTAGGGGCACGTTTCTTCTGTTTCAGATGTTGGAGATTCACCGAGACGGCCGCAGCAGCTGGAGCAGAGACGACCAAAGCAGCCACACCAGTCGCATGCATCTACTAACGGTAGTGGGTGGGGACCGACCGGCAACAGTTTGCATGAACTAATTAGTGGCGGAAGCACGCAAAGTAGTGTAGATCAAATTGCCCAAGAAATTTCGTTCCAAAACGTCGCCCTCTCGTTATAACATCACAACCGACGGTGATTGATAAATGGAGGCCTAGGCCTAGTTTACATATAAAAATAATGACAAAAACATTAAAACATTGTATATTTCGCAGAACTTGGAACCTGCTGCGCTACAGGCGGTCGTCGAATATATTTACTCGCCGGCATCCCTGTCAGTGTCCGCCGACAATGCGCAGACGCTGCTGTCAGCAGCAACATTGCTAGCTGTAGATGGCGTGCGAGACAAAGCCTGCTCCTTTCTGACGGCAGCACTGACAGCAGACAACGTGCTGCGAATACGTGACTTCGCCGAAACTATCGCGTGTCACAAGCTAGCCACTGCCGCCGAGTCTTTCGTCAATAGTCATTTTGAAGACGTGCACCAGGCAGGCGAAATTCTAGCGCTGGCACCCGATAAACTAGCGGCGCTGCTGAAAAATCTCGTGATGCCTAAAGAAGTGTACGTGCTCGATGCCGTGCTCCGTTGGACTCAACACCGGCCTGAGGTGAGCCGCCACACGACAACAGTTATTGACCTCGCTCGGGAAGAATTCCGGCCTGAGCGAGGATCTTTATAACTGGCACGACCACCACTGGATACATTTTTATTTTTAACTGAGCCATTGAGATTCGTCATATCTCATCTGTTCTCATCGTTAATACTTTCATTTTCGTATTTTAAACAATCAAAATCTTGGAAATGTTCATTCAAACGTATAAGAGTAACAATAAATGTAGTAGATAAATATGACGTCAACACACCGAGCAAAATGCCTCGGAATTAATTTATGCTGGCGGTGTATTGCAGGAGCGGATGCAGCACCTAACTGATCTAATGCAACACGTACGTCTGCCACTACTGCCGGTGGAGGTTTTGACAGCGCGTGCACGCGCTGAACCATTGATCAGTGCTGAGCAGCGCGTACTGCAGCAACTTCTCGAAGCAGTGGCGTTTCACGTGCAACCGCAAACAAAACGTACCTAGTTAGCTACTGGCAGCGCTTGGTATCGCCCGCAGACGATTGGCGAAACTGCAATAGAAGAACTCAACGCTGCTTCACTTCTCTCAATACCTCTACATTTCCCGTACTGGTCGTTGTGAGCACGCAGGCAAACGGCGACCGGGAAATTTACAGCTTTGTATTATAGGTACATACCCGCCGCGAATAAGTGGGAGCAAGTAAACAGTGGTGGCCCACGTTGGCCGCCTATATACCTCGTTCTCTATATTCAGTATGGGTAGCAGCAGTGTCTACAGTGTAGACACTTGCATGTTGTTTATTAAATATTGATTTAGTCAATGTTATTTTTAAGTCAAAAATCGATGACTTCTTATTGTCATGCGGTAGGTACAGCAACTTCTTTGTAATTTATATACTTATTTTATACAGATGTCTTAATTATCCTGAATTTCATAAAAATTGTAAACACAGAATTATATTTCACTCTCAAATTATATTATTAATAATAATAATCAAGTATAATGAGAGTATTATATTATTATGTACCGACTATACCATATATTGTAAGATAGTTAATTTATTGCTTGTTGTAGACTTTAATAAATAATTTATTTATTTATTTATAATCACGCTATGGATTCGAGGATGGATGAAACCAGGTTACCACTATCATTTAGAGAATGTCTTCCGAAAGGTTTATATGAGTAATACATCATCATAGGCTTGTTCTTTTCCTATTATTTGGAATCGGCCCAGTTTGTCTTTTTCTTCCATTGGCCATTATATCTACAGTTACCCCTTTCTTACACTTATCATCTCTCACACAATCCAACTACCTCTTTTTCGTCATCTTCTCTCATTATATCGATTCACATTCAAATTCATCTCTTTGTCACATGTCTTTCATCTATCTTCATTACATGTCCATACCACTTTTTAATAATTCCCATCACAAGTCCTAATGTGTCGGAAATAATGACAGCAAATCGTCTTTCGTGGACTTACTACTATAAATTTCCTCTAATATAATAATTTCTTATTTTATTCCATCCATTCTAGTCACGTCACACATCCATATCAGCATTCGCATCTCAGCTACATGCATTCTTCTTTCATGTTTCCTTTTCTCGGCCCAACATTGCGATCCATACAGGACAACATGTCTGGTCATTGTTTGATATATTTTGCCTTTAAGCTTATGTGGTAATCGGGTGTCATTTGTTGTTCACGCGACCTCTCGCCATTTCATCTATCCCAAGCTGATCGGTGCGAGGTACCTACGTAAAGTAAAATCGGATCAAACTGGTAATATTTATATGTGTAATACATATTTTATATTATTCCGACGTAAGTAGTAAAAAACCTTTTTCTATACTACGTCGGCAGATAAGCATACGGCCAGTCTGCCATATTAACGCTCGTAACAGAAAATATCGCTCGCGGGCCACTACCTCCGCTGCTAACTCGACAACTCCTTCTTTTCTGGTAACCTCACTCACTCGCAGGAACACAACAATTCTTAAAGGAGTTGTTATTTCGTTGTGGTATTCTGTGAGGTGGAGGCACTTCTCTAGTCGGGCAGCTTATAAATAACCTGTATCCTACCTTTCATTTGCTAGAACCTCTTTCACAAGGCGACAGATGACATTGGCTAAGGCTCTAAAGATCATAGTGTCCACTCCAGATCATGGTGACTCACTTACATCCCTGTGGTGCTACCGTAATTGTGTATTATGTACCCATTAAAAGAGTAAAACTTATGCGCCCGTCATGGGTAAATTACCGCAGTAACGCGTCTCATCTAGATACCATTTTCAAATGTGGCAGTTGATATGCAGGTCCTGTTTTGTTAGCTAATTGTCAATGGAAAAGAAGCAGGCGATGCAAGCTACTATTTTTGTGTGCTATCCACAAAAGCTATTCAAATTGACATTCGTCGGTGTCTTGATGAGTATTAATTTCTTGTCAGCTTTGCGAAGTTTCATGTCTGTAAGACAGTAAGTAGTAAACAAAAAAATATTCGGATAACGGAACCTTATCGGGCGTACCTACAATGATATTTGTAAATTCTTAAAAACGCAATGCAGTGCAATTTCTAAGACAATGGCAAATGAAGAGATTTCAATTTTTGTTACATTTTGAAAAGAAGCTGACCTTTGGAAAGCTGGAGTGAATTCAATAGAATTTCACAAGTGAAATTCTGTTGAATTCACTCCAAGTAGCGAGTACGGACAATTTTTTATTTGTTAGGTCATTATTTTGGTATCATTGTCTAATGTTTAATTTAATTTTTTTGCACTGGTTTTTATAGCACTGGTTTATAATTGGCTGATCAATCGCAGGCATTTGTAATTGGTAAACTACGACCAATCCGCGAATTTTCTTCATCAGACCGAGTCAAGACTCGGTCTGATGAAGGAAGGAAAGGATTTTCGCGATAAAAGGAAGGAAAGTTGAACATTCTCTTTTAAACTGTTAGACGTTGAGGTTGTTAGCAGAAAATAAAAGACATCATTCTTATTCATCAGCTTTACCCTTACAGAAACCCTGTTTTACGCCTGTGTGGGTAATTAGATTACTCTCAGGTTCGGTAACACTGCTTTAGAATGAATATGTTTGACACGGGCATGTAAACTTAGTTGCCCTGCCTTTTCTGTATTACGCCCGTAGCACATCTCCGCTGCCAAACCCCAGTGGCGTAACCGCTGTAGGCATTCCGCCGCGATCAAGTGTAGCGGAACGACCGTCAGAACAGCCCCCCTAGTCAAGTGTAATTCGTAGCGTAACGAACGTTAGATAGATCACGTGACATTTGTCAAAATCGAACTTTCTAGTATGAGAATTGACAAATGTCACGTGATCTATCTAACGTTCGTTACGCTACGACACTCGATGCGCTACGAATTACACTTGGCTAGGGGGGCAGAACCCTTTCGACGCAACAGAACATCAATTTTTCATGTTTTTTTATAGTCAGGATGACTTAATAAATAGAGAATAGGTCTTTTTTTGACCTCTTGAAATATTTTTCCATTAAATCGGCGGTAATTTTATGAAAAAAATGTAATTTCGCTTTTATTTTTTGTCGACTTCCACAAAGACATGCGAAAACAACGCGGCACCGCAACAAAATGGTCGCCGGAGCGCGAAGTGTGGCTGCCGTCGAAGTAAGTCAACGAAACTGCGCGGGGAAAGAGATAGAATATAGTAAAATCTATGCGCTAGAAGACATGGCGAAATTACTGCGGTTTCGCCGTTTTGGTTTCACAGCGGGGGTGTCCTACAGGCAATAATGTTGCTATTGCCGACCTATGCAATAAATTACGCCTCAATTTACATGTAATACAATGTACACTGTCGCGGAATGGAATGGAAGCGAATTAGTGCAACGAAATTGTTCATAGAATAATGGAAGGTCACGCTAAAAGTTTTGCGTATGTAACTTAAAAAAACAACATGTTATTATAACCAAAATATTATATTTATTGCTTTTCAGAATACTCTTCTTTACATTTTAAACAATTTTTCATGCGATCGAACCATTTTTTAAAACAGGAGTTCCACAGATCTGAAGGCATGAAAAGTGAAACCTCTCATCAAATCTTTGATTTTGGGGAAAATACAGAAATCACAGGGTGCCAGGTCGGGGCTATGTGCAGGATGGGTGACAAGTTGTAATTTTTCGGAAGCTAAAAATTACTTTGTTTTGTTGGCCGTGTGTGTCATGATGTAGGAGAGAGAACGCGGCATTTTGGTCGTCTTTCGCGAACTTTTTCTAACACCCTGGGTAAACAAATGGTAGAATACCACTCGGCATTAACACTCTTTTGATCTTCAAGTGGAATTGTGTAGATGGAACCCGTAGCTGAGAAAAAAAAACACGATCATTTTTTTACCAACGTTTCTCGCCTTTTGTTGGCCTGTTCTCAATTTCAAACACCCATTCACAAGATTGCTGTTTTTTTTTTCGGGTTCATAAATCGACGTTTCGTCTCCTGTGACAATGTCATAAACAGCATTAGAATGTCCGTGGTCGTACTTCAGTAGCATATGGAGCACCATTCCACGCGAGCCCGCATCTGCTCCGCTGTCAGTTCATGGGGGATCCAACGACAACAAAGTTTCCGAACTTTTAATTCTTCGTGTAAAATTTTCTGAATTTGGCTCATACCAATCCCCAAGTCCTCGAATTGTCCTCATAGGTAATCCGCGGGTTTTCTTCAATTAGCCGCTTAACAGTAGCCAAATTATTCTCGTTGACGGCAGTTGAAGGCCACCATTCACGAAATTCGTCATGTAAAGAAACCCGACCTCCCTCAAATTAAGCAAACCATCGCCTCACAGTGGTTAAACATTGTGCTTCTGTCCCAAAAGCATTTTGAAGACGAGCGCACAGTCTTGCGGAGAGAGAGAACTTTTAGAGAGAGGGAATGAGGGTTAGAGGAGGGAGTGAGGGAGAAAGAGGAGAGATGGACATAGGGCGAGTGGAAAGAGGGCAAGATAGAGGGAGAGGGCGAGAGAGAGAGAGGGATATAGATAACGTCCTGATAATAATAATAATAATCGTCGGCGACCCAATGATCTCGGATCGATTGGACTCTCTCTCTACACGCAGAGATGTAGCGTCTCTTTGCGTTCTATACAAATTATATCACGGGGAGTGCTCCGATGAGCTGTTTGATTTGATACCTGCCGCTAAATTCCACTATCGTACAACTCGCCATAAATTAAAATTCCATCCATATTATCTTGATAATTGGCGATCTACTACAGTACGTTTCCTAAGAGATTTCATACCACGAACAGTGAAACTGTGGAATCAACTTCCCTCATGGTGTATATGAATGCGCGCGCGGCGTGCACTACCCTGTATATTGCTTCAGTAATAAAGCAGCTTTCGTTCGTAACAGTTGTTTGTCATTTGTCTCATACACAACAGTGGCGACGAGGATTTTTTTACTTACCCGCGAATAATTAAAATACAATAATTAAAACAATGTCGGCTATACTTGGAAGTCTCGGCATATTTGATCATATCTCTCAAGATTGGGAAGTATTCCATGGTCGATTACAGCAGTTTCTAAAGTTAAATAAGGCCATCGAGGCGACAAACAGGAGCGCATTGTTACTAACGCACCTCAGTGATGATACCTACCGGCTGGTGCGAAACTTAGTGCATCCGAAGGCGCTCGAAACTATTACATACGAAGAGTTGATTGCTGCATTAGATAAACACTTCAAGCCCAAAAGGTGTACGTATGCCGATTGCGTAAGATTTTATGAAGCGGTAAGAAGACCGGGAGAAAACGTACAAGATTGGGCAGCTCGGTTGAGAGGACTTGCCATTCATTGCGATTTTGGTACCGCGCTGGAGAGAGTACTGACGGACAGGTTCGTGCTCGGTATGAACGCGGGGCCTGAACGAGATCGACTGTTCGAGCAGAACGTGCAGAGTCTCTCACTGGCGAAGGCGGTGGAATTGGCTCAGCAGGCGTCATGTGCACGGGAGGCACGCGTCGCGATCACGAAGCAGGAGCCGGTATTTCGCGTCAGTAGTGGTAAACAGACCGCGGGCGCTCACCATCAGGCGGAAGAATTACGTTGTGCTGTGTGCGGAATGAAGAACCATACTGCGGAGAAATGTCGTTATAGAAACTACAAGTGCCGCGCGTGTGGTGGAAAAGGTCATTTAGTGAAAGTGTGCAAAAGAAAAAGTGCAGTTCGCGTGAATAATTTGGATGTACAGGCAGACTCATCGGCGGCTTGCTCGGACGATCACGACTGCAAGGAATGTGAGCTTTATACACTCAGGTCAGTCAATAATGCTCCTATATTAGTGTCAGTATTAGTTAACAACATTAAGTTGAAAATGGAACTAGATTCGGGCTCGGGAACCACGGTTATCAGTGATAAATTGTATTATGATTTTTTTTTAAGCGTACCGTTAATTGAAGGTACTTTAAAAATGTGTCTGTATAACGGTCATAAAATCACACCGCTAGGATATTTCGAGGCGGTAGTAGTTTATTTAGGCAAAAAAAAATTACTGAAAATTTACGTCGTTAAGAATGGAGGGCCGCCCCTATTGGGTCGTGATTTTATGACAGAATTTCAATTTTATTTCACGACCTGTAATAACAACATTATGAGTGGTAAAAGCATGAGCGAGGTGGAGCAGTTGATGAGTGAATATTCTGTATTATTCAAGGAACAATTAGGAAGGTTTAATAAGTTTCAAATTGAGCTTAAACTAAAAGAAGGGGCGGAACCAAAATTTTTTAGGGCTCGTTCGGTTCCATTTGCCTTGAAAAGTAAAGTTGAGGAGGAAATTGATAGGTTAGTAGAATTAGGTGTACTAGTTCCTGTTAATTATTCGAATTATGCCACGCCTATAGTTCCTGTTTTGAAGGAAAACGGAAAAGTCCGTATTGCTGGTGATTTTTCAATTACGCTCAATAGAGATTTGTATATAGATAGGTATCCTTTACCACGTATCGAGGAGGTTTTTGCCAAAATCGGGGGTGGGGAATATTATAGTAAGATCGATCTTAGTAACGCCTATAATCAATTCGAATTATCGCCTTCATCCCAAAGGCTTACCACAATAAACACTGGTAAAGGGCTTTTTATGTACACCCGTCTTGTCTATGGTCTCTCAAATGCACCAGCAGTGTTTCAAAGGACGATGGAATCCTTATTAACAGGAATAGAGGGGGTCAGCTGTTGGCTCGATGATATTTGTGTAACGGGACCGACTAAACAGATACATTTATCGAGACTGCGCGAGGTATTACATAGAATGAAAAACGCAGGGCTAAGACTACAAAAAGATAAATGTGCCTTTTTCCAAACTAGCGTAACATATTTGGGTTATGTCATTGATAAAAATGGTCTTAGGACTTGCCCAAAGAAAAAAGAAGCCATACTGTTAGTGCCGCGTCCGTCAAATGTAAAGGAACTAAAAAGATTTATCGGTATTATTAATTATTATCGTAATTTTATTCCTAATGCATCGGGCATTATGCACCCCCTACATGAACTATTACGTAAGGATTCGGAATGGACGTGGGGCATAAAGCAACAGCGCGCATTTGACGCTATTAAAACAGAACTTGCATCAGATCGCCTACTTAGTCATTTCGAGCCATCCTCGTCTGCTCAATTGATTTTGTCTGTCGATGCCGGTCCAGGACTAGGGCTGTTCTATCGCAGATCGGTAGTGATAATAAAGAACGTCCGTTGGCTTTTGCATCGAGAACATTGACAAAAAGCGAACAAAATTATAGCCAAATACAAAAAGAAGCTACGGCTATTGTGTTCGGTATAAAACATTTTCATCAGTATCTATATGGTAGACAAGACCCGTTTATACTTAAAACAGATCATAGGCCGTTGCTATCTATATTTGGTAAAAAGACAGGAATTCCGATAATGACCGCTTCGAGCCTCCAAAGGTATGCAATCTTGTTATCAGCATATAATTATAAAATTCAGTATATAAATAGTACCAATAATTTAGTAGCGGATTTTTTTTCACGTGCCCCAATAGGTGAAAGTTCCGAGGAGACTTGTAATTCTCATGAATCGTCTTACCTTAAGTACCTAGATGCAAATATTGCGCCGGTAAAATTTGACGACATAAAAAAAGCAACCTCAGAGGATAAGATAATACAAACAGTATTTAAGTATATGTGTCATGGATGGCCGCGAAAAATTTGCTGTCGTTCAATATTACCATATTTTCAGTGCAAATCCGACTTAGAGGAAGAAAACGGCTGCCTTTATCGGGGTCATAGGATCGTAATACCTTCAACATGTAGGTTGCGAATGTTACAGGAATTACACTCAGATCACTTTGGTATAGTTAAAACTAAAAGTAATGCACGAAGTCGCATGTGGTGGCCCGGAATTGACGGAGATATTGAGCGGTGGATCGGATCGTGCACTGTATGCGCCGGCGTCCGCGGCGATGCTCCGCGAGCCACGCCTTCTCCTTGGCCACGCCCACCGGGTAGCTGGCAGCGTCTCCACATTGACTACATGTCGCTCGGTCAGCGTACTTATCTTGTTGTTGTAGACGCGTACAGTAAATGGCTTGAATGTTTACACATGAACTGTGGCACCTCGACTCATGCACTTATAACGAAATTAAAATATTTGTTTTCACGTTATGGTTTACCAATTACGATTGTGTCTGATAATGATGTAAAAATTAATTCTCTAGAATTTAATCAATTTTGTCAAAATAACGGCATAAGTTATGTTAACTCGCCTATATACCATCCGTGTAGTAACGGACAAGCTGAGAATTCAGTAAAAACTTGTAAAAAGATGCTTAAATGTGCAATTAAGGAGCAAGCATCATTAAACGAAATAGATATTCGATTACTAGGTTTTTTGTTCAATTACCGGAACACAGTTCACTGCTCAACGGGAGAAACACCTGCAAAACTCATGTTGGGCCGCGATCTGCGTGCCAGGTTAGATTTAATTCTGCCTGTTAAAACGGCCGAACGCCTACCTTTGAATCAATTGGATAAATGTAGAAAATTCGATACGGGTGATATTGTTTGGTTAAAATGGTTCATAGGAAAGAAAGATGTATGGACACTGGGGTCAATTGTTAGCAAAATAGGTAGCAGAATGTTTAAAATATATGTTAACGATTATGGAGTGGTCTGTAAACGTCATGTAGACCAGCTACTTAGATATACAGGTGGGCCTATTACTGTAAAAATGACGGCTTCCCCTGTGACGCCGCCAGAGGCGTCGCCGGTTCAAGCGGCTTCTCCCAGCCAATTTTCGCAGCCTTCACAGAATGAAAATGATGAAGTGCCATTAGTAGATCCGATCAATGCGGAAGTAATAGAGAGTAGCCCCGTTCGTGAGCATGGCGAGGGTGATGTTTGGGAGGAGGCGCTTGCCGACCCTGATTCACGCCCGTTAGTGGCGGAGGAGCCGCCGCTGAATTTAGAGTCAGACACTCAAGAACAAATTTCAGCGGCGCCTCGTTATTGTTTGCGGCCTAGGCCTAAACCTAGAAATCAAGATTAGTTATAAGAATTGTATTTTTTTATTGTTATTAGGTTCCAAAATTAAGGGAAGAGAATTGGTGTATATGAATGCGCGCGCGGCGTGCACTACCCTGTATATTGCTTCAGTAATAAAGCAGCTTTCGTTCGTAACAGTTGTTTGTCATTTGTCTCATACACAACACCTCAGCGGTATTTCCGAACAACTACGACATGGGTGCCTTCAAGAACAGAGTTTTCATTTTCCTTAAAAGGCTGGCAACGGATCGGCGACCCCTTGGTGTCGCTGGTCTCCATGGGCGGTGGTGATTGCTTTCCACCAGGTGACCCACATGCTCGTTTGCTGCCCCGCTCACATAAAAAAAAAAAAAGATAAACCATAAAATAAACACAAATTTTGATTATATATAACTTTATTTAGTCCAATCACTTTTTAGCTGGCTTAGCTACTTTCCCCGCCGCTTTTTTCTTGGGAGGCGGTGGGGCAGTTTTCTTGGGCACTGGTTTCTTGGGTTTCTTCGCAGCGGCCGCTTTGATCGCTTTGCGCCTCAACTCCCTTAGCTTCTCGGCCTTTACTGCTGGATCGCTGTCCGGCAGCTTGATCTGAAAATTAATTGTTTTTTAGAAAAAGTGGGGGGGGGGGGTTATTCAAAATTATTTTATTACAATGTCAGAAGTTGTCAAAGTGATGGGTAATCATTGCTAATCATAACCCAATGCTCTGATAGAGAATATCATCATAGATTTTCTTAAAGATTTCTTCGCAGCGTTGCTTGCAATCCTTTCCAGTATGTATTCGATACCAGGGGCCCTACTGCAGTACTGCCTAAGCTCCTATTCCCATCATTTTTTTTTTATACTAAGTCGGGTGGTAAACAAGCATACGGCCTGTGAAGCGGTTACCAAGCCATATTAACGCTCACAACATAAAATATCGCTCGCGTGCCGCCACCCCCGCTGCCAACGCAGCATCTTCTTTTCTGGCGACCTCACTCACTCGTAGGTACACAACAACCCTCAAAGGTATTGTTATTTGGCTGCGGTATTCTGTGAGGTGGAGGTACATTCCCCAGTCTGGGGAATGTATCAGCTTTCAATTATGCTCCCTACATCTCTTTTCGTTACCAGTGCAGGTGAAGTTGACTTTGGTTCAAAGATGTTGGTGAACCCCTTATACCCCAAATTTTTTTTAGTTTACACGATTGCCACCCTAATGATATAAGAAATGATATGAGTACTTACACCACGCTTCTCAGCCAAAGCCAGGGCCCTCTTGTTGTTAATTCTGTTCTGGTCGAGCACAGCCTTCCGTCTCAACACAACCGAATATGGATTCAACCTCTGCATAGCTCGAGTGTTAGTCAGCGGGT
Source organism: Hypsopygia costalis (assembly GCA_937001555.2). Classification (NCBI taxonomy): domain Eukaryota; kingdom Metazoa; phylum Arthropoda; class Insecta; order Lepidoptera; family Pyralidae; genus Hypsopygia; species Hypsopygia costalis. Next base: position 5,254,166 of record OW443355.2, read on the forward strand.
TCAGCTTCCTTGTCGCACGAACTACACGCTTGCTGCAATACAAATAAGGTTCAATTTAGATTGGATTACTTGAGGGGTTTGCTGTGGGAAGGGGTAAGGTGATCAGTTAGTGTCAACGTGATGGGTAATCATTGATTTTCATAACCCAATGCTCTGATAGAGAATATCATCATTTGAACTCCACAGAGAGTGAATAAATATAAATATTCCTGGACAAATTACACACTGCCATCTAGTCCCAAACTAAGCAAAGCTTGTATGGACTATGGGTACTAGATAACTGATATTATACTTAAATATTTTTTAAAATTTTGTAAATACATACAATAGATAGAAAACACATACTTATAATACATAGAAAACACCCAGACGAAGACAAACATACATTTTCATACACACAAATATTTGTCTTATGCATGAATCGAACCCGCAGCCTCGGAGTCAAAATGGTCATCCAACCACCAAGCTCGTATTCTTGAAGAAAATTAAGACCTCGACTAAGTAATAAACACAATGTAAATAAATATAAACAATGAATTCACGTTTCTAAGTGCCCGCAAGGATCCGATGGCAAATATATTTTGTTTTTTTTTTATTATGCTTGTTCGTAATCTACTGAATGCTGGAATAACATTCCCCCTCCAATAAGGATAATGAATTTGCAAACCAATAATAAAACTACACTCGGCTCAGCTTAAGTTGTATGTTAATGAGTGAAATTGTATGAACCCTTGTAGCTTGGTAGAGTTTGCTTTCTGACTCATCTGTCTCAAGAATTTGTATTTATTGTATACTAGCTTCCCCGACAGATGTTATCATGTCTTCATTCATGTTGAATGAATATTGAATTCGAATTGTTTCCGCGCAATCTGTCAAATGACTGACAAATAATGTGACTTTATGCAACTGTCAAATGCCTTATAGTTACATTAGAATAAATAAATAAATATTCTCGGACGAATTATCCACTGCCATCTAGTTCCAAACTAAGCAAAGCTTGTACTATGGGTACTAGATAACTGATATTATACTTAAATACATTTTTTTTGTGAATACATACATATAAAACATAGAAAACACCCAGACTATGACAAACAGACATGTCAACACGATATAACTTGATGAGCTCGGTGGTCGAATGGTTAGCAATGGCCACTTTGATCGGAGTCAAAGTGGCCATTGCTAACCATTCGATTCGGTCGCGAGTTCGATTCCCGCACAAGACAAACATTTGTGTGCATGAACATGTCTGTTTGTCTTGGTCTGGGTGTTTTCTTTGTATTATAAGTATGTATTTACGAAAAAAAAATGTATTTAAGTACATTTATCAGTTGTCTAGTACCCACAACACAAGCTTTGCGCTTAATTGGGACTAGATGGCGCTGTGTAAATTGTCTACAAAATAAAAAATAATAATAATAATGTACGTACTTGGGTGCACGGAGCACCTTGCGGATCTCTTCGGACTTGAGCAGGCGGCTAAGGTCTGTGTTGGCCATCTTGGGCTGTGGCAGGTTGAAGTTCTTCTTCTCCTTGGATGGCGTTTTCCATGATCCGAACAGGGCATCTGGAAGATGGATCTGTTATTTTACTTGATCACAAAGAACACCTACCAGAGACCCTACCTCCGAAGCTGAAGCCGTTTATCCAAATTTTTTGATTCCATAGTCTTAGCTTAATATTCTTGAAAATTCTCAAACATCTTTAGTTTAGTAGATAAAGCTCTAGGGTTTCTTCCAGTTGAGCTAAACATAATGTAAGGGACCTTGATTATGTATGCCACTGTTACACCCTCGATTTTCTACCTGTGGTAAGAGGTTTTATGAAAATCGAGATCGCAAAGGGGTAGTAAAAAAACGTGGGATATGATTAAAATATCTGATATGCACAGGCTAGTTCTTTTAATTTAGACAAGTAAGCGGTGTCCTACAGTATACTTAGGGTTTATTACTCAATGTTTATAAATCGTTACAGCTCCAAATAAGGCGGGGGGACGGCGCAGAGGGTTCACCAGCTGTCGTTGTTAAAATTAAATCCTAGAGGTGCTAGAAAAGGATTCGAAATTCGAGTACGAAATACCTTTACATAGAGCTATGCTGTAAGCTAAGAGCTGATGCTGAACTGAGCTAAGGGTTGGGTGACTCCGAGGAGAGCTAGTAAATGACAAAACCCGTCGAGTGTTAGACGAACACTAATTTAATAAGTTAATTGTCTTCACCGCTTAATTGCAACATAGCCACATACGGCGTTGCAAGCTATGCTAAATTTATGTTGAAAGAATTTACATAGAAATGTTTATATCTATGTAGGTACACATATTAGGTTGGGGAAAAAGTCTTTTCGTATTTTATATGAAAATTCAAAACATTTTTTACTAAAGTTTATTTACATTTAACTAAAGTATGTAGGTGCCATTTTGTTCGATAACTTTTTGCCATCTTGTAGGTACAGACATGATCCCATTACTATAGAAATTTTGGGACTTCTGTTCAAAAAACCACGACAAGTGGTTTTGGCAGTCTTCTCGTGATGTTAACCTGACATTGCCTAAAGAATTCTGAAGAGACCGAAACAGGTGGAAATCAGAAGGTGCAAGGTCAGGACTATACGGCGGATGCATTAACACCTTCCAGTCAAACTCTCTTAATTTTTGCTGAGTGGCTAAAGATGTGTGAGGTCTAGCGTTATCATGATGAAAAATCACACCCCTTCTGTTAATTAATTCCGGCCGCTTTCTCTCAACTTTTTGCTTTAATCTCATCAGTTGTTCACAGTAGAGTTCAGAATCGATAGTCCTGCCTGGCGGTAACAGCTCATAATGAATAATGCCCTTCCAATCCCACCATACACACAGCATCACCTTATTGCGGGTTAACCCGGGTTTTGCCAGAGTCTGTGAAGCCTGACCGGCCTTTGACCACGACCTTTTTCTTACGTTCTTGTCGTACATGATCCACTTTTCATCACCAGTTATAAGCTTCTTCAAAAACGATTCGCTTTCATTAGGTCGTAGTAAAGAATCGCAAATGAGTACACGGTTCATTAAGTTTCTTTCAGTGAGATCGTGAGGCACCCAAATATCGAGCTTTTTAGTGTACCCAGCTTTTTTCAAATGCGCCAAAACTGTTTTGTGGTCAATTCCTAATTCTTCAGCTACGTCGTAACTACTGATATGCTGATCTTGCTCCACTTTTTCAAAAATGGCATCCATTTTATCCGTAAACAGGGCGACCAGAGCGACGTGCATCTTTCACATCAAAATTTCCTGATTGAAAACGCTTAAACCAAATTTGTGCTACTCTCACAGACACTGCACTAGATCCATAAACGTCACAAATTTTTTTCGCAGCTTGCGTTGCATTTTTACTTTTTTTGTAGTAAAATTTTAAAATGAATCGAAGTTCTTCATTAGATTCACTCATCTTGACAGTAAAAAAAACAAATGAAAATCACACATTTACCTAATTTGAATTTGGAATTATCTTTTTTAAAATTTAAACTTTTTAAAGATATCAAAACCTGCCAGGTACAAATGGTATAACCAAAGAGATTTTATTACAAGTTCATACATACTAAAATGCGAAAAGACTTTTTCCCCTACCTATTATGTATTATCTATACTATAGATAATACGTATATGTACGGTAAACCGTACACATAATTACAAACAACCTTAAGGGGCCATCTATAAATTACGTCACACGTTAAGGGGGAGGGTGGTGGGGTATTTTATTTATTTTTCTTATTTCAAACTCTATTATAATCTAAGTGTTAAAACACGAACTATGAACTATTAACGAAAAACTGAACATTTGCAACTCTAGATGTAAAATTGCAACATATGTGACGTAACACTAGGGAGGGGGGGAATCTCACAAATGTGACCAGCTGAGACAAGGACGGGGGGAGGGGTCAAATAATGAAATTCGTGTGACGAAATTTATGGATGGCCCCAAAGTATTGGTTTCAATTTAGAATTAAAAAAATCGGCTGGTAATCGGCTTCAGCTTTGGCGGTAGGGCCCCAAGTTCTATTCTATCCCTTTCAGTGTTTATCGCATGAAAGTGTATGTAACATTTTAAATATTAGTAGAATTCTCACCGAGCCTGTCGAAAGCAGACTGCGTCCAGATGACAAAGCGACCAAGATGGCCACCGGGCGCCAGCTTCAGCAGGTTCAGCTTGTTGACGTGCAGGAGTTCCACGCCGGGGATGTTGCGGAAGGCACGAGTGAGACCCTGGATACAAGGGCAAAATCTTATATAACTGCTGCATATGGTGAACAAAGCCTGTCTGGGTAGCTCCGCAGATTGTCTTGTCAATGGCCTCTGGCAAGGATGGTTTTTTATACAACGTGGAAAACAAGCATACGGCCTGCCTGATGGTAGTCATCGCAACCTATGGACGCTCGGAATACCAGAAGCATTACTCTGTAAAAACCACTTTCTCGTAGAAACCTAAGCTGTAATCTCTTAGGAAAAATCTCACTTTTATTTTATTTGTCACATTAGGGTGTACATAGAGCTGCCACTTATCAAAGAGAGCAGACCCGGAGATTTTTGAAACATCGCTATTTTTTTTGTTATGATAAAATAAAACCTATTTTCAAATCAAATAATTAGGCGTATTACCTACATCAAATAAATAAACTCATATTCTGCTATTGTTAGGGCCACCTTGATTTTAATTAATAAAATTATATTTTTGACTGGTAAGAGTTTGTTGCAGTATCTTTGCTTTAATTTGATATACGGTTGACTTTGGCTCGCCGCCCGGACATATCGATGTAAAACCCGTAGCCCGGATATGCACTATTCAAACCCGTATACTCCGGGTCAAACCCAGAGGGTTGGCAGCTCTAGGTGTACACTTATTTGACACCCGTTGGTATGTGCTTTTAAAAAAATGTGCTCCTCATGTCGACACACCAGCTCGCTGAGAGACAAGCTGATGTTTCCTTTGGGACCGTTCACTGTACCCCAAACATTCGTAACTCTCAACTGTACTAAACAGAACGAGTAAGGCTTATTGGGGAAAATATCTACAGAATAGAAAGAAAATCGTCCTTAAAGCAATAGCACACCGCAGTCACCCCATACAAATGTTGCAACGTGAATTACTACATAAACAATGACGTCTGTGTCAAAGTAAAAATGAGTAGCGTATGTGCGGCGCCATATAAACTGTTCCAGATTCGTCTCAGAGGAGAGGTGAGGTCGATACCAGATAACAGTAGGGTGTGGCCATAGTGTACTAGTACTATTACTAATAATGTGGTAATAGCATTGATAGCCAAGTCGATAAAAGCGCGTGGCGACGCGTCACCACGCCAACCACCGGCGTCTCGCCGATAAGATCATTAAAATTAAATTTTATGGAACTATATATATACTATGAATTTCTGTACCCTAATATCACTTTCACGAGATATGACACCTCATATTCACATCACAGAGCGTACCATACAGTTCCAATTACAGGTACGTACAGTCAAAAAACATTACCAACTTCTTCAGCAGTCGAGTAAAAAAAAACAAATAGCCAACTGACCTGGTCCTTATTGAAGACAATGAGAGGGCCCTTGCGTTGGACGCGTCTGCGGTTGCGCATCTTTCCTTTGCCGGCGCGGAGACGCTGCGACTTGTAAACCTGAGTACATCAAAAAGAACAATGTTAATATATAAAAATTTCGTGTCACGTTTTTGTCTGCAATGGAATTTAGAAACTACTGGACCGATTTTAATTAAATTTTGGCACAGTGTGTGCAGTTTGATCCAATTTGAGAGATAGGATAGTTTAACTCATCGGAAAAGCTTAACGTAAAAATATTTAAAGGCGATACGAAGTTCGCCGGGCCAGCTAGTAATATTATTAAAAAAAACTGTACAACCTTTCACTCGGTAGAATTAAGCATTATAATGGCACATTGCCTAAATAAATGTTTATAATACATCCAAAAACTAAATTTTTTCGACACATAGATTTCGTATTAGAATTTGAGCGTAATTTTCATTACCAAGCCACTTAGTGTTGGAATAACTTTCCACCACCTTTTCAAGTACAAAATAATAGGTTTATGTAAGAAACAAAGTACAGAAAATTTACTGTGTAAAAATTTTTAAGATAAGATTAATTAATTTGCGAAAATAAGGTACAAAAAATGTTACAATTACATATGTACATAACTTTTTTTTTGGATGGGTAATATTCTAATACGATATAAATAGTAGGGTAGTATTCTAATACGATATAAATGTGTCGAAAAAATGTAGTTTTTGGATGTATAATACATCCAAAAACTACATTTTTTCGACACATTTATATCGTATTAGAATTTGAGCGTAATTTTCATTACCAAGCCACTTAGTGTTGGAATAACTTTCCACCACCTTTTCAAGTACTAAATAATAGTAGTTATTGTTCACCATATCTATAACGGATTGAAACAGTCTAATCCGTGTGTTGGTATGGCGCATGCTATTGTCTCAATCAAAAAAACAACATACAAAAATGCATGTTATACATTGCTGTTTTCATGAGACTATTTAATAATGAATAACACAATATAAGTAGTAAGTAACTGTATGCTTCTTCCTACTATGCTTGCTTCGGACAAGTTAGCCGTCGGTCCCGACTATTGTTATTATGACAGTGTTTTTTTTTTTTTTTATTGGTAACAAAGCCAATCAGCGGTGTAAAGTGCCGCTGGGTGAACGCAGATATTCTTACTTTGTAAACAGTCGCGCACCCCTGTCGTAGACAAGGTATTTATTCAACTTTATTATTCCTATCATATACATTTTTTTTAATATCTTAAATCTGATACAATAGCAATTATACAACGTGTAACTTCAAGTACGCAAAACCTAAAAATAGTTTGTTCAGAATCATGAGTAGAATCATTTCCATAATTTTCATCCATTTATAAAGTTATTATTTTTAATTGCCGTGTCTGTTATTAAATTGCACTCAACAATCAAGCGAGAAAATGTGAAGTAGGTAAACAAATGTAATACCGACGCGTCCAAAAAGTCTTAAGCACCGTGCAGAGAGCGGCGCTTACGCGTCATTGACGCGATGCTCGCACTTTAATATTAATATTTTCCTATCGTAGCCACTGGCGCGTCTTTTTGATAAGAAAGCGCCACAGAAAAGAAAGAGCCCAGAAACTATTAGAATTATTAGGAAAACAAAGAAGTGTTCATATCTCCGAGAATTAATAAAACTCAGTTGGGGTATTTGAGGTTTTGCGTACTTGGAGTTACACGTTGTATATTATCAAGTAGACATAATAAAATCTGTTTGAAACTATGTGTACACTTTTATTGACTCACAATGTTGAGGTGATGGCTTGGTCAACTTAATATCTCATTAGTGTCAATCTATCCATAGCTATCCTCAGCAAGCAGACACTTAACGGGCCCATCGAGACACCTAACGGAAAATATTGGCAAGTCCTTCGCTTGAGAGATCTGTATCCTAGCAATGGGGTGCTAACATAAAAAGATAAAATACAACGAAATAATGTAGGTAGGTCGCTAGAGTCATCGGTGGAGTTGGTCGAAAAGAGACTATAATTTACCTTCAGGACATCAGACCAGGCCTTGATGCGTCTGAGGAAGATCACCGCCTGCTTTGTCTTGTTAATCTCTTGCACCTTGTCCGACACGACCAGAGGAAGTTCGGGGATCTTCTCGATAATGTGACCTACAAGAATAGAAGTACAATTTGTACTATTGTTCAAAAATCCACTTTAAGGGGCGATCCATAAATTACGTCACATGAATTTCATGATTTTTTTATCCCCCCGTCCTTGTCACAGCTGGTCACATTTGGGAGACTCCCCCCTCCCTAGTGTGACGTCACATATTTTCCAATTTTACACATCCAGAGTTGCAAATGTTTTTGAGTTTTTCGTTAATAGTTCTAAGTTCGTGTTTTAACACTTAGATTATAATAGATTTTGAAAAGTCACGTCACGAAATTTAGGACCCCTCCCACCCCGTTGTCACACAATATCACACTTTGTCGACCCCCTCCCTCCGCCTTAACGTGTGACGTAATTTATGGATGGCCCCTAAGTGGACTTTTTAACAGTAACCATGGTATGGGTACCTCGATTTAACTACAATAAGTCAGTTAAGCAAGAATTGGAGTAGGCACTTATTAAGATGATGTTGACTTATTGGGGTGAAATAATTGAATTGAGAATGTAGTTAATATATGAAAAACAAATATTTGGTGACTAAAATCATACTAGCATTAAGAGTGTCCTTTGATCAACAAAATGCGTTTGATACAGTTACACTTACTCATCTAAAATTTTTTGGAGAGATATTTATCAGAAGAGTAATCCTAGAATGGTTTCAACTCACTTCCACTCAGTTAAAAAGTTAAAGGTTGAAGGGAATTGAAAGATAAAACTTATATTCGTTTTTGTAACCATCTTTGCAATGCCCAACAGGGTTCATATGTATGTAATAATCTGTATACTGTATAAACATCCTTATAACTATGTACTACATATGAAATGCAATAAAGATATTGAGTATTGAGTATTGTATTTATGGTGTACCACAAGGCAGTACTTTGGGCACAACATTATATCTATTATATAAACTACATATGTAAATGCTGAACAGATGGTGAGCTCATTATGTTTACAGACAACACTGTTTTTATATTTCATAGTTCCATTTGGGATAACGCCGAAAAAGAAATGCCTAAAGAGAGTGACGATGGAGAACATTTTATTTCCTTGGACAAAAGTTTTATAAAAAATCTAATTAAACTTTACAAAATCCTACAAAGTATTCAATTAGAAATCTAAGTTTGACTGACCTCGTGCCTGAACGAGAGCAGGCACGCCGGCGGCCGCGACGGCGGCAGCCACGGCAGCGCGGCGCACGCGGAGTGTGACGCGGCGGTGCCAGCGGCGCCACGGCTTCGTGGGCGCGAACATACGCCCGCCGCGACACATGTTACCGAACGCACCCTGGCCCGATCTGACACATAACAAAAACTCTGAAGTTGACAAATTGTGCTAAAATAAAAATAAAATCTATATTAGAGAACGGAAAACCGTTAAGGCCTTTTCACAGGAGAACTACTTGTTTTATTTCTAGTTATTTGATGTTTTTTTTTTCAATTGATTGAGTACCAATTTAGAAAAAATCAAAAGACAGCTCTTTTTAAGAGATGACACAGTAAAATGCAGGGTACATGTAAAAAACAGAGAATGTCCTAATGAATAATTTTAAGAATAACTCAATTAAAAGTTCAGAAGTGGAAATTAAACTGCCATAGATAACGATTCGCGTCCAATAGATAATAGAAAAAATAATCGCCCATGGATAACAGCAACACCAAGGCATTCTGATGATTTCACTCACTCGCAAGAACATAAAAACCCTCAAGGGAACTGTTATTGGCTGACTTCGGTATCCTGTGAAGTGGAGGTACTCCCCCCCCCCCCCCCCCCCCCTCCCATTTTATCATATAAAAACTAATTAATAGATAAGGAAAATAAAAAATAAACCACCATCAGCACTCACTGCTGGATTTAGATCTTCCAGTGTGCATACAGGTTCATCACCCCATGTTTCTTACTCAGCAGGTCATGCATTAAATATACCGTTGTAGTGCCAACACTGCACCCATTCAGCCTAACGTTAGACTGTCTGGAACGCCTGGACAGCACACTATTGTAGCACTTCACTTCGCAGTAACTCTGCATAACATTTGTGGTTATACGGAGTGGACATTTAGTGCAGATTATTTCTACCTCACTTATCAAGTCGTGGATTTTTATAATGCTTACAAATAAAAAAAAATTTGGTTATCTGGAAAGTCTGTTTACGGACAGTATTTTACGTGATATAAACGTCGTAAGAAAACATCGGTCAATTGAATGGAAGAGAGATAGATGCGTCACAAGCCGAACGCATCGTGCCTCTCTATCGCTTGTTTCGCGCTCTCGCTTGCACGCTCGGCTCAGGCGTGCTTTTTAGTGCGTACAGCCGGCGTTCATCGATTTATAAGACTGTTCACGTCAATAAAAAAATCTGTATGCAATAAATTCAATAAATGGAGGCGACACATGTAGATGTCACTTTTTTTTCGCCAGTGCTGCGCCAACCAATCAAGTGTTGTTTGGGTACCATGGTGCTCACTGACAATGTGACCTAATCTTGATCTGAGTCTCACTGAATAGATATACTATGCGCCGCTCTATAAAGTCTTAACTATATATGGCAGCGCAGCGTGAAAAGACTTAAAGGGTCACTTTCTTGCTATGTTGTTATTCATCACATTTAGAACTAAGTTACAGTGGGGACTACGTCCATGGCGGTCGGGGGAGAGAAGGGTGCACAAGGCGGGCCCCGCACTTCCTCGCTTCGCCACGCACTCACGCGCACGTGTGTGGATATTTCTCCTATACATGTGAAATTTTCTTTGGTTATTATATTGTACATATTTTTACAAAAAATATGTACAATACTATAACGTCTAATAATATAAAGTCTAGCGCGATAGATGTATAGTAAAAACGTAGTATGTATGTAAGTACATTTTAAGTGTTTTGATCCACTATCGATATGTTATAGTCAATACCCAAAATCTAGGCGCTCCAAGGTTGGCTTGTGATCAACAAAAGCCGAGCGAGCGAAATGAGCGAGGCTCGACTTTTGGAGAGGATGAGGTACCTTAGATGTAACTAGTCACAAACCTAGGAACACCTAGGTTTTAGGTATTGACTATAAAAGACACTAAAAGAGGAACACGCCGCACTAGCAGCATTATTAGTCCTCATCTGTACTTACCTATGGGTACCACCGCCGCGTACACGGGGAATACGAGCTACAGCGCGACCGGTACCCCATGACTCGGCACTGGTCTGGTGACCTGCAGGCAAGAAGTGAAAGATTTATAATTACTGCAGAAAATAAAATAAACATACATAGTAGACTTACATATTTAATAAACATACATAGAAATACACAAATTCAGCGATTATGATGACGAAAAGGACGAAAAAGAAAACCCATGCAATACTTTTAGATCACTTATCTAAGCACTAAAGCTTAGATCAGCGTTTCCTAACCTTTTCAATGGTGTTACCCCTATGACCAATAAAGGAAACTAATTTTACCCCCTCCATAGATTAGATTTTATTGGCTTGTACTAATTTGTTATCTTTTATCAGCTTGATTACCCGTACAGAATTCCTATTTTACCCCTGAGGGGGTAATTACCCCTAGGTTCGGAACCAAGTTCTTTAAATAAATGATCTAAAAGGATTGCATGGATTTTCTTTTTCGTGCTCTTGTGTTGCAGTGATGTACTTTGGCAGGAACAATGATATGTAGGGGGTACTATGCACCCGTACCTGCTATAAAGCGGGCCCAGAACGCCAAGTTACTCCAAATTGATGTCGCACTAATCCGCAGTAACATCTAGAAGCACTGTCAGCCTCTAGGTGTGGACATTTAGTGCATAAATACTGGATATATTGCAACCACAGGTTTGATCCCCACACAAGACAAATCGACGGTCCTTACATATAAAGCGACATGTCAAAAATGGCAAATTTTTTTTAATGCATAAATTGCTATAGTTTGTCCGTAAAAAAAACCTTTTCTTTTTAAAATTGATTAGATTTAATTAAAAAGTATGAAATTAACTAATTTGTGCAATAATAATATTCTTTAATTACTATACCGTAGTATGTATAAGTGGAGTATGTATGTCTGAAAAAAAAAATTGTCTTTTTTGACATGTCGCTTTATACGTAGGGACCGTCGAAATATTTGTGTGCAAGAACATGTCTGTTTGTCTTGCTCTGGATGTTTTCTATGTATTATACGTATATGTATTTACAGAAAAAATGTATTTATATTTAATATCAGTCATGTAGTACCCATAATACAAGCTTAGTTTGGGACTAGATGGCAGTGTGTAATTTATCCTGGAATATATGGAATAGTTTCTTACACCTATTTTAAGTGAGTTGGTGCAAGATTTTTACCGAGTTATCCATGTATACCAGATTTGATTATTGTCAGGTTCCCAACCAGTTGTACGTGAGAGGTAAATTATGTCTGTGATACAACCTTCTAATGTAAGAGATGGAGTACTATTATAGCAAATACTAAATAAATAAGTAAAATAAAATAAAATTTGTTTATTTCAGACAACAGGAATCCATATCAATGTTAGTAAACTTAGAAATATGTTAGTAATTGGTTACTAAAATCTCGAGTCATAGAATACTGGATTTATATTTTTGGGGTGTAAGTGGTTCATCAAGATCTTTGAACCAAAGCCAACTTCACCTGCACGTGGTGCACCCTGCTGACTGACAAACGAAGCTCTGGCGAAAAGAGAGGTAGGGAGCGTAATTGTAAGCTACCCGACTGGGGAATGTACCTCCACCTCACAGAATACCGCAGTCAAATAACAATTCCCTTGAGGATTGTTGTGTTCCTGCGAGTGAGTGAGGTCACCAGAAAGAAAGGAAGGAGATGCTGCGTTGGCAGCGGGGGTGGCGGCGCGCGAGCAATATTTTATGTTGCAGGCGTTAATATGGCTACGGTAACCGTTTCACATCAGGCGGGCCGTATGCTTGTCTGCCACCCGACGTAGTATAAAAAAAAATAAAATAAAAATAAAAATATGACAGTTGGGGATCCTACACGCAACAAAAACCTCGTAGTAGTCTGCAAACAAAAAAAGGTTGGGAACCACTGATGTATACATTAACTGACATCAAGCAAGCCATATGGATGTTGTATAAAGTATATACCAGATGATACCAAATATTTTAAGAAGTACTACATACCAGCCTCCTTGCTAACACAGTATGGTTGCCGGGCATTCTTGGACATGGAGACATGTACATCGTTGACAATATCAGGCCTGATGGGGGCCTTGAATACAAAGGGCAATGGAAGCGAGGCTCCGGCGACTACTTCATTCTTCTCTGAGTACACCGACACGAGCGGTCGGGCAACTGATAGACTCTGCAAACAAATAACAACATTAATTGTTTGTAAAATCTTTTTTTAACTATAACAGTAATACATAAAGCTAGTAATGTTAACCACTAGTACAACGGCGACTAATCCCATCAGGGATCTTTTCCAGTCCACCACAGAATACCCACAGGAGACCAAAGTTTCACGAGGCAGTTATTTTTAGAATAATGCAAATAAATAATGACTATGTAATCATTATTTATTTGCATTTATATTTTCATTTGCCTAAACATATTTCACGCGTGAAGTTTGTATCGAGCAAAATTACACAGAAGACTGCTACTGGCTTCCTCAATGCCTGGGAGATGTATGACTATCCTTAACATCTCCTATTCCTGCGAGTGTTTTCTTCATTCCTATATTCCTGAGAATGAGGTCACGAGAAAGAACGAGAGGAGTATAAGCTGGCAATGAATTCTATCAATCAAAACTTTGTTTGCGAAAAATATGGGTAATATGTAGGTGATATTAAAGTTACATATTCCATCATTCTGCGGTATATAACAGCGTGCAAAAATTAAAATAATGACAATTTTAATTATTAAGTATACACTTGCAAGAAAGGATATTATACTATTATATACAAATTGGCGATGCATAGGTGTTGTTGATCTCCATAGGCAGTGGTTATAGCTTTCCATCAGGTTACCCACATGCTTGTTTGCCCTCCTCTCATATAAAAAAGAAATTCATATTGAATTATAAAAATGTGTTCCTCAAGTCGACACATTGCAAGTCAATAGGACTGCGCAATGTTTCCTACGGGAAACTAATAATCTTCCCCTATTGTGTACCTGGAAATATATAATGATATAACCAGGAAGAGTTTGGGGTAACTTCCATTCCAAGATTATAATATTTCGGAAGACTTGTTCTTCATTATTCATTATCAACATCAGCATTTTTCCCTCTAGTATTGAACATATTAATGGTCGCTATATAAAAAATCCAAAGTAATTTTATTGTATTTTTTTTATACTGTGTTGGGTGGCAGACAAGCATACAGCCCACCTAATGTGAAGCTGTTACCGTAGCCATATTAACGCTCGCAACATGAATATCGCTCAAGCGCCGCCACCCACGCTGCCAATGCAGCAACTCCTTCCTTTCTGGTGTCACTCACTCGCAGGAACACAATAACCCTCAAGGGAAATTGTTATTTGCATGTGGTATTCTGTGAGGTGGAGGTACATTTCCCCATATTTTTCTGCAATTCTGCATTCTGTAAGGTGGAGGTACATTTCCCCATATTCGTCTTTGTCCTTTGTTTTAGGAATGTCAATAGTTCGCACACTATACCCTGCATCTCAAATCTCGTAGATTTAAATTTCCCGTACACTGACAAGGACATCCATTCCATTGCAGAGTCATCTACTGAACAAAGTCCCAAGTGAATATTTGATACAGAATGCATCTTATATTGAGACATAGCTTCTATTACAGCAGCGTTTCCTAACCTTTTCAATATTGTTACCCCTATGACCAATAAAGGAAACTGATTTTACCCCCTCCTTAGATTAGGTCTTATTGGACTGAACTAATTTGTTATCTTTTGTTAGCTTGATTACCCCTACAGAATTGCTATTTAACCCCTGCGGGGGTAATTACCCATAGGTTCGGAACCAAGGTATTACAGGCTTTGCCGGTAATACAATATAAGGATAAAAAGTATCTTACATATCAGTCAATACAAAACATATCTCATATTCACATTATATCCATAAAGTACAACACTAACCAAAAATCATTTAATAGAATTGAACATCAAATAATATAAATTAGAGATTTTGAGAAGAGAAATTGAGTTTGTTTTATTTCACGGAAAATTGGCGACTTTTCCAAGGAACCCTAATGTTTCGTGAAATTAACTATAAGAATTATTGCAATTACACGGATAAATTATTAATTTATGTATTTTAAGAATGTGTTTTTGAATTTGTTGATTGCACAAATAGTAGCATTGATTGAAAAAAAAGTTTTGAACGTAACATAACCTCCAAATATATTTATACGTAATTATAAAAAAGTTACAATCTAATTATGAAAATTATATTAAACTTGTTGGAAAGAACCACTCGTTTGTTAATTCCATTGTGTTTTATAAAGTATTGATGTTATATATACGCCTTTTATTTACGGGCACGAATGGCATCGCGTGTTCACAAAAAAATGTTCAAAAAGCTCTGAATAACACTTAATGTACAAAATATAAAGCAAACGCACATATTACGACACTATTATACGCTGAAACTAACAATAAAACAATCAGATGCGAAAATTTGTAAGAAATGGGCATAAAACACGTGGGAAACGCACGGTAATTCTTCAAAATTATTATTCACAAACACTTGAATTATTTCGATCACTGCACATGAATAATTAAACTTAATCACATTTGTTAGTCTGAAACTTACCATTTCGCTTTATTAGCGAGAAATTCCTCCTAAAAAAACACTATTAGCGGCGGTACAGACCATCCGCCATGCCACGGAGGAATAAAAAGACCGGAAACATTCCGAAATAGATGACAGTGCTAACGGGCAGTTACCAGCTTAAAAAATGCTTGTGCTGTCTTGTCTATGTCACTCTATGTATTTATGTATCTCACAGGAAACAAAGTCATACATAGCCCGTATCATATCTTTAGCTTAGTCCTGACTTCAGGGATATACCTAAGGCGCCCATTACACGATAGGTTTTGCTGTCAGTATTACCACAGTCACAGCTATGACTGACGGATTACCTATCGTCTAAGGCGCCCATTAGACGCTCATTCAAACGTCAGTCAATTCCATCAGTCATGAATTGCGTTTGCTCGACGGTGACTGATGAAATTTTATCGACATTAGACGGTCACTCTGACTGATCGTCAGTCAAACCCAAAATTTCACAGGGAATACACGTGTTCAGGCGAGAACAAATATTTATTAATATAATATTTATTCCCTATGTACGCATTTTTTATTTATTTATATTCGCATGAAAGATTCGTGTTTTGATAACCTGTTGATCAGCTCGAAAAGCTCGGAGCAACTTTGCGATATCTTGTTGCTAGTAGAAATATTGAAGACATGAAGTTTTCAGTATTTAATTATGTCATCTGATGCTATTTGTGAAGCAATTTTAAATACCTACATGTCGGGCACTTATATACGTTTTACAAGAGCTCGATGGCGTCGTTGCGCGTGTCAGTCTATTCGATCACGCAGGTTAAGCAACATCTACCGTAGCCAGTCTATGGATGGGTTTATTTATTTCGAGCTCCTCTGTGCTTCAGAGTGCACGTTAAGCCGTCAATTCCGGCTGTTGTAATTAAATGACAGTCGTTAAGCCTGGTCGGTGGCCTTTGGGCGGCTTGAAAACACTGGCGTCTGCCAACCTGTTGATGTTGAACGCAGTTGAGCGGCGTGGTGGAGTATGTTCTAAACCCCTTCTATTGATGCGAGACTCGTATCCCATCAGTTGGATGAATATAGGTTGATGCCGAAGTACAAAAACAACATTACAAGTTATTTATCTAACACTTCAATTTTAATAATACTTATTTCGGGATATAATTGTAATAAGATAAAAAAGTAGGGTATTTATAATTTTAAAATTCAGGCATCAATTGAGAAATGTGTGATGCAAGATGATTATTATTATTATTATTTTGTTAATGTGATGGGGTAGGAATATTTGGGATGTGTAGTATGGATTCATTTGAATTTAAAGCAGGTCTTTCAGATGGTTGATCGTAATGATAGTTAATACTTGAAATTATTTGGGAAGCCGTGCCTCTTTCTAAAGATGTAAAATTATTTGTACTTCTTCTAAAGATGTAACTCCAATGCATTCCATGTCCGACTCCATCGCTGTCCGCGCGCTGACTGACGCTTGACTGATGAATTGCCATTACACGTTCACTCAAAAGTCATGACTGATGGTTGAATGATGCAAAAATCAAAATATTCAGATAATCGTCAATCAACTTCATTCAAACATCAGTCACTGCATTAGACGATAGGTAATCCGTCAGTCATAGCTGTGACTGTGGTAATACTGACAGCAAAACCTACCGTGTAATGGGCGCCTAATGCAGTGACTGGTGGTTGAATGAAGTTGATTGACGATTATCTGAATATTTTGATTTTTGCATCATTCAACCATCAGTCATGACTTTTGAGTGAACGTGTAATGGCAATTCATCAGTCAAGCGTCAGTCAGCGCGCGGACAGCGATGGAGTCGGACATGGAATGCATTGGAGTTATATCTTTAGAAGAAATATAAATAATTTTACATCTTTATAAAGAGGCACGGCTTCCCAAATAATTTCAAGTATTAACTATCATTACGATCAACCATCTGAAAGACCTGCTTTAAATTCAAATGAATCCATACTACACATCCCAAATATTCCTACCCCATCACATTAACAAGATAATAATAATAATCATCTTGCATCACACATTTCTCAATTGATGCCTGAATTTTAAAATTATAAATACCCTACTTTTTTATCTTATATCCCGAAATAAGTATTATTAAAATTGAAGTATTAGATAAATAACTTGTAATGTTGTTTTTGTACTTCGGCATCAACTTAGAATCATCCAACTGATGGGATACGAGTCTCGCATCAATAGAAGGGGTTTAGAATATACTCCACCACGCCGGCCGCTCAACTGCGTTCAACAACAACAGGTTGGCAGACGCCAGTGTTTTCAAGCCGCCCAAAGGCCACCGACCAGGCTTAACGACTGTCATTTAATTACAACAGCCGGAATTGACGGCTTAATGTGCGCTGTGAAGCACAGAGGAGCTCGAAATAAATAAACCCATCCATAGACTGGCTACGGTAGATGTTGCTTAACCTGCATGATCGAATAGACTGACACGCGCAACGACGCCATCGAGCTCTTGTAAAACGTATTTAAGTGCCCGACATGTAGGTACCTATTTAAAATTGCTTCACAAATAGCAGCAGATGACATAATTAAATACTGAAAACTTCATGTCTTCATTTCTACCAGTAACAAGATATCGCAAAGTTGCTCCGAGCTTTTCGAGCTGATCAACAGGTTATCAAAACACGCATCTTTCATGCGAATAAATAAAAAATGCGTACATAGGGAATAAATATTATAGGAATAAATATTTGTTCTCGCCTGAACACGTGTATTCCCTGTGAAATTTTGGGTTTGACTGACGATCAGTCAGAGTGACCGTCTAATGTCGATAAAATTTCATCAGTCACCGTCGAGCAAACGCAATTCATGACTGATGGAATTGACTGACGTTTGAATGAGCGTCTAATGGGCGCCTAAAAATATCGTCAGAAGGATCAACGATTCTACCGCGAACCAATAGGGATGGGTACGAGTTTAATATCGGGTTGACGTTTCTGAATATGACTAGCGTTTTTCATGATGATATTAACGGTCCCCATGTAAACATCGAAAGTCAATTTCTTGTATTTTTAACAGACTCCAAAAAAGGAGGAGATGCTCAATTCGGCTATTTTTTTTTTTTATTAAGTAATCATTTTTTTCTTTGACAATCCATCACCATAGATTTATGAAATGAATGACTAATTCTTTTTGTTCCTTCGTTCTCGATTAATACTCAAAGTTCGTTCGTTACTTGTAGAGGAATCTTCTTGTTCCTCCGTTACTTGTACTAAAATAACTCAACAATAAAACTTCGAATAACTCGATAACCCCGATTCTTATAAACAAAGACACTAATATTTGTATACACTCAAATGATTACTTGTACTACACTAACTGTAATACATTATCTTTATTATGAATATACATTTAATTAAGAAATTTTGTTTAGACTAATTATTACAACCACGCTCAACAAGTTCCCGCCAAAAAGTCTAGTGATGCTTAGTCATTCGTATATTGTACCCTTTGTGTAGACTTTATAATTTATTATACTACCTGCGTTTTGTAAATGGGTTAACTTTATTAAAATAGAGAATGTTGAGAGAGAGAGATATTTATGTAATGTTGTCATATAACTGTTGTGTACATTATTGTGCTTTACTTTGAATATTATAATGGAACGCACTTGGAAATGGACCATGCCAAATTTTAACTTCTTTTATTTCCATATGTTTTTTTACCTTTAACACGAGATTAAAGTATGTAATGTAAAAATATATTATAGACCCACTCGCCAAGTTTGTAAACGGATAATACTGCGGATCAGTGTTGCCAGTATGATTTCCCAAAAAAGGACGGTTGACTTTCTGAAAAGGTACGGTTTTTAACTTCAAGGTACGGTTGGGTCGGGATACTTCTGCAGAAACTAGATCAGTTTTTTTTCCTTCGAGTTGGCTGTCGTTGTTGAAAAAAAAATTTCAGTATTCAAAGTTCTCGACAGGGCGCGCTGGAGGTTGTCTTTTGGAATCATTTTAATCAGAAGAGTATTTAAATATTTTTACACAAACAGAGAAATTGTAGATGTTTGAAGGTGATAAAAATCGTTATTATTCATTAAGTGGGAATTTCATGTAACGTAAGTAAATATATAAATTAGCAACGAAAATCGTATGAATTTACTTAAGTTATTTATGAAGATTGATAATCTGTTTGAATATATTCCAATTAGTAATCATTATTAACATTATAATTTAAATTTTTGAACTCATTAATACACGCCTTATTCCATTCAAAAATCGATAATTAATTACTGAATCGAGTGCGGCTTGAATTAATAAGTTTCAAAATTTAAATACAAACGAATAATTTAAGATCAAATTAGCTCTGAAACTTTGGATATATTAGATCTCAATGATGGGATTTTTTTTATCTAATTAGATCCTTTTAGATATTTTTCAATTTTTCTAAATCTACTTAGATCTAAGTAAATTGTAGTCAATTGTAGATCTAAGTTTATCTGAATAGACTGAAATTTATTTCAACAAAAATAGATGTTTCTAAAAAAAATTCATTTGATTTACAAAGTCTTTTTAGATCTAAAAATATCAAATTACATCTAAAAAGTTTTACCGGTATTATAATTCAATTATACAAAATTATTGTAATTTCATTTCAAGTTTCTGACTGTTATATTATGTAATATAAATAATTAAAGAAATAGTTAGAGGATTAGAAATATGTATTTGTGACAAGTATCTATAATAAATCAAAGAAGACAGATCACCTCATAGAAAAACATTTATAGCAAAGAGTATGAGAATAACATAAAGTAGTTCTTATTTAACAAATAGGTAACATAACACGCCCCTCTTAAAAGCAAACTTAATTCACGTAACAAATATCACAAATCATAAAACAATAAACTAAATTAACAATAATAACAATTTATGTACAACATAAACAATGTGGTTTACGAACCACTCTGCCCGACTTGGTTCTCAATACATTCTCATTGTTCTCCCTCGCTTCAGGAACTTCTACATCATTATTAAGAAAAGTTTGATTCTTTGTGTATAAATAAGTCATGTTATCATTATTTGAAAAATTTGAATCATTTTTGACTGACGTAAGTACATTATCATTTTTTGTATCCTTTAAACCAGTGGTCGAAGGTAAATTAACATATTTTATTTGTTGAATATTCCTTCTATAGAATCGACCGAAATCATCACGAATAATATAAGACCTAGGAAAACTGGTTAAAGCAGCAATATTGCCTTTAGACCACCTTCTCAAATTAGGGTCCTTTTGGAAATATACAGAATCACCAATTTTTAACGTATAACTGCTCTGTTTAGAATGTTGATTGTAATATTGTTCACTTTTTGTCTTATTAGTTAATTTTTGTTCCAAGTGATCTGAAAATCTTACAATTTTTGGTTTAAAATTAGAAACTTTTGAAGGAAGTTTGGTTCTTAATTGACGAGACATGAGTAACTGTGCAGGCGAACTAAGGTTGCCTCTAGGAGTATTGCGATATTGCAATAAACCTATGTAAGGATCAGTTCCTGAATCTTCACATTTTTTAAGAATATTTTTAATTATTCTTACTGACACTTCAGCAAGACCATTGGACCTTGGTAAATAAGGACTAGACGTAATATGCTTAATATCCCAGTCAAATAAAAAGCTCTGAAATTCTTTTGAACTAAAAGGGGGTCCATTATCACTGACTAGGTCAAGGGGAATGCCATGACGAGCAAAAATTGATTTAAGATGTATTATTACAGTTTGGCTACCAGTGTTATTATTAAGTGAAGCAATTTCTATGTAGTTGGAAAAATAGTCTACAACAAGTAAATATTTTTTACTATTAAATTCAAACAAATCTATAGCAACCTTTTGCCATGGAAATGTCGGTTGTTCCGGAGGCAGAAGAGGTTCTTTAATTTTATTGTTCATGAAAGTCAAACAAGTTTCACATTGCTTAATTTTATTTTCCATATCATTATTAATATTAGGCCAGTACACAACACCGCGAGCCTGGTTTTTAGTCCTTTCTATTCCCAGATGACCTTCATGTAAAATAGACAAAATTTCTGATCTCAGAGAAATTGGAATGATGAGACTCTGATTTTTAAAAACTAAGCCATTAATCACATGAATCTCATCCCTAATATTCCAATATGGAAACACTATTGGATCTAACATTTGTTTAAAGTTAGGCCAACCATTTTTGTAGTATGTCATTAGTTTTTGTAAACAGTTGTCCTGATTAGTATGCAATAAAATTTTGTCCAGTTTTTCTTTACTAATAGCTAAATTTGAAGTAAGTAAGTTGACATGTAATTCTATATTATTTTCTAAATCATCAAAATTATACATATTCGTTTCAATAGAATCGTCAATTGGAGCCCGCGACAATGTATCAGAAACATACATTTCGGAACCCCTAGTATAACTAACAACTAAATGATACGCTTGTAACGCAATCATCATTCTTTGGAGGCGAGTTGGAACATCCATAAGAGGTTTTTTAAAAAGGCTTACCAAAGGTTGATGATCAGTTTCAACTTGAACAATTTTACCATAAACATATTGGTGAAATTTTTTACATCCAAAAACAATAGCGTATAGCTCTTTTTCAATTTGAGCATATCGCTCTTGACACGGTGTTAAAGATTTCGATGCATAAGCAATAGGATTTTTCCCGTGAAATATAACTGCACCAACTGCACTTTTAGACGCATCAACTGACATTCTAACTGGTTTCTTTATATCAAAATTCGTAAGTACAGGCGTTTGACAAATTATTGTTTTTAATCTTAAATATCTTTGTTCATGTTGGTCTGTCCATTGCCAGTCATTTTGTTTTTTAAGCAAATCTCTAAAAATATCTGTTTCTGTCGCTAAATTCGAAATATATGAACCAAGATAATTAACCATCCCAAGAAATCGCTGTAGCTCCTTAATGTTAGTCGGAGATGGCATTTTTTTTATGGCTTCAATTTTGGATTTATCCGGAGATACTCCATCTTTATTAAAAATATGCCCAACATAACATACTTCTGGTATAGCAAATTGACACTTAGACTTATTGAATTTTACATTAATCTCATTGGCACGCTGAAAAACTGCCTTTAATCGTTTATTATGTTCTTCTAGAGAATTTGCATATACTAGAATATCATCTACAAATACTGTCACCCCTGTAAGGTCACCGAACGATTCAACCATAGTTCTGTGAAAAATTTCACTGCTTGAATTGATACCAAAAGGGAGACGAAGAAATTTGTACCTGCCATCGGGTGTATTGAAGGTGCATAAGTCACTACTCTCATCATCTAACTGGATCATCCAAAATCCTGAACTAGCATCTAATTTTGAAAATATCGACGCACCTGAAATTTGAGCACGCAAATCATCAAAAGTGGGAAGCGGATAATGAGGACGTCGAATAGCTTCATTTAAGTTACGAGGATCTAAACAAAGTCGAAGCTTTCCGTTCGGTTTTTTAACAATGACAATTGAATTCACCCATCGGGTAGGTTTTGTTACTTTCTCGATTACTTTAAGACTAATCATATTTTGTAACTCATCTTTGAGACGAGCTTGTAATGAGAATGGAACTCTACGAACTGGAGCTATTCGGGGTTGAACATTAGGATCAACAACAAGATGTGCTTTGTGCGGAAGACAACCAAGACCCTCGAATGTGAAGGCGTATTTTTCTAATATAGTTTCCAGTGACTCAACACGTTGATTTGATTTTTGTTCATCATAGGACTTTTTCAGAATCGATTTTTTCGGTAAAATTGAAGTATATGAAGACGTACCTGATTGAGATTCCCCATCTTGTCGTAAATTAAGAACTCGTTTAACTATACCCAACTGGTCACAAGTTTTTCGACCAATTATTGTCTGACATAGCAAATCCGCAACTTCAAAATATAAATTACATATATTACCATCAGGAAATTGGCAACTTAAATAACAACCACCTAATACTGGTATAGGTGTACCAGAGAAAGAAAATAATTTGTTATTTGATTTCAATAGACTAATATGTTTTTGAATTTTCTGAAGCGTATGTTTTGAAATTACATTAACGTCAGAACCTGTGTCTATTTGACACATTAAATCTATTCCTTCACAATTTAATTTTATTTTCCAGTCATTGCTATAAGGAGTATTTAAAGAGCTAACAATAAATTCTTTTTTGTCAAAAGAACTGAGAGAAATATCTAAATCTAAATTGTCAATAACATTGATAGTACTATTAGAATGCTTGAAAAAACAATATGCATCAAAGTGATTTCGCCGACCACAATTCCGGCAAGTTACTCCTTGAGCTGGACAACGAAAACGATGTATTTGACCACATCTCCCGCATGTAGAGCTGTTGCTTGTTGAAGGTGTATTTTGGCGGTTTAATAATTTGTTGGTTAAGCTCGCTGAAGATTGTGGACTACTGGATCTCGGCGACTGACTACGAGAGTTAGAAACATTAGAGTAGTTTTCATTCTGTGTATGTTGGTGACGTGGAAACTGTACTTGCCGCTGTTTATTTTTTATGTACTGTATTTCAATAAAATCTTGATTATGTTCATTCTTTTTTAATTTATTGCTCCGCTCATGTGATAGTTCTATACTTTTTGCTAAATTCACAGCTTTATTTATTGTTAAATTCTCTTCTTGAAGTAATTTTTCCTGTATGTTTGATTTTTTTAGTCCAATTACGAACATATCCCTTAACAAGGAATCTTTCAATATCGAAAATTCACATGAATTACTTAAGTTTGTGAGAACTGTTACATATTCATCTATAGTTTCATCTTTCTGATATCTTGTAAAAAAGTTAAATCTTTCTATTGTAACATTTTTGCATGGATTAAATTTTTCATCAAATTTAGTTAGTAAATCACTCAAAGTAATCTCTTTTCTAGCAACATTGAATGAGTTAAATATTTCAAGACATTCATCGCCAATTAAATTAAAAAAAATAGCGACTTGTCGAGCATTATTTAGTTTATCTAGTTCATTGGCTTCGGCATATATCTCGAATTTTTGTTTCCATGTACGCCATTTTTGTGCAACACAGCCATCAATCGTCATAGGACGTAAACTGTTCGATTGTATAATTACCTTTGATTCCGACATGTTTGTATTTTCTTGCGATATTTGAGACATTTTACACTTCTGACACCATGTTATATTATGTAATATAAATAATTAAAGAATTAGTTAGAGGATTAGAAATATGTATTTGTGACAAGTATCTATAATAAATCAAAGAAGACAGATCACCTCATAGAAAAACATTTATAGCAAAGAGTATGAGAATAACATAAAGTAGTTCTTATTTAACAAATAGGTAACATAACACTGACAGGTATGTAAACAACAGAATTTCGCACACTTGTTCAAAAACAATAAAATAAAACAAAACTTTTTGTTCCTTTAAATATAGAGAATAATATCGCTTTATGTCTGAACTTAGTCATCACATTATTCGATAAATTATTATCAAAAAAAATTTTCATTAACGAATTTAATGACTTTACTCCATTCCGTAACTCTGTATTGATTTATAACCTCATTTCTATAATTGATTTACAAATGAATTTGTTCGATATTGGCAATCGGTAATAAAGTTCTACTTTACCATATCCTTTTGAATATTCGATTCCCTATCGCTTTTTTTCCAACCTATGGTCACAGACAGCCAATTCAAAGAAAAAAAAAACTGATCTAGTTCTTGCAGAAGTATCCCGACCCGTACGGTTTTGCTAAAATGTTGAAAAATGCTATACTCTACTTCTACATATCTACATATTCTATAGCGAAAACGAGTTGTATGTCAAAAAAAATATGAAAATAATGTTTCAGGAACTAAGAAAAAAGTTATTTGTGTCCATATTTTGGTGTCAAATGTGACAGAAAGTTGAAGAAAGTATGAGTCTCATTATTTTCTATAAGTTTCTCGACAGACTGTAATCGTAAAATAATAATTTAACTTTCCACGAGTTTATAAATAAATAACTTGCTAATACATGCTTGAAGCGCCCCCTCACTTATTATGTAAACCGATAGACCATAAAAAAACGAGATCAAATTATTCTATCCCTATTGCACTTTTTAAAAGTACATACTTGTGAGAATGAGTTAACTTTAGTTCGATCTCGGTTCCAGACTTACTATAGACATCGGTGATAGTCCCGCAGACTAAATTCTGTTTGTTCTGTTTTATTTTAAATTCATCGCGAGGAAGGAAGGCAAGGAATGTAATCCAAACAGCTATGTCTTATTTGGTTGGAAGAAAAAAGTTTTTTGATCGCAAATTCAGAATGTTGAGGAAAACAGGAGGCGTTTTTTTTTTTGTTTTTTACCCTTTGTAGTTTGTAGTGAAAAATAAATCACTAATATAGAAAAGGTACGAAAAAGGTACGGTCTACACTGAGGTACGGTTGTGGTACGGTTGTGTGATGAATAGTACGGAAAACCGTACTTTTTGGTACGGTCTGGCAACACTGCTGCGGATGTACTGTTTATACTCTCTTCTTTGTTTCGTATATCGGCAACCACTCTTTATTCGAAGATTATTTTTGCCATTATCAAGTTAATTTGTATAATTTCATCATCCCAGCTACAGGAATAAACTGATAAGCATAATCAGGAATCCACTAGTTCCTACATAACTAAACAGCTAAACCCATCTTGTAATTTTCCTGCTGATTTGTACGACTTACTGGAACAACCCGAGGGCAACATATTAAACACTTTTGATCAAAGATTCCACAAATTTTATGCACTCTAATAATCACTTACACCATAATACAGTTGCCTTTAGTATGAAACAATGTCAGTATTTTACATTAAATGAAGAATGTCACTAGGTATGCCAAATCGCTTGAAATGTTGTCTCAGTGAAGCCTAAAGGTATACAAACACACTAGCTTTTGTTGTAGTCAAAAATACCTGGTAGTTTTGATTTTAAGGCATTCAAAGTTTCGAAAAATATCGAGTCTCGCTAACAGTCTTGTGACGTCATTACACAACGCATCGCACGGGCCACGGCCACGGATTTTGCGTCCCTTTGTGTGTTCTAACGTCAGTAGAGTTGTTTGACATGATGCCAATAGCCTCCTTCTACAGTCGCACCGCTCGCCTTCGACAGGGAATTAATCCTCACACATTGGAGCCTAAGTGGTCGCGTACTGTGCGGTTAAAGAGAAGTTTTCTTCCGCATACTGCCAGGCTGTGGAATGAACTGCCTGTCGAGGTTTTCCAGCAAACTAAAGCATGGGGTTCTTAAAAAGGACGTGAAGAGGTTTTTTCCGGGTCAGCAACGCGCATGTGATGCTCCTGGTGTTACAGGCGTTCATAGGCTACGGTAACTGCTTTCCATCAGGTGGACCGTATGCTGTTTTTCCACTCTGGTGGTATAAAAAAAAATTAAAAGTTGTGATTAGTTTCTTGTTTACTTTTATTTATGTACATGTCAAAGACATCACATTTGACAATCAACAATATAATATTAAAAAAAAAAACTATAAACTAGGTATCCACATCAACAACTCTAAAGGTTTGATACTTTTCATTCTTATTTTACTCTGTCTGAGTGAGCTCTGCTGAGTTGTTTTAACATAGTACTTTGACGCCTTAGCCACTTAGCCCTTTACCCCTCTCACTTTTCATACTTTTGTTTTGGTAGTGTTAGTTATACATATATTATTACGCATACCTACTTATACTGTGCTATTGTCTGGATCAAAGAGTATATGTCCTTGTACCTTCATGTCAATTTTAACGTCAATTTACTTGCATTATTAAATTTCATATATAAACAATTTTATTATTTTACGTATAACTATATTATTATTATGTTACAAACTGTTTGTATCTTTAATTATTTTCGTTTATACAACGTTTTATATTACTTACACTATCTACTCAATAAATTCTCAATACATTACTGTTTAGTAGTCAGCAGGTAAGTTCAAGTAGGTAGGTAACTTTTATTTTACATTTTATTAGAAATAATACATAACTTACAGAACAGAAAAAACTACATTTTAGGTCTTTATTATAGTACATACTGCCTTTGCTACTTGATACTGCCTTTTCAATAGCAGATATGTGAGGGAGGTATAAACTCCATAACCATATTATATTAAATTTATTATATTTACCCTTCTGGAGGATCATAAGAGCTCCCAATGTACTTTACTATAATATATCGCATTGTCATTATAATAATGTAAACAAACTATCGTTTCAGAGATACAATGGACCAACCTATTACTCCAGAAACTAGTAAACAAGTAGCACATGAAGAAGAAGAAGGGACAAATTCTGTTACAAACAAAGATATGAATAATGATATTATCTCATTAAACAGTGCAGGACCACCCCAGCCATTTAAGTTAGCGTCAGTATTATCTGGCCTGGTTATTGATGATAATACTCAAACCCAAAATCCTACGACTTTAATTAACGCTTGTAGTACACCTTCGCCCCATACTCGATCAATAGCAGTACAACCACGTTTATTATCAAGTGCACCATCTTCATTGGATAAACACAAACAACCTCAACCCTTATTTCTACAAGCACTATCAAAGTTAAACCAAAGCTCTCTTAGCATTGTGGTAAACAAAACAAATTCATCTTTTGTTAATGATGTACTGCGTAATACTCGATTGGACCAACTTATAGCGAAATCTCCAGAACTCTCACCACCAGATTCTCTAATGAGTGCTCCGCCGTCTTATTCGTCTGTGTTAAGGCAAATAGCATTTCGAAGACGACCCAGAATTGTAGGAACTTTCATTCCTTCGCCATCCTTTGTGCAGCATACCCCACCTCCAATTTATGGAGCCGCTTTTGATATATATTTGGACAATTTACCTCCACCGCCAACTAGGATTTACAATTTTGGATTTTCTCCAACGCCAGTCTTATGTCCAGATTGTGGATACACTGGTTTGACAATAGTAAATAGTAAAATCACTGTTTGTACACATTTATGTGCTGTAATCCTCTGTTTACTATGCTGTTGGGTTTGCGTTCCATTGCCTTATATTTTACGATCTTGTAAAGACGTATACCATTATTGTCGAAATTGTAGACGTTTTTTAGGCATGTACTGTCCGACAAATCCTGACAATCAGGTTCCATGAAAGGTTGTGTAAATAAATTAATTGTAACTTATAAATTAAGTTTTATTTACTAATACAAAATCACAAGTAACATCCTAACAGATAAGTTGATAACACGTTTTGGTCCGTCTTGTTTTCTGTTATTATCGTTTCGATGTCTTTGAGTTCGATGTCGATATCAAGATATGAGTAAAGACTGTATCGTGGCTTAAATTTGCTGAAAAATGTTACATATCTTATTATATTGAACCTTGAATTTACCTTCATATTATCTTGAAGAAATAATATTAGTAAACAGCAAATTGTTAGAAGTAAGATTATAAATAACTAATTTGATCGTCATCGCGATTATTCTTCAAATGAACCTCATATCTCAAAAACGAATGCACTGTTTTCTTTACTCAACAAACTTAAAAATTTCATTTACGTTTTCAATATACCCACCAAATTTTATCAAAATCGGCGGAGACAGTTATAACGACACAAACACACGACGATAACACAGACACAAAATGTTTTTCGCGCCCGCAACTCGATTTAGAAATCTCACGAGAGATTAGACTCTCTTGCTTCGCTCATTCGGCAAATACAAGTAGACATGTGGTCTAGTTATTTTGAAATTTAACAAAAAACCTTTAATCTCAGAGACCTTCAATGCGAAATGTAAGTAAAAATGGGCAAAAGATTTAAACGTAACTATAATAATTTTTTTTTACTCGATACTACTAACTACGGGTAATTTCAATCAATTCCGCTTTGTACTTATTACAGTTTGTAGATTAGAAAGATTCTAATTCATCGATGCAAGATTCATAAGCGGCGGCGGCGTGGATTAAAAAAAAAATTGTTAGTTGCATCAATAATTGCAACGTATTGGGAAGTAATGCCCATTTCCATAGCACAAAGCAAAATTTATTTAAAACTAAGATAAATTTTTCAGGCTACGTCAGATAAATTAATGTGATCTACGAAAGAATAAACCACAATAATTACAGCCATAGACAATATCTAAAACTACATAGAAATAATATCTAAGTACATACAGTCAATCTGGGTAACTTAAACTTTCAATGTAAGTTTGGCCCAAAAAAAATTTTTCGCTTTTAATTTTATTTTGTTGTCGATGGTAAAATGTGGAACTATCTTTGTTAACGTAATATTTTCTATAGTCTTTGATGTCCTATAAAAACCGGACAATCAAGTGTCAACTTGACACTTCATTGAAATAACTGTCTTTTTTCAAAGTACTGCGAAGCAGTGTCGTCAGATACAAGCTAAAAATCTGTGTGGAGTAGCGTAAATTAGAAGTTCTGAAAAGTGAGTTATGTTTTGAATTGTTTCTTGGTTATTCATCTTCATCTGACGTTAAAATTATGGGCATGCATTTTGTATTTTATATTATTTTGTCATTAATCTTGGAGCAGTGTTTCACCGGCACTCAATTAGGGTAACTTTGGTCCGGGTCAAAGTTACCCTAAAATAAATTAAAGACACAGTCTTGGTTGTTATTTAATGAAAAATCTTCCAAAAAAGGACTGTGGCCTCATAAAAATTTTTTTTAGGAATATATACAAATAATGGTGTGTTAAAAATATATATATACCAAGCCCTGGGTCTACAATATATGGAAAACTCGATATACCTTGCAAGACCTGAATCTAGCCTTGGAGAAGGTAAAATCATCCAAATTAACTCAAAGAACTGCCTGTAAGAAGTCCAATATTCCTAGAAGTACATACGCTTAAGTATAAATTGAAGGGAGAACACTCTTAAGGGAACTGGCAGTTCTTTCGAAATTATAAAGAAGACATATTCATAAGCCATGTCGTAGCTCTGTCAGGCCTTGGCATACCCATAGGAATAATTGACGTGAGACTTATCAGTCTATGATAGTGAAGAATTATTTTGATTAAATTTCAAAATAGAGTCGAAATAAGGTTGTTAAAATCCTAAAAAAGAGAAAAAGACGATAATGGCTATCAGGCACCTAATACACATGATACTATTATAAACGAGGCAGCTGAGGATGAGGAAAGATCGTAAAAATAATAACCCGAAAGCCCGTAATATAGCCGTAGTAGAGAACTTACAGGACCAAAATCAGATGAGAAAGAGGAGAATAAGGCGATAAAAATACTGGTTATATTTGATCTCATAATGGATGGAATGCTGAAGATATTGACGTATTGATTTGAATAATAAGTTTTTTTGTTCAATATTATATGCTTTAAATACTATTAATTCGTAGTAGAACTATTGTATCAGTTTTAAAGAGTTTAGTAAAAAAAAATGGTTTATAATATGGCAGCATCTTATTTCAACTTGCCCCTTTTCATCACGAATTTAAAAACCGAATGAAATATTGTCTATGGACTTCGACTATGTTTAGCTATGGAATAATATGTGGGCTAAACTTACATTATCACTTGAAATATAGAGAAATAACGAAAAAACTGCCTTTGGTCAACGGTGGGCCAAACTTACCCGAACTTTCAATGTAACTTTGACCCTACGATTTTTTTGAATTTTAGTCGATTTCTTGAATATAAGTGATATGAAGCAGTCATTTCACAATAATCTATGCGATTAAAAACCACCAATAACACATAACTTTTACGTGTTAAATATCAATCTCAAAACTTATAAAATAGTTTTTTCAAAAAGTGGATCAAAGTTACCCAGATTGACTGTACCTATGCAGGCACGACGAATGAAAATTAATATTATTATTATTATTCACGCATATACATATAGTTTAGTTTATATAATTTACTTTATAAAACAAATTTACAACAAAATATTTTCAGTTTAATGCGTAGTGAAAACTCTTATGTCTGTGGGTTAATACCGTAAATATTTTCAAAAGCAAGATTCGTAAACGCATTATTGAAAATGTGATTTATAAAAGACGCGTTTGCTTAAAGTTTATTTTTAAACAATTATTTAAAAAACAATATTTTTGTAAATATAGAAGATTTTTTTTTTTAACAATAATATTTCAAAACTTACTTCAATTAATTGTGCTTCTAAGCTATTTAAATGACTATAAATATGCTGGTACTTTAGATATTTCATTCCAAATTTTCCTTAATTTGAACGCGCCCACTGTCAAAGACATTTCAGCGCCCTCTAGCGACAAAATGTCCGCGTGTAAAATTAGAAGTCACAGCCTTCTGCAAGCAAAGAGTAAAGTAAGTATAGTGGAAAAGAGTGGCAACTCTGAAAATTTCTTGCATGTATGGAAAGTGCTGCTCCAAGGCAAACATTTGGTTACTAAAGCTATACCTATACGTACCTAGGTATAATACCATGTCGTATTTATATATAGGTACCTATCAAGTGAAGTATCAGTTAAAACTGATTTTAGAGTTTTTAGAATCGGGCGCCTTTAGTCTCGCCTGCCAATTTGTTATAGGTAAGAACGCACGATGTAAGGTCAACTACCTATCACAAATTCGCTAGCTAGACTAGACATGCCCGACTCGAAACTCCAAAATCAGTTTTAACCAATACTTCACTTGATAGATTCTCTTGTATTTACACTATCATAACTTCAATTGAATAATAGAAGTACTTGGATTGAATTTAGATATTTATTATGTTGAAAATTATCAAAATTCTGTCAAAGTACTTCTATCTAGTCGGATATCCAGCAAGGAAATGTAACTCCACGACGGGGACATAGTAAGAGGTTAGGTAGGTCAGAGGGGCAAGATGGCCGTCGAATTAGTACCCATACGGTTTGATAGATAGCGCAGCTTTATATAAAATCGACGTTCTTCGAACATAACTGGCCCTGTCTGCAAGTTCCGTGTGTGTTGCGGAAAAATCCCTTTTTGGGCGTCCGACCACATGTGAGAATAGTGAATAAAATATGGTTCTGTGGTGATTTTCTGTTCAGAAAAACCAATTTGAAAGTAAATAGTACACGGGATCGATAGATAAAGTGTTTACGGAGCGTTGAGTGTCCGAGAAAAGCTGGATTTGGACGACGGAAGTGGATTTTTTCGATGTAAATACGGTCCTACCAGGGTCAGTGCGGTGTGCCCAGAGTTGTGCGCGCACATTTTTCGTTTGTCGCGCGTCACATTGCATTCTTTAATCGCGCAAGTCGCTCACGTTCATTCGACCTTCGTTCGACTGGGTCGCGCGTGTGGTGCAATACGTTCTAGATTCTTGGGTTAGGTCGGCACCATGCCGTGTTGAGGAGCATGGCAGCGCGCTCGTGATCGTCGGCCGGCGCGGAGCGCGCGCCCCGCTTATATAACCGAGGAGGCGGCGGCATGGCCGCTCGCGTATCGTCCGAGGGGGCTGGTCCCTCGTACGCATCAGTGCTGAACTTTAGAGGAGGTGACAGTAACAAGGAGAATATTGAAAGTGGTGAAGAAGTGGCTGACGCGGCACCCATACTGGACGAGGAGGAAGAGGAAGGGTTCGTGCCGGTGATCTCTCATGGTCGTAGACCAGGTAAAGGTCGCCGGGAGCGCGAACGGAGAGCGCCCGCGAGGCCTCACAAGGCGCCGCCTGCGCATGCTGAGCCGCAACCATCGGCTGATGCACAGCAGGCAGCGGCTGATGCACAGCCGAAGAAGTTTGTGGAAGCCCCGATCCCCAAAGTCAACCCGTGGCAGGTGAGTGACACTTTCATTTTGTAAATAAACAGGAGCCGAATTATGTTGTTATTATGACTCATGGTATTTTCTATTGCCAAGTGTTATATAGGTTAATTTCTACAAGTTCTCTACGGTTGATTTAAGCTAATGTTTTTAAGTTTATTATGAAATTAATGATATAGTAATAAAAATAAGATTCACCAGTAGGTGCTTAGTAAAGCATAGTCACATACTTGGATATCTATACATTATATCAATAAAGAGCATTGTCATTGGCGAGAACATAAGGATCGCCATAAAGAAGAATTGAATTGAATAAAAATTTTATTATTCTCTCCATATTCGGTAATTGCTACATAGTACAGGTATAATTAGGATGTTATGCAGTTATCCTATGTGGAGACAATCTGGTGCTCATGCTAGGCGGGTTTACACCTGCCTGTAATACAGGTCACCAAGCTTTTACCACCTTAGTATTAATCTTTAATCACCATTGATGACGATGTAAACATATATGTATACATACTTAAATATTATTAGTTTAAATTTAGTTGCATATGGTTACTCGGTCTGCTTTTTGCTGAGTTTAGAAGACTTTTCATTTTGTTACTATTGTATAATTCTGACTAATATTGTTTGTTTATATCAAAGTCAAAGTCTTTTGCTTTCATGTGGATTTACAAGATGGATTGTAACAAATTTATTAGACACACACATGAGCCTGTTAGGGCATAGCAGTTTAAAATTAAAATTATGAAATCTAACTACCTAATTACACTTAACAAATGTCATAAAAATTTCAAAAGTATCGAAAAGAATTAATTTAATTTTAATTTAAACACTATCTATTCTGTCGATAAAAATGAATCGCTGAAATGTATGTAGCCCATAACTTCGGTACGAAAAGAGAGACAGGAGTACAGCGTATTTGTAAGCTGCCTGATTGGGGAACTTCCTCCACCTACAGAATACTGTAGCTAAATAACAATTCCTGTGAGGGTTGTTGTGTTCCTGCAGTTAACCGAGGTCACCAGGAAAGAAGTTGCTGCACTGGCAGCGGGGGTGCCCAGCCCATATTTTCTTTGTCCTTCCTACACTTCTTTTGCCTGGACCTGGCCATCTTTTCATATCTTGCTGAGTATGTGGGGAGATAAAGCTGCCCAGTCCCAGTTTTGTTCAAGTTTAAACAAAAGTGGAACTGGGCAGGGTACTTGAGAGCATCTGTTAATTTAGATTTCATGCGGATGTCTGTGTTCCTAGTTTTATTCTTCTCAGTTTCAAGATACTCCTTTCCAATGCATGTTGACAAAGAGGAAATTTGCTTTTAACTTTTTCTGTATGTCTCCCTAACACAAGTTAGGCTTAGGAGAATGCAGGAATCCATTATAACCTTTTTTATGTTTAGGTTATAGTTTCCTTTGTGCCCAGTATTTCTTCTATGTTATGCTTATGAGTCTGGCTTACGGGTATTTTGAACAAAGGATACTAAATTCCCTAGATACACATATTTATTTACATAATCTATACCACTTTCTATTTTGATAGTTTTCATATTTCCATTCTTACTAAAACGGTACTTTCTGGTGGTGTTAGTTGTTGTGTATCACTGAAGCTTCATTTAGGCATTTTGTACACAAAGTGATGATGTCAATATTGTCATAATCTTTTTTTAAACATATGACATCAGCAAAATGTCTTGATCACACGAAAGCATAGTATTTTAGCTGTAGGGTTGCCATTTGTCCGGTTTCCAAGGATTTTACTAGTTTGGAGGGCGTCTGGGGAGCGTCCAGCTTAGGATTCATTTGTAGTCCAGGGTTAAGAGTTTTAAATCACTACTGCCTGCTCCAAGCTGCGAATAACCGTCTTGCGACATATAAAAAAATTGTGCTAGTACTGAAAACACTGATGACATGTCCGGGTTTTAAGATTCAAAATCAGGAGTTTTCACACATCTTGTCCTGGTTCCAAAGTCATTTCAGCAGAGATGGTACATGTCTATAAAGTCAGCATTCTGATCACTTTCTTTTTTTATAAATATTTTTAAAAATGAAATTTCACCTCCCCCGCTTAGGTGGGATTTGAACCCATGACCTCTCAATGACCGTCGAGTGCTCTTCCAACTGAGCTACCAGGAAGGTTTATGTTGGTGATGAAATTTTGCATTTTATATTTTACTGCGTGAGTCACAGTGTGGCACCATCTACCTATTAAGATATCACAATTCTGAACAAGGTACAGCAGTCCATCATTGTAGATGAAATTCGGCTATTTTTGATAACACCAAACTTATTAAATTATTATTATTCATCATCATCATCATCAGTCTCCACCATCTCCAGTCTCATTTTAGTCTCCACTACAGGAGCACGACCCTCTCATCCATCCCAGATAAAAGGAGGATTTGGCCTACACTCCCCACCCTGGCCAGACGGGTTGGGGAGACCTGATCAATGTTTTATAATGTATTTCCCTTAGTCGCCTTGTATGACATCCATGGGAAGAGACGGAGTAATTAGTAATATTACTATTATAATACATATATATATAATAGTACTATCCTAGTCTGCCGGAAACCACACGGCCATTATTATTATTATGAAACATCTATTTAAAATAATAACACTTTCCTTTTTGCTGCATGGGCTATATTTCAAGAGGCAATGATGAACATCCTCTTTCTATACTGATGACAGGTTTTTTTGTTGTTTGTAATGTCTTTATTGTAATAAAGCATCTAGTAAGTAGTAGCAAGTTTCCTAAAGGTGGGAGCTGAAGATCAGTGCTTTGCCTCTAGGGGCACTGAGCTGGAGTACTATCTTATCTTGTAGGGTCCAGCAGCACCGTAGCCGTCGACCCTCTTGTACCTTTTGTACACTCCCTATTCTTTAGTAACTCTTCCCTGAGTGTCTGAAGACATGTTCCATGTACTTTGAGCTGGAGTACATATGCACTTTTAAACATGTTCCATATATATGAATCTTTGTTTGCATATATTTAAGATTTACAACAAATTCAAGGAAAAATGTACATATGTGGGCTTATCCCTAGAAGGAATCTCTTCCAGCCGCCAAGCCTTGAGTGTGTAGTTGGAGTGACGTTTTTTTAAATATCAGGGTACCCTCCACTTAATTGTCCAAACAAAAAAAAACTCAATTTTGCGATTTTAAATTTAGTACAGTGTTGTTCTGGGTGGCCAAATTATCATACTATCATCAACAAATTCAAATATGGCTTCCAGTCTGTTTCAAATTATGTTGCAACAGCATTCATTATTATTATTTATTTATTCAGTTTTACCAACAATTGTTGCCACTGATACATTGTTATATATATATAATACATTTCCAGGTCTTAATTCTAAATGTAACAATTATTTAAAGTTAAACAAAACAAAAGCATGTATAATTTCTAGAAAATTTTGTTAACTAATAGTAAAATAAAATAAAATTATAACTAGGTACATATATCTAAAGCTGCTATATGCACGAAAACGAAACCAAATTTTATGAATAAAAAATCTAATCGAAAAAAAAAAACAAATAATTTTAAGCCAGGTACTCCTAAAGTGACCTAACGGAGTCAACTGTAGATTTTCTTAGGAAAGCTGTTTTGACTATCGAAATGTACGTCAACTTGATCACAACAGCTGTTTATAACTTTGTCATGTAAAACTAATGAAAAATGCAAATGCATGTTGATGAGTACTGTTGTACTTGTGACCTTGAATTTGATTGAGCTCCTGCCAATTCCAGGGTTGAGTCAAGGATATTTTTTATACCATTTGTATCTGAGCCAAATAGGATGTGAGCACCTGATGTAAAGAGATGGAACTGGTAATAGAATTGCAAAAGAAATAAGAGAATTTCCATTAATATTTCTGGACGATTTAATAAGCAGCGCCATCTAGTCCCAAATTAAGCGCAAAGCTTGTGTTATGGGTACTAGACAACTGATAAATGTACTTAAATACATTTTTCTTTGTAATATAATACATAGAAAACACTCAGACCAAGACAAACAGACATGTTCATGCACACAAATGTTTGTCTCGTGCGGGAATCAAACCAGCAACCTCGAGAGTCAAAATGGCCATTGCTAACCATTGCTGACCACCGAGCTCGTCAAATTAATTAAACAGGTTAATTGAACATAGTTTTAATCATCATCATCATCATCAGTTTTTTTTTTATCCACTGATGAACATTGGTCTTCCCTAATGCCTTCCTCTATATGCGATCCTCCGCTTTCCGCATCCAGCCGCTTCAGGCCGTTCCCTTGACGTCATCTGTTCATCTAGGGGGCGGGTGCCCGTCGCTTCGTCGCCTCCACTCCTGCCATCAGTGACTCGACAGATGTGGCCAGCCCACTGCCAGTTCAGCCTGCTGACTCTGAGAGCTATAGAATATAGAATTTCCTCATTCCAGATTCGGTCCTATAGTGCAGTGATTTTCAAACTGTGGGTCGATACCCCCAGGGGGTCGCCAAGTTATATTCGGTAGGTCGCGAGGAAAAAAACACAAATGTTTGTAGGTCATATGCTACAATAAAAAAACGTAAGCAGGCCTGATTATTGTTAAATATTTCTGTTTGCAATGGAAGCCTATTTCTCTTCTTATTTTTATGTC
Organism: Hypsopygia costalis; assembly: GCA_937001555.2. NCBI lineage: Eukaryota > Metazoa > Arthropoda > Insecta > Lepidoptera > Pyralidae > Hypsopygia > Hypsopygia costalis. The sequence goes on from OW443355.2 coordinate 5,291,976, forward strand.
CACAAAATCAAAAACAAATGACACTAACAATTTTAAAGCTTTCATAGCCAGCTGAATTGTTGAAGTTTGGGGGAGGAAGAAAAAGGAGGGAGAAATTTTTAAGTTGTAAAGGGGTCCCGTAATCAAAAAGTTTGAAAACTGCTATAGAGAAATGCCGTGTATAGCTGTCTCCATCGCTCACTGAGCGACTTTTCATTTATGGACCAGCCCAATGGTCAAAGTCCATGTTTTTGCACTACCGGTCATGGCCGCATAACTCCCTTGAGGATTGTGTTCCTGCCAGTGATTTGAGGTCACCTGAAAGGAAGGCAGGAGTTGCTGCGTTGACAGCGGAGGCAGCGCGCTAGCAATATTTCATTCTGCAAGCGTTAATACTACTACCGTTAATACTGCTACGGTAACCGCTTCACATCTGATGGGCTGTATGCATGTCTGCCACTCAAAGTAGTATAAAAAAATGTGTTTGTTTTGTGTGTACTTTTGATGTGTATTTATTTTAAATATATATATATATATAATAATAAATATATATATAAAAGCGAAATACCACTCACTGATTAATCACGAAATCTCAGAAACTATAACACCTACAAACTTGAAATTTTGCAGGTAGGTTCCTTATAGGGTGTATGTCTATGCTTTTGAAGTAAGAGACTTGAAATTTAAAATGTATCCTCTATAGATGGATAAGAATTATTGAAAGCAACTATATACTTAATATTATAAGGAGGGATGTTAAAGGATTGTTTTTATGTTTATTGTATTTTTTCCTTTCATTAGGTATTTAGCGAATATAATTAAAAGCATAAATACATTGACTGCTCATAACTCTTGTTTAGTACTGTAATACTTAATATGTAGATAGCACCACACTGCGACTGCGAATTAAAAAAATCAAAAAACCCGACTGCACCTACAACTAGATTTATTAATCACGCACAACAATAATATAATTCCACACAAGCAAAGCCGCTGACAAAAACTAATATATCAAATATATATTTGAAATCAGGTCATCGAGACCTTTATTTTGATAACCATATCAATATCTATATCTATATATATAAAACAAAGTCGGGTTTGTTACAACACTTATAACTCGAGAACGGCTGGACCGATTGCCATGGTTTTTGATTTGTTGGATTTGTTTCCGTCCCGAATAGCAGAATAACTCTTAAAAACATTGGAAAATTCTCGAAAAAATAAAATAAAAGAAAAGACATTTTCCCATACAAATGAAAGTGTCAGTTGAAAAAGGGATTACGATATTTATTGGTTGTCAAATCGATTGGTGTCACTTTTATGTCGCGAAAGTTGTCTGTGATTTGTTATGAAAATTTAAAAATGTCAAATCGATAGGGGTGAAAACGCTTTTCCCATGGGGTTCGAGCGCAAGAATCAAATCAGAGTAAACATCAAAAGAAATGACAATTACAAATCACCAAAATTATAAAACCTATTTCAAAACTAAAAAAAATGAAACAAAACGTTTTTTTTTTTTAATTTAACAATAAGGAAATCTTTATTTTTATGAAATCTTCAGTTTTTATGGATACGGGTCTTCCCTCAACCGAAGGGGTTTAGAGCGTACTCCAACACGCTGCTCAACTGCGGGTTGGCGGAGGCCAGTGTTTTCGAACCGCCTAAAGGCCACTGACTTAACTTAACGACTGTCATTAAATGATAACAACCGGGACCGACAGCTTAACGTGCCTTCCGAAGCACGAAGGAGATCCAGATGAGCTAATGATAACAACCGGGACCGACGGCTTAACGTGCCTTCCGAAGCACGGAGGAGCTCAAGATGAGCTAATGATAACAACCGGGACCGACGGCTTAACGTGCCTTCCGAAGCACGGAGGAGCTCAAGATGAGCTAATGATAACAACCGGGACCGACGGCTTAACGTGCCTCCCGAAGCACGGAGGAGCTCAAGATGAGCTAATGATAACAACCGGGAGCGACGGCTTAACGTGCCTTCCGAAGCACGGAGGAGCTCAAGATGAGCTAATGATAACAACCGGGACCGATGGCTTAACGTGCCTTCCGAAGCACGGAGGAGCTCAAGATGAGCTAATGATAACAACCGGGACCGACGGCTTAACGTGCCTTCCGAAGCACGGAGGAGCTCAAGATGAGCTAATGATAACAACCGGGACCGACGGCTTAACGTGTCTTTCGAATCACGGAGGAGCTCGAGGTAATATAAACCCATCCGTGTACAGGCTAAGGTCGACGTTGCTTAACTTGCGTGTTCAATTAGACTGACACGCGCAATGACGCCATCGAGCTTCTCTATTATTTTCTACTATTCATTGTTTTAATTCCATGAAATCATAAATTTAGTTCAGCTAATATGTACCACGACATTCATTGATTGTTAGGCGGTACGAAGTTCGCCGGGACAACTAGTAATAAATAAATAAATATTTTTGGACAATTTACACAGCGCCATCTAGTCCCAAATTAAGCGCAAAGCTTGTGTTATGGGTACTAGACAACTGATAAATGTACTTAAATACTTTTTTTTATTTGTAAATACATACTTATAATATATAGAAAACACCCAGACCAAGACAAACAGACATGTTCATGCACACAAATGTTTGTCTTATGCGGGAATCGAACCCGCGACCTCGGAGTCAAAGTGGCCATTGCTAACCATTGGACCACCAAGCTCCTCAAAGAATAGAAAGATATATTTAGAAGAAAAAAAAATTTTCTTTGCGGCTCACAGCCGCCATATCGACTTTTTTATTTTTGATATAACCTATGTCACTCGCGTGACTAAGACGAATCTAACGACACCTCTTATGTTGAAATCTGTCAAACGGTTTAGGCTGTAGAGCGTGCCAAATAATAAGTATACATACGCTCGAAAAACATAACCCTCCTTCGGCAGTCGGGTAAAAAGTCAAGCTATATATATTGAAAACGGCACACAACGCGCTCTGTTCAGTGTCTCTTTGCCATCTTTGAAAATCCGTTGGGGCTGCCATTAAATGAACTAGTTTGGCAGTTTTATAGTAACTTGTATACTTATTTATATTTATATTGAAAGCAGCCCCCAACGGATTTTCTTGGGTTTTTTTATTAAGTTAAAAGCATAAATTCTTCAAGTCGGGTCTTTTCAAAATTTTTAATTTTGTTTTTATTTTAAACTTTTTAAAGATCAAGCATAGGTATTACAATTAAAAACCGCATCAGGATCAGACATCAAGTTTTGGTTTTGCACAAACAAATGTTTACCGCAGCGCCCCCTGGTGAGTTGTCACCGTAACACCTATCTAAGAACATGCACCAATCAAACCCGAACCCATCACCGAAAACTGCATCAAAATCGGACTCGTAGTTTTGGAGATAATTGGCAACAATGATTTGCACAAACATCCTAGCACCACAAATGCATATACCGTCTCCGTTCCGTCGCGGGTATCATCAGTACCTATCTATTCTTTGACCATCGGGTATTAAAAACTTGTGACAATTGCGTTTTTTTATCTAAATCTAGACATGAATATATTTTTTTATCTAATCTTACAGCATTGATAAGGAATTGCGTTATACTCAATGATGTTAGATACCGTGTGTCCCAGGGTAAAATGTTACCCTGAAATGGGGTGAAAATAGATTTAAAAATATCGTCAAAAAAATGTCAATATATAAAAATTTCGTTTTAAATCAAATTTTGCACACGTTTGCAGTTTGATCCAACTTGAGATATGGGATAGTTTATAACTCAATTATAAAACAAAAGCACTTATAATTTCTGTTCAACATAAAGTTATTTATTTTGGATTGAGTGTGGCTCAGTAGTATCTTTAGAACCAAAACCAACCTCACTTGCACATGGTGCATCCTGCCGGATAAACTATAAGTGTGCGAAATTTCATTCCTCCGACCAGCGTCGGACTGGCCATATAGTCTAGGTGGCATTTGCCAGCCGGGCCCCAGCCTGCGCGGGCCCCCCCACGGGCCTGGCTTGCGGGGCTTGCGGCACCCGTAGGATAATATACCATCTACCATCATCTAGTCTCGGGCCCCGGGCTTGTCAGCCACCCGGGCCCTTCTGGCCCAGTCCGACCCTGCCTCCGTCTGTGCAATTTTCGTAAAAATAGGTGCAAAGTTTTTGCTTCCCGTATTCATTTATAGCGTCGCGACGCATTAGATTATAAATCGACTATTAACGTGTAAACTCCGTTATAGGCAAATCAATACTGTTTTCCGCTAAACTGTTGCAAAAAATCTCGTCTCATTACATCATCTATCACATTGTTATCTCACATACAAAGTTGTATGTCATGCAAATATTATAGTAGGATGTAGTTCGTAAATTCGCCACTAGATGGCGGTATTAGTATGTTTTAGGATTAATTTTGTTTAATACGAGAAGATTCGCGCGGGTTCACAATAATGCTTTGTAGTTTTTTTATACTAATTATTGTTCTTATTTTCCCGCTATCATTAGAATTGCAGAACCGATAATGAATTATCGGGCCCTACCGCCAATCAAACTGAAGCCAATTACCATCGAATATTTTGAATATATCGTAAATACATTTTCGGTAATCGGCTCCAGCTTCGGCGGTAGATCCCCAGTTCGAATCCTCGGTGAACTAGTGATCTCGGTTCGACTGGACACTCTCTCAATCTCTCTACACGTTTTTAGATGTAGCGTCTCTTTTCGTTCTATACAAATTATATCACGGGGAGTGCTCGGATGAGCTGTTTGATTTGATACCTGCCGCTGAGTTCCACTATCGTACAACTCGATATAAATTAAAATACCATGCATATGATCTTGATTATTGGCAATCTACTACACGTCTCCTAAGACATTTTATACAACGAACAGTGAAACTGTGGAATCAGCTTCCGTCAGCGGTATTTCCGAGCAATTACGACATGTGAGCCTTCAAGAACAGAGTCGATATGTCCCATAAAAGGCTGGTAAGGGATCAGTGACCCTTTGGTGTTGATGATCTCCATGGGCCGTGGTGGTTGCTTTCCACCAGGTCACCCACCTGCTCGTTTGTCCCCCTCTTATATAAAATAACTAGCTAAATAATAAAAAAAGTTAATTGGAACACCAAATTCATTTATTCAAACAAAAAAATATTTTATTAATTGCTAGCTATTTTAAAACTTAATCCAAAACAATTGTATAAACAAAATTTTTTGTTTTTCCATTTTGAGCATGAAAAAATAAACAAACGGCTGGGGGGGGTACCGACTCTGGAACAGGCAACATAAAGTCGAAGCACGTCCAAAATGAAATGACCGCATGAATGACATAACAACATGTCTGTACTGTCAGCACTGAAAAAAGTTTCAATTTGACAGCACAATCCCCATCTGAAAAAAGTTTCTATTTGACTGCAAAATCCCCATAACATAATGATCCGCCATTTATTGAATTCAATTGTTACAAAAAATGTGATAAATGAAGAACCGCTTCACCGATTTTTTTGCAAACTTCACCTAAACCATCTACTAAATAGTCCGAATAAACCCTAAACATTTTGGTTTGGATATGTGAGCCCGTTCTTGAGTTATAAAATTACAACGAAAAGTGGCATTGATTTTTATTTTTTCATGTTGTATTATTTTTTTATTGGTTAACCATGTATTAATTCGAATTATTAACCTATATTACTAATTACTGAATATTTACAAATAAAATATTTACAAAGAGGTACAAAAAAAACGCAGAAAAGAAATAATGATTTTTATATATGTAGATAGATAACACAGCTCAACAAAAAATCAATTTTTTTTTGTTGCCCTGGATATCTCTGCAGATTTATATATCTCAAGTACCCAGTTTACGAATAAATTCAAGAAAATTATTTAATTGGCTCTAGTTTTTTTTTTTAATTTGGTTTATTATAAATTTAAAACACCAAACAGTTTAAGTAGTCTTTTCTCTTCAGAACACGAGTTATTAAGGGCCCAGATTGTCTAGGCGCGACGTCGGTTTCGAGCGACCGCAGCGCTACTGTTTACTGAAACAACCGACGGGGCGGGTGAATGACCCAAAGACAGCGCGATTGTCAAAATGTTTTGCGACAAACGTTCCAATTGTTATTGAAGTTGAATATTTACAGCATAACAAAAATGTTGAATTATTGGAAATAAACGACGAGTGTAAAATATTCTAAGACTAGTTTTTCGTTACAAAATGATAATAAATATTAATTACTAGATTAATAAGAGTAGTTGAGACACAATTTTTATGTTTTTCTATTTATATTAAACAATCAAGAGCAGGTCTGGACTGACCTTTTTGTATTCTACTTACCAAAAATTCCAACTATGTATTTATTTGTAATTTTCCTACCAAAGTTTATTCTTATTTCGTAAAATATTCATTCAACAAAATAATTGCAAATTCAGTAGGAAGTACGGTCGAAATAACATCGAGCTTTCCTCGCTAGTGTATATCTCTACGCAAGGAAATGTGCCTATTGCGTAAACTCAAATAGGGTGGTGGCACCAATTATCGGCCATGTCAACTTTTTTTGCTTGTAATTTTTGAGTTAATAACTTTTGCTACGCTAGTATACGAAAGTATAAAAATGATTCATATAATTAAAAGTAAGTAAACAATAACAAATATGAGTCGCCATCTAAAAAGCGTGCTAGGGTTGTACAAAAATAAATGAAACACAAGTTTATAAATTATTAATATACTAATTAAAAGTAAGTAAACAATAACAAAATATGAGTTCAAAATTCTAATGTTTTTTCATTTTAACGATTACTGATCAAATTTTGATTTCTGCTAATTTGATGATAAAATCAATTGCTATTGCAAAACTTATCAGAATGAGTACCAGCTGCCCGATTCACGTAATAAAAACCGTAGCGTAGGGACTTAAAAATGTCACTTCGTTTTTTGCAAATTAAGCCCTTTTAACCGACTTAAAAAAAGAAGAAGATTCTCAATTCGCTGTATTTTTGAAACAATTTTGATGATTCTTTACACCAGGTAACTCTTCAAAATCGTATAGGAATTGTATAGTAATTGAGCTATTGAAAGATTTATGACAATCCAAGACTAGATAAGTAAGTGCGTTTAAAACAGAAAACCAAAAGGCGATTTCTAAGTTTCTAAGTTAAAACGACTTTTGGACTGGCGTGTTTACGTGAATCGACCGGCTGGATAGTTAAGTTACCTCAGTCTCTTTCAAAACCATTAGGCGTTCTTCTCTTTCAAAACACGTAAAGCTCTTTCTTTCCTCTCTTTCATAGCCTCTATGATACTGGGCGCGTCACGAATGGGCATGCTTCGTGACTGCCGAGGATCAACTAATTCTGGATGTAGGCAATCGTAATAAAACCTAACTAATTTCATCTCCATTTTCTTCTTCCAAAATTTGTCGTCCTTTTCTAAAATATAAACTTTCATAGGTACAGTAGCACCAAACCAGATGCCAAGCATGCAAACGTTTCTTTTAGTAATATGTACCTGTCCCTGAATTTGGAAATACCAGTTATGATTTTTATTTATGACATAACTCTTGGAAGCCTTGCCCAAAAGGTATGTTTGGCCATTGCTTCATCAAGAGTCATGCCAGCTAAAGAATGTGGGCACTTAATTTCAATTAAACCGTTTGCATAAATGCCATCTGGTGTATTACCAAGAAATTCATATTGATCGTCGACGAACAAACCGCAACCTTGTATACGAATATTCTTTTGAATTTCTAACTGTCTAATTTCGGTTTCTTCGTTTTCGATACCGTACCGTACAGCAAGCAAACTGAAGATATTACTACCATAAACGATTTTACCAACAAAAGCAGCACAACTTGTGCTCTCTCGTTTTTTACAAACTTCCCCGAATGATGATGAGGTTAGTAATTTTCTCCTTGTACTCATCCACTCAGCACTACTTCTTTGCAAATGGGTCGACCTTTCAAGCTCCTCTCTTTCAGCACAAGACAACTTTAAATCGGCTAAAAAAGATGGCTTGGCTTTCTCATATAATTCTGGACTCAGATCAGGTTTTTCGCAGTTTGGTCCATAGTGAGCGTCTTTCGATACAGTGTTGTGGCTTTTTTTCAATCTTAATTTAGGTTTAGCAATTAAACGGTTTCTACGATTACAATTTTCCACTTTCGCGATCAAAGGAATCGGACTACATTTAAATATGACTTCTGTTGACTATGAGTTTTACTATGAATCGATCCCGTATTAAAAGACACAACAGCAGCTGCGCATCAGCCCGCATAAGAACCACGGGAAGAATAATTTACACGCTTACCCCCAACTAATTTGGCAATTACTCCGTTAAAACTTTCAACTATATTACTTGTGCAATTATGAATTAAACTTCTAGAATGATATGACAGTCTTTTACTTAAAATTTCTACCGCGTCCATTAATCCGCATCCAACAATTGTTGGAAGTAATCCAACAGGTTCTATTCGACGAGTATCAGGTCTACAGAAATACTCCTTGCAATGTTGGTGATTACCAAATACGTGTTGTGGACCATTTAGGATATCTTCACTAAGATTTTTTATTTTTTCTTCGAGTGACTGATTTTGATCCGCCCAATATTTAATCGCGCATTTTACACCCGTTCTTAAACGCAAATACCTTTCTTTTAGGAATTTCCGCAATTCGCAAGGATACTTAGTGTCTTTTGACAGTTTCTCCAAGCTATTGCAGTAGTTTCGTAAAAGATGATTTTTGCATTCAATTTTCTCTACTATTAAATTATCGTACGGACGCGAATCTAATATTTTTTTATAAGTACTAGAATCGCCGTCTGCTACAAATTTATTATAAATTACACCGTGATCAACAATGGAACGTTTAAACCCCTCAACTATTATGGTCGATTCCATCCCGGTAGATGATCCTGAATAATTCTTGAAACAATGGTGTTCCGGGGGCTGACTGTTGTTCTTTGCGGCTCGTGCACAGACTACGCAGTATTTATTTTTAACTCCAAAAAACAATACTTTATTAGTTTTAATGCCAATTATCGCAGCTGCGCCGGATAAGGCGGAAAAATTCTTACCATAAGATCTCTTCCTCCAACAACCGTCAACAGCAACAGATATTAATGGTGTACCATTTTTATCAACACTACCTATAGACTGCGTACTCTGCTTCTTCCTTGACAGCTTCTGCCATGGAATGTGTTGCTGTCTTTTCCCACCAATCGCAAACCGTATTATTAATTTCATTGTATAATGAAGGTGACATGATTGGTAACGGTTACTGCGGCAGTTAATGTTTTTAACTGAGAGTAGCTCCCACCAGATGATATGATACCAGATACAATTTGATGATTCACTTCCATGCTATCTTCTTTCTTTTCAACCAAACACACAGTAAACTTCATACTACACATACTACATTTCATGATGAGTTTTGAGTCCAGACCAACTTTTACTTCACCTATTATACTGAGGTAACTTAACTTACAATCCATTGGACCGTGGTCCCCTATGGCCTGAAGAGCTTTATAAAAAAAAGAAATATCTATTACTCTACGCCCAACTTCCACTTCATCCACCTTTCCCTCTTGACTGTTTTCAATAACTAGTTCCTGTAAAGAAAGATAATGGCTTTATTTTTTTTTATAAAAAATAATTAAAAAAGAATGGGCCAAATTTCTTCAAACATAGCTAAGAACTCCCTTAGAATACATCTTTGAAACACATAACACTAGATCAAAATCTTGAACGTTTTATATAAATAAACGTAATAAAAACTGGTTGTTTGTAAAGTCGGTTCAGGACAATAATTTTAATAAAAAAAGCTGTTGTTTCATTTTTAACCTTATTAATATTCCTGTTAACATAAAAAATAGCTAAACATGTTGTTTAGCGTTTTCATGCATTTTCCTAATGTCGGCCGGGTGGCCGATATTGGGATTTATCAATAAATAAAGATCCCTAACCTCGACCCTGCGATTATTTCATAAAGAAGACAAGTAAATGTAAAAACCTTGGTTTTTCTTCAATAAAAAACAATATAAAATACCATAGGTATGTTTAATTCCATTTAAATACTAACTAACTCAATGCGCTCGCAACCGGGATTTGACTCGCCACTGCCACTAAACGACACAAGTCGGTACCGGCGCGTGCTCTATTGCCAACTGAACGTTCAAATATTGAAGCACCCGCACCAAAATATGGATTATTCGCATATCGCTTTTTGAATAAAAACTATTATAATTTTAGGGTTATTTTAATAGTTAGGGTAAGTGCTCCAGTGAATTAACACCCACCAGTGAATGAACAAAACACACTTTTTTCAATATAATAAGAAATCTAAGCTTTTCTACTCAAGCCAGTATTTTTTTCTCAATCGAAACATTATATTACGTCAACTGAACACACAGGTATTTGCCTGTGACCTATAGTTTCAAAATCGCGACCGCCTAAAATGAAAGTATTCTGTCGTATTTTTGATTGTATGGAGCAGAATTTAGGGCATTGCTGAGACTTCGTGTTTTGATATTCACTTTGTAGACACTATAAGTGTGATAGTGTTAACAAAATTTGATAGTAGGATGTAAAAAGAACTGTTTTATCTTACAAAAAGCAGATTGCATAAATTTTAATTATCATAAATAAATTATAGGGGTGTTCGATAATTGGATCACGAAATTGAAGAAAATCTAGTCAATGAACACACAGTTTTAAGCATTTGGCATCTTAGCCTTAATGCAGTTGGCAAATTTTTTGTACACAACTTTTATAAACGGTTGTCAATTTTTTGACCAATATTCGAACGAGGTGTTCTTTTATTATTACCAGTTTATCCTCCATACCTAGCCTGATATCTTCAGTAACTTTTAGAAGTGCAGTAATAGTACTGTGCCCAGGACGAAAACCAGACGGAGTGAACTGATTAAATAAAATAAATAAAGATCTCCACATAGAAGTGCCTTTCAGCTAAAACGACCATGGAAAGACAGCAAAATGCAAGCTAAAAAGAAATTAATAAATAATGATGACATATAGAACCAATCTTCTATTATAGAAATATAATAGTTTAGAAGAGAAAGGAGAATCTAACATGGAAGTGATGAATAATAATATTAAATATTTTATAATAATAATCCAGTATTAATATTATGTTTTAAGCATTTGGCATCTTAGCCTTACGGTCTGCCCGAGGGGCTATGCGAATGGGTTGCTAGCTTCTTGTCCAGCAGAAGCATTAGAGCCGTTGCAGATGGCAGTTGCTCCGATAGCATGGACATCAATGCTGGCGTCCCGCAGGGTTCTGTATTGTCCCCGACGCTGTTTCTGCTGCATGTTAATGATATGTTGTATAATGACAGCATTCATTGTTATGCGGACGACAGCACCGGGGACACTTATTACACGGGCCGCGCAAATATCCCTCGTTCTTTGGTGGAGGAGAGCCGCGAACAACTTGTGTCGCAAATTGAGAGCACACTAAGTAGAGTGTCCGACTGGGGGCGACAGAACTTAGTGCGATTTAACCCCTCTAAGACACAAGTCTGCGCGTTCACCGCTAAGAAAACCCCATTTGCTGTGGCTCCACACTTCGAAAACACACCCCTCACCATCGCCAATAGTATTGGTATTCTAGGAGTTGACATCTCCAGCGACGTCCAGTTTCGATGTCATCTGGAGGGGAAGGTCAAGCTGGCATCGAAGAAACTAGGTGTGCTCAACAGGGCGAAACATTACTTCAACCCGCGGCAAAGACTTATACAAAGCTCAAGTTCGGCCGCATATGGAGTACTATTGCCATCTATGGGCGGGAGCGCCTAGATACCAGCTTGCACCCTGTGACTCGATTCAAAGGCGTGCTGTGAGGATTGTTGACGATCCCAAACTGACAGACGGTTTAGAACCTTTAAGTCTGAGAAGAGATTTTGCGTCCCTTTGTGTGTTCTACCGTTTGTACAATGGGGTGTGTTCAGAGGAGTTGTTTGACATGATGCCCACGGCTTCCTTCTACAGTCGCACCGCTCGCCATCGACAGGGAATTCATCCTCACACTTTAGAACCGAAATGGTCACGTACTGTGCGGTTCCAGAGAAGTTTTCTTCCACGTACTATCAAGCTGTGGAATGAATTGCCTGTTGAGGTTTTCCCAGGAGACTACAGCATGGGGTTCTTCTAAAAGGGCTTGAAGAGGTTTTTACAGGGTCGGCAACGCGCATGTGATGCCTCCGGTGTTACAGGCGTCCATAGGCTGCGGTAACTGCTTTCCATCAGGCGGACCGTATGCTTGTTTTCCACCTTAGTGGTATAAAAAAAATGTTAGATAGTTCTCTTTAGGTTATAAAATATCAAGTAACACGCAATTATAATAGTAATCATATCGTCTATTTAATATAATAAAAAAATATATATATTTACAATAACAATTACCCAAAATAAACTCTTACATAATAATTTATATATAGAACTGATATATAAAAGTGGTAGTTCATTCAATGGGTTTCAAAAGGTTTATTCACTGGATTTTTTTGTTCATTCTCTGGTGATTTGTGTGTTCAATGCTGATAGTATGCAATGCATATTTGTATAAAATGCAGATTATCTCAATAACTATCAGCATTTTTGCTAAAATATGTATACTGTATCAATCATGAATAAATTGTGAACATAATAAAATAAAATATTTTTTGGTTAGGATCTCATAAGTAGCTGGCTGTAATTTTCAAAGTTTGGAATGCCCTTAAGGGTTCATTCAATGGAGCACTTACCCTATATTCCATTTTCTCGCAAAGGCCGATATTAGGAGGAGGCCGATACTAGAAGACTTCACCCTACTGAGATTTTGTCTTCGTCCATCACTAACTAGGTATTTTTTTTTTTTTATACTACGTCGGGTGGCAGACAAGCATACGGCCCGCCTGATGTGAAGCGTTTACCGTAGCCATATTAACGCTGGCAACATAAAATATTGCTCGCGCGCCGCCACCCCCGCTGCCAATGCAGCATCTCCTTCCTTTCTGGTGACCTCACTCACTCGCAGGAAGACAACAGCCCTCAAGGAAACCGTTATTTGGCTGCGGTATTCTGTGAGGTGGAGGTACATTCCCCAGTCGGGTAGCTTACAATTACGCTCCCTACCTCTCTTTTCGCCAGAGCTTCGTTTGTCAGTCAGCAGGGTGTACCGCATGCAGGTGAATTTGGCTTTGGTTTAAAGATCTTGATGAACCACTTACACCCCAAGGTAGTTTGTTTATTTATGTAATAAGTCTACAAGAATTACGTATAACAACTTACGTCTATAGTGTGTAGTCTAAGCATAGCAGTGTTGCTTGGAGTCTCGGCCTGAAGGTTTTCTTTATTTTCAATACTGGAAATATTATTCATCATTATTATCCACTTTATAATTATTTTGTAATTTTTGTACAACACCAGACCCTAGGCGCGTCGCGTCTCTTTGGCGGTAAGTATGTCGACAAAGCCGCGTGCCCGTGCTATTTCTGTTATGAAACATACCTACTTCCACAATCTGATATTTAGACAATAATGATGAACATGAAAACGAATACTAGGTAGAAATTGACTTTATTACTTATAATACAAACCAATATTTACATGCTATTGTATATGTCTGAATCAAGCGATCTAAATCATATGACATAGGTATTGTATTAGCTTTGTAATGTACCCTGTTCAAATGAAAATAAATTATATTATTATTACTACTTAGACAGGATAAGCACACAAATAAAACTAGGATTTTTACATGACACTTTCACAGAAATCTCGTATTTTTTTTCTAGGTAGGTATTTAGGACAAGACGTAGTAAAGTAGGCAGATAAATAAATAAGTAGGAAGGAACTTACATTTTTTCCGAGATCTTTTGGCTTTCATATTTTTATAATGCGTACTAAACTTTCTTTTCCCTGGCAAATTCAAATTCAATCAGTCCTGCGAAAAAAACCCTCGATTACCGACTAGATACGTTTATGATATTGGCTATAGCATGTTGAAATCATGTTTCAAGCCTGAATTGATACATATTTTACAAGGTTCATAAAATAACCTACTCAACAAAGTATCTAATTCATTCTTTGTATTTTTTACGATTTATATACATTCATTATATTGGTAAATTAGTTATACTTACAGTTTTTCACAAAAAACACAAATTCACAACACGTAATTATGCTGGAGCATCCGACGCGCGTGGTGTCACCTTGACATATAAAAACACACTGGCGAATTAGTGGCGACGCTGGGTACTAATTCGTAATATCGGAATGTGCGTCATTTTTCATACATTTTTCTATGGAGAATTTACGTAAAACATATCTAGATTTTAGGGCTTTAAAAGAGGAAGTCTTTGTTTGTAAAGGTACAAAAAAAAAGTATATGTTATATTTATTGGTTTCTTCAGTGTTCAAAAAGTGTTTCTTTTTATCAATTTGTGTTGATTTATTGGGTTAAATCTGAAAAAATACGAAGGCATGTTTTTGCATTTTTTCTCAATTTTGTGCGTTTGTTGACCTTTATTATAAAACAACTATTAGATTTTAAGAGTTTAATATAATCATACAATATTTTTTGGTCTTTGATTGTAATATATACAAATTATCATTGATATCAATCATATCTAAATAGGTTAAATATGAAAAATCGTAACACTCTTTTCACAGTTTTCACGATCTGGCCCCTTAACAAGTGCTTTTTATTAAACATAGGTTTAAGTGAATACAAATCTACTGGTTGGCGACTTTTTATTGATAAAAGGAGTTTAAAATGCGTTTTATTGTACAACAATGGAAATCGATTTACATCAATCCCTATTACCCATTCAACAAAACTTAATGAAGAATATCAGAATATTGAATTGCTTCTGCAAAAAATTTATTACTCTGAACATCAATGGTGGGTTTGTGTTGATTTTGAAGTTGATGAACTTTTCAGCAAAGTGGATACAGCAAATACCCCTTGCTTTATTTGTTTATGGGACAGCAGAGCAAAGTCAGTTCACTAGGAACAAAATGTTTGGCCTTTGAGATGATCCTTAAAGTTGCCAAAGCCAATATAATAAATGAGGCACTGTTAAGTAGAGAAAAAATCGTCCTTCCGCCACTACATATCAAGTTAGGTATGATGAAACATTTCGTCAAAGCGTTGGACAAGGATGGAGAAGCTTTTAAAAATATTTGTAAAACATTTCCTAAGCTGAGTATGGAAAAGAATATTCGACGGTCCTCAAATTCGAACATTGATAAAAGAAGTAAATTTCATAAAAGCTATGACTGATGCTGAACGAGAAGCATGGGGAAGTTTTGTATTGATAGTAAATAAATTTTTAGCTAACTATAAAGCACCAAATTATATAGAAATTGTACAACAGATGCTGGAAAGCTTCAACACTTTAGGAGCAAATATGAGCATAAAGTCACACTTTCTCCACAGTCACCTGGATAGATTTCCAGATAATCTGGGATGTTACAGTGAGGAACAGGGAGAACGCTTCCACCAAGACCTAAAAGTGATGAAAGAAAGGTATCAGGGTAGATGGGATCGTCACATGATGACAGATTACTCCTGGTCCTTAACATGAGATTGTCCCCAAATTAACTATAGACGAAAAGGTTATAAAAGGTGTTTCTTTAAAGTATAACAAAAGTTTTTAAGATTTTTTTCGCTTTTTATTTCTATGTACATTAATTAAAAACTAAAACAAAACATTAGTAAACCTTTGTAATAAATTAATGACATTTAAAAAATATACTAACTATTTCATTCTGTGTTTTGTAGTCTAATTTTAAAATTAAGATTAAAAAAAAACCAGAGCCAATATTCCAAAATCATTCATAGTTTTATAAATTGTAGGCATAAAATTATTCGAAACCACTTTCACATCAAGGGCAACAAAACCATTGTTGACCAGTGTAATGATACGTAGGATGACTGAACAAGAATACGGCCCGCCTGATGTAAAGCGGTACCGTATCCATATTAACGTTTGCAACATGAAATATCGCTCGCGCGCTGCCACCCCCTCTACCAACGCAACAAGTCCTTCCTTTTTGAGAGGCGTGTTACAAAAAATCCATTGCTCACTTCAAAATGTGATTAAGTAAGCCACATAATTCTGATATGTAACACGAATCTATTCACAACATGTGAGTTCTTCTCTATGTGGTCGGTTTGTTTACGTTGAAAATCGAACATGAACAAAAAACTCGCCCTGAGCACTCTGGAATAGTATATTGCACTGATTTTCAAACTGTTGGTCGCGACCCCCAGGGGGTCGCCAAATTATATTCGGGGGCTCGCGGAGGAACAAACGCAAATGTTTTTAGGTCATACGTCACAATTAAAAATATAAGCAGGCCTGATTTATTGTTCAATAATTCATCAACTTAAATCTTTAAATAAATATTTTTCCAAAGAAAGACAATTTCTCTACTAAATTGTTATGTCAACAAAATCGAAAGCAAATGGCACTACCAATTTTAAAGCTTTCATAGCCAGGTGAATTGTTGAAGTTTGAAGGAAGATGAAAAGGAGCAGGAGGAGTAGGGAGGAGGGGGTCAGTGGGTAGCTTTCGGGTCGCCAGAAATATTTAACTTGTAAATGGGTCCCGCCTTTTTACAACTTGAAGAAATTTTTAACTTGTAAAGGCCCCCCTTGTAAAAACCCCCTCTTCCCTACTCCTCCTATATATTAAAAAAGATTGAAAAGCACTGGTATATTAGATACGTTTTGTTCATGTACTGCGTTCATGAGAGAAAATGTCGCGAATAGAAGTATAGTTCGATAATAAATTAGAAATTACAAAACTAAATGATGTAATCATTTCAATGGTCAGATGCTCAATGATTTATGACGGTTGGCCTGAGTCCAGGTCGACGTCACAATGTCAACGGTCGACAGACGATGGTTTGTGGTCAATGGTTATTTTGGTTGTTAAACGGCTTCCAGACTCACGCGGGAAAGCTCGTCGAGATATTACCCATTATACGTGATGGATAGTCTGACAGCCTGGATGCATCGATTGTTTTTTTTAAAAAGGTATACCTTGGCCGATGATGTCCGTATCGGCACCTGTTGGCTGTCGCAGAATACCGGCGCTGTGTGTATTACACAGCATTAAGAGCCCTATTACATTTGCACGCTGACGAGCTCTCGCGCAGTACTAAACCCGCGAAGGCCGCCGGTGCATCGTTTTTTGTAGTAATTTTGAAGTTATATTTATCCTTTTTATTGAATTAAGATAATAAATTCATGCTACAAAGTTTATTCATCATGAAGTAACAATTATTCTCGTATAAATTTTGCTCAATAATATTATCGTTTATTCGAGAAATTAACAGTTTACTTAAAGCGATTTTTGAAATTTTTTTGGTTAAAAGAATGTTTTTTTTCTATATTAAATCAATGCTATTTCAAAACTCCGAGGCCGCTATGACGCTACTATACGACTATATAACAAATAACATTCTATTTTTTTTATTTCATTTGTTTGGAACAGTAGTACAATCCAGGAACTCAAAATAGTGAATGCGCGCATTTTATGAAAATCTTTCTCTGCAATTTTGGGTTTATTTAAAAATTTAGGCAAAATTTACAAAAAGCGAGGCCGCTACGTACTATACCCCCCCCCCCCCCCCCCCTTCTATTATTCCTTATACTAAAATATAATATTCAACACAAGTAAATTATTAAGAATTAATGCAATTAATCAATTCAATCAGAATTGAATTAGGATAGAAACCTAAATATATTATCGACCATTGACAATGTAAATTGTTCACAATTAATAGAATGAATTCAATTCAATCAAAATTCAATTGAGGATAGAGCATTGATGCCATTTGATGCCATTCCGTGCTGATGTGATCCACTGTACAACCCTAAGCAGAATCATACCTAAACGTAATTCATTTTTACGTGGCATTAGAATTCTGTATTCTGGTGTTTTGCCAGCATCATGATGCTAACACTGTAGTTTGTAGGTTAAATGGTGTGGGTTAGTTTTTAAGCGACCTTCACCATTAGAATTTCATGATTTTTTGACCCCTCCACCGTCCTTGTCACAGCTGGTCACTTTTGTGAGACACCCCCCACCCTATTGTAACGTCACATATTTTGCAATTTGAAATCTAGAGTTGCAAATGTTTTTGAGTCTTTCGTTAATAGTTCAAAGTTCGTGTTTTAAAAATTAAATTATAATAGATTTTGAAATGTCACGTCACGAAATTTAGGACCCCTCCCACCACCTTGTCACACAATATCACACTTCGTCGACCCCCTCCCTCCCCCTTAACGATGACGTAATTTATGGATGGCCCCTTTACAAGTTAACCCTTCCCACCCCCGTGTCACACTATATCACACTTCGTCGACCCCCTCCCTTTAATGTGTGACGTAATTTATGGATGAACCCTTGTTATCAGCCTGTATCTACTAGGTATAGTCCTTTCCTAATGTTTTCAGTGGCTTTTAGCCGCTATTCTGTGGTTATCGGGATATTAAGAGGAGAGATACTTCGTAGCCCCACAGGCGGTTTCCACCGCTACTGTGTTTCATACAAAGTATCTAAAATACCGTCCGTGAGTCGGGATACACCCGTCGTGAAGTAATGGCAACGGTCGGACAGACAGATCGACCGGACAATTTTATAAGCTCAATAAATTTCGCTTATTATAGGTGAAAGAATTACTTCCATAGCACAAAAATCTCTCGAGATATGTTAATTTGAAAATCTCAATTTTTGACTTTCTCGAAAACGCTCCATACAAAATGCTACTGAACTATGACGTCACAGTTTTGTATTTTGTATGCATCAAATCCGAAATTAGTACGACAGCTATGTTAAATATTTCGTTTATGTAATTAGTATCTTAATAAAAGTTATAGTAATCTTTATTGCTTGTCCAATGAGAATATTTTTTTTTTTCATTTCATACTTTTAAAATGGACTTTCCCGCCAAACTTTGAGCGACTCTAAAATAAGACGGACGGAAGATATTAGAATGAAAGTTTGAAGATCTTTATACATTTGTGTATTTTACGATATTGTTAAATAATTTATAAAATTTTTTAACGTTCTCTGTTATACAATCTGAAGTATCAGTACATCTGATCAGATTCCTCCTGTGTAGCCAGGATTAACAGTATTAGGCAATACTCATTCTTTCATTCACTCACAATTCTGGGAGACAATGGTGTCTATTTTGGGAGACACTACCGCCAGAAACTCATGACACCGTTCTTTTCGGGGACTGAATATACATAATTACGAGCCCTTACTCTTGGCCATTATGCCAAACTGTTGGCCAGTGCCACGCTGATGACGTCACAGCATGACCGTCCGATTTGCATGAAATATATTTAGACGTATGGGTTATTTTAACGTACGCTAGTATTCGAGACCGTGAGAGGCGACCTTGACTGTCACCGTGGCTCAGGGTTGCCAATATACAGGGTGGAATTTTCTAATATCATCCAGGGGCGGATTAAGGTATGTGCCAATTTTTGGGGCCCGAAAATTAGGTTTTCAATTTGGAAGTGAAAACTTCTTCAGTAGGCCCGGAAAAACAATGTAGGGCCCGCTTTAGCGTTAGTCCGCCACTGATGCGGGGACCTGGAGGGAAAGTACTCTTAATACTGTAGATAGAAAATTTTACTCTAAAGAAAACATTCCTTTATTTTTGAAAAGAAAGAAAACTGCATTCAGAGATTTTCGAAAATTCCCTTGTCACACCCGGGAATCGAACCGACTAAAAATCTTTAAAAAAATACACTACTTTTATTGCATCGATCGTTAGGGTCAACTATAAGGATGAAATCTCTCTAACACGCAACACAGTCACGCGGTGCACCCTGCTGACTGACAAACGAAGCTCTGGCGAAAAGAGAGGTAGGGAGCGTAATTGTAAGGGGATTGACTGGGGAATGTACCTCCACCTCACAGAATACCGCAGCTAAATAACAATTCCCTTCAGGGTTGTTGTGTTCCTGCCAGTGAGTGAGGTCACCAGAAGGGAAAGAGATGCTGCATTGGTAGCGGGGGGTGGCAGCGCGCGAGCGATATTTTATGTTGTGTGCGTTAATATGGCTACAGTAACCGCTTCACATGCGGCGGGTCGTATGCTTGTCTGCCACCCGAAGCGTAACAAACAAACTCACATTCACATTTATAATATTAGTAGTGATTTATATAAATAAAAAAAATAAACTTATTTAAAACCGAATTGTGTGTTTTATAAAATAATAAAAAAAAACTTTTTTTCTACCCTTCACTCGAAGCAGTATGAAAAAAAAAGAAGTTCTATTAAAAATAATAATGACCACGCGAGCGAAGTCACGGTAACCAGCTAGTTTACTATAAAGGGTAAAATGTTATACAAAGATTTGTTGGACGTTGAAGTAGCCTGAATTATTAACTGAAGACGCACCCTGCCCCCAGAGGTTGTGACCTTTTGCAAACTTCAGCCTGTAATGTCAAGGTCCAGTGTCTGAAGAGTTAAATTTCAGGAACGGTTTTCAGTTTTCAGTGGAGAGAAAGAAAAATATTTTGTCGTGAATAGGTCTTTAAAATTGCTTCCACAGGGAAAAAATGAATAATAACAAAATCGGGGGGCACAGTTTGGTTTTGCAGCTACAAATCTATCATCTCCATCTAATATTCAATCACACCTCTGGATAGATGAAGGATCAAATAATTTATTACGCTAAGTAAGGACTATGTAACATCGCGTGCGGGGAGGGGAGTGCTGCCATTTTGGCATAATTTTGGTGCATGCAACGTATTCACATACAACACGCGGCCGTGTCCATGATATAGCTACACCCCATTTTATTATAGTTGTGCCCGCGGCTTCGCCTTCATAACCCATCATTCATCATCATCATCATCGTGTACCTACTGGTGGATATAGGCCTTTCCTAATATACGATCCTCCGCCCTCCGCATCTGCTACCGGCCACTTTTTTAAGGTCATCTATCCAGCTAGTGAGGGGGCGGGAGCTGGGTCACCTGATGGAAAGCAATCACTACCGCCTGCAGCAGATCAGCAACACCAAGGGGTCGCCGATTTGTCGCCAACCTATACTCCTTCCTTTCATTCTTTCTGGTGATCTCACTCACTCCCTGAAACAACAACCTTCAAGGGGATTGTTATTTAGCTGCGGTATTCTGTGAAGTGAAGGTACTTCCCCAGTCGGTCAGCTTAAAAAATACGCTATTTTTTTTATTTTTTTTTATACTACGTCGGGTGGCAGACAAGCATACGGCCCGCCTGATGTAAAGCGGTTACCGTAGCCATATTAACGCTCGCAACATAAAATATCGCTCGCACGCCGCCAACCCCGCTGCCACCACAGCATCTCCTTCCTTTCTGGTGACCTCACTCACTCGCAGGAACACAACAGCCCTCAAGGGAACCGTTATTTGGCTGCGGTATTCTGTGAGGTGGAGGTACATTCACCAGTCGGGTAGCTTACAATTACGCTCCCTACCTCTCTTTTCGCCAGAGCCTCGTTTGTGAGTCAGCAGGGTGCACTACGTACAGGTGAGGTTGGCTTTGGTTCAAAGATGTTGATGAACCACTTACACCCTTAAAGATATCCTCCTTTCGGATTCTATCACGCAGAGATCGATCAATCAATGTTGATTAATCAGTTGGCAAGAATAAGATCTGGTTAATTGTATCGGTCACTCGAGATTGTAGATCAATACTTAATCGATGTTCAGAGATAGTGTCCAAGAACAATTAAACGAACATTCAACAACAATGATAAACAGTCATCAATATTTTAGATATGTATGTTTGGCTCTATCTATTTTGTTAAATTCCTTACACGTCGCATCTGGGGTAGTATACTATTCTGATTTGGTAGCAACAAGGAAGAATTACCAAGCGTTCAGACGATATCGCAATTCATATTATTGGAATCGATGTGTTAGGTAACATCTCAATGTTTTAGGTCCCCAATAGTGTTAGATATTTAAAATCCGTGGAGCACGGCAGTTGAGCTTCATTTTACTAGCCATCTCTTTAGGCTTTTAATGCCTTATTTGTCATATTGCTGTCTCTCACATTGCTAAGAGGGCAAGTCAAATTCCAAAAGCTTCTTACTCCTACTAATTTCTTCTGATTAAATTCGTTGTGAGTTCCAAGGCAGCCGTAGTTTTACCCCCGGAACTGCAATTGACTTCACTGTTCATTGCCTTTTTTGGCGGACGCCGCTGTTATTCCTGGCTACACAGGAGACACAGTGGTGGTGGGAATGTGTGGTGGGGCCCCGTCCTGTTTACGGGAATTGGAATACCGGTGATCGAAGTGGAAAGAATGCCTGACAATATAGCCATATTGCTGTCTCTGATATTGCCTAGAGTGGAAGTCAAATTACAAAAGCTTCCTACTCCTACTAATTTCTTCTGATTAAATCAAACTCGACTGCCACTAGCTTCCACCCGCGGTTTCTCCCGCGTTTCCTTTTTTTTTTAATAAAAAGTAGCCTATGTCCTTCCTAATATCTTTGAGAATATGTGTACAAAGTTTCATGATGATCGGTTAAGAAGTTTCGCCGTGAAATCGTAACAAACCAACTCACATTCACATTTATAATATTATATAGGGATATTATGAATTAAAAAAAAACTTGAATTTTAATTTTTTTTTAATTGGACATAAATTCCTGGACAAATTACACACTGCCATCTAGTCCCAAACTAAGCAAAGCTTGTACTATGGGAACTAGGTAACTGATACTATACTTAACATATACATTTTTTTTAATACTTACATTATAATATCAAAACACCCAGACCAAGACAAACACACATGTTCATGCACACAAATGTTTGTCATGTGCGGGGATTGAATCGTCGACCTCGGAGTCAAAGTGGCTATTGCTAGGCATTCGACCACCAAGCTCGTCGTTTACGTAATGGAAGTCAGAGCCATATAAAGCCTGGTAAGTCGACGCCAGGAGAATTTAAACAGGAGTAATGCAAGGCAATAAGTCTGAAAACCCCAAAGGATTGTCCCAACTGTGAAACGAACTTCAGTTACGCGAAGTCCATACGTTGGAACATAGCCAGCAGTCTTCAAACGGCTTTATTATCAAACACACGGTGAATTGTAATTTTGTCTAGCAACATGTGTGAATAATTAACGTAAAAAATGTTAAAACTAGATCTGAAGGTATTGCAGTTAATTATTTCAATGAGCCGAAATGGATCTGTATATTTAGGCTTTTAATGCCATATTGCTGTCTCTCACATTGCTAAGAGGGGAAGTCGAATTCCAAAAGCTTCTTACAGCTACTAATTTCTTCTCATTAAATACGTTGTGAGTGCCAAGGCAGCCGTAGTCTTACCCCAGGGACTGCAGTGGACTTCATTGTTCATTGCCGTTTTTGCTGGTCTCCGGTGTTAATCCTGGCTACCACCACTGTGTCTCCTGTGTAGCCAGGATTAACAGCGGCGACGAATAATGGAATGAACAAACAAACTTAAACTTTTAATGCCATATTGCTGTCTCTCACATTGCTAAGAGGGGACGTCAAATTCCAAAACCTTCTTACTCCTACTAATTTCTTGTTTGTTCATTCCATTATTTGTTCCAAGGCAGCCGTAGTTTTGCCACCGGGACTTTTTTTTTATACTACGTCGGGTGGCAGACAAGCATACGGTCCGCCTGTTGTAAAGCGGTTACCGTAGCCATATTAACGCTTGCAACATAAAATATTGCTCGCGCGCCACCACCCCCGCTGCCAACGCAGCATCTCCTTCCTTTCTTTCGCAGGAACCCAACAACCCTCAAGGGAATTGTTATTTGGCTGCGGTATTCTGTGAGGTGGAGGTACATTCCCCAGTCTTACTTACTTACAATTACGCTTACAATTACGCTCCCTACCTCTCTTTTCGCCAGAGCTTCGTTTGTCAGTCAGCAGGGTGCATCACGAGCAGGTGAAGTTGGCTTTGGTTCAAAGATGTTGATAAACCACTTACACCCCAAAATTACCTCTACCGATGAAGCTGAAGATATTTGTGAATAACTTTGACCTAAGACCGTAGGATCGCGCTGGATGCAAGCTGCTTCCAACCGGTCTTATTGGAGATCTAGAGGGGAGGCCTATGTCCAGCAGTGGACTTTCAATGGCTGAGATGATGATGATGATTAACCTAAGACCAATTTTTGGAATAAAAAAACCGATGGTAATCGGCACCAGCTTCGGCGGTAGAGCTCCAGATTCGATAATTGGAAACGAAGACAAGTTATCGACATTCCCTAGTTTAATCTCGGAGAAATATTGATCAGAGCCGATGAAATTAGGTCGGTGGAGGCCGTATCAAAGGCTTCGTCGTTTAGGACACCTTTTATCACCTGAATCAGTGAAGCCAGCTGTTATGGATTGACCTAATTCAGGTTTATTTTCATTATTGTACTATATGTCATATAGCTGTGTCTCACGTTGCCAAGAGGGGAGGTCAGATTCTCAATTACTCAATGTTATAGGTCCTCAATAGTGTTAGTTACTTAAAAACTGGCCGTGTAGTTTCCGGCAGACTTTATAAAACGTCAGAGGTCAGATTCTCAATTACTCAATGTTATAGGTCCTCAATAGTGTTAGTTACTTAAAAACTGGCCGTGTAGTTTCCGGCAGACTTTATAAAACATCAGAGGTCAGATTCTCAATTACTCAATGTTATAGGTCCTCAATAGTGTTAGTTACTTAAAAACTGGCCGTGTAGTTTCCGGCAGACTTTATAAAACATCAGGCCTCCCCAACCCGAATGGCCAGCGTGGGGAGTGTAGGCCAAATCCTCCTTCCGTCTGGGACTGACGAGAGAGGGTCGTGCTCCTGTAGTGGAGACTAAAATGACCTGATGATGTTGATGTCTTAAAATCCGTGGTGCACGGCAGTTGAGCTTCACTTGACTCGCCTTCAGGCTTTTAATGCCTTATTTGCCATATTGCTGTCTCTCACATTGCTAATAGGGGAAGCTTAATTCCAAAAGCTTCTTACTTCTACTAATTTCTTTTGTTTAAATTCGTTGTGAGTTCCAAGGCAGACGTAGATTTACCTCCAGGGGTACAATCTTATACATCAGTAATCAGTTGCCTCCTGTGTAGCCTGGATTAACAGCGGAGACCACCAAAAAGGGCAGTGACGAATGAAGTCTATGGGGCAAGGGTAGCCCCGAAGTATGAGAGCTCCTGGACAGAGTGTCCCAGATAGATAATGTGTGGATAGGAGTAGGAAAAGCAAACAAATGGAAGATAGAAATAGTTTTTTTAATACAGTTGCTCAAAAAGTGGCGTATTGCAGGGACGTATAGCGTTCGGGATGTGGGCATTACATGCTCGAGCTTTTTCTTTACCTTTTCCGAACTCGTGCGTTCTCTTTCCCAGCTGTCAAAATAATGTCTATTAAAAAAAAACCAACCACGAAGTTTTTACAAAAAAAAAAATTCATAGAAGTTTTTATGATTCATGCAAATATTTCTTAAAAGAAGCTACTAATTTGTTTCAATATCAGATTTAATGATTTGATTCAATGAATGTTTCATTTCATTTCATCTCATTATTTTTCATTTTCATTTCATATCAATAAAAAAATTCTACTGAAGACTTGGCTGTATGGGCACAGTTTCCTTTGCCTACCCAGCATGGGTGAAGAAAACAAAAAAAATCTCTGCTTAAATTATTTTACGGTTGGCGCCATTTTCCAAAAATTTTCTTTGCGAGTTCAGTTGTTTGTTGCACAAAATTAGTAATTTCGACGATATATTTTTTTTTATTAACACCACCGGAATTCAGTATAATTGCAAAAAATGCTTCGGAGAACGTTTTACCGGAAAAGACAAAAAGTCGCTACATATCTTCATACGACGAATTTATTGCGCGGAGAGAAGATATTATTTTATTAAATTGCTTCATTTTTTCGCAACTGTATTAAAAATAGTTGTTCAGTACACGTGCTGAATATTGTCAGACAAATTACACAGCGCCATCTAACCCCAAAGTAAGCGAAGCTTGTGTTACGGGTACTAGACAACTGATAAACATACGTAAATACATTTTTTTTTTTTAAATACCTACCTACTTATGATACATAGAAATCACCCAGACTAAGACAAACAGACATGTTCATGTACACAAATGTTTGTCCTGTGTGGGAATCGAACCCACGAGCGTTGGTGTCGAAGCCGCGTCATTGACCGCTACGCCACCGAGCTCGTCATTGAGCTCCTCCATAATATTATTCTCTAATCGCAAAATATGTACAGAGTGGGTCAACAAAAAAATAAGAAAAAACCGGCCAAGTGCGAGTCGGAGTCGCGCACTAAGAGTTCCGTACCATTATCTACAAAAACAGCAAAAAAAAAATATCATGTCTGTTATATGGGAGCCCCCCTTAAATATTTATTTTATTATGTTTTTGAGTATTTGTTGTTATAGCGACAACAGAATCATATGTGATAATTTCGACTGTCGTAACTATCACGGTTCATGAGATACAGCCTGGTGACAGACGGACGGACGGACGGACAGCGAAGTCTCAGTAATAGGGTCCGTTTTACCCTTTGGGTAAGGAACCCTAAAAATTGATTGATTTACACATCCAAACAAACTTACTATGTTTATAATATCAACATAGATGGCGCTTGTGTGCCATAAACGCTTTCAAGTCTTCCAAAAATGAACCAAAACTATAGAATTGTCGGCTCTGGCTCAAAGCCAGGGATTAGCGTAGCGGTAACGTCTGTCAGCGTTGGGTTCTATCTATTTACGGAGGTACTTTTGTCTCTAAAACGTGTACAGTACGCAAAATGGTAAAAAAAAAATTTGTTTTTTTTTTAATAATATTCCTGGACAAATTACACACGGCCATCTAGTCCCAAACTAAGCAAAGCTTGTACTATTGGTACTAGATAAATGTTATTATACTTAAATACATTTGTTTTGTAAATACATACATAATTATAATACATAGAAAACACCCAGACCAAGACAAACAGTTGTAGCAACATTGAGTTTTCCATACAAAAGTAGGTACTCAAGTGTTGCCATGTGAAAACTGCTATTTTTAACCTAGGTATAGGATCCCGAAATATTTGTTGACACTAAGCGGGCCGTGTCCTGAAAAACTTTAAAAAACGTTGAGCTAGATAATACCTTCCCTCACTCACACAGAAACACAACAACCCTCAAGGGAATTGTTATTTGGCTGCGGTATTCTGTGAGATGAAAGTAATTCCCCATAGTTAATTGATTCCGGTGTTATTCTGCGGAAGTCAAATTTACAGGCAATTTGATCTACACTACTTTGCGTGCTTCCGCCACCAACCGCCACCACCACATCGTCGTCGATTGCCAGGAATTCCCCAGTCGAGCAGCTTAAAAATTACGCTATGCCCTACCTCTCTTTTCGCCAGAGCCTCGTTTATCAGTCTACTGGCTGCACCACGTGCAGGTGAGGTTGACTTTGGTTCAAAGATGTTGATGAACCACTTACACCTCAAAAACGGTAAATCGCACAGAACATTAAAATTCGCGATCACGTGATCAAACATATTTATTATGGAACAGAGTGAGGTGTGGCCACATTTGAGCCAAGCGAAGCGGAAAATGACGTGCCGGACCGTATGACATGCGATGTGAGTCTTGAGTGACTCAAAGCAGCTCCTCAGTACCATTTTACTGGCAGGGTTATAAAAAAATCTAATAAACAATTTTATTTTATCTTAAGATGACCCTATATTTATAATAATCAACTTAATGCGGATTTACCTGTTAATTTTTGACATAAATACGTCTTTACAATTGCTTCCATTGGGAGGCATTTCAAAAAAACAAATGATAACAACTTCGGGGGATACAGTTTGGTGTTGCAGCTACATATTTATCATCTTCATCCAAATTTCAATCACACCACTGGATAATAGTTTTTAAAAATTATGCATTAACATACATTAAATCTATAAAAAAACATTACATACCCTATCATGTATTTGACACACACACGCATATTTAGGTATTATTTTTAAGCTATTGCAGAGCTTCTATCGCGGGCCTTGAGCGCGGGGACCGAATCCAGAAATTCCGTAACGAAAAAACCTCACGCTCCCCACTCCGACGGGCAAGGAGGTGTGGCTTGAAGGCCGTGCATCGTCTAACGTCGTTTCAGTTCGGCAGTCTTCGACACGGCGTTGTGTGCGTGCGATTAGACGTATTGTACGACTCTACGAAACTCGTTTTATTTATTTAATAATAGAAAAATTTGTTTTCTTATCGGTCACCACGCTCAAAAAGTGTAACTTGAATTAATATCAAAGAAAAAGCAATACTGCATGAATAAAATAAATAAATAAAATTATAATTGCATAAGTTGATACAAAATGCTATGCAATAGCTTTACCGCGGCAGTCCCCGAGTGCCACACGTCTTTTTTATTGTTAAAATCTGTGGTCAAATTGAGAATAGATTCAAAGTCAAAGTCAAAGTCAAAATTCTTTATTCTGTGGGCCCTCGCAGGCACTTAGACACGTCTTTTACAATTAGGTATATTTTTTTTATCTACCAGCATTTCGGAATGACCATTGACGAGAAGAAATGCCGAAAGAAACTCTGTCAATATAGGTCTTTTTTAAATAGCCATACAATATTATCATTATACATAATACAATAAAAAAGAGTTTTCAACCAAAATAAGAGAAAAAAATATTTTTAAGTAAAATAAAATAGTAAAAAAAATTAAAATATAAAAAATCATAGTATAGAGTGTATATACATATTGTATAAAAGTCTAAATATGTATATCCACAATACTACTTGTAAAGATAAGACGCCTGTGCTTCACATACTGTGCCGAGAATTTGTCATACATTTTTATCATTAAGGTAATCGTCGGTTCTGTAGTAAGCCTTTTTACATAAGGTGGTCTTAATATAGTGGTGATTAATATTGTTTGTCTTTAATATTATTTGTCTATAGTCTTACTGATGTGATTATAGAAGTATAGTCTTTGACAATAGAATCTTAATAATATTCAAATATATAATTTGAAATTAATTATGATGGTCGAATTTAGATCACTAGTTAATAAGAATTTGTTTAACGTGTCTAAGTGCATACAGGCTCCAAATGACAGAATAAATAATTTCATTTCTTTTCATAATTTAACTGTTTCCCTCTAACAGTGTGGCCCCAACTTTATACAATTCGCTTGCACCTGACTAAATAGTATTCACGAACACGGAAAATAATATTATTTTATCACGAAGTGGTTTATGGACGTTATATAAAAGAATATAAATAATACCAAGGTTGAATTATCACACCTTTGACGTTTTTGTCTCCTTCTAATGTGGAACAAAAGAAAGAATTCAATCACTCTTCTGCTCATGCTGTGTGACGTTGGATACGTTCACGTGACAACTACTCGATTCGATTTTTCAGTTAAACTTTTTTCCCGTACCGTCGTTGTCGACCATTATTCATCCGACTGCTGGGATACGGGTCTCCCCTCAATCGAAGAGTTTAGAGCATACTCCACCACGCTGCTCAACTGCGGGTTGGCGGAGGCTAGTGTTTTCAAGCCGCCTTTTTATAACCACTGACTTGGCTTAACGAAAACAGTCGGGACCGACGGCTTAACGTGCCCTCCGAAGCACGAAGGAGTTCGAGATAAATAAATCTATAGATAGGCGATCGACGTTGCTTACCTGCGTGTCTGATTAGACTGTCATCCATCTAAGGAGATGGATTTAGGTTTCCGTACCCAAAGGGTAAAACCCTATTACTAAGGCTCCGCTGTCCGTCCGTCCGTCTGTCACCAGGCTGTATCTCATGAACTGTCATAGTTACACAGTTGAAATTTTCACAGATGATGTATTTCTATTGCCGCTATAACAACAAATACTGAAAAACAATAAAATAAATATTTAAGGGGGCTCCCATACAACAAACGCGATTTTTTCGCTCGTTTTTGCTCGCAATTGATAACGGTAATAGGTAGACGCTTTAAATACTCACATAATATTTAGTTTTATATTCACTTTATAAATAAATAATTAAATAAAAATAAAACAAATATTTAAGGGGGCTCCCATACAACAAACGTGATATTTTTGTCATTTTTATAGATAATGGTACGGAACCCTTCGTGCGCGAGTCCGACTCGCACTTGGCCGGTTTTTTTAATACTACGTCGTGTGGCAGACAAGCACAAGGCCCGCCTGTTGTGAAGCGGATACCGTAGCCATATTTACGCTCGCAACATAAAATATGGCTCGCGCGCCGCCACCTCCACTGCACAAAGCAGCATCTCTTTTCTCGTGACCTCACTCATTCGCAGGAACACAACAACCCTCAAGGGAATTGTTATTTGGCTGCGGTATTGTGTGAGGTGGAGGTACATTTTCCAGTAGGGTAGCTTACAATTACGTTCCCTACCTCTCTTCTCTATTCGCCAGAGCTTCGTTTGTCAGACAGCAGGGTGCACCGCGTGCAGGCTTTGGTTCAAAGATGTTGATGAACCACTTACACCCCTAAAATCCTCCTCCATCGAGATTGTATGCTTGTTACCACTAATTACCGCTATATTTTTTGTCTGTCGAGGTTTTCTCAGGAGACTACAGCATAGGGTTCTTCAAAAAAGGCGTGAAGAGGTTTTTACAGGGTCGGCAACGCGTGTGTGATGCCCCTGGTGTAACAGGCGTTCATAGGCTACGGTAACTGCCTTCCATAAGGCGGACCGTACGCTTGTTTGCCATTTTGACAAGCTCGGTGGTAGAATGATTAGCAATGGCCACTTTGACTCCGAGGCCGCGGGTTCGATCATCGCACAAGACAAACATTTGTGTGCATGAACATGTCTGTTTGTTTTGTACTCGGGTGTTTTCTATGTATTATTTGTATATATATTTAGAAAAAAAATGTATTCAAGTAATAATATCAGAAGGCCAATTCTCGTAACTTTTCTACGAACGCAGATTGAAAGTTGACCGAATCGAGATTGAATTGTGAATTGACTAAAATTATATACTTGATTTCATTAATTAATTATTATCAATTATTGTTGCTGGCAAAGTAACATTCTTAGTTTGTTTAATTTTCACTCTTATTTCGATATAATCCCGCTTAAATTTAACTTTGAAGTTACATATTGTGTTACGAGAATACCAAATGTGACATTTATGAGATCGAGACTGGATCGAAACTGAATTTTGACTATATTTTAATTACGAGAATTTCCCCTCAGTTATTTAGTACCCATTGAACAAGATTTACTTAGTTTGGGACTAGATGGCTGAATTTATTTTGTTCAGGAACATTTATTAATGCTTGTTACCGCTATATTTATTTTGAAAAAGTTAAAAGGCATTCAAAAAAGTTTAAAGTAATTATATAATAGCAGTAACAGTCGCACAACTGATTAGTGCCAACCTTGAATTGATACCGCGCTGATAACGACAAGTCATCGATCAAGTCGCCTATATGTTGTAGGAATGTGCGGGTTTTAGTCATTTGAGGAAACTACTAGCGAAGGTACATGTTGACGTGGGTACGTCTTGAAAATTACTTCCATTGGGAGGCAAATCAAAAAATCGAATGACAACAAAATCGGGGGATACAGTTTGGTGTTGCAGCTACAAATCACCACTAGACTTCATCTATCCAGTGGTGTGATTGAATTTTGGATGGTGATGATAGATTTGTAGCTGCATCACCAAACTGTCCAAAATTAAATCGCACCACTGGATAGATGAAGGATCAAATAATTTGTTACGCTAAGTAAGGACTATGGAACATCGCGTGCGGGGGAGGAGGAAGGTCTGCCATTTTAAGATAATTTTTGTGCATATAACGTGTTCACATACAATACACAGCCGTGTTCATGACACAGACACACCCCAATTTTTTTTCTTTCAGCTTCGTTATCAACGTTTATGATGAAGTCCGTGGTCGAATGGCCACTTTAACGAAATGATTACTTTATTTTATTATTATTTAAATAGTTGTCTTGGCCAACTTGCCAGATAAATGTTTTTTGAAAAATGGAAAAATTCACCTGCACCCCTTAGGGTAGTCACACAGTAGATAGATAAGATGCAAAAATTCGTCAGCAACACAAACCTTCCTGGTAGCTCAGTTGGAAGAGCACTCGACCGGTAATCGAGAAGTCGTGGGTTCAAATCCCACCTGGGGGGGGGGGGGGGGACGTGAATTTCTCCATTTTTTAAGAAATATGATTACTTTATCTCCGAGATCGCGTTTTCGATCGCCGTACAGTACAAATATTTTTGGGCATAAACATGTCTTGTTCCCAGTGTTTTCTATGTGTCACTACTTGGCCCCGACAGACGTTGTCCTGTTTTCTTAACAGTGAATATTGAATTCGAATTGGTTTCGCGCAATCTGTGAAATGACCGACAATTCTGTCAAACTCCATAAAGATACATAGTAAATTTTTGGTCGTTCAGTTTTCGTAAAGCGCCTTCCGGACTCACGCCGAGAACCCCCGAGAACACCCGAGACTTTCTCAGGCGAGAAAAGAGAACGGAGTCATATTCTTGTTCGATTCGGGCTCAGTGCGACCGTGGCATTGATTTGATAGTGTGTTATTGTGTAGTCTGTGGTCGCCATCGCCAAACTGTTATTTAATTACAATTTGATTTCTAATTTTAGTATTCACAAGATTATAATATGCTAATACACACAAAACCAAAGCCGCTGCAATGTCGTGCATTCCGGATCACGATCGAGAATACGAATGAGAAGGTCGCATGAGTGTAGATGTCGTCTCGGTTCTCGCGAAATTTCTCGGCAAGACTTCTCGCGTGAGTCTGTAGCGCCTATTTGCTAGCTATTCGACCATCGAGTTCGTCAGTGTGTTGTTTGGGATACTTCCCTCATCGGGCTCGACACGCCCCAACTCTCTTTGGCTAAAGATTTATTTAATTGACAGGATGCATCCCGTCTAGGTGAACCGCCAACATTATCCCAAGAGATTACACTAAGGGATTCTTCAACAAAGGCGTAAAGTGGTTTTACAGTATTGGCAACTCCAGATTGATGCCTCTGGTGTAGCGAGCCTCCATAGGCTGGCGATTACTTGCCATCAAGCAGGTAATACGCTTGTTTGCCACACTAGTGATATTACTATGCCGGATTGTAGCCCACGGGGCCGAAGTCGAGGTTGAGTGGAGCGAGTAGATTCGCCGAGTGCATGTATTCCATTGATTTCAATGGAAAATGTATTTGACGATCATTCCTCAAGGACATGATCGATCTTTTTTTTTTTTTTTTATACTACGCCGGGTGGTAGACAAGCATACGGCCCGCCTGATGTGAAGCGGTTGCCGTAGCCATATTAACGCTCGCAACATAAAATATCGCTCGCGCGCCGCCACCCCCGCTGCCAACGCAGCATCTCCTTCCTTTCTGATGACCTCACTCACTCGCAGGAACACAACAACCCTCAGGGAATTGTTATTTGGCTGCGTATTCTGTAAGGTGGAGGTACATTCCCCAGTCGGGTAGCTTACAATTGCGCTCCCTATCTCTATTTTCGCCAGAGCTTCGTTTGTCAGTCAGCAGGGTGCACCGCGTGCAGGTGAAGTTGGCTTTCGTTCAAAAGTGTTGACTGTTGATGAACCACTTACACCCCACATTATGTGTTTTTTCGACACAAACCTCAAGCATGTCTAGGTCTTTAATTGTGACAAGTTTCATCAAAATCGGTTCAGTGGTTTTGGAGCCTATTCATTTACAAGAGTGACTTTTCGGCGTCTATAAGCCATCCGGTCGCTCCACTCAATAAAAAGATCTACTAATGACGAGCTACTTACACCCCAAGGTTATTTCAAATATTGCCCAATTTTGTAAAACACTGCAACATGAACATTTTTAAATCTGTTATCAACGAATCGTGACATTTGCTCACTGTTTCCTAGTATAAGTATTAAATGCAATAAATATATTAAATAATATTATGCTAATATCCAATTATCTAGAACTGTAAAAAGGCAGGAAAGTTTTTTTTTTTTTAGATAATATCTTTTTTTTTTTTTGCATGTCAAATATTGATCAAATTAGTTATTCATATTCTTTATTTTCACATAGATATGTAAAAAGCTGTTTACAACTCACCTTTGCAAGGCAGTCGTGAAGTATGTAGGTATTATTCAAAAAAAAATATGCAAAAATTATCTAGGATGTAAGTGGTTCATCAACATCTTTGAACCAAAGCCAACTTCACCTGCAAGCGGTGCACCCTGCTGACTGACAAACGAAGCTCTGGCGAAAAGAGAGGTAGTAAGCAGAATTGTAAGCTACCCGACTCACAGAAAACCGCAGCCAAATAACAATTCCCTTGAAGGTTGTTGTGTTCCTGCGATAGAGTGAGGTCACCAGAAAGGAAGGAGATGCTGCGTTGGCAGCGGGGGTGGCGGCGCGCGAGCGATATTTTACGTTGCGAGCGTTAATATGGCTACGGTAAGCGCTTCACATCAGGCGGGCCGTATGCTTGTTTGCCAACCGTCGTAGTATAAAAAAAAATGACAGACTATACAGTACATCACTAATTAGTCTGTCATTTTTTATTAATAGGACAATTGTAAAAATTTTATAATATTAACCCTTAACTACCTACGTCCTGTCTCAGAGACCGCAAAGTATCTACTCGTAGCTTGCGCTTGAAGAAAGTACCCATGCTCGCATTTGGCTACAATAACTAAAAATGTACGGCTAGCGAACGCCGAGACCGCACGTTGATGGTTAAGGGACTAAAATAACGGGGTTGGTGGTAAAGGGTTAATAACGAAATAGTAATATGGAATAGGTAATACTGACATAATGAAAAACTAAACATCTATTCATAAATGACTACATCAGACCCCAGCGCTGATTTTCAGCTGGGACCAGTTCTTATGGTTGCCAACTATACTGTTAAAAACAGTATTATACTGTTTTTCACAACATTATACTTTTTACTGTTGAACAAAAATAAAGTATACAAAATACTGTTTTCAGTATCAATACAATACAATACAATACAAAATAATTTATTTTTCTCTCCAAAATGAATTATTACACTGAAACAGGTACAATTAAAATAATGGAGAGAACTGGTGCCTGAGCTAGGTGGATGTGTACCCACCTGTATTACAAGTCACCAGTCCCCTTTTCCGCAGGGAAGACAAATTTAAGTTTGTAAGACCATACATAGGGTTATTCTAAGGAGACACTAGTGTAAACAATATCAATGTTAATAATAATAATAAGCAGTCATTGTTGATGTCGCTATCCCACATGACGTTAATCTTGTGAAAGCTGAAAAAGATAAATTATCTAAGTATCTTGATTTAGCTCATGAGATTACCGCCATGTGGGACGTCGATTCAACAGTGATTGTTCCGATAGTTGTGACGGCCAATGGCTTAATCGCCAAGAGCTTCGACCAACATCTCAAGAAGCTCGCGTTGGGAAGCTGGATTAAGGATCAGATACAGAAGGCTGTCCTTCTCAGCACGGCACGTATTGTGAGGAAGTTTCTGTCTCTGTGACCTTGACCACCGATAGCTTGGACCTTGTTCCCGCTATCGGGGGGATTCTGTTTTTTATATTTTTTAATGTATTTTTTTTGTTATATTATATATTAAAAAATGTATAAAATAAGATATTAAAAATAAATAAATATCATAATAATAAAAATGATAATAATGATCAATGTTAAGATTAAAAATAATAAATTGATACCATGAGCGGAAATATGCTAATAAATAATAGTATCAAAATATTTTAGTATTTTTTTTTTATTTAGTCATTAATAGCATATAACTAAATACCTAATTTAATAAAAAATGAGCTCCTTATTTTAGTTACAATTGTGGTGAGGCATATTTAATATTAAAAAACCGGCCAAGTGCGAGTCGGACTCGCCCACCGAGGGTTCCGTACGTAGGATCATTATAAATTTGATGTTTTTCATCATAAATAAGAAATAATGCGTCGGAAAAAATAAATAAAATATATTTTGCAATGTGTACATCAAGCCCTTTCATATGATATCCCATTTGAACTAGTAGTTTCAATTTGAAATTTCGACACCCTATAAAAAATATAGACCCCCTATTTTTTAAGATCTATTTACAAATGTACAGTTTTGAGATTTATTCCTGTACTTGTAGTCTATAACGATGTTACTTGCCAAATTTCATACTTCTAGGTCAACGGGAAGTACCCTGTAGGTTTTGATTCCCTTGAGTGTGTCGAAATATGCGTTTTTTGCTGAATAAACGGCCGTAACTTTTTTCTACGTAAACTTAGCAGTTTGATTTTTTTTTAACTTCATGGGACCGTAGACCTGAGTATACAGTTCAAATTTCAGCTTGATACCTCCACGCATTCTCGACATAGAAATTCTTGACAGACAGACAGACAGACAGACAGACAGACAGACAGACAGACAGACGGACAACAAAGTGATCTTATAAGGGTTCCGTTTTTCCTTTTGAGGTTCGGAACCCTAAAAAAGATTGTAAAATAATAAGTTGTGCGAGAAGCTCTAAAAAAATATGTATTTGAAATATTAAATAAATAAAATACTGTTAATTTTTCTAAAATACTGTTGAATATTCTTCTCAGACCTAAATATACTTTATTTTTTGGAAAAAAAGTTCATGACACCACGGACGGACGAACAGACGCAATACAGTTATATACTAAAACATACGATACTATATTTATACTACATATTTATATTTACCCAGGTACAGTGTTTACGCGGGACGAAATCGCGGGTATAAGCTAGTGATGAAATAAGCCATCATAGGACAGGCTGCAGTCGGCGATGCTTGACTTGCGTATTAGCATCTAGTGATATAAAAAGGATTAAAATTCTCATTATAAAGATGCGAAGTCAACGACCAGTAGTACAATATTGGATAGCAAAAAATGAGCAGCCATTTTGAATTTTTATTGATACAAACCTCGGGTGGGATCTGTGTGGCCATAGAAGTAGCGATTTTTTTAAATATGCGCTCTTATGGACGGAGAGAGAGCGGTTATGTTATATAGCTGAAGATGATTGTCACTAATTAAAATCTCAGTCATTTTTGGTATAAAAAAATCTATTTAGCGGTATGGTCGGGACGATACCGCTAAATATAATATACCAAAAATTTTATTTTATTTATTTTGATAGCCAACTAACTCATCAACGCTCATCCCTGGACAACTGATCCCGTCTTCTAATAGTACTAAGCTGGCTGGCTGAATTGTCGGTCGGTGCTGGTCAGCCTTGCGCGACTAGCTGTCCTTTCCCAAACGTTCGACGTTTGGAGAAGGGAGAGAATCGCCTGTCAAATTCCTACAAAATTAACATATCCCCCAGTTTTGCAATTCACATTATTGGAATAGATGTTTTAGGTAACAACTCAATGTTTTAGGTCCCCAATAGTGTTAGTATCTAACAATATAAAAAATCCGTGGTGCACGGCAGTTGAGCTTCACTTGACTAGCCATCTCTTGAGGCTTTTAATGCCTTATTTGCCATATTGTTGTCTCTCACATTGCTAAGAGGGGAACTCTAATTCCAAAAGCTTCACACTCCTACTAATTTCATCTGATTAAATTCGTTGTGAGTTTCATGGTAGCCGCAGTCTTACCCCCAGGACTGCAATGGGAAATCCATAGCATTGCAGTTGCATCCGAAAATAGCTGACACAGCAGTTTGATAATAAACTACTTATATACCAAGGCACTCGTAGTTTTACACGTAGGACTGCAGTAGTCTTCATCCGCTGTTATTCCTGGCTACACAGGAGACACAGTGGTGGGCCCCCGACCTGTTAAAAGAATATATCCCCCGGTATGCCGGTTTTTAACCGGAACAGCCTCGACATGGCTAGGTGTGATGCATTAAGTTTAAGTTCTAACGAATCGCGCCCGCTGCGCTCGGTCAAACAGCACGTTTCGTGGCCCCAAATAGAAGCTCGCAAAAACTCGACCATGCCCAAGAAATACTTTTTGTCAGACTGACGCTAGATGTAACAAAAATGAGATATCTCATCTTTTTCTATCTTTTTAACACTTTTTAAGTTGTATTTGAAATGCGTTTACAAATAGTTAACTGTTATAGATCGTTTATACTAAACGACACAGCCGTTGTAATGTTAAACTAAAGCTAGTGGACGGAGATAAAAAAATAAAATTGTACTCCGTCATGGAAACCGGCTCAAAATAGTATAATTTCCTGTATAACCCGTAT
The DNA here is from genome assembly GCA_937001555.2 of Hypsopygia costalis. Taxonomy (NCBI): domain Eukaryota; kingdom Metazoa; phylum Arthropoda; class Insecta; order Lepidoptera; family Pyralidae; genus Hypsopygia; species Hypsopygia costalis. Next base: position 5,330,202 of record OW443355.2, read on the forward strand.
TTTTTTTAACCGACTTCAAAAAAGGAGGAGGTTCTCAATTCGACTGAATTTTTTTTTATGTATGTTATTCGATATCTTTGCGAATTGTGAACTGATTTTCATAATTCTTTTTTTATTTGAAAGGGTATAATTGCAAGGTGGTCCCATATTCACCAAGTCAGGATCTGATGATGGGATGCCAGGGAAATCAAGGGAAACCCTTAAATTTTATAAGCACGTAAGGTCAAATTATTATTTTTTATTTAACAGGGTAATTGCGAGGTGGTTCCATATTCACCAAGTCAGGGTTTGATGAATCCCAGAAAAATCGAGGGAAACCCTTACATTTGCCCTGTGGTAGCCGGCAGAATAAAATTGAGCCACTCCATTGCTCTGCGCTGGATGTCGTACAAGGCGACTAAGGATCTTGTGTCACGCGATAACTTTTCTCCTGGAAGACGGGCAGCAGCGTCTGCCGGAGTATTCCACCAATAAGCTGCGCTCGCCAACTGAAGTCTGTTTCAATTTTTTTTTTAAATCAACTTTTTTATTTATACTACGTCGGGTGGCAGACATACGTAGTGGTAGGCATACCGCCCCCTTGATGTGAAGCCTTTACCGCATCCATATTAACGCTCGCAACATAAAATATCGCTCGTGCGCCGACACCCCAGCTGCCAACGCAGCATCTCCTTCTTTTCTGGTAAACACAAAATTAAACTGTTTCTCTGCGTCGTTGTCGGTTAAAAACTGATATCATTACACGTGGACCTATCCAGAAAAAAATAGCAATACTTCTACTAACACATTGCCTAAACCAGTCTAGATATTATACACACTAAAACCTCCCTCATGTGTATTGTTTTAAAATTCATTATTGCATAATACCGCGTGTGTCAGAATTGTCGTCAATAGAAAATGGAGTTTATAGCCATAATTGTAGAGTTTAATTTGGAACGAGATTACAATGTCCAGATAAAAAAGTGATACATTAATGAGGGCTTGGTATTAGTTATAAGCGGTAGCGGAATTATACTTTATGATTATGTCATGTAATATTTTCAAATTATGCCCCCACTCATATGGAGATGATGATTCCTTGAACGTTTCGAGATGACGAGCTCGGTTGTCGAATGGTTAGTAATGGCCACTTTGACTCCGAGATTGCGGGTTCGATCCCCGCACAAGACAAATATTTATTTGTATGAACATGTCTGTTTGTTTTGGTCTGGGTGTTTTCTATGTATTATATGTATGTATTTACAAAAAAATATATCAGTTATCTAGTACCCATAGTACAAGCTATGCTTATAATAATATAATAATAACTGTGATACGCTTATAATGATAACTGATATAATACTAAATATATAAATAAATAATATAAATATAAACTAATAATATTATTATTTGGAAAATAAAAACTTAATCTTCAAAAAGTTCTTAATGAGCCACAGAAATACTAGGTTAGATTTGGTATGTTTTATATCAACTTTAGTTGCCAAGTCAGTATAACAGTCACCCAGTTTCACAATTTTAGATGCTCGGTTTGTAGCTACCCATATTATTTTATGTTTATCGTTCCCTCTAGACAGGACCATTGTAGGATTTCTCTTCTCTATTTGTTTGTCGCTGATTCGGCTAATATGGTCAGCACAGCATCACTTCATGTTGACGACATGGCGGCACCCTTGAAATCTCTCTGAATCAAGACATGGCCACTACTGGATTTTTTTTCCGTTTGTGTTTATTCAGCAAAAGTGGTCAATCCATAGTCACATCAACCTTACGACTTTAAAAATGCAATTATTTAAGACTTGAACCACGCGACTTGAATAAAAATCAATCAATCAGTTCTTTATAGCGAATACGTAAATTACGTTCACTCACACAGACATTATAATTTTATTATTCATTTCGCGACATTTTGAAATATTTATTAACAGCGATTTACATAACGTGTAGGATTTTCTAGGACAAACGTTTATTTTGTCTATTCATAAGATGTGCAACTGTGAGATTTTTTTTAATTTCGTTTTTTACCCCAGACAATGTACTTGCATAATATTTCGTTGACTAAAGAGATGCAACAAGTTGCATGCAAGATTCTTTTTTAGGGTTCCTTACCCCCAAAAGAAAAGAAAATAAAAGATGATTAAAAAAAAAACCGACTTGGCCAGCGCAGCTTATTGGTGGAATATCCCGGGAGACGCTGCTGCCCTGTCCTGTCACACACGATTCCTTAGTCGCCTTGTAGGACATCCAGCGCAGAGCAATGGAGTGGCGTAATTTTATTCTGCCGGCAACCACACGGCAAATTTAGGGGTTTCCCTCGATTTTTCTGGGATCCCGTCATCAGACCCTGACTTAATAATAATAATAATAATGTTTTATTGTCTATAAAGTTACAGTAGCATCAATTAGGTTGGGCCCTCCTTTTAGGTAATCAAATACCTGTGCCAGGAGAGCCCAAAACTTGACTTGGTGAATATGAGACCACCTCGCAATCATAACCTTTCGAATAAAAAAATAGAATTTTGAAAATCGGTTCACAATTTGCGAAGATATCGAATAACATTCACAAAAAAAAAATTCAGTCCAATTGAGAACCGGAGGAGGTTCTCAATTGGACTGAATTTTTTTTTGAACTCGGTTAAAAATAAGAAGACTCATCGCAGATAAAACAAAAAAATAGGAATGATAACAAAATCGGGGGATACAGTTTGGTGTTGCAGCTACATATCTATCATCTCCATCCAAAATTCAATCACACCACTGGATAGATGAAGGATCAAAGAATTTATTACGCTAAGTAAGGGCTATGGAACATAGCGTGCGGGAGATGGGGAAGCGCTGCCATTTTAAGATAATTTTAGTGCATATAACTTATTCACGTACAATACATAGCCGTGTACATAATACAGGCAATCATCATTAGGTCATATTAGTAAAAGAACGAAGATATCTAATAACATACATACATACAAAAAAAATCTGTCGAATTGAGAACCTCCTCCTTTTTTGAAGTCGGTTAAAAAGGAATCCTATAGGACCTCTTCGTTGTCCGTCTGTTATGACCTGTTCCGTGGGAATTAGTCGCAAGTTGAAATTAATATCAAATACTTAGGTCTGCAAATCCCTTGGATGGATATGAAATACTCCTACTCAAAATTATAATATGTGAACACTGTCAAAATATACAGTCATTTATTGCAATTGACACTCTCAAGGGAATCAAAATCTATACAGTACTTTTCATTGTATCCCCTAGAATCGTGAAAATTGGCAAGAAACCAAGTTTTACCACATTATAAGTAATAGTACTACGTACGGTATGACCACTCCCTGCCGCTCTTTCATATCGACCTCACCTCACCTCTGAGACAAATCTGGAACAAATTGTATGGTGCCGCACGCACACACGCTCATTCACGCTTTGCGCAGACGTCATTGTTTCTGTAGTAGTTCTCGACATTTGTATGGAGTGGCCGGGGTGTGGTTTGACACCTGTGACCTTGACCCATTGTGTCATACTAAGTACATATATAATGAAATTAGGGTTCAAGTAATGTGAACATCGTTTTCTCTAATATATTATGGCATGAAACCCTGGGTGCGTAAGTCCGACCTAAACTTGACTGGTTTTTTATATTCCACTAAATTGGTAAACAAGCATATGTCTTGTTTAAGTAATATAATTATCGAAGTGAGCATGGATCGTTTGCAACACCAGGGGCAAAGGTCGCACGTAGCCGATCGTAAAAATCTCGTCATGTCAAAGAACGCTATGAGACAAAAAACCGGCCAAATGCGAGTCGTACTCGCGTACAATGGGTTCCGTACTATTATCTATAAAAAGGCAAAAAATATCACGCTTGTTGTATGGGAGCCCCCTTAAATATTTATTTTATTCTATTTTTTTAGTATTATTATAGCGGCAACAGAAATACATCATCTGTGAAAATTTCAACTGTCACATTTCATGAGATACAGCCTGGTGACAGACGGACGGACAGCGGAGTCACAGCATAGTAATACAACCAGTACTTTAACTTCATACTAGCACCCAAATCGGCGCACGCACACAGCCAAGCGTCATTTACACGACCGCTCAGGAAGTTTTGGTGAGCGGCGCACCAAATATTCCTTAGCGGTCCTTAGCTTATGCTGTGGCGGAGTCTCAGTAATAGGGTCCGATTTACCCTTTGGGTACGGAACCCTAAAAACTAGATATTATTATGCTAAATTGAAATAAAATCGTATCAGTGATTCAATCATAAAAGATGAATAATCGCATTTATAACATCAGTTGGTATTAGACAGTAAAATTGGTAATCAAGGCAAAATAAAATATTTTTTTGTCAAGGTTTATAAGGCAGTATCTAACTTTGAACAAAATACGCAGTTATTAGAATTTATATATCACAATAAATGCTTGGTTTATTAAAAATGGTCGCGGGTTCGATTCCCGCACAAGACAAATATCTGTTTGTCTTGGTCTGGACGTTTTCTATGCATTATATGTATGTATTTAAAATAAAATTGTATTTAAATATAATATCAGTTATCTAGTACCCATAGTACAAGATTTGCTTAGTTTGGGACTAGATATGTTCGTGTGTTATTTGTCCAGGAGTATTTGTTTATTTATTTATATATGACAATTAAAAAGTTTTTTTTTTTTCAATTGTTATTTATAGAAACCTTGTCCAGACAATAACTAACACAAAATAAGATCAAATTTTGTGCAGTCGTTCGGAAGAAATGCGCGTACATACATGTCAACGATTCATTTTTTTTATGTAGATTAAAAGGAAGGTAGGTGATACTGCACTTTGAACCTTGACTGTACATCACTTATACCCGATAACATGATATATATTACTGCATGATAAGAGAGAACGAATATAAATTATTATTATACTTATTTCCAACAGTTGTATTGTGCAAGGATATCGAGCTGTCATTTTAATAACGCGATCAATATAATTTATTGTTACCTACTTTATCTAATATTTTATTAAAATCCTGTGATAACGGCGAGCTAAGCTTCTTTGGCATTGACTGAAGAGAAAGAGCATCTGTTGCATATACAATACCATTTACATAGAATATCATTCGACGAAATCTTTTTATTTAAAAGAGAAACCGAAACGGCAGAATCTTCTATTTTTTATCTCACTGACGAAGTCTTCTTCGTTATGTTTGTCGAGTATGTATGTATTTCTTTGGAATTCTCTATATCCGAAACCGCTTGACGGATTTCAACTATATGAAGTGGCATTCGATTTGTCTCAGCTGTGAGAATGACTTAGGATATATTATATCAAAATGGCGCGTATTTTCTTTGGAACGCTCTATATCCGAAACCGCTTGACGGATTTCAACTATATGAAGTGGCATTCGATTTGTCTCAGCTGTGAGAATGACTTAGGGTATATTATATCAAAATGGCGCGTATATTATTTCATAATTCCGCGACAATATTAAATGGAGTATTATATTCTTTCCCCTGAAAACGTGTGGAAAAGTTCTAGTAACTAATAATAATATAATGCAATGCTATTGTATTTAAATAAAAGAGATGGATAATGCAATAATACGCGCATAATAATGCAGTGAAATTGGAATTAAGATAAATCATCGTAATTTGATTAGGTGCATTTCTTTCTTCACCACTCCACTGTGTCACTGTAACTCCTGTGTATAGGGTTCTGGTCATGCCCGTGCCCACAATGATGGATCAGCCCTTGAGCCGCGACGAAAATGACAATTAATAGCTAAATTCACTGCCCGTAGGTAAAACTACGTCTGCCTTAGAACTCCCAATTATTTAATGAAAAGAAATTTATTAGAAGTTTTTATTTCACATATAAATTAAGCCTAATGCAACGTTAACAATAACGCCACGACTCTTGTAACTTGGACCACACGTAGTTTTTTAATTCGAAACCAGTTTTGATATCAAGACTTGATTCGGGTGGTGAATTAAAAAAAAAATATTCTCAGTTTGCCGTTTCGAAATGTCGCTCGATTTTGTGTATGTCGCCATTCTGTGTCTGCTCCAGTTGGAGTGTATCATAGAGTAAAAATCTAACTATTAATTAACATAAAAGTTTACTACTTTTCCTATGACGACCCCGTTGGTCGAATGGTTAACCATGTCCACTTTGACTCCGGGGTCGCGGGTTCGATCCCCGCACAAGACAAATATTTGTGTACATGATCATGTCTGTTTGTCTTGGTCTGGGTGTTTTCTATGTATTATATGTATGTATTTACAATAAAAAATGTATTTTAGTATAATATCAATTGTCTGGTACCCATAGTACAAGCTTTGCTTAGTTTGGGACTAGATGGCAGTGTGTATTGTGTGTAATTCGTCCAAGAATACTTACTTATATCCTACTAATTTCTTCATATTAAATTAATTGTGAGTTCCAAGGCAGCCGGTAGTTTTACCCCCGGGGCTGCAATGGACTTCATTGTTTATTACCTTTGTGTTGGTCACCGCTGTCTACTTGGAATACTTGATTTCGGTTCGAAAAATTTCGGAATTTCGAAGTAGGCCTGTGTATTATAACCGAATTTCCTCCTCATTTGTTGTAAGGAAATTCCAATTGACTATATTCATTCACCTGCCTGTGAGAAAAATACAATAGAAATATGTTTTATCCTGTTTAGGATTGCATTCATTACTGCGCTACATGTTTTACCTGTTTATTTTTTTTTATACTACGTCGGGTGCATGCAAGCATACAGATCGCCTGATGTGAAGTGGTTACGTACGTAGGAGCTACGTCCTAGTGATCTCACTGACTCGCAGGAACACAACATCGCTCAAGGGAATTGGAATTTGTCTACGGTATTCTTAAGGTTGTCTGGAAGAGATTGCTTTTAGCGATAAGACCGTCTTTTGTACTTTTCATTTTGCAAGTTTCTTGTATGTATTGTGATATTGGTGCAATAAAGTGTGTAAGTGGTTCGGGGTGTAAGTGGTTCATCAACATCTTTGAACCAAAGCCAACTTCACCTGCACGCGGTGCACCCTGCTGACTGGCAAACGAAGCTCTGGCCAAAAGAGAGGTAGGGAGCGTAATCGTAAGCTACCAGACTGGGGAATGTACCTCCACCTCACAGAATACCGCAGCCAAATAACAATTCCCTTGCGGGTTGTTGTGTTCCTGCGAGTGAGTGAGGTCACCAGAAAGGAAGAAAAAGCTGCGTTGGCAGCGGGGGTGGCGGCCCGCCAGCGATATTTTATGTTGCGAGCGTTAATATGGCTACGGTAGCCGCTTCACTTCAGGCAGGCCGTATGCTTGTCTGCCACCCGACGTAGTATAAAAAAAAAAAAAATGTACTCTATCTATTCTGTGAGGTGGAGGTAAAAATACAAAATACGCAATGCCCTACCTCTCTCTTCGCCAGAGTTCAGAGCCACATGTCCTGGTTTTTGGAGTGTTCTGCATAGTTGTTAAGCCACGTTCTGGGTTTTTAAAGCGTCTTGATATGGTCATCTATTTGTAAAGTTTAGTTTTTGAGCCAAAGTCAATCTCGCCTGCACATATCACGTAGCTAACCGACAAACGGTAACCTTACCCTCACCACACAGTGCGATGAATAAGTGTTGACATAGGAGTTCACTGCGCGTTCTAATCGATTTCGAGATATCAAAACTATAAGAAAAGAAAAGAAAGAAAGGAAGGAGATGTTGCGTTGGCAGCGGGGGTGGCGGCGCGCGAGCAATATTTTGTTGCAAGCGTTAATATGGCTACGGTAACCGCTTCACATCAGGCGGGTCGTATGCTTGTCTGCCACCCGACGTAGTATAAAAAAAAAGCCTAATTTCCAAATTAGCTCAAATTTCTAATAAAACATTTTATTTGTCAACAGGTTCGAGGTGGCAGCACGGGTGCTCCGCCCCCGGCGGCTCCGGCCGTCGTAGAGCAGGAGAAAAGGTCGCCCTTACAGCCGCAGCAGCAGGGCAGGGTGCAGCCCCCGGCAGGTAAGATTGTTCGCTTTTGTCGTTAACGAGAGAGAATTATCGAGCATTTGGCGTTAACAAGGGAGAATTAACGACCATTTGGCGTTAAGAAGGGAGAATTAACGACCATTTGGCGATAAGAAGGGAGAATTACCAAGCATTTTTCGTTAAGAAGGGAGAATTACCAAGCATTTGGCGTTAAGAAGGTCAAGCATTTGTCGCTAAAAACAGAAGTAGATGGCGAAGCGTTGTGCGTCGCTGTGCGGTTCTCCGGAGAGGTCACGACCCTCAGCATTGAGGAAAACGAAACAAGGAGGAGGAGTCGTTAAGAAGGGAGAATTACCAAGCATTTGTCGTTAAGAAGGGAGAATTACTAAGCATTTGGCGTTAAGAAGGGAGAAATACCAAGCATTTGGCGTTAAGACCGTATGGAACATTGTTCGGGAGAATTATCAAGCATTTGTCGTTAAGAAGGGAGATCGAAATACAATGTTATGAATTCTTCATCCTACGCTGTTGATATTTGCACTTGATGTAAAATGATCGTATATAAAAAAAGTATAAGACGTGTCTAAGGGGGCGACCATTAATTACGTGAGATGTTCAGGGGGTGGGGGGGATCGAGCTGAATTTTACTAAATCTCACTTGGGGCAGAGGGGGGGTCATGTCAAATATCACATAATTTTTTGGATATGTTGGTTCAAATAGTCACTCTTGAGACCGTGTAAATAAAGAAAATTTCATTGTATCAATGACTTTAAGGATTTTACGTCAGAAATTATTTAACCAGCGGATTTAAAATAATGTTGTTTCAATTGTCAGCAGAACCCGTGGTGGCGCCACCAGCGCCCAAGCCGGCTATAGTGAAGGCTCCGAAGAACCCCAAAGTTAACCAGAAAGTAAGTGTATAACTTAAGTCATCCATTTCTTTTACGAAGTAGCTCGTACCTGACTGTCCGAATCACGCAAGTCGAGCATCTTCGACTATAGCCTACATCAGAGGTTCCCAATTTTATTTTGCCACGGAACCCTAATTGATTATACTTTTCCTAGCGGAACCCTAGCAGCCATAATTGTTACATAGGGCCTAACTAGCCATTTTTTTTTTCAAATGTATTGTTAATTTTTGAACGGATCGCGGACCCCTTGTGGCCCTTCCACGGAACCCCAGGGTTCCGCGGATCACCTTTCGGGAAACCCTGGCCTACATCAAGATTGGGAAGGCACGATTATGCTGGCTGTTTTGAATTGTTGTCTAGAAGATATTTTAAATTAAAAGGTTTTACGGCCCTGCATATGAATCCGTTAGAGCAAACCTATGTACTTATTTTTTTATAAGGTATTTTTTATTTTTTAGGATTTAGGATTTTAAGGACATGCTGAAATATATCGTTAAGAATCTTCGTAATTGCTTATAGTAATGTTTAGTGGTGGTAATAGTCAACAGCAAAACCGCTAGTGCAATTTTACTGCAGTTCTGCTTAAAACTTTTTGAAGTAACTTCAATAGCAGCTATATAAACTTATAATCAAGGATTCCACAAATTTTATGCACTACTTTGATCACTTGCACCATAATACATACACTATTATTAAACAATAAATATTATATCAGATGGAAAGGGACGAGGCACTCAGGGAAAATGACAGATTGTGCATACCGTATGGAACATTGTTCGCAAAGATATTATCTAGCATTCACCAAAAAAAAATTTTTTTTGTTGAATGTAGGTGCACATTTTACGAAACCCTCGTTGAGCGAGTCCGACTCGCACTTGACCGGTTTTTTTCTATCATCATCATCATCTTCGGGTCCATTTTAGTCTCCACTACAGGAGCACGACCCTCTCTCGTCCGTCCTAGACGGAAGGAGGATTTGGCCTACACTCCTCACGCTGGCCAGACGGGTTGGTGAGGCCTGATCGATGTTTGATAATGTATTTCCCTTAGTCGCCTTGTACGACATCCACGGGAAGAAACGGAGTGATTCTATTCTAGTCTGCCGGAAACCACACGGCTAATCAAAAACTGTAAGTGTGCGAAATTTCGTACGCAATTTTCGTAAAAAGGGGTAGAAAGTTTTTGCTTCACTTATTAAGATAATGATATATATTTCAAACTTACCAAACATTGCTATTATATACACAAAATATAATAAACAAACTAAAATGATATTTTTTTACACATATAAATCACAAACGCGATTTTACACAAGTTATTAAAAATTTGTATCAGGAGGAAAAATCACCCGCCAACTTTTACCGCACTTTTTTTGGCATCAAAAGTTAAAAATCGTGATTTGTAGAGACAATACATTCGAATGTAGAACAACACAAGTCATAGTGATGAGTATGTTTTTATTCCGTTTACAAATCGATTAAAAAAATTCAGGTTTTCCCCAACATAGGTACTTATTATCTTTTCAAACACTAATCTCTCGACTACGATGTGTTTAAGGTAAATTGTTTAAATTAGTCGATTGTTAATACAATCCGGTTTGGGAACGCGTTTCGTGTAGCCTACGTGTCTGTATTTAAATTGGAAACATAGTGATGTGATTAAATCGAATATATTTTGGATAGTCGATTGTTTTTGTCGGAGTGTGGACAAACTTTTTATTTATTTTTATTTATTTATTTATCTTTACTTACAACTATCATTACAGGTTAGACCTAATGCGATAGTGCAGCACAATTTCCATTACGAAATGACAATAAAGTTATACCCTATAAGTGATCACACTTGTTGCTACCTTTGTAAATTCACTTAGAGCACATGAGAAAAGATCTAGTTCTGTACTTATTAGGTTAAGAATGCGAAGAGCGCGCGATACCGGTGCTTCCTTCATCAGATTCGTTCTGCCGCGCGGCACCGCGAACAGCGGCGGTCGGTGCCTCCGCCACACATATCCATCAGGAACACAAAGTCCTAATAACCCTAATAGGTCGGCTAATATTATAAATAATAAATATATAAAATAAAAATAAAATATAATTATTTCAGGCGAGAGAATCCATAATTTTGTTAGTAACAATTTCCTTAAGATTAGGTTAGTGCATTATAGCGAAGTAGATTAAAATTATCAATCAGGGGCCTTAACACAAGCTCTAAACGCAGGAATGGATCCATCATGGTTGCGAATTTATGAATTAAATTCATTGATTAATACGCAACCATCATATTATTTTCTATTTTGTTATTATTATTCAGAATTAAGAAGAAGCTTGTGGTAAGGCCCCCTTACCACAAGCTCTAAACGCAGGAATGGAACCATCATGGTTGCGAATTTATGAATGAAATTCATTGATTAATACGCAACCATCATATTAATTTCTATTTTTTTTATTATTATTCCTGCGTTTAGAGCTTGTGGTAAGGCCCCTGGTTTGACAATGTCATCCCATCTTACTATCCTACTTATAGTTATAAATATGGATGTATGGATATTTGTTATACGGGTAAACAACTGAACGGATTTGGTTGAAATTTGACATACATAAAAATAATGTACTTGAATAATACTTACGTTACTTTTCTGCTACTATGTTGTGACGTCACGAGGTGAAGCCGCAGACAGAAACTAGTTGTTCATAAGTTGAGGTTTTAAGGGATTAGTTTAAAAGAATATGCCAAAGAGCATATCATCCAAAATCGAGTCCATTTAGATATGAAAAAATAAACACGAAATATATAAAAAAAAACACAGTTCCAAATTTCATTGTAAAAAAATGAGCTATCGCGCGGTGGCAGATATGAAACGTCGAAACTATTTTGTATAGAAAATATGTTCACTGACTCATCAATGCTCAGTGCAAACTAATCCTTAGACAGCAAATATTATGCACAGAATGTCCCTGTATCTAAGTAAATATTTTTACCGTGTTTATTTCGTATGATCCTTAGACATTCAGTTTGAATACTTTTTTTTTATACTACGTCGGGTGGTAGACAAGGATACGGCCCGCCTGATGTGAAGCGGTTACCGTAACCATATTAACGCTAGCAATATAAAATATCGCTACCGCGCCACCACCCCCGCTATCAACGCAGCATCTCCTTCCTATCTGGTGACCTCACTCATTTGCAGGAACACAACAACCCTCAAGGGAATTATTATTTGGCTGTGAGGTGGAGGTACATTCCCCAGTCGGGTAGCTTACAATTACGCTCTCTTTTCGCCAGAGCTTCGTTTGTCAGTCAGCAGGGTGCACCGCGTGCAGGTGATGGTTTTGGTTCAAAGATGTTGATGAACCACTTACACCCCATACCTCATACAGATATAGCTATCACAATAACCACAGCAAGGAATTATTATATCAAACTATTTAGGAGAATTTATTCATTTTTTCTGCAAAATATTTTTAGGAGGATTTTACCCGTCCCCAAATGAATAAAAAATAATATAAATATTACACTGAAATTACATTTTTAGTTAAATTAAATAGGCCCTGATTTTCAAACTAGAGTTGACCTGTATATTGAGCTTTGGAATTAATTCTCATGTGTTTTAACTTAAAAATATATAAAACAATTACATAACCGTATAATTAAAAAAAAAAATATATTACGAAGTTTACATACCTATTTGATTTTAATAACTCTAAGGAGTCGTCCCTAACGATATCACACACTCGATATTGTCACACACATAAAAATATGGCATTTACAAATAGAATAAAATGCGTCTTGATTCATTAGTAGGTATACCTATTTATAAATAAACATAGGTTTATTTTATTATATTGAATAGAAAGTTGTTGTAGTGTTTATTTTATTTTCTCATTAACTGCATCAAATCAGAAAAGGAAATAAGTTTAATTAAATAACTCGTTAACAACATTACTGCATGACGAGAAACATAATATGTTGCTCTAAATATTATTTATAATAAGAATTTATTAAATGAAACGAAACAACCTGATTGTGTTAGAAAATACTCATGTTATTTTCTATAAATCTGAGATGTTTTTACATATATGTCATAGCTATAACACTATTTTTTTTTGCAGACGCCATCTTGAAATAGCATGTCAATGATACGAATCTATAATACATAAGTACATAAATACAAATGCTCGAAAAACGTTCTTTGTTCGGCAGCCGGGTAAATAATAGTAATAAAGAAACAAGCAACACGAAACATCGCGCGCCGCCACCCCTACTGCCAACGCAACAACTCCTTCCTCGTGACTTCACTCACTCGCAAAAACACAACAACCCTCAAGGAAATTGTTATTTGGCTGTGGTATTCTGAGAGGTGGAGGTACTTTCCCAGTCGAAAAGCTTACAAATAATACGCTGTAACCTACCTCTCTTTTCCTCAGAGCCCTTTTACAATTTTCATAATAAAAGAATGAAAGCAATCTCTCATTTCATTCCCCCTTTCTAATTGAAAAATGTTATTATCTTTTAGCGTCTTACCCATACAACATAAAACTCTTGAAGGTGCTGTTCAAGGTTAATAGAATCTTAATCGCGTCCGAATCCGCGACAATCGTCGTATTCACCACAAATTCGATTCGCATTTCTCACGTCAACCGTGTCACATCACTAAACCAGTCGTCCGCAAAGAACCGCCGCTGTCGGTCGCGCGTACAGCGGGTTTGAAACTCGAAATTCCATTTTCAAAAAACACGTCAGTTTTCGAATTCGCGCTTTTATTATTTTCTTTTCAAAACTGTCTATGCCTGTGGTTTGTTTTTAAAAAGTGATTATTGGATTCTCAGTGTTTGGCCAGATGTAATTTGTTGGCAGTGCGCAGGTTTTGTGTTGAGTGTGTTATTTACTTATCGATAATGTTTTTATTGCAATATTCGTTATGGTGACACAATTTGTATGGTGGATTTTCATGGTTTAGAAAAATACCATGCAATAGCGCTGTAAATGTTTATCAAGATTTTTTTCTACGCGCTGTTTCTAACTGATTTTGTAACTAAGTGAATATTATTTGCGTTTTATTAACATAGAACTAACCTACCTACCTAGTTCCAAAATCAGTGTTTCAAAATTTCGCGAAAAACACATAGTTTTCAGACAGAGTAGATCGTTGAAAGCCGATATCTGCCTACCAGTTTAACTCTAGGCAAAAGCCAAGCTGAAAAAATTAAGGGACCTAGACTTCTGAACATTTTTTATATACCTTTAAATTAGGAATCAAGCAAGCTTACGTCTCGTCTGATAGAAAGCAGTTACCGCAACGCGAAGACATGTTTTGCCAATTGCCTTTACGCTCCATGCATCAAATGGCTAACTGTAATTTTCCCAAGAATTAGTCGTCAGCAAACTTTATTCATCCCACTGCTGGGATATGGGTCTCTTCTCAATCGAAGTGGTTTAGAGCGTACTCCACCACTTTACTCAACTGCGGGTTGGTGGAGGCCAGTGTTTTCAAGCTACCCAAAGACCTTGGAAGACTTGGCTTAACGACTGTTATCTAATGACAAAAGCCGGATGTGACAGCTCTTAAATCTCCTCCTGAAAAGTGTGTGTATGTTTATATCCCAAATATAACAAATGAAAAAAAAAATGTTGACACTGCTGGTCCTTACCTCGTGCCAGCCATGGTGATTCTGATCGGTCTTTTTGTTTGCTCAAACATTAAAAAAAATTAAGTTCAATAGACCTAAAAACATTTAAAAAATCATGCTCATAGATCAATAGACCGATAGCTTCAAAATCAGAACGGTATTTTTTGTAAGAATTTCATCTTCTCTATTGGCCAATTCCGAAATGCTAGTAGATTAAAAAATAATAATGATTTAGATAAAAAAAAATAAGTGTCTATGCCAAGGGCTCAAACTGCTCAAAGGCAGATTAGAGAATTTCATTCCTATGATTGCCAATAGCTTAATTAGGATTTAAAATAAAGAATATAATTTAATTAAAAAATGTGTAAGATAAATACTTAATAAATATTTCATCGCTATCTAGTCCCAAATTAAGCTCAAAGCTTGTGTTATGGCTAGTACCCATAACACAAGCTTTGAGCTTAATTTGTTACTATTGATAATTTTATTGTACTTAAATACATTTTTTTTTTGTAAATACATACTTATAATACATAGAAAACACCCAGACCAAGACAAACAGACATGTTCATGCACACAAATGTTTGTCTTGTGCGGGAATCGACCCCGTGACCTCGGAGTCAAAGTGGCCATTGCTAACCATTCGACCACCGAGCTCGTCTGTAAGATAAGAACGTAAGATGTGTATAGACAGTTTTTTTTTGGACATAGGTCCACAAGGGTTCAAACTCAGAATAAAGAAGTTCATTCCTATGATTGCCAATAACCTAATTAGGATTTCGTAACCGATTTTCTAAACCGAAAAAAATCCGATTATACGATATGGTCTTGCCTAAAAAATATGGATAGTAAGTAATAAACCGTGTGGCCGTGTGGTTTCCGGCAGACTAAAATAGGATCACTCTGTCTCTTCCCGTGGATGTCGTACAAGGCGACTAAGGGAAATACATTGTAAAACATCGATCAGGCCTCCCCAACCCGTCTGGCCAGCGTGGGGAGTGTAGGCCAAATCCTCCTGTCTGTGACGGTCGAGAGAGGGTCGTGCTCCTGTAGTGGAGACTAAAATGATCTGATGATGATGAAGTAATAAACCGAGCATCTAAAATTGTGAAACTGGGCGACTATCATACTGACTTGGTTGATATAAAACATACCAAACCTAACCTAACCTAGTATTTATGTGGCTCATGTTATTATTTTCTAAATAAAATTATAAAGTTTTAAAAAATTATTTTTAACATCTTTTGAATAAAAGAGTAGGTAACAAATATGTACCTAATAGATATGCTTATCTGGCATTTAATAAATTAACATTATCTACCTTATCTCTGGTCGAGCCATGGAAATAATTGTTGTTGCAAAAAATGACACGTACTACCTAACAACTTTAGTACAAGAAAGTTTTGTTTTTATGTGAGAGGGTGGCAAACGAGCATGTGGGTCACTTATGGAAAGCAATCTCCACCGCCCATGGAGATCCGCAACACCAAGGGTCGCCAGTCCGTTGCCAGCATATACCTTCCTTTCTGGTGACCTCGCTTACTCGCACAGGCACACTACAACTCTCAAGGGAATTGTTATTTGGCTGCGATATTCTGTGAGGTGGAGGTACTTCCCCAGTCGGGCAGCTTGAAAAATTCGCTATGCCCTACCTCTCTTTTCGCCAGAGCCTCATTTGTCGATTGTAAATGTAATCATAATCATAAATATTTATTTGCTAGAAATGTAGGTACAATAATTAGGTGATGTACACAATTCTACCCTTATTTCGTCTTAAATAAGACATGCAAAAACTTGGTTGATATTAAATTAAACAATTAATAATTATATGTAAAAAAAATTATTAAATTGTATTTAATTTAATTATGAAAATTGAACCCATGTAAAGCCGAGGCTTATCACTAGTTCATATTCTAAACAGCGATAGGTGAATTTGCAAGTGATGTGTGGTATTGCCAGATTAGATATAAAGAAGTATTGTGACGCGACGTTAATTTGTAGATTTATTTTGATAGTATTCGCACTTGTTACATTTTTAAAGTTGCCCTGCTGGTGCAGGTGGCCTTGATGGTGAACATATTTTAAATTAAATAAATAAATATTCTTGGTCGAATTACACACTGCCATCTTGTCCCAAAATAAGCAAAGCTTATATGGGTACTAGATAACTGATATACTTAAATACATTTTTTTGTAAATAACATGCATAATATAATACATAGAAAACACCCAGACCAAGACAAATAGTAATGTTCATGCTCACAAATATTTGTCTTGTACGGGGATCGATCCCGCGACCCCGGAGTCAAAGTGGACATGGTCAGCCATTCGACTACCGAAGTCGTCTTTTACGAACATCAGCACTATATACGCTATTTTCTGCATAAAGTCTTTCTGTTTTATTAGTAAAAATAACTGAAATGTTAACACCATTGCCTTTACATATTTGATAAATTGAATCCCACGTATTTTCCCAAATACAGACGCCGATAATACTTGCCTATCGGCGGATGGATTAAAACATGAATATCTTTTAAAGATAATGAATGAATGAATGAAACATTTATTTATATGTCCAGCACTCACATAATTAGTTATTTTCAGTCTCATAATAACTACTTATATACTTAAGTGAAATCCAGTGTTAAAAAAATTGGTTGTATGTAAAATTGGTTTATGGACGATCATTTTACATGATAACGTCTTATGAAAACATCGGCCGATGGAGTGGAAAAGAGATAGATGCGTCACAAGCCGAACGTTTAGGCCGATCGTGTCTCTGTATCGGCTGGCTCAGGCGGAACGTGACAATGAGTTATGCTTTTTCGTGCGTGTAGCCAGCGTTATTACGTCAAAAACAAAAAGAATGACAACAAGAAACAAAGATAATCATTTAAATTTTTAAATGAACCACATAATCTAACTGGATTTGTTACTGAGGAAGAAAGGCGGTTGATGGACGTCTTTTTCCACAAAATAGAAGATCTCAACACGTGTGCTAAATGAAACGCCGAAATATATCTCACATAACTTCCGAACCACTGCACCAAATTGGATAATTATTTTTTCTTTTTTTGTTTCTTATTGTCAGGACAAGGTTTGTAGAAAATTTAAAAAAATCCAATAGTTTTTTTCTTAATTCCAAATACCATGAAAAGTGGTAGTGAGGGAATGAAACAGAAGACTATTAGATATCTTCAATATATTGACAGAACATTGACAGATTCGAGGCGGGTATAAAAAGTTAAACTAATATGGCGATAATTAAAAAATATTCACGGAAAACAAAAAAGAAATGGCAGTACGAAGTTCGTTGGGTCAGCTGGTCGATAAAAAATAAGAAGACTGATAGCAAATAAAACAAAAAAAAACGAATGATAACAAAATCGGGGGATACAGTTTAGTGTTGCAGCTACATATCTATCATCTCCATCCAAAATTCAATCACACCACTGGATAGATGATGGATCAAAGAATTTATTACGCTAAGTAAAGACTATGGACATCGCGTGCGGGGGAGGGAGAAGCGCTGCCATGTTAAGATAATTTTAGTGCATATAACTTATTCACGTACAACACATGGCCGTGTACATGATACAGGCAATCATCATCATCAGGTGATTTTAGTTCCACTACAGGAGCACGACCCTCTCTCGTCCGTCCCTGACAGGAGGATTTGGCCTACACTCCCCACGCTGACCAGACGGGTTGGGGAGGCCTGTTCGATGTTTTATAATGTATTGCCCTTAGTCGCCTTGTACGACATCCACGGGAAGAGACGGAGTGATTCTGTTAGTCTGCCGGAAACCACACGGCCAATGGATGCAGGCAATGGCATGAAATATTCCATTTTTTCATTAGTCATACCATAAGAGACAGTATACAATCACAAACCTGACCGCGTCCAACAGCTCTTAACCCGTCTGCCAGTATTTGTTTGTCAAATATAAAGTTTAAATCGGCCCTGGCTGCCGTCCAAACTATTTTAAATTTAATCTATGATTGTTTTTATTAGTGACCGGGAATCTAGTGGGTTGCTGTTACTTAGGGTTGCCATCAAACAATTAAGACCACTGTTGTTATGGGGATCCCCTCAATCTAATGGTGTAGGATTTAAAGACACTCGTCAATGAACTTAATACTTAATAAGAATTTATATATAACTAGCAATAAAAGCAGTTATGGCAGGCGTCGGTCCCTCTTCTGTAATAGCCCGGTATTAAGTTCACCCAGATCTCATCCTCCATAGCCCATTTATTTTCCATCACACTTTGTAATAAACGCCTGCCGAGACCGGCTCATAGGTATATCGTTCCATTGATATATCCTGGAGCGGGTCACGGCGGGCGTACAACATTACATCAAACTTCTCAAAGGGGCCTCTACGTGTTGGATCTATATCCCCGCGCACGCCTATCAAATGACCGGGCTTGACCCGTGAATTAAGAGAGATTTATAGTCTACTAACTTTCGCCCGCGGCTTCGCTCGCGTGGCAAAATTCGGGGCAAACTCGTGTTTACTCATTTATCTATAGAAGTAGTCGTGTAAAGTTTAAGATAAAATAGTTAACTAATCTCGTTTCTCCATAAAATTTTTGGACCTCCGTTTCAACCTCTTAGGGGTAAAATTTGAAAAGTCCTTTTAATTAATTTTATGTCCACTATGTTATATTTACAAATCGATGCCATTTTCGTAGTTGTCGTTCCAGAAAAGCTATATCAACACCCATATTGGTACTATGGCATTCCAACCCGATCGCACTCCCACATGGGGTGATTTTATGTCACGTCGGCTATGTTGGATTATAAAATAGTTGTTTCTTCCGTAATCAGTGACCCGATAAACTATAAAACAATACCCATGACGATTTTCAGACTTTTTGACCGCATTTTAGACATTTCAGCCCCATCGCACCCCAATAGGAGATAATGGTTACGTTAGCCACGTTGAATTTTAAAATCGTTGTTGTTTTCGTAACCAGCGACCCGATAAACCATAAAAACAATACCCATGACGTTTTTCAGACCACTGGGCGGTCCCAATGGTCTGAATTTTACCCTTTTAAGAGTTGAATTTTGAAAAATCATGAAACACGTGTTTAGTTATCTATAGAAGTACTTGTGTAAAATTTAGAATGAAATAGCACAACTAAACTCATTTTCCCATACAAACTTTGAACCTCCGTTTCACCCTCTTATGGGTAAAATTCGAAAAATCCTTTTAAATAATTTCTTGTCCACTATGCTATATTTTCAAATCGATGCCATTTTTCGTAACTGACGTCCTAGAAAACCATAGAATCAACACCCATATTGTTATTATGACATTTCAACCCCATCGCACCCCCATAGGGGGGATTTTATGTCACGTCGGCTACGTTTCATTAGAAAATACTTGTTATTTTCTTAATCAGCGACCCGATAAACCATAAAAAGAATACCTATGATGATTTTCAGACTTTTTCACCCCCTTTTAGACATTTTCATTCCATCGCACCCCCACAGGGTCGACTTTTTGTCACGTCGGCTATGTTTGATTAGAAAATAGTTTTTATTTTCATAACAGCGACCCGATAAACTATAAAAACAATACCCATTACGTTTTTCAGACTTTTTCACCCCATTTCACCCCTTTAGGGATTGAATATTGAAAAATCCTGAAACACGTGTTGACTCATTTATCTATAGAAGTACTCATGTAAAATTTAGGATAAAATAGTCCAACTAAGCTCGTTTCCCCATACAAACTTGGGACCTCCGTTTCATCCTCTTAGGATTAAAATTTGAAAAATCCTTTCAAGTATTTTTTTGTCCACTACGTTAAATTTTCAAATCGATGCCATTTTCATAATTAACGTCCCAGAAAAGCATAGAATGAACACCCATATTGATATTATGACATTTGAACTCCATAACACCCCCACAGGGGGGATTTTATGTCACGTCGGCTATGTTTGATTAGAAAATAGTTGTTATTTTCGTAATAAGCGACCCAATAAACCATGAAAACAATACCCATGATGATTTTCAGACTTTTTCACCCCATTTGAGACATTTCCATCCCAACGCACCCCCACAGGAGTGACTTTTTATTACGTCGGCTATGTTTGATTAGATAATAGTTGTTATTTTAGTAATCAGCGGCCCGATAAACTATTAAAACAATACCCATGACGATTTTCAGACTTTTTCACCCCATTTCACCCCTTTAGGGGTTGAATATTGAAAAATCCTGAAACACGTGTTTACTCATTTATCTATAGAAGTACTCTTGTAATGTTTCGGATAAAATAGTCCAACTAATCTCGTTTCCCCATACAAACTTTGGACCCCCGTTTCACCCCCTTAGGGGACGAATTTTGAAAAATCCTTTCTTAGTGTACCCTTAGACGTCATAAGGAACCTACGTGCTAAAATTCGGATCTCTAGACCCAGCGATTAGAGCTGTGCGTTGATATATCAGTCTGTCAGTCAGGACTTTGAATTTTGTATTAATTTTTTGTCCACTATGTTACATTTTCAAATCGATGCCATTTTCGTAATTGACGTCCCAGAAAACCATAGAATCAACACCCATATTGGTACTATGGCATTCCAACCCGATCGCACTCCCACATGGGGTGATTTTATGGTCACGTCGGCTATGTTGGATTATAAAATAGTTGTTTTTTCCGTAATCAGTAACCCGATAAACTATAAAACAATACCTATGATGATTTTCAGACTTTTTGACCGCATTTTAGACATTTCCATCCCATCGCACCCCCACAGGGGC
Source organism: Hypsopygia costalis (assembly GCA_937001555.2). Taxonomy (NCBI): domain Eukaryota; kingdom Metazoa; phylum Arthropoda; class Insecta; order Lepidoptera; family Pyralidae; genus Hypsopygia; species Hypsopygia costalis. Next base: position 5,351,467 of record OW443355.2, read on the forward strand.
GACGTTTTATCACGTCAGCTATGTTTAATTAGATAATAGTTGTTATTTTCGTAATCAGCGACCCGATAAACTATAAAAACAATACCCATGACGATTTTCAGACTTTTTCACCCCATTTCACCCCTTTAGGGGTTGAATATTGAAAAATCCTGAAACACGTGTTTACTCATTTATCTATAGAAGTGCTCGTGTAAAGTTTCGGATAAAATAGTCCAACTAATCTTGTTTCCCCATACAAACTTTGGACCCCCGTTTCACCCCCTTAGGGGATGAATTTTGAAAAATCCTTTCTTAGTGTGCCCCTAGACGTCATAAGGAACCTACGTGCCAAATTTCGAATCTCTAGACCCAGCGGTTTGGGCTGTGCGTTGATATATCAGTCAGTCAGTCAGTCAGTCAGGACTTTGAATTTTATATTTATAGATTTTTTATATATTTGTCTACATTTGCCCTAGTCCCGTCGTCGATTGTCCTTTTTAACAGAGTCCAAAAAAGGATGAGGTTCTCATTTCGGCATTTTTTTTTAATGTTTGCTACTTAATTCATGAACCGATTTGAAAAAACTTTTTTATTTGAAAGAGTATACTTATTGGTCCCATATTTTTTTCATCATCATCATAAGCCTGTATCTACCCACCGTTAGGATTGTTATTACCCACCGTTAGGATTGTTATTTCATTACTCCGTCATTTATAAACCGATTTGAAAAAAAACCTTTTTTTATTTGAAAGAGTATACTTCCAGATTTGTCCCATATTGTTTTCATCATCATCATCAGCAACAGCCTTATTGTCAGTCTTATAGTTCTTTGTCAGTGGCCAGTTGCCAGGCTGCCTATTAAAGAGTCCGCAACAGAAGGGATTTAGAGCATACTCTACCACGCAGCTCAACTGCGGGTTGGCGGAGGCCAGTGTTTTCAAGCCGTCCAAAGGCCACTGACTTGGCTTAACGACCGTCGTGGGAAGGGAAGTCGTACAAGACAAATTCTGACGGATAGCGACCATACTGTATGTTTTTCGTATTTTATTATTTATAATAATTGCCTTATCTTCATCATCACCAGGTCATTTTAGTCTCCACTACAGGAACACCTCTCTCTCCTTCATTTATAAACCGAAAATGGTGATCTTCAACGGACCTCTCTCTCGTCCGTCCCAGACAGAAGGAGGATTTGGCCTACACTCCCCACGCTGGCCAGACGGGTTGGGGAGGCCTGATCGATGTTTTATAATGTATTTCCCTTAGTCGCCTTGTACGACATCCATGGGAAGAGACGTAGTGATTCTATTCTAGTCTGCCGGAAACCACACGGCCAATTGCCTTATACAGTCCCTAAAGTCCGTGCCTTTTGTTAACAATCTTCTATGTTTATTATGCTAACTAGACCACTGGGCGACACACGCCCAGTGGGTCCAAAATGTCCAAATTCGACAATAATGAAAAATTATGACTTTAACAATAAACAAAAGAGTATATATGCGTGTGTGTGTGTCAAATGTCAAATACTTACATGGTAGTGCGTGTAATGTTTCTTTATTTATTTAATGTATTTTTAACCATAATTTTGCAAAATATCTGCATTCTGCACTCCTTCTCTATACATATAAACTAAAAGTGTGCGAAATTTCATACTCCTCCGTCCGCGGAATTTTCGTAAAAAGGGGTACAAAGTTTTAGTTTCACGTGTTAATAAATAGATAATCATACTATTGTGTAATGCAACCCTACTGTTACAGTATTCTATTTGTAATATTTGTTGATACCGCGTTAAATGTGTATTGTTGAGCCAACTCAATATACATTCCGAGTTCCTACCGACATAACTAGATATATATATTTTTTATATATATATAATAATAATTACCGTTCTTTTGCCCCCCAAAGTGAGCCCCCCCCCCCCCCCCCCGCGCAAAAACGCGGCGGAACGATGCCCATTTGTTTTTTGTTCCTACCTGCCCGGCGCCGCTGGTGGTCGGGGCCCCATAAAAACGGTCATTGAGACGTAACTTTGTTATTGAGTGCCTACAAGTGGTGTTTTTTACGTTTAATTAGAACAGCACTATACAATGCCGTCTTTTGTTGTTCAACACTCGACTATAGTGTAGAATTACGATGGTCTAAACATTCTCAAGTGGTGTTTCATAGCCCTACTTGTATTCAAAAAAATACCTTATGAACTAAGGCGATAACGTATAGTTTTTTATTTAAAAATACGCTAGGGACATAAAACCCGATGTTAATAAACAAAAACCTACACTTACCTAAACAAAATAAGTTTTTATAGCACTTGACACCGGCCCGAACAACTGTCGCCGTTAAGGCGAGTCACTTAAACCCCTTTTTTTATTTTTTTTTCCATTGAGTTTATGATTCTTTGGCCTTAATCCGATAGCAAATATGGCGGAGAAACGAAAAAAACATAAACAAATGGGCCTGAATGTATGACAGATGAGTATTGTTCAATGTGCCCAAAACTGAACGCCAAACTGCATTTGTCGACCGTAGGTCGACACGGGCATTTCAAGCGTTTCAAGGTCGTGACGTCACTTGTCGACCCTAGGTCGACACAGGCATATCAGCGGATAAATAAATAAATATTGTCAGACAAATTACACAGCGCCATCTAGCCCCAAATTAGTGTTATGGGTACTATACAACAGATAAACATATGTAAATACATAATTTTTTTTTTGTAAATACATACTTATTATAGGAAACACTCAGACCAAGACAAACAGACATGTTCATGCACACAAATGTTTGTCCTGTGTGGGAATCGAACCCACGAGCGTTGGTGTCGAAGCCGCGTCATTGCCCGCTACGCCACCGAGCTCGTCAAATAACAAGAATCGGAATAAACAAATAAATATTTCTGAACAATTTACACAGCGACATCTAGTCCCAAATTAATTGCCTACATATTCCCGCAACTAAGTCTAGTGGTTGTAGTTCGTTTGTTATGACCTACGAGTCGAAAACAAATAAGTTTTTTAAACAATTTGTGGAAAAAAATCTGGTTGTCTGTAAAGTCGGTTTACGTACGATAATTTTACGTGATAACGTCATAAGAAAACATCGGCCGATGGAGTGGAAGAGAGGTAGGATGTGTCACAAGCTGAACGCTTAGGCCGAGCGTGCCACTCTAACGCTCGTTCCGCGCTCTCGCTTACACACTCCGCCAGGCCGAACGTTACAATGAGACTCATGGTTTTTTTGTGCGTGCCGCCGGCGTTCATCGATTTAGAAGACTTCAATAATGTTTGTATCATCATCATCAGGTCCATTTTAGTCTCCACTACAGGAGCACGACCCTCTCTCGTCCGTCCTAGACGGAAGGAAGATTTGACTACACTCCCCACGCTGGCCAGACGGGTTGGGGAGGCAATGTTTTGTATAGTCATTTACAAATCGCTTAGTTACCCTTCGATCATTGATAACTTGTACTGTATGTACTAGATGCTTAATCAACACCCAAAAAAACGTCCTCACTGAAACAGCACCCAAATGACGATCTGAGAGCTCTTTCGCTTAACCATATTCGAACGCTTTCATTTATACCATTAAGGTGACAAACAAGCATACGGTCCGCCTGATGGGAAACAGTTACCGTAGTCTATGGACGCCTGTAACACCATGCGCGTTGCCGACCCTGTAAAAACCTCTTCACGCCCTTTTTGAAGAACCCCATGCTGTAGTCTCCTGAGAAAATCTCAACAGGCAGGTCATTCCACAGCTTGGTAGTACGTGGAAGAAAACTTCTCTGGAATCGCACAGTACGCGACCACTTCGGTTCTAATGTGTGAGGATGAATTCCCTGTCGATGGCGAGCGGTGCGACAGGAGACTGCAGTGGACATGAGATGATGAGATTTGACTTGCCTCTAAAGATCGTGGTGACCTACTTACACCCCAAACTTAGTCTATGAGTAATAGAAATACCAACAATAATATTATGTGGCTCTCAAATGACAGCAGCTAATAAATAACCAAGAACGTATCATAACCTCGTCAACAAGTCGTTATAAAATTAATGTCCAAAGTTCGCTTGCACAACGAATTATGAAAGATACGACTGTGTGTTAATTTACCGACTTCAAAATAGGAGATTATCGTTCGAACATGTCTTTTTTGGTATTAGAGTATAATTTTAATGCCATGATTTCAACACCCGCAAGGAACAACGACGTAAATCAGTTTTTGACAATTTTGCGATGCAAAAAGTAACAATAGGAATGAAGACGAATTATAGTATTTAATCTATTACAACTAGAATTAAAATCAACTCGTTTACATTTTTAAAACCCACCACACATTCCCACCACTGTGTCTCCTGTGTTGGTTACACATGAGAGACATATAAAAAAAACCGGACAAGTGCGAGTCGGACTCGCCCACCGAGGGTTCCGTAGGTACGTAGTATCATTATTAAATTTGATATTTTTCATTATAAATAAGAAATAATGCGTCGAAAAAAATAAATAAAATATATTTTGCAATGTGTACATCAAGCCCTTTCATATGATACCCCATTTGAACTAATAGTTTCAATTTGAAATTTCGATACCCTATAAAAAATATAGACCCCCTATTTTTTAAGATCTATTTACAAATGTATAGTTTTGAGATTTATTCCTGTACTTGTAGTCTATAACGATGTTACTTGCCAAATTTCATAGTTCTAGGTCAACGGGAAGTACCCTATAGGTTTTGATTCCCTTGAGTGTGTCGAAATATGCGTTTTTTGCTGAATAAACGGCCGTAACTTTTTTCTACGTAAACTTAGCAGTTTGATTTTTTTTTAACTTCATGGGACCGTAGACCTGAGTATACAGTTCAAATTTCAGCTTGATACCTCTACGCATTCTCGACATAGAAATTCTTGACAGACAGACAGACAGACAGACAGACAGACAGACAGACAGACAGACAGACAGACAGACAGACAGACAGACAGACAGACAGACAGACAGACAGACAGACAGACAGACAGACAGACAGACAGACAGACAGACGGACAACAAAGTGATCTTATAAGGGTTCCGTTTTTCCTTTTGAGGTTCGGAACCCTAAAAATGAGCAGCAGGGAGGAGCACATAACACCATTATGTCCCCTTTCAGTATAATTCAACAAAATCGCTTTTTTTTTTATAGCCGATTAAAAGTAACCAATTTGACTAAAGTGTCAACATTGTTATATTAAAACTAACCAATTTGACTAAAGTGTCAACATTGTTACTGCGTTGAAAAACATCCTTAAATTTCCAATAAAATTCTTTATTTTTTATAGCCGCAAGTAACCAATTTGACTAAAGTGTCAACATTGTTACTGTGTTAAAAAAATTCCTAATTTTCCAATAAAATAGATTTTTTTTATAGCCTTTAAAAGTAACCAATTTGACTAAAGTGTCAACATTGTTATTGCGTTGAACGTTAGGGAATGCCCAGTACCTTCGTTTTGTAACCAAATAAAAAAGTAAGTCAAAAGTAAACATTACGAAAGGAACAAGTATTGAATTTGAATGCTGTTTGATACTTTTTTTGTGTTAACAAATCAATCTGATGTTTTTTGCATGTCGTAATATTAGAAGGGCTTATAAATGAAAGTAGCTCTGTAGGATAGTTGATTTAGTGATCAATGTTTGTTTTTACGGTACCACGCTCATGGCTTTTTTTTATACTACGTCAGGTGGCAGATAACCATACGCCTGATGCAAAGCGGTTACCGTAGCCATATTAACGCTCGCCACATAAAATATCGTTCGCGCGCTACCCCTGCTGCCAACGCAGCGTCTCCTTCCTTTGTGGTGACCTCACTCATTCGCATTAACGCGACAACCCTCAAAGGAATTGTTATTTGGCTGCTGTATTCTGTGAGGTGGAGGTACTTCCCCCGTCGGGCAGCTTAAATATACGCTATGCCCTACCTCTGTTTTCGCCAGAACCTCGTTTGTCAGTCGGCAAGGTGCACTGCGTGCAGGTTGCCTTTGGTTCCAAAATGTTGATGAACTACTTACACCCCAAAAATCTATCTGAAAATTGCCAAAATCTAAGTTATACTCTTGTTCATTGCAGGTGTCGAAATTGCCACCTTTCGTAATGCCCATTTACGAGATACGTTAAGGACGTAGAAAGGGACAGCGAATATTTAACGCATGTGTCAGACAAGGACACATAGTAATAATTAAGTGAAAACAAGAAATTGATTAAAGGACTAGGTAAATATGCTGTTCCGCATATGTAAGAGTGTCAGTCACTTCAAAAAATAATGTCTCCGTTATTTTTAAAGCGACTGACACTCTTATTATTATTTTCCTTAAGGTTCATATTTCCTTAAGTCTTGCGCATACATTATATTTGAATGTATCTTTCGTTAAACAAACATTTTTGGCTTAGATGTAAACTTTAAATACGTTTCAAGTGGCCTATACAAATGGACATATCGGGAAGTGGAATCAAGAATATCTTTTAGCAATGGATGAACTCCTTGAGGTGAGTAAGTACAACGAAGACAGATTTGAGTCCTTAATTAAACGCTGTGCCTGTGATCAGGTCAATGTTTCATCAACTAACTGCGGGGCACAGAATTCAAATTTAAATACTTCGGACAGGCCGGTATCTAGTGCCTGTGTCAATGTCAATAAAATAAATGAAGCTAACAAACCGGCTAAGTACTGTAAAACTTTGATTTTTTCGGACGGCATTGGCTGCAACTTAGGTACAATTATGTTCAACAATTTAGAAGGACATATAATAAACCATTGCATGCCAAATGCCTCCTACAGGCAAATAATTAACAAAATGTTGGAAACGCAAGGAATTGACGAGAACACTATAATTGTTATTATGATTGGTGATAGCAACAAAGTTCAGAAAAAAGACATTCTATACTGTACAAACAAACTCTTACAGCTAAATATAGTCAAAACCATATTCTGTGCGTTCCCACACAGTAGCTGCCAGTCTACACAAGCAAACTCTAGGATACACTATTTGAACAATCTACTACATACACTGACATGTCGTCATAGTGATGATATTATATTCTTTGACATAAATAATTTTATTTCTGATTTTTATTTGACGAAAGACCATTTACATCTTTCTAAAAAATCTAGATATAAGATTTCTTCTTTACTTGCCTACAACATTAATTATATAACGGGTTTACACTGTAAACCAAATAATTATAATGTAGGCAACTTGACTGCAGATTTAAACTGCTTCACAGGACAGAGGGAAAGCTTGCTGAATTAAAAATTGTACATCAAAACATACAAAGCTTTCCTGGCAGCGAATTGCTTGTACAATTATTTTTAGAATTGAAAAATGTTGACGTTTTGTGTTTAACTGAACATTGGTTAAACGATAGTCAGATGATCTTTCATATTAATAACTACAAAGTTGCTAGCTGTTTCAACAGGAAGTCGACTACTAGAGGCGGTTCATTAATTTTAGTTAAAGATTGCATGTTAGTCAAAGAGCGTGTGGACATTACTCGGCTTTCTGTTGAATGTACTATCGAGATATCTTGTGCCGAGTTAGACAAACATTTAATTATATGTGTATATAGACCCCCAAATAGTGTGTACAAAATATTCGAGGAAGTCATGGAGGATGTATTAAAGTTAGCATTTAAAAGTAATAAGAACCTAATTGTTTGTGGTGATTTCAACATTGATTTGCTTGTTGATAGTACTGTTAAATCAAATTTTTTAAATTTATTTAAATCTTTTAACTTGCATAACTTATTTCTTGAGCCCACGCGAATTACTCCAACCTCCGCTACCTGTCTGGATAATGTCTTCTGTAATTCGGAGTACTTAAATAAATGTATAATTAATGACTTACCTTCAGATCACTGTGGACAATATGTCGTATTCAATAACGTAGTTGTGGAAAAAACCAAACTTATTTCGTTCAGACCAATTACTGGTAGTAAAATATCAAAATTCAAAAATGTTTTGAAGGATAAGTTGCCACTAATAGTATACACGGAAAATGATCCTAACAAACTATATGGTGATCTTTTTAATGTAATGTCTGAAGAATTTAATAACATATTTGAACAAAAAGTGGTTAAAGTCAGAAACAATATTAAATTTTGTGAATGGGCTACCAAAGGTATTTATAAAAGTCGAAATACACTATATGATTTGTATGCTCAAAAATCGTATAGACGGGATGGCAATTTTACAGAACACGTTAGACAGTATTCCAAAATCTTTAAGAAAGTCTGTAAGGTAGCCAAGTCTAACTACATAAATAATAAAATTAAAAATTCTACCAACAAGTGTAAAACTGTTTGGAACATTGTCAACAAAGAGACTGGCAAAATAAAAGTTAAAGAAAACGACTACTCTTTGAAATGTAATAATAATATATTAACTTCAAATCAAGATGTTGCTAATGCATTTGGAAACTTTTTTACCAATGTTCCCATTGATACGACTGCCTCTCTCAATTCATCAGCTTCAGAATCCATAAGATTACTTGAGGATAATGTACAGCCCTGTGAGCATGCATTTCAATTTTGTCACATTACCCCAGATGACATTATTCGAACATTCAAACGTTTAAATATTAAGAAATCTGAGGATCTCTGGGGAATGTCCACTCAAATTGTTCTTCCTATTTTGGATACTGTTGCTGCTCACCTGGCTATAGTTTTTAATGAAGGTATAGAGAGTGGTATTTTCCCAGACTTAATGAAACTTGGCAAACTTATACCTTTATTTAAATCAGGAGATAATCGTGAGCCTGGGAATTACAGACCAATCTCTATTCTGCCAGTATTGAGCAAAGTGTTTGAAAAGATCATGTCAAATCAGCTGCTCGCACATCTTAATAAGTTCCACATTCTACATAAGAAGCAATACGGGTTCACCGCCGGAATGTCCACTACAGACGCAGGAATCGCGCTCGTGAAATACATATTTGAGGCTTGGGAGACGTCTCAGGACGCTATCGGTGTGTTTTGCGACCTCTCCAAAGCATTTGATTGTGTTGATCATCAGACACTGCTGCTTAAATTAAATCATTATGGTATTAAAGAGAAGGCTCTGCAAATGGTAGAATCATACCTTAGTAATAGAACTCAAACGGTGGATGTAAATGGCACAAAATCAAATGCATTTGATGTAAAAATGGGCGTGCCCCAGGGTTCAATTTTGGGTCCTCTCTTATTTTTGGTATACATCAATGATTTGCCTGATTTGGTAGAAAAAATTGCCAACGTAGTACTGTTTGCCGACGATACCTCACTTATTTTTAAAGTTGTTAGGTATAAAGACAAAATTGATGATGTTAATAATGCTCTCTCTGCAATTTTGAACTGGTTTACTACAAATAATCTCCTTCTTAACTCACACAAAACTAAATGTATTAAATTCACGTTACCCAATGTCAGGCAAGTCCATGCTGATGTAGTCATAAAGGATAACACCCTAGTTTATGACAATGATACTGTTTTTCTTGGTATTACCATTGATTCAAAGTTGCAATGGGGCCCTCATATAACGAAACTAGCTCGCAGACTCAGTTCCGCAGCTTATGCGGTTAGGAGAATAAGACAGATAGCGGACGAGACAACTGCTAGGCTCGTTTATTTTAGTTATTTCCATAGCATTATGTCATATGGCATATTGCTTTGGGGTAAAGCAGCTGACATTGATAAAATTTTTGTATTACAAAAGAGAGCCATTAGATCAATTTACAATTTGGGTTCTAGGGATTCACTCCGTGAGTTATTTAAGGAGATAAACATCCTCACTGTCGCTTCTCAATATATTTATGTAAATATTATGTACGTCCGTAAAAATATTTCGAATTTTACAAAAGTATGTGATATAACTAATGTCAACTTGCGGAACAAAAACAAATTGGTTATTCCAAAACATAGACTGGGGAAGGTCAATAATTCGTTTGTCGTAAACTGCATCCGCTACTACAATAAGTTGCCGGAGTCGGTCCTGATTTTACCCGACACTAAATTCAAACAGCTTATTAAGACCACCTTATGTAAAAAGGCTTACTACAGGACCGACGATTACCTTAATGATAAAAATGTATGGCAAATTCTCGGCACAGGATGTGAAGCACAGGCGTCTTATCTTTACAAGTAGTATTGTGGATATACATATTTAGACTTTATACAATATGTATATTTACTCTATACTATGATTTTTTATATTTTTATTTTTTTTACTATTTTATTTTACTTGTTTTTTTATTTTTTATTATCTCTCTTATTTTGGTTGACATACCATTTTTTTTATTGTACATTGACATTCTTTTTATTGTATTATGATAATATTGTATGGCTATTTAAAAAAAAAGACCTATATTGACAGAGTTTCTTTCGGCATTTCTTCTCGTCAATGGTCATTCCGAAATGCTGGTAGATAAAAAATATACCTAATTGTAAAAGACGTGTCTAAATGCCCGCGAGGGCCCACAGAATAAAGAATTTTGACTTTGACTTTGACTTTGACTTTGGACAAATGGGCAGGAGGTCATACAGGGAAATTGTCACATCGGGAAATGGTCACAATAGGAGTGGACGTATCGGGAAATGGCTATATTGGGAAGTGGTCACGCTAGGAAGGTGCCCTGATGGACCGAAAGGGTAAATTTATTTATTTCTTACTAGCGACCCGCCCCGGCTTCGCACGGGTGCAATGCTGATACTAAATGTACTACAGAAGGTCTTTGCACTTTGTCCTATCCAGTCCTTCCCCAGTTATAGGCACACGCCGCCGGCTCCGCGGCCCGTACCGCCACAGCCGTTATGTCCCTGCATTTTAAATGTGTAATATCTTCTAAACTATTCATTTAAATTACATGCTGTGAAGGGCCATATTGATCTATATTAAATGCGCAATGTATTTAAGGTACTTAATTGAATAAGGATTAATTCTGTATTGCTTAAAATCGCTTCGTAAATAAGGCATTATTTCTTGTAAAAAGCAAAGGATAAAATAACGGTTATTGTGTGTTACCACTAAGAGATAGACATATACCATCGCGAACTTTTTTGTAGACCATTTTAAGGTGAACAATACTGTACTACATTATTTTGATCTATCTCGTTGGGTTCAGCCAGCGTTTGCAATGAAAGAGCAAAAAAATGTGTTTATTTACGACATCACATTAGAAACCTCTAAATTATCAGTGTTTTTCTACTATGTTATGCATATATTATACATAATTATAAACTTTCCAGTTGAATCACTCTATCTATTAAAAAAAACCGCATCATAATCCGTTGCGTAGTTTCAAAGATTTAAGCATACATAGGGACATAGGGACAGAGAAAGCGACTTTGTTTTATACTATGTAGTGATGTAGATGAATTTGTTACCGCAAAGTAACAAATAAATATTCATCTCCTTGTTACTACTCATCTTTAGTTTTTTTTTAGTACTAACTTTAGTAATAATAGTTATTATTACTTATAAATAAATAAATATTCCTGGACAAAATACACTCTGCCATCTAGTATAAACTAAGCAAAGCTTGTACTATGGGTACTAGGTAACTGATATTATACTGAAATACATTATTTTTAAATACATACATTTAATACACCCATACCAAGACAAACACATGTTCATGCACACAAATATTTGTCTTGTGCGGGGATTGAAACCGTGACCTCGGAATCAAAGTAAATAACTACGATTCTTTATGGAACAAGTAGGTACTATATAAATTACATCAATATAATTTTTTATACTATGTCTGGTGGCAGACAAGCAAACGGCCCGCCTGATGTGAAGCGGTTACCGCAGCCATATTAACGCTCGCAACATAAAATATCGCTCGCGCGCCGCCACCCCCGCTGCCATCGCAGCATCTCCTTCCTTTCTTATATACAATATGTAGCTATTAAGCTAACCCGACGGACGTTGTCCTGTCTTCTTAACAACGAATATTGAATTCGAATTGGTTTCGCGCAATCTGTCAAATGACTGACAGTTCTGTCAAACGACATAAAGTTGTATTAGAAAAGTTAATATGGTCGCTCAGTTTTCTTAAATTTTCCGTGCAATTTTCTTATTTTATCTTTCATAAGTAACCTTCTTTTCCGGCAGACTAGAATAGAATCACTCCGTCTCTTCCCGTGGATGTACAAGGCGACTAACAGAAATACATTATCAAACATCGATCAGGGGCCTTACCACAAGCTCTAAACGCAGGAATGGAACTATGATGGTTGCGTATTTATCAATGAATTTCAATCATAAATTTGCAACCATGATGATTCCATTCCTGCGTTTAGAGCTTGTGGTAAGGCCCCTGGCCTCCCCAACCCGTCTGGCCAACGTGGGGAGTGTAGGCCAAATCCTCCTTCTGTCTCGGACGGACGAGAGAGGGTCGTGCTCCTGTAGTGGAGACTAAAATGACCTGATGATGTTGAAGTAACCTTCTCCTAACAATAACAAATACAACATAAAAAGTAATTGTCAAATCGGTCCAGCCGATTCATTTATATACTTATACCTATAATATATAGATAGCAAGCGTAAACTTTTAAGAGTATGTTTTTTTATTGACGTGATATCGTCTTAAAAATCGATGTACGCCGGCTGCACGCACAAAAAAGCATGACTCATTGTCACGTTCCGCCTGAGCCGAACGTGCAAGCAAGAGCGCGGCTTTGTGACGCATCTTTTTTCCACTTCATCGGCCCGATGGTTTCTTAGGACGTTATCATGTAAAATTATCGCCCGTAAACCGACTTTACAGACAAACTATTTTTTTCCGATTCTTGTTCTGTCGGTAGAAATTCGGGATGTATGTTGAGTTTGGCTCAACAGCGCAGAATAGGCTTGTATCCCATTTTTTTTTCGATTTTTATTTAAAGACGTCACAATAATATAAATACAGGTGAAATAATTATTTCGATTGCATAAAAACTTCTCGAGATATGATAACTTGATGATCACCATTTTGGACTATCCCGAAAACGCTCCATACAAAAGGCCAACACGTTATGACGTCACACCGTGCTATTTTATATGCATTAAATCAGAAATTTGTACGACAGCTATGTTAAATATTGCGTTTCTGTAACCAGTGCCGTAACAAAAGTTATAGTATTTTTTATTGTTTCTACAATGGTAATATTTATTTTTTATAATTTCATACCTTTAAAATGGACTTTCCCACCAAACTTTGATCGAACATAAAACACGTCGAACAGATCGTTCTAGTTTTATGTATTTTACGTTACTGATAGAGGGTTTTTATAATTTGGTAACATTGGCAACTAGCCTGTTAACAAGGTATAAACAAATATTACAAATAGAATACAGTAACTGTAGGGTTGCATTAGACCAGGGTTTCCCAACCTTTTTTACATCAAGGCTCCCCGGATCACAAATAATATTTTCATACCCCCCCCCCCCCCCAATATTTTTTTCAGTATTTATTTTTATGTAATTTGTACAAAAAGAATCACAAAATGAACTTTGACTAAATTAAAACGTTTTTATCAACCAATCTATAAGAGTACTAGGGAGTATAGTGACAATACTAGTGAGATACTTGAGCTTGCATTCTCCCTACAGTGTTTACTTCATATTCTACCTTCAGTGTTTACTTCATTAACACATTGAAATATTTTTTTTATTGAAAACACAAACGTCTCAAGCCCCCCTTGACATCCCTCTACGCCCGGCGCCCCACTAGGGGGGCGCGTCCCCCTGGTTGGGAAACCCTGCATTAGACAATACATAGTATGATTATTTTAAACCGTCTTTACAGACAACCATTTTTTTTTTCAACAAATTGGTTAAATAACTTATTTGTTTTATACTCGTAGGTCATAACTAGGGTTCCCAACCCTCCCGGATTACCCGGGAGACTCCGGTAATAATGGTTTATCTCCCGACCTCCCGGGGAACAGTAATTTCTCCGGTTTTTCTAAAAAAGTGGTATAACTTTGAAGATCCGGAATACCAAGCAATGAACATTTTATTTCTAAAAAAACCAATAACATGAATAGGAAATACGGTAATACTAGACTCCAGGGATTGTTGAATATTGACTTTGATAGTGACAAACTATACCACGAGGTTGGACTTTTGCGGGTTGCTTCTTTACTAAACCGAAAAAAAAAAAATCGTTTTATTTTTTTTCGATTTAGTAAAGAAAAAAAAAGATTTTTTTTCGATTTAGTAAAGACCGCCCCCCCCCCCCCCTCCCCCCATAAAAGTGGTCCTTTCAAGAGTTGGCAACCCTAAATTTACTTTTACCCTCATAACATAACAAACGAACGACAACCACTAGACTTAGTTGCGGGAATATGTAGGCAATTAAGATACCACTGACTTGGATACACGCGAAAAACAGATCCCTCGTGTAATTAAAAAAGCTTAATAAAAAAACATACGTTAACCTCTTGCTAGAAAAAGATAATGTTTATTAATAAAAAGTCCAAGCGCAGTTGACTACTTAAAATGATAAAAAACTGGTTTACACAGTTTTTGTTCAGTGTGCAGTTGGGTAACGGTCGTGTATTTATATACGACAGTATCCATAGTATAGCAGTATGTTTAGTTAGTTCATGTGCTTTTAAGTTTTTTGACGTGACAACGTCTTATAATTCGATGGAGCCGGATGCACGCACGAAAAACTCATGCGGCGTTACCTCCCTCTGCGGCGTTCCATTAAAATTTTCTTTTGTAAAATGCAAACATTCCATCAGTATTTTCTTATGACGTTGTCACGTTCAACTATCGTCAATAAACCGACTTTACAGACAACCGATTTTTTTTTATACTACGTCGGGTGGTAAACAAGCATACGGACCGTCTGATGTGAAGCGGTTACCGCAACGATATTAATGCCCGCAATATAAATTATCGCTCGCGCGCCGCAACCCCCGCTGCCAACGCAGCATATCCTTCCTTTCTGGTGACCTCACTCACTCGCAGGAACACAACAACCCTTATGGAAATTCTTTAGGACACGGCCGTTTCTTGTACGTGAATATGTTACGAGCATATGTACGATATATGCACTAAAAATATCTCAAAATAGTCCTTACTAAGCGTAATAACTTCTTTGATCCTTCATCTATCCAGTGGTATGATTGAATCTTTTATGGAGATAATAGATATGTAATGTAGCTGCAACACCAAACTGTATCCCCCGATTTTGTTATCATTCGTTTTTTTGAATGAATAGGCTATTTTCCAATGTTTAAAAATTGTATAAATTATTTAACAATATCGTAAAATACACAAAACTATAAAGATCTGCAAACTTTCATTCTAATATCTTCAGTCAGACTTTTTTTAGGGTCGATCAAAGTTTGGCGGGAAAGTCCATTTTAAAAGTATGAAATTTTTAAAAAATAACATTTCCATTGGAGAAGCAATTAAAATTGCTATAACTTTTATTATGATACTAATTACATAAACGTAATATTTAACATAGCTATCGTACAAATTTCTGATTTGATGCATACAAAATACAAACCTGTGACGTCACAATTCGGTAGCCTTTTGTATGGAGCGTTTTGGGGCAGTCTAAAAATTGTGATTTTCAAATTAACATATTATTATCTCGAGAGATTTTTGTGCTATCGAAGTAATTCTTTCACCTATGGTTATATCATGGAGACGTCCCTACATATCAAACCGAAAAAAATGTTAGTCAAATAGCCTATTGCCTCCCCACGGAAGCAATTTTAAAGACATATTCACGTAAAAAGAATCACAATGTAACTTTTTTATAGATTTTTTTTTTATACCTATACGGGACAGATATATTATAAGAAAGAAAAAAGATAGCTATATAAAAAATTCGTCGAAATTTCTTATAGCTTATTTTAAGTACATACTTTAAAATTACAGTTAGATTTTTTAAAATAGATTATAGTATTTTTATATGAGGAAAAAAAAACTAGCGCGCTGTTTCGTTTGAAATAATTATTATCGTCAGTATGGATTTTAATTAATTGTTCGTCAATCCACCACCTTAACAAGGTGTACCACATTCAGGCAAGGTTGCCTTTGGCTCTAAACATGATAGTGAGTAGCTTACATCTCGCTGGTGTGTTGTTTAGTTATCGTGTCATTAATTTTGCTGGGAAGTAGTTTCCGAGACGGTTAGAGTCACCTGTTTTATGAACGCTTTTAATTACATGATTATGACAAAATTTAAACTTCGTTAACTTTAAGGTTAACGTCCAGTATTTTTATTACTTATACTTTAATTTATTTAAACTTTATTTACCACAATTTAAGGGGACATAGGCGGTCTTAATGTTAATAGCATTCTCTACTAGACAACTTTTAATGAAGAGCAGATAGATATACGCGGCATACAAAAATAAATTAATATCAATAGTATATAGTACAACCGAAAATATACATACATACATAAATAAATAAATATACAATACATATAAAATGTACATGAACATATATATACATATAAATAGGAGGATGATTCATAGTTTAGGCAAATTGTCCAAGACAATATTACTTTCTATACTAATATTGTAAAGAGGTAAAGTTTGTCAGGTTGTAGGGGGTGATCTCGGGATCTACTTCAGGAAAAAATCTTTTACCAATAGAAAGTCACGTTATTTGTGAGTGTCATAGACTATATATTGGCCCGAAAATATGATAAGACTTTATTAGGTAACGAAAAAGTGTAAGTCTAATTGCCGGATTTTCACATCAAAAAATTCACATACGAGCAAAAAATATTGCATTTCTGAAATGTTAATAAAATTGAGATACGCCGTTGTGACATTGGGCGGTAACAATGCGAGCGTATGTTTACACGAATCACCTCATTGTCAATACATAGCACAATGTGAAGTATTTAGTCCATTGTCTGGGTGGAATGGGGGCGAGTATTAAAAGTATGCGCGGTGAGACTAAAAAGATGAATATTTTAGTTATTGGATATCTTCACATGAAATCAATTTAAACAAAGTAGTGTAAGCGTTTAGGTAGGGAGCGTAATTGTAAGCTACCCGAGTGGGGAATGTCCTCCACCTCACAGAATACCGCAGCCAAATAACAATTCCCTTGAGGGTTGTTGTGTTCCTGCGAGTGAGTGGGATTGCCAGAAAGGAAGGAGTTGCTGCGTTGGCAGCGGGGCTGGCGGCGCGCGAGCGACATTTTATGTTGCGAGCGTTAATATGGCTACGGTAACCGCTTCACATCAAGCGGGCCGTATGCTTGTCTGCCACCCGACGTAGTACAAAAAAAAACAAGTAGAGAAAGCAAACTTAACCAGACGACTATGTGAGCAAATCTGCTAGACCTGACAGACGTTGTCCTGTCTCCTTTTTGAATATTGAATTCGAATTGATATCGCGCAATCTGTCAAATGACTGACAGTTCTGTCAAACGATATAAAGTTACATTAGAAAAGTTAATACGGTCAGTTCAGTTTTTTTTTTATTTTCTCCCAGTTATTCTTAGTAATTATATTTTTTTTATATAGAGGGGGTAAACGAGCATGTGGGTCACCTGGTGGAAAGCATATACCACCGCCCATGGAGATCAGCAACACAAACGGGTCGCCGATCCGTTGCCTACAGAATTTGAATACAGAAATTGCCGAACAGCATAAGTTGGCAGGAAGGAGTATATACTCCTTCCTTTCTATCTGGTAACCTCACTCACTTTCAGGAACACAACAACCCTCAAGGGAATTGTTATTTGGCTGCGGTATTCTGTGAGCTGGAGGTACTTCCCCAGTCGGGCTTAAAAAATACGCTATGCCCTTCCTCTCTTTAAAAATACGCTATAAGTATTGACTCGAAATAGTATCAATCAATCAATTAATTTATTTGCGCAAAATGTATAACTATTTTTACATATAAATTTTGTCTTCCTTGAGACATGCAAATTACATAAATCATAAAATATAACTTAGAATCTAATTACACAAAAAATATTATTAAGTAGTCAGTACAATCATAGAATGTCATTAAAAATATAGATTATAGAATAATAACATTTATGTATCAAAAACAATGTTTATTTCCTTTTAAATTAATAAATAATCAAAGTCAAATCTTTGATATTTCGATGTTTCGCGCAATCTGTCACGTGATTCACAGTTCTGTCAAACGACATAAAGTTACATTAGAAAATTTTACACTGGCATTCACTTCTCTTAAATTTTCTCCTAGTTAATCTCCCCAATTAATTCTAATTACATAAATACCATTTTGTTTTACCTTAAACCCGGCGCCTCTATAGTCAAATACGAGAAGCTGTTTACAAAAACCATTGCGCAATCCGCGGCCTTGGCCAGAAATGTGTTGTGCATGACCGAAAGTGTTATAGATAACACTATCTTAATAATTAGTGACGTAACTCTGTTACTAGTTCAGTATATATCCTTTAACCTCTCGGGTGCCACTGTCCCATGGCGGGTACAGCGTTGGTATATAGCTTGGTACAGCGTGCTAAAATTGCGTAGCATGCTTTTTTTTTTTTGACGCCCGACGCGCGCGGGGGCACCCCCCAGCCGTGCTGGAGGGAGGCGGAAAATCCTCTTCGACACCCCCCCCAGTCTGGTTGCTACCAGACTGACCTTTCAAGGGCGAATCAGGCTTTAACTGACTAAAAACCGCCTGCCTAACTACTTTTAGCCACGATGGCTTTAAAAGCGTAAACGGAACGCTAGAGGAAAAAGAGTGGAGAAGGTATGTAGTCTGCGACGATCTGGCGAGCGTCCCCGAGAGGACCCTACCGCGAGGCGGTTTCCATGTCGTCGCAGAGTACACATCGCGATCGAAAAGATTTATAGAACCGAGGCCCTGAGGCCCTAGACCCGGAGCCCTAACCCTATTATCCTAAAAAAAAAAAAAAAAACAAAAAAAAAAAAAGCTAAAATTGCGTAGCATGCGAAAGGTTATCCGTGGTGAGCGATTCACTCACCTCATCAGAGTGCTTAGTGCAAGTTTTTTGATCACATTCGAACATTAACGTTCACAAGCCGACCAAATTGAGAAAATGTCTCATATTGTGAATTTACCAGACGCGTGTTACATATCCAAAAGGTTGCTGTCCTGTCTCCTTAACTACGAATATTGAATTGGATTTGCGCTATCTGTCAAATGACAGATAGTTTTGTCAAACACCATAGTTACATTAGAAAAGTTAATATGGTCGCTCAGTTTTTATAAATTTTAAAATTTTCCGCGCAGCTTATTTGTTTCTTTTTTTATATCTTTACAGAAAATTTACCATTACTAAATATTATTTCAAAACTACCTACAGTCCGTCACCCCAGTCACGGACAATATTTTAAAAGTATTTCATAACAAGTATAAAATAACAGTTCCAAAATATCAAGTGACGACGTAACGGTGACTTTCTTTAAGATTAATAATTTGCGACAGAATTCTCAAAGCATTGCTCATATTGAAACGGTCAAGGCTGACTGTCTGTCTGCCGGTAAGCTAATATACTTATTTATAACTAGTCACTAGAATCATACTTATAATGTTTCGACGTGAATACGTCTTTAAAATTACTTCTATATGAGGCAATTAAAAAAAACCAATGATAACAAAATCGGGGGATACAGTTTGGTGTTGCAGCTACATATCTATCAATCATCTCCATTCAGAATTCAATTACACCACTGGATACATGATGGATCAAAGAATTTATTACGCTAAGTAAGTAGTATGGAATATCGCGTGCGGGGAGGGGGAAGCGCTGTCATTTTGAGATAATTTTAGTGCATATAACGTATTCACGTACAACACGCGGCCATGTCCATAATACAGTTGCACACCATTTCTTTTTATTCTGGCGTAAATTACGAATGTATCACCCTTGTAGAGATATTTTTGATACGCGATGTGGTTACTTATTGATTTTCCGGCACAGATATCCCCAATAACAGATTATGAGATTAATATTATAATCTAAGTTTGGAACGGAATTTAGATATTGTAAGTAAACTTTAACTGCCCCCTTACCACCATCTCTTATTGCGATTCATTAATTGAGTAGATTGCTTATTCATACTCTATTGATTGATATGAGATTGCTTATTCTATTTCAAATGAATAGAGTCGCTTATTCATTGGTATGAATAAGCAATCTACTGGCTGTAAAAGTTTCTCTGACTAGGTTCATAATTTTCAGTAATTCCATAAATTAATTTCTAGAGGAAGAATTAGAGACTATATACTATTAATTAATTTATTTACTAGGCCGTATTCTAGTCCACAGGGCCGAAATCGAGGTTAAGTGGAGCGAGTAGATTCACTGAGTGTATGTTTTCCATTGATTTCAATGGAAAATGTAATTGATGATCATTCCTCAAGGACATGATCGATCTCAATTTTTTTTCGATACAAACCTCAAGCATGTCCGCGTCGTTAATTGTGGCAAGTTTCATCAAAATCGGTTGATTGGTTTTGGAGCCTGTTCATTTCCAAGAATGACTTTTCGGAGTATATAAACGTTCGACTTTCTCCACTCAATAATAAAGAAAATAAAAATGTCGTAATAATTAGATATTTAATGAAATGTTAGAGATGAACTTGTGACCCTGGACTGTACATCAATCACGCCAAAACGGCTGAAGGAATATTGATCGAAAATTTATGCTTTATAAAATGTTTTTGTTGAAAAATAAATTAGTTTCTACTTCTATATTCGAGCTAGGTGTATGTATCATCGAGCTTAGTATATGATATGTATGTATGAGCTCGGTGGTCGAATACATAGAAAACACCCAAACCAAGACAAACAGACATGTTCATGCCCACAAATATTTGTCTTGAGCGGGGATCGAACCGGCGACATCGGAGATTAAATGGCCATTGCTAACCATTCGACCACCGAACTCGTCTATATTTGTTATGCAAATATCTATGATTAAAGACAGTATATAAATAAATTAATCAAACATTACGAAATGCATACGACGTTTCGCAATCTCTAGTGCTAAAATTATCAAGTGAACTCACTTTCTTCGTGCGGATTCACGGATATTTAAATACCACGTTGCGTATTAAAGGCCAAGGTCGATATCGGTTTTATGTTTTATTAATGGTGTTTATATGTCACTGGCGGTATTATGCAAATCACTCGATACGTACTTTGCCTGTCACTATTAATAATGTGGTATTCAGACACCTAATAATGTGGATTAGGTATTGTCACTTGAGATTAGGGTTGGTGAGTTTTTGTTCGGATTTTTTGTCTTGGAATCGTTATTTATGGTTTTTTTATATACTACATCGCATGGCAGACCAGCATACGGCCCGCCTGATGTGAAACGGTTACCGTAGCCATATTAACGCTCGCAACATCTCCTTCCTTCCTGGTGACTTCACTCACTGGCAGGAACACAACAACCGTGAATGAATTTGTTATTTGGCTGTGGTGTTCTGTGAGGTGGAGGTACATTCCCCAGTCAGGTAGCTTACATTTTACATTACGCTCCCTACCTCTTTTCGCCGGAGCTTCGTTTGTCAGTCAGCAGAGTGCACCGCGTGCAGGTGAAGTTGGCTTTGGTTCAAAGATGTTGATGAACCTCTTACACCTCAAATCCTCTCGATCCTCTTTCTAATAACATTTTGCATAAAGCGATGTCCGCCAGCAAATAATATTTTAACTAGAAGGTACAATATTGAGTGATATTTTTAATTGACTACCCCAAAAAGTATTGCATATATTTTATGTTTGTATTGTATTATAGAAACTTTATTGTACAATTGGCCGTGTGGTTTCCGGCAGACTAGAATAGAATCACTCCGTCTCTTCCCGTGGATCTCGTACAAGGCGATTAAGGGAAATACATTATCAAACATCGATCAGGCCTCCCCAACCCGTCTGGCCAGCGTGGGGAGTGTAGGCCAAATCCTCCTTCCGTCTGAGACGGACGAAAGAGGGTCGTGCTCCTGTAGTGGAGACTAAAATGGGCCTGATGATGATGATTGTACAATAAACAAACGTAAATACATAATATACAGGATGTCCCGGGATAAACTGTAACCCTGAAAGGGGGGGGGTGAAAATAGATAAAAAAAAATATTGACAAAAAAATAAAAATAAAAATTATGGGTAAAAGCACAGTTTAGGCACAGTATAAGTAATAGTACTACGTACAGTATGGCCACTCCCTGCCGCTCTCTCGTGTCAACCTCACCTCCCCTCTGAGACAAATCAGGAACAGTTTGTATGCCGCACGCACACACGCTCATTTATGCTCTGCACAGACATCATTGTTTATGCATTAGTAAACGACGCGACTTTTGCATGGAGTGGCCGGGGTGTGGTTTAGGTAATGACAGTTACTTTTTTGCTGGCTATTTGGTATCGTATTCTCATTGCTTACTAACAACAGACAGGTTTTTTTTTATTTCGACGAAATCGACCGATTAATTTGAAAGAAATCGATATTTCACATAAGAGTCCTTTTTCATGTCACTATCAGTGTGTTTAGTTCGAGTTTTTTGGTCATTTGGTCAGTCGAACGTTTACAAGCCGACCAAATTGAAAATAAGTTTCATACTGTGTATTTACCAGACGCATGTTACATACCCAAATTAGCCGGGTTGCTCACTTCGAAATGTGAGCAAGTAAGCCACATAATTTTGATATGTAACACGCATATTATAAATTAACAACATGAGGGTCGTTCTTAGGGTTGCCAACCATACTGTTAAAAACAGTATTATACTGTTTTCTATGCTTTAATACTGTTGAAAAAAACTTCATTTGACCATAGCACTGTTTATTGTACTGCTCCGCATACACTGGGCCTTAGTATACTGTTTGTTTTACTACGCAGCTTTTAATATACTGTCATAATGTTATAATAAAGCACTTGTACTATTCAATCAAGGTAAACCTTATTTCGCTAAGGCATTATCAAGGTAAACCTTGATAATGCCTTAGCGGCGAAACCGGTCGGTAATATTAAATATAATAACGTGGAATATTACAAGTGCTTTATTATAACATTATGATAATAATGTTCCACCAAGTGCCAACAATCAACAGTATCAACTTTTTAATATACTGTTTTCCTTGTAAAAAAAGTTGGCAACCCTAGTCGTTCTCTATTTGGTCGGTTTGTTTACATTGACATGATCGAACGCGAACAAAAAAACTCGCAGTAAGCACTCAGACGTGACTTTTTAATTGTTTTATGTAATCGTACATCTTGTTTTCATAAAATCTTCTTATCTTAAAAGTTACTGAATAGATTACGGTGATCAATGAACCTGTGAATTGTGTTCCATTGTCTATTTATCCACCGAACCGTGACTTCACCGCAGCTGCGCTAAAAATCTGAATGATGTGTAAAGCTGTTTATAAAACGGAATCTTTCCACTATGTTGTTACCTAGTTGCGTGCTCACAGTCCCCGTACTTATACTACTTCAGCTTCTAACTCTCGCTTAATCGACTCAAGTTATCTTTTAGTCCTATCGTTCCATCGATCATTTATATCTAGCTCCTTTTTATCGCACCATTTCTCACTCGGCTAATATTTTTCTATGCTTAGTCAACCTCGGAATAAAGTAAATACCTCGGAGATCAACAGTAATTAATTATTATAATAATAATAACAAACGAGAACAGATGTATCCTGGTGGAAAGCAATCACCACTGTCCATGGAGATTAGCAATACCAAGGAGGTGCCGATCCGTTGCCAAGGGGGTCGCCAGCCGATGGCTCAGGTAGGGGCAAGTTGATATGGAGAATGAGAAAAGTATGAATTGTAGGTAAAGTCGAGAGCTCATGAAGCTTTTCACTTACATCTACAGCGATTGTAATAATAACGGTACGGAGCCCAACGTGTAAAGCTTCACGAGAGACTTTACAATGAATAAAACTTATAAATAAATAGAATCTCTAGGAGGGGGCAGCTCTCCTGCTCCCCCTTGGCGCCGCCCTTGTCCGTTGCCAGGCTTTTTCTTAATGCCTTCACTTCTGAAGGGTTTTTTCGAAGTACATATAATATATGCCATTATTACAATCTTTATGTCAAGAAAAATATTCTTGTTAATTATAAGAAATCGACAGACGACCTCATTAAGACCGTAGGATCGCGCTGGATGCAAGCCGCTTCCAACCGGTCTTATTGGAGATCTAGAGGGGAGGCCTATGTCCAGCAGTGGACTTCCAATGGCTGAGATGATGATGATGATAAGAAATCGTTTCTTTTTGTATCTCTGTTCGTGAAAATGAGGAATCAAATGTTGATTTTCTCAATAAACTTGACTAGTAATCTCTTTAGGCATTTAATGCCTTATTTGCCAGATAGCTATGTCTCACATTGCTAAGAGGGCAAGTCAAATTCCAAAAGATTCATACTCCTACTAATTTCTTCTGATTAAATTAGTTGTGAGTTCCAAGGCAGTCTTACCCCCGGAACTGCAATGGACTTCACTGTTCATTGCCTTTTTTGGTTGTCGCCACTGTTAATCCTGGCTACACAGGAGACACAGTGGTGGGAATGAATATGTATATGAAAGTCACATAAGCCTGTGAGAAACACCTAATTTAAAAAAAAAAACAAAGTAATTTGTCATTTCACCTAACCGTACTTTGACCGTTTGACCTAATCAATTTTAGGAATTACGTTTACATCATTAGGTAACCTATACGTCCTCCGAAAACAAATGTCCACATCAATATCGGTCAGTCATTAATTTATCAGTCACTTAATACCATAAGTATTTATATATTATCTAATCTATTTTATCTAAAGTTATTATCCAATTATTTTCACTCCACGTCGTTAAAAAAGTATTTCGAACGATATTCAATGATACAGTTTTAAATATTCTTGTAGCGAAACGAATCCAAATGACATTTATTGATAACTGTTAAGCCGATACTCGAATATGATTATAATGCATATACGTCACTATTTCATACATCGCCCGTTCGCGGCCTTGGTATGTGTACAAGAGAGAGGGTTAGAAAGAGACACGAGATAAACTCGTAATGTCAAATAGAGACAGGTATACCGGCGAGCGCGCAACGTGTGCTCCACGAGGCGCTCTGGCGCCATTTGTAATTTTTTAGGTTATAATTCGCTGTCAATTTGTGTAGTCGTGTACTTGTGTTTTGTGTGATTATATTTTGTGTTTTAAGTGTTAATTCATTAAGGATAATACGCGAATTTATTGTATGTTATTTATTTTTTTGTGTTTCTAATTTATAATCTGTTGAATTCACTTATCTGCCACTTAGATCAATAGCATATGTTCGAAGTTACATTTGTTAAGTTCGGTAGGATGTTTTATTGTAGGGTTGCTTTAGAAATCTATACATATTTAAAATATTGGGTTTATAGGATTAAATTATGCCTCTAATTTGGTTGGTAATATCTTTTTTTTTTTCAATCTAAGTATAAAATATAGTCGCTTTCCGTATCTGTCTTATCTGCTAACTTCAGTGATTTTAAAACTGGGTAATTACCCCAGTAGGGGTAAAACAGGGTTTCAGTAAGGGTTATTAAGTTGATAAAGGATAACAATAACTGAGTAGGTTCTTCAAAAAGGGCGTGAAGAGGTTTTACAGGGTGCCTGTGGTGTTACAGGCGTTCATAGGCTACGGTAACTGCTTTCCATTAGGCGGTCCGTATGCTTGTTTTCCACTTTATTAAAAAAAAAACATTAGTTCAGACTAATAAGATCTGATTTAAAGAGGGTGGTAAATTTTATTATTCATAGGGGTAGGAACTTTGAAAAAGTCACGAAACACTGCACTCCTAATGCAGGCGACAGAGTTTAATACGGTTTTCACTGTCAATTTTTTTTTTTATAGAATTTTTGTATATACAATATATTAAGCTTTATGTAAGTAGAAAAAAAATCTATATTTGGAAAACAAGTCCGTAAAAACTACATTCGCGTGTAGGCAGGCAGATCGGATACCTAGTTATCCATACTTCCATAATATATAGGTACTATATTGAATATAATATGTAACAATAATGCGGGACGGTAGTTTAAAATAAATGACTAACATTTCTCATTGACACATCTTTCAATACAAAACTCCAACCACTTTTTGGTACCAAAAAATAGATGGCGCCACTTTTTTCGTGAAAACAGTTTTCACTAACTTTTGATCATTTTTGTATGGAATAAGTCAACGTTACTACATGTTATATTAAGTAGGTACTAATACATTTTGCACCTCGTATACAGTTCACCTCTGACATTGGATATTTTGTTTTTATTTCGAAATGATAGGATAGAAAATAATTTATTGATTTTAATTTATATTACGTACATTTCTCGTATATTTGTTCTGTTTTCAACCTTATCGCCTCTGTATAAGATCAATATACGCCGCGCTCCCCGAACAGAATTAGGGCGGTGTCAACCCTAATTTTGGTGACACAGAATCTCAAAGTATTCTATGTCGAGTATGAACCCTCTGGAGTCTGGCGACTCCATTTCGACTTGCAATTAATATGTTCGTAATTATTCTTTTTGGTCGCAAATCGTAATATACGCACGCTCCCCGAATAGAGTTAGGGCGGTGTTAACCCTAACTTTATGTCAGAGATTCTCAAAGTAGTCTATGTCGAGTATTAACCCTATGGGGTCTTGATTTCGACTTGCAATTATGCATATAACTTTGTCGCATTCTAGCCCACGGGGCCGAAATCGAGGTTGAGTGGAGCGAATAGATTCGCCGAGTGTATGTTTTCCATTGATTTCAATGGAAAATGTATTTGATGTCCATTCCGCAAGGACATGATCGATCTAAATTTTCAAGCATGTCGACGTCTTTAATTGTGACAAGTTTCATCAAAATCGGTTCAGTGGTTTTGGAGCCTATTCATTTACAAGAATGACTATTGGATAATGTTATAAAATTGTATAAATTATTTAACAATATCGTAAAATACACAAAACTATAAAGATCTGCAAACTTTCATTCTAATATCTTCCGTCCGAATTATATTTGGGTCGATCAAAGTTTGGCGGGAAAGTCCATTTTAAAAGTATGAAATTATTAAAACATAATATTTCCATTGGAGAAACAATAAAATATACTATAACTTTTATTATGATACTAATTCCATAAATATAACTGTCGTACAAATTTCTGATCTGATGCATACAAAAAACAAACCTGTGACTTCATAACCTAGTAGCCTGGTAGTATGGAGCATTTTCGGGAAAGTCCAAAATTGTGATTTTCAAACTAACATATCTCGAAAGATTTTTGTGCTATGAAAGTAATTCTTCCACCTATGGTTATATTATTGCGACGTCCCTACATATCAAACCGAAACAAATGTTGGTTAAATAGCCTATTGTTAATTTATATTAGGGTTTTCCGTTGAATTTCTTCGTGCCGTGTAGTGCCGTTCTTCTATATACGTGTTTACAATAGTAGATAAATGTTGCATTGTCTTATCAGCTTATCAGCCAAAGCCCTTGCTCGATATCTAAAGTACCCCACTAGCTGTTGGTATGTGGACGTTGTGGACATCTTGATACTTTGACTACATTTTGTAATGCAACTATCTTGTACCCGCAGATTCGCCCTCGGAAACGCATTACTTTTTTATACTACGTCGGGTGGCAGACAAGCATACTGGCCTCCTGATCTAAATTACAGTAGCCTTATTAACGCTCGCAACATAAAATATCATTCGCGCGCCGCCACCCCGCTGCCAACGCAGCATCTCCTTCTTTTCTGGTGACCTCACTCACTCGCAGGAACACAACAGCCCTCAAGGGAATTGTTATTTGGCTGCGGTATTCTGTGAGGTGGAGGTACATTTCCCAGTCGGGTAGCTTACAATTACGCTCTCCTACCTCTCTTATCGCCAGAGCTTCGTTTGTCAATCAGCAGGGTGCAACGCGTGCAGGTGAAGTTGGCCTATGATGATGATGAACCACCATGCCAAAGATGTGGATGAACCACGTACACCCCAATTTAACCTCCACTCTACCGAGTAGCACAAGAGGCTCTGCTAAAAGTAGGTAGGATATGTAACGTATTTGTAATACATACATTTCAAGATTTCATTTCCGTGGCTCAGGCATTCACCGTTTTTAGGGTTCCGTACTTCAAAAGGAAAAACGGAACCCTTATAAGATCACTTTTTTGTCCGTCCGTCTGTCTGTCAAGACTCAAGACCCTCTATGTCGAGAATGCGTGGAGGTATCAAGCTGAAATTTGAACTCAGGTCTACGGTCCCATGAAGTTGTAAAAAAAAATACGGCCGTTTATTCAGAAAAAAAACGCATATTTCGACACATTCTCAAGGGAATCAAAACTCATAGGGTACTTCCTGTTGACCTAGAACTACGAAATTTGGCAAGTAACATCGTTATAGACTACAAGTACTAGAATATATCTCTAAACGTGAGTAGAAAGAAACGAGGATATTACTTCTTCTCCTACGCCGCGCCGGCGGTTTACTCTCCCTCCGTCTTATGAATTTTCGATCAGGCCACGTGTCCTGACGCGAGTTTAACATTTTTTTACCCATCCCAAAAAGTCCACAACGCAGCGCAAAAAATTTTCACTTCAAAAAAAGCAGTGAGATGAGAGACTAACTGTCGCACTCAGAGACGTCACAAACTTTAATGACAATTAAAACAAGTTTGTCTCTGTCTACCACTAACCACAAGATAAGGATGGTGCGGACTTAATAGGCTATTTGACTATCATTTTTTTCGGTTTGATATGTAGGGACGTCTCCATAATATAACCATAGGTGAAAGAATTACTTTGATACCATAAAAATCTCTCGAGATATGGTAATTTGAAAATCACAATTTTTACACTGCCCCAAAACGCTCCATACAAAAGACTACCGAATTATGACGTCACAGGTTTGTATTTTGTATGCATCAAATCAGAAATTTGTACGACAGCTATGTTAAATATTACGTTTATGTGATTAGTATCATAATAAAAGTTATAGCATTTTTTATTGCTTCTCCAATGGAAATATTATTTTTTAATAATTTCATATTTTTAAAATGGACTTTCCCGCCAAACTTTGATCAGCGCTAAAAAAAAGTCTGACTGAAGATATTAGAATGAAAGTTTGCAGATCTTTATAGTTTTGTGTATTTTACGATATTGTTAAATAATTTATACAATTTTAAACATTGGAAAATAGCCTATTGTATAAATTTAATTGACGTCTCTGAGTGAGGCGGTAAGGGTTAACGGCGAAGGTGGTAGAAACATGATGATGATGATGATAAAGATTGTGCAGTAGTTACTAACCACGACAACGAATTAGCCATAGTTTTAAATAATACTTTAAATTAATTTTACGTATTCAAAATGGCTTCCTTATGTCTTTTTGAAAATGTCACGATCACTTTAATTGCGTTATATGCATAAATTATGTTGAACAGTGGTTGTCAAACTTGTTAAATTTCTGAGAATTTATTCAGACGTCGTGACGTAAGTAGGGCATATTAAAACCGGTCGTTTCTTAAAATCCAGTGAAATTGATTTAATTGGTTTTTGGCGTGAACAAGTCTTTAAAATTGCTTCCATAGAAGACAATTAAAAAAAGCGAATGTTAACAAAATCGGGGGATACAGTTTGGTGTTGCAGCCACATATCTATCATCTCTATCAAAAATTCAACACCACTGGATAGATGAAGGATCAAAGAATTTATTACGCTAAATAAGAACTCTTCCCCTCGATAAATTGTATTATTATGTACATATACATTTGTAACGAAGTGTAGTAGATGGCCAATTATCAAGACAATATGAGTGGAATTTCTAGTAAAAAAAAAAAACCGGACAAGTGCGAGTCGGACTCGCCCACCGAGGGTTCCGTAGGTACGTAGTATCATTATTAGATTTGATATTTTTCATTATAAATAAGAAATAATGCATCGAAAAAAATAAATAAAATATATTTTGCAATGTGTACATCAAGCCCTTTCATATGATACCCCATTTGAACTAGTAATTTCAATTTGAAATTTCGACACCCTTTAAAAAATTTAGACCCCCTATTTTTTAAGATCTATTTACAAATGTATAGTTTTGAGATTTATTCCTGTACTTATAGTCTATAACGATGTTACTTGCCAAATTTCATAGTTCTAGGTCAACGGGAAGTACCCTATAGGTTTTGATTCCCTTGAGTGTGTCGAAATATGCGTTTTTTGCTGAATAAACGGCCGTAACTTTTTTCTACGTAAACTTAGCAGTTTGTTTTTTTTTTAACTTCATGGGACCGTAGACCTGAGTATACAGTTCAAATTTCAGCTTGATACCTCCACGCATTCTCGACATAGAAATTCTTGACAGACAGACAGACAGACAGACAGACAGACAGACGGACAACAAAGTGATCTTATAAGGGTTCCGTTTTTCCTTTTGAGGTTCGGAACCCTAAAAACAGCGGGTTGCACTCCGGGAGTGCCGGTAGAAGTGAAAACTTGAACGTTAACGTTGTGCATTTTTGAATATTTTGGAATGATTAGGAAATAATTTCGCACGAATTGCTTTATTTATCAGTATAACAGTACTATATCATTTATGTGGTAAAATACAATATGAATTTATTGCGCTATCGTACACAAACGTAAACTATTCAAAGCAATCTCAATCGTATCGTCTTTGCTTAAAGTTGGATTTTATAGTCTCGCAGCTTTGTCTTACGAACTGTCATTTCGAATCATTAAAATATTCAAAGAATTCTTGATAGTATCGTTGAATTTTGTAGTTTCGCAGGTTTGTCTTACTAATGTTCGATTAGGACACGTGATCCTGACGCGAGTTGAACATTTTTTAACGCCTCTAAAGAAACTTTCACTTCAAAAAATCTATCTAACGAATATGTTTTTTTCCTGTATTGTCGCTATTTCTACTTTCAAAAGTCTAAAATCCCGCTTGTATCTAAAATAAATCTGTCAACGCTGATTGGTACTGTTCCAGACCCCATACATTTCAGAAACTGCACATGGGGGTCGGCATAAACCCCTTTGGGAATTACCGCACTATATTAAATACCGATAATAAATAAATAAATATTTCTGGACAATTTATACGGCGCCATCTAGTCCCAAATTAAGCGCAAAACTTGTTTTATGGGTTCTAGGTAAATGATAAATGTAATTAAATATTTTTTTTTTGTAAATACATACATATAATACATAGAAAACACCCAGACCAAGACAAACAGACATGTTCATGCACACAAATGTTTGTCTTGTGCGAGAATCGAACCCGCGACCTCGGAGTCAAAGTGGCCATTGCTAACCATTCGACCACCGAGCTCGTCGATAATATCAACGTAACATTGACTGCTCCAACGTGGCGCTTAACGTGGACAATTTGATAAGCTTTATAAAAAATAATTATTATCTGCAATGATAATGTTATCTCTAAAATATTGGACATACAGTAGCTATGGCGGGTAGCGGTGACGAAAGATAAAAATTAGGACGGTAAGTCCTAGGTATTGCTCAATTTAAAGCTGCTTGACTGAGGCGCCTGCACATTAGTCTTAACTGGAGTAGCGTTGGAAAAAGCAGAAAAAATTCTCGTTTTTCTTCTAATTCCGTTGTTTTTTTTTTCAATGCTCCATTCGAAAGTTCAAGAAAATTTGCCAGTATATATTAGATGTTTTTTTTAACACCGAAGATATCCGAAAAATATGACAGAACATACATTTCATTATGGAAACATTTCATGTGTTTTAACTCTTTCCAAAATAGGACATACTAATAAAATGGAGGGTAGAATAAAAAAAAATGCGCTGATTAGCGCGCTAGGCACGAAAAGTTGAAGAAAACTTTGTTTTTTTTTTTTTTAACTTTTCGTTAAAAAAACACTAACAAGTTATAAATTTTAAAATTTAACTTCTCGTTAACGTATTTTTTTACTCCCTGCCGCTCTTGTTTCGACCTCACCTCCCCTCTGAGACAAATCTGGAACAAAAGTCGCTGCAAAAACCTCTTCACACATTTCATCAGCAAACATCTATGTATTTCGTGCTTTTGAACTTATTTCATCCATTAGTTTGGTCAATGAATGCTCACAAGGGGAGTGTGGATGGAAAAGTCGAAAGCAGCAATTTTTACTTAGTAACTTAGCGAAACAGAAGGAGACCTCTCTTAATAACTAAAAGAGTGTAGAACACATTTTTGAAAATCGACCACTTTTAGAAGCTCATAGCTTGGCAATTATAGAAGATAGATTCAAAGTGCAAAAGACAAAGTTGTAGAGAATTTATCTAGCTTTTATTATGTAGTACAACAAAATTTCGTACGAAGCACCGTTTTCGAGAAGTAAGCAAAAAACCAAAAAACGGGACCTTCTTTGTGCTCCCCCTCCCCCTCGGGCTCACGTCGGAGGGGTAAGGACTTTTAGTATGTTTATCTCCTAACTAGTCCAAACAAAGTTCCTAAGTCAAAGTTTCTGCTTTCGACTTTTCCATCCACAAATTATTCGTTGACTAGGCTACATGCACGTAATCAGAATACTAGAAAATCTGACATTCCTGTTGACGCATTGTGGTTGTTTGATAGTTGATTATTTATTTATTTTGTCGTCCCGGAACATTCATTTATTTATTCTGTAATCTCGCATCAATTAGTAATTTGTTGACTAATGTTTAATGAATTATTATTTGTGTAATATAATAAACAATAGAAGTAGGTCAATAATATCTTATATTATTATGTTATTCCAGAATACGTAGGGTTGTCTCTCATCGTCAGTTAGCCCCAAACTTAGTAAAGCTTGTACTTAGGTTATAAGTTATATATCTTACTAGCGGCCCGACCACGCTTCGCTGTGGCTCAATCTTTTCGTTTCCATCCATTTCCTTAGAGATGGCGCTGTATGTGAAAAAAGATTTTCCCGCTTTTCATTTCAATTTTTTCCAGAATTTTCTTTGCTATAAACCTCGCGGAGCCCGAGACCTTTCCAACGAATGCAAAACCGTGGAAATCGGTTCGTGCGTTCTGGAGTTATAGCGTCAGGAAGGAAAACCCGACTTATTTTTATATAGTAGATGTACGTGTCGTAAGTACTATGGGTACTAGATAACTGATATGATACTTAAATATTTTTTTTTTGTAAATAATTTTTTTTATACCACCAGTGTGGAAAACAAGCATACGGCCCGCCTGATGGAAAGCAGTTACCGTAGCCTATGAACGTCTGTAACACATACATATAGAAAACACCCAGACCAAGACAAGTAGACATGTCCATGCACACAAATATTTGTCTTATGAGGCGATCGAACCCCCGACCTCGTAGTCAAAGTGGCCATTGCTAACCATTCGACACACCGAATTAAATGAAATTATTATATTCTGTTATTGGGCTCTTGTGGGCACTTAGACGCGTCTTTCACATTTTTATTAATAATATTCTTATTTTTTGTCATTATTTTTAACTACTATTGCCGTGTGGTTTCCGGCAGACTAGAATAGAATCACTCCGTCTCTTCCCGTGGATGTCGTACAAGGCGACTAAGGGAAATACATTATCAAATATCAGTCAGGCCTCCCCAACCCGTTTGGCCAGCGTGGGGAGTGTAGGCCAAATCCTCCTTCCGTCTAGGACGGACGAGAGAGGGTCGTGCTCCTGTAGTGGAGACTAAAATGGACCTGATGAAGATGATGATGATTTTTAACTACTAGCATTTCGGTACTGACCATTGGCGAAGAAGAAATATTTGAAAGTAACTTGCCAATCGTCGTCAACCTATATTCATTCTACTGCTGGAAAAGGGGGGGGGGGGGGCAGGGAGGGGCAGCTAAGTGATGTCTTGCGTCCCTGGGATCTTCCTCTATAAGCATTAATCAAATATTTAGAGCGAGACATAGCTATATGCTTGTAAGAGACGGTGATACGTAGGGTTGCCAACCGTCCCGCTATACGCGGGACGTCCCATTTCTGGGACCCTTAACAAGACGTCCCGCTCGCACGTCCCGCTCAGCTTGTGAGCGGGACGCTAAATATACCGCCTTTCGGATTTAGCTACGCATGCACATACATATATCAAATGCGCAATCTCAAGACGTTTAAAAAGTAACTTATAGTTTTCACGATAAAGTGTAAATTTATAGTCTATAACTGTCTTTTTATTTTTAGTAAATGTTGACTATTATTTAACTAACAAGGTGTCTTATTTTAATTCTTATCCTGATTTGCATAAAAAGTTCACGTTTTTTGTATTCTAAACAAAATTCTTTTTAAATCCTTGTCCCGCATTTGAAATCAACATTTCCCGCAAATTCGTATTTTGAAGTTGGCAAGCCTAGAGTGATATAGCCTCTCTTGTCTAACCTATAGCAGTGTCTCGCTCTAAATACATCGCATCTGCTAGAACTACGATCAACAACTTAATCTATTCATATAGCTATACAACTTGAGTTCTGTGAGACTATTTAAAGTGTAAAACATAGTGATAGTGAATTCAACATGGCGTTATAAGTTAATGTGGAAATGACCGCTGGCGTCGCCACGAGGAGGAAGACGAGGCCGAGGAGATGCTGGGCGAAAGTTGAAAATGAGGCACAGGTATTAGTTGTACACATGTTACAAAAGCTCCTTACTCCTACGCATTTCTTTTCATTTAATTCATTGTTCAAAACAGCCTTAGTTTTACCCATGGTTTAAAGTACTAGTAAGTAAAGTACTAAAGATGTGAAAGTAAAGATGAAACTAAAGTTAGGAACCAAACATCTCAAGTGAGCAAATATCACTTTATAACCAGGGCAAGAACCGGAGGTCTCGTATGATAACAGGTAGCTGGTGGATTTAAATAAAAAAAAAATCCAAAACAATTGAGGTGGGGCTTCATTCAGCTCTATATGAATCAACAAAGATTTGGCACGCGTCCTCTATGTGTTCATCCTCTGTCGTCATTTGCTGTGTGGCTCGCACTAATTGCTGTTCTTAAAAATGACGTAGACTATTACTTATTTCTGATAAATTTAAATTTGGAGTGTTTTAACACCTAACTACTTTTGTCAATCGTTTTTGTAATTTATAATTATAGTAGAAGTGTTTTTACCATGCCTATTATTTATTCTGAAATACTTACAAATTGTCATTTTTAAAATATACAGTACAGTTAAAAACTATTCGTTCATGCATATCTAAGTCAAGCAAGAAGAAAGTAGTGTTTCCCTAATTTGGTCTCTCGATGCTCTTCTCTTTTGTGTAGTTGGCGTTGATTACTGGTGGCCTATTGATTTCGGTACTCTTAGTGGATGTTCCTAATACGTCTATTGTCTTTGTTCACAGGCGTCAGACTTCACCGATATCGGCGATTGGCCAACGCTAGGAGCTGTGGCTGGTGCGAGATGCCATTCGACTCCACCGCCGGCCCCAGGGCCTCACCTAGCGGATACTTCTCACTCTCATCACAATGGAAATGCGGTGAGTTCATCTACTTCTATTATATTAATTTATTCAGGTGTTATTTGGCGGATCTCAATATAAATTGACATTATGACTATGATTTTTTAGAATTTAGAATAAAAATGTAATTATCACTCTTGATTTTGCATGTCAATTATTGGTGCGGTACTCTTGTACTATTGTTATTTATTACTATTTGTTATGGACCGTGTTTGTTAGCAAATAAATTATTTGTATTTGTGTGTATATTAAATAGTATGATTGATATTTTCTCGCTTCCATTAGTTCATGCAAATGTCTGCTGGATGGAACTCTCCTAATACCGATAGCAGATTATGTTACTACTGAGGCTGCTGTAGGTTCAATTGTCTTTGCCTCATCCATGTCTATTATTATGGGCTATGCAACATGAGCTAGAGTACACTAGCAATACATACAGGCTAGATAGAACAGCTTTAAGATCAATCGTGGCCTTGTCACATGGACCATGTGGTCAAGATCTGTTTATCAAACAAATGTTTTATATTGGTTTTATTGATAGCGGGTGCAAGGAAGTAGACGAAACGGTTAAATAAATCCTCCAAGAATAGTCTGGCTTTGTCCAAGGAGAAACAGAAGATCAGGAACACCAAGGGCACTTAGTTTTCTTAATCTGCAGAGGCACAATCTCACCCTACTCAACGATGAATAACGACCTACGACATCCAATTTTAAAACTAATGTAGAAATTTTATAGTCATATCTCCATCTATGTCCTGGATCTGCCGCTTCGATTAGCTTATACTAAAATAATGATGATTGGAACAAAGCATTAAGGCTTAAGTAACTTACTTAATAGGAGCATAATAGAGACATAGAGCGAGTTTTCTTATATTTTGACGTGAATATGT
The DNA here is from genome assembly GCA_937001555.2 of Hypsopygia costalis. Lineage (NCBI taxonomy): Eukaryota > Metazoa > Arthropoda > Insecta > Lepidoptera > Pyralidae > Hypsopygia > Hypsopygia costalis. The sequence goes on from OW443355.2 coordinate 5,387,723, forward strand.
CTTTAAATTTGCTTCCATAGGGAGGCAATTCAAAAAACTAATGATAACTAAATCGGGGGATACAGTTTGGTGTTGCAGCTAGCTACATATCTATCATCAAATTCAATCACACCACAGAATAGATGAAGGATCAAAGAAATAATTACGCTAAGAAAGAACTATGGAACATCGCGTGTAGGAGATGGGAAGCGCTGCCATTTTAAGATAACATTAGTTTATATAACGTATTCACGTATAACACACGGCCATAACTCATTTTTTGTGTCCAGATCTCTGTGAAAGTCAGCTACATTAGTTGTATTCTCTATCGAGTGCTCGGGCCATTGTCTGAAATTTTTTGAGTCAACGGTTTCCATCAGGTCTTAATTTTTCTTTAATATTTTCTTTTCCGTATAACTGTTGGCTCCAGAGCAGTGATTCTTAACCTTTTTTTGATGCCGGATAATGTAACCAAATTTTTATAACACCACGGACCAACGAGAACTTGTGGGGTAATGAGCGGATTGGCGGTAGAGTACACGGGAATTCTTGTATCAGTTGTAATTTTCAGTCATGAGCACCTAACTTCCTCAGGGTACATGCCTGAGGAAGTTAGGTGCTCATGGACCATTTGAGGTGCCCTCAAGGACCACTAATGGTCTGCGGACCATAGGTTAAGAACCACTGCTTTAGAGTCTAGATAAATACTGTAACGAAGTTGGTTACTGTCTCTAGCCATGTTGCCTTCAGACCGAATTGTATAGCTTAGGTTGCCGTCCAGGTTTCCACGGATTTGTCCTAGTTTTGATGGCGTCCGGGGAGCATCCGCGCGGGGTTTCATTTGTAGTCCGGGGTTAAAAGTTTTAAATCACTACCCCACGCTCCATGCTGCGAATAACCGTTGCATCAGAATAAAAAAATAACGCTACTACTCAAAAACACTGATGACATGTCCGGGTTTTAACATTCAAAATCCGGAGTTTTCACGCATCTTGTCTTGGTTGCTAGCGTCCAGAGATGGCAACCCTAAGCGTAGCCCATATTGACTTCAGTTTCTAGTCAATCGTATTACCCAATTTATCTCTTATGATTATGTCTACCTCGTTAAGTGATGAAGGTCATTATTTAACGAGGTGTTTTTCCTCCACTTTAGGCCCGTCATTTTCACCATCTCAATCATGTTCAGAGATACAAGGAAATCTAACTTTAATTGTTATTTAATTCTCTTGCTTTGTTATCTTGAATTAAGAAATAAATTTGAAAGCTCCAGGAATTCGTTCTTAATTATGTGAATCGATCGTTAACTCTATCACTTTTGTGGTTTTTGGAAACAATAAGTACATTTAATAAAATATGTTAATAGCCGTGGATTCTAAATTAAATTAAATTTTACCACTCACTCCCACCACTGTGTCTCCTGTGTAGCCAGGATTAACAGCGGCGACCACCAAAAAAGGCAATGAACAGTGAAGTTCATTGCAGTCCCAGGGGTTAAAACTACGGCTGCCTTGGAACTCACAACGAATTTAATCAAAACAAATTAGTAGGAGTAAGAAGCTTTTGGAATTCGACTTCCCCTCTTAGCAATTTGAGAGACAGGAATATGTCATATAAGGCATTAAGAGCCTAAAGAGATGGCTAGTCAAGTGAAGCTCAACTGCCGTGCACCACGGATTTTAAGTGTCTTAACACTATTGGGGACCTAAAACATATAGTTGTTACCTAACACATCGATTCCAATAATACGAATTCCGAAATGCATACATTAAAATTCTGCGTTACGATGTAATGTAATGGTCATCAAGTGAATAAGGAGGAGTAGGACGCCAAGTAAAAATATCTCTCTATCTATAACAGCGCTTGTTGCGTCCGTCTTCGAACGTAGGCCTCCTCTCCCATCCTCCATGAATCTGTCTCTTGCCACCTTCATCTAGTTTATGCCGGCCTGTTAGCGTATGTCAGCCGTCCATCTTCTAGGTGGTCTTCCTCTACCGCGGGTGTTGGCGCGTGGTCTTCACTCCAATGTTCTTGGACTTGGACTTTATCAAATTTATTTATTCTGTTTTTTCCAGGACCAGGATCGGAAGCCGCTGGAGGAACACCAACAATCGAGGGTCGAGAAGGTGGAGCCGACGATGAATCATCAGACTCACAACGCGCACCATGATAAAAACGATAAAGGCAAGGCGTCAGGTTAGGTTTTATATGATCAGCGTGCTCATGATATGGGTCTCCCTTAGTTTGTGAAGGACTTGAGCTCTTACAGTCTTTAATTCGAGACTTAAACCACTGTTATGACTCATCAGTCATGAGTCTTTTGAGTCCTTTTAAGTAATTTGATCTGAACTGACCCGTGAGATTTATAGTTTGTGGGTTATTGACGAGCTCGGTGGCGTAGCGGTCAAAAGACGCGGCTTCGACACCAACGCTCGTGGGTATGTATTTACAAAAAAAAAATGTATTTACGTATATTTATCAGTTGTCTGGTACCCATAACAGAAGCTTCACTTACTTTGGGGCTAGATGGCGCTGTGTAATTTGTCTGACAATATTTATTTGTCTGACAATATTGTGAGGGGGGGGGGGGGGAGCATGTGGTTCACCTAATGGAAAGCAATAACCACCGCCCATGGAGATCAGTAACAACAGCCTATACTGCTTCCTTTGTTTCTTTCCGGTGACCTCACTCACCCGCAGGAACACAACAACCCTTAAGGGAATTGTTATTTGGCTACGGTATTCTGTGAGGTGGAGGTATTCCCTAGTCGGGTAGCTTAAAATTACGCTATGCCCTACGTCTTTACGCCAGAGCCTCGTTAGTAACTCAGCAGGCTGCACCACGAGTAGATGAGGTTGGCTTTGACTCCAAGATCGTAGTGAACCACTTACACCCCCTTATTAGTTAAATTTCATCCGATTACGTGTGTAAAATTGATTTTAATACCTTGGTTATTAAAAATCTTAACGTTCTATCTATGATCTTTCAGGTGCCGGAAAAGGTGGCAGCAAATCGGGGAAACATAAATGGGTGCCTCTCGATATCGACGTGAAGGCAGCTAGACCTAGCAAGCATGGACCACAGCATCCGATGAGACCAGATAATGGTAAGATTTATATACTATGTTAACCTGTTGTAGTTTATTTAATCTGTTATGTATTAAAATAAACTTAAACTATAAACAATACATACAATCCAACTATAAAACAAAAGTACCTAAAATTAAATAATACTAAAATAAAACTAACCTAAAACTAAAATAAATGTAAAAAGTTTGGCCCATGTGGCATCGTTCCCAAGATGCTAGCAGCATCACCTCGCTGGATAGCTAAACTGATCCTTTGGGCGAGGAATGTGCCAGATCTTGGGTCACCAGTTACGTCGACCAATCTTCTTCCTAATTCTTTTACAAACCTTTTTGTTCTGGGACCTGCCCCCTTACCACCAACTCTTATTGCGATTCAATGACTGAATAGAATGCTTATTCATACCAATGAAAAAACGACTCTATTTCAAATTAAATAGAGTCGCTTATTCATTGGTATGAATAAGCACTCTATTCTGCTGGCTGTCGTAGTTACCAAATGTAGGGTTTTAGGGTTGACTAAATGGGATTCACTAAGACTTCATTTTATTATGTTTGTTTGTTTGTAAAATCATATTCATATTCATTCATTAGCTCAGGCAGTCGTGGTCGTGGAAAAGAATTTGTCAAATCGTGTATTGAAGGAGGATGTTTGAGATTTAGTTGAAAAAGTGTCGGCGTTATTCTCTTTGATTATTTTTAGTGTTCATTAATAATTAACCACTCGAATGTTTTGGGAAACGCAAGATTTTTGTTATGAAAACTTATCGTACAATAAAATTTGCTAAGTTAACTACATAAACTACGTTTCGTTTTGTAAGTGATTGGCATTACTTTCGACAGTGAGGAGGGAATAAGTTAATCCAACTATGTTGAATATAAATTTGAGATTATACGTATAACAGCCAAAGAAGCAGTATAGTAATGTATACACTGGCGTTTGGCGAACCTTACCTAATTCATTTAATGTATCCGTTACCTTAAGGTTGCCTTGAAAAGATTGCTTTTAGCAATAAGGCCGCCTTGTTGCACATACATATAAATGGATTTTTTCTGTATGCTAACTAAATTGTGTCTGTAGTTTGTATAGTGCAAATAAAGCATATTCTGTCTTCTATATATCTACACTTAATGTGGATGTACCACAGTATAAATACGTACTAAAGTTTGGCCCTAGAACTCATCCCTGAGCCACTCTTACTAAGATCAGTTCTGATAAAACATTTATAGTGTTTAAATTTCACTGCAAAGCGTGCTGTCTAATATAAATTAAAGTAAAATATTAAATAGCAATTTCATATTCCATTTTATTTATGAAGTAATCATGATATATTATATTTTTATTTATCTCAGAAATCAAACGCTTAGATAAGATCGACATAATTATGAAATTAGCAATTACAGTAATTAATCATAATGATTACAGACGCGTAACAGCTTGGCGACTCGCTTCTTTCATAATACAATAAAATGAATGTCACGCTACCTATTTTTTGTTTTATAAATGAATGAATAAAATATTTCTGGACAAATTACATAGCGCTATCTAGGCCCAAATTAAGCGCAAAGCTTATACTATGGGTACTAGACAACTGATAAATGTACATAAATGCATTTTTTACATACATAGAAAACACCCAGATGAAAACAAACAGACATGCTCATGCACACAAATGTGTTGTTAATAAAAACGAGAACTACAAAGTTTATTTGTGTTTCAAGCACTTTCATTTGATACCCATATCATAGGGAATGATATGGAAATAAATCTATATTTTCTGATAAATTGCATTTAAAATGGCAGCTAAATGTTGGCAATTTTTCATTTGCATGAGAATGAGTGTTCCAAATTTAAGCTCCATCGGACACTGAGAAGTGGATCAAATTTAACTTGCAAGATTTCTAAATACACTGCGCATGGCACACACAATTGACCGGTTTTATTAAAAAAATATGACCGACTTCAAAAGATCTAGACCACTAAAATTTCGGTTCATTTCGCTCGTTCGGTCCATGAATTGTTTCAGCACCGACTTCAAATGGTTTACTTTTGCTTGAAATATTGAATTTGTAAGAATTAAAAATTACATTATACTTGGATTATTATTATTTTATAATTTTTAGTGTGTGCATTGGCCGTGTGTTTTTCGGCAGACTAGAATAGAATCACTCCGTCTCTTCCCGTGGATGTCGTACAAGGCGACTAAGGGAAATACATTATCAAACATCGATCAGGGCTCCCCAACTCGTCTGGCCAGCTTGGGGAGTGTAGGCCAAATCCTCCTTCTGTCTGAGAAGGATGAGAGAGGGTCGTGCTCCTGTAGTGGAGACTAAAATGACCTGATGATGTTGATGAGTGTGTGCATATTGGTTGCCTTGCCTTTGTACATTTGAAGTAGGTCATATTTTTTCTAAAAATTACTTATTTTTTAATTGAGTGTGCAATATACATTAGCAACTACCTATAACACATTTGGTCATGAAACAATTAAAGAAAATGTCGCATATGCAACATATGCCGTTTTTTCAGCGAAATTCATTGAGCTTATAAAATCGTCCAGTCGTTCTGTCCGTCCGTTGCCATGAAACTCAAAATTTCGAAATTCTGACTTCGGATTCGTGTAGAGCATTAAAAAGTAGTAGTAGTTGTAAAGTGACCTTGGTTTTCCGATATCAATTCGGGATTTCGAAAAAAATAAAAAATAAATTTCGCTATGGTGGTGCATGCTTCGCGTCCGATGTTTTATATATGAGACAGGGGCAAGCGAGCATGTGAGCACCGCCCATAGATATCAGCAACACCTTGGGGTCCTCGATCTGTTCTACTTTTTAAGGTAAAAAAATACTCTGTTCTTGATGGCCCCCATGTCGTAATTATTTGGAAATACTGCTGCTACAAAATAAGTTTATTCCACAATATCACAGTTCTTGGTAGAAAATGTCTTAATATATATAACAAGCGTACTATGGTAGATCGCCAATTATCAAGATTTTTATTTTATTTTTATACTACGTCGGGTGGCAGATAAGCATACGGCCCGCTTGATGTGAAGCGGTTACCATAGCCATATTAACGCTCGCAACATAAAATATTGCTCGCGCGCCGCCACCCCCGCTGCTAACGCATGCTGCGTCTTTCATTTCTTTCTGGTGACCTCACTCACTCGCAGGAACACAACAACCCTCAAGGGAATTGTTATTTGGCTGCGGTATTCTGTGAGGTGGAGGTACATTCCCCAGTCGGGTAGCTTACAATTACGCTCCCTACCGCTCTTTTCGCCAGAGTTTCGTTTGTCAGTCAGCAGGTTGCACCACGTGCAGGTGAAGTTGGCTTTGGGTCTTGATGAACCACTTACACCCCAAAAAGATCATATAGATTGAACCGTAAACACTTCAATAGATTCATTTTTTTTAATAAAGTTAACCTCAAAAACCACGTGGACCCCACGCGGCGCTGCAACACTACAAGTGTGATCTCGTTTGAAAATCACAAGTCAGAATTTAGCGTATTAATGTTCGAAGGCTCTCCCATATCGATAATGCGGATGCAGCAGGTGAAATTGAAATTCTTCCCGTTAGTATGGAATCGCGTGAACGCATTCATAGTTGCGCAGGACTACCAAGTATTCCCGCGCTTTCGATGTGGACCCTTACGGTACTAAATTCATTACATTTATTTTATTTATTTATCTTCTATAATATAAAAACGAATCGCTGAATGTGTTGCTAAGCTCAAATCTCGAGAACAGCTGAACTGATTTCGCTAATTCTTTCTTTAGAACTATTTGACGAGCTCGGTGGCGTAGCGGTCAATGACGCGGCTTCGACACCAACGCTCGTGGGTTCGATTCCCACACAGGACAAACATTTGTGTGCATGAACATGTCTGTTTGTCTTTGTCTGGGTGTTTTCTATGTATCATAAGTATGTATTTATAAAAAAAAATGTATTTACGTGTGTTTATCAGTTGTCTATTACCCATAACACAAGCTTCGCTTACTTTGGGGCTAGATGGCGCTGTGTAATTTGTCTGACAATATTTATATTTATTAATTCAATATACATTATTCCTTGAAGTACGAGGATGGTTCTAACGCAGAGAAATTTTTTAAAAATAAAACACCACTTTTTACCCGTGCGAAGCCGGGGTTGGGCGGTAGTATTTGATAAAATTATATTGAAATAGATCCTCTGTATGAAATGTTCGTGCAGCACTGCTCCGGAATGAATTACCAGTGGAAATACGAGACAGTATAACTGTGACCACTTTCAAAAATAAATTAACAGAGGAAAACTTTACTCAAATTAGTTGATTATATTATTGTATAAATTCATAAAATGTCAACATATAAATGTTTGCATATTTCGCCTACCAGCCAAATATTTCTTCACTATTGTTAAGGTTCATCATCATCAGGTCCATTTTAGTCTCCACTACAGGAGCACGACCCTCTCTCGTCCGTCCTAGACGGAAGGAGGATTTGGCCTACACTCCCCACGCTGGCCAAAGAGGGAGGCCTGATCGATATTTGATAATGTATTTCCCTTAGTCGCCTTTATATTCTAGTCTGCCGGAAACCACACGGCCAATATTGTTAAGATTGGCGGGAAGAAATCTCTTAAAGAGATAAGCTCGCTCTTGTACACCTTGTTTACACTGTTTTTTATGTAAACATGTTATATATGACGAGCTCGGTGGCGTAGCGGTCAATGCCGCGGCTTCGACACCAACGCTCGTGGGTTCGATTCCCACATAGGACAATCATTTGTGTGCATGAACATGTCTGTTTGTCTTAGTCTGGGTGTTTTCTATGTATCATAAGTATGTATTTACAAAAAAAAATGTATTTACGTATGTTTATCAGTTGTCTAGTACCCATAACACAAGCTTCGCTTACTTTGGGGCTAGATGGCGCTGTGTAATTTGTCTGACAATATTTATTAAAAAAAAAACAATATAAACTAATATTATAAAGAGGTAAGATTTGTTTGTTTGTAACGAATAGGCTCCGAAACTACTGGACTGATTTCAAAAATTTTTTCACCAATAGAAAGCTACATTATCAGGGAGTAACATAGGCTATATTTTAATTTCGAAAAAATTTGGGATTCGTAAGAAAATTTTTACTAAATTGTCCACCCGTGCGAAGCCGGGACAGTGGCCCTAGTAAATAATAAAGAAATTTCGTGTGTTGGATCAATAGAAGTGTCCGGGAGTGTATTCTAATAATAATAATCTTTATTCAACATTTTTTTTTTTTATACTACGTCGGGTGGCAGACAAGCATACGACGCGCCTGATGTGAAGCGGTTACCGTAGCCATATTAACGCTCGCAACATAAAATATCGTTCGCGCGCCGCCACCCCCGCTGCCATCGCAGCATCTCCTTCCTTTCTGGTGACCTCACTCACTCGCAGGAACACAACAGCCCTCAAGGGAACCGTTATTTGGCTGCAGTATTCTGTGAGGTGGAGGTACCTTCCCCAGTACGTACGTACGTACGTAGCGTAATTGTAAACTACCCGAGTTTACAATTACGCTCCCTGCCTCTCTTTTCGCCAGAGCTTCGTTTGTCAGTCAGCAGGGTGCACCGCGTGCAGGTGAAGTTGGCTTTGGTTCAAAGATGTTGATGAACCACTTACACCCCAACATTATTTATTATACACCGTTACATATTTTAACACTTACAATAGATATGGTGACATTGGTTATAACTGTTACACAGTATTTATCTTTTTGTTAGTAACGTTTTAGTTTTTATTAGTTTTTAAGTTAACATGTTGGTGCGTAGGTTTGCACGATGTAGCGCGCAAGTAAAAATTACATTATTTAAAGTTTACTGCCAAGTTTTCTACACGTTACTTATGGGTTAATTACTCGCAGAAGGCCATCAGCGCTCTAAGAGTTCAATACAATAACGGCTTCAGGATGTTGTTGGGGATATCTCGTTACTGCAGTGCGTCTGGGATGTTCGCGCAGGCCCATACTGATGATTTCTTTGCCATAATGCGAAAAAAAACTGCTTCAATGCTTGATAAAATGATTAAATTGACTCGAATTGAATTAAATTAAACTGGATTAAATTAAATTAAATTGGGTTAGATTGATCAATATAAATTAATTAAAGTTACTAACATATTATGGACTACTGTTTTGGTCTGAAATAAATATTATTTTATTTTTTATTAGTATCCAAAATCGTTCATTATAATTTACAAAATGTATTCGATTAAAGCCTTTTAGGGTAGAATCGTTGAGGCCATGGGGGCCTAATGCCACAGTTTTAAAAGCATACAGTTGGGAAGCGAAGGTACTTGCGCAGAGCAAGGGAGGGGAACCCGCGGAGAAGCGGGCGGTGCGGTCAGCGTCCCACAAACAAGCGTAGTTTGTGGGAGCCACCGTGAAAGGCAGTCACGTGCGCGTACTGAGTGTTTTAAACGTTTTTTTTAATTTACGTTCAGTGATTCCTATTTATTATGATGGTGAATACAAATTGTTCTGTATACGGTTGTAACTCGATGTCGGAACACATCAAGAATTTAAAATTTTATAGATTTCCCCGTGACGCAAGGTAAGTTTTTTCTATAATTTCGTAAAAACCTACCTACTTTGTCTTTGTTGAAATGTATGTAGCTATATTGTTGGTGAAGTGCAAGGTACTCCAACTATAAGTATACAACAAATAACCGAATTCTTGTGCTCCAACGACAGATGACTAAATAGTTAAGTACTTCGTAACTCGAACTCCAACCTAGCGGGATTTTCAAGTGTAAATATGTAGGTATATATATTCTTTACGGCGCATGCTCTTGCCTAAAGTGTAATTATTATGTTTACACATTCTTAATAGTTGGGAAGTCGGACACAGAAGGAGTAGGTATTTGTCTAATATCCAACTGTTATGATTTTATTTAAACCGACAGAAAAAGACAAGGTTCTATATTCACCTATATTCAAGATTTCTGGGCAAAGATATTAATTACTACGTTTGGCTGTGCCATTTCTAACATAAAATTTGTCTCTGCGACTATATGTACGTGCTGTGTGTGGGACGAACCTATGTGTATGTTTATGTTACGTAAATGTACACTATAAACTTTATAAACAAATGGGACACCAATTTTTAACTTACACTCTCATATTTATTATTTTTGCTGTCGAAAAGCCAAATGACTCATCGGTTCGTGACAAATTATCTCCTTAGAATGGCCTATCCATACCTAGTAGTTAAGATCTTTGTTTCAGGGCTAGTTTCTTTTTTAAATTTTTTTTAAGCAATCACGTTTTTTGATAATTTTTATTTACATTTTTATTTTACACATTTTAGTTATATATATAAGGTGTAATTGAATCAGACGCAAATATTTCTAGGGATGGTATAATTATGCTAGAGAAACACGATTAACAAAGTTTAATAAAAATCTACACGCTAGTTTTTATTTTTGAATTTCCTAACAAAGTTATAATATTATTTTCAAAATCAGCCTGTATTTAGCCGTGCACTCACACTAGTTAGCCGCGCACTCACACTACTATCACCTACTACACAGTCATTCATAATTTAAGAATCCAATCCCTCCCCATGGTTGCTTAGCGCGCGAAGAATCGGACGAATTCAAATCTTAGTTTGTCGGTGGCGTTCGGGTGCGGAGGAGCTCGATGGTGTCGTTGCGCGTGTCAGTCTAATCGAACACGTAAGTTAAGCAACGTTGACTGTCTATGGATTTGTTTGTTTATCTCGAGCTTCTCCGTGCTTCGGAGGGCACGTTAAGCCATCGGTCCCGGCTGTTGTCATTAGATGATGGTCGTAAAGCCAAGTAAGTGGCATGTGGGGATTGAAGATACTGGCCTCCGCCAACCAGCAGTTGAGCAGCTTGGTGGAGTACGCTTTAAATGCCTTCGATTGAAAGGGAGACCCGTATCCTAACAGTGGGATGAATATGAGTTTATATGGTGGTGGCGGTTCGGGTGCGGCAAGGTAATTGATACTACTACTAATCTAACAACATTTTTTTTATTCTACGTCGGGTGGCAGACAAGCATACGGCCCGCCTGATGTGAAGCTGTTACAGCAGCAGATCAAAACTCGCCCGTTGCCACTCGCGCTCTCAACGCAGGAACTCTCTAAAGATCGTTGTGTAAACTTATACCTCAAAAAATAGTCGGCAGGGTGCACCACGTGCCGGTGAGATTGGTTTTGTCTCTAAAGATTGTTGTGAGCCACTTACTCTTCAAAAAATAGTCGGCAGGGTGCACCACGTGCCGGTGAGATTGGTTTTGTCTCTAAAGATTGTTGTGAGCCACTTACTCTTCAAAAAATAGTCGGCAGGGTGCACCACGTGCCGGTGAGATTGGTTTTGTCTCTAAAGATTGTTGTGAGCCACTTACTCTTCAAAAAATAGTCGGCAGGGTGCACCACGTGCCGGTGAGATTGGTTTTGTCTCTAAAGATTGTTGTGAGCCACTTACTCTTCAAAAAATAGTCGGCAGGGTGCACCACGTGCCGGTGAGATTGGTTTTGTCTCTAAAGATTGTTGTGAGCCACTTACTCTTCAAAAAATAGTCGGCAGGGTGCACCACGTGCCGGTGAGATTGGTTTTGTCTCTAAAGATTGTTGTGAGCCACTTACTCTTCAAAAAATAGTCGGCAGGGTGCACCACGTGCCGGTGAGGTTAGTTTTGTCTCTAAAGATCGTTGTGAGCCACTTACACCTCAAAAAATAGTCGGAGGGTGCACCGCGTGCAGGTGAGGTTAGCTTTGTCTCCATAATAAATAATAATAAATATTGTCAGACGAAATTACACAGCGCAATCTAGCCCCAAAGTAAGCGAAGCTTGTGTTATGGGTACTAGACAACTGATAAACATACGTAAATACATTTTTTTTTTGTAAATACATACTTATGATACATAGAAAATACCCAGACCAAGACAAACAGACATGTTCATGCACACAAATGTTTGTCCTATGTGGGAATCGAACCCATGAGCGTTGGTGTCGAAGCCGTGTCATTGACCGCTACGCCACCGACCTCGTCTATCTGTAAAGATCGTTGTGAACTCACACATCCCTCATAAAAAATAGTCACCTCATTATTGGGCTCAGGGTGCACCACGTGCAGGTGAGGTTGGATTTGTCTAAAGATTGTTGAGAACTTACACCTCAAAAATTCGACGAGCTCGGTGGCGTAGCGGTCAATGACGCGGCTTCGACACCAACGCTCGTGGGTTCGATTCCCACATAGGACAAACATTTGTGTGCATGAACATGTCTGTTTGTCTTGGTCTGGGTATTTTCTATGTATCATAAGTATGTATTTACAAAAAAAATGTATTTACGTATGTTTATCAGTTGTCTAGTACCCATAACACAAGCTTCGCTTACTTTGGGGCTAGATTGCGCTGTGTAATTTGTCTGACAATATTTATTATTATTTATTATGGAGACAAAGCTAACCTCACCTGCACGCGGTGCACCCTCCGACTATTTTTATGCCGTATGCAACTACTATCGGTAGTAGGTGGTATAATAGCAGATGTGTCGTGTTTGGATTCATTTTGTCGGTATTAGATTCTACTTACAATGCGACGGTGGTAACATGATGAGCTGACGCCGTAGCCAGGATATCCAGTACACTATTACACTCTTGAAAAAATAACACCAGATATGTCGTGTTTGGATTCGATTTTTATTTCTCATTTCGAATGTAAATCTAACAATTAGAATTTTAACTTCCCATCGCACTTTTACAGGCTGTGGACTGTCAAATTAATACAACTTGATTTTTGTAGCTAGATATAGGTACTATTAGTCAATTTATAAGTAAATGCTGTGACAAAATGTGTTAGTAGGTTAGCTAGGTATGTAGTAATTGTTACTTCGTTACTTAAACTTCGTCTCCATGCCCCTTAGATAATACTTTGGTACTTATCCCGCTATACCCCGTACTTACAAAAAATTTGTAGTATTAACTTGGCGTGGTTAAAAGTTAAAATTCATTGTTATTTACACAGATTATTTACAATGGCCACTTGCGTACTTCACTTCACTACATCAAATGTTGGATGTGACCCTCTTTGGTGGATGCACTGTACAGCACGATCGATCCCGTGTCTGCGCACTGAACTGAGCACTTGAGTTTCACTGGCTATCACATCAAAAGCCCTGATAATACGCGTACGTAGTTCTTCCGCCGTGCGGATAGTATGACCATCATTCCCATAAACCAGGTCCTTGGCCCTACCCCAAACGTGAAAATCCAACGGCGTAAGATCAGGTGAACGTGGTGGCCAGGCGATGATATTGCCACGCCCAATCACACGCCCCTGGAACTCCTGGATTAAGTATTCTCGCACTCGTCTGGTGTAATGTGCCGGTGCTCCGTCGTGCTGGAAATACATCCAGCGACGGTCCCACACAGGTACTTCCAGCAGCAGCTCCGGGAGATCATGCTGCAAGAACCTCAAGTACGAGTCCCCATTCAGTCGATCCAGGAACACGGGGCCTAAATCGACTTCATTGAGCACTCCTGCCCACACGTTCACACTAAAACGGTGCTGAAAATGGTCAGGCCGAATTACGCGCGGGTTATGATCACACCAGTAATGTGCGTTGTGGATGTTGAAAACTCCAACGCGTGTGAAAGTGCATTCATCGGTCCACAACACATTGCAATTCTGGTTGCGGCGCAGCCAGCGACAGAACTCGACGCGCGGCGCGTGATCGGCTGGCAAAAGTTCCTGTGCCCGTGTATAATGATACGGGTGCAGCCCGTCACGACGCAGCACTTTCCAAACGTAGTACCGCGACACGTTAAAAACACGCGCAGCGTCGGCGGTGCTCGCCACGGGGTGGCGGCGAAAGAACTCCAGCACCTCTTCCTCGCGCCGCCCAGGGTGTCGTGGCCTCCCCGCGTCGGGACGAGGCTGGTAACTGCCGCTCTCCCGGTGTCTCTGGACCGCACCAAGTATTGTCCGTATGTTCAATACTCTTCTGTACCGCTCAGCATACAGATCTCGAGCCCTCGTTAGGACTTCTCCAGCATCGTGGTAACATAGTACCATTTACTGGTACTCCTGGTTTGTGAAACCATAAGGCATATTGATTACCGATATCGTAGCGTGAGCACAGGACGGCACGAGAACGATAAACAATGGCGAACGTGCATACAGTGCATACGCCGCTGCGCGGTACGTACGCCTCGCCACTGCGCAGGCGCGTTGAGAGCGGGTGGGAGCGGTCAGTCAATCAACGGTGCAAGAAAAGCCCTTACCTTTCTACGCATGCGCTAAACACGAATTCTCGGTAAAGTGTAAAAACTCAGCGCCATTTGTCGATTTCATTGATAAATTAATATTTTGTCGGTGTGTGCGTGGGCAATGTAATCGAGTTCCCTGCTACAGAGTGATTATTTACAGGTTTTTAGGTCGTATTGTTTTAAGGGTTTTCTCGAAATCTAGCGTGTAGAAATAAAAATAAAATATACCAATAACCTTTTTTTATGCACTAGAAATGGCCCTTAAAATATTTGCGTCTGATTCAATTACACCTTATATACAGTAAATTTTGCTATCCAGTCATTGCATTTTGGGTATTGATATTCCTAGTTTCTATTATTAAGTATCTTGCGAAAATTAAGTGAGTAAAGTCGTAATAAAATTTAAATCGTTGATTGTTTGGTACCTACATCAACTTGGCTGGCACCAGAAATCCGCTATTTTTTTTTTAATTTTGATATACTCCGTGACACTGGCGCAATAAAGAAAAATTTAGCTAATCAAAATTGGTTCAGCCGTTTATTAGTTACGAATGAACATAGGGACTTTTGTCTTCGCCATAATAAGTTAACATACCAACACCAACCAGGTGCTGTAGGAAACAATATTTTTAGATAAATTATAGGTAGGTATTATTAAAACAAGTACAGTTTATATCACAGCCATGCTTATGTTTCCCCCATATTTTCATGATCAAATTGTTTATCCGAATTCATTATATTGTTAAATTTAATGATAGAAAATTGAAATCTAAAAATAAACCTTCACGTAAATATTTAGCAGTGCAACATTTGTAAATATGTATATTATGTTCTTGTTGATAAATGATTATAAAAATATTAAAGATTATTTGATTTCGAATTTTGTGACAACCCTTGCATATCGGCGAACGACCGCGTGGATACCTACGCGGGCGGCGGCATCGTGCCACGTCAAAGGCGATTCCCTACTGTATGAAAAATAGTAATACTGTGCTAATGCTAAGAAACTTTTTAAAGAACTTTCATCGCGTCTGGTCGAAACATCTCGCGACCAAAATGCTGGCCTCTAGTTTGCACAAAGAATAAGGGTCCGTTCGCACAGACCGGCTCGAAGAGGAGAGCAGATTTTGATGGCGTTTAAAATAGAGTTATGGGTAATTGGTATAGGGTTTATAACGGACCCTTAATGTTGCGATCCAACGAGGCAACGGGGCCGGCCATATTGGGAACTTTGCCTACAGGTAGCGGTTTATTAGATTGATTTTCTTTCAGTTTATTTATGATATATAATTAGTTTTAATTTTAGATGTATTTAGTTAATTTTATCTATTTTAAGTTCATTTTAAGTATTTAAATATTTAATTTTAATATGGCAAGCGCAGCGTAGGACGTCCACCCACAAGGTGGGCAGACGACCTCATTAAGACCGTAGGATCGCGCTGGATGCAAGCCGCTTCCAACCTGTCTTATTGGAGATCTAGAGGGGAGGCCTATGTCCAGCAGTGGACTTTCAATGGTTGAGATGATGATGATGATTTAAATATATTCGGTATGTAGTGTGTTATACTGTCGCAGCGTCACTGACATTCGAGTCGCACTTCACGAAAGCTCACCTTAAATAGCCCGTAATTTAGGCCTTTCGTTCCCAATCAATGAGGACGTCGGGTTACGCAATCGGGTACATTATATTTCTACATTGTAATGTTTATCTGTATGTCATATTGATGTGCTAGATACATTGTAGAAGAACATATCTAACAACATAAAAATTCAGTCGTAAAATTTTCTTAATATTCAAATTTTCTGTGCAATATTCTTATTTTTTTCTTCCATAAGAACCTTCTTTTCCTTCTTCTTTTCTTCTTCGTTCTCCTGACAATAACAAATACAACAGAAAAAGAAATAGCGAAATCGGTTCAGCCGTTCACGCGTGATGACGTGACCGAGGGAAATACAGATTCATTTTTATATATACAACGTGTAACTCCAACTACGCAAAACCTCAACCACCCCGACTGAGTTTTATTATTATAAATTGATATATCCAAGTAATAATTTCGAAAAAAAAAAATCTCCGAGATATGTACATTTTTTTGTTTTCCTAATAATTCTAATAGTCTCTGAGTTCTGTGGTGCTTTCTTCGGGTGGCAGACAAGCATACGGCCCGGCTGATGTGAAGCGGTTACCGTAGTCATATTAACGCTCGCAATATATCACTTGCGCTGCCAACGCAGCATCTCCTTCTTTTCTGGTGACCTCACTCCCTCGCAGGAACACAACAGCCCTCAAGGGAATCGTTATTTGGCTGCGGTATTCTGTGAGGTGGAGGTACATTCCCGAGTCGGGCAACGCTCCCTACCTCTCTTTTCGCCAGAGCTTTGTTTGTCAGTCAGCAGGGTGCACTGCGTGCAGGTGAAGTTAGCTTTGGTTCAAAGATGTTGATGAACCACTTACACCCCAGAATTTGTCTTGTGTGTAGGCCAAAGTGGCCATTGCTAACCATTCGACCACCGAGCTCGTACATACATATTATATACTAAATAAGCTTCATGATACTTACACCGAGCTCGGATATAGCAGTAGAAACTAATTTATTTTTCAACAAAAACATTTTATAAAGCACTAGCGGCCCGGTACGTGCTTCGCTACGTATAAACTGAAATAATAAAAAAAAAGTTAATTGGAACATCAAATTCATTTATTCAAACAAAAAAAAAAAAAATTTATTGCTAACTATTTTAAAACTTAATCCAAAATATTTGGATAAACAATTTTTTTTTTGAGCATGAATAAACAAACGCTTGGGGGTTACCGACTCTTGAACAGGCAACATAAAGTCGAAGTACGTCCAAAATGAAATGACCGCATGAATGACATAACAACATGCTTGTACTGTCAACACTGATAAAAGTTTCAATTTGACAGCACAATCACCATCTGAAAAAAGTTTCAATATAACAGCAAAATCCCCATTAACAAAATGATCCGCCATTTATTGAATTTAATTGTTACAAAAAATATGATAAACGAAGAACCGCTCTACCGATTTTGTGCAAACTTCACCTAAACCATCTACTAAATAGTCCGAATAAACCCTAAACATTTGGTTTAGATTTGTGAGCCCGTTCTTGAGTTATAAAATTACAACGAAAAGTGGCATTGATTTTTATATATATAGATAAATTTTCTTTTAGCTATTTTGGCGTGATTGATAATAAATAAATAATAAATATTGTCAGACAAATTACACAGCGCCATCTAGCCTCAAAGTAAGCGAAGCTTGTGTTATGGGTACTAGACAACTGATAAACATAAGTAAATACATTCTTTTTTTGTAAATATATACTTATGATACAAAGAAAACACCCAGATCAAGACAAACAGACATGTTCATGCACACAAATGTTTGTCCTGTGTGGGAATCTAACCCAGGAGCGTCGGTGTCGAAGCCGCGTCATTGACCGCTACGCCACCGAGCTCGTCATTGATGTACAGCCCAGGGTCACAAGTTCACCTCTAACATTTTATTAAATGTCTTAATTATTACGTCAAAACAAAGTGTTACCAATAATATTTGGTTGTATGATCCACAGACACGGTGTCCCTGAACGGCGAGGATTCCCGCGGGCGAGGGTCTGGCCGTGGTCGCGGCGGGGGCTCCGCCCGGGGTCGCGGGGGGCGCCGCCCCCGGCCGGCCTCCGCGCTGCCCGCGCCTCCCCACGCGCACCTGCCCTATCACCCCCACGACTTCCCGCACCACCCCGATCTGGCACAGGTATTCAACATGATACACTCGACACCTTGGCTTCGTAGCCAGTTTTTTAGGGTTCCGTACCCAAAGGGTAAAAAGGAACCCTATTACTGAGACTCCGCTCTCCGTCTGTCCCCAGACATCGATAGGGAATTCGTCCTCATACATTGGAGCCTAAATGGTCACGTACTGTGCGCTTCCAGAGAAGTTTTCTCCCGCGTACTTTCAAGCTGTGGAATGAACTGCCTGTCGAGGTTTTCTCAGGAGACTACAGCATGGGGTTCTTCAAAAAGGGCGTGAAGAGGTTTTTACAGGGTCGGCAACGTGCTTGTGATGCCTCTGGTGTTACAGGCGTTCATAGGCTACGGTAACTGCTTTCCATTAGGCGAGCCGTATGCTTGTTTGCCACACTAGTGGTATAAAAAAAAACCAGGCTGTGTATCTCATGAACCGTTATAATTAGACAGTTGATATTTTCACAGATGATGTATTTTTGTTGCCGCTATAACAACAAATACTAAAAAATAGTATAAAATAAATGTTTAAGGGGACTCCCATACAACAAACGTGATTTTTTTGCCGTTTTTATACGGAACCCTTCGTGCGCGAGTCCAACTCGCACTTGGCCGGTTTTTTTTATATGAAAGGGGGGCAAGCGAGCATGTGGGTCACCTGATGGAAAGCAATCAGCACCGCCCATAGAATTCAGCAACACCAAGGGGTCGCTGATCCGTTGCCAGCCTTTTAAGGGAAATATTGACTCTGTTCTTGAAGGCCCCCATGTCGTAATAATTTGGGAATAAGTATATATCCCGGACCATATTTTTACCTCTCACGGACCACTGGTGGTCCGCGGGAACCTCTGGTCTAAAGTAATACCCTACCAAATGTATTGTACACCAAACTACAGTATAGGATACGTAAATACGACCTATAATTTTTTGTTGTGTACTTTTTTAATCTAAGATTATGTTTAGAAGACGTTACTGTTATCTGAATTGACGGTGTGTGCGTCTCATGTTGCGTCTCGCTCTTACACGCGTCTCTCTCTCTCTCTCTTAGATGAGAGATAGAGATTTTAATTTGTATACAGTCAGTTCGCAGATTATTATGTAGATACTTAAGGCACCTATTCTCTCGGCTGACTCTTATCTTTTTATATACTAGCTGTTTACTTTTGTAAGAGAGGTTAGATATTTTTGATTTCAATGTTCAGTCACACCCCGGCCACTCCATACAAATGTCGCATTGTTAACTACTACATAAACAACTGCGTCTGTGCAGAGCGTAAATGAGTGTGTGTGCGTGTGGCGCCATACAAACTTCCAGATTCGCCTCAGAGGAGAGGTGAGGTCGATACGAGAGAGCGGCAGGGAGAATCCTTACTGTACGTAGTACTATTACTTATACTGTGGTTCAGTAGTGAAAGTCGTTCATACTGAAAGAATTACTGCATTGCGAAAGTTAACCAAATTTTATTAGCTAGTAATTGTAACTGGCTGTCACTGCTCTAAGAGCGAGACGCAAGATACGGTTACGCGCCGTCATATTAGATAAGACGTTCCCAAAATCCCCCTTACATAAAACTCATACAACATGGTCGCATGTAGAGATGGGCAAAACACCAGGCATTTACAAGAAGTGTCCAGTACCTGTAAATGCCCAATAAATGCCTAGTTTTGGGCATAAATAGGGAATTTATAAGTACTTTTTGGGCATTTATCATAAATCCCCGGTATTTTTCCCATCTCTAGTCGCATTTTAATAGCTTTGGGGAAACATGGGTAATAATATGTTTATATTATAATGGTTGGCGTAGATAAGTATTTTATAACAAATTTATTAATTGAATTTAACGGGTCGGGAAGGACTGGTTTCGATCTCAAACTGTCATTCTCCAGACGCACACTCCTTTCTATCGCGACGAACACTGCGCGCTGATGCTCTCGCCGATCGCTCGAATGGACAGTGGGAGGACAGGGTGCTTTTTATTGTTCGCGTTCGGTCATGTCAACGTAAACAAACCGACCAAATAAGAGAAGAACTCTCGTATGATGTATCGTAGAATGTAACGACGAGCTCGGTGGTCGAATGGTTAGCAATGGCCACTTTGACTCCGAGGTATTTTACAAATTCCCGTACAAGATAAACATTTGCGTGCATGAACATGTCTGTTTATCTTGGTCTGCGTATTTTCTATGTATTATAAGTATGTATTTACAAAAAAAAAAATGTATTTAAGTACATTTATCAGTTGTCTAGTACCCATAACACAAGCTTTGCGCTTAATTTGAGACTAGATGGCGCTGTGTAAATTGTCCAGAAATATTTATTTATGTTGTGAAATTATAAGACGTTTGTTACATATCAGAATTATGTGTCTTACTTGCTCACGTTTTGACGTGAGCAACCCTGCTAATTTGGATAGGTTTGCGTCTGGTAAATTCACAATATGAAACTTTTTCTCTATTTGATCAGCTTGTAAATGTTAAGACGTTTGAATGTGACTAAAAGTCTCGTACTAAGCACTCAGAACATTCCCTCTTTCTATCGCGACGAACACTGCGCGCTAACGCTCTTGCTGCTCGACTTGAAAGGGCTGTGAGGGGTCGGTTTGTTAATTGGTGGAGCGCTGCCTCAAGCAATCCACCAATCAAGTCGCTTGCCCAACAAAAATAATATATAGTGAGTGACCCGTTAAATTTAATTAATATTTTTTCTATAATTTCTCACGTGCGTTTTAATAATATTATATTTTATAATGGTACACAATAATTCAATGATGTAATATTCTTGTGCATATTCCATAGCGCATTTGAGCTTGTACTATGGGTATTAATAAAAATATTTATATTATATGTTACTTATATTATAATCTATCATCGTAATTAGGACAGTTGGCTTATTTTAGAGGAACAGAGATAAAAATGGAGTCTTCTTTAACACATACGTTATTTATTATGCCGGTTCTACATTAGTGCCGTGAATTCGCGCCGTGATTTCACGGCAGAACTTGTACCCCTTTACATTCACGGTTCACACATTCGTGAGTGAAACCTGCCGCGAAATGGATGTGGAAGCTGCGGCTGTAATAACTTTGTTTGCTGTAGCAACATATAACTATTTGTACCTATAAAATAATAAACTAATTAGAAATCGTTGGAGAAGAAGAAGATGGTAGATAACTGTAAATGTAATGACTTGTAATGGCGATTTTTTGAATTCCATAGTACATTTTGCTAATGCACGCGCCCATCCATACGAATCGGTAATCCGTGAATGTGGATGTGTATGCGTGAACGTGAACATCGCGCGAACGAAACGCGAACCCTTTGTCGCGGGACAAAATACCGACTGCGATCGGGGAACAGGTGTGAACGCCCGTGAACCTAGTGAAAACCATCTACATTCACGTTCACGCCTGTTCGCGGAGCTTCGCGGCACATATGTAGCGCCGGGATTACGTTTGAGAATATATGAGAAAAGAAATGGTTTACGAATGTGGTCTTTTGAGAATATGATATTCAGCGACGGAGAGGTTTAGATATGTATCGTAAGCTCAACTCCATATATTGAATATGTTACAGTCAATGTAATAAATTGGTCATTATTAATAATTAAGCTTACTTGGCACCACATCATTCATCATCTAGGTTGACAAAGCTCCTATTTCCGATGACAGGACACAAGAAAACCCTAACCTAACCTAAAATCAACTGGAATCTAACCAAAATATGTTTTATTACATTGACTTTATTTTGATTTATTTTGGGGTGTTCATCAACATTGGTTCATCAACATCATTGAACCGAAGCCAACTTCACCTGCACACGGTGCACCCTGCTGACTGACAAACGAAGCTCTGGCGAAAAGAGAGGTAGGGAGCGTAATTATAAGCTACCCGACTGGGGAATGTACCTCCACCTCACAGAATACCGCAGCCAAATAACAATTCCCTTGAGGGTTGTTGGGTTCCTGCGAGTGAGTGAGGTCACCAGAAAGGAAGGAGATGCTGCGTTGGCAGCGGGGGTGGCGGCGCGTGATCGATATTTTTAATGTTGCGAGCGTTAATATGGCTACGTTAACCGCTTCACATCAGGCGGGCCGTATGCTTGTCTGCCACCCGACGTAGTATAAAAAAAAAATGACCAAGTATTAGTCAGTATGAATATACTAATTTATTATATTGACCATAACATAAATACCATCTCATAGCGGTCATGTTTTGAAGTACGTAATAAGTCGATATCCATTATTTATTCTGAAGTGCTGTAGTTAATTTGAATATTATGTACATATCTTAAAAACTGCTTCCTTTCAGTTTTCATTGGTGCATAAAAAAATTGCATTGTGATGATGAAAGTTAATTGCTAAGTCGTTAAGCAACTATTAACATAATTAATTTACAATGCAAATACAATAATCCGATTTGTCAATTTGTAACATTATGATAATGTCATAAAAAAAAACACTTTAATAAGAAATGACAATTTTTTTGTGTACCTTGGTACTTCTTATATAGTTAATATATTTGTAAATTTTGTTTAATTTCGTCATAGTCAAAGAATTTCACTATTGCATTAAAATAAGATATTTTATTTTATACTACATCGGGTCACTAACAAGCATACGGCCCGCCTGATGTGAAGCGGTTACCGTAGCCATATTAACGCTCGCAACATAAAATATTGATCGCCCGCCGCTACCCCCCGCTGCCAACACAGCATCTTCCTTTCTAGTGACCTCACTCACTCGCAGGAACACAACAACCCTCAAGGGAATTGTTATTTGGCTGCGGTATTCTGTCTCTCTTTTAGCCAGAGCCTCGTTTGTCAGTAAGCAGAGTGCACCACGTGCAGGTGAGCTTGGCTTTGGTTCAAAGATTTTGATGAACTACTTACACCCCTTTGATTTTTTGTATAGAAGAAGTACTGACTATGGGCCGACATAATACAACTTGATTTGCTGTCTCACGCGTTCGTTCTAATCTAACCATTAAGTTGAAAGCGGTAACCTTTATGATGTGGCTAATAAAAGTAATATTTTGGGATAAGCTTTCAACATTCGGCAACCAGTTGTATTTAGTAATTGATTGATAACTGTAACGTTTTATTTTGGTTTTCATGACTTTAATTTTAATATTGCATTAGAAACTACAAGACATTTTCATTGGTTTATTTTTGCATTTTGGTGTAATTTCGTCATGAACAAATTTATAAACATGTCATACATTTAATATGGTTTTAAATTTAGAAATAGCTACTCATTTTCATGCTATATTTTATTATAATTATTTGTGACTTGGTGTATTTTCGTCACAAAAGTGTAAATACGACATAAGTTAACCATTGCTTTAAAAAAAATGGCAACTCATTTTCATTGGTATATTTTATATAATTATTTGTCAATTTTGGTGTATTGACGTCACGAACAAATAAAGCTACTGACGCCATATATGATAGGTAGTCATAGTAACACCTAATGTGGTCTCATTGAAAGTTTAGTCGATTAGTTTTAGCTCTAATTAAATATAATAATAATAATCATTTTCTTTTTTGTACATATTATTTCGTTATTAAATTTGACAACCCTGAACGCCTCCGCCGGTATTTGAAATTGAGCTTATATAAAAAATAATGAATAAATGCTTTGCTTTAACAAATAATTATAAAATCTTTACTTTTATTTTAAATCAATAAAATAAAAAAAAAATCATTCTTCAACTTAATAGACAAGAACTGTGACATTCTTTATTGTCGGTTAGACAGATGTTTTTTTATTATTTATTTTACGTTCCTGGAATCAAGTCCTTTTGGAGGTCGTGACAGATGATAAAATATAATTAATTTGAATAATGTCACCATCACCCAACCCAACCTTACAAAGGCTATGTAAACAACATAAAATATGGCGTCCTTTAGGTTTATTTCTTTGTGGTGTATTATCATTAACTAAAACGGGTTGCGGTCATTTTCATTTCATTCATGGCTGAAAATGATGGAAATCCTGCGTGTCTTTGGTTTGAATAATCGTTCGTAAGTTAAACACAGATATCGTGGTGTTGAGATCTCGCTGTACTATCCAAAGAGAATGTAACCACTACGTTTTAAGAGACGGATGTGCCATACAAATAGCGTAATTCTAATATGTATGAAATGGAAGCGAAAACAATCAGAATTTGTACCAAATTCGCTTCCGATTCATAGAGTCGCTTTTTTACCTTGAGTTGCGCCAGGCTGGTACTATCTGAGAGTCAATTCTCGTAAAGGGAATGTGTAGACGTCTCCGTTTGACAACTGGTAGGAAAAGGAGAGTTGAGCGTTTCCTAGGCAAGGCTCGTAATAAATATGTTGACAAACAGTTTTGTCTACATATTTATTACGAGATTTGACAATCTAATTATTTAAAATAAATTAGGTTTATGGTAAAAATTATACATAATTAGCGATACCACATTCCCTGGTGTTGCTATAATAAAAAAAACCAAAGGCACTCCCCTCCTATGAGCTCCCTCCTCCTCGTAGCTTCGCGTGGCTCAAGCTGGAGTGCCGCAGGGTCTCGTGCTGCAGTACTCGGCGCTGGCGCCGCTCGGCGCCCCACTGGGTGCACCACTTGCGCAGGCGTTCTACTACGGCGCCGCCGCTGCCACCGCTGCGCCGTACGGGATGGGGTTGGATCAAGCTACGTTGAAGGATCTTATTAAGAAACAAGTGTAAGTATGATTTTATCAATATCTTTTTTTTGAAACAGGCTTCACAGATGTTATAGGATTATATCGCGTCTTTCTGTGATCCACCAACTTTATATTATATATATAATATTTATTAACACATTTTAAACAGAACAATAGCATGCACTATACAGATTCTTGTCATTCTGATAATCCCGTATGTTATAGTAGCATCTATCAACTAACAAATCATGGAATTACTTTTTAAAAACAGTAATTTATTATGTATATCTCTTCTTATCTTATATTTTATATATGTACTGGGTGGCGATTTAGTCACCTGCAATATTTGAGGGTAACGTAAGGCCAGTCGTGATATAAGTAAAAAAAATGGTGATAGCATTATAACTTGAAAAACATTAATCAACTAATGTAATTATAATTTATACGCATTGTTTACCAAACTCATTGTCCCCTTAACGCCCCTAACGCAGCGGCGCTACGACAAGTGGAGAGGGGGGCGCAGGGGTGCGCTCGTCTCGTGCGCCGGGCGCTGAGAGTTAACTAGTGTTCACTATCCTTTGAAAAAATAGGACAATTCGAAAAAAAAAAATTAGTATTTTTGATTTTTTTAAAATATATTTTTATATCTTATCATTTATTTATTTGTCCCCAGCGAGTACTACTTCAGCCCCGACAACCTGGCCCGCGACTTCTTCCTCCGCCGCAAGATGTCTGCGGACGGCACCATCCCGGTGACGCTGATCGCGTCGTTCCACCGCATGCGCGCGCTCACGGCGGACGTGCAGCTCGTGCTCAACGCCATCAGGGACTCGGACAAGCTGCAGCTCATCGACGGCTTCAAGGTACAGGCCGGATTCTAGCCCACGGGGCCGAAATCGAGGTTGTGTGGAACGAGGAGATTCGCCGAGTGCATGTTTTCCATTGATTTCAATGGAAAATGTATTTGATGATCATTCTTCAAGGACATGATCGATCTCAATTTTTTTTCGACACAAACCTCAAGCATGTCTAGGTCTTTAATTGTGACATGTTTCATTAAAATCGGTTCAGTAGTTTTCAGGGGCGGACTAAAGCCTAAGCAACCTAGGCACGTGCCTAGGGCCCGTAATTTTTGGGGCTTGAAAGTTAGATTTTTTAATTTTTATTTATAAGTATTGTTACGAGCTAGGGTTCTAGATTTGGATGTAAAACGCCAATGACAACTTCCAAGGATTTATTCACGCAGGGTCTGGTCTGCAGGTCTTCACAACACGAAGTCCACACGAAGATTCCAAATCACAGGTCAAATCGAAGTCCAATAGTATCGCTGAGGTCGTAGGTTATCACTTGTCTCGCAGGTAGATTCGCTCGAAGTTTACTCTCCCGAAGTCCAAACTGAACTCCCCATGCGCCGAGGCGGTCGCTATTTATATCCGCCGGCAAGGGTTCCCGAATGTTCTCGTATGTACATGTATGTACTTCCCTTCGGTAAGACATCGTAATGTCTCGAACATTTTCATGTCATAGTTTTATGAACCTTATGACAGTAGACATACGGGTCATTATTGCTTGCAGCTAAGTATGCGGCGACTATTCTAAAAGGTTTCATTCTAGATGAATCGCGACAGGACCGCGACAGTATTATTTTTATTTATAAGTAGTAAGTGAACACTTCTTTAGTAGGTTCAGAAATACAATGTTGCCTTGCCCGCTTTAGCCTTAATCCGCCACTGGTAGTTTTGGAGCCTATTCATTTCCAAGAGTGAGTTGTCGGCGTGTACAAGCGTTCCGCTCGCTTCACTCAATAAATAAATAAATATAAATATTGTCAGACAAATTACACACCGCCGTCTAGCCCCAAAGTAAGCGAAGCTTGTGTTATGCTGCGGCTACACTACCTTACCGTCTACCGGGCTGTTACCGCCATAATTGTGGCATTAAATTACCGTTTAAATTACTGCGTGAAGTGGTGTGGTTACACTAGAGTTTACCTAGATATGTCAATAAATTAGGCGGTAAAAATATCATTTTTCAAGATGGCGGTTGAAGCTGCAGCTGTTATATTTATTTAGATGGTTTCGGTCTTTTTTCTTCTTCAAATCACCATTGTACACCACGATTTTTATCGGGGTATACCCGACCGAAAGCCCATAAAAAGATACGGTTCGCATTGGAATAATTCCAAAACTCGAGCTTTTTTCATTTGACCACTCCATGTCGGTCGATACGTGCGTCGCCGTTGAGCTCATGTTGCACACTGGACAAACGGTAGTGTGACCACAGACGCATTAATTGCTGCGGTAATTCTCTTAGATGTGCGAAAAAAGACCGCCGCCGGAGCTATTGTCTACCGTCATTTGCCATATTGATTGGCATTGTAAAATTATGGCCATAAATCGTGGTTACACCTAGGCGTTGTTGAAATTATGGCAATAATTATTGGCATATCACGGTACTGTAGCCGCAGCATTATGGGTACTAGACAACTGATAAACATATGTAAATACATTATTTTTTTTTGTAAATACATACTTATGATACATAGAAAACACCCAGGCCAAGACAAACAGACATGTTCATGCACACAAATGTTTGTCCTGTGTGGGAATCGAACCCACGAGCGTTGGTGTCGAAGCCGCGTCATTGACCGCTACGCCACCGAGCTCGTCGCAAATAGGTTTAGGTTTAAAGAATTTATTCTCATAAAAGATTACAATAATCCACGTACATGAGAACAGAATTAAAAAAAGTACTTAAATTATAAAGCAGCCACCTCAATCAAATACAGGTAGAATCCGTATAACTAATTTTCGAAATTAGCCATAGAGGCCATCCATAAATTACGTCACACGTTAAGGGGGAGGGAGGGGGTCGATGAAGTGTGACATTGTGTGACAAGGGGGTGGGAGGGGTCCTAAATTTCGTGACGTGACATTTCAAAATCTATTATAATCTAAGTGTTAACACGAACTTTGAACTATTAACGAAAAACTCAAAAACATTTGCAACTCTAGATGTAAATTTGCAAAATATGTGACGTCACAGTAGGGAGGGGGTCTCACAAATGTGACCAGCTGTGACAAGGACGGGGGGAGGGGTCAAAAAATCATGGAATTCGTGTGACGTAATTTATGGATGGCCCCAATTACAGGACTGGACACGCACTAGCCGGCAACAAACACAAAAAATACACATACTTTATTACTCGAAGGTTGAGAAGTTTTGAATTATATAATCGCGTATTTCGCGGGTTTTAAAATGGTGTAAGGTGCCTCTAAATAAATGTTCGCGTATTCATTTTAATTTTTTTTTTTCGCCATTAAGGTTCTGATTCAAAATCAGTATTGCTGGTATAGCAGCAACTTATACTAAATCAGATTCCTTTTTCACTTCCACAGCATTATGGTGCATAGGTGATTTAATTATAGGTACTGTCATAATTAATAGGTATCTACGACTTATGTGTATGTTACACCATTTTTACAACCTGTTACTATTATGTACAGAGGGACAATTCTCGTAATTAAAATGTAGTCAAAATTCAGTTTCGATCCAGTCTCGATCTCACAAATGTCACATTTGGTATTCTCGTATCACATTATGTAACTTCAAAGTTTGATTTAAGTGGGATTATATCGAATTATGACCGAAAATTAAGCAAATTAAGAATGATAAGAAACGCTTATAATTAATTAATGAAATCAAGTGTATAATTTTCGTCAATTCACAATTCAATCTCGATTCGGTCAACTTTCAATCTGCGATCGTAGAAAAATTAGGAGAATTGGCCTTCTGATATGTTGTGGATCGTTGAAATAAATATTTTTCATTTCATTTTCAAATTTTATTTCAGGTGCGAACAGCGTTCGAGCCATTGAAATGGCCGATCCTGGACATCGCATCAGGGACCAATGCAGACGAAGGCGAAAAGAAACCGCCTGAAGACAAGGACAAACATAAAGTCGACGAGAAACCTAAGGTAAGATTAGATAGAATTTTTATTTTTTTATTTTTATACTGCGTAGGGTGGCAGAAAAGCATGACCCGCCTGATGAGAAGCGGTTACCGTAGCCATATTAACGCTCGGAACATAAAATAAAATATCGCTCGTGCGCCGCCACCCTGCCAACGCAGCATCTCCTTCCTTTCTGGTGACCTCACTCGCGCGCAGGAACGTTGTGTTCCTTATTATTCTTAAGGGAATTGTTATTTGGCTGCAGTATTCTGTGAGGTACATTCCCCAGTCGGGTAGCTTACAATTACGCTCCCTACCTCTCTAAGCTCTGGCGACAACACCAGAGCTTCGTTTGTCAGTCAGCAGGGTGTACTGCAGGTGAAGTTGGCTTTAGTTCAAAGACGTTGATGAACCACTTACACCCCAAAATCTACACAACTTTTGGTGGCGGTAGTGTAGATAAAATTGCCTGTAAATTTAACTTCCGCAAAATAACACCTGAATCAATTAACTATTATTCATTTTTACAGGTGCCTGAAGAAAAACCAAAAGATCTCGAACCACAAGCCCAAAAAGACAAGTCTGGACAAGCAGAGTCAACACAACAGGTCGAGACAAAAAACTTAGACGCTAAAGAAACGCAGATAGAGAAGGAGAAAGAAATACAGCAAGAGATAGAGAGAGAAATACAGCCAGAGAAAGAGACAGTCGAAGTCCAACAAGCGATAAAGAAAGAAGAAGCGCCCAGTATAGAGGTCAAGGCGAGTGGGAGCGAGACGGAAACTAAGAATGAAGAAGCAATAGTGAAAACTGTTGAACAGAATGATGTGAGTTAATTTTTTTATGTGTATTTTGGGTACAAATTATTTAGGTTTAGTCGACAAATGTCATCATCATCATCAGGTCATTTTAGTCTCCACTGCAGGAGCACGACCCTCTCTTTTCCGTCCCAGACGGAAGGAGGATTTGGCCTACACTCCCCACGCTGGCCAAACGGGTTGGGAAGGGAGACAAATGTCAGATTCTGGTAATGTCAGACGAGTTTAAAACGCCAGATTCTATAATTGTCAGATTCTATTAATGTCAGATTTTTACTAAAATTGCAATATAATAATTTTCTTAAGAGCATGTACTTATGAGCATTCACCTAAGACTAATGCAGACTTTTTTCTGATCTAAGTGAAGTTTTTTTTTTACAAAATTGATGACTTTGGTTATAATAATAAACCAATAATGTTTTTTTTTGTTTTTTTTTTTTTAATATAACCCTAAAGCCTGCGCTAAATTTAATCTGCGTTAGTCTTAAGTGTATTTTTGTACACGCTGTACTAAACTATTATTAAACTGTAATAAACTATTTTTGTACAATCTGACATTAATAGAATCTGACAATTATACATCTGGCGTTATTAGAATCTGACATTTGTACAATCTGGCATTCATAGAATCTGGCGTTTTAAACTCGTCTGACATTTCCAGAATCTGACATTTGTCCACTAAACCAGAGGTTCCCAACCGGTGGTCCGCGGACCACCAGTGGTTCGTGAGAGGTAATTATGGTCCGTGATTTGTATCACGGACCATAATTACACTTATAATGTAAGAGATTGAGCACTATTATTATTATTATTATTTTTATTTTATTTATTTATTTTTTTACTATTTTATTATACTTAAATTTTTTTTTCTCTCTTATTTTGGTTGAATACCATTTTTCTTTTTATTGTATTATGATAATATTGTATGGCTATTTAAAAAAAAAAAAACCGGACAAGTGCGAGTCGGACTCGCCCACCGAGGGTTCCGTAGGTACGTAGTATCATTATTAAATTTGATATTTTTCATTATAAATAAGAAATAATGCGTCGAAAAAAATAAATAAAATATATTTTGCAATGTGTACATCAAGCCCTTTCATATGATACCCCATTTGAACTAGTAGTTTCAATTTGAAATTTCGACACCCTATAAAAAATATAGACCCCCTATTTTTTTAGATCTATTTACAAATGTATAGTTTTGAGATTTATTCCTGTACTTGTAGTCTATAACGATGTTACTTGCCAAATTTCATAGTTCTAGGTCAACGGGAAGTACCCTATAGGTTTTGATTCCTTTGAGTGTGTCGAAATATGCGTTTTTTGCTGAATAAACGGCCGTAACTTTTTTCTACGTAAACTTAGCAGTTTGATTTTTTTTTAACTTCATGGGACCGTAGACCTGTGTATACAGTTCAAATTTCAGCTTGATACCTCCACGCATTCTCGACATAGAAATGTTTGACAGACAGACAGACAGACAGACAGACAGACAGACGGACAACAAAGTGATCTTATAAGGGTTCGGTTTTTCCTTTTGAGGTTCGGAACCCTAAAAAGACCTATAATGACAGAGTTTCTTTCGGCATTTCTTCTCGTCAATGGTCATTCCGAAATGCTGGTAGATAAAAAAATATACCTAATTGTAAAAGACGTGTCTAAGTGCCCGCGATGGCCCACAGAATAAAGAATTTTGACTTTGACTTTGACTTTGACATTATACAAAATTCTCAAATCTCGAGTTATAGAATAATGGATTTATATGACAGTTGGGGATCCTGCACGCCACAAAAACCTCGTAGCGGTCCGCGAACAAAAAAAGTTTGGGAACCACTGCACTAAACCATTATTTGTTTAGGATCGTCTTAAATTGTTGTGTCGGGTCGGCTAGTTCTTTAATAATAATAATTACAGTTGCAGACAAGTGCGCCTGCTGTTGAGCCTGCTCCTAAGGACCCTGAAGAATCGAAGCAAGAGAACTCTGATGAACCACCCTTGATGATAGACGCCAACGAAGAGAAGCCCGGAGAGAAGCGGTGAGTTGGGTTTTAAATATATTTTCCCTCAGGCTGAGGAAAACAACAAAAAATAAACCGGCCAAGTGCGAGTCGGACTCGCGTACTTAGGGTTCCGTACCATTATCTATAAAAACGGCAAAATTCATAGATAATTTTTTTAGGGTTGAAATAAAACAAATATTTATTCTCTGCCGTATTTATAGATAATGGTACGGAACCCTTCGTGCGCGAGTCCGGCTCGCACTCGTTTTTAGGGTTCCGTACCCAAAGGGTAAAAAGGAACCCTATTACTAAGGCTCCGCTGTCCGTCCGTCCGTCCGTCTGTCACCAGGCTGTATCTCATGAACCGTGATAGTTAGACAGTTGAAATTTTCACAGATGATGTATTTCTGTTGCCGCTTTAACAACAAATACTAAAAAACAGAATAAAATAAATATTTAAGTGGGCTCCCATACAACAAACGTGATTTTTTTGCTCGTTTTTGCTCACAATTGATAATGGCAATAGGTAGACGATTGAAATACTCACATAATATTAAGTTATATATTCACTTTAAAAAAAATAATAAAAAAAAAATACAAATATTTAAGGGGAGCTCCCATACAATAAAGGTGATTTTTGTGCCGTTTTTATAGATAATGGGTACGGAACCCTTCGTGCGCGAGTCCGACTCGCACTTAGCCGGGTTTTTTTTTTAATGAACTCACAATTGATAATTGTGTTTTGCAGCCGCAAGAAACAAATGGTGGGTATATTTCCACTGGCGACGATGGGTGGACCACTGGTAGCGCCCGTCTCCAATCTGTTGAGAGCCGTGCCTCCTCCACCACTACCGAGGTACGTTGTATTCATAACATATTAATTTGAATGAATGAATGAATGATACTTTATTCACAGAATATGGTTAACAATAAGGCGTTATAAATTGTATGGTCCTCAGCATATTCCACCAAAATGGCATGTGAATATTTATATAAAAATAAGAAAAACAGTTATATATTTAAATTAACGTTTTAAATTGCAAATTAAATATTAAGTACCTACTTATAAACATGTCATAATTTTAGAATTTATAATTAAAAAAGTAATTTATGGAATAAAAACAATTTGTGACCAGGAAGTCAGAAAAACATTTTTTAAATTTATTATTTATTTATTTATTTCGAAACAGTACAGTGTTGTGTTGAAAATGCATAATGTCAATTTTAAATAAATTATAAATTTAAGACTAATATTACTATAAGTAATACACGTTAGTCAAATTATTCGTATGTCAGTACATAAAATTTATATTATACTAGCGGCCCGTCCCGGCTTCGCACGGGTGGACAGAATATTGCAATTTTCTTACGGATCCCTAATTTTTTTGAAATTAAAATATACCTTATGTTACTCCCTGATGATGTAGCTTTCTATTGGTGAAAGAATTTTTGAAGTCGGTCCAGTAGTTTCGGAGCCTATTCGTTACAAACAAAGAAACAAATCTTACCTCTTTATAATATTAGTTTAGACTAGCTGGTCCGGCGAACTTCGTATCGCCTTTAAATATTTTTACGTAAATTTTTCCGATGAGTTATAAACTATCCTATCTCTCAAGTTGGATCAAACAGCACACACTGTGCAAAATTTCATTAAAATCGGTCCAGTAGTTTAGGATTCCTCCGCGGACAAACAAAGTGACACGGAATTTTTATATATTAAGATTAAGATAATACCTAAATATTATCGAAAAGTTATTACAATTCTTAATGTCACTGTACCCAATACAAATCGCTTCCATCACCCCGGTCACCCTACCGTAGGCCCGGTGTAGGCGTTTCTTCTTTGAAGGATGCCGGGAAGTGAGCGAGCCATACAGCTCCGGTATCCATCATGGAGATTGGGGAGTGGTAGTAGGGCCCCGACGCTTCGGTTTTCTGAGCGTCGGTTCGCCACGAGCTACTCGACTTGAAGAGTACGTAAGTAGCCTGCATGCAGGTGAAAGCGGAGTAAGACCTGCTAACGTTCCGCTTGCGTGCTCGGTTGGTTTACCGAGCGCAAGAGCGGAGCGGGTAAAGGTCCTGTCGTCTGGTTGGTTTACTGGACGAGAGACTCGCATCCCCGTGACATAACCGGAAGGTTGGCACACAGGGGCGCACTAGCTGTTAGGTATAGGGTACGTTGTACCCAATACAAAAATATAAATAAATAAATAAATATTGTCAGACAAATTACACAGCGCCACTAGCCCCAAAGTAAGCGAAGCTTGTGTTATGGGTACTAGACAACTGATAAACATACGTAAATACATTTTTTTTTTGTAAATACATACTTGTATCATATAGATGTCCATTATATATTAATATGTCTATTATCATTAACAAATGAATAATCAATTAGAATTAATTATATTATTAGACTAAATATAATAATAATAGCTGTACGACTCGATCAACTATACTTGTGGATAATGCATTTAAAAGAAGAAGCTCGGTGGTCGAATTGCTAGCAATGGGTACTTTGAATCCGATGTCGCGGGTTCGATCCCCGCAAAAGACAAACATTTGTGTATATGAACATGTCAGTTTGTCTTGGCCTGGGTGTTTTCTATGTATTATAAGTATGTATTTACATAAGAAAATGTATTTAAGTACATTTATCAGTTGTCTAGTACCCATAGTACTTTGCGGTTAATTTGGGACTAGATGGCGCTGTGTAAATTGGGTATTTGACTAACATTTTTTTCTGTTTGATATGTAGGGACGTCTCCATAATATAACCATAGGTGAAAGAATTACTTCGATAGCACAAAAATCTCTCGAGATATGGTAATTTGAAAATCACAATTTTTAGACTGCCCCAAAACGCTCCATACAAAAGACTACTGAATTATGACGTCACAGATCTGTATTTTGTATGCATCAAATCAGAAATTTGTACGACAGCTATGTTAAATATTACGTTTATGTGATTAGTATCATAATAAAAGTTATTGCATTTTTTATTGCTTCTCCAATGGAAATATTATTTTTTAATAATTTCATACTTTTAAAATGGACTTTCCCGCCAAACTTTGATCGACGCTAAAAAAAGTCTAACTGAAGATATTAGAATGAAAGTTTGCAGATCTTTATAGTTTTGTGTATTTTACGATATTGTTAATTTATTTGTACAATTTTTAAACATTGGAAACAACCCAATTGTCCAGAAATATTACATTAGAGTGGAGCAAGCCGAACGCTAAGGTACGCCGAAAAGTCACTCTTGAAAATAAATAGGCTCCAAAACCACTGAACCGGTTTTGATGAAACTTGTCTCAATTATCCTCTGGAATGCTAGAAATGCGAAAAAAAAAACCGTTAACTGCCAAGGCCTTTGCGAACTTGAGACAGTTTGTGACTTTGCGAAGTAAAATGATGATTTTGCATAAAAACTGTATGAAACACTATAAAGTGACGATTGTTTTATAAAGTCAGATAAATAATGAATGTTTTGTGCTATTTCTTATGCTGTCTTACTTTTGTATAAATATTTCACACACTGTTGATCGTGAATGATTAGTTGAAAATGATGTCCTTGTATGAATTTACAAATTTCTATAATAAAATTTTATTTATTAATCATTGTTTTGTTTTAAAAACAATATTTATTAGTGTAATTGTAAATTGAGATCGATCATGTCCTTGAGGAATAATCATCAAATACATTTTCCATTGATATCAAAGGAAAACATACACTCAGCGAATGGCCACTTTTATAATTTGCCGGGAGACGGCACGGTCGACCGTTGATGTTCACGGCATGCCGTTACCGTGGACGGTAAATTAAAAGCGTCTGCATACAATTCCATACATTTTGCTCTCCTATTTCGCCGTGATGGCAAAACCATGCCGTACCCTGCCGTGCTCCGGCAAATAATAAAAGCGGCTAATCTACTCTGTCCACTCAACCTCGATTTCGGCCCCGTGGGCTAGAATCCAACCTAGTATTTATATTTATAATCTACCGGAGATAATATGTATGTTTTAATTTCCGTACAGAATGTTCCGCACCGGACGCGCTCCGGCCGTCATCCAACCACACGACCACCTTAACCCGGACGTGCCGGAATTCGTGCCGCAAGCGAAGAGACACGGTAACTTATTTTTTATATATATATTCTTTACTATTGACCGTCTGGTTTCCGGCAGTAGAATAGAATCACTCCGTCTCCCGTGGATGTTTTACAAGGCGACTAAGGGAATTACTTGATCAAACAGCGATCAGGCCTCCCCAACCCGTCTGGCCAGCGTGGGGAGTGTAGGCCGAATCCTCCTTCTGTCTGGGACGGAATCCTAATTATGGAAACGTCGTATGGAATGAATATTTGTAACACTGTAACATACACATCGATACCTCCAAGGAACACTACGCCAACTAAAATTTCGATAGTTTTCTTTTTTTATCTAAATCGATTCATTACTTCAGTAACATTATGCTACCTGAATTCTATTTATAAAAGACACACAGTAACAACAAAATCGACAAATACAGACCGCTAAGTAAATGTATAACTCATATTAGCGGTGTGTATCTGGATGTGTATGTTTTGAGTTGGCGTAGTGTTCATTGGAGGTATCGACATACATACGTGTTAAAAAAGCGAAGGGTCGGTGGGTCGCGGAATATTTTTTCATACCAACGGGGTCGCATCATGAAAAAGGTTGAAAAACACTGCTCTAAGGGATAAGTGCGCCTTTGTACTGCTTTGTTTTGCATTTTATTTCTTGTTTTATTTTTGATGTACAATAAAGTTATAACAAACAAACAGAGAATGTATGACATTCCTTTTTTTTTTCAACAGAGGACCCGAGCACCGAGAAGTCTGAACAGGAAAGGACCGCTTCAGGACCGATCAGTCCGAACGACGAGATGAACTCTGACGTATGGACAGAGGTCAGTATTTATTTATTTAAACTCTTTATTTTGGATGAGCTCGGTGGTCGAGCCACTTTGAGTCCAAGATCGCGGGTTCGATTCCCGCACAAGACAAACATTTTTGTGTGCATGAACATGTCTGTTTGTCTTGATCTGGGTGTTTTCTATGTATTATAAGTATGTATTTACA
This sequence comes from Hypsopygia costalis, assembly GCA_937001555.2. Taxonomy (NCBI): domain Eukaryota; kingdom Metazoa; phylum Arthropoda; class Insecta; order Lepidoptera; family Pyralidae; genus Hypsopygia; species Hypsopygia costalis. The sequence continues at coordinate 5,424,346 of OW443355.2, forward strand.
AAAAAAAAATGTATTTAAGTACATATATCTGTTGTCTAGTACCCATAATATAAGCGTCATAAGAAAACATCGGCCGATGGAATGGAAGAGAGATAGATGCGTCCGCTTAGGCCGATCCTGCCTTGCACGCTCGGCTCAGGCGGAACGTGACAATGAGTCATTAGGTTGTGCCAAAAAAGTCGATATTTTTTTCTTACTCTCAACCCAAATTTTCGTAGAGTATGTCCAAATAAAAGTCCAGTCCAATGGGCAGCTCGAAATTTTAATTTTGAGAGGTTCTCCATCGAACTTGAAGTTTTCCCATTTAAATATCACGGGACATGATGTTTTAACATTATTTACCTCTGCAAGCCATGAAGATTAAATAAATTTTCCAAAAAATAAACGAACGAACCTTATTCAGTATTAAATTCTAAAAAAAAAATACATTGAGACAAATTTCTATCATGAACACAAAGTTTTAATAAATTATTGAAATTTTATATTATCAAAATTTTGTGTTTTTTGCATTTTTCAGCTAAACTATTGAAGATAGGACAAAAAGTTAAATATTAATTTTGTAGTACGTCTGGAATCCTATAAAAATGTCCGTATCGACTTTTTCGTATCATTAATAACAACAAAGTAACAGACCCTTAAATATTTATTTTTTAAAATTTTTGCTTTCACGAACTAAACAAGTTAAATTAATTAAAAAAATCAAAAATCCGACTGCACATACAACAGATGTATTAATCACGCGCAACAATAATATAATTCCAGACAAGCAAAGCTGCAGGCAAAAACTAATATATATTTGAAATCAGGTCATCGAGACCTATAATTTGATACCCATATCGATATATTTAGAAGAAAAAAAAAATACTGCAACGACAATTTTGCGGCTCACAGCCGCCATATTGATTTTTTTTATATTTGATGTAGCCTATGTCACTCTCACAGCTAATACGAATCTAACGACACCTCTCAAACTAAAATCCATCCAGCCGTTCAGGCTGCAGAGCGTGCCAAACAATTATACATACATACATACTCTCGAAAAACATAACCCTCCTTCTGTCGCAGTCGGGTAAATATCGATTACATTAAACGAAAAATTTGGAGCAAATTTGCTATTACATCAAATTTGCTTCAAAATTACGTTGGAAGAGACCTTCCAAGCAACTTTGTTAATCGTTGTAAATAATACAGGTAAAGCGTCGTACAAAAGCCGGTTCCCGCGAGAGGGCGCCGCCTCCCGCTGACGAGGAGCCTAGAGAGGAGCTTCACTTCCAACTTGACGAGGAGCTGGAGCTGCCTCCACCTCGACACAACATGTTCACGGACACATGGTAAGGATACTGCAATATATTCCTCATCATTATTGGAATCGGTGTGGTTAGGTAACAACTCAATGTTTTAGGTCCCCAATAGTGTTAGATATTTAAAATCCGTAGTCCATGGTAGTTGATCTTCACTTGACTAGCCATCTCTTTAGGCTTTTAATGCCTTATTTGTCATATTGCTGTCTCTCACATTGCCAAGAGGGGAAGTCAAATTCCAAAAGCTTCCTACTCCTACTAATTTCTTCTGATTAAATTCATTGTTGAGTTCCAAGGCAGCCGTAGTTTTACTCCCGAGACGGAGTGGACTTCACTGTTCATTACCTTTTTGGCAGTCGCCATCGCCACTATTAATTCTGGGTACCCAGGAGACACCGTGGTGGGAATATGTGGTGGACCCCCGTCCCATAAAAAAAGTCGTAATGATCTTGATGTAAAAATTAAATTACTCACACACTTTTGATGATATTATATTTCTGTGATAATCTGATAAGTACCTATCTAAATATAAAATGATACTTTAAAAAAATCAATGAATATAAATACGATTAAAGAGTAAAAAATAAAAAATGTTTTGGATACAAGTTTAAAAGTTTATTTACTGTCTCGCTCATGAAGCCCTTTTATTTGATGCCCATTGCCTTGTGAGAGGATTGAACCCTCGACCATTGGTGTCAAAGTTGTTATCGGTAATCATTTGACTATCTGGAAAGTGTTTTATATATTTACAATATAAACTTAGATTTAGAGATGTTATCGGCGGTGGTACATAGTTCCAACACTGAGTGGGTGGATGTAATTCCCCAGGTCTGACGAGGAGTCGGACATGGAGCTGTCGGACGGCGACGTGGGCCGGCTGCTGATCGTGACGCAGGCGCCGGGCCGCGCGCCGCGCCACGACGGACACGACCGCCAGGGGGACTGGTCCACGAGGACCAAGATCTCGCAGGACCTCGAACAGGTACCTGCACACAACATTACTTTTTATACCACTAAATTTGCAATTCAAATTATTGTAATCGATGTGTTAGGTAACAATTCAAGGTTATAGGTCTCCAATAGTGTTAGATACTTAAAATCCGTGGAGCACGGCAGTTGAGCTTCACTTGACTAGACATCTCTTTAAGCTTTTAATGCCTTATTTGCCATATTGCTGTCTCTCACATTGCGAAGAGGGGAAGTCAAATTCCAAAAGCTTCCTACTCCTACTAATTTCTTCTGATTAAATTCGTTGTGAGTTCCAAGGCAGCCGTAGTTTTACCCCCGGGACTGCAATGGATTTCACCGTTCATTGCCTTTTCTGGCGGTCGCCGCTGTTAAACACACAAGCTAATGGAGTCTTCTTTGGTGTCGGAGACCAGTGAAGTAAATGAGCGGAGCAAGTAACAGAACATACGCCACCTTTAGTTTCTGTTTAGAAATCGAAGTTCTGTATATTTTTCGTATAACGTTTATTTTACAAAATTCGATATTGCTAAGATGACGAATTATACAAGACAAAGAAATGGAGCGCGGCCGTTACTGAACCTATGATTCATGCGAAGTTCACGTCGCCGCGTCGTTGCTAGCTGCTGCATTCACACCGTGCTGTTAGTTCCGATGTTTAGCGCGTGATGGCGCTTCGATGCTTTAACAGTTTCTATACTTGAAACACTTGACTCTTCCGATAGGGAATGAAACGAACGGACTTAGACCATGGACAAGCAATCGTCATGGCGTAGCAGGGGAGCAAAGGAGCATTTGGGTCACTTCATGGAAAGCAATCTTTCTGGTGACCTCACTCACTCGCAGGACACAACAACCCTCAAGGGAATTGTTATTTGGCCAGAAATATTTACAGGGACCAATCTATGGACTTTTGTCGAATATAAATTATATTCATCATTGTTGCCACTTCAAAAAATATAAAAATGGACATGGGAATTTGAGATCTCTAGCATTCAATTAGACACTTTATTTTTGATGGGTTGTCGATTGAAAAATGAACTGTCTAATATTGCCTTAACCTATCGCGTGCCGCATTCCCATGGTGGGTACATCGTTAAAGATAAAGATACATTTATTTGCACAGAACGTGTGTAGTACATCATACAAATACTTACATAAATTGCAAGTGTGTATGTCTGGTGGAAAACATTTATATGGTCCACATGTTTTGCTGTATTGTATAACAGCATGTAAATCGTGGTACAGCGCAAAATATTTTTTAATATAATAATAAATTCTGTATTCAAGTAACCATGACTCAATATGTTAGTAAAATCTTAGTCTACATGTTAGTTATCTTAGGATCGTAATTAATCGTTGAACCAATCTCACAGCTGCACCATTCCATGAGAAATGGCACAACAGCGAGACAAGTACGTGCAATCATCAACCAGCAATCATGGCAATTTTAAGATTAGATTTTTTAACTTTATTTATTAAGTTTAAATAGTTTGTAATGACATTTATATTATTCCTCAGGTGATCACTGATGGTCTAAGGCGGTATGAAGAGGACTTGTGGAACGATTCAGAGTATACATCGGTAAGGAAATAACATTTTTTTATAGACTGATAGACTGACAGATAGTAGACATATCATTCACTTAAACCATAAAATATTGCACTATTTTGTTCAGAAAAGTATACAGAGGTAATGAAATAAATCATCAGGTCCTAAAGGAGTAGCATCCAGGGGCGTAAAATTAAAAAAGAAAGTTTTCCATGAACAACCGGAAAAGTAAATTAGCCTCTATTGGCGTCCTCTGAAGAGAGCATTCACAGTTTACAACGCAGTTCGTTTAGCGCTGTTGCATAACTATTTCGAATAATATTGTATTTTCCATTCAAGAAACAAGCATGTGACACGAAACGATAATTTTAACAAAAAAAATCGACTCCAAACATTTACTTTACATTTATGTATGTAGATACAAGTTGATGATGAAGACGAAAAAATAAATGGGACCAATCTGAAAATATACTCATTCAAATAAAAAAAGTTTTTTTTCAAATCGGTTTATAAATGACGTAGTAATGAAATAACAAACCTAACAGTGGGCAGATGCAGGCTGATGATGATGATGATGAAAAAACTATGGGACCATTGCAAAATATTCACAACGTTAATGTTAAAGTTTTCACTTCTGCCGGCACTCCCGGAGTGCAACCCGTTGTTTTCCTGTGTGTTTATGTCTGCTCATCCGTTGTCTGTGTGCAAACCCACCACCACCCATGGCTCCACCGACCTCGCGGTCATATGACTTTTGTGGCTCGATTCAGAGGCATGCTGTGAGGATTGTTGACGATCCCAAACTGACAGACGGTTTAGAACCTTTAAATCTGTGGAGAGATTTTGCGTCCCTTGGTGTGTTCTACCATCTGTACAATGGGGTGTGTTCAAACCAGGGTTCGAAAAAATCAGATATTTATAATAAATATCAAAAATCCGATTTTTTGATATATATCCGATATATATCCAGGCTAAGAAAACGAAGCGAATTTTATTCTGTAAGGGGATTAAACACTTAAAAATGTGAATGGAATTTGTAAAATAACATAAGCGTCAAATTACCACATTTTTACCACTTTTTATGTACTCTTAAAAAAACAAGTACCTATTATTATAATATACTTCATTTTTTATTACCTTTTAAAATAAACCTTATATGATATGAAGTTAAGGTTCGAATTTTAATAAAAAGCTAGCCTAGTCCTGGTAAGTTAAAGGGGATTTCCCCAACTTTAAATGAGGTTGCCATTTTGAGAAGTAATCCAAAGTATTCTGAATTGTAGTTTTTCGCTACGTGTTGCCAGGGTAAATATTAATCTACAAAAATTTTAGTTCAGAAGACAGGAAAAAATCAATTGATATATATATCGTGATATATATCATGATATATATCGATTGATATATATCGGCGAACCTTGGTTCAAACCTTTAAATTTGAGGAGAGATTTTGCGTCTCTTTGTGTGTTCTACCGTCTGTACAATGGGGTGTGTTCAGAGTAGTTGTATGACATGACGCCCATGGCCTCCTTTTATAGTCGCACCGCTCGCTAGGGAATTCATCCTCCCACATTAGAACCGAAGTGGTCGCGTACTGGTCAAGCTGTGGAATGAACTGCCTGTCGAGGTTTTCTCAGGAGACTACAGCATAGGGTTCTTCAAAAAGGGCGTGAAGAGGTTTTTACAGGGTCGGCAACGTGCGTGTGATGCCCCTGGTGTTACAGGTGTTCATAGGCTACGGTAACTGCTTTTCATCAGGCGGGCCGTATGCTCGTTTGGCACTTTAGTGGTATAAAAAATAATAATGAGCCGATTCGCGGGAGATGCTCGCGGCATGTCTTCACTCCCTACACATTGTATAAATGTGTTCGTTTGTGTGTGTTCAGTCGTACGGCAGCCAGAACCAGTACCGCACGGTGTCGCTGATCTCCCGCGAGCAGTTCGAGGCGGCCGTGCCCGCGGAGAGACACGCGAACCCCGCCGAGCCCCCGCCGCCGCCGCCGAGACCCAAACGGGTGAGCTATATTTATTTATTTGTTTGTTTCTTGCCATACTAGACAGATTGCAATCGACATAAACACTATTATAACAGCATAAAATTAGTACAGAGCTACATCATAACCCAAAATTATGTATGTCTTGCGGCTCTTTAATTATTATAATTAATAGCGTGCGCTAGAGATCGCTGCTTTTATGGAACAGCTATAATAGAAGTTTATGAAACTGTTGCTTAAAAGGGTTCTTAAAATACGAGTGTGAGTTTATCACATGAGCCGAAGGCGAATGTGATAATAGCATCACACGAGTTTTTTAAGACCTAATTATGTGCAGTTTCATAGACTACTTTATCTAATATCATGAAATAGAGCATAATAATTTTTTAAATAAAATTGGAAATTAATTTAACAGTTTTATTTCTTAGTTATAAATCCATTTGCAGATCGAGCATGCGTATTATCAGCTATATTAAGCATTAAGCAGGTTACAATGCATTTGCATTACAACCAAGCCCATAACCCAGGGCTGAAGCTGTATCGAAATGGAAAAAAGTTATTTTTCGATACAGTTGTCCATAAAGAGCTGTGTTGATTGGAAGATATCGATGTCTTTTATAGTGATAATAATTTCATTACATTACAAAGTTGATACTGTTGATTGTTGGCACTTGGTGGAACATTATTATCATAATGTTATAATAAAGCACTTGTACTATTCCACGTTATTATATTTAATATTACCGACCGGTATTATCATTACATTACATATATATTACTTACACTATCTGTTACCCGCCTGTTTTATTGCCTTATTTGCCACATTGCTGTCTCTCACATTGCCAAGAGGGGAAGTCAAATTCCAAAAGCTTCTTACTCCTACTAATTTCTTCTGATTAAATTCTTTGTGAGTTCCAAAGCAGCTGTAGTTTTACCCCCGGGACTGCAATGGACTTCACTGTTCATTTTCTTTTTGGTGGTCGCCGCTGTTAATCCTGACTACACAGGAGACATAGCGGGAGGAATTTTTGTATTCAAGTGTTTTTATTTTTATTTTGGGTTTATGCATTCTGCATTTTTTTATTTTTACAATGTAATTACGTTAAAATGAAATGTAAAATTTGTATTTGTTCTCTACTAAAAAATTAGCATTGATAACTTTCATATGCTTTAATATATAATATTGTTAAATACGTAAGAAAACTTTGTTTCTATTTAAATGTAACTAGTATCCAGGGCCATTAACTTTTAACTCATTAAAATAAATGACACTTAACCCCACCTCTAAACCATAGACCATTATTTTTATTTTTAAATGGCCATATACATAAATAGAGACAAGGTTGTCTACCGCCTTAAGTGGTACGCTCACGTCATGCGGCGACCATCAGACCACATGACAAGAACAGTACTTGATATGAGTACCCAGCCCAGAAGATGCGGTAGATCCCGCCTCACATGGATGTCCGTTATTAACAGGGATTTAAAAAACGCTCAATTAACACACCAGACGACCCAGGACAGATCGTCCGGGCAAAGATTGACCACAAGGGCTGACCCAAATATCTTGGATTAAGGCCAGGCAGAAGAAGTTGTATAAATGTGTTAAATGAAATGTCTTTATTTGCTTTACAGCAAATAAAGACACGGTGGATCGAAATAGGTTATATAGGTATAGTGTTTACATACTATAGTTGTAATGTATGTAATATGTGGCAGGCGGAGCAGCCCGAGCAGCAAGGCAGCAAGGCGAAGCGGCCCCGACGCACGGCCAGGTTCTATGCAGCGAACAAGGATCCCCACGCGACCGATGTCATGTGAGTAATATTTTATTTATTTACTTAATACTAAATAATAATACAAATAATAGTACATTATTGAGACCCAAACCGTTGGGTGAGGGTCTTAAGAGAGCCGAGGACGGTAATCATCCATACACACGTAATCATACGACGTTTGTGACACACACTTGTGAATAAAATAATACTATAAAACGAGTTGTGAAAATTTTTTCGCAATGACGGGAAAAGTTAATCAGTTTTCCATTGGCGATCGGCCATAGACTAAAAGAACGAGGTTTCTTTTTTTTTTGCTTTTCGCGGATTGCGTTTTAGCCACGTACAAAATGGGAAATTTTAAGCTTTCTTTATTACAGACAAAACAAAAATTCTATTTGAGTGAAAGTTTTATTTATCAAACACGTACAAGTTGAAATTTTCATGCAACTCGTATTTAAATATATCTATTTAAAATTCACGTAAAAAATATTGAAGGAGATTAATGGATGTATTTTTCATTTAGAACTAGCAGAAAGCACAAGACCCGGCACAGCCTCAACCCGCCCGTGGAGCACCATGTCGGGTGGATCATGGACATCCGCGAGCACAGGCCCAGGACGCAGAGCACTGGGTCAGTATTACATTTCTAACGAAGATGGGATAGTAGTTTCTAGACAATTTACACAGCGCCATCTAGTCCCAAATTAAGCGCAAAGCTTGTGTTATGGGTACTAGATAACTACTGATAAATATACTTAATATACATTTTTTTTTGTGTAAATACATACTTATATTATATAGAAACGCCCAGACCAAGAGAAACAGACATGTTCATGCACACAAATGTTTACCTTGATCGAACCCGCGAACTCGGAGTCAAAGTGGCCATTGCTAACCATTATACCACCGAGCTCGTCAAAGTAATTATTTTAGAGTATATTTATTTATCCACTTACATGATATCTTAACAGGTTAACAACCCAATGCGATAGTGCAGGCAAAAATTATATGTACATAACAAACATTCATGTAAACAAAGTGAAGATACAATTACATATAACATAATATTCAGACACCCACATTTTACAATTCATTATTGTCATCATTCATTCATTCATATATGTTATTACTAATGTCGAATAAAATATTGTCTATGTTCTTCGATCATTAATATAACGCGGTTCATTAAAGAAAGGAAACTCTTAAATAGCGGCGCTCATCATGTTCTCTCGCTCGTCACACTAGTGCCGTCTATACTCACTCTCGCGCGTACTATCTGTCAACGCAAGTACAAGCCGCCATTTAAGGTTCCTTTCTTTAATGAACCGGGTTATACTAGTAGTAGGTGCACAATGAGGAAAGCAGAAGATGACATGAATCTTACTTATTTATGAGCGATATTAAACGTAATCATAACTTACAAGGTGCATTATATATCCGTCGAAATACACATCATTTCCACGGGAACGAAATTACGGGCATCTTCTAGTACTATAGTATTTATTACATAAAAAATAAAATAAAATAGTTTTTGACGTGACAACGTCTTATAATTCGATGGAGCCGGCTGCACGCACGAAAAAACATGACTCATGCGGCGTTACCTCGCTCTGAGGCGTTCCATTAAAATTTTCTTTTAAAAAATGCAAACATTCCATCAGTATTTTCTTATGACGTTGTCACGTTTAGGGATTGCAATCCGGCATCATTTTCAGTCCGGCCGGATCCGACCCGATTCCCATCGATCCGGCCGGATCCGACCGGATCCGGCCAGATTGATCAAATCAGGATGATTTTCGCTTTTCAATTCAAAATGAACTGTTAGTAAGTGAATCAAGTGTCATGTACATACTTTATATAGGTAGTTTATAAAAAATATATAAAATCAATTTTATTTCTAATCTAATGGTAAGATTAGACAACGAGCAAATAATTAAAATCTAGTAGTTTATGTAACAAGTAAAATTTTAACGATGTATCGACTAACGAATAGCTCAGTCTTCCTAGATTTCACTTTCACAGATAGATCCATTATTTTAGTAAGTAACTTTGAATCTGTCTAAAGAATGGCACAATTATCACAATAATGAGTTTGTTTTATAATTACAACTCTTTAGTTTAATCAGCTTACGATAAATAATTATTTTAAGTAGAATTTTAAGTAATAATTGTCTTAATATTCATTATAGGTATATTATACGAAAATCATTTTTATTTTGTAAAAAAGGATCGTAGAAAATAAATAGTGTTAATTGTGACACCACGCGCAATGCATTTAAAGTACCTACTCATGCAGCAGATCTATTATTTTGCCAAAAATTGCTAGCACCGGATCCGTAGTACGGATCCGGTATATTAGTGCCGGATCCGGTAACCGTTTAATAATGCCGGATCCGCCGGTTTACCGGATCCGGTTTTCCGGATTGCAATCCCTAGTCACGTTCAACTATCGTCAATAAACCGACTTACAGACAACCGATTTTTTTCTTTAGCTAGTAGTAGCACAGTATAAGTACAGTAGCCACTCCCTGTCGCTCTCTCGTGTCCATCTCACCTCCCCTCTGAGATAAATCTCGAACGGTTTGTATTGTTACGAGCTAGGGTTCTAGATTTGGATGTAAAATGCCAATTCAAATTCAAATTCAAATGATTTATTTTGCTAAAAACATATGTACAGAATATAGGTGTTGATATTGTCGCGGTCCTGTCTCGAATCATCTAGAATGGAGCCTCCTAGAATAGTCGCCGCATACTTCGCTGCAAGCAATAATGACCCGTATGTCTATTGTCATAAGGTTCATAACACTATGACATGAAAATGTTCGAGACTGGTCGAGGCACGTTAACGATGTGTACCGATGGGAAGTACATGCATGTACATACGGGAACATTCGAGAACCCTTGCCGGCGGATATAAATAGCGACCGCCGCGGCGTATAGGCAGTTCAGTTTGGACTTCGGAAGAGTAAACTTCGAGCGAATCTACCTGCGAGACAAGCGATAACCTACGACCTCAGTGATACTATTGGACTTCGATTTGACCTGCGATTTGGAATCTTCGTGTGGACTTCGTGTTGTAAAGACCTGCAGACCAGACCCTGCGTGAATAAATCCTTGCAAGTTGTCATTGGCGTTTTACATCCAAATCCAGAACCCTAGCTCGTAACAATATGAATAGAAGATCCATTATGTTCTGCCTTTTGTAACAATTTGGGCATGCAAAATGTCAAAAGGAATAGCAAAACTAATTAAATTCATTATCAATATCATGTCAAGTAGTTCTCATAGTCTTTATATAGATCATAGAAAGAATATTTATTGTTTACATAATATGTCAAATTTATAAATAATTTTAATATCAAATTTACATTCAGTTTATGTCAAATTGTATAAATTTATTAAGGGAGTAGAAACATTTCTCAATTAGCCAGTTATGCAATTTAGTTTTGAATTGTGCGACGGGTAGCTCCGTACATTTTTATTAACTATACTTAGTTTCTTTCCGTGTACACACAGCTTATTGCCAACTCTACTTCTTTGATCCCTTGTACGAACGTCTTTATTTTTTGGAAAGAATTCGGGGTTTTGCTTTGCAAATATTGTTATTTGTTTTATGTACATGCCAATGACAACTTGCAAGGATTTATTCACGCAGGGTCTACTCTGCAGGTCTTCACGACACGAAGATTCCAAATCGAAGTCCAATAGTATCGCTGAAGTCGTAGGTCATGACTTGTCTCGCAGGTAGAAGTTTACTCTTCCGAAGTCCAAACTGAACTGCCCTATGCGCCGCGGGGTCGCTATTTATATCCGCCGGGCAAGGGTTTCCGAATATTCTCGTGTGTACATGTATGTACTTCCCTTCGGTAAGACATCGTAATGTGTCACGTACATTTTCATGTCATAGTGTTATGAACCTTACGGCAGTAGACATACGGGTCATTATTGCTTGCAGCGAAGTATGCGGCGACTATTCTAGACGGTTTCATTCTAGTAGATGATTCGCGACAGGACCGCGACAGTATTATATATTGTTAATTGATTCAGGTGTTATTTTGCGGATGTGAAATTTACAGGCAATTTTATCTACACTACTTTGCGTGCTTCCGCCACCAATTATTTCATTTATGATGCAGGGTGTATCAGACGAGCTCGGTTGCATAGCGCGTTAATGACGCGGCTTCGACACCAACGCTCGTGGGTTCGATTCCCACATAGGACAAACATTTGTGTGCATGAACATGTCTGTTTGTCTTGGTCTGGATGTTTTCTATGTAACATAAGTATGTATTTACAAAAAAAAATGTATTTACGTATGTTTATCAGACGTCTAGTACCCATAACACAAGCTTCGCTTACTTTGGGGCTAGATGGTACTGTGTAATTTGTCTGACAATATTTATTTATTTATTTATATTGTGTGTATGGTGTCGTGTGTAAAAAAAAAGAATAAAAAAAAAAAGATTTTAAGTAGGGTTATATGGTGATGGTTATATGGCAAAGAACCCCATCACCATATAAATGCAAAAGGAAATTACTATACACGAACAAGTTATATAAACAGAAGTTGGAGAGTGCTCACGGATATGTCTCTCGAAGGTTGCACTGGACCTTTACGTCAAGGACCTCTTGGATGCTCGATTCAGGGTTGCTGGGCTTGTACGTTCTCAATAAAAAAAAACAGAGTTACAAATTACATTATTTATTCAATAATGGGATAAGTCCGCACTACCGGGACGCGGAGACGATACGCGCGCACTGATTCTACTTGGCCATAGCAAAAAAGACGAAACGTGTGTGCACACTTACGTGGAGCCGCTGGAAGAGGGGAAGATGGAACTCCTTGGCATCGTCGCGTGCAGATATCGCACGCGACACGATCGGTCCTCCCAAACCAATCGACCTTCGGAGAAACTAAACGAGGGTCGTCGTCGCTTAATAGCACCACGCCATCGCGTGACACCGGGAAGGGTCGGAACGGAAATATGCCCGCCACCGACTGCTATATGACGATTGTATTAGCTGCCGTCCAAAGATATGTCCTGTTCCAAGGACCAGAGCCAGGATGTCTTCCGATCCAATTCCTCTAACCACTTATTACATTTTCTTTGTTCCACTTACATGATCACGTCCGAGTTCAATCTGACAGTCTGTCTATAATGTTGCCAGTCCTTAAGTCACAACACATAAAAACAAACCATAGATATGATGGTCTATATAAAACGCGATAATTGGTACATAAATTATTGTTACAATTTCGTCGACCACCTTTTAATGTGTGATGACAATCTCGGCTCGCTAAGTGTCTACACATTATCAACTCAACCAAGATCACGAGAGAATCGATCAAGAATATAATTACTCATTAACGACTACATTGCGTAGTGGAAAATATAGCAACACTATTCACCAAAGATATGTCCTGTTCCAAGGACCAGAGCCAGGATGTCTTCCGATCCAATTCCTCTAACCACTTATTACATTTTCTTTGTTCCACTTACATGATCACGTCCGAGTTCAATCTGACAGTCTGTCTATAATGTTGCCAGTCCTTAAGTCACAACACATAAAAAGGAACCATAGATATGATGGTCTATATAAAACGCGATAATTGGTACATAAATTATTGTTACAATTTCGTCGACCACCTTTTAATGTGTGATGACAATCTCGGCTCGCTAAGTGTCTACACATTATCAACTCAACCAAGATCACGAGAGAATCGATCAAGAATATAATTACTCATTAACGACTACATTGCGTAGTGGAAAATATAGCAACACTGTCGCCACACTAAAACGCCGCGCGAATAATGGTGACACATGTCAGTGACATGTGACAGTGACAATACCGTCTTGTAAATAAACCCTAATTACAGCAATGCGATACCAATTATATGATAAATATAATTGTACGCTACAATACCCCTCCTCCACGGAAGAGGATTACCCGTAATCCGGCACAGCCGGGGTAACCGGAAAAATTTGACTACCGCTATACTTTTCGTTCGTTCACAAACTGGAATAAACTAATTCAATAGTTGATACTATTGTTAGTATAAGTATTTAGGTGTTTGTATTTACATTTCTCCAAGATGGCAGATGGAAACAGTGATAGTTCTAAGGTACCGGGTGAAGCCCATCCCAACGTAACTTTTAGGAGTCAAAATAAGAATAACACTGAATATGAAACGCCACCGGAGCACAGTGAGGACACTGTTGGTCCATCACGTTCTGAATACCTTTCAGACAAAGTATTGTTGGTAACCCGTGATGACAATCTCCGGTCGTTAAACCTTAAATACACAGGTGACTCAAATGTTACGGATTTCTTCTTGCGTATTGACGATTGCATGCGTAGTAGGGAATTGCCCGAGCAGAAGATACTCCGGTGTTTTTCAGACTTATTAAGCGGTAATGCCTTAGATTACTATAGGACAATCCGCGACTTTGTTCATTTTCTTGCAGACTTAGAATCTAAATAGTTCATATGCAATAATAAGTAAATATTGGAGCGAAGTGCGCTAACGGTTCTGAAGTTAAGGTAGTAGGCATATTGACTTTACCAGTTAATTTCAAGGGTCGATTTTGAGCATTTCATTTTTTTTTTTAATTTAACTAATTCACAGTCTTTATGTGAGGCTTGTGAACCTTTACCCAATAGTTTGTTAAAGAAATAATAGTTCTTTTTAGTTCACAGAGGATACACAATGATACCTCAAATTCAATTATTTTTGGACATTTCTGTTAACATTAATACTAGTTGTACACCATACTTTTTGGCTAAAGGTCATGAGATAGTCGCGGATGGTGAACTGCATATATTGTGTGGCACCAGATTCGTTAGACAATCTTCAACTCGCTACTAGGCATAATAAAGCTTCAGCCTTAGATGAACTTGCAGATATTTTCCAACGTGTAAGTGCTGCCTTAACCAAGGCATACAAACAGATCGTTCACAAGTATAGCCTGCGCCGCCTAGAGCTCTGGTTAGGCGTTGGTGATATTATGTGGATGAGAAACTTTGTACAGTCAATAGCAGCCAAGTTCTTCGGTGCTAAACTGGCATCACAGTCTGTCAAACGCAAAATTGTTGACAAACTATATGATGTTGTTTATCAGTTGGAGGACTTCAATACAGGTCCTATAGGTAAATATCATGTCAAGGACATTATAAAAACGCCATAAGGTGTGTAACATAGATGTGTCCCTATACTGGTGTTGTTACCCTATGTATCTATATTGTCATTACACCTTTATTATTTTTGTACCTGCATAGGTATAGGTCCACATTGACAATGTTTATTTTTGGATTTATCTTCAACTTTACTCATATTCATGGAAAATAAGTTTGAAAGATAGAATTTTTTGTTCAACGAGGAAAAATTTTTTTTTCACCGATGAAAATTTTATTCTTATAATTGACTTTTTTGCTTTTGCTTATGTAACTACACATGGCAAGGATTCTAAATCCGTTTTTCTGATCAATTTAGGATCAATACTTTAGTCAGAATATCGAAAACTGTGTTTTCAATTTTTCAACGATGAAAAATTTTTTTTCAAAGTTGACTTTTTTGCTTTTGCTTATGTAACTACACATAGCAGGGATGCTAAATCCGTTTTTCTGATCAATTTTGGATCAGTACTTTGGCCAAAATATGGAAAACTGTGTTTTCAATTTATTTGTGATATCACACTTTTTGTTTTATTTCAACAATCTTTGTATTGTTTGGGTACCCATGGATCTTGTCTAGTGGGAAAACGCTTGTTTCGTAGGTTTTCTACCATTTCCGGTTGCAAAACAATTGAAATTAAGTTTTTTTTCCTAACTAATTTTTTCTGACCTTTGTCTTAAATTTTTTTTTTGTTCTTCTTATTGAGATGACTCTAATAGGTAATTGCCTGTTGCAGTCACTTCAGTATGAAGAATCCTTGCATTCCGTCACATCAGATTCTTTCTGATAGGAGGCACGTTGTGGGATATAATACAGTACGCACACCAGCGACTGTTCATATTCACATCCCAACAGGGCTCGCGACTTGTTGTGGATATTAGAAGAGTCATTACTCTTACTTTGCATTATTATTAGTATGTAGGTTACTCATTGGCCTAGCTAACCAATGCAGTCATTTAGCTTTAGGATCTTAGATATACCGTTAATTCTAGATAGGTTAGTGGTTCCGATATGAAACCTCTCCAATAGTATTAGTATAGTGGTAGTCAAATTTTTCCGGTTACCCCGGCTGTGCCGGATTACGGGTAATCCTCTTCCGTGGAGGAGGGGTATTGTAGCGTACAATTATATTTATCATATAATTGGTATCGCATTGCTGTAATTAGGGTTTATTTACAAGACGGTATTGTCACTGTCACATGTCACTGACATGTGTCACCATTATTCGCGCGGCGTTTTAGTGCGGCGACAGTGTTGCTATATTTTCCACTACGCAATGTAGTCGTTAATGAGTAATTATATTCTTGATCGATTCTCTCGTGATCTTGGTTGAGTAGATAATGTGTAGACACTTAGCGAGCCGAGATTGTCATCACACATTAAAAGGTGGTCGACGAAATTGTAACAATAATTTATGTACCAATTATCGCGTTTTATATAGACCATCATATCTATGGTTCCTTTTTATGTGTTGTGACTTAAGGACTGGCAACATTATACACGGACTGTGAGATTGAACTCGGACGTGAACATGTAAGTGGAAAAAAGAAAATGGAATAAGTGGTTAGGGGAATTGGATCGGAAGACATCCTGGCTCTGGTCCTTGGAACAGGACATATCTTTGGACGGCAGCTAATACAATCGTCACATAACAGTCGGTGGCGGGCATATTTCCGTTCCGACCCTTCCCGGTGTCACGCGATGGCGTGGTGCTAAGCGACGACGACCCTCGTTTAGTTTCTCCGAAGGTCGATTGGTTTGGGAGGACCGATCGTGTCACGTGCGATATCTGCACGCGACGATGCCAAGGAGTTCCACCTTCCCCTCTTCCAGCGGCTCCACGTAAGTGTGCACACACGTTTCGTCTTTTTTTGCTATGGCCAAGTAGAATCAGTGCGCGCGTATCGTCTCCGCGTCCCGGTAGTGCGGACTTATCCCATTATTGAATAAATAATGTAATTTGTAACTCTGTTTTTTTTATTGAGAACGTACAAGCCCAGCAACCCTGAATCGAGCATCCAAGAGGTCCTTGACGTAAAGGTCCAGTGCAACCTTCGAGAGACATATCCGTGAGCACTCTCCAACTTCTGTTTATATAACTTGTTCGTGTATAGTAATTTCCTTTTGCATTTATATGGTGATGGGGTTCTTTGCCATATAACCATCACCATATAACCCTACTTAAAATCTTTTTTTTTTATTCTTTTTTTTTACACACGACAATTTTTTTTTTATTCTTTTTTTTTACACACGACAATGGCGCCCGAACTATATAATTAGCTTTTAAAACTTGTTAAATTAACTCAAATGTTCATGGTTGCTTGGTTTGTGAACGGTAAATTTTGTTACAAAATTTAAATTTCATTATTTTTTTGTTTGGTCAAATACTTGATGTTATTTGTGCTATTGTAAAGTTTTATGCTGTTAGTGGGATGTATTTCAGCCGTTGTCAGCTACTATTTACATATTTTTTGGTAAATATATCACTATTTTGTTTCTTGTTGAAATCTGCCATACTTAACCTATAATTTTAATTGCAATATCGGTTTGTGATTGTATGAACAGTTAATACAGGTCTATTTAGTGATAAGAAGTGTGTACAAGTACTATATTTCTTAATTATCATGTTATGTTATGGTCGTTCATCATTTAAACACATAATTTTTGACTAACTTTGTTTACATACCGTGTTAAGGTCATTGACTTTAAACATATGTTAGTACTATGTATTAATTTTGTTTCTGTATGCATACTGCTCACAAACTTGAATAAACTAATTCAATAGTTGATATTATTGTTAGTATAAGTATTTAGGTGTTTGTATTTACATTTCTCCAAGATGGCAGATGGAAACAGTGATAGTTCTAAGGTACCGGGTGAAGCCCATCCCAACGTAACTTTTAGGAGTAAAAATAAGAATAATACTGAATATGAAACGCCACCGGAGCACAGTGAGGACACTGTTGGTCCATCACGTTCTGAATACCTTTCAGACAAAGTGTTGTTTGTAACCCGTGATGACAATCTCCGGTCGTTAAACCTTAAATACACAGGTGACTCAAATGTTACGGATTTCTTCTTGCGTATTGACGATTACATGCGTAGTAGGGAATTGCCCGAGCAGAAGATACTCCGGTGTTTTTCAGACTTATTAAGCGGTAATGCCTTAGATTACTATAGGACAATCCGCGACTCTGTTCGTTCTCTTGCAGACTTAGAATCTAAATTTAAATCATTCTTTTTATTAGAAGATAATGACTTTCTTTTGGAACGGAAGATTAGGAATCATACTCAGGCTCCTAACCAACCTGTTAATTTATTTTTATTAGAGATGTTGACGATGAACTCAAGGCTGACTCATCCTCTTTCAGAGAGCATCCTTATAGAGGTCATCATGCATAACATGTTGCCTTCTTATGCCCAACTGTTGGCACTTAACACCATTGATAGCACCGATCAGTTGCTTGCTTTAAGCAAACGCTATGAACGTTTTGTTAACATTCCTTCGAATAGCCACCAGGCTAAGACTGACAAACATCATAAGTCTGTCACAGTAGTTAACTCACAGCGCCAAGCACCTGACACACAGTATAAGTGCTTGAAATGCAAGAAAGTAGGTCATTCATACAAACAATGTAAGGCTATTCGTGGAATTGTTTGTTTCAAGTGTGGTAACAAAGGTATACTGACTTATGCTTGTCCCAAGTGCAATGGAACATCTAAAGCTGACTCGCCTCCAACACCTAACCAAAAAAACTAGTGCGTTCAGGAATGTCTAGGACTAAATCCAATTTGCAACACCTCGGTACAGTCATTCCTGACATCTCAACTTTTGATGGTGATAATAGACTTTATTTAGATTTCTTGGTGGGTGATACTGCTTTACATGGTTTGTTGGATACTGGGGCTAATCTCTCTATTATTGGCAATGATTTTCATAATTCTTTGCTTCATTTGGGTTTTTCCTTAGATAAAGTTAATATGGGAGCGAAGTGCGCTAACGGTTCTGAAGTTAAGGTAACAGGCAGAATGACTTTACCAGTTAATTTCAAGGGTCGGATTTTGAGCATTTCATTTTTGGTTGTTCCGGATATTACTAATGATATAATTTTGGGCATGGATTTTATTCATGATTTTGGAATTTTAAATTTTTTAAATTTAACTAATTCACAGTCCTTATGTGAGGCTAGTGAACCTTTACCTGATAGTGTTTGCGCTATCGTTCCTTTTAGTGAACTTTCATCTTTAGAGTCTATAGAGTTAAACAAAATTATAAATAAATTCAAATCTATATCTACTGAGGAAAAAGGTTTGGGTAAAACCAACATCATTGAACATAGGATCATAACAACAGGACCACCTATTAAACAAAGGTACTATCCTTTGTCGCCAGCTAAGCTGAAGGCTTTAAATGAAGAAGTTGACAGGATGCTTCAGTTGGATGTGATAGAACCATCTAAATCACCTTGGTCAAATCCTGTTGTCATGACACCTAAAAAGGATGGTTCACTAAGATTTTGTTTAGATGCTAGAAAATTAAATGATGTCACTGTTAAAGACTCGTATCCATTGCCATATATTAGTTCTATCTTGGACAATCTTAAGGGAGCTCGTTATTTAACTTCGATTGACCTATCAGCTGCTTATTGGCAGATAGCTCTTTGTGACTCTGACAATACTGATGGCAACGGCACATCATGTCAGAAGACTGCTTTTGTAGTACCCAATCGAGGTTTGTTCCAGTTTAAGCGTATGAGCTTTGGCTTGTGCAATGCAGGTTCTGATATGCAGCGCCTCATTGATTCCTTATTTCATCATAAATATGGTGATAAAATCTTTGGATATTGTGATGATTTGTTAGTGGCTACTAAGTCATTTTCCGAACATTTATCTATTTTAGAAGAAGTGTTTGAAGCTTTGAAAAAAGCAGGTTTGACCATTAATTTTAGCAAGTGTGAGTTTTGCAAACCACAGTTGCAATATTTAGGCTATGTTGTTGGTTCTCAGGGTCTACAGACCGATGAAAAGAAATTAGAGTGTGTTAGGAATTTTCCTACTCCTACCACAGCCCGTCAGCTTCGTGCTTTTATAGGATTATGTTCTTATTACCGTCGATTTGTCAAAAACTTTTCCACTATTGTCGCTCCAATGACAGCTCTAATAGGGAAAAAGAAGGGTAAGGAAGCAATTGCATGGAGTGAGGAGGCTGAAAAATCTTTTTTAGCCCTTAAAGATGCCCTCACCCAAGCCCCAGTGCTGTCCTGTCCTGATTTTTCGTTGCCATTCCAAATACACACTGATGCGTCGTCAGTAGGTCTCGGGAGCGTACTCACTCAGGAAATAGACGGTACGGAGCACCCTATTGCCTTTCATTCTCGCTTACTGTCGAAGACAGAACGCAATTATAGCACTACAGAGCGCGAGCTGTTGGCTGTGGTCGATTCTGTGAATCATTTTCGTCCCTATATTGAGGGGAGTCACTTCATTTTGGTCACTGACCACATGTGCCTCAAATGGTTGAAAACCCTGAACAACCCTTCGGGTCGTCTAGCTCGTTGGGCTATGCAGTTAGCATGCTTCGACTTTGAGATTCGTCATAGAAAGGGCAGTTTGCACGTTGTACCTGATGTATTGTCTAGGGTTCAACTTAATGCGGTCTCATTTACAGGCGGTAGTACTTCTAACGATGAATGGTATAATCGACTATTTAAAAATGTCGAGTCTAATCCAATTTTTCATAAAAATTATCAAATTAAAGATAATATCTTATATAGATATTCTAAACCTTCCTCTAAATTGCATGAGGACACTTCTTGGAAAATTGTTATACCTCATGACTTGGTACAGGAGTGTATAAAGGAACATCATGAGATTAATGCCATACATCCTGGCACATTTAAAACTTTGGCCAAAATTAAAGCTGTTTACTTTTGGAAAAATATGTATGCTGATATTAAGAACTATGTGGCCAGTTGTGAGAAATGCAAATGCTATAAGCATTCTAATAATATACCACATGGCCACATGACCAACCAGAAACAAGTCGATCGTCCCATGCATACATTATCTATTGATACCATCGGTCCATTAGCTAAATCTTACTCTGGCCATATTTACATTCTTTCTATAGTAGATGTTTTTACTAAATTCTGTTGGCTTCATCCACTCCGTACAGCTACTACCAAAACTGTAACATCTTTTATTGAGTCCGAAATTTTGTTAAAGGAAGGCACTCCGTGTGTTATTATTTGTGATAATGCTACTATTTTTCAAAGTAAAGAGTTCAAAAATTTCTGCTCTAAACATTCCATACCTAAAATTTTTTATAATGCTTACTATGCGCCTCAATCTAATACGGTGGAGCGCTATAATCAAACTGTTCAAACCTGTCTTTCACTTCTGGTTGAGGATGATCAACGGAATTGGTCTAAATATATACCTCAAATTCAACTATTTTTGAACACTTCGGTTAACATTGCTACTGGTTATACACCATACTTTTTGGCAAAAGGTCGTGAGATAGTCGCGGATGGTGAACTGCATACATTGCGTGGCACTACACCAGATTCGTTAGACAATCTTCAACTCGCTACTAGGCATAATAAAGCTTCAGCCTTAGATGAACTTGCAGATATTTTCCAACGTGTAAGCACTGCCTTGACCAAGGCGTACAAACAGAATGCCCACAGATATAACCTGCGCCGCCGAGAGCTCCGGTTAAGCGTTGGTGATATTGTGTGGAGGCGAAACTTTGTACAGTCAAACGCAGCCAAATTCTTCTCAGCTAAACTGGCACCACGGTTTGTCAAATGCAAAATTGTTGACAAACTATCTGATGTTGTTTATCAGTTGGAGGACTTCAATACAGGTTCTATAGGTAAATATCATGTCAAGGACATTATAAAAACGCCATAAGGTGTGTAACATAGATGTGTCCCTATACTGGTGTTGTTACCCTATGTATCTATATTGTCATTACACCTTTATTATTTTTGTACCTGCATAGGTATAGGTCCACATTGACAATGTTTATTTTTGGATTTATCTTCAACTTTACTCATATTCATGGAAAATAAGTTTGAAAGATAGAATTTTTTGTTCAACGAGGAAAAATTTTTTTTTCACCGATGAAAATTTTTTTCTCATAATTGACTTTTTTGCTTTTGCTTATGTAACTACACATGGCAAGGATTCTAAATCCGTTTTTCTGATCAATTTAGGATCAGTACTTTAGTCAGAATATCGAAAACTGTGTTTTCAATTTTTCAACGATGAAAAATTTTTTTTCAAAGTTGACTTTTTTGCTTTTGCTTATGCAACTACACATAGCAGGGATTCAAAATCCGTTTTTCTGATCAATTTTGGATCAGTACTTTGGCCGAAATCTGGAAAACTGTGTTTTCAATTTATTTGTGATATCACACTTTTTGTTTTATTTCAACAATCTTTGTATTGTTTGGGTACCCATGGATCTTGTCTAGTGGGAAAACGCTTGTTTCGTAGGTTTTCTACCATTTCCGGTTGCAAAACAATTGAAATTAAGTTTTTTTTCCTAACTAATTTTTTCTGACCTTTGTCTTAAATGTTTTTTGGTTCTTCTTATTGAGATGACTCTAATAGGTAATTGCCTGTTGCAGTCACTTCAGTATGAAGAATCCTTGCATTCCGTCACATCAGATTCTTTCCGATAGGAGGCACGTTGTGGGATATAATACAGTACGCACACCAGCGACTGTTCATATTCACATCCCAACAGGGCTCGCGACTTGTTGTGGATATTAAAAGAGTCATTACTCTTACTTTGCATTATTATTAGTATGTAGGTTACTCATTGGCCTAGCTAACCAATGCAGTCATTTAGCTTTAGGATCTTAAATATACCGTTAATTCTAGATAGGTTAGTGGTTCCGATATGAAACCTCTCCAATAGTATTAGTATAGTGGTAGTCAAATTTTTCCGGTTACCCCGGCTGTGCCGGATTACGGGTAATCCTCTTCCGTGGAGGAGGGGTATTGTAGCGTACAATTATATTTATCATATAATTGGTATCGCATTGCTGTAATTAGGGTTTATTTACAAGACGGTATTGTCACTGTCACATGACATTGACACTTGTCACCATTATTCGCGCGGCGTTTTAGTGCGGCGACAGTGTTGCTATATTTTCCACTACGCAATGTAGTCGTTAATGAGTAATTATATTCTTGATCGATTCTCTCGTGATCTTGGTTGAGTTGATAATGTGTAGACACTTAGCGAGCCGAGATTGTCATCACACATTAAAAGGTGGTCGACGAAATTGTAACAATAATTTATGTACCAATTATCGCGTTTTATATAGACCATCATATCTATGGTTCCTTTTTATGTGTTGTGACTTAAGGACTGGCAACATTATACACGGACTGTGAGATTGAACTCGGACGTGAACATGTAAGTGGAAAAAAGAAAATGGAATAAGTGGTTAGGGGAATTGGATCGGAAGACATCCTGGCTCTGGTCCTTGGAACAGGACATATCTTTGGACGGCAGCTAATACAATCGTCACATAACAGTCGGTGGCGGGCATATTTCCGTTCCGACCCTTCCCGGTGTCACGCGATGGCGTGGTGCTAAGCGACGACGACCCTCGTTTAGTTTCTCCGAAGGTCGATTGGTTTGGGAGGACCGATCGTGTCACGTGCGATATCTGCACGCGACGATGCCAAGGAGTTCCACCTTCCCCTCTTCCAGCGGCTCCACGTAAGTGTGCACACACGTTTCGTCTTTTTTTGCTATGGCCAAGTAGAATCAGTGCGCGCGTATCGTCTCCGCGTCCCGGTAGTGCGGACTTATCCCATTATTGAATAAATAATGTAATTTGTAACTCTGTTTTTTTTATTGAGAACGTACAAGCCCAGCAACCCTGAATCGAGCATCCAAGAGGTCCTTGACGTAAAGGTCCAGTGCAACCTTCGAGAGACATATCCGTGAGCACTCTCCAACTTCTGTTTATATAACTTGTTCGTGTATAGTAATTTCCTTTTGCATTTATATGGTGATGGGGTTCTTTGCCATATAACCATCACCATATAACCCTACTTAAAATCTTTTTTTTTTTATTCTTTTTTTTTACACACGACAATGGGTATGTGTTTGTGTACATAAGCGCGTACATAACATGGTAATAATATAATGAGTGTGTATGCAGGTCATCCCTGGGCACGTCTCCCACGCTGGGTTCCTCGGTGGGTTCAGTACCCCAGTCGCTGCCAGCGTTCCACCACCCCAGCCACGGCCTCCTGCGGGAGAACCACTTCACGCAGCAGGCCTACCACAAGTACCACTCCAGGTGCCTCAAAGGTAATACCGCTGACGACTAAAAATACTCTAATAATAACTATTCTAGCCCACTGGGCCGAAATGGAGGTTGAGTGGAGGGAGTAGATTCGTTGAGAGTATGTTCGTCACTAGTGCTATAAATAAGTAACGTGACATTCATCACTACATAGTATAAAACAAAGTCGCTTTCTCTGTCCCTATGTCCCCATGTATGCTTAAATCTTTGAAACTACGCAACGGATTATGATGCGGTTTTTTTTAATAGATAGAGTGATTCAACTGGAAAGTTTATATGTATAATATATGCATAACATAGTAGAAAAACACTGATAATTTAGAGGTTTCTAATGTGATGTCGTAAATAAACACACTTTTTTGCTCTTTCATTGCAAACGCTGGCTGAACCCAACGAGATAGATCAAAATAATGTAGTACAGTATTGTTCACCTTAAAATGGTCTACAAAAAAGTTCGCGATGGTATATGTCTATCTCTTAGTGGTAACACACAATAACCGTTATTTTATCCTTTGCTTTTTACAAGAAATAATGCCTTATTTACGAAGCGATTTTAAGCAATACAGAATTAATCCTTATCCAATTAAGTACCTTAAATACATTGCGCATTTAATATAGATCAATATGGCCCTTCACAGCATGTAATTTAAATGAATAGTTTAGAAGATATTACACATTTAAAATGCAGGGACATAACGGCTGTGGCGGTACCGGCCGCGGAGCCGGCGGCGTGTGCCTATAACTGGGGAAGGACTGGATAGGACAAAGCGCAAAGACCTTCTGTAGTACATTTAGTATCAGCATTGCACCCGTGCGAAGCCGGGGCGGGTCGCTAGTAAACTATAATTGTTTGTATAAAACATCGATCAGGCCTCCCCAACCCGTCTGGCCAGCGTGGGAAGTGTAGGCCAAATCCTCCTTCTGTCTGGGACGGACGAGAGAGGGTCGTGCTCCTGTAGTGGAGACTAAAATGACATGATGATGATGATGATGATTTATTTGTTCAGAACGCAAGAAGCTCGGCATCGGTCAGTCGCAGGAGATGAACACGCTGTTTAGGTTCTGGTCGTTCTTCCTGCGGGACCACTTCAACAGGACTATGTACAATGAGTTCAGGTACGCAACCGTCACGCATTAATTTTGTTTCTTCATTTTCATTTTTTCCTGCGACTTCATTTATTTATTTAGTGATGAAACGAATTCGCGAATATTCGCTTGAATTGTCATATTCACATGCGCATTAATGTTTGAATATTTTTCGAATATGAACCAATCAATCAATCATTTATTTGAACGTGAAAGAAAAATACAGAATGCCAATACAATATTAAACAATTATAAATATTTTTTGAAAAATGGAAAAATTCACCTGCCCCCCTAGGTGGGATTAATAATATACAATATTAAACAAATACTATTCATTTCTTTTCTTTTCATGCAATGGATTTTCATACAACTTTACGTTTCGGATTTTTTTTTGTATTTTCTCAGAATCAGAATTGTTTGTGGAATTCAGTTGGATAAAGATCTTAATTTTTCAATGTGTAGGTCCTTTGTATTCAGTCTGTTATCAGGCGTACAAATATACATCACTCCTATTGTTAGGGTAGTAAGTAGAGATTACCAAGCAAGTGTATTAAGAAAAAACCTTTTTTGCAGGACGTTAGCAAACGAAGATGCAGCTGAAGGCTTCCGTTACGGACTGGAATGCCTGTTCAGGTTCTATTCGTATGGTCTAGAACGCAAGTTCCGCCCGGAACTGTATCAGGACTTCCAGCACGAGACCATGGCTGACTACGAGAAAGGTAACGGTTTTGTGAATTTTCGAAAGATAGGAAAGCATTCTATAATCCAAAGGGCATTGTGATGAATTCAAAGTCAGAGTTATAGTATCAGAATAGCCTTATCAGTTTGGTGCCGGAGTACGAAAGCCAACCTCACTTGTACGAAGTTCACCCTGCTGATAAAGTAAAGAGGCTCCGGCAAATGAAGTGTAAGACTAATACCCTACTGGAAAAGTACTTCCTCACAAATGACCGCAGTCAAATAAATTCTAGAGGCTCCACTTACGGCCTATACTTCTTTTTTTTTTTAAATGAAATTTTGAACTTTTGAAAAATACATTTTTCACATTTTTTTAATGTTTTCAGGTCAGCTATACGGTTTGGAGAAGTTCTGGGCGTTTTTGAAATACTACAAACACGCCGGCGCTCTACAAGTCGAGCCCAAGCTACAGGGATACGTCTCCAAGTTCAAAAGCGTCGAAGATTTTAGGGTGCTAGAGGTAACTATAACTGCCTTTTTACTCGGTGCTTGGTTAAGGAAATTCATCCTCACACATTGGAGCCCAACCGGTCACGTACTGTGCGGTTCCAGAGAAGTTTACATAGAATTATATACTTTATACCTAAAATATTCATTGTTTTTTTAAGATTTTTTGTAGCACCCCTTCCCCCAAATCACGTGTATTTTATGAAAATACACGTGATTTGGGGGAGGGGGGAGTCGACTATTTAAAAATGCAAAAAAATATGACGTGATTTAAGGACGGCCCCATATAAGCACGTGTTTGTCCCCCGCAGCCTCAGCTGAACGAGTTGCTGGCGTCGCAGGGCGGCGCGGCGCCGGGCCGCGGCCCGCACGCGCGGCCCTACGACAGACACCGCTCCGTCTCCGAGAGCGACCGGCCGCACCACGTGCACAGGAACCACGCCACGTACGTACATCACTCTACTGATCAATACTGATCAACGGGGATTTTCAGTATATGTGACACATACAACATTACAAAAATATTTTTTATATTGTTCTACAAAATCACATATTATTTTATTGTAACGTTAACAAGGGAATACACACTTATTTTTTTCTTAAGTATGTATAGATTATTAATGGGATAATAAAAATATGTAAATACCACTCCGTTATGGCCAATGGAATGTCCGTGACAGAGTGGTATTACCTATGTTATTGATAATTATTTATTTGTTCATAAACATGGGTAAAAATACGTTGGTGTTAAATGTGAATAGAACAGTAAAATATGTATTTTCTTCCTTTATTTTTTTAATTTTTATTAGTACCTATTGAATGTTATAAATATTGGAAAGTTAATTATGAATTACCCAATTAATAATATAAATATTCGTTGCAGCCGCGCGGTGCCCGCAGCGAGCGGCAGCACTACCGGAGCAGTGGCTCGCACTACTGCCGGCAGCCGCGGCCGGGCCGGCTCCTGCGGCTCGCAGAGCGTCGTGGCACAGGCCCGCCCCAGACGTATGTGTTACTATTTCACTCTTGGAATAACTTTCCTCTCTCATCCAAAATTGTTAAGAACTGAAAAATATGGGAGCATTCAATAATCCAAAGGGCAATGTGTTGAATTCAAAGTCTGTGTTGTGACGGTGGAGTTATAGTATCCGAATAACCTTAAGAGTGCCGGAGTACGAAAGCCAACGAACGTACTGTAATAATAATTATTTATTTCAGACAATTGCAATGTAAACAAAACAACTAGTCCATACAATAAATATCTTAATCTATGCATATATATTCATATAATAGGCATGTGACCAATGTTCTAAAATTATTAAAATCAGTAACGTAAAATACATAAAAATAGATCGATCTGCGATCTTAAATCGTTTGGTGATTTAAATATATACAAATAAATAAACTTGAAATGTTAAATTGAAATTTTGGGGTGTAAGAAGAAAGATACAGTGAACCACCATCGAACCTTTCTTTCTTTCATCATCTTTTTCATTTCTTTCATCGAATCTCTGAACCAAAGCCAACTTCACCTGCACGCGGTGCACCCTGCTGACTGATAAACGAAGCTCTGACAAAAAGAGGGGTAGGGAGCGTAATTGTAAGCTACCCGACTGGGGAATGTACCTCTACCTCACAGAATACCGCAGCCAAATAACAATTCCCTTGAGGGTTTGAGGAGTGAGTGAGGTCACCAGAAAGGAAGGAGATGCTGCGTCGGGAGCGAGGGTGACGGTGCGCGAGCGATATTTTATGTTGCGAGCGTATGCTTGTCTGCCAATTTTTTTTTGTACTACGTAGTACAAAAAAAATTGAAATGTCCTGATCATTATTTGTTTCTTTTTTCAGCGGCGCCAAAATCTAAACCAGAAACCGTGCCTCCATCCGAACTAAAGCCCGTAGCAGCCAAGACGCAGTGAAAACGCACCTTAAACTGTATATAACCGCAACACCAGACTCAGTGTTGCCAGTAGAATACGTTAAAATGCATTTTATATACATAAATAATTAAAAAACGAACTAAAAAATTACCTAGTGCTGTTGGACACTGTTTGTGTTTTTTTTTTCTTGGGTGTGTTATGTGTTGTGACGGTGGAGTGTGATACGGTATCTGGGATGCAGGCTGAATGTGTATGGAGCCTAGGTGAGTTGACATCTATATCTATAATATAAAAATGAATCGCTGAATGTGTTGCTAAGCGCATATCTCGAGAACGGCTGAACCGATTTCGCTAATTCTTTTTTTAGAATATTCCTTGAAGTACGAGGACGGTTCTAACGCACAGAAAATTTTAAAAAATTGCCTGAAAAACACACTTTTCTATACTCCCATACAAACGATTCGTAATAATACTTAAAAGTAAATTTGAACTTTAATACCATACCATACTTGAACTTTACGTCAAGTGTTAGTGGAGAGGTTTCGTGAAGGCAAAACAATTGAGTGATATCGTAGGAGGTACGAAGTTCGCCGGGTCAGCTAATATAATACTATAATAATGAATCCCTATTTCCTCTGGGCCTATTTCCATCACGCGTGAACGGCTGGATTTCATTTTATTTATTTGTAAATTTTCCATTAAAATTATAAACTCTGCTTTAGTGACTTCACGATTTATTCTTCTCCCCGTAGCTTCGCCTCGCGTGAACACAGTACATGAATAAAAAGTATCCTACGTATTAATACAGATAATATTCTATGTGTATGCCAAATTTCATCCAATTCCCTTCAGCCGTTTACTTGTAAAAGAGTAACAGACATCCATCCATATGTATATCAACACAAACTTTCACATTCATAATGTTAATATGAGTAGAATAAAACTCGTTATGATTATTTTTTTACAGCGTCTATGCTCTATAATTATTGTGTATTCGTCTATAATATTTCTATGGTGTCATCCATTTGACATTCGGGGGGCCACCCCTATGTTACATACACACAATTATCTAATATCTGAGTGCGTAGTGCAGGTTTTTTTGTCACATTCGAACGAGTTAACGTTTACAAGCCCACCAAATTACAAAAAGTTTAATATTGTGAATTTACCAGACGCAAGTTACATATCCAAATTAGCCGGGTTGCTCATTTCCAAATGTGAGCAAGTAAGCCACATAATTTTGATATATAACACGCGTCTTATAATTTCACAACATGAGAGTGAATATTTGATCGTTTTGTTTACGTTGACATGATTGAACGCGAACAAAAAACTCGCACTAACCACTCTGGGCAGTTATTATCATCTGATTAATTGGCCGGATATGCTGGACACCGGATAACTACCGGAAATCCGTCCCATCACTAGTCTAGATTCTTATTCAAATCTAAGTGGTATCTCTGTATTACCGGTGCCGGTATTGATATCCTAATATGTATGCGAATTACGAATAACGCATTGTTTAAACCACAGCGATGTTCTGTACCGGAACCGGTACCAACCTGTTGTAGCCAAAAAGTTAATAATATTATACAATAGACAATATAGCAAGCAGAAGGCCCGACTGCTATTGCCGTGCGGTGCAGCATAGAAACAAATTTTATATCGCTTACCACTATGTTACTCGGTCGGATGCCATTAAGAATTAAGAAGTTCTTACCGTTATAATATGCGGTTCGTACCTCTCTGTTACACGGATCGTACCACTCTGTTAAGATGTGTGTACGTATCACTCTGTCACACGGTGTATATAAATCTGTCACGCGGTTTATACCACTCTTTCACGCGGTTTATACAACGCTGTCACGCGTTTTATACCGATATGTGACGTGGTTTTTTACCACTCTGTCACGCGGTGTTTACCACTCTGTCACGGTTCGTACCATTGTATGGCACGCGGTTCGTGCCTCTTTACAGTACGTACGTAGTCCCTGTTTCGCGACGGTTTCGGAATGTCATACCTACTAAAGAGTATTAACCTCTGCCGCTTAGAATTGAATAGGTCTTAAAACATTGTCCAGTCCGCTTCAGACCCGCCCCTGACCGTACTTCTGGTGGTACGGTAAGGATCACTAATTTAAGCCATTTCAAATAATACAAGTTTTAGTATCAGTAGGAGCATTACTATGTATGTCGAAAGTCGATTCTTTTTCTTTAAAAACACGTTATTTTCTATTTCAGCTTGTATGCAACGACAATAAGCAACGCTACGCGACAATTCACCGACTACGGCTTCTGTGTAACCATATATATATTTATATACTATTTATACGGTATCTACAGGGTGTTAACATGAGAACTATCCAAATTTTAGGGGGTCAAATTTGGCTCGTATTTTTGTTAGCACTCTGTATATGGTAAAATTGAAACCTAACGAAACTGTTTAAAAATATACTCATAGATCTATTATTACTCTATTCATCTAAGCATCAATATGTGCTCATTTCTTTCCTTAAAACTTCATTACTTTCCATTCATTCCTATCGTGCGTAATTTTCAACCGTATTATAGCTCAAGGCCATTATTTCATTTATTTCTAGAAGCCCAAAATGGCTCTTTATGAATTCCTTATCCAAAGTTTACGGATAAAAATTGTCGTTACACTAAAAAAGACACGGTTTTTAAATAGTTTCGTTAAGTTATATATCCAAGATTGAGCCACTTCGTAAATTCATTCATTCAGATGTGTAAAGAAGTTTGGGATATAAGTACAATCCTAACAGGCAAATGACAGACTAATAACATTAGGCGAGTCAAAGGATACCCTAAAACTCACAACAAACCGTGTGGCAATATATCTTCGGAGACAACCTATCAAATATAACTTTGCAGGTGGACAGAATTAGAACTAACACAAATCAGTCACAATTTTACACTTCATCAATTAAACTTCTACCCAAGGGCGTCGCCAAGAGGGGGCAGGCAGGGGCAGCTGCTGAGATTCTATTTATTCATTGTACAGTCAAGAACTCGCGAACCTTTACACGTTGGACTTTGTACCGTTATTATTACAATCGCTGTAAATGTAAGGCTCGTACTACGAGTGATGTAAGCTTCATGAGCTCTCGACTTTACCTACAATTCATACTTTTCTCATTCTCCATATCAACTTGCCCCCCCGTGGCCATCGACCTAGCTTCCACCACCAACTACTTGCCAAGTTATATTTGACGCGTGGTAGAAATTTTACCAAATAATTTGACACGTATACCGTACAGCAAGTCAATAAACATTAGTGATTGTCTTAGTAATATATACATATATATATAATATGTTTTTGGTTCTCGCTTTTTTAGGTTAGGTTGGCACTGCGGTGCTGTTTAAAATATCAATTCTTACTATACCTCCATTATGAGTTAAAAACTATTAAAATCAATGATGTTCCTTAAATTAATGAGTTTAATATAAAATGTACAACATCCCGCAGAAAAATTTGTTTTATTAATTTTAATCGCATGAATATTGTAATATATTTAAATTCATTTTCTTTGATTTGACGTGATTCTAAAACTGGCTTTTTGACATATTTTTTTCTTTCTTTTAAATATGATCGACTATAACAATTCTAAGTTATTGAGAGCGTTTGAAATTGGTTGCGTTCAAAATGGGTTCATAAATCACACTTCACAGACTAGATAGACTCTTGGTACTGAATAAATTTAAACAACCAATAAAATGGAGAAAATACCGACGAGTCATGCAAAAGGATAGGCTGAGCGAACACAGGGGCAATTTTCGTAATTTAAATGTACTCAACATTCAATTCCGATCTCACAAATGTTAAATTTGTTATTCTCATATCACAATACGAAACTTTAAATTTTAATTTAAATGGAATTGTATCGAAATATGACCGAAAATTATACTATAAATGTTATTTTACCAGTAATTACAATTGGTAATAATTAATTATTAAAATCAAATGTATAATTTTTAGTCAAATAACGATTCGATCAACTTCATTCTGTGATCGTAGAAAAAATATGGGAATTGGCCTTCAGTTGCATAAGTATGCAGATTTTTAATTGCTATCGATCCATTTTACGCAGAATTATTCAATTCCATCAGCAGAATCTGCTTGTTTAGTACTTATGTGCCGAACAACCTGTAGGTATACTACAACTCATAATTGAGGTATTGTTATAAGATCTCTGTTATTTTAATTGTATACGCGTTTCGATTTCTTGGAAATTTAGCTTAAAATGTTCACCTGTTTAGAACATTGCATTCCGTTCCCGCCCCTTAGAATTCACAATTAATAATGCTTCTGAAATAGAAATATCAAATATAAAACACAGTCTGTGTACATTTCAACCCCTAATTAAAGTGAATTATTGAAAATGATCTTATGGCGGAACTTATAGCGGAACGCAAAAGAGTAAAAAGGGAACTAAATTTATTAATAATAGCAACATTGCCTTTTTTACACAAAAGTGCTCAAGGGTTGCCATGTGAGAACTGTTCTTACGAAGAAAGTGGCGCCGTTTTTATGTGTCGCACTGTATCAAAACAAAAAGTATAAAATGCAAATTCTAGCAACAATTTTCAAAGCAACTAAACATAATGTTCTTGAAATCGAAACGTATACACAGAAATACACGTGTTCTTTTCGGTCGTCTGGGATATTTGTTGGACAGTAAAATCAGTGTCCAATTAAATTTGACTTAATCAAAATTAGAAAGAAAAGGGATGAAATGGAAAATAGTCATAATAATATTGTCCAAATTCCATTTATTTTTCCACGTTATAAAGGCGATATGTCTTTTCCATTGACTGAGATTCGGATATCACGTGGTATGGTAATGACATAAATAAATTGTTAAATCTAAAAAATGTCATTGCGTTATATAACTATTGGAATATCCATTCCAAGGCTCAGTTAATTAAAGTTTTTAGCTGTTATAACTTTTATACTTTCGGGTTTCATGATTTATGAAATATAAGTACGGAAATTAACGCGATAATGCATAATTACATACCTTTGTTATTTGCTGACGTTTCGACCAGGACCTCTGACCACGGCCGGTGCAACCTAATCGAAACGTCAGGCAATAATAAATATATGTAAATACCCTTATGCATGATCCCGTTAATTCTCGTTCTTATATTTCATAAGTTATACAATTTTATTTATCGATTAATTTGGGCACCTTTTTATTTCTATCATTCCTGGACGTCCAAGCTCGTGTTTCCAATTTTAGTTTTTTTCTTTATTTTTTTTTTAAATAGAATTGAAATTGTAAAAGTGTACATAAAAATGTTGATAGTCGAAATGATATTAGACCTCATAGTGTTTCGTACGTCAGAAAGACTGGCCTCTTAAATGTACAGGATAATTGTAAACGTGTTGACTTTGAATGTAATTCGATTCATTGTTTTTCTTTAATGTTTGTCTGCAGACCCCGAAAGATGGAATATTTGAATTTTTAAGCCTAATAAATTCGGTACACTTGAAAAAAAAAAAAAGAAAAAACAAAGTAGGTATACTTAGACATAATGCACAAGATTGCTGGCTGGCTACACGTGAATTAGAAATGAATTATTCACAATATCACTTACTTGAAAATAAACAAAACGTATTCATTGTTCAAAGGGCAGAATCAAATTCAAAAAAAATCTTTTGGGGCCTGCTAAGTATACTGCCAGTTTACAAATGAGTTTGAGCACACACTTAGTATACTCTCTGCATTATTTGAATGCTAGACAGTCGCGGAGAGGAATGATTTGTAAATACTTTGGACTTAGGAAAAGAATTTTAGATGAATACGATGAAAATTATCTTTAGAAATAACGAAGGTAGAATGTACCGACCATATGAAGAAGCTCGTGTTATTGTGTATAATGGGGTTTAATTTTTTTTTTAATATTGATCATACATAAAATTGGTCATTTATAATCGAATTTGTGTGAAAATGTTCAATTTGTATGTATAAATTTTAGCATAATCGTGTAAATGTGTGGGATATTCGGCGAGTTGTTGGATTGTAATGGATGTACTAATTTTTTCTTCTCCGTAACTGTCCAATTCAATCTGAATTTTATTACATCAAGCGTATGGTTTGAAATTTTACTGCATTGAAATTTATAAAAGTTGGATTCGCTGTTATTTATCTGTATGGAGGCTGTAATTCTATTTTTAGCAATTAGGCACTTTATGATACACATTTATGGTAGATATAACGCGAGACAATGAAAGAAAAATACATCAGTGAAAAACGTTAAGTACTAGTACAAAGGCGGTTTTATCGTCAAGCGATCTCTTCCAGACACCTTAGGGTAGAGGACAAATAATATGAAATTAAGGTAGGTCTTCATAACCAAGTCTTCTGTCTGCAAAATTATTTAAATGACTATTCGTTAGATAAGTAATTTGTTTGACAATCGGCTCGACGTATATGCACAATCGTATATGGTCTTTAAGTGACAATAGTGCTGTATCATGAATGACTATAGTTTTAGACCGGTCGAAGCTATACTATATGCCTTAAGATTTGATAAAAATTATCTGTTGTTCTCCATGGGAAAATATGAACTCTTCTTTTAAAATATGTAATAGGCCGTCAGCGGAGTATCACTTAATTATGGTCTTTTTGATATTAAAGCCTAATTGTTGTCTCTCAACATTGCCAAGGTGGAACTAAGAGTCCAAAGCATCGTAATCGTAATAAAAAATCGTAATAGGCAACTGTAGTTTTACCCCAGCCATTGTTAAAACTGCCGCCTTTCTCCGGTCAGACACAGAAATGGATCGAGTTCATCTCTTAAGATTTTATTGCAGTAAAATTTCCAGCCTCGGCTAACTGTATGGTGGAATAAAAGTCAACAATAACTTAAATTACTAACTTGCTCAATGTTTTAGAGTTTCTTTAATATACGGAGATGCTTAAGATTATTTGACTCGAGCAGCGACAAAGTTATCCAAATTGAAATTTGTTATTCAACTACGAGCATTGTTTTCTTTTGTATAAAGATTATATTTGCTTGTATAGATTTTTGTACTACATATGACAGATGTGGTAAGTCGCATTCGGACGCAATATATGCATTGTTTGTTCCGTTTAAATATCATATTTCGACATAAATGCATAGCGAGTAATGTAGTATATGTATCTTGAAATATATCGCAACTATTTAAGCTTCTTTATATACTTTTAGTGACGTCTTAGAAACGATATTTGAATGTTTGGACAATTTATGTTAAGATTTGCAAACTATTATAATATATAGATATAATAAAAGTGACTTTCTTTTTCATTTCATAACATTTTACTTGCCTAGGATTTAATAATGTAGATTTTAAGATATTTTTGCAATATATGCGAGCAACAACGTACTAGTTATATGCTGCAAAATAGAGAATGTATCAGATATTACCGTTAATAAATATTGACAGTACTCCTATTGAATTTATTCGGCTATCGTTATCCTTTGAAATTAAAAAACACACACAGATTTCACTAAGATTAATGACACATATGTAGCAATAATAAGTAGGATATTAATTTCCAAAATATTTTCAATTTGGATAATCATGTCGCGTATTATATAACTGTATATTGCACGAAATATAACATAGGTACAGAATGGTAAGGAGTGTCGATATATTCTACAGTTTTTTTGTTTAGTTTTTTAAGTGTGCTTTTTATTTTTAAAACGCTCGTCTTTTCTGGGTATAGTCTGTGGAAGCCCTAAATATGATAGAAAAAAAAATGTAATGTATTATAATATCTGAAATTACGTAAAAAACCGGTTCGTTTACTTATTTTAAATACTTTTTTTTTCGTGAAAATATATGATCTCGATCTAGATAATGGTAAAAATCATATTTACGAACATTTACGCAAAACTTAATATTCCGAAAGTGAAATTATAGATTAAAATTTTAATATTAATCATTGAGTTGACTTATAGAATGTAAAATAAACTGTTTTTGACTCAAAAAACTAGGTTTCAACCGACTGTACTCGTTGCGATGGTGCGATTACTTCGTAACTATTAGATTTAAAAAATAAAATTAAAAAAATATTTCTAGACAACGCTTAGATCGCTTCAATATTAAATAGTTCCTATATGTTATTGTAATTTAGATCGATTAATTTAAGGCCTTGCGCCCACCTAGACCTCGTGACATGTCAGCTGACATGTTTAAATGTGCCATGTCAATTGTTACAAATGGCACGCCACATGACATTATATGTTACGTCGTTTAGGTGAACGATACGCCTATCGCGTGCACAGAAATCGTGTTGTCTTTTTCCCACTTAAGCGTATCTTTCTCTCTCACTTGCTGTCTTGCTCAGAAATCATGTTATAACTCGGAGAGTTGAAAGCTAGCTTTAGATAAAATCTATTAAATACATATGTATCTTGACTCTGATTTATTTAATTAAACGTTTCAACTCAAAATCATCATGCAAATTCATTTAAAATGATTCTGGATTTACTAAATAATTCTAAATCTATTATCAGAACTATAATAGTAATGGGATTATTAATCCGCTTATAATCAAAGGTGCAGTGTCTGAGAAAGTAGCGATTTCTGTGTAAATGTATTCATTATTGTTATTTGACATTCAAATGTCAATTTTGACGTGAGCTGTCATTTCTGACAGTTGAAATGCTTGTCAAAATTGATTTAATTTTGGTATAGAGAATGATAATCATAGTCATCTTAAAAGATAATGTGTTAAGTAAACGTACAACGTAGATTTCGCGTGACTTTCGCCCGATACGTCGCAAATTTTCTTTAGTCGAGAATATTTAAGAACATTGCAACATGAACCGATCAAGTTTGATTCAAAATCATAAATATGGGTTTTATTTGGACAAAAAAATTTGGAAAAAAATTTTAAACAACATGTAAAAACCGACCCATCTCTAGTTTGACTAGTCAAAATCAACTCTACTATCGATTATAGCAATATAAATATATCGACGTTGATGCTCTTGATTGATTGCTCTTGACTATAAACAACTTATTCATAAATAAAATAATACATGCCTGCTAACTTACTAAAGCAGAATTGACATAGACTAGCAAAATTGATGAGTAACATGTGGACATGTTTGTGAACAAACGTCACACAATGTTGTTAATTAATGCGCAATATGACGTGCGGTATTTTATACCCTGGGTACAGCGGTTCCATGACTTTTCAAAGTAATTTGCTTTTTAGTGACAAATTAATTTATGTGCACAGCTGTTTAAATATTGAGCGTTAATCAACCGCGCGCGACATTGTTTGATGACGTTTCACTAATCTGTTACTTAATTTTTCCATTTTTAATGATAAATTCGTTATCAAACCTGTTGTCACATGTTGTTAGTGATTGATTTTAATGTCGACTGATGTTGCTGAATAAAAGTTCAGCGTAATCATTCAACATGTTGCGCTTCAAATCGATGAACAATTTAACATGTTACATGACAAACGTAATGTACCTAGGTTCCTCATTTGGTGTCTTATGTCAGAGATTCGCGTTATAAAATTGTTTGAATGAAAATGAATTTAATAATAGCAACGCGGGCGAAAGAACACGCAGCCACATTTAAGTTTAACCGTCCTATATAAATTAGATGCATTTTAAAGTTAACCATTATAAAGGTCCATTAGTTTTTGACGAAGCGATCGAGAGCAATCGGCGGCACGGTTCCGAAAATTTTCAGAGGTTTTAAGATTTATAAGTATTCATCAATATTCACAATATAACAGGCCTTGCTGCTATTTATTTATATAAATTCCTGATTGTAGACGCCATCGTCACGGGATGACTTAAGAGATTCCATATTCATAAGTAGATGCTTATGAATAGGTATTCATAAGTAAATACTTATGAATAATTAAAATAAATTCACAATTTTATGATTTCTTTCTCAACTATTATGTACTTTTCCAACTTTTATTTGTGAGAATTGTACATGAACTGGAAGATAAGTATCTAATTCTTAATTTTGTCCTCCGAAAGCCTGCAGGAACTGCAGGAAAGGATAGTAAGAAAGTATTAAAGTTTTATAGGCTGTGATGACTGCTTACCATCAGGCAGGTCGTACGCTTGTTTGACACACTAGTTGTAAAAGAAAAAAGCCGAATCTTTGATATGGAACAATTAGCGAGGCTCGTATTCAGAAGTGTATAAGATACAGGTTGATAATGATGATAAAAGAACATTATTAAATAAATCTTGATTTAATTATCAATTGCTGAAAGAACGTATGCATTCTCGTACAAGAGTATTTTTCTTTTTCTTTTAATGGATATTTTTTATTGCCCAATTTAGAATTATTTTTGAACCATCTCGTCAATTTTCGGAAACGTGACGCCATTTACTGATTACTTATGATGCGTTATGTAATTGTTAAGTTTTTTTAAGTTCATACGATTGTTACAACCTACTAAGTCACGCCAAAGCAGACAATGCCTATTCAAAAATATTGACCAGTGTAAAGTAAAAAAAAAATATAAAAAAAATGCTGTTACTTTAAGTGCTGTATATTATTAAGGAATTAGAAAAGCGGACTTTTTTTCCAGCGGAGTTTGTTATTTTTTTTTTTTTTTTCATTTTATAATTTGAAATTTGTGGAAATTATAAAAAAAAAATTGGTTGTTGTAATTATAGAGCGCATAGGTGTTTAAATAGTATTAGTTAGTAATGATAGGTATATTCGTGGAAAAAAAAAAGTTTTTTTTTAAGAGTGCTTATAGCGTCGATGGCGGCGGGGTCTGCGTAAGCCGGCTGTGAAAACCCGTGGTGTATGTATTGTTTTATTTTCACTATCGCTACCGCCGCTAGCATTTCCCGGCCGGGCCCCCACCGTAGTTGACGCTCCGTGGCTGTAACTTTACACATATACATAATATTATTATATTGATAAATAAATTAATAATAAAAACCACGCGTTATTTCATTTCTATCCTTAGTCTAGTGTACCTTGTTGGTAAAAAACGAATAATTAACAGTGTTACAGGGTGGGAAGAAAGTCGTGCCAACTTGTAACAGTGTAACTGGTTGGGCATATTTTTTTCCTAACGAGTCACACCCCTGCCCCCTTACCACAAACTCTTGCGATTCAATAACTGAATAGAATGCTTATTCATACATAGAGTCGCTTATTCATTGCTATGAATAAGCATTCTATTCTGCTATTAAATCGCAATAAGAGTTGGTGGTAAGGTGGCAGGTCTTAGGTTGTGACTTGTTGGGATCAAGTATAAAAAGTTGTCCCATCGAGTAACAATGTAACTCGTTGGGAATTTTTTCCCAACCAGTCACTGTGTTACAATTGAGGGTGTGGCTCGTTGGGAACAAACGAATACAATCTGTATTTTATTAAAAAAAAAGGCGAAATAAAGCTTTCTTCATTTAAAAATCTAAAGTATATATGCCAACTAAACTAAACAGTGTGTAATATAAATAGATACTAGTTACTCGTAGAAACTCAGCGAAACAAAAATGTAGTTAGCATATTTACTTAAACATATGTAAATGAAGAAAGTCTTATTTTTCCCCTTTTTAGTAAATTACAGAATTTAAGTCGGTTTAAATTTTTAAAATTACGTTTTATTGTTTAGTTATTTCAAGCTTGGTTCAAGTTATTCAAAAAATCTTGATGGGCACCTGTGTCTACAAAAAATAAAATAAAAAGCTATTTCATTTGTATCCTTAGTTTATTTTCCTTTTTATTAAAAAAATAACAATTAGTTTCGACTCTGGCCCAAAACATAATATAATTGGAAAGTAAGTAATAAATAATCCCCATCAGATCCACCGTACCTCTGGTGATTCAGCTAATAGTGTTGTAAGCATCACTAATTATAGCCATTTAAAATAATAAAAGTCTTGCAAATCATGTACAAGTTAAGTTTTATCTTTCCAATAATAGTTTCAAGTCTCGACGAAAATAAAAACTAAAATTATTAAAAAAAATGTTACAAGTCTGTTTTCAAAGTAAAATACTCTTATTCATATGTTGGTTCGTAGGACGTTCTATCTTATCGACAGTGACTCGATCGTGACGGAGTGGTATCAAGTATGTAACTGCAAAATCGACAAAGTTTTTACCACTCCGTCACGGATCACGGTCAATTTTAATATTCCAATATAAGAATTTGGCAACAATCGGTAGAAATACATAGGTACATATAGTTTTGTAGAGCAATACAAAACAGACGTTTGTTCTTGGGTGGGACAAATTGTCATTGTAACTAATAAATAATCTTCGTATGGACTAAAGTTTAAAGATAGATACTTATTTTACTTCTCTCTAGTTCAATTTGTCTGCTCAATCGTTGAACTAGTGACACTTTTTTCTCAATAGTTCAACATAATATAATCCCGAAAGTTGAACTACTGAGACAAAAAGTTGTACTCGCCGCTTTTTATATCACAAAGTAAGTAAGTTAAGAAGGTAAGTATTTGTAATTGGTTCATCAACATCTTTGAAACAGAGCCAACTTCACCTGCACACGGTGCACCCTGCTTGACAAACGAAGCTCTGGCGAAGAGGTAGGAAGCGTAATTGTAAGCTACCTACCAGGAATGTACCTCCACCTAACAGAATACCGCAGCCAAATAAGGATCCTGCGAGTGAGTGAGGTTACCAGAAAGGAAAGAGATGTTGCATTGGCAGCGGGGGTGGCGGCCCGCGAGCGATACTTTATGTTGCGAGCGTTAATATGGCTACGGTAACACAGCTTCACATTAAACGAGCCGTATGCTTGTCTGCCACCCGATGTAGTATAAAAAATAAAAAGGTATGTTTTGAATTCATCTAAAAGAAAAGTGGATCACAACAAAAATATTTTATTTTTTATGTGTTGAACAGAAACTGAATACACATTTGTAACTTAGTATACGTAAAAGTGGAGACAATTATATTAAACCAATAATGTAACCAACATAGTAGAAATAATTTTATCAGGTAGTTCATCAGGGAAAGAACAAAGAAAATATTTTTAATTGACGTCACACATTTGTTTCACAACTGCCAAGTCAGCGGTGGTAGGTGAAAACAAGTGTATGACCTGTCTGATGGCACGCAGTCTATGGAGAGGAAATAGTGTCGTTGGCTTACCAGCATAATTCTAAAACATGTTATGCGTTTTGTTT
Organism: Hypsopygia costalis; assembly: GCA_937001555.2. NCBI lineage: Eukaryota > Metazoa > Arthropoda > Insecta > Lepidoptera > Pyralidae > Hypsopygia > Hypsopygia costalis. The sequence goes on from OW443355.2 coordinate 5,465,763, forward strand.
AATAAATCATGTAGTTCCAATTACAACTCCAAGAAATAAATAGTAATTTAAAACAAGAAACCGACTTCAAAACTGTAATTTACTAAAAAAAGGGGAGAAATAAAACTTTCTTCATTTATAAAATCTAAAGTAAAAATGCTAATCATTTCTCGAGGTCGGTGCCAGCTGTAATGTGTAATATAAATAAATCGATAGACCAATGACTTCAAAAAACGGCTGGATAAGATAGATTGCATTTAGTGGAAAGCATTAGGAAGGCATGGTATATGTGGATAGGTACAGGCTGATGATGAAATAAAATCTACATAACAAATTTTTATTTAATAAGTACGTAAGAGCATGAAGATTTCACAGGGTCATGTATATAAGTGAAAGAATTAAACCTCATCAATATTCTAAATTATGTAATATGAAAAAAATATGGGCTTCTACACTTCGATCAACAGTTGGCTATTGTTGATCAAAGCTTCTACAGGTTAATAGCATTAGGGTTGTCACCCGTTTTTTTTATTAGAAAGCCGTAAAATACGTGAAAGTACATTTTTTTCACAAGTTACATTATTCTAATTCAATATTAGATCAACCAGATCGCACAAAGCGTGTTGTAATTTTGATTTTGTGAAACCTGAAATGAATATATACCTTTTATTCAAGATGTTAATCTATTATTACTTGTATTTAATCAGTTAGTAAACTGGTTACTACTAACTGATATTTTATTTCGGTACAATACAATGTACTTTTATTTCTACCTTGACTTGACATGACGAAGCAAAATATTTTAAATATATTTTTCTTTTAAAAAACGGTGGCATCCCTATACACAGTCTGAACAAGACGTCACGTCACGTCACCGCCATCATGACATGACATCAGCTAATTGACATGTTTGTTGGGCAATAAAATATTTTTAATGTCATTTTGTTTGTCACATTTGTCAAAGACTGAAAGATGCTGCGTAATGTCAATATTTTTTTGTTAACTTTTTAACGTACAAAATTATGAGCATTAATTAATGAAGCTTAATAGATAATTATTAATCGGAAAACGTTTACCGGATGTTAAAAGCTGCTATATAAAATTACATAATATTTTTCTTTTGTCTATGGTGCTTTTCGAATTTAGAAAATGGATTTTAATTTAGAATTTTTAATTGATATTTGTTACTAATTCTACTAAGGAAATCGTGTGATATCAAACTGCTCAATAAAATACAAATTTTACTTAATTATTTGTCTTTTTAATACAGCGTTCCCGCCTTTTAAGTTGGATGATTGCACATAAATGTCTTAGTCGGTCACATTGAAAACTATAACATTAATGTCTATGATTACAATTTTGCTAACTGGCAATAAAGTAATCGATTATCGAATATCGATACGCCTATCGAACTATGAAGAGAGAATTATTATAATAGAGTAATATTTAAAGTTGGCTTAAAAATGTAAGCATTTTACTACAGGCAGCTTAACACATTTTTGTGTTTTTCATAGTGTCTTTCTACTCTGGACCAAAGGTAAAATAACAGTCACACACACATTGCACTTTGCTTCTGACTCAGTACAATCTTCCACAAAAAAAAAAAAAAAGATTTTTGAAAATTTGCATATTCCATATTCGAATACACTAAAATACGCATTTCAAAAGCTCAAATACAAGCAACTCCACTCCAAGAAAGAAAAAACGTTACGATAAATTGACTGAAGTAAACGGAATATGCTAGCAAAACGAAGCAAATTAAACTAATTTCAAATAATTATTATCTTTCGTTCAACTATGGTCCTAATGTCCGACGTATACAATACGACCCATTTGCCCCGCAACATCACGCTAACTTTCTCCTTTATTGCTTTGCGCAGATGTTTTGTTTGAGGACAGGTCTTGCGAGCCCGGATTGTGAGCATGTATGCGAGCTTTCAAATTCAGCGCTTCAGACCCGCAAAAACACGCGAGATTTAAAAATGGCTGTTTTAGCTTAACGTCGGCCGCATCCCTGTCTAAACCATAAAGTGCCTGTCAAATGTTAACGCTATCTGCACATAACTTGGTACTTATGTGCTTCTTTATAGATTGACCTACGTAAATGAAGACACAAGAAGTTGACAGGGAGAATTTAGTACGTGGTGTGTGTAGTAGTGCAGATTAGGATATTATTTTGACAGTATCGGATATTGATGCAAAAGTAATCGCTACTAACGCAATTATTATTAATTAATCTTTGTAATAAACACGTGCTTCTACACATCGTTCATGTAAAACGCTCTTCTGCTCCCTTCCTAACCGAAGATATTACGCTTTTATAAGAACTTATGGCTCGCGGGACACGGCAAAAATAAAATTTCGCCATAATCCTCTGTGAGAAATGCACATTATTGCAAAAGCTGTGCGGAGACGCCAGGCATGGCTACATACATGTTTCTATAGAAAACTGTCCCCCTAGTAAACTCTACAAATTTCACAAAACAAATGGTGTTGGCAGGAAAGAACCAAATGTAAATTAACTAGCTCTTTGGAACTTGGCGAGACAACTTCGGATGAAATGGTTAAGTTGATTGGGATAATTAAATCCAAAGCGACGTAATTCACATTAGTATGATCGAGCAAATAAAAGAGATCATAGCCAACGGTGTCGACGTTATTATTAATTTACCGCTTTCTTCTGGAGTCTTTCTATCTCTTCGGAATGATGCCCTTGAGATTCCACTTTCCAAAATGTCTAAGCCTTCTTCTTTCTGTGACTTTAGCTCTATATTGCCGTTTCTGTGTAAAGTATTATAATACTTTGTGCATCAGCGATTATCTAAGCATCTTCGGAGGCTTAGTTGTAATGATGTCTCAATCTTTGAAATCACAGCTAATGAGATACTAAGGAGAGATCCCCGAAAAATACTTATACTTAGAGCGTGCGTGAGGGCTTTTCCAGGAGTTATTAATTTGTGTCCAAATGAGATAAAAGTTCACTTATTGTCATTTAGTGCGTTGTTAAAAATTAACAATAATTATCTTAAAATTTTCCATCCAGAATCGACATAAAATTATATATATGTTGTTCACTACCGATTACATTGTATCGATTTGACAATGTTGCCAGTTCTAAAATAGGTGAAAACTTACATCACCATTTCATGGCACGCAGAGCTTTGACGGCATTTGTTAAATTTTTCGACTTTTCGTGACAGCACGTCATTTTCGACATTTGATTGATAATTTTCCAAAGATCCATCAAATTAGTTTGTTTGAAAGTTAGTTTGGGCGCTAAATGTTTGGGCTGGATTATTTCCTAAATGTGTTCGTAATGTGAGATAGCGTTGGTGCATAAGTTTGGGGACGCGCTTAGAGACACCATGAGTGCCCAGAAATGCGTCGTGGAAGGGTGCAACCTAGAGTACGATGTGGTTTGCAGCTTCTCCTTCTACAAGTGAGTTGTTTACATCCCTTAGTTTGGGTTCTAAAGTGTGCCTGAGCTCCTAAGCTAAAGGCCATACTGTGACCTCGAAATTGTTTGACTGCAGTATGATATGTAGTAATGGTATAATATAAACGTTTCACACTTATATTCCATATTGTTTTTTATCAAAATTTACATTAAATTCATATTTTACTTTGTACATCTATAAAATCTTGGAAATATTTAATCAAAAAACACTAAGTTAGTAGATATAACAATCAAAACAATGCTTATCTGAGACCATAAACACTATTTATTAGTGAAATCTATAAATACACAATGTTTATTGTTTAATTTTAGAATCAAACATATTAGGAGTGTAGCAATTCCATTTGAATAACAATCCTAAACATAGCCCCAGTGTAGGGTTGCCACCTAATGTATAATAAAAATGCTAGCTACCAGGACAAGTTGTGTGACTCCGTATTTTGAATCTTAAAACCCGGACATGTTATCAGTGTTTTTAGTATTAGTACTATTTTTCATTCTATGACAAGACGGTTATTCACAGTATGGAGCGGGCGGTAGTGATTTAAAACTGTTAACCCTGGACTACAAATCGATGCCACCAATGAACATTACTCCAACTCATAACGTACACATCCAGATACACACCGCTAATATGAGTTATACATTTACTTAGCGGTTTGTATTTGTTGATTTTCTTCTGTCTTCGTATTTTTTTAATAAAATTCAGGTAGTATCAGGTAAGTATCGAAACTAGTTGACGTAGTGTTCATTGGTGATATCGAAATGAAACCCCTCCCGGACGCTCCTCAGATGCCCTCCAAACTAGGATAAAGCTGAGCAAACCCAGATAGATGACGAGCTTGGTGGTGTAGCGGTCAATGACGCCAACGCTTGTGGGTTTTGATTCCCACATGGGACACATTTGTGTGCATGAACATGTCTGTTTGTCTTAGTCTGGGTGTTTTCTATGTATCATAAGTATGTATTTACAAAAAATGTATTTACATATGTTTATCAGTAGTCTAGTACCCATAATCTAGTACCCACAAGCTTCGCTTACTTTGGGGTCTAGATGGCGCTGTGTAATGTGTCTGACAATATTTATATTTATTATATTTATATGTGTATTTAGAATGTCGAAAGATTTTTAGAGGTCCTTTAAAAATTTTACTATTGAGAAGCCTGATGGTATTGTTGACTATGTCAGTCTCATTTAACACGCAAGTTAAGTAATATTGACAATAGTCTGTGTAGGGGTCTGATCTTACAACTTTGTTCTTGATGTGTGTTGGTTGGTGAGAAGGTGAACTTCTTGTTAATTTAATTCTGGTTTTATTGTATGTAAACAATACACTAATGGTAAAATGGTATGAGTCGCATGTGCGCCTTGTTAGTCACTGAGCTATGAACTTGTTAATTAATTATAAAATAAAATATAATGTAAAGTATGATACAATGCGCGATCCAAAGTGCTGATTCCAGAAAATGTATGGTGTTGCACCATACAGTCTGTTTACAGGTTTATTCTACTCCATTCTTCTGAGGGTATGATAAGCTGTCACGGCTTATGGTATTTGATGATAGTTGTGCTAAGTCAGTTGGTATTGGCTTGTAAACACTGGCCTCTGCCAACCTGCCGGGGAGAAGTATGGTGGGGTATGCTCTTAAAATGATGAAATTAACAATCCGTACACCTCCTGTGAGATAAATTTGCTTGGCTTATTCTATCTATGTAAATATATGTATTTGTTTCCCATCAGGCGGGCCGTATGCTTGTTTGTCCCTTTAGTGGTATAAAAAGGCATTTGATTTTAAGCATTAGCATATATATATATATATATAAGCACATGTAACACTTAAAACTGGCATTTTTTAAGGCAACATATAGTTGCCAAACAATTTCCAGCCTTGGCATTACTTATCATATCCACCAACCAACCAACCAACACATCTCAAAACCATCCTTGACACATCCCAAAACAATCCCTAACACATCCCAAAACCATCCTTGACACATCCCAAAACCATCGTTAACACATCCCAAAACCATCCTTAACACATCCCAAAACCATCCTTGACACATCCCAGAACCATCCTTGACACATCCCAAAACCATCCTTAACACATCCCAAAACCATCCTTAACACATCCCAAAACCATCCTTGACACATCCCAAAACCATCCTTAACACATCCCAAAACCATCCTTAACACATCCCAAAACCATCCTTGACACATCCCAGAACCATCCTTGACACATCCCAAAACAATCCTTGACACATCCCAAAACAATCCTTAACACATCCCAAAACAATCCTTAACATACATATAAACTAATATCTCTCTGGTTACAAAAATGGAACTGATTTGATCTACGAAAGTGGAAAAATAATTATTCTCTGACAACTGGTTATCAAACAGCCAAAAATGATTCTCCTCTTGTAACTGGTTATGAAAGTTTACTTACCTAAGTGGAAGAAGGGATAACATTCCTATTATTAATTTTACAGTGCGAACATATCATCAGACGGTGACACAAAGAGACAAGAATGGATCGAGGGAGCCATGCACGAGGAGAGCGAGTGCCTGTGGAGGCATGTCAGTCTGCATCTATGCGGGTATGACTTCCATAATCTAAACAGTACTTCGTAAATTTTTTAAACTTAAAAATGAAATAGGGAGTGATGTGACAAGGGGAAATAGGTGGAAATGGGGTGTAAGTGGTTCATCAATATCTTTGAACCAAAGCCAACTTCATTTGCACGCGGTGCACACTGCTGACTGACAAACGAAGCTCTGGCGAAAAGAGAGGTAGGGAGTGTAATTGTAAGCTACCCGACTGGGGAATGTACCTCCACCTCACAGAATACCGCAGGCTAATAACAATCCCTTTTTGAGCGATTGTGGTGTTCCTGCGAGTGAGTGAGGTCACCAGATTAAAGGAAGGAGATGCTGCGTTGGCATAGGGGGTGGCGGCGCGTGAGCGATATTTTATGTTGCGAGCGTTAACATGGCTACGGTAGCCGCTTCACATCGGGCGGGCCGTGTGCTTGTCTGCCACCCGTCGTAGTATTTTTATATATCGCACCCCTGGTGCGACACTGTCACTTTTGCATAAAAATGCAAAAATTAGTTAAATATTAAAAATTGTCATAGAGCACCTACATTTTTTGGTGCGATAACGTTAGCTTTGTGGTACGCATAGTTTCCGTAAGAAGGCGTGACAATGACACTCACGCCCTCTGACAATTTTTAAATATTTAATTCATTTTTGCATTTTTTTGCAAAAGTGACAGTGTCAGAATCAGAACCAGAACCAGAATTATTTATTCACTATTTTCGCACCAGGGTTGCAATATATAGATTTAATTGTCTTATTCTATACTGTTATTTTTTTTTATTTTTTATACCACCAGTGTGGGAAACAAGCATACGGCCCGCCTGATGGAAAGCAGTTACCGTAGCCTCTTCACGCCCTTTTTGAAGAACCCCATGCTGCAGTTCCCTGAGAAAACCTCATTATGTTCTGAGTTATTCCCATTCATTGTGCAAAATGAATTGTATTTATTTATTCCAGATACCATTTTGAACTGGACAACCAAGGACTATGGATCGACTCTCCGATGCTGCCGGAACTGCTTGCACCGCAAGAGAAGGAAGTGGTACGAGTACCAACTGCCAGCGAAAAGAAAGGTACAGTATGACTACTTCATACATGATCTGTAGCTAGAATAGCTGTGTAGATGTTTTTGAAGTAAAACTTCTTTAACGCACCTCTGAACTTTTGTTCGCCTCGCCCAATCACACTAATTAGCTTACTCCACAATTTAAGCGACTTGGGGAGTAAGCTGGTGTATCTCTGACGAGAGTGTTACGAAAAGTGTGATCGGGTGAGACGAACGGAAGTTGAGAGATATAATTAGAAGTTTTACGGCACACTGGTGTACAGTGGTCATTAGTTGGTGTGCCTCGGAAAAATAAGATTATCTCATAAAGCTAGCATAATCATAATAGACGGGCAGAAGAGAAACCGATGCCTCAACATGCCTCCCGAAGCACGGAGGAGCTAGAGATAAACAAACCCATCCATAGACAGCTATGGCTGACGTTGCTGATCTTGTTGTTAGATAGTATAGATTATTAGGACGAACTCGGTGGTTGAATGGTGAACAATGGATAGTTCAACTCCGAGGTTGCGGGTTTGATCCTCGCACATGTGCATGAACATGTCTGTTAGACTTGGCCTGGGTGTTTTCTATGTATTATGTTTATGTATGTTTCCAGTACCCATAGTACAAGCTTTGCTTAGTTTGGATCTAGATTTAATTTTATTTACTTATTTATTAGTAGAAATGTATAGATTTACAGGTTTTGACCCTACGAATTAGATAATATGTCGTTATAGATACGTGAGAAACGAATATAAGGTCATATACTAAGGACTCACAGACGCTCAAGAATTACCTTGTGTAAAAGGATTTTAATTAATTTTTGCTTATTGTTGTTGGTCACCGGTGACCGATCGAGTTTAAAGGTGTAGCTCGCCACTGACCACCGTGTTGACCGGTTGCAGGCGGAGGTCAGTCGGCGCGAGGCAGCTACCAAGGACTTTTCGAAAGATTCGTTGAAGATACGCCCAGAGGTACTCAAACTATACAAAACTATTCACCAAGACAATACTGATTTTTTTGTATACCACTAAGGTGAAAACAAGCTTATGAGCTGTCTGATGGAAAGCAGTTTCTATAGTCTATGGACGCAACTCCAAGGGCATCACTGGCGCGTTGCCGATACTGTAAAGACCTCTTCATGCCCTTTTTGATGAGCCACATAGTCTCCCGGGAAAACTTGGGCTAGGAGTCCAATTCAAACTCTTTTTTTTTTGTTAACATTCGGAGCTTTGAAATTCGACTTTTAACTCGTTGCGTGCCGCGGTCCCATAGTGGGTACTGCGTTGGTACGGCGCTTGGTACAGTGCTAAAATACGCGGCATGCGAAATGTTAAATGACGTACGAAATAACAATATGTTTTGTTATGATCTTTAAATGAATATTGGCTTAAATCTCAAAACAAATAGGCGAGGGAAAAGTCGGCATTTTTAACCGACTCCAAAAAAGGACCCTTCAGCCCCCTTACCACCATCTCTTATTGCGATTAAATAACTGAATAGAGTCGCTTATTCATACCAATGAATAAGCGACTCTATAACATTTGAAATAGAGTCGCTTATTCATTGGTATGAATAAGCATTCTGTCCAGTTATTGAATCGCAATAAGAGATGGTGGTAAGGGGGCTGGTCTCAATTCGGCTCGGTATTTTTTTTTAATGTTGGTTACTTAATTACTCCGTGATTTATATACCGATTTGAAAAATCTTTTTTTTATTTGAAAAAGTATTCTTCCAGATTGGTCCCATATTTTTTTCATCATCATCATCATCAGCCTGTATCTACATAGGTACATAAATGTAGATTAATGTTTGGAGTCGGTTTTTTTTTTGTTAAAATTATTGCATTTACCGCACGAATCTGCACAAAAAATATGCTTAACTTTGTATACATTATGCGGGTGTATTTTTAAAGGCTGGCCAAAATCAAGGAGACCATTATGTTGTAAGTATTAATCACGAATCAATAAAAAAAAAAAAGAACCATATACGCGGTATGGCCGATTTTTACCGAAAGATTTCTTGTTTATCTCCGAGATTCAAGTGTACTATGTACGTAGGGACACGTGTGGTTATCGCGCATGCGCCCTCTTCGCTCTTTCCGTTGTTACCGCTCTCAGCTGCTATCAACATTACAGTATATGCTAAAATGACAGATACTACAAAAATTTAACTAATTTTTGTAGTATCTGTCATTTTAGTCGGAGGTTCTCATCATGGGGAATGGTGACGTCAACGAGAATTGCACATTATTATATTTATTATTGTATTAGAATATCACCTGAACATGGTTTTCTTTGTCGACAGCCGTGGATATAATCCGCATGGAACACAACTACAGCGTGGAGCCTGTCCGGAAGGAGACCAACGAGAACATCTCCCGGTTGAACGTGCGCCAGTTGGTTGACACGTTGGGATACCTGTATGAACATTTTATTTCATATATCTGCATATACATATATGAATGTCTAATGGTTAGCAATGGCCACTTTGATTCCGTGGTTGCGGGTTCGATTTCCGCATAAAACAAATATTTGTGTGTATGAACATGTCTGTTTGTCTTCGTTTGCGTGTTTTCTATTTAATAAATATGAAAAAAAAAGATATTTTAAATCAAATAAAAAAAATTGTTATTTTAAATAAGGGATATTGCGAAAATTAAAGCAATTCTACATCAAAAATTAAAAAAATTACAGTAATTAAAAAAAAATAAGAGAGAAAGGAATACGAGAAAAAGATTCAGGATCAAACCTGCATTATATATATTTACAAAAAAAAAATGTATTTAAGTATAATATCAGTTATCTAGTACCCATAGTACAAGCTTTGCTTAGTTTGCGACTAGATGGCAGTGTAGTAATTTGTTTGTTATAAAACATAGGGGTGTGAGTATTTCATCAACATCTTTGAACCAAAGCCAAGTTCACCTGCACGTGACCTGCTGACTGAAAAACGAGGCTCTGGGGAAAAGAGAGATAGGGCATAGCGAATTTTTTAAGGTGTCCGACTGGGGAAGTACCTCCACCTCACAGAATACCTCACCCAAATAACAATTCCCTTGAGGGATTTTTGTGTTCCTGCGAGTGAGTGAGGTCACCAGAAAGAAAGGAAGGAGTATAAGGCTGGCAACGGATCCGCGACCCCTTGTTGTTGCTGATTTCAATGGGCGGTGGTGATTGCTTTCCATCAGGTAACCCACATGCTCGTTTGCCCCCCCTCCCCCCTCATATAAAAAAGGGTTATATATGCACAGGTCTTTGAAGAACCTGCAGCGTAAACAGCTGTGGGTGGTGAAAGTGGAGACTGACAAGGCTGAAGCGTCCATCACCCAGTCAGAGCAAGTCATCACCAAGATGCAAGACCCCAAGCAGATCATAGAGGTGAGATTACATTTTTTTTGTTACGTTTAATGACCCTGGATATTAGTTCTTTAATTCATTGGATAAATTTCGCACTAAATGTTATTTTTTTTCTGTTCTTTTTTTTTTTTTTTTTTAGTTTTTATATGGTGCTTTCGTCGGGCGGTAGACAAGCATACGGCCCGCCTGATGTGAAGCGGTTACCGTAGCCATATTAACGCTCGCAACATAAAATATCGCTCGCGCGCCGCCACCCCTGCTGCCATCGCAGCATCTCCTTTCTTTTTTTTTTCTTCTGTTCTTCTCATTATCTACGATCAGTCCTTTTTAACTTTTAGCAGATGGGATATTTTCTCGATCGGGTGTAGAGCGTGTCTTCCAGCGACAACATCTACTCAAATGCAGTTTATTCTATGGAGCTACTTCCGGTCTTGGAGCTCTAATATGTTATGGCGCTTCAGCCTATTCCCATTGTTCCTGGCAATTAGTTGTCGAGACAGCACATTGGGATGGTTTGATAAGCGCTCCTTGTACTTTTTGGCGACTAAATGTTATATAGTTTTAAATCGCATTCGCAGACATCCGTCTGCACTTCCCGAAGGTCATTCGAATCGAAACGAAACAATAGACTGACGGAAGAAATTTAGACAAGTGACAAGTGAGTAGCGCGCGGTAATTCCCCCACTCGCTTCTAAGCGAGTACCTTTATCGTATTCATAATTTGTGGGAATCCCCGACACTACACGACTGTGTTTTGTTTTATAGCATAGACAATTTGTGGGTTGCCATTTGTGTAAAAAAGTAAATAATAACTGCTGACGTAATCACGATATCGACCCCCCACCCACCATGCCATCAAAAATAAGCAAAGCAAAGACCCTTCCGCCCCCCTCAAGCGCTTACGTAATACTTGAATGGCCCCCAGTCCATGGATGGGTTTATATATCTCGAGCTCCTTCGTGCTTCGGAGGGCACGTTAAGCCCTCGGTCCCGGCTGTTGTCGTTAGATGATAGTCGTTAAGCCAAGTCAGTGGCCTTTAGGCGGCTTGAAAACACTGGCCTCCGCCAACACGTAGCTGAGCAGCGTGGTGGAGTATGCTTTAAATCCATACTAACGAGGGGAGATTCCTTTCCCAACAGTGTGATGAATAAGTGTTGACGATGATATTTGCCAGGCTGCCTGCGATATTTTTTTATTCCGTTACCTAATTCACAGATTATCCCTCAGACGTCAGGGTCATCAGGCCAGGGTAACTCTGAGGTGCTGCAGGTCATGGAAGATGGCACCATACCCGACACCTTCATATACGAGATAGCCGAAGAGCAGGAGATAGCCATGGAGGAGGTCAAGGAGATACCTGCTTCGGAGAATCAGGAGTGGATGGTGAGCAGCGTTACCAGATATCCCCAATTTGCCGGGATGTCTCATTTTTTTTAGGCTAATATGTAATGTCCCGCTTTTCGCGGTGGATGCCAAAGATGATTTCGTCAACTTAATGGATTGAATGTCAATTTGAATCCTCTTTTTTTATACTACGTCGGCTGCCAGACAAGAACACGGCCCGCCTGATGTGAAGCAGTTAAAGATGAAAACATAATTATTGATCAAAGTATTCATTTCAGTTAAAAAGATGGTTAAAAATGTTGCCACAGTTAACTTCACTATTCTTATTTATAATATGATTAAAACGTCGCAACATAAAATATCGCTCGCGCGCTGCTACCCCCGCAGCATCTCCTTCCTTTCTGGTGACCTCACTCACTCGCAGGAACACAACAACCCTCAAGGGAATTATTATATGGCTGCGGTATTCTGTGAGGTGGAGGTACATTCCCCAGTCGGGTAGCTTACAATTACGCTCCCTACCTCTCTTTTCTCCAGAGTTTCGTTTGTCAATCAGCAGGTTGCACCGCGCGCAGGTGAAGTTGGCTTTGGTTCAAAGATATTGATGAACTTCTTACACCCTTAATATTCAGCAGTCAGCAGGATGGAAACGATAAGTTAGAGTTGGGCAAATTCAAGTTAAGGACGGAGTTTTACAAACGAAGAGGAAAGCTAGAATGGGGCCATGTAGACAACTAAAGTTGGGCGCACCGCACCGCGCTGTAATAGGCATGTGACTAATGTCCTAAAATTATTAAAACTATCAGTAACGTAAAATACATAAAAAAAGAATGATCTGCGATCTTAAAATTTTAATAACTTTTGTCTGACGTGTTTTATGCACGATCAAAGTTTGGGGGGAAAGTCCATTTTAAAAGTATGAATTTATAAAAAATAAATATTACCATTGTAGAAACAATAAAAAATACTATAACTTTTGTTACGGCACTGGCTACATAAACGCAATATTTAACATAGGTGTCGTACAAATTTCTGATTTAATGCGTATAAAATAGCACGGTGTGACGTCATAACGTGGTGGCCTTTTGTATGCAGCGTTTTCGGGATAGTCCAAAATTGTGATCTTCAAGTTATCTCGAGAAGTTTTTATGGTATCGAAGTGATTCTTTCACCTATAGTTATATTATTGTGACGTCTTTAAATAACAAATCGAGAAAAAAAATGGTTCACAAGCCTATTAAAAAAGCTCTTTATTGCGTGGTGTCTAGAGTCGCTAGGCTAGGCTACAATCCGGTCTAGTATTTTTCCGAAAATGGTCTAACATGGTTTTGGGGTGTAAGTGGTTCATCACCATCTTTGAACCAAAGCCAACTTCACGTGTGATGCCCCTGGCGTTACAGGCGTTCATAGGCTGCGGTAGCTGCTTTCCATCAGGCGGGCCGTATGCTTGTCTGCCAACCGACGTAGTATAAAAAAAAAATGACAACTCCAACCCAATGCAAACGGAATGGGGTGTCAATTAATCAATAACTTGCCCCACAGGTGAACATAATCCCTGAACCGGCCAAACCGAAGTATGCCTACATAAAACACTGCAACACGGGCAAGAAGAAGAGACATTTCACATCAGACCTCAACGAGATCACCCTCCACGGAGACTTTGAGAACTACTACATCCTGCCCGATGTAGACCCTTCAGTTGGAGTGGAGATCACTACCAGCTACGAACCGGAGAACTATATTGTGGAAGAGTATCAGCATTTGGTGCTTGAGGAACGACCGAGGAAACGGAAGGAGCCGGTTGAAGCTGGCAAGAGGAAGAAGAAGAAGTTCTCCGCTGTTAGAGATCAGGTTAGTTACCGTAGAACCGGGATATTATATATTCTTTATCAACTCTCATACTGAAATTTAGAGATTAAAAAACTAAACACAGAAGGTTAACTTAGACGAGCTTGGTGATCGAATGGTTAGCAATGACCAGTTTGACTCCGAGATCGCTGGTTCGATTCCCTGCAATATATATGTAATGTATGTTTGTCTTGGTTTGATTGTTTTTTATGTATTATATGTATGTATTTACATTAACCGTAACATTACCGTAGCCTATGAAAGCCTGTAATACCAGAGGCATCACACGCGCGTTGACGACCCTGTAAAAACCTCTTCACGCCCTTTTTGAAGAACCCATGCTGTAGTCTCCTGAGAAAACCTCGACAGGCAGTTCATCCCACAGCTTGACAGTACGCGGGAGAGAACTTCTCTGGAACCGAACAATACGCGACCACTTAGGCTCCAATGTGTGAGGATGAATTCCCTGCCGATGGCGAGCGGTGCGACTGTAGAACGAGGCCGTGTGCATCATGTCAAACAACTCCTCTGAACACATCCCATTGTACAATCTTTATAAATGCATCTAAATTTGTGCAGGTGAAACAGCTCCAGATAAAGAACGAGACGGAAGATTGGGTGATTGAAAATAACATCGCGTACGAGGAGCCCGCGGAGGAATATGAAGATCCCAAGAAGGCGGCGCGCGTCAGGAGAAAAAATAAAAAGTAAGGATTTTTTGTTATTATACTACGTCGGGTGGCACACAAGCAAGCATGATCCACCTGATTCCCAGTTACCGTAGCCATATTAACCCTCGCGACGTGAAATTTTGCTCGCGCGGCGCTAGGTCTTCTAGTGACCTCACACGCAAGTACGCAACTACCCTCAAAGGATTTTTTATCTGGCTACGGAGGGGGGGGGGGGGGGGGGAGTATGCGGGTCACTTGATGGTAAGGAGTCACCACCGTCTCAGCAACATCAAGGGGACGCCGATCCGTTGCCAGCCTTTCTGGTACCTCGCTCGCAGGAACACAACAACCCTCAAAGAAATTATTATTTGGCTGCGGTATTCTGTGACGTGGAGGTGCCTCTCTTTTCGCCAGAGTATCGTTTGTCAGTCAGGAGGGTGCGCCACGCGCGGGTGAGTTTGGCTTTGGTCCAAAGACTTTGATGTACCACTTAAACCCCAAGAAAGGCCCAACTGAGCTACCAGGAATGTTTGTGATGGTGACGAATTTTTCCATTTTGTATTTTCTGCACGCAGTGTGGCGCCATCTACCTATTAAGTATTACACTACTAAACAAGGTATAGCAGTCCATCGTTGCAGATTAAATTCGGCTATTTTTTGATAACACCAAACTTATTGACGAACTCGGTGGCGTAGCGGTCAATGACGCGGCTTCGACACCAACGCTCGTGGGTTCGATTCCCACACAGGACAAACATTTGTGTGCATGAACATGTCTGTTTGTCTTGGTCTGGGTGTTTTCTATGTATCATAAGTATGTATCTACAAAAAAAAAATGTATTTACGTATGTTTATCAGTTGTCTAGTACCCATAACACAAGCTTCGCTTACTTTGGGGCTAGATGGCGCTGTGTAATTTGTCTGACAATATTTATTAAATAACTAGCTGATCCGGCGAACTTCGTACCGCCTAACAGTCAATGAATGTAGTGTTACTTATTAGCTGAACTATATTTATGATTATCATAAACAAATAAATATTTCTGGACAATTTACACAGCGCCATCTAGTCCCAAATTAAGCGCAAAGCTTGTGTTATGGGTACTAGACAACTGATAAATGTACTTAAATACATTTTTTTTTGTAAATACATACTTATAATACATAGAAAACACCCAGACAAAGAGACATGTTCATGCACACAAATGTTTGTCTTGTGAGGGAATCGAACCCGTAACCTAACCAAAGTGGCCATTGCTAACCATTCGACCACCGAGCTCGTCAAAATTATAAATATTGCAATAAAAAATAATGAACTATAAATTGAGTTAAAAACTTTCCCATATTCCTCAAGTTGAATCAAACTTCACACACTGTGCAAAATTTTATTAAAATCGGTTTAGTAATTTAGACAAACAACGTGACACGAAATTTTTATATTATTATTGAGATGGGATTGAGATAAGATAAGATTTAAGATATTAAGGTGGAACATACGGTCTGCTCGTTGCCGTTTTCCCGCTAGATGGCGCTGTAGTCAACATTTCTAGTTTATTTTGATTTACGTGTAAATGGAACATTTGTAAGTCGTAGGAATAGTTTTCGCGGAACTCGGACGTTACACTTTATTGACCTTGGTCATATACTTGCCTCAAAATTCACCCAATTCGACACATAATCCTATAATAACATCTGTCATTGAATATAGTGTAGTTTACACACACAGACGTGAGCGAGCACTACGTTTACCATCATGACAACTAGATGGCGTGCCAAAATGAGCTGAATTATTTTATTTTTTATACTATGTCGGGTGGCAGACAAGCATACGGCCCGCCTGATGTGAAGCGGTTACCGTAGCCATATTAACGCTCGCAACATAAAATATCGCTCGCGCGCCGCCACCCCCGCTGCTGACGCAGCATCACCTTCATTTCTGGTGTCCTCACTCACTCGCAGGAACACAACAACCCTCAAGGGATCTGTTATTTGGCTGCGGTATTCTGTGAGAACAACCCTCAAGGGATCTGTTATTTGGTTGCGGTATTCTGTGAGGTGGAGGTACATTCCCCAGTCGGGTAGCTTACGAGACTACTACTACTACTAAGAGAGGTAGAGAGCGTAATGCTCTCTACCTCTCTTTTCGCCAGAGCTTCGTTTGCCAGTCAGCAGGGTGCACCGCGTGCAGGTGAAGTTGGCTTTGGTTCAAAGATGTTGATGAACCACTTACACCCCAAAATATTCTGTAGGAATATTCTTAATATTTCCATTATGGTAGGCAGAACTACAGAACGCCACCTGCTACGACATAATTATGTTATCTACGATTGTGTTATGGAAATAAAAGTTATATTTATAGGTTTAAACTTTTATTTATTTATTTGATAAAAAGTAATATACAATGATAACGTAGATTCTGAACAAACTACTATAAAAATACAATTAAAACATAAATTATTCTAATTGTTGATTGCTTCCTCTGCCTTCAGTCTTCTGTCTTGAAACCACTGCTACACAGGTGCTGCAAAGGAAAATAAGTTTACTTAGTATATTTGTTATTTTATGACGAAAATTATTTCCCAATAACTTCAAAATGTTGGGCCAGATCGTGATACAATTTATGAAGTAAACAAAATAAAAGGTAAAAGCCTTGTGTTCATACTGACTGGTACATACCATTCAAATCAATACATTTCGCATTTTTTTGAACACGTCTCAATATTATTTCTGGCAGAATACAATTTTTAAAAAAGTCTAACAGCTTCGGTATCATATTCCTGATAAATTCATTATCTCGACAAACTTCTATCACAGTCAAAGGTTCAGTGACTGAAATAAAACATATGAAGTAGCACTTATCCATTTTGCTGACACGCATTTGTCCTTGAACCTGAAATAGATTTTAATTATAGTAAGAGAAAACAAGATACTGAAATAATTATAAAGTTGACATGCAATAGAATTATCAACTTACTTGATAGTAATAATCATGCTTTTTATTCATAACTAAAACATTGTTATCCAATTTTAGAGCAAAGTATTTCTTTTCTAGTGCAGCTGCCTCTAGGCTTTGATTTTTCCTCGCCAATGATGGAAAGCACTTGATCTCAATAACAGCTGTTTCATTTTCAATTATACCTGTAAAAAATTTACACAAAATATAAAAAAGTGAAATGGAGCTCTTTATGAGATTTGGTACAAGAAACTCAATCGCATTGCGATTATAACTATAGTTATAATTTTCCACATTTGCCAAATACATAGATAAAATTGAAGCTTGATAAAGACAAACATGCCATCTGGACTGCCAGCTAAACATCCAAATTCTTCATCAATAAAAAGACCTGAAGGCCTGACACTTTTATTATATTGTTGCATGAACATACTTTTTGCCACATTCTCATTTTGCTGCCCATAAAGCATGTCTTTGGTACAAATACTCTTTATAAATAGAATATATCCTTTACATGATTGTGACATGGAGTGGTAATACGGCGTTTGCAAACCAAAGCGTGTCGTTTGTGTACGCTTCTCTGCTGGTTGGAACATACATTGAATACACCTAAATGAAATAAAGAAAAACAAATTAAACACAAAAGAATATGTTACTTCTAAACACTCAGTATTTGAAAGAAATTGAATAGTAATTCATAACCATGTAATTAGATTGCAGTCGCATTTATTATGACAGAATTGACAGATGATACAGATTTATTGTCCCAGATTGCGTTCGGAACTCGGAACACATCCTGAGAAAAAAGAACAATAAAATATAAAAGTAATACTTATCTTTACATTCCTGGTATATATACTTTAGAATATTGGTCGACGAAAAAGAAAATAATAAATCAGATTATAATCAGTTATTTATTTTTATACAATAAATATAAAACACGTCTATTTGATGTACATATGTAATGTAAGTAACTCAATTATTTGTTTGTTTCTGATAGCAACATAACGTAACTTGGAAAATGTATTTGTCGATGACAATGTCAAAAACAGCGGAGCGGCAACCTTCTTTTCAACGTAGTGCATCTAGGTCAAGGTTATGAACGGACGGCAACGTCGCATCTATTACTTTTCTACGAAAAAAGTTGCCACATAAAAATAATAAGTAATAAAATTGTTTACTTTGCCGTTTAGGGTCGACAATTTTATGTTATTATAATGTTTTTATTTTATGAAAGGTAGGAAAGGAAATAAATCAATTATTGTACATTTATTAACAAAATAATGATACTTTCAGAATTAAAATATCGCCTGTGCGCCATCTAGCGTTCAAATATTTAAGCTATCGCAATCATTTGTTTGTTTTGTTTTGACAAGCAAAATAAAGGTGGCGCTTTATTTTGCTTGTCGAAACTCACTCACACTACTAAACAAGTGACAATTTTTTCCTGGATTTCATTATTGTTTTCCTAAGTTAATAATGTAAGTTATTTCCTGAAAAGGTCAGACGCGACAACATTTCATAGTAGAAAAGTGATAAAATGATTTGTTTTAAACAAAGAGTGTCTTTGTTTCGTGTATAATCCCATCAAAAAATGTATGGACGGACCATCGGAACATGCTCCTTAAGAAAGATTATTAAGATAATATGTTTTTTCTTGTCCTCAGGAGGCTTCCAACGGACTAACTTCTTCGCAGACATTTGGAGAACATACGTGGGTGACGTCATAGCCGTGTAAGTGTGGCGATACACCGCGCTGAAATGACGAGACTGAAGTGAAATGAAATAAAAAAATATAAATAAATATGACCATGAACAGGGCGCGTTATAGATTGTGGCAACGTGTTTAATCTTCATTTAAATAGAAATATATTGCAACCGAAATAAGGTGTATGCTGTATTTTTTTTTTTTGACGACCGACGCGCCTTTTTTCGCACCCTCCGGAGGGTACTACTGGAAGGAGGTGGTGATTCCTCATGGATACCTCGGTAGCATAAGGCTACGTCGATTATGTCTAAACTGACCATTTATTTTTGAAACGGCGCATAAGTTTTTATATCCCAGTCAGCAGGTTAACAATGAAAATAAACACAGCTTCTTAATTTTTTTTATTTAGAAAAAGTGTAACTTAATGCAATTAGTATTCACTATTGATAAATTGATATTATGTAATTCTAATTATTTTTATTATAACAAGTTGTGAAAAATCAATCACCAGTTCACCATCTTTATTAAAGCGAAGTTGTAGTATGAAATAAATTTTCACGAGCTTCGTAATTTGAAATATTCGCGTAGTTTCGGAAATCGGGACTATTTTGCGTTCCGGCGCTTTGTTTGGGGACAACGGGACAGGTGGCCGAGAAAAGGTACTGTCCCGTTCACCTACTAATTTTATGCATTCAAAACGGGACATATGGTCACTTTAGTTATGTCAGTCAGACTTACTGACTAAGTACCACCTAGGCGGACGCCTTTAGCCGTTATATATATATATATATATATTATATGTTCAGTAGGTCTGAAAATAGGTTGTTATCTATTTTTTTCTAATAAGATAATCCTAGGAATAATTTATATGGTAAATCAACGTTTGCCGGATCAGCTAGTAATCTATATACAGGATGTCCCTATATGGTAAATCAACGTTTGCCGGATCAGCTAGTAATCTATATACAGGATGTCCCGTAAATAGCACGACAAACGATAGCTGTATATAAAAATGAATCCCTATTTCCCTTGATCACAGCATCACGCGTGAACGGCTGGACCGATTTGGCTATTTCTTTTTATGTTGTATTTGTTATTGTCAGGAGAATGTTCTTATTAAAGAAAAAAATAAGAAAGATGCGCGGAAAATTAGAAAATTAAAGAAAACTGAACGGTCATATTGTCGTTACTTATATAACTTTATGTCATTTGACAGAACTGTCAGTCATTTGGCAGAACTGTCAGTCATTTGACAGATAGCGCGAAACCAATTCGAATTAAATATTCATTGTTAAGAAGACAAGTCGACGTCGTCGGCCGGGTCAGCTGATCCCACATAAATTAGACTTTGAAGTTTCATATTGTGATCGCACAAATGTGACATTTGGGCGATCGAGACATGATTGGAACTGAATTTTGACTACATTTGAATTACGAGAATTGCCTCACTGCTGTTTTAAACATTGCAGCCTCGCAAGTAAAAACATTTTGAGTGAAATAGCAGGATTATTGATGTATAGACGAGCTCGGTGGTCGAATGATTAGCAATGGCCACTTTGACTCCGATGTCGCGGGTGCGATTCCCGCACAAGACAAACATTTGTGTGCATGAACATGTCTGTTTGTCTTCGTCTGGGCGTTTTCTATGTATTATATGTATGTTTTCACAAAAAAAAAATGTATTTAAGTACATTTATCAGTTGTCTAGTACCCATAATACAAGCTTTGCGCTTAGTTTGGGGCTAGATGGCGCTGTGTAAATTGTCCAGAAATATTTTTTATTTATTTATACCATCTAATGCAGTGGTGCAAACTAGCCGTTGACATTGGACAAAATACCACAATGACATAGTAGTCTTCTAGTGTTTTGTGTAAAGCAGCGTTGTTCAAAGTGCCCCCTAACTTTTACAAGGGGGTCTCGAAAGCTGTCAAAAAGACAATTTTATAAAAAAAAATCGTCATTTCGGAACGTAATCGAAGGCTATGGTAAATACTACATTATTTACGGATTTGATATTTGTAATTTAATAAAATACATACAGGTTGAATCTGGAGGTTAAAGGGTCGCAAATGATTTCTATATACTAAAGGGGGTCGCATTATGAAAAAGTTTGACAAACACTGGGGTAGAGTGAGGATGCTGTACACCCAAAGTAAGCAGATTCTATTGGCAGGGAGTATGTATTAGTGATATGGCAAATGTTTACAGGCCCACTTAATCCTTTTACGTCAGGCCAAAGGGCAAATCCACCGTTGTGGGCACGGCATACCCACACCCATTCGGAAAAAAATAATCAAATTCAAAAGTCATTCATAAGCCATGGGCAAAATGTCAGGTATTTACAATAAGTAAATGCCCAATTAATAGTTTTGGGCATAAATAGGGAATTTATAAGTACTTTTTGGGTATTTATCGTAAATGCCCGGCATTTTCCCATCTCTATTCATAAATCATGATTGGTCATGAGCAAGTTCGTACTCTGATTCGTACTTGGCCTTGGCCGATTTTCGGGTGCCTGTGACCCCGAAAATCGGCCAAGTATGGCTGGATCCGCGCCTGTGTCTGGCGGGTTTATTCTTGGCAGTCAAGTGATTAAAAAAAACGTCATTTCAGCAAAGTATGTCGCTACACTAATAATACACAACGTGTTAAAACAGCAATTGCTATGAGCTAATGTTAAGCCAAACTAAAGGTACTTTCTGATTAGTCGACACGGTCTCTGTTCCTATCGCAAATAAAATTTCTGCAGAGGTGCACGTTCCTTTTACTGTTCCTTTACTAAATTAAATAATTCTAAATTGGAATGAATATAAACGAATCTGTTTGTTATACAAACTTTTTTGTCAGAGTTAACTTTTCGTTCTCGCCAAAGAAGTCATATATATTTTAGAAAATAAATTGGTTGTCTGTATAGTCAGTTTACGGACGATAATTTTACGTGATAACGTCATAAGATAACAGCATCCGATGGAGTGGAAGCGAGATAGCTTGTTCCGCGCTCTCGCTTGTACGCTCGGGGCGGAACGTGACAATGAGTCATGCTTTTTCGTGCGTGTATTTAATATTAAAACGTTTTTATAACGTGCTCACGGATATATTATGACAATGTTTGTTAGTGTAATTAAAATTATTGTGTTTTAAATGACATTTTCTTTCGCAAATTGACAATTTGTTAACTCGGCTCTCACAAATTTTGATTAGTAAGCTAATTTTTAAAATAAAAAAATACATTTTTATTCGGTACTGCCGCCTCTGACGTCCCGAAAAATCAGGAAGTAACTTTAGAGTACAGCCCCCTTACCACCATCTCTTATTGCGACTCAATAACTGAATAGATTGCTTATTCATACCAATGAATAAGCGACTCTATTTCAAATGTCATAGAGTCGCTTATTCCTTGGTATGAATAAGCAATCTACTCAATTATTGAATCGCAATAAGAGATGGTGGTAAGGGGGCAGTTAACGTCAAAAGTAACTTAGTTAAAAAAAATACTTATTAAGGGTAATTGATTTATTTATGTATACATTCATAACTTTAGAACAGGGCGTTATGTAAAATTAATAAAACGTTCATGCGTTTTTGAAATGCCTTTTCGGCAGTGTTTTTTTTTAATATTATCTCAGCATATTGGCTCCGCCCCCAATCGCATCGGCAACGGACAAGAGACCTTGATGTCTTGTCAGTTGACGCTTCGTTTGAAGGATCCCATATTGTATGAATGAGGAAATACATATGCCGGCAACGCGTTCCACTTTAGTTAGTAGTTAGTGTAAGGAATGTTCGGCGATATCAATCGGCGGGTTCGATCCCCGCACTAGACAAATATTTGTGTGAACATGTCTGTTTGTCTTGGTCTGGGTATTTTCTATGTATTATATGTATGTGTTTACTAAAAAAATGTATTATATCAGTTATCTAGTACGCATAGTAATAGCTTTGCTTAGTTTGGGACTAGATGGCCGTGTGTGATTTGTCCAGGAATGTTTATTTATTAACGGATTATTCTCCTACATGATAATCCCTTCTGACTTTTCTATGATTATATTGTAAGCAAAATTAAGTTTATATTCCTTTTAGAAATCGCACTTCCATTGTGACCAAAAAGGTCAGACAAACATAGGATCCACTTAAATAAGAACACTTTACATGGTAACACTTGAGCATTTTTGTATAGAAGTTAATATTGCTATTAGTATTACTTCATACATTTGTTATCTAGTACCCATAGTACAAGCTTTGCTTAGTTTGGGACTAGATGGCCGTGTGTAATTTGTCCAGGTATATTTATTTATTACCGGATTTTTTTTCTACAGGATAAACGCTTTCTGACTTAACATATTGTAAGCAAAATTCAGTTCATTTTAGAAAGCGCACCTACATTGTTATATTTGTATGTCCTTTTTACATACAAAAATAGACTAGAACATTTGCCACATGGCAACACGTAAAGCACTTTTATATAGAAGTCAATGTTGCTATTAGTAATAAATTCCCCTGTTTTTTTGCACTAAAAAGTAAAAGGTGATAGAAATCATTATATTATATCAAGTTACTTTTGGCGTTAATAGTACAACACGGCATGATCTGTCTGCGTGTGTAGGAGGTGTATGAAGGGGCCCCCCTTCATACACCGGGGGGGGGGGGGGGGGGGGATATTTAGATATAGAAATAGATGAAGGTGTGTGAATATAAGTTACTACATATAAATATTTTACGTAGCAGCATGGACGTAATAAAAAAGGACGAAACTGAAGCACGTTCTATGTATAGCATATTCAAGTTATGACGCTAGTGTTGTATTCTTTTAGCTTGAGGGATATTTTTTTTGGTACTTATGAGTCTTTCAGAGGGCTACATGACACTTATATTTTGCATAATTATAGAACTCACGAGAAGAATAAATAATATCAGTAATTAAAATTTTATCATATTTATTAATATTTTTAGATGTGATTAAAATCCGTGGATGCCTAATCTAAATTGATTATTTTTTTTTATGCAAAAAGAAGCGGATAATACGCTGGGCACAATTGTCTAATTTATAAACGCTGACATTCTTTGTTCTGCTCGAGAGATTTATATGAAAGCTTACGGGGTTTTTTTGCAAAACACTACATTAGATAGCATTTTTTTTTTTTTATTAAACGCTGCAAGGCACATTTATGTGATTTGCAGCGTTTCAAATAAAATAAAAATGTCTATGGTCTCACATCTTGTGAAATGACAGTTAACTTCTCATTTGAAACGCATAATAAATCGTTATGCTAGCGAATTTACGTCCTTTGTTGTTACGGTCATGGTACAAAAACACAAGGTTAGTAGTCACATTCATGTGATTTGCAGCGTTTGAAATAATATAAAAATGTCTATGGTCTCACATCTTATGAAATGACAGTTAACTTCTCATTTGAAACGCATAATAAATCGTTATGCTAGCGAATTTACGTCCTTTGGTGTTACGGTCATGGTACAAAATCACAAGGTTAATTCTCTAGCAACAAAGTAGTCACGTGACTTGAATATGACTTCATCAGCTGTATTTTGTGTGAAAAATTACAGCTTTTGTTAAACTCGTGACGTAGGTTTAGCAATATACGGGAAGAACATACCTGACGTTTTTCTACCGTAGTTAATATGTACTGTGTAAAGTAATGCTGCGTCCTTTTTTAAAAGCTCCATGCTCGCTACGAATTTGTAAAAAGTTAGACGGCAAACCTCTGCATAAAACATATATGTATTTTTTTTTTTTTTTGGTATAAAGTGCATAGATTTTAACGGAATATACGCAATTCAATCTATAGGCCACTTAGTCTATGGTATATTTTAAGGTTCTAACACATGTGTGTTGGCGATGTTTAATTTTTTTTAGGCATAATGTTATGTTTTGTTGATGAAGTGCCGAAGTAGATACATAACTAGTCAGTAAGGTTAAACTTTCTTACCAATAAAAAAATTACATTTACGGAGCATAATAAATATAGTAGACAAGTAAAAAATATAGTAATCTTATTGTATCTCATTTTGCTACGCTCACAAGCGCGTGATATTCCAGCCACTGGTTTTTATTTTTTACGACCCTGAATACGAGTCCTTTAGTCATCGGTTTTTTTTAGATAATTTCTTCGTTTTTCATAAATCATTGCAGGGAAATCCGTACCCCAACAGCAATATGGGTTGATGTGGTAGACAGAAGTTTCTGATCATGTGCATGATGGACGGACAAAAATTACAATTATTCTAATATTAATTTCTGATAATACGTGGCTGGTTTAAACTGCACTCGTGAGCGTGACAGTGCGCTATCATGAAGATGGGTTACTATTATTTTTCATATGTACTATTGTCCAAAAATGGGCACTCTACAATGTATTTTTCGTGCCCAATCTGTATATGTATGTATTATAACTATATATTGAGTAAATATTTTAATCCGGCATTTTTTTATTAGTAAGAAGGTTAGTTTGTATAATTAACACGCATTGGATAACTCATTTCAAATAATTAAAGAAGACAGAGACGTATAACATTATAGATTAAAAATATGGTCCTTCGATCTCAGATGTGCTACCGAATTGACTCATAGTGTCGTCGAACAGCAATCAATAAATTTCAATAACACGTCCATATTTCCAAAATGATCTGAGGAAACTGTCTATTAAAACATGGATAACTCGGTAAAAATTTCGCCAACTTAGTACGTCTAGTGCAGTTCACTGCGCCGGGTCATTGCGTTGACTCAAAATTGCGCCATAGTGCAAAAAACATTATCCATATTGCTATGCCTTAAAAGGTATATGTTTGTTTAAGTAGCTTAGGAACACATCTAAAGTAATTATGGAATTAATAAATTTAACGTGACAAGCCTCCGAGTGAGCTGCTGCGTCGTAACTCGCACGATTTGCTTGCCGTGAACACTGACTCAAAAGTTTAAATAGCACAATTGTATTGGCTCATTAACTCTGTAGTTAGATTGAGTGAGATAATGAACGATAGTGATAGACATCGCAACTGTTCACACTTACGCTTTGCTGCCAACACATTTTGAAAAAGTGAGTTAACTCATCGGCGCAGTGAACTGAGTTAGCGTAATTGTGCGACGTAGCGCAACTGCACTAACTTATTGCGTTTTATAGACGCCTGTCAAGCGTGGCAAGTAAGAGATAGAGAATATGTCAGTTTTATATAGCTTTGTCTTATAATTTTTTAGCAAATTAGTTAGCTTTCCATTGAAATAACCAGCACGTGACGCGAAACAAAATACGTGTTAATGTCTCTCGTTTCTTTACACGATGATGTCGTTAGTTGCTCGTTTTCTAATTTTAATGCGTAGGAAACTATCAATTAGTCTATAGTTATTCTCTATCTATTTTTAATATCATCTCATTGGTCAATGAAAGAAAGAAAAATCAGTACAGTGCCACAAACTTATCTGGCCCGGTGGCGGGGGCGGTACGATCGACTTAAGTGTTGCCATTTAACGAAATGCCGCCCATTTTAGAGGAAACATTAAAATCAAAGAAATATATACACTGTTAAAATAATAGCATTAATATACTGATTAATTGTGATGTGTGGTGTTTCAATTAAATATCAATTTCCTTCTATTTTTTGTTGATTAGTTTTAAAAATGCACCACGTTAAGTCGCGATCATAGCTATTATATAATATTAGAATTATAATATTGCACAGAAACAACTCGTTGACGATTTTTTTATTTTATGTATAGAAAAAGATATTTAAATATTTAAAAAAATATACCTAAATAGAATGTGTATACGTGGTAAATAAATAAATTGTACCTGGCAATACTAACATTTCAAGATGGCGGCTTTATTTCTAAATTTGGCTACCGGGTCAGATAAGTTTGTGGCACTATAATGGCATTTTGTTTCCATGGTTTTATATAGATGGTGCCAGTCCCAGGGCTGAAGTTAACATCGGGTTTTTTGATTCCAAAGATTGGTCTTATGTTAAACTTATTGACAAACATCTTCAGCTTACTCGGTAGAGCTCTAGGCTTTCTACCAGCTGAGTTAAACATAATTAGCAACAATGTAAGCAGTAGTTTCATTTTGGCATTAAAAAATGTGATGGTAATCGGCTTCAGCAGTAGGGACTTCTTCGGTAGTAGGGGACCTTGGGCTGGAATATCCTAATGTCATGGTCATGACCAAAAAACACGTTTCGGCGAACACGCCATTTAATTAAGTCTAGAATTGACAGGTTTATTTATTTTTGTCACTATAGTGCTACTATTCGAGCGACTTAAGGGTTAACGCGCACTATGCGGCCACGAATACGACCGGGCTGGCCGGATGTGCCATTAAAAAATTTTGTTTTGATACCGACTAGGCATGGAAGTGTTTGATTAAAAACCACGGTAATTGCAACTGAGAAATTTCAAACAAACAGTTATGTTGCAAGGAAACTTAAACTCTAAACTCAAGAGCGACTACGAAGAGAAAAACACAGCGACTGAACTGTGAATTTAGGGATTTGTTATGCTTCCCTAAGAAATATGAACGCAGCGACTGTTTGTCGAGTTAATTGAGAAGTCTAAGAATTAAAGTAGCAAATGTGACGTCATCATCATCATCATCAGCCTGTATCTATCCACTGCTGGATATATCCATTTGATGGAAAGCTTTGGGGAAGGTTACTATCTAGTAGGCGGGCGTCCAACGCTTAGTCGTCCAATGCGCGGCCTCCACTCTAATACCTTCCTCCATCATCAGCATAGCCTATAAATTTAATTCGTATGATTGTCACCTGCATGACTTATGAAAATATCGTCAGGCATTAATAAATGTATGTAAATACATAATGTATACTAAATGTATGTAAATAAATGCATGATTGTGTTAGTTATCGTTATTATTTTCATAAATGATATTATCTATGCCTAGCGTAGCATCACACTTTGGAGTCGTTGCTGCCGGCTGCTCGTTTCTATACAAAATAGGGTTGAATACGGGAGCCTACCGCCTAAGCTCCCCTAATCCCATCAGGTTTTTTAATTGCGAAAATCGGACATCTGTTTAAATTTATAATAATATAATAATAATATAATTGTTTATTTTCTCTCACAAGTAAATGCTATACATTGAAACTTAACATACAATATCAAGTGCTTGTGAGAGACTGGTGCCTGATGTAGGTTCAGAGGAACCTGTGTAACAGGTCACCAGGCCCTCCCGCGCATACACCATAATACTTGTCCTGTGTGACAAAGTATGCATGTGAAATGATTAAATTCATTGCTTATTTAAATATGTTACAATTGCTTATTTTTAATTTATTTACATTATTTATTTACTTATTTATGATAAATATCTTCAGGTTAATTAGAGCGACTTCGTCTCTACCGGCTAAGCTTAGTACCAGTACCGTAGCTTACGCTAGACGGGCCATGTATCAACACTTGGTGGTGGACCTTCTACCCAAACACTTCAGGGCTGGGGGGGCTCTTCTACCTACTGGAACCGAACATGCTGGGGGCCCTTGTAGCTCGGGTGCCCCGTATCATTGATAGTTTCGCCCATGCTTATTACTATCTGCACGACTTTAAGATAAAGTTCGATTTTCGCAATGAAAAAATCCGATCGTAATCCGGCCCACGGCCAGCCGGCTTGTATCCGACACCGCCAAGTGCGCATTGAACCTAATATTGCAATAGGTAGCCTTTGTTTCCTATGTAGGTCTGAGTTATATGTACATTATGCAGTTTTCAGTGTTTATTTGGAATGAGATGCAAAGATAAATTTGTATTTCGACTGAACATGTATTGTTTAAATCAACTTATTAAATATTATTGTCGTAAATAAATGCTTGTTTTAAATAATAAATTGGATTTTATTTGGCGTTGTACCCGTTTTCAGTGACATCCCTATTGCGTCAAAGCCATCGTCGTCAACTCTTATTCATAGGTCATTTGTAGGTTGTTGTTCTAACCGTCAACATCTACAGATCGCCTGAGGATGACTCGCGTAGAGGCGAAACACGTGTCGCAGAGACGACCACGGCAGTCGGGGCAGTGGCGGTCGCATGTATCTTGTGTTTCAGGTGTTAGAGATTCGCCGAGACGACCACAGCAGCTGGAGCAGAGACGACCAAAGCAGCCACGGCAGTCGCATGCAACTACTAACGGTAGTGGGTGGGTGCCGGCCGGCAGTAGTTTACATGAACTAATTGGTGGCGGAAGCACGCAAAGTAGTGTAGATCAAATTGCCCGCAAAATCACACCTGAATCAATTAACTATCTTATTCATCCCAGTGTTAAGACTTCCCCTCATTCGGATCCTCTTATGCAGAATAGATTCAGCCGACAAACTGTGGCCCTATTTACACCTCCGTGGAATGGATTGGAAGCGACTTTTTGCAACGAAATTGTACTTCCATAATGAACTTTATGTCGATTGTATAACATATAAACTTAAATATAAGCCAAAAAAGGTCGCGTGTCTTCCGCGAAATCCTCGCGCATTCTCGAGAATTCCCCTAGCCGGACGGTATTTAAGTTTATATGTTATATATACACTTGACATAAAGTTCATTTTGCTATGTACAATTTCGTTGTAAAAAGTGGCTTCCATTCCATTCCGCGGCGATGTAAATTGAGCTATAAAATGCTGTAAATGCAAAACCAGTCGTTAAAATTCATTGAAATACTACAAGTGATAGCATCGAGATGCTCTTTTTTTAAAGTCAAACTGTTAAAAGTAAAACTGGACTCTAGAAGGGTTACAATATTTTATTTACAAAATCACAGTTCCTTAAAGTTATACAATCGAAAACTTTACAATAATAATTCACCTAAAACTACATAAGACTATATTTTTAACTCTGTAAAATTGCGCCAACTGAGTAAATCTAACGCTGTTCACTGCACCGGCTCATTGAGTTAACTCAAAATTGCGCCATAGTTGGTGTGAAGTCCCCTGATGTTGCAAAAACGTTACTACGTTAGTAGTAGTCACGTTAGTAATGCACTCCTGAGAGTACTGCGCTGTAAGACTGCGGACATATCTCCTGTGAAAGCGGCGTACTAAAGGTACATATCTTGCAGTAGTGCTAGCAGATAACTCCATTTTATATGTCAACATAAAACAAACCGACCAAATAGAGAAGAACTCTTATGTTGAGAATATATAAGACGCGTGTTACATATGAAAATTATGTGGCTTACTTGCTCACATTTTGGCAACCCGGCTAATTTGGATATGTAACACGCGTCTGGTAAATTCACAATATGAAACTATTGTTCAATTTGGTCGGCTTGTAAACGTTAACAGACCAAAAAAAAACACGCATTAAGTACTTTGGAGTGTGGTTGTCATCTGTTATGGCCAGGTCTACTTCGGTTTCCTTCTCCAGCACGAATACTATAAACACAAGTTGGTGGTTACTGCATTTAGTCTAGGGGTTTTGACTCGAAATTCTGTATAAAATAGCCCAGTTATTGCTCTTTGTTATTGCATTGGAAGTCTCTGTTATTTGAGTTGGAAGTAACCGGATTGTTTTCTTTTTTTTTCAAAGCCAATCGCATCTTTCATCATCTGTACTCATCGGTGTAAAGTGCCGTTGAGTGTGCGCAGATCGGCTTACTTCGAAAATAGCGCAAACCCCTATCGTGGACTTAACTCTTGTACATCTTAAGATTTTTTTTAAACTTTTTTCAATTCATATAAAATATGAAATACAATATATAATCACAAAGTATAAAAAAACATGTTGCAATACCAAAAATTATAAATTAATTGTTAAAATATATATATAATATATATATAATATTTATTAAATTAAATGTTTAGATAAAAGTGATGTTTTTTAACCGTCTTTTTTAGTTCAATGGACGAAAAATTACATGTCCACTCATGTCCACTCCGTAAAATCTATCATATATGATTCTCTAAGTATCTATATACTTATTTGTAAAAAAAAATATTGCGAATTATTTGCACAACTATTTTTTTTTTTTTTTTTTTCTTTTAACAGTTTTCACCATCTCGGAAATAGATTTTTTCGAAGAAGGGCTGAAACACCCGAAAGAAATGCGGAATGAGGAGCTTTATCGGTTTGTATCTTTGAGACATGATTTTGATAGTGTTACGGAGTAATCGGTGAGGGACGTCAAGGTTATCATCTCCAAATATTCATCAAAATGGCTGAAAAATGGAGCAGCTGCGGAAGAAGCCAATAGCGCTTCCTAGAGACGACTTCGACGTACCTAAATGGTGTTGACATATGTTTCGCCGTGTCCTTTTATTTATCCATGCCAAGGACCTCGATACAAACCCAACCGGGACCTGGACGACCAACTAAAGAGTTTGAAGATTCCAGTCTCAAAACAAAAAGACGTCGCGTAGATGACCTCTTACAGTCCAGGAGTGGAGCATCAGAGCCGGACAAAGGACTGTGAGAAGAATTCGTGAATACAACAAAAAAAAAAAACAATCTACGAATAGATATAACTACGAATAGAGATTTACTTAATGTGTTATTGACATCTGACCATGTGAAGTGAATGTGAAGTCTTAGATTTCATAGTTCAGCCCAGCTGTAAGGAACAAAATGTTTTTCATACTTTTCATAGTTCTGCCACTCATCATCATCATTGAATGATTCATCTGAAGATAGTGATGATAATGAGAGATAGATTTAGAGATAATTATTTTATAAAAATATAGATATTCTGTTCATATTCTTGAACTTTGTTCTTTTTTCACTCAAATGAAAAACTGCCCTCCAAAAAGTACAGACAACTTTACATCTATGCTTTATAACCTCATTTAGACATAAAAATCAAAGTAAATAATATTGTCCAGCTAACTTGTTCCACACGAACCATAGTGCGGAGACGAAAATACCGGAGAATCTCCGGAGATCGTCAATTTTTCAAATATCCGGTTTTTTTATTAAATCTCCGGAGAATTACCTTTATAATTGAATACGTACTTTTATTTGTATTCTTGTATATTACAATATAAATAATGCCGACAATGTGAATAGACTAGACTGTTTTAGAAGTGGAATCTATCTTGATTAATTCTTACAGTGCAAAAACAAAACGCAATATTTGTTTATTTCACTGTCCAATCTAATATTTATAAAAAATCCGTTAGGAAGTTGACATTTTACATACGTTGATTATAATAAAAAAATATGAAAAATTGATTCATTTGTCACATATATTTGTGTTCTTCGTTTATGAAAATTCATAGGATGTTGCCTATTTTTTTTTAATTAAAATACTGAGAATATTAGCTGTGCTTTAATTTTGACTAATTTTGGGTTCGAAAGTGCTGTATTTTAAGGAGATTCTCCGGAGATTTTTGAAAACCGGAGAGAAATCTCCGGAGACTAAAATCGTCTCCGGTGCAAAGCCCTAAGTCAACAAGATCAACTGTTACTGACGGATTGGGATACGCGTCTACTTCGATTTAAGATGTTTAGAGCGTACTCCACCACGTTGCTCATCAGCGTTAAATTTAGTTTTTTTTTTTAATTGCCTCCATATGAAAACAATTTAATTTTACCCAAAGATTCACGTCAAACTTTAACCCGAATACGGAAAAAATCATTAAAAGGTGAAAAGTGAATCCTCCTAAATTTATAATAAAACATAAATTTAAAAATACTTACATTTTCTGGGAACATGTGAATTCATATGATCACTGGATGCCACGGAACGTGAATGTAATTTTGATGACGGCGTTTTTGCAACTTACCGCCCTTCAAAGGCAAATAATATTTTCGATAAAAGAAAACAACTACCCGCTTTGAGTGGCTTATTCTAAATCATGGTAGAAAACACCTATGTACATAATACACATAACATAAACTTGCATTGTAAGCTATCATCGTAGCCCCTGGATGGTTCTTTTAAAAATATTTTTTATCTAATCTCATACTGAAAATTACACATTAAAAAACTAAACACAGTATCATAATGACAGTCTTTACGCACAAGCTATCAAAATGAATTTAAAAAGTTATTTTTCGATACAGCTCTTTTATGGACAACTGTATCGTAAAATAACTTTTTTACCATTACGATACAGCTTCAGCCCTGGATACAGGTATTTTAAACAGGTTGCAATCTTTGAGTATAAATCGACAATGCAAATACATTGCAACTATGCAAAATTTTTCTACTTAATCTGTGAACGCGGCGCCGTGCGGCGCGTCGCGCATGCGCACTACGCATGCTCGATCTGCAAATAGACTTCTAAGTTAGAATTATAGCTGTTAAATTAACTTCATAGTTGTATTTAAAAAAAAAAAAATTGGTTGCCTGTAAAGTCGGTATACGGGCGAAAGTTTTACGTGACAACGACTTTGAGTGGTAAAATGTTTTCGAGTGGAAGGGACGCATGCCTTTCACTTTTTATGTCTGTCTCTCTCGCTCTTAGAAGGGACACGCGTCCACGACACGCCTACAATGAGAGCGAGTGAAAGGCACGCGCCTTTCACTCGCTCTCATTGTAAGCGCATAACGTGACCCAGTTTCTTGAAGTGTCACCCGGCTAACCAATTTATAAGACGTTGTCACGTCAATATTATTATCATATATTTCATGAGATTAGATAAAGTAGTGTATGAAACTGCACATAATTAGGTATTAAAATACTCGTGTGGTCTATTAAAACATTCGCCTTTGGCTCATGTTTTAAACTCACACTCGTATTTTAATAACCCTTATTATGCAACAGTTTCATAAACTACTATAATAGAACTCTAACCGAAATTATGGCACGTGAAAAATTTAACGTTACACCTGTAATGCGAGCGCTACGTCAAGCTGCAAACATTTGAACATTTAATTAAATGACGAAGTTTGCGCACTTGTTTGAACAAAGATTTAAAGTCCTGTGCCACACATAGCTTCATTCAAATGTTCAAATATTTGTAGCTTGATGTAGCACCCGCATAACGTCAAATTTTTCACCAATAAAACCGTTTAAAAACACTTTTCCTCAAAAGTGCTGTATGAAATCCTTCAACTATAAGATCTCAATACTGAGTACGCACCGGGTTTGGATTTCTCCTGGTGTGTGTTACTTTGATAAATAAGTGTGGATTTGATTTTACAAAAACGTATACCTTTAGTATGTATAGTGATGGTAGAGTTAATAATTTAAGCGACTTTGTATTGTGACTTAAGATACTACGTTCGCAGCTGTCAGTGACTTTACGTAAGGCCACACATTGACCTCAAGCTCAGTATAAGTAATAGTACCTACTACGTACAGTATGGACAGTCCCTGCCGCTCTTCGTATCGATCTCACCTCCCCTCTGAGACGAATCTGGAACAGTTTGTATGGCGCCGCACGCACACACGCTCATTCTCGCTCTGTGCAGACGTCATTATTTATGTAA
Organism: Hypsopygia costalis; assembly: GCA_937001555.2. NCBI lineage: Eukaryota > Metazoa > Arthropoda > Insecta > Lepidoptera > Pyralidae > Hypsopygia > Hypsopygia costalis. The sequence continues at coordinate 5,500,115 of OW443355.2, forward strand.
TAGTGAACGACGCGTCATTTGTATGAAGTGGCCGAGGTGTGCCTCATGTGTCTTTTTTGGGCTTTGAAAATTATCTCTTTTTCACTCGAGTTGCCCCAGAGTAATGCTATCTACATCTATATACCACATTTAAAATGCAATAAATAAAATCATTCATTCAAATAAAAAAAGCAATGTCAAAAATAGGAATAAAAAATTTATAAAAATAAATTATCTAATTTATTTAAGTATCATTTATATATTCTGTTTGGAAAACATCTGCGAGGGTGTACATTCCACGATTTCAGAGTTCGGGGAAGAAAACCTCTCTTACAAAATGATAAGAATTGCGCTAAGTGTGGAAGCGTGCTGGGCTAAATAAACAAACTTTCACCTCGCCACAAGCACAGATTACAATAACTTAACAATAACCTTAAAACCGGCCAAGTGCGAGTTGGAGTCGCGCACGAAGGGTTCCGTACTATCTATAAAACTGGCCAAGTGCCTGTCGGGTCACGCTGGCCGCACAGTGTAGCGGGGGCGGCGCGGCTGCGAACCGCGTCGTGAGTTCGGCCTCTAAAAACGTGCCCACAGAGGACGATGGTAGTTAAAGAAAGAATTATAAAGTCCGACTTCACAAGGGAAATTCGAAAACTGAAGTGGGTCGCTCGGGTACCCCATCTGTATTTTTTTGACGCACCACTTAGTAATGAACGTATTGTAACTGTTTTTGTTAAATAATGCCGCTATAATTTAAGAGATGGCGTTGTATCGAACTTGATATTACGGGGATTGTAGTACCCAGGACATTCAACCACACTTTTTTTTGGGCAGTGCTGTAGTCCCCCGGACTCTCAAGTCGTTATTAAATACTTTTTTTTTTTCATTTATTTCACCACAATGAGTTACATTTTTCTTATTACTATTTTTCGCCAAACTGCTAAACAGTTTATCGGCGAACTTTGACGCTCTATTTTACAATACTAGGTACATACAGTATGCTAACTACTTAACCGTTTATCATGAATCATGATACATACTTTTGATATTAGTTATTTAACACAAAAAAAAAAATCTAATACAATACAATACCTGCCAGTCGAAAAGGATTGGTAGGCTTTTATCTATTTGATAATTATCACGATAATTTTATTATCAATGGGCATATTTATCTAGATAATTTCAAACCCTGATTTCTGACAAATATGTTCAATTTCAATGTATCATCAAGGACGTCAAGGCCTTACCAGTTTAAGAATATCCTTGAAAGTAAATCCCCAATGTTCCTAAAAACTTATTAGGTCGTGAGCGATATGTACCATTTCAACTTCATTGTTTTTGGACCTTATCTCTGCGGCGTAAGGTTCAATAGCGAACAGTGTGTTTCTACTACACAATTCCATTCGTCTTGCAATACATTTTATAAGTTCGTCGGCTATTACTCAGTAACTTGTAAAGTCTACTTAGCCGTGATAGTTTTCCTTTTAAATTCTTTCACATTTCTAAATATAACAGTTTCGTTGATACATGGGGGGACACTTGCGTCTAACAAATATTTGCACGTTAAATGTAAATAGTTCGTAAACACATTACTATATCGAAAAATGATTCTCACACTCCCAATGTTTTTAAAAGACCTATCCAACACACCATGGGGTAGGTGCAGAAAAAAAAAAATCATCTCCATTTTACGTGCAGGAGAAGAAAAGGTACCCCGAAAAAAAAATTTTTTTTCTAAATTTCATTCTACCACTTTGTCAGCATAGTTAATATGTGTCTACATGCCAAACTACAGCTTTCTAGTATCAAGCGTCTCTGAGCTAGGCCGCGGACGGACGGACAGACGGACATGGCGAAACTATAAGGGTTCCTTGTTTACTACGGAACCCTAATAACAATCTTATACCTAATTAGTAATTACCTTATAGTTTCCGTGTCTTGACGTGTCATGACGTCGATGGTACGCTCTAACCGGTCAGCGTTTTAAAGGAATAATGTTAAAACCAATTAAAACTTCTGTCTTAAAAAGCCTCCCAAAAAAACACAATGTCATATTAAAACAATTTTATTTACAAAGTATAGACATAAATAGATCCAATTAACTTAAAGCTAAAGTTTTACTTAACCGATTGTGTCAAATTTCCTAATCATCATCAGCCTGTATCTACCCACTGCTGGTTATAAGCCTTCCCCAATGCTTTCCACCAGATACGATCCTCCGCCTTCCGCATCCAGCCGCTCCCTGCCGCTTTCTTAAGGTCATCGGACCATCTAGAAGGAGGGTGCCACACGCGCGGCCTCTACTTTAATACCTTCCACCCCCATCTGCCATCACTTACTCGGCAGATGTGACCCGCCCATTGCCACTTCAGCTTCGTAATGTTAACCAAATATTTTAATAATCGGCCGCGGTATTCGCTAAATAATCTCTCCTGCCAATGTTTGATGCTTGTTTGTTCTGTACAGCCTCCAATTTTGGACATTCTGCAATAAAAAAAATACGACATTGCATTTCATCATCATCATCATCATCAGGTCATTTTAGTCTCCACTACAGGAGCACGACCCTCTCTCGTCCGTCCCTGACAGAAGGAGGATTTGGCCTACACTCCCCACGCTGGCCAGACGGGTTGGGGAGGCCTGATCGATGTTTTATAATGTATTTCCCTTAGTCGCTTTGTACGACATCCACGGGAAGAGACGGAGTGATTCTATTCTAGTCTGCCGGAAACCACATTGCATTTCATTTAAATAAAATAAATATTTCTGGACAATTTACACAGCGCCATCTAGTCCCAAAGTAAGCGAAGCTTGTGTTATGGGTACTAGACAACTGATAAACATACGTAAATACATTTTTTTTTTGTAAATACATACTTATGATACATAGAAAACACCCAGACCAAGACAAACAGACATGTTCATGCACACAAATGTTTGTCCTGTGTGGGAATCGAACCCACGAGCGTTGGTGTCGAAGCCGCGTCATTGACCGCTACGCCACCGAGCTCGTCAAAACAAAAGTAAAACTTCTTTAGCTCCATCTAGATGCATGTAACTGGCTATGAGAGAAAAAGAGAAAAAAAATATGTGCTCGCACCTCTCTCTCTTGCCCCTACAGTAATATACGAAACTCTCACTCTTTCTATCTTCACTAACTTATATCTCCCTCTCAACTTCCGTTCGCTTCGCCCGATTACACTTTCCGTAACGCTCCCGTCACGCATTCACCACCTTACTCAAGTCACGCGTGCGTAAAGAAGTTTTACTTAAAAAAATGTGAGAGTATACCTGTGATGCGATGTCCGAGACCACCGCAGTAGGAGCAGCCTTGTCCATCGGCCACGGGCATGTCGGGCTCCCCTATCATGTCCAACAGGAACGAGGGCACCTGCACACGCACATACATAATATTTGGTCTATTGGGAATGGCATAGGACACAGTAATAGCACAGCATAGTAATACAACCAACCACCGATATTGTTAAATATTTTTATACAATTTGTGAACATTGTCAAATGGCCTATTACCACAGCATAGAAATAGAACCAGTGCTTTAACTTCATACTAGCGCCCAAATGCGCGGCGAACCAAAACTTCCTGAGCGGTCGTGTAAATGACGCTTGGCTGTGTGCGTGCGCCGATTTGGGCGCTAGTATGAAGTTAAAGTACTGTTTGTATTACTATGCTGTGTTAATAGGCCATTTGACAATGTTCAAAAATTGTATAAATTATTTAACAATATCGGAAAATATACAAAACTTTAAAGATCTGCAAACTTTCATTCTAATATCTTCCGTCCGACTTATTTTAGGGACGATCAAAGTTTGGCGGGAAAGTCCGTTTTAAAAGTACGAAATTATTAAAAAATAATATTTCCATTGGAGAAGCAATAAAAAATATTATAATTTTATTATGGATACTAAATTACATAAACGTTATATTTAACATAGCTGTCGTACAAATTTCTGATTTGATGCACACAAAATACAAAACTGTAACGTCATAACTCAGTATTATAGCCTTTTGTATGATTACATAGGTATAGATAAATAATAAATAAATAAATAAATGTTGTCAGACAAATTACACAGCGCCATCTAGCCCCAAAGTAAGCGAAGCTTGTGTTATGGGTACTAGATAACTGATAAACATACGTAAATACATTTTTTTTGTAAATACATACTTATGATACATAGAAAACACCCAGACCAAGACAAATAGACATGTTCATGCATACAAATGTTTGTCCTGTGTGGGAATCGAACCCACGAGCGTTGGTGTCGAAGCCGCGTCATTGACCGCTACGCCACCGAGCTCGTCTATATATACATCTTATAGCTACTTACATCACAGAGTTTTCGGGAAAGTCCTAAATTGTGATTTGCAAATTAACATATCTCGAGAGATTTTTGTGATTTTCATAATTTAATGTATAATTTAACTTCTGTCCAGCTTGTAGTAGATGATCTCTTAATACGAAGTCATCAGCCACTCTCCCCAGTAACGCAGCGGACATCCCCTACCCACCAGCACCACCTGTAATTCTATATAGTGTCCCGGAATAACCATGAAAAAGGGTGAAAAAAAAATCCGGTTGCACTCCGGGAGTGCCGGCAGAAGTGAAAACTTGAACATTAACGTTGTGCATTTTTGAATATTTTGGAATGGTTGGGGAATAATTTCTCACGAATTGCTTTATTTATCAGTATAGAAGTACTATCATTTTTGTGGTAAAATACAATATTCATTTATTGCGCTATCGTACACAAACATGACAATTTATATTACATTAAAAATAAACAGCAGGAGCAGGCATACATTTTCGGCGCGCGGTAGAATGAGAGGGGTATATTACTTCCTCTCCAACGCCGCGCCGACGGTCTACTCTCCCTCCGTCTTACGAATTTTCGATCACGTCACGTGTCCTGACGCGAGTTTAACATTTTTTACCCATTCCAAAAAGTGCACAACGCAGCTAAAGAAATTTTCACTTCAAAAATATCGATAAAAAATATATTAAAAAAAATAAAAATATATGTTTTCTATTTTCTTTTTTCATGAACTAAGACTTTTATTTTTCACTAAGCACTCTAGGTATATTGAAAAATTCTCTTTTCGTTCTATATATATATATACTTATGTCCAGCTTCTCGCAGCAGATGTGCCAGGTCTCTTAGCACGGAGTCATCAGCCGCCCTCTCAAGTAACGCAGTGGACATCCCCTACCCACCAGCAACTCTAATTCTATATACATTAATGTTACCTTCTGTCCAGTTTCTCGCAGTAACGCAATGGACATCCCCTACAAAGTAACGCAGTAGACATCTCCTACCCACCAGCACCTCTAATTCTATATACATTAATGTTACCTTCTGTCTAGTTTCTCGCAGTAACGCAATGGACATCCCCTACAAAGTAACGCAGTAGACATCTCCTACCCACCAGCACCTCTAATTCTATATACATTAATGTTACATTCTGTCTAGTTTCTCGCAGTAAAGCAATGGACATCCCCTACAAAGTAACGCAATGGACATCCCCTACAAAGTAACGCAGTAGACATCTCCTACCCACCAGCACCTCTAATTCTATATACATTAATGTTACCTTCTGTCTAGTTTCTCGCAGTAACGCAATGGACATCCCCTACAAAGTAACGCAATGGACATCGCCTACAAAGTAACGCAGTGGACATCTCCTACCCACCAGCACCTCTAATTCTATATACATTAATGTTACCTTCTGTCCAGCTTCTCGCAGCAGATGTGCCAGGTCTCTCAGCACGGAGTCATCAGCCGCCCTCCCCAGTAACGTAGTGGCGACGCCCTCGCCCCCCGCGCGGCCCGTACGACCGATCCGATGGACGTAGTTTTCAATATCCTCCGGCATGTCGTAGTTGATGACATGTTGGATGTTCGCGAAGTCCAGACCTGGGGAATACGGATTTATAACTATTAGGACTAATGCTGTCGGGACAAGCATTCATCGACACGGCGTGCACGCATTGTGGACACGGCAATACTGAGCCCGCCGCCGCTCGTACGCCAGTATATCTGCGTGCGTCAGAGACAGCGATAGCAAACATGCGACCTTTCCGTCTGCAGCTGCTACATGGCGCGAGGCGCTGATTGGATATTTACTCGCTTTACTTATTATCTATTTACCTTACAAAATATTGTATATAAGAAATCCAAATTAAAATGATTTGACATTCGTACACAAGCAATTGGAGTCTTATTTATACCTCAAGAACAGCTAACACGACAATGCCTTATATTAATGCCTTATTTGCTACATTACTGTCTCTCACGTTGCTAAGAGGGGAAGTCAACTTCCAAAAGCTTCTTACTCGTACTAATTTCTTGATATTAAATTCGTTGTGAGTTCCAAGGCTGGTAGTTTTACCCCCGGAACTGCAATGGACTGTTCATTGCCTTTTTTGGCGGTCGCCGCTCTTAATCCTGGCTACACAGGACACAGTGGTGGGAATGTGTGGTGGGCCCCCGTCCCGTTAAAAAAAAACTAGAAGGACGTCGACCGTAGCCTGACGTGGATGGGGTTATTTATCTCGAGCTCCTCCGTGCTTCGGAGGCCACGTTAATCCATCGGTCCCGGCCATTGTCATTAGGTGACAATCGTTGAGTCAGTGGCCTTTAGGCGGCTTGTAAACACTAACCTCCGCTACCCGCAGTTGAACAGCGTGGTGTGGAGTACGCTCTAAACCTCTTCGAATGAGGGGAGACCCATATCCGTATCCCTACAGTGGGACAAGGTCACGCAAGGGTCGTTTGCTTAGAGGTTAGCTAGGAGTCAAGCTGAAGATCTTACCGCTTCGATACATAGTGGTTACAATGGATGGAAATTGGCATTTTATGTTGTCCGACTGGGTGAGTGGAGGTACTCACCCAGTCACAGAATACCGCTGCCACAGAACAATTCCCTTGAGGGTTGTTGTGTTCCTGCGAGTGAGGTCACCAGAAAGAAGGAAAGGAAGGCTGGGAATGGATCACTCGACTCATTGGTGTTGCTGATCTCCATGGGCGGTGGTGATTGCTTTCCATCAGGTGACCCACATGCTCGTTTGCAGCCCTCTCATTTATATAAAAAAAACTCCTTAAATGAAAACTTTTATCTGTGACAATGTTTCATACATCAAAACCTGCACAAAAAAAAATTTTGTCCAATATCGTAAACCTCATCCAAATCGGATTAATAATTAATAATAAATATATCTGGACAATTTACACAGCGCCATCTAGTCCCAAATTAAGCGCAAAGCTTGTACTATTGGTACTAGACAAATGATAAATGTACTTAAATACATTTGTTTTTAATTCATAGATAACACCCAGACCAAGACAAACAGACATGTTCATGCACACAAATGTTTGTCTTGTGCGGGAATCGAACCCGCGACATCGGAGTCAAAGTAGGAATTGCTAGCCATTCGACCACCGGGTACATCAACTTTTGAGAAAATCGCAAACATACATACATATGGGTCAAACAGAGAACTTTCCGTTTCGAAGTCGGTATAGAAAGAGAGATATAGATTAGAGCAACAACGCGTGTGTGATGCCCCTGTTACAAGCGGTCATAGGCTACGGTAACTGCTTACCATCAGGCGGGCCGTATGCTTGTTCCCCACTTTAGTGGTATAAAAAAAGTAGATCAAGTGCGAGTCAGACTTGAGCAACGAGGATTCAGTACAAACTTGTAGACATGTAAATTGTGTGAAATAACTTCATTTTTTACGGTTTTTGGATTTTTTCCTTTCATCATCATCATCATCATCAGGTCATTTTAGTCTCCACTACAGGAGCACGACCCTCTCTCGTCCATCCTAGACGGAAGGAGGATTTGGCCTACACTCCCCACGCTGGCCAGACGGGTTGGGGAGGCCTGATCGATATTTGATAATGTATTTCCCTTAGTCGCCTTGTACGACATCCACGGGAATAGACGGAGTGATTCTATTCTAGTCTGCCGGAAACCACACGGACAATTTTTTCCTTTACTTCTGATATATGAGATTGCTTGTTACCAAATTTCATGATTCTAGGTCAACGGGAAGTACCCTATAGGTTTTGAATCCGATTGCGATGTTAAAATATACGATAAAAATGGAACATACACGGCCGTATCTGTAAACGGTCGAATGGTTAGCAATGGCCGCTTTGACTCCGAGGTCGCGGGTTCGATTCCCGCACAAGACAAACATTTGTGTGCATGAACATGTCTGTTTGTCTTGGTCTGGGTGTTTTCAAAGTATTATAAGTATGTATTTACACAAAAAAAAATGTATTTAAGTACATTCATCAGTTGTCTAGTACCCATAACGCAAGCTTTGCGCTTAATTTGGGACTGTGATAATGATGGTGCTGTGTAAATTGTCCAGAAATATTTATTATTTATATTTAGAAGCTTGATTTTTCCACTGCTTTAAGAGATTGCAGACCTGTGTATGTGATATAAATTTCAACTAGACCTTCACGCGTTTCTGAGAAAAAGGGTCTTGACAGACGGAGTGACGGACGGACAATGAATTGATCCTATTAATAAATAAATAATAAATATTTCAAGTGATCCTAAAAGGGTTCAGTTTTTCTCTTTTGGTGGTACGGAACCCTAAAAAGAGATTAAATCGTACCTTTACTAGCGACGTCTGTGGCGACGAGGACATCTTTCTCTCCTTTCCTGAAGGCTTCCACAGCACGAGACCTCTCCTCCTGGTCCTTCCCACCATGGATAGCAACGGCTTCTACGCCTATCAAAAATCAATCAAAAAATTCTTTATTCCTTGGACTTTATAAAGCACTTAGAAACGTCATACAAATTAAATATAAGAACATGTGTAAATCATTACTACTCTAAATCCGCAGAGCTTAGATTCACTTTCATCACACTATCTTGAATGTGAAAGTGAATTTAAGTGCCAGTTCCGGCGACGGGGCTTCTCGAGAAGAACTGGCAAGAAACTCAAGGCCGACTCTTTTAATTGCCAATATCGTTACATTAAATACAAATACAATCATTAACATAACATAACAAGAGCAATTCATTTCCAAATACTTTTATCATTTATGTAATCTGAGATACAATAGTAAGCCTTTTGACATAGTCTAGTTTTTATATATTTCTTAAATTTACCCATGGATAATTTAAACGCGTCGTTTGGAAGTTTATTGTAGAAGCGTATACATTGACCTGGGAACGAGTTAGAGATTTTATGGAGCCTCGTAATATGCACAGCGAGTTTGTTTTTATTTCTTAAATTTAATTGATGGAGATCACTGTTTTTCCTAAATTTTGTTTGATTTTTATGAACGTAAATAAGATTTTCATAAATATATTGAGAATGTAATGTCATAATATTTATCGCTTTAAATTTATTTCTCAGTGTCTCCCTGGGACTCATCATGTAAATAGCACGGATAGCTCGTTTCTGAAGCACAAAAATTGAGTCTACATCCGCGGCACTACCCCAAAGCAATAAACCATATGACATAATGCTGTGAAAATAGCTAAAATAAACTAAACGCGCAGTGTCAACATCAGTCAGTTGACGTATTTTCCTTACGGCGTAAGCTGCTGAGCTGAGTCTACCCGATAATGTTAAAAATAATAATCATATCCCGATAATGTTAAAAATAATAATAACCCTAAAAATAAGAATCATCATCATCATCATCATCAGCCTGTATCTACCCACTGCTGGATATAAGCCTTCCCCAATGCATTCCACCAGATACGATCTTCCGCCTTCCGCATCCATCCACTTTCTTAAGGTCATCGGACCATCTAAAAAGAGGGCCCAACACTTTGTCGACCTACGCGCGGCCTCCAATCTAATACCTTCCTCTCCCATTTGCCATCACTTACTCGGCAGATGTGACCCACCCATTGCCACTTCAGCTTACAAACTCTGAAGGCTATGTCGACAACTTTGGTTCTCCGTCGAATTTCTTCGTTCCAGATTCGATCCCGCAGAGAAACCCCGTAAAAATAAGAATAAATCTATACTAATATTATAAAGGTGAAGAGTTTGTTTGTTTATTGGAACGCGCTAATCTCAGAAACTACTGGTTTGAATTGAAAAAATATTTTAGTGTTAGATAGCCTATATTTCAAGGAAGGCTATAGGTATAGGCTATATAACATCACGCTACCACCAATAGGCTAGCGGAGCACCAATGAAAAATGGGAAAAAAATATCCATTTTTGAGGGTTTACGTTGCGTGCGCTGCGTAAACGGTTGAAGTTACGCAAAAATCATGTATGATGGAATTGTTCCGCTTTAAAAGTTCTAAAAAAAAGTCCGCGACAGCATATGTCTTTGAGCTCGGTGGCGTAGCGGTCAATGACGCGGCTTCGACACCAACGCTCGTGGGTTCGATTCCCATATAGGACAAACATTTGTGTGCATGAACATGTCTGTTTGTCTTGGTCTGGGTGTTTTCTATGTATCATGAGTATGTATTTACAAAAAAAAAATGTATTTACGTATATTTATCAGTTGTCTAGTACCCATAACACAAGCTACGCTTACTTTGGGGCTAGATGGCGCTGTGTAATTTGTCTGACAATATTTATTTATTATTTATTTATTATGTCTATCTTTTAAGATTGACCCACTATAACCTTTTTTTATGGTAATCAATATTGTTTGCAAATAATGCATTAATTGCAAACAAATTTGAAAGCAGGTACCTACATAAATTATTCACCATAAGTTTTTTTTTCTTAATTATACGGTTATGTTAATGGTCCGTGAGCCAGCAACAGATTTTCCTGACCAATTTCCTCTCAAGCGATAACTCGGGAAATACTTCAGAGAGTTGTATTATGCCGTATGGTAAACGTCAGCTGCCGCTCCGTGGGCGGGTTGGGCAGCGGCAGCCTCTTAATCACGTAAAAAAAATAATTGTTTTCAGTCATTTCCTCCCGACTGAAAATTTGTTAAATTATAGTTAACGCAATTATTCGAAGATAAAAAAAAGTCAGCTGGCCGTACCGTGGTGGATTATACGTTAGCTGGTCACACGAACATGCAAAAAAATTTTTTTCTTTCCGTGATTTCCTCTCACTTGAAAATTTGCCAGATGATAGCTTACATGCAACTTTGAATAAATAAAAACGTCAGCTGCCTCTATGTTGGTGGTTTCGAACTCGAAGGGGTCGTTGCGTGTGTCAGTCTAATCGACACGCAAGTTAAGCAACGTTAGGTATCAACTCAATGTTTTAGGTCTCCGTGGTGCACGGTAGTTGAGCTTCACTTGACTAGCCATCTCTTTAGGCTTTTAATGCCTTATTTGCCATATTGCTGTCTCTCACATTGCTAAGAGGGTCAAATTCCAAAACCTTCTTCAAAGGCAGCCGTAGTCTTACACCCGGTACTGCAGTTGACTTCAGGGGAGGGGGGGGGAGGTGAATTTTTAAATTTTTCAAAATATATATATCTCGCAAGTTGGCCAAGACAACTATTTAAATAATAATAATAAAAAAAGTTTTCATTGAAGGCGTTCATTTTTGTAAGTTCCACAAGATATGTTAATTTGAAAATCACAATTTTGGACATTCCTTTCTTTTTGGTTTAAAAAAAGTCTACTAACCTTTCAGCAATAGGTACTCATGTATAGCATCGACGTCCTGCTTCCTCTCAGCGAAGACCAGCACTGGTGGAGGAGTTTTCTGGAGGCACTGCAGCAAGTGGACAGTTCTGGCTTCAGCTTTCACCGGCTCCAACTCCTGGCGAACGTTCAGCGAGGCTGCTCCTGCACGACCCACGTTTACCGTCACTGGTTTTACTAAGGCTGACCTATAAAACAAAATGAAAAAAAAAACAAAAATATAATACGTAAAAATATTAATCAATATAATATATATACTAGCTGTCCCGGCGAGCTTCGTACCGCCTAACAGTCAATGAATGTCGTGGTACATATTAGCTGAACTAAATTTATGATTTTGTGGAAGTAATACAATGAATATAAAATAAATATTAAGTTCAGCACTTTATTAAAATATAAAAAAACAAAAAGCAACTATATCAATAAGTATATATATACCAATAAATATCTTAATCCACAAAACAATTTTGAAAACAAATCACAGACAACTTTCGTGAGCTAAAAATGAGACCACTCGATTTGTCATTTTTTAATTGTTCTATATTTTAAGCTTTATACTATAAATTTCTGAACGCACGCATAAATATTTGACAATCAATAAATATCTCAATCCTTTTTCAGCTGACAATATTTGTATGGGCAAATGTTTTATACTTTTCTTTTATTTTTTCGTCAATATTTCAATGTTTTTAATACTTATTATCCTATTCCCGACGAAGACAAATCCAAAAACACAAAAATCATAAAAATCGATCTAGCCGTTCTTGAGTTATTAATGTTGTAACTAACATGACTTTGTTTTATATATAAAAGGCAAGGGATCCCTTGGTGTTGCTGATTTCTATGGGCGGTGGTGATTGCTTTCCATCAGGTGACCCACATGCTCATTTGGCCCCCCCTCTTAATAATATTTTTAATAAACTACCAGAATGCATTCGACTACTACCATATAAAAAGTTTGTAAAAGTTCTACGTGATATTTTGTCTGAAAAACGATACTATTCTGTGAGAGAATTCCTAGACGACGTAATTGAGAAATAATTAACAATATTTAAATAAATTCTAATTAATATGTAACATTTTTGTAATTTAATAGTATATAATTAATAACAAATTATGACAATTGTACGAAATTTAATATTTGATTTGTATAAATTAAATATAAATATTTGCATGCTATCAAAGTAGCAGATTTAAGGATGCTATATATTATAAATTTAACACCAGTTTGTACCTTTATCTATGCAAATAAACTCATTCATTCTCATAAATAAAAAAATACATATATAATTATAAAAATAGATAGATATAAAACAAAGTCTGGTTAGTTACACTAAAATTATAAAAAAAAATAGGTATGACGATACCAGCCAACCCGCAGTAGAGCAGCGTGGTGGAGTATGCTCTAAACCTCTTCCATTGAGGGGAGGCCCGTATCCCAGCAGTGGGATGAGTAAGGGTTGACGACGAAAGATAGCAGAGTGGTATTTAGGGTATTAATACCACTCTGGTTCATAGATATCAGAGTGGTTTAATACCACTCTGATATCTATGAACCAAAGTGGCTGTAGTTTCTTACCTGGCGAAGTTCTGTATTTTCCTCGGCATGGTGGCGCTGAAGAGGAGGGTTTGTCTCTGGCCGGCGAAGTACGAGAATATAGTTCGGACGTCCTCCTCGAAGCCCATGTCTATCATGCGATCTGCTTCGTCCATGCAGAGGTAACGACATACGTTCAGACGGACCTATGAACAATTTTATAAAGATTTATTTTATTTTTATATAGATAGATAAGTGTTTTTCAAAGTGTGGGTCGCAACCTCATAGGAGGTCCCCTAGCCTCTGCAAGGGGATCGCGGCAGGTCGCAAAACTGTAAAAAAGAGCGTTGAAAAAGTATTTTTTTTCTAAGAAAATATTAATTTCGGTACGTAATCGACGGCTATGTTAGATACTTTCATTATTTATTATATATTAACCGATACCACAGTATAAGTAATAGTACTAACGTACCTATGAAAATAAATAAATTCTGTAATTCTTTAATTTTTTTTTTTTTTCATATTTATTACAGTATTTATATGTAAAATGAACGTGTTTTAAAGTCGACTTAAAGTCGACGTCTATTTGAATGATAGGTCAATGAGGTAAAATAAATAATATATGCTATCGGACAAACAACGCAGGGCCATCTACAGTGTACAGTGCGATCAAAAAAGAGTAAACAAAAAGCGGGCGCCACTTTCTTTGTAAGAACAGTTTTTAATGGTAACACTTGATCACTTAATAAATAAATAAATATAAATATTCTTGGACGAGTTACACAATGCCATCTAGTCCCAAACAAAACTAAGCTTGGTGTAAACTGGGGTGTAAGAAGCTCATCAACATCTTCCGAGCTAAAGCCAACCTCACCTGCACGTGGTGCACCCTGCCGACCAGCTAACGAGGCTATGGCGAAAGAGAGGTAGGACGCAGCGAAACATCATACTGTGCTCCCCTTTCACTGGTCAAATTGGGAGAGGGGCACAGTGCGGTCGTTCGCTCCAGGCTTGGCCAGCATCCGACTGGGGAAGTGCCTCCACCTGGCAAAAAACCGCAGCCATAATGGCTATGCTGTGTTCCTGCGAGTGAGCTAGGTCACCAGGGCTTTTTTTTAGAGGAGTTGTTATGCTGACGGCGGTGAGACCAGCGGCTGTCGAACCGCCGTTAGCGGTGTAGGCGCGGCGTGTTGGCGCGGCGGTCAGGGAGACCCGGTGAAACGGCTGTCCGCTGGCCGCCCGCAGGTCAGTAGGGTTCCCGAACCCGGGGATCACCTAATCTCCGCCCCGGGAGGCTGAACCGCCAGCCTGTGTAAAGTTCCTGTTGTAGTAGTCGTGCCGGAGGAGGAGACCGGAGTGGACCCGGCTGCTGCAGCAGGGGGGGACCGGGGGCCCTTCCGCCCGCCGCGCTAGCAAACCGCACAACCTGCACTGTACTGCGGGGGTAGACACCGCGCTTTTGTCTCTTGCGCCGTCAGTGAAACAACTCCTCTTATTTATAAACCTCTAACCGCTTTCATATGGCCAGAAAGAAAAAAAAGAAGATCTTTCCAGCGGCGTCCTCATCCACGTTCGACGTGGACTTCTGTAACGTCAGGGGACTTCACTCAAACATAAATGCAGTTCACCAACATCTCGAAACTGCAAAGCCGACCCTACTTTTTTTAACGGAGACGCAAATATCTTGTCCGGCCGATACATCTTATTTATTATACCCCGGGTACAAACTTGAACATTCCTTTGTACGTAGAGCCGGGGTATGTATGTACGTCCGGGATGATATTTGCTGTCGACGTCTTCATGGCCTAGAAGACAGGGACCTGTCAGTGTTGTGGGTACGCGTGGATCAGGGCGGCCGCACCCGGATCTACGCGTGCCTTTACAGGTCTCATAGCGGTGATACGGACACAACTCGATTGATCGAGCACCTGCAATTGGCGACTGACAAAGTTATCGAGAGGTACCCCTCCGCGGAGTTAGTGATTTTGGGAGACTTCAATGCCCACCATGCCGAGTGGCTCAGCTCTCGGTCCACTGACTTCGCGGGGAGGTCTGTACATGATTTTGCTCTGGCCTATGGTTTCTCACAGCTGGTTCATTCTCCAACGAGAATACCAGATATTGAGGACCATACTAGCTCTCTACTGGACCTTCTGCTGACCACACACCCGGATGGGTATACAGTCTCGGTGGATGCGCCACTTGGTTCATCGGACCACTGTCTCATCCGGACACAAGTGCCATGCGCTAGCCCTGTCACACCCCGGTCTACCGGTTGGCGTCGCATGTGGCACTATAAGTCAGCAGACTGGGATGGATTGCGTGAATTTTATGCATCGTACCCGTGGAGGCAGCTGTGTTTCGAGTCGGAACATGTGGACATCTGTGCATCTGCTGTAGCTGAAGCCATTTTAGCTGGGATGGAATTATTTATTCCAAACCGGCGGGTAGCTACTTCAGGTGCTAAGAAGCGGCCGTGGTTTAATCGGTCTTGTAGGGAAGCTAAACTCCGCAAGCAAGCTGCATACGAGGCTTGGACCACGGCACGTATTAATGGAGCTCATAATGTTTCTGACTTGAAACGCGAGTTTAATGCTGCCTCGAGGTTCTGTAAGAGAGTAATTGCCAGGGCTAAGTTCGAGTTCATCGGCAGGATTGGTGAGCGCCTAGCTAAGCACCCATCTGGGAGCCGTGCGTTTTGGTCGCTCGCTAAGGCTGCCGAGGGAAATTTTTGTCAGTCGTCCTTTCCACCACTTCGAAAACCGGATGGTAGTCTGGCCCACAGTGCTAAAGAGAAAGCCGATCTGTTGGGGAATCTCTTTGCCTCAAACTCAACTTTGAACGACGGGGGCGCCGCACCGCCCTCCATCCCGCGGTGTGGTGATTTCATGCCAGAAATCTCATTTTCTCAACGAGATGTTCGGCGGGCATTATTATCCCTCGACGTTCACAAGTCGAGCGGGCCAGATGGCATTCCGGCAGTGGTGCTAAAGCTGTGTGCTCCTGAGTTGTGTCCTGTACTTACGCGCCTTTTCGCGCTCTCTTATTCCAGCAGGCAAGTTCCATCATCGTGGAAGACTGCGAACGTGCACCCTGTGCCCAAAAAGGGTGACAGATCAGACCCATCGAATTACAGGCCTATCGCTGTTACCTCCCTTCTCTCCAAGGTAATGGAGCGCGTCATTAACAATCGGCTCCTGAAATACCTAGAGGATCACGATTTAATCAGCGACCATCAATACGGCTTCCGTCATGGTCGCTCGACTGGTGATCTTCTAGTGTATCTTACACACCGCTGGGCTTCAGCCGTGGAGAGTCAAGGTGAGGCATTGGCTGTTAGTCTAGATATGGCGAAGGCGTTCGATCGGGTCTGGCACCGTAGTCTTCTTTCGAAGTTGCCTGTATACGGTCTACCAGAGGGTTTATGCGAATGGGTCGCTAGCTTCTTGTCCAGCAGAAGCATTAGAGCCGTTGTTGATGGCAGTTGCTCCGATAGCATGGACATTAATGCTGGCGTCCCGCAAGGCTCTGTATTGTCCCCGACGCTGTTTTTGCTGCATATCAATGATATGTTATCTATTGACAGCATTCATTGCTATGCGGATGACAGCACTGGGGACACATTTTATACGGGCCGCGCTAATATTCCCCGCTCTCTGGTGGAGGAGAGCCGCGAACGACTTGTGTCGGAAATCGAGAGCACACTAAGTAAAGTGTCCGATTGGGGGCAACAGAACTTAGTGCGATTCAACCCCTCTAAGACACAAGTCTGCGCGTTCACCGCTAAGAAAACCCCTTTTGCTGTGGTTCCTCAATTCCAAAACACACCCCTTACCATCGCCAAAAACATTGGGATTCTTGGAGTTGAAATCTCCAGCGACGTCCAGTTTCGTTGTCACCTGGAGGGGAAGGTCAAGCTGGCGTCGAAGAAACTAGGTGTGCTCAATAGGGCCAAGCAGTACTTCAATCCGCGGCAAAGGCTTCTGCTCTACAAAGCTCAAGTACGGCCGCATATGGAGTACTGTTGCCATCTGTGGGCGGGAGCGCCTAGATACCAGCTTGCACCTTGTGACTCGATTCAGAGGCGTGCTGTGAGGATTGTTGACGATCCCAAACTGACAGACGGTTTAGAACCCTTAAGTCTGAGGAGAGATTTTGCGTCCCTTTGTGTGTTCTACCGTCTGTACAATGGGGTGTGTTCAGAGGAGTTGTTTGACATGATGCCCACGGCCTCCTTCTACAGTCGCACCGCTCGCCATCGACAGGGAATTCATCCTCACACATTGGAGCCTAAGTGGTCGCGTACCGTGCGGTTCCAGAGAAGTTTTCTCCCGCGTACGGTCAAGCTGTGGAATGAACTGCCTGTCGAGGTTTTCTCAGGAGACTACAGCATGGGGTTCTTCAAAAAGGGCGTGAAGAGGTTTTTACAGGGTCGGCAA
Organism: Hypsopygia costalis; assembly: GCA_937001555.2. Lineage (NCBI taxonomy): Eukaryota > Metazoa > Arthropoda > Insecta > Lepidoptera > Pyralidae > Hypsopygia > Hypsopygia costalis. The sequence continues at coordinate 5,517,704 of OW443355.2, forward strand.
CGCGCGTGTGATACCCCTGGTGTTACAGGCGTTCATAGGCTACGGTAACTGCTTTCCATCAGGCGGGCCGTATGCTTGTTTGCCACTTTAGTGATAAAAAAAAAAAAAAAAAAAAAAAAAAAAGCTTGTACTACGGGTACTAGATAACTGATATTATACTTAAATTCATTTTTTTTGTAAATTCATACATATAATACATAGAAAACACCCAGACCAAGAGAAACAGACATGTTAATGCACACAAATGTTTGTCTTGTGCGGGGATCAAACCCGCGACCTCGGAGTCAAAGTGGGCATTGCTAACTATTCGACCACCGAGCTCGTCAAAAACATATTCGATCACTGGAAGGAATAGGTTACATGACATACCATTTTCTTATCGAGCATGTCCATGAGCCGGCCTGGGGTAGCGACCATGATGTGGACGCCTCTTTGCACCACCTCCATACATTCTGACACTGCCACTCCTAGAAGATGCAAAAATAGTTTATAATATATGCTTATAGCAAGGGCGAATCCAATGGGTCAAGGAAGTTCCAATCCCCCCCCCCCCCCCCCCCTTTCCCTCCCTCCGGGCTACCTCCGGGAATGGCCTACGAAAAACACTATTAATTGACTGAGCGAGCGTAGCGAGAGTGTACTATATGACCCAGACCCCCCCCCCCCCCCCCCTACGACGCCAACTATTGACCGCGAGATAGAGGGGGGCGGGGCCTCTATCTCGCGGTGCCATCTATTGACCGCGAGATAGAGGGGGGGGAGGGGGGGGGCTCTATCTCGCGGTCAATAGATGGCGATAGATGACATTGTTAAATGTTTAAAGAGTTGAAGCGTAGCGATAAAGAAATCTTCCAAGAAGTCGTGCAGTACAGGAGTAAAATTGAACTTTTACTCATATTACAAATAATAGAGGACGAAAAAGCTTCCCGCCGGGAAAAGATGAAGAAATTAACACAAAGACGGGCTCTAAAGGACTATGTTTCCAGAGCCGTAAAGCTCTTTAATAAAAAATCTACCCTCCTTAATAACGCAAACATTTATTTATTTATTAAACTTTATTGGTCATAGAAGAAGGATATAAAAGGCGGATTCAATGCTAAGAGCATTCTTTACCGGTCAACCTATGGAAAAAGTAGATAAGACTCGAATGCGGTACACGAAATAACAGTAATGAACATACACAAAATAAATACCTTTGAAAACATAAAATTCCATTTGATACATAGACATATGCATATGATATAACATATGTTTACTTCCAACGATATTATATATAAAAAACCGGACAAGTGCGAGTCGGACTCGCCCACCGAGGGTTCCGTACGTAGTACCAATATTAAATTTAATATTTTTCATTATAAATAAGAAATAATGCGCCGAAAAAAATAAATAAAATATATTTTGCAATGTGTACATCAAGCCCTTTCATATGATACCCCATTTGAACTAGTAGTTTCAATTTGAAATTTCGACACCCTATAAAAAATATAGACCCCCTATTTTTTAAGACCTTTTTACAAATGTATAGTTTTGAGATTTATTCCTGTACTTGTAGTCTATAACGATGTTACTTGCCAAATTTCATAGTTCTAGGTCAACGGGAAGTACCCTATAGGTTTTGATTCCCTTGAGAATGTGTCGAAATATGCGATTTTTGCTGAATAAACGGCCGTAACTTTTTTTTTACGTAAACTTAGCAGTTTGATTTTTTTACAACTTCATGGGACCGTAGACCTAAGTATACAGTTCAAATTTCAGCTTGATACCTCCACGCATTCTCGACATAGAAATTCTTGACAGACAGACAGACAGACGGACAACAAAGTGATCTTATAAGGTTTCCGTTTTTCCTTTTGAGGTACGGAGCCCTAAAAACGAGGTAGATATCACACTAGTAGCGACGTAATAGGCATTCCAATTCGGGCAATTGGTGTAATTCTGTTCTGTTTGCACTGACCGCTTCGAGTCTATATTACACTAGCTTCACTTCAAACGCAACTCTTTACCGACAGCTATCTCTTTCCTTAACATACATTTCGTTATTATCTGTCACATTCATTGATGCATCTTATGTAAATAAGTGTAGTGGTAAGTATGTATATGTATCGGAACGTTTTTAAACGTCGCGCAGTATGGATATTGTCAGACGAATTACACAGCGCCATCTAGCCCCAAAGTAAGCGAAGCTTGTATTATGGGTACTAGACAACAGATAAACATACGTAAATACATTTTTTTTTGTAAATACATACTTATGATACATAGAAAACACCCAGACCAAGACAAACAGACATGTTCATGCACACAAATGTTTGTCCTGTGTGGGAATCGAACCCACGAGCGTTGGTGTCGAAGCCGCGTCATTGCCCGCTACGCCACCGAGCTCGTCAATGCACAATCTTTGTTTATTAAAACATTGTTTATTTCTATATTTAATTAATACATAAAAAAATACATAAAATACAATTATAGAACTAAAGTACCTAAAACTAAATAAACCTAAAATAAATGTAAAAAGTTTGCCCCATGTGGCATCGTTCCCAAGATGCTAGCAGCCTTACCTCGTTGGATGGCGAAACTGATCCTTTGGGAGGGGAATGTGACAGATCTTGGGTCACCAGTTACGTCGACCAATCTTTTTCCTAATTCTCTTATAAAGTTTTTTGTGCTGGGACCCCATGGACCAAGGGTAATATAACATTAAATAAATAAATATTTCTGGACAATTTACACAGCGCCATCTAGTCCCAAATTAAGCGCAAAGCTTGTGTTATGGGTACTAGACAACTGATAAATGTACTGAAATACATTGTTTTTTTTTGTAAATACATACTTATAATACATAGAAAATACCCAGACCAAGACAAACAGACATGTTCATGCACACAAATGTTTGACTTGTGCGGGAATCGAACCCGCGACCTCGGAGTCAAAGTGGCCATTGCTAACCGTTCGACCACCGAGCTCGTCTCATTACCTCCGATAGCCAGGCAGCTTCTTATGTCCGGTCCCCCGGCCATCTTGATGTGCTTGACGAAGTGCAGGATGATGTCGTGTGTCTGCTTTGCCAACTCTCGAGACGGACAGATGATAAGCCCGTATGGACCTTCATTCCTGCAAACATTTTTTTGAAGTGAAATGAAAATTTCTACAGCCGCGTTGGGCATTTTTTGAGATTTGTTTTTTTTTATACTACGTCGGTTGGCAGACAAGCATACGGCCCGCCTGATGTGAAGCGGTTACCGTAGCCATATTAACGCTCGCACCCCCGCTGCCCTTCCGGCGACCTCACTCACTCGCAGGAACACAACAGCCCTCAAGGGAACTGTTATTTGGCTGCGGTATTCCGTGAAGTGGATGTACATTCCCCAGTCGGGTAGCTTACAATTACGCTGCCTACCTCTCTTTTCGCCAGAGCTTCGTTTGTCAGTCAGCAGGGTGCACCGCGTGCAGGTGAAGTTGCCTTTGGTTCAAAGATGTTGATGAACCACTTACACCCCAAAATGAGATGGGGAAAAACCATTGAAGTCGCGACACTGGTACCGTAACCGAAACTGGTCTATTTGGTGCAGTATGAGGTATCGCGCGCCGCATACTGCCTATGCGCTATTGGTTCGTCAGTCGACGTTTGCTCTCCGTGTTGGGTCCACGCTACTCTCGTTCTCGAAACACACGTACGAGAGTTAGAAAAGAGAGTTAGAATTCTTCTAGTAGTGCAAAATAATTCCTGACGATTCAAAAAAAATACACACATAATTGTTCAAGTTTTCACTTCTGTCGGCACTCCCGGAGTGCCACTGTTTTTTTGTATACAACATCAGGCCAGCAATGTTCCGCCTGACGTGAAACAGTTACCGTTAGCCTATTGGCGCTTGATAAACTATCGCTATATATACATAACCATCATACAATGGTACATAAATACAAGACATATAATATAAGAAGTGATGATGAAATTTTGGCCCACCCTCATGCTGCGGCTACACTACCTTACCGTCTACCGGGCTGTTACCGCAATAATTATGGCATTGAATTACCGTTGAAATTACTGCGTGAAGTGGGGTGGTTACACTAGAGTTTACCTAGATATGTCAATAAATTAGGCGGTAAAAATATCATTTTTCAAGATGGCGGTTGAAGCTGCAGCTGTTATATTTATTTAGATGGTTTCGGTCTTTTTCCTCTTTCAAATCATCATTGTACACCGCGATTTTTATCGGGGTATACCCGACCGAAAGCACATAAAAAGATACGGTTCGCATTGGAATAATTCCAAAACTCAAGCTTTTTTCATTTGACCACTACATGTCGGTCGATACGTGCGTCGCCGTTGAGCTCATGTTGCACACTGGACAAACGGTAGTGTGACCACAAACGCATTAATTACTGCGGTAATTCTCTTTGATGTGCGAAAAAAGACCGCCGCCGGAGCTATTGTCTACCGCCATTTGCCATATTGATTGGCATTGTAAAATTATGGCCATAAATCGTGGTTACACCTAGGCGTTGTTGAAATTATGGCAATAATTATTGGCATATCACGGTACTGTAGCCGCAGCATCAGGAATCATAGGTGAGATTACAGAGTGATCTTAGCCCTGTTTTTCAGTGCAAATAAAGAATTTCATGTCATTTCTGAAACATTTTATATAAGAATACGGCGACCCGCCACATAACTTACCGTATAAAAGGCAATTTAATCTCCTGTTCTACGCAAAACATGATGATGGGCAGAGTGAAGACCAGCGTCTTCCCGGAGCCTGTGAATGCTATGCCGATCATGTCTCGTCCGCTGAGCACGGCCGGGATTCCTTGGACTTGGATCGGCGTGGGTTTCTTGATACCTTTGGCTTCAAGACCTCGGAGGATGCCTGGAAGTTTCATATTACACTATATTTGACAAAGAAGCTACTGTTTTGATAACGTCTTATAAATTGTCACGTTCCGCCTGAACCGAGCGTGCAAGCGAGAGTGCGGAACAAGCGATAGAGAGGTACGACCGGCCTATGTTTCTTATGACGTTATCACGTAAAATTATCGTCCGTAAACCGACTTTACAGACAACCTATTTTTTTTTTGGTTAATTTTGTTCAATAGCTAATGGATACTTATGGAAATGGTCTCTTTGGGAGTGGTCATTTTAGCACAGGTCGATTAGGGAACTGGACTAACAAAGCCGACGATATAGGAAATGGTCTTTTTAGAAGTGAACTTTTTAGAAAATGGACGTTATAGGTGGTAGACCAAATTAGGAAGTGGACATTGTGAACCAGATGGACTGAAAAAAGGTGGAATTTCATATTTTCAACAAGTAATTTAATACTGATTTAATCAAATTAATATTATTTTGTAAAAGCTTAGATTTCACTGTGTATCTACTCCTATATAATCATGTTATATATTATATAGGAGTAGATACACAGATATATATACCTATCAATCTTATCTTAGAGTGGGTCCAGTGCTGAAGCACCGGTGACACGTCGACCCTCATGGATCTTTTGTGCTCAAATATAAAAGATCGAAGATTTTTTTTTTACATGTGACCCGGGCAAACGAGCATGTGATTCACCTGATGGAAAGCAATCACCACCGCCCATAGAGACCAGCAACACCAAGGGGTCGCCAGGCTATACTCCTTCTTTGTCAAAAATGTGTATGGTAAAGGGTTAGAATTACCTTTGGGGAACTTCATATGTTGAAATGTCCTAATAGGCGGTGGTACTTCCTCCCCCTCCACTAGAATCCGCAGCTGCCTCCGTATCCGATCATGCCTTTCTTCTGGATGTTCGAGGACACAGCGTGGGGGTCGCCATGATGTCTTTATTGGATCTTCGTATTGAATACCTGGGGAAGGGACATTATGGGCCAGTTATGTATCTTGTCTATCTAATCAAATCAATATATTTATTTGCAAAGTCAAAGTCAAAATTATTTATTCTGTGGGCCCTCGCGGGCACTTAGACACGTCTTTTACAATTAGGTATATTTTTTTATCTACCAGCATTTCGGAATGACCATTGACGAGAAGAAATGCCGAAAGAAACTCTGTCAATATAGGTCTTTTTTTTTAAATAGCCATGTACATAAATTACATTTAGCTCGTCATTTTTACACATTTTGTACCTAAAATGAGGTTAATATATATTGATATATATACAGGGTGGCGATTTTGTCACCTGCAATATTTGAAGGTAATTATCATTTATACGAAGTGCGGATGTTAACTAGTGTTCAAACTTAGTATTTTTCTATTTTTATTAAACGGTTTTATTTAGCTTGACCAGTTTGTTTGTTTATATTTTTGGGTCAAATCTAGTAATTGAAATTTGACCCCCTTCCTGTTGACAGATTGATCTGAAATTTGGTACACACCTTTAGTTCTGGTGACAATACAATTAAATAAATTCTGTTTCATTGTAAATCCAAGATGGCCGCCACTACAAAATGGCGGTTTACAAATTTTGCCACGACTACCTCAATATGGGTATCAAATGAAAGGGCTTAACTAGTAGAACACAGTTCACACGAAAAAAAAAATCCAAGATGGCCGCCGCTACAAAATGGCGGTTTACAAATTTTGTCACGACTACCTCAATATGGGTATCAAATGAAAGGGCTTGACTAGTAGAACACAGTTCACATGAAAAAAAATGAAAATCCAAGAAGGCCGCCGCTACAAAATGGTGGTCTACACATTTTGTCACGACTACCACTACATGGGTATCAAATGAAAGAGCTTGACTAGTAGAACACAGCTCGTCGCTCGTCGCTCTCATGAATATTATAATAAAATCCAAGATGGCCGTCAACAAAATGGCCGGTTGGTGGTTACATATTTTCTCAATTTTCAATATGGGTATCAAATTTATACAAGACAAATTTAAAAGTAAAAAAAAAAAATGACAAAAGTCAAGTCTAATCTTAATTGAATGCGAAGTACTATGTAATGGAATTATGAAAAAAAACTTGAAAATAAAAATTATGAAAAAAACATTTTTAATTTAAACGGTTTTATTGAAAGTAAAGGCATTGATCAGACAAAATAATAAAATCGTTAGGCCCGTGTTTCTATCCAATCAACTCAGTTTACGCTACGCCCAACGATTTTATTATTTTGTCTGATCAATGCCTTAGACTGATGAGGGAGAGGGGTTTGATGACTGAAACCTCGGACCTACCAAATTATTTTTTAGCTTTTAGTACATTACTTTCAATAAAACCGTTTAAATTAAAAATGTTTTTTTCATAATTTTTATATTTGAGTACTTAGTATATCACAATATTGCAGGTGAATAATCGCCACCCTGTATACCGTGTGTATATTTCTATTGTGGTTCATGTTTACTTATTTTCAATAAAATGTTAAAATTCATGATCTTTCTTTTATTTAAGATGCTATGTTATTTAGGAAAAAATAATCCTTATGATTAACACGTTCGAAGGTTATAATAAAATACATGTGGATTTTTTTTTCACATTTCACGAGTTCGATTCCCGGTTGAGGCAGGCGATGTTCATGAAATCTAGGAATACAGTTCCACTTATTATTAAAAATAAAATGATGTCTTCTTTCAGTAAAATATTCTATATTTAATATACTTTCCCTCCATGTGGCATTGTCGTGGGACGCCCTGTATATAACAGTAAATATGTTGCTGAAGAATGCTGTGTTCTTGCTATTGTACACTTTTAATACCAAACAGAATACTCGAAGGTTTAGCTACTTTCGACATATATACGTTCACACTGTAGAACGGATTTATTTCAAAAAAACTTTTTAATTTCGTGTTTAAATTTGGTAGCTAGTAATTCAGTAATATACAGAGGTAGAAGACTGTAAATTTTTATTTTTATAGTCATGCCTTGTTTCATGCATTTTGTCCTTATCTATCATAGAGTTAACACTATAAAGAACAGCGTTAAGAGTATGTTTGGACCAACATAGTTGTTACTTAAGTAAGTGCCCATTGAGAGAGAGAGAGATAGTTCCAATTATTTATTAGCTAGTTTACGCACGCGAGGCCCGTGTTATAATACTGTTATTTAAAAAAAAAAAAGAAAATGCGAGCGACTTTTTTTGAACTGAAAACTTCTTTAGGCGCGTTGGGCATTTTTTGAGATGGCGAAAAACCATCGAATCAGAATCAGAAATGTATTTATTTGTCTACTTGTGTTTTACATATATGGCCTCGCGGCCGGTGGGCCGTGCGAGGGTGGGTCAGCTAACTTATGTCCTAGGTGGATCTGTGTTTGCTGTGCTTCACTTATTCATAATAATTTATACAATAAAAATATTATGTACTTCATTTGTTTTTGTGTGCTTATTTACTAACCTTAATTATCTTATTCTAAGGGGGCGCGGGGCTCCCGTGTTATCGGTGGGCCATCGCTTGTAGTCTTTCTTTTTAAGGTCGTATACAATTTCACCTATTCTATGATTAGTTCTAAGGGGGTTGAATTCTCCGTGCGCCAGATAAGCGTCTCCGGGTGATTCGAGGTCTTCTATTTCCAGCTGGGCTATGTTGACCAGCATTTTTTGATTTAGGTCCTCGGCGCGTAAGTGCCAGGCTTCTATGTCTGCCATCTCCCATATTGCTTCTGTGGGTGTTCTTCTTGGTAATTGTGCAGCACTTTTGAGTGCCATTCTGTATTGTCTTTCGATTTTGCTCAAGTTTGTCGCGCTGTACCTCGACAGTAGTTGAACCACGCCGTAGTCCAGGAGCGGCAGGATACAGGCTTGTATTATGGCCAGTTTGGTTTCTAGGTTTGTTTTTGCGTGATATCCAATAATCGGGCCGAGGGCTCCTCTGACCTGTTTCAGTTTCTTCACTACCTTTTCGGTGTGTTGATTCATTCTCATACGTTTATCGAAGATCACGCCGAGGTATTTGATCTGTTTTTGGTATAATAGCGTCTGTTGTTTCAACTTGACCGCTGGGCGGTATTTATTTTTCTTGGAAAACATGATGCACTCGGTTTTATCTACATTGCATTTAAGCCCCCATCTCGTATAGTAGTTGATGATGGCTTCTGCTGCCCATTCCGATCGCATGGTTGCGTGGTCTGGGTTTGTGGCTCTGTTAAGTATGCAGAGGTCGTCCGCATACTGTGACAGTTTGAGTCCCTTAATTCTGTCATGCATGTCCCAGATGTCATGCACGTACAGGTTGAAGATCACCGGTCCCAGGATCGATCCTTGAGGCACGCCGTGGGGTATTGGTTTTCCTTCTGTTTCAGTTGTTCTAAATCTGCCAATCAGTTGTCTGTCTGCGAGGTAATTTTCTATGATTTTTGTGATGTTGTTGGGTACGTCTTTTTCTTGTAACTTTTTGATCAGGCCTTTGTGGTTGATTGAGTCAAAGGCTTTCGAGAGATCTGTTGATATCATGGAGACGCTGTCGCCGTTGCCCAGGGCGTCTGTGATTATTTTACCGGTGCGGAGGATCTGGGTCGCTGTACCTCTGGCCCTCGTAAAGCCGTGTTGGAACGGTGGTTGCAGCCGGTCTACTGTGGCGGTGAGTCGCTCGCACAGTTTGCCCATTATGTTGAGCAGCGTGATCGGGCGATACGATGATGCCTGACGGTGATCTTTGCCGGTCTTGTGCAGGAAGATGCACACGCCTGTTTTCCATCTCTTAGGGAAGTAACCTGTGGACAATATATAGTTAGCGAGGGGCACGAATGCCTCGATGAAGACTTCTCCCCCGAGTTTGAGGGCATCTGCCTTGATTCCATCTGGCCCGGTGGCTTTTTTGTTTTTGAATCTGCTCAGTGCTGTTTTGACTTCATGTTTTGATGTTAGGTCGAGTGGTTGGAATGGGGTCGTTTTTTCTGTGCCCTCGTCTTCCGTCGCGATCACTGCCTCTCTTATTATTGCTGCCTCGGTCAGTGAGTCGATAATCTCTTTTTCCGTTTTGCAGCCCGTTATGTTCGGTAGTTTCATGATTGGTTTCTTCATGTTACGTTGGATGCGCCACATTTGCGACCTGTTGTCATTCGGGTCCTGGATCTTATCTAGCCAGCCTTTCTCGGTATATTCTTTCAGTGCTTGGTCTGTTTCTTTTTTGGTTTTGTTGTAGAGAGCACGCACCTCTCGTTGTAGATTAGGGCTGTGATGTCTCGCTTGCCATTTCAGTTGTTTCAGCTTGTTTCTGTAGTCTATTATTTCATTTATTTCCGGTGGTAGATGTTCTCGCCTGGTTGTTGTTCTGAGGGGTGCGTGTGCGTCGAGGGCTGCTGTGATGGATTTTTCCATTGTTTCGACATATCTTTCGCAGTCTTCCTCCGTGATTATTTCCTCGTTCAGGTCGCGGAAGCCTTCCCACATGGTTTGTTGGTATGCTTCTCTCGCCTCCTCGTCCTCGTATATTCTTCTTATGTTGCGAGACTTGTTTTCCTCTATGTTGTGTTCGATTTTTACAGTGAGTATCTATGGTAGGTGGTCTGAGCCAACGCTTTCTATCTGTTTGGCTTGTGCCTCGATCTGTTGGTGTGTTATTACGGCTGTGTCCAGGATTGCGTTGCCTTGGTTGGCCGGCCTCGACGGTGCGCCGGCGTGTTTCAAGGAGCAGATTCCGTCGTTTATTGCTTTCTTGATTACAATGCCTAGGCCTGTGTCTCTGCTGTGATTCAGGTTTCGCATCCGTAGGTTCAAGTCTCCTATTATGATCGTTGGTTCGTCCGCTAGGGTCTCTTCGAGCTCTTCTCTGGTTTGGTGTTGGTTTGGGATTGGAAAGTAGACCCCTTTTATTTTTATGTATTTTCCGGTTGCGTGGTCTGTGATCAATTTGATACCTACGCCTTCGATCTTTCTTCTCTCATCTTCCCAGCCTGGAGTGACTTCTGTTTCAGTCCATCTCAGTCCCCTTTGTATGTACATGGCCGTAGTTAGGTGGGTTTCAAGCGAGTGTGTGATTTTGTCATATCCTTTCATGTTGAATCTCTGTTTGTCGAAGTCGATTTTGCATTCGTTTATCACTATTATGGCTGGCCTATATTTCTCAGTCAACGATTTTACTTCAGTGAATTTGTTTCTCAGTCCTTGTGCATTTAGGTGTAGGATTTTGAGGTTCTGTATTCTTTTCTGATCGTGGTTAACCATTGGTCTGTCGGTATGTATTATTTATGGTTTCTATGAGCTTTGATAGCAGTTGTTCTGTTCGTTCCAGTCTTAGGTGGAGACTTTCTATGGTTATTTCGTTCACCAATGGTAACTTCGATTGCTGTCCACATGGTTGTGTCGGCTCCTTCTGTGGTAAGGCGGGGAATTGTCTTTTGCTTGAGACGTCTGCATATCTGACTCCCGGTCTGACTGCCGCGCGTTTGACTCTCTCTTCTTGTTTAATCTGTTTGGCTTTCGCTTGTTCCATTTGTTTAGATATCATGTTTTGAAATATCGGGCAGGTAGCGTTGTTCGCGCTGTGTCCTTCTTTCCTGCAGTTTTTACAGACCATCGTCGTGGTGCCCTCGGGCGTATTAATTTTGATCTGTGACTCCTCTTGTTTGCCGTGGCACGAATGTTTCGAGTGATCAAATGCGTAGCATTTTTTGCATTGCATTATGTGTTTCGGGTTTTCTCTAAATGGCTCTACCTTTATGGAGGGAGCGCAGAAGAACTTTTTGTCGGCGGTTTTGAATGCCTGCAGGACGCTTTTTTGTTTGTATTTACTTTCAAAAATCAAAAGGTGTGTCTTGCCTGCTCTCCCTAGCGGTTTTATCGATATCGGTTTGATGCCGATACATTCCGCTACTTCCTCTGCGATTGTGTTGGTGTCCTCACCGTATGTTTCATTTTTGAGCACCAATTTTGTCGCCGGTTGTCTGTCAGCTTTCGGTTTCGGTGCTATTATTCTTGATGGTTCGCACGCTTGGATTTTCGTAAGAATGTCATCGCGGGCTGTTGAGTTCCCTGGGTTGATTCTTATTTGTCCGTTCGCCACCCTGAGCGTTGAGTTGTTTGTTGATGTCGCCTCTCTTATGAGTCTGAGGGCGCGCTGGTCTTTCATGATTTTTTCGTCCCTAATTATTATGCTAGGGATATGTGTACTTTTCTGATTAGGCGTCATGTACTTTTCGGTTCCGGTGCCGGTACGTTGTCTTTTTATTCCTCTATTTTCGTTTGGGAGCGTTTCAAATGTGTTTGATACTGGTATATTGTAGAATGTTCCCGCGCTAGCTTCTATTTGGCTTCCCGCACGCTGGGTGTAACATGTGGCGGTCGAACATTGAGCTGTTTCGGTCGCCCAGGTACGCGCCGTGGCCATGTGGTCTCGGGCAGTGCTATTGTTTTTTTCATTCAATAGGGTAGACGCTCGCGCGTTATCTCGTTCCCCCGGCGTGGGACGCGGGGCGGCCAGTGGCTTGCACGTGTTGTTTGCCGGCCCTGGCCTAGCTTGGTGCGCTATCACCGGCGTTTGCGAGCCGATGCTCTGATATGTATTTAGCGCGTTTGGTGCGCTCTGAGTACCAGATGTTTCGGCGGTGTTATTCGTCGTTCTGTTCTTACGGTTTCGTTTTTTCTTGTCTTTTTTTACGGTTAGGAATGGCTTTGAGTCCTCTGTCGTAGTTTCTATTAGTGCGCATTGATTTTTACCGCACTTACAGATAAACCATTCCTCCGATGTGAAGGTGTCTATCGGTAGGGTGATTAATTCTCTTTTTGCTTTACAATCCATGCATGCACGAAAGTTACTCACTCCGGTGTCCTGCGAGGCAGTGTAGACTGTTACGGTAGTTTCAATTTTTAGGATGTCATTTTAAAATTTTGGCACTATACTGGCGGCCGCTTTTATAAGAAAGTTTCCCGCGCATATTTTGCACGGGATCTTCCTCGTGTTCATTTGATTGGTGCCCCATAGGGGGGCGTCCGTTTGGAAGTATTGTTCACATTCCCAACACTGTATTATATTTTTGTTGAACTCATTTAGGTCCATTTTCACTTTTTTAACCCTATCTTTCACTTGTACTCCGTCCGTTTCTGAGTTTAACAGGTCCGTGTCCATGTCACTGAAATTATATGAACTTTCACTATAGTTTTTCGAGGGCATATTTCCTATGGCTCTTGGTACACTTGTTTCGTTTTGTATTGTCTGTTTCACTAGTTCTGGTGAATCCCGGGGGATAGACCCCCCGGGGTCCTTGTAGTCCATGATTTTCACTATTCACTCGTTCTAGTGTGGATTTTAAGAGCCACACCCAATTTCAAGATGACCGCGTTGCGTTGGTCGTGCACGGATCGACTCTCGGGAGCTCTCCGCTGCGAGCGTCCGTTCGCTCAAAACCATCGAACTCGCGACACTGTTACAGTAACCGACACTGGTCTATTTGGTGCGGTGTGAGGGAGGGCGGGGCGGACGGGTCGTGCGCGGGGAGCAAACGAGCATGTGGAACTATTAAATAAATAGTTATTCGGCATTATCCCCCGCCTTCATCCCATGATAAGCGGTACGGGAATATAAGCTCTTTCACGAAAGAGACTTTAATGAGCACTTGGGATCAGGGATGATGTTGCAGGCAACCGTTAGTTAGTTATAATAGTGGATCCACTTACCTTTAGCCAACTCAGCAACTCCCATCAAAGCTTTGCTCTGCGCAACACTCTCCAGAATATGCTCCTCCTCCCTCGCTTGCCGCTCTGCCGCTGAGAGTGCTCTGGCCTCTGCCAACCTCTTCAGCTCACTATGTTGGTCTAGTAGTGACACATTGTAGCGACGACCCCATTCTTCTTGTGATGCTGAATGTTAAAATAATAATATTTTTATTTATTTATTTATTATTTGAAAGACTAACAGCTTTTAAATCATATTACATTAAAAAGGTTAAACAATTGGAAGGCAATAACAAGTCTTCACGTATAAGAGTTAGATCAGAGACACATAACACAAACAAAAATAAATAAATAAATAAATATTGTCAGACAAAATGACACAGCGCCATCTAGTTCCAAAGTAAGCGAAGCTTGTGTTATGGGTACTAGACAACTGATAAATATACGTAAATACATTTTTTCTTTTTGTAAATACATACTTTTGATACATAGAAAACACCCAGACTAAGACAAACAGACATGTTCATGCACACAAATGTTTGTCCTATGTAGGAATCGAACCCACGAGCGTTGGTGTCGAAGCCGCGTCATTGAGCGCTACGACACCAAGCTCGTCAAAATAATAACATGATAACATTGATCTATCAACCGTTTCTCCATATAGCGATTATATATAAAAGATTTACATTATGTTGAAGCCTAAAGTTTTATATACATATTACAGTTTGTCACTAGCTAATAAAAGCTTTTACTCAGACATTTTGATACTACATAAAATAAAAAACTTCTAAGACACATTTGGTACACGTTTACATTTTAAATCAGCAATGGTAAGTCTACTTGTTGTTATTTCCGTCGATAACCCTGTCTGTTTCCCAGGGCAGGCAAGGGCCTCCCCCAACATTTTCCATTTTTGCCATTGTTGTCCAACCTACACCTGCTGTAACCCTAATTTCATCAGCCCATCTTCGAATTTCGAAGATGAAAGTTATAATGCAATATACTTGAGGTGTAAGTGGTTCATCAACATCTTTGAACCAAAGCCAACTTCACCTGCACGCGGTGCACCCTGCTGACTCACAAACGAAGCTCTGGCGAAAAGAGAGGCAGGGAGCGTAATTGTAAGCTACCTGACTGGGGAACGTACCTCCACCTCACAGAATACCGCAGCCAAATAACGGTTCCCTTGAGGGCTGTTGTGTTCCCGCGAGTGAATGAGGTCGCAAGAAAGGAAGGAGATGCTGCAATGGCAGCGGGGATGGTAGCGCAATATTTTATGTTGCAAGCGTTAATATGGCAACGGTAACCGCTTCACATCAGGCGGGCCGTATGCTTGTCTGCCACCCGACGTAGTATAAAAAAGAAACATTACTGCACAAAAAAAAAAATCTGTGAAAACTTTAAGTAATAGTACAAAGGCGGTCTTATCGTCGAGCAATCTCTTCCAGACAAACTTAGGCTCAATCTATACCACACCGCAGAATGTAATAGAAGTGACTTTTTGCAATGAAATTGTACATAGAAATGAAATTGTACATATGAACTTTATGTCAAGTGTATAACATATAAACTTAAATATGTGCCAAAAATAGGGGAATTCTTGAGAATGCATGAGGATTCTGCAGAAGACGCGCGACATAAAGTTCATTATGTTATGTACAACTTCGTTGCAAAAAGTGGCTTATGTTCCAATCCGCGGCGTTGTAAATTGAGCCTTAGGGTATAGGACAAATAATCTGAAAAATTATGGTAGGTTATTTGTAAAGTTGTGTTATTTAAAATATAATGTGGACTTATGGCACACCCTGGCCAATAGGGGCGGAATAGGGATTTATAACTATTAGGAGACACCTGTTGACAAGGATACTTAAGTGTAATAGTATAATTGATTTTATTACAAAGAAATGTTGAAAAAGATCTACCAAGAGCTAACAATCACCAGTATTATACATACTCTCATCATCCGGATCATTTTCACTTGAACTCTTCGTTTCTGCTGCGGCTTCAGCTGCTATTTGACCTAGCCTTCCTAATTTTAACAACCGCTGCTTCTTCCGTTCTTTGATAGGCACGTACGGTTCGTAGTTGTCTACATCTTCCTCGGATTCCGAGGACTTGTCCTCTCTTCTGTACCGCTTAATTTTAGGTTCACTATCTTTCTGTTTCTCGGACATTATTATCTGATTAATAAAAAAAGAATTTAACGAATGGTTTCTTTGTTACTATTAACGAATTTACAAGCAGGCAAAGAAAATACAAATATAAATAAATACACAACACAAATAAACAAGCAAGGTTAATGTGTTAATTTCACGAAGTTAAATTGATAATTTGAACAGTGATTTACATCGCTAATGCTTTAACATAAAGTTAGTTTTGGCTTGTGCTTGTGAAATAATTTCTTTGACAAGTAACTGTCAACTGTCCAAATACTGACAACTGTCATGTGTACAGCGTTTAGTTACTGCAAGTTTTTAACTGAACCGACATATCCCTAACTCGCCATATTGGTCTCATAAAGACCCCCCACATCTTATTAATAGTTACAACAGCCATAATTCGCTAACCGTGCCTATGAAAAAATTTCATCAAAATCCATTACATATTATGGAATATCCGGCCCTTATATTCCATCCTCGTATCATCCTAGATCTAGGCATTAACAAGCAAACCCCTGATCCAAGCAAAGCTCTTTCTAGTATATTGGAAAAGGACTGGCCTAATTGGCTTAGGTTGTATACGGATGCCTCAAAGTTGTCAGAGAACAGTGACACTGGTGCAGCAGTATGGATTCCTAAATTTCAAATTATTTTATGCCTTAAATGCCCTCGTCAGTCTTTCGTCTTTACAGGCGAGGCCACAGCTATCCTTGAAGCTGTCTCCTATATTGAATCCCACCAAGATCCTAAAGCCATAATTATGTCAGATTCGAAGAGCTGCCTTCAAGACTTAATTAAACCTCCATTCCATTCTAAAGATAACTTTGCTCTGACGCTAGCAATAAAACAAAAATTATACCATTGTCACTCCCTGGGTATAGAGGTAGTGCTGGCTTGGATTCCCGGTCACGTAGGTATTGCTGGCAATGAGACTGCAGATAGGTGTGCCAAACAAGCTATCAATATAGGAATTAATAAATATTATATTTGTTTCTCTAGAGACCTTCGACTATCGGCTAATACATTGCTAATACGCGTTTAATGAAGGATTGGAACGAATTATGGTGAGAAAAAGGTGCCACAAATGCCAAATTTTATTCAAAAATTCAGCCGTTCGTCCCTACTAAACCGTGGTTTTTTAAATATCGTCAATTTGACAAACACTCCACTTCTGCTATCATTAGGTTACGCTTAGGTCATGTTTGCACCCCAGTTTTTTTAGCCAAGATTAAAATACTTGATAGCTCATTATGCGAGTGCGGCTTAGATGGAGGAATTCTAGAACATCTCTTTTTTAACTGCCCAAAACTTTTGGTCTCACTACACGACATTCTGCCTGTTAACATCCCTCGCCCCGTCAATATTCCCTTCTTACTTACGCTTGTGCATTCTCGGCTCATTACAGTCCTAATTAAATTTATAAAGGCTAATAACATCTACCTGTGAGTTTTAGTATGTACTATTTATGTTGTAATCTTTGTTGTACTTAGACTTGTTTGTAATGTAGGTATATACTTTGTTATGTGTAGTTTTACGTATTTAATCTGTGATGTCTGGTTCAGGTACTAACTTTGTATGTGTTGTCTTGTGTTAGTTGTGTTGTTTTAGGATACTCACTGGACCCTCGCTATTTAATACCGATCAATAGACACATTTACGTGCCTTTTTCAACCTCGACATTGGCAAAATCATCGTCCATTAAGGAACGATGGAGCCATTTTATTAAAAAGAAGAAGAAGAAGAAGTTTTTAAATTGTTTCCAATGTAGAATCACAGTGTATTGTGTAATAGTACTAACGTAGACTCTAAAATACCAACCAAAGAGAATGTAACCACTACGTTTTAAGAGACGGATGTGCCATACAAATAGCGTAAATTCTAAATGTATGAAATGGGAGCGAAAACAATCAGAATTTGTACCAAATTCGCTTCCGATTCATAGAGTCGTTTTTTTACCTTGAGTTGCGCCAGGCTGATACCAACCATCAATTGACTAAATTATGTTCTTACAAAAATCCTAGATAAGCTTATGACTACAACTAAATTAATCAGTTGAGTATTTTTAAAATGTACTTATTACCATTCACCTCTCAGGTATTTTTTCAATTTATCATTTTGTTGAGTGAGAGAGCGTTCGGTTCGAAAGTTATCGGCTATTTTCGATGTGGCCGGAGTGCCGGACCACACCGAACCGATATCATAAGGAAAGGCACTACACTACTAACTACTAGTCTTAACTTACATAATCAATAGATTTTAATCTATTAAATACTAGGTACTATTGTGTTAATCAATGGATTAATACTACACATTTCCTGATATATGTAATATTTAAATTGTATCGGACTGTAATATTTAAATAAGTACAGGAACTATTTATATTTGAATATTATAACCCTGCCCACGTTTCGCTGTGCTGTGACTCAATCTCCCGTTCATAACTCATTTCTGTAGATTTCTCATACAAACCTTGTCCTGCCAATTTCTTCATATTTTTTTTCGAAAAATTATCTGATAGATGAATAGCTAATTTGCTGTTCGAGATGGAGATAAATCCAACAAATTAAAGATTATAAAAATCGGTAGGTACACCTGTTCTTGAGTTATTATTATAGGGGTCGTAATTAACCGAGGTTTGGTATGTTTATAACGTACCAAACCTAACCTAACCTAGTATTTTCAGACTTTCACAATAGGATTTAGGATTGGATCGTTTCTGTACTTACTGATCGGTGGAACGAATTGATACGCAAATGGAGTATAAACTAGGACTGAACGTAAAATTACGGAAAATAATAAATCAAATGACTAAAACTACTAAATGGGCGACTGTAATACTAAGGGCTGGTTTGTATAATGTTATATAAATCTCCATGTTAATATAACATTTCAATTTCAATTCAATCATTTATTTGCATGAAACGTGGTAGTTTAGGTGACAATGTAATTAATAGAAGTTGTACATCATGTTCCGCTTATTAGAATAAGCATGCAACTTATTTAATTACGGGTCAATATTAAAATAAAACATTATCATTAAATTACATTAAATGAGAATACAAAGGAAAATATTAAATTTGATTAAATTACATTACATTACAATTAAATTACATTACATTACAATACAAAATAAATATCTAAAAATTCTTTAATTGCATAGTAATTTTTATCATTAAGCCATTTATACAATTTTGTCTTGAATTCTTTAATGGGCAATTAAAGAGTCGTCCAATTGTATAAATTTAGATGCTCGATTTAACTCGTCCTCAACCCATAATCATCGCACTGTTGGGATACGGGTCTCCCCTCATTTGAAGGTGTTTAGAGCATACTCTACCACGCTTTTTTTAGGGTCGGCAACGGCATGTGATTAACTGCTTTCCATCAGGCGGGCCGTATGCTTGTTTGTCACCTTCGTGGTATAAAAAAAAACGCAGCTCGACTGCGGTTTGGTGGAGACAGGGCAATGTTTTTAAGCCGCCCTAAGCCCACTGACTAGGCTCATGGGCGGACTAAGGCCTAGGCAACCTAGGCACGTAGGGGCCGTAATTTTTGGGGCCCGAAAGTTGAGTTTTTAATTTTCATTTTGGAAGCAAGGGCGTCGCCAAGGGGGAGGGGGGGGGGAGGCAGCTGCCCCCCCTGGAGATTCTATTTATTTATAAGTTTTATTTTATAAATCATAGTAAATTGATTTTTTGCTCTCTGGTTTATGTTTTTATGACACAAGACTATACAACGTGTATGTACAACCAATAATATACTATTAATACGATATTATTAGTAGTATACTTATATTGCTTGCCTGTCATTGTGTAAATTTGGAACGCTTGGTACATACAAATATAATAGGCCTGTAAACAAAGTTCTAAAATTATAAAAACTCTCTATCAGTAGCGTAAAATACATAAAACTAGAACGATCTGCGATCTCAAAATTTTAATAACTTATGTCCGACGTGTTTTATGGTCGATCAAAGTTTGGTGGAAAAGTCCATTTTAAAAGTATGAAATTATAAAAAAATAATATTACCATTGTAGAAACAATAAAAAATACTATAACTTTTGTTACGGCACTGGCTACATAAACGCAATATTTAACATAGCTGTCGTACAAATTTCTGATTTAATGCATATAAAATAGCGTATCGTGACGTCATAATACCGTATGCATTTTGTATGGAGCGTTTTCGGGATAGTCCAAAATTGTGATATTCAAGTTATCATATCTCGAGAAGTTTTTATGCTATCGAAGTAATTCTTTCACCTTTAGTTATATTATTGTAACGTCTTTAAATAACAAATCGAAAAAAAATAATGGGTTACAGGCCTATTGCCATTTGATTTTGTTTCTTTGTTGAAAATAGATCGATCTCTTTTTCTGAAAAGATCTATCAGAATTGGAATTCCAATCGAAAAAAAAAATACGAAATGACAAAACGACGTCAACTCAATGTGTCATTCTCATTTGTAGCTGTCAAATTACAGTCTGAAAAAATTGTCAAAATAATCAAGTGACTGTGACACGTAATTTCACAATTAAATTTCATTTTTGTGACCTCCAAATGTGTAAATTATTAAAAATTCGCGTTACCATTCGTAAATAGCTTAATGACAATATGACTGATAAAAGTTTTGGTGATTACACGAGTAGGAGTACGCTCAAAAACCCACTTCTTTCGACGGCTGTGACTGGTCTATCCATTGAAGATTTGACACATAATGCGGTTTTGCTGCCCGTTGCTCGTAGCCAGGGGTTGAACATCCGACAAGGTGAGTATTTCTCTTTATTTTTATCCCATATCTACGCCGATAACTCTATTAAAGCGACATTTGCACGCTCCATATGCCAAAAACATGACATTCAGTTGCGCCGCGATTATCATCAGTTTTTCACGTTTTATTACCTTTGTTTTTAATAACAACGATTTATTCTACGTTTTTCTTTATAATTTATCATATTTGCAAGTGGTTGAGTGCTAAAAAATTTAATTTACATGTGATTTGTGGTGAAATATTTAAGTGTGAAATATGCCTTCATTTTTGTACAAGTCTTACAAAAATGCACCGTTTGAGAGTGGTTTTTTGCCGGATTTTCCATTTTATTCATGTCTTAAATATAGGAAAGTCCAGAAAGGATGTGATTTCGTTTTTCTTGTAAGTTTGCCATCTATAACATATGTTTTATTTGCAAAGGTTCAGAGAGGTAGGTAGCATATTTTTTAAGCTGTCCGACTGAGGAAGTACTTCCACCTCACAGATTACCGCAGACAAATATCAATTCCCTTGAGGATTGTTGTGTTCTTGCAAGTGAGTGAGGTCACCAGAAAGAAAGAAAGGAGTATAGGCTGGCAACGGATCAACGACCCTTAGTGATCTCCATGGTTATTGCTTTCCATCAGGTAACACACATGCTCGTTTGGCCCCCTCTCATATAAAAAAAATGGGATGAAATATTTTACCCTACTTTCAATGTCATTTTGGGGTGTAAGTGGTTCATCAACATCTTTGAACCAAAGCCAACTTCACCTGCACATGGTGCACCCTGCTGACTGACAAACGAAGCTCTGGCGAAAAGAGAGGTAGGGAGCGTAACCCGACTGAGGAATGTACCTCCACCTCACAGAATACCGCAGCCAAATAACAATTCCCTTGAGTGTTCCTGCGAGTGAGTGAGGTCACCAAAAGAAGGAGATGCGGCGCGCAGGTGATATATTATGTTGCGAGCGTTAATATGGTTAATAACCGCTTCACATCAGGCGGGCCGTATGCTTGTCTACCACCCATGTAGTATAAAAAAAGAAAAAGTCATAGACAAGACTAACTTGTCCGAACTAAATGTTAGTCCGAGACACAGAACAAGTGTATAGTAGACATGGGTTGTGTGTATGTGAGCGTGTCAACAGTAAGACTCCGAACATTTAACTTGGTATGGATTTTTATCAGTTGCATATGTAATAAATCGTGATAAATTGAATTTATATGCTTTAATCTGCTTTATGCTTTTATGACACAATACTATACAACTAAAGTCAACCAATTACAAAGCGAAGTTATTCATAAAGAAGTTATTATATTTACATCCAATTACAAAACAAAGTTATTAAAGTTGATTGTTGGCACTTGGTGGAAAATTTTTGGTATGAATGAATGAATGAATGAATGAATTGAATGAATGAATAATTTATTTTTTTATTTGCTATGAATGTGGTTGAATACAGATATGAGTCACATATGCTTAGAGCCTTGACGTTTAGCCAATGACATGCAAAATGTACATAATATGCTCAGGTAACAAATTAAAACAAAGTTTTAAATTAATTTCTATAGAACAGTAACAATATAATAGTCAATTTATGTAGGTATAATAGTCAAATTATGTACACTGCTACAAACATATCTGACCCGGTGGCCAAATTTAGAACTAAAGCCGCCATCTTGAAATGTAGTATTGCCAGGTACAATTAATTTACTTACCGCGTATGCACATTCTATTGAGATGTATTTTTTAAAATACATATTATCTTTTTCTACACATATTTCATTTCTTACAATAAAAAAATCGTCAACGAGTTGTTTCTTTGCAATATTATAACTCTCTAATATTATATAATAGCTATGATCGCGATTTAACGTGGTGCATTTTTAAAACTAATCAACAAAAAAATAGAAGGCAATTGATATTTAATTGAAACACCACACAACACAATTAATAGGTATACCAATGCTATTATTTTAACAGTGTATATATTTCTTTGTAAATACAAAGAAATATATACATAAATACAAAGAAATGTTTCCTCTAAAACGGGCGGCATTTCGTTTAACGGCAACACTTAAGTCGATCTTACCACCACTGCCACCGGGCCAGATAAGTTGGTGGCACTATATGTTGAAACACAAACACCATCTGCTTACCCAAGGACGTCGCCAAGGGGGGCAGGGAGGGGCAGCTGCCCCCTATTTATTCTATTTATTTATAAGTTTTGTTCATTCGCTGTAGATGTAAGGCTCCTACTACAAGTGAAAGCTTCATGAGCTCGACTTTACCTACAATTCATACTTTTCTCATTTTCCATATCAACTCCCCCCCTGGGCCATCGGCTGGCGACGACCTTGTGCTTACCTTGATAAGAGAGACAAACTTCTTAGCTTCCATGGATTCACCGTGCGGGTGCCGGGTCCATCGTGTGGCAGAGAGAGAAACCCCAAATAGATCCCGAGACTTGTGACACGAGTGTAGGTTTAAGGGGCCCCTTTCTAACGTACATCAACACTCACCTTCACTACTTGTGTTTCTCTCCCTGCCCTGCCAAATCTGGTATGAACTAGTGATGTGCCGAGTCGGCTATTTTTGGTATTCGAATATTTTGGTATTCGTTAAAAAAAGAATCGAATTAGGATTCGAGTCGGAAGACTCGGACAGGTAATCGAGTACTGGCACGAGTATTCGAATACTTCAGTGGACTCGAGTACTTTTTGAATGGAACATTGTAGTTTGCTTTTGACGACAAATCCTAATAATTCATCACAAATCGTATATGAACGATAGTATATGTCAATAATAACAACAGATTATTGTATAATCAGTCATTTAATCATAATATAATCATCTTTTGGTAATTATGTATGGCATTGGCATGACATATTTAGCTAACAATGAATACTTTTTTAACTTTATAATTATGTATACCAAAAAAGTTCTATAGTTCTAGAAGCACGATTTATATGTATATAAGCCAGTGAGATCACTAAAGTTATTGCAATTAAAAAAACTTTGAAATTTTATAAAAATAATCTTAGGGGAAAAAATAAGAACAATTATGTTCAAAACGTAAACGTAAAAATCTTCAATAAACTTCTTAGTACTTAATCAACGAAAATATAACCATTAGTACGGAATATTAATTCTGTGCCATTAGTTACAAATAAAAGTCCTATATCTTAACAAAAAAGGAACCAAAAATGAAATAATTGTACTACTTTGGTAATCTGACGTTGTGATAATGAGTATTCTTCCTTAAAACTTAGGTAAAAATCATCACATAGAAGTCAACATAAAAATATAATGTACATAATATAATAATAGCAAAAATCTTACTTTTTAACGTAAACAGCTAATTCTTTGTTTAGTAAGTGATTTACAGTGCTTGAAGTCAGAATGTTGCTATTAAAGTACACGACTCGAATACCGTAAGTACTCGAAACCTGTATTCGAGTATTGTGGATCCGAATACAGTATTTTATATACTCGAGTACGTGAGTACCTGCTAGGTATTCGAGTCAGTACTCGAGTCAGTCTGACTCGGCACATCTCTAGTATGAACCTGCTAATGCAGCTTTAGATATTCCTTCTAGTATAGAACTTACTGCACTTCTGGACAAGTCAAGGTCTTTCAGCAGGTTATAGAGAGATTTTGCTGGTATACCTCTCACTCCTACTTCTACAGCGTATAGATTAACTACATAGCCGCTTTTTGTTAATTCGTTTAGGAGGTCATAATACATATTTGTTTTATCGCATGGTCTTTGGGTATGTTAGTTTCCCATGGTACGGTAAGAGGCGAAACCAGTCTTTAGTGACGAAACCAGTCAGTAAAAATAAAAATACATGTAGGAAACTATGTGGAAGAGTACAAGTGCTTTATAATAACATTACGAACACAGTTATTATTCAACTCGTATTGCTTGCCTGACGTTGTGCAAGTTTGGCACATTTAGTTTCCATACGAATCTAATTGCACACCATTTCCATTCGATTCATTTGTGTGGTCATACCACATGAATGAAATCAAATAATACATTTTAAAGTACACTAATATCACAGTATAAGTATTAGTACTACATACAGTATGGCCACTCCCTGCCGCTCTCTCGTGTCGGCCTCACCTCCCCTCTGAGACGAATCTGGAACAGTTTGTATTGCGCCGCACGCACACACGCTCATTCACGCTCTGCACAGAAATCATTGTTTATGTAGTAGTAAACGACGCGACATTTGTATGGAGTGGCCGGGGTGTGCTATTATTCAAATGTGGAATGGTAAAATGTGAGTTTACCTTTTCACATTTGAATATTAGAATATTAAAAGTGCATCATACTACCCTCATATTTAAATCATACATATAATAAAACAGTAGGAACCGCGTGTCTGTACATTTGATAAAATTAACAAAAAATGGGTGTGGGTGATAAAAAAAGAGTAATAGAACACAAAAAAGATTTTTTTTATTTTTTTATCTGTCTGTCTGTATGTACTCGCTAATCTTTAAAACTACTGAACAGATTTTTACGCGGTTTTCACTAAAAGATTAAGCTTATCCCTGAGCAACATATAGGCTTTGTTTCATCGAAATCTGATGTCAGATTAAAAAGTTATCGTCATTTAAAGTTATCAGAAAATCACTTACTCACTGATTACGAAATCTCAGAAACTACAAGTGCTAGGAGTCTCAGATTTTGTATGGGAGTTCCTTTCAGGACGTAGATGCTCACTCAGACGGGAATTTGGAAAAGTCAACCCCTAAGGGGGTGAAACGATGGTCCAAAGTTTGTATGGGGAACCAAGATTAGTTGGACTATTTTATACGAAACTTTACACGAGCACTTCTTCTGTAGATAAATGAGTAAACACGTGTTTCAGGATTTTTCAAAATTCAACCCCCTTAAAGGGGTGAAATGAGGTGCAAACGTCTGAAAATCGTCATGGGTATTGTTTTTATGGTTTATCGGGTCGCTGATTCAGAAAACAACAGCTATTTTATAATCATCATCATCAATACTTATAATGAATCTGTAGAGAGGTCAATTCTGTACATAAAATATATTTCCAAAAAATATCTGTCAGGGGGTGATTAGTGATCGATACTGATGCCAAAAATGCAATCAGTAAATTTTTTGTCTGTCTGTATGTTCGTTATATAAACAAAAACTACTTGACGGATTTTAACGAAACTTGGTACAATTATTCCTCATATACTCCTGGGCAGGTTATAGTATACTTTTCATCACGCTACGATCAATAGGAGCAGAGCAGTAAAGGGAAATGTTGGAAAAACGGGAGAAGTGACTCCATTTTTTAAGCTTCCGTCGCGTGTGTAGCCTTAATGGTTAAAGCTACACAGAAATCATGTATGACGGATATGTTCTACTTAAAATTATAAAAAAGATCCCACGACAGCATATGTCTATCTCTTATGGTTGACTCACAATAACACGTGTAACTCCCGATAGCTTAGCAGTTCGGAGATTTCTGATTATATTTGTATATTCTTACGTTTATAACACTCTCACTTATTCCTAATTAAATGAAGTTAACATTATTACCTATTCAATAAAGCGGCTGGGAGCGGCTGGATGCGGGAGGCGGAGGATCGTATCTGGTGGAAAGCATTGGGAAGGCTTATATCCAGCAGTGGGTAGATACAGGCCGATGATGATGATGCGAATAATAATTTGTTGACTTTTAACGTATAATACTGCGCCAAATATTTTCTTAAGTATCTACATTAGTTCGTATTTGTATTAATACGCCGGAATCA
The DNA here is from genome assembly GCA_937001555.2 of Hypsopygia costalis. NCBI lineage: Eukaryota > Metazoa > Arthropoda > Insecta > Lepidoptera > Pyralidae > Hypsopygia > Hypsopygia costalis. Next base: position 5,543,949 of record OW443355.2, read on the forward strand.
TAAAGTCCACGCGAACGAAGTCGCGGGCATCAGCTAGTTTAAAATAAAATCATCACTGTTTCTGTCTGTACTTTTTTTTTATACTAAAAGCGCGCAAGGATCGCCTGTTGCGAAGCGGTTACCGTAGCCATAATAACACTCGCAACATGAAATATCACTCGCGCGCAGCCACCCCCGCTGTAACGCAGCATCTCCTTCCTTTCTGGTGACCTCACTCACTCGCAGAAACACAAAAACCCTCAAGGTAATTGTTATTTGTCTGTGGTATTCTGTGAGGTGGAGGTACTTCCCCAGTCAGGTAACTTGCAATTACGCTCTCTACCTTTCTTTTCGCCAGAGCCTCGTTTGTTATTCAGCAGGTGAGGTTGGCTTTGGTTTAAACATTGTTGAACCTCTTACACCCCAATAGAACATTTTAACACACTACTGAGCTAAAAAGTTTCTGTACACATCAGGCGGTCAATTTGATCTACACTATTTTGCGTGTACACTACGTTTCGATTCCAATAATAAGAATTGCAAAATCGTCTGAACGCTTGGTAATTCTCCCTTGTTGCTACCAAATCAGAATAGTATACTACCCCAGATGCGACCTGTAATGAGTTCGAATGAAGAATTGAATTAGATTGTTAATTGATTCATGTGTTATTTTGCGGAAGTCAAATTTACAGGCAATTTGATCTACACTACTTTGCGTGCTTACGCCACCAATTAGTTCATGCAAACTACTGCCGGCCGGCACCCACGCACTACCGTATTTTTTTTATTTTTTTGTTCCGCGCTCTCGCTTACACGCTCGGCACAGGCGGAACGTGACAATGAGTCATGCTTTTTCGTGCGTGCAGCCGACGTTCATCGATTTATAATACGTTATCACACCAAAAAGTTATTAAGTAAAAACATTTAATATTTGTCAATAAATATATTTATTTGAAAAAATGATTTTTTTTACAAAAAAATATGGCTGTATATTACATAATAGTTTTAAATATATATATTTAAATTAAGGACTTATTATAACTACCCGTATTAGTAAAAAAGTAATAATATATTTTTATATATTCATTGAAATGAATGTAAATAATAAATGTTTAAGAAAAAAAGACTAAAGTATGAAAAATTAATTGTAAAAAATTACAATTACTAAATATCATAAATTTTGGACAACTTCTTAAATATACCAACTCTACGGATAAAAAGTGTAGAACTCCAAAACTTGGAAATTCAGCTCGTGATTTCTTTTTATATATATAAATATATGTATATATATTTTTTTTTTAATAAATCCAATGCTTTTATATCCAAAATAAAAATTTTGAAAAATCTCACGTGAGATTGGTAGGGGGAGTGGGTCGTGGAAATAGTTTAAGCTACATTATGGACATGACTGTTCTTTTAAAACAACTTATGCATCTAAAAACTAACAAATAGCTAAAGTTTTCCAACAATTTATAGTGCTTCGTTTTTTTTAACTCTATTCTGGAAAAGAATCATCTTTTTTTGTATCTGCATATTTTATTAGCTTGATTTTCCATACATTTTGATATTGTACACTTTTCGTGTGAAGAGTCGAATTTATTCAATTCAATTCTTCTTCATGGCGCTCTTGGTGTTCCCGTCGAATTTATTACTTAACCTTTTGCGTGCCACAGTCCCATAGTAGGTACATCGTTAGTACAGCGCTTGGTACAGACATGGACAGGTCACGGCACTCAAGGTGTTAAATAACTACCTTAATATTGTGATTTGCTTGTAAATCTAGAGGTAACAAAGGAATTAAATTAGTTAATACTTAAATGTGCTTATCATTAATCACAATCATACTTGTTACTTAAATTTATGGGAAATACAAATATTTGTTCACTCACATTTTTATTTATAAAAAAAAATATTCCAAATTGCTATTGGTGTCAGTAATTTTCAATCTATTTAATTTTTTTAATATAAACTATTATGTATATAAAAAAATACAATTTAATTAAAGAGGTTCGTTTAAAAGCAGAACGTGTATTGCATTTTTTTTCGAGAAATTGAAAAAAGTTCTAATTGAATAGTAATTGATTGAGTTATTGTTAGTTTATAAACGTGCGAAACAGTGTCGTGATGACTTGCTCGTAGCATTGTGTATATTTACTTTCCACATAATACGTTACCAATAATTATTGTGTCACCAGAAGAAACTGTCGTCTAAGATACAGACTACGCCTAGTTTAGACGGCAGCCCCCTTACCACCATCTCTTATTGCGATTCAATAATTGAATAGATTGCTTATTCATACCAATGAATAAGCGACTCTATTCCATTTGAAATAGAGTCGCTTATTCATTGGTATGAATAAGCATTCTACTCAGTTATTGAATCGCAATAAGAGATGGTGTTAAGGGGGCAGTACTCATTAATGGATGATGTTAGTGTTTATTCTTAAAAAAAATAATGAAAAAAATAAAAGAGACTAAAAATAATGCAAATACACACAAATACACGTTGGATCAAAAGTTAAAAAATTGAACTGTTAAAAAAGAACCTTTGTTAATGTTTTTCTATTAAAATTTCCCCTATAAACGTAAATCTGAAATCATTTACGTATTATTAAAAAAAATTAAGAAATTTATTTATCATTAATTATAAATAATATCTTAATTCGATTTTTAAATAAAAATGATTGAAAGGTATAAAAATCTGACGCAGTTTACGTATTATTTAAAGAAAATCTAACTTTTTATCAATAGGCCTGTAGACCATTTTTTTTTTCGATTTGTTATTTAAAGACGTTACAATAATATAACTAAAGGTGAAAGAATTACTTCGATAGCATAAAATCTTCTCGAGATATGATAACTTGAAGATCACAATTTTGGACTATCCCGAAAACGCTCCATACAAAATGCATACGGTATTATGACGTCACGATACGCTATTTTATATGCACTATATCAGAAATTTGTACGACAGCTATGTTAAATATTGCGTTTATGTAGCTAGTGCCGTAACAATAGTTATAGTATTTTTTATTGTTTCTACAATGGTAATATTTATTTTTTATAATTTCATACCTTTAAAATGGACTTTTCCACCAAACTTTGATCGACCATAAAACACGTTGGACATAAGTTATCAAAATTTTGAGATCGCAGATCGTTCTAGTTTTATGTATTTTACGTTACTGATAGAGAGTTTTTATAATTTTAGAACTTTGTTTACAGGCCTATTATAAATAATATCTTAATTCGATTATTAAATAAAATATATTAAAAGGTATAAAATTTGATGAAGTTTACGTATTATTTAAAGAAAATCTAATAATTGATTTATCAATTTTAAATAATAATTTAATTCGTTTTGTTTAAATAAATTTGCATTTTTATTGTTAATAAATCCTTTTGTGTTTTTTTGTTGCATCAAGTTATATTCCTTGAAGAAGTATTGTACGTGGGTAGTTCCCTGGACTCCCTTCTTCGTTTCACACACCAATATATTAAAAATATCACAAGTGCTATTATAGCTAGCGCTAGGAACACGCCTAGGACAATAGCGGAGATGGCTGCTGGCGTGAAATAATCTGTAACACAAGAAATAATAGTAGTTAATGAAACTGTTGCATAATAACGGCGAATGTGACAATAGCGTCACACGAGTATTTTAAGACCTAATTATGTGCAGTGTCATACACTACTTCATCTAATCACATGAAATAGATGATAATAATATTTTAAATAAAACCATGAAGTTAATTTAACAGCTTCATTTCTTACTTATAAATCCATTTGCAGATCGATCATGCGTGGTACGCATGTGCGACGCGCCGCGCGGCGCCGCGTTCACAGATTATGTAGAAAATTTTCGCAAAGTTGCAATGCACTTGCATTGCAACCTGCTTGCTCCTATATCGAAATGGAAAAAAAGTTATTTTTCGATATAGATGTCCATGAAGAGCTGTATCGAAAAGTATCTTTTTAAATTTATTTTGATGGCTTGTGCGTAAAAGACTGACATTAAGATTCTGTGTTTAGTTTTTTAATCTCTCAATTTTAGTATGAGAGAAGATAAATATATTATATCGATTGGACCCTCTCTCTCTACACGCAGAGATGTAGCGTCTCTTGGCGTTCTATACAAATTATATCTCGGGGAGTGCTTGGATGAGCTGTTTGATTTGATACCTGCTGCTGAGGTCCACTATCGTACAACTCGACTTAAATTAAAATTCCATCCATGTAATATTGATAATTGGGGATCTACTACAGTACGTTTCAACGTGACAATGAGTCATGCTTTTTCGTGCATGCAGCCGGTGTTTATCGATTTATAAAACGTTATCACGTGAAAAATTCAATTTCATATTGTACATGTTTTAATTTTCGTGTCAATCTGCCTAATCTAACTAGGTATTATTATATTATGTATCTATTTCTTTCCACTGTATCTTTTTCCAATAGCTACTCGTAGTTAGCGTTGGGCGCCGTGACAAAATACTAAATTAGTAACTGCGCCGCGGGCTGAAAGAGAACCCTTGATCTAAAGAATGGTGCCAAAAATTTCAGAGGCCTGACTCTATACTAGCGCCTCTAGCGGCGAATTCATACCTGGGGGGCTAGCCAAATGGCAGTTTGCGAAGTAGAAAAGCGTAGCGATCTCTAATTTGAACTGAGGAGCTCGCTCATACTAAAATGTTCGAATTGACAAATGTCACGTGATCTATCTAACGTTCGTTACGCTACGAATTACACTTGGCTAGGGGGGCTGATACCACCCCGCTTGTAATACGTTCACGTGGACTTAAGAATGTAAACAATAATTGTTTTTAACTACTATTCGGCGTATCAAAAGAAAACATACACTAAATTACACTAGATTTTTATTTGACCTCCGGTACATATTAAAATTATCAATACCACATCCAATGTCGTGCAATAGTTTCTGTGTTAATCGCGTACAAACATAGAGATGTATTTATGACATCATAGTTTAACAATGTATTATTATATTTGTCTCTTTTTTAATCACGGGTCAAGCTCGGCCATTTGATAGGCGTGCGCGGGAATGTGGATCCAACGCGTAGAGGCCCCTTTGAGAAGTTTGATGTAATGTTGTACGCCCGCCGTGACACGCTCCAGGATATACTCTGGAACGATATACCCATGAGCAGTTCTCGGTAGGCGTTGTGTTTATTACAAAGTGTGATGAAAAATAAATTGGCTATATGGAGATGAGATCTGGGTGAACTAAATTTCGGGCTATTACAGAGAGGTACGGACGCCTGCCATAACTGCTTCTATGGCTCATTATTTGCGGCATGAGGTGGCTTGCCACTCACTAGATGGGCCCCTAAATGCCAGGAAATCAGGAAATCAGCAAAATGCCTCTCTCGCACGCAGACGAAGTTGCGCGTATCAGCTAGTTTCAAAAATATTTATAATTTATTATCATGTCTTACTGGATATATCGACGGTATAGCTATTAGCGTTTCCGTAAGCGTCTACAGCAGTCACCATCACTCTTGGAGCGCAGCAGGTGGCTCTGTACGTGGCGATGACTTCCTCCCTGGTGCCTGAGATGAAGTTACTGTCGTATATCAGGCCAGCTGGTGTTGACGCGAGCCGGAGAAGACCTGGGGAAGATGTTCATGTTAGACTTTATATTCAAGGAAATTGCGTATGGAGTAATTTCTTCTCAGGTTCCGTACCTACAAAGGAAAACATGGAACGCTTAAAGGATCACTTCGTTGTCCGTCCGTCTGTCTGTCAAGTCCCTTTTTTAGGGTTCCGTACCCGTAAAGGGATCATATTACTAAGGCTCCGCTGTCAGTCCGTCCGTCCGTCCGTCTGTCACCAGGCTGTATCTCATGAACCGTAATAGTTAGACAGTTTAAATTTTCACAGATTATGGAATTCTATTGACACTATAACAACAAATACTGAAAAACAGAATTAAATAAATATTTAAGGAGGCTCCCATACAACAAATGTGATTTTTTTTGCTCGTTTTTGCTTGATATTGATAACGGCAACAGGTAGACACTTGAAATATTCATAGAATATTTAGTTATATATTCACTTTAAAAATAAATAATTAAATTAAAATAAAAGAAATATTTAAGGACCCACATCCCACACAACAAACTTGATTTTTTTTGCCGTTTTTAAAGATAATGGAACGGAACCCTACATGCGCGAGTCCGACTCGCACTTGGCCGGTTTTTCTTAGGAACGCGTGGAGGTATCAAGTTGAAATTACATAATATCTCATACTCAGGTCTGCAATCTCTTAAAGCAGTGAAAAAATCAAGCTTCTATATCGACACACTCAAAAGAAATGGCCGTTTATGTTCCATTTATATCGCATTTTAGGGAGAGAAACGAAGAACTTGGATGTTTAATAACTAGAAATATTACCTCCTTAAGTAACTATAAATATATTACCTCCTAAAGCATCACGGGCGATGATACGAGCCGACCAGATATATTGTGCGCAGTCACTTCCCTGCCGTCCAGTACAACTCCCCTGGAAGTTGTGTCTCACTTCAGGGGACCAGATGTCAGTGGTAGCGTCGCCAGCATTCACCACGTACACGTAAGCCGAGATTGAGACTTGTTCTAACCCTGAAAAGTTTACTCCGTTAGTGATTTCTTCAACATAGCCTTCAGAGTTTGCAAGCTAAAATGGCAATGGGCCGGAAGGTATTAGAGTGGAGGCGTTGGACGCCCTCCTAGATGGTTCGATGACCTTAAGAAAGCGGCTGTTTGCGAAAGGCGGAGGATCATATTTGGTGGAAAGCATTGGGGAAGGCTTATATCCAGCAGTGGGAACAGGCTGATGATGATGTCGTTGTTTATAACTCTATAAAGTTTCTATAAATTTTCTTTACTTGTATAAGAATTTGGTGCAACTCGGAAAATATCTGTTAGGTTTCTTTATTGCTATCAGAAGTTAGTCCAACCCTGGCAAGTTTCTGTTAGCGTTCTGTATTGCTATCAGAAGTTAGTCCAACTCTTGCAAGTTTCTGTTAGGTTTCTTTATTGCTATCAGCACATTTTTATTTCTGTGGCTATCAGAATTTAGTCCAACCCTGGCAAGATTCTGTTAGGTTTCTTTATTGCGTGTATTGTCAACGACACCACTGAACGACACCACCGTGGTGTCGTTTACAATTTTTTTAAGGTAACCACACCACTGCCGACTAGTGATGTGTAATGTGTGCTGCACGGCTAAATGACGCAAACACGTGAGCGGATAAAAATAATGATAATAAGTGTTAGATGCTGAAATTGGGCGAGTCCTCAAGAGATTCGTAAAACGTTATAATAATTGTCTTTACAACAAAATAAAATTAATCATAACAGAACTTCGTAACAAAACTAAATCAAAATATCTATACCTCATATTATACAAATTTTTCTCACCGTAACTTTTTTTAACCTCATTTGCTATCTGTGTTATAATTACTTATATTTTATGAAAAAGCCTGTTCTTATTTTTTATGAAAATCATCTGCAATCATAGCACCGAAGTAAGAGATTATGTTTGTTATGTCGTGATCTTATGAATGGTAAATAATTGTTATCGATAAATGCATACATATGTCTTTCATTAGAACTACACTACGGTGTCGTTACCTAAAAAAACATAGTGGTGTGGTTCAGTGGTGTCGTTGACAATACACGCTTTATTGCTATCAGAAGTTTGTCCAACCCTTGCAAGTTTCTGTTAGGTTTCTTTATTGCTATCAATAGTTAGTCCAACCCTGGCAAGATTCTGTTAGGTTTCTTTACTGCTATCAGAAGTTAGCCCAACCCTGGCAAGATTCTGTTAGGTTTCTTTATTGCTATCAGAAGTTAGTCCAACCCTGGCAAGATTCTGTTAGGTTTCTTTACTGCTATCAGAAGTTAGCCTAACCCTGGCAAGTTTCTGTTAGGTTTCTTTATTGCTATCAGAAGTTACTCCAACACTGGCAAGTTTCTGTTAGGTTTCTTTATTGCTATCAGAAGTTATCCTAATTTTTGAGAGATTTTGTTGGATATAAAATAGAGCGCACGAATGCGATGAAAACTAGATCTGATTAACAGGCAAATAAACAATATAGTTATCTCAGTCGTGACATGGACTTGACCCGTCTAGGTCATTTGGGCGGGATCGTCGGCATTCCGTTGTTTATTTGTTTCTTGTTAAGGTTTATTTTTCATTGCATTCTTATGCTCGGCTCGTGCCAGACTCTGCGTAGCATGGGCCCTCCTTCAGTGGTCTTCAACTAGAATTTAAGGTGCCTCATCCTTATGAGACACCTCAAATTCATAAAAAAACATGGCCCTTTGCCCATGCTCTTTATGAGGCACTAAGTTTTGTTACCGTTTTGGTTGTAAGCAGTGAAGGTTATGAGGTCTCTCGCTCCAGGCTGTGCTGATGAAGTAATTCCCACATTAACAATGACGTTGACTGTTTGCCCAGATGGTACAACTTGACTGTAAAAGAGACACAATGTTAGGAGAAAGTCTGATTTGATGCTACTGATTTATTATGCAGTTATAAATAAACTAGGCCGGATTCTAGCCCACGGGGCCGAAATCGAGTTTGAATGGAGCGAGTAGATTCGCTGAGAGTATGTTTTCCATTGATTTCAATGGAAAATGTATTTGATGATCATTCCTCAAGGACATGATAGATTTCAATTTTTTATTTTTGTTTACGCTTGTGTGTCTTATGTGTGTTAGTTAATACACATACGTGAAATCCTGCACTGTCTCCTCTTTTCATGGTGAAAAAAATGCTGAAGGTCGTTACCACGAGCAATATTCTGGTATAAGATACTTTGCCATCATCATTGACTTGTCCTTTTCCCATTTTTTGGGGTCGTTGTAATATGTCTTTCTTCCATTCACGCTTGTCAGCCGTCATATCTACAATTACCCGTTTCTTAGCCATATCATCTCTCACACAATCACCACCTCTTCTTTGGTCTTCCTCTCTCATTATATTCATTCACATTCATCGTTCTCTTAGTCACATATCTTTCATTCCCTTCATCATCTGAATTATCATCATCATCATCATTTATCTGAGAACATTTCGCCAGAATTGTAAAACATACTCACTTGGTAGGACTAATCCCTCTTAGAAACCTCAGTTCGCCAACAGCACCGAATTGGAATCGGACGGATTGTTCTCGATAGTTTGTTACCTCGAAATGTAGCTGAAATATATAATTTGTTTAAAAAAAAGAAAAACAAATATATAACGGGATTGGGGCCCACCACAAACCCACAGCACACATCCCCACCACTGTGTCTCCTGTGTAGCCAGAACTAACAGCGGCGTCCACCAAAAAAAGGCAATGAACAATGAATGTCCACTGCAGTCCCGGTAAAACTACGGCTGCCTTGGAACTCACAACGAATTTAATGAGAAGAAATTAAGTAGGAGTAAGAAGCTTTTGGAATTTGACTTTCCCTCTTGGCAATGTGAGAAACAGCAATATGCCAAATAAGGCGTAAAGAAATGGCTAGTCAAGTAAAGCTCAACTGCCGTGCACTACGGATTTTAAATATAAATAAGGCCACTTGGCTTAACGATTGTCTAATGACAACAGTTGGGACCGACTACTTCATCAGCTTTCATCTATCTGGTTCTGCCATCAAATTTGATGAAAGCTATATGGAGGTTATCTTGCGAACGTGACAACTTCCGAATGTGACATTTTCTGACATGTTTACATTTTGCGAACGTGAGATTCGTAGAGAGGATGTAAGAGCCTGTAGTACTTTTTCTTTTGATGCTGTAACTTCACATTGTGCTTTATAAATTTTATAATTCCATACGTAGCAAATTTGTTAAAAAGCTCAGACCTAGAGTCATAAATAATTCACCTGCATACTGTCTCCTGGCGCTCCATAGAGTCTTGAACTTAATCCTATTTGGACTGCCGTTAACAGCGCACCTCCTTGGTTTACAATCTGTAACATTAACAATTAAATTAAAAAGCAAATACCAACTGCAGGGAAAATATGTACCTATGACACTCAGGAAATTAGTCAAGGCTTGTGACCTGCGCAGTGTGCTGATTTTCAGCATACTTTCCTCTCTAATAACAGTACCTTGCTGCACGAATGATAAGAACAATACGAAATAGTTATTTAATACAATAAGGGTCAATTTACACCGCTGCGGAATGGAATGCAAGTGACTTTTTGCAACTAAGTTGTATATAGCATAATGGACTTTATGTCAATTACAACATATAAACTTAAATACGAGCCAAAAAAAGGTCGCGCGTATTCCGGTGAATCCTAGCGCGTTCTCGAGAATTCCCCTAGCTACTGTCGGTGCCGTCTGTGGGATCCGCGGGAATTGGCGCCAACTGGAAGTCGGTCGGGTCGGTCACAGCAGTAGGTGCGCGACATTCCGCGAGAATACTAGAGCATTCTAGCGAATTCGGGCGCCTTCTCGCGTCATGTGGCGAAATTGACGCTTCCATTCCAGTCCATTCCGCGGCGGTGTAAATTGTCCCTAACTGAAAATAGAAAACCTCTGCCTTCATAAGGCACTGTTAACATTATTATTCCCAAAATATTTTTACATATCACTCCAATGAAACACAAGAACGTCTACTTCAGCGGTGCTACATTTATTATTGATCAAAGCGGGTTTGACATATTTGGAAGTAAAAAAGCGGGATTCGTTTAAAAAAGTAGGTACATATTTAATAGAATGAGTGCTTTTAACATAATCGTAAACAATGAAAACATTAAAATCATTTTCAATCATTAAAATCATTTTAAATTAAACATTTAAAAAAATCACAACTCTCTGCTTATATTTCTCCAAAAATTCAAATTCTGTTGGTCAGTTCATGAATTTCATTTAACTGAATCATCATTATTGGCGTTCACGGCCAAAAGCGGGACCTCTGGCAACACTAGTTTGTTTTGACAGTCACGTCTCAGCACCATTCTCATTAGGTATTTAAGCAAACCGAGCTTTATGTTTATCTTACTTGCTTATAGTTTTCTCTTGTCAAATAACTATAGAACTTTCTCAAATTTCTTGCGTCTGCGATTCTACGCAAAGTTTTATCTCAAATATTTCATGCGAAGCTATGTAAGTTTGTATTTAATGGGGATGTTTGATATTTTTTCTGACATTAGATGTAGCTAGGTAGGCGTCTAGTCCAGATTGTCAAAATGTACTGAATTTTTTGACAGTGAAACTTTAAGATGACAAGACAACACAAGACGTCAACAAGACATTTGACAAGATGCTATGAATTGACAAATGATTGGACCCTACGCTTACAGTGCTGCCAAAAGACATTGAGTGAAGCGAGCGGAGCAAGCGAAACGCTTATTAAAAGTCACTCTTAGAAATAAATAGGCTTCAAAACCACTGAATCGATTTTGATGAAACTTGTCACAATTAAAGACCTCAACATGCTTGAGGTTTGTGTCGAAAAAAAACTTGAAATCTATCATGTCCTTGAGGAATGATCATCAAATACATTTTCCATTGAAATCATTGGAAAACATACACGCAGCGAATCAACTCGCTCCATTTCAACCTCGATTTCGGCCCCGTGGGCTAGTTTAGTAATTTCTTTAGAAATTTCAACTATTTTAAGATTATGAACACTAACCTGAGATACTGCTCTACCGAATGGCAACACGTTACTGTCGTTGTACTGTAATCTCGCGTTGTGAATCCTGATATTGTCTTCTTCAGCTGTTTCCAAATCATTATCTGAGTCAGGGAACATTATGGATGTTGATCGGCCGTTTCTTACTTCTGATTGCTGGTTTAGAGGACCAGCTAAGCGAGTGAATGGTTCTCCTGGAAGAGATTGAGATATGTGTTAGGTTTGTGTTTGTTTGTATAACTAATGGGATACTTATTTTTTTTTTTATACTACGTCGGGTGGCATATAAACATACGGCCCGCCTGATGTGAAGCGGTTACCGCACCCATATTACCGCTCGCGATATAAAATATCGCTCGCGCGCCGGAACCTCCGCTGCTAATGCAGCATCTTCTTCCTTTCTGGTGACCTCACTCACTCGCAGGAATACAACAATCCTCAGTGGAATTGTTATTTGCCTGCTGTATTCTGTGAGGTGGAGGTACATCCCCAGTCGGGTAGCTTACAATTACGCTTCCTACCTCTCTTTTCGCCAGAGCTTCGTTTGTCAGTTAGCAGGGTGCACCGCGTACAGGTGAAGTTGGCATTGGTTCAAAGATGTTGATAAACTACTTACACCCGAAATAATAAAGATAATAAGAGGATAAGCAAAAATATTTCTTGTTTTTGTATTTTTAGTAATGTGATGTGAAGTAAAATTTATTGTTGCGGCATTTATCCACCAGGCGGGCAGTTTGCTTGTTTCCACCTTAAACCTTGGTATGTAAAAAAAATCCTTGATTACCTTGATTTTGCTTAACGGTAAGGACCATAGTAATCGACGCCGAATCGATTGAATATATTAGCTGGGTAAATTAATTTAAAGGAAACTTACCTCGTATGTCCCTTCCAAGAATCTTGACATATACCTTGGACCCTTTCACTGTGGGTAGGTCTACTTCAGTCACTACTTCAGAAATAGGATTCTCTTTGGCTTCGTGGCCATCGGTTGTCATTGGTTGGTAGCTGGAATAGTTCAAAGCAATTTGTATTATCTATAGTTACTCGTATTGTCTGAGAATTCAGGATTGAGAGTAAACAAGCAATACCCTTATAATTCATCGTCATCATCGTCAGCCCTTATTCATTTCACTGCTGGGATACGGGTCTCCCCTCAATTGGAGGGGTTTTAGAGTATACTCCACCACGCTATTCAACTGCGGATTGGCGGAGGCCAGTGTTTTCAAGCCACCTAAAGACTACTGATTTGGCTTAATGACTGTCATCTATAATGACAACAGCGGGTACCGACGGCTTAATCTGCTCTCCGAAGCACGGAGGAACTAGAAATAAATAAACCCATCCATGGACAGGCTATGGCTGACGTTGCTTAACTTGCGTGATTAGACTTACGCCCGCAGCGACTCTACCGAGCTCCTGAACCCTTAGAGCTCTGCCTCATTAAGACGCCATGTCGACGTCGCCGGCTACGTCGCAATAACTTACTTTTATTTAATCTTAGGTTTCCACTAACATGAGAACTACATATATTATAATCTTAGTCTAGTTCAAATTTGTATGGTGAAATCAGTACCTAGTTTAAAATAATATGATTGTATAATTCAGACTTAAAACCGTTTATAGAGTCTACATTCTTAATATAAGAAAGTAATTATAAATATTCTTAAAAATGGAAAAATTCACCTCCCCCGCCTAGGGATTTGAACCCGCGACCTCTCGATGACAGGTCGAGTGCTCTTCCAACTGAGCTACCAGGAAGGTTTGTGGTGGTGACGAATTATTGCGTTTTATATTTTTACTATGTACTACTGTATGCCGTTCTGATCGTGTATTACCTGAAAGGCAGCTTGGCTAGCTCTGTTCCATATTCGTCAACCAAGAGTGACTCCCTCACGCTGGCTACTGGACCAGTCACACGGAGCTTCATTGAACCTGTAAAAAAAAATAAGTTAAAATGTAGGACGTCAGTTAGCAATGGATTTTCGACAGGGCCAAATTAAGGGGGTCTAAAAGCTGAGCTGCAGATAGCTTTTGTGCCGTTATAGTGATTACAAGACTATTAAATTAAAAATTTAAAAAACCCCTGACTAGTCCTTTCATTTGATACCCATATTAAGGGAGTTGTGAAAAAAATATATTTAATTCTCCATTTTGTGTCTGCGGCCATCTTGGACTGATTTTCATCAAACATAGCTATGAACACTCCCTATTAATTCACCTTTCAAATAAAATCAAAATCAAAATCGGTTCATCCGTTCGGGAGCTACGATGCCACAGACAGACACACACACACTCACGCTCACACAGACACACACACCCCGTCATTTCTGCGTCGGGGGTTAAAAATGAGTTATTCTTGTTTAAAATGTAAATGAAGTAAATGGGGTAATAAGATATTTTCGACAGGGACGGATTGAGATGGTCAAATAAGAAGTAAACGGAAAATATTCTCAAGGGAACAAATCCGTTAGTAGTGTATAATGTCCTTGTGTGTCATTATTGCCTATTATTATAATAATTATATATTTAAAAAAAAAAACCCCTATTTCCCTTGGTCACGGGAGAACGGCGGGACCGATTTTGCTAATTCTTATTATTTTGTATTTGTTATTATCAGAAAAAGGTTCTTATGAAAGAACAAAATAAGAAAGTTGCGTGGAAAATTAAAAAAAAAAATCGAATTCAATATTCATTGTTAAGATGACAGTACAACGTCTAATTCTTTTTATTTTGTATTTGCTATTACCAGAAGAAGGTTCTTATGAAGGAAAAAAATAAGAGAATTGCGCGGAAAATTAGAAAATCTAAGAAAACTGGACGACCATATTAACTTTTCTAATGTAACTTTGTCGTTTGACAGAAATGGTAGTCATTTGTGCGAAACCAATTCGAATTCAATATACATTGTTAAGAAGACAGGATAACCTCTGTCGGGTCAGGTAGTCGTTTATAAATACTCATCATCATCAGGTCATTTTAGTCTCCACTGCAGGAGCACGACCCTCTCTCATCCGTCCCAGACAGAAGGAGGATTTGGCCTACACTCCCCACGCTGGCCAAACGGGTTGGGGAGGCCTGATCGATATTTGATAATGTATTATAAATACTACAATATTAAATTACTTATATCGTCACCAGTTCGGTGACGATATAAGTCTTCGCTGATAACTTGTGACCCTTTGTATCTTGACATTTCCTTATTTACGATTATAATGTATCAATGAATGGTAGAGAGCATTTGTGACGATAAGATATCTTCCGCTTTAATATTTATCACTAGTTTGTACCCGCCGATTTGTTCTAAGATGATCTACTTATTTTCATAATTAAGAATCGTTAATTAAATACAATAAATAAAACAAACGGCCGTGTGGTTTCCGGCAGATTAGAATAGAATCTGTCTCTTCCCGTGGATGTCGTACAAGGCGACTAAGGGAAATATATTATAAAAAATCGATCAGTCCGTCTGGCCAGCGAAGGGAGTGTAGGCCAAATCCTCCTTCTGTCTGGGACGGACGAGAGAGGGTCGTGCTCTTGTAGTGGAAACTATAATGACCTGATGATGATGATGATGATGATGAAAAAAAACAAATACATATAAGGAAGTACCTATAAATATTTTTTTTACAACTTCGCGACACCTTATAGATAGAGGCTTGGAGACCCACGCTTTGAAAAAAACTGATCTACTATGACAGCTACTGCGATGACGGTCATATTCTATAGCATTGTTAACCTTTTATTTACGCAGAACCAGGGGTTTTTGGTGATGTCAAGGATCATCAACGGTTTAGCAATAATACTTATTACACGTTTTTTTTACCCGACTGCGACAGAAGGAGGGAGAAATGTAATTTGGAATTGAAAAACCCCTAAAACAAGAAAACGTGTAGCAGTCGAGACCCTACATGTGCTCTAAATTCACTAAGCCTCCATTTCTAGAATGGGTCCCGGCTGCTACATGTTTTCTTGTTTTAGTGGTTTTTCATTTCCAAATTACACAGAAAAGCAGTCGGGTTTTTTAGTTTTTTTAATTACCGTTTTTATTTATATGAGAGTGGGGCAAACGAGCATTTGGGTCACCTGATGGAAAGCAATCACCATCACCCATGGAGATCTGTAACACCAAGGGGTCGCCGATCTGTTGCCAGCCTATACTCCGATGTGCTCCGTGTATAAATGTGCCGATGATTGTTGACGATGTCGGAGAAAATCATGCCGAGCTAACTGGCGTACGCCACGTTAAATAAAATAGGAAGGGGAAAACCTTTGGGTTTCTGCAAACTTTCATTCTCTAACCAGAAGATTTTGGGTTTTGGACTTTTAACTTTTATTTTGGATTTAGATTAGACTTACAGAAGTTAATGCAGAACGAGTTTAAAACTGTGTTGAACGAATAAGCCCTATAGTTGAGTTGGGACGGGTTGCCAGTAAAACTATTTTGGTAACTTACTTATTGGGGTGTAAGTGGTTCATCATGATCTTTGAACCAAAGCCAACTTCACCTGCACGCGGTGCACCCTGCTGACTGACAAACGAAGCTCTGGCGAAAAGAGAGGTAGGGAGCGTAATTGTAAGCTATCCGACTGGTCAATGTACCTCCACCTCACAGAATACCGCAGCCAAATAACAACTCCCTTGAGAGTTGTTGTGTTCCTGCGAGTGAGTGAGGTCACCAGAAAGAAAGGATATGCTGCGTTGGCAGCGGGGGTGGCGGCGCGCGAGGTATATTTTATGTTGCGAGCGTTAATATGGCTACGGTAACCGCATCACATCAGGCGGGCCGTATGCTTGTCTGCCACCCGACGTAGTATAAAAAAAAAAAAACTTACATAGGTAATAAAAAGATCAATTATCAGTACCTAAATATTAGTGAAATCTAATCGCGGATTTATGTGGACGATTCAATACGACGCAATGACTGTTGTTGTACCTACAGTGCGTTGCAAATAAGTTAATAGATTCGAAATTGTTGATACGGAATGGAGGTAATCACATTTTCCCACCACTGTGTCTCCTGTGTAGTCAGGATTAACAGCGGCGACCGCAAAAAAAGGCAATGAACAAATCATTGTTCATTGCCTTTTTTTGCGATCGCCGCAATGGATATCAGTCCATTGCAGTCCCAGGGGAAGACTACGGCTGACTTTGAATTCACAACAAATTTATAATCAGAATAAATTAGTAGGAGTAAGAAGCTTTTGGAAACTTCTTACTTCTGCTATGATAAATTGTTGAATGTAAATTAATTATATGACACATAATTAATATTGTCTTGATGAGACCACTTCTTTGCAAGTGACTGTATCAAAATAAACACGATAAGCAGTAACCTACATATTGATAAACGCTAACTAATGTATACTTAGTTATTGGTTAGATGTATTAGAACGAGTGCGCTGTCACTTTTGGCGCCAAAAGTGACGTACCAGCGTTTTTTTAATTTTCTTTTGTGCCAGCACTTTCGTGACAATAGTTTTTTTTGTGATACAATAAAGGTTAAACAAAAATTTAAATGCCAATCACAGTTTAAATATGTATGCTATACTAATATAATTATTAATTTAAAAATATTCTAAATTTTTAAGAAACGATAGATAATAACTGTTTGGTTTTAAATTCTAAATTTGAATTCGCGTAAATATGGCAATTTTGTCTCCATTGTTACAGCAATATAACAATTTCCGCCGTTTTTTTCTTTTAACTTTAATCGTTTCCTCTAATTCTCACACGCGATTCGTAATGACGATGTTTTTTAACTACTTGCTGGTTCTAACGCAATCACGTAATACTTGAAAAAAAAAACCGGTTATGATGTCACGGTCTACCGATATATAAAACTTAGAAAGCATTCGACATTTGAACCTATCGATTTAAATCAAGATTGTGGTTAAACGGCGTGCAATATGCGTCCTTGGCCTAGGAAAAGTGAGCCGCCATATTGGGGAGCAGCCCGCGCTGTCATCGCGACGTTTAAAGGTTATTTTTTTTAATTGATTAGCATGTTTTGTGCCAGTATTTATTTTTGTATTGAATGAAGTTTGATTTCTTGTTATCTTTTTTGTTTTTTATTTATGATTCGGTACTTGATTGCATGTTTTATAATGATCAGATCCTTTTGTGTGATGTTTTTTGTGTTTATGATTAGTTCTATGTGTTGATTCAATCAATCTTTAATGATACGTCTTGGGTGGTTTATTTTTTGTTGCCAGCTCTTAGTTTTTATTATGCCATATATTTTAAATATGTATATTGCAGTAGTTTGGTATTTTTACTTCTAAATAGCTGACCCGACAGACGTTTTCCTCTCTTCTTAACATTGAATATTCAATTCGAATTGGTTTCGCGCCACTCTTTGGGTGCTCGGGGGCTCGAGCACCCATGAAAAATAAACAGTGGGTGCCGAGCACCCCTGAGATAGACATTAAGAAACAGATCAGTAATCGCCTTTTAGGGATGATAGGTGTTTTTTATTACCAGACGACCCGTGGTTTAGAGTGCGCAGTATATAATAAGTAGGATATTAATTTATTTGTCGGTCGATCAGTGTGCATTTCTCTTCTCACACTTCGCCACTTTTTAGAGTCATTAAATGAGCATGAGCACCCATGAGGTTTTCTAAAAGCCGGCGCCCCTGTTTCGCGCAATCTGTCAAATGACTGACAGTTCTATCAAACGACATAAAGTTACATTAGAAAAGTTAATATGGTCGTTGAATTTTCTAATTTTTCTAACTTTATTATTTTTTCTTTCATAAGAACCTTCTTCTGACAATAACAAATACAACATAAAAAGAAATAGCGTGAACGGCTGCACAGATTTCGCTATTTCTATGATGCGATGACCAATGGAAATAAGTGATTATTTTTTATATTAACAGGTTACAATTCCTCTTTTTTTTGTAGTAGGACTTGAGCAATATAAATCTGTTTTATTTTTAAACATAGTCGAAAGCCTGGATATACAAAAAGTTAATGACATTTTTTTTGCTTATAACTAAGTATATAGTTTTTTTTAACTACAGATAATAACTCACTTGGTAGCCGATAGCGAGTCTCTGTTTATGAATTATTTATCATATTCTGACCACCGCCGGATGTTGAACCATGTTTTTTTTTAACTAGGTTGATTGACCGTATGAAAATGAATTTATTCTCTATGGTTTTTGTTTATGGTTAAAAAAGCACTATTTCTGTGTTACTCTATGATAGACTAAATCGATGCCAGAAATTATCAAGCTTATAATAATATTTTTCATAAATTGGTTTATTTTTATATATTGCCCGCTATCAATGTTTTTTTTTTACTTATAAGTTATCAATGAAGAGGTTTTTTTTACTTATAATTTTGGGGTGTAGGTGGTTTATCAACATCTTTGAACCAAAGCCAACTTCACCTGCTCGTGTTGCACCATGCTGGCTGGCAAACGAAGCTCTGGCGAAAAGAGAGGGGAATGTACCTCCACCTCACAGAATACCGCAGCCAAATGACATTTCTCTTGAGGGTTGTTGTGTTCCTGCGAGTGAGTGAGGATTTTTAGGTTTTGCATACTTTAAGTTACACGTTGTATAACTGCCTCGAGAACCTTGGGTCTCCTGTATTCTGTGGTTGACTGGAAGAGATCCCTGATGGGATAAGATTGTCATCATCATCAGGTCATTTTAGTCTCCACTACAGGAGCACGACCCTCTCTCGTCCGTCCTAGCCGGAAGGAGGATTTGGCCTACACTCCCCACGCTGGCCAGATGGCTGGGGAGGCCTGATCGATGTTTTGCAATGTATTTCCCTTAGTCGCCTTGTACGACATCCACGGGAAGAGACGGAGTGATTCTATTCTAGTCTGCCGGAAACCACACGGCCATTGTACTCGTGGTTAATATTACGTATGTATATTATTATAGTGCTATAAAGACTCAAACAAACAAATACCTGGTAGGTCTGTTTCTACGTCGAAATGCAGTCTGGCGCGAGCTCCAACACATAGCCTATAGTCGCATGTGTCGCACCTAACACTCAGGTGCCATACTCCCACCATGGCACTTGTTGGTTCCGAGTTTGTTGATTGAGCTGGTATTACTGACAACCTGAAAAAATAGATAGATAGATAATATTTTTATTGGTTTGCTGTTACACTTTTTACTTAAGCTAGAGAAAATACACATAATTAAACAAATACAAACAAATATTGACAAATATGGAAAAGTCTAAAGATGCAAATGTGCACCAGCAACACCAATTGGTTGGAGGCTCAGTGACAATTATTGCCCCTAGAGGCAAACCACTGCTTTTCAGCTTCCACCTTTAGGAAAATATCCACCTTTAGAAATTCCACCTTGAGAAAAATATTTAGATTGTTAATTACGAACTTGATATAAAAACTGTTTTGTTTTGGTCAAATTCTATAATTTGCACCCATAGGTGTATATGTAGAATTGTCTCGTAAAGTAAGGGTGTACGTTTGTTTGTATTATCTTTATTGTTCAAATTACGTAATGAATATGTACATGTAATAATACATTATAAAACATCAATCAGGCCTCCCCAACCCGTCTGGCCAGCGTGGGGAGTGTAGGCCAAATCCTCCTTCTGTCTGGGTACGGACGAGAAAGGGTAGTATCCTGTAGTGGAGACTAAAATGACCTGATGATGATGATGTACATGAAAATAAAGCGGTACAAAGGCGGATATATCCCATGTTTTTGTTTTTTTTTATACTACGTCGGGTGACAGCTGCCTGATGTGGAGCGGTTACCATAGCCATATTAACGCTCGCAACATAAAATATCGCTCGCGCGTCGCCTCCCTCGCTGCCAACGCAGCATCTCTTTCCTTTCTGGTGACCTCACTCACTCACAGGAACACAACTCTCAAGGGAATTGCTAATTGGCTGCGGTATTCTGTGAGGTGGAGGTACATTACCCAGTCGGGTAGCTTACAATTTACGCTCCCTACCTCTCTTTAATTTAAAGTCAACTCTTAAGTCTGATGTGTTTTGCATATGTTGCTACTCACATGTCCATCTCAGGGTCTACGCCAGGGAACACCAGGTACACGTCCCTTGGCGACTGGCCGTCACTCCTCGACGCTGGTGAGAAGGCGCTTACTGATGAAGAGTTGTACAAGTCTATTTGAGGACCTGGAAAATTAACGCAATTAAAAATTATTTAAGATTTGTCGTTCCCAACAAAAAATATATGAGTGACCAGTTTAATTTAATTAATTATCTAGGATTCTACACGTGTGTTTTGATAATGCTATCTATATTTTATTATCCAAGATTCCAGGGCCGCCAAACCTCACTTATTTTCTGATGAACAAAACGTGCACGATTGAGTAGTGTTAGGGTTTACTATGATCGTATGACTACCTGCTACCTTGGACAGACGGTCATTCTCCAGGTATCAGGTAATCAAGGTCACCTCATTAAAATCTGATAGCTTTAACGTTTCGCGTGCTGCGATCTCATGGTGGGTACAGCTTTGGTACAGCGCTTGGTACACTGTCACTGTACTTGCACACTGTCGTACCGCTTCTTGTAAACTAAATATTTTACATAATCACAAAAAAAAATCCAGTGGGGTTAGATCTGGGGATCTTATCACTTATTGATAATTTTTTAATCACGTACTTATAATAAGGAAATCTTAAATTCTTAAGTGGGTAGTTAAATACTTTAAAATGATAATGTTAGTTGTTGGAAGCATGGCAAAGTCGGAGGAAATTTTCCTGAACAAAATTTTAAACAAAATGTTAAATTTCACTATCTTCCTTTCATTTAAGATGCTATGTTATTTAGGAAAAAATAATCCTTATGATTAACTCTGTCGAAGGATATATTAAAATAAAAGTGACACATTTCACGAGTTCGATTCCCGGTTGAGCCAGGCGATTTTCAAAAAATCTATGAATGCAGTTCTATTTATTGTTAAAAATAAAATGATGTTTTCTTTTAGTAAAATGTTCTATCTTCAATATTTAATATACTTTCCCTCCATGTGGCATGGGCGCGGGACGCCCTGTATATAGATATTTTTTATTTATATTTCCTTCAAAAATTGTTATTATATTAACAAATACATATAATCATACAATTTTCACAGATTATAATAATTTTGTTCATTGAAAATACGGAACTAGCGTTGGTTAAATTACTTAATAAGTTCATTATTCCGGTTAACCGAACTGTAACTTGTCTGCTCAAGGTTAAAATAATGCGATTTTACAAGAGGTACGCAGTGAGGTTTCTCACTTCTTTGTCACCGTAGTCGAATAAAAAAATATGGTGTATAAAAAATTAGTAATAAAATAATAACAATAAAAAAAAGTAAGGTGTGGCTGGTGAACACGGTCGTGTGTTTTACGTGAATACGTTTTATGCACTGAAATTATATCATAATTGCAGCGCTTCCCATTCCCCCCACGCGATGTTCCATAGTCCTTACTTGGCGTAATAAATTCTTTGATCCTTCATCTATCCAGTGGTGTGATTTAATTTTGGATGGAGATGATAGATATGTAGCTGTAACACCAAACTGTATCCCCCGATTTTATTATTATTCGTTTTTTTTAATTGCCTCCCTGTGGAAGCTAAAAACATCTTCACATTTTGTAGATTTTTTCCAGTAAATTTTTAACCCTAGGTCCGGAATATTTGGTTGCTGTATCTAGATTCCGAAAAGCAATCAAATCGTCAATTCTAAAATTGCATGTCTTCTAGAGCTTTAAATCTATACAGATAAATAATAAAACCGGCCAAGTGCGAGTCGGACTCGCGCATTAAGGGTTGCGTACCATTATCTATGAAAACGGCAAAAAAAAATCACGTTTGTTGTATGGGAGCCCCCTTAATATTTGTTTTATTTTTAATTAGTTATTTATTTTTAAAGTTAATATATAACTAAATATTATGTGAGTATTTCAAACGTCTACCTATTGCCGTTATTAAATGCGAGCAAAAATGAGCTTAAAATCACGTTTGTTGTATGGGAGCCCCCTTAAATATTTATTTTATTCTATTTTTTAGTATTTGTTGTTATACCGGCAACAGAAATACATCATCTGTGAAAATTTCAACTGTCTAACTATCACGGTTCATGAGATACAGCCTGGTGACAGACGGACGGACGGACAGCGGAGCCTTAGTAATAGGGTTCCTTTTTACCCTTTGGGTACGGAACCCTAAAAATGGAGTGTCTGTTTGTTTGTAATGTTAAAATAACCGCTTTTTACTAAATGCATATAGTGTATACACGGTACATATACCAAAATGATATTTTTTACAATTTTTGTCTGTCTGTCTGTTTGTTCCGGCTAATCTCTAAAACGGCTGGACCGATTTTGGCAGGACTTTCACTGGCAGATAGCCGATGTAATAAGGAGTAACTTGGGCTAATTTTATTTTAGAAATTTTGTTTATTTGGCTAATGGCGTGGTTTTATTTACCATCATTCGGTGGGTACAGTACAGCGTGTTCGACAGCTCCTTCAATGTAGATCCTCAAAGCTGTTACTCCACTTTCCACTGGTATTCCTAATGATATTGCTTCACCACCGCCTCTTCTCACAAGCAGCGTCTGAAAATTATCATTAGTATAAGTATAAAGTAAAATACCAATTGTATTTTTTTATATAACTTCGGGCGACAAACTAGCATACAGCCCGCCCGATATGAAATGGTTATCGTTGCCATATAAACAGTACCAATATAAATAAATAAATATTTGGACAAATTACAATTACAAAACAACGGCCATCTAGTCCCAAACTAAGCAAAGCTTGTACTATGGGTACGAGATAACTGATATTATACTTAAAGATTTTTTTTTTTGTAAATACATACATATAATACATATAAAAATACCCAGACCAAGACAAACAAACATGTTCATGCACACAAATATTTATCTTGTGCTGGGATCGAACCCGTGACCCCGGATTCAAAGTGTTATGTAATTTAGTTAACCATTCGACCACCGCGGTCATATATATATATATATATATATATATATATATATATATATATATGTATATATATGTATAAAAAACTCGTATCCTCTCTAAAGAACTCGTATCCAGGGCAGTAAAATCATTAATAAAAGTAAAGTCAACTGTCATATCACGTCATATCAATGAGAAATACGAGATACGTTTTATGGGTAACTACTTGCAAGTACAAGCGAATAGTAACCTTCAGAATATTTTTTTTCATTATAAATTACGTACATTGGCAGGACGTAAACACATTTGTATAATTTATTATGATTGCGAT
This sequence comes from Hypsopygia costalis, assembly GCA_937001555.2. Taxonomy (NCBI): domain Eukaryota; kingdom Metazoa; phylum Arthropoda; class Insecta; order Lepidoptera; family Pyralidae; genus Hypsopygia; species Hypsopygia costalis. The sequence continues at coordinate 5,567,837 of OW443355.2, forward strand.
TCATAAGGATCATTTGCATGTTCCTCAGTTGTTTTCCTTTGATGAATATGATTTATTGAAAATTTGACGAGCTCGGTGGCGTAGCGGCAATGACGCGGCTTCGGCACCAACGCTCGTAGGTTCTATTCGCACATAGGACAAACATTTGTGTGCATGAACATGTCTGTTTGTCTTAGTCTGGGTGTTTTCTATGTATCATAAGTATTTATTTACAAAAAAAATGTATTTACGTATGTTTATCAGTTGTCTAGTACCCATAACACAAGCTTCGCCTACTTTGGGGCTAGATGGCGTTGTGTAATTTGTCTGCCAATATTTATTTATTTAAAATAATATACGCTCGCTTGTGTTCGCTGAATGACAGGCTGTTTCGAATATGGAGCATGACTAAGTCAATATTGCTTTCAGCTTAGGTGATATGACTCTATTGCTCGTGAATGGTATTTCTTTGTATTTGTTATGCAGAATAGAGATATATATTTCTGGACAGTTTACACAGCGCCATCTAGCCCCAAATTAAGCGAAAGGAAACCCATAACACTAGTACATAAGTACATTTATCAGTTGTCTAGAATCCATATGTTCTAGACAACTGATAAATGTACTTAAGTACTTAAATACATTTTTTTTTGTAAATACATACATTATAATACATACAAAACATCCAGACAAAGACAAAGAAAATGTTTGTCTTGAAATACATACATTATAATACATAGAAAACATCCTCTTTGTCTGGATGTTTTCTAAGAAAATGTTTGTCTTGTGCGGGAATCGAACCCGCGACCTCGGAGTCAAAGTGGCCATTACTAACCATCCGACCACCGAGCTCGTCCTAACCATTCGACCACCGACCTACCCGAGATCCAACCTACACTTTGTTATTTTTAAGTTAGAGCTATTTAAAGTCTAATAGGCATAAAAATATCACACAGTTCAAGTTTTGGGAAGCATATGTCATCTGCCGCGATTATGTCCCGCCTGATGTGAAGCGGTTACTGTAGGCATATTAACGCTCGCAACATAAAATATCGCTCGCGCGCCGCCACCCCCGCTGCCATCGCAGCATCTCCTTCCTTTCTGGTGACATCACTCACTCGCAGGAACACAACAGCCCTCAAGGGAACCGTTATTTGGCTGCGGTAATAGGCTTGTTGCCCATGTTACAAAATTATAAAAACTCTCTATCAGTAACGTAAAATACATAAAACTAGAACGATCTGCGATCTTAAAATTTTAATAACTTATGTCCGACGTGTTTTATACTCGGTCAAAGTTTGGTGGGAAAGTTCATTTTAAAGGTATGAAATTTAAAAAAATAAATATTACCAATGTAGAAAGAATAAAAAATACTATAACTTTTGTTACGGCACTGGCTACATAAACGCAATATTTAACATAGCTGTCGTACAAATTTCTGATTTAATGCATATAAAATAGTACGATGTGACGTCATAACGTGGTGGCCTTTTGTATGGAGCGTTTTCGGGATAGTCCAAAATTGTGATCTTCAAGTTATCATAACTCGAGAAGTTTTTATGCTATCGAAGTAATTATTTCACCTATATTTACATTATTGTGAAGTCTTTAAATAACAAATCGAAAAAAAATATGGGATACAAGCCTATTCTGAGAGGTGGAGGTACTTCCGCACTCGGGCAGATTACAAATACGGTGTACCCTACTTCTTTTACTCCAGAGCCTGTTTCGCTAATCGGCAAGGTGCACCAGGTGCAGGCAAGGTTGGCTTTGGCTCTAAGGATCTTGATAAGTCGCTTACACCCAAAAGTTGCTCAGTTTTTACCTCATATTTATCATTTCCCATTGGCGAGTACAGTCGTCCCGTTCTTCCTTGAAGCATCTCCAGTGGGTCCCATTGCAGGTCACCTTCCGATGGGTAGCTACTTGGTACATCCACATCCTAAGAGAAATATAAACTTCATTAGTGATTAGTTTTTAAAGTGACATTTTGTGTTGTGGTCGAATGATTAGCAATGACCACTTTGATACCGAGGTCGCGGGTTCTATCGCACTAGACAAATATTTGTGCGCATGAGCATGTCTATTTGTCTTGGTCTGGGTGTTTTCTATGTATTTCGTAAAAATATAGATTCTCGAAAAGTGTGAAAATAATTCTCGTATGTATTGTACGTATGTAAAAAAAAAATGTCTTTTGAAAAAAAAAATGGGAGGCCAAAATCTCCAAGATCATTGCTTTTATTTCGCCTTTATGCCGCCGTTTTACATCACTCGATGTTTGTTTTATTTTCTGAGTGGGTCTATATAGGTATAAAAAGAAATTTTATGAGCTCATTTCTTTCAATGATTAGTTGTTTCTTATATAGTCCACTCAAAGAATAATCCAAAAGGAGGTGTAGAGTGCGTGAGCTGGGACCTAAGCAATTTCTTTAGGAATTTGTTCAGGGTGCTTAGAGAGTAAACATACTAAAAGTCCCCGCGTCTAGGTGGTGAGCCGGAGTGAGGGGGGGAGGTTAAAGTTACCACATTTGAGTTTTTCGCTAATATCTTTAAAACGGTGCGTCGTAGAGAAAAAATATCTTCTACGTAATAAAAGCTAATAAAATAATCTACAACTTTTGTCTTATTCAATTTTTTGGATTTCTACCCATTTTTAAACTATACGTTCTAGAAAAGTGAAATTTTCGAAAAAAGACGTCTTATCAAACACTAGCTGTTGCCTGCTACTTCAATCGTGTTATTTCTGGATAAAAAATAGCCTCTATGTTAATCCAGGCCCTAATGTATTTTCATACCAAATTTTATACAAATCTGTTGAGCCACTTAGTTATCGAAACATTTTTTTTTACCATTTTACTTTTTTATATTATTTTATTTTATATATGTTTACATCTTCATCCGTTTAGGCCGTGAGGGTCCTGAAAAGGGTTCTTCTTCCAAGGCACCCTCATCTTCAATGGATGGTTCTTGCTGAAGGGGCTCTACATCGTCTTCACCATCGTCTTCGTCAACAGACACGCCGTTGAGACATTTTCCTTGGCAGTGGAGGCACGCCGCAGAACATTTGAGCATTGCTTTCCGACATCCACATTTTCCACTACCACAATCCTTGGTGCAGCGGCAAAATATTGTTTTTAGAAGGACCTCCGGTGCTGGCGGATCTTCAGTTGTTATTGGCACCAGGCTGTCTCCTACATGTTTCCATCCCCAGTCTTGGGGAGGCAGCTGCACAGCTGCACTTGGTGGTAGGTGCGCCGTGAATGCTGTTTCGCTGCCTTCTCAGTTGGTGGGAGGGAACTGAAGTCTGGCTTAATCTTTGCCACTGATCTCATGTACAACTGGAAGTGGTACTGGTTGCGGGAGGTCAGTCTCGTTGGCGCCCCATACCATTTGAGAAAGCACATCTTCCCAGCCTCTTCAACTTCACGGTGCGTGGAGGCGGGGAGTGCTTCTTTGACGATATCTGACTTCAAGTACAGTTTTGAGAAACCCACTTTGCTTCTTCTGAAAATTGCAGATGTAGTATATGAATGCACCCGGTAAATGAATGTAAGAACAGGATGTGTTCGTACCCATGTTGCTGCATCTCTTGGGTGGACAGGATTAGTGCTCATTGCGGATAATCCGATTCGTAACTAATAACGTTTAAATATAAAGAAAATAATCTTTGTGGCCTTGTGGCTGCTCCCCTGCGTTACCGGGTAGGCTACTGCCAAATAGGTCGAAATAATGATAGACGATAATAACATAAGCCCGAAGGCATGGATTAAAATGGGAATGGGAGTTTTAGCCAGTAAGATCGCGTTTTCTATGACACTGGACATCGGAGATATGGAATGAAAAGTGACGACCCGCTTGCGCTCCATTACCCGCTTTTGGTCGAAAACGCGATCTTAAACTGTTACCGCCTTCACCGCTTGGACCTCCAAGCGGTGAAGGCGGTCCCAGGTCCCAGACTCCCAGCTTATGTTATCAATAAAATACCTAATTTATACTTTAGCTCATTTTCAACATCAGGTAATGCCCGTCACGCTGAATAACATAAATTTTCACTATTTCGGAGCGTGATTCACGAAAACTGATGAGAATTTCGAAAAAGTGTATAAAACAAAAGTTGTAGATAATTTTATTAGCTTTCATTACGTAGAAGGTATTTTTTCTCTACGACGCACCGTTTTAAAGATATTAGCGAAAAACTCAAAAGTGGGAACTTTAACCTCCCCCCCTCACTCCGGCTCACCTCCTAGAGGCGGGGACTTTTAGTATGTTTACTCTCTAAGCACCCTGAACAAGTTCCAAAAGAAATTGCTTAGGTCCCAGCTCACGCACTCTACACCTCCTTTGTTAAGTGGACTAATAATAATAAATAATAAATATTGTCAGACAAATTACACAGCGCCATGTAGCCTCAAAGTAAGCGAAGCTTGTGTTTATCTTATCTTATCTTAGAGTGGGTCCAGTGCTGAAGCACCGGTGACACGTCGACCCTCATGGATCTTTTGTGCTCTCCCAAATCCTTTAGTCACTCTCCCCTGACTGTCTGGAGACATGTTCCATGTACTTCAGTATGCCGCTTATTGGGAAGAGTCTGTAGTCCTCCAGGTCCGGGTACGCCTTTCCTAGGATTTCCATTCGTTTGCCGGCTAGGGCGTCACATTGACACATCAAGTGTTTCATGGACTCGTTAGACCCTTTGCATGTTCTGCACTCTGGGCTATCAACTCGTCTCATTTTGTATAGGTGTCTTTGACAGGCGTAATGGCCTGTTAGTGCCCCAAGCATGAGACGCATCCGATTTCTGTCATATTTATATACATGAATGAATATAATGAAATGAAGCTTGTGTTAATAAAGTAATCAGCAACTCCTTGGTGTTGTTGATCTCCATGGGTGGTGGTGATTGCTTTCCGTCAGTTGACCCACATGCTCGTTTGGCCCCCAACATACATAATGCAATATTTATATTAAATTCATTAGTTCAGAATTGTGTTTGGCTTTTTAATTGGCTTTTAAGCCACAGTTGTATTTGTTTTAAATCGAACTTTTTGCCAAGAATCTAGTTAACATTTTAAAGACCTTATATATATACATTTCACTTAACGTATACCTCATATGGAATATTAAAAGAATGTTGAAATGTATCTAAAAGGTATATACCAGTTCGGGAGTTTCGCAAGGGTTCATCATAGGACCTTCATTAAGGCGAATATGTTTTGTCCACTTTTGGCATTGATTTTGCAATCGATTTTGTAATTTCAGTTTGATTTCATGTTAGACCTTGAAAATTTCTTGTTTTGGTACTTTTGCGTAAAACGGAGGTATGTCACGCATATCTTACCGTTAATGCTACTGTGTAGGTAGGAATAACAGCGATGACCACCAAAATGATGGTCAATAGTGAAGTCTAAATCAGTCTATAATTAAAAGTACTGTAGCCTTGGAGTTCATAACGAGTTCAATCAGAAGAAATTTTGAGTAGAAAACTTATTATTAAAAAATAATTATTAAAAGTAAAATTATATTAATATATATATATATTTAACCGGCAAGTTTGAATATAGATATATATAGCCTTCAAGCTCATACCGAGTTCAATCAGAAGAAATTTTGTGTAGAAAGCTCATTATTAAAAATGATTTATTAATTATTAAAAATAAAATAATATTAATGTACCTATATATATAGCCTTGGAGCTTATAACGAGTTTAATCAGAAGAAATTTTGTGTAGAAAACTTATTATTAAAAATGAATTATTAATTAAAAATATTTTTTTTATGTATATATTTAACCGGTAAGTTTGAATATAGATATATACACATACACATATACATACATATAAAGTTACAAATACGAATTAAATACAAGAGCCTCGCATACAGCCAAGTTAATACTATGAAGCTGAAGACTGAATTGACTGACTGAATTTTTTTAGCGTTGGATAGTTCATTAATCAAGGAAGGCTATAAGCTATTATATATAGCTATAATAAGATTGGGGTGTAAGGGGTTCATCAACATCTTTGAGCCAAAGCCAACTTCACTTGCACGTGGTGCACCCTGCTGACAGACAAACGAGGCTCTGGCGAAAAGAGAGGTAGGGCATAGCGTATTTTTTAAGCTGCCCGACTGGGGAAGTACCTGTATCTCATAGAATACCGCAGCCAAATAACAATTCCCTTGACGGTTGTTGTGTTCCTGCGAGTGAGTGAGGTCACCAGAAAGTAGGAAAGGAAGGAGAATTAAGCTGGCAACGCATCGGCGATCCCCTGGTGTTGCTGAACTCCATGGGCGGTGGTGATTGTTTTCCATCAGGTGACCCACATGCTCGTTTGCCACAGTCTCATATATAAAAAAAAAGCATCACGCTTCATTTCAAATCAGAAACAATTTGGCTTTTTCCCACATGCTCCCTCATATTATCCCACCAGATGCATATGAAGCTTCAAGGTTTGAGCTGTAAGCAGTCACCGTATCCACGTCATCATGACCTTACCATGACTTGTAAGGAGTAAGGCAGTACATCTCCTTCTGTGTGCTTGGAGATGTTCCTCAACTCCTGCAGCTGTAACTCCGAGTCTGCTGTAGGGTGGTCGGGATCTGTCCATATCGTATATACCTGTTGACAAATTGATTTTATGTATATGTATATATACAGCCGTGTGGTTTCCGGCAGACTTGAATAGAAACACTCCGTTTCTTCCCGTGGATGTCACAAGGCGACTAAGGGAAATATATTATCAAATATCGATCAGGCCTCCCCAACCCGACTGGCCAGCGTGGGGAGTGTAGGCCAAATCCTCCTTCTGTCTGGGACGGACGAGAGAGGGTCGTGCTCCTGTAGTGGAGACTAAAATGGACTGGATATGTATATGAATAAATATTTCTGAACAATTTACACAGCGCCATCTAGTCCCAAATTAAGCGCAAAGCTTGCGTTATGGGTACTAGACAACTAATAAATGTACTTAAATACATTTTTTTCTAAATAATATACTTATAATACATAGAAAACACCCAGACGAAGACAAACAGACATGTTAATGCACACGAATGTTTGTTTTGTGCGGGAATCGAACCTGCTACCTCGGAGTCAATGTGGCCATTGCTAACCATTCGACCACCGAGCTCGTCGAAATAAAAAAAAAACAGATGCTACGCCAAACAAATAGAAGCCAAAAATGATTTTTTTACAACCATCGCGTGCCAAAATGAATGAGCGGACTGGTTCTAGATAATGTAAGTCTCGGTCGTTGACCGACCGAGCTTTCATTAGCATTCACAGATAAAAAATAGTAGTCATTAAAGAAGAAACTGACTGACTGACTGACATAACCAAAGCACGCCCCAAATCGCTGGGTAGACATTCCAAATTTCAGGCAATTTGATCTACACAACTTTGCGTGCGTCCGCCACCAATTAGTTCATGCGAACTACTGCCGGCCGGCACCCACCCACTACCGTTAGTAGTTACATGCGATTGCCGTGGCTGCTTTGGTCGTCTCTGCTCCAGCTGCTGTGGTCGTCTCGGCGAAACTCCAACATCTGAAACAGAAGATACATGCGACCGCCACTGCCCCGACTGCCGTGGTCGTCTCTGCGACACGTGTTTCGCCTCTACGCGAGGCATCCTCAGGCGATCTGTAGATGTTGATGGTTAGAACAACAACCTACAAAATGTTGAATTTAGTATTGTAGATCAAATTGCCTGTAAATTTGACTTCCGCTAAATAACACCTGAATCAATTAGCTATTCCAAATTTCGTAAGTTCCTTGTAAGATCTCTTCTCGGTCGCGGTTGTGGTTTGGGTGTCACTACAGGCAGCAGGTCCCTTCTTCTTCATCTCTCTCTGTTAGTTGTTTCATGGGAACACTGAATAAGTGAGCAACCAGTCGCGGACGTTTTTAGAACGTTATACAAACGTTGAAACTGTGGAATCAACTTCCCTCAGAGGTATTTCCGAACAATAACGTCATGGGAGCCTTCAAAAACAGTCTATATTTCCCCTAGAAGGCATAATATGAATGCTTAGCTTAACAGCTAATATAAAAGTAGCCACTTACTTTGAATCTCTTTTCAACCAAGGCTCTTAAAGCCAGTGGGAGTCTCTGAGGATCGCCAGCTCCCCTATCCGTAGCCACGAAGAGTGCGCTGTCGTAGAAATTAGTAAGAGTACGAAGCTTTTAAGCAGCTGATATAAAAATAGCCACTTACTTTCAATCTCTTTTCAACCAAGGCTCTTAAAGCCAGTGGCAGTCTCTGAGGATCGCCAGCTCCCCTGTCCGTAACCACGAAGAGTGCGCTGTCATATGGCACCAGTTTGGCTGCTGACGTCAAAGCTCGCATGGTTCCATCACTGTTTACATCTGTGTTCACACCCTGAAAAAGAGAATAGTTTATTAAACATGTAGGTAATCAATAGTTTATAATCAGTTTTTTTAATATTTTTGATTTCGCGACCCCTTTACAGTTTGAAAAATTCTGGCGACCCCCTTGTGCCATAGACAAATAAAGAAATAATTTATATTATTTACTACGTAAATGTTTTTTTTTCGTTTACCAACAACCCCATCCTTCTAATATAATTGTGTTTTTATTGTAGTGTTGCTGTTTTTAATTTTGCTGGCGACCCTCCGAGTCTGTCTTTGCGACCCCCCCCCCCCCCCCCCCGCCCCTGGCGGTTGCAACCCACAGATTGAAAAGCACTGGTTTAAATAAATAAATATTCCTGGACAAATTACACACGGCCATCTAGCCCCAATGAAGCCGTGATATTGTATTTAAATACATTTTTTTGTAAATACATACATATATGTAATACACCCCGACCAGTGGCCCTACCGCCGAAACTGCAGCCGATTACCATCCGAATCTTTGAATGCGAAAATGAAATTACAGCTTAGGGGCCATCCATAAATTACGTCACACGAATATAATGATTTTTTGACCCCTCCACCCGTCCTTGTCACAGCTGGTCACATTTGTGATCGGCTTCAGCTTCTGCGGTAGGGCCCCAGGACAAACAGACATGTTCATGCACACAAATATTTGTCTTGTGCGGGGTAATCGAACCTCGGAGTCAAGTCGCCATTGCTAACCATTCGACCACCGAGCTCGTCAAAATAAAAAAAAAGGAACTTGAAGAATTATCTTGATTAAACAATCTAATTCATCATCACGTGATTTTAGTCTTCACTACAGGAGCACGGCTCTCTCTCTTCCGTCTCAGACAGAAGGAGGATTTGGCCTACACTCCCCACGCTGGCCAGACGGGTTGGGGAGGCCTGATCAATGTTTTACATGTATTTCTCTTAGTCGCCTTGTACGACATCCGCGGGAAGAGACGGAGTGATTCTATTCTAGTCTGCCGGAAACCACACGGCCAGTTATATTATATTTTCACATTTATAACAATTTAATGCTGATAAATTTTTAGTCATTTCAGTATGTGATACAACGTTTTCACAGACCGTGAAAATTCAATTATAGTGGAAAATCATATGCAAACTTGACATCATGCATCGTTCATTGTTTTGTTATGTTTGTTACTTATACAGAGTATTTGTCAGACACATAGCAGGCTGTTGTTAACGCTTGGATGATGATGATGATGACATAGCAGGCTGTTGTCATGAGATGACTGCCGTTACGTCAAGCCAGTGGCCTGGCCAACACTGGCCTCCGCCAAACTGCAGCTGAAAAGCGTGATCGAGTATACTAGAGTATATACCCCTTCGATTAAGTGGATATATGTTACAAATGCAATCGAATTCATCATTCACCAGCCTCCCCAACCCGTCTGGCCAGCGTGGGGAGTGTAGGCCAAATCCTCCTTCTGCCTGGGACGGACGAGAGAGGGCCGTGCTCCTGTAGTGGAGACTAAAATGACCCGATAATATGAATGATGATGCTACAAATGTGGCGCCTTTTTTAGCTGACTCCAAGAAAGGAGGATGTATTTGATGATCATTCCTCAAGGACATGATCGATCTCAAATTTTTTTCGACACAAACCTCAAGCATGTCGAGATCTTTAATTGTGACAAGTTTTAATCAAAATCGGTTTAGTGGTTTTGGAGCCTATTCATTTCCAAGAATGACTTTTCGATGTATTTTATTTTATACTACGACGGGTGGCAGACAAGCATACGGCCCGCCTGATGTGAAGCGGTTGCCGTAGCCATATTAATGCTCGCAACATAAAATATCGCTCGCGCGCCGCCAACCCCGATACCAGCGCAGCATCTCCTTCCTTTCTGGTAACCTCACTCACTCGCAGGAACACAACAACCCTCAAGGGAATTGTTATTTGGCTGCGGTATTCTGTAAGGTGGAGGTACATTCCCCAGTCGGGTAGCTTACAATTACGCTCCCTACCTCTCTTTTCGCCAGAGCTTCGTTTGTCAGCACCGCGTGCAGGTGAAGTTGGTTCAAAGGTGTTGATGAACCACTTACACCCCTAAGATATCTACTATATAAAAATAAGTCGGGTTTTCCTTCCTGACGCTATAACTCCAGAACGCACGAACCGATTGCCACGGTTTTGCATTCGTTGGAAAGGTCTCGGGCTCCGTGAGGTTTATAGCAAAGAAAATTCTGGAAAAATTTGAAAAGAAAAGCGGGAAAATCTTGAAGCCATCTGGTGGCGAAACGCCGGGTTTGCTAGTATCGTATATAATAATATAGATAGTATATAAGCGTTTTGCTCGCTCCGCGCGTGTTTGGGTGTATACATAACAAAAACTTATGATGAAACTTGATTGCTCGCTGTCATCTATTACCTGATACTTAAGTAATAATTTAGACAAGGCTCCCGACACGGCTCTGTCTCCAGTCTTGTTGTTCGTCAGCTGCAAGTTATGTCTTGAACGCCAGTTAACTCCTGCGAACAAAACATTCCGTTAACAAGGTGTTATTAATCACTCCGTCTCTTCCCGTGGATGTCGTACAAGGCGACTAAGGGAAATACATTATCAAACATCGATCAGGCCTTCCCAACCCGTCTGGCCAGCGTCTGGAGTGTAGGCCAAATCCTCCTTCCGTCTAGGACGGACGAGAGAGGGTCGTGCTCCTGTAGTGGAGACTAAAATAGACCTGATGATGATGATGATGATGAAATTCGTTGTAAGATTGCGGGTTTACATAAGCAATAATTTATTCCTAAGACTCCAGACTAATTAGGCTTATATGTTAACTCAACATTTATTGAATCTGTGGCGGCACTAAGTGCGGGTCAGCTAGTGTAATAAGAACATACGCATAGTCGAAAAATGACAGATTCTGGAAAGTCAAACGAGTTTATAACGCCAGATTCTATGAATGCCAGATTCTACAAAGGCTAAATTCTACAAATGTCAGATTCTAATAATGACAGATTCTATAAATGTCAGATTTTTGTTAAAACTGCAATATACTATAAAAAATATTAAGAGCGTGTACAAAAAATCTCAATACTCAATATTTTTATTGCATATAATATGTAGGTACATGTCGATCTTAAAATACATGTTAGTTTTAAGTTATTACATATTATGACCCTATAAGGGTATGTCAACAGTCTGAAGTGTACGGAACGGTTTATTATATGTCATCTAATTTATCATTTAAAAATTCGTCAAGAGTATAACTTAAGACTTAAGGCCAATGCAGATTAATTCTAGGGCAGGGTTTAGGGTTATAACTTATATTACAAAAAATTGAAAAAAACGTAATTATAATAATCAAAGTCATCAATATTGTAAAAAAAAATCACTTCGATCAGAATGTGCATTATGCATGAATCTGCATTGGTCATAAGTGAATTTTTGTACACCCTCTTAAGAAAATTATTATATTGCAATTTTAACAAAAATCTGACATTAATAGAATCGGGAATTTTTAGAATATGGCGTTTATAGAATCTGGCATTTATGGAATCTAGCATTTATAGAATCTGGCATTTATAGAATCTGGTGTTTTAAACTCGTCTGACATTTCCAGAATCTGACATTTGTCGACTGAACCATATTACGGTTATTACATTCAGACATGTTTGTTATGATTTTACAAATTTTCTATGTGTTCAGAAAATGACATTTCACCCTTCTTTTTGGCTTCGAAAAAATTTTAGGTGTATAAATTCACGGCTTACCATTAGCCAGTTATTTAAAGCTGTATATGTCTTTTGGACACACAGGTCAAGCCCCAATTTGATAGGCGTGCGCGGGGATACAACGCGTAGAGGCCCCATTGAGAAGTTTGATGTAATGTTGTACGCCCGCCGTGACCCGCTCCAGGATATGCCAATGGAACGATATACCCATGAGCAGGTCTCGGCAGGCGTTGAGACTATTGCGAAGTGTGATGGAAAATAAATGGGCTATGGAGATGAGATCTGGGTGTACTTAACACCGGGCTATTACAGAAGAGGGAAGGACGCCTGCCATAATTGCTTTTTATTGCTAGTTATTTGCGGCAGGCGGTGGCTTGCCACTCACTAGATGGGCCCCCGAAATGCCAGGAAAACGGCCGGGGGCAACATAAGGCTGTATATTATTGTTAGTAAATCGATTTTTGGAATTCAATCATGTACCTTTTTTGTTAATTTCATTGGAATATTTCCATACAGCGGAGCTAACTGGAGCGTAGCGTTACATAATTTGTGTATTACATTCACAAGACAAGGTTACAGTGAAGTAATTTTAATATGTGTTATAAATAATTTTGGATAGTTGACGTGAATGGAGAACTTAAGTTGTCAATATAGATCTAAGGCCCTTAGCAGACATGCTGGTTTTTTCTTTCATCATCATCATCAGGTCATTTTCGTCTCCACTACAGGAGCACGACCCTCTCTCGTCCGTCCCAGACAGAAGGAGGATTTGGCCTACACTCCCCACGCTGGCCAGACGGGTTGGGGAGGCCTGATCGATGTTTGGTAATGTACATCCCTTAGTCGCCTTGTACGACATCCACGGGAAGAGACGGAGTGATTCTATTCTAGTTTGCCGGAAACCACACGGCCGATGTGCACATTGGGATAGACGAATAAAAAAAAATCGGTACGCTTTAAACCCCTTCGAATTACGGGAGACCCATATCACAACAGTGAATAACCATCTTCTAACGTAATTATTGTTTTTTACCCATATCACAACAGTGAATAACCAATTTCTAACGTAATTATTGTTTTTTACCCATATCACAACAGTGAATAACCAACTTCTAACGTAATTATTGTTTTTTGTTACAGGTAAAGCATTCAGAACATATTCCATCTCGTCGGTAAGTTATAATTATTCCTGGACAAATTACCCACAGCCATCTAGTGCCAAACTAAGCGAAACTATGGGGCGTAAGTGGTTTATCAACATCTTTGAACCAAAGCCAACTTCTCCTGCACGTGGTACACCCTGCTGACTAACAAACGAAGCTCTGGCGAAAAGAGAGGTAGGGAATGCTACCCGATTGGGTATGTACCTCCACCTCACAGAATACCGCAGCCCAGTAACAATTCCCTTGAAGGTTGTGTTCCTGCGAGTGAGTGAGGTCACCAGAAAAGAAGGAGAGCCGTATGCTTGTCTGCCAACCGACGAAGTATAAAACAAAAAAAAAAAACTTGTGCTATGGGTACAAGATAATTGATATTATATTTATACTAAAGCCAATCTCAATGTAGAATGTTTAATAAATGAAGCGTTGGTACTCGTCAAACTTTATTCATCTCACGGCTGGGATACGGGTCTTCCCTCAATCGAAGAGGTTTAGAGCGTTCTCCACCACGTTGGTCAATTGCGGGATGGCGGAGACCAGTAGTATAAAAATAAAATACCCGCACGGAGTTCTACTAAATTATTTAATCGCTGAGTAACAGTGAGTGGTATTCGAATAATGAAGAGTTCTACCGTAACTAATCCATATTTTTCCGCCAGAATTCACGCCGCATTTAACGCATAATGTATGGAAATGTTAAATTATATTCTATAGTGTTGTCTGAATTGAAAACTAATGAAATAAGACAAGTTATACGGTAATTAAAAAAATCAAAAACCCGACTGCACCTACAACAGATTTAATTATATTAATCACGCGTAACAATAATATAATTCCATACAAGCAAAGCCGCAGGCAAAAACTAATATGTCAAATATATATTTGAAATCAGGTCATCGAGAACTTTATTTTGATACCCATATCGATATATTTAGAAGAAAAAAAAAATACTGCATCGACAATATTGCGGCTCACAGCCGCCATATTGATTTTTTTTATATTTGATGTAACCTATGTCACTCTCACAGCAAATACGAATCTAACGACACCTCTCAAGCTAAAATCCATCCAGCCGTTCAGGCTGCAGAGCGTGCCAAACAATTATACATACATACATACATACTCTCGAAAAACATAACCCTCCTTCTGTCGCAGTCGGGTAAAAATCGAGTGGGGCTGTGTCAGTGCACACGTTCGTTGTTTAACGTGAAACGTCTATTTCAGCGAATCTTCGCAATACCCCTCCCCCACCGCCCCGCCCGGCCCCGATGCAAACTTAAGGTCTTAGCAGCGAGCTGATTATATACGCTAAATAATGACATGCGATTCATGTTTCTGTGACTTATAGTATAGACGAGCTCGCTGGTCGGATGGTTAGCAATGGCCACTTTGACTCCGAGGTCGCGGGTTCGATCCCCGCACAAGACAAACATTTGTGTGCGTTTCCTATGTATTATAAGTATGTATTTACAATACAAAAAATATTTAACTACATTTATCATTTGTACCCATAACACAAGCTTTGCGCTTAATTTGGGACTAGATGGCACTGTGTAAATTGTCCAGAAATATGTAATATTTATTATAGTTTTGACTCCTTTTTTGTACTCTGTTTATATACCCGGATTTAAAACTGTCCGTGATATCATTACATCATCGCTACGCGTACTGACGTCATCCATTGTCCCTTTTATGGGACGAAAACAATTAATTTACCTTATCATTGATTGCTAATTGCGACTCAATTATACCATCTTCAAGTAACAATGTGGGAAAATTGATTTAACATTCCGGTTCTAACCGATTGTGGCGAGGTCAAGACAAAGCTGGGTGCTCGGGTTGTTCACTGTGGGAAGTAAGTGACCTGCAAGGGTGTTGGTTTGAGGTGCGAGGTCGAGTCGAGGGCCTTAATATACCCAAGTTGGGAATCGCACTTTTTATCTAGTAAAATCATCCTACCACCCAACCTACCCACTGCTGCCCCCTTACCACCAACTCATATTGCGATTCAATAAATGAATAGAATGCTTTCAAACTGAATAGAGTCGCTTATTCATTGGTATGAAACCAATTCTATAAGCGACTCTATTCAGTTTGAAATAGTGTAGAGTTGGTGGTAACGCTGGTATAACCCTTAACCTATGGTTTCCATCAAATATTATTTTGGATTCGGAAAGCTTTTGATTGATATTTTGCAGTACTGAAAGCATTCTCTTTTTCTAACGCTGGTACGTGTATTTCGGGAATGAGAATAGCATTTTGGGATCATTCCTTCGCGTACTAAATAGTTTGGCAACTCCTATCTATGTCGCACCATTAAAAAGTGGAACGCGTTGCCGGCATACGTATTTCCTCATTCATACGATATGGGATCCTTCAAGAGATGCGTGAAGAAGCATCTTGTAGGCCAGCATGGCAGCGTCAACTGACAAGACATCTAGGTCTCTTGTCCGTTGCCGATGCGATTGGGGCTCCTCTTTTCGCTTACCATCAGGCGAAGCGGAGCCAATATGCTGAGTTAATATAAAAAATAAAAAAAGCGTAGACCCCAACGAGGAGAGCAAAGTTCGACTGACGAACCAACAATCGCACAACAACAACAAACAACAAAGCGCACAGGCGGGACTCGCCCACTCCGCCCTACCTCATTCCACACCAAATAGACCGGTGTCGGTTACGGTACCAGTGTAGCGAGCTCAATGGTTTTTTCCCCATCTCGAAAAATACCCCACGCGTCAAAAGATGTTTTCACTTAAGAGCCATATTACATTTTGACTGTGATTTTTGCATAAAATGGCCAATTTTGGCGTTCTTGATCTCGGAAACAAAAATACATGAACAATGTTGACTTATTGAATAGTACAGAATAGCTATTCGCATAGTACATAGCGGCCTCGCTTTTTGTAAATTTTGCTTAACTTTTTAAATAAACCCAAAATTGCAGAGAAAGATTTTCATAAAATGCGCGCATTCACTATTTTGAGCTCCTGGATTGTACTACTGTTCCAAACAAATGAAATAAAAAAAATAGAATGTTAGTTGTTATATAGTCGTATAGTACATAGTACATTTTGAAATATCATTGATTTTATATAGAAAAAAAAACATTCTTTTAACCAAAAAAACTTCGAAAATCGCTTTAAGTAAACTGTTAATTTCTCGAATAAACGTTAATATTATTGAGCAAAATTTATACGAGAATAATTGTTACTTCATGATGAATAAACTTTCTAGCATGAATTTATTATCTTATTTCAATAAAAACGATAAATATAACTTCAAAATTACTACAAAAAACGATGCATCGGCGGCCTTCGCGGGTTTAGTACTGCGCGAGAGCTCGTCAGCGTGCAAATGTAATAGGGCTCTTAATACTCACCATTGTATATACGGACTTACCGAGATCATCTTATGTATTTTCCCCGTCCCGTGACCATGGCGTCTGTAACGTCGCCGAAACATCGGAAAAATACAAAAAAGAGGAACGCGGTAAGTCCCGCATATACAATACTGATGTAAACAGCTGTGGAAGTTTAAAACTATTTATAAAAGATGGGATGTGGCTGTGTCATGAACACGGCCGTAATCGTGTGTTTATGTGAATACGTTATATGCACTAAAATTATCTCAAAATGGCAGCGCTTCCCCCTCCCCCGTACGCGATGTTCCATAGTATTTACTTAGCGTAATAAATTATTTGATCCTTCATCTATCCAGTGATGTCATTGAATTTTGGATGGAGATGATAGATTTGTAGCTGCAACACCAAACTGTATCCCCCGATTTTGTTATCACTCGTATTTTTAGATTAATTTCAGTTTTACGTTAGTTTTATTTTAGTATTATTTAGTTTTAGGTACTTTAGTTTTATAGTTCTATTTTATGTATAGTGTTATTAATTTAAAGAAATAAATATAGACAACTACATACCATTAGAGTCATATCCCACGATGACAATATCCGACAGATTCAAACCTCCAGCCACCAAGTCGTTCCATACAGCCAGTGCTCTGTTCAGAGCCATAGGCCGCAAAGGTACTAGGATACCAGCAGGCGGACGGAGCCACGAATCTTCAAGCCAGGCGCGTAGAGTGGTGCTTTTACTGACAGCGGGTGCGGGACGGGGCGTCTCGTAGCTTCTCTTTTCTGATGTTTGTTGTGGATCGGCTGGAAAGAGTACTTTGTTAGTTATGATCGCCTGGTAGTTTCATTAGGTTAGGCGAGCTGTACCGCCTTATTTGAAGCGGCTGCTGTTATATCCTTAATATATTTTCCATTACCTGCTCTACCCCCTCACTTTCAAACACTATATAAAGGGCGGTAAGAACCCGCAAGGCTACAAGCAGTCCCTAGGTGGTGTTTAGTCGGTAAGAGTCGGACATAATCAACGTTGCCATAAGCTACGGGGGTATCGATCAGGATTCACCACATCCTTCCCGTAGTTACCTCCGGGGAAGGTTGTCATGTGCGGAAGGTATCGCGCGCGTAGGACATAAATAAAAAAACCGGCCAAGTGAGAGTCGGACTCGCGCACGAAGTGTTCCGTACCATTATCTATAAAAACGGCAAAAAAAAAACACGTTTGTGGTATAGGAGCCCCCTTAAATATTTGTTTTATTTTTATTTAATTATTTATTTTTAAAGTGAATATATAATATTGCCGTTATTAATTGCGAGCAAAAACGAGCAAAAAATCACATTTGTTGTATGAGAGCCCCCTTAAATATTTATTTTATTCTATTTTTTACTATTTGTTGTTATAATCGCAACAAAAATACATAATCTATGAAAATTTCAACTATCTAACTATCACGGTTCATGAGACAGAGCCTGGTGATAGACAGACGGACGGACGGACGGACGGACAGACAGCGGAGCCTTAGTAATAGGGTTCCTTTTTACCCTTTGGCAACGGAACCCTAAAAAAGATGGATTTGTCATTTGTAGGCTGTTGTTTTAGCCATCAACATCGCCTGATGATGCCCCGCGTAGAGGCGAAAGACGTGTCGCAGAAACGACCACAGTAGTTGGGGCGGCGGCAGTCGCATGTTTCAGGTGTTGGAGAATCGCAGAGCCGAGCAAAGCAGCCATGGCAATGCATCTCACCATCATCAGGCCCATTTTAGTCTCCACTACATGAGCACGACCCTCTTTCGTCCGTCCTAGACGGAAGGAGGATTTGGCCTACACTCCCCACGCTGGCCAAAAGGGTTGGGGAGGCCTGATCAATATTTGATAATGTATTTCCCTTAGTCTCCTTGTACGACATCCACGGGAAGAAACAGAGTGATTCTATTCTAGTCTGCCGGAAACCACACGGCTTTGCATCTACTACTAGTTAACTAATTGATGGCGGAAGCACACAAAGTAGTGTAGATCAAAGTCTCTGAAAATAGACTCTTAAAATAAAACCTGAAATAATTTTGTCATTCTTTGTCCGATTACTCGATTGGCACATATATTCGTATATGTGCTAATTAAGAAGACATTTGATGAGTTTATGCAAATATTACCTAGTGAAAAAATATTGCACATTACAGTTGTCTCTCTCACACTATTTGAAGTAGATAGAGACGACACTCTACAGATGACCGAGACAAATCTTAGCAAGGAGGCACATCTGTGATTGTGTGTGTTCACTATATTTGGTTAAATATTTGATGCATTTGCAAATATGCATTGCACAGTCCAACTGGATATGTCACTGACAGAAATACCTATGGTTAGGTATTTTTGAAAGTGACACTTTTTTGTCAGCAGCCCCCTTACCACCATCTCTTATTGCGATTCAATAACTGAATAGAATGCTTATTCATACCAATGAATAAGCGACTCTATTTCAAATGGAATAGAGTCGCTTATTCATTGGTATGAATAAGCAATCTATTCAATTATTGAATCGCAATAAGAGATAGTGGTAAGGAGGCTGTACTGAAAAGCGCCTTATCAACCCATATTCATCCCTCTGCTGGGGTACGGGTATCCCCGCAATCAAAGGGGCTTAGAGGGTACTCCCTCCCTTCGTGCGCGTATCCGACTCGCAGTTGCCCGGTTTTTTTAATGTGGTCATTTAAAATGATGGAAAGCACATGTCATTTGTCATTTGTAGGCTGTTGTTTTAACCATCAACATCTACAGATTGCCTGATGATGCTCCGCGTATTTTGGGGTGTAAGTGGTTCATCAACATCTTTGAACCAAAGCCAACTTCACCTGCACGCGGTGCACCCTGTTGACTGACAAACGAAGCTCTGGCGAAAAGATAGGTAGGGAGCGTAATTGTAAGCTACCCGACTGGGGAATGTACCTCCACCTCACAGAATACCGCAGCCAAATAACTTTTCTCTTGAGGATTCTCTTGAGGGTTGTTGTGTTCCTGCGAGTGAGTGAGGTCACCAGAAAGAAAAGAAGGAGATGCTGCTTTGGCAGCGGGTGTGGCGGCGGTGTAACCTACTTCACATCAGGCGGGCCATATGCTTGTCTGCCACCCGACGTAGTATTAAAAAAAAGAGTCAATTATACCTACAGTTTTCGGTCTTCGGGTTCCGCTGGCCAGTGCTCTCAAACTCCTCATCTAGGACAGCTATCCTTGGAACCACTGCTTCGGCCTCCTCCATTTCTTTTGTAGTTGCCTGGACAGTGGGCTCTGTCTGAAAACGAGGCAGATAGGATATGATTTATTCATTAATTGATTGGGATATAAGCGGCTCCACCATTATCTTTCTTGGAGTGGTAGAGCAATTATGAAATGGGCTTGCTCGACCGGGGAAGTACCACCCTCTCACAGAATATCGACGTGAAGCAGCAATGCGTTTCGTTCGGTGAGTGAGAGATCCGGAAGCCCAACTCCTTCCCTATCCCCTTCTTCTTCCTTCCTTCCCTTCCTCCAACTCCTTAGTGGACAACGCATTGGTAGCGCCCCTTGTGTTATTAATGTCAATAGGCGGCGGTGACCACTTTCCATCAGGTGGCCCGCTTGCTTGTTTGTCTACTGTATGACATAAAAAAAAAAAAACTTTAAAGCCACAGCCAACTTCACCTGCACGTGGTGTTTCTTGCCGACTAGCAAACAAGCAAACTTAATGTAGTAGAGTATCTGTAATATCGCTTGCCGAACGAAACGCATTGCTGCCACCCCTGCTATCAACGCAGTAACTCCATCCGCAGGAAGACAATAACCCTCAAGGGAATTGTGATTTGGATTGGAACTGAATTTTAACTACGTTTTAATTACGAGAATTGCTCTTCAGATTCGTCAAAAAGGGCGTGAAGAGGTTTTTACAGGGTCGGCAACGGTCGTGTGATGCCCTGATGCGAGCATACGGCCTGTCCATCAGGCAGGCCGTATGCTTGTTTGCCGCCTTAGTGGTATATAAAGGAAATTTTGTATTCAATATTACATACAAGATTTCGGGCTTGCGGGCAATAAAAGCCTAAGGGTTAACTCGCCCACTATTCTAAAATTTTGTATTAAATATGTATTACATACAAAATTTCGGGCTTGTGTGCGAGTTTACCCCTACGGCATTTTTTTTTTAATACTACGTCGAGTGGCAGACAAGCATACGGCCCACCTGATGTGAAGCGGTTACCGTAGCCATATTAACGCTCGCAACATAAAATATCGCTCGCGCGCCGCCACCCCCGCTGCCAACCCAGCATCTCCTTCCTTTCTGGTGACCTCACTCACTCGCAGGAACACAACAACCCTCAAGGGATTTGTTATTTGGCTGCGGTATTCCGTGAGGTGGAGGTACTTCCCCAGTCGGGTAGCTTACAATTACGCTCCCTACCTCTCTTTTCGCCAGAGCTTAGTTTGTCAGTCAGCAGGGTGCACCGCGTGCAGGTGAAGTTGGCTTTGGTACAAAGATGTATATGATCCACTTTTCACCCCAAATTTTTGCAGAAGGGGTGAACTCACCCACTAGCCTGAATTTTTTTATTAACATAAGTTATCAAAGGATGTCATAAAGGGCTGTAACATAAGCATAATATTTGCAATGCTACCCACCTTAGCTACATTATTGTAATGCCCGTTATTGTGAACATCCTCATTCGTGTTGTCTCCGCGTTTATAAACATTATTGTCTATGATAGACAATGTTGTTTCTATACTCTCCGGTTCGTACGTTGTTGTTTCTTCTTCATTTTTTATATTCAACGCTTCTGGGACTTCAGAGTCAGTTGTTGTAACGAACTCATCGACAGTTGTGTATTTATGTTCTGTGTCTTTCTCTGTATCTGTTAATTCTTCATAATCTATGGTCTCCTGGTCGTTCACTGGTTCATCAAGTTCTACATCTTTTTGGTTATTAGCTACTTCTTCTTGACCGCTGCCCCGAAGAAGAAGGTCTACATTTTTAACGTCCTCCGTATCATGATTCAGTCTAACTATTTCACTAACACTTTTCACTTGTACAAACGCACACACTGTCACTAGGATTATTAATTTTGTCCTATACGCCATTTTAGATTTTTTTTTGTTAGATTTTTTCAGTCATTTTTCGGTGGTTCTTCGGTTATATCTGAAACAATAGAGTTATCTGTCAGTAACACATTTATTTGAATGGTCATGTCATTCGACAGTTCGACGTCTTTTAGTCCAGTCATCTTAAATAGTAAAAGTTAACGAACACACAAAGGAATAGATTAAGAGTGGTATTGAATTGATATTTTTTTTAATTTAAGAATAAAATTAAGTATTATGTAATAGTTAATAACAAATGGTAATTACATATTTAGCAATAATTTATAAACTTTATACTACGTTTTTTCGATCGGGACTTCCAGTTGACCTCAAATGCACCTCAAACTCTAGCCGCGCGCGCTCTGCCCTCTATCTCGACAACGGATCGACGTATGAAAAAATGTTTAAAACAAATGTTTTAGAGAATTTAATTCTCTACAATATTGATAAGAAGTACAAGTAGCATAAAACCCATAGGAAACGAGATATTTACAAAAAATCGATTTTGACCTCAGACTTTTTAAGTTGCGATCTTATCATGTGTGAATTTTGAGACAAGTTTTGGGTTGTCAAAATATAAATTTATACGAGTTTATAGCTGGGTATCTCGATTTCCGAGGAGAACTCCCTATAATGACTGGACTATTTGAAATTTTTGGAAGTTGAATATTGATATTTATCGCACAATTATATAGCTGCTCGGACAGACTTCGTTCTGTCAAAAGTTAAGTTTTTTAGGGTTCCGTACCTCAAAAGGAAAAACGGAACCCTTATAAGATCACTTTGTTGTCCGTCTGTCTGTCTGTCTGTCTGTCAAGAATTTCTATGTCGAGAATGCGTGGAGGTATCAAGCTGAAATTTGAACTGTATACTCAGGTCTACGGTCCCATGAAGTTGTAAAAAAATCAAACTGCTTAGTTTACGTAAAAAAAAGTTACGGCCGTTTATTCAGCAAAAAACGCATATTTCGACACATTCTCAAGGGAATCAAAACCTACAGGGTACTTCCCGTTGACCTATGACTATGAAATTTGGCAAGTAACATCGTTATAGACTACAAGTACAGGAATAAATCTCAAAACTATACATTTGTAAATAGATCTTAAAAAATAGGGGGTCTATATTTTTTATAGGGTGTCGAAATTTCAAATTGAAACTACTAGTTCAAATGGGGTATCATATGAAAGGGCTTGATGTACACATTGCAAAATATATTTTATTTATTTTTTTCGACGCATTATTTCTTATTTTTAATGAAAAATATCAAATTTAATATTGATACTACGTACGGAACCCTCGGTGGGCGAGTCCGACTCGCACTTGTCCGGTTTTTTTTTTACTATTGTCTATGCAATTTTTATATTTTCTCTTTATTAAAACTTTCCGTGTATTTTCTTTTTATTAAAAATACGAAAAGATAATTAGCCGAATTGGTCGATCCGTTCCCGAGTTTTGCGCTTAGCAACATTCATTTTTATTTATATAGATTTCAATAGACAACCACGACATTAAATTGTATAATAACCAATTACAACCCGCGTGAAACATTGTAGCACGGTAACGTAACTGGATTTAATGCAATCTCATTAACACAATCATTCTAAATAAACTTTGAAAAATATTTAGCTGACCCGCAAATGTTGTGTTGCCATATTAATTTAGCGGTTGGTGGTAGAAGGGTGAAAATTTGAAGTTGTATGTATTTTTCAATGCTAAATCATCATCATCATCATCTCAGCCATTGAAAGTCCACTGCTGGATATAGGCCTACCCTCTAGATCTCCATTAGGACCGGTTGAAAGCGGCTTGCATCCAGCGCGATCCTACGGTCTTAATGAGGTCGTCTGTCCACCTTGTGGGTGGACATCCTACGCTGCGCTTGCCGGTACATGGTCTCCACTCGAGAACCTTTCGACCCCATCGGTCATCCGTAACAAAATCATAAAAATAAAAAAGATTGTCAAAAATATTTTAAAATCATAATAAAATAAAAATAAAAAACTTTGTTAAAAATATATTTTTTTAAGCTATTGCATAGCTTCTATCGCGGGCCTTGAGCGCGGGGACCGAATCCAGAAATTTCGTAACGAAAAAACCTCACGCTCCCCACTCCGACGGGCAAGGAGGTGTGGCTTGAAGGCCGTGCATCGTCTAACGTCGTTTCAGTTCGGCAGTCTTCGACACGGCGTTGTGTGCGTGCGATTAGACGTATTGTACGACTCTACGAAACTTGTTTTATTTATTTAATAATAGAAAAATTTGTTTTCTTATCGGTCACCACGCTCAAAAAGTGTAACTTGAATTAATATCAAAGAAAAAGCAATACTGCATGAATAAAATAAATAAATAAAATTATAATTGCATAAGTTGATACAAAATGCTATGCAATAGCTTTACCGCGGCAGTCCCCGAGTGCCACACGTCTTTTTTTTAAATAAGTCGAACGCTTTTACACCCCAAATATAAATTTTGAAAAATCTCATGTGATTGGTAGGGAGAGGGGGTGGAGAAAAAATCTTATCACATCTCACAACAAAAAATCTTACAACGAGGCGGGGGTAGGGGGGTCAAAAATGCCTCACTTAAGTAATGTACGCCCCGACGGCATGAAGGTAAAGTTCTTAGTACGTAAACCGGCAATGTATAGGTTAAGGGTCAATACCTAAATGTTCTAACAATAATGTCGGAAATATTTGAAATTTCAAATATATATTTGAAATATACAAAATGTTTATTTCATAACTCATTTACATACAAAACAGCTTCATAAGTAGTTGTTATATACGGTAATTATATACATATGTGTTATTTATAATGTTTGATTTATGACCAAATACTTCAAGGTAAGAAATTTATATATACTTAATTTATGATAACATGTGTACGTAAACATATAATTTATGTTGCGGAAACCGACTTAATTTTGTATGTGTAAGTGAGCAATTCTTGTGTATAAATTTGTATATATCGACGGTCCCTGCGTATAAAGCGACATGTCAAAAATGGGCAAAAAATTCTATTGCATAAATTGCTATAGATTGTCCGTGTAAGAAAAAAATATTTTCTTTTTAAAAAGATTGTATATAATTAAAAAGTATGAAATTTACTAATTTTTGTAATAATCATTATGAATTAATTACTAAATCGTAGTATAAGCAGACATGTCTGAAATGGAAAAAAATGGCATTTTTGACATGTCGCTTTATACGTAGGGAAGGTCGATATGTTATGGTCAATATAATAAATGAGTAATTATTCATACTGATGATAAATCATGTTTTAGTTAGATTTGAGTTGATTTTTGGTTAGGTTAGGGTTTTCTTGTGTTCTGTCAGCGGAAATAGGAGTTCCGCTAAGCGGAGGTCCATCAACCTAGATGATGAATGAGAATGAGATTATTACTTTGGCCAGCCATTATAAATAATGAATAATTTATCACATTGACTGTAATATATATATATATACATATATTACTAGCTTCACCTGTATGTTTGCTTGTTTGTCGACTTGTCAGTTTGTAACCGACTTCTTTGAATTTGATTTTGACCTAATTTGAACGGTTAGATTTAATTCAAACTGTGTATACTTATCAAGGACCGATGTCAATACAATAATTTGATAAGTTTATTTAATTATCCTGGTTAGGATCGCCAGGATTAATTAATTTCCGAACTAAATCGAACTAAAAAGAGGAAAATAAATTTAGTTAAAAAAAAAAAACTAAAAAAAAAAACACGCTTTAATGATCAATCGAACTAAAAAACGAAAAATAATTGTTAGTATAGAATTAACATAGAATATAGAATGTTAATATAGTATATAGATCGATAAATGAAAAATATGACACAAAGCACGCTTTTTTCACAATAATACAAATCTTTTTCGTTCATTTGTGCATGGGGTTCTTCAAAAGGGCGTGAAGAGGTTTTTACAGGGTCGGCAACGGGCGTGTGATGCCCCTGGTGTTACAGACGTTCATAGGCTACGGTAACTGCTTTCATCAGGCGGGGCGTATGCTTGTATTCCACTTTAGTGGTATAAAAAAAATATATGTTCTGCCTATATTAAAATATTTTTTTAGTTTTTTAGTTCTATTGAACATTAAAGCGTGTTTTTAGTATTGTTTTAACTATATTTATTTTGACGTGAATATTCCTTTAAAATTGCTTATACGTTATGTTCACTAAAATTACTTACGTACTATACTTTATGTACACTCAAAATGGCAGCGCTTTTACCTCCCCCGCACGCGATGTTCAATAGTCCGTATTTAGCGTAACAAATTCTTTGATCCTTCATCTATCCTGTGGTGTGATTGAATTTTGGATGGAGATGATAGATACGTAGCTGCAACACCAAACTGTATCCCCCGATTTTGGTATCATCGTTTTTTTGAATTACCTCCCTATGGAAGCAATTTTAAAGACGTATTGACGTCAAGCTGTGTGGTTTCCGGCAGACTAGAATAGAATCACTCCGTCTCTTCCCGTGGATGTCGTACAAGGCGACTAAGGGAAATACATTATAACACATCGATCAGGCCTTCCCAACCCGTCTGGCCAGCGTGGGGAGTGTAGGCCAAATCCTCCTTCTGTCTGCGACAGACGAGAGAGGGTCGTGCTCCTGTAGTGGAGACTAAAAGGACCTGATGGTGATGATGATGATGATTCACGTCAAAACCTCAACAAAGTATTATCGAATATTATGAAGGTATAAAAAAAAAGTCGAGGAATTCCGCTCCATCACCGAGGAGCACGTGCTTTGATTAACGTCGAGCATTGCGGACAAAAAAGTAATGGGTGTTAGGTGGTAGGGTTGTCAACTGCAGAGTTTTAATTAATTCGATTATTCAACTTACAAATCGCGCAATGTGAAGCCCGTTAAATTAAACTGGTGGTCGCCCAGTGGTCGAATATATATCGACCATAATTAATTTAAAATATGACTTTAAAAAAATTGGTTGCCTGTAAAGTCGGTATACGGGCGAAAGTTTTACGTGACAACGACTTTGAGTGGTAAAATGTTTTCGTCTGTTTCTTTTTATGTCTGTCTCTCTCGCTCTTAGAAGGGACGCGTGCCTTTCACTCGCTCTCATTGTAGGCGCATAACGTGAGCCAGTTTCTTGAAGTGTCACCCGGCTAACCAATTTATAAGACGTTGTCACGTCAAAAATTAATAAAAGAGTATATGTGTTTCCAATACATGGTGCAATACATACTATTGTTGTTTTTATTGATTTAATGTATTTTTTATGCATAATTAAAAAAATATATTTAATTCTGAGAGTATGAAATTTCGCATATTTTTAGTTTATATATAAACTAAAAATGTGCGAAATTTCATACTCTCAGTTCCTCCGTCCGCGAAATTTTCGTAAAAAGGGGGTACGAAGTTTTGATTTCTCAAGTGACTTTTAATATTCTCGTTATATTTTATCTCGGCTGAACATTTTTGAAAATATCTCGAATAATCATTTAATACAAATAGCGGTCTTTGTAAGTGGACTACTCATTTATGCCCTAATAAATAATAGTAAATACTTCTATACATATTTCACAGCGCCATCTAATCCCAAAGTAAGCAAAGCTTGTACAACAAACATGCAAGGAGTCTAACGAGACCATGAAACACTTAATGTGTCAATGTGACGCCCTAGCGGGCAAACGAATGGATATCCTAGGAAAGGCATACCCGGACCTGGAGGAGTACAGGCTCTTCCCTATAAGCGGCATAATGAAGTACATGGAACATGTCTCCAGACAAGCAGGGGAGAGTGACTAAAGGATTAGGGAGAACACAAAAGATCCATGAGGGTCGATGTCTCACCGGTGCTGCAGCACTGGACCCACTCTAAGATAAGATAAGCAAAGCTTGTACTGTGTGTAAAGCTTGTTCAGTCTTTATTTCGTTATCGCACAATTATATGTATAGCTGCTGAGAGTTTTTTTCTTAAATTAAAAAAATATCAATTCAATACCACTCTTAATCTATTCCTGTGTGTGTTCGTTAACTTTTACTATTTAAGATGACTGGACTAAAAGACGTCGAAACAAATGTCGAATGACATGACCATTCAAAGAAATGTGTTACTGACAGATAACTCTATTGTTTAGCCCTTAAAATGCTGGGAACGGATGGGCGACCCCTTGGTGTTGCTGATCTCCATGGGCGGTGATGACTGCTTTCCACCAGGTGACCCACATGCTCGTTTACCCCCCCTCACATATAAAAAAAAAACAGTATCTTCAGTAGATAATTGATTAACATATTCATAATGATAAACTATTTTGAATTTGATTTTTTTTTTATGCACACTAATGTTTGTCTTGTGCATAATACGAACCCGAGGCCTTTGGTGTTAAAGTAGCCATTGCTATTAGACTACCTAAATTGTGTGTATTTTAAATTTACAAATGCTTATGGAAAGGGTGTGAGTACCCACCTTCCTATCCTAAAACAAGTCGAAAATCAGCTTGTTTAGCTCGCTCGGCTTTTGGTGTTCACAAACATAAACTAATCTAACTCTATGTCGGAGTGGCAACCCTACCGAAATTCTGCATTATGTCTATACTTGAGTAGCAGTTTTGTTCGATTGAAAAGTCTTCTAGGTTTGACTAAAGACGTATCAGTCAATGGCAAACATTGGAATTTATTGCCGAAGCCGGCTTGAGAGTTTATTAAAATGTTTGGCTATAACACTATATGTATATATATGTGGCATTTAAATTATCGTGTATTGTCACGAGAACCAAAGGAGTGTGCCAAATTTTCAGCTTTTTCAAGTGGATCAAATTTATCCGTGTATAAACACTTCGGTGAAACCAAATGAAACTTGTAAAAAGATTCCAATGATTACTAACAACATTAAATTATTTTTAAATTGTAGTTCTTTTAATATGTAAAATTCTCGTTTCAAAGTATTAGTTTCGATACTCCTCCGAAACGTCTTGACTGATTTTGATGATATTTTATATGTATATTCAGTAGGTCTGAGAATAGGTTATCTATTTTTTTCTACTAAAATAAATCATAGGAATAATTTCTATGGCAAAATAATGTTTTCCGGGTCAACTACTTTTCATACAATAATTCTCGCCGTTTATTTAAACTATTTTTGCGATGACAGCGACGTCCCTATTGGTATCAACTCTTTTTTGTACTGTTTTGTTAAGGATCCCTAACGAACGAGTCCAAAAACGTGTGTCGATATCCTGACATAATGACCCGTGAGTCACGAGTCAGACTCAGAACGTAAGGCTGTGTTTACACTGGGTGATATTGAATTTCTAAAACGAATTGCGATGACATTTTATTTTTGTATGTTTTAAAATAACTCCTGAACCACTGCTCCAATTTTCATGAAGTTAGTTTCAACTATGACCTAGAAACTTGGTCTCTGACTGTTGAGCTGGGCCATAAATTTAAAGTCGCAGCGAGCGATTGAGAGAACTTTGCTCGGCACTTCTCTACAGGACCGAATCCGGAACGAAGTGTGTAAGTGGTTTATCAACATCTTTGAACCAAAGCCAACTTCACCTGCACGTGGTTCCCTGCTGACTGACAAACAAAGTTCTGCTTCGCAAGTTCGCGAGCGATATTTTATGTTGCGAGCGTTAATATGGCTACGGTAACCGATTCACATAGGCGGGCCGTATGCTTGTCTGCCACCCGACGTAGTATAAAAAAAACCATCGCAGCTATAGCCCAGCCCTTACTTCACAGCTGTGCAAGTACATATAAGTACATTACTTACGATACTGCTCAGCTTACATAACGTACCATCGATTTTTATTACTCGATCGTAAATGTTTCGCAACATTTTTTTTCAACTTTCCCTTCAATAGGATAATGTTAATCGATTTTAGTCACGAGATATCGATTTGTTGATCTTTTCTTTTTATTATGATACTGGCAGGTGTTTTCTATTTTTTTTTATAAGCTTTTGTTTATTTAGTTTCAATGCGGTTGTTTGTAATCGGATCTTGGAAGTTAAATTCGATCCACTTCCTAGTGTTCGATTGAGCTGAAATTTGGCACACCGGTTTGGTTCTCATGACAATTTATGATTACCCGACGCCGAATTCGACGAGCCCGGTGGTCGAATTGCTAGCAAAGGCCACTTTGACTCCGAGGTAGCGGGTTGTTCGATCCTCGCACAAGACAAATATTTTTGTGTATCAACGTATCTGTTTGTCTTGGTCTGGATGTTCTCTATGTATTTATTTATTTACAAAAAAAATATGTTTTTATTATTATATTAGTTATCTAGTACTTAGTTTGATTTACTAGATGGCCGTGTGTAATTTGTCCAGGAATATTTATATATATATTTTTCTTTTAAGATTTTTTTTTATTTCTCACAAAGAATTACAGTATTCACTTACGGAGAAATACAAATTTCAAGAAATTTATAATTTAGTGTCGTAAGACCTGCCCCTCATCAATAGTGCGGCTGCGGGCGTGCGGACACTTGGTAGCCCCGCGCCCGCTGGGTCTAATGTATATTTGTCATCATAGTCTGTTTCAATAACTTTAAATTTAATAATAACTTTAAATTAAAATTATAAATAAAATTTAATAATAACTTTAATTTAAAATGTCAGTTTCTATTAAAGACATCAACGAGACCATATATTAAAATGTACCATTTTGCAAAAGACATCAACGAGGTAATTTTTATACATATTTGATATTTATTTATTCATGAACAATATACTTATATATATTTTTGGGGTGTAAGTGGTTCATCAACATCTTTGAACCAAAGCCAACTTCACCTGCACGCGGTGCACCCTGCTGACTGACAAACGAAGCTCTGGCGAAAAGAGAGGTAGGGAGCGTAATTGTAAGCTATCCGACTGGTGAATGTACCTCCACCTCACAGAATACCGCAGTCAAATAACGGTTCCCTTGAGGGCTGTTGTGTTCCTGCGAGTGAGTGAGGTCACCAGAAAGGAAGGAGATACTGCGGTGGCAGCGGGGAAGGCGGCGCGCGAGCGATATTTTATGTTGCGAGCGTTAATATGGCTACGGTAACCGCTTCACATCAGGAGGGCCGTATACTTGTCTGCCACCCGACGTAGTATAAATATATATATATATATATATATATATATATATTTTTTTATACATGTCTTTCAAAGATATATATAATATATATATATCTTTGAAAGACATCAACGAGATCGTATTTTAAAATGTTCGCCTTTATAAAAGACATCTATTAGATAATACTTCAAATGATAATAACCACGTGTATTAACATGATCATGCCTGTAAAATATTATTATATTTTAATTAAAATATGAAATTAAAATAATAAATTGTGACATAATGCAATACAATTATTAAAAATTAACGATAATTAATCAGATGGTAAATCTTGATAAATAATGATTGATGAATAATAATTGCTAAAAACAGCACATACACAACTTGAAATATTATTTATGAATAAGTTCCTATGTATATATGACGAATCGTGTCTCGTATGGATGTATGTAGATTGTCGCGATATTGCCGAAAATCTTTGCAATATCATTTCAATAAAAGACATCAACGAGATCGTACTATAAAATGTGCATTTCAATAAAAGACATCAATGGTATCGTTCTTTAAAAATACATCAACTGTTTCGTGTGCGTGCGTTTTCGTGCGTTTCTATAAAAAACACATTAACTGTTAGCATCGATGATCGACGATTCAGCTGCTTTTCCGAAACTAGATGCAGCGCTCAAATTCTTCGCACTGTACCTACATATAAAAAATCCGATCGCGACTGTTTCTAAACAAAGCGACTGGATACTGTACCCCGCACACGTTTGAATGCCGTGATACCGATCGCAGCTACTTATGGGTAAAGCCGGGACCGACGGCTTAACGTCACCTACTGAAGCACGGAGTTAAATAAACCCACCCATAAACAGGCTACGGTCCACGTTGCTTAACTTGCGTGATCGATTAAACTGACAGGCGCAACGACGCCATCGTGCTTCTCAATTACCCTCGACTTATCCCATAACTGGGGAAGTCAAATTCCAAAAGCTTCTTACTCCTACTAATTACTTCTGATTAAATTCGTAGTGAGTTCCAAGGCAGCCGTTGTTTTACCCCCGGGACTGCAGTGGGCTTCACTGTTCATTGCCTTTTTTGGCGATCGCCGCTGTTAATCCTGGCTACACAGGAGACACATTGGTGGGAATGTGTGGTGGGCCCCTGTATTTCAATTGAGTAGATCAGGCGGGCAGCTCGTATGTCACCCGACACGCTATTAACAAACTTATGCAAATTCGCTTCGCTTTGGCGCTAATATCACAAACAAACACATTGTTGCATTATTATTGTATGTTTATAAAACAGTATAATGATCCCGGAAAGTCGACATTGGCATATACAAACGCGACCTTGACTGTACGCCGGCTTATTTATATTCTAACAGCATATTGTCAAGTTCTGACGTCGTTTGCATCTTGACGGGTGTTTTGAGGTCTGTGTAGGGCTTACTATAATTTGCTATCTCTCACATTTAGCCATACATGGAAGGCTAGGCTTGGAGGCTTGGTCAAATCTTTAGGGCTGAGTAAGTAGCACTTGACTCTCAATTATACTTTAGAATAAATTTTAGCCCTGGGCTTACTTCTTATTACCGAATTTTACGACCGGAATTTTACCATATAACATTAAGTTTTTCTTGTATATATGAGAGGGTGGCAAACGAGCATGTGGGTGTGGTAAACCTGATGGAAAGTAATCACCGCCATAAAAATCAGGAACACCATGGGGTCGCGATCCGTTGTAAGGGTAAAATTTACTCTTTTGAAGACTCCCATGTCGGAAGTACTGCTGGTGGAAGTTGATTCTACAATTTCAGTTTGTGGTTTAAAATCTCTTAGGCACTGTGATAATTCCCCAATTATCAAGATGATATGGATGGAATTTTAATTTCTGGCGAGTTGTACGACAGTGGAACTCGGTTAAGTTCAACCTCTCTCGTCACTGACTCATTTGCTGTGCAGCTCGCACTGCGTGCAACTAATTTCTGTTTTTAAAATTGACATAGATTTTTATATGTAAAGGCGTACAAAATATGTTTTTTTCTATCTCGCAACTTATGCGTGCTCATTCTTTTCTTTTACGTCGCCAATCTTCTAGCATAGCGAAAAAATCATCTCTGCTTCGATGATTCCCAATCCGCTACTGAATCCGGTACGAGGAAATTCAAACAACCAAA
The DNA here is from genome assembly GCA_937001555.2 of Hypsopygia costalis. NCBI lineage: Eukaryota > Metazoa > Arthropoda > Insecta > Lepidoptera > Pyralidae > Hypsopygia > Hypsopygia costalis. The sequence goes on from OW443355.2 coordinate 5,600,760, forward strand.
GTTGTCAACATGACTTACTAGGAACTATTACTTATAATGTGATTAATTTATTTTTGCTTAAAACAATTTATTTACCACAATTGAGTAAAAATGGTGGAGTTAATGCTAAAAACATTTACCGGTTTACCTTCGGAAAGTTCAGATATCTACGAACGCATTTTGAAATAAGGAAAAAGATAACAATTTAACATAAATTGTGATAAAACTGTGCATAAACTTATATATTAAAATTCATAATTTAAATCGACATAATTTATATCTTAGTAGTATCCAGGGTGCGTAAGATTGTGGAATAGCGACCGAGAACCGAATGGTGGCAAATTGGGAGACAGTCCACGTGCGGGGCTGTCGACATTGTCAAAGTAGCGGGAAACGTGCATGCACGTAGCCAAAATAAGACCCAAGTGGAAAGCCCATAAAGACCCTTAGACAGACCTAGGGTTGCCACCTCTAAACGCTAGCAACCAGGAAAAAAAACTAGTGGTAAAATACAATATTCATTTATTGCGCTATCGTACACAAACATGACGATCTATATTACATTAAAAATAAACAGCAGGAGCAGGCATACATTTTCGTCGCGCGGTAGAGAGGAGGATACTACTTCCTCTCCTACGCCGCGCCGGTTCGCGCCGGTCCGCGCCGCTCCGTCTTACGAATTTTCGATCTGGCCACGTGTTCTGACGCTAGTTTAAAATTTTTTACCCATCCCAAAAAGTGCACAACGCCGCTAAAGAAGATTTCACTTCTAAATTTAATTACGTGCCGCTGATACATTATTACAGGCGTAGGTCTGTCTCCGGTCGTAAATGTAAGCCTTCAGCATTCAGTCCCCGACACGTATTTTCATTCAAAAAATAAATTTCATCATTACGTATAAAAATGTCACAATGAAATTTCGTAATGGAAAAAATCATTTCAGTGAACTGTAATAATAATATAATTGCGATATGTACTTATAGTCTAGAGGTTGTGGCCTCGATCACGGGTTCAATTCCCGAGGTGAGACCGAATTGCTTCAATTGACCAGTGGTTTAGCTGACAGCGGTGTTTGATAAGCGGAGCGATAGAGATCAAGTGATTTCTACGTTGACTGGCATTTTTTTTATATATTGTAGTGGGGGGGGGGGGGGGGGAGCAATCAAATGTGGGTCACCTGAACGAAAGCAATCACCACCGCCCGTGTGGATCAGCAACACCAAACACCAAGGGGTCGCAATCCGTTGCCAGTCAATACTCCTTCCTTCCTTTCTTTCTGGTGACCTCACTGACTCGCAGGAGCACAACTACCCTCAAGGAAATTGTTATTTGGCTGCGGTATGTCTGTGAGGTGGAGGAACTTCCCCAGACGGGCAGCATAAAAAATACGCTATGCTATATCTCTTCATAATTCGTGATGTATGCTTAAACTCGTCGTGCTGTTCATCAATGTGGATGATTTTTACTATGGTCTATGGACTTATGGTGTTTAGAATCTGGTGATTCTAAGTAACTAAATATATATTACACACTGCCATCTCGTCCCAAACTAAGCAAAGCTTGTACTATGTGTACTATTTTTTTTGTAAATACATAGGTACATATAATTAATTGTCTTTTGCGGCACACAAATATTTGTTTTGTCATTCGACCACAGAGCTCGTCAAATAAGTAAGTCAAGTCAAGTAAGTTGTTTCAAATAGTCGTGACGTCTTCAGTTAACAGGAATTGACACTAATAGAGCAACTAAAATGGCTCTCTTGCCGCTCCCGCTTATCGCTGTCACTAAAAACGTGGCCTAAAATTTTATATTGTATTCATTTGACATTATGCAAGTAATGCGGTGTCAATGTGCTGACGAAGGAAATTTCTAAAAGCGTTAATGGCATTGCGTTGAGATGTAGTATATAAAAAAAAAGTTGTTTCTGACGTGAATATGTCTTTAAAATCGCTTCCATAGGGAGACAATTAAAAAAAACCGGACAAGTGCGAGTCGGACTCGCCCACCGAGGGTTCCGTACGTAGTATCAATATTAAATTTGATATTTTTCATTATAAATAAGGAATAATGCGTCGAAAAAAAAATATATATATTTTGCAATGTGTACATCAATCCCTTTCATATGATACCCCATTTGAACTAGTAGTTTCAATTTGAAATTTCGACACCCTATAAAAAATATAGACCCCCTATTTTTTAAGATCTATTTACAAATGTTTAGTTTTGAGATTTATTCCTGTACTTGTAGTCCAAAACGATGTTACTTGCCAAATTTCATAGTTCTAGGTCAACGGGAAGTACCTACCCTACAGTTATACAGTTCAAATTTCAGCTTGATACCTCCACGCATTCTCGATGTAGAAATTCTTGACAGACAGACAGACGGACTACATAGTGATCTTATAAGGGTTCCGTTTTTCCTTTTGAGGTACGGAACCCTAAAAACGAATGATAACAAAATCGAGTGATACAGTTTGGTGTTGAAGCTACAAATCTATCATCTCCACCCAAAATTCAATCAACTGGATAGATGAAGGATCAAAGAATTTATTACTCTAAGTAAGGACTGTTTAACATCGCGTGCGGGTAAGGGGGAAGCGTTGGCATTTTGAGATAATTTTAGAGATATCCATTATACTTCCAGATTAGTCTTAATTTTTTTTTTCATATTATATTCAGTTCTGATAGTGGGGTTCAATATCCGATGATTTGCAATTCATATAATACAATAATATGAATTGCAAATCATCGGATCGACGAAGTTGAGGTAACCACTCAATGTTTTAGGTCCCCAATAGTGTTCACTTGATTAGCCATCTCTTTAAATGTCTTATTTGCCATATTGCTGTCTCTCACATGAGGGAAGTCAAATTAATTCCAAATGTTTCCTACTCCTACTAATTTCTTCTGATTAAATTCGTTGTGAGTTCCAAGGCAGCAGTAGTTATCCCCCGGGAGTGCAATGGACTTCACTGTTCATTGCCTTTATTGGCGGTCGCCGCTGTTAATCCTGGCTACAAAGGGATACAGTGGTGGGAATGTGTGGTGGGCCCCCGTCCCGTTAAAAAAGTGGAGTTCATGTAGATTTTTTTAACTTTTAAGTGCTGCTTGCGACTGTAGAGTAATTGTTAGAGTCGTTTTTTTTTTAATTTTATATACCTGTGAGGTTATGTTTTTTTGTACACACACACACATAAACATGTTTCTTTCTCTATTATTAATAGGGCGCGCGCGTGCACCCATCAGGCGACAGTTAAAAATCAGTTTTTTTGCACAATATGCAAAAAAGTCACACTGAGCTGTGGCTGTTTGTTTGCTGCAGCACACACCTGCATCTTTTATTATGGGTTCATTTATGTCGAGCTCCTCCCGTGCTTTCGAAGGGCACGTAACGCTGTCTGCCTCGGCTGTTGTCGTTAGATAGACAGTCGTTAAGCCAAGTGCAAGAAAACTCTGGCCTCTGAACTACTTCGGTTGAAGGTAGACCTGTATATCAGCAGTGACATAAATAATGGTTGACAAAGACCGGGATACGCGCGGACGATGTACTACTACGATGTATTTGTTGCGCTTTGTGTGAGGTCTTTAACTCGTGTGTTATTTTACGAGGAGCCTGATGGCGTCGTTGCGGAACACACGCTGGTCGTCACAAACGCAGTTTGTCATCGCCGATCTTATTTACGTAATTGATCACTTCGTGATTCGTCTCACAAGCAGTTCGTCACATATGCGATTGGTCATATACACGATTCGTCATATACGCGGTTCGTCACAGACGCGGTTCGTCGTAACTTTACCTATAAGGACGATTGTCAGATCACGAAAAAAATACTGCTGTTTTGTACAAAAAGTTGTTTTTTTTAGTGTACCAAATTCGCCCCCAAGAAGGAATGTGCCAATTATGTAACATGTACAATAGGATCGAAATTGGGTAAGTGACAAATTATGAGTGTGGCGAACTGCGTATGTGACGACTTGCGTCTGTGGCGAACTACGTAGGTGGCAAACTGCGTGTGTGACGAACAGCCTTTATGACGAACAGCGTTTATGACGAATCCCGTTTATGGCGAACGGCGTAATGTGACATAATGCGTAAGTGACGAAATGCGTTTGTGACAACCAGCGTGTAATCCGTCGTTGCGTGTGTCAATCTAATCGAACACGCAAGTGAAGCAACGTCGACCGTAGCCTGCCCATGGATGGGTTTGTTTATCTCGAGTTCCTTTATACTTCGAAGGGCACGTTATGCCGTCTGACCCGACTGTTGCCGTTAGATGACATAGGCCAAGTCCAAGAAAACTGTGGCCTCTAAACTCCTTTGGTTGAAGGTAGACCTGTATCCCAGCAGTGGGTAGAATGAGGGTTGACAAATACCGGGACACACGCAGACGAAGTTGTGGGCGACTGTCTTATGATGTATTTGTTACGCCATGTGTGATGTGTTTAAGGCGAGGTGAGCCAGCGCTAGAAACAATTTGACAATTCCGCGAGACACTGGCGACTCTGGCGAGCGCCCTACTGATCGAAAATCAATTAAATAATCGATTAAAATTTTTAAAGATGTAATAAAAATAATCTATCGGGTGTAATATATTTATGACCACTCCAATTATTTATGACCTTTTTTTTTTAGTAAATGACTTATAATGTTAAATTACTTATTTTAAGAATAAAACCGAAAATAGAAGATAAAATGACACGAAAAAAGAGGTAACTTTGTGAATTTATTTTATCGAGTCAACTTCATCAAATCATGTTTCCATCTTCATCATCGATATATTTCTTAGTGTATCCTCAAAAAAATATAATTTTCCTAGATTTTAATTCGCTGTTTATTACTTCAAAGATGAATTCTAAATTGTGGATTTTGCAGTACCACTGGTACCACCCCTCCTTAACTTCTAGGCCCGGGATGTTGGCGACTGGCTGTTTGTGCGCAAACTTTTTGTACATATTTGTTTTTCTATATTTCTTTTGATTTGACGTATGTTCCAAAATTTTTGTTGTCACATAATCCCACTAGATGAAACGTTGTAAAACTAGTTTATTAATTTATTATAGTATTTTTCCATTTAATTTGCCTTTAAATTGTCCACTCTTCGTCGTTAACGTTGGTCCTTACATATAGACATTTTTTTTCCTTCAGCTTCATCGTCATCATCGTCTTAGTCCACTCCCTAACATATTGGTATAGGCTCCCTTCGACCTCCTCCTCTTTCTGTTTTGGGCTTTGATCCAGTTGATGCCCACCAGCTTTACGAAGTCGTCTTCCGCACCTGTTACCTCCAGACAGGTCTTTTATATAGCCATGTTCTCCATTTCAGGAGAGTTTTACACCACGAGTCCCACTTTCTGTCTATATAAGTCCGGCCCATTACCACATGAGCTTTGCCATACGGTGTTTAACTTATAACTCAGTTATTTACGTATAAATTATGATATCTATTTTATTTTTAAAGAATTTACTCACAAGAACGTGTCGACTAAAGGTGAAGGATTAATTATAAACTAAGAAGTTACGAAATACTATACTTTTAAACGTGTAGTGCAGTTATACTCGTATATCAAATAATGAATAATTTATAGTCATTGGGTTAGGTTACGTTTGTGATCAACAACTTGCCTTGTTTCTGCAGAAAGAGCAAAATTCGCTCAATCTGCTTTTGCTGATCACAAATCCTTTTTAGGGTTCCGTACCTTAAAAGGACAAACGGAACCCTTATAAGATCACTTTGTTGTCCGTCTGTCTGTCAAGATCCTCTAAGTCCAGAATGCGTGGATATATCAAGCTGAAATTTGAACTGTATACTCAGGTCTACGGTCCCATGAAGTTGTAAAAAAATCAAACTGCTAAGTTTACGTAAAAATATATAGATACAACCGTTTATTCAGCAAATAATGCATATTTCGACACATTCTGAATAGAATCAGATTTCATAGGGTACTTCCCGTTGACCTAGAACTATGAAATTTGGCAAGTAACATCGTTATAGACTACAAGTACAAGAATAAATCTCAAAACTATACATTTGTAATTAAGTTTTATAAAATAGGAGGTTAATTCCTGAACTATTTATAATGATCCTACGTACGGAACCCTCGGTTGGCTAGTCCGACTCGCACTTGTCCGGTTTTTTTTTCCTTTCGGTGGAAAAATGCTCATGCATCCCACGCCATCTAGGGGAAAATGGCGTGGGTATGTCGGACTCCTGCTCGGTAGAAGACCCCTAATGGGCCCCACCGGGCAGACCTACCGACTAAAAAACTTTTAGGGGTCTAAGTGGTTCATAAAGATCTTTGAACCAAAGCCAACTTCACCTGCACGTGGTGCACCCTGCTGACTGACAAACGAAGCTCTGGCGAAAAGAGAGGTAGGGAGCGTAATTGTAAGCTACCCGACTGGGGAATGTACCTCCACCTCACAGAATACCGCAGCCAAATAACCATTCCCTTGAGGGTTGTTGTGTTCCTGCGAGTGAGTGAGGTCACCAGAAAGAAAGGAAGGAGATGCTGCGTTGGCAGCGGTGGTGGCGGCGCGCGAGCAATATTTTATGTTGCTAGCGTTAATATGGCTACGGTAACCGCTTCACTTCAGGCGGGCCGTATGCTTGTCTGCCACCTGACGTAGTATAAAAAAAAAAAAAAAAAACCACCGTGTTCCTTTGCATTTCCTTTCTAGCGGGGCCCAGGGAACGATTTTAATATTACCTCCGGGAGCGGGTGACCCCAAGCCTAACCTAACCCAACTATATCGATAAACCGTCCATTATGTTTCAGTTTGACGTGCTCGGTGGCGTAGCGGTCAATGACGCGGCTTCGACACCAACGCTCGTGGGTTCGATTCCCACATAGGACAAACATTTGTGTGCATGAACATGTCTGTTTGTCTTAGTCTGGGTGTTTTCTATGTATCATAAGTATGTATTTACAAAAAAAAAAATGTATTTACCTATGTTTATCAGATGGCGCTGTGTAATTTGTCTGACAATATTTATTATTATTTATCATTATCCCTACTAATATTATAAATGTGTATGTAAGTTTGTTTGTTACGCTTTCATGCCGAAACTACTCAACCAACCATCATGAAACTTTGTACGCATAGTTTCAAAGGTATTAGGAAGGACATACGAGTAGGATACTTTTTATTAACAAAAAAATAGTAAACGGGGGCGAAGCCGCGGATGGAAGCGAGTATATAATGATATATAATAAATAAAAATTATTCGTATGCACTAACTTAATGTTATAGATTTCTTTTTACTAAGAAAATATGGATTCTCGCGTCTGACATAAATATATTTTATTTTATTATTTTATTTAATAAACATTTTTACCCATTGCATTCCAGCTAAACTTACTTTTATGTTCACACCTATCTTTAGGCCTAACTATATATATGTACGAGTACCAACGAAACTCAATGTAATTTATCTTATAATTTCAAAATTTCAATCGTTTAAGACTTTCATACAAATCTTTGAGTTTAAGTAATTTTCTAGCTATTTGGCGAGATATTGAATTAGACTAAGCAAAGTAGGTATTGCGAAATTAAAATAAATATAAAAACGGCATTTTTAAATTCGGAATAAAATGTTAAGCTACAAAATTAAACTTTGTAACATAAATGTAAACAGAAATAATAGCCGGTGCTTTTATAATCCAGAATAAAAGGTATAACATAATTGTAAAATTTCACGTGAAAAATAAGAAATAACCGATATTTTTCAATCCAGAATGAAAAGGTAAATAAAATTTGGTAGGTAAAATAATAAGGAACTGCAATCGTACACTTTATTTCTTATTATTTAACTTTGCTTCCCAAAAAAATTAAACAAATTGAAAATTAATTTTATTGATAATTTGTTCTTTTTCAATGTTCTCTAAAAGTAAATTGAAAATTTTAAAAGATCTACGTTAAAAACTAAATCCGCAATCGTACATTTTATAATATATGGTCGATTTACGTAAAAAAAAACACCGGGATTTTTTTTTACTAAGTTTTATTTTTACACGTAAATCTATACTAATATTATAAAGAGAAAAAGTTTGTGAGGTTCTACGGAGTAATCTCAGGATGTACTGAACCGATGTGCAAAAATTCTTTCACTAATAGAAAGCCACGTTATTTGTGAGTATCATAAGGCTATATATTAACCCGAAAAATGAAAAGACTTTTTCGTAAAGATGTTTACCGCCCAACGAATTGGGCACGGGTCAGATAGTTGTACTATATAAAAATAATAATTAAATAAATAAATAAATATTGTCAGACAAATTACACAGCGCCATCTTGCCCCAAAGTAAGCGAAGCTTGTGTTATGGGTACTAGACAACTGATAAACATACGTAAATACATTTTTTTTTTAATATATACTTATGATACATAGAAAAACGCCCAGACCAAGACAAACAGATATGTTCATGCACACATATGTTTGTCCTATGTGGGAATCGAACCCACGAGCGTTGGTGTCGAAGCCGCGTAATTGACCGCTACGCCATCGAGCTCGTCAAATTATAATCGGAAAAAAAAAATCCGTAACCAAGTCAATATAGTTAATATTTAATAAGACATCTACAATATTTTGAGAAAGATGTAGAATCTTCTTTAAATTACATGCGTAGATGCCTATTTATTGCTATTTTAAGATTATACTTGTATATATGATACGGAAAATTTTAACCCATTAAAAGATATTTCATAGAGAAGTGGGGAAGGGGATTCCTAGCCCCTTATATATATTATATAGAAATACCTTTTGATGAGCTAAAATTTTCCGTAGGTCACTCAGGTGTATAAGTATAATCTTAATATAACAATAAATAGGCATCTACGCATATAATTTAAAGAAGATTCTACATCATTCTTAAAATATGGTAGATGTCTTATTATATATTAACTATATTGTCATATTTGGTTATCGATTATAGTAGTATATATTTCGACTTGCATTTTTAATTTATCAATGTAGCATAGAATCTTACGTTTTTCGAGTAATTAAAGTATAAATTGTAACAAATTGTCCAAAATTATACATAAAAATAAAAATAAATCGAATTGGAGTACTTTTCGTTTCGTTGCCTTTTCTGAGAAGATTTACCACAGTAGTGTATATTTATTTACACCATCAGAAAGTAGAGACTTTAACGAATTAAAAACCCACCGACTTTTTGGAAAAGCAGATATTTTGACGTGAGAATTTTCGATTGAAAATTAGGGTGTTTTTTCGATATTGAGTCAAAATAAGGTAAAAAAAAAAAAAAAAATTTAAATCAAAAAATTGCATTATTTACAACAAAAGGTAAATTTACACCAAATTTTATGAAAAAATAAATACTTTTGTAAAAGATAAAAATAAAACATCAAAAACTTGATTATTTGAATTTTTCACATGAATTTTGAGCTTATGCGAAAAAAGTGTAAATACAAATGTTGTAGATCTTTTTATCACCTAAAACTTTGCCATTTAACATTTTTCCATAGGACTTGTAGTTTTGCCGGAAATCGAGATAAACCGTTTTTTACCCTTAAAAGCTTACCCCTTACCACTTCCCGATCTCAGATCGCCCGTAAATATTTTTCCTTTATTTTTTGTTGTATTCTCTTCCTTTTCCAATAGGTTTCATCCTACTATAATTTTTTTTCACTTTTTACCATATTCGAAGGGTTCAGTCCTAGTCGATAATTAATATTGTGGACACGAGAATTATATACATATTAGATAGATTGAGATTTAACAATTGTTGTGAATAAACGAGTTTCTACATATATTTTAATAATGAAACACTAATGTTAACAAAGTTAAATCAATCAATCATTACAAATCCGGGGTAAAACAATTCGGCAATAGTAAATACCCAGTTTTCGTTTGCACAACACAAAAAACGACTTACATCTTTCGTTATTATTGTTAACACAAAAACACTATTGCAAACACACAAAAACTATTATCCAATCACTTTAAAAACTAACGAATATACGCAAGACGTATCGCGGGAACCGTAACTGCGCGCGCGCCTGTCGACTTCTAAAGTATTACTGGTTTGCTTGGCTGTAGTGACTGACGCGTATAGTATATTTTTTAGCTATCAATGGTGGACGGCGTTATGCGATAGAGCCTATTTTTTCCGCTCCATATTTTTTTTTATCTTTTGTTTCTTTTTTTTTTATCAAACGGATGTCGATTGAGAACTTGTTTTAAGTTAAGGAGTGGTTTTAAGTATGTAGATGAATAAGGATTTTTGTTTTACAAAAAGTATTAAGGGGAAATTTAATTTGAATGTAGGTGTAAAGGTGTATTGCTTTCGTACTTCCAAGGTTGTGTGAAGGCGTGATGTAAATTGTAAGTAACGAGCCATTGTGTTTTAAATTGATTTCATAGAGAAAATCTTTTCATGTTGTATATGTTATAGACAATATAATAAATTAGTATAATTCATACTGACTGATACTTGGTCAATGTAATAAAACATGTTTTGGTTAGATGTGGGTTGATTTTTGGTTAGGTTAGGGTTTTATTGTGTCCTGTCATCGGAAATAGGAGCTCCACGAGTCAATCTAGATGATGAATGACGTGATACCAAGTAAGCTTAATTATTAATCATTGACAATTTATAAAATTAGCCGGCCATTATCAATAATTACCAATTTATTATTATATAATTAGATGGCACATTTGTAAACATTCTATTTCGCAGCAAAATGAGAGGCTTCTGTTTAGCTTTTCGGAGACTCATAAGTCCTAAACAAAATTATGTAAATAATTAAAAAAAGGAAGAAATGCTTACGGTGCTTGTATATAGTATGGGAAAAATCAGGAATCTGTCCAAATTTAGAGAGAAAAATAAGGATATAGTAGTTTGGGATCGTTTATACGTAAACGAAATAAAAAATGTTAATTAAAATTGAGCAGTTGAATTTATTTACATTCGCCATTGTTTTAATGTTTACTGAGAGTCTTAAACAAAAAAAAAAATTGTATGTTATTATTATTAATCTAAGAACTCAATAAACGTATTATATAAACTTATATTAAAAATAATAAATTACAAACAATTTTCTTTTTGTTTAAGACTTTTTTATTTTTACAGCTAATGATTTTGGTACTCTTTTAAAACAAACCTTTTTTTTTGTTTGTATCTATATTTTTTTATAAGTAACTGAATACGATCGTTATTATTTTAACATTTACTAGCGTTGACATTGATTCTCTTTTTAAATAAAGGCTATTTATTATTAGTTTGTATTATTTTTAATGTCATAATTATAACGTCGTCATTATTTTAATCTTTACTGTCGTTGACATTGGGTATGTTTTTAAACAACAAATGTCTTTTTGGTTTGTATTATTTTTAATGTAATAATATTTATGAATTAAAAATCATATCGTCAACCATAGACCAGCCATAGAGTTATTAATAAAAGCACAAGAGAAGGCAGACAAACATGTTATTTATTAATTATTAAAATACTATTCATTATTTATTCTCATCTATCATTTATATTTAATACTCATTTATCATTTAATAGTAATTTTTAATTAGATGCATTATGCATACCATTGTATTAATTACTTGAAATTGAGCAATGTGTATTACGAGGTAGGCCTAAAAGCGGACATTTTTCCTGAAAAATTCTGAAAGAAATTCCTTTCAGAGATAAGTATCTCTGAAAGGAATTTCTTTCAGGTATCCTTACTTATTACATGCTCCACGGGGACATTGGGTCACTTAGCGCATTTGACCGCCTCTGCTTAACGGTAGGGTGCACCACGTGCAGGTGAGGTTGACATTTGCTCTATTGTTGGTTTTAATCCATTTACGCCCAAAAATCAAAATTTCAATTAATTTTTTATTAATTTTTTTATTCCATTAGCTTGGCAAACAAACATACAACATCGTCTTATGGTAAGCAGTCATCGCAGCCTATGAACGCTTGTTAGACAAGGCCAAAACTATCAGTGATCTATATTCTGGATGAGGAAACGGAAGTACGCACGTGGTGAAAGGCATTAGGGTAGGCTTATGTCCAGCAGTGGGTAGATGGACAGCCTGATGATGATGATGAATATTCCTGGAAAAAATATACACTGCCTGTCGGCGACTGGCTGGATAGAATCTTTTTATAAATAATATTGTTTTGTATTTGACATATTTTTTAAATTGTTATACTTAGATACGGTTTCCATGTCATTGTGTCTACTCCATTTGTTCCAACAAGTAATATTAACTTATTAAACTCGTTCTCTTACTGTACATATATCTACGTGTTTCTATTCCTTCATTATACAGTCCTCTACTCCTTAATACTGCCATCTAGTTCCAAACTAAGCAAAGCTGTACTATGGGTACTAGATAACTGATATTATACTTAAATACATTTTTTTTGTAAATACTTACCTACATCTCATCATCATCATCATCAGGTCATTTTAGTCTCCACTACAGGAGCACGACCCTCTCTCGTCCGTCCCAGACAGAAGGAGGATTTAGCCTACACTCCCCACGCTGGCCAGGCGGGTCGGGGAGGCCTGATCGATGTTTTATAATGTATTTCCCTTAGTCGCCTTGTACGACATCCACGGGAAGAGACGGAGTGGTTCTATTCTAGTCTGCCGGAAACCACACGGCCAACCTACAACTATATATATAGAAATCAATGCCACTTTTCATTGTAATTTTATAACTCAAGAACGGGCTCACCTATCCAAACCAAATGTTTAGGGTTTATTCGGACTATTTAGTAGATGGTTTGTGTGAAGTTTACACAAAATCGATAGAGCGGTTCTTCATTTATCACATTTTTTGTTACAAATGAATTCAATAAATGGCAGATCATTTTGTTAATGGGGATTTTGCTGTCAAATTGAAACTTTATTCAGATGGGGATTGTACTGTCAAATTGAAACTTCTTTCAGTGTTGACAGTACAAGCATGTTGTTATGTCATTCATGCGGTCATTTCATTTTGGACGTGCTTCGACTTTATGTTGCCTGTTCCAGAGTCGGTACCCCTAGCCGTTTGTTTATTCATGCTCAAAATGGAAAAACAAAAAATATTGTTTATCCAAATGTTTTGGATTAAGTTTTAAAATAGCTAGAAATTAATAAAATATTTTTTTGTTTGAATAAATGAATTTGGTGTTCCAATGAATTTTTTTTATTATTTCACTTTATACGTAGCGAAGCACGTACCGGGCCGCTAGTACAGTATATAGAAAACACCCAGACATGTTCATGCACACAAATATTTGTCTTGTGCGGGGATCGAACCCGCGACTTCTGAGACAAAGTGGCCATTGCTAACTATTGGACTACCGTCTCGACACCCGAGCTCGTCGTTATGATGATGTTAGCCTATCGACCACCGGAGTCGTCATACCGGCTGATGATGATGATGATAATCTGATGATTTTTTTTATACTAGTCGGGTGGCAGACAAGCATACGGCCCGCCTGATGTGAAGCGGTTACCGTAACCATATTAACGCTCGCAACATAAAATATCGCTCGCGCGTCCCTACCCCCGCTGCCAACGCAGCATCTCCTTCCTTTCCTTTCTGGTGACCTCACTCACTCGCAGGAATACAACAACCCTCGAGGGAATTGTTATTTGGCTGCGGTGTTCTGTGAGGTGTAGGTACTTCCCCAGTCAGGTAGCTTACAATTATGATCCCTACTTTTCGCCAGTGCTTCGTTTGTCAGTCAGCAGGGTGCACCGCCTGCAGGTGAAGTTGACTTTGATTCAAAGATATTGATGAACCACTTACACCCCAAAAGATTATCTATATTCCGAATATATTTAGGTGTTATCTATAGCAGCGGTTCCCAATAAATTTTTACTAGGTACCACTTCAAGAAGGTCCTCAAACTTGCGTACCCCTTATCTTATATTATTAAATGAAATCAGGTGTTTTTTATATTGTTTTAAGGTTAAATTTAACATCTTAGTTAAGAGATTGCTGCGCGTACCCCTTGATGCAATCTCGCGTACCCCTGGGGGTACGCGTACCACTAATTGGGAAACACTGATCTATAGTAATGGATGACTAAAAGTACCTATATGACGCAGAGGAAGCCCAAATTAAAGCCTGCCCAACCCGTCATAGAAAACGAAGGTTTGCGTGTTTCGTCACAGCGGAAACGTTAAACTTACGCACTGTACGAGTAATAGTACTCCGTAACACTAGATATCAAGTTTAAATCATAAGCGGAAGGCGATTTTGATTTAAAAAAAATCGGTTGTCTGTAAAGTCGGTTTACTGACGATAGTTGAACGTGACAACGTCATAAGAAGATACTGATAGAATGTTTGCATTTTTCAAAAGAAAATTTTAGTGGAACGCCTCAGAGCGAGGTAACGCCGCATACGTCATGTTTTTTCGTGCGTGCAGCCGGCTCCATCGAATTATAAGACGTTGTCACGTCAAAAAATGGGGTGTGGTTATGTCATTGACATCGCCGTGTGTTGTACCTGAATACGTTATATGCACTAAAATTATCTTAAAATGGCAGCGCTTCCCCCTTCCCGCACGCGATTTTCATAGTCCTTACTTAGCGTAATGAATTCTTTGATGCTTCATCTATCCAGTGGTGCGATTTAATTTTGGATGGAGATGGTAGATTTGTAGCTGCAACACCAAACTGTATCCCCCGATTTTGTTATCATTCGTTTTTTTTAATTGCCTCCCTATGGAAGCAATTTCAAAGACGTATTCATTCACGTCAAAATATATATTTTCATTTTGTCATTTCGCTTGCAAAAAATGTATTTGAGTATAATAAATATCAGTTATTTAGCCATAGTACAAGCTATACTTTTTTTAAAAATAAAAAGTATCCTATGTCCTTCCTAATACCTTTGAGGATATGTGTACAAGTTTCATGATGATCAGTTGAGTTTCGACTTGAAAGCGTAACAAACAAACTGACATTTACATTTATAATATTAGTAGGGATTATATGTTGATGCGGCTTTTTGTTTTTGTATGTACGCGGATTTGGCGAAAACCAGACAGACAGGCAGACGTGACGGGGACTTAGTTTTATATGTCGTACAAGATATCTGTAGAGGCTCAATATGTTAATTCCCGCCCGCTAAAAATATGTATTAGTAAGTAAACATCAATATATCTCTTGATCATCTGTATTGAGTCAATCGAAACAATCTGTGCTATCAAATTTAAATATATATATATATATATATATATATATATCTGTGGGTTGGTGGAGAGAGATATATATATGTATCTTTATGTATCTAGTTGTATATCATCATCATCATCATCAGATCCATTTTAGTCTCCACTACAGGAGCACGACCCTCTCTCGTCCGTCCTAGACGGAAGGAGGATTTGGCCTACACTCCCCACGCTGGCCAAACGGGTTGGGGAGGCCTGATCGTTATTTGATAATGTATTTCTCTTAGTCGCCTTGTACGACATCCACGGGAAGAAACGGAGTGATTCTGAGAATATTCAATTTTGGCATATGCAAATATGTGACATACGAGTAGCGATGCAAAAGCCAATAAATAGTTCAAAGTAATCCGCAAGAGTAAGCAGAACTCTGATTAAATCGCTAACGCTTATTACTTGGACCAAACCATAAACAAACCGGTGTATATTGATAAGAATTGGTCATTATCTTTATACTGTATGTGCAAATAGTGACAGTGTGTCTAATGAGTAACTATTGTATTTACTGGGAAATATTTTTATGGCTCTCGCCATCCTTACGACATTCCGTACGAGCCCTCCTGTTGGTAAGCATTCATATTATGCCTATAGCAATGATTGAACAATGTCAGCCTTTTCAGGGAAAAATTGACTCTGTTCTTGAAAGCTCCCGTGTCGTATTTATTTAGAAATACTGTTGAGGGAATTTTATTATAGTTAATTAAGTAATATTTTTTTTTAAAAAACATACATGTAATACGTAGAAAACACTCAGCCCAAGACAAACAGACATGTTAATGCACAGAATTATTTGTATTGTTCGGGGATCGAACGTGCGACCTCGGAGTCAAAGTGCCTATTGCTAGTCATTCGACCACCGAACTCGTCTTATGATTAGGCAAGGTTTATATCCAGCATTGTACAGAATCAGTCTAATGATGATGATGATAATGGCTTATGATATTCTTATACTACGTCGGGTGGCAGACAAGCATACATCCCGCCTGGTGTGAAGCGGTTACCGTAGCCATATTAACGCTCGCAACATAAAACATTGCTCGCGCGCCACCACCCCCGCTGCCAACGCAGCATATCCTTCTTTTCTGGTGACCTCACACACTCGCAGGAACACAACAACCCTCAAGGGAATTGTTGTTTGTCTGCGGTATTCCGTGAGGTGGAGGTACATTCCCCAGTCGGGTAGCTTACAATTACGCTTCCTACCTCTCTTTTCGCCAGAGCTTCGTTTGTCAGTCAGCAGGGTGCACCACGGGCAGGTGAAGTTGGCTTTGGGTCAAAGATGTTGATGAACCACTTACACCCCTAAATGATGATGATAACTTATGATATTCGTGATCTAATTAAGCCATGTATTGACATCTTTAAATAATTATGCCAATTAACTTTTCTCACTGTTGTTATATGATACCACTTATGATACATTTTAATTATTTGATCAGATGTTGTCAAGATGTCCTTGACTGTAGGATTGTGAAGATAAAATTGTAAATCTATATATTAACTAGCTGTCCCGGCGAACTTCGTACCGCCTAACAATCAATGAATGTCGTGGTACATATTAGCTGAACTAAATTTATGATTTTATGGAATTAAAACAATGAATAGTAGAAAATAATAGAGAAGCTCGATGGCGTCATTGCGCGTGTCAGTCTAATTGAACACGCAAGTTAAGCTACGTCGACCGTAGCCTGTACACGGATGGGTTTATATTACCTCGAGCTCCTCCGTGCTTCGGAAGGAACGTTAAGCCGTCGGTCCCGGTTGTTATCATTAGCTCATCTTGAGCTCCTCCGTGCTTCGGAAGGCACGTTAAGCCATCGGTCCCGGTTGTTATCATTAGCTCATCTTGAGCTCCTCCGTGCTTCGGAAGGCACGTTAAGCCGTCGGTCCCGGTTGTTATCATTAGCTCATCTTGAGCTCCTCCGTGCTTCGGAAGGCACGTTAAGCCGTCGGTCCCGGTTGTTATCATTAGCTCATCTTGAGCTCCTCCGTGCTTCGGAAGGCACGTTAAGCCGTCGATCCCGGTTGTTAGCATTAGCTCATCTTGAGCTCCTCCGTGCTTCGGAAGGCACGTTAAGCCATCGGTCCCGGTTGTTATCATTAGCTCATCTTGAGCTCCTCCGTGCTTCGGAAGGCACGTTAAGCCGTCGGTCTCGGTTGTTATCATTAGCTCATCTTGAGCTCCTCCGTGCTTCGGAAGGCACGTTAAGCTGTCGGTCCCGGTTGTTATCATTTAATGACAGTCGTTAAGTTAAGTCAGTGGCCTTTAGGCGGTTCGAAAACACTGGCCTCCGCCAACCCGCAGTTGAGCAGCGTGTTGGAGTACGCTCTAAACCCCTTCGGTTGAGGGAAGACCCGTATCCATAAAAACTGAAGATTTCATAAAAATAAAGATTTCCTTATTGTTAAATTTTTATTAAAAAAACGTTTTGTTTTATTTTTTTTAGTTTTGAAATAGGTTTTATCATTTTGGTGATTTGTAATTGTCATTTCTTTTGATGTTTACTCTGGTTTGATTCTTGCGCTCGAACCCCATGGGAAAAGCGTTTTCACCCCTATCGATTTGACATTTTTAAATTTTCATAACAAATTACAGACAACTTTCGCGACATAAAAGTGACACCAATTGATTTGACGTTTTGATATTTGACAACCAATAAATATCGTAATCCCTTTTTCAACTGACACTTTCATTTGTATGGGAAAATGTTTTTTCATTTAATTTATTTTTTCGAGAATTTTCCAATGTTTTTAAGAGTTATTCTGCTATTCGGGACGGAAACAAATCCAACAAATCAAAAACCATGGCAATCGGTCCAGCCGTTCTCGAGTTATACGTGTTGTAACAAACACGACTTTCTTTTATATATATAGATACGTGGCCGTGTGGTTTCCGGCTGACTAGAATAGAATCACTCCGTTTCTTCCCGTGGATGTCGTACAAGACGACTAAGGGAAATACATTATAAAACATCGATCAGGCCTCCCCAATCTGTTTGGCCAGCGTGGGAAGTGTAGGCCAAATCCTCCTTCCGTCTAGGACGGACGAGTGAGGGTCGTGCTCCTGTAGTGGAGACTAAAATGGACCTGATGATGATGATGATGAAGCTTTTGGAGTTTGAGCAGACAAGCACACGGCCCACCTGATTTGAAGCGGTTACCGTAGCCATATTAACGCTCGCAACATAAAATATCGCTCGCGCGCCGCCACCTCCGCTGCCAACGCAGCATCTCCTTCCTTTCCTTTCTGGTGGTCACCAGTGAGGTCTCACTCACTCGCAGGAACACAACAACCCTCAAGGGAAATTTTATTTGGCTGCGGTATTCTGTGAGGTGGAGGTACATTCCCCAGTCGGGTAGCTTACAATTACACTCCCTACCCCTCTTAAAAATCGTACCCGAACAAATACATCTTGGGACTCTTTTTTTTTATACTACGTCGGGTGGTACAGACAAGCATACGGCCCACCTGATGTGAAGCGGTTACCGTAGCCATTAACGATCGCAACATAAAGTATCGCGTACCGCCATCCCTGCTGTCAAAGCAGCCGCTCTTACCTTTCTGGTAACCTAACTTACTCGCAGGAACAAAACAACCCACAAGGGAATTGTTTGGCTGCGGTGTTCTGTGAGGTGGAGGTGCTTCCCCAGTCGGACAGCTTAAAAAATACGCAATTCCCTACCTCTCTTGAAACGGGTGTCTTCAAGTAAAGAGCCTATATTTCTTTAAAAATGCTGGACACGGATCAATGACCTTTCGTGTTACTCATGTCCATGGTGATTGCTTACCATCAGGTGACTCACATGCTCGTTAGCCCCCCTCTTTTATAAAAAAAAAGCTGTGCTTTGATAGACCTGTCAGTAACAGTTGATTAATTGTTATTGTATATTATCTTGTTCTCTTTATATTTACTGTTTTCTAGATCATAATAAACAAACGAAGGCTACAGTCACACCCCGGCCACTCCATACAAAAGTAGCGTCATTTACTACTACATAAATAATGGCGTCTGTGCAGCGCATAAATGAGCGTGCGTGCGGCGCCATACAAACCTGTTCCAAATTCGTCTCAGAGGGGAGGTGAGGTCGACACGTGAGAACGTCAGAGAGTTGCTATACTGTACGTAGACTGTGGTACAGTCAAAGAATGAAGTTCAACCAAATGAACTCATTTTATAAAATACAGCGAAATAAAATTTTAAATTCAAGTCATATGTTTTTGATTGTACTATTTTAGAAAGCGTCTTTTTTTTAATGGATAGATTATTTACCGCCATCTAGTCCCAAACTAAGAAAATATTGTACTATGAGTATTAAATAACTAAAATCATACTTACATACATTTTTTATTGTTAACACATACTTGCAATATGTATACAACAAAAAACACACAAGACGAATTTGTTCATGCACATAAATATTTGTCTTGTACGGAGATCGAACCCTTGATTCGTACACCGGTCTCCTCCTACCCATTGAAAGGTAATATGGGGGGAAACTGTGAACCGGTTAGAATTTGGACTCTCATATTATGTGTCGTATTGTCTTGCAAATTGCCCAGGGGGAGTAAATTACAAAGCTTACTAATCCTACATTTTTCTTTTCTGATTAAATTCGTTGTGAGTTCAGTTTTTTTTTATACTACGTCGGGTGACAGATAAGCATACGGCCCGCCTGATGTGAAGCGGTTACCTTAGCCATATTAACGCTTGCAACATAAATTGTTGCTCGCGCGCCGCCACCCCCGTTGCCAACGCAGCATCTCCTTCCTTTCTTTCTGGTGACCTCACTCACTCGCAGGAACACAACAACCCTCAAGGAAATTGTTATTTGGCTGCGGTTTTCTGTGAGGTGGAAGTACATTCCCCAGTCGGGTAGCTTACAATTACGCTCCCTAACTCTCTTTTCGCCAGAGCTTCGTTTGTCAGTTAGCAGGATGCACCACGTGCAGGTGAAGTTGGCTTTGGTTCAAAGATCTTGATGAACCACTTACACCCCAGTTTAACCTTGGGACTCTGTTCATTGCCTTTTTGGTGGTCAGATAGATTTTTTTTATGGGCCAACCACACATTCTCAACGCAATGGACTTCACTGTTCATTGTCATTTTTGTTGGTCGCCGCTGTTAATCCTGGCTATACAGGAGACACAGTGGTGGGAATGTGTGGTGGGCCCCCGTCCCGTTAGTTATCATAATGTTTTTCTCGTGTGTGATATATCTCCTGTGTTCTTTAAGTGTCACACTCTGGTTGCTCCTCCAGTTCCGTTTATAAGAAATAACTATTATCGAGCGTGTCCGATAACGGTTTTAATTATTGACGAAACTATAATGATGGTACGTGACGATTACTGGCGTCTTTATACGCAAGAACATGTGAATGATATCAGAACAAAGGTAATAAAAGTAAACAAGGGAAATATTCGTCAAAAGTACTTCACCTATTGAATCCATTAGTGTAATTAGCCATTTGCTGTGACTTTTCAATCCCAGAATATACCCCTTACCGTCGCCAGGAGTATTGGGATTCTTGGTGTGACGATCTCCAGTGATATCTTGGGTGGCAACTTTTTTAATTAAAATGTTGTCATGTCAATATTCAGTTTCGATCAAGTCTCGATCTCACAAATATCACATTGGGTATTCTCTTATCCGCGTTTGGCCGTGTGGTTCCCGGCAGACTAGAATTAAATTACTCCGTCTCTTCCTGTGGATGTCGTACAAGGCGACTAAGGGAAATACATTATAAAACATCGATCAGGCCTCCCCAACCCGTCTGGCCAGCGTGGGGAGTGTAGGCCAAATCCTCCTGTCTGTGACGGACGAGAGAGAGTCGTGCTCCTGTAGTGGAGACTAAAATGACCTGATGATGATGATTCTCTTATCACAATATGCAACTTCAAAGCTCCATTGTAGTGTATAATATCGAAATATGGCCAAGAATGGAACAAACTAAGAATGTTATTCTGCTCACAACTTATTGTGAGCAGAATAACATTCTTAGTTACAGTATTTGTGTAACAATTATTCTTCCCTCTATCTATTTAGCTTTATGACATAACTTTATTTTTCGGAGGCACACCAACTATTGACCACGGTACACCAATGCCTTGCGGCACACACTTTGCGGAACACTGGTTTAGACCACACGACTGAAGGAAAACTTCTACTTATATCTCCCTCTAAACTTCCGTTCGCCTTGCCCAATCACACTTTTCGTAACACTCTCGTCACGCATCCACCAGCTTACCCAAATCAAGCATGCGTTAAGAAGTTTTACTTCAAAAATACAAAGAAATTTACCACTTGATTTTTATTAATATTGACTGATTAATTCCTTCATTGTTCTCTATTGTATAACACCATCCATGCGTACTACGATCTATTGCTGTTATCCCTTTCACAATAGCTCTGTCTCTTTCTACTATTTAATGACGCAACAATTGTAAACAAAATATTGAGTAAATCACCACACGGTTTAATCTGGGCTTTAATTATGTAATGTGCTTAAAAAAGTGTGCAAATATTATCCCTTTTAGTCAAATAAGTATACGCCCTGCGTGATGTAAAGCGGTTACCGTAATATATAGACTAGTAATATGCACAGGAACAAAAAAATATATACAAATAAATCAATATCAATAAATCAATATTTCTGGACAATTTATGGGTACTAGACAACTGATGTACTTAAATACATTTTTTTTTGTAAATACATACTTATGATACATAGAAAACACCCAGACCTAGACAAACAGACATGTTCATGCACACAAATGTTTGTCCTGTGTGGGAATCGAACCCACGAGCGTTGGTGTCGAGGCCGCGTCATTGACCGCTACGCCACCGAGCTCGTGAAATTAAATTTATAAAATATTTGTCCTGTGCGGGGATCGAACCCGCTACCTCGGAGTAAAAGTGCCCATTGCTAGCCATTCGACCTCCAAGCTCCTCTAACGTACGTAAAGGTATTGTTATTAGGCTGCGGTCTCCTGCGAGATGGAGGTACTTCCCCAGTTAGTGAGCGCTATATTCACTATCTCTCATTTCGCCTGAGCCGCTTTTGTTTATTAGCATGAGTGCAGGCGAGGTTGGATTTGGCCTTAAGGATGTTGATCAGCCACTTGCACTCTGTTAGTTTATTACTACGTTTGAATCTTTATCAGTGCCTTACTAGTTTCATAAAATCAGTTTGAAGAGAGACCCCCCCCCCCCCCCCCCCCCTTTTAAGGTTTTTTCTCGATAAATTTAATTGAATTTTCAGAATACGCCGGGCGGGCACTTGCGCCGGGGACACATTGTATATATAGGCAAGGCATCTATATCATCATCATCAGGTCCATTTTAGTCTCCACTACAGGAGCACGACCCTCTCGTCCGTCCTAGACGGAAGGAGGATTTGGCCTACACTCCCCACGCTGGCCAAACGGGTTGGGGAGGCCTGATCGATATTTGATAATGTATTTCCCTTAGTCGCCTTGTACGACATCCACGGGAAGAAACGGAGTGTTTCTATTCTAGTCTGCCGGAAACCACACGGCCAATCATCTAGGCATCAAGGCATCTATATACCTATATTATTAATGACAAGCTCGGTGGCGTAGCGATCAATGACGCGGCTTCGACACTAACGCTCGTGGGTTCGATTCCCACATAGGACAAACATTTGTGTGCATGAACATGTCTGTTTGTCTTAGTCTGGGTATTTTCTATGTATCATAAGTATGTATTTTACGTAAGTTTATCAGTTGTCTAGTACCCATAACACAAGCTTCGCTTACTTTGGAGCTAGATGGCGCTGTGTAATTTGTCTAAAAAAAAAATATATATATAAAAATGAATCCCTATTTCTCTTGGTCACGGTATCACACGTGAACGGTTGAATCGATTTCACTTTTTCTTTTTATGTGGTATTTGTTATTGTCAGGACAAGGTTCTTATGAAGAAAAAAATAAGAAAGTTGCACGGAAAATTAGAATATTTAAGAAAACTAAACGACCGTATTAATTTTTCTAATGTAATTTTATGTCGTTTGACAGAACTGTCAGTCATTTGACAAAATTGAATGAAACCAATTCGCATTCAATATTCATTGTTAAGAAGGCAGAACAACGTTTGTCGGGTCAGACAGTCGACAATAAGTTTACATGAGTCCGTCTGTTTGATCTTACATATATATATTTATATAGTATACTATTTATGGGGTAGTATACTATTCTGATTTGGTATCAACAAGGGAGAATTACCAAGCGTTCAGACGATTTTGCAATTCATATTATTGGAATCGATGTGTTAGGTAACAACTCAATGTCAAAATCCGTGGTGCACGGCAGTTGAGCTTCACTTGACTAGCCATCTCTTAGGCTTTTAATGCTTTATTTGCCATATTGCTGTCTCGCACATTGCTAAGAGAGGAAGTCAAATTCCAAAAGCTTCCTACTCCTACTAATTTCTTCTGATTAAATTCGTTGTGAGTTCCAAGGCAGCCGTAGTTTCACCCCCGGGACTGCAATGGACTTCATTGTTCATTGCCTTTTTTGGCGGTCGCCGCTGTTAATCCTGGCTACACAGGAGACACAGTGGTGGGAATGTGTGGTGGGCCCCCGTCCCGAATCTGTAAGAAATAAAAAGGCTTATTAGTTTAGTTAGTTATACTGGTACATACACACACATACAACCTGCTTTTCGCTAGCTTATAAAACGACTATTAATAGTAAAAGACCTCACCGGCTATATCAAGTTTACGCTACAATAATAAATTATTGTTGAATAAATTAGTTTACCACTTGGTCACGGGCGCCCGGTGGACCGGTCGCAAGCTTTGAACTGAATCACGTTGACCATGTGGACGTCACGACCAATGTCTCTTTTCAACAATTACAGATAGACTAGCTGATTCGCCCCGGTTTCGTCTAGGTACATCCCAGTAGCACGAGAGAACTATTTGTTACATAAACTATTTATTATTATTTTTCTTTTTAGGGTTCCGTACCTCCAAAGGAAAAACGGAACCCTTATAAGATCACTTTGTTGCCCGTTGGTCTGTCTGACAAGACCCTCTAAGTCGAGAATGAGTGGAGGTATCAAGCTGAAATTTGAACTGTAAACTCAGGTCTGCGGTCCCATGAAGTTGTACAAAAATCAAACTGCTAAGTTTACGTATAAAAATGATACGGCCGTTTATTATTTCACTAACAAATTAGGCACTAGCGAAAAGTAGGGCATAGCTTATTTTTGAAGGTGCCCGACTGGGGAAGTACCTTTACCTCATAGAATACCACAGCCAAATAATAATTCCCTTGAGTGTTGTTGTGAGTGAGGTCACCAGAAAGAAATAAACAAGTATAGGCGGGCAACGGATCGGCGACCACTAGGTGTTGCTGATCTCCATGGGCGGTGGTGATTGCTTTCCATCAGGTGACCCACATGCTCGTTTACCACCTTACACATAAAAAAAGAGTATGATTGGTTCCGGTTTCGTCTGGGTTATATCCCACGTGGGAATTTTGTTTTTTTCTTCGCCAACCCGCAGTTGAGCGGCGTGGTGGAGTATTCTCCAAGCTTCAATTGAAGGAAGGATTTGAGGGAAGATGTATAAGCGTTGACGACAACCTCGATAAAGATAGCAGGGAACAGGTGGACGCAAACGGCAAAGAACCGGCCAAGTGTTAAGTCTAGACTCGCGTACGAAGGGTTCCGTACCATTATCTATAAAAAAGGCAAAAAAAAAACACGTTTGTTGTATGGGAGCCCCCTTATCCCAAAAAAAATCACGTTTGTTGTATGGGAGCCCCCTTATCCCATACAACAAACGTGATTTTTTTTTACTTTTTTATAGATAATGGTACGGAACCCTTCGTACGCGAGTCTAGACTTAACACTTGGCCGGTTCTTTGCCGTTTGCGTAATTTTTTTTTAATTTAATTATTTATTTTTAAAGTGAATATAAAACTAAATATTATGTAAGTATTTGTATGGGAGCCCCCTTGAATATTTATTTTATTCTGTTTTTTTAGTATTTGTTGTTATAGCGGCAACAGAAATACATCATCAGTGAAAATTTCAACTGTCTTAACTATGACGGTTCATGAGATACAGCCTGGTGACAGACGGACGGACGGACGGACAGCGGAGCCTTAGTAATAGGGTTCCTTTTTACCCTTTGGGTACGGAACCCTAAAAAATAATAAAAATCAAAAGCCACACATCTTCAAAACCTTTTAGTCTGAAAGGCCAAAAGAAAGGCTAAATGTACTTTAAAAATATATAAAAACACCAATCGTTATGGAAGTCGGAGAGACCTATGTTCAGCGGTAGACATCCTTTGGCTGAAATTACATGTATACCTTTAAAGATGACAGCGAGTAATAGTGTACCTCAAAACTCTGTAGTTATAATGTACACAAAAAAAAACCTATAACTGAATAACTTCGTACGAGGTATGCCTGCGCCATCGCATGTAATTATTTTTTTGCCGAGCAAATCGCCAGTTCATAATGAGGTTATTCAACCCCACTTTCAAATGACGACAGGCTGTCTGTCCTGTCTGCATTCCTAGTAATGTTACGACCATGTGAAACTGAATATCATCGAATCCAACCTCGTTATCATGTGGTACAACTCGGCATGAGGGGTACAACTCGGCACGAGGGACCACAACTCGGCACGAGGGACCACCACACATTCCCGCCACTGTGTCTCTGCAATGGACTTACTTTAGGGGTGTAAGTGGTTCATCAGCATCTTTGAACCAAAGCCAACTTCACCTGCACGCGGTGCGCACCCTGCTGACTGACAAACGAACCTCTGGCGAAAAGAGAGGTAGGGAGCGCAATTGTAAGCTACCCGACTGGGGAATGTACCTCCACCTCACAGAATACCGCAGCCAAATAACGGTTCCCTTGAGGGCTGTTGTGTTCGTGCGAGTGAGTGAGGACCAGAAAGCAAGGAGATGCTGCGATGACAGCGGGGATGGCGGCGCGCGAGCGATATTTTATGTTGCGAGCGTTAATATGGCTACGGTAACCGCTTCACATCAGGCGGCCCGTATGCTTGTCTGCCACCAGACGTAGTATGTATATACTTACTGGGCACTTATTGTTAGTGCCTGGCATTCTGCCCATCTCTAGTTGTACCACTTTGCTAAGAAGGGAAATCAAATA
Organism: Hypsopygia costalis; assembly: GCA_937001555.2. Taxonomy (NCBI): domain Eukaryota; kingdom Metazoa; phylum Arthropoda; class Insecta; order Lepidoptera; family Pyralidae; genus Hypsopygia; species Hypsopygia costalis. Next base: position 5,627,096 of record OW443355.2, read on the forward strand.
CCAAAAGCTTCTTACTCCTACTAATTTCTTCTGATTAAATTCGTTGTGAGTTCCAAGGCAGCCGTAGTTTTACCCCCGGAACTGCAATGGACTTCACTGTTCATTGCCTTTTTTGGCGGTCGCCGCTGTTAATCCTGGCTACACAGGAGACACAGTGCTGGGAATGTGTGGCGGGCTCGTAAGAGAAAAATAAATTCGCAATTTAACGGGTCGGGTTATATATGCACAGTAAATTCCATAAAGATTTTTTTTTCTGAACTTTAAAACAAAATTTACTAATTTTTATGAATTGTCGAATTTTTCGAAGCATAGCGTCAAAATTTGTGTAAATAATGTACTTTTGATGGCTGTTGTTTATAGTTTGGGATGTCACCATACAAAAATTTTAAATATCTCTGAAACGGTTCACTTTTGGATGAGGCATTATATGGTTACATCGACTGCATTTGCCCTCTTCTATATCCCTTTCAAAGGAATACATCTAATTACCAATCATCCTGTAGGTATATATATATAGATGATGTACTCACGCCCCATCTCTTCACGCAACAGTCCATGATACCATAATGCCCTGATTAATTATGCCATGACTCAGGGCTCCATCGTTTTTCCCCATAGAAGCATGCGTGTTCCACTTTTCGACTTAATTACTTACAATAAGTTTTTGTTTTGTACTTCAGATCAGCATTTATTTACACCTCGACCGCTCTGTACAAGATAAGAGGAGCTCCGTGGCGTCGCACGCAAGTTAAGCAATGTCATTCGTAGCCTGTCCATGGATGGGTTTATTTACTCGAGCTCCTCCGTGCTTCGGAGGGCACGTTAAGCCGTCGGTCCCGGCTGTTGTCATTCGATGACGGTCGTTAAGTCAGTGATCTTTAGGCGGCTTGAAAGCACTGACCTCCGCCAACCCGCAATTGAACAGAGTGGTGGAGTACGCTCTAAATCCCTTGGAATGAGGGGAGACAAATATCCCAACTGTGAGATGAATAAGGGTTGACGATGGTCTATATATACAAATGTTGCGACGTTAATTAAAACATAAACAATGATATCTGTGTTGAGCACACGCGTGCCACGATCCCATGGTGGGTATAGCGCTGGTGCGGCGTTTGGTACAGCGCTAAAATTCGCGGCATGCGACTGGTCTAATGGAAGCGGTTTGTTCCCTGCCTTAGGGATTATGGTAAACATCAGTGTTTTTCAACCCGAGGGTCGCGACTCCAGGAGGGTCGCGAAGCCAGGTAAACGTAAAAAACATTTATGTATTCTAATAAATTATTTCTTTGTCTGCCTATGTCACAAGGGATCGCAAGAATTTTTAACCGGTAAAGGGGTTGCGAAATTAAAAAGATGCAGGCAAGAAAAACACTGCTATGCGCTATACAACATACATCAAATTCGCCCACAGGCTAATAATAAGTAATAACAGAGAAACGTTAGTTAGTGTTTATCGCCCGACGTTCTCTGCGTGATTGACTGGACCGCTTTCTACCGAACGTTGTAACTCATTTTAGTACAATCGTTGAGAAAATTCTTTATTTATTTACTTATTAAACTTAGGGTTGCTAAGCGTTTGGGTTTCCTCGGATTTGTCCTAGTTTGGAGGGAATGACAGTCTTGTCACAGAATAAAAAATAGTACTACTACTAAAAGACACGTCAAATCAAATCAAATCAAAATATCTTTATTCCTTGGACTTTATAAAGCACTAGAAACGTCATACAAACTAAATATAAGAACATGTATCTAAAACATTACATGTCCAGGTTTTAAGATTAAAAATTCGGAATTTTCACGCTTCTTTTAACGAGCTCGGTGGTCGAATGGTTACTTTTAGCAATGGCCACTTTGACTCCGAGGTCGCGGGTTCGATTCCCACACATGACAAACATTTGTGTGTATGAACATGTCTGTTTGTCTTGGTCTGGGTATTTTCTATATATTATATGTATGTATTTACAAAAAATATATATTTAATTACATTTATCAGTTGTCTAGTACCCATAGTAAGCTTTGCGCTTAATTTGGGACTAGATGGCGCTGTGTAAATTGTCTAGAAATATTTATTTATTTATTATTTATTTATTCTTGTCCTGGTTGCTAGCGTTTAGAGATGACAACCCTAACCGCTCTTTTGCCCCCCAAGGTGAGCCCCCCGCGCCCCCCCCCCCCGCGCAAAAACGCGGCGGAACGATGCCCATTTGTTTTTTGTTCGTACCTGCCCGGCGCCGCGGGTGGTCGGGGCCCCATAAAAACGGTCATTGAGACGCAACTTTGTTATTGAGTGCCTACAAGTGGTGTTTTTTACGTTTACTAAGAACAGCACTATACAATGCCGTCTTTTGTTGTTCAACACTCGACTATAGTGTAGAATTACGATGGTCTAAACATTCTCAAGTGGTGTTTCATAGCCCTACTTGTATTCAAAAAAATACCTTATGAACTAAGGCGATAACGTATAGTTTTTTATTTAAAAATACGCTAGGGAGATAAAACCCGATGTTAATAAACAAAAACCTACACTTACCTAAACAAAATAAGTTTTTATAGCACTTGACACCGGCCCGAACATCTGACGCCGTTAAGGCGAGTCTCTTAAACCCCTTTTTTTATTTTTTTTCCATTGAGTTTATGATTCTTTGGCCTTAATCCGATAGCTAATATGGCGGAGAAACGAAAAAAAACATAAACAAATGGGCCTGAATGTATGACAGATGAGTATTGTTCAATCTGCCCAAAACTGAACGCCAAACTGCAAATGTCGACCGTAGGTCGACACGGGCATTTCAAGCGTTTCAAGGTCGTGACGTCACATGTCGACCGTAGGTCGACACGGGCAATTCAGCGGCTAATTGCATTAAAAAAAAATAACATTCCATTATACAGAGAAGCGCATTTATACGCATTCGAACTTATCCCTTATAGTGATCTCTTCCAGTCAAACCAATGCTTTGGAGTAGCTAAGGGTCCGTTCACACAAACCTGCTCAGGAGAGAAGAGCAGATTTTGGATGCGTTTGAAACAGAGTTTTATGTCATAGGCATAAGGTTTACTTTAAAAATCCACATCGGCACTCGTGCATTCTCATATAACAAAAGAAATGAATTTAAAAAATAAACCTTATACCAATGATCCAAAACTCTATTTTAAACGCCACCAAAATCTGCTCTCCTCTCCGAGCTGGTCTGTGGGAACGGAGCCTAATGGTAATTATGAAGTAACGGTATGTAGCAAAAAAAATACAAATTATACAGATGGGACCTACGTTCGTGGCGGGCACAAGGAATGCGCGTAGTGCGACGCGGTCGTCTGAGTTCAGTATATCGATAAATCGATGGTGGGCCCTTAAAAAAATACTTAGTTATATCCCACCCCGGCCACACCATACAAATGTCGCATCGTTTACTACCACATAAATAATCACGTCTGTGCAGAGCTCGAATGAGCGTGTGTGCGTGCGGCGCCATACAAACAGTTCCAGATTTGTCTCCGAGGGGAGGTGAGGTCGACACGAGAGAGCGGCAGGGAGTGGCCATACTGTACGTAGTACTTATACTGTGGTTATATGTATACATACTATGTCTATTTTACTATATTATATCGCGCTTGACACGGACACGGCCGTGTGTTGCGCGTACGCACTAAAATTATCTTTTTTTTTTTTTTATACAACGTCGGGTGGCAGACAAGCATACGGCCCGCCTGATGTGAAGCGGTTGCCGCAGCCATATTAACGCTCGCGAAAATAAAAATATCGCTCGCGCGCCGCCACCCCCACTGCCAAAGCAGCATATCCTTCCTTTCTGGTGACCTCACTCACTCGCAGGAACACAACAATCTTCAAGGGAATTGTTATTTGGCTGCGGTATTCTGTGAGGTGGAGGTACATTCCCCAGTCGGGTAGCTTACAATTACGCTCCCTGCCTCTCTTTTCGCCAGAGCTTCGTTTGTCAGTCAGCAGGGTGCACCGCGTGCAGGTGAAGTTGGCTTTGGTTGACACAGATGTTGATGAACCACTTACACCCTAAAATTATCTCAAAATGGCGCGCTTCCCCCTCCCCCGCACGCGATGTTCTATAGTCTTAGCGTAATAAATTCTTTGATCCTTCATCTATCCAGTGGTGTGATTGAATTTTCGGATGGAGATGATAGATATGTAGCTGCAACACCAAACTGTTTCCCCCGATTTAGTTATCATTCGTTTTTTTTAATTGCCTCCCTGTGGAAGCAATTTTAAAGACGTATTCACGTCGTAATGTGAACAAATAAGAATCAATTTGCATCCTAAAACAGCCCCCTTACCACCATCTCTTATTGCGATTCAATAACTTAATAGATTGCTTATTCATACCAATGAATAAGCGACTCTATTCCATTTGAAATAGAGTCGCTTATTCATTGGTACGAATAAACATTCTATTCAGTTATTGAATCGCAATAAGAGATGGTGGTAAGGGGGCTGTTCTGTGTAAGGGTTGGTCAAGTGCTCACCTCCCCTCTGAGACAAATCTGGAACAGTTTGTATGGCGTCGCACGCACACACGCTCATTCACGCTCTGCACAGACGTCATTGTTTATGTAGTAGTAAACGACGAGACATTTGTATGGAGTGTCCGGGGTGTGCCAGGTCTGTAGCCTGCCTGTAGTCCTCCAGGTCCGGGTATGCCTTTCCTAGGATTTCCATTCGTTTGCCCGCTAGGGCGTCACATTGACACAAAGTGTTTCATGGTCTCGTTAGACTCTTTGCATGTTCTGGACTCTTGGCTCTCAACACGTCTCATTTTGTATGGTGCTAAATGCGTACTGTAGTTGACCGCCAAATATCATGATGATGTGAATGGAATGTCTCATGTATATTTTACAAAAATAAATAATTTTGGGGTGTAAGTGGTTCATCAAGATCTTTGAACCAAAGCCAACTTCACCTGCACGTCGTGCACTCTGCTGACTGACAAACGAAGCTCTGGCGAAAAGAAAGGTAGGGAGCGTAATTGTAAGCTACCCGACTGGGGAATGTACCTCCATCTCACAAAATACCGCAGCCAAATAACAATTCCCTTGAGGGTTGTTGTGTTTGTTGTGTTCCTGCGAGTGAGTGAGGTCACCAGAAAGAAAGGAAGAAGATGCTGCCGCCACTCCCGCTGCCAGGGGGGCGGCGCGCGAGCAATATTTTATATTGCAAGCGTTAATATGGCTACGGTAACCGCTTCACATCAGGCGGGCCGTATGCTTGTCTGCCAACCGACGTAGTATAAAAAAAATAATAATAGCGTTGTGAACTTTTGTAACCGATTGTACAACAAACTTGTTCGTACCACCTGGCCCTTATTGATAATAACTTGAGTGATTTTGATTAAATTATCGCTTGCATTGACGGGAATTTGAATACGGGAAACATAACAACTACGTGCTGATAAAGGACTTGAGGCCCTACCGCCAATGCTGAAATTTTTCTAAATATTCTTGGACAAATTACACACTGCCATCTAGTCCCAAACTAAGCAAACCTTGTACTATGTGTACTAGATAACTAATTATCATCATCATCATCAGGTCATTTTAGCCTCCACTGCAGGAGCACGACCCTCTCTCGACTGTCCCAGACAGAAGGAGGATTTGGCCTACACTCCCCACGCTGGCCAAACGGGTTGGGGAGGCCTGGGAGTCTACCGCGCAACGTGAATACGATTACCGTTTGGCTAAAATGACACCGTTCGTCCACTAAACGGATATCGTCGCACCGGTGAAACGATGTCCGCCGGTCTTCAACTCCTTTACCAGTGACACGTGTTCGAGGGATCTTTGAATGAATGATATGCTTAGACTTTGACATTTGTAGTTACCGCCGAAAAAACGAATATCGATGGGTGAAGATCCACCGGTAATGAGAACTGTCAGTTGAAACAGTCTACCTTACTGTGGTCGGTTTGAACTGAATATTCGTATTTCTACCAACTTTTGCTAGTTATTACTTATTTTTTGTTTCTATTTGTACAAATATTATGACCTCCTAAACGAATTAACAAAAAGCGGCTATGTAGTTAATCTATACGATGTAAAAGTAGGAGCGAGAGGTATACCAGCAAAATCTCTCTATAACCTGCTGAAAGACCTTGGCTTGCCCAGAAGTGCAGTAAGTTCTATACTAGAACGAGTATCTAAAGCTGCATTAGCACAGATTTGGCAGGGCAGGGAGAGAAACACAAGTAGTGAAGGTGAGTGTTGATGTACGTCGGAAAGGGGCCCCTTAAACCTACACCCGTGTCATAAGTCTCGGGATCTACTTGGGGTTTCTCTCTCTGCCACACGATGGACCTGGCACCTGCACGGTGAATCCATGGAAGCTAAGAAGTTCGTCTCTCTTTAAACCCTTCTACTATAGTGTGTTGTGTGTGTGGGCAACTAATAAAACCCATGACAGGAAACTGGATACTTGCCAGATCGCTATGGAATGGAGCATGATGGGAAAAAAGCTATCAGATAGAATCAGGAACTCAACCATAATAGAACAAACGAAAAGAACAAACAACGTTACAGTAATAATAAGAAAACTAAAATGGAAATGGGCAGGCCATACCATTAGAAGTAAAGACAAATGGTCAAAGACAATAATGCACTGGTTTACTGGACACAGGAAAAGGAAAAGAGGCAGGCCATTTCGAAGATGGGCCGATGAAATAAGGGTTACAGCAGGTGTAGGCTGGACAACAACGGCAATGGATAGACAAAAATGGAAAAAGTTGGGGGAGGCCTTTGCCTATAAAAGGCAAACAGGCATGGTTATCGATGGAAAAAAACAAGTGGACTTGATACTGCCAATTTAAATGGAAACATGCAACAAATGTGTTGAAGAAGTTATTTTTATTTTTATTTCATGTAATATGTCTGAATAAAGGCTTTTATTATTACTATAGTGTGTTAGTGCAATATTGAACGTTTGTGTCTTGTAATATGTGTTTTACACGAACTATGGCGTTAGCGGCATTATTTGCTGCAGCGGAAGAGGAACGGCTCAAGAAGCTCGAGACCTTAGAGCGCAGGATGCTACGTGATAGCAGCCAGCCTATGCTCTTGTCAGAGAGCAGTTTTATTGATAATTTTAGGTTATCAAAGTCGCATTTTCTGACTTTGTGCAACGATTTGGCTCCGTTTTTGTCAACGGCCCAACGCTCATCAGCAGTGCACCCAGAAATCAAAGTAGGTTGATTTATCACGAGAGCTATAAAAAACCTGATGGTCGATGGAAAGTAATCACTGTAGCCTATAGTAATACAAAACAGCGAGCTTCTATTTTTTTTTATACTACTTCGGGTGGCAGACAAGCATACGGCCCGCCTGATGTGAAGCGGTTATCGTAGCCATATTAACGATTGCAACATAAAATATTGCTCGCGCGCCGCCACCCACGCTGCCAACTCAGTATCTCCTTCCTTTTTTTCTGGTGACCTCACTCACTCACAGGAACACAACAACCCTCAAGGGAATTGTTATTTGGCTGCGGTATTCTGTGAGGTGGAGGTACATTCCCCAGTCGGGTAGCTTACAATTACGCTCCCTACCTCTCTTTTCGCCAGAGCTTCGTTTGTCAGTCAGCAGGGTGCACCACGTGCAAGTGAAGTTGGCTTTGGTTCGAAGATCTTGATGAACACCCCAAAACGGCACGGTCGTAAACACTATAATTTAAATAACTCAAGGAAAATAAATAGTTTGTTCGTAATAACATACATTTATAAAGAATTAAATCATTTATTTAACAGTAAGTACATATATAAAAACAAGAATGTACGTAAATCACAGAGTTAGTTTTAAACCACAGCATAAGTTATAATAGTACTACAAACAGTATGGCGACCCCACCTCGAGTCGAATGTGGAACTGCGCCGTGTATTACGAAAATTCATTCGTAGTATATAATCTATCCTCAACTAAACTTAAATGGTAAAATGATTTATTTCTTATTTTTAATCAATACAATTAAACTATTTGTTTTTAAATTATTTTTTTCCAGTTTTAACAACGAATTTTACACACATTATATCAATGTAATCGTTGATTTGACAGGTCAACATTTTTGGATTTTTATATTCCACAATTTTTATAGATAACTGACATTAGATTGTACAATAACCAATTACAAAATGTGTGAAATATTTGTTGTATCAGGGTAACTGTATTTAATGCAGTCTCATAATCACAATCATTCAAAATAAACGTTTAGAGATATTTATTAATACAATATTATCAAAAGTATAACATCTTACGTTACAGCGCAAGGTGCATATGCAGTCAACCCTAAGGCTTCTTCACACACATTTGCACAAATGCAGACGCGGTCTGTTTCTCGTATGGAGTGACCGGGGTGTGTGTGTGTTACAACATACGTTTGCACCCATCTCCGTTTTTATTTCAAAATTAATGTATTTATTAACAATTCGTATTATGCTAAACAACATTCTAAGCTGACGATAACCATACATTTCAGAATGACAATTGTATCTTTTTTATTACAAATATAATACGCTCAATTTACATAAAATAATTAGAGGAATTCCTCTGTCATGTATGCTTATAAAATACTAAAATAAATAAAAAAGGTAAATTGCGATTTATAAACTAAAATAGGTAAACAAACTACTTGGGCACGCTGTCACAGTACTACGTATAGTACGAATCACAAGTTAAAGGATTGGCGAATCGTCTGGCCGCGGACTTGCGAAGGCGTCCACCAGTCGCTGCAACATTTGGTTGTTGGCAACAGCAGCATCTGCGAGGTCTTCGGCGGCTACAGCTAGCCGCTCCAGTGTCGAAGCAGTAGCTTGAGCTACCCTGTTGTTCTCTTCGGCTGCTGTTGCTAACCGGTCAATTGCATTCGCCAATCTATTTTCATCCTTCCGGGGCACCAACATTAAAAAGGTTGCCTGAAAAAAAAAGTTAAATTGTATAAACTTTATTGGTGCATCCTGAAACATAACACATACCGTTGTATATTTTTTCATTAGTATTGAAGTAATGATGACATTTGGCATACCCTCTCCTTCCCTGGTGTATTTTTGAAATAATGTATTGTATGATAATAATATGCCTTGTTACATCAGATAGTCAGTGCTGTCATATTGGTGGTGTTATAGGGAATGAACCAAAGTAGAAATTATTGTCATAAGATTATTAGCACATAAACAAAGACAGGAAGAAAGTAACAAAAACATGCGTAAGCCTTGTTATACCATAACCCTGGCAGTCATTAATAGATGTAACTTGTCAGTATTTTTAGTTTTGACTAGATACATACCTATAGTAGGTACAGACACTTATAAGAGATACGTATGAACTACCTAATGACATGGATTAAACCATTTCAATAGCTAGTCCACCTATTGTTTTGTAGGTATACCTACAGTATCAAACACAAATTATTTACTAAGGTATCTGTACGTCTGATTCTCGGCTCCTGATTATATATCTCTTTTGTTGACTGTATGTTGTTTACATAATGCAAATTCATAACAAAACATCAGAAAAGTACTTACGTCTCTCCATTTTATGGGGGGTTTGGTGGTTCCAGACCCCACCGCGCTCAGCCTAGCTGCAAGTGACACCCACTTGTCGTTTGGACAAGGGTGCCGCATGCGAGGAAACACGCCCAGTTGCCAGCGCAGGATTCGCGTGCATATAATCCAAGAGCAAACGCTCTTGGGCATTTGATACAACCATAAGCGCTGGCATCTAGAAAAATATAAGTCGACCGTAGTCAGTCACTTGTACACTTCACCTCTTATGTTATTTAATTACAGATAGATGTTTCAAAAAAGCCGTGAAATATTACCTTCTTCAAATAATTTCAAATAATCAGAATTTAAATGGTGCTTATGTAAACAAAGACACACAGTCTAAAAATACTTCGTTTACCACAGAGGCACAGATTATAAATTATACCCCACTACATTGTAGTTTTGCGTTTAGTTGTGTTTAATTTGTTTTATTTTTTTTATCAAAGTAATAATCACAATTTAAAATAATAATTTACAGTAAAAATAAAAACTATATTTTCTTAAAAATTATATATTATAAGTATTTCTCAAATTCTAGACAAGCTACAACATTATTACGAAACGCAGGCCTTAAAACTAGATAAATCATTCGTTTAAGAACTGTCCGCACTAATACGTCTAGAATATTGTCTATGGTGATACCCAGTGATTACCACCCAGTTGTCCAACGTTTCCCCGGTACCAATTGGATGAAATTCCATGGGTGGGAATGGACATAAATACCAAGAAATTGAATGAAATTCACTGATTTCCCCGGTAGGCCCCCTGATCGATATTTGATCATATATTTCCCTTAGTCGCCTTGTACGACATCCACTGGAAGAAACGCAGTGATTCTATTCTAGTCTGCCGGAACACGGCTTTAGATAACTAATAATATACTTAAATATTTTTTTTTTTTTTGTAAATACATACTTATAATAGGTACATAGAAAACATCTAGACCACGACAAACAGACATGTTCATGCACACAAATATTTGTCTTGTGCGGGGATCGATACCGCGACATCGGAGTCAAAGTGGCCATTGCTAACCATTCGACCACCGAGATTGTCACTCGTCGTCGATGACACGACACCTCGCAACCATAGGTGACAGTTCGTTCATTTTTTTTTTCAGTCTTGTATAACTTAATTTTTTTTTTATACTACGTTGGTGACAGACAAGCATACGGCCCGCCTGATGTGAAGCGGTTACCGTAGCCATATTAACGCTCGCAACATAAAATATCGCTGGCGCGCCGCCACCCCCTGCTGCCAACGCAGCATCTCCTTCTCTTTTAGTGACCTCACTCACTCGCAGGAACACAACAACTCTCAAGGAACTTGTTATTTGGCTGCGATATTCTGTGAGGTGGAGGTACATTCCCCAGTCGGGTAGCTTACAATTCCGCTCCCTACCTCTCTTTTTGCCAGAGCTTCGTTTGTCAGTCAGCAGGGTGCACCGCGTGCAGGTGAAGTTGGCTTTGATTCTAAGATGTTGATGAACCACTTACACGGTGTAAGTGGTTCCTCAATCTCGGAAGTTTTGGGGTGTAAGTTACACCCCAAAACTTCCGAGAGAAAAAGAGTCCGCAACACTTGCCATTATGGCTCCTATTTGAGAATTTAAATTAGATACATTTTTTAGAATATAGACACAGTATATGTAATGGTACTACATACACAATATGGCCACTACCTGCCGCTCTCTCGTAACGACCTCACCTCCCATCTGAGACAAATCTGGAACAGTTGCACCATGCACACACGCTCATTCCCGCTCTGTACAGACGTCATTTTTTATGTAATAGTGAACAACGCGACACTTGTATGGAGTGGCCGGACTGTGATATAGACTTTCTAACTATTACTCTATAAGTACTATAGTTGGGCCTATCCCTTTATTACCAATACCCACTACAAATGAGTTATTGTTTCCTCAGGCGCGGTTAACTTAAACAACACTTATCGGTTGTGAAACGGCACTGGGATGGGTTAACAAATATTACTCATGAAGCTAAAATTACAGAAGACATTACTATAGGAATACGCCTCAATTGCTTATCATTACTTTTCCTTTTAAAAAACTGTGTCAGATGCCCTTTTTTGGCGTTTACACGGACCGATTTATTTCTTTTTTTTTTTACAAGCTTTTATGTAATTTCACTGCGATGTTTGTAATGAAATCTTTCAAGTTAAAGACTGACTTTATAGTGTCCAATTGAGCTGAAATTTGGTGCATCGGTCGTTTGGTTTTTGTAACAATGCGCATAAATGCCACCACTTTTAATCTTCATATTGCCACCGCCATATAATGGCGAATTATAATTTCCACGTTACTCGTATGATATAGACATCACATGACGGATAGATCACGGAGCTTGATGAGCAAAATACAGATTACATATTTATAAACAACGAATAAAAGCACTTTTATAATTTTTTCTTGTATTAATACTGCAGTAGTAATACAAGACCACCCTCTTCTGCCCCCCTAGCCAAGTGTAATACGTAGCGTAATGAACGTTCGATAGATCACGTGACATTTGTCAATTCGAACATTTTAGTATGAGCTCCACAGTTCAAATAGCGATCGCTACTTTGCAAACTGCCATTTGGCTAGCCCCCCTGGTCCCCTAGCCAAGATTAATTTGTCTCGTAACGAACGCTAACTTATGATAAAGAACTCATACTAACTATTCACTGCAGTCCCGGTGATAATACAACTTACAACATTGGAACTCATCATCAGGTCATTTTAGTCTCCACGACCCTCTCTCGTCCGTCCCAGACAGAAGGAGGATTTGGCCTACACTCCCCACGCTGGCCTTTAATAATATATTTCCCTTAGTCGCCTTGTACGACATTCACGGATAGAGACGGAGTGATTCTATTCCAGTCTGCCAAGAACCACAGGGCAACATTGGAACTCACACCGAATTTAATCAGAAGAAATTATAGTATGCGTAGGAAGCTTTAAAATTTGATTTCCCCTCTTGGCAAATAAGGTATAAAAAGCTTATGGCGTCATCGTATGGTCGTGCTTCGGAGGGCACGATAAGCCGTCGATCCCGGCTGTTGTCATTAGATGACAGCCGTTAATCTGAGTCAGTGGCCTTTACGCGGTTTGATAACACTGGCCCCTGCCAACCCGCAGTTAAGCAGCGTGGTGGAATCAGTCAGACAGTCATTAAGCCAAATCAGTGGTCTTTAGGTGGCTTGAAAACACTGGCCTCCGCCGAGTCGTTGAGTAACGTGGTGGAGTGTACTCTAAAACCCCTTCAATTGAGGGGAAGCCCATATGCCAGTAGTGGGATGAATATGGGTTGACATTGACGTCGGGTGGCAGACAAGAATTACAATGGATTTTTTGCTGCCAATGCAGCATCTCCTTCCTTTCTGGTGACCTCACTCACTCGCAGGAACACAACAACCCTCAAGGGAATTGTTATTTGGTTGCGGTATTCTGTGAGGTGGAGGTACATTCCCCAGTCGGGTAGACTTATATAGCGTAATTACGCTCCCTACCTCTCTTTTCGCCAGAGCTTCGTTTGTCAGTCAGCAGGGTGCACCGCGTGCTTGCAGGTGAAGATGGCTTTGATTCTCAAAGATGTTGATGAACCATATACACCCCATTATATATTCGATGAATCTTAATGTAGGTACAAAGGATATCCAGCAGAGGGCGTCCTTCGGTTTAAAAAAACATTGTAATGCTGACTGGATAGATTTTTCACGTGTACGATAAATCGTCACGTGTAAACCGCACCATAAAGACTCAACAAGTCATAAAACTAACAATTTTGCTGTTAGGACACTGCAATTAAAATCATATGTTTATAGCATTACGGTCTATAATGAACGATTTAATAACCATGTGCAGGGATGTGCAACACACTTGTCAAGCCTGTTACACTAAATTCATACTTATGTCTTTGGTAATAAGAATTGTAGAGAGTGTAATTGTTATTTTGCAACGTGTTGCATAATTAACGCACCTACAATATGGTCACCTTTGGACACACGTTTACCTATTTCTACTTTTAGAGTTATCTATGGTTGTTAGGGTTGCCAGTTTTATTTATTTTTTTAAATATGCTATAAAATATGTTTTATTTTTTAATGACTAGCCATCTCTTAAGACTTTTAATTCCTTATTTGCCATATTGCTGTCTCTCACATTTCTAAGAGGGGAAGTCAAATTTCAAAAGCTTCCTACTCCTACTAATTTCTTCTGATTAAATTCGTTGTGAGTTCCAAGGCAGCCGTAGTTTTACCCCGGGACTGCAATGGACTTCACTGTTCATTGCCTTTTTTGTCGGTCGCCGCTGTTAATATTTGCTACACAGGAGATACAGTAGTGGGAATGTGTGGTGAGCCCCCCGTCCCGTTATGCTATAAAAATATGGTACACTTCAAAAAATTTATCAATAAATTAAGCTTGTCGTTGCCAAAAAATAAAAATAACGAATCTTACTGCACCCAATTATAGGAGCCTTCAAGAACAGAGCCAATTTTTCCCTTACAAGGCTGGCAACGGTTTGGTGACCCCATGGTGTTGCTGATTTCTATGGGCGGTGGTGATTAGTTTCCATCAGATGATTGGCCGTGTGTTTTCCGGCAGACTAGAATAGAATCACTCCGTCTCTTCCCGTGGATGTCGTACAAGGCGACTAAGGGTAATACATTATAAAACATCGATCAGGCCTCCCCAATCCGTCTGGCCAGCATGGGGAGTGTAGGCCAAATCCTCCTGTCTATGACGGACGAGAGAGGGTCGTGCTCCTGTAGTGGAGACTAAATGACCTGATGATGATGAGGTGACCCACATTCTCACTTGCTCCCTCTCATATAAAATTCAATTAATTTTCAAATCTGATTAGTTAATTTTATTGTAGATCTGATTAGTAAATTTGCATGTAAATTTATATAACGAAAGATGTGAGCGACTCTTAAATGTAACACCTATTTATTTTTACCATGTTTATCGCAAATAAAGATATCTTATTCTAGAGGAGAGGTTTTTGTTCAGCAGTAGACGAATACGAGCTGAGATGATGATCTATTCCAGAGGTTCCCAATTTCTTTTTGCCACGGAACTGATCTAATTGATTATACTTTTCCTACCTAGGGGAACCCTAGCAGCTATAATTATTATATAGGGCTTAACTACTCATTTTTTTTTCGACGAATATTTTGTTAATTTTTAGACGGATCGCGGAACACTTGTTACGGTAACCGCTTCACATCAGACGGGCCGTATGTTTGTCTGCCAGAAACGTAGAATAATAATAAAAAAAAAACTTTCACTTTTCGACGACGATTCGAATCGACGAGCCCGGTGGTCGAGTGGTTAGCAATGGCCACTTTGACTCCGATGTCGCCGGTTCGATCCCCGTACGTGACAAACGTTTGTTTTTTTTTTATTATTATTCTACGTTTCTGGCAGACAAACATACGGCCCGTCTGATGTGAAGCGGTTACCGTAACCGTATTAACGCTCGCAACATAATATATCACTTGCGCGCCACCACCCCCGCTGCCAACGCAGCATCTCCTTCTTTTCTGGTGACCTCACTCACTCGCAGGAACACAACCCTCAAGGGAATTGTTATTTGGCTGCGGTATTCTGTGAGGTGGAGGTACATTCCCCAGTTGGGTAGCTTACAATTACGCTCCCTGCCTCTCTTTTCGCCAGAGCTTCGTTTGACAGTCAGCAGGGTGCACCACGTGCAGGTGAAGTTGGCTTTGGTTCAAAGATATTGATAAACCACTTACACCCCGAAATTTGTGCATGAACATTTCTTTTTGTCTTGGTCGAGGTGTTTTCTATGTATTATAAGTATGTATTAACAAAAAAAAATGTATTTAAGTATATTTATCAGTTGCCTAGTACCCACAGTACAAGCTTTGCGCTTAATTTGGGGCGCTGTGTAAATTGTTCAGAAATATTTATTTATTTATTATTATTTTATATTAGCGAGCCGAAATACAAGGTATAATTTTAAAGACTGGTCAAATTGATAGAGGCGTTTGTGTAGCTGGTTCTGATCACGAAACAAAAAAAAACTCCTTGAAAATTATCAAAACTCGTATATGGCTACGGTAACCGCTTCACATCAGGCGGGCCGTATGCTTGTCTGCCACCCTACGTAGTAATAAAAAAAAATACACCCTTCATAGTACAATGCTATATATTATAGTACGATTGGCAACCCTAAGGGCCTGGATGTTTAATCTGATAAATATGTATTAAGTGTTTAACTTGTATTGAATAAAGTACCTCATACCTATGCCAATACTAGCAAATGGGGAAGTCTTACATATAAATTAAAATAACTAGTCGTCCGCCCCGAGCAGAGACCTCGCGATTGTTCTCGAATCAATTTCAATATGGCAACAAGAGCATATTTGTGTGCTGCTCTGCTGGGGAAGGAAATACCTCCACCTCAAAGAACACTAATAAATAAATATTTCTAGACAATTTACACAGCGCCATCTAGTCCCAAATTAAGCACAAAGCTTGTGTTATGGGTACTAGACACCTGATAAAAGTATGTACTTAAATATATGTTTTTTTGTAAATATATACATATAATACATAGAAAACAACCAGACTGAGACAAACAGACATGTTCATGCACATAAATGTTTGTCTTGTGCAGGGATCGAACCCCAGAGGTCGGAGTCAAAGTGACCATTGCTAACCATTCGACCATCGAGCTCGTCAACACGAACGAACGAACACTGCAGCTAAATAACAATTCCCTTGGGGATTATTGCGAGTGAGTGAGATCACCAGAAAGGAACGAATTGTTCCGTTGGTAGCGGGAGTGCCGGTGCGCGAGCTATCATACTGCGAGCGTTAATATGGCTACGGTAACCACTTCGCATCAGGCGGGCTTGTCTGCCACCCGACGTAGACTAAAAAAAACTGCCGGCCGAGATTTTACCAGGATACTACGGCACGGAGTTCTTCAACAAGACAATTAAATTTAAAAACTCCCCGATCTTCTAGTCTAGTCAAGCTCTTTCATTTGATTCCCATATTGAAGGAGTTGTGAAAAAAGTATATTTAATTCGCTTTTTTTGTGGTGGTGGCTATCTTGGATTTGAAATTTATCATAGTGTATAGTATTCTACTAGTGAAGCTCTTTCATTTGATACCAATATTGAAGGAGTTATGAAAAAATATGTAATCCGTCATTTTGGGGCGGCGGCCATCTTGGACCTATTTTCATCACAATTAAGAACTAAGAACACTCACTACTACTACTACTAATTCACCTTTAAGATGAAAAAAAATAACAATCGGTTCGTCCGTTCGGGAACTACAATGCCACAGGCAGACACAAACAAACATACAGACACGTCAAACCTATAACATCCCGTCGTTTTTACGTCAGTGTTTTTTATTGAGGCAAGGATTAAATTTTATCCCAAGGATAATATTTCATCATCGTCGTCTACCCTCACTTATCCACTGCTGGGAGACGGGTGTCCCCTCAATTGAAGGATGTCAGTTATGGCGGAGGCCAGTGTTTTCAATCCGCCTAAAGGCCACTGACTTAAGCTTAACGACTGTCATCTAATGACAAAAGCCGTGACCTATGGCTTAACATGCCCTCCGAAGCACGGAAGACCTCGAGATAATATAAACCCATCCGTGGACAGGCTACAGTCGTCGTTGCTTAACTTGCGTATTCGATTAGACTGACACGCGCAACGACGCTATCGATCTCCTTTACTATTTATATGGTTATTATTGCTATTGTTCGGTTTTACAGTCGTAGCACGGGAGAATGTCTTAACATAAACCACAAGGGTTCTGTAGTTGAGTGGAGCGAGCGCGAGTGGGTTCCGCTGCTCCAGCGGAACCCTTATATACGCCGAAAGGTCACTTTTGGAAATGAATAGGCTCCAAAACCACTGAACCTTGAACTGAAAGACATGCTTGAGGTTATTATTCCTTGAGGAATGATCATCAAATATATTTTCCATTGAAATCAATGGAAAGCATACACTCAGCGAATCTATTCGCTCCACTCAACCTCGATTTCGGCCCCGTGGGCTACTAATCCGGACTAGTTATGATAGGACTAAAAAAAGATTAACGAGTTCTAACAGAATTTTTTTCTTTGTTACAGATCAACAAATCGGGTCTCAAAGCCACACCCTGGCTGCTCCAAACCAACCCCTCGCTAACTACCCATCTGGCGATGCTAATACAACTCATCCCCCATCACATCCACCCTCAACTATTAAACCAAACATTTTAGACACAAAACAAAATGAAAATCGTAGTAAAATTAACGAGACACCATTGTCTACGGTGTCGAAAGCTTCATCTAAATCCGAGGACGATTTTGACGTGAACGAGTACTTCGCAAGGCTTCAAGGAACGAGATATGTCAGCGCACCAATCAATAGTCTTCTTAAAGAAGATAAAAACGCTAATCTTGAAGCTGTCGAAGATAACTTGGAAGAAATAAATTTAAATGAGTCGGATAGACAAGACGTGCAGCAGAGTTTAACGGCGGATATCGCTCAGAATTTCTCCCAACTGCCAACAGTTTTGCCTCAAGTAGCCAGTGCTGTTTTTAGCTCTTTCTCCAATATGCTTAGTATGAAGAGTAGGGAGCAAACGCCTGATGATGCAAAAATAAGTAGTGGTTATCAAGATTTCAATAGAGCTCAGGAGGTAGGAGTACCGTTGATGGGCGTTGATGAGCCAGTTAAAGAAGTTGCGCCGCCGCCCAAGGAACCTCCTGTTATTGGTGAGTATTGCTTATAAACTCTTATAGATAATAATATATATGATAGATAATATGTATCATTGTTTATCTATCTCTTACCGATTGTTCTTTCAATTGGTAAGAGATAGAATAGATTAAAGAAAAATTGGTTAGAAGTCTATCACCCAGTTTCGCAATTTTTAACTGGTCATGGCAATTTTAGGGCTAAACTCTTTTCGTTTAAATTAGTGCCGTCGCCCTTATGCGAATGTTCTACCGCAAATCATGAATTCGATCAAATCAAACAGCACACCATGTTCTCTGGGAGTGTGATCTTTGGCGGCGGGAGCCGAAGTACATGTTGAATTCTTTGCATGCCACATCCGGGGTAGTATACTATTCTGATTTGGTAGCAACAAGGTAGAATTACCAAGCGTTCAGACACGATTTTGCAATTAATATTATTGGAATCGATGTGTTAGGTAACAACTCATTGTTTTAGGTCCCCAATAGTGTTAGATACATAATATCCGTAGTGCACGGCAGTTGAGCTTCACTTGACTAGCCATCTCTTTAAGCTTTTAATGCCTTATTTGTCATATTTACTGTCTGTCACATTGCTAAGAGGGGAGGTCAAATTCCAAAAGCTTCCTACTCCTAATAATTTCTTGTGATTAAATTTTAGTCCCGGGACTGCATTGGACTTCACTGTTCATTGCTTTTTTTCGCGGTCGTCGCTGTTAATCCTGGCTACACAGGAGACAGTGGTGGGAATATGTGGTGGGCCCCCGTACATGAAACGAATATGTGAATCCACTATTAAACCACCCCAACATTAAATTTTAGATATAAATCTTATAACTCACCATCTATATCAGGGGTTTCCAAACTACGGGCCAAATGCGACCTGCCAGTGCCATCAACCCTGCCCGAGACAGTGACTCTTAACAAGACTAGTGTCATCAATCTGGCTTACGGCAACGAATGTTTTACTGATTACCGCTTCTCATCAGGCGGGCCATTTTTTTTTAAACTACGTCAAATGGCAGACAAGCATACGGCGCGCCTGATGTGAAGCGGTTACCGTAGCTTTATTAACGCTCGCAATATGAAATATACACTCACTCGCAGGAACACATCAAACCTCAAAGGAATTGTTATTTGGCTGCGGTATTCTGTGAGGGGTCGGTACTTGCCCAGGCGGGCAGTATTCAAATATGCTGTGCCCTATCTCTCTTTTGCCCAGAGCCTCTTTCGCTGGTCGGCAGGGGCCACCACGTAAGTCTATAGTAATAAATAAATAAATAAATATTTCTGGACAATTTACACAGCGTCATCTAGTCCCAAATTAAGCGCAAAGCTTGTGTTATGGGTACTAGACAACTGATAAATGTACTTAAATTCATTTTTTTTTGTAAATACATACTTATAATACATAGAAAACACCCAGACCAAGACAAACAGACATGTTCATGTACACAATGTTTGTTTTGTGTAGGCATCGAACCTGCGACCTCGGAGTCAAAGTGGCCATTGCTAACCTTTCGACCACCGAGCTCGTCAACTAATAATGTTTTGTTTCTCTCAAATAAACACTGAAGTCGATGAGCATTTGCTTAGTACATAATGTAACTGGTAACTTTGGGAGGTTCTCACGGCATGCTCGACGTACGCGTGACCTCTGCGCCCTACGCCATTTTGACACAAGCAACGTATTTAACAGTATGTGACAATCGACGCATATGTTAATATATGATATGTAGGTTCTTATTGATTTAAGGTTCTGATTGATTTTCAATCAGAATACTTTCTTTTTTTTATAGTGCGACGGGTGGCAGGCAAGCATACGGCCCGCCTGATGTGAAGCGGTTACCATAGCCATATTAACGCACGCAACATAAAATATCGCTCGCGCGCCGCCACCCCCGCTGCCATCGCAGCATCGCCTTCCTTCCTGATAACCTCACTCACTCGTAGGAACACAACAACCCTCAATGGAATTGTTATGTGGCTGCGGTGTTCTGTGAGATGGAGGTACAATCCCCAGTCGGGTAGCTTACAATTATGCTCCCTACCTCTCTTTTCGCCAGAGCTTCGTTTGTCAGTTAGCAGGGTGCACCAATAAAAACAAAGAGAAATAAGCGAGCGTAAAAAAATAGCGAGAATGTTCAATTTCCCAATACATAGGTCACAAAATATTTATCGCAATACAGGTTGCATACTATACATGCACAAAGCTTTATATTTCACGTAACTTTTCTTGTTTTGCGTAACAGCAAAATAATTCCTGAACACACAAAGTGAACCGAGTTAACTCACTGTATTTACCTGTGCTGTGACGTCACTAAGGTCGGTTTTAATTGCTGACCTAATCTGTTGCAGTATATTACACGTGCAATTCTTCCGGATTTTTTGCTGCGTATGCTATTATCATTGAGGAACACGATAGCGTCGTAATGCGTGTCAGCAGCCTGGCCGTGGATAGTTTTTTTTTATACCACTAAAGAAGCAATATCTACTCTCTCATTCGATCGTACTTTTTGAATGGTACAACTAAATTAAAACTTGGCCATTATGTTGCTTCAAAGGTGCTCACGCAGGGCTGCCCCCAGGGTTCAGTGTTGGGACCGTATCTCTGGAATATCGGTTTTGATGATTTTTTTAGCCTACCCTTACCGGAAGGGTGCTCGTTAACTGGTTACGCTGACGATGGTCTCTTATTAATCAATGCTAATTCAAGATCTAGCATAGAGAAACTAGCCAACGCTAGCCTAGGCTTAATTTCAGATTGGGGTTATCGTAATCGTCTCGATTTTGCGCCACATAAAACATATCAACTCTTGCTTAAGGGAAATTTACAGGTTTCACCGCGATTTCATTTTAATGGAGTATCAATTGCTAATAGAAGTTCGGTTTGTTACTTGGGTTTGCTTTTGGATAGAAATTTTAATTATATCGAGCACATGAAGCAAGTAGGTGAAAAAGCGAAAAAGAATTTCTATGCCTTAACACGAATTTCTACCTCTACGTGGGGATTAACTTTCAAAACGTTAAAAATTATTTATACCGCCACATACTTAGGATGTGTTACGTACGGTTCACCTGCGTGGGCAGATAGGGCTACTATAGGTGCAGCACGTCGTAAATTGCTTCAAAGCCAGCGCCTTGCTCTGATATTTTTATGTAAGTCGTATAGAACTGTAAGCACCGAGGCACTACCCGTGCTAGCAGGTGTGTTACCAGTAGACTTAGAAGTACAACGCCGCGCTTCAATGTACTATACATCTAAAAATATGGTCCCTGATTTCTTGAAAACTCGTGATCGTGAAAAAATAGTTAGACTGTTTAAACCTATTAATGAAGTATTTGAAACATTGCTGTCTGAATGGCAGGAAAGGTGGGAAACTTCTACCAAAGGACGCCACTTGTATCTGTTCTTTCATACGGTAAGAGATAGATTAAAGAAAAAGTGGTTAGAAGTTGACCACCCCGTTGCGCAATTTTTAACTGGACATGGCAATTTTAAGGCAAAACTCTTTTCGTTTAAATTAGTGCCGTCGCCCTTATGCGAGTGTTCTACTGCTAATTCTGAATTCGATCAAACAGCACACCATGTTCTCTGGGAGTGTGATCTTTGGCGGCGGGAGCGGGATGACATGTTGAATTCATTGCAAGTTGCATCCGGGGTAGTATACTATTAAGATTTGGTAGCAACAAGGGAGAATTACCAAGCGTTCAGACGATTTTGCAATTCTTATTATTGGAATCGATGTGTTAGGTAACAACTCAATGTTTTAGGTCCCCAATAGTGTTAGAAACTTAAAATCCGTGGTGCACGGCAGTTGAGCTTCACTTGACTAGCCATCTCTTTAGGCTTTTAATGCCTTATTTGCCATATTGCTGTCTCTCACATTGCTAAGAGGGGAAGTCAAATTCCAAAAGCTTCCTACTCCTACTAATTTCTTCTGATTAAATTCGTTGTGAGTTCCAAGACAGCCGTAGTTTTACCCCCGGGACTGCAATGGACTTCATTGTTCATTGCCTTTTTTGGCGGTCGCCGCTGTTAATCCTGGCTACACAGGAGACACAGTGGTGGGAATGTGTGGTGGGCCCCCGTCCCATTATACCACTAAAGAGGAAAACAAGCTCACGGCCGGCATATTGAAACGCAACTACCGCAGCCTATGAACGCATGTAACACCAGGAGCATCACACGCGCGTTGGCGACCCTGTAAAAACCTCTTCAGGCCCTTTTTGAAGAACCCCATGCTGTAGTCTCCTGGGAAAACCTCGCCAGTTCATTCCACAACTTGACAGTACGCGGGAGAAAACTTCTCTGGAAGCGCACAATACGCGACCACTTAGGCTATTTTTTATCCCGGGCTCCTCAATGTTTGAGATCCCCAATAAGGTTAGATATTTAAAATCCGCGGTGCACGGCAGTTGATCTTCACTTGACTAACCATTTCTTTAGGCTTTTAATGCCTGATTTGCCATATTGCTGTTGTCTCACATTGCTAAGACCCCTTTTAGCAATGTGAGAGAAAGCTTAAGTAAATTCCAAAAGCTTGATACTCTTACTAATTTCTTCTGATTAAATTCGTTGTGAGTTCCAAGGTAGGTGTAGTTTTTCCCCCGGGACTGCAACGGACTTCACTGTTCATTGTCTTTTTTGGCGGTCGCCGCTGTTAATCCTGGCTACACAGAAGACAGAGTGGTGGGAATGTGTGGTGGGCCGCCGTCTTGTTAAAATCTCGTGCTCCTCCGTTCTTTAGAGGTCCTTTAGGCGGCTTGAAAACACTGGCCTCCGCCAACCTGCAGTTGAGCAGCGTGGTGGAGTATACTCTAAACCTCGAGGGTCTTTTGGCAGCACTGTAGCGTAGGGTCCAATCATCTGTCAATTCATAGCATCTTGTCAAATGTCTTGTTGACGTCTTGTGTTGTCTTGTCGTCTTGAAGTTTCTCTGTCAAAAAATTCAGTACAATTTGACAATCTGGACCCGACGCCTACCTAGCGACATCTGGTGTCAGAAAAATATCAAACATCCCCATTGAGTGGAGAGCCGTATCCCAGCAGTGGGATGAGTAAGGGTTGCCAACAACGAGTAATATTCTTGCTAATAGGTTAAGCAAAAATTATCTACCAAAGCTTCGATCTCTCACGACCGGGATGTCGTAACAGAATAATAATCGTATCCAAATTACTATAATTGTGGTCGTTTGGCCGTCTGTCTGGTGATGGGTTCCGACACGCAGGATCCGTATTATGCAGTATTGTACATCATATAATGCTATAGTAATCATTGTCTGTTTGTCACACAAAAGAATAGTCATGGATAGTTTTTGGTTCCAATTAATTCTTATACTATAGTCAGATATATGCCATGTCATTTATGTTTGTTGAAATTAATGTAGTACTGTAGTCATGTAAGGATCCTGTTTTTCTTAAGATCAATGTACTAACTACATGAAATCAATAAATAAATATGAATATATCTAACAGACCTTGTTTTGTTGTGATGTAAGAAAAAATTTTAAAGAGATAATGTAATAAACGAGCTAATCCTAATTGTCTATTGTTTCAGGTATATCAAACTACCGAATCACAACGAGGAAGAAAGCATACGCTCAAATACCAGGACTTACTTCTAAAGATAATGCGCAAAGCTCAACTGCTTATCCACCGTTGACATACTCCAATGTACCACCTACGATGAGTCAAACTAATTTCCCATCTTATTTCACACCAACTGCAGCATCGGATATGCAAAACCCAACAGTAATGGCATTCAATGATCATATATTACAAGGAGAACATAAACAGAAGACACAAATTGATATAAAAATAATTGACGATAATCGTATATCCTCAGAAAATGTTCAAGAAACTCCTAGATCACTAACAGTTATAACTAATATTGAACCTAATTTGTATGAGACCAAAGCTCCTATTTCAGGAGTAATGGAAGAGAAAGTTGAGCATGCATTTTACGGTCATAGTAGTCAAATATCCCAACCAAATGCAGCTATAATTCCACCCCCACCGATGTTTTCTAATCTACCTAAAAGAGACAGTCAAAGTGCTGTGGGAAAAACTGTCTTACCGCCTTCCGTTGCAAGACGCATTTCGTCAAATCAACCAATAATTAAATCTAACACATCACAAACGCCAGTTTTTTCAGAAAACATATTTGTACCAACTATTGAACCTGCTATTGATAATCAAGCTATCTCCGCAGCAGTGTTAACACCGCCTAATCCTTTGCAAAGTGGATATCCACAGACGAAGGAACAGCATAATACAGCAACAATAAGTTTCGAGCCAGTATCACAGGTCACATTGACTAATGTGTCACAATTTACTGTACCGCAAAAATTACCAAACGTTGCTCCTCCAGTGGAACCAACTGCGGGTTTATCTTCATTCCCACCAAATGCCAACCAAGCATCAGTAATACCAAATATACCACCACCTCCAAAAACAATAAAACCGCCACTTACAGGTTCAGTGTCACGTACACCGTTGGTGCCATCAAATGTTTTCAAAGCTTCAGAGCCGCCGTTGTCTTCAATAAGTATTTTTACGCCTAACTTTTCCGAAGATAATGTTCAACAAACGTCGACATTCACTTCAAGTGCTCCGGATACACAGTCTTTAGGCATAAATATGCATGCAACACCAGGTTCATTACAATCACCAAGCTTACCATCACCGTCTAAAGATATGTTAAGGCCTTTGCCAGCAACTAATTCTCAATGGACATCAGGAACGAGTGTCCTATCGCCTGAATCATTAGCGACCAATATTTCAACAGTACCATATCACCCTTCAGTTTCAATTTCGCCTAGTTTGCCTCCGCCGCCTAAGAATATTTTTACTCCAATTGTGCCAAGTGATTCACCAGCATCATCAGCAAACGTTGTATTGTCGGAACAGTCTGCAACGAATATTTCGACCATGCCGATTAAACCTCCTTCAATACCAATAAACTTAGCACTTCCACCCAAGAATATATTCACGCCTGTAGAAAGTGATTCTACGGTCGACGCAACAAGAATCATAGAAATGTCAACAGCAAGTTTACCGTTGCCGCCAGCAAACATTTTCCAGCCGCAGTTGGCTTCGTCGAGTCTATTGCCACCTGTCACTGTTTTAACATCTCAACCAGCATTATCATCTTCAAATAATATCCAGAACTCATTAGCGGTTGAAGCAGCTGTTACCAGTGTTCAAATATCTCAAGCTAATTTGGTACAACCACCTACATTCTTCAATCCAACTACACTTCAAACTACAAATCAAACTCAAAATAGGTCTGAAGAAATTAAAGAAGTTGCACAACAAAATGTAATTGACCAATATTTAAATGCTTCAGTACAAGCTCCAAAATTGTTGGCTGAGCCTCCAAAAGTAACGGGAAATTTGAGTTACAGAATGACAAAAAAGAGACCTCAGTATTATTCAGGCCCTATTGAAGGATTTGGATCTATAAGTAACAATATTAAGCCGGTTATTCCTGAAGCAACACCTAGCACCTTCCAAGGTGCTTTATTTACTCCACCACAGCAAACTCAAGAAACTGTTGATCAGGAATTAGTTGCACCGAATATAGAACAAGCTACTGTACCATTTAGTTTACCAGTTAGCAGTTTTGCGTCATTTGATATAAGCAACCCTCCAGAAACAACGTATACTGAACCCAGTTATAATACAGCATTTGACCTGAGCCGGGAAACTACGGAATCTTACGAGGCTAAGCAAGAACCTAGAGGTTTTGGTATCATAGGTACATTGAAATCCAAGCTCACTTCTTTAGATATGAATAGGATCCAAAATAGCGTCACGACATTTTTTGATCCCGGATATAATGATATTAAAAAAGAAGATCGACAAACTAGACCTGAATATCAATCAGCTACGACGTCTAGTGCGTATAATCAGCAAGATAATTTAGGCATATTTATTGATCAACCAACTCAATCATATCAACAAAGCTATCAAAATTATCAACAACCGACTTACAATTACGGACAAAATAATCAGTATTATAATACTCAGGAATATAATTATCAACATCAAGAACAGTATCCTGATACGTATACAGATTATAATCAAAATGCTACTCCGATCACATACAGCGGTGGTATATCCTTAGATGTTACTCAACCATACCCCGCTACCGTCAATATTGGTGCAATCAATGCAATCAATATTCTTCAAGGTAGTGCAGTAAACGAAATGATACCGGGCAACGTTAATATGCTAACAGCTGAAAATATAAGAAGTGATCTACAAGTTACTGCTGCAAGTAATTCTAATGAAATTGCTCAAAGTAGTGTAAGCGGTAGTTCCCTAGAACCAATTCCAGCTGTTAGCAAAATGGAAACAAGCTTCTTCCCTAAACATTTTTACGATAGTCAAATTTCTACTACATCAGAAACGGTTCCAGAAACGGAAGAAATGGAACGAAACATTGGTATTAACTTCATGCTAAGTGAAGACGAAACAAAGGATGATAATGTAAATAGAGAAAGACATGACGGCGATGACACGGGTGAGGTGTTAATTAGATACAATACAGAACCAAAAGTAAATAGACAAACAGAAAATAGTCAAACTAATCTAGAGGATGCATTTACAAATTTTCCATTTGGAGTTGATAATAACAGAAATTCAATTTACTCAATTTCTAATTACACACAGGGTTTTGAGCACAACTCTATTTATACCCAAGGGACATCACAAAACAAATTAAACAATTCCTATTCAAACTTCATTTTCGATAATGACAATAGAGATAGAGATTTATTTCAAATATTACAAAATAGAGATGAGATTAATATGGCACCATTAACCGACAATTATCATGATAACATATCATCTATTTCAATATTTGACTCAACTAGTACTAGTGATCTATCAAGAGACATAATTAAAATTGAAGATACGATGAAGAGTGTTTCACTATATGAACTATCTAAAAACGTAGAAAGCTTATTTGAACGCGAAGCAAGTGCCACTATTAGCGAAAACGATACAGAAAACAGACCACTACTTGATGATAGTCAAGAAGAAGATAATGTATCAGATTTTAATATATGTGAAACTTGCAGAGAAGTGAACCAGCCAGAGGACGAAGATAAGGAATCAGATGATTTAACATCACAATTAATCGAAAATATAATAGCTCCCATTCAACTTTTAAATCCAGTAGAAGTTCCTCTTACAGAAAGCAATACTCCTGTAGATGATAGGATTGATTTTGATACGGAACAATGTGCAGAGATATCCAACATTGCTGAAGAAACGATTGAGACTATTCAAGTTCAGTCCGTTACCAAATTACTCGATGACGATGACGATTTGCCAATTGAACAAAGCAGTCTTGGTTGGAGCACAGATAATTTGATTACTACTTCGAAAGTCCCTGATCATGATTACACGTTCCATCTAGATTCAAATGCCGCTGGATTTTTTGGAGATAATTCATTATTTTTCGATAACATACCAAATAATGCAAGTGATGAAATAAAAGCTGAATTTAAAAATTCTCAAGAAGAACCACATCCTGTCTCGCTTCCGATTCCGCTGAGTATTCCTAGTGCTCCGCCTGTATCTGATGATGACTCAAAATCAGATGAAACTGGTGGCCTAGACGTACATTCCATCGAACAAGATGCTAATAAAGATTTTCCCTTATTTGAGGAATTCGTCATAGACCCGTCTGAAACAGACGATGACAAAATCGAGTTCAGAGAACGAGAAAGAAGTTCTGAAGATCCTATTTCAGATATAGATACGTTCACAAGCAGACTTGAAAGATTTCAGAAGATGGAAGAAGTAATTGGTGAAGGAAACGATGATGTGTCTGAGAGCCAAACGATAGTTCACCAAATTGATGCAGTGACTACTACCAGTCCCGCTATTACGATAGCTTCTTACTTCGATACAGGAAATTATGCAGTTGAGACTCACTATAAAAATTCCATCACATCCCCAATCAATCAAATAAGTATAGGATCGCCTAATATATCTATGCGAATTCCTCCTGGATTCGAAGATGAGTACCAAAGAAGAATGAGCGGTGTGTCCCAAGATTCAAATAAAAATGAACCTTATATTCCTGAAACGTCGACGCAAACTCGCGTAACTAGTACTACCACATATAGTAGTCCTCGAATAACTACAATAGATACGTTACCAAAAACGGACTTAAAGGAACAAATTCATGAAACTGTTGCAGATAAATTACCTCCATTTGTAACTTCATTTGGCATAAATAAAAAGGTTGAAGAAGGTCAATCTTTAGAACCAGTACATTCATCTATTCAAGATGTGACAAATATACCAATATTTGGTTTAAGTATTGTGAAAGACGAAGAAAAGAGTGTTGCAACGAAAACTTCAGAACCAGAAACAATTCAACAGACATTACCAGATCCTCTAAGTTTCTTCTCTTCTAGAGAAGAAACACCAAAACCAGAGGAAAATGAAAACAGTTTCAATAGATTAGCAAGTTATTTCACGACACCAACAAAAACCGACCCAGCGAAGTCTTTTTTTGAGTTAAGCCAGAGTCAAAATCATTACAGACACGCTTCAAATCAAAATGACAACCCTAAAGTTAATACGGATCACAAATCGATCGAGTTTAAAAGTAGTCTAAATACTAATGAAATGCCAAACATTCCTTACGATATAAATTTAATAAAAGATTTGACTTCAAGTCAAAATTTGAAAATCAATAAAGACCAAATAGTTAGAACTGTAAATTATTTCACAATTGAACATGATAATAGTCTTAATATAAAAGAAATTAAACTAAGTGAACCTGCTTATAAAGAAAATAATAATTACGCTAATAATGCAGACATAGGTGATAAAAATGAATTAGAGGAAACGAATGACGGGAGTCTTATTATAAAAAAATGTACGTATTGCTGTAACGCTATAGAAGTTGTTTTTAACAAAGAGTTTAAAGTTAGAAAAGCTATGGATAGTGACAGTAGTGAAGCTCGAAAAGAGAGCGTCGGTGGCGCAGAAGAGAGGAAAGACAGGGATGGTAGTATTAAGAGAGAAGTGACTGTCAATCTAGATAATGTTAACGAAGATGGAGGACTTGCTGTCCATATTGAGGTATTGTATAGTCTTGTTATAAAAACGCGCGGTAGCTTTTTGCGGAAAACGCATTGCAATTGACGCGTTTCGTAAAAATCTATGCACGGTAATTGCTTTATATGTAATAATATATAGAGTAGAGCGCGTCACGCGCAACGCGTCTTCTGCAGCGTGTGTCGAAAAAAGTGAACGCGTGCTTAAGAATACTCTAATATAGGTTTATGATCAGCCACCCTAACCAAGTGTAATTCGTAGCCTAACGAACGTTAGATAGATAACGTGACATTTGTCAATTCTCATACTAAAATGTTCGATTTTGACAAATGTCACGTGATCTATCTAACGTTCGTTACGCTACGAATTACACTTGGCTAGGGGGGCTGGGTTTTTTTATTAAAGAGGGGCAAATGAGCATGTGGGTCAGCTGGTGGAAAGCAATCACCACCGCCCATGGAGATCATCACGGGGTTGTCGAACCGTTCCCAACCTTTTAAGGGTAGAAAAAAAGATAGTTTTTTTTTAAATTTTATTGAACATGTAGTTCAAATTATTTTATACAAGTGTTTTTTTCTTCTTAGTTTAGGGCATTAATTTCAAATGTATATATACAAATTAATCTCTATTAACTCGGTCATCGCATCACACGTGAACGGCTGGACCGATTTCGCTGTTTCTTTTTATGTTGTATTTGTTATTGTCAGGTGAAAGGTCTAATATCTATAAAGACAAATATAAGAAAGTTGCACGGAAAATTAGAAAACTTAAGAAAACTGAACGACCATATTAACATTTCTAATGTAACTTTATGTCGTTCGACAGAACTGTCAGTCATTTGACAGATTGGGCGAAACTAATTCGAAATCAGTATTCATTGTTAAGAAGACAGTCTGTCGGGGTCAGATAGTTCTTAATAATTTCTAGACTATTTTCCTATACTCATCATCATCAGGTCATTTTTAGTCTCCACTACAGGAGCACGACCCTCTCTCGTCCGTCACAGACAGGAGGATTTGGCCTACACTCCCCACGCTGGCCAGACGGGTTGGTGAGGCCTGATCGATGTTTTATTATGTATTTCCCTTAGTCGCCTTGTACGACATCCACGGGAAGAGATGGAGTGATTCTATTCTAGTCTGCCGGAATCCACACGGCCTATTATTTATATATTGATATTATTACGCAACATATAAATGTAAACATTTATATTACATTTATTTAATACATTACGTATCTCTAATCACTACTGAACTTTTTTTAAAAAATAAATACATATAACACACAGAAAACGCCCAGACCAAGACAAACAGACATGTTCATGCACACAAATGTTTGTCATGTGCGGGGATCGAACCCACGACCTCGGAACCAAAGTGGCCATTGGTAGCCATTCGACCACCGGGCTCGACTTATTTATTATTTTATATAATTATTGTAACTATTAAATATAAATAATAATTATTAATTTTTTCAGAACCGTTCTTCAACTGAGTATGTTCCGGTCAAACATCATTGGTTCTATCGTGTGGATAATGAAAACAAGTCCATATGGAAGGGATTCTCCCTAGCTGACTCCCAGGCGCTAGAAGAGGCGTACAATAGCCGTAAGTATGACCCTCAGAATTTACTAATGCAAGATCCCAGGGCCGCCAGACGTGACTGATTTTCTGATGAACAAAATGTGCATGATTGAGTAGCGTTTGGGTGTACTATGATCATACAGTACGGCCACTCCCTGCCGCTCTCACTAGTCGACCTCACCTCCCCTCTGAGTCAGACGTGGAACCGTTTGCAATCGATGCCACAATGTGCGAATTGACGTCGCTCGTATTTTATTATGTAATTTTTAAACTCGCGATTTTTGTATGGAGTTGCCGGGGTTTGGTACCTTACAGATGTTTTAAAGCTCTCAAAAAAAAAATTATTTTTTTTGTACAAGACGGGTGGCAGACAAGCATATGAAGCGGTTGCTGTCGCCATATTAACGGTCGCTACATAAAATATCGCTCGCGCGCCGCCACCCCCACTGCCATCGCAGCATATCTTTCCTTTCTGGTGACCTCACTCACTCGCAGGAACACAACAACCCTCAAGGGAATTGTTATTTGGCTGCGGTAATCTGTGAGGTGGAGGTACAATAATAAATGTCACTTATATCCGCGACCTAAAAATAACGGGACGGGGGCCCATCACACATTCCCACCACACATTCCCACCACTGTATCTCCTGTGTAGCCAGGATTAACAGCGGCGACCGCCAAAAAAGGCAATGAACAGTGAAGTCCATTGCAGTTCCGGGGGTAAAACTACGGCTGCTTTGGAACTCACAACGAATTTAATCAGAAGAAATTAGTAGGAGTAGGAAGCTTTTGCAATTTGACTTATATTCGCGACCTGTCAATTCTGTACCAAGTGCCGTACCAACGCTGTACCCGCCATGGGACAGCGGCACGCGAAACGTTAAAGGGTCTGTAAAGTAATACTGCCGACCGGAAGTGTCTGGGAGTATTGATTACTGATTTTTAACGATATTGTGTAACATATATGTAAAAATTAGCTATCAGAATTTAAATGAGGTGAGTAGTGTTTTTACGTACCTTGATTACCTGATACCTGGAGAATGGCCGTCTGGCCAAGGTAGCAGGTAGTCATACGATCATAGTACACCCTAACACTACTCAATCATGCACATTTTGTTCATCAGAAAATGAGTGATGTCTGGCGGCCCTGGGATCTTCCTCTATACGGAATATTTACCACTACATTGACGAGCTTGGTGATCGAATAGCTAGCAGCGGCTACTTTAACCCCAAGGTCGCGGCTTAGATCTCCTTACATGACAAACATTTCTGCTCATAAACAAGTGTGTTTGTCTTAGTATGGGAGTTTTCTATGTATTATATGTACGTATTTAAAAAAAATGTATTTTAGTACAATATCAGTTATCTAGTACCCATAGTACAAGTTTTGCTTAGTTTGGGACTAGATGGCAGTGTGTAATTTGTCCAGGAATATTCATATATTCCCACTGCTGTAAATAAATAATAAATAAATATTGCCAGACAAATTACACAGCGCCATCCAGCCCCAAAGTAAGCGAAGCTTGTGTTATGGGTACTAGACAACTGATAAACATACGAAAATACATTTTTTTTTTTTTGTAAATACATACTTATGATACATAGAAAACACCCAGACCAAGACAAACAGACATGTTTATGAGCACTAATGTTTGTCATGTAAGGAGATCGAAGCCGCGTCTGTGTCTCTGACTCCAAAAAGGTGAACCAATGAACAATGAAGTCCACTGCAGTCCCAGGGGTAAAACTAAGGCTGCGTTTTTTTTTAATATGGTCGGTCAAAATGCCTGATGGAAAGGACAAGTGAAGACTAAATGTGAGGACCACCATCACTGCGATTAACGCAGCGCTGGCGGTCCACCCTTGACGACCCATGTAAGTATTTCTTCACGCTTCGTCTAAACGACCCTGGGTTATAAGGAAGAGGGAAAAACGTGTGCCGGCAGTGAATTCCACAACGCTATGGTTCGGCGGAGAAATGAGTTGTCGAAGTTTTTGGTGTGGGAAGGAACAACTGTATCGTATAAGGTTGGGATTTCAGACCAGCATGAGTAGAGTAAGGAGAAATGGAGGAGGGACCAGATTAAAGAGCTCTTCAGAACATTCCCCATGATAGATACGGTAGAGCAGTGTTCCGCAAAGTGTGTGCCGCGGCACACTAGTGTACCGTGGTCATTAGTTGGTGTGCCTCGGAAAAATAAGATTATCTCATTATATTAATATAGAACTGATGCAGTGAAAGGTGGCGCATGGCCCAGCGTGAGCGCCGATCGCTTATTTAAATACGTCAGCTGACGACCTTTCCACCAGCATAGAGGCAGCTGACGTTTTTATTTATTCAAAGTTGCATGTAAGCTATCATCTGGCAAATTTTCAAGTGAGAGGAAATCACTGAACGAAAAATTTTTTTTGCATGTTCGTGTGACCAGCTGACGTATAATCCACCACGGTACGGCCAGCTGACTTTTTTTTATCTTCGAACAATTGCGTTAACTATCATTTAACAAATTTTCAGTCGGGAGGAAATGACTGAAAACAATTTTTTTTTACGTAATTAAGATGCTGCCGCCGCTGTCCAAACCACCCACGGAGCGGCAGCTGACGTTTACCATACGGCATAATACAACTCTCTGAAGTATTTCACGAGTTATCGCTTGAGAGGAAATGACTGACAAAATTTACTATCTGACTCACGGATTAGATGTTACTTATGACGTTATCACGTAAAATTATCGTCCGTAATCTGACTACAGACTAGCAGTTTTTTTTTTTTGTTTTATTTCAGCAAACCTGAATGAGAATACGTTGGTGGCGACTGATGGAGGCAGGTACGACGTGAACATCGTCGGTAGACTGAGGGTCGCGGTCTACTGGACTGACAAGCCTACTAATGTGAGAAGGTAGGTCATTTTGAGATTACCAACCGACCCACTATTCACAGAATGTCCTGTTTTCTGTGACCGCGGTGGGTCTCATGCTCAGAAAATAATAAAACAAATGTCTAAACATGTAACATGAAGATGTGCAGTCACCTGCGACTTATGCACTCGAAGAAACTTCTACCAACGATGAAGTAACACCTCTTCTGTAGATGAACGCGCTGGATGGTTACCGTTGCTAAAAGTTACTACACCCATATTAAGTTGCTATTTTTTTGTACTACGTTGGGTGGCAGACAAGCATAAGGCCCGGTTGATGTGAAACTCGAAGAAACTTCTACCAACGATGAAGTAACACCTCTTCTGTAGATGAACGCGCTGGATGGTTACCGTTGCTAAAAGTTACTACACCCATATTAAGTTGCTATTTTTTTGTACTACGTCGGGTGGCAGACAAGCATAAGGCCCGGTTGATGTGAAGCGGCTACCATAGCCATATTAGCACTCGCAACTAAATAAAATAAAATCGCTCGCGCGCCGCCACCCCCACTGTCAACGCAGCATCTCCTTCCTTACTGGTGACCTCACTCACTCGGAGGAACACAACAACCCTCAAGCGAATTGTACATTCGCCAGTCGGGCAGCTTTCAATTTCGCTCCCTACCTCTCTTTTCGCCAGAGCTTCGTTTGTCAGTCAGCAGGGAGCACCGCGTGCAGGTGAAGTTGACTTTTGTTCAAACATAACATACAAACTACATAATACACACATAACATACATTATAATATTATACATATATAATGTTTATACTTCTTTTCCAGGTGCAGTTGGTTCTACAAAGGCAACATCGACGCTCGTTTCGTGCCGTATTCAGAGGCTGTAGCTGAAAAATTAGAGGTTTATTCCACAGCTTATATTTTTTTTTGTATTGCTGGGTGCCAACTGGTATACGGCCTGCATGTTGTAAAGCGGTTACCATAGTCATATAAACGTCCGCAATACAAAAAGTATAGTTGCGTTGGCTCACCCGCTGCTCATTTGCATTTGCTCACGTCTGACGAACTCACTCACTCGCAGGAACACATTAATTCCTAGGAGCATTATTATTCGGCCGCGGTATTCTGTGAAGTAGAGCTGCTTCCCTAGTCGAACTCTACATGATCCGACTATCTAACGAGGCTCTGGAGAAAAAGGTATCGCCAGAGCCTCGTTAGATAGTCGGCAGGGCGCGGTACGTGAGGTGAGGTTGACTTTGGCTCGAAAAAGTGGTCACAGCCAGTATCGCTGTGACCACTTTCAAAAAGAAATTAACAGAGCACTACTTTGCTGAAATTTGTTAATTATATTATTGTATATATTAATAAAATGTCAACATACATGTTTGCATATGTCGCCTTAGCCAAATCATGTTTCTACACTATTTTATTATTACACTATATATTACACTATTACTAACAAACTATGGATTTATACCGAAATAAATGTTTTTTTATTATTACACTATTGTTAAGGTTGGTAGGATGAAATCTCTTAAAGAGATAAGCTCACCCTTGTACACCTTGTTTAGACGGTTTTTTATGTAACCATGTTATATGCAATAAAGAATATATATATATAAATTATGCGCCACTTAATTACAGACCAAAAAAAGTTAAATAAAAGTTATGTATAATTTACTGTTTTAATATTCAGGAGGAGTACCGCCACGGTATAACTACTAATGAGTGGCACCGTCGGCTAATACTACCAAATAACGAATTGGTCGTGATGCACGGTCCCGCGGTCATGGTGCACCTGCTGCAGGGCCCCGGAACCGACGCCTTTGGATCCACTCCGGTAAGTCCCAACCGTGCTACCGAGTTGACCCGTTGCAATTTCCCGATATTTCCAGTCAGTGTCTACATAACAATTTACTAGCTGTGAAAATGAAATCTATCCGCGGAAACCGTACATTTTTCCGAGATAAAAAGGAGTTATGGCCGTGTGGTTTCCGGCAGACTAGAATAGAATCACTCCGTTTCTTCCCGTGGATGTCGTACAAGGCGACTAAGGGAAATACATTATCAAATATCGATCAGGCCTCTCCAACCCGTTTGGCCAGCGTGGGGAGTGTAGGCCAAATCCTCCTTCCGTCTAGGACGGACGAGAGAGGGTCGTGCTTCTGTAGTGGAGACTAAAATGGACCTGATGATGATGATAACTCAGGGTTCGGAGGGAACATTCACTGGCCTTGTATATATTTAAAATAATTAGAGGGAGGATAAATAACGCGGACATACTAGGTCTGTTAAATTTTTATGTTCCGAAAGAGTACATAGGGCGCCGGCGTCGGCCGTGTCTGCTAGTAGTGCCGCGCGGTAGGACTAACCTATTGAATGAAGCGCCGCTGACGCGCGCACTTCGCTCTCTTAACATGATACATGTGGACATTGATCTGTTTGCTTGTACTCTGAGTGAATTCACAAAGGTAGCATTGTGGATAAAATGTTATAAGATGACATAGTATTTAACTTATGTTCTTATATTTGTTATGTTGACATGGTACATATTTAAATATGGTATAATTTTGATTTTATGGCAAATTTTATGGATTTTATGAATTTGACTATTGTTACAGAATGACATTTCAGGTTATATTATTACTATTTAATTATTATTTTTTCATTTGACTTATTTTTATGACATTGTAGTGATTATTATTTTATGACAAAGGTGACTTGTTAAAAAATAACAGTAAAATGTATTATATTATTAATATTATGATTATAATTTTATGATTAATTTAATGATACTATCATAATAATTATGTGATTATGGTTTTGCTACACTGTCGCATTGGGCTGAAAGGCCTGTAAACATAATTATGTATGTGGATAAATAAATAAATAAATGATGATGATGATGATGATGATATGTGCTATACCAGACTATTGTAATCTATCTCTATGCCAAATATCATCCAGACACGTTCTGCCATTCTGACGTGATTGAGTAACAAACTTTCGCGTTTATAATAATAGTAAAAGATCCTTACGCTCTATTGTTCTCGTACAGCCGTCTATGGTATATTTTTAGTTTGTTAAATTCGTTATATTTCAAGTTAAGCAACGTCAACCAGAGCCTGTCCATGGATTTCTTTTTTGTTTTTTGTTTGTATTTTTTTGTTAATACATTGACATATGCTAATTATGTAGGCACTGACTATCCTTTTCCTAACCGATCTCCTAATTCCCAGCTGTTCTCCTTCGGCAAGCGTGTGTACCGTAACACGCCCAAGATTAAAATGTCAGCGGATCTACCAATCAAGATTGATCATTTAGTGCTTCTCGTACACGGAGCCGGAGAGTATAAGCATCAGAGAAAGAAAATCGTTAGTTGCTTCTGTATATGACGTATTACTTCTATCAGACGTAAGATATACGTCGCGTGGCAGGCAGGCATACGGCCCGCCTGATCTGAAGTGGTTGCCGTAGCTATATTAACGCTCGCAACATAACATATCGACTGCGGTATTCTCTGAGGTGTGGGTACTTCCTCAGTCGGGCAGCTTAAAAATACGCTATGCCCTACCTCTCTTTTCGCCAGAGCCTCGTTTGTCAGTCAGCTGGGAGCACCACGTGTAGGTGAGGTAGGCTTCGGTTCAAAGTTGTTGATGAACTACTTACACCCCTTATTGAATTGTTATTTGGCTGCGGTATTCTGTGAGGTGGAGGTACATTCCCCAGTCGGGTAGCTGACAATTACGCTCCCTACCTCTCTTTCGCCAGTCGGCAGGGTACACCACGTGCAGGTGCGGTTGGCTTTGGTTCAAAGATGTTAATGAACCACTTACATCCCAAATATATTTTATTTGAAGCCATGGTCACCCTAAAACTCCGTTTTTGCTTTAGGCAAATCGCTAAACAGCGAGCGTAGACACTGCCGACTCCATTTGTAATCAGACCAATTATACGATTTGTCTGCCACATATATATTTATCTATAGGGTACATGACAATTCTCTAAAATAGGCTATTTGACCAACATTTTTTTTCGATTTGATACGTAGGGACGTCTCCATAATATAACCATAGGTGAAAGAATTGCTTCGGTAGCACAAAAATCTTTAATGTTATGTAATTTGAAAATTACAATTTTGGACTATTCCGAAAGCGCTCCATACAAAAGACTACTGAGTTATGTCGTGCAAATCATTCCACGACAGCTATGTTAAATATTACTTTTATGTAATCAGTATCATAATAAAAGTTTTAGTATTTTTTATTACTTCTCCAATTGAAATATTATTTTTATCTAATCTCATACTGAAATTTACACATTAAAAAACTAAACACAGTATCTTAATGACAGTCTTTACGCACAAGCTATCAAAATAAATTTAAAAAGTTATTTTTCGATACAGCTCTTCTATGGACAACTGTATCGTAAAATAACTTTTTTACCATTTCGATACAGCTTCAGCCCTGGATACAGGTATTTTAAACAGGTTGCAATGCAAATACATTGCAACTTTGCAAAATTTTTCTACATAATCTGTGAACGCGGCGCCGCGTGGCGCGTCGCGCATGCGCACTACGCATACTCGATCTGCAAATGGATTTATAAGTAAGAATTATAGCTGTTAAATTAACTTCATGGTTGTATTTAAAATATTATTATCATATATTTCATGAGATTAGATAAAGTAGTGTATGAAACTGCACATAATTAGGTATTAAAATACTCGTGTGGTCTATTATAACATTCGCCTTCGGCTCATGTTATAAACTCACACTCTTATTTTAATAACCCTTATTATGCAATAGTTTCATAAACTACTATTTTATAATTTCATACTTTTAAAATGGACATTCTCGCCAAACTTTGATCGACCCTAAAATATTTCGGACGGAAGATATTAGAATGAAAGTTTACAGATCTTTATAGTTTTGTTAAATAATTTACACAGTTTTTGAACATTGTCAAATAGCCTATTGTATAAATAACTAATAAATTTTCAGCAATCAGCAATGCGTCCACGAGTTGTCCGCCGCGGATGGGATGAGGCCGAAATTGAGGATACGGAGCCGTCCAGTATCGACCATTTGTTGCTTCTCTGCCACGGCGTTGGCTCCGCGTGTGATATGCGCTTCCGGCCTGTAGAGGAAGTCGGTAAGTACCAACCCCAAATAAACTACTTAAAGGTCAAATAACAATTACCAAGCGTTCAGACGATTTTACAATACATTTTATGGGGTCGATGTGTTAGGTATCAGCTCATAGGTGTTGAATACTTGAAAATCCGCGGTGCAAGTCAGTTGAGCTTGTCCTTGGCATGTCAAGTGATTGACTAGCCATGTCTTTTAATGCCTTATTTGCCTTATTGCTGGCTCTAACATTGCCAAGAGAGGAAGTCAAATTCCAAAAGCTTTTAACTCTTGCTAATTACTTCATATTAAATGTGTTGTAAGTTCCAAAACAGCCGTAGTTTTACCCCTGGGACTGCAATGGACTTCATTGCTCATTGCCTTTTCTGGCCATTGCCGCTGTTAATCCTGGCTACACGTTTCGAGACGTAATTAATATCGGTCCGGCTATATTAAAGCCAAAAAATGCCCCGCATCGCTTCACTGCAAGGGCCTGTTAGTGTCTGCGTGAGTCGCAAACGCCCAGTGCATCTAACGTCCGCGATATACCCACACAAACATTGATAAAAATAATAAGTTGCCAGATGCTGCATTTTAAATCCAACTCACCTTTGTTTGGCTAATCTCTGAAACGACTGGACCAATCTTGACGTGGTTTTCATTGGTAGAGAGCTGTTGTTATGAGGAACATTTAGGCTACTTTAATTTTAGAAAAATAACGAAGGTCCCGCGCAAATTTTGTGTTTTTAAATTTTCAATCGCGGATAATATCTAAATAGCAAATAAAATTCATTCACTCATTAATTCATCCATTCTCTTTTCATTCATTCTTTTATGTATTTATTCATTCACTCATTCGTTCATTTATTCATTCATTCATTTATGATACTTTTATTTTAGTAAAATTAATTAGGATTCCGCACATGTTTTTTTAATTTTTGATTTACGTAATATATATCATCTATATATAATAGCTAATAATATTCATTCACTCATTCATTCACTCATTCTTTTATATATTTATTCATTCACTCATTCATTCGTTCATTCATATATCGTCTTAAATTATATAGTATAAAATTGTTTTTATTTTTCAGTGGATGACTTCAGAGCTACAAGCTTTCAGTTGCTTCAGTCGCATTACAGGAATTCATACGACAACGGCGTTGTCAACAGAGTCGAGGTGATATATATTTTTTTATATATGCAGACTAGCTGACCTGACAGACGTCCTGTCTAAACCTCACCCAGTATGCCCAGAATATCCCACCAAAGTTTCATTGCAATCGGATGAGCATAAAGCATAAATGCAATGCAAAGGCATAAAGGACATACAGACAAACATTCATTTTTATATATATAGATTACTAATATTAAAAGAATAATTACAATTAAAGAATAATTATAATTGAGGATGAGACGGTTCCGGCTGTTATCATTAAATGTCGTTAAGCCAAGTCAGTAATCGGCTTGAAAAGACTGGCCTCCGTCAACATGAAGCTGCCAGTGGTTTCAAGCCGCCCTAAGGCCACTGACTTGGCTTGACGACTGTCATCTAATGGCAACAGCCGGAACCGACGGCTTAACATGCCGTCCGAAGCAGGGATTGAAAACCGGTACAAATTTGGGTTCCGGTTCCTCATTTCGGTTTGTAAAAAGGTTCTTCTTTTCGGTACGGTTCCGGTTTCGGTTCCGGTTGGGTTCCGGTTCCACCGGAACCGGTTCTGAATAAAGGTTCTAATATACCGGTACGGAATTAAAGGTTCCTTAAGAAGGAGGGATACGTTCGACCGTGTCTGGCATATTTCTTCGTTCTTACAGCTGACAGTTAGCCTTCGATCAGGGATCGAATCAGGGATCAGGGCTACCCGACTGAGGAATAAATAAATATATATATCTGGACAATTTACACAGCGCCATCTAGTCCCAAATTAAGCGCAAAGCTTGTGTACTAGACAACTGAAAATGTACTTGAATACATACTTACAATACATAGAAAACACCCAGACCAAGACAAACAGACATGTTCATGCACACAAATGTTTGTCTTGTGCGGGAATCGAACCCGCGACCTCGGAGTCAAAGTGGCCATTGCTAACCATTCGACCACCGAACTCGTCGAATATACCTCCACCTCACAGAATACCGCAGCCAAATAACAATTCCCCTGAGGGTTGTTATTTTCCTGCGAGTGAGTGAGGTAACCAGAAAGGAAGGAGATGATGCGATGGTAGCGGGTGTGGCCGCGCCAGCGATGTTTTTCTCTAACCTACACTCTTTCACATCATTATTCATTCATTCACACTCATGAGTCGAGTAGTTGTAAAGTTTATAACTATAATTTGTAACTAATTACTATACCTACCTGAATGGTATGGCATTTTTTTTATTAAAATATTTAATAAAAATAAAAATATTTATTAAATATTTTAATTAAAAAATGTTGACGCAACGCGTGTGTGGTCGGCAATGTGCCAAAATGATTACGTCGTGACGGCGTAACGCGCCGCGTGTACGTGATCTATGTTTAATTCAAGTTCGGACAGGATTTAAAGAGGAACCTGTAAAATAAAGGTTTCGGTCCAGGTTCTACATTTAGGTTTCGGTTCCGGTTCGGGTTCTGGTATCAGAACCCCTAAGTACCGGTTCTTTACCGGTATTTTACAAACCTTTTCGATCCCTGGTCCGAAGCACGGAGGAGCTCGAGTAAATAAACCCATCCGTGGACAGGCTACGAATGACCTTGCTTAACTTCCGTGTTCGTGTAGACTCACACACGCAACGACGCCACGGAGCTTCTCTTATCTTGAATAGATCGGCCGAGGTGTAGCACGGAGGAGCTCGAAATAAATAAAAGTAATTTGTCCAGCATTATTTATTAGTTTTGATTTTGAAAATAAATATTTCCTCATCAGATTCTACCAATCTCGTGGCACTCGACACTGCACTCGGGCGAAACTGGCGTCGATCGTCGTCTAGCACAGATCACCCTGGACAGCATTCCTCGGCTGCGGAGCTTCACCAACGATACTGTCCTCGATGTACTGTTCTACACCAGCCCAGTCTTCTGCCAGGTAAGGCTCTAGACAGACAGACTGCATTTCAACTGCAATTCCACTGCAAATTTGCCGTTTGAACGCAGTTAGTACGACTGCAATGACTGCTAACCAACCGTACAGCTCGATTGGAGTCGGTTTGCAGTGGGCGTGCCGTTTC
Source organism: Hypsopygia costalis (assembly GCA_937001555.2). Lineage (NCBI taxonomy): Eukaryota > Metazoa > Arthropoda > Insecta > Lepidoptera > Pyralidae > Hypsopygia > Hypsopygia costalis. The sequence continues at coordinate 5,669,278 of OW443355.2, forward strand.
AACGACTGCATCCTGACTGCAAGCTAGCTGCACGGTCGACGTGCGGTCCTAATGCAGTTGGACCAACTGAACTGCAATTCCACTGCAGAAGTTGGTCAAACTGCAAGTTTGCAGTGGAATTGCAGTTGAAATGCAGTCCGTCTGTCTAGAGCCTAACATTGTAACAAACATCACCAAACACCTGGTATTCTTCACCATGTATCACCAATATCTTGGTACTGAATTGTCTTATTCCCTGGAACATTTTTTTTCATATGAGATGGGGGGTAAACGAGCATGTGGGTCACCTGATGGAAAGCAATCATGAACGCCCATGGAGATCAGCAACACCAAGAGGTCGCCGATCCGTTGGCAGCCTATACACCTTCTTTTCTTTCTCTCTGGTGACTTCACTTACTCGCAGAAACACAACGACCCTCAAGGGAATTGGCTGATTTATTTGGCTGCGGTATTCTGTGAGGTGGAAGGACATTCCCCAGTCGGGTAGCGTACAATTACGCTCCCTACCTCTCTTTTTGCCAGAGCTTCGTTTGTCAGTGAACAGGGTGCACCGCGTGCAGGTGAAGTTGGCTTTGATTCAAAGATGTTGATGAACCACTTACACCACCAACATTGAAATATAGATCACTAAAACCCTGTAATTTTTTACCGTATGGGGGGGGGGTTTTTGGAAATTTCACGTATTGATAGGCGCCGCCTATAAGTAAACAATTATTAAATAACAATGTTATATTTTCTCCCACAGACTATAATCGACACAGTGTGCGCGGAATTAAACAGAATATACAGCTTGTTCAAATCTCGTAACCCAGAGTTCACCGGAGGCATAACCCTCGGCGGTCACTCGCTTGGCAGCGTTATACTGTTTGATCTTCTGTGCCATCAGCCACCGGTAAGTATATAAAAACATATTGAAAAAACATTATTTGTCTCAGTTATGAATATGTATTAGTATTACTGACTCGCGCAACTTCGTCTGCGTGAGACAGAACGTTGAGAGTGAATTGTAAGCTTACTATTTGAAAGATTATAACGAGCCAATTTTAATATGCTAATACGGACTTTATTTTAGATCTTTTTAAGATGAATAATTCCGTCGTATATAATTGTTGCGTAACTTGAACCGTTTACGAAGCGCACGCAACGGAAGCTCTTAAAAGGAATATTTTTATCCCATCTTTGCAACATTTTTCATTGGTGTTCCGTTCCTATTGGTGGTAGCGTGATGTTATATAGCCTATAGCCTTCCTCGAAAAACAGGCTATCTAACACTAAAAGAATTTTTCAATTCGAATGAGTAGTTCCTGAGATTAGCGCGTTCAACCAAACAAACAAAGTCTTCAGCTTTATAATATTAGTATAGATATGTATCGAATAATATATATTTGTGCTTATTATTATTTGTTAAAGGCGCGTTTTCACAGTAATAGTTGGCTCGGATCGAGTACACTCCTACGAGTCGGCTTCATACGAGTGTACACGGAAAGTGGTACACACGATAGGAGTGCACTCGTATTGTGGTCATTTGTCTCCTTGCACAATCAAGATGCCGTCGACTGATTGGTTGTCCGCCATTTTGTTACCTTACTCGTATACGTGCTGGCTCGGGAAAGTAGGACGCGGTCCGAGGCGAGGCGAGACAGATCGGACGCCGTCGTTCGAGTGTGCTCGGATTACCGGTTGTCATAATACGAGTAGCGTCCGAGTAGGTATCCGAGTGTACTCGGTCCGAGCCAACTCTTACTGTGAGCAGATATCTTTTTTAATATAAGTTAATATTTTATACGCACAACTCTGCTTTGATTTTTAATAACATTTTTACCACCAGTCCTGTGACTAAAACTATTAAACAGGAGTGAGAGGCTTTTGGGATTTGGCTTCCTATCTTGCAGCCGTAGTTTTACCCCCGGAACTGCAATTGACTTCACTGTTCATTGCCTTTTTTGGCGGTCGCCGCTGTTAATCCTGGTTACACAGGAGACACAGTGGTGGGAATGTGTGGTGGGCCCCCGTCCCGTTCCCATCTTGGCAATGTGAGAGACAGCTATATAGCAAATTTATTATATATTCTTTATTACACATAAATTATTTACGGGCATATCTTCGACATACAAGATACAATTTTGTTTTTTTTTTCTAGCCCGATCCCACAGTGGACAAGCGGTACATGTCGGGTGTAGCGGGCACTGGACAGTCGGCAGTTCGATATCCGCTGTTAAAATTCTCGCCTACGTCTCTATACGCCCTTGGCAGTCCTATAGGTAAGATTAAAATTTATCCAATAATGGTGACGAGCTCGGTGGTCGAATGGTTAGCAATGGCCACTTTGACTCCGAGGTCGCGGGTTCGATCCCCGCACAAAAGAAAAACATTTCGATACCTCCAATTAACACTACGCCAACTCAAAACATACACACCGCTAATATGAGTTATACATTTACTTAGCGGTCTGTATTTGTCGATTTTGTTGTGTCTGTGTGTCTTTTATAAATATAATTCAGGTAGCATATGTTACTGAAGTAATGAATCGATTAGATGAAAAAAGAAAACTATCGAAATTTTAATTGGCGTAGTGTTCCTTGAAGGTATCGATTTGTGTGCATGAACATGTCTGTTTGTTTTGGTCTGGATGTTTTCTATGTATTATGAGTATGTATTTACAAAAAAAATGTATTTAAGTATATATATCAGTTGTCTAGTACCCATAACACAAGCTTTGCGCTTAATTTGGGACTAGATGGCGCTGTGTAAATTGTCCACAAATATTTATTTATTTATTTATGTTTGTGTATGTAGATATGCCGCTAAGCGTCAAAAATCAATGTGATATATCGTACACCCGTGTTGCCAACGCAGCAACTGCTTAACTGGTGATCTCACTCAGTCGCAGGAACACAACAACCCTCAAGGGAATTACTATTTGACTGCGGTCTGGCTGATTCTGTGAGGAGAAGGTACATCTCCAGTCGGGCAGCTTACAAAATAAGCTATGTAATCTATCTATCAGTCTGCATGGTGCACCACGTGTAGGTGAGTTTGACTTTGGTTCGAAGATGTTGAACCAATTACACCCCAAAAGTTTCCGTCTGTCATATATTTAGTATCATTTTCATATATTTAGTATCACTATTACTTTTGGGACGACGGCTGCACTATTTTCTGCAACGTAGATTACATAAGTAATATTGTATTTCCAGCAATGTTCGAATGCATCCGCGGCGTGGAATCCCTTGGCGGGGACTTCGCCCTGCCGACGTGCAGGAACTTCTTCAACATCTTCCACCCTTACGACCCCATCGCGTACAGAATCGAACCCCTCATCAATCCGCTGTTGAGAGACGTGAAGCCCTCTCAGATACCGCATCATAAGGGACGGAAGCGTATGCACTTAGGTACGTATTTTTCTCTTTTGATCTATTTACATAGAATAGAATCCTTTATTTATTTTTTTATAAGAGAGGGGGGCAAACGAGTATCTGGGTCACCTGATGGAAAGCAATCACCACCATGGAGATCAGCAACACCAAGCGGTCGCCGATGCATTGCCAGCCTTTTAAGGGAAATAAAGACTCTGTTCTTGAAGGCTCCCATGTCGTAGTTGTTCGGAAATGCCGCTGAGGGAAGTTGATTCCACAGTTTTACCGTTCGTGGTATAAATTGTCTTAGGAAACGTACTGTAGTAGATCGCCAGTTATCAAGATGATATGGATGGAATTGCTTAAATGTGGGTAAACAGGGTTACAACTAACATTAGTAGTTTGTTTGATCCATCACATTTGCCGGAAACATTTAGGCATGAAAATCTATATAAAAAAAATTGGTTGTCTGTGAAGTCGGTTTACGGACGATAATTTTACGTGATAACGTCCTAAGGAAACATCGGCCGATGGAGTGGAAGAGAGATAGATGCGTCTCAAGCCGAACGGTTTTGTCGATCGTACCTCTCTATCGCTTGATACGCACTCTCTTTTAAGAGAGGTAGGGAACGTATTTGTAAGCTACCCGACTGGGGAAGTACCTCCACCTCACGGAATACCGCAGCCAAATAACAAATCCCTTGAGGGTTGTTGTGTTCCTGCGAGTGAGTGAGGTCACCAGAAAGGAAGGAGATGCTGGGTTGGCAGCGGGGGTGACGGCGCGCGAGCGATATTTTATGTTGCGAGCGTTAATATGGCTACGGTAACCGCTTCACATCAGGTGGACCGTATGCTTGTCTGCCACCCGACGAAGCTCGGTGGCGTAGCGGTCAATGACGCGGCTTCGACACCAACGCTCGTGGGTTCGATTCCCACATAGGACAAACATTTGTGTGCATGAACATGTCTGTTTGTCTTAGTCTGGGTGTTTTCTATGTATCATAAATATGTATTTACAAAAAAAAATGTATTTACGTAAGTTTATCAGTTGTCTAGTACCCATAACACAAGCTTCGCTTACTTTGGTGCTAAATAGCGCTGTGTAATTTGTCTGACAATATTTATTATTATTTGTATCTCTTTTTAATCACGGGTCAAGCCCGGTCATTTGATAGGCGTGCGCGGAGATATGGATCCAACGCGTAGAGGCCCCTTTGAGAAGTTTGATGTAATGTTGTACGCCCGCCGTGACCCGCTCCAGGATATGTCAATGGAACGACATACCCATGAGCAGGTCTCGGCAGGCGTCGAGACTATTGCGAAGTGTGATGGAAAATAAATGGGCTATGGAGATGAGATCTGGGTGAACTTAATACCGGGCTATTACAGAAGAGGGACGGACGCCCGCCATAACTGCTTTTATTGCTAGTTATTTGCGGCAGGCGGTGGCTTGCCACTCACTAGATGGGCCCCCGAAATTCCAAGAAAACGGCCGGGGGCAACACCGGTGTGAGTGACTCAGGGATGTATGATAGGTGTGCTGCGCTTTCTCCGAAGTTACTCGCGGCGTGATGCCCTTTAACACTTCCACCCCTGGAGCATATAGCTCTAGCGGCTCCTCTCTGGACGGCCAATGCAGGCAAGCCAGAGCTAAGAGTCCTGCGGGCCTTCTTGTGTTTACACTCCGACCGATGAAGACACGTCGGATACGAAGGCCCTGACCGACTCTCTGCAGACTCGGGTCCGTGGTGTCGCTACTCACAACAGCTCGCCACACAAGCTGCCCTGCGGACTTATTATTATTATGATTATTAATAAAAAAAAAACGCTTGCACGCTCGGCTCAGGCGGAACGTGACAATGAGTCATGCTTTTTCGTGCGTGCAGCCGGCGTTCATCGGCCGATGTTTTCTTATGACGTTATCATCACGTAAAATAATCGTCGGTAAACCGACTTCACAGATAGCCACTTTTTTTTTACTCTTTTTTTTTATTCAGTGTTTTTTTTTCAGAACTTAAAGATACAATGGCCCGAGTGGGAGCGGATCTGAAACAGAAGTTGCTGGAGTCACTGAAATCGACTTGGTCTAATATGTGGAAGACGCAGCCGCCGCCTCACGACGGGCAGCTGGCGAAGGTACTTCGTCTTATATATTTCGTGTGATTGAATTTTGTATGGAGATAATAGATATGTAGCTGCAACACCAAACTGTGTCCCCTGATTTTGTTATCGTACGTTTTGAATTGCCTCCCTATGGAGGCAATTTTAAAGACGTTCACGTCAAAATAATTACTGTCATTATTTCCAGGTGGTTGAGGAAGAAATTGAGAAAGAACACCTGTGCGAGGACAGCAAGGAAGAAACTCAAAATTTAGTTATTGTAAGTTTTTTTCATACTACCCATTAAAGCATACGGTCCGCCTGATGTGAAGCGGTTACCGTAGCCATATTAACGCTCGCAACATAAAATATCGCTCGCGCGCCGTTACCCCCGCCGCCAACACAGTATCTCCTTCCAAGGTGAGGGGTTAATCATGAGAATGTGTGGTTAACCCGACCAGTTAAATTGTAAATTTGTGCTTGAATGAATGAATGAATGAAATCTTTATTTGCTCAGATAAAGGTACAAAGTGGTCTTATGAGATAAATACATAGCTTCATCTGCTACTTGAATAGCACGCTAATATAATTGATCTGTTTTCGTGTTCTCTGAATGAATTCACAAACGTAGCGCTGTTTGTAATAAGTTGCAATTAAGTTACATATAATGAAAAAAGGTTGTTACACTATTGTATTGGGTTTGATACCTGTAAAAATAGCTGTAAATGTTGCAATAAATAAATAAATAAAAAATTACAATGAGGGTCTTTTGGCAGCACTGTAGCGTAGGGTCCATCGTCTGTCAATTCTTAGCATCTTGTCAAATGACTTGTTGACGTCTTGTGTTGTCTTGTCGTCTTGAAGTTTCGCTGTCAAAAAATTCAGTACATTTTGACAATCTGGACCCGACGCCTACCTAGCGACATCTGGTGTTAGAAAAAAAAATTAAAAACCCTCATTGTCTGAATATCAATTTTGTTAACTTCCATAGGCTACCCCGGAGATGCTTGGCAGCTTGAACGCTGGTCGTCGCGTGGACTTTGTTCTTCAAGAGGCACCGTTTGAGATGATCAACGAGTATTTGTTTGCGATGAGCAGCCATGTTTGTTACTGGTGAGTAGAAGAACGATTTGACGTACCCGGTGGTCGAGTGGCTAATAATGGCTACTTGGACTCGGAGGTCGCGGGTTTGATCCCCGCACAAGACAAACATTTGTGTGCATGAACATGTCTGTTTGTCTTGGTCTGGGTGTTTTATATGTATTATATGTAAGTTTTTTTTTATATGTAAGAGGGGGGGCAAACGAGCATGTGGGTTACCTGATGGAAAGCAATCACTACCGCCCATGGAGATCAGGAACATCGAGGGGTCGCAGATCCGTTGCCAGCCTATACTCCTTTCTTCCTTTCTTTCTTATGACCTCACAACAACTCTCAAAGGAATTAGTATTTGGCTGCGGTATTCTGTGTGGTGGAGGCACTTCCCTAGTCGGGCAGCTTAAAAATACTCGTTTATCAGTCAGCAGGATGCACCACATGCAGGTGAGGTTTGGACTTTGGTTCAAAGATGTTGATGAACTACTTACACATCAAATATTTACAAAAAAAATGAAATTTAAGCACATTTATCAGTTGTCTTAGTACCCATAGTACAAGCTTTGCGCTTAATTTGTGACTAGACGGCGTTGTGTAAATTATCCAGAAATATTTCCCTTCCGACCCGTGGTTACACTGATTTGTTACACCGGTGTAACCACTGAGCACACTTATGACCGATAGTTACACTAATGTAACTATCGAGCATCTATTATATCTATTACCTATTACCGGTGGTTACACTCAAAGTTACCGTAGCCTATGGACGCCTGTAACACCAGAGGCATCACATGCGCGTTGCTGACCCTGTAAAAACCTCTTTACGCCCTTTTTGAAGAACCCCATGCTGTAGTCTCCTACCTCCTCCTAATAGATATTGAGCCCCCTACACCACAAAATAAAAATACCACAGAATAACTAATAGTACTTACATACGAAATAGGCACTCCCCGCAACTGAAAGGAGTTTCCTCTCCCGCTAACCCGTTTAAACCCGCGGGCGCAAAATAGTTTCAACTCGCTTAACGCTATAGAACGCCTCGGGTCGCTATTCATTTGTTTTCTCACCTCCAGCTTAAGTGGCCAGGTTGTGATAGTGATATACATTATAATCACATAGGGACTGATAGGGACTTAAAACCTTTTTGTTTGTAAAGTGTTAGTACAGTACGTTCTTCATCTACGTTTGAAGATACATAACGCATCTTTTTGAAACACGCGAGTGACTGCTTAATCTATTGGGTACCTAAAGGTTGAATGTTCATGTTTTGTTTGTTAATAAATTTTATCATATAAGTGTTTTCAATACACAGCCATTTTTATACTTAACACATCCCAAACCATCCTTAACACATCCCAAAACCATCCTTAATACATCCCAAAACCATCCTTAACACATCCCAAAACAATACTTAACACATCTCAAAACCATCCTTAACACATCCCAAAACCATCCTTAATACATCCCAAAACAATACTTAACACATCCCAAAACAATCCTTAACACATCCCAAAGCAATCCTTATCATATCCCAAAACCATCCTTAACACATCCCAAAACCATTCTTAACACTTCCCCAAACCATCTTTAATACATCCCAAAGCCATCCTTAACACATCCCAAAACCATCCTTAACACATCCCAAAACCATCCTTAATACATCCCAAAACCATCATTAACACATCCCAAAACAATACTTAACACATCCCAAAACCATCCTTAACACATCCCAAAACAATCCTTAACACATTCCAAAACAATCCTTAACACACATATAAACTAATATCTCTGGTTACAAAAATGGAATTCTTCTCTTGTTATGAAATAAAACTTTTTTACTAGCTCCATTAGGATCTTTTTAACTATCAACTATTTCTATTTTAAATGTGACCACTGATAATAAGTGTGCTCAGTGGTTACACCAGTGTAACAAATCAGTGTAACCATGGGTCGGAAGGGAAATATTTATTTATTTATATAAAATTGTCAAAATTGCGTTATTCCTGACGTTGGGGTGTAAGTGGTTTATCAAAATCTTTGAACCAAAGCCAACCATCACCTGCATGCTGTTCCCCTTGCTGACTGACAAACGAAGCACTGGCGAAAAGAGACGTAGGGAGCGTAATTGTAAGCTACCCGACTGGGGAATGTACCTCCACCTCACAGAATACCGCAGCCAAATAACGGTTCCCTTGAGGGCTGTTGTGTTCCTGCGAGTGAGTGAGGTCACCAGAAAGGAAGGAGATACTGTGATGGCAGCGGAGGTGGCGGCACGCGAGCGATATTTTATGTTGCGAGCGGTTAATATGGCTACGATAACCGCTTCACATCAGGCGGCCCATATGCATGTCTGCCACCCGACGTAGTATAAAAAAAAAACGTAGTTGAGCAGCGTGGTGGAGTACTCTTTACAGACAACCAATTTTTTTTCTATATTTGACATATGTCAGGCATCCCACAACGGCAATGTTTCTTTTTGTGTCCAGGGAGTCTGAAGACACGATGCTGATGATGCTCCGCGAGATATACGACGGGATGGGCGTTCAGCCTGACTGCAGCGTGCCGCAGCAGAGCATGACCGTACAGCGGGCGAGTAAACTTAAAGTAACACCCTTCCCCCCCCCCCCCCCCCCCCTGCTCTCCAGAATATTGCAAATATCTAAAAAAAATGGAAAAAATTCAGCACCCACACCTAGGTGAGATTTGAACCCACGAACTCTCGATGACCGGTCGAGTGCTCTTCCAACTGAGCTACCAGGAAGATTTGTGTTGGTGATGAATTTTTGCATTTTGTATTTTACTGCGTGAGTCACGGTGCGGCGTCATCTGCCTATTATTACACTACTAAAACAATTTCATCTGCAACGATGGACTGCTATGCCTTGTTTACTAGTGTAATTACTTAATAGGTAGATGGCGCTACACTGCGACTTCACAGCAGTAAAATATAAAATGCAAAAATTCGCTACCATCATAAACCTTCCAGGTAGCTCAGTTGGAAGAGCACTCGACCGGTCATCGGGAGGTCGTGGGTTCAAATCCCACCTAGGCGGGGAGAGAATTTTTCTAAATTTTTTAAAAATCTTTATAATATTCTGGCAAGTTGGGCGAAACAGCTATTTAAAATATAAGCACCCCTGGATGTTCCCACTATAACACTTACATACAAACTTTTGCGTTTATAATATATACTTAATATAAACTTCGCCCGCGTTTACTTTTCAGCGAAATTCGTTGAGCTTATGAAATCGTCCGGTCGTTCGGTCTGTCCGTTGCCATGAAACTCAAAATTTTGAAATTCTGTCTTCGGATTCGTGTAGAGCATCAAAAAGTAGTAATGTGACCTTGGTTTTCCGACACCAATTCGGAATTTCGAAAAAAAAAAATGTCGCTATGGTGGCGCATGCTGTGCATCCGATGTTTTAAAATTAAAAGTATCCTATGTTCTTCCTCCCCCGCACGCGATGTTCCAAAGTCCTTACTTAGCGTAATAAATTCTTTGATCCATCTATCCAGTGGTGTGATTGAATTTTGGATGGAGATGATAGATATGTAGCTGCAACACCAAACTGTATCCCCCGACTTCATTATCATTAGCTTTGTTTGAATTGCCTCCAATTGGCCAAATAAATTCATAATAAAGCCAAAAGTATACACGTCAGAAAACTTATAAATGTATTGTTATTCACTTTATAGACATTATTTACACATCCCAGATTATTGACAATGTATAGTGGTACAAACTTATCTGACCCGGTGGCCAAATTTTGAACTAAAGCCGCCATCTTGAAATGTCATTCACGAACGAGTAGCTGTTGCTACAGGTTAGTATTGCCAGGTACAATTAATTTATTTACCACGTATACATATTCCATTGAGGTCTATTTTTTTAAATACATATATATCTTTTTCTATACATACAATAAAAAAATCGTCAACGAGTTGTTTCTGTGCAATATTATAACTCTCTAATATTATATAATAGCTATGATCGCGACTTAACGTGGTGCATTTTTAAAACTTATCAACAAAAAAAATTGACGGCAATAGATATTTAATTGAAACACCACACAACACAATTAATAAGTATATCAATGCTATTATTTTAACAGTGGTATATATTTCTTTGATTTTTATGTTTCCTCTAAAACGGGCGTCATTTCGTTTAATGGCAACACTTAAGAGCCATATTACATTTTGACTGTGATTTTTGCGTAAAATAGCCAATTTTGGCGTTCTTGATCTCGGAAATAGAAATACATTAACAATGTTGACTTATTGAATAGTACAGAATAGCTATTGGCATTGGTACGTAACGGCCTCGCTTTTTGTAAATTTTGCTTAACTTTTTAAATAAACCCAAAATTGCAGAGAAAGATTTTCATAAAATGCGCGCATTCACTATTTTGAGCTCCTGGATTGTACTACTGTTCCAAACAAATGAAATAAAAAAAAATAGAATGTTATTTGTTATATAGTCGTATAGTGCATAGCGGCCTCGGAATTTTGAAATATCATTGATTTAATAAAGAAAAAAAACATTCTTTTAACCAAAAAACTTCGAAAATCGCTTTAAGTAAACTGTTAATTTCTCGAATAAACGATAATATTATTGAGCAAAATTTATACGAGAATAATTGTTACTTCATGATGAATAAACTTTATAGCATGAATTTATTATCTTATTTTAATAAAAACGATAAATATAACTTCAAAATTACTACAAAAAACGATGCACCGGCGGCCTTCGCGGGTTTAGTACTGCGCGAGAGCTCGTCAGCGTGCAAATGTAATAGGGCTCTTAAGTCGATCGTACCGCCCCCGCCACCGGGCCAGATAAGTTTGTGGCACTATAGTTATTAAAAGTTTGTTTTTTTTTAAATAATTTGTTTTTTTTTTCAGGACGAGACTATACTCTTAAATCATACAGGTGAATATATATCTATTACTTTATTATTAAAGTATATATTTTTATTAATAGTGACAAATAAACAATCACACTTGACGAGCTCGGTGGTCGAATGGTTAGCAATGACCACTTTGACTCCGAGGTCGCGGGTTCGACCCCGCACAAGACAAATATTTGTGTGCATGAACATGTCTGTTTGTCTTGGTCTGGGTGTTTTATATGTATTATATGTACGTATTTACAAAAGATATATTTAAGTATAATAGCAGTTATCTAGTACCCATAGTACAAGCTTTGCTTAGTTTGGGACTAGAGGGTCTTTATTTATATATATAAATATATATATATATAAATATAATAAATAAATAAGTATATTGTAAAGGAGATACCGTGGCTTACAATAAATAGTAAAACAAATTGTGATCACAATTTCAAAACTCTAACAACTTATCATAGCAATGTTGCTTTTCTATACAAACTATCGTACCGCCCACCTGATGTTAAACAACATTACTTTGTCCTGTCACTCCATTGCTTCGGCATGGTACACCACGGCCAATGAAATTGACTTTGGCTCTACAGGCGCTAAAGTTTCAGTCATCTTTATCCCCGTAAAGATAACGGAATAAACTCCGGCTATAAAGGATCAGCATCTAGGGCCGCAATATTATTAGTAAAAAAGATAATCTAGCGACATCTGCAGTGAATATTCTGCTGATAGATAACTCCATTCACTTGATCACATTGATACCAAAGAGAATGTAACCACTACGTTTTAAGAGACGGATGTGCCATACAAATAGCGTAATTCTAATATGTATGAAATGGAAGCGAAAACAATCAGAATTTGGACCAAATTCGCTTCCGATTCATAGAGTCGTTTTTTTATTTTGAGTTGCGCCAGGCTGTTGATACTGAGTTGTTTTTACAATCTGACGCGAATACGTGACTACGTAAAATTGCTTTCATAGGGAGGCAATTAAAAAAAAGGAATGATAACAAAATGGGGGGATACAGTTTGGTGTTGCAGCTACAAATCTATCATCTCCATCCGAAATTCAATCACACCATTGGATAGATGAAGGATCAAATAATTTATTACGCTAAGTAAGGACTATGGAACATCATGTGCGGGGGAGAGGAAGAGCAGCCATTTTGAGATAATTTTAGTGCATATAACATATTCACGTACAACATACAGCCGTACAGGCACACCCCATTTTTTTTGTATAAACTTTTTTTTCATCGTTTTTTTTCTTTTTTACAGAGCCGTCGACAAGTCGCGGAAGCACGTGATGGCAATACAATAAAAATAGTATAAATTAATTATTGTAATATACTTTTAGACAGCAGCAAACAAGCAAACTCATTGCTACATATAGTCATAAACGATAGCCTAACATAGATAGGACTTCATAACGTAAGATACATAGATACGTGAGATTCACATCAGGCGGGCCGTATGCAGGTCTGCTATCCGATATAATATATAAAAAAATACTTTTAAACTGTCCTTCGGCTCCGTACGTAACTATAGTTTCGTAACCGGTTACGTACCAAGATTTTTCTTTATATAGAACTGGTTTTGGTTAAAGCATAATTTTTAGGTATTCGTAACCGCGGTTGTCTAATATGAAAGTTATTAAGTTTATACATAGTTACGTAGAAGCAATTTATGTTTATAATTTAGTAAAAGGCATCTGTTTTTTTCTTCTTTATTTTTTCTTTCTGTGTTCATAAAAAAAAACAACAATGAAGTACAAGATATGTGCAATCTATGGCAATTACTACTGTCTATTAATATTTATTTGAAAAATATTTTTTTGATTCTAATGATCTCACAATACGCTTTTTTGCCGCTATCTAAAATAATAATAAAAAAATAAAAATAAAAAAATATGCATGTATTTATAAAATAGTCTAAATTATAACACTACTGTACTAGACCACGGTTCGATTGTAATTTTTGTGAAAAGCTGTTTTTTTTTGTTTTCATTAAAAAAAAAAAGGAATATCCTCTCCGTGAAGTTGTATAAAATCACGTATAAAACTTGTAAAAAAATCGTAAAATTTACAAAAAAAAAACAGTAAAATATATAAATTCTTGCTTCGTAACCATTATTATAATGATGTAAATAAACTTTAAAATTAGTGCGTTGTTTTAGAATGAGTTCTATGGAATTTTATAAATCGATGAATCGGCACGCACGATAAAGCATGACTCATTGTCACGTTCCGCCTGAGCCGAGCGTGCAAGCGAGAGCGCGGAACAAGCGATAGAGAGGCACGATCGGCCTAAGCGTTCGGCTTGTGACGAGATACATATCTCTCTTCCACTCCATCGGCCGATGTTTCCTTAGGACGTTATCACGTAAAATTATCGTCCGTAAACCGACTTTACATACAACCAATTTTTTTTTCCCAAAACATATTTTATTGTTTTGCAGTCGCGGAAAATAAACAAACATAAACTCATTCTAAAATAATAATAATTGATATGAACATGTCGCTTGAGTGTATTTCTGAGTTCTTGCAATTTTTTTTATATGTCCGGGACTGCAGTGGACTTCATTGTTCATTGCCTTGTTAATCCTGGCTACACAGGAGACACAGTGGTGGAGATGTGGTGGGCCTGTCTTAAAAAACCCCGTTATTTAACAGCTGCCCCCCCCCCCCCCCCCCCCCCTCTATATTGATGGACTCTTTGGCATAATATTTCTTTAGTCGCTCCAAATCGGGCCATCTCCATAATAATACATAAGCAGAATTTTTGAGAATAAAACACAGTCAAATTCCAAAAGCTTCCTACTCATTTGTGGTGGTATGGTGGGCTTTTGAGTCCGACCATATCACCATACCAGTGGGCGTCATAAAGGTATTTCAAAACCAGTTCTCAGCCTAAATGGCTTTGGCTATTTATCATATTTAATTTAATTAATCATTTTCGAAATTGAATTAATCATTTTCGAAAATTGTCTTATTTGCAATAGAGGTTTTATGCAATTGTGCTTTTAGGAAGTTGTCGTTACCAACCTGAGGGATGGTGGGAATGAATGGTGGGCCCCCGTCCTGCAATACAAAACCTTTTCAGACATTGTTGCATTACGCCAAATAACCAATGCTATGTTTGTAATGTAAAACAATTCCAAATTAACCTTTTTAGTTCTTAATCCATTCAGCGCCGAGGCCGCCCATAGGCGTCCCAAAAAATCATAAATGACATGACAAAGACGCCCATCGGCGTCCTAGATGATGAGGGTAAAATTCTTAATACGTAAGCCGGCAACGAATGGGTTAACCCATTCATTGCCAGCTTACGTATTAAGAACCCCTCATGCCGCCATAGATACTATTTAGCCTAGACATGACGCCGATGGGCGCCCTCTGTACTGGGGCCCTAACGCCTAACCTGAAGTCGATTCCCGTCCAATTTTTGATTGCGAAAATAAAAGCTCTGATTAGATTGCTTGTAATATCGTGTATCTTAAGGCGCGAAACCACGGCGGGCCGGGCCGGTCAAATTGCCAGCGAATGATAGTGCAAAGGGCATCCTATCATCCTAGGCAAAACGGCCGCGCCGCTGTGCCCTGGGCGGCCCGCCATGGATCACACAAACCAGAGACCCTTACCGCCGAAGCTGAAGCCGATTAATCGGCTTTTTTGATTCCAAAAATTGGCCTTAGGTTAAAGTTTTTGACAAACATCTTCAGCTTAGTCGGTATAGCTTTAGGGTTTCTAACAGCTAAGCCAAACCTAATTTGCAACAATCTAACCAGTAGTATCATTTTCTCATTCAAAATATAATTAAAAATGTAATTCAGCTTCGGCGGTAGGCCCCCAATTTGTATACAGCAGCGCAGACGGCGGCGCGGGGCGGCTAGCTCCGCGGGCATCGACGATCAGACGCGGTTTTTATTGTTTTGCGGTCAAAAAGAATGCCCCGCCCCGCCGTGTGTTTCGCGCCTAACTGGTAGAAACGCTGAATATCTACCACTAAAGCTAAAGATGTTTGTCCTAAGATCTTTTATCCTCCCCCTTAAGTCGGTCCCTCACTGATGAGGATCGTGACCACGACGAAAGCGTTGCAGCAATTTCCTCCAGTTACTGCGGTCTTCTGCCTGATGGAGAGCGTGAGACATCGGCATTTGCAGTTCTTCTGACACCTGGTCGGACCATCTCTTAGGGCTTCGTCCTCTCGGTCGCTTGCCATCCACATTGCCAGTTATTATGAGCTTCTCTAGGTTATTTGTATCCCGGCGCGCTATGTGTCCGAAGTACTGAAGTATCTTATGGAGGCACACAGCCGAGAGGCGCTGCTGCGTGTCGAGCCCGAGTTCCCTTAGGACCGAAAGGTTAGTGCGTCGAGCCGTCCAAGGGATGCGAAGCATTCTTCGCCAGCACCACATCTCAAACGCATCGACCCGCCTCCTATCCGCTGCTCTCAAAGTCCAGCTCTCGGAACCATAAAAGAATATAGGAAAGATCAATGTGCGGATAAAGATCTTTTATATCTTATATAATTATATATATTATATAATTAACAACAATCTTCTATAATTAACAAAAATAGTTTTGGAATCAAAATATTCGATGACTTCAGCTTCGGCGGTGGGGCCACAGAATGGGTTTTTTTTAGGACGCCGATGGGCGCCATCGGCACAAAATTGGTTTGAATGAATGAATGAATCAGTACAGAAAGGTTGAAAATTTAATAAATCTTTTAGACTTTAACTAGACATTTTTTTTTTTGGTCGAAGCATCCATTTCCTCTTTCATGTTTAAATAGCGAGATTTAAAAACCCTTGAAAAAATTTATTACGTTTTTATTTGTTAAGTTTTTCTTTTTATTTATGAATATGTAAACTAATACCGTTTCGCGACAAATAAAGTTTATATTTTACTATTATTTGTTTTATTTTTAAAATTAACGTGACCTTTTGAGTACCCAGTCCAGTACCCATACGTATTAACCGGGAATTCGGACGAATTTGGGCGGTAGATGGTGGTGACATGCGGTAACATGTCCTTACGTGCGTGTCTCCACTGTTATGTGCAACTGTACGGACGAGCTCAGTGGCGTAGCAGACAATGACGCGGCTTCGACACCAACGCTCGTGGGTTCGATTCCCACATAGGACAAACATTTGTTTGCATGAACATGTCTGTTTGTCTTATTCTGGGTGTTTTCTATGTATCATAAGTATGTATTTACAAAAAAAAAATGTATTTACGTATGTTTATCAGTTGTCTACCCATAACACAAGCTTCGCTTACTTTGGGGCTAGATGGCGCTGTGTAATTTGTCTGACAATATTTATTTATTTATTATTACTGTGGAGCCAACATTCCAAGATTTTTATGTACTTGTCTCCCCGAGTGTTCGAGCCTCGCAGAAAGCATAAGGGACGCGCCTGGAGGGCGGCGAAGGGTCCACCGCACCGGCCTCCACGCCCTAGATGACTTGAAGTCTGCGTAAGCGTCAGAACATCTGGACCAAGTGCGATATTTTATGTTTGGAGACTATCAAGATTCAATACCTTTTTGATACTATTTGTTACCTAAATTAACTTTTTAATACCTCGACGAGCAGTGAAAAAACATGAAAAGAAAGTGGTCAGACATTCTGACGTCACGTTGTCTGGACCACATTTTTTTTCACATAGACAATATATCTTAATTATTTATTTGTATATATTTAATACCTTTTTAGTACCTTAACATATATATATTTTTTTAATTTTATGGCGTCCCAGAAAAATGCGTCCCCTCATGCGTCTGCTTTTGTGAGGCTCGGACCCAGAGGAAAGGGGGACTTCTTTTAGAGTCCTTCAGAAACGGCCGGAAGAGTTTTTACAGGGTCAACAAACGCCCCTGGTCTGGTACTGCAAGCGTCCATGACTTCACATCAGGCGAACCGTATTCTTAAGAGTCTGCCAACCAAGGTAGTATAAAATGTATATACAACACAATCAAAGTATACACAATCACCCAACAAATAACTTTATTCCAAACCTATGAAAATACCTCTTCATGAACGCACCGACATTCAGGACAAATTTTCCAAACAAAATATGAAAACCAGCAGTAAACTATAAGCGTAATAAAAGCCAAAGCACAGACATGTGTCGACAAATTCCATATCAAATTATGTATATATTGAAGGTCTTCAGATGTTCTATCGTCTATCATTTGGTACAATGCCATATAAAAAGAATTTCTTATTTTTCCCTTTCTTTTTCGTATTTCTTTTGGTTTCTCAAAGGACTTTTCTATGTTTACATTTCTCGTTATAAAGGAACCCTCTATATCCAGTTTGTACCAAGATTTGTGTTTGTCAAATAATTTTACTTTCCTTTCTAAAGCGGATATTTTATAACTCCCTGCTATTGATTTCTCATCCATTGATATTTGTATGAGATCTACATTAAGTTTGTTAATATTATAACCATACTTTATACTTGTAATTTTGCATTGAAGATGTTAACAGTTTGTGACGGTGTCAATTATAATTTTTTTTAGAAGAATGTTTAAAAGAAGTTTGTTGTTTAATTTAGAATTTTTAATGTCGGCGACCCTTTGATGTTGCTGATCTCCATGGACACGTACCCTATATCTAACTGCTAGTGCGCCCGTGTGCACAAACCTTCCGGTAATATCACAGATTTGCACAGTCTCTCGTCTAGTAAACCAACCAGACGAGAGGACCTTTACCCGCACCGCTCTCGCGCTCGGTAAACCAACCGAGCACGCAAGCGGAACAGTAGCAGGTCTTACTCCGCTTTCACCTGCAAGCTGCTTGCTATTTAGGTACTCTTAAGTCGAGTAACTCGTGGCAAACCGACGCTCGACGTACCAGTACGTCTAGTGTTTCTGTGCATACACTGATCTCCATGGACAACGTACCCTATACCTAACGGCTAATGCGCCCCGTGTACCAACCTTCCGGTTATATCACGGGTTGCGAGTCTCTCGTCCAGTAAATCAACCAGACGAGAGGACCTTTACCTGCTCCGCTTTTGGGCTCAGTAAACCAACCGAGCACGCAAGCGGAACAGTAGCAGGTCTTACTCCGCTTTCACCTGCATGCAGGCTACTTGCGTACTATTAAGTCGAGTAGCTCGTGGCGATCGACGCTCAGAGAACCCAAGCATCGGGGCCCTACTACCACTCCCCAATCTCCATAATGGGTACCGGAGCTGTATGGCTCGCTCACTTCCCGGCATCCTTCAAAGAAGAAATGTCTACCCCAGGCCTACGGTAGAGTGACCGGGGTGACGGATGCGATCGCCCGCCATCCTCCTTGCTCAGCAGGCAAGTACCCAAGCTGCGATGTCAGCTTGGGAAGCCGGCACCGCTGTAAGGGCCGCTCCATGGACAGTTTGAACCAAAGCCAACCTCACCTCACCTGCACAAATGAGGCTCTGGCGAAAAGAGAGGACATACCGTATTTTTGAAGCTGCTATATACAGGGTGGCGATTTGGTCACCTGCAATATTTGAGGGTAACGTAGGGCTAGTCGTGTTATAGGTAAAAACAATTGTGATAGCATTATATCTTGAAAATATTAATACACTAATGTAATGATCATTTATACGCATTGTTTACCAAACACATTGTCCCTAACGCCCCGAACGCGGCGGCGCGGCTGCAAGTGAAGATCGGGGGAGTGGCTCGTCTCGTGCGCGCTGGGAAAGGCAGACGCAAAAAAATGTGCGGACGCAGATTGTTAAAAATACGTGTTCCCTATGCTTTGAAAAAATAGGACAATTGAAAAAAAAACTTAGTATTTTAGTTTCAATATTGCAGGTGAATAAATCGCCACCCTGTATATATTATATGGGAGGGGTCAAATATATATATATATATATATCGACGGTCCCTACGTATAAAGCGACATGTCATTTCAGACATATCTGCTTATACTACGATATAGTAATTAAAAAATATTATTATTGGACAAATGAGTTAATTTCTTACTTTTTAATTATATATACAATCAATAAAAAAAAAGAAAATTTTTTTTTTTACGGACAATTCTATAGCAATTTATGCAATAAAAAATTTGCCATTTTTGACATGTCGCTTTATACGTAGGGACCGTCGATATATATATTTGACCCCTCCTATAGTTTTAGCCATAAAGTTAATATACCTAGTTCAGCTTGGTCGGGATAATTTCAACAACAAGATGATAGACGTATTCGAGTAAAAGTTGCTAAAGCTTCCACTTTGGCCACACCTAGCGACACCACTGCTATCCCTAAGGAGCCTTAAATAAAACTCACATTAGTAGCAAATAACTTTAATCGAGACAGTTCATCATTTTAACATAAAATAATTTTCAATGACACTACATACATTTTACATCTTGAAAAACCGCACGAAAATCGCCTGTCGACCGTGACACTTCCAGTTTAAAATGGTCTTGCCTCACACTCCAGCCACTCCATACAAATGTCGCGTAGGTAACTACTACATAAACAATTACGTCTGTGCAGAGCTAGAATGAGCGTGTGTGCGTGCGGCGCCGTACAAACCGAGTGCTTATTGCGAGTTTTTTGGTTACATTTGATGACGAGCTCGGTGGTCGAATGGTTAGCAATGGCCACTTTGACTGCGAGGTCGCGGGTTCGATCCCCGCACAAGACAAACATTTGTGTGCATGAACATGTCTGTTTGTCTTGGTCTGGGCGTTTTCTATGTATTATAATGTATGTATTTACAAAAATAAAATGAATTTAAGTATTATCAGATATCTAGTATCCATAGTACAAGCTTTGCTTAATTTGGGCCTGGATGGCCGTGTGTTATTTGTCCAGGAATATTTATTTATTTATTTAGAGACGGGCAAAATACCGGGCATTTGTGATAAATGCCCAAAAAGTACTTATAGTTAAGTTCCCTATTTATGCCCAAAACTAGGCATTTATTGGGCATTTACAGGTACGTACTGGGCACTTATTGTAAATGCCTAGCATTTTCCCATCTCTAATTACATTCGAAAGTGTTAACGTTTACAGGCCGACCAAATTGAGAAAATGTTTCATATTGTGAATTTACCAGACGCGTGTTACATATACAAATTAGCCGGGTTGCTTACTTCTAAATGTGAGCAAGTAAGCCACATAATTTTGAAATGTAACACGCGTCTTATAAATTCACAACATAAGGGTTCCTTTCTATTTGGTCGGTTTGTTTACGTCGACATGATCCAACGCGAATAAAAATCTCGCAATAAGCACTCTGTTCCAGATACGACTGATGGGAGGTGAGGTAGCACTACGCGGACCATCTGGAAATATTACTGTCTACAATTGGTTGATTGTACAATATTACTAAAAGCCGTTTAAACAAAAATTCATAACATCTCATTACAAAATAAATGCGTTTTTGAGACCGAATCTTAGTTATATTTCACTTTTGTTATTCTTCAACTTATACTTAGAAATAAAGTGAAAAAACATCTCCATTCTGAGAGCATACTCCGAAATGAAATCCAAAGGCGATTTGGGAGGCATATCCATATTAGGACAACGGTCACAAATCCCGCGTAATGGCACTACCAACGCCGATCACTGGTTATTAGTCATTTAGTTATTATTAAGAAAATCAAGTTCTTATATTGAGCGGATGTACACATTAAGTATTTTACACCTAATATCACTATTCGATTATATTTAGAAGCAGTAAGCTCGAGTATCGAGTGTGTTTTCGAGAACCGTAATTGACGCACAGACGTCATTTAATTAAATAGGAGTTCTTACCCGACTATGAAGAATCTAAAAGGGTTATGATTTTAACATGAATAAGTTGTATAGATGGCATTAGAGTGGACGCCGCGCGTAGGACAAATTAGGAAAAGCTCTTAAGAAAATTATTATATTGAAATTTTAACAAAAATCTGATATTAATATAATCTGACATTTATAGAATCTGGCATTCATAGAATCTGGTGTTTTAAACTCATCTGACATTTCCAGAACACCTGTATTCCAGAACAATCCTGACATTTGTCGATCATTATATGTATAGTACCACAAACTTATCAGACCCGGTGGCCAAATTTAGAACTAAAGCCGCCATCTTGAAATGTCATTCACGAACGAGTAGCTGCTGCTACAGGTTAGTATTGCCAGGTACAATTAATTTATTTACCACGTATACATATTCCATTGAGGTGTATTTTTTTAAATACATATATATCTTTTTCTATACATACAATAAAAAAATCGTCAACGAGTTGTTCCTGTGCAATATTATAACTCTCTAATATTATACAATAGCTATGATCGCGACTTAACGTGGTGTATTTTTAAAACTAATCAACAAAAAAATAGAAGGCAATTGATATTTAATTGAAACACCACACAACACAATAAGTAAATCAATGCTATTATTTTAACAGTGTATATATTACTTTGATTTTAATGTTTCCTCTAAAACGGGCGGCATTTTGTTTAATGGCAACACTTAAGTCGATCGTACCGCCCCCCGTCACCGCGCCAGATAAGTTTGTGGCACTATATAGCGCTGTCATATATATATAATGTCATATTTTTCAGTGTAAAAGCGATGGAAATTATCAATTTGTCTTAAGAATTTCGCTGCTGTATGAAATGTAACTTCTATGCGTCAATTCCTATATCATTATAATACTATATTGATATGAATGAGGCAGACTATAATACTACACAATATTAACAAACAATTTCGTACACGTTTATTTTTGACGTGACAACGTCTTATAACTAGATGAACGCCGGCTGCACGCACGAAAAAGCATGACTCATTGTCACGTTCCGCCTGAGCCGAGCGTGCAAACGAGAGGGCGGAACAAGCGATAGAGAGGCACGATCAGCCTAAGCGTTCGGCTTGTGACGCATCTTTCTCTCTTCCACTCCATCGGCCGATGTTTTCTTATGACGTTATCACGTACAATTATCGTCCGTAAACCGACTTTACAGACAACGAATTTTTTTACACAACATTTTTTACAACTCACAACTTTTACATTACAAAAAACTTTATAAATAAAAATTATTATTTGCAAATATTTCCTGTTAAGTTATTTCATGTTATTAAGCGAAAACAACTTATTGGACTTATAAATTTCGTCTCCAACTGTACTTTTAATGCATCAGCAAGTAATATCACACCCCGGCCCCTCCATACAAATGTCGTGTCGTTTACTACTACATAAAAAATGTCTGTGCTGAGCGCGAATGAGCGTGTGTGCGTGCGGCGCCATACAAACTGTTCCAGATTTGTCTCAGAGGGGAGGTGAGATCGATATGAGGGAGCGGCAGGGAGTGGCTATACTTTACTACTATTACTTATACTGGGGTGTAATAAAGTGTTAGATTTAATAGGTCTAATAGTAGTTTTTTCATGGTTTCTACTAATTTCTAATATGATGTTTGAACCATTTGTTACTAATGTATAGAAAGAAAAACATGCGAACTTCTCTTCTTGTAACAAAAATGTATAAAAAAACGTTTGAAACTTACAATTAATAGAGATACCTATATAAAAAGCTGTTATGTATGTTTGATATAATATTATAAAACGTAAGCAAAAACATATTATAAGTAATATTATTAACTCGAATCGAAAAACGGTTTGGCAGTGAATTTAGAAAAAAGAAACAATAACATGGAAATTTCAGGGTTCCGAAGAAGATGCAGTGCTTCGATAAAGTTGCAGAGCTCCAGAGATGTTCCAGAGCTCCATAGAAGTTGCAGAGCTCCTAAGAAGTTGCAGAGCTCCAAAGAAGTTGCAGAGCTCCATAGAAGTTGCAGAGCTCCTAAGAAGTTGCAGAGCTCCATAGAAGTTGCAGAGCTTAAAAGAAGTTGCAGAGCTCCAAAGAAGTTGCAGAACTCCAAAGAAATTGCAGAGCTCCAAAGAAGTTGCAGAGCTCCAAAGAAGTTACAGAGCTCCAAAGAAGTTTGCAGAGCTCCAGAGAAGTTGCAGAGCTCCTAAGAAGTTGTAGAGCTCCTAAGAAGTTGCAGAACCCCAAATACGTTAGATAATCTCAACAAATATTATATTATATCAAACATACATAAGAATGTTATTACATATAACTATGTTACTGTAGTTATTATTTTGTGGCTCAAATATACTGAAGGGTATTATTACTTCAGTTTTTATTATTATTAAACAACTTAGTGAACAACCGTAGAAGTACTTTACAAGAATATCTACTTACTATGTCGAAAGCACATCATGCCCTAAGCAGAGTATTACGTAGTTACTTTATTGTTCGCTCCGATCATGTCAACGACTAAATAGAGTAGAGTTCTCATGTTGTGAATTTATAAGACGCGTGTTACATATTAAAATTGTACAAAGGCAAAGATAAATGTTACTTAAACATTTATCTTTGCCTTTGCACGTACTTTAAACGTTATTAACATTCGGGCGATAAACTTCGTATTCGGTCTACGGCGAATCTTCGCGGCCACATAATGCGCGTTGTAAAGTTTATCGCGATGTACAAACGCAAAAAACAACATGGACTCGCGATAACCCGAATATTCGCGTTATCGCGATGAGTGCGGCCTAAGCATTACCGGCACATAGCATTGTCTCACACTAAATACTAACAGTGTGTCCCGGCATAAACTGTAACTCTGAAAATATACCTATGTTTTCTATTTTTTTTTTTCATGAATTAATATTTGAATTTTTCACTAACTCATTTATTTCTTTGTATTCACCAAACTAAATAGCTGGATGCCAAATTTGAAGTTTCTAGGTCATCTGGAACTGGGTTAGAGTTTTGATCTATAAGTCAGTCAGTGATAAAAATTGCCGATTTTTGGACGTTAATATCTAAATAACCGTTTGAGGTATGTTTATGAAATTTGAAGTACATATGTAACTCGCAAGTTTCAATATATGAGCCAAATTTGACATGTTTATGTGAAATAGTTTTTGAGTTATGAAGATGTCAAAAGTGGCTCCAAATGGTTCGTGTAATATTACACACTGTACTGCTCGCCAGTTTTATTCGCTTGAACTTGGCTTGACACGCTACCGCGTCTAGATTTCTTTTAAAGTAATCGGTCGATTTTGTTGAAACAAAAAACAATTATACTGTCAGTTAGTAAGCAATGAGAATACGATACCCAATACCAAATTTAAATTCACATTACCCTAATAGACCCATACAACATACCAAAAATGCAGAACTACATCGCACTTTGCGAATTTAATGTCTTTATCCGACGGCCTATAAGGACTCTATGTGAAGTATCGATTTCTTGGTTTTAGGTAATCGGTCGATTTCGTTGAAATAAAAAAAAATAAGTTAGTAAGCAATGAGAATACGATATCAAATAGCCAGCAAAAAAAGTGACTGTCTATACCTAAACTGTGCTTTTAGTCATAAAAATGTTTTTTTAGTTTTCATTGAATTTTCCAATATACACAGAGTCCTTAGTGAAAACTAAAAATCTCAATTCATGAAAAAAAAAAATGTTTTAAAAAAACTTTCGAACGAGACGGTTGGTTCCTTTGTGCGTTACCTACAAAAAAATTAAAATGAATACCTCACCTAAACGTAAAAAAAATAAAAAGGGTTCGATAATTCATAGCGGAGAAAGAAAAGTAATTTACAATGTTTTTAAGTACTTTAAACATAGTGAATTAAAGTAACCGTGAAGTGTATAGTACTAAAAACAGAAAATATAATACTAAAAAATACAAATGAAGACTCTACTGACGCTGATTAAATTATATTATTAAATACTAAGGACAATTTAAATACATACATTAAATTAAATCTGAAAAATATAATTTGTTTGAATTTTAACTCCGCTATGAAAACACATTTACACTGCAATTTCACTGATGACTCTTAACGCGAACGAACTATAGTACTAAAAACACTAATGACATGTCCGGGTTTTAAGATTGAAAATCTGGAGTTTTTATGCATCTTGTCCTGGTTGCTAGCGTTTAGAGATGGCAACCCTATGCGTATCGACACACATTATTTATTATTCTGTATTTATGCTGTACAAAGTAGATTTCAATAGTTTCTTTAAATATGTTCCTAAAATTGTACAAACTACGGGTTTTCACTACATTTTACATAATTTCTACCTATTCTATGACGAGCGACGCGCTGCCGTACGACACTGAAGAGTCCTGAAGATTTGTGCACTGTGAGGATTGAGCGTATTTCAGGAATTTCATCGACATCGGGGGGCAGCTTGATTGAGATCTGAGCTTGGAAATAGCCTGGAAGAGAAAAATAAAATTGGTTGTCTGTGAAGTCAATTTACGGACAATAATTTTACGTGATAACGTTTAAGAAACATAGGCCGATCGTGCCTCTCTATCGCTTGTTTCGCGCTTTCGTTTGCACGCTCGGCTCAGGCGGGACGTGACAATGAGTCATGCTATTTCGTGCGTGCCGGTGTTCGATCGCTTTATAAGACGTTATCACATCAAAATGGATTATTTTTTGAATGGGGATGTTTGATATTTTTTCTGACACCAGATGTCGCTAGGTAGGCGTCGGGTCCAGATTGTCAAATTGTACTGATTTTTTTGATAGTGAAACTTCAAGACGATAAGGCAACACAAGACATTTGACAAGATGCTATGAATTGACAGACGATTGGACCCTACGCTACAGTGCTGCCAAAAGACCCTCATTGAAAACTTTTTAGGAGGCGCTGTGCGCTTTTATTTGTGACATGATTATAAATGTAACTGAGCCAGCACACTCGGGTTAGTAACTGCTGTGCTCCGCCAAACCACAGTTAAGCTGCGAGGAGAAGAACTCTCAAAACACTTTTCGAGGGAGGAAAGTTATTCCAGCAGTCAGATGCTATATATGAGTTGATACATACCTGTAGCAACACTCCAATAGGATGCCTGCCGCATATTGTGTTGCCATATTTATTGAGATATTCCGTAAAAGCGCGTGGGTCCATCTTTTCAATTATGTCCATACCCTGGAAATGAAAAAGTTTTTGAAGTGATAACTTCTTTAGGTGCACAAATTTTGTCGCTAATAAATAAATAAATATTCCCTGACATATTACACAGCGCCATCTAGTCCCAAACCAAAGCAAAGCTTATACTATAGGCACTAGATAACTGATATATGTACAAGAATACATTTTTTTTTGTAAATAAATACATACATTACATAGAAAACAGCCAGATCACGAAGAAACAGACATGTTCATGCACACAAATATTTGTCATGTGCGGGGATCGAACCCGCGACCTCGAAGTCAAAGTAGCTTGTAAAAAGTTACGATGCGTTACAGAAATAAAAAACTACGGAATTAAAATTACTTAAGATGGCAACCTTTTACGTTTAAGTTTTACGGGGTTTCGTTCTGACTCTCCAGCGCAACTGCGCCAAAAAAGTTCAACGAATTTTAGCGACTTTCCGGTACATTTTTCGCAACATAACTTGTGACTTCAAGGTAAAAATGGTCCCGTCAAAATCTAGCAGATTTAGGTTATGTACCTGTTTGTCCAGCCACTCGATGCTTTGGTATATCTGGCCTCGGGAGGAGTCCCTCCACGTATACCGGAATCTTGAACCCCAGTGACAGAAGTCAGAGGATATCACCAGCAGGTTCTGGGGGTCTGCCAGGTACGGGGCCAGGATCGAACCGTATCTGTAATACATCCATATAAATTTGAAAGTCTGTTTGTTTGTTTGTCCTTCTTTCACGTCGAAAGTAACAAACGGATTGACATGATTTTTTTTCTTTGGAGACAGGTTAAGGCCTGGAGAGTGACATTGGCTACTCTTTATCCCGGAAAAACTTATTACCACGGGAAAAAATAAAGTTTATAATCATTTGTCCTTCTTTCACTACATGGCGCTGTGTTATTTCTAAATCGCGCTATGGTTGTGTATATAAATACACACAAATCAATGGCAGTTCCCCTGGACCACGCGGATAACAGCTAGTATTATATAAAAAAAAATATAACTGCCTCACGATACTTCGGTCTCCTGTGGATTTCTATTCTGTGCTTGACTGGAAGAGATCCTTGATGGGGTAAGTCCGCCGTT
This sequence comes from Hypsopygia costalis, assembly GCA_937001555.2. Lineage (NCBI taxonomy): Eukaryota > Metazoa > Arthropoda > Insecta > Lepidoptera > Pyralidae > Hypsopygia > Hypsopygia costalis. The sequence continues at coordinate 5,696,792 of OW443355.2, forward strand.
GTACTAGTGGTTAATATTACTAGCTAGCTAGTAATATTAACCACTAGTACATTTATGTATTACTGTTATAGTGCAACAAAGATTTTACAAACAAACAAACATATAAATGCAATTAAAGAACTTATAAAAAATAATATAGAGCGTGTCCCGGGATAAAATGTAAGCTTGAAAGGGAATGAAATAAAAATATATGTTTTTTTTTTTCATGAGTTAAGATTTTTATTTTTCACTAAGGGCATGTGCAATATTGATTTCTTTTAAAGTAATCAGAAGGTTTCGTTAAAATAAAATAAAAATATCGTATCAGTTTTTCTCATTTCAGTCTCATTGCTTACGCTTACTAACTAGTAAGCAATGAGAATATGATACTCAATAGCCAGACAGAAAGTGACTGACATTACCTAAAGCAGTGTTCCACAAACTATTTGTGTCTAAGGTACATCTAAGTCCTAGAATTTTCGTTGTTCTAGAATTTTGACAACGAAAATTTTTGGAGGTACATAAATGAAAAATCTGTTGTTATTTGTGTAAGATTTTTTCTTCCGTCCGTCTAGTTAGCTTTATGATGACCTATATAACCTTATTTTTCCGAGGCACACCAACTAATGACCACGGCACACCAATGTGCCGCGGCACACACTTTGAGGAACACTGACCTAAACTGTGCTTTTAGTCATATAAATAATAAATAAATAATTCTGGACAATTTATACAGCGCCATCTAGTCCCAAATATAAAAAATAAAAATAAAAATCGCAAGCTTTGCTCTTAGCAAAGCTTGCGATTTTTATTTTTATTTTTATTTATTTGGAAAACATAACGGTAATGTATATACACAACATTAGTTACTGGTTACAAAGCAATAGATACACATTTACAAAGTTTTCGCATTTAACATCTAATAAAACTTGTATGTTTTTGTGCCTACACAAAAAACATTTTAGCAGAATGCATACCTACGTATTAATACAATGTAAATTCTATTATTTCAGTGGGAAAGGTACTATTTAAGGGGCCAGATCGTGAAAACTGTGAAAAGAGTGTTACGATTTTTCATATTTAACCTATTTAGATATGATTGATATCAATGATAATTTGTATATATTACAATCAAAGACCAAAAATTATTGTATGATTATATTAAACTCTTAAAATCTAATAGTTGTTTTATAATAAAGGTCAACAAACGCACAAAATTGAGAAAAAATGCAAAAACATGCCTTCGTATTTTTCAGATTTAACCCAATAAATCAACACAAATTGATAAAAAGAAACACTTTTTGAACACTGAAGAAACCAATAAATATAACATATACTTTTTTTTTGTACCTTTACAAACAAAGACTTCCTCTTTTAAAGCCCTAAAATCTAGATATGTTTTACGTAAATTCTCCATAGAAAAATGTATGAAAAATGACGCACATTCCGATATTACGAATTAGTACCCAGCGCCGCCACTAATACGCCAGTGTGTTTTTATATGTCAAGGTGACACCACGCGCGTCGGATGCTCCGGCAAAATTACGTGTTGTGAATTTGTGTTTTTTGTGAAAAACTGTAAGTATAACTAATTTACCAATATAATGAATGTATATAAATCGTAAAAAATACAAAGAATGAATTAGATACTTTGTTGAGTAGGTTATTTTATGAACCTTGTAAAATATGTATCAATTCAGGCTTGAAACATGATTTCAACATGCTATAGCCAATATCATAAACGTATCTAGTCGGTAATCGAGGGTTTTTTTCGCAGGACTGATTGAATTTGAATTTGCCAGGGAAAAGAAAGTTTAGTACGCATTATAAAAATATGAAAGCCAAAAGATCTCGGAAAAAATGTAAGTTCCTTCCTACTTATTTATTTATCTGCCTACTTTACTACGTCTTGTCCTAAATACCTACCTAGAAAAAAATTACGAGATTTCTGTGAAAGTGTCATGTAAAAATCCTAGTTTTATTTGTGAGCTTATCCTGTCTAAGTAGTAATAATAATATAATTTATTTTCATTTGAACAGGGTACATTACAAAGCTAATACAATACCTATGTCATATGATTTAGATCGCTTGATTCAGACATATACAATAGCATGTAAATATTGGTTTGTATTATAAGTAATAAAGTCAATTTCTACCTAGTATTCGTTTTCATGTTCATCATTATTGTCTAAATATCAGATTGTGGAAGTAGGTATGTTTCATAACAGAAATAGCACGGGCACGCGGCTTTGTCGACATACTTACCGCCAAAGAGACGCGACGCGCCTAGGGTCTGGTGTTGTACAAAAATTACAAAATAATTATAAAGTGGATAATAATGATGAATAATATTTCCAGTATTGAAAATAAAGAAAACCTTCAGGCCGAGACTCCAAGCAACACTGCTATGCTTAGACTACACACTATAGACGTAAGTTGTTATACGTAATTCTTGTAGACTTATTACATAAATAAACAAACTACCTTGGGGTGTAAGTGGTTCATCAAGATCTTTAAACCAAAGCCAAATTCACCTGCATGCGGTACACCCTGCTGACTGACAAACGAAGCTCTGGCGAAAAGAGAGGTAGGGAGCGTAATTGTAAGCTACCCGACTGGGGAATGTACCTCCACCTCACAGAATACCGCAGCCAAATAACGGTTTCCTTGAGGGCTGTTGTCTTCCTGCGAGTGAGTGAGGTCACCAGAAAGGAAGGAGATGCTGCGATGGCAGCGGGGGTGGCGGGGGTGGCGGCGCGCGAGCGATATTTTATGTTGCGAGCGTTAATATGGCTACGGTAACCGCTTCAGATCAGGCGGGCCGTATGCTTGTCTGCTACCCGAAGTAGTATAAAAAAAAAAAATACCTAGTTAGTGATGGACGAAGACAAAATCTCAGTAGGGTGAAGTCTTCTAGTATCGGCCTCCTCCTAATATCGGCCTTTGCGAGAAAATGGAATATAGGGTAAGTGCTCCATTGAATGAACCCTTAAGGGCATTCCAAACTTTGAAAATTACAGCCAGCTACTTATGAGATCCTAACCAAAAAATATTTTATTTTATTATGTTCACAATTTATTCATGATTGATACAGTATACATATTTTAGCAAAAATGCTGATAGTTATTGAGATAATCTGCATTTTATACAAATATGGGGTATATTTGTATAAAATGCAGGTTATCTCAATAACTATCAGCATTGAACACACAAATCACCAGAGAATGAACAAAAAAATCCAGTGAATAAACCTTTTGAAACCCATTGAATGAACTACCACTTTTATATATCAGTTCTATATATAAATTATTATGTAAGAGTTTATTTCGGGTAATTGTTATTGTAAATATATATATATTTTTATTATATTAAATAGACGATATGATTACTATTATAATTGCGTGTTACTTGATATTTTATAACCTAAAGAGAACTATCTAACATTTTTTTTTTATACCACTAAGGTGGCAAACAAGCATACGGTCCGCCTGATGGAAAGCAGTTACCGCAGCCTATGGACGCCTGTAACACCGGAGGCATCACATGCGCGTTGCCGACCCTGTAAAAACCTCTTGAAGCCCTTTTTGAAGAACCCCATGCTGTAGTCTCCTGGGAAAACCTCAACAGGCAATTCATTCCACAGCTTGATAGTACGTGGAAGAAAACTTCTCTGGAACCGCACAGTACGTGACCATTTCGGTTCTAAAGTGTGAGGATGAATTCCCTGTCGATGGCGAGCGGTGCGACTGTAGAAGGAAGCCGTGGGCATCATGTCAAACAACTCCTCTGAACACACCCCATTGTACAAACGGTAGAACACACAAAGGGACGCAAAATCTCTTCTCAGACTTAAAGGTTCTAAACCGTCTGTCAGTTTGGGATCGTCAACAATCCTCACAGCACGCCTTTGAATCGAGTCACAGGGTGCAATCTAGGCGCTCCCGCCCATAGATGGCAACAGTACTCCATATGCGGCCGAACTTGAGCTTTGTATAAGTCTTTGCCGCGGGTTGAAGTAATGTTTCGCCCTGTTGAGCACACCTAGTTTCTTCGATGCCAGCTTGACCTTCCCCTCCAGATGACATCGAAACTGGACGTCGCTGGAGATGTCAACTCCTAGAATACCAATACTATTGGCGATGGTGAGGGGTGTGTTTTCGAAGTGTGGAGCCACAGCAAATGGGGTTTTCTTAGCGGTGAACGCGCAGACTTGTGTCTTAGAGGGGTTAAATCGCACTAAGTTCTGTCGCCCCCAGTCGGACACTCTACTTAGTGTGCTCTCAATTTGCGACACAAGTTGTTCGCGGCTCTCCTCCACCAAAGAACGAGGGATATTTGCGCGGCCCGTGTAATAAGTGTCCCCGGTGCTGTCGTCCGCATAACAATGAATGCTGTCATTATACAACATATCATTAACATGCAGCAGAAACAGCGTCGGGGACAATACAGAACCCTGCGGGACGCCAGCATTGATGTCCTATGTCCTAGGTGGCTCTAATGCTTCTGCTGGACAAGAAGCTAGCAACCCATTCGCATAGCCCCTCGGGCAGACCGTAAGGCTAAGATGCCAAATGCTTAAAACATAATATTAATACTGGATTATTATTATAAAATATTTAATATTATTATTCATCACTTCTATGTTAGATTCTCCTTTCTCTTCTAAACTATTATATTTCTATAATAGAAGATTGGTTCTATATGTCATCACTATTTATTAATTTCTTTTTAGCTTGCATTTTGCTGTCTTTCCATGGTCGTTTTAGCTGAAAGGCACTTCTATGTGGAGATCTTTATTTATTTTATTTAATCAGTTCACTCCGTCTGGTTTTCGTCCTGGGCACAGTACTATTACTGCACTTCTAAAAGTTACTGAAGATATCAGGCTAGGTATGGAGGATAAACTGGTAATAATAAAAGAACACCTCGTTCGAATATTGGTCAAAAAATTGACAACCGTTTATAAAAGTTGTGTACAAAAAATTAGCCAACTGCATTAAGGCTAAGATGCCAAATGCTTAAAACTGTGTGTTCATTGACTAGATTTTCTTCAATTTCGTGATCCAATTATCGAACACCCCTATAATTTATTTATGATAATTAAAATTTATGCAATCTGCTTTTTGTAAGATAAAACAGTTCTTTTTACATCCTACTCGTACTATCAAATTTTGTTAACACTATCACACTTATAGTGTCTACAAAGTGAATATCAAAACACGAAGTCTCAGCAATGCCCTAAATTCTGCTCCATACAATCAAAAATACGACAGAATACTTTCATTTTAGGCGGTCGCGATTTTGAAACTATAGGTCACAGGCAAATACCTGTGTGTTCAGTTGACGTAATATAATGTTTCGATTGAGAAAAAAATACTGGCTTGAGTAGAAAAGCTTAGATTTCTTATTATATTGAAAAATGTGTGTTTTGTTCATTCACTGGTGGGTGTTAATTCACTGGAGCACTTACCCTAACTATTAAAATAACCCTAAAATTATAATAGTTTTTATTCAAAAAGCGACTCTATATGCGAATAATCCATATTTTGGTGCGGGTGCTTCAATATTTGAACGTTCAGTTGGCAATAGAGCACGCGCCGGTACCGACTTGTGTCGTTTAGTGGCAGTGGCGAGTCAAATCCCGGTTGCGAGCGCATTGAGTTAGTTAGTATTTAAATGGAATTAAACATACCTATGGTATTTTATATTGTTTTTTATTGAAGAAAAACCAAGGTTTTTACATTTACTTGTCTTTTTTATGAAATAATCGCAGGGTCGAGGTTAGGGATCTTTATTTATTGATAAATCCCAATATCGGCCACCCGGCCGACATTAGGAAAATGCATGAAAACGCTAAACAACATGTTTAGCTATTTTTTATGTTAACAGGAATATCAATAAGGTTAAAAATGAAACAACAGCTTTTTTTATTAAAATTATTGTCCTGAACCGACTTTACAAACAACCAGTTTTTATTACGTTTATTTATATAAAACGTTCAAGATTTTGATCTAGTGTTATGTGTTTCAAAGATGTATTCTAAGGGAGTTCTTAGCTATGTTTGAAGAAATTTGGCCCATTCTTTTTTAATTATTTTTTATAAAACAAAATAAAGCCATTATCTTTCTTTACAGGAACTAGTTATTGAAAACAGTCAAGAGGGAAAGGTGGATGAAGTGGAAGTTGGGCGTAGAGTAATAGATATTTCTTTTTTTTATAAAGCTCTTCAGGCCATAGGGGACCACGGTCCAATGGATTGTAAGTTAAGTTACCTCAGTATAATAGGTGAAGTAAAAGTTGGTCTGGACTCAAAACTCATCATGAAATGTAGTATGTGTAGTATGAAGTTTACTGTGTGTTTGGTTGAAAAGAAAGAAGATAGCATGGAAGTGAATCATCAAATTGTATCTGGTATCATATAATCTGGTGGGAGCTACTCTCAGTTAAAAACATTAACTGCCGCAGTAACCGTTACCAATCATGTCACCTTCATTATACAATGAAATTAATAATACGGTTTGCGATTGGTGGGAAAAGACAGCAACACATTCCATGGCACAAGCTGTCAAGGAAGAAGCAGAGTACGCAGTCTATAGGTAGTGTTGATAAAAATGGTACACCATTAATATCTGTTGCTGTTGACGGTTGTTGGAGGAAGAGATCTTATGGTAAGAATTTTTCCGCCTTATCCGGCGCAGCTGCGATAATTGGCATTAAAACTAATAAAGTATTGTTTTTTGGAGTTAAAAATAAATACTGCGTAGTCTGTGCACGAGCCGCAAAGAACAACAGTCAGCCCCCGGAACACCATTGTTTCAAGAATTATTCAGGATCATCTACCGGGATGGAATCGACCATAATAGTTGAGGGGTTTAAACGTTCCATTGTTGATCACGGTGTAATTTATAATAAATTTGTAGCAGACGGCGATTCTAGTACTTATAAAAAAATATTAGATTCGCGTCCGTACGATAATTTAATAGTAGAGAAAATTGAATGCAAAAATCATCTTTTACGAAACTACTGCAATAGCTTGGAGAAACTGTCAAAAGACACTAAGTATCCTTGCGAATTGCGGAAATTCCTAAAAGAAAGGTATTTGCGTTTAAGAACGGGTGTAAAATGCGCGATTAAATATTGGGCGGATCAAAATCAGTCACTCGAAGAAAAAATAAAAAATCTTAGTGAAGATATCCTAAATGGTCCACAACACGTATTTGGTAATCACCAACATTGCAAGGAGTATTTCTGTAGACCTGATACTCGTCGAATAGAACCTGTTGGATTACTTCCAACAATTGTTGGATGCGGATTAATGGACGCGGTAGAAATTTTAAGTAAAAGACTGTCATATCATTCTAGAAGTTTAATTCATAATTGCACAAGTAATATAGTTGAAAGTTTTAACGGAGTAATTGCCAAATTAGTTGGGGGTAAGCGTGTAAATTATTCTTCCCGTGGTTCTTATGCGGGCTGATGCGCAGCTGCTGTTGTGTCTTTTAATACGGGATCGATTCATAGTAAAACTCATGAAGTCATATTTAAATGTAGTCCGATTCCTTTGATCGCGAAAGTGGAAAATTGTAATCGTAGAAACCGTTTAATTGCTAAACCTAAATTAAGATTGAAAAAAAGCCACAACACTGTATCGAAAGACGCTCACTATGGACCAAACTGCGAAAAACCTGATCTGAGTCCAGAATTATATGAGAAAGCCAAGCCATCTTTTTTAGCCGATTTAAAGTTGTCTTGTGCTGAAAGAGAGGAGCTTGAAAGGTCGACCCATTTGCAAAGAAGTAGTGCTGAGTGGATGAGTACAAGGAGAAAATTACTAACCTCATCATCATTCGGGGAAGTTTGTAAAAAACGAGAGAGCACAAGTTGTGCTGCTTTTGTTGGTAAAATCGTTTATGGTAGTAATATCTCCAGTTTGCTTGCTGTACGGTACGGTATCGAAAACGAAGAAACCGAAATTAGACAGTTAGAAAATCAAAAGAATATTCGTATACAAGGTTGCGGTTTGTTCGTCGACGATCAATATGAATTTCTTGGTAATACACCAGATGGCATTTATGCAAACGGTTTAATTGAAATTAAGTGCCCACATTCTTTAGCTGGCATGACTCTTGATGAAGCAATGGCCAAACATACCTTTTGGGCAAGGCTTCCAAGAGTTATGTCATAAATAAAAATCATAACTGGTATTTCCAAATTCAGGGACAGGTACATATTACTAAAAGAAACGTTTGCATGCTTGGCATCTGGTTTGGTGCTACTGTACCTATGAAAGTTTATATTTTAGAAAAGGACGACAAATTTTGGAAGAAGAAAATGGAGATGAAATTAGTTAGGTTTTATTACGATTGCCTACATCCAGAATTAGTTGATCCTCGGCAGTCACGAAGCATGCCCATTCGTGACGCGCCCAGTATCATAGAGGCTATGAAAGAGAGGAAAGAAAGAGCTTTACGTGTTTTGAAAGAGAAGAACGCCTAATGGTTTTGAAAGAGACTGAGGTAACTTAACTATCCAGCCGGTCGATTCACGTAAACACGCCAGTCCAAAAGTCGTTTTAACTTAGAAACTTAGAAATCGCCTTTTGGTTTTCTGTTTTAAACGCACTTACTTATCTAGTCTTGGATTGTCATAAATCTTTCAATAGCTCAATTACTATACAATTCCTATACGATTTTGAAGAGTTACCTGGTGTAAAGAATCATCAAAATTGTTTCAAAAATACAGCGAATTGAGAATCTTCTTCTTTTTTTAAGTCGGTTAAAAGGGCTTAATTTGCAAAAAACGAAGTGACATTTTTAAGTCCCTACGCTACGGTTTTTATTACGTGAATCGGGCAGCTGGTACTCATTCTGATAAGTTTTGCAATAGCAATTGATTTTATCATCAAATTAGCAGAAATCAAAATTTGATCAGTAATCGTTAAAATGAAAAAACATTAGAATTTTGAACTCATATTTTGTTATTGTTTACTTACTTTTAATTAGTATATTAATAATTTATAAACTTGTGTTTCATTTATTTTTGTACAACCCTAGCACGCTTTTTAGATGGCGACTCATATTTGTTATTGTTTACTTACTTTTAATTATATGAATCATTTTTATACTTTCGTATACTAGCGTAGCAAAAGTTATTAACTCAAAAATTACAAGCAAAAAAAGTTGACATGGCCGATAATTGGTGCCACCACCCTATTTGAGTTTACGCAATAGGCACATTTCCTTGCGTAGAGATATACACTAGCGAGGAAAGCTCGATGTTATTTCGACCGTACTTCCTACTGAATTTGCAATTATTTTGTTGAATGAATATTTTACGAAATAAGAATAAACTTTGGTAGGAAAATTACAAATAAATACATAGTTGGAATTTTTGGTAAGTAGAATACAAAAAGGTCAGTCCAGACCTGCTCTTGATTGTTTAATATAAATAGAAAAACATAAAAATTGTGTCTCAACTACTCTTATTAATCTAGTAATTAATATTTATTATCATTTTGTAACGAAAAACTAGTCTTAGAATATTTTACACTCGTCGTTTATTTCCAATAATTCAACATTTTTGTTATGCTGTAAATATTCAACTTCAATAACAATTGGAACGTTTGTCGCAAAACATTTTGACAATCGCGCTGTCTTTGGGTCATTCACCCGCCCCGTCGGTTGTTTCAGTAAACAGTAGCGCTGCGGTCGCTCGAAACCGACGTCGCGCCTAGACAATCTGGGCCCTTAAGATAAATAGATCATAAGAAAAAAACAAATCACAAGATATGGGTACTAGACAAGTGATAAATGTACTTAAATACATTTTTTTTGTAAATACATACTTATAATACATAGACCAAGACAAACAGACATGTTCATGCACTCAAATGTTTGTCTTATATAAATGTTCGGGAATCGAACCCGCGACCTCGGAGTCAAAGTGGCCATTGCTAACCATTCGACCATCGAGCACGTCCATAAAAAAAAAATTGATAATAAATCGTTCAGCGAATCTACTCGCTCCACTCAACGTCGGTTTCGGCCCCGTGGGCTAGAATCCGGCCTAGTATAGAACGAAAAGAGACGCTACATCTCTGCGTGTAAAAAGAGAGTCCAGTCTATCCGAGATCATTGGGTCCGCGACGATTCGAACTGCTCTTCATTATATTTGGTCAAATGGAGCAAGCAAGTATTTGGGCGCACGGGCCAGAGATGCAAACAGTATTCCATATACTCACTTTGCCTCTTTTTCGGGAGAAAGAGATCCAACTAAGATAGGTATGATCGTGAAGCCAGTCTTGTACCTGAAAAAAAAATACATTCATATTTTGAATACATACAAACAATCCCATCAACCTATCCGCCGCGGGATGGAATGGAGGCGACTTTTTGCAACGAAATTGTTCATAGCATAATGAATTTTATATTATTTTTTTTTTTTTCGTCGGGTGACGAACAAGCATACGGCCCGCCTGATGTGAAGCAGTTACCGTAGCCATATTAACGCTCGCAACATAAAATGTCGCTCGCGTGTCGCCACCCCCGCTGCCAACGCAGCATCTCCTTCCTTCCTTTCTGGTAACCTCACTCACTCGCAGGAACACAACAACCCTCAAGGGAATTGTTATTTGGCTGCGGTATTCTGTGAGGTGGAGGTACTTTCGCCAGTCGGGTAGCTTACAATATTATGCTCCCTACCTCTCTTTTCGCCAGAGCTTCGTTTGTCAGTCAGCAGGGTGCACCGCGTGCAGGTGAAGTTGGCTTTGGCTCAAAGATGTTGATAAACCACTTACACCCTATAATTGTATAACATATAAACTTAAATACAAGCCAAAAAAGGTCGTGCTTCTTCTGGCGAATCCTAGCGCATTCTCAAGAATTCCCCTATCTACTGTCGGCGCCGCCTGCGGAATCCGCGGGAAGTGGCGTGACCGGGAAGTCGGTCGGATCGGTCACAGCAATAGAATACTCGAGTATTCCAGCGAATTCGCGCGCCTTCTCGCGTCATGAGTCGAAACTGACGCTTCCATCCCATTCCGCAGCTATGAAAATTGAGCTTTATTTATCCCAGTGCTGGGATACTGATCGCCCCTCAATCGAAAGTGTTTAGATCTACTCGTCGTCAACCCTTATACATCACATTGCTGAGATATGGGTCTCCCCTCAATCGAACGGGTTTAGAGCATACTCCGTAACGCTGCTCAACTGCGGGTTGGCGGAGCGCAGTGTTTTCAAACCGCCGTTAAAGGCCATTGACTTGATTTAACGACTGTCATCTAATGACTACAGCCGGGACCGACGGCTTAACGTGCCCTCCGAAGCACGGAGGAGCTCGAGATAAATAAACCCATCGATGGACAGACTGCTGACGACGTTACTTAACTTGCGTGTAACGAACGTGATTGAAGGGAGACCCGTATCCCAGCACTGGGATGATTATAGGTTGATGTCATATGATACAGATATGTGATGATATTTTTTTTTATACCACTAAAGTGGGAAACTAGGAAACAAACATACGGCCCGCCTGATGGAAAGCAGTTACAGTTGCCAATGAACGCCTGTAACACCAGGGGCATCACATGCGCGTTGCCCACCCTGCAAAAACCTCTTCACACCCTTCTTGAAGAACCCCATACTGTAGAAAACCTCGACAGGCAGTTCATTCCATATAAAAAAATACCAACTCACTCCTCCATAACCTTGGCGATGTACGGCAGGTGCATCTCTATAGAGTGTTCGTCTTCGTCCGTCTGTACGTCCATCCATTCGAATTGGCGGGTCGCTTCTAATTCTGCGTAAACTGGACAAAGAAAAAGACATATTAAATAAATAAAAATATTAAATATTCTTTGACAACTTACACCCTGCCATCTATGCGTACTATTACGGGACGGGGGCACACACCACACATTCCCTCCACTGTGTCTCCTGTGTAGCCAGGATTAACAGCGGCGACCGCCAAAAAAGGCAATGAACAATGAAGTCCATTGCAGTCCCGGGGGTAAAACTACGACTGCCTTGGAACTCACAACGAATTTAATCAGAAGAAATTAGTAGGAGTAAGAATCTTTTGGAATTTGACTTCCCCTCTTAGCAATGTGAGAGACATCAATATGGCAAAAAAGGCATTAAAAGAGATGGCTAGACAAGTGAAGCTCAACTGCCGGGCACCACGGATTTCAAATATCTAACACTATAAGGGGATCTAAAACATTGAGTTTGTTACCTAACTCTAAATCGATTCCAATAATATGAATTGCAAAATCGTTGAACGCTTGGTAATTCTACCTTGTTACTACCAAATCAGAATAGTAATACTACTACTGCTACTACTACAGTACTAGAATTCGATATGTGCTCATTCTAAAAAATAAAACTTACTCTGTTTGTCGATAGTGAGATCATAGAGTGGGGTTCTGTATTTGTCGAGGGATGACAACGCACAGCCACCGAGTCTCACGTGGTGAGATGGCCCGAGGATGAAGATACGTTTACTGAAAAATAATACATCAAAATTAATATCAATAAACCAATATTCATCGTCTCACTGTTGGAATGATTTTCCACCGTCAACTTAAGCAGTTTAGAGCATACTTCGCCATTTTGAATAATTGCGGATTGGCAGAAGCCACTGACTTTACGTCTGTCATCTATTGACATCAGTCGGGACCGAAAGCAAGCAGCGGGCATAGAATGCCTAATTCAATAAACAAATATCTTTTTACAAAGCATTTGTGTTGAACTGTTTCAGAATCGACCCAAAAGGTTTCATTCGACTCAAGAGAGCAACATTGTGTTGACTTAACGTGCCCTCCAAAGTACAGAGGAACTCGCGTAATAAACCCACCCACAAACAGATTACAATCAAGTTGCTTAACTTGTATCTTCGACTATCGAACTCCTCATTAGCTATGGATACTAACTAGGTCGTGTGGTCGACCCTCATTCATCCCACTGCTGGGATACGGGTCTCCCCTCAATCGAAAGGGTTTAGAACATGCTCTACTACGCTGCTCAACTACGGGTTGGCGGAAAACTAACTAGGTTACTAGGTACAGGTAGTCCATAATTATATAAATTATAATATTAGGTAAAAAAAGGCATTTGAGATGTAAGTGGTTCATCAACATCTTTGAACCAAAGCCAACTTCACCTGCGCGCGGTGCACCCTGCTGATTGACAAACGAAGCTCTGGCGAAAAGAGAGGTAGGGAGCGTAATTGTAAGCTACCCGACTGGGGAAAGTGGGACAATTCCCTTGATGGTTGTTGTGTTCCTGCGAGTGAGTGAGGTCACCAGGAAGGAAGATGCTGCGTTGGCAGCGGGGGTGGTGGCGCGCGATCGATATTTTATGTTGCGAGCGTTATTATGGCTACTATAACCGCTTCAAATCAGGCGGACCGTATGCTTGTCTGCCACCCGACGTAGTATAAAAAAAACGAGTGTGCGACCACACGATTGAAGTAAAACTTCCTTAGCTCTACTAACTTATATCCCTCTCAACTTTCGTTCACTGTTTCAGTGACGATGTCGTCACGCTTTCACCAGCTTACTCCCCCAGTCCAGCGTGCGTAAAGAAGTGATGCTTCAAAAATGTATATATAATGATTTTAAAGAGACAGAAAGATTGGAAACCCGTAAGAATGAGAGGAACAACAAAAATAACGCCCAATAGGCTATTTGACTAACATTTTTTCGCTTTAATATGTAGGGACGTCTCCATAATATAACCATAGATGAAAGCATTACTTTGGTCGCACAAAAATCTCTCGAGATATGTTAATTTGAAAATCTAAATTTTTAGACTGTACCGAAAACGCTCCATACAAAAGACTACCGAATTATGACGTCACAGGTTTGTATTTTGTATGCATCAAATTATAAATTTGTACGACAGCTATGTTAAATATTACGTTTATGTAATTAGTATCATAATAAGAGTTATAGCATTTTTTATTGCTTCTCCAATGGAAATATTATTTTTTAATAATTTCATACTGTTAAAATGGACTTTCCCGCCAAACTTTGATCGACCCTAAAAAAAGTCTGACTGAAGATATTAGATTGAAAGTTTGCAGATCTTTATAGTTTTGTGTAATTTACAATAATGTTAAATAATTTATACAATTTTTGAACATTGTCAAATAGCCTATTGTGAATGAAAGAGATGGAATGACGTTAAGATATAGGATGTAAGAGAGGGGAATAAAGTATCGAAAATGTTTTTTCTGTTACAATAATAATATTTTACTTACACGACTACAGGGCTCACTTGTCTGTAGGCGAAGGCAGCGCACGCCCCGCAATATGAGTAGCCTGCATGCCTGTTGATGTAAGCAAAGTATATTATTTTAACCGTAAATCTTATACAGTGTGAGTGTCTACTACAGATCTAGAATGTATAGATGAACAATACCCGGTTCAGAGACGTCGCCAAAATTGAATTGCATATGTGTGAGTTTATAGTGTAGTCAGCTTTGCAGATTATTTATTTATTTATTTATTTATTTATTTCATACAATTATTAGCATTACAGTTTCCCAATTCGCTTAATAATGTCCTAAATCATAATAACAAACAAAAATTCTCAAATCAAATCAATAACAAACAAAAATAATTGGATACATACAAAAAATAATATTAATATCTGAATTACATTAAAAATATAAAATATAATTTGACGAACTCAGTGGTCGAATGACCCCGAGATCGCGGGCGCGGCCGATCCGGACGCCCTCTGTGCACTGTATGCATGCACTGACAAAAAAAAGCATTCAAGCAATAGTATAAAATATAAGTACAATCTTTACCCAGCCTGAGACCAGATGGCGGCGCGCAATCTGTCCAGGGATATTTATATATATTTATATAATAAAAACACAATAAAAAAATCATAATCCAATATAAATAATTAAAATCAAAAATAAAAATCGAAATCAAATTTAAATCAAAATCAGAAATTAATGTCAAAATTTAAATCAAAATGAAATAATAATAATAATAATTAAAATTACATTGCATGTTCGGCATAATCTATTGCTGCCCTGTGAAACTGCTCCTTAGAACAGTTAAACAGGTCTAGTGTCGGGTTCGTTGCAATCATGACATTGATAAGTCGCACCGCTCGAGTAAGTGGAGCATTATACGCTGCAGTCGTTCTACTGCTAGGCGGCATAAACAAGTTATGAGATCGGGCACGAATATAATTGTTAGGCACGTGGAACCAGATCAATTCTAACACTGCCGGATCGCTCGTAAAACCCCTGAGAAGTCTGAATACAAACCCCATCAGTGAGACAGTGCGCCTCACTTCCAGAGTGTTATACCCAGTCATTCCCAACAAAAAATCACTGGGGTATACAGTTGGGAACCCCACATGATACCCATATTGCTTATGGTATAACCACCTTATAAATTTTTTCTGTAGTTTTTCAACCATGGAAATATACTTGAGTTCATACGGATTCCAGATAATAGCATTACTCTCAAGTTTACTTCTGACAAATGAATTATATAGTATTTTAATAGATGTAATGCAATCCAGATGACGCGCTTGCCGCAGTACAAATCCTAATGCCCTGTATGCACCCTTACAGATCTTATCAATGTGCTCGCGAAATGTCATATCGCTACTCATCAATACGCCTAAGTCAATTATAGACAACACCCGAGGCGTACAGTCATTTCCCACACGATAACTGGCAAGATATGGATTTTGCGATCTAGTATATGACATAATAAAGCACTTGTCGGTGTTAAATATCAGTTTATTACGACTACTCCATGCGACAACATTGTCGATATCTCGCTGAAGGCTCATGCTATCATTCTCACTATCGATCTTAAGAAATAATTTTAAATCATCCGCGAATAACAGGCACTGTGCCACTCGAACTACCTCCGGTAAGTCGTTAATAAGAATGAGAAATTCCAAAGGACCTAAGTTGGAACCTTGACTTACACCGGAGTAGGTACAATATAGGTCAGACTTGTAGCCCCAATGCTGTACATACTGCTTTCGATTATCTAAATACGATGAAAAAAAATTAAGCAATGCAGAAGTAAAACCAAATGCCGCAAATTTTTTTAGAAGCACATCATTATCGACTAAGTCGAAGGCTTTCCGTACATCCAAATACACTGTATCAACCTGTGACCCCGCGTCAACGTTATTGTTTACATACGTCCAAAAAGACATGAGATTGGTAGTTGTTGACCGACCGACTCGGAATCCATGCTGGGCATTACTTAATCGACCTTCTATCTGGCTGCTAATACGAAAATGTAAGATCGATTCAAAAAGTTTTCCGAAAACAGAAAGGATAGCTATGGGCCTGTGGTCCCCTACCTCACTATTAGAATGGTGCTTAGGAATTGGTACTACGCGTGCAACCTTCCACTCATCTGGATAAAAATTATTTTTGAGACACAAGTTAAATAAGTGCAATAGAGGGTAATCAAATATCGACCTACAGTCTTTAACGATATAAGGTGGAATACCGTCCGGTCCTGCGGATTTTTTCGGCTTCAGGTAACGGAGCGCGCGCTTCACATCACCCGGCAGTATGCAAGTTATATGTACCCCACTGCTGTCTACGTTGCCCGATGCCAATGCCTCTTGTACGTTTAGCTTTGGAGGGTTCTGATCATATACCGAACTAAAATAATTTGCAAATGATTGTGCCAGATCCTGCAAGGGCACCGCCTGCCCATCATTTAAAATTCGCTTATACGTATTCTTTCCGGTTTTTTTGGAATGAACGTAACGCCAAAATGAGGACGGATCTTTTTTTATTTCCCGTTCCATTTTCATTTTGTATTGAGAAAAATCGTTTTTAATGCTTAACTTTACAAGAGCTCTTTGATGAGAAAAAGCCATACGATAATTTTGAGATTTTGTTTTTTTATAACGTGTATGATAATAATGCTTTGTTTTAATCATACGTCTCGTTTCAGCCGAATACCACTCTGGATAGACATATCTAGGTCGAACTGGATTATATTTCTTTTTTGGTACACAGTTGTCAATGCAGGTAGTAAGCAACTGATAAAAAAGTGAGACTGCAGTTTTTGGATCTGCAATTTTGTAAAGCGGCTCCCAATCTATAGATTCTAATTGGGAATACAATTCGAATAAGTCAGCTTTCGCAAAATCCCATTCCCCAGTAGTACACGAATTAATTTCCGGCAGTTTATCACCAGAATAATCGAATTGTTTATCTATAACGACACTTAGCGGAGGGTGGTATGTATCTACGGGCACTAAACTATCAATGTCACGTTGCACCGAAATTCGCCCTAATGACGAACTACACAACACCATATCTAACATCGATCCACAGCTATTAACAACACCATTTACCTGGTTTATGTCACACAGCGACAATAAGCATTCAAATCTAGCAATCACTGCAGCTGATGCCGAATTTAAATTAAAATCCCCACATACTAGCAAATTATCATATTGAACACAAATTCGTTCGATCGTCTCAAAAATAACTACATAATTTTCCTCTACCGTACCCGGCGGAACATACGCACATACCCCAACGAATAGCAAATTGTTATTGAGGTATAATGCACCGCATACTATTTCACAACCGGTTTCGCTGGTCGAGCCGACGTCGATACGGCGCAATTCATAAGCGAGAGCGGCTATCAGAGCAACTCCGCCTCCACGCCTTCCTCCTGGTCGGTCAGATCTCAGTATTGAGTACCGAGGCGGTACCACTTCAGCATCATGAATACTGTCTTGAAGCCACGTTTCGGTGATGAAAAATAACTGCGATGCAGACGTTGGTATTGCAGAAAAAAACTGTTGCAGCTTAGTGCGAAGACCTCTAACATTTTGATAGTATACTCTCAGCTGCCTACTACTACTATGACGCCTCGATTCCTTCGCTCGCATTTTGATTTCTTCGTCCATTTCCCCTTCGAAAGCTTCGAAACCACTCATTAAACTCCGTGTTTGGTGGCCAGCTACTTGGAGTCATAAAAAAACTGAACGCACTTTCAGGCACTGTAACCACGAACGAAGCATAATTCTGATGCCTAAGTTTTAATTTTTCGACGCTATATGGAGCATGTTCTGGTTTTTTCTTAAGCATATAAGCCTGGACGTTATCAGATGTGACATCACTTTTTAGCGACCACAAATGGATTTTTCTTTGCTTTTCTACGCCAGTAATATCATTGTCTATATTGCCCGTGCCACGATTCACCGGCCGGCGATGTTTCCTGGAACGTACTGTTGTCCATTCTTCGTCACTATTTCCGCTACCTCCTATGGTATGGACCGTTTCGTTATGCATCGCAGTTTGACGCGATTGAAATGAGTCATCTGTTGCAATAGGTCTAGTTGATGACGTCGACGGAACGAGGTGCGCGGGTGTTGAATCACTCGTATTGCAAAGATCAAGGGGGGTAGTGCGGGGGGCATTAGCCGCTCTCTGTCTCCGTGTTTGTACCTTTGATGGACCTGGCGATGTAGCGGTCCGCTGAGGTGGGGGGTGAGCTGCTACAGCTGTTATTATCGCGGGTGGTGTTACAACTGGTGTTGTTAAATTACCCTCTGATATAATTTGTTGAGAAGCTTGCAGTTTGTCGATTTTAGTTTCCAGAAAGTGAACCGTCTCCACAATGGTGTTCAATTTTAGCTCCATAGGTAGTAATAATCCCTGGATAGCTTTGATGAACTGTTCAACCGTCTTCTGATCCATTTTATCGCACTTTATATTTTTTTACTTAAGAAGTAACACAACTACGTCTACACGCGTCGAGATCCGCGGGGGGTAATTATGTTCTTTATCGATAAACTATACAGCCGGGATCTATGGTATCTCGTAATAGACAATAATAAATATATACATACATATATATTATATGTTACGTCATGTTAAATAAAAGTACCTACTTGGCTAAGCGTTATTGTACAGTCAATGGCATTTTATAAATTACTCCATTGTTTTCCTTAAGACTTGTAGAAGTTATATACATGTAGGACGGTGGGGTTCGTGGCCGGCAAATTAAACTAAGGTTTACTGGAAGAGATCCCTCTAAGGGATAAGTCCGCCTTTGTACTACTTTATTTTGCATTTTAATTTTTGTTATTTTATTTTTTATGTACAATAAAGTTATAACAAACAAACAAATAAACTCCAAATTCACTTGATAATGCTCGGTTTAATCAATTTTATCTCACAAAGTAGTCTTCGTCGTAACCTGCTTGTATAATCACTTCCTACCGAGCGCGGTAATCCAAACTTTCATTCGTCTCCCTCGTTCCGGATACACACGTCCCTTTCGCTCACTATTGCGTTTCGTTACCATATAATATGACGTTTTTAATTTCAGACGGTCTCCTAGTATGACTACTTATTTTATATTTCAGACGTTTTACTAGTAGGTCGTTTTACTTTCACGACGTTAATGCATCATGGTCATTTTGCTTATTTGACTTTCTGATACGGAACGCCATAAGTCGAGCTGTTTACTTAGGGTTTAGAAAGGACGTGCGCCGGTTAGTAACTGGCATTTCATCGCAACGATTGTCTTTATGAGCAGTCGCGAACCAATCACAGTAGACGATTTGCGTCGCATGTGTATGCGTAAGCTTGTGTATAATTACATTGTAAGTGTAGTAGTAACAATAGTGGCGTCTATAATGCGGACATCGGTTTTGTAGGTAAAAAGCAACGATGGCCTTTCTAACTCTATCAAGTGTTCTGTGTTGTTCCCCTTCTCCAAGAGAAAGTTACTAAATGATTTCTCATTTATACCGCTGCAAGATGAAATAAAAGCTACTTTTTGCAACGAAATTGTACACAGCATAATGAACTTTATGTCAACTGTTTAACATATAAACTTAAATACGATCAGTGGCTAGGGGAATTCCCGTGAGCGAGGATTCCCCGGAAGACGGGCGACTTTTTTTTGCCACGTATTTAAATTTATATATTTATTATACAATTGTTCAAACTCATAGAAAAAGTAGTTTAAAATTGGGATAAGAGATGGCGCTGTCTATTTTTGTTGACTTTCTGAAACGCGCTATGGTTTGGTTTGTGGAGTTACATAATAACAGAGCGTGAGTAAATGAATACCCCCTTAGCAACCTAGCATAAACTTGTGTGACAAATGTGTGGTGACTAATGTATATACTTTAATACACTGTTCGTCTAGAGTCTCTGGAATTTTTATTTCGAGTCGGCGAGTCCCTGTACTTTTTGAAGTATGGTCGTCGTACAACAATTGACATAAAGTTAATTATGCTACGTACAATTTCGTTGCAAAAAGTCGCTTCAATTCCAATCCATGACCAATGGATTGGAATTGAAGCGATAGCTCAATCAAATAGAGCCTTGATGATCATATGGAACTTCTAGCTACATATAAATTTATAAATGACATTTTAAATATATTAAATAATAAAAAATATGCTATTAGTATCTTACTTGATATGACTAAAGCTTACGAAAAAGTTAAATTTGACATTCTTTTGAATAAATTGTATGGCATAGGAGTACGAGGTGTTACCCATAAGTGGTTTAGTTCATATCTTGAAAACCGAGAACAATACGTCGAGATTCAACATATTGACGACCAAACTGGGGAAATCAAAAATGTTCGATCAAAAAATCAGCTAATGAGAAATTCTATACCACAGGGAAGTGTACTCGGATGTATTTTATTCATTATTTACATAAACGACCTTCCGAAAATATTTAATGAACGATGCGTGATGTTCGCTGATGATTTTTCAATTATAATATCAAATAATAATAATATAAATTTAAATAACAAATTAAATGACATTTTAGAAAAAATTGACAATTGGATGAGAGATCATAATTTAGAGATTAATTTTTCAAAAACAAAAATGATGCAATTCAGGCCACGGCAAAAAGTTGAACTGAAAATTGACTTTTCTTTCAACAACATAAAACTGGATTGTGTTTCTAATTACAATTTGCTCGGTATTGTCATAGATTCAAATATACACTGGAAATCACATGTACAAAATGTAAAAACCAAGCTCTCTCAATTTGTATATGCATTGAGAGAGCTAAAGAAAACGACCAATTTAAGAACAGCGGTAACAGCTTACTACTCTTTTGCACACGCGTGGTTGAATTACGGCGTGATGTTGTGGGGTGACAGTACAAACAGTCACGACTTGTTCGTTCTACAAAAAAAATGTGTTAGGATATTAGTTAATATTAAACAAGAAGAAAGCTGTAAACCACATTTTAAAAAATTAAAGATTCTGACACTTCCGTGCATGTACATATTGGAATTATGTAAATTTGTGAGAAAATATCCCACCTTTTATTCCAGAGCATGTGATGTTCCTCGCCGGCATGAATTACGAAACAAAAATAAATTACTTCAGGTTCCATCAAAATTGGCGTTGCATAGTACCGGACCCTACTCCATGTCCATAAAAATTTATAATAAACTACCGACGATCTTAAAAAACGAAATAAAAGACATGAAATTCATACAAACTTTAAGACAATTCTTAATTGAAAAAGCATATTATACCGTAGGCGAATATATAGATGAAAAATGGTAGGACATTCCAAGTTTATTTATATATATTATACTAGTAGTCAATAATTATTTAGCTGTAACACAATTGTATTGTAACCCTGTAATATCGGCCTCTCTCTCTTCCATACCATTCCATACATTGCTATACCTATCAAGGTGCATTATGCTTATATGACACTACTATAAGATCTCGAATTTGTTAATGACATAATGTGATGCAATAAATGAATAAATAAATAAAACTTACGGAGCAATTATGGCTCGAGCCGGGCCGTGTGTGAGGTCAGCCTTGGACAGCCACATGTCCAGCTGCCTGGATAACTCCGAGCCTGCAACGAATTTTCAATTTCTGATACTATGTAAAAAAAAATGAGGTGTAAGTAGTTCATCAACGTCTTTGAACCAAAGCTAACTTCACCTGCACGCGGTGCACCCTGCTGACTGACAAACGAAGCTCTGGCGAAAAGAGAGGTAGGGAGCGTAATTGTAAGCTACCCGACTGGGGAATGTACCTTCACCTCACAGAATACCGCAGCCAAATAACAATTCCCTTGAGGGTTGTTGTGTTCCTAGGAGTGAGTGAGGTCACCAGAAAGGAAGATGCTGCGTTGAGCGGGGGTGGCGGCGCGCGAGCGATATTTTATGTTGCGAGCGTTAATATGGCTATGGTAACCGCTTAACATCAAGCGTGCCGTATGCTTGTCTGCCACCCGACGACGTAGTAACAAAAAAACATTCTTCTCGTCAACCCTTATTCGTCCCGCTGCTGCGACACGGGTCTCTTCTCAATCGAAGGGGTTTAGAGCTTACTCCACCACGCTGCCCAACTGCGGGATGGCGGAAGTGTTTTCAAGCCGCCTAAAGGCGACTGACTTGGCTTAACGACTGTCATGTCATAACAACAGCCGGGACCGACGGCTTAACGTACCCTCCAAAGCACGGAAGTCCTCGAGATAAATTATAGCAAATAAATAAATAAATAGTCCAACAATTTACACAGCGCCATCTAGCTCCAAATTAAGCGAAAAGCTTGTACTATGGGTACTAATAACTGGTATAATATAATACATAGAAAACGCCCAGACCAAGACAAACAGACATGTTCATACACACAAATGTTTGTCTTGTCGAACCCGCGACCTCGGAGTCAAATGGTTATCAATGGCCGCTAACCATTCGACCACCGAGCTCGTCGAGTGTTGTATGTTTTAACAGTGTTTACGTTAAATTTAATTAACATAATAAATAAAGCGGCTATGTAGTTAATCTATTATAGTATAGATTAACTACATATACATAGCGTATAGATTCTATACGCTGTAGAAGTAGGAGCGAGAATTACCAGCAAAATCTCTCTATAACCTGCTGAAAGACCTTGGCTTATCCAGAAGTGCAGTAAGTTCTACATTAGAATGAGTATCTAAAGCTGCATTAGCAGGTTCATACCAGATTTGGCTGGGCAGGGAGAGAAACACAAGTAGTGAAGGTGAGTGTTGATGTACGTCGGAAAGGGGCCCCTTAAAGCTACACCCGTGTCACAAGTCTCGGGATCTGCTTGGGGTTTCTCTCTCTGCCACACGATGGACCCGGCACCCGCACGGTGAATGCATGGCAGCTAAGAAGTTCGCCTTTTTAGTTGTTATAACTTAACACACTCTACAGGATTCACTTCATTCTAATTACTATTACTTAAATAGTTGATTAATTTGCCAGAATATTATATATATCGGAACAGGGGACCACCACACATTCCCACCACTGTGTCTCCTGTGTAGCCTGGATTAACAGCGGCGACCGCCAAAAAAAGGCAATGAACAGTGAAGTCCATTGCAGTCCGGGGGGTAAGACTACGACTGCCTTGGAACTCAATGAATTTAATCAGAAGAAATTAGTAGGAGTAGGAAGCTTTTGGAATTTCACTTCCCCTCTTAACAATGTGAGAGACTTCGAGATATTATAAATATGTTAATAATGGAAAAAATCACCTCCCCGCCTAGGTGAGATTCGGAACCATGACATCTCGATGACCGGTTGAGTGCTTTTCCAACTGAGCTACCAGGAAGGTTTGTGATGGTGACAAAATTTTGCATTTTATATTTTACTGCTGTCAAGTCGCAGTGTGGCGCCAACTACCTATTAAGTATTACACTACTAAACAAATCAAAAAAGGCGAGTAATTCTAAAAAAGAAAAACAAAATTGAAGTAATAATAACAATAACATAGAACATTATATCAAACTTCTCAAAGGAGCCTCTACGCGTTGGATCCATATACCCGCGCACGCCTATCAAATGAGCGGGCTTGACCCGTGATAAAAGAAAGATACAATAATAATAAAACTTTATTCATAAATCTTTCATTATAAATTATTATTTTAAGCTAGATTAAAAATCATTATCCCCGTCAACATCATCATCATCATTCATCATTTTGGCCATTTTCTCCGAAGCTTCCTTCAACAACGCCTCGCTGAACTTCGGAAACTTTGCTTCAAACTCTTCCTTCAAACTATCTATGTTAAATCTATCCTTTTCTAAATCTTGTATATTTTTTTCTGACTTCTCGTACTCTTTAAACTTGTCTATGTCTAAATTGGAATGTTTTTTAATCTGTTCTAATCCGTCTATGGCATCATTGACGGCATCTAGAAGTTGTTTATGGCCGCTATCTTTGTTATAGCCAAAATCAACATTTTTCGTCTCCAACATATCTAGACACTTTGCCTCAGTAGCAACTAGGTCAGTAAGCAATTCCTCAGCGTTAGAAGCGGCGGTTGCTTCGTAAAATTGTGAGACGTCTTGGTTTTTTAGGTCTAATAACCTGTGGAAGATAAAAAAAAATGATGATAGATATATATGTTAGTAAATAACAAATTGATGAGCTTGGAGGTTGAATGGTTAGCAATGGCCACTTTGACTTGACCACCAGGTTGCGAGTTCGATCCTCACATAAGACCAATATTTGTGTGCATGAACATGTCTGTTTGTCTTGTTCTGGGTGTTTTCTCTATATACTATACTATATGTATGTATTTACAAAAAACAATGTATTTAACACTTTGACAGCCGGCTGTTAAAATAGCTCACAGCATACTGAGCGCGTCACATGTGACGGCGTGCCGGCACAAGCCCTCTCCCCACTACCCCAGAACCATTACCGCTGCTTTGAATGTGTGTGTGTATAGCTAAAAAGTGCCTCTAAATATTGCAACAAACGCCAATCACGAGCAAGCCTCATAGTTTTAATACAAAATCTATGAATTCGAATGACAAGCTGAGGTCATGATTGGCTGTTAAAGTGTTAAGTATAATACCTATCAGTTATCTAGTACCCATAGTACAAGCTTTGCTTAGTTTGGGACTAGTTGGACTTTACCGATATAGATGAAACTTATCACAAATAAAGACCTCGACAAGCGTGCAGGTTGTGTAGAAAAAAAATTAAGATCAATCAAGTCCTTGAGGAGTGATCATCAAATTTTCCATTGAAATCAATGGAAAACCAACACTCAGGGAATCTACTCGCTCCATTCAACCTCAATTTCGGCCACGTGGGCTAGAATATGGCCTAGTATATTCATCTATGTGAGGGTCTGGTATCTATGTCGCAGCCAATTTGTAGAAACCGCCGCATTACATAACGGCTAACTTAAGGCTTTAAACTAAAAGTCTTTAAATTTAGGTTAGGTTAGGTTTGTCTTGTGATTAATTAGAAATGCGAGGTTCCACAAACTTGGTGGATACCCAAGTGAATTGTCACCAGATAGCTGGCTGCATATCTGGTGACAATTCACTAATATGATAAAAGGGCGGTTTGAAATAATGTCTTGGCCATTTTATAAAACAGTTAGCCGCTATGTAATGCGGCGGGTTCTACGAATTGGCTGCGACATCTATACTAGGAGGACCCGGTAGTGGAAACTATAGGCAAAAAATTAAGTAGTCAATACTAACCTTTTCTGTTCCACAACAAAGGAGATATCTTTCAGCCTTCTATTAGTTTTATCCAACTGATCAACAGTTTTCTGGAACCGTTCAGCTAATTGGGCGAGTTGGATGTCCATTTGTGTCTCTTCTAGAGTTATTTTCTCTTGAACTAAACAATCATCCAACATAGAACGCAAAAATTTTCCGTACGCTATTTGGCGTTGGACTGCATCAAAATCCGGCAATGTACTTTCTTGTTTACACATAGTAGAGTCTAATTCTCCTATTATTGTTTTATTTTTATTAATTTTCGGTCTAGAATTCGCACTTGAGATACTCGATACACTTTTCCCACGAGAAGAACTTGTCACGCTAACCGTCGACGGACGCTTAGCTTTTGATATTGTAGACGTCGGAGGCGGCAATTTTTTCGATTTATCAGACATTTTGCAAATAAATAAATTATTTCAAATTACAAAAGCAATGTAAACAATGTTTTGGGTCCTGTGTTGTCGTTATTTAAATAAATTCATTCTGTCATGTCATGACAACGGTCGCTTCCGGTCCGTTCAGAAATCGATAATTTTAACTATGGATAATTTAATTTCAAATTTCAAATGCAAGTACTACCTAAAACCCGTTTTATAATTTTTAATTTTATCCATATAATAATTTATCTAACAAATATTAGCTTAAATTCTCTCAAAATACGAAACCGTCGTAAAACGTATTACGCACGGTTTCTGAACGTAAGACACTGCACGATCAATTCAGTGACTTTGATTGACTCGTTAAATTGATTTCATTGCTATATTCCCATAATTTCTTTATAAAAACTATAACCAGCAAATTTATTTTTCATACAAACAAATTTAAATTACATATTTACTTATAAAAAAAAATGTATTTTCGACAACGAAATAATTAACAAAAATACGTAGGTAATGGAAAAACAAATTCGCAATACAATTTAAAATATCTTATGTAGGTACTGTTATTTTAACAACTGTTCAGTTAAAAACATCACAATTCGTTACAACAAAGAGCAGAGAAGAATAGAACAAAGAAAACAATTATAAGTACATGAGAAAAAAGGTCAATAACCTATTGACTTACACGTTACAAAAGAGAAATTATTGTATTGTACACTTATATAAACTAAACCTGATAGAAATTTGCCCATCTGTGTATATTAAATTAAATAATAAAATCAATAATTTATTTATTTATGAATTAAAAAGTTAATTATTATACTTACCATTTTCGGTATACCAGCTACCAGCGTGTGAAGCATTACGGCAGGACATTTTATTAAAAACAATTGAAATTATATGATTTTAATAAAAAATAAAAGTTAATTTTTACAGAATCACAAAAATAATACTTTGACGTTGATGTATGACTGATGATGTATTGTAAATAGTAGCACCATAGAGTATAGACTTTATTATTTTTGTTATTAGGCTTTGGCCAAAATACCATAGATTAATAAAATGGTCATAGACTTATACATCGCGCTTGTTAAACAAATTGAACAGATAGTTTCCATCACATTCACACTAGAAAAAGAGCAACTTACGCCATTAGATTAATAATAAATACTCCTGGACAAATTAAGTACTGCCTTCTAGATCCAAATAAAGCAAAGCAAAGCAAAAACCAGATTGTACTAGGTACCTGATAAAATAGTTAATTATAATTTATTTTTGTAAATACATATAGAATATCCCGCTTTTAAACGTAAATGTCTAATACTATTAGACTTCTAATGCAATTTAATAATTATCCAAAAAAACACAAAGTTATTTCTCCTATGCCTAGAGGCATAACAGCGTTGATTTCCAATACAGCACATTTCTTAGGACCGTTTCATATTTCAACTTTTCACTAGATTTAGTGACTAACTATTTAAACCCGACTAAAGGGCTATTTCGACATTCAGTTTCGATATTTTGAGCTTTTTTATTCAAATATATTATATATACTTGAATAAAAAACGACATATAGATGATTAATTATATAGGTGGAAACGCTTGGCCCATGGGGTCCGAGCGCAAAAATTTTATTTAGGGACATCTCCAAACGGTTAGTCGACTCTTCCCGCGACCAGAGGGCTGGCCTATTTCTCGCTCAGCGAATAAGCATTGCCATCCAGCGTGGCAATGCTGCTAGCCTTCTGGCCACGTTACCCTTTGATGGCGATGCGGAAGAATTTTTTGATGCTATTTAGATATTATATTTTATTAATTTTAATTAGTTTTTGTTATTTCTGTTTCTTTTTTTGTTTGTATATATAGTTAGTCATATTTAGTATTTATTTTAATTGTATATTTTATATGTTAATTATACTATATTTAGTCATCGATATGTCGGTTATTCGATATATCGTTGCATCCATACTTCTAAGGTATGGCCACGCCTCTTTTGTCTGAATATTTTTGCAAAATTAATGGATTGTTTGGATCACATCCTTGCAGGAGACCCGGCTTTATATTATATATATTGAAACTTTTTACGCCTTGGTTGGCAAGTGTGATTGTCTGTCTGTCATAGACGTCACAGTTACAGGTCACGTCAGTCTCAGTGCAGTCAGTCGGCTAAAATCTGACGGGTTACAGTGACTTCTCGTTTTTTCCTTTTTCTCTCCTGATTTCTACTTTTTCACATCTGTTTGTTTACACAAAATTCTGGTTTTCATTCTTTATTTCTTGACAACACGACGAATTAGCAAAGTCATAGTGATTTAACAAAATTGTTTACCTACTTTTTTGTATCGAATTTCAAGAAGTCAATCAAAATGATTACATTCCGTAAGTATTTAATTTAGTATAAGTATTATAATTGTACAGTTCAATTATGTTACCTTGTATCACTTTCTACAGATCACTTAGATATAAGACACTAAAATTGTGTGTGTTTTGCTTATAATACCTACAATAATGTAAAGTAAATTATATTTACGCACATATTTTAAATAAGTACTTACCTACTTACCTATCTTATTAATTTTCCCTCTTGGATCTTTTGTGCACTCCAAGCAGGGGCGGACTAAGGCCGAGGCAACGTAGTCACGTGCCTAGGGTCCGTAATTTTTGGGGCCCGAAAATTAAGTCTTTAATTTTTATTTTAAAAGTAAAAACTTCCTTAGTAGGCCCGGCAATACTATTTTGGCTAGGGCCCGCTTTACTCTTAATCCGCCCCTGACTCCAAGAGAAAAGTTCAAAAGAATAGTACACAAAAGATCCAAGAGAGTCGACGAGCCACTGTTGCTGCAGCACTGAACCCATTTCAAGATAAGATCTAATAATTTTGTTGGTTAGAGTGGCAACTCAAACAGGCTCGCAGGACTCTCAGCCCTGGCCTTCATCGTCCAGAGTAGGGTTGCCAATATTTTTTCGGCGAAATATAGTATTTTTCAAAATAAGCTAAAAAAAAATATGCACCCTTCAAATAATATGGTATTTTATGGAAAAAGGCACGCCTCACTCAAAAGTTTACGTAAAAGCGCGTTCATAAATTTTAAAAATAAGGATTTGTTTGTTAGATTTCGATGTTGAAAATATAGTATTTTTGCGTACTATATACTATATTAAGAGTATATAGTATGCGAGCCGAAATATAGTACAATACTATATACTATAGTACGGTTGGCAACCCTAGTTCAGAGAGCAGTCATTAAAAATAAATAAGTAAATATTGTCAGACAAATTACACAGTGCCATCTATCCCCAAAGTAAGCGAAGCTTGTACTATGGGTCCTAGTTAATTGATATATTTTTTTTTTGATATATTGATACATTTTTTTTTTGTAAATACATACATATAATACCCAGACCAAGACAAACAGACATGTTCATGCACACAAATATTTGTCTTGTACGGGGATCAAACCCGCGACCTCGGAGTCAAAGCGGCCATTGCTAACCATTCAACCACCGAGCTCGTCAATATATGTCTGTATTAACAAAAAATAATGTATACATATAAGTTTATATACCAGTTATATAGTTACCATAGTACAAGCTTTGGTTAGTTTGGGCTTAGATGGCAGTGTGTAATTTGTTCAGGGATAAAAAAAACATACAAAAAACACAGACCATGAACAAACAGACATATTCATGCAGGGTCGGACTGGGCCGGAAGGGCCCGGGTGACTGACAAGCCCGGGGCCCGAGACTAGATGATGGTAGATGGTATATTATCCTACGATTGCCGCAAGCCCAGCAAGCCAGGCCCGTGGGGGGCCCGCGCAGGCTGGGGCCCAGCTGGCAAATGCCACCCCGACTATATGGCCAGTCCGACGCTGTATTCATGTACATAAATAAATGTTTGCCTTGTGCAGAGATCGCGACCTCATAGTCAAAGTAGCCATTAGACCAACGGCCTAGTCATTGTTAGAGACATTTGCTAGATTGTTGTGGCATATATATAAATATTGTCAGACAAATTACACAGCGCCATCTAGCCCCAAAGTAAGCGTAGCTTGTGTTATGGGTACTAGTTAACTGATATAACATATGTCAATACATTTTTTTTTGTAAATACATACTTATAATACATAGATGACGATCTCGGTGGTCGAATGGTTAGCAATGGCCACTTTGACTCCGCGGTCGCGGGTTCGATCCCCGCACAAGACAAACATTTGTGTGCATGAACATGTCTGTTTGTCTTGGTCTGGGCGTTTTCTATGTATAATATGTATATATTTACAAAAAAAAAAAATGTATTTAAGTAATATAGCAGTTATCTAGTACCCATAGCACAAGCTTTGCTTAGTTTGGGACTAGATGGCCGTGTGTGATTTGTCCAAGAATATTTATTTATTTATTTATTTATAGAAAACACCCAGACCAAGACTAACAGACATGTTCATGCGCACAAATGTTTGTCCTGTGTGGGAATCGAACCCACGAGCGTTGGTGTCGAAGCCGCGTCATTGACCGCTACGCCACCGAGCTCGTCAATATATGTACTTATTAATTTATTTATTTATTATTGTTTAGGCGACTTACAGCGAAATAGGTGTAAATATATAATACATAAGAGTAAAACTATGCTAATTACAAGTCTATATATTATTATATATTGGCCGTGTGGTTCCGGCAGACTAGAATAGAATCACTCCATCTCTTCCCGTGGATGTCGTACAAGGCGACTAAGAGAAATACATTATAAAACATCGATCAAGCTCCCCAACCCGTCTGGCCAGCGTGGGGAGTGTAGGCCAAATCCTCCTTCTGTCTGGGACGGACGAGAGAGGGTCGTGCTTCTGTAGTGGAGACTAAAATGACCTGATGATGATGATATTATTATATATATTTGTTTCCAGTACTTTTAATAGTATAGGATTATTTATGACACTGTGTTGTAGTCCTGATTATCTTTGTTATTAATGTTATCAATTCTATGAAAATGATATAGTTTATGATATCTCAGGTGTTTATTATTAGAATTGTGTTAAGTAGAGGGTATTAAAACAATCTACAGTAGCCTATGCTCCTATGTCAATTACTAGTACTACTAATAATGTAATGAACTAATGTTTGTGAGTTTCGATGCAGATGGTATTCTTTGTTACTATGTACCCATTCAATTATTTGTTTTATACTACGTCAGGTGGCAGACAAGCATATGGCCCGCCTGATGTGGAGCGGTTACCGTAGCCATATTAACGTTCGGATCAGAAAATATCGCTAGCGCGCCGCCACCCCCGCTGCCAATGCAGCATTCCTTCCTTTCTGGTGATCTCACTCACTCGCGTAATTGTAAGCTACCCGACTGGGGAATGTACCTCCACCTCACAGAATACCGTAGCCAAATAACAATTCCCTTGAGGGTTGTTGTGTTCCTGCGAGTAAGTGAGGTCACCAGAAAAGAAGGAGATGCTGCATTGGCAGTGAGGGTGGCGGCGTGCGAGCTATATTTTATGTTGCGAGCGTTAATATGGCTACGGTAACTGCTTCACATCAGGCCGGCCGTATGGTTGTCTGCGACCCGATGTAGTATAAGAAATGAAAAAAAAAAAAAACAATTAGTTCATGCAAAGTACTACCGGCCGCCACCCACCCACTACCGTTTACCGTGCAGTACAGAAGCACGCACACGACGACGAAGAGGTCAACCCTTATTCATCTCACTACTAGGATACGGGTCTCCTCCCAATCAAAGAGATTTAGAGCATACTCCACGCTGCTCAACAGCGGGTTGGCAGAGGCCAGTGTTTTCAAGCCGCCTAAAGGCCACTGACTTGGCTGAACGACTGTCATCTAACGACAACCGCCCGGACCGGCGGCTTAACGTGCCCTCCGAAGCACGGAGGAACTCGATATATAAATATCGAGATATAAATAAACCCATCTGAAGACAGGCTACGGTGGACGTTGCTTGACTTGCGTGATCGATTAGACTGCCATTGGCCATGCGCAAAAAGGCCATTGAGCTTCTCCTATCGATAAAAAAAATGGGGCGTGGCTCGTGTCATGGACACGGTCGTGTGTTGTACGTGAATACGTTATATGCACTAAAATTATCACAAAATGGCAGCTCTTCCCCCTCCCCCACACGCGATGTTCGATAGCCCTTACTTAGCGTAATAAATTACATATTTGACTTGATCATCTATCCAGTGGTGTGATTAAATTTTGGATGGAGATGATAGATATGTAGCTGCAACACCAAACTGTATCCCCCGATTTTATTATCATTGATTTTATTTTGAGTTGCCTCTCTACCCTGCAACTTCCTCACATGGAACATGTCTTCAGACAGTCAGGGGAGAGTTACTAAAGAATAGAGAGTGCACAAAAGATCCAAGAGGGTCGACATGCGACACACCGGTGCTGCAGCGCTGGACCCATTTCAAGATTACATAATTAATTGCCTGCCTATGGAAGCTATTTTAAAGACGTCATCATCAGCCTTTATCTATCCACTGTTAGATATAAGCCTTCCCCAATGCTTTCCACCAGATACGTTCCTCCGCCTTCCGCATCCAGCCGCTTTCTTAAGGTCTTCGGACCATCTAGAAGGAGGACGTCCAACGCTTCGTCGTTTTTGAAGACGTATTCACGTTAAATAAATATCATATATATTTGGGGTGTAAGTGGTTCATCAACATCTTTGAACTAAAGCCAACTTCACCTGCACGCGGTGCGCCCTGCTGACTGACAAACGAAGCTCTGGCGAAAAGAGAGGTGGGGAGCGTAATTGTAAGCTACCCGACTGGGGAATGTACCTCCACCTCACAGAATACCGCAGCCAAATAACGGTTCCCTTGAGGGCTGTTGTGTTCCTGCGAGTGAGTGAGGTCACCAGAAAGGAAGGAGATGCTGCGATGGCAGCGGGGGTGGCGGCGCGCGAGCGATATTTTATGTTGCGAGCGTTAATATGGCTACGGTAACCGCTTCACATCAAGCGGGCCGTATGCTTGTCTGCCACCCGACGTAGTATAAAAAAAAAAAAAAAAAATCATCATTATCATCAGGTCATTTTAGTCTCCACTACAGGAGCACGACCCTCTCTCGTCCGTCCCAGACAGAAGGAGGATTTGGCCTACACTCCCCACGCTGGCCAGACGGGTTGGGTTAGTATTAGTAGTTTAGTAGCAAAAAAATATCAATTTCTCGTAAAAAAGAAGAACTTTGCTTGATCATCCAGTTATAAATTATTAATGTACACGTGTACGTTTCTTTCCCCAGCATCTCGACTGAACCTCTTCCCTCGTGTGTTAAAGGCAGCTTACAGCTCAGCAGCAGCCCAACCGAAGCTGTTGGAGAAAAAACCTAAAACGGCAATTGTTATGCTTAATATGGGTGGACCAGCTACAACTGATCAGGTAAATTGAGATTACCGGAAATATATTTTGTTTCTTCATTTATATCTGCACTGATCTGGCTATGGTAATCGCTTCACATCAGGCGGGCCGTATGCTTGTCTACTACCAGACGTAGTAAGTTTGGGGTGTAAGTGCTTCATGTCCTTCCTTTCTGGTGACCTCACTCACTCGCAAGAACATAACCCCTCACGGGAATTGTTATTTGACTGCGGTATTCTGTGAGGTGGAGGTATATTCCCCAGTCAATCAGTTACAATTAAAGGTAGGTAAGTGGTTCATCAACATCTTTGAACCAAAGCCAATTTCACCTGCACGCGGTGCACCCTACTGACTGAAAAACGAAGCTCTGGCGAAAAGAGAGGTAGAGAGCGTAATTGTACGCTACCCGACTGGGGAATGTACCTCCACCTCACAGAATACCGCAGCCAAATAACAATTCCCTTGAGGGTTGTTGTATTCCTGCAAGTGAGTGAGGTCACCAGAAAGGAGATGCTGCGTTAGCAGCGGGGGTGGCGGCGCGCGAGCGATATTTTATGTTGCGAGCGTTAATATGGCTATGGTAACCGCTTCACATCAGGCTGCGTGTCTGCCACCCGTCGTAGTAAGATGTTTTTCCGGGATAAAGAGTAACCTATGTCACTCTGAAGGCCTTAAACTATTTCAAAAAAAAAAAATCATGTCAATCCGTTTGTTACTTTCGACGTGATAATCAAACAAACACACTTTCACATTTATAATATTAACTTATGGATATGGATTTATTTATTGGCAGGTTGGTGCATACCTCCATCGTATAATGACAGACCGGGATATGATACAGTTGCCGATGCAAAGTAAATTAGGACCCTGGATAGCAACGAGGAGGACTGAGGAAGTGAAGAAGAAGTACTCCGAGATTGGAGGCGGATCACCTATTTTGAGGTGGACTAATAAGCAAGGTGAGCGTTATCTATAGCAGTCAGGAGTTAAGGGGGGAATAAAAAAGTAACCTTCTGCTAATTTCTTCTACTTGGGGCGAATGTAGGGGAAGGTGACCGTCTAATCGTATTATTCAATTCCCCAACCTCCAACAAGGAGTTGTATTCATCATCATCATCATCATCTCAGCCATTGAAAGTCCACTGCTGGACATAGGCCTCCCCTCTAGAACTCCAATAAGACCGGTTGAAAGCGGCTTGCATCCAGCGCGATCTTACGGTCTTAATGAGGTCGTCTGTCCACCTCGTGTGTGGACGTCCTACGCTGCGCTTGCCGGTACGTGGTCTCCACTCGAGAACCTTTCGACCCCATCGGTCATACGTCCTCCGTGCTATGTGCCCTGCCCACTGCCACTTCGACTTGCTAATCCGCTGGCCTATGTCGGTAACCTTGGTTCTTCTACGGATCTCCTCATTTCTGATTCGATCTCGCAGAGAGACTCCGAGCATAGCCCTCTCCATTTGGAGTTGCATTAGCAGTCCACAAAAATCCTAGTGCGCTTCGGCGAGCGCACGAGGATTTTTGTTTACTGGGAAAATAAGTCTTAATAGTTTAGCAAAGCGCTTAAATTGTTTCGTCATAATTGGATATTTTATTTGTTAGTTGTATGTTTAAAGAATAAATATTATATGGTAATTTAAAACTAAACATAAAGTATATTATTTAATTTTTGAATCTTTTGAACTGGTGGTTCAGCGCACGAGCGCACTTAAGGTACATACAGCCGCCACTGGTCGGTACTTAGGTTTCTATCGACGTAAAAGAAGGACGACGAATGATCTCCAGACCGTAAATTATCCCCATTAAAAAGTCATGTCCGTGCTAGGTTCCTTTTGACGTGAAAGAAGGACAAATTATTATAAACTTTATTTTTTCGTGTGGGAATAAGATATTTTTCCGGGATAAAGAGTAGCCTATGTCACTCTCCAGACCGTAAACTATCCCCGTTAAAAAAGTCATGTCGGTACTTAGCTTTCTGTCGACGTAAAATAAGGATCAATGATTACAAAGTTTATTTTATTCCCATGGGATTTAGATGTATTTCCGGGATAAAAAGTAGACTATGTCACTCTCCAGACCGTAAACTATCCCCGTTAAAAAAGTCATGTCCGTACTTAGGTTCCTTTTGACGTAAAAGAACGACAAATTATTAACTTTATTTTTTCCCGTGGGAATAAGATGTTTTTCCGGGATAAAGAGTATCCTATGTCACTCTCCAGGCCTTAAACTATCTCCAAAAAAAACATGGCAATCCGTTTGCTACTTTCGACGTGAAAGAAGGACAAACGAACAAATAAACAAACACACTTTCACATTTATAATATTAGTATGATTGTTGTTCGATTGTTGGATCGTTTTTTCGCCCCCACAATCCCTACACCGCCATCAAAATTCTTAGAGACATTTGCTAGATTATTGTGGCATATATGAATATATATTTATTACCAATAGGGATTCATTTTTATATATATAGGTTTCTGATTATAAGAACTATTGCTATCGTGTCTCCATACAGTTTGTCTCCAGGTAGCATGCTGACGCAGGCCTTGGACCAGATGCTGCCCGACACAGCCCCTCACAAACACTACGTCGCCTTCAGATACGTCCCGCCTTTCACCGACGAGGCGTTCCAGGAAATAGAGAAGTAAGTTGAACACACTAGTATGGCAAGCAAGCATACGATCTGCCTGATGGTAAGCAATAATCATAACATATGAACACTTGTCATACTGGAGGCTTTTTGGTTTGTCGTCGTGCCGCTAAATAAGCGTGGCTTTGACACTATTTCTTACTAATATAAGTACGTAGGATTGTAACTAACAAGAGTATGGATTATTCGCCGAAATAAATGATTATTATTATTATCATTTATTTCACGTTTTAATTTTGTTTGATAACATTTTTTAATATAGATAATAAAAAAATAGATTTAAAAATATAAAAAAACAGGAGCACCCGCCGGTAGTGGAGCGAAAACCTAAACTACCGGTGGTCAGGGCTCCAGAGTGGGGAACCTTCTCACGATGCGGGCCGTGTCCAGGAGAACCGCCTTCTGTATCTGGTTCTTGGCCCAACTGCCTAGGGATAGCCTTTCGAGGTGGTGGTCGAGGCTCTTAGCTATAAGTCCGTTTACTGACATGTGGGGTGTACGTGGTTCATCAGCGTCTTTGAACCAAGGTCAACTTTACCTGCACGCGGTGCACCCTGCTGACTGACAAACGAAGCTCTGGCGAAAGTAGAGGTAGGGAGCGTAATTGTAAGGTACTCGACTGGGGAATGTACCTCCACCTCACAGAATACCACAGCCAAATAACAATTCCCTTGAGGGTTGTTGTGTTCCTGCGAGTGAGTGGGGTCGCCAGAGAGGAAGGAGATGCTGCCTTGGCAGCGGGGGTGGCGGCGCGCAAGCGATATTTTATGTTGCCAGCGTTAGTATGACTACGGTAACCGCTTCGCGTCAGGCGGGCCGTATGCTTGTCTGCCACCCGACGTAGTATAAAAAAAATTATTACAGACTGTCGGAATTATTATTATTATTATTTGGGACGTAAGTGGCCACAACCTTTAGACCCAACCAACCTGCCGACTAGTGGAAGCGGTTCTGGTAGCGTACAGCGTATTTGTAAACTGCCTGACTGGGGAAGTACCTCCACGTCACAGAATACCGCAGTCAAATAACAATTCCCTTGAGGATTGTTGTGTTTCAGCGAGTGAGTGAGGTCACCAGTAAGAAAGAAAGGAAGGCTGGGAATGGATCAGCGACTCATTTGTGTTGCTGATCTCCATGGGCGGTGGTGATTGCTTTCCATCAGGGGACCCACGTGCTCGTTTGCCCCCCTCTCATGGGACGGGGGCCCACCACACATTCCCACCACTGTATCTCCTGTGTAGCCAGGTTTAACAGCGGCGACCGCCAAAAAGGCAATGAACAATGAAGTCCATTGCAGTCCCGGGGGTAAAACTACGGCTGCCTTGGAACTCACAACGAATTTAATCAGGAGAAATTAGTAGGAGTAGGAAGCTTTTGGAATTTGACCCCCTTTCATATAAAAATAAATAAATAGGGTCGTTAAAAATGAAATGATACGGAACCCTTTTTGACGTAATAATCACTACATAGTATAAAACAAAGTCGCTTTCTCTGTCCCTATGTCCCTTTGTATGCTTAAATCTTTGAAACTACGCACCGGATTATGATGCGGTTTTTTTTAATAGATAGAGTGATTCAACTGGAAAGTTTATATGTATAATATATGCATAACATAGTAGAAAAACACTGATAATTTAGAGGTTTCTAATGTGATGTCGTAAATAAACACATTTTTTAGCTCTTTCATTGCAAACGCTGGCTGAACCCAACGAGATAGATCAAAATAATGTAGTACAGTATTGTTCACCTTAAAATGGTATATGTCTATCTCTTAGTGGTAACACACAATAACCGTTATTTTATCCTTTGCTTTTTACAAGAAATAATGCCTTATTTACGAAGCGATTTTAAGCAATACAGAATGAATCCTTATCCAATTAAGTACCTTAAATACATTGCGCATTTAATATAGATCAATATGGCCCTTCACAGCATGTAATTTAAATGAATAGTTTAGAAGATATTACACATTTAAAATGCAGGGACATAACGGCTGTGGCGGTACCGGCCGCGGAGCCTATAACTGGGGAAGGACTGAATAGGACAAAGCGCAAAGACCTTCTGTAGTACATTTAGTATCAGCATTGCACCCGTGCGAAGCCGGGGCGGGTCGCTAGTGTCTTATAAATCGTTGACCGCCGGCTGCACGCACGAAAAAGCATGACTCATTGTCACGTTCCGCCTGAGCCGAGCGTGCAAGCGAGAGCGCGGAACAAGCGATAGAGAGGCACGATCGGCCTAAGCGTTCGGCTTGTGACGCATCTATCTCTCTTCCACTCCATCGGCCGATGTTTCCTTATGGCGTTTCCATCGCGTAAAGTTATCGTTCGTAAACCGACTCTACAGGCAACCAGACATTTTTGGGGTGTAAGTGGTTCATCAAGATCTTTGAACCAAAGCCAACTTCACCTGCACGTGGTGCACCCTGCTGACTGACAAACGAAGCTCTGGCGAAAAGAGAGGTAGGGAGCGTAATTGTAAGTTACCCGACTGGGGAATGTACCTCCACCTCACAGAATACCGCAGCCAAATAACAATTTCCTTGAGGGTTGTTGTGTTCTTGCGAGTGAGTGGGATCACCAGAAAGAAAGGAAGGAGATGCTGCATTGGCAGCGGGGGTGGCGGCGCGCAAGCAATATTTTATGTTGCAAGCGTTAATATGGCTACGGTAACCGCTTCACATCAGGCGGGCCGTATGCTTGTCTGCCACCCGACGTAGTATTAAAAAAAAAACCATTTTTTTTTTTAATTGACACTTGTGTTGGTCCCCAGTGACGGAGTGGAGCGAGCGATAATATTCTCCCAGTATCCTCAGTATAGCTGCGCGACAACAGGTTCGAGTCTCAACGCCATTGCGGATTTTTATAAAAATAGGTATGTCTACTTCAAACACTACTGACGTGCCCGGCGGTCGAATAGCTAGTGGCTACTTTGGTTCCGGGATCGCGGCTTCGCTTCCCGCACGAGACAAACATTTGTGTGCATGAACATGTCTGTTTGTCTCGGTCTGGATATTTTCTATGTATTATAAGTATGTATTTACAAAAAAAATGTATTTTATTACATTTATCAGTTGTCTAGTTCCCATAACACAAGCTTTGCGCTTAATTTGGGACTAGATGGCGCTGTGTAAATTGTCCAGACATATTTATTTATTTATTTACTATATAAAGGGCGGTAATGTGATGGATTTGTCATTTGTAGTTTGTTGTTCTAACGATCAACATCTACAGATCGCCTGATGATGCCTCGCGTAGAGGCGAAACACGTGTCGCAGAGACGACCATGGCAGTCGCATGGTTCTTCAGTTTCAGATGTTGGAGTTTCGCCGAGACGACCAAAGCAGACACGGCAGTCGCATGCAACTACTAATGCCCAGTTTACATTATTCCAGTCCAGTAACCCAGTAGCGCTGGACTGAAATGGACCGGACTGGCAATATCGTCTACATGATTCCAGTACAATTCCTTCTTAGTTCCTGTACAATTGTTCTGTCAGCATTGGAATGGTACTGGATTGGCCGTCTACATGGTTCCAGTAGCGCTGGAATGGTCGTGCTGGATTCAAATGTAGACCGCCAATCCAGTTTCTGCACTGGATCCAGTGCATTCCAGTGCCGTTTTACATTATTCCAATAGTAATCCAGCGCTGGATTCTATCGCTAGACTGGAATAATGTAAACCTGGTATAACGGTAGTGGGTGGGTGCCGGCCGGCAGTAGTTTGCATTAACTAATTGGTGGCGGAAGCACGCAAAGTAGTGTATATCAAATTGCCTGTAAATTTGACTTCCGCAAAATAACACCTGAATCAATTAACTACAATCTACATTTGTTTTGTTCCAGGCAGATTCCTTCAAACATTAGATTTAGTATGATAGAAAGATGGCCGACGCATCCATTGTTAGCTAGAGTGTTTGCCGAACGAATATCGGAAAAATTGGAGGCGTTCGACAGCAGCGTCAGAAATGATGTCGTCATTCTGTTCACAGCACACAGTTTGCCGTTAAAGGTAAGAATAAAGACGACGGAGGGGGGGGGGGGGGGGGGGACACCACACATTCCCACCACTGTGTCTCCTGTGTAGCCAGGATTAACAGCGGCGACCAGCAAAAAAAAAAGGCAATGAACAATGAAGTCCATTGCAGTCACGGGGGGACAACTACGGCTGCCTTGGAACTCACAACGAATTTAATCAAAAGAAATTAGTAGGAGTACGAAACTTTTGTAATTTGACTTCCCCTCTTAGCAATGTGAGAGACAGCAACATGGCAAATAAGGCATTAAAATCCTAAAGAGATGGTTAGTCTGTGGGGTGTAAGTGGTTCATCAACATCTTTGAACCAAAGCCAACTTCACCTGCACGTGGTGCACCCTGCTGACTGACAAACGAAGCTCTGGCGAAAAGAGAGGTAGGGAGCGTAATTGTAAGCTACCCGACTGGGGAATGTACCTCCACCTCACAGAATACCGCAGCCAAATAACAATTTCCTTGAGAATTGTTGTGTTCCTGTGCATGAGTGAGGTCACCAGAAAGGAAGGAGATGCTGTTGATGATGCGTTGGCAGTAGGGGTGGCGGCGCGCGAGCGATATTTTATATTGCGAGCGTTAATATGGCTACGGTAACCGCTTTACATCAGGCGGGTCGTATGCTTGTCTGCCATCCAACGTAGTATAAAAAAAAATAGTCAAGTGAAGCTCAACTGCCGTGTACCACGGATTCTAAATATCTACACTATTGGAGACCTAAAATATTGAGATTGTTTATAACTTAACACATCTAATCTCAACTTCAATTCGCCCTTTCCGTAACGTTTTCATCACGCATTCACCAGCTTACTCCCAACTCAAGTCAAACGTGCGTCAAGAAGATTTTCTTCAAAAAAATTATAAAGGCTGGGCTCTAAAAGACTCGTATCCAGAGCAATAAAACCATTATTTAAAGAACATTATTATATTTTCTTGCAAACAATATACCTAAAATACGCGTTAACATCAAATATTTGTGTACTTTAGTGTGATATCATCATCAGCATGCATCAACCCACTGCTGGATATAGGCCTTTCCCAATGCTTTCCACCATATGCGATCCTCCGCTTTCCGCAACCAACGGCTACCAGCCACCTTTTTGAGATCGTCGGTCCATCTAGAGAGGGGGCGCCATACGTGGCCTCCACTCTAGGACTTTTCTCCCCCATCTGCCATCGCTGACTCGGCAGATGTGGCCACCCCACCGCCACTTCAACTCGCTGACTTTGAGAGCTATGTCGACCACTTTGGTTCTCCGTCGAAATTCTTCGTTCCGGATTCGATCCCTTAGAGAAACTCCAAGCATTGCTCTCTCCATCGCTCGCTGTGGGACTTTTAGTCTGTGAACCAGCTCAACGGTCAGCGTGTTTAGTGTGATATGTGAAAAAAAAAATATATAATTAATTTTTAATGTTCCAGGCAGTTTCGAGAGGTGACACGTACCCCCACGAGGTCGCAGCGACGGTTGCAGCAACAATGTCCGCGTTGCAAGTCCCCAACTCTCACCGGCTGGTGTGGCAGTCCAAAGTGGGGCCGCTGCCCTGGCTTCAGCCATACACAGACGATGCCATTAAGGTATTGTATGTTTTTATTGTTCGTTGAGGGATCAAATCCAGAACGAAAACATCGGACGCGCAGCATGCGCCACCATAGCGATTTTTTTTTTTTTTTTCGAAATCCCTAATTGATTTCGGAAAACCAAGGTTTTTTTTTTTTTTTTTTTTTATAGAACGTCGGGTGGCAGACAAGCATACGGTTCGCCTGATGTGAAGCGGTTACCGTAGCCATATCAACGCTCGCAACATAAAATAACGCTCGCGCGCCGCCATCCCCGCTGCCAACGCAGCATCTCCTTCCTTTCTGGTGACCTCACTCACTCGCAGGTACACAACAACCCTCAAGGGAATTGTTATTTGGCTGCGGTATTCTGTGAGGTGGAGGTACATTCCCCAGTCGGGTAGCTTACAATTACGCTCCCTACCTCTCTTTTCACCAGAGCTTCGTTTGTCAGTCAGAAGGGTGCACCGCGTGCAGGTGAAGTTGGCTTTGGTTCAAAGATGTTGATGAACCACTGACACCCCAAGGTCACTTTACATTACTACTTTTTGATGCTCTACACGAATCCGAAGTCAGAATTTCTAAATTTTGAAAGTGGAGGCCGCGCGCCAGATGACGAATCGTTACATCCCTCCTTCTAGATCAGTGTTCCTTAACTTGTGGTCCGTTGACCCCTGGGGGTCCGCGAGCATGTGTCAGGGGGTCCGCCGTCTTATCTATGAACATTTGAATTAAGAAATAGTATTAATAGAAATAGCATGCTGCGCGTGGGATGTTTTTTTATAAAAATGTAATTTTTTTCAGTACTAAAATTGTTCTAAATTTAATCGTGTGTTTTTTATTAAGGGGGTCCTTGATATTCTAGGGGTTCGTGGACCCGCTAAAGTTAAGAAACGCTGTTCTAGATGATCCTATGACCTTAAGAAAGCGCTGGATGCGGAAGGCGGAGGATTGTATCTGGTGGAAAGCATTGGGGAAGGCTTATATCCAGCAGTGGGTAGATACAGGCTGATGATGATGATGATGTTCTTATTGGAGAGGAGCTTGATGGCGTGGTTGCGCGTGTCAGACTAATCTAACACGCAAGTTAAGCAACGGCACGTCAAGTCAAGTAACGTTAAGATTGTCTATGGATGGGTTTATCTATCTCGAGCTCTTCCGTGCTTTGGAGGGCACGTTAAGCCGTCGATCCCGGCCTTGAAAACACCGGCCTCCGCCAACCCGCAGTTGAGCAGCGTGGTGGAGTACGCTCTAAACCTTTTCGATTGAGGGGAGACCCGTATCCCACCAGTGGGATGCTTTATTGGTTGATGCCGATGCCCTTGAAATGAGATTGTTTTTATTTATATGTGCAACAAAAAATAATATGTACCTACATGAAACTAAAGATATGCAATCAATTGAGAGATTAATTTATTTATTGCAATAAAAACGGCATAATTCAGATAAAAGCGATTATATAGGTTTATGATTAGTATATCAACGAGTTAAAATTATATCTCTGTCGAGAATAGAAGTCGAAAATGCAATTGAACTTCTGACAACTTTTGGGGTGTAAACTCGCTGCCACCCCCGCTGCCTCTGGTGACCTCACTCACTCGCAGGAACACAACAATCCTCAAGGGAATTGTTATTTGACTGCGGTATTCTGTGAGGTGGAGGTACATTCCCCATTCGGGTAGCTTACAATTACGCTCCCTACCTCTCTTTTCGCCAGAGCTTCGTTTGTCAGTCAGCAGGGTGCACCGCGTGCAGGTGAAGCTGGCTTTGGTTCAAAGATGTTAATGAACCTCTTACACCCCAAACTTCTCTTCTCAGACTTAAAGTTTCTAAACCGTCTGTCAGTTTGGGATCGTCAACAATAGAGGTATAACATTTTAATCTTTTTTTTTTCAGGCGTACGCAAAGCAAGGAAGGAAGCATTTAATTC
The DNA here is from genome assembly GCA_937001555.2 of Hypsopygia costalis. NCBI lineage: Eukaryota > Metazoa > Arthropoda > Insecta > Lepidoptera > Pyralidae > Hypsopygia > Hypsopygia costalis. The sequence continues at coordinate 5,740,237 of OW443355.2, forward strand.
TGGTGCCAATAGCGTTTGTGAATGAACACATAGAAACACTGCACGAGCTGGACATAGAATACTGTGATGAAGTTGCTAAAGAGGTAATTACTATTAGGAACTACCTTCTACCCTTAGGGGGCGCCCATTTATTGGTGAGGTGTTCAGGGGGGGGGGGGGAGATCTCTCTCATTTGGGGGTGAGGGGGGGTCTTGGCAAATACCACATAGATACAAATAATACAAATAGTCATCGTCTCAAACACCGGACGTGTTTACGTGTTGTGCGCGCACTATTATTTTGTTTTTATTTTATTACCATCTATTTCAATGAGTACGAAATGCGGAGGATGTGAGGGCGAAATATACGATATATCGTATATGGAGTGTGCTCAAGAATCCTGCAAGAAACTATACCATCTGAAGTGCCTTGGTTGGTCATCGGAAAAGTTCGAAGCGTTAACCGCAGAAGACAGGAACAAGTGGATATGCCCAGATTGCGTCCGCCTAGTGCCGAAACGGGACAACTCAGATACTCCGGTCCGAGGAGTCTCAATCATGAATAAAACATTTACACCTAGCAGTTACGTCAACACTGGCCGCGGTTCTCGTCTCAATCCAAATGATTTGACGATGTTGGAATATGATAGTAGAATCTTGCAGGAGCTTCAAGAATTTCGCCTTGAGGTAAAAGCAAGTACCGAAAGTCAAAAGAAGGAATATTCCCTTCTACTAAATAGATTTAATAATACTGAAACAGAGTTGCAAGAATTAAAAAAGATAATGAAGGTACTTGAAGAAAAAGCTAATAAAGTCGACGTTTTAAAAGCACAAATTGAGATTTTGGTACAAAAAAATGAACGATTAGAGGCTTGTTTGATGTCTAAAGGTACCGAATATAATTCAAATGTTGTCTCCCAGACCCTACCTGAGCAGCCATCGTTATCATTTGCGCAAATTATGCAGGTAAATCAAGATAAATCTACTAGCAAAATCTTGTCAACAAAGAAGGTTGGGGCCACAAAGTCGGCGGATATACCGGTGGCGAGCAATGAAAACCACAAAAAATCCAAGTCTAATCAAGAAAGTACGAATGATACAGAAACATCAGTAGGGGCATGTGTGGCCACAAAGTCAGCGTCAGAGGGAGTACTAGGGTATATTGCAAATCATCAAATAGAAAGTAAAAATGAATGGAAACAAGTAGTGTCCAAGAAGAAAAATAAATATCACAGGAATGAGGTGAAAAAAGGAGGAAATACCAATATTTCTGAAATACAGGGTATGGAGAAGAAAAAATATTTACATGTGTGGCGTCTGCATAAGGCAACCACTCCTGAAAATCTTGAAAAACACGTCAAAAATATTTTCGGAATAGACGTCCCTGTAATGGTAGATAAAATAAAACATAAGACGGAGCGCGACTATTCCTCCTTCATCATTGGGGTTCCTGAAAGCAAGTATGAAATGTTGTGCCAACCTTCAAATTGGGCAGTAAATATTGAATTCAGTGAATGGGTGTGGTTTCGTAGATCAACCAGTAGAACATAAACGTAACCACCAGAGACCCCTCAGTACATCTATTGAAGTTTATTACCAAAATGTTGGGGGGCTTCGCACCAAACTAGAGGAGTTCTATTCGAGCGTGGCATCATCGTCTGCAGACCTTCTTGCTATCACGGAAACAGGCTGCAATGAGTCTATACGTGATGCGGAATTAGTGCCACCAGAATATACAATTTTAAGGTGCGATCGTATGGACCCTGTTTACGCCCACAGGGCGGTGCGTGTCTCGTGGCCACACCGCGTCTAGAGCTACGACGAGTGCCGGTCCCGTGTGACGTCAACATCGACGATCGTAAGTTTGAACTGGTTTGTGCCGCGGTCTACAAACGAAATAGATTTCTATTCCTATGCTGTATTGTTTATATTCCGCCGAGTAGCAGTGACAATGAGTATATGTTATTATTCAGGGTAATTGAAGAATACTGTAATAATTACAGTGAAATTATTGTAATAGGTGATTTTAATTTATATTCATGTTCTTCATATATAAGTAATTATTACGAGTACTTTCGAACATATTGTGGGTTCGCTCAGAGTAACGAAGTTGGTAACTGCAATAATCGTTATTTAGACTTAGTACTGAGTACGTTTACGGCCGGCGGAGGCGTGAGTGTGCGGGTAGCTGACTCGCCACTGGTACGGGTAGATAGGCACCATCCTCCTCTCGAGGTAACAGTGTCCATGTGCCGGCGGTTGTCGGAAGTCGAATATGACAATCATAAAGACTCGCCATCAGGCGGCACGGGCGCGGAACTACATCAATGGAATTTTAACAAAGCGGACTTTTTCTCATTATATTCTTTAATAGCTGCATTTGACTGGACCCCCATTTTTGATTTAGACTTAGAATCGAGTTTAAACTTTTTTTATGACACTATTAACTCATTTATTGATGACTGCGTACCTAGAAAAAAGCGAAGAAGTGTAAACTCGAGATACTGTTATCCCGAGTGGTATACTTTTGAGATTATTCGCGACATAAAATTGAAAGCTACCCTACATAAAAGGTATAAAAGAAGTAAGGCTAGTGGCGATTATGAAGCGTTTGCTCTGTGTAGGGCGAAAGTCAAAAAACAAATAGATATTGCTCATAAACTATATCAACAACGTATTCAAAATCAACTACTAGAGAATCCGAAATCTTTTTGGAAGTACATTCAATCAAAAAGATGCAGTCGTACGCCAAAAAAAATTGTAAAGAATGGGGTTGTACTTACCAATGAGGAGTGTGCTAGGGAGTTCGCAGATTATTTTCAATCGGTATACAGTGTTGAGCATTCTGAACTAAACGTTGGTACAGCTGTAAAGCAGGCAAGTGGGGATAATGAAGGAGCGCGTGTTCATCTGGAGCAACTGGAACTCGACGAGGTACGATACGCCCTTCAAAAAATGAAGCCAACTAAATCGGCAGGACCAGACGGCATCCCGCCTTTCGTACTTAGGGATTGTCGATATGTGTTAGCCGATCCACTGCTTCACATATCTAACCGATGTCTGAAGGAAGCAGTATTGCCAGAGAGGTGGAACATTACACGAGTCGTACCGGTACCAAAAGGAGCTTCCGGAGGAACCATAGAAGGACATAGACCTGTAGCAGTGTTATCAACTCCTGCAAAAATATTTGAATCTGCTATTCACAAGGCAATTTTTTCACAAGTAAGCGCTCAGCTTTCAGAAGCCCAGCACGGATTTCGGCCGGGTAGAAGTACCACCAGCAATCTCCTTACCTACATGGATCAGATTGTACCTATAGTGGATAACGGGGGACAGGTCGATGCCGCCTACTTTGATTTTCGAAAAGCCTTCGACTTAGTCAATAATGACGTATTGCTCAAAAAGTTAGCGGCCATTGGCTTTACTCCTCATTTATTAAAATTCTTTGCCAGCTACCTGAAAGATAGGCGACAATATGTAGAATATGCTGGTCACAGATCAGCACCTTATTTCACAAGGTCAGGGGTGAGTCAAGGAAGCAACCTCGGTCCCCTGGAATTCATACTAATGATAAACGATCTACCGAGAGTGGTCCGGGATGCTAAATGCTTATTATTCGCCGACGACCTCAAGCTTTACCTCCCTGTACGAAATGAAGAGGACTGTATGAGACTACAGAAAGATATCGATAGGGTAGTGAGATGGAGTGAGGAAAATCTTCTGGAATTTAATACGTCAAAGTGCCTTGCAATTAGTTTCTCCCGCGCTCGAACTCCTTTGCAATACAGTTACAAGGTTAACAGTACCACATTAGAGCGAGTCACAGAAGTTAGAGATCTAGGAGTACAATTCAACACAGAGCTGACGTTTCGTGATCACATAGTGAACATATGTAAAAAAGCATTTCGAAATTTAGGCTTCGTTTTGCGTAGAGCAAGTAATTTTACAAATGTGAAAGCTATTGTTACACTTTATAATACTTTGTTCGGAGCCAACTTGAATGTAATGCTGTCATCTGGGCTCCACACGAAACTAAATATAGTGTCATGTTGGAGCGGGTACAGAACAAATTTTTAAGGTATTTATTTATGAAGCAGTATGGCGTGTATCCATTTTATCCGCTCATGTACCCGACTTTGTTTGTTATAGGCATGGTCGGGTACAATGAACTTAAGGTTAGAAGGGAACTGTCGTTAGTAACATACATTTTTAAGTTAATAAGAGGCAAAATTTATAACGTAGATTTGTTGGGGTCGTTGGGACTATGTACTCCTGACAGGTATGTGTGGAGGCGGCGCCGGCCGCCGCTGCTGGCCGTACCGAAAGCGAGGACTAACCTACTCAAGGACGCCCCAGTGGCCCGCGCCCTTCGTACTCTTAACAGTATACATGAACAGTCTGACATATTCATGTGTGCTCTGAGTGAATTCACTAGGGTGGCACTCGCAATTATTTGTTATCAGGGCATATACTTAATTTGATTAATTAACATAATTAAATTAAATTTTATTCTATTGTCTAATTTAATTGATATTAAAAAAAAATCTGCTCCTATAAAATTTGATACCTATTATTATTAATAATTAATGAATTATAAAATTGTAGTAATGTAATTGTAATGAATGAATGAATGATAATAATAATGATATTGTAAAATGTGGGTGTCTGAATATTATGCTATAATTGTATTGTCACTTTGTTTACATGAATGTTTGTTATGTAATTTTTGCCTGCACTATCGCATTGGGTTGTTAACCTGTTAAGATAGATGTAAGTGGATAAATAAATAAATAAATAAATAAATAAATATCACGTAATTTTTGGATATGTTGGTTCCAATAGACTCAACGCAAAATAAAAGGCCCGTTTTGACAGTTCACGCCCATGAAGTTCTCTATTTTTTAAAGACCGAAACGTTCTGAAGGTAATTACATTTTTCATTGATGGGTATCGGTCACTCAGCTAAGTGCTGTGCATAACGATTTTTTTTCACAGACAATAATCGGTCAAATAAAAAATTAATCGATTAAGATTTTTTTAAGGCTTAATTTTTTCGCACTCGTCCGGTCTTATTTATTTCCTTACTTTTATTTATTTTACTATTGTTTTATTTATTTATTTACTTTAGTAACATTGTATCACATCAAAATACCTATAATGTCAAGGTTTAAGTAAAATTTTCTAATCAGAACTTTAATCCAATACACTTTACAATACATATTTTACCTTATGAACTACCTGTGATTTCTAAAATATTTGAGAAAGCTATGTGCACACGTTTATATTCATTTTGCGAAAAATATAAAATTTTTGACGATTCACAAAATGGATTTCGTAAGAGTATGTCTACAACTTTAGCGGTATATAAATATGTAAATGAAATTTTAAATATAATAAATGATAATAAGTATGCTCTAGGAATCTTCTTCGATATGTCAAAAGCCTATGAAAAAGTAAAGTTTGATATTCTTTTAGAAAAACTGTACGGTATAGGAGTTCGAGGATTACCGTACAAGTGGTTTAAATCTTACTTAGACAGTCGGGAGCAGTACGTCGAGGTAGAACATATTAACGAAGCGACGCGCGTAATATCTACCGTCAGATCCGAAAAACAAGTTATGTACGATTCTATACCACAAGGCAGCGTACTCGGATGTTTATTGTTCATTATTTATATAAACGACTAGCGGCCCGGTACGTGCTTCGCTACGTATAAAGTGAAATATATAAAAAAAAAATGGAACATCAAATTCATTTATTCTGGGGGTACCGACTCTGGAACAGGCAACATAAAGTCGAAGCACGTCCAAAATAAATTGACCGCATGAATGACATAACAACATGCTTGTACTGTCAACACTGATAAAAGTTTCAATTTGACAGCACAATCCCAATCTGAAAAATGTTTCAATTTGACAGCAAAATCCCCATTAACAAAATGATCCGCCATTTATTGAATTCATTTTTTACAAAAAAATGTGATAAATGAAGAACCGCTCTACCGATTTTGTGCAAACTTCACATAAACCATCTACTAAATATTCCGAACAAAGCCTAAACATTTGGTTTGGACAGGTGAGCCCGTTCTTGAGTTATAAAATTACAACGAAAAGTGGCATTAATTTTTATATATTTAGATTTCCCAAAAAATATCAACGAATCTTGCGTCATGTTCGCGTATGACTTTTCCCTAATATTGACATGTAATGACAAAACAAATATTGACGAAAAATTGACATTAACAATAGACGAAATTATAAAATGGATGAATGATCACAATTTAGAAATTAATTTCACTAAAACAAAAATCATGCAATTTAGGCCTTACCAAAAATCAGAACTTGATGTTAAATTCACATATAATAATATTTTATTAGTGTTGTTCTGGATACGCATTTAAATTGGAAAAGTCACATACAAAAAATAAAGGCGAAAATGTCACACTTCATATACGCCTTACGAGAATTAAAAAAATCAACGAATACCAAGACCTTATTATTGCATATTACGCTTACGCTCAGGCGTGGCTCAGTTACGGAGTGATCATGTGGGGCGACAGCACAGAAGCCCACGATCTGCTAGTGCTGCAGAAGAAATGCATCCGAATACTGACCAACATCAAACAGCGGGAGAGTTGTAGACAACACTTTTGTAATTTAAAAGTATTGACACTGCCAAATATATATATAATGGAACTGTGCAAATTTCTAAGAAAAAATCCGAGTTTTTATCGTACCGTAAATGACGTGCCGCGCCATTACCAATCACGGAGACCTAAAAATTTGATGCAAATATCATCTAAGCTAAAAATACATAGCTCTGGGTCTTACCCCATGTCTGTGCGGGTGTATAACAAACTGGCCAAATATATGAAAGACGAAGCAAATGATAAGATTTTCTATAATTCTCTTAAAAAACATTTATTAGGGAAACCCTTCTACTCGGTCGCTGAATATCTTAATTCGTAGTGTTAACCTCTCTCTCGACCATTGCGATGCCTGACAAGGTGCATATGTATCTGATTTAATTAATTTAATTTAATTAAGGCCCATATGTAATGCAATGTTGAATTAAATGAATAAAATGAATATTCAAATTCATCAAATACTCATGCAAACTTGAATCGAGTTATCATAAGTATCGAATACTGAGTCGTTTGGTTACATCACTAGTTACGTCGCGAAGACAAATGTCAAAAGGGGCCTTTTATTTTGCGTTGACTTTAGTAACTCTTGAGACTGAATTAAATATGTTATTAATTTAAGTTTAAGTATTTATTATTTATTTTTATCACTGTGATTTTGGATTACAGCAATATTCGCAAATACTAATCTCTGCTAATGTTAAATAAAAATAATTGAGCAATATTTTTATTTAACAGCAATATTTTTTTTCTAGTTAATAATATAATTATTTTATAAATCCAACGCCTCTTAATATCAATAAAATCTTACAACAAGGGGGGATGAGGCAGGGGGGGGGGGGGGGGGGGTCAAAAATGCCTCACGTAATTTATGGACGCCCCCTTAGGTATTGGCTGACGACGAAGAGAAGTTTACACACTGAGTTCGATTCCCGCACAAGACAAACATTTGTGTGCAAACATTTGTGGGCGGGCCGTATGCCGTTGTCGGGTGACCGACAAGCATACGGCCCGCCTGATGTAAAGCAGTTACCGTAGCCATATTAACGCTCGCAAAATAAAATATCGCTCGCGCGCCGCCACCCCCGCTGCCAACGCAGCATTTCCTTCCTTTCTTTCTGGTGACCTCACTCACTCGCAGGAACAGAACAACCCTCAAGCGAATTGTTATTTGGCTGCGGTATTCTGTGAGGTGGAGGTCCCCAGTCGGGTAGCTTACAATTACGCTCCCTACCCCTCTTTTCGCCAGAGCTTCGTTTGTCAGTCAGCAGGGTGCACCATGTGCAGGTGAAGTTGGCTTTGGTTCAAAGATCTTGATGAACCACTTACACCTCAATAAGAAGTACCTAATTATTTTCTTATCTTATTATTGTTGCAATTAATAAAAGACTTATTATATACTAGCTGATGCCCGCGACTTCGTTCGCGTGGACTTTATGATTTCGGCGTATTAATACAAATACGAACTAATGTAGATACATAAGAAAATATTTGTTATACGTTAAAAGTCAATTTTTTTTTGTTTAACATTGTAACCATAGTTTAAAAAAAAATTAAGGGAGTCTTTCCTTCGGGAGCTAATATGAACAGACCTGAAGCGCTCACTAACTCTCGAGAAAGGCACGTAAAGTTGGCCATGCGAAAAACAACCAGTCCTTAGCTTGTCACCAGCGAATTTTAGTCATTTTTTTATTGTCATAGCAAAGCAAGTGGTCATAGACAACTGCGTACGTTTAAAATTAAAATAGATTTTTTTTTTTAGAAGAGTGGTATATGCGGAATAAATACAGTTTCACCGGCACCACTCCTAGTGAGAATCTCAGCTTCAATTATATTGCGCTGCCATTGACTTTACTTCAGAAAGGAGATCTTTCCCAAATTTTAATAATATTCTTGAAAACTCTTGGGCACGTAAAGTTCTACTAACAGCTTCTAGTGCCTTACTGTTAGCCATTTCGCATTCATCTCAAACGATTAGACAGCAATCCTGAAACACCTTCGCTTTGTCACAGTTTCGTGTCACAGAGCATGTCGGTGTTTCAATTCTGTTTAAATCGAGTAGGATATTGAACATTGTATTTGCGTCCTTCCGCCTAGTAGTAATGTGGCTGCAATACCTGGCGATGCTGCTGCGAGATCTTATTTTGACGCCTGATTTCAGCGTGGATTGCTCTCGTCAGGTATGCTTTTCCAGTCCCTCCTGGAGCAGTTAAGAAAAACAGTTTCCCCACTTTGCTTAAAACACTTTCCACCACCAAATCAAATAAACTCTGATCTTACTACATAAATGCACGTATTCTTCTGGTTTGTGCGAATATATACCAATCGTTCCATTTCAATTATAGCGTACACGTCTATAATAAACTGACTAAATAGACCACGTTACCTTTGTAAATAAAATAAAACGATTGCGTCTAACTTGTAGCAGGTAAGAATAAAAGTAGCACCCCGCGGTTTTTTTTTTACAATACATTCAATATTTTGTTAATCTATTTATTGTAATCTATGTATTGTAATAAATAGATTTAAAAAAGAAAAAAAACGCGCTGTAATAGCAAATAGAACTAAAAGTTACTTAAAAACTTTTTTAGTTCTATTGGCTTATTATAGCGTGTTTTTTTACTTTTAAAAAAAAACTATAATTTATTGTAAACACGTGTTGTTTATGCAAATAAATTTAACTTTGTTCTGCATCAGGTGTTTCAAATCTTGGATTTTTATACCTCAACAAAAAATGCTGACCAGGCTGAACAACTTTTTCTAAGGAGTCATTTTTAAATTTCTTATAGTTTACCTGAACCATTATGGTTCTGAATCAGGTGTTCCAAATCTTGGATTTTTATACCTCAACAAAAAAGGGTCATCAGGTTGAACAACTTTTGCTAAGGAGTCATTTTTAATTTTCTTATAGTTTACCTGAACCATTATGGTTCTGCATCAGGTGTTCCAAATCTTGGATTTTTATACCTCAACAGAAAATGCTCATCAGGCTGAACAACTTTTGCTAAGGCGTCTTTTTTATATTTCTTATAGTTTACCTGAACCATTATTGTTCTGCATCAGGTGTTCCAAATCTTGGATTTTCCAAATCTGAACAAAATATGCTCATCAGGTTGAACAACTTTTGCTAAGGCGTCATTTTTATATTTCTTATAGTTTACCTGAACCATTAAGGTTCTGCATCAGGTGTTCCAAATCTTGGTTTTTATACCTCAACAGAAAATGCTCATCTGGCTGAACAACTTTTGCTAAGGCGTCTTTTTTATATTTCTTATAGTTTACCTGAACCATTATTGTTCTGCATCAGATGTTCCAAATCTTGGATTTTTATACCTCAACAGAAAATGCTCATCAGGCTGAACAACTTTTGCTAAGGCGTCATTTTTATATTTCTTATTATAGTTTACCTGAACCATTATGGTTCTGCATCAGGTGTTCCAAATCTTGGATTTTTATACCTTAACAAAAAATGCTCATCAGGTTGAACAACTTTTGCTAAGGCGTCATTTTTATATTTCTTATAGTTTACCTGAACCATTAAGGTTCTGCATCAGGTGTTCCAAATCTTGGATTTTTATACCTCAACAGAAAATGCTCATCAGGCTGAACAACTTTTGCTAAGGCGTCTTTTTTATATTTCTTATAGTTTACCTGAACCATTATTGTTCTGCATCAGGTGTTCCAAATCTTGGATTTTCCAAATCTGAACAAAATATGCTCATCAGGTTGAACAACTTTTGCTAAGGCGTCATTTTTATATTTCTTATAGTTTACCTGAACCATTAAGGTTCTGCATCAGGTGTTCCAAATCTTGGTTTTTATACCTCAACAGAAAATGCTCATCTGGCTGAACAACTTTTGCTAAGGCGTCTTTTTTATATTTCTTATAGTTTACCTGAACCATTATTGTTCTGCATCAGATGTTCCAAATCTTGGATTTTTATACCTCAACAGAAAATGCTCATCAGGCTGAACAACTTTTGCTAAGGCGTCATTTTTATATTTCTTATTATAGTTTACCTGAACCATTATGGTTCTGCATCAGGTGTTCCAAATCTTGGATTTTTATACCTTAACAAAAAATGCTCATCAGGTTGAACAACTTTTGCTAAGGCGTCATTTTTATATTTCTTATAGTTTACCTGAACCATTAAGGTTCTGCATCAGGTGTTCCAAATCTTGGATTTTTATACCTCAACAGAAAATGCTCATCAGGCTGAACAACTTTTGCTAAGGCGTCATTTTTATATTTCTTCTAGTTTACCTGAACCATTATGGTGCTGCATCAGGTGTTCCACTTTCCAAAATCAATTATACCCTATATTTTGCCCAGGCTTAACAGCTATATAACAAAAAATGTTTCATTCCAATCCGTCCAGTACTTCCAGAGATTAGCGTGTACAAACAGACATACAGACAAACAGACAGACATTTTTTTTTTAATTCATACTCTATTACTATATCTCCATCGCCTCCAATTGTTTTTAGGGTTCCGAACCTCAAAAGGAAAAACGGAACCCTTATAAGATCACTTTGTTGTCCGTCTGTCTGTCTGTCTGTCTGTCTGTCTGTCTGTCTGTCTGTCTGTCTGTCTGTCTGTCAAGAATTTCTATTTCGAGAATGCGTGGAGGTATCAAGCTGAAATTTGAACTGTATGCACAGGTCTACGGTCCCATGAAGTTAAAAAAAAATCAAACTGCTAAGTTTACATAGAAAAAAGTTACGGCCGTTTATTCAGCAAAAAACGCATATTTCGACACACTAGGGAATCAAAACCTATAGGGTACTTCCCGTTGACCTAGAACTATGAAATTTGGCAAGTAACATCGTTATAGACTACAAGTACAGGAATAAATCTCAAAACTATACATTTGTAAATAGATCTTAAAAAATAGGGGGTCTATATTTTTTATAGGGTGTCGAAATTTCAAATTGAAACTACTAGTTCAAATGGGGTATCATATGAAAGGGCTTGATGTACACATTGCAAAATATATTTTATTTATTTTTCCGACGCATTATTTCTTATTTATAATGAAAAATATCAAATTTAATAATGATACTACGTACCTACGGAACCCTCGGTGGGCGAGTCCGACTCGCACTTGTCCGGTTTTTTTTGTAAATATATTCAATGTACAGACACATTATTTTTACTGTTTTATTATATGTATAGATTATTTGGTTGGATAATCATAAAAAAGTGATCGAGATAAATGTACGCTGTATGTATAATATATTGCAGCAAATGAGCGATATGTCTTTTTTGTTTTCAGGCGGGTATCCAACAAATAGAACGGGTGGCGACACCTAACGACCATCCAATTTTCATATCGGCCTTGGCGGACCTCGTGGCGAACCATATCAAGAATGGACCTAGATTGAGCAACCAGTTCCTTACAAGGTATGTATGTAGTTCTCGAGTGGAGACCACGTACCGGCAAGCGCAGCGTAGGACGTCCACCCACAAGGTTTTTTCTTTTTTTTTTTTTTTATACTACGTTGGGTGGCAGACAAGCATACGGCCCGCCTGATGTGAAGCGGTTACCGTAACCATATTAACGCTTGCAACATAAAATATTGCCCGCGCGCCGCCACCCCCGCTGCCAACGCAGCATCTCCTTCCTTTCTTTCTGGTGACCTCACTCACTCGCAGGAACAGAACAATCCTCAAGGGAATTGTTATTTGGCTGCGGTATTCTGTGAGGTGGAGGTACATTCCCCAGTCGGGTAGCTTACAATTACGCTCCCTACCTCTCTTTTCGCCAGAGCTTCGTTTGTCACTCAGCAGGGTGCACCACGTGCAGGTGAAGTTGGCTTTGGTTCAAAGATGTTGATGAACCACTTACACCCCAAAAAAAGGTGGCCAGACGACCTCATTAAGACCGTAGGATCGCGCTGGATGCAAGCCGCTTCCAACCGGTCTTATTGGAGATCTATGGGGAGGCCTATGTCCAGCAGTGGACTTTCAATTAGCGATGTAACGACTCGACTTTTTAAACCGATTCAAACCGATTTGAGCATAAACCGAGTTGAGTCGATTAGCGCGTCTACTAAACCGATTTGGCCGAGTCGTAAGCAATGTAACGACTCGACTTTTTAAACCGATTAAAAAGTCGAGTCGTTACTTGACTTTGTAAACCGATTAAAAAGTCGAGTCGTTGCTCGACTTTTTAAACCGATTAAAAAGTCGAGTCGTTACTCGACTTTTTAAACCGATTCAACCCGATTTGAGCATAAACCGAGTTGCGTCGATTAGCGCCTTTACTAAACCGATTTGGCCGAGTCGAAAGCGATGTAACGACTCGACTTTTTAAACCGATTTGAGCATAAACCGAGTTGCGTCGATTAGCGCGTCAGCGCGTCTTGCGTCTACTAAACCGATTTGGCTGAGTCGAACTTACTTACGCATCTCGCTCGCGTCGCTCTGCGCGCATTCGCCCGTTTGGCCGTTTGACCGTTTGCTTGTTTGGCCGTTTGCCCGTTTGGCCGTTTGCCCGTTTGGCCGTTTGCCCGTTTGACCGTTTGGCTGTTTGCTCGTTTGGCCGTTTGCCCGTTTGGCTGTTTGCGCGTTTGCCCGTTTGGCCGTTTGGCCGTTTGGTCATTTGCCCGTTTGGCCGTTTGCTCGTTTGCTCGTTTGGCCGTTTGCCCATTTGGCTGTTTGCGCGTTTGCCCGTTTGGCCGTTTGCCCGTTTGGCCGTTTGCTCGTTTGCCGTTTGGCCGTTTGCTCGTTTGGTCGTTTGCCCGTTTGGCCGTTTGCTCGTTTGGCCGTTTGGCTGTTTGCTAGTTTGCTCATTTGGCCGTTTGCCCGTTTGGCCGTTTGGCTGTTTGCTTGTTTGGCCGTTTGCCCGTTTGCCCGTTTGGCCGTTTGGCCGTTTGCCCGTTTGACCGTTTGGCTGTTTGCTCGTTTGGCCGTTTGCCCGTTTGGTTGTTTGCGCGTTTGCCCGTTTGGCCGTTTGCTCGTTGGCCGTTTGGCCGTTTGGTCATTTGCCCGTTTGGCCGTTTGCTCGTTTGCTCGTTTGGCCGTTTGCCCATTTGGCTGTTTGCGCGTTTGCCCGTTTGGCCGTTTGCCCGTTTGGCCGTTTGCTCGTTTGCCGTTTGGCCGTTTGCTCGTTTGCCGTTTGGCCGTTTGCTCGTTTGGTCGTTTGCCCGTTTGGCCGTTTGCTCGTTTGGCCGTTTGGCTGTTTGCTAGTTTGCTCATTTGGCCGTTTGCCCGTTTGGCCGTTTGGCTGTTTGCTCGTTTGCCCGTTTGGCCGTTTGGCTGTTTGCTCGTTTGCCCGTTAGCCCGCTTGCTCGTTTGGCCGTTTGGCCGTTTGACCGTTTGGCCGTTTGGCAAACGAGCAAACAGCCAAACGGGCAAACGGCCAAATGAGCAAACTAGCAAACAGCCAAACGGCCAAACGAGCAAACAGCCAAACGGGCAAACGACCAAACGAGCAAACGGCCAAACGGCAAACGAGCAAACGGCCAAACGGGCAAACGCGCAAACAGCCAAATGGGCAAACGGCCAAACGAGCAAACGAGCAAACGGCCAAACGGGCAAATGACCAAACGGCCAAACGGCCAACGAGCAAACGGCCAAACGGGCAAACGCGCAAACAGCCAAACGGGCAAACGGCCAAACGAGCAAACAGCCAAACGGTCAAACGGGCAAACGGCCAAACGGGCAAACGGCCAAACAAGCAAACGGTCAAACGGCCAAACGAGCAAACGGCCAAACGGGCGAATGCGCGCAGAGCGGCGCGAGCGAGATGCGTAAGTAAGTTCGACTCAGCCAAATCGGTTTAGTAGACGCAAGACGCGCTGACGCGCTAATCGACGCAACTCGGTTTATGCTCAAATCGGTTTAAAAAGTCGAGTCGTTACATCGCTTTCGACTCGGCCAAATCTGTTTAGTAAAAGTGCTAATCGACGCAACTCGGTTTATGCTCAAATCGGTTTGAATCGGTTTAAAAAGTCGAGTAACGACTCGACTTTTTAATCGGTTTAAAAAGTCGAGCAACGACTCGACTTTTTAATCGGTTTACAAAGTCAAGTAACGACTCGACTTTTTAATCGGTTTAAAAAGTCGAGTAACGACTCGACTTTTTAATCGGTTTAAAAAGTCGAGTAACGACTCGACTTTTTAATCGGTTCAAACCGATTCAAATCGCGATTTCGTCGATTCGGTTTGGAATCGACTTGCATGAATTGTCTAACCGATTCAACTCGGTTTGACAAAATTCCAGATCGTAAGTATCGTAACATCACTACTTTCAATGGCTGAGATGATGATGATGATGATGACGTATGTGGTATTCTATCATGGACTGGGATGAAATGTAATGAAGCAACGCTTTAAATGGACCTTATTGCTATTGCTATAAGGACCATTTCGATGCCGCCAAGGAACACTACGCCAACTAAAATTTCGATAGTTTTCTTTTTTTATCTAAATCGATACATTACTTTAGTAACATTATGCTACCTGAATTCTATCTATATATCGACAAATACAAACCGCTAAGTAAATGTATTTACCGCTAAGTAATTGGCCGTGTGGTTTCCCGCAGACTAGAATAGAATCACTCCGTCTCTTCCCGTGAATGTCGTACAAGGCGACTAAGAGAAATACATTATAGAACATCGAGCAGGCCTCCCCAACCCGTCTGGCCAGCGTGGGGAGTGTAGGCCAAATCCTCCTTCTGTCTGGGACGGACGAGAGAGGGTCGTGCTCCTGTAGTGGAGACTAAAATGACCTGATGATGATGATGACGTGTGTGATACTGATGAGCTTCTTACACCCCATAATTGTAATATCTAGTGCTCGTTTGGTCAATAGGTAATTTATTTCTTTATTTAGTAAAATTAATGCCTTTTTTCAGATGTCCGCACTGTGTCAGCCAAAGGTGTCAAACATCAAAGAGTTTCTTCAAAAAACTAATTAGTGCGTAATTAAGAAAAATAAATTATTCAAATTATATATAAATGTTAATAATAAAATGTTTTTAATGAAATTCAGTTTTTTTTTTCTATAAATTGGAGATTCCTCGACAAATATTTGTGTGCATGAACATGTCTCTTTGTCTGGGTGTTTTCTATGTATTATACGTAGGTATCCACAAAAAAATGTATTTAAGTATAATATCAGTTATCTAGTACCCATAGTACAAGCTTTGCGCTTAATTTGTGACTAGATGGCGCTGTGTAAATTGTCCAGAAATATTTATTTATTTATTTATGACTACGGCGAGGCCTATAAAGAAATAAATAAATAAATTTTGTCAGACAAATTACACAGTGACATCTAGCTCCAAAGTAAGCGAAGCTTGTGTTATGGGTACTAGACAACTGATAAACATACGTAAATTCATTATTTTTTTTTGTAAATACATACTTATGATACATAGAAAACACCCAGACTAAGACAGACATGTTTATGCACACAAATGTTTGTCCTGTGTGGGAATCGAACCCACGAGCGTTGGTGTCGAAGCCGCGTTATTGACCGCTACGGCCACCGAACTCGTCGAAATATCTCGCCTATAAAAAAACCGTGGTTAAATCGGTCTTGCAAAATAAATAAATAAATAAATATTTCTGGAGAATTAACACAGCGCCATCTAGTCCCAAATTAAGCGCAAAGCTTGTGTTATGGGTACTAGACATCTCATAAATGTACTTAAATACATTTTTTTTTTGTAAATACATAGGTACTTATAATATATAGAAAATACCCAGACCAAAACAAACAGACATGTTCATGCACACAAATGTTTGTCTTGTGCGGGAATCGAACCCGCGACCTCGGAGTCAAAGTGCAAAGAATCTTGCCTTATTAAGCAAGTTGCATACGAGTCTTGGACCACGGCTCGCACTGGGATCCCGAATCCGATCCCGTACTGTTGAATTTCAGATAGGTTAACAATTCCTTTGTAGGTGTACCTGCGAGTGAGTGAGGTCACCAGAAAGAAACGAAATTGCCAGTGTATACTCCATAGATTGGCCGTATGGCTTCACCAGCTTGCACCTTGTGACTCGATTCAAAGACGTGCTGTGAGGATTGTTGACGATCCCAAACTGACAGACGGTTTAGCTTTCCAGTCTGAGAAGAGATTTTCGTCCCTTTGCGTGTTCTACCGATTGTACAGTATGGTGTGTTCAGAGGAGTTTTTTGACATTTGGGGTGTAAGTGGTTCATTAACATCTTTGAACCAAAGCCAACTTCACCTGCATGCGGTGCACCCTGCTGATTGACAAACGAAGCGCTGGCGAAAAGAGGCAGGGAGCGTAATTGTAAGCTACCCGACTGGGAAATGTACCTCCACCTCACAGAATACCGCATCCAAATAACAATTCCCTTGAGGGTTGTTTTGTTCCTGCGAGTGAGTGAGGCCACCAGAAAGGAAGGAGATGCTGCGTTGGCGATATTTTATGTTGCGAGCGTTAATATGGCTACGGTGACCGCTTCACATCAGGCGAGCCGTATGCTTGTCTGCCACCAGACGTAGTATAAAAAAAAAAGACTTGATGCGCACGCCCTCATGAAGTCATCACTTACTCTGCAGATATGACTGGCCTATTACCACTTCAGTGTGCTAACTCTGAAGACTTGTGTTTATGTATATGTAGCTTTTGCTAAATAACTATTGGTTCATGGCGTATATGTATAAATATCTTTAATTTATTATTACTACTGATATTGCTATTATTTAATTATTATTATTTTTTTCTCTCCTGTTCACTGGGTATTTATTAAATATAATCAAATCATAAATATATATTTCTTCTATAAATTATTAATCTATTTGTTTTAACCACGCCTATGATGAATCCTTTCAAGCACTCTACGTTTGGCTGGAAGAGATCTCTTTCAGAGATAAGCCCGCCTTTATACTGTTTAATTTATTTGTCTACTTATATTTGTATTGTTTTGTATCGTTTTGTGGTATAATAAAGAGATTACATACATACATACATACATACAATATCCTATAGGCATAATATCAATTATGTATTGAGAACGCGTCGGACACCGACGGACATACTGACCGCACTTTATGTAATATTACGTGACATGATTGTTTAGTGGGGAAAGCGGTGTCTAGTATTCCAGATGATTACACACTTGCGTTTAGTCGCTTGCGATTTTTCTCGCATCATTGACTGGAGCGAGCGCAACGTATATATACGCCGAAAAGTCCTGAAAATGAATAGGCTCCAAAACCACTGAACCGATTTTGATGAAACTTGTCACAGTTGAACCTTGACATGCTTGAGGTATGTGTAGAAAAAAAATGAGATCGATTATTTCCTTGTGGAATGATCATCAAATACATTTTCCATCGAAATCAATGGAAAACATACACTCAGCGAATCTACTCGCTCAACTCAACCTTGATCTCGGCCCCGTGGGCTAGAATTCGGCCTAGTCTATAGAGCTTTAGCTCATCCTCCTTGCATGTGGTGCGCTCATGAACTGCGAAACTAACCCACCACCTCCCATTGCTCCACCGGCCTCACGGTCATATGAGCCGAATCGCGAGAGATGCGCGCAGCACCGTTGCTCTAAGGCTCTTTTGTGACGCTGGCAATTCTCGATTCTCTACAAATTATTTAATCTCTATCCTTAGGCCCATTTGTGCCCCCTCCCCCTTCTGGGGCGGCGACGAATACTACGAATATTTACGGCTCCGCTGCCGTCCGTTGGTGCACCACCTCCACTCTTCTCCATCCTTTCTTCGGCACTCCCTCGCGCGTGCCATGCCTGGGTGAACCTACGTAGGGCCGTGAAGTTCGCCTCCGACGACACGAGATCCTGGAAATACACTGCACCCGAGTACTCTTCGCTGCACTGAACAATACCAAGAAGCTCGCTGCGCACACTCGCTGTGAACTGCGAAACTGTGGAATCAACTTCCCTCAGCGGTATTTCTGACCAATTACGACATGGGAGCCTTCAAGTACAGAGTATTTATTTCCTTAAAAAGGCTGGCAATAGATAATAAAATAAATTAATGAAATATATACTTATAAATATTATTAGGTACTAGCTGTGGCCGCGACTACGTCCGCGCGTAATAGTTATTTTTTTTATAAATTATTTATATTAATAAAAATATATGTGCTCAATGTATTAACTGTGACATTAATATTGCAAGTAATGATGATTGACACTTTATAGTATAATTTTATAATTTAATTGTATTAATAATATAATGTTATAGTCCTAATTTTATAAGCATGTGGAATGCATTACATTATTTAGATGTAAGTTTTGCTGTGCCCTACCAGGGTTCATGTTTGAAACAAATTATATATTGTGAGAGCCTATTATAACAACATGAAATGCAAATAAAGAACTTGAACTTGAACTTAAAATTTCTATAATAAATTTAAACCTAAGTTACTCCTTATTACATCAGCTATCTGCCAGTGAAAGTCAAACAGCCAGACCAAAATTGGAAAAAATGTTATTTTGATATATGGACCGTGTATACATTCATCTGCATTTAGTAAAAAGCTGTTATTTTAATGTTACAAACAGACAATCTAATTTTATTTATCTGTATAGATAAACATAAATTCTACAACTACTCGCGCCCTACTCAAAGACTCGCGCCCATATTTTAGATCCCGTCAAAAATGTCGTAGTTGTATAAGAGCCCTAACAATCCGTTCGTGATCAAATTGAGGTCTGATTTTACAATGAAAACGATTATCTACTTATTGTTGAGTGCTTTATTTTCTCCATTTTTTTATGAAATCCAAATTATCAAATTGGTTGGTTTAGGAATTTTGGATTACTACCTACTATGACATTTTATGTACCTACAATGTGTACCCGGATATAGTGTAACCCTAATATGGGGTTGAAAATAAGTCAAAAATTATCGACAAAAAATATAAAAAAAAATAGAAATAAATGTTTTCCATTTTTTTTTTTCAGAAATAAGATTTTTATTTTTTTACTAAGGACTCTATGTATATTGAAGAGGCCGTCGGATAAAGATATTAAATTCGCAAAGTGCGATGTAGTTCTGCATTTTAGATATGTTGTATGGGTCTATTAGGCTAATGTGAATTTAAATTTGCAACTTTGGAAAACTTGTGTAAACTGAGAAATTCAAGAAATACTTCGAAATTTTGGGACTTTTTTCACTATTTGCTCTCCAGGGCTAAAACTATGCGTTTTTAATTAACTATGTTTTCTACACTCATAAACTGCATTAAAATACCTACAATTTTAACTTACTTGCAGCTCTATTGACCCCATTTGAGTTTGAGAAAATTTGGTCATCTTCGAAGTGCCATAGTTTGGCTCCTTTGGGGTCAATAGAGCTGTAATTAAGCTCAATTTGTAGGTAATTTAATACAGTTTATAAGTGTACAAAACATTGTTCTCTAAAAACGCATAGTTTTAGCCCTGGAAAGCAAACAGTGAAAAAAGTCCCAAAATTTCGAAGTATTTCTCGAATTTCTCAGTTTACACACGTTTTTCGAAGTTGCAAATTTAAATTCACATTATAGGGTAATGTGAATTTAAATTTGCAACTTCGAAAAACTTGAATTTCTCAGTTTTCACAAGTTTATCGAAGTTGCAAATTTGTATTCACACTACCCTAACAGACCCATACAACATACCAAAAATTCAGAACTACATCGCACTTTGCGAATTTAGCCTCATTTCATGTCTTTATCCGACGGCCTATTAGTGACAAATAAAAATTTTAACTAGTAAAAAAAAAAAAAATTGTCGATAATTTTTTATCTATTTTCACCCCCTTCCAGGGATCATACTTTATCCCGGGACACACTGTACATAAATGGGCAATAGGTAAAGTTCACACAGGCAATGTCGCGGGCGGCTGCAAAGAAATCAATAAAAATTATAAAATCTAAGTCTGAAGTAACATACGGTTACATACATATTATAATAACTAATAAACCTATTCTAACTATTTTCGATATAAATACGGTCG
This sequence comes from Hypsopygia costalis, assembly GCA_937001555.2. Taxonomy (NCBI): domain Eukaryota; kingdom Metazoa; phylum Arthropoda; class Insecta; order Lepidoptera; family Pyralidae; genus Hypsopygia; species Hypsopygia costalis. Next base: position 5,760,819 of record OW443355.2, read on the forward strand.
ATTTACATATGTTTATAACGCATATTGGTCGACTGAAGTACTCTTTAACTTACTTAATTTTGATTATAATAAAATTAATCGCACTAACGAACGATGTTTTTTTTAAGAAATTGAATGTTACAACTATGTATGTATGAAATACATAATGGACGACTCGCCTACCTCGGTTATCAATACTGCGCGCCACCCTGGATTGTTCGCTAACACGAGGGTAGCGCCTAGTTTATTTATGTATGTTGTTAGAATGAATTGAGTGTGCTGTGCTATTCATTCATTTAGCTTTGTCATAACAATTTCTCGCCTACGCATCTCCCTACGCTTGCTCGCCTACGCATCGCCTCCGACGCTGCGGTGTGGCTGCGGCTCGCATGGTGCCTGCCCTTCGTTACGGCAGGCGGGGGCTGCACTCCCTCAGCGCCTCCGGGCTTATAAAAAATACTAGTATCGATCCGACAAGTCTACGTGAAGTCGGGGTTGGCAATATTTTTCTTATATGGCGGGGGGCTTACCCCCCCGGAACACAGGGCTGCGCCCCCCTTTGGTTTTATTAATAAAAACTTACTTACGTACTTAGTTAGCGCACTGTACAGTTATTGAGGAACGAAAATGAAAATTTATGAATAAATCATCAGTAGGTGAATCGTCCGTTACTTCAATCAACTTTAGGTTAAGTAATTACCTAATCGTAGTTGAATAAACCGTAGGTCCTTTGAATTTCGTTCACTAATTATTACAAAAATCTGTGAAACGATCTATAGGTAACCGTAACAAATATAGGTACTGTTTGTCGTAGACACCATAAAACAGTAGGAAAAATCCAAAATTTCCTATTTGCAATTCCGAGATTTTGCCCCCCCAACTTCGCAAATAATTCGCCTTCGCATGTTAAATAAATATTTAAAAAAAAAAAGCAAAAAAGCTTAACGTAAGTAAGAAAAGAAAGATATAAATAGCTATTCTGTACTATTAAATAAGTCAATATTGTTAATGTATTTTTGTTTCCGAGATCAAGAACGCCAAAATTGGCCATTTTACGCAAAAATCACAGTCAAAATTATTATGGCTCATAACGTTAACGTCGTTAACACATAAATACATTCAAATTTCAATTATTTTCAATTTAATCACATCACCTCCTCCTCCAGTCCAGATGAATAGTGCGAACTTCACACCGAAATTGTCCATTCCATTCATTCAGTTTTCATTAATCGAACGACGCGAAATTAGTCACGTCGCGGATGTGCTCGCAAATATACGTATGCACCAAATTAAGATGTAAATCTTAATGTAAACAAAGTTTAATTTCTGAGTGAATTAGCTATTCAATCACAATGTCTAGAATAACTATAGACGGTTTTGTGTCAGTGTTTTGTGTGTTCATATTAGTGAACAGTGTTTTATGTAGCAGCAACACGATAATAAGTGAACATAATCATGTTCATTGCACCCATGAACACCCCAAAGAAGATCAAGTAAGTGCACTGCTTTATTCTAAGGTCTTTAAAATTATTAAAAAAAAAAAAAACAAAAGAAAAGTAAAATCTTTTACAATTTTGAGGTTATGTTACGTTCGTAAATTAATCTTGATTTATTGTCTATGATTGAAATGCTTTGTTTTCTCGGCTAGTTTAATGATAAACGTTGATTTATTTACATGTAATGCTTTTCCGTACATGACAATAAGTTGTGTTTACAATAATTATAGGATAGCGAACAACAGATGTTAGATTTCTGATAATTCAGATCGATATAACTCCTACACAAGTTGTTTTGTTTTAATCAACAACGATTGCGTTTTGTTTGTAAATAAATTGTCAATAAACTGATTCATTTGTGACCATGAGAAAAGAATTTCCGTGTTCGTTAAGATAGCTATCAAGACCAGTTATTCATAACATGGGTTGACCCTCGCTTTATATGGTACCGTGTAGTATGGAGAGGTCAATCGGTTAAATTATTTTGGTTATTTAACAATATTGCCGATTTATTTGCAAATTTTATTGAAATTGGTTTAGTTTCCATGATGCACTTCAATCTGAGTTTAGATTACAAAAGGGAGATTGAGTTTACGATTGTATTAGACTTTTTCCTAATTGATAAATTTAATATAGTTACTTAGTAGTGGTCGCCCAATGGTCGAAATTCGAATTTAAATAATTTAAATTATGACTTTAACAATAAACAAAAGAGTATATATGCGTGTGTGTGTCAGATACATAGTAGTGTGCGTAATTTTTTTATTTTTTATTGATTTAATGTATTTTTTATGTATTTAAAAAATACCTATTAGCATTCTGCACTCCGTTTCTATATAAACTATAAGTGTAATTTCATATTCCTCCGTCCGCGCTATTTTCGTAAACATGGGGTACAAAGTTTTTGCTTCACGTATTAATTTAAATATTTAATTATTTCTATGGTCACTTAATTTTTATTAAAATTTTTCATACCACTCCAAGTGAAAAAAAAAACTTGGGGCCTGTCTGATGAGAAACAGTTAAGCCTATAAACACATTACAAGTAGTATTACTCGCGCGATACTATAGTACGCCATTAGTAATTTTGAAAAAAAAAGAAAAGAAACACTATAAGGTAAAAATCAACTCCTCCTATTGTTGAAGTCGGTCCAAATTTAGCATCGCCCCCTAACCACCATCTCTTTTTGCGATTCAATAACTGAATAGATTGTTTATTCATACCAATGAATAAGCGACTCTATTTCAAATAGAATAGAATCGCTTATTCATTGGTATGAATAAGCAATCTATTCAATTATTGAATCGCAATAAGAGATGGTGGTAAGGGGGCTGATCTGTTGTTACCCGGTTGATTAATTGACACCTTAGTCATCAAAATCAGAACAATAGTTTAGGAGCTACGGAGAACACACGTATACACGTTCATAAGCTACGCAAACTGCTTTCCATCAGGCGGACCGTATGCTTATTTGTCACCTTAGTGATATAAAAAAATACAAACATACCTACTTATTACATACTCGTATCGTAAGTACCTTATAATGCTAAAATCACAACCCTTCCTTTTCGCTTCACCGTAATCGGGTAAAAAAGTAAATTGCAGTGTCAATCTAAAAAGTTCTTACTCATGAAAGTGATCATTTTTTTTTTTGAGAATTGTCACTTGTACATCTGTGGTAACAGCTTGTTTGAAATATTTGACATTAAGTCTTGTTTAGGGATGCAAGGTCTAAATAAAATATCGATAAAAAATCATATTATTGGAATTGATGTGTTATGTAACAACTCAATGTTTTAGGTCTCCAATAGCGTTACATATTGGCAGTTGACTGAGCTTCACTGGATTACTTCTCTTTAGGGTTTTAATGCCTTATTTGTCATATTGCTGTCCCATTGCTAAGAGGTGAAGTCAAATTCTAAAAGCTTAGTACTCCTACTAGATTCTCTTGATTAAATTCTTGAAAAATTGGGGTGTAAGTGGTTCATCAAGATCTTTGAACCAAAGCCAACACCCTGCTGACTGACAAACGAAGCTCTGGCGAAAAGAGAGGTAGGGAGCGTAATTGTAAGCTACCCGACTGGGGAATGTACCTCCACCTCACAGAATACCGCAGCCAAATAACAATTCCCTTGAGGGTTGTTGTGTTCCTGCGAGTGAGTGAGGTCACCAGAAAGAAAGGAAGGAGATGCTGCGTTGGCAGCGGGGGTGGCGGCGCGCGAGCAATATTTTATGTTGCAAGCGTTAATATGGCTACGGTAACCGCTTCACATCAGGCGGGCCGTATGCTTGTTTGCCACCCGACATAGTATAAAAAAAAAAAAAAAAAATTCGTTGTGAGTTCCAAGGCAATCGTAGTGTTATCCCCGGGACTGCAATGGATTTCATTGTTCATTGCCTTTTTTGGCGGTCGCCGCTGTTAATCCTGGCTACACATGAGACGGGAATGTGTGGTGGGCCCCCAACTCGAATATCGATATAAATTGGATATTCGATATATCGTTGTACATCTCTAGTCTTGTTCTAAGCGGAACTATCAGATCCTTTTTAGCACTTTTACTAAAATTTCGGCTAGGTTACGTAAAAATACATCATTGTCGTAGTGATAAATTGTACTTACATCTGTTAATTTCATTACCATCTTTACGTGAATACCTCTTTAAAATTGCATCCGAAAGAAGGAGTCAATTCAAAAAAAAAAAACGAATGATAATAAAATCGGGGGATACAGTTTGGTGTTGCAGCTGCAAACCTATCATCTCCATCCAAAATTCAATCACCCCACTGTATAGATATAAATAAATAAATATTGTCAGACAAATTACACAGCGCCATCTAGGCCCAAAGTAAGCGAAGCTTGTGTTATGGGTACTAGATAACTGATAAACATATGTAAATACATTTTTTTTTTTTTGTAAATACATACTTATGATACATAGAAAACACCCAGACTAAGACAGACATGTTAATGCACACAAATGTTTGTCCTATGTGGGAATCGAACCCACGAGCGTTGGTGTCGAGTCGAAGCCGCGTCATTGACCGTTACGCCACCGAGCTCGTCGATGAATTAAAGATGAAGAATTAAATAATTTATTACGCTAAGTAAGGACTATGGAACATCGCGAGCGGGGGAGGGGGAAGCGCTGCCATTTTGAGATAATTTTAGTGCATATTATAACATCCATCCAATGTCCATTGCACAGCCACGCCTCATTTTTATATTACGTGGGACGGCAGATACGCATATGGCCCGCCTGATGTGAAGCCGTTACCGTAACCGTAGCTCGCAACATGAAATATCGTTCACGCGCCGCCACCTTCACTGCTGACACAGCAACTCCTTCCTTTCTGGTGCCCTCACTCACGCGCAGGAACACAACAACCCTTAAGGGAATTGTCATTTGACTACGGTTTTCTGTAAGGTGGAGGTACTTCCCCAGTCGGGCAGCTTCCAAATAGGCTGTACCCTACCTCTCTTTTACCAGTGTGCTTAGCGCGTTACTGGTCACATTCGAACGTGTTAACGTTTACAAGGAAACCAAATTCAGAAATAGTTTCATATTGTGAATTTACCAGACGCGTGTCACATACCCAAATTAGCCGGGTTGCTCACTTCAAAACGTGGGTAAAGTAAGCCACATAATTTTGATATGTAACACGCCTCTTATAAATTCACAACATGAGAGTTCTTCTCTATTTGTTCGGTTTGTTTACACTGACATGATCTCAAAATTATGTGGCTTACTTGCTCACATTTTGAAGTGACCAACCAAAAATTCACAATATGAAATTTACCAGACGAGTGTTACATATCCAAATTAGCCGGGATTTGGTCGATTTGTAAACGTTGAACCCGAACAAAAGACTCGCAGTAAGCTCTTAGAGCCTCTATCGCTAGTACCAAAATATTTATTTTTTATTTTATGGCGCATAACAATGAATGCGCGCCAAAAATTTTTTTTTCGCATATATATATTATTTTAACGGTTTTAAAAACAATGAAAGGCGCAATTTTAAAGTAGATCATATGCAATACGGTTGGACAATGCAATCGGTATGCGCCTCATGCAAATTTATTGCCTTTTAAGCATGCTTCATTGCGTTGTGTGACCATAGACTGATTGGATGTAGGTATTTCATAATTGGATCGATGACTTTTATGTCAACTTAAGTAGAATAAATTATTAAGTAGGCACTATAAAGAACTTAACTAGGTAAAGTAGAAAAGTAAGAAATATGGAAACACGTTTGAAAAAGCGTGGCTATAAGAAATATACATATCTACTATATAAAAATAAGTCGGGTTTTCCTTCCTGACGCTATAACTCCAGAACGCACGAACCGATTTCCACGGTTTTGCATTCGTTGGAAAGGTCTCGGGCTCCGTGAGGTTTATAGCAAAGAAAATTCTGGAAAAATTTGAAAAGAAAAGCGGGAAAATCTTTTTTCACATACAGCGCCATCTCTAAGGAAATGGATGGAAACGAAAAGATTGAGCCACAGCGAAGCGTGGTCGGGCCGCTAGTACTTTATATATAGAGATTATTTTATGGAAATAATTGATCTTGTCTTTGTCATGAGTATGTAAAAAATATTGAACTTTTAAATTGCTTAAATAGATTCTTCCGAATATTAAGATTTTGGTATTCTGTACATAAATTCATGGACTAAATCTTATTTTGTGCCCACCGCCGAAAGAAGAAATATTTATTTGGAGCATAACACAATACTATTAAATAATTTAAAAGATAGTTATATTATAAGTAACATAGAAAGAAGGAAGGACATAGTGGTGCGTAATGTCACAAATTGAACCCAACTCAGCATTATGCCGTGGACTGACTATGTCAGACCTCAGCGCTGATTTTTAGCTGCGACCAGTTTGTGACACCACATACTGGGACGTGTGGCAACGCTGGTTGAGGTGGTCATTTTAAACATTGTCATAGGGCCAATAAATAATTAATACTAATGTAATGTAAAGGGTAATGCTACTCCTAAAACTGATTCGGACGTTATGATACCTCACATCAAATCCCGTCAATCGGGAATCCGTATTCCTGGACAGTAAAGAGTAATTTCAGGACACGAGACCAGATGCAAAATTCCGGTAAAGCCCAAAATACCCGGTCATTGTGCAACCCTAAGTAACAAATACTTCGATAGTCGTGTTCGAACTTTTTTTTTTTTTAAAATTTCGGCGCAATTGCAGGCGCCCGCGGTCACGGAGTGAATAGATAGTCTATTGATTATTTTTTAAATTGCGCGTCTGTGGTATTTATAATGTAAGACGAAGACGGCCATCTGTTTAACGTATAATTAATTAAGGCAGATGCAAAGAAGCAAAACATTTGCAAATCACTTTAGTGATCAACCAACTTGGTGCTACTATAATAAATACTTTTATACATTAATATTACAGATTTAATAGTAGGAAAAAAAAAGAACCTTGTCCACGACAGGGGTGTAAAAAAAAAACCCAACTTGGTGCTGGCGAGGTCTTCAAATAGAATTGCGCAATTATTTAGAGTAACCACTTAGAACTATTTTATGTGTATATGATTGGGCAAACGAGCAACCGAAACTATCGGATATCCAAAATAAAAGACTACCCGAAACCGCAATCGGTGGCGGAGCTCCAAAACAAAACATCCCTACTATCAAATACCTGGTCAATCAAATAGTAGGGATGTTTTGGAGTTTAGTCTCCACTAAAGGAGAACGACATGGCACGACCCTCTCTCGTCAGTCCCAGACAGAAGGAGCGACATTGCTCAGTACTATAAATTTACATTATGTAAAATTAAGGGTTTTGGAGCTCAGTCACAGAAACCGAAACTATCGGATATTCGAAATAAAATCTATTCGAAACCGTAATCAAAACCGCTTAGGTTTTCGCTTGCCAATACGACATACTAACTGCATCGCTCGACTCTTGCATCGTTTATCTGCATAATAATTACACTTATTATCATTACTTCTCCATATCTGTCATCCATTATTGTGAGATTAAAAATTACCAAAAAAAAAAAATAATAATAAAGGCTCATTCTATTGTGTATGACAAACGATTTCCACGACTTGACATTGGAGGAGTTATGATTAGATTTTTCCTGCGTCCAAAAGTTGCTTTTCGTAAATTGCTGATTTTGGATTTACTTGAACCTGATTTCTATTTTTCGAAAGTTTACCTTGTAATAAAATTTTACCTTTTACAATTCCTAAAAAAATTTACATGCGTATCTGAAACTATCCGTAGCTATCGAATTATCCAAAATAATTCCATGTCCATAACCGTAACTGAAACCGATGGAATATTATTTACATATCCGTAACCGTATGCGAATCCGAAGTTTCATATTTTTTTATGCTACCACAGAATAATATCCACTAATGCTACGTCGGGTGGCAGACAAGCATACGTCCCGCCTGATGTGCAGCGGTTACCGTGGCCATATTAACGCTCGCAACATAAAATATCGCTCGCGCGCCGCCACCCCCACTGCCGCAGCATCTCCTTTCTTCCTTTCTGGTGACCTCACTCACTCGCAGGAACACAACAACCCACAAGAGAATTGTTATTTGGCTGCGGTATTCTGTGAGGTGGAGGTACATTCCCCAGTCGGGTAGCTTACAATTATGCTCCCTACCTCTCTTTTCGCCAGAGCTTCGTTTGTCAGTCAGCAGGGTGCACCACGTGCAGGTGAAGTTGGCTTTGGTTCAAAGATATTGATGAACCACTTACACCCCTTAATAAATAAATGAATAACCGTAAATCTGTTAACATTTTTAATTACATACACCAACTCCCATACAATGATTCCCATGACTACTCCGGTTCTCATCACTCTCACTCTTACGCAACCATTTTCGCTTTTATTGTCAATGTGTTAAGTAATAATATCGCACGAGTGTCATAGATTATGCGATTATCAAGTATGCCACTAGCTTTTACCTCCGGCTTCGCCCCTCGTGAACGTAATACCTTGATAGTAGGGATGTTTTGGAGTTTAGTCTCCACTAAAGGAGAACGACATGGCACGACCCTCTCTCGTCCGTCCCAGACAGAAGGAGCGACATTGCTCAGTACTATAAATTTACATTATGTAAAATTAAGTCAGTTTAATTTGTTTGTATAGTGCTGTGTAATGTGCAATTAAATGTATTTTCTTTCTTTCTTCTTTATCAAGGATTTGGCCTACACTCCCCACGCTGGCCAGACGGGTTGGGGAGGCCTGATCGATGTTTTATAATGTATTTCCCTTAGTCGCCTTGTACGACATCCACGGGAAGAGACGGAGTGATTCTATTCTAGTCTGCCGGAAACCACACGGCCAGTACTAAGAAAATCTAGAGGTGGCGCGTCGCTTCCGCGTTCGCGCCTTCCCGCCGCCCTCGTGTGAGCGACATAAGCTAGACGACAATGATTTAAAATTATAAAAAAAAACCGGCCAAGTGCGAGTCGGACTCGCGCACAAAGGGTTCTGTACCATTATCTATAAAAAACGGCAAGAACAAATCACGTTTATTGTATGGGAGCCCCCCGTAAAAAAATGTTTTATTTTAATTTAATTATTTATTTTTAAAGTAATTTATATCACTAAATATGATGTGAGTATTTCAAGCATCTACCTGGTGCCGTTATCAATTGCCAGCAAAAACGAGCAAAAAAAATCACGATTGTTGCATGGGAGCCCCTTAAATATTTTTTTTTTTTTTTTTAGTATTTGTTGTTATAGCGATAACAGAAATACATCATCTGTGAAAATTTCAACTGTCTAACTATTACGGTTCATGAGATACAGGCCGGTGACAGACGGACGGACGGACAGCGGAGCCTTAGTAATAGGGTTCCTTTTTACCCGTTCGGTACGGAATCCTAAAAAAATGTATAACCTATTTTAAAAAATCCAACTGTCATTTTGAAGTTGTCTGTGCTCTATAGCTTTCTCTGACTACGCAGTATGACTTCATAAGATGCCCTAGAACTACGTAAATACTATTATTAATCTGTGGTAGAGTAGTCTTAAGTAGTAATAGGGTTCCTTTTTACCCTTTGGGTACGGAACCCTAAAAAATATGTATTTATCAATATCGTAAAATATACAAAACTAACTAGAAAGATCTGAGTTCTTGAAATTCTAATAACTTATGTCCGACTTGTTTAATGGTCGATCAAAGTTTGGTAGGAAAGTTCGTTTTAAGAGGATGAAATTATTAATAAAACATCGCACGCGCAGCATGCGCCACCGTAGCGCATTTTTTTTTTCGAAATCCCGAATTGATATCCGAAAACCAAGGTCACATTACTACTTTTTGATGCTCTACACGAATCCGAAGTCAGAATTACGAAATTTTGAGTTTCATGGCAACGGACAGACAGAACGACCGGACGATTTCATAAGCTCAATGAATTTCGCTGAAAATATTAACTTTGGAAAAACAATCAAAAATACTATAACTTTTGTTAAGGCACTAGCTACAGCGCAATTTTTAACATAGCTGTCGTATAAAATTCTGTATTAATGTATACAAAACAACTAGGTGTGACGTCGTAACTCAGTAGCCTTTTGTATGGAGCGTTTTCGGTAAAGTCCAAAATTGTGATTTTCATGTTATCATATCTAGAGTAATTTTTATGCTATGGAAGTATTTCTTTCACCTACAGTTATATTATAATGACGTACTTACATATATTAAATCGATAGAAAAAAATGTCGTCTAGTAAGCCTATTATGCAAGGGGAACAATATTTTCTGTCACCTAAGTTTAGATGTGTCACTAATCTGCAGTACCCTAATAATAATATCTATCCCCAAGAAATATATTAGTCATCATTTTAATCAAATCTGTCTCTAATTATAAATCATCAGCTTAACAAACTATTAGTATCATTTAATTCGTTTGATCATCAAAATAATAGATGTCACCAAATAAATAGATCTGCCCCCTTACCACCATCTCTTATTGCGATTCATACCAATGAATAAGCGACTCTATTTCAAATGGAATAGAGTCCCTTATTCATTGGTATGAATAAGCAATCTATTAAATTATTGAATCACAATAAGAGATGGTGGTAAGGGGGCAGCTCCTTAATTTAATGAAAAAAAGGCTAATAGGGGCGAAGTCAAATTGGCGTCATATTCACTGACGAGTCTTACCAATACTTGGTCGATGTAATAAATCATGTTTTGGTTAGATTTGAGTTGATTTTTGGTTAGGTTAGGGTTTTCTTGTGTCCTGTCATCGGAAATAGGAGGCAACCTAGATGAGCCAAGTAAGCTTAATTATTAATAATTTAACAGTAAATATTGAACTTCACTATTTACTGTTAAACTCATAACTCTCGGTTTCGCCATAGGATAACAGCACACTAAGACACTAATATGATAGGGGAAAATCTACTTGTAAGTTTATTCACACAAATTACGAAAGCGTTTTACAATACAGTAAACGTAAAGAGCAGTATGTCAACTATGTATAGAGTTGTACTGCCTACGCGGAAGATGTACTAGATTAGATTTGGTGGAACTTTATAGCGAAATTTTGGGGTGTAAGTGGTTCATCAACATCTTTGAACCAAAGCCAACTTCACCTGCATGCACCCTGCTGACTGACAAACGAAGCTCTGGCGAAAAGAGAGGTAGGGAGCGTAATTGCTACCCGACTGGGGAATGTACCTCCACCTCACAGAATACCGCAGCCAAATAACGGTTCCCTTGAGGGCTGTTGTGTTCCTGCGAGTGAGTGAGGTCACCAGAAAGAAAGGAGATGCTGCGATGGCAGCGGGTGTGGCGGCGCGAGAGCGATATTTTATGTTGCGAGCGTTAATATGGCTACGGTAACCGCTTCACATCAGGCGCGCCGTATGCTTGTAAGCCAACCGACGTAGTATAAAAAAAAACGGCACGCCTGATGTGAAGCGGTTACCGTAGCCATATTAACGCTTGCAACATAAAGTATTGCTCGCGCGCCGCCACCCCCGCTGCCAACGCAGCATCTCCTTCCTTTCTTTCTGGTGACCTCACTCACTCGCAGGAACACAACAACCCTCAAGGGAATTGTTATTTGGCTGCGGTATTCTGTGAGGTGGAGGTACATTCCCCAGTCGGGTAGCTTACAATTACGCTCCCAACCTCTCTTTTCGCCAGAACTTCGTTTGTCAGTCAGCAGGGTGCACCGCGTGCAGGTGAAGTTGGCTTTGGTTCAAAGATGTTGATGAACCACTTACACCCCAAATCAATGGAAAACATACACTCGGCGAATCTACTCGCTCCACTCAACCTCGATTTCAGCCCCGTGGGCTAGAATCCAACCTAGCTGTTATTAATATACTTTTTTTTAACCAAGTATTCATACAGCTCGTGGGCCATCCCGTTCCCGTGGGCTAGAATCCGGTCTAGTTTTAATTATCGGTTATTAAGATTCAGTCTTCAGTTATTAAAGATTGAGAGTCGGTCAGGGCCTTCGTCTCCGGCGTGTCTTCATCGGTCGGAGTGTAAACACAAGAAGGCCCGCAGGACGCTCAGGCTTGCCTTCATTGGCCGCCCAGAGAGGAGTTGTTAGAGCTATATGCTTCAGGGGTGGAAGCGTTAAAAGGCATAACGCCGCTAGCGCAACACACCTCTCGGCACCCCTGAGTCAATCACACCGGTGTTGCTTCTGGCCTATTTCCACCAGGGCCCATCTAGTGAATGCGACAGTTCAAGCTACCGCCTGCCGCAAATAACAAGCAATAGAAGCAGTTATGGCAGGCGTCCGTCCCTCTTCTTTAATAGCCCGGTGTTTAGTTCACCCAGATCTCATTTCCACAGCCCATTTATTTTCCATCACACTTTGTAATAATCTCAACGCCTGCCGAGACCTGCTCATGGGTATATCGTTCCATTGATATATCCTGGAGCGTGTCACGGCGAGCGTACAAAATAACATCAAACTTCTCAAAGGGGCCTCAAACTCGTAGGGGCTCAAACGCGTAGAACGTTGGATCCATATCTCATATACGCCTATCAAATGACTGGGCTTGACCCGTGATAAAAAATAGATATATGTAATAATAACATTAGATTGGTTGAATACACATTTGTTAGGTGGCGGAGGCCAGTGTTTTCAAGCCGCCTAAACGCCACTGCATTGGCTTAACAAATGTTATCTTATGACAACGATATTGGCAATTAAAAGAGTCGGCCTTGAGTTTCTTGCCAGTTCTTCTCAAGAAGCCCCGTCGCCGGAACTGGCACTTAATTTCACTTTCACAGATAGTGTGATGAAAGTGCATCTAAGCTCTGCGGATTTAAGTAGATAGTAATGATTTAGATACATGTGTTATATTTAATTTGTATGACGTTTCTAAGTGCTTTATAAAGTCCAAGGAATAAAGATATTTTGACTTTGACTTTGACAACAGCCGGGACCGAGGGTTTAACGTGCCCTAAGCACGAAGGAGCTCGAGATAAATAAACCCTTCCATGAACTGAGTACGGTTGACGTAGCTTAACTTGCGTGTTCTATTACACTGATACCTGAGGCCACCAGGCCGTGTATGCATACTAATGATGATCAATTTGACGTGAATAGGTCTTTGAAATTAATAAATAATAAATATTTAGGGACAATTTACACAGCGCCATCTAGTCCCAATTAAGCGCAAAGCTTGTGTTATACAAATACATACTTATAATACATAGAAAACACCCAGACCAAGACAAACAGACATGTTCATGCTCACAAATGTATGCCTTGTGCGGGAATCGAACCCGTGACCTCGGAGACAAAGTGGCTTTAGTAGATTGATAACCATTCGACCACCGAGCTCGTCATATAATTGCTTCCATAGGGAGGCAATTAAAAAAAAAAGAATGATAAAAAGTTTCGTGTTGCAGCTACAAATCTATCATCTTCATCCAAAATTCAATCACACCACTGGATGTAGATGTAGGATCAAAGAATTTATTACGCTAAGTAAGGATTATGGAATATCGCGTGCGGGGGAGGGGGAAGCGGTTCCATTTTGAGATAATTTTAGTTCATGTAACGTATTCACGTAGAACACGGCTGTTCATGACACAGCCACACAATTTTTTTTCGTTCTGTGTTTTTTTTTACTACGTCGTCTGGCAGACAAGCATACGGCCCGCCTGATGTGAAGCGGTTACCATAGCCATATTAACGCTCGCAACATAAAATATCGCTCGCGCGCCGCCACCCCCGCTGCCATCGCAGCATCTCCTTCCTTTCTGGTGACCTCACTCACTCGCAGGAACACAACGCCCTCAAGGGAACCGTTATTTGGCTGCGGTATTCTGTGAGGTGGAGGTACATTCCCCAGTCGGGTAGCTTACAATTACGCTCTCTACCTCTCTTTTCGCCAGAGCTTCGTTTGTCAGTCAGCAGGGTGCACCGCGTGCAGGTGAAGTTGGCTTTGGTTCAAAGATGTTGATGAACCACTTACACTTTGAATGGACGGGGAAATAATCTACGTTTAATGAGTTATTTTCCTACATCGTAACTCACACACACACTCACTCAGGCGTAGCTACAGATTAGAATTTTCTCTGATATGTGGGCGAATATTGAATCTTGTATATAAACAATATCCGGCGAGCTGAGTGTCTGTCGGACGTCTTAATTAACGGACGGCCTGAGTTCATGTGACACGTCCGCAGCATTCAACCTATATTTAGACAGTATTTTAAATGTTTTTTTTTTGTACTACGACGGGTGGCAGACAAGCATACGGCCCGAACACAACAACCCTCAAGGGAATTGTTATTTGGCTGCGGTATTCTGTGAGGTGGAGGTACATTCCCCAGTCGGGTAGCTTACAATTACGCTTCCTACCTCTCTTTTCGCCAGAGCTGTCAGTCAGCAGGGTGCACCGCGTGCAGATGAAGTTGGCTTTGGTTCAAAGATGTTGATGAACCACTTACACCTAAAGATTAAGAAAGTTTTCCGCCTGTGATTGTTTGGACTTTTCAAATCAGATTTCATTTGTGATTAAAACGGGACAGGGCCCACCACACATTCCCACCGCTGTGTCTCCTGTGTAGCCAGGATTAACAGTGGCGACCGCCAAAAAAGGCAATGATCAGTGAAGTCCATTACAGTCCCGGGGGTAAAGCTACGGCTGCCTTGGATATCACAACAAATTTAATCGGAAGAAATTAGTAGAAGTAGGAAGCTTTTGGAATTTGACTTCCCCTCTTAGCAATGTGAGAGACAGCAATATAAAATGAAAAGAAACTAAAGAGATGGCTAGTCAAGTCACAGAATAATGTCAAGTGAAGCTTAACTGCCGTGCACCACGGATTTTAAGTATCTAATAATTGTTCATTTGTTTAAGTGTATTTTCTGAGTAATTTATGTACATTTGATTGGTACAATGACAAAATGTAACAACAAACCAGTTTTCATTTCGACAGTGAATCCCATGTAATGCGTGCACATTTACGTAAGGGTATAAGTAAGCTACCCCACAGATTTTTCTTGAGCTTCACTGTTAATTGTTTTTTGACGTGATGTCTTTAAATCAGAGAACGAAAAAGCATGACTTCATGTCACGTTCCGGCTGAGCCTAGCGTGCAAGGTAGAGCGCATTCGGCTTGTGACGCATATATCTCTCTTCCACTCCATCGGCCGATGTTTTCTTATGACGTTATCACGTAAAATTATCGTCCGTAAACCGACTTTACAGACGATCAATCTTTATTTTATGTTCGCCGTTTAATGTTGGCTATGCAAGTGACAGCGGTAAAAATGGTAGTAGGTAGAATATACATTTATGATCAGAAATTTACATCAACCCGCCTTACTGCTTATTACATTTACTATGCGTTGCATTCTGCAGCTGCACTTTGCGTGCGTAATTGCGTTGCAAGGAAGTAGTTTCTCTCGTTTCCTTAGAATAGATAATAAATGTAATATATACGATTTGTTTCTGTCATAATGACACAGATAAAGCAGAGCATGTAATTGGAATACGCATGTCAAAGTGCCGTGGTTTCCGGCAGACTAGAATAGAATCACTCCGGTTCTTCCCGTGGATGTCTTACAAGGCGACTAAGGGAAATAGATTATCAAATATCGATCAGGCTTCCCCAACCCGTTTGGCCAACGTGGGGAGTGTAGGCCAAATCATCCTTCCGTCTAGGACGGACGAGAGAGGGTAGTGCTCCTGTAATAGTGGAGACTAAAATGGACCTGATGATGATGATGATGTCAAAGTACTTCATGTTATTTGACGTGAATACTTCTTTAAAATTGCTTCCATAGGGAGGGTCATAAATTGAAAGTCGCGAGCGATGTAGTGAGATAAGCTCGGCATTTCTCTACGGGACCGAATCCGGTACGAAGAAATTCGACGGAGAACCAGAGTGCTGAGTGCGAGCTTTTTATTCACGTTCGATAATGAACCAAATAGATAAGTACTCTCATGTTGTGAATTTATATGACGCGTGTTACATATCACAATTATATAGCTTACCCTCTCACGTTTCGAAGTGAGCAACCCGGCTAAATTGGATATGTAACACGCGTCATATAAATTCACAACATGAGAGTACTTCTCTATTTGGTCGGTTTGTTTACGTTGACATTATCGAAAGTGAATAAAAAACTCTCACTCAGCACTCTGGTTCTCCGTCGAATTTCTTCGTACCGGATTCGGTCCCGTAGAGAAATGCAGAGCTTATCTCTCTACATCGCTCGCGACTTTTTTGACAATTTATGATCCTCCCTATGGAAGCAATTTTAAAGACAAATAACATGAAGTACTTTGACATTTTGACAACAGTGGGCCGGCCACGTCTGCCGAGTCAGTAATGGCAGGTGGGGGAAGAAAGTTCTACCGTGGAGACCTCGTAGGGGAACTCCCCCCCCCCCCCCCCTTTCTAGATGGACCGATGACCTGAAGGGAACTTCCGGAAGCGGCTGGATGCGGAAAGCAGAGGATCGCATATGGCACCAGGGATGGCATATGTCCAGCAGTGGATAGATACAGGCTGATGATGATGAATGTAATAATTGATGTTATTTCGCAAAGCAGCGCGGATAATCATAATCATAATCATAAATATTTATTTGCTAGAAATGTAGGTACAAGATAAAAAAATATTATTTTACGAGCCTGGTGGTCGAATGGCTAGCAATGTTCACTTTGACTCTGGGGTCGCGGGTTCGATTCCAGCACAAGACAAATATTTGTGTGCATGAACATGTCTGTTTGTCTTGGTCTAGGTGTTTTCTATATATTATGTGTAGGTATTTACAAAAAAAGGGTGTATTTAAGTGTTATATCAGTTTACCTAGTCTAGTACCCATGGTACAAGTTTTGCTTAGTTCGGGATTAGATGGCAGTGTGTACTTTGTCCAAGAATATTTATTATTTATTTATGTATTTAATATTATGAATTCTTCAACTTACTTCATTGTTATTAGCATTTTATGGAAAATTACTTTATATACTCGAATATCTTTGATACAGGCTGTTGAAATATTTCCACCGGTATTTTGCTAACAAAACAGTTTCCCGGAAAGCCCCACGTGATTCTCCCGACATCCCACGGGATTTTACTCTGAGAGTTCCGGGAAAAGTTATTTTTAGTATAATTATTTATTGCGCTATATTTGTAGGCTTTTTGTTTACATAACGTAAATAAATTCCAAAAGCCTCCTACTCCTACTCATTTCTTCATATTCAATTCATTGTGAATTCCAAGAAAATACAAAATAATTTATTTGCAATAAACAGGGTAACATTTAAGAGCCATATTACATTTTGACTGTGATTTTTGCGTAAAATGGCCAATTTTGGCGTTCTTGATCTCGGAATCAAAAATACATTAACAATGTTGACTTATTGAATAGTACAGAATAGCTATTGGCATAGTACGTAGCGGCCTCGCTTTTTGTAAATTTTGCTTAACTTTTTAAATAAACCCAAAATTGCAGAGAAAGATTTTCATAAAATGCGCGCATTCACTATTTTGAGCTCCTGGATTGTACTACTGTTCCAAACAAATGAAATAAAAAAAAATGTTATTTGTTATATAGTCGTATAGTACATAGCGGCCTCGGAATTTTGAAATATCATTGATTTAATATAGAAAAAAAACATTCTTTTAACCAAAAAATCTTCGAAAATCGCTTTAAGTAAACTGTTAATTTCTCGAATAAACGATGTTATTGAGCAAAATTTATACGAGAATAATTGTTACTTCATGATGAATAAACTTTGTAGCATGAATTTATTATCTTATTTCAATAAAAACGATAAATATAACTTCAAAATTACTACAAAAAAAACCGGACAAGTGCGAGTCGGACTCGCCCACCGAGGGTTCCGTAGGTACGTAGTATCATTATTAAATTTGATATTTTTCATTATAAATAAGAAATAATGCGTCGAAAAAAATAAATAAAATATATTTTGCAATGTGTACATCAAGCCCTTTCATATAATACCCCATTTGAACTAGACCCCCTATTTTTTTAGATCTATTTACAAATGTCTAGTTTTGAGATTTATTCCTGTACTTGTAGTCTATAACGATGTTACTTGCCAAATTTCATAGTTCTAGGTCAACGGGAAGTACCCTATAGGTTTTGATTCCTTTGAGTGTGTCGAAATATGCGTTTTTTGCTGAATAAACGGCCGTAACTTTTTTCTACGTAAACTTAGCAGTTTCATTTTTTTTTAACTTCATGGGACCGTAGACCTGTGTATACAGTTCAAATTTCAGCTTGATACCTCCACGCATTCTCGACATAGAAATGTTTGACAGACAGACAGACAGACAGACAGACAGACAGACGGACAACAAAGTGATCTTATAAGGGTTCCGTTTTTCCTTTTGAGGTTCGGAACCCTAAAAACGATGCACCGGCGGCGTTCGCGGGTTTAGTACTGCGCGAGAGCTCGTCAGCGTGCAAATGTAATAGGGCCCTTAAACAGATGTTATTGTAAAATACATCACCAGCCTATTTAGCCATTTTAAAATAGCATGCAAATTGAATTGAATTTTAATCTAATTAAATATTTGTTTCAATACATTTAAAATTGATAAATTAACATTAAATTTGTCAGTAATCATACATCACCAGTCTAATAATTAAATTATTGTACAATTGCATTCAAATGTCATTGGAAGTAGATTAAACTTAATTACAAATGTAAATAAGATGTAATTGATTATAAATTTAAACTTTGATTTAGAAGTAATAAATTGCCACTAAATAATTTATTATTATTTAAATAGTTGTCTTGGCCAACTTGCCAGATAAATATTTTTTGAAAAAATATTCAAAAAATATTTGCCACTAAATATTCACGTCCAAACATTTTCTGACATACAATATAAATTTTAATTAGGTGAATTGATTCTTAGTTATTAGTAATGTTTATTATAATATGTTATTTTATTCGTATCTGGTGGAAAGCATTGATGAAGGCTTATATCCAGCAGTGGGTAGACACAGGCTGATGGTGATTTTTTTTTTTTTTTTTTTTATACTACGTAGGGTGGCAGGCAAGCATACGGCCCGCCTGATGTGAAGCGGTTACCGTAGCTATATGAACGCTCGCAACATATAGTGTCGCTTGCGCGCCGCCACCACCGCTGCCAACGCAGCATCTCCTTCCTTTCTGGTGACCTCACTCACTCGCAGGAACACAACAATCCTCAAGGGAATTGTTATTTGGCTGCGGTATTCTGTGAGGTGGAGGTACATTCCCCAGTCGGGTAGCTTACAATTACGCTCCCTACCTCTCTTTTCGCCAGAGCTTCGTTTGTCTGTCAGCAGGGTGCACCGCGTGCAGGTGAAGTTGGCTTTGATTCAGAGATGTTGATGAACCACTTACACCCCCAATTATAAGAAAAGTACCTACAGTTAGATAATTGTTTCGTAAAAGTTTCGGTTTCGGTTTCGGTTTCGGCCGAAACTGAGACTGTTGCCGAAATTCGG
The DNA here is from genome assembly GCA_937001555.2 of Hypsopygia costalis. Taxonomy (NCBI): domain Eukaryota; kingdom Metazoa; phylum Arthropoda; class Insecta; order Lepidoptera; family Pyralidae; genus Hypsopygia; species Hypsopygia costalis. The sequence goes on from OW443355.2 coordinate 5,780,262, forward strand.
TTTCGGTTTCGGTTTCGGTCGTAAAAACCAGTTTCGGTCGGACACTACCAGATACTTATATTTAGTTCGTTTGGTATCACTGAATTCGTTCACGCTACATTGCAAACTTGCCATAAACTGTTAACTAAAAACGTCAACTGCAGCATCTGGGTCGTCATTGTTAACTCCAATTAAGGAATCAGCTAGTCATTGTTGGTTGTTAGATAACTGCTTTTTCCGCGGCTCACTCTGATAGCGCTATCGATTCGAGCAACTTTCACTGTCAGTTGATGGAATACACGGGCAAATAAATATGTATCAAACGTATCTACGTATGTATTATACTTAGACGAGCTTCCACACCAACGCTCGTGGGTTCGATTCCCACATAGCACAAACATTAAAATTTGTGTGCATGAACATGTCTGTTTGTCTTTTCTATGTATCATACATAAGTATGTATTTACAAAAAGAAAAATGTATTTACGTATGTTTGTCAGTTGTATAGTACCCATAACACAAGTTCGCTTACTTTGGGGCTAGATGGCGCTGTGTAATTTGTCTGACAATATTTATTTATTGTTCGTTAACACGAATAAACAATGGGGCGTGGCTGTGTCATGGACACGGCCGTGTGTTGTACGTGAATACGTTATATGCACTAAAATTAACTCTAAATGGCAGTCCCCTCCCCGCACACGACGTTCCATAGTCCTTACTTAGTGTAAATAAATTCTTTGATCCTTCATCTATCCAATGGTGTAATTGAATTTTGGATGGAGATGATAGATATATAGCTGCAAGTGACAAAATCGAGGGATACAGTTTGGTGTTGCAGCCTGCAACACCAAACTGTATCCCTCGATTTTGTTATACGTTACGATTTTGTTTTTGAATTGCCTTCCTATGGAAGCAATTTCAAAGACGTAGGTACTCACGTCAAAAAGGCCGAGTTGCAATTGGCGGTCTTTTATGCTGCGGCTACACTACCTTACCGTCTACCGGGCTGTTACCGCCATAATTGTGGCATTAAATTACCGTTTAAATTACTGCGTGAAGTGGTGTGGTTACACTAGAGTTTACCTAGATATGTCAATAAATTAGGCGGTAAAAATATCATTTTTCAAGATGGAGGTTGAGGCTACAGCTGTTATATTTATTTAGATGGTTTCGGTCTTTTTTCTTCTTCAAATCATCATTGTACACTGCGATTTTTATCGGGGTATACCCGACTGAAAGCTCATAAAAAGATACGGTTCACATTGGAATAATTCCAAAACTCAAGCTTTTTTCGTTTGACCACTCCATGTCGGTCGATACGTGCGTCGCCGTTGAGCTCATGTTGCACACTGGACAAACGGTAGTGTGACCACAGACGCATTAATTACTGCGGTAATTCTCTTTGATGTGCGAAAAAAGACCGGCGCCGGAGCTATTGTCTACCGTCATTTGCCATATTGATTGGCATTGTAAAATTATGGCCATAAATCGTGGTTACACCTAGGCGTTGTTGAAATTATGGCAATAATTATTGGCATATCACGGTACTGTAGCCGCAGCATTACAGACGACATAACATTGGCTTGATTTTTTTTATTACATCTTTAAAAAATTTAATCGATTATTCAATTGATTTTCTATCGCCAGAGTCACTGGCGACTCTGGCGATCGAAAATCAATTGAATAATCGATTATTTTTTTAAAATTCTCGCGGAATTGTCATATTGTTTCTAGCGCTGGCTCACCTCGCCTTAAATCGTAGGGGGGATTAGAGAATATTCCACCACGCTGCGCAACTGCGGTTTGGCGCAGCCCTTACGCTAGTTTACGACTTTTTAAACGCAGCGGGCGCTGCGCGAATTTCTACCCGTGTGTTTTTCCCTGAGAATGAGATAATGCTGTCGGTTACGTGCCGGTTGTGCAACGTGCTGTATTGGATCTACACATTGACTTTTATATGATTTCTTTCAAACTAGGAAATATGTCACTATTTAATCGTTTTATTTGTACCTATTTAATATACAATATTTTTATTCTAAATTAATTATAGTAGTTTATTTATTCTAAATTAATTATAGTAGTTTATTCATAAACTACTATAATTAATTTAGAATAAAAATATTGTATATTAAATAGGTACAAATAATACTGTTGCATAATAAGGGTTATTAAAATATGAGTGTGATTTTATAACATGAGCCGAAGGCGAATGTTATAATAGACCACACGAGTATTTTAATACCTAATTATGTGCAGTTTCATACACTACTTTATCTAATCTCATGAAATATATGATAATAATATTTTAAATACAACCATGAAGTTAATTTAACAGCTATAATTCTTACATATAAATCCATTTGCAGATCGTGCATGAGTAGTGCGCATGCGCGACGCGCCGCGCGGCGCCGCGTTCACAGATTATGTAGAAAAATTTTGCATAGTTGCAATGTATTTTCATTCCAACCTGTTTAAAATACCTGTATCCAGGGCTGAAGCTGTATCGAAATGGTAAAAAAGTTATTTTACGATACAGTTGTCCATAGAAGAGCTGTATCGAAAAATAACTTTTTAAATTTATTTTGATAGCTTGTGCGTAAAGACTGTCATTATGATACTGTGTTTAGTTTTTTAATGTGTAAATTTCAGTATGAGATTAGATAAACTATATTACTAAACTTAATATTCACAAATAAAATATTTACAAAGAGGTACAAAAAAAAAACGAAGAAAAGAAATAAAACAAAAATTATAAGTAAAAAATTTCCCCCGAATCGTTGCCCGTTGGTAACGTACCAAGAATGCTGGCAGTATTATCTCGCTGAATAGCAATGCTAATCCTCTGAGCAAGGTAATGGCCAGCCCTTTGGTCACCTGAAGCCTCTACCAACCTCCAGCATATCTCTTTAAAAAGATTGCGGGCTCATATGTCACTAAAAATATATAATAATAAAACTGCGTTAGTGTTATGTTACAGTCAATTCAATAAATTGGTCATTATTTATAATGGCCGGCCAATTTCATAAATTGTCAATTAGGTATTAATAATTCAGCTTACTTGGCACCACATCATTCATCATCTAGGTTAAACGGAGCTCAGCGTAGTTCCGAGGACAGGACACAAGAAAACCCTAACCTAACCAAAAATCAACTCATATCTCACCAAAACATGTTTTATTACATTGATCATCATAACATATACATAAAATCTGTGAGTGTCAATACATTTTACCCTACTGCCCTCCCTCCCGCCGAATCTGAAGATCGAATATTTTGATTCGAAAAATAGGTCTTACGTTTAAATTGTTTCCAAATATCCTTTTTTGTTCTGATGACCTCTCACTCGCAGGAACACAACAACCCTCAAAGGAATTGTGTGACGTCGGTATTCTGTAAGGTGGAAGCTGTTTCCCAGTCGGGCAGTCTTAAAAATACGCGTACTGTGCGGTTCCAGAGAAGTTTTCTCCCGCGTACTGTCAAACTGTGGAATGAACTGCCTGTCGAGGTTTTCTCAGGTGACTACAGCATGGAGTTCTTCAAAAAGGGCGTGAAGAGGTTTTCCAGGGTCGGCAACGCGCGTGTGATGCCCCTGGTGTTACAGGCGTTCATAGGCTACGGTAACTGCTTTAGGCGGGCCGTATGCTTGTTTGCCACTTTAGTTGTATAAAAAAAAAAAAAAAAAAAAAACGCTCTGCCTTACCTCTCTCTTTTCGCCAGAGCCTCGTTTGTCAGTCAGCGGGTACACCACGTGGAGGTGACCCTGCTGACTGACAGGTGCTTTGGTTCAAAGATGTTGATGAACTACTTACACCCCTAACAGTAATATCATAGTCAACTCCATAACTGTATAAATATACATATATCAACATATAGTTAAGTGAAAACTATGGGAATTCTGCTAATTCGTTTTTAGTTTATACTTGCACCAATGAATAAATGAATACAAATGATTCATTCATTATGTATGTAATCATGAAAAAACGAAGAATCTGTTCTCATATAACGTAACAGATCTTATTATAATTTCTTATCTATTAAATTAACATAACGCCTTTTTAGGGGCCGATGCTGCGCTTCTAAATCTAACAAAGCAATGAGGGGCAAAATCTCTTGTGTACAAGAGACTTGACAACTTTTAAACTTTCGCGTTTAATGTCAATAGTTAATCATCATCATCATCAGGTCATTTTAGTCTCCACGACAGGAGCACGACCCTCTCTCGTCCGTCCCAGACAGAAGGACGATTTGGCCTACACTTCCCACGCTGGCCATACGGGTTGGGGAAGCCTGATCGATGTTTTATAATGTATTTCCCTTAGTCGCCTTGTACGACATCCACGGGAAGAGACGGAGTGATTCTATTCTAGTCTGCCGGAAACCATACGGTCAATAATTAATCATGCGTTGAAAATTTTGAAAATAACGACGGGAATAGGCTAGATGACTATTTTTATTATCGGCACGTACTGTGTACATTTCCATAGGGGTTTTCTATTTGGAACTGTCATGAATTTCCTGCCAAGGTTTGTTTATTTATTCAATAATTGCATTACATTGTGTTACTGATTACATGCTGGTTACATAACATTACACAGCACATAAAACACGTGTACCTTTTCAGGCATTGCAATATAATAAATAAATAAATATTGTCACACAAATTAATTACACAGTGCCATCTAGCCCCAAAGTAAGCGAAGCTTGTGTTATGGGTACTAGACAACTGATAAACATACGTAAATACATTTTTTTTGTAAATACATACTTATGATACATAGAAAATACCCAGACTAAAACAAACAGACATGTTCATGCACACAAATGTTTGTCCTATGTGGGAATCGAACCCACGAGCGTTGGTGTCGAAGCCGCATTGACCGCTACGAAACCGAGCTCGTCATATGGATCAAGTCAATATGGATAAGATAATCAGAGGGATAACAGAGAGAAGGGAGGATAAGATACAGAAGTTTTCCAAGGGGACTACAGTATGGGATCTTTCATAAAATCAGAAATTGGCGTACTGTGGTTTTAACTGAGTCGGTGATTCATGAGTAGTGCCTCTGGTGTTGCAATTGTCCATAGGCTGCGATGTTTGCTTACCATCAGACAGTTTAAGGCCGTAGCGTATAAAAAAGTGTAGAACGGAACCCTTAGCACAGTCACAGTATTACTAGTAAATAATAGTACTACAGTATGGCCACTCTCTGCCGCTCTCTCGTGTCGACCTCACCTCCTCTCTGAGACAAATCAGGAACAGCCCCCTACCACCATCTCTTATTGCGATTCAATAATTGAATAGAATGCTTATTCATACCAATGAATAAGCGACTTTATTTCAAATGGAATAGAGTCGCTTAATAAGCGACGCTTATTCATTGGTATGAATAAGCAATCTATTCAATTATTGAATCGCAATAAGAGATGGTGGTAAGGGGGCTGTTTGTATCGCGCCGCATGCACACACGCTCATACGTATAGTGACCGGGGTGTGACCTTAGATTGGTTCTTACATAGACTGATCCGGCAGGAACGCACGAAGTCGCAAGCGTATGCTAGTCTCCGATAAATTTTATATGTAATTTACTTAGGTACTTTTATTTGAGACATAAACATTTTACGGTTCAGTACGTACGATAAAGTAGCGTTAAAAAGTTTTATGTGTAATTTGAACTTATGTTCTTCCGTCCCTACAACAAATGTCAACAAAACACATAGCCAGACAGTCTTGCGTCCGCGACATCGTACGCGCGTATGATGATCACACCCCAGTCACTCCATAGAAATGTCGCGTCGGTAAGTACTACATAAACAATGACGTCTGTGCAGAGCGTGAATGAGCGTGCCTGCGTGCAGCTCCAAACAAGCTGTTCTAGATTCGTCTCAGAGGGGAGGTGAGGACGACACGAGAGAGCGGCAGGGAGTGGCTATACTGTACTTATAAACTGAAACTTATATTGTGCGTGTGTTGTGTGGTCTTAATCAAATAACGATTTTTTTAATTAACTTTTCTTAAACCAGTGGTTCTCACCTTTTATCGTCCGCGGACCACTATGAGGTTTTTATTGCGTGTAGGATCCCCAACTGTCATATAAATCCATTATTCTAAACGAGATGATTTGAGCATTTTGTATAATAGTACTCAATCCCTTTCATTATAAATTTGTATCACGGACCGTAATTTACCTCTCACGGACTAGCACTAGATTAACTTTCATTCTGCGTAAAATAATTACGATATAGGACCTTCTGAGTACAAGTGTCTAAACACACTATATCGAAGATACGCGGCCGAAGTTCGGCGTCATTACGCCTGCATTACTTTGTCAATGACTATCGACACATTTGACCAAAATTACGTTGCGTTTTTTACATACCAATCTTAATCGCGCGGAAATTCGGCTCTCACGGACCACTAGTGGTCCGCGGACCACCGGTTGGGAACCTCTGTCTTAAACAAACGTGATAAGTAATTTACGAAACATTCTCATATGCAAACGAGAAATAAAAACAATGTTTTAATATCGAAGTGACCTTGATATCGTCTTATTTCGGAACTACAGCTGTCTCGGTCCATTGTTCGCACGCATTTCTGTAGTAACACTTCGCAATCCGACCTTCATTGTAATGAGTAATCAGGTGGCAAAAAAAAAAATAGAACAGTCTGACTTTTCAAGAGGCAATGACCGATTTTCGGTTCTTTCTTATTAGCGAATGAATGAGACTGTGTGCGCGGTATCTATCTATTTTGTGATCTATTCTTTATCATTCGTTCTATCAAATATTTGTGTTCTGTGCATTATGATACAAATACATTGATAAAGTATTTCTTTATCGACAAATGTGGTCACGTGAGTTAATTTCATCATCATTTAAATCACAGGTGCTGCTTTAAAAATAATAGGTTTCATTTGTATACAATATTTCGCAAAATGCAACGAGCCCCCGGATTAAAGGGGCTCCAGAGGGCCCACACCAAACTGATAATAGGCATGTGAACAAACTTCTAAAATTATAAAAATTCTATCAGTAACGTAAAATACATAAAACTAGAACGATCTGCGATGTCAAAATTTTAATAACTTATGTCCGACGTGTTTTATGGTTGATCAAAGTTTGGTGGGAATGTCCATTTTAAAAGTATGAATTTATAAAAAATAAATATTACCATTGCAGAAACAATAAATAAAACTATAACTTTTGTTAAATAGCTTTTGTATGGAGCGTTTTCGGGATAGTCCAAAATTGTGATCTTCAAGTTATCATATCTCGAGAAGTTTTTATGCTATCGAAGTAATTCTTTCACCTATAGTTATATTATTGTGACGTCTTTAAATAACATATCGAAAAAGAAATGGCTCACAAGCCTCTAAGAAGACATTCTAGCGAATCACAATAAAAAATAATAATTACGCTTAAAACGTCGACCGAAAATATTTAATGTATCGGTAAGCAAAATGCACTAAATAATTCTTATATTGTTGGTAACTAGTTGTGATTGATTTATTGTAATGAAACTACAACTTTTGGGGTGTAAGGGGTTCATCAACATCTTTGAACCAAAGCCAACTTCACCTGCACGCGGTGCACCCTGCTGACTGACAAACGAAGCTCTGGCGAAAAGAGAGGTAGGGAGCGTACTTGTAAGCTACCCGACTGCTTGTCTGCCACTCAACGTAGTATAAAAAAAAATACAACGTCAAGTTTTTTTTAATATAAACATTATTACAATAAATAACAAATAATAAATTATAAAATGCCCTTAATTATATTTAATCTTTTTGAACTCTACGTTATAGTCACAGTTGTCGCAGAGTAATCTAAACAAAGTCTTTTTAAAAACATTTAATGGAAGATTTGTCAACGCTTCAGGCAAGACATTGTACATCTTTATGGAAATATGGACATTATGGACTAAAACGTAAGACCTATTTTTCGAATCAAAATATTCAATGGTAATCGGATTCAGCTTCGGCAATAAGGCCCCAGGTTACCTGTCTCTAACTTGTAAGGTTTGATTTCAAAAACCGCGGTAAAACTAATGTGGTGTAAAAAAGCTTGTGGTTAAACAGCGAATGATAGCCCACTTAGTAACAATTAAATATAGCTTAACTACCGGCGGCATGGTTCAAACTATTATTTAATCCACGGCGTGGTCATTACTCCCATTGCATAGGTTAGTCAATGATGTATGAAATTGCGTAAGACTATTTCTTACTTTCCAATGCAATTATCTGCAATTACATGCCGTTGGTTTTTACTATGTAACTGGGGAAAAATATTGAACACTTATTGATGATATTGGGTTATGTACTTTCACATAGTTTTGGAGAAATCTTTCCTCTTGTTCGGTAAATTATAATGATTTGCATATTTTCAGCGAAATTTATTGAGCTTATAAAATCGTCAATTATATATATATCGTCGTAAATTATTTCAAAAAATAAGTTCTCGGGTTATGTCGATGCATGGAGTAAATCCTTAAAATTGTGACTATAAATATTTGCATGCTATTATATAATATGGCTAAATAGGCATAGCAACTTTTACTTCCAACCGCATTTATTGTACCCACCCAATTTATTGCAAATAAATAATTTGTATTTGTATTTGTATCGTCCGGTCGTTCTGTTTGTCCGTCCGTTGCCATGAAACTGAAAATTTCGAAATTCTGACTTCGGATTCGTGTAGACCGTAGAGCATCAAAAAGCAGTAATGTAAAGTGACCTTGGTTTTCCGATATCAATTCGGGAAAGTGGCCAAAATAAATAAATAAATTTCGCTATGGTGGCGCATGTTGCGCGTCCGTTGTTTTTTTATACTATGTCCCGACATAGTATACAAAAAAATTATACAAATCAGAAAATCATCAAAAGATTGGCAGACACTAAGTAATCTATACGTTCCTTTATATTTTATATATATACTAGCAAACCCGGCGAACTCCGTTTCGCCACCAGATGGCTTCAAGATTTTCCCGCTTTTCTTTTCAAATTTTTCCAGAATTTTCTTTGCTATAAACCTCACGGAGCCCGAGACCTTTCCAACGAATGCAAAACCGTGGAAATCGGTTCGTGCGTTCTGGAGTTATAGCGTCAGGAAGGAAAACCCGACTTATTTTTATATAGTAGATATTATATATATACATATCGTCGGGGATAATTCAAATCCGCGTAACTAACATTGAACAATTCCGCGTATCTGACAAAAGTAGCCAATTTAAAATTTCGCGGGCGATGTTCGGACGATCCTAATTGGCAGCCCTCCCTTCAATTTGAGTCTCATTCGAGCTATAGAACGAAAGAAATCGTCCAATTACAATACCGCTTGTCTACGGCCGCCAAGTGTCGACACCGCGTATGTGAATGTCATCATCAGTTAACATCGAGAGCGAAGTTTATGGTTTGTATGTTTATTTAAAAATCTACAGTATCACGTGAGGTAAGTGATATGCAAAGCTAATTAAGTATTTTCTTCATAACATATCAGTAATAAGTGTCATTTTAAATAACTTTTAAGTACGTTTTCATCCTAACTTCACTAATAACTAAACTTTTTTGTTTCAAATATAACTGAACAAGGTGATCATGTTAAAGTTACCCTGCCTTTATAAACACTTTTCATATTGAAGAATATTTACCAATATATTAATAATGTTACTGTTTTATTACCTAGGTTAATTTTTTTATTTATTGTTACCTAGGTTATGCATTTTCATTGGTATGCGGTTTCGTTGTCTACCAAACTTTGATTTACGTGTTATGCTGAGTAAATTAACTAAATTATATTTTCTATTCTTTCATAGGATCAAAATGGATAAAACAGACTCTTGCACAGATGAAGATACATGTAATGTTACGACATTAAGTGATTTAAAAAAAGGCGCGAAAAACTATTAAATATTAGTTATTAAAAAAAATATTTTGTTTAAGCAATCAGCAGCTCATATAAATATTAATGAGCTCCCTGAAAATTCACCCAATATATTTTCTTAAACGGGAAATAAAGAAGAGTTTACTGATGATATAGCTAACTGTGATACAACTTCTTTCAATACTTCAGCAGTTTTTATGGAACCTGCTCATCTACATGATGTTTCTGACCTGAATATGACTTCAACTACCAATACGGTACAAACTTTTTCTGATGACAATTTACATACTGAAATCAGTGCACCAAGTGAATTACAAGGTCTTGATTTTTCATCAGATGACTCCGTTGCTGATCCTAATTCCTAACTACGTTCCACTCTCTGAAATAACAAACCTTGCTCCGATAGCTTCAACATCAACCGATGGCAATAGTGATCTTATCCCAGAAATAAACTTGGAAGGTGTAGTGGCATTAGAGTCCAGAAAAAGGAAACGAAAAGCAGAACAAATGTCTACGAAAAGGTTAAGGAATAAGCTATTAAGAATGCTGGGTCAACAATACTTAGGCTTCAGAAAGACTGATGATGAAATTTTTTTATAAATAATTATTTTGTATATAAGCTTTTGGGTAACTGAAAGTTCTCTTACTTTGTTATGTTTTTCTAATACTTTATTGAAAATGTTTAAGTAATACTTACTACTTAATGTTAATGACTGAAAAGATTTTTGTTAGACAGCTGAAGATGTTTGTTTTTATTTTCTTTATTTTTAAAAGACTTTTAAAACTTGTTATTCTGTATCTAATAATAATGATAATAGTTGATTATACAGAATGAGGTTGATTGTAAGATTTGTTTTTGTTGTTGTTATATTAAAGATGACGATAGAGAGATGATTATTATACGAAAAGTAAACGAAAAGATTTTGGATGATTTTTTTTTTTACTTAGAGAAGGAAACTTTTGGACATTATTGTGTATTTTTTTAATTATTTGGATTATTAAAATTTAATTATAACATTGTCACTTGTTTCATTTCAATACCGCGCAACTTACTACTTACTACTTTACTAGATACCATTTTGATGAGTTTGTGGCCAAATCAAAAGCGCGTAAATGTCCTAGAGACTATATTAGTAATTATAATAAATTTCTAATGTTAATAATATATATAACATATAAATTTTAACTTTGTATGTAAAAACGAGCTCAAAAGCTGTTATAATAAAAAAGTTACAAAATTATAACCTTCCCCTGTAAAACTACACGTAGTGCAGATACGCGGCCCTTACGTATGTTAGATTCGCGGATTTGCACTATCCCCGACGATATATATATCTATATATATATATTCCTTTACATTTATATATATATACAAATGTAAATAAATGTAAATATATAAAATATATGCATATAAAAACATAATTACAAAATAAATCATAATAATAAACTAAAACTATATACAAGTCGTATCTAACATAATCATCATCATCAGGTCATTTTAGTCTCCACTACAGGAGCACGACCAGCACGACCCTCTCTCGTCCGTCCTAGACAGAAGGAGGATTTGGCCTACACTCCTCACGTTTCCCAGGCGGGTTGGGGAGGCCTGATCGATGTTTTATAATGTATTTCCCTTAGTCGCCTTGTACGACATCCACAGGAAGAGACGTAGTGATTCTATTCTAGTTTGCCGGAAACCGCACGGCCATAATCTAACATAATATTAATAAATAAAAAAGGTATGGATTGCATTACATAATTCAATTCTATAACTAAAGTTTAATACTTAAGATTTTGGGCCCACCACTCATTCCCACCATTGTGTCTCCTGTGTAGCCAGGATTAACAGCGGCGACCGCCAAAAAAGTCAATGAACAATGAAGTCCATTGCAGTCCTGGGGGTAAAACTACGGCTGCCTTGGAACTCACAACGAATTTAATATTCGACGGCGGAAAGCGAAAACGTAGTCATCCACAAAAACGAAAATGTTCACCACCGCCAAGATACTTTTACACTTTTTTTCAAAAAATCGTAACTAGCGTGTTTTTTAACTTAGACTCACAATTCTTTGATATTAGACTTGTTATTTTTTTTCTAAATATAATTCGAACTGTCAAATCTCATTCTAACAATTATTTGCTAGAATTTTGTTGATTACGACATTTTGAACTATTTTTACAGAATGTTAAAACGCTGTATTGCACTATGGAGCTGAAACGCGAGAAAGCGAAAACGTGGTAAGCAGCAATACTTGAACTAGGGCTGTAGGAAGAATGAAAATAATCTCTTAGATATGAATTTCTGTAGCTTCTGTACCTGGTAACATTGATATTTTAACAAACATTATGTTTTTTAGGGTTCCGTACCTCAAAAGGAAAAACGGAACACTTATAAGATCACTTTGTTGTCCGTCTGTCTGTCAAGAATTTCTATGTCGAGAATGCGTGGAGGTATCAAGCTGAAATTTGAACTGTATACTCAGGTCTACGATCCCTCAACTGCTCAGAAAATCAAACTGCTCAGTTTACGTAAAAAAAAAATACGGCTGTTTTTTCAGCAAAAAACGCATATTTCGACATTCTCAAGGGAATCAAAACCTACAGGGTACTTCCCGTTGACCTAGAACTATGAAATTTGACAAGTAACATTGTTATAGACTACAAGTACAGGAATAAATCTCAAAACTATACATTTGTGACTAAATCTTAAAAAATAGGGGGTCTATATTTTTAATAGGAGGTCGAAATTTCAAATTGAAGCTACTAGTTTAAATGGGGTATCATATGAAAGGGCTTGATGTGCACATTGCAAAATATATATTTTTTTTCCGATGCATTATTTCTTATTTATAATGAAAAATATCAAATTTATAATGATCCTACGTACGGAACCCTCGGTGGGCGAGTCCGACTCGCACTTGGCCGGTTTTTTTTTGTGGAAAGTAACGGTACATATTTTCGAAAATGAAAAGTAGTAGTCCGCACTGGAGCCAGCATTACAAAGAGCGTATATATCTTTTTTTTTACGGAAAACGAAAATATTGTAATCGACATTGTAGAAGTTATTACTGGTTTTTTCTGTAACTTTACAGCCTTTTTGAATGCAGGCGTTTAAGTTAAAACCTGTTTTTTCAAAATGTTAATTTTATATCTATTCATCGTAGAATTGTGGGACTCGGACCATTTGATGCAGATTTTTTTTCTGATTCGAACAGTGCAATAAAAAAAAAACATATTTTGTGGACTACGGCGTTTTCGCTTTCCGCCGTCGAATTATGAATAAATTAGTAGGAGTAGGAAACTTTTGGAATTTGACTTCCCCTCTTAGCAATGTGAGAGACAGCAATATGGCAAATAAGTTTAACACATATTTAATATCTTGAGATGAATTAGTCACATCACATTTGAGTCATGACAATATTAGTTAAGAATTAATATTATAAATAAATAAATAATAAATAAATATTTCTGGACAATTTACACAGCGCCATCTACTCACAAATTAAACACAAAGATTGTGTTATAGGTACTAGACAACTGATAAATGTACTTAAATACATTTTTTTTGTAAATACATACTTATAATACATAGAAAACATTATATGAATAACTTGTAGTCTAATTCAATATTTACAATCGTCGAAATAATAAATAAGCAATGTATTAATAAATCGCTAAAGTAATAATTTGCAACAGAGTAAATATGTACAAATAATTTAATTAAAAAAACGAGCGGTGTTTGGGGAGACCAGATTATAAAAATATTAATTTCAAGTTCTATTCGAGGTATAAAGAGAATAATTATTCGGTATATATTTTCTATTATTTATTCTATTTTTTTATTGATAAAAATAATAGCAAACTGCAATAATAATAACAGTTATCACGTAGACTATACATTAGACACTGTATAGCCATCATACATAGACTATGAATAAAAATCTTATGGTTTTTATTTTTTTTTGGTCTTTTTGTCAGGCTAGGGTTTTCTTGTGTTCTGTCGTCGGAAATAGGAGCTCCGCTGCGGAGCTCCGTCAACCTAGATGACGAATGTGGTGCCATCTATGCTTAATTATAATTAAATGACAATTTAATTAAATAAGCGCAAAGGCTCAGCCTAGCCATCCAGCGCGGGAACGCCGCCTGCATTATGGGTACATTACCCCGGGGGCCTAATTTGTACAGTACTTAGTTAAGTTTAGTTGTATGTATGATATTATATATTTTGTAAGTCAATGTGAATTATTTAGTTTATAATAAATACATTTTAAACTACTTAGTAATAAATTAAATATTTACCAATTTATTACATTGAGTGTAACATCCCACCAATAAACATTTTCATGTAAAAATGTTGCCAAGACGAGTCTACATAGTGAAAAAGTTATCAGATCTCGTATAATGCCAAGCTCTAAAGACTACACGCTCTAAACCTACAAGCTCGACACTACACCTTAATCAAATCTATGAAAAAGTGGTCAGAGGGGATTCTCGTAATTAAAATATAGTCAAAATTCAGTTTCGATCCAGTCTCCGATCTCACAAATGTCACATTTGGTATTCTCGTAACACAATATGTAACTTCAAAATTAAATTTAAGCGGGATTATATCGAAATATGAGCGAAAACTAAATAAACTAAGAATGTTACTTTGCCAACAAAAAGAATTGATAATAATTAATTAATGAAATCAAGTATATACTTTTTTAGTCAATTCACAATTCAATCTCGATTCGGTCAACTTTCAATCTGCGTTCGTAGAAAAATTACGAGAATTGGCCTTCTGATCTCATGTAGAGCCAAGATTCTTGATCTATGCGCACTTATTTTACCAGGCCTAACTTCACATACTCTACATTTTAGTCAAAACGGGATGCTTGGCCGTTTTGCTACCGTTACGAAGTTATCATAGGCATTCGTTCATCGTGTGTGAAAACGGCCACGCATCACGTTTTGACTAAAATGTAGAATATGTGAAATTAGGTCAGCCTTACCACCATCTCTTATTGCGATACATTTTCCACTGAAATCACTGGAAAACATACACTCGGTGAATCTACTCGCTCCACTCATCCTCGATTTTGGCCTACTACGCCAGGTGGCAGACAAGCATACGGCCCGCCTGATGGCAAGCGTTTACCGTAGTCATATTAACGCTCGAAAATGACATAATGAAATGTTACAAACATCGCTCACGCACCGCCACTCCGCTGCCAACGCTGCAACTTTCTCCTTCCCGGTAACCTCACTCACTCGCAGGAACACCAACAACCCTCAAGGGAATTGTTATTTGGCTGCGGTATTCTGTGAGTTGGAGGTACTTCCCCAGTCGGGTAGCTTACAATTACGCTCCCTACCTCTCTTTTCGCCAGCTTCGTTTGTCAGTCAGCAGGGTGCACCACGTGCAGGTGAAGTTGGCTTTGGTTCAAAGATATTGATAAACCACTTACACCCCATATGTAACAATGTCCCAAACCAAAACTTACTCTCATATCTAATCATAATAGTACCACAGTATAAGTAATAGTACTACGTACAGTATGGACAGTCCCTGCCGCTCTCTCGTGCCGACCTCACCTCCCCCCCCCCCCTCTGAGACAAATATGGAACAGTTTGTATGACGCCGCACGCACACACGCACATTCTCGCTCTGTACAGACGTCATTATGTATGTAATAGTGAACGACGCGTCATTTGTATGGTGTGGCCGGGGTGTGATAGTACCGTCTGGTATCGCTGCTGATATCTAGAGACAGACTGAAGTCTCAGGTGCTTGACATGCGTGATTGTATCTACGTAGAAACTAGTATTGATATAAATCTTAGACTTTCTTGCGCGTGCTGAGCGTTTAATGAAATTCCTCGAGTTCATTCGAGCATGGCGTCTCGTCGCGCTTTATACTTCTTTTAGGGATCCCTGGTGAAATATTTTAACATAACATTAAAATCCTATAATCCTTAATTATGAAACGAAATGTTTTTTGTATATAACTATACTTGAAATAGGATCTTCCCCTCCCCTCTCAAGGTGGACCGACGATCTCAAAAAGGTGGCTGGTAGCGGTAAGATGCGGAAAGCGGAGGATCGCATATGGCGGAAAGCATTGGGAAAGGCATATAACCAGCAGTGGGTAGATACAGGCTGATGATGATGATGATATAACTATAGTTGAAATAGGGGGGATATTTGGCTGCGGTATTCTGTGAGGTTTAGGGAGGTACTCTCCAATCTAGAAGCATACAAAACACGTTGTGCCCTACCTCTCTTTTCGCCAGAGCCTCGTTTGTTAATCAGCAGGGTGCGCCACGTGCAGGCTAGGTTGGCTTTCATTTTTGTTGGTTGGTTGATCTAATTTAATTGATCCCCTGAAGGACGAAAGTTTCTATGACTGACAACGGGAAAGAAGTCGCGGGCGATCACAAGTAGCGATTTAAATTGAAGTCGCCAATAAAGAAATTGGGTTTCACTTTTTACTTGAAACGTTTATTCAAAAAACACTTTAGCTTATCTTTAAATTTTTACCAAAATTTCATGAAAACACTTTGAAAGTACACGCACACAAAAATAAATTATTGAAATCGGATTGTAAAAGACGTAATCAATGGCGTACCCAAAAACAAAACAAATAATAAAAGTTTTTATTGTTAAAAACTTTTAGTCAAATTACATCTTCACTAAATTTATGACATCGAAAATTCGAGAGATCCAACCTTATTCTTTGCCAACATAAACTACATTACACGGCGTCTTGCGTAGGCGATCTTGAAGCGAACGCGCAGCGCGAAGATAACAGACAGTCGACGCCTATTGAAGTGTTATAATAAGTGACTAAACGCACGCGACGTCGGTCGTCCGTCGGTCCCGGCTGATGTCATTAGATGACAGACGTCAAGCCAAGTCAGTGGCCTAATCGGCTTGAAAACACTGGCCTCCGCTAACCTGCAGTTGGGCAGCGTGGTAGAGTATGCTCTTAACCCCTTCGATTGAGTGGAGATCTATATCCCACCAGTGGGATGAATTAGGGGTTGACGACGACCGGTTTCGCCTTAAGGAATTATACAATTTTATTACGTGGATCAGTAAAAGTGCTATATTAATGACATGTCATTGCATGGCATGGCAATATTTTTTTATATATTTTTTTTATATTAAGCTCAGCATTATTGGCTCCACTTCGCCTGATGGTAAGCAAAAAGAGGAGTCCGTTGCCGATTGCATCGGCAACGGACAAGAGACCTTGATGTCTTGTCAGTTGACGCTGCCATGCTGGTCTACAAGATGCTTCTTCACGCTTCGCTTTAAGCTATATTGTATGATTGAGGAAACACATATGCCGGCAACGCGTTCCACTTTTTAATAGTGCCACATAGATAGGAGTTGCCAAACTTTTTAGTACGCGACGGAATTATCCTAACGGTGAACTTATGATATCGCAAGCCTGTACGTGTGGTTCGGTGACGGAAAGGGGAGGAAGGGATAAGGGAAAACAGTTCTTCAGAGCACTCTCCGTGGCATAGGCGGTAAAATACGCTTAGTGCGACGAGCGGTTCGCATAATTTGGTGACGAAGAGGTCACCAAGAATCTTGAACCTCTTCTGTGTTGAGTGCTGTGGAGAGATATTACCTAATATATTCAAGATTCTTGGTGACCTCTTCGTCACCAATTATGCGAACCGCTCGTCGCTGCAACCTATCGTATTCCTATCCTATTCCTATCGTATTCCTATTCCTATTCCTATCGTAACCTATCGAGTGTCTCGAGGAGATACTGATCTGATACAAAAGACAAAGCTGGTCCGGCCGAAGAACCGCCGCACCCTGTTCAGAATCTCGAGTTTCTTTGAGGCTGTTGAGATGAGGCTCTCAATATATTCCCTTTGGTTAAGGTTGCAGCGAATATCCATGCCTAGCATGTTCAAGCTCTCTCGCAAATTGAGCGAAGTGCTCTGAAGGCTGGGGGTAGGATGCCACTATTTAGAAAAAAAAAAATACATGAATGTCTCTTGAACACATCTGTTATTACTTATTAATAAGCGAGTACATATTTGAATGAGCGATTTATTGACATAAAATGAAATTATTAATTAAATTATGTATTGTTTTGGTGGGAATTAAGTTATTGTATGAAATGTAAGTAATTTTCCGTTTTTTAATATAGCGATAAATAATTTAATTTAATATTATAATAAATTGACCGAAACATTTGCACGCCTCTGCGAGGGGAATAAGTCGGTCATGTAATCTGTGTAACATCTTTGTTGTACCTTTGTAGTAATAAAAGAACTTTTTTTAAATTTTAATTATTTGTAAGTAGTATATACAAATTTAAATAAAAAAAAAAAGGTATTATGAAAAAGGCGAAATAAATATTACAAAAGAACAATTAAAAATATTTTCTTACCTTTCGCATTGACTTACAATAAAATAACTTCTCATTATAATGATTTTTGTATACTTTGTCATTCACTATAAGTACGGAACTTGAAAACAATACCACGTTTCACGCTTCTCCATTTTACACCAGAGTACAAAAATGTGAATTTATTTTCATACAATATTAAGATCGTGGTCCGTGTTGAGGTGTTTGTCCGTAATTTTTTTTTTTAATAAAATGTAAAATATGTTCTAATATTAAATATTGCGCGCTTTTTCTTTTATATTTTGAAACGTGATATTAAATTATGTCTTATATATTAAAATTCTTAACGTATTTTTTATTTTCTTAATTTGTTTTTTTTTTAGTTTTATAATTGTAAGTTATTGTATATTGAAATATCTTTTCTATTAAAATTTCGCACGTTATTTTGTTTCTTTTGTTTACATAATATTAAAATAGTTTTATTATTGAAATTCCGCAAGTTTCTGAAATTAAAATTAATATGGCTGTTACAGTGGAACACAAAACGGAACAAAATTTATTAATAATAGCAACATTGTCTTTCTTTACACAAAAGTGCTCAAAACCCTTGCCATGTGAAAACTGTTCTTACGAAGAAAGTGGCGCCCCTATTTTTGTCTACTTTTTTGTGTGGCACTGTAGTCTCGATAACGATGATGATGTTAGAGGAAGTTAGAAACATCATTTCATTAAAAAAAGATCAATTAAAAAAAACATGACCTTTTTGTTTTTTTTTTTATACTACGTCGGGTGGCAGACAAGCACACGGCCCGCCTGATGTGAAGCGGTTACCGTAGCCATATTAACGCTCGCAACATAAAGTACCGCTCGCGCGCCGCCCCGCTGCCAATGCAGAATCTCCATCCTTTCTGGTGACCTCACTCACTCGCAGGAACACAACAACCCTCAAGGGAATTGTTATTTGGCTGCGGTATTCTGTAAGGTGGAGGTACATTCCCCAGTCGGGTAGGTTACAATTACGCTCCCTACCTCTCTTTAAATCTTCTAGACGCTTTAAGAAGCCAGCACGTTGCTTACCAGCTATCCAGGACACTCCAGGCCACTCCAAAAATCAGAACATGTCCTGGGAGCTGGGAGAATAGGACGGTTGGCAACCTTAACTCAAAGACACTTGGTGACTTCGGCGTCCATTGGTCGCAGCGAAAAACTTTGAAACTAGCGAATCTTTTTGCTGCGAGCAATGGACGCGGAAGCATATTTGCTATATGTTATATGCCTTCCACACACTACGCGACCAGTATGAATATGGGTGGTGCACCCCGTGCAGGTGAGATTGGCTTTGGCTCTAAAAATCGTGGTCAACCACTTACACCCCAAATACATTTTTATTCTAAGACCGAAGCTGAGAAGTGGGTAGTAATTTTAACTTGCAAGACCATGAAACACTTGATATGTCAATGTGAAAAATAAAGTTGTTGTAATATTCTCGTTTAAAATACAATTATACTCACATCCAGGGTAGTGATGTAACGAATGTCAATTTCTAGATAGTCGCGAATGCGAATGCGAATACGAATATTGACTTTTGTATTTGGCGCCATTTGTCTATGGCTTTATTTTGACAGCTTAGTTGGCAGCGCGCGAGTTACACGCACACGTTTGTAATTATTTGCATCTACTTTCGAGCATTGTCGAGCCGATCCAAAGAAGGCCGATTGCTGTTTGATTTACGAGTGATGTTTATTGTTTAGTTAACAAAAAATCCTAACAGAAGATAAGGTTTTGAAATAAATATATAAGAAGTTGATACTTATTTCTCTATTTAATTTACCTTTTTAAAATTGAAAATCTTAATTATTTTTAGGACGCTCATATTCGCAAAACATTCGCATAAAATCGCGAATACGAATGCGAATGTCGAAAAATATGCGAATATTCACGAATGCGAATACGAATATTCGTTACAACACTAATCCAGGGCCCAATTAAAAAAAATCTGTCATTCAGTTTTATTTTGACAACCTCGATGATCGAATGGCTATAAAAATAATATAGAAATAGGTACATTTTTATTCTAAGATCGAAGCTGGGAAGTGCTGGGAACTGAATTTTAACTTGCGAAATTTCATTATTTCATTGCAGCCACTGCAATGAAACTAAATAGATGATTGTAAAAAGCAAGCAATGCAGTCATCTTTACAACACACTGGCTGGCAAATAAGAATTTCACAAATGTTTGCTATTAGAAATTACCAAAGTTTGTATTGGGTATATCGGTTACATTTGTCAATTTGTACAAAAACACGGCCTTCATTGAATTACCGTGTAATTTTCGGGTGTGGTCTCACTTCTAGCGATTGGGTGGATGACAGCGGGCAAGCGGCCGGGGCGGTGGTGGCAAATTGTTACAGGCTGATGCGTTTACGATTTTGTATAACACTGCTATTATTGCTGTAAAGTTGACAAGCCCGATGATCGAATGGCTACTTTGGGAGGTCGCGGGTTTGATCCCAGCACAAGCCAAACATTTGTGTGCATGTACATGTCTGTTTGTCTTAGTCTGGGTGTTTTCTATGTATTATAAGTATGTAATATGTATGTATATAGATTTAAATAGATGTATTGCGACTGTTTGTCCGTCCGTGGTGTCACAAACTGGTCCCAGCTGAAAATCAGCGCTGGGGTCTGACATAGTCAGTCCACGGCATAATGCTGAGCTGGGTCCAATTTGGGGCATCATGCAGCACTATTTCGTTCTCCTTTCTATCTTATTTATACAGCTATCTTGTAACTTGTGTGTGTTTTTTTTTAGACAAATTACACAGCGCTATCTAGCCCCAAAGTAAGCGAAGCTTGTGTTATGGGTACTAGACACCTGATAAACATACTTAAATACATTTTATACTTATGATACATAGAAAACACCCAGACCAAGACAAACAGACAGTTCATGCACACAAATGTTTGTCCTGTGTGGGAATCGAACCCTCGAGCGTTGGTGTCGAAGCCGCGTCATTGACCGCTACGCCACCGAGCTCGTCGTCGTCGTTGTTGTGTTATGTTCCAATAAATGTTTTCTTCTACTTCTATTTACAAAAAAAAAATGTATTTAAGTACATTTATCAGTTGTCTAGTACCCATAGTACAAGCTTTGCGCTTAATTTAATACAATTGTTTTCATGTAAACCTGTGTAAACCGCTTTCCGCTAATAATGTGACCACATATTCTAGTTTAACTAATTCGCAACCAGTCACAGCGGTGTGCTTTGTAAAATTAAATAACAAAAATACGTTTTGTATTACAAATGTATGACGCATATGTATTTGAATAATTGTTAAAAGCTGAATGTTAACTTGACCACTGCTAACGAGAAATGACGAAAGACGAAACGGACTATATGGCATTTTGAGGAGTTATTATGGCATCATTGCGTATGCTTGACTAATCGAATACGCAAGTTAAGTAACGTTGACTATGTAGTGTCCAATGATGTTATTGAAGGCTTTAGGTTGCCGGTTCCAAAATGAAACACGTTCTCACACTTTATATTACACGATATATTCTATTTAGTATATATGCAATACGTTCAACAAAGAAAATAGGGACGGCGCGCGGTCACGCCCAGTAGTACAGACCGATGGTTTAACACTGGCCGATGTTCCCAGCATCTACCTTACATAAACATTTATAAATATTTATTTCCTACGCCGCACTTAAACATAAACATCAAATATACTCGTATAACAAAGGAGCCTGTCGCTAACACTCCCCACCCCAGTGCTGGTTCAGCACTCAACACCTAGTGGTACGGGAGCGACGCGCGCCGCTGACCGCCGCAGCACGCCACCTCTTGGCATCCTGATGTCCACCACACGAATTCGTCCATCCTTGCCGGGGTAGACGTGAACTATAACGCCCCGAGGCCACATATTTCGTGGCGAGTCAGGATCTACAACAAAAACAAAATCTCCTACCTTTAGAGAAGGTTGATCCTGATGCCATTTTGACCTCGGGATTAGGGACGGCAAGTACTCCTTGAGCCAACGTCGCCAATACATATCTGCCAGCCTTTGAGCTTTTCGCCACTGTTTCCGAAGAAATAGATCGGAATCATCGAAAAGTCCTGCTATTGGCAAGTTGGACGACGAACCAATAAGAAAATGATTCGGCGTGAGTGACTCCAAACTTCCGGGCTCTACAGAGACATGGGTCAGTGGCCGACCATTGACTATATTCTCCACTTCCGCTAAAAATGTGAGCAAAGTTTCATCCCTTGGCGCTCGTTCTTTTAATACGACTCGGAGAGAAGACTTTACGCTGCGAATCAATCGTTCCCACGCCCCACCCCAATGCGGGCTCGCGGGAGGTATGAAAGTCCAGTGGGCACCGCTGTTAGAAGCTTCTGTTATCAAAGCTTCATTATTTAGCTCTAGTACTGACTTACGAAGTTCGACATCGGCGCCTCGCAGGTTGGTACCATTATCCGAATAGATGAATCGCGGCCACCCTCTCCGACAAGACATACGGCGAAGTGCCATGATGAGGGAATCAGTGCTCAGTGAGTGCACCACTTCGAGGTGTATGGCACGGACAGTGAGGCAAGTAAATAAAACACCATACCTTTTTTCTCTTCGTCGTCCTACCACGACCTCCATTGGGCCAAAGAGATCAATGCCGCAGAAAGTAAATGGTCTCTGGTGGTGCCCCATTCGTGCTTCAGGTAAGTCACCCATTCTTGGTACAGATGGCTTCGCCTTTCTTAGTCTGCAAAAATAACATTTAGAAGTTATATCTTTAACTGTAGGACGTATTCTAATCAACCAGTATTTCTGTTTGAGGTCATTAACTACGGTCTCCTGGTTACCATGTGCCGCCTTGACGTGGTAGTGCCTGACTAGAAGTCTAGTTATTGGATGTCGTCCATCGAGAATCACAGGCCTTTTCGTCTCCATAGCTACGTCAGGAGCAGCGTCGATGCGGCCACCTACACGAAGAAGATGTTGCTCATCCAGATATGGCGACAAAGTTCGTAGACGACTGTCACGTGGTACGTACTTACCACGTTCCAGTAAATTAATTTCATTACTGAACGAATCCTTTTGAACCCTTTGCAGTAGTAGACATTCGGCCCGCTCCATCAATGTACAGTCATCATCAGCGCAGGTAAGTTTTTTACATTTTTTTATAAATTTCAGGACTGCAGCGGTAGATCTCAATAGCCGGAGCCAAGAGGAGAACGAGCCAGGATCAGGTACCGGTATGTCACAAACATCTTGTGTAATCCCTACGTAGTCTGTAATTAAATCATTATCCAAAGCAGGCTCCAAAATATCGCAAGGCCAGCTAGACTCACTCGTGTATAAGAATTGAGGTCCATTAAACCATTCATTTAAAAAACTATCGTAATTAAAAACATCCCTTGTTGCTATATCCGCTACGTTTAATTTCGTCGGCACGTACCTCCATTCTGATACACTTGTGAGTTCGTCAATCTCGCCTAACCGGTTCGCTTCAAACGTTTTGTATGTGCGCCTATTATTACGTAACCAATGCAATACGGTCGTAGAATCGCACCAAAAGAAACGCCTCTGAGGTACCAACTTATGTTCAGTAGTAATCGTGTGCGCAAGTCTCGCCGCTAATAATGCTCCCTGTAATTCTAGACGTGGTACAGTCACATGTTTTACCGGCGCAACCCGGCATTTGCTTGCCACTAACGCAACACATATTTTATTGTTGTATATCCACCGCCAATATGCAACGGCGCACGTAGCTTGCTTCGAACTGTCACAAAATATATGTAGAACTAGGTTGCTATAACGTTCTGCGCGCGCGCAGCTATCGTCGATAATATGGCTCGTAACCGAGGCAGCCGCGTCGTAGCCCGCTCGTGCTGTTGTAGACGTCGTAGATGTACTCACTTTAGTATGAAAGGAGGCTGCTACGTCCGAGAGGGGCTCAGATGCTGTCTCGCTCGCACTCGTGGCAACTTGTTGATAACACCTGGGCAAGCGAATCTTATCTATTACCTTTAATAATTCGATCCAGTTGCGCCATTTACTATAAATAGCATCGGGGATCGGTTCATCCCAACCTGTACTTAAGCGCCATGTGTCTTGAAGCATTATTTTCCCCTGTATAGTAATGGGCGAAAGAAATCCAAATACATCGAAAATTGACATTATGACACGAAGCATGATCCTTTTTGTTGGCCTCTCCTTGCCTTGAATAATATACTCTGGAATGCGCTTTAAAGATACGTCAAAAGCTAATTCGTCTGTACCTGGATACCAAATCAGACCAAGCGTGCGCTCACCCTCACATTGCTGGCCAATTTTGAACTTTACCGCGGTGGGTCCTAAGGTTTCTTTCGGCACGGTTTCTAGTACAGCCACGCTGTTGCTGGTCCAGTTCCGCATATGAAAACCACCCTCCCTGTGAATACTAGCGATATTACGTACCATGTTGATCGCCGTTTCTTCATCCGGTAGACTTTGAATATAATCGTCCATATAATGGGAGTTGACGATCGCGTCGACTGCGTCCGGCATAGAGGACTCATATCGCTGGGCGTTCTTGTTTTTGACATATAACGCAAGAAAGGGTGAACATTTCGCCCCAAACAAGAGAGATTCCATAATGTAAGTTCTTACTTGTTCGGTAGGGTTGTCCCTCCACAGGAACCTGAATGCGTGTTGATCCTTAGGAAGAATTTTTATTCGAAGGAACATGTCCTGAATGTCTCCAGTTACCGCTATACCATTTTCCCGGAAGCGTAACATTACGCCTAAAAGTGAGGTAAGTAAATCCGGTCCTTTTAATAAATAATCATTCAAACATAAGCCATTGGCTGCCCTATATGCAGCATCAAACACTAAGCGTAAGGATTTTTTATTACAGTTGTCGACGCCGAAATGCGGTAAGTACCAAGTCCTGTCAGTGCATGCCGTTTCCTTTAGTTCCCTAGCAAAATTATTATCAAACAAATGCCTTACCCTTTCCCTGTACCGTTCAGAGTAACCCTTTTCTTTTTCCATTCTTTTTTCCACACCTTTTAACCTTTTCAGTGCACCGGAATACGTATCAGGTAATGTACAAGTCGCATCCTTCCAGGGCAAGCCGACTTGCCACCTGCCGTCGATCAGCTGAGCTGTACGCTCCACCTGTTCGACAGCGCGAACATCGTCATCATTCCGTCTGGGCTTACCCGACACTCCCATAGATTCAAGTGTAAAGTATCTACGTACCTCCTCATGTAGTTCTCGCAGTTCACGTTCTGTGGAGAAAGACTCTGAGACATGCAGCACAACATTGACATCGTCGCGGGCACCGGCGGCGGCCACGCCGCGCGCCCCGCTCCGTACACATACACTTCCGTGAATAGACCAGCCCAAGGGGGTGAGTGTCGCTGACGGCTCATTCGTTTTACCTAGTAACACATTCAGAGGTAATAACAAATTATAATTGTCTTGCCCAATTAAAATCTCAGGTTTTAAATCATCGTTACATAACTTATTTTTAATATTTGTTAAGTGTGAATATTTACTACAATCGACAACAGATAATTTTTGTGAAGGCAGATTTAATTCTTTAACGCTACGTGCTTTGATATTATAAACCTTATTGTCCATACCAGAAAGACGCAAGTCCAATATTGTAGTGTCGTAAACCAGTTCGTTATCGGACCACGGGCCGCACACTCGCATAGTCTCGCGGCGGCCGCGCAGCCCGGCGCGGGATGCGAGCCCCGCGCTCACCATAGTCACTGTCGACCCGTCGTCGAGTAATGCACTTGTTTTTATGCAACCACCGTTACTAGTATACACATTTATAGGCACAACTTTTAGCAACACTTTACATACACTCGCGTTAACGTGCGTCACCGCTTCGATCGTAGCGGGCTCAGCTTGCTGTGCGTCTGGCTGGCGAGTCCGACCTTCGCTGTTGTTGTTCGGGTAATGAAGTAACATGTGATGCTCTCTGCCACAGTTGTCTTTATTGCAGACAGGGGCGGCACAGGTATCTCGACTGTGCTTCGATTCCAGACATTTGTAACAAATACCATTACGTTTTGCATATTGCCATCTCGTCTTACATAATGTTTTCTTAAACTTTTGCAATCTGTGAGCTTATGAATCGACATACGACAGAACTGGCAATTAATCTCAGCGTTATCAGCTTGTAACAACACAGTTTGCGATCGAGCATTACTGTCGATTTGTTTATTTCTATAGTTATCAGTGCGTGCAGTTAAAGTATACATGTTTGCAGTAGTTGATATTTTGATTGCTTCCGCGGTTAGAAAATCGGACAAAATATTTAATCGTGGCTTTGCTTTGGCTTGTATTAGTGGAAAACTGTAATCGGACCACTTCGAGATAAGTACAGTCGGCAGTTTAGATAAAATTAAAGATGCTATATTCATACCTTGAGCATATTCTTCTCGGCCGAGAGCACGCACAGCTTCCACAAAATTTTGCACTTTTACACTGAATGCCACTATGTCCTTATGATATTCATACGATACCGGCTGAAGTCGTCTAAGGTCCTGTGTCAAGCGGGATAGGATGTACTCAGGGTCGCCGAAGCGGAGCTCCAGTGTAGACATTATGTGCTCCGGTGAGGCGGCACTCATGAGTAGCGCTGATACAGCTTCCTTCGCCTGTCCACGTAAACATTTCCGCAATCTCCATAAATTCTCTTTCTGGCTAAAACTGCATACTTGTGTGGATTCTTCAAATGCTTGTTTGAAATTAAGCCACTCTAGAGCGTCACCTGAAAACTCTGGTAAGTCTCTTGGCGTACACATACGGCTCAAGAAGTGGCCTTGGCTGGGAGTGGCACTTAGGTTTTTTACTGCTGCCGCCAACGACTCGATTGTGGCGTCTGCAGTACCGATGGTAACTGCCGCCGCCGGTGGTGGCAAGGCGCCTCCTGTAGGTTCATTAGGGGGAGTCGCCTGCTTATTCAAATCGAGCTGACTTTTCTCCATCCAGTTCTCGACTTCACGGCGTTTGCAGTCTTCGTTACTGTTATGTGAACTGTATTCTTCTTCTTCAAGGTTGGCTAGATTAGCTTCTAGCTCTGTATCTATAAGCTGCAATTTAATTTCCGCCTTCCGCCTCTCGGCTTCAAGCAACAGCTTCTTTTTACGAGCTTCTAGTGAGGCAGTCGACCGCCTAGATCGTGACGAGGCAGCTAAGGACGGCGCATTAGAAGGTGGATGATGAATTTCCACCTTAGTACTGCAACCAGGTGCCGCCGATGTTGTTGCCTCCGTCTGCATATTTCCTTCTTGACGCTTATTGTCCTCCTTAAGATTTTCTTGTTGTTCACGGCGAATAGTACCGCGTGTGTTCACCATTTTGAATGGCGGCGTGTGGAACATGTAGATCCGTGCTCGAAGACCAAAACTGAAGGCTTTAGGTTGCCGGTTCCAAAATGAAACACGTTCTCACACTTTATATTACACGATATATTCTATTTAGTATATATGCAATACGTTCAACAAAGAAAATAGGGACGGCGCGCGGTCACGCCCAGTAGTACAGACCGATGGTTTAACACTGGCCGATGTTCCCAGCATCTACCTTACATAAACATTTATAAATATTTATTTCCTACGCCGCACTTAAACATAAACATCAAATATACTCGTATAACAAAGGAGCCTGTCGCTAACAGTTATATTAGACGAGCTCGGTGGTCGAATGGTTAGCAATGGTCACCTTGACTCCGAGGTCGCGGGTTCGATTCCCGCACAAGACAAACAATTTGTGTTTATGAATATGTCTGTTTATCTTGGTCTGGGTGTTTTATATGTATTATAAGTATGTATTTACAAAAAAAAATGTTTTTAAGTACATTTATCAGTTGTCTAGTACCCATAACACAAGCTTTACGCTTAATTTGGGACTAGATGGCGCTGTGTAAATTGTCCAGAAATATTTATTTATTTATATCTTATCTATATAAATAAAAATGAATATTGCCAAGCGCAATACTCGAGAACGGCTCGACCAATTCGGTTAATTTATTTTCGTATATTCCTTGAGACACACGGAAAGTTTTAATAAAGAGTAAATATAAAAATTGCGTGGACAATAGTAAAAAAAATCTTGGCAGAACGAAGTCTGCCCGGGCAGCTATATCACTACATAGTATAAAACAAAGTCGCTTTCTCTGTCCCTATGTCCCCATGTATGCTTAAATCTTTGAAACTACGCAACGGATTATGATGCGGTTTTTTTTAATAGATAGAGTGATTCAACTGGAAAGTTTATATGTATAATATATGCATAACATAGTAGAAAAACACTGATAATTTAGAGGTTTCTAATGTGATGTCGTAAATAAACACATTTTTTTGCTCTTTCATTGCAAACGCTGGCTGAACCCAACGAGATAGATCAAAATAATGTAGTACAGTATTGTTCACCTTAAAATGGTCTACAAAAAAGTTCGCGATGGTATATGTCTATCTCTTAGTGGTAACACACAATAACCGTTATTTTATCCTTTGCTTTTTACAAGAAATAATGCCTTATTTACGAAGCGATTTTAAGCAATACAGAATTAATCCTTATCTAATTAAGTACCTTAAATACATTGCGCATTTAATATAGATCAATATGGCCCTTCACAGCATGTAATTTAAATGAATAGTTTAGAAGATATTACACATTTAAAATGCAGGGACATAACGGCTGTGGCGGTACCGGCCGCGGAGCCGGCGGCGTGTGCTTATAACTGGGGAAGGACTGGATAGGACAAAGCGCAAAGACCTTCTGTAGTACATTTAGTATCAGCATTGCACCCGTGCGAAGCCGGGGCGGGTCGCTAGTAGCCTATAAATACAACTATAAATTGGCCGTGTGGTTTCCGGCAGACTAGAATAGAATCACTCCCGTTTCTTCCCGTGGATGTCGCACAAGGCGACTAAGGGAAATACATTATCAAACATCGATCAGGCCTCCCCAACCCGTCTGGCCAGCGTACTCCCCACGCTGGCCCCACGTATGCCAAATCCTCCTTCCGTCTAGGACGGACGAGAGAGGGTCATGCTCCTGTAGTGGAGACTAAAATAGACCTGATGATGACCCTTGGTCACGGTATTACGCGTGAACGGCTGGACCGATTTCTCTTATTCTCTTTATGTTGTATTTGTTATTTGTTGAAGGTTCTTATGAAAGAAAAAAATAAAAAAGTTGCGCGGAAAATTAGAAAATTTAAGAAAACTGAACGACCATTATTAACTTTTCTAATGTAACTTTATAACTTTTGACGGGACTGTCAGTCATTTGACAGATTGCACGAAACCAATTCGAATTCAATATAATGAATATTGAATTCGAATTGGTTTCGTGCAATCTGAATTCAATATTCATTGTTAAGAGGACAACGTGTGACGGGTCAACTAGTAAGTTAATATAAATAGCTGTTAATTTTGTAATTAAGCCCCGCTCACTGTTGTCATCATCATCAGGTCCATTTTAGTCTCCACTACAGGAGCACGACCCTCTCTCGTCCGTCCCAGACGGAAGGAGGATTTAGCCTACACTCCCCACGCCGGCCAGACGGGTTGGGGAGGCCCGATCGATATTTGATAATGTATTTCCCTTAGTCGCCTTATACGACATCCACGGGAAGAAACGGAGTATATTCTATTCTAGTCTGCCGGAAACCACACGGCACACGGAAACCAAACGGCTCTCTCGGTTGTAAGCACCACAATGTACACTATGTGATCATATCTTGAAGGGGAGATTCAACATTGCGGGTTCAACATTCTGCAAATTCAACATTGCGATCCGGAGGGCTTGAATTTTACCGTCATCAACCACCAAACCGCAACTTACCATCACACCCCGGCCACTCCATACAAATGTCGCGTCGGTAACTACTACATAGACAATGACGTCTGTGCAGAGCGTGAATAAGCGTGTGTGCGTGCGGCGAATTGGAAACTCACAACGAATTTAATCAGAACAAATTACTAGAAGTAAGATGCTTTTGTAATATGACTTCAAATCAAACCTCGCAAGTTATATTAGAACCATTTCCTATTGTCTGATCAACTACTGGTTTTTAATTAGTTTCACCGCTTTGTCTGCTAATCAAATCTCGCAAAAATAAGAATCAATCATTTAATTTTATTTCCATTGACATATATTAAGAAGACATTGATATTGTATATAATTCAATAAAAAATAAACTTTTAAATTGTAATTTAAAAAGAAATATATGTATAATATAAATTTGCATGCCGATTGTTGGCGCAACATGCTTGCACAATATCTAAACTAATATTTTATATAAGTAAGATTGTTCCGAAATTAAAATATAGCTTAAATTACTCCCTGATAATGTAGCTTTCTATTGGTGAAAGAATTTTTGAAATCGGTCCAGTAGTTTCGGAGCCTATGCGTTATAAACAAACAAACAAAAAAAATAAAAAAATGTAAAAAATAAAAATAAAAAATGGCTGCTATAATTATAAATAGGAAACATTGTATTTTTGTATGTTTGTTACGAATAAACTCAAAAACTACTAGACGGATTTCGATAATTCTTTCACCATTAGAATGCTACATTATCTCTGAGTAACATAGGCTATATTTTTTAC
Organism: Hypsopygia costalis; assembly: GCA_937001555.2. Lineage (NCBI taxonomy): Eukaryota > Metazoa > Arthropoda > Insecta > Lepidoptera > Pyralidae > Hypsopygia > Hypsopygia costalis. The sequence goes on from OW443355.2 coordinate 5,811,099, forward strand.
TAAATTGTCCACCCGTGCGAAGCCGGGACGGGCCGCTAGTAATTTATAAAATATCTGTATATTACTGTGTTTGCCGCGAATAAATAATTTTCATTTAATTTTCATTTCATGAGATACTGACGGAAATCAGTTAGTTTATGTCCAAAACCTGAGATGTATGTGGACCTCTGTATTACATATGCATATATGCAGCAGAGGTCATTGCGTTGGACCGGTCCGCCCTTGGAGGCCAAAGTACAGGCAGGTAGAGAACTTATTACCCCACCGTACATACCACAATTGGCCGTGTGGTTTCCGGCAGACTAGAATAGAATCACTTCCCGTGGATGTCGTACAAGGCTACTAAGGGAAATACATTATCAAATATCGATCAGGCCTCCCCAACCCGTTTGGCCAGCGTGGGGAGTGTAGGCCAAATCCTCCTTCCGTCTAGGACGGACGAGAGAGGGTCGTGCTCCTGTAGTGGAGACTAAAATGGACCTGATGATGATGACATACCACAATCTGTGGGTAGGTACCCATTTTTTTATATGAGTGGGGGGCAAACTAGGATATGTGGGTCACCGGGGCCCTACCGCTGAAGCTGAAGCCGATTACCGTCGGATTTTTTGATTGTGCAAAAATATAAAAATTTCTGGACAATTTACACAGCGCCATCTAGTCCCAAATTAAGCGCAAAGCTTGTGTTATGGGTACTAGACAACTGATAAATGTTCTTAAATACATTTTTTTTTGTAAATACATACTCGTACTTATAATGCATAGAAAACACCCAGACGAAGACAAACAGACATGTTCATGCACACAAATGTTTGTCTTGTGCGGGAAATGTTTGCGGGAATCGAAACCGCGATCTCGGAGTCAAAGTGACCATTGCTAACCATTCGACCACCGAGCTCGTCAAAAATACATTTTATTTTGTAAATACATACATGTAATACATAGAATACACCCAGAACAAGACAAACAGACATGTTCATGCACACAAATATTTGTCTGGTGCGGGGATCGAACCCGCAAGCTCGGAGTCAAAGTGGCCATTGCTACCCATTCGACTACTGAGTTCGTCAATTATATTCGTATGTTTTGTAACTGTTGAGAAAAATACAGATCCCTTCCTTCAAAATTGACAAGGCGTCCAAATCTTAAATATTGAGGTGGGCCTGGATTCCCTTCTTGACGGCCTGATTCTTCTATTTGCTCGATTGATAAAAGGCAACGCAGTCGAGCGGACTTCACAATACCGTCTGTGTTTGTCTATTGATCCAAAAATCTTTGGAAGAAATTCGTTACACTTTTAAAAAAAATATTTTCCTCATTGAAACGTATCCGAGCGTATTGTTTTCATGTACGGAATACGGGTACGGTAAGTCGCAAAATGTCAAAAGCGGTGTAATTTGTCATGTGGAAATGTTATTAAAATTTAGGTATTGGAATCTAAATATGTATAATTTTAACAAAAAAAAAACCGACTCCAAACATTACTCTACATTTATGTATGATGTAGATACAGGCTGATGATGATAATGAAAAAAAGATGGGACCAATCTGGAAGTATACTCTTTCAAATAAAAAAAGTTATTTTCATATCGGTTTATAAATGACGGAGTAATGAAATAACAGACCTAACCCCGCCGCCACACTATGCTCATCGCGCTGCTCATCGCCTTGCTCCTCGCGCTGCCGCGATGTTATGGCGATGTTTCCCTCACTGCCCACACACTGCTCTACTCGCGCAATTATTCGCGACGCTCCGCACTTGGACATTCGCCTTTGCTATACAATGGACGTTGAAGCTGCGGCAGCGTCCGCGATATGCATTTTTATTATAGCGAAACGAAGCTTTTTTTTATGGACTAACGGTCTAAAAGATGCCATCAAACATTTCTTTTTTGCTACCAGCTCTTATAGGGAAATGTTCATGACAGACATGATTTTAAAAAAATGATTTAAAAAAATAGGACGCGTGTTACGCGCCCGAGCGCTCGATGCGGAATGCGTCCGAGGCGATTGTGTAGCCGGCCACTCGCGCACACATTGCCGGTCGTTTGACTCGCGCCCAAAAAACCGACAAAACAGGGAATGATGGGCAAGGCGAGGAGCAAGACGAGCGGCAAGACGAGTAACGTGGCCACACTACGTTCCTGCCTACTTCCCTCGCTACTTCCCTCGCCACTCGACGAGTGTATGGCAGGGCTATAACAGTGGGTACATCCTGATGATGATGAAAAAAATATGGGACTAATCTGGAAGTATACTCTTTCAAATCATCATCATCAGGTATTTTTTTTTAGTCTTTACTACAGGAGCACGACCCTCTCTCGTCCGTCACAGACAGGAGGATTTGGTCTACACTCCCTACGCTGGCCAGACGCGTTGGGGAGGCCTGGCCTGATCGATGTTTGATAATGTATTTCCCTTAGTCGCCTTGTACGACATCAACGGGAAGAGACGGAGTGATTCTATTCTAGTCTGCCGGAAACCACACTGCTACAAACAAAATTTGTATACAAAGCGACTATAAAGGTTTCTCATAAAAAAAATGGGGTGTCATGGATACGGCCGTGTGTTGTAGGTGAATATGTTATATGCATTAAAATTATCTCAAAATGGCAGCGCTTCCCCTCACCCGCGCGCGATGTTCCTTAGACCTTTCTTAGCGTAATGAATTCTTTGATCCTTCATCTATCCAGTAGTGTGTTTGATTTTTGGATGTAGAGCATAGATTGGAAACGACAACACCAAAATCCATCCCCCGATTTTGTTATCATTACATTTTCAGCGAAATTTATTGAGCTTATAAAATCGTCCGGCCGTTCTGTCAACTCCTGAAACTCTAAATTTCGAAATTCTGACTTCGGATTCGTGTAGAGCAGTGTTTCCCATTTGCCGGGTCGCGACCCGGTACCGGTCCATCAAAATAAAATACGGGGTCGTAACATTCCCGCCTTGTTTTAAAAATAATACCTACTATCGATGAATGCGTCGTGAACATTCGTACGATAGCAAAATATGTAGTATTAATAAAACATTTTTACTATTAATAAATTTGTATTATTTTACTTAATGGAACCAGCTCGGGTTTTAAAAGTATAAAGTGGGACACGAAGGGGCAGTGTGAAAATTACCGGGCCATGGCAGAACAATGTTTGGGAAACACTGGTGTAGAGCATCAAAAAGTAGTAATGTAAAGTGACCTTGATTTTCCGATATCAATTCGGGAAAGTGGCCAAAAGAAATAAATAAATAAAATAAATAAATTTCGCTATGGTGGCGCATGCTGCGCGTCCGATGTTTTGGATTGTTCCCGTATGGTACAAAATTTAAAGACCTATTCATGTCAAAAATCTTGGTTCAAAAAATAGGATAATATTCGTTTTATATGAGGGGGGGGGGGGGGGGGGGCAAACGTGCATGTGGATCACCTGATGGAAACCAATCACCACCGCCCATGGAGATTAGCAACTAAGACGTCACCGATCCGTAGCCAGCTTTTTATGGGAAATATTGACTTTCTTCAACCACTTGTGCGTGCGTCTGTAGTTTAAATCACAACAACTACACCAGAGGTCACTAACATGCAGTTCCTCACATAGTTGCGTTTTTATATATTTTTAAAGTACATTTAGCCTTTCTTTCGGCCTTTCAGACTAAAAGGTTTTCGAGATTACGATTGTATCGAATCTTGATTTTTATTATTTTTTATTAAATATCTTTACGGCTCTGGAATCAATGTCCTTTAGAGCCCGTCTTTGTATTATTTCTTTATCTTATTCCTGGCGTCAGTGACATGCCAAAAAATATCGCCAGGAATCTTCTTTTTCCTCCATTACTTGTAATAAGTCAACAGTAAAACTGATAGTGCCATTTTTCTGTTGTTTTACACGACTTCTTGGAATGACTCGACAGCCCCGATTCAAACACTTTTAATTAAAGATCTATTAATTTTATCACTAAAATGATTACTTGTAGGTACCATACACACTAACTATATTATGAATTATTACAAATTAAAAAAAAATATTATTGCATTATTTTTGATAGGGACCATCGTGCCTTACAAATAGTGTAGATTCTAATAAGTATGAAATGGAAGCGAAATTCGCTTCCACTTCATAAAAATTCCTTCCGATTCATAGAATCGTTTTTTACCATGATTTGCGCCAGGCTGCCATGCCATCCCGTTTAGGAACTATATATGGCCGTGTGCAATTTGTTCAGGAATATTTATTTATTTATTACTCTCCCGCCAACCCGCAACATACTATACTATATAGCTTGTCTAAGGATGAGTTAAATTACCTTGAGCTCCTACATTGCTTAGATTATCAATTGGTCTCCGCTCCGCTTCGACTAGATGCCGCATGGCACTTGTAAAATGCGGCAACAAATACTACGTAGAACTCGGCGTACCCGAGCCTGTTGCAATACAATTCTTCACGCACACTAGCATCTCTGCACATTGTTTTACACACACTACAATATTGAGTTGCGGCATTCACGGAGCTGTTGTTTTTAGATAGTGCGGCATCTAGTCGAAGCGGAGCGGCGACCAATTGTTAATCTATGCCTACGTGATTTTGACGGCCTTAGGGCTTCCGACACCCGCAGTTAAGCAGCCTGGTAGAGTAACCTTGATCTGGCTGCGACATCACCAGGAATATGCAATACACCCAATCATCATCAGGTCATTTTAGTCTCCACTACAGGAGCACGACCCTCTCTCGTCCGTACCTGACAGAAGGATTTGGCCTACACTCCCCACGCTGGCCAGACGGGTTGGGGAGGCCTGATCGATGTTTTATAATGTATTTCCCTTAGTCGCCTTGTACAACATTCTCGGGAAGAGACGGAGTGATTCTATTCTAGTCTGCCGGAAACCACACGGCAAATAATACTCCCAATAATAATACCCAATTCCTCGCCATTTTTGTTGTGTTCGTGCGACTGAGTGAGGTCACCAGAAATGAAGGATTTGCAGCGTTGGCAGCGGGGGTGGAGTGCGCGAGCGGTATTTCATGTTGCAGTTAGTATGGCCGCTTCACGTCAGGCAGACCGTAGCGTAGAAAAAAATACAATACCTCAAAGTTTTTCTCAAAACAAATTTAAAAATAAAAATTATGCAATAACAAAACTATGTCCCCTTAGATTATCAATTGGTCTCCGCTCCGCTTCGACCAGATGGCGCGGCGCACTTGTAAAATGCGGCAACAAATACTACGCCGAACTCGGCGTACCCGAGCCTGTTGCAATACAATTCTTCACGCACACTAGCATCTCTGCACATTGTTTTACGCACACTACAATATTGAGTTGCCGCATTCACGGAGCTGTTGTTTTTAGATAGTGCGGCATCTAGTCGAAGCGGAGCGGCGACCAATTGTTAATCTATGTATGTCCCATCTTTATTAATTTTATTAAAATATTCTTTAAATTATAATTATGTATATTTGACATTTTCTTTATTTACAAGTTTACATTAGCATAATGTTTTAAACATTATAATATTATATCATCCGCGGTGTTATTTGACTTTTAAATTTATGTTTTTTAATTTTATGATTTGGATTATTTATTATAAATCTTTCGATTTTATAATGTGAAAGTCGAAATTTTGATTTCCTATATTGTGTAATATTGTTAATTGAATATTTAGGTTCTTTATTAGTAGGTAGTTTCTTTATTTTACAAGTTTTTATTTATTTATGGCGAGTTATCGTTCAACTCGCCATAAATTAAAATTCCATCCACATCATCTTGATATTTAGCGATCTACTACAGTACGCTTTTTGAGACATTTTCTACAACGAACTGTGAAGTTGTGGAATCAACTTCCCTCAGCGGTGTTCCCAAATAAATACGACATTGGGGCCTTCAAGAACAGAGTCAATATTTCCCTTAAAAGGCTGGCAACGGATCGGCGACCCCTTGGTGTTGCTGATTTCTATGGGCGGTAGTGATTGCTTTCCATCGGGTGACCAACATGCTCGCTTGCCCCCCTCTCATATAAAAAAAAACCGGACAAGTGCGAGTCGGACTTGCCCACCGAGGGTTCCGTACGTAGGATCATTATAAATGTATAGTTTTGAGATTTATTCCTGTACTTGTAGTCTATAATAGTCGGTATTACTTGCCAAATTTCATAGTTCTAGGTCAACGGGAAGTAACCTATGAGTTTTGATTCCCTAGAGAATGTGTTGAAATATGCGTTTTTTGCTGAATAAACGACCGTATTTTTTTTTACCTAAACTTAGCAGTTTCATTTTTTACAACTTCATGGGACCGCAGACCTGAGTATACAGTTCAAATTTCAGCTTGATACCTCCACGCATTCTCGACATAGAGGGTCTTGACAGACAGACAGACGGACAACAAAGTGATCTTCTAGGGGTTCCGTTTTCCTTTTGAGGTACGGAACCCTAAAAAGGTTCCATCGCGGTATTTGTAATCGAATTTTTAAAAATAAATTTGAACCATTTCCCAGTGTCTGATTGCGCCGTAATTTGACGCATTCATTTGGTTCTCGTGACATATGAGACGGATATCATATGAAACGGCTTAATGGGCGAAACGCAGTATGTATTTTTTCAACACACTTGCTCATAAAGTGGCTCTTATTTCACCGCAATTAGGCACATAATGACACCTATATAAACAAGCTGTGACTTTTTCATTACTATTATTCACTAGTGAGTTATGAGTTTTTTTTCTTGGTTGAGTTGCTTTGTTCTTAAAAAAGTTTCGTTCCAAAAAGATCGTATTCAATAGTACAAATAAATAATGTACTTATTGCTTGCTCATTTCATGCATGTTGCATGAAAATTGTACGTGTACTTGTACGTGTTAAATAAATAAAATTTTCACTTAAATATATATAATTATTTATAACTAATATAGTTATATAACTTTTGTTTTCTCTGTAATAAAGGAAACTTGAAATTCCCCATTTTGTACGTGTTAAAACGCTATCCGCGAAAAGCCAAAAAAGAAACTTTATTCTTTTAGTCTCTGGCCGGTCGCCATGACAGATGCGCGCGCATAGGAAAACTGATTAATTTTACCCGCCATTGCGAAAAATTTTTCACAACTCGTTTTATAGCTTGTTAGTATTATTTTCTTCACAAGTGTGTTGAAAAACGTTGTATGATACACGTTGATTACCGTCCTCGGCTCTCTTAAGACCCTCACCTAACGGCTCGGGTCTCAATGGCGCCTCAGCGGTAATCACCAACATTACACACTTTACCATAATGTACTATTTTTAATTCTTTTGTATTAATAACTATTCAAATCTTTACAAAAAACTGGTTGTCTGTAAAGTCGGTTTACGGACGATAATTTTACGTGATAACGTCATAAGAAAACATCGGCCGATGGAGTGGAATAGAGATAGATGCGTCATAAGCTGTTCCGCGCTCTCGCTTGCACGCTCGGCTCAGGCGGAACGTGACAATGAGTCAAGCTTTTTCGCGTATGGACGGCTCCATGCGCGAAAAAGCATGACTCATTGTTTTATGAGTTCTGCGTGCGTTCTGCGTTCTGCGTTCTGCGTTCATTGATTTATGAGACGTTACCACGTCAAAAAAAAAAAACGTTAAATAAATGAATTAATAGTAGAGAATGCTTTTAACATTAAGTCAGGGGTGTAAGTGGATCATCAACATCTTTGAACCAAAGTCAACCTCACCTGCACGTGCACCCTGCTGACTGACAGACGAGGCTCTGGCGAATAGAATTAGGGCATAGCGTATTTTTGCTGCTGAAAGCTGTAGCTGAAATAACAATTCCCTTGAGGGTTGCTGTGTTCCTGCGAGTGAGTGAGGTCACTAGAAAGGAAGGAGTGCTGCGGTGGCAGCGGGGGTGGCGGCGTAAAGCGATATTTCATGTTGCGAACGTAAATATGGCTACGGTAACCGCTTCACATCAGATGGGCCGTATGCTTGTCTGCTACCCGACGTGCTATAAAAAAAAAGCCTGCCATTTGTTTCGTAATTTTGTGGTCAATAGAGTTTAAATAAATAGACTATAAAATCATCTTTAACTTAAACTGTCCAATTTCTTTTCAAATCAATGTCAATTTTATAAGAAAGCAAAAACAGCTTGTTAAATCGATTCTTCACATAACATAGTCAAAGTCAAGGTGTAATTAGTAGAGGTAGCAGATTTCACTTGACATTGAAGCAATTTGAAACTAATTCACGGTTGCAGCGTAAAATTACATTTGTTAATCAGTTATGCAGTGTATGTGTCATCCATATGCGAATGTTTTGTGGAAAATAATTTCGTGCAAACATTTTAGGGGTGTAAATAGCCTCATCATCATCAGGTCATTTTAGTCTCCACTACAGGAGCACGACCCTCTCTCGACTGTCCCAGACAGAAGGAAGATTTGGCCTACACTCCCCACGCTGGCCAGACGGGTTGGGGAAGCAAATAGCCTAAATTAATTAAATAAATTAAACGGGTCACTCACGTCTTTTTGTCGGGACAACCGACTAGTTTCGATCTCAAAAGGAGACCTTCATCTGCGGACACTAGTGTCCGGCGCGAGAGACAAAGGGTAGACGTGTCTGGACATTCGCCCGATGAAAGTCTCCTTTTGAGATCGAAACTAGGCGGCTTTAGTGTCCGGCGCGAGAGACAAAGGGTGGACGTGTCTGGACATTCGCCCTGATGAAGGTCTCCTTTTAAGATCGAAACTAGTCGGCTTTCCCGACAAAAAGACTTGAGTGACCCGTTTAATTTATTTAATTAATTTAGTATAATGTCTCACGTGAGTTTTAATAATATTAGTGTACCTGTGCGAGCTTCTATAACTGAGCCTTTGTTTTTTTTTAGATATTGTCTAAATTAATAGACGGTTTTGATGATACTGGCATGTAGATACGTATTCGTATGTGTTAGAATCGAGCACTGAGGGCGCAGCGGGAACTTGTCAGGTCGGGCGCCCACCACACATTCCCACCACTGTGTCCCCTTTGTAGCCAGGATTAACAGTGGCTATCGCCAAAAAAAGCAATGAACAATGAAGTTCATTGCAGTCCCGGGGGTAAAACTACGGCTGCCTTAGAACTCACAACGAATTTAATCAGAAGAAATTAGTAGGAGTAGGAAGCTTTTGGAATTTGACTTCCCCTCTTAGCAATGTGAGAGACAGCAATATGGCAAATAAGGCATTAAAAGAGATGGTTAGTCAAGTGAAGCTCAACTGCCGTGCACCACGGATTTTAAGTTTCTAACACTATTGGGGACCTAAAACATTGTCAGGAGCAAACTGAAAAAATAATAGTTGACGAGCTCGGTGGCGTAGCGGTCAGTGACGCGGCTTCGACACCAACGCTCGTGGGTTCGATTCCCACATAGAACAAACATTTGTGTGCATGAACATGTCTCTTTGTCTTGGTCTGAGTGTTTTCTATGTATCATAAGTATGTATTTACAAAAAAAAAATGTATTTACGTATGTTTATCAGTTGTCTAGTACCCATAACACAAGCTTCGCTTACTTTGGGGCTAGATGGCGCTGTGTAATTTGTGTGACAATATTTATTTATTTATAATAGTCCTGCCTGGTCTGGCCATTCTTGCGCCCCCCAGAGTCTACGCCCTGTGCCTGGGCACCGGTGGCACCGCCCTATTTACGGCACTGGTGTAGTGGCTCATCTATAAAGCCTGTATGTGGTACAACCTGCTGGTTAACGAGGCTGTGGCAAAAGAGAGGAACGACGGCTTAACATGCCCGCCGAAGCACGGAGGAGCTCGAGATAAATAACCCCATGCATGGACAGGCTACGGCCAACGTCGCTTAACTTGTTCGATTGGACTGATACGGGCAACGACGCCATCGCTCTCCTGACATGTGCAGAAAATTAATTCAACTTAAAGTTACTTGCATTGTTAAGTATAATAGGGTCATGATGTAATGGTGCTTCTAGTAATTTATGGTATACCTTCAACCTTCAACTTTATTATAGGTTTACATATAATAATACTAAAATTATATATAGTCAATAACGATGTATGTACGAACAAATATACAGACAGACGTGACGTACAGTCACGAATAGACAATTCAAACAAATAAAGATTATATGTATAATGATATTTAATATTTATTACAGATACGTTGTACACACACATGTGAACATTGACATGGCACGTACTTGTTAAATAATACCAAAAGAATTGAGTCATATATTATACGTCTTTATGAAGGTGTGAATCAATAAGTAGTTAAGACAAAACTATCATCTAAATCAGGGCTGTCCAAACTATATACAATACCGGGCCATTACAAATTACTAAATAGATTTGTGAGCCGCAGTAACAAATACCTACTTGACATTTTTACTACCTTAAAAAAAATTAAGCTTAGTTATTTATAAAACCAGTTAGTTATAAAACTTTAAGAGCCATATTACATTTTGACTGTGATTTCTGCGTAAAATGGCCAATTATGGCGTTCTTGATCTCGGAAACGAAAATAAATTAACAATGTTGACTTATTGAATAGTACAGAATAGCTATTGGCATAGTACATAGCGGCCTCGCTTTTTGTAAATTTTGCTTAACTTTTTAAATAAACCCAAAATTGCAGAAAAAGATTTTCATAACATGCGCGCATTCACTATTTTGAGCTCCTGGATTGTACTACTGTTCCAAACAAATGAAATAAAAAAAATAGAATGTTATTTGTTATATAGTCGTATAGTACATAGCGGCCTCGGAATTTTGAGATATCATTGACTTAATATAGAAAAAAAAAAACATTCTTTTAACAAAAAAAAAACTTCGAAAATCGCTTTAAGTAAACTGTTAATTTCTCGAATAAACTATTAAAAATTATAAAATATTATTGAGCAAAATTTATACGAGAATAATTGTTACTTCATGATGAATAAACTTTGTATTTCATCAATTTATTATCTTATTTCAATAAAAACGATAAATATAACTTCAAAATTACTACAAAAAACGATGCACCGGTGGCTTTCGGGTTTAGTACTGCGCGAGAGCTCGTCAGCGTGCACATGTAATAGGGCTTCTAGAAATATATAATTTTAGTCAGTGTAGCGCTAAAAAATATATAAAACCGGCAAATGGAAAAACACGTCACCGGCCGCACAAATATAAGTCGAGGGCCGCAAGCGGCCTGCGGGCCGAGCCATGGACAGCCCTGATCTAAATGATAGATCTGTCAGCTAGTAAGTAAATCAGTTCCTTATATGTATGAAAAAAACGCCTATATTACTACTCCTACGCCCCTGTAAAGTGTGTCGAAACTACTTTTTACTGGGAGTTAGGTTAAGGTAAACTTGTCATCAAAAAAAGTCGAGCGAGCGAAGCGAGGCAAACATTTGTGTGCATGCCTGTTTGTCTTGGTCGGTATACACACACACCCACACACGCACAAACTCACACACGCGCGCGCACACACACACACACACACACACACACGCACAGACACACACACGCCGCAACGTACGCATTTTAGCATATTTCTGCTCATGGTAACTATGTATTTATTAAATTTATTATTATATTTTCATTTATTTTTAAATATAAAATTTATAAAAATATATTTAACAATATATTACAATTATTTTTATATATTTTTTTTAATATGGGACTGGTGACTTGTAGTACAGGTGGGTACACATCCACTTAGCTCAGGCACCAGTTCTCTGCAATATTTTAATTGTACTTGTTTCAGTGTAATAATGTAAATTTTAATAATGTACGTTTTGGAGAGAAAAATAAATTATTTTGTATCTGTATAAGTATGTATTTACAAAAAAAATGTATTTAAGTACATTTATCAGTTTTCTAGTACCCATAGTACAAGCTTTGCGTTTAATTTGGGACTAGATGGCGCTGTGTAAGTTTTCCAGAAATATTTGTATTTATTTTTATGCTGCGGCTAGAGCTCCCTAGTCGCAGCAAACGACTCAGCACGTGCATTTGTAAAAAATATAAACTCATGATTTGTTGAAGCGAAAATCTGATTAAAACTTAAATTCTCACCAACTGACCGAACGGAAAGTCAATCTACGTCAACAGATAAACAGAAATACAACAAGCGTTGTTATTTAACTTTCTTCAAACTAGTCATGACAAATTTGACAATGAGATTGGCGCGAAAGTGAAAAGAGGTTCACGACTGACGTATCTTTAATTTAGCATGTCTCTGTGAATCTCGTAATGTTACTATTTTGTGGTGACATTCATTGTTAAAGGTATATTTCGAGGATTTATTTTAAGCTAGTAGCCGCCCGTGACTTTGCATGGTCACATAACATGGTCAAATAACATAATAATAAATATAAATAAATATTCCTGGACAAATTACACACGGCCATCAAGTCCCAAACTAAGCAAAGCTTGTACTATGGGTACTAGATAACTGATATAATACTTAAATACATTTTTTTTTGTAAATACATACGTAATATAATACATAGAAAAGCTCCCCTGGGCCCTGGGCCCGGGCGAAGCCGCGGGTAACAGCTAGTACATCATAATCACAAACGCTGGAGTGGGGCAAGTGTGTGCATTGCACAAATCTAGTTGACACGCATCTATGGGTTGCGGTGTCTACGTCTGCTCCTAAATCTGTGGTTATAACATACATCTAGGGTTGTCACTTGTCAGACGTCATTTTAAGCATTAACTATTGTTAATGTCCATTGTCCATTTTATTTTAATTTTATTTGAACTTTGATTTTTTATTTGAAATTTTAAAAACTAATTTATATGACTACTATGGCTATGTACAAGTATAACTGCTAAAATAAATGAATTTGAATTTGAATTGTCTATATCTATATATATAAAATTAAAAATGAATCGCAAAACTCGAGAACGGCTCGACCAAAACGGCTATTTTTTTCGTATTTTCGTTTTCAGGCACACGGAAAGTATATTTTATAATAACGAGAAAAAATATGAAAATTGCGTGGAGAATAGTAAAAACAAGACTTTTATTTTCACATAAAAATTGACAGAACGGAGTCTGTCCGGGCAGCTAGTATAGGTATAAATATGGAAGCCTAATTTCTCTTGGTTACGGCATCACGCGTGAACGGCTAAACCGATTTCGCTATTTCATGTTATATTTGTTATTGTAAGAAGAAGGTACATATGAAAGAAAAAAAATAGTTACACGGAAAATTAGAAAATTTAAGAAAACTAAACGACCATATTATATGGCCTTGTGGTTTCCGGTAGACTAGAATAGAATCACTCCGTCTCTTCCCGTGGATGTCGTACAAGGCGACTAAGGGAAATACATTATAAAACATCGATCATGCCTCCCCAACCCGTCTGGCCAGCAGCGTGGAGAGTGTAGGCCACATCCTCCTGTCTGGGACGGACGAGAGAGGGTCGTGCTCCTGTGTTGGAGACTAAAATGACCTGATGATGAAACGACCATATTAACTTTCCTAATGTAACTTTATGTCGTTTGACAGAACTACAGTGGCGGACTAAGGTAAAGCGAGTTCTAGGCAACAAAAGTTTGAACTTCCAAAATAAAAATTAAAAACCTAATTTTCGAGCTAAAAAAAATTACGGGTCCTAGGCACGTGCCTACATTGCCTAGGCCTTAGTCTTAGCATATTCATTGTTAAGAAGACAGGACTGACCAGGGGGCTTACCACCAACTCTTATTGAGTTACTGAATAGAGTCGCTTATTCATTGCCGTCATTCATTCAGTGGTTCAATGAGTCGCTTATAATAGTCCAATGAATAAGCGACTATTCAGTAACTGAATACAGTCGCTTATTCATTGGTATGAATAAGCATTCCATTCAGTTATTGAATCGCAATAAGAGTTGGTGGTAAGGGGGCTGGAATGACCTCGCGGACGTAGCCGCGGGAAACAGCTAGTCTTCTATGTCACAAAACGGGAGGTGACAACCCTACGTACACCTGATTGGGCAAGATTACTCTAGTAGTCGGCATATGTGTTCTGTGAAGCGTACATGATAATTTGTTTAGTAGAGCGTGAAAATAATTGGTATCTAGAATTCAAGGGGTGGGCAGAGATGTATCGTTTGGCATAAGGGTGGTATAAATTTTAGCAAGCAATGCATACAACAACAAGTTGCAATACATAGCCTTCAGAGTTTGCAAGCTAAAGTGGCAATGGCCGGTCACATCTGCCGAGTAAGTGATGGCAGATGGGGAGGAAGGTATTAGAGTGGAGGCCGCGCGTAGGACGACGAAATGTTAGATCCGATGACCTTAAGAAAGCGGCTGGATGCGGAAGGCGGAGGTATCTGGTGGGAAGCATTGGGGAAGGCATATATCCAGCAGTGGGTAGATACAGGCTGATGATGATGATGATGATGCAATGCTTTGACCACTTATTTGACATGATGCCACGGCCTCCTTCTACAGGGAATTCATCCTCACACAGTAGAACAGTAAACAAGAGATAACACTACTTAAACAAGAGATCTACTATCGTGAGGTCGTGGGTTCAAATCCCAGCTAGGCGGGAGTGAATTTTCCATTTTTAAAATATTTATAATATTCTGGCAAGTTGGCCGAAACAACTATTTTTTTTATACTACGTCGGGTGGCAGACAAGCATACGGCTAGCCTGATGTAAAGCGGTTACCGTAGCCGTATTAACGCTCGCAACATAATATTTTATGTCGCGAGCGTTAATATGGCTACGGTAACGCTTAGCGATATTTCGCTGGCGCGCCGCCACCCCCGCTATCAACGCAGCATCTGCTTTCTGGTGACCTCACTCACTCGGAGGAACACAAATACCCCCAAGGGAATTGTTATTTGGTTGCGGTATTCTGTGAGGTAGTGGTACATTTCCCAGTCGGGTAGCTTACAATTACGCGCCCTACCTCTCTTTTCGCCAGAGCTTCGTTTGTCAGTCAGCAGGTGAAGTTGGCTTCGGTTCAAAGATGTTGATGAACCACTTACACCCCAAATAATAAATAATGATAGTATAACCCCATTGTTTAATATTAATCATTATAATATCCTCAAGCAAGTTCTAAATCCATAGCCAATGACCTTAATTATAGGTTAAAAGTCATTAACGATCAAGGAAACAACTGATTTTGCGATTGCTAAACCAGTATTCCTCTTGTTGTTTGAAGTATAATTAATTATTTCAACTGCAAAACTAATTTTGTTAAAATTACTAAGTTAATTATGTTGGATATTAACAATATAAATTCAAACATAAATTCTTCGGTATTCTTTGAGGTGGAGGTACATTCCCCAGTCGGGTAGCTTACAATTACGCTCTCTACCTCTCTTTTCGCCAGAGCTTCGTTTGTCAGTCAGCAGGGTGCGCCGCGTGCAGGTGCAGTTGGCTTTGGTTCAAAGATGTTGATGAACCACTTACACCCCAAATGTTGATAGAACATGCTTGAATCCGTTTACCTTGAGTACGGGTGTACCACAAGGTTTTGTACTGGGGCCTGCTTTGTTCCTTCAGTATATCAATGACTTCCCGAAAGTGTGCAACATTGCAAACATTGATTGTTTTTTTTTTATATTAGCTCAGCATATTGGCTCCACTTCGCCTGATGGTAAGCGAAAAGAGGAGCCCCAATCGCAACGTTGCCGTTGCGATTGGGGCTCCTCTTTTCTCTTGACAAGAGACCTTGATGTCTTGTCAATTGACGCTGCCATGCTGGCCCACAAGATGCTTCTTCACGCTTCGCTTGAAGGATCCCATATTGTATGATTGAGGAAATACATATGCCGGCAACGCGTTCCACTTTTTAATAGTGCGACATAGATAGGAGTTGCCAAACTTTTTAGTACGCGACGGAATGATACCAACGGTGAAATTGTGGCATCGCAAGCCTGTACCTGTTGTTCTGTGACGGAAAGGGGAGGAAGGGAGAAGGGAAAACAGTTCTTCAGAGCACTCTCCGTGGTATAGGCGATAAAATACGCTAAGTGAGCCAATATCTCTCCGGAGCTGAAGAGGTTCAAGATTCTTGGTGACCTCTTCGTCACCAATTATACTAACCGCTCGTCGCTGCAACCTGTCGAGAGCCTCGAGGAGGTACTTGGCGGAACCATCCCAGAGATGCAAGCAGTACTCCACGCAGGCCCTAACTTGAGTCTTGTACAAAAGACAAAGCTGGTCCGGCGAAAAGAACCGCCGCACCCTGTTCAGGATCCCGAGTTTCTTTGAGGCTGTTGAAATGAGGCTCTCAATATATTGCCTTTGGTTACGCAGATGATAGCACCGTGGACGCACGGTATACTGGTTAACTGTCTAGTTTACAGTTTGGCAATACGCTGTCAGGTCAACTAATAGATAACATATAAATCATATAAAAATACATTTCAGTGTTATTTCCCACGAGCTCGGAACGTAATACGTTCCGTGTTACGCAAACGTGGAACATCATCCGTCATTATTATGTTTCCTCGTATTGCCCAAGAGAGTCTGAAGGCTGGTGTATGTTGTTTACACGTGCCATTCATTTGTACAGAAAACACAATGAAAAAAAACCGCCCAAGTGCGAGTCGGACTCGCCCACGAAGCTTTCCGCACCATTATCTATAAAAATCACGTTTGTTGTATGGAAGCCATCCTTAAATATTTGTTTTATTTTAATGTAATTATTTATTTTTAAAGTGAATATATAACTAAATATTCTGTGGATATTTCAAGAGTAAAAAAAATCATGTTTGTTGTATGGGAGCCCCTTAAATATTTATTTTATTCTGTTTTTTAGTATTTGTTGTTATAGCGGCAACAGAAATATATCTGTGAACATCATCAACTGTTTAACTATCACGGTTCATGAGATACAGCCTGGTGACAGACGGACGGACGGACAGCGAAGTCTCAGTAATAGGGTCCGTTTTCCCTTTGGGTACGGAACCCTAAAAAGACAACGTTTGGGGTGTAAGTGGTTTATCAACATCTTTGCACCAAAACCAACTGCACGCGGTGCACCCTGCTGACTGGCAAACGAAGATCTGGTGAAAAGCGAGGTAGGGCATAGCGTATTTTTTAAGCTGTCCGACTGGGGAAGTACCTCCACCTCACAGAATACCGCAGCTAAATAACAATTCCCTTGAGCGTTGTTGTGTTCCTGCGAGTGAGTGAGGTCGCCAGAAAGAAAGAAAGGAAGGAGTATAGGCTGGCAATTGATCGGCGACCCCTTGGTGTTGCTGATCGTCATGGGCGGAGGTGATTGCTATCCATCAAGTGACCCAAATGCTCGTTTACCCCCTTTCACGTAAAAATAAAAAACTTATATATAAGACGTACAGAACGCAGGAAACAGGAATATTAACTAATATTAACAAAAGTGCTATTTGATGTCAAAATAAACAAAATAAAGTTGATTTAAAAAAAAATTGAAACCGACTTCAGTTGGCGAGCGCAGCTTATTGGTGGAATACCCCGGCACACGCTGCTTCTTCTTCTTCTTCTTCTGCTGTCTTCCGGGAGAAAAGTTATTGCGTGACACTAGATTCCTTAATCGCCTTGTACGACATCCAGCGCAGAGCAATGGAGTGCACAATTCTATTCTGCCGGTTACCACAGGGCAAATTTAAGGAATTCCCTCGATTTTTCTGGGATCCCATTATCAGACTCTGACTGAATATGGGAACACCTCGCAATTACCTTTTCAAATAAAAAATAATAATTTGACCATACGTGCTTATAAAATTTATGGGATTCCCTTGATTTCCCTGGCATCCCATCATACCTTTACAAATAAAAAAAGAATTATGAAAATCGGTTCACAATTCGTTAAGATATCGAATAACATACATACAAAAAAAAATATTCTTTCGAATTGAGTACCTCCTCCTTTTTTGAAGTCGGTTAAAAACAAACATTAACATAATATTATCAATGAATACATCATAATTGAACTTCTGAGGCCTGCGGTTCAAACGTCATAACATAACAGACAGACAGACGCTTTCACTAGAATATATTTTACATATCAATAATCTTTTTTTTTTGTACTACGACGGGTGGCAGACAAGCACACGGCCCGCCTGATATGATGCGGTTACCGTCGCCATATTAACGTTCGCAACTTGAAATATCGTTCGCGCGCCGCCACCCCCGCTGCCAACGCAGCATCTCCTTCCTACCTCCCTTTCTGGTTACTCACTCGCAGGAACACAACAACCCTCAAGGGAATCGTTATTTGGTTGCGGTATTCTGTGAGGTGGAGGTACATTCTCCAGTCGGGTAGCTTACAATTACGCTTCCTACCTCTCTTTTCGCCAGAGCCTCGTTTCTCAGTCAGCAGGGTGCACCACGTGCAGGTGAGGTTGGTTTTGGTTCCAAAATGTTGATGTACCACTAACACCCCAAATATACCAATAGCACAGTATTAAGAGGTATCCTACCTTAAGACTGTGCCAATAGTGTAGCGATTATAACGTCTATATATAAAATTCTCGTGTTAGTCACAATGTCAGTTACCATACTGCTCCGAAACTGCTTAGGAGCCCTATTACATTTGCACGCTGACGAGCTCTCGCGCAGTACTAAACCAGCGAAGGCCGCGGTGCATCGTTTTTTGTAGTAATTTTGAAGTTATATTTATCGTTTTTATTGAAATAAGATAATAAATTCATGCTACAAAGTTTATTCATCATGAAGTAACAATTATTCTCGTATACATTTTGTTCAATAATATTATCGTTTATTCGAGAAATTAACAGT
Source organism: Hypsopygia costalis (assembly GCA_937001555.2). Taxonomy (NCBI): domain Eukaryota; kingdom Metazoa; phylum Arthropoda; class Insecta; order Lepidoptera; family Pyralidae; genus Hypsopygia; species Hypsopygia costalis. The sequence continues at coordinate 5,829,793 of OW443355.2, forward strand.
TTACTTAAAGCGATTTTCGAAGTTTTTTGGGTTTATTTAAAAAGTTAAGCAAAATTTACAAAAAGCGAGGCCGCTACGTACTATGCCAATAGCTATTCTGTACTATTCAATAAGTCAACATTGTTAATGTATTTTTGTTTCCGAGATCAAGAACGCCAAAATTGGCCATTTTACGCAAAAATCACAGTCAAAATGTAATACGGCTTAACCGATTTTTATGAAATTTTATATAAGTACATATTCAGTAGATCTGAGAATCGGCTACTATCTATTTTTCATACCCTTAAATGATACTCGTAAGGGTTGTCCAGCCCTAACATTTTTTTATATTTTTAGGACATTTTTTTTTAATGTGGCGTTAAAAAGTACACACAACCCTAAAATTTTACCCTTCTATAATCAACCCCTAAATAATATGGCAAAATAACGTTTGAAACAACTGAAGTAACATCTGAAATTCTAAATATGTAGTTGATTACGACCGACGCGACGACGTGCCAGATAAATATTTTAAAAATGAAAAAAAAAAAAACATTTGTTAAATATTGTCTTTGGATACGTTATCATAAAGTACGGTTGGCAACCCTATCTGTATTGTGCAAATAAAGCATATTCCTATCTAACTATCAACATAACTATAAAAAGCGTTTATTAATTTTCACATACATTGCGTAACTAACTGGTCACATAACCGGCAAGTAGCCGACAGCGTTAGTCTTTAAAGTTCAAACGCGAGGTCAAGGGTCAGTTATATTTATTTTACTTTCACTGGCGGCGGCATTTTAGGCACCATTTTTAAACGACGCCATAGACAAAATAGAACCTCAAACCATAATTTCAAAAGGCGTAAATTTTGACGTGATAAAGTCTTTAAAAGTTCTTCCATAGGGAGGCAATTAAAAAAATACCGGACAAGGGCGAGTCGGACTCGCCCACCGAGGGTTCCGTACGTAGGATCATTATAGATAGTTCAGGAATCTAACCCCCTATTTTTTAGGATTTAATTACAAATGTACAGTTTTGAGATTTATTCTTGTACTTGTAGTCTATAACGATGTTACTTGCCAAATTTCCTAGTTCTAGGTTATGAGCCTTATGTAGCTGGCAGCTGCCTACTTAAGTTATGTGACCACACTAACCACTTACGTAATTAATGTGAAAATTAAATAACTTTCTTTGATAATCTTACATCAAGATTGTCAACGAAAGTTAATGTAGTGTAAGTGGTTCATCAACATCTTTGAACCAAAGCCAACTGCACCTGCACGCGGTTCACCATGCTGACTGACCAACGAAGCTCTAGCGAAAAGAGAGGTAGGGAGCGTTATTGTAAGCTATCCGACTAGGGAATGTACCTCCACCTCACAGAATATCGCAGCCAAATAACAATTCTTTTGAGGACTGTTGTGTTCCTGCGAGTGAGTGAGGTCACCAGAAAGGAAGGAGATGCTGCGTTGGCAGCGGGGGTGGCGGCGCGCGAGCGACCTTTTATGTTGCGAGCGTTAATATGACTACGGCAACCGCTTCACGTAGATTAAAAAAAAAAAAAAATTTAGATATCAATTATTTAAAAAAAAGTTGCAGTGGTAACCGTTATATGGAGGATATCAAAAAATCATAAATAATTAGTACTATAACCATCTCTAAGGATATTACAGTTTTCCTTGCTGTTTCAGAGATAATCGGATTTTTCATACTAGTTAGTTTCATACAAATTTTTCGTAAAAAAAATATAATTCATTCGTTTTTGTTCAGAATTAACAGAGAGGTTATTTTTTGTATAGTTTATTAGCTAATGGAAGCAATATTTGGCAAAAAAGCGACACTTAAAAAATTTAAGCCCTAAGTCTATGAAAGCCGATTCTCAGCACCGTGCGGCGCCGCAGCGCACAGTTTGAGAATCCCTGCGTTAATCGGTTGGATTGATTGTAAGAGGCCGTGGGTATATCTTCAATCAATTCCACTTAACAAACTGTTATATAATTGCTAACATGATGCACAAAAGAGTAGCAAAGTCCATCTTTTAAATAAGGATGACGGGGGCCCACCACACATTCCCGCCACTCTCCTGTGTAGCCAGGATTAACAGCGGCGACCGCCAAAAAAGGCAATGAACAGTGAAGTCCACTGCAGTCCCTCACAACGAATTACAAAAATGTTAAAGCGTATTTGTAAGTTTCCCAACTGAGGAAATACCTCCACCTGACAGAATACTGCAGCCAAATAACAATTCCCTTGAGGGTTGTTGTGTTCCTGCGAGTGAGTGAGGTCACCAGTAAGGAAGGAGTTGCTGGGTATGCAGCGGGGCTTTGAACCTTGTAAACAGGCCGTGCCGGAAACCACACGGCCAAACGGCCGTGTGGTTTCCGGCAGACTAGAATAGAATCACTCTGTCTCTTCCCGTGGATGTTGTACAAGGCGACTAAGGGAAATACATGTAAAACATCGATCAGGCCTCCCCAACCCGTCTGGCCAGCGTCGGGAGTGTGGGCCAAATCCTCCTTCTGTCTGGGACGGACGAGAGAGGGTCGTGCTCCTCTAGTGGAGACTAAAATCACCTGATGATGATGAAATAGGCGTTATGTAACACCTAAATGTAATAAATCTTTATACGTTATATTTGGCAATCATATATCACGCCCATCTACTGTGAAAGTCTGTCTGGCAGTCTGTCTATCGCCTCTGGCCATGAGCGTGATGCGAAGCGGATGAGACTATATCTACTATTATTTACTCTGTACCTATTATCGGGGGCCCACCGCCCACCACATATTCCCACCACTATGTCTCCTGTGTAGCCAGGATTAACAGCGGCGAAAAAGGGTACGACTACGGCTGCCTTGGAACTCACAACGAATTTAATCACAAGAAATTAGTAGGAGTAGGAAGCTTTTGTAATTTGACTTCCACTCTTAGCAATGTGAGAGACAGCAATATGGCAAATAAGGCATTAAAAGCCTAAAGAGATGACTTGTCAAGTGACTGAACTGCCACACACCACGGATTTTAAGTATCTAACACTATTGGGGACCTAAAACATTGAGTTGTTACCTTACACATCGATTCCATTAATATGAATTGCCAAATCGTCTGTACCTATTATCAATTACAGAAGATGCCACAGAGTAAAGTAATAATAAAGTAACATACAATCTTAGATTAAAACGAAAAGCGTTTTTTTAATCTAAGCATACAATCGTGAATCGTGTTTTGGGGGGCACGTTGAGCCGTCGGTCCCAGCTGAGTACGAGTTGTTTGTTCGCGTTGAATCATGTCAACGTAAACAAACCGAGCAAATAGAGAAGAACTCTCATGTTGTAAATTATAAGATGCGTGTTACATAAATTATGTGACTTACTTGTTCACATTTTAAATTAAGCAACCCGGCTAATTTGGATATGGAAACGCGTCTGGTAAATTCACAATATGAAACTTTTTCTAAATGTTAGAGTGTGACCAAATAACTCGAATTAAGCATTTAACAGCAATTTAAGTTGTCATTAGATGACAGCAGGGTTCGAAAAAATCCGATTTTTATAATAAATGTCAAAAATCTGATTTTTTTTTTTCCGACATCTATCGGATATATATCCAGGCTAAGAAAAAGAAGCGAATTTCATTCTGTAAGGGGATTAAACACTTAAAAATGTCAAGGGAATTTGTAAAATAATTTATGTGTATTTGTAAAATAATATAAATTACCTCATTTTTTATTAATTATGATTTGTAATCATAAAAAAAAAGTAATCATTCAGGGTCAGGCCTGTCAGCAGGCTAGCCGTACTGGTAAGTTAGAGGGGATTTCCCCAACTTTAAATGAGGTTACCATTTTGGAAAACAATGTAAATTATTCTAAATTGTAGGTTTTCGCTACCTATTGCCACGTTAATCTCCAAAATTTTTAGTACAGATGACAGGAAAAAATCAATTGATATATATCGTGATATATATCCGCTGGTATATATCGGCGAACCCTGGATGACAGTCAGTAGGCGGAGGTCAGGGTGTTCAAGCCGCCTAAAGGCCACTAACTTGGCTTAACTGTGTGGTGAGTAGGGATCGCAATCCGGCATCATTTTCAGTCCGGCCGGATCCGACCCGATTCCCATCGATCCGGCCGGATCCGACCGGATCCGGCCAGATTGATCAAATCAGGATGATTTTCGCTTTTCAATTCAAAATGAACTGTTAGTAAGTGAATCAAGTGTCATGTACATACTTTATATTGTATTTATTGCATAATTTGTATTTTAATCTTTCCGTCTTGCGAACCTTACCTACTTCATTTAATGTATTCGTTACCTTAAGGTTGTCTTGAAAAGATTGCTTTTAGCAATAAGGCCGCCTTGTTGCACATACATACCTACTATATAAGTGAATATTTTCTGTATGCTGACTGAATTGTTTCTGTAGTTTGTAGTGTAAATAAAGCATATTCTATCTATCTATCTATATAGGTAGTTTATAAAAAATATATAAAATCAATTTTATTTCTAATCTAATGGTAAGATTAGACAACGAGCAAACAATTAAAATCTAGTAGTTTATGTAACAAGTAAAATTTTAACGATGTATCGACTAACGAATAGCTCAGTCTTCCTAGATTTCACTTTCACAGATAGATCCATTATTTTAGAATCTGTTATCTTTGAATCCATTATCTTTGAATCTGTCTAAAGAATGGCACAATTATCACAATAATGAGTTTGTTTTATAATTACAACTCTTTAGTTTAATCAGCTTACGATAAATAATTATTTTAAGTAGAATTTTAAGTAATAATTGTCTTAATATTCATTATAGGTATATTATACGAAAATCATTTTTATTTTGTAAAAAGGATCGTAGAAAATAAATAGTGTTAATTGTGACACCACGCGCAATGCATTTAAAGTACCTACTGATGCAGCAGATCTATTATTTTGCCAAAAATTGCTAGCACCGGATCCGTAGTACGGATCCGATATATTAGTGCCGGATCCGGTAACCGTTTAATAATGCCGGATCCGCCGGTTTACCGGATCCGGTTTTCCGGATTGCAATCCCTAGTGGTGAGCCCCTTAGGGTCCGTTCAAACAAACCGGCTCGGAGAGGAGAGCAGATTTTGAATGCGTTTAAAATAGAGCTTTGTGTCATTGGCATAAGGTTATTAAGTACTTTAAAAATTCACATCGGCTCGTACTTTATCATATAGCAATAAAAGTGAATTTAAAAAAAAAAAAAAACCGGCTTCTGTTGGCGAGCGCAGCTTGTTGGTGGAATACCCCGGGAGATGCTGCTGTCCGTCTTCCGGGAGATAAGTTATTGCCTCACACAAGATTCTTTCGTCGCCTTGTACGACATCCAGCGCAGAGCAATAGAGTGGCGCAATTCTATTCAGCCGGCAACCACAGGGCAAATTTAAGGGTTTCCCTCGGTTTTTCTAGGATCCCATCATCAGACCCTGACTTGTTGAATATGGGACGACCTCGCAATCATACCCTTTCAAATAAAAAAATAGAATTTGACCATACGTCCTTATAAAATTTAAGGGTTTCCCTTGATTTCCCTGGGATCCCATCATCAGATCCTGACTTGGTGTATAAGGGACCAACTTGCAATCATACCCTTTCAAATAAAAAAATAATTTTGAAAATCAGTTCACACTTCGCGAAAATATCGAATAACATACATACAAAAAAAAAATTCAGTCGAATTGAGAACCTCCTCCTTTTTTGAAGTCGGTTAAAAATGAACCTTATGCTAATGATCCAAAACTCTATTTTAAACGCCACCAAAATCTGCTCTCCTCCGAGCCGGTCTGTGGGAACGGACCCTTAACCTCTGGCTACACAAGAGACAGTGGTGTATGACTGATTTGTCCCACGATATAACAATGTCTCCATTAATTCCGGCATATACAGACCAATTATAAACTATAATGGTACTGCATTCCGATCCATTTAAGAAAAACTGCAAGAATTTAGTTTCAAAAGTCAATTAACTTTATTATGATCAAGTTTAACTATTGTTAAAGTTTTTAGTTAACTTCTCGTGGTTTGCATTTGTTGAGAAATACCTCCGGTAGACAGAGAAAAACTATAGACAGATTGATATTGCATTCACATAATAATACGATTAAATTCGTTTATTTCATTACAAAAAACAGACTCTAATCATTACTCTACATTCATGTATGTAGATACAGGCTGATGATGAAAAAAATACGGGACCAATCTGGAAGTATACTCTTTCAAATAAAAAGAGTTATTTTCAAATCGGTTTATAAATGACGGAGTAATGAAATAACAAACCTAACAGTGGGCAGATACAGGCTGATGGTGATGTTTTTTTTTTTTTTTTTTTTTTTTTTTTTATACTACGTCGGGTGGCAGACAAGCATACGGTCCGCCTGATGTGAAGCGGTTACCGTAGCCATATTAACGCTCGCAACATAAAATATCGCTCGCGCGCCGCCACCCCCGCTGCCAATGCAGCATCTCCTTCCTTTCTGGTGACCTCATTCACTCGCAGGAACACAACAAACCTCAAGGGAATTGTTATTTGGCTGCGGTATTCTGTGAGGTGGAGGTACATTCCCCAGTCGGGTAGCTTACAATTACGCTCCCTACCTCTCTTTTCGCCAGAGCTTCGTTTGTTAGTCAGCAGGGTGCACCGCGTGCAGGTGAAGTTGGCTTTGGTTCAAAGATGTTGATGAACCACTTACACCCCAAAATTGATTAAAAAATTTGGGCCCAGTCCGGAAGTATAATACTCTTTCAAATAAAAAAAGTATTTTTTCAAATCGGTTTTTGTAAATCACGGAGTAATTAAGTAACAAACATTAAAAAAAACTTTTTTGGAGTCTGTTCATCATCATCATTATCAGGTCCATTTTAGTCTCCACTACAGGAGCACGACCCTCTCTCGTCGGTCCAGCTTTTCAAGGAAATCGGGCCAGCTTTTCATGCGTGATGACATGTCCAAGGGTTGACATGTCAAAGGATAATGGCTGGCCAATGTAATAAATTGTCAATTATTAGTAATTAAGCTTACTTGGCACTACATCATTAATCATCTAGGTTGACGGAGCTCCTATTTCTGGTGACAGGACACAAGAAAACCTTACCCTAACCAAAAATCAACTTAAATCTAACCAAAACATGATTTATCACATTGACCAAGTACTTATTAGCCAGCATAATAAATAAATAAATATTGTCAGACAAATTACACAGCGCCATCTAGCCGCAAAGTAAGCGAAGCTTGTGTTATGGGCACTAGACAACTGATAAACATACGTAAATACATTTTTTTTTGTAAATACATACTTAAGATGCATAGGAATCACCCAGACCAAGACAAACAGACATGTTCATGCACACAAATGTTTGTCCTGTGTGGGAATCGAACCCACGAGCGTTGGTGTCGAAGCCGCGTCATTGACCGCTACGCCACCGAGCTCGTCATTATGGAATTCGATGGCGTCGTTGGGCGTCCAATCTAATCGAAAACTCAAGTACTGACTAATTATACTTAGTATATATAGAGTGACTGAACAAAGATCATTGCTACGGGATTGCATAAAAGGTCAAATTGGATCGTGTACCACGCCCTGTACCATGTCACAATAGTTAAGGGCAGCTACACACGTGCGATTTGTAGTTAAGAATATATTTATAAAAAAATATTTAAAGCACTTTCGTCGCGTCTGGTCGAAACATCTCATACATAACCAAAATGCTGGCCTCTACTTTTCACAAACAATTAGTGTTGCGATCCAGCGAGGCGACGCCGCTCCGATCGACCACCGGGCTTGTAAGTAAATAAAGTTGATTTAAAAAAAAAAATTGAAACCGACTTCAGTTGGCGAGCGCAGCTTATTGGTGGAATACCCCCGCAGACGCTGCAGGCCGTCTTCCGGGAGAAAAGTTTTCGCGTGACACAAGATTACTTAGTCGCCTTGTACGACATCCAGCGCAGAGCAATTGAGTGGCACAATTTTATTCTGTCGGCTACCATAGGGAAAATTTAAGGGTTTCCTTCTATTTTTCTGGGATCCCATCTTCAGAACCTGACTTGGTGAATATGGAACCTCATCGCAATTACCCCTTCAAATAAAAAAAAAAAGAATTTGACCATACGTGCTTATAAAACTTAAGGGTTTCCCCTGATTTCCCTGGCATCCCATCATCAGATCCAGACTTGGTGAATATGGGACCACCTTGCAATCATACCCTTTCAAATAAAAAAAGAATTATGAAAATCGGTTCACAATTCGCAAAGATATCGAATAATATACATACATAAAAAATATTCAGTCGAATTGAGAACCTCCTTCTTTTTTGAAGTCGGTTAACAAGCGTTTCACTATACAGACAAGCCTGGTGCCACAAGGCTCTGCTTGTTGACCCTCCGAATCAGTGAAACTCCAATTGGTTCCGTCGCAAATTGTAATTGCAAGTTACAATTTCAAAAGTAGTCCAGTTTGTAGACGCTCTTATTGCTAAACAAAGAATCCTAACGAATACTTTAGACTGAGCGGTTTAAATTGAAATTGGCAATTTGCAATCTAATTTATACGAGATACTTACATTTCGTGTATTTTTAAGTCCAAAAAAGGAGGCGGTTCTCAATTTGGCTGTATTTTTTTTTATGTTTGTTACTTATTTACTCCGTGATTTATAAACCGATTTGAAAAAATCTTTTCTTATTTGAAAGATTATACTTCCAGATTGGTCCCATATTTTTTTCATCATCAGCCTGTATCTACATACATAAATGTAGAGTAATGTTTGGAGTAGGTGTTTTTTTTTTTAAATTATTTTTTTTTATTCTAAGTCGGGTGGCAGACAAGCATACCTCGCGTCTGATGGGAAGCGGTTACCGTAGCCATATTAACGCTCGCAACATAAAATATCGCTCGCGCGCCGGCTCCCCCACTGCCAACGTAGCATCTCCTTCCTTCCTCACTCACTGGCAGGAACACAACAACCCTCAAAGGAATTGTTATTTGGCTGCGGTATTCTGTGAGGTGGAGGGACATTCCCCAGTCGGGTAGCTTACAATTACGTTCCCTACCTCTCTCTTCGCCAGAGCTTTTTGGTTTTTTGATTTGATACTTGTCGCCGAGTTCGACTATAGTATAACTCGCCATAAATTAAAATTCCATCCACATTATTTTAATATGATATACGACCCCCAGGTGAGGGGGGGGGGGGGGGGGTCGTGAAGCCAGTCTCGGGGGGTTGCCAGCAAAAAGAAAAAGTCAAGGTGTAGACACTACAATAAAAACACATTTTTAATTAGAAGGATGGATTGTCGGTTAACGTTAAAATACTATTTACGTAGTCTATATATAAATTATTTCTTTATCTCTCTGTGGCACAAGGGGGTCGCGAGAATTTTTCAACCTGCAAAGGGGTCGCGAAATGAAAAAGACTGAGAAACACTGTACTACAGTACGCTTTTTAAGACATTTTCTACCACGAACTATGAAGCTGTGGAATCAACTTCCCTCAGCAGTATTCCCAATTAAATACGACATGGGGGCCTTCAAGAACAAAGTCAATATTTCCCCTAAAAGGCTGGCAACGGATCGGCGACCCCTTGGTGTTGCTGATTTCTATCGGCGGTGGTGATTGCTTTCCATCAGGTGACCCACATGCTCGCTTGCCCCCCTCTCATATAAAAAAAATATAAAAAAAAACCTCAAAATATTAAAGAAAAGTTCATTTTCTGTTTGATATGAGCATTTTTTGTTTCGGCACCAATTCTGTAGATGATAGATTTGTAGCTGCAACACCAAACTGTACTCTGTGATTTTTTTATTATTAGTCTTTGAATTGCCTCCTTATGGAAGCAATTTTAGAGGAGGCCACACTCCACATTCTTAAATGTAAATTGTGAAAGAAATAAACATTTTTTCATTTTCAATTTTAAAGGCGTACTCGTCAAATGCTTAACTCAAAGGGCTTTTTCGAACATAATACTCTGAAGTATCGATTTCTAGGCGCAAAAAACCCTGGAATTTCGTGGAGCTCGTTAGAGCGTTCAGGCATGAACATTCTCTCGTTAAATAAGTTATTACTTATGACAAAATTCTAGAAATTAATTTAATTATACAAAAGGTACGGGCAAAGCGCTTGTGAAAAGTTTATTGTAATTATTGAAACTATAATTAAATTGTCCCAAAGCGAGAATTATGCGAGCCTTAGTTACTTTAAGTTAAAATTATTTTGGCGATCACTAACTGTCTAAATTACATTTGTTTATTTAAGCTTATTTACAAACATTTATTTAGTTTTATAGCGGCGTTGGAGCCAAGATAATAATAATAAATATTCCTGGACAAATTACACACTGCCAAACGAAGCAAAGCTTGTACTATGGGTACTAGATAACTAATGAATTCGTGATACATAAAGTAACATACATTTACTTTATACATTTTTTTTTTTCGTAAATACATACTTATATTACATAGAAAACACCCAGACCAAGACAAACAGACATGTTCATGCACATAAATATTTGTCCTGCGCGGGGATCGATCCCGCGACCCTGGAGTCAAAGTGGTCATGGTTAGCCATTCGACCCAGCCTGGCGCAACTCAAGGTAAAAAAACGACTCTATGAATCGGAAGCGAATTTGGTACAAATTCTGATTGTTTTCGCTCCCATTTCATACATTTAGAATTTACGCTATTTGTATGGCACATCCGTCTCTTAAAACGTAGTGGTTACATTCTCTTTGATTCGACCACCGGAATCGTCAGATTATATAGATTGTAATTTCGTGCACGTTTGTGTATTTTGTTATTTATTTTCTAGCTTGGTTTAAATAAGCCATTCTCTTCATATTGGCCATTTGCAATATCCTTTTAACGAGAGGATCTTGTCTCAACCTCTTCTTAACTTCTGTTTCGTCTATGACCGTCTTAACCATTGGATATATCCTGACTGACTTACAAGTGGCAGTAGTTGTCGTATACAAATCAGTTCTTGGAGGTCGAAGTTCCACTTCCTTCACCAAATCCTCAAAAGTTTTTCCATATTTATTTTTTGAATCATTTCCAGTCCGTGTATCTAGTTTTTCAATTAATCTTAATTGTTTTCCTAGTATACTGTTCATAGCTTCGAATATTGTTTCATCGTTGACATGTTCATGCTCTATGTTTGCTTCTTCTTCTTTATCATAACCTGTAATAATACCGTCAGGTTCATTTAATAATTGCATTTCATCATTTGTATTTTTTGTTTTTATAATTGCATTGTCATTGGAATAGTCAGTAATAATTTTTGGTTCATTCCTATTCATAGCTTTGAATATTGATTCAGTATTTATATGTTCCTGTTCTATTTTTGCTTCTTCTTCTTTTGTGTTGCTAGTAATAAAACCTTTAGGTACATTTAATGATTGCATTTCATCGTTTGTATTTTTTGTTTTGATAATTGCATCTTCATTTGAATAGTCAGTAATGATTTTTGGTTCATTCGGTCTTTGCATTATAGGTTTTTTCAACAGATAATCATAAACTGATAGTTTGTAATGTCTTTTTTTTCTTACGATAGAGAAAACGCTATTTTTTTCTATACCTGTATTTTTATCATTAATAGCAGTTACTATATTACTTTTATTATGATTATTATCATTTAAATTTATAGCCGAATTGTTTATTTCAGTCTTTTCTATGATTTTATCTTCCATTACTGTAAAAGATGTTTGATTTATATTTTTTTATATGTTTTCTTGGTTATAATTATTTATTGGGGTGTAAGTCGTTCACCATGATCATTAGAGCCAAAGCCAACCTCACCTGTACGTGCAGCCTGCCGAGCTGCCGTCTTAAACGGGACGGGGGCCCACCACACATTCCCACCACTGTGTCTCATGGTTAATAGGATTAATAGCGGCGACCGCCTAAAAAGGCGACGAACAATGAGGTCCATTGCAGTCCCGGGGTAAGACTACGGCTTCCTTGGAACTTACAACGAATTTAATCAGAAGAAATTAGTAGGTGTAAGAAGCTTTTGGAATTTCACTTCCCTTCTTAGCAATGTGAGAGATAGCAATATGGCAAATAAGGCAATAGAAGAGTTGGCTAGTCAAGTGAAGTTCAACTGCCGTGCACCACCAATTTTAAGTATCTAACACTATTGGGGACCTAAAACATTGAGTTGTTACCTAACACATCGATTCCAATAATATGATTTCCAATACTTTAGTAATAAATAATTTAAACTTACCACATATCGCAAATGCAATTGAATGAAATAAAATGAAATGTAAAATCATTTTAATACATAAATTTTACGTGCGTCTTGTAACAATCGATTATATGTTCTACTGGCTTCGACATTCGACTTTTTTTTTGTCTATTTTTAGGGTTCCGTACCCAAAGGGTAAAACGGACCCTATTATGCAAAGAGAGGTAGGGAGCGTAATTGTAAGCTACCCGACTGGGGAATGTACCTCCACCTCACAGAATACCGCAGCCAAATAACAATTCCCTTGAGGGTTGTTGTGTTCCTACGAGTGAGTGAGGTCACCAGAAAGGAAGGAGATGCTGCGTTGGCAGTAGGGGTGGCGGCGCGCCAGCGATATTTTATGTTGCGTGTGTTAATATGGCTACGGTAACCGCTTTACTTCAGGCGGGCCGTATGCTTGTCTGCCACACAACGTAGTATAAAAAAAAAATACTGAAACTCCGCTGTCCGTCCGTCCGTCTGTCACCAGGGTGTACCTTATAAAACGTGATAGTTAGACAGTTGAAATTTTCACAGATGATGTATTTCTGTTGCCGCTATAACAAAAAATACTAAAAAACAGAATAAAATAAATATTTAAGGGGGCTCCCATACAACAAACTGGTTTTTTTTTGTTGTTTATATACTCGTAGATATTATCTATTATGTATAAGTATTATGTAGTACTACGTACAGTATGGCCACTCCCTGCCGCTGTCACAAGGCGTCCTCACCTCCCCTATGAGTCGAATGTTTTTTTTTTATGTCTGAGGGGGACAAACAAGCATATCGGTTACATGATGGAAAGCAGTCACCACCGCCCATGGAGATCAACTACACCAAGGGGTCGCCAATCCTTAGCCAGCCTACACTCCTTCATTTCTTTCATTCTGGTGGCCTCACTCACTCGCAGGAACACAACAACCCTCAAGGGAATTGTTATTTGGCTGCGGTATTGTGAGGTGAAGGTACTTCCCCAGTCGGGCAACTTCAAAAACACGCTATTCCCTATATCTCTTTTCGCCATAGCCTCGTTTGTGAATCAGCAAGGTGCACCACGTGCAGGTGAGGTTGGCTTTGGTTCAAAGATGTTGATGAACCACTTACACCCCAAACTCTCTCTTTGGTAGGCTAAAAAGTGAATATACAAAAGACATAAAGAGACTATTAACAGCCTTAATAAAGCATCAAACTTGCCCTCAGGTCATGTTAAGCCATCATCAGACCAACCCTGGCTATCATCGATGAAATAACGACATTAATTACTAACTTTCGATCGTTAATTGCTACATAAAATACTCTCTAATAGTTCATTCTAATTTACAAAGGTGCGCAGATTGATAAATAGCTCCAACAAAATACCTACCATCTATGTGAATAATAGCTCCCTTAATCCGTCAATTCATTTGACAAATTAAAATAAAAAAAAATATAATACGGGTTGCACCAGAACTGAAAACTTGAACATTAACGTTGTGCATTTTTGAATATTTTGGAACGGTTAGGGAATAATTTCGCACGAATTGCTTTATTTATCAGTATAAAAGTGCTATCATTTATGTTGTAAAATACAATATTCATTTATTGCGCTATCGTACACAAACATGACAATTTATATTACATTAAAAATAAACAGCAGGAGCGGGCATACATTTTCGCCGCGCGGTAGAAAGAGTGGGGGATATCACTTCCTCTTCTATGTAGCGCCGGCGGTCTTACGAATTTTCGATGATGTGTCCTGACCTGACGCGAGTTTAACATTTTTTATCCATCCCAAAAAGTGTTGTCTATTGTTGATCGAAGCAAAAAGTGCACAACGCCGATAAAGAAGTTTTCACTTCAAAAATGTTAATATAATATAAAACACATATATATACATATTAGAATATACACTACGGTGTATATGTTTTATATTCTTGGAATTGTGCTTGGAATATTTTTTACCTGACTAACCTATTTCTTTCTCTTTCAGGTAGTTCGCGGTGTGCACATAGAGCCAGCGCACATAGTCAAGAAACGTAGCATAGACCAGCCTTTAAGAATTAGTATAGTATACGATCATTCCGTCTATAGGTGAGTGTCTATGTTATCCGCAAAGTTGTTTTTCATTTTTAACTAGGTTATCATTAGATTTTGCATCCCCCTATGTGTTCTACGGATTTTACAACGGGGATATGTTCAGAGGAGTTGTTTGACATGACGTCCACGTAGGGTTGCCAGGCGTCCGGATAAAGCCGGACATAGTTAGGCTTTTTGATTGCGTGTCCGGCCAAAATGAACGGTGTTCGGCTTGTCCGGCTTTTGTTTGGCTTTTTGCATTACGGAAACGAGCGAGAGCGGCGAGCGTGGCCGAGCGCAGAGCGAGTCGTTGATTTTATATACAACATACATACACCTATTAACACTGAGACACAAAATCCTCAATAATGTAGTGTGTCATGCTTTTTTACCCAAATGTCCGGCCAAACTTGCTGGTCTGTCCGGCTATTCGGTTTGGCGACCTGGCAACCCTACGTCCACGGCTCACGACTTTTTCTACAGTCGCACCGCTCGCCATCGACAGGGAATTCATTCTCACACATTGGAGCCTAAACGGTCGCGTTCTGTGAGGTTCCAGAGAAGATGGAGTGTCGACATAGCTCTCAGAGTTAGCAGGCTGAAATGGCAGTGGACCGGCTACATTTGCCTAGCCAGTGACACGGGGAACGAAATCCCTGGAGTGGAGACCTCGTATCGGACGACGATGCGTCGGGCAATTGGAATCGATGTGTTAGGTAACAACTCAATGTTTTAGGTCCCCAATAGTGTCAGATACTTAAAATCCGTGGTGCACGGCAGTTGAGCTTCACTTGACTAGCCATCTCTTTAGGCTTTTAATGCCTTATTTTCCATATTGCTGTCTCTAACATTGCTAAAAGGGGAAGTCAATTTTCAAAAGATTCTTACTTCTACTAATTTTTTTTGTTCAAATTTGTTGTGAGTTCCAAGGCAGCCGTAGTCTACCCCCTAGTAGTTTACCCCCGGGACTGCAGTGGTCTTCATTTTTCATTGACTTTTTTTGGTGGTCACTGCTGTTAATCCTGGCTACACAGGAGACACCCTGGTGGGAATGAGTGGTGGGCCCGATTAATACCTACCGAAGAGTTGGTCCAAGAGAGTGCTTAGTGCGAGTTTTGTGTTCGCGTTCGATCATGTCAACGTAAACAAACCGACCAAATAGAGAAGAACTCTCGTGTTGTGAATTTATAAGACGCGTGTTACATATCAAAATTATGTGGGTTACTTGCTCACATTTTGAAGTGAGCAACCCGACTAATTTGTATATGTAACACGCGTCTGGTAAATTCACAATGTGAAACTTTTTCTCAATTTGTTCGGCTTGTACCCGTTAACACATTCGAATGTGAATAAAACACTCAGACTAAGCACGATATACTGTAACTAACCCATACGATTAATAGCGTTAGTTAGCATGAGAACTTTGAAATTTAGATAAAATATCTTAGATCAGTTTGTGATTGACCTAATTCATCAAATAAAAGTCTATAGGGCGACCTTATGTGCAGGTGTGCTAACAGGTGTGTGGAATTCTTAGAAAAATCTGTGGACAATTTGGACATTTATAAGGTCTCTGATTGGTTGGGGACATAGCGTCTATCGATAGGGAAGGGACGTGGAAAAATTATGTTGCTATGCAAAATGGCGGGAAAATTCTGATAAATAAATGGGGAATCGATTGTGCTAATATCGATTAATTTGATGATATATTAGTATGTAATGATATCGTATCCAATATTTAAGGGAATTTAGATATAATAAGCGTTGGTTGATATTAATGGCGTTCATAATTAATCGGGTGAATTGATTCAAGGAGTGAATTGTAAGAAAACACGAATAAAGTTTAAGATTGAAAATCTTATATTTTCTTTATAACTATTAAAATTAGTGAATGGAAGTTGTAGTGTGATCAATATAGGTATAAAATTAGATTAATTTGAGGTTTGAAGATAAAAATTATGTGAAATAAAGGTAAAAATGTGAAACTAAAATGATTTAATTATCTTTATAGAAAGATTCGAATAATTTTAGGAAGAATCAAGTGTTTTCGATGTACTTAAGATTAAACATGAAACAATTTATATGGTAAAAATTAGTTAGATAAATTGATACAAATAGATTACTCGATTAAACTAGGAGAATTAGATTTTATGGTTAAAAATTAGGTATGTCACTTCACTAAATTCAAAAGTGGGCGGGGCTTGTGACTATAAAAGGAAAAACGCGAGTTTTAAGCGGGATGATTCGATTTATTAGTATTCGCGAGTAAGGAGATAATAATTAGCATATTTCCGTAAATATGTATTATAATACCGGGACAGTGTTAAATTTATTTTAGTATTTTAAAATTAGATTTTCACTTGTTTAAATATTGCTGAGAAAGGTTTGAGAGATATTATTTATTTGAGTAATCAAATTGATTTACGGTTGATAGATGCCTTAATTATACAAAAAGGTTTGTGAGATTGTTAGATTGAAAAGTAGAAGTGCCCAATTTGAACAATCATATTTAAAATCACTTTGAAATTACAAGGCGAATGTTGAAGCTTGACATCAAAAGTAACAATACGTACTTATGGATGATTTCAATGTGAATAAAAAGCGTTGTACATCCCATCTTCAAAATGTTATAGTTTACAACATAACCTGATTCTTTCGTTTCCTATAAATAAGGAATGAAATTATATTTATTAAACTAATTGGGTTTTTCACTGATTTGTAAGAATCTCATAGTAACTTATCGCGAAAGTGATTAATTTGTGTGAATTAGCAGAGTTGAAAGGTAAGGTCTTCTATCCAGTAAATTTGAAGATTTTTCTCGGTGAGTGATCAAAACATCTTTTATTGACTGTATTATAATGACTTCTCATATTTCAAAATAGTGAATGATGATACATTACAGGAAATAGATTTCTTGAAATTTCAGCTGAGCAAAGAATGTTGAAATTAGGGTATATTCCAATAGATGAGAATCTATATCTAGTAAAGATTATTGCTAAATAATTTGCATGTGTTACTTTTATCAAGAATACAAAGTTTGATTATAGCTATATGTGTATAAATATATGAGTGTTGTGATTTATGAAGTAACAAGATTACTAAACAGTCGCACACTAGATTAGGGTTGTTTGTAAGGAATCAGTGATTACAGTAGATAATCTAAATTCAAATGATTTGAGTTTAAATAAGAATGAATTAATTTAGTTTGAAAGATAGACTAAAGAGAGTTATTGGTTTCATATCTAGAATCAATGCAGAAATTAATTTTGCCAGTTAATGAATTTATTTGCCGAAGGAATTTATAAGTTTCCTAAGGTTCTTTTGAGAAATTTCTATAAACGTCTCAAGAATATAATGTAATAATAATGTAGCTTCAGTAAATAAAAGATTGAGCATATTTATTTAATTTAAGACTAGGTTAAAATCACCAAAGATATCAAGGTTAAAAAGTAATAGAAAACTGTGAGGTAAGAGACGGCCTCTAGTTATTTGTTTCTAGAGAAGTTAGGTGAAACTTCTGTAAAGTAAACTCTGCTCAATCTAAGTGGCCGGGAAGAACTTGAGATGGCTGGTTCTTACGTGATCTAGCGGGAGATGGAGCTAGTCAATTGCCACAAAAGAAATAATGTTTAAAAGCTTTAACCTTGAATATGTTAATCAGTTGACATAAGTGTTTTATATCATATTGTTTTATCACTAAAACTTAATGTCTAAAAGTCTTTCCATTATGGCAAAGTGTTTCTCTTTAATTTAAGCTCAATATTGGTTTACTATCATAACAAAGTTAATACTGGAAATAATAACTAAAGAGTCACTATCATTATAAGAAAGACTAGCTAATATTTAGGTCATTAGTTAATATATTTTCAACCACATAGTTTTATTTTACAGTGGGCGTTAGGCAATTTAACTAATTCAATGAGTATATCTATATATTAGGGTGTTAGGAGATTAATCAGTCATTATTCTGCGTGTAAAAGTATCTGGGGAAATTACGGTACAATGTAGGACACTAGACGCGATCACGTGGCCATTATGTAGTAGTAAAGCTTACCATCAGGTTGATTCATTCTATTACAACAACAACAACATAAGGTTTGGTTTAAATTTAAGGTGTAAGAGTGTAAATTATAGGGAGATGTATATCAGATTAATGTCATTTAATTAGGTATATGTGGTGTGATAGATTTGACGTACTAATGTGAGCGAAAGAAGAAGAAAGGTAGTGAGAAAATAGTAGTAAGGAAATGATGATGATGATGATGATGTAAGATGAATAGGAAGATGTAAGATGAGAGATAGGTATACATACGCAATTAGGTAGGTCGAATAAAAATATATAATAGAGTAGAAGGAGGAGGAGAGTTAAATAAATAGGGGGGGGGGAGGTTACAATACGTATGGCCATTAGTAATATTTTGCATTATTATTTCAGGTTAGAACCAGAGAAATTCGACATGATAAATGTAAGTATTTTATTTATATTGACGTCATATATATATATTATCGGCTGAACGCCTTCCTATGGCAACACCTAGGTACTCCACGGTCGCATAAAAATCAATGCAAGCATGCGGAAACCTTATAGTTATGTATGACAGCGCCGTAAAAAAATTACATATTCTCATGTTTGCAACGCTTGACAGGCATCTATAAAACATAGTAAATTATTGTATATTATATACTAATATATTATATATACTACGTCTATGTTTAAACGTCTATGGCATTTTTAAGAACGACGGCACAGCAAATGAGTCTGTGATGAGAGAGGATGGACGTAAAGAGGACGTGCCTAACAATTTTGTGTATTTATGTAGATATATAACCTCATATATCCAGATACAAGACATACCTTCCCATCTCATATTGATTATCGTAAGATTCAACTTTATAATAAGGCCGCCTTCTTGCATATATACAAGTCTGCAATAATTTATTAATTCACTGCACTTTAAATTTGTATTATGCAATTGTATAAAGCGAGCTCGGTGGTGGAATGGTTAGCAATGGCCACTTTGAATTCGAGGTCGCGGGTTCGATTCCCGCACAAGACAAACATTTGTGTGCATGAACATGTCTGTTTGTCTTGGTCTGGGTGTTTTCTATGTATTATAAGTATGTATTTACAAAAAAAAAATGTATTTAAGTACATTTATCAGTTGTCTAGTACCCATAACAGAAGCTTTGCGCTTAATTTGGGACTAGATGGCGCTGTGTAAATTGTCCAGAAATATTTATTTATTTATTTATAGTCTATCTGTCTATCATTATGTAAATTTCATAGACATGCTTGGAAATATGTTTGAAAAATAGAAGTACCTATAAAATCGTGCATTAAAAAGTATATTTTCTTTTCCAGAATACAATACTGCCAGAAGCAGTGAAGTTCTGGGAACAGGCACTCAAAGTGAGAAAGACTGGAGGACCCATTAGACTTAATAGGTGAGTGGAAAGATAGTATTAAACCTTAATACCTGTTTCAAATAGAAACGAAAAGAATTAACAACTTTATTTTCGTACCAAAAATTACTAAATCCATCATCATCAGGTCCATTTTAGTCTCCACTACAGGAGCACGACCCTCTCTCGTCCGTCCTAGACGGAAGGAGGATTTGGCTTACACTCCCCACGCTGGCCAAACGGGTTGGGGAGGCCTGATCGATATTTGATAATGTATTTCCCTTAGTCACCTTGTACGACATCCACGGGAAGAAACGGAGTGATTCTATTCTAGTCTGCCGGAAACCACACGGCCAACTAAATCCATATGTTGCTGCAAATACAACGTAGAGAAAGAGAGCTTGGTATATTATTTTTATTTTGGAAGTGAGGCAGGCCAGTCTCCTCTGGCAGCGCCCGTTCACGAGTTGATGCATGGGGCAGCCATCGCCGCATTCAACCATTTTATTGTGAATGCGGCGACCCGTCACACGACACCACCACCAGTTTGAACACTTTAGTGAGCATGACTACAACTTTGAACATGACTTTTGTGTACCTGGGCTGTCAGTAATATAAGTAAACTAGCTGACTCGCGCTACTTCGTCTGCGTGAGACAGAGCGTTGAGAGCGAAGCGTAAGGTTACCACTTGAAAGGTTATAGTGAGACAATCTTAAAAGATAGACATATGCTGTCACGGACTTTTATTTAGAACTTTTTAAAATGAATAATTCCGTCTTATATATTTTTTGCGTAACTTGATTTGTTTACGCAGCGCACGTAACGGAAACACTCAAAAGGAATATTTTTTTCCCATTTTTGCAACATTTTTCATGCGTGCTCCGCTCCTATTGGTGGCAGCGTGATGGTATATAGCCTATAGCCTTGCTCGATAAATAAGCTATCCAACACTAATAGTAGTTTGTGAAATTGTTGCATAATAAGGGTTCTTAAAATACGGACCACACGAGTATTTTAAGACCTAATTATGTGCAGTTTCATACACTACTTTATCTAATCTCATTTAAAATATTATTAATTTAACAACTTTATTTCTTACTTATAAATCCATTTGCAGATCGAGCATGCGTAGTGCGCATGCGCGACGCGCCGCGCTGCGCCGAGTTCACAGATTATGTAGAAAATTTTTGCAAAGTTGCAATGTATTTGCATTGCAACCTGTTTAAAATACCTGTATCCAGGGCTGAAGCAGTATCGAAATGGAAAAAAAGTTATTTTTCGATACAGTTGTCCATACGACAACTGTATCGAAAAATAACTTTTTAAATTTTGTGGTGTGTGAACACCTTTATATTTTATATTAGTATATAAGTCAAAACTTCAATGTATTAAAGGAGAGTAGTAATAAATCCGTTGCAATGAACACATCTTATTATTGACAAATTCCATACCTCATATGGCGACCGCTGCCATTTGAGATGCGGCGCGTGCATCTTCGAAATGTGTGCTATAGAACAAATTGAAGTGCGGTGCAAACGAACACTTTCATACAGTGCAAATTTTTATATATCAAAAATAAAATAAATAATATGGGTTCGTCACAATCCGTCGAGGAAACCGTTGTTGCCCAAAATAGTGCCGGTGGAGGTACAAATAATGCGTCAATCGAGCAGTTAAAATCGCACTTGGACATTACTAATATTTTACTGGCGGTCCTCACCATCGTCGCCTTGGCGTTATTCATATTTGGTGGATGGTATTTGTACAAAAAGTGCCATAAACAATGGATAAGGAAAGAAGTCAACCAGGCGTTCCTGCGGCGAGTCTCGTGGAGGAGGAATCGCGAAAAGGTGATGTGTAACCACGATAGTGTACCATGTGAATAAAATGTGAGTAAAAATTTGTTAAATCAGTGAATTTGCGTGTGAAATCAGTAATCCATTTGCGGAACCATGAACATTTTGAACTATACTTTTTTTAATCCCACTGACAGCGCTTATGTTTATTTAGTTTTATTAATTTCTATAATAAATGTATCAAGATAATTAAATAATGGGTATACTATAAATAAACCCTATCAAAAAAAAAAAAAAAAAATATGATAATTATAAGTTATAAGTAAGATTATTTCTTTAATGATATAAAGTTTATTTCAATTAATGGAGTCTATTTTAAAAGATTTTTATGAACGATTAAATAAAATTAAAGAATCTTTAATTAAAGCTGGTCCTAGCAGGCGAAGCTCGTCGAAGGCTTGCCAAGAGAAATATTTAGAAACTAATAATATTTATGACGAATTTAATTGTATATTAAAAGATATTAAGGATAATGTTAAAAATTACAAATCAAAGGATTTAGAGACATTGAATATTTTATCTGATAATATTGAATCATTGTTTTTTAGTATTAAAAAATTGTACGACTCAGAAACTGAAACAATGGAAAAATTTGATTTAAAAACGGCAGTGGCCTTATTGCCGGTCATGAACGGTAAAGAAGAGGTCACTAAACAGCTGATCTCGGCAATAGAAATGTATGACTCTATGATAGGAGACGGTGATAAGAAGTTGCTGATCAATTTTATTCTTAAAACAAGACTCTCTGAGACAGCTACATTAAGGATGTCACAAAGTTATGACAATGTTAAATCATTAGTTGATGATATGAAAAAACATTTACTTGTCAAAAAATCATTTACGGCCTTGCAACAACAATTATTGCATGCTAGACAAAATCATAGGAGTATAGATAATTACGGAAAAGAAATAGAATCTTTATTCTCTGAATTGACTATTTCGCAAGCAGATGGCGATAGTAGTAAAATTGATATTTTGAAACCACTGAATGAGCAATTGGCGATTAAAAGGTTCGCCGACGGCCTGCAAAATAGTCATTTAAGAACAGTAATTGCAGCAAGAAATTATAGCACCCTAAAGGACGCTATAAGGGGTGCCAAGGACGAGGAATTATCGTGTGTGCCGGATGGTAGCATTATGAACTTTCAAAGAGGTAAGAGTAACAACCGCTTTTATTCACAGAAATTTACTGGAACTCGCCAGCCGTCTTCGTTTAACAGTTCGAGAGGTCATGGATTTCACGGTCGATTGTACTATAATAATAATAACAATGGAGGACGTGGATACCCTACTCGTGGGCCGCGTGGGTCTCCAACGCGTGGCTATACACCGCGTGGGCATTCTACGCGCGGACAATATTATAATACGAATAGCGGAAGAGGTTTTAATCGGGGTAATATGCAAATACATCATTATCAATCGGTACAGAATACAGAACAGGTAGAGGCTGGAAGTCAAAACATGCCTAATAGTAATAGTTCGGAAGCCCAGTTAAATCAGTTTTTTCGTGCCTAACAATAATTCTATATGTCATTATAATAATTATAACTCAGTTCAGTTATATCTCAATGATACAAATTATACTTGGTTGGTAGATACGGGCGCATCACTCAGTGCAATCAAATATGATACGCTGATAAAGCATAACATTCCATTCCGTAATGAGCGTGTAAGAATATACGGAGTGTGTGGAGAACTTTACTCAGAAGGTTTTGTTTATCTAACTTTAACTTTTATGGGAAAGGAATTTCAAAACAAGTTTTATGTCTTTAAGAACCTATGTTGTGTGAGTGATGGAATATTAGGTCAAGATTTTTTAAGTAAATACAAAAGTATTTTAAACTTTGAGTTAAATACTTTACAGTTAAATTATTATGATGAGTCAGTTATTTTACCTTTGTTGATGGGAAAAAGTGGCAGTAACAATTATTTAATTATTCCGCCCCGTTCAGAGTCGATTCATTACGTATCAGTAGGAGCAAAAAATGATTGCGTAGTATATCCTAAACAGCTATGCGAGGGAGTTTTCGTAGCTGGAATGATATCTAGGCCGGATAAGGGCGTAATACCGATACAAATATTGAACACACGTGAAGATGAAGTACGGTTAAGCTATTTTAGCCCAGATTTAGGACAATTAAGCGATTACAATTTATTAACATTTCAACATGAAACTAACAACGCTAGTCGAGTACGAAAACTTTTTTCGGAACTTGATTTGAATCAACTAAATAAAGAAGAACAAATAGAAATCGAAAAAATATGTGCAAAATTTAGTGATATATTTCATTTAGAGGGTGATAGGCTGACAACCACGAATATTTGCGAACAAAATATTTATTTGAAACCAAATTCGACACCCGCTTATACCAAACAATATCGTTTACCTAAAACGCAATTAGGAGAAATTAAAAAGCAAATAAATAAAATGATTGAAGACGATATCATTGAGGAGACCATCAGTGACTGGTCTAGCCCTATTCTTCTAGTTCCCAAAAAATCTGGAAAAGGCGAAAAACAGTTTAGGCTTGTGGTAGACTATAGGAAATTAAATAATAAAATTTCTGATGACCGATTTCCCTTACCGAATATTGTTGAAATACTTGATTCACTTTCAGGTGCAGTTTATTTTAGCCACCTAGATCTTCAGTCGAGCTATTATCAAGTAAAATTAACTGAAGAAAGTAGAAAATGTACTGCTTTCACATTTGATAAACAATATCAAATGAAGCGCCTACCTATGGGGTTAAAAATTAGCCCGAGTGCCTTTTCAAGAGTAATGACAGTTGCACTTTCAGGTCTTAATTACGACAAGTGTTTCGTATACCTAGACGACCTAATCATTTTCGGCAGAAACTTAGATAATCACAATAAAAACTTAATAGACGTATTTTCTAGGCTCAGAAAAGTAAATTTAAAACTTAACCCGCGAAAATGCCATTTTCTGAAAAAAGAAATTTTATATTTAGGACATACGGTTACGGCTGATGGTATTAAACCGGATCCGGATAAAATAAAAGCAATTAAAGAATATCCAGTCCCAAAATCTGCTGACGAAGTCAAGCGATTTGTGGCTTTTTCTAATTATTATCGACGTTTCATACCAAATTTTGCAGAGAAAGTAATTGCATTGAATAATTTATGTAGGAAAAACGTACCATTTATATGGACGGATGAATGTCAAAAATCATTTTTAACCTTAAAGCAATCACTCATGACCCCGCCCTTATTGCAGTTTCCCAATTTTTCATCGGAATTTCGACTTTATACGGACGCGTCTGGGAAATCAATCGGTTCTATATTATGTAATAATGACAATAGGCCAGTTGCATACGCGAGTCGTAGCTTAAATAAAGCTGAGGTTAATTATCCTACTATCGAAAAAGAGTTACTGGCAATAGTATGGTCAATTAATTATTTTCGACCTTACTTATATGGCACAAAATTTAAAATATTTACAGATCATCGTCCATTGATTTATCTTTTTAATATGAGCAACCCATCTAGCCGCTTGACTAAGTTTAGGTTGAAATTGGAGGAATATGACTTTGAAATAAATTATATAAAAGGCAGAGATAACGTAGCTGCAGATGCGTTATCCAGAGTGATTCTGACGTCAGATGAGTTGAAAGGAATGAGAGAAAATATTGTGAATGTTATGACTAGAAAGCAGTATAAAAATAGTGAAAATCCAATAGATAACTCTTCTACTAGCGTTTCTAGCGATATACGGACTGATCACCCGAATATTGTGGAAATGTTAAGTAAGCCAAAGAAATCAGTCGAGTTAGTATTTAACGATAAGGAGGCAATGAAAAGTGTGAGGAATGAATGTAATGAGAGAAGTGATACCTTGTTTACTTTCTGTGATAAGGATCTGATAATATATACAAGTCCCGATTCCCGATCATGTTTAACGCGAGACGTTTTCGTGAGGGGTCTGGCAGATTTTTGTAAAGAAATAAATATAGAAGAGATATATATCGTGAAAGATAATAATAATATAAAATACATACAATGGTTGTATGATATAATAAATAAAAATAAAATGTGGTCCGGGCCACGAGTTTGTTTATTAAATGGAAGACAAAGAATAATGAATGATGACGATAAAAAAGTAATTTTAAACGACTTTCATATTTTGCCGACTAGCGGCCATGCCGGTATAAGACGAATGACCAATAATATAAAGCGCTATTATTTTTGGTCAAAAATGGACAAGGATATAAATAACTTTGTATCGAAGTGCAGCAAGTGTCAAAAACAAAAACACTCTGCCGCCTTAAAGGAACCGATGACTGTTACGACAACGGCTCAATCGGCCTTTGATAAATTATACTTAGATATAGTTGGGCCCATAGATAGAGATTATTATAATAAGGCATATATCTTAACAATACAATGCGAACTTACAAAATATATAGAAGCGTATCCATTAGAAGATAAGAGTAGTATTAGCGTAGCAAAAGCTTTTGTAGAAAACTTTATACTTAGGTATGGCATACCTCGTGCTATAGCGTCAGATAGAGGTACCGAGTTCATATCTTCAACTATGAAAGACGTCTGTAAGTTGTTAAATATCGATCACCTGACAGCAACCGCTTATCACCACGAATCGATAGGATCTTTAGAAAATACACATAAGCATTTAAATGCATACTTGCGTATACAAACAGATAATGAACCCAGGACGTGGAGCACATGGCTACCATTCTGGTGTTTCAGCTATAATACTAGTGTGCATACATCTACTAAATTTTCTCCATTCGAGCTTGTATTTGGAAAGAAATGTAATCTGCCTTCTAATTTATGTAAACAAGCCGAGCCTTTGTATAACTGTGAAGATTATGCACCATGTTTAAAATATAGACTTCAAAAAACACAACAACAAGCACGAGAGAATTTATTATTGTCAAAACAAAATAGGAAAGAAAAATATGATATAAATGTAACTACACGTATCTATAGACCTAATGATTTAATTTTAGTAAAAAATGAAATTGGAAATAAATTGCAAGAAATATATAATGGTCCGTATGTTGTATTAGAAGATATGTCACCAAATGTAAAAATAATAAGAAATAATAAAATTGACATTGTTCATAAAAACAGGACCAAACCATATAAAATGTAACCTAATAATAATTAATTTACTTTATTTTATTTTTATGTATACTTTATTATGAATGTAATCAAAATTTGTTTACCTTTAAAAATTATGTACTTATGTAAGTAAAGGAAAAAAAAATATTAATCTAAGTAATTATATTTTTTTTTTCAATTGCTGTGGAGGTGTGGTGTGTGAACACCTTTATATTTTATATTAGTATATAAGTCAAAACTTCAATGTATTAAAGGAGAGTAGTAATAAATCCGTTGCAATGAACACATCTTATTATTGACAAATTCCATACCTCATAATTTATTTTGATAGCTTGTGCGTAAAGACTGTCATTAAGATACTGTGTTTAGTTTTTTAATGTGTAAATTTTAGTATGAGATTAGATAAAAGATTTTTTCGTGCGTTTTTTGTGCGTTCAACCAAACAAACTAAGTAAAGAAACTAGTTTTCTATGTACATTGTTTTTATTATATTAAAATATGATACAAGTTTTACAATAATCGAAAATTACATGTGAAGATGAAATAATATTACAATAATGGCATATGAAAAGTATATATTAAATAATACTTTTAATAAAAACAATGTTTTTATTATTCAACTACTCGTGAATAGTGCTAAATGAGCTGTTACCGAAATACCGGTATTTTAAAGTATCGATACCGAAAAATATAGTTAATAATAACGTTACTCGGTGATGCCGATATTTTTAACGTTATTTTTCGGTATTGTAATTTAATGAGAAAAGGGTATGGGGGAATAACGTTATCCAGTATCTATATTATTGCCTTGTATGTGCGACTTTGAGATTGGTTGCCGACGATCAGTTACCGAATAAGAATAATACCGTCGCAACTGTAGCCGATTACCATTGGCCATTACCATACATTTTTGAACTCCAAAAATTGGACTTAGTTAATTGGACTAAAAATTTAACTATTGACAAATATCTTCAGCGTAGTTGGTGGAGCTCTAGTGTTTCTATCAGCTGAATTAAACACAATTATCAACAATCTAAGCAGTACATAGTTTAGGGGTGTAAGTGGTTCATCAACATCTTTGAATCAAAGCCAACTTCACCTGCACGCGGTGCTCCCTGCTGACTGAAAAAACGATGCTCTGGCGAAAAGAGAGGTAGGGAGCGTAATTGTAAGCTAGCCAACTGGGGAAAGTACCTCCAAATCACAGAATACCTCAGCCAAATAACAATTCTCGGCGCTCGAGCGATTTTTTATGTTGCAAGCGTTAATATGGCTACGGTAACTGCTTCATATCAGGCGGGCCGTATGCTCGTCTGCCACTCGACGTAGTGTAAAAAAAAACAGTTTTTCACATTCAAAAATTCCGATGGTAATCGGCTTCATCATCGGCGGTAGGGCTCCAGTGCCGGACGGGGGAAATGGGTACCCACGGATTGCGGTATGTGTGGTGGAACGGTAGACCTAGATCTGGCAACAACGCTTTACTTTGATGATGGGATAACGTTGTAAAATATCAGCATTAATTACATTATTTCAGTATCAATACTAAATAAATAAATCTTTATTTGCATAAAACATGGTACACAATGATCTTAGTTTCTCAAGTAATCTCTACCTTAGCATGCAAATATTCATTTTAATTTAAAACATATGTTCAAGTTCATTAATACAGTAAAAACATTTGTCTTTAAGCCATTTATACAATTTCTAACATGACCTCATTTCTGAAAATTACCGGTATTTCTTGAACAAGTACCGTTATTTTTCGGTAACGTTATCAGTCCCTGCTTTACAGAGCTCATTTAAGACGCGATGCGTACAAAGTGTCACCTAATAGAGATACTATACGGGTGTGCTGCGCTGCATTGCCTCGGCACAGTGACATCAACATACACGCAGTTGATTGCGACGCTGCAGAGTCAGTCTTTTATCGGAACCGAAATAACCGTTTTCTATTATTTTTTCTGTTATTTAAGAGCATTTACGCTGCACAACCTTTGACATCTGATTGCCTTTGAAAATCCTTGAGGAACGCGCCATAATTTATTTTCTCGCGCGTAATAATTAGTTTCTTTCGTGAGTCTTTCCCATCACTACGCTGGTATACAGCATAAATGCTCTTAAGACCTTAATTAAGTGAAGCGAAACGCTTAAATACACCGAAAAGTCATTCTTGGAAATGAATAGGCTCCAAAACCACTGAACTGATTTTGATGAAACTTGTCACAATTAAAGACCTCGACATGCTTGAGGTTTGTGTCGAAAACAATTTCGATCGATCATGTCCTTGAGGAATGATCATCAAATACATTTTCCATTGAAATCAATGGAAAACATACACTCGGCGAATCTACTCGCTCCACTCAAGATTGATTTCGGCCCCGTGGGCTAAAAACCGACCTAGTTAACAACATAGCTTGAAGGGGTCTTCACTGGTCATCATTTTAGTACAGTTTGGACAATAGTGCATCTTGCTTTTGAAGTATCCGAAACAGTACACCAAAATAGCTATCGGGAATAGCCTGGAAATAAAAAAGGCCAATTTAATTAGTTTTGTGTTTCTTAACTAATAGGGTTTGCCCGCAAAATAATAGATTTGTCACCAAAATGTAGTCACCAAACAATATAAAATCGATTCCACAATAAATCACCTAAAATCATGGAGATATAGGGTCTAGTACCAAATAAATGTTTTTGTATGTATTATATTGTCAATTATTAATAATTAAGCTTACTTGGCACCACATCATTCATCACCTAGGTTGACGGAGCTCCTATTTCCGATGACAGGACACAAGAAAACCCTAACCTAACCAAAAATCAAGTCAAATCTAACCAAAACATGATTTATTACATTGACCAAGTATTGGTAAGACTCGTCAGTGAATATGACGCCAATTTGACTTCGCCCCTATTAGCCATTTTTTCATTAAATTAAAGGAGCTGATCTATTTATTTGGTGACAGATCTATTATTTTGATGATCAAACGAATTAAATGATACTATTAGTTTGTTAAGCTGATGATTTATATTTAGAGACAGTTTTGATTAAAATGATTGATGACTAATATATTTCTTGGGGATAGATATTATTATTAGGGTACTACAGATTAGTGACACATCTAAACTTAGGTGACAGAAAATATTGTTCCCATAAAATATTTGTCTGTAAAGTCGGTTTTCGGACGATAATTTTACGCGATAAGTTTTTATGACTATCACGTCAAAAAGAATTGTCGGGGTCGTTTGGTAGATGTTTTTTTTTATACTACGTTGGATGGCAGACAAGCATACGGCCCGCCTGATGTGAAGCGGTTACCGTAACCGTATTAACGCCCGCAAAATAATATATCACTTGCGCGCCGCCACCCCAGCTGCCAACGCAGCATCTCCTTTTCTGGTGACCTCACTCACTCGCAGGAACACAACAACCCTCATGTGGGAATTGTTATTTTCCTGCGGTATTCTGTGAGGTGGAGGTACATTCCCCAGTCGGGTAGCTTACAATTACGCTCCCTACCTCTCTTTTCGCCAGAGCTTCGTTTGTCAGTCAGCAAAGCCAACTTCACCTGCACGCGGTGCACCCACCGCGTGCAGGTGAAGTTGGCTTTGGTTCAAACATAACTATTACTATTAACTATTATTATAGTTGATAAACCACTTACACCCCAAAATGTGAAAAATCGAAGGCATTTCGTATAGAAAAAATGCCTGAAACCACTTTAAATATGCAAACGCGCCTCATCAGGCGGGCCGTATGCTTGTCTGACACCCATGGTAGTATAAAGCAAGAATCGTAATGAAAAAGTGGCCACAAGTTTGACTTAAAACTTAAAAGCAAAGTTAAAAGTTAAAGCCAAACACCTGCTGAATGACAAACGAGGCTCTGGCGAAAAGAGAGATAGGGCACAGCGTATTTTTTAAGCTGCCCGACTGGGGAAGTAGCTCTACCTCACAGAATACCGCAGCCAAATAACTAATTCCATTGAGGGTTGTTGTATTCCTGCGAGTGAGTGAGGCCACCAGAATGGAAGGAGTATGGGCTGGGAACGGATCGACAACCCATTGGTGTTGCTGGTCTGACCTTTTGTATGGAGCGTTTTCGGGAAAGTCCAAAATTGTGATTTTCAAATTAACATATCTTGAGTGATTTTTGTGCTATCGAAGTAATTGTTTCACCTATGGTTATATTATTGAGACGACCCTACGTATCAAACCGAACAAAATATTGGTCAAATAGCCCATTATAAAAATCGTCTCACCCGACAAACATCATGGATATAGCTAAGACATGAGTGAGGAAGCTGATTTGTTTCACCACCAAACTGTGGACCATCATTCCGCAGTGTTTGCATGCCATGTACTTCCGGTTTGAGTTTCCAACTGGCGCTGAAACAATTTACAAGGTGAACATTTACAAAGAAAATAGTGAATTTGTAAAGAGCACAAGTAAGTTTACTAATGTGATCAAAGAATTTCTTAGGTGAGCAAACAACTCAACATATTAGCTTCCCTTCGCCTGATGCTAAGCGGAAAGAGGAGCCCCAATCGCATCGGCAACGGACAAGAGACCTTGTTGTCTTGTCAGTTGACGCTGCCATGCTGGCCTACAAGATGCTTCTTCACGCTTCGCTTGAAGGATTCCATATTGTATAAATGAGGAAAGACATATGCCGGCAACGCGTTCCACTTTTTAATGGTGCGACATAGATAGGAGTTGCCAAACTTTTTAGTACGCGAAAGAATGATCCCAACGGTGTATTTGTGATATCGCAAGTCTGCACGTGACGTTTTGTGACGGAAAGGGGAGGAAGGGATAAGGGAATACAGTTTTTCAGAGCACTCATCATGGTATAGGGGCATACACCATGGTAAATTTCTAATGTGAAGGGCGCAATGGCTGCATAAATAATTTCATTACATTTCCTACTATTTACACTGAAATTCCACCCATACCTCATTCTATATTCTTTATTGCATAACAGCAAATACAGAAATTAGTGAACAGACAAGTATACAAAGGTTTATCTTTAAGTTATCTCTTTAAGAGATTTCTTCCAGCCTACCCTACTGTATATGAAGGAATTTTACATGGCTGGTAGTCAAGCAAGCTATCATCTTCATGATTAGCGATATACAGGCATTTTTTACCACGTAAATGATGTTCTGGAATCAACTTCCCTTGTTTTTCGGGTTCAAGGCCCACCACTCCAGTGTAGCCAGGATTAACAGCAGCGAACACAAAAAAATGCAATCAACAATGAAGTCGACTGCAGTCTCGGGGTTAAAACTACGGCTGCCGTGGAACAAATTAAATCAGAAGAAATTAATTGGAGTAGGAAGCTTTTGGAATTTGGCTTCCCTCTTAGCAATGTGAGAGACAGCGATATGGCAAATAAGGCATTAAAAACCTAAAGAGATGGCTAGTCAAGTGAAGATTTTTAAATATACGGATTTTAAATATCTAACACTATTAAAGTATTAAACATTGAGTTGTTACCTAGCACATCGATTCCAGTAATATGGAACAGAACAACTCTCAAGGGAATTATTATGTGGCTGCGGTATTCTGTGAGGTGGAGGTACATTCCCCAGTCGGGTAGCTTACAATTACGCTCCCTACCTGTCGTTTCGCCAGAGCTTCGTTTGTCAGTCAGCAGGGTGTACAGCGTGCAGGTGAAGTTGACTTAGGTTCAAAGATTTTGATGAAGCACTTACACCCCCAAACTTGCGTGGTCGATTGAACTGACACGCGCATCGACGCCATCAACCACCTCTTTTATAGTATAAAAAATCACTTACTATTTACAATAACAGTAGTTCTCTGGTCTCCTGCTGATAATGCGTCTCCTGTTGGTGTGGTAACAGGACTTGTGACAGATGCCGGCATTTGATCGATCTCGGAGTACGCTGGTGGTGGTTCGGGAAACCTTGGAACTGGTAGGGGAGATAGTTGGAAGTCATCTTCTGGTGATATTTGGTGTTGGAAGTACTCCTCCTGTGTAAGGTAGCCAGGTGGTGTCGGCACGGTAGTCTGGCTGCCTGGAATTTAAAGATTGTCATTATTAATAAAAATAGAATGCTCTAAGATCTTATTCCATCAGAAAAATCCAGATGTAGAGGAGCGAGCGGAGAGAGTGGAATGAATGAATGAACGCAGAAAGGTCATGCTTGGAAATGAATAGGCTCCAAAACCACTGAACCGATTTTGATGAAACTTTTCACAATTAAAGATTACGACATGCTTGAGGTTCTTGTCGAAAAAAAATTGAGATCGATCATGTCCTTGAGGAATGATCATCAAATACATTTTCTATTGAAATGAACTGAAAATGTAAAACATACACTCGGCGAATCTACTCTCTCCACCAACCTCGATTTCGGCCCTGTGGGCTAGAAATCCTTGCGGTCATATAAGCCAAATCACGGGAGATGCACATGGCACTTTTCCCTGAGGCTCTTTCATCCCTCGGCAACCTACTATTTATTTAACTCTATGTCCCTTGTCCGTCAGTAGAGCTTTCTCCCGCTTCTGGCGCAGCTTCATAACGCCTTTTTTCTTTTCCTTGATTTCTCCCATTTGCTCTCCACCTGTCTTCCGCGCTTTTGCGCGAGTGCCAATCGTGGGCGAACCTGCGCATAGCTGCGAAGTTTGCAGCCGAGGAAATGGCATCGTTGAATGACCAGATATCATCAAATACATTTTCCATTGAAATCAATGGAAAACATACACTCAGCAAATCGACTCGCTCCACTTAACCTCGATTTCGTGGGCTAGAATCGGGCCTAGTTATTTTATCTACTGCCCCGAATATATACGAGTATCTCATATCTGAAATTCTTAAACCTATCTCCGTCTCATATTACGTTTGAGACAATATAGTCCTATTACCAATGTTATTCTCCAATTGGATGGCACAACAGAAAAGACCCAGAGGAAGACCCAGGAAGCAGTAGAAAGATTGCGTAGAAGAGTATTTGAGGAGTATGAACAAGAAAACATCTCGAAGAAGGGAGCCACAGATAGAGTGAAATAGAAGAAGATCGTCGAGGAAGCCAAGATCCACTGTAGCGTGATAGGAAGTAAGTAAGCAAAGCTATTCAGAAATTAATGTTAGACGGTAGAGGTGCGGAGAGGGTTAATGCCCCATTCCAAGACATTAAACCACTGCTAATAAAGAGGGAGGAATATGGAGTACTCCTCCGACAAGAGAATACCCTTTTGAAGATAGAGATAATATTTTTGTTACCTCCTCTTCCAAATGATCCTCTTCCACGTGCCCCTCGTCCACCTCGCCAATTAAATCTGGACCAAGGTCGACCACGACCTCTGTTTCGCCATTCAGAAATCATGGAGATGACATTAGTCATCTCTTCACCCAAAGCTTGAATCCCCTCACCTATATAAATGATTTGTTTAAAGTGTTCGGTAAAAATGTCTCCACCGTGCCTAGTGGAAAGGACAAGTGAAGACTAAATGTGAGGACCATCATCACTGCGATTAACGCAGCGCTGGCGGACCACCCCTTGACGACCCATGTAAGTATTTCTTCGCGCTTCGTGTAAACGACCCTGGGTTATAAGAAGAGGGAAATATGTGTGTCGGCAGTGAATTCCACAACGTTATGGTCTGGCGGAGAAATGAGTTACAGAGCTTTTTGATTCGGAAAGACAAGAAGATGGGTTTTCAGACCAGCACTAGTGGCTCTAAGGAAAAATAGAGAAAGAGACAAGATTAAAGAACTCTTCAAAACATTCCCCATGATAGATACGGTAGAGGACATTCAAACTACCAATACCTTTGCGTAGCTGTAGGGGCTCAATAGTGTGAGTAACTTCCGAATTCCCCACAATGCGAATAGCACGACGCGACCGATCAAGAGCGTAAGGCAAGTATTTGGCGGAACCGTCCCAGAGATAAGAACAATACTCCACGCTCGAACGAACCTGTGTTTTCAATAAAAGACAAAGCTGTTCGGACGCGAAGAACTGTCTCACCCTGTACAGAATTTCAAGTTTTTAAGAAGCTGTTGCAATGACGCTCTCAATGTAGTCCTCGGAATTGAGGTGGCTCCTGATATTCCCAAGATGTTGCAGCAATATTGAACCGGTAGAGGGGTATTTTGATAAGGAGGAAGATGTCAAGCATCTCTCTTTATGCTCAGCTTTACTCTTGCAAATAGACTTAATTTTTAATAGACTCCAAAAAAGGAGGATGTTCTCAATAATTCGGCTGTATTTTTTTTTACTATTTACTTAATTATTCCGTGATTTCTAAACCAATTAGAAAAAAACTTTTTTTATTTGAAAGAGTGTACTTCCAGATTGGTCCCATATTTTTTTCATCATCATCATCATCAGTCGGTATCTACCCACTGTTAGGTTTGATATTTCATTTCTCCATCATTTATAAACCGATTTGAAAAAACCTTTTTTTATTTGAAAGAACATACTTCCAGATTGGTGCCATATTTTTTTCATCATCATCAACAGCCTGTATCTACATACATAAATGTAGAGTAATGTTTGGAGTCGGTTTCTTTTGTTTAAATTATTGAATTTTAATTCTGTGTACATACCTGAATCCTGTCCTCTGTTGATATTCAAGGTGCTCGGTGGTAAAGGTCTCGCTTGTGGGATTCTATTTGAGGGAATGCCAATACTGCTCTCGTCATCGCTCTCACTCGCATTTGATAGAGCCGCAATTTGTATTCTTCTGTTTTTGAACTGGTCGAATAGTATTGTCTCCTGAAAAGTACGAAGGAGTGTTTTGTTAGTCGTATCTTACTCTGGCGCCTAGGAGATGGAAAA
Source organism: Hypsopygia costalis (assembly GCA_937001555.2). NCBI lineage: Eukaryota > Metazoa > Arthropoda > Insecta > Lepidoptera > Pyralidae > Hypsopygia > Hypsopygia costalis. The sequence continues at coordinate 5,865,252 of OW443355.2, forward strand.
GTATTAATTTATATATTTTATTAATCGTAAAACCGCTAGGCAAAACCGGTAAAGAAGTTAAATAACCGGTATTTTGTTTGCCATTCTGTGAATTGACTGGTAGAGAATGCTGTTAGTATCAAGTATTAATTTCATCTTAAGAGGAGATAGTTCCTAACGCAACTACTGAACAAAAAAATCATAGTTCAAAGTAGTAGAAAATTATGGAACACTATTCGTATTGTCACACTTTTCATCTTAAGTTAGATTTAAAACTTCTTAGTGTTAGTTGACTGGTAGATAATCTTTCATTATCTACCAGTTAACTAATAGGAAAAGCTGAACATAGAAATATAGCAGTTAAACCAAAATACTATTTATTATACATTTTTATTGGTTTCGTTTTAAATTCGTTCAGACCCATTACCACCAACTCTTATATATGAAATAGAGTCGCTTATTCATTGGTATGAATAAGCATTCTATTCCATTATGAGCATTCTATACCAATGACTAAGCGACTCTATTCAAGTTGAAATAGAGTCGCATATTCATTGGTATGAATAAGCATTCTATTCAGTTATTGAATCGCAATAAGAGTTGGTGGTAAGGGGGCAGATTTGCGCTTATGAACCAAATATCTCAGTTAATTCTAACCTGCACGACAGAGGCTGAGGGTCCTTCTTCGCACTCTCCCCTCCTCTCACAGACCTCGCTCCCGCTGGATTCTGGCATATCGATGTATACTACATGTTCGTCTATATCGTCTGTCTTGTTCTAAATAAAAATAAAAAAGTTTTTGTTAAATCTCTTTTTTATCGGCTGGGGGCAATACCTCGACATGTATCGACAAGCTCGGTGATCGAATGGTTAGCAATGGCCACTTTGACTCCGACGTCGCGGGTTCGATTCCCGCACAAGACAAATATTTGCGTGCGTGAACATGTCTCTTTGTATTGGTTTGGGTGTTTTCTATGTATTATATGTATGTATTTACAAAAAAAATGTATTTACGTATAATATCAGTTATCTAGTACCCATAGTACAAGCTTTGCGCTTAATTTGGGACTTGATGGCGCTGTCAAAATTGTCCAGAAATATTTATTTTATATATCCGTGATGGGGACTGGGGGCTTACCACCAACTCTTATTGCGATTTAATAACTAAATAGAATGTTATTCATACCAATGAATAAGCGACTCTATTCAGATTCAATAAGAGTTGGTGGTAAGGGGGCTGGTTCTAACTGAAAATCAGTGCCGAGTCCGTTACAGATTTCAGTTTTTATGCTGAGTTGGGACCATTTTGCGACATTGCACAGTACTTTAAGTTTTTTCTTGTACAATATTTGAGTCTGTTTGACTTATATTATATACTATACAAACAGTGCTGTGTAATGTGAAAATAACTGTTAAAAATGCTTCCATGGGGAGACAATTAAAAATAACGAATGATATGTAATGATAACAAAATCGGGGGATACAGTTTGGTGTTGCAGCCACAAATCTATCATCTCCATCCAAAATTCAATCACACCACTGGATAGATGAAGGATCAAAGAATTTATTACGCTAAGTAAGGACTATGGAACATTGCGTGCATGGGAAGAAGCGCTGCCGTTTAGAGATAATTTTAGTGCATATAACGTATGTTGTAATTGAGTACAACACACGTCCGTATCCATGGCTCAGGCACACCCAATTCTTTTTGTCTTCTTCTTTAACATACCGGAATTGAGGCTATAAATGGCAGAGCAATGGAGGGAGATGAGTGGAAGCTACACTCCAAGGACAACGTTGGCGAAGGTACAGTGAATTGGTACAGGCATGTACATAAATGTGACAGGAAACGGATGCGTCTCATGCTTGGGGCACTGACGGGCCATTATGCCTGCCACAGACACCTATACAAAATGAGACTTGTTGAGAGCCCAGAGTGCAGAACATGCAAAGAGTCTGACGAGACCATGAAACACTTAATGTGTCAATGTGACGCCCTAGCAGGCAAACGAATGGGAATCCTAGGAAAGGCATACCCGGACCTGGAGGACTACAGGCTCTTCCCTATAAGCGGCATACTGAAGTACATGGAACATTTCTCCAGACAGGCAGGGGAGAGTGACTAAAGGATTAGGGAGAACACAAAAGATCCATGATATCGACGTGTCACCGGTGCTGCAGCACTGGACCCACTCTAAGATAAGATAAGATATAAGATAACATACCTGATTAACGCTGCTGTCGTCTCTCCTTTCAATAATATCGCTTTCGTTGTCATCAGGTAGATCTATGTATACGACTGGATTTTCATCAGGGTCTGATATGTCAGATTTGATAGTACCGTGGCTTGAATCAGGTGTGGTTACTGGCGCCTGAAAAAAAAAATATAGAAAGAAGAAAGAAAAATATTTATTTCAACGTTCTACAACATATCAGCCCCCTTACCACCAACTCTTATTGCGATTCAATAACTGAATAGAACGCTTATTCATATCAATGAATAAGCGACTTTATTCAATTTGAAATAGAGTCGCTTATTCATTGGTATAAATAAGCATTATATTCAGTTAATAATGCGATGGCCTCTCCATCGCATGCAATGCGATTTTTAGTATGTGAACGTATGCTATGCTTGGGGTTACTCTAAGGGATCGAATCCGGAACAAAGAAATTCGATGGAGAACCAATATTGTTGAATTTGAAATTGCTTTCAGAGTTAGCGGGCTGAAGTGGCGTTTGATCGGTCACATCTGTCGAGTCAGTAATAAAAGATGGAGGAGGAAAGCCCTAGAGCTTTTATTTTTTGTTATTTTGATAAGCAGTTGTCATTGATTGCATCGGCCGGCATCAACCCATAATCATCCCACTGTTGGGATACGGGTCTCTCCTCAATCGAAGGGGTTTAGAGCGTACTCCACCACGCTGCTCAATTGATGGTTGGTGAAAGCCAGTGTGCCCAAAGGCCACTGACTTGCCTTAACGACTGTCATCTAAAGACAACAGCCGGGACCGACGGCTAAATGTGCCCTCCGAAGCACGGAAGAGCTCGAGATAAATAAACTCATCCATGGATAGGCTAAGGTCCACGTTGCTTAACTTGCGTGTTCGGTTCGACCTTTGATACGTTTACACGTGTAATTTTTAACCCCCGTCGCAAAAAGAGGGGTGTTATAAGTTTGACGTGTCTGTGTGTGTGTGTGTGTTGTTGTTTGTTTGTCATGTTTCATACTAAACCCCCTCTGAAACTAGCTGAAGAAAGCGGAGGATAAATTGGTATGAAGACTACCTACACTTCATTACATCTATAATGTATCGATATGATATATTGATAACTGGTTTTTTTTAGGGTTCCGTACCCAAAGGGTAAAAAGGAACCCTATTACTAAGGCTCCGCTGTCCGTCCGTCCGTCCGTCTGTCACCAGGCTGTATCTCATGAACCGCGATAGTTAGACAGTTGAAATTTTCACAGATGGTGTATTTCTTTTGCCGCTATAACAACAAATACTAAAAAACAGAATAAAATAAATATTTAAGGCAGCTCCCATACAACAAACGTATTTTTTTTTGCTGGTTTTTGCAATTGTTAACGGCAATAGGCAGACGCTTGAAATACTTACATAATATTTAGTTACATATTTACTTTAAAAATAAATAATTAAATAAAAATAAAACAAATATTTAAGGGGTGCTCCCATACAACAAACGTAATTTTTTTTGCCGATTTTTTAGATAATAGTACGGAACCCTTCGTGCGCGAGTCCGACTCGCACTTGGCCGATTTTTTAAAATAAAAAGCATCATATGTCCTTCCTAATACCTTTGAGATAATGTGTACAACGTTTCATGATGACCTGTTGTGTAGTTTCGGCGTGAAAGCGTAAGAAACAAACTGACATTCACATTTATAATATTAGTAGGGATAAAGATGTAATTAAAACTGCTTTTTAAATAGTTCCTTTGACGGTTGTCGTGTACAGTGAGTTTACCAGCTTCTTGCTAATAATTTCTTGTAGTGCAGCATTTTATTCAACCTGACGGGCAATTCTCGTAATTAAAATGTAGTCAATATTCAGTTCCGATCTAGTCTCGATCTCACAAATTTCAAATTTGGTATTCTCGAATCACAAAATGAAACTTCAAAGACTAATTTAAGTAGGATTTTATCGAAATATGACCAAAAATTACACAAACAAAGAATGTTATTTTGCAAACAAATAGAATTGAGAATAATTAATTTGTAGTAATAAACCGAGCATCTAAAATTGTGAAACTGGGCGACTATCATACTGACTTGGCGACTAAAGTTGATATACAACATACCAAACCTAACCTAACCTAGTATTTCTGTGGCTCATTTTGTATTTTTTGTGGCTCATGTTATTATTTAACCATAATTAATTAAACAAATCAAGTATATAATTTTTTATTCAACTCAAAATTCAATTTCGATTCGGTCAACTTTTATTCTGAGATCGTAAAATAATTACGAGAATTGATCACTAGATTTCTTGACTTTGCGATGCCATACGTAGCTGTAATAAGTGCAAAAATCTAAATGTTGTATATTTTCAATAGAAAATCCATAAGTACATAAGCACTTTCTTTATCTCATGATATTTGCTTATCTTTATAGATTGATTATTTATATATTGAGTTATAAGCACTTATCATAATTACGTATTAATATCCAACAAACACTTATCTATTCAATGATAATGAAATCTAGAGACATTAATGCATATACGACATACATTCCAGCTATCTTCTATATACATATTGAAGCTATAGCGGGACCAACAATGGCAATGGTCAATGAAGTCCACTGCAGTCCGGGGCTAGAACTACGACTGCCTTGGAACACTATTGGGGACCTAAAACAGTGAGTTGTTACATAACACATCGGTTCCAAAAATATGAATTGCAAAATCGTCTGAACGCTTGGTATATCACCCTTGCTGCTACCAAATCAGAATAGTATATTATCCCCGATGCGACATGCCAGGAATTCAGCATGACGTCCTGTTCCTGTCGCCAAGGAAAAATATGGTTTTCGATTCACGATTTGAACATTCACTTAGAGGAGTCGGCATAAGTTTAAATGAAAAGAGCTGTGTTAAAATTACCATGCCCTGTTTACGCAAGGGTTGTAATCGATCTCTAACTAACTACGTTTGCCGTGATAATGTCTTATAAATCGATGAACGCCGGCTGCAGGCACGAAAAAGCATGATGACTTATTGTCACGTTCCTCCTGAGCCGAGCGTGCAAGCGAGAGCGCGAAACTAGCGATTGAGAGGCACGATTGGCCTAAGCGTTCTAGTTGTAACGCATCTACGAGTAGGTATCTCTCTTCCACTCCATCGGCCGATATTTTCTTATGATGTTATCGCGTGAAATTATCGTCGGTAAAGCGAGACAACCAATTTTTTTATTACCTGTGTATTCTGTATCCCACTACCACAAGCCTGGTCTTGGACCCTCACTGGTAATCCAATAGGCCTCCTGGGTAGGTTGGCCCACCGAGCTGCTGTGCTAGGGTCTATTGTTGGTACTCCAAACGCTTGAGGGTTCACGTTAGGATACCCCTGGTACCGTTGACGGTAACTGGTCATGACCTGCTGACTGTTTGCCATTTTACTGAAATAAAGAAATAGACAGGTTATACAGCGCCATCTAGTTTCAAACTAGGCTAAAATTATTATTTATATATTTGCGGTTCCAGAGAAGTTTACTCCCGCGTACTATCAAGCTGTGGAATGAACCGCCTGCCGATGTTTTCCCAGGTGACTACAGCATGGGATTCTTCAAAAAGGGCGTGAAGAGGTTTTTACAGGATCGTCAACGCGCGTGTGATGCCCCTGGTGTTACAGTCGTTCATAGGCTGCGGTGACTGCTTTGCAACAGGCGGGCCGTATGCTTGTTTGCTACTTTGGTGGTATTAAAAAAAAAGTTGATTTCGGCCAACTTATAAATATTTAAAAAATGGAAAAAATCACCTCCCTGCCTAGGTGAGATTTGAAAGAATTTTAATAATTTTGGTGTTATCAAAAAATTGCCGACTTTCATCTGCAACGATGGACTGCTATGCCTTGTTTAATAGTGTAACACTTAATAGGTAGATGGCGCCACACTGCAACTTCACAGCAGTAAAATATTAAATGTAAAAATTCGCCACCATAACAAACCTTCCTGGTAGCTCATTTGGAGCACTCCACCGGTAATCGAGAGGTCGGGTGTTCGAATCCTACCTATACAGAGAGGTGAATTTTTCCATTTTTAAAATATTTATAATAATATACATAATAATGTATACTACACACTGAATTTTAATGTCAGTCTTTTACGAGCCATCAAAATAAATTTAAAAAGTAACTGTTCGATACAGGTCTTTATGGACAACTGTATCGAAAATAACTTTTTTCCATTTCGATACAGCTTCAGACCTGGATTCAGCTATATTATGCAGGTTGCAAAGCAAATGCATTGCAACTTTGCATAAATTTTCTACATAATCTGTGAATGTATACTTAGTTTACTAACTTTATTTAATTAACCATACTGTGTGGGAATGTGTAATGGGCCCGTTCAAATTATCTATATCAACGCAGCAAGTTATATTTATTTGTGATATCAATCTCCTAATTAGATAATGTACCAAAGTAATAATAAAATCTTTCTCTATTTCTCCAGTAATGTAGGCAATGTTTTTATCTAATCTAGATATATAAAAATGTGTTCAATCATCGTGATTATGATTATTTTGTCGTTGGAAAGGCATTGTGCTAGACTGGCCTCAAACAAAGAATTATTTTCCCCTTATCATGTCAAATGATCTTGGCTTCTGAATACTTAGAGATTTTGCATGCCGGTTCGAAATGTTCATAATTTGGTTTACTTCTTATGAATAATTATCTAATTGGTCCACTCCTGAAACCACTTCCTAAAAAGTCGACTTAAAACGTCTATCAGGAGCCATCCATAAATTACGTCACACGAATTTCATGATTTTTGACCCCTCCCCCGTCCTTGTCACAGATGGCCACATTTGTGCAAATTTACATCTAGAGTTGCAAATGTTTTCGAGTTTTTCGTTAATAGTTCAAAGTTCGTGTTTTAACACTTAGATTGTAATATAAATAAATAAATAAATAAATAAATATTGTCAGACAAATTACACAGCGCCATCTAGCCCCAAAGTAAGCGAAGCTTGTGTTATGGGTACTAGACAACTGATAAACTTACGTAAATACATTTTTTTTTTGTAAATACATACTTATGATACATAGAAAACACCCAGACTAAGACAAACAGACATGTTCATGCACACAAAATGTTTGTCCTATGTGGGAATCGAACCCACGAGCGTTGGTGTCGAAGCCGCGTCATTGACCGCTACGCCACCGAGCTCGTCGATCGTCGTAATAGATTTTGAAATGTCACGTCACGAATTTAGGATCCCTCCCACCCCCTTGTCACACAATATCACACTTCATCGACCCCCTCCCTCCCCCTTAAGGTGTGACGTAATTTATGGATGGCCACTCATCACCAACAAATTGCATCCATTGTTGGACTTAGACTCTTTGCTTGTGTATGTAACAATTATTGTCTAATATTGTGATGTTATAAACATATTTTACCTACTCTCATACTGAAATTTAGAGATTAAAAAACTAAATACTGAATCTTAATGTCAGTCTTTTACGCACAATTAAGCCATCAATATAAATTTAAAAAGTAACTGTTCGATACAGCTCTTTATGGACAACTGTATCGAAAAATAACTTTTTTCTATTTCGATACACCTTCAGCCCTGGGTTCTGCTATATTAATTAAGCAGGTTGCAATGCAAATGCATTGCAACTTTGCAAAAATTTTCTACATAATCTGTGAACGCGGCGCCGCGATGCTCGATCTGCAAATGGATTTATAAGTAAGAAATAAAGCTGTTAAATTAACTTCAAGGTTTTATTTAAAATATTATTATCATCTATTTCATTAGATTATATAAAGTAGTGTATGAAACTGCACATAATTCAATTCTTTCTTTCTATCTTATGTACGAGTATATTGCTTATTGTTATTCATAATAGTACTGATAGTAATCCGTTTGGCACGAATATTGAGGTTGTCTAAAAGAACTCCTTAGATAACATACCGCTGTAGATAACACCGACTGTGGCATTTCCGTTTATTCATAGCGATTATTGTATTTATATTGATGCTGTAATTGTTTATTGTGTTTATATAATCGAGAAATATATGCGCAAAATTATTGCGTATTAAGTTTTTGATTATTTTGCGTGCCTTATTTATAATAACTGAATAGAATGATTGATGCATTATTACGCTATCACTGCCTCTTCGGAGTTGGTAAAAGTGAAACCTCTCATCAAATCTTTGATTTTGGGGAAAATACAGAAATCACAGGGTGCTAGGTCGGGGCTGTGTAGGATGGGTGACGAGTTGTACTTTTTCGGAAGCTAAAAATGACTTTGTTTTGTTGGCCATGTGTGAAAAAGCGTTGTAGAGCGTGATATTTTATGATGATAGTTTAAGGTCTGGAGAGTGATAACCTACATTTTATTCCGAAAAACACCTTTTTCCCATGGGAAAATAATTGAATAGATTGCTTATTCATATTAATGAATACGCGACTCTATTTCAAATGGAGTAGAGTCGCTTATTCATTGGTATGAATAAGCAATCTATTCAATTATTGAATCGCAATAAGAGATGGTGATAAGGGGGCAGGTCTCAGATCTTGATTTTAACTAAACAGAAAATTAGTCGTTAATTTGTCGAAATTTCTCGCCAAAGGAGAAAATTTGTCGCTCTCCCGTCAAAGAGCTATAAGGTTTTTTTTTGTGGCAGTGCCGAATTACGCCTTATTTCGTCACATCCTCATAAAACTACATCACTTAGCGAAAATCTGAATTCACCCAGATGTTCCCTTGAATTTGTCGCAAATAAAACACAACTGTATACATATAACTCGATGCGTAATTAAAAAGTTACACGTGTATTATTTTCGATTAAACGAGCAGTTGTTCTATATCAGCATCATCATCAGCCTGTATCTAGTCTCTGCTGGATATAGGTCATTCCCAATGCTTTCTACGATTTATGCGATCCTGCGCTTTCCGCATCCAACCGCCACCAGCCACCTCTTTGAGGCCGCCGGCCTATCTAAACAGACGGCGCCATACGCTTCGTCGCCTCATATTGCAGATTGGGGTAGTAAAGTCCTACATGGCCTCCACTGTATTTCTATATACATGGGTCACACTAGAAGTTTTGCGTACCTTAAAAAAACAACATGTTATAACCAAAATATTATGTTTATTGCTTTTCAAAATACTCTCCTTTACATTTTAAACATTTTTCATGCGATCGAACCATTTTTTAAAATACCACAGATCACAAAGGACCACAGATCTGAAGGCATGTTTTTTACGTGCTGATTGAACGCTATCACTGCCTCTTCGGAGTTGGTAAAAGTGAAACCTCTCATCAAATCTTTGATTTTGGAGAAAATACAGAAATCACAGGGTGCTAGGTCGGGGCTGTGCAGGATGGGTGACGAGTTGTACTTTTTCGGAATCTAAAAATGACTTTGTTTTGTTGGCCGTGTGTGAAGAAGCGTTATCGAGCGTGATATTTTATGGTGATAGTTTAAGGTCTGGAGAGTGACATAACCTATATTTTATTCCGAAAAACACCTTTTTCCCATGGGAAAATAAAAAAAAATAGTAATGAGCACGTGGGTCACGGGTAACTGCTAGTCTTCCATAATTTTGTATGGTATAATATTTTAATCGCCTGTCTAACTTGTAAATTAATTTTAAATTAATATTTAGTGTAATACTTTAATCGCCTCTGTAACTTGTAAATTAATTTTAAATTAATATTTGGTGTAATATTTTAATCGCCTCTGTAACTTGTAAATTAATTTTAAATTAATATTTAAAATTGTTTTTTTCACCTAATGAAATCACATGAGCCGAAGGCGAATGTGATAATAGACCACACGAGTATTTTAAGACCTAATTATGTGCAGTTTCATACAATACTTTATCTAATCTCATGAAATAGATGACAATAATATTTTAATTAAAACCATGAAGTTAATTTAACAGCTTTATTTCTTTCATATAAATCCATTTGCAGATGGAGCATGCGTGGTGCGCATGCGCGACGCGCCGCGCGGCGCCGCGTTCACAGATTATGTAGAAAAAAATTGCAAAGACGCAACGCATTTGCATTGCAACCTGTTTAAAATACCTGTATCCAGGGCTGAAACTGTTTCGAAATGGAAAAAAAGTCATTTTTCGATACAGTTGTCCATAGAAGAGCTGTATCGAAAAATAACTTTTTAAATTTATTTTGATTGCTTGTGCGTAAAAGACTGACATTAAGATTCTGTGTTTAGTTTTTTAATGTGTAAATTTCAGTATGAGATTAGATAAATGTCTTTAATGTACAAAAAAAGTTGCAGTATCTTATATATTAAATATACTGTAATAAAACTACTAACAAAAACTACTATATAATATACTAGGTGTATGAGTAGGTTTAACATACGCGATTGTAAGTCAAAATTAGTATATGTAAGTATATATTTTCTTACAAAAGTTTAAACAATAACTTTTTTTCAAATGTTCAATAGTCTTCCCTTATCAATATATTTATTATGTTAATATCTTACCCTCTTACGTAAAAATCACACAAAAATCGATCGCGGTAAATCCCGTATGTACAATGGTTAAAAAGATAAGCGGTGAGCCCTTTACGCCCCAAAAAGGTATAGTGGTGAGCCCTTAACGCCCCAAAAAGATGTTACTCGATCATTTACTGTATAACTGGCAGTAGCAGAACTATCAGCGTTTTGTTCTTTATGTAGCTGAGCTATTTTGTGTTACTGCGGGACATATGATTCTTTTTGTGTTTTTTTTTAACACTATATTTCACTTAAGTTTATAAGTAATTATTATAAGACTGGAAATAACTAATTATGTGTGTGCTGGAGATACAAATAAATGTTTCATTCGTTCATTACGCCTCCACGGTTTCAATCGACTGGCGTCCAAACCCTTGTCTCCGTTTTGTTTTTTTATCATTTTTTTATCAATGTCGACGTTAATTTATAACCATGACGTATGAAATCCTCGTGATGACGTTCATCTACCAGTTATCAGCTGAGATTATCACTGTCCAAATGAAAGAACTCAGTCAATTGGAATACCCCAACCAATTTATTTTCTAAAACATGGTTGTCTGTAAAGTCTGTTTACGGACGATAATTTTACGCGTTAACGTCATAAGAAAACATCGGTCGTTTGAGTGGAAGAGAGATAGATGCGTCACAAGCCGAACGCTTAGGCCGATCGTGCCTCTCTAGCGCTTGTTCCGCGCTCTCGCTTGCACGCTCGGCTCAAGCGGAACATGACAATAAGTCATGCTTTTTCGTGCATGCAGCCGGCGTTCATCGCTATTGTCATGTTCCGCTTGAGCCGAGCGTGCAAGCGAGAGCGATAAGACGTTATCACGTAGATGTTTAGTAAGCAGTAATAAATATAAATAATAAATATTTCTGGACATTTACACAGTGCCATCTAGTCCCAAATTAAGCGCAAACCTTGTACTATGGGTGCTAGATAACTGATGAATGTACTTAAGTACATATTTTTCTGTAAGTACATACGTATAATACATAGAAAACACCAACACCAAGACAAACAGACATATTTATTTATGCACACAAAGGTTTGTCTTGTGCGGGGATCGAACCCGCGACCTCGTATAAGTAGGATAAGTGCAAAAATGATGATGTTAACTATATGAAAAGTATAATCTGGTATATGAGAGGATCACCATGATCTTTAGAGCCAAAGCCAACGTCACCTGCACGTGGTGCACCCTGCCGACTACCGAAAGAGCCTCTGGCAAAAGAGAGGTAGGGTACAGTGTATTTGTAAGCTGCCCGACTGGGGAAGTACCTCCACCTCACAGAATACCGCAGCCAAATAACAATTCCCATGAGGTTTGTTGTATTCCTGTGAGTGAATGAGGTCACTAGAAAGGAAGGGTTGCTGCGTTGGCAGCGTAGGTGGCAGCGCGTGAGCGATGTTTCATATTGCAAGCGTTAATATGGCTACGGTAACCGCTTTACATCAGAACAAGATTTATATATCTATATATATTATATAACTAGACGATCCCGGTGGTCGAATGGCTAGCAGTAGCTACTTTGACTCCGAGGTCGCGGGTTCGATTCCCGCACAAGACAAACATTTGTGTGCATGAACATGTATGTTTGCCTTAGTCCGGGTGTTTTCTTTGTATTATATGTATGTATTTGTGTGGAGGTGGAGGTACTTCCCCAGTCGGGCAGCTTACAAATACGCTGTACACTACCTCTCTTTTGCCAGAGGCTCGTTCGCTATTCGGCAGGATGCACCACGTGCAGGTGACGTTTGGCTTTGGTTCAAAGATGGTGATGAACCACTTACACCCCAAAGTCTAGTACAGTGTTCGCAAAGTGTGTGCCGCGGCACACTGGTGTGCCGTGGTCATTAGTTGGTGTGCCTCGGAAAAATAAAGTTATCTCAAATAGCTATATATATAGACGGACGGAAGAAAAATTCTTACACAAATTAAAACTGACTTTTCATTTACAGTGTACTTCCAAAAATTTTCGTTTTCCGAGATGTACCTAGGGTTGCCAACCATACTGTTAAAAACAGTATTATACTGTTTTCTATGCTTTAATACTGTTGAAAAAAAATTGGTTGCCTGTAAAGTCGGTATACGGGCGAAAGTTTTACGTGACAACGACTTTGAGTGGTAAAATATTTTCGAGTGGAAGGGACGCATGCCTTTCACTTTTTATGTCTGTCTCTCTCGCTCTTAGAAGGGACGCGTGCCTTTCACTCGCTCTCATTGTAAGCGCATAACGTGAGCCAGTTTCTTGAAGTGTCACCAATTTATAAGACGTTGTCACGTCAAAAACTTAATTTGACCATAGCACTGTTTATTGTACTGCTCCGCATGCACTGGGCCTGTTTGTTTTACTACGCAGCTTTTAATATTCTGTTTTTCTTGTAAAAAAAAAAGTTGGCAACCCTAAGGTACATCACCTTAAACACGAAGTTTTGTTTGCGGAAAACAAGTCTGGTACCAATAGTACAAGCTTTGCTTAGTTTGGGACTAGATAAATAATAAATAAATAAATATTCCTGGACAATTTACACAGCGCCATCTAGTCCCAAATTAAGCGAAAAGCTTGTACTATTGGTACTAGATAACTGATATAATTCTTAAATACATTTTTTTTGTAAATATACATATAATACATAGAAAACGCCCAGACCGAGACAAACAGACATGTTCATGCACACAAATGTTTGTCTCGTGCGGGGATCGAACCCGCGACCTCGGAGTTAAGTGGCCATTGCTAACCATTCGACCACCGAGCTCGTCAAGATGATGTGTAATTCGTCCAAGAAAAAAAAATACTGCAACACGGATCTATGGATTGATATGTATGTATCTAATGACGAGCTCGGTGGCGTAGCGGTCAATGACGCGGCTTCGACACCAACGCTCATGGGTTCGATTCTCGCACAAGACAAACATTTGTCTGTTTGTCTTGGTCTGGGTGTTTTCTATGTATTATAAGAATGTGTGTACAAAAAAAATGTATTTAAGTACAACTATCAGTTGTCTAGTAACCATAACACAAGCTTTGCGCTTAATTTGAAACTAGATGGCGCTGTGTAAATTGTCCAGAAATATTTATTTATTTATTTAATACTCAATACAGCTTCAAAAATTTAAAAATAATACGAATATGCATTAGAACATACGACTTTAAATCGGAACGGAGGCCCACCACACATTCCCACCACTGTGTCTCCTGTGTAGCCAGGATTAACAGCGGCGACCAACAAAAAAGGCAATGAGCAATGAAGTCCATTGCATTCCTGGGGGTAAAAGTACGGCTGCCTTGTAACCCACAACGAATTTAATCAGAAGAAATTAGTAGGAGTAAGAAGATTTTGGAGTTTGACTTCCCCTTCTTAACAATTTGAGACTGAAGTAAAATTTATTTAGATCTAATAACTTATATCTCCCTCTGGACATCCGTTCGCCGTTTCCGTAACTCTCTCGTCACGCATTCACCAGCTTACTGTCCAAGTCCAGCGTGCGTAAAGAAGTTATACTTCAAAAAATTCAATGGAGGTAAGCTACATTTGTCAGTTACGACCTGTCATCACAAATTACGATAAAGGCGAGGTGAGCCAGCGCTAGAAGCAATATGACAATTACATTATAACAACAAATAACGAGACTCTGGCGAGCGCCCTACTGATCGAAAATCAATTGAATAATCGATTAAAATTTTTAAAGATGTAATAAAAAAAAATCTATCGGGTATAATACCTCCAGTTATTTAAGACCTTTTTTTTAGTACATGACTTCTAATGTCAAATTACTTATTTTAAGAATAAAACCGAAAATAGAAGATAAAATGACACGAAAAGAGGTAACTTTGTGAATTTATTTTATCGATTCAACTTCATCAAATCTAGTATATATCCTCAACAATATCAATATAATTTTCCTTGATTTAAATTCTCTGTTTATTACTTCAAAGATGAATTCTAAATTGTGGATTTTGCAGTACCACTGGTACCACCAGTATACGCCAGAAAATAATGACATGTGCCACAAAAAATACTAAATGAACCACATAAATAGTAGGTTAGGTAGGTATGGTATGTTTAACATATTCAAAGATAGATTAATTATATCCAAACAACGTCTGACACAATTTAAAAGAAATGTATACTGTATGTCAATAAGAATTTATAATCATTTACCTGACAATCTGAAACAGCTTAAATTATCAACGTTTAAAAAGAAATTCAATCTCAATTGACGAATATCTGCGACATAAAATTGTGATTTGATTTATAACATATTAGATAATAATATATTAAATATACAATGTAATAATTGAACGATATATTCACACGCCATATTGGGTAGAATAAGCGAAACTAAAAAGAAAATTAACATGTGTATTTATTACCATATTTTTGTTAATAAACGAATTTTATATTTATCTTATCTTATCTTATAATCTTTAGTCGCCAAGTCAGTATAATAGTCGCCCATTTTCACAATTTTAAATGCTTTGTTTATTACTTACCATATTGATATTCATATTTGATAAAAACTAACCTGATTACACCATCCTATAGTTTTACACTTCACACTTACACTCACTGTCAATACACAATCCGCGGGCGTTTTTCACTTTATAAACTTTACCCCATTAAAGTTTTAGGGTAGAATGCACCCCGATTTAAAATATATATATGTAAAAACGTTTATCCTTGTAATTTTTACGTGCAAGTTGAAAGCATTCGTGTGATTACTGAGAATCGGACGCGTTATCTGATTGATAACGGTTGTGCGATAAAAAAAAATGTACAGATGGTTTGAATGCGACTTTGTGGATACTAGCGAGCTGCCCCGGCTTCAGTCGAGTGATTTGCCTAGAAGAGTGTTTCCCAATTAGTGGTACGCGTACCCCTAGGGGTACTCGAGATTGCATCAAGGGGTACGCGCTGCAATCTCTTAACTAAATTATTAAATCCTTAAAAACAATAATGCAATAACAATTGCCAAAAAAATATTTAATTCAATTAAACGATCAGTAGGTAAGTCGAACGTATGCATCGAGCGCTTGTGTGGCATTAGAATGATGATAATAAATATAAAATACACCTGATTTATTTTTTTATTTAACGTTCCTGCAATAAGGGGTACGCAAGTTTGAGGTCTTTCTTGAAATGGTATGTAGAAAAAACTAATTGGCAAACGCTGGCCTAGAATCATCATCATCATTATTACAACCAAATTACGTCCACTGCTTTAAAAGAGGTATGAATTATTAAGAGATTAAGTTTGTTAGAGAGATTTCATACTTATAATTGACCCTAACGATAGATACAACAAAAGTACAGAGTGTATTTTTTACAGATTATACCACAGTATAAGTAATAGTACTACGTACAGTATGGCCACTCCCTGCCGCTGTCTCGTGTCGACCTCACCTCCCCTCTGAGACAAATAGGGAACTGTTTGTATGGCGCCGCACGCACACACGCTCAAACCCGCTCTGCACAGACGTCATTGTTTATGTAGTAGTTACCGACGCGACATTTGTATGGAGTGACCGGGGTGTGATTATACAGAAAATATTTGAATGCAGTTTTCTTTGTTTTCAAAAATAAAGGAATGTTTTCTTTGAGTAAAATTTTCTATCTACAGTATTAAGAGTACTTTCCCTCTATTGGAATTAGAAAATTCCTACTTTCCATCCTTTCCGGTACTAACTTCTTGAGTTTCGGCTATAGTTTTTCTCTAAAGTCCCTGTATCTATGGGTTTTTCTCAGAAGGTTTGACGTTACAAGTGAGGACGGTGAATGCTTCTTCGTCTATTGTATTCACAAATTGAGAATTCCTGCGCTTTAATGCTTCCAAAGTCGCCATTAATTAGACGTAAGCCGCCCAGACTTGTAACTTGTAACAGACTGGCATTAGAAAATTCCACCCTGTATAAATAAATATATAATAATGTGACGAGCTCGGTGGTCGAATGGTTAGCAATGGCCACTTTGGCTCCGTGGCTTGGCTTTGGCTTGTGATTCCCGCACAGGACAAATATTTGTATGCATGAACATGTCTGTTTGTCTTGGTCTGGGTTCTATGTGTTATATTGTATGTAAATATTTACAAAAAAATGTATTTGAGTATAATATCAGTTATCTAGTACCCATAGTACAAACTTTGCGCTTAATTTGGGACTAGATGGCGCTGTGTAAATTGTCCAGAAATATTTATTTATTTATTGTTTATTTCCAAGTCTAATGAATTTATGACAAATAAATAAAATAAATATTCCTGGACAAATTACCCACTGCCATCTAGTCTCAAACTAAGCAAAGCTTGTACTATGGATACTAGATAACTGATATTATACTTAAATGTACTGATTTAATTTGTTTATACATTTCATAATTAATAAATTATACATAATAATCTACATATGTAAACTACTTACTAATAATTAAAATAAAAACTAAATATGGCTAACTATATATACAAACAAAACGGAAATAAAAAAACTAATTAAAAGTAATAAAATATAGTGATCTAAATGGCGTCAAAGGGTAAAGTGGCCAGCCCCCCTAGCCAATGTAATTCGTACCGTAACGAACGTTAGATAGATCACGTGACATTTGTCATAATCGAACATTTTAGTGTGAATCTCACGTGATCTATCTAACGTTCGTTACGCTACGAACTTGGCTAGGGGGGCTGAACTGAAGGCTGGCGTGGCATGCTGCTTGCCACGCTGCTGGATGGCAATGCTTATTCGCTGAGCGAGAAATAGGCCAGCCAGCCCCCTTACCACCAACTCTATTTCAAATTAAATAGAGTCGCTATTCATTGGTATGAATAAGCATTCTATTCAGTTATTGAATCGCAATAAGAGTTGGTGGTAAGGGGGCTGGACGCGAGAAGAATTGACCAAACTATTAAGTATAAGGTATTTTTATTTATATCTAAATTGCATAATTTGAATGTAGTATGCCCCGATATCGTTTTAAATAATAAAATCATTCCTGTCTCTTCCACCGTTAAAAACTTGGGCATAATTTTCGATCAAACCCTGTCTTGGGCCCCACACATAAGCGAAGTTAGCCGCAGGGTTTTTGCCTCTCTCCACTCCTTGAGACGACTTCAAGCATTTCTCCCTGTCAACACCAAGGCACTATTGGCACGTAGTCTTCTCCTTCCACTCATTGATTATGGGGATGTGGCTTTTTTGGACCCTTCGGAAGAATTAGTTAATAAGCTAGAACGTATCCAAAATATGTGTATTAGGTTTGTCTTTGGATTGCGTAAATCGGATCATATTTCGGAATTCCGCGCGCGCCTGGATATACTACCAGTAAGACAACGGAGAATCCTTCATATCCTTTCCTTTCTTTATCATCTTCTATTTAATCCCACGGCTCCTTACTATCTACGTCAACGTTTTGAATTTCGCACTATTGATGATCGTCTTAGATCTTGCAACACTCCTTTATTGAATATTCCTGTCCCAAACTCCTACTCCTACACTAAATCCTTTACTGTGCAAGCAGCTCGTTTATGGAATTCGCTCCCGCTTAATGTGATGATGTCGCAAAGTATCGCATCGTTCAAGCTGCACCTGAGGAAGCATCTGGACGGTGCATCTAATGCTTCGTGTATTTAGTATGTTAAGTCTATTCTTAATTAATGTTACATTATTATTTTTTGTTTTATCGTTACCATGTAAGCGTATTGTACCTAAGTTCGCCATGTTACATAATGTTTTCCTTTTAAATATTAAATGGTTGGCTGGAAGAAATCCCATGTGGGATAAGTCCGCCATTGTACATGTAACTATCCTATTTTTATATCATGTTTGTATTTTTTGTGTACAATAAAGATTTTACAACAACAACAACAAACGTTTGGAGATACTTGAATACATTTTTTTTTAATTACATACGTATAATACATAGTCTGGCCGTGTGTAGAAAGAATCACTCCGGCTCTTCCCGTGGATGTCGTACAAGGCGACTAAAAGAAATACATTATCAAAGATCAGGCCACCCCAACCCGTCAGCCAGCGTGGGGAGTGTAGGCCAAATCCTCCTTCTGTCTGGGACGGACTAGAGAGGGTCGTGCTCCTGTAGTGGAGACTGACATGACCTGATGATGAATACATAGTCTATATAAATGCTGTTTGTATACCTTCTGTTATATTTACACTGTGTCTACATATCTGTACTGTGATGCGATATAAATATTCGTTTATCTCCATAAATACGTAAAGATAACATTCGGTATGAAGAATGTGATGCTTGGATCTGGTGTTGTCATATTTTGATGGTTAAAGCGATCAACTGATAAGGAATATCTATTGTAATATTATGAAATACTTCAAGGAAGCGTAACTTGAAATTTAAATAATCTTATACATTAGTTTTGCGTTGAATGCCCTCCTAGATCAAGGGTTACCGGGCGCTTTCCACGAAATACGATCCTCCGCCTTCCGTATCCCGCCGCATTCTTAAGGTCGTCTGACCATCTAGGCTGCTCAATTATTTTTGGATGTGGGTCATATCATAATTTAGATTTCTTGTCATCCCTCCGGCATTAACTTTAAGTTTATCAATTTTTATTAGTGGTCCATATAGGTCGTGGAGACAGCCCAGGGGGGGGTCATGACCCCCTTGACCCTCCCCCTGGATCCGCCCTTGCCTCCGACCATCTATATAGGCCTGATATTCCATGTCACATCGAAGCGATCATCACTTACATCCATCTAGGGGTGTAAGTGGTTCATCAACATCTTTGAACCAAAGCCAACTTCACCTGCATGCGGTGCACCCTGCTGACTGACAAACGAAGTTCTGGCGAAAAGAAAGGTAGGGACCGTAATTGTAAGCTACCCGACTGGGGATTGTACTTCCACCTCACAGAATACCGCAGCCAAATAACAATTCCCTTGAGGATTGTTGTGTTCCTGCGAGTGAGTGAGGTCACCAGAAAGGAAGGAGATGCTGCATCGGCAGCGGGGGTGGCGGCGCGCGAGCGATATTTTATGTTGCGAGCGTTAATATCGCTATGATGACCGCTTTACATCAGAGGCGGGCCGTATGCTTGTCTGCCACCCGACGTAGTATAAAAAAAAACCGAATATCTAAGAACAGAGTGCCTTGTTTTAATTGTTCCATATTTGTTCCTTGTTTCAGGAAATGCCCCACCAGGCAGGTGTTCGTGAGAGGAGGCAGGTCTCACTGTATAGACGCGTGTAATACTGAAACCATGTGTGGTGAAGTCAGAGTGCCTGAAAACCATTTGAATGTAAGTACTTGACTGTTGAAGATCTCAAGCTTACAGACGGTAAAGAGGGAGGTTGCCACATGCCTTCTGTAGGCTAGCTTGACACGTTAAAGTTTAATACAGCGCACTCTACAATTACGTGTAGTTATGTTCAACTTTCTACCACCAGAGCGATGGCACATGGGTTGGGTTCAGAGGAGTTATGGACATAAATTATTTGCTATCAAATACGGTGACGGTGTAAGTAGTTCATCAACATCTTTGAACCAAAGCATACCTCACTTGCAGCCCACTGACTGACAAACGAAGCTCTGGCGAAAACAGAGGTAGAGCGTAATTGTAAGCTACCCGATTGGGGAATGTACCTCCACCTCACAGAATACGTTGTTGTATAATATAAGTTGTTGTATCCCTGCGAGTGAGTGAGGTCACCAGCGAGGGTGGCGGCGCGCGAGTGATATTTTATGTTGCGAGCATTAATATGGCTACGGTAACCGCTGCACATCAGGCGAGCCGTATGCTTATCTGCCACTCGACGTAGTATAAAAAACAAATAAATTTCCAACAGTATTAAAACCAAGTTGGTGCATTGTCGTTGTAAAAAAATCCGTGCCCGTAAAATGTAATTTTAAACTATAATATTGTATTAATTAAAAATAAATGCCTTCATCCCTCGGAGTATTAACGTTTACCGCGAATCCGAGCTAAAAATTACCTTTTAACTGTTTCTAACTAATTACAAAATTTTTCTGTGAGCGCACACTTGCGATTGGTCGACAACTTTTTGATGTGATAACGTCTTGAATTGATGAACGCCGAGAGCACGCATGAAAAAGCATGAGCATGACTCATAGTCACGTACAGACTGAATCGAGCGTGCGAGCGAGAGCGTGGAACAAGCGATAGAGAGAATTGAAAAATGTTGACGTTTTGTGCTTAACTGAACATTGGTTAAACGATAGTCAGATGATCTTTCATATTAATAACTACAAAGTTGCTAGCTGTTTCAACAGGAAGTCGACTACTAGAGGCGGTTCATTAATTTTAGTTAAAGATTGCATGTTAGTCAAAGAGCGTGTGGACATTACTCGGCTTTCTGTTGAATGTACTATCGAGATATCTTGTGCCGAGTTAGACAAACATTTAATTATATGTGTATATAGACCCCCAAATAGTGTGTACAAAATATTCGAGGAAGTCATGGAGGATGTATTAAAGTTAGCATTTAAAAGTAATAAGAACCTAATTGTTTGTGGTGATTTCAACATTGATTTGCTTGTTGATAGTACTGTTAAATCAAATTTTTTAAATTTATTTAAATCTTTTAACTTGCATAACTTATTTCTTGAGCCCACGCGAATTACTCCAACCTCCGCTACCTGTCTGGATAATGTCTTCTGTAATTCGGAGTACTTAAATAAATGTATAATTAATGACTTACCTTCAGATCACTCTGGACAGTTAGTCGTATTCAATAACGTAGTTGTGGAAAAAACCAAACTTATTTCGTTCAGACCAATTACTGGTAGTAAAATATCAAAATTCAAAAATGTTTTGAAGGATAAGTTGCCACTAATAGTATACACGGAAAATGATCCTAACAAACTATATGGTGATCTTTTTAATGTAATGTCTGAAGAATTTAATAACATATTTGAACAAAAAGTGGTTAAAGTCAGAAACAATATTAAATTTTGTGAATGGGCTACCAAAGGTATTTATAAAAGTCGAGATACACTATATGATTTGTATGCTCAAAAATCGTATAGACGGGATGGCAATTTTACAGAACACGTTAGACAGTATTCCAAAATCTTCAAGAAAGTCTGTAAGGTAGCCAAGTCTAACTACATAAATAATAAAATTAAAAATTCTACCAACAAGTGTAAAACTGTTTGGAACATTGTCAACAAAGAGACTGGCAAAATAAAAGTTAAAGAAAACGACTACACTTTGAAATGTAATAATAATATATTAACTTCAAATTAAGATGTTGCTAATGCATTTGGAAACTTTTTTACCAATGTTCCCATTGATACGACTGCCTCTCTCAATTCATCAGCCTCAGAATCCATAAGATTACTTGAGGATAATGTACAGCCCTGTGAGCATGCATTTAAATTTTGTCACATTACCCCAGATGACATTATTCGAACATTCAAACATTTAAATATTAAGAAATCTGAGGATCTCTGGGGAATGTCCACTCAAATTGTTCTTCCTATTTTGGATACTGTTGCTGCTCACCTGGCTATAGTTTTTAATGAAAGTATAGAGAGTGGTATTTTCCCAGATTTAATGAAACTTGGCAAACTTATACCTTTATTTAAATCAGGAGATAATCGTGAGCCTGGGAATTACAGACCAATCTCTATTCTGCCAGTATTGAGTAAAGTGTTTGAAAAGATCATGTCAAATCAGCTGCTCGCACATCATAATAAGTTCCACATTCTACATAAGAAGCAATACGGGTTCACCGCCGGAATGTCCACTACAGACGCAGGAATCGCGCTCGTGAAATACATATTTGAGGCTTGGGAGACGTCTCAGGACGCTATCGGTGTGTTTTGCGACCTCTCCAAAGCATTTGATTGTGTTGATCATCAGACACTGCTGCTCAAATTAAATCATTATGGTATTAAAGAGAAGGCTTTTCAAATGGTAGAATCATACCTTAGTAATAGAACTCAAACGGTGGATGTAAATGGCACAAAATCAAATGCATTTGAGGTAAAAATGGGCGTGCCCCAGGGTTCAATTTTGGGTCCTCTCCTATTCTTGGTATACATCAATGATTTGCCTGATTTGGTAGAAAAATTTGCCAACGTAGTACTGTTTGCCGACGATACCTCACTTATTTTTAAAGTTGCTAGGTATAAAGACAAAATTGATGATGTTAATAATGCTCTTTCTGCAATTTTGAACTGGTTTACTACAAATAATCTCCTTCTTAACTCATACAAAACTAAATGTATTAAATTCACGTTACCCAATGTCAGGCAAGTCCATGCTGATGTAGTCATAAAGGACACCACCCTAGTTTATGACAATGATACTGTTTTTCTTGGTATTACCATTGACTCAAAGTTGCAATGGGGCCCTCATATAATGAAACTAGCTCGCAGACTCAGTTCCGCAGCTTATGCGGTTAGGAGAATAAGACAGATAGCGGACGAGACAACTGCTAGGCTCGTTTATTTTAGTTATTTCCATAGCATTATGTCATATGGCATATTGCTTTGGGGTAAAGCCGCTGACATTGATAAAATTTTTGTATTACAAAAGAGAGCCATTAGATCAATTTACAATTTGGGTTCTAGGGATTCACTCCGTGAGTTATTTAAGGAGATAAACATCCTCACTGTCGCTTCTCAATATATTTATGTAAATATTATGTACGTCCGTAAAAATATTTCGAATTTTACAAAAGTATGTGATATAACTAATGTGAACTTGCGGAACAAAAACAAATTGGTTATTCCAAAACATAGACTGGGGAAGGTCAATAATTCGTTTGTCGTAAATTGCATCCGCTACTACAATAAGTTGCCGGAGTCGGTCCTGATTTTACCCGACACTAAATTCAAACAGCTTATTAAGACCACCTTATGTAAAAAGGCTTACTACAGGACCGACGATTACCTTAATGATAAAAATGTATGGCAAATTCTCGGCACAGGATGTGAAGCACAGGCGTCTTATCTTTACAAGTAGTATTGTGGATATACATATTTAGACTTTAAACAATATGTATATACACTCTATACTATGATTTTTTTATATTTTTATTTTTTTTACTATTTTATTTTACTTAAAATTTTTTTTTTCTCTTATTTTGGTCGTATACCATTTTTCTTTTTATTGTATTATGATAATATTGTATGACTATTTAAAAAAAAAAAAAGACCTATATTGACAGAGTTTCTTTCGGCATTTCTTCTCGTCAATGGTCATTCCGAAATGCTGGTAGATAAAAAAATATACCTAATTGTAAAAGACGTGTCTAAGTGCCCGCGAGGGCCCACAGAATGAAGAATTTTGACTTTGACTTTGACTTAGAGGCACGATCGGCGTAAGCGTTTGACTTGTGACGCAAGATGCGTCTCTCTTCCACCCCATCGGCCGATGTTTTCTTATGACGTTATCACGTAAAATTATCGTCCGTAAACCGACTTTACAGAAATCAATTAAATATATATATATATATATATATATATATATATATATATATATATATATATATATATATATATATATATATATATATATATATATATATATATATATATATATATATATATATATATATATATCTGTTGTATATTGTTGTCCAATAACCACAATATGCCAAAGCGCTAACTTTCTTTAAGTGTAAGCTGAGTTTAATAAGACACTCTTGCGATTAGTCGCATGATCGCAGATTTCAGTCGTAATTGTGTGTTATTGTTTTCCCGACAGCGTTAATTGGGACTCGTCCGTCGTAAATAATTAAAACAATATTGCTTCGTAACCTTTAAAATGTTTTTTTCGTTATTACTTTATTATAAGAAATATCCTTGATTATCGTAAAATATTTCGTTATTATAATAGTATTAAAAATATACTACTATTATAAACCATGACTGGAATTCGTTTTTTTAAAAAGAAAAATGGATCACGTATTCGTATAACAAAACCGTTATAATCAACAAGAGGTAATTAATGATTTAAATAATTAACTAGCACAAGAATAATGCTAAGAGAACTGTCCATCACGCTCGAATGTCGCTGCCCAAGTGAAGTGACGATGGCTCGGCCGCTCTCGGCTCGCCTCACCCCACTGCCGGCTTGCCGGAAGTCACGTGACTCGCTGTAGTCATGCTTCATTTTCATTAATTGTTAACACGGCCTCTCCTGACTGCGAGGCGTGCTCGACCGCATGATCTTGGGGAAGCACCTCTTCGGGCTGTAGGAGACTACCAGCAGAGTCACCATTTTCTGAAATATACGTTTTGTTACAAAATTGCAAAAAACATCAAACGGTCTATTGGTTTCATTATACGATCGTAAGTGTGCACTCAAACCATCGCATGTAAAACTATGAGCCAAGTTTAGAAGGCGTTTCAAATTAATGTATGAATCTATTCGTTACATCAATCTCTATCGCAGGGCGATATTACTTTAAGACCAAACTTATTTATTGTACTATTGGGCCACTATTATAGTAAGAGAAGGAAAATAATAACATTAACATGATATCACAAATGTCAGAGCTCCGGATCTCTAGCATTTGTGCGCATAACAAACGCATTTAGTTTTGTAATGCAATCGCTATGCCCCGTACAACTCCATAGTCAGTCCATGACAGTACCACGCAAACTCAAGAATCAGGCTGTGGTAGTATCACGCAGACCTAAAAATATACCGTCAGTCCATGGCGAAGCCACGCAGACATGCTAAATTGTCAGTCCATGGCAGCGCCACACAGACATGCTTGTTGTCAGTCCATGGCAGCGCCACGCAGACATGTACGGTCTTCAGTTCACCGCCACCCAAAAACGCACCGCACGCGTCCGGCGCCCATTCATCGCGCCACTGGACAATGTGTTCAGCAGCATCTGCCGTGCGCGCTTCTCGGTGAAGCCCGCTATCGGCTCCAACTCATAGCGGCGATGTAGAAGCTCTCCGACTACTCGGCACGGGTCTTTCATACTGAAATCAGTTTAACGGAACTCTGAGTCTTGCTAACAATAACAAAATCTCTCATTGCATAAATTCGCAGGTTCTTCCGCGTCGTTTCCACTCGACCCCATGTAGTCATTGATTCGCTTTTCAATGACTTTGAAACCCGTTGTTTCCAAAGGCTTCTTAAAAAGCTCCCTTCAATCACCTTCAATATCAATCAAGAAGTGAAATTTTAGTAGTTGAAATATCACCATGCATCGGTTTCGAGATGCATACAATTCAAGCCTTATCCCTTGTTGAATCGTATACGACCCATCTTAATGATGTAATGCGAATTAAAGCTATTCAAATATTTAACAAACTCCAAAACAACCAGTACCTAATAGTAAATTTACTACAGCTCTTAAGTTCACTGGTACTCGGCCGTACCTGACCTTGACTTACAATAACTGATACAATAGAAGTGCATAAGTACTTTAACTGACTGTACATATTTACTACAGCTCTTAACTTCACTAGTACTAAGAATTTCGCCTGAATTCATTT
Source organism: Hypsopygia costalis (assembly GCA_937001555.2). NCBI lineage: Eukaryota > Metazoa > Arthropoda > Insecta > Lepidoptera > Pyralidae > Hypsopygia > Hypsopygia costalis. The sequence continues at coordinate 5,891,401 of OW443355.2, forward strand.
GATTGCAAAAATCTACCGTCATCTAGACGTTGTTTACGTAATAGAATTACTAGGCGTATGCTTATTTTTTTTTGACAAAAAAATATTCTTTGGGCGGTGTACGCAACATATTAGATGCGGAAATCAATTCGTCACTTAGGGGCTAAGATTACGCAACATACTAGATGCGGAAATCAATTCGTCACTTAGTCCCTGTACTATACGCAGTCGAAGTAACGATCGACGGGCGTAATTGGCGTATGTGGAATAACTATCCGAATTGATACACATCACCTCAAATAAAATATTGGCGTTATCGGGTGTTTTCGGACACAAAGGTTTGCACTCATAATCGCCCCAATTGTTTAGGCATTTAGTTCTACGGTTAGACAGACGGTCAACTTCATTGTGCAAACTAGGATAAAAATATTGGTTGGATCTCACCGAGGTATTGATGAAACGAATAGCATCCACGAGATTATTCGTGACCCCAAGCGGCATGCTCGCATCGCTGACGGCCTGCTCGGAGATGGACTCCGCAGCACGGGTAGGCTCTGCGGGCGCCTCGCTCGGCAGCACCGGGGCGGCAGGGATGCTGGTGGCGGGCCGACGCGTGTCCGTCGTCTCGACAGGGACGACGCTCGGCATCGTGTACGGGCCGCTGGCCGGCACGATGCCTCGCACCGCGTGCCAGATGCACGCTGAGACGGCGACTCGCGCTGTGAGCTCGCTGCACGCGGTGGCAGCGCCGTGCGGGCTGCTGGCCGGCACGATGATTCGCGCCATGTGCCAGATGCACGCTGAGACGGCGACTCGCGCCGTGAGCTCGCTGCGTGCGGTGGCAGCGACAACAACTGCGCGCTTAAACTCACGCCGGGAGGCGGTGGTGCGTTCGACACGCTCGGCGAGCGCCGGGCTGGTGGCGTGCGCGGCGAGGACGCCGGACGGCCTGGCAACCGCTTAGGCTGTGTCCCTGCACGCTCCTTCAACGCTCGCATTCGGGATCTTATTGCAGCTATCTCCTGCAGCAGTTCGCTGTCTGGAGTGAGATCCCGGCGTCTGAAATCGCAACGCCGACCCTCGTCCTCATGACGAGATCGGTTACTGTTCGACATCTATGAAAAACCTGTAACTGTCAAAGATAGGGCGGTTAAATGGCAATGAATTCTATCCAACTTCTGATATTACAAACCATGACTGGAATTCGTTTTTTTAAAAAGAAAAATGGATCACGTATTCGTATAACAAAACCGTTATAATCAACAAGAGGTAATTAATGATTTAAATAATTAACTAGCACAAGAATAATGCTAAGAGAACTGTCCATCACGCTCGAATGTCGCTGCCCAAGTGAAGTGACGATGGCTCGGCCGCTCTCGGCTCGCCTCACCCCACTGCCGGCTCGCCGGAAGTCACGTGACTCGCTGTAGTCATGCTTCATTTTCATTAATTGTTAACACTACATATTCTGATTTGGTTGCAACAAGGGAGAATTACCAAGCGTTCAGACAATTTTGCAATTCATATTATTAGAATCGATGTGTTAGGTAAACATCTCAATGTTTTAGGTCCCTAATAGTGTTAGATACTTAAAATCCGCGGTGCACGGCAGTTGAGCTTCACTTGACTAGCCATTTCTTTTAACGCCTTAATTATTTGCCATATTGCTGTCTCTCACATTGCTAAGAGGAGAAGTCAAATTCCAAAAGCTTCTTACTCCTAATAATTTCTCCATATTAAATTCGTTGTGAGTTCCACGGCAGTCGTAGTCTTACCCCCGGGACTGCACTTGGTCATTGCTATTTAAATAATAATTATTGTATAGACAGTTGTTACGGGGAGGTTGATGGCGGCGTTGCGGGTATCAGTCGAACACGCAAGTTAAACAACATCGATCGTAGCCTGTCGATGGGTTTATTTATCTCGAGCTCGTCGAGCTTCGGGGGGTACGGTTAGACATCGGTTCCGGTCAGATGATAGTCGTTAAGCCATGTCAGTGCCTTAGGCAAGGTCGTCGCCAGGCGATGGCCCAGAGGGGGGGCAAGTTGATATGGAGAATGAGAAAAGTATGAATTGTACCTAGGTAAAGTCGAGAACTCATCAAGTTTTTCACTTGTAGTACGAGCCTTACAACTACAGCGATTGTAATAATAACGGTACAGAGTCCAACGTGTAAAGTTTCGTGAGTTCTTGACTGTACAATAAATAAAACTTATAAATAAATAGAATCTCTAGAGGGGGGCAGCTGCCCCTCCCTGCCCCCCTTGGCGATGCCCTTGGCCTTAGGCCGGCTTGAAAACACTGGCCTCCACCAACCCGCAGTTGAGCAGCCTGGTGGAGTATGGTCCCAACAGGGGGATGATTATCGCTTGATGCCAGTTGTTGCAAACTCGGTGCCCTTTTATCGTTTTATTATGCATAAGTACGTAAGCATTAACAAAGAACTATTAAATATTTTGTAAAGCTGTTAATAATTCTACTGTTTTTATTTACTAGCCAAATCTCCATCAAATTACACCTTAACCCTTTTCAAACGCACAGGCCCACTTGTAGCAATCAAATCTTTCTTTGAATATTCGTTTTCATAATCCAATTCGAAATGTAGATTTCTTTCTGTAGTCTTCTCCATACTAGCTCGATCTATATTGTAACCCATATATCTTGTAGTTGCTTCTAACTCGGCTTTACCTTCCGCCATACGATTTTCTGCCTTATTTCGTTTATTTTCATTAGAATCAGATGCGACCGTCTTAAATACATTCTTACTTTTAATTTTAAAGCGATTTTGTTGATGTTTCTTTGTAACATCCATGGTTTTAGGTGCATTTGTATTCGGTTCTAGATTTGGTGATAGTTCATACCACTGCTTTTTAATTTCAGTTTTTTTGTGTCTTAATTCCTTTTCTTGTTCAGTTTTATCGTTTCTTTCTCTATTAAAGTATTTTGATTGCTGTTGGTTTTTGAAATCTGTATGTTTGCTATGTAAATCTTTATTTTTTGCAACAGCTAGCCTTGTCCATTGATTCCTTGTTGTGATTTCGGAATCTTGTTTATGACGGTATCTTTCTTGCGCTGATGATACCTTTTCCTTCTTTTGTCTATTTTTGATTTTAACAGCTTTATTTTCTGGATTATTTATTGGTATATTTTGATCTTGGTAGATAACTTCTGATGATAAATCTTGTACGTTATTTACGTTCATTTCGTTTTCTTTGGAGATTGTATCAATTTTAGCTTTAGCTATAAAATCAGATATTTGTTCAGCAAGTGAATCTGATACAAATTTCTTGGCTATTTTCTTTATGTCTTCAATGTTAGCTGTTAAAAGCATGTAGGACTGGGCTATTTCGGTATTGACGACGAGATTTAAATCTGAAACAGAAAAAAGATTATTTTAAACACCAATATTTTTGCCAGTTTTATTGTGGTTTTATCTACACTTTTGTCAATTCCTTCGAGTCTTATTTTATAGTCTCGACATGATTATATGGTTTACGTTGCTTAACTTGCGTAATCGATTGGACTAACACATCGAGCTCCTTTAATGTGTTAAATAAACAATATACTTTGTGGAAACGAAGGGAAAATGTTGAGCAATTTTTTTTTAGAAAGTTGACGCCATTTCAGATACGGATTTTTAAAACACGGCCTCTTCCAGCGTGTAGTTGAACAGCGTGCTGGAGTACGCCCTATGTCCCTTCAATTGAGGACGGACTCCCGACACTGGGACGAATGGGGTGACAGTGGAATAAAGTGGAATCATAGCCATTAAACATTAATTTATTAATATTTTATCAGTAGTCGCACAGCGAGCGATGGAGAGAGTAATGCTTAGGTTTCTCTAAGGGATCGAATCCGGAACGAAGAAATTGGCCCAACGTGAAGAACCAAAGTGGTCGACATAGCTCTTAGAGTCAGCGAATTGAAGTAGCAGTAGGCTGGCCACATCTGCCAAGTCAGCGATGGCAGATGGGGGAGGAAAGTCCTAGAGTGGAGTCAACGTATGCCTGGGAGGTGTTTTATATGTATATGATGGACCGACGATCTCAAAAATCTGGCGTGTAGCGACTGGATGCGGAAAGCGGAGGATCGCATGCGGTGGAAGGCATTGGGAAAGGCCTATATCCAGCTGTGGGTAGATCATCATCATCAGGTCATTTTAGCCTCCACTACAGGAGCACGACCCTCTCTCGTCCGTCCCAGACAGAAGGAGGATTTGGCCTACACTCCCCACGCTGGCCATACGGGTTGGGGAGGCCTGATCGATGTTTTATAATGTATTTCTCTTAGTCGCCTTGTACGACATCCACGGGGAGAGACGGAGTGATTCCAACCACACGGCCATACAGTGGGTAGAAATTCTTCTCTTGTAACTGGTTATGCAAGTTTAGTTAAGAAGAAGGGGATACAGGCTGATAATGATGATGATAGTCATTAAATATTTGTTATTGACTTACAAATAATACACAGTGAGCCGAATATCAGCATGTTGACGGAAGTTTTGTTACATTTTATACTGCGGATAATATTTTTTTATTGATATTGTATTTGTAATAAAATTTATTACTTATATTTCCTTTAGCAATATTGAGTGTATCGTATTGGACCTTAAAATGTACTTATCTTTTATTGTAACACATCGGGTGGGAAATGACCATTTAGGACCTAGCCTGGTGGTCAATGGCTCGCAAATCCGCAATGGCAACTTTCGACTCCGAGGTCGCGAGTTTGATCCCCGCACTAGACAAACATTTGTGTGCATGAACATGTCTGTTTGCCTTGGTGTGAGTGTTTTATATTATGTATTTTTACAAAAAAAAAAGTGTATTTAAGTATAATGTCAGTTATCTAGTACCCATAGTACAAGCTTTTTGGCGCTAGATGCCGCTTTGTTAAATGTCAAGAAATATTTATTTATTTATTAGTTGCCCGGACAGACTTAGTTCTGTCAGAAGTAAATTTTTTTTTTACTATTTTTCACGCAATTTTTATATTTATTCTTTATTAAAACTTTCCATGTGCCTTATGGAAAATACGAAAAAATAATAAGGCGAATTGGTCGAGCCGTTCTCGGGGTTAGCGCTTAGCATTGGAGTGTAAGTGGTTCATAGACATCTTTGAACCAAAGCCAATTTCACCTGCACGCGGTACACCCTGCTGACTGACAAACGATGCTCTGGCGAAAAGAGAGGTAGGGAGCGTTATTGTAAGCTACCCGACTGGGGAATGTACCTCCACCTCACAGAATACCGCAGCCAAATAACAATTCCCTTGAACCGGTTGTTGTAAACCAGCCAATCGGTCAGGTCACCAGAAAGCTATCCAGTTGTTCCATATTTCGCTTTCCACGAAATACGAAAGAAAGGAGATGCTACGTTGGCAGCGGGGGTGGCGGCGCGCGAGCGATATTTTATGTTGCGAGCGTTAATATGGCTACTGTAACCGCTTCACATCAGGCGGGCCGTTTGCTTGTCTCCCACCCGACGTAGTATAAAAAAAAAGAAAAGGAACATACGAAAAAAAAATTGTTAAATTTGTCTAATTGGTCGAGCCGTCCTCGAGTTTTGCGTTTGGCAACATTAATTTTTATTTAAATAGATTTGTTTATTTATTGTTACAGCCGTGTTATGTATGCAACAGTACGGGACATAACTGCAGGGTGCTGCCCAAGATCAGAACGAAGGTGTTTGATGATGAGATGTCGCCGGAAATCATCGGGAATTCATTGAACGAGGGATTCGAAAGCACTGGTAAGTGATAAGCTGTGGTGTCACAAACCTACCGCCGAAGCTGAAGCCGTTTACCACCGGGTTTTTTTGATTCCATAAATTGGTTTATGAGCGTTTTCACATTATCCGATCCGATATCGGTATCGGGCGCCGATACGATATCGGGGCATTTAAATTGTATGGAATATGTTCCTGTCTTTCACATTGTCCAGCCCGATATCGGATATCGGAGCCGACACCGATATGTTGGCGGCACCATCGGACGCCGTGGGCTGTCGGACGATAATGTTTGTATGTGTGCTGTACGTGTATCTATATTGTCTCTGTGTGTAGTGTAGTTGAAAGTATTTAAAAAACTTTCTAGGTGGGTTTTGTAGCTTGCTAAAAAGAGTATAAAATGCTCCCTCTGAATATCTAATATCTGAATAGCTTCCACAATGGGATGTATCCAGTACTGTATATGGATAGTTTTTTTTTGCGTCTCAAATATGATAGATACAGCAAATAAAGTTTTCTATTATAGTCTGCTATTATGACCTGCCCGCACTAAGCTTTTTTTTTATACTACGTCGGGTGTCAGACAAGCATACGGCCCGCCAGATGTGCAGCGGTTACCTTAGCCATATTAACGCTCGCAACATAAAATATCGCTCACGAGCCGCCACCCCCGCTGCCAAGGCAGCATCTCCTTCCTTTCTGGTGGCCCCACTCACTCGCAGGAACACAACAACTCTCAAGGGAATTGTTATTTGGCTGCGGTATTCTGTGAGGTGGAGGTACATTCCCCAGTTGGGTAGCTTACAATTACGCTCCCTACCTCTCTTTTCGCCAGAGCTTCGTTTGTCAGTCAACAGGGTGCACCGCGTGCAGGTAAAGTTGGCTTTGGTTCAAAGAAGATGATGAACCACTTACACCCCAAAAGCTATCGAGCAAATGGCCGTATCGGAACGATTTTGTCGGAAATATGTGCAAAACAGCACATGGTGTCGGCTGTCGGATATCGGCGGTCGTCGTCCTACACCGATATCGGATCGGATAATGTGAAAACGCTCTTAGGATAAGGTTATTGACAAACATCTTCAGCTTAGTCCGTACCGTAATATAACCTTGATATAAAAATTATATATGAATTTGACATTAAATAACAAGAAATTTCCTTTGGCTATCAGAATTACTTAACCGGACATTTATAATTAATTTAATTTAATTTGCTATTAATCTTGACATTTTGCATGCCTAAAGTGTTGAAAAAGATAGAACATAATGGATCGTTTATTCATACCAACAACTATATTTTGTACCTATTTTTTTAACAAAGTAAATCATTTGATTGAATTTGTAGAGCTCTAGGGTTTCTATCAACTGAGTTAAACTACCAACAATGTCTTCAGTTGTTTCATATTCAAAAAATCAGATGGTAATTCAGTAAAGGCTTCAGATTCGGCGGTAGGGCCTCTGGTCCCGCTGTAAAATGGTGTCTAACATAGTAAGACCACAGCATAATGCTGAGTTGGGTCCAATAGGCTAGACGACATTTTTTTCTTTCGATTTGTTATGTAAGGTCGTCACAATAATATAACTATAGGTGAAAGAATTACTTCGATAGCATAAAAACATTAAAAACTTCTCGAGATATGACAACTTGAAAATCACAATTTTGGACTTTCCCGAAAACGCTCCATGCAAAAGGCTACTGAATTATGACGTCACACTTATGTATTTTGTTACGTTGGGTAGCGTCGCTAATGCAGAGAGACGATTTTTACGCGATTCGTCGTAAAAGGGTAGCGTCGCTAATGCAGAGACTACACAATAGTTGCAACAGTATTCTGAAGTCCATTGCTGCGCGGTTTGACTGTCCAATCCAGTACCACTGGATCAGGATTGCCACAGGGCTAGTAAAATAAATAAATACAGCAATAATCTCTGTACGATACAGAGATTATTGCTGTATTTAAATACAGACTGTATCTTAGTAACAGTACTAATGTAGTCTAAGGCCAAAACTGTTACTAAATCCCATACTAACTAAATTTATGGACTCTGTCTGAAATGTGGTGTGCTGCGCTTTCTCCGAAGTTACTCGCGGCGTGATGCCCTTTAACACTTCCACCCCTGGAGCATATAGCTCTAGCGGCTCCTCTCTGGACGGCCAATGAAGGCAAGCCAGAGAAGAGAGTCCTGCGGGCCTTCTTATGTTTACACTCCGACCGATGAAGACACGCCGGATACGAAGGCCCTGACCGACTCTCTGGAGATTCGGGTCCGTGGTGTCGCTACTCACACAACAGCTCCCCACACAAGCTGCCCTGCGGACATATATTATTATTATTATTATAAAACAGAAATTTGTACGACAGCTATGTGAAATACTGCGTTTATGTAGCTAGTGCCATAACAAAAGATATAGTATTTTTGATTGTTTTTCCAAAGTTAATATTTTTTTTTATAATTTCATTCTTTTAAATTGAACTTTCCCGCTACGCTTTGATCGATCATAGAACAAGTCGGACATAAGTTATTAAAATTTCTATATCGCAGATCGTTCTAGTTTTGTATATTTTATGACACTCATAAGTATTTTTTTATATTTTTTTATCATTGTCGTCTAGCCTATTTCTGGCATCATGCAGCACTATTGTTTCATCTTTCTGTCTTACTTATATAGCTAACTTGTGATTTATTATTTACTAGCGACCCGCCCCGGCTTCGCACGGGTGCAATGCTGATACTAAATGTACTACAGAAGGTCTTTGCGCTTTGTCCTATCCAGTCCTTCCCCAGTTATAGGCACACGCCGCCGGCTCCGCGGCCGGTACCGCCACAGCCGTTATGTCCCTGCATTTTAAATGTGTAATATCTTCTAAACTATTCATTTAAATTACATGCTGTGAAGGGCCATATTGATCTATATTAAATGCGCAATGTATTTAAGGTACTTAATTTGATAAGGATTAATTCTGTATTGCTTAAAATCGCTTCGTAAATAAGGCATTATTTCTTGTAAAAAGCAAAGGATAAAATAACGGTTATTGTGTGTTACCACTAAGAGATAGACATATACCATCGCGAACTTTTTTGTAGACCATTTTAAGGTGAACAATACTGTACTACATTATTTTGATATGTTGTTGTACAGTGGTAGCAAATTAATAAGTTTGAGCATTATTAAGGTTCTATTTTTATTTATTTCACGGAGGACGGATGACCGATGGGGTCGAAAGGTTCTCGAGTGGAGACCACATACCGGCAAGCGCAGCGTAGGACGTCCACCCACATGGTAGACAGACGACCTCATTAAGACCGTAGGATCGCGCTGGATGCAAGTCGCTTCCAACCGGTCTTATTGGAGATCTAGAGGGGAGGCCTATATCCAGCAGTGGACTTTCAATGGCTGAGATGATGATGATGATGATGAAGGTTCTATTGTCAAAGACTATACTTCTAAAATCACTTCAGTAATACTATAGACAAATATTAAAGACAAACAATATTAATCTATTATCAATTTGACCACAGACTTTAACAATAAACAAAAGATTATATATGCGCGCGTGTGTTAAATACTTGGTAGTGTGTGTATTGGTTATTTTATTGATTAAATGTATTTTTTATGCATAATTTTTTAAAAATATTAGCATTCCGCACTCCCATTCCATATAAACTATAAGTGTGCGAACATACTCCTCTCTTCGTGCAATTTTAGTAAAAAGGGGTACAAAGTATTTGCTTCACGTATTAATATATGATTATTTAATTTTCTACTGTTTTTCTGATGTGTTTAGTGTAAATTAGCAGTCATCCGTGACGTTGGGGTGTAAGTGGTTAATCAACATCTTTGAACCAAAGCCAACTTCACCTGCACGCGGTGCACCCTGCTGACTGACAAAGGAATCTCTGGCGAAAAGAGAGGTAGGGAGCGTAATTGTAAGCTACCCGACTGGAGAGTGTACCTCCACCTCACAGAATACCGCAGCCCAATAACGGTTCCCTTGAGGGCTGTTGTGTTGTGAGGTCACCAGAAAGGAAGAAGATGTTGCGATGGCAGCGGGGGTGGCGGCGCGCGAGTGATATTTTATGTTGCGAGCGTTAATATGGCTACGTTAACCGCTTCACATCAGGCGGGCCGTATGCTTGTCTGCCACCCAACGTAGTATAAAAAAAAAACTTTGTCGGCTTGGGCTTCAGATTTTTTTAATATGGTTGACGAGCTCGGTGGTGTCGTTGTGCGTATTAACACGCAAGTTAAGCGTTTGTCTTGTTCTGGATAGACCAAGACAAACACACATGTTTATGCACACAAATGTTTGTCTTGTGCGGGCATCGAACCCTCTACCTCGGAGTCAAGGTGGCCATTGCTAACCATTCGACCACCGAGCTCGTCAAATAATTTATTCTTTCTTAATCTAGAATTTCTTAAAATATTATATATTTATTATTTCTTCAGTGATCCCCGAAGAAGAAGATGAAGAAGAAGCCACAGGAGTAGAGAACACAGACTTCGTGCTGTATGTCAGCGCGGTGGAGACTGAACGGTGTCGCCGTGGGCTGACAGTAGCCTATGCTTCACACTGTCAACAGGAGTCAGCGCTAGACAGGTATGTCACAGAATTCCGCAGCCAAATAACAATTCCCTTAAGGGTTGTTGTGTCCCTGCGAGTGAATGAGTCACCAGCAAGGAAGGGTTTGCCACGTTTTGGACGTGGTGGTGGCGGCGCGGACGCCAGATTACAGACAAGCATACGGTTTGCCTGATGTAATGCGGTTACCGTAGTCATACCATCGCAATATAAAATATCGCTAGCGCTCCGCCACCCCCAGCTGTCAACGCAGCAACTCCTTTCTGGTGACCTCACTCACTCGCCTGAAATACCTATATAGGTATTTACAAAAAAAATGTATTTAAGTAAAGTATAATATAAGGTGATTACTTTCCATTAGGTGGCCCTCGTTTACACTCGTACATACTCGTTTGCCCTCCTTTCATATATAATTAAAAAAAATAAAGCTTTGCTTAGTTTCGAACTAGATGGCCGTGTGTAATTTGTCCACGAATATTTATTTATTAAGCTGTTCCAGATTCGATTCATTATTTATTTACATACATTTCTGAGAATTCATTTTTATATATTAGACATATCTCGATATATAACGAGCTCGGTGGTCGAATGGTTAGCAATAGCCACTTTGACTCCGAGGTCGCGGGTTCGATCCCCGCACAAGGCAAACATTTGTGTGCATGAACATGTCTGTTTGTCTTGGTCTGAGTGTTTTCTATGTATTATAAGTATGTATTTACAAAAAAAAATGAATGAATGCCACGGGGGCCTTTTTTAGATAATATGTAGTTTTATTTTTATTTTCAATTTAGTTTTTAATTTAATTTCTTACAACTATATTAAAAAAAATGTATTTAAGTACATGTATCAGTTGTCTAGTACCCATAACACAAGCTTTGCCCTTAATTTAGGACTAGATGGCGCTGTGTAAATTGTCCAGAAATATTTATTTATTATTATTATCTTCTATTCCAGACCGGTGGCTGGCCACGCCAACTTCTGCCCCGGAGAACTATCGACCAAGTACAGAGATCTACCGTCCCTTCTCGCTACTGTGAAGCACGAGATGCTGCACGCTTTGGGATTCAGCATTTCATTATTTGCATTTTACAGGTGAGTTCTTATATTTTTTTTCTAACTACCTTTTTACCCGACTGCGACAGATGGAGGGTTATGTTTGTCGAGAGTATGTATGTATGTATAATTGTTTGGCACTCTCTGAAGCCTGAACGGCTGGATGGATTTTAGCTTGAGAGGTGTCGTTAGATTCGTATTTGCTGTGAGAGTGACATAGGCTACATCAAATATTAAAAAAAAATCAATATGGCGGCTGTGAGCCGCAAAATTGTTGTTACAGTAATTTTTTTTCTTCTAAATATATCGATATGGGTATCAAAATAAAGGTCTCGATGACCTGATTTCAAATATATATTTGATATATTAATTTTTGTAAGGAATTATATTATTGTTGCGCGTGATTAATAAATCTGTTGTAGGCGCAGTCGGGTTTTTGCTTTTTTTAATTAACTTAACTTGTTGAAGAACCTTTTTACATAAAATAATTTAAATAATAATTATTAAATAAGTTTGGTGTTATCAAAAAAAATAGCCGAATTTCATCTGCAACGATGGACTGCTATGTCCTTGTTTAGTAGTGTAATACTTAATAGGTAGATGGCGCCACTCTGCGACTTCACAGCAGTGAAATATAAAATGCAAAAATTTACATTAGGTACTTTAAAACTTTATTAATTATGTTTCAGGGATGACAATGGAGAACCTTTAACTGAAAGAAGACCGGACACAGGGAACCCTCCTTTAGATGAAGAGTAAGTATCCATATCGCAGCCAATTCGTAAAATCCGCCGCATTACATAACGTCTAGCAGTTTTAAAAAATGTCGGAAGCATTATTTCAACCCGCCTTTTTATCATATGATTACACGACCGACCGTTACCTGATGGTGCATCACCAAGGATAAAATCAAATAGCTTGGCTATTTCTAATCAGAACACAAACCTATCGAAACCTAACCAAAAGATAATTTAAATATAATCTGACTAAAGTTAGCCGTTTTGTAATGTGGCGGTTCTACCAGTGAAGGTCTATTAGCAGCACTGTAGCGTAGGGTCCAACCATCTATCAATTCTTAGCATCTTGTCAAATGTCTTGTTGACGTCTTGTGTTGCCTTGTCGTCTTGAAGTTTCACTGTCAATAAATTCAGTACAATTTGACAATCTGGACCCGACGCCTACCTAGCGACATCTGGTGTCAGAAAAAATATCAAACAACAACAGACACTGACGACTCTGATGAGCGCCCTACTGATCGAAAATCAATTGAATAATCGATTAAATTTTTTATAGATGTAATAAAAAAAATCTATCGGGTATAATACCTCCTTATTTATGACCTTTTTTTAGTACATGACTTATAATGTCAAATTACTTATTTTAAGAATAATACCGAAAATAGAAGATAAAATGACACGAAAAGAGAGGTAACTTTGTGAATTTATTTTATCGAGTCAACTTCATCAAATCATCATATTCCCTAGGCTAGTATATATCCTCAACAATATCAATATAATTTTCCTAGATTTTAATTCTCTGTTTATTACTTCAAAGATGAATTCTAAATTGTGGATTTTGCAGTACCACTGGCATCACCCCGCCTTAATAAACATATTTTCTTCTTTCTTCTTCATTTTCATTCATTATTACCATGGTGTATATAACAGGTCATTCAATAAGTCCGTAGGATAAGTAAGAAAAAAACTAAATTTTGACAAAACTTGATTTTATTATTCAACATAGTTGCCTTCGAGGGCGATACAACGATTATAGCGATTTTCCAACATTTCGATACCATTTTTACAGTACCATTTCTCTTTATCGTTAAAATAGGCCTCAGATTCAGCGATCACTTCATCATTGGACTTAAATTTCTTTCCAGCAAGTATTCTCTTGAGATCTGAAAACAGGAAAATGTCGCTGGGGGCTAAATCTAGAGAATACGGTAGGTGGATAAGCAATTCGAAGCTCAATTCCTAAAATTATGCCATCGTTTTCATCGATTTGTGACACGGTGCATTGTCTTGGTGAAACAAAACTTTTTTCTTTTGCAAATGGCGCCGTTTCTTTGCGATTACAGCCTTCAATCTATCCAAAAGTGCACAGGAATAGCCGCTGTTGATGGTGGTTCCTTTTTGGAGATAGTCGATGAATATTATTCCGTTCGCATTCCAAAATACAGACGCCTTCACCTTACTCGCCGACTGTTGCGTCTTTGCTCCCTTTAGATTCGGTTCGTCGACTGCTGTCCACTCAGCTGACTGTCTTTTGGATTCTGGTGTGTAACAGTGAAGCCATGTTTCATCCATTGTCATATATCGATGATAGAACTCCATTTTATTGCGGTTTAACATCGCCAAACAGTTCTTTGAAGCATAAATGCGTCGTTGTTTTTGGGCTGACTGTGAGCTCACGCGGCACCCACTTTGCACAAAGCTTTCGCATGCCCAAATGTTCGTGTAAAATGGTAGTAACACTGCCATCTAATATCATTACAATGTCAGCTAGCTCGTGCACCTTCAATTTGTGATCGTTCATAACCAATTTGTGGATTTTTTGATGTTTTCTGGAATAACGGCCTCATTTGGGCGTCCACTGCGTTCTGCATCATTTGTGCTGGTACGACCACGTTTAAATTCAGGAATCCACTTCTCTACTATTTGCCTCGATGGAGCAGAGTTCGGGTAATGTTTATTAAGCCATTGTTTGGTTTCCACTGCATTTTTTTCATCAAAAAGTAATGCTTTATCAATACTCGAAATTAACTTTTTTCCATTTTTTTTTCAATAACAAAAGTTGCTTCACACAAAATTTTATAACTCACGAATCATTAGTCAGATTGCTGTCAAATTTATACACGTATCGTTTGAAGGTTAGTACTAAATAAAAAACATATGGAAAAATTTCTAGCTACGCCATCTATGTTTCATCCTATGGACTTTTTGAATGGACTAATATTTATGAAGTGAATGCGTCTTTAAAATTGTTCCCATAGGGGGCAATTAAAAAAAACGAATGATAACAAAATCGGGGGATACAGTTTGGTGTTACACCACGGGATAGATGAAGGATCAAAGATTTTTTTACGCTAAGTAAGGACTATGGAACATTGCGTGTGGGTGAGGGGGAAGCGCTGCCATATTGACTTACTTTTAGTTCATAACAAACGGCCATGACACATACTACCTACCACATTTTCAACGAAATTCATTGAGCTTATGAAATCGTCCGGTCGTTCTGTCTGTCCGTTGCCATGAAACTCAAAATTTAGAAATTCTGACTTCGGATTCGTGTAGAGCATCAAAAAGTAGTAATGTAAAGTGACCTTGGTTTTCCGATTCAAATCGGGAATTCGAAAAAAAAAAAGAAATCGCAATGGTGGCGCATGCTGCGCATCCGATGTTTTTTTGTAAGATTATTTTTGTTAATTGTGATCTTTTTGTTTTTAGATTACAAATCCACAAATGGTCAGACAGGGTTGTCAAGAACATTACTCGTAAGAAGTGGATGATAAGAGGCGGCTACATCGAGAGGACATTCCATATGGTTGTCACTCCTAGGGTTGTGCAAGAGGTAAATATTATGCTCGACTTGTTATCACTTGTCTCGCAGGTAGATTCGCTCGAAGTTTACTCTTCCGAAGTCCAAACTGAACTGCCTATGCGCCGCGGTGGTCGCTATTTATATCCGCCGGCAAGGGTTCCCGAATGTTCTCGTATGTACATGTATGTACTTCCCTTCGGTAATGTGTCTCGAAGATTTTCATGTCATAGTGTTATGAACCTTATGTCAGTAGTCATACGGGTCATTATTGCTTGCAGCGAAGTATGCGACGACTATTCTAGAAGGTTTCATTCTAGATGATTCGCGACAGGACCGCGACATTATTATTTTTTTATACTACATCGGGTGGCAGCATACGGCCCGCCCGATGTGAAGCCGGTTACCGTAGCCATATTAACGCTCGCAACATAAAATACCGCTTGCGTGCCGGCCCCCCCGCTGCCAACGCAGCATCTCCCTCGCTTCTCGTGACCTCACTCACTCGCAGGAATACAACAACCCTCAAGTGAATTGTTATTTGGCTGCGGTATTCTGTGAGGCGGAGGTACTTCCCCAGTCGGGTAGCTTACAATTACGCTCCCTACCTCTCTTTTTGTCAGAGCTTCGTTTGTCAGTTATCAGGGTGCACCACACACAGGTGTGATTGGCATTGGTTCAAAGATGTTAATGAACTACTTACACCCCAAACTGTTTAATTGTATGCATTTTTTTCCAAATAAAGTATTATTATTTCAACAGGTTCGGGAACACTTCAACTGCTCTGAACTGGAAGGTGCTGAGTTGGAAGACCAGGGTGGGGATGGCACCGCCCTCACACATTGGGAGAAAAGAGTTTTTGAGGTTAGTACAGTATTGGCCGTGTGGTTTCCGGCACACTAGAATAGAATCACTCCGTTTCTTCCCGTGGATGTCGTACAAGGCGACTAAGGGAAATACATTATCAAATATCGATCAGGTCTCCCCAACCCGTTTGGCCAGCGTGGGGAGTGTAGGCCAAATCCTCCTTCCGTCTAGGACGGACGAGAGAGGGTCGTGCTCCTGTAGTGGAGACTAAAATGGACCTGATGATGATGACAGTATTCGTATTCGCTATGGCGATGTGCATGGTGGGGCAACGTTGCCAATTTTATTTTTGATCAAAGCGGGATATATCTTTTTTTTATGTGAGCCCTCTCACAAAAAATACCCGCAAATGAGTATTTTTATGTGACAGGGACAAACGAGCATGTTGGTCACCTAATGGAAATCAATCACAGCCGCCCATGGAGATCACTCTTGGAAATTAAGTCTCCAAAACCACAGAACCGATTTTGTTGAAACTTGTCTCAATTATGCGAGGTTTGTATCGAAAAAAAATTGAGATCGATCGTGTCTTTGAGGAATGATCATCAATATATTTTCCATTGAAATCAATGGAAAACATACGCTCAGCGAATCTACTCGTTCCACTCATCCTTCATTTCGGCCCCGTAGGCTAGAAGCCGGCCACACATGAAGATATGAACTAAATGAATGAATGAATGAATGAGTTTATTTGCATTGAATAAGGTAAAAGTAAATACTGTTGATTAAAGTAAAAGTTGATATTGTTGATTGTTGGCACTTGGTGGAACATTATTATCATAATGTTATAGTAAAACACTTGTAGTGTTCCACGTAATTACATAATGCCATAGCGGCGAAACCGGTCAGTAAAAGTAAATGTAATTACGTGGAACAGTACAACTGCTTTATTATATATAACATTATGAAGTCAACTTATAACATTAGTCCTAAAATCTACAACCGAATAAAAGAAAGTGTCAATTTTAAAACAAAATTAAAGTTTCTTATTGATAAAGTATATTATGATGTACAGGAATTTCTGAATGATAAAAACTTATAGATATCTGAGATGTTGATTTATTCGTTTATTAATTATTTGCTATGAACTTTAAATGTATATCTCATCATCATCAGGTCCATTTTAGTCTCCACTACAGGAGCACGACCCTCTCTCGTCCGTCCTAGACGGAAGGAGAATTTGGCCTACAGTCCCCACGCTGGCCAGACGGGTTGGGGAGGCCTGATCGATGTTTTATAATGTATTTCCCTTAGTCGCCTTGTACGACATCCACGGGAAGAAGCGGAGTGATTCTATTCTAGTCTGCCGGAAACCACACGGCTAATTATTAATTAAATGTATATCTAATTCTAATAAATGTCAATACATGGAAACAGAGCTGGTGCGGCTTGTGAAGCGGCTGAAAAAGCTAAAGCATGCAAATACAGGGGTCTAGGCTCCGAATATGATTTTGTCCCATTTGGTGTCGAGACCCTTGGTCCGTGGGGTCCTAGCGCTATAAGGCTTTGTAAGGAAATAGCAAAAAGGTTAGTCGACATTACAGGAGACTGAAGAGCTGGCAGCTACCTCGGACAAAGAATTAGTCTAGCTGTTCAAAGGGGGAACGCTGCCAGTAACTTGGGAACATTGCCTAAAGGGACTCCATTTAATAATATAATTTAGTTACTATATTATATTTTTTAAGGTTTTTATTCATTGTTCTAGTATATATTTTTTTTATTTTAACAGCAGGGCATGGTCAGAGCATAGTAATACAACCAGTACTTTGACTTCATACTAGCGCCCAAATCAGCGCCGCGCTGTGTGCGTGCGCTGATTTGGGCGCTAGTATGAAGTCAAAGTACTGGTTGTATTACTATGCTGTGGCATGGTGGTACAAGTGCACGCTTTGCTACATCATTTTTACCTATGTTCCATGAATAAAGAATATTTGTATTTGTATTTGATGATTAACATTCAGCTCCATATTTCCAGAATGAAGCAATGACCGGCACACACACTCAGAACTCGGTCTTCAGCAGAATAACCTTCGCAATGATGGAAGATACAGGCTGGTATCGAGCAGACTACTCCCACGCCACTCCTCTGGACTGGGGGAAGGGTCTGGGCTGCAAGTTCGCTATGACGTCATGCAAGCAGTGGCTGAACACGCAAAGGTTCAGGTAGCTTCCAATTCTTTGTAGTTATTGGTAAGATTCGAAGCATCATAGTTGATGACACGGTGAATGAAAATTAGATCTGATTTGGCGCAGTGGGTAGTATAACGACTGCGCCAAGTCATACATAGAAATGCTGTTATTGGCTTGTCAAGGGTCTAAACATATTTAACATTTTGACGAGCTCCGTGGTCGAATGGTTAGCAATGGCCACTTTGACTCCGAGGTCGCGGGTTCGAGCCCCGCACATGACAAACATTTGTGTGCATAAACATGTATGTTTGTCTTGGTCTGGGAGTTTTCAATATAATATAATAGGTAGGGGAAAAAGTCTTTTCGCATTATAGTATGTATGAACTTGTAATAAAATCTCTTTGGTTATACCATTGGTATCTAGCAGGTTTTGATATCTTTAAAAAGTTTAAATTTTAAAAAAGATAATTCCAAATTCAAATTAGGTAAATGTGTGATTTTCATTTGTTTTTTTTACTGTCAAGATGAGTGAATCTAATGAAGAAATTCGATACATTTTAAAATTTTATTACAAAAAAGGTAAAAATTCAACGCAAGCTGCGAAAAAAATTTGTGACGTTTATGGACCTAGTGCAGTGTCTGTGAGAGTAGCACAAATTTGGTTTAAGCGTTTTCAATCCGGAAATTTTGATGTCAAAGATGCACGTCGCTCTGGTCGCCCTGTTACGGATAAAATGGATGCCATTTCTGAAAAAGTGGAGCAAGATCGGCATATCAGTAGTTACGACGTAGCTGAAGAACTAGGAATTGACCACAAAACAGTTTTGGCGCATAAAAAGGTCGTGGTCAAAGGCCGGCCAGGCTTCACAGACTCTGGCGAAACCCGGGTTAACCCGCAACAAGGTGATGCTGTGTGTATGGTGGGATTGGAAGGGAAGATATTCATTATGAGCTGTTACCGCCAGGCAGGACTATCGATTCTGAACACTACTGTCAACAACTGATGAGATTAAAGCAAAAAGTTGAGAGAAAGCGGCCGGAATTAATTAATAGAAGGGGTGTGATTTTTCATCATGATAACGCTAGACCTCACACATCTTTAGCCACTCAGCAAAAATTAAGAGAGTTTGACTGGGAGGTGTTAATGCATCCGCCGTATAGTCCTGACCTTGCACCTTCTGATTTCCACCTGTTTCGGTCTCTTAAGAATTCTTTAGGCAATGTCAGGTTAACATCACGAGAAGACTGCCAAAACCACTTGGCGCGGTTTTTTGAACAGAAGTCCCAAAATTTCTATAGTAATGGGATCATGTCTCTACCTACAAGATGGCAAAAGGTTATCGAACATAATGGCACCTACATACTTTAGTTAAATGTAAATAAACTTTATTAAAAAATGTTTTGAATTTTCATATAAAATACGAAAAGACTTTTTCCCCAACCTAATATGTATATATTTACAAAAAAAAATGTATTTAAGTATTATATCCGTTATCTAGTACCCATACAACAAACTTGGCTTATTTTGAAACTAGATGGCACTGGGTAATTTGTCCAGGAATATTTATTTATTATTGTTTATTTATATAAAACTTTATAAATTTCAAGCAACGAAACGGATTATTCAGTGGAGTAAGTATATATATGTATAAATCAACAATTTGAATTAATGTAGGTAGAAAAATAATTACCTACATTACCTTTCCTACCTAAATTAATGCATATTGTTGATTGGTATAATAATGGAGGTATTGGAGATAGATTTAAATCCAATACCATGGACATACCATTCCTTACATTAGACTTCGGGTCTGCGCGCTAAGTGTTCAAACCACAAGAGATCAAACAATTTGTTAAAAGCAGTCCAATCGGCCGCCAGGCTCCATTTAGGTGACTGACGGAATAATCCGTTTTTTTTACGCCCTACGCGATGGACAACCTATGGAGGTAACTACGGGAAGGAGGTGGTAAATCCTCATGGATACCAACGTGCATAAGGCTACGTTGATTATGTCGCACTCTTACTGACTAAACACTACCCAGGAACTGCTTTTAGTCTTGCGGGGACTTAAAAGCTTCATTTAAGCGATCGCCTCGTAGGGGACAGGGTGACGCAAACGCAAACGCTCACAAATGAGCGTACCTTAAGCGAAAATGGCAGCTCCGTGAAGTGGGGTGTGCCACAAGAGATGTGACGTAAAATAATCAGAGCAGTGCTCTGATACTATAGTATGAAAAGATCGAAATTATAACAATTGAAAAAAAACCAATGATAACAAAATCGGAGGATACAGTTTGGTGTTGCAGCTACATATCTATCTATCATCTCCATCCAAAATTCAATCACACCACTGGATAGATGAAGGATCAAAGAATTTATTACGCTAAGTAAGGACTATGAAACATCACGTGCGGCGGAGGGGGAAGCGCTGCCATTTAGAGATAATTTTAGTGCATAAACGTATTCACGTACAACACACGACCGTGTCCATGCCACAGCCTCACCCCTTTTTTTTTGGTTCGGACACTTTTGAGGGCAGATCCGACGTCCATTGAAAGGTAGGTCAATGTAGATAAACTATATTTTTTTCTAAATTTCAAGCTACGAACCGGATTATTTAGAGAAGTAAGTGTAGCTTGTAATACTTTGCATAGATTCTTTAAGGATTTTATACCTATAAATCTTTTACATATTCATATTCACAATGATTTATAGCAAGGGGTACATGCACATAGTGATTAAAAAGATGGACAATTTATACTGTTACAAATCACCTTATTAAGGCACTTGTAATTATAGATTTCTCGATAGAATATTCAGTATAATATCAAATAAATTTAATAATAAAAAGAATTAAATTAAATAACTTAATAAAATAATGCTAACTATATTAAATGTCAATTTGGTTAAAATGTCATACAATAATGGTCAAATCATAATAAATAATAAGCTGATTGATGACTGATTTACACACTTTCATTTCATAAATAAATAAAACATGATACATTAAAAGGGGCATTTGCCTCATTTACTCGTTTGATAACCGAGAAAAAGGTGACAAATCGTCTTACCTTTAGAATTTAATTTAATTTTTATTAAAATATCTAAATTTTCTTAATCAATTTGAAGACAATGTTTAGCAGTACCAATTGATGTCGGCCGTGTGGTTTCCGGCAGATTAGAATAGAATCACTATGTCTCTTCCCGTGGATGTCGTACAAGGCGACTAAGGGAAATACATGAGCAAACATCGATCAGGCCTCCCCAACCCGTCTGGCCAGCGTGGGGAGTGTAGGCCAAATCCTCCGTCTGGGACGGACGAGAGCGGGTCGTGCTCCAGTTTGTCGTTTATTTTTTACTTAATCGAACAAAACTTAATACATTAAAAGACAGTTTAGTAATAGAAAATGATGATATTTCTGAAACGGAAAGAGGTATAAACATGGTTGTCAGACTGAAATATGCGCTATGAATTGGTTGTCACGAAAATGGCAAAAAGTCAATTTGGCCAAAGTCGTAGTTAAGGACGGGGGCCCACCACACATTCCCGCCACTGTGTCTCCTGTGTAGCCAGGATTAACAGCGGTGACCGCCAGAAAAGGCAATGAACAATGAAGTCCATTGCAGTCCCGGGGGTAAAACTACGGCTGCCTTGGAACTCACAACGAATTTAATCAGAAGAAATTAGTACGAGTAGGAAGCTTTTGGAATTTGACTTCCCCTCTTAGCAATGTGAGAGACAGCAATATGGCAATTAAGGCATTAAAAGCCTAAAGAGATGGCTAGTCAAGTGAAGCTCAACTGCCGTGCACCACGGATTTTAAGTATCTAACACCATTGGGGACCTAAAACATTGAGTTGTTATCTAACAAAATCGTAGTTAGTCAATTTTCCACCTACGCAGACGAGGTGTAAACGAAGCGTTACGGAAATCCCCGAAGCCGTGATCGGCTAAGCCGAGTAGTCGGCCTTAACCACAGACTAATCAGCTAGTCGGCTAGTCGGCCAAAGTCATCATCGGCACATCTCTACATATTATATATCTCTTTTTAATCACGGGTCAAGCCCGGTCATTTGATAGGCGTGCGCGGGGATATAGATCCAACGCTTAGAGGCCGCTTTGAAAAGTTTAATGTAATGTTGTACGCCCGCCGTGACCCGCTCCAAGATATGTCAATGGAACGACATACCCATGAGCTGGTCTCGGTAGGCGTTGAGACTATTGCGAAGTGTGATGGGAAATGAATTGGTTATGGAGATGAGATCTGGGTGAACTTAATACCGGGCTATTATAGAAGAGGGACGGACGCCTGCCATAACTGCTTCTATTGCTAGTTATTTGCGGCAGGTGGTGGCTTGCCACTCACAGATGGGCCCCCGAAATGCCAGAAAATCGGCCGGGGGCAGGGGCGCCGGCTTTTAGATAACCTCATGGGTGCTCATGCTCATATGTTGACTCGAAAAAGTGGCGAAGTGTGAGACCCACAAACACCCAGATCCAACACAAATATCTGTTTCATCAACAAACATTTGTGTTGGTGCGGGAATCGAACCGGCGACCCTTGCGTCTGAACCGGCGGTAGTTTAGAACCACTGCGCTAAACGGGTCGTCGGGTAATGAAAAAACGCCCATTCCTTAAAGGCGATTCCTGCCCCCTTACCACCAGCTCTTATTGCGATTCAATAACTGAATAGAATGCTTATTCATACCAATGAATAAGCGACTCCATTCAATTTGAAATAGAGTCGCTTATTCATTGGTATATCATAGAATGCTTATTCATACCAATGAATAAGCGACTCCATTCAATTTGAAATAGAGTCGCTTATTCATTGGTATGAATAAGCATTCTATTCAGTTATTGAATCGTAATAAGAGTTGGTGGTAAGGGGGCTGATCTGTTTCTTGATATCTATCTATTCTCAGGGGTGCTCGGCACCCACTGTTTTTTTTTTTCTCATGGGTGCTCGAGCCCCCGAGCAACCACGGAGTCGGCGCCCCTGGCCGGGGGCAACAATTATATATTATTAACAGTGTCAAAATGTGTGTTATATACCATATGTGTCTGTATTTTCATTCGAACTATATGATTTTCAAGCTTTCATAATGGAACCGAGTGGAAAGAGTAAGTATTGGGATTATTTTTTATAAATCAATGAACGCCGGCTACACACACAAAAAAGTTAAAAACCATGACTCATTGTCACGTTCCGCCTGAGCCGAGCGTGCAAGCGAGAGCGCGGAGCAAGCGATAGAGAGGCACGATCGGCCTAAGCGTTCGTCTTGTGACGCATCTATCTCTCTTCCACTCCATCGGCCAAGAATCGGCCAGGGGCAACGCCAGGTGCGAGTAACTCAGAGGTGTCGAAAGGTGTACTGCACTTTCTGCGAAGGGTGGAAGTGTTATGACCTTTATACCCTTCCATCACTGCAGCATATAGCTCCAACGACTCCTCTCTGGACGGCCAATGAAGGCCAGCCAGAGCGGAGAGTCCTGCGGGCCTTCTTGTGTTTACACTCCGACCGATCAAGACACGCCAGAAACGAAGCCCCTGACCGACTCTCTGGAGACTCGGGTCCGTGGTGTCGTTACTCACACAACAGCTCGCCACAAGCTGCCCTGCGGACTTATTATTATAATTATCATATTTTGTTGGCAGAATTGAGGCTCTCAACAATTGTATCAAAATCAAATCAAATATCTTTATTTCTTGGACTCTAAAGCACTTAGAAACGTCATACAAATTAAATATAAGAACATGTATCTAAATCATTACTACTCTAAATCCGCAGAGCTTAGATTCCCTTTCATCACACTATCTTGAATGTGAAAGTGAATTTAAGTGCCAGTTCCGGCGACGGGGCTTCTTGAGAAGAACTGGCAAAGCTTAGGATATCGGACATGTATTTTTTTTTTACTTGATAGTATCGGTAATAGTCCAAAGTCATTAGTCCACTTACTAATAACGGAAAGATTTACAGCCGTTTTTATATCATTAATTGAAGCAGACGTATATATTTGAAGATCATCAGCATATAGGTGATAAGAAGAAGAGAGCACAATGCTACTGATGAAAAAAAAAATAGGCGAGAGTACTCCCCCCTGTGGAACACCTGCTTTAAGCTCACACCAGTCGGATTTGGTGTCCGTCCTCACTCCAGGTGATTTCCACCTGTAAGATAAGACTTAAACCATGAAAGTGTAGTAGGAGATGGATTAAGAGTGCTTTTTAATTGTTTGATAAGGGTATTTTTTATATCCGTTTGAATTGATAGCATAAATATTTTCAGACGTAAAAATCCGGCGCCCTTCTGCGAGAGAATCAAGGGCAACCCGTTGCGAACGGAGTGTTCACCGAGGAGAAGTGCTGTGGTGTTGTGCAACCTCGTTCGTCACGACACCATCTTGCCTAGGGCTTATCAGGTATATTTATTACTAGCGGAGGACCGCGACTTCGTACGCGCGGAGTTAGTTATTTGCAAATAAATTTTAATTATATTGGAAAAGCTAAATACCTAATGAACGCAAAAAATAAAAGAAAAATAAAAACAATCAATATCTATGTAGACGAATTTTTAGAGTCAATGAAGTCGACGGATAATTATTTTTTTCAAAACATCTCTGTAAAACCTAAATTACTTTTTATTGTTCTATTAAAACATCCCTCCTTATAATAGTATGTATGTAGTTGTTTTCAATAATTCTTATACTTAAATACCATTTAAAATCCTTCTGCCATAATTACTTTAACTTCAATAACATTGGACATTCATACAAAAAACACCATCCCACGTTTTAACCTCAAAAAGGGGTTGATTTCTAAAGATACATTATTAGTACACCTCCACACCATCTACTATACATTTTAAATTTCAAGTCTCTTGCTTCAAAAACATAGTACTTTCATACACACTTCCAACCCCCGTTTTTACTCCAAATGAAAACACGGATGAAAACGTCTCTGGAACCTCTCAATACGCGACTTAGGCTCCGATGTGTGAGTGTCGAATATTATTAACTTTTCATCCTATACCTTTTCAGCATTTCGACACTCTTCCAAACGTATCGCTAGGCGACGAGGCTCACTACGGCGGGTCGGTATCACTCGCAGACTTCTGCCCCTACCTTCAGGAGTTCACCTGGAAACACAAGAGTGTGCTGGTCAGAGGGAGCAGGTGTTCGTATGAAGAGAATACACCAAGTAAGTACATGGATGCCGGAGATGATGGAGCAAAGCTTGGTTGGGAACAGCCGGAAGCGGTTGGACGCGGAAAGCGGAGGTTCGCATATGGTGGAAGGCGTTAGGGATTTATGTTTAGCGTCAACATTTTCTGCAACCGATTTTAAATTGACCCATTTATTAGACTTAATTCTATCGTGATCCGAAAAAACTTATAAGGAAAGATTCAGAAAACAAGAGATGTTTGCCACTGCTGGCTGAGGCTGCAAGTAACTCATATCCCAGATCTGATACATCTTATAGGTGCTTTTGTGTGGATACAGGTTGATAATGATGACTATCAAACCGTGGAATGTACTGCCTGTCGACGTTTTCCCAGGAGACTATAGCAAATGATTCTTCAAAAAATTTTTACAAGATCAGCAACGCGTGTGTGGATTCCCCTGGTGTTACAGGCGCCCATAGGCTGTGAGTTAACAGGTTTTAATCATGCGGGCCCTATTATTGCCGCCTCCTTACACTGGTATAAACACTGGTATAAACTGACTTTTTCCATACAAAACCGTTTTGTTTTTGACGTGAAAACTTCTATACGCATTGGGCATTTATTGAGATGAGAAAAAACCATTGAACTCACGACACTGGTGCCGTAACCGACACCGGTCTATTTGGTGCGGTGTGAGGTGGGGCGGATGCGGGCTCACCGCAGATATACCCCAATGCTTCAATACCAAAGTATTCAATCAGTGCGTCCACCCCGCTATGACCTACGGTGCAGAGACTTGGCCGCTGACCGTTGGGCTGGTTCACAGACTAAAAGTCGCACAGCGAGCGATATAGTGAGCAATGCTTTAGAGTTTCTCTAAGGGATCGAATCCGGAACGAAGAAATTCGACGGAGAACCAAAGTGGTCGACATAGCTCTCAGAGTCAGCGAGTTGAAGTGGCGGTGGGCTGACCACATCTGCCGAGTCAGCAATGGCAGATGGGGGGAAGTCCTAGAGAGGCCACGTATGGTGCGACGAAGCGTAGGGACCCCCTCTCTATGGACCGACGATCTCAAAAAGGTGGCTTGTTGCGGTTGGAAGCGGAAAGCGGAGGATCGTATATGGTGGAAAGCATTGGGAAAGGCCTATATCCGGCAGTGGGTGGATGCAAGCTGATGACGATGATGAATGTAAATATAATTCCATAGGTAGCAAAAATTTTTTTTTTTAAATAATATGTTAAATACCTAGAGAAACCCCCAAGGTGCTATTAACATTTTTTTTTTCCAGAGAATGACGTCAACTTCGCCTTAGAGAACTACGGCCAGCACTCCAAATGCTTCGACCACAGCGACAGGGTTTGGGAGCAGAAATCTTGTAGACAGGTAATTTTATATGTGAACAATATTTTCTGTCACCTAAGTTTAGATGTCTCACTAATCTGCAGTACCCTAATAATAATATCTATCCCCAAGAAATATATTAGTCATCATTTTAATCAAAACTGTCTCTAAATATAAATCATCAGCTTAACAAACTATTAGTATCATTTAATTCGTCTGATCATCAAAATAATAGATCAGTCACCAAATAAATAGATCAGCTCCTTAATTTAATGAAAAAATGGCTAATAGGGGCGAAGTCAAATTGGCGTCATATTCACTGACGAGTCTTAACCAATACTTGGTCAATGTAATAAATCATGTTTTGGTTAGATTTGAGTTGATTTTTGGTTAGGTTAGGGTTTTCTTGTGTCATGTCATCGGAAATAGGAGCTCCGTCAACCTAGATGATGAATGATGTGGTGCCAAGTAAGCTTAATTATTAATAGTTGACAATATAATACATACAAAAACATTTATTTGGTACTAGACCCTATATGTCCATGATTTTAGGTGATTTATTGTGGAATCGATTTTATATTGTTTGGTGACTACATTTTGGTGACAAATCTATTATTTTGCGGGCAAATCCTATTAGCTAAGAAACACAAAACTAATTAAATTGGCGATAGCTTAAATGATACCCATTTTATATCTCATTGTTCGATACTGCGGTGTAGAGAAGTTGGTTCTAGATGAGGAGGCTACAATAGGGTTGCCAACTCTTGAAAGGACTAACTCGGGAAACTGTTATGTACGTGGAGAGAAAATCTCAATTCATTTTTAAATTTATATTTATTCTGCTTTGGAACAGCATTTAATATAACAAAATCATAAAAGTTTTTACATGGAAAATGGAAAAAGAATGGAGAACGAGTAATGACGTGCGAGCGAAGGATGTGTATAATTAGAAAAATCCGGAGAAATTATTGTTCGCCGGGAGGTCGGGAGATCATTATTACCGGAGTCTCCGGGGAAATCCCGGAGGGTTGGGAACCGTACAAATGATATTTTAATGATTATGCGGTGAGTTGGTGTTTGGGGCCAGACTTGTCTGTTGTTTGTTATTGTTACGAGCTAGGGTTCTGGATTTGGATGTAAAACGCCAATGACAACTTGCAAGGATTTATTCACGCAGGGTCTGGTCTGCAGGACTTCACAACACGAAGTTCCCACTAAGATTCCAAATCGCAGGTCAAATCGAAGTCCAATAGTATCGCTGAGGTCGTAGGTTATCACTTGTCTCGCAGGTAGATTCGCTCGAAGCTTACTCTTCCGAAGTCCAAACTGAACTGCCTATGCGCCGCGGCGGTCGCTATTTATATTCGCCGGCAAGGGTTCTCGAATATTCCCGTATGTACTTCCCTTCGGTAAGTCATCGTAATGTCTCGAGACACATCTCGAACATTTTCATGTCATAGTGTTATGAACCTTATGGCAGTAGACATACGGGTCATTATTGCTTGCAGCGAAGTATGCGGCGATTCTAGAAGGTTCCATTCTAGATCGTTCGAGACAGGACCGCGACATTATTTATTTTTTCTCGATTATTCACGGTAGGACCTTTGTATGCTAATCTAAAATAATAAAACTTACTTGTAAAATTGTAGTTTTGAATATATTGAATAATGGCGTAGTTGAAATGTAATAACACTAGCGAACTAATTCAATTCAATTCTTCTTTATGGCGCTCCTGATGTTCTTGCCAATGACAATGCTTTTTATTGACAATGTATTAGATATCTGAGTATGTGACTATGCTTAGTAGGTGACTCTACGACGAATTAGCCAAGTGAATGTACATAAACACTAGCGAACTAAACGCAGCGCGAATAATTGTCATAAATGTCAATGTCATGTGTAAACGCATACGGTTTTGTAAATAGTATAACTTGAATTATAGCGATTTGTGATTAATGCTAAATAATATGATGAAGCATTCATCATCAGGTCATTTTAGTCTCCACTACAGGAGCACGACCCTCTCTCGTCCGTCCCAGACAGATGGAGAGTTTGGCCTACACTCCCCACGCTGGCCAGACGGGTTGCGGAGCCTCATCGATGTTTTATAATGTATCTGTGAAGCATTATATAGTGCAAATACAGCATATTTTATCCATGTACTTATGTACACTTTACTTGAAAGAGGAAATTACTTGTAAAATTGTATTTACACTTTACTAGAAGAGAAGAAGGTTGCCTCGATACAGGCTTGCCTAGTGAGGCAACCAGTAGACCTCGTGTTTAGTGGTAATAGTGCATCACGTATCATCAGTAGCATCACGGAAACTATTGCACTCCACTGCTATATTCTTCATATTGTTACGAGCTAGGGCTAGATTTGGATGTAAAACGCCAATGACAACTTGCAAGGATTTATTCACGCAGGGTCTGGTCTGCAGGTCTTCACAACACGAAGTCCACACGAAGATTCCAAATCGCAGGTCAAATCGAAGTCCAATAGTATCGCTGAGGTCGTAGGTTATCACTTGTCTCGCAGGTAGATTCGCTCGAAGTTTACTCTTCCGAAGTCCGAACTGAACTGCCTCTGCGCCGCGGCGGTCACTATTTAGGGTTCCCGAATGTTCTCGTATGTACATGTATGTACTTCCCTTCGGTACGTGTCTCATGTCATAGTGTTATGAACCTTATGTAAGTAGACATACGGGTCATTATTGCTTGCAGCGAAGTATGCGGCGACTATTCTAGATGATTCGCGACAGGACCGCGACAATATTATGCTTGTGTTGTGATTATAAAAACATTATTAATTTCACAAAGGGTGGGGGCGGGGGTCGGCTATGTCGGTCAAACTTCCCCCTCCCTCGCGGGCTACTGATGGATCTAGAAAAACTCTAACAATTAATGGTTTAACTTCTACATGGCACTTGAGATATTCTCGCACACTGCGCATACGTTCGCTCGCGACTAGGATCAGTGATCAAATGACTGCACCACGCCGCTGCACGCACTAAAAAAGATATCTCATTGTCACGTTCCGCCTGAGCCGAGCGTGCAAGCGAGAGCGCGGAACAAGCGATACAGAGGCATGAACGGCCTAAGCGTTCGGCTTGTGACGCATCTATCTCTCTTCCACTCCATCGGCCGATGTTTTCTTATGACGTTACCACGTAAAATTATCGTCCGTAAACCGACTTTACAAACAACAATTTTTTTTTCAGATAAGAGAATGGCAACACTGGGGTTCCGGCTGCTATAAATATAAATGTGAGAGTGGTCGCCTTCACATTGTTGTAAGTACGAGTATAAATGAATTTATGATTAAAAGCGTAGAACTTGAGTTAGTGAGGTCACCAGGAAGGAAGGAAGTACTGTGTTAGTAGCGAGGGTGGCAGTTGCGAGCGATTATATGGCTACCTAACCACTTCATATTAGTAACCACTTCATATTAGTAACCACTTCATGTTAGTAACCACTTCATGTTAGTAACCACTTCATGTTAGTAACCACTTCATGTTAGTAACCACTTCATGTTAGTAACCACTTCTTATTAGTAACCTGCCACGCGACGTAGGGTAGTAGAGGTAGTTAGTGGTTCATCAATATCTTTGAACTAAAACCAAATTCACCTGCACGCGGTGCACCCTGCTGACTGACAAACGAAGCTCTGGCGAAAAGAGTGGTAGGGTGCGTAATTGTAAGCTACTCGACTAGGGAATGTACCTCCGCCTCACATACTACCTCAGCCAAATAACAATTCCCTTGAGAGATGTTATGTTCCTGCGAGTGAGTGAGGTCACCAGAAAATAAAGGAGATGCTCCGTTGGCAGTGGGGGTGGCAGCGTGAGCGATATTTGATGCTGCGAGCGTTTATAGGCTACGTAACCACTTCACATCAGGCAGGCCGTATGTCTGCCACCCGACGTAGAATTAAAAAAAAACTTACAATATCGGATCCTTCAAGCGAAGCGTGAAGAATCATCTTGCGGGCTAGTGCAATGTCAACTGTCAGGACTAAGGTCTCTTGTTCGTTGCCAATGCGTTTTGGGAGCATCTTCTCGCTTAACATCAGGCGGAGTGAAGCCATTATGATTTTTTTCATCTGTAATAATGGACTGTTTATTTTTGTTTTAAATTTAACGAACTTGGTGGTCGAATGGTTAGCAATGGCCACTTTGACTCCGAGGTCGCGGGTTCGATTCCCGCACAAGACAAACATTTGTGTGCATGAATATGTCTGTTTGTCTTGGTCTGGGTGTTTTCTATGTATTATAAGTAGGTATGTATTTACAAAAAAAAATGTATTTAAGTACATTTATCAGTTGTCTAGTACCCATAACACAGAAATTAATAACATAGCTTTGCGCTTAATTTGGACTAGATGGCGCTGTGTAAATTGTTTTTAATCACGGGTCAAGCCCGGTCATTTAATAGGCATGCGCGGGGATATTGATCCAACGCGTAGAGGCCTCTTTGAGAAGTTTATTATTTATTATTATTAATGACATTGTATATGTTCCCAGGTGGGCAACTATTCCTACACGTGCTTCCACGCGGGGCAGGTGCTCCAAGTGAGGATAATCAAGAAAGGCTGGCTTCATAAAGGCGGTGTTGTTTGCCCGCCCTGCAGGGAGCTCTGTGGGGCTGAATTTACTGTAAGTACCTATCGACAAACTATAGATAGATAGATAGTTAAACAAGTTAAAAAAAAACGCGACTGCACCTACAGCAGATTTATTAATCACGCGCAACAATAATATAATTCCACACAAGCAAAGCTGCAGGCAAAAACTAATATACGTAGGTCACACTAAAAGTTTTGCGTAACTTAAAAAAACAACATGTTATAACCAAAATATTATGTTTATTGCTTTTCAAAATACTCTCCTTTACATTTTAAACATTTTTTCATGCGATCGAACCATTTTTTAAAACAGGAGGACCACAGATCTGAAGGCATGTTTTCTACGTGCTGATTGAACGCTATCACTGCCTCTTCGGAGTTGGTAAAAGTGAAACCTCTCATCAAATCTTTGATTTTGGGGAAAATACAGAAATCACAGGGTGCTAGGTCGGGGCTATGTGCAGGATGGTGACGAGTTGTACTTTTTCGGAAGCTAAAAATGACTTTGTTTTGTTGGCCGTGTGTGAAGAAGCGTTGTCATGATGTAGGAGAACGCGGCTTTTTGGTCGTCTTTCGGGAACTTTTTCTAACACCCTGGGTAAACAAATGGTAGAATACCCCTCGGCATTAACACTCTTTTGATCTTCAAGTGGAATTGTGCAGATGGGACCCGTAGCTGAGAAAAAAAACGCGATCATTTTTTTACCAACGTTTCTCGCCTGCGTCACTTTTGTTGGTCTGTTCTCATTTTCAAACACCCATTCACAAGATTGCTGTTTTCTATTCGGGTTCAAAACAATAAATCCACGTTTCGTCTCCTGTGACAATGTCATAAACAGCTTTAGTATGTCCGTAGTCGTAGCATCTGTGAGCACCATTCCACGCGAGCCCACTTCTGCTCCGCTGTCAGTTCATGAGGGATCCAACGACAACAAAGTTTCCGAACTTTTAATTCTTCGTGTAAAATTTTCTGAATTTGGCTCATACCAATCCTCAATAGTCCTCGAATTGTCTCATATGTTATCCGCGGGTTTTCTTCAATTAGCCGCTTAACAGTAGCCACATTATTTTCGTTGACGGCAGTTGAAGGCCGCCCTTCCCGAAATTCGTCATGTAAAGAAACCCGACCTCTCTCAAATTCAGCAAACCATCGCCTCACGGCGCTTAAACAAGGTGCTTCTCTCCCAAAAGCATTTTGAAGACGAGCGGCACAGTTTTGCGGAGAGAGAGAACTTTTAAAATCCTAAAAAAATCATCGCTCTAAAATCTTTTCCACTTAATTCTATTTTCATTGCGGACGTAGAACTTTGATGTGTGATAAAATACAATTGACAAATGATTTCCCGCCAATTTTTTTATATTACTAAGAAGGTTGCAAGTCGTTTAAAAAAATATAACATTCGAAATTAAAACAGTTCCGATTAGCTTTTAGTGTGCCCCATGTATCAAATATATATTTGAAATCGGGTCATCGAGACCTTTATTTTGATACCCATAACGATATATTTAGAAAACGACAATTTTACGGCTCACAGCCGCCATATTGATTTTTTTTATATTTGATATAGCCTATGTCACTCGCGTGATTAAGACGACACATCTTATGTTGAAATCTAACGACACATCTTATGTTGAAATCTGTCAAACGGTTTAGGCTGTAGAGCGTGCCAAATAATAAGACATACTTACATATAGGGATTGCAATCCGGCATCATTTTCAGTCCGGCCGGATCCGACCCGATTCCCATCGATCCGGCCGGATCCGGCCGGATTGATCAAATCAGAATGATTTTCGCTTTTCAATTCAAAATGAACTGTTAGTAAGTGAATCAAGTGTCATGTACATACTTTATATAGGTTTATATAAAAAATATATAAAATCAATTTTATTTCTAATCTAATGGTAAGATTAGACAACGAGCAAACTATTAAAATCTAGTAGTATAGGTAACCAGTAAAATTTTAACGATGTAACAACTAACGAATAGCTCAGTCTTCCTAGATTTCACTTTCACAGATAGATCCATTATTTTAGTAAGTAACTTTATAAAATCTAATATAATTAACCTTACGTAATTTACTGAGATGAGTTCACAATAATCATTAAAGTATTTGAGAATGCTAACAAACAAGTCTTATATTTATGACATACACCATCATGATTTGATGAATCTGTCTAAAGAATGGCACAATTATCACAATAATGAGTTTGTTTTATAATTACAACTCTTTAGTTTAATCAGCTTACGATAAATAATTATTTTAAGTAGAATTTTAAGTAATAATTGTCTTAATATTCATTATAGGTATATTATACGAAAATCATTTTTATTTTGAAAAAAGGATCGTAGAAAGTAAATGCATTTAAAGTATCTACTCATGCAGAGATCTATTATTTTGCCAAAAATTGCTAGCACCGGATCCGTAGTACGGATCCGGTATATTAGTACCGGATCCGGTAACGGTTTAATAATGCCGGATCCGCCGGATTACCTGATCCGGTTTTCCGGATTGCAATCCCTACTTACATACATATGCTCGAAAAACATAACCCTCCTTCGGCAGTCGGGTAAATATGTTTTATTTGCAAAATAAAAAGTACGGAAAATACAACTTAGAACTAAAACTGTACTTACTTACTTTACAAACTTAAAGGTACTAACCGCACTCATGAAATCAAATCAAATAATTATAATTTATTTATTTAATCTTTATTGATCATGGAAAAAGGGTTTTGTACCCTGTTTCCATAATGATGATGTGTTGTATTCGGGGTGTAAGTGATTCATCAACATCTTTAAACCAAAGCCAACTTAACCTGCACGCGGTGCACCCTGCTAACTGACAAACGATGCTCTGACGAAAAGAGAGATAGGAAGCGTAATTGTAAGGTACCCGACTGGGGAATGTACCTCCACCTCACAGAATACCGCAGCCAAATAACAATTCCCTTGAGGGTTGTTGTGTTCCTGCGAGTGAGTGAGGTCACTAGAAAGGAAGGGGATGCTGCGTTAGCAGCGGGGGTGGCAGCGCGCGAGCGATATTTTATGTTGCGAGCGTTGATATATATTTTCAATCAGCAGGATAACCAAGTGCAGGTGAGGTTGGCTTTGGTTCAAAGATATTGATGAACCACTTACACCCCAACAATTTTGGTTTGACAATGACGATTTGTAGGAAAAACTAGTAAATTTTTAATATATTGCTTGTTTTCAGGCTCGAGGTGAATACTGTAAGGGAGGTGAGGAAGCTATGCCCCCTAATTTGTATCCCAACGACGTCTTAAAGTGTGGAGCTAGCTCAGTATCGCCAACGGACATTTTGTGGCCCGCCATTTTGTGGACAGTACTTAACTATGGACTATATAATTCAGCTAAATACACATCAAGTGAGATGCCTATATCCATAACTTAGTTATATAGTGTTGACTTTGGGTAACTAAGAATAATTGAGTGGGCGAGCGGAACGCTCATGTACGCCGAAAAGTCATCTTGGAAATGAATAGGCTCCAAAACCACTGAACCGATTTTGATGAAACTTGTCACAATTAAAGACTTTGATATGCTTGAGGTTT
Organism: Hypsopygia costalis; assembly: GCA_937001555.2. Taxonomy (NCBI): domain Eukaryota; kingdom Metazoa; phylum Arthropoda; class Insecta; order Lepidoptera; family Pyralidae; genus Hypsopygia; species Hypsopygia costalis. The sequence continues at coordinate 5,925,989 of OW443355.2, forward strand.
GTGTCGAAAAAAAATTGAGATCGATCATGTCCTTGAGGAATGATCATCAAATACATTTTCCATTGAAATCAATGGAAAACTTACACTCAGCGAATCTACTCGTTCCACTCGATTTCTATGAGCAAGTTTTGTATCTGACATCTTCACATTGGTTCAACAAAACTAGTATAACTACCAACGTGTCACAAATTTAACAAACCGACGCTGGTACTAACATTGGGACCGATGATTGTTCCAGTAATGAAACCAACCTGATACAAGCATTGTAATCAACGTTGGTACCAGTATTGGGACCAAACTGGTAGTTACATTGGGACCAACCTGGTACTAGTATTGGGACCAACATTGGTACTAGCATTGGGACCAATCTGGTATCAGCAATTGGGACTAACCTGGTACCAGCATTGGGTCCAATCTGGTACCAACATTGGTATTAGCATTGGGACCAACCTGGTACCAGCAATTGGGACTTAACCTAACCAATATTGGGAACAATGTTGGTACCAGCGTGGCACCAGTAAGGGACCAACCTGGTACCAGCATTGGGACCAATGATGGTTCCAGCATTGGTACCAACCTCGTACCAGCATTGCGACCAACGTGTGAAGCCGAAGTAATTATAGTCCGTTATGTTGTAATAGATATTGTGTGAAAATGATTTTTTCCCACGTTTCTTTGACTTCAGCCATCTTGTGATTTTAGATTTCGTATCGTTTGTGTGTTTGTTTTTATCGTATATACATCGGTAACTATTTTTCTTGTAAATAGTCAACTTAGTCAGTTTAAGTTTCTACTTAAGCATTACGAAATGCCATACTTAACTTATTTTACTTAATTTTTGGGAATTTACTATTTCAATGTTATACATGTTTTTTTAAGCTTTATTTCGTCCATTTTGTTACAGTGGGTTGTTTTGGAAAATAAAATTGACAAAAAAATAGCTTTTCCAAGCGCTTATTTAAGTAGTTATTTAAATTCCATTAAAAAAAATGGGTCTGCCTGTGTCATGGACACGGACGTGTGTTGTACGTGAATACGTTATATGCACTAAAATTATCTCAAAATAGCAGCGTTTCCTCTCTCCCATGCACGTGATGTTCCAAAGTCCTTACTTAGCGTAATAAATTCTTTGATCTATCCAGTGGTGTGATTGAATTTTGGATGGAGATGATAGATTTGTAGCTGCAACACCAAACTATATCCCCCGATTTTGTTATCATTCGTTTTTTTTTTAATTGCCTCATATGGAAGTAATTTTTAAGTATTCACGTCAAAAACGTATAACATTTTTTTTTTCGAAACAATCCAATTTAACATGCAAAGATTTCCATACATTGTAAGAATTTATATTAAATTAAGATAAGTTACATTGCTCTACATTATTTCAAAAAACGCATAATGGACCTGCGAAATCGACGCCGGTTAGACAGAAAGATCATAGTAAATGGATCGAATGGTTAGGCAAGTTGCAGTCATAATGTTACACGCGTATATAAGGTCCTAACGTTTTAATTGACAATACTATATGGTTGGCATCTATAGCTTGTATACATCGCATTCTGAATAAAATTTTGCATAAAATAAAATGTTTTTAAAATGATATTATTTTTCTGTATACCAAGAAAAAATATCCTAACTTGCTCCCTTACGCATTTGCCATCACTCGTACAGAATGAAATTGTAATGACTAGTTAGCTACGACGACGGTACGTATACGACCAAGTACTCGCCACATATGACAGCTACGGTCGGCAGGATGCACCACGTGCAGGCTTAGGATCTAAAGATCGTGGTGAGCCAAAAACACCCCTTTACTTTTTTATAGGGCAAGACTCATTGTTGCAAAAGATTCAACAGAAACATTCAATAACATTAAAATCATAATAACAACTTTGTCAAAAAATTAGTTAGGCACCTAAAACTTCATCTAAACTCATTCGCGCCGTATTTAAATAAAAGAAGTCATCGCCCCTACACGAGATGACGGTATAGGTATCTAGCTAGTCTTCTAACTTCCGTACTTACCCCAATAAGTAAAGTATAGGGCCGGCCCCGGCCGTAACGGCCGATGTCTGTTGATTTCTAGGAAGCAACAGGTCATCGCCCTCACAGCTGTCTTTTCATAAGCGAACGGCCACTAGTATCATTATTACCAATGCACTACCAGTTACATACTAGGGTTAAAGCTGATCTTTAGTGCACGTGGTGCAGCCTGCTGATAAACAGACGCGGTTTTGGCAAGATGTAGGACATATCGAGACCAACGGTACAGTATTTATTTTTCCTTTCGATCTACTGAGGTCTCAATTCAATAGCGTAAATTGATATGTCGAGAACTCGCAACAGCTGATATGTAGATACGTCAGAGGTACTTGCCATCGGATGCTGACTAAAAAAGTCCAATATTTCCTCCTCAAGCCTAGCAGGATACCGAGGCCTACCAGCGTCCACCGCAGGTTGGTCGAATGTTCATGTCGTCCATGTTCTCGGAAGGGTAAACAGCTGCGAGAATCGTGTTCCTGCTAAACACGTATTCCGACCCGAGCCTTCGCTCTAGTAGATTCTACGCTTGCAGAACAATCTCCCCACTATCACTTCACTATCACGGTACGCAATTACCATTGCCAGGTATTCCTGGTTAGTGTCACGTCGTGTGGCGGCAAATTTGAACAAATCACACTAATACTAAAACGTACGAGCAAGAGCACTACGTTGTCGAGCTAGCACTACGGACGGCGCGCCGGCCGGCAATGCACAAAACACGCGTGCACTCACAAACTCAGTTTAGCGGAGACTGATTGTCCTTCGCCGTTCGCGCAGCGCTCAAGTATGAATGGTAGGTAGGTAGACTGCACATGGGCACTTGATACTACCAACATTTGCCCTGGTATGAACTCGTGAACAAGGACGGTTTTATATAAAGTTAAAAAAGAACATTTTAAACATGTTTTAATGATAAATAAATTTTGTTATACAAACGCTTTTCTTCACTAAAGCGTTCAGTATATGGTATTTATTTGATTAAAATGGTATATTTTTTTTTTTCTTAAAATAAAATAATAATAATTGCTAGCCGTGAAATTCCATTAGTAATGTGATGTATATAAGCAATACGCATCCTCAATTCAGTATTGTCAAATAATATGTTAGGACCTTATATATCCTATAGTAGCGTGCTATCAGGCACGCTATATTCTTCTTTGTCACCCAAGAAGGTCCAGACACCCAAAAAGGTAATTATGAGCCTTTTGAAATAATATAGAATATATTTTTATGATTTTATTTTCGGTGCTTTAAATGTGATTTGTATATTCATTCCTATTTTATATTTAAGACTTATTTTATATTAGTTTCTTTAATATTAATGTTTACTGATTTTATTTTAATTCATCGATCACTAATAAAGAAACTAGATACATAAATCAGATTTCATAGCTTAGTTAGCAACGGATGTTTTATAAACGTGCATTTTATTTCGTCAAGAAGTTTGTGTATCTTTTATTTTATTAGTCATCCATGTAATTGCAATATTTCCCGTTGAATTGAAGAATAAATAGTTTTTTAATGTGAAAAATATTTAATAATTTTATTTTTTAATTTTATACATCATAAAAGCCTAATATAATAAATATAATTTGAAAATTGTAATAAATTTTAATATTTTTTTTTGTTGTCATCGATCTCGTATTGATACAATTCCATTAATCAATTAATAAAAAAAACTATTGTTAAACATTGTCTACGATTGACAATAAAACGCAAAAAATGCTCAAATATCTATTTCGATTATATAAGAATTTATATTTTATGCTAAAAAAAATTAAGTAATTCAATCATGTTTATGGTCTATGGTAAATTGCTTTGACTCGTATGTGATTTGTGTAATGCTAATGACATTGGCCAAAGCTTATGCTTTATTTTATTAGTAAATAAAAAATGTTTATGGTCCATATAAAGCTAATGTCTATGGTGTGGCCACAGAGCGTAGCGAAAAATCCTATGTCAGTGGATGCGGCATACAGGTATATTTAAGAGATTAATAAACTATGATAAAATAACATCTAAGCATTTTTGTTTTACGCATAGATGTATAAACGTACTGATTTGTATAATAAAAAATATTTTTCAAATATTATATTTTGGTTGTTTTATTTTAAGTCCTAACCTAAGAAGAGATAAATAGAGGCAAAATATTACATTACAATTAATTTGCTTCAAAATATTCCTTCACATCACCGTCAAATGGCATCATGCCCAGAACACTGCAGCATTGCCACGCAGATTGCCAATCTTATTTGCGAAATAAAAGGCAGGACTAATTCTGGGGGAAATCATATCTTCGCCATGTTATGTAGTTTAATAGATCCTGCGTGGGCTGTGCCGAAATAAGCTTATTTCGGCACTGCCACAAAAATAACCTTATAGCTCTTTGACGGGAGAGCGACAAATATTCTCCTTTGGCGACAAATTTCGACAAATTAACGACAAATTTTCTGTCTAGTTAAAATCAAGATCTGATTGATGATCTACCGCCGAAGCGGAAGCCGATTACCACCGAATATCTTGATACGAAAAATAGGTCTTACGTCTAAGTTATTGCCAAACACCTTCAGCTTAGGGGCCATCCATAAATTACGTCACACGAATTCCATGATTTTTTGACCCCTCCCCCCGTCCTTGTCACAGCTGGTCACATTTGTGAGACGCCCCCCCTCCCTAGTGTGACGTCACATATATTGCAAATTTGCAAATGTTTATTGAATTGCAAATGTTTTTGAGTTTTTTGTTAATAGTTCAAAGTTCGTGTTTTAACACTTAGATTATAATACATTTTGAAATGTCACGTCACGAAATATAGGAATCCTCCCACCCCCTTGTCACACAATGTCACACTTCATCGACCCCCTCCCTCCCCCTTAATGTGTGACGTAATTTATGTCGTTAGAGCTCCATCGTTTCTACCAGCTAAGTTAAACACCAGTAGCAGTAGTCGGCTTCGTCCCAGCTGAAGCCGATTGCCATCGGATTTTTTGATGACGTAAATCAAACTTCACCTTAGATTTACGGCACTTATGTTTAGTTTACCTGGTAGTAACTCTAGACCCTTCCAAGAAACTAGAAACAAGCTTCCACCTGTTTGCCGAGTGCTCCATGTACTCACAGATAAGATGGGAGACCACGGGGTTGGACACACTAGACACAGAAGATCTGGAAGACCTGAAGGTGGAACAGATCGTAAGATTTTGCAAGGAAACAGGTAGGTTCGACGGAACGCCGTGATTGCCGGATAAACGCACATCCTCTCCAAAAGGGAGGACCAGGGGAAATGGGTGAAATGGCCTCAGGTAAGGCTGACCACCCGCCCGACAGCCTGCGTCCCCGTTGGAAATAAAACCCTAGACCCTACCGCCCAAATTGGAGATGTTTGTCAATAACTAAAGAGTAAGACTTATTTTTCGAAGTTTCGGTGGTATAGCCCCAGGTCCCCTGAGTTCTACCGCAAAGGAATAAATGGTCTGCCCATGAGATAGCTGGAATATATAGTCAATGAATGTAAATAACTTTGATTAAACTAATATGTAATTATTTATTACCCCAGAAAAAAAACGGGGTATCGCTTTGACATGGACATGGCCGTGTGTTGTACGTGAATACGTTATATGCACTAAAATTATCTAAAAATGGCAGCGCTTCCCCACACGCGATGTTCCATAGTCCTTACTTAGCGTAATAAATTCTTTGATCCTTCATCTATCCCGTAGTGTGATTGTATTTTGGATGCAGATGATAGATTTGTAGCTGCAACACCAAACTGTTTCCCCCGATTTTGTTATCATTCGTTTTTTTTAATTGCCTCGCGATGGAAACAATGGATCGAGTCAAAATTGATTGAATTTTTAAGTAAAACATTGCATTTACTTTTTATACGGGTATTTAGTATGTTTTATATGTGAATGATCATTGAACAAATACCATGAATATACTAATAATACGGTCCATAATCGATTTCACGAAAATTTCCTATGCTTAATATAGTTTATTGTGTTATTAACTGCGACATTAGACGCTCATTTAAGGATAAAGTCATGAGGAAATATGTGATATTTCTTTGTTTATCTTTTACGTTTTATTTTATTATTGCCGAAGAACAATGTGATTTCCAATTTGGTAACTTATTTACTTTTTATTTTTTTAATTAAATAAGTAATTTATACAATTTTTGAACATTGACAAATAGCCTATTATACTTTATTTTGATACTATGTACTTTCTTTTTCTATAACCACTGTACTTTAATTGCAAAAACTGGCTAAGGGCGAGTCGGACTCGCCCACGAAAGGTTCCGTACCATTATCTATAAAAACGGCAAAGAAATCACGTTTGTTGTATGAGAGCACCCTTAAATACTTATTTTGGTGGTCGAATGGTTAGCAATGGCCACTTTGACTCCGAGGTCGCGGGTTCGACATGGCAACTATTTGTGTGCATGAACATGTCTGTTTGTCTTGGTCTGGGTGTTTTCTATGTATGTATGTATATATTTACAAAAAAAAAATGTATTTACCTACGTATGTTTATCAGTTGTCTAGTACCCATAACACAAGCTTCGCTTACTTTGGGGCTGGCGCTGTGTAATTTGTCCAGAAATATTTAAATAATAATAAATAAATATTGTCAGACAAATTGCACAGCGCCATCTAGCCCCAAAGTAAGCGAAGATTGTACTATGGGTACAAGATAACTGATATTATACCTACTTAAATACATTTTTTTTGTAAATACATACACAATTATAATACATAGAAAACCAAGACCAAGACAAATAGACATGTTCGATGGTTCGAACCCGCGACCTCCGTGTCAAAGTGGCCACCGTCAAATATCTAATATATTAAAATTTTATCTACTTGCAGGGGATCCATCTTGGAATTACTCTAAAGTATTTATTAATAATACATTTCATCTGCCCGTTGGAGTACAATTTATATACTTAAATTTAAAGGTTTGTAGTCACTAGTCAGTACTGCATCATCAGGTCTTCACTACAGGAGCACGACCCTCTCTCGTCCGTCCCAGACAGAAGGAGGATTTGGCCTACACTCCCCACGCTGACCAGACGGGTTGGGGAGGCCTGATCGATGTTTTATAATAAATTAATAAATATTGTCAGACAAATTACACAGCGCCATCTAGCCCCAAAGTAAGCGAAGCTTGTGTGTTACTAGACAACTGATAAACATACGTAAATACATTTTTTTTTGTAAATAAATACTTATGATACATAGAAAACACCCAGACCAAGACAAACAGACATGTTCATGCACACAAATGTTTGTCCTGTGTGGGAATCGAACCCACGAGCGTTGGTGTCGAAGCCGCGTCTTTAACCGAGCTATATCACCGAGCTCGTCATGTATTTCCCTTAGTCGCCTTGTACGACATCCACGGGAAGAGTCGGAGTGATTCTATTCTAGTCTGCCGGAAACCACACGGCCAAGTTAGTACTTAGCTGTTTGTTATTACCTTTTGCGTGCTGCGGTTCCATGGTGGGTACAGCGTTTGGGATAGAATTGACAGGTAGTCGCACGTGAGGGGCTAATGCTACGTCATCGTCCCACTGCTGGGATACGGGTATCCCCTAAATCGAAGGAGTTTAGAGCGTACTGCACCAAGTTGCTTAACTGCGGGTTGGCAGAGGCCAGTGTTTTCAAGCCGCCTAAAGGCCACTGACTTGGCTTAACGACCGTCATCTAATGACAACAGCCGGGACCGACGGCATAACATGCCTTCCGAAGCACGAAGGTGCTCGAGACAAATAAACCCATACATGGACAGGCTACGGTCGACGCTGGTTAACTTGCGTGTTCGATTTTTTTTTTATACTACGTCGGGCGGCAGACAAGCATATTAAGCGCTTCATGTGAAGCGGTTACCGTAGCCATATTAACGCTCGCAACATAAATATCGCTCGCGCGCCGCCACCCCCGCTTCCAACGCAGCATCTCCTATCTTTCTGGTGACCTCACTCACTCGCAGGAACACAACAACGCTCAAGGGAATTGTTATTTGGCTGCGGTATTCTGTGAGGTGGAGGTACATTCCCCAGTCGGGTAGCTTACAATTACGCTCCCTACCTCTCTTTTCGCCAGAGCTTCGTTTGTCAGTCAGCAGAGTGCACCGCGTGCAGGTGATGTTGGCTTTGGTTCAAAGATGTGATGAACCATCAGTGTGAAAAACACACTGTGACTCACACAGTACAATATAAAATGCAAAAATTCGTCAGCAAAACAAACCTACCTGGTAGCTCAGTTGGAAGAGCACTCGACCGGTCATCGAGAGGTCGTGGATTCAAATCCCGCCTAGGGGGGGAATTTTTCCATTTTTTCATAAAATATGGTGATGAACCACTTACACCCTAAAATTGATTGGACTGACACACGTAACGCCGCCATCGAGCTGAATCCTTTTGTTTTAGGTTCATTGAGTGAAGCGAGTGAACGTTTATATACACCGAAAAATCTTTCTTTGAAATTAATTGACTCCAAAACCTTTGATGAGACTTGTCACAATTAAAGACCTCGACATGCTTGAGGTTGTGTCGAAAAAAAATGAGATCGATCATGTCCTTGAAAAATGATCGTCAAATAGATTTTACATTGACGACTTTTCATTTGACTAGCTCGGTGGTCGAATGTGGTTAGGAATGGCCACTTTGACTCCGATGCGGGTTCGATTCCCGCACAATACAAACATTTGTGAGCATGAACGTGTCTGTTGGTCTTGGTCTGGGTGTTTTCTATGTATTATAAGTAGGTATGTATTTACAAATAAAAATGTATTTAAGTACATCTATCATTTGTCTAGTAGGTACCCATAACACAAGCTTTGTGTTTAATTTGGGACTACCTAGATGGCGCTGTGTAAATTGTCCATAAATATATTTTATTTATTATTGAAATCAACGGAAAACATACTCGGCGAATCTACTCGCTCCACTCAACCTCGATTTCGGCCCCGTGGGCTAGAATCCGGGCTAGTAATTTAACTTATTTACAGAAACCAGACGGCCACATGATAAGCTACGTATGTGTCAATATAACTGGACTCGAACCTGAACAGTTGGACAACACTAAGGTCTCGTTCTCGGCTCAGTTCGGACGACTGACCGTGAAATTCCCTGAGAGGCTGAAGACGCAAGTTGTTCTCAAACTTTTAGCTAAGGAACATGGATATTAAGGACATTTCTGATGCGAAATTAACGGGAATTGAGTGAAAAATAATTATTTTTTTAATATACAATGTAAAACGACTAAAGATCACTGTTTAATTTTTATCTCATACCTAGCAGACCCGACAGACGTTATCCTGTCTTCTTACAATGAATATTGAATTCGAATTGGTTTCGCGCAATCTGTCAAATGACTGACAGTTCTGTCAAACGACTTAAAGTTACAGTGCCACAAACTTAACTGGCCCGGTGGCGGGGGCGGTACGATCGACTTAAGTGTTGCCATTAAACGAAATATCGCCCGTTTGAGAGGAAACATAAAAATCAAAGAAATATATACACTGTTAAAATAATAGCGTTGATATACTTATTAATTGTGTTGTGTGGTGTTTCAATTAAATATCAATTGCCTTCTATTTTTTGTTGATTAGTTTTAAAAATGCACCAAGTTAAGTCGCGATCATAGCTATTATAAAATATTAGAGAGTTATAATATTGCACAGAAACAACTCGTTGACGATTTTTTTATTGTATGTATAGAAAAAGATAATATGTATTTTAAAAAATACACCTCAATGGAATGCGCATACGCGGTAAATAAATTAATTGTACCTGGCAATACTAACATTTCAAGATGGCGGCTTTAGTTCTAAATTTGGCCACCGGGTCAGATAAGTTTGTGGCACTGTACATTAGAACATAATTCGTAGAACCCGCCGCATTACATATCGGCTAACTTAAGGCGGATTGTCTTTAAATAAACTTTTAGTTAGGTTTGTCTTGTGATTAATTAGAAATGCGAGGTTCCACAAATTTTGTGGATACCCAAGTGAATTGTCACCGGATAGCTGGCCGCATATCTGGTGACAATTCACTAATATGATAAAATTAATTGGGTTTGAAATAATTACTTGGCCATTTTATAAAATAGTTAGCCGTTATGTAATGCGGCGGGTTCTACGAATTGGCTGCGACATATACATTATCATTCGGTCGCGTACTAAAAAGTTTGGCAACTCCTATCTATGTCGCACTATTAAAAAGTGGAACGCGTTGCCGGCATATGTATTTACTTTAACATACAATATGGGATCCTTCAAGCGAAGCGTGAAAAAGCATCTTGTAGGCCAGCATGGCAGCGTCCACTGACAAGACATCAAGGTCTCTTCTTTTCGCTTACCATCAGGCGAAGTGGAGCCAATATTCTGAGCTAATATAAAAAAAAATAATATATATATGGTTTATTTTAATTACTTAATTTGGGATTAAATGGAAGTGTGTAATTTTTAATAATTGTCCAGGAAAAAAGAACACCTCTATATGCTCAACTGCGTGTTGGCGGGGGGTTGGTAAGTAAGTAGGTAATAATTATTTTTACGATCAAATATTAAATCGTTAATTAAAATTATTGTAAAATTATAATCCTTTATTGCTAATTGCATTTTACTCTACACTTATTTTGAGTTCTCGTTCATCATTCGTTGAAATACCTACCGTTTTATTAAATTTCCAAAATGAAAATTTCTATTTTATTAATAGGTGAGTTTTAAAAAGCAAATACTAGATGACTCGGCAAACTTTGTTCTACCATATAACCATTATTTTTTATATAATAATATTATACCACATTATATATGCACTAGTATAGTATTTATTTTTATTAGTTTTATTTTTAAGTATTTGTTGTTACTTAATATTGTAATTTTATAATTATTAAAAAGTGTAACTTAAAAAGATATAAAAGTCATATGAAACTTTCTACTAAGTAGTATTTCAAATCAAATCAAAATATCGTTATTCCTTGGACTTTATAAAGCACTTAGAAACTTCATACAAATTAAATATAAGAACATGTATCTAAATCATTACTACTCTAAATCCGCAGAGCTTAGATTCACTTTCATCACACTAACTTGAATGTGAAAGTGAATTTAAGTGCCAGTTCCGTCGATGGGGATTCTTGAGAAGAACTGGCAAGAAACGCAAGCCCGACTTTCAAAACTTAATTTAGGTTAATTATATAAATTATTAAAATATACTTTACGACCTATTCACATACCTACATTTTCAAGGTTGCAAAAAATATAAAAAAATATGATGGAAATACTATAGATATGTCATACCAATACTGAATTGCATTAGAAAGCAGTTCCCTGAGATGTTGATGATTGATGAACCACTTACACACCTCTCTACTACCTCTACCTCACAGAATACCGCAGCCAAATACCAATTCCCTTGAGGGTTGTTGACTTGTTGTGTTCCTGCGAATGAGTGAGGTCTTCAGAAGCTGCTGCGTTGGTTGTGGGAGTGAGGGCGCGCGAGCGATATTATGAGTGTTAATATGGCTACCGCTTCACATCAGGCGAGCCGTATGCTTGTCTGGGGGCGTTCAAGTATTACGTAACGCAATTTGGGGGAAAGGGGGGGTTTTGTAAAACGTTACGATGCGTTACAGAGGCGGGAGGGGGTTCAAACAACGCGCTACGTATCATTGTCTTTTTATTTATTTAAAAAACTACGGAATTAAAATTACTTACCATAAAAGGTTAACGAATTTTAGCGACTTTCCGGACTTCTTTCGCAACCTAACTTGCGATTTTAAGGTCTCATGATCACTTGGATGTCACGTAACGTTTAAGGAGAGGGGGGGGGGGGGGGGTCCAGAAAAACGTTCCGACGCGTTACATGGGGGGGGGGGGGGGGGGAGGGTCAAAATTATTCAAAAAATGCGTTACGTAATACTTGAACGCCCCCTCTGCCATCAGAAGTAGTTTAAGAAAAAAAGACTGGCAGCTTACAAATACGCTGTACCCTTTCTATTGAGACATATTTTTTGTTACAGGCTTCCTGTCAACAGTGAGCTATATTAATTGCTACGTACTGCTCCAAGTGAGGAAGGACAAGAATAACTCCAACGTTGATGCAATCATTCACAAAGTAGTCCCTTCTAGCAAGTTTAATGAAATCGCTAATAAGTTAGCAAGGAAACGATTTAATAATAAAAGGTATACCTTTTTAATCACGGGTCAAGCCCGGTGATTTGATAGGCATGCGCGGGGATATGGATCCAACGCGTAGAGGCCCCTTTGTGAAGTTTGATTTAATGTTGTACGCCCGCCGTGACCCGCTCCAGGATATGTCAATGGTACAACATACCCATGAGCAGGCGTTGAGACTATTGCGAAGTGTGATGGAAAATAAATGGGCTATGGAGATAAGATCTGGGTGATTTTAATACCGGGCTATTACAGAAGAGGGACGGACGCCTGCCATAACTGCGTTTATTGCTAGTTATTTGAGGCAGGCGGTGGCTTGGCACACATTAGATGGGCCCTCGAAATGCCAGGAAAACGGCCGGGGGCAGTATACTAAATATATTTTTTATAAATCCTATATTCATTATATCAGCCGTAGTTTTACCCCCGGGACTGCAATGGACTTCACTGTTCATTGCCGTTTGGTCGCTTGTAACATTTACACATTCGAATGTGACTAAAAACTCAAATTATTCCCAGTCGCCCCCGCGGGGACTGCCACCGGAGGCAAATGGGAATAAAAATTCCCAGTCACCGCCGGTGGCGACTGGGAAGTCCTTGCTCCCACTTCAGTTTCGCTGTACATTGCTTGCTCCATCGTAGAGTGTAACAGGATAGGATAAGTTATTTTAAATCTGCCTTATTTAGACGATATCAATTAAATGAAGTTTCTTACTTTTTAATATAAAAAACTGGTGTTTTGTATCATAGATAATCGGTCTCTTTATAATAATTGAATTAGGAAAGTAATAGTAATTAACGGGAAAAAATATTTTAATAATATAAAGTACAAAATCCTTAGGTAGGTACCTATAGGAGTCATATAAGTTTATTCTCTTTTTTTTATACTACGTCGGGTGGCAGACAAGCATACGGCCCGCCTGCTGTGAAGCGGTTACCGTAGCCATATTAACGCTCGCAACATAAAATATCGCTCGCGCGCCGCCACCCCGCTGCCAACGGAGCATCTCCTTCCTTTCTTTCTGGTGACCTCACTCGCCCGCAGGAACACAACAACCCTCAAGGGAATTGTTATTTGGCTGCGGTGTTCTGTGAGGTGGAGGTACATTCCCCAGTCGGGTAGCTTACAATTACGCTCCCTACCTCTCTTTTCGCCAGAGCTTCGTTTGTCAGTCAGCAGGGTGCACCACGTGCAGGTGAAGTTGGCTTTGGTTCAAAGATCTTGATGACCCTCTTACACCCCAAATTCTTATAAAGTTGGTTCCAATTTTTAAACACAGAATTCTATTTTAAAATTTTAAACCACGTTACAATCATCCGATCATTTGCACAATCATAATATTGTTTATCTAATCTCATACTGAAATTTACACATTAAAAAACTAAACACAGTATCTTAATGACAGTCTTTACGCACAAGCTATCAAAATAATTTTAAAAAGTTATTTTTCGATACAGCTCTTCTATGGACAACTGTATCGTAAAATAACTTTTTTACCATTTCGATACAGTTTCAGCCCTGGATACAGGTATTTTAAACAGGTTGCAATGCAAATACATTGCAACTATGCAAAATTTTTCTACATAATCTGTGAACGCGGCGCCGCGCGGCGCGTCGCGCATGCGCACTACGCATGCTCGATCTGCAAATGGATTTATAAGTAAGAATTATAGCTGTTAAATTAACTTCATGGTTGTATTTAAAATATTATTATCATATATTTCATGAGATTAGATAAAGTAGTGTATGAAACTGCACATAATTAGGTATTAAAATACTCGTGTGGTCTATTATAACATTCGCCTTCGGCTCATAAACTCACACTCGTATTTTAATAACCCTTATTATGCAACAGTTTCATAAACTACTATTAACTTGCCTAATCCTGTTACGCTCTACGATGGAGCAAGCAATGTACAGCGAAACTGAAGTGGGCAGCGGGGGCAAGGTCTTCCCAGTCGTCACCGGCGGCGACTGGGAATTTTTATTCCCATATGCCTCCGGTGGCAGTTCCCGCGGGGCGACTGGGAATAAAGGGCACTAAGGAATTAAGCACTGAGACATGTTTACGCATGCAAATAAGTAGTTAATAGCAGGGTTCGAAAAAATCCGATTTTTATAATAAATATCAAAAATCCGATTTTTTTATATATATCCAGGCTAAGAAAACGAAGCGAATTTTATTCTGTAAGGGGATTAAACACTTAAAAATGTGGAAGGAATTTGTAAAATATTATGTGTCAAATTCCCACTTTCAATGATCACTTAAAAAAACAAGTACCTATTATTATAATAATCTTCATTTTTTATTACCTAGCAACATAAATCTTATTTGATATGAAGTTAAGGTTTGAATTTCAATAAAAAGCTAATCCGTACTGTAAGTTAAAGGCCATTTCCCTAACTTTAAATGAGGTTGCCATTTTGGGAAGCAATCCAAAGTATTCTGAATTGTAGTTTTTCGCTACGTGTTGCCAGGGTAAACATTAATCTTCAAAATTTTTAGTACAGAAGACAGAAAAAAATCAATCGATATATATCACGTTATATATATCCGTTGATATATATCGGCGAACCCTGGTTAATAGTAAAGAAGTTTAAAGGTTCGAGCTAAAGACTGGTGGCAATGAAGCATTTGAAGATGTATTATTTGTGATTGACACTGGCGCTAAGGAGATTAAACCCAAGGTGTCCAAAAAGTCTCAATTTTCGAAGAGATTAGAGCGAGCTGTGAGTGAATTCGCCAACTCGCCCAGTTTTAGAAGCAAAGTAAAAGAGGATGAGATGAGTAAGTTATAAATTTATTTCTTGATTCGAAAAGCTTGTTTTATCTATCACAAATTATCTGATCAATTTACTTACTAAAGTAAGTATTGTAATTTGTTAATGAATACATATTATAATTATAATCTTGAGTATAATGACGTGTCTTTTTTTCATGATTTGCGGCCGACTAATACGCATTATTCGCCCGAATACCAAAAAAGTGGTCGAATACCGAATAGTAGCCGAATATTCGTGGCATTTCTATTAGAAACCCTGGAGCTCTATCGACTAAGCTGAATATGCTAAAACGGAAGACATATTTTTCTATACGTACTGCATTCCTCAAATAAATAAATGATTAAGTATGTTCTTTTTTCAGATCCAGAATTAATTCATTTCCGAAACGAGAAACCCTCTCTGCTTTTCGAAATGAATTCGGAGATAATTTTGAAGAAAATGTATGAGTTTTTGTCGTCAAAGCGGGCAGCTAAATACGCGAATGAATTAGCAAACAAAGCAGCTGTTGTGTATCGCTCTGTTATGAACTAGTAGGAATTAAATCCTGTGAGAATTTCGGACATCATTAGTTTTTTATGTGAAACGTCTTTATCATCACTCCAATACATACCGGGAAGGGGGGGGGGGGGGGGGCTACTGCCGTAGTTGAAGCCTACCTTCGGATTTTTTAATTATTATAAGTCAATGACAAACACCGTCAGTTTAGCCGGTAGGGCTCTATCGCTTGTACCAACTAAGATAAACACAATTGCCGCCAATCTAAGCTAAAACTTCATTTTCGCAATCAAAATATCAGATGGTAATCGGCTTCAGCTTCGGCGGTAGGGCTGCAGCCCCTTAAGCAAGTGTAATTCGTCGCGTAACGAACGTTAGCTATCACGTGACATTTGTCAAAATCGAACATTATAGGAGAATTGACAAATGTCACGTGATCTATCTAATACCCTGCCACACACTCGTCGAGTGGCGAGGGAACTAGCGAGGAAAGTAGGCAGAGACGTAGTGTGGCCACGTTACTCGTCATACCGCTCATCTTGCTCTTCGTCTTGCCCATCGTTCCCTGTTTTGTCAGTTTTTTGGGCGCGAGTCAAAGGACCGGCAACGTGACCGGGAGTGGCCGGCCACACAATCGCGGCGGTCGCATTCCGCACCGAGCGCTCAGGCATGAAACACGCGTCATTTTTTTTTAAATCATGTCAGTGATTTCATTTCCATAGAAGAACTGAAAGCAAAAAGGAAATGTATGATGGCATCTTTTAGACTGTTAGTCCATAAAAAAAATCTTCGTTTCGCACGCTGCCATAGCTTCATCGTCCATTGTATAGCAAAGGTAAAAGGTTCAAAGCGGAGCGTCGCGAATAATTGCGCGAGTAGGGCAGTATATGGGCAGAGAGGGAAACATCGCGGCAGCGCTAAGCAAGCGATGAGCAGCGCGAGGAGCATAGTGTGGCGGCGGTATAACGTTCGTTACGCTACGAATTACACTTGGCTAGGAGGGCTTGACAGAAAACTGAGGCCGTACCGCCGAAGCTGAAGCCGATTCCCATGGACTATTTTGATTCGAAAAATAGGTCTTAGGTTTTAGTTTTTGACAAACATATTCAGTTCAGTTGGTAGAAGGGTTTTTACCATCTAAGCTAAACAGGTGCCATAAATCTAAGCTGAAGTTTGATATACGCCATCCAAAATCCCGCTGGGAATCGGCTTCCGTTTAGGATGTAGGTACGAATTGGTGAATATCATCATCATCATCAGGTCCATTTTAGTCTCCACTGCAGGAGCACGACCCTCTCTCGTCCGTCCTAGACGGAAGGATTTGGCCTACACTCCCCACGCTGGCCAGACGGGTTGGGGACGCTTGATCGATATTTGATAATGTATTTCCCTTAGTCGCCTTATACGACATCCACGGGAAGAAACGGAGTGATTCTATTCTAGTCTGCCGGAAACCACACGGCACCTATATCGTCTTCCCTTAATAATTACAAAACTGTAAGTCGTAGCGCAGCGGGGGTGGCGGCGCGTGTTATTCTATGTTTCGAGCGTTAATATGGCCACGGTAACCACTTTACATCAGGCGGGTCTTATATTTGTCTACCACGCGACGTGGTATAAAAAAAAAGTGGCACACCGGGAGTGCCGAGAGACGTGAAAACTTCAATAATTACGCGTGTATTTTTGACTCGTCAGGAAATATGTTGCACTATTGAAAGCATTCCCTTTTTCTAACTGTCGTACGTGTCTTTCAGGAACGAGAGTAAATAAATATTGTCAGACAAATAACACAGCGCCATCTAGCCCCAAAGTAAGCGAAGCTTGTGTTATGGGTACTAGACAACTGATAAACATACGTAAATACGTTTTTTTTTTGTAAATACATATTTATGATACACAGAAAACACCCAGACCAAAACAAACAGACATGTTCACGCACACAAATGTTTGTCCTGTGTGGCAATCGAACCCGCGTCATTGACCGCTAACGCAACCGAGCTCGTCAAAAGTAGCGTGGACCCAACGCGGAGAGCAAAAGTAGACTGACGAATTCATTATAAAAAAAACCGGACAAGTGCGAGTCGGACTCGCCCACCGAGGGTTCCGTAGGTACGTAGTATCATTATTAAATTTGATATTTTTCATTATAAATAAGAAATAATGCGTCGAAAAAAATAAATAAAATATATTTTGCAATGTGTACATCAAGCCCTTTCATATGATACCCCATTTGAACTAGTAGTTTCAATTTGAAATTTCGACACCCTATAAAAAATATAGACCCCCTATTTTTTTAGATCTATTTACAAATGTATAGTTTTGAGATTTATTCCTGTACTTGTAGTCTATAACGATGTTACTTGCCAAATTTCATAGTTCTAGGTCAACGGGAAGTACCCTATAGGTTTTGATTCCTTTGAGTGTGCCGAAATATGCGTTTTTTGCTGAATAAACGACCGTAACTTTTTTCTACGTAAACTTAGCAGTTTGATTTTTTTTTAACTTCATGGGACCGTAGACCTGTGTATACAGTTCAAATTTCAGCTTGATACCTCCACGCATTCTCGACATAGAAATGTTTGACAGACAGACAGACAGACAGACAGACAGACAGACAGACGGACAACAAAGTGATCTTATAAGGGTTCCGTTTTTCCTTTTGAGGTTCGGAACCCTAAAAAGAAGATATATAAGTGGCTACCAGTTACGACTTGCTCATAGAAAAAAAACTCACTGAAGTAATCTCAATTTTTTTATTAAATTTTAAAATACAATCGTATATAAAAATATAAATTGCTTAGAGTAATAATCGGAACGTCGAACACGACGACCGGATGAGCTACCCTGCTCGTCTAAAAAGGCCCAGCGTAATCTACGTACGCTAGTTAAAAAGGCAACGAATATCGAACTCACCAAGATGGTAGATGTCCCTTTTGTTAAACGTGCCATGAAAATCTAAGCCACGTCGACAACCCATATACATCCCACTGCTGGGATACAGGTCTCCCGTTAATCGAAGGGGTTTAGAGCATACTCCACCACGCTGCTCAACTGCGGGTTAGATGAGGCTAGTGTTTTCAAGCCACCTAAAGGCGACTTGACTTAACGACTGTCATCTAACGACAACAGCCGGGATTGACGGCTTAACGTGCCCTCCGAAGCTCGAGATAAATAAACCCATCTATGGACAGGCTACGGTCGATGTTGCTTGGCTTGAGTAACTTGCCACGCGCAACGACGGTATCGAGCTCTTAAATCTACGCCTGCTGTACCGAAATTCGATACGTGCGTAAATAAAAAAAAAACCACGTCAAAGGTAAACCACTCGAGTAGAAGGGTAGAAAAAGTATAGATAGGTATATTTGAGCTAAACATAAACTAACATAAAGATAAACTTTTAGAAGTTTTCTAACACTTCAAAATATTTTAACAATGGGCCAAATCAAAAAGAGATATGTATAGGCAAAAGGAGAATATAAAATTGTTGTCATGTATTTTGTATGTTCTGTATGTTTTCTGGATTTGTTCGAATACTTATAACTCGAGAACGGATGTACCGATTTTCATGGGTTTTGATTTGTTGGATTTATTACCGTCCCGAATAGCAGAAATAACTATTAAAAACATTAGAAAATTGACGAAAAAATAAAAGAAAAACATAAAAATAGTGCCAGTTATTTGTTGTTTAGACATATTAATGTTTGTTTTATATTCATTGTATTACTTTCATAAAATCATAAATTTAGTTCAGCTAATAAGTACCACTACATTTATTGACTGTTAGGCGGTACGAAGTTCGCCGGGTCAGTACATAAAATCTTGCGTAAAAAGTATCATTTGAATTTGAAATGTTTATCAAATATTCAATCGTTTCTACGAAATATCATTTTTTTTTAACAGAAAATATGGGGGAAATGGGGAGGGGGGGCGTTAAACCGTGATGACGTCACCACTGCAATCATCGTACGTGTTCGCTTCAGAGCTGTACTGAAGTATGATGTCATAGTTTTTCTTGTGTTTCTTGCCACCGATGTGTTGGAGAATAACATCAGTTTTGCTGGACACTTCAATGTTGCAAATAACACAGTTGACAAGTTCTCTGTTTATCTGGGAAAAAGGAAAAAAAAACATGTTACAACTCATACTTCATATAGAGGAAGATCTCAGGGCAGGTGGCAGACAATCATACGGCCCGCCTGATGTGAACCGGTTACCGTAGCCATTTTAATGCTCGCGACGTAAAATATCGCTCGCACGCCGCCACCCTCGCTGCCAACGCACCATCTCCTTCCTTTCTGGAGACCTCACTCACTCGCCGGAATACAACAACCCTCAAGGGAATTGTTATTTGGCTGCGGTATTCTGTGAGGTGTAGGTACATTCCCCAGTCGGGTAGCTTACAGTTACGCTCCCTACCTCTCTTATCGCCAAAGCCTCGTTTGTCAGTGAGCATGTGCAAGTAAGGGACGGGGGCCCACCACACATTCCCACGACTGTGTCTCCTGTGTAGCCAGGATTAACAGCGGCGACCGCCAAAAAAGACAATGAACAGTGAAGTCCATTGCAGTCCCGGAGGTAAGACTACGGCTGCCTTGGAACTCACAACGAATTTAATCATAGTACATGTGCAAGTAAGCTTGACTTTGGTTCAAAGATGTTAACGAACTACTTACACCCTATCTTTCACATATCTTAATCTATGATAATTGATAATACTTACCTCTCGAATTAAACATGGAGAATATTCCTTCAAAAAATCCTTCAGCAAATTCTCTTCATGTTCTTTTTCAGTCACATGCAACATAATATCCTTTTTAAACTCCGTTTGGCAAATAATACACTTAAAACCATTTTTTATTGCGGCAACACCGTGCCACGATTCAAATTTAATCTTCAATATACTGTTATTGACTAGGAATAACTTCTTCTTCTCTATTGACTTATTGTCTATGATCACAGCCGAGTAGAGTATTTTTATCTCTGGTTCTTTAACATCCAAAAATATATTCTCTTTTTGAGTTTTAATTATGTACATTTTCGTTTCACCGGATTGTATTTGATTTTTTCTTTGTTTTTTTATAATGTTGGTCATTTTTTTTAATTTATAGACATGGGGTTGCCATTCGAAATGTTTTGAAAGTTCCGAATATCTTAATATTACGTTACAAACCCCACAATGGTACAATACGTAAGACTAAAAATAAAAAAAAGCAACTTAAATTAATCATTCACGACCATCGAGCTTGTCTAATTTCATTAGATAAAGAGCTACTATCTATCCCCTTCTCTATTAAGTGTTCAGAGATTTTGATGCTTCGAACTTTAATAAAAAAACAAAGGGGTGTGGCTATCATGGACACGAACGTGTGTTATACGCGATGTTCATAATCCTTACTTAGCGTAATAAATTCTTTGATCCTTCATCTATCCAGTGGTGATTAAATTTTGGATGGAGATGATATGTAGCTGCAACACCAAACTGTAACCGATTTTGTTATCATTCGTTTTTTTGAATTGCCTCATCATCATCAGGTCATTTTAGTCTCCACTACAGGAGCACGACCCTCTCTCGACCATCCCAGACAGGAGGATTTGGCCTACACTCTCCACGCTGGCCAAACGGGTTGGGGAGGCCTGACCGAAGTTTGATAATGTATTTTCCTTGGGCGCCTTGGCGACATCCACGGGAAGAGACAGAGTGATTCTATTCTAGTCTGCCGGAAACCACACGACCAATTTTGCCTCATATGGAAGCAATTTTAATTAAAAGATTTATTCGCGTCAAAATAAAAATATATGTTTTCTATTTTTTTATCATGAATTAAGATTTTTAAGTTTCACTAAGCTCTGCGTGAAATATTGATTTCTTTCAAAGTAATCGGTCGATTTCGTTGAAATAAAAAAAAATGTAGTGGAGACTGAAATGACCTGATGATGATGATGAAAAAAAAAATATCGTGTCAGTTAGCGGCCATCTTTATATTACGTCACACGTTAATGGGGAGGGAGGTTTGTCGACGAAGTGTGATATTGTGTGACAAGGGGCTGGCAGGGGTCCTAAATTTCGTGAAGTGTGATTTCAAAATCAATTATAATCTGAGTGTTACAATACGAACTTTGAAGTATTAACGAAAAACTCAAAAACATTTCCAACTCTAGATGTAAATTTGCAAAATATGTGACATCACACTAGGGAAGGGGGAAGTCTCACAAATGTAACCATCTGTGACAAGGACGGGGGAGGGTTAAAAACCGTGAAACTCGTGTCACGTAATTTATTGATGGCCCCTTAGTAAGCTATGTGAATACGATATCAAATAGCCAGCAAAAAAAAATTTACATCAAAAACGTACCTGACGAATTAAATTTTCTCCATATTTATCCAAAAACTTATAATCATCTAAATTCGTCTCATGTTCCCGACTATCAACATGTTTTTTCAAATCTTCATATTCTAAATTCGTAACATTACAAATAAAACAATGTCTATTTCCATTGCCGATAGCAACCAGCGTATGATAAGACGTCGATGTTAACTTAAAATAACTCTGTAATTTTATATATACATGTGATTCTAAATCGAACAAGGCATCAAAAGAATTGTCCAATTCCATTACATCATTTTCAATTTCCTGTTGCATTGAACCTGTTTCTTGTTGCATTAACTCTGTTTCTCGTTGCATTAACCCTGTTTCTTTTTGCATTAACTTTGCTTGCTCTGAATTTTTTGCTACTTCTTGTTGAATTAATCCTGTTTCTTGCATTATTTCTGTTTCCTCTGTCGTTTTAGTTGCTATTTGTTCTGTTTTCTTTATCATTCTAGTTTCTTTCAATATTTGTGTGGTTTCTTTAGGTTTTGATAGCAATGGCTGTGTGTTAGGATTTTGCGCTATGGGATTTAATGCATTACTCAATAGTCCAATATGGAATGGATATTGTATGTGAAGTAGGACGAAATTTGTATTTATTGGAGTATTACAAATAGCACAATGGAAAGCGTCGTGGATCTGAAATTATAAATAATAAATAAATATTCCTGGACAAATTACACACGGCCATCTAGTCCCAAACTAAGCAAAGCTTGTACTATGGGTACTAGATAACTGATATTATATTTAAACACATGTTTTTGTAAATACATAAATGTAATACATAGACATATAACTCAGACCAAGACAAACAGACATGTTCATGCACACAAATATTTGTCTTGTGCGGGGATCGAACCCGCAACCTCGGAGTCAATGTGGCCATTACTAACCATGCGACCGCTGAGGTCGTCTAAATTAAAGTATGGATATACAGTTTTCTGTTCTGATAATATCTATATCCATACTAATATTGTAAATGTGAAAGTGTTTATTTGTTTGTCTTTTTCACATCGAAAAGAGTCCATGGATTTACATGATTTTTTCCAGGAGATAGTTTAAGGACTCCAGTGTGACATAGGCTACGTTTTATCACGGAAAAACATCTTAATCACGTGGAAAATAAAGACTTTGACTAAAATAATGACTATGCCGACAAGCTAAGGACTTAAAATCCGTGGTGGACGGCAGTTAGCTTCACTTGACTAGCCATCTCTTTAGGCTTTTTATGCCTTATTTGCCATAGTGCTGTCTCTCACATTGCTAAGAGGGCAAGTCAAATTGAAAAGCTTCTTACTCCTACTAATTTCTTCTGATTAAATTAGTTGTGAGTTCCAAGGTAGCCATGGTCTTAATCTCGGGACTGCAATGGACTTTATTGTTCATTGCCTTTTTTGATTGTCGCCGCTGTTAATCCTGGCTACACAGGAGACGCAGTGGTGGGAATAAGTGGCGGGTCTCCTGTTCCGTTTAAAAAAAATACTTACGTGTCTGATCAGGTGATTCCCAAACTGTGGCAGGAACTGATGCAATTGTAACAATCTTCTATGATTTATATCCAGTATATGCTCTTTCATATCTTTAGCGTTACGTACAACCACGCATAAACCACAGTAAAAATGATCGTCTTTAACACATATCACATGGTAAGCCATCAACAATATATCAATCCTAGGTCCAAACGAATAAACACCAACTTTAGTATTAAAATAAGATAACACTTCCAAAAATTCCTTATTATTCTTAACATCAACAGGTTTAGCATTATTCCTATTTACATTATCATTATTCTTATTTTCTGCCTTTCCTTTAGCATTATTTCTATTTCTCGAATCATTTTCTTTAATGACATTTAGTTTATCATTATTTATGTTTGCATTTTCATTTTCATTAATGTTTGATGCGCTATGTGCTCCGTAGAGTTCGTTTTTGCCAGAATGTTTGCTGTTTAAATGATTTTCTATGTCATGGATTAGCTGTAATTGATTGCAATGAGCGCAGTGGCATAATCTGTCATCGATCTGAAAAAAAAAATCAAATCGTTTTCCTTAATAACTTTTAAACTTTCAGATTACATGTTTAAAATGTTACCCTGTTCTGCATAATAGATACAACGACATTTTGTTACTTTTAAGTTAAAGCTATTGAATAAATAAATATTTCTGGACAATTTACACAGCGCCATCTAGTCCCAAATTAAGCGTAAAGCTTGTGCTATGGGTACTAGACAACTGATAAATATACTTACATACATTTTTTTTTGTAAATACATACTTATAATATATAGAAAACATCCAGACCAAGACAAACAGACATGTTCATGCACACATGTGTAAGTGGTTTATCAACATCTTTAAACCATAACCAACTTCACCTGCACGCGGTGCACCCTGTTGACTAACAAACGAAACTCTGGCGAAAAGAGAGGTAGGGAGCGTAATTGTAAGCTACCCGACTGGGGAATGTACCTCCACCTCACAGAATACCGCAGCAACATAGCCTCACCCGCAAGGGAAATAACAATTGCCAAGAGGGTTATTGTGTTCCTGCGAGTGAGGTCACCAGAAAGAAAGATGCTGCGTTGGCATCATGCAGCACGCGAGCGATATTTTATGTTGTGAGCATTGTATATGGCTACGATAACCGCTTCACATCAGGCGGGCCTTAAGCTTGTCTGCTACCCGACGTATAAAAAAAAAAATGAATTACCTGTCTGACAATATGATTGTAAAACTTCTTGATACGCTTAAAACTTTTCAATTTTTCCAAATGCTCTGTTTCGCTGCAATGTCTTGATTTACCATTAACATGTTCATGAAACTTGCACGCCATGCAATAAAAAGTATTATTCTTATTAACAAGTATCATATTCCACCAATGAAATGGTATTTTATACTTTAACTTCCCAGCAGTAATTAATAAAAACTTGGGATTGTCATAGAGTTTTGGTTTCCGAGCCATTGAAGCATAAGAAACACCGGGTAAAGGCAATTCACTAACATCATCGGTTAAATCATATTCATAATCAAAATCAACCGATTCACTATTAGTAGTATACTCAGTGTAATCATCACTGTGTGTGTTACTTAAATTATCATTCCAATCGTTAACCGTCCAATCATTATCATTAATTCTGTTTGCATTAAAATGGTAACAATCATTATTCCTATTTCCATTATCGCTATCGTATATGACGTCATAGTCACAGGCTTTGTTGTAGGCAATTAGAAGGCTGTCGCCGTGTGTTTTACTATCTAAATGTTCGTTAATGTCTTTAATATCTAATAATTCGTTGCAGATACCGCAGTGGTAATTATTTCTTATCTGAAAAACAAAATAAAATATTACATAGAATTCTACTAATCCTACTATTATTAGAATTAGCAGAATTAAGATAATATACAGCAGTGTTCCGGAAACTTTTTGTGTTTAAAGTACATCTAGGAAAAAACAAATTTTGAGGTACACCATAAATGAAAAATCAGTTATTATTTCTGTAAGATTTTTTCTTCTGCCCTTCTATTTATCTTTATGAGATAACCCAATTTTTCCGAGGCACACCAACTAATGACCACGGTGCACCATTGTGCCACGGCATATACTTTGCGGAACACTGATATCGTGGATGGAAACGATAAATACGGCCCGCGTGATGGTAAGAAGTTACCGCGGTCTATCGATGCCTGTAACACCAGGTGCTTCACACGGGCATTGCTGTAAAGTCTCTTCAATTTTTTTTTGAGGAACCCCTTGCTGTAGTCTCCTGGGAAAATCTCGACATGCGGTTCTTTCCACATCTTGATAGTACGTTTTTGGTTTTGTGTTAGGTTTTTCGTCCCTTTGTGCGTTCTACCGATTGTACAATGGGTTGTGTTCAGAGGAGTTATTGGAGATGATGCCCGCGGCCTCCTTCTACAGTCGCACCGCTCGCCATCGACAGGGAATTCATCCTCACACATTAGAACCGAAGTGGTCGCGTACTGTGTGGTTCCAGAGAAGTTTTCTTCCACGTACCTACTATCAAGCTGTGGAATGAACTACCTGTTCAGGTTCCAGGAGACTACAGCATGGGGTTCTTCAAAACGGGCGCGAAGAGGTTCTTACAGGGTCGGCAACGCGCATGTGATGTCTCTGGTGTTACACGCGTCCATAGGCTACGGTAACGAAAGGGTTTAGAGCATTTCAAGCCGCCCAAAGGCTACTGACTTGGTTTAACGACCAACAACCGAGACCGACGGCTTAACGTGCCCCCCGAAGCACGGAATAGCTCGAGATAAACCCATCCATAGACAGGCTACGGTCGACGTTGCTTAACTTGCGTGATCGATTAGACTGACACGCGCAAAGACGCCATCGAGCTTCTCATAAATGAATAAACCAGTGGAATATCAGTGAATATGTGTTCATTCACAACCGGGAACAGTGGCAACCAATGGCGGATCCAGCCTTCGAGAGAGACAAATCCCTCGCTCAGTCAATTAGGGGCCATCCATAAATTACGTCACACGAATTTCATGATTTTTTGACCCCTCCCCCCGTCCTTGTCACAGCTGGTCACATTTGTGAGACCCCCTCCCTACTGTGACGTCACATATTTTGCAAATTTACATCTAGAGTTGCAAATGTTTTTGAGTTTTTCGTTAATAGTTCAAAGTTCGTGTTTTAACATTTAGATTATAATAGATTTTGAAATGTCACGTCACGAAATTTAGGACCCCTCCCACCCCGGGTTCAAGGGAATTGTTATTTGGCTGCGGTATTCTGTGAGGTGGATGTACATTCCCCAGTCGGGTAGCTTACAATTACGCTCCCTACCTCTCTTTTCGCCAGAGCTTCGTTTGCCAGTCAGCAGGGTGCACCGCGTGCAGGTGAAGTTGGCTTTGGTTCAAAGATGATTGATGGTTGATGAACCACTTACACCCCCATAGTTTGTCGGTTGGATCCATTCAGCATAACACCGTCCAAATATGGTACAAATGTCTCTACCTTACCTTTCTTACAATATTCAATTCAAATTCCTGCAAAGGTTCGTACATATCCAGTTTCTCCTCATGTGTACCATCAACCATATGGCCCGGACATTCAAATAATGTCAAGCATGTATCACATACGATACAAATCACACTGTTTGCATCAAGAAACACCATTGTATTCCAATTATGATCAGTTATATACAATTTTGTATTAACTACCACTCCTCTTGAAACTTTTTGTATGGATATCTTGAAAATAGACGCGTTTGGTGGTACTGAAAAAAAAAAAACAAAAAAATACTATAATAATATACTAACTTAAAATGTTTTAATGTCTAACTACGTTTCTTTGTTTGTATTGTCTTTAAATAAATAAATAAATATTTCTGGACAATTTACACAGCGCCATCTAGTCCCAAATTAAGCGCAAAGCTTGTGTTATGGGTACTAGACAACTGATAAATGTACTCAAATACATTTTTTTTTGTAAATACATACTTATAATACATAGAAAACACCCAGACCAAGACAAACAGACATGTTCATGCACACAAATGTTTGTCTTGTACGGGAATCGTACCCACGACCTGGGAGTTAAAGTGGCCATTGCTAACCATTCGACCACCGAGCTTGTCAAGCTTGTCTTTATTGTACATAACGAGCATAAATAGACTTATATATAAAATATTGGTTGTCTGGAAAGTGTGTTTACGAACGATAATTGTACGCGATAATGTCATAAGAAAACATCGGCCGATGGAATGGAAGAGAAACAGATGCGTCACAAGCTCTGTTGCACGCTCGGCTCAGGCGGAACGTGACAATGAGTCATACTTTTTCGTGCGTGTAGACGGCGTACATCGATTTATAAGACGTTATCAAGTCAAAAAGAATTTTGAAAATCATTGTATTGTTATACAAATATAGTATAAAAAAAATATACAGTGGAACATAGAACCTCCTCCTTTTTAGTCGGATAAAAAAGATCAAACAGGTGAAACCGCACTTAAGCGGCGCGGCGCGACATCGCAGCGGAGCGGCGCTGCTCGAAAAATATTGTTTCCACTATTTCTTATGAATTAAAACGCACTTCAGCGGTACTGCAGCGAAGCAGCGTGACGCGGTGCGGCGCTGCACGGCAGAGTTGCTCCCTAGAGAATATTTTGTCGCGACGCGTCGCGCCGCTGCGGTGTCGCGCCGCGCCGCTTAAGTGCGGTTTCACCTTTAGTCGCAAAGCTACCAATAGCTTCTACAAAAAAAAAAACATTTTTGGGTATAGTTGTACAAAAAATACATACCAGCTAACTCCTGTAATTCTTCTTCATCTTCAGGTAATTCGCAATACATATCAGGACTGTCGTCCATTTTGAAGAAATTCTGCGCCACCATTTTGTGTCCGTACAATTCGAAATTCGAATACTTATCTATGACCGGTGTTTCGACATCCGCAAACGTTTCTCCTTTGATTTCATATAATGTCTCTTTATTCAGGGCCGTATTTTTAAAATTTAATAAATCTTTCTCCACGTACAGATTAATAATATCGGTATCTTCATTCGGTTGTACGTCCATGGTTTCGCTATCTATGGATGTATCTAAATCCGTATGGTTTGAATCGTCCGTTGAAGTTTTGTTGCCCATTGTACACCTGAAAGAAAATTTTAATATAATAAATTTAACACGTTGGCCGTGTGATTTCCGGCAGACAAGAATAGAATCACTCCGTCACTTCCCGTGGATGTCGTACCAACCGTGTAGGCCAAATCCTCCTTCTGTCTGGGACGGAAGAGAGAGGGTCGTGCTCCTGTAGTGGAGGCTAAAATAACCTGATGATGATGATGATGATGATCCGGTGCTACAAATAGGCCTTCCCCAATACTTTCGATTCCACCAAATACTATCCTCCGCTATCCGCATCCAGACGCTTCCAGGCGATTTCTTGAAGTCATCGGACCATATAGAACAGTGGGTCATAAGGGGCCATCCATAAATTACGTCACAAGTTAAGGGGGAGAGAGGGGGTCCCACAAATGTGACCAGTTGTAAAAAGGACGGGGGAGGGGTCAAAATTTCATGAAATTCGTGTGACGTAATTTATGGATGGCCCCTAAGTGGCGCAGGTTGAGTGTCAGGCAATTTCTTGAAGTCATCGGACCATCTAGAACAGTAGGTCATAAGTGGCTCTTGAGGCGTAGGTTGACACTCAACCTGCGCCTCAAGAGACACTTATGGCCCACTGAGTTTTTCTGAATAGCCCGGTAAATAAAAATAGTCAAGACAGGTAAGTTAATTTTAAGAAAATCATAGGATAAGAGTACCAAGCGGTAACGATTAGCGGATTAGAAAAATGTTCAGAATACCTATCAGCGATCTCTTATTATTTGTGGCCCGCGTGAAATAGCTGTTGTATGGTTTGGTGGCCCAATAAAGAAAAACGTGGAATCTGGCTGATCTAGGAGGGCCAACGCTCTCACCAGCACACTACTACCTTCATAGATGAATAGATTTATGATGTCATACAGAATACGCTGTTTCGCAAAACGGCAGTTTTACATGACGCTTGATGCTATTGCATACACGAGCTATGGAGAGGGCTATGCTCGGAGTCTCTCTGCGAGATCGAATCAGAAATGAGGAGATCCGTAGAAGAACCATGGTTACCGACATAGCCCAGCGGATTAGCAAGTTGAGGTGGCAGTGGGCAGGGCACATAGCACGGAGGACGGATGACCGATGGGGTCAAAAGGTTCTCGAGTGGAGACCACGTACCGGCAAGCGCAGCGTAGGACGTCCACCCACGAGGTGGACAGACGACCTCATTAAGACCGTAGGATCGCGCTGGATGCAAGCCGCTTCCAACCGGTCTTATTGGAGATCTATGGGGAGGCCTATGTCCAGCAGTGGACTTTCAATGGCTGAGATGATGATGATGATGATGCTATTTACTTGAGACAAAGAATATAAGGAACTCACCTTTAAGCATATAAAAAACTATCTTATCAATGATATCATAATTTCTTTTTATCGACATTCATTATTAGTGGCGATAACACGTAATCAGGAAGGGGAATTATTGGAGATTTGTAAGAAAATAATTATAACAAAAAAGAAAACTCACTCCAAACATTACTCTACATTTATGTATGTAGATACAGGCTGATGATGATGATGATAAAAAAAATTTGGGAGCAATCTAAATCTATCAAGTATACTCTTTCAAATAAAAAACAGTTTTTTTCAAATTTTTTTCAAATTTGACGAGTTCGGTGGCGTAGCGGTCAATGACGCGGCTTCGACACCAACGCTCGTGGGTTCGATTCCCACATAGGACAAACATTTGCGTGCATGAACATGTCTGTTTGTCATAGTCTGGGTGTTTTCTATGTATCATAAGTATGTGTATGTATTTACCAAAAAAAATGTATTTACGTATGTTTATCAGTTGTCTAGTACCCATAACACAAGCTTTGCTTACTTTGGGACTAGATGGCGCTGTGTAATTTGTCTGACAATATTTATTATTTATTTATTATTTATTTCAAATCGGTTTATAAATGACACGAGTTGAAATAACAAACCCAACAGTGGGTAGATACAGGCTGATTATGATGATAAAATAAAAACCGGACAAGTGCGAGTCGGACTCGCCCACTGAGGGTTCCGTACGTAGTATCATTATTAAATTTGATATTTTTTATTATAAATAAGAAATAATGCGTCGAAAAAAATAAATAAAATATATTTTGCAGTGTGTACATCAAGCCCTTTCATATGATACCCCATTTGAACTAGTAGTTTCAATTTGAAATTTCGACACCCTATAAAAAATATAGACCCCTTATATTTTAAGATCTATTTACAAATGTTTAGTTTTGAAATTTATTCCTGTACTTCTAGTCTATAACAATGTTACTTGCCAAATTTCATAGTTCTAGGTCAACGGGAAGTACCCTATAGGTTTTGATTCCCTTGAAAATGTGTCGAAATATGCGTTTTTTGCTGAATAAACGACCGTAACTTTTTTTTACGTAAACTTAGCAGTTTGATTTTTTTACAACTTCATGGGACCATAGACCTGAGTATACAGTTCAAATTTCAGCTTGATACCTCCACGCATTCTCGACATAGAAATTCTTGACAGACAGACAGACAGACAGACAGACAGACGGACAACAAAGTAATCTTATAAGGGTTCCGTTTTTCCTTTCGAGGTACGGAAACCTAAAAATATGGGAGCAATCTGGTAGTATACTCTTTCAAATAAAAAGTTTTTTTCAAATTGGTTTATAAATGAGGGAGTAATGAAATAACATACCTAACAGTGGGTAGATACAGGCTGATTATGATGATGATGATGAAACAAATATGTCACCAATCTGGAAGTATACTCTTTCAAATAAAAAGTTTTTTTCAAATCGGTTTATAAATAACGGAGTAATTAAGTAACAAACATAAAAAAAAATACAGCCGAATTGAGAACTCCTTTTTTGGAGGCGGTGTAAAATAATAATTGATACCTTTAATTTGAGACTCGGCGGTGGAATGGTTAGTATGGCCACTTTGACTCCGAGGTTCGTACCCCGCACAAGACAAATATTTGTGTGCATGAACATGTCTGTTTGTCTTGGTCTGGTTTTCTATGTTATATATTATATGTATTATATGTATGTACAAAAAAAAAAATGTATTGAAGTACAAATATCAGTTATCTAGTACCCATAGTACAAGCTTTGCATATCATCATCATCATCATCAGGTCCATTTTAGTCTCCACTACAGGAGCACGACCCTCTCTCGTCCGTCCTTCCGTCTAAAGGAGGATTTGGCCTACACTCCCCACGCTGGCCAAACGGGTTGGGGAGGCCTAATCGATATTTAATAATGTATTTCCCTTAGTCGCCTTGTACAACATCCACGGGAAGAGACGGAGTGATTCTATTCTAGTCTGCCGGAAACCACACGTCCACATACATACAAGCATACAAGCTTTGCATAGTTTGGGACCAAATGGCGCTGTGTAGTGAGTCCAGAAATATTTATTTATTTATTATTCTTGTACAAATCACACACTGCCTAGAGCTATGCTTGTCTGACCAACTCAATAGCGATGATTTGCACATTTAACCTTTCGACCGGCCGGCTTCATATCAGTTGTCTTGTCCCTAGCGCCCAACTTATAAATCAACAAATAAATACCTCTGACAAGCAAGGAAGTTGATGCACGCCTCTCACTATATTAAGTCGTTTTTAGGGTTCTGTAGCCAAAGGGTAAAAAGGAACCCTATTACTAAGGCTCCGCTGTCTGTCCGTCCGTCCGTCCGTCTGTCACCATGCTGTATCTCATGAAACGTGATAGTTAGACAGTTGAAATTTTCACAGATTATGTATTTCTGTTACCGCTATAACAACAAATACTAAAAAATAGAATACAATAAATATTTAAGGGGGCTCCCATACAACAAACGTGATTTTTTTTTGCTCGTTTTTGCTCGCAATTGATAACGGCAATAGGTAGACGCTTGAAATTCTTATATAATATTTAGTTATATATTCACTTTAAAAATAAATAATTAAATAAAAATAAAACAAATATTTAAGTGGGGCTCCCATACAACAAACGTGATTTTTTTGCCGTTTTTATAGATAATGGTACGGAACCCTTCGTGCGCAATACCGACTCGCACTTGGCCGGTTTTTAAATATTGCAAACATTTGTTGTATGTTCAGTCTCTATTATATTTACTGTTTCAATGTAGTTGGCAGTTATATAAACGAAGAAACATAAATAGACGAACACAGGTTCGCTGTCGGATAAATACGACAGGGGATTCAGGTCTGAAAATATTCTTCCGAATTAATCAGATTGGGGCGGTCTTTATATTAGCCCTTTGACTACCCCAGTCTGATTTAGAGGTGAAAAGAGACGTAGAGCAGAGCATATTTTAATGCCCAACTGGAGAGTTACCTCCACCTCACAGAATACCACAGCCAAATAACAATTCCCTTGAGGCTTGTGTTCCTGCAAGTGCAAATATTTGCACACCCCTGGGTAGAATAAGTTGAACATGTTAATCTGTGTAACATCATTGTTGTACCTTATTTTCGGAAATAAATTATCTTATCTTATCTTATAAGTGAGTGAGGTCACCAGAAAGAAAGGAAGGAAGGAATATAGGCTAGCAACGGATCGGTTCGTGGTGTTGCTGATCTACATGGGCGGTGGTGATTGCTTTCCATCAGGTGACCCACGTTTGCCAACCCTCTCATATAAAAAAAGAATCATCTCTATCAACAATGAGCACCCACGCTCTACATAGAAGTAGGATGAATATAATAATATTAAATATTAAGAAAGGATGTAAACACATATTTTATTATTATATATGCTCAGTGGTAGAACGGTTAACAATGGTCATTTAGACTCCGAGTTTGAGGGTTCGATACCCGCACAAGACAAACATTTGTGTGTATGAACATGTCTATTTGTCTTGGTCTAGGTGTTTTCCATGTATGTATTTACAAAAAAAAAAATATTGAAGTATAAATATCAGTTATCACTAGATAACTGATATTTATACTTCAATTTTTTTTTTTCAATGTTATATAAACGAAAAAACATAAAACATTGGTACTAACCAATAATAGGGGGGGAGGTAAAAAATTCATGAAATTCGTGTTACATAATTTATGGATGACCCCTTATCGTAGGACATAGAACTAACTGTAGTATAATAGTGTCCTCCGACAAGCAGCAATTTGGTGGCGCCACAGGAAACAAGAAGGTGAATTTTAAACATAGCCAAAAGGCATAAAGATGTTGATGAACCACTTACACCCCAAAACTTATACAAACAGTGCTGTGTAATGTGCAAATAAACGCTCTTTTTCTTCTTCTTCAGAACAAAAAACGGTGACTACTTAAATCCTTGGACAAACCAGTTCGTGTATTGCTCGCATTTCAAAGTTCAAACAAAGTTCGGATATAAGCAGTAGTTTAATACCAATTTAACCTGTTGAAGCCCGAAAAAAACCAAAAGTCCAAATTCAGAAGGCAGTCTATAGAAATAGTTTCTTCGCACCGTCTAGAGATCTAGAGGCATCCATGGAAAACTCTCTGACTGTGATACCGATAACTCCTAAATCTGCTACGGTCTATTGTATTCTTCAACAAAGATGTAAAAACTTTTATGCATATCAATATAAGTGTACAAGACTTACCTACTGAACGCAGGAGCGAGCACTGTCAACACTGATTGCCAAAGCAATGTTTCAGTAGTCAGACAAATACAATGTTTCAAACCAAGTTTGAAAAATAAAACTAAAGATATCTGAGAATTTACAAACTTACAAAGATAAGTGACACAATCGTACTCAATTCCACAGATAAATAACTGTAAGGTAAGCGAGCGGGAATGAACAGGCCATAAATAAAGTAGGTACCATAAATAGTGTTAACGTTCTCTAATTTAGAAATGTACTAAATTGATTTCTAAAATCTACCAGAACCTAATCGATGATAACATAAATTGGTTGAAAAACACTACAGTACATAACTGTAGTGTTTTTCAATCAATTATGTCTTATTGGATCATAGTGATTATTATTTTTTTCGTAAAATAAAACAGTATAAACCATTCAAAATTTTTATGTGCTGAATTTATATGCTGAAGAGTAAATAATTTGATTACAATGCCATTTGGCATTGTAATCAAATTATTTACAAAGGTTCTGGTAAATGGGAGTATGTAAAAGATGAGAGTTACTTGTGCAGTGGATGGATGTAAAAAAAAATAATTGAAAAATAAAAATGGATGGACGGACGGACGGACGGACGGACGGACGGACGGATGGATGGATGTATGGATTGATGGATGGATGGATGGATAGATGAATGGATATGGATGGATGGATGGATGGATGGCTGGATGGATGAATGGGTTGATGGATGGATGGATAGATGAATGGATATGGATGGATGGATGGATTGATGGATGGATGGATAGATGAATGGATATGGATGGATGGATGGATTGATGGATGGATGGATAGATGAATGGATATGGATGGATGGATGCGCTTTACCGCGGCAGTCCCCGAGTGCCACACGTTTTTTTTCTTCACTACGCCCACCTGATGTGAAGCGATTACCGTAACCATATTAAAGCTCGCAACATTAAATATCGCTCGCGCGCTGCCATCCCCGCTGCCAACGCAGCAACTCCATCCTCTCTGGTGACCTCACTCACTCGCAGGAACACAACAACCCTCAAGGAAATTGTTATTTGACTGCGGTATTCTGTGAGGTGGTGGTACTTCGTCAGTCGGCTGCTCAAAAAATACGCTATGTCCTACCTCTCTTTTCGTCAGAGCCTCGTCTGTTAGTCAGCAGGCGTACCCCGTGCAGGTGAGATTGACTTTGGTTCAAAGATGTTGATGAACTACTTACACCCCCGTATATGTCCGACTAATAATTAAATAATGTCAGCCCTAGAGAACGTCACTCAAACATAGGCACGTGTACAGACGTCATTTGGTTACTACATGCAAAAGCGCCATTTTTGTATGGAGTGGCCGGGGTTTATTTATACAATATTATGCTAGAGAGACTCAAGAGTACAAAATAGATTAGTTTGTCATTTTTTTAGGGTTCCGAACCTCAAAAGGAAAAACGGAACCCTTATAAGATCACTTTGTTGTCCGTCTGTCTGTCTGTCTGTCTGTCTGTCTGTCTGTCAAGAATTTCTATGTCGAGAATGCGTGGAGGTATCAAGCTGAAATTTGAACTGTATACTCAGGTCTACGGTCCCATGAAGTTAAAAAAAATCAAACTGCTAAGTTTACGTAGAAAAAAGTTACGGCCGTTTATTCAGCAAAAAACGCATATTTCGACACACTCAAGGGAATCAAAACCTATAGGGTACTTCCCATTAACCTAGAACTATGAAATTTGGCAAGTAACATCGTTATAGACTACAAGTACAGGAATAAATCTCAAAACTATACATTTGTAAATAGATCTTAAAAAATAGGGGGTCTATATTTTTTATAGGGTGTCGAAATTTCAAATTGAAACTACTAGTTCAAATGGGGTATCATATGAAAGGGCTTGATGTACACATTGCAAAATATATTTTATTTATTTTTTTCGACGCATTATTTCTTATTTAATAATGATACTACGTACCTACGGAACCCTCGGTGGGCGAGTCCGACTCGCACTTGTCCGGTTTTTTTAATATGGCAATTGTCATAATTTTATTATATTAATAATGCAAATAACAATGTCAAATATTAAATAATAATGTCAGAATGGAAAATTAAAAATCAATTTTATTTATCATTAAAGTATTCCTTGATGTTGTAATCTATATATATAAAAATCAATGCCAATTTTCGTTGTAATTTTATAACTCAAGAACGGGCTCACCTATCCAAACCAAATGTTTAGGCTTTGTTCGGACTATTTAGTAGATGGTTTATGTGAAATTTGCACAAAATCGGTAGAGCGGTTCCTCATTTATCACATTTTTTGTAACAAATGAATTCAATAAAGGGTGGATTATTTTGCTAATAGGGTTTTTCTGTCAAATTGAAACTTTTTTCAGTGTTGACAGTACAAACATGTTGTTATGTCATCCATGCGGTCATTTCATTTTGGACGTGCTTCGACTTTATGTTGCCTGTCCAGAGTCGGTACCCCCAGCCGTTTGTTTATTCATGCTCAAAACGGAAAAACAAAAAATATTGTTTATACAAATGTTTTGGATTAAGTTTTAAAATAGTTAGCAATTAATAAAATATTCTTTTGTTTGAATATATGAATTTGATGTTCCAATTAAATTTTTTTAGTATTTCACTTTATACGTAGCGAAGCACGTACCGGGCCGCTAGTATGCTATAATAATAAGTAGCCTAAGTACCTAATTCTACTTCAAATTTACCCACTTGGAAGGCTTATAAAGAGTTTGGTAAGTGATTATAAACTTTGAAGTCCTTATAGTAGGAGTTGTTTTGGCATAACGTGAGACGCGTTGTGGTATGCTCAAATCATTCAAGCGACGTGGGACGCATCGGGTTGTCATGTCACCAACTCTTTGAAAATAATGTGGATGTTTTTTAATGAGTCTACATAATTCAAAAATGTATATGCATGTAACAGACAAAATTTTGTGTGATAAATTGGGTTCGACATGAAACTTTTGGTGCTGTGAGTGTAATAATTCATAAGCAGCGCTTTGCAGAACACGTTTGACAGCCTGCACGTCTGTGGAGTTGCCCCAAAGAATAATCCCGTATCTCATCCACGCTGTTGCATGACTGTGGTATGCTGTGAGAGCACATTCCTCATATTTTGTGCTTTTACGAAGCTCTCGCAGCGCGTACGAGAAGCTGCTCGCTTTGCTCACTACAGTAACTGTACGGTTTACACCACACATATTTTATATTTTGCTGATGCGGCGACTCCGCGCGCACGCGTCACATTTGATTACTATAAAAGTAAATATTGTCACTAATATCGGTGAGTGCAATCATAACATCGAACCAATACACGAGAGAAAGGAATTGCCAGTATCTGAGTTATAATCACCATAACTAAGAAATTATACTAACTACAACTATTGGTGATCTTTCCTTTCTGCACTCCACATCAAGCAAACAAGTCACTGATCAACGTAAGGGAAAACACCCTTACATTTGGTCCTTCAAGCTGTCAAGCATTTGGTGTTTTTTGTGTCTCTAAACGACAGTGGCGAATCGGTTCGGCTGGCCTCTCACAAGCGAGAATCACCAGCTGGATTGAGAAGGCGCACACACTGCGTATAGAGTGCAAGGACACTGAGATCTACAACGAACCCACGCAACGCTCTACTTCTGTCACCGTCAAATACGTACCAGATACCTGGAGCTATAACTTCAACAAGCTTGTCTCGGGAACGTAAGGAACGTGCGTGTCAACCATCGCAAGGATTCTTCGTCTCGAGATACACAACTAACTGAAGCAACACTATATCTGTCATCAATCCGTGCCAGATATTGTAAGTTATAACAACACAAACGCAACAACATAGAGGAGCTGTAACTTCAACAAGCTTGTCTCGGGAACGTAAGGACCGTGCGTGTCAACCATCGCAAGGATTCTTCGTCTCGAGATACACAACTAACTGAAGCAACACTATATCTGTCATCAATCCGTGCCAGATATTGTAAGTTATAACAACACAAACGCAACAACATGGAGAAGCTGTAACTTCAACAAACCTGTTTTGTGAACAACAAGACCTTGTGTGTTAACTATCGCAAGGACTCTTCGACTGCAACACAACTCTGAGAAGCTCTTCCACTACGAGGAGTGGACCGCTATAGTCTAACTGGACTACAACACAACTCATAGCTAAAATAGCTATCAACTTATAACTACAGTCTAACTGGACTACAACATAACTCTGGGAAGCTCTTCCGTCAACTACGAGGAGTGAACCGCTATAGTCTAACTGGACTACAACACAACTCATAGCTAAACTAGCTATTAACTTATAACTACAGTCTAACTGGACTATAGCACAACTCTGGGAAGCTCTTCCGTCAACTATACGAGGAGTGGACCGCTATAGTCTAACTTGACTACAACTCAACTCTGGGAAGCTCTTCCGTCAACTACGAGGAGTGGACCGCTATAGTCTAACTGGACTACAACACAACTCATAGCTAAACTAGCTATCAACTAATAACTACAGTCTAACTGGAGTACAACACAACTCATAGCTAAACTAGCTATTAACTTATAACTACAGTCTAACTGGACTGCAGCACAACTCAAGAACTATCTATCAACTATCATCTAATTATACTACTCTCAACTTACGAACTATCTATCAACTTATAACTACTAACTACTAACTACAAGAAGGATGGTTCATCTCGCAAAACGATGAATTATCTAACAAAACGATTACTGTCTCTGGAAACACGATGTGACAGAAAACGCCAGATCAACTAAAAAGAAAATACACCGACTGAAAAATCATCTCAATGGAAACCTTCGCCGAAACAAACATAAAAAAAATTGGAATTCAAGAAGTCATACAACTATCATACTACTTACGGAAATTGCCCACATTGCAACGGAATTCATGTGCTGATGCATTGTCCTAATTTCAATAACATGGACATAGCTCAACGCAGTAACACAATTGCAAAACTGAAACTATGTAAAAACTGTCTATTTCGACGACGAACGAACGATGCAAGTCGCAGAAAACGTGCAGAGAATGTAATTTGAAACACCACACGCTATTGCACAATCCCAACAGGAAAAAACAATTTACGAATAAACCAAATTATATGGAGCAACATCCTTCAACAGCTTCACGACTTCCAACTTCGAATCACTTAGCTAACTGCAATACGGAGATATTACTTACAACAATTCAACTACAAATTAAAACTATGGATGGAAGTTATCTTACACTTCGAGCCCTTCTGGATCAAGGCTCGCAAGTCAACTTAATCACTGAAAACGCAGCACAACTGCTACGCCCGAAACAAATTCTCAGCTACTGTCACCAGCATCGCATTGGTGTCCGAGGATTGCAAGGGACAACTCAACTTATCTTGCAAGTCGATACACTCTGACTTCACCTTTGAAACTCAAGCACTTATTATGAAGAAACTAACTAATAACTTACCCAGCTCAACTTTTGAAAGATCTAACCTGCCTACCAAAAACATTCGGATTGGTGACATTGTACTGGTTAAAGACAATAACTTGCCGCCAGGAAAATGGGCTATGGGTCGCGTCCTGGAGACACATCCTGGATCCGACGGATATGTTCGCGTGACTACCATCAAAACTCAGACTGGAGTCATCACACGTCCTATCGTCAAACTGTCGCCTCTCCCATTGAGCTCTGAAAGTGAATCAGAACCGGAAACTGAAAATAAACAAAAAAAGAACTCAGAACAGAAAAAACGGAAAGGAAATAAACTTATTAATTCCAATCTATTAATAACAATGCTGACAATGTTTACATTGTTATCGCCATCATATGGCTCCCTCGACGCCGGGTCGTCTGGAGCTCGGGTTACGGCCTTAGAAAACAGCCGACCTATTTATTATGACACGGTGGGCAAACTGCGTACGGTGCATAATGAGTGGACGCTTATTATGTATTACAACTTATCAACTTATTGGAAAGGAACTCGCCGTATCAACGACTATTTCAATAACTTGAAAAACTTGTATAATAACTCCAACTTACTACAATGCAACATTACAATGGAACAATTAAGTCACGAGATGGATCTTTTACAACATTATAACGACATTTTAATAAACCCACACAAACATCTAACTGCAAGACGAAAGAAACGAGGATTAGTGGACGGAGTGGGATACCTCGCTAATAGCTTATTTGGCATTTTAGACCAACGATTTGCTGACAAATACGAAGAAGATATTGAATCTCTTCGAAACAATGACAACTATCTATTGGAACTTATCAAAAACCAAACAACTATTGTGGAACTTGAGAATAAGATTCTAAAGAAAAGTGAAGATAACATTCAGCGCCAATTCACTATGATCGATCAATTCGTGAATCAAACTAACCAGAATATTGGTGCACTAGAGACAGAAATACAAGTCCTGTCAGCTACAACTTACATCAACTCAGCTTCACTAACTTTGTATCTCCTGATGAACAGCCTGAAAACTTTTCAATAGATGCTCTTTGACACACTGACTAACGTCTATCAAGGACATGTCGACGTTCATTTGATAACGCCGGCTCATCTCATTCAGCAACTCAATGAGATATCTGGAATCATCCCGAAAACATTATCTTTACCGGCAGATAACTATAAGGAAGAAATCCAAGACATTTACAAGCAGATACATGTCAAAGCACGAGTGCATGAAGATGGATTATGATTTTTCGGTCCCAGCTTTCAACACGTCTATCAACAAGATAGTTAACTTGACAACTTACCACGATGTCCCACGATTGCTACAGACAACAAACTCCGACTTTGCGAAGATTGAAGAGGATATCGCCCATCAAAAGGAACAAGAAGCCAGATTACCAACTCTATCTACTCATGACGTACATCAATACGCCATTTGCTATACTCTACTAATAGCAGTCATTTTTACTGTGCTGGTGCTGGTTGGGAGGAATCGCTGTCACTACTGTGCAAGAAACCGACCACGCGCACCAGCTCGTCAACACTCTGAAGATATCGAGCTTCAAGTAATACAGCGACCGGACGAGCCCCAGCAACGGAGCATCCACATTGAGGTCCCGCCAGCAGAGACGTCACGTCAGAGCGTCACCGGTGGAATTAAGAACCTCGCGTTTAATTTCGAATAATTTCAATTTATTTTGTTATGGCATTTCCTTATCTCTTTGTGTTGAGCATTTTCTTTTAACTTTTTATCTCTTTTCTGGTGTTCCCAAAATGTATGGTTTACACCACACATATTTTATATTTTGCTGATGCGGCGACTCCGCGCGCACGCGTCACATTTGATTACTATAAAAGTAAATATTGT
This sequence comes from Hypsopygia costalis, assembly GCA_937001555.2. Classification (NCBI taxonomy): domain Eukaryota; kingdom Metazoa; phylum Arthropoda; class Insecta; order Lepidoptera; family Pyralidae; genus Hypsopygia; species Hypsopygia costalis. Next base: position 5,967,389 of record OW443355.2, read on the forward strand.
CACTAATATCGGTGAGTGCAATCATAACATCGAACCAATACACGAGAGAAAGGAATTGCCAGTATCTGAGTTATAATCACCATAACTAAGAAATTATACTAACTACAACTATTGGTGACTTTCCTTTCTGCACTCCACATCAAGCAAACAAGTAACTAGTAACGTAAGGGAAACCACCCTTACAGTAACAATGTGTTGTTTCCATTACAAGGACGAGTCCATTGTTATCCCAAGCAGAAGCAGCGAAAATTTGTCAACTTGTAAATTTTTTTGCCAATATCCTACTATCCTACTAATATTATAAATGCGAAAGTTTGTGAGTATGTGTGGATGGATGTTTGTCACTCTTCCACACAAAAACTACTGAAGAGATTGTGATGAAATTTGGTACACGGGTAGAATATAATCTGGAATAACACATAGATTACTTTTTTCTCGACATTCCAACGGGACCGGGAATAATGGGACTAAATGTGTAAATCACTAAGTACTAAAGGGATTGTGATGAAATTTTGTACACGGGTTTAGTATAATCTGGAATACCTCATAAGGTACTTTTTATCTTGGAATTCCCACAGGTATGGGAATAATGGGACTGAACGTGTAATTCACTGACTATTGAAGGGTTTGTGATGAAATTTGGTACACGGGTAGAATATAATCTGGAATAAAACATAGGGTACTTTTTATCTCGACATTCCAACGGGAACGGGAATAATGGGACTGAACGTGTAAATCACTAAGTACTAAAGGGATTGTGATGAAATTTAGTACACCGGTAGATTATAATTTGGAATACCACATAAGGTACTTTTTATCTTGGAATTCCCACGGGAATGGGAATAATGGGACTGAACGTGTAAATCACTGACTACTGAAGGGATTGTGATGAAATTTGGTACACGGGTGGAATATAATCTGAAATAACACATAAGGTACTTTTTATATTGGAATTCCCACAGGGATGGGAAAAATGGAACTGAACGCGTAAATCACTGACTACGAAGGGATTGTGATGAAATTTGGTACACGGGTAAAATATAATCTGTAATAACACATAGGATAGTTTTTATCCCGAAATCACACCGGGGACGGAATCAACGGGATTGCGCTGGTGAAACCGCGGGCGTTCGATTCGAAACGCGATCATAGGCTTTGGACATGTCCATGAATATTGTAATAGCAGACTTATTTTGATTAAGCGTATTTAGGATTTATAAAGTACACTCAAAAACAGCTGTTGTTGAATGTTTTTTTCGGATACCGTGTTGGGTTCTATTCAGAGCATTAGCATAGCAACTTTCGGTTTACCGATGACATGGTCATAATAGCTGAATCACTGGAGGATCTCAAAAGTCATAGGAGGAGGTCAAAAGTCATATCCATAACGATTTTGTAATCCGTAGTTCTATTTTCGTAGAAAATGAATTGAAGGGGTTAGAAGCTATGTCTGCCTCGGGGAATCCATACAGCTTAGCCGGGGTAAATAAAGCAAAAAGATCGATAGACGCATTCGAGCGTTTTCGATAGGCTCGGCTTTTGGGAAGCTTCGTCTCATCTTGACGGCACAGACTTTCGTCTTCCTTTCAATGACCTATGGTGAAAAGACGTGGATACTGACCATCGGGCTGGTTCACAAGCTAAAGGTCGCGCAGTAAGCAAAGGAGAAGGATGTTCGGGGTTTCTCTGAGGGATCGAATCCGAACGAAGCAATTCTACGGAGAATCAAAGTCGTCGACATAGCCATTCTTGAGATTACAAGCTGAAGTGGCAATGAGTCGGCCACATCCTGATGAGTCAACGATGGCAGGTAAGCGAAGAAGGTAAGAAAGGTAGAGTGAAGCCAACATGGGACGACGAAGCGTTGGGTCTTCTTTCTAGATTGTCCGATGACTTCAAGAAAGCGGCTGGACGTGGAAAGCGTAAGATCGTATCAGGTGGAAAGCATTAAGGAATGCATTGGCCTTCCTCAATGCTTTCCACCTTTTTACGTTAATTTTCGATGTATGATACATTTATTGTAACCTTTGGATATAGACCCAGCAGAGGCTGGATACAGGCTGATGATGATGATGATGATGACGACGACAACACTTTCTAGATTCGTTTAAAAGCTAAAGATTAAGGTACAATATATTTCTTATATTATCGCTTCTGAAGCACATATGTACCCAATTTTTTATTTTTAAAATCACCTTTTGTTTTAGAAATAACATCATTCTATAAATGGCTGCTTCAGTAATTTATGTCCTATTTTTAGTTTTACATTTATTGATGATTGTAACAGGTTTGAAAGCCAAAATACGAGATATAATTTAGCTTCTCAAATACTAGGAAAGAAGTTTTAGGGTTGGCAATGGCAACCCTGCTCACGACTGTCACAGATGACAGAATCACAGAGTTATCTATGGCCAGGCCACTGATAAGATAAGAATTCTATGAAGTTGAACAAAGAAAGTTGAGTGCTTGTTTAAAATTACAATTAAAATTTTCAAAATATTATCTAGGTTTCATTGAATTGACTATTATTGATTGATTTTTATGTATAAAATGTCAAATTATTCAAGTTTTAATGGAATTATTCATGAAATTCCACATATTTCTGTGGATAACTTTACAAATAATAGAAAAAAAGTTTTTTTTCTGAGCCATTGTCATACTGATCACACGGACGGTTTTAAAACACTATGTAAAGATGATGTTTGTATATATACATCGGAAATTAACGTAAAAATTATGGAACATGAAATGGGAGAGACTTTAAACTACATGTTTGCTTTGAAAGTAGGTAAGTACAGTTACTCTTTTTTTATTTTTACTGTTTTATTTAATTGTGGCCATATTATTTTAAAGCACGTCATGTACCATACAAGCGTATAGTCCGCCTGATAGTTACTGTAACTGCACTATTGAAAAATTGTAATACGAGGACTATTGTCCAACACTGAGTTGTTCCTGTTTGTACTATCACTGCAACACACGCCGAACAACGGAGCGGGGGATGAGGTTTCGGTTTGTTTCAGCATCAGGTCATTTTAGTTTCCACTACAGGAGCACGACCCTCTCTCGTCCGTCACAGACAGAAGGAGGATTTGGCCTACACTCCCCACGCTGGCCCCACGGTTGGGGAGGCCTGATCGATGTTTTATAATGTATTTCCCTTAGTCGCCTTGTACGACATCCACGGGAAGAGACTGAGTGATTCTATTCTAGTCTGTCGGGAACCACACGTTGTTGGTTTGTTTGTGAGCTGTATATTATTAGACAATGGCTCACGGTTGGACTGGAGTTGTGTTTCAAGTTCTGTTTTAATATAAGAATTATTTTAAAATTTGGTATTTTGTGTGTTTCAGTGTACAACTAAAAATGTTATCTATCTATTTATCTTATCTATTATTAGCCTAAATTCTTCCCATAGCATATAAAACAGCACAACCGTTTACGACCTATAGTCATTACAACCAATTTTGGGGTGTAAGAGGTTCATCAACATCTTTGAACCAAAACCAACTTCACCTGCACGCGGTGCACCCTGCTGACTGACAAACGAAGCTCTGGCGAAAAGAGAGGTAGGGAGCGTAATTGTAAGCTACCCGACTGGGGAATATACCTCCACCTCACAGAATACCGCAGCCAAATAACAATTCCCTTGAGGATTGTTGTGTTCCTGCGAGTGAGTGAGGTCACCAGAAATGAAGGAGATGCTGCGTTGGCAGCGGGGGCGCGCGAGCGATACTTTATATTGCGTTAATATGGCTACGGCAACCGCTTCACATCAGGCAGGCCGTATGCTTGCCTGCCACCCGATGTAGTATAAAAAAAAAAATTACACCCGTTTACGACCTATAGTCATTACACCTATAGTGTTCTAAATACAAATGGAATTACTAAATAATATTCTTATTCTCAATGAGCTCGGTGGTCAAATGGTTAGCAATGGCCACTTTGACTCTGAGGTTGCGGGTTCGATCCCCGCACTACACAAATATTTGTGTGCATGAACATGTCTGGTTATATCTTGGTCTGGGTGTTTTCTATGTATGATTGTATGTTATTTATAAAAAAAAAAATATTTTGGTATCAGTTATCTAGTACCCATAGTACAAGCTTTGTTTAGTTTGGGACTAGATGGCCGTGTGTAATTTGTTCTGGAATATATATTTATAATTTTTTCAGGATGTCCAAAAATAATCAAATTACCATCAAATTCGGAAGAGAATTTGGAAGAAATGTATGTCAATGTCACATTGATACCTGCCGCACATTGTCTAGGATCAACGATGATTCTATTTGAGACGAATAATAAAACAATATTATATACCGGAGATTTTAGACTGTCTCCGAATGATATATCTAAGTTTAGAGACTTCCATTGCCCACCGGACTACAAAACCCCAATACATATTGATGTTATGTACGTAGATACAACATTTCAGGATGAGAAATATGAAAATTTTGCAAAAAGAAGCGATAGTATAGAATATATGATCAGGGAAATTAAAGAATGGTTACAAAAGGAGAATAACAAAGTGGCTATACGTACTTCGGCCAAATATGGATATGAATATGTGTTTAACGAAATTTATAAGAATTTAGGGAAGAAAGTGTATGTAGATCAATTTAAATGGAGGCTTTATAGGTAAGATTTATGAATTTTTTTTTTGTATACTATCACAGTATAAGTAATAGTACTAACGTACAGTATGGACACTCTCTGCCGCTCTCACTAGTCGACCTCACCTCCCCTATGAGACCGATTTGGAACCGTTCGCAAGGAATGCCACAACGTGCGAATTGACGCCGCTTGTATGTTATTCTCCATTCAGTTTAAAATATGGGAGTATGTAAAAGATGGAGAGTTACTTGTGCAGTGGATGGGTGTCTCAACACATGGAAAGTAAAAACAAAATTGGATGGATGGACGGACGGACGGACGGACGGATGGATGGATTGATGGATAGATGAATGGATATGGATGGATGGATGGATTGATGGATGGATAGATGAATTGATATGGATGAATGGATGGATGGATGAATGGATGAATGGATATGGATGGATAATTGGATGGATGGATGGATGGATGGATGGATGGATAATTGGATGGATGTATAATTGGATGGATGGATGGATGGATGGATGGATGGATGGATGAATGGATATGGATGGATGGATGGATGGATGGATTGATGGATTGATGGATGGATGGATGGATAGATGAATGGATATGGATGGATGAATGGATATGGATGGATGGATGGATGGATAGATGAATGGATATGGATGGATGGATGGATGAACGAGCAAACGAGCATTAGTTGATAAAAAATGCTATGCAATAGCTTTACCGCGGCAGTCCCCGAGTGCCACACGTTTTTTTTTCTTCACTACGCCCACCTGATGTGAAGCGGTTACCGTAACCATATTAACGCTCGCAACATTAAATATCGCTCGCGCGCTGCCATCCCCGCTGCCAACGCAGCAACTCCATCCTCCATCAGCTCTGACCTCACTCACTCGCAGGAACACAACAACCCTCAAGGAAATTGTTATTTGACTGCGGTATTCTGTGAGGTGGTGGTACTTCGTCAGTCGGGCTGCTTAAAAAATACGCTATGTCCTACCTCTCTTTTCGTCAGAGCCTCGTCTGTCAGTTAGCAGGCATACCCCGTGCAGGTGAGATTGACTTTGGTTTAAATATGTTGATGAACCACTTAAACCCCCGTACATGTCCGACTAATAATTGAATAATGTCAGCCCTAGAGAACGTCACTCAAACATAGGCACGTGTACAGACGTCATTTGGTTACTACATGCAAAAGCGCCATTTTTGTATGGAGTGGCCGGGGTTTGATACTATGTCTGGTGGCAGACAAGCATATGACCTGCCTGATGTGAAGCAGCCACCGTAGCCATATTAACGCTCGTAACATAAAATATTGCTCGCCCGCTGCCGCCACCTCCGCTTCCAACGCAGCATCTCTTCCCTTCTGGTGAGCTCTTTTGTTGGCGTTGTAAAATATTGATATTGAAGTTGCTTGCGCTGCTCCATAGCTGCTGCATGCTGCTAGCTGCTGTCAGTATATATAAAATACTAGCTCTCCGCCCTGGTATCGTACGGGTAAAAAGTGGTGTTTCATTTTCCTCGCAATTTTTAAAAATTTTCTCTGCCTAAGAACCGTCCTCGTACTTCAAGGAATATTCTAAAAAAAATTAGCGAAATTGGTTCAGCTGTTCTCGAGATTTGCGCTTAGCAACACATTCAGCGATTCATTTTTATATATAGAAGATAAACCAGCCTCTTCAACAAATAATGATTCGTTTTTGATTATTTCAGTAAATTAAAATCAGTCTCCGGAGTCACAAACGACAGTACAGAGACAGATATCCATAATTGTCCCGGAACTAGAATGTCATACGTCCATGACCATTGTATACCGATTCGTGTAAAAAAATTCAATTTTCTACTTATCAATCTATCAGCGATGACTTGGGACAGATATGACCCAGACGATAAACCGTTGGAACGAGTAAATAATACTTTACGGGTATGCTTTGCAACGCATTGTAGTAAGTCTGAATTGAAATATTTCATAAATTATTTTAATTCTGATAAAAAAGTAATTGGATTCCGAGAAAATTATGTGCCGACGCCATCGAAGACTGAACCTGTTGAAATTGTATTCACTCCTGTTAAACAGGGTAGAAATAATAGAAAGAGGAAAGTTCCTTTCAAAATGTGAAAATTGTATATAGGTGACCAAGGGTTTTTTCGACAAATGCCAGATTCTACAAATGTCAGATTCTACAAACGTCAGTTTCTAATAATGCCAGATTCAATAATTGTCAGATTCTATTAATGTCAAATTTTTGTTAAAATTGCAATATAATATGTTATTAATTCTTTATTAATTCTAGGGCAGGGTTTAAGGGTTATATTTAAAAAAAAAAGAAGAATGTTTTGTTTATTATAATAATCAAAGTCGTCAATTATGTAAAAAAAATCTTCACTTCGATCAGAAAACATCTGCATTGATCTTAAGTGAATTTTTGTACACGCTCTTAAGGAAATTATTATATTGCAATTTTAACAAAAATCTGACATTAATAGAATCTATCGTTTTTGAAATTTCGAATTTGGCGTTTATAGTATCTGACATTTGTAGAATCTGGCATTCATAGAAGCTGATGTTTTATACTCGTCTGACATTTCCAGAATCTGACATTTGTCGACTAAACCATCCTTCCGTCGCTGGATATCATATTCTCAAAAGACCACATTCGCAAAACACAACATTCGCCAAACATAAGAAATAAATACATAATGATAAGAATTTTTTATTCTTATATTTATATACAACAAGTCTAGTCTAGTTGTAAGACCAAAATTGAAGTACACACAGCATGACAAACATATCATGACAGGTTTCCATAACCTAGACAAGTGAAATACAATGAAAATTTTGAGCTTATACAAAATATTTATTTGTATAAACATACACACACATATATACTTATATGCATACACATATACATAACATAATGTGTGTACGTATATGACGTACAGACATTATGTTATTTATGTTATCTTGTATAATCAAAAAATAATTTATCAGAATAGGATTTATTTTTTGTTTTGTTTAAGAATAATTTCATCTTTGCTTTTGTTATTCTGTGTTTTGGGCGTGTGATCTTATAAGATAATGATATTTTGATAATATGATGTTTTGTGAATATTGCGTTTTGCGAATGTGATATTTACCAATGTGGTCTTTTGAGAATATCATATTCCGCTGTATATGATATACTCCGTCGCTACGGAGGGACACAGTTTTTTGATTCGTTGTATATTTAGCGAATAATTAATTTTTCACTCTTGTGGCGCTAGGTTTGCAGTATTGCAATCGGATGAGCGGTAAACGAATGCATAAAGGACATACAGGCAAACATTATTTTATATATATATATATATATCCCAGTAGTAGGGTGAACGAATATGGGTTGTCGACGAGATGATGAGTCTTAGTATATTCGACTTACGTTAATTAATTGCACAATTGCTGTACAATTAAGTGTTTTTTTTTTAAATATTATCTTGTGCCATATATGGCCAGAAAAATGAACCAAATTTTTTTTGTAATTAATATTATGATTGGCATTATGTACTGAACGTAAATTGAATGTGATGTGAATTCTGTGATATGAAAATAAAATTAATAAATAATTAGGTAATGATAATTAGGCACAAACATCAGGGTTACGAAATGGATTCACAGAAATAGGGCACAACTTTTATATTGTGTACAGAAGGTCAATTCTCATATTTATTTTACGATCACGTAATAAAAATTGTCCGAATCGAGATTGAATTGTGGATTGACTGAAAATTCTGCCTCCGTATCAGAAGGTCAAATAATCAAAATGTCCATGATGCATTAACGTCATGAAAGTAAAACGACTTAGTAGTAAAACGTCTGAAATCTAAAATAGCCATACTAGGAGAACGTCTGAAATGAAAAACGTCATGTTATACAAAAGTACTCGGCTATGCGTTATTGTACATTCAAGTGTATTTTATAAATTACTCCATTGTTTTCCTTATTGTAAAAGTGACTCGCTTCATTTAGTATTTGCCACTTGTAGAAGTAATATACTATGTATAATATATCGCTCATTTGGTGCAACATCGACATAATTAAAGTCAACGTGCCGTTCTCGAATGTCATTTTGATATTTATTTTCATATGATAATTCTACTTTTCGATTCTTCTTAACAGGGGGGCATAACATTTTAAATTTAAATAGTTATTTTTGTAGTCTAGTATTGTTGCAAATAATAAATGTTAATTATGTGAACAATCGTAAAAGCGATTTAAGTGTAACGACGACATAAATGTAAGTTGTGACCATATTGCAGCGAATGAGCGATATTATGATATGACTATTTTATATTTCAGACGTTTTACTAGTAGGTCGTTTTACTTCCATGACGTTAATGCATCATGGTCATTTTGCTAATTTGACCTTCTGATACGGAGGTTTAATTTTCAGTCAATACACATTTCAATCTCGATTATAATTTTAGATTTTAGACGTTTTACTTCCTTGACGTTATATATCATCATATATATCATGGTCATTTTGCTTATTTGTCTTTCTGATACGGAGCGAAAATGATCCACAAAAAAACCTAATTTGCACATCAATTCCTGCATTTGATGTGAAATAAGTGTTTTTTGATGCTCAAAATATGTTAGGTTAGGTTTGCAATGTATTTATTTGACTTTAAGTTAAATAGTATCGTTAGTTAATTAATTATTATCAATTCTTATTGTTGGCAAAATAATATTTTTAGTTTGTTTAAGTTTTAGTCATATTTTGTTAATAATACCACTTAAAATAGACATTTTTATTTTTTACTTTTTTATTTTATATTTTTTGTAACACTTTGAAGTTTCATATTGTGATATGAGAATACCAAATTTGACATTTGTTAGATCGAGACTGAATCGGAACTGAATTTTGAATACTACGAGAATATTTCCGGTCCGTGGACCCCTAGAAAATTAAGCACAATTTCAAGGACCTCCTTAATAAAATAACACTGTAATAAAATTAGGACAATTTATTTTCGTAAGTACTGAAAAAAAATAGATTTTTATAAAAATTATAAAATTACTGTAGGTATTAATGTGAAGGTTGGTGCTGCTTTTTTGCGAGTCAAGCTGGTATTATTTATTAATTCAAATGTTCATAGATAACACGGCGAATCCCCATGCTCATGCTCACGGACCCCCAGGGGTCCGCGGACCACAGGTTAAGAAATATTTATATATTATTTTTATATTTTTTATTTTATTTTTATATTATTATATCATTTATATATATTTTTTGTAAGTAATGGATTTTTATACTTATATAGTTTATTGAGTGGATCGAGCGTCACACTTATATACGCCTAAAAGTCACTCTTGGAAATGAATAGGCTCTAAAACCACTGAACCGATTTTGATGAAACTTGTCACAATTAAAGACCTCGACATGCTTGAGGTTTGTGTCGAAAAAAAATTGAGATACATCATGTCCTTGAGGAATGATCATCAAATACATTTTCCATTGGAATATCCATGGAATTGAAATATTCCAATGAAAAACATACACTCAGCTAGAATCCAGCCTAGATTTAAATCTAGGCTGGATTCTAGCCCGCGGGGCCGAAATCGAGGTTGAGTGAAACGAGTAGATTAGCTGAGTGTTGTTACTTTAGCTGACTGTTATTTTCAAATTGTGTTTAAATATTAAAATGAAGCTTTATAAACAAATATACATAAAGATCAGTGCTTCCCAAATTATCGTTCGCCACTAAAGTTACGTACTGTTACGACTCACGTAATAAATAGGGCGGGTATTCAATAATATATATATTCAGGTTCAGGTATTTAGTCAGTAACTGAATGCTTTACTCAACCTTTTTAACCGCCCCAGTCTGATTTATCCGACAAATATTTTCACACAGCGCACCTGTGTTCGTTTGTTTATGTTTTTCCGTATAAACAGCTGCCAACTACATTAAAGCAGTAAATATAATAGATACTGAACGCTGGAGCAGAGGCGACAAAAGCAGCCACGGCAGTCGTATGCATCTACTAACGGTAGTAGGTGGGTGAAGGCCGGTAGTAGTTTGCATGAACTAATTGGTGGCGGAAGCACGCCACGTAGATAAAATTGGCTGTAAATTTTACTTCCGCGAAATAACACCTGAATCAATTAACTGTGTAATATAAATTCATCATAATGCTGCTCCTTATTTTTACTTGAGCCCGGACAAGCTCGTGGGGTGGGGGGGAGTTGATGTGGAGAATTAGAAACTTCACTTGTAGTACGAGCCTTACCTCCACAGCGATTGTATACCGGTACAGAGTCCAACGTGTAACGCTTCGTGAGTTCTTGACTGTACAACAAATACAACTTATAAATGAGTCTCTAGGGGGGGCGGGGGGCAGCTGCCTCTCCCTGCCCCCCTTGGCGACGCCCTTGAGCCCGGACAACTTTGGGAGCCACTGTTCGAAATATATTTATTTGCAGGTGCAATGATTTCTTATTTTATTTAATAACATGAAATATTGTTTTAATTTTATATTAATGGAATTTAGATTTTATATAATTGCTTTTGATTTTAGTGTAAGCATTTAAATTTGTAATTTTTTTATACTATTTAATGACTGCGGCTTCGTTCGAGTACTTTTAAAACAGCGGTTCCCAACCGGTGGTCCGCGGACCACCAGTGGTCTATGAGAGGTAAATTATGGTCCGTGATACGAACTTATATGAAAGAAATTGAGCACTATTATACAAAATACTAAAATCTCGAGTTATAGCATAACGGATTTATATGACACTCGAGGACGCTACAGCCAAAAAAAACCTCGTAGTGGTCCGCGAATAAAAAAAGGTTGGGAACCACTGTTTTGAAAGGACATTGCATTTTTTTTAAATTTCAAAATATCTCATACCAAATTTTTTTCTCGTGAATTCGTCTTTGAAATTGCTATCATACGGGTGCAATACAATCTAATGATAAACAAAAGCGGGGGATACAGTTTGGTGTTGCATCTACAAATCTATCATCTCAATCCAAAATTCAATAACACCACTGGATAGATGGAGGATCAAATAATTTATTACGCTAAGTAAGGAGTACGGATCATCGCGTGCGGGAAGCGCTGCCATTTTGAGATAATTTTAGTGCATAGAACGTATTCACGTACAACACACGGCCATGTCCATGACACGAGCCACGCCCCATATTTTCGTATCTGTTGAAGCTTCAGATCCATAGAAGCAGAATTACTTTTTTTGTCTGCACCACCAAAACCTTAATGATAAAAATGTATGGCAAATTCTCGGCACAGGATGTGAAGCACAGGCGTCTTATCTTTACAAGTAGTATTGTGGATATACATATTTAGACTTTATACAATATGTATATACACTCTATACAATGATTTTTTTTATATTTTTATTTTTTTTACTATTTTATTTTACTTTAATTTTTTTGTTTTTTCTCTTATTTTGGTCGAATACCATTTTTCTTTTTATTGTAATATGATAATATTGTATGGCAATTAAAAAAAAAAGACCTATATTGACAGAGTTTCTTTCGGCATTTCTTCTCGTCAATGGTCATTCCGAAATGCTGGTAGATAAAAAAATATACCTAATTGTAAAAGACGTGTCTAAGTGCCCGCGAGGGCCCACAGAATAAAGAATTTTGACTTTGAAAAAAAAAAAGTAAAAAAAAAAAGGAAATGCCGGACATTTAAAGAAGGACGGAATCAGGCGATCAGGCTTCCAAATGGGATGTTTTGCCCATAAAATTTGATACATTACAGACCCTTAAAATTATTGATGGTCAATTTTTAATTTTTAAATAAATAAATGAAATAAATAACCATTTATTTCGGACGTAAGACATCCATAAAGGGGTTAGTAACATCGAAAATCTTATAACTAGGTTTAAATAGGCCCACTGAATTTCATACGAGCGAAGCCGTTGGAATTAACTAGTGTATTTATAGAGTTAATTACATTTATGACAACTTTTTAATGACATCTTTAATTTTAATGTTCAATTAACAAACTTAATGGGTTGTAAAGTTATAAAATTGATGGGCTCGTTAAGTTAAGTTTTAACTTGAATAACTGTGGTTTAAAATTTGCATTGTTAAAATGCATGTTATTATTGTAATAGTTCTAAATCTACTGGTTTTATTTTGTGAGTAAAAATATAATAAATAGAATATTAGGTTTTTTAACTTCTTTTTTTTGTATGACAGTGAGGCAACCCAGTATGTGGGTCACCTGATGGAGAGCAATCACTACCGCTTATGGAGATGAGTAACACCAATGGGTCGCCGATCCAGTGCCAGACTATACTCCTTCCTTTCTGGTGACTTCACTCACTCGCAGTGATACAACAACCCTCAAGGGAATTGTTATTTGGCTGCGGTTTCTGTGAGGTAGAGGTATTTCCCCAGTCGGGCAGCTTAAAAAATAACCTACCTCTCTTTTCGCCAGAGCCTCGTTTGTCAGTCAGCAGGGTGCACCACGTACAGGTGAGGTTGGCTTTGGTTCAAAGATGTTGATGAACCACTTACACCCCAACTAGGAAATTTTGGGCTGTAAATGGCTTACCACGGTCTTTAGAACCAACGCCAAACTCGCCTGTAGGTGGTGCACCCTGACTACTAGCGGAAGAGGCTCTGGCTAAAGAGATGTAGGGTACAAGCAGGCCTGTGTCACTCCGCCATTCGGCCGAGTTATTTACCTACACGTCCGATGCCCCCGAGAGCAATAATTAGTCGAGTGTCACGCGCGCTCTCTTACGCACGCGGTATGCGATGACCACCACGCCTACTAAATATCTCGGTATTTATGGTCGGTTATTTTGTTTAGCGCTTAAAATACATACCTACATCTATTTTACAAATACTTTCCGTGTTAAAGATACATCCGAGTTATTATTGGGACAATGTGAATAGTAAACCTGATCTGTAAGTACGTACAGTCATGATTCCTGTTAAAACTTACTCTAAAATTATACATTTTATCAGTGTCAACATTACGTAACATTATTGTTACTAAGTACCTACCTATGTACTTAATAATCACAGAGTATGATATAGTAATATAAGTAATTACAGCAGAGTAATAAACATACACATACGTAAACCTACTACATTTTTTGGTAGTTTAAGTATATGTATTTTATTGATCATTAATAAACAAGCGTATGTATTTATACCTATCTACGCGAGCGCTTCATGTTCTACACGTGGTTCAACCCTATGAGCGATACGCAGCCCGGTTACGTCAACGGCGAGACAAACCATTTTGCAAAAGCAGCGGCGGTCGCTCGTAACGCGTTACATATAGGGGTTACTTTCGATTGCCCCTGCCGCTGAAAGACTTAGGTACGAATACAGCTGCAGAATTATTTTGGACCGTATTAGCGCGTATTGAAGGTTGATATTTTATTAATTTTTATTCCAATCGTGTCGTAAGTGGATCTTCTGTTAGAGTATATTATTCTGTGGTACAAGCTTAAATTTTTGTAAGCGGCCTGACTGGGGAAGTACCTCCCTCACAGAATACCGCAGCCAAATAACAATTCTCTTGAGGGTTGTTGTATTCCTACACTGAAAGGAAGGAGGGCGCACGAGCGATGTTTCATGTTACAAGTGGTAATATGGTTACGGTAACCGCTTAACATCAGGCGGGCCTTATGCGTGTTTGCCATCCGACGTAGTATAAAAAAAATGTGCTATTGGCCTTAGCAGTATGAACTCTACATTGGAAATGACAAAAATGTTACCATATTATGTACCTATATTTTATACAAATAAACAATTAATTATAGTAGTATTTCTTTTATTACCTCTCTTTTATTTATTATTAGACGAGCTCGGTGGCGTAGCGGTCAATGACACGGCTTCGACACCAACGCTCGTGGGTTCGATTCCCACATAGGACAAACATTTGTGTGCATGAACATGTCTGTTTGTCTTGGTATGGGTGTTTTCTATGTATCATAAGTATGTATTTACAAAAAAAAAGTATTTACGTATGTTTATCAGTTGTCTAGTAGGTACCCATAACACAAGCTTCGCTTACTTTGGGGCTAGATGGCGCTGTGTAATTTGTCTGACAATATTTATTTATTTAGTGTTCTTACTATTGCCACACCCTGGTCACACCTTACAAAAAAAATCTAGTGGGGCTGTGCACACGTTAGTTGGTTAAGGTGAAACGTGTATATTAGCGATCACCGCGCTGTCACGTGTGAGTCGTGAGTTGTGTGCCTTATTTCGGCACTGCCCAGGTTCAACATCTGGGTGAAATCAGATTTTCGCTAGGTGGTGTAGTTTTTTTGGGCAGTGCCGAAATAAGGCTTATTTCGGCACTGCCACAAAGAAATACTTATAACTTTTTAACGGGAGGTCGACAAATTCTGATACTTGGTGTCTGAATTCGACAAATTGACGACTAATTCTGGGGAAAATCATATGTTCGCTATGTTTTGTAGTTTAATAGATCCCGAGTGGGCAGTGCCGAAATAAGCTTATTTCGGCACTGCCACAAAAAAAACCTTATAACTCTTTAACGGGACCCCGACAAATTTTTTGCTTTGGGCGACAAATTAACGACTAATTTTTTGTCTAGTTAAAATCAAGATCTGAGACCTGGGCAGTGCCGAAATAAGGCACACTCGTGAGTTATACTGAATACAAAAAAACCGGCCAAGTGCGAGTCGGACTCGCGCACGAAGAGTTCCGTACCATTGTCTATAGAAACAGCAAAAAATCACGTTTGTTGTATGGGAGCCCTCTTAAATATTATAATGTTTAATACAACACTTGCACTATTCTGCTTAATTATATTTAATTTTACCGACCAATTTCGCAATCAAAAAATTAAATTTAAGTAAGTGGAATAGCACCAAGTGTTTTATTATAACATTATGATAATAATGTTCCACCAAATGCCAACAATCATTTATATTTTATTGTATTTTTTAGTATTTGTTGTTATAGCGGCAACAGAAATACATCATTTGTGAAAATTTCAACCGTCTAACTATCGCTGTTCATGAGATACAGCCTGGTGACAGACGGACGTACAGCGGAGCCTTAGTAATAGGGTTCCTTTTTACCCTTTGGGTACGAAACCCTAACAAGCGAGAGCGCCGGTTTCCGTTATTCTACGCAATGCACCTCCCCCGCCGCCCCGCCCGGTCCCGATGCAAACTTAAGGTCTTAGCAGTGAGCTGACTATATACTAAATAAAGACATGGGATTCATTTGGGGTGTAAGTGGTTCATCATCATCTTTGAACCAAAGTCAACCTCACCTGCACGTGGTGCACCCTGCTGACTGACAAACGAGGCTGTGACGAAAGGAGAGGTAGGGCCTATTTTTTTAAGCTGCCTGACTAGGGAAGTACCTCCACCTCACAGAATATCGCAGCCAAATGACAATTCCCTTGAGGGTTGTTGTGTTCCTGCGAGTGAGTGAGGTGACCAGAAAGAAAGGAAGGCAGGATATTGGTATAGGCTGGCAACGGATCTGCGACCCCTTGCTGTTGCTGATTTCCTTGGGCGGTGGTGATTGCTTTCCATCAGGTCACCCACATACTTATTTGCCCCCCCCCCCTCTTTCTTATATAAAAAAAATGCCCCGAGCTCTTCATTCCCCGGATTGTTGCAAATTTCTGCCACGTGCGCTGCGATCGCTTTACTATACAACCGATTTCCGATAGTGTCCGGCAGGGTATAATCTGCCAGTCATTACTTTCTTGTCTGCGTTTACGAGCCTAGATGTATTTCATATATTTTCTGTGTTCACGAGCTATTATTTTGTTCTTCATTGTCGGCGCTAGTTCGTTGTATAATCGTTTTTAGAACTAAAACTATGCTTTTTTTAAGGTGCGCGGAAAACGTAAGTACTTAAATTTAGGTAGATTACAAATTAGTGCGTCCGAACTTATTCCATTTGAAATAGAGTTGCTTATTCATTGGTATGAATAAGCATTCTATCCAGTTATTGAATCGCAATAAGAGTTGGTGGTAAGTAGTCGCCTTGTACGACATCCACGGGAAGAGACGGAGTGATTCTATTCTAGTCTGCCGGAAACCACACGGCCAATAGTTAGGATGGTTACTATTTTATACTATGATAAATTTCAAATCCAAGATGGCCGCCAACACAAAATGGTGAAATATATTTTTTTCACAACTCCCTCAACATGGGTATCAAATGAAAGGGCTTGACAAGATTAGAAGGTAGGGAGTGTTTTTAACTTTTAATTTAATTGTCTTATTTTACAGTTATGGATGGATTGCTGATGACATGGAGATTGAAGGGAGTGGACATTTACAGCTCGATGAATATGAATGTTAGTTTTCTGTTTCTTTTCCAGTAAACGTATGGATAAGTATCTGCCCCCTTACCACCATCTCTTATTGCGATTCAATAACTGAATAGATTGCTTATTCATACCAATGAATAAGCGACTCTATTCCATTTGAAATAGAGTCGCTTATTCATTGCTATGAATAAGCATTCTATCCAGTTATTGAATCGCAATAAGAGATGGTGTTAAGATTTATATACATCAGGGGTTCTGCCGCTGAAGCTGAAGACGATTCCTATTGAATATTTTGAATCCAAAAATAAGTCTTATATATATATTTTATAGACAATTTACACAGCGCCATCTAGTCCCAAATTAAGCGCAAAGCTTGTACTATGGGTACTAGACAACTAATAAATGTACTTCAATTTTTTTTTTGTAAATACATACATATAATATATAGAAAATACCCAGACCAAGACAAACAGACATGTTCATGCACACAAATGTTTGTCATGTGCGGGGATCGAACCCGCGACCTCGGAGTCAATGTGGCCATTGCTAACCATTCGAGCACCGAGCTCCTCATCTCATCAAGTCTAATGACAAACATCTTGAGCTTAGGGAGCTGCCATTAACATGAGGAGTTCGGAGGACGTTGTTACTTCATTACCTTCGCCGTCATTAAAAACCGATTTGACAAAAACTTTTTTTATTTGAAAGAGTATACTTATAGATTGGTTCAATTTTTTTTATATCATAAAATGGTGCTTGCGATTGTAGAGTAATTTTTGGAGTCGTTTTTTTTTTATTCAAATTATACAGGGCGTACCACGACCATGTCACATGGAGGGAAAGTATATTAAATATTGAAAACAGAATATTTTACTGAAAGAAGACATCATTTTATTTTCAGTAGTAAGTAGAACTACATTCACCAATTTTTTGAAAATCGCCTGTCTCAACCGGATATCGAATTCGTGCAATGCGAAAAAAAACACATGTATTTTATTATAACCTTCGAAAGAGAAAAGAAAATAAAAGGAAGATCATGAAAGGAGATTGACCACGGGCAGTACTCTTAGATAATTAGTTGTGTCTTAAGAAAAAGTTTACTGTCAAAGTTCTAAAATAAAAAATAGATTTTACAGTAGGTTTTCATACACTTCTCTTCGGGGATAAGTTTATCAGAATATTTAAGTTTATTGTTGACTTCCGATCTAAAAGAAAAGCATAATGGCGGTACCTACTAATGAAAGTTACCAACATCTATAAATGCAAGTCCCAAGAATTAACGAAAATCGCTAAAACCAGTGTTTTACACATTTATACCACATTACCATTCAGGTCCTACACCTGTAACCCGCTTCTATCTGACGATTTTGTCGTAAAAATCTTTTTTCTGTCGCTAACACTTAAACAAAAATCACCAATTCTAGTGAAATTATCGCTAAATTGGCAACACTACTATAAATATGTCACACGATAGGGATGGGGTTTCTTATTCTTATTGATTCGTGAATCAAATAATATCGATTAGTGTGTTTTGCGTTTTTAAAACCAGACTTAATATAGTACTAACAATAATTAACTTGAAAATGATACTGCTTATTCGCTGGATGTACGGTTACGTAGGTCTAGTACTTATTCTGTGGTATGGTCTCACATAACCTAAAATCAAACGCATTTTATTTCTATATTTCGGAACTCCGGCTACCAATGCCCTCCAAACTTTCTAGAACATATCGACGGTGGAAAGGCAAAACAAAATAAGCGACATTTGGCCAATTGTTCAGTAGAGCTGTTTAAAGATTTTAAAATTGGAAAAAACATCATAACTTTTTTATTTATTGCAGGATATTTTTAATTTTTTGCGTGCAGATTAAACTTGATATTACCTATATACAGTATATAAAATAAAACGATTTTAATCTATATTTTAAGAGATAGTGTCGTTTCATTTAAATGACTTTTCAAGTGAGTAGGGAAAAATACTTTATACGGCATCTAAGAAAAATGGTTAATGGGGTAAATTAATTTATGCGCCGTTTTTTATACAAGTTTGCCGGGAAAAATCTATGAAAAATCAAAGTAAAATTTAAACAAATAGGGATAAACAATTTATAACACTTTAACGAAAAAATTACGAATAGGAAAAAAGTATTATAAACTATGTATCCTTATTATTATACATTGGTAAAACACTTTATCGATCACAAGCAATGTTAAAATGTTATTGTTTTGCCATAGTCGGGACAGAGATTCGATTGATCTGGTTACTTTTCTAGTTTGAAAATGTCTTCATTCATAAAAATTGTATTGTAATAGGTCTTATACGATCATTTGTACAAGACCGATTACAATACAATTTTATATCTCTTGCCTTTCATCATCGTTAAAATTTCTATGATGAAATTTTAACGATGAAAGGCAAGAGATTGTTAAGTTTTTATAATTTTAGCTTATGCATGTCAACTAGTCATGGATAAAGGTCTCTCACAAATATATCCACACTGAACGATCAGATCAGCTGCTCTGAGTATATTTGTGTCTGGCGATCAACAGTCCATTCTGAAAGCCTCCTTTGATTTTATTATACCACTAAAGTAGTAAACAAGCATAAGACCCACCCAGAAAGCAGTTACCGTAGCCTATGAACGCCTGTAACATCTGGGGCATTATACGCGCGTTGCCGATCCAGTAAAAACCTTCTCACGCCCTTTTTGAAGATTCCCATGCTCTAGTCTCCTTAGAAAACCTCGACAACCAGTTTATTCCACAGGTTAACAGTACGCAGGATAAAACTTTTTTGGAACTCCACAGTACACGCCCACTTAGGCTCAAATGTGTGAGGTTGAAGTCCCTGTCGATGGCGAGCGGTGCGACTGTAGCATAATGTCAAACAACTCTGAAGACACCCCGTTGTATTGTACAATCGGTAGAACACACAAAGGGACGCAAAATCTCTTTTCAGACTTAAAGATTCTAGACCGTCTGTCAGTTTGGTATCGTCAACAATCCTCACAGCAAACCTTTCAATTGAGTCATGTTGAGCACACCTAGTTTCTTCGACGACAGCTTTACCTTCTCCTTCAACTCCGAGAATCCCAATATTTTTGGCGATGGTAAGGAGTGTGTTCTGGAATTGAGAAGCCACACCAAAGGAGGTTTTCTTATCGGTGAACACGCAGACATGTGTCTAAGTAGGGCCGAATTGAACAAAATTAAGCTGTCATCATGTAATCAGGCTGTGAAAGCTGTCGCCCCCAATCGGACACATTTTTCAATGTGCTCTCGATTTCTACCACAAGTTAATCGCGGCTCTACCAGAGAGCGGGCAATATTAGCTCGATCCGTGTAATAAGTGTCCCCGGTGATGTCGTCGGCATAGCAATGAATGCTGTCAATAGATAACGTATTGATATGCAGCAAAAACAGCGTCGGGGACAATACAAAGCCTTGCGGGACACCAGCAATAATGTCGATGCCATCGTAGCAACTGCTTTCCACAATGGCTCTAATATGCTTGTGCTGGACAGGAAGCTAGCGACCCATTCGCATAAACCCTCAGGTAGACCGTATGCAGGCAACTTCGAAAGAAGACTACGATACCATACCCGATAGAATGCCTTCGTTATATCCAGACTAACAGCCAATGTCTCACCTTGACTCTCCACGGCTGAAGCCCAACAATGTGTAAGATAAACTACACCAGTCGAGCGACCATGACGAAAGCCGTAGTGATGGTCGCTGATCAAGTCGTGCTCTTCTAGGCAATTCAGGAGCCGGTTGTTAATCAAGCACTGCAATACCTTGGAGAAAAGGGAGATAACAGCGATAGGACTGTAATTCGATGGGTCTGATCTGTCACCCTTTTTTGGCACTGGGTGCACGTTCCCAGTGTTACACAATGACAGATCTTGCCTGGTAGAATAAGAGAGAGCAACAAGGAGCGTAAGAACAGGACACAACTCAGCAGTACACTGCTTTAGCACCACACCCGGAATACCATCTGGCCCACTCGACTTATAAACGTGGAGGGATAGCAATGCCCGCTGAACATCTCGTTGAGACATATTTTCGGCATGCCACATTAGGAAATAGCACACCGCGGGATGGAAGGTGGTGAAGCGTCTCTGTCGTTCAAAATCGAGTTTGAGTCAAAGAGCTTCCCCAGCAGATCGGCTTTCTCCTTAGCACTGTGGGCCAGACTACCATCCTGTATTCGGAGTGGTAGAAAGAAACAGTTTCCTTCGGCACCCTTAGCAAGCGACCAACAAGAACTTAACTAGGCGCTCACCAATCCTGATGATGCACTCAAATTTAGCCCTGGCAATTACTTTCTTACTGAACCTCGAGGCAGCATTGAACTCGCGTTTCAAGACAGAAACACCAGGATCTCCATTAATACGAGCCGTAGTCCAAGCCTCGTATGCAGCTTGCTTGCGGAGTTTGCTTCCTCACAAGACCGATTAAACCACGGCACTGTTGGGAATAAATAATTCCATTCCAGCCAAAACCCACTCAATCTCTATTCTTAATAGGCAATGAAGAGCCTCTTATCCGACAATTCAAATTATATTAACAAAATCGGGGGATACAGTTAGTGTTGCAGCTATAAATCTATCATTTCCATACAAAATTTAGTCACACCATTGGATAGATGAAGGCTCAAAGAATTTATTACGGTAAGTTACCATTATGGAACATCGCATCCGGAAATCACTTGATTGAGCAATCACGTGCTGTGTGCACGTCAAGTTATTGTTGCAACTGGTACCTTATTAATGTGAAACGCCAATTTGATCACACGATATTCGATATTTATCAACTATTTCAAAAACACACATATGAAGCGCCTACCTCGTAAAAAATCATGTAAAGAAAAACAATTGACTCACCAAAATAATAGTTATTTGTTATGCAAGGCTGCAAAGTTAATTTTTGGCGCGAGTACCTTGTATTGAAACCTGAGCAAGCGAAGGATTCTAGGATTGAGCCACGAGCGAAGCGAGTGGTTCAAATATAGAATCCTGAGCGTAGCGAGGGTTTCAAAGGTACGAGACGCTAAATAACTTTGCTGCCGAGCGCAACACACAACTTTTCACCTCACTAAAGCGAGGAAAATGTTAGGTGCAAGAAAAACAGTTTTAATAAATAATCATCAATGGACTGGCTGCAGAGAATATAAACTATTACGAAACCAATGATGTTATATATATATGTAATTTATTGTACGAAACCTTTATTGAATAAAAATATTCGAATTTTAAAAACACTTTCCACGCTAGCGGATAAAGTGCGATTTTCCACGCAGATTTCGAATGATAAACAGAGCTTTTACGAGCTAGTGAGGTGAAAAATATATTACAGTTAGTGAAAGTAACTGATAAGACGTTTACAATTAAAAATATGACAGGAAAAACAACTGATACGCCACTAGTTATGTTTTTTTTGCAAGGAACAATAAGTTATGCGACACGTCTTCTTATATGTTAGTAGGGAAAAAGTAATAAAAAGCCAAAGGTAAAAAATACACAGACGGGTAAAATGAATAATATGCCATCGTCGTAAAAAAGCTAGTTAAGTCAATAAATTAAAACACGCCGATGGTATTTTTAGATCCATCATACGACAATGTTAATAATATATGTCATAAAATTGTCGTTTGAAGGGAGTGAAATTTTAAAATGGCCCTGTTTTTACATTAAATGAAACGCCAAAAAGTACCTCCTAATAGACTGTAACCCAGACAGATCGATAGAGAATCAAAAACTCTATCGAACTGCATATTAAACTCAATTTCGGTCAAAATGGCGTTTCATTTGTTTTTCCTTTCCACCGTCGATATCTAGTGACGACTAAGTGAATGTTATTTAGTGATGACACAACAATTTTAACAGTGCTTTTTTCCATACACGTCTGGGCTTGTGCTTTAGAATTTCATGATTTTATTTAAGATCCTATATTATTTAGAAAAAAAAATATCCTTATGTTTTTTTTTCCCGATTTCACGAGTTCGATTCCCGGTTGAGGCGGGCGGTTTTCAAAAAAATTGTGAATGTAGTTCTACTTATTACTAAAAATAAAATGATGTCTTCTTTCAGTAAAGTATTCTGTCTTCAATATTTAATATACTTTCCCTCCATGTGGCATGGCCGTGGGACGCCTTGTATAATTTTAACAAAAAAAAAAAGCGGCTAAGTGCGAGTCGGACTCGCCCATGAAGGGTTCCGTAGCAGCAAGAAACATAATATATAAGTTACGATTTATGTATGAGTTATAATGCGGTTCACAGAATACATCTACTTACCAAGTTTCAATACTACCTAGAGTTCTTTTAGTTTCGGAAAAAAGTGGCTGTGACATACGGACGGACAGACAGACAGACATGACGAATCCATAAGGGTTCGGTTTTTTGCTAATTGGCTACGGAACCCTAAAAACGACTCCAAAAATTACTCTACAATCGCAAGCACCATTAAAATGTTAAAAACGTTATCAGAACTAAATTTTACGACTTTCCCTCCATGGGGCATGGCCGTGGGACACCCGGTATTGCGTAGGATATTTAAAAGACTAGCGGGCGCCCGCGACTTCGTACGCGTAGAGTTAGTAATTTGCACATAAATTTTAATTAATGATAAATTATTAGTACACCTCCACACCATCTATATAGCATACATTTTAAATGTCAAGTCTCTTACTTCAAAAACAGGACTTTCACACAAATTTCCAACCCCTGTTTTAACACCAAAAAGGGGTTGATTTTTAGAGATACATTATTAGTACACCATCTATAGAGCATACATTTTAACTTTAAGTCTCTTATTTCAAAAACATAGGACTTTCATACAAACTTCCAACCCCCGTTTTACCCCCTTAAGGTGGAGTTTCGTAAAATCCGTTCTTAGCGGGTGTCTACCTGTCTACACCATATAAGGAACCTACTTGCCAAATTTCAAGTTTGTATGTTTTATAGTTTCTGAGATTTCGTGATTAATCAGTGAGTGGTATTTCGCTTTTATACTTATATATACAAGATTTGTATTCCACAGGGGATGACATACTAGATAACCAAATGCTCAGAGCAGATCTGCGACGAACCACAAAGAAGCCTTCAAAACGACCAAGGAAGTTCAGGAATACAGCAGGATTACTAGGTACACAAAAAAAAAATGCATGACAATTATTTAATATATAGACATATTTTTAATGTAATTTACAATTATGTTTCATTCAGCTTGACATTTATTTTGTTGTTACTAACTTCGCTATCAGCAACAACGCATAATCGTCCCACTGTTGGGATACGGGTTTCCCCTCAATCAAAGGGTTATGGGTATACTCCTCCAGGCTGCTCAAGTGCGAGTTGGCGGAGGACAGTTTTTTAAGCCGTCCAAGGGCCTCTGATTTGGCTTAACGAAGTCATCTAATGACTACACCCGGCACCGATGGCTTAACGTGCCCTCCGAATCACTTTACTATCTTGGTCGGCGGCCCCTTGGCGTTGCTGCCCCCTTACCACCATCTCTTATTGCGATTTAATAACTGAATAGAATGCTTATTCATACCAATGAATAAGCGACTCTATTCCATTTGAAATGTGTCAACTGTATGGAATGCTTATTCATGCCAATGAATAAGAGACTCTATTTCAAATTGGAATAGAGTCGCTTATTCATTTATTTTTTTTATACTACGTCGGGTGGCAGACAAGCATACGGCCCGCCTGATGTGAAGCGGTTACCGTAGCCATATTAACGCTCGCAACATAAAATATCGCTCGCGCGCCGCCACCCCCGCTGCCAACGCAGCATCTCCTTCATTTCTGGTGACCTCACTCACTCGCAGGAACACAACAACCCTCAAGGGAAATGTTATTTGGCTGCGGTATTCTGTGAGGTGGAGGTACATTCCTCAGTCGGGTAGCTTACAATTACGCTCCCTACCTCTCTTTTCGCCAGAGCTTCGTTTGTCAGTCAGCAGGGTGCACCGCGTGCAGGTGAAGTTGGCTTTGGTTCATAGATGTTGAGGAACCACTTACACCCCAAATTCATTGGTATGAATAAGCATTCTATTCAGTTATTGAATCGCAATAGAGATGGTGGTAAGGGGGCTGATCTGCATAGGCGGTGGTGATTGCTTTCCATCAGGTGTTCCACATGCTCGTTTGCCTCCTCTCATATAAAAAAACGGCTACGGCTGATAAATTATCTAACCCTCTTGTATCGGCCACTGCAAGGACTGCGCGCACGCATGCTGTTAAGTAACCTTGCCACCAAGGTCGTCGCCAGCCGATGGCCCAGGGGGGGGCAAGTTGATATGGAAAAGTATGAATTGTAGGTAAAGTCTTGTGCTCGTGAAGCTTTTCACTTGTAGATAGAACCTGGGGGGGGGGGGGGGGGTGCCCCTCCCTACCCCCATTGGCGACGCCCTTGCTTGCCACAGTACTCGTAAAATGTCATCAGGTACCTCGTCTCATGCGACGCATGCGCTGGAGGAGCTTTTGATCATCCAGCTCCATTTCACTTAATTAATTTCTCTATTTGTGTGGTGTTTGAGCAGTGCCGTAAATAGGGTAGTGCCACTGGTGCCCAGGCACAGGGCGTAGACTCTGGGGGGGCGCAAGAATAGCCAGACCAGGCAGGACTATTATTTTTTCAGTTTGCTCCTGATAATTTCCCGCTGCGCCCCTAGTGCTCTATTCCAACACATACGTACCTAAATGCCAGTAGCATCAAAAACGTAATAGACGTTTATGATGATTAGAAGAAGAAGAAAAGAAATTAGACAATATCTAAAAAAACAGGGCGCAGTCATAGAAGCTCGCACAGGGCAGAAAAAACTATTTACGGCACTGTCTTTGAGTCCAGTTGTTAGATACATAAAATCCGTGGTGCACGGCAGTTGACTTCACTTGACTAGCCATCTCTTTAGTCTTTAATGCCTTATTTGCCATATTGCTGTATCTGACATTGCTAAAAGGGGAAGTCAAATTCCAAAAGCTTGCTAATCCTACTAATTTCTTCTGATTAAATTCGTTGTGAGTTCCAAGCCAACCGTAGTTTTACCCCTGCAATGGACTTCAGCCTTTTTTGGCGGTCGCCGCTGTTAATCCTGAGTACACAGGAGATACAGGCATGGGAATGTGTGGTGAGCCCCCGTCCTGATGATCTTAGAGTCTTCAAACATAGCGAGTAATTTTTCTTTTAATGCTGCGTACCTTTCTGTTTCAGTTGGAGTCATCAAAAAATTGAAGACCAAAAGATCGACGCCACGGGGTAACGTCTCGTCAAACTTAGCAGCGTCTGACATCTTTTTTAGTCCTAATATGGCCTCTGTTCTTATAAACCATACTCTAACTTGATTCTTTCAAAATTCCTGTATCCGAGAAGAAACCTTGAGGTGTAAATAGCTCATCAACATCCTTCTAGATAAAGTCAAGCTCACATGGTTCTCCCTGCCGACCAGCTAACGAGGCGATGACGAAAGAGGGGTAGGACGCAGCGAAACACCACACTGTGCTCCTCTTTTATTGGTTAGTTGGGAGAGCTGCAAAGCCGATCCTGCTTTTTTTTAACGGAAACGCTTTATTTATATACCCTGGGTACAAACTTGAACATTCTTTTGTATGTCGAGCTCGTATGTATGTATACCCGGGATAATATTTGCTGTCGACGTCCTCACAGCCTAGAAGACAGGGGCCTGTCAGTGTTGTGGGTACGTGTAGATCAGTGCGGCCGCACCCGTATCTACGCGCGTCCATATTAGTTCTAACAGGTCTCATAGCGTGATGCAGACAACTCGATTGATCGAGCACCTGCAATTGGTGTCTGACAAAGTTATCGAAAGGTACCCCTCCGCGCAGATAGTGATTTTGGGAGACTTCAATGCCCACCACGCCGAGTGGCTCTCGGTCCACTCTCGTGGAGGTCTGTTCATGATTTTGCTCTGCTCCTATGGTTTCTCACAACTGGTTCATTTTCCAACGAGAATACCAGATATAGAGGACCATACTAGCTCTCTACTCGACCTTCTGCTGACCACACATCCGGATGGATATACAGTCTCGTTGGATGCGCCACTTGGCTCATCGGACCACTGTCTCATCCGGACCAAGTGCTATGCTCTAACTCTGACGCACCCCGGTCTACCGGATGGCATCGCATATGGCACTATAAGTCAATAGACTGGGATCTGGAGGTGAAGGTCAAGCTGGCGTCACCTCCTCACCTACACGTGGTGCTGACTGACAAACGAGGCTCTAGCGAAAAGAGAGGTAGGGCACAGCGTATTCTTTAAGCTGCCCGACTGTAGAAGTACCTCCGCTAACCGAATACCGCAGCCAAATAACAATCCCCTGGGTTGTTGTGTTCCTGTGAGTGAGTGAGGTCACCAAATAGAAAGAAAGGAAGCAGTATAGGCTGGCAATGGATCGGCGACCCCTTGGTGTTGCTGATATCCATGGGCGGTCGTGATTGCTTTCCATCAAGTGACCCACATGCTCGTTTGTACAAGTTTCGTTTTGTCTTTTAAACACCCAGCTCCATTTCACTAATTAATTTCTCTATTTGTCTGGTCTTTTAGTCTTCAAATATAGCAAGTAATTTTTTTTTAAATTAGAATCAGTATCATTTATTTTGCTTAAAATTATTGCTATAAAAGTTGGTACATTAAAAAAAGATCTTAAGAAATTAGGTTTTTATATTAATGCTGAATAATTTTCTGTTTCAGTAGGATTGAACAAAAAATACTCGACATGGGGTAATTTCTTGTTAAACTTATCAGCGATCTTTTCCTCTGTCCTTATGAATTCGCGGGAAGGTCTGTTCATGATTTTGCTCTGGACTGTGGTTTCTCACAGCTGGTTCATTCTCCAACGAGAAAACCATATATATATATATATATATATATATATATATGGTTCCTTCTGCTGGCCACACATCGGGATGGATACAATCTAGGGTGGATGCGCCACTAGGCTCTTCCGGACCCAAGTGCCATGCACTAGCCCTGACGCATCCCGGTCTACCGAATAGCGTATGTGGCACTATGAGTAAGAAGACTAGGATGGACTGCGTGAATTTTATTTTTGTGTCGGCCACTGCAAGACCGCGCGCACGCAAGCTGTAAGAAGCTGGACGCTGGAAGAGCTGTCTTTTGATGACCTAGCTCCATTTCACTAATTCATTTCTCGATTTGTCTGTTCTTAGAGTTTTCAAACATAGCAAGTGATTTTTCTTATAATGCTGTATACCTTTCTGTTTCAGCTGGATTCCCCAATAAATTGAATTTCACTACCACGACGCCACGAGGTAACTTATTGTCAAACTTAGCAAAGTTTGACATCTTTTGTGGTTCTAATATGGCCTCTGTTATTACTATACTCTAACTTAGACTTTGTTATGCAAAACAGCCAAGGTCGTTGCCAGCCGATGGCCCAGGAGGGGGCGAGTTGATATGGAAAAGTATGAATTGTAGGTAAAGTCGAGAGCTCATGAAGCTTTTCACTTGTAGTACGAGCCTTACATCTACAGCGATTATAATAATAACGGTTCAGAGTCCACCGTGTAAGGTTTCACGAGTTCTTGACTGTACAATAAATAAAACTTATAAATAAATAGAATCTCTAGGGGGGCAGCTGCCCCTCCCTACCCCCCCCTTGGCGACGCCCTTGAAAACAGATCAAACCAACTAACTAACGCAGTTCCACGCGCGCGAACTAACGTCATGAACCAGGCACCATTTGTGAGAGCCTTGAGGACACTTAACGCGGTTGCTAATACCGTGGATGTACTCTGTTGCTCATCAACCGAGTTCACATGAGGTACTTTATTTATTTTATGTTAAAGTATAGAAAATAATAAGTATGTAATATTAACTAGCTACGTTGTTGCATCGGGGAAACATGTAATAATAATGTAATGAATAATAAATAAATAAAACTATGCTAAATTGAGAGATATACATAGAGAAACTTCAAATCGAGTTTTATATTATGCTCGCAACAGATTCTAGTAGTTTGATGACTTAAGCTTCCCAAAACTTATACTGCGTGATATTTTTATTCCTATTAAACTTTAAATAACTTTAACTTAAACGAAACAAAATTTTGGCTAGAGGCCATCAATAAATTACGTCACACGTTAAGGGGGAGGGAGGGGATCGATGAAGTGTGATATTGTGTGACATGGGGGTGGGAGAGGTCCTAAACTTCGTGACGTGACATTTCAAAATCGAACTATTAACGAAAAACAAAAACATTTGCAACTCTAGATGTAAATTTGCAAAATATGTGACGTCACACTAGGGAGGGAAGAGGGGGAGGCTCACAAATGTGACCAGCTGTGACAAGGACGGGGGGAGGTGTCAAAAGATCATGAAATTCGTGTGACGCAATTTATGTATGGCCCCTTAGATCTAGGTATTTTGCATAACAGGGTTCACTTGATCCTTCCAAAATTCCGGTTTCCGAGAAGGGACGGTGATTTAAGCCTTAAGGTCGGCTTGTAGCTGAGCAGAGGCAGCCTGCTGCTATACTGGCACGGTCGGTGTTGTGGTCATGCTCGTGTGGTGTCGTTGTCCGCGGTACCATTAAATAAAATAAAATAATAAAAAAAATGTTCTACCTCTTTCACTAACTTGAAACGTAAGGGTCAGAAAGAAAGAAAGAAAAACATTTATTTGCTCATTGCACAGCACAGTATGTATAAACAAGTCAACAAACACAGATAATATATAAGAAAGAAGAATATTAAAGTACTGGCACAGAATAATATATTCTAATACTGTGCAATGTCGCAAAATGGTTCCAACTCAGCATAAAGATCGAAATCTGCAACAGACTCGGCACTAATTTTCAGTTATGACCAGTTGCAACATCACGTCTCCATTTTAGATATCACTATATCGGGTTCCTACAGGTAGTGAAAGGAAAGAAATATTTCTCAAAGTAATGTCGTTGTATTCTGTTACCAGAGTAGGTACTTACTTAGTGCGGGTTTTTGGTCACATCACAGGCGATCATGTCTACGTAAACAAACATACCAAATAGAGAAAAACTCTCAAATTTGGAATTCATAAGACGCGTGTTACATATCAAAATTATGTGGCTTACTTGTTCAATTTTGAAGTGAGCAACCCGGCTAATTTGGATATGTAACTCGTGTCTGGTAAATTCACAATATGAAACTTTTTCTCAATTTGGTCGGCTGGTAAACGTTAACAGGTTTGAATGTGACTAAAAATCTAGCACTAAGCACTCAGTAAGAGCACTTTATGGATATATTTTTTTAGACAAATCATTTTCAATTCTTCGGTTTTTTATTTTATTTTTTCTTTTATATATATATTTCTATTTGCAGCTTATTGTGAATTGTAATTCGTTGAATATTTTGTTGTAGATGCTTAATTAAATAGACTCAACCATTACTAAGTTTTGCATGCTTAAACTAAGCAAAATGTACAAGGGACATCATACACATTTATGACCTTATATGTACCTACATTTTAAGCAAATAAAAAATTATTATTATTATTATGTATCTCTTTTTAATAATTATTATTATTATTCCAAGTTAAGAGTGCTTATAAATTGCTTTTTAAAAATATCCAAATAAATATGGAAAACAATAACATGAGCCACAAAAATACAAAATCAACCACAGAAATATTAGGTTAGGTTAGGTTTGGTATGTTTTGTTTCAACATTAATGGCTAAGTCAGTATAATAGTCGCCCAGTTTCACAATTTTAGATGCTAGGTTTATTACTACCCAATAAATATACTTATTTTTCATAAGTTGTTTTCTGCAGCGAACAAATCAAAAGGATTCAACCAGCGCGAGTAAGTTCGATATTTTTTTTTTATAATTAAGAAAATTTTAATAAATTTTCCGGTTATTCCGGACAATTTACATACCGCCATCTAGTCCCAAATTAAACGCAAAGCTTGTACTATGGGTACTAGACAACACCCAGACCAAGACAAACAGACATGTTCATGCACACAAATGTTTGTGTTGTGCGGGGATCGAACCCGCGAGCTTGGAATCAAAGTAGCCATTCCTAGCCATTCGACGACCAGGCTCGTCATTTAATTTTAGTTAATAAATAATATTCATAAATTGTTCTATTAGTTATTTTAGTTACTTTTAAGGCAGTCTTTGCCGTAACACGCGCCATTTTATTTGAATAAAATATTCGCTAATTTATCCACGACGCATCAGAATTCTTAGTGCAAGCTTTTTGTTCGCGTTCGATTATGTCAACGTAAACAAACCGACCAAATAGAGAAAAACCCTCATGTTGTGAAAAAGCTCCCACTAAGCACTCAGAACACTGTCTAGTGCCTAAGCACACTATACCTAAATTCCGCGGCAGAAATTCGGTGTGTTCACGGTATCTAGAAAGACATTTGGTATAATCTTTAGCGACAAATCGACGGCCCCACGTAAATCATCTATACATAATTATTAAATTCCAAAAAAATCCTTTTATATATGTAAATGCGTAAAACATAATCAGAGTATTTAAATTATTATTATTAAGTATATTTTTGTACTACACAGGTCAAGTCCGGTCTTTTGAAAGGCATACGCAGATATATGGATCCAACGCGTAGAGGTCCTTTAGAGAAGTTTAGTGTCATGATATACGCCCGCCGTGAACTACTTCAGGATATATCAACGGAACAATATACTCATGAGCGGGTTATCGAAATAATAACATATTAATATTTTATTGTTTTCTATTTATAGCAATGAACAGATAACATAGAAAGACGATGAATAGTATTTTTAGATGAATATATTTTGTATGAACGAAATGGAGTTTTTTGTTCGCGTTCGATAATGTCAACGTAAACAAACTGACTAAATAGAGAAGAACTCTCATGTTATGAATTTATAAGACACGTGCTACATATCAAAATTATGTAGCTTACTTGCTCACATTTTGAAGTGAGCAACCCGGCTAATTTGGATATGTAACACGCGTCTGGTAAAGTCACAATATGAAACTTTTTCTTTTTATATATTAATAAATAAATAAATATTGTCAGACAAATTACACAGCGCCATCTAGCCCCAAAGTAAGCGAAGCTTGTGTTATGGGTACTAGACAACTGATAAACATACGTAAATACATTTTTTTTTGTAAATACATACTTATGATACATAGAAAACACCCAGACCAAGACAAACAGACATGTTCATGCACACAAATGTTTGTCCTGTGTGGGAATCGAACCCACGAGCGTCGGAGTCGAAGAGGCGTCATTGACCGCTACGCCACCGAGCTCGTCGATATATGTTAATATGTTATTACGTCGATAATATGTTATTATTTCGATAACCCGCTCATGAGTATATTGTTCCGTTGATATATCCTGAAGTAGTTCACGGCGGGCGTATATATATATATATATATATTTTTATGTGAGAGGGGGGCAAACGAGCATGTGGGTTACCTGGTGGAAAGCAATCACCACCGCCCATGGAGACCAGCGACACATGATATACACACGTATATCATGACACTAAACTTCTCTAAAGGACCTCTACGCGTTGGATACATATCTCTGCGTATGCCTTTCAAAAGACCGGACGGTTATTATTAAGTATATTTTTGTACTACACGGTGGACCCGTATTATTATTAAGTATATTTTTGTACTACACTGTGGACCCGTGTAGTACAAAAATATACTGTTTTCTATTTATCGTTTCTATTTAAAGCAATGAACAGATAACATAGAAAGACGATGAATTGTATTTTTAGATGAATATATTTTGTATGAACGAAATGGAGATTCATAATTTCCTCTCTAACCCCTATAATGGGTAATAAGTAAACTTTCAATTTTTTATTACCAACAAATTAAAGTTTATTTAAAAAAATCTTTTCTTCATACTTTTTCCAGCCCTAGTGCAAAATATGATAACCCAAATTTCATCAGAGACCGCTACAGATGTAAGTTGTTTTTTTACACTTCAGACAGAGTGCTCAGTGTGAGGTTTTTGGTCAAATTCGAACGTCTTAACTTTTACAAGTCCACCAAATTAAGAAGAAACAGTTTCATATTGTGAATTTACCAGACGCGTGTTACAATCCAAATTAGCCGGGTTGCATTACAATCCAAGTATATACAATTTCGATATGTAACATGCGTGTTATAAATTCACAACATGAGAGTTCTTCTCTATTTGATCAGTTTGTTTACGTTGACATGACTAATAAGAATTCGAGCTGTCTGTGTGTCGTGTTACATATCAAAATTATATAACTTACTTGCTCCCATTTTGAAGTGAGCAAACTGGCCAATTTGTATATGTAACACGCGTCTGGTAAATTCACAATATGAGACTTTTTCTCAATTTGGTCGGCTTGTAAACGTTAACTCGTTCGAATATGGACAGAAAACTCTCACTAAACACTCAGAATGCTTAGTGCGAGTTTTTTGTTCGCGTCCGATCATGTCAACGTAAACAAACTGACTAAATAGAGAAGAACTCTCATGTTGTGAATTTATAAGACACGTGCTACATATCAAAATTATGTGGCTTACTTGCTCACATTTGTCGGGTGGCAGACAAGCATACGGCCCGCCTGATGTGAAGCGGTTGCCGTAGCCATATTAACGCTCGCAACTTATAATATCGCTCGCGCGCCGCCACCCCGCTGCCAACGCAGCATCTCCTTCCTTTCTGGTGACCTCACTCACTCGCAGGAACACAACAACCCTCAAGGGAATTGCTATTTGGCTGCGGTATTCTGTAAGGTGGAGGTACATTCTCCAGTCGGGTAACTTACAATTACGCTCCCTACCTCTCTTTTCGCCAGAGCTTCGTTTGTCAGTCAGCAGGGTGCACCGCGTGCAGGTGAAGTTGGCTTTGATTCAAAGGTGTTGATGAACCACTTACACCCCTAGTTTGAAGAGAGCAAACCGGTTAATTTGGATATGTAACACGCGTCTGGTAAATTCAGAATATGAAACTTTTTTTCAATTTGGTCGGCTTGTAAATGTGACCAAAAAATTAGCACCAAGCACTCTGATCTATACTAATATTATAAACAGGTAAAGTTTGTGAGGCTGTAGGGGTAATCTCAGGATCTACTGAAGCGATTTTGAAAATTATTTTACCAATAGAAAGCCACGTTATTTGTGGCTATTATATCAACCCGAAATATAAAAAGACTATTTCGTAAACGCCGGCGAAGCCGCAGGCGAAAGCTAGTATGATATAAAAAGAAAACCCATGTCTTTTTATTCTACGTCGGGTGGTGGACAGGTAGACAAGCATACGGTCCAATTGATATTGAGCGGTTACTGTTTGACGCTCGAAACATGAAATTTATGCAGCAATTAGGGTGTATGTGGTTCATCAACATCTTTGAACCAAAGCCAACTTTACCTGCACGCGGTGCATCCTGCTGACTGACAAAAGAAACTCTGGCGAAAAGGTAGGGAGCGTAATTGTAAGCTACCCAACTGGGAAAAATACCTCCACCTCACAGAATACCGCAGCCAAATAACAATTCCCTTGAGGGTTAAAAGGCAATTACTTCCTTTCTGGTGACCTTACTCACACGCAAGAACACAACAACCCTCAAGGGAATCATTATTTTGGTATTCGCTGAGGTCGAGGTACTATATCCCCAATCGGATAGCATACAAATATTAGTATCCTACCTCTCTTTTGTAAGAGCCACTTTCGTCGCCATTTAGACAGGCAAGGTGCACCATGTGCAGGCGAGATAGGCTTTGGATCTAAAGATCGTGCAGAGCTCCCTACCTTTTAGATGGATTATTTCATGTTATTTGAGGTAGTAATTATATATTTTTTACAAACAAACAAATAAAGTGTTTCGGCCAACTTGTTAGAATATTATATATAATAAAAAAAAAATGGAAAAATTCAGCTCCACCGCCTAGGTGGGAACCACGACCTCTCGATGACCGGTCGAGTGCTCTTCCAACTGAGCTAATAGGAAGGTTTGTGTTGGTAACGAATTTTTGCATTTCATACAACGCTGTTACTCACGCAGTAAAATATAAAATGCAAAAATTCGTCACCAACACAAACCTTCCTGGTAGCTCAGATGGAAGAGCACTCGACCGGTCATCGAGAGGTTGTGGTTTCAAATCCCACCTAGGTGGTGGAGCTGAATTTTTCCATTTTTTTTAATATTTAAAATTAAGGATTGTCATCGATCAGATTCTTTATAACAATTTCTCATATTCCAGTTGAAATTAGTAAGCCAGGTTTACCAGGCATTGTCAAAAATCGACATAGGAAGCCCTTCCATCCATCGTACATGGACTACTGCGACCCTTACCACTGTGGAGCCTACCACAAGACCGTGTGCGGTCTAAATAGACACCAAATGAGGTTCAGATGGTTCCAGAGCGCTTGTCATTTGAGGATGAATAATATGTGCGCTACGTATAGAGGTTTTTTGAGTAAGTTTCAACTTAGTCCGATGTTAAATGAATGAAAATGAATGAATTTTTTGACGCGGTTATTATATATATTTCTTTTTATTTATGTATTAATATTCATTTTAAGATTAGTTTATTTTTAGTTCATTTAGTCCTTGTTATAATAGTTTATTTGTTTAGTATTTCAAATAAATTGCTGTTTACAAATACTGAGTTTAATAATTGAGTGAAGCGAGCGGAGCGAGCAAGCAAGACAGCAAGCACCAAGACACCAAGCTATTACCAGAGCTGCTTGCTGTTGCTGATCTTCCTGGCCGGCGGTGGTGATTGCCTTCCATCAGATAACCCACATGCTCTGCGTTATTAAATAAACTACAAGTTTGTTTTCCAAACCTGATCATTTCGTTAGAACAATACTTGACATTGCTTCCAGAGTACGACATGATCGAAAATAAACATTGTCTGCGCCATGTCATGTTCCTTCGTAGTGGCTGTCCAGTACAATGCAGGGATACTGGGTACCCTGTGTGTACTAGGAGTACCGTCGACAACCATTTGGTACTCTTCAAAAGTACGTGTGCTATGCAGAAAGAAAATTGCCGCACCGGAACATTACAAGGTACGAAATTTTAATCAAACATCTCCACGCACCAAAACATAATGATGTCATAGTCATGACACACAAGGAAGGTGGCAGACAAGCATACGGCCCGACCTGATGTGAAGCGGTTACCGTTGCCTTATTAACGCTCGCAACATGAAATATCGCTCGCGCGCGTGCTAAGTGCTTAGTGCAAGTTTTTTGTTCGCGTTCGCTCATGTCAACGTAAACAAACCGACCAAATAGAGAAGAACTCTCAAGTCGTAAATTTATAAGACGCGTGTTACGTATCAAAATTATGTGGTATATATAACTTACTTGTTCAAATTTTGAAATATGCAACCCGGCTAATTTGGATATGTAATACGTGTCTGGTAAATTCACAATATGAGCGTTCTTCTCTGAGTGCTTATTGCGAGTTTTTTGGTCACATTCGAACGTGTTAACGTTTACAAGCCGACCAAATTGAGAAAAAGTTTCATATTATGAATTTACCAGACGCGTGTTTATCCATCTCGACTAGGGTTGCTCACTTCAAAATGTGAGCAAGTAAGCCACATAATTTTGATATGTAACACGCGTCTGGTAAATTTACAACATGAGATTTCTTCTCTATTTGGTCAGTTTGTTTAATTTGGCATAATCGAACGAGAACAAAAAACTCGCAAGCACTTTGTAGGCCAAATTTCAACCCGATCCGTCTGGTTTGAGCTGATAGATAAGTCAGTATGTAATGCCTTTTATTTTATATATACAGAAGCTAGATTTATATTTATTTTTCTTATTGCAGAATACGAGGTGATCGACATGAGAACCTGCCTGATTTATTATCAATTGAAATCTCATTATTATAACATTACAAATTCATCTTGATTTTAATAAAACTTTAATCAACTAAATGATATTTTTTATTTATTTCTCGACTACCATATATGCTTCGAAACACAGTATAATTAATAGTAGTTAAATACAGTATGGTCACTCTTTGCTGCTCTCTTGTCTCTTTGAATATAGGACTCCTTTACAAGTTAAAAATTACTGGCGACCCTCTCCTTCCTCCCACTTCCCTTTCCTCCTCCTCCTCCAAACTAGCTGGCTATGAACGCTTTAAAATTGTTAGTGCCATTTGCTTCCGTTTTTGTTGACGTAAAAATTAAGGTCGCATAGAGCGGCAGGGAATGGCGATAGTGTAAATAGTACAATAGTACTACTAGTAGAAATATCTACTGTAACTTAACTGACCAACACCCTGTACAATGTAGGAATGTTTGATCCAATTGATTACAAATGCTCACTTATAATAAGCTTCCATTGCAAAAAGATTTGCTTAAAGATTTGAATTACTGAACAACAAACAGGCCTGTTTATGTTTTTTTATTGTAGCGTATAAGCTACAAACATTTGTGCTTTCTTCCCCGCGACCCTCCGACTTGACCGAACTTGGCGACCCCACTTGGGGTCGCGACCCACAGTTTGAAAATCACTGCTCTAGCCGACCTCAGCTCCCCTCGAGTCGAATCTGGAAGTGGAGCGAGTTTTTTAACGTAATGATTTCGACATAACGTTACCTTCAATTGGATTACTATTGGATTGGCTCTACTTCGACTGTTTGTCGGTAGATGGCGCTATGTCAATTTCATATAAAATTAAGTTAACTTTGTCGAAAACGAATACGTAAAAAACTCGCACAAGGCATGCTGTTTGTTTGGCTTGGGTTGCATGCTGAGAGAGAGAGAGAGTTCAAGAAAGAGAACGTTATCGAAATAGATTATGTTAGAAAACTCGGACTTTTGGGGTGTAAGTGGTTTATCAACATCTTTGAACCAAAGCTAACTTCACCTGCACGTGGTGCACCCTGCTGACTGATAAACGAAGCTCTGGCGAAAAGAGAGGTAGGGAGCGTAATTGTAAGCTACCCGATTGGGGAATGTACCTCCACCTCACAGAATACCGCAGCCAAATAACAATTCCCTTGAGGGTTGTTGTGTTCCTGCGAGTGAGTGAGGTCACAAGAAAAGAAGGAGATCCTGTGTTGGCAGCGGGGGTGACGGTGCGCAAGTGATATATTATGTTGCGAGCGTTAATACGGTTACGGTAACCGCTTCACATCAGGCGGGGCGTATGCTTGTCTGCCACCAGACGTATAAAAAAAAGGCACTGAGATCAGAGTGCTTAGTGCGAGTTTTCTGTTCGCGTTCAAACATGTCAACGTAAACAAACCGACCAAATAGAGACGAACTCTGATGTTGTGAATTTCTAAGACGCATATTTCATATCAAAATTATGTGGCTTACTTGCTCACATTTTGAAGTGAGCAACCCGGCTAATTTGGATATGTAACCGGAAAGCTCACTAAATATAAGCGTATAATTTTGATAAGTTGCAATAAGCTATATAATTTTGATATGCAACACGCTTTAAATTTATAACAAGTTTTTTTTTTTTTTTTTTTTATACTACTTCGGGTGGCAGACAAGCACACGGCCCGCCTGATGTGAAGCGGTTACCGTAGCCATATTAACGCCTGCAACATAAAATATTGCTCGCGCGCCGCCACCTCCGCTGCCAACGCAGCATCTCCTTCCTTTCTTTCTGGTGACCTCACTCACTCGCAGGAACACAACAACCCTCAAGGGAATTGTTATTTGGCTGCGGTATTCTGTGAGGTGGAGGTACATTCCCCAGTCGGGTGGCTTACAATTACGCTCCCTACCTCTCTTTTCGCCAGAGCTTCGTTTGTCAGTCAGCAGGGTGCACCACGTGCAGGTGAAGTTGGCTTTGGTTCAAAGACCTTGATGAACCACTTACACCCCAAAATTCTCTTTATTTGGGTGAATTTGTTTACGTTAGCATGATTGAACGCGAACAAAAAACTCGAACTACAAACTCAGGAGAGAAGGTGGATATAGGAGAGGCAGGGAGTTGTCATAGTGTAAATAGTACTATTACTACTGTAACCTAATCGTCGAACACCCTGTACAATGTAGGAATGTTTGATCCAATTGTTTACAAATGCTCACTTGCATTTCATTTTCCTAATATAAACATTGCTTATATATAACACTGTAGTGTACTAGACTCCGTTATGATTATATGTTTTTACTTTATTTTAATAATTGGTATGTATTCGTTTGTATAGTAACTATACAATTTTTATTTAATATAATAGGGGGGCAAATGAGCATGTGGGTCACCTGGTGGAACGCAATCACCGTATCATCGTAGACAAGGGCGACTCCACCGTTGTGTGCAAGGTCGTCGCCAGCGGATGGCCCGGGGGGGAAGGGCAATTGATGAAGCTTTTCACTAATAATAACGGTGCAGGGTCCAACGTGAAAATCTTCACGAGTTCTTGACAGTGAACAATAAATAAAACTTATAAACAAATAGAATCTCTAGTCCTCTGGTCCAACGTGAAAATCTTCACGAGTTCTTGACAGTGAACAATAAATAAAACTTATAAACAAATAGAATCTCTGGCGACGCCCTTGGTTGTGTGGACGATGGGCATGCCCAGAATCCTAATATATTTGTAACGTCACACTTTCACAGTCTATTGAGATCGATAGGCTGATGACAATAAACGCTATGCCTTAATAAAGGGCCCACCACACATTCCCACCACTGTATCTCCTGTGTAGCCAGGATTAACAGCGGCGACCAACAAAAAAGGCAATGAACAGTGAAGTCCATTGCAGTCCTGGAGGTAAAACTACGCCTGCCTTAGAACTCACAACGACTTTAATCAGAAGAAATTAGTAGAAGTAGGAAGCTTTTGGAATTTGACTTCTGCCTTAATAAAATAATAAAAATAAAACACAATTTCGGGTGTTCGGGTGGCTGTAATCACAACTTTTTTTGAGGGCTGGATCCGCGCCTGATCGTAGACCAACCAATTGGACATATATGGGCCACTATCCAAATCAACATTTTTCAGGACTAAAATGCGTCATATTAAAAGAAACAGCGCAAACGCTAAGTGTAAGAGAGAGACACTAGTGACGATGATGATTATAAATAAATAAATAAATATTTCTGGACAATTTACATAGCGCCATCTAGTCCCAAATTAAGCGCAAAGCTTGTGTTATGGGTACCAAACAACTGAAAAATATACTTAAATACATTTTTTTTTTGTAAATATATACATATAACTCATAGAAAACGCCCAGACCAAGACAAACAGACATGTTCATGCACACAAATCTTTGTCTTGTGCGGGAGATCGAACCCGCGACTTCGGAGTCAAAGTGGCCATTGCTAACCATTCGACCACCGAGCTCGTCAGATTTTGAATATATTTATGATAACGCCTTTCCAATAACTCATATTAAGTGAGCTAAGGTTCTAATTGAACACACAAGTTAAAAAACGCTGACCGTAGCCTGTCCATGGACGGATTTGTTTATCTCGAGCTCCTCAGTACTTCGGAGGGCACGTAAAGCCGTCGATCCGGGCTGTTATCATTATAGATGACAGTCGTTAAGTCAAGTCAGTGGAGTTTAGACGGTTCGAAAACACTGGCCTTCGTCAACCCGCAGTTGAGTGTGGTGGAGTACGCTCGAAACTGCTTCAATTGAGGAGAGACTAATATTCCAGCAGTGGGATGAATAATGGTTGACGCCGACGATAGCTAAGGTGCATAGTCCAATCAACAGGACATATATGGGCCACGATGCAAATCAATTTTTTTCAGGACTAAAATGCGTCATATTAAAAGAAACAGCGCAAACGCTAAGTGTAAGAGAGAGAGTTGACTTACTCAAATTTAAAATATCAGAAGATTTGAAGGCCAAACAGAAGGGTTTTACAACAACAGCTTCCACTAATGACGATGATGAGTATGAATATGTCGATGATAACGCCTTTCCAATAACTCCTATTAATGAGTTTGATGTCAGGAAGAAACATGGACGTTATAGGTTTAAGGAAATTAAAACGAAGCCGACCACAACAGGTAACTTTCATTAGAGGCCATCCATAAAATTTGACGACCTCGGTGGTCGAATGGTTATCAATGGCCACTTTGACTCCGAGGTCGCGGGTTCGATTCCCGCACAAGACAAACATTTGTGTGCTTGAACATGTCTGTTTGTCTTGGTCTGGGTGTTTTCTATGTATTATAAGTATTTATTTACAAAAAAAAAAAAATGTATTTAAGTACATTTATCAGTTGTCTAGTACCCATAACACAGGCTTTGCGCTTAATTTGGGACTAGATGGCGCTGTGTAAATTGTCCAGAAATATTTATTTATTTATTATTTATTTTATAAAGTACGTCACACGAACGTACTTGTCACACCTGCCCCCCTAGGCAAGTGTAATTCGTAGCGTAACGAACGTTAGATAGATCACGTGAGATTTGTCAATTCTCATACTAAAATGTACGATTTTGACAAATGTCACTTTTTTTTTATATACTACGGGTGGCGGACAAGCATACGGCCCGCCTGGTGTGAAGCGGTTACCGTAGCCATATTAACGCTCGCAATATAAAATATCGCTCGCGCGCCGCCACCCCCGCTGCCATCGCAGCATCTCCTTCCTTTCTGGCGACCTCACTCACTCGCAGGAACACAACAGCCCTCAAGGGAACCGTTATTTGGCTGCGGTATTCTGTGAGGTGGAGGTACATTCCCCAGTCGGGTAGCTTACAATTACGCTCCCTACCTCTCTTTTCGCCAGAGCTTCGTTTGTCAGTCAGCAGGGTGCACCGCGTGCAGGTGAAGTTGGCTTTGGTTCAAAGATGATGATGAATCACTTACACCCCAAGAATGTTAATGTTAAATAATTTATACATTTTTTGAATATTGTCAAATAGCCTATTACTTATTTAAAGGTATGCAACGTGTTTCAGACGACTCGCCCATGTTACACAAAGATCTGAGAACTGGAAAAAAACTAGATAAATTCAGTGTTAAAAAACCTATAGAAATATTCTATAGACGTTATATGGACGAGAAGGAAAGGAATACGCCTCAACAATATATGCACTGTCAAGAATTGGTCACGCCTATTATAAACGGCATGAAGACTAATGCGTCAGTTCCAAAAGTTCTGTTAGCGGATGACAGCACTGTTTTGAGGTAATTAAAGGTGTTTAGAGATCACTATTTGGAGTTCCTACAATTATTGAAAGGAAAGAAATGTTTCTGGAAGCTATGTCGTTGTATTCAGTTACCAGGACGTACAATGACGTACTAGGGATGTTTTGGAGCTCCGTAACCAAAACCGATACAAAAGTTTCGGATAATTTCGGATAGAGTTTTGATAGATTTTCATTGGCCAAGACGACGTACTACATAATCATTACATACTTCTCCATATCTGTCATCCATTCTTGTGAGATTAAAATTACCTACACAAAATGAAGACCCATTCTATTATGACAGATAATTTCCACCACTTTACATTGGAGGAGTTATTGGTTATAGGTAGATGATGTGATTTCTACTTAGTCCAAAAGTTGCTTCTCGTGATTTGCTGATTTTGGACTTACTTGAACCAGGTTTCTATTTTTTGAAACCTTTTTACCTTGTAATAAAATAGTTCTTTTCTAAAAAAAATTAACATCCGTATCCGAAACTATCCCTAACTATCGGATAATCCGAAATAATTTCATATCCGAAACCGTTATAATATTAAGTACATACATATCCGTAACCGTATCCGAATCCGAAATTTCCATAACATCCCTGGTACATACACAATTTAGTTCCACCATATTATAGTTCACAATCACAATAACTTGGTCTGTATGGTTTCTTTGAGTAAAATTTTCTATCTACAGTATTAAGAGTATTTTCCCTTCAGGTGATATTAGAAGTTTCCAAACTCTAACTGTATATGTTATAACCATCTATTTTCAGGTTTATTCAGCTTATTAACTTGAACACAACGGATTATACAAAGGAGGAAATATTATCAGTGTTATACCAAATAAGTAATTTGAAATTGAGATTATTTCATTGGGATGTGAACGCTATGATATTACTGCTAAACACTTTATCTTATGGTAAGTCATCATCATTATTATCATCATCATCAGGTCCATTTTAGTCTCCACTACAGGAGCACGACCCTCTCTCGTCCGTCCTAGACGGAAGGAGGATTTGGCCTACACTCCCCACGCTGGCCAAACGGGTTGGGGAGGCCTGATCGATATTTGATAATGTATTTCCCTTAGTCGCCTTGTACGACATCCACGGGAAGAGACGGATTGATTCTATACTAGTCTGCCGGAAAGCACACAGCCAGGGTCCGGTGTATTTCACCGATTTCGTTTCATCGGCAGTGAACTTGCAGCTCTGCGAAAGTTTTTGATAGGTCAGTATTCTGCTCCGTAGGTTAAAACCGATCGCGACGTACTCCGGTTTTGTTTAATTTTGTGTAATGCAAATTGACAGCCAATCAAAGAATAAAATAGAGATAATTTGTATTTCAAGCACCGCTTAAAATTCATTATAAAATTCCCCCCTCCCCCCTCTCTCTTTGATGTTGTTCATTCTATAAATACTATTCAATATATATAATTGCAGAAAAGAAGCATACGTTTAGAACAGTGAAGAATGGGCTGAAACATCTGTTCTTTAAAAAGTGGGCCTTGGATTTGTCTAATGCGACGAATTTGGTATTGCAAACGAGGATATTTAGACCGCCCTGCATAAGAAGTCCTTCGGACACTGGTAAGTATAGTAATTAATAATACTTCTACAAACTGCAAACTAAACTATCATGCAATTTGGGCATTATGCCTGCCGTGGGCACCTGTACAAGATGAGACTTGTTAATAGCCCAGAATGCAGAACATGCAGGGCACCTTACGAAACCATGAAGCACTTGATGTGTCAATGTGATGCCCTAGCTGGCAAACGAATGGTAATCTTTGGAAAGGCGTACCCAGACCTGGAGGACTTCAGGCTCTTCCCAATTAAAGGCGTACTAAAGTACATACATACATGGAACATGTCTTCAGACAGTCAGGGGAGAGTTACTAAGGAATAGGGAGTGTACAAAAGATCCAAGAGGGTCGACGTGCCACCGGTGCTGCAGCGCTGGACCCATTTCAAGAT
Organism: Hypsopygia costalis; assembly: GCA_937001555.2. Lineage (NCBI taxonomy): Eukaryota > Metazoa > Arthropoda > Insecta > Lepidoptera > Pyralidae > Hypsopygia > Hypsopygia costalis. The sequence goes on from OW443355.2 coordinate 6,011,417, forward strand.
AAGATAAGATAATGCAAATTGATGAGTTCATGCAAACTATTACCGGCCAGCACCTACACACTGCCGTTAGTAAATGCATGTAACAGCTGTAGCTAGTTTGGTCGTCCCTGCTTAAGCTGCGGTCGTCTTTGCGACTTTCCAACATTCACATGTTGGAAATGAATGGTCAACAGAAGAAACATGCGACTGCCGCCGCTCGGTATGCCATGATCGAGCTTTCCCTCTACGCAAGGCATCTTAACGCGAGATGTAGGGCGTTTGAACAACAAACTACAAAATTATAGGCTAGCTCTATGTGAATTTGACTTCCGCAAAATAACACCTGAATCAATTAACTGACAATGCAATGGACTTAGTCGCAATGGTGGCAAACGGCCCGATGGAATGACTTTGGTTCCTTGGAGGATGGGAAGACCTCTGGTATGGGATGTAATTTGTGTTGATACGTTAGCGGCCTCTCATCTCCAAGGAACCAACTTTGAGACTGGCTCAGCGGCTCGCGGTACCTGAACTCCTTAAATGTGGGAAGTACTCAGAACTGATTATTTCCTATATATCTAAGGCATTCGGTGTAGAAACTTTGGGACCGTGGGGGCCATCGGCACGAGAGTTGTACAAGGAGGTTGCCAAGAGTTGGTTTTGGCTTCGAGTGAGGAAAGGGCTGGTCAATATCTAGGTTAAAATATTTACATCTTTTAGCCACAATCTCCGAAAATTATCGGAACTAATATTGATATTTTTTTTCTGTGTATTCTATTATTATTTTAGTTTTTTATATAATACAGCAACTCGTCCTCCCCAACCCGTTTGGCCAGCGTGGGGAGTGTAGGCCATATCCTCCTTCCGTCTAGGACGAACGACAGAGGGTCGTGCTCCTGTAATGGAGACTAAAATGGACCTGATGATGTTAATACAACATGTTAAATCAATCATACTGTCTTTCTATGACATATTTAAACATCTTGTGTCATTTACTACTTTATTTAATTCCGGCAATGTAATGTACAGGCCGAATATAACAGCTGCGTTTTGGAGCTTGTGGTAAGGCCCCAGACCAGATATAAACCAAGCAATAGACTCATAAAATACACTGGGACATTTTATAACTCTAAAGCAATCATTTCGGCGATGGAAATGGAAATCTGCAGCGGAAGCGCTTAAACACCACTCAGTTTGGCAGTAGTCTTCTTCTATAACATCACTCTCGTAGGGGTCTTCATAACGAAAGGCGTGAAGTTAGCGTGTAGGCCAGCAAAAAAATGACTGTCATTACATAAACTGTGTTCTTATTCAAAAAAATGTATATTTGTCACAGAATTTTTCAATTAAGTCATAATTTCTCAAAATTATGGCCATATTTTCATCATCATCAACAGGTCATTTTAGTCATTTTAGTCATTTTAGTCGTCCGTCCCAGACAGAAGGAGGATTTGGCCTACACTCCCCACGCTGGCCAGACGGGTTGGGGAGGCCTGGATCGATGTTTTCTAATGTATTTCCCTTAGTCGCCTTGTACGACATCCACGGGAAATGACGGAGTGATTCTATTCTAGTCTGCCGGAAACCACACGGCCAATTTATTTTACATGAGATTATTATGACTTAACTATAATAATTTCTTACCTTATTAGATTTCAAACAAAAAAAAAAACCTCTGTTCTATTCCAAAAAATGCGGTAGCTATGAGCTATTAAGGTATGCTGATTACGTCCTGATTTAGGTGCACTCTAATATCTTTGATATCTGTCTAATCAATTTCGCAAGTTAAGCAACATAAACCTTAGCCTGTTTATGCATTAATTTATTTATATCGAACTCGTCCACGTAACAGCGCCGGCTGTTGTCATTAGATGACAACTATTATTATATTGTTATATTATATTATGGATCCAACGCGCAGAGGCCCTTTTGAGAAGATAGATATAATGTTGTATTTATTATTATTATTATGCTTTTTTCTTACAAATTTTATGTCTTTTAGGTTCCACCATGAGCACCAGGACACAGAGATTTAAGAAAGCAAAAGGAACACCTAAATGCAAGTCTTTAGACTTCCGAACCGAATGTCAACCTCATGCCGGCGAATAAAGACATAGTCTGTATTTATTTGTTGTATTTATTGCTACTTAGGGGTACAGGGGTGTAAATGGTTCGTCAACATCTTTGAACCAAAGCCAACTTCACCTGCAAGCGGTGCACCTTGCTGACTGACAAACGAAACTCTGGCGAAAAGAACTAGCACTTGCACGAATACAGACGCGGTTTGTTTGTGTGGTCGTTTTTTGTATGGAGTGGCCTAGGTGTATTATACAGCAATAATGCCGAGCGATGGCCAATTAACATCATAATGATGTACTACATGTTGTTCGAATTGTAATAATGTCATTGTGTATTGTATATATCTATTGTGTCATGTTGTGATGTTAATAAACATATTTTCTTTCTTCTTCTTCTTCTTTAGGTGCAGTGGCGGACTAATGCTAAAGGGAGCACTAGGCAACATTGTATTTCCTACTAAAGAAGTTAGAACTTCTAAAATAAAAATTAAAAGCCTAACTTTCGGGCCCCAAAAATTACGATTCCTAGGCGCCCCTGCCTAGTTGTGATTGAGTGTATATAGCTATGACACGTAAATGAAACAATCTCATTATGTTTTTTTAATCATATCTACCCCTCAGTTGAACTCTACCATTAATATTAGCCGGAAGATTACTGAAGTGCTTCACATCTTCGACTTCTCGATCTTTTTCAGGTATTGGCTCATTAAAATCATATTTCTCGGCCCTTACAGGGATTTTAGCCAAATAATTTGGACTACTCATTTTATAAACCTCCCTAGTTGGTATATTTGTGCCTTTCTTAAATTTAATAGCTTTATCAGTACTTACTCTGCCATTATCATCAGTAGAAATTCTATAATCATATGACAAATGTTCTGTTTTAGCTTTGTATGTTCCAGCTGTATTACCATAATCATAATAATTGATATTCTCTTGACTCAATTTTTCGCCCTGTACTTCATAATTGTTGGATAATTTTATAATACTATCATTACGGTACAATGTAGTTTCAATAACCGATCGTGGCGTTGTTCTTTCAAAATGTATAGCTGGTTTATTAACTTTGACAGTAGCTTGTTTGTACAATCTTTCATTGCTGTTAGTAATATCGTCCTTAGCCGGCATTACATAATCTTCATAACTATCTTGATCTTTTTTAACAGTCATATCTATCTCTTCAAAAAGTAACTTTGGTGTATTTGCGTTCTCATTATCATGATTTTTATATTGATTTTCATAATGTTGACGTGTTGTTTGCCAATTAGTCTTTTCCATTCGAGTTGTATATTTATTATAATCATCATAATATTCTCTATTAGCATTATTCGTTGGCCGATTAGCATCATTTTTATTATTATAATCAAAATTTTCTCTGTATGTATGTCGAGTATATGTATCTATATATTTATTATAGTCTTCAGTAGTATGTTTTACTCTTTCTTTTGCATTTACGTGTTTATTTATTTTCTGTATATATTTCTCTTCAAATTGCTTTTCTAATCTTTCTTTTACTTTTTCAACTAATTCATCCATATTAAACTGTAATGCTGTTTGGGCTTGCTGCGTAACAGTTACTAAAGTCTTATCTATTTTTTTTATTCTACTTCTAATTGCTCCAGCTACTTGTTCATCGTTATATTCGAGGGGCAAGTTAGTACTTTGTCTTTCCTTAGATTGTGTATCGTACATTTCATGTGCATATTCAAAATTTTCATTTTTGTTTGCGTTTGATTTATTTTTGGGTATATCCTCATCATAATATTCAATTCTTGGTTCAACTTCTCTATCGGATTTCTTTTTGTGTTCTTCTTCGTCATTTTCATCTTTATATTCGTTCTTATTTGGTTTTGATTTATTATTTGGCGCATTATTATAATACTGTGGTGTATTTTCAACATATTTACCTTCAGATGTTGGCGAGACTATATCAGCTAATTGGCCAGCTAGGTTCTCCGGCACAAACTCTTTGACCATCGTTTTAAAATCATCAATATTTGCTGCGAATAGTACATATCCGTTTAAAACTGTTAATAATATGGAAAGGTGACCTGAAAAGTATTTATTTTTTGTAAATCAAATTTCTTCATCATATGATGAATTATAGACACAAAATACGACTGTGCCTGTTTTGTCAGATCCTCAATTGTTAATCTCTTTTTTATACTACGTCGGGTGGCAGACAAGCATACGGCCTGCCTGAAGCGGTTACCGTAGTCATACCGTACCGTATAAATCTTAGCAAGATGAAATATCTGACGTGCCGCCACCCCCGCTGCCATCGCAGCAGCTCCTTCCTTTCTGCTGACCTCACTCACTTGCAGGTACACAACAACCCTCAAGGGAATTGTTATTTGGTTGCGGTAATCTGTGAGGCGGACCTCTCTTCCCCTGTCGGTCAATGTCCGAAATTTAGTCGCTCCTAGGTTTGATCTAATATACCTCACCGCCCTCTCCAAAAGCAAGTCAAGGTTAGAATAAGTTAAGCTATTGATCAACAAAAGCCGATCGAGCAAAGCGAACGAGTCTCTACTTGCTTTTGGAGACGGGGGTCACCACACATTCCCACACACACCAAAAAACCGGACAACTGCGAGTCGGACTCGCCCACCCAGGGTTCCGTACGTAGGATCATTATAAATTTTATATTTTTCATTATAAATAAGAAATAATGCGTCGGGAAAAATAAATAAAATATATTTTGCAATGTGCACATCAAGCCCTTTCATATGATACCCCATTTGAACTAGTAGCTTCAACTTGAAATTTCGACTCCCTATAAAAAATATAGACCCTCTATGTTTTAAGATTTAATTACAAATGTATAGTTTTAAGATTTATTCTTATACTTGTTTGTTTGTTTGTTAATCTTTATTGCACTATAACAGTAATACATACACTTATACGTAATATTAACCACTAGTACAATGGCGGACTTATCCCATCAGGGATCTCTTCCAGTCAACCACGGAATACAGGAGACAGAGTATATATATACTTGTAGTCTATAAGGATGTTACTTGCCAAAATTCATAGTTCTAGGTCAACGGGAAGTACCCTATGAGTTTTGATTCCCTTGAGAATGTCGAAATATGCGTTTTTTGCTGAATAAACGGCCGTATCTTTTTTTACGTAAACTTAGCAGTTTGATTTTTTTACACCTTCATTGGACCGTAGACCTAAGAATACAGTTCAAATTTCAGCTTGATGCCTCCACGCATTCTCGACTTAGAGGGTCTTGACAGACAGACAGACAGACAGAGAGACAGACAGACCGACAGACAGACAGACCGACAGACAGACAGACCGACAGACAGACAGACAGACAGACAAACAGACAGACAGACAGACGGACAAAGTGATCTTATAAGGGTTCCGTTTTTCCTTTTGAGGTACGGAACCCTAAAAAGGCAATGATCAGTGAAGTGCCTTACCCCTTGTATAACAAACTGCCCAAAAATATGAAAGACGAAACAAATGACAGGATTTTCTATAATTCTCTTAAAAAACATTTATTAGGGAAACCCTTCTACTCGGTCGCGGAATACCTTAATTCGTAGTGTTAACCTCTCTCTCGACCATTGCGATGCCTGACAAGGTGCATATGTATCTGATTTAATTAATTTAATTTAATTAAGGCCCTTAAGTAATGCAATGTTGAATTAAATAAATAAATAAATAAAGTCCATTGCAGATCCGGGTGAAGACTGCGGCTGCCTTAGAACTAACAACGAATTTAAATGAAAATGAAGAATTTTGTAGTAGTAAGAAGCTTCTGGAATTTGACTTCCTCTCTTGCTTTTGGAGAGGGAGGTGAGGTACCTTAGGTTTAACTAGAATAGTATAGACGAGCTCGAAGTCGCGGCTTCGCTCCCCGCACAAGACAAACATTTGTGTGAATGAAAATGTCTGTTTATCCCACCCACACCATCCCACCTAGGGCAGGTGAATTTTTCCATTTTTCAAAAAATATTTATCTGGCAAGTTGGCCAAGACAACTATTTAAATAATAATAATTTAATTAGTTTGGTGTTATCAAAAAATAGCTGAATTTCATCTGCAACGATGGACTGCTATGCCTACTTTAGTAGTGTAATTACTTAATAGGTTGATGACGTCACACTGTGACTCACACAGTAGAAATATAAGATGCAAAAATTCGTCAGCAACACAAACCTTCCTGGTAGCTCAGTTGGAAGAGCACTCGACCGGTCATCGAGAGGTCGTGGGTTCATATCCCACCTAGGCAGGTGAATTTTTCCATTTTTCAACAAATATAAACATGTCTGTTTGTCTTAGTCTGGGCGTTTTCTATGTACTATATGTAAGTACTAGCGACCCGCTCCGGCTTCGCACGGGTGCAATGCTGATACTAAATGTACTACAGAAGGTCTTTGCGCTTTGTCCTATCCAGTCCTTCCCCAGATATAGGCACACGCCGCCGGCTCCGCGGCCGGTACCGCCACAGCCGTTATGTTATGTTAAAGAAATAAATGATTATTATTATTATTATTATTATTATTATGCTGTGAAGGGCCATATTGATCTATATTAAATGCGCAATGTATTTAAGGTACTTAATTGGATAAGGATTAATTCTGTATTGCTTAAAATCGCTTCGTAAATAAGGCATTATTTCTTGTAAAAAGCAAAGGATAAAATAACGGTTATTGTGTGTTACCACTAAGAGATAGACATATACCATTGCGAACTTTTTTGTAGACCATTTTAAGGTGAACAATATTGTACTACATTATTTTGATCTATCTCGTTGGGTTCAGCCAGCGTTTGCAATGAAAGAGCAAAAAAATGTGTTTATTTACGACATCACATTAGAAACCTCTAAATTATCAGTGTTTTTCTACTATGTTATGCATATATTATACATATAAACTTTCCAGTTGAATCACTCTATCTATTAAAAAAAACCGCATCATAATCCGTTGCGTAGTTTCAAAGATTTAAGCATACAAAGGGACATAGGGACAGAGAAAGCGACTTTGTTTTATACTATGTAGTGATGTATTTACAAAAAAATTGGTTGCCTGTAAAGTCGGTATACGGGCGAAAGTTTTACGTGACAACGACTTTGAGTGGTAAAATGTTTTCGAGTGGAAGGGACGCATGCCTTTCTCTTTTTATGTCTGTCTCTCTCGCTCTTAGGCGGGACGCGTGCCTCTCACTCGCTCTCATTGTAAGCGCATAACGTGAGCGCGTTTCTTGAAGTGTCACCCGGCTAACCAATTTATAAGACGTTGTCACGTCAAAAAAAATGTATTTAAGTATTATATCAGTTATCTAGTACCCATAGTACACGCTTTGCTTAGTTGGGGACTAGATGGCAGTGTGTAATTTGTCCAGGAATATTTATTAGTCAAACTTAGGGGCGCCTAGATTTCGGGTATTGACTTTAACATATATACTACAGGCCGTGTGGTTTCCGGCAGACTAGAATAGAATCACTCCGTCTCTTCCCGTGGATGTCGTACAAGGCGACTAAGGGAAATACATTATAAAACATCGATTAGGCCTCCCCAACCCGTCTGGCCAGCGTGGGGAGTGTAGGCCAAATCCTCCTTCTGTCTGGGAGGGAAGAGAGAGGGTCATGCTCCTGTAGTGGAGACTAAAATAACCTGATAATGATGATATATACTAAACATTCCGCGTATCATTAAGCTGTAGAATGAACTGCCTGTCGAAGTTTTCTCAGGACAGTACAGCATGGGGTTCTTCAAAAAGTTCTTGAAGAGGTTTTTACAGGGTCGGCAACGTGTGATGTCCCTGGTGTTACAACCGTTCATAGGCGATGATAACTGCTTTCCATTAGGTGAAACGTATGCTTGATTTCCATTTTAGTAATATAAAAAATGGGGTGTCCTTGTGTTATGGACACGGCCGTGTGTTCTATGTGATGCACTAAAGTTATCTCAAAATGGCAGCGCTTCCCCCTCCCCCACACGCGATGTTCCATAGTTCTTACTTAACGTAACAAATTCTTTGATCCTTCATCTATCCAGTGGTGTAATTGAATTTTGGATGGAGATGATGAGTTGTAGCTGCAAAACCAAACAGTATCCCCCGATTTTCTTCATCATCATCAGGTCCATTTTAGTCTCCACTACAGGAGCACGACCCTCTCTCGTCCGTCCTAGACGGCAGGAGGATTTGGCCTACACTCCCCACGCTAGCCAGACGGGTTGGGGAGGCCTGATCGATGTTTTATAGTGTATTTCCCTTATTCGCCTTGTACGACATCCACGGGAAGAGACGGAGTGATTCTATACTAGTCTACCACACGGCCGAAAGTCCTTACTTAGCGTAACAAATTCTTTGATCCTTCATCTTTTCAGTGGTGTGATTGACCAGCTGCAACACCAAATTGTATCCCCCGATTTTCTTATCATTCCTTTTGAATTGCCTCCCTATGGAATCAAATTTTACTATAAAATAATATATACTCACATACTCTAAACAAATACAACAGCAAATGCATTTTGGTTGCAACAATAAAAAGTACATATAATTTTACGATGATATATAAATAATTTTAATGCCTTGGCTCACGTAGTAGGCTTTGAGTAATTTTTAACTATTGAACTATATGTTATACTAGCCGATCCGACGCGACGGACGTAGTCGTGTCTTCTTCTTCTTTTTTAAATAAATGGCTACATCGTTTGTATTCGACGATGATTTTGCCAATGTCGAGGTTGAGAAAGTAGGTGTGTCTATTGATCGGTAATAATGATTTTTAAGAAAAAATAAAAACCGACGTCAGCTGACAACAAGGCAAATTTAAGGGTTTCCATCGATTTTTCTGGGATCCCCTCACCAGACCCTGACTTGGTGAATATGGGACCACCCCGCAAACATACCCTTTGAAATAAAAAAAGAATTTTGAAAATCGGTTCACAATTCGCGAAGATATCAAATAACATACATACAAAAAAAAACAGTCGAATTCGAACCTCCTCCTTTTTTGAAGTCGGTTAAAAAATAGCGAGGGTTCAGTGGGTAACCTAAAACAACACATACAGAGTTAGTACCTAAACCAGACGGCACAAATTAAATACATAAACCAATATATAACTGATTTACATATTACAAACAAGTATACAACCAAGATTACAACATATAGGGTACCAAAACTCAAGTAGATGTTATTAGTTTCTATAAATTTGATAAGGACTGTAATGAGACGAGAATGCACCAGCGTAAGTATTATGTAGGGAATATTGACGGGTCGTGGGATATTAACAGGTAGAATATCATGTAATGAGACCAGAAGTTTAGGGCAATAAAAAAAAAGATGTTCGAGAGTTCCTTCTTCTAAGCCGCACTCACATAATCTAGTATCTTAAGCTTGGCTAAGAAAACTGGGGAGCAAACATGTTATAAACGATTCTTCTTATCAATGAATATTGATTTCGAATTGTCAAATGACTGACAGTTCTATTGGGTGTAAGTGGTTCATCAAAATCTTTGAACCAAAGCCAACTTTACCTGCACGCGGTGCACCGTGCTGAGTGACAAACGAAGCACTGGCGAAAAGAGAGGTAGGGAGCGTAATTGTAAGCTACCCGACTGGGGATTTCGAATGCTGTGGTGTTGTATTGACGGACTTGAAAATTGTAGTCGTATGCCTGTATAGAAGTGGTAAACACATTGACTTATTTTTTGAAAAATTAGACATACTTTTATTCAAACTTACAAGAAAACAACGACATCTGCGACGAAAAGTTGTCATAGTCGGCGACTTTAATATAGATCTTTTTAAAAATGATAACAAAAAACAGACATTTATAGATATTTTAAACAATCATGGATGCTACAAGACTTACTTCTCACTCACAAACCTGCATAGATAATATATTTGTAAATTTTGATAAATATAAATCAAGAGTATTAAATTTAGGTCTCTCTGATCATACAGCACAATCTTTAGAATTACAATGCAAAGTTAATCCATCTTTAAAATTTTGGTACGTTAATGTCAGGAAAATCGATGCAAATATGCAACTGTTTCTCAAGTACTTATCACAAGCAAATTTCTCGGAAGTTATCGAAGAACTAGATGTTAATAAGGCATATAACAATTTTATTGATATTTATAAACTTATACATGATCTCTGCATTCCATTAGAAAAATGCAAACAGAAAGTCAAGAAAAAACCTAACTGGAAGACTAAAGGTATAACCAAATCCTGTAAAATAAAGAGACAACTCTATGTAAGCCTTAAAAAAATAGATCAAACAAATCAGTTAAATACTATAAATCATACATAAATAAACTGAAGTCCATTATACGTTTTTCACAGCGAAACACTAACATAAACTACCTGAGACGTAGTACAAATAAAAATAAGGCTACTTGGGGATTGATAAATCAATATACCAATAATTACAACAACATCCTGAACTCTATAGAAAGTCTTGATTATAACGGACGTACTGTTACTAACACTGAAGAGATCGCAACTCTGTTAAATGATTTATACACTACACAAAACATAAACTCTAGTTTCCAAGATAAACACAAACCTATGAGTGATCACGAACCCAACAGCATATTTTTTAAACCAGTAGAGCCGTCAGAAATCATCTCAATAACAAAAAAACTTAAAAACAAAAAAAGCTGTGGAATTGATGGTATTTCGATTCAAGTCATCAAAGCAAGTATTGAATATATTGCAACTCCTCTTGCGCATATTGCTAATTTAATGCTTGTAACCGGTAATTTTCCAGATCAGCTTAAGCATATGTTAATAAAACCGTTGCATAAAAAAGGACCAAAGAACATAGCCGATAACTACAGACCCATAGCGTTACTCCCAGGGTTTTCAAAAATTTTAGAGAAGATTATATATAACAGGTTAATGGACTTCCTTGAAAAACACAACACATTTAGTGATTTTCAATTCGGCTTTCGCAAAAATAAGTCAACGTCGTTAGCCATTTTTTCGCTCTTATTGAAATTATGGGAAGCTATAAACAGAAATGATATATGCACAGCCCTATTCTTAGATATGTCTAGGGCTTTTGATTGTGTGATACATAATATAATAGTTAAGAAACTTGATCGTGTTGGTGTGCGAGGTGTCGCTAATGATCTGTTGCGTTCCTATCTACTGGACAGAAAACAATCAGTAGTCCTTAACAAGTATAATGGTGCAACTAAGTGTGTTGACCAGATTAAATCTGATACTAGAAAGTCAGTCCTAGGCGTGCCGCAGGAAATCGTCTTGGGTCCGATATTATTTTTGATATACGTCGACGAGGTCCCTGAAATATCTAGTCATCTATGTATCATGTTTGCAGATGATGCAACAGTCCTTTTTATTATTACAAGCTTTTATTAGACTCACTCTGTTAGTTTATTTATTTTTCTGTATGGGTGGATTTTTGTAATCGATTTTTCGACCACTTCCTATTATCCGATCGAGCTGAAATTTTGTATGCACGTTCAGTTCGGATGACAATGCATGATTAACTGTGTGACGTCATTCTAAATCCAACATGGCGGCATACCCAAAATGGCGGACCAACCATTTTTAATGCATTCCTACAATATGGATATCAAATGAAAGGGCTTGTTGAGAATAACTAGAAAAAAAATATGACGTCACTCTTAATGCAATATGGCGGACTTTTAAAGCTTGAGAATCAATTTTGATACAAATATGTCTGATTGAGCTGAAATTTTGCATACACGTTCAGTTCGGATGACAATGCATGATTAACTGTGTGACGTCATTCTAAATCCAACATGGCGGCATACCCAAAATGGCGGACCAACCATTTTTAATGCATTCCTACAATATGGATATCAAATGAAAGGGCTTGTTGAGAATAACTAGAAAAAAATATGACGTCACTCTTAATCCAATATGGCAGACTTTTAAAGCTTGAGAATCAATTTTGATACAAATGTGTCTGATTGAGCTGAAATTTTGCATACACGTTCATTTATGGTATTTTTATGGTATTACCACTATTAAGACTGTGGTTCTACTATGCAAACATACTTGAACCGTTACCAGCCGTCTTTGCGTTGCGTTGCGTCTATGTACATACGCCTTTATGGCTTCCCACCTAAGTCAACATATGTTTCTTTGTGCGACGAGGGCTGAATGATATGAAGGTGGTAAAAAATGTCATATCGCTAGTACAAAAACCTCAAGGCACCTGGCGCACCTTGTTGTATAAATGCCTTGTCCTTCTAAGGGGTCACTGGGAGGATGGACCGTCAATTACCGCCATACTCGTGGGATCAGGAATGATAAAAATTAACAAAAACAAAACAACAAAAACTTCCGGAAACGGAGAAACAAAAACACAGCGAAAGCGGAGATTGGAGAAGAAGAAGAGGACGAGAGAAGAGAAACTGGCTAATGAGACAGAAGGAGCAAAAGCAGCTAGATTGGAAAAGCGGCGTAAAAACCGACAAAATGAGAGCTCAACAGCTAGAGAAGCTCGTCTAGCAAAGGAAATAGAAGTTACTGTAAAAAGAAGAGCTCAAGAAACCCAAGAAGAACGCCAAGCTCGATTAGAAAAAGATAGACAACGGCCACGTTTTGTGAATGAGACATCCGAAAAACGTGATGCTAGATTGGAAAAAGTGCGAGCATCGATGTCTCAGCGTATTGCAAATGAGACACCGGAACAACGTGATGCAAGATTGGAACAAGCGCGAGCATCGATATCTCAACGTATTGCAAATGAGACACCGGAACAACTTGATGCAAGATTGGAACAAGCGCGAATATCAATGTCTCAACGTCGAGATAATGAGTCACAGGAACAACGCAGAGCTCGACTACAGCAAATACGTGACCTTATGAGACAACATCGAGAGACGAGAAACATCAATCGCATTCAACCAAGTGCATGCATTTGAGCTTCTTCAAGATCCAAATAATGCTGAAGAAGACGTGGAGGAAGCTGAGATGCCAGAAGACAACATGTCTGATGAACAGTTTGAGACTGCTCAACGAGGCTTGAATATTGATCAACGAGAATTGTTCAATAGAATCACCACAAGCATTGGACAACAACAACGCAATGAGACAGATGAACGAGTGAGATATTTCGTTACTGGTAATGCTGGTACAGGAAAGTCATTCACTCTAAAAACACTTAGAACGCAAATCAACAGATGTTATGTAAAGAAAGCAGTCAAGACGTGTGCATTAACTGGAATTGCTGCAAGACTTGTAGGAGGTTCAACCATTCACTCCTTACTAAAACTTCCAGTACAACAGGATGGAAGAATTGTTAATATGCCACTCCTGACTGGTAACTATCTTCGTATCATGAGAAACCAATGGCGTGATGTGGAATTTCTATTCATTGATGAAATTTCAATGGTACCATACGAAATGCTTGTTATGATCAACTCACGTTTACAACAATTGAAAAACAACACTCAATTGTTTGGTGGCCTCAATATATTGGTGTTTGGTGATTTGATGCAATTGCCACCGGTGAGAGGAAAACAAGTGTTTGAGCAACCATTATCTATGGTAGGAGGAACACACCTTTGGCGTCTCTTTACATTGGTGGAATTGAGACAGAATATGAGACAACAAGGAGACAACACATTCATCGACATATTGAATGCGTTGCGCGTTGGAGAATTGCGCGCGGAGCATCTTCAGACATTAATGGGAAAAGTTAGCTATGACCGATCTGGCGAATTTGCTTTAGACAGAGCTTTGAGAATCTATCCCACTAATGAACAAGTTTTTGAACACAACGAAACTGTATTACAACATTACAGAGACCAGGGAACAGAAATGGATGAGATCAATGCATATGATCAGCTAGTGGATACATCGGCCAGTGACAGAAACCTCAATCTAGACAACATAACTCCAAACGACATCAACAAGACTGGAGGTCTACCGAAGAAGCTGGTGATATTCCGGGGAGCAAAAGTGATGTTGAGATCCAATATAGATGTTGAAAGAGGCCTAGTAAATGGTGCTATTGGGAACATCACAGACATACGTTGGCCATACTTCCGAAGAGGTCAAATTCACGAGAGAGACATACCATCAGTATTCGTGAACTTTGGAAGAGATGGTGAACATTGGATTGAACCAAAATCAATACAATTTCCTGCAAAGTATAGCAAAGGTACTATTGAGAGACGTATGCTCCCTATGGTTCTTTCATGGGCGTCAACCGTACACAAGATGCAAGGAAGTTCTGTTGACTCTGCAGTCATATATTTAGGATCAAGATTATTTGCTGAGGGCCAAGCTTATGTAGCTTTGAGTCGTGTTCGTTCACTTAATGGTCTACAAATCGAGGAACTAGACTGTTCAAAGCTTACATACAGGCAATAAGCCATGCAATACTGTTGCTTTGGCTGAGATGAATCGTATGAGGAACGTCAACGTTAACAATAATAATCTATAACGGAACGCAGTTGCGCTCACGTTCAGAAGCAATCCTTTGTACATTAGTATATTTTGCTGTGACAAGATAGTCTGAAATCGAATTATTGTACAGATAAAGAACAGTTCATCTTGGTCCAGTGTTGAATGTTTTGCTGAGATTATCAAATCTGATTGAAGTAAATAGTTACATTTACTTTAATTATGAAAAGATCTTTCATATTCATTCTGTTTCTAGGATCTAGAATACTAAAAAGTAAAAAATAAAATTAAAAGTAAAAAAAACTTTTTAAAAACAAGCTTTTATTTGAATGCTCTAAAAAGAAAAAAATAAACTTTTACACTAAAACTTTTGCTGTTAACTTATAACGTCATTTCAAATTTAACACATTTGACACAATTTATATAATATAAAAGCTTGTCGCGATATTTAAGTAGGTACTCGTATTTCCTCAGTTCGAAAATTTTTATAGGCAGCAAATAAATACGAGTATATAAGTTAACAGCAAAAGTTTTAGTGTAAAAGTTTATTTTTTTCTTTTTAGAGCATTCAAATAAAAGCTTGTTTTTAAAAAGTTTTTTTTACTTTTAATTTTATTGTCAATAAAGTAAATGAATATACTCGCCACAAATCAGAAATCGTTGATTCAATAAAATACCTAACTAAATATTTGGAGGATATCAATCTAAATGTAAATATGAGAAAAACTAAATTAATGCAATTTAAAAAATACAATCAGATATTTTCAAAATTAAACATTATTTGTGATGGCAATAAAGTGGAAGAAGTTACGAGTACTGATTTTTTGGGTGTTACTTTGGATGAAAAATTGAATTGGAAAAATCATATTGAAAAGCTGAATAACCGTATACGAAGTTACTGTTATGCTCTCTGAGTGCTGGCGGACGTGTCGTCTACTGAAGTCACTATAACTGCATACTATGGAAATGTTTACGTGCTTCTGATGTATGGGATCTTATTTTGGGGAAATTCAGTTGATGTGATTAAGACTTTTAAGCTGCAAAAAAGATGTCATAGAATAATATTTAGTATGCGTAGTGACGAATCTCTAAAAACGGTCTTCAAACACAAGGGGTTTCTAACATTAACAGGAATTTATATTTTAGAGATATGTTTATTCGTAAAACAACACATAGACTTATTTAAAAAGACTTATTTAGAAACCTTAGGGATAGAGACCGCTTAATTCTGCCGAAAATAAATTGTATAATATACGACCAAAGCACTTATTTAGCTGCTATTAGAATTTACAACAAGATTCCTGTTGATATTAAGAATGTAAATAATAATATTCAATTTAAATCTATTTAAAAAAAATGATTAATAAAAATGTATTTTATAATTTAAATGAATTTTTTGACATGAAAAGACACTAATTTGATTATTGTTATTATTTTTTTAATCGATAAATGTTTTTTTTTTAAATAATTTTATCTATTTAATTTATGGTTTTTTTATAAGTTTAATTATTTCACTATAATTTTGTATTGTGTGTTATTATATGCCTGATTATAGGTAAAAACTGTGTTTCTACATACTATCTGCTAAAACAACCGATGTACCAGTTTCACAATAAATATTTTCTGATTCTGATTCTGGGGAATGTACCTCCATCTCACAGAATACCGCAGCCAAATAACAATTCCCTTGAGGGTTGTTGTGTTCCTGCGAGTGAGTGAGATAACCAGAAAGGAAGAAGAGCTGCGTTGGCAGCATTGGTGGCGACGCGCGAGCGATATTTTATGTCGCGAGCGTTAATATGGCTGGCTAAAGCTTCACGAGTTCTTGACTGTACAATAAATAAAACTTATAAATAAATAGAATCTCTGGGGGGGGGGGGGGCAGCTGCCCCTCCCTGTCCCCCCCCCCCACCCATTGGCGACGCCCTTGTTCATACCTATATACATACTTTACTCTAGTTTTAATTCTGTTTGGTGATAAATCTGTAGTAATAAATTAAACAAATAATTCGATATTTTTTTTAATTATTAATCTTGAAATATTTTCAAGTTACAATTATTTTTATTCGTCCAAAACATTATAATATTAAAATTACAATATAACACTAAGCATAAATATTTATGTACTGGCAACATCATTTAAGAGGGCTTCGTTTTATTAATACTTCTCGCGATTCTCAAAGATGAGGGGTAGTATTCTGAAAAAAAAAAGGTGTTTGTCTGTAAAATCGGTTTAGGTACGTACAATAATTTCGATACCTCCAATGAACACTACGCCAACTCAAAACATACACATCCAGATACACACCGCTGATATGAGTTATACATTTACTTAGCGGTTTGTATTTGTCGATTTTGTTGTGTCTGTGTGTCTTTTATAAATAAAATTCAGGTAGCATAATGTTACTGAAGTAATGAATCGATTTAGATAAAAAAAGAAAACTTGGAGGCATTCCATTTTACGTGATAATGTCATAAGCAAACATCGGCCGATGGAGCGGAAGAGAGATAGGTGCGTCACAAGCCGAACGCTTAGTTCGATCGTGCCTCTCTATCTCTTGTACCGCGCTCTAGCTTGCACGCTCGGCTCCGGTGGAACGTGACAATGCGTCATGCTTTTTCGTACGTGCAGCCGGCGGTCAACGATTTATAAGACGCTAAGTTTCACGTCAAAAAACAATTTCCATTCCACGTGATTTGAATTTTTTGAAATAAATAAATATTTTTTTATTTGCTTAAAAGATGGTATACATTTTGGGGTGTAAGGGGTTCATCAACATATTTGAACCAAAGCCAACTTCACCTGCACGCGGTGCACCCTGCTGACTGACAAACGAAGCTCTGGCGAAAAGAGAGGTAGGGAGCTTAATTGTAAGCTACCCGACTGGGGAA
This sequence comes from Hypsopygia costalis, assembly GCA_937001555.2. Taxonomy (NCBI): domain Eukaryota; kingdom Metazoa; phylum Arthropoda; class Insecta; order Lepidoptera; family Pyralidae; genus Hypsopygia; species Hypsopygia costalis. Next base: position 6,028,749 of record OW443355.2, read on the forward strand.
TGTACCTCCACCTCACAGAATACCGCAGCCAAATAACAATTCCCTTGAGGATTGTTGTGTTCCTGCGAGTGAGTGAGGTCACCGGAACGGAGGGAGATGCTGCGTTGGCAGCGGGGGTGGCGGCGCGCGAGCGATATTTTATGTTGCGAGCGTTAATATGGTTACGGTAACCGCTTCACATCAAGCGGGCCGTAAGCTTGTCTTCCACCCGTCGTAGTATAAAAAAAAAAAAAAACAATTATCTTAAGTGCCCAATTAAGGCTCTCGTGTCTTGCCAATCATTACTTGCCTATGTGTACGTTATCAGCTATATTTTATATGGAATAGAATATACGCGAGGACAGTATTTGGGGTGTTAAGAGGTCCTTCAATATATTTGAACCAAAGCCGACTTTTTTTTTCTTTTTTTTTTTTATACTACGTCGGGTGGCAGACAAGCATACGGCCCGCCTGATGTGAAGCGGTTACCGTAGCCATATTAACGCTTGCAACATAAAATATTGCTCGCGCGCCGCCACCCCCGCTGCCAACGCAGCATCTCCTTCCTTTCTTTCTGGTGACCTCACTCACTTGCAGGAACACAACAACCCTCAAGGGAATTGTTATTTGGCTGCGGTATTCTGTGAGGTGGAGGTACATTCCCCAGTCGGGTAGCTTACAATTACGCTCCCTACCTCTCTTTTCGCCAGAGCCTCGTTTGTCAGTCAGCAGGGTGCACCACGTGCGGGTGAAGTTAGCTTTGGTTCAAAGATCTTGATGAACCACTTACGCACTTCACCTGACCGTGATGAACCCCACTCACTGACAAACGAGGCTTTGGCGAAAAGAGAAGTAGGTTTGACCTACCCGTGAAGTGCATCCACCTCACAGAATGCCGTAACCAAATAACAATTCCTTTGAGTGCTGTTGTGTTCCTGCGATTGAGTGAGGTCACCAGAAAGAAAGATAAAGATTTCTCTCTCGCCGATCAACGACCCCTTGGTGCTGCTGATCTCCATGGGCGTGGTGATTGCTTTCCATCTGGTGAACACCCACATGCTTGCGGGGGCAAACGAGCATGTGGGTCACCTGATATCTTATAAAAAACATCGAAAGAGTAAAAATACGCACTATGTTAGTTTTTTTTTTATAATACGTCGGGTGGCAGACAAGCATACGACCCGCCTGATGTGAAGCGGTCTGCAATCTCATATATAAAAAATATTACGTGAAACAGAGTGCTAAGTGCGATATTTATTGCTCACATTCGAATGTGTTAGTTAACGCGTTGGAATGTGACCGAATGTGACAAATTGAGAAAAAGTTTCATATTGTCAATTTACCAGACGCGTGTTACATATCCAAGTTAGCCGGGTTGCTTTTTCTATACTATACTACGACGGGTGGCAGACAAGCATACGGCCCGCCTGATGTGAAGCGGTTACCGTAACCATATTAACGCTCGCAACATAAAATATCGCTCGAGCGCCGCCACCCCCGCTGCCAACGCAGCATCTCCCTCCGTTCCGGTGACCTCACTCACTCGCAGGAACACAACAATCCTCAGGGGAATTGGCTGCGGTATTCTGTGAGGTGGAGGTTCATTCCCCAATCGGGTAGCTTACAATTACGCTCCCTACCTCTCTTTTCGCCAGAGCTTCGTTTGTCAGTCAGCAGGGTGCACCGCGTGCAGGTGAAGTTGGCTTTAGTTCAAAGATGTTGATGAACCACTTACACCCCAAAATATGAGCAAGTAAGCCATATAATTTTCATATATAACACGCGTCTTATAAATTTACAACATGAGAGTTTTTCTCTATTTGGTCGGTTTGTTTATGTAGACATGATCGAATGCGAACAAAAAGCTCGCATTAAGCACTCTGTAAGTCTGTACAAGTCCTTTGTTAATAAGATAATAAGTACTATACTTACCAGGCAGCTCCCTGCCGAGTCTAGGGGTGAATACCTCATGCCCGTAACGTGGATTAAAATATCTCACGCTGTTCACCGCCATATTCGCTCTGTCAAGAATTAAATAATAATTTATATATTTTTGAAGTGAACCTTCTTCACTGGCGTTGTGAACTTTTTGGCATGAATCGAATCTGATCGAAAATTCGTAAGACGGAGGTAGAGTAGGCCGGCGCGGCGTTTGAGAGGAAGTAATATCCCCTTCTCTTTCTACCGCGCTGCGAAAATATATGCCTGCTCCTGCTGTTTATTTTTAATGTAATATAAATTTTATTGTCATGTTTATGTACGATAGCGCAATAATTTTATATATATGGAGTACTGTTCGCATCTCTGGGCCTGTGCGCCCCAGTACTTGCTTGCTCCATTTGGCCGCATACAACGAAGAGCAGCTCTAATCATCGGTGACCCAATGATCTCGGATCGATTGGACTCTCTCTCTACACGCAGAGATGTAGCGTCTCTTTGCGTTCTATACAAATTATATCACGGGGAGTGCTCCGATGAGCTGTTTGATTTGATACCTGCCGCTGAATTCCACTATCGTACAACTCGCCATAAATTAAAATTCCATCCATATCATCTTGATAATTGGCGATCTACTACAGTACGTTTCCTAAGACATTTCATACCACGAACAGTGAAACTGTGGAATCAACTTCCCTCAGCGGTATTTCCGAACAACTACGACATGGGTGCCTTCAAGAACAGAGTTTTCATTTTCCTTAAAAGGCTGGCAACGGATCGGCGACCCCTTGGTGTCGCTGGTCTCCATGGGCGGTGGTGATTGCTTTCCACCAGGTGACACACATGTTCGTTTGCCCCCTCTGACATAAAAAAAAAAAAGAAAATCGTATATTACCACATAAATGATAGTAATTTTATACTGATAAATAAAGCAATTCGTGCAAAATTATTCCTTAACCATTTCTAAGTATTCAAAAATGCACAACGTTAATGTTCAACTTTTCACTTTGCGGGCACTCCCGGAGTGCAACCTGTTAGAATAATAGTAGCAACATAAAACATTTATTAGACATAAGATGGCAACAATGCTTCTAGTAAGTAAGCATGGAAGTAATAAGTACTAGAGTACTTATTACTTCCATGTAAGTAAGTGTGTCACTGATCTGTATTATTACCACCGATCAGTGACGTGTGTACATTAGAGTCTATGGATTGAACGGTTGATCTAACTCTCTGTAGTCTGTCTGTGGTCAGTTCACTTCCGTTGGTTACATTAGAACACAGTTAAACTTAAAATACAGTTTCTTTTATTTAAATAACTACACAACCCGTTATTTCTAACGGCACGGGGGCACGGGGCGGGGGCCCACCACACATTCCCACCACTGGAGACACAGTGAGTAATTCTTTCACCTATAATTTATATTATAATAACGTACTTACATAACAAATAGAAAGAAAAAAATTTCATCTAGCGTAGATTCGGAGTTGCATGCTACATAAGCATATGTAGCATGCAACTCCGAATCTAGGCTAAATGACATGCTACATAAGTATTATTTTTCAACTGATAAATAAATATTTCTGAACAATTTACACAGCGCCATCTGTCCCAAATTAAGCGCCAAGCTTGTGCTATGAGTACTAGACAACTGATAAATGTACTTAAATACATTTTTTTGTAAATACATACTTATAATACATAGAAAACACCCAGACCAAGACAAACAGACATGTTCATGCACACAAATGTTTGTTTCGTGCGGGAATCGAACCCGCGACCTCGGAGTCAAAGTGGCCATTGCTAACCATTCGACCACCGAGCTCGTCAAACTGATGTTTACATTCGCATATGTGGCATCTATCTCGCATTTTCGATTTACATTGATGCACTTAAGGACTTACATTTCTTGGTCAGTAGCAGCATCTTCATCTACATCTCTGCCTAGTCTTGGTGTATATACAACTTTATGATAGCGACGTCGATTTGAGACTAAAACAAACAGAATAGGTTTTTTTTAATGAATGGGGATATTTGATATTTTTTTCTGACACCAGATGTCGCTAGGTAGGCGTCGGGTCCAGATTGTACTGAATTTTTTGACAGTGAAACTTCCAGACGACAAGACAATACAAGACGTCAACAAGACATTTGACAAGATGCTATGAATTGACAAATGATTGGACCATACGCTACAGTGCTGCCAAAAGACCCTCATTGAATACCTACATATATAAGCTAAGTCAGAGGATTTTAAAAACACTGACCACCGCAAACCCGCAACGACCCTATGCCTATAGCTAATGCTCTCCTGTGCAGCAACCTTACGGTTATATCACATGATTGCCAGCTCAGTAAACCAACCAGACACTCAAGCGGATTGATACAGGGGCCCTACCGCTGAAGCTGAAACCGATTCCCACCAGATTTTTTGATTCTGGAAATCAAACATCAGCTTATATTGGTGGTAATTGTGTTTACCTTGGCTAGTAGAAGCCATACAGCTCTACCGACTAAATTAAGAGAGGGAGAGCCCGTGATCGCCAGACCTACCACATAGTATAAAGGCTAAATTTTTTTCTGTGCAAGTGATAATACAGCAAGTAATAAGGTTTGGATATTATGATCCAAAATATCCAAACCTTCTTACTTGCTGTATACCTGTTTTCTGTCAAAGCGACCACGGTTCGAGGTTCATAATATCCAAACCTTCTTACCTGCTGTAGGGTACTTGCGCAGAAAAATTTTTAGCCTTTATACTATGTCGTATAGGTCTGGCGATCACGGGCTCTTAGTCCATAAAAATATTAGTCATCGAGTTTAACCTTAGATCTATTTTTGGAATGAAAATATTCGATCGGAATTGTCTCAGCTTAGGCCCCCAGGTCTTACTTCACTTTCGCCTGCAAGCAGACTACTTAGGCACTCTTAAGTCGAGTAGCTCATGGCGAACGATGCTACGTTTCCTACCTAATTTTGTCATTGTTTCTCTTCTATAGGTTGTTTTTTTTTAAAACAAAAAAAAAAAAAAAGTTATCTTGAAGAGATTGCTTTTAGCGATAAGACCGCCTTTTGTACTATTCATTTTGCAAGTTTCTTGTATTTATGTGTCATATTGGGGGCAATAAAGTATATTCTATTCTATTCTACGTTTCCCAAGTATCGGAGCTCTACCACAACTCCCCAATCCCCATGATGGGTACCAAAGATGTAAGGCGCGCTCCCCTAAATAGGTTAGCCTGCTCATTTCCCGACTCACTCTGTACGCCTAGTGTAATTGTATCCACACTTGGGCGCCAGATAGCTGGCTATCTAATGTTCATGACAGGACCAGGTGCCGGCTAAGCTGAAGCCGATTCCCATCGGATTTTTTGATTCCAAAAATCGGCCTTCTGTTTAAATTGGTGATAAATATCTTCAATTTAATCGGTAGACAGCCTCCGTCTTTGCCGGCCATGCTTATTACTTTATGCACATTAGATTTTCGCAATCAAAAAAACCCGATGGTAATCGGTTTCAGCTTAGGTGGTAGAGCCCCAGACTGTAACCAGACCTTGAAGTGTGCGTGCCTTAAAGCTGTAAGGCACGCTCACTTCCCGACGCCCGGAGAACGCATATCCCTGGCCTACGGTACGATAAGCAGGCAAGTACCCGATCTGCGCAGCAGCGCTTGGGAAAGCCAGCCGCGCTAAGGCTGCTCCGAGCCCCATCCAACCCGTAGTTGAGCAGTGCGGTGGCTTTAAACCCCTTCGGCTAAGAGGAGACCCGTATCTCGACAGTGGGATGATTATGGGTTGATGCATACATGTATATAAAATAAAAACTTACGTTTTGCTGGTATGACCTGATCTGACTCAAGCTGGTTATAGTATGCCTTCAAAGCGTCTGCAGCCTCCAATAGATTTAAGAATGGCTGCCTGCGAAATAATAACGCAAATATTACAACGACAAAAAAATCCTTAGCACACTAACACCTTTGCTGTTAAGTCGCAGTGTGGCGCCATCTACCTTAATAGGTAGGTGGCGCCACACTGCGACTTCACAGCAGTAAAATATAAAATGCAAAAATTCGCCACCAACACAAACCTTCCTGGTCGCTCAGTTGGAAGAGCACTCGACAATCGAGAGGTCGTAGGTTCAAATCCCACCTAGGCGCGGGAGGTGAATTTATCATTTTTTTTAATATTCCTAGTAGGCATTGATTTTTTTTTATTTTGTGTTCATTGTCAGTTCCAAATAAATAGTTTTACCTCTTGTACTGCAATGAATTATGTACTATTCATAGACATATTGGTGGTTGCCGTTATCCTGCCTACACAAACGCTAAGAGTATGGTGGTGAGGTCTTTAACTCTTGGCTTAAAAAAATTGGGGTATAAATTGGCTCACTATCATCTTTGAGGCAACGTTCACCTCACCTGCACGTGGTACATTACCACCCGACGTAGTGTAAAAAACAGCATAAATTTACATATACATCGAAGGGTCAATATACTTATTTACTTGTCATCCTCACTGTTGAGATTCAAAGATCGCTTTCCGATTCGTGGACCAAACCATAGACCATTCCTGTCGCTGTGAGCTCCCTTGTCGATGTTATCCTCCTGAGAAGTCAATTTTATTATCTAAGCATTTTAACTACAAGATAGGTATTTAAAAACAATGGCATAGAAATCTAACACGCAAGTTAAGCAACGTCTACCGTAGCCTGTCCAAAGATAGGTTTATTTATCTCGAGCTCCCCCTTGCTTTGGTGGGAAAGTTAAGCCGTCGGTCCTGGCTGTTGTTATCAGGTGACAGTCGTTAAGCCAAGTCAGTGGCCTTGAAAAAACGCTAGCCTTCGCCAATCAGCAGTACAGCAGTCTGGTGGTATATGCTCTAAACGCCTTCAGTTGAGAGGAGACCCGTACCCCAACTCAACAATGGAATGAATAAGGGTTGACTACGTATGAGACGTAAAAAACCTCTTAAACGGGTGAACTACAATTATAAGGAATCTTTCATCTTCAACTGTTTTGAACAACGGGTTTGGATTATGCCGGGCCACTCTCTGTCGTTGGTTTAGCTCCAATCTAATTGAGTGGATCGAGTGGAACGCTTATATACGCCGAAAAGTCACTTTTGGAAATGACTCCAAACCCTCTGAATCAATTTTGATGAAACTTGTCGCAATTAAAGAATCATGTCCTTGAGGAATGATCGTAAAATGCATTTTCCATTGAAATCAATGGAAAACATACACTCAGCGAATCTACTCGCTCCACTCAACCTCGATTTCGGCCCCGTGGGCTAGAATCCGGCTTAGTAATTTTATTTTTCCATTGGATAGCCGAATCGGATAGCATAATTCTTAAGGAAGGTATCATCACAATTCCATCAGGAAGCGAAAAGGCAGGGACACATCCAGTATATATACACATACCTAATAGCTGATGTTATCAATAGTAATAAAAATTACCTTCAGTTCCTCACCACACACGAAAACAATGTAAAAACATACGAAGAAAGACAATAAAAAATTATTAAAAACAAACATTTTTTTAACTGTTAAATGGTATATTCCATAAGTGTATGGAATCGTCTTGGAATTTACACTGCACAATGAAAAGGAATTGAATCCGTGGCCTTTTTATATCGGACAAAATTGAAATCGTATGGAAATGAGGGTGAGTTAGGGGTGAATTGGTATAGGTGTTATCTAACTTGCTTAGTAGCAAGTTAGATAACATCTATACCGAAGAACCTACCGCCGAAGCTGACGCCGAATACCACCGAATATCTTGATTCGAAAAATAGGTCTTACGTTTAAGTTATTGCCAAATACCCTCATCTTAACTTAGTAGGTAGATCTTCGTTTCTACCAGCTAAGCTAAACACTTCTTCTTCTTCTTCTTCCTTGCTCCATCCCACTTTAAGTGGGGTCGGCTCTCCTAATTTTGTGGCGCCAAGACAGCCTATCTTGAGTTGTCGGATCGGGCAAATTCTCCATTTGCAGAAGTTTCTTCATGCTGGTCCACCACGTTAACAAGGGGCGGCCTCTTCCCTTTTTGTTTTCTGGAAGGCATAGCGCTTTCTTAACGACATGCTCTTCGTCTCTACGCATAACGTGGCCGTACCACCTCAAGCGACTCTCCTTTAGCTTCTCTTTGATGGGGGCTACTTTCAAGCTGCCTCGGATATACTCATTCCGGACTTTGTCGAGTTTTGTTACTCCGCTCGACCATCGTAGCATTTTCATTTCCGCGGTGTGTAATTAATATCCAGCTAAGCTAAACACAAGTGTCATAAATCTAAGTTGAAGTTTGATTTTGGTAATCAAAAATCCGATGGTAATCAAAAATCCGAGGGCTTCAGCTTCTGCGGTAGGATCCCCGGCTACTAATCAACTTAGTACCTACGTCTTAGACGTTAATCGACTACCTACTTAGGGGCCATCCATAAATTACGTCACACGAATTTCATGATTTTTTGACCCCTCCCCCCGTCCTTGTCACAGCTGGTCACATTTGTGAGACTCCCCCCTCCCTAGTGTGACGTCACATATTTTGCAAATTTACATCTAGAGTTGCAAATGTTTCTGAGTTTTTTGTTAATAGTTCAAAGTTCGTGTTAACACATAGATTTTGAAATATGACGTCACGAAATTTAGGACCCCTTCACCCCCTTGTCACACTATGTCACACTTCATCGACCCCCTCCCTCCCCCTTAACGTGTGACATAATTTATGGATGGCCCCTTATTACTAATCTATTGAAGTCTATTCCTCCGTTTTCCATTTAAATTTGGCATAAGGCAAGCATTAAACGCAAGTATTTATAATGGTATAGTTATAAACATTATCACATTAATAATCATAACAAATCAATTCATAAACAAAATTAAATTTGTGTGTGAAATACGATAATAATATAAAATAACGCTTCAATAAAGTAAATAATTTGCGTAGTAGATAGGTTTATTTGTAATTTAAATAAGAAAACTTACTATCCTGCTCTATATAGCATAAATACTTGAAAATAATGTCATTAAATTATGAATTTGAGTTGTAAAATTTCTTTTTATTATTATTATTATATAACTATGTTGCCATTGTTTGCAATACTCTAAAAGGGTGTTAAGTTCTAAGTGCTTTGTATAAGTAGACTAAAAACTGTACACTTAAACTACTTGCAAATTATATGTAGGTATTGAATTATATCGGGTGACCAAAGGGCTGGCCAATATCTAGGGCAAAATATTTCCATCGTCATACAGCGTGGAAACTTTAATGTAAAGTTGTACAATTTTAGTTTTTTTTGACATACCTACATAATATTATGTCATTTGTTATTTGTTCTGTATTCAAGGAGCTTGATTATAAGTTGTTTGTATTATAATTATTAATGTTATAACACATTAAAATTGTTATTGCATCCTAAATTTCGATCATATTTGGTGAATTCATACGAAAGTATTTATAAACCCTGATTGGTACTATGACATTTGTTGTAATAACTAATTACTGTAGCAATTAAGTCTCTATAGGTAATAAAAAAAAATATATTTAATGTTACTATTCAGAATAAATTATTGTCCTTTATTAGTGGCCTTGTGGTTTTCGGCAGACTAGAATAGAATCACTCCGTCTCTTCCCGTGGATGTCGCACAAGGCAAATAAGGGAAATGCATTATAAAACATCGATCAGGCCTCCCCAACCCGTCTGGCCAGCGTGGGGAGTGTAGGCCAAATCCTTCTGTCTGGGACGGACGAGAGAGTGTCGTGCTCCTGTAGTGGAGACTAAAATGACCTCATGATGATTAGTTAACACTCAAAATTGAATTATAAGCCTATATAGTTGCCTATAATACAATGTTTGTAATACCACTGTTAATATTAGTCGCCAAGTCATTATTTATAGTACCTCGTATAAGATTTCAATTGGGACAGTTTTTTTATATTAAACATTAACTATCTTAATGTAGAAGCTAGTTTTTATAATTACCTGCATTTTAAAGCTAGTCTGTTATAATTATTGGTAAAAAATGCAATCATTGCCAAGTTATTTTTTTAGTAGAAAATAGGTAATCGCCCTTTAAGTTTTTTAATCGACTCTGAAACAAATAGCCCTATAATATCTTTGAAAATATATATGTACCTACCTACCTAGGTACTTTGATCTCAATACTCAATATATTTATTGCATATAATATGTAGGTACATGTCGATCTTAAAATACATGTTAATTTTAAGTTATTACATATTATGACCCTATATGGGTATGGCAACAGTCTGAAGTGTACGGAACGGTTTATTATATGTCATCTAATTTATCATTTAAAAATTCGTCACGAGTATAATAACATTTGGCTTCCAGCAGATCTCAAGTATACATATATCTCTTGACAATAGCAATCATTTGTGATCAATAAACACATTGCAACTTTAAATTGACAGGCGCAACTATACCCCGACTCACCCCAGCTTTAAAAAGTATTAGTGAAGAATTGAAACAAATGGTTTTAGTCTTAACTATTAGATCCACAGATCCGTCTATTATTGTACTAATAATGAAATAATAGGATTGAGAGTACATATTATTAATACTGCATGACGCAGGAGCGCCGGCTTTTAGATTAGATTAAAACCTCATGGGTACTCATGCTCATTTGATGACTCGAAAAAGTGGCGAGGTGTGAAACCCACAAACACCCAGACCCAACACAAATATCTGTTTCATCAACAAACATTTGTGTTGGTGCGGGAATCGAACCCGCGACCCTTGCGTCTCAACCGGCGTTCTAAACCATTGCGCTAAACGGGTTGTCGGGTAATGAAAAACGCCCATCCCTAAGAGGCAATTACTGATCTGTTTCTTGATGTCTATTCTCAGGGGTGCTCGGCACCCACTGTTTATTTCTCGTGGGTGCTCGAGCCCTCGGGCATCCACGGCACACTGACAGACAAATAAATAAATGTCCTACTTACATACTGCGTACTTAATTACTAATTATGTTTGCTAAAAATATAAAATGGGTTGTCGGGTAATGAAAAAACGCCTCCATACAAATGTCGTGTCGTTTACTACTACATAAAATAAAAACGGTAAATTAAAAAACTAAAAAACCCGACTGCTTTTCTGTATAATTTGGAAATTAAAAACGCCTAAAACAAGAAAACATGTAGCAGTCGGGACCCATTCTAGAAATGGAGGCTTTGTGAATTTACAGCACATGTAGGGTCCCGACTGCTACATGTTTTCTTGTTTTAGGGGTTTTTCATTTCCAAATTACACAAAAGGTTGGTTGGCGCAGGCTAGTTTTTTTTTATACTACGTCGGGTGGCAGACAATCTTACGGCCCACCTGATGTGAAGCGGTTACCGTAAACCCACACCCAGCTGCCAACGCAGCAACTACAAAATGTGAATTTTAGGGTGTAAGTTGTTCATCAACATCTTTGAACCAAAGCCAACCTCACCTGAACGCGGTCCCTGCTGACTGACAAACGAAGCTCTGGCGAAAAGAGAGGTAGGGAGCGTAATTGTAAGCTGTTCCCCGACTGGGGAATGTACCTCCACCTCACAGAATACCGCAGCCAAATAACAATTCCCTTGAGGGTTGTTGCGTTTTTGCGAGTGTGTGAGGTCACCAGAAAGGAAGGAGATACTGCGTCGGCAGCGGAGGTGGCGGCGCGCGAGCGATATTTTATGTTGCGAGCGTTAATATGGCTATGGTAACCGCTTCACATCAGGCGGGCCGTATGCTTGTCTGCCACCAGACGTTGTCCAAAAAAAAATATATTGCAACCTCGAATATTTCTTTTGAGCGGACTAACAGCTCTGTATACAGATTTCCAGGTAACGTTACGTTACTATTATTATTTTGGGTCATAGAAGTAAAATAAAACACACCATCAAATTCCTGGGAATTCATTTTTCACTCTATTTCTTATTTAATTCAGTAACTTTATTAAAATTATTTTAATTATTCAGCAGTTTGGCACTAGTCAACTTTAAGGGATGTAATAAACCTAAAAAAAATGGGAGTCATGGACACGGCCGTGTGTTGTACGTTATATGCACTAGAATTATGTTAAAATGGCAGTGCTTCCCCTCCCCCGCACGAGATGTTCCATAGTCCTTACTTAACTTAATAAATTCTTTGATTCTCATCTATCCAGTGGTGTGATTGAATTTTGGATGGAGATAATAGTTTTGTAGCTGCAACACCAAATTGTATCCCCCGATTTTGTTATCACTTTTTTTTTTTTAATTGCCTCCCTATGGAAGGAATTTTAAAGACGTATCCACGTCAAACAGTTCTGAGTGACTAAGGTATAGGATTTTTTTTTAACTGACATACGGAGACAAATAAGCGATCTTTAACAAAATTACTCGGGAGATTGCTCTTCTTTATTAGCTTTATCAGAATCTTTAAGAACCACATCTAACTTCAGTTTAGTTTCATATAAATTCTTTCTAAGTCTATACATCAATTCGTCAGCTGTCTTGTCTTCAATATCAGCAAATTCTTCGACTACTTTCTTCTTCACTTCTTCAAATTTATCATCAGGTAAGCCATCTTCCATATGTTTCACTTCCCAATCTTTCCCATTGTTCGCCATAATATCTTTCAAATCGAAAGCCAGTTTCTTTAGAAATTCCTCAACGACTACATGTACTTTACCTATTTCTCCTTCTGTCAGTTGATATTGTTCATTAACATAGTTACTAATGATTTGTTTAAAGTTATCAATGTAAGAGATCAAGTTCACTTCTTTTTCTTTGGCTAATCGATCGACAGGGAGATGTTGTGAATTAACTGTGAACTCCTCATCTGGCATCTCGCTTCCTTTTATACATAATAGCATTGACATCATCAGAATCAGCGTCCCTGAAATATCAGTATATTAATGATATGATGAACCCGCTGGTCGAACGGCTAGCAATGGTTACTTTGACGCCGATCGCGAGTTCGATTCCCGCACAAGACAAACATTTGTGTGCATGAACATGTCTATTTGTCTTGGTCTGGGTGTTTTCTATGTATTATAAATTATCAGTTGTCTAGTCTAGTACCCATAGTACAAGCTTTGCGCTTAATTTGGGACTAGATGGCGGTGTCTAAATTGTCCAGAAATATTTATCCAAATTTATGTGTCCAGATTAAACAATAACATGGGGTAATAATGGGGTGTAAGTAGGTCATCACGATCTTTAGCCAAAGCCTCATCTGCACGTGGTGCGTCTAACGCTAGAGACTCTAGCGAAAGAGAGGTAGGGTACAGCTTATTTGTAAGCTGCCTGACTGGGGAAGTACCTCCACCTCACAGAATACCGCAGCCAAATAACAATTCCCTTGAAGATTGTCGTGTTCTTTCGAGTGAGTGAAGTCACCAGAAAGGATAGAGTTGATGCAATGGTAGTGAGGTTGTCACCGCATCACATCATCAAAAAATACTTTATAACTTAATAAACTAGAAAGTATTGTGTATAAATATGCTTATATGTTAAAAAAGGAAGATCGCCTATGGTGGAAAGCATTAGGGTAGACTATCCAAACTCTTTGAGTTTTTTCGTCACGATCGATCATGACAACGTTAACAAACCGACCAAATATACTTTCATGTTGTGAATTTATAAGACGCGTGTTACATATCAAATTATGTGGTTTACTTGCTCACATTTTGAAGTGAGCAACACGATTAATTTAGATATGTAACACGCGTCAGGTAAATTCACAGAAACTTTTTCCCATTTTGGTCAGCTTGTGGCAACATGTTCGAAGATGACCAAAAAATCTCGCACGAAGCACTCAGAATAACCTTATGACGAAACTACACTGAAATAATACTACACTAGCTTTATGTATTATACTTACACATTTTATTTTGGTTGTTATGACGATATGTCCGTCAATCTGTCTGTGATGACCAGAGACCTAGAGTCTCGCGTCCACAACGACTGGGCAATAGACTGGCACAATACTAACGATGTAAGTGGTGGATGATTTATGCAAGAGTGTACAATTTTTATATATCATAGATCAATGATGTTATATTCACAGGCAATTTGATCTATACTACTTTAAATACTAAAAAATAAATTTATATACAACAGTCTTCTAATCTTTCACAGTATGCAATTAATGAAACGATCTAAATTAAGATTAATGACTAGTGGGAAGCGTCCTTCCTTTATTACAAACTTTTATTTAGTTTCACGGCGGTGTACGTAATCAAATCTTCCAAGTTAAATTTGACCCATTTTCCCAGCATCTTATTGAGCTGAAAGGACATTGCCCATTCGTGGATGGATAAAAGTACTGATAACAAAATTGTTGTGCCGTCACTCAATAGCTTTCATATAGTTCTATATCATCTTGACTTGATCATGAGTTGTCACCATTTTTACCCAACTGCGACAGAAGGAGGGTTTTATAATTTGAAAAATGGAAAAATTCACCTGCCCTCCTAGGTGGGATTTGAACCCACGACCGCTCGATGACCGGTCGAGTGCTCTTCCAACTGAGCTACCAGGAAGGTTTGTGTTGCTAACGAATTTTTGCATCTTATATTGTACTGCGTGAGTCACAGTGTGGCGTCATCAACAAGTTGGCCAAGACAACTATTTAAATAATGATAAGAAGGAGGGTTGTATGTATGTATAATTGTTTGGCACGCTCTTCAGCCCGAACGACTGGATGGATTTTAGCTTGAGAGGTATCGTTAGATTCATATTTGCTGTGAGAGTGACACTGGGTACGTCAAAATAAAAAAAAATCAAAATGGCGGATTTTTGGCGCCAAGTTCAAATGCAAATGCGTGCCGCAGTCTGGACGGCTCGATGGATTTTAGCTTGAGGTGTGTCATTAGATATGTAATTACTGTGAGAGCGACATTGCATATATCAAAATAAATAAAATTTTTATTTAACGTTTTTTGTTAAATAAAAACCGTAATTTAAAAAAACTAAAAAACCCAATTGCTTTTATGTGTAATTTGGAAATTAAAAACCCCTAAAACAAGAAAACATGTAGCAGTCGGGACCCTACATGTACTCTAAATTCACTAAGCCTCCATTTCTAGAATGGGTCTCGACTGCTACATGTTTTCTTGTTTTAGGTGTTTTTCATTTCCAAATTACACAGAAAAGCAGTCAGGTTTTTTTTAGTTTTTTAAATTACCGTTTTTATTGTTCTAATAAGGCGGCCGCCGCAGGATGACGACTTCTTCAAGCTATCATGTTCTGAACCGCTCTACTTCAATCTATTCGACAATCTTCCAACTAATTTATTTTCAAAAAGAAAGTCAGCTTATCTTTAAGAAAGTTTCGCAAAGCATTAATTAGTCATCTTCATCTATATGTATTTATGGATGCGCGTGTCAGTCTAATCGATCACGCAAGTTAAGCAACGTCTACCGTTGCCTGTGGATGGATTTATTTATCTCGAGTATATTATCCTCCGGTCTTCGGAGGACATGTTATGCCGTCGATCCTAGCTGTAGTCATTAGATGACAGTCGTTAAGCCAAGTCAGTGGCCTTTAGGCGGCTTGAAATAGAGATACTTATTTAATTATCGTTCATTTTGCTTTCAGCAGCACATAAACGTTTTTATTAATAATTTTAATTTATAATTGTATTATCTGTACTTTTTACCATGCAAATAATGCATATTCTCTCTATCTATCTAATTAATGTTAATTATTTTAATAAAATATTTAACATTTTACTATTTTATTTTTAAGACGACCCCTCGGTGGTCGAATGGCTAACCATGTCCACTTTGACTGCGAGTTCGCGGGATCGATTCCCGCACAAGTCAAACATTTGTGTGCATGAACATGTCTGTTTGTCTTAGTCTGGGTGTTTTCTATGTATCGTAAGTATGTATTTACAAAAAAAATGTATTTGCATATGTTTATCAGTTGTCTAGTACCCATAACACAAGCTTCGCTTACTTTGGGGCTAGATGGCGCTGTGTAATTTGTCTGACAATATTTATTTACAATATTTTATGATAAGATAAATTTTATTTGTAAATTTGTAAGTATGTATTATAAAAAAATGTATTTAAGTACATTTATCAGTTGTCTAGTACCCATAACACAAGCTTTGCGCTTAATTTGGGACTAGATGGCGCTGTGTAAATTGTCTAGAAATATTATTATTTATATTTTTATTTTGCGTGCCTTGTTGTTTATAGTATAACACCGTCCAATAACGCTCAATTTCGCAACAAAGAACCAGGATTTGCTCCATACTTATTTAATTTACTGGACCTACGCTGACCTTTAAACCATAGATACATGATCTTATTCCCTGATGAAACTTTAAAACAATTTTTTTTTATATAATACAATACAATACTCTTTATTGAACCAAATACAGTAAAGTTTTAAAAATAAACACTTAAAAAATAAAGTACAAAAGGCAGCCATAACGCTTAGCGATCTCTTCCAGGCAACTTTTGGGTACAGGTAGGGTTGCCAACCATACTTTAAAATGACGTATCCTACTTTATTTTTGGTAATTAAACTTTATACTTTTGCATACAAATAAAGTAAGTGAAAATACTTTATTTCCAACCTTTACTGTGATCTAAAGCGGCGAGAAGAGAGGAATAGAAACGTCAATAAATTTAATTAAAAACGAATTGTTTATTTATTTCAATTTTGATCAAACAAGCTTTGAAACATTTAAAGATAGCAAAAAATTGATAGCATGTGCTAGAGGCACATCAAAATACGTTTTTAAGGCAATAAAAACATAAACCTGAAAGCTATCCTGGCCGAATTTAAGTGTAGGGTAGAGGCCTCGGAATCTACCATCAGTGAGCTGCGTGCGGAATTAGTGATATTAAAGAATCGTGATTCCGTAAGTAGGTCACCCGAGGCCGATAACATCAACACACGTCGCGGAGCTCGGAATGCTAGCGTTTGCAGTTTTCCTTCGCCAACTGTTGCGGTGTGTGATGCACCGCGTCCCACCGCCGCCGCTGCCGCCCGCTCCCCCGATACGAAGATGACGTCAACTCCCCGCGCTTACGCCATCGCCGCCCGTGCCGTTTCGCAAACTCAGCGGCAAACTAGTAAGGGGAAAAAACAAAGCCTATGTGAGATTGTTCCCAGGGCTGAGCCACTGTGTCCTCAACAGGACATGAAGCAGTGCGACGAGGAGGGCTTCACCAAGGTGGAGAAAAAGAAGAGGAAAAAGCCCGCCAGCCGCAATCTTTGCGGTACCGCACAGACCGGACCATGCCAGCTACGTGTAGAAACACCATCGACGCAGCTGTATGTGTCCCGATTGCACTGGACTACAAAGGCAGAGGATCTTGTGGAATACGTGCGCGGGAAGACAAAGTTCACCCTTAGGGTTGAGCGGTTGGAGTCTCGCCATAAGGTGAATTTTAATTCATTTGTGATGAGAGTTCCAACCCACCAGCTATCGACTTTTTTAAGGGAAGAATTTTGGCCGGTGGGCGTCGTATTTCGGAAGTTCCGAGGTCAGTTGTCGAATGCAACGAGATACACGTCGCCGACTGAACGTGTAATTAAATTAGTTTAGTATTATATTTTATATGTATGTTAGTTTTAAGGTATTTATCTATGGACTTATGTTTATTATTAGTTGTAAACATGTTTAGTCTGAAATAAATGATTTTTATTTTTATTTTTTATTTTATTTATAAAATACGAAAAATACTTTTTTTTCTTCTAAATACTTTATTTTTTTCTTAACCAAACATTGTCAAAAAAAAGTTGGCAACCCTAGGTACAGGCGACCTGAAATATAGGTAGATGGCGCAGCATATACTATATACCTACACAATTATACAATACAAACATACATAAACATATACACACATAATTATACATACACTACATAAACTACATAAATATATAAATGTACTTATAATGAAAAAGCAGTCAGTGACAAACAAAGAAACTAAAATAAAGAACTTAAATAGAGATAAATGACATATAGTGAATTTTAACAAGATTTTTAAAAGTGACAATAGATTGCGCGTTACGGATTAGTTAGTCATTAGTAATTTATTCCTTGAACAATATACATTGTGGAAAGTTAACGGCAGAGCATTCCAAAGCCTTATGGACTGCACAGTGAATGATTTTGTATAATATTGAGAAGAGTGTGATGGTGTTACCAGACGAAGGGAAAGGGTGCTGCGCATAGCACGCTCCAGGGGCCTTACCACAAGCTCTAAACAGAGGAATGGAACTATGACGGTTGCGTATTTATCAATGAATTTCATTCATAAATTCGCAACCATGATGGTTCCATTCCTGCGTTTAGAGCTTGTGGTAAGGCCCCTAGACATCGCTGTGAAACAAGAATCGCTCATTTATATAACCAGGAGTAGCAGGACTAGTACCAGTTATACTACGTCGGGTGGGAAATAAGCCGGCTTTATGTAAATCTGTTACTGCAGCCATATGAACGCTCACAAGATAAAATATCGATCGTGCGCTGCCAACTCATTAACTCCTTCCATCCTGGAGACCTCACTCACTCGCAGAAACACAATATCTCTCAAAGGAATTGTTACTTGGCTGTGGTATTCTGTGAGGTGGAGGTACCTCCCCAGTCGGGCAGCTTCCAAATTACGCTATGCCCTACCTCTCTTTTCGCCATAGCCTCGTTTGTCAGTCAGCAGGGTGGGAATTTGAAATAAATAACATAAATTTAACAAAAAAAAACGACTCAAAACATTACTTTACATTTATGTATGTAGATATAGGCTGATGATAATGATAAAAAAAATATGGGTCCAAACTGGATAATAGCCTTTCAAAAAAAAAAGTTTTTTTTCAAATCGTTTTATAAATCACGGAGTAATTAAGTAACAAAAAAAAAAATACAGCCGAATTGAGAACCTCCTCCTTTTTTGGAGTCGGTTAACAAGCACGAATGCATGCAATGCAATGAATGAAATATTCGAATAATGGAAGGAATGAGATGAGAGAGAGGAAGGAAATAGCGTGGGGAAATAGCGTTGTGGGGAAATAGCGTGGACGCCGACCACCTATTTATTCTCCAAAAAAAATGCATTAGAATAATAGTTCAAATAGATAATAGACAAAGTTGTAAACCGCATTTTATTAGATTAAATTTATTAACATTGACATCTATATACATACTTGACATATCTACGTTCGTTTATAAAAATATTAATTTGTTTAAAAAGGTTAAGGATACACATAATGTAAATACTCGCCACAAGGACAGACTTTACCTACCATCTTCTAGAATAAAGATGCTCAACTGTAGCCCGTACTATATGGCAGTAAAAATATATAACAAATTGCCATTGGATATAAAAAACCAAAATAACAATTTATTTAGTAAAAAACTAAAACAATATTTATCACAAAAATGCTTTTATACATTGGGCGAATATTTTAACACCTAAAGCCCAGTCTTTATGTACCTCTGCCACATGTTACTGCGGTGATACGAGCTGGTTTCTGCCAACACTCACTCGTATAATCGTCGGTATAATATAGTTATGTGATATATATTTTCTACGGATTATATATGTTAAAAATGTAATAATGATAATAATAGTAATGTGATGATAATAATAATATTGTAAATATAATATTGTACTCAATAATAATAAGATCTAATAATGTATTAATTAATTCATTTCTGTCATTAATTTTATTGAAATCAATGTATAAATGTAAGACTGTTGCAACGCCCTTGCAGGGCTCATGTAAGGATCCTGTTTTTTCTTAAGATCAATGTATTTACCACATGAAAGCAATAAATAAATATGAATATGAAAATATGAATAAGGAGATAATCAAAAATTTTTTTTTTCTCTAATAGAACATAAAAAAATTGCGAAATTGTTCCATCCGCTCACGCGTGATGCGATGACCAAGGAAAATGGAGATTCACTTTATTGAGTGGAGCAAGCGGAATGCTTATTTTATACGCCGAAAAGCCATTCTTGGAAATGAATAGGCTCCAAAACCACTAAACCG
Organism: Hypsopygia costalis; assembly: GCA_937001555.2. Lineage (NCBI taxonomy): Eukaryota > Metazoa > Arthropoda > Insecta > Lepidoptera > Pyralidae > Hypsopygia > Hypsopygia costalis. Next base: position 6,048,659 of record OW443355.2, read on the forward strand.
ATTTTGATGAAACTTGTCACAATTAAAGACCTAGACATGCTTGAGGTTTGTGTCGTAAATAAATTGAGATCGATCGTGTCCTTGAGGAATGATCATCAAATACATTTTCCATTAAAAGCAATGGAAAACATACACTCAGCGAATCTACTCGCTCCAATCAATCTCGATTTCGGCCCCGTGGGCTAGAATCCAGCCTAGTATATAATCTATTTATTCTATAGGTATTATGTATGTAAACAGAAAACTTGGTTTTATAACCAAGTTTTTTCTTTACATCTAATATTTGTTTATTTTATTATTACGTATCACAGTATCTAACCATAATATTCTCAAGAAAAACAACCAAATGTTTGTTCAATTGTGCAATAAATTACTTTAATAATACGTACGCAATTAATTCGATTGTTCAGTTGCTTATTGGCTCGGACCGAAGACCGTTGCTTTGAGCATGGCCGCTCTTACGTTTATACTTCTCTGTGCCTTAAATGTGAGTATTTTTAGTCTGTATACATTTAAAGATGCAGTACGAGCACACAGGTACGTCACTATTGACGTTGACTGTTCATGTAAGGTCGACCTTATACACAATGGTTGATTGCCCGAACAAAGGCGATCAAAAATATAAAAGTTTTTAATTGCTTTTATATTTTTATGGTTAAGTGAGTTAAAATATAAGATCAATACATAAGTATTATGGTTGATTATATAAAATACTAGTTCACACACGTTGTCATGTCTTCTTATCAATAAATATTGAATTCGAGTTGGTTTCGCGCAATTTGTCAAATGGCTGACAGTTTTGTCAAACGACATAAAGTTACAATAGGAAAGTTAATATCGTCCTTCAGTTTTCTTAATTTTTTCCGCACAACTTTCATATTTTTTCTTTCATACGAACCTTCTCCTGACATTAACAAATCACTACATAGTATAAAACAAAGTCGCTTTCTCTGTCCCTATGTCCCTTTGTATGCTTAAATCTTTGAAACTACGCAACGGATTATGATGCGGTTTTTTTTAATAGATAGAGTGATTTAACTGGAAAGTCTATATGTATAATATATGCATAACATAGTAGAAAAACACTGATAATTTAGAGGTTTCTAATGTGATGTCGTAAATAAACACATTTTTTTGCTCTTTCATTGCAAACGCTGGCTGAACCCAACGAGATAAATCAAAATAATGTAGTACAGTATTGTTCAGCTACAAAAAAGTTCGCGATGGTATATGTCTATCTCTTAGTGGTAACACACAATAACCGTTATTTTATCCTTTGCTTTTTACAAGAAATAATGCCTTATTTACGAAGCGATTTTAAGCAATACAGAATTAATCCTTATCCAATTAAGTACCTTAAATACATTGCGCATTTAATATAGATCAATATGGCCCTTCACAGCATGTAATTTAAATGAATAGTTTAGAAGATATTACACATTTAAAATGCAGGGACATAACGGCTGTGGCGGTACCGGCCGCGGAGCCGGCGGCGGCGTGTGCCTATAACTGGGGAAGGACTGGATAGGACAAAGCGCAAAGACCTTCTGTAGTACATTTAGTATCAGCATTGCACCCGTGCGAAGCCGGGGCGGGTCGCTAGTACAATATAAAAAGAAATAGTGAAATCGGTCCAGCTGTTACGCGTGATGTCGTGACCAAGGGAAATAGGGATTTATTTTTATAAGATACTAGCTGTAGCTGTCCCGGCAAACTTCGTATCGCATTTATATATTTTTACGTTAGTTCTTCCGATGAGTTAAACCAACACCCGTGTCACAAGTCTCGGGATCTGCTTGGGGTTTCTCTGTCTGCTACACGACGGACCCGGCACCCGCACGGTGAATCCATGGAAAACTAAGAAGTTCGTCTCATCTATCCTATCTCTCAAGTTGGATCAAATTGCACACACTGTGCAAAATTTTATTGAAATCGGTTCAGTAGATTAAGATTCCATCGCGGACAAGCAACGTGACACGAAATCTTTATATACTATACTAGCGGCCGCCCGCGACTTCGTACGCGTGGAGTTAGTTATTTGCAAATAATTTTTAATTACATTCGAAAAAGCTAAATGCCTAATAAAAGGAAAAAATAAAAAAGTTAAAAACAATCAATATCTAGACGAATTTTTAGAATCAATGAAGTCGACGCATATTATTTTTTAAAACCTCTTTGTAAAACCTAAAGTACTTTTTATTGTTATAATAATACATCCCTCCTTATAATAGTAAGTATGTAGTTGTTTTCAATATTTTTTATACTTAAATATCATTTAAAATCCTTCTGCCATAATTACTTTAACTTCAATAACATTGGATTTTCATACAAAGTTCCAACTCTCGTTTTAACTCCAAAAAGGGGTTGATTTCTAAAGATACATTATTAGTACACCTCCACACCATCTATAGAGCATACATTTTAAAATTCAAGTCTCTTACTTCAAAAACATAGAACTTTGATACAAATTTCCAACCCCCGTTTTAACCCCAAAAAGGGGTTGATTTCTAAAGATAATTTATTAGTACACCTCCACACCATCTATAGAGCATACATTTTAAATTTCAAGTTTCATAATTTAAAAACATAGAACTTTCATACAAACTTCCAACCCCCGTTTTAACCCCAAAAAGGGGATGATTTCTATAGATACATTATTAGCACACCTCCACACCATCTATAGAACATACATTTTCAATTTCAAGTCTGTTGCGTCAAAAACATAGAACTTTCATACAAACTTCCAACCCCCGTTTTAACCCCATAAAAGGGTTGATTTCTGAAGATACATTATTAGTACACCTCCACACTATCTATAGAGCATGCATTTTAAATTTCAAGTCTCTTACTTCAAAAACGTTGAACTTTCATACAAACTTCCAATCCCTGTTTTAACCCCAAAAAGGGGTTGATTTCTAAAGATACATTATTAGCACATCTCAACACCATCTATAGAGCATACATTTTAAATTTCAAGTCTCTTGCGTCAAAAACATAGAACTTTCATACAAACTTCCAACCCCCGTTTTAACCCCAAAAAGGGGTTGATTTCCAAAGATACATTATTAGTACACCTCCACATCATCTATAGAGCATGCATTTTAAATTTCAAGTCTCTTACTTCAAAAACGTAGAACTTTCATAGAAAATTCCAACCGCCGCTTTAACCCCAAAAAGGGGTTGATTTCCAAAGATACATTATTAGTACACCTCCACACCATCTATAGAGCATACATTTTAAATTTCAAGTCTCTTACTTCAAAAACGTAGAACTTTCATACAAACTTCCAACCCCCGTTTTAACTTCAAAAAGGGGTTGATTTCCAAAGATACATTATTAGTACACCTCCACACCATCTATAGAGCATGCATTTTAAATTTCAAGTCATTTACTTCAAAAACATAGAACTTTCATACAAACTTCCAATCCCCATTCTACCCCCTTAGGGGTGGAGTATCGTAAAATCCGTTCTTAGCGGATGTCTACACCCTATAAGGAACCTACTTGCCAAATTTCAAGTTTGTAGGTGTTATAGTTTCTGAGATTTCGTGATGAGTGAGTGAGTGATTTACTCTTTTATATATATAGATAAGATGTCATAGTGGAATATACTCTAAATCACTTCGATTGAGGGGAAGCCCGTATCCCAGCAGTGAGATGAATAAGGGTTGACGATGAAGAAGATGGAAAATATATCTTCAAAATAGAGAGTAAATCCAACACAATTTTATCTACATTTTTCATTTCAAGTCAATTTACTTACTTTATTTATTTAATAGAAAAATATTGGTTATCTGTAAAGTCGATTTGCGAACGATAACGTTACAAGAAACATCGGCCGATGGACTGGAAGAGAGGTAGATACGTCACAAGCCGAACGTTTAGGCCGATCGTGCCACTCTATGGCTTGTTCCGCGCTCTCGCTTGACCGGTCGGCTCAGGCGGAACATGACAATGAGTCATGCTTTTTCCTACGTGCAGCCGGCGTTCATCTATTTATAAAACGATATCACGTCAAAAGTTCCTGGGTCACCGAGTTCATTCGGCATTTATTCGAAAAATACAATTTTACTTAGACATAACATTTTAAGCACCGTAGCATACCCTTTAGACACATATTGACCAATAAACGTCACAAAATAAAATATCGAATGGGCGCTGCCAACGCATTAACTCCTTCCATCCTGGTAACCTCACTCACTCGCAGAAACACAATAACCGTCAAAGGAATTGTTATTTGGCCGCGGTATTCTGTGAGGTGGAGGTACTTTCCCGGTCGGGCAGAGAGTCGTTTGTCAGTCAGCAGGGTGGGAATTTGAAATACATAATTTTAACAAAAAAAACCCGACTCCAAACATTACTCTACATTTATGTACATGTAGATATAGGCTGATGATGATGATGATGATGATGATGAAAAAAAATATGGGACCAATCTGGAAGTATAGTCACATAATGAATTAGAATATGATTTTTTTACTACCCGGTGCCATGACCTACTGTGCAGAAACTTGGACTTTGAACACGGGGCAGGTCCATAAATTGAAAGTGCGCAGCGAACGATGGAGAGAGCTTTGCTCGGCATTTGTCTACGGGACCGAATCCGCAACGAAGAAATTCGACGGCGAACCAACATTATCGGCATAGCTAGCTAGCATATCGACATTAACGACCCCGGGGGTCGAATGGCTTACCATGTCCACTTTGACTCCGGGGTCGCGGGTTCGATCCCCGCACAAGGCAAATATTTGTGTGCATGAACATGTCTGTTCGCCTTGGTCTGGATGTTTTCTATGTATTATATGTATGTATTTACAAAAAAAATGTATTTAAGAGCCATATTACATTTTGACTGTGATTTTTGAGTAAAATGGCCAATTTTGGCGTTCTTGATCTCGGAAACAAAAATACATTAACAATGTTGACTTATTGAATAGTACAGAATAGCTATTGGCATAGTACGTAGCGGCCTCGCTTTTTGTAAATTTTGCTTAACTTTTTAAATAAACCCAAAATTGCATAGAAAGATTTTCATAAAATGCGCGCATTCACTATTTTGAGCTCCTGGATTGTACTACTGTTCCAAACAAATGAAATAAAAAAAATAGGATGTTATTTGTTATATAGTCGTATAGTACATAGCGGCCTCGGAATTTTGAAATATCATTGATTGATATCTATATTAAATAGAAAAAAAACATTCTTTTAACTAAAAAAACTTCGAAAATCGCTTTAAGTAAACTGTCATTTTCTTGAATAAACGATAATATTATTGAGCAAAATTTATACGAGAATAATTGTTACTTCATGTAGAATTAACTTTGTAGCATGAATTTATTATCTTATTTCAATAAAAACGATAAATATAACTTCAAAATTACTACAAAAAACGATGCACCGGCGGCCTTCGCGGGTTTAGTACTGCGCGAGAGCTCGTCAGCGTGCAAATGTAATAGGGCTCTTAAGTATAATATAAGTTATCTAGTACCCATAGCACAAGCTTAGCGCTTAATTTGGGACTAGATGGCGTTGTGTAAATTGTCATGAAATATTTATTTATAGCTCTCAAAGTCAGCAAGCTGAAGTAGCAGTAGGCTAGCCACATCTGCCGAGTCAGCGATGGCAGATGGGGGAGGGAAGTCCTAGAGTGGAGACCTCGTATGGGGCGACGAAGCTTAGAGCGCCAGCCCTCTAGATGGAGCAATGACCTCACGGCCTCAGCCGGAAATGGCTGGATCCGGAAAGCGAAGCGAAGGCCCACGTATGGTGGAAGGCATTAGGAAAGGCCTATGTCCAGCAGTGGATAGATACAGGCTGATGATGATGATGATGATTTTTACTACCACAGTATAAGTAATAGTACTATGTAGTCCTACCTAATGAATTTCTGTTTGTTTCAGATATTGCAAAATGTATTGGCTCATTCAAATACAGGTATGTACAACTCCTTCTATGTTTGTATCGTTTGGGGTATAAGTAATGGCGGATTTGCCTTAAGGCCAACTAGGCCCACGCCTAGGGCGGCCAAATGTTAGGGGCGGACGGAGCAGGGTATTACCGAAGGGTAATTCTTACAAATTACAGACTGCTATGGCGGTTTTGCAGAGAAGTATTAAAGAACCAAGATATTATATAATAAGGAATAAGGAGTCAGCTAATGAGAATCAAGATACGACCTAAGGCGACCACGATACTACCTAGGGCGGCGAAGACACAGCCTAGGGCGGCCAAAACTACAAATCTGCCTCTGGGTATAAGTGGTTCATCAACATCTTTGAACCAAAGCCAACCTCACCTGCATGTGGTTGCCTGACTGACAAACGACGCTGTTGCGAAAAGAGAGGTAGGGCATAGCATATTTTTAGCTGCCCGACTGGGGAAGTACCTCCACCTCACAGAATACCGCAGCCAAATAATTCCCTTGAAGGTTGTTGTGTTCCTGCGAGTGAGTGAGTTCACCAGAAAAAAAGCATGCTGCACGTCCGATGTTTTTTATAGCTTATTTTGAAAAATACTATATTTCGCCGAAGAAATGTTGGCAACCCTAGCTTTGACCCAGCAAATACTTGCAATAAATAGAAATAGGTACTTCTATATATTAATATAATTTCTCTTTCACAGAAGGTACTACATATAATTCCAAACATTGCATCAAAATTACTCCTGAAAAAGAATCAGAAATAAGTACAATTATCGAAAGAATAACGGATGCTCTAAATGATATTACGGTCGAATTCCCACATTATGACATACGACTAATAAAACTTGATATAGAAAGTCATTCAGAAGATGAAGTCGAGGAAAAAGAAACGCAACTACAACTAACAGTGAATGATTGCATTATTGAAGAGAATGCAAGCAATAATACAAACACACAGCCTATTACAGAAGAAGTGGATATAAAATATGAAACACCAGAGGAAAGAAAAGAAAAGAACACAGACAATCAGGCTTCGAAAGATACATGTATACTAGATAATGAATCTGCTTATGAGTTGATGGCAATCCTAAATTATTTGTTTACTTTTAATTTTACTGACCTGGATGACAATTCTGATGGAAATGCAACAGCTATAACTGAAGGTCAAAATAACTCTGCAATTTCAAAATCGGCTGATGACTCTGGATCGAATAACACTAACACAGAAAATTCTACGGTAAACAGTAGCACTCAAGCTGAAAGCAATGAGAAATCCGCTGCAAGCGTTGGAAAAGACAATACATGTGAATGTAACTGTAAAGATGATGCAAAAAATAACAAAGATTCGATAAATAATGCATATATACCTAAAGCCAGTAATACTAATAAAGACGAAGGGGCAATACCAACTAGTACTTCTAAGAAGAAAGATCCAGAGGTAAGGAAATTGGTCTTGACGGAGCTTGGACAAGAAGTCTTAAATCTATCGGATAGAGATCATAAAGAACCATTTATTGTATATGTTCAAGAAGATCAAGGACGATCTGAATACATATTTTTGTAGTAAATTTTATTGTATAGTAAAGTGAGCAGAAATACAACACATTACTCTTTATGCACCAAATATAGGATAACAATACGTACAACAGGCGGCCTTATACAAGAGCGAGATATACAATCTCTTCCAGGCAATCTTTGGGTATAGGAAAAAAAATACATATAACAAGGTAGGTTGAGCAGTAATCAAAATAAAGAAAATTAAAAAAAAAAATACACATTCTTACACATCGTCAGGTCCATTTTAGTCTCCACTACAGGAGCACGACCCTCTCTCGTCCGTCCTAGACGGAAGGAGGCCTACACTCCCCACGCTGGCTAGACGGGTTGGGGAGGCTTAATTCTTACACATATAAACCATTAATTAGATGCAATATAAAGAAAAATTTAAATAAAGTAAATTATGCAATAAACTTACACAGGGAAGGGGAACAAGGACAAATATATTTTCTATACTGATACCATTGAAAGGTAGTATCTTTGACTAGCTTCTTGAAGTTATCAAGCGATCTCAGATGAAATAAAGAAAGACAAATAAAAATGTAGTCAGTCAAGGGTTACATGCGGTTTTCTGTAGATCTCCAGTCTGGTTCAACATGCCCCACATCTCTTTCGCCAGAGCGTCGTTAGCTAGTCAGCAAGGTTAGGAGAGGTTAGTTTTAGTTCTAAAGATGTCGGTAAGACTATTACACCCCAGATATGATCAGATTTTCAGTATTTTTATCGTATCGTACGTGTTATTATAATTAATTAGATTAATTTAATACAATAATTTATACAAGTCAAATTCCAAAAGCTTCTCACTCCTACTAATTTCTTCTGATTAAATTCGTTGTGAGTTCCAAGGCAGCCGTAGTCTTATACCCGGGATTGTAATGGACTTCTCTGTTCATTGCCTTTATTGGCGGTCGCCGCTGTTAATCCTGGCTACACAGGAGACACAGTGGTGGGAATGGGTGGTGGGCCTTCGTCCCGTATCTAATCCATACAATGATAACATTTTCTTGATTAGATTGACTTCCCTCATCTTTCTATTATATTTTTATCGAAACTTGCAAAAACAATCGTTCGTTCTCGGTACAATCTTTGCAATACATTTTGTTGATTTTGTATTTAGATAATCCGTCTGTAGATGTTGTCTCTATCCACTATGTGCACGACAATACCTAGCAAGTATTCTGAATTATGTCAATTATAACAGAAATATTTATATTTTTTCCTAATTAATAAAAAAAATATAAGATACATAGCAACTCGACAAATAATTTTATTAGACGAATTTGTTTCGTATATCAAATGAAATGCAGTGCAGCACACTCAATGCAGAAAATTTAAAGTATTATAGCTTTTTACGTTCAAACTTTCGCGTTGCATGATTTATGAAATATTAGAACGGGAATTAACGGGATCATGCGTAAGGGTATTTACATGCCTTTATTATTGCTTGACGTTTCGACCAGTATGCATCGGCCGTGGTCACAGGCTGACTGTCTCAGCGGTGTCACTCTGTCTCCGTTGTCGAGGTCGATGAATCTTAATCTACCCTCGTGTTGTCCGATATCCATTTAACCGGGGGCCCTACCGGATTGCGAATATCAAACTTCAGCTTAGATTTATAGTATCACACTAATTATAAAGGCGAAAGTTTGTGAGTGAGTGTGTGTGTATGTTTGTTACTTCTTCACGTCTAAACGGCTGGAGAGATTTTAATAAAATTTGGTATGGAGTTAGCTGACACCCTGGATTAACACATAGGCTACGTTTTACTGCGGGGAAATGTCTTATTCCCGTGGGAAATCACAGTAAAGTTTGTATGGGGAAACAAGATTAATTGGATTATTTTATTCGAAACTTAACACGAGTGCTTCTATAGATAAATGAGTCAACACGTGTTTCAGGATTTTTGAAAATTTAATCCCTAAAGGCGCAAAGACAGCATAATCAACTCTCCCGTTCTGTCAGTCATCAAATTTTATAAATTGATCTTTCCGATGCTAAAATTAAAATTATTTTGCTTCTAAAAATGTGAATAGTTGTTATTCACGTCAGCACACAATTTATTTTCCCTAATAAACCCAAGGGCGGATCCAGGGAAGGGTCCCCTGGGCTGCGTATATATACCTATATGGACCACTAATTAAAATTGTTAAACTTAATGTTTTTATATAATTTTTGTGCATTTTGGCAGGTGAATTTTTTCATTTTTAAAAAAATATTAAGCTAAACATGTTTGTCTTTAACTTAAATCTAAGATCTATTTTAGCGATCAAAAAATCAAAAAAGTAATCGCTACGTTTTACTGCGGGGAAATGTCTTATTCCCGTGGGAAATCACAGTAAAGTTTGTATGGGGAAACAAGATTAATTGGATTATTTTATTCGAAACTTAACACGAGTGCTTCTATAGATAAATGAGTCAACACGTGTTTCAGGATTTTTGAAAATTTAATCCCTAAAGGCGCAAAGACAGCATAATCAACTCTCCCGTTCTGTCAGTCATCAAATTTTATAAATTGATCTTTCCGATGCTAAAATTAAAATTATTTTGCTTCTAAAAATGTGAATAGTTGTTATTCACGTCAGCACACAATTTATTTTCCCTAATAAACCCAAGGGCGGATCCAGGGAAGGGTCCCCTGGGCTGCGTATATATACCTATATGGACCTTTTGATAAATTTTTGATAGATTTTTGAAAAAGTGAGTTAACATTCGGCGCTGTGGACAGAGTTACCGCAATTACGTGACGCAGCGCATTGTTGCCCATCTCTACAGCACCGACGGAATATTAAACATAATTGGAATAAAATTAAAGGTACTTTTAATTTTAATTAAAAAAGAAGCCGATATTTCGTGGTACCTGTATTTTTTTCGTACTATTATGTAAGCAGCTATTCATTTATTTCTTTAATTATTTGTGTTATGAAACGTATAGTTCATATTATGACACATTTAAAAATACAAATAGTAAGTAATCTCAAAGTAGTTTTATTTCTATCCCGAATTGGTGCAAATTTCTGCCACCACATGCGCTGTAGATCACTTTACCATCACCATGTTCTGTGCACATAACGAGTTTAAGTGTCGTGACACCTCTGCGGAACGTACGGCGCCGAACGTTCGGTTGAATACGCTCGCAGTGTTTTTGAAGTCCCCTATGACACATCAGCCGAAATTACGTCGTGTTAGGCGTAGCGCCGAACCTTCTTTCTGGCGTTTATTTCAGCAAAAACGCATTCAATGTATTTTGCATAGCCAGCGAGCGACACATCACATTCGAACGTGTCAACGTTTATAAGCCGACCAAATTTATTTAAATGAATGAGCACATCACAATGCGCTCTCTCATGTTACTGGAGCGACTTAATGGCAGGGTCGCCATGTATCGTTGGGACTGTTGGTAGTAATGCAACCACAGAATGCTGTGCTCGATGGCTAAGACCTAAGAGTAATATAAAACAAAGGGTTAAAACTGAGACAACTTGAATAAAGACTCAGAATTAAATTAAATTACTCTACATATTTGGAGTGTAAGTGGCTCCACAGACGCTTAAGTAATTTAAAAGCATTAAATAATTTAGTATTAAATTGCAGTTTTGTTGCAGTCGTTTACGCCCGTCTCCGAGGTAACACAAATCAGATAATTCTAGAAAAAGAAAAACTTACATAAATTACATTGTTACAAAAATTACAGCTTGTAAGTTACAATTTGCAAGATTATAAATATACAAGAGTGTGTATGTTATAATTTGCGAGTATGTAATTGTGAGAGTGAACGTGTGAGGTTGAAGAAGAGTTTGATTTATTAAATAGTACAAAATAAGATATGGAATTAATTATATCTGTAGTGTCGTTTTGCTGCTTATTTTTACATACAAAAAAAAAACATACATAATAATTATATGTTCAGTAGTACATTCAGTAGTCATGGATAAATAATTATCATGGAATCGTAAAAAGGTATGTTACGCGATCAGTTCTTATGCAGATCGGCGACCTAGCATGACATTGCACCCGTCACTATCACCTGCAACAACATGGCCGATTTTCACAATTACTTAAAGTATTGCTGATGCAGCTCATCATACAGGCAGCGGGTCTACATCGTCGGGCCGGTCACAGAGGCTAGAACTATTGTGATAGTATATTATTATTAAAGCTATTTTAAATAATTTTGATTCTTTTTTCTGCCTCCATCTTGCCAAATTTATAAGTGGTAAGTATGTGTAATTTGGCACTACGTACCTATAACCTAAACCTATAGCAAAACAATAGTAGGATAATTGGACCTTGTTATGCAGAATTTTCTTATCCAACCGACACATTATGGTTCGTGTAGAACAATATTATTTGCTTTGATTTTTATGTCTCATCATCATCATCAGGTCCATTTTAGTCTCCACTACAGGAGCACGATCCTCTATCGTCCGTCCTAGACGGAAGGACGATTTGGCCTACACTCCCCACGCTGGCCAAACGGGTTGGGGAGGCCTGATCGATATTTGATAATGTATTTCCCTTACTAAGTCTAGGTTATAACGCATAGATGTAAAGTTATCGGTACTTTTTTGATGGCAATTTTTCGTTTGAGTGAAAAAGAACAAACTTCAAGAATATGTACTCAATATCTATATTTTTATCAACAAGTTTACAAAATAATTTATCTCCAAATCTAACTTAAAAACTAATAACAGATACATAAAACACTCAGCAACAAAATCTATCACTCATTATCATCACTATCCTCAGATGAATCCAATGAATAGTCACGATGATGATGAGTGGCAGAACTATGAAAACTATGAAAAAGATTTCGTTCCTTACAGCTACGTTGAATCTATTCGGAGATCGTATTGTTTCTGTTGTATTCACGAAATCTTCTGCAGTCCTTAGTCCGATTCTCTGATGCTCCACTTCCGAGTTTGCATATAGTTATGGGTACTTGATTTACTGTCAACATAGTATGCAAAAGCTTCCTCGCTTATCAAACATCTGTGGGCACTTGTGTGTCTTGGGTATAGAAAGTCATTAGTTAAGACGTACTTTAATTTGACGTGCTAAATTTCTCTAACCCGACAATCGCATTGACACCTCAGCAGCGTAAGTTAATTCACTAGAGACAAATCCAACCGGGACCTGGACCACCAACTAAAGAGTTTGAAGATTCCAGTCTCAAAACACAAAGACGTCGCGTAGATGAGCTCTTACAGTCCATGGACTGTAAGAACTCTTTAGTTGGTTGTCCAGGTTCCGGTTGGAAGTTTGAAGATTCCAGTCTCAAAACAAAAAGTCGTCGCGTAGATGAGCTCTTACAGTCCAGCTCTTACAGTCCATGGACTGTAAGAGCTCATCTACGCGACGTCTTTTTGTTTTGAGACTGGAATCTTCAAATTCTTTAGTTGGTTGTCCAGGTCCCGGTTGGATTTGTATCGATGTCCTTGGCATGGAGAAATAAAAGGACATTTAAAATATATAAATAAAAGGTGTTGAATAGATATGTCAACACCCTTAAGCAACGTCGAATACGTCACTAGGAAGCGCCGTCGGCTTCTTCCACAGCTGCACTATTTTTTAGAGATTTTAATGAATATTTGGAGATGATAACCTTGACGTCCCTCACAGATTGCTCCGAAATACCATCAAAAACAGGTCTCAAAGATACAAGCCGATAAAGCTCCTCATTCCGCGTTTATTTCGGGTGTTTCAGCCATTCTTCGAAAAAAATCTATTTCCGAAATGATGAAAACTGATAAAAGAAAAAAATTATTAATTCGCAATATTTATTTTAAGAACTAGTACATACATACTTGGAAAATCATATATGATAGATTTTACGGAGTGGACATGAGTGTACATGTAATTTTTCGTCCATTGAATTAAAAAATGTTTCAAATCAAATCAAAATATCTTTATTCCTTGGACTTTATAAAGCACTTAGAAACGTCATACAAATTAAATATAAGAACATGTATTTAAATCATTACGACTCTAAATCCGCAGAGCTTAGATTCACTTTCATCACACTATCTTGAATGTGAAAGTGAATTTAAGTGCCAGTTCCGGCGACGAGGCTTCTTGAGAAGAAAAAGGCAAGAAACTCAAGGCCGACTCTTTTAATTGCTGTTCACGCGTGATGCCGTAACCATGGGAAATAGGGACACCGAGTAGTCCATGGAAGTTCTTTAGTTAGTGCCTTTTATATTTCATTATTAACCTGAAAGGCAAGTAATATGTCTTATTCATTTTTATATTTATAAATTGATAAACGCTCATATATTTAAATTTTAGACAAATAGAATTTACATAATTAATAACAATTTATGTACCTCTAAAGAATAATAATAATATGTATTAAAAACAAACTTACAATAAAAAAGTTTCAGTTAACCCTCTTCCCTGGGGCATAGTGCCCATTACGCTGGCGGCGTTACCTCGCTGGATCGCAAGGCTTAGCCGCTGAGCGAAATAGGCACCAGCTTTAAAGTCGCCAGAGGCGTGGACCAGTCTGGTGGAGATGTCCTTCACGAAAGCTTTCAAGTCGGACGACCATGGACCGAGCGTTTCCACTGCAAGCGCCGCAAATTCGTGATGCTGAGCTAAGCATGCGTATTTGCGGCGCTTGAGGAACTGGGCTTGTTCGGCAGCTCCTCCTGCTCTGACGGCAGAAATCTGAACGTTGGACGGGGCCAGTGTATCAGTATAAACGCTTATTATAATATAAATAGTTGTTTCGGCCAACTTGCCAGAATATTATAAATATTTAAAAAAAATGGAAAAATTCACCTTCCCGCGTAGGTGGGATTTGAACCCACGACCTCTCGATTACCGGTCAAGTGCTATTCCAACTGAGCTACCAGGAAGGTTTGTATTGGTGACGAATTTTTGCATTTCATATTTTACTGCGTGAGTCACAGTGTGGCGTAATCGAGAGGGTTCAAACCTCCACCTAGGTGGGGGACGTGAATTTTTCCTTTTTTTTTAAATATTATTTTAAGATAAACGCTTACTAAAATACGTAATATCAGTGTTTATTCTTGTATCTTATTTCTTTGAAAACTCTTGAAATGCGCACTTGCAAAACTAGAACAAACTTTGTAGCGGCATAAATAACATATATTGACATGAAAAATATTTAAATTGGTAATGCGCAGAACCTGAACAAACGTAATGTTGATGTATTGTTCGAAACTACACACTAACAACATTTAAACTACATATATTGTAAACTGTAACATTTGTATAAACACATTAATATTTTTAATTGTTTAATTGATAAACAATGTGACAATGGTGAAATGTATAATTGTAACCCCCACCCCTCTTTAACTCTCTTACCTTCTCTCACTTCATACATCTTCCTATTCATTTTACATCATCATCATCATCATTTCCTTACTACTATTTTCTCACTACCTTTCTTCTTCTTTCGCTCACATTAGTACGTCAAATCTATCACACCACATATACCTAACCAAACTACATAAATCTGATATACATCTCCCTACAATTAATACTCTTACACCTTAAATTCAAACCAAAACTTATGTTGTTGTTGTCGGAATAGGATGAATCAACCTGATGGTAAGCTATACTACTATATAATGGCCATGTGATCGTGTCTAGTGTCCTACATTGTACCGTAATTTCCCCAGATACTTTTACACGCAGAATAATGACTGATTAAACTCCTATCACCCCTACGACTTATATATACTCATTGAATTAGTTGTATCACCTAATATCCACTATAAGATAAAACTATGTGGTTGAAATTATATTAACTAATGACCTGAATATTAATTAGTATCTCTTATAATGATAATGATTCTTTTAGTTATTATTTCCAGTATCAACTTTGTTATAATAGTAAACCAATATTGAACTTAAATTAATGAGAAACACTTTGCCATAATGGAAAGACTTTTAGACATTAAGTTTTAGTGATAAAACAATATGATATATAACACTTATGTCAACTGATTAACATATTCAAGGTTAAAGCTTTTAAACATTATTTCTTTTGTGGCAATTGACTAGCTCCATCTCCCGCTAGATCACGTAAGAACCAGCCATCTCAAGTTCTTCCCGGCCACTTAGATTGAGCAGAGTTTACTTTACAGAAGTTTCACCTAACTTCTCTAGAAACAAATAACTAGAGGCCGTCTCTTACCTCACAGTTTTCTATTACTTTTTAACCTTGATTTCTTTGGTGATTTTAACCTAGTCTTAAATTAAATAAATATGCTCAATCTTTTATTTACTGAAGCTACATTATTATTACATTATATTCTTTACTTGAGACGTTTATAGAAATTTCTCAAAAGAACCTTAGGAAACTTATAAATTCCTTCGGCAAATAAATTCATTAACTGGCAAAATTAATTTCTGCATTGATTCTAGATATGAAACCAATAACTCTCTTTAGTCTATCTTTCAAACTAAATTAATTCATTCTTATTTAAACTCAAATCATTTGAATTTAGATTATCTACTGTAATCACTGATTCCTTACAAACAACCCTAATCTAGTGTGCGACTGTTTAGTAATCTTGTTACTTCATAAATCACAACACTCATATATTTATACACATATAGCTATAATCAAACTTTGTATTCTTGATAAAAGTAACACATGCAAATTATTTAGCAATAATCTTTACTAGATATAGATTCTCATCTATTGGAATATACCCTAATTTCAACATTCTTTGCTCAGCTGAAATTTCAAGAAATCTATTTCCTGTAATGTATCATCATTCACTATTTTGAAATATGAGAAGTCATTATAATACAGTCAATAAAAGATGTTTTGATCACTCACCGAGAAAAATCTTCAAATTTACTGGATAGAAGACCTTACCTTTCAACTCTGCTAATTCACACAAATTAATCACTTTCGCGATAAGTTACTATGAGATTCTTACAAATCAGTGAAAAACCCAATTAGTTTAATAAATATAATTTCATTCCTTATTTATAGGAAACGAAAGAATCAGGTTATGTTGTAAACTATAACATTTTGAAGATGGGATGTACAACGCTTTTTATTCACATTGAAATCATCCATAAGTACGTATTGTTACTTTTGATGTCAAGCTTCAACATTCGCCTTGTAATTTCAAAGTGATTTTAAATATGATTGTTCAAATTGGGCACTTCTACTTTTCAATCTAACAATCTCACAAACCTTTTTGTATAATTAAGGCATCTATCAACCGTAAATCAATTTGATTACTCAAATAAATAATATCTCTCAAACCTTTCTCAGCAATATTTAAACAAGTGAAAATCTAATTTTAAAATACTAAAATAAATTTAACACTGTCCCGGTATTATAATACATATTTACGGAAATATGCTAATTATTATCTCCTTACTCGCGAATACTAATAAATCGAATCATCCCGCTTAAAACTCGCGTTTTTCCTTTTATAGTCACAAGCCCCGCCCACTTTTGAATTTAGTGAAGTGACATACCTAATTTTTAACCATAAAATCTAATTCTCCTAGTTTAATCGAGTAATCTATTTGTATCAATTTATCTAACTAATTTTTACCATATAAATTGTTTCATGTTTAATCTTAAGTACATCGAAAACACTTGATTCTTCCTAAAATTATTCGAATCTTTCTATAAAGATAATTAAATCATTTTAGTTTCACATTTTTACCTTTATTTCACATAATTTTTATCTTCAAACCTCAAATTAATCTAATTTTATACCTATATTGATCACACTACAACTTCCATTCACTAATTTTAATAGTTATAAAGAAAATATAAGATTTTCAATCTTAAACTTTATTCGTGTTTTCTTACAATTCACTCCTTGAATCAATTCACCCGATTAATTATGAACGCCATTAATATCAACCAACGCTTATTATATCTAAATTCCCTTAAATATTGGATACGATATCATTACATACTAATATATCATCAAATTAATCGATATTAGCACAATCGATTCCCCATTTATTTATCAGAATTTTCCCGCCATTTTGCATAGCAACATAATTTTTCCACGTCCCTTCCCTATCGATAGACGCTATGTCCCCAACCAATCAGAGACCTTATAAATGTCCAAATTGTCCACAGATTTTTCTAAGAATTCCACACACCTGTTAGCACACCTGCACATAAGGTCGCCCTATAGACTTTTATTTGATGAATTAGGTCAATCACAAACTGATCTTAGATATTTTATCTAAATTTCAAAGTTCTCATGCTAACTAACGCTATTAATCGTATGGGTTAGTTACATAATGTCTTGAAATGTATAATAAATATATATATATATTTATATATATATATATATATATATATATATATATATATATATATATTTAATGTCTTATATTGTGTATATACGTAGTATAGTAGGACTTTTACATATTTCTATACTAATATAATAAGGCTGAAGAGTTTGTTTGGTTGAACGCGCTTATCTCAGGAACTACTCATTTGAATTGAAAAAATATTTTAGTGTTAGATAGCCTATTTTTTGAGGAAGGCTATAGGCTATATAACATCACACTATCGCTAATAGGAACGGAGTACCAATGAAAAATGTTGCAAAAATGGGGAAAAAATATTCATTTTCAGAGTTTCCGTTGCGTGCGCTGCGTACGCGGTTCAAGTTACGCAACAATTATATACGACGAAATTATTTATATTAAAAAGTTCTAAAAAAATCCGTGACAGCATGCATGTGTCTATCTTACAATATTGGCTCACTATAACCTTTCAAATGGTAAGTTACGCTTCACTCTCAACGCTCTGTCACACGCAGACGAAGTTGCGCGAGTCAGCTAGGCGAGAAATAAATCAACTCATTCGTAAAACAGAATCCGCTGTGATCATGAAACAAAAACGAGTTAAGCTAGCTTATTTATTTATTTATATTCATCTTTATTATTAAACACGAAATTACGTTACATCAACTTAAATACTTAAAAATAAACAATAATAATAATACTAAAAACAAACTTACAATAAAAAAGATTCAGTTAACCCTCTTCCCTGGGGCATAGTGCCCATAACGCTGGCGGCGTTAGCTCGCTGGATCGCAAGGCTTAGCCGCTGAGCGAAATAGGCACCAGCTTTAAAGTCGCCAAATTTGTTTTTTGAATGTGTTTGAATGTTTTTTGAATGTGTTTGAATGTTTTTTGAATGTGTTTGGAAGGTGAATTTTCCATTTCTTTTTTAATTATTTATAATATTCTGGCAAGTTGGCCAAAACATTATTTATCTTTAGAAATACATTTTTAAAATTATCTTATCTCATTTATCTTCTGATTCTTCTTCGTAGTCGTTCACTCTTGACAGAGTGGTCGTGGTCACTTATTGTCGCTCTCCATGACGGTTGCTGCTCCCGCAATCCTTCTTCACCAATCTCTGTCGGTGGCTTGCGAGCTCATTCTGTCACTGACGTTTTGGTGACAGATTCTATTAAGTCGGTCCATCTGGTTGGCGATCGACCGCGCGCTGCACTACCAATCTCTCCATATCTTCCGATATTTAAAACTAGCTTTCGCCCGCGGCTTCGCTCGCGTGATATTCGGGGCAAACACGAGTTTACTCATTAATCAATGGAAGTACTCGTGTAAAATTTAAGATAAAATAAATCTACTAATCTCGTTTTCCCATACAAACTTTGGACCTCCGTTTCACCCTCTAAGAGGTAAAATTTGAACCTTTTTAAGTAATTCGTGTCCACTAGGTTATATTTTCAATTCGATGCCATTGTCGTAATTAATATCACAGAAAACCATAGAATCAACACCATCTACCCTTAGGATTGAAATTTTGTTTCCATATTTGTGACTTACTTCGGAAGTTAGTCATCATCATCCAAGCGTTAAGTTCCGGTTGCATCCTAAGCTTGCGCTTCAGAGCAAAATTAGTCCCAAATAAATATGGAAACAAAAATTCAATCCTAAGGGTAGGAAAACAGGGGATGATTGATTGTTCACTCACTGATTGTGATGTATGACCACGCATAACTTTTCACACAGTAGTCCGATTTTGATAATTATTTTTTATTGGAAAGGGTAGTTAGTCCCCGAAGTTAGTCCCAAATAAATTTGGAAATTCAACCCTAAGGGTAGGTAAACAGATGATCTATAGTTCATTCGCAGATTTTAATTCTGAGTTATGTATTACAAAAAAGAAACAAGTTTGGGGTGCAAGTGGTTCATCAACATCTTTGAACCAAAGCCAACTTCACCTGCACGTGGTGCACCCTGCTGACTGACAAACGAAGCTCTGGCGAAAAGAGAGGTAGGGAGCGTAATTGTAAGCTACCGGACTGGAATATGTTACCTCCACCTCACAGAATACCGCAGCCAAATAACAATTTCCTTGAGGGTTGTTGTGTTCCTGCGAGTGAGTGAGATCACCAGAAAGGAAGGAGATGCTGCGTCGGCAGCGGAGGTGACGGCGCGCGAGCGATATTTTATGTTGCGAGCGTTAATATGGCTACGGTAACCGCTTCACATCAGGCGGGCCGTATGCTTGTCTGCAACCAGACGTAGTATAAAAAAAAACCTCACCAAGAATAAGCTTCAGACAAGCTATTTTAAAAGAAATCAAAAATTAAGCCTGTAGTAATTAGTACATTACGGCCACAAAAAATTATAAAATAAAAACTTTTTAACAAAAAAATTAAACTGCCAAAAAAAATGAAAAGCAAAAAATAATAAACTTTGTTTTATTGACCTTAATAACTAAGTTCTTAAACTAATTTAACCCAGAGATTCTATTTTTTTCTAAGTTTTATTTATTGTAAAATCTCTCGAGAAGCTTTACACGTTGCGCTCTGTACCGTTATTATTACAACCGCTGTAGATGTGAGCGAAAAGCTTCATGAGTTCTCGACTTTACCTTCAATTCATACTTTTCTCATTCTATATCTCGGCCGCACACACGAAATTAATAAGTATAGAATAAAATATGTTTTGATGGTTGAAGTTCCAATAAGTAAGTATCTAGGTAATTATGTCAATAATTAGAAGTGTTTTGCGTTGAAACAAAAACCATAATCAATATTGACTTGAAGAGACAATGTAAACATTAAAAAGACATGTGGTTCGGTGTTCGTTATTATTGAGGTTAGAAGATGATTTTTCTGTATCTGTTTTTATATTTGTTATTTCAGGTTTCAGCAGTTTTCTATTGATTATTTAAATACTTGATTTCGGCCAAGTTGCCAGAATATTATATGCCTTGTTTAGTAGTGTAATACTTAATAGATAGATGGCGCCACACTCCGACTTCACAGCAGTCAATATATAAATGCAAAAATTCGCCACCATCACAACCCTTGCTGGTAGCTTGGTTGGAAAGAAACACTCGACCGGTAATCGAAAGGTCGTGGGTTCGAATCCACTTAGGCGGGGGAGGCGAATTTTCTATTTTTAAAATACTTATAGTTTCCTATCGATTTGACGGAGTTTAAATTGTGCAGAAATGTCATTCTGCACATTTTCCTACAGTTGTTGCCCTACTAACAATTCAACCCGGTTAACCGAAAACCAAATAACCGACAGGGTTGTTTCTGAGCAAAAACCCGGATTTTCGATTTTTTTCGGATTTTTCTACTATAATAATATTCTTACACAAAAATATTGTTCTTCGCACATACATTTCAGTATAATACAATAATTGCATTAATCTATGGTCTGCAACTAAAGCGTACTGCGTACAACGGACGGCTTGTCCTTCTTGTTCTTGAATGCTTTCTTGACACTATCAGCTACCATTTTGTTTCATTTAGTTTTTCCAACAACCTTTTATGCATCAAATTACGCGCGTCGTAAATTTACCCATCCTTTTGTATTTTTAATATTATAATATGGAATTATAAATTTACTGATTGATTAATAGTAGTTTATGAACATGTTGCATAATAAGGGTTCTTAAAATACGAATGTGATAATAGCACGAGTATTTTAAGACCTAATTATCTGCAGTTTCATACACTACTTTATCTAATCTCATGAAATAGATGATAATAATATTTTAAATAAAACCATGAAGTTAATTTAACAGCTTTATTTCTTACTTTTAAATCCATTTGCAGATCGAGCATGCGTGGTGCGCATGCGCGGCGCCGCGTTCACAGATTATGTAGAATTTTTTTGCAAAGTTACAATGTATTTGCATAACATCCTGCTTAATATAGCTGTACCCAGAGCTGAAGCTGTATCGAAATGGAAAAAAGTTATTTTTCTATACAGTTGTCCATAAAGAGCTGCATCGAAAAGTAACTTTTGAAATTTATTTTGATGGTTTGTGCGTAAAAGATTGACATTAAGATTCTGTGTTTAGTTTTTTGATCTCTAAATTTCAGTATGAGAATCGATAAAAATGTATATGTCTTAGCCGACTAGCTTAATTAACCGTTCAAATAACATGCTAGCATTTTTACTAAATGGTGACGATTAACTAGCTGCATGAATAATATTCAGGCCTCTAATACAACGTTTAATGAACTGGCTGCTTATGTATCTAGGCATTGGAGAAATAACAGTTGGTACTGGGCTAAAGGCCGTCCCCAATGCTTTCCACCAATATGTGATGTGATCACTTTCCGCATACAACTCTTACCAGTCAATTTTTGCTGCCACTTCAGTATACTGACTATGAGACCTATGTATGTAATCTATAAAACTGAAGAAAGTAAATAAGTTACGTTATTTTCAGCATGTTGCGAGTAAACATAACATAACAAACATCGAAAAAAAACCGCAAAAAAAAAAATAACGGTTTATTCGGTTTTTTCAAACTAAAATCCGAATTTTGAACTAAACAATTATTAAAATCACGCTTTGTAATCATATGTACGTATATGGCCCAAAGATCAGAGAGTATAGATTCAAAAGATTAAAGATGAGAGAAGGGCTATAAGAAACACCTGGAAGGAATTTTGAGGATAAAATTTGTTGGTCCGCAAGAGTGTAAAAATGTATAATCAAATTCACTATATCACTGCATAGGGATATTAGCCACTGTATTTTCTTCATTCTACATGATGAGCTTGTCAAATTATGGCTGGTATATATATAAATATAAGTATATAAGTATATAAAGGTGGTCTTTAAATTATATAATAAAACCATGAAAGTATATTGTAGGTTTGTATAATAACACTATTTCAGTAACATTGAAGTTAATAATAAATCCTTATAGCCAATATTTACTTTTATTTTACATCTTGTACACAATTCAGCGTAGTAATGTTTTTAAATTATCATTCTGCTTCTATATAAAATTATATACATACACCATATATGTATATACAACATCATACACCTATAGGACCATATATACATCCAGTCAGCTTATATACCTATTAGTATATAATTTATGTATCCATATATAACAATATATACCCACACTGTATATGTAACATTATATACTTCTAGACACTTTATATACTTATGAACATAATTGATAAATGGTTTAGAAATTATATTACTAGTTATAGAAATTATACTTAGCTTGTTTATCTTTCATAAACAATAGCAGCACGTGGCCTACTGGCGAACTTGTCTACAAGACTACGAGCAGAGCTTCCGCTCTCTCTTTATACTTTCATAAACAATAGTAGCACGTGGTCTCACCAACCCGCCCACCAGACTACGGGCAGAGCTTCCGCTCTCTCCGACGATCAGACGGCAAGTGTCGTGTCCGACCGAGCTCCGGCCATTTTATAGCATAGCATAAACAAGATGGCGAGGACACGTGATTCACCAACACTATCAAATTCAATACTATTTTATCAATGAATTTACAGTAATTTGATTAGTTTTACAAAGTAAAATATTAAAAATGTATCAAATATGTATAATATTAATTACAACAAATTATGTTGTAATTAATATTGATATAATCGTATTAATTAATGTTTTTATATTTCTTAAATTACAAATCACTAAATTTATTATCAATTGAGGCATTTTTAAAATAGTAAAAATGCTTATCTATTCATTTCATATATTTTGACACGCTAAGGCGCTTTTCTTGTTACTGTAATACTTATATAAATCTATCAAGCTCATCTTGCTGTTTTGTACAAATGTGACCTTTTGTGATGGACTGAAGCCCAAAACTTACTTTTTTTTATGAAAACTTTAGATGAAAAAGTATTTGATGATTGATGATTGATGGACTGAAGCCCAAAAGTTACTTTTTTATGAAAACATTTGATGAAAAAGTATTATCTCTCTCTCAATTACACTAGATGATGTTTATTTAACTAATGAGAATTTCTGAAAAGAAACTTAACAATAGCCACTGGTGGAGCTATATCTCGACGAGCTATATATGACGAGCTCAGATAAATATTTGTGTGCATGAACATGTCTGTTTGTCTTGGTCTGGGTGTTTTCCATGTATTTTATGTATATATTTACAAAAAAAATGTATTTAAGTTTAATATCAGTTATCTAGTACCCATAGTACAAGCTTTGCGCTTAATTTGGGACTAGATGGCGCTGTGTAAATTGTCCAGAAATAATTATTTATATTTAAATATTTATTTATTTATATCTGTAGGAGGATCTCTGGAATAAAACAATTTATCGCTATGGTCTCTTTTTCTCCAAGGGTAATAAACACTTGGCGAAAAAGCGACATGACTCGCGCTGTTCAAATTATCTCGAAAGATGGCGAGCTACTTATATTACGATTCCCATTGTAGAACCACGCCAATAATAAAAAAAAATCCAGTAGTTTCCTACCTACGTATAACCAAAATAAATAATATTAATCATATTTTATCACCGAATAGTCAATAAAATGTTATAATTAATTGTTAATGTGCCCTCAACTCAAGGAACAATAAATTATTATACAAATTTAAAAACAATGGTGTGCTATTGTTTTTCAGTTCTGCATTTACATTGTTGTATTAACATTATTGTAACGATGTAATTTATTACATGGTTAATATTTACACAGGGGTACATTTGGTGAGTATAAATTTTGGACTCGACTAATGCGGACATAGTTTAACTGACTCCGCGTTTTGGGTTAGTACTACCAAAATGCGTTTGTCGTTGTTTTTCATTTTAGGGACGCTTGTGGTAAGAGATTTTTTTTTTCAAACGTTTGTTTATTTATATTTATCCACTTACACCTATCTTAAAAGATTAACATTGCCACACGATTCATTTAAAAGTAGAAAACATTAATAGCTTGTACTCGAGACTTTAAACGCGCATATCTTGATATTACAATATTTCTTCTATTGCTTAAATGCCTTCATTGTATTTGCAGTGGGTATTCCAAACAGCCTAGTCTATCCAATAGTTTGACGTGATGGATAAGTTAGTTTTTTTTTACGTTCTTACCTTCATTTTTCCTTCTTGTTTGTCACATTGTCGATTAAACTCTCATCTCACCGCCCTCTTGGATTCTGATTTTGCCTTTACGTTATTAACATTATTGACACATACATTTTTCTTTGTTATTATTCTACCTCCATTTTTTACTATGTAGTCTTTCCTTTACTTCATGTCCTCTCCTATTTTGCCTACTACTCTACTACTACTACCAAGAAGCTATTCCAAAAATTCTCTTTTACGGGAGACTAATGAAAACATGATTAAAATAATAACTTTCCCTTCGCTTGTATTTTCTCTACCACTTCACTTCTGTGTATAGCGTCCATTATTCTCCTCTTCCTTACCTACTCCGTCCAGACCGGCCTCCAATCCTGCTGATCGAATTATAATTTTAATATCTTCTTTCCTATCTCATTTTCCTCCCTTGCCTTCTCTCACCAGTTTTTGCTCTCCCATCACACAGCAAGGAACTAATTATGTACTTCTAGGAACAATTTTATGTACTCTTTGTTTATTCAATGATTTGTTAGTATTTTGCTTCTTCTTTTGAAACGATTTGATAATATGTAATTCGCTTTTTTTATTGGATGAGAGTTATTTATTCTCCCCGCATACTTTTTCTATATTAAGTGTGAAGGCATTTTTTTCTTATTCTATTCTTTTAATTTTCACTAATACCAACGATCTAGATGATTAGCCATTATTGATATGTCATGACAATCTAAATGTTACCTAATAAGCGCCTAATAAACATAATAATCATAAACGCCATTGTGTCGATGTGTTATTTTTCAATACTGATCGGATTATATTATTTAATTTTTGAATTCATCATTAAAACATCGCATCCAAAAGACGTCCATTGCTGAATGCAGGCCTCACAACAATCAATTTTGTGCCAGTTGCATCCATCACTGCAATCTTTACTTCATAACAATGTACCTTGATAATTATGGATCAAGAGATTTCGATTTAAATGTAAAGCGGCCCAACTATATCAATCCAAACCAAAACAAAAACTATGCTGACCTGTTTTGCTGATTTAATGTGCTATTATTATAAATTCAAATTAGGTTATAATAATAAAATCTACAATGTGGCTAAGTTTTAATGAAGAAAAAGTAATCATACGCTGATTGAAATGAAACTCACCTATGCAAGGCAAATGACTACTATAATAATTAATGTAAAATAGTAAAGAATGAATACTACTAAACTAGTGAAGAAATATATATCAACTTCATTCTCACTGATACATAAAGTATTGTTATTGACAGAGTCCACTCCTTTTTTCGTTTGCCGATTAGAATGTACATACCAATAATTACATATCTTTCTCTGAAATAACTTATTCAGTTTTATGATACCAATCTCGAACTTTCAGAATAATATTGTATTTTATTTCAGGTGCTGTGTGTCCAAGCTGCTCCAAACAGTATGTAGTCATCATTATCAATTTGTGATACAATATTTAATTTAAGGGTATTGGGAGTTTTCTTAACGCTACTGCGTATTGTCCAAGGCCAGTGTTTTCAAGCCACCCGACCTCTGCTGATTTAACAAATGTCATCTACCAATAACAACCGAGATCAATTCGACCCCTTTATGCAGAATAGATTCAACCGCCAAACTATGCTAAATTGAGAGATATACATAGCGAGAAACTCAAATCGAGTTTAATATCATCATCAGGTTATTTTAGTCTCCACTACAGGAGCACGACCCTCTCTCGTCCGTCCTAGACGGAAGGAGGATTTGGCCTACACTCCCCACGCTGGCGAAACGGGTTGGGGAGGCCTACACTAGATGACGTTTATTTAACTAATGAGAATTTCTGAAAAGAAACTTAACAATAGCCACTGGTGGAGCTATATCTGTAGGAGGATCTCTGGAATCAACCAAATTTCACATCAAAAGAGCCCGTCTTTTGGTGGACCCGAGAGAGATATATAGAAGGAACTTGTACAAAAATCAGTGGCTTAACATATCTGCTCCATAAACCCGCGCATACATTAAGTACTGATGCATTAGTCACTGCATATTATGGACTGGTCGACTTTACCCTTTGTTATAGCATCGTTTTCTGGGGCAACTCAACCGATATTCAGGTAATTTTGAAACTGCAGAAGCGCTGCATTAGGGCCATGTTTGAACTTCAATCAACCGAAAGTATGTCTTACTTTTGTAAATACAAAATTCTAACACTTCCGTCACTATAAATCTTTTAAAGTGTTTTTTAAGAACTTTGTTAAGAACAATCCACATAAATTCCAACAAATGTCAGTTACATGATTAGAAGTCGACGTGACAATTATAAAACTTTACAACCATTACGTCAAGACTGCGATGATGCGAAAGAATACTTTATGTATGGCACAATATTTAATAAAATACCAAACCTTTTGAAGACATTGAATAATAGTGTATTTAAATAAAAACCGGACAACTGCGAGTCGGACTCGCCCACCGAGGGTTCCGTACGTAGGATCCTACGTACGGAATTATAAATTTGATATTTTTCATTATAAATAAGAAATAATGCGTAGAAAAAAAAAATATATTTTGCAATGTGCACTTCAAGCCCTTTCATATGATACCCCATTTGAACTAGTAATTAGCTTCGATTTGAAATTTGGGCTCCTTATAAAAATATGCAGACCCCCTATTCTTTAAGATTTAATTATAAATAGTTTTTTATAGTTTTAAGCTTTATTCTTGTACTTGTAGTATATAACGATGTTACTTGCCAAATTTCATAGTGTATATTATTCTGTGGATATAGGTCAACAGGAAGTACCCTATGAGTTTTGATTCCCTTGAGAATGTGTCGAAATTAGCGTTTTTTGCTAAATAAAATTTAGCAGTTTGATTTTTTTACAACTTCATCGGACCATAGACCTGCGTATACAGTTCAAATTACAGCTTGATATCTCCACGCATTCTCGACATAGACGATCTTGACAGACAGACACACAGCCAGACAGACAGACAGACGGACAACAAAGTGATCTTATAAGGGTTCCGTTTTTCCTTTTGAGGTACCGAACCCTAAAAGCATTTAAAGAATTAAATGAAAATTGATCTTCATCTTTATCGCAGCATTGAACTACCTAGACCTTCAATGGACCACAAGGGAAACAAATCCTAAGAAGAGGAACAAGCGTGCGATAGTCTTCATTAAGATAACTAACAGATTACACGTTCATAATGTCGTGATCATGAAATCTTGCAGGAACTATTCAAGAAAGATGATGGTGATGAGATGATGACAGTGTATCATGTTTTAAATTTTGAAATGTTTGTTTCCCTAACTGGACAAATAATTATGCTATATTACATAAACGAATTATTACATAAACGAATTTATTGTTATAGTGAAGGATACGTAATAATAATAATACCAATAAAAAATTTGACAATGTTCAAAAATTGTAGGTATAAATTATTTAACAATATTGTAAAATGCACAAAACTATAAAGATCTGCAAATTTTCATTCTAATGTCTTCCGTCTGACTTATTTTAGGGTCGATACAAAATTCTGATTTCATGCATACAAAATACAAACGTGTGACGTCATAACTCAGTAGCCTTTTGTATGGGGCATTTTCGGGAAAGTCCAAAATTGTGATTTTCAATTCATCATATCTGGAGAAGGTTTTGTGCTATCGCAGTAATTCTTTCACCTATGGTTATATTATTTAGACGTCTCTACATATCAAACCGGAAAAAAAATGTTGGTCAAATAGCCTATTGCAATACCTTAACATGCAAATAATTCACATTACTCAAAGTGCATCTTAATTAAACGTAAAGAACTTTTCGACACGAAGTCTCAAATAAATCAATTTGAAGGTGCCATCCTAGCGAATTCCAAAGTTTCATCGATTTCGTTGCGACAGACTGACATTACACATGAGTACTATGAAAAGGTGGCCGTGTGGTTTCCGGCAGACTAGAATAGAAGCACTCCGTCTCTTCCCGTGGATGTCGTACAAGGCGACTAAGGGAAATACATTATCAAATATCGATCAGGCCTCGCCAACCCGTTTGGCCGAGTGTAGGCCAAATCCTCCTTCCGTCTAGGACGGACGAGAGAGGCTCGTGCTCCTGTAGTGGAGACTAAAATGAACCTGATGATGATGATGACTATGAAAAGGAATGTTTAGAATGAGATTCCCACAGGAGCGTATTCTGCAGTCCACGTGTAGCATATGTATGCATTCTTTAAAGATACATAGGAGATGGATGGAATAAAACTTTGTACAGCAGACTAAGTACATAGATCTTCCTTGGCTCTCTATTAGGCAACCACCAAAGTCGCACACGAAAATTAGTCACGTGGTCAAACTTACGCAGTACGTAAGGGTCTAACGAGACCATGAAACACTTGATGTGTCAATGTGTCGCCCTAGCCGGCAATGAATAGATTACAGAATCTATGCATTCGTTAGGAGCTACAGAACTCCTCAAATAGATCCAGATATGCGACAGGGCCAGCATCACTTTGATTGAAAATGACAGAAAATATTAAATATATGGTTCCGTGTCCTTTCTCGATGTTATCTCTCTATACATAGAGATTTATACTGACGAGATAATTCCAATTTTTTTTTTTAATTTTGCAGTCCCTGATCACTATGATAAGAAATACGACGACGGCCATGGTGGTCATGGTGAAGATTCTTACGATAAGACCACTTCATCTGACGGAACCACCACCGTAAACGAAAGTCACAGCTATAGCAGCTCCAGCGAGGGTAATCCTTCTTTTATTACTAGTCTAAGAAATGGTACAGGCAAACAACAGGGAAAGTCCTGATGAACAGGTTTTGAGAAAAACGTAATACTTTTAATATTATGTTCATTTATTTATACTTGCTTGAAGGGGTTACCGTACCCAAATTATGTCGCTTAATCATTCCACCTCTTCTGGTTGCTTGTGTTGACGAAACAAGCACAGCACAAGATGTACTCGTATTATTCTTAATTGCCTGATATAACATGTGGATTATGATTGATTTATGAAAATGCTCAATACCTTTGTACCACATTAGACATAGAAAAAATATGATGTAGTCAAAACATACCAAGATTTACTTATATTAACATAATGTTTTGAGACGCTGATTATCTCTAAGTATTTTTATCAACTATTGTCGTTTGTATTGCGTACATTTATATTTTGAATTAGAAAAGAAAAGATAATTAATGTGGTTTCGTTTTTCAGATAACAAGAGCTCTGACGACGGTTCAAGCGGAGGTAGCTCTGGCAGCAGCTCAAGCAGTGCAGCAAATAGTAGTGCGGGCAGTGGATCAGGCGGAGATGGCTCTAGCGGAGGATCAAGCAGCGGCTCAAGCAGTGCAGCAAGTAGTAGTGCGGGCAGCGGATCAAGCGGAGATGGCTCTGGCGGAGGATCAAGCAGCGGCGCAAACAGTGGTGCGAGCAGCGGATCAGGCGGAGATGGCTCTGACGGAGGATCAAGCAGCGGCTCGAGCAGTGGAGCAAGTAGTGGTGCGGGCAGCGGATCAGGCGGAGATGGCTCTGGAGGAGGATCAAGCAGCGGCTCGAGCAGTGGAGCAAGTAGTGGTGCGGGCAGCGGATCAGGCGGAGATGGTTCTGGCGGAGGATCAAGCAGCGGCTCGAGCAGTGGAGCAAGTAGTGGTGCGGGCAGCGGATCAGGCGGAGATGGCTCTGGAGGAGGATCAAGCAGCGGCTCGAGCAGTGGAGCAAGTAGTGGTGCGGGCAGCGGATCAGGCGGAGATGGCTCTGGCGGAGGATCAAGCAGCGGCTCGAGCAGTGGAGCAAGTAGTGGTGCGGGCAGCGGATCAGGCGGAGATGGCTCTGGCGGAGGATCAAGCAGCGGCTCGAGCAGTGGAGCAAGTAGTGGTGCGGGCAGCGGATCAGGCGGAGATGATTCTGGCGGAGGATCAAGCAGCGGCGCAAGCAGTGCAGCAAGTAGTAGTGCGGGCAGCGGATCAGGTGGAGATGGCTCTGGCGGAGGTTCAAGCGGAGATGGCTCTAACCACAAGAAAGCTGGAAGTAAGTATAGTATATGGTCACAGTTAAAAATGTTGATATCAGTATTTTTTAATAGTAAAACAGGGT
Source organism: Hypsopygia costalis (assembly GCA_937001555.2). Taxonomy (NCBI): domain Eukaryota; kingdom Metazoa; phylum Arthropoda; class Insecta; order Lepidoptera; family Pyralidae; genus Hypsopygia; species Hypsopygia costalis. The sequence continues at coordinate 6,079,594 of OW443355.2, forward strand.
TATGACACTTCGTGATATTCTTAAGTGGAATAAGAATAACTAACTCCGCCTCCCGTATCCAGCCGCTTTCTTAAGGTCATCGGACCATCTAGGGGCAGGGTGTCATATGCGCGTCTTCCACTCTAATAACTTCCTCCCCCATCTACCATCACTTACTGGGCAGATGTAATCAGCCCATTGCCACTTCAGCTTGCAAACTCTGATGGCTATGTCGACAACTTTAGCTCTCCATCGAGTTTTTTTGTTCCGGATTCGAATCCGGAACAAAGATAGCCTGTGGACGAGACCTTTAACTATAGGTCATTGCAAGGAACACGCACTGGTTGAAGACTTTATAGCATGCCTGCCTTTATACCAAACCTGCCTAACCCAATCGAATGAGTCTATCGATCTCTTTGAGAAAATTACCCCGGCCAAGCTGTATGGAATGTCCGAGGTAAACATACTCTTAAACAACTTCAATAGCTGTATTCTCTACGATAACCGGGCTAGGGATGACAAAATCGTTGTACATGACTTATCGAAATTCATCCCCAACCCCACGGATCGAATTGCAGCATTGAGATCGGTCCACATAGAACCGAGATCCTCTAGCGATTCATCCGTTATGACCACATCGTCGGCAAACCGAGGGTGTGAGATATAATCATCATTCACATTGATGCCCCATTTTTTCCAGTCAAGCGTTTTAAATACATCTTCTAGAGAAGCAGTAAATAGTTTCGGGGAAATGACATCCCTTTTACGTACTCCCCGCTGTAGCTGGATAGGCTTAGACTGCTGATCCTGGACGCGGGTAGTCATTATTACAGCGCTCTACAGCCATCTCAGCACCTCTATATAGCGATGGGCAACTTGGCATTTAACTAACTAAATTTAGATAGATATAACATTTATTGGGTCGCTGTTACAAATTTTACTTAATCTAAGACAGTGACAAATACTTAAAAAAATGTAAACAAAGTTCACAAATTATGAACATATTTAAAAAGCCTATCCTATGGTCTATTCTGTCGAAACATTCGCTATAGTCAGTGCAGATAGTATATACCTGATCTACTCCTTCGTTATCTGCACTGATGTACTCATTAGCCAGAGTTAAATTAGAGACTGTAAAACGCTTTGCTAGGAAACCACGTTTCTCCTCAGAAAGGTGTTTGAGAGCGGCAGAAACTTGACCGTATTTCGATTACCTCAGCAAAGAGATTTTTAATATATGGATATAGGTCGACGTCCGATTTATTTTCTTTTTTATGAACTGGAGTGACTTGACCGGATTTCCAGATAGCATGACTCTCTCAGATATACATCTTCTGTATAACATATATGTAGAGCGGGGTCGCAATACCCGCGACTCAATATACGTTATATGATATGATAATAATCAATGAACAATGCAGGCACACCATACAATCCTTTCAGACTTCGATAAGTCAAGTTTTTGAAGAACCCCATGCTGTAATCTCTTGGGTAAACCTCAACTCAACAGGCAGTTAATTCCACAGCTTGATAGTAAGTGGAAGAAAACTTCTCTAGAACCGCACAATACGTGACTACTTCGGCTCTAATGTGTGAGGATGAATTCTCTGTCGATGGCGAGCGGTGCGACAATAGAAGGAGACCGTGGGCATCATGACAAATAACTCCTCTGAATATTATTGTACAATCCATAGAAAAAAGGGACGCAAAATCTCTTCTCAGACTCAAAGGTACTAAACCTTCCAATCCGTCAATTTGTATTTGTCAACAATCCTCACAGCGCGCCTCTGAATCTAGTCAGAAGGTACTAGCTGGTATTTAAGTGCTCCCGCTCATAGATGACAAACGTACTCCATATGCGACCGTTCTTGAGCTTTATAAGGCAGAAGGCTTTGCTGCGAGTTGAAGTATTGCTTCGCCCTGTTGAGCACACCTAGTTTCTTCGATGCCAGCTTGACCTTCCCTTCAGGGGACAATGAAACTGGACGTCGCTGGAGATTTCAACTCTAAAAATCCCAATACTTTTGGCAATGGTGAGGGGTGTGTTCTAGAAGCTGAGTGGAGCGACAGCAAATAGGGTTTTGTTTGTTTGTTTGTACTATCTTTATTTATATACACAACATTACTCAAAGGAATTGTTAGTGGGCATTAAATGTTAACAACTTAGTTATTATGTTAATTAAATTAAACGTATAACCCTCTAAAACATACGACACGATGCTGTAAATTTTACATTAATTACTGCTATCATATCAAGTATGAAGGAAATTTCATTGATGGTTATTTTTCCAACTTTGCCATTTGATTATTTCAACATAGCGTTAAACGGTATAAATTATATACAACACACACAGTTTGTTACTTTTTGAGAGCCACGCGTAATAGAGAAATTATCAAATATTTATGTATATATACATATGTGTATATTATCTTTCATGAATTCATCTAGGTATGTTATTTATTATTATAATATATTAATAGTAGTTTTAGTTTAACTTTAAAAATTGTATCTTTATTTTAAAAAAATCTTGGTAAATCTGGTAATGAATAGATTTGTCGGTGCAATTCACACTATGGTCTATATTTTATTTATTATTTATTTTATTTTTTATTTTATTATTATGAAAAACATCTTACAAAATTATTATTTGCAGATCACGACTTATGGCTAAAGGTTTACGAAATGTGGAAGACTTTTAATGAAGATTTGAAAAAGAAACATGAACATAATAGTAGTACCGAAGGCTCTAGCGACGGCTCAAACAGCGGCTCAAGCAACGGATCAAGCGGAGGTGGCTCTAGCAGCGGATCAAGCAGCAGCTCAACCAGTAGCTCAAGTAGTGATTCGAGCAGCGAATCAAGCACCAGCTCAAGCAGTAGCTCAAGCAGTAGCTCAAGTAGTAGCTCAAGTAGTGAATCGAGTAGCGGATCAAGCGGAGGTGGCTTAGACGGAGGATCAAGCAGCGGCTCGAGCAGTGGCTCAAGTAGCGGTTCAACCAGTGGATCAAGCGGAGGTGGCTCAGACGGAGGATCAAGCAGCGGTTCGAGCAGTGGCTCAAGTAGCGGTTCAACCAGTGGATCAAGCGGAGGTGGCTCAGACGGAGGATCAAGCAGCGGCTCGAGCAGTGGCTCAAGTAGCGGTTCAACCAGTGGATCAAGCGGAGGTGGCTCAGACGGAGGATCAAGCAGCGGCTCGAGCAGTGGCTCAAGTAGCGGTTCAACCAGTGGATCAAGCGGAGGTGGCTCAGACGGAGGATCAAGCAGCGGCTCGAGCAGTGGCTCAAGTAGCGGTTCAACCAGTGGATCAAGCGGAGGTGGCTCAGACGGAGGATCAAGCAGCGGGTCGAGCAGTGGCTCAAGTAGCGGTTCAAGCAGTGGATCAAGCGGAGGTGGCTCAGACGGAGGATCAAGCAGCGGGTCGAGCAGTGGCTCAAGTAGCGGTTCAAGCAGTGGATCAAGCGGAGGTGGCTCAGACGGAGGATCAAACAGCGGCTCGAGCAGTGGCTCAAGTAGCGGTTCAACCAGTGGATCAAGCGGAGGTGGCTCAGACGGAGGATCAAGCAGCGGCTCGAGCAGTGGCTCAAGTAGCGGTTCAAGCAGTGGATCAAGCGGAGGTGGCTCAGACGGAGGATCAAGCAGCGGGTCGAGCAGTGGCTCCAGTAGCGGTTCAAGCAGTGGATCAAGCGGAGGTGGCTCTGACGGAGGATCAAGCAGCGGCTCGAGCAGTGGTTCAAGTAGCGGTTCAACCAGTGGATCAAGCGGAAGTGGCTCAGATGGAGGATCAAGCAGCGGCTCGAGCAGTAGCTCAAGTAGTGGTTCAACCAGTGGATCTAGCGGAGGTGGTTCTGGCGGCGGCTCAAGCAGCGGCTCTTCTAGTTCTATTGGAGATTTGACAGACCAACAACTATGGGATCTTTGGCAATGGTACTTACAAGAACATAAATCAAATGGTCAAAATTCAAGCAGTGGCTCGAGCAGTGGCTCAAGTAGCGGTTCAAGCAGTGGATCAAGCGGAGGTGGCTCTGACGGAGGATCAAGCAGCGGCTCAAGTAGTGGCTCAAGTAGTGGTTCAAGTAGTGGATCAAGCGGAGGATCAAGCAGCGGCTCGAGCAGTGGCTCAAGTAGCGGTTCAACCAGTGGATCAAGCGGAGGTGGCTCAGATGGAGGATCAAGCAGCGGCTCGAGCAGTGGCTCTAGTAGCGGTTCAAGCAGTGGATCAAGCGGAGGTGGCTCAGACGGGGGATCAAGCAGCGGGTCGAGCAGTGGCTCAAGTAGCGGTTCAAGCAGTGGATCAAGCGGAGGTGGCTCAGACGGAGGATCAAGCAGCGGCTCGAGCAGTGGCTCAAGTAGCGGTTCAACCAGTGGATCAAGCGGAGGTGGCTCAGACGGAGGATCAAGCAGCGGCTCGAGCAGTGGCTCAAGTAGCGGTTCAACCAGTGGATCAAGCGGAGGTGGCTCAGACGGAGGATCAAGCAGCGGCTCGAGCAGTGGCTCAAGTAGCGGTTCAAGCAGTGGATCAAGCGGAGGTGGCTCAGACGGAGGATCAAGCAGCGGATCGAGCAGTGGTTCAAGTAGCGGTTCAGGCAGTGGATCAAGCGGAGGTGGCTCAGACGGAGGATCAAGCAGCGGCTCGAGCAGTAGCTCAAGTAGCAGTTCAACCAGTGGATCAAGCGGAGGTGACTCAGACGGAGGATCAAGCAGCGGCTCGAGCAGTGGCTCAAGTAGCGGTTCAAGCAGTGGATCAAGCGGAGGTGGCTCAGACGGAGGATCAAGCAGCGGATCGAGCAGTGGTTCTAGTAGCGGTTCAGGCAGTGGATCAAGCGGAGGTGACTCAGACGGTGGATCAAGCAGCGGTTCGAGCAGTGGTTCAAGTAGCGGTTCAACCAGTGGATCAAGCGGAGGTGGGTCAGACGGAGGATCAAGCAGCGGCTCGAGCAGTGGCTCAAGTAGCGGTTCAAGCAGTGGATCAAGCGGAGGTGGCTCAGACGGAGGATCAAGCAGCGGCTCGAGCAGTGGCTCAATTAGCGGTTCAACCAGTGGATCAAGCGGAGGTGGCTCAGACGGAGGATCAAGCAGCGGCTCGAGCAGTGGCTCAAGTAGCGGTTCAAGCAGTGGATCAAGCGGCTCAAGCAGCGGCGGAACAGGTGAGAAAAATACATAAAATCATTTTAAGTAACCCGCCCCTTACCACCATCTCTTATTGCGATTGAATAACTGAATAGAATGCTTATTCATACCAATGAATAAGCGACTCTATTGTATATGAATAAGCAATCTATTCAATTATTGAATCGCAATAAGAGATGGTGGTAAGGTGGCTGGACTTCTGCCTGAGATGGGCAGTGCTATATTGTGCCAGATTTTTTTGTAATTTTTTTAGCCGGAAAATATTAAGCCTATCCAAATCTAAGCGATATATATGTGGTAGTGCCCAAGCGATATTAATAGTACAACTTTCAGAGGTGATTAAAAGAGTCACCCTGTTTTAAGCAGCAGCATACGAGCAGTCATAGCAAAAACAGTTACATATTATCACCCAAGGGGGTCGTATCCACCTTTGATTAAACGCGCATCACCTCAATCAACGAACCTCAGTCACCATGCCGAAGTGGGCGTTCGTTACTTGGTCATATCATCAAACAATGTTCATTCAGGCATCAGGCATATCATGATGTTGTCAAAAGGTAGAGTCTGATATGACTAATGAAATGCCACTATTTTACGAAGTGATCAAGGATTTCAAGATGTGTTCAATTTTACGATCTAACCACAACATAATATGTATATGAGCTTTAGGCTGCAACTTCGTATGCCTAAACTAGACTGTCTCGGTGTCAGGTGGGAATATTTTTTTTTTAATAGCACAATTAAAAATTGTGCGGCACAGCACGTCTGATGAAAAGCGGTTAATATAGATTTCCAAAATGATCTGTTTTGTGTTGTCGATTATTGATGCTTGCAAAGGACAACAGATATGCTGTTCTGAACAAGTGATAATCATACTGTAGTCGTTTCATATCGGTACCCGTACCGTCTAACATAATTGCTGTTACGATTACTATAGCGTTCTATTTGAGAGGCTCATTATTTTAATTTTTATGCATAACTTTAGTTTTAGGTTTTATTGTCTCAAACTTGAGTCACGACGTTAAAAGCTGTAATTTGTCTGTGGAGACATTGAAAACTGTTATCGACGCAGCAGCGTATGTAATCGAAAACTATAGTACAATAGTGAAATCAATATTGTTAAGCAGTAGACTCAGAAGTAGCAACGGTAGAAACGTTGGGCCCATTGGGGCCGAGTGCCAACTTTTATAGAACTTTCGTCTTGTCTGGTCGAAACATCTCGTGAACAAAATGCTGGCCTATACTTTGCCCAAAAATTAGTGTTGCGATCCAAGAAGCAACGGGGCCAGCATATTGGGAACTTTGCCTACAGTCAGCGGTTTATTAGATTAGTTATTTCAATTTAGATGAATTTATTTCATTTTATCTAATGTTAAGTTTATTTTAATGTGTATTTACTCCTAGAAGTATAATAAAAAGTGACATCATTTCTTCTTTTCCCACAGCTTCTTCATCAGCATCATCAAGCAGCTCCGCTTCGAGTAGTTCTTCAGGTGCCACATCTACAAACTATTACTATCCTAGAGAAACGGTGTGCGTCTGCTATAACTCCATCGATGATATCCCATGGAATGTCCGCCGAAGAATGCAAAGACAATAATATCAAACGACATAAAACAATCAAACGACATTACAATATTAATAAAAGACACAATAAAAAAATACATTTCAAGCATACGTTAAGTGAAACATGAATCTCAATAACACTTATTCTCTTTGAAAATATGTTTCTATTCTCACGTGCACATAAACAAACACATCAAAAAGGTACATCAGAAGTGTGCAAAGGTGACCTTATCTCAAAAAGAGATCTATTCCATCCAATCCAAAGAGGTATCAGAATATCATCAGATGGGAGACAACAACGAACGCGTTCAAAATAATATGTATTTGGGGAAACGAAACCTATTTGGGTGTTATTTTCAGTAATAAATTTATGGCATTTCCTTTGTTGTTTTTTTTTATAAATCGATGAACGCTGGTTGCACGCACCAAAAAACCTGTCTCATTGTCACGTTCCGCCTGAGCCGAGCGTGCTAGCGAGAGAGCGGAACAAGCGATAGAGAGGCACGATCGGCCTAATCGTTCCGCTTGTGATGCATCTATCTCTCTTCCACTCCATCGGCCGATGTTTTCTTATGACGTTATCACGTAAAATTATCATCTGTAAACCGACTTTAAAGACAACCATTTTTTTTTCTAAAGTTTCTGTAAATCATTCACTGTTTATTCTCTATGCTAAGGAGTGAACTGAAAACTTTACAATGGACAGATATTGTGTAGAAAAAAAATTGGTTGCCTGTAAAGTCGGTATACGGGCGAAAGTTTTACGTGACAACGACTTTGAGTGGTAAAATGTTTTCGAGTGGAAGGGACGCATGCCTTTCACTTTTTATGTCTGTCTCTCTCGCTCTTAGAAGGGACACGCGTCCACGACACGCTTACAATGAGAGCGAGTGAAAGGCACGCGCCTTTCACTCGCTCTCATTGTAAGCGCATAACGTGAGCCAGTTTCTTGAAGTGTCACCCGGCTAACCAATTTATAAGACGTTGTCACGTCAAAACAGTAGTAGATACGTACTGTGTGTAAGCTCGATCATCGATCGAGTGGCAGTCTAATAGAACACGCAAGTCAAGCAACGTCAACCGTAGCCTGTCCAAGAATGACTTTATTTATGTAGAGCTCCTTCAGGGCTTCTTTTAACCCGTCGGTCCCGGCTGTTGTCATTATAGATGACAGTCATTTAGCCCAGTGACCTTTAGGCGGCTTGGAAACACTGGCCTCTGCCAACCCCCAGTTAAGCAGCGTGGTGGAGTGAGCTCCAAACCGCTTCGGTTATGGAGAGATCCAAATCCCAGCAGTGGGATGCATAAGAGTTGAGGACGTACTGTAATTCTAAAGATTATACTTACTTTTTTTTAAGCTATTGCATAGCTTTTATCGCGGGCTTTGAGCGCGGCGACCGAATCAAGAAATTCCGTAACGAAAATAAAACTTAACACCCCCCACTCCGCCTACCATGTAGCTCGGCCGAGCGTTCGCTTAACGTGTATGTATATGTATAGTGCGACTGTACGAAGCTCACACGGATCGAGACGAGCTGGAGGCCTACTATGAACACACGAAACCCGAACGAACTCCGTATTTTCGGGCTGTTTCCTACCACGACAATACTACGGGCCCGTCAACGGAACGAAATCGGAGTTTGACGTTTACTGCTACGGGTGACTTACTATGATCATACGAGCCCGACACAAAAATTCGAATTTGAATATAGTTTTTCGGGCGTTTAGCCTGTAAGGGTAATATTAAGTATGTACCTATTTTAAGTTCTATGTTATGTTTAATCTATGTACCCATTTATATTAAGAATATTAATCAAATATAATCCAGTTCTACTCAAGATTTAGCTGGTTTCATTCGTCTCCATGCTCGCACCTTAGATGGCGATCCCAGCAGTGGGATGCATAAGAGTTGAGGACGTACTGTAATTCTAAAGATTATACTTACTTTTTTTTTAAGCTATTGCATAGCTATATATTATTGGCCTAGTATTGAGAACGACGTTCGAGAATTTGTAAAGCGTTGTGACAGTTGTCAACGACAAAAGTATTCAACACCAAAGAAAGAGCCTATGGTTATTACTAGTACAGCTCATACGGCTTTCGAAAAAGTATTTTTAGATCTTGTTGGTCCATTAGAGACAGATTACCATAATTATTCCTATGCATTAACTATACAATGCGAACTCACTAAGTATGTAGAATGTTATCCCTTAATTTCTAAAAAATCTGAAGAGGTTGCGAAATCTTTCGTCAACAACTTTTTATTAAGGTACGGTATACCAAACGTTATAGCGACGGACAGGGGGAAGGAGTTTCTATCGGAGATATTTAAAGAGGTATGTAAATTATTAAAGATAAAACAATTAAATTCTACAGCGTACCATCATCAATCTATAGGAGCTTTAGAAGTTACTCACAAACATTTGAATGCATTTTTACGTATTCAAACGGAGAACAAACCCGATATGTGGAGTAAGTGGATTCCCTTCTGGTGTTTCGCGTACAACACAGGAGTGCATACAGAAACTGGGTTCACCCCTTTTGAATTGGTATTTGGTAAGAAATGTTCTCTCCCCAGCAATCTTTCGAAAAATGTAGATCCCATTTATAATTTCGACAGTTATCCACACGAATTGAAATACCGTTTGCAACTTTCTCAAAAAGAGGCTAGGGATAATTTATTAAGAAATAAGATAAATAGAAAAGTTGTATACGATAAAAATATTAACCCTGTTACATATAAGGAAAATGATTTAATTTTAGTAAAAAATGATACGCCTAGTAATAAGTTAGATAAAATATATTTAGGTCCATATAAAGTAGTAAAGGAGATACCGCCAAATGTAGAAATAGTTAATCATAATGGTAAAAAGGATATAGTCCATAAGAATCGTACCAAACTGTATCATGTAGGTACCTAGATTTTAGAATTCCTGTTATTTGCTATAGTGACATGTAAAAAAAAAAAAAAATGTAATGTAATCATATTTTTTTTTTTTTTTCAATATGTGCGGTGATGTAAGGGTAATATTAAGTATGTACCTATTTTAAGTTCTATGTTATGTTTAATCTATGTACCCATTTATATTAAGAATATTAATCAAATATAATCCAGTTCTACTCAAGATTTAGCTGGTTTCATTCGTCTCCATGCTCGCACCTTAGAAGCCTTACTTTTCACGAGAGCTTAAGTGCTACCGTAATAGTTTCGGATTAAAATTTTATTTCAAATATAAGTATGTTATTGTCAATTCTATATCAGTTTGGGTTTTGTAACTACTGAGAAGGTGTAAATGTCTTATTAAAAGTACTGCATAAATAAATAAATAAATAATTATAAGTTGATAAAAAATGCTATGCAATAGCTTTACCGCGGCAGTCCTCGAGTGCCACACATATTTTTTATAGATATACGAGTATATATAAGCTCAGCATAGTGGTTCTGTTTCCGATGGTAATAGAAAAAGAGGGGCCAAAATTGAAGCAGAAACTTAAATTGGGACGGGAGCCCGCCACACATTCCCACCACTGTGTCTTCTGTGTCGCCAGGATTAACAGCGGCGAACAACAAAAAAGCAATAAACAGTGAAGTCCATTGCAGTCCAGGGGGTAAAACTAGTACGGCTACCTTGGAACTCACAACGAATTTCAGCATCAGGTCCATTTTAGTCTCCACTACAGGAGCCCGACCCTCTCTCGTCCGTCCCTGACAGAAGGAGGATTTGGCCTACACTCCCCACGCTGGCCAAAGATAAAGATAAAGATAAAATTCATTTATTCACAAAAATAAGGTGATACAGATGTCAGATTCATAAGCTGAGTTTCACTTATTCTGCCCGATTTTGGGCGTGTGAACTAATCGTTGATACTCGTAACTAGCATAATTATTATAATTACTAAAATTAATACAGTTTATGTCGCCAATATACAAATCATTATTATTGAAATTAATTACAATTTATGTCGCAAATAATCGTCAATAGAATAAAAACATTTATTTAATAAAATGTCATGCAATTTTTTCTTAAATGTCATTAATTTCAGCTCTTTAAGATTGTCAGGAAGATGATTGTAAATTTTTATTGACATGCAATAAACGTTTCTTTTAAATTGCGTCAGACGTTGTTTAGGTGTAATCAGTCGATTTTTATGCCTTGTTCTAGAAGTTTCAATTTCTCCATGTTTAGTAAAAAGATTTAGATTTTTTTTAACAAAAACACATAATTCATAAATGTACAGACATGGAAGTGGTAAAATGGAATATTTTATGAATAAAGGTTTACAGGTGTCTGTTCTATCCGCATTACTTAATGCTCGTATACATTTTTTCTGGCATACAAAAGCTCTAGAAATATCGACAGAATTACCCCATATTATTAAACCATATCGCAGTATAGATGATACATATCCATGATATGCCATGAGTGCAGCTTGCACTGAGGCTATACATCTTACTCTTCCCAACACATAAACAAATCTATCCAATTTGCAACAAAGCGTATCTATGTGAGCTTTCCAACTGCAGAGGTTATCTACAGTTACGCCCAAGAATACGGTTGATTCTACCTCCTCGAGTTTATTATTGTTATACATAACGTTTAGCGGCACTATAGGTTGGTTAATTGTAGATCTAAAATTAATGATTTTCGTTTTAGTCATATTAATACTTAAATTATTATTATTTAGCCAATTAATTATATATTTTAAATTGTCATTAATGTCAGTTTCATAATTAACGTCATTCCTTTTTTCAATTAAGAGTGTAGTATCGTCAGCAAATAATAAACATTTATGATTTGTAGCAGACGGTAAATCATTTATATATATAAGGAATAGGAGCGGTCCCAGGATACTACCCTGCGGTACACCGCTGCCATTATGACAGTACTGGGATCTATATACTTTTTTGTGATGACCTCTCAGTTTAGTGATTTCCACACATTGTTGTCGGCAGCGAAGGTAGCTTTCCATCCACATGTGGGCTTTACCTCGAATGCCGTAATTCCAAAGCTTTTTCAATAAAATGTTATGTGACACAAAATCGAAAGCACTGGTCATATCTAGAAAAATAGCCATTATTGGTACTTTATCGTTTAATTTTTGAGTAACTGTTTTTATAAGATGAAAGCAGGCTAAGCTAGTTGACATGTCTTTCCTGAACCCGAATTGTTCCGGTTTTAATATGTCATATTTAGCTAAAAATGAATATATTTTATCATATATCGCTCGCTCTATTACTTTCGATAACACCGGCGAAAGTGTAATAGGTCTATAATTTTTTATTGTATTTTTATCTCCCTTCTTATATAATGGTTTAACAATAAACCGTTTTAGCCTGGTAGGATATTTTCCTTCCGTAAAGGATAAGTTAATTATATGCGCGAGAGGCCCACTTAGCGATTTAGCGCATATTTTTAGCATTTTTACATTAATATTATCATATCCTGTCGAGTTGGTATTTTTAAGTCTAATTATGATTTTGTAAATGTCATTTTGGTCTACCGGTGTCAAAAATATGCTATTACTATTATAATTGTATGAATTAATGTCAATATATTTAGAATTATTAGTATTAGTTAAAATGTCAGAATGTAAAAAATGTTGTTGTTGTTGTTGTATGTAACTTTATTGTACAAAAATTTCAGAACACAGTAAATATAAAAATGAAAACACGAATTTGTACAAAGGCGGACTTATCCCATAGAGGGATCTCTTCCAGCCAACCATTGAGCATCTGAGATGACATAGTTAACAAATAGGTAGGTGGAGTACATATATGTGGGCATATATCTAAACGCACATGTGACATGATATTCATGTCTTCTACATATGTAGAAGTGCAATAATTTAAAATCTACTACATATACACACTCATACAAGTAACTTGTTAGTGTAACTCACAAAACTTAATAAAATTATTTTAATGTGAAGAACTCGTTGTTAGAGAAATTGTCACGGAAGTATTTCTCCAGTGCGGACTTAAATGAAAATATTGAGGAAGCCTTTCTCACTTCATTGGGTAACGAATTCCAAAGCTTTGCTGCTTTTACTGTAAAGGAGTTGGTATAGGTATTGGTACTATGGTGTGGAATGTCCAGGATCAAATCACCCTGACAACGCAAGCGACAGTCTCTTATCCGGTACTGGAACTTATCACGAAGGTATGAAGGAGCCTTTGGGTGAAATAATACATTATATAAGAAAGAGAGAATGTGACTGCTCCTACGAGCCCTAATGGGTTGCCAACCAAGGCGAAGACGAAATGCCGAAATGTGGTCATACTTGCGTAGGCCGAAAACAAATCGTATGCATTGGTTTTGTAGACGATCTAATTTATCAACTAACTCTTCCGCTGGGTCTAGATATGCCACATCGCCGTAATCGAGGAGAGGAAGAAGGAGGGATCGAGCACGTAAGGACTTTGTAGAAACTGGAAGAAAATTTTGCAGACGTTTTAGTGAGTGAAGAGATGCATAAAGTTTCCGGCTTACTTCACTGATGTGGGGGGCCCATGAGAGAGTTTGGTCAATGGTGATACCCAAATTCTTTACTGTAGAGGAATATGGTATAACGGTACCAGAGAAAATAATATTGGGAACCACCGTATCACTCAGTCTTGTTATATAATAAGGGCTACCCAGCACGATGACTTGAGATTTGGCCGCGTTAATTGTCAGCCCAAAGTTTTGGGACCATTCAGCAATATTTGCTAGATCAGCGTTGATTACACTAGCTGCCTGAGAGAAGTCTTCAAGAGGGGCAGCAGTATAAATCTGCAAGTCATCGGCATACAAGTGATATGAAGAAGTAATTGAGGCAGTAATGTTGTTAATAAAGATGGAGAAAAGAACTGGAGATAATATACCACCTTGAGGTACACCAGCCTTAAGCTCACACCAGTCTGATCGGCACTCATCGATCCTCACCAGCTGGCGACGACCGACAAGATAAGATTCAAACCAGCTGAGGGAAGAAGATGAGAGGTTTAATAGACGAAGGAAACCAAGCAATAGATCGTAGTCAACTGAGTTGAAAGCACTAGAGAAGTCAAGAAGAGCTAGAATAGTGAGCTTTTTGTTGTCGATGTTATAACGTATATCGTCAGTGACTTTGACCAGAGCTGAAACAGTGCTATGTCCTCTTCGAAATCCGGATTGATGCTGGCTGAGAAGATTAAAACTCTGCAGATGATTGGAAAGATGCTGATGGACAAAATACTCTAACACTTTAGATAGAAAAGGTAGGATTGATATAGGACGAAATTGGGAGAATAAGGCAGGGTTAGGTTTTTTGGGAAGGGGGATAATGTGACTATCCTTCCATAAGGTCGGAAAAACACCAGTGGAAATAGAACAATTAAGTATATCTGCTAATATAGGAGCAATTTCATTTTTAATCACCAGGATCATATTAAGTGAAATTCCATCATTACCCACAGCTTTGGACCTAAGAGAATCTATTATTTTTATAATATCGTCTGCTGCAATTCTAGGAAGATCGAACTGAGGACAGTCCGCGGGTTCTACAGTCGCAAGATGTGCGAGTGAGCGCTTTTTAGCTGAAGGATCAATAGAATCGGAGACGGAGCAGAAATGTTTATTGAGTCCATTAATGTCCAAGTTGCTATTAGTACTCGCTTGACTTTTACCCACCCCCAATCCCTTTAGAAATCTCCACATTCTCTCTGGAGCACAGTTGTCGATCGATTTGTGTATATGATCGCGCCTAGCCGCTCTGCACAGCCTATTACACCGATTACGCAGTTCTGTGTATTTTTCCTGATTTGCAGCAGAGTGATCGTGGCGTAGTTCTATCTTTGCCCTATCACGCTTCGCCATTAGTTTTTTCAATTCAGGTGTTAACCATGGAGCCGGGAAATGTTTAACACGAATTTCTTTGAGTGGAGCGTGTTTGTCAAATAGCGAGATAAAAATGTCATTGAATGCTTTCACTTTGGTATCCACATCTGGCGCATCAAAAACAGGATCCCAGTCGGCATTAACAAAGTCCTCTCGAATCTTCTCCTTATCGATACCGTTAATGTTTCGAATAGAGATTACTTTGTGACGCCTCTTGGGAGGTCGGAGTCTAAACGACGCATAAACTAGGTCGTGAGCTGAGAACGCAGGAGCATTGAATTGACCATAAGCATCCACAAGGTCCGGAGAAGACGTAATAATTAGATCCAGGCAAGAAGGAGCACCATTATGTGGAAAATGAGTTGGAGTAGAAGAGAGATTATATAAATCGAGAGACCGAAGAAGAGAAAGGAGAGCTTTGGATCGGCGATCATTTTTGATTAGACAGGTGTTGAAGTCACCCATGATGATAACATGGTCAAATTGAGAGCGAAGATCGGACAGAGTGGATTCAAGAGAATTAAAATAATTTATATGAAGAGAAGGGCTGTAGAAGACGCCTAGTAGAATTTTAGCGTGATGGAGGGTGACTTCGAGAAAAAGATGTTCAGGCGCCTGAAAAACCGAAGGGGAAAACGACACCGTTTGACAAGAGATATCACTACGCAGGTAGATGGCCACCCCACCATAACCCATCATCCGTCCAGAACCGTCTTGCGAGATAGAGCAGGTACGATCATGTCTAATAAGACGAAATCCAGGCAGAGGATATAGAGTTGAAGGAAGGGAAGGCTTCAGGAACGTTTCAGAAATCAAAACCGCGTGTATATTTGAGGACGAAAAGGTGGCTAGAAGGTCCACGTAGTGGGAAGCAATGCTTTGCGCATTTATATGTACCACGTTGAAATTTTTTTGAAAGGAGGAAAAACTTAGCTTTAAATTGTCAGCAAGAGACGGTACCCGATCCTCGTTACTATCATCGGCACTGAAGAGACTTTCCAAAGATGAGGACAATGAATAATATTCAGAGTCGGAGTTATTTCTCTCTATGTCGGACATCATAAATACAACGAGTGCTTCTGCAACGTTAGAATACAATTATGGGAAAATAAAATAAATTTAAAACAAATAGCAATAAAATAATAATAAAGAATTAAGTGAAAAGTAAAGTAAATTTCAATAAAATCAAATAGGTAAGCAATACAATATCTGCACTGAGGCACCAATGCCATACCAGAATCAGACATTCGCTAACTGCTTTAACATTCTCATTTAACTATCCATCAATCCAGACTATTCCAGACCCAAATGCCGCTATCACGACTTATTTATTACGCACGTACATACCTCAGCTCACAGCGCCGCCGAAAAGACCAGAAATGGAATTAAATTTGATTAGTAGTAGCAACATTGAATTTTTCATACAAAGTGTTGTGTTTCTTAAAGGGTTACCGTGTGAAAACTTATTCACAAATAAAGTAAGACCTCTATCATTTCTATGTCTTTTCAGCTGCAACCAAATAATATATTTATGTAATGTAACAATTTGAAGAAACGGAACGTATTCCTTGTCATTGACATTTCATTGACAGCTGACGTCTAACGTCACAGTCTCTGGCATGTCATGTCATAACAAAATCATAACAAAACAACATTATGAACGAGTGAAGTATTTTACGTGATAAAAATATATGACTTTGATTGATTGAAATAATACGGCATTTTAATCATAGATTGAGGTAGTTAACGATAAAAAACTAAACTACCCGGAAAGTTGGCGACCATTAAAATAGAAATAAAAGATAAGGTAATATGCACTGATTTGGAACATAAAGGTGTAAAGAAACAATGTTCAACTCTTATCTGAAATGCGACTTCTGTGGAGCCCTTGCACGCGTCGTTTTGGGCACTCGCGCCGGCCGGTCGCTGCACGCTGGTGAAGCCGGTTTAGTAGGTTCACTATGCACAGGTGACGTTGTTTTGGATGCCGCATATTCATCTAAGATCGGCTGCAATTCATGCATTGATATTAGCTTACGCTTAGAGCCTTCACAAGTAACGACGACTATTTTACCATCACCATTGGTCCAGCAGCCGCCGATACCCAATGCCTTACGCGCCTCGACAAAAACCGCATGCCTCGTATTGGTAAGAAACTCCGAAATTGTGTGGCCGCTCCCCTTGAGCTGCTTCTTGGCGGCCCACACCTGATTACGAGCCTGTCGAGTTGTAAAACGGGCTAGAATAGGGCGAGGTTTCTCTGTTGTCATAGATTTTCCCAGACGCATGCATGCATCAAGCGATTGGCTTGCAATATTGGGCAAATGAAGAACATTATTGCAGATGCTGATGACTTTATCAGTTAAACCCTCACCCGCCTCCTCAGGTACACCATGCAGCAACAACACTTTGGAACGTGACCTCATTTCTATGCTATCCAAACTCATAAGGACAAATTCCATTTGAGACTTCAGCAGCGACACTATCTTCCAAATGAAGGTCTTGAAGTTTTGGAATTCAGCAGCCAAAGATGATACGTCTGATGTGACACTGCGGCCAAGTGTGTCTTCAAATGATGCCATTTTACTGGAAAACAGTGCAGTCATCTCGTCCATATTTTGCTGGAGCTGTGTGAATCCCTCCATAGTAGTGTTAAGTCAGCGTAATTCCCAAAAAACAAGTGAGAGGAGTGAAATTATTATCTGGTGGCGTAGTGCTAGACCTAAGCTATAGATGCAACATTGATCACAGGTATTTGAGTGTTTTTAATAATTTTAATTAAAATAATTACACAGCCACTAATAAATATGTGTATTAGTTTTTACTCCTACCCACAGAAGGTGGGTATAATGTTTGTAATTGTAATGTTTGTTAAATAGTTCACAAATTTTTTCTGGGTCAGAATAAGTACTGTTATTATATATTATTTCCTTTATTTCATTAGGAATAGGCTTAGAGGATGTATTTTTAATTACTTGCCAGGCTGCCTTACATTTATTTTGTGTTTTCTGTATAATTTTTGTGTTAGAGAGTTGTTGTGCCGCTTTTATACAATTTTTTAAAGTTTTTGAATATGTCATATATCTCTTTTTAGTAGGTGATTATTGGGAATTATAAAACATATATATCTATAATGTTTGTAAAATATACAGACTAGTATTTTCATTTTTCATGCAACCAAAAATACTAACACTCTGATCTCGCTGTCGCTCGATCATTGTCGTGTTAGTATTTTTGGTTGCATGAAAAATGAAAATACTAGTCTGTATCTTTTACAAATATTATAGATATATATGCTTTAGAATTCCCAATAATCACCTACCATAAAATAAGATATATATCTTTTAGGATTTCCCAAAAATTATCTACCATGAAATAAATGGAGACAACTTCAACTTCCGCTCGCTCAGCTCACACGTGCCCACTTACCTCACATGTAGCTGGTTTGAGATAGCACAGATCGACACGATTCGTCAGGGTTATGTTGTCCATTTCACTTTACTCACAATTTTCAATAGACATTATCTATCACCCACGACACTATTACGAGATGTTCACACCACGACTAATAACTTGATAATGGCAGCGAACGTGGGAACACGTAGTGCTTAGGAAAATAAGTTATTCAAAAAGTAAGTTAAATGCTTATGACATAAAGACTAAATTCGCATTTGATATAGTTCATTGCTACATTTTTGTCAAATAAGCAATGATTTCATTATCCATTGTTACAATGCACACATACGCAAAACGTTGATCAGCAATTTTACTTCTACGAAAACAACATAATCAACTATTTGCATTAATGCACACAGACGCAAAACGTCGATCAGCAATTTGCACTCATATCAATTACGTACTCAACTATAAAGGTGTGTATACATTAACTGTAGTACATTTTATAATATTTTATTTTTATAAATTGTACTTCAGTTAATTTTTTAAAAATATTTCCACAAATTATATAGAAAAAAATTTTGGGTGTAAGGAGTTCATCAACATCTTTGAACCAAAGCCAACTTCACCTGCACGCGGTGCACCCTGCTGACTGACAAATGAAGCTCTGGCGGAAATACAGGTAGGGAGCATAATTGTAAGCTACCCGACTGGGGAATGTACCTCCACCTCACAGAATACCGCAGCCAACTTCGCCTGCACACGGTGCACCCTGCTGACTGACAAACGAAGCTCTGGCGAAAAGACAGGTAGGGAGCATAATTGTAAGCTACCCGACTAGGGAATGTACCTCCACCTCACAGAATACCGCAACCAACTTTGCCTGCACGCGGTGCACCCTGCTGACTGACAAACGAAGCTCTGGCGAAAAGACAGGTAGGGAGCATAATTGTAAGCTACCCGACTGGGGAATGTACCTCCACCTCACAGAATATCGCAGCCCACTTCGCCTGCACGCGGTGCACCCTGCTTACTGACAAACGAAGCTCTGGCGAAAAGAGAGGTAGGGAGCATAATTGTAAGCTACCCGACTGGGGAATGTACCTCCACCTCACAGAATACCGCAGCCAAATAACAATTCCCTTGAGGGTTGTTGTGTTTCTGCGAGTGAGATCACCAGAAAGGTAGGAGATGCTGCGTTGGCAGCAATATTTTATGTTGTGAGCGTTAATATGGCTACGGTAACCGCTTCACATCAGGCGGGCCGTATGCTTGTCTGCCACCCAACGTAGTATAAAAAAAAGAGAATCTTAAGAATGATATTCACAATATGAAATCAGCCTTAGGTTACAAAGTCGGCCTTCTTTGACTATCAAGTAATCAAAAGATTGCGATGAATTTGAAACTTTTGTTTTTCCACTTTGAATTAACTCAAAGTACCGCTCCGAATACGAAACTTTTGTTTTCGACTCCGCGTAAATTTGCCGACATATCAATAAAACCAGAGGTTATAAACAATTGATAAATTATAAAATATTATGATTAATGACAAAAATATCACGTTAGTAATAAAATGTATAAATAATATAAAAAGGTATAAATATTGTTTATATATAAAGGTATATATAAATAATACTTTTACCCGATTGTTGAAGAGGGAGGTTAATATTTTTTGAGCGTGTGGATGTAACTGTGAAAGTATGTATGTCTGTAAGTATGCATGTATGTATGTCTGTAAGTATGCATGTATGTATGTCTGTAAGTATGCATGTATGTATGTAATTCTTTGGCACGCTCTACAGCTTAAGCCAATTGACGGATTTCAGCATAATTATGAGGTGTAATTAGAATCTTTTAGGATGTGGAAGTGATATATTTCAATAATGCGTCTGCAAAAAATAAAACATAATATAAAAATATGTTAGAATTTTGTAGTGCGATTTTTCTTCGTTTAAATGTTGACAATACCTGGAAATCGTTAATAATCGCATATTTAAGCGGACGCCATTGCAGAACAATTCACTTCACACAAGTCTTGAGTCAAGAGACCCTACACCTCGCTAGAGTACCGCACCAGGTGCTAATCTCCAGCCGCTCTGCCAACTGCGTTCTGCCAGAAGAAGATCCGCTAATCAACCGACAGCTCAAGTAGGCGCTCATCTTCGACCACTTCACTTCGACCGCCGCTCCGTCAGCCGCCCCGTCAACCGCTCCGTCAGCCGTTCCGTCAGCGCTCTGCTCGCCACCCTTTGCCCAGCCGTTACTAGAAACGAAGATCAACTGCACTGAAATCATGTTCGTAAGTTTGTCGCCTATCATCATCATCATCATCATCAACATTACATCTACCTATACCCATTCTGTTGAGCTCAACTCAACATACGCTCCAAAGCATGGAGGATATTCCGCCGCTCCGTCAGCTGCTCCGTCAACTGCTCTGGCAGCCGTTCCGTCAGCGCTCTGCTCGCCATCCTTTGTCCAGCCGTTACTAGAAACGAAGATCAACTGCACTGAAATCATGTTCGTAAGTTTGTCGCCTATCATCATCATCATCATCATCAACATTACATCTACCTATACCCATTCTGTTGAGCTCAACTCAACATACGCTCCAAAACATGGAGGAGATTGAATGACATATAACCTTCTAAAGCCATGTAGTAGTTGACGTTGCTTGACTTCAGTTCGACAAGTATAAAGATGGTATCAACATTTCAGCCGTTCACTGCTGCACATCGGCAGGTTTTTTCTTTTTATGCTTGGTATTCATTATGTTTCTCTTACAGGTCTGAATACGAGTACAGTCAGCAGCAGCGTAGCTCCAGAAAACGTTTGGCGGACGTGTTTTCATCTGACGAGGAGACAGCTGCCAGCACAGCAACGTATGTTAATATATTTACGTCTATCATTTATTAATTAATTGAATAGAACAATTTCATCACTATCATTTCATCCGTAGGATGTCCACTGCTGAACATAGACCCTTAAACTTCTACAATGACCCGTTGTGCTATTTGCTTTCATCGACACCTCCTGTCTTTTGCCAGACTGTTGGTCCATCTAGTGGACCATATTAGTAAAGCAGTTAGAATAGACCTGATTGTATTTAGAAGGAAATAGCTTTAGTAGAAAATATATTCTCATATTACCTGTTTCTTTTACAGTGGTAAAAAGGAGAAGAAGAAGTCCCAGGGTGCAACAAAAGCTTCATCGAAAAAAAACAAAACTGCGAAGAAGGCATCCGGGTGGCAGCTGGACTTCGACAGTGACAACGAATCCGTCGAAGCCCATCGTTGCGCGTCGCCGCCATCTCTGCAGTCAGTGCTGACGCGCCGTGTCGCTGACGGTGTGTTTCGACGCACGGCAAATTTAGAAGGGGATGTTTTCGTAGAGCTCAAAATATATAACATAAGAGATATTAAAACGGTTGATCCCAAGGATCGATGGGAACATGCGGTCCTGAATTTAAAATATCAGGGGGAGTCGGAATCACCCGAATTGGCTCCTTTAAAGGAGGTAATCAAACGTTGTAAAAAGAAGTTTACAACGGAGGGTAGATTTTTTTCTTTTAAGAAATAGTTGATAATAATACCTTAGATAGTTATTATCATCATTATTTACTAATTTTTATTACCGCATTTTTACTTCGTTGTTCTTAAATACCATACGAATCCATTTACATAAATTGGTGCTGTTAAGAGTACATTAATGTTGACACTTTGACTTTTGTATTCTTTACTTATACTATACTACGAGTCAAAGACTACTACTAGGAGTCAAACATCACCACAATCTGTGCAGTTAGTGCTGACCCACCGTGTCGCTGACGATGTGTTCCGATGCACGGTATATTTATAAGGGGATGTTTTCATAGAGCTCAAAATTTAAGTCCCCGGGTGCAACAAAAGCTTCATCGAAAAAAAAAATAACAAAACTGCGTAGAAGGCATCCGGGTAGCAGTTGAACTTCGACAGTGACATCGAATCCGCCGAAGCCCATCGTTGCGCATCACCGCCCCCTCTGCAGTCAGTGCTGACGCGCCGTGTCGCTGACGGTGTGTTTCGACGCACGGCAAATTTAGAAGGGGGTGTTTTCGTAGAGCTCAAAATATATAATATAAGCGATATTAAAACGGTTGATCCCAAGGATCGATGGAAACATGCGGTTCTTAATTTAAAATATCAGGGAAAGTCAGAATCACCAGAATTGGTTCCTTTAAAGGAGTCCATCAAACGTTGTAAAAAGAAGTTTACCGCTGAGGGTACTTTTTTTACTTTTAAGAAATAGATATAATTGATAAACCTAAATATAGTTATTATGATTATTATTTCCTAATTTTATTTCCACGTTTCTACTTAGTTTTTCTTACATACCACACGAATCCATTTAAACAAATTGGTGCTGTCAAGAGCACATTAAAGTTAACATTTTGACTTTTGTATGCTTTACTTATACTATACCAATTAAATATAAAAAATGGTAAAACGTACAATATATTGCACAGTTTGTGACATATCTATTAAAAGTAGTGCATTTTCAGCACATTTACGAAGTAACATTCATAAAAACAATAGCGCTATCGAATTAAGTGACGGAATTGAAAAAATAAGTAGCGCATTCCGTAATCGGATAGCATCCTATAGAGTGCGACCGAAAGGTAATGAAGGTGGTGCATGTCCACCGGTGCAGTTCTTACGAAGGTTGCGTTCTCGCGTGCAGCAATTAATATCTGCTAGACAAGATACTTATCAATCTATTAAAGTCAACTTTGAGCTGTTTGCCGAATTTAATTTACCAAATAACAATACTACCGAAGTAAAATCATTTGCTACTGAAAACTTAGTAATCTATAACAATTATGATTTTAGTGATATGTTCTCAAAAATCGTTGATACAATTGTAACAAAAATTGATGATTTTCAGGAAAGAGATAGCGGTTGGACTCTGATACGTAATCTGTACTTAGAAGTCAATATTAACAAATACAACCCTCTGAGAGCTGCCCGGTTTATTGAGTTACCGAAACGTTTAAAATCTAAGCACGCTTGCGTAAATATAGAAAATGATGATGCGTATTGCTTCTTATGGTGTATAATAGCAGCGTTATTTCCCGCTAAAATAAACCCCCAACGAACATCTTCCTATCCGCGATATGATAACATTCTCAACACTCAAAATATGACGTTCCCAGTAGGGATTTCAGATATTAAGACCTTCGAAAAAAATAACCATCATATTAGCGTTAATGTTTATGGTCTTGGAAATAAATCTGATATTGTTGGACCTCTTTATAGGACGCAACATAAAAAAAGACATCATATTAATTTATTACTGTTAGAAAAAGGTCAATTTAAGCACTATTGTTTAATAAAAAAATTAAGTATCTTACTTAGATCGCAACTTACTAAACACCATGGTAAAATTTACTTTTGTGACGATTGCATGATATTTTTTGATAAGGAAATTAAATTCAATTCTCATATTTGTGGTGGTGTTCGGACAATGCTTCCTGATTCAGGCACTGTTATCCAATTCAAACATTACGAACGGTTGCAAGATATGCCTTTCGTTATCTATGCAGATTTTGAATCTTTGCTAGAACCCAAATCCACTGCCGATGAACTCGATTCGCACAGAACAACTGTCTTACAAAAACATTTACCAGCCGCTTTCGCTTATTATATTGTCTGTTCGTACGATAGCTCTCTTAATAAATACGTATCGTATCGCGGCCGCGATTGTGTCGAAAAATTCCTTCAAAATCTTGCTATAGACGTAACTAAAATAAACACTATTTTAAATCAACCTGTTCCAATGATACCATTGACAGAAGAGGAAAAGAAATATTTTGAGAAGTCATCTTATTGCTTCCTATGTAATCAATTGCTGCTTGATGACAGAGTAATGGAACACAACCACTTAACCGGCAAAATACGCGGTATAAGTCACACATATTGTAACCTCAAATTTAGATTACCAAAATTTGTTCCAGTATTTTTTCACAACTTAGCCGGATATGATAGTCATTTATTCATTCGACAGTTAGGAGAAACACCTGGCAAAATAAAAGTAATAGCAAAAAATAAAGAAAATTATATTTCTTTCACGAAGTTTTTAAAAATAGGAAATCAGGAATATATGCCTATCAGATTTGTAGATTCTTTTAAATTTTTAGGTACCAGCTTAGAAAAACTTATTCAAACATTAAATAAAAACGATTTTGTACACTTATCTCATCATTTTTCCAAAAAATGTCAATTCAATCTTTTAACACGCAAAGGTTTATATCCTTACGAGTATATGACCAACTGGGAATGTTATAATGAGAAAAAACTACCGCCACGAGATTGTTTTTACAGTACATTAAGTGATGACATTATTTCCGAGTGTGATTTTAGACACGCTCAATTAGTGTGGAAAACATTTGAGTTGAAAAATTTGGGTGAATATACCGACTTATATCTCAAAACCGACGTGTTGTTACTGGCAGATGTTTTTGAAAATTTTCGTCGAACTTGCAAAAATAATTACAGACTAGATCCAGCATTTTATATGACAGCTCCCAGTTTAAGCTTTGATGCAATGCTACTATTGACAAAAGTAAAATTACAACTAATAGATAATCTCGAAATAATACGCATGATTCAACAAGGAATCCGCGGAGGGGTATGTTTATGCTCCACTAGATATTCTAAGGCAAATAACAAGTATTTATCAGATTATAAGTCATCCGAACCTGACAACTATTTATTGTATATTGACTGTAACAATTTATATGGATATGCAATGTGTTCTTATTTGCCATATTCAAATTTCTAATTAATTAATCAGGTAGAAATAGATAAACTTAATATTTTCACAGTACCTGATGACTCTGCTTACGGCTACATTTTGGAAGTCGATTTAGAATATCCAGAGCATCTACACGAACTGCATAATGACTTACCATTTTGTCCTCAGAAATTCACGCCACCTGGTTCTAAATGCCCTAAATTAATTCCTAATTTATATGACAAGTTTAATTATGTCATCCATTATATACACTTAAAAACTTGCATACGACATGGAATGATCTTAAAAAAAATTCATCGGGTAATAAAATTTAAACAAGGTCAGTTTTTGAAACAGTACATAGATTTAAATACAGAATTGCGTCAAAAGTCTAAATTTAAATTTGAACAAGATTTCTTTAAATTATTAAACAATAGTATTTTCGGAAAAACGTTAGAAGACACAGAAAAAAGAATAAATGTGCATTTGATTAATCGATGGGATGATAATAGAAATAAAACGAAAAAATATTACACAGCTGAACAGTTAGTGGCAAGACCAAATTTTCAAAATGCTACAATTTTTACAGAAAATTTCGTAGCTATACAAATGAAACCGGAAGTAGTTATTTTAGATAAACCTATTTATATAGGATTTACTGTTCTAGAAATATCTAAAAATCATATGTATGATTTTCATTATTCTATTATGAAACCATTCTATGGTACCAGATTAAAACTATGTTATACTGACACTGACAGTTTTTTGTATTCAATAGAAACAATGGACGTATATAGTGATATGAAGTTTAATTTTCAGTCATATCTTGACACGAGTAATTACAAGGAAAATAACCGGTTTAATATAGTTCCTCAAAATAAAAAGATCCCTGGTTTATTCAAAGATGAAATGGAAGGAAAACTTATAGTTGAATTCGTAGGATTGAGATCAAAGTTATATTGTGTGAAAACTGAAGACATGGAATTAAAAAAGGCTAAAGGAATTAAGAAATGTGTGGTAAATAAGATTAATTTTGAAGATTATAATACAGTATTAATGTGCAATAAGCTGCTTAGAAAAAAACAAGTAGTATTTAAGTCTTTAAAACACGAAATTTTTACTCAAGCAGTTGATAAAGTAGCTTTATCTTCAAACGATGATAAACGCATTATACTGAAAGATAAAATATCCACTTTAGCTTGGGGGCATTCCTCTAGCTTTTTTTAAACTGTTTAGTAAAATTTAAAATTAGACTGGTTAAAGAAAATAAATAAATTACTGCGCCAGTTATTTTATCTGTAAGCGATAATGTAATAAATATTTACATTAATAACAGATAAGAACTTATAAATATTATGGTATCATTATTGTTATAGATACATACTTACATGGAGAACTTTCATAAATTTTTAATTATAAGTAAAACGCATATTAATAAAATGTTTTGGAACATTACTGTAGATCCGTGAGAGATAAGAGTATCAGCCTGTTGTAGTCCGCGATTGCTAACATACTTGATATCATGTATTGTGTAATTTTTAAGCATGTAAATTAAGCCTATATTAAATAAAATAGATATGTATATAAATACTTAATTATATAAGAATTAAAAAATGTATAGTTTCGTTATTATTGCATAATAACATAATTATATAATAAATATTTTCACTTTATTATTATTATTGGGCTATATTTTATGTTTTTGGCTAATTATTTCAAGAATTAAATTTGTGGTACAAGTTACAGATAATAAATATATCAATATTTAAACAGTCTTTTTTATTTCATATATTACCCACTCATTAGTAATTCAAAAGTGGTATTCATTATATAAAAGTACCTATATCAGTAATTATTAAATATCTAAATCACATAAAATTATTTTTTAGTACGAGTATATTAAATAAATACTCTTACTAAAAATAATTTTATGTAAGTACAAATGAAATTGAATATATCATAGAAAATGTAGTATTACTTGTGATGATAGACGGGTGATGTATAAATTCTCTAGTCATCATCCAGATCCTAAATCAATTCATAAAATTAGCAATTGATCTAGCCAGGAATCGAACCCAGGACCTTGCGAGCAGTAGCCTAGTTCTCTCAACACTACGCCACAAAGGTCGTCTTGCGATCGATGTAAAATCATGAATACATTCTGGATATTCGATACTGCTGATTTGCTTAAAATTATATAGGTATTCATGCGACCCGTCGTCCACGTGAAAACATGTTTGTACCTGTTTAAATAAATTGCTAATTTTGTGTTGCACAATTATCGTTATTGGTAGGTATATGACACCATACTATCAGGTGACACGGTGGATGACACCACATTCTCAAATACATCGCTTTGTGATTATGCAAACACGTCCGTACCGGTTCATTTAGGTAAATTTCTTGCTGCTCTTTTATTAAACAACAATCATTTTCATCGAGACATTTGGACAAGACAGTTCAATTTTCACGTAATTTGTAAGTGTATCTAGTTTATAAAGTTTATATAATAATTATTTATTATTTCATTGTCAACTTAGTGTTATGATCTTGTTGTTGTGTTGACTAATATATTTCTAATTTTTACAGATCATGGTGGATTCACAAGAAACCTTAATATTCTCTCAGTGCGGTCAAGATCCTAATGAAGGTTTGGATTTGGATCTGTATACGCCTATACAAGATTTGATTACCCATAACAGGAAAGAAATTGCTGCAGAAAAGAAAAAACAAAAAAGAAAAAAAAGTACGATGTCATTAACATCCTATGTAATTAACAAACAAAAGCAACGTGGCACCAAATTAATAAGATTAGAAGTTATTGACTTGGCAAAAGATTGTGGAAATACGTCAGAAATATCGTGTAGTGAAAGCGATAATGTGATACTAAGTGCTCAATATATTGTTAAAGACTGTGTAGATGAAATAATGGATCTCACAGAAAATCTTGTTCGAAAAATTTCCAAACAACTGTGTGGTGATAATTTTTAAGTTAATAAAATAAATCATTTAAATGTTTTTTCTTTAGGTACTTAAATTTATATCTAAATAATTATATTTAAATTTTGTAAATAAAATATTATGTATATAAGATAAGGTGTCATCGATATTTTTAAAATAAATAATAATAATTATTAGGTTATGTAATTAAATAATGTAACAATATTTTTTTTTAACATGATAGAGATACTACAATCATAGTGTAAATAAATAGAATTATGTCTTAAGTGTCTAAATATCGAACTAATGTAAAAAGCATGCAATGCTTAGAGTACTAGAAAATAAGTTAAAATAAAAGACTTTTCATTACATTGATGTTATTATTTATTCAACAATACTGCTTATAACTTAATAAACACTAATTATTAAAAAATACAAACTAGTACATGAGCTAAGTTAAATAGAAATATAACTTTATTCATTTATGGATTGAGGACAGTTTTCCAAGTACCATTTTTTTATACATGTAACATTTTTGAGTGCACAATATTTTTTATGAAATAAACAATTAAAATTACTTCGATAGTTACAATACAATGTTGCAAAGTTAGGGCATCCTTTACTTTCAATATCTATTAAAATACAGTTATCACATAATTCTCGTAACCATTTCTGTTTTTCAAGACCCTTCATTATAATTGTTTTATTTTGCAAAATTGGCGCGATTAGAGTATGAAACTGACGGTAATCAAAATTTCCCTGACTCCAGGTAATACCTTTATGACGTTCTATCCACCTCACTTTCTTTTTTTCTTCAACAGTTAGTTTCGTAAAAGGATATGGTGGTTTTATTAGAAAAACCTGAGCAAAGTCCTCGGTACACAATGCTAATTCCTTTATTATAAATTGGTTATAACGATCTTTAAACCCCTGAATATCTACAAAAATTATTGAACTCATGATAACTTCCGTACGATATTACTAAGAGGTTTATATTCAATTAAACAATCATTCAAAATGAGACAATATGCAGAAGTCTGATCAGGTATTTCTTGATCACTCTCTATTTCCAGCCGAATATTTATTACTGGTCCAGATTTTATAGTATCGTTTTGTCTTGAACAATCTATTACAAAAAGTGGTGCTATTTCTTTGAACTCTGTAGCAGTCAACAAGCACCCTCTACGTCCATAATAAGACTGTTGAAAGTTTATGTATTGTTCGTATATTAAAGCAAAGTTATGGTTTGTAAAATTAGTATTGTAATTTTCATATGGATAATATGTAGAGTTTAAATAAACTTTAACATCTCGTAAACTACAGTGATCGAATTTGGTCATGTCTTTAAAAGCATTATTTTTTCTATTGGTTTGTAAACCTAATATAATATATCTAGGTTTTTCAATATGCGACGAAGTTTTTATCGACCAAGTGTGTTTGGTGGTCTTTGGTAACATAGGGTACTCATAAAGATCCCAATTTCTAAACGCCAATTGAATAGGTCTGTCTTTTTCAAGAAGTCTAAGTAAATTAATTTTTTCTTTGTCCGATACCTTGATATGAGGCATGCGCCAACAAATTTTACGTACATCAATTGATACTATCTCACCATTATTAAGTAGCACTGAATTAAGATCTGTATTGCTTCTCAATAAAACGAGTTCATGTTTGCAGTTAACAATGACTTTTCTGTAGTCTTCTGCAAATCCTAAAATGCTGCTAAGTGGAATAGAGGCATTGATGAATCCGCCATGATTATTCTTGTGTCCATGTATATCCCACCCCCATGTTTTAGACATTTTCGCTTCAGCTTCATTCATCGATACAAATGCTTTCATGGTGCTTGTTATACCTACATTTTTAACTTTATCAATCTCAATACCATTTAGCTCATATCGTATATCTTGGAAAAGGAATAATAACGGAT
The DNA here is from genome assembly GCA_937001555.2 of Hypsopygia costalis. Taxonomy (NCBI): domain Eukaryota; kingdom Metazoa; phylum Arthropoda; class Insecta; order Lepidoptera; family Pyralidae; genus Hypsopygia; species Hypsopygia costalis. The sequence goes on from OW443355.2 coordinate 6,109,159, forward strand.
TATTTGTTAAATTGATAACCGGTTGTCTTTCCTTACTGTCATCGTTTTTTGTCACTTTAAAATGAGCATCAATATATAAATAACTGGCGCTAGGTAGTAGATATAAGTCTTGTTGATTTATAGGTATTCGGATTTCATCATTTCTATTGAAACTTGTAATATACGGTTTATATGAATGAGTTTCAATACCTTCAATGGTATTGTCACAAAAAGGTGATGTAGCAATATTTAAAATATTCATTTTAGAAGTCCAATTGATTTAAGAAATTTTTGGTTAGCTGCGGTTAGTTTTTTTTTAATACAGTGCGTATGTGCTGCCTTCTGAATAGCACGATTACGACTAAGTTTCTGGTTACGTGGAGCTTCGTTTTTATTATAGTCTATCATTTTTTCGTAAATGTAAGTATAAATTTATTTCTTCACCACGGAAATTAATTAAATTACCATGTATATCCACTATCCTTATGCTAATGGAATTGATTGTGTTTCTGTTCACTGGAAAATAGATGATATTTTTTGGTATTTCTATTATTCTATAACCAGGAGGTACGTTGGGTGCGAATTCATGAATTATATGACTTGATTTTCCGTTTATGTAGGAACCGCTTGCAATGTTACATTCTACCCTTACTACGGTTGTCGATAGAATGTTCACTGGAAGCAGCGACTCGTGCAATATATTTTGTTTTAAAATACCTTTGCCGTAACCTAATAAATCTCCTATAGAATCATGTTTTTCAAAATGAATATCTTTAGTGCAGTATATTGTCGTCTTAAGTGTGTTATTGTTACAGTATAATTTAAAAACACACTCTTTTATGCGAGATTGTAAATAATCGCATATATCTTGAAGTTCATACGTCCCTTCAGGAATTTCAATAACTTCGTTGGTTCCATAATAGAATTTATTATTTTTATTCGTGATGTTAGGTATGGAATTAAACGTAGAAAAATGTAACAAAGCGCATTCGTATTCACCGTTAAGTTCTAGCGTAGGAGAGTAGCTTGTTGATAATACTGAGTTGTTACCAGTTATAGACAGCGTGAAAGACATGATAGAAATGAAAACATGTAATAAATAATATCTTTATATAGTGTATTTATTCCAAAAGGTGAACAGAAACTTTATACATAAATGACCACAATTTACACTATTGAATTTTTGAAATCTGGAATAATTATAATATACGTCACTGCATCCTCTTAAATAATTAGTCAATTCCACAGGAGGTTTCAAGTCCCCGAAACTATCAAAATATTCGCAGTAGTCATTTATTTTTGCATAGGCTACCCAGTGAGTTCCATTATTCTTGTGACTATCCAAGTTTACTATACCACACTCTAACGATCTTGGTTTACGAGGCAATGTATCTCTCATATAAACTCCTCGAAAGTATGGTAGGTTTTTAGTATGTTTTATAATGTCAATATTAGTAAGAGCACGCCGAGGTAGCCTATTATTTAGTTTTTTTGAGACTTTATAAATAATCCATTGCCTTTTTTATAGGGCTTGACGTAAAGACCTTTTCCTATGGCAATAGCTTCCATGGTTCTATTATGACGTACAGACTCTTCTAGATTTTTTTGTGCTGCTTTATATTCATTTATTGTTTTGGCTACACCAGCTGCACCTCCTGCCAACGCTCCAAGTGCAGATAGACCGGCAAAAATTGGTATTAAAGGTAAAATTCCCCCTGTTTTTGGAATCGGAATAATTCTGGGCAAACGAACGTGACATTTTTTGGGAATCAATTTTTTCGCAATCTTGTAAGCGTGTTTAATAGCCGATGTGTTATCTTTAGACTTCAGTTTTGCGATCTGTGACTTGATTTTTGAAATAACTCTTTTAAATTTCTTAATTCCCGAACCGGTCTTCAGTTTAGCTTTCATAACTTTACTAACCAACCAAGAAGCTAATTTTTCTCCTTTACCAGCATCTTTAGAATGTAACCGCTTCTTGGCCATATTCATCAATTGTAAATCTGCCTTATGACGATCGGAAATATTATTATACTTTGTGTATGCGATGTCGTGATATTTACAAGCTTCGTCCAATGGATTAACCCCACTGTCACCTCTTAATAACCTCTGCTTCAATTTCGTGCCCGGACCGCAATAATTGTAGCCTGGTAAATGAAGCTCAAACGGCAAATTATTTATTAAACTATTTACGAGTCCTCCTCCTTGCATATCTAGAAATATAATGACAAGGTAACTAAATTAAAAGACCTTATATTACTCAACAATAGATTTTTTATTCACCCAACTGTTTTTGTTATCACTAAGACCTAACCATTTTACAAATAGTTTATTTCCTTTTTTTCTTATAACTTTTTCGATTAAATATACATTCGGGTATTTCGTTTTTTGCAACTCTTCTTGGTAAAATGAACCCAATATATTATGCTTTTCTTGATCTTCTATATTATATGTTACCGGGTTGGTTCTATTTACATTTTTAATTTTAAAAATTTCAGTTGACCAGTTAGGTGTATAACCTTTTTCAAAACAGCTCTTATATTTACTTATTCTTACATAATCACCTACTTTAAATTTATTTTTGCGTTTCTTTAATGGTCTTTTATAAAAAATCCTAATATTATTTTTAACTAGGTTCTCATTTTTCTTATTAACATCTACTGGTCTAAATTTGGTAACACTGTGCAGAGTATTATTGTATGATTTTAAGGCGCCCTCCAAAGTTTTTCCTTTCCATTTATAATTACCGTTGTAATTGAAACATTGATGTAGTTTATTCTTTAATGTTCTTATAAACCTTTCTACAATTGAAGCTTTTTTAGTTGAGTACGATGAGTAATGGTTTATATTAAGTGAGTTCATAAGTTTTTGAAATTCATCATTATAAAATTCAGTTCCCATGTCAGTTTGTAAGTTGTTAGGACTATGCCCACTTGATTTTAGAATTTCAGTAAACGCTTCAACAACTTCTTTCTTTGTTTTAGTTTTTAGTGGTATCGCCCAAGCATATTTAGCAAAGCAATCGATAACCACTAAAATAAACGTAAATCCATTATTGTACTTTTTAAACGCCTTCAGATCGATTAGGTCGGCTTGCCATAGGTCATCTATACCTTTTAAAACAACAGAACGTCGAACAAAATTTCGACGAGCTGGTTTATGAATCTCATCAACCACCTTTTGCTTTGACATCTTACGGCCTAATTTTCAATTTGTTATAAATAGTCAATCTATTGATGTAGTCTATAGTACAAAATGTTTGTTCAATTCGGTTTATGTTTTGCCTAATATCTAATTTTACGCCTTCTAAATCAGATTTATAAGCATCTAACAAAGCTTTAAATTCTCCTTTTGTGATATAATTTGCAGTCTTTCTATCCACATATTCTTTATTGGTTGCATCATCAGGAACTACAGGTTCTTTAACTCCAGTTAATCTTGATGATTGTGCATTAAATTCGCCTGTGGAAGTCTTAGTTAAATAGTTTTCTGAATTATTTAATATCTCCGATACACGTAATCTTTTATGAACATGGTGACCGAATTTATCTATGTTCATATTAAACACACGTCTGTCGTGTACAATTGCCGAAAATAATATAAAATAAATAACTAACTACTTTTAATTTATAATACCACTTTCTCGTAATTCTTCGAGAATTGATATGATTTCATTATCTAGACCAGTGTTGCCAGCATCTTTGGATGCAATCAACAACTGCAATCTTTCAACTAGTTCATTAGGATCATCCCAATAAACATAATCTGTATTTTTTTTCATTCTCTTTTTTAAAATCAATCCTTCACCTTCACTAACGTTGCCTACAACACTAGCAGTCGAAGATATAGAAGACGAGGAAGGCTTACGTAACTTAAATAGCGGTTTTATAATCTGTAAATAGGTTCGACCTTTATTTGTCTTTATTGGTTTTCTAGGATCAAAATCTCTTCTATGAGCATTTGTTTCTAAAAGCAGAGCTTTGTATGCTTGACGATCTTCATCTGTTACCAATTCCAGTTGGGGTACTTTTTTGAATAATATTTCGCTAAGACCAGGCGTTTTGTTGTATTTAAGTCCTCCTACTAATATTGTATCATCATCATTGTTTATGATAACACGAGATGTGCCCATCATTAGTTTGCCACGATCTATTCTGATTCCGAACGGAACATCCTCATATATGTCTGAAGAAAGCGACCACGAAGAAGTATTTTTTGTTGGGCTAGGCACTGATTCAATTGTCCTAAATGACAGATTGCTGGTGTTAATTTTATTACCATTTTCAATATCATCAATATCGACTTCTTCGTCAGAAATATCTTGCCGGTAATCGTTATCTGATTTACGAATTTTAAGTGTTTTATTGAAATGTGAATCCACTGAAGAATTTTGATCTTTTTCATAACTCTGTGTTGGTGTATCGTCCAAAGATACATTGCGGTTCTTTCCATTAATTATCTCATGTAATGGGTTGGTAATGGGCTTAAAGACAGTTTCTAATAATTTTTCATTATGAGAATCGGTGGAACGCATATCCTTTATCTTTCTTTTAACAGCATCAGCTACTTGCACGATCTGTGTTTTTAATTCTTTTTCCATAATGAATTAAATAATATTCGTTTACAATGTATTGCTGACGCAATCGCAGGTCAAGTGAATATATCTGTTAATGAAAACCTATTTATATCAAATCATTTAATTGGTATCGAAGGTTACAAAAGTATCGAAATTCATCCTGTAACAACCATTGTTTTTATTACAGTCTTTATTGATTACTACATAATTGTAATGTGTCGACCATATTTTTGAACTCATTTCTCGAAACTCGGACCAGGTCATGTCTGTGTTAACATGTTCATCATAAACATGACGTAAATTAATGTCATCCTGTTTGAATAGAACTAACAGGTTTGTATTATCTCTAATTAGCTGTTTAGGAATTTTGCTGTAAGTTTGATTCAAATAAAAACAATCTATAGATTTATGTCTACCCATAGCAAAATAATCCCGAATGTTTGATTGGTTCTCGCAGGCAACATCATCGAATATTATTACCGAATTTGGTTTTGCATCATGAGGGCTCAGTATGAGTTCATTGTCTTGATATTTCGCAAAGGTTATGTCGGGTACTAAATTGAAAACATTTTCTAGATATTTATATTTAGGTTGGTATAGTGTTTTAGAATAAAGGTAAACGTTTTTGAATCTTAAACCATTTTCATGCAACAGAAGACCTATAACAACATTTGTTTTCCCACAATTTGACGGGCCACAAATTATACATCGAATTGTATTAGGTAAGAGAGTCCCATGTCTGTGAACAACCGTTTCCGCGTCAGAACAAATTTTTGGCAGAATTAATCTCTGACGTTGCTCAATAAATTTCATCGTACAAGCTGTAATCGTATAAACTGCCTTTGACAGAATGACACATATTTATGATATCCACATTTATATACAAACATGCGATGTTTAACGTAACAGTTTCAAAACAACAACTGTACGGTGTATTGCACTGTACACTGTTAATCGCATGCGATCAGTGGAAACGTGTGAGCTGAGCGAGCGGTAAGATTTATTTGAAGATGTCTCCATTTATTTTATGGTAGGTGATTTTTGGGAATTCTAAAGCATATATATCTATAATATTTGTAAAATATACAGACTAGTATTTTCATTTTTCATGCAACCAAAAATACTAACACGACAATGATCGAGCGACAGCGAGATCAGAGTGTTAGTATTTTTGGTTGCATGAAAAATGAAAATACTAGTCTGTATATTTTACAAACATTATAGATATATATGTTTTATAATTCCCAATAATCACCTACTCTTTTTCTTGTTTAATTTATTACCTGGCATTAAATGATATCTAAGATATAGCTCCCTTTTCTTTATGCAGCATCTTTTCAAACCTTTAGTCATCCATTTGTTTTTAATCGGCTTTTTACTGACTTTAATTTTAATGATAGGAAAACATAAGTCATAAAATAGGACAAATGTATCATGTAATTTATTAAATGCATTATCTACATCAGTTTCGTCGAAAACATCTTGAAAGGATAACGATTCAATGCATTCACGAAATTTCCAAATATTATCCTGTGACATGTCCCTTCTTTCTTCAAACCAGTACTGTTGAGCCGTATGAGTACAATTATTTTTTGTTGAAGTGACTTCAAAGGATAGTGTTTGTCCCGTTTCATGATCGGATAAGGCGAGATAATGAATACCTGTTTGAACCCCCGTCATATTGCTTGCAATCAAATCAATACAAGACTTCTTTCTTGTAGGTTTAATTATGTGATTACTTATGTTGTGATTGCTTAGTATAGATCTCAATTCATTTGCTGGTTTATTGACTTTAAGCCAGTCTATATTCCAATCTCCGCAAACGGGTTGGGGAGGCCTGATCGATATTTGATAATGTATTTCCCTTAGTCGCCTTGTACGACATCCACGGGAAGAAACGGAATGATTCTATTCTAGTCTGCCGGAAACCACACGGCCGACGAATTAAATCAAAAGAAATTAGTACGAAGCTTTTGGAAATTGACTTCCCCTCTTAACAATGTGCAGCGGCAACTTACAAAAGACTAGACAACAGTGTTCTCTCAGTTAATACTGCCATGCTGATCTTCGAGGTGCTTCTTCACGCTTTGAAAGATCCCATATTGTAGAAAGGTGGAAACACATGTTATATAGGCGTTCCATTTAAAAATCGATGAACGCCGGCTGCACGCACGAAAAAGCATGACTCTTTATCACATTCCGTCTGAGCCGAGCGTACAAGCAAGATCGAGGAACAAGCGGTAGAGAGGCTCGATCAGGCACAGCGTTCGGCTTGTGACGCATCAATGTCTCTTCCACTCCATCAGCCGATGTTTTCGATCGAATTTTAAGCACAAATCCGTTGTAAGCTTGCTTTATGGGAAGTATATAATGTTACAGTCAAAACTCATAGCCGGTCAAAATCACTTTTGACTGAAAGAAATCAGGCAAAAATTGTTTTGACCAACGATGTTTTTAGTCAAAAGTCATTTTGACTAACGTTGTTGGTTGATTGTTTATAAAATTTTATTGTACAAATACATAAAATTACAAGTACAGAATATCATAACCAATGGCGGACTTTTATCTTTTTTTTGTGAGATGTGAGAGAGGGACAAACAAGCATGTGGGTCACCTGGTGGAAAGCAATCACCACCGCCCATGGAGACCAGCGACACCAAGGGGTCGCCGATCCGTTGCCAGCCTTTAAAGGAAAATGAAAACTCTGTTCTTGAAGGCACCCATGTCGTAGTTGTTCGGAAATACCGCTGAGGGAAGTTGATTCCACAGTTTCACTGTTCATTGTATAAAATTTCTTAGGAAACGTACTATCATCATCGATCCTAGAAGGGATCTCTTCCAGTCAACCAAAGAATATTTGTAAGTGAAATTTTAGGTCAAGGTTAGGTTAACTATAGTAGATAAAGCAGTTATTAAAAACACACATATAGACAAATACATACAGTAATACACACAACTGTCTACAATAAGACATAATTTAGGTAGATATTTGGGGTGTAAGTGGTTTATCAACATCATTGAACCAAAGCCAACTTCACCTGCATGTGGTGCACCCTGCTGACTGACAAACAGAGCTCTGTCGATGGCGGTATTCTGTGAGGTGGAGGTACATTCACCAGTCGGGTAGCTTACAATTACGCTCCCTACCTCTCTTTTCGCCAGAGCTTCGTTTGTCAGTCAGCAGGGTGCACCGCGTGCAGGTGAAGTTGGCTTTGTAATGGTAAATTCCCTTATATGAATCACTATCGGAGTTTTTATACGACATCGGTTTAGTAATTTCTGAGATTCCGATAGCAAATCATGGAACGGATGGTTATTGCCTATTGTTTTAATAATTTTGTTACCTTATCAATCAGCCTACGCGAACTCAGGTCTACCATTAACTCGAAATGTCCCAAAAAATCAGCTCCCAATATTGGCTGCGTTACGTCTGCTACCACAAAAGTCCACGTGAATGCGCGTCTTAAACGTAAGTTCAACGTAAATGTACACACAACGAAAGTCTTTATATCCAGACCCATTTGCGCGTATAACTTATAATTAAAGTCTGTTTTCAGTATTTTTGAGTCCACTTTGTTACGCGGTACCACCGAAATATTTGCACCAGTATCCACTAAAAAACGTAAACCACTTTTCCTATCTCTAACACATAGGCGGTAATTGTTTTCGTTCGTACAGCCATCCGCCGCTGACTGTACCTCTCTTAGTTTCCCGCCGGCTTCCAATTGCAAGGCTTTTCGCACCTAGTTGCTCGCTCCCGGAAACGAAAATGAAAATAACATAGCCAATCCGGATCTTGAGGTGATCTCCTCTGTCGACTATTTGACCTTGAACGTCCTCTGAAACCTCCTCTTACTTGTCTGTTGGAGTATCTGGATCGCCCGTAGTTAGCTACTTCCAGATTTTCCATCTTTTTATTTAGCGCTGCCAGCTGTTCAGCTATGCTGCCTCCCTGCGGGCTCGCTGACCTGCTGCAGCTGACTCTCCCTCTCTCAACCTCATTCATCTCTATTGCCCGCGATGTTTCTACAATCTTATTATCTTATCAGCCATTATGGCTAATTTTTCTAAATCATTTACGTCGCTTACCGCTAAAACTGTTCGTACATGCACTGGCAATTGACGCATCCAAAGTATGCTCAACGTACCCACGGGAATTTTGTCGTTTGTCAAATCTTTCATCTGCCTTAAAAGCTGAGAAGGCTTTTGGTCACCTAACTCCAGCCCGTCTAGCAATCACTCCAACCTCTTATTTTCCGACTCTTCGTAACACGCTAAGAGTCTGCTCTTTACTGCTTCATACCTGCCGCTGTCTGGAGGCGACCTCAAAATGTCACCAATCTGTTTTGTGATATCTCTACTAAATTTCGCCACGGCCACTTGGAATTTTGTTTCGTCACCTAATTTTTGAGGAGCCAAAATGTCTCAATGTGTAGGAACCAAAGACTAGGGTCGTCCATCCAGAATTCTGGCAGCTTACTTGCTAACGCAATCGCGTCTATGCTGTCAATCTTTGCCACCTTAATGTTCGGTGAAGCCATCTTGCATTAAGTAAGACACTTGAAAAAAACGTACTTAATAACTCACTGCCACACGTAGATGTTCTTCCAGTATCACCCACTATGCACTTGTTTGTCGGGGTCACCAATGTTGGGGTCAGTTGCGCGTACTGAATGCCGATGGGTTATAACTGGGGAATTATCCGTAGAAATTATATATCGTATACACTTGCTAGTATGTTTATTCTGATACAACGATGTCTACATTATAACTCGCTTACTACAGATTATACAACTCTTTATATACACGGGGGAACGTGCTTACAGATTAACACGTTCAATATACATAGTACCAATATTCTCAAGAAGCCCCGTCGCCGGAACTGGCACTTAAATTCACTTTCACATTCAAGATAGTGTGATGAAAGTGAATCTAAGCTCTGCGGATTTAGAGTAGTAATGATTTATACATGTTCTTATATTTAATTTGTATGACGTTTCTAAGTGCTTTATAAAGTCCAAGGAATAAAGATATTAGACGAATTTTATTGATCAGCGAAATTTATTGAGCTTATAAAATCGTCCGGTCGTTCTGTCTGTCCGTCAAAATTTCGAAATTCTGACTTCGGATTCGTATAGAGCATCAAAAAGTAGTAATGTAAAGTGACCTTGGTTTTCCGACATCAATTCGGGATTTCGAAAAAAAAAATTCATCTGTCCGTCCGTTGCCATGAAACTCAAAATTTCGAAATTCTGACTTCGGATTCGTGTAGAACTGTAGAGCATCAAAAAGTAGTAATGCAAGGTGACCTTGGTTTTTTACAATACTTTACGTACTTTTGTACAATAAAGATATTGGGGTGTAAGTGGTTTATCAACATCATTGAACCAAAGCCAACTTCACCTGCATGTGGTGCACCCTGCTGACTGACAAACAGAGCTCTGTCGATGGCGGTATTCTGTGAGGTGGAGGTACATTCACCAGTCGGGTAGCTTACAATTACGCTCCCTACCTCTCTTTTCGCCAGAGCTTCGTTTGTCAGTCAGCAGGGTACACCGCGTGCAGGTGAAGTTGGCTTTGGTTCAAAGATGTTGATAAACCACTTACACCCCAATATCTTTATTGTACAAAAGTTGCAGAGCACAGCAAAGGCGGACTTATCCTATATAGGGATCTCTCGAGCCAACTTTGAGAATCTGAGATAACATAGTTAAATACTAGGCAAGTTTTTAGTCAAAAGGGGTTTGTCCCATTTAAAGTTCAGACTATATAATCAAATCAAAACATCGGACGCGCAGCATGCGCCACCATAGCGAATTTTTTTTTTTCTAAATCCCGAATTGACGTCGGAAAACCAAGGTCACTTTACTACTTTTTGATGCTCTACACGAATCCGAAGTCAGAATTTCGAAATTTTGACGGACAGACAGAACGACCGGACGATTTTATAAGCTCAATAAATTTCGCTGATCAATAAAATTCGTCGAATATCTTTATTCCTTGGACTTTATAAAGCACTAAGAAACGTCATACAAATTAAATTTAAGAACATGTATCTAAATCATTACTACTCTAAATCATTACTAGTTTAAATCCGCAGAGCTTAGATTCACTTTCATCACACTATCTTGAATGTGAAAATGAATTTAAGTGCCAGTTCCGGCGACGGGGCTTCTTGAGAATATTGGTACTATGTATATTGAACGTGTTAATATGTAAGCACGTTCCCCCGTGTATATAAAGAGTTGTATAATCTGTAGTAAGCGAGTTATAATGTAGACATCGTTGTATCAGAATAAACATACTAGCAAGTCCAGTTATTACCACTTACACCTCCAATTATAAGAAAAGTACCTACAGTTAGATAATTGATTCGTAAAAGTTTCGGTTTCGGTTTCGGTTTCGGCCGAAACTGAGACCGTTGCCGAAATTCGGTTTCGGTTTCGGTTTCGGTCGTAAAAACCAGTTTCGGTCGGACACTAATAAGATTGTAGAAACATCGCGGGCAATAGAGATGAATGAGGTTGAGAGAGGGAGAGTCAGCTGCAGCAGGTCAGCGAGCCCGCAGGGAGGCAGCATAGCTGAACAGCTGGCAGCGCTAAATAAAAAGATGGAAAATCTGGAAGTAGCTAACTACGGGCGATCCAGATACTCCAACAGACAAGTAAGAGGAGGTTTCAGAGGACGTTCAAGGTCAAATAGTCGACAGAGGAGATCACCTCAAGATCCGGATTGGCTATGTTATTTTCATTTTCGTTTCCGGGAGCGAGCAACTAGGTGCGAAAAGCCTTGCAATTGGAAGCCGGCGGGAAACTAAGAGAGGTACAGTCAGCGGCGGATGGCTGTACGAACGAAAACAATTACCGCCTATGTGTTAGAGATAGGAAAAGTGGTTTACGTTTTTTAGTGGATACTGGTGCAAATATTTCGGTGGTACCGCGTAACAAAGTGGACTCAAAAATACTGAAAACAGACTTTAATTATAAGTTATACGCGCAAATGGGTCGGATATAAAGACTTTCGTTGTGTGTACATTTACGTTGAACTTACGTTTAAGACGCGCATTCACTTGGACTTTTGTGGTAGCAGACGTAACGCAGCCAATATTGGGAGCTGATTTTTTGGGACATTTCGAGTTAATGGTAGACCTGAGTTCGCGTAGGCTGATTGATAAGGTAACAAAATTATTAAAACAATAGGCGATAACCATCCGTTCCATGATTTGCTATCGGAATTCTCAGAAATTACTAAACCGATGTCGTATAAAAACTCCGATAGTGATTCATATAAGGGAATTTACCATTACATTGAAACAGAAGGGCCACCGGTGCATGCGAGAGCCAGACCGCTACCACGAGACAGGTATATGAAGGTAAAAGAAGAGTGTAGGTTAATGCAGGAAATGGGGATATGCAGGCCATCAAAGAGTGAGTGGGCGAGTCCGTTACACGTAGTGACAAAGAAAAATGGGGATATTAGGCCGGTTGGAGACTATAGCTATAACTAAGCCGGACCGATACCCAGTACCGCGACTACAGGACTTTACGTATATTCTGGCAGAAAAAAAAATATTTTCAATATTCGATTTAAATAAGGCTTATCATATTGTAAAAATCGCGCCGGAAGATATTGAAAAAACGGCAATAATTACACCTTTTGGTTTGTTTGAATTTTGTCATATGAACTTTGGGCTTCGCGGGGCAAGTCAGAGCTTCCAGAGGTTCATGAATAATAATGTGCTCCACGGTTTAAATTTTCTATTTAGTTTCATTGACGATGTAATAATAGCGAGCGATAACATGGAACAACATAGAGAACACTTAAGAAAGGTTTTTGAAAGGTTCAGAGAGTACGGCATAACAATTAATTTAGCAAAGTGTGATTTTGGTAGTGTGGTTAAAGACACGTTCAGATAATTATAAATGCTAAATCGTAAATAATATAAAACAACAATGTAACTAATACTTCCGCGTACTGCTAAACGTGTGTTTAAATAAAAAACTGTCATGAAGGTTGAGTATATAACATAAGGTACAATTGTTGTAAAAGTGAAAAAAAAAGCTGTGGTAGCAAATCAATGTGTCATGTGCAATGAAATTATTATGAGGCAAAATAAATGTAACATTGACCGCTATAGTATTAAATAACAAGCGGCGACCTTGCTTAGTCAGACAAACGTATCTATATCATAAACAATGTCGTGTGACTATGATGTTGAGAATTTTAGTATGTACTAGATCAGGGTTTCCCAACCTTTTTTACATCAAGGCTCCCCGGATCACAAATAATATTTTCATGCCCCCCCCCCCCCCCCATTAAATTTTTCAGTAAGTAAGTACAATAAAAATCGCATTATTTTAACAATATTTATTTTTATGTAATTTGTACAAAAAGAATCACAAAACGAATGAATTAATGTTATATTCTACCTACCGTGTTTACTTCATTAATGCATTGAAATAATTTTTCTATTGAAAACACAAACGTCTCAAGCCCCCCTTGACTTCCCTCTACGCCCCACTAGGGGGGCGCGCCCCCCTGGTTGGGAAACCCTGTACTAGATAATATGTAATTATTGGAAATGGGTTGAAAATTTTTGTAAAAATTTGGGGGGAGTGATATTGGTACTATGTATATTGAACGTGTTAATATGTAAGCACGTTCCCCCGTGTATATAAAGAGGTGTATAATCTGTAGTAAGCGAGTTATAATGTAGACATCGTTGTATCAGAATAAACATACTAGCAAGTGTATACGATATTTAATTTCTACGGATAATTCCCCATTTATTACCAATCGGCATTCAGTACGCGCAACTGACCCCAACAAGAAGAACTGGCAAGAAACTCAAGGCCAACGCTTTTAATTGCCAGGTTTTAACAATATCGTTACATTAAATACATTTTCAGGGGAATTTTCAGGGGAAATGGGTGAAATGGCCTCAGGTGAGGCTGATCACCCGCCCGACAGCCGGCGTCCCCGTTGGAAATAATAATAATACATTAAATACAAATACAATCATTAACATAACATAACAAGAGTAATTCCTTTCCAAATACTTTTATCATTTATGTAATCTGAGATACAATATTTTCTATACATCTATACATCTATATCTATATCTATACATATACATAATATACATCTATATCTACACATCTATACATCTATATCTATACATCTATACATCTATATCTATACATCTATACATCTATACATATATATAAAAGAAAGTCGTGTTTGTTACAACACTTATAACTCGAGAACGGCTGGACCGATTGCCATGGTTTTTGATTTGTTGGATTTGTTTCCGTCCCGAATAGCAGAATAACTCTTAAAAACATTGGAAAATTCTCGAAAAAATAAAATAAAAGAAAAAACATTTTCCCATACAAAATGTTCGTGGTTGTCGTCAGCCTGGCGCAACTCAAGGTAAAAAAACGACTCTATGAATCGGAAGCGAATTTGGTACAAATTCTGATTGTTTTCGCTCCCATTTCATACATTTAGAATTTACGCTATTTGTATGGCATATCCGTCTCTTAAAACGTAGTGGTTACATTCTCTTTGGTTGTCGTAGCTGTCAAATGTGACGTTGTCGTACGTGCGTACGCCAAATGTATGCGTGCGTTCAGAAATGTATATTAAGCTCATTATAGAACAAATGTCATAGATTAAAAACAAATGTTAACTCTATTGGTCTTGTGGCGAACCCTTTTATATTATCTGTGGTTGCCACTATTTTGTTTTATAAGCTGACAACATTATTGTCTACAGTCTGAGTTGTCTATGTCCGACGAGTAAGAAGAAGTTCGATTTGAACTTCGGTGCTTGATCAGCAACAGAGAGTGTCTACGATTAGCAAGTTAATTATTTACATTTATGTTAATTGTTCTACTGTTATAATACACATTTATCGCAACCTGGACCCAGCGTTTCATTGAATAAATCTAGACGCGATCCAGCGCCTTATTGGTGACCCCGACGATCGAAGGACACTCGGCGTAAGAAGCCTGCCATAGAAGAATTGGGTTCCAGTTTTGTGCAGCGCACACTCATCCCAGGCAACGGTAACCAAAAGTTGGTAAAAACCTACCTACTCGCCAGCCATCACGCGAGTTTGCCGGCGGACAGGAAGAAATATTCGTTATTATCAGCTGCTTTCATGATAAACGTGCAAGAACTGACGTCGTAGTGGCTGGCAGTGCATTTTTTTTTTGCCAAATTACACTGTTTTAAACTTTTTTAATGAAAATTGAAGAAAATCATCCATTTCACGCGCTAGTAGCGCCATTTTTTTCTTGTGCGGATTTTCAAAGAAACTGGAAGTTTAGCGCGCGAAGTTTGACATTGAAGTCTGTCATCGCAAGGTGCGTTCCGAATCAGTTATAGCAACAGTGATACCATTACATCAAAAACCTGTAAGTTATTTTGAACTATTTTGCATGGACTACTACAACTTATCCTGTGTTACAACAGTGCTGCAACGGGTTTTCTTTAAAAAAATATAAAAACATTTAGTGTAATTAAACAATCAGTAATAACCTGAATGCCTCAACAATATAGCAATAATTAATTTTAAATATTTTAATGTTCTCTGTGTTTTAACATAATAATTACCATAGTAATTCTGTATATCCCCTCGTTGGCCAGCGTTGGACTGTTGGTTGTTAGTGACCGTTGAGGTCATATTCTATTGGTGTCATGGTTGCAAAACTAAATCCTAATATTTACAAAACTGCTGTGTAACATTTTTACTTTTACAATTTTATTATTTACATTACTTTAACATTTTACTTTACCTGTGTGTTGCATGTACAATTTCTTTACTGTGTGTTTTTTAAAATGAATGTGCCTTGTTGGTCTGATTATTTTACTATTTGATGTCACTATTTACTAATATTTTAATTATTTACACTGTACCTGTTTCTTTCTGATTGTGTTCTTTGCGTTTGGTATACTTGTACAGCTGAATATTGTTTTCAATAATTAACACAATGGCCGCTGAGGGAAAAGAAATTTTCCTTGACCCTGAAGCTGATACTGGTGGTGGACAGTCAGCTAACCCTTCAACATCTGGCTCTCAAAGCATTTTAGTAAATAGAGTATCCATTCGCGTTCCTCCTTTCTGGCCGGACCGGCCTGGTCTTTGGTTTGCTAGTTTAGAAGCACAGTTTCATATCAATAGCATCACACAGGAAATAACGAAATATTACTATGCCATCAGTCAGCTCGACACAAAATCTGCGACTGAAGTTGAGGATATAATTATAGAACCACCTAAGGAGCAACCTTATACTACCCTGAAGAAAGCTCTTATCTCTCGTTTCTCAGAATCATATGAAGAAAAAATTAAGAGGCTCCTTGAGAAAGAGGAGATGGGGGATAGGAAGCCCTCATCATTCTTGCGGCACCTTAGAACTCTTGCTGGTTCATCTTTTCCGGAACAGCTCCTCAAGACAATTTGGATGCATAGGTTGCCTCATCACATCCAAGGCATCTTGGTAGCACAAAAGCAATCATCCCTCGAAGATTTGGGAGAACTAGCTGATAAGCTGCAAGAAATCAGCTCTCAACCGATGCATGTTCACTCAGCTAGTAAAGCAGCATCGTCTAATGATGATACCAAAGAACAGTTGAAATTGCTCCAACAGCAAGTTGCGGACCTGACGCAATTAGTATCAAGCCTAACTACAAGGCGTGATCACAGAGGTTCAAGTAACCGTAGTCGCAGTCGTTCGAGCTCTCTCTCACGTCCACACAATAATCAACTGTGCTGGTACCACAGCCGGTTTGCATCGAAAGCGACCAAATGTGTACAACCTTGTACATGGTCTGCCTCTGCTCCCCAGGGAAACTCCAGCAGCAGTCAGTAATGGCGGCCACTGACTGCTCCCTAGCAAGTTGCCGTCTATTTGTAACTGATCGGTATTTTAATCGACACAGGATCCGATCTCTCATGCCTTCCTAGACGGTTATCACATAATCAGGGTAACAAGCAGCCATTGCCTTACGAACTCATTGCAGCTAATGGTTCTAAAATAAATACCTACCAGCTCAACCAGACCATTGAGCTCAAATTAAACTTAGGATTAAGACGTGACTTTGTCTGGAAATTCATAGTCGCAGAGGTTGGAATTCCAATAATTGGCTCCGATTTTCTGGCTCACTACCACCTGTTACCAGACTGTGCTCTTGGAAGATTGCGAGACGACAAAACAGGGTTGTCCACTGAAACTGAATTCTCAGTAATCGACCAACCCAGTATTAAGGTCATCCAATCACCTGACTCTCCATACACCCGCATTTTAGCGGAGTACCCCAGCATCTCACGACCTCCTGGCGCTCCTAAGGATCCGAAGCACACCACGGTGCATTTCATCAATACCACTGATGGCCCACGGGTGACAGCGCGACCACGTCGCCTCGCTCCACAAAAACTTCGAGCAGCTCAGAAAGAATTCGAAGAGATGGTTCGAGTGGGCACTGCTAGACCTTCCAGCAGCTCATGGTCCTCCCCACTACATCTCGCGCCTAAAAAGGACGACACTTACCGCCCATGCGGTGACTACCGGGCATTGAACGCCCGCACTATTCCGGACCGCTATCCTGTCCGTCATGTAGGGGATTTCTGCCAGAACCTATCCGGATGCTTCGTGTTCAGCACTCTAGATTTAGTCAAAGCCTACCAACAAATTCCTTTAAATCCCGACGATATTTGTAAAACTGCCATTATCACACCATTTGGGCTCTTTGAATTCCCCTACATGACCTTTGGCCTTCGAAACGCTGGGCAGACATTTCAGAGGTTTATTGATGAGGTGGTGCGTGGATTTAACTTCTGTTTCGCTTACGTTGACGACATCCTCGTTTACTCGAGAGACCCGACCGAACATGCTGAACACCTCAGGCTCTTGTTCCGTCGACTGCACGAGTATGGAGTGGTCATCAACCCGGCAAAGTGCGTTCTTGGTGCAGCCGAGGTAACTTTTTTGGGTTACCACATTAATGCTGCAGGCACACACCCTCCCGAAGATCGTATCCGTGCGCTGATGGACTTCCCCCTTCCTAAGACAGTGCAAGGCGTGCGCAGATTCCTGGGCATGGTCAACTATTACCGCAGATTCTTGCCCGACGCCGCCAAGTATCAGGCTCCCTTAATTGACGCGGTTGCTGCAACTAACAGCAAGGGCGCAAAACCATTTCCATGGACGCCCGAGCTCGAGCTATGTTTCGATAACTGCAAGAATAGCCTGACCGCTGTGACCACCCTATCACACCCAAATTGTGAGGCTCCACTTGGTCTTTTTACCGATGCGTCTAGCATGCACATAGGCGCATGCTTACAGCAGAAAGTCTATAACGACTGGCAACCCCTCGCATATTTCAGCAAAAAGCTAACCGCAAAACAGTCTGAGTGGCCTGCTTATTATAGGGAACTCCTAGCAGTGTACGAGAGCGTTCAACACTTTCGGCACATACTAGAGGTGCAACACGCAACCATTTTTACTGACCACAAGCCCCTGGTTTATGCTTTCGTACAGCGTCGCGACAAACTACCACCAACACAGATCAATCAGTTAACTTTTATCAGCCAATTCACTACCGACGTACAATACATAAAGGGTAGTCGCAGATGCTATGTCACGGGTTGAGTCCATTTCATTGGAGGAGGACTACCAAGCCCTTGCAGAGTCTCAAGAGGGAGACGAGGAACTCAGAGAGGTGGCTTCATCTTCTTCCATGAAACTAGAGAAAGTCGTCGTTCCGGGAACTAAAACATCCATACTCTGCGATACATCGACAAGTAGACCACGCCCATACCTCACCTTACCCTTTCGTCGAGCAGCTTTCGATCGACTGCATAATCTCAGTCACCCAGGCGTGAGCGCAACCTTACGTTTGGTGGCTGAGCGATACGTATGGCCGCAGATAAACATTGACTGCCGAAATTGGGCGAAATCATGCTTACAGTGCCAGCGCAGTAAAGTGACTAGACACACATCTTCACCCTTATTACCTTACCCTAATCCATCAAGTAGATTC
Organism: Hypsopygia costalis; assembly: GCA_937001555.2. NCBI lineage: Eukaryota > Metazoa > Arthropoda > Insecta > Lepidoptera > Pyralidae > Hypsopygia > Hypsopygia costalis. The sequence continues at coordinate 6,127,760 of OW443355.2, forward strand.
CGTCATATCCACATCGACATCATAGGTCCACTGCCACACTCAAACAATTTCGCATATTGTCTGACCGCAGTTGACAGATACACACGTTGGCCCGAAGCGTGGCCTATGACATCCATTACTGCGGAAGAAGTGGCAGACACGTTGGTGACTGGTTGGATATCCCGTTTTGGGGTGCCAAGTACTGTGACGACCGATCAAGGTCGTCAGTTTGAATCCGCCTTGTTTCAGCGCCTTATGAACGTGTGCGCAACAAAGCGGATCCGCACAACCAGTTACCACCCGTGTGCAAATGGCATGGTAGAGCGCATGCACCGCCAACTAAAAGCTTCTTTGATGTGCCATCCCCAAACGTGGAGTAAGGCACTTCCATTAGTACTCCTTGGCATGAGGACTGCGCTCAAAGAGGACTTGAACACCTCGTCTGCTGAGCTGGTCTATGGAGAACCTCTCCGCCTACCTGGAGAGCTAATCATGCCAGCGGAAGAACCCAGGAGTCCAAACGATGTCGTAGATTTCGTCACGGAGCTGAGGACCCGGATGGAAGTTTTACGCCCAGTACCAGCCTCACGACACGCTCGACCGTCTTCCTTTGTATTCAAAGACTTGGCGACTGCGACTCATGTCCTGCTTCGCGACGACACTGTTCGACGGCCTCTGCAACCTCCTTATACGGGCCCATACCGCATCCTGAGGAGAAGGGACAAAACCCTTACCTTGGAGATGAATGGAAGAGAGGCTACAGTCAGCATAGATCGTGTTAAACCAGCATACCTAGATTCCGAAGCGTTTTCCTCACTACCTGTTCCAGTACCTCCTTCCGAAGAGACACCCGCTCCGCAATCTCTTCCAGCCCCAGTACACCCAGCTTCCCCAACTCCCCCACCACCTCCAGCTGCTGTCACCACCAGAACTGGCAGACGGGTTAAATTTAGAGATATTCTGGATTTATAATTTGTTTTGCGTTTTTTTTTTTTGTCGTGTTTTGTTTCATTTATAATTTGTGTCTTGTTTTTGTTTTTTATGTATACTTTTCGTTTCTCCGTAGGGGGGTGGTGTGGCGAACCCTTTTATATTATCTGTGGTTGCCACTATTTTGTTTTATAAGCTGACAACATTATTGTCTACAGTCTGAGTTGTCTATGTCCGACGAGTAAGAAGAAGTTCGATTTGAACTTCGGTGCTTGATCAGCAACAGAGAGTGTCTACGATTAGCAAGTTAATTATTTACATTTATGTTAATTGTTCTACTGTTATAATACACATTTATCGCAACCTGGACCCAGCGTTTCATTGAATAAATCTAGGCGCGATCCAGCGCCTTAGTCTCATTTTTACGTATTGAAAGTTGGCTGTGATTTGTTTTGAAAACAGTTTTGTAGATTTAATTATTTATTGGTTCTAAAATATTTATGCGTGCGTTCAGAAATTGAAATCAAGCTCCATAAATCTCTATAATATATAAAATAATGTCGTGTCTTGGTCGGGAAAGTATTAAAAACATTGAAAAATTGACGAAAGAATTAAATAAAAGAAAAAACGTTTTCCCATACAAATAGTGCCAGTTAAAAAGGATTGGAATATTTATTAATATATTATTGAATATTTTAAAAATATTGAAAGTTGTCTGTGATTTGTTATGAAAATTTAAAAATGTCAAATCGATAGGGGTGAAAACGCTTTTCCCATGGGGTTCGAGCGCAAGAATCAAATCAGAGTAAACATCAAATGCTCCAACACGCTGCTCAACTGCGGGTTGGCGGAGGCCAGTGTTTTCGAACCGCCTAAAGACTTAACTTAACGACTGTCATTAAATGATAACAACCGGGACCGACAGCTTAACGTGCCTTCCGAAGCACGGAGGAGCTCAAGATGAGCTAATGATAACAACCGGGACCGACGGCTTAACGTGCCTTCCGAAGGACGGAGGAGCTCAAGATGAGCTAATGATAACAACCGGGACCGACGGCTTAACGTGCCTTCCGAAGCACGGAGGAGCTCAAGATGAGCTAATGATAACAACCGGGACCGACGGCTTAACGTGCCTTCCGAAGCACGGAGGAGCTCAAGATGAGCTAATGATAACAACCGGGACCGACGGCTTAACGTGCCTTCCGAAGCACGGAGGAGCTCAAGATGAGCTAATGATAACAACCGGGACCGACGGCTTAACGTGCCTTCCGAAGCACGGAGGAGCTCAAGATGAGCTAATGAGCTCGGTCCAGGTTGTTAAACCTGGACCGACGGCTTAACGTGTCTTTCGAATCACGGAGGAGCTCGAGGTAATATAAACCCATCCGTGTACAGGCTACGGTCGACGTTGCTTAACTTGCGTGTTCAATTAGACTGGCACGCGCAATGACGCCATCGAGCTTCTCTATTATTTTCTACTATTCATTGTTTTAATTCCATAAAATCATAAATTTAGTTCAGCTAATATGTACCACGACATTCATTGATTGTTAGGCGGTACGAAGTTCGCCGGGACAGCTAGTAAATGATAAAAGTAAGCCTTTTGACATAGTGTAGTTTTAATATATTTCTTAAATTTACCCCTGGATAATTTAAACGCGTCTTTTGGAAGTTTATTGTAGAAGCGTATACATTGACCTGGAAATGAGTTAGATATTTTATGGAGCCTAGTAATAAGCACAGCGAGTTTGTTTTTATTTCTTAAATTTAATTGATGGAGATCACTATTTTTCCTAAATTTAGTTTGATTTTTATGAACGTAAATAAGATTTTCATAAATATATTGAGAATGTAATGTCATAATATTTATCTCTTTAAATTTATATAAGTTATAATCAATACCTTAAATCTAGGCGCTCGTAGGTTTCACTAGTTAAACCTCGGGTACCTCAGCTCTAAAAGCTAGGCAAGCCTCTCACGCTTCGGTCGCTGGGTTTTTATTGAACACATGCTCATCCTAACCTCATCTTATATACATATATAATGTTAGTAACACAATCACGCCACACTTCACAGCAGCAAATATAAAATGCAAAAATTAGCCACCATCACACACCTTCCTAGGAGCTCAGTTGGAAAGAGAGGAGTTAGCCCCGATTCTAACGCGCCTATTTCGGTACTCGTACTCGCTTGGCGTGGTCCCCAGCTCATGGAAGGAGGATTTGATTTTGATCCCTAAAACAGGTGTTTCCTCAGATCCGTCAAACTACAGGCCCATTGCTATAACATCCTTGCTTTCTAAAATTTGGTGACACAAATAGAGGAGAAGGCTGTATTGCTGAGGATGAAAGTTGGTATCAAAGACCAAATGCCACCAAAGACGGTGAAGCAGCCACTTGATTAAATTAATTATCGTCATCAGATAAAAGATGAAGATTTCCTATTGCTGAAGGCAGTGAAGGAGGCAGTGAGCTGCTGTCTGAGGATGTCGGACGGAAGCAGTGTTGAAGTTCATCTTCAGATGGACTATTTTCATCCACATCTGACTATGCACCCGGTTTGGGAACAAGCGCTACGACTTGTCGAGCTCTGCTTTTCTGCTGCTGACTAAGCTGACCTATAATATTAAAATAAAGAAAATTTGTATCTGCACAAATCAAACGAAGTCAACAATTAGATAAATATTTAAAAAAATGTTGAACGCTAGCTATCTAGTAATGTAGCATATTAGTTACACTTGAAAAAATCTGTTTATAAAATGTGTTTAGAATATATTTCGGTGCACGAAAAAACCTATTCCGAAAAGCAAATATTGTATTCTATTTGAAACAAATCACTTTTGATCAAAATTTGTGCAAATTATACTTAAACAATATTATTTTTACCATGCGATGGGGCAGACGCGTTCAGCCGATCTGCCATCTTGTGTTCTAATACATTTTTAGTATTGGCAGCAACAAAATATTATTTTTCATTAGAATCTTGATAATACTTCCGAGGTTATTTATTATACCAGTAAAGTATTCAAATTGCATTTCAAAACCTCTATAGAATTTTTGAAAGTGCAACGTATCAAATCATACACTATGTTAAGAATAGGGTTAAAAACAAATATTCAAAATTTCTTTATTTCTTACAAAGTTGCACTGCACAGTGTCAGATTATTTGAACACGCCAGTTAAGCAACGTCAGTCGTAGCCTGATGGATGGGTTTATTTATCTCGAGCTCCTTCGTGCTTCGAAGGGCAGTTGAGCAGTGTGGTGGAGTATGCTCTAAAGCTCAACATTTGATGGGACACCCGTATCCCAGGATTAAGATGAACAAGGGTTGACGACAAAGACAAGTAAGACCCTCCTTATCATATTCACATATAGATTTTTTTTTATACTACGTCGGGTAGTAAGACAAGCATACGGCCCGCCTGATGTGAAGCGGTTACCGTAACCGTATTAACGCTCGCAACATAATAAATCACTTGCGCGCCACCACCCCCGCTGCCGACGCAGCATCTCCTTCTTTTCTGGTGACCTCACTCACTCGCCGGAACACAAGAACCCTCAAGGGAATTATACAAATACAAAATAATTTATTTTTCTCTCCAAAATGAATTATTACACTGAATCAGGTACAATTAAAATAATGGAGAGAACTGGTGCCTGAGCTAGGTGGATGTATACCCACCTGTATTACAAGTCACCAGTCCCCTTTTCCGCAAGGAAGACAAGTTTAGGTTTGTAAGACCATACAGAGGGTTATTCTAAGGAGACACTAGTGTAAACAATATCAATTTTAATAATAATAATAATAAGTTAGTTAGTGAGTTAAGAGAGATACATATAATAATAAAAATGTTAATAATAATCAATGTTAAGATTAAAAATAATAAATAGATACCATGAGCGGAAATATGCTAAAATACGTACGTGCGTGCGTGCGCGTGTGTGTGTGTGTGTGTGTGTGTGTGTGTGCGCGTGCGTGCGTGCGTGAGTGTGAGTGAGTGCGTGTGCTCATAAATTATTGGCTTCGTGTTGATATCAAGTCATTGGAATTAGTAATTCCTCCGTGGAGTCATATTCTAGGATCTTAAGCCACTTACTCACTTCTATTTTACATACATGCCTGGTCAAACGGTAGATCGAAAGAAGATTGTTAATCTTGTTATAAAGATAACTGCCCAAGAAGCAATAAAATCTGTGGGAGAAGTTCGTAGAGAATTTGACTGTGACGCAAACCTTCCCCTTTCTTCGTTTACTTTCATTGTTAGTAAAGTCATATTCAATTTCTGAGTGTTTTTTAAGAATCGTCGAGAGGATAAAGATCTGCCTCACCGTCAAAACATCCCATAGTCAGTAAAGGTCACAAGTAGGATAACGAAACGGAAGACAGGCAGCTACTTTCAAAACAGCTCTTTGCGCACGTTCAGCTTCTATGAGAAATGTTTTTACAGATCCTCCCCAGGAAGTAATGCAATATCCTATCAATGATTGGCATAGAGCAATATATACAGTTCTTATAAGTCTGCGATCTGCAACATAGCGGAGTTTTTTAAAGATGTATATGAGCTTACGCAACCTGGAAACGAGCGTCTGGATATGGCATTTGAAGTTAAGGCTATTATCGATAGTTACGCCGAGATATTTAATAGTGTCACTTGATTGTATTGTACAACAAGTGCAATCAGAAGAATTTAGATTACATGTAAGCACAGTAAGTCTTCCTTCAGTTGGAAAATGTCTTTTTGAGAGTGAGAATGTAAAATATTTACTTTTAGAGACGTTAAGCGTCAGTATATTATTATTTAGCCATTCACAGACTTCATTGAGCCCAATTTGGGCATGTTGAAATACATTAGACCAGGATTCTGATGATTCACGTTTGCTGATGACACCGCACTTGTGTTTCACGGTGAAACACAAGTGCGGTGTCATCAGCAAACGTGAAGATTTTACCCTGTTTAAGAGGAAGTTGGCAGAGATCATTTATGTATATAAGGAACAGTGTAGGTACTAAAATGCTTCCCTGTGGAACTCCAAAATTAACAGGAAGCTCCTTACTGCACCAGTTTCCTATTTTTACCTTTTGAAATCTGTTCGTCAAATAATCCGAGAACAGCGACAGCGGCAGTCCTCTTATCCCAATCGCCTTAAGCTTGCGAAGTAGTAAGGAGACAGAAACAGTGTCAAATGCCTTCGACAAGTCCAAGAATACCGCAATATTCTTTAATCCAGCGTCCATGTTTCTAGCAACCAAGTCAGTTAGTCCATGTACTGCATCGCTAGTCGATCTTTTTTGTCGAAAACCATATTGTGCTGGCGAGAAGAGCCTGTTTTCTTCCAGGTATTTAACTAATCGTTTATTTAGCAAGCGTTCTAGAATTTTGGACATTACCGGAAGCAACGAAATGGGTCGGTAGTTATCAACACTGCATCTATCTCCACTTTTGTGCACAGGCTTTATAACCGAATTGTTATTTGGCTGCGGTATTCTGTGAGGTGGAGGTACATTCCCCAGTCAGGTAGCTTACAATTACGTTCCCTACCTCTCTTTTCGCCAGAGCTTCGTTTGTCAGTCAGCAGGGTGCACCGCGTGCAGGTGAAGTTGGCTTTGGTTCAAAGATGTTGATAAACCATTTACACCCCAAGTGAAATAATGTATCTATTTACACTTATATTACTTAAAGTTATTAATATGTTTGAACAATTGTTTTGAATAAAAACCGTGTAATTCTGAACAAAGCGCATGACAAATTGTATTTGTCGTCGATATATCATCGTTTGCGTAATGAAATTGTTTTTTTTTTTAGTTTTATTTATTAGGGGTCCGTTTATTTTCCAATTTCTTTATATCGCGTTTCTTTTTTGAAGTGAAAACTTCTCTAGCGGCGTTGTGCACTTTTTGGGATAGGTAAAAAATGTTAAACTCGCGTCAGGACACGTGGCCTGATCGACGATAAGACGGAGGGAGCGTAGAGAGGAAGTGATATCCCCCTCTCTTTCTACCGCGCGGCGAAAATGTATGCCTGCTCCTGCTGTTTATTTTTAATGTAATATAAATTGTCATGTTTGTGTATGATAGTGCTATAAATTAATATTGTATTTTACCACACAAATGATAGTACATTTATACTGATAAATAAAGCAATTAGTGCAAAATTATTCCCTAACCATTCCAAAATATTCAAAAATGCACAACGTAAATTTTCAAGTACTCAAGATAAAAAATATATATATTGTATATATGTCGCAGTCGGATTGTATAATTCGCCATATTACAAAACGGCGAGCCGTTTTAAAAACCAGGGCCGTTTTGTATTACGGCGGGTCAACAATAAGCCGGATTGCAATACGGCTGAATGATAGTTTGCCGCATTGTATACAGCGCTTTGTGTTCATCAACACGGCTAGCTGTAATTAGAGTTGAGCGCTTAAACGAAAAGCGCTTAAAAAAGTCTGCTTATCAGCGTAAGCAGATAAGCACGCTTATAAAAATAAGCCTTTTTCGTTTAAATTTTTTACAATGTTGTCTGATAATTTGACAAATTTAATATAGCGCCATCTATAATTGATACACATAATTACTGCCATGTCGCGTCGTGCTGTATTAGCTAGCCATATATGCAATAATAAACCTTACCATCAACAAGTTTAGGTTTACTATCGATTAACGTTCGTTTCATTTTCGTTTAAACAAATGCGTTTCGTTGAAAAAAGCGTCAGTAATCCTCATTCAATATTGAACCTTATTCGCAGGTGCCTTAGGATTAATGTTGTTTAATTTTCTTTCACTTTAATTTCAAAAATGATTTTCGTTTAAGTGAACAACGCTTACGCTTTTTTAAGCAGTAGGTATTTTGTTGTCAACTAGTAAGTACGCGTGTGAATGTTTGCGCCAACGCTTTTGCTGTTGTCGTCGGTCGATTAATGCGATTTTTTTTTGCTTTGCTGTATTAAGTATGTTCATGCGTATACGAAACTTTAAATAATTGTAAATACTTATAGAAAAGAAATCGGATGCAAATAGATACTGTCTGTGATCGTATGGTTAACGATCATTGGCATTGTCTTAAAGCTGCGACTAAATGTTTAAACGTTTTCCATAAGCGTAGACGCCTCAAGAAGCATCAACGACAAAAAAAGCGTTTAAGTAAAAAGCGCGCATAAAAAGCGCGCTTTTGATAAAAAGTACAACGTTTAAACGTTTATTAATTTTAAGCCGTTTTTTCCAACTCTAGCTGTAATGTATTACAGCGGCTCGATAGTTGATTTTTGGTTAGGTTAAGGTTTTCTTGTGTTCTGTCAACGGAAATAAATGTCAACTGTCGCTTCGCGGAGCTCCGTCAACCTAGATGATGAATGATGTGGTCCCAAGTAAGTTTAGTTATTAATAATTGACAATATAATACATATAAAAACATTGATTGGGTACTAGACCCTATAACTCCTTGATTTTAGGTGATTTATTGGTGAATCGATTTTATATTGGTTGGTGACTACATTTTGGTGACAAATCTATTATTTTGCGGGCAAACCCTATTAGTTAAGAAACACAAAACTAATCAAATTGGCGATAGCTTTTCTTAATGATTTTTTTATTTTGCAAACACTGTTTTACTTTGTTAGTGTGGTCACTCTACAATTAGAATTTACTACGATGCGGCTAAACGTGTGCCGACATTTTGTAGAACGTATAGTAATAATGTCAATCCAGCTTATCGTTGACCCGCCGTAATACAAAACGGCCCTGGTTTTTAAAACGGCTCGCCGTTTTGTAATATGGCGAATTATACAAAAGGACTGCGACATATATATATATTTTAATGTAGCGGCAAGAAATTGTAAAAAATAACGGATTCAAATAGCACAAGTTTAAACCTAAGTGGTTTTTTGATGCTATTTTAGTTTATGTTTATTTTCTGTAAAAATGGTAAATAAATAAAAAAAAAATAAAAAAAAGTTTTCACTTCTGCCCGCACTCCCGGAGTGCAACCCGTTCTTTTTTTTGTTCATAGATAAAATATAGTATAGGTTTTTAAATTAGTTTTGTTCGTTAACCGCTACAATGTATATTTAATGAAACAGCTAAGTGTAACTATAAAAAAAAAACTAGTTCGTTTTTTTTTAATATGAGAGGTAAACAAACGAGCATGTGGCTCACCTGGTGGAAAGCAATCACCACCGCTCATGGAGATCAGCAACACCAAGGGATCACCGATCCCTTGTCAGTCTTTTAATTGAAACAAAGACTCTGTTCTTGAAGGCTCCCATGTCGTAATTGTTCAGAAATACCGCTGAGGGAAGTTGATTCCACAGTTTCACAGTTCGTGGTATAAAATATGTTAGGAAACGTACTGTAGAAGATCGCCAATTATCAAGATGATATGGATGGAATTTTAATTTATGGCAATATGTACGAATAGTGGAAGCGGCAGTGTCACTCCTCGTGATTTAATTTGTATAGAACGCAGAGACGCTACATCTCTGCAGAGAGAGTCCAAGTCGATCAGAGATCATTGGATCGCCGACTATTCGAACTGCTCGTCGTTTTATGCGGTCAAATTAATTGATTTTGGTACAACTAAATCCCTCAAAGACACAGGTTTGACAGTGAATAAAAAGTTGATTAAAAATTGATCTTTTTTTTTATTCTTGTATTAACATCGTGTCACCCATAGAACATAATCCGATGTGAGAGCAAAAACGAGCTAAATAGTTACACGAGATAAGGAATATGAATATTCCTTTCCCGTTTCCCATTATTACCACCTCCAACCCCATCTCAACTTTCTCTCCATCCATTCGATCTCTCTTCCACTCCATCGGCCGATGTTTTCTTATGACGTTATCACGTAAAATTATCGTCCGTATACCACCTTTACAGACATCCAATTTTTTTTCACGTGATTGTTGTTCACGCAGAGCAAACCTGCAGGCAGAACCTAGTAAACTTTAAAACTATACAAAATGCTCAACTCAAAGTTTAAGTCCCCAGTAGTGTTAGATATTTGAAATCCGTGATACACGACAGTTGAGCTTCACTTGACTAGTCATCTTTTTAGGCTTTAATGCCATATTGCTGTCTCTCACATTGCTAAGAGGGGAAGTCAAATTCCAAAAGCTTCTTACTCCTACTAATTTCTTCTGATTAAATTCGTTGTGAGTTCCAAGGCAGCCGTAGTTTTACCCCCGGAAGTGCAGTGGCTTCACTTTTCATTGCCTTTATTGGCGGTCGCCGCTGTTAATCCTGGCTACACAGAAGACACAGTGGTGGGACTATATGGCGAGCCCCCCGTCCCGTTAAAAAAAAGATGCTCATCTAAAAAAATTATAGTTATTTATATTAATTATTTCCATTTGCATTGGAGTAAATACAGTCATTTTATAATACGTCAATGCAACAATATATTAAGTAAATATTTTATGTAAATAATTTAATTAATCAAGTAGGTACCTCAGTTTATACATTGTGAATAATATAAATTTAATATTTCTACTTAATATAATTTAAAGTTAGTAATTACATATACAAAACTTAGTAATTATAGGTATATTATAATAGAAAGGTTTTTTCTAGGCATACGTTTACTTCGATTATATGGACGATAGTTTTATGTGATAACGTCATAAAAAACATCAGCCGAAGGAGAGGAAGAGAAATATATGCGTCACAAGCGTTCCGCGCTCTCGCTTGCACACTCGGCTCAGGCGGAACGTGACAATGAGAGCTTTATCGTGCGTGCAGCCGGCGTTCATCGATTTATAAGATGTTATCACGTCATTATTAGTAAAAAAAAGGACTAAATAAACTATAATTACATATTGCCACAGTATAGGTAAAAGTACTACGTAATATTACTTAAAATTTTATTTAAAATAATATATAACTAAATTCTACAGAAAATATACAAAAGAAGTGGGGTTTCCGGCAGACTAGAATAGAATCACTCCGTCTCTTCCCGCGGATGTCGTACAAGGCGACTAAGGGAAATACGTTATCAAACATCGATCAGGCCTCCCCAACCCGTCTGGCCAGCGTGGGGAGTGTAGGCCAAACCCTCCTTCTGTCTGGGACGGACGAGAGAGGGTCGTGCTCCTGTAGTGGAGACTAAAATGACCTGATGATGATGATAACTAAATTAAAAACTAAACTCCATGTGCACAGAAAAAAAACATTAGGTATATTATTTGTCCCGACAATTTTCGCGGATTGTGGCCAAAAGGCTGACCGCATTTTATTTATTTATTAAAATTATACACTTCAAGCACAAAATTGTACAAAGGCGGACTTAAAGTTATACCACAGTATAAGTAACAGTACTAACGTAGTTGTACAAGCATTCTCTACCGGTCAACCATAGGGTGATGCACAGATAATACATGGCAGGTGCACAGGGAAGGTGTAATATTTCATTTCGCATTTCCACGCCGTATAGCGGTAGAAATATTTTGACCTATGAGCAGCCCCCTTACCACCAACTCTTATTGCGATTCAATAACTGAATAGAATGCTTATTCATACTAATGAATAAGCGACTCTATTTCACGGTGAAATAGAGTCATTGAAGGTGAAATAGAGTCGCTTATTCATTGGTATGAATAATTATTCTATTCAGTTATTGAATCGCAATAAGAGTTGGTGGTAAGGGGGCTGGTCTCAGCAGGCGTTGAGACTATTGCAAAGAGTGACAGAAAATAAATGGGCTATGGAGATGAGGAAGAGGAGACCACGGGGGAATGCTTATTCATACCAATGAATAAGTATTCTATTCAGTTATTAAATCGCAATAAGAGTTGGTGGTTAGGGGTTGGTCTCAGCAGGCGTTGACACAATTGCAAAGTGTGATAGAAAATAAATGGGCTATGGAGTTGAGGAAGAGGAGACCATGGGGAAGAGGGACGGATGCCTGCCATAACTGCTTCTATTATATTATTATTATTGAATAATTTTATTTATAATGTATAAATATTATATCTGACATTGTTTCTGTCTTCTTCATCATTGAATAAACAAAAAGTTAAAAGCCATTTATTACAAATTTAACATAAAATATTGCCATTGTGGTTCAAATTTGACCATCGTTCAACTAAAACTTGAAACAAAAGAATATGCCTTTGAATAAATATGTCGCCAATATTTGCCTATTCGAAAATTTATAGCTGAACAAAAACAATACATTGTACGTGTATGGATGTGATACAGTTTATAATTTATCACCAATGGAATAATTGTTTAAACAGTTAGGAGTATAAAAAGATATATTTTGTGATCTGGAGGTATAGTCCAGTTTGACTTCACTGGTCAGGAGATCTCGGCCAAAATGCGTATCTTTGCTTTCATCGGATTGTGCGCGCTGAGCGTAAGTTTTTTCTCTTTTCTTTTACCTGACTACTGGAGAAGGGAGGGTAGTGATTTTCAGATGTTTTTTTTTTTTTCTCTGAAGTATATATGTATTTAATTTTGTTTTATCTGACAGTGTATTATTGTTTATTTCCATTTACATTATATTATATACAAACTACTTACTAATAGTTAAAAATAGACAATTAACATAAAACTAAAGATGGCTAACTATATATACAAATAAAACGGAAATAACAAAAACTAATTAAAAATTTAAAAGTAATCAAGTCAGCCAATAATCCTGGTATAACTTGACTTTCGCTGCCGTATCTCTGATCATCCTCGTTGTTTATTTACGGCTAGATTTTTGAAAACAGGTTTTCTTCATAATTAATTACTTTTGTTGCTATTACAATGTTAATATTGTTGTATGACTTGACGTTCGCTGTCATATTTCCCTAATGGCTTTACTCTGATTATCCTGGTTACTTAAGCCTAGCTTTTTGAAAACAAATTGTCTTCGTAATTTATTATTTTTGGTGTTCTTTTTTCTGATATTTGTAATATTTGAATAGCTATTCTGCTGTTCGGAATGGAGACAAATCCAAATCAAATATCATAAAATTTTGTCTAGCTGTTTTTGAGTTTTAAATAGTGTAACTAACCGGACTTTGTTTTATATATATACACTAAAGGCGGGGAAAAAACGGGAAGATTGAGCCACAGTGAAGCGTGGGCTACGCTTCACTGTGGCTCAATGTTCCCGTTCCCATCTCAGTCCGTATTCATTTATGAACGCATAAATTATGGACGCATAAATATTAGATAACCAATAAATATTTCAATCCTTTTTCAACTGACACTATTTGTATGGGAAAATGTTTGTTCTTTTATTTTTTCGTCAATTTTCCATTGTTTTTAATAGTTATTCTGCTATTCGGGATGGAGTAAATCCAACAAATCAAAAACCATGAAAATCGGTCCAGCCATTCTCAAGTTATAAGTGTTCGAACAAACCCGACTTTGATTTATATATATATATATATATATTTAACTTTTTTCGACTCATTTAGATTCGAGTTTCTAATACTAAAATCTAAGAATGGTTTATGCTTTATTAAAAGTTAATTAGTCTAGTCGATTATTCGATTTATTTATGAACTAAAAAAACTGTAACTTACAAATATTTAAATACTGACTAATCAGACAAACGTCCTGTCTTCCTAACTATGAACCACACAGAGTTACAGTTAGAAAAGTTAATATGGTCGTTCAGTTTTCTTAAATTTTCCGCGCACCTTACTTATTTTTTTCTTTCATAAGAACATTTTCCTGACAATAACAAATACAATATAAAAACCGGTCAAGTGCGAGTCGGAGTCGTGCACGAAGGGTTCCGTACTATTATCTATAAAAACGGCAAAATAAATCACGTTTGTTGTATGGGAGTCCCCCTTAAATATTTGTTTTATTTTTATTTAACTATTTATTTATAAAGTGAATATAAAACTAAATATTATGTGAGTATTTCAAGCGTCTACCTATTACTATTATCTATTGCGAGCAAAAACGAGCAAAATAAAACCGGCCAAGTGCGAGTCGGACTCGCGCACGAAGGGTTCCGTACCATTATCTATAAAAACGGCAAAAAAAATCACGTTTGTTGTATGGGAATCCCCTTAAATATTAATTTTATTCTGATTTTTAGTATTTGTTGTTATAGCGGCAATAGAAATACATCATCTGTGAAAATTTCAACTGTCTAACTATCACGGTTCATGATATACAGCCTGGTGACGGACGGACGGACGGACAGCGGAGCCTTAGTAATAGGGTTCCTTTTTACCCTTTGGGTATGGAACCCTAAAAAAAGAGATAGCGAAATCGGTCCATCGCGTGATACCGTGACCAAGGGAAATAGGGATTGATTTTTATATATATGTTTAATTTAGTTATAATTTATTTTATCATAAACAATTTTGTTTTTGTTATAACGTGTTATAAATCGATAGCCGGGTGCACGCACGAAAAAGCATGACTCATTGTCACGTTCCGCCTGAGCCGAGCATGCAAGCGAGAACGCGAAACAAGCGATAGAGAGGCACGATCGGCCTAACCGTTCGGCTTGTGACGCATCTGTCTCTCTTCCATGCCATGATGTTTTCTTATGACGTTATTACATAAAACTATCGTCCGTAAACCGACTTTACAGACAAGCAATTTAATTTTAAACTTTCATTCCTCCAGGTACTGAGTACCAGTGCAGCACCAAGTAAGTTGACATCAACATGTTCAAAGTTTCTAACGCATTGCACAAACCGTTCCAAATTGGGACAAATGAACGATTACAATAATATAAATAAATAAATATTTCTGAACAATTAACACAGCGCCATCTAGTCCCAAATTAAGCGCAAAGCTTGTGTACGGGTACTAGACAACTCATAAATGTACTTAAATACATTTTTTTTAAATACATACTTATAATACATAGAAAACACCCAGACCAAGACAAACAGAAATATGTTCATGCACACAAATATTTGTCTTGAGCGGGGATCGAATCCGCGAGGCGTCCCATACTAAAGGCCGCTCTAGATATTTTTTTGACTTGAATACCTCTTGTACCTAATACCTAATAGCTAGTGCGCCCCGTGCCAACCTTCCGGTTATATCACGGGAATGCGAGTCTCTCGTCCAGTAATAAACCACACGAGAGAAACTTTACCTTCTCCGCCTTTGCGCTAGGTAAACGCTAACGGACAATGGAACATCGCGTGCGGGAGATGGGGAAGCGCTGCCATTTTGAGATAATTTCAGTGCATATAACGTATTTCCGTACAACACACGGCGGTGTACATTACACAGCCACACCCAATTTTTTTTTTTTTAATTATATATTTCTCTTTTTTCAGGTCAAGAAATCGTGCAGAATTCTAACCAGAATGAAGCACGTAAGTGTATTTTTATAGTCTTTTCAATAAATATAATAGTTTTTAATTTTCAATTCACACTAAACACACCAATTTTTTTTGTTCCGGGAAAACTATTTAGGTAAACAATCAAGCAATGAGGGTCTTGTGGCAGGACTGTAGCGTAGGGTCCAATCATTTGTCAATTCATAGCATCTTGTCAAATGTCTTGACGTCTTGTGTTGTTTTGTCGTCTTAAAGTTTCACTGTCAAAAAATTCAGTACATTTTGACAATCTGGACCCGACTTTTAGGTAGGCACCTAGCGACATCTAATGTCAGAAAAAATATCAAACATCCCCATTATTTTGTATGTATCCCTTTTTTCTATTTTACTAAGAACGACAGACGTTGTCCTGTCTTCTTTATATGAATTGGTTTCGCGCTCGATTTCAAATGACTGACAGTTCTGTCAAACGCCATGAAGTTATATTAGAAAAGTTAATATGGTGATTCAGTTTTCTTAAATTTTCTAATGTTCCGCTCAACTTTCTGATTTTTTTTTTCTTTCTTTCATAAGAACCTTCTCCTGACAATAACAAATCCTACATAAAAAGAATTAGCGGAATTGTTCCATCCGTTCACGCGTGATGCGATGACGTAGGGAAAATAGGGAAATGGACATTCATTTGTATATTTAAAGATGTAATTGATTATTACCAAATCACTTCTCTCTGGTCGAACGTTTTATTGTAGAGTTCCGTTAAGTATTTCGCTTCCCAAAAGGGCTCCGTCACTAAAAAAGTTTGAGAACCGCTGCTCTAAAACCTTTTTTCGCATAAGGACAGATTCTCAAAAGGACAGATTCTCAAAAAGACAGATTCTCAAGACGACAGATTCTCAATAGAACAGCAGTACACGTGAGCAGAATATACAAAATTTTTATTAGACTTTGTGTGATAGCTTTTTAATTTACTTTTCTTTATATTTAAAAATGTCGTGTTCCTGCGAGTGAGAGCAGAGTAGATCTATTATGTACAACTTGTAATTATTATTTTTTATATGAGACGGGGGCAAACGATCATGCGGGTCAGCTGATTGAAAGCTATCACCACCGCCCATGGAGATCAGCCCCCTTACCACCAACTCTTATTGCGATTCAATAACTGAATAGAATGCTTATTCATACCAATGAATAAGCGACTCTATGAAATTTTAAATAGAGTCGTTTATTCATTGGTATCAATAATCATTCTATTCAGTTATTGAATCGCAATAAGAGTTGGTGGTAAGGGGGCAGCAACACCAAATGATCGTCGTCAGCCTATATTCCTTCCTTTCTCTCTTTCTACAATTCTTCTGCCAGGTGTCCCGCGACCGCGATGGCTCAATGGTAGAATTCAGGTAATCATAAATTGTCACGCAAACCCAACGAGTGTATCAAATTTCAGTCATTGCGGTTAACGCACAGTGAGAGAAGTGGTTTTTTTTTTATACTACGTCGGGTGGCAGACAAGCATACGGCCCGCCTGATGTGAAGCGGTTACGTAGTCATATTAAAGCTGGCAACAAAATTAATTTTTGGTGACCTCACTCACTCGCAGGAACACAACAACTCTCAAGGAAATTGTTATTTGGCTGCAGTATTCTGTGACATACATGTACTGTGACATACATTCACCAGTCAAGCTACTTAAAAAATACGCTACGCCCCACCACATTTTAAACGTACGGATTTTAAGATTAATAACTTTGTGTGTACCTGTACCATTTCCGGTGTTTTGAGAATCTGTCGTCTTGAGAATCTGTCTTTTTGAGAATCTGTCCTTTTGAGAATCTGTCCTTATGCGAAAAAAGGCTCTAAAATATTTCATACGATTTCTAAAAACAAAATCTAAAGACAGGTTAAACCATTTAGCACCAAAAATCTAGTTGTGCGTCCATGCGATTCGTAAATTAATGTGTTTTCTTTTTATATGGGATATTCCACAATAAATGCGTACAATAATTTATCTATCAAATCCACGAAAGAATTCTATACAAATTATATCACAGAGAATCCTCGGATGAGCTGTTTGATTTGATACCTGCCGCTAAGTTCCACTATCGTACAGCTCGCCATAAATTTAAATTACATCCATATGTACCATATGGACCTACTTCAGTATGTTTCAAGACATTTTATACCACGAACTGTGAAATTGTAGAACCAACTTCCCTCCGCGGTATTTCCGAACAATTACGACATGAGAACCTTCAAGAACTGAGTCTGTCTATATTACGGACGGTAATGTATTTAAAAATTGAATTTACTGATTCTACATACCCAGCAAATTTCATGAAAATCGGAACACTAGTTCGTGACTTATTACACAAACATACATATAAAGATACAAAAAACTCTTTTCACTCGAATACTAAGAGGATGTAACCCCTACGTTTAACAATTTTAATCATTAAACATTATTTTTTTTTTAACTAAATCCTAATTTATTTCATTTACAGTAAACAACAACGCGGCTAACAACTATCACACTAACTACCAGACTGAAAACTACCATAACACCAATGCCCAGAATAGCAACGTCCAGAACAACAACGTCCACACCAACAACGTAGAGAACAGCAACTACCATAACGCCCAGAATAGCAACTTCCAAAACGCTAACTACCAACATCATGAGAATAACTTCAACACCGGTGGTAAGTACATTTTTTTTATAATACCAGATGCAAAATAAGCGTATGGTCCGCCTGATTAAATTCGTTGTGACTTCCAATGCAGCTGTAGTCTTGCCCCCGGTACTGCAATGGACTTCATTGTTAAGCTATTGCATAGCTTTTATCGCGGGCTTTGAGCGCAGCGACCGATTCAAGAAATTCCGTAACGAAAATCAATCCTAACACCCTCCACCTAATATGACTTTTGGACTCGACCTGGCTTAAGAACATTTCCTTATACAATACATACTCGTATTTCGTCAGTGAGTATTATCGAGTCAATGGCGCAGTTGTAACTTTATTCGATGTTGGTGAATGACTAAAGACTTTTTTGAACTTTTTCGCTATTATTATTTTTGACATTCGATTTTGACATTATTACTGATTTTGAGAAAAAAAATTAATTTAATAAAAAATATATACTTACGATGGCATAAAATTTTAATTTAAAAAAATACTGCATAAATAAATAAATAATTATGATTGCATAAGTTGATAAAAAAATGCTATGCAATAGCTTTACCGCGGCAGTCCCCGAGTGCCACACGTATTTTTTCATTGTCTTTTTTAGCGGTCGCCGCTCTTAATCCTGGCTATACAGGAGACACAGTGGTGTCCGCCTGATGCAAAACAGCGTCCAGGAAAATGTTCATAAAGGGACAAACCTGGTGGGAAAAAGATTTATGAATACCCATTTATTATTCTTATTTTTTAAATTGATAAACAGTTATCGTTGATTGCACGGTACCTGAATGTTTTTGTTGTAAAACACCATCTACATACCTTGGTTTTGGTAATGCTGTAAAAAAAATCTGGTGGTGTGTGTAGTGTGGGGCTGTGCACATGGCCGTTGGTTAACGTGAAACGTGTAGATTAGCGAGTCGCTTTTAGTGTTAAAGATTGGAAGAAAAAATGCAAACTTAAGGTCTTAGCAGCGAGCTCTATAATGTTTCACTGACCCTATATCAATATTTTTTGATAAATTTTCTAAGTTGGTCAAATTTAGTTTGCACGATTTGATTTAATTTGCATTTTTTTCTATAATACTTCGGATGGCACCTAATGTGAAGCGATTACCGTAGCCAAATAAACGTTTGCTATATAAAATATCGCTCGCTCTCCGCCACTCTCCCGCTGCAGCTGCCAAGGCAGTAACTTCTTCCTTCCTGGTGACCTCAAGCCTCAAGGGAATTGTTATTTGGCTGCGTTATTCTTTGAGGGTGCACACCAAATTAAAGAAATATCATTAAGAAAATAAAAGAAATCGGTTAATTTAATTTCTATCTTTCATTTCATAAAATTACTAATTACAGGTCAAGAACACGTGTACACCGCCCATAATCAGGAACGTAAGTATTTTTTTAAACACTGTTACTATTAACTATTACTGAGTGTAGGATTTAAAGACACTCCTTTATATATACTCGTAATTATTTTATTTCACGGCTTTGTATAAAATTTATAAAATATTTGTCTATTCACTAGATTCGCTCTAGTCCAGTCCCGTCGTCGATTGTCCTATTTTTCCTCGTCATTTTCTTTTCAGTCTTGTCAGTTCGTTCTTTGTCGGTAGCCAGTTGTGAGGCGGCCCGCTAAAGAGTCCGCAACACTGAGTGAGAGTAGTAGAATCCCAATACTTTTGGCGATAGTGAGGGGTGTGTTCTGGAAGTGTGGAGCCACAGCAAATATTGGCACCCAACGTGGGGTCTTACTATAGTAATAACCTCGCTCGCATTGACGACGACTTGCTGTGCGGCGATTAACGTGAGACCTCAATATAACAATATCCCGCCCGAATTGACGACTTGCTGTAGTGGCGCCCAACATGGGGTTGTACTGTAGCAGTATCCCCGAACGCATCGACGACTTACTATAGCGGCGATTAACGTGAGGCTTCACTATAATAATATCCTCATCCGGATTGACGACTTGCTGTAGTGGCGCCCTAGCAGTATCCCCGAACGCATCGATGAGTTGGTATAGCAACGCTTAACGTGAGACCCTTTAATATAACAATATCCCCGCCCGAATTGACGACTTGCTGTAGTGGCGCCCGACGTGGGGCCCTAATGTAGCAATATCCCCGAACGTATCGACGACCTGCTATAGCGGTGCTTAACATGAGACCTCACTATAACAATATCCCGAATTGACGATGTACTGTAGTGGCTTCCGACGTGGGGTCCTATTGTAGCAGTATCCCTGAACGCATCGACGACTTGCTATAGCGGCGCTTAATGTTAGGCTTCACTATATTAATATCCTCACCCAAATTGACGACTCGCTATAGTGGCGCTCAACGTGGGGCTGCACTATATCAATATACCTGCCCGCATCAATGGCTTGCTATAGTGGTGCCCAACGTCGGACTCAATGAACATTTGTATTCCCGTACGCATCGCTATGGTATTTAGTTATTGTGTAATAAAACTACTACCGAAGAACATGCTAGTGAATTAACCACGTGTCACGTAAGTGCTGCGAAAGTGGCGCCTCTTTGGACAAAAAATCATTACTAACTAATAACCAAAAATGGTCCAACTCCTCAAGTGTCTATTGGTATTATCAGACGTTACAAACTCCTCCCCCATGATGAGTAATAGGCTATTTGACAATGTTCAAAAATTGTACAAATTATATAATAATATCGTAAAATACACGAAACTATAAGGATCTGCAAACTTTCATTCTAACATCTTCCGAGTTATTTTAGGGTCGATCAAGGTTTGGCGGGAAAGTCCATTTTAAATGTATGAAATTATAAAAAAAAACATATTTCCATTGGAGAAACAATAAAAATACTATAACTTTTAGTATGATACTAATTACATAAACGTAATATTTAACATAGCTGACGCACAAATTTCTGATTTAATCCATTCATAATACAAACCTTTGACGTCATAACCTCTCGTCATAAGTAGCCTGTTGTATGGAGCGTTTTCGGGAAAGTCCAAAATTGTAATTTTCCAATTAACATATCTCTAGAGGTTTCTGTGCTATCAAAGTAATTCATTCACGTGTGGTTTTATTATTGTGATGCCCTTACATATAACACCGAAAAAAACGAATGAAATACGTATGAAAAATTACGGTTGGATCGTTCCAATTAATCTACTGATTTTCTTATTTCCAGCTTACGCAGTGCACACAGCGTCTGCCGAATGTAAGTTAATACTGACTATTAATTATAATTAAGGTTAGATTGGCATCTATTAGTCGCAATAAACTCCGAATCAACAAAAAGCTTGCTGTTAATACTATTATGTTATTTAACATTATACCAATGGATCAATTTCTAATAATTCCGACAAATAATGAATAAAAAAAATCTGCCGATGCGGTACGTTTGGCAGATGTGACACATCGAAGCAATTTTAAACGAGCTCCAAAAAAGGAGGAGGTTCTCAATTCGGCTGTATTTTTTTTAAAGTTTGTTACTTAATTACTCCGTGATTTATAAACCGGTTAGAAAAAAACTTTTTTTATTTGAAAGGGTATATATCTTATCTTATCTTAAAATGGGTCCAGTGCTGTAGCACCGGTGACACGTCGACCCTGTCGGATCTTTTGTGCACTCCCTATCCTTTAGTAACTCTCCCCTGAGTGTCTAGAGACATATTCCATGTACTATTACATCTTTAATTGAGAAGAGCCTGTAGTCCTCCAGGTCTGGGTATGCCTTTCCTAGGATTGCCATTCGTTTGCCAGCTAGGGCATCACATTGACACATCAAGTGCTTCATGGTCTCATAAGATTCCTTGCATGTTCTGCATTCTGGGCTACTGACAAGTCTCATCTTGTATGTGCCCATGGCAGGCATAATGTCCAGTCAGTGCTCCAAAGATGAGACGTATTCGTTTTCTGTCATATTTCTGTACATATTTGTACCAATTTATCGTGCCTTCGCCGATGGTTTCCTTGGAATGAAGTATTCCACTCATCTTCTTCCATTCAGCCAGATGCCTAGACTTCGCCATATTATTTATGGCCGTAATGACTGTCCCATACGAGAGACCTACGAAGGGTTCAGGTCCAATAAAATCTCTGCTTGATCCCTTGCCAGTTCATCAGCCTTCTCATTGCCCCCAACACCTGTATGGAACAACCCAGGAACCCAGACCAACTCCAGCGTATTATTTCTGCCCAGTTTATTAAGGGCATCTATACTCGCAAGAGCTAATCTACTTTCCACCCTGAAAGGGTGATATACTTATACTTCCTGATTGGTCCCATATTTTTTTCATCATCATCAGCTGCATCTGCATCTACATACATAAATGTAGAGTAATGATTGGAGTCGATTTTTTTTTTGTTAAAATTATTCATTGAAAAATCCATGACAGGATGGGTTTATTATATATAAAAAAAAAAAAAAAACAAAATAAACATTCAGACTTTTTTCTAAATATGCTGAATTAGGAAAATAGATTAATTTACCAGTGAGAGCGGCGGAAAAATTTCAAATCGAAGTCGAGTTTGAAGGCAACAGGCAAAAGACAAATTAGCGATAATTTGTAGTGGTCTTAACCCACTGGATTGGACGTTACCGGTGAGAACCAGAGGCCCTACCGCCGAAACTGAAGCCGATTGCGATTTTTTAATTCCTAAAATAGGTCTTATTAAAGTTATTGACAAACATCTTCATTTTAGTCTGTAGACTTCTACCAGCTGCGCTAAACATAATTACCAATAATGTAAGCAGTACTTTCATTTTCGCATTCAAAAATTCCAATGGTAATCGGTTAAGGCTTCATTCCCATTGGGATTTTTGATTGCGAAAATCGGATTTCTGTTTACATTTGTGTTAAGCATCTTCTGATTAAGAGCCCTATTACATTTGCACGCTGACGAGCTCTCGCGCAGCCCCCTTACCACCATCTCTTATTGCGATTCAATAACTGAATAGATTGCTTATTTATACCGATGAATAAGCGACTCTATTCCATTTGAAATAGAGCCGCTTATTCATTGGTTCGAATAAGCGATCTATTCAGTTTTTGAATCGCAATAAGAGGTGGTGGTAAGGGGTCAGTACTAAACCCGCGAAGGCCGCCGGTGCATCGTTTTTTGTAGTAATTTTGAAGTTATATTTATCGTTTTTATTGAAATAAGATAATAAATTCATGCTACAAAGTTTATTCATCATGAAGTAACAATTATTCTCGTATAAATTTTGCTCAATAATATTATCGTTTATTCGAGAAATTAACAGTTTACTTATAGCGATTTTAGAAGTTTTTTTGGTTAAAAGAATGTTTTTTTTTTCTATATTAAATCAATGATATTTCAAAATTCTGAGGCCGCTATGTACTATACGACTATATAAGAAATAACATTTTATTTTTTTTATTTCATTTGTTTGGAACAGTAGTACAATCCAGGAGCTCAAAAAAGTGAATATGCGCATTTTATGACAATCTTTCTCTGCAATTTTGGGTTTAATTGAAAAGTTAATTAAAATTTAATTAAAAACTAAGCCAATAGCTATTCTGTACTATTCAATAAGTCAACATTGTTAATGTATTTTTGTTTCCGAGATCAAGAACGCCAAAATTGGCCATTTTACGCAAAAATCACAGTCGATATGTAATATGGCTCTTAATCAGTAGAGCGCCTCCGTCCCTACAGGCTAAATTTAATACTACGAGCACTACTGTAAAGTCAAGTTAGATTTTTACAATTTAAAAAAATCTGATTGTTATCGGCTTCAGCTTAGCGAATCCTATGAGATGCATTGGATTTGAGTTTTAATTTGTTATACGATTATTAAAAACGTAATAAAACATTATCAATAAACTAATCGTAACTAAATAGCTCAGTCGGTAATACGACCGCGTGGAGACGCGACACCACGCCAACAGCTGGCCTGAACATTAGATCTTTCACATCAAAAATTTTGTCATAGTTTAACGAAAATCATTGATTTATATAATTAATTTACAGCACATGCAAACAGCGCAGCCTCGAGTTACAACAATAACAACTACCATACCGGATACTACAATGGACAGTATCAGAACGGCAACTACCACAACTTACAGAACGCAAATTACCAACATCACGACAATAATTTCAACACTTACTCCGGAAACGAAGCTCACAGCAATAGCCACGCAGTTGCAGGATCAACTAGTGGTAAGTCCTGATTTTTAATATATTTTTACCTATATCCCAGGGAAATTTTCAAAAATCTATTTTTAAAAGATGCTTGTAACATGATAATGTAAGCATCATGATTCGCATAATTTCAATTTTGTAGAAGCAGTAATTGCCTGAGTTAGACGAATGAATGAAAAGTTTATTACATTAGGCATACAGACACTTACAGAAATATATAACACAATAAATCATTGGGGGCCATCCATAAATTACGTCACACGTTAAGGGGAGGGGTCGATGAAGTGTGACATTGTGTGACAAGGGGGTGGGAGGGGTCCTAAATTTCGTGACGTGACATTTCAAAATCTATTATAATCTAAGTGTTAACACGAACTTTGCACTATTAACGAAAATCTCAAAAACATTTGCAATTCTAGATGTAAATTTCCAAAATATCCGACGTCACACTAGGGAGGGGGGAGTCTCATAAAAGTGACCAGCTGTGACATGGACCGGGGGGGGGGGGGGATTCGTGTGACGTAATTTATGGATGGCCCCTTGCAGTATAGAAATACATTAGAAGGATACAGGCAGAGTTCAGGGAATGTCCTAATGAATAGATTTTGAGAAAAACACAGTCAAAAGTTCAGAAGTGTTACAAATTGTAATTGAAATCAGCGTATGTAGTGACTTTTACTTTGTCTTTTTGGCGCCATCTGTTTACTTTTAAAAATGTTAGGGATTGGAAATTAAAATATCACAGATAAAGACTTACTCCCAATAAAAAATTGAAAAACTAATAATTGTGACATTTCCTGATCTTTGCCTGTATCCTTCATTTATCTAAAACTATCAACATTGTCAAGTCCACATGCCTAATTTAAAAGGATTTCGCTCAGTATAGATCACGGCGTGAGCCAGGCACTGGCACAATCAATGAAACCCGTCAGTGAATACGGGTGCAATTTGCTCTATATAGATGATGTTGATGACACTTCAGACTCACCGTACCCCTGACCGTACCTCTGGTGGTACGGTGGGTATTTTAAATTTAAACCATACCACTAGCTAATAGTGTTGTAAGCATCACTAATTTAGGCCATTTCAAATAATGATAGTTTAATATAATACTCGTTGTATCAGTAGCGGGATTACTATGTATTAAAACCGGTGGTTTGGTTAATGAGCAAAAATTTCACTGAGTTTCAAAGGTACTTTTTTGTATCTCAGCAACATATAAATTTAACTTGTTCACATACTTCCAACTCTGTAACTGTTTTTATTATATCGATTTTATAATTGACAAAAGACATGGCTATCCTTATCTTTTTCCATTTGCCTCCGCCAAAAACAAAACTCTGAGACATGGTACTGTCTCAGAGTTTTGTAACAAACTCTTTTATATAATCTTTAGAATATTCAAATTATTCAGTTATGTCTTTCACTTCAATACTCGTATTATGTCTTATATATATGCTTTGAGTTTTATTTTATTTTTCTTTTATATCAACAATGTGAATTTGTTTTATATTTAATGAATTATTTTATTAGGTAAATGTACAGTAGTAAATTGATGTTTAAACCTTTATAATCGAGTGTTGTGTCGTGTTAGTTGGGTGTATAATAATTTAATTGAATTAAATGAGCCATTTGAGAAAAGGGTTGACCGCTTTCAAAGGCATATTGAATGATGATGGTTTAAAAACACTGATTTTCTATTTTACAGGAGCGAGAATTGTAGACGTACCGCTTGAAAGTAAGTCTAATTAAATTAAATGATACATTATATAATTGTTATTATTAAAATACGCTTGAATGCCCCAAGGTTCAATTTTGGTCCAACATCAAAACTTATATATATTATCAGAATTTTACGATTCATGTTTGGAATAAAAGCAACAGTACAGTCAAATAAAGAAGAAGATTTGCGACAGTAAATTTGTATGTTGACAATAATGTTACTGTTTGTCAAATACAATAAAAGTTAACAAGCAAGAGCACGCTAAGAAAATTGTGATAGCAAGAAATATAAGAAAAGCAAGAAACAAGAGACATGATGCTTTATACTGAATGTTTTTACAGATGACAGTGTTGACTATGAAGTGCTCACACATAAAAGGCTTGTGAATGATAAACCTGTAATAAAGACGAGGGTAATACCAATTGGTAAGTATAACGACAAGGAATTTAACCATATTAACTTTGCAGAACTTATGGTTAAACAAATATGTCGTAAGGGAGACTATATAAAAATTTCGTAATCCTATTTACAGCGCGGATTCATACTTAAAAAATACGTAACAATGATGCATATTCCTCTCACTAAATGACTACATAATTATGATACTAATTTAGATTGATTTAAAAAATATCTATGCCATTATTACAACTATTACACTGTTTTCACATTATGAAAATATACACAGATTATATTCGAAACATATAAACAAAAACTACGAAGGGCCAAGTATTGAACCTTGAGGAACTCTATGCTATTATAATTATCTCAATACACTAAAAACTATGTTATGTCAATATGGTTTGAAGAATAGGTACATAATCTCTACGATATAGTGCTTCTACTAACAAGGGAACAAAATATTATTTAAATTGTATTTTTAATCGATTACATAATATTTTACAGTGTATGTTATTTTATCAAACGCTTTAAACAAATAATAAACTTAAAATAAATTGACTTGTAACTGTTTAATAATTTAAATTTATATTAACAAATAAATAAATAAAGTACATTAAACTAAAACTAATCTAAAAACCTATCTAATTTATCTGTAAACAAAAAAAAAGTTACGGGATAAAAAATAAATACAAATTTACTTACAAATAAAAAATATCCCCAAGATCGTTGTCTTTCGGCAGTGTCCCCAGAACACTGGCAGCATTACCTCGCTGGATAGCTATACTTATTCTTAGAGCAAGGTAATGACCGGCCTTCTGGTTATAGGACGTGTCGACCAATTATATATTTTGTTTGATTTTTAAATAATTAAATTCAATACCGGAATTTTCAAAAGTGTACTAATGAAAATTTCAAATGTATTATTTCTTACATCTCGAGTGTCATTTTATTGCTATTGTTGCAACGAGAGGTGAATAAAAACCGAGATATTGTGACGGCTCGGTATGCGTATAAAGCCTTCTGGCTTTTTAGCATATTGTATTATAAGATCTAATGTAGTATTGTTATATGTTGTGATTAAATAAATAAATAAATAAAATTAAATCTACTACTTCTTTGCAGATAGAGGAATCGTTGAACATGAATCTTACGTACATAATGGTCATAACAATTATGAAAATGGAGCCCACGCTTCAAGCGCCGCTGCCAGTTCGGCATCATCAGGTATATTTAAATCAAGTATTGACATATCGCTAAAAAATCTCCCTAAAGTATCTATTGTAAAATTATTTATTGTCACTTTTTACGTTAATGTTATGTAAAATATCGATACCTATAATTATCAATCTTTTCGGATATTTTCTGGCTTACAATATTTCTTAATAAGTTTCCCTTTAATTTCGCGTGATTTACTGTTAAAAAGGGTAGCTTTTTTATGAGTGTGGGGCAAGCGAGCATGTGGGTCACCTGATGAAAAGCAATCACCATTGACCCTAGAAATCAGCAACACCAAGGGGTCGCCATGGCGAGTTGTACGATAGTGGAACTCAGTGGCATATATCAAATAGCTCATCCGAGTACTCCCCGTGGTATAATTTATATAGAACGCAAAGAGATGCAACATCTCTGCGTGTAGAGAGAGATTCCAGCAGGTGTTATTAGTATAGACTTGTAAAGCAAAAGTGTAACGGTTGGCATAACGTGACCGAAACTTTTTGATTTAAATTTGAGATGACCCTATCCTGAAATAGGACATAGGGTAGCTTTTGGTGCAATAACTGCCTTGATTATATCCTGAGATAGGACATAGCTTTATCTTTTGGTGCAATACTGGCATTCATGTAGACGAAACCGCGCGTAGAGCTAGTACCTTATGAATTATGAACTATTTCGTAGACCTAGTAGGATTCGATTTCAATAGTTGCCCAAATTCAAAAATGCCTAGTTTCGATGTTTGTTTCACATCTGCCAGGAGTCCCGTGACGGCATAATTTTAGGGTTCCGTACCCAAAGGGTAAACGGACCCTATTACTGAGACTCCACTGTCCGTCCATCCGTCCGTCTGTCACTAGGCTGTATCTCATGAACCGTGACTTCATGAGATACAGTCTGAGAGTGTAGTTAGATGTAGTCAGTTGAAAATTTCACAGTTGATGTATTTCTGTTGCCACTATAACAACCAATACAAAAAAATAGAATAAAATATTTTTTTAAGAGGGCTCCCATACAACAAATGTGAATTTTTTGCTCATTTTGGGTTGATATTGATAATGGCAACAGGTACATAGACGCTTGAAATATTCACAGAATATTTAGTTATATATTCACTTTAAAAATAAATATTTAAAATAAAATAAAACAAACATTTAAGGGGGGCTCCCATACAAAAGATATGAATTTTTTTATGCTGTTTTTATAGATAATGGTACGGAACCCTTCGCGCGCGAGTCCGACTCGCACTTGGCCGGTTTTTTTTTTTATTTTCGTTAGATCGGTCGGAACCATAATTCCTTTAATCACAATATCTGTTATCAATGAACAGGAGGCAACCATTGGGTGTATGGTGCACCAGCCCAGCACTATCAAGCGGCGGCGGTGCCAGTACAATCAACTCACCAATCATGGCAAGACAACAACTGGCATACTAATCCAACATACCAAGCATGGCAGCCACATACATACAACCAACCAGGAGTAGAATATGTTCAGCCAGCTCCTGTTGTAGAACTACCAAATTATGTACCAGTACAACCTCTCTACACGCACGTTGACCCACAACCTGTTCAACATGTGAACGGGCATCCATTCGGGACTTACCCAGGAGAAACGGTAGTTGTTGTTGGAGGAAATGCACATAATCCACAGGCTGTCTATGAGCCAAGACCAATCCATATAGTTCCACAGCCAGGTACGTATCATCTTAATCTTAATGTATAAAAATTTCGTGTCACGGTGTTTGTCCGCGATGGAATCCTAAACTACTGGACCGATTTTAATAAAATTTTGCACAGTATGCGCAGTTTGATCCAACTTGAGAGATAGGGTAGTTTATAACTCATTGGAAAAAATTACGTAAAAAATATTCAAAGCGATACGAACTTCGTTGGGCCAGCTAGTTTATTATAATGCGTCACCATCATCAGCCTGTATTTACCCACTGTTGGATACGTCTCACTTCAATAGCTGCATTCTGGGAAAACGCATCCTCTTGACGTACTCCCGCTGCAGCTGGATAGGCTTATCCATCTCAGCACCTCAATATAGCGGTGGCCGACTTGACATCGCTGTAAGGATTCCAGAACAGACCAAGTTTCCATGGAGTCAGAGGCTGTCTCGTAGCCCCACAAAAGCCTTACAGAATGGCAAATTGTACTCTGTGGTTTTGTGCACAATCTGCCGCAAAGCCAATTCGTAGAACCCGCCGCATTACATAACGGTCAATTTAAGGCCGATTGTCTTTATATAATCTTTTGGTTAGGTTTGTCTTGTGATTAATTAGAAATGCGAGGTTCCAAAAACGATGACGATTCATGTTAACCCTTGAAATAGCTTATAAATGTGCCAGGAGTGAGATCGTACTATAATTCTTCAATAAGGTTTTGTCTTTTTTAAAGAACAAGACGACCGAACTCCTGGTAATCGAATCGAATTAAACAGATGTTGTAGTCCCTTTAAAACCGGAGTTCCTCCACCTTTCTGTTATAATTCCGTCGTCACCAGAAGCCTTACCATTTTTCAGCTGTTCAAGAGCTATCCTAATCTCACCCACACTGATTTCTGGAATGTCTTCGGTTTCGTGTCGAGTTAGCGGGGCTCGGCGAACGCTTACACGAACAGCTAATGTAGGGATAGGCGCATGTGCAGCATAAAGATTTATATAGAATCTCTTCACCTCCGCGAAGATCTCTGGCTTCGAAGACACGATTATTCGACCATCCTATAGCTTGAGCTTCGACAGGTAAGCCTTTTAAGAAGGCCGTGAAAAGGCGTTTAGCTCTTTGTTGCGATCTATCGCGTCTTTAATGCTAAACGAGTTGAAGACGTGTGTCTCGTCGTATCAGCCTTTTGATCTGCGTATTTAAAGCAGCATACTCTATCGAAGCCCTAACGGATGCTGTTATCTCTCGTCGCTTCTGCAAAAGAGCCAGTCTCGCTAGAGAGCTTAGCCTCTCGAGTTTTATGCTACCGCCCAAAGTGTATAATGCCGACTCCGTATAGTGTTTTCCCTATTTTGTTTTTTTCAATTATTTGAGTCAAAATCTATTCTTATATATTCATCTATTCTATCTGATGCAATTGAAAAAATCAACGTCTTTAGTAGGGGTAAAACGCAGTTTTATGATGTGCCTACTAAAAATGAATGTATTTATATAAACATATAAATTCTAATCATCTCCATAACTCCAGCGACAACTGCCAGTTCTTCAGCTACTGCTGCCAGCGCAGCATCTAGCAACAGCGGATCATCATCATCATCTGCTGCTGCAGCTACCAGCAATGCTGGAGGTATGATTCTCATAAAATTCTTTATTATTTCACTAAAATTCAAATGAGACGTATTATCTAAATAAATTCATACTGTTGTATCTTTAGTATAGGCAAAATCAACAGAGACAATCATAATGAAGTCTAATGTCATTATGGAGTAACCGAGGCTGCCTTAGAACTCACAAAAATCTTATCAAAACGTAAAATTGTAGAAATATTAACTTCAGGACTGTGTGTGATACTCTATTAGAATAGATATTGTAGGTATAAGTGAGTAAATGACAAAATATTAATGAAAGATTATTTATATTGGGTCAAGCCAGAAAGTTCTCTACATTCTGACCCGACCCAATATAGATAAAGAATCAAAAAAGGTATAAAAACATATATGACTACTAGGAATGTCGATTGTCAAAAACAATCGAGGAGAGCTACTGAGACCATGGACCCTACCGCCTAAGCTGAATCTGATTCCCACGGAATTTACTGATTGCGAAAATCAGACTTTAGCTTAGATTAGTGTTACATAATTATGTTTAGCTTACCTGATAGAAACCCTGAAGCTCTAGCGATAAAGCAATTTCAAACATCTTTAATGTTTGCAATGACTAAACCTAAGGTTAACCTAAGATGTTTGAAATTACTTAAGGCCTATTTTTGGAATGAAAATATTCGATACGTATCGGCTTCAGCTTCGGCGGTAGGGCCCCAGATGTGGTATGAACATGAACAAAGGGCCCTGTTTGTGCTCATATTTTGTGAAAATATAACTTGTCCAAAATTGTTGAAGTCAGAATCGCAATCCGTTACAATAACACATTATTATTTTACTAATGAAGAACTAGACAGATATTGTAACTGCTGAGAACATACTCATTATTAATCATGCTGTTGCCAATAAAATTACTGGAACTGTTACGTTACTTTCCATTTTTACCAAATTTACCGCCCGATTTGAACGGAATTGAGATTTTGACGCCTCTGTCAAATTATTTACTTATACAAACAACTTTTACAAATTAATAACAGTCAAAACGATTCAATTAATTGAAACTTTCTACACGCATGTTGACACACAAGCTGTACACCATGAGAACGCGCACACATTCGGGACTTACCCAGGAGAAACAGTAGTTGTTGTTGGAGGAAATGGACATAATCCACAGGTTATCTATGAACCAAGACCAGTGTATATAGCTCCACAGCCAGGTACGTATCATTTTAATTCATCACTCCATTATCAGCCTGTCCATTATCTACCCACTTCTTGATATATCTCACTTCAATAGCTGCATTCTCTACGATAAACGGGCTAGGGATGTCAAAATCGTTGTACTACGTGACTTTCGTCTTGTCGAAATTCATCCCCAGCCCCACAGATCGAGATGCAGCCTTGAGAATGGTCAACATATGACCGAGATACTCCAGGGATTCAGCCATCATGACCACGTCGTTAGCAAACTGAAGGTGTGTGATATTCACACTGATACTTCCAGAGAAACGATGAATAATTTCAGGGAAAAAACATACCCTTGACGTATTCCTCGCTGCAGCTGGATAGGCTTAGATTGATGGTTCTGGACGCGGACAGTCATTGTTGCAGTGCTATATAGCCATCTCAGCACCTCGATATAACGGTGGTCGACTTGGCATCGCTATAGGGATTCCAGAACAGACTAAGTTTCGTTGGTGTCGAAGGGTTTCTCGTATCGAACGGCAAGTTGTACTCTGTAGTTTTTTGCACAATCTGCCGCAATGTATGTATGTGTTGTGTAGCCTTTACGAAACCCAGCCTGTTCCGATGGCTGGTAGTTAGTCATAGTCCCGCTAGAGAGCTTAGCCTCTCGAGCTTTATGCTGCCGCCCAAAGTGTCTAATGCCGACTTCGTATAGTGTTTTTCCTATTCTATCTGATGCAATCGAAAAAATCAACGTCGTTAGTAGTGATCAAACGCAGTTTCACGCTCATTTTATGACGTACCTACTAAAAACGAATTTATTTAGTAGGTACGTCAATATATAAATTCTAATCATCTCCGTAGCTCCAGCGACAACTGCCAGTTCTTCAGCTACTGCTGCCAGCACAGCATCTAGTAACAGCGGATCATCATCATCATCATCTGCTGCTGCTGCTGCAGCTACCAGCACTGCTGGAGGTATAATTCTCATAAAATCCTTTATTAATTAAAATGAGACTAATCTATCTAAATTATCTAAATAAATTCGTACTGCTGTACCTTTAGTATAGGTAAAATCAACAGAGACAATGAAAATGAAGTCTAATGTCATTATGGAGTAACTAAGGCTGCCTTAGAACACACAAAAAATTATCAAAATCTAAAATGGTAGAAACATTAACTTCAGGACTTGGTGTGATACTCCATTAGAATAGATATTGTAGGTAAAAGTGAGTAAATGACAAAATATTAATGAAAGATTATTTATATTGGGTCAGGCAAGAAAATTCTCCACATTCTGAACCGACGCAATATAGGTAGATAAAGAAAAAAAGGTATAACAAATATATGACTATTAGGAATGTCGATTGTCAAAAATAATCGAGGAGAGCGACTGAGACCATGGACCCTACCGCTGAATAAGCAGAATCTGATTCCCACGGGGTTTATTGATTTCGAAAATCAAACTTTAGCTTAGATTACTGATTTGTGTTTAGCTTACCTGATAGAAACCCTGAAGCACTAGCGATATAGCAATTGCAAACATGTTTAATGTTTGCAATGACTTAAACCTAAGGTCTATTTTTATAAAGAAGATATTCGATAGGTAGGGCCTCGAGTGTGGTATGACATAAAAAGGCACTCTTTGTGCTCATATTTTGTGAAAATATAACTTGTCATCACTCTGGTCCAAAATTGTAGAAGTCAGAATCGCAATAACACATTATTATTTTACTAATGAAGAACTAGATAATATTGTAACTGCTAAGAACATACTAATTATAAATCATGGTGTTGCCAATAAAATTACTGGTACTGTTCCGTTTATTGCCATTTTTACCAAATTTACCTGGTTTGAACGGAATTGAGATGTTGACGCCTCCGTCAAACTAATTACTTATACAAACAACTTTTACAAATTAATAACATTCAAAATATATATAGTTAGTTATTTAAATATAGTTAATCGATCGAAGATTAATATATGGAAAATAAAAAGTCAGAGGAGACTGGAATGAGTAGACTAAATATATATATATATATATATATATATATATATATATATATATATATATATATTTAAATTGTGTTCTTTTAGAACTGTTAATATTTCTAATTTTAATATTAATATCAGCCTCTCTTTTCATTAAATCTTCGATTCGGTCTTTGCAAAACGATTAAACACATCTTCTGAATCATCTCTTCAAGATCTCTTACAAAGATCACATTACAAAGTCTTTACTTATTTATAAGATCAACAATATATTTTCTGTCAACAGCTACGTCTACCAGTTCATCTGGTGCGGCATCTGGCACAAGCGGTTCTACTTCTAACTCTTCTGATGGAACATCTACCGGTTCTGCAACTACAACATCTGGTGGAAGCAGTTCAGGCAGTTCTGCATCTAGCTCTTCTGGTGGTACAGACACCAGCTCAACATCTGGCTCAGGCAGTTCTGCTTCTGACTCTTCTGGTGGTACAGACACCAGTTCAACATCTGGTTCAGGCAGTTCTGCTTCTAGCTCTTCTGGTGGTTCAGCCACCAGTTCAACAGCTAGCTCAGGCAGTTCTGCTTCTAGCTCGTCTGGTGGTACAGACACCAGTTCAACATCTGGTTCAGGCAGTTCTGCTTCTAGCTCTTCTGATAGTTCAGTCACCAGTTCAACAGCTAGCTCAGGCAGTTCTGCTTCTAGCTCTTCTGGTGGTACAGACACCAGTTCAACATCTGGCTCAGGCAGTTCTGCTTCTAGCTCTTCTGGCGCTGCTTCTTCAAATTCATCAGGATCAGGTATAGATATTTATAGAATTACAAACAAAATTTTGGACATGTTGTTTTCAATATAATAGATCAGTAGTTTCTAATCAGTTACTATTTTGTTACCTATATGTCTTTGCTCAGTACAATATTACCACAGATTATTAATAAACAACTTACGGTGATCGATTAAAAATTAATATATGTCAATGAAGCAATATTTCAATGATTGAATCTAATTCATCATCATCATCATCGTCGGCCTGTATCTACCCACTGCTGGATATAAGCCTTCCCCAGTGCTTTCCACCAGATACGATCCTCCGCCTTCCGCATCCAGCCGCTCCCAGCCGCTTTCTTATGGTCATCAGACCATCTAGTAGGAGGGCGTCCAACACTTCGTCGTCCTATGCGCGGCCTCCACTCTAATAACTTCCTCCCCCATCTGCCATCACTTACTCGGCAGATGTGACCGGCCCATTGCCACTTCAGCTTGCAAACTCTGAAGGCTATGTCGACAACTCTAGTTCTCCGTCGAATTTCTTCGTTTCGCATTCGATCCCGCAGAGAAACCCCGAGCATAGCTGTCTCCATTGCTCGCTGCGCGACCTTTAACCTGTGGAGCAGTCCGATGATCAGTGTCCAAGTCTCTGCACCATATGTCATTGCAGGAAGGACTCACTGGTTGAAGACTTTAGTCTTCAAGCATTGGGGTATCTGTGTGGCGAAGATGTGCCGAAGCTATCCAAAAGCTGCCCAGCCCAGTCGAATGCGTCTATCAATCTCTTTGTTGAAATTACCCCGGCCAAGCTGTATGGAATGTCCGAGGTAGACATAGTCTTTAACTACTTCAATAGCTGCATTCTCTACGATAACCAGGCTAGGGATTACAAAATCTTTGTACATGACTTTCGTCTTGTCGAAATTCATCCCCAGCCCCACACGTCGAGATGCAGCATTGAGGTCGACCAACATACGACCGAGATCCTCCAGCGATTCAGCCATTATGACCACGTCGTCGGCAAACCGAAGGTGTGAGATGTACTCGCCATTCACACTGACGCCCCGATTTTCCCAGTCCAGCGTCTTAAATACGTCTTCCAGAGCAGCGGTGAATAGTTTTGGGGAAATGACATCCCCTTGACGTACTCCCCGCTGCAGCTGGATAGGCTTAGACTGCTGGTCCTGGACGCGGACTGTCATTGTCGCAGCGCTATACATCCATCTCAACACCTCGATATAGCGGTGGTCAACTTGGCACCGCTGTAAGGATTCCAGAACAGACCAAGTTTCGATGGAGTCGAAGGCTTTCTCGTAATCCACAAAAGCCACACAGAACGGAAAATTGTACTCTGTGGTTTTCTGCACAATCTGCCGCAATGTATATATGTGGTCGATATTTAATATATGTGGTCCACGGTACTATAACCTTTACGAAACCCAGCCTGTTCCGGTGGCTGGTAGTCATCAAGCCTTCGAGCGAGACGATTCGTGATAACCCTTGAAAACAGCTTGTACACGTGGGTCAGGAGTGAGATCGGTCTATAATTCTTCAATAAGGTTTTGTCACCTTTTTTGAAGAACAAGACGACCAAACTCCTGGTCCACGCGACTGGTGCGGTCCCATTGTGAATGACGGAATCAAACAGACGTTGTAGTTCCTTTAGAACCAAAGTTCCTCCTGCTTTCAACAGTTCTGTTGTAATTCCGTCCTCACCGGGAGCCTTACCATTTTTCAGCTGTTCAAGGGCTATCCTAATCTCACCCATGCTGATGTCTGGAATATCCTCGGTTTCGTGTCGGGTTAGCGGGGCTCGGCGATCACTTACACGAGCAGTTGAAATCTAATTAAATGTATATAATTTAATACACCAGGCGCCGAGTTGAAGGTGAAGATTAGGGCGATAGGAGAACTTGCGCTAACTGTATAACTGTATACGATGTAGCCTGTAACAAATATACCCATCCAACTGTATAAATTTAAGTCTGTGAATAAACATTCATTCATTCATAATATTGAATAAAAAATAGTTCACTGACGATCCTGCAACCCTTGGCGTTAAAGTAGCTGTTGTCAGTGTCAGGCTATGTAAAGCCGTCTATCCCGATGGTTATCATAAGATGAGTCATTAAACCAAGTCAGTGGTCTTTACATGGCCTGAAAAAAAGTATATCACAGCTGGTGCTTGTAGTACTGCAATATATAACTCGTACCAGTCTTTTATTGCAGTCAACTCTAGAGCGCCTGCACACATTTACATATATATAAACGTCATCCGTTTACGCACTCGTTAATGTGTTATTCATCGTAGTTTTTTTACATGGAGTGTCCAGTACTGTTTTCAATAATGTTTTAATAATTATAACCAATATTTCATCTCTTCCAGGTTCCATATTTAGTGACGACAATTTTTCAGTGATCTTGGAAAAGTTCCTTAAATATCTAGGTAAGTTCAGTATTTTCGTCCACTATAGAGTTATAAATACTCCCAGCAAGCGCTCTCTGGTTGACTTCACCTTCTCTGAATCTATAAGTGTCAGTTCGGATACAGCCCCACATACGTATTCACACATTGCCCAAACGTTATTTCTATAGATAATAGTAGGCACTAGCAATGGGGTATTTGAATGGAGTGTCCGGAGAACTTAAAAAGAAATCGGATCTTTCATTTTTATATAAAAAAAAAATATATGTTATCGTAAATTGCCTCTATTCTACAATAAGAGCATGAGGTTAACTCTGATATCTAACGTTTCCTTCAGCTCCTACTGCGCTATCCTGTGCACGAAGACATATTTATTATTCCTCGTGCTCTTACTCTTCAGTAGGAGCACGGAAAACCTTCATTCTATGTCCCGGTGCCCTCTTACATGACTCATTGAAATGAAATGAAATTATTTATTCTGTCATTGGGTCCTTGTGTGCACTTAGACACGTCTTTCACATTTTTATTAATAATAGTCTTATTTTTATCATTATTTTTATCTATTAGCATTTCGGTATTAACTATTGGCGAAGAAGAAATGCTTGAAAGAACCTTGCCAATATGGGTTTACATTTCAAAGCCTGAAGTCTTTTTAACGATGTCGCGGGGAACAGTCTATAACGCTCTTTCCGTTGAATTTACTGATATGAAGTGATTTAAATCAAAAAGACTTCAGATTTTGTAATAAATTGTGCGAGAGTGTAAGTACCGGGACATACTTAGAATGGAAGTTTTACATGCTCCTACCAGTAGGAGAATGTAGCACAGTATAGAAAAACAAATTTCGTATACTATGATAGAAGGAGCTTGAGAAATCGGGGCTCTTGCTTTATTCCCTGAAACTGCAGTGAGCTTCACTGTTTGGTGGGCGCCATCTCCTATCTACAGGAGGAGAAACAGTGCTAGGGATGCGTATGCCCTTCACGCATCCTCAAGTTAAATAAAATTTCCCTTAAAATCAGTAATTGTATTTGTACACGTCTTTAGCCATTCGTTTCAGTTATTCAATTATCTTCAGCCATTAATTAGTTTAAAGTTTCCTAAGTTGATGTAACTTCTTACGTTTTCATTTCACATTAATCTTCTCCTATCTTTTATAGGAAACCGCAAACCATCACGCGGATCGCATGGATCAGACTCCCAAGGTACAGTGATCCCAGGCATATCATTCCCCATTACATCTATTTCAGCTACCTGCTACACCAGATGAAATTATTTATTTATTTATTGCTACATACATATATTGAACCTAACAGAAAAATCCAATGCGCTCAATATTGCCCAAACATTGATACCATTCAACATACTACATTATTTACATATAAATTTAATTGTATTACAATTGAATTTATATTTAAGTACATTCAGCATAAATTATTATATTATTTTCGATAAATTCTACAGCCGCTCTGTGAAACTGTACCTTAGTACAACTGAATAAGTCGACTGCTGGGTTTTTTTTAATGCTATAGCATTGAGCAGTCGCAGCGCAAGCAACAGCAGTCTTTCTAGTGCTTTCTAGCGCGAATAATTTATGATGACGCGCCCGGGCGCCCGCGTGTAATTATTGGGCACAAACAGTGACAGCAATTCTAATACTGTCGGATCATGTTTGTTTCCCGTAAGCAGACTGAGTACATACTCCATCATTGAGACCGTACGCCTCAATTCCAGAGTATTTTATTTATTTATTATTGTTTGGGCGACTTACAGCGAAATAGGTGTTTAAATATGTAATACTTATGAGTAAAACTATGCTAATTACAAGTCTCCGCCTCTCTAATTCTCCAGTCATACCTAATAAAAAATCACTGTGAATTTTAATGTCCGAGTGAATTGAAAATCCAGTGAATTTTTTATCATCCCAGTTACAACACAGGGAACCTCATGTCTGACAGGAACTCTAGGCATATTTGACACTCCCATCATACCAGGCATATCAAGAATATCAGCCTTACTAAATGCCCTAAATAAATATCCAGATACTCCCAGATCTTTTGCGATAGAAGAATCTCCAGCTACCCTTACAACATTGCAATCCTGCGATAGTTCTTTTCTTACTCCAGTAAGTTCATGCATCCTCTCTCCAAGCACGCTCAGAAATCCAGTTCTGTTTTTGATATGTATGCGATGCTCCAGTTTCACCAGAATATTATGAAGGTATTTAAAAACTTGCCATGACCTACGGTGCAGAAACTTGGACTCTGACCGTTGGGCTAGTCCATACATTGAAAGTCGTGCAGCGAGCGATGGAGAGTGCTACGCTCGGCATTTTTCTATGGGACCGATTCCGGAACGAAGAAATTCGACGGAAAACCAAAGTTGTCCAAATAGGTCTC
This sequence comes from Hypsopygia costalis, assembly GCA_937001555.2. Classification (NCBI taxonomy): domain Eukaryota; kingdom Metazoa; phylum Arthropoda; class Insecta; order Lepidoptera; family Pyralidae; genus Hypsopygia; species Hypsopygia costalis. The sequence goes on from OW443355.2 coordinate 6,167,127, forward strand.
ACAGTCAGCAAGCTAAAATGGTAGCGGGCTGGCCATATCTGCCAGTGATGTCAGATGGGGGAGGCAAGGACTTGCCTCTAGAACTAGAGTGGAGAACTCATAAGAAGAAGATGCGCCCGCCTCCCCTCCCCCGAACTCAAATTGAATCTTCCCTCATACTTGGCAAATTCTGCAGTCATCTAGTAAGGTTTTATATTTCAATCTTTTTCTCTCCTCTGGGTCAGGTAATAAATATAGTGGCAATTATTATTTAGCAGTTGATTTCGGCCCACTTGCCAAGTGATTAACATAATTCATCAGAATATTTTTGAAATAGAAATAGTCAACTACCCCGTCTTGGCCGTCACCATCAAAAACGTTCCAAATCAGTTTATAAACAACTTCGCCGGTTATCGATCGTCGGTCGTGAGTACAAGTCCCACCTAACGGTGAATTTTGGCATTTCTAAGTATTTGCCACCATTTATCTAAACATTTTTCACTTCCGTTGACAGTACACGCTTTCGTCACGTAGTAGATTATTTTGACATCTTTTTTCCTCTTCCTTAGACTCCGGTTCGACTGGTTCATCAGGTAGCGGCGCATCTAGCGGTAGCTCCTCTGATTCATGTACAATCGTACAATATATGATAGTACTTGACAGACTTTGCACTTTGATAGTTTTTTTTTTTTCATTTAATAATAATCATTTCATTTAATAATATTTTTTTCCTTCAGGCTCTGGTTCGAGCAGTTCATCGGGCAGCAGTAGCTCTAGTGGTAGCTCCACTGGTTCAGGTACAATCTACTGAAGCACTTTATCTACTGAATCTGTTGGCAAGTGGAAATATTTTGTAATGAAATATATTTGTTCTTTTTCTCAGGCTCTGGTTCGTCGGGCAGCAGCGGATCTAGTGGTAGCTCCTCTGGTTCAGGTACAATCTTTTTTAGCACTTGACAAAATCTGCAATCTGATGGTAATATTTTACTAAAAAACATTTTTTTCTCAGCCTCTGGGTCGAGCAGTTCATCGGACGGCAGTGGATCTAGCGGTAGCTCCTCTGGTGCAGGTACAATCTTTAATAACACTTGACAAAATCTGCAATCAAATGGTAACTAATATTTTACAATAAAAAATGTTTTTGTCTCAGCCTCTGGGTCAAGCAGTTCATCGGACGGCAGTGGATCTAGCGGTAGCTCCTCTGGTGCAGGTACATACTTTTTTAGCACTTGCCACAAAATCTGCATTCAGAGGGTAGTACTTTACAATAAAACATTTTTTTCTCAGCCTCTGGGTCGAGCAGTTTATCGGACGGCAGTGGATCTAGCGGTAGCTTGTCTGGTGCAGGTACAATCTTTTTAGCACTTGACAATATCTGTAATCAAATGGTATTTTTTTTATGAGAGCGGGGCAAACGAGTACGTGGTACACCCGGTGGAAAGCAATCACCACCACCCATGGAGATCAGCAACACCAAGGGGTCGTCGCTCCGTTGCTAGCCTTTTAAGGGAAATGTCGTAGTTGTTCGGAAATACCGCTGAGGGAAGCCGATTCCACAGTTCCACTGTTCGTGGTATAAAATGTCTTAGGAAACGTATTGTAGTAGATCGCCAATTATCAAGATGAAGTGAATGGAAGTTTAGTTTATGGCGAGTTATACGATAGTGGAATTCAGCGGCAGGTATCAAATCAAACAGCTCATCCACTCCCCGTGATATAATTTGTATAGAACGCAAAGAGACGTTACATCTCTGCGTGTAGAGAAAGAGTCCAATCGATCCGAGATCATTGGGTCACCGACGATTCGTACTACGTTGTATGCGGTCAAATGAACCAGAGTATTATAATGAAAGACATGTTAATTAATAAATCGTACTACTCAGTAAAGAAATACTTAAATGAAAAATTTGACATTTAAATGCAATAACAGTATTTTGACATAATATTTAATTTGTAATGGAATAATATTTTAATTTGTAATGCAATAATGACAATTAATTTGTAATGGATAATATCAATTAAATTGTAATGAGATAATGACATTGAATTTGTAATGAGTTATTGACATTTAATATTTTGTAATGAGATAATCTGTAGAGTATGACTAGCTGCTGTCATCATTTGCAATACCTGAAAAAGGTGCTAAGTTGAACTGTACCTTCCTATTATACGATCTGATGTACTTACTTAGTGGCAAAAATATATATTATTTTATAATATATATTTTTTTCTCAGCGTCTGGGTCGAGCAGTTCATCGGACGGCAGTGGATCTAGCGGTAGCTCCTCTGGTGCAGGTACAATCTTTTTTAGCACTTGCCACAAAATCTGCATTCAGAAAGTAATATTTTACAATAAAACATTTTTGTCTCAGCCTCTGCGTCGAGCAGTTTAACGGACGGCAGTGGATCTAGCGGTAGCTTGTCTGCTGCAGGTACAATCTTTTTTAGCACTTGCCACAAAATCTGCATTCAGAGAGTAATATTTTACAATAAAACATTTTTTTTCTCAGCCTCCGCGTCGAGCAGTTTATCGGACGGCAGTGGATCTAGCGGTAGCTCCTCTGGTGCAGGTACAATCTTTTTTAGCACTTGCCACAAAATCTGCATTCAGAGAGTAATATTTTACAATAAAACATTTTTGTCTCAGCCGCCGCGTCGATCAGTTTAGCGGACGGCAGTGGATCTAGCGGTAGCTCCTCTGGTGCAGGTACAATCTTATTTAGCACTTTTTTATGAAGGTGGGCAAACGAGCGCGTGGGTCACCCGGTGGAAAGCAATCACCACCACCCATGGAAATCAGCAAAACCAAGGGATCGTCGATCCGTTGCCACCCTTTTACGGGAAACGAACACTCTGCTCTTGAAGGCACCCATGTCGTTGTTGTTCGGAATTACCGCTGAGGGAAGTTGATTCCACAGTTTCACTGTTCACAATGTCTTAGAAAACGTACTGTGGTAGATCGCCAATTATCAAGATGATGTGATGTGGATGGAAGTTTCGTTTATGGCGAGTTATACGATAGTGCAATTCAGCGGCAGGTATCAAATCAAACAGCTCATTCGAGCACTCCCCGTGATATAATTTGTATAGATCACAAAGAGACGTTACATCTCTGCGGTCAAATGAAGCAAGCAAGTGCTGGGGCGCACCGGCCTAGAGTATTATAATTAAATATTTTTATTATAAAATATTTTGTAATAAATAAAATAGTTACATATGTATTTTATTTTTTGTCAGCCTCTGGTTCGAGCAGTTCGTCGGGCAGCAGCGGATCTAGCGGTGGCTCTTCTGGTTCAGGTACAATCTATGGCGGCATTGGACAGAATCTCGAGTGAAATGGAAATATTTTATAATAAAATGATTTTATTTTCTTTTTCTCAGACTCTGGTTCATCGGGCAGTAGCGGATCTAGCGGTAGTTCGTCTAGTTCAGGTACAATCTATGGTAGCCTAGGTTGTGGGTTCGATTCCCACACAAAACAAACACCTTTGCGTTCATATGGTCTAAAGTATATATTTGTGTGCATGAACATATCTGTTTATGTTGGTCTGGGTGTTTTCTATGTATTATATGTATGTATTTACAAAAAAAAATGTATATAAGTATATATATCAGTTATCTAGTTACCATTAGCACAAGCCTTAGTTTGGTACTAGATGGCCATGTGTAATTTGTCCAGGAATATTTATTTATTTATGTTCTATATGTAAATCTTTTTTCTTTTCTTTAGGCTCAGATTCAAGCAGTTCATCAGACAGCAGCTCTTCCAACGGTAGCTCGTCTGGTTCAGGTATTAAATACGATGGTTATTGATAATACCTACAGTTATCATGAAATATGCCTTAACTTATATTCTATATATATATCTGTTTTCTTTTCTTTAGGCTCTGATTCAAGCAGTTCATCAGGCAGCAGCTCTTCCAGCGGTAGCTCCTCCAGTTCAGGTACTAAAACCCAATTCACTCATTATCACCTGTACTATTAATATTTTTTAAACTGTTTTTGTCGGACTTGTTCGCAAGCTAAAAGTCGCACAGCGCGCTATGGAGAGAGCGTTCGGGGTTTCTCTAAGAGATGGAATCCGGAACGAGGAAATTAGAGCATTAGATGGAAAACCAAAGTTGTCGACATAGCTCTTAACATCAGCAATCTGAAGTGGCATATCCGAGTAAGCGGTGATTTATTGTCGACATAGAGTCAGCATGGGTTGATAGGGGAAAAGTCCTGGAGTGGAGGCTGCGTATGTGGCAAACAAGCTTTACTAGATGGGCCGATGACTTTAAAACAGCGGCTGGATGCGGAAATCTGAGGATCGTATATGAAGGAAGGCCTACATCCAGCAGTGTGTAGAACTGTTAATGATATTGATGATAACCTTTTTTGTAAACATACATACCTACATAACTTAATCGAATAAAATATATATTTAAAACTCTATTGACCATAAAATATACTATTTTATATATGAAAGGGGGGCAAACGAGCATGTAGGTAGTGTTCTATATATAAATCTTTTTTCTTTTCTTCAGGCTCTGGTTCAAGCAGTTCATCAGGCTCTTCCAGCGGTAGCTCCTCTAGTTCAGGTACTAGAACCCAATTCACTTATTATTCACTTATTATCGAAAGCAGTCACTATCGCCCATGGCGACCAGCAACACCGAGCATCGCCGATCCGTTGTCAGCCTATACGTGGGCACAGATTATATAATAGTTACTACGTAACAAATACTTCACTCATTAGAAAATTTCCAATACCCACTGCTATAATAGCCTACTCCGTCGCGTCAGCAACCGCTGCATACTAAAATGTGCCTAAATGCTCAAGCGTACAGTTGTGATTGCTTCGCACCGCGCGATCCCACAGCAATCGCAGGGCCTGAATTTGGTCCGCAAACGGCCCGAGACCGCTCGGCCGGGCGGTAGGTTATTATTGCGCGCAAGTACATGGAGTGACGGAGGCCTGACGTGGGGCGCACTAAAAGTTTCCGGAAGTTTAAGAAAAAAATACTAAAAAGTGCATTTACGCAAAGGGAGAATCCTGTGGGTCTGATGATGAAATGTTTGTGTAGGATTTATTGTATTTGACTCATGCCTATGTCTGAGGATGCGCGAATCTCATGGTAGGTCACATGCCTGTCTGTTTCAATCATACGGCGCACAGCATCGATGTTTTTGTTGTTCACAGTGGTGGACGGGCGACCATCGCGAGATTCGTCACTGAGATTGACACGACCGCGTTTAAATTCTGCAAACCAGCTATAAATAGTCGTCTTGCATGGTGCTTCATCGGCAAAAGCAGATAGAAGCCGAGCTATGCTCTGTTGAGCTGTCAAATTACACTTAAAATCGTTGAAAATCATACTACGAAAATTTTCCCGAGTTAAATCCATGTTTTTGTAGAAACGCAATTTTTAAAATGGCGCCAGGATGTAAAAACAATTGACAGTCAGATGAAACAAACTGCATTTTACAGCCAAAGAGTTCCATTTTCAAATGTTGTAATTACTTTTAAAATATTGTTTATGAAAGTGGCTAGTTCCAGAAACTTTTAGTGTGACCTATGTATTCCTTCCTTTCTTTCTATGACTATAACTGTTTTTCGTGTTACAGGATCACCAGGATGCGACGGAAATCCAGGATATCCTCAAATCCTGCCACCACCAACAAGTAGAATCTGTATATGCTATGACACAATCGCAGACATGCCATGGAACGTTCGCCAGCAAATTGGAGCTTAAAAATAACTTCAGAATGAAAAGGGACCGATACTGCAATATTATATCATGTTTATATATATAATTTATAGTGCAAGTAAATAAAATGTAAAAAAAATAAAGATTGTATTATATTTTAAATTGTATTATCATTTCATAATGGTAGTAACGCTCGCAACATGAAATACCTCTAAACGCATAATAAATTCGCAACCATGATGGTTCCATTCCTGCATTTAGAGCTTGTGGTAAGGCCCCTGTTGTCAAAGCAGCAACACCTTCCTTTCTGGTAACCTCACTTACTAGCAGGAACTTGGTCTGTTATGGAATCTTTACAGTACATATCAATCATCACTATATTAAGGTGCTCAGAAGGCTGTATCCTGTGATAAAGTCTGGTTGCTTTCGGACAATCCGGGTCCGGTGTACCACACCGCCCTTGTTTCTTCGGCGGCGAACTTCGCCGCTCTGTGCAGGTTCGCCCACAAATGGCACGCGCGCAGAAGCCCTGAAGAGAGGGAGCTGAAGACAGAAAGAAGGATATCTTCGGACGGCAGCGAAGGCGTAGATGTGGATATAGCCGCCCCAGAAGGGGGGCTTATAGGGACAAAGGACAAAGAATAAAAAAACTTATAGGGAGTCAAGCATTGCCCCCAGCACGAAAGAGCCTTAGAGAAAAGTGCATCCCCGGGATTCGGCTCGTGACCGCGAGGTCGGTGGAGCAATGGGAAGGTGGAGGGTTTGTTTGCTCCGGACACTCCAGATCTGATGAAAGCTTTGAAGCCCCATTTTTTAGGTTTCCTCGCATTGTATTAGCGTCGACAACATAATCGGTTAATTTCGATTTGAGTCATTTTATTTAAATGTAGATATTTTTAAAAGTAACCGTATCTATTTTCATTATGTTCAATTGATAATTAATTAAGAACTTTAATGGATATAATTAAAATAAACTTAAAGTAAACTTAAAATAGATAAAATTAAATTAATACATCTAAATTAAGCCTAATTAAAATAAACTAAAAGCAAAACTAATCTAGTAAACCGCTGCCCGTAGGCAATGTTCCCAAAATTTTAATTGTAATAAAATATTTACGACAATTTAAAATTTTGGGAAATATTCATCAAGCAATAATAATTCATGTTATAATGAATAATTCATAATATAATAATATAAATATGTAAATTAATGGAGTGTAAGTGGTTCATCAACATCTTTGAACCAAAGTCAACCTCACCTGCACGTGGTGCACCCTGCCGACTGACAGAAGAGGCTCTGGCGAAAAGAGAGGTAGGGCCTAGCGTATTTCTTAAGCTGCCCGACTGGGGAAGTACCTCCTCCGTACCTCACAGAATACCGCAGCCCAATAACAATTCCCTTGAGGTTTGTTGTGTTCCTGCGAGTGGGTGAGGTCACCAGAAAGGAAGGAGTAGCTGGTTGGCAGCGGGGGTGGCAGCGCGCGAGCGACATTTTATGTTGCGAGCGTTAATATGGCTCCGGTAACCGCTTCACATCAGGTTGGCCGTATGCTTGTCTGCCATCCGACGTAGTATAAAAAAAAAACATAAGATTGCTCGATGAATATTGTTAAAAATTGAAATTTTATATAAGAATTTAGATAATTAGTTGGTATAGAAAAAAATATCAAAAAAATTGATGTGACTCCAAAAAAAACGTATCCAGAATACTAAAACAAATTAAAGGTGCGAAGGAGACAAATTTCACGGTTTTACGCTGAGCGTGTGAGCGAGTAACAACCGGCTAACCGAGTATTCTATCCTAGAAGTACAAGTCGTATTTTTAATTAGACGAAGCCAACTGACAGTAGCTAATGTCACTTTGTAAAATAATGTTGCCATATTTAAAGTAATAGTTATGCGTTCAGTTCTCGTTCAATCAGATGAATGAACAATGAGTGTGCATAGTGTAATAAGCGATGTTTTTTATTTTCATTACCTACCTCTAATTATTGTATTTTATACATCTGTAGTTTCAACTGCATGATGTATCGAAAATAGGACAGTCTTACAAGTTTCCTCGCAATGTTTTCCTTAATGTTTAAAACACTCGGTATTCAGTATAGGTAGATATAGGAACATAGTCGTCGAAAACTCGTTGGTATGTACAAACCACGACTAAAATTCGAACCCCGTACCCGATATCGGCACACAAACTATTCACTAGACAATCGAGGCAAATTCATTCATTCAGGAGTTTTTTCAATCATTCACTTTGTCACAACACTATTTTTATTTCATTAAAAACTGACAACACAGTAAACGTCAGTTGACTTCGTCTAATTAAAAATACGACTTAGAGGTGTGTTATGGTTCTCAATTCGACTGAATATTTTTTTTGTATGTATGTTATTCGATATATTTGCGAATTGTGAACCGATTTTCATAATTCTTTTTTTATTTGAAAGGGTATGATTGCAAGGTGGGCCCATATTCACCAAGTCAAGATCTGATGATGGGATGCCAGGGAAATCAAGGGAAACCCTTAAATTTTATAAGCACGTATGGTCAAATTCAATTTTTTTTATTTGAAAGGGTAATTGCAAGATGGTTCCATATTCACCAAGTCAGGGCCTGATGATAGGATGCCAGAAAAATCGAGGGAAACCCTTAAATTTGCCCTATGGTAGCCGGCAGAATAAAATTGTGCCACTCCATTGCTCTGCGCTGGATGTCGTACAAGGCGACTAAGGAATCTTGTGTCACGCGATAACTTTTCTCACGGAAGACGGGCAGCAGCGTCTGCCGGGGTATTCCACCAACAAGCTGCGCTCGCCAACGGAAGTCGGTTTCAATTTCTTTTAAAAATCTCCTTTTATTATTGGGAGTCGGTTTAAAAAAGGAGCCTGCTCTTGTGTAGGAAAATGGTAAATAAAATCGCATGTTTTCCTCAACCTAAATGCTATAAATAAGTAATTTTGAAAACACATTATTTAACATCATTTTACATTAAAAATCTGTCTTGACCTAAATACTCCATTTTGAATTCTTGAATAAATAAGTTTAGCCAAAATAATTCACAAGAACACGAGTTTATATCTTTGTACAACAGCTTATGACTTATTTTCGATAAAATATAAGGCACCTATCGCGCAGTTGATTCTACAAGCCTTTTTTGACACGAATACCTCTTTAAGGCGGGGTGGTGTGGTACCAGTGGTACTGCAAAATCCACAAATTAGAATTCATCTTTGAAGAAATAAACAGAGAATTAAAATCTAGGAAAATTATATTGATATTGTTGAGGATATATACTAGGGAATATATCCGATGGAAACATGATTTGATGAAGTTGACTCGATAATTCACAAAGTTACCTCTTTTCGTGTCATTTTATCTTGTATTTTCGGTTTTATTCTTAAAATAAGTAATTTGACATTATAAGTCATGTTTTTTTTTTTTTTTATACTACGTCGGGTAGCAGACAAGCATACGGCCCGCCTGATCTGAAGCGGTTACCGTAGCCATATTAACGCTCGCAACATAAAATATCGCTCGCGCGCCGCCACCCCCGCTGCCATTGCAGCATCTCCTTCCTTTCTGGTGACCTCACTCACTCGCAGGAACACAACAGCCCTCAAGGGAACCGTTATTTGGCTGCGGTATTCTGTGAGGTGGAGGTACGTTCCCCAGCCGGGTAGCTTACAATTACGCTCCCTACCTCTCTTTTCGCCAGAGCTTCGCTTGTCAGTCAGCAGGGTGCACCGCGTGCAGGTGAAGTTGGCTTTGGTTCAAAGATCTTGATGAACCACTTACACCATGTACTAAAAAAAAGGTCATAAATAACTGGAGGTATTATACCCGATAGATTTTTTTACATTTTTTAATTTTTTTATCGATTATTCAATAGATTTTTAGCTCGCCAGAGTCACCAGTGCCTCGCGGTATTGTCATATTGTTTCTAGCGCTGGCTCACCTCGCCTTAAAATTACTGCCATAGGGAGGCAATTCAAAAAAACCGGACAAGTGCGAGTCGGACTCGCCCACCGAGGGTTCCGTACGTAGTATCATTATTAAATTTGATATTTTTCATTATAAATAAGAAATAATGCGTCGAAAAAAATAAACAAAATATATTTTGTAATGTGTACATCAAGCCCTTTCATATGATACCCCATTTGAACTAGTAGTTTCAATTTGAAATTTCGACAACCTATAAAAAATATAGACCCCTTATTTTTAAGATCTATTTACAAATGTATAGTTTTGAGATTTATTCCTGTACTTGTAGTCCATAACGATGTTACTTGCCAAATTTCATAGTTCTAGGTCAACGGGAAGTACCCTATAGGTTTTGATTCCCTCGAGAATGTCGAAATATGCGTTTTTTGCTGAATAAACGGCCGTAACTTTTTTTTACGTAAACTTAGCAGTTTAATTATTTTACAACTTCATGGGACCGTAGACCTGAGTATACAGTTCAAATTTCAGCTTGATACCTCCACGCATTTTCGACATAGAAATTCTTGACAGACAGACGGACAACAAAGTGATCTTATAAGGGTTCCGTTTTTCCTTTTGAGGTACGGAACCCTAAAAACGAATGATAACAAAATCGGGGGATACAGTTTGTTGTTGCAGCTACATATCTATCATCTCGATTTCGATCATGTCAAGTAAACAAACGGACCAAATAGAATATACCTCATGTAGTGAATTTATAAGATGGGTGTTACATATCAAAATTATATGGCTTACTTGCTCACATTTTGAAGTGAGCAACCCCGCTAAATGGGATTGGGCGTAAATGTTAACATTTGCTCCGTGTTTACATTTACGCCCGAGCGAACAAATACTAGTTCAGAGTGCTGAGTGCTCAGAGTGCTAAGCACTCTGAGTGCTGAGTGCGAGTTTTTTTATTTACGTTCAATAATGTCAACGTAAACAAACCGACCAAATAGAAAAGTACTCTCATGTTGTGAATTTATATGACGCGTGTTACATTACATATCAAAATTATATAGCTTACCCGCTCACATTTCGAAGTGAGCAACCCGGCTAAATTGGATTTGTAACACGCGTCTGGTAAATTCACAACATGAGAGTACTTCTTTATTTGGTCGGTTTGTTTACGTTGATATAATCGAACTTGAATAAAAAACTTACACATAGCACTCTGAATGCGTTTACACGCCGACCGAATTAAAAAAGTTTCATATTATGAATTTACCAGACGCGTATTACATACACAAATTGGCCGGGTTGCTCGCTTCGAAATTTGAGCATGTAAGCCATACGATTTTAATATGTGACACGCCTCTTATAAATTCATTACATGAAAGTTCTCCTCTATTTGATCGGTTTGTTTACGTTAACATTATCGAACGCGAACAATTCATGGCAGGGGCGTAGCTACCGCCGTATTTGCCGTATCAATTATACGGGGCCCCCGGGCCACGGGGGCCCCCAAAGTGTGTAAGGAAAAAGAATAAAAACTTTCTAATTTATTTTATTTTACAAATGACAAAATTCTATAAAGCAATTCCTTTTTTTTCCCGCCTTAAGCGTGCGTTCAAAAGTTGGCAACACTACATCGTTATGGCGGGCTGCGGGACTTCCCCGTTTTACTTACTTCATCTTCAACTCAGCGGGGAATCCCCGGGAATCCTTCATCGATATCGCGATGTACGTGTACGTTGTTGTACTTTGCATTGGATGTTAAACCACGGAGTGCAGTGCACTGTTTATTTACGCGCTTTATATAAATGTGCATTACATTGTAATTCAGTACAAACAATATTGTTCTTCTGGTTTAGCAGTATTAGTAGCGATTTGTAAAAGAAATGAGTGAAAGGAAAAGAGATTATCCCAGCGGCGCTGAGAAAAGAAAAATTAAACAGAAAAGGGACGAGGTTATAAAAAAAGTGCCCAAAATTTCTTCATTTTTTCAGAGACAAGATACTGTGAGTGATTTAGATTGGAAAGGTAAGTACTACACTACTACCCAACCCATTTATTAGGGGCCCGTAGTGATAAACAAGGAAATCTTTTAATTTCGGTCTGTCCATCTGTCCGTCACAAAAAGTTGTCTCCCCCCTCGATTTTCACAATTATACTGTTTTTAGGGTTCCGTGCCTTGATTAAAAAAAAAACAAAATTCTAACTTATCTATAGGATCGATTTGTTTTGTTGTTTGTCTATCAGTCCGTATCGTATCGTTAATTGCGTGTTGAGAACTTCAGATGTGCAGACTCGCTTTCGGGTTCTCGTTTTGTATGGCCACTACACTACGCGCTGCGTTTAAATAGCACGCAGGTGTATAGTAATGCACGGACGGGCTGCAGGTGATTTTGTATCTACTAATAGGTACGAGCACAATCTGCGTAGAGTCTGTGTGCGTCTGAACTGAACACTCTCTAACTGTGACCCTTAGTAACGTTATTTATTTATATATAACTCTTTTTAGTTTAGTATCAAAGCATTCGTATTTATTTTTTAACAATTACTCGTTTATTTTTAGATTCTTCTGAAGCATGTTCTTCGTCACATATCCATCCGGAAATAGAAGAAAGCCAAGCACATACTTTATCGGATGTCCATCCAGAAATCGAGGAACCCCAAGTCAACGATTCTGATATATCTGCAGATAATGCAGATTGTAATATAATTTCATCAGATAGAGGAAATTTTGGTGACAATTTAACTGAATGCGAACGAAAAATAATTTTTAAATTGGGTCCATTTAAACCACAAGGACCATTTCCAAAAGTTTCAGAAAATAACCGACCTTTTTCGGCTTATTATTATTCATATTTCAATCAGGCAGGCATAAAAATTATAAGACCATGGTTATGTTATTCTAACGTTTTAAACAAACCGTACTGTCACTTCTGTTGGTTATTAGCAGATCGTCAAAACAAATCGTACTCCTCTGCTTGGGTTAACGGTGTTTCGGTTAGAAGCAATTTCACACAAACTATTCTTGACCATGAAAAGTCACAGCAGCATATTAGTGCCTCACTCTCTTATAATAATTGGTTGCAAGGAAATACCATCGATACTCTATTGAAAAGTGAAATCGATAGTAAAATTACATTCTGGAGAGATGTACTGCATCGTATAATTAATGTTATAATTACTTTAGTATCTTGTAATCTACCTTTGAGGGGGCATGATTCTGATTCTGGCAATTTTATGGCAATTTCACGTCTGCTATCTAACTATGATGCAACTTTAAAAGAACTTCTTCTAAAACCGAAAAGTGAAATAAATTATTTAAGCCCTACGATTCAAAACGAAATTATTAGTTTGCTTGGTACTAACGTTAGGAACAGTATTATCTCAGAAATTAAAAAAGCTCCATTTCTGACAATAATTCTGGATACAACACAAGACTTATCAAAAATTGACCAACTATCTGTAGTTTTTCGATATATCTCGGTTACAGAAAATGATGATAATGTGCCTAAAGAAATAAAAATCTGTGAGTCCTTTTTAGGATTCATAGCAGTAACCGATTGCAGTGCTGCAGGTCTGAAAACTGACATTTTAAATTTGACTAAAGAATATGGAATTGATTTGACTAAATGTAGAGGACAGGGATACGATGGAGCAAATGTTATGTCGGGTGTGTATGGAGGATTACAAACCCTAATAAAAGAGCATGCTCCAAATGCCGATTATGTTCATTGTGCTGCGCACGCTTTAAACTTGGTTTTGAACGATGCTGCGAGACATGTTCGTGAAGTATCGACTTTTTTCGATAATTTAGAAAAAATATATACTTTTTTTGGCAATAGTATAAAACGCTGGGCTATGCTAAGTGACGATTCATCTGAAAAATATTTGATTACCCTTAAAAAGGTATGTCCTACCAGATGGTCTTCTAGGAACGACGCTTTATTAGCAGTAAAGAAAAATTTTTTACTAATCATGAAAACTTTGTACCAACTAAATTTAATTTCAAATAAAAAAGATGAACGTGAAGAATGTAAAAGTATAATTAACATTTTAGAGAGTTTTGATTTCTTAGTGCTCGTTACATTTTTTTCTTCACTATTTGAAATTATTAATCCTGTTTCTAAAGCACTACAGCATGAAAATAATGACTTACAGAAATCTAGTATTTTATTAAGTAATCTTTTAAATAGACTGTGCCAATTAAGAAATCAGAATTCATTTAATAGTTTGCTAAATGAATCCAAAGATTTAGCAAAAGAGGTAACAACTGTTTTTAAAAACAGTAGGCGAAAGATAACGAAGCGTTTTTTTGATGAGTTATCACAAGATGAGAGAATTTCCGACCCGGAATCCTATTTCAAAGTCAATGTATACTATTGCTGTTTAGATATATTAATATCTCAAACTAAAGAAAGATTTCAGAGCCTTTGCAACCTGAGTAGTATATTCGAAATATTACAACCGGAGAAACTCCTATCTTCTTCAAGCGAAGAGATATTAAACGCTTCCGGAAAACTGTCTGCTAAATACAGTAAAGACATCTCACTTAATCTTTGTGACCAATTAAAGGCTCTAAAAACATGCTTAAATTCTGAAATTAAAAAAAAATATTCCATTAAAGAACTCATTGAATTATTGCTAGTAAAATTCAATAGTCTTGCATCCAGTTTTCCCGAGGTAATCACAGCATGCTTTTTATTCTTGACCCTTCCAGTTACAACCGCAACGGCAGAAAGAAGTTTTTCAAAATTAAAACTAATAAAAAATTACTTAAGAACTTCGATGGGACAAGAACGGCTGTCAGACATCTCACTATTGTCCATAGAGGCAGAAACTTTAGAAAAAATAAAATCATCATCAGCCATAAATGATTTAATAAATCAGTTTGCCGAAAAAAAGGCAAGGAGAGTGAATATTTAAAATTCGATTTTTATTTGTAAAATGGGTAAATTATGTGATAAATAAATATTTCTTCTCACAATATTTTTTTTCTTTTGTGAAAAATCTTTACCTCCATATAAGGGCCTCCAAAAAAATTTTTATACGGGGCCCCGACAAGGCACGCTACGCCACTGATTCATGGTCACATTCGAACGTGTTAACGTTTATAAACCGACCAAATTGAGAAAAAGTTTCATATTGTGAATTTAGCAGACGCGTATTACATATCCAATTTAGCCGGGTCACTTCAAAATGTGAGCAAATAAGCCACATAATTTTGAATTGTAACACGCGTCTTATAAATTCACAACATGAGTTTTTTTCTATTTGGTCGGTTTGTTTACGTTGACATGATCGATCACGAACATAAAACTCGCAACTAAGCATTCTGAACACTAAGTGAAAAAGCGACATTAAGCGTGAGGCGACGAGGCAGCGGCGAGGTAAACGAGCGTAATTTTGTGAGTTGTGAGTCGCGTAATTCGCGTCAGTTTCATACAAATGACGAATTAATTTTACGTCGTCACTGTACATTTATATGAAATCGGCGTTAATTACGCGACTCACAACTCATAAAATTACGCTCGTTAGGCCTCAACCTAAGGTGTGCGTGTGCACTCGCTCATACTAATAGTAATAGATACACCACCGCCATTGTATCGTATGCGATAAAGATATTAATATTTCTAATTATCTAAATCCCAAAATAAGTGAATAAATATAATAAATAAAAAAGGCCCAAAAACAGCCTTAACTTCGTAGTTTTATTACGTATACGTTATTTATATGATAGGTACAGTGCTTAAGATAGCGTCCTGATAAAGAACGCTACATCTACAGTTCTAAGAAACGTTGCCGATTGGTCAGTATCGAGCAAAACAGTATCGAATACCTAAAAATAGAACAATCGTCACTAATGCATGAAGAATCAGATAAATGTGAGTGTAATTTATTATAATCGAGTTTTTATCATTTAAAAAAATGATATGACTACAATAATCGTTTTTGTTTATTTATCGTAAGTACCTATATTTTTTGTTGTCTATCACCATTATCTATGATAGATTTCGGATAACACAAAATTACAAATGTATATTACATAAAAAAGATAAATATGTAGTAAATTAGCCGCTAGAGTCTCGAATAGTCTAGTTTATCCTAGATACACCAATAAATTACATAACGATTAAATTGACGTTTTCAAAAATTTCAGACAATTTATCATCTCGTCAATATAGATGATGTCGTCTCGGAATCGGAATGTGCAAATGTGCAATGTCAAATCATTTGTTTTCTCTGTCCAGCGTTGAATACATTAATATTTCATCTCTTTTTACAAGTATCCAAAAAGCAACAGACTAACAGCAACAGGTGACGAATTTATGACAGGTCCAGTGTTGCAAAAGTGAAAATTTTTAAATCGGTAAATTTGCCAGCTAAAAATCGGGAGAAATCGGGAGATTTTTACTCGGAATAAAACTAAAGTTAAAAAGGCAGATTTATTATGATATAGTACAGTAATTAATTATATTAATGATTTTCATCTTCATACCACTTCTTACTGGCTATTTTTGTGAACATTTTTTCATCAATATTAAAATTAAAGCAACTTTGGTTATTTTCTCCGATACATCTTTTTGTATGCAAAAGACCTATCATGGATTCCGTGGAAAGTCTATTGCGTTGTTTGGTTTACCTACCAAACAATAATAAACTCTGATAGAAATAACAGGCATTTCGGTGCAATTTGTTTTGCGTATGCTGCGGTTACTGCGGTATTGAAGGGCCTTGGAAGGAAGGGGTATCTGCGGGGAGGGGGGGGGGGGGGGGGATCCTTGGTATTAACAAGTTATTAAAGCGTAATGCTGCGGCTACAGTACCGTGATATGCCAATAATTATTGCCATAATTTCAACAACGCCTAGGTGTAACCACGATTTATGGCCATAATTTTACAATGCCAATCAATATGGCAAATGACGGTAGACAATAGCTCCGGCGGCGGTCTCTTTTCGCACATCAAAGAGAATTACCGCAGTAAATATTGCGTTTGTGGCCACACTACTGTTTGTCAGTGTGCAGCATGAACTCAACGGCGACGCACGTATCGACTGACATGCAGTGGTCAAATGAAAATGCTTAAGTTTTGGAATTATTCTAATGCGAACCGTATCTTTTTATTATGGGCTTTCACACACCTTTGTACACCGCGATTTTTACCGGGGGATACCCGACCGGTATCCCCCGGTAAAAATCGCGGTGTACAATGATGGTTTGAAGAAGAAAAAAGACCGAAACCATCTAAATAAATATAACAGCTGCAGCTTCAACCGCCATCTTGAAAAATGATATTTTTACCGCCTCATTTATTGACATATCTAGGTAAACTCTAGTGTAACCACCCCACTTCACGCAGTAATTTCAACGGTAATTCAATGCCATAATTATTGCGGTAACAGCCCGGTAGACGGTAAGGTAGTGTAGCCGCAGCATAACAGGGAATCCCCGTGCATTGATTTAGTTTTACCATGTTACCTTTGGTGTTGCCCTGTATAGAATAATATTTTTAATTGCCACTTTAGTGAAAAAATCTGAAATCGCGAGATGGGGTCACACCGGAGAGAAGAAATCAGAAATCGGGAGATATGGTCACTAAATCGTGTTATCGGGAGAGAATAGTCGAAATCGGTAGATCTCCCGATAAATCGGGAACTTTTGCAACACTGGACAGGTCCCCAGTTGCCCAGTTTCAATTCACAGTTGTAAATTACTGATGGATGACACTTATGAGTTGGTGTTGCTAGCAAAAAGAATTTATACAGTAAGTGTATAATAATATCATTCAATCGTATTTCTTATCTTAATTGTAACCAATACATATTATTTATTGGACATATGACAATGCATAACATTTATGAGAGTATGCCATACTTCCCGTAAATAATTTATGGCTAGTTTTACGATAGTGGACCTCAGCGGCAGGTATCAAATCAAATAGCTCATCCGAACACTCCCTGTGGTATAATTGATATAGAACTCAAAGAGATGCAATATCTCTAGAGAACAGAGAGGGAGTCCAGCCAATCAACGCATCCGTGGGAGAATCCCTCTCCAAAGACAAGTCAAGCCTTGCTCGCTTCGCTTGCTCGGCTTTTGTTGGTTTACCTAGCCTAACCAACGTCATCGGTCAAAACTACTTTTGACTACGTAAGTCGGTTTAACCACCGTCCTTAGTCAAAAATATTTTTGAGCAATTTTTGTAGTCGTTTGGAAGTTTGACCCCCGAGATTTAATTAGTCAAACGTAGGAGCGCCTAGATTTCTGGTATGACTATAACATATAGTTATAAATAACTTAAAAATGTAAAATTCATCTCCTCTGCCTACGTAGGATACGAACTTCACGAACCCACTACTCGATTACCGGTTGAGTGCTCTTTCCAACTGAGGTACATTGCATTGTTTGAGATAATTATATATATAAAGTAATTTATACTTTGTGATTTTTATTTATGATTTAGAAAGCTTTCAATACGACTACGAATAATCGCAAGTAGGAAGATGTATCTATGTAATTATGTTTAGGGATGGACGTCCTTCGATTGAATGATCCGTTCTGTCCGTTGATAATGGCGTTATTATCTAAATGTATACTGTACTTTCAAGACTTTTCGATTTTACTCATTGACACCTTCAAAGAAGAAATTTTAGAACGTAATTTATTGTACAAAATTTCATTATATAGCTAGCGTACTTTTTGAAAATCAGCACTGGCAACATACTCACGTCAAAACGTCATACGGCATAGACAGACAGTGACAACAGGTAGCCAGCTTCTCAAGCACTCGTGCGCAGTTTATTCGCGACGTCACACATGTATTTTCGCGAGTGAAGTTTCGCAAAACGCGAATTCTTGGTACTTGCACTCTTGTGGCACACAGCGTATTCAATAAACAATAATTAGTGTGAATTATCTGCCAATAATACAGTGAAACGAACTTGGATACGGTGAAAGTGTATAACTGTGCAAAAAAAACATTGGATTTTTTGCGTTGATAATCTCCATTCCACTATGTTTCTGCGACAAAGGTGAGTGGCCTATTTTATAGCCTTCGAATATTTTTTTTATGACCATTCGGATTGATTATAGTTTTTCTGGCTGTATAACAATTTGTCTACTGCTTGTAAATAAAAAAAAGATAATTCCAATTTTGATTTTTTTTTTTTATACAAACGTTCCATTTCTTACTCAAAAAAAACTAAATGTAAGTAGTTTGTGGTTACAATCTCTTTGCTTTTATTTACAGGTTGGTTATATAAAATACAAGAAATGAATGATTCACTATAAAGCCAGCCTTAAACAGCTGGAATCCATCACAAAAGTCAGAATTGTGATGGATTCCGGCGGTGTGAGTTCTTCCTTAGAAAAATATGGAGAGTTGTGTGTCCGTAACTACCATAATATATGAACAAAGTAACCCTTGAATACTTATTTAGTTTTATTAAAATATATGACCCATGCCATGTTTACAAAACCACACAAAGAAAAACAGAGGTAGGGAGCGTAATTGTAAGCTACCCTGGGGAATGTACCTCCACCTCACAGAATACTGCAGCCAAATAACAATTCCCTTGAGGGTCGTTGTGTTCCTGTGAGTGAGTGAGGTCACCAGAAAGGAAGGAGATGCTGCATTGGCAGCGGGGGTGGCAGCACGCGAGCGATATTTTATGTTCTGAGCGTTTTTATGGCTACAGTAACGGCATCACATCAGGCGGGCCGTATGCTTGTCTCCCACCAGTCGTAGTATAAAAAAAAACCTAAAAACATAGACACATAACAATGATGTACCGTTTATCAGTTAGTGAAGTGACCATCCACATTATAGTATGACCGGAACAGAAATGAACTGCCTGGTTTTAATATATACCGTACAGAGGAGGTAATTTGCTAATTATTGGACCTTACTTGACGAGCTCGGTGGCGTAGCGGTCAATGACGCGGCTTCGACACCAACGCTCATGGGTTCGATTCCCACATAGGACAAACATTTGTGTGCATGAACATGTCTGTTTGTCTTAGTCTGGGTATTTTCTATGTATCATAAGTATGTATTTACAAAAAAAAAAGTATTTACGTATGTTTATCAGTTGTCTAGTACTCATAACACAAGCTTCGCTTACTTTGGGGCTAGATGGCGCTGTGTAATTTGTCTGACAATATTTATTTATTTATTTACTTTCCGTAACTAAAGTTTTATAGTTTATTATTTCCAACGCGCCGGCTATCGGGCGGGTGATCAGCCTCACCTGAGGCCATTTCACCCATTTCCCCTGGCCCTCCCTTTTCGGGAGGATGTGGGTTTATCCGGCAATCACAGCGTTCCGTCGAACCTACCTGTTTCATTGCAAAATCTTACGATCTGTTCCACCTTCTGTGTCTAGTGTGTCCAACCCCATGGTCTCCCGTCTTATCAGTGAGTACATGGGGCACTCGGCAAGCAGGTGGAAGCTTGTTTCGTCGTCATCCATGCACTCCAGGCATTTGGGGTCGGTTTTCACGTGTCAGGTGCCTGTTTTATAGTTTGAGAGATAAACAGGGTGTAAGTGGTTCATCAACACCTTTGAACTAAAGCCAACTTCACCTGCACTCGGTGCACCCTGCTGACTGACAAACGAAGCTCTGGCGAAAAGAGAGGTAGGGAGCGTAATTGTAAGCTACCCGACTGGGGAATGTACCTCCACCTTACAGAATACCGCAGCCAAATAACAATTCCCTTGAGGGTTGTTGTGTTCCTGCGAGTGAGTGAGGTCACCAGAAAGGAAGGAGATGCTGCGTTGGCAGCGGGGGTGGCGGCGCGCGAGCGATATTTTATGTTGCGAGCGGTTATATGGCTACGGCAACCGCTTCACATCAGGCGGGCCGTATGCTTGTCTACCACCCGACGTAGTATAAAAAAAAAAAAGAAAAAAAAAAAAAAAATTTATACTTTAATTGGGATTTTCCAGTCTTATCTTTAAACATTTGTGATTTATTTATTTTTCTTTTTTGATGGCACGAAACCAATTCATAGTTAAAAGACAGGCCAATGTCTGTTGGGTGGTTGGGTCCGATAGTAGTAAATAAATATTCTGTAGAGGTAATTCCCCAGTCAGGTTTCTCCAAATTAAATGACAAATACCACTATGTCGCTTTGTTTTGTCATGTTGATTTGTTGATAAATAATAATACATTGTCCCCGCAGTCATAAATAATATCAGTAGGTAATTATTGTATATAATTAGTTATCAGTCAAATATGACTAAATTTTAATACCCCGACCGATTGGTTTTAAAGAAAAAATAATTCGATTCATAATTCCATAAAAATAAAGTTTAAAAAACTAAAACCCGACTACTAAAAACAGGCTCTAAAAAGTACGAAACAAGAAAATAGTCTCCGCTGAAATTATTATGTACATACTATAAAAGAATTACCGACTTTTAAATAAACAACTTATTTACACGTAGTATATTTTAACGTAGTTTTTTATACTTCATACTGATAGAGATATGTTTAAAGGATAGCCGTGGTCGTATGCCACTTTGATTTAATTTCATTATTATAATTAATCTGTTTTGCTACAGTATATGGTACAGTATACAGTAGTGATGGCATACGACCACGGCTATCCTTTAAACATATCTCTATCAGTATGAAGTATAAAAAACTACGTTAAAATATACTACGTGTAAATAAGTTGTTTATTTAAAAGACGGTAATTCTTTTATAGTATGTACATAATAATTTCAGCGGAGACTATTTTCTTGTTTCGTACTTTTTAGAGCCTGTTTTTAGTAGTCGGGTTTTAGTTTTTTAAACTTTATTTTTATTTAACTTATTTTGGAGTTATGTGAATTCGTGTGTAACTTGTAACGTGGAGGTACTCGTACTCCCAGCCTATGTTGTTGTTGTTACACATGTTTGGTTTTTATTACATTTGATGCCTGAATTTATAAATTCTTGCAATTATCAGGTGATTGCAAGCAAACCTGTGAGCAACAGCTAATAATATTTATATATTTGAAATCTGCTAACAAAGCTCTTTCATTTGATACCCCACACGACACCGTCAAGAAAATTTTTTTTTTTACTTCTTTACTTTATGTCCCCTAGAGGGCGCTGTAGCAATTTTAACGTGACGTCATGTAGCCTATAACCAGCGGACGATCAAGAGGCTTCCAACGACACCTCATTTGTCTAATTATGATAACTATTTTAGAAGTTATGAGGGAACAGATGAACATCCATAGCCACATACATACATACATACATACATACAGGTCAAAATCATAACCCTCCTTTTTGCTTCGCCGTAGTCGGGTAAAAAGGCGCCAAAAGTCCGCCATTTTTTAAACGGTTTTATTTAGCTTGACCTGTTTGTTTGTTTATTTGTTTACCGTGACAACGTCTTAAATCGATGAACGCCGGCTGCACGGACGAAAAAGCATGACTCATTGTCACGTTCCGCCTAAACCGAGCGTGCAAGCGAGAGCGCGGAACAAGCGATAGAGAGGCACGATCGACCTAAGCGTTCGGATTGTGACGCATCTCTCTTCCACTCCATCGGCCGATGTTTTCTTATGACGTTATCACGTAAAATTATCGTCCGTAAAACGACTTTACAGACATCTAAATTTTTTGGGGTGTAAGTGGTTCACCAACATCTTTGAACCAAAGCTAACTTCGCCTGCACGTGGTGCACCCTGCTGACTGATATACGAAGCTCTGGCGAAAAGAGAGGTAGGGAGCGTAATTGTAAGCTACCCGATTGGGGAGCTACCGTACCTCCACCTCACAGAATACCGCAGCCAAATAACAATTCCCGTGAGGGTTGTTGTGTTCCTGCGAGTGAGTGAGGTCACCAGAAAAGAAGGAGATGCTGCGTTGGCAGCGGGGGTGGCGGCGCGCGAGCGATATTTTATGTTGCAAGCGTTAATATGGCTACGGTAACCGCTTCAAATCAGGCCGTATGCTTGTCTGCCACCCGACGTAGAATAAAAAAAAAATCATGTTTTGATATACCCAGTGTTACTCTCACAATGAAGACAAATCTACGACAACTCTCAAGCTAAAATCCATCAAGCTGTTTAGGCTTCATAACATGCCAAAAATACATACATACACTCATAAAACGTAACCCTCCTTCTGGCACTCGCGCAGTCGGTAAAAAGTTGCACTGCACACCCTATTATTAATTACATATACTGTAGTATTGTTCTTGATGTACATTTACAGTGGCGCAGCCCTGGTGGCAAATTTTTGACTCCAATCGCCCATTGAAGCTTACGTGTTGAATTTACCGTACAATTCTGTCTTTGTATGACTCTATTACATGCAATGAATCAGCAATAGTCATACAAATGAGCAACATGGACCAAATATAACGCGATTATGTATGGCTATGGAAGTTAGGTAATTTATTGCATAGTGAGTGAATGATGTTATGAATGAATGATCCCCCTGGGATTCGGGTCTCCCAAAATCGAAAGGGTTTACAGCATACTCCACAACGCTGCCCCCTTACCACCATCTCTTATTGCGATTCAATAACTGAATAGTATGCTTATTCATACCAATGAATAAGCGACTCTATTTTAAATGGAATAGAGTTGCTGCTACTGCGGGTTGCCCGAGGCTAATGTTTTCAAACCGCCTATAGGCCACTTGGGTTAACGATACACTCGTGTAATTTAATGGCAACAACCAGGATCAACGGAGTGTCCTCCGAAGCACGGAGGAGCTCGGGATAAATAACCCTTCCATGGGCAAGCTACTGTCGATGTTACATGGGTAAGAAAGGGGTAAAAATTGGGGCATGGGGTTGACGAGCTCGATGGTCGAATGGTTAGCAATGCCCACTTTGAATCCGAGGTCGCGAGTTCGATCCCCGCACAAGACAAATATTTGTGTGCATGAACATGTCTGTTATAAGCCTTTATTGCCCTTGGCACTACTGCTTGGCACTATCAGTAGTGTCATGGGAAATTTTTCTTTCCCGTGACTCTACTATTCTCATTGGCTGACCCGACACTCATATCAAAATTACCCGTGGATTAACTCATTATCCATGACACTACTGTCGTTTTTCTTCCTTATTTATAAGGCTGATGATGTCATTTTTTAATTACTTAATTATATTATGTAATGTATATTTTAGTACTATAGTTAACTATGTAGTAGTAATACTTTTCTTATATTTTTTATCATATAGTTTCATAATTTAATTTTTTTTTCCAATAGAGTGACAAATATGCATACGGCCCGCCTGATGGAAAGCAGTTACCGTAGCCTATGAACGCCTGTAACACCAGGGGCATCACACGCGCGTTGTCGACCCTGTAAAAACCTCCTCATGCCCTTTTTGTTGCCCACCCCATGCTGTAGTATTCTGAGAAAACCTCGACAGGCAATTCATTCCTCAGCTTGACCGTACGCGGGAGAAAACTTTTCTGGAACCGCACTGTACGCGACCACTTAGGCTGTAATGTGTGAGGATGAATTCCCTGTTATGGCGAGAGGTGCGACTGTAGAAGGAAGCCGTGGGCATCATGTCAAACAACTCCTTTGAACACACCCCATTGTACAATCGGTAGAACACACAAAGGGACGCAAAATCGCTCCTTAACGCATTCGCTGCCTATAATGCAGCCATATATAGCCAATGCGTTAAGGCTGAAAGGTTCTAAACCGTCTGTTAGTTTGGGATCGTCAACAATCCTCACAGCTCGTCCTTGAATCGAGTCACAAGGTGCAAGCTGATATCTAGGCGCTTCCGTCCATAGATGGCAATAGTACTCCATATGCGGCCCTACTTGAGCTTTGTAAAGCAGAAGTCTTTGCCGCGGGTCGAAGTACTGCTTCACCCTTTTGAGCACACCTAGTTTCTTGACCTTTCCATCGAGGTGACAACGAAACTGGTCGTCCCTGGAGATTTCAACTCCCAGAATCCCAATATTTTTGGCGATGGTGAGGGGTGTATTCTGGGAATGTGGAGCCACAGCAAAAAAGCGGTTTTCTTAGTGGTGAATGCGCAGACTTATGTCTTAGAGGGGTTAAATCGCACTAAGTTCTACTTAGTGTACATTCTACTTAGTGTGCTCTCGATTTCCGAAACAAGTTGTTCGCGGCTCTTCTCCACCAGAGAGAGGGGAATATTAGCGCGGCCCGTGAAATAAGTGTACCCCGTGCTGTCGTCGCCATAGCAATGAATGCTATCAATAGATAACATATCATTGACATGCAGCAAAAACAGCGTCGGGGATAATACAGAGCCTTGCAGGACGCCAGCATTGATGTCTATGCAATCCGAGCAACTACCATCAACAACGGCTCTAATGCTTCTGCTGGACAAGAAGCTAGTGACCCATTCGCATAAATCCTCTGGTAGACGGTTTTTGGGCACAGGCCAGGGTGCACATTCGCAGTCTTCCACGATGATGGAACTTGCCTGGTGGAATAAGAGAGCGCGAAAAGGCGTGTGAGTACAGGACACAACTCAAGAGCACACTGCTTTAGCACACTGCCGGAATGCCATCTGGGCCACCCGACTTATGAACGTCGAGGGATAGCAATGCCCGCCGAACATCTCGTTGAGTACATGAGATTTCCGGTATGGAATCACCACACCGCGGGATGGAAGGCGGTGAGGCGTCCCCGTCGTTCAAAGTCGAGTTTGAGGCAAAGAGATTAGCGAGCGACCAAAACGCACGGCTCCCAGATGGGTGCTTAGCTAGGCGCTCACCAATCCTGCCGATGAATTCAAACTTTGCCCTGGCAATTATTCTTTTACTGAACCTCGAGGCAGCCTTGAAGTCGCGTTTCATGTCAGAAACATTAGGACCTCCATCATACATGCCGTGGTCCAAGCCTCGTATGCAGCTTGCTTGCGGAGTTAGCTTCCCTGCAAGACCGATTAAACCACGGCCGTTTAATAGCACCTGAAGTAGCCACCCGCCGGATTGGAATAAATGATTCCATCCCAGTCAAAATCGCTTCAGCTACAGCAGATGCACAGATGTCCATATAGGTACTTATGAACACAAATTCACCGCAATCTAACACAAATGTAAGCTTAAAGAAACATTGGAGGCATTGAAACGATGACATTTATCCGGTAATACTACTTTTGACATTTATCCAGCAATATATGCCAGCACTTAAATCCTTCCAATGAAGTTTACAATTACAGTATTATTTATGAAAATTATTGGATATGCGATAGTGCCACGGGAGATATAATTTCCTGTGACACTACTGGCATCAAAGTAGTGTCACGGGAAATACATTTTTTCCCATGACACTACCAGTAGAGTCACGGGAAAGAAAAATTTCCCATGACACTACTGATAGTGCCAAGCAGTAGTGCCAAGGGCAATAAGTATGTATTTACAAAAAAAATATGTATTTAAGTACATTTATCAGTTGTCTAGTACCCATAACACAAGCTTTGCGCTTAATTTGGGACTAGATGGCGCTGTGTAAATTGTCCAGAAATATTTATTTTATTATTATTTAACTGTAGATATGACGGCTGATGTTAGAAGAAAAAGAAGTACTGCGGCGACCGGAAATAATGGGAAACGCATAAGTCGATAATCATGTGGTGCATGGATCATGTTTTGGGGTATAAGTGGCTCCAGACGATCTTCAGAGCCAAAGCCAACCGCACGTGGTGCACCCTGCCGACTAACGAAAGAGGCTCTGAAAGCCAATTCTGTAATTTTTCTACGAACGCAGATTGATAGTTGACCGAATCGAGATTGAATTGTGAATTGACTAAAATTATATACTTGATTTCATTAATTAATTATTATCAAATCTTGTTGTTGGCAAAGTAACATTCTTAGTTTGTTTAATTTTCACTCATATTTCGATACAATACCGCTTAAATTTAATTTTGAAGTTACATATTGTGTTACGAGAATACCAAATGTGACATTTGTGAGATCGAGACTGGATCGAAACTGAATTTTGACTATATTTTAATTACGAGAATTGCCCCTCTGACGAAAGAGAGTTATGGTACAACGTATTTGTAAGCTACCCGACTGGGGAAGTACGTCCGCCTCACAGAATACCGCAGCCAAATAACAATTCCCATGAGGGTTGTCGTTTTCCTTCGAGTTAGTGAGGTCACAAGGAAGAAAGGATGGAGTTGTTACGTTGGCAGCGGAGGTGGCCGCTCGTGAGCAATATTATCAGGTTCCCGGCTACGGTAACCACTTCACATCAGGCGGGTCGTATGCTTGTCTATCACCCGACGTACTATTAAAAACGAAACAAAAAAGACGGGGCATGGCTGTGTCATGCACACGGCCGTTGTTGTACGTGAATACGTTACATGCACTAAAATTATCTCAAAATGGCAGCTCTTCCCCCTCCACCGCACGCGATGTTCCATAGTCCTTACTTAGCGTAATACATTCTTTGATCCTTCATCTATCCAGTGGTGTGTTTGAATTTTGGATGTAGACGATTGATTTGTAGCTGCAACACCAAACTGTATCCCCCGATTTTGTTACCATTCGTTTTTTTTTTAATTGCCTCCCTGTGGAAGTGATTTTAAAGACATATTCACGTCTAAACATTAATTCAGTCCTACATCAATAGTCTCTTTACCCATCCTACGCCTTACTGAATCAAGTGTTGCTTGACCATGGTTTTGATTAGTATTTGTAAGTAATTAGTCAGCGATTGGTACCTACATGTCATACCGTCATATAGCAATGGAGGATAATTGATTGTGAATAGGTATTTAATTAATTGTGTATTATGTTAAGAACTAGACCTTTATCTAATGTCAATATGGCCGCTAACGATGTTTATTTGTTAGTCTGTGGTCTGATTATAAGAGACTAACTGTAAACGCGGCTTCGCCTGCATTTATATCGGTTATGTCACGCCAAAGCATATATGCACTTCTTCGAAATACTATAATCTGTATATATTCCTGGACAATTAACACTGCGCCATAGTCCCAAATTAAGCGAAAAGCTTGTACTATGGGTACTAGATAACTAGTATAATACTTAAATACATTTTTTTTTGTAAATATATATACATATAATAAAATTGAAAGGACAAATATATAAATGATTAGACCATTTTATACTATAGATAAATAATAAATAAATATTGTCAGACAAATTACACAGCGCAATCTAGCCCCAAAGTAAGCGAAGCTTATGTTATGGGTACTAGACAACTGATAAACATACGTAAATACATTTTTTTTTTGTAAATATATACTTATGATACATAGAAAACGCCCAGACCAAGACAAACAGACATGTTCATGCACACAACTGTTTGTCTTGTGCGGGAATCGAACCCGCGAACTCGGAGTCAAAGTTTTATATATAATCGTATGTATAAAAATGAATCCCTATTTCCCTTGGTCACCGATCACGCGTGAACGACTGGACCGATTTCACTGAATCTTTTTTCGCTGGGGGCCATTCATAAAATTACGTCACACGAATTTCATGTTTTTTTTTACCCCTCCCTCGTCCTTGGCACAACTGGTCACATTTGTGAGACACCCCCCTCCCTAGTGTAACGTCACATTGCAATTTTACATCTAGAGTTGCAAATGTTTTTGAGTTTTTCGTTAATACATAGTTCAAAGTTCGTGTTTTAACACTTGATTAAAATAGATTTTGAAATGTCCCACCCCATTGTCACACAATATCACACTTCGGCGACCCCCTCCCTCCCTTTAACGTATAAAGTAATTTATGGATGGCCTCTTGTCTTTGTTATTGTCAAGAGAAGTTTCATAAGAAGGAAAAAAATAAGAGATATGCGTGGAAAATTACAAATATTTAAGAAAACTGAACGACCATATTAACTTTACTATTGTTACTTCTTCTTCTTCTTCTTTAATTTAATGGCTCCATCGTTTTTTACTCCACGATAATTTGCCAATGTCGAGGTTGAGAAATACACGTAAGTCAAATAAGACTATTGGTCGGTATTAAATAACAGAAGTCCAATGAGCGTTCTGTCAAACGCCTAATATTGTTACTTTATGGCGTTTGACAGAACTGTCAGTCATTTGACAGATAGCGCGACACCAATTCAATATTCTTTGTTATGAAGACAGGACGACTTTCTATATATCATCATCATCAGGTCCATTTTAGTCTCCACTACAGGAGCACGACCCTCCCTCGTGCGTCCTATACGGAAGGAGGATTTGGCCTACACTCCCCACGCTGGCCAGACGGGTTGGGGAGGCCTGATCGATATTTGATCATGTATTTCCCTTAGTTACCTGACGCCTTATACGACATCCACGGGAAGAAACGGACTGATTCTATTCTAGTCTGCCGGAAACCACACGGTCATTTCTATATATATCTTCTAGATTTTTTACAAGGTAACGGGACGGGGGTCCATCGCACCGCTGTATCTTCTGTGTAGCCAGGATTAACAGATAGATAGATAACGACGTCTGTCGGGACAGCTACGATAAATATAAGGGGGTGTAAGTAGTTCATCAACATCTTTGAACCAAAGCCAACTTCACCTGCCCGCGGTGCACCCTGCTGACTGACAAACGAAGCTCTGGCGAAAAGAGAAGTAGAGAGCGTAATTTGTAAGCTACCCGACTGGGGAATGTACCTCCACCTCACAGAATACCGCAGCTAAATAACTGTTCCCTTAAGGATTGTTGTGGTCCTGCGAGTGAGTGAGGTCACCAGAAAGTAATGAAGGAGATGCTGCGCTGGCAGCGGGGGTGGCGGCGAACGACCTATATTTTAAGGCTACGGTAGGCACTTCACATCAGGCGGGCCGTATGCTTGTCTGTCACCCGACGTAGCAAAAAATAATTCAGCAGCCATACATTTTAGGGCCTTATTTAAAAGTGCCGGCCAACAAAAACAACGTTGCGCACGTTATTTTATGTTGCGAGCCGCGAGCGTTAATATGGCTACGGTAACCGCTTCACATCAGGCGGGCCGTATGCTTGTCTGCCGCCCGACGTAGTATAAAAAAAAATAGTGTGTCGGGTCAGCTGTACGCGACCACTTAGGCTCCAATGTGATGTGGAATGTGAGGATGAATTCCCTGTCGATGGCGAGCGGTGCGACTGTAGAAGGAGGCCGTGCATCATGTCAAACAACTCCTCTGAACTCACCCCATTGTACAATCGTTAGAACACACAAAGGGTATCTAGACACAACAGAGTGATAGAAAACACAAGCTATTCTTCCGGCCTTAGAGACTACAATGGTTCTCAACTAGATTTTCCTGCATTCTCTTAGAAAGGACTTGAATTTGTGTACATTGTATTTTTAACCGGCTGGTATCTTCTGACCGTGGTGGATTCTGACCGAAGCCTAGATGTACAATGTACGAATGCGGACACGATCGAGTACTTGATGTGATCGGATACCACTGACTCACACTTAATCCACTTACACTGAGCACTCAAACACACGCACACAAACAAAACACATAAACATGTTTCTCTATAGTTATTACTCGGTCGCGCGCGCGGCCCATCAGGCGACACCTGAAAATCAGTGCTTTTTACACAATGTGCAAAAAGTCGCACTGCTGTGGCCATTTGCTTGCTGCACTGCACCACACACACACACATCTTTTATTCTGTGTTCTGCTACGTAATGTATAACTTTCCTTGTTATTTAACAATAAAACTTTAAAGAAAACTCAAAATTTAAAATTTATCATAAGCTTAAATCTTATTTTTATTACTGTTCGCCATTATTGTTAACTTTAATTGACCGCATGTTATGAGGAGCAGAACTCAAAAAAAAAAAAAGTAATTTATAGAATATATACTGGCACTACTTTAGTTTATAAGTTTAACAATATTTTTCAAGTTTATATGTAACTAATACATGACTGTTTGTTGCCATAAATAAATAATAAATAAATAAATAAAAAAAAAATTTTTTAATTTTATTTTTGTTTGTGTGTGACTGTAGTTTGTAATAATAAACGAATCTATCTATCTATCTACCTACTTGGGCTGCAAAACAACAGATGCCACGACCGTGCACATAAGGATATGGTCGAATGCACGGACGGTTTAAGTACTTGAGATCCTGTTCTTCGATCATCGGATAGCATCGACTGCGAGATTTGAAGATAGTAGCTTGGAAGAGTAGAAGTAAGTGGCTTGAGGTAACTAGTGTCGTCTGAGACGCCAAAATTCCACCAAAATTGAAAGGACAATTATATAAATGATTAGACCATTTTATACTATAGATAAATAATAAATAAATATTGTCAGACAAATTACACAGCGCAATCTAGCCCCAAAGTAAGCGAAGCTTGTGTTATGGGTACTAGACAACTGATAAACATACGTAAATACATTTTTTTTTGATACATAGAAAACACCCAGACCAAGACAAACAGACATGTTCAAGCACACAAATGTTTGTCCTGTGTGGGAATCGAACCCACGAGCGTTGGTGTCGAAGCCGCGTCATTGACCGCTACGCCACCGAGCTCGTCAAATATTATACATACTATATTAAGGCATCGCCAATACTTGAGCGACACGTGCAGGAGTTGCGTTTCATGCATGCTTCTGACC
The DNA here is from genome assembly GCA_937001555.2 of Hypsopygia costalis. NCBI lineage: Eukaryota > Metazoa > Arthropoda > Insecta > Lepidoptera > Pyralidae > Hypsopygia > Hypsopygia costalis. The sequence goes on from OW443355.2 coordinate 6,198,290, forward strand.
GAAGGTATCTAGATACTAGCCGGTTAAAAATACAATGGACACAATTTCTAGAAGAATGCAGGAAAATCTAGTCGAGTAGCACTGCTGTACCACAGTCTCTAAGGAAGGAAGAATGATATGGTGCAAGAATATTCTTATGGGAAAAACTTATAAAAAACTCGACAACATTGCAAAAAACATTATGCTAAACAAGATCACGCATATCTCGCATGCGCATGATTCTACGACCTTGCCAATACCAGCTATATACCTACATCTCACTCTAACATTAGCATTTTTGATATCCCCGTTTCTGTCTTTCATTTAGCATCTCGCTCAGACTTGAATAAATTATATTGCTGTCTTGTTCTATGATTTATTGATTGTGTTTTTTTGTGATAAGTCATTTCTTATTTGTAAAACGAGGTGTTCTCTTCCAGCCTTTTGGCAAGATTACGTCACGAGTTGTTTGATATGTACCTTCAATACGAAATGCAGGTGATGACGTAGCTTAGTTCCAATTTATATACCTATTTCTTTATTTAAATATACATATAATTTGTTATGACAGGATATAAGTATATAACCCAATGCGACCATATAGAAAATTTACACAGTTTAATACATTTTCATTTATAATCGATAAATACATAAAAAAATCATTGATAACTAAGTCACATACCAGCTTCAAAAATATGTCAATTAAAATAAATCATGTATTTTTTTTTTATACTACGTCGGGCGGCAGACAAGGATACGGCCCGCCTGACGTGAAGCGGCTACCGCAGCCCTGTTAACGCTCGCAACATAAAATATCGCTCGGGCGTCGCCACCCCCGCTGCCAACGCAGCATCTCCTTCCTTTCTGGTGACTTCACTCACGCGCAGGAACACAACAACCCTCAATGGAATTGTTATTTGGCTGCGGTATTCTGTGAGGTGGAGGTGGAGGCCACGTTTTTGCTCGATATTGATAACGGAAACAGGTAGACGTTTGAAATATTCACGGAATATTTAGTTACATATTCACTTTAAAAATAAATAATTAAATTAAAATAAAACAAATATTTAAGGGTGGCTCCCATACAACAGACATGATTATTTTGCCGCTATTATAGATAATGGTACGGAACCCTTCGTGCGCGAGTCCGACTCGCGCTTGGTCAGTTTTTTTATGTAGCACCATCGGTCCAGGCTTTTGGAGTAGAGTACGACGAATCTACGTACGTATACACAATAGACTTATCCTCTTGATGATATACGTAGTGTATATAGTCTATGGTTAGTCTATAACTAACTCTGTCTACACGAAAAGTACTAGATCTATGGACTACGTAACATAGCAACGAAGATTCGCTGACTAGACTTTGAACTTGCAAGATGGTGTGAAAATTTACCAAATTCTACCCAATCGAATGCGTCTACTTCATTGTTAGACAGCAAAAAATCTGATTTCTAAAAAAAATATATGCCACGCTGCCTTGGCGCCGGACAACGAACCTACTTAACACAAAAACTTTCAAAAGAGACATTGTGCCGAAAAACTAGACAGAAATAGAGGAATGAACAACGTGCACCACGTGTATTCTTGAACTTTGAAATTTAGTACTCCAACGGCGCATTGGCGCGTTGCAGTTGGTATCTACTATACCAGTGGTTTTTAATCTTTTTGAACACCTTGGGACCCCTTAAAAGTTTATTTATTTATAAAAATAACATATATTTTGTGAGCATTACAGTTGCCCAATACGCTCGACAAATGTCAATAAGGGTCCATCTATAAATTCAACAATTCAGCTTACTATGAAAGCTTTAAAATTGTTACTACTTTGCTGTCGATTTTGTTGACATAAAAATTAAGAGGAGAAATAATGCTTCCATTGGAAAAGATTTGCAAGTTTTGAATTGATGAAATTATTGAACAATAATCAGGCTTGCTTACGTTTTTTTATTGTGGCGTATCACCTACCATCATTTGCGCTTTTTCCCCCCGCAACTCCCAAAATATAACTTGGCGACGCACAGTTTGAAAATCACTGTACTTATAGTGTTGGCAACCGTTCAAAAGCCTAATTCGTCATAACTCATAACTAGTGGTTGCCCAGTGGTCGAAATTCGACCATATGTAATTTAAATAATGACTTTAACAATAAATAAAAGAGTATAAATCCATGTGTGTGTCAAACACATCTTGGTGTGTGTAATGTTTTTTTTTTTATCTTATATTCTTTTATCTTATCTCATAATTAAAAAAATTTTCATTCTGCGTTCCTTCTCTATATAAACTACTAGGCTTTTGGCCGCGGCTTCGCTCGCGTGAAATTCTTTTTCGTAAAAATATATATATATCACTACATAGTATAAAACAAAGTCGCTTTCTCTGTCCCTATGTCCCTTTGTATGCTTAAATCTTTGAAACTACGCAACGGATTATGATGCGGTTTTTTTTAATAGATAGAGTGATTCAACTGGAAAGTTTATATGTATAATATATGCATAACATAGTAGAAAAACACTGATAATTTAGAGGTTTCTAATGTGATGTCGTAAATAAACACATTTTTTTGCTCTTTCATTGCAAACGCTGGCTGAACCCAACGAGATAGATCAAAATAATGTAGTACAGTATTGTTCACCTTAAAATGGTCTACAAAAAAGTTCGCGATGGTATATGTCTATCTCTTAGTGGTAACACACAATAACCGTTATTTTATCCTTTGCTTATTACAAGAAATAATGCCTTATTTACGAAGCGATTTTAAGCAATACAGAATTAATCCTTATCCAATTAAGTACCTTAAATACATTGCGCATTTAATATAGATCAATATGGCCCTTCACAGCATGTAATTTAAATGAATAGTTTAGAAGATATTACACATTTAAAATGCAGGGACATAACGGCTGTGGCGGTACCGGCCTCGGAGCCGGCGGCGTGTGCCTATAACTGGGGAAGGACTGGATAGGACAAAGCGCAAAGACCTTCTGTAGTACATTTAGTATCAGCATTGCACCCGTGCGAAGCCGGGGCGGGTCGCTAGTTTTTAATAAAAAAAAAAGTATCCTATGTTACTTCTGATACCTCCAAGAATATGTGTACAAAGTTTCATGATGATCGGTTGAGTAGTTTTCGCGTGAAATCGTAACAAACAAACGGACATTCACATTTATAATATTAGTAGGGATAAGTGTGCGAAATTTCGTACTACTTCGTCCGCGCATTTTTCGTAAAAAGGGGTACTAAGTTTTTGCTTCACGTAGTAATATATATCTTTCTATGTATTATATGTATGTATTTACAAAAAATGTATATAAATATAATATCAGTTATCTAGTACCCATAGTACAAGCTTTGCTTAGTTTGGGCGTAGTACTATTTTACTTATACTGTGGTTTGGGACTAGATCAGTGTTTCCCATTTGCCGGGTCGCAACATTCCTGCCTTGTTTTGAAAATAATACTTACTATCGATCGACGCGTCGTCCTGACCTGGGGTACATGTACCCACAAGGGGTACGTACGGGCCACGAGCGAGTGGCTGTTTACCCGGGCAGTCTCCGGTGGTGCATGCACCACCGCGTATTATTTTGGGAGCCGCTCTACTGCGGCTAAGCTTGTGAGAAAGCAGGTCTAGGTCAGTACGGGATGATGTTTGAGCCACTAAAGGGCTGAAAGGGTTAATAAACAAGAGTATAGGACATAAAAACATCTACTACCACTCATACGACGCGGACCAAAGTACAGTGGTGCCTGCCTGGGACCTAAGTCGACATTGATCGCGTCGTCGTGAATATTCGAACGATACCAAAATATGTAGTATTAATAAAACATTTTTACTATTAATAAATTTGTATTATTTATTTAATGGAACCAGCTCGGGTTTTAAAAGTATAAAGTGGGTCACGAAGGGGCAGTGTGAAAATTACCGGGCCATGGCAGAACAATGTTTGGGAAACACTGGACTAGATGGACGTATAGATTATTTTGAAAATGAAAGAGCCGATGACCGAATCGAAATGCAATAGGGTATTTGACAAACATTTTTTTCAGTTTTATATGTAGGGACGTCTCAATAATATAACCATAGGTGAAAGAATTACTTCGATAGCACAAAAATCTCTCGAGATATGTTAATTTGAAAATCACAATTTAAGACTTTCCCGAAAACGCACCATACAACAGCACAACTACTGAGTTATGACGTCACAGGTTTGTAATTTGTATGCATCAAATCAGAAATTTGTACGACAGCTATGTTAAATTTTACGTTTATGTTATTAGTATAATAATGAAAGTTGTAGTATTTTTTATTGCTTCTCCGATGGAAATATTTTTTTTTTAATAATTTCATACTTTTAAAATGGACTTTCCCGCCAAACTTTGATCGACCCTAAAATAAGTCGGACGGAAGATATTATAAAGAAAGTTTGCAGACCTTTATTTTACGATTGTTAAATAATTTATACAATTTTTAAATATTGGAAAATAGCCTATTGTGGATTAACAGAAAATTATACAATCGATTTAATTAAGAGCCATATTACATTTTGACTGTGATTTTTGCGTAAAATGGCCAATTTTGGCGTTCTTGATCTCGGAAACAAAAATACATTAACAATGTTGACTTATTGAATAGTACAGAATAGCTATTGGCATAGTACGTAGCGGCCTCGCTTTTTGTAAATTTTGCTTAACTTTTTGAATAATCCCAAAATTGCAGAGAAAGATTTTCATAAAATATTAATTATTATTTTCATTAATTTCTTTGAAACAAAGCCAACCTCTCCTGCGCCTTGCTTAGTGCACCCTGCTGACTGACGTAAAGATGTTTTACTTCAAACATACAATAACTTTTTGCACAACGTGAACAAATTCGATTTCCAAGTTTTTCGATCAGAACATTGTATTGTTATCATTCCAATGTTATCGTGAGTCATTGACGTCGTTATCTCTTATCACTGTGGATGTCGTCATCCATCGTTATATGCAACGTAAACATCCATTTAAAGGGAATTGTTTGTATGATCGCGTCAAAGGAAGTTTGCACTCATCTGCCCCCCTAGCCAAGTGTCATTCGTAGCGTAACGAACGTTAGATAGATCACGTGACATTTGTCAATTCTCATACTAAAATGTTCGATTTTGACAAATGTCACGTGATCTATCTAACGTTCGTTACGCTACGAATTACACTTGGCTAAGGGGGCTGCATAATATAATAAATACTCCATTATAGGGTTCCGTACCCAAAGGGTAAAACGGACCCTATTATTGGGACTCCGCTGTCCGTCCGTCCGTCTATCATCAGGCTGTATCTCATGAACCGTGATAGTTAGACAGTTGAAATTTTCACAGACGATGTATTTCTGTTGCCGCTATGACAACAAATACTATTATACAGAATAAAATAAATATTTAAGGGGCTCCCATACAACAAACGTACCTAATTTTTTTGCTCGTTTTTGTTCATAATTTTATTGATAACGGCAATAGGTAGACGTTTGAAATACTCACATAATATTTAGTTATATATTTACTTTAATTTAAAAATAAATAATTAAATTAAAATAAAACAAATATTTTCCCATACAACAAACGTGATTTTTTTTGCTGTTTTTATAGATACTGGTACGGAACCCTTCCTGCGCGAGTCCGACTCGCACTTAGCCGATTATTATAAATAATGGTACGGAACTCTTCGTGCGCGAGTTCGACTCGCATTTGTCCGGTTTTTTATCTATACTTCTATACTAATATTATAAAGCTGAAGAGTTTGTTTGTCTGAACGCGCCTATCTTAGGAACTACTCATTCGAATTGAAAAATTCTTATAGTGTTACATAGCCTATTTTTCGAGGAAGGCTATAGGATATAAAACATCACGCTGCCACTAATAGGAGCGGAGCACCAATGAAAAATGTTGCAAAAATGGGAAAAAATATTCCTTTCGAGAGCTTCCGTTGCGTGTGCTGCGTAAACGGTTCAAGTTACGCAACAATTATAATAAATAAATAAATATTTCAAGACAATTTACATAGCGCCAACTATACGACGGAATCATTCCTTTTTATAAGTTCTGAAAGAAGTCCGTGATAGCATATGTCTGTCTATCTTTTAAGATTGGCTTTCTTGGAATTTTTCACTGGAAGTTTTCACTTCAAAAATCTTATTTTCGGCTTCAGAGGTATGCCGAAAATATCGCCCGAAGTCTTCCGTTCCTCAATAGGTATCTGAACCAATTTTTTTTTCGATTTGTTATTTAAAGACGTCAGAATAATATAACTATAGGCGAAAGATTTACTTCGATAGTATAAAACCTTCTCGAGATATGATAACTTGAAGATCACAATTTTGGATTATCCCAAAAACGCCCCATACAAAAGGCTACAGTACTATGACGTCACGATACGCTATTTTATATGCATTAAATCAGAAATTTGTACGACAGTTATGTTAATTATTTTATAATAAAAAAACCCAAGAAAATCCGTCGGGGGCTGCTTTCAACATAAATATAAATAAGTATACAAGTTACTATAAAACTGCCAAACTAGTTCATCTAATGGCAGCCCCAACGGATTTTCTTGGGTTTTTTTTATTAAGTTCATAGCATAAATTCTTTAAGTCGGGGGTTTCAAAATTATTTTATCCTTTTTCAACTACGTTTTAACCGTCGTGGGTTTATTCAAAATTTTTAATTTTGTTTTTATATCTTTTTTCAAATACATTTTAACCGTCGTGGATATTTTCAAAATTTTTAATTTTGTTTTTATTTCAAACTTTTTAGAGAGCAAGCATAGGTATTACAATTGAAAACCGCATCAGAAGACTAGTAGTTTTGGTTTTGCACAAACAAATGTTTACTGTAGCGCCCTCTGGTGAGTTGTCACTGTAACATCTATCTAAGAACATGCTCCAATCAAACCTAAACCCATAACTGAAGTCCGCATCAAAATCGGACTAGTAGTTTTGGAGATAAATGGCAACATTGGTTTCACAAACATCCTAGCACCCGCCTACCATCCTAGTTTCGTCGCGGGTAAAAAATCATCTCAAATCTAACCAACACATGATTTATCACTTGGACCAAGTATTAGGCAGTATGAATAATGACAAATTTATCACATTGATCATAAATCATAACATATATAATTGTTGCCACTTCACAATGACGCCGTAGATTTAAAATAGTAACAATCATTATAATATACTTTTGTTACACCATCATGCATAAGGGGTATTGCTGCCTTGCAATAACCCCATTGCATGTCGATTGCGATAGCCACGGGCACGAGAAGCTGACGCTGCACAACGTGATGGACATCGCGCCACCACCGTGTTACACCATCATACATAAAGGGTATCGCTGACTTGCAATAACCCCATTGCGTATCGATTGCGACAGCCACGGGCACGAGGAGCTGAGGCTGCACAACCTGATGGACATCGTGCCACCACCGCGAGCCTTGCAACACTTCGTATCCAACTTCGATCGTCGTCGTAACTCTAGACTTAAATGTAATTTTATTATAATTAAAATTATTATTTTAAATTTGGTTTTTTTTTTGCAACTTCGGCTGCGACCGTAGATAATTGGCGCAGTATCGGTAGTATCCTTGAAGCAGCCGCGGCGCGTATCAGAGACACAAATCGTCCTGCAGGCTCCGCATAGCCGCTGTTTGTGCTCCTAAGCCTTCATCAAGGAAACGAACAAATTACGATCAGCAGCCGAGGCGTATCCAGACATCGATACAGCAAGAGATACCAGATGATGTTGTAAGTACACTTGAATTTTGTCTTGTGTTTGCTTTCCTTTTCTTTATACTAGTTTTCCTTATATTCCAAGATTTTCCATCCCAGGCAATCGGGGTATTCTAACCCCAGGTCGGATAGACAGTCTAGATTAGATTTAAATAGAGATATAAGTGAAGAGGAGGACGAATATAATTCGTCAGATAGTGATATAATGGAACAAGTACAAGCGAACCAGCCTGTAATTGCTCCTAGAGGCCAGCAGGATCCTCTCGATGTTATTTTTAAGTCTCTACGACTGGTCCCAGAGTTCGATGGGAACCCCAACGTACTCACGAGGTTTATCAGTCTGTGTGATCAGTTAGTTATTAGGCATATTAACACCAACCCAGGGTTTGAACTAGAGAACCAATCTTTGCTTAACGGTATATTAAATAAAATCACCGGCTCAGCCGCGCGTTTGATAAATACAAATGGTATTCCGAATGATTGGAATGGCATACGCAATTCTTTAATAAATAATTTCGCTGACCAGCGCGACGAAACAGCTCTGTATAATGACCTTTCTCTATTAACTCAAGAGCAAAACACGCCACAAGAATTTTACGAACGATGTCAAAATCTTTTCAGTATAATCATGACGTATGTAGCATTGCATGATAATTTACATACCACTGTAGAAGCTAAAAGAGAACTTTATAGGAAATTAACATTACAGTCATTTTTACGTGGCTTGCGTGATCCGCTTGGTGCGCGTGTCAGGTGCATGCGTCCTAAATCTATAGAGGAGGCTTTAGAATTTGTACAGAATGAAACAAACACATTATATTTGCAGCAACGTAACGAAAGGTTACCGGATAGGAAATCGCTAGCGCAAGGAATATTATATCCCTATTCACAAGCTAGGCCTAACATGGGTTTACCGCAAGCTAAACCCTTCACATTTAATATGGCAGGCCCTTCGCGAATACAATCTCAACCACCACAGTATTGGAAGCCGAACCTAAACCAACCCCAACGGCAAATTCAGGGCCCTACACAAACACAACAAATATTCCGAGCACTACCGCCGAACTACAGACCGCAAAGTAACGTTTTTAGAATGCCGACACGAAATACACCTTTTATCCCTAACAATCAAGGCTCCAAGCCTATGAGTGGCGTCAGTCACTTCGTCAGTAAACCCTTGCCACCTAGTGGGCATGACTGGCGTAGATTTGGCAACCCTCCGCCTAATAATTATTTTAAAACTCGTGAAATAAATTATAACGATTGCTTCGACTATGAATACGGCCCTTATTGTTCGTATGATCAGCCAAACAATGGTGACACAGATTACTACTGGTACGACCACGAACAGTATGAACAATTTCCATATTGCGATAATTATTTTTATGAAACTCAACAAAACCTACGTAGTGAGGACCATGATACTGAACACACTATGGAGTCCGCATCAGCTAACCCCGATGAGGATTTTCGGAAACCGGCCCAATCCGACAAACTAAAATAGAACTTAACCTACAGACACAGAGACAATTGCCTTACATATCTATTTCAGATCCCCCTTTAAAGCTACTTATTGACACTGGAGCCAACCAATCCTTCATTAGCCCGGATACTGTAAGAAAATATTTTTCCCAGTACAAATTAAATTATGATCCCTTTGAGGTAGTTAATGTACACGCATCGAGCAGATGTAACTACTCAATTTCATTACCTTGCTTTGCCGAGTTCAATGATAATGACAATATAACTTTACATGTTTACAAATTTCACAACTATTTCGATGGCTTAATAGGATCAGATTTATTGGATAAATGGGAGGCGAACATAGATTTTAAAAATAAAATTTTCAGTACTCGGAATTCGAACAATCCCATACATGTTTATGACTCATGCAACGTGAACTTATATGAGGAAATGATACCTGCCCATTCATCTAAGTTAGTTAGATTACCGATTAATGTAAGTGATGGCGATGCATTTATACCGGAGCAGATGATCTCTAATTGCATCATAAGCGAATGTTTAACAAGTGTTGAGAATAATCGTGGCTATCTAGAGGTATCGAACCCAAGTCACCACGACGTCATATTCTCAGTCGATCGTCATGTAAGCGCCGAGGTATATAATGTTGAGTGCACGCGTACGGACCACTATACTCCGCGCGCTAAAAACATTCTCTCGCGATTACGTACAGACCACCTAAACGCTGAAGAGCGCGCTAACTTAGAAAATTTATGTGCTCGTTATTCCGACGTATTTTACGTTGAGGGCGAAAACTTAACTTTTACTAATAAAATAAAGCATGCCATTAAAACAACTGACGAAATACCGGTTTATACGAAAAGTTATCGGTACCCTTTCGTCCACAAGCAAGAGGTCAGAAAACAAATAGGCAAAATGTTGGAGCAGGGTATAATACGACCTTCACATTCCGCCTGGAGTTCCCCCATATGGGTTGTGCCCAAGAAAGCAGATGCTTCTGGGAAATCCAAATGGCGTATTGTCATTGATTTTCGCAAGTTGAATGAAAAAACTATCGATGACAAATATCCAATACCAAACATCACGGATATCTTGGATAAGCTAGGGAACTGCCAGTATTTCAGTACTCTCGATCTTGTGTCTGGATTCTACCAAGTGGAATTGGAGCCTTCAGACATTCCAAAAACTGCATTCAATGTTGAGAACGGGCACTTTGAGTTTCTCAGAATGCCAATGGGACTAAAAAATGCACCATCTACATTTCAACGAGTGATGGAAAATGTCTTGAGAGGACTCCAGAACATCATTTGTCTCGTGTACCTAGACGACGTTATTGTATTCAGTACGTCATTACAGGAACACATGGTCAACCTCGAAAAAGTTTTTCAGAGATTCAGAGATTCGAACCTAAAAATTCAAATGGATAAGTCCGAATTTCTTAAACTCGAGACTGCATACTTGGGACATGTAATTAGTAAAGAAGGTGTTAAACCCAATCCAGATAAGATCAAGGCCATAGAAAACTATCCTATACCTAAAACCCCCACCGAAATCAAGAGATTTTTGGGACTACTTGGTTATTACCGCAAATTTATCCCTGATTTTGCACGTATAACCAAACCTTTAACGCAGAGTCTTAAGAAGGGATCTAAAATAACCCTCGATCAGAACTATATCACTTGCTTCGAGAAGTGTAAAACCCTACTTACGAATGATCCCATCCTGCAGTATCCTGATTTCTCTAGAGATTTCATCCTCACCACCGACGGTTCTAATGTGGCGATAGGGGCAGTACTTTCTCAAGGTACTATAGGTAGTGACAAGCCCATAGCCTATGCTTCGAGGACTTTAAACGCCAGCGAACTTAACTATAGTACAATCGAAAAAGAGCTATTAGCGATTGTATGGGCAACAAAGTATTTCCGTCCATACCTATTCGGTCGTAAATTCAAGATCGTGACGGATCACAAGCCTCTTCAATGGGTCATGAATCTTAAGGAACCCAATTCTCGGTTAACACGCTGGAGATTAAAGTTAAGTGAGTATGACTACACTGTGGTATATAAGCAAGGCAGATGCAACACAAATGCAGATGCGTTGTCACGTATAGAACTGCATAACGAGGAAGTTAGTTCTATCATCGCGAATCCTAGCGAAAAGCCGCCATCAACAGATAACTCAGCTACTGTTTCGATTCATACAGATGCAGAAAACCCCATATTAGAAATACCAATCACAGATGATCCTCTGAACAAATTCCATAGGCAGATTATTCTTAATGTAGTAGGTGACATGAAAGGGAAAACAACCGTATCAAAGCCTTTTGAAAGTCATACGCGCACAGTCATTCAGTTATCAAAATCCAACCTTCGCGAAGATATAGTGAGCGCTATAAAGGAGTACGTAAACCCAAAAGTAAAAACTGGTATATTAATTAATCCTCCATTAGAAATGTATTCGATAGTTCCCATAATTCAAGAAAGTTTTAAAAGCTCATGCATGAACTTGGTATTAACAAAAACCGAACTAGAGAATGTTAAACAGTACTTACGTCAGCAGGAAATCATTCAGAAATACCACGAAGGTAAAACCAACCATCGTGGCATCGATGAATGTTATCTCGCTCTATCCCGTAAATACTTTTGGCCTAAAATGAAAGAACACATTTCCAAATATATTAATGATTGTAATATCTGTGGCCAAGCAAAGTATGATCGCAACCCTATAAAGCAACAGTTACATATAGTTCCGCCTCCAGCAAAACCATTCGAGATTGTACATTTAGATCTTTTTACAGTAGACACCGAAAAATATCTCACCCTCATTGATGCCTTCTCAAAATATGCACAAGCATATCATCTGAGAGACGGTACGGCAATTAGTGTTATTCAGGCCCTATTGAAATATTGTACCCACCATGGTGTACCTTCAATAGTCGTCTCTGATCGAGGCACTGAATTCACCAATCAACTATTCGCAGAGTTCACTCGAATGCATAACATTCACCATCATAAAATATTAGCTCACACCCCTAATGAGAATGGTATGGTAGAGCGCTTTCACTCCACTCTGCTAGAACATTTGCGTATACTGAAATTGCGGCAACGTGGTGAACCCGTTATAAACTTAGTACCCTATGCTATATTAGCCTATAATAGCTCATTCCACTCATTCACCAAATGTAGACCTTTAGAAGTCATAACTGGGCATTTTGATCCTCGCGATCCCGTAGACATTGACATATCGCAACATCTACTGCAACAGTACATTCAAGATCACCGCACTAAGATGAGAGAAGTCTACAAACTAATAAATGAGAGATCTCTAATTACCCGTACAGACTTAATTAATTATCATAACAAGAACCGCGAGCCGGAACAGGAATATAATCTTGAGCAACAAGTATTCGTACAAAATCCCATGGCAAGCCGTCAAAAGCTAGCCCCGCGCTATACGCAAGATACGGTTTTAGCTGACCTCCCTATACACATTTACACCAAGAAAAAACGAGGCCCTGTCGCTAAATCCCACTTAAAACGCGTCCCTAATACAGCACGGTTGTTGCAGGATAATACTGATGTACCTGTCCCTGGCAGTTCGAGCGCAAGAAATAACACTTGACAGTCTAGAAGATGGTCCTGGCATACTCCCTTTCAAGTTAGGTCCCACGAAAATCATCTCCCATTATCATTCGTTTGTACAATATATCGATATAGATGTAATAAAGTCCAAGGTTGAGTTAGTCAAATCTCAGTTAAGTTCTGTGCGACCCCAGCTAAATAACAAAACCCTTTCGTTATATGAGCCACACATAGAATATTTAAGTACTAAACTAGAAAAGCTATCTGAGCAATTACAAACCTTTGAACCAACCCGTTTTAAAAGAGGACTTGTTAACGGTCTTGGTTCAATCATAAAAGACATCTCAGGTAACTTAGACTATACGGATGCATTGCGGTACGATAATGCCATCGAATCACTTCAGAATAACATGGAAAAGTTAGCCTCAGAGTATAATAATCAACTAAGCTTAAGCAAAGAGTGGATGTCCGAACACACGAACATATTAAATAATATTACACTAAATCAGCATAAAATTGAGAAAGTCTTATCTATGGTAATGAGTAGCGATGCCAATAGGGAAACTGATTTAATAAAATATGCTCATCTGGCCCAACTGTTTCTAATCTTAGGTGATAACATAGAAGATTTGTCCGAAGAGTTAGTTAGGTTAGAAAATCTTTTGGCATTTATACGTGCGAAAGGCACCCATCATTCTATGTTTAGTTTAAATTCATTAAAGTCTATGCTAAATAAGTTAAAAAATGTCTATAGCAGACATAATATATTAGAAATAAGTCCCCGAGAATATTACGATATAATCAAGTTAGGTTCATATTATAGTAAGAATAAAATAGTTATTATATTTAAATTGCCGATTGCCTCTCCCAATACCTATTACCTTTATAAATTATCTGTTGTCCCGAACAAACATCATGAAATCCTTATTCCGTCCGCTCCCTACATAGCAATACATGAGCAACAATTCATGTACATAGAGACAGAATGTCCGAAGACCAGTACAACGTATCTCTGTGAGAGGAAAATAAACTACCAGCCACGAGACCATATCGACTGCATCCAACAGCTGATCATCGCACAGAAGATAGATGCTACATGCAAGCCTACTCCAGTTAGTTTGGAAAAAGAAGCTTTGCAACAGTTAGACGACAAACACTATGTCATCAGTCTTCCCAAGCCAACAAAACTACAGATGGTCTGCGGAAAAACTCAATACTCTACCTTACAAGGAAGTTATCTGGCCATTATACCACATAACTGCTATCTACAGACGCCAGAGTTTACTATAACGAACAACAACGATCGTGTAATAGGACAAGTTATCAAGATAATGAACCTACCCACTCGTGAGATGACAGTATCCCATTCTCCAGAGCCTCTTATGAAACTGAATTCTATCCATTTAGAAAATCTACATGCCAGCAACACACGAATATCACTGACGTCACCTATCACTATGAAGTCTGTTAACGGAGGCCTATATCACACTACTATCCCTATGTATGTGATATTAGTAACCCTTGCTGCAGCCGCCACAGTCTTTCTTATCAGAAAGTACTGCGTCAAGACACCTCACCAGCAACTAGTTAAGGAAATGAGCCCAAGAGGTACCAATAACAAGACGCCTCGAGAGGAACTCAATGCTGAGATCTCCAGCTGCCATCCAGCTCAACCAGATTCCGTCGCAACTAAGTTTTCGAAAAAAATTCTCAATTAGTTGCTTGTCTACGGGGGGAGGTGTTACACCATCATGCATAAGGGGTATTGCTGCCTTGCAATAACCCCATTGCATGTCGATTGCGATAGCCACGGGCACGAGAAGCTGACGCTGCACAACGTGATGGACATCGCGCCACCACCGTGTTACACCATCATACATAAAGGGTATCGCTGACTTGCAATAACCCCATTGCGTATCGATTGCGACAGCCACGGGCACGAGGAGCTGAGGCTGCACAACCTGATGGACATCGTGCCACCACCGCGAGCCTTGCAACACTTCGTATCCAACTTCGATCGTCGTCGTAACTCTAGACTTAAATGTAATTTTATTATAATTAAAATTATTATTTTAAATTTGGTTTTTTTTTTGCAACTTCGGCTGCGACCGTAGATAATTCTTTTCATAACAAAATTGATAACTAATTGGCCATTAAGAATATATTTAAAGAACGTTGCTCCTATTAGGAGATATTTCTTCATTTTAACTAATTTCTTGGTTGTGACAGTCTACCTAACCTAGCTTAGGGGTCATCCATAAATTACGTCACACGTTAAGGGGGAAGGACGGAGTCGACGAAGTGTGATACTGTGTGACAAGAGGATGGGAGGGGTCCTAAATTTTGTGACGTGACATTTCAAAATCTATTATAATCTAAGTGTTAAAACACGAACTTTGAACTATTAACGAGAAACTCAAATACATTTGCAACTCTAGATGTAAAATTGTAAAATATGTGACATCACACTAGGGAGGGTCAGATCTGACAAATGTGACCAGCTGTGACAAGGACGGGGGGAGGGGTCAAAAAATTATGACATTCGTGTGACGTTAATTTATGGATGGCTCCTTAGGTAGCTTGCTACGTAGGCGCGTATCCCTATGCCACGTGGGAATCATCAAAAATTATTTAAATGACGAGCTCGGTGGTCAAATGGTTAGCAATGGCCACTTTGACTACGAGGTCGCAGGTTCGATTCCCGTACAAGACAAATATTTGTGTGCATGAACATGTCTGTTTGTCTTGGTCTGGGTGTTTTCTGTGTATTATATGTAGGTATGTATTTACAAACAAAAAATGTATTTAAGTATAATATCAGTTATCTAGTACCCATAATACAAGCTTTGCGCTTAATTTGGGACTAGATGGCGCTGTGTAAATTGTCCAGAAATATTTATTTATTTAGTTCTTAGTAACAGTAGTAAAATTGCACTATCGGTTTTATTGCAACTGTGTGTACAAGTAATAGGCATCTGAACAAAGTTCTAAAATTATAAAAACTCTTTACGTAACGTGAAATACATAAAACTAGAATGATCTGCGATCTTAAAATTTTAATAATTTATGTCCGACGTGTTTTATGGTTGATCAAAGTTTGGTGGGACAGTCCATTTTAAAAGAATGAAATTATAAAAAATAAATATTACCATTGTAGAAACAATAAAAAATACTATAACTTTTGTTACGGCACTAGCTACATAAACGCAATATTATTTAACTTAGCTGTCGTACAAATTTCTGATTTAATGCATATCAAATAGCGTGGTGTGACGTCATAACATTATAGCTTTTTGTATGGAGCGTTTTCGGGATAGTCCAAAATTATGATCCTCGAGTTATCATATCTCGAGAAGTTTTTATGCTATCGAAGTAATTCTTTCACCTATGGTTATATGGGGCCATTCATTTATTACGTAAGACGATTTCGGGGGGGAGGGGGGTCGGCCATGTCTTATTTTTTCTTACAAGGGGGTGAGAGGGAGTCTTAATAGTTCTTACGTAAGATCACAAATGCGCAATGTTAAAATTATACTTTTAAAAAGCGATTATTGGTACCAAAAAATAAAAATTATTAGCACCTTTGTAAGTACAAATAAACATTTCTAAAAATTGTTACTTAGAAAATTTGTTTTTTTCTTTTAGATTCTTACGTAATAAATATTTAACAGGGGGTCGGCCTATTCTTATTTTTTCTTATAATAGGGGGGAAGAGGTCAAAAACTACCGAAAATAGTCTTACGTAATCAATGTATGGCCCCTATTAATGAGACGTCCCTACATATACCAAAAAAAATATTGGTCAAATAGCCAGTTGCGAGATGAGACAGTTGGCTCACTTTTCGGGTGTACATTTATGACACGTGTGGCATATCTGTAGTATTTATAACATTGTATTTTATTGCTTATCTCTTGTTTTATTATTGTCATACGACTTTGTATATTATTAATACATTAAGTACAATAATGAAATATGCTGCAAACATTAAGTCATTATCCAAATCTATATTAATATAAAATATTATAAAGCTGAACGGTTTGTTTGTTTGGTTGAACGCGTTAATCTCAGTAACTACTCATTCGGATTGAAAAATTATTATAGTGTTAGATAGCCTGTTTTCGAGGAAGGCTATAGGCTATATAACATCATGCTACCACCAATAGGAGCAGAGCACCAATGAAAAATGTTCAAAAATGGGAAAAGATATTCCTTTTGAGAGCTTCCGTTGCGTGCGCTGCGTAAACGGTTCAAGTTACGCAACAATTATATACGACAGAATTATTAATATTAAAAAGTTCTAAAAAAAAGTCCGTGATAGGGGAGGAGGGCGGGTCAAAATTCTTCAAAAATTGCGTTACGTAATACTTGAACGCCCCCTTATATACATTTTCTTGTAAATACATACATATAATACATAGAAAACATTCAGAGCAACACAAACAGA
The DNA here is from genome assembly GCA_937001555.2 of Hypsopygia costalis. Classification (NCBI taxonomy): domain Eukaryota; kingdom Metazoa; phylum Arthropoda; class Insecta; order Lepidoptera; family Pyralidae; genus Hypsopygia; species Hypsopygia costalis. Next base: position 6,215,535 of record OW443355.2, read on the forward strand.
CATGTTCATGCACACAAATGTTTGTCTTGTGCGGAAATCGAACTCGCGACCTCGTAGTCAAAGTGGCTTTTAGTAGCCAGCACCAGTCGACAACAGGGTTCTTCAATATAAGTATACACATCAATATAATAATTATACATAGTAATACACAGCAAATTGCCAGTGTATACTCAAAGATCTTTACTAATTAGTATATTCAGTATTATATAGTGTTAATAATATGAGTAGCTAGATGGCGTCGTTACGCATGGCAGTACTCGATCACGCAAGTCAAGCAACGTCGACCGTAGCCTGTCGATGGATGGGTTTTATTTTCCTCCGTGCTTCGGAGGGCACGTTAAGCCGTCGGACCTGGCTGTTGTTTATGGTCGAAACCCCTTTAATTGAGGGGAGACCCGTATCCCAACAGTGGGACGATTATAGGTCGATGCCGAAGAAGGAAAACAATCAACATAACATACAAACATGTACATACTATGTATTATATGTTGAAGAAACCAGGTTTTCCTCAAAAAACCTGTTGCTCAACTCAAAAAACCCACGTGGTTGACCCTCAATGGACAATAAGTTCAAAGTTATAAACTCCTTTATTACCTGATAGTCCGTCTACCATTTGTAACTTACGCGACGTCATCGAATTAACACATATTTGTTACAATATGTAAATAATAAATAAATATATTCTTACACATTGACATCTTATCGCAAACTAAGCAAACCTTGAACTATTGGTACTAGATAACTGATATAATACTTAAATACATTTTGACGTGACAACGTATTATAAATTGGTTAGCCGGGTGACACTTCAAGAAACTGGCTCACGTTATGCGCTCACAATGAGAGCGAGTGAAAGGCACGCGTCCCTTCTAAGAGCGAGAGAGACAGACATAAAAAGTGAAAGGCATGCGTCCCTTCCACTCGAAAACATTTTACCACTCAAAGTCGTTGTCACGTAAAACTTTCGCCCGTATACCGACTTTACAGGCAACCAATATTTTTTTTTTTTTGTAAATATATACATGCATAATACATAGAAAACACCCAGACCAAGACAAACAGTCTTGTTCATGCACACAAATATTTGTCTTGTGCGGGAATCGAACCCACGAACGTCTGTGTCGAAGCCGCGTCATTGACCGCTACGCCACCGAGCTTGTCAAGTTGGTGTCAAACTCAAAGTCAAGTGGTGTTATTGATAGTTCAATTCTGTTTTCTTAAACATAAAAATTTTCCGCGCAACTTTTTTTTTTCTTTCAAAAGAACAAGGAAAGAAAGAAATGTCTTCATTTGACATAACGAAAAACTAGAATAAAATAAAGTTACAAATTTTGTAGTAAGTTCGATGCCAGTAACTTTCCTTACTTAGCTCTTGTTAATGCTTTTTTTTTCTGAACAGCCCCCTTACCACCATTTCTTATTGCGATTCAATATTTGAATAGATTGCTTATTCATACCAATGAATAAGCGACTATATTCCATTTGAAATAGAGTCGCTTATTCATTGGTATGAATAAGCATTCTGTTCAGTTATTGAATCGCAATAAGAGATGGTGGTAAGGGGGCAGGCAGGCTATATTAACGTAAAAGAACTGCTCAAATTGAAAAGACACGGTATCGTTTACTTCGTTGTTACTAACGCCTATCGAAAGCTTAATACATCGTATAAATTAATAAATTTTGGTTTTCCTAATCTTGAGTGGGTTAATGAGATTTTTAAGTTATGCGAGTTGTTCCAGATCCGGTTATTTCGACTCGATATTTTATGTTAAAAAGGTCTTTGATTCGTGTATTTAGTGACGTAATGCAACTTACACCAGACGCACAGACTATCTAAAATAAAAAATCTAAATTTGATGAATAACGAATAACGGATTAAGTAACCCCAGTAATTTTGAGCGGGAAAAGACACTAGTTTATTTTTAATAGCCTCTTTGACTCAGAGGTCCCTGGTTCGATCCCTGTACACGACAAATATTCGTGTGCATGAACATGTCTGTTTGTCTGGAGCTGGGTGTTTTCTATATATTATATGTAATATATGTATTGACAATAAAACAATGTATTTAAATATAATATCAGTTCTCTAGTACCCTTAGTACATGCTTTGCTTAGTTTGGAACTAGATGGCCGTGTGTAATTTGTCCAGGAATATTTATTTATTTGCTTGATGCGACAAGTATGAATGCTTTAATAATACCTCTGGTCTCATATTGCAAAAGTTTCTGAGCTGTTATTGATAAAAATATTCTATAGTATAATTTGTTTTCAATGCGAACGCAACATATTTGACAGACAGATGTCATTATGTCAAGATGACATTTGTCTATTCTCTGTTACCGGTTCCGTTCTTTCTCTTCACCCTTTTGTCTTGTAATGAGCTCGCTCCATATTGCTTGTATTTTATCATTGACATTAATCCAAAGTAATCATAAAAATTGTTCGTCATTGTTTACAATATATTTGTGCTGGATCGAGGAATTTATTTTGGAAATATACTGCCGTCGATATTGGGTACATATTGTTTTACTGTACCACCGCACCTGCAACTTGCCAACACCTCGTGACATACCAGCGCTGCATCTTATCTGCCCAACAGTTATAACGGTATGAGGCAGGCCATACGCTATTTGCCACGTTAACTTTTTTTATACTACTTCGGGTGAACAACAGCGAGTCTGTCGGTCAATCTAACATATTCATATATACATAAATATCCTATAGGAAATACGGCAAGTTTCCATTTAACATATTCAGTGATTTTCCTGTACACAGAGATAATCGAGTTATTTATAATTCGTCCGCCATTTTGTACGCAATCCAAAATGGCGACCCAACAATACATATGGTAATCGCAAGGTAAAAAGTATTTTGCCATTGATAAAATAACATCGCCTGGGTTGTAAAAAATAGTAGATATAGATAAACAATAGACAAATTAGTTTGCTTATTTGTAATATCTTTATTAATAAATACATATTTCTGTACAATTTACACAGCGCCATCTAATCCTAAATTAAGCGCAAAGCTTGTGTTATGGGTACTAGACAACTGATAAATGTACTTAAGTACATTTTTTTTTTGTAAATACATACCAAGACTAACAGACATGTTTGTATATGCACACAAATGTGTGACTTGTACGGGGAACGAACCCGCGACCTCGGAGTCAAAGTAGCCATTCGACCACCAGACACGTCAATAAATTGTGCATGACGTTGAATTTCCAACGATCGGGTATCAAAGCTTCGAATTTTTACCTTAATCAGACTTGTTAATGATCTACGTCAAACTCTACATTGCTTTCCTTGTAGTCCATTTAGCGATGGTAAGTTACCGTACGTCATCGAATACTGGAACCCAAATATTGTTAGCACAAAATTTTGATAACATAGGTGAAAAAATAAAGGTACGAATGCACTAAAAATATTTTCATTCACATCATTATGACACAGGTAAGTCAGATTTACTTTTTGTATAGACGTGTCTCTGTGGTCGATATGTCATTCGCTTGTACTGAAATTTGTGTGTAGTTATAATAAAACAAGATGATTAAAGTATTATGCGTTTTCATTGAATCTAATATTAATTAACAATAACAAGTATCTTCAAATGTTTATTTTTAATGATTGTGATTATGAGACTGCATTAAATTCAGGCCTGCACATGTAGTGTACATTAAGTGTTTCATACGGGTTGTAATTGGTTACAACCTAATGTCGTGGTTGTCCATTGAAAATGTGGAATAAATATCAATATACAACTTCCAAAAACGTCGAATCAACGATTTCGACGATAAAATATGTAATATTGATTATTAAAACTGGAAAAAATAATTTGTTTTGTAATGAAAAAACAAATAGTTTAATGGTTATGATTAAATAAAAAGAAATAAATCATTTTACCATTTAAACGTTCAGTTGAAAATAAAGTAGAATATACTACGAACGAACTTTCGTAATACGCAACGCTGCGTGGCAGCCCTTGCGATCGGTTCCTGTCCTATTACTTAGGGGCCATCCATAAATTACGTCACACCTTAAGAAGGAGGGAGGGGACCTAAATTTTGTGAAGTCACATTTCAAAATCTATTATAATCTAAGTGTTAAAACACAAACTTTGAACTATTAGTGAAAAACTCAAAAACATTTGGAACTATAGATGTAAAATTGCAAAATATGTGACGTCACACTAGGGGGAAGGGGGGTCTCACAAATGTGACCAGTTGTGACAAAGACGGGGGATGGTGTCAAAAAATCATGAAATTCGTGTAACGTAATTTATGGATGGCCTCTATACTAGCCTAGAAGAAGTATGTACAGATTAATTGCCCAGGACTGTTCAGACGTTAAAGATACTGGTATTACCAGTGCCAACGCATTTGCAACAGCTTCTGCATGATTAGGAAAGGAAATCGTGTTAAAAAGGCAACGAGTAAATATTGACCAGAGGGTCCACGCTTTTTCGTAAAAGTTTTATTCTTTGACATGCAATTATTATAAACTTACCTTTCAGCATATTTGTTTGTGATTTTTCTAAAATTTTGCTAAGGCGGCTTCAATTAATACTAAGCTGGATTCTAGCCCACGGGGCCGAAATCGAGGTTGAATGGAGCGAGTAGATTCGCTGAGTGTATGTTTTCCATTGATTTCCATGGAAAATGTATTTGAGATCATTCCTCAAGGACATGATCGATCTCAATTTTTTTTTCGACACACACCTCAAGCTTGTCGAGGTCTTTAATTGTGTCAAATTTTATCAAAATCGGCTCAGTGGTTTTGAAGCCTATTCATTTCCAAAAGTGACTTTTCGGCGTATGTAAACGTTCCGCTCGCTCCACTTAATTACGTTTGTGATTAACGTGAAGCGATGGGAAGTTGGCGAGAGGGGTTTTTTCTATGGTTCTGTTTAATAATAAACTTAATTTTTCGTTAAGACATACATATCGCTTACGTGAAAATCTATGCTATAAATACAGTGAAGCGAATTGCCCAATAACACCCTGACAAACATCTCACAACAAAAATCATAGTGCATAAATGGCTGGTAGGCTATAACAATCCTACATGCTCGCCATACAAAAAGATGCATGCTTGTCATACTGTAATGTGCGACGGCGGCTCAAGTTGCCCTAGGGTTGTCAACTATTTTACAAGAACTTTACTGTTTAATTTGAGTCCGGAGTAGCAATACTTTGCTTTATTTATTTAGAATAGAATAGAATATAATTTATTTGCATTAAATGTAGTGACAATTTAATGGTATAAGATAAAGCATAGGACAACACACACTTAATACATGCAAAAAATGCATTTGTTTACTTCTATTGATTTTACATATCTCCAAGAAGGTGGTACATTATTTAAGATTATTTGATATTATTATAAATGGACATCAAATCAAGTTCCGTTAATACTCAATGAATGTCGTTATTATGTCTGAAATTATATTACAAATACATTAGAATTAAAATTGTCATATTCATCATTTATTCCATCAATTAAATACAATTATCTTTATCTTTACATGTATTATCTGATATTGTGACAGTTTAGCATACTGTTTATCATCATTATATAAACTAGTCTATACTGATCTATACTAATATTTCAAAGCGAGAAGATTTATTCATATCTTTATATTATGACGTTATCGCGTAAAATTATCATCCGTATACCGACTACAGACAACAAATTTTCTTTTAGGTAACAAAATTGATTTGCAAAACTATAGGGAAACAATGTTGGTACTGCTGATTATTGGCGCTTGGTGAAAATTTCACAACATTTTGATATAATAAAATCACTTGTACAATTCCACTTTTTCAGCATTATCAAGGTATTCTCGTACAAAAACATTCAGTTACCGTTCAATCAATGATAACAGCTTATCTTGTATTTATTGAATGGCTTTATGGCTCTGCAATCAATGTCCTTTAGAGCCCGTCTTTATATTATTGCTTTATCTTCTTCCCGGCTTCAGTGCTTTGATGACAACTACTTATCTATCTATATTATCGATATATATATACATATAAACTGGCTGACTCGCGCAACTTCGTCTGCGTGTGACAGAGCGTTCAGTGTGAAGCGTAAGGTTACCATTTGAAAGGTTATAGTGAGCCAATCTTAAAAGATAGACATATGCTGTCACGGACTTTTTTTTAAGATGAATAATTCCGTCGTATATATTTGTTGCGTACCTTGAACCGTTTACGCAGAAAAGTTTACGCTCTCAAAAGGAATATTTCCCCGTCATCAAAATTTTCCCGGTTTTGCAACATTTTCAATAGTACTCCGCTCCTATTTGTGGTAACGTGATGTTATATAGCCAGCCTTCCTCGAAAAATAGGGTATCTAACACTAAAATATTTTTTCAATTCGAATGAGGAGTTCCTGCCCCCTTACCACCAACTCTTATTGAGATTCAATAACTGAATAGAATGCTTATTCATACCAATGAATAAGCGACTCTATTTCAAATGGAATTTTACAGCTTTTGAAATATTGAAATTGACTCTATTTCAAATGGAATAGAGTCGCTTATTCATTGGTATGAATAAGCATTCTATCCAGTTATTGAATCGCAATAAGAGATGGTGGTAAGGGGGCTGAGATTAGCGCGTTCAACAAAACAAACAAACTCTTCAGCTTTTTAATATTAATATAGATGAATCCCTATTTCCCTTGGTTCCACAGCATCACGCGTGAACGGCTGAAACGATTTCACTAATTCTTTTATATTCTGTTTGTTATTGTCATGAGAAGGTTCTTAGGAAAATAAAAAATAAGAAATATGCGCGGAAAATTAGAAAATTAAAGAAATCTGAATTCTTGTAATGAAAATGTAGGCAAAATTCAGTTTCGATCTCACAAATGTCAGATTTGATATTCTCGTATCACAATATAAAGCTTCAACGCTTCATTAAAATGTGGTTATATCGAAATATGAATATGAAACAAACTAAGAATGGTACGGTGATTGCAAGAAATTATTTTATAATGAAATGGAATAAATTTACAATTTGCAGTCAATTATTACTTCAATCTCGATTCTGCTTTCATTTGACAATCGTAAAATAATTACGAGAATTCTATTTACACGCTCGGGTCCGTGCTTGTGCCTGTTGAATGCTAGCGTGTAAACGCACCATTATATAAAACTTTTCCTGTCAATGTCAAACATTTTTTTGTTTTTGTCCTGTCATTCGGCGGTAAATTTTATTTATATCAAGATATCAAAATAGGCAAACGTCCGTTTGTAACGTTTAAAGCTTCTTTGCAATGTCAACAGCTAATTCCGTCCACATCGTGTGGAGGAAATTATTGATTATTTATTTTGTGTTAAATCAATTGACCCTTCTGTGTAGCTTTACTTTGGCGCCAAATGGAAATACGGTGACGTCAATACACGCTACTAACATAACAACTTGATAAGTCCCGCGATACTCTAAACTACACCTTAATGTAACTGTGTAGGGTACAAATTCGTTTGCGTTACATGGTAATATTTTTAGCACACATGTTAATAAGTATGTCAAAGGAAACCCAATTATTTTGGATTGAGATAAAGTTTATATTTGAATGACACGCCCACACCGCTCCTTGATTTAAATTTATGCAGAATATAATTTATCTGAGGTAAAGTACCTGCCTACGAGTTTTTTTTATAGAAGAACCGCGACCTCTCAATTCTATGCCAAACATGGCACATCATCAAATGTCACCTGATGATGTGCCATGATCCCATGATGGGTACAGACCCACCATGGGACCATGGCACATCATCAGGTCATTTTAGTCTCTACTACAGGAGCGCGACCCTCTCTCATCCGTCAGAGACAGAAGGAGTATTTGGCCTACACTCCCTACGCTGGCCAGGCGGGTAAACGTGTCGAAATGTCATTTCGTTTAAATACAAGATTTTTAGCTGTCGTATTCAATTTTACTGGACCACTAGCTGACCTATTGAATTCGAATTGGTTACGCGCAATGTATCAAATGACTGACAGTTTTGTCAAACGACATAAAGTTACATTAGAAATGTTAATATAATCGTTGAGTTTTCTTAAATTTTCCATGCAACTTTCTTATTTTTTAGGGTTCCATACCTCAAAAGGAAAAAAAAGAAGAAGAAAAGATCACTTTGTTGTCCGTCTGTCTATCTGTCTGTTTGCCTGCCTGTCTGTCTGTTTGTCTGTCTGTTAAGACCCTCTAAGTCGAGAATGCGTGGAGGTATCAAGCTGAAATTTGAACTGTATACTCAGGTCTGCGGTCCCATGAAGTTGTAAAAAAATCAAACTGCTAAGTTTACGTAAAAAAAAGATACGGCCGTTTAATTAGCAAAAAACGCATATTTCGACACATTCTCAAGGGTATCAAAACTCACGGGTACTTACCGTTGACCTGGAACTATGAAATTTGGCAAGTAACATAGTTATAGATTACAAGTACAAGAATAAATCTCAAAACTATACATTTGCAATTAAATCTCAAAAAATGTGGAGTTAGATTCCCTCGGTGGGCGAGTCCGACTCCCTTATGAAAGAAAAACCGGACAAGTGGTTTTTCTTTCATAAGGCCTGACTATAACAATACAACAAAAAAGAACTAGCTACCGTGACCAAGGAAAATAGGGATTCATTTTTTTATATATATCATCATCATCATCATCAGGTCCATTTTAGTCTCCACTACAGGAGCACGACCCTCTCTCGTCCGTCTTAGACGGAAGGAGGATTTGGCCTACACTCCCCACGCTGGCCAAACGGGTTGGGGGGGTTGGTTTTATATATATATATAGATAAGTAATAGTACTACGTACACTGAGCTAAAGTCACAGTATAAGTAATAGTACTACGTACAGTATGGCCATTCCCTGCCGCTCTGAATCTGGAACAATTTGTATGGCGAAGCACGCTCATTCTCGTTCTGCACAGACGCCATTGTTTATTTAGTAGTAAACGACGCGAGATTTATATGGAGCGGCCAGGGTATGCTAGAAGCTCTGGAAACACCTCACAGCAAATGTCAATTGAGCTGAGAACGGTTATCAACTTACAGAGATAATAGAGGTCAAGCAATGCTCGCCAGGTCGGAATTAACAAAAATACTAAATACTAAATATTTCTGGACAATTTACACAGCGCCATCTAGTCCCAAATTAAGCGCACAGCTTGTGTTATGGGTACTAGACAACTGATAAATGTACTTAAATACATTTTTTTTTAGTAAATACATACTTATAATACATAGAAAACACCCATACCAAGACCAACAGACATGTTCATGCACACAAATGTTTGTCTTGTGCGGGAATCGAACCCACGACCTCGGAGTCAAAGTGGCCATTGCTAACCATTCGACCACCGAGCTCGTCACAACAAAACACTATTCTAGTGATGAAACATGCTGTGGATGGATTGCATGCAGATTTATGGATCTATACCTACCTGCCGCTGAATTCCACTATCGTACAACTCGCCATAAATTAAAATTCCATCCATATCATCTTGATAATTGGCGATCTACTACAGTACGTTTCCTAATACATTTTATACGAACCAAAGTGAAACTGTGGAATCAACTTCCCTCAGCGGTATTTCCGAACAACTACGACATGGGTGCCTTCAAGAACAGAGTTTTCATTTCCCTTAAAAGGCTGGCAAGGGATCGGCGACCCCTTGGTGTCGCTGATCTCCGTGGGCGGTGGTGATTGCTTTCCACCAGGTGACCCACATGCATTTGCCCCCCTCTCACGTAAAAAAAAATGATAATATGTGCCGAGACTCTGAGAGAGAGAATGGGCGGCTTGTCTATATGTTATAGTCTATGATATAGTTGAAGTTGTCATCCGTCCGGGTTTCCCCGGATTTGTCCTAGTTTGGAGGGCGTCCGGGTTTCCCCGGATTTGTCCTAGTTTGGAGGGCGTCCGAGGAGCGTCCGGGCGGGATTTCATTTGTAGTTTTTTTTTTATATCACTAAATTAGCCGCCTGATGGAAAGCAGTTACCGTAGCCTATGAACGCCTGTAACACCAGGGGCATCACACGCACGTTGCCGACCCTGTGAAAATCCAGGGTTAAAACTTTTAACCCTGGATTTTCACAGGGTTTTTAACTTAAAAGTTTTAAACGTCATAGAATAAAAAATAGTACTAGTATTAAAAAACACTGATGACATGTCCGGGTTTTAAGATACAAAATCCGGAGTTTACACGCATCTTGTCCTGGTTGCTAGATGGCAACCTTAGATAATAATCAATACAAATCGTCAGGAGAAAGTTTTATGAAAGAAAAAAATAAATACAGAAAGTTGAGCGGTATATTAGAAAATTTAAGAAAACTCAACGACCAATTAACTTTTCTAATGTTACTTTATGCCGTTTGACAGAAGTGTCAGTCATTTGAGAGATTGCTCGAAACCAATTCGATTTAAAAATCATCGTAATAATCAGGATGTGCGTTATGTTTCTGCTTATTATTAATAATAAAAAATTTTTGTAACTGAAAAATAAATCATAATTAAAAACTGTAATTATTATCTTTTACTATCCTTAGTAAAATATAATATTATAGTTTTTAATTATGTTTTTTTTTTCATTAAATTTTTAATCATCATCATCATCATCATCAGGTCATTTTAGTCTCCACTACAGGAGCACGACCGTCTCTTGTCCGTTCTAGACAGATGGAGGATTTGGGCTAAACTCCCCACGCTGGCCAGACGGGTTGGGGAGGCCTGATCGATGTTTTATAATGTATTTCCCTTAGTCGCCTTGTACGACATCCACGGAAAGAGACGAAGTGATTCTATTCTAGTCTGCCGGAAACCACACGGCCAAAATTTTTAATAAGGACATTAAATACATTTTCTAATTTAATCGTACAATTTGTTTGAAGGCGTTTAGTTTATTTATCTCGATTTCAGACTTGTTCGTGTAGTAAAAGTTGTTTCTGCAAAAGTACATTCACCTTTCGTTTGCAGGTGATTTAATTAGTACATAACCTCGCTCGAATGTACAAAACATGCCGATCAGTGGCGTAACTACAGAGTGACAGAATTGGCAAAATGCCCCGGACCAATTTGGGGTGTAAGTGGTTTATCAACATCTTTAAACCAAAGCCAGCTTCACCTGCACGCGGTGCACCCTGCTGACTGACAAACGAAGCTCTGGCGAAAAAAGAGGTAGGGAGCATAATTGTAAGCTACCTGACTGGGGAATGTACCTCCACCTCACAGAATACCGCAGCCAAATAACAATTCCTTTGAGGGTTGTTGTGTTCCTCCGAGTGAGTGGGGTCACCTGAAAGGAAGGAGATGCTGCGTTGGCAGCGGGGGTGGTGGCGCGCGAGCAATATTTTATGTTGTGAGCGTTAATATGGCTACGGTAACCGCTTCACATCAGGCGGGCCTATGCTTGTCTGCCACCCGAAGTAGTATAAAAAAAAAAAAAAAAATCCCGTGAGGGTTGTTGTGTTCCTGCGAGTGAGTGAGGTCACAAGAAAGGAAGGAGATGCTGCGTTGGCAGCGGGGGTGGCGGCGCGCGAGCGATATTTTATGTTGCAAGCGTTAATATGGCTACGGTAACCGCTTCAAATCAGGCGGGCCGTATGCTTGTCTGACACCCGACGTAGTATAAAAAAAAAAAAAAAAAAAAACAGTAACAAGAACATTAGGAATTACTGGCAATGAATTAATGTGGAATGAACTGCCTGTCGAGGTTTTCTCAGGAGACTACAGACAGCATGGGGTTCTTCAAAAAGGGCGTGAAGAGGTTTTTACAGGGTCGGCAACGCGCGTGTGATGCCCCTGGTGTTACAGGCGTTCATAGGCTACGGTAACTGCTTTCCATCAGGCGGGCCGTATGCTTGTTTGCCACTTTAGTGGTATAAAAAAATAAAAAAAATAAAAAAACACTATTGATTTTATGTACAACTATTATAAAATTAACTGATAACGTATCCGCTGTTGAGAATTTCTTTGTGGCGTAACGTATCTAAAATTTTCCTTACATTACACAACTGTGGCGACGCGTTAACATAAGATTAGCGCCAAAAAATCTAACACGAAACATATACACAACAGTACATCATGTATGGCACCAAAAATATATAACAAACTGCCAAAATTAATGATACAATTGCCGATCAATATATATAAACAAAAAACTGGCCGTGTGGTTTCCGGCAGACTAGAATAGAATCACTCCGTCTCTACCCGTGGATGTCGTACAAGGCGACTAATGGAAATACATTATAAAACATCGATCAGGCCTCCCCAACCCGTCTGACCAGCGTGGGGAGTTTTGGCCAAATCCTCTTTCTGTCTGGAACGGACGAGAGAGGGTCGTGCTCCTGTAGTGGAGACTAAAATGACCTGATGATGATGATGATATTTAAACAAAGTTAACCAAATTATTATTAGATAAATGTTATTATGTGATTTCTGACTTTATGGATGACATATTTATTTTGACTTTTAATTATTTTATTCTGACATGACATCATTTTCCTTTTATAATTTTAATTTACTTTTGTATTATTAATATTGTTTTAAATACTGACATATTGTATTCACAATAGCTTTATCAATGAATTTTGCACGTCATAGTCTGGCATAGGCTTGCCAACTTTTTTTACAAGAAATAAAGTATATTTTCTGTCTGAGAAGAATATTAAACAGTATTTTAGAAAAATGAACAGTATTTTACTTATTTATTTAATGTTATAAATACATATTTTTAAGAGCTTCTGGCACAACTTATTAATTTACAATCTTTTTTAAAAACTTCATACGCCTCACTACAGTTATAACTAAAGTTACAATCAATGAATAGCTCATTAAAAAAAATATCTGTGAGCTATAAGTCTAACACTAGTGTTAAGCATTTTGATCCTGGAAACAGTATTTTGTATACTTTATTTTTGTTTAACAGTAAAAAGTATAATGTAGTGAAAAACAGTATAATACTGTTTTTAACAGTATAGTTGGCAACTGGCAACCCTAGTCTGGCATGACGTGGCAAACATGTTGAGAAACTTTTTGTAACACCACCTGCATGTATTTTCTCCATATCACATGTTTAAAGCAAATAAATATATCTTTATCTAACACGCCAACAGCCAACATGACCCGTGTCATTTGACATATAAAAAAAACATATAATATTGCGCTTAGGAAATTCCGCCTTGGTTTTGCTAAGATGTTGATTTCAAACGATCATTATCTACAACATGGGTAATTGAGTAGGCGGGAACGAGTTACATTGATAATGACCTGTTTTATAGGTTTAAAACCAGACAAACTTATATCTATTATTCGCGATATACATATACAGCTACCATCATCATCATCTGCCTGTTTTTTAGGGTTCCGTACCCAAAGGGTAAAAAGGAACCCTATTACTAAGGCTCCACTGTCCGTTCGTCCGTCTGTCACCAGGCTGTATCTCATGAACCGTGATAGTTAGACAGTTAAAATTTTCACAGATGTTGTATTTCTGTTGCCGCTATAACAACAAATACTAAAAAACCGAATAAAATAAATATTTCAGGGGGCTCCCATACAAGTCATACAACAAACGTGATTTTTTCGCTCGTTTTTGCTCGCAATTGACAACGGTAATAGGTAGACGCTTGAAATACTCACATAATATTTAGTTATATATTCACTTCAAAAATAAATAATTAAATAAAACAAATATTTAACGGGGGCTCCCATACAGCAAACGTGTTTTTTTTGCCGTTTTTATAGATAATAGTACGGAACCCTTCGTGCGCGAGTCCGACTTGCACTTGGCCGGTTTTTTACTATTATTAGAAGAAGAAAGAAGAAACATTTATTGTAACATAAAACAATACTATTACATAAATTACAAGCTGTATTAGTAAGAAACAGGAATCAAAAACACTGCTGCATTATGCCACAAATTGGACCCACCTCAGCATTATGCCGTTGTCTGACTATATCAGAGCCCAGAGCTGATTTTCAGCTGAAACCAGTTCGTGACACCACGGACGGACAAACAGAAATGGCTTTACGGCTCTGGAATCAACGTCCTTTAGTAATAATAATCTGGAATCTTTTTTTTTATACTACGTCGGGTGGCAGACAAGCCAAATTTAATGTCCTTTAATAATAATATCATTTATTGTCACACCGAGATCCATAGTGTTAGTGTACAAGCAACATAAGAGCCTTATTACATTTGCACGCCGACGAGCTCTCGCGCAGTACTAAACCCGCGAAGGCCGCTGGTGCATCGTTTTTTGTAGTAATTTTGTAGTTATATTTATCGTTTTTATTGAAATAAGATAATAAATTCATGCTACAAAGTTTATTCATCATGAAGTAACAATTATTCTCGTATAAATTTTGTTCAATAATATTATCGTTTATTCGAGAAAATAACAGTTTACTTAAGAGCCATATTACATTTTGGCCAAAATGGCCAATTTCAGCGTTCTTGATCTCAGAAACAAAAATACATTAACAATGTTGACTTATTGAATAGTATAGAATAGCTATTAGCATAGTACGTAGAGGCCTCGCTTTTTTTAAATTTTCCTTAACTTTTTAAATAAACCCAAAATTGCAGAGAAAGATTTTCATAAAATGCGTGCATTCACTATTTTGAGCTCCTGGATTGTACTACTGTTCCAAACCAATGAAATAAAAAAAAATAGAATGTTATTTGTTATATAGTCGTATAGTACATAGCGGCCTCGGAATTTTGAAATATCATTGTTTTAATATAGAAAAAAAAACATTCTTTTAACCAAAAAAACTTCGAAAATCGCTTTGAGTAAACTGTTAATTTCTCGAATAAACGATAATATTATTGAGCAAAATTTATACGAGAATAATTGTTACTTCATGATGAATAAACTTTGTAGCATGAATTTATTATCTTATTTCAATAAAAACGATAAATATAACTTCAAAATTACTACAAAAAACGATGCACCGGCGGCCTTCGCGGGTTTAGTACTGCAAGTAGTGTAGTATTTTCAAAGTTTTTTTGGGTTCTTAAAATAATGTTTTTTTTCTATATAAAATCAATGATATTTCAAAATTCTCAGGCCGCTATGTACTATACGACTATATAAGAAATAACATTCTATTTTTTTTTATTTCATTTGTTTGGAACAGTAGTACAATCCAGGAGCTCAAAAAAGTGAATATGTGCATTTTATGAAAATCTTTCTCTGCAATTTTGGGTTTATTTAAAAAGTTAAGCAAAATTTTCAAAAAGCGAGGCCGCTATGTACTAAGCCAATAGCTATTCTGTACTATTCAATAAGTCAACATTGTTAATGTATGTTACGCAAAAATCACAGTCGATATGTAATATGGCTCTTAATCCTATGTTAATAGTGATACTAATTATTTATTTATTTATTATTTTCGATATCTAATGTGTGTAATGGAGACATGCAGTTGAATACAGTGCCTCCGCACCGGACCGTCTGTTCTGTCCGCAATGACTTTCAGGATGCTGTTGGTTGCACCTGACTCTGCTCATCAGGGACGCCGCCCTTTTTCGCATAATAGGCATATATTTTCGCATAATAATGTCAAATGACAATGTCCAAAAATTGTATAAATTATTTAACAATAACGTAAAATACACAAAACTATAAAGATCTGCAAACTTTCATTCTAATATCTTCCGTCCGACTTATTTTAGGGTCGATCAAAGTTTGGTGGGAAAGTTCATTTTAAAACTATGAAATTATTAAAAAAATATATCTCCATCGGAGAAGCAATAACATGTACATTAACTTTTATTATAATACTAATTACATAAACGTAATATTTAACATAGCTGTCGTACAAATTTCTGATTTGATGCATACAAAATACAAACCTGTGACATCATAACTCAATAGCCTTTTGTATGGAATGTTTTCGGTAAAGTCCAAAATTGTAATTTTCAAATTAACATATCTCGAGAGATTTTTGTGCTATCGAAGTAATTCTTTCACCTATATTATTGTGACTTTTTTACATATCAAACCGAAAAAAATGTTTGGTCAAATAGCCTCATTTTTGGGGGGCTCATTTTTGTCGCTTAGTAGTCAAAGTCAAAGTCAAAATTCTTTATTTCATAACTAAGTGTACATATGATCTTAGATTTGTTTACGCACTTACAACTTAGTCACCTTTGTCAGGTATCGCAAAAGACTGTAGGGGCGCGCACGACTACCTACTTATATCCGTACGTTAAGCATTTCGTCATATAATTATAGGAACTTATTTGTAAAAACAATATTTTCAGATACAATTTTTATTCGTTCATCGTTATTTCATTCAACTATCATTATTTACCTTTCAATTTATCATATTTAGCTTAGTGACTATAGCTTAGAATATTCGTTATTATTCTAAGGACTATAGTATAATATATCTATCTATAGAAATTCAACTTCCTTGGACTTGATAAATAATAGGTCTTTCTGAAAATTCTTCTTTGTTTTACTAACAGTGAATTTAGCAACATTACTTCATTCAGTTCTGAGAAGTAAACATTCTTTCAACGTAAACACAAAATGGCGGGCTGCCAATTTCGTGGCCTCATATCACACCAAATATCTCTTTTTATTGTTATCGCAGACATTTTTTTATATTACGTCATGTGGGAAGGAATCTTACCGCCTGATGTGAAGCGGTTAAGATAGCTTGACGGTACAAAAAGTAGCAAGGTCGTCGCCAGCTGATAGCCCGGGGGGGGGGGGGGGGGGGGGGCAAGTTGATATGGAAAAGAATGAAATGTAGGTAAAGTCTAGAGCTCATGAAGCTTTTCAAGTTGTGGAATCAACTTCCCTCAGCGGTATTTCAGAACAATTACGACTTGCGACCTTCAAGAACAGATATTTCCCTTAAAAGGCTGATCTCCATGGGCGGTGGTGACTGCTTTCCATCAAGTGACCCACATGCTCGTTTGCGCCCCTCGCATATAAAAATAACCGGCCAAGTGCGAGTCGAACTCGCGCACTAAGGGTTCCGTGCCATTATCTATAAAACTGCAAAAAAAAATCACGTTTGTTGTATGGGAGCCCCCTTAAATATTTATTTTATTCTATGTTTTAGAATTTGTTGTTATAGCGGCAACAGAAATACATCATCTGTGAAAATTTCAACTGTCTAACTATCACGGTTCATGAGATACAGCCTGGTGACAGACGGACGGACGGACGGACGTACAGCGGAGCCTTGGTAATAGGGTTCCTTTTTACCCTTTGGGTACGGAACCCTAAAAAAAACCGGCCAAGTGCGAGTCGGACCCGCGCACTAAGAGTTCCGTACCATTATCGTATTATTAAAACGGCAAAAATTACGTTTGTTGTATGGGACAGCCTGGTGACAGACGGACGGACGGATTGCGGAGTCAATAACGGAATAGACGGAATGCGGAGTAATAGGGTCCTAAAATGTCCTAAAATAGACCCTATTACTCCGCATTCCGTCTGTCACCAGGTTGTATCTCATAAACAGTGATAGTTAGTTAGTTAGTCCCATACAACAAACGTGATTTTTGCCGTTTTAATAATACGATAATGGTACGGAACTCTTAGTGCGCGGGTCCGACTCGCACTTGGCCGGTTTTTTTAGGGTTCCGTACCCAAAGGGTAAAAATGAACCCCTTTGGGTACGGAACCCTAAAAGCAATGTATGTCTGTGGTTGAATTTGAATTTAACTAATATCCTACATTTCGTCATCTTCAATCTTTTGCCAAAATTTTCCAAAAAATGCATTAAATTCCTATCGTCCAATACGATAATCTAATCAGTAATAAACATATACGACATCATTAAATTGGTTATCAGTATTTATATCCGCTAGCCGCTAACGTTTGCTTGTCTGCGAGTTCAGACTAAATATTTCAGGGTGTGACCACGGAAATGAAATCAAATGAAAATGATATGCAATTATTATTATTTTTTATACTACGTCGGGTGGCAGACAAGCATACGGCCCGGCCCGCCTGATGTGAAGCTGTTACCGTAGCCATATTAACGTTCGCAACATATAATATCGCTCGCGCGCCGCCAACGCAGCATCTTTCTTTCTGGTGACCCCACTCACTCGCAGGAACACAACAACCCTCAAGGGATTTGTTATTTGGCTGCGATATTCTATGAGGTGGAGGTATACTGTCAAGCTGTGGAATGAACTGCCTGTCGAGGTTTTCCCAGGAGACTGCAGCATGGGGTTCTTCAAAATGGGCGTTAAAAGGTTTTTACAGGGTCGGCAACGCGCGTGTGATCACCCTGGTGTTGCAGGCGTTCATAGGCTGCGGTAGCTGCTTTCCATCAGGCGGGCCGTAAGCTTGTTTGCCACTCTAGTGGTATAAAAAAAAAAAAAAAAACTACCATTTTAATCGTGTGTTTAAGTGACTGACCATTGATTCATCATTTCGCATTCATTTCATTCATTCGTTCCACTAAAAACTAATGGACTAATAAATTCAAAAGAGTTTTGTGTAAGGAAAACAGAGAAAATCACTTATTTTATTCTCTCTATAATGGCCGAAAGCCAAAATATACGTTCATTTATTATTTGTCACTGACGTGGCGAACATATATTCAGTCCTTTATACGAGGAAGTATTGTAAGTATGTATAATATACTCGTATATATAAAAGAGTTCCTCTTCAATAATAGTACATTATGGTACAAGTGTGTAATGTTGGTGATTACCGCTGAGGCGCCATTGAGACCCGAGCCGTTGGGTGAGGGTCTTAATGGCGCCTCAGCGGTAATCATCCATACACACGTGTATCATACGACGTTTTTCAACACACTTGCGAATAAAATAATACAAAAAAAAAACTATAAAATGAGTTGTGAAAAATTTTTCGCAATGGCAGGAAAAATTAATCAGTTTTCCTATGCGCGCGCATCTAACAATGGTGATCGGCCATAGACTAAAAGAATGAGGTTTATTTTTTTTGGCTTTTCGCGGATAGCGTTTTAGCCACGTACAAAAAGGGGGATTTTAAAGTTTTCTTTATTACAGAGGAAACAAAAGTTATATTTGAGTGAAAGTTTTATTTATTAAACACGTACAAGTTGAACAAAAATGAGCAAAGCAATAGGTACATTAATTTATTTGTACTATTGAACACGATATTGTTTGTATCAAAACTTTTTTAAGTACAATGCAACTCAACGCTCTAAACCCCTTCAATTGAGGGGAAACCTGTATCCCAGCAGTGAGAGAAATAAGGCTTGACGAGAATATGTATCTAATGTGTCTTCTCTTTTTGTTACAGAACTTCGAAATACTTCAAAAAGATTTAACGCCAACCGAATCATTATGGGTAGTGCAACAGTAGAGAAATCTCATCCGCAAACAGCCATGACGACTAACGACAAGAAAACATTTACGAAAATATTCAAAGAAGTCAGAGGATTCTTCACTAAAGACAAGAAGAAAGAGAAAAACAAAACTGAGGATAATACACACGAAGATAATGTAACTAAAACGAAAACTATCACAGACAAACCTGTTAAACACAAAACAACTACAGTAGAGGAAACACCTAAGCCAAAAACTGCATTAGAAGCAGTATTGGAGGATTTCAAAAAGCTAGATTTAGAACAGAAAGAAAAGAAACAGAATCAGGAATCGAAAATTATCAAAGAGCCTCACCATAATGACGAATTGAAGTTTTTTTCCTACAAAGTCGTAGACGATAGCAGAAATGAAAGAATTGATTCACATTCTTCAGAAGACAGTGGGTTTTCTGAAAAGATAATTGAAGTTAAAGTAGAATCCGAGAAAGAGGAATCGGAAAAGGAAGAATCGGAAAAAGAAGAATCGGATAAGGAAGAATCAGATACAGAAAAGGATGAATTAGCAGAGTCGTTGGCTGATTTGAAAATTGTAGAAGGGAAAAAGAAGAGATGGCAGACTGTGTTTGTAGCTAGAACTCCAATACGGAAGAAAACTAGCCATAGTGCTTCTGTTAAACCTTACTCGACTGATGGCTTGAGACCTGGACCTTCAGCAGATGTATCAGCTAGACAGGTAAGGATTATTTATTTATTAACTTGTGCCAACAAAGGAAATATCAGGACTACCTAGGCGGTGGAGGTGAATTTTTCAATTTTTAATATTATTAAAAAAAACAGTGGCACTCTGGGAGTGCAGACAGAAGTGAAAACTTGAATTACGTGTGTATTTTTTGACTGTGTGGGTTGACTGACGAACCAATAGCGTACAGGCAAGCATGTCCAACGCGATCCACCAACCCTACCTCACACCGCACCAAATAGACCGGTGTCGGTTATGGTAACAGTGTAGCGAGTTCAATGGTTTTTCCGTATCTTTTAAGTTTTCGCTCCAAAAAATCATTTACCAGTTTTATATGGACCAATTTATATGAAGGCGAATTTTATTTAATTCAATACCTAACTATTCTCATATGAAATTAGGATTGGTTACTGTTTCCAAATAAATTGTAGGAGATAGTAATAACCTTTATTGCAAATTGTTTCTATTGTTATATTTATTGATAAGATAAGTTACCATTTTATTTGCATACTACTATTGCCCACTTTTTTTTACGGTGGCCCACCACAAATTTTCACCACTGTGTCTCCTGTGTAGCCAGGATTAACAGCGGCGACCGCCAAAAAAGGCAATGAACAGTGAAGTCCATTGCAGTCCCGGGGGTACAACTACGGCTGCCTTGGAACTCACAACGAATTTAATCAGAAGAAATTAGTAGGAGTAGGAAGCTTTTGGAATTTGACTTCCCCTCCTAGCAATGTGAGAGACAGCAATATGGAAAATAAGGCATTAGAAGCCTAAACAAATGGCTAGTCAAGTGAAGCTCAACTGCCGTGCACCACGGATTTTAAGTTTCTAACACTATTGGGGACCTAAAACATTGAGTTGTTACCTAACACATCGATTCCAATAATAAGAATTGCAAAATCATCTGAACGCTTGGTAATTCTCCCTTGTTGCTACCAAATCAGAATAGTATACCACCCCGGATGCGACCTGTAATGAATTCAACTATTGCCCACTTATTAGTTTACCTGAGTGCAGAATACCAAGACCCTAAGTACAATAGGCTTGGGTCGTCTAGTCCATTGTTTGCTTGAACGCACAGACCGGCACTGACTGCTTAGTGCGAGTATTTTGGTCACATTCAAACGTGCTAACATTTACAAGCTGACCAAAATGAGAATAAGGTTCATATTGTGAATTTACCAGACGCGTGTTACATATCCAAATTAGCCGGGTTGCTCATTTCAAAATGTGAGCAAGTAAGCCACATAATTTTGATAATGTAACACGCGTCTTATAAATTCACAACATGAGAGTTCTCTATTTAATCGGTCTGTTTAAATAAAAAATGTTTAGATAAAAAAAGTCAGCTGACCGTACCGTGATGGATTATACGTCAGCTGATCACACGAACATACAAAAATTTTTTTTTCGTTTAGTGATTTCCCCTCATTTGTCAGATCAGATCTTTGAATAAATAACAACGTCAGCTGCCTCTATGTTGGTGGAAAGTTCGTCAGCTGATGCAGTGAAAGGTGGCGCATGGCCCAGGCGTGAGATCGCTTATTTAAATACGTCAGCTGACGACCTTATTAGAGAGAAAAAAATTCAGAAAAAAAATACTGAACCGCCCGTATTACTGTATTTTTGTTATACCGTACACCGAACAGTGTTAAAATATCGAACGGTTCGGTATAATACCGTATACCTGGCAAGCCTGGTCAGAAGACACTTGGTCATACGTATCTTTTGTGTGGCATATCTGGGCATACCTATGTATGTATGCAGCTGATGCGCTAGTGAAAACTTGGTTGTCTGTAAAGTCGGTTTACGGACGATAATTTTACGTGATAACGTCATAAGAAAACATCAGCCGATGGAGTGGAAGAGAGATAGATGCGTTACTACTCGAACGCTTAGTTCGATCATGCCTCTATCGCTTGTTCCGCGCACTCCCTTGCACGCTCGGTTCAGGTGGAACGACAATAAGTCATGCTTTTTTGAGCGTGCAGCCGGCGTTCATCAAGTGACGTAATCACGTTTTTTTTTTTATACTACATCGGGTGTCAGACAAGCATACGGCCCGCCTAATGTGAAGCAGTTACCGTATCCGTATTAACGCTCGCAACATAATATGTCACTTTCGCGCCGCCACCCCCGCTGCCAACGCAGTATCTCCTTCTTTTCTGGTGACCTCACTCACTCGCAAGAACACAACAACCCTCAAGGGAATTGTTATTTGGCTGCGGTATTCTGTGAGGTGGAGGTACATTCCCCAGTTGGGTAGCTTACAATTACGCTCCCTACCTCTCTTTTCGCCAGAGCTTCGTTTGTCAGAAAGATGTTGATAAACCACTTACACCCCAACGTCTAAAATATGATAAATTAGATTTATCGGGTTTGGTTCCGTAGCTGCCGCTTTTACTTCCCTACCTCTCTGAACCCTCAACGGCGACGGTAATAACTTCAGGTAGCCTGCAAAACAATAACGGGTAGAAAAAATGGTTGACTGCAAAGAACCAAGTGTAAAAAAAAATCGGATGGGGCTGTGTCGGTGCACAAGGTCTTTGGTTAACGTGAAACGCCTTTGCTATAAAGGCGTTTCACGTTGTTTCACGAGTCCATTGATATGCATACAAAAAACAAAAAAGGGTTTTTTGTACATCAATGAGCCACTCACTTTCTAGTGTTGTTTCTGTTATTCTACGCATTGCCCCTTACCCGCCCCGCCCGGCCCAGATGCAAACTTTTTTTAAGCTTGGTTTTGAGACCCCTACCTGTAAGCTCAGAGAGCTTAGAGCGAATTTTTTGTTCACATTCCATCATGTCAACGTAAACAAAACGCACCAATTAGAGAAACAATCTCATGTTGTGAATTATGTTATAAGACGCATGTTGCATTAAACATTGGTAAGGTCGACAATTCTTTCGTAATAAACTGTATACGCTTTTATGACAAGTCGCTTTCAACGTCAGCGGTCAGCGGCATATATAATAAAAAGTAAGGGACCAAGTGTCGTGCCTTGAGGCACCCCACGGATAAAACTGAAAGACCAGATAACATAGCAGATTAGTAATCTTTAACAAGTTTCACAGCCTGTCTCCGTTTTCCCAGATACCTCCCAAACCAAGCGGCGGCTTCGTCATCCAAACCGTAATACGCTAGCTTTGCCAGAAGCAGTGAAATATGCTGTCGAATGCCTTAGAAAAGTCCAATAAGGGCAGAATTGTACCCGCTCCATCATCTTGAGCTGTGAGAATGTTGTCTACAGCATTCAGCATCGCCGAAACTGTAATCCTACCTTTGCGAAAAGCTGATTGGTATAACGGTGAAATACCGTTGTCCTATGAATACTTACACGATTGAGAATATACAACTTTTTCTGAAATTTAAGACAAATACGGAAGGATACGAACCAAGAAGGCCCACTAAACGGACCTTTACCCTTTACGTCCAGGAATATTTCGACGGTCCCTACGTGTAAAGCGTTTTTTTTTATTGTATAAATTGCAATAGATTGTCCGTGTAAAAAACATTTTATTTTTAAATTTGATTATATATAATTAAAAAGTATGTAATTTTGCAAGAATAATATTCTTTAATTACTATATCGTATAAGCAGACATGTCTGAAATGAAAAAAAAATTGCCATTTTTGACATGACGCTTTATAAGTAGAGACCGTCGATTTGTGTATAAATTTATTTCAAATACTACTAACAAAGCGTAACCCAAGACTTTTTTCTCAAGTGGAAATTGCTTAATTATACGTAGTGAATAATTCGCGCGTGCCACGATATAAAACGATTGGTATGTAAGCATAAATTGTTGTTTATTCTTCGTGTTATGATTGAGTTGCGAGAACTAGTAGTCAAGGAAATACCTTTTAAATACATCAAATATCAGACAAATAGTAGATGTATGTAACGAGTCCTCCTTCTGTAATCCTTTTGTACATATATATTTATACGGTCCCTACGTATAAAGCGACATGTCATTTCAGATATGTTTGATTATACTACGATATAGTAATTAAAGACAAATGAGTTAATTTCTTACTTTTTGATTATATACAATCAATAAAATAAAAAATAAAATGCTTTTTACGGACAATCTATAGCAATTTATGCAATGAAAAAAAAAATGCCATTTTTGACATGTCGCTTTATACGTAGGGACCGTCGTATTGTTATCTATTTATGATTATTAATTTATTTATGATTAACCCTCCAGGTGACATTAAAACATTCCACCCTGTATAGCTAATATTTATGTGAGACACTACCTTAATGATTATACGTCCTTCATTGTGCACATATTGTATCTATCAACGTCAATTACACTAGATATGAGCAAACGACATGTTGACATACGCACGTGGGGCATACCATATATATGTCGCAGCCGGTAGAACCGCCACATTACAAAACGGCTAACTTTAGGCAGAAGGCCAATTCTCGTAATTTTTCTACGAACGGTAGATTGAAAGTTGACCGAATCGAGATTGAATTGTGAATTGACTAAAATTATATACTTGATTTCATTAATTAATTATTATCAATTCTTGTTGTTGGCAAAGTAACATTCTTACTTTGTTTAATTTTCACTCATATTTCGATATAATCCCGCTTAAATTTAATTTTGAAGTTGCATATTGTGTTACGGGAATACCAAATGTGACATTTGTGAGATCGAGACTGAGTCGAAACTGAATTGTGACTATTACCAGAATTGGCCCTCTCATTGCATTTAAATTATCTTTTGCTTAGGTTTGTGTTATTATAACCGTAATTAGAAATAGCCAAGCTATTTGATTCTATTATTATAGTATTCTTGGTGATACACCATCAGTTAACAATTCGGTCGTGTAATCATATGATAAATAGGCGGGTTGGTTGAAATAATGGCTCCGCCATTTTTTAAAACAGCTAGACGTTATGTAATGTGGCGGATTTTACGAATTGGCTGCGACATATATACCCAGACATTATTACATATTACATTTTTATTTACATATTACATGATCATACGTCTTTAAAATTGCTTCCATCGGGAGGCAATTAAAAAAAAACGAATGATAACAAAATCGGGGGACACAGTTTGGTGTTGCAGCTACAAATCTATCATCTCCATCCAAAATTCAATCACACCACTGGATAGATGAAGGATCAAAGAATTTATTACGCTAAGTAAGGACTATGGAACATCGCGTGCGGGGGAGGGGAAGTGCTGCCTTTTTAAGAAAATTTTAGTTCATATAACATATGACGAGCTCGGTGGCGTAGCGGGGTAGCGGGGTAGCGGGGTAGTAGTCAATGACGCGGCTTCGACACCAACGCTCGTGGGTTCGATTCCCACACAGGACAAACATTTGTGTGCATGAACATGCCTGTTTGTCTTGGTCTGGGTATGTATCAAAAGTATGTATTTACAAAAAAAAATGTATTTACGTATGTTTATCAGTTGTCTAGTACCCATAACACAAGCTTCGCTTACTTTGGGGCTAGATGGCGCTGTGTAATTTGTCTGACAATATTTATATATTTATTTATATTTATTCACGTACATCACACTGCGTGTCTATGACACAATCGCACCACCATTTTAGATGAATGAGGGGTAGGGCAAGCGTAATTGTGAGCTGGAACTAGGGTTGCCAACTTATTCTTACAAGAAAAACAGTATACAGCTGCGTAGCAAAACAAACAGTATAGTAAGGCCCAGTGCATGCGGAGCAGTACAAAAAACAGTGCTATGGTCAAATGAAGTTTTTTTCAACAGTATTATAGCATTGAAAACAGTATACTGTTTTTAACAGTATGGTTGGCAACCCTAGCTGGAACCCTACCGCCGAAGTTGTAGCCGATTACCATCCGATTTTTTTATTGCGGAAATCAAAGTTCAACTTAAATTTATGCTACTTTACCTGCTACCTGCTACCTCCCCAACCCGTCTGGCCAGCGTGGGGAGTGTAGGCCAAATCCTCCTTCCGTCTAGGACGGACGAGAGAGGGTCGTGCTCCTGTAGTGGAGACTAACATGGACCTGATGATGATGATGAACCACTTCACATCAGCCGTATGCTCAAATCACAGCAAACAAGTTTGTTGTTGCTTTGCCGTAAAATCATTTGATAAATAAAAAAAGGCGGCACAGAAATTAGGTACAATTTTTATCTATCTAATTAAGTAGGTATATCAGTAACATAATTGTAATGTATATTAATATACATAAAACTTTAACGATAAAAATGTTTAATATCGCAAAATTGTATTGATAAATATTATGATAATTAGTTATCGACATAGGCGCCTCCAGGATTACCTCTAGGGAGGTGCATGTGCATCTACTTGTACGTATATACTAGTGATGTAACGAATATTCGTATTCGCATTCGCGAATATTCGCATATTTCTCGACATTCGCATTCGCAATTTTCTGCGAATGTTTTGCGAATATGAACGTCCTAAAAATAATTAAGATTTTCAATTACAAAAAGGTAAATTAATAGAGAAATAAGTATCAACTTCTTATATATTTATTTCAAAACCTTATATTCTGTTAGGATTATAAACATCACTCGTAAATCAAACAGCAATCGGCCTTCTTCGGATCGACTTGACTATGCTCGGAAGTAGATGCAGATAATTACAAATGTGTGCGTCGCGCATACTAATCTGTCAAAATAAAGCCATAGACAAATGGCGCCAAATACAAAAGTCAATAATCGTATTCGCATTCGCGAATATCGACGGCAGATATTCGCATTCGCATTCACATTCGCGAATGTCTAGAAATTGACATTCGTTACATCACTAGTATATACGTTATACAGTCAGTATACGTACTCCTCTCCCTCAGTTGAAGGGGTTTAGAGCGTACTCTACCACGGTGCTCAACTGCGGGCTGCAGGCCAGTGTTTTCAAGCCGCCCAAAGGCCGCTGACTTAGCTTATTGACTATCATCTAATGACAATAGCCCCCTTACCACCATCTCTTATTGCGATTCAATAACTGAATATAATGTTTATTCATACCAATGAATAAATAAATAAATAAATATTGTCAGAAAAATTACACAGCGCCATCTAGCCCCAAAGTAAGCAAAGCTTGTGTTATGGGTACTAGACAACTGATAAACATACGTAAATACATTTTTTTTTTTAATACATACTTATTATACATAGAAAACACCCAGACTAAGACAAACAGACATGTTCATGCACACAAATATTTGTCCTATGTGGGAATCGAACCCACGAGCGTTGATGTCGAAGCCGCGTCATTGACCGCTACGCCACCGAGCTCGTCAATAAGCAACTCTATTTGAAATATAATAGAGTCGTTTATTCATTGGTATGAATAAGCAATCTATTCAGTTATTGAATCGCAATAAGAGATGGTGGTAACGGGGCTGAACAGCCGGGACCGACGGCTTAATGTGCCTGTGAATTCTTTGGTCTCATGTTCGAATGTGTTAACGTTTACAATTAGACCAAATTGAGAAAAAGTTTCATATTGTGAATTTACCAGACGCGTGTTACATATCCAATTTAGCCCGGTTGCTCACTTCAAAATGTGAGCAAGTAAGCCACATAATTTTGATGTAACACGCGTCTTAATTCACAACATGAGAGTTCTTCTCTATTCAGTCGGTTTGTTATAGTTCACATGATCGCAGGCACTCTATGAGCCTATTTCTAACATAATCTATATCGACAATGTTAACTTGATTTAGTGGATTTGTTCTACTTCGACTGTTTGTCGGTAGATGGCGCTATGTCACTTTCATAGAAAATTAAGTTAACTTTGCCGAAAAAGAAACGTAAAAAACTCACATAGAAGAATAACCGACCAAACATAGAAGAACTTTCATGTTGTGAATTTATAACACGCGTGTTACATATCAAAATTATGTGGCTTACTTGCTCACATTTTGAAGTGAGCAACCCGCTAATTTGGATATGTAACACGCGTCTGGTAAATTCAAAATAGGAAACTTTTTCTCAATTTGGTCGGTTTGTAAAAATTAACACGTTTAAATGTTAACAAGACACGTGTTACATAAATTATGTGGCTTACTTGTTCTCCTTTTGAAGTGAGCAACCCGGCTAATTTGGATATGTAACACGCGTCTGGTAAATTCACATTAAGAAACTATTTCTTACTTTGGTCGGCTTGTAAACGTTAACACCTTAGAGCAGGGTTTCCCAACCAGGGGGGCGTAGAGGGATGTCAAGGGGGGCTTGAGACGTTTGTGTTTTCAATAGAAAAAAATATTTTAATGCGTTAATGAAGTAAACACTGTAGGTAGAATATAACATCATTCAGTCGATTACAAATCAAAGTTCATTTTGTGATTCTTTTTGTACAAATTACATAAAAATAAATGTTGTTAAAATAATGCGATTTTTATTGTAGGTACTTACTTACTGAAAAATTTATTGGGGGGGGGGGGGGGGGGGGGCATGAAAATATTATTTGTGATCCGGGGAGCCTTGATGTAAAAAAGGTTGGGAAACCCTGCCTTAGAGTATATATTATGTATAAGCATAGCTTGCTTATGTATACTCTAAGGTTAACACATTGGAATGTGATCAATGAACTCGCACCAAGCGCTCTTAGCTAGAGGCACACCTAGAGCTGCCTCTTCTCAAAGAGAGCAGACCCGGAGATTTTTGAAACATCGCTATTTTTTGGGTATGAGAAAATAAAACGTATTTTTAGATACCTACCTACCTAGGTATAATTTATTAAAATCAAATAATTAGGCGTATTACTTAAATCAAATAAACAATTTATACTCTGCTATTGCTAGGGCTACCTTGATTTGATTTAATATAATTATATTTTATGTAATAATTTTTTTATTAATTTAATTTTTAATTACAATAACAGAACATAGAAGACGTTATTGAATACTAATCTAAAAACTCATATAATTATTTCTAAGAAACTAAATTAAAAATAAAAATAAAACATATTATCTAAAAAAGGCCCCCGCGGCATTGTACCGCAGATGCTGGCAGCGTTTCCTCGTTGTATGGCAATACTAATCCGTTGTGCGAGAAAGCCGCCAGCTCTTCGGTCACCAGTGGCTTCGACCAGGCGCTTGGAGAGCTCATTCATTAATTTAAGCGCATTAGGACCCCACGAACCCAGGGTCTCGACTCCGAAAGGCACAAAAGTGTATTCCGAGCCGAGACCGCGATATTTCGTAATTTTTCTTTTCTCGGCCGCCTCCGCCGCAGCGCCTGCCTTGTGTGTAGTTCCCTGGAGATGAGACGGGGCCAGCGTATCGGCGCAAGTAGCGTCCCAAACCAACGCCCGTCCCATGCTCCACGGAATCAGGGTCATGCCGTCCGGTCTCTTACCATCGTCTCTCGAAATACCTAAAATAAATTATATTTTTGACTAGTAAGAGTTTGTTGCAGTATCTTTGCTTTGATTTGATACACGGTTGACTTTCGCTCGCCGCGCCTACATATCGATGTAAAACCCATAGCCCGGATATGCACTATTCAAACCCGTATACTCCGGGTCAAACCTGGAGGGTTGGCAGCTCTAGGCACACCCTGGACACTCCATACAAATTTCGCGTCGTTTACTATTACATAAACAACGGTGTCTGTGCAGAGCGTGAATGAGCGTGTGTGCGTGCGGCGCCATACAATCTGTTCCAGCCCCCTTACCACCAACTCTTATTGCCATTCAATAACTGAATGGAATGTATGAATAAGCAATCTATTCAATTATTGAATCGCAATAAGAGATGGTGGTAAGGGGGCAGATTTGTCTCAGAGGGGAGGTGAGGGGAGGTGAGGTGGACACGAGAGAGCGGCAGGGAGTGGCCATACTGTACGTAGTACTATTACTTATACTGTGCTAGAGGCTTAGTGCGAGGCATTCCATTCCGCGGCCGTGTAAATTAAATTTAAACATTGCCAGACAAATTACAAAGCGCCATCTAGCCCCAAAGTAAGCGAGGCTTGTGTTATGGGTACTAGACAACTGATAAACATACGTAAATATATATATATATATATATATATATATATATTTACGTATATATATATATATATATATATATTTTTGTTAATACATACTTACGATACATAGAAAACACCCAGACTAAGACAAACAGACATGTTCATGCACACAAAATGTTTGTCCTATGTGGGAATCAAACCCACGGGCGTTGGTGTGGAAGCCGCGACATTGACCGCTACGCCACCAAGCTCGCCGTGAATCTAAACGACCCAAAATTGATCCTAAACGGCCCAGTCTCGCGCACCTTTCGCATCAAAAGGATACACCACGAGCACGTGACTGACTCCAAGATAATATTAAACCACTTATACGACGTGGTATAAACTGATAACCTATAGTTTATTAGATAAACCATGCGTAAAATGGGCATGTCTTTGAGATAAGGAAAATGTTATATAATAAATTGTACATGAATCCCACTTGTACTGTGCCCCACTTAGCTACAATTATTACGTCATTCCAGTATGACGTCACCGTTTATTTTTTACTCTTGTCTTTAAATTAGTAGTAAACAGGTTTCATTGCGTATATAGGGTTCCGTACCCGAAAGGTAAAACGGACCCTATTACCACAGTATAAGTAATAGTACTACGTACAGTATGGCTCTCCCTGCCGCTCTCTCGTATCGACTTCACCTCCCCTCTGAGACAAATCTGGAACAGTTTGTATGGCGCCGCACGCACACACGCTCATTCACGCTCTGTACAGACGTCATTGTTTATGTAGTAGTTACCGACGCTACATTTGTATGGAGTGGCCGGGGTGTGCTATTACTAAGACTCCGGTGTCCCTCCGTCCGACTGTCACCAGACTGTATCTCATGAACCGTGATAGTTAGACAGTTGAAATTTTCACAGATGATGTATTTCTGTTGCCGCTATAACAACAAATACTAAAAAACAGAGTAAAATAAATATATACTCCCAAAGCCCAAAAAAATCGCGTTTGCTGTAGCAAACGTGGTTTTTTTTGCTCGTTTTTGATAACAGCAACAGGTAGATGCTTGAAATACTCGTACATCACATAATATTTAGTTTTATATTAACTTTAAAAATAATAATGAAATAAAAATAAAACTAATATTTAGGGGGGGCCCCCATACAGCAAGACTGATTTTGTTTGCCGTTTTTTTTTATAGATAATGGTACGGAACCCTTCGTGCGCGAGACCAATTCGCACTTGGCCCGTTTTTGTATTTATTTTAACTCACTTACACGCAGAGATGTGCCTTGCTTTGTGTGCTATTTAAATCTATGTATTTTTTAGAATTTGTTAGCTTTTCCTCGCGCCTTTGCTCGTGCTGTCATTATTTTAAAGTCATTGATCCTTTAACGTGTTCATAGATTATATTTGGTATATATTTGGTATCTTTTTTTATCCAACTCCAAAAAAACAGTAGGTAATCAATTAACCTGTTTTTTTTTAACGTTTATTGATTTAGAAACCGATTTGAAAAAAAAAACTTTTTTTATTTGAAAGAGTATACTTCCAGATTGGTCCCATATTTTTTTCATCATCATCAGCCCGTATCTACATACATAAATGTAGAATAATGTTTGCAGACGTTTTTTTTTCGTTAAAATTATTATTTTATATAAGAAGGGGGCAAACGAACATGTGGCTCACCTGGTGCAAAGCAATCACCACGCCCCATGAAGAGCAGCAACACCAAGGGGTCGCCGATCCTCCAGCTTTTTAAGAGAAATATAGACTCTGTTCTTGAAGGCTCCCATGTCATAATTGTTCGGAAATACTGCTGAGGGAAGTTGATAACACAGTCTCACCGTTCGTAGTACAAAATGTGTTAGGAAACTGTTATCAAGATGATATGGATGGAATTTTAATTTATGTCGAGTTATGCGATAGTGGAACTCAGTGGCAGGTGTCAAAACAAACAGCGCATCCGAGCTATATGTATATAGAGCGCAAATAGACGCTACATCTCTGCGTGTAGAGAGAATTCAGTCGATCCAAGATCATTGGGTCATTAACGATTCGTACTGCTCTTCGTTGTATGCGGTCAAATGGAGCTAGCAAGTACTGGGGCGTATCGGCCTTGAGGTGCGAATAGTATTCCATTCGGTAATCATGTATTGATTAGGCAATGTCGTGTGTAAAAAAAAAGAATAAAAAAAAAGATTTAAAGTAGGGTTATTATGGTGATGGTTATATGGCAAAGAACCCCATCACCATATAAATGCAAAAGGAAATTACTATACACGAACAAGTTATATAAACAGAAGTTGGAGAGTGCTCACGGATATGTCTCTCGAAGGTTGCACTGGACCTTTACGTCAAGGACCTCTTGGATGCTCGATTCAGGGTTGCTGGGCTTGTACGTTCTCAATAAAAAAAACAGAGTTACAAATTACATTATTTATTCAATAATGGGATAAGTCCGCACTACCGGGACGCGGAGACGATACGCGCGCACTGATTCTACTTGGCCATAGCAAAAAAAGACGAAACGTGTGTGCACACTTACGTGGAGCCGCTGGAAGAGGGGAAGGTGGAACTCCTTGGCATCGTCGCGTGCAGATATCGCACGTGACACGATTGGTACTTCCAAACCAATCGACCTTCGGAGAAACTAACCGAGGGTCGTCGTCGCTTAATAGCACCACGCCATCGCGTGACACCGGGAAGGGTCGGAACGGAAATATGCCCGCCACCGACTGTTATATGACGATTGTATTAACTGCCGTCCAAAGATATGTCCTGTTTCAAGGACCAGAGCCAGGATGTCTTCCGATCCAATTCCTCTAACCACTTATTACATTTTCTTTGTTCCACTTACATGATCACGTCCGAGTTCAATCTGACAGTCTGTGTATCATGTTGCCAGTCCTTAAGTCACAACACATAAAAAGGAACCATAGATATGATGGTCTATATAAAACGCGATAATTGGTACATAAATTATTGTTACAATTTCGTCGACCACCTTTTAATGTGTGATGACAATCTCGGCTCGCTAAGTGTCTACACATTATCAACTCAACCAAGATCACGAGAGAATCGATCAAGAATATAATTACTCATTAACGACTACATTGCGTAGTGGAAAATATAGCAACACTGTCGCCGCACTAAAACGCCGCGCGAATAATGGTGACACATGTCAGTGACATGTGACAGTGACAATACCGTCTTGTAAATAAACCCTAATTACAGCAATGCGATACCAATTATATGATAAATATAATTGTACGCTACAATACCCCTCCTCCACGGAAGAGGATTACCCGTAATCCGGCACAGCCGGGGTAACCGGAAAAATTTGACTACCACTATACTAATACTATTGGAGAGGTTTCATATCGGAACCACTAACCTATCTAGAATTAACGGTATATCTAAGATCCTAAAGCTACATGACTGCATTGGTTAGCTAGGCCAATGAGTAACCTACATACTAATAATAATGCAAAGTAAGAGTAATGACTCTTTTAATATCCACAACAAGTCGCGAGCCCTGTTGGGATGTGAATATGAACAGTCGCTGGTGTGCGTACTGTATTATATCCCACAACGTGCCTCCTATCAGAAAGAATCTGATGTGACGGAATGCAAGGATTCTTCATACTGAAGTGACTGCAACAGGCAATTACCTATTAGAGTCATCTCAATAAGAAGAACAAAAAAAAATTTAAGACAAAGGTCAGAAAAAATTAGTTAGGAAAAAAAACTTAATTTCAATTGTTTTGCAACCGGAAATGGTAGAAAACCTACGAAACAAGCGTTTTCCCACTAGACAAGATCCATGGGTACCCAAACAATACAAAGATTGTTGAAATAAAACAAAAAGTGTGATATCACAAAAAAATTGAAAACACAGTTTTCGATATTCTGACTAAAGTATTGATCCTAAATTGATCAGAAAAACGGATTTAGAATCCTTGCCATGTGTAGTTACATAAGCAAAAGCAAAAAAGTCAATTATAAGAAAAAAAATTTCATCGGTGAAAAAAAATTTTTCCTCGTTGAACAAAAAATTCTATCTTTCAAACTTATTTTCCATGAATATGAGTAAAGTTGAAGATAAATCCAAAAATAAACATTGTCAATGTGGACCTATACCTATGCAGGTACAAAAATAATAAAGGTGTAATGACAATATAGATACATAGGGTAACAACACCAGTATAGGGACACATCTATGTTACACACCTTATGGCGTTTTTATAATGTCCTTGACATGATATTTACCTATAGAACCTGTATTGAAGTCCTCCAACTGATAAACAACATCAGATAGTTTGTCAACAATTTTGCGTTTGACAGACTGTGATGCCAGTTTAGCACAGAAGAACTTGGCTGCGTTTGACTGACAAAGTTTCTCATCCACATAATATCACCAACGCTTAACCAGAGCTCTAGGCGGCGCAGGCTATACTTGTGAACGATCTGTTTGTATGCAACACGTTGGAAAATATCTGTAAGTTCATATAAGGCTTAAGCTTTATTATGCCTAGTAGCGAGTTGAAGATTGTCTAACGAATCTGGTGCCACACCATGTATGCAGTTCACCATCCGCGACTATCTCATGACCTTTAGCCAAAAAGTATGGTGTACAACTAGTAGTAATGTTAACAGAAATGTCCAAAAATAATTGAATTTGAGGTATTATTGTGTATCCTCTGTGAACTAAAAAAAACTATTATTTCTTTAACAAACTATTGGGTAAAGGTTCACAAGCCTCACACAAAGACTGTGAATTAGTTAAATTTAAAAAATTTAAAATTCCAAAATCATGAATAAAATCCATATCCTAAAATAATATCCATAGTAATATGCGGAACGATAAAAAATGAAATGCTAAAAATCGACCCTTGAAATTAACTGGTAAAGTCAATATGCCTACTACCTTAACTTCAGAACCGTTAGCGCACTTCGCTCCCATATTTACTTATTATTGCATATTAACTATTTAGATTTCAAGTCTGCAAGAAAATGAACAAAGTCGCGGATTGTCCTATAGTAATCTAAGGCATTACCGCTTAATAAGTCTGAAAAACACCGGAGTATCTTCTGCTCGGGCAATTCCCTACTACGCATGTAATCGTCAATACGCAAGAAGAAATCCGTAACATTTGAGTCACCTGTGTATTTAAGGTTTAACGACCGGAGATTGTCATCACGGGTTACAAACAATACTTTGTCTGAAAGGTATTCAGAACGTGATGGACCAACAGTATCCTCACTGTGCTCCGGTGGCGTTTCATATTCAGTATTATTCTTATTTTTACTCCTAAAAGTTACGTTGGGATGGGCTTCACCCGGTACCTTAGAACTATCACTGTTTCCATCTGCCATCTTGGAGAAATGTAAATACAAACACCTAAATACTTATACTAACAATAATATCAACTATTGAATTAGTTTATTCAAGTTTGTGAGCAGTATGCATACAGAAACAAAATTAATACATAGTACTAACATTTGTTTAAAGTCAATGACCTTAACACGCAGTATGTAAACAAAGTTAGTCAAAAATTATGTGTTTAAATGATGAACGACCATAACATAACATGATAATTAAGAAATATAGTACTTGTACACACTTCTTATCACTAAATAGACCTGTATTAACTGTTCATACAATCACAAACCGATATTGCAATTAAAATTATAGGTTAAGTATGGCAGATTTCAACAAGAAACAAAATAGTGATATATTTACCAAAAAATATGTAAATAGTAGCTGACAACGGTTGAAATACATCCCACTAATAGCATAAAACTTTACAATAGCACAAATAACATCAAGTATTTGACCAAACAAAAAAATAATGAAATTTAACTTTTGTAACAAAATTTACCGTTCACAAACCAAGCAACCATGAACATTTGAGTTAATTTAACAAGTTTTAAAAGTTAATTATATAGTTCGGGCGCCATTGTCGTGTGTAAAAAAAAAGAATAAAAAAAAAGATTTAAAGTAGGGTTATTATGGTGATGGTTATATGGCAAAGAACCCCATCACCATATAAATGCAAAAGGAAATTACTATACACGAACAAGTTATATAAACAGAAGTTGGAGAGTGCTCACGGATATGTCTCTCGAAGGTTGCACTGGACCTTTACGTCAAGGACCTCTTGGATGCTCGATTCAGGGTTGCTGGGCTTGTACGTTCTCAATAAAAAAAACAGAGTTACAAATTACATTATTTATTCAATAATGGGATAAGTCCGCACTACCGGGACGCGGAGACGATACGCGCGCACTGATTCTACTTGGCCATAGCAAAAAAAGACGAAACGTGTGTGCACACTTACGTGGAGCCGCTGGAAGAGGGGAAGGTGGAACTCCTTGGCATCGTCGCGTGCAGATATCGCACGTGACACGATTGGTACTTCCAAACCAATCGACCTTCGGAGAAACTAACCGAGGGTCGTCGTCGCTTAATAGCACCACGCCATCGCGTGACACCGGGAAGGGTCGGAACGGAAATATGCCCGCCACCGACTGTTATATGACGATTGTATTAACTGCCGTCCAAAGATATGTCCTGTTTCAAGGACCAGAGCCAGGATGTCTTCCGATCCAATTCCTCTAACCACTTATTACATTTTCTTTGTTCCACTTACATGATCACGTCCGAGTTCAATCTGACAGTCTGTGTATCATGTTGCCAGTCCTTAAGTCACAACACATAAAAAGGAACCATAGATATGATGGTCTATATAAAACGCGATAATTGGTACATAAATTATTGTTACAATTTCGTCGACCACCTTTTAATGTGTGATGACAATCTCGGCTCGCTAAGTGTCTACACATTATCAACTCAACCAAGATCACGAGAGAATCGATCAAGAATATAATTACTCATTAACGACTACATTGCGTAGTGGAAAATATAGCAACACTGTCGCCGCACTAAAACGCCGCGCGAATAATGGTGACACATGTCAGTGACATGTGACAGTGACAATACCGTCTTGTAAATAAACCCTAATTACAGCAATGCGATACCAATTATATGATAAATATAATTGTACGCTACAGCAATTAGGTTGTGTATATTAGGAAATATTTTTTGTGCAAATCCCCTTTGGAGCGCATTCAGTTAATCTTTTTGGGGTGCAAGTGGTTCATCAACATCTTTGAACCTAAGCCATCTTCACCTGCACGCGGTGCACCCTGCTGACTGACAAACGAAGGTCTGGCGAAAAGAGAGGTAGGGAGCGTAATTGTAAGCTACCCAACTGTGGAATGTACCTCCACCTCACAGAATACCGCAGCCAAATAACAATTCCCTTGAGGATTGTGTTCCTGCGAGTGAGTGAGGTCACCAGAAAGGAAGGAGATGCTGCGATGTCAGCGGGGGTGGCGGCGCGCGAGCAATATTTTATGTTGCGATCGTTAATATGACTACTGTAACCGCTTCACATCAGGCGGGCCGTATGCTTGTCTGTCACTCGACGTAGTCTAAAAAAAAAAAAAATCTTAGATCACTCATCACATGGTTTTCACGTAGCCAGGATTAACAGCGGTGACCCCTAAAATAATGAAGTCCATACCAGCGGCAATAAGTCCACGGCTGCCTTAGAACTAACAAGGAATTTAATAAGAAAAAAGACGTGTGGCACTCGGGGACTGCCGCGGTAAAGCTATTATTTATTATTAAATAAATAAAACGAGTTTCGTAGAGTCGTACAACACGTCTAATCATGTGTCATGTGTCATGTTCGGGGTACTGCTATAATGCCATATGACGCGGTACGATATGTCATGCCATATGGCAGTACGTTTCAAAGTACTGTTTTGCGCATGTCTAGTCGAAGACTGCCGAACTGAAACGACGTTAGACGATGACGTGGGGAGCGTGAGGTTTTTTCGTTACGGAATTTCTGGATTCGGTCCCCGCGCTCAAGGCCCGCGATAGAAGCTATGCAATAGTTAAAAAATTTTTAGGTGTAACAAGCTTTTGTAATTTGACTTCCCTTCATAGCAATGTGAGAGACAGCAATATGACAAATAAGGCATTAAAAGATTAAAGAGATGGCTAGTCAAGTGAAGCTCAACTGCCGTGCATCACGGATTTATATACTTATATATATATTTTTCTTGTTTCCTTTCAGATCCACCAAGTCAACCGGCAATTCTTGTCAGGGGGACAAGTCATCGAGAACCAGAACCCACTACGTACCACTGAAGGAAATTATTCAGAGGTAGTTGACGCTTTATTGCAAGTTGAAAAAACTAAAAAGAACGCAGAACACGAGGAGGGCTTCGAATGGTTACTCTCAAGTTTAGATGACATTATTCAAAAAGACACAACAGACCTGAACCTACTTGAATTCAACGAAATACACGAAGTATACGAAAACGGAATAGAAAATATTGAACCTAACTTTAATTATGAGTCTATACAAAACGAAACATCAAATCCGATAGAGGAATTTACTAATCAAAATCATTTGAACGCAGAAAATGACATAGTTGATATAAGCAATGAAGTTATAACTCAAATACAAAATGAATTATTCTATTATCCAACACCGCCTTACTCAGAGAATATGTCCAGCCCGCTATCAGATACACAATCTTTCAGACCAAATTCTGAATACACGTTATCTCCTGAAAGATCTTCACCCATATGTAACAGTGATAATGAGCTATTCCAAGATATTAACCCGGAAATTGACAATGATTACCCAGTCTTTGTATCCAATACTGATGTTAAGAAACGAGATCGTATATCTTCAACTTCGAATTCCAAATGGCATTTGAAACAGTATAAGGATTTGCAGAAAGAGATATCAAACAGTTTTAGTAAAAAGGAGTGTTGTAAGACAGATAGGAAATGTTGCAAGGAGATATATCATGAGCATTTGGAAAAGTTGAAGAAGGAAGAGAAGATGAATTTGTGCTTCAAAGTCGGTAATTTGAATTTGAAGGACACTTACGGGTAAGTAAATAACATAATAAGCTATTTGACCAACATTTTTTTCGGTTTGATATGTAGGGACGTCTCAATAATATAACATAGGTGAAAGAATTACTTCGATAGCACAAAAATATGTCGACGTATGTTAATTTGAAACGAAAAGCTACTGAGTTATGATATCACAGGTTTGTATTTTGTATGCATGCAATAATTGCATACTTTTAAAATGGACTTTCCCGCCAAACTTTGATCGACCCTAAAATAAGGCGGACGGAAGATCTTCTCCTTCTTCCGTGCCTAAGTCCCATGTCTTTTGGGGTCGGCCCTCCTAATCTTATTGTGGCATTCCGATGATGTCTGCGTCATATCAGGGTGTAGTCCGATCGTCCTCATATCGTTCTGCACTGTTCTGGCCCAGGTGGTCGGGGTCGACCGCGTCCTTGTTTCGGCTCTTCTATCTCCATTACCTTTCTAATCATGTGTTCTTTATCGCGGCGCATGACATGACCGTACCATCGTAGTCGGTTCTCAATTAATTTCTCGGATATTTCTGCAACCTTAAATGAAAGTTTACAGATCTTTTTGTGATTAGTTTTGTGTATTTTACGATATTGTTAAATAATTTATACAATTCTTGAACATTGTCAAATAGCCTATTGAGTGGAGCGAGCGGAACGCATATTTACGCTGAAAAGTCATTCTTGAAAATGAATACGCTCCAAAACTTCTGAACCGATTTTCATGAAACCTGTGACAATTAAAGTTTTGTGTTGAAAAAACTTGAGATCGATCATGTCCTTGATAAAACAGATTAATATTATATAGACACAACTTTTAACCACCTGTTCAAATGAAAATGTTTGTGTACGAGACACAAACATCTTCATTTGAACAGGTGGTTTCCAAAACAAAAAAAAAAAACAATTTGACGACGACAGCAGACTTTACGTAATTTGCCAATAGCATAAAAAATAATCATAATGATACTTCAATAGGAAAGATTCAGCTGTTCACATTTTGTGAAAATAAAATTATCTTAGATGAAAGAAAGAATTCAAATACGAGATGCATCCCACATACATAACCCTTATACGAAAAGGTTTTAAGCTACTCTACTGCGGGTATGATGTGTCGTCGACGGGTTTGCCGTCAACGAAACGAGACCGTTTATCCTCAACGTTAAACTAGTTTAAAAAACAATCTAATTTTCGACTAGTTTACGTCGTCGACTAGTGGTGGGTGAGTCGTTGACGATTTTACAGTCGACGCAACGAGACCGTTTTCCGTCGACGATGAAATAGTTAAAAACAAAAACAGTCTAATTTTCGACTAGTTTACGTCGTCGTCGATAAGACTATTTCTTCACATAAACGATTGGTAAACGTAAACGAACGAAAATCTCATTTGTCAAGTCACTAGACGAGACGAGACGATCGCGACGCGACGCAACGCACTCGTCAACCAGTCGAAGAATAAACTAGT
Source organism: Hypsopygia costalis (assembly GCA_937001555.2). NCBI lineage: Eukaryota > Metazoa > Arthropoda > Insecta > Lepidoptera > Pyralidae > Hypsopygia > Hypsopygia costalis. The sequence continues at coordinate 6,255,991 of OW443355.2, forward strand.
TTATCTGTGAACTGTAAACTAGTTTAATCGTTCACGCACAAAAAACTGTTTAAAAAAACGGTTCGTTTATTCAACGCCTATCTCTAGTTGGCGGAGGCTAGTGTTTTCAAGCCGCCTAGAGGCCACTGACTTAGCTTAACGTCTCATCTAATAACAACAGCCGGGACCGATGGCTTAACGTGCCCTCCGAAACACGAAGAAGCTCGGAATAACTAAACTCGTGGAGAAACTACGGCTGACATTGCTTAACTTGCGTGTTCAATTAGACGGAGCTCGTCGACGTCCTAAAACATCATCTTCAGGTCATTTTAGTCTCCACTACAGGAGCACGACCCTCTCTCGTCCGTCCCAGACAGAAAAAGGATTTGGCCTACACTCCCCATGCTGGCCAGACGGTTTGGGGAGGCCTGATCGATGTTTTATAATGTATTTCCCTTAGGCGCCTTTTACGACATCCACGTGAAGAGACGGAGTGATTCTATTCTCTAGTCTGCCGAAAACCACACGGCCAATTTGTTTTTTTTTTATAAAAAGAGCAAATTGAAAATGAATAATTTAGCGTTTAATAGCGTCTGGGTATAAAACACCCATCGCACAGCCACATTCTTGGAGTTTAATCAACTTTACCCAATCAAGCGTGTCGTGCGTAGAATAAATAGGCTGTCGAATTGTGTAATAGTTATTTTTAACTGAGTTAAGAACCTCCGAAGGTTTGAGATTGGTACCCGACTTGATCATCATTGTCATTTGGACGAGCTCGGTGTTCTAATGGTTAGCAATGGTCACTGTGACTCCGCGGGTTCGATCCCCGCTCTAGGTAAATATCTGTGTGCACAAACCAGTCTGTTTGTTTTAATCTTGGTGTTTTCTAAGTATTTACAAAAAAAAAATGTATTTAAGTATTTTATCGGTTATTTATTTATTTATTTATTTAAAATCTTTATTGACCACAAATTATTAATAAGGGTACAAAAGGCGGACTTAATGCTAAAAGCATAAAGGTTATCTAGTACCCATACTACAAGCTTTGCTTAATTTGGGACTAGATGGCGGTGTGTAAATTGTCCAGGAATATTTATATTTATTGTTATTTAGGATAAGCCGGCTGGTCGAATGGATAGCAATGGCCACTGTGACTCCGAGGTCGCGGGTTCGATCCCCGCTCAAGATAAACATGGGATTTTTTGCTAACATTTGAACGCGTTAATTTTTACAAGCCGACCAAATTGAGAAAAAGTTTCCTATTATGAATTTACCAGACGCGTGTTACATATCCAAATTAGCCGGGTTGCTCACTTCAAAATGTGAGCAAGTAAGCCACATAATTTTGATATGTAACACGCGTCTTATAAATTCACAACATTAGAGTTCTATTTGGGCGGTTTGTTTACGTTGACATGATCGCGAACAAAAAACTAGTACTAACTACTCGGTAGAGTAATCTAATCTAAAACTTTTTTCAATGACTGTTTTCGATCTTTGAACGTATAATACATACAAAACATATACATTTGACCTCGTGGGATGTCATAATCTCCTGAGCCTGTTGTATGAAGCAGATTGGACTTTGTCGATATAGGGAAAGTCCAAAATGGATATTTTTTTATATAAACTCGTAATATGTCTGAAGTTTTTGACGTATAACGTGTTATAAATCGATGAACGCCGGCTCACGAAAAAGCATGACTCATTGTCACGTTCCGCCTGAGCCGAGCGTGCAAGCGAGAGCACGGAACAAGCGTTAGAGAGGCACTGCTACTAGCGAGGTAGGGTTGCCACATAGAAACTTATTAAATCCGGGACAATTCTAGGACAACGGTGTCGGCTCATGGCCATAGTAAAAAGTATCTTGTTTTTATTTATATTTTCAAAGGATTTATATTTGTATTTGAAAAGGAAAATACCATTTATTTTCAAATACTTACTTTTACTTGATAGGTATCTACATACTTAGTAGGTAATTAATGCCAGTTATAAATTTTAAAGTTAAAAACTAGTAGGTTTTCTGAATCCGGGACAATAAGGTCTAATTACTGGACACGGGACAAGATGCAAAATTCCGGGACAATCCCGGATTTCCCGGCCATCTGGCAAGCCTAGCGAGGTAATGCTGCTAGCGTCTTGGGAACGATGCCACATGGGCCAAACTTTATACTTTTATTTTAGTCTTATTTTAGTATTACTTAATTTTAGGTACTTTATTAATTTTATAGCTGTATGTATTGTTTATAGCTTATGTTTATTAGAATAAACATTTGAAAATAAAAAAATACATACAGGTTAGGAACTTTCGAGAGTACACCTACTCTGTATCGAAAGCTGTATGTATCGAGACCTACTCTCGTACACCAACTCTCGAATGCTCCTAAGCTGTATGTATTTTTTTTAGCTTATTATTAGTCTACATTTTTAGCTTATATTTAATGGATAGATTTAATTTATATCTTTGCTGTCTTTCCAGGGTCCTACATCACATAATGCTGAGCCTCTCCCAGGGTTCAGAGCTGGAGGACTACCAACAGTCACTCTTCGCTCTCATCTGCGAGAAGATTCTATCTCAGATACCTTCTGTATTTGTTGGTCAATTCGGTAAGTCAAGATTTTTTGGGACACTCAATGTACATACAGACATGATGTATGAGCATGAGTATGTGTCGTTTTTAAACGTATTTATTATAACACGTTTTTTTTATATACTATGTCGGGTGGCAGACAAGCATATGTCCCGCCTGATGTGGAGCGGTTACCGTAGCCATATTAACGCTCGCTACATAAAATATCTTTTGCGCGCCGCTGCCCTCGCTGCCGACTATTCATCTCCTTCCATTCTGGTGACCTCACTCACTCGCAGAAACACTACAACCATCAAGGGAATTGTTATTTGGCTGCGGTATTTGTGAGCTGGAGATACATTCCCCAGTCGGGTAGCTGACAGTTACGCTTCCTACCTCTCTTTTCGCCAGAGCTTTTTTTAGTCAGCATGGTGTACCGCGTGCAGGTGGCTTAGGTTCCAAGATATTGATGAGCCACTTACACCCCATCCTATTACACGTATTTATTATAATATTAAAATTTCCTTAAATGGATTTCTAGATAATGTTTCGGACTTCAGAATAAATTAAAGAAACCGGTCGAGTGCTCTTCCAACTGAGCTACCAGGAAGGTTTGTGTTGGTGACGAATTTTTGCATTGTATATTTTACTGCGTGAATCATAGTGTGGCGCCATCTACCTATTAAGTATTACTACTAAACAAGGCATAGCAGTCCATCATTGCAGATGAAATTCGGCTATTTTTGTATAACACCAATCCCACCTTAGCAGGGGAGGTGAATTTTTAGATTTTTTAAATTAAATATAAAAAAAATTAAAGACCGCGGAACAAGCGATAGAGAGGCACCATCGGCCTAAGCGTTCGGCTTGTGACGCATCTATCACTCTTCCACTCCATCGGCTGATGTTTTCTTAAGACGTTATCACGTAAAATTATCGTCCGTAAACCAACTTTACAGACAACCAATTGTTTTTTCAGGCCTGAATCTGCTCAAGGCTTCAGCGCTCCGCTGTTACCGTCGACCTCTGTTCACCCGTTCGCTCGTACAATGCATCCGCACGGCGATTGCGAATCAACCTTCGCTCGTTGAGAATAAGGACTGCGTATTTCACGAGGTAAATATAGTAGACGTGATAAGGTCATATAAATCGAAGTACACCGCCTGCACGCACGACTCATTGTCACGTTCCGCCTGAGCCGAGCGTGCAAGCGAAAGCGCGCCTTGTGATGCATCTATCTCTCTTCCATTCTATCGACCGATGTTTTCTTATGACTGAAAATAATTATCACTAAATTATCGTCGTAAACCGACTATAATAATAAATATATATGAAGGGCAAACGAGCATGTGGGTCACCTGGTGGAAAACAATCACCACTGCCATTGGAGATCAGCAACACCAAACGGTGGCCGTTTTAAGGGAAATAAAGACTCTATTTTTGACCAATTTTTGCAGCCAAAAATGTTTCGGAGTTTAGGTTTACCTAGTCTTACCTAGAAGCGTCTAGATTTGGAGGATCGATTACAACACATAGGTAAACAACTTGACTACAAAAGTCCCCCTAAACTGATTTTGACTAAAGACGTTGGTCCAAAACATTTTTGTCTGATTTTTTCGGTCTAAATTGGTTTTGACCGGTTATAACTATATATATTATAACAATAGTCTGTATATATATATGTAATTTTTAACTCAGGTGGATATCCAAGGCGACACGCTGCTCCACGCGTGCGCCCGCGTCGGAGACGCCTGTGCTGAAGTGTTGAGCGAGCTGGTCCGCAGACCAGAAGGTCAACATTTGCCACTCTTCAGGCTGAACCACGTCAATGCTGATGGTATGTATCTCTCACAAATTTTGATGCAAACTCTTTTTTATGTATTTTGGATTTAGATTAATTTATTTGCTTAATTACGATGACCTTAGAAATCATTTTTTTGTGACTCCAACTATTGTGTTCATATTGTCTTGTTGTGTTATATTTTCCACTAGCTCTCCATAATACAAGCTTTGCTTAGTTCGAAACTAGATGGCGTTGTGTAATATGTCAAGGAAGATTTATTTTTGTGACGAGCTCGGTGGTCGAATGGTTAGCAATGGCCACTTTGACTCCGAGGTCGTGGGTTCGATTCCCGCACAAGTCAAACATTTGTGTGCATGAACATGTCTGTTTGTCTTGGTCTGGGTGTTTTCTATGTATTATAAGTATATATTTACAAAAAAAAATGTATTTTAGTACATTTATCAGTTGTCTAGTACCCATAACACAAGCTTTACGCTTAATTTGGGACTAGATGGCGCTGTGTAAATTGTCCAGAAATATTTATTTATTAGTCCGAAAAGAAATAAAATTTCATCATTGCTATATAGGTATGCAATAAACGGAAATAGGAGCTCCGCGTCCTATTTCCGATGACATGACACAAGGAAACCCTAACCTAACCAAAAATCAACTCAAATCTAATCAAAACATGTTCTATAGATGGTGTGAATGTGTACTAATAAAAGTATCATTAGAAATCAATCTCTTTTTTTGGTGTTAAAACGGGGGTTGGAAGTTTGTATGAAAGTCCTATGTTTTTGAAGTAAGAGACTTGAAATTTAAAATGTATGCTCTATAGATGGTGTGAAGGAGTACTAATAATGTATCTTTAGAAATCAATCTCTTTTTGGTGTTAAAACGGGTGTTGGAAATTTGTATGAAAGTCCTATGTTTTTGAAGTAAGAGACTTGAAATTTAAAATGTATGCTCTATAGATGGTGTGAAGGAGTACTAATAATGTATCTTTAGAAATCAATCTCTTTTTGGTGTTAAAACGGGTGTTGGAAATTTGTATGAAAGTCCTATGTTTTTGAAGTAAGAGACTTGAAATTTAAAATGTATGCTCTATAGATGGTGTGAAGGTGTACTAATAATGTATCTTTAGAAATCAATCTCTTTTTGGTGTTAAAACGGGTGTTGGAAATTTGTATGAAAGTCCTATGTTTTTGAAGTAAGAGACTTGAAATTTAAAATGTATGCTCTATAGATGGTGTGAAGGTGTACTAATAATGTATCTTTAGAAATCAATCTCTTTTTGGTGTTAAAACGGGTGTTGGAAATTTGTATGAAAGTCCTATGTTTTTGAAGTAAGACACTAGAAATTTAAAATGTATGCTCTATAGATGGTGTGAAGGTGTACTAATAATGTATCTTTAGAAATCAATCTCTTTTTGGTGTTAAAACGGGTGTTGGAAATTTGTATGAAAGTCCTATGTTTTTGAAGTAAGAGACTTGAAATTTAAAATGTATGCTCTATAGATGGTGTGAAGGTGTACTAATAATGTATCTTTAGAAATCAATCTCTTTTTGGTGTTAAATTGTATGAAAGTCCTATGTTTTTGAAGTAAGAGACTTGAAATTTAAAATGTATGCTCTATAGATGGTGTGAAGGTGTACTAATAATGTATCTTTAGAAATCAATCTCTTTTTGGTGTTAAAACGGGTGTTGGAAATTTGTATGAAAGTCCTATGTTTTTGAAGTAAGAGACTTGAAATTTAAAATGTATGCTCTATAGATGGTGTGAAGGTGTACTAATAATGTATCTTTAGAAATCAATCTCTTTTTGGTGTTAAAACGGGTGTTGGAAATTTGTATGAAAGTCCTAACATTGACCAAGTATCGGTCAGTATGTATGTTCACCGTTCGTGTTATAAAATGTCTTAGGAAACGTACTGTAGTATATCGTCAATTATCAAGATGATATGGATGGAATTTTAACTGCATTCATCAGGCGGGCCGTATGCTTGTTTGTCATATTAGTAGTATAAAAAAAGAGGTTCTTCGACGTTATATGCATTCGAATAAGGGGTGCAAGTGGTTCATCAACATCTTTGAACCAAAGCCAACTTCGTGCACATGGTGCACCTGCTGACTGACAAACGAAGCTCTGGCGAAAAGAGAGGTAGGCAGCGTAATTATAAGCTACCCGACTGGGGAATGTATATAACAATTATATATAATATATAACAATTCCCTTGAGGGTTGTTGTGTTCCCGCGAGTGAGTGAGGTCACCAGAAAGGAAGGAGTTGCTGCGGTGGCAGCGGGGGCGTTGATATGGCTATGGTAACTGCTTCACATCAGGCGGACCGTATGCTTGTCTGCCACCCGACGTAGTATAAAAAATAAGTAAAAATATATCTATACTCACATGTCACCATGCCATTTATAACTTGCAAAAATGTATGTCGTTGTATGGAAACTAGTTCTATAATGATATTCGAATGACCGGTTATACAGCTACCTTGTGAATGTTAATGAATAAACAAAACAGGCTTGTATCTTGAATTTTGCCTTTTTTTGACGTGGATTTTGCTTTGGGTGACGTGTAAGCATACAGCCCGCCTGATACCGTAGCCATATAAGCGCTCGCAACTTGAAATATCACCAGCGCATCAACTCCTTCCTTCCTGATCTCACTCACTCGCATAAACACAATAACCCTCAAGAGAATTATTATTTTGCTATATGGCTACAAAGTGCTTACTCTTAAAATACCTACGCATTTATACATGCAGTATGCAAAGAAAGGTAAATAATCTAAAGTGACTAGAAAGCATATTATCTTCAACTTAATTTCAGTAATTGACGAGCTCGGTGGTCGAATGGTTAGGAATGGCTACTTTTACTCCGAGGTCGCTCACTATCACTACATATTATAAAAACAAAGTCGCTTCCCCTGTCTGTCCGTCTCTATGTATGCTTAGTTCTTTAAAAGTACTGAACGGATTTTGATGCGGTTTTTTTAATAGATAGAGTGTTTATTATGGAAGGTTTATATGTATAATACATGCATAACATAGTAGAGAAACACTGATAATTTTCGAGGTTTCCAATGTGATGTCGTAAATAAACACATTTGTTTGCGCTTACATTGCAAACGCTGGCTAAACCCTACGAGATAGATCAAAATAATGTAGTACAGTACTGTTCACCTTAAAATGGTCTACAAAGAGGTCCGCGATGGTATATGTCTATCTCTTAAGGATAACCCACAATAACCGTTTTTTATCCTTTACTTTTTATGAGAAATAATGGCTTATTTACGATGCAATTTTAAGCAATACAGCATTAATCCTTATTCAATTAAGTACCTTAAATACATTGTGCATTTAATATAGATCAATATGGCCTTTTACAGCATGTAATTTAAATGAATATTTTCGAAGATATTACAGATTTAAAATGTAGGGATTTAACGGTTGTGGGCCGGGAGAACCGGGACGCCGCCAGCGGCGGCGCGAGCCTATACCTATCGACTGGATAGGACAATGCGCAAAGACCTTCAGCCCCCTTACCACCATCTCTTATTGCGATTCAATAACTGAATAGAATGCTTATTCATACCAATGAATAAGCGACTCTGGTAAGGGGGCTGTAGCATATTTAGTATCAGCATTGCACCCGTGCGAAGCCGGGGCGGGTCGCTATTATATATATAAATGAATCCCTATTTCCCTCGGTCACGTCATCACAGGTGAACGGCTGGACGGCTGGAAAAAATAAGAAAGTTGTGCAAAAAAAAAAAAAAAATTTAAGTAAACTGAACGACCAATATTAACTTTCTAATGTAACTTTATGTCGTTTGAATGAACTGTCAGTCATTTGACAGATTGCGCGAAACCAATTCCAATTCTTTATTTATATAATTACTAGCTGTTCCCCGCGGCTTCGCCCGCATGGCCCAGGGGAGCTGCCATTGATTTGTGTATATTTATGTGTATAGAGCTATTTAGAAATGAGACAGCGCCATCTAGTGATCTAATGAAAAAAGGACAAATGAATATAAACTTTATTTTTTCCCGTGGGAATAAGATTTTTTCCGGGATTTTGGGGTGTGGGGTGTAAGTGGTTCATCAAGATCTTTGAACCAAAGCCAACTTCACCTGCATGTGGTGCACCCTGCTGACTGACAAACGAAGCTCTGGCGAAAAGAGAGGTAGGGAGCGTAATTGTAAGCTACCCGACTGGGGAATGTACCTCCACCTCACAGAATACCGCAGCCAAATAACAATTCCCTTGAGGGTTGTTGAGTTCCTGCGAGTGAATGAGGTCACCAGAAAGAAGGAGGGAGATGCTGCGTTGGCAGCGGGGTGGCGGCGCGCGAGCAATATTTTATGTTACAAGCGTTAATATGGCTACGGTAACCGCTTCACATCAGGCGGGCCGTATGCTTGTCTGCCACCTGGCGTATTATAAAAAAAAAAGATAAAGAGTAGCCTATGTCACTCTCCAACCTTAAACTATCTCCAAAAAAAAAAACATGCCAATCCGTTAGATACTTTCGACGTGAAAGAAGAACAAACAAACAAACACACTTTCACATTTATAATATTAGTATGAATTTGTATTTGTGTGCAGGCCTGTCAGCACTGCACGTGGCGTGCAGCGAACACAGCCCGACAGCGCCCCGCCTCCACACCGTGCACGTATTACTGGAGCACGCCGGCGCTGACCTCTGGATGGGGGTATGATTATTTATGGCTTTACGGCTCTGGAATCAACATCCTTTAGAGTCCAGTACGTTATTCAGGATTATTTACTTGTTGTTCAGGATAAGAAGAGTGACGACAACGCCCTCCACTTAGCGGTGAAGTCCAAGAGTTGCGACTTGAACATGGTGATGCTGCTGTTCCGGCACGTCGACCGCAAGCTGTGGAAGAAGCTGGCTCACAAGCAAAATATGTGGTAAGGATTTTGACAGGGTATTTGTAACCTGACAGGATATTTAACTATATCGTAAAATACACAAATTGTAGAACAATCAAAAGTAGGGAAATGCAATTTTCCATTTTTTAAATATCTATACTAATACTAGCTACTCAAAAAATAGATAACAACCTATTCTCAGACCTACTGAATATGTATACAAAATTTCATAACAATCGGTCAAGCCGTTTCGGAGGAGTATGGTAACTAACATTGTGACACGAGAATTTTATATATTAGGTTATAAAGCTGAAGAATTTGTTTGTTTGGTTGAACGTGCTTATCTCAGGAACTACTCATTCGAATTGAAAAAATCTTTTAGTGTTAGATAGCCTATTTTTCGATGAAGGCTATATAACATCACTCTACCACCAATAGGAGCGGAGCACCAATGAAAAATGTTGCAAAAATGGGAAAAAAATATTCCTTTTGAGGGCTTCCGTTGCGTGCGCTGAGTAAACGGTTCAAGTTACGCAACAATTATATACGACGGAATTATTCATCTTAAAAAGTTCTAAAAAAATAGTCCGTGACAGCATGTGTCTATCTTTTAAGATTGGCTCACTATAACCTTTCAAATGGTAACCGTACGCTTCACTCTCAACGCTCTGTCACACGCAGACGAAGTAGCGCGAGTCAGCCAGTTAATAATATTTTGGCAAGTTGGCCAAAATGAACTATTTAAATAATATTTATATAATAAATGAATAAATAAATATTGTCAGACAAATTACACAGCGCCATCTAGCCCCTAAGTAAGCTTAGCTTGTGTTATGGGTACTAGACAACTGATAAACATACGTAAATACATTTTTTTTTAAATACATACTTATGATACATAGAAAACACCCAGACCAAGACAAACAGACATGTTCATGCACACAAATGATTGTCATGTGTCGGAATCGAACCCACGAGCGTTGGTGTCGAAGCCGCGTTATTGACCGCTACGCCACCGAGCTCGTCAATGTATGTAATATTATATAATAAGTTTGGTGTTATCAAAAAATAGCCGAATTTCATCTGTAACGATGGACTGCTATACATTGTTTAGTAGTGTAAGTCTTAATAAATAGATGGCGCCACACTGCGACTTCACAGCAGTATATGAAATGAAAAAATTAGCCACCATTACAAACCTTCCTGATAGCTCAGTTGGAAGAGCACTCGACCGGTCATCGAGAGGTCGTGGGTTCAAATCCTACCTAGGCGGGGGCGATGAATTTTCCATTTTTAAAATATTTATAATACATACATACTGCTTGACATTTCTATAGGTTAAATTTACACCGCCGCGGAATGGAATAGAAGCGACTTTTTGCAACGAAATTGTTCAAAGCATAATGAACTTTATGTCAATTGTATAACATATAAACTTGAATACGTGCCAAAAATAGGGGAATTCTCGACAATGCGCGAGGATTCCCCGGAAGACGCGCGACGTTTTTTGGCTCGTATTTACGTACATATAAATTTAATATTTTTTAATTTTATATTACATACAATAGGCTTGTATCCCATTTTTTTCGATTGTCGATTCCATTTTGTTCGTTGCAATAAGTCGCTTCCATTCTATCCCGCGGCAGAGTAAAAATTGAGCCTAACTGTGATATTGTTTTTCTTTCCAGCTTGAAATCTCCACTAGAGTACGCTCGTGAAGCTTCCAGGTCTCCGGTGACTGAGAACCGCCCTCTGGAAGTGCTGGAATTCCTTCGGAAATGTCGTAATTGAGTCGACAGTTGCTTCAATAAATTACCTTTTAAATCGAACAAAATTTGTGTTTCTTTTAAAAACTTTTTTTAACTGAAATGTAATCGGAAGAAGTTATAAAGCAGTTTTAATTATTTTTATCTAAATATGAACATTCGTAAAGCATATTTTAGAGTTTTTTTAAATAACAATTTGTACTTTTACAAATTATGTTATTAGAACTTTTTTTCTGATTTTAATCAGAGTTTAATTTATTAAACTTTAAAATTCAAGTTTAATGTGATTCGATAGAAGCGCCAATATGCGCCTAGTGGCAGAAAATTGAACTTTTATGTGGTGTTTCTTGCGATTTTCATTGGTTGTGTTTAGTAATTACGTTAAAATATAATGAAGTTAGTGTTGAAATAAATCATTCATGTCCAGTACGACACAAAAGAGTAGGGAAAAAGCCTCCATTTTTCCCGTTATTTTATTGGTAAAAATCCTTTTTACATGGTAACCCATAAGCATTTTCATATGCTAAAAGTGTTGCCGTTCCGAATAATTAATATCGTCACTATTCTTTTATGTCGCACTGTGCCACAAATTTTGTCTCTAAAGTCAAATATTTGCGAAATCTGAAAGAGATTTAAGTTACTTTTTTGAAAGGATTTATTTATTTTAAATGTCTCTGTTTTTTTTCGTCGATATCTTCACGGTATGTCTACGTTTTTTATGGAGTGACATACGGGAGGATTAATTCCGGCAATAGAGAAATATTTTTTTTTTATGATTCTTATTAGAGCATAATTATATTCACATAATCCTTATCCTCATAATCCTTACCACATATTAATAAAATGTATACCTAAGTAGTAGTCCACAGATGAGAGATTTCTATGCACATTAATTATTCTCTTCCAGGTTATTGTATTACTATGTGCAAAATATCTGGCTCTGGATACGAGCGTTTTGAGAGTTTGAAAAGTTTACAATGTAACTCTTTCTTAAAAAAAACTATTTTTAGATTAATGAAATGACTCGACTCCAGGGTACTCTTTCGGAAAAGTTTATTATAACTTTGGTATTAATGAAGAAGGGAATATTATTAAATATCAATTTATTCCTGGATTTTTCTCACATATTTTTCCTAATCTATTGATACCCATAATTGCCATTATTCTATGTTACCAAACTACTATTAAAGCGTATTTTTTTATATATACCAAAATGTCATAGAAACAACTATATCTGTCTTCCAATCCTATAATGAATATATCACAACGTTAAGTCAATTACATATATACATTTTTTTTTTAATGAATACATGTCAGAGAATCCCTGAAGTTAATAGCGCCGATATTTTTATTATAAATTCGATTAGTGACAGAAATGAGAAACTATTTAGTTCCATATTCCGCCACTAGTCGCAAAATTCTTACTAAAATGGCGCCAATTGAATATTACATTTAATTTCATAATATGTAGTATCTAAAAACTTTTAGGGCCAGAGTTAAAATGCTAGGGCCTTGATTTGAGATTAAAAACATGAACAAATTAGCCTTCACGTTACAATTTAGATTTAAAATACGTAATAGTTTTAGGTTAGTTATAAGATCATTCACATTCGGGTTGCCATTGAGCCATAAATAAAGCTACCATATTTTAAAACCTACTATTTGTAATATGACAACACCGTATATTTAATTAATATGTTGAACATTTTAAATCAATAAAAATGAACATTATTTTTAAGCATGGCAACCCACAACAGTCATCACAAATTGTTTTAGGCTCATTGTTCTATGTATTTTACTACATTTATTTTAAAAACGGCATAATTTTAAAATTGCTATTTGAATGTTTGTGTTCATGAATTAATATTAATTTTCTTCTTTAATTAATATTATTTCTACTGTGTCAAAACTTCGCAGTTTTGACACAGATGATGTAAACTGCAACTTAAGAAATCGACGCACGGGGATGCTTAGTTTTGGTCTTTATCTATTTATATAAAAATGAAAAAATAATGTCTATTTCCTTATGTCATCGCATCACGCGTGAACGGCTGGCCCGATTTCGCTAATTCTATTTTTGTTGTATTTGTTATTGTCAGGAGAAGGTTCTTAAGAATAAAAAAAAAATAGAAAGTTGAGTGGAAAATTATAAAATTTAAGAAAACTGAACGACCATATTATCTTTTCTAATGTAACATTATGTCGTTTGACAGAACTGTCAGTCAAATGACTGACTGTTCTTCAGCCATACATTTATTATAAAAGTCTAGACGCGACACGCCGTTTACTGCCTGCGCCGCAACGCCGCCTTCATATGAGCAGCGGGCCTTAGTATCTGAGTGCGTCGATTTCAATGTGTATACAGTTGGATACTGTTATCTCTGTCTTACTGTGTCTTCAATGCGTACTTTTGAAATTAGACCACTTAATCTATATTTTTTTTATATAATTAAGTTTTTTTTATTGATTTCGTTTCATTAAACTAAAACAATATTTGTACGGATTTTTATTTAATTATTTTTGATCTCTAATTAATCGTGTTTTGATCTGATGTTGTTATTATAAGAAAGAAAATTCAAATGAAAATTCCCACCATATTTTTATTTTATTTTAAGGGACTTCTTGCACGCACTTGTCAGGTACTTCAAAGACATAGAAGTTTTGAATTAATGTACAATTTATTCGTGTTTTAATTATTTTTATTAAGTTCAAGAGTAGTTAAAATAAAATTGAAGATGGTTCATTTACCGTAAATAACACCATCACTTGGTTGTAAAAAAAAATGATTGTAAAGTTTACAGACAACCAATTACATACCTGGTGTTTATCTACTATGACCCTATTCATGTAGAATATCGTGTAGAAAATTTGGATTTCAAATTTAATTGCAGTGTACTGTGTAACGTTTGTACTTCATAAATTATTTAAAAAAAAAACAGTACGACTTTCGCTTTCGCGTTCGCGCCACTAAAAATCTATACAGTAAATTAGTTTTTATAATATGCAATCAAGGAGTCTCTTATATTGAAATTATTTTAATCTGATAGGCAATTCTCGTAATTAAAATTAGTCAAAATTCAGTTTGGATCCAGTCTCGGATCTCACAAATGTCAAATTTGATATTCTCGTATCACAATATGAGACTTCAAAGTTTAAGTGGGACTATATTTAAATATGACCAAATAAGAAACAAACTAAGAATGTAATTTTGCCAGCAATAAGAATTGATAATAATTAATAATGAAATCAAGTACAGGGCGACACAAAAAAGTAGACAAAAATGGGGCACCACTTTCTTCGTAAGAACAGTTCTCACATGGCAACCCTTGAGCACTTTTGTGTAGAATACAATGTTGCTATTATTAATAAACTTTCCCTTTCTACTATTTTGTGTTCCACTGTATATACTTTTAGTCAATTCACAATTTAATCTCGATTCGGTCAACTTTCATTCGGCGATCGTAAAATAATTACGAGAATTGTCCTGCAGTTATCAATTAATATGTAATATTTATATTCTAAATGATTTTACAAATAATAAAATTGTATTCTTACAAGATGCCTCTATTTTGCTACAACTATTTTAAAAAAATAATAATGACGAATAAAATTATTATTTTCCTATAAATGTCACAATATGTATATAATTCGGATTGTACATAGCATGTTATTTTATAAGTTAATTTAGTTTTAAGGAATTGTCGAGCGAGCATATGGCTTTTTATGCAAAAAGTACTTTCGAAAGTTTTGTATTTATCAGCTAAAATAAAAAATCATAACAAATTGAAATGTTTTTATTCCAGTTCAAAATTCCTTATTGAACACAAGAATATACATTGAAAAAAAAAAATTGGTTGCCTGTAAAGTCGGTATACGGGCGAAAGTTTTACGTGACAACGACTTTGAGTGGTAAAATGTTTTCCAATTGAAGGGACGCATGCCTTTCACTTTTTATGTCTGTCTCTCTCGCTCTTAGAAGGGACACGCGTCCACGACACGCTTACAATGAGAGCGAGTGAAAGGCACGCGCCTTTCACTCGCTCTCATTGTAAGCGCATAACGTGACCCAGTTTCTTGAAGTGTCACCCGGCTAACCAATTTATAAGACGTTGTCACGTCAAAAAATATCACTTGTATGCAAATTCTAATTCGGTCCCTTAACAAAAATATATATATATTCGGATAATAATGTAAGAAATAATGAATATTCTAATAATAATTTCAGTCTTTAAATACATTTAGACGAGCCCGGTGGTCGAATGGCTAGCAATGTTCACTTTGACTCCGGGGTTACGGGTTCGATCCCCGCACAAGACTATAATATATTTAAATACTACAACTTTCGAAGTACTTCTTGTGTAAATGAGTTTGTATATCGGGATACCTAGCGCCTTGTGATTCAAAATAGTCTTATTGCATTGATGTTGAATTTCTGAAATAATAATATAACTTTCAAAAGAATTTCCTAAATATGGTTACAAGTGCAATTTTACAAACAAATAGTTTAGTTAGCAGTAACATTGGAAGTATTGCCACTTTATCACAAACTAATAACACACTTCCAGTGTTGCCACTTATCACAAACTTTTGCCCACATACAAACAACTAGTTTGTGATAAGTGACAACAAGAATATCCTTTATTTATAAGCTTGGAAATTGAAGGAGACTAATATGTTGTTAGTATTAATCGAGAATCAATAAAAAAACCTAAAAACCATAAACGCGGTATGGCTATCGAAAGATTTCTTGTTTATCTCCGAGATTCAAATTTACTATGTAAGTAGGAGACACGTGGGGTTGTTGCGCATGCGCCCTATAAGCGCTAGTCACTGTCGCTTCAATGACATTACAGTATACGCTAAAATGACAGATACTACAAAAACTAAACTGATTTTGAATCGCCTCTACCAAATTGCCCAGCCTTTAAAATTACACCCTGTTTATATACGTAGCGTGTTCTTGACTGTACTTTTTACTTCTTGAGAATTGTATGAAGGAATAAGATTGACGAGCAAACTGTCGGTATTAACAATGTTTATTTTAAGTTTGTCAGTAATTTAAGTTTTAATATACTACTCAGCTCAATGTACAGCGTGATGATTTTGGAATTTGACTCCTAAAGTCGCGTAAATTCATAAAACATAAGAATTTTCTTAGTGCGATGGTTTTTCAAGTAAAAAAAAATATGGGGCAACCATTAACGCTTTTGCTCTTAACTTCCCCATATAATATAATAATGCAATAAACTGTATAGGTACTGGAAATATTTGTGTCTACCCTCAAAAATATGTCGTAAAATCTGTTTTACGAGAATATAATTTTGTTTAACGTTTATGTTTTGGTTTTATTTTGTACGTTCCTTGGTAGAAAATTACACAGGTCTGTTCTTCTCGTATATTGAACAAAGCAACAATATCTGTTATTTTTACAAAATACAGCTGATGAGGCGAGGCGAGTTGAAACATGTCACCACATTTTTCGCTAAAGAACTTATTTTAGTTTTATATTAGAGGGGCAGAGGGAAGGGTGAGTATGTGGGTCACCTGATGGAAAGCAATCACCGCCGCCCAAGCAATCACCCCATGGAGATCAGCAACATCAAGGGGTCGCAGATTGCTGCCAGCCTTCCTTCTTTCTTTCTGGTGACCTCACTCACTCGCAGAAACACAATCACCCTCAAGGGAATTGTTATTTGGCGGCGGTATTCTGTAAGGTGGAGGTACTTCCCCAGTCAAATAATTAAAATACGTATAACTTTTTAATTACGCATCGACCAGTTGTGTTTTATTTCCGACAAATTCAAGGCAACATCTGGGTGAAATCAGATTTTCGCTAGGTGGTGTAGTTTTATTGGGCAGTGCCGAAATAAGGCTTATTTCGGCACTGCCACAAAAAAATACTTATAACTTTTTAACGCGAGGTCGACTAATTCTGGGGAAATCATATCTTCGCTATGTTATGTAGTTTAATAGATCCCGAGTGGGCTGTGCCGAAATAAGCTTATTTCGGCACTGCCACAAAAAAAAACCTTATAGCTCTTGTAACGGGAGAGCGTGTGACTTATTTCGGCACTGCCCATGTCTCAGATCTTGATTTTAACTAGACAAAAAATTAGTCGTTAATTTGTCGAAATTTGTCGCCCAAAGGAAAAAAATTGTCGCTCTCCCGTTAAATCCACCAGTTTGTTTGTGTTTGTGGCAGTGCCGGAATAAGCTTATTTCGGCACAGCCCACTCAGGATCTAATAAACTACATAACATAGCGAAGATATGATTTCCCCCAGAATTAGTCGACCTCCCGTTCTTACGTATAACTTTTTAATTCCGTTTATACGTATAACTTTTTAATTACGCATCGACCAGTTGTGTTTTATTTCCGACAAATTCAAGGCAACATCTGGGTGAAATCAGATTTTCGCTAGGTGGTGTAGTTTTATTGGGCAGTGCCGAAATAAGGCTTATTTCGGCACTGCCACAAAAAAATACTTATAACTTTTTAACGCGAGGTCGACTAATTCTGGGGAAATCATATCTTCGCTATGTTATGTAGTTTAATAGATCCCGAGTGGGCTGTGCCGAAATAAGCTTATTTCGGCACTGCCACAAAAAAAAACCTTATAGCTCTTGTAACGGGAGAGCGTGTGACTTATTTCGGCACTGCCCATGTCTCAGATCTTGATTTTAACTAGACAAAAAATTAGTCGTTAATTTGTCGAAATTTGTCGCCCAAAGGAAAAAAATTGTCGCTCTCCCGTTAAATCCACCAGTTTGTTTGTGTTTGTGGCAGTGCCGGAATAAGCTTATTTCGGCACAGCCCACTCAGGATCTAATAAACTACATAACATAGCGAAGATATGATTTCCCCCAGAATTAGTCGACCTCCCGTTAAAAAGTTAAAAGTATTTTTTGTGGCGTTGCCGAAATAAGCCTTTTATTTCGGCACTGCCCAAAAAAACCACCACCTAGCGAAAATCTGATTTCACCCAGACGTTACCTTGAATTTGTCGGAAATAAAACACAACTGGTCGATGCGTAATTAAAAAGTCACACGTATTTTAATAATTCACGTTGTAGTCAGAGAGCCTAACGTAGACAGAGTAGAATAACACCACCCCATTCACATATGGCTATCGTAAAAAACAACTAATGTAGTGCTAAAGAACACCTAAAGCATTCGTAGATCAGAAAACAGTTGCATGCATTGACAAACTTTGCCAGACTCTGAAAAAGGAAGGAAATAAAACTTTACTGTTGCATTTTGTGCATGATATAATTTTGATGCAAGATCTCGGACAAATTTCGACAAATTCAAGGCAATATCTGGGTGAAATCAAATTTTCGCTAGGAGGTGTAGTTTTTTTGGGCAGTGCCGAAATAAGGGTTATTTCGGCACTGCCACAAAAAAATACTTATAACTTTTTAACGAGGACTAATTCTGATACTCGCTATGTTATGTAGTTTAATAGATCCCGAGTGGGCTGTGCCGAAATAAGGCACTGCCACAAAAAAACTTTATTACTCTTTAACGGGAGACCGACAATTTTTTTTCCTTTGGGCGACAAATTTCGACAAATTTTTTGTCTAGTTAAAATCAAGATCTGAGACCTGGACAGTGCTGAAATAACGGTGTGCCTTATTTCGGCACTGCCCATGTCTCAGTTCTTGATTTTAACTAGACAAAAAAATAGTCGTTAATTTGTCAAAATTTGTCGCCCAAAGCAAAAAATTTGTCGGTCTCCCGTTAAAGAGTTATAAGGTTTTTTTTGTGGCAGTGCCGAAATAAGCTTATTTCGGCACAGCCCACTCCGGATCTATTAACCTACAAAACATAGCGAAGATATGATTTTCCCCAGAATTAGTCGTTAATTTGTCGAATTCAGACACCAAGTATCAGAATTAGTCGACCTCCCGTTAAAAAGTTATAAGTATTTTTTTGTGGCAGTGCCGAAATAAAGCCTTATTTCGGCACTGCCCAAAAAAACTACAGCACCTAGCGATAATCTGATTTCACCCAGATGTTGCCTTGAATTTGTCGGAAATAAAACACAACTGGTCGATGCGTAATTAAAAAGTTACACGCATTTTAATAATTCTCATAATAAGTATAGTCCGAGATCTTGCATCAAAATTATATCATGCACAAAATGCAACTGCTGTGCCGAAATAAGCTTATTTCGGCACTGCCACAAAAAAAACCTTCTAACTCTTTAACGGGAGACCGACAAATTTTTTTGCTTTGGGCGACAAATTTCGACAAATTAACGACTAATATTTTGTCTAGTTAAAATCAAGATCTGAGACCTGGGCAGTGCCGAAATAAAGCACACGAAATAACGCACACCCGCGCGCCACCGCGCGCTGCCGCGCGCCTCCGCTGCGGGGAAGTCGTCGGTGTGCTCACTAGACTTGCGCAAAACAGTTCACTGAACTGAAAAGAGAGATGCAGTTCTTTTGACGCAAATGAACTATATCACTCATCTAGTTCATTTAGTTCAATTGCTTCTGTAGTTCTTTTGACTCATTTAGTTCGTTTAGTTCAATTGCTTCTGTAGTTCTTTTGACTCATTTAGTTCGTTTAGTTCAATGTATCTTTGATTCAATCGACTCAGTAGTTCTGTTGACTGATTCCTTCTACATTCTTCTATGTTCTATTGCATCATTTTGATGACATTGTATTTTTGTATTAAATAAGTAAGTAATTAAATATTTTATAAATTTCCTTCCAAATATTGATTTTCCTTCAAACTTTTCACAGGCTTAGGACTGTCAAGCTTGAGTAAAAAGAAATTATTTAGTGGTTAAAATAATAATTAATATAAAAATTGAGCCTTGTACTACTACTATAGCATATTTTCGCTAACAGCTTATGGTTCTTATGACCTTAGCCTTAGAGTTCTAATTCGGTCAGTCAACCACGCACGAAACTATCTGTCTCGTTTTATCACGAACAATTTCAGAATCTTCCGTCCTTTTCGCTCTCTATGAGCAATTTTGGCATTACAACGTATCTCTCTCATTCTAGCTCGTACGCTTTATGTATTTCCGTTCTTTTTACTATTTGTCACTCATTGAACTAAATGACGCAGTGAACTACATGGGACAAGAAAGAGTGAGTGACAAGAACCGGCTTGTATGGTGAACTGGTACAATTGAACTACTCACTCAGGAACTACACAAGTCTAGTGCTCACGACGCCGCGGGCGGCCGGCCGTCTTTACAAATTTCTCAAGCAATTCTATGCACTATTATTACTGATGATAAAGTTTAAAATAATATGACAGTGAAAATGCTCGTCAGGGCGTGCCAGCCGCTGCTCTTCCGGTGTGTGTTGACCCTAAGCCGCCATATTGACATGGCTTGTGTTGTAGAACTGTAAACGAGCGTTAGTTGATAGTAAAATACAGTTTCATTTCTTTTATTTTGTTGTTATTTCGACCACCTATCCTTTATTCTTAAACTAGTTATCTCGTCTTGATGGCCTACATGTCTAGAGGGCACAAGGAAAATTAAAAACAACAAGTAAAGAGTCCAACTTTTTATTCTCTCATTGATTCGAGATTTTAGTTTTTTCGCACTTTACAACACGCAGATTGTACATGCTGTACTTATTATAATGTGACATAATTTATTATTACATAGAATGAGATATCTTCAAGCTTATGTGGTGGCAACCCTGGTACCGGCCATAAAATCCCGACCTTGTGCACAGCAGTTAAACTTGCGCTACAACGGCAAAACACTGATTTTGTTATTATTTTAACAAATCCAAGAACGCAATTTTCGGTATGTCAAAGACGCGATAAAAATGTTAAAATAAAATACAAGAGTAGGATTTTAAGGACTCGTATTCAGAGTCGTAAAATAATATTTTTTTAGACAGTGATACATTTTAGGCATCGGCTTGAGTGACCTCTGAAATAAACAATCATTGTAAAAACATTGTAAAAATCGATTTAATACAAAACTCTCACTAAACGACCTGTTGTTATATGGCAGTGAGAGTTAGAAATAACATATGGATTTTATTTTCAAAGATTAATTACAACATTCTTTCGCAAATTAGCTATTTCATTACAAATATTTAAGTTTTAAATTTTGTAGTTTAAAAAAACATTTTTTTTATATAAAAATTAATATATCTAATGCAATAACGCAATTACAAAATCCGGAGACAGAAGATAAAAAGAATTGATGACCTGATAAATAAGACACAACTTTTCGACTAAAATCCATTTGGATTGATATCCAAATGGATTTTAGTCGAAAAGTTGCTAAATATATGGACTACTTTACCGCAGAAATAGCGTTAACAAAATGTATTTATTAAAATAAATATGACACATTATTTTAAATACAACATAACAGGCACATCACACTTACTAGACAGTGAATTTAAATGCAGAGTTTGGCAATTTGTTTTTTGAGATATGTTAGACCGAGCGATCAATGAATTAAAGCAAGTATATTCGACTATAGGCGACATGTAGCCGCGACAATATTGGCCACTTTGTCACAGAATAATATGACTTTGTATAAAACACTTTCTCCCACGGCAGTTCAGAGTGCTTAGCGCAAGTTTTTTGTACGCGTTCGATCCGTAAACAAACCGATCAAATAACCGAGAAAAACTCGCATGTTGTGAATTTCTAAGACGCGTGTTACATATCAAAATTATGTGGCTTACTTGCTCACATTTTGAAGTGAGCAATCCGGCTAATTTGTAACACGCGTCTGGTATTTACAATATGAAACTTTTTCTCAATTTGGTCGGCTTATAAACGTTCGAATGTGTGACCAAAGAACTCGCACTAAGAACTTTGTTACATGATTAGAACTACACTACGTCACCAGCTGCATTTTGTATGGAAGATGTCAAGTTTTGGCAACTCAGTTGTGACGTAATGTTGACAATTACTTGGGAAGATAATCCCCTTATTATACTGACTGTATTTCTAGCTAGCGACACGCCGCCTGCTTTTGCCGCCTATATTCGCCTTTTATTGATTTTAGGTGTAAATGATATTTCAATTATTTCTAATCTAATAATTAATATTTATTTATAAGATGACTTCGAGTCTATAAATAAATAGACGGTGGTAAAAAAAACTGTTAAATTGACTGTTTGAAATTGTTAGTGTTGTCAGTTTCCATATGTCACAGAAAATTAGTTTTCTGAGACAGAAAGCAACTATGGACAGATGACATGGACTCTGTTAAGCAGAATAGATTCAACCGACATTTCGTTACTTTTAAGTTAGAGCTATTTAAAATTTAATAGGAATAAAAATAAGTTTTGGGAAGCATATGTCATCAAACTGCGAGAATCTGTTGCGAGTATACAAAACTTCGATTTGAAGTTCCTCGTTATGTATATCTCTATATATATTTGGCATAGTTTGTCGGTTGGATCTATTCTGCATAACAGCGTCCATATTTAGTTACATATAAACATAACTTTCAAAAAAAGATCTGTGACAAATAATAATGGTTTATGTTATTACTTCATGATATACGAAATGTACTGGTACCAAAGAATATGCGTTAAAACATGTAAATTTTATTTAGAAGTGGATGAAAAACAAATTGCCGAACATCGAAAAATGATAATGAAATTTTTTTAATAACTCCTACGTATCTAATATTTTCATATTGTTCTTGCGGTGTAAAAAATCGACGCTTATAAAAATGATTTTAAAATATTCGCCGATGCGTCCCAAATGAATGGTTTTGACATTATCACAGAGTTTGTGTATATACTTTTTTTTATTTAGCTTTTATTTTGGGCACACTAAAGTCCTTTGTACATACTAAGCGATAAAATATAGCAAATAACTTTCGTAACTATGTATTTTCAGTTCAATAAAATGAATTTTTATTATTAGTATAAACTTTTAGGTATTTTTTCTAAGATATTTTTAAAATTGAAAAAATTCGCCTCCCTCCGCATAGATAGATAGGTAATTAGGTATATTTATAATATTCTGAAATCAACTATTTAAATAATAATTATTTTTTCTAAGAGTTTAGAAGGTTTTCCCCTTCGAATAGTTGTAGTTACAGATTCTGGAGAAATACAAGAAAATATCAAAAATGGTACAACTATATTTTTTTAAGGTAATGGTAAAAGGAAAGGGATCTAAAATAACGTTATGTAAAACGGACATTATTTAGGAGTATTTACTCAAAAATAATGTAGTTAAAGAGATGATTAAGAGTGGCATTTAAAAACATCCCTTATTTGACATATTATGTTTATACACATTTCTAAAACAGATTTTCTTATAAGGGGCAGCATAGATCGAGATAAGCGCAGTAAAGATTTTTCATAAAACTGAAAATAAATCTTATAACAATTTCCATAAAGTTAAAGGAATATACATACCCAATTTAATTTTAAAAAAATAATACTTAAGTTTTTACACAGTAAGTATTCTCACAGCTCTTTCCTAAACGAAAGCCCATTATCACCTAATTTCATTTGTCAGCTAATTTCGAGATATTTTTAGCTATCTTTTATCGCTCGCTGTGTACAATTGACTTTACATTCACACTACATATAGACATATTAGAGATTAAGTAGCTTTCACACGGGGACGAGAGTGATTCGAACCAAAATAAAATTTACACCTATTTATAAAAATTAAAGTATTGACGTTTTTGACGTGACAACGTCTTCTTATAAATCGATGAACGCCGGCTGCACGCACGAAAAAGCATGACTCATTGTCACGTTCCGCCTGAGCCGAGCGTGCAAACGAGAGCGCGGAACAAGCGGTAGAGAGGCACGATCGGCCGATGTTTTCTTATGACGTTATCACGTAAAATTATCGTCCGTAAACCGACTTTACAGACAACCTAATTTCTTTTAAATGTTTCTTTTCAATGTTACATTTTAGACTCGAGCAAAAAGGAACATTTCAACAAGTTTTCAACACATTACGGCGTACTTATCCCAGATTAAAAAAAAATAGAAAATAATCGGGAAGAAATGCAAAGCAATACACATATATTCACACCATTCTTTCGATATTGTATCAGAATTAAAAGAAAATGTAAGGGGGCGTTCATTAATTACGTGAGGTATCGGGGGGAAGCCGAATCTTACTAAATTGTATTTGGGGAATAAGGGTGGGTCTTGGCATACTATATCACGTATTTTTTTAGCAGTGTAGTGGGGGGGGCGGAGAGGTCAAAAATCCTCAAAAATACCTCACGTAATTAATGGACGCCCCCTAATTATTTCCGCAGTTCACTAGTTGTTGTTTACTATGACATAATCTGAGATCATTTTTTTCGGTATTTTTTTCAAATTTGTATTTTTTTTTTGTATTTATTAATTTATATCTACGATTAGAAATAAGTATCGAAGTTTTTAATTACTACTAAAAATTAAAAATTAAATGAAATAATGCCAACATTTTATTTGATAAAATTTAAGTCTCCTATTCAGAGTTAGTCAGAAAATAATGAATATATTAATAATAATATTAATGTAATATTATATTATATAATACTTATTGATAGATTGTAAAAAAAGAACATCGGTGGAGTTATATTTTTTTCAGTTTTCTGTTTTGCGTCCATTTATTCTCAAAAACTAGAAATATATCCTCACTTAAATAAAGAAAAATTTTTTTTTTAAGTGACGTAATATTATAACCGAAGGAAACTTACAAACTAAAAAATATGGAATTTTATTTTTTGCAACATTTTCTCTTGTAAAAAATCACAGTAGTAAGCTATGGACTCGCCCCCGGCCTCGCTTGCTCCTCTAAGCGATTCCCAACGTTTTTACTTAATAATTAACTATATATTTAATAAAGCTATTTAAGAGAGGAACAAACGAGACCGGTGTTACAAATTTTTTTTTATATAATACTCCAAATTTTTTTTATATTTTTTTGTGGTTCGACCTAATTGCACCTTTTTAATGATTCCGTAAAAAATATAACTAATAGACGATTGATATTTTGCAGGATTATAAAAATGTTGATTTATTTTTAAAAAAAATCCCAACTAAGCACCCAATGAGAAACGCAGCGGAATTTCAGTTCGGAAAATTCCGGTCGACACGGATTTAGTGCGGGAACTCACGTAGCGGAATTTCCAGACGGTGTATTTGCCGATGCTTATTTGTATTGGTTATAGCGTGCTGTCACACGCAAGGATATTCACGTGGGAGATACTTCATACAAAATTAAGACCGATCGGAATATTCCGGCAACGGAAAATTCCGTTGCGTTTAGCGGAAATTCTCTGCGGGTGGAATATCTTTGACCATTTGTATATACTTCAAATAATTTTGTTTTCTCGGCCGAAAATTCCGGTACATGCGTCTTTGCTCGACTACCGCAAAAGAGCGGGTAATGTTTTTGACGTCATAACGTGTTATAAATCGATTAACGCCGGCTGCACGCACGAAAAAGCATTACTCATTGTCACGTTCCGCCTGAGCCGAGTGTGCAAGCGAAAGCGTTCGGCTTGCGACGCATCTATCTCTCTTCCACTCCATCGGCCGATGTTTTCTTATGACGTTATCACGTAAAATTATCGTCCGTAAACCGACTTTACAGACAACCAATTTTTTTCTACCAATATGTTGTTTTCAATCCTGTAAAATAGCAATCTATCTTACTAACATAAACTCCCGCTCGACACAGATTGGCGCGACATCCTAATTCCGGATATCTAGAACCAAAATCGACTAAGATTTCCGGCGATACATACCGATTTTATACGGAACGGAAAACCATACACTTATCATCCTGCTCAAATTATGGATCACGGTGTTTTGACTAATTTTCAAAATTGGGATCACACATCACAAGCTACACTTACAAAACGCGCCTTCGTGTTAGCTGCCTTCTTATTAAATTTTAATAATATATTTATTATCAGAGACGAATGAAAACCTCGTACAGTACTTCTGGATAAAAAACGGGCAGCTCACTTCGTATTAGTAAACATAACACTACGCCACCTACCTTATTTGTTTACTTTTTAATTTTGATTGTATTATAAATGGTTGTATGGAAGAAATCTCATCACGATAAGGCCGCCCTTTGTACGCTAAAGTAACGCGAGAAAGGTTGAAATTGCTTCGTGACTGGGACGTATTTTAAATAATTGTTTTTAGAAAACTACTATTTTTTAAAATGATCTATCTTGTTTTTAATGTTAAACATTTTATAGATTGCACTGGATCGACACAGTAAGTGAATGCTATAAATAAACAAACAACTGTTGACAAGTATTGAGTAATTCCATTATATTGTTAATAGTTATTTTAAAAGATTTAAGGTCTTTTTAGAGTTGTGCGTTTTTCGACCCGCATGCTGAATTTTCGTAGTAAAAAACACGCATGCTGGTAATGTACTATGACAGATTCCGCATGCGGAGCTAAAAGGCAGGACCGTAAAAAGCTACGCTAATAATCGAGATCTTAAAATTTTCTTGTTTGCCTAATAATAAGTGTCTACGTAAAATTTATTTCAATTTTACTTGGACTTGCTGAGGAGATGCTCTACAGCAGAGGTTCCCAACTGGTGGTACGTGAGAAGTAAATTATAGTTAATTAAAAAAGATTGAGCACTATTATACAAAATACTCAAATCTCGAGTTATAGAATAATGGATTTATATGACAGACAGGACCCTACACGTAACAAAAACGTGTGGTCCGCGAACAATAAAAGGTTGGGAACCACTGCTCTACAGCAAGCCATAATTCAGTTGGCGGTACCTGTCAACCTGTTAAGGTACTTATTTTTTTAAGTATGTACTATTTCGGTATACATTGCGTACAATTGTGATATGAATTTATAAACAGCAAAAAAGATAACGGGGTTTTTCTGGGGAGCATGACGTCACAATTCGGAGACTGTCTGAACTGTGGACTTAACCTTAGACTATTAGACTATGGAAATGAAGTATTACAAAGCCGATTTATAGAGGGATAGATATTGCTTGTTGTTGGTAGAAGGCGCGGTTCCGTAAGTAGAGGTTCAGTTATCGCAGTACACAGGCAGGACCGGGCTACGCGGCCAGTCTGACGTCTCCTCGCTCTCACTGCTTTCGCTTCCTGATCTGTAAAAAAAAGATTAATTCTGTTAATAATAAATACCTTTGTTTACGTAATGAGGATCTTTTGGCATCACTGAGGGTCCAATCATCTGTAAAATCGTAACATCTTGTCAAATGTCTTGTGTTGTCCTGTAGTCTTGTACTGAATTTTTAGACAGTAAAAGTACTGTCTAAAAATTTTGTACAATTTGACAATTTGCACACGACGCCTACCTAGCGACATCTGGTGTCAGAAAAAATAAGATCGGTAGCGTTTATAATTAAATTAGTTCCTAAAGTCTGCCCAGAGATGGCGCTGTCGCAAATATTACGCTATAGTTTGTTAAAGTTGCTTCAATCGAATTAGAATGTATACAGTCACAAAAGAAAACAATCACATGTGCAAAGTACGTTCTATTATGGCCATTATTCATCATTCATTAGGGCGGCACGTAGGCACCGGTGTGTTGCTGCGGTCAGTGCACTAAAACTGATATTTCTTTTGTAAAATCTTGTAAAAGGGAAGTAAATGTTCAATTTTATTGTTCTTTGATGTATGTAGAAGGTGTTTATGCAAATGATCAGTGTAAAATAAATCTAAATTTCAAATATTTCGACGAACAAAACTCGTGTAAAAAAAAACCGTTATTAGGAATTTTGTTTTCATTACGTATTTTATTGTTTTGATTACGGGTTATGGGGAGTAATTGTCATTTTGAAGAAAATTTTATGGAGATTACGAATTTGCTGTCACTTTTCACAAAAATACAGTTTATTTTAGTAAAATTTTGTATTTTTGAACTCGGGTAGTGAAAGTGCACGCACACATACGTAAACAAAATGGCGGATTTTTTATGTGTTTACGCGAATTGACGCGAATTTTGAAATGCCGTAATACAGGATGTTAAAAATTTACTATAAATAAAACAAAAGTACATTTAATTTTTATAAAAAATTGATATAAATAAAATAAGGATTGCAAGTTTTTTTGCGAGTCACATTTTTTTACCGACTTCAAAAAAGGAGGTTATGAATTCGACAAGTATGCATATTATGTTTGTACATATGTATAAAAAACGATCCTTTTATGTTTGGGGTGTAAGTGGCTGATCAACATCTTTGAATCAAAGCCAACTTCACCTGCACGTGGTGCACCCTGCTGACTAACAAACGAAGCATTACAATACATAGCAATTACTATAATCATTTTAATTAACTTTGTGTCTGGGCCGTATCGTTGTTTGCTCGTGATTGAAATTACTCGAGACGTTATTTTTATGATTTGATTTTATTAAAATTCGAATCCTAAGTAAATAACAATACAAGTAAGTTATAATTTAAAAAAAAAGTACATTCAATTTTTATAAAAAAATGATATGAATTGCAAGTTTTTTTTGAGTCACATTTTTTTACCGACTTCAAAAAAGGAGGTTATGTATTCGACAAGTATGCATATTATGTTTGTACGTATGTATAAAAAACGATCCTTTTATGTTTGGGGTGTAAGTAGCTGATCAACATCTTTGAATCAAAGCCAACTTCACCTGCACGTGGTGCAACCTGCTGACTGAAACGAAGCATACAATACATAGCAATTACTATAATCATTTTAATTAACTTTTTGTCTGGGCCGTATCGTTATTTGCTCGTGATTGAAATTACTCGAGAAGTTATTTTTATGATTTGATTTTGTTAAAAATTCGAATCCTAAAATAACATTTAGCGCAAGGGAAGGCACGGGAAAAACTAGTATAATTTGCTCGTGATTGAAATTACTCGAGACGTTATTTTTATGATTTGATTTTGTTAAAAATTCGAATCCTAAAATAACATTTAGCGCAAGTGAAGACACGGGAAAAACTAGTATACTAATATTTAAAATTAACAAGCTCATTAGATACGGTACAGATAAGAAATGAACACACCAGTACTTTGAATGAACCAAAAGTGAACACTCTATATATGAGTCAAGGATACGGTGGCAAGGCACGTATACGGTACAAACCAGCTAGAGGCGTTTGTCATTCACGCACACATGCTCACAATTATCGCGAATCTCCACGCCAATTCCAATTGGAAAATCCACTTTTTTTCATCGTTTTTCTCGTTTTTCTAAAATATCTTGTATAAAGTCTTTGTTGGTGTGTATCGCGAAATGGAAGCATATTTTGTCTACTATAAGACAACACTATTTTCGCAGGGCACAGACAACAAACTTGTTCTAAAAAAAAGTTTTTCCGCGACTTGGGTTTTTCCGGGAAAAGCTCCCGTTTTTTTTTCCTGAAAAATATATTTCTCGTAAATTCTGGATTGTAGACTGTTTTATGTGAAAATCAATAGACTAGTTACGTAAATATGTGCTTTCCAGCATCTCAAACCAAGTAATTACGTCGTGGGAGACATTCAAAGTTCAGTTTCAAACCAGTGAAAATGGCGAATTTTTCGTATGGGTCCGTCCATTAATCACGTGAGGTTTTTTTTGCAATTTTAACACCCCCCCTCCCCCTTGGTGATACTTGGTGAGGTTTTGGACTACCCCCCCTCCCCCCCCTAAAATCACGTGTATT
The DNA here is from genome assembly GCA_937001555.2 of Hypsopygia costalis. Lineage (NCBI taxonomy): Eukaryota > Metazoa > Arthropoda > Insecta > Lepidoptera > Pyralidae > Hypsopygia > Hypsopygia costalis. Next base: position 6,285,626 of record OW443355.2, read on the forward strand.
TTTTGTAGCTACAAAGAATCTTAAAACTAAAGGATTTTTGTTATATCACTAAGGTGACAAACAAGCATACGGTCCGCCTGATGGAAAGCTGTTACTGTACCCTATGGACGCCTATTTTTTTTTATTTTTTATTTTTTTTATATGAGAGGGGGGCAAGCGAGCATGTGGGTCACCTGATGGAAAGCAATCACCACCGCCCATAGAAATCAGCAACACCAAAGGGTCACCGATCCGTTGCCAGCCTTTTAAGGGAAATATTGACTCTGTTCTTGAAGGCCCCCATGTCGTATTTATTTGGGAATGCCGCTGGAAGAAGTTGATTCCACAATTTCACAGTTCGTGGTAGAAAATGTCTCAAAAAGCGTACTGTAGTAGATCGCCAAATATCGAGATGATGAGGATGGAATTTTAATTTATGGCGAGTTGTACGATAGTGGAACTCAGCGGCAGGTATCAAATCAAATAGCTCATCCGAGCACTCCCCGTTATATAATTTATATAGAACGCAAAGAGATGCAACATCTCTGCGTGTAGAGAGACTCCAGCCGATCAGAAATCATTGGGTCACCGACGATTCGAACAGCTCTTCGTTGTATGCGGTCAAATGGAGCAAGTAAGTACTGGGGCGCACCAGCCCAGAGATGTGAACAGTATTCCATATGAGGCCTAACTTGGGCTTTATACAGTTGAAGGCGATGGTGTGGTGTAAAATACCGTCTGGCTTTACAGATGATGCCAATTTTCCTAGAGGCCAATTTGGCCTTGCACTCCAAGTGACCACGGAACTGAACATCGCTCGATATGTCAACACCCAAGATACCAATGCTGGAGCTAATAATAAGGGGAGTACCTTCCAATCTGGGAGATACAACAAAAGGGGACTTTTTTGCGGTAAACGCACAAACTTGTGTCTTTGAGGGATTCAGTTGGACTAAGTTCAGTCTACACCAATCAGAGACGTGTCCAAGAGACGTCTCCATCTCAGACACAAGTTTTATTCGGTACTCATCGACGCTATCCCGAGAAACATTGCATAGACCACTGTATCTTGCGTCCAAGGTACTGTCATCTGCATAGCAATGGATGCCGCATACATGCAGCAAGTCATTGATATGCAGAAGAAACAATGTGGGGGACAATACGCAGCCTTGTGGCACACCAGCGTTCAGGGGTAATGGATCGGAACGTGCACCGTCAATCACAACTTTAATGATCCGCTCAGTAAGAAAGCTGGCAATCCATGTGCAGAGTCTCTCAGGTAACCCAAAAGAAGGAAGCTTGGATAGTAGTGCCTTATGCCACACCCGATCAAAGGGTTTTGCGATATCCAGACTAGCAGCCAAAGCCTCGCCCTTGCTTTCCACTGTCTCCGCCCAACGGTGAGTCAAATATACCAGAAGATCACCAGCCGAACGACCTTGACGAAAGCCATATTGGCGATCATTAATCAGCTGGTGATCCTCTAAGTATGCCATCAACTGTTGGTTGATGATATTTTCCATTATTTTGGAAAACAAGGATGTTATAGCAATGGGCCTGTAGTTGGACGGATCTGAGCAAACACCTTTTTTAGGGATCGGGTGAACCAAAGCCTCCTTCCACGAGCTGGGGACCACGCCAAGCGAGTACGAGTACCGAAATAGGCGGATTAGAATTGGGGCTAACTCCGCGGCACACATTTTCAAAACAACGGATGGAATGCCATCCGGCCCACTCGACTTATGGATGTCCAGGGAGAAAAGCGCTCTACGCACGGCTCTTTGCCTGAACTTAACTTCTGGCATAGAGCTCTCACACCGAGGGATGGTAGGTGGTGTGGCTCCCCGATCATCCAGAGTCGAGTTAGATGCAAAAAGAAACCCTAGAAGATCGGCTTTTTCCTTTGCAGTATGGGCCAGCGAGTCATCCATCCGCTGCAATGGTGGAAACGACGACTGACAAAAGTTACCTTGAACGGCTTTGGCGAGCGACCAGAACGCACGAGACCCAGAGGGCAAACGCACTAGTCTCTCGCCAATTTCGCTAATAAATCTGGACTTTGCCTTCGCGATTCAACCCTTCAACGATCTGGAATCAGAGTTGTATTTTTTTTTAAGTACGCCGGTATTTGGATCTCCAGTTGTCCGAGCATTGGACCAGGCACGGTAGGAAACTTGCTTCTGACGCGACGCGGCTCTGCAAGACCCACCGTACCATGGTCGAGATTTGCCGCCAATGGGCACCGCAGAATTGGGAATAAATAGTTCCATACCCTGCAGAACCACATCAGCGACAGCATTTGCACAGACACTGGGATCATCCAGCGAGAAGCAAACTGGTCCCCAAGGATAGGAAGCTAGGAAGTCACGCAGCCCATCCCAATCTGCTGACCTAAAATGCCACACACGACGGATACCTGCTGTACGCGGTCGCTTTTGGTGTATGAGTGGCACCACACATCTTATCAGGCAATGATCTGAGGAACCAAGAGGGGCGCCAACAGACACGCGATAGTCATCCGGGTGGGAGGTCAGCAGAAGATCCAAAAGGGATGGCACATGGTTCTCCACATCCGGTACCCTTGTAGGTGAAGAGACCAGCTGCGTTAGACCATATGCCAAGGCAAAGTCATGAAAAGATCTTCCAGCATGGTCAGTAGAGCGTGACCCAAGCCATTCGACGTGGTGGGCATTGAAATCACCCATAACCACAATCTCGGCAGAAGGCATTTGCTGGAGTAGGCTGTCAGTCGTCGTTTGGATGTGCTCAATAAGGCGCTCCGTTTCGGCGTTACCGCTGTGGGACCTGTAGAGGCACGCGTAGATACGAATATGGTCGTCAAAATCTGCGCGCAGCCACATAATTGACAGGCCCCTCTCTTCAAGACTACCAAGACGTCGACAACAGATATCCTCCCTAACGTACGCGCACACACCGGCTCGTGGCACAAAATTGTGTTCCAGTATGTACCCTGGGTAGCGCAGATACGAGATGTCGGATGGTGGGGATATCTGTGTCTCAGTCAAAAAGAGCAAGGCTGGCTTAGCCGTCTCAAGGTGCTGGTGGACGGCATTCAGGTTGGAGTGAAGCCCCCTTATGTTACACAGCTCGATATGGAGCTCAGGGGAACATGCTGTCCTCTTCTTACACTTGCTCCTGGCAGAGATACAGAGCGGCATAGTGCCCGTCCCAGAATACGTCGGGCGGCCTGAGTAGTGAGAGTGGGACTCAGGGAGGGATTCTCCTTCACCAACGGTGACGGTACCCGGCATTAGGAAGAAGAATACCCCAGGTATTCTTCTTCCTAATGCCACTGCCATATCCAGAGTCGAGGTTTTTGGTTTGGGCTCCGGGTCTCAACACTCACCGCACGAAACGCAATAGCAAGCTACTACTTCACGCCGGTTTTCTGTGAGAGAGTGGTTCTGCCCCGGACGAGCCGGCCCAATTACGAGCTGCAGTCACTCAATCTCCATAACTTGACCGCGACCATGTCATGGACACTAAATGACTCCAGCTTAGCTCTACCCCTTTAGAAAAAAATATGCCTATACCACCAGAAACATCACTTGCGCGTTGCCGACCCTACACGTATGAGCGTAAAAATGTTTTCACGTCCTCCTTTTGAAGAACCCCACGTTGACGTTGTAGTCTCCTGAGAAAACTTCCACAGGCAGTTCATACCACAGCTTGATAGTACGGAACTTCTCTGGAACCGCACAGTACGTGACCTCTTCGGTTCTAATATATGAGGATGAATTCCCTGTCGATGGCGAGCGGTGCAACAGTAGGAGGAGGCCGTGGGTATTATGTCAAATGTGGTGACCCCTTATCGTTGCATAAAAGTTCTGCCCCCTTACCACCAACTCTTATTGCGATTTAATAACTGACTAGAATGCTTATTCATACCAATGAATAAACGACTCATTTCAAATTGAATAGTCGCTTATTCAATGGTATGAATAAGCATTCTATTCAGTTATTGAATCGCAATAAGAGTTGGTGGTAAGGGGCCTGTTCGCGCAAGCATGAACATGGCAGACGCGCTACAGAATCGTGGCAGCTCCATCAATACTCTGACACCATTATTATACTGTATGCGCAGTAGTGATGTAACGAATGTCAATTTCTAGACATTCGCGAATGCGAATGCGAATGCGAATATCTGCCGTCGATATTCGCGAATGCGAAACGAATATTGACTTTTGTATTTGGCGCCATTGGTCTTTGGCTTTATTTTGGCAGCCTAGTTGGCGCGCGAGTTACACGCACACATTTGTAATTATTTGCATCTACTTCAGAGCATTGTCGAGCCGATCCGAAGAAGGCCGATTGCTGTTTGATTTACGAGTGATGTTTATTGTTTATTTAACAAAAAATCCTAACAGAAGATAAGGTTTTAAAATAAATATATAAGAAGTTGATACTTATTTCTCTATTTAATTTACCTTTTTGTAATTGAAAATCTTAATTATTTTTAGGACGTTCATATTCGCAAAACATTCGCATAAAATTGCGAATGCGAATGCGAATGTCGAGAAATATGCGAATATTCGCGAATGCGAATGCGAATACGAATATTCGTTACATCACTAAATGCGCAGGGAGTTGTAGGCCGTCATCGTCTTCAACACGCCGCTTTTCGGTTTAGAAATCGCGCGTTTGACAAAAAAATAAATACACGTGATATTTTACTACACCCCCCCTCCCCCCTTGTGATATTTCGTGATTTTTACCGAACCCCTCCCCCCCCTTTTGAACCTCACGTGATTAATGGACGGCCCCTATCAAAGTTGTACTTTTCAAACTAAAAATATATATAATATATTTATTTACTTACTATTCTTTCATATCAGTGGGTGTATACACTAATAAATATTGTTTTTAAAATAAAACAATGAATAATAAATAAAATTTTATTACAGAAATTTGTAAATTCATACAAGTACATCATTTTCAAGTAATCATTCATGATCAACAGTCTGTGAAATATTTATACAAAAGTAAGGTGACATAAGAAATAGGACGAAGCATTCATTATTTATCTGACTTTACAAAACAATCGGCACTTTATAGTGTTTCATAGAGTTTTTATGCAAAATCATCATTTTACTTCGCAAGGTCACAAACCGTCTCAAATTCGCAAAGGCCTTGGCGATTAACGGTTTTTTTTTTTTCGCACTTCGCCGGATCAAAGGTTAACCGTCGATCGATAGGTACAGCTGAATAGGTACAGCTGGATAGGATAGGGACAGCTGAAAATCAGTGTTTTCTTGCGCGATGTGCAAAAAAGTCGCACTGAGCTGTGGCCATTTGCTTGCTGCAGCACACACATGCATCTTTTATTCTGCATTCTGTTTCCTAGTGTATAAGTTCTCTCTCCTTGTTATTTTTGAATTTAATTTTTGTATGTGTGTGACTGTAGTTTGTAATAAACGTACCTATCTATCTATCTATAGGTCATAATAGATTTTTGTTAATACATCCTCATTTCTATCTATACCACCAGACTATCATCCCAACGGAAGTGCAGACAGAAAAGAAAATTTGAAGATAATTTGAAAAATATCAAACATCCCCAATGTTTGATATTTTTTCTGACACTAGATGTCGCTAGGTAGGCGTCGGGTCCAGATTGTCAAATTGTACTGAATTTTTTGACAGTGAAACTTCAAGACAACAAGACAACACAAGACGTCAACAAGACATTTGACAAGATGCTATGAATTGACAGATGATTGGACCCTACGCAACAGTGCTGCCAAAAGACCTTCATTACGTGTATTTTTGAATCGTCAGGAAATCTTTTGCACTACTGAAAGCAATCCCTGTTTAACTCTCGTAAGTGTATTTCGGGAACGAGAGTAGCGTGGATGGACCCAACGCGAAGAGCAAAGGTCGACTGACGAACTATAAACGAACCAATAGCGCACAGGCAAGCATGCTGCGCGCCCCCCCCCCCCCCCCCCCCATCCACCTCACACCGCACCAAATAGACCGGTGTCGGTTACGGTAAGAGTGTCGCGAGTTCAATGGTTTTATCTCATCTCATCATTTTGGGGTGTAAGTGGTTCATCACGCGGTGCACCCTGCTGACTGGCAAACGAAGCTCTGGCAAAAAGAGAGGTAGGGAGCGTAATTGTAAGCTACCCGACTGGGGAATGTACCTCCACCTTACAGAATACCGCAGCCAAATAACAATTCCCTTGAGGATTGTTGTGTTCGTGCGAGTGAGTGAGGTCACCGGAAAGGAAGGAGATGCTGCGTTGGCAGCGGGGGTGGCGGCCGCGCGAGCGATATTTTATGTTGCGAGCGTTAATACGGCTACGGCAACCGCTTCACATCAGGCGGGCCGTATGCTTGTCTGCCACCCGACGTAGTATTAAAAAAGAAAATCTCAAAAAATGCGCAACACGCCTAAACAAGTTTTCCCTTCAAAAATACAGTAGGATAAAAGCCACACCTGTTTCTGGCGGGCGTGCTCTCGACGACGAAGTGTTGTTCCTCGATGGTAGGCAGCAACGACGTCAGCCGGTCGGTCGGACGAAGAACCTGCAACAAACATAGATTATGTTATAAAACAAATATCAGCATTGTACCGTTCACGCACATTAATTTTGTTAATGCTGACTCCGCTCCTTACGCGGTTTGCGGGGTATAAATAAATATTTCTGGATAATTTACACAGCGCCATCTAGTCCCAAATTAAGCGCAATGCTTGTGTTATGGGTAGTAGACAACTGATAAATGTGCTTAAATACATTTTTTTTTAAATACATACTTATAATGCATAGAAAACTTGTAATTAGGTAAGGGGGCGTTCAAGTATTACGTAACGCAACATGGGGGAAGGGGGTCTTGCAAAACGTTACGATGCGTTACAGGGACGAGAGGGGGAGTTCAAACAACGCGTTACGTAACATTGTTTTAATTTTTTTGTTTAAATAAAAAACTACGGAATTAAAATTATTCAAGTAGGCAACCTTTTACGTTTAGGTTTTACAGGGGTCTTATGCTGACTCTCCAGTGCCAACTGTGCCAAAAAATTTCAAAGAATTTTAACGACTTTCCGGTACGAATCTCGCAACAGAACTTGGTATTGGTCACTTTGTTGTTACGTAACGTTCAGGGAAAGGGGGAGGAACGTTACGGCGCGTTACATGGGGGGGGGGGGGGGGGGGGATAAATTGCGTTACGTAATACTTGAACGCCCCCTAATAAGTTGATGTACGCATAATATCTATATAACTTGTATCAACTGATATCAATAAACAGAAACTATAACTGAATTTGGAGCTACTTCAACGAACACTATGTGTGGATTATAGTTTAAGACATTTATTTCTAAAACTAGCGACCCGCCCCGGCTTCGCACGGGTGCAATGCTGATACTAAATGTACTACAGAAGGTCTTTCGGCTTTGTCCTATCCAGTCCTTCCCCAGTTATAAGCACACGCCGCCGGCTCCGCGGCCGGTACCGCCACAGCCGTTATGTCCCTGCATTTTAAATGTGTAATATCTTCTAAACTATTCATTTAAATTACATGCTGTGAAGGGCCATATTGATCTATATTAAATGCGCAATGTATTTAAGGTACTTAATTGGATAAGGATTAATTCTGTATTGCTTAAAATCGCTTCGTAAATAAGGCATTATTTCTTGTAAAAAGCAAAGGATAAAATAACGGTTATTGTGTGTTACCACTAAGAGATAGACATATACCATCGCGAACTTTTTTGTAGACCATTTTAAGGTGAACAATACTGTACTACATTATTTTGATCTATCTCGTTGGGTTCAGCCAGCGTTTGCAATGAAAGAGCAAAAAAATGTGTTTATTTACGACATCACATTAGAAACCTCTAAATTATCAGTGTTTTTCTACTATGTTATGCATATATTATACATATAAACTTTCCAGTTGAATCACTCTATCTATTAAAAAAAACCGCATCATAATCCGTTGCGTAGTTTCAAAGATTTAAGCATACATGGGGACATAGGGACAGAGAAAGCGACTTTGTTTTATACTATGTAGTGATACAGAATACAGTATTCACTTACATTGGGAAACACTAGAAAACATTAAAATTTTACAGTCGATCGCATGGATCGAGAAACGAACCGGTGGTACCTTTTATTATGGATTAGATTTCCTACATTTTGAAATTGTACTTACATAATATCTTCTAAAGTTACACATATGCTTCAAAAGTTACACATACGCTTCAAAACTTATACATATGTTTCAAAAGTTACACATACGTTGACGAGGTAGGTATCTACATAACTGTAATGCATAAGTCACAAGAAACATGTTTGTAACATTAGAAGTGAGACAAATACCCTCACGTAATGTTTTCTAGTGTTTCTCAATGTAAGTGAATACTATATAATATTCTGTTTTTGAGAAATAAATGTCTTAAACCATTTTATTACTTCACGACACGATAACACTTATTCACTTCTAATTTTCTATTATATCCTCAATAAATAATAATTATTAGTATTAATTATTATTAATTAAATTAAATTAAATCATTAAATTTGAGATACACAAAACATTATAGTGCCACAAACTTATCTGACCCGGTGGGCATATTTAGAACTAAAGCCGCCATCTTGAAATGTCATTCACGTATGGGTAGCTGCTGCTACAGGTCAGTATTGCCAGGTACAATTAATTTATTTATCACGTATACACATTCCATTGAGGTGTATTTTTTTAAATACATATATATCTTTTTCTATACATACAGTAAAAAAAATCGTCAACGAGTTGTCTCTGTGCAATATTATAACTCTCTAATATTATATACTAGCTATGACAGCGACTTAACGTGGTGCATTTTTAAAACTAATCAACAAAAAAATAGAAGGCAATTGATATTTAATTGAAACACCACACAACACAATTAATAAGTTTATCAATGCTATTATTTTAATAGTGTATATAATTCTTTGATTTTCATGTTTCCTCTAAAACGGGCGGCATTTCGTTTAATGGCAACATTTAAGTCGATCGTACCGCCCCCGCCACCGGGCCAGATAAATTTGTGGCACTGTAACAAGCTGAGCATATGGGATTAGACAAATGGGGATGTTTGATATTTTTTCTGACACCAGATGTCGCTAGGTAGGCGTCGTGGTCCAGATTGTCAAATTGCACTGAATTCTTTGACAGTGAAACTTCAAGACGCCAACAAGACATTTATTTGTCAAGATGCTATGAATTGACAGATGATTGGATCCTCCGTTCGAGTGGTGCCAAAAGCCCCTCATAGTGTGGTACCTTGAGCGTCCTCTCGGAGAGCCTCCACACGAGCCTCTGCCGGGTGGGGGCGGCGGCGCGGGCCTCGTATCGAGCCAGCACGGCGCGCGCGCACGCTCGGGTGCGGACCAGGGACTCCGCTGACATCTGACAACAACACACATTCATCATCATCAGGTCATTTTAGTCTCCACTACAGGAGCACGACCCTCTCGTCCGTCCTAGACAGGAGGAGGATTTGGCCTACACTCCCCACGCTGGCCAGACGGGTTGGGGAGGCTTGATCGATGTTTGGTAATGTATTTCCCTTAGTCGCCTTGTACGAAATCCACGGGAAGAGACAGAGTGATTCTATTCTAGTCTACCGGAAGCCACACGGCCAAATCAATCTATGATAGGAATACTGAGTTACATACACATGAGGTACATTACATTAATATAAATAAAATAACGTCCTCCCCGCTATGACCTACGTTGCAGAAACTTGAACGCTGACCGTTGGGCTGGTTCACAGACTAAAAGTCGCACAGCGAGCGATGGAGAGAGCAATGCTTGGAGTTTCTCTATGGAATCGAATCCGAAATGAAGGAATCCCCCCCCCCCCCCCCCCCCCCCAACTCGTAGACATGTTATTCTGAGGTGGAGATACTTCCCCTTGGGCCAACAGAACACCTCTCTTTTGGCCAGAGCCACGTCTGTCAATGATCGAGACACCTGCACGTGGTGCACCCTGCACTCGAACTTAAAAATATTGATCCACATACATAACCCCATGAATAACAGTATAATATTTACGTTGCAGTGCGCCTGCAGCTGCGCGGCGAAGTCGTTGAGATAGTAAACTTGCTCAGTGCTGCCGCCCTCGGCGGACACGCGCCGAGACCACTCCACCAACTCTTGCTCTGAAATAAAACAAATATAAATTAACTTGCTGACTCGCGCTACTTCGTCTGCGTGAGACAGAGCGTTGAGAGTGAAGCGTACGGTTACCATTTGAAAGGTTATAGTGAGCCAGTCTTAAAACATAGACATATGCTGTCACGGACTTTTTTTTAGAACTTTTTAAGATGAATAACTCCGTCGTATATAATTGTTGCGTAACTTGAACCGTTTACTCAGCGCACGCAACGGAAGCCCTCAAAAGGAATATTATTTTCCACTTTTTGCAACATTTTTCATTGGTGCTCCGCTACTATTGGTGTTATATAGCCTACCTCGTAAAATAGGCTATCTAACACTAAAATAATTGTTAAATTCGAATGAGTAGTTCCTGAGATTAGCGCGTTCAACCAAACAAACAAACACTTCAGCTTTATAATATTAGTATAGATAAAATAATCGTCGAGCCGGGTGGTTGAATAGTTAGTAATAGCCACTTTGACTCCGAAGTCGCGGGTTCGATCCCCGCACAAGACAAACAATTGTGTGCATAAACATGTCTGTTTGTCTTGTTCTGGGTGTTTTATATGTATTATATGTATGTATAAACAATAAAAATGTATTTAAGTATAATATCTGTTATCTAATATCCATAGTACAAGCTTTGCTTAGTTTGGGACTAGATGGCGCTGTGTAATATGTCCAGGAATATTTATTATTTATCTATTGTTTCGAGTACACAAATATTTGCTTTGTGCGGGGATCGAACCCTCAACCTCGGAATCCAAGTGGCATTGCTAACCATTCGACAACTGAGGTCGTATGAGATAAGAACACGAGAAAGTTATTTTGCAACTTAACGTTGCGAGACGAAATAGTAATAACTCACCAAGTTTCTGATAGACGATGACGAGTGCTAGTTCACTGGCACGCGAATTAGCACAGGTCGCGTCGCACACGCAGATCTCCAATTGATTAACCAGCTCAGTCTCCTGAAATAAATATACAATAGTTATTTACATATTTTTATTTAAAATACTCACACAAACGTCACATTTGCCTATTCAATCGATTAACAGAGTTAATCATCATCATCATCAAGGAAGGAAGGAAGATTTGGCCTACACTACACAAAACACGTATATACATAGACAAAAATCAGTTTTATTTGTCTAAGTATATTTCTTCTGCCTGTCTATTTAACTTTATGAGATAACTTTATTTAACCAACTAATGACCACGGTACACCAGTGTGCCGCGGCACACACTATGTGGAACAATTACGCAGTATAGTAATACAACCAGTACTTTGACTTCATACTAGCGGGTTACTATCAGAAGATCAAGATATCAGAACGACCAAGTAGACATATATTCACCTTATAGTTCACATCTCAGAAAGACTATGTATCCAGAACGTCTTCATATCAGAATTTCTAAAAAGCATAATGACCACATTTCAAAACGACTTAGTAGCCAAACATCTGAATCTCAAAACGGTTAGATAGCGATATGACCAGATCGCAAAATGTAGGTGTAATTCGGTACAAAACTTATTCCTCTCAAATCTCTATTCGTAGCCACTTGAAACATACTGTCCACTAGAAATATAATAACTGTTAATTATTATAAAGAAGTATTGTTCCGAAGGAAATTTGTCATGCAAGAAGTGTTGTATTATCGTAAGTTTTATTTTTTCAATAATTTTATTTGTAATGTTTCTAGTTTTTAAATTTCATCTTGAATGTACAGTTATTGTGGCTATCCAGTCAACCTGCGATATGGTCGATTCACGGAGTAGTCGTTTCGATAACCAGTCATTTTGCTACCTCGTCAATTTCAGATATAGACTTTTTGTAGGGTTGGTCGTTCTGATATCTCATCATTATAGTGCTTAGGTCAATATGTATACTAAGTCATTATAATACTAACCCATACTAGCGCCCAAATCGGCGCATGCACACAGCCAACACGATTTGTGCGCTAGTATGAAGTCAAAGTACTGGTTGTATTACTATGCTGTGACACTGATCTAGCGACAGTGTTGTGTGTGTGTACCTGTGTGTTGAGCGTGACGCCCAGCTGTCTCCCCGCGACGTGGACGACCCTGCGCAGCAGCCGCAGCCAGTGCAGCGCGGTGACCGCGCGCACGTTGGCCGCCAGCGACAGCTTGTCGCTGATGACGCGCGACATGCGCACTACGTCGCCCGCCGTGCACGCCGATTGGGAAATTGACACTACCAACAAAAGTACAAATTCATATATATTGATAAAAATAAACAGTTTATATACAGTGCGTCTCGGGGAGTGAAACTAGGTAAAAAAATTAAATACGAAAAAAAAATATTTATAAAAATTTAAATAAATGTTTTTTTTTTCATGATATGACATATCATATCTTGAAAAAAAAACTTATTTTTCCGTCATAACGGATTAGACGCTGTCACAAACTCATTTCGTCATTAACGCAGTTTGTCATCGCCGATCTTATTTACGTAATCGGTCACTTTCGCGATTCCTCTCACAAGCAGTTTGTCTTATATGCGATTGGTCATATACGCAATTCGTCATACACGCAGTTCGTCACAGGCGTGGTTCGCCGTGACTATAAGGACAATTGTCAGATCACGGAAAAAATACTGCTGTTTTGTACAAAAAAATGTTTTTTTTTAGTATACGAAACTCGACCAAAAGAGGGAATGTGTCAATTATGTAATATACCATTAGTAGTACATGTTACCATTGTACAATAGGATCAAAATTGGATATGTGACAAATTGCGAGTGCGTATTTGACGACTTGCGTTGTGGCGAACTGCGTAGATGGCAAACTGCGTGTGTGAGGAATAGCGTTTATGACGAATCCCGTTTATAGCGAACGATGTAATGTGACATAATGCGTAAGTGACGAAATGCGTTTGTGACAACCAGCATCGATACAAAAAAAAAATGGGGAAAAAAAATACAAAATTATTTTTGTAACTATGGTTGTCCGTGAGTCACTACAGCAGGTTTCAGCTGAAAATCGGCGTTGCAGGCTGCGGCTTTTTAACCCATATTTGATGTATATTATTTGAATAAGTTTAATTATTGTTATTGTGAACGTGTTTTTTTATTTATTTATTGTGTGTTATTTATCGGTTAATAAATGTTTCTTCTTTTTCTTCTTCTTCTGTACGGTGCAATGCAACCGCACATTTCGATGTATCAGCACTTTACGCTATGTGCGACATTTATACATATTTTAAGTTCAGTTCGTAATTCGCCAAGCAACGCGTCGTACGTGCTCCTATCAATTATCACTATCAATTATATCAATCAATTATCATCATCATCAATCACATTTGAAATAATACAGACAGTTTCCCACAAGTCCTGCAGCCTTTTTTTTTTTTTTAATACAACCATCCAGATTTTTTTTATACCACTAGAGTGCAAACAAGCATACGGCCCGCCTGATGGAAAGCAGTTACCGTAGGCTATGAACGCCTATAACACCAGAGGCATCACACGCGCGTTGCCGACCCTGTAAAAACCTCTTCACGCCCTTTTTGAAGAACCCCATGCTGTAGTACCCTGAGAAAACTTCGACAGACAGTTCATTCCACAGCTTGACAGTACGCGGGAGAAAACTTCTCTGGAACCGCTCAGTACGTGATCACTTAGGCTCCAATGTGTGAGGATGAATTGTCGATGGCGAGCCTATCATTTATTTCATATCAAATATCATTCAAAGGTGTGTATAGGCATCAAACGACCGTACATCTTCTATTCACGTCAAAATGATATATGATGATATAACTCACCCAGTTCCTCAACGGAGACGGTGCGAGGCGAGCGTGTGTCCTCCGCGTGCTGGTCGATGGCGATGTTCATGCAGGAGACGGTGATGCACGGCACGTGGCAAGGACGCACCTTCATCTTGGTCAAGAACCTGGTACGACACACCAAATTGTTAAAAACAGGGCTTCATCCTCACACATTGCTAGCAAAATTTTAAAATGTTTTTGTATGAATTTACGTGCGGTGAAATAAGCTATATATCGACGGTCCCTACGTATAAAGCGACATGTCATTTCAGATATGTCTGCTTATACTACGATATAGTAATTAAAGAATATTATTATTGGTAAAATGAGTTAATTTCTTACTTTTTAATTATATACAATCAATATATCGACGGCGAAGTGCCAATATCTTCGAACTAACACAGACAAAATTTCACAGAAAGTAAACAAAACGTTTAGTTTCCTGAAAACTTTAAAAAATAATGAACTCATTTATATGGTGGATATACAAATATGGAAAGCTAAAGTTTCAATGAAATAGAAATATATTTGAAATATAAAATAGAAATTGATTTTAAAGTGAATGGCAGAAAGTCAATTTCTCGAAAAATGTTAGATAGGAGGTATTGGCACTTCGCCCTCGATATACAATAATGAAAAAAAAAAAAGAAAATGTTTTTTACGGGCAATCTGTAGCAATTTATGCAATAAAAAAACATGCCATTTTTTACATGTCGCTTTATACGTAGGGACCGTCGATATGTAATATCGATCAGCGAAACAAATAACATTCAAAATCATCGGCAATGCGAGTGTCCGTAGAGCTTATTAATTGGCAAAATGAACGCACGTTGAAATGATCATCGGCGAAACGGCTAACATACTATAAAACCCGCTTCAAACACGCGACGAAAACGTTGGGTATCCGCCAAGCGTCCGCGACGTCCCCGCTGTGCAGCCGCGGCTCGTTCGTAACGCATTCGCTGCGCGCCCGCTCCGCTTTGAAGACGCTCGCAAGCCGCTAGTATGATAAGGACCAGAGTCTACCCCATCCTCTGATGGCCCATCTGATGAATATGCCACGGGCCCCTGATGGTATAGTTACGCTACTGCACCTTTATACAATAAGATATAGAGACGCTCACCTGTCGAACAAGTTGACGGCGCTGACGAGGACATCTGCCGGCAGGTCGTACCAAACTTTGAGGGATCGCAGCACGTGCGCGGCGCCGTCGCGCGCGCTCGTCGTCACCTCGCCGTTCTACAACAAACACAGCACTTTGATGACTCCATCTACATCATCTTGATATTTGGCGATCTACTACAGTACGCTTTATAAGACACTAGCTGTTACCCGAGGCTTCGCCCGCGTGGTTCAGGGGAGTTGCCATTGATGAATAAACCATAGCGCGATTTAGAAATGAGACAGCGCCGATTATAAAAAAAAAACTCCAAGAGAAGATTGGGGCTTCCCCTGGAAACCCTGCTGCCATCAACTATTTAAAAAAAAAGACCCATATTGCCAAGTTGTCTTTCAAGCATTTCTTCTTCGCCAATGGTCAATACCGAAATGATAGAAGATAAAAATAATGACAAAAATAATTTTAGCAAAAAAAAACCGACTCCAAAAATTGCAAACGTAAACGCCAGCACTCTTATTGCGATTCAATGCTTATTCATACACATGAATAAGCGACTCTATTGGTTATATCTTCTTATTGGTCTTCAAATATAATAGAGTCGCTTATTCATTGGTATGAATAAGCATTCTATTCAGTTATTTAATCGCAATAAGAGTTGGTGGTAAGGAGGCTTAACTGAATTTTATGATATGAAAAAAAAAAATGCGAGCAATCTGGAAGTACTTACATATATATACTCTTTCAAATAAAAAAGTTTTTTTCAAATGGGTTTATAAATGACCGGAGTAATATTTATTATTTATAGTTCTAAAGTTGCAGTATAGCGCCATCTACCTATTAAGTATTACAGTTTATAATATAGTTTTTAAGTTGCCTTGTTTATTTACATTACAGCTGTAGTGGCTGACCTTTGAATGCAGCGGAAAACGAGTGTTTTGCTCACCTTGAGTAATTCTATACATTGACCTGCATCGCTTTCGATTCTACTGACGCACATATAAAGTGTTTTTTGTGAATGCTAATAATCATAGATCGAAAAAGGGTAGAGATGGATTGGGTTCGACGCAGGCTGTCCTATTCGCAAATTGTCACGTAGACGCAAGCGGTCATATTCGCGACTGGTCCTATTTGCAACTTGTCCTATTTAGTTATCGTCATGAAGTCCTTCAAGAAGGGCGTGAAGAGGTTTTTATAGGGGCAGCAATGCGCGTGGTATTACAAAGTCCATAGGCTACGTTAACTACTTACCATCAGGCGGGGCGTATCTTTGTTTTTCATTTTAGTTTTATATAAAAAAAAACTAATATTCATTAGAAATGATATAACTAAAATTAAGCACCCATCATACCTTCTTTAGTTACCCATGTTATCTCTGTTTTTATTATCAAACTAGTTAACCCGGCAAACATTGTTTTGCTATTATCATTTAGGGGTATGAAAAATAGATGTTGGCCGATGGGTTTTTTATACTACGTCGGGTGGCAGACAAGCATACGGCCCGCCTGATGTGAAGCGGTTACCGTAGCCATATTAACGCTCGCAACATAAAATATCGCTCGCGCGCCGCCACCCCCGCTACCACCGCATCATCTCCTTCCTTTCTGGTGACCTCACTCACTCACAGGAACACAACAGCCCTCAAGGGAACCGTTATTTGGCTGCGGTATTCGGTGAGATGGAGGTACATTCACCAGTCGGGTAGCTTACAATTACGCTCCCTACCTCTCTTTTCGCCAGAGCTTCGTTTGTCAGTCAGCAGGGTGCACCGCGTGCACGTGAAGTTGGCTTTGGTTCAAAGATGTTGATGAACCACTTACACCCCAAAATTTCAAAAAATCGGTCTAGCCGTTTCGGAGGAGTTTAAATAAATAAATAATTATTTTTAATGTGTATTATTTAGTGTATTCTTTATTTATGTACATAATTATTACTGTATTATTTATGTAGTGTCACACCCCGGCCACTCCACACAAATGACACGTCGCGGATACTACATAAATAAAGACGTATGTGCAGAGCCGAATGAGCGTGTGTGCGTGCGACGCCATACAAACTGTTCCACATTCGTCTCAGAGGGGAGGTGAGGTCGATACCAGAGAGCGGCAGGGAGTGGCCGTACTGCACGTAGTAAAGCTATTACTTATACTGTGGTAGTGTTAAAATAAGGTAGGCCCTAACAACAAAATCAACATTTTAACGTCTCCATTGCAAATATTATCTAAAAATACTATCAAGTTATAAAACAATACTTTCAAGTGCTAAATAATCTACAAGGCCCTAACCAATCTATATATATAAAAGAAAGTCGTGTTTGTTACAACACTTATAACTCGAGAACGGCTGGACCGATTGCCATGGTTTTTGATTTGTTGGATTTGTTGAAACATTGGAAAATTCTCGAAAAAATAAAATAAAAGAAAAATCATTTTCCCATACAAATGAAAGTGTCAGTTGAAAAAGGGATTACGATATTTATTGGTTGTCAAATATCAAAACGTCAAATCGATTGGTGTCACTATATCGCGAAAGTTGTCTGTGATTTGTTATGAAAATTTAAAAATGTCAAATCGATAGGGGTGAAAACGCTTTTCCCATGGGGTTCGAGCGCAAGAATCAAATCAGAGTAAACATCAAAAGAAATGACAATTACAAATCACCAAAATGATAAAACCTATTTCAAAACTAAAAAAAATAAAACAAAACGTTTTTTTTTTAAATTTAACAATAAGGAAATCTTTATTTTTATGAAATCTTCAGTTTTTATGGATACGGGTCTTCCCTCAACCGAAGGGGTTTAGAGCGTACTCCAACACGCTGCTCAACTGCGGGTTGGCGGAGGCCAGTGTTTTCGAACCGCCTAAAGGCCACTGACTTAACTTAACGACTGTCATTAAATGATAACAACCGGGACCGACAGCTTAACGTGCCTTCCGAAGCACGGAGGAGCTCAAGATGAGCTAATGATAACAACCGGGACCGACGGCTTAACGTGCCTTCCGAAGCACGGAGGAGCTCAAGATGAGCTAATGATAACAATCGGGACCGACGGCTTAACGTGCCTTCCGAAGTACGGAGGAGCTCAAGATGAGCTAATGATAACAACCGGGACCGACGGCTTAACGTATCTTTCGAATCACGGAGGAGCTCGAGGTAATATAAACCCATCCATGTACAGGCTACGGTCGACGTTGCTTAACTTGCGTGTTCAATTAGACTGACACGCGCAATGACGCCATCGAGCTTCTCTATTATTTTCTACTATTCATTGTTTTAATTCTATAAAATCATAAATTTAGTTCAGCTAATATGTACCACGACATTCATTGATTGTTAGGCGGTACGAAGTTCGCCGGGACAGCTAGTAATGTCAATATTTTTAAACCCCCTACTATAACATCGAAAGCGCTTAAATAGTCACGTTTCAATTCACAGCAACTACATAATTGAATGCCATCAAAACGACCAGCTTCTACGACCTTCGATATATGCAAACGTTAGCTCCTCACAACAGTTATCGGTGAGCCTTATCGCGAGACAATAAAGTTTAGTTTACGGTGGCAACAAAACGTAACGTAAATTTCGAGTGTTGTGCGAATTAGGTTGCGTTATGCTACGGCTACACTACCGTGATATGCCAATAATTATTGCCATAATTTCAACAACGCCTAGGTGTAACCACGAATTATGGGCATAATTTTACAATGCCAATCAATATGGCAAATGGCGGTAGACAATAGCTCCGGCGGCGGTCTTTTTTCGCACATCAAAGAGAATTACCGCAGTAATTAATGCGTTTGTGGCCACACTACCGTTTGTCCAGTGTGCAACATGAGCTCAACGGCGACGCACGTATCGACCGACATGGAGTGGTCAAATGAAAAAAGCTTGAGCTTTGGAATTATTTCAATGCGAACCGTATCTATTTATGGGCTTTCAGTAGGGTATCCCCCGATAAAAAACGCGGTGTACAATGATTTGAAGAAGAAAAAAGACCGAAACCATCTAAATAAATATAACAGCTGCAGCTTCAACCTCCATCTTGAAAAATGATATTTTTACCGCCTAATTTATTGACATATCTAGGTAAACTCTAGTGTGACCACATCACTTCACGCAGTAATTTAAACGTTAATTTAATGCCACAATTATTGCGGTAACAGCCCGGTAGACGGTAAGGTAGTGTAGCCGCAGCATTAGAATGGTCCAACGATAGGTATATGAGGCAAATGGCGAAATATTAAATTTTTGACTTGAACACGTCTTTAAAATTGCAGAAACAATTAAAAACACCGGCAAAGTGCGAATCGGACTCGCGCACGAAGAGTTCCGTACCATTATCTATAAACACGACAAAAAAATCATGTTTGTTGTATGGGAGCCCCCTTAAATATTTGTTTTATTTTAATTTAATTATTTATTTTTAAAGTGAATATATAACTAAATATTCTGTGAATATTTCAAGCGTCTACCTTATGCCGTTATCAATATCGAGCAAAAAAAGAGAAGAGTTCCGTACCATTATCTATAAACACGACAAAAAAATCATGTTTGTTGTATGGGAGCCCCTTAAATATTTATTTTATTCCATTTTTTAGTATTTGACGATATAGCTGCAACAGAAATACATCATTTGTGAAAATTTCAACTGTTTAACTATCACGGTTCATGAGCCTGGTGACAGACGGACAGACGGACGGACGGACAGCGGAGTCTCAGTAACAGGGTCCGTTTTACCCTTTGGGTACGGAACCCTAAAACGAATGATAACAAAATCGGGGGATACAGTTTGGAGTTGCAGCTACATATCTATCATCTCCATCCAACATTCAATCACACCATAGGATAGTTCAAATCTGGAACAGTATGGCGTCGCACGCACACACGCTCATTCATTCGCTCTGCACAGACGTCATTGTTTATGTAGTAGTAAACGCAGCGACAATTGTATGGAGTGGCCGTGGTTTGGTGGTAGTCACAATTTTTAAGTATTTTATAAAATTTTTGGATGATATACATGCAAGAAATACATGTATGTATGTACTCTGCATCAACTCACTTTGGGGTGTAAGTGGTTCATCAACATCAAAGCCAACCAACTAACAAAGGTGGTGAACCAAAGCCAACTTCACCTGCACGTGGTGCACCCTGCTGACTGACAAACGAAGCTCTGGCGAAAAGGAGGTAGGGAGCGTAATTGTAAGCTACCAGACTGGGTAATATACCTCCACCTCACAGAATACCGCAGCCAAATAACAATTGTTGATAGACAAACACCTTGAGGGTTGTTGTGTTCCTGCGAGTGAGTGAGGTCACCAGAAAGGAAGGAGATGTTGCGTTGTGAGCAGGGGTGGCGGCGCGCGAGCGATACTTTATGTTGCGAGCGTTAATATGGCTACGGTAACCGCTTCACATCAGGCGGGCCGTATGCTTGTCTGCCACCCAACGTAATATAAAAAAAACTAAATTCATGCCACTGCTAGGATTATAGGTCTCCCCTGCTAGGATTACAGGACGCGACATTTGTATGGAGTTTCCAGAATGTGGTATAATAAGCCAATGAGAATAGGCGGTTAGATAGAATGGTTACCTGAGAGTCTGCGGGCAGACACAGCCTCGGCTGGAACTTGCTCTCCAGTTGCAGGTACTCGTTGAGTGTAGCGTAATGCTGCATATCCAGCTCTTCATCGTGCGACGTGGAGGCGACGGTATCGTCAGCATCCGGGTGCCTCGCGCCCGCTCTCAACATGATCGGGCTATGCGAGCGGCGGGTGAATCGGCACCTATATGTATAAAAATGGTAAAAAAAAACTATAACCCAAATACGCAAATTGTCCAAATAATTCCTAGACCTTAGAGAATAAATAAATAATAAATAAATATTGTCAGACAAATTACACATCGCCATCTAGCCCCAAAGTAAGCGAAGCTTGTGTTATGGGTATATACTAGACAACTGATAAACATACGTAAATACATTTTTTTTTTAAATACATACTTATGATACATAGAAAACACCCAGACCAAGACAAACAGACATGTTCATGCACACAAATGTTTGTCCTGTGTGGGAATCGAACCCACGAGCGTTGGTGTCGAAGCCGCGTCATTGACCGCTACGCCACCGAGCTCGTCAAATATATCTTGCTAAGAGAGGAAGCCAAGTTCCAAAAGCTTCTTACTCCTAAATACCACGGACAAATAAAGCTCAAGCGCTGGTGTTATATGCTACTGCGAGTTTGTGACAATATCAGCGACCTCCTGTGGAGTTTACTCGTCCGCAGCTATGCGCGAGCTACACTCGTATTGCAAACGTTTATACTAAATCTTCTGTTTAGCGAGGATTAACAACGGCTACAATATTGACCTAAAAGGCAATGAACAATGAAGTCCACTGCAATCCCGTGTGTAAAACTACGACTGCCTTGGAACTCACAACGAATTTAATCAGAAGAAATTAGCAGAAGTATGATGCGTTTGGAATTTGATTTCCTTTCTTGGCAATGTGAGAGACAGCAATATGGCAAATAAGGCATTAAAAATCAGGTCAGGCTGTTAGGCCTAGTTGGCATAACTACGAATCCTTGACATTAGGACCATGTGGCTTTAGAAAGCCAGATTTTAGAGCCTTTGTGATTCTCTTTAACCATTCGCATGTCGCGAATTTTAGCTCCGTACCCACCATGGGACCGTGGCATGCGAGAGGTTAAGGTTATAAGTAAAAAAACTGTTGACTTACCTAAGCGTGTGCGCAAGAGCAACCAGCGGCTAAGTCGTTGTGTATGCCCGCGCCGATCCCCCCACGGCTCGTCCGACCCGACGGTTTGAGCGACCGGGCGCGAAGGCCCTAGTACCTGACCAAAAGAGAGCGCTTGTCAACGCAAAGCGGCCTTTATGGCCGCCGAGCGGTGATTTGGTTAATATTGGGGAGAAGGCTGATAAGTATTTAGGAATTGATATGATAAAACGGAATATTAGAGGATTCAGGGATAGGTTAAATAAACAAAAAAGAGACGAAAAACTATTTGAAAACACTTCTGGAGTGAAAGTTAAACCGAAAGGTAGTCACGTAAATCTATATAAGAGATTCTGAAACGTTTCCGAGATATTTATTTAGGTATTGATTTGACTTAGGAATTTGATAAAAACCTTTGCTCAGATCGAGGATTTTGGAGGATTGGTAGGGATTCAAGGATTAAGTTACTAGGTTCAATGTCTTGTTGAAAGACAATTGCCCAGCCACCTTTGCGCCTCTATAGAGTCAGATACGCGTACAGTTGTGGTTGAACACAACTGTAGGCCCAGTACGTTGCGCTCGCGATAGCAAGACGCAACGACGCTAAAGTCTAGAGAAAACTTTGATAAATGCACCGGTGGAATCCCAGACCCGATAGTATACACTGGGTTAATCACCCTTAATACTACTTTTAAGTGAACCGTCGAAGGTTCAGGATCGGTCACTTGACAGGGATTCGTCAAAACAAAATATATAGCAGTGATACCTGTAAATGATTATTCATATATGATGATAACATTGAAATTACTAGATTTTCAAGTTTCATTTAGAACAAAACTTGTCTGATAGAAATAAAAACAAAATTGTTAGGTCAACCAGTGTGTATACATAGCGAGAAATTTCAAATCGTTTATCTAGCAGTGTGATGACATATGCTTCCCAAAACTTACACTGCGTGATATTTATATTCCTATTAAACTTTAAATAGCTTTAACTTAAAAGTAAGAAAATGCCGATTGGATCTATTCTGCATAACAGAAGGCCAATTCTCGTATTTTTTCTACGAACGCAGATTGAAAGTTGACCGAATCGAGATTGAATTGTGAATTGACTAAAATTATATACTTGATTTCATTAATTAATTACTATCAATTATTGCTGTTGCTAAAGTAACATTCTTAGTTTGTTTAATTTTCACTCATATTTCGATATAATCCCGCTTAAATTTAATTTTCAAGTTACATATTGTGTTACGAGAATACCAAATGTGATATTTGTGAGATCGAGACTGGATCTAAACTGAATTTTGACTATATTTTAATTACGAAAATTGCCCCTCAGGGTTCAACTTCATCAGCCTTGAATTGTCAGTCGCCTAAACTCTTCTATGTAAGCGACTGAAAAGATTTACTGGAAAATTCTCACCGGGTTGTGCGAAGAAATTACGACATCGGCTATTATTGTTATATAAACGATTAATTAACATGGTTAAGATAAACAAAACTTATCACGTTCACAAACATGCGCCATTTTATCACAATATCAGCCATTCATTGTTTATGTTCGTTTTTATCAAGTGACGCAACGTTCCAAAACACGATAATCTGGTTATTATTTTTAAATTTATCGTTTTTTGATAGAAGGTTATTTGCATTAATATTATATGCGTATATATCTCCTCTTTTTAGGGTTCCGTACCCAAAGGGTAAAAAGGAACCCTATTACTAAGGCTCCGCTGTCCGTCCGTCCGTCCGTCTGTCACCAGGCTGTATCTCATGAACCGTGATAGTTAGACAGTTGAAATTTTCACAGATGATATGTAAAACACCCAGACCAAGACAAACAGATCATGCACACAAATATTTGTCTTGTGCGGGGATCGAACACGCGACACCAGAGTCGAGATAGCCATTGCTAGCCCCATTCGATCACTCGTTTAAAAAAATAATTAAACAAATATTCCTGGACAAATGACACGCGGTTATCTAGTCCCAAATAAGCAAAGCTTAGCTTGTACTTGGGCACTAGATAACTGATATTTATATATTCATATATTTAAATATATAAATATCAGTTATCTAGTACCCATAGTACATATATTTAAATACATTATAGAAAGTAAATTGTCTAAGCCGGTCCCCGACTAAAACAAATAACTAAAGTTAATGATAGCATTAAATTTAAGTTACGCATAATGTTATTAAAATCAAATCCATCATTATGCCCCAATTTCAGGTCTATTATATATAAATAAATTTAATTTAATCCATTTTATATCAATCACTGACACTATCGACATTTCAATACGTAAAGGACAGGCGCTATCAACGCGCGAGTGAAAGATACAGTTGAATAAATAATCATTAATGTTTATATGTTTCACAAAGGCTACGGCGTAGATTTTAATTTTTTTTTCAGCTGTGTAAACCCCAATCATAGCTTTTTGTTTAAAAAAATATGAACAAGAAATATATATTCTATTGGAAAGCTACAAAGTGTTGGAATTGCCCTACACCACCCAAATAATCCCTATAATATATTATATATGCTGTGTAAACCGAACAATTCCTTTGCGGATTGTTGTGTTCTTGCGAGTGAGTGAGGTCACCAGAAAGGAAGTTGCTGTGCTAGCAGCGGGGTAGCAGCAAGCGAGTAATATTTCTTGTTGCGTTAATATAGCTACGGTAACCGCTTCACATCAGGCCGTATGCTCATCTGCCACTCGATGTAGTACAAAAAAAAAGTGACCCAATCAAGAGAGGAGATAGGTATTTCTTTGAAAAAATATAGCAAAAAGAAAAATATCCTATTGGAAAGCAACCAAGTGTTGGAATTGCACTACACCATCCAAATAATCCCTATAGAGACGATGACAGCCTGAAAACACAAGACAATTAAATTTAAAAATTTGAAAAACTCCCGATCTTCTAGTCTTGTCAAGTCCTTTCATTTGATATCCATATTGAGGGAGTTTCGAAAAAAATATATTTAATTCGCCATTTTGTGGTGGTGGCCATGTTGGATTTGAAATTTATAATAGTGTAAGTTACTCTACTAGTCAAGCCCTTTTCATTTGATACACATATTGAGGGGGTTGTGAAAAAATAAGTAATCCGTCATTTTGTGACGACGGCCATCTTGGACCATATTCAATAGTTTTCAAATTTATCTTTATCAAAGTTATTTATTATTTATTTAATTAGTAGTAGAAGTTTTCGAAAAGAATTTGATTCTGCTTAGAAATGACACCTGGTGTGGTCACGTATGGTAGTGCTTCCATCTCCAAACGCTAGGACAAGATGCGTGAAAATATACATTTTAAAACCCGGACATCATCAGTGTTTTGGTACTAGTACTATTTATATTGTGTGACAAGGCGGTTCGTATTCGCAGCATGGAGCGGGCGGTAGTGATTTAAAACTTTTAATCATGGACTACAAATGTAACCCAGCCCGGACGCTCCCCGAACTTTTTTTTATACTACGTCGGGTGGCAGACAAGCATACGGCTCGCCTGGTGTTAAGCGGTTACCGTAGCCATATTAACGCTCGCAACGTAAAATAAAGCCCCCCCCCCCCCCCCCCCGTGCCAACGCAGCATTTCCTTCCTTCGTGGTGACCTCACTCACTCGGAGGAACACAACAACCCTCAAGGTAATTGTTATTTGGCTGCGGTATTCTGTGAGGTGGAGTGTACATTCCACAGTCGGATAACTTACATTTGCGCTCCCTACTTCTATTTGAACCCCGGACGTCGTCCAAACTAGGAGAAATCCGGAGAAACCCGCACGGATGACAACCCTAGGTATAAGGGGAAGGACTAAACCACGTTCGCCTGTACCATAGTATAAATAAAGAAGTAAGGTAACTTCATACAAACGCACCGAGCGCGGTTTGTATGTGAGCGCGCCCGTACGTATGGCCGTCGCACGCACACACTGACAACATTTATAGGAGGTTATATGGAGCGCCAGTCGGGGTCGGAGCTGCGCCGTACGCAAAACCGCGCAAGATTCGCGCCTGCGCTGACGTTCGTTAATAATTTGAACATTTAGGTACCTACCTACGTCGTATATAACTACAAATTCGTTATAGATGGCTACAAAGTCGACTAGCCATAAAAAACATTGCAGTGTTCATGGATGTCTCAATAACAATTTGTCGGATACCCTAACCATTCGGCCACCGACACTCCTAATAATCACATGATAAGTGTGTAAATTAAAAAGTATTAAAAATAGTTTAGTGTAAAAAATAATATATAATAGGTACTTAATAAAAATATATTTTATAATCATTTAGATTATTTGAATAATTGTTATGATTCAGTAAAGCTACGTTTTAATTAATCCTATTCCTATTTAGACCGTAATTTTTCAAATCACTAAACAGATAACATGAAGTAGGTTTTATCAAATGGTAGGAGTCCGCCTGGGTGAGGACCACTGCCTTATCTATTTCTGCCGCCAAGCAACAATGCTTGCATTGTTGTGTTTTGTGTTCCGGTTTGAAGGACAACGCACCTGCGATTCTGCATTTTTGTTGCCAACAGCTTGAATGCGTGAATCGTGGATGTTATGGGCGACAGTTACCGCTCACCATCAGGTGGGCTGTCTGCTCGTTTGTCACTGAGTAAGCATGCATTAAAATGTAGGTAGGTAATGAAAAAATTGCAGTCACTCTTGGTGTATGTACAAAAATAATTATTTTTATTCTTTTTAGATTTCCACACCCAAAGGGTAAAAACGGGACCCTATTACTAAGACTCCGGTGTTCGTCTGTCTGTTCGTCTGTCACCAAGGGCTGTAGGTATCTCATGAACCGTGGTAGCTAGACAGTTAAAATTTTCACAAATGATGTATTTCTGTTGGAGCTATAACAACAAATAATAAAAACAGAATAAAATAAATATTTAAGGGGAGCTCCCATACAACAAACGTGATTGTGTGTCGTTTTTGGTACGGAACCCTTCGTGACCGAGTCCGATTCGCACTTGGCCGGCTTTTTGTTACAGATCCCTAACACTTACCCTGCTTAATTTTGTATTTTGTACCTTACTTAATCTTGTATAATAGAGATTGACTAAGTATTTTTGACGGTTGAATAAACTATTAAGCGACAGCCCTACGTGTTTAGGCTATTATCTCCCGCTCGGGGCTTGAGTTCTCCTACTTCTCTATTTTTATTATGCCTGTACCTACTTCGAATTCACGAAACACATTACCCTCCTTTTCTACAGCCTCAGCCGATCCCTACCTACAACGAAGGGCAATGAACTGGCATACGTAACAACTCTATTATATACGCGTAACGAATTTTTCGCAGTTTAGAAAGTGAAAATATTTACGTATGTAAGTATGTTTATTATAATTACTACATATGGATTTCTTGGAAAAAACATCGTAGAACTGGCATGATAGAAAAATAACATAAAGTCATATACTAGGCCGGATTCTAGCCCACGGGACCGAAATGAAGGTTGAGTTGAGCGAGTAGATTCGCTGAGTGTATGTTTTCCATTGCTTTCAATGGAAAATGTATTTGATGATCATTCCTCAAGGACGTGATCGATCTCAATTTTTTTACGACACAAACCTCAAGCATGTCGAGGTCTTTCATTGTGACAAGTTTCATCAAAATCGGTTCAGTGGTTTTGGAGCCTATTCATTTCCAAGAGTGACTTTTCGGCGTTCCGATCGCTCCACTCAATAAAATCAAAACAATTTAAGTTATAAAAATGAATATTTTGTAGCCTATCCCCTAAAAATTTCACCTGTGCGAAGTCAGAGCAGGGGCCTTACCACAAGCTCTTAATGCAGGAATGAAACCATCATGGTTGCGAATTTATGAATGAAATTCATTGATAAATACGCAACCATCATAGTTTTATTCCTGCGCTAAGAGCTTGTGGTAAGGCCCCTGGTCACTAGTTATAAGCATTTCTTTCAGTGTATAATCTAGTTATACAGGCGGAGTCATTTAACAAATTGCTTACACAAACATGTATTTTGTATAAACAACTTTGTTTAACCATAGAGAAACTTGGATAACGAAGTGTACTGTTTTTTGACAAAAGTAAATATTATATTGGAAAGCTATCAAGTGTTGGAATTGCCCTACACCACCCAAATAATCCCAATAGAGACAATGACAGCCGGTCGTTCCACTCAATTAACGAAGCCGGGGACAGAAGATAGATTATTATAAATGCGACTTATCTCGTATTCACTATCTACGTCATAGCATTAAATGCAACTCACTCGCAAATTGCCCTTTGAAATAGCTGTAAATATCTTATCGTATCTGTGTCAACGAACCAGACGATTACGTAAATGCGTGTTTACCATTGTATACTATATGTATACTAACGACCCGCCTCGACTTTGCACGGGCAGTAGTTAGAACTAGAGCTGCCAACTAAAGTTGACATAAAGCTCATTATGTTATGAACAAATTCGTTGCAAAAAGTAGCTTCCATTCCATTCAGACGGTGCAAATTGAGGCTTAACATGTAGAGGGTTGCAAAAATAATAAATTTAATTAAACCCAATCTAAATGCACAGCATAGTAATACAACCAGTACTTTGACTTCATACTAGCCGCCCAAATCGGCGCACGCACACAGCCAAGCGTCATTTACACGACCGCTCAGGCACAGTTGGTGCGCCGCGCACCAAAACGATTTGGGCGCTGGTATGAAGTCAAAGTACTGGTTGTATTACTATGCTGTGCTAAATGTATTTAGGGCGGTGTGATACATACCACGTTCACTGTTTAATAAGGCGGTGGCATATTTAGTCCTGAATCAATAAGTGTGTCATGTCATGACCTTATTGACGGTTCAATTTCGTTAATATTGCACGAGCACCATGTTTTCACCCGATAACCGATCGGAGGGTAATGTTTTTCAAGCGTAGAAATGACTGATTCACGTGAGGAGAGCAGCTGCCCCCCCCCCCCCCCCCGTATAATTTTAACAAAAAAAACAGACTCCAAAAATTACCATACAATTGTAAGCATCACTAGAAATTTAAAAACAATTTCAGAACTGAATGTGTTGTAACAAACATTAAGTAAAAAAATACAGCCGAATTGAGAACCTCCTGCTTTTTTGGACTCGGTTAAAAATTAAGACTTTTTCGTAAACGAGCCGCGGTCGGAAGTAAATCATATACTAATAACACAGCTAATAAGAAGCACAGCGTGTTAATTACGTTTGCCAAGAATCTGAAGAATTACTCGCGTCGTTGGGTCCGTTTTTACTAGTGAAAGTAGTATTACAATAGAAATGCTTTTAATAGGCGCATATACTACACTAACAAAACATTAAACACAGCTCTTAAAAGTCAATAAATTCTTTCAAGTCTACATAACGAAGTAGGCACCTTACCCTGTGACGCAAGACGTTATATTACCTTATCTATATATATAAAAATCAATGCCACTTTTCGTTGTAATTTTATAACTCAAGAACGGGCTCACCTATCCAAACCAAATGTTTAGGCTTCGTTCGGACTATCTAGTAGATGGTTTATGTGAAGTTTGCACAAAATCGGTAGAGCGGTTCTTCATTTATCACATTTTTTGTAACAAATGAATTCAATAAATGGGGGATAATTTTGTTAATGGGGATTTTGCTGTCAAATTGAAACTTTTTTCAGATGGGGATTGTGCTGTCAAATTGAAAGTTTTTTCAGTGTTGACAGTACAAGCATGTTGTTATGTCATTCATGCGGTCATTTCATTTTGGACGTACTTCGACTTTATGTTGCCTGTTCGAGAGTCGGTACCGAGACGTTTGTTTATTCATACTCAAAAAAATAATTGTTTATCTAAATGTTTTGGATTGTTTTAAAATAGCTAGCAATTAAAAATGAATTTGATGTTTCAATATTTTTAGGGTTCCGTACCTCAAAAGGAAAAACGGAACCGTTATAAGATCACTTTGTTGTCCGTCTGTCTGTCAAGAATTTCTATGTCGAGAATGCGTGGAGGTATCAAGCTGAAATTTGAACTGTATACTCAGGTCTACGGTCCCATGAAGTTGTAAAATAATCAAACTGCTAAGTTTACGTAGAAAAAAGTTACGGCCTTTTATTCAGCAAAAAACGCATATTTCGACACACTTAAGGGTATCAAAACCTATAGGGTACTTCCCGTTGACCTAGAACTATGAAATTTGGTAAGTAACATCGTTATAGACTACAATTACAGGAATAAATCTCAAAACTATACATTTGTAAATAGATCTTAAAAAATAGGGGGTCTATATTTTTATAAGGTGTCGAAATTTCAAATTGAAACTACTAGTTCAAATTGGGTATCATATGAAAGGGCTTGATTTCTTATTTATAATGAAAAATATCAAATTTAATAATGATACTACGTACCTACGGAACCCTCGGTGGGCGAGTCCGACTCGCACTTGTCCGGTTTTTTTTTTATTATTTCACTTTATACGTAGCGAAGCACGTACCGGGCCGCTAGTATATTATATTATTTTATCTAATCTATACATACCAATTAATAAGCGACTCTATTTCAAATGGAATAGTGTCGCTTATTCATTGGTATAAATAAGCTATCTATTCAGTTATTGAATCGCATTAAGAGATGGTGGTAAGGGGGCTGGATGAAGAATGCTGAAGCACAAACGGCAGAAAGCCAATGCTTTCTACAAAGGGAAAGTATAAATCCAGTAGTGGATAGGTATAGACTGATAATGATGATAATGAAATAATACTATACTTTTGACAAAACACAACAGGTACACATCGTTATCCAAGATTCTCTAAGGTTAAACAAAGTTATTTATACAAAGTACATGTTTGTGTAAGCGATTTGTTCAATGACCCCGCCTGTATAACTAGATTATATACACTGAAAGAAATGCTTTTAACTAGCGACCTGCTACGACTTCGCATGGGTGAAATTTTTGGAAGATTGGCTACAGAATATCTAAACTAATATTATAAAGAGGTAAGACTTGTTTGTTTGTTTGTTTGTAACGAATAGGCTCCGAAACTACTGGACCGATTTCAAAAATTCTTTCACCAATAGAAAGCTACATTATCAGGGAGTAACATAGGCTATATTTTAATTTGGAAAAAATTAGGGATCCGTTAGAAAATTGCAATATTTTGTCCACCCGTATGAAGCCGGGATGGGCCGCTAGTTAATTATACAATTATAATTTTTGGGATGTAAGTGGTTCATCAACATCTTTGAACCAAAGTCAACTTTAGCTGCACGCGGTTCACCCTGTTGACTGACAAACGAAGCTCTGGCGGAGAAAATAGATAGGGAGCGTAATTGGAAGCTACCCGACTGGAGAATGTACCTCCACCACACAGAATACCGCAGCCAAATAACAATTCCCTTGAGGGATGTTGTGATCCTGCGAGGAAATGAGGTCACCAGAAAGAAATATAGGCTGGCAATGGATCGGCGACCCCTTGGTGTTGCTGATCTCCATGGGCGGTGGTGATTGCTTTCCATCAGGTGACACACATGCACGTTTACCCCTCTCTGAAATGTATATAAAAAAATCATTAAATTCATCTCAGCTGTGAGAATGACATAAGGTATATTATTTCAATATGCCATATCCACAATTCCTAGGTCCACAAAATTTGGGCACAGTGCGCCTAAATTTAATATCCATGCATACTTATAAGGTAAACACTATTATACAGACTGACATCTACTTATACATATTTGTGTAATCAATTGGTACGATGACCCCGCCTAGATAACTAGATAAACGTACTGAAATGGTTATAATGTCCTATAAGTGCCACAATTGAGACATTAAGCACATCATAACAACGTACTTAATTGTTTTGACGCCGAATGCAGACTTGCGGGTATTGTTTACAAGCAATTGCAATCAAAAAGCTTTAGGGTTTTTTTTAAAAAACGGCCATTAATGGCATTTTATTTCATCAATTGGTTTTACGGCTCTGGAATCAATGTTCTTTAGAGCCCGTCTTTGTATTATTTCTTTATCTTATTCCCGGCTTCAGGGGCATGCCGAAAAATAACGTCAGGAATCTTCTTGTGCCTCCATTACTTGTAATAAATCAACAATAAAACCGATAGTGCAATATTTCTGCTGTTTTGGCACGACCTTTTGGCATGACTAGACTGCCCGGATTCAAACTATTTTAATCAAAGATTCTACTAATTTTGTGCAAAGAAATGTTTTTTTTTTAATGGGACGGGGGCCCACCACGCGTCCCATCGCTGTGTTTCCTGTGTAGCCAGAATTAACAGCGGCAACCGCCAAAAAGGCAATGAACAGTGAAGTCCATTGCAGTCCCGGTGGTAAAACTACGGCTGCATTGGAACTGACAACGAATTTAATCAGAAGAAATTAGTAGGTGTAAGAAGCTTTTGGAATTTTACTTCGCCTATTAGCAATGTGAGAGACAGCAATATGGCAAATAAGGCACCCGACGTAGTATTAAAAAATACATTAGTTTGGAATCATCTGCAATGCACATTGTTTGTCCCATTCTCTCAGAACAACAGAGCTAAGGTCAACGCCACACGGCCCGTCGAAAGCTGCCAATTCGACGGGCCAAAACTACGTGTGAAAATATTTCACCACACACGTAATTTTTAATTGTTTTGTTGACTGTTGATTACGTAACTGTTTGAGCATTTGGCTTCCTGTCTTAAATCGAGATGAGATTAGTAGATAGGCTGCTCAATCCCAGGCCCGCGGGCCACGAAATGGCCCACGGACGCATTAAAATATGCCCGCTAACAGCACTGGTTGACTGGCAGTCGACACGCTGATGGTCGTTTTGATGTGACAAGGAACATCAGGCCTATATAGATAAATAGATAAATTTGTGTCGAAAAAAAATTGAGATCGATCATGTCCTTGAGAAATGATCATCAAATACATTTTCCATTTAAATTCATGGAAAAACTACACTCGGCGAATCTACTCGCTCCACTCAACCTCGATTTCGGCCCCGAGGGCTAGAATCCAGCCTAGTACAAATAGTGCATAGAATAAAAATAATATCACGATATCAATATGTCGCCAGCTCTGTTATGTTATGTGGCCTTTCCCTCGCCACTTTCCCGCCAATAATTTCCAGAAATAGATATTCGAAATTAGAACGCAAGTCGCCATCTTATTTTTAGCTATAAATTTGTCTGTGGTCTGAATTTTTGTTTTGTTTTTTTTTATGTTTATATAACATTACATTTTTGAGCCTGGATAAAAAGTGACCTATTTGCGTGCCAATCCAGGGCCTACCGCCTAAGCTGAAGTAGATTCAGCACAGACCAAATACATATTTCAGATAGCGTTTTTTTTTAATCCAAAAATCAAACCTCCAATTGGATCAATAACAATAATAAATATTCCTAAACAAATTACACACAACAAGTTTCAAACTAAGCAAAGCTTGTACTATGGGTACTACCACAGATTACATAATAGTTACTACGTACGTACTACTAGTTATCTGATATTATACTTTTTTTTTTTTTTTTTTTGTAAATACATATTATTAAGTACATTAATAATAATACATAGGAAACGTCCAGACCAAGACAAACAGACACGTTCATGTACACAAATATTTGTCTTGTGCGGAGATTGAAACCGCGACCTTGGAAGTCAAAGTTGCCATTCGACCACCGAGCTCTCTTTATTAATGGTAGGTAATCGTGTTTTGTTGAGCCGATAGTGACATAAGAACTTTAGGTACAGAATGTGTTGAAAATATTTCGCTAATTAAAACCGAAGTCGTATTTTCAAGATAAAAAATATATATCTGTATCGTTTCCAACTTACGCGGTAGGCTTTCAGACCATTTAAATGTATGCCAAATTTTTTCGCATGAAAGTTCACACACAAATACATCCAACAAATTTTCGCATTTAAAAATTTTGTACAACCGACAGAACTGGGTTCTGCAAGAGACATCCAAGTGAAAATACCAATGCGACTGGTTCAAGCTTTCAACGCCTATTATTCGGGTAATTTTTGATTGACACATAATTAAAGAGAGGTAGAGCATACGAGGGGAGGTCAATAAGTTCGCGGAATGAGAGAGAAGGAGGTTGAAATTAAACACCAAATTATTTTTCCTTTTCAATATATTCTCCTTTAACCCT
This sequence comes from Hypsopygia costalis, assembly GCA_937001555.2. Lineage (NCBI taxonomy): Eukaryota > Metazoa > Arthropoda > Insecta > Lepidoptera > Pyralidae > Hypsopygia > Hypsopygia costalis. The sequence continues at coordinate 6,319,559 of OW443355.2, forward strand.
AATACATTTTTCGGATCTCTCAAATAGCTTGTTTATACCATCGAAAAAAAATGATTTGTCTTTGGTGTCAAAATAGGCCGAAATTGCCGACTTGACTTCATCGTCGTCGTCAAATTTCTTTCCACGCAGTTCTTTCTTCATTTTTGGAAATAAATAATAGTCACTGGGGGCCAAGTCTGGACTGTATGGTGGGTGGTTTAATTGTTCAAAGCCGCATCGGTGAATGGCAGCCGTCGCAACATGGCACGTGTGGACGGGTGCATTGTCGTGCAAAAGGAGCACACCTTTTGACAGTTTTCCTCTTCTTTTTTTCTTAATGGCTTCTTTCAATCTTTCCAGTAAAGAAGCGTAGTACTGTCCCGTTATAGTCGCACCACGTTCTTTATAATCGATCAGTAAAATACCTTCTGTATCCCAAAAGATCAAAAGCCATGATCTTTCCGGCCGATTGTGACACTTTGAACTTCTTTGGAGGAGGTGTGCCTTTTTTATGCCACTGCATCGACTCTTGCTTCGACTCAGGTTCATAGTGGTGAACCCAGGTTTCATCTCCAGTAACAATCCGGGCCATAACTTCTTCCTTTCTCTCTCCACAGAGCTCCAGAAACTGGTGAGAGCACTCGACACGCTCGCGTTTTTGAAGTGGCGTGAGCATTCTCGGAACCCATCTTGCACTGACTTTAGTCATCCCAAGATGATGATGTAGGATATTTAAAATACTTGATTCGGATACTCCAACCATTGCTGCAAGTTGCTTCTTCTTCAGTCGGGCATCTTCCAATACAAGTTTTTCTACTTTTTCGACGATTTCCGGTGTGGTGGCCTCAATTGGCCGTCCGGAGCGGGGGTCGTCTTCAATGGACTCCCTTCCTTGTTTGAAAAGACCATGCCACTTGTAAACCATGGTTTTACCAGGGGCAGAGTCCGCGTAAACCGCTAACAGCTCTTGAAAAATCGTCTGAGCGGATTTTCCTTGCTTGGTAAGAAACTTAATAACGGCACGGTGTTCAATTTTCTCCATACTGGCTGACTTCTTCCCGATTTAGTTGTTTGCAGGTCGATAACTCAAAAGTTAATGACACGATTAGGTTCAAACTTGGTATATATACTCTTAATGAGGTGCTTAACTAGTGCCTACCTGGACGGGTAAATTTATCCCCATCAACCCCTCCATTCCGCGAACTTATTGGCCTCCCCTCGTAGAATACCACAGCCAAGTAACAATTTCCTTGATGTGTTACTGCGGGTGAGTGAGCCCACCAGAAAGATAGGAGATAGGCTGGCTACGGATCGGCGACTCCCCACCCCCCAACCCCACGTTTGTTGTATGGGAGCCCCCTTAAATATTTGTTTTATTTTTATTTAATTATTTATTTTTAAAGTGAATACATCATTAAATATTATGTGAGTATTTCAAGTGTCTACCTATTGCCGTTATCAATTGCGAGCAAAAAAATCACGTTTGTTGTATGGGAGCCTTCTTAAATATTTATTTCATTCTGTGTTTTAGTATTTGTTGTTATAGCGGCAACAGAAATACTACATCTGTGAAAATTTCAACTGTCTAACTATCACGGTTCATGAGATACAGCCTGGTGACAGACGAACGGACGGACGGACGGACGGACAGCGGAGCCTTAGTAATAGGGTTCCTTTGTACCCTTTGGGTACGGAACCCTAAAAACAAGTTCATAGAAATCGGCCATATTCTATATATGAACTTAATTGAGAGTTTAAACATCCACCGGCTCTATAACAATCAAATATAGAACGCACGTGTTTATGACTGTAACGGAAATTGTCTATGGTGCTCCGTATGGTAATTGCCGCGAACCGTTGTTTTGTCTACCTAACTGTTACGACGGTTTGTGGTGGGTTGGTTTTATTTTTAGAATCGTAGGTTTTTCGGCGTGGGATAATGGTCTTTTGAGACAAGAATGACTTCTCGGCGTATAAAGCGTTCCGTTTGCTCCACTCAATTATAATACGGTGAAATGTAATAATCTATAGTAATATCTCAAGATTCAATAGGTATCTTAATTTTTTTCTAAGAGATATAAGTTACCACAGTATAAGTAATAGTACTACGTACAGTAAGGACTCTCCCTGCCGCTCTCTCGTATCGACCTCACCTCCCCTCTGAGACGAATCTGGAACAGTTTCTATAGCGCCGCACGCACACACGCTCATTTACGCTCTGCACAGATGCAGTTGTGTATGTAGTAGTTAACGATGCGACATTTGTATGGAGTGGCCGGGGTGTGGTGTTACCAAACACATCGATTCCAATAATATGAATTGCATCATTGCAATAATCTTTATTAAAGTACGTGTAGTTTCACCTTATATTTTTAACTAAACTATCACATATTTTGCTCATCGGTTTCGTATTTTGGTCAAGGTGAGGTACAGTTATTTTTAACGTTGAACTTGGGGTTTAGTTGACATGTTACATTTATATATTTAAACTAGCTCTTACGCTAATTTGTCCGCTTAATTTTATATAGTACTAGTAAAGTAAACATTCTTCACTCCAGTATGATTAATTATAGCATGCTTAACTCGGAACGTTACTCAATGACTAAAACATGCATATGTGTAACTTTAATTATGACAAAAGCATAATTTGGTTTAACTATGACGGTATCAATGCGTCATCTATATCTACTATATAAAAATAAGTCGGGTTTTCCTTCTTGACGCTATAACTCCAGAACGCACGAACCGATTTCCACGGTTTTGCATTCGTTGGAAAGGTCTCGGGCTCCGTGAGGTTTATAGCAAAGAAAATTCTGGAAAAAATTGAAAAGAAAAGCGGGAAAATCTTTTTTCACATACAGCGCCATCTCTAAGGAAATGGATGGAAACGAAAAGATTGAGCCACAGCGAAGCGTGGTCGGGCCGCTAGTTTATATATATTATAAGAATGTGTATTTCCCTGAACACGCGCGAACGGATGGAACTATTTCGCCAATTCTTTTTTTATGTTGTATTTGTTATTGTCAGAAGGTTCTTTTAAAGAAAAAAAAAACAAAGTTGAGCGGAATATTAGAAAATTTAAGAAAACTGAGCGACCATATTAACTTTTCTAATGTTTAACTTTATGTCGTTTGACAGAACTGTCAGTCATTTGACATTAGCGTGCGCGAAACCAATTCGAAATCTATATTCATAGTTAGGAAAGCAGGACAACGTTTCTCGGGTCAGATAGTGCTTAATAAAAATTGAAGTTATAAATGAATTAATAATCATCTATATTTTTTTATACTACGTCGGGTAACAGACAAGCATACGGCCCGCCTGATGTGAAGCGGTTAACGGAGCCATATTAACGCTAGCAACGTGGATGCGCTGGAATCTATCAATTTATCTATACCTTTCTCTGTCTCAGTCAATTGAATATTAATTTCCACGTAGTAACAACAGATACCAGTCAATGTTGATCTCATCTCGCCTGGCCATCTGCGGAGCGTCACTGTGACCCAATTGTTACGAACGTGCGTCCGCGCACGTCACGCAGCCTTGTGACCTTGTACGGAGGCTGAGCTGCGCGTGGGCGACGCGCAGAAGTCACAATTGACTTGATAAGCGTATATTTTATATGGCGGTAAATGGCCAGGCACAAGATTGAGAATGAAGTAGAAATATCATTTAATATACATTAGAATCTTTAGAATCTCACTAATCCGGCACTTCAATAGACCTTTACGTCCAATAATCCGGCACCCTCCGTCCGCACCTCCTCTACCCCTCTTCAATTAAACTTAAATTAAAGATTATTTTAAAACAATGTACATACATTTATAAGTTAATTTTGAGAACATCTCAGCTGTTATAAAAACGTGTAGAACAGTAACCCAAATACATGCTATTTTTTTCTCTATAAAATCGTTTATTTTCTTTACTATGATTTTTCTATACAATGCAGTAATCCGAATATTTCAATAATCCGGCATGCTCTGGTTTTTTTTTAATAGAGCCGGGTTAGTAAGATTTCACTGTACTAATTTTTGCCCGCGATTTCGTATGCGTAAATGTATGAAATTCATTCATACCCCTGTTCATCCACTTAGGGGTTGAATATCGAAAAATCGTGATATACGTGTTTACTTATTTTCGAGAGAAATTTGTAATTTAGTCCACATTTATAAAGTTCCAATTCCAAACCAAAATGCCCATTTAATATTTTTTCTCCAAACAAAGTTTAATACGCCTTTTTACCCCTTCAGAGACCGAATTTTAGAAAATATTGAATTAAAATTTAATTAAATTATTTCAAAGAGCAATATCACTAAATTCCAAATAGATCTGACCATAAACAAAAAAGTTACGTACAAATGTTGATACTCCTTTTTACTCATTTAAGGCGTGAATTTCGCAAAGTCCCTTCCTAATGGACCTATACGTCACAAAAGGAAGCCACGGTCTAAATATCACAAATTCTAGCTTCAGTAGTTTTGCCTCGGCGATGATGAATCAGCCAGTCAGGACATGTTGCGTTAGATATAAAGATATTGTAACGCGTGGACCCAAAACTTCTCGATCTCGGAACGAACGGCGAGTACCTGAATACCCCGCCCGCCACTCGTCTGGCTCGCCCCGCGGCCCGTCGACGCTCGCCACCAGTGACATATGGGACATCGCCGCGCGCTAAGCTTTTTTGACCACGCGAAACTGACCCGCGCTCGCTCGTTAACTAATGTAAAACGTTTTGATGTTTGTAAGCCCCATTTAAAGCTATAATAAAGTTTACGAACATTATAGTGGCGCCCAACGTGGGGCTTCGAACCCTACTTGAGTGAGAATCTGTGTAATTCCCGCGTTGCGAACACACGCAACGGCCATATCTATTGCCTACGTGATAAAAAAGTGTGTGACATCGTGAGCATGCCGAAAGCTACGCGATCTACACGAGCCACTGGCGACCAGCGGCAACCAGTCGGTAACGAGGTTACAAGCGACGACGCGAGCGAACCGGAGAACTATGATCCAACGGCGAAGTCAAACGCCCCAGGCCGGGGCGCCGCCGCGGCCCCCGCACCCGCGCCCGTTGGCGCTAGCGCATCCACAGGCGTGGACGCCGAGAGATTCCTGGCAGGCGTCATGGAGTCATTCGCCAGAATGCAAGCGGAAACGAACAGAACCCTAGTGGAAACGCTGATGTCACTCCCTTACAGTGGGCCGCGGTGCCCGTCGAGTCCGACGTCAACGCCAAACACGCCTGCGCCCACCGTCAGCACCGGAGGTAACTTCTCCAAGTGCACCGCCAGGTTCGACGGGAGTTCACGCGACGCTGAAGTGTTAGAGGCGTTCATCGATGCGACGGAGGTGTTCAAGGAGTGCGCGGCCGTGAGTGACGAACACGCGCTGCGCGGCCTCCCCATGCTGCTGGAGGGCGACGCGGCCGTGTGGTGGCGCGGAGCCCGCGCCGGCGTCGCGACCTGGTCCGACGCTGTGGCGCGACTTCGTGCTATGTACGGGGTCCAACGACCGGCGTACAAGGTCCTACGCGAGATATTCGGAGCTGAACAAAAGGACGCGGAAAGAGCAGAAGTGTTTATATGTAAAGTACGATCGTTATTAGTGAAGTTGCCGTACGTAGTACCTATATGTATGCAAATCGACATAATTTACGGGTTGTTACACCGTCGTGTTAGAAAACGGTTACCGAGAAATGAAGTCGGTATTAGTTTAGATTCGTTTGTAGAGAGAGCGAGGGTCATTGAAGATGCAATTGCGGAAAATCAAGTCCCAAAAAATTCATTTGCATTCACGGTAGCGAGCCCGAGCGCCGCAATATCCGCGACGAGTCCCGACGATTCTCGAACATGCGAGCTACGGCTGCGCGAGCGACGCGATCCCGAACGTAGCGTTACTATGGGTCCGCGCGGTACTACTGGTGCGAAACTCGCGCCTAACTCGAACGAGACAGTGAAACGTGATAAGCGCGTTCGTTGTTCGTTTTGCAAGTTCTACGGTCATGTTGTTACGGATTGTCGCAATTTGCAAAATAAGGGCGTCAAATCAAATGATGCGGTTCCTAATAGTAACAATGTTAATATGGGGACTAATAATATACGTTGTTATGGATGCGGTCAGCCGGGGGTGGTTAGGTCGAAATGTGAGAACTGTCGGGGTAAGAGCGTACCTGCGCAGTCTTCAGACTTCAACATCCTCAGTGACAGCAGTGCTGTACGTGCACCGGGGGTGACGTTGCCATCGCACCCTACTATATCTATTGCCGTTGCGAATAGGGTGGGGGTCGCGATAGTAGACACGGGGGCTACATGCAGTGTGGCTAGCCCATTATTGCATTCTATCTTACAATCGGACGGGGTACAGTTTCGTGAGACGGAACGCACCATAGGGCTTGCGGACGGATCACGACGTACTAAAGTGGTATTAACCGCCGCGGTACCGGTTGTTTTAGAGGGTAAGCAAGTAATTACGGAGTTCGTGACGTTCCCGGGGGAAGATACTCGTACATTGTTAGGCCGCGATTTTATCGCTAAGGCTGGTGTCGTATTGGACTTGGCCCAGGAGTCGTGGTACTTTTCTGACAACCCCGACCAGGTATTTCCTTTCGTGCAATCTTTTATTTTAAATAGCACAGAGCTGATGCGAGCCGATATCTCCAACATTTCGCTGCGCGACGACGAAGGAACGAAGCTTCCACCAGAGCACAGAGATGCGCTCAATGCGTTTCTGCATAGCAGAGCAGACCAGTTTGCTGCCGAGGGACCTCCTACAGATTTCGCCACCCACAAGATTAAGGTAGGTGAAAATCAGGAACCCATCGCTTCACCTCCTTATAGGTTGTCCCCGTCGAAGAAGGAAGCTTTGGAGAGGAAGCTGCAAAAGTTGCTCAATGCGGATGTCATCGAGGAGTGCGAATCCCCGTGGGCTTCCAACGTCGTCTTGGTGAAGAAGAAGGATGGGAGCTACAGGCTGTGCGTCGACTACCGTAAGCTTAACGCAGTGACTGAGCCTGATCGCTACCCACTCCCCAGGATTGAAGACGTGCTCCACGCTGCGAAGACCTCCAAGTTTATGACTACGCTGGACCTCAGGTCTGGCTACTTCCAGGTGAGCGTAGATCCCGACCATAGGGACCTCACTTCCTTCACTACGCCATTGGGTACCTTTAGGTTCAAGCGCATGCCGATGGGGCTTCGCAATTCTGGGGCCACTTTCCAGAGGCTCATTGACCGGTTCAAGTCCAACCTACCTGGTATCACTCTGGTCGCGTATTTGGATGATTTGCTAGTGCTGTCTGAGGAGTCCTTTGAAAGGCACCTCGCAGATCTGGAAGCGGTGTTTAATCGCCTCGCTATGTTTAATCTGCGGGTGAATCGCGAAAAGAGCCACTTCGCGAGGGAGAGCGTCAAGTTCCTGGGCCATGTCATCGTACCAGGTGGTATTCATGTAGACCCGGACAAAACTTCCGCTATAGCCAACATGTCTCCTCCTCAGAACGTGAAGCACCTGAAGTGTTTTCTGCAAACCTCAAGCTGGTTCAGACGCTTCGTGCCAAATTACGCCGAAACCAGTGCGCCGTTGACTCGTTTGCTAAAAAAGGCAAGCACCTGGGAGTGGGGCCCTGAGCAGCAAAACGCCTTCGAGAAGATTAAGTCTCTCCTGGTTTCGGCTCCTATTCTTCGTCAGGCTGACGAGACGAAACCATTCGTCCTCAGGACTGACAGCAGCAGCTATGCTCTTGGGGCGGCTCTTTTCCAGGGGGAGGGGACCGACGAACGACCTGTCGAGTACGCTAGTCGTCTCCTCACGACAGCAGAGAGAAATTACAACACGACGGAGCGAGAGGCCCTCGCCGTCGTGTGGGCTGTATCTAAGTTCCGTGGATACATTGACGGTTCAGAGGTAACAATCAAGTCCGATCATCAGCCGCTAAGGTGGCTCATGAGTCTGAAATCGCCCAGTGGTCGTCTCGCTAGATGGGCGCTCAGTCTTCAGGAGTACAACCTAAAGATAGAGTACACACCTGGTAAGTCAAATGTGGTCGCGGACACGCTGTCGCGTCCCGCGTGCGCTGCAGACGCAGACTGTGACCTGTGCCTTGCCGTTGTGGATCTGCCGTCGCGCTGCCCCAAAGATGTTCGAGAGAGCCAAGCGAAGGACACCGAGGTACATAAGATCATCGAAGCATTGGAGTCCGACGATCCGTTTAGGGGGAGGACTTGGTCTGACAAAGGGTATGTTATAGCTGACGGTGTGTTATATCGTTATGGTCCCGAGAACGAAGACGATGATGACGCTTGTTTGGTGGTACCGGAACACGAGCGCAAGGACGTGTTGGCTGAGTACCACGACGCCCCTACCGCTGGACATTTCGGCGTAGAGAGAACGTTACAGCGCATCGTCGGTAAGTATTATTGGCCTGGTATGAGAGCTTACGTTGCTCAATACATTAAAAACTGCGTGGCGTGCCAGCGGTATAAGGCAGATACCCGGAAGCCTGCTGGGTTGCTTCAAGTGCCCGCTACATCACGCCGATTCGAAGTCCTCGCAGTGGACCTGTTTGGTCCGTTGCCAGAGACGCCCTCTGGTAACAAATGGATCCTCATAGTGGAGGATACTTGTACTAGGTGGGTAGAATTGTTCAGTCTCTCATCCGCCATTAGTGAAGAGTGTGCTAAGGTGTTAGTGAACGAGGTGTTTTTGCGCTACGGTGTCCCGAGAAGGCTCATAAGTGACAACGGCGTTCAATTCGTGTCCGAGGTGATGCAGCAAACCTGCCACGTCATGGGGATCAAACAGGCTCTAACGTCATATTACCACCCTGAGGCTAATCCCGTCGAGCGCAAGAACCGCGACCTCAAACCTCAACTGGCTATTTTGGTAGGTAATGATCACAACACTTGGGATGTCCATCTTGCGGCGATTCGTTTTGCCATGAACTCTGCGGTTACTGCAAGCACAAACCAGTCGCCTGCTTATTTAAATTTCGGGCGCGAGATGCGCGCGCCTGCTGATATATACTCTGATATGAGAACTATAGTCGAAAATGAGAATGTCGTTCTCTCTATCACGCCGTTCCTCAAGTCTTTGCCTGCAGTGTTGATCGATGCTCGAGACGTGCACGAAAAGGCCCAGGCAGTTCGAAAGAAGTACGCCGACGAGAATCGCCGCCCGGCGCCGGATTACAAGGTAGGGGATCTCGTATTGCTCAAGACTCAAGGCTCTAACGACACGAGCAGAGGACAGACACCAAAGTTCATACCTCGCCGTGATGGGCCGTATCGTGTGCAGGAGGTAGTTGGTGCTTCGACTTATGCCTTGGAGCGCATTAGCGATGGTACTTTGTTAGGTAGATACCACGTTTCGGTTTTGACTCCTTTTGTTGGGCGCGTCCAGGCTCCTGTACAGGAGAAACGTAAGAGGGGGAGACCTCGTAAGGCTAACCCGACTTCGGGGGCGCAACGTCTGGGTTAGAGGGGGAGGCTGTAACGCGTGGACCCAAAACTTCTCGATCTCGGAACGAACGGCGAGTACCTGAATACCCCGCCCGCCACTCGTCTGGCTCGCCCCGCGGCCCGTCGACGCTCGCCACCAGTGACATATGGGACATCGCCGCGCGCTAAGCTTTTTTGACCACGCGAAACTGACCCGCGCTCGCTCGTTAACTAATGTAAAACGTTTTGATGTTTGTAAGCCCCATTTAAAGCTATAATAAAGTTTACGAACATTATAATATTCTATATCGAACCCGCGACCTCGAAGTCAAAGTAGCAATTGCTAGCCATTCGACCACCGGTCTCGTCTCATCTTCGCAATCTTATCACCTTCATCATATTCGACGCATTTTTTTGTTAAAACTTCATTGTCATTCCACTGGGTTATATACTTACGCGTATTTGTAACCCTCAACCGTGTAGATTATGCTAAATTATTCATAGTATATTACAGTAAACATAAAGAACAGTACACCAATTTCGCACAGAAGCAGAAATGACCCATTACACTCTCGACGAGCTCGGTGGTCGAATGGTTAGCAATGGCCACTTTAACACCGAGATTCCCGCATTAGACAAATATTTGTGTGCATGAACATGTATGTTTGTCTTCGTCTGGGTGTTTTCTATGTATTATATGTATGTATTAACAAAAAAAAATATTTAAGTATAATATCAGTTACCTAGTACCCATAGTAAAAGCTTGGGTTAGTTTGGTACTCGATCGCTTTGTGTAATTTGTCCAGGAATATTTATTTATTTTTACGGTGCTGCAAGAATAGCGAGCTTCACAATGCGCTCCTGCCTTCACTTGCAAAATACAAACAGGTTTGCGTAGCAAAGAGGGTGCATTCAAAACGACAGCACGGGAAACTTTTAATCTTTTTTTAGGGGCCTGTACTGATTGAGTGTATCAGTCATTCATCTAACTTTTAAGTTTACGCGACAAACTTGTATCTTAATAACAAGTAAGGTATTTTATACTTAGTTTGTAAGTCATTAGACCACTGATCCCGTGGTCAGTCTTTTCCAGATTTTTACCTACGCAGACAGAACAGGCAGTCGGAACGTTTTAGCTGAGCCATTAGAGATAGCGCTAAGTCGTGTGCCTTATTTCGGCACTGCCCAGGTCTCAGATCTTGATTTTAACTAGACAAAAAATTAGTCGTTAATTTGTCGAAATTTGTCGCCCAAAGCAAAAAATTTGTCGGGGTCCCGTTAAAGAGTTATAAGGTTTTTTTTGTGGCAGTGCCGAAATAAGCTTATTTCGGCACTGCCCACTCGGGATCTATTAAACTACAAAACATAGCGAACATATGATTTTCCCCAGAATTAGTCGTCAATTTGTCGAATTCAGACACCAAGTATCAGAATTAGTCGACCTCCCGTTAAAAAGTTATAAGTATTTCTTTGTGGCAGTGCCGAAATAAGCCTTATTTCGGCACTGTCCAAAAAAACTACACCACCTAGCGAAAATCTGATTTCACCCAGATGTTGCCTTGAATTTGTCGAAATTTGTCGGATATAAAACACAACTGGTCGACGCGTAATTAAAAAGTTACACGCATTTTAATAATTCGCGTTGTAGTCAGAGAGCCTAACGTAGGCAGAGTAGAATAACACCACCCCATTCACATATGGCTATCGTAAAAAGCAACTAATGTAGTGCTAAAGAACACCTAAAGCATTCGTAGATCAGAAAACAGTTGCATGCATTGACAAACATTGCCAGACTCTGAAAAAGGAAGGAAATGAAACGTTTACTGTTGCATTTTGTGCATGATATAATTTTGATGTAAGATCTCGGACTATATTTACTATGAGAATTATTAAAATGCGTGAAACTTTTTAATTAGGTACGCATCGACCAGTTGTGTTTTATATCCGACAAATTTCGACAAATTCAAGGCAACATCTAGGTAAAATCAGATTTTCGCTAGGTGGTGTAGTTTTTTTGGGCAGTGCCGAAATAAGGCTTATTTCGGCACTGCCACAAAGAAATACTTATAACTTTTTAACGGGAGGTCGACTAATTCTGATACTTGGTGTCTGAATTCGACAAATTGACGACTAATTCTGGGGAAAATCATATGTTCGCTATGTTTTGTAGTTTAATAGATCCCGAGTGGGCAGTGCCGAAATAAGCTTATTTCGGCACTGCCACAAAAAAAACCTTATAACTCTTTAACGGGACCCCGACAAATTTTTTGCTTTGGGCGACAAATTTCGACAAATTAACGACTAATTTTTTGTCTAGTTAAAATCAAGATCTGAGACCTGGGCAGTGCCGAAATAAGGCACACCGCTAAGTCCTATGGGATGCGTCCACTTCGATCAGCGTCGAATAGAGATACTGTCCTAAACGTCTACTGTGGTAGGCAGTTCACGCAAGTTATGCAAATACAATCGACCGTATCGCGTGTATAATTTGGTGGAACATTCTCGAACTGCGATTGACATTGTACTGTTGTTTAATGGGTAAAATCAACACAAATATGCATACATCGCTTTCTCTAGGAATAAACTTAATAATTATTTCCGGACGAATTACACAATGTCATCTAATCTCAAGGCAAACCACGATTGATTTTAAGTATGTATACATAAAATTCGTGGTGCACTGAAGTTTAGCTTCACTTGACTAGCCATCTCTTTGCTAGTACCACACCCCGACCACTCCATACAAATGTCGCGTCGTTTACTACTACATAAACAATGACGTCTGTGCAGAGTGTGTGTGAGCGTGTGTGCGTGCGGCGCCATACAAACTGTTCCCGATTTGTCTCAGAGGGGAGGTGAGGTCGACACGAGAGAGCGGCATGGAGTGTCCATACTGTACGTAGTACTATTAATTATACTGTGCTAGTACTAACACTACTACGCCGTTTTACACCCAGTAGTAGTTTTTTTTTTTTTTTTTTTTTTTTTTTTTATACTACGTCTGGTGGCAGACAAGCATACGGCCCACCTGATGTGAAGCGGTTACCGTAGCCATATTAACGCTCGCAACATACAGTGTCGCTTGCGCGCCGCCACCCCCGCTGCCAACGCAGCATCTCCTTCCTTTCTGGTGACCTCACTCACTCGCAGGAACACAACAATCCTCAAGGGAATTGTTATTTGGCTGCGGTATTCTGTGAGGTGGAGGTACATTCCCCAGTCGGGTAGCTTACAATTACGCTCCCTACCTCTCTTTTCGACAGAGCTTCGTTTGTCAGTCAGCAGGGTGCACCGCGTGCAGGTGAAGTTGGCTTTGGTTCAAAGATGTTGATGAACCACTTACACCCCAAAAGCATTGTGTAATCACTGATTTAGAGCACTACTACGCCCAAGTAGTGCGGCGTAGTAGTGCTCTAAATCAGTGATTATCAAAATTAGGGCGACGCAAATATTTGAAAGTCATAAAGTAAAAAAACTGAACAGGTCTGATTATTGCAACCCTAATTTTTTTGTTGACAATTTACACAGCGCCATCTAGTCCCAAATTAAGCGCAAAGCTTGTGTTATGGGTACTAGACAACTGATTAATGTACATAAATACATTTTTTTTTGTAAATACATACTTATTATACATAGAAAACACCCAGACCAAGACAAACAGACATGTTCATGCAGACAAATGTTTGTCTTGAGCGGGGATCGAACCCCGACCTCGGAGTTAAAGTAGCCGCTTGTCAATCAAAACATTTTTTGGATTAACTGCCCGCCTATTTTAATTTTCCAAACGTTCTAGATACTTCGCACATAGCGTACATAACATGTCGAAAAATAAACCAAATTACCTCGAGAGAGTATAAAAAATTTGGGCGACCGCCCGTGGCTTTGACTCGAGCAGCTGTTGACTGTATTATGAAAATACCGGTTACGCAATACTTCAGTTCGTACACCTTGATAAGAGAAAACATGTTTGTTGTTACAAAAAAGAACTTGAAATTTAATTTGAACACAACAAATCAATATAAAAAGATATATCAAATAAACAGTCAGTTGAAAAACTTTGGGGTGGTTGCATAAAGGAGCAGTAACATTAAATATCGCTGCATTAATTCAATAGGGACACAGTTCGCAAACAATTTTGAAGAATTAAGGATAAAAAATGATTGGTTGTCTGTAGTTACGGACGATAATTTAACATGATAACGTCATAAGAAAACATTGACCGATGGAGTGGAATAAAGATAGTTGCAGGTCCATGGTGCCCAACCGGTAGCTCGCGGGCACCTGGTAGCACGCAGCTTGTTTTCTCGGCGCCCGTGAACAAAATCTGTTAAGGAATACACAAACCAGACTTTAAGAACCTTTCTGAAAATGTGAACAGCCGAGTATCGCATTAGCTTTTTGCTGTTCTGGTCTAATCTGTTTGAAGGGTAGTATGTATGTCATATTAACATAATAAATAATAAAGTTGATTTAAAAAAAAATGTAACAGACTTCAGTTGGCGAGCACAGCTTATTGGTGGAATACCCCGGCAGACGCTGCTGCCCGATAACTCTTCCGGGAGAAAAGTTATCGCGTGACACAAGATTCCTTAGTCGCCTTGTACGACATCCAGCTCAGAGCAATGGAGTCGCACAATTTTATTCTGCCGGCTACCATAGGGCAAATTTAAGGGTTTCCCTCGATTTTTCTGGGATCCCATCATCAGACCCTGACTTGGTGAATATGGAACCACCTCGCAATTACCCTTTCAAATAAAAAATAAAAAATGAATTTGACCATACGTGCTTATAAAATTTAAGGGTTTCCCTTGATTTCCCTGGCATCCCATCATCAGATCCTGACTTGGTGAATATGGGACCACCTTGCAATCATACCCTTTCAAATAAAAAAATAATTATGAAAATCGATTCACAATTCGCAAAGATATCGAATAACATACATACAAAAAAAATATTCAATCGAATTGAGAACCTCCTCCTTTTTTGAAATCGGTTAAAAATCACTTATGTTTTTTTTATTAAAACGGCGGTGCTCGCGTGGTGTATCTGAATTTTCAAAATAGCCCTTGGAGTAATACCAGTTGGGCACCACTGGTGTAGGTGATAGGCGGAACGTGACAATGAGACATTGTTTTTCGTGCGTGCAGACGACGTTCATCTATTTATAAGACGTTATCATGTCAAAAGAATATCGGCATCAACCCATAAACATCCCACTGTTGGGATACGCGTCTCCCCTCAATCGAAGGGATTTAGAGCATTAGGTACTCCACCACGCAGCTCAACTGCGGGTTAACCTCCGTAAATAAAATAATATCAATTCTTCAAATCAACAGTTTGCAACCTTGGGGCGTTTGCAGAAAGAAACAGTAACATAAAATATAATCAATTTTGAACTTCATTCGCTGACTGTATTATGAAAATACCGGTTACGTAACGCTTCAATTCGTTCATAAGAAAAAACAGATTTGTAGACATAAAAAAAAAATGGATATAAACAATCTAAACATAAAATACCTATATCAACAGTGTGTTAAAAGAGGTAGGACATAGTGTATTTTTTAAGCTGCCCGACTGGGGAAGTACCTCCATCTCACAGAATACACAAACTCCTCCGAAACGGCTGGACCGATTTTTATGAAATTTTGTGCGCATATCGGGTAGGTCTGAGAATCGGCCAACATCTACTTTTCATACCCCTAAATGATAAGGATGAAAACCACCCCTAAATATTTTTATTTTATTGCCAAACTTTTTTGTTTTTATTTTATTATGATTCAGGATTGAAAAATACATACAACTTTAAATTTTCACCCTACTACCATCAACCCTTAAATTTATGTGGCAAAACAACGTTTGCCAGGTCAGCTAGTCTAAACTAATATTATAAAGAGGTAAGATTTGTTTGTTTGTAACGAATAGGCTCCGAAACTACTGGACCGATTTCAAAAATTCTTTCACCAATAGAAAGCTACATTATCAGGGAGTAACATAGGCTATATTTTAATTTCGAAGAAATTAGGGATCCGTACGAAAATTGCAATATTTTGTCCACCCGTGCGAAGCCGGGACGGGCCGCTGGTATAATATAAATTAATTTCGAGAGAGGCCGCCTCCCTTCCTATACTTTGGCTGTTACCGTAATCAACTGATAAGAACTATTTAAAACCTTACAAACAAGGCGAAGGTCATATCTTATGGTTTATCTAGTAACGGATTTTGTCACACACATCATGTGTTCCTTCGATAGGTACATAAACAATCAAGGATGAGTTCATATTTATTTTTATAACGCATGCATCGAATCAAAAAATAACTGGCACATTGACGTAATGTTGATACGTCGATATATTGATATTTTTTCTGACATTACATGTCGCTAGGTAGGCGTCGGGTCCAGATTGTCAAAATGTACAGTGAAACTTTAAGACGACAAGACAACACAAGACGTCAACAAGACATTTGACAAGATGCTATAATTGGTTGGGGTGTTAGTGGTTTAAGGGGTGTAAGTGGTTTATCAACATCTTTGAACCAAAGCCAACTTCACCTGCTCGTGGTGCACCCTGCTGACTGACAAACGAAGGTCTGGCGAAAAGAGAGGTAGGGAGCGTAATTGTAAGCTACCCGACTGGGGAATGTACCTCCACCTCACAGAATACCGCAGCCAAATAACAATTCCCTTGAGGGTTGTTGTATTCCTGAGTGAGTGAAGTCACCAGAAAAGAAGGAGAAGCTGCGTTGGCAGCGGGGGTGGTGGAGCGCAAGTGATATATTATGTTGCGAGCGTTAGTACGGTTACGGTAACCGCTTCACATCAGGCGGGCCGTATGCTTGTCTGCCACCCGATGTAGTATATAAAAAAAAATGATTGGACCCTACGCTACAGTGCTGCCAAAAGACCCTCATTAAAAAAAAAAAGAATGATAACTACATCGGGGGATACAGTTTGGTGTTGCAGCTACATATCTATCATCTCCATCCAAAATTCAATCACACCACTGGATAGATGCGGGATCAAAGAATTTATTACGCTAAGTAAGGACAATGGATAATCGCGTGCGCGGGAGGGGAAAGCACTGCCATTTTGAGATAATTTTATATAACGTATTCTCGTACAACACAGGACCGTGTCCATGACATAGCCACAACCCATTATTTTTCGTAACCCATGCATCGAATAAAAAAATAACTAGCATATTTTTCATCATTATCAGGTCATTTTAGTCTCCACTACAGGAGCACGACCCTCTCTCGTCCGTCCCAGACAGAAGGAGGATTTGGCCTACACTCCCCACGCTGGCCAGACGGGTTGGGGAGGCCTGATCGATGTTTGATAATGTATTTCCCTTAGTCGCCTTGCACGACATCCACGGGAAGAGACGGAGTGATTCTATTCTAGTCTGCCGGAAACCTTATTAGGGGCCATCCATAAATTACGTCACACATTAAGGGGGAGGGAGAGGGTCGACGAAGTGTGACATTGTGTGACAAGGGGGTGGGAGGGGTCCTAAATTTTGTGACGTTACATTTCAAAATCTATTATAATCTAAGTGTTAAAACACGAACTTTGAACTATTAACGAAAAACTTAACATTTGCAACTCTATGTGTAAAATTTCAAAATATGTGACGTCACACTAGGGAAGGGGAGTCTCACAAGTGTGACCAGCTGTGACAAGGACGGGGGAGGGGTCAAAAATCATGAAATTCGTGTGACGTAATTTATGGATGGCCCCTTAGCATATTTTTAATACAAATTATCTTTTTATTATAAAACATGCGACTGTCGCAGTTTTGTTAGCAAAAACAAACGACTCCGGTTTAAAAATATATAACAAGAAACATAAATAGTGAATAATATACTATATCGATACCTCCAAGAAACACTACGCCAACAAAAATTTCGATAGTTTTCTTTTTTATCTAAATCGATTCATTACTTCAGTAACATTATGCTACCTGAATTATATTTATAAAAGACACACAGACACAACAAAATCAACAAATACAAACCGCTAAGTAAATGTATAACTCATAATAGCGGTGTGTATCTGTATGTGTATGTCTTGAGTTGGCGTAGTGTATCGATATAAATACTATACATGACACATTTATACATACATATCCACATACATAAATATGCCAAATAAGGTGACTCAGTGCTGAAATAAGCGGTGTAGAGGTTAGCATAAACTTTCTTTTTTAAATTAAATTTATTTGATATTGCTCTCAATGGGCTAGGGCTAAAATTAATCACATTACTTGTTGCCCTTGTGACCTCGACTACTATATATACTTCATACATCACAAGTATTGATGCCATGGTTTTAAACAGGAATATCTGCCGACCTCGCTTTCAAAGTCAAACCAATGAACTTGACAATGGAGTGAAGAACATTTTGAAGGTAACGCATTCTAATAATACATGTACATATAAAAGTTTTTATATGCAGAACGAAGTTAAATCGTGAAGTGATGAAGGACAATAGGCTAGAAGATAATCAAAAAGTTTTTTTTTTTTTTTTTTTTTTTATTCGCTCAGCATATTGGCTCCGCTTCGCCTGATGGTAAGCGAAAAGAGGAGCCCCAATCGCATCGGCAACGGACAAGAGACCTTGATGTCTTGTCAGTTAACGATTGCCATGCTGGCCTACAAGATGCTTCTTCACGCTTCTCTTGAAGGAAATTTATCAGTATCGTAAAATATACAAAACTAGAACGATCACTTGAAATTTTAATAACTTCTGTCCGACTTGTTTTATGGTAGATGAAAGTTTGGTGGGAAAGACCAATTTAAAAGCATGAAATTAAAAATATAAAATTATTTTTTTTATATTTATAATAATCTGGCAATATTTTAGTCTCATGCTTTATAGAAAAAAAATAGAATGTTTAAACAGCTTTATATCTTACAAGAGTAACAAGAAAATAATTATGCGCCTTCGCGTACTTAGGGACAATGTTTTTTTGCGGTGAGATTTCTACTGTAAAAAAACCGGCCAAGTGCGAGTCGGACTCGCGCACGAAGGGTTCCGTACTATCTTTAAAACTGGCCAAGTGCGTGTCGGGTCACGCACAGTGTAACGGGGGCAGCGCGGTTCCGAACCGCGTCGTGAGTTTGGTCTCTAAAAACGGACCCACAGAGGACGATGGTAGCTAAAGAAAGAATTATAAAGTCCGACTTCACAAGGGAAATTCGAAAACTGTAGTGGGTCGCTCAGATACCCCATCTGTATTTTTTTTCACACGCACCACTTAGTAATGAACGTATTGTAAACTGTTTTTGTTAAATAATGCCGCTACAATTTAAGAGATGGCGTTGTTTCGAACTTGATATTGCGGGGATTGTAGTACCCAGGACATTCAACCACACTTTTTTTTGGGTACTGCTGTATTCCCCCGGACTGTCAAGTGGATTATTAAATACAATACCTACCAGTCGAAAAGGATTGCTAGGCTTTTATCTATTTGATAATTATCACGATAATTTTATTATCAATTGGCATATTTATCTAGATAATTTCAAACCCTGATTTCTGACAAATATGTTCAATTTCAATGTATCATCAAGGACGTCAAGGCCTTACCAGTTTAAGAATATCCTTGAAAGTAAATCCCCAATGTTCCTAAAAACTTATTAGGTCGTGAGCGATATGTACCATTTCAACTTCATTGTTTTTGGACCTTATCCCTGCGGCGTAAGGTTCAATAGCGAACGGCGTGTTTCGGTACGAGCGCCATCTAGCCTCTGGTAATGTATTCAATTCTATTCGTCTTGCAATACATTTTATAAGTTCGTCTTTTAAATTCACTAAATGGACTACTTCCATGATTTTTTTCACATTTCTAAATATAACAGTTTCGTTGATACATGGGGGGGGGGGGGGACACTTGCGTCTAACAAAAATTTGCACGTTAAATGTAAATAATTCGCAAATAGATTACTATATCGAAAAATGATCTTCCCACACTCCCGACACAACGACACCCCACACCATGGGGTATGTGCAGAAAAAAAAATCATCCCCATTTTACGTGTAGGGGAGGTACCCCGAAAAAATATATTTTTCAAAATTTTATCCTACCACTATCAGCATAGTTAATATGTGTCTACATGCCAAACTACAGTTTTCTAGTATCAAGAGTCTTTGAGCTAGGCCGCGGACGGACGGACAGACGGACATGGCGAAAATATAAGGGTTCGGTTTACTACGGAACCCTAAAAAACCGGCAGAACACCAAAAATCTATATCGAGTATTTAAAAAAAATTCAAGGTAGACTGCTTTTTATAGCCTCCTTTATCTGTGCTCCGAATATAACATACGTTACTTGTACAGTCAGTGTCAAAATTGTCTGAATAGGCACGTACGAACATTTATTGTTTCAAAAACCAAATTTCAGTTTTTGGTGCCAATAGGCTACTTGATTACGTTCTAAAATTAAAAAAAAAAATACTTATCAATATCATAAAATACATAAAACGAGAACGATTTGCGCACTTTTATTTTAATAACTTACGATCCACTCGTTTTACGGTCAATCAAAGTTTGGTGGGAAAGTACCTACATTATAAAAACATGAAATTATAAAAAAAATATCATGACAACTTCCAAGGATGTCCCTCCCCCCCCCCCATCCCCCCCAGATGGGATTTGAACCCACGACCTCTCGATGACCGGCCGAGTGCTCTTCCAACTGATTCCTTCCATTCTTCAAAAAATATTTATCTGGCAAGTTGGCCAAGACAACTATTTAAATAATAATAATTCCAAGGATTTATTCACGCAGGGTATGGTCTGCAGGTCTTCACAACACGAAGTTCACACGAAGATTCCAAATCGTCCAATAATATCGCTGAGGTCGTAGGTTATCACTTGCCTCGCAGGTAGATTCGCTCGAAGTTTACTCTTCCGAAGTTCAAACTGAACTGCCTGTGCGCCGAGGCGGTCGCTATTTATATCCGCCGGCAAGAGTTCCCGAATGTTCTCGTATGTACCTCCCTTCGGTAGACATCGTAATGTGTCTCGAACATTTTCATGTCATAGTGTTATGAACCTTATGACAGTAGACATACGGGTCATTATTGCTTGCAGCGAAGTATGCGGAGACTATTCTAGAAGGTTTTATTCTAGATGATTCGCGACAATACTTTAGAATTAGAATAATTTATTTTGCTTAAAATGTAGGTAAGTACATTTTACCCTACACAGAACTATTAATATTTATGACAATATGTCAATCCAACCTATATTATTTTGTAATGGACGCGGACCGACTGAGCGTGGCCGGATATGCATCGCAAAATCGATATGCAATATTGCTTATGTCGCTACATATTGAACATTTATGGAAAATTTGTGGTCGACTGTACTTCGACTCTCGAGTCCACTTATCGTAATTTGGTTAAACCTTAAACTATAAATAACCATTGCACGTGCTTCTAACTAGAGGAATTATTATATTATGGGGTGTAAGTAACTCGTGGTATAGGCATGTAATGTGAAGGAATGGAATACATGTGACAAAGAGAATGAAAAATTTGAATGTGAATGGATATAATGAGACAGGAAGACCAAATAACCCGCCAAGTGCGAGTCGGACTCGCGCACGAAGGGTTCCGTACCATTATCTATAAAAACGGCAAAAAAAAATCACGTTTGTTGTATGAGAGCCCCCCTTAAATATTTGTTTTATTTTTATTTAATTATTTATTTTTAAAGTGAATATATAACAAAATATTATGTGAGTATTTCAAACGTCTACCTATTGCCGTTATCAATTGCGAGCAAACGAGCAAAAAATCACGTTTGTTGAGTGAGATACAGCCTGGTGACAGACGGACGGATGGACGGTCGAACGGACGGACGGACGGACGGGCTTCGGGCGGGCGGGCGGTCGGTCGGACGGACGGACAGTGGAGCCTTTGTAATAGGGTTCCTTTTTACCCTTTGGGTACGGAACCCTAAAAAGAGGTGGTTGGATTGTGTGAGAGAGGTTATGGGCTCAAAATACACCGCCGCGGAGTGGAATGTAAGCTACTTTTTCCAAAGAAATTGTTCATAGCATAATGAACTTTATGTCAATTGTATAACATATAAACTTAAATACATGCCAAAAATAGGGGAATTCTCGAGAATGCGCGAGGATTCCGCAGAAGACCATTCCATTCCGCGGCGGTATAAATTAAGCCTGTGGGTAAGAAAGGGAAGAAAAATATGTATACTAATGGCAAATTTCAGCTTAATAGTAGGTACTATTAGTTTCAGAACTAAGCCACGGGCGGACAAACAGACGGACATGACGAAAATGTAAACCCTTTTGAGGGTTCCAAAGTAAACAAGGAACCAAAATAAAGTTGATTTAAAAAAAAAAATTAAACCGACTTCAGTTGGCTAGTGCAACTTATTGGTGGAATACCCCGGCAGACGCTGCTGCCCGTCTTCCGGGAGAAAATTTATTACGTGACACAAGATTCCTTAGTCGCCTTGTACGACATCCAGCGCAGAGCAATGGAATGGCACAATTCTATTCTGCCGGCTACCACAGGGCAAATTTAAGGGTTTCCCTTGACTTTTCTGGGATCCCATCAACAGACCCTGACTTGGTGAATATGGGACCACCTCGCAATTACCCTTTCAAATAAAAAAAATGAATTTGACCATACGTGCTTATAAAATTTCAAGGGTTTCCCTTGATTTCCCTGGCATCCCATCTTCAGAACCTGACTTGGTGGATATGGGACCACCTTGCAATCATACCCTTTCAAATAAAAAAATAATTATGAAAATCGGTTCACAATTCGCAAAGAAATCGAATAACATACATACAAAAAACATATTCAGTCGAATTGATAACCTCCTCCTTTTTTGAAGTCGGTTAAAAAGGGATAGTAGGAAGCAGGACTGAATGTATTTGGAAAAAAATCAACATTATCTCAGAGTTGGATACAAAAACTTTCTGCAATTTAGGTACGTCGATAATTTTTTATTATTCGATTGTAGGCTCGACCTTGTTAATTCGCGATTCGACGCAATACACACTGCGCAGTTATTATCACCTGAACAAACATAGGACGCAGTTACCAATTTAGAAATACACATTTAGGTATTAAGAATGTCCTGGAAATTTTTGAAGTGAAAACTTCGGTCAGTGGGTAGCTTTCGGGGCGGGTTGTTGGAGTTGGGGTATACTCTTCGGGGCACTATGAAACGTGCAGAAAACAAAAAAAAATTAAAAAAAAAAAAATTGTGTTTTATAAGGGGCATGGGACAGAAAAATTTTCGATGTTTTTTAATTTTTTTTTTATTATCATATTTTTATATGCGCACATTAAAGATCACATCAGATAGATCATTTCTTGTCATATACAACTTTTTCGTACAACGCGCCGTTTTCGAGAAAAATAGACTTTAACAATGTGTGAATCAGTCCTAAATTTCTCCAGTCAGTTCAGTCAGCAGGAGGCACTCTCCCGGAGTGCAACCCGATTTTTATTTAAATGAGAGGAGGCCTGATGGAAACTACTTAGAGCTGCCAACCTCCGGGTTTGACCCGGAGTATACGGGTTTGAATAGTGCATATCCGGGCTACGGGTTTTACATCGATATGTCGGCGCGGCGAGCGAAAGTCAACCGTATCACTTAACAGTAAAAAATATAATTTTATTAAATCAAATCAAGGTGGCCCTAGCAATAGCAGAGTTTCAAGTTGATTTATTTGATGTAGGATAATATGCCTAAATATTAGATTTTAATAAATTATACCTAATTACTACTAACTAACAGCTCTAACTCCCCCCCCCCCCCCCCAAACCCATACGTAAAGTGACCACACGTCCCGTTTTTTATATTTGTTACAGCGGCAACAGAAATACATCATCTGTGAAAATTTCAACTGTCTAACTATAAACGGTTCATGATTCAGCCTGGTGACAGACGTACGGACGGACAGCGGAGTCTCAGTAATAGGGTTCTGTTCTAACCTTTGAGTATGGAACCTTAAATAGACGTTTTCTTTACTATTTATCTGTTTTCAGTTGTCACAATTGGACACAGAACCAGGTTATGTTATCAGTGCCCAGTGCCCTGATTAATTCTTATCAGTATGGGACTGTTGAAATATTTTAGTCACATGCGCAGTTAGGATTTAGTTTTGGGGTGTAAGCCGCTTCGCCATCCAAAGCAACCTCACCTACATGTGGTGCACCCCGCCGGTTAGTTCAGTAGGGATGACACACACAGTTGCTTGTTTATTTTTATTTTTAAAATATTTATAATATGTTCAAAGACATCCTCAATATATCCTTACTCAAATGCAATTTTCCTTTCTACTTTTCTTGATTTATACTACATTGTATGGCAAGCAAGCATACGGCCTGCCTGATGTGATGCGGTTACCATACCCGTATAAACACTCAGGTGTGCGAGGTTTCATAAGATTTTATATAAAGATGAGCTTGGTGGTCAAATGACTCAGGTTCCATCCCCATACAGGACAAAGATTTTTTTTTTTTTTTATACTGCGTCGGGTGGCAGACAAGCATACGGCCCGCCTGATGTGAAGCGGTTGCCGTAGCCATATTAACGCTCGCAACATAAAATATCGCTCGCGCGCCGCCACCCCCGTTGCCAACGCAGCATCTCCTTCCTTTCTGGTGACCTCACTTACTCGCAGGAACACAACAACCCTCAAGGGAATTGTTATTTGGCTGCGGTATTCTGTAAGGTGGAGATACATTCCCCAGTCGGGTAGCTTACAATTACGCTCCCTACCTCTCTTTTCGCCAGAGCTTCGTTTGTCAGTCAGCAGGGTGCACCGCGTGCAGGTGAAGTTGGCTTTGGTTCAAAGGTGATGATGAATCACTTACACCCCAAAATTAAGATTAAATAAATAAATATTTCTAGACAATTTACACAGCGCCATCTAGTCCTAAATTAAGCGCAAAGCTTGTACTATGGGTACTAAGACAATTGATAAATTTCCACCAGATACTTTCGCATCCAGCCGCTCCCAGCCACTTTCTTAAGGTCATCGGACGGTTGGAGTATACCCTTCGGGGCACTATGGAGCCAGGGACTTTTTTTTATTTTTTTTTATTTTCATATTTTTATATGCGCACATTAAAGATCACATCAGATAGATCATTTCTTGTCATGTACAACTTTTTCGTACAACGTGCCGTTTTCGAGAAAAATAGACTTTAACAATGTATGAATCAGGACTGCCAATTTTTAGAAGATATTTTTTTCCTTTTTAAATCTCACATTTTTATATACGCACATCAAAGATCACATCAAAGAGATAATTTCTTGTCATGTACAATTTTCCGGTACGAAGCACCGTTTGCGTGAAAATCGAATTTCGCTACTTTCCCAAATATTTTCTCAAAAACTATGAGACGTACGAGGATTCAGTATATGACCGAAAATGTTTCATTTGGTAGGATCTATTCTATACGATGCCATAGCAAAAATATACAAAAAACCGAAAAAAAAAAAATTGTTGAAATTTCGTCAGAGTCCAGTGCCCCGAAGAGTAAACTGACTGGAGAAATTTAGGACTCTGTTTCAACAATTTTTTTTTTTCGGTTTTTTGTATATTTTTGCTATGGCATCGTATAGATCCTACCAAATGAAACATTTTCGGTCAAGTCCCATGCCCCTTATAAAACAAAAAAATTTTTTTTTTTTTTTTGTTTTCTGCACGTTTTATAGTGCCCCGAAGAGTATACCCCAACTCCAACAACCCGCCCCGAAAGCTACCCACTGACCCCCATCTGCCATCACTTACTCGGCAGATGGGTCAGTGGGTAGCTTTCGGATATGGTGCGCCTGATGGAAAGTGTTACAGGAGCCTATGGACGCCAGAACACTAGAGGCATCACATGCACATAGCCAACCCTGTAAAAACCTATTTACGGGCTTTTTGAATAGGTATAACATGTAATAAATAGGTCAATTATTAGCATTTGACGTTAGAACTATTGAACACTGACCATGTCGGCAAAGCTATACTTATATGGATGTTTCTCCTTCTTTCACATTGAAAGGATAGACATGATTTTTTTACATTTATAGCTAAATTCTTGAGATAGTGTGTTATTATACTATTGTAGGTTACTTTTTATATCGGCAAAACATCTAATTCCATTATTATATGGGTATAGTTTTATATTAAAATAAATAAGATACCATACCAAGCTACGCTTGTTTGTTTGTCTTTTTTTCACATTGCAAGGACCCAAACGATTTACATGATTTGATAAGGGAATAGCTAAAGAACTGGAAAGTGACAGACTACTTCTTATCCTGGAAAAATATTATATTTCCTTGGGAAAATAGGTTTTATTAAAATACATAATTAATTATAATATTTTTCCCGTTTAAGTCTTGATATTTTGAAAAATAGTTTTAGTACAAAACTTTCATGAAGATTATTACAACTTTTTGACAACAATGTACCCTGAGTACATACCCATATTAAGCAACCCACCCATGCACCTCTGACCAACTATTTGAACATGTCCAGACATGACCATGTCTCAAGACTCTTGGATATTACGAAATATAGTATAAATTTATGCGCAATGGGGAAAATAAATTACTGATAGAGAGTTTATTCATAATAGAGGTCAATAAAATATAAGAATAATCTCGACCCATAACGAAATACAGGTTTGCGAAATGTTTAGGTACCTACCGATTTCACCACATATACGGCGTACGTGATGACGATTATGCAAATAAATACAAGCAAATAAAAGGTTTCGCTATGAAGACACTGGTTGACCCAAAAAAACTCGTATTTATGATAGGTTAGTTTTAAACCTTACAGACAAAAGATTTCACTGAAAATCATCATTTTAACACAATTTCGCAGCGCAATTACTATTTCTCACTTACCCGGATGCTTCCGTGGCGGGTTTTTACGTAAAAAACTCCTTATAAATTGAGAATTTTTATTTTACACCCCGTAAGAAGTTTATACAAAATCACTTGACAGAAGACTGAATGTTAAAAAAAAGATGGCAGGCATTGCGCCGAATTACGTCACGCGCGGGAAAATCGAAACGGTAATTGCACTACTTTTATCCATAAAATTATCTAAAAAAACAATTTAATATTTAAAATTAATTAAAATTATTTAACTTACCTCATATAGAGTGGTAGATGTGGAGAAAATGTGTGGTATTCGATGAGTTTTTAGTACATTAGAAACTTTGAGCTCAGTCCGATTCCGCGCGCTGTTGCCAAGTTGCTATTGCGTCAGACACTGAATATCGTTCAAATTCATACATTTCATACAATTTTAACATAACTTTTAATAAATCCACTTATTTTAATTACACAGAATCGTATTAATAAAAAATCCACTGCTTTTACTGGTATTACAATACAACTTTCTTAATTGAAAAGTTCGATAGAAGAACGGCAACAACGCCCACTTTTATTGTTGTGAACAAAGAAGTATCAAAATAAAACTTTTAAAATTATGAACTTACACTATTAAAAGTATAAAAATGCAGATTCGGTTTTATATTTAACAGAAAATGCAGATATGGAAATTAAACTGGAACTGATCAGTTAAAATTTGAACTTGATTCTACCTACTTGAAATTGCAATTATGTCTGTCTGTTGCATCGCGTCTGTCATGTAAACAAAGGAAGCCAGTGTTGCCAGTCTGTATTGCCAAGACCGTACCGTGCCACAAAATTACCGTACACGAAGGTTGTATGACAAATGGCTATTTACCCGTCTGCAGAAGAAAAGAGGGTAATGTTTTTCAACTATGTCTAACAATTTAAGAGCAATTTTAAACCGTTTCCAGATCACTACAAATTCCTCTCATGCATGACAGGCTCAATGAGCCTAAATTAGTAATTATTACTTACCGGTTGATGCGTACGGCGTCTACTTTTGACGTGGTTTTCGATAATTTAGTTCAAAAATTTAATAAAAAAAGAAGGGACGAGATATATGGCTATACGAAATAGCGTATTTTAAGTGTAATAGAAAATACGCAGTTCTAAATTTTAAACTTAGTTACGTCAATATTGGGTCTACAGCTGTCGAGATTAGGTGCCACTTTCAAATAACTTAATTCCTGTAGGTTTATGATATCAGGATAGATTACCGTACGAGGTATAAAAGTACCGTACAAATACGATATTTACCGTACGTCTGGCAACGCTCGGTATGACTGATCAGTCAATGTTACCTATTGCAATAAAAAAAAACTACTACCGAGCTAAAAACAACTATTTTGAATGGCCCGTCCATTAACAAAACAAAAAATAAAACAAACAATCTTAAATTAATCATAGCCTTAACAGATTTTTTTAAAGCACATCACTCGCAATATATTTTTCATCGAGTAAATGGATGGACGAGGGTCGGCTTCCTATTTGTATCTTAGACCAACTTGTTCGTACTTTTATAAAGCTACGAAAATCACGTTAATCGTGACGTGTGACGAGCTGTTTTAATATTTTGCTGTTGGTACGAATATCTATATTAAATATTATCTACAATATCATTAAAATTATTTATTTAGTACTTTGTTTAATTTGACTATTTCTGTAAAAGCTGTCGCTAGCGGCCGGCGGTGTTTTTTTTTTTTTCTACTTTTATTAACACTTAAACTTAACTTTAACGCTTAACGATTACTTAGGCTTGAAGTAGCACAATCTTGTTTATCTGAATCGGTATGGCATAATAAGATGTTACTAAAATCTGAAACATCAACTTTGCATTTCATATTTACTGCTGTGAAGTCGCAGGGTGGTGCAAACAAAGGTAAAAAAGGCATAGTAGTCCATAGTTGCAGATGTAATTCGGCTATTTGTAACTTTTTTTACTTGTCCACTTGACGCACATTGTGTTTGTTTTGGTCTGGAGTAAATACCTTTAATATCAGCATGTAGGTATTTACAAAAAATAAAAAAAAACGCTTATGTGTACGTTTCTGTAAATAGCATCTGTCGCAGTTTGCCTTTGGATGTATTTTGTCAACTCGAGAAAATAATATAATTATTGGCATTTCATGTTACAATTTTATTGTAGGATAATGAAATAAAACAAATTTTATGTACTTAAACCTAACTTTATTATTACGTATACTTGTAAAAGAAGTAACCACTATCAACAACTGTAATAATATTCTGGCCCACAGGGCCGAAATCGAGAGAACATACAGTCAGCGAATCTACTCGTTCCACTTGAACGAGTAGATTCGCTGACTGTATGTTCTCCATTGATTTCAATGGAAAATGTATTTGATGATAATTCCTCAAGGACATGATCGATCATTTAGATCATCAAATATTTTTTCCACACAAATCTCAAGCATGTCGAGGTCTTTAATTGTGAGAAGTTTCATCAAAATCTGTAAAGTGGTGTTGGAGCCTATTCATTTCCAAAAGTGATGCTTTTCGGCGTACATAAGCGTTCCGCTCGCTCTACTCAATTATACAAGATCAATGCACTTTCCCACAAAGATAACATAAGTCAATCATCTCAAATTCAAAAGTATCTTATTTGTTGCTTCAATGTTGTAACTTAAGTCAAACCAAGTACCTACAACAATATATTATACATATGCGACTAAAATAATATTTTTCGTAATGGATTATTGTCGCTACTTTAGCTTTTGCCCCCAATATATTTGAACCAAACTTTAGTCAGAAAAAGATTTTACAATACATACGAGACATTGGACGGCGCCTACATACACACAAGATCAGTCAGGGACATAAAATCGAAGTAAGTGAAATAATTTAGGCCGGCTAAAGCTACAAATATGTAATGCCTAACAATTCCCTAATATCCATTCAATGAAATATCTCACGAGATATAATGACTCAAGTTTGTTTTTCTATTTCACTGTACCATCCATAGTCGAAGATAATATTTTCAATATTTAACTATAAATAAATGCATAATATTGGTATAAATATACCTTTAATATCATTCCTAAATGTACATACATTAAACAAATGAATTTTAACATAACTACCATTTATTACACTTCGATTAACATGCGCTCTGATTGCTAAAAGTAATGATATATTCACCTACTTAAGGTACATAACTAAAACAATAACTAGTAAAAGCTACTAAAATAGTAGAAACTTAATAAACGGGCAATATGCTTAAAAATACCTCGAAAAAGGAAGCCACACAAAGAGCATTTAGTTTGTTCAATCTATAAATAATTAAAATAGAATAAAAATTTATTTACGCGATTTCAGTTGAATCATTCAAATTCTCTTTCTTAGGGAAAACTTTAAAAAAGCTAATCAGAGATGTTTGTACAAGAGAATCAGACATTTTCTCCGGCTTTTTATATTTCTTTTTGCTAGGCGGCGTTATTTCAAATTCTGGTTTTTCTAAAACGTCCCTTGAAGATCCTTCACTATAATTTAGTACGTACTGCTTCAAAGGTTTCACGGACGGCGGAGAAGGTACCTTTTCTTTTGTATCAGAAATTTTCAATTTCAAACTCTCCTTTTTCCACTTTATCTTGACTTTTATATCTTTATTTTTTATAGAAACACGCGTTGACTTCTTCCGTTTAGTCCTCTTGCCTTCCAAAGACAATTTTAAATTATCCTCGCCTTTGGAAACTTGTATTTTTGCATCCTTTTTATATTTCAAAACATATTTTTCCTTCGATTCCTTCTTTTTAATGTCTCTGCATTTACCCTTCGTTAACTTTTTACCGGTTTTTCTTTTAGGTAACTTCTTTTTCGGTGTACTTTTATTTGAAACGTTTTTATACTTCAAAACATATTTTGCTTTAGAAATTTTCCTTTTTTTCCTAACAACTTTATCTGGTTCATCAATTTTCCTTTTCCTATTGTCACTAGCTTCTATTGCGAAGTCAATTGCAGTTTTTAATTTGGTCTCTTTTTCATTTTTCTCAGAATGATTGTGACTAAATTTACATTTGAACCCAACTTCGTTTAGATAATGATTCTTGAAGCTTTCCAGATCAATACCAACATTGCTTTTCTGCAACGTTTCATTGTTAGGACAAATTTTCAGAGCGCATTTCTTAGTTTTAACTGGACTTTTTATGTTCAAGCCCTTTATAAAATCATTGTTAGGTGATGTTTCGTCCATTTTTACAACATCCACATTGACAACTTGATCATATTCTGATATTTCTAAGCTTGAATCCTTTTCAATTTCGACAGTTTTAAGTTTTGGTGTTTCAAATATTGGTAGACTGTCATCACTGTCATCTGCTACGAATTCAGGTGGTAGCTGAAATGTTGAACTTGATGATTCATCAACATCCTTATTCACATTACCATCTTTTTCAATGTCATCATGCATTTCTGTGTCATTAATCATATTTTCTTGATCAGCAATGAATTCATTATTTACTTTTAAGTTATAATCTTCACTTTGTGGTTTATCTTCAAGTAATATTGGTAGAGCTTTTCTCGGGGCTTCGCATAGACTATTGGCTATTTGCGAGATAGGTTCTATATTTTCTTGTTCCTGAAAAAATATAAATTTGATATCAATAGAACCAAGGATCAGTTAGTTACTTTTCAAATTAAATGGGACTTTTTATCCAAGTACGGTAAAGCCCAAAAGAAGGGTTGCGTATTTGTCCAACCCTTTGGTTACAAAAACAAATTTGTTAGCAAACACGGTATATAACATCCCTACTAATATTATAAAAGAGAATGTGAGTTTGTTTGTTACGCTTTCACGCCGAAACTTTCTTTTTTTTTTTATACTACGTCGGTTGCAGACAAGCATACGGCCTGCCTGATGGGAAGCGGTTACCTTAGCCATATTACCCTGCTGACTGACAAACGAAGCTCTGGCGAAAAGAGAGGTAAGGAGCGTAATTGTAAGCTACCCGACTGGGGAATGTACCTCCACCTCACAGAATACCGCAGCCAAATAACAATTCCCTTGAGAGTTGTTGTGTTCCAGCGCGTGATTGAGGTCACTAGAAAGGAAGGAGATGCTGCGTTGGCAGTGGGGGTGGCGGCACGCGAGCGATATTTTATGTTGCGAGCGTTAATATGGCTACGGTAGCCGCTTTACATCAGGTGGGCCATATGCTTGTCTGCCACCCGACGTAGTAAAAAAAAAGAATCCGCGGGTGAAAGCTAGTGTAGTAATAAATAACAACAGTACAAGCGTGCCGCACTAATAATTGGCATACAAAATTAAAAATGGATAATTAGATTTTTACTCTAAATTAAAAAAGTCACTAGAATTATTTTAATGTCAATTAAAATAATTCTAGTGGTAACACATAAAACTACAGACCGCATAAGGTTCAAATTTGTTCAAAGTAAATATCAAAGTAACATTCAACAAGGGGGGCAAATTCTCGTAATTAAAATATAGTCAAAATTCAATTTCGATCCAGTCTCGATCTCACAAATGTCACATTTGGTATTCTCGTAACACGATATGTAACTACAAAATTAAATTTAAGCGGGATTACATCGAAATATGAGTGAAAATTAAACAAACTAAGAATGTTACTTTGCCAACAACAAGAATTGATAATAATTAATTAATGAAATCAAGTATATAATTTAAGTTTTGGGGTGTAAGCGGTTCACCAACAACCTGAACCAAAGCCAACTTCACCTGCACGTGGTGCACCCTGCCGACTGACAAACGAAGCTCTGGCGAAAAGAGAGGTAGGGAGCGTAATTGTAAGCTACCCGACTGGGGAATGTACCTCCACCTCACAGAATACCGCAGCCAAATAACGGTTCGCTTGAGGGCTGTTGTGTTCCTGCGAGTGAGTGAGGTCACCAGAAAGGAAGGAGATGCTGGGGTGGCAGCGGGGGTGGCGGCGCGCGAGCGATATTTTATGTTGCGAGCGTTAATATGGCTATGGTAACCGCTTCACATCAGGTGGGCCGTATGCTTGTCTGCCACCCGACGTAGTATAAAAAAAAAAAGTCAATTCACAATTCAATCTCGATTCGGTCAATTTTCAATCTGCGTTCGTAGAAAAATTACGAGAATTGGCCTTCAGATAGCGGTGGGTGGATAGCAAAAAATTGTAAAACGAACTTACGTCATTGTGACATTTGACATCCAAGGTTTTCTTCGGCGAACACCATTCTTTGATCGCCTCCTTATTCTTGGGCGTCTCTCTGAACACGTTACTCAGGATATTGTCCAATATATTACTATAACAAAAAAGAAATATAATGGAGTTGAAATTTACCACTGTACATGTCCTGCTAATGCTCAGCTTGAGTGCTCGGTTGGTTTACTGAGCGCAAGAGCGGCGCAGGTAAAGGTCCTCTCGTCTGGTTTGTTTACTGGACGAGAGACTCGCATCCCCGTGATATAACCGGAAGGTTGGCACACGGGGGCGCACTAGCTGTTAGGTATAGGGTACGTTGTACCCATGTACTCTCGATTGGTAAAAATAGGCTATTTGACCTACATTTTTTTCTGTTTGATATGTAGGGACGTCTCAATAATATAACCATAGGTGAAAGAATTACTTTGATAGCACAAAAATCTCTCGAGATATGTTAATTTGAAAATCACTATTTTGGACTTTTGGACATACAAAAGGCTACTGAGTTATGACGTCACAGGTTTCTATTTTGTATGCATTAAATCAGACATTTGTACGACAGCTATGTTAAATATTACGTTTATCTAATCTCATACTGAAATTTACACATTAAAAAACTGAACACAGTATCATAATGACAGTCTTTACGCACAAGCTATCAAAATAAATTTAAAAAGTTATTTTTCGATACAGCTCTTCTATGGACAACTATATCGTAAAATAACTTTTTTACCATTTCGATACAGCTTCAGCCCTGGATACAGGTATTTTAAACAGGTTTCAATGCAAATACATTGCAACTATGCAAAATTTTTGTACATAATCTGTGAACGCGGCGCCGCGCGGCGCGTCGCGCATGTGCACTACGCATGCTCGATCTGCAAATGGATTTATAGGTAAGAATTATAGCTGTTATATTAACTTCATGGTTGTATTTAAAATATTATTATCATATATTTCATGAGATTAGATAAAGTAGTGTATGAAACTGCACATAATTAGGTATTAAAATACTCGTGTAGTCTATTAAAACACTCGCCTTCGGCTCGTGTTTTAAACTCACACTCGTATTTTAATAACCCTTATTATGCAACAGTTTCATAAACTACTATTATGTAATTAGTATAAATGTTATTATATTTTTTATTGCTTCTCCAATGGAAATATTTTTTTTAATAATTTCTTACTTTTAAAATTGACTTTCCGGCTAAACTGATTGTATTTGTATTTAATGTAACGATATTGGCAATTAAAAGAGTCGGCCTTGAGTTTCTTGCCAGTTCTTCTCAAGAAGCCCCGTCGCCGGAACTGGCACTTAAATTCACTTTCACATTCAAGATAGTGTGATGAACGGGAATCTAAGCTCTGCGGATTTAGAGTAGTAATGATTTAGATACATGTTCTTATATTTAATTTGTATGACGTTTCTAAGTGCTTTATAAAGTCCAAGGAATAAAGATATTTTGATTTGATTTGATTTAAACTTTGTTGGCCCCTTAATAGATCGGACGGAAGATATTTGAATGAAAGTTTGCAAATCTCATTGGAAATAGGAACTCCGCGAAGCGGAACTCCGTCAACCTAGATGATGAATGATGTGGTGCCAAGTAAGCTTAATTATTAATAACTGACAATTTATTACTTTGGCCAGCCATTATAAATAATGCCCAATTTATTACATAAAAATGCCAAACTTTTTACATTTATTTTAGTATTAATTTTAGGTACTTTAGTTTTATAGTTGAATTGTATGTATTGTTTATAGCTTAAGTTTATTGGATGGATGGATTTTGGGGTGTAAGTGGTTCATCAATATCTTTGAACCAAAGCCAGCTTCACCTGCACGCGGTGCAACCTGCTGACTGACAAACGAAGCTCAGGTGAAAAGAGAGGTAGGGAGCGCAATTGTAAGCTACCCGACTGGGGAATGTACCTCACAGAATACCACAGCCAAATAATGAATGAATATTTATTTGCCTGAAATGCGGTTTACAGAGTTGTTTCAGTTATTATTTGTCGGAACAATACACACTTCACCAGGAAACTGGCATGCAAAATATGTCACTACTATTTAATATAAGAATAAATACAATGTCCTAGTATTAATACATTATAATAATAATAATCAATTTGTGAATTTATAGCAATAATGTCAATTTAAGAATGTCAATATAAAATAGTCAATAAATTAATAATCAAAATTTTTATGATCTAATAACAATCCTTTGAGGGTTGTTGTGTTCCTGCGAGTGAGTGAGGTCACCAGAAAGGACGGAGATGCTGCTTTGGCAGCGAGGGTGGCGGCGCGCGAGCGATATGTTATGTTGTGAGCGTTAATATGGCTACGTAACCGCTTCACATCAGGCGGGCCGTATGCTTGTCTGCCATCTGAAGTAGTATAAAAAAAAATGGAATAAAACATCGAAAATGGCCTAAATTGCTTCGAGAAAAGGATGGTACGGCTGTGCCGCTTTTTGCTTGACTTGGCGGGGGCACTGCCGTGC
Source organism: Hypsopygia costalis (assembly GCA_937001555.2). Taxonomy (NCBI): domain Eukaryota; kingdom Metazoa; phylum Arthropoda; class Insecta; order Lepidoptera; family Pyralidae; genus Hypsopygia; species Hypsopygia costalis. The sequence continues at coordinate 6,354,559 of OW443355.2, forward strand.
CCCCAGATTTATTACATTGACAAAACATATTTACGTGAAAACCCCGATAGTTTACGGAAGAAACCATTTAACTAACCTGAGTATCTTTCTTTTCTCGCTCAATGGTTTTGGTTTTTTAAACTTTTCCTTCACTTCTTCATATACCTTAGTATCGAGTACAACTGCATCGGCTCCTATTTTAGACAACTTCATGTACAAGCTTTCCTCTAACATTTTCATTGGTGATAGTAGCATGTTCTCCATTTTTTTAGGTGATAATAGTATATTCTCCATTTTTATTCTCGATTTGTTCTTGAGGTCATGCATTGGACGTCTTGGTGGTTTTAAATTTAATTCTTCACGGCTTGAGGATGTCTGTAGACTTGGAGTGGTTCCTAAAAAATATATATATAAAAGTTCAATATCAAATATAACATTGTCAATTCCAACAATCTATTTTTTCACCATCCATAATAATACACTATGGGGTGGAGTGTACAGGCGCGCCGGCTTTTAGAAAAACTCATGGGTGCTCATGCTCATTTGATGACTCGAAAAAAACGAAGTGTGAGACCCACAAACACCCAGTCCCAACACAAATATCTGTTTCATCAGCAAACATTTGTGTTGGTGCGGGAATCGAACCCGCGACCCTTGCGTCTCAACCGGTGTTCTATACCACTGCGCTAAACGGGTCGTCGGGTAATGAAAAAGCGCCCATCCCTAAAAGACCATTACTGATCTGTTTCTTGATGTCTATTCTCAGGGGGTGCTCGGCACCCACTGTTTATTTCTCATAGGTGCCCGAGTCCCCGAGCACCCACGGAGTCGGCGCCCCTGGGGGTGTATATGGGGTGTACGTGGTTCTTCAACATCTTTCAACCAAAGCCAACTTCACCTGCAAGCGGTGCACCCTGCTGACTGACAAACGAAGCTCAGGCGAAAAGAGAGGTAGGGAGCGTAATTGTAAGCTACCCGACTGGGGAATGTACTTCCACCTCACAGAATACCGCAGCCAAATAACAATTCCCATGAGGGTTGTTGTGTTCCTGCGAGTGAGTGAGGTCACCAGAAAGGAAGGAGTTGCTATGTTGACAGCGGTGGCGGCGCGCGAGCAATATTTCATGTCGCTAGCATTAAGATGGCTACGGTAACCGCTTCACATCTGGCGGGCCGTATGCTTGTCTGCCACCCGACGTAGTATAAAAAAGGGATATAATTAAAAACTTACCCGCAGTTTCCTTTTCGTCGGTTTCTACTACAGGTTCATGGGAGCTTGAACTGCTTGCACTGAAAAATATATATAGAAATAAAAATTTGTTCAGGTTGTTAGTCACATTTTGGAGGAGGTATACTGTTCCAACAGTTCGTAGCCGTATGGAGAACAGAGTGCTTTGTGCGAGTTTTTGGTCACATTCGAACGCGTTAACGTTTACAAGCCTACCAAATTGAGAAAAAGTTTCATATTGAGAATTTACCAGACGCATGTTACATATCCAAATTAGCCGGGTTGCTCACTTCAAAATGGGAGCAAGTAAGTCACATATTATTGTTATTATGTATCTCTCTTAAATCACGGGTCAAGCCCGGTCATTTGATAGGCGTGAAAAGTTTGATGTGATTTTTCTCTTTTAATAAAATACAAATAAAAAATACATTTAAAAATATAAAAAATAAACAGGGGCACCCGCCGGTAGTGGAGCGAAGACCCAAACTACCGGTGGTCAGGGCTCCAGAGTGAGGAACCTTCTCACGATGCGGGCCGTATCCAGGAGAACCGCCTTCTGTATCTGGTTCTTGACCCAATTGCTTAGCGAGAGCCTCTCGAGGTGATGGTTATTATTAATATCTCTTTTGATTCACGGGTCAAGCCTGGTCATTTCATAGGCGTGGGCGGGGATATAGATCCAACACGTAGAGGCCCCTTTGAGAAGTTTATTGTATTGTTGTACGTCCGTTATTGTAATGTTGTACGCCCAATATTATTATTAAAGGCGGTCATTTTAAATTAAAAACTCACGCGTTATAAGCTATCCTCTGTTTAGTTCGCCTCAGGGACATCCGACTTGGCATCAAAGGGCGACGGGTGACATTTCTGGAGCTCCGAGCTTGCTCCGCTAACACAACTGAAATTTAAACACAACCTATATTATTGAGTGGAACGAGCGGAACGCTGAACCGATTTTGATGAAACTTGTCGCAATTAAAGACCTCGACATGCTTGAGGTTTGTGTCGAAATAAAATTGAGATCACTCATGTCCTTGAGGAATGATCATCAAATACATTTTCATTGACATCAATGGAAAACCTCTCTTTAATTCCTTCATATTAAATTCGTTGTGAGTTCCAAGGCAACCGTAGTAATATATCCTAGCCGTATAATAATCCTAGCAACACAGGAGACAGAGGTGAGACCCCCCCCCCCCCCCCCTCCCCCATATATCCTGATAAATATCAGCGAACCATGTCTAGCAGTGTCTGAAATACTGCATGCCCCCCCCTCCCGTATTCGCTGATATTGTCCACGAGTGTCAGAAACACTGTATGCGCCCCCCCCCCCCCCCCCCGCACATTCGCTGCTATTTATCAGCGAGCTCTGTTCAGGAGGGTCTGAAATACTGTAAGTGGTATCACCTGCTTCAATGCTGCTAGCGAGTTGTTCTAAGTCGGTAGGCGCGGCGGGAGCACACGACCGACAGACGTGCCTTATTTTCGATATATCTTCCGAGAGACAGTACGCGTGGCCGCCGCTGCTACCGCACAACAGGCACAGCTTTATGTCCCAAAGTCTGAAAAAAAAATAGAGAAAGGAGTTTATTTACTGGCCGTGTGGTTTCCGGCAGACTAGAATAGAATAACTCCGTCTCTTCCCGTGGATGTCGTACAAGGCGACTAAGGGAAATACATTATAAAACATCGATCAGGCCTCCCCAAGCCGTCTGGCCAGCGTGGGGAGTGTAGGCCGAATCCTCCTTCTGTCTGGGACGGACGAGAGGGTCGTGCTCCTGTAGTGGAGACTAAAATGACCTGATGCTGATGAAAATACTCGTGTGACGCTATTATCTTTAAGATACTTTATTATGCAACAGTTTCATAAACTAATATTTCACTTCAAAAAATTTTCGTTAAAGTATCTCACCCAGTTTCAGCGTCGTGGTTCCTGCCCATGGGACACCTGCACTCTTCCTCGTCACACCGCAGAGGCCGCTCGTAGATTTCAGAGAAAGCGTTCTGTTCCAACTCCCACGCCGCATCTCTGAAATAAAACATAACGATGTTCCATAGTCTGTACTTAATCAAATCAAAATATCTTTATTCTTTGGACTTTATAAAGCACTTAGAAACGTCATACAAATTAAATATAAGAACATGTATCTAAACCATTACTACTCTAAATCCGCAGAGCTTAGATTCACTTTCATCACACTATCTTGAATATGAAAGTGAATTTAAGTGCCAGTTCCGACGCGACGGGGCTTCTTGAGAAGAACTGGCAAGAAACTCAAGGCCGGCTCTTTTAATTGCCAATATCGTTACATTAAATACAAATACAATCATTAACATAACATAGCGTATTTTTTTTATTTTTTTTTAATTACCATTTATACAAATTATTTTACATTGATTTCTCATTCGCAAAGATCCACAGAGGTTCAGAAAATTATTTGATAATAATAAATTCTTTGATCCTTCATCTATCCAGCGGTATGATTGAATTTTGGATGTAGGTGATAGATTTGTAGCTGCAACACCAAACTGTATCTCTCGATTTTGTTTTCATTCTTTTTTTTGAATTCCTCTCTATGGAAGCAATTTTATAGACCTATTCATGTCAAAAACACAAAAAGAATCATGAATGTGCTGCAGTAACACAAAATGGCTATAGCTCAGCTACGTATTTTTTTCTAACGAACAAAAAGTCGAAAAGTCACTCTTAGAAATAAATAGGCTCCAAAACCACAGAACAGATTTTGATGAATCTTATCACAATTAAAGACCACGACATGCTTGAGGTTTGTGTCGAAAAAAAATTGAGATCGATCGTGTCCTCGTGGAATGATCATCAAATACATTTTCCATTGAAATAAATGGAAAACATACACTCAGCGGATCTACTCGCTCGACTCAAGCTCGATTTCGGCCCCGTGGGCTACAATCCAGCCTATTTAGTAAATATTTATTTACCTGTCTGGAACGTAGTATCCTTGACTGACGACAGCGTCGTAGAAGTTCTCCTTATCGTTACATAGCGGACACTTCAGGTAATGCATGCCGGCACTGAGGGCCATACGCTGAAAAAAAATTTGGTTGTCTGAAAAGTCGGTTTACGGACGATAATTATACGACGAGCTATGTCCTGTCCATGGATTGATGGGTTTATATACGAAACTAGCTGACCCGGCAAACGTTGTTTTGCCATATAAATAAAAAAAATTTAGTGGTGGACTACCCCTAACATTTAGGGGGATGAAAAATAGATGTTGGCTGATTCTCATAGATACCGGATAAGCACAAAAAATTTCATCAAAATCGGTCAAGCCGTTTCGGAGGAGTATGGCAACGAAAACTGTGACACGAGAATTTTATATATTAGATATACAACGTGTAACTTCAAATACGCAAAACCTCAAACACCCAAACTGAGTTTCATTATTATAAATTGATATAACTAAGTAATAATTTCGAAAAATATTTTTTCTCGGAGATATGTACACTTTTTTGTTTTCCTAATAATTTTAATAGTTTCTGAGCTCTGTGGCGCTTTCTTATCAAAAAGACGCGCCAATAATGGCTACGATAGGCAAATATTACTATTAAAGAGCGAGCATCGCGTCAATGACGCGTAAGCGCCTCTCTCTGCACGGCGCTTAAGACTTTTTGGACGCGGCGGTATTACGTTTGTTTACCTACTTCACATTTTTTCGCTTGATTGTCGAGCGCAATTTAATAATAGACACGGCAATTAAAACTAATAATTATTATTTTTCAAAACCAGTTACTTTAAAAATGGATGAAAATTATGGAATTGATTCTACTCATGATTCTGAACAAACTATTTTTAGGTTTTGCGTACTTGAAGTTACACGTTGTTTAAACCCATCTGTTGAAGTTTCTAAACGCAAACTGAATCAAGTGGCGCCATCTGATATGTAATCTGTGCATTATTGGTCAAACAAATGAAGTTGTCACTTCCCGTTCTTCGACTGTATCTAGTGCGTTGTCTTTTATTTAACTTTCCTAAAATCTTGCTATAAATCACGTATTTACTGTCGCGGTCCTGTCTCAAACCATCTAGAATGGAACCTTCTAGTAATAGTAACCTACCGAATAGTCGCCGCATACTTCGCTGCAAGCAATAATGACCCGTATGTCTACTGTCATAAGGTTCATATCACTATGACATGAAAATGTTCGAGACACGTTACGATGTGAAGTACTTACATGTACATACGAGAACATTCGGGAACCCTTGTGATTGGATATAAATAGCGACCGCCGCGGCGCACAGGCAGTTCCGTTTGGACTTCGGAAGAGTAAATTTCGAGCGAATCTACCTGCGAGACAAGATAACCTACGACCTCAGCGATACTATTGGACTTCGATTTGGAATCTACGTGTGGTCTTCGTGTTGTGAAGACCTGCAGACCATACCCTGCGTGAATAAATCCTTGGAAATTGTCATTGGCGTTTTACATCCAAATCTACAACCCTAGCTCGTAACATTAATATAAATCATCATCAGGTCATTTTAGTCTCCACTACAGGAGCACGACCCTCTCTCGTCCGTTTTAGACAGAAGGAGGATTTGGCCTACACTCCCCACGCTGGCCAGACGGGTTGGGGAGGCTTAATATAAATATCAGTTTAAATTTACTAACTTTTAATCCATGGACAGGTTATGGTCGACGTTAACTTAACTTTTTAACTAGCGTGTTCGACTAGACACGCGCAATGACGCCACCGAGCTTCTCAAGCAAGGACCCATTGGCATATAAAGATTTATGTTCACATCAGGCAGGCCGTATGCATATTTGATATCCGACGTAGTTTTGATGTCGCATCCGGGGCAGTATACTATTCTGATTTAGTAACAACGAGGGAGAATTACCAAGCGTTCAGACGATTTTGCAATTCATATTATTGGAATCGATGTGTTACCTTAACAACTCAATGTTTCAGGTCCCCAATAGTGTTAGATATTTAAAATCCGTGGTGCACGGCAGTTGAGCTTCACTTGACTAGCCATCTCTTTAGGCTTTTAATGCCTTATATGCCATATTGCTGTCTCTCACATTGCTAAGAGGGGAAGTCAAATTCCAAAAGCTTCCTACTCCTACTAATTTCTTCTGATTAAATTCGTTGGAACTCTCCAAGGCAGCCGTAGTGTTACCCCCGGGACTGCAATGGACTTTTGCTAAGCCTGGACGCCTTTGTTAATCCTGGCTAAACAGGAGACACAGTGTGAATATGTGATCATCCCCCCCCCCCCCCCCCCCCCCCCCATCCGTCAGTCAGTGATGTCATTTGTATTTATTTTTTGATTCAATGCATGTGTTCTAGAAATAAATATGGACACATCCCTTGTATATCGTGTATAAAAATATATCGTGGTATAAAAATATCCTAATAATACCTGTAGGCAAGTCCTGTGAAACCACGCATCTCGTGCACAACACGGTGGCCAGAACGTCTGCAGAGTGGGATACCCTTGGACCGGTTCATAGCAGATGACACATACGATTTCTACAGCATCAGGCTCGGTGCCTGTCTCTGCAATGAACAAACATAAAATGCTTAATAAAGGACAGTAACAAGAAACACAAGAAACAATTATTATTTAAATAGTTAAAGTTGATACTGTTGATTGTTGGCACTCGGTGGAACATTATTATCAGAATGTTATAATAAAACACTTGTACTGTTCCACTTAATTATATTTAATTTTACCGACCGGTTTCACCGCTAAGGCATCAAGGTAAACAGATGGTATATGAGTAGTATACCATCTGTTTACCTTGATAATGCTATACCTACTCCATGTTGCGAGCGTTAATATGGCTACGGTAATCGCTTCACATCAAGCGGAGTAGTATATAAAAAAAAAACAAATTTGTATGACAGATATCATATCCCAAAAAAAACTTTAGAAAATTAACCCTCAATCCGGTTATAGTACAAGGTTCATTCTTACCATAGGGTAAACTTTCCCTTTTTCCCTTCCCTTTAGCAGTCTGCGCCCGTCTCTTGTCGGCCAACATCCTGACCCTCGCTTTGGCCATCACTTGGGTCTCGATCTGCTGTTGCTGTTTTGGTGCGTGCAGCTGGCAGTATGACCTTAAAAAAACAGTTAATACTTTTTTTTATACTATGTTGGTCGGCAGACAAGCCCGCCCGATGTGAAGCGGTTACCGTAACCATATTAACGCTTGCAACATAAAATATTGCTCGCGCGCCGCCACCCCTGCTGCCAACGCAGCATCTCCTTCCTTTCTTTCTGGTGTGAGGTCACCAGAAAGAATGGAAGGAGATGCTGCGCGCCGCCACCCCCGCTGCCAACGCAGCATCTCCTTCTTTTCTGGTGACCTCACTCACACGCAGGAACACAACAACCCTCAAGGGAATAAAGTGTATTGAATTAACTTGTAAATTTATCATTTAAAACACATGTCACTATCTCACTCACTTGTATGAGCCATAGAACAGGGAGACGGCATTCCTCTCCCTTCCGCACGGCAAGTGGAACTGCTTCCGGCACTGGCTGATGCAGCATCCAAGACTGGCGCCATCTCGGCCGCAGTAGGAGCATCTCTGGACATGAAATCATTTTATATTAAATTCTCCTCCTAAACCCCAGTACCAAGACCACGCAGAAATCTGCTGAACACATTGGAACGTCACAATAATAGTTCACCCAGATCTCATCTCCATAGCCCATTTATTTTCCATCAATTAAAATTGCATGACATTCTATTAAATTAATGTTTTTACTTTATTGACGAATATTTTATTTTTATTTTTAACTAGCTGATGCCCGCGACTTCGTTCGCGTGGACTTTATGATTCCGGCGTATTAATACAAATACGAACTAATGTAGATACATAAGAAAATATTTGGGGCCACATTATACGTTAAAAGTCAACAAATTATTATTTTTATTTAAGATAGTAACCATAGTTTAAAAAATATAAATGAAGGGAGCTAATATGAAAAGACCTGAAGCGTTACTAATCCTCGATAAAGCCACATTGTTGGCCATTTCGCATTCATCTGAAACGATTAGACAGCAATCCTGAAACATTTTCGCTTTGTCACAGTTTCGTGTCACAAAGCATGTCGGTGTTTCCGTTCTGTATATAGAGATGGAAATTTCGTGTCCACGTTTTCAAATCGATGCCAGTTTCGTAATTGACGTATCAGAAAACCATAGAATCAACACCCATATTGAGAAAATATTTGGGGCCACATTATACGTTAAAAGTCAACAAATTATTATTTTTATTTAAGATAGTAACCATAGTTTAAAAAATATAAATGAAGGGAGCTAATATGAAAAGACCTGAAGCGTTACTAATCCTCGATAAAGCCACATTGTTGGCCATTTCGCATTCATCTGAAACGATTAGACAGCAATCCTGAAACATTTTCGCTTTGTCACAGTTTCGTGTCACAAAGCATGTCGGTGTTTCCGTTCTGTATATAGAGATGGAAATTTCGTGTCCACGTTTTCAAATCGATGCCAGTTTCGTAATTGACGTATCAGAAAACCATAGAATCAACACCCATATTGATATTATGACATTTCAACCCCATCGCACCTCCTCAGGAGAGCTCTTTTGTCACGTCGGTTATGTTAGATTATAAAATAACTGTTATTTTCGGAATCAGCGATCCGATAAACCATAAAAACAATACCCATAACGATTTTCAGACGTTTGCACCTCATATCACCTCTTTAGGGGATGAATTTTGAAAAATCCTGAAACACGTGTTTACTCATTTATACTACAGAAGTGCTCGTGTAAAGTTTCGTATAAAATAGTCCAACTAATCTTGGTTCCGAATACAAACTTTAGACCCCCGTTTCACCCCCTTAGGGGTTGAATTTTCCAAATTCCCGTCTTATTGAGCATCTACGTCCTGAAAGGAACCCCCATACAAAATTTGAGACTCCTAGCACTTGTAGTTTCTGAGATTTCGTGATGAGTGAGTCAGTGTTTTCTCTATAGAAAAATTTGCTTTTAACTTTAAATGACGATAACTTTTTAATCTGACATCAGATTTCGATGAAACAAAGCCTATATGTTGCTCAGGGGTGAGCTTAATCTTTGAGAGCGAAGTGAAAACCGCGTAAAAATCTGTTTAGTAGTTTTAAAGATTAGCGAGTACATACAGACAGACAGAAAGACAGACAGACAGACAAAAAATCAAAAAAATCTTTTTTGTGTTCTGTTACTCTTTTTTTATCGCCCACATCCATTTTTTGTTAATTTTATCAAATGTACAGACACGCGGTTCCTACTGTTTTATTATATGTATTGATGATATATTGATTGATAATTATTACAGTCTACAGACCCGGGGTCCGTACCTTTTATTAACAATGTTCTATTTTTTTATCTTATAATATTCTTACAATTAATAAATTGCACGTCGCTATTATGCTAATAGTTCTTTTTTGACGAATATTTGCAACAGTACAATCCAGTCCAGCCCCCTTACCACCATCTCTTATTGCTATTAAATAATTGAATAGAGTGCTTATTCATACCAATGAATAAGCGACTCTATTACATTTGAAATAGAATCGCTTATTCATTGGTATGAATAAGCATTCTATTCAGTTATTGAATCGCAATAAGAGTGGGTGGTAAGGGAGCTGTTCATTTATTCATAAGAATAATGACATTATAATAATAATAATAAAACCTGCTCATGGGTATGTCGTTCCATTGACATATCCTGGAGCGGGTCACGGCGGGCGTACAACATTACATCAAACTTCTCAAAAGGGGCCTCTACGCGTTGGATCCATATCCCCGCGCACGCCTATCAAATGACCGGGCTTGACCCGTGATTAAAAAAAAAAAAAATAGAATAACAATCACAAATAACGTAAAAAAAAAAATTTTAATGTGAAAAGAAAGAGTAATAATAGTCGAAATAAAATCCGTACAACATAAATAAATAAATAAATATTTCTGGACAATTTACACAGCGCTGTACTTAAATACATTTTTTTTTGTAAATACATACTTATAATACATAGAAAACGCCCAGACCAAGACAAATAGACATGTTCATGCACACAAATGTTTGTCTTGTGCGGGAATCTATTTAAAGTAAAACGAGAAAGAAGAATTTTAAAAAATGGGATGCGGCTGTGTCATGGACACGGCCGTGTGTGTACGTGAATACGTTATATGCACTAAAATTATCTTAAAATGGCAGCGCTTCCCCCTCCCCCGCACGCGATGTTCCATAGTCTTTACTTAACATAATGAATTCTTTGATCCTTCATGTATCCAGTGGTGTGATTGAATGTTGGATGGAGATGATAGATATGTAACTGCAACACCAAACCGTATCCCTCGATATTGTTATCATTCGTTTTTAGGGTTCCGTACCCAAAGGGTAAAAATTAACCCTATTAATAAGGCTCCGCTGTCCGTCTGTCCGCCCGTCCGTCTGTCACCAGGCTGTATCTCATGAACCTTGTTTGAAGACAGTTGAAATTTTCACAGATGATGTATTTCTGTTGCCGCTATAACAACAAATACTAAAAAAATAGAATAAAATAAATATTTCAGGGGGCTCCCATACAACAAACGTAATTATTTTGCTCATTTTTGCTCGCAATTGATAACAGTAATAAGTAGACGCTTGAAATACTCACATAATATTTAGTTATATATTCACTTTAAAAATAAATAATTAAATTGAAATAAAACAAATATTTAAGGGGGGCTCCCATACAACAAACGTGATTTTTTTGCCGGTTTTATAGATAATGGTACGGAACCCTAAGTGCGCGAGTCCGACTCGCACTTTGCCGGTTTTATATTTTAATTGCCTCCCTATGGAAGTAGTTTTTAACCCCGCCGCCACACTATGCTCCTCGCGCTCCTCATCGCCTTGCTCCTCGCGCTGCCGCGATGTTTCCCTCACTGCTCTACTCGCGCAATTATTCGCGACGCTCCGCACTTGGACATTTGCCTTTGCTATACAATGGACGATGAAACTGCTGCAGCGTGCGCGTTATGCATTTTTATTATAGCTAAACGAAGATTTTTTTTATGGACTAACGGTCTAAAAGATGCCATCAGACATTTCTTTTTCGCTAGCAGCTCTTATAGGGAAATGTTCATGACAGACATGATTTTAAAAAAATTATTTAAAAAATATGACGCGTGTTACGCGCCCGAGCGCTCGATGCGGAATGAGTCCGAGGCGATTGTGTAGCCGGCCACTCGCGCTCACGTTGCCGGTCCTTTGACTCGCGCCCAAAAAACCGACAAAACAGGGAATGATGGGCAAGGCGAGGAGCAAGACGAGCGGCAAGACGAGTAACGTGACCACACTACGTTCCTGCCTACTTCCCTCGCCACTCGACGAGTGTATGGCAGGGCTATAAGACATATTCACATCAAAACATACATGTTTTTTACTCCTCTCAATTTCAGCCAGTATGTCTGGGTACATGAATCCAAATAGGCCATCTTCATCTCTCCCTTTCTGGACCAAGCAGCAAGACAGCAACTGAAATTATAAAAAAAAATCTTATAACAATGATTGGCAGGTGAAATAACATAGTCACTCTTTTTACCCGACTGCGACAGGAGGATTATGTTTTTCGAGAGTATGTATGTATAATTGTTTGGCATGCTCTGCAGCCTGAACGGCGGGAAGGATTTTAGCTTGAGAGGTGTCGTTAGATTCGTATTTGCTGTGAGAGTGACATAGGCTACATCAAATATAAAAAAAATCAATATGGTGGCTGTGAGCCGCAAAATTGTCAAATTGTCATTGCAGTAATTTTTTTCTTCTTCTAAATATATCGATATGGGTATCAAAATAAAGGTCTCGATGACCTGATTTCATATATATATTTGATATATTAGTTTTTGCCTGCGGCTTTGCTTGTATGGAATCGTATTATTGTTACGCGTGAATAATAAATCTGTTGTAGGTGCAGTCGGGTCTTTGATTTTATTTAATTAACTTATAACATGTTATTTAGAATGATTTACAAGCAATTTGAAATACACTATTTCGCCCTGTGGCTGAAACACACAGTCTAGATCAAATTGCCTATAAAAATGACTTTGCAAAATAACTCTAGATTACTATCTAGTAATCAGATGTTTTACTATACTACTACTCTACTATCTTATCTTGAAATGGGTCCAGTGCTGTAGCACAGGTGGCACGTTGACCCTGTCGGATCTTTTGTGCACTCCCTAGTCTTTAGTAACTCTCCCCTGTGTGTCTAGAGACATATTCCATGTACTTTAGTACATCTTTTCTTTCTCTTTTAGTACATCTTTTTGACATATTCGTTTTCGGTCATATTTCTGTACATATTTGTACCAGTTTATCGTGCCTTCGCCGATGGTTTCCTTGGAATGAACTATTCCACTCATCTTCTTCCATTCAGCTAGATGCCTAGACTTCACCATATTATTTATGGCGTAATGACTGTCCCATATGAGAGACCTACGAAGGGTCCAGGTCCAATAAAATCTCTGCTTGATCCCTCCCTTGCCAGTTCATCAGCCTTCTCATTGCCCCCAACACTTGTATGTCCAGGAACCCAGACCAACTCCAGCGTATTATTTCTGCCCAGTTTATTAAGGGCATCTATACTCGCAAGAGCTAGTCTACTTTCCACATAGTCAGAGCTCAGGGCCATAAGAGCTGCCTGGCTGTCGCTGAGAATATAGATGTGTCAATTAACGACCTTATTATTACTCTACTATCTACTCTAGTAATTCTAGGAGAACGTCATGTTAGACGAAAGTACTTGGCTATGCGTTATTGTACATTCAAGTGTATATTACAAATTACTCCATTGTTTTCCATAATATAAAAGTGTCTGGCTTCATTTAGTACTGGTCATTACCACATTAAACCAGTCACTTTTATAATAAGGAAAACATCCTTTGGTTTCTTTTTTAATTTTCAATTTCAGACATTCTTATAATATGACTATTTTAGATTCCAGACGTTTTACTAGTAGGGAGGTTGTTTTACTTTTGTGTTGTTAATGCTTCATGGTCATTTTGCTAATTTGATTTGGGATGCAGCTCATAAGCACTCATTCTAAGAGTATTAGTAATTATTATCATCTCTGTAGCAACTGCATCTTCTAAGGGGCCATTCATTTATTAGGTAAGACTGTTTACGCTAGTTTTTGATCCCTTCCCCCTTATTATAAGAAAAAATAAGAATAGGCCGACCCCCTCCCCCCTGTTAAATATTAATAAGAATCTAAAGGAAAAAAACAATTTTTGTAAGTAACAATTTTTTTTTGTAATAAACTTTGGTTTTAATCATTTATCTAGTCCTCAAGCGGGGAGTTCCCCCAAGGCACAGTGCAGGTGGCGCGGGTCTGTTGCCATGGAAATTGATATCATACCTATACGCATATGCAAATCTCGGGCTCGCGCGGTTGTCCATGCTTTTTAAAAGTATAATTTTAACATTGCGCATTTGTGATCTTACTAAGAACTATCAAGACTCCCTTCCACCCCTTGTAAGAAAAAATAAGACATGGCCGACCCCCCTCCCCCCCTAAAAAAATGTCTTACGTAATAAATGAATGGCAGAGATTTCCATAATATATAAAGTCAATTTAATAACAACGTAATTTAATTATTCATGATGCACATACCTATCTACTGTCTGTATCTAGGTACTATTTTTTTTTATACTACATCGGGTGGCAGTTGTCAGACAAGCAAACGGCCCGCCTGATGTGAAGCGGTTACTGTAGCCATATTAACGCTTGCAACTTAAAATATAGCTCGCGCGCTGCCACCCCCGCTGCCAACGCAGCATCACCTTCATTTCTTTCTGGTGACATCACTCACTTGCAGGAACACAACAACCCTCAAGGGAATTATTATTGGGCTGCGGTATTCTGTGAGTTGGAGGTACATTCCCCAGTACACTTGTGTAATTACACTTAACACTTTCCTAGATATCTAGATAGATAGAATATGCTTTATTTGCATAATACAAATTAAAGATACAGTCAAACAATAAATTATTACAGACTTGCATTGCATATATGCAACAGGGTGGCCTTGTTTTCTTCTATATTATTTTAGATATTTGTTCGTCTGGTCTAGAGGGCAAGAAATATCCGAGCTAAATAATTTTAACCACTACATTTTTTTATCTTTTATCAGCTAAATAAGACATTCCTAATTTCATTCATATTAAATACCACAAATTGCCTTAAACAGTACACGAAAAGAAATAATGGTGGAAATTTGAGAGAATTTTTAGCAATACTTACAACACAAAAATAATGGCATTTGATGTCTCCAATAGCGTATAACTTGCCGTAAATTATTTCATCGTCCACATCAAGCTGGCAAAACGCACAGGGACCCTTTTCTTCCGTCACTAACTTCGCTAAAATCTTAGTTCTATTAGCACCTTTTTTAGTCGACATATTTCACACACTTTCACAAACACAATTTGCTTAAAATTTAGCTCATAAATAACTTATAAAATAGATAAAACTATTACATAATCCTGAATTTAATTTTCATTACAAATTTATCAAAATTCTCATCAATCAAAATAAAACATAGGTAAACGAAATAGAAACGTCAAAAACAAAACTACAAAAATTGGGCGGCAAATATTTTATTTGGCATTGCCAATATAGAAACTGCGTTTTCCCCAGTAAAAGTGATACAGTGCTTACAGCAGTAAGGAGCAAAATTTATTAGTATCCACAATATTGATTTATTTACAATTTAAGAAATCACATATTTTTTTAAATTTAAAAAAGCAGGTAGGTAGGTACAAAGAATAATATTCTCGCTCGCCAACAACGGTTCAGGGTTACCATGCGAGAACTGTTTTCACGAAGAACAAATTGTCTATGGAAAATGTATTAATATAAAAATGAATTATGAGCAAATAATTACGGATAGTGAAGCAACACTCATTAGAAACGTCAAAAGAAAGTAAAAAAAACCCAAAAAAGCCGCACTAGGCACCAATAGTTTTAATTTATTTTTATTGTTATTTGTTTATAAAAATGTTATGAAACAACTGTAGGAAGCGTGCTACAACCATAATTTTATCTAGTCGTAGGTGTACTATTCTAATTTGCTTTCAGTCCAAAGCTCGTGACTTTTATGTGCCATAAATCGTTGATTGAACGATCCTTTGTGTGAAAATAGTGGTTTTTGTCGATTTTCACTGGAGAAATAGTCTTGAAATAAACCAAAAGCAGCTTATTGGCGTGTTTTTGTGGTTCAGAGCGTTGAAACAGTTCATTTGGTACATAAATTTCCGTTTGTTCGTGATAGCTAGTGGATCGTGTTTCGCAATCATATTGCACCTTCTTGCCAATGCGGACATGGGTTTGTTGCTCAATAAACGCTACAACACGCTGCCTGAACGAGAGATGAGCGGGAAAATCTTAATAATCGACCAATAAAACAAGGAAAGTACAATATGTCAGCTATTAACACTCAAGTTTGGTCTCTATCTACTGCAAGTGATTCAAAATACGAGAAATGTAGGAATATAACTGAGGAAATTTACAAAAGGATTAATATAACTTTCCAAATTAAGAAGGCTGCTCAAAGCGATGTCTCAGACCAGAGGTAAGCATGTAATATAAATAATCAACATACTTGTAACTTACAACGTAAACATATGATTCTCTGTAGTGTATATAATAGTAGTACATGGAGCACAGACAACCTCAGTGTAATACGCTTGTGGCTTCACCTGTGTTTATGTAAAAATCTTTTCATTGTTCGCGTTGATATATAGCCTTTCATGTTAGAACTGGCTGTTTATTTTACTTGTCGACTTTACTTTATACTAAATGTCATGATGTCATTGCTTTTTGTTTAGACTCAAATAAAATGTCATATCATTGGGACATATAATTTTCCCTTTTATTTCATCTGGCGACCGTGACAGGACATGAACCTGCAATCTTCGGATATCACACTCACAAATTATGTGGCTTTCTTTTGGTAAAAAAACTTTTCAAAAAAGGTTCAGTAGATCTCAAACTCACAAACTTTGCCTATTTATAATATTAGTATAGATAGAAACCACCCAGATTAAGACAATCAGACACAAATGTTTGTCTTGTGCAGGGATCGAATGTGCAACCTGAGTCAAAGTGGCTATTGCTAGCCATTCCTCCACCAAGCTTGTCATATGTCATCATATGTTGATATGACTTCATAATAGAACAGATGACATGTAAAATTGCTTTTACTGTTAAGTCATTACAAGTAATTAAGGAACAAGAAGTTTCCTGACAGTATTTTTCAGCATGCCATAAAGCCAGGAATAAGATAAAGAAATACTAATACAAAATTCTGGCTTGAAAGGGCTCCTATCTAGGGCCTTAAAATATTAATTAATAAAAATCATTATAATAATTCAGGGTCACGGATCAATGTATTTAGTGTAGAGCGTTAAACCAACTGAACATTAAACCAATTTGATAATGTGGGCTCAAGTTATACTGGAGTCGTTCACAAATAAGCCATTTTGTATTATAGTTATCAATCAATCAATCAATTTGTTTATTTGCAAGAATACATAGTCACATAATATTACAGTACAGTTGTCAAAATATACATTGTTTTGCAAATATTTACATTAGTTTAAATTATTTATATGATGTCATTTGTCAGATTACAATATACAAATTACAATAATGTCCATTTCTTTAAATCAAATTATAAAAAATAAAAAAATACATTCAATTATTAAATTATATAGGTATTATAAATTACATGTCAATACAAATTCATAATTATAAATGTCCTACTTTTTATTTAAGTATTTGTATACAAAAAAGTTCACATGCTTGAAATAGCCATTTTACTTTAATTTCACTGGGCTATTTCTGCAATTAGCCACTTGATTGAAATAGCCAGAGTATACAGGTCAAGCAATACGTATGCACTTCGGAAAGAGACCCCCTTTTACTTTTTTTTTATAGTACGACGGGTGGCAGACAAGCATACGGTCCGCCTGATGTGAAGCGGTTACCGTAGCCATATTAACACTTGCAACATAAAATATTGCTCGCGCGCCGCCACCCCAGCTGCCAACGCAGCATCTCCTTCCTTTCTTTCTTAAACCTACACCTGTGTCACAAGTCTCGAGATCTGTTTGGGGTTTCTCTCTCTGCCACACGATTGACCCCGCACCCGCACGGTGAATCCATGGCAGCTAAGAAGTTTGTCTCTCCACACTATATAGACACCGAAATGACAATTTTTTTAATATGAGAGGTGGGCAATAGAGCATGGGGGGTCACCTGAAGCAATCACCACCGCCCATGGAGATCAGTATTACCAACTGGTTGCTGATCCATTGCCAGCCTATACTCGTTCCTTACTTTTTGACGTAATATTTAAATAACAGATGTTTATTCCAGTGACCAAATAGATAGCAACGAACTCAGCAACGAAACAGACCTATTTGCGTGTGACAAGTTAAGCAATATCTCAAGTAGTACGGAAGCTGATGGGCCGACCAGTGAGAAGTACATAAACATCAACAATAATGAGGAGCAGGTTAAGAAGACACCAGTTGTGTACAAGAGGCCTAGAAAACGGTATATTATTATTTTTGTTTATACCACTAAAGTGGCAAACAAGCATAAAGCGCGCTTGGTGACGTTTGATGATTGAGGATTGATGGAAATCAGTTACCAAAATTTTTTTGGCAATTCTCGAGAATGCGCGAGGATTCCCCGGAAGACGCGCGACCTTTTTTGGCTCGTATTTAATTTTATATGTTATACAATAGACATAAAGTTATGCTATGAACAATTTCGTCGCGATTCCATTCCGCGGCCGTGTAAATTATACCTTAAGTTGTTGCATTAAGCACCATTCTATTCGACTGCCGATTCATGGAGACCAGTGTTTAGAAGCAACAGACCACTGACTTGGCTTAAATGTCAAGTAATATCAACAACGTGGACCAACTATACATGGGTAACACTGCGCTATGCTTTGCAGATGCACTAACTCAGTTCACTTTTGAGTTGACTTTTTCAGAATGTGTTGGAGCTCAGTGTTTCCCATTTGCCGGGTCGCGACCCGGTACCGGTACATCAAAATAAAATACCGGGTCGCAACATTCCCGCCTTGTTTTCAAAATAATACCTACTATCGATGGACGCATCGTGAATATTCGTACGATACCAAAATATGTAGTAATAAAACATTTTTACTATAAATAAATGTATTATTTTACATAATGGAACCAGCTCATTTTTTTTTTTTTTTATACTACGTCGGGTGGCAGACATGCATACGCCCCGCCTGATGTGAAGCGGTTACCGTAGCCATATTAACGCTCGCAACATAAAATATCGCTCGCGTTAAAAGTATAAAGTGGGTCACGAAAGCGCAGTGTGAAAATTACCGGGCCAGGACAGAACAATGTTTGGGAAACACTGCTCTAGCTCATTCATTATCTCACTAACTCGCTGAATCAACAAGTCAACACAGTGTGCGTAGCGCATAGCTGTGCGCTGTTTATGTTAAGAGCGCACAGGTACACCGCGCACCGTAGAGCAATGCGTGAAAATCAGAGCGTGCACCGTTACGCAGCTCATTTGGTGAAAGTCAAAGTCAAAATTCTTTATTCTGTGGGCCCTCGCGGGCACTTAGACACGTCTTTTACAATTAGGTATTTTTTTTTATCTACCAGCATTTCGGAATGACCATTGACGAGAAGAAATGCCGAAAGAAACTCTGTCAATATAGGATTGGATATGTGATTGGAAGCCCTTCGATCTTCGGCGCAATTTTTGGTTAACTCAGTGAGTGAACTGCACGAAATGGAGTTACCTATCTACAATCAACAGTTTAACATGCTCACTGAAGAACGGAGGAGATCAAGATAAATAAATAAATATTCCTGAACAAATTACACACGGCCATACTAGATAACTGATATAACACATAAATACATTTTTTTCTGTAAATACATACATATAAAACACCCAGACCAAGACAAACAGACATGTTCATGCACACAAATATTTGTCTTGTCCCGCGACCTCGTAGTCAAAGTGGCCATTGCTAACCATTCGACCACCGATCTCATCAATTTAAAACCTATAATTTCTGTACATTTCAGGTTTCGTAAACGTGTCAAAAAGCGGCAGTCGAAGCCGACACGCAGTGAATCTGACGGATCGAGCGACGAGGCGCTGCCTCTCAGTCGCATGGTGGACGTTGACACGAAGAGCGAGACGGACGTCATGGGCGTGCCGAACATCCTTATTGTAACTAAAGGTAAGGGTTTTAATACTACTTTTGCTTTTTTTTATACGAGGGGGGGCAGACGAGCATGTGGGTCACCTGATGGAAAGCAATCACCACCGCCCATGGAGATCTGCGACACCAGGGGGTCGCCGATCCGTTGCCAGCCTTTTAAATATAATAATAATGTATGCTTGTCTGATATCTGACGTACTGACCTTCACTTGACTAGCCATCTCTTTTAATGCCTTATTTGCCATATTGCTGTCTCTCACATTGCTAAGAGGGGAAGTCAAATTCCAAACGCTTCTTACTCCTACTAATTTCTTCATATTAAATTCGTTGTGAGTTCCAAGGCAGCCGTAGTTTTAACCCCAGGACTGCAGTGGACTTCACTGTTCATTGCCTTTTTTGGTGGTCGCCGCTGTTAATCCTGGCTACACAGGAGACACAGTGGTGGGAATGAGTCATGCATGTAAATGCTTTAAGAGTGTTTTCACTCCCGATGCAAAAACAACAGGGTGTTATAAGTTTGACGCGTATAAGTGTGTCTGTTCAGCTCCCCTAGCCAAGTGTAATTCGTAGCGTAACGAACGTTAGATAGATCACGTGACATTTGTCAATTCTCATACTAAAATGTTCGATTTTGACAAATGTCACGTGATCTATCCAACGTTCTTTACGCTACGAATTACACTTGGCTAGGGGGGCTGAACAGATGAACCGATGTGATTTTTTTTAAAATTCAAAGGTGTCCTTAGCTATGTTTGATGAAAATCGGTCCAAGATGGCCGCCGCCCTTCAATATGGATATCAAAGGAAAGGACTTGACAAGTAGAATACTATGATAAATTTCTAATCCAAGATGGCCGCCATCACAAAATGGCGATTTAAATATATTTTTTTCACAACTCCCTCAATATGGGTATTAAATCAAAGAGCTTGACTAAATTAGAAGGTTGGGGTTTTTTTCAATTTTTAATTTAATTGTCTTGTTTTATCAGATCTCAAGCCAAAAATTCAGCAACCGGAAATACAGAAAAAATCTAAGAAAGACGCCATTTATACGAAGGCAGAGAGCAAGAAAGATCTGAACACAGACCTGACTTCAGAAGTGAGAGTAGTACTTGAGAGGTTAGTTCTTAATACCATTATTGTGTGTATGTGTGTTTTTATATGAGAAAGGGGCAAACGAGCATGTAGGTCACCTGATGGAAAGCAATCACCACCGCCCATGGAGATCAGCTACACCAAGGGGTCGCCGATCCGTTGCCAGCATAAACTCCGTCCTTTCTTTCTGGTGACCACTCACTCGCAGGAACACAACAACTATAAAGGGAATTGTTTTTGGCTGCGGTATCCTGTGAGGTGGAGGTACTTCCCCAGTCCTGCAGCCCTACTCTATGCCCTACCTCGCCAGAGCCTCGTTTATGAGGCAGCTGGTTGCACCACGTTCAGGTGACGGGGGCCCACCACACATTCCCACCACTGTGTCTCCTGTGTAGCCAGTATTAACAGCGGCGACCGCCAAAAAAGGCAATGAACAGTGAAGTCCATTGCAATCCCGGGGGTAAAACTACGGCTGCCTTGGAACTCACAACGAATTTAATCAGAAGAAATTAGTAGGAGTAGGAAACTTTTGGAATGAGGGTATTTTGGCAGCACTGTAGCGTAGCGTCCAATCATCTGTCAATTCATAGCATCTTGTCAAATGTCTTGTTGACGTCTTGTGTTGTCTTGTCGTCTTAAAGTTTCACTGTACATTTTGTCAATCTGGACCCGACGCCTACCTAGCGACATCTGGTGTCAAAAAAAATATCAAACATCCCCATTTGACTAACGCATAACCACGTTCAGGTGAGTTGGCTTTGGTTCAAAGATGTTGATGAACCAGTTAGACCCCATTATGTATGTTACTAGCATAGGCTAAACAAGCATATGACCCGCTCAATATAGCAATTGGTAAAGCAGTTATCTTACGGCATCCGTAAACAGGCTACGGTCAATGTTGCTTAATATGCGAGAGCGTCCGCAACAATGACATGTTCTTGTACTTAGTATACATATTGTCGCGGTCCTGCGAATCATCTAGAATGAAACCTTCTAGAATAGTCGCCGCATACTTCGCTGCAAGCAATAAGGACCCGTATGTCTACTTTCATAAGGTTCATAACACTATGACGTGAAAATGTTCGAGACACATTACGAAGTCTACCGAAGGGAAGTACATACACGTACATACGAGAACATTCGGCGGATATAAATAGCGACCGCCGCATCGCACAGGCAGTTTGAACTTCGGAAGAGTAAACTTCGAGCGAATCTACCTGCAAGACAAGTGATAACCTACGACCTCAGCGATACTATTGGACTTCGATTTGACCTGCGATTTGGAATCTTCGTGTGGACTTCGTGTTGTGAAGACCTGCAGACCAGACCCTGCGTGAATAAATCCTTGCAAGTTGTCATTGGCATTTTACATCCAAATCCAGAACCCTAGCTCGTAACAATATTAAGTAGTAATTTTTTTCTTCTAGGTCTCCCATACCCACCATAGACAAAACAGACTGCAAGCCAGACATTCCGAAGACCATAGAGAAGGAGCCGGTTATAACAGAACTGCCAACAGCCAAAGACAAGTTGGATTGGAAGAATTGTACAATGTGCAGTCTGTCATTTCGCGGGGAGAGAGGGTTGAGGTATGGGTTTTTATTTAAGAGAGGTAGTGCATAGTGTATTTGTTAAGCTGCCCGACTGGGGAACTACCTCCGCCCAAAACAGAATACCGCAGCCAAATAACAATTCCCTTGAGGGTTGGTGCGTTCCTGCGAGTGAGTGAGGTCGCCATAAAGAAAGGAAGGAGTATAGGCTGGCAACGGATAGGACGGACGGACGGATAGCTGGCGGTGGAGATTGCTTTCCTCTCAAATAAAACAGAACGTACGCTTTTAATCAAAGAGTCCAATAATTTTATTCACTTTAATAATAACTAGGTTTTCAATCATTGGAAAATTCGTTTTCCTTTATAAAAAAAAATGCCGAGCAAAGCTCTGTCGCTGGGGTGCTGTCAACTTATCCCCTTTTTTTATATGTTGCAGACGTCACATGACAATGTCCCACATAGTCAGCGACTCGAAGACCAAACCGGACCAGCGAGAGGTGAAACCCGCCTAAGTAACATACAATTATATGTTGTAAAACATGCATATACATTGTACTTTACTTCCATAACAATATGAAAGAAAGAGCATTAATTTATAATATACAAACGGCATCACATAAAATTTAAACATCCTATATATATGCATTTTAAACATCCTGTATATAAATTTTAAATATCCTATATATACATTTTACACATCCTATATAGAAATTTTACACATCCTATATAGAAATTTTTAACTCCATATATACATACAAGGTGTTTAAGTTTTTGTGCTGATCAACAAATTCAGTACATGATAAGAAAAAATATTTACTATGAAGACCATAGTCAAAGACCATAAACAATTGTGCCATACAAACTGTTATAGCTGGATTGAAATGGTGTATGGATTCGAAATTTAGTTAAGGTCTCTATAGAAAAAGTTGTTTCTTTTCGTATACTGAATATTGTCCTAAAAGGAATCACCGTAATCATGCAGTTTCTCGGACAGCCGAATATTAAAAAAAAAATACAACAAAATATAGTTCAACATTTTGAATCGATGTTAAAATGAGTACTCCGTCTAAAGTGCATTCCACTTAAGAAAAAAAATCCCTTGTTGTTTATGGTCCTGATTTTCGCTCTTATGGCTACTGTAATAAGTGCTAAAATCAAGCCTGTACGTAAAAAAGAGCGTCTTCTAAATTATTGTATCTTCGAATCATTGAATTTTAATGCATCGGCGACACAAAATAATAGATTTTTTATTAGCAACACTAAGTTTTTTCAAAAAAATTCTGCAGGGTTGCAATATCAAAACAATTCTAAAAAAAAATGGCAATCTTTTGTTACGACCGGATATTAAAATTACAAAAATATATATATTGTTATAAGTACAATGTATGTGCCTGTATTATTTCGAAAAAACCTCGTTTAGGCATAATTTTATTTATGAAATGGTATTTGGTATAAAATTTTGTGAATGAATGCTTAGTGGATTGTTTAGGTTTCACACTGCCGCGTAATTCGCATCGAAGCGACATTTGTAATGGACTTTATTTTCATACGAGTAAGAGTGTGAATTCAACGTGACGTAAAAGGTTCTTAGAGTGTAAACAAATTTATTCCTTAATTAAATTAAGGTTTTTTATAGTGTCGCTTCAATGCAGTTGACTGCGTTAATGTGAATGGGCCTTAACGTGTAGGAATGTGTGAATGTTTTCTAATTTCATGACGTAGAATTAGCTTTTTGAACCATAGAGCTTAGCTCTTAACTCCTCATATAGGGAAAATGCTAGTTCTTATGTCAGTTAGACATTTGGATCCTGTTAAATAAATAAGATCAAGCAAAATAGATCCAACAGACACCATTTTGTTACTTTAAGGTTAAAGCTATCTAAAGTTTAATAGGAATAAAAATAACACGCAAAGTTTTGGAAAGCATTTGTCATTGTCATTAACTGTTAAAATCTGTTGCGATTTTAACAGTTAATGACAATAATAATATTTTCGATTGCGATAATAATAAAATTTTCTGGACAATTTACACAGCGCCATCTAGTCCCAAATTAAGCGCAAAGCTTGTACTATACAACTGATAAATGTACTTAAATACATTTTTTTTAAATACATACGTATAATACATAGGAATCACCCAGACCAAGACAAACAGACATGTTCATGCACACAAATATTTGTCTTGTGCGGGAATCGAACCCACGACCCCGGAGTCAAAGTAGACATGGTTAGCCATTTGACCACCGGGGTCGTCAAAATATTACAAACTCGATTTGAAGTTTCTCTTTATGTATATCGTTCAATTGGGCATAGTTTGTCGATTGGATATTTTGCATAACAGGGTTCATTTATAGTGCCTTATGTGGACCACATGAGGTTCAAAACGCTCGGTCACAAATGTCAAATTGACATTAGACGTTTCTGTTCACGCATCGCCGGTCAAACTTTCAAGGACGAATAACGTAGCGAAAGTATGTATTAGTGGTTGACCAAAAAGGGACCTCAAGGGAAAATAATTGATTTCGAGTAAATCGCGTTTGAAGTTTGAAGGTGTAATTTTTCCAAAACTGCCTCGGCTCACAAAAAAAAATAACTACGGCACCTAAAAATATTCTGGTTAGACCAAAACAAAGCTAAAAGACCACAGATTCAAAAATTAAAAAAAAAAAAAAATTACGGTTTCCAATCCCTTCAGGTCCCTTTTTGATCAACCACTCACATATTATTAAAATTCGTTTAATGAATAATAGAAAAATGTAAAAAAAAATGTGGTGTGCCTGTGTCATGGACACGGCCGTGTATTGTACGTGAATACGTTATATGCACTAAAATTATCTAAAAATTTGCAGCGCATATCCCTCACCCGCAAGCGATGTTCAATAGTCATTTCATTACTTGGCGTAATAAATTATTTGATCCTTCATCTATCCAGTGGTGTGATTGAATTTTGGATGTAGAGCTAAGTATTTATAAATGTTTTTTTTATAGAAAGAAAGAAAAATTCTTGTCTGTTTTTATTAAGAAATTTCTACTATTTACTACCTCAAAGGTAAAATTTTAAGATTTGACGTCATGAAATTAGAAATTTTTGAGGCAGGGTCAAATATCTGTGATCGATGGCATAATGTGATTGTAGGTTAGAATGGTATAACCATAGACACGAATTTTGACAGCTATAATTATAAATAAAGTGACCAATGATTCTTCAAACAGTATTTACAGTTTTTTTATATTGGCAACATTGTTTTTTTTTTTCAAGTAAGTCTTGTAAGGTTTACTCTTAGGCATATATCTCGCTCAAAATTCTTTAAACTGATCTCTAACGGTTTACACTTTTTAATATTGGCAACATTGATGTTTTTTTTTTTTCAAATAAATCCTGTAACGTTTACTCATATCCATATATCTCGCTTCTATTTACAAATATTGTACTTAGAATCAGAGATCAAAATTATTAATCTTTTTCTTTTTTTCATTGCTGGCTACTTCAGTCGAATATTAGTATTAATTAGGCATTGCGAGATTATTAAAATGTTTGACATTTAAAAATGGTGTTGCTGTCAAAAGTCTTTGTCTATGGAACGCGAGTAGATAAGTAAAGCATGTTTCGGCCGTTTTTGAGTACAAAATTCTATTTAAAAAAATCTCTTTAATAAATTAAGAATGTAGTCCTTTTTCTAGTGTTTAAGATTACATCTATAGATTTCTAATTGACGGGATATTCACAGTAATTCACAGTAATTACATATTCATCCTAATGCTGGGTTTCGAGTTTTTTTGCAATTGGAAGGGGTTTAGAGCGAACTCTGTCAAGTTTATTTACTGAGGGTTGTCGGAACAGTCAGTCAGATTTGTCAGTTTGGTCGCCTTGCAAACACTGGTTGTTTGCAAGGCTCAAAATTCCACAGGACTCAACCAGGTGACCTAACAATTTTATTAATAAATCGATAAAAATTAGCAAAAAAATTATATGATTTTAAAATCAAATTTATTTGGAAATTTTAATAATATTAATTGATACGAAAAAAAATATTCTGTCAAATAGAAATCTATGATTAATAGATAAAAACAAGTTTTTTGGAAGAGCCGTCTATGGTAGAGATGTTGTGGATTTTAAAATTTTAGACTATGCTAAGGGTGTTGCAATAACGAAAAAAAAAAAAAAGAAATAAATTTATACCTAGCCCAATGGTATTTTGTTTTTTTATTGTTTTTAAATGAGGTGCTTCTTGTTTATTTAATTATAGTTAATAGATATATTTTTGATCTATAATTATTTATAAGATTGTCATATTATATAATGAAATATTTTATATACATGAATATATAATATATATATATTTTAAAATTCAATTATAAAGCATATACACGATAAATAAGTTGGCCTTTGTAAAGAAAAATAGATTAAAAAAAAAATGATTGTCTATAAAGTCGGTTTACGGACGATAATTTTACGTGATAACGTCATAAGAAAACATCGGCCGATGGAGTGGAAGAAAGATAGATGCGTCACAAGCCGATCGCTTAGGCCGATCGTGCCTCTCTATCGCCTGTTCCGCACTCTCGCTTGCACGCTCGGCTTAGATGGAACGTTACAAAGAGTAGTGCTTTTTCGTGCGTGCAGCCGGCGTTCATCTATTTATAAAGACTTTATGACGTCATAAACGTTTATTTGCTAATACTTTTACTCCTGTAATGTTCCAAGTTAGATTTGTTCCGACGTCACACTGCCACTGTTTAAAGCAGAGTTTATACGAAGCCAGTAATGCTGGCGCTAGTCCTGCAGACAAGCCAGCGTTGGCCTGGCCCCTGTTGTTTAGACGAGGCCATTCAGCCACGGATTTTTCTACGTGGCGTGTTGCGTCTACACGTGTCCGCGACGCTGGCGCGGGGGTCGAGGGTATACGGGCGGAGGTCACTGGCTTGTATAATAGACGGGCGCCCTTTTCTCGCCAGCGTTGGCAGCCAGCGCTGGCTTGGCTTGAAAAACTGTTTACACAAGGCAAATACCAAGCTGCTGGCTGCCAGTGAGACTGGCAGCCAGCGATGGCCTCGTGTAAACTAGCCTTTAGTCCATAAAGGCTAGTTTACACGTGTAAACTAGCCTTTAGTCCATAATGCATGTCCATGCCAGCCTGTCTTGTCACACTCTGGCTTGTCTGCAGGACTAGTGCTAGCATTAATGGCTTCGTATAAACTCTGCTTAATTGTCGAAAATATAAAGCATCGTGGAAAAATAAGCATAGCATCACCCAATTACAAGTTTCGGTTATGGTCTAGGTTTTAATATTCAACCAATTTAAAATGTATTTATAAATATTAAAAAAAATGGAAAAATTCACCTCCTCACCTAGGTGGGATTCGAACCCACGACCTTTCGATGACCGGTCGAGTGCTCTTCCAACTGAGCTACCAGGAAGGTTTCTGTTGCTGACGAGTTTTTTTTTTTATATTAAAGGAAGAGCACTCGAACGGACATTGAGAGGTCGTAGGTTCAAATCCCACCTAGGCGGCGAAGGTGAATCTTTCCATTTTTAGAAATATTTATAATATTCTGTCAAGTTGGCCTAAAAAAGCTATTTAAAATTGCGAAAATTTCTGTTTGTTTATTTTATATTCATGGATATAAAACTATATAAATTTATTGAGTTTGATATCGGGATAAAGCGATAGTTTGCTAATTATTTTTGAAATTTCTAAACGTTAGAATTATGTACACATTTAGAATAAATAGTTAAATATAGTCAAACTGCATAAGCGCATCGCATTTTGTATCTAAATTTACAGCGGCATTGTCAGTCACGGCGGTGAGAACTAAACCACGCGATCATACTTTTTCTGACACAAGTAATGTTTCTAAGAGGAAATTTTCGTCTATACGCTTAAGGCGGGGTGGTACCACTGGTACTGCAAAATCCACAATTTAGAATTCATCTTTGAAGTAATAAACAGAGAACTAAAATCTAGGAAAATTATATTGATATTGTTGAGGATATATACTAGGGAATATATCAGATGGAAACATGATTTGATGAAGTTGACTCGATAAAATAAATTCACAAAGTTACCTCTTATTTCGTGTCATTTTATCTTCTATTTTCGGTTTTGTTCTTAAAATAAGTAATTTGACATTATAAGTCATGTACTAAAAAAAAAGGTCATAATTAACTGGAGGTATTATACCCGATAGATTTTTTTTAATACATCTTTAAAATTTTTAATCGATTATTCAATTGATTTTCGATCAGTAGGCCGCTCGCCAGAGTCGCCAGTGTCTCGCGGAATTGTCATATTGTTTCTAGCGCTGGCTCACCTCGCCTTAAGTCTATTGTTAGCACTATAGTTGTTGGTCGCTCTCCGATAACTCGAGGCAGCGTCGGGTTGGAGTCGCAATGCGGTGAACTTTTCATCCTTATACAATTTCAAGTTGGTTTCAAAATCGGACCCTGCCCCCTTACCACCATCTCTTATTGCGATTCAATAACTGAATAGAATGCTTATACATACCAATGAATAAGCATTCTATTCAGTTATTGAATTGCAATAAGAGATGGTGAAGCGACTCTATTTCAAATGGCATAGAGTCGCTTATTCATTGGTATGAATAAGCAATCTATTC
This sequence comes from Hypsopygia costalis, assembly GCA_937001555.2. NCBI lineage: Eukaryota > Metazoa > Arthropoda > Insecta > Lepidoptera > Pyralidae > Hypsopygia > Hypsopygia costalis. The sequence goes on from OW443355.2 coordinate 6,383,323, forward strand.
AGTTATTGAATCGTGATAAGAGATGGTGGTAAGGGGGCTGTTATGCTATATAGATCCAACCGACATCTTGTTACTTTTAAGTTAAAGCTATTTAAAGTTGAATACGAATAAAAATATCACACAGTATAAGTTTTGGCAAGCATATGTCATCAAACGTCTAGAATATGTTGCGAATATATAAAACTCGATTTGAAGTTTCTCGCTATGTATATCTCTCAATTTGACATAGTTTGTCCTTTGGATCTATTTTGTATAACAGCCCCCTTACCTCTGTAGTACCTGTGTAGTAGTCTGTAGTGGCTCTTATTGCAATTCAATAACTGAATGGAATGCTTATTCATACCAATGAGTAAGCGACTCTATTTCAAATTGGATAGAGTCGCTTATTCATTGGTATGAATGAGCATTCTATTCAGTTATTGAATTGCAATAAGAGTTGTTGGTAAGGGGGCAGGGTTTCATCGTTCCTCATTACAAACTAATACGTCTAAACGCACTTAGGCGTGACGAATTGACCAAGTGGCGGGGTAGGAAAGCCCGCGTCGCTCGACTCGACGCACCCTCGTTGCGACGCTCTGCTAGGTGAGCGCACTGCCATACATTTATTGTGAAAGGCTAGACGCCCAGCTGTCAGTCACATTCGAACAAGTGAACGTTTTTACAAGCTGACCAAATTCATAAAAAGTTTCATATTGTGAATTTTGCAGACGCGTGTTACATATCCAAATTAGCCGGATTGCTCACTTCAAAATGTGAGCAAGCAAGCCACATAATTTTGATATGTAACAAGCGTCTTATAAATTCACAATATGACATAAATCGAACGCGAACAAAAAACTAGCCCTGAGTAAACTATTGCGGTAGTTTTAACACGAGCCTTCGGAAAATATCCTTTTATTTTACACGCGTGGGATTCTAAGCCATTTAAATTGACTAGTCAAATTACGCAAAACTGTTTCCATTCTTTAAAATATATATGTTGTATGGAGCGTTTTCAGGAAAGTCCACAATTGTGATTTTCAAATTAACATATCTCAAGAGATTTTTGTGCTACGGAGTAATTCTTTCACTTATGGTTATATTATTGAGAAGTCCCTACATATAAAACCGAAAAAAGCGTTGGTCAAATAGCCTAATTTTTACGTAAAAACAATATATTACAGAAAATATTTTATAAGCTACCTATGCTGTAATAAAAAAAAATTTTGTCTTTGTTGTCTTGAGTTGGGTCAAACAAAACTATCTTAAGAATGGAACTTAGTTCAATGCACTCCTTTATAAATACATCATGCTATTGTAAACCCACTGTATGTTCGTCTTCGTGTCAAATTGATCTCTGTCTAGTGTCATTGGTGCAATGGGTGTTGCCATAAATATAATTATATTTTTGAAAAGTTTTCAAAAATATATATTTTTTTGCTGTATGCTTTTCTGTATTGTTAGTGTTATTGAAAGAGGGTTTCATGATCATGGTTAAATTGAAGGAATATACATGGGCACTGAACACTTTTATTGCCAAAGTGTTCGAGTAAGAATTTTATATCCAATTTTTCTACAACTGAGCGGCTTTGAAAATATCTATATGCAAAAAAAATTTGGTCCTCATAAAGTTGTAATTTTGAACATTAAGTAATTATATTTCATTTGATTTTTGAGAACAGCTTAAGAAACCTAAATTGGATTTAATTTCTACTAATTACATTCGTTGTGAGTTCCAAGGCAGCCGTAGTCTTACCCTCGAGACTGCAGTGGACTTCATTGTTCATGGCCTTTTTTTGTAGTCACCGCTGTTAATCGTGGCTACATAGGAGACACTGTAGTGGGAATGTTTGGTGTGATCGCGTCCTGTTATAAAAAAAGTTTTAAAAACATACAAACCCTAAATGACATCTCACATCTGACTAAAGAACTACTATCAGAAGTGGGAGGTAATTTTGGTAACAATTTGAAGGATAAATAAAACCATGAAGTTATGATATGCCATGCCCCCTTTGCCAAATAAATACGGTAATATTTTATAATATAATATGTCGTGTCATATTTTTTTACTGCCACATTTTTAAGAATTCTCACAGCGCCAAATGAGACTACGAACTTTTTTAACACTTTCATGAAATCCTCTCGATTCTGTGTACAATTCATATTGTCCTTCAATAATTTTGCTTATAAATGATATCTTTTAAATAAGTCGATCTATTTGCTTTATTGTAAATCCTGGAGTTCTTATGAGGCTCTAGGACTGAGCGAGTATTTTGATTCGATAGCCACGAGCTGAGTGCTTAGTACGAGTGTTTTGTTCGTGTTCGATCAACGTAAACCGACCAAATAGAGAACTCTTATGTTGTGAATTTATAAGACCAGTGTTACGTATACAATTTAGCCGGGTTGCTCACTTCAAAATGTGAGCAAGTAAGCCACATAATTTTGTCGGTTTGTTTACGTTGACATGATCGGATGCGAACAAAAAAGCACTAAGCACTCTGAGCGGCAGGCGGAGAGACGGTAATGGCGGCTTCATACAAACCATGACTTTCATGCGATATTTTTGTATGAAACCGCTGTCTATGCATCATCATAAAGTGAGTTCCTGCGAACAAGCGTCTCGTACGCTCTGCCGGCAGCCGGCGGTACTGACTCCTTAGTGCGAGTTTTATTTTCGCGATCGAACATGTCAACGTAAACAAACCGACCAAATCGAGAAGAACTCCTCTCATGTTGTGAATTTATAAGACGTGTGTTACATATCAAAATTATGTGGCTTACTTGCTCACATTTTGAAGTGAGCAACCCGGCTAATTTGGATATGTAACTCGCGTCTGGTAAATTCACAATATGAAACTTTTTCTCAATTTGGTCGGCTTGTAAACGTTAATACGTTCGAATGTGACCAAAAACCTCTCACTGAGCACTGTTCATATAATTTGTTACTAACAATTTATCAACGGAGCGATCGAGCCGTTAAGTTGTATGAACTTATATACCTAGAGCCTAAAAAAACAACTGTATTTGTATAAATAAATATTTGTTTTCGTTAAAGTATTGAATTTATTTTTAAGTTAATATTAAATAAATAAAATGATCTGTTGACGTTAGGTAATAGAGAAGCTTACCTATAGATAATAAATCCTACATGATTGTTTTGTGATACAGTGGCGCCATTTTTATTCTGTTATATATCTCTGGTGGTAGAATTTGGAACTAATTTGGTGCATACGTTTTTAGTCTATGACCAACACAATACATCTAATAGATAAAACAATTTAGTTTAGCGCTCGATTATTATCTATGGCTAAGATTTGATATGCAAAAGAGATGTTTATACTAGTCGATATACACACATCTCTTTCTGGCACCTTCTATTCTTCTTTAATTTTTGTTGTATCACGTAGTAGTGTTGCCAGGATAATTATTTCTAATTGTGTAACTTTTAATTTGTTGTAGTAATATTGTCTTCCCTTTCTCTCATATCTATTCGGTAATTAATAAGAGCGCTTGTTCAGACGTGTTTATGATTTTTTGTTGTTGAATTTGATTATAATCTAGTCTAAATTATACTAAAGCTTTGTAAAAGCGTATTAAATTTAATAATAATATTGGTTATTTTTGTCAATATAATGTAATAATTGTACGTTATTAACCTTATCGTACTTTTAAAAGTCCATGTAGTCATGTCAGTTCAATGAGCAACACGGTAAACGTACTCATGGAGGTACCTAAAAAGAAAGAAAGGAAGGAGTATAGGCTGGCAACGGATAGGCGACCCTTGCTTGGTGTTGCTGATCTCCATGGGCGGCGGTGATTTGATTGCTTTCAATCAAATGACCCACATGCTCTTTTGCCCCCCCCCCCCCCCCTCTCATATACAAAAAAACCTATTGATCATTCTCATTTAAAATATATCTTCTTTTAAGCATTATGTTTTAGTCTACTTCTGGACATATGTTTCTTGAAGTGCTCTCCATTCCAATCTCAGATCAGTCCTGCCATTTTTTTTACTTCTTCCGACCATCATCAACATCAGAAATAGTTTCATATTGTGCATTTACCAGACGCGTGTTACATATCCAAATTAGCCGAGTTGCTCATTTCAAAATGTGAGCAAGTAAGCCACATAATTTTGATATAAATTCACACCATGACAGTTCTTCCTTATTGGGTCGGTTTGTTAACGTTGATCGAACGCGAACAAAAAACTCGCACTAAGCACTCAGTTCAGAATTTGGATTCAATATGGCTACTTCCCTTTGGACACAAAAAAACCGTGTTGCTCTTAAATGAAAGATTTTTGAGATTTGTTTTTGTTAGAACAATTTTACTAAACCGTTCCTATGCTGGCTACTAAAGTCAATCAGCTCAATTGTAGTACATAACACAATCCAGTAGTACCTAGGTTTCAAATTCAAAATCGTTTATTTTCTCTCTTTATAAAACAGTTTTACAACAAGTGCATACAGATAGATGGTACATTTTTTATATACAGAGGGACTGTCGCCTGAACTAAGCTGAGGCCTGTATCTCAGTGCACCAGTTCCCTCCACGCGAAATGTGGATGACACAAAGTACCAAGAAACAGTAATAAAAAAAATAATTGAAAATCGATTCACAATTCGCGAAGATATCGAAGAACATACATACAAAAAAAAACATTCAGTCGTATTGAGAACCTTTTTTGAAGTCGGTTAAAAACGATAAACAGACACACTTACAATACACAGTTTAGTTCTTTACAATTAAATAATAATAAATATTCCTGAACGAATTTCACACTGCCATCTAGTCGCAAATTAAACAAAGCTTGTACTATGGGTACTAGATCACTGATATTATTCGTAAATGGACAGGTTTGAATGATTTTTTTGTATGCGTTTGGGTGGCGCCCTGGATGTATTAGATTCACAAATCAGCCCGGCAGATGGCGCTACAGCAATGGGAACGGGAAGATTGAGCCACAGCGAAGCAATAGCTATATATAACAAAAACTGGGAACTACTGGATTGGTCAAACATTAAGGTAGTTCAGTCTTAGCACTCGAATTCTTTAGATAGGTAAATTAACTAGGTAACTTCTTGCCGTATCACGTAATAATAGTCGATGCCGAATAAATTATCAATATCAAATCATTTTGACATACGGGGTTGAATACCCATGGTCCGTCAGCAATCGATGTCATCCATTTGCTGGAATACGAATCCACCCTCAAAAAAATCCAAAGCATACTATTATTGAAAATTGTAATTATTGAAGTGCAGTTGGCAGAAACGTGATCTATCTATAGTGTTTATCTATGTTTATGTGGCCATAGATCAATGGTTTCCAATAAATTTTTCCTGCTTGTTACGTCGCCAAAGAGCTCAAATTCGTGTACTCTATATTACATTGTTATTTGCGTATAATCTTTCTAGTAGACTTACTTATCTCAGTCATGGAATTGCCTCGCGTACTCGGTACCCTCAAGAATACGCTAAGATGCACCAAGTGGTATCACTAATTGAACTCTTTCATACTAATGTATAAGTGACTCTATTTCAAATTTGAAATTTTGTCGCTTATTCATTGGTATCTATTCAGTTATTGAATCGCAATAAGAGATGGTGGTAAGGGGGCAGTTCGATGTTAACTTTGTGTTATTTTGTATGCAAATGTGATGAATATATTCGTAATTTATTCGGCAAAATGGTAATATTTAAGAAAATTTTGGCCAAGCCCTAGAAACTGTTAAGGGTCTGTACAAGTTGAACAGCCGATTTGATTGTGATTTGAATAAAGATGCATTTTATGGAAGTATAAATATTTGTTTTATTTTTAAATCATGTTTTGGGGTTTAAGGCTCAATTTATACACCGCCGCGGAATGGAATGGAAGCTACTTTTTTGCAATGAAATGAAAATTATTCATTGCATAATGAACTTTATATCAATTTTATAACATATAAAATTACATCCTCCTCCTTAAGTCGGTCCCTCACTGATGAGGATCGTGACCACGACGAAAGCGTTGCAGAAATTTCCTCCAAATACTGCGGTCTTCTGCCTGATGGAGAGCGTGAGACATTGGCATTAGCAGTTCTTCTGACACCTGGTCGGACCATCTTTTAAGCTTCGTCCTCTCGGTCGCTTGCCATCCACATTGCCAGTTATTATGAGCTTCTCTAGGTTATCTGTATCCCGGCGCGTTATGGGTCCGAAGTACTGAAGTATCTTGTGGAGGCACACAGCCGAGTGGCGCTGCTGCGTGTCGAGCCCGAGTTCCCTTAGGACCAAAAGGTTGGTGCGTCGAGCCGTCCAAGGGATGCGAAGCATTCTTCGCCAGCACCACATCCCGCCCGACCCGCCTCCTCCGCTGCTCTCAAAGTCCCGCTCTCTGAACCATAAAAGAATATAGGAAAGATCAATGTGCGGATAATGTAAATCTTGGTCTTCCTTTTGATGTTTTGATCCCTCCATATTTTGGTGAGCTGAGTCATAGCGGTTTTGGCCATGCAATGCGCCGCCGGATTTCCTGCTCACAGCCACCTTTATTGCTTAAATTACATACGTGCCAAAAATAGGGGAATTCTTGACAATGCGCTAGGATTCTTTTTTGGCTCGTATTTAAGTTTATATGTTATACAATTGACAAAATGTTCATTGTGCTATGTACAATTTCGTTGCAAAAAGTCGCTTTCATTCCATTCCGCGGCGGTGTAAATGCAGCCTATGTGGTTGATCAACATCTTTGAACCAAAGCCAACCTCACCTGCACGTGGTGCAGCCTGTTGACTGACAAGCGAGGCTCTGGCGAAAAGAGAGGTAGGGTACAGCGTATTTTTTAACCTGCCCGACTGGAAAAATACCTCCACCTCACAGAATACCGCTGCCAAATAACAATTCTCTTGCGGGTTGCTGTGTTCCTGTGAGTGAGTGAGGTCACCGACAACCTTATATCGTGGTATAGATCGGGAGACGAACCGTGGAATTCTTGTTGACTTCACCATTCCGTATGAAGAGAACCTCGTAGAATCTTAGAAAGAGAAACTTTCTAAGTACTTGGACTTGGCCCACGAGGTTATCGCCATGTGGCATGTGGACTCGACGTTTATTGTTCCGATAGTCGTGTCAGTAAACGGACTTATAGCTAAGGGCGTCGACCGTCACCTCGAGAAGCTCTCGCTCGGCTGTTAGGTTAAGAACCAGATACAGAAGACGCTTCTTCTAGACACGGCTCGCATCGTGAGAAGGTTCTTCACTCTGCAGCCCTGACCACCGATACTTTTTGCCTTCGCCCCGCTATCGATGAGTGCCCCATTTTATATTTTTAAATGTATTTTTTATACTTAAAAATGCAAAAATTAATAGGAGATAGAAAAGGAATAAGTGAAATAATAATAAAAAAAAGCTTGTACTATGCGTATGGTACTTATGGTGTCGATCCAAAACTCTACTTAAAATATGACCAAATAATAAATAATTAATAAATAAATATTGTCAGACAAATTACACAGCGCCATCAAGCCCCAAAGTAAGCGAAGCTTGTGTTATGGGTACCTACTAGACAACTGATAAACATACGTAAATACTTATTTTATTGTAAATACATACTTATGATACATAGAAAACACCCAGACCAAGACAAACAGACATGTTCATGCACACAAATGTTTGTCCTGTGTGGGAATCGAACCCACGAGCGTTGGTGTCGAAGCCGCGTCATTGACCGCTACGCCACCGAGCTCGTCAAAAACCAAAATCTGCTCTCCTTTCCGATCAGGGACTGTGGGCTACAGCCGAAGCTGAAGCCAAGCTAGTAGTTAGCTCAGCTGAAAGAAAACCTAGAGCTTAATTGACTAAGCTGAATATGTTTGTCAATAATAGGCTATTTTCCAATGTTTAAAAATTGTATAAATTATTTAACAATATCGTAAAATACACAAAACTATAAAGATCTGCAAACTTTCATTCTAATATCTTCAGTCAGACTTTTTTAGCGTCGATCAAAGTTTGGCGGGAAAGTCCATTTTAAAAGTATGAAATTATTAAAAAATAATATTTCCATTGGAGAAACAATAAAAAATGCTATAACTTTTATTACGATACTAATCACATAAACGTAATATTTAACATAGCTGTCGTACAAATTTCTGATTTGATGCATACAAAATACAAACCTGTGACGTCATAATTCGGTAGTCTTTTGTATGGAGCGTTTTGAGGCAGTCTAAAAATTGTGATTTTCAAATTAACATATCTCGAGAGATTTTTGTGCTATCGAAGTAATTCTTTCACCTATGGTTATATTATGGAGACGTCCCTACATATCAAACAGAAAAAAATGTTAGTCAAATAGCCTATTTTAACCCAAGACCAATTTTCGCAATCAAAAAATCCGATGGTAATCCCGGGCCCATGGTCTGTGTTGTGAAGAAACACAATCTCTTTGACTAACTTCAACCAAAGGGTGTTTAGAGGTAAGTGGTTCATCAACATCTTTGAGCCGGAGTCGAGTTCCAAGGCAGCCATAATCTCTACGCCCGGCACTGCAATGGACTTCACTGTTCATTGCCTTTTTTGGCGGTCGCCGCTGTTAATCCTGGCTACACAGGAGACACAGTCGTGGGAATGTGTGGTGGACCCCCGTCCCGTAAAACCTTTTGCTTTTCGATTTGAAAGAAAAACATCTAATTGGGGTGTAAGGGGTTCATCAAAATCTTTAACCAAAACCAACCTCACCTGCACGTGGTGCAGCCTGTTGACTGACAAACGAGGCTCTGGCGAAAAGAGAGGTAGGGCCCAGGGTAAAGTGCCCGACTGGGGAAGTACTTCCACCTCACAGAATACCGCAGCCAAATAACAATAACCCTTGAGGTTATGTGTTTCTGTGAGAGAGTGAGGTCACCAGGAGGAAGGAGTTGCTGCGATGGCAGCGGGAGTGATGATGCGCAAGCGATATTTTATATTGTGAGCGTTAATATGGCTACGGGAGCCGCTTCACATCGGGCGGGCCATGTGCTTGTCTGCCGCCCGGCGTATAAAAAAACACGGGTGGCACTGCGGGAGTGCCGGCAGAAGTGAAAACTTGAACATGAACGTTGTGCATTTTTGAATATTTTGGAATGGTTAGGGAATAATTTCGCACGAATTGCTTTATTTATCAGTATAAAAATACTATCATTTATGTGGTAAAATACAATATTAATTTATTGCGCTATCATCGTACACAAACGCGACAATTTATATTAGGTACATTAAAAATAAACAGCAAGAGCAGGCATACATTTTGGCTGCTGATACTACATGATGAGATATTACTTCCTCTCCTACGCCGCGCCGGCGGTCTACTCTCCGTCTTACGTACATCGTCCGCTAAAGAAGTTTTCAATTAAAAAACAAATAAAACAACTTCATGGCCACCAAATAATTTAATACTAATCAGAATCCTCCCTACTATATGTAACTTTATTACTTTTAATTTGATGAAAGATCTTGAAAAAATCCGAGGTAGGAGCTAAGGCACCTTTCAGCACCCACGACTTCAACGTCTCTGAAATGTTATCACTCTTCAATTGCACCGTTAAATTCACTTTCTTGTTCAGTATACTTTTATCAAAGAACGGCTTTGTTGTTTTTATGCTCAATTCAGTTAACAACGGGGGATCTGGTCCGAGTAAGCTGTCCACATATTCCTTATCGTATGTTTTATATGTGTAGTCAATGCCTGTATTAGTTATTACAGGTACTGGAGCGTACTCAGGTAACTCGGTGAGGTGGTCTGCGTTCTCATCCCATCTTTTGTTGTGGATCCTTAGGAGAGAAGGTATGTCTCTGCCGTAGAGATGAGCGTCTTCGAATTTCTCGAAACCCATTCCTGTAAGATAAAATCATGTTAATTAAAGAATACCACCTTTATAGTCGAGCAAGGCTCGGTGATTTATGACGTGATAACATCTTATAAATAGATGAACGGCTGCACGCACGAAAAAGCATGACTCATTGTCACGTTCCGCCTGAGCCGAGCGAGAGCGCGGAACAAGCGATAGTGAGGCACGATCGGCCATGTTTCTTATGACGTTATTATGTAAAATGGGGGACAAACGAGCTTGCGGGTCACCTGATGGAAATCAATCACCACCGCCCATGGAGATCAACAACACCAAGGGGTCGCCGATCCATTGCCAGCCTATACTCGTTTCTTTATGTCTTTTCAAAAAAACATTACATTTATATTTACGTTTTGGAAATACTTTTGAAAAGTTATCAAGATGTAATAATTAATAAGTAGATGGCGCCACACTGCGACTTCACAGCAGTAAAATATAAAATGCAGAAATTCGCCACCATCACAAACCTTCCTGGTAGCTCAGTTGGATGAGCACTCGACCGGTCATCGAGAGGTCGTAGGTTTAAATCCCACCTAGGCGGGGAGGTGAATTTTTAATTTTTTTCGAATATTTATAATGTTATAAAGATGTTTTTTGATTTTAAAGCAAAAGATTTCACAAAAATGGTCCACATTTAACGTACATGGGGGCATATAATATCCATAAATTACGTCACACGAATTTCATTATTTTTTTACCCTTCTCCCGTCCTTGTCACAGCTGGACACATTTGTGAGACTCCCTCTCATCAATACGTCACATATTTTGCAATTTGAGTTGCAAATGTTATTGAGTTTTTCGTTAATAATTCATAATTCGTGTTTAACACTTAGATTTAGATTTTGAAATGTCACGTCACGAAATTTAGGACCCCTCCCGCCCCCTTGTCACACATTATTGTGTGACAAGTCCACGGTCCACGAAGTGTGTTATCACACTTCGTGGACCCCCTCACTCCCCCTTAATGTGTGACGTAATTTAGCCCCTAATACCAATAATTACCTTCAACAACGGCCTTCAACAAGGTGGTCATCCCGAGCGAGCTGACCAGCGCCACGGCCTCGCCCGGCGGCGTCGCCACGAACAGCACGGCGCCCTCCTTGCTGTCGGACACCAGCTGGACACTTATGTACATGAGGTCGCCGAGTAACGCTGTCTGTACCTGGACAAAGATTGTTAAATTAACAAATACGGTGGTCGAGTGACAGACATAAATAATAAACAAATAAACATTGACTAATAAATCTTGACATTCAAAATAAATAATTAAATTTACAATCACCAATATTTTAATTGAATTTATTTTATTTTCAAATCTTTTATTATGAGATCGGAATTGATAGATACTTATTATAAGGATAATTCTAATGATTAAAAAACTGACATTTCTATATTAAGACTTTATTGTACCTACCATATTTTAATGTACTTCAATATTTTGCATGCCTACATTTTTAAGGCAATTTACAGTTGCCAAACAATTTACTGCCTCGGCTTGATATTTATATAAATGACTGTATATGCGCAAATAAACAATTTCATTTCATTTAAATAAATATTTCTGGACAATTTACACAGCACCATCTAGTCTCAAATTAAGCGCAAAGCTTGTATTATGGTTACGAGACAACTGATAAATATATTAAATACATTTTTTTTTTGTAAATACATACCTACTTAAAATACATAGAAAACATCCAGACCAAGACGAACAGACATGTTCATGCACACAAATGTTTGTCTTGTTCGGGAATCGAACCCGCTTTTTTCCATTTATTTAAATATTTATAATGTTATAAAGATGTTTTTTATTTTAAAGCAAATGGTTTCACAAAAATGGTCCACCTTTGACGTACATTATAGTATGTCAAGGACAGATACTACAAAAACTAATTTTGATGTTTTTTAAAATAAGTTTCTCTTATTGTTTCGTGATCAGCAGTGATCGGAATAGGTAGAGTGATTTGTTGTACTTGCGTAATGCTGTCATAATATGGACATGCCTTTTAATGGACTGTTATTGAAAAATTTCGGGATTTCGGGATTTCATTAAATATTATTTAGGTCGTGATTTAGTAGCCATTGTATTTGAAATTAGAGGTTATTAGAGGATAGCAAAGCACTTTTAAGTAATACAGCTGATTGATTAACTGAATCCTATGTTTAGACTTAGCTTTGGAAAGCACGTAAAGCTAGATAGCTTTACGTGCTTACCAAAAGCAACCGGAACCCCGGAGAATTAAAGCCTCAATAGTTTCGAAATTCCGGACGTATGTCCATATTAATATCAGCGTTTGAGATTATTGACCCTAAATCACTCTACCTATTCCGATCACTGGTGATCAGTAACAAGCAGCACGCACGCACGCACGCACACGCACGCACACACACACACACGCCAAATTTATTACACATACCTCAGGTCTCATGTCTCTCTTCCTGCTCTTCTTGAGAGCCTGCGTCACCCGTCCAGGGAGTGCGTGTATCATCATCGTGATGGACTCGTCTATGGTACGCTCCGATAACTCTATCACGTGCCATGTTCGACTCTGGTTCGCTGCCACTGGAATTAACGATTGGTTTTGATAATTAGGAAAGCTATATTCCATAAAGCGATGACATTAGATTAAGGACGAGCTCAGTGGTCGAATGGTTAGCAATGGCCACTTTGACTCTGAGTTCACGGGTTCGATTCCCGCACAAGACAAACATTTGTGTGCATGAACATGTCTGTTTGTCTTGGTCTGGGTGTTTTCTATGTTATGTTTTGTTTTCTATGTATTATAAGTATGTATTTACAAAAAAAATGTATTTAAGTACATTTATCAGTTGTCTAGTACCGATAGATGGCTCTGTGTAAATTGTGCAGAAATATTTATTATTATTATTAAATAAATTATTATATTATATATACATCGTGGCAAAAAAAAAGAAAGGAAGGAGTTGCTGCGATGGCAGCGGGGGTGGCTGCGCTCGAGCTATATTTTATGTTGCGAGCGTTATGGCTACGGTAACCGCTTCACATCAGGCGGGCCGTATGCTTGTCTGCCACCCGACGTAGTATATAATAATCTTGTATTTTTGACATTGGAGATGCACATTTTTGGGAATCGCATTCTAGTAACACCTAGCCGGACATCATAGCTTTTCAAGGCGTCGCTTGGAAAGCTTATTTTTTTATTTGGATTCATGTCTTGGGGACTTTTTTTCTCCATGGGATATTCACCGTAATTTCAATCATGGATACCCATCGACGCGGTTCTATTATGGATCTTTTGCTTAATTGATTCAAGTGCTATTTTACCAAAGCCGCCACGGCAGTCGCATGCATCTACTAACCGTAGTGGGTGGGTGCCGGCCGGTAGTAAAAATAAATAAATAAATAAATATTCCTGGACAAATTACACACGCCCATCTAGTTCCAAACTAAGCAAACCTTGTACTATGGGTACTATATAACTGACATTATACTTAAATACATTTTTTTTGTAAATACATACATATAATAGTAGGCCAAATCCTCCTTCCGTGTAGGACGGACGAGAGAGGGTCGTGCTCCTGTAGTGGAGACTAAAATGGACCTGATGATGATAATGATGATACATATAATACAGAGAAAACACCCAAGACAAAAAGACATGTATTTGTCTTGTGCGGGGATCGAACCCGCGACCTCGTAGTAAAAGTGGCCATTGTTAGCCATTCGGCTACCGAGCTCGTCGAAAGTATTAGTTTGCATGAACTAATTGATGGCGGAAGCACGCAAAGTAGTGTAAATCAAATTGCCGGGATCTTTAAATTTTCCAAAGATTCGTTTTTCGTTATTTCGAAAGATCCACGTTAAATATTTACTTACCGTAATAAATTCTTTTAACTTTCATCTATCCAGTGGTGTGATTGAATTTCGGATGGAGATGATAGATATGTAGCTGCAACACCAAACTGTATCCCCCGATTTTGTTATCATTCGTTTTTTTGAATTGCCTCCCTATTTTAAAGACATATTCACGTCAAAATCCGTTCATCCGTTCGGGAGCTACAATGCCACAGACAGAGACACACAGACACGCCAAACTTATAACACCCTATTGTGTTGTCTAATCATCATCATCATCAGGTAATTTTAGTCTCCACTACAGGAGCACGACCCTCTCTCGTCCGTCCTAGATGGAAGGAGGATTTGGCCTATATTCCCCACGCTGGCAAGTAGTGGCAAGACGGATTGGGGAGGCCTGATCGATGTTTTATAATGTATTTCCCTTAGTCCCCTTGTACGACATCCATGGGAAGAGACGGAGTGATCCTATTCTAGTCTGCCGGAAACCACACTTACATTTAAGTCGCAACCTAGCAACAATATCTTCAACTTCTTCCGCCGGGAGAGACTTGGCAACGTGCCGGCACAGCACCCTGGCGACGCTTGCAGCTGTCATCGGAAGCCGAGAGTTGCGTACTGCTCGAGAGATCTCCCTCCAGCGCACACCAAACTCTGGCAGCGCAGTCACACAGCAAAACTGAAGAGTCATGCGACTCATGATTGTTTGCAGTTCCAATATTTCTGAAATGATATATTTTATTAAGGGACAGGGACCCACCACACATTCCCACCACTGTATGTAAAGTATGTAAAAGAATCCATATATATTATGCATGACTGTACTATTGTATGCCTGAACACAGGTATGAACTGCTTTGACATAATTTTATTGTATAACATCTATATCATGTATAATTTCGGGACGGAGGCCCACCACTCCAGTGTAGCCAGGATTAACAGCGGCGACCGCCAAAAAAGGCAATAAACACTGAAGTCCATTGCAGTCCCGGGGTTACAACTATGGCTGCCTTGGAACTCACAATGAATTTAATCAGAAGAAATTAGTAGGAGTAAGCAGCTTTTGGAATTTGACTTTCCCTCTTAGCAATGTGAGAGACAGCAATATGGCAAATAAGGCATTAAAAGCCTAAAGAGATGGCTGAAATGATATATTATTGAAATATAAATACATTTATTCCTACACACACAAACCTACCTGTAGTCCCTAATAATATACTAGAGATGGGTTGTACTAGGTAAATTTGGTACTATGTGCACCTATTCCTAGTATTTTCTAATACTCGATCCAGATACCTGTTCCACCTAGTATTAGCAATTTCACGTAGTAATCGTCGAGACGTCGACTAGTGCTGATAATTTTGTTTTGTTAAACCTTGTTCATATACAAATAGGGTCTAAATTATAGGTCCCATAATGTTACGCCATACTTCAAGCACCTATTCCTAAGATCTAATCTTGCACTTACGTACGTTGGAATTGTAACCTTATTCCGTGGCCTTAAAGTCAAAAGTTGTGAAATGGATAGAAATACTAGGTCTGTG
The DNA here is from genome assembly GCA_937001555.2 of Hypsopygia costalis. Classification (NCBI taxonomy): domain Eukaryota; kingdom Metazoa; phylum Arthropoda; class Insecta; order Lepidoptera; family Pyralidae; genus Hypsopygia; species Hypsopygia costalis. Next base: position 6,398,555 of record OW443355.2, read on the forward strand.
TCTGATACGCGACTACATGTTCATGCGAATATTACCTCTAACTGTTTGGTTTAAGGTAAGAAATCGTGTATTTTACAAAAATACTAGGTGTATCAAGTATTTAGAAAATTAGAATAGGTGCCGCCTAGTACTGTAAAATACCTAGTGCGGGGATCTGTTCTATTATATACGTCTCACCTCTATAGTATACTAATTTTATAAACACCGCATTTTCGGCATCAACCCCGGGGGTTTTTTTTTTTTTTTTTTTTTTTTTTTATACTACGTTGGGTGGCAGACAAGCATACGGCCCGCCTGATGTGAAGCGGTTACCGTAGCCATATTAACGCTCGCAACATAAAATATCGCTCGCGCGCCGCCACCCCCGCTGCCATCGCAGCATCTCCTTCCTTTCTGGTGACCTCACTCACTCGCAGGAACACAACAGCTCTCAAGGGAACCGTTATTTGGCTGCGGTATTCTGTAAGGTGGAGGTACATTCCCCAGTCGGGTAGCTTACAATTACGCTCCCTACCTCTCTTTTCGCCAGAGCTTCGTTTGTCAGTCAGCAGGGTGCACCGCGTGCAGGTGAAGTTGGCTTTGGTTCAAAGATGTTGATGAACCACTTACACCCCAAAACAACCTATGCTTAAATCAGTGCTATTCTACATTTATATATATTCTTGGTTGCAGAAACTCAAACTAATTACCACATTCTTTACAGTTTAGTCATTAGAATATGAATTTAAAACTCAAAACTTTTAAGTTACGAACGAGTAACGCTAAATAAAATGTATACATAAAGCTTTATATACAGACAAATGTTTCTGAAATAAATGAAGCTATTACGAAACTTAATTTCAATCTCAAATCTATTAGTAAATGGTCTATCAGTTATGGCGTAACAGTAAATCCAAACAAATGTAAAGCAGTCATTGTGGGTAGTACACGACTTGTAAGACAATTAAATTTTGGCTCATTAAAATCTTTAACCTATAATGGAAATGTAATCCCCATCTCTACCAATGCCAGAAATCTTGGCCTACACATTGACTCTAATCTTAATTGGGACACACAAGTTGCTGAGGTCAGCCGAAAGGTCTATGGCTCTTTGCATTACCTAAACCAACTAAAAAATTTTCTTCCCATGAAAACAAAAATAATGCTGGCTCAAAGTCTCATTCTACCTGTCATTGATTATGCTGATGTGTGTTATCTGGACCTAACAGAGGATCATCTGAATAAATTGGACAGACTTTTAAACAGCTGTCTTAGGTTTATATTTTGTCTGCGCAAATATGACCACATTTCCAAATATCGTTCTCAGCTTAAATGGCTAAATATCAGGCAGCGCAGAAAACTACATGTCCTTTGTTTGCTTTATACTATTTTAAATAGTCCAACTGCTCCCCCTTATCTTAAGTCCCAATTCCAACTATTAAGTTCTAGTCACGATAGGAATCTGCACTCTTCCAATAGCTTAGTTCTCTCCTTCCCTTCTCACCGTACTGGGTTCTATTCAAATTCTTTTGCCGTCACGGCCGTACGACTCTGGAACACCCTCCCCGACAACATTAGACGTGCACAGTCTCGCGTATCATTTAAAAATCTGGTACATTTGCATTACCTGGATATGTCATGAACAATGGCTACCTCCTCGCTATCTGCACTATTTGATATGTATATGTATGTATGTGTATATGTATGTATATGTGTATATATGTGTGTAAGTATATGTATGTGTATGTATGTATATGCGTATGTTGTTTAAGTTATTTAAAATAAGGCACCCCTCCTACAATAAATCTTAAATGTCCGAAAGGTAAACTGGTAGACAATGCTTTAGCATTAAGTTCGCCTTTTGTATATAATCATGTAATGGATTGTGTGCAATAAAGAATAAATAAATAAATAAATAAATACTCACTAGATTTTGATGAGACCTGCATTTTTGCCAAATTATATTGATCACTTTAATTTATGAAAATTGTTTTTCAGTCCTTCTTAGCAATGTTTTTCACCAATTTTATCAAAATAACAACAAACAAACAAGTTCACAACACAACGTTTATTTTCAAATTGAATGCCATTTTTTTTTTTAATTGGTTTGCCCAATGACAGATTTGAGCTGCTTCACTCTTTCTTTCTTTGTTTCGTATGGCAATCACTCTTCAGTCCATGATTATTGTTGCCTTTATTAATACAACTAATTTCTAATTAAAGATTCTTCTAGTTTCTCATTAACTAAACAATAAACAATTTTACTGTAAAACAGCAGCAGCTCGACTTCTTGGAACAACACAACATCGATTTAAACACTTAGTCAACCATTCCACTACTTATCCTGAGATTACCCGTTGGCCGTTGGTCCCAATACTGGTACTTTCTGTAGCTAACGTTGATCTTTTTAAATTGATGATTAGCGAGGTGTACACACGTTGACTACTTAAACTAGTTCTTCAAAGCCAATTTGAAGATGGTACTGGAAAAAATTACTTTAAGCGATTTTAAAGTGTTCGTCTTTTTATCGTGTCGATATCTATTGTCCTCTTATAAATTAGAATTTATACAACTAGTGCTCGGTGTTCGGCGTCAACTGTAGCTTTATTTCATTTATGTACGGAAGCATGCAGAATGTTGAGCACATGGGGCAGCACAATAAGTGTTTCATAACTTGAATGGCGCATGGCGGCGCAATCACAAATACGTATTGTAGGGAATGTAGCCCCATTTTCATAAATTGTCCTTGCATATCCCGACTTGCGCGCGTAGACTACTCAAGACCACATTACGTTACATGACCGTGGCCGGTGGGGTGGGGAACAGTTTCAGAAGGCCGCACGAATGTCATACGTGCTTACGTTACTTGCTTTCACAACTATAGGTGTGAAAGGGTCACTGTTATACCAGTTTTTATTGATTTCATATTACGCCTTTGTAATAATTTCACAAACAAATTATATTTACCTATATCAGCAACGGCGCTCAATAAATACCATTAAGTATCTTTCTGTACCTAAATAATAAATCGCTACACTGGACAAAGCAACTTGCCAACAAGTTCGAGTGGATGGATCGAGAATATTTCCTTTTTCGCGCTTTTTTACTTTTTCGGTTTTACAAAGGCGCAGGCCTTTGTAAAACCGAAAAAGTAAAAAAGCGCGTCAGCCAACTGCCAACGTTCGCTCCAACGTTGGTGCATTGGAGCCAATGCTATTTTTCTAGATCCACACCACAGCATAAGAAATAGAAGTATCTACACCACAGTAAAGTAATATGGCCGCTCCCTGCCGCTCTCTCGTGGCGATCTCACCTCCCCTCTGAGACAAATCTGGAAGTTTGTATGAGCTGCACGCACACACGGTCATTACCGCTCTGTACAGACGTCATTGTTTATATTAGGATTGTAACGGAGCTTCGCTTCCACCTCCGTTACTGCGGAAGTTCCGCAAGAAATCGTATCTTCGCCTCCGCCTCCGCTTCCGTACAATTTATGCGGAGTTGTAACGGAAGTTTATTTACGTAATCATAGAACACTAACGCGCGATAAAAACATCAATTCCAGATAATTGTTAATTTTGATTGACTAGAAGGTAATGTTTATTTACGAGTATATGTTTACTGAAGTGATTTGAAATGAAAACTTTGTACTTAGTTTTAATGCACCATAAATTTCATTTTTTTTTACATCCACTTTCACCTTCGCCTCCGCCTCCGTTAACCTCCGCATCCGCGGAGGTGATACAGGTCGCCTCCGCCTCCGCTAAGTGAGCCTCCGTTACAACCCTAGTTTATGTATGTACTTTATACAACTCGATATTTATAGAGTGGCCGGAGTGTGATCTACACGTTGGAGGAGTAGTGTTGGGATCAAAATTGCGGTTTCGACGATTTGCATCGAGAAGTAGTATGTCATATTTACAATCACCAGTGTGAGCATGGTGCATTGTATTGTTCGATTTATTATTTATTTTATATGAATATCAGGTGACTTATTGAAATTTCTGTTGTAATACCAAAATATCAGTGTGTCCTCAATGGTTTTCAGAATGTGATTCCTTTCTTTCCTGGAAGAATGTCATTTACAGTCTCACATGTACGGTAACCGCTTCACATCAGGCGGGCTGTATGCTTGTCTGCCAAGACGTAAATTTTTTTAAAAAAGATTGTAAAGTTTACAGACGATAATTTTACGTGATAACGTCAAGAAACATAGACCGATCGTGCCTCTCTCATCGCTTGCTCCGCGCTCTCGCTTGCACACTCGGCTCAGGCGGAACGTGGCAATGGGTCATGCTTTATCGTGAATACGTTATTATTTATAAGACGTTGTCACGTCAAGAAGAAATACGACGGTCATAAAAGTAGGAAGCGCCGCGCGCCTCCTTACTCCGGGCGCCGCGACTTCTATGACGACGGTAAAAAGGTTAATTTTCTCATATATGATTTGACATTGGGGCGATGGGGGGGGGTTGTAGATATCTATTTAGACCAGTGGTTCCCAACCTTTTTTGTCGCGGACCACTACGAGGTTTTTCTTGAGAGTAGGGTCCACAATTCCAAAGCCGGCCGTGCCGGGTATGTGTGGATGCGCCATTACATTATAAGTTTGTATCACGGTCCACAGACCATAATTTACCTTTCACGGACCACTGGTGGTCCCCGGACCACCGGTTGAGAACCTCTGATTTACACCGATATGGACTGTAGGCAAAAAATAATTAAAATTAAGATTTGTTGATCCATTTATTTACACAATGTCCAAAACTGTTCAATTGACAATACTGCCTACATGATAATTAAAATACAACAATAAAACTATAACATATTAACTACATTAAAAATTAAAACAGAAGGAAAAACAATTAGGGTGCTTACACATTAGACAGTGCCGATTCGACATGGTTCCAGAGACAAAATAAATCTCTCGAGTTGAAACTTCTTACAAATTTAAAAATGTAACGGACATGTTGCACATACTTTTAAATGTGTTTTTTCTTAAAAAAATAATATTGTTTACTAATTTCCGCTCACGCATACTTCAACACGCTGCTCAAATGCGAGTTAGCCGAGGTCGTGTTTTCAAGCCGCCCAAAAGCCACCGAGTTTGGCTTAACGAATGTCGTCTAATGACAACAGCCAAGACCGACTTAACGTGACCTCGGAAGCACGAAAGAGCTCGAGATAAATAAACCCATCCATATAAGCATAAATTAAAAGTCAAAATCAAAGCAGTGATCCGATACTATATTATTAAAATAGCAATCGGTTTCTGTGCTTTGTTTTTGACAGGTAACAGGTCAGAAAACTGCCCTCTTACCACCATCTCTTATTGCGATTCAATAACTGAATAGAATGCTTATTCATACCAATGAATAAGCGACTCTATTTCAAATGGAATAGAGTCGCTTATTCATTGGTATGAATAAGCAATCTATTCAACTATTGAATAGCAATAAGAGATGGTGGTAAGGGAGCAGGACTGTAACGAATTGGTCTATACCGTCTTAATCAACAAATCTGTAACTCATAGAAACATGAATCGCATGTCATTATTTAGCGTATAGTCAGCTCGCTGCTAAGACCTTAAGTTTGCATCGGGGACAGGCGGGGCGGCGGGGGAGGGGTATTGGTAGACAAACGGAAACCGGCCTCTCGCTTGTTTTGAATTCAGTATAACACATGACTCATACGTGATCGCTGATGTAGACGTTTCACGTTAACTAACGGGCGTGTGCACAGAGAGACACAGCCCAACCATATTTATTTTTTCTGTAACAGCGAAGTCTATATATATATATAGTCTATAATCATTTCATTTTTTTGCCTCGCCTTCTGTTTTTGTGAAAATTATCCTAGGTATATTATTTCCAATCTTATATTAATTTTTACTTTCACCGAATTCATTCAGTCGTTTTATAATACATAACGTAGATGTTTTATTTTATTATGGCGGGTTGGTGTTTTTATGCGTAGGTACACTTTATTTATTTTTTGAATACGACAAAACTACGATGGTTGACCCGCTTTCATGAAATGAAACATCTGTACATAGTTTGTTCTTAATATTATGATTTTACAACTTCTTTTAAACTATTTTATTAAATAAACTTTTCAAATTACAAGTGTAAATACTTCCTAATTATTACATTTTTGTAAAGGCTGGCGCTCACCATTGCAATTCATCATGCAGTGCTCTATCTGGTGAGCAATTACCCTAACATATGGACTATGTAATACCAACGGTATCACGTGTCATTATTTAAATCAACATTTTTTATTATTCGCAGATTCAAAACCGCGACGCAATGCGTGTCTCAAAGTTTCTTCCTCTCTATAAAGAGAGGAATGTATATAAATACAAACCACAGATAATAACTCATACGTCGTTTTGCGTGTTACGTTAGCGCCATAAATACCTCTGGCGGTAAAATATAGAACTTTATTTATATATATTTTAAGGCGGTAAAATATAGAATATTATTTATACCCATTTCTTGCTTTTAAAAGGCAATACGGCCTGAATTAGGAATTAGAACCCACAGTGACTCTATTTTCCATAATACCACAGTATAAGTAATAGTACTACGTACAATATGGCCACTTCCTACTCTCGCGTATAGACCTCACCACCCTCTGAATCGAACCTGGAACAGTTTGTATGGCGCCGCACGCAAACTCGCTCATTCACACTCTGTACAGACGCCATTGTTTATGTAGTAATAAATGATGCGACATTTGTATGGAGTGGCGGGGTTGAGATACTATATGTATTTATTGTATATTTGTTTAAGCCATTAAATTAGTTTTGGCTTCTTTGTATAGTGGCGTTATACAGGTTGTAATTTTAGACTGGTCAAATTGGTAGAGGCGATTGTGTAGCTGTTACTGATCACGAAACGATAAAAACAACTACACCTTAAAAACATCAGAAATCAGTTTAGTTTTTGTAGTATCTGTCATTTTAGCGTATACTGTAATGTTGAAAGCGGTCACAACGGAAAGCGAGCTAAGAGCGCACGCGCGGCAACCCGACGTTTCTCCTACCTACATAGTAAACTTGAATCTCGGAGATAAACAAGAAATCTTTCGATAGCCATACCGCGTTAATGGCTGATAAATTTTTGGGTATATTATTAAATGATTTGTGATTAATACTAATAACATAATCGTCTCCTTGAATTAGTCCAGCCTTTAAAAATACACCCTGTATATTGCTATATACAGGATGTATTTAAATATTGACTTAGTGTTGTCAGTCTCATTCATTATAGAAATAAAATAAATATAGAGTGTCTCTGCTTTTCTTGCTTCGTGCAAATTCGCAAGATGTGATGATGCATCGCAATTTTGAATCCACCCATAGAGAATGCTCACAAATACTACCATAGAGAATTCTATAACACACAAAGATGTTATAAATACTATAGATATGGCATACCCATTTTAAATTGCGTCAGAAAACGTTATATAACTATCACTATCCTTATCATCGCGGCGCTTTAATATACTAGCTATCTCTTTCCCTCGCTGAATACGTAAAAAAATATTTTTTTCTTTTCTTGCAAAATAATAAACATAACCTAAAATACGCATTGACATCAAATATTATTATGCACTTTAGTGTCAAATGTGATAAGTTGGGATTTATTTACTTTATCAAAATAAATTGTGCATTTTCGTAATACAGAAGACGGAATTTTTACCTATTTCAATCAATTGTCACAAACGTCAGCTTCGTCGGATTGCTTGTGCGAACTAATTGCGATGTGAGACAATTACCTCACTTTTAGGGTGTACGTTTTTGACGCTTGTGGCATATCAATAGTATTTATAATAACAATGATTAATTGATTGTACATAAAACAAATTTTAAAATTAATCATGCAATTTAAAACTTAAAAAGGAAATGTACACTTTTAGAATATTATACTTAAAATTTGATTCGCTCATTTGGAACATGCATGGCATAACTGAAAAAGGTCACCATAATATTAGTTAATTAACGTATTTAAATATTATCGATCGAAACCATAGACGTATAACGCTTTAAAGACGTCTGCCCCCGTAGCCAAGTGTAATTCGTAGCGTAACGAACGTTAGATAGATCACGTGACAAAATCGAACATTATAGTATGAGAATTAACAAATGTCTGGGGGCTGGAATTTTATCCACTTCCCAATGTCTAATTCAGCTAAAATTTGGCACACTCATTCGATTGTCTGACAATGCGGAATTACGTAAATGCCGCTGTTTTTGTTCTATGATATAGGTATGTAGTAAATGATGAACACTTGATGAGCAAATTACAATGAGTAAACATTTTAGTTCCTTTTTTTTTCAATAAAGCTTGTTTAAGAAAATTCTTTTTGTTTATTCTTGTTTATCGATTTCGATATATTAGTCCCAGATCAGTTCCTGATGACATTATTAATCAGACGTGACTTACATAACATGTGGATTTCGAGTTATGACATTCATTTCACAAATGAGCGTATTAACAATATTGTTATTTCAATCGGCAAAAAGCCTCATTTTTTACGATTTAAGGGGAAGCCAGCTACCAAGTCAATTTTTTATGGGCTATCACAAAAAAAAAATATCTTAATTAATTCATTTTTATTTATTGGGTGGAGAGAGTTAACGTATTTAAATAACTTATACGCTTATATACGCCGAAAAGTCATTTTTGGAAATAAATAGGCTCCAAAACCACTAAACTGATTTTGATCAAACTTGTCGCAATTAAAGACCTCGACATGCTTGAGGTTTGTGTCGAAAAAAAATTGAAATCGATCACGTCTTTGAGGTATGATCATTAAATACATTTTACACTGAAATCAATGGAAAACATACATTCAGTGAATCTACTCGCTCCACTCAACCTCGATTTCGGCCCCGTGGGCTAGAATCCGGCCTAGTTTATTTAATAAGGCAAACAGAAGAGACGCCTTCCCGATATTTTTCGGAATTAAAAAAATCTTGTGATGAGTCCATAGATAATATAATTGAACACATTTATACCACACTAGCGGCCCGACCACGCTTCGCTGTGGCTCAATCTTTTTGTTTCCATCCATTTCCTTAGAGATGGCGCTGTATGTGAAAAAAGATTTTCCCGCTTTTCTTTTCAAATTTTTCCAGAATTTTCTTTGCTATAAACCTCACGGAGCCCGAGACCTTTCCAACGAATGCAAAACCGTGGAAATCGGTTCGTGCGTTCTGGAGTTATAGCGTCAGGAAGGAAAACCCGACTTATTTTGTATATTTATACCACATAACATACGAAATTAAAAAATACATTAATTCACTAATCGCGTGGTTACAACACATTCGAACATGTTAACGTTTACAAGCCGACCTAATTGAGGAAAAGTTTCATATTGTTAATTTACCAGACGCGTGTTACATATCCAAATTAGCCGGGTTGCTCACTTCAAAATGTGAGCAAGTAAGCCACATAATTTTGATATGTAACACGCGTGTTATAAATTCACAACATGAGAGTACTATTTGGTCGGTTTGTTTACGTTGACATTATCGAACGCGAACAAAAAACTCGCACTAAGCACTCTGGACTTTAAGTGCTTTTAGAATCTTATGAAATATTCTAGATAATGTCTTCTATGAGTCAAAAGCTGTTATTCTACAGATTAATACATCTAATAAAATAATTTATACATCATTTTACGAGAAAAAAAAGTACGTCTAATTTAATTTAAACTTCAAATAGACATTGGCGTCTACCGTCCCCTTAAAGGTACTTCCTAATTGATCAGTACGCAGACGTTTCGGTTATACACAAAAAAAAATGTGCATATTTTAAATTTACAAAACCGTACTGACTAATGGGGAAGTGGCTTAAATTATAAAAAATATACTATCTTTTTTTATAAGTGGAGCGTCCCCACTCTAATCTTAATTGTTATTATGGGCATGAGGGTAGCGAAATAGCGGTCGCAGAATATTATGGAGTTGTTTAAAAAGTTAATAATACAACTAAAGCTTCGGCTACAAACAAAATGGCCGAACTACTCGAGGAAACTCGAGACGTGAAATAGGCGTTACAAACATAATTCTATTCGTAAAAAACTACGTGATTTTTACAACTTTTTAAAATTTCATCACTTTACAAATTCAAAACAAAAGTCCATAGATGGATAATTAATTTTAAAAAGTAGAATTTTATATTTTTAAAATTAGTATATTACAATCGTTTTCTTGTTCTTTTACTTCGTAATCGAAATCAACCCTCAATTTCTCTAGGCTTTTGTTCAGTTCTGACTTTTTAGGTGATATACTGGGTTTGAATTGTCCTATTTTTGTTTTCATTATTGTCTTTTTGGGTTTTTGGGCCGTTTTGACACCTTCTTTTGTTTTGACAGGTACCTCTTTTGTTTTGAATGAAACTTCTTTTGTTTTGGCGGGAACATCTTTTGTTTTAATTGGAGATTCTTTTGTTTTAACTGGAGTTTCTTTTGCTTTAACAGGAAATTCTTTTGGTTTGGCAATACTGTCTTTTGTTTTTATTTGAATTTCCTTTGTTTTAACTGGGACCTCTTTCATTTTGATTGGCGTTTCTTGTAATTTCATTGAAATATCTTTTGATTTTATTGGAACTTCCTTTGGTTTAAGTGCAACTTCTTTTGATTTAATTGAAGCCTCTTTAGTTATTTCTTCTTTTTCTGCCCTAGATCTTCGTAACTCTGGACCAGCCTTACCCGGAACAGTATTTCTTGTATTTACAGTTCTATGTGGAGTTGGTTTGTCTTTATTCTCATCAGGTTTTATAAAATTTTTATCAACAAAGTCTTTATAGGAGTCATTGAAGGATGGAGGAGTGTCGATTTTAAAAGGTTTCTTAATCAATTTTGAATTATCATCTTTATTTGTTTCTAGTGCTTTATTAACACCATTGGTTTCATCAGCAGGGAGAGTCGCATCAATTTTCGGTGTTGCCAGCACAGTATTTGTAGGTTTTGCTTTTTTAACAACCTCTTTAGTTACTGGCGAATCATTTTTCCTTTTTTTATTTCTCAATTTTTCTAAAGCACTTGTAATCTGCTCATCAGTTAGACTCTTATCGTTCGGAACAGAAATAGATTCATCTTCTTCATCATAATTGGTCAAAATAGATGTCATTTCCAAAGCTTTACCCAATAGGACTTTTAAACTATCAATTTTAATTTTAGCTGAGTCTACTACGATACTTTCCATCAATGTTTTGAATTGTATATAAAGGTCGTTTTCGTCTGACACTACATTAGTGATGTTTTTATAGTGTTCTGGAGTTTGTATCATGAGAGATGTAATTGAATATTTCTTATAATCTTCAGAAAGAGTGTATTCTGGGCATGGGTGCCCAAAATGTTTCTTATAATAATGCACTTGTATACCTTTTGAGAATTCCTGGACAACGATGCTCGATGGACAGATGTGAGCCTCATTGGCCTCTGGAGTTGCGTCTGCTGTATTGAGGTACGTGCAATGGAATGTCTGCTTAGAGGTGCACTTACCTAAAACTAGGTATCGCATATTTAACTGTGTTTCCATGTGTTCCTTCCATGTAAGAAATTCTAAAACAGATATAAATATTAATTAATAGCTTTTACCCACTTCATTCACCTTCCCTTCGCCACATGGTCCTTATTTTAATGAACTTTTTTTTACCCGACTGCGACAGAAGGAGGGTTATGTTTTTCGAGAGTATGTATGTATAATTGTTTGGCACGCTCTGCAGCCTGAACGGCTGGATGGATTACAGCTTGAGAGGTGTCGTTAGATTCGTATTTGCTGTGAGAGTGTCATAGGCTACATCAAATATAAAAAAACAACAATATGGCGGCTGTGAGCCGCAAAATTGTCGTTGCAGTAATTTTTTCTTCTTCTAAATATATCGATATGGGTATCAAAATAAAGGTCTCGATGACCTGATTTCAAATATATATTTGATATATTAGTTTTTGCCTGCGGCCTTGCTTGTATGGAATTAAATTATTGTTACGCGTGATTAATAAATCTGTTGTAGGTGCAGTCGGGTTTTTGATTTTTTTTAATTAACTTAACTTGTTAGGGGCTATCCATAAATTACGTTACACGAATTTCATTACTTTTTGAACCATTCCCCGTCCTTGTCACAGCTGGTCACATTTGTGAGACTCCCCCCTCCCTAGTGTGACGTCACATATTTTGCAATTTTACATCTAGTGTTGCAAATGTTGAGTTTTTCGTTAATAGTTCAAAGTTCGTGTTTTAACACTTAGATTATAATAGATTTTGAAATGCTAAGTCACAAAATTTAGGACCCCTCTCACCCCCTTGTCACACAATGTCACACTTCGTTGACCCCCTCCCTCCCCCTTAACGTGTGATGTAATTTATGGATGGCCCCTTATTATTCGTTCGATTTTTTTTCCGGGAATAAAAAGTCTAGGTATATTTATAGTCGCGACAATGTGACGTGTTGTTGGGACATGACCAATTTTTATTACTGAGTGGTGCGAGCGGAAAGCTTATTTACGCCGAAAAGTCACTCTTTTTAATAAATAGGCTCCAATATAATTGAACCCTGACATGCTTGATGTGTGTCGAGAAAAAATTGAGATAAATAAATAAATATTGTCAGACAAATTACACAGCGCCATCTAGGCCCAAAGTAAGCGAAGCTTGTGTTATGGGTAATATACAACTGATAAACATACGTAAATACATTTTTTTTTTGTAAATACATACTTATGATACATAGAAAACACCCAGACTAAGACAAACAGGCATGTTCATGCACACAAATGTTTGTCCTATGTGGGAATCGAACCCACGAGCGTTGGTGTCGAAGCCGCGTCATTGACCGCTACGCCACCGAGCTCGTCAAAGTCGATCATGTCCTTGAATAATGATCATCAAATACATTTTAAATTGAAATCTATGGAAAACGTACACTCAACGAATCTATTCGCTGCACTCAACCTGGATCACAGCCCTGTGGGCTAGAATCCAGCCTAGTATTTGTTTAAACTTACCATTCATCTGTGGAAAGAACATGCTTTCGACCCCATCGTCGGTGTGAAGCCCAGCGACGTGTAAATCAAACAGTTGAATACTCAGAAACTTCTGATTACATCCCGTGCACATGTACGTGTTTGCTGTCATAGAGTCATTCGCCATCACAGATATTGCTTCGTGACAGGCATGAATGTCACTGCCGATCCTCTGGTTGCATTTTACGCACAATTCTACTCTTACTGGCATTGGCAACTTTATTGTTTGTCTACTGAAATTAAGAATTGTAAGAAAATGTTTAACAAAAGCCGAGTCTCCTGTAAGGGGTTGTTGTTCATTCGCCACAAAGTAAATTCGTCACGTTTTTGTACACTCCATACATTGGAAGTAAATTCGTCACTTGCATAAAAAAATATATGTAAATTCGTCATAGGTTGGTAAGGGTTATTGTAAATTTGTCACAAGTCTTCATATTACGCCATTTTTGCATAAAGTACTGTTAGCAAACAAAATTATTGGTTAGTAGCTCTCGAAATTAAAGATAGACAATTAATGCCACAAAGCAGTCACAATATTACTATGACTTTTATTTTAGATGTGAAGTAGTTAATTTATTTACGTCTACATAAGATGTAAATAAAAAAAATAAGAATGTGATTATTACTGTGATATAATTACATGAGAGATTTTATTTTTAATTTAATTATCTTGTTTTTCTTATAAAGTAAGTAAGTAAATTGTAAGTAAGTAAGTTGTAGGCAAATCAGTCACCTGCAATTATGTTTATAATTATTTTTTAGCAGAACTAATTTGTATGTACCTAGCTAGCAAAAATCTTTTCAAAAATTGCTTTGGCTGTTGCAGGTAAATTAGTCAATTGCAATTTATGTATGTACCACGGTTTACCGTAACTACTGAAATGTAAATTTCAATGGTTGTTTCCTTCAATAGCTTATTGCACTGTTCAAATAAAACAAATGTTAAAGCATGAAAAAAATGCTACCTAATCAGATTAGGTTTAGATTTGGACAATCATTTTATCAATGACAGCAGGCAGTGACACGGGATGGCGGAGACGACGCGGATATACATTTAAGATAGCGAGTGAATTGGTACCGTAAGTACTCGTAGTTGTCTCTTGTTTCCAGCAGAGAGTATGTCGAATGCCTGGTTTCTCAAACTGCCTATGACAACGCGACCTTAAAAGCGGTCAAAATCCCACAATTATAGCGAATATTTTTCTACTAAGTAAAATATACGCTAAAACGTATTAACAAAAAAAAAATAAACAGCCAAAAAAATTAAAAGCAAATAATAATAAACTTTGTTTTTATTGACCTTAATAACTAAGTTCTTAAACTAATTTAAGTACACCTAAGTAATTTTGAGTCGGCGCCAAGCAAGCAATATTTTATTGTAGTGATCTTTGTTCATTGATTGTTTTTATTTTATATTTTTTTGTGGCTATAATGTACAAATTCATCATCAGGTCATTTTAGTCTCCACTACAGAAGCACGACCCTCTCTCGTCCGTTCCAGACAGAAGGAGGATTTGGCCTACACTCCCCACGCTGGCCAGACGGGTTGGGGAGGCCTGATCGATGTTTTATAGTGTATTTCCCTTAGTCGCCTTGTACGACATCCACGGGAAGAGACGGAGTGATTCTATTCTAGTCTGGCGGAAACCACACGGCATTTACTAATTACTACATGCTTAATTTTGGATTGCTTTTAAAATAGCTGGTCTGAAGCTCATTCTTCGTGACGTTTTTTTTTTTTTTTTTTAATACACAACTCATCATTAAAATCTGTAAATGAACTATAAATCACCTCCTGTTTTCCTATCCTTAGGGTTGTTTTTTTTTTCCAAATTTACATGGAACCAACTTCGGAGTATACACTTTCCAATAAAAAAAGAATTATCAAAATTGGAATATTAAAAATGGAAGCGTGTAAAAAAAATATACGCGTCGAATGCAGAAACTCCTCCGTTTTTTCGTCGGTTAAAAATTGAGGGATTTTGATCGCTTTTAATAATAATTATTATCATTTATTTCAGGCAATGCTTACATTTATAAACGATACTAATAACATACATAATATATTTATATTAAAAAAAACTTCTATAATTAAGCGCGCATAGTCGGCACTGTCGGCAACGTATTCCGCGCGGTGTCCTTTTACCCGGCCACGAAAGTGAAAAATTACAACTGAAGGCCAGAATTCCTCCTTTGTGAAGGTCGACAGTTGGAACCCTCATCACAAAGGAATTGAAGTTCACTCGATGGCGCTATTCCGACCTTTCTCTCTCTAATTTAAGATTACTTACTAAAGTACAACTGTGATTTTATATAGACGTAAATTGCTCAATAGGTGCAGTAGGTCTTAAAACTGTGTACTGTGCTTTTTATGTAGTCGTAAGATTAACTTCTTGAAATTGCTGCGATTACGAAAAATAAATAAGTAACTTTTTTATTTTACTTATGTTAGATTTTTCTGCTGTCTGTACTGAAAAAACCAATGTGACGAATTTACAGTAATCAAAATTAATATATGACGAATTTACTTATTAAAAATAGAACTGTGGCGAATTTACAGATACTTTTTTCTGTGACGAATTTACTTTGTTGCGAATGAACAACATCCCCCTGTAAGTGTCATCATCATCATCATCATCAGGTCATTTTAGTCTCCACTACAGGAGCACGACCCTCTTTCGTCTGTCTCAGACAGAAGGAGGATTTGGCCTACACTCCCCACGCTGGCCAAACAGGTTGGGGAGGCCTAGTCGATGTTTGGTAATGTAATTGCCTTAGTCGCCTTGTACGACATCCACAGGAAGAGACGGAGTGATTCTATTCTAGTCTGCCGGAAACCACACGGTCACCTGTAAGTGTATTTCTGAAATATTCTACAAAAACATTGAAACAAAGAGGCGAGGCTACACTCTTAGTAGTATACCCAAATAAATATGTCATGATGGGAAATTTATTCGCTTAAAATGCTGGCAACAAATCGGCAAGCCTTTGGTGTTGCTAGTTTTGGTGGTGATTAATTTACACCAGATGACCCACATGCACCTTTCCCCCCTTTCATATAGAAAAAATATACAAATATAAATTAAAAATATTTAGTTAATTTTGCTATTGCCGCCCATTATTTTACTTTGTGTTCTATTCTTATTCTTATCAATGATTTAGAGCTTATTATTGATAAACATTATTTTTTTCTTCAATCAATGATGGAGGTACTCCCAAATGAGCAACTCCCAGGAGCAAGATGACCCAACACCTCCCGCTCCCTACACCATTATGTCTATTTGTCTACTTTATTATTTTCATTATTAACTTGGACATTGAAAGCAAAATACTTGACGAAACCCTACAATAAAATATTCAACCAGAGAGGTGTGTTTAGATGTATTTTTGCAGAACACAGAGAATGGCTGTATTAGAACAATAGCAACTGAACCATATATGACTAATGGGCTGGGAACTATCTATACACACTAAATATTACTATTGTAATATATATACATAGTTATACTGAAACGTGAAGCAAAAACTTCATATCCCTTATTACGAAAATTGCACATACAGAGAAGTATGAAATTTCGCACACTTAAGGTTTATACAGAGAAGGAGTGCAGAAAGTATTTTTATTTTTAAATTATGCATAAACATACTTTAATTAATAAAAAAAAACTACTACACACACTACCATGTAGTTGAAATACTCTTTTGTCTATTGCAGTGTTCCGCAAACTTTTTGTGTCTAATGTACATCTAGGAAACCGCAATTTTTTGGAGGTACACCATAAATGTCAGGTTTTATTTATGTAAGCATTTTTCTTCCGTCCGTCTATTTAGCTTTATGAGATAACTTTATTTTTGCAAGGAACACCAACTAATGACCACAGTACACCAGGGTGAACACTGATTTATTGTTAAAGTCATAATTTAAATTAATTATCGTCGAATTTCGACCACTAGTATCGATAAATCACATATATTGGTTTACTTACGCTTTAGTTCCATCAGATTTAGGGCAATGATATTTTTTGATATGTCTGAAAGCGGAAAAGTAAGATGCAAACGCACGTTTACATTCAGGGCATTCAAACTCTATACGACGTACGTCTGAAACCTTCGTTTTTGTATTTTCATATAAATCCTCGGTAGACAATGGTACAACTCGTTTTGGAGATTTTATAACTGGAGACTTATTCGCTTTGACTTTCGATGGGTACGTACGAACGGGCGTACTGCGTTTCTCAACGTCTTCGTTGATTTTATGAATACAATACTTGTGGGTTTTCAGCGCTTGGGCGCTTAGCATTTTCCTTTCACAAATATCACATTTGTAAGTTGGACGCCGCAGCTTTAACTTCGCGGGAGCCTTCGCACCCATTACTAATGTTACATTAGTTAGTTTTAATTGAGTGAAATTAAATATTTTTGTAAAAAGCTTCAAACGCGGCGTAACAATTTCACTAAGTGACGCGCGTTCAATTTAATCTTCTTCTTCTTTAATTCCTGACAGTGACAGGACAGTTGAATGACTTTGACAATAAGGTCAATCAAAATAAAATTGAGGATTTTAAGTCGCCGATGTAAAATTAATCCAAGAAGCAAAACAGAAACAATTTGCACTAAAAATATTGCTCTTGAGTTATTGAGGATCTAAGGCTGCGATTACACTATCATATAAATATGATCATACGTCTAGGAGTCAAATATTATCATATTTACATCATATACCTACCATTATTATCAGTGTAATTGCAGCCTTATAAATAGCCTACTAGATTCCTAACAATATTTTTCGGAATAAGTTGAAGCCGGGACGGGACGGAATATTGCAGAAAAATTAACTTGGGTAATGTCAAAAATAATCTTCGGCTGAAGAGTGATCGCCAAAATGTCAAAAGAAAGTTTTTATTTTTTGGTCTGTTTGGCGGGAATTGATAAAGTCGGTATAAGGTTAACAAGGGGAATATAATATTGCCATAAATATTTATTCAAATTAATAAATGATTACCATTTATTTACTCTTTTATTTGCATCTATAGGAATTGTTCAAACCTATGCACAATGCAGTCGATGAGTCAACCGTGTTACGGACTTTACCATGTATTTTTTTTTGTCGAGATTAAATTAATTAAGAAACTCATTATTCTGTTCTAGTCTTTCCTCTAGTACATTTTACTCTGGTGTTATATCCAATGAGCGAATATCAATCAATCTTATTACTGAATCCTAATTATGTTCGCTATGTATTTGTTATGGTCAATATAATAAATTGGGCATTATTCATACTGACCGACCCTTGAGCAATATAATCATGTAGGTAAAAGATGGGTGTGCTTTGGTTAGGTTTGGGCTTTGAGTATAAATCGATCGATTTATACTCAAAGGGTTTGGGTTTTCTTATGTCCTGTCACCGGAAATGGGAGCTACGCGAAGCGCGGCTGGGTCAACATAGATGATGATGTGCTGACTGACAAGGATGCTTAATCTATAATATAGAAATGAATCGCTGAACCGATTTCGCTAATCCTTTTCTTAGAATATTCCTTAAAGTACAAGGATGGTTCTAAGGCAGAAAAAAGATTTAAAAATTTGCCTGAAAAAGTAAAAATATATGCCATACAAACGGTTTGTTATAATTAACTAATTAAGTCAATTTGAACCTAACAATAAAGTTCAAGTGTTACTGGAGAGGTTCCGGGAAAGCAAAAAAAAGTATATTACACTTTGGGATTTGTGTCTTTATTTATTTACAATGTGACTGGTCTACAATATGAAATCTCGGAAATAATTGAACTTATGTAATAAATTCACTTTGCACTATCAAGCCGCATTTTCACTAAACGACATGTCGCAGATACTTATCGCTCGACATTCACGTAGTTGTCTCTGCAAAAGTTCTGGGGCAATGTCCCGTCCCGCGACATATGACTCGTTTACATTGGCTAGTCGTGATCAGTATGTCGCCCGAGGAAGTAGTGTTCAAAACACAATGCGGCACACGTTTTCACCACTCAAAGTCTGTCCGGCGACCAAAGAGTAAAGTAGCCGGCGACTGTCGAGGGACACGAAAGTCGCGCGAGTCGACGCTCGCAAAGCATCGACTAGCGACAAGTTGCGCGACCCGTAAATGTCCCAAGCGACGTCGGGCGACATCGCGCGGGACACGTAAATTTCGTGTCGAGCGACAGAGTCGCACGACAAATGTCCTCTAATGAAAATGCGTTTTCATGTACTTTATTGTTTCTGTAAAGTATTAAGTACAACTGCCATAATTAACAAAGAAACAATACATCATTATAAATTAGGGGTGCCAACCCTAATGGTAGCCCCCTTTTATGGTTGCCACCCAAATCTTAAATTTATTCTGTATCTTGCTAGTTTCTTCTCATTTAATTCATTGGAAGTTCCATGGCAGCAATCATTTTCTAAAGCTGTGAATATTGCAAGATAATTTTATTATCACTTTGAGCTATACACCATATACAGACAAAAGAAACTTTAAATCTAGCAGTTTTATGACAATGCTTCCCAAAACGCATGATATTTTTATTTCTATTAAACTTTAAATAGCTTTAAGTTAAAAGTTAACAGATTAGCAAGTTGAAGTGGCAGTAGGCAGAGCTACAGTGGCAGTAGGAAGGGACCACATACCGGCAAGCGCAGCGTAGGACGTCCACCCACAAGTCATTAAGACCATAGGATCGCGCTGGATGCAAGCCGCTTCCAACCAGTCTTATTGGGGATCTAGAGGAGAGGCTATGTCCAGCAGTGGACTTGCAATGGCTGAGATGTAGATGAAGTTAAAAGTAACAAAATGTCGGTTGGACCTATTCTACATAACATGGTCCAATTATACTCTTCATTCCTCTATGGTTGCCTGAACACTCCATAGTTTTATTTCATCTTCACAAGCAGTCAATAGACAATTCTCAGTTGGATGGTGACTCAAAGTAACCACTGGTTTATTCAACGTATGTACCAGCTTCTGTGTACAACTGCTGCTTATTAGATCGTAATAAAATATCTCTCCAGTGGCCGAACCAGAAATTATATGACTATCTTTTTCGCTAACAGCATTTTGCAATAAATAATCTTTACTTTCATGGCCTGAAAAAGTGTTTAGTAATTCTCCTGAGTCTTTGTCGAATAGTTTTATTGTGCCATCAGAACAACTCAGTACGTAGCATTGACCATCATGAGTCATGCTTCCATATGTAATAACTTGACCAATGTAGTCAGAAATCATTTTCCCCACTCTAATATCATATAATCGTACATGGCAATCAACTGAACAAGTCAGCACCTCATGATTAGTTATCTGTATTGAAGTTATTGTATCTTTTGCATCTTTTAAAACTTGTACAGGTTCTTGTCTACGGCTAACGACATCCCAAAAAGCAACACTGTTGTCTATGGACCCAGACACAGCCATAGTTGATTCTTCATTGAATTTTATGCAAGTTACTGAGCCCGCATGACCGCGATATCGCCGAGTAGGCTGGCCCGTCGTAACGTCCCATAGAATGACTGATTTATCAGCACTTCCTGATATAATCTGACTACTGTCGCATGATCCAGCGGCGTCTAAAACCTCATTTGCATGGCCTCCGTATGTTTTAAGTAAAAGCTGCCGATGTGGGTTCCATAATTTAATTTTTTTATCAGCTCCACACGTAAGACAGTACGTGCCGTCCACATTGAATTTTACAGCTCTAACAACTTGCTGTTTGCATTTTATGGTAGCTGTTGTTGTTAAATCACTCATCATTAATGTTTACAACTATTGTTTGTAACTTATTTGCACTTAACCCCCAATAACCTCTTTGCACATTCACTTTAACATAAAATATTTAAATGTAATTTGTAAGGATGGAAGTTACATCCTTCTGATCTGTTTTGATCTTCTATTGAATTGAATAGCTGAGCTGAAAAATATGGTTGGGCTCAACTTTCGAGA
The DNA here is from genome assembly GCA_937001555.2 of Hypsopygia costalis. Taxonomy (NCBI): domain Eukaryota; kingdom Metazoa; phylum Arthropoda; class Insecta; order Lepidoptera; family Pyralidae; genus Hypsopygia; species Hypsopygia costalis. Next base: position 6,419,523 of record OW443355.2, read on the forward strand.
TCAACAAAGTGAAAAACAAAACAAACAAAATCAAATTTGTAAATTTTGCAATTCAGAAACTGTCAATCAGTTGACAGTTTGATCGCTGTCACTGTCATATAGATTGGTCTCAAGATTTTCTTTGTTTCATTGGGCAATCAGTCTTCAATTGCAGATTTTTGCCATCATTAAGTTAGTTTGTATAATTTAATTTCTCATCCTGCCAGTTTCAGAGATAGATATGTTACAAAGTACGGAGAAGATACGGTCGAGGTTCCTTAACTTGCGAGATCGATTAAGACTGGCCCGCGCAACGACACTATCGAGCTCCTCTCGATCGCTACACCTGTTTATTAAACTGCTGTGAATGGCTCACATCAGACACAAAATACTCAACTGAACTTTTAAATGGTAACACGATTTATTTCTTTTTATTTAATCATAACTATTTGCTTTTTAATTACAAAATTAATTTATATTTTCCAGTTTTAATAATGAAGTATCTTCTATAAAATAAAAAAAATGTTATTTGAAACACATAATTTATTTATAATAACAACATAAACACATAGACTCTGCACTTATAATATAATAATTGACAATCAACAGCTAGACACTAGAATAGTAGGTAAAAAAATATTCTAAAATTGGCATTATTGATTCCATTCATTATTATTAAGAATGCCACCTTGCCAAGCTTGACCCCAGAAGGCCAATTCTCGTAATTTTTCTACGAACGCAGATTGAAAGTTGACCGAATCGAGATTGAATTGTGAATTTACTAAAATTATATACTTGATTTCATTAATTAATTATTATCAATTCTTGTTGTTGGCAAAGTAACATTCTTAGTTTGTTTAATTTTCACTCATTATTTCGATACAATCCCGCTTAAATTTAATTTTGTAGTTACATATTGTGTTACGAGAATACCAAATGTGACATTTGTGAGATCGAGACTGGATCGAAACTGAATTTTGACTATATTTTAATGACGAGAATTGCCCCTCTGGTGATCTATGGGTCTATATGTAGAGTGTATATATTACAGTCAATGTAATAAATTAGTCATTATTTATAATGGCTGGCCAAAGTAATAAATTGTCAATTATTAATAATTAAGCTTACTTGGCACCACATCATTATTCATCTAGGTTGACGGAGCTCTGCGAATCCGGTGACAGGACACAAGAAAACCCTAACCTAACCAAAAATCAACTCAAATCTAACCAAAACATGATTTATCATATTCACCAAGTATTAGTACGAATAATAACTAATTTATTATATTGACATATGTATATATAATCATTGAATGTCCAATTTTATGACATTGATCCCATATTTTCACTATACAACCACGATATTACAATTAGACTTTTTATGGACTATAAAAACCCGCGCGAGATTTTATTCAGGCTCACAATCACAATAATTGAAAATAAACATATTTATTAGTGAAATATTACCTACAATATGTAAAGTAAGTATACATTTTTTTTCTTTACAAATACAAAATATTTTTATTGTAAACAATAGGTTTTTTACAGATGTTACAAGATATAACGTCTTACTTCACAGCGCGAGGTACCTACTTTGTTAACTTGTATGGGTTGAATGTATGTGTCTATAGGTCGCGCAGTATTTTATGATCGCTGGACGTAGTGGTGGGGGTAAGTTCGCGCATACGCACTTACTATTAAAAATGCTCTTCTGCGCATTCAAGGTCAGCGCTCTTAAAATACTGCGCGACCTGTACATCCAGCGGGATCCCATATCGGGGAGATTTACGACTGATGCAGAGAATTAATTCTGGATTTGTTCTACTGAATTATGCTGAAAACAGAATTTGTTCCGTATAACAAACGGAAATATAAATATGACGCCGAAGAATGTTCGTACGTTATATTTTGGCGTCATAAAGATATGATATTTCATAGATAACAGATCGGTAGAATATCTAATAGGAGTTAAGATAATAATTGTTCGTATAAACCTTTACAAATTAATTAGTATATAAGCTCGTGATTTTATCAATAAATTGTCATTCGTAGACTGGATATCTCATGTACAGTGCCACAAACTTATCTGGCCCGGTGGCGGGGGCGGTACGATCGACTTAAGTGTTGCCATTTAACGAAATGCCGCCTGTATTAGAGGAAACATTAAAATCAAAGAAATATATACACTGTTATAATAAAAGCATTGATATACTGATTAGTTGTGATGTGTGGTGTTTCAATTAAATATCAATTTACTTCTATTTTTTTGTTGATTAGTTTTAAAAATGCACCACGTTAAGTCGCGATCATAGCTATTATATAATATTAGAATTATAATATTGCACAGAAACAACTCGTTGACAATTTTTTTATTGTATGTATAAAAAAAGATATTTAAATATTTAAAAAAATATACCTCAATGGAATGTGTATACGTGGTAAATAAATAAAATGTACCTGGCAATACTAACATTTCAAGATGGCGGCTTTAGTTCTAAATTTGGCCACCGGGTCAGATAAGTTTGTGGCACTATATACGTCGTTTCATTTTAACCACGTCAACATGACGTAACGATAAACTTTTCTAACCGACCTCCAGCCTCCAGCCAGCGGGATTTTTAACAAAGTTACGTCTGATGAACTACAAATTGGTCTTAACTTTTAGATCTGTAATTGTTCTGTTCACCAAAACAAAAAACATTCTTCTAACGTTCTTACTTCAGCCACTATCAAGGTGCAAAGGAACCTCCAGTCAGCGGACCTTTTCTCGTTATAAGAAGATTATTTTGTATTCTGCCCACATAGTAGCTTAAAATTCTATATTATTAAACTTTTAAATTATATTATTAAACTAGCGACCCGCCCCGGCTTCGCACGGGTGCAATGCTGATACTAAATGTACTACAGAAGGTCTTTGCGCTTTGTCCTATCCAGTCCTTCCCCAGTTATAAGCACACGCCGCCGGCTCCGCGGCCGGTACCGCCACAGCCGTTATGTCCCTGCATTTTAAATGTGTAATATCTTCTAAACTATTCATTTAAATTACATGCTGTGAAGGGCCATATTGATCTATATTAAATGCGCAATGTATTTAAGGTACTTAATTGGATAAGGATTAATTCTGTATTGCTTAAAATCGCTTCGTAAATAAGGCATTATTTCTTGTAAAAAGCAAAGGATAAAATAACGGTTATTGTGTGTTACCACTAAGAGATAGACATATACCATCGCGAACTTTTTTGTAGACCATTTTAAGGTGAACAATACTGTACTACATTATTTTGATCTATCTCGTTGGGTTCAGCCAGCGTTTGCAATGAAAGAGCAAAAAAATGTGTTTATTTACGACATCACATTAGAAACCTCTAAATTATCAGTGTTTTTCTACTATGTTATGCATATATTATACATATAAACTTTCCAGTTGAATCACTCTATCTATTAAAAAAAACCGCATCATAATCCGTTGCGTAGTTTCAAAGATTTAAGCATACATGGGGACATAGGGACAGAGAAAGCGACTTTGTTTTATACTATGTAGTGATTTAACACAAGAGGTACGAATAGTTAATTTAATCCCGATCCCGATGGGTGTAGACACATGTTGAATATTGCAGGCAACCCTAGGGCATCACACACACACTTGCATGTATACAGACATGGTCTATTTATGTAGTAGTTTTTTGTATGGAGTGGCCGGGGTGTCTTCAGCATAAATAATTATCATGTTCAGAAAATCACTCCATTAGGATTGGAGAGTCAGCATGAGTACCCCTGTAAAAACTAAACGTAAAACGTTGCTTACTTAAGTAATTTTAATTGCGTAGTTTTTTGTTTAAATAAAAAACAATGTTACGTAACGCGTTTTTTAACCCCCCCCCCCCCCCCCCCCTCGCGCCCCTGTAACGCATCGTAACGTTTTACAAGCCCCCCCACCCCCCTAATTGCGTTACGTAATACCACAGAATAAGTAATAGTACTACGTACAGTATGGCCTCTCCCTGCCGCTCTCTCGTGTCGACCTCACCTCCTCTCTGAGACAAATCAGGAACAGTTTGTATGGCGACACACGCACATTCACTTTCTGCACAGACGTCATTGGTTATGTAGTAGTAAACGACGCGACAATTGCATGGAGTGGCCGGGGTGTGATAGTAGTCAGAATTTTTAAGTATTTTATTAAATACTTAAATAAAAATTCTAACTAAAGGGGACGTCCCCTAATAAAAATAATAATGAATAGTAACATGCATTAAGTTAATTTTTTTCTAAATAAAGAAAGTTAAGAAGTTATGTTTATTTTCATTATTAACCTGCTAACTTAGGTATAAAACTTATGTCCAGTTTTGGGTTCAAAAATGAATGGTCAGTGTACTCATGGACCATTTGAGGTGCCCTCATGGAGAACTAATGATCCATTTTTTTATACTACGTCGGGTGGATCAAATGCAGGATTTGATGTGCGATCAGATTAATTTGATGGGCAAATCGGTTTTTTTTTTTTAATATTTTCCATTCAAATTACGGTCTGCATTCTTGAAATACAAACCCGTCGATGTTGTTCGTCAACCAATCACGTTTCTCTCAGGGATAGACGGCCTATCAATATTCTTTTTGCACTTCGCCCCCCAATGTAAATCCGGAAGCTTACATTCATGGACTTCTTATGCGCTCTCTATTGTATATGCGGTCTGTGGTCATATGTTGTCTATGACGTCACTTCCCTTTCGCCTTCACTTTCTTCGAGTGAGTTTCTAAGTGTCGTATTAGATGAATTCGACTCTGTAAAAACATTAATACTGATGAAAAAGACCCACTACACATTACCATACTGTGTTTCCGATACGGGTTTCCCCTCAATTGAAGGGGTTTAGAGCGTACTCCACGCTGCTCAATTGCGGGTTTTTCTGTTGTACAAGCAAACGGCTCACCTGATGTGAAGCGGTTATCGTAGCCATATGCTTGCGAACATAAAATATCGCTCGCGCGCCGCCACCTTCGCTGCCATTGCAGCATTTCCTTCATTTCTGGTGACCTCACTCACTCGCAGGAACACAACAACCCTCAAGGGAATTGTTATTTGGCTGCGGTATTCTGTGAGGTGGAGGTACATTACCCAGATCAGGTAGCTTCCAATTACGCTCCCTACCTCTCTTTTCGCCAGAGCTTCGTTTGTCAGTCAGCGCGTCACCGCGTACAGGTGAAGGCTTTGGTTCAAAGATGTTAATAAACTACTTACACCCCAAAAGTGATTACTAATGTTGATAATAATAGTAGAGAGACAATGTTGATAAATTGACTATGTATACATAATTTCATAACAACAGCTCATCCGAGCACTCCCCGTGATATAATTACATCACTCGTGGCTATTTATATATTGACGAGCTTGATGGTCGAATGGTTAGCAATGGCCACTTTGACTCCGAGGTCGCGGGTTCGATTCCCGCACAAGACAAACATTTGTGTGCATGATCATGTCTGTTTGTCTTGGTCTGGGTGTTTTATATGTATTGTAAGTATGTATTTACAAAAAAAAATGTATTTAAGTACATTTATCACTCGTCTAGTACCCATAACTCAAGCTGTGAGCTTAATTTGGGACTAGATGGCGCTGTGTAAATTGTCCAGAAAATATTTATATTATAATTGCTGATTTATATTGAACGAGACTTTACGTACAACAAAACAATAACAAAACGCACCTTATACGCTCGCTGGCAATGATCGCAATATATGACGTCATATCCTGAGTGGGTCACCATGTGTGACTTGCACTCTCTCTCTGACGCGAATGTCTGAAATAGAAATAATATCAAATGTCAAGCAAATCCAAAAAAATCAAAATCGATAATGAATCGACCTAATAGGCCTTTTCATCATGAAATGGCGGTAATTCAAAAACTTTCGTACTGTTTTAATCAACAATGGCTGTGCAAGGAATATTATCTCCACAAACAAATAAATTACTGGAAAAGCCATCGATGGGACTTCACTTATTTATGATTCAGTTGATGCTCATAATAGGCTATTTGACAATTTCAAAAATTGTATGAATTATTTAACAATATCGTAAAATACACAAAACTATAAAGATCTGCAAACTTCCATTCTAATATCTTTCATCAGACTTATTTTAGGGTCGATGAAAGTTTGGCGGGAAAGTCCATTTTGAACGTATGAAATTCATCATCATCATCATCTCAGCAATTGGAAGTCCACTGCTGGACATAGGCCTCCCCTCTAGATCTCCAATAAGACCGGTTGGAAGCGGCTTGCATCCAGCGCGAGCCTACGGTCTTAATGAAGTCGTCTGTCCACCTTGTGGGTGGACGTCCTACGCTGCGCTTGCCGGTACGTGGTCTCCACTCGAGAACCTTTCGACCCCATCGGTCATCCGTCCTCCGTGCTATGTGCCCTGCCCACTGCCACTTCAACTTGCTAATTATGTAATTATTAAAAAATAATATTGCCATTGGAGAAGCATTAAAAATTACTATAACTTTTATTAAAAAAGAGGAAGTTCTATGTTCGACTGTATATTTTATTTAGAGTATATTCGACAGCGCTGCTCAGAGGGTTGTGTTGTGTTTAAGTGTAAATAATAAATGGCACATACCTTTCTACAGTGCCTGCACGATATCATGTGAGTTTTAGGATGTCTGCTCACTGTGTGCATTCTCCGCAGGGTCACCGTTCTGAACTTCATGCCACATTCTCCACATTTGAATCTAAGAAAGTACAAAATCACTATTGTACAGGTACTAGTTTACAGCGTATTAATAAGCTGCCCGACTGGGGAAGTACCTCCACCTCACAGAAGACCGCAGTCAAATATCAGTATGCTAACCATTCGACCACCGAGCTCGTCAACGCATATGAACGCATTGAGGTCCTTATTTTGTAAATTACGCATATGAACGCATTGAGGTCCTTATTTTGTAAATTACGCATATGAACGCATTGAGGTCCTTATTTTGTAAATTACGCATATGAACACATTGAGGTCCTTATTTTGTAAATTACGCATATGAACGCATTGTGGTCCTTATTTTGTAAATTACGCATATGAACGCATTGAGGTCCTTATTTTGTAAATTACGCATATGAACGCATTGAGGTCCTTATTTTGTAAATTACGCATATGAACGCATTGTGGTCCTTATTTTGTAAATTACGCATATGAACGCATTGAGGTCCTTATTTTGTAAATTACGCATATGAACGCATTGAGGTCCTTATTTTGTAAATTACGCATATGAACGCATTGAGGTCCTTATTTTGTAAATTACGCATATGAACGCATTGAGGTCTTTATTTTGTAAATTACGCATATGAACGCATTGAGGTCCTTATTTTGTAAATTACGCGTATGAACGCATTGTGGTCCTTATTTTGTAAATTACGCATATGAACGCATTGAGGTCCTTATTTTGTAAATTACGCATATGAACACATTGAGGTCCTTATTTTGTAAATTACGCATATGAACGCATTGTGGTCCTTATTTTGTAAATTACGCATATGAACGCATTGAGGTCTTTATTTTGTAAATTACGCATATGAACGCATTGAGGTCCTTATTTTGTAAATTACGTGACATACATTCTAATTGATTCTTCATTCTACCCTAGTAATATTTACACTTGAAATAAATTAATTTTTGGGGTGTAAGTGGTTCATCAACATCTTTGAACCAAAGCCATCTTCACCTGCACGCAGTACACCCTGCTGACTGATAAACGAAGCTCTGGAGAAAAGAGAGGTAGGGAGCGTAATTGTAAGCTACCCGGCTGGGGAATGTACCTCCACCTCACATAATACCGCAGCCAAATAACGGTTCCATTGAGGGTTGTTGTGTTCCTGCGAGTGAGTGAGGTCACCAGAAAGGAAGGAGATGTTGCGATGGCAGCGGAGTGGCGGCGCGCGAGCGATATTTTATGTTGCGAGCGTTAATATGGCTACGGAAATCGCTTCACATCAGGCGGGCCGTATGCTTGTCTGCCACCCGACGTAGTATAAAAAAGGATCGTTAGTTGTCCATGAGGGCACCTCAAATGGTCCATGAGTACACTGACCATTCATTTTTGAACCCAAAACGGGACGTAAGTTTTATACCTAAGTTAGCAGGTTAACAATGAAAATAAACATAACTTCTTAACTTTCTTTATTTAGAAAAAGTGTAACTTAATGCATGTTACTATTCATTATTATTTTTATTAGAGACGTCCAAGTATTACGTAACGCAATTTGGTGGGAGGGGGGGAGGGGCTCTTGTAAAACATCGACGGTCCCTACGTATAAAGCGACATGTCATTTCAGACATGTCTGCTTATACTACGATATAGTAATTCAAGAATATTATTATTGGACAAATGAGTTAATTTCTTACTTTTTGATTATATACAATCAAAAGAAATAAAAAATAAAAATGTAAATGTTTTTTACGGGCAATCTATAGCAATTTATGCAATAAAAAAAATTGCCTTTTTGACATGTCGCTTTATACGTAGGGACCGTCGACATACACATCTCATATACACATATACAATACAATACAATATTCTTTATTGCACCAAATAAAAGATTTTACAGAGGTATTAAGGTAATAAGAGTACAAAAGGCGGTCTTATCGCTAAGCGATCTCTTCCAGACAACCTTAAGGTAGAGGAAACGAGAATGATAGTAAGCAAGTAGGAGGCGCATAAACTACATAAACGTACCTACATACACACATACATACATATACACTATACCACATAAACAATACACATATATCATATAAACAATAAATATACAATATATAACTATAGTGTATAAAAATATTACATAATAGTAGTTTATGAAACTGTTGCTTAATAAGGGTTATTAAAATACGAGTGTGAGTTTATAACACGAGCCGAAGGCGAGTGTTATAATAATACCACACGAGTATTTTAATACCTAATTATGTGCAGTTTCATACACTACTTTATCTAATCTCATGAAATATATGATAATAATATTTTAAATACAACCATGAAGTTGATCTATCAGCTATAATTCTTACATAAAAATCCATTTGCAGATCGAGCATGCGTAGTGCGCATGCGCGACGCGCCGCGCGGCGCCGCGTTCACAGATTATGTAGAAAAAAATTGCATAGTTGCAATGTATTTGCATTGCAACCTGTTTAAAATACCTGTATCCAGGGATGAAGCTGTATCGAAATGGTAAAAAAGTTATTTTACGATACAGTTGTCCCTAGAAGAGCTGTATCGAAAAATAACTTTTTAAATTTATTTTGACAGCTTGTGCGTAAAGACTGTCATTATGATACTGTGTTTAGTTTTTTAATGTGTAAATTTCAGTATGAGATTAGATAAAATAAATAACAAGCGACAGACCTGAGAATAAAGGAAAATAAGAAAAGTTACACAGGGACAAGTGAGAGATAGTGAGCTTTCACAAGATTTTTAAAAGCGGACAGAGTTTGTGCACTACGAATGGTTAATGGCAGAGCATTCCAGAGACGCACAGCCTGAACCGAAAAGGACTTAGTGTAATACTGGGAAGAGTGTGATGGCGTAATGAGGCGAAGAGATAGAGTATGACGCAAGGCACGACCCTGCACCCCAGTGTGAAATAAGAAGCGCTCTTTTAGATATTGAGGAGTTAAGGGATTAAATAAGATGGAATAAAGAAGGAATAGGATATGACTGTTACGGCGAAGTCTAATAGGAAGCCATCTGAGCTGACAACCAAATATGAACCGGATGCAAAGATTTTGAAGGCGCTCAAGTTTATTCAATTGCTCCTCGGTGAGATCGAGGTAACAAGAGTCGGCGTAATCAAGAATAGGGAGAAGCAAGGACTGTGCAAGCGCAATTTTGGTGTCCAACGGCAGAAAGTACTGTAGTCTTCTAAGAGAACCAATGGACGCGAATATCTTTTTACTAACAGCGGCAAGTTGAGCAGTCCAAGTAAAAGATTTGTCAAAAATGATACCAAGATTTCTCACGCTATCGCTGTAGCAAACAACAGTCCCATTAAAAATTACAGAAGGGAAATTAGGCCAGTCAATTTTGGATATCAACCGGGAACTACCTATGATAATGGCCTGTGTTTTTAATGGATTGACAACTAGACCGTGGTAATTATTCCATTCAGATATACGAGAAAGATCTTCATTAATAATGGAAATAGTACTTGATAGATCGTCAAAAGAAGCATGTGTGTAAATTTGTAAATCATCTGCATACAGGTGGTAAGAGGAGCGAAGTTTAGCAGTAATTGAATTAATAAATAGAGCGAATAAAAGTGGAGATAACACGCCACCCTGAGGTACGCCCGCAGTTATGGGACACCAAGAAGATAATGAATCCTCGATACGCACTCGCTGCTGACGCCCATGCAGGTAAGAATGAAACCACTCAATTGCAGTTGGAGATATATTGAGAGAACGCAATTGGCCCAACAGTAAATCAAAATCAACTGTGTTGAATGCATTGCTGAAATCCAGCAGAGTCAAAACCGTCAGATGTGAATGATCCATAGCAACACGAATGTCATCGGAAATTTTCAATAGAGCAGTAGTCGTGCTATGACCGGGACGGAAACCGGATTGCAATGGATTGAGGATGTTATTATGGTTAAGAAACTTGTTTAACTGTTGATGAACAAGTCGCTCTAGGACTTTTGAAAGGAAAGGAAGAATGGAAATGGGACGATAGTCGGAAAAGGATGAAGGATGGGATTTTTTAGGTAAAGGGATGATAAACGCATTTTTCCAGGACGTAGGAAAGATACCTGTAGCAATAGAATTATTGAGGATTAAGGTGAAGGTTGGAAGGATGATATCAAGGATTGGTAAGATCATTGCACGACTAATACTATCATCACCCACGGAATTTGACACAACTGAATGTATGTTCTTCCCAACATCACAATCGGTGAATTGAGTAAAGAAAAATGGGGGATAATCAGCAGTTGGAAGTGATGAAAGATAATCAAGAGTTTTAGTTTTTGTGCTGTCATCAAATGTAGCAGAAGAGGAAAAATGCCTATTTAGGTTATCGATATCAACATTATTAAAATGATTATTAAGTTTCTTCACAACTCCTATCGACTTAAGAAATTTCCATACCTTTGCAGGATCACCGTTCTCAACCGATTTATGAATGTGGCGTCTTTGTGCGTCCCTACACATTCTGTTGCAGATGTTACGCGCGCGAACATAACTATCTCGATATCTGTCTGGATCCATTTTGTATTTACATTTGGCACGATTTTTCTTGGTAATGAAGCTCCGAATCTCATCTGTTAACCAAGGTGCCGGTAGGTGTTTCATTCGAACTGGATGTACAGGTGCGTGCTTGTCATAAAGATTCAGCAGCTTAGCATTAAACCGTTCAACTTGCTCATTAGCATTCGAGGCCGACTCAATTTCCGACCAGTCAGTATTACGTGCATCATTACGCAGCTGGTCGATATTCATGCCACCAAAATTACGCTGCAAAAGGATTTTAGGTCTGGCTTTGGGAGTTCGGACTTTATAGGAAAGGAAAAGAAGGTCATGGAAAGAGAATGCTTCTGCAGAACATTGTCCATGCTTAGCGACATGATCAGGAGAAGAGACCAGGATAAGATCAAGAAGTGTCGGCCTGCAACTGGGGAAAAAATGCGTTGCTTCTAGAGGGAGAATAGATAAGTTGCAGGCGTTAGTGAGCTCTTTAAGTGACTTCGAGCGGTGGTCATTTTTCAAGAGACAGGTATTGAAGTCACCTAACAGTATGGTGTGATCAGCAGAAGGCATAGTGTCTTCGAGAAGCTTTTCCAGGGTGGAGAAATAATTAACTGTGGAGGAGGGACTGTATAGACATACACATACACATATACACATTCATACTTACGGATACAGATATACACATACACATTCATACTTACGGTTTGGACATAGCGCCGTGCACGCTACTCAGCCGCACGTGTATACGGTACGCGTGCCACGTTAAGAAGTGCAGATCGCACGTCGCGCAGTAAGCGTGCATATGCATATGTTTTTTGTATGACATATAATGTTCGAACGATATGTTACATTTTTCACAATGAAGCGATGTTTTCTTATGGACAATTCTGCAAGAAGAAATATAGTTATATATCATACCTGGTGCTCTAAAATACAAGCCACGGCTTAGTTTAGGCTCCAGATCTCTCACAGATTGCATTTATTTTGTATTCTTAACAAAGAACTGTATATATATCTTTCTGTAATTTGTGGAGATGAATAAACATTCTTTTTTTGATTATCATCATCATCATCATCAGCCCCCTAGCCAAGTGTAATTCGTAGCGACGAACGTTAGATAGATCACGTAACATTCGTCAATTCTCATACTAAAATGTTCGATTTTGACAAATGTCACGTGATCTGTCTAACGTTCGTTACGCTACGAATTACACTTGGCTTGGAGGGCAGATCATTTTAGTCTCCACAACGAGAGAGACGGAGAAGGAGGATTTGGCCTACACTCCCCACGCTGGCCAGACGGGTTGGGGAGGCCTGATCGATGTTTTATAATGTATTTCCCTTAGTCGCCTTGTACGACATCCACGGGAAGAGACGGAGTGATTCTATTCTAGTCTGCCCAGTATGGCCACTCCCTGCCGCTCTCTCGTGTCGACCTCACCTCCCATCTGACACAAATCAGGAACAGTTTGTATGGCGCCGCACGCACACACGCTCATTCGCACGCTGCACAGACGTCATTGTTTATGTAGTAGGAAATAGTGATGTAACAAATGTCAATTTCTAGACATTCGCGAATGCGAATATCTGTCGTGGATATTCGCGAATGCGAATATCTGCCGTCGATATTCGCGAATGCGAATACGAATATTGACTTTTGAATTTGGCGCCATTTGTCTATGGCTTTATTTTGACAGCTTATTTGGTGCGCGAGTTACACGCACACATTTGTAATTATTTGCATCTACTCGTATTTCCGAGGATTGTCGAGCCGATCCGAAGAAGGCCGATTGCTGTTTGATCCGAAGAAGACGAGTGATGTTTATTGTTTAGTTAACAAAAAGTCCTAACAGAAGATAAGGTTTTGAAATAAATATATAAGAAGTTGATACTTATTTCTCTATTAATTTACCTTTTTGTAATTGAAAATCTTAATTATTTTTAAGACGTTCATATTCGCAAAACATTCGCATAAAATTGCGAATGCGTATATTCGTTACATCACTAGTAGGAAATGATGACATTTGTATGGAGTGGCCAGGGTGTGTATAGCACTGTAGTATAAATATAACTTACGACATATGTTTCTCACGACTGGCCGCCCTCATGAAAATAACTCCACAGTCCTTACATGGAAACTTGCCGTGCCTCTGTCTGTGCATCTTCAGCTTAGGGAAGAAGCTGAAAAATATACATAGTATACTCATTTAAATCAGGTATGGTGTAGGGGGGGGGGGGGGGGGGGGGGAGGTGTAAGAGGTTCTTCAACATGTTTGAACCAAAGCCAACCTCACCTGATCATGGTAGACTGACAAACAAGGCTCTGGCGAAAAGAGAGGTGCCCGACAGGGACCTCGACCTCACAGAATACCACAGTTTAACAACAATGGGGATGTTGTATTTTTTTCTGACACCAGATGTCGCTAGGTAGGCGCTGGGTCCAGATTGTCAAATTGTACTGAATTTTTTGACAGTGAAATTTCAAGACGTCAAGACAAACGAAGAAGTCAACAAGACATTTGAATTCGAACAACGCGTTACCTAATTTTTTTGTAACATTGTTTTTTATTTCAGTTAAATGTTAAATAACTACGGAATTAAAATTACTTAAGTTGGCAACCTTTTACGTTTAAATTTTACGGAGGTCTCATGCTGACTCTCCAGCGCAACTGTGCCAAAAAATGTCAACAAATTTTAGCGACTTCCGGCACTTTTTTCGCAACATAACAATAGGCATCTGAACCATTTCTTTTTTCGATTTGTTATTTAAAGACGTCACAATAATGTAACTATAGGTGAAAGAATTACTTCGATAGCATAAAAACTTCTCGAGATATGATAACTTGAAGATCACAATTTTGAACTATCCCGAAAACGCTCCATACAAAAGGCTACAGCATTATAACGTCACGATACGCTATTTTATATGCATTAAATCAGAAATTAGTACGACAGCTATGTTAAATATTGCGTTTATGTAACTAGTACCGTAACAAAAGATATAGTATTTTTTATTGTTTCTACAATGGTAATATTTTTTTTTTATAATTTGGGGTACACCGCAAATTATAAAAAAAAAATATTACCATCAATATCATTTTTGAACGAAAGCCAACTTCACCTGCACGCGCGCACCCTGCTGACTGACAAACGAAGCTCTGGCGAAAAGAGAGGTAGGGAGAGGGGAGAGAATCAATTCCATAATTTTCATCCATTTTTAAAGTAACTGGTTTTGAAAAATAATAATGATTATTTAATTGCCGTGTCTATTATTAAATTGCGCTCGACAATCAAGCGAGAAAATGTGAAGTAGGTAAACAAACTTAATACCGCCGCGTCCAAAAATTCTTCAGCGCCGTACAGAGAGCGGCGCTTACGCATCATTGACGCGATTCTCGCTCTTCAGTATTAATATTTGCCTATCGTAGCCATTGGCGCGTCTTTTTGATAAGAAAGCGCCACAGAGCTCAGAAACTATTAGAATTGTTAGGAAAACAAAAAAGTGTTCATATCTCCGAGAAAGTTTTTTTTTCGGAATTATTACTTAGATATATCAATTTATAATAATAAAACTCAGTTGGGGTGTTTGAGGTTTTGCGTACTTGGAGTTACACGTTATTATATATAGAAAATCAGTATGACGACGTCGAATGTAAATACTTACTCTGTGGTAAAATTGCAGAAGCGACATCTGTACTTGGTTTGCTCCCCGTTGGCTTTGTGTTCTCTCATGTGGCTCCAAGCTATGTTGAAGTACGCGAACCTTTTGTTACATTCTCTACAATCATATCTGAAATAGTGTACTTATAGAATAAATAAATGACGAGCTCGGTGGTCGAATGATTAGCAATGGCCAATTTGACTCCGAGATTGCAGGTTCGATCCCCGCACAAAACAAATATTTAAATAAATAAATAAATATTGCCAGACAAATTACACAGCGCCATCTAGCCCCAAAGTAAGCGAAGCTTGTGTTATGGGTGCTAGACGACTGATAAACATACGTAAATACATTTTTTTTTGTAAATATATACTTATGATACATAGAAAATACCCAGACTAAGACAAACAGACATGTTCATGCACACAAATGTTTGTCCTATGTGGGAATCGAACCCACGAGCGTTGGTATCGAAACCGCGTCATTGACCGCTACGTCACCGAGCTCATCATATTTGTGTGCATGCACATGTCTGTTTGTCTTGGTCTGGGTGTTTTCTGTGTATTCTATGTATAATACGTATATATTTACAAAAAATAAATGAATTTAAGTATTATATCAGTTATCTAGTACCCATAATGCAAGCTTTGCGCTTAATTTGGGCTATTAGGCACATTGGTAACCATTCGACCACCAAGCTCGTCTATATGCTTGAAGGCAGGACGTATGCTTGTCTGCCACCCGACGTAGTATTAAAATAAACGATGAAGACGCCTTTATTCATACCTGGTATAATGTCTAAGCGCGTGAGCATTCGCATTGGCGGGTGACAACACTTGAAGGCATACCTCACATGTGATTATTGTGCTTGTTGCATCCTAGAAAAGAAAATTTGGTAAATAAATATAGTTTAAAAAAAATAAAAAACACGCATTTATATTTATTTCAGACAGAATCCACAAATTTTGTTATGTGATTTAGTAACAAACATTTCTGGCCTTAGACTACATTAGTACTGTTAGTACAGATTTTAGTTGGTAACTATATTTTTTTTAATGAAGAATGTTAACTAATTTTGATTATTAGCACTCCATATTCTCTGTCAAAAATAAAAAACGGCATATCCCTGAAGCAGGGCGATGAAATTATTATGATGATGGCAAAAATAATCTTCGACTGAAGATTGATTGCCAAAACGAAACAAAGAAGAAGTTTCTACTTCTTCTTTGTCAAGAAGTAGAAATTTCTTCTTCGTTTCGTTTTGGCAATCAATCTTGTTGGCAAATACTTTTGATTCTTACCGTTGAATGTTTTCTTGCGACATGGTCCTGTAAGTTCTCCTTATAAAAGAACCCAATAATACAACTCTCACACTTGTATGGGTGTTTGAGGTACGCTTGTGACTGTGCTTCCAGCGACCTCTCTCGCATTAATTCCTCTTTGGTTAGTTTTATTGTTTTTATTTTTGACGACCATTGATTAGACCATGTAACTGTGAAAAATATTTTGACAAAATAATAATTTCGGCATGTCCCTGAAGACGGGAATAAGATAAAGACAATACAAAGACGGGCTCTAAAAGACATTGAATCCATAGCCGTAAAACCATTTATTTGCTCATTTCACATGGCTAACTCAGTAAAATTTCGTGAGTCAGCTCTGTAGCGCTAGCTCAGCTTACTGCGCCGGCTCACCGAGTTAACCCAAAACTTCGATCTTGTTGCGCGATGGAAACAAGATCGAAGGCAAGCGCCTTCGTGTTTCCATCGGCCGCCAAGTGAGCTGCGTAGCGGCGCACGCTCTGCTCGCCGCGCACTGCGCCAAGGGTCGCCACATACCTGTGTGCGCCGCATTGCGCTCTTAACATTAAATAGTGCACAGCTGTGCATCATGCGCACTGTGTTGGCTTGTTGACTCGGCGAGTGAGATAATTAATGAGAACGAGAGGTATCGGGGATATTGATAATTGCATTGAATTGCATTGTAGCAACACATTGTGAAAGAGTGTCAATTCAACAGTAAACTATGTTTACGCAATGGCGCGACGTAGCGCTGTGTTACTCATGACTACTTACTCTTCCGTCCGTTGCGCATATTATCTGTCAGTAGAAATTCTCTACTGGATTTAAGAGTACCTAAGTAGCCTGCATGCAGGTGACAGGGGAGTAAGACCTGCTAACTTTCCGCTTGCGTGCTCGGTTGGTTTACCGAGCGCAAGAGCAGTGCGGGTAAAGGTCCTCTCGTCTGGTTGGTTTACTGGACGGGAGACTTGTTATCCTGTGATATAACTGGAAGGTTGGCACATAGGGGCGCACTAGCAGTTAGGTATAGGGTACGTGTCAGTAGAAATTGACCCTATGTGATGTTTTTTGCTACTTTATGCTTTTACATGTAGTGACTTACCTTGCACAGACTCATCTGCAGGCGGCACTTCTATCTCGATCATCTCAGTCTTCACACGTACTTGTTCAGTCTTAGACATCTCATCCGAACTCCTTTTAGACACATTTGTGACCGTTCCCAAAACGTTCATAACAGTACTTAATATCTGCTGCCCTGATATACTATTGTGATTGATACCCATATTTGAACTCTGTACGTCATCAAGTATGTTCAAAGCTGTCCGTATGTTTTTTAATCTTCTACTTTCTTCTTGCGTACTGTTTGTAGTTGATGGATCTGTTTCTTGGGAGTATGCCGGTGTTAATGACACGTTAACTGTCTTCTTCGTTTGTAAGTTTGATGTGTTGTTAGTGTTAATTTTTGTGATGTCAAAATACTGGAAGAGAATTTGAATAAATAAACATTCCCGAACAAATTGCACACTGCCATCTATTCTCAAACTAAGCAAAGCTTGTACTATGGGTACTAGATAACTGATATTATAATTAAATACACTATTAATTTTTTTTTGTAAATACATACATATTTTTTTATGATTAATTTATTATATATTGTTATTATGTCATTTATCTTTATTTTATTATTGTTTAAATTTACTTTCATTTATTTTAATTGTATTAAATTATGAATTTTAGTTTAATTATAAATTTTGTAGTGTACCACATAAGGCCCCATTCGCACGAGACTTTAAAAAACGTTGCGTTAAAACTCGGCGTTGGCGCTTTTATAACTTTCTCGATGTGATTGTTCATACGAACGCTTTAAAATCACTCTTGTTTCATTTCTCGCTTCAGTAAGACGTGGAAATGGTTTCTGCTAAAGTACTAGCAATAGCGATTTGTGTTGCTAGAAGAAGAAAAAGAAAGCAAAAGGCATTTTGGATTCATCCTCTGAATGAGCTGAGATACTTAGAAGGACAGTTTGTGAGACTGTACGAAGAATTGAGGCAATACCCCGATAAAATTTTTAGTTATTTTCAAATGTCTATTAGTGAACTGTAATAGACATTCGAAAATGAACTGCCTCGAATAACACTTCAAGATACTAACATGCGTTTGGCGATACCACCTGTATAACGACTAGATGTTTCACTGAGGTCAGTAAAACAATAATTGTACTAACAAAATCATTTTTATTTATTAAAAACTTAAGTATTTTATCTTAATCATAATATTTTTTTAACAATCATCTGGAGACATGTAAATTTCTTCTCTAACTCCGCTCTGCTAACATAAACACAAAAGAAACACGTCCGACTGTCGAGCTAGCGCGCGGCGCACTGAATGAAGCGCTGGCGTTGTTTTACCGCTCGTGTGAATAATAATTCGAAGTTTCATATAATCTATTCCCTTTAACGCCTAACGCCCAGCGCTCAAAATGCAACACTGCTCGATAAAAAAGCGTCGCGTTTTAAAAGCGCTGTCGTATGAACATATACTTGAAAATGCATTTGTTCTATTTGAACGCTTTTTTAACGGGCGTTAAAAAAGCTCCCGTGCGAATGAGGCCTAAGGCCACATTCGCACGAGCCTTTAAAAAACGTTGCGTTAAAACTCGGCGTTGGCGCTTTTATAACGTTCTCGATGTGACTGTTCATACGAACGCTTTAAAATCACTCGTGTTTCATTTCTCGCTTCAGTAAGACGTGGAAATGGTTTATGCTATAGTACTAGCAATAGCGATTTGTGTTGCTAGAAGACGAAAAAGAAAGCAAAAGGCATTTGGGGTTCATACTCTGAATGAACTGAGATACATAAATGAACAGTTTGTGAGACTGTATGAACAATTGAGGCAATACCCCGATAATTTTTTTAGTTATTTTCGAATGTCTATTACATGGGCCTCGATTAACACTTCAAGATACCAACATACGTTTGGCGATACCACCTGTATAACGACTAGCTGTTTCACTGAGACTAAAACAATAAATGTAAACTTACAAAATCATTTTTATTTATTAAAACTTAAGTATTTTAACTAAATCATAATAAATTTTTAACAATCATCGGGAGACATGTAAATTTCTTCTCTAACTCCGCTCTGCTAACATAAACACAAAAGAAACACGTCCGACTGTCGAGCTAGCGCGCGGCGCACTGAGTGAAGCGATGGCGTTATTTTACCGCTCGTGTGAATAATAATACGAAGTTTCATATGATCTATTCCCTTTAACGCCTAACGCCCAGCGCTCAAAATGCAACATTGCTCGATAAAAAAGCGTCGCGTTTTAAAAGCGCTGTCGTATGAACATATACTTGAAAATGCATTTGTTCTATTTGAACGCTTTTTTAACGGGCGTTAAAAAAGCTCCCGTGCGAATGAGGCCTAAATGTTTTGGTTGATACTGTAAATTTATGTGTGAGTTTGATAAATAAATAATAATAATACATAGAAAACACTCAGACCAAGAGAAGCAGACATGTTCATGCACAATATTTGTCTCAGAGTGAAAGTAGCCATTGGTATCCATTTGACCACCAAGCTTTGTTCCAAATCAAATCAAAATATCTTTATTCCTTGGACTTTATAAAGCACTTAGAAACGTCATACAAATTAAATATAAGAACATGTATCTAAATCATTACTACTCTAAATCTGCAGAGCTTAGATTCACTTTCATCTTGAATGTGAAAGTGAATTTAAGTGCCAGTTCCGGCGACGGGGCTTCTTGAGAAGAACTGGCAAGAAACTCATGGTTGCATCTTACAGATTTATTTAGAAGAGCGGGATCTCCTAACACAGGTATTGTCATACTTAAAAGGAGATCCCAATCACTTGTATATTCAGTTAAATGAGAATTGAATAAAGATTTTTGTATTTTTTTTTGTACAGAATACCACAGCCAAATAACAATTCCCTTGAGGGTTGTTGTGTTCCTGGCGGTGAGAGGTCACCAGAAAGGAAGGAGTATAGGCTGGTAACGGATCGGCAACACCTTGGTGTTGCTGATCTCCATGGGCAGTGGCGATTGCTTTCCATCAGGTGACCCACATGCTCGTTTGGCCCATTCTCACATATGAGGGAGCAAAGGAGCATGTGGGTCATTTTTTTATATATAAATAAAAAAAAGCTTATTGATTTTTAAATGACAACAAATTTATTCCTCCTTTTCCTTCCTTCCTTTCTTCGCTGTTCTCAGGGGGCCATTGTGCAGTCAACATACGAAGAATGATGGACAGGGTATGATACTCACTTCAGATGCTAATAACTTGAAGTTCTCTTCCACTTTGCTGTTAAATGCGTCGATCTTCTTGAGTACTAAATGACAATCATTGCATGCCACTCTATTGAATGGTTTTAACTGAAAAAATAAACAAACATTTTTTGTTACTCATCCACATTTCACGGGGAGGGAACTGGTGCACTGAGCTATAGACCTCAGCTTAGTTCAGGCGCAATTCCCTCTCTATTAAAAGATTTGTAACATCTATCTGTATGCACTTCTTGTAAAATTATAATTATAGAGAAAATACATTTTTTTAAATATATTTTTTATTTTTGTAATATACTATGGACATTTTAATACTTTAGACCATATGAACCCAAAGGATATCTTTTTGATTCTATGCATCCAGAATTAATATCCTTAATACAGTTTCTGAATTTCGGGACAAATTTCAGCTGTGTAAGGCTTAGAGCATTGTTCATTAGTCAGCAGGGCGCACCAAGCGTAAGGGAGATGAGCTTCAGGTTTGGGTGAGCTTAGTTACTCTCTAATAAGAGTTGTGTGGTTATACCAAACCCCAGCCACTCCATACAAATGTCTCGTTGTTTACTACTACATAAACAATGATGGTGTGCAGACCGCGAATGAGCGTGTGTGCGTGCGGCGCCATGCAAACTGTTCCAGATTTGTCTCAGAGGGGAGGTGAGGTCGATATGAGAGCGGCAGGGAGTGACATACTATATGTAGTAACCATTACTTATACTGTAGTTATACACAGGGCCGTTTTATCCATTAGGTAGGCAATGTAGGCAACTGCCTAGGGGCCCCGCCACGTTCAGGGGCCCCAGGGGCCCCACGCTTCAAGAAAAGAATGGACAAACTTTTTTAATACAACGCTCTTGAAAAACGTGAAATTGCATTGTGAATACACAGTTACTGTACTGGTACCTATACCTACTATATGTATGTATATTCTATGGCCACGGTACTTTCATAAGGTTGGCAGTACTGGTTTGTTCGCATGACCAGGGAATTCTCCGAGTCTTATTGTATTAAATAAAAATTAAAATATTGTAAAAAAACATAGTAAAAAAGAGCGTAATTATGAATAAATTTGGGTTGTGTCAGATAAAATATATTAGGAAGTTAGAAGAGGGTAGGGGGGGGGGGGGGCGAGACGCGCGTTACCTAGGGGCACCAACATGCATAACCCGACCCTAGTTATAAACAACAAGCTAGTCGTTTTACACTAGCTATGTCCCGAGACAAACACCCAAGTGACAATAAATATCCCTGGTCAAATTACAAACTGCCATCTAGTCCCAAACTAAGCAAAGCTTGTATTATGAGTACTAGATAACTGATACTAAACTTAAATATATTTTGTTTTTGTAAATACATACATATAATACATAGAAAACACCCAGCCCAAGGCAAACACACATGTTCATGCACACAAATGTTTGTCATGCGAAATAAGTGCTCGTCAAAATAAGAAAGTTTCTGACGAATGTTCGAAATTTTTTACATACAAATTTCATCGATTTAGCCAGTGAATGTGGAGTTTTCAGCCAGTACTCATTTATTGCCTAAATAATACAATAAATATGATATTGGCATTGGTTTTCAGGGAGACATCATTCCGACTCGGAAAATTTGGATTTTCATTTCGGTAAAGAGTAGTCCACACTAGGTCAAGCTAATGGATATAAAATAATTCATACCTTAGGTTTTGTGAAGCGATCTAGGTAGCCTGCATGAGAGCAAGAACTCAAATTTATCAATGGAACATTGGTCTTGAAACAACAAATACAGAAAAGTGTGTGAGATTGAATAGTTTGAGTTATATCCTGATTCAAGCCGAAATCTTCGAAATTTAGTAATAAGAATCGCGACATTTTCACATTAAAAGTATATTAAAAAAAATATTTCATTATCGTATCGTAACCAATAAACAGTATAGTGCCACAAACTTATCTGGCCCGGTGGCGGGGGCGGTGCGATCGACTTAAGTGCTGCCATTAAACGAAATGCCGCCCGTTTTAGAGGAAACTTATAAATCAAAGAAATATATACACTGTTAAAATAAATTAGCATTGATATACTTATTAATTGTGTTGTGTGGTGTTTCAATTGAATATCAATTGCCTTTTATTTTTAGTTGATTAGTTTTAAAAATGGACTACGTTAAGTCGCGATCATAGCTATTATATAATATTAGAGAGTTATAATATTGCCCAGAAACAACTCGTTGACGATTTTTTTATTGTAAGAAATGAAATATGTGTAGAAAAAGATAATATGTATTTAAAAAAATACACCTCAATGGAATGTGTATACACGGTAACTAAATTAATTGTACCTGGCAATACTACATTCCAAGATGGCGACTTTAGTTCCAAATTTGGCCACCGGGTCAGATAAGTTTGTAGCACTGTAAAGTAAATATAAACAGTGTGACCATCTCAATATTATCATTATCTTCTCTTTGCTCAGTTTGCTCATGACCAGAAACTGCCAAACCTACCAAAATCTAACTTAAAAGCTTCCAAAATATTGCCAACTACATTAAATTATAACGAATAAATTTATACCTCAATACATACAACTGTTTCCCCAGCGTTTCCCCCGAAGAATATCCGTTTTCTACCCGAAAACGGATATTACGGCGGCGTTCGGGTTAACGTACTTTTATTTATTTTATTTATTTTATTTTATTTATTTATTTAGGTGTACAATACAGATTACAGTACTGTGACAGTAAGACGGCAATCAAATAAAGTCACTTTCAAGATAATAATTTATATTTACCAATCTACTTAGAGAACTGCAACATTCGTGTTGACATTAAACTTTTTAATAATAATTAAACTTTAAAATAATAATTTTGTATTGATTAGTTGGAATTAAAAATACATTTAGTAGTACATCTACTACTAAACATATTTTCGTGAGGCATTGTCCGCACGTCGGTTGTATTGTACCGCGCCGAAAGGTAGCTTGTCCATCCTAGAGAGAGACCTTCCATGTATTGTCTACGGCCATTACAAATAAAAATAAGGCTCTTCTCCCTTGCGGGGTTCGTTTTCTATTTTGTCTTTATCTGATTATAAATATACTAAATCTCTAATAATATTTCTCACTGGTAAACTGGTATTTCTTTATAATTTCAAATGTATGTATTTATTGTTAGTGTTAGGTATGTTATCTTATTCCTTCATACTTCTATCTCCCTATTGTTTCCTTGTTTACATTTCGATAATATCTATACTATACACTATAATTGAATGTCTGTGACTATACCACTACGATTCCAATCATATATGCACCTACTTAAACAAGACAGCGGCGCTGTTATGCACACAGCAGTAACAGCCTACAAGATATGTAGCATATTTAATTCCGACTTATGTTAGAATTTTTTTTAAATTAAAAATGGCAAGCTTAATTATAAACTGAAGTGTAGCTGCCAGCAATGAAAAGAAGAAGAACAATATACCGTTCGTTCATTCATTCAGTCAAGTCAATAATGAATTTTACTCACTCACTCCGTGGCTATTTATTATTTTGTTGATTTTTATGTTTTTTTCCAAGATTTCTCATAATAAAAACGAGAGTTGTTCTTGTTTGCTCAATTTCCATTAACATGTATTATGGTGCTGTAAAATATTTATATAATAAGGCACTTATACGTTGAGAAAAGTGCCTCAAATTTTGTATCATTCTATGCAACAATGCAATTGTGAATCTTTTTGTTGTTTAGATGTTTCCTCTCGACTGTAATGGTCACGAATGTCGTCATAAACGGTATTCTATTGTGAAACATAAGATTACACACTTGAAGTAAGTATTATTCAACAAAACGAAGATGTAGTAATTAGTTTCTGAAGGTTAATGTTAATCCTATTACTGCATACCCAATTTATAAATATTGTAGCCCCCTGTCGTCTTAAACTATATGCTAATATGTGGTCTGTGTATTGTTTTTGTGATTAAAACAGTAAATGTAGACAGTGTTAGTGATTTCAACCATCTGTCCTACTATTTTGGTCTTTTGGAGTAGGTACAATTTTGTTATTATGTATTATGGTTTCTTTTTTATTAATAATTTTAATATTGTTTGTGTTATTGTTATTTTTAAAATGTATTTTTGCTTTGATGCTCAGAATGGCTTAAAACAGGTTTGTCAAGTCAACAACTTAAAAGAAATTGTTCTATAACCTTAAACAAATTAAAACAACTTGTTTTAAAACTCTTAAATAAATAAATATTCCTAGGCAAATTACACAGAGCCATCTAGTGTCAAACTAAGCGAATCTTGTGCAAACTATGCAGACTAGCAACGTTTACAAGCTGACCAAATTGATAAAAAGTTTCATATTGTGTATTTACCAGACTCGTGTTATATATCCAAATTAGCCGGGTTGCTCACTTCAAAATGTGAGCAAGTAAACCACATAACTTTGATAAATAAATATTTCTGGACAATTTACACAGCGCCATCTAGTCCCAAATTAAGCGCAAAGCTTGTGTTATAGGTACCAGACAACTGATAAATGTACTTAAATACATTTTTTTTGTAAATATATACTTATAATACAGAAAATACCCAGACCAAGACAAAAAGACATGTGGGGATCGAACCCGCCAACTCGGAGTAAAAGTGGTTAGTTCGACCACCGAGCTCGTCAGTGATATGTAACATGCATCTTATAAATTTACATTATGAGAGTTCTTCTCTATTTGTTCAGTTTGATACATTGACATGATTGAATGTGAACAAAAAACTCGCACTAGACACTCTGATATATGTAGTTATATACATTTTTTTTTGTAAATACATACATAATATGATGTATAGAAAATACCCAGACCACCTCAAACAGACATGCACACAAATTTTCGTCTTGCGGTACAAGACGAAAATTTTTGTGCATGTCTGCTACTTCGGAGTCAAAGTGGGCATTGTTAGCCATTCCACCACCAAGCCCATCATTCAAACTTTTTAAACAGTTTGATTATAAACTGTGTTTTTTATTATGTGCTTACTAATTTAATGACATGAAATTATTATAAAAAAGACCTCGCAAAACTATTTCAATGGACAAGTGGGTATTGGTATTCCCATTATTTGAATAAAAAATAAAATAAATATTGGGGTTCTCTTGTTTGATATTAATTGAAGACAAAGACAACAAAGACAAAGATAATTTATTTGCATAAAATATGTTATACAGATCTTATTTGTTAATTACAGTTCTCATATTTTGCCATATTTTGATGGCTGAAGATACAAAGCATTCAATATTGATTACACAGACAGATACCACCATTTTATCCATTGATCGATTTTTGTAAATATTTACTACTAGCTACATGGAATAGAGAGAGGACGTAGGGAGGATGCGGCCATAATAATTATATTAATAACCTTTTATTCAGACAACATTGCAATGAATATAAAGTGTGGCAGTGGGCAGTAGAGCTCCTGAATATCAAAATTGTCTATTACACCAACTGTTATAACTTACTTACTGTTATAACATTAATTTTGTATGTGAAAAAAATATGTATCGAAATCATCTATTAACTAATTATTATTTATATCTTTCAGTATACAAAATTATAGTACAAATAATAAAATGGAGATAGTACAAAAACCGGAATTAAGAACTAAGAATGGTACGCCCAGACGAGACGATATGAACAACGAGTTATCATCAACATCCAGCGATGAACATCCTGTTACGAAGTTCAACAAAGTATACCGATATGCTGAGACTACAGTGTCAGACAACGAGGCATCAGAATCGAAGAGATCAGTACAAAGCCGCAGTCATTACAAAAGTATGGGTAATATCAACGAAAACTCTTACAGAGTGAAAGATTTTAACAAAAATGTAAACAAAGTACAAAATAGTATAAGCAATATAGACCTAAGTTTGCATCGCGAAGAAATCAAGAAATTTGAATCATTGCAAATACCAATTGTTGGCTACGAAGTGATGGAAGAGCGAGCTAAGTTCACCATATACAAGTTAAAAGTAGAAGATGACAAACGGGACCAATCGTGGCTTGTATTTAGACGGTACACTGATTTTGTGAGGTTATATTCGAGACTAAAAGCTGAACAGCCGAATATAATGCTGCCTTTGCCCGGCAAAAGATGGTTTAGGGACAATTATGAGCCTGCGTTTTTGGAAGAACGAGTACGAGGTTTACAGATCTTCGTAAATGCAATATTAAGTAAGCTACCGAATCATCGAACGGTAAGAGAATTTTTTTGTTTAGACGAACCTCCTCAAGTTTTTACGTACCAACCGGAAGTGCAGGCGGTTTACGGAGCTCTAGAAGACTCTATAACGACTTTAAAAATGAAAATTAAGCAGAAAGATGCGACAATTATGCATTTGCAGAAACGGTTAGCACAATTAGAACTGCAAGTGAAAAATTGTCCGAACTGCAGTAATACAAATGTGTAGTAAGTATTTACAAATATGTGATAGTTAAAAAAATCTTATGTATATAAGCAAAAGAAAAAAATTTATCGAAAGAAAATCTTAGATTGTGAGAAGATAAAACATATTATCAATTGATGAATTGACCAATCTTGAACCTTATGTGGTTTGATTAAGAAGTATGTCTATTCATTGTATTACATAACTAGCGACCCGTCCCGGCTTCGCACAAGATTTTTCTTATATGTTTACCTTTTATTTAGCAATAAATATAGCCTATGTTACTCAGGGTGAATGGAGCTTTCCAATGGTGAAAGAATTTTTGAAATTGGCATAGTAGTTTTTGTGTTTATTCATTGCAAACATACACATACACAAAAATACAAATCTTTCCTCTTTATAATAGTAGTGTAGTGGGATTCATTACGGAAAAGCACTCCTGCAAACCATTTTGAATCTAATGTACATGAGTAAAAATATCATAGTCATTGACGAGCTCGGTGGTGGAATGGTTAGCAATGACCACTAGATGGCGCTGTACACAGCGCCATCTAGTGTCTAGAAATATTTATTTATTTATTTGAAGACTAAAGGAGAACGGTGCCGCGAGTCTGCACAGGCTTTCTAGCTGCTCTTTTAGTGGAAAGTGACCTTTAAAATATGCTTAAAAGCTTGTCACATCTCATTGTTGTGGAAGCAATTTTAAAGACTAAAGTATTTATGTCAAAAAAAGTGTTAGTTAATCAGAGGGTCGACCGCCAAGTGTTCTGGCGATGTTCCCGTCATGGGAATGAGATTTACAGCTACTTGTACAATAATAATAATAATTTATTTCATTTTGTTACCATGCTAATACAGAGTTTTGTGGTGGGAGTTTTTTGAGCAAGTTTTGCTCGTGTTAGAGGACTCGCTCTTCTTTACAAATACGTCGAAAATTCGTCAATAGAATATAAATAAATAAATAAATATTGTCAGACAAATTACACAGCGCCATCTAGCCCCAAAGTAAGCGAAGCTTGTGTTATGGGTACTAGACAACTGATAAACATACGTAAATACGTTTTTTTTTTAAATACATACTTATGATACATAGAAAACACCCAGACCAAGACAAACAGACATGTTCATGCACACAAATGTTTGTCCTGTGGGAATCGAACCGACGAGCGTTGGTGTCGAAGCCGCGTCATTGGCAACTACGCCACCGAGATCGTCAAATAGGTATATAATATATAGAATAAAATTAAAATTAAAACCGATATTAAAATCAGTCAAAATTAAATTAAAATTAAAATCAAAATAAAATAAAAATCTGACTTACTTTGTATGCATAACTCATAAGGTTCAAATTAGTATAAATTAAACATCAAAGTGATATGAATAGACACTATTAATGTGTTCCAAGTATGGGAGCTATTACTTCCTTTATATTTCTTTTTTTTTTTTTTGTTTGTTTATGGCAAATTGTCTATTATAAATTTGACTATACAGCCTATTGTATTATAAATCGATATTTAAATGTGTAACATGAAATGTTCTAACAATGTTCTAACCAAAAAGATATCATTTTTACATTTTCTTTAAGTTAAAGAATGAATGAAACATTTATTTGTATCTCCATTAATTACTAAGTTATTAGGCAAAATTCCTAAGCGTATTGAAGAGAAGACATTCTACGATTGTATGTATGTAGGCTACAAACTGTTGTATATTGAACCGGGTCATTGCATCTGTCCTTTTCTGTCGGTCATAAACGTCATATGTTAGAGCGAGAAAGATGACGCTAACCCTCCGCATTGCTGGTACTACCGCGCGTGATCGCAATCCCTCTGTCTGTCTTGCTCTATCTAATGACGTTCTGAATGAGTGACAGAAAAGGAAGTGTCTCAACAAACACAATGGAATTCATGAAATATCTTTACATTTGTGGTCTTATATCTAGTTGCGTCGACAGATAGTTCACCAAATTAAGTAAAGAATATAATAATATGTATGTTAGGTAATTATGAACGGATAAAACCTTACTGAATGAAATTAGAAACTTCTCGCATAGCGGTAGAATCCTTAGCGGCAACAGATAAGACACACATATTTTGGAATCAAATATAAATGGAGTGTCACTACAGAGTGTTGTATATGAATACGTTATATGCACTAAAATTAACTCAAAATGGCAGCGCTTCCCCCTCCACCGCACGCGATGTTCCATAGTCCTTACTTCGCGTAATAAATTCTTTGATCCCATCCCTCCTCTCATCCAGTGGTGTGATTGAATTTTCGACGGAGATGATAGATCTGTAGCTGCAACACCAAACCGTATCCCCGATTTTGTTATCGGTTATGTATCGGACCTACGGTTTATCAATGTATTATTCAATTATATATTATTTTTAAAAAAAAGGTGAAATACTTTCATACTGCGTGACATTCAGAATAGTCGACTGACATATACATTAAACAATTACTAGATTTGACCCAAAAATATAAACAGAAAACATGGGCAGATTTTGAGAAGCAGAACTAAGGAAATTCTGACTAATAATTCAGATATGTGGTTATATATTTTTACATTTATATTATTTTTGTTTCTTCTCATTTATTACGTGTTTATTAAACCTTTCGACCGCCCCAGTCTGATTTATCCGAGAAATATTTTCAGGCCCGAATCGCCTCCCTCGTTATTATCCGACAGCAAACCTGTGTTCGTTTGTTTATGTTTTTCCGTTTATACAGCTGCCGACTACATTAAAACAGTAAATATAATAGAGACTGAACATACAACAAACGTTTACAATATTTTAAAACGACTTAATATAGTCAGAAGCATGCATCAACATCCTTCTTTGTCAGAGGTATTTATTTGTTGATTTATAGGCCGGGCGGTAGGGACGCGACTACTGATATGAAGCCAGCCGGTCAAAAGGATAATAAAATTATCGCTTCGTTTTCTGTTGCTTTCTCTCTTATCATCTCACCGCTGTTCGTAATTCCATTCAGTAACTCAATAGCAATGGTTGTCTGGAAGAGATTCCTCAAAGGAATAAACCCGCCTTTGCTAAGCATATATCTCTGCTGTTTAAACATAACATGTATTATATGTGCAATAAAGTTGTGCAAACAAACAAGTCTAAAATTGTGATCTTCAAGTTATCATATCTCGAGAAGTTTTTATGCTATCGAAGTAAGATTTTCACCTATATTTATTGTGACGTCCTTATCGAAAAAGATATTAATAATTATAATATTATATAATAATCCCTATACGCTCGTTTGGACTACTTTGGACTCGACCTTATCAACTTTTAGTTTCACAGAATTTTCGAAATTTCTGTGCGTTCAGAGTGCCTAGTGCGAGTTTTTTGTACGCGTTCGATAATGTGAACGTAAACAAACCGACCAAATAGATAGGTACTCTCATGTTGTGAATTTATATGACGCGTGTTACATATCTAAATTATATAGCTTACTCGCTCACATTTCGAAGTGAGCAACCCGGGTAATTTGGATATGTAACACGCGTCTGGTAAATTCACAACATGAGAGTACTTTTCTATTTGATCAGTTTGTTTACGTTGACATTATCGAACGTGAATAAAAAACTCGCACTCAGCACTCTGAGTGCTTAGTGCGAGTTTATGGTCACATTCAAACGCGTTAACGTTTACAAGACGATCAAATTGCGAAAAAGTTTCATATTGTGAATTTACCAGACGCGTGTTACATATACAAATTAGCCGGGTTGCTCACTTCAAAATGTGATCAAGTAAGCCACATCATTTTGATATGTACGCATCTTATAAATTCACAACATGGGAGTTCTTTTCTATTTGATCAGTTACTATGTTCTTTCAGATTCGACAGGCAGCGTAATTTATATATAGTAACAACGTATTCTCTCATTAATGATAATTAATATAAGGTGCTATGTTAATATGTCACTAAGGTAAGCATTTATAATTGTAGTGAATTAAGTTTTGAACGTTTTAGTTAAAATACTGTGTCGTCCTAGAAAATTTATGATAGATACATTTCACCCTCCGTGTCAGAAGGTGAAATAAGCAAAATGAACACGATGCATTAACGTCATGAATGTAAAACGACCTACTAGCAAACGTCTGAAATCTAAAACAGTCATACTACGGGAACGTCTGAAATGAAAATAGTACTTTATGAAACTGCTGCATAATAAGGGTTCTTAAAATACCAGTGTGAGTTTATCACTTGAGCCGACGGCGAATGTGATAATAGCATCACACGAGTATTTTTAAAACCTAATTATGTGCAGTTTCATACACTAATTTTTCTAATCTCATGGAATAGACGATAATAATATTTTAAATAAAACCATGAAGTTAATTTAACAGTTTTATTTCTTACTTATAAATAAATCCATTTGAAGATCGAGCATGCGTGGTGCGCATGCGCGACGCGCCGCGCGGCGCCGCGTTCACAGGTTAAATAGAAAATTTGCATTGTAACCTGCTTAATATAGCTGAACCCAGGACTGAAGCTGTATCGAAATGATAATTTTAATATTTTAATATATTTAATAAAATTTCAGTATGAGAGTTGCTGAAAAGAAGAAGAAGAAGTATGAGAGTAGATAAACGACAAATCATAATATGTATATACAAGTGGCCGGTACTAAATGAAGCCAGTCACTATTATAATAAGGAAAACAATGGAGTAATTTATAAAATGCACTTGAATGTACAATAACGCGTAGCCGAGTACTTTTGTCTAACATGACGTTTTTCATTTCAGACATTCTCCTAGTATGACTATTTTAGATTTCAGACGCTTTACTAGTAGGTCGTTTTATTTTCATGACGTTATCGTGGTCATTTTGCTTATTTGACTTTCTGATATGGATGGAAATTTCGGTAAATATGTTTGAAATTATAGATGTTAATAGTGGGTTTCTGGACTGCATAGCCTAGACAGGGGTTTTAGAAATTATGTATATTACTATCCTAGGCTGGATTCTAGCCCACGGGGCCGAAATCAAGTTTGAGTGGAGCGAGTAGATTCGCTGACTGTATGTTTTCCATTGATTACAATGGAAAATGTATTTGATGATCATTCCTCAAGGACACGATCGATCTCAATTTTTTTCGATACAAACCTCAAGCATGTCCAGAAGGCCAATTCTCGTAATTTTTCTACGAACGCAGATTGAAAGTTGACCGAATCGAGATTGAATTGTGAATTGATTAAAATTATATACTTGATTTAATTAATTAATTATTATCAATTCTTGTTGTTGGCAAAGTAACATTCTTAGTTTGTTTAATTTTCACTCATATTTCGATACAATCCCGCTTAAATTTAATTTTGAAGTTACATATTGTGTTACGAGAATATCAAATGTGACATTTATGCGATCGAGACTGGATCGAAACTGAATTTGGACTATACTTTAATTACGAGAATTGCCCCTCAGGTCTTTAATTGTGACAAGTTTTGGAGCCTATTCATTTCCAAGAATGACTTTTCGGCGTATACAAGCGTTCCGCTTGCCCCACTCAAATATGTTGCTTTAACGCATGACATATATTGAAAAAAAATTACCGAAATGAAGTAAGTACAATGTTTGACAATTTACTAGAGTAACAATTGTTTTTCAGTGATGAATTTGTACAAGAAGCAATATCAAATGTGCCTTAATTTTATATATGTACAATAAAAATAATGGGGTAAATGCAGTTTCTCAATTTAATTATGTTTGTTCCTAATTCTTAAAGAATACAGCCCCCTTACCACTATCTCTTATTGCGATTCAATAACTGAATAGATTGCTTATTCATACCAATGAATAAGCGACTCTATTACAAATGGAATAGAGTCGCTTATTCATTGGTATGAATAAGCAATCTACTCAATTATTGAATCGCAATAAGAGATGGTGGTAAGGGGACTGATTTGTCTGACACAAAACTGTTTAGATGCTGTACTCTCCTGGGAAAACGTTGACAGGCAATTTATTCCACAGCTTGATAGTACTTCTACCGAAACTTTGTAGTTTTTTCCGAGTTGAACTCCTGATTGCAACCAGCCATGATGCTAATGAGGAAAATGAGGAGCGCGATGGTGTCATAACACTCACTTAAAAGAAATAATAAATACTAAATAGACAGATTAGAAAGAGATTTAGGGAAAGAAATGTATGGCAATGAAAAAAATTCTTATTTGAAAAACAATTTTATACTTTTTTTGAAAATTGCTTCATCACTAGAGAAAGAAATCCTTAATTATTATGTCGTAATTATTCGGTATTTCCGAACGATTACGACATGAGAGCCTTCAAGAATAGAGTCTTTATTTCCCTTAAAAGGCTGGCAACAGATCGGCGACCTCTTAGTGTAGCTGATCGTATAAAATAAAAATCCTAAAAACCCCTTAAAAATAACGCACTTATCAAGATACTTCAAGAAGTGTGAAACGTAAGTAGCAGTTAAATTGTACTATCAGTTTTACTATTACAAGAAATTGAGGAAAAGTAGATTCCCGACGACATTTCTAGGCATGCCCCTAAAGCCAGAATAAAGATGTATAAATGATACAAAAGTCGGGTCTCCTTCTGTCTTAATACCGCTGAGCCGTATACCTGTCTAGCATTCTAAAGCCTAAGGCTTAGAGTCACCAACTTCGGCGTCTAAATGTTTCAAAGTCTAAACAGTTTTGGTTGTATTGCTTGTACAAAAAATTGGATAACTGCATTATCGTCGACCATAAACCCTAACGTCTTTTTAATCTCTCATCTTCTCATCTTTTCAAGGTAGGCATAAAATAAATTTATGCTAACCATTTAGGTGTTTACGTTACAAATTATGGGAGCTAGTCGAAAACAACAAGATCGACACTCGACCCAAGTGATATGAAAACTAAATAAGATAAAACTAGCCTCGTTGAGCTAGGCCCCGCCAAACTTAACCGAGCCAAGTTCTTAAGCATAACGAAAAGAACTTTGTTCCAACTGGGTTTCCCACCACTTGATTTTTTTTTGCCCCTTCATGTACGGCTGAGAAGTCTAACTATCGCGTTGTTTATGGTCGACCCCCCAAACTCATTTTATGCATTTAAACATAAATGATATTTTATGAAGATGTTGTGTATTTCATTCAATTTGCCATTTATAAAAATGCTGGCTATCGGTGTTCCTCTATCTAGCAAGTGTTGGAATAATTTTCCTCCATCAGAAATTTCACCAATACATTCAATTTTAAAGAATATTACATCTTTTTGGAAAACAAAAGATAGATATATTTACAGGTTGATTTCTAAAGCGAACACTTTATAAATTGGCAGCTTGTTCTACAAAAAGAAAAGAGAAAAATCAGAAACACATTCGTAATAGGCACCAATAAAGTTAATATGGCTACGGTAACCGCTTCACATGAGGCGGGGCGTATGCTTGCCTGCCACCTGATATTGTATATACCTAAACAAAAAAGGTTTCTGTAAGGTGGGCGTATTTTAGCCTGACAAAAACCAGCATTTTTATAAATGGCAACACTTAATTTTTAAGACCAATAATAGTGAGTTTTATGTCTATGTTATGTATTTGTTATTAACGACCATAATCTGAATTTGTATTCGTGTCGATTTTTTTATTATAAAAAGTATTAATAAAATATATTGAAGAAATATCGAATTTTATTTTATGTCCAGGTTTTTTTATAGGACATATTCGGAATATGTTAGTCGTCAACTCTTACTCACCTCACTGCTGGGATATGGGTCTCCCCTCAATCGAATGGGTTTAGAGCATACTCCACCACACTGCTCAACTGCGGGTCGGTGGAGGCCAGTGTTATCAAGCCGCCCAAAGACCACTAACTTCGCTTAACGACTGTCATCTTTATTGACAACAGCCGGGACTGACGGGTTAACGAGGAGCTCGAGATAAAGAGGCCCATCTATGGACAGGCTTCGGCCGATATTGCTTAATTAATTAAATAAATTCAACGGGTCACTCACGTCTCATTGTCGGGCAAGCAGACTAGTTTCGATCTCAAAAGGAGACCTTCATCAGGGCGAATGTCCAGACACGTCCACCCTATGTCTCTCGCGCCGGACACTGCGCGCCAATGCGCGCGCCGCCCGACTGGAAAGGGTGGTGGGGGGTTGGTGCGTTGATTGGTGGAGCGCTGCCCTCGACGATGACGTAGTGGTCGCCGGTGGATCCAATTCTTCTATCTCTTCGGGCGCGTGGTCATCTAGTGTATTGTATCTACTGTATTGCGTCTGTTTGTTCGTCCGTGGTGTCACGGATTGGTCTCAGCTGAAAATCAGCGCTGGGGTCTAACATAGTCAGACCACAGCATAATGCTGAGCTGGGTCCAATTTGTGGCATCATGCAGCACTATTGTTTCGTCTTTCTTTATTACATATCTTACCTGTAAACTATGTAATAGTGTTGTGTCATGTTACAATAAATGTTTCTTCTTCTTTCTTCTTCTTCTTCTAGTGCGCTTACCATGTGGTGGTAAAAACTGACAGTATCAGCATTGGCGACTGTATCGTGACTCTCTTTAGACTCAACCTGGAGCACTGGTTTCCAGGCCGTTGGCAATACCCATCCGGTATCACGGATACGGGTTTAGTAATATTATGATATATTGCTTAACTTTGATGAGCTTGATCGAGGAGCTCGACAGCGTCGTTGCGCGTGTCAGTCGACCGCAGCCTGGTTATGGATGGGTTTATTTAACTCGAGCTCCTCCGTGCTTCGGAGGGCACGTTAAGCCGTCGGTCCCGGCTGTTGGCATTAGATCACAGTCGTTAAGCCAAGTCAGTGGCCTTTAGGCGGCTTGAAAACACTGGCTTCCGCCAACCCGCAGTTGAGCAGCGTGGTGGAGTATGCTCTAAACCCCTTCGCTTGAGGGGAGACCCGTATCCCAACAGTGGAATGATTATGGGTTGATGTCGCCACCAATGCCGGTTGCTTAACTTGCGTGCTCGATTGGACTAACACGCAACGATGCCACCGAGCTCCTCCAATAGGCTATTTTCCAATGTTTAAAAATTGTATAAATTATTTAGCAATATCGTAAAATACACAAAACTATAAGGATCTGCAAACTTTCATTCTAATATCTTCAGTCAAACTTTTTTTAGCGTCGATCAAAGTTTGGTGGGAAAGTCCATTTTAAAAGTATGAAATTATAAATAATAATTATTACCATTGTAGAAACAATAAAAAATACTATAACTTTTGTTACGGCACTAGCTACATAAACGCAATATTTAACATAGCTGTCGTACAAATTTCTGATTTAATGCATATAAAATAGCGTATCGTGACGTCATAATACAGTATGCCTTTTGTATGGAGCGTTTTCGGGATAGTCCAAAATTGTGATCTTCAAGTTATCATATCTCGAGAAGTTTTTAGCCTATCGAAGTAATTCTTTCACCTTTAGTTATATTATTGTGTCGTCTTTAAATAACAAATCGAAAAAAAAATGGTATACAAGCCTATTCCGAATATTTAACAAAGATCAACCTTTGAATTTGGGCCCGAATCGCTTCTGTCGTATTTATCCGACAGCGAACCTGTGTTCGTTTATGTTTTTTGTTTACACAGCTATTATTATAGGGTGTAAGTGGCTCATCAACATCTGTGAACCAAAGCCAACTTCACCTGCACGCGGTGCACCCTGCTGACTGACAAACGAAGCTCTGGCGAAAAGAGAGGTAGGGAGCGTAATTGTAAACTACCCGACTGGGGAATGTATCTCCACCTCACAGAATACCGCAGCCAAATAACAATTCCCTTGAGGATTTCACCAGAAAGGAAGGAGATGCTGCATTGGCAGTGGGGGTGGCGGCGCGCGGGCGATATTTTTAATGTTGCGAGCGCTAAAATGGCTGCGGTAACCGCTTCACATCAGGCGGGCCGTATGCTTGTCTGCCATCCGACGTAGTATAGAAAAAAAAAACAGCTGCCAACTACATTAAAACAGTAAATATAATAAAGACTGTACATACAACAAACGTTTGCAATATTTTAAAACGACTTAATATAATGAGAGGCATGCATCAACATCCTTGTTCGTCAGAGGTATGTATTTGTTGATTTATAAGTCGGGCTGTAGGGACACGACAACTGATATGAAGCTGGACGGTCGAAAGATTAAATAACAGCCGGAATACACATTGGGGAGAAGGCGGAGAAGCCTAAAAATAATAACAGCCGGAATACACATTGGGGAGAAGGCGGAGAAGCCTAAAAATAATAACAGCCGGAATACACATTAGGGAGAAGGCGGAGAAGCCTAAAAATAATAACAGCCGGAATACACATTGGGGAGAAGGCGGAGAAGCCTAAAAAATAAAACTAACAAATAGTTGTTATACATTTTATTGCTAAATACAAAAAATCAGTCGTTTAAAGTAAAATTACCTTACAACTATGAGTATTATATCTATTTACATTTTTTTATTAAATGCTGTTTTTAGGTTTTCGTACCCAAAGGGTAAAACGGACCCTATTATTGAGACTCCGCTATCCGTCCGTCCGTCCGTCACCAGGCTGTATCTCATGAACCGTGATAGTTAGACAGTTGAAATTTTCACAGATGATGTATTTCTGTTGCCGTTATAACAATAAATACTAAAAAAACAGAATAAAATAAATATTTATGGGGACTCCCGTCTGCGGAAAACACATCGACTCCACCATACAGCAAACGTGATTTATCGTTTTTGCTCGGCAACAGGTAGACGCTTAAAATGTTCACAGAATATTTAGATATATATTCACTTTAAAAATAAATAATTAAATTAAAATAAAACAAATATTTAAGGGGGGGCTCACATTCAACAGACATGATTTTTTTGTTGCCGTTTTTATAGATAATGGTACGGAACCCTTCGTGCGCGAGTCCGACTCGCACTTGGCCAATTTTTTTCATATAGGTTTCCTTCCAGAAGGACATTATTCTGGTCAGTACGTTATTTGGAGATGTTAGATAAAAAACGGGTTGCACTCCGGGATTGCCGGCAGAAGTGAAAACTTGAATATTAATGTTGTGCACTTTTGAATATTTTGGAATGGTCAGGGTATAATTTTGTACGAATTGTTTTATTTATCAGTATAAAAGTACTATCATTTATGTGGTAAAATACAATATTAATTTATTGCGCTATCGTACACAAACATGACAATTTATATTACATTAAAAATAAACAGCAGGAGCAGGCATACATTTACGCCGTGCTGTAGAAAGAGAGGGGGATATTACTTCCTCTCTTACCGTTTCCGTTTTACGAATTTTCGATCAGGTCACGTGTCCTGACGCGAGTTTAACATTTTTTACCCATCCCAAAAAGTGCACAACGCGGCTAAAGAAGTTTTCACTTCAAAAATTATAAATACTTAATAAGAATATTTAATGCCCGCAAGGGTCCCAATGGCTGAATATATAATATACTAGCGGCCCGCCCACTCTTCGCTGTGGCTCAATATTCCCGTTCCCATTACTGCAGCGCCATCTGCCGGGCTGATTTGTGATTCTAAACCATCCGGGACGCAACCCAAACGCATACAAAAAAAAAATCATTCAAATCTGTCCAGCCGTTTAGGAGGAATTCAGTGACATACACATGTACAGTAGAATTATATATATAAATATTTACAATAAATAATAAATAAATAAATATTGTCAGACAAATTACACAGCGCCATCTAGCCCCAAAGTAAGCGAAGCTTGTGTTATGGGTACTAGACAACTAATAAACATACGTAAATACATTTTTTTTGTAAATACATACTTATGATACATAGAAAACACCCAGACCAAGACAAACAGACATGTTCATGCACACAAATGTTTGTCCTATGTGGGAATCGAACCCACGAGCGTTGGTGTCGAAGCCGCGTCATTGACCGCTACGCCACCGAGCTAGTCAATGGTGGCGGAGAGGTTAGACAGGGCAGTATCTCTCAGTGGGGTAATGTAGCATGGCCATGATGGGTTTGTGGGGGTCAGAGTTGTCAATGGGCAGCTCAAACGTCGCGGTCGCAGGTTCGAGGTCTTCTCGCCGCTTCTTACAACCAACATATTTCTTCGATTTCATGTTTAGATGTACCTGGGAATTAATAATAATAATAAAGCCCTTTATTTTTGAAATTAGTAACTACTACATATAAATTTAAAAACTACATAATTAGTTAGAAACAAACAAACAAGTTACAATATGTCTCTAATTTCAGGGTGTCTTTTGGCATAGGTCTCCTCCAACGACTTCCACTGGCTTCTATTGTTTGCCACCCTACTCCAGTTTGTACCCACTGTCTACTTTATATCATGTTCCCATTTCATTTTTAGTCTTGCTCGCTTCCTTTGGGAATTATGAATGAACGAATATTTAATTAAGTAACAAAGTAATCTTTTTTTTTTTATACAACTAAAGTCGCAAACAAGCATACGGCCCGCCTGATGGAAAGCAGTTACCGTAGCCTATGAACGCCTGTAACACCAGGGGCATCACACGCGCGTTGCCGAGCCTGTAAAAACCTCTTCACGCCCTTTTTGAAGAACCCCATGCTGTAGTCTCCTGAGAAAACCTCGACAGGCAGTTCATTCCACAGTTTGACAGTACGCGGGAGAAAACTTCTCTGGAACCGCACAGTACGCGACCACTTAGGCTCCAATGTGTGAGGATGAATTCCCTGCCGATGGCGAGCGGTGCGACTGTAGAAAGAGGCCGTGGGCATCATGTCAAACAACTCCTCTGAACACACCCCAATAAACAATCGGTAGAACACACAAAGAGACGCGAAATCTCTTCTCAGACTTAAAGGTTCTAAACCGTCTCATCATCGTTTAATTTCTACCTCTTTGTAAATATGTTATTAGTAAATATTCTCCTCCATATTTATGTAATATTTTGAAAATAATAATAATAATGAGTGCAAGAGAGAGATACAAATAATAATATTAATAAATATTTCTGGACAATTTACACAGCGCCATCTAGTCCCAAATTAAGCGCAAAGCTTGTGTAATATAATATTATTATAAACCAAGACTGGAATTAGTTTTTAAAAAAAAAAGAAAAATCGATCACGTATCCGTATAACAAAACCGTTATAATCAATAAGAGATAACTAATGATTTAAATAATTAACTAGCACAAGAATAATGCTAAGAGAACTGTCCATCATGCTCGAATGTCGCTGCCCAAGTGAAGTGACTATGGCTCGACCGCTCTCAGCTCGCCTCACCCCACTGCCGGGTCGCCGGAAGTCACGTGACTCGCTGTAGTCATGCTTCATTTTCATTAATTGTTAACAATATAATAATATAATTTATTGTCAGACCTAGATCCATAGTGTTAGTATACAAGCAACTTAATCCTATGTTAGTAGTGATACAGATTAATTATTATTTTCTATATCTAATGTGTGTGGAGACATGTAGTTGAATGCCTCCACACCGGACTGTCAGTTCTGTCCGCAATGACTTTCAGGATGCCGTTGGAAGCACACCTGACTCTGCGCATCAGGGACGCCGCCCTTTTTCGCACGATTGCGTAGAAACAATCTACGCCATATTCTGCGAACATCCCTGATTGGGTTATGGGTACTAGACAACTGATAAAGGTACTTAAATACATTTTTTTTTGTAAATACATAAGTATGTATTGGTCTTGGTATCTTGGTCTGGGAGTTTTCTATGTATTATAAGTATAATACATAGAAAACTCCCAGACCAAGACAAACATACATGCTCACGCACACAAATGTTTGTCATGTGCGGGAATCGAACCCGCGACCTCGGAGTCAAAGTGGCCATTGCTAACCATTCGACCACCGAGCTCGTCAAATTATAACAAGAGAAAAAAGAAATCCTTGTAACAAAGACTCATGTTGACAACTAAAGATGCACAGACAGAGGCACGGCAAGTTTCCTTGCAAGGAGTGTGGAGTTATTTTCATGAGGGCGGCCAGTCGTAAGAAACATATGTCGTAAGTTATATTTATACTACACTAAGCCGGATTCTAGCCCCCGGGGCCGTGGTTGAGTTGAGCGAGTAGATTCATTGAGTGAGATTTTATTGATTTCAATGGAAAACGCATTTGTTTTTTTTTATACTACGTCGGGTGACAGACAAGCATAGGGCCCGCCTGATGTGAAGCGGTTACCGTAGCCATATTAACGCTCGCAACATAAAATATATAATACAATGTGGCGCGCCGCCAGCCCCGCTGCCAACGCAGCATCTCCTTCCTTTCTGGTGACTCTGGTGACCTCACTCACTCGCAGGAACACAACAACCCTCAAGGGAATCGTTATTTGGCTGCGGTATTCTGTGAGGTGGAGGTACATTCCCCAGTCGGGTAGCTTACAATTACACCCCTACCTCTCTTTTCGCCAGAGCTTCGTTTGTCAGTGAGCAGGGTGTACCGCGTGCAGGTGAAGTTGGCTTTGGTTCAAAGATGTTGATGAACCACTTACACCCGAAAATTGATGATCATTCCTCAAGGTCATGATCGATCTCAATTTTTTTCGACACAAACCTCAAGCATGTCGAGGTCTTTAATTGTGACAAGTTTCATCAAAATCGGTTCAGTGGTTTTGGAGCCTATTCATTTCCAAGAGTAACTTAGACGAGCTCGGTGGCGTAGCGGTCAATGACGCGGCTTCGACACCAACGCTCGTAGGTTCGATTCCCACACAGGACAAACATTTGTGTGCATGAACATGTCTGTTTGTCTTAGTCTGGGTGTTTTCTATGTATCATAAGTATGTATTTACAAAAAAAAAATGTATTTAAGTACTTTTATCAATTGTCTAGTACCCATAACACAAGCTTCGCTTACTTTGGGGCTAGATGGCGCTGTGTAATTTGTCTGACAATATTTATTTATTAACTTCTCGGCGTGTATAAGCCCCCTCCACTCAATAAACTATTAATCCAGACGTTACTCATTTCCTGATGAATAAAATGTGCATGACTGAGTAGTTATCATCGCTACGGTAACTGCTTTACAATGCAAATAATTTATTCCTCTCCAAAATGAATTATTACATTGAATCAGGTACAATTAAAATAATGGAGAAATGGTGCCTGAGCTAGGCGGATGTGTACCCACCTGTATTACAAGTCACCAGTCCCCTTAATCATTTACATCAGGCGGGCCTTATGCTTGTCGGCCACACGACATAGTATATTAACTTTTTGATGTCGATGCATGCCTCTCACTTATTAAGTCGTTTTAAAATATTGCAAATGTTTGTTGTACGTTCAGTCTCTATTATATTTACTGTTTTAATGAAGTTGGCAGCTGTATAAACGAAGAAACATAAACAAACGAACATCATAAACAAACGTTCATCATCATCATCATCAGGTCATTTTAGTCTCCACTACAGGAGCACGACCCTCTCTCGTCCGTCCCAGACGGAAGGAGGATTTGCCCTACACTCCCCACGCTGGCCAAACGGGTTGGGGAGGCCTGATCGATGTTTTATAATGTATTTCCCTTAGTCGCCTTGTACGACATACACGGGAAGAGACGGAGTGATTCTATTCTAGTCTGCCGGATAAATACGAGAGGCGATTCGGGCCCGAAAATATTTGTCGGATAGATCAGACTGGGGCGGACGAAAGGTTAATAAAAACTTGTGCATCTGTCGGTATGAAATCTTACCTGCCTGTTGTGTTTGTACAAGTTGGACTGCTGGGAAAACATGGTGGGACAGAATTCGCATATGAACGGTCTCTCCCCAGTGTGTGTTCTTATGTGAGATTCCAGCTGCACCTTGGTCTGAAATGATTAAAATACATATGTTATCGGCGATATGTATAATATATTATTTTAAAGAGTATCTAAATTTTTAAGAAAATAAATATTTTCACATGACATAGTGACAAATTTATTTTCTATAGAAATTCTAAAACGTTTAATTACATCTAAAAGCCCTATCAGAAGGTCAAATAAGCAAAATGACCATGTACGGTTCGAACACCCTTTAAATGAAATTTGATGTAAACTTGATAGTAATTTATTCCTGATGATGACGAGATGCTGTTGAGACGGCTTTGGGTCTGTGAGCACGCGAGGTTAACTGCTACCGAACGCGAACTGCTGTGTGTACTTGTTAATTCATATATATATTAGGCGCTGCCGCGTAAATTGCTGACATACGCTTGGCTCTAATATGGTAGAACCGTACAGACCATGATGCATTGACGTCATGAAAGTAAAACGATTAACTAACTAACTAAACTAACTATTTTAACTAACTAACTTAACTATTTTAGATTTCAGACGTTTTACTAGTAGGTGTAAAACGTCTGAAATCTAAAATAGTCATACTAGGAGAATGTCTGAAATGAAAAAGTCATGTTAGACACAAGTACTT
Source organism: Hypsopygia costalis (assembly GCA_937001555.2). NCBI lineage: Eukaryota > Metazoa > Arthropoda > Insecta > Lepidoptera > Pyralidae > Hypsopygia > Hypsopygia costalis. The sequence continues at coordinate 6,462,795 of OW443355.2, forward strand.
GGCTATGCGTTATTGAACATTCATGGATGGATGGAGTGGAAGAGAGATCGATGCGTCACAAGCCGAACGGTTAGCCCGATCGTGCCTCTCTATCGCTTGTTCCGCGCTCTCGCTTGCACCCTCGGCTCAGGCGGATCGTGACAATGAGTCATGCTTTTTCATGCGTGCAGCCGGCGTTCATCAATTTATAAGACGTTATCATGTCAAAACAAAAATTAAAAAAAAACACTTACCGGAAATCCTTTTCCGCAATGGTGGCACATTTTATTGTTAGGTCTTCCTCGATGCACGTTCCTGATGTGTTGGTCCAGGCCGACACGGTTTTTGGAAGGCTGGAAATAGTTGTTTATTCACCAAGGGGTATCATCATTATCATCAGGTCCATATTAGTCTCCACTACAGAAGCACGACCCTCTCTCGTCCGTCCTAGACAGAAGGAGGATTTGGCCTACACTCCCCACGCTGGCCAGACGGGTTGGGGAGGCCTGATCGATGTTTTATAATGTATTATTATTGGGGTGTAAGTGGTTCCTCAACATCTATGAACCAAAGCCAACTTCACCTGCACGCGGTGCACCCTGCTGACTGACAAACGAAGCTCTGGCGAAAAGAGAGGTAGGGAGCGTAATTGTAAGCTACCCGACTGGGGAATGTACCTCCACCTCTCAGAATACCGCAGCCAAATAACAATTCCCTTGAGGGTTGTTGTGTTCCTGCGAGTGAGTGAGGTCGCCAGAAAGAAAGCAGATGCTGCGTTGACAGCGGAGGTGGCGGCGCGCGAGCAATATTTTTATTATTGCGAGCGTTAATATGGCTACGGTAACCGCTTCACATCAGGCGGGCCGTATGCTTGTCTGCTACCCGTCGTAGTATATTTCCCTTAGTCGCCTTGTACGACATCCACGGGATGAGACGGAGTGATTCTATTCTAGTCTGCCGGAAACCACACGGCCAAGGGGTGTGTGGTACGAATTACATCACGAGGCATTTGAGGATCGAGCCGTTAGACGAGACTTCTAAATAGCCACGAGTGATGTAATTATATAACGGGGAATCCTCAGATTAGCTGTTTGATTTGATACCTGCCGCTGAATTCCACTATCGTACAACTCGCCATAAATTAAAATTCCATCTATATCATCTTGATAATTGGCGATCTACTACAGTACGTTTCCTAAGACATTTTATATCAGGAACAGTGAAACTGTGAAATCAACTTCCCTCAGCGGTATTTCCGAACAACTACGACATGGGTGCCTTCAAGAATAGAGTATTTAATTCCCTTAAAAGGCTGGCAACGGATCGGCGACCCCTTGGTGTTGCTGATCTCCATGGGCGGTGGTGATTGCTTTCCACCAGGTGACCCACAAGCTCGTTTGCCACCTTTCATATAAAAAAAAAATTGAGCCTACCCCCGACTGATCCCTGAGCCTGATCGTCGCCGCTCCAGAAAGGGGAGAGGGCCAAGAATGGACACGGATGTAGATTAAATAATTTGTAGAGAGTCAAAAATTGCCCGTGGCACAAAAGAGCCTTACAGCAATGGTGCTGAGCGCATCTCTCGCGATTCGGCCCATATGACCGTGAGGTCGGAGGAGCCATGGGAGGTGGTGGGATAGTTCCCATATACTATGATCCCTGAGCCGTCAGATATCTCTTATTTTCTTATAAACAAAATGGGCATGATTGAGTAGACGCGAGTTGAGATAATTCTACACAATATCGTTAAAAATCAGTAATCAATACTCCCAGACACTTTCGATAGGCAGCATTATCATGGGTGGGTGCCGGCCGGCAGTAATTTGCATGAACTAATTGGTGGCGGAAGCACTTGAAGTAGTGTAAATCAAATTTCCTACAATTTTATCCCCCGGAAAATTTTAATAATTTTCTATTTTTTTTTATACTACGTCGGGTAGCAGACAAGCATACGGCCCGCCTGATGTGAAGCGGTTACGTTGCCATATTAACGCTCGCAACATAAAATATCGCTCGCGCGCCGCCACCCCCGCTGCCAACGCAGCATCTCCTTTCTTTCTGGTGACCTCACTCACTCGCAGGAACACCACAACCCTCAAAGGAATTGTTACTTGGCTGCGGTATTCTGTGAGGTGGAGGTACATTCCCCAGTCGGGTAGCTTACAATTACGCTCCCTACCTCTCTTTTCGCCAGAGCTTCGTTTGTCAGTCAGCAGGGTGCACCGCGTGCAGGTGAAGTTGGCTTTGGTTCAAAGATGTTGATGAACCACTTACACCCCAAAAAATATTAAATTTTATTAAATATAAATTAAAATTTAAATATTTAAGTGTACATTGTATTTATTACCTTTAGACATATATGGCACTGGTATGTTTTGTGCAGATGTTTCTCTTCAATGTGATCTCTTAATTTAGTTTTATCCGCAAACCGGCGACTGCAATGGTCGCATATATATCTGAAAATAACGATAACAAATTTCAACTCTCTAAATAATAAACAGAGTCAGTGATGGCAGATGGGGGAGAAAAGTCTTAGAGTGGAGGCCACGTATGGGGCGACGAAGCGTAGGGCGCCCCCTCTCTAGATGGACCGACGATCTCAAAAAGGTGGCTGGTAGCGGTTGGATGCGGAAAGAGGAGGATCGCATTGGGAAAGGCCTACGGCCCGCCTGATGTGAAGCGGTTACCGTAGCCATATTAACGCTTGCAAAATAAAATATTGCTCGCGCGCCGCCACCCCCGCTGCCAGCGCAGTATCTCCTTCCTTTCTTTCTGGTGACATCACTCACTGGCAGGAACACAACAACCCTCAAGGGAATTGTTATTTGGCTGCGGTATTCTGTGAGGTGGAGGTACATTCCCCAGTCGGGTAGCTTACAATTACGCCCCCTACCTCTCTTTTCGCCAGAGCTTCGTTTGTAAGTCAGCAGGGTGCACCACGTGCAGGTGAAGTTGGCTTTGGTTCAAAGATCTTGATGAACCACTTACACCCCAAACCTAGTTTGAGAATCTGGGCTCATTTACACAAGCTAAAAATTCAGTGTAATGACTAATCATTACACTGAATTGTAATGTAACATTGTTGTATTAGTGAAATAAAGATTATTATTATTATAAATAAATATTTCAGGACAATTTACACAGCGCCATCTAGTCCCAAATTAAGCGCAGAGCTTGTACTATGGGTACTAGACAACTGATAAATGTACTTAAATACATTTATCTTTGTAAATACGAGTACATACTTATAATACGTAGAAAACACACAGACCAAGACAAACAGACATGTTCATGCACACAAATGTTTGTCTCTCATAATGTTATAATAATAAATAAATAAATAAATATTCCAGGACAAATTACACACGGCCATCTAGACCCAAACTAAGCAAAGCTTGTACTATGGGTACTAGATCACTGATATTATACTTATTTTTTTTGTAAATACATACATAAAAAACACCCAGTCCAAGACAAACAGACATGTTCATGCACATAAATGTTTGTCTTGTGCGGGGATCGTACCCGCGACCTCGTAGTCAAAGTGGCCAATTGCTAACCATTCGACCACCGAGCTCGTCAATAAGGATATCAAATTTCAGCTTTTCAAAAACAGATAATTTGGTAATTGACATGGTAAAAATGGTCCCCAGGTATTCTCGATAAATGCCTAATCGTCGTCGTCAAGTCTTATTCATCCTACTGGGATACAGGCTTCCCCTCAATTGAAGGGGTTTAGAGCATACTCCACCACGCTGCTCAATTGATAAACCCCTTTGATAGAGGGGGAGGCCCGTATTCCAGCAGTGGAATGAGTAAGGGCCCAGTAAGAATTGTGGGCCAGTATGAATTTGCCGTGTGGTTTCCGGCAGACTAGAATAGAATCACACCGTCTCTTCCCGTGGATGTCGTACAAGGCGACTAAGGGAAATACATTATCAAACATCGATCAGGCCTCCCCAACCCGTCTGGCCAGTGGGGAGTGTAGGCCAGAACCTCCTTCTGTCTTTTGGACGGACGAGAGAGGGTCGTGCTCCTGTACTGGAGACTAAAATGACCTGATGGTGATGAAGAATTGTGGGATATACGCACGCACGCACACACACATATATGTGTGCATTATACATTATACATACAGACAAATATTGGTGTGTATGAACTTGTCTGTTTGTCTTGGTCTGGGTGTGGGTGGGTTACTATGTAGTATTTGTATTTAAAAAAAAATGTATTCAAGTATAGTATCAGTCATCTAGTACCCATAGTACAAGCTTTGCTTAGTTTGGGACTAGATGGCCGTGTGTAATTTGTCCTGGAATATTTATTTATTTATTATTATAAGTTATAACATTTTTTTTTATACTACGTCGGGTGGCAGATAAGCATACGGCCCGCCTGATGTGAAGCAGTTACCGTAATAATTATGAGAATAATGTTCCACTAAGTGCCAACAAACAACAGTATCAACTTTATATCAACTATTTAAACAATAATTAGTTGTATATATTTTGAATGCCGACTCACCTAAGTTGGTCTTGCGTCACATGTTTGAGACTGTTCTTCAAGTGTCTCTGGTATGAACACACGGACGAGAAGCTCACTTCGCACTTCGAGCAGTACGCCGTCGTGTTTGGTATGCTCTGAAATAACATACAATAATTCTTTATTGCATATACAACGGTTTCATAAAATAGTGTAAACAAGAAGGTGAAGAAATCTATAAAAGCGAAAATCTTAGCTTCACGTCTTTGGAATGCATTACCGGAAGCTATTAGGAGCTCTCCCAGTAAATTTACTTTCAAGAAGAAGGTGCGCGCCTATTTATTACAGGGTTTGTTAAAGCAGTAGTCATCTGACATTAATATCGTCACTTTATGTTGCATATGTCCTTATATTTATATATGTGTATATATTTGTAGGTATGTATATTTGTATATAACTATGTATGTTTAAGTATGTATATTAATTTTATAATATTTATCTTTTAAGTATTATTTATCTTTTATCTTTTAAGTTACATATATTATTGTGTTTACAGTAGGTATTAAGTTATTTATTTGGGATAGCCGCAATCGTGTTGCTCTGCACTCCCAAAGGTTGACTGGTAGAGAATGCAATAGCATTAAGTCCGCCTTTTGTACCCTTTTACTGTGGTCAATAAAGTTTTAAATAAATAAATAAATAATAAAATATCGCCCTTGTAGGGCGAGATTTTCGCTTTTATAGATTTCTTCCAGCCAACTGAAATATGCAAACATGTATACAGACATGCTATGATTTTGAATTTACACAATAATATATATTCAGCGAAATTTATTGAGAAAAAAAAATCGCTATGGTGGCGCATGCTGCGCGTCCGATGTTTTTATCTATTCTCATACTAAAATTTAGAGAAACTAGACGCAAAATCTTAATGTCAGTCTTTTACGCACAAGCCATCAAAATAAATTTAAAAAGTTACTTTTCGATACAGCTGCAAGCAGGTTGCAATGCAAAAAAAATCTACATAACCTGTGAACGCCGCGTCGCGCATGCGTGCCACGCATGCTCGATCTGCAAATGGTATAAGTAAGCATTGAAGCTGTAAACTTCACGGTTTTATTTAAAATATTATTATCATCCATTTCATGAGAGTAGATAAAGTAGTGTATGAAACTGCACATAATTAAGTCTTAAAATACTCGTGTGACGCTATTATCAAATTCGCCTTCGGTTCATTTGATAAACTCACACTCGTATTTTAAGAACCCTTATTATGCAACAGTTTCATAAACTACTATTCACATACATGCTTGGAAATTTGAGCATTATTTTGACAACCTTCTTCCGAGGTAAATCGAAATTGCTGTACTGACCAAATACATGCGAGCAGCGGCCGGCGAAAAATGTAAGAAAATCCATATCTGTCGTGTTTTAGCGGCCAAATAAATATACATGTAAATTCATATCAATCGTGTATTTTGTGCCACCGAGTGAACTTCAATTCCTTCGTGGTGAGGGTTCCAACAGAACATCTTTCGACCTTCACGAAGGAGGAATTCTGGCCGAAAGGTGTTTTGTTCCGCCGCTTTCGTGGCCGGTTACAGGACACCGCGCAGAATACGCTGCCGACTAAGCGCGTCTAATTGTCAAGAAAATGAAAAATTATATAAATATATATTTTTAGTTTAAGGTATTTATAATATGGACTTGTTTTGTTTACATAAAAATTGTCTGAAATAAACGATTATTATTATTATTTTAAAAATGGAACGATTTGTTACTCCAAAACATGGCACCATGGAGGCAACTTATCAGAGTTTTATTTAAATTTCGAACTGGCTTGCAAAAAGAAACCTGTTTGATAATGAAAAAAAAAAAAAAAACAAATGAAGCCTTTGCTCACAAACACACAAAAACATTTTTTGCCTCAGCTTCGCCTCGGCCCACATTTACACGTTCGTCCATCAATGCGTCTTTTGCTGGCCGCTATAGTAATATACTAATATTTAAAGGATTCCACAACAACATGGGATTATTACTGCGAATTATCAACCAATTTGATTAAAGTAGTGCTCTGTTAATTTGATAATAATAATAATAATTACTTCATCGGTCGGAGTGTAAACACAAGAAGGCCCGCAGGACTCTCAGCTCTGGCTTGCCTTCATTGGCCGTCCAGAGAGGAGCCGCTAGAGCTATATGCTCCAGGGGTGGAAGTGTTAAAGGGCATCACGCCGCGAGTAACTTCGGAGAAAGCGCAGCACACCTCTCGACATCCCTGAGTCACTCACACCGGTGTTGGCCCCGGCCGTTTTCCTGGCATTTCGGGGGCCCATCTAGTGAGTGGCAAGCCACCGCCTGCCGCAAATAACTAGCAATAAAAGCAGTTATGGCAGGCGTCCGTCCCTCTTCTGTAATAGCCCGGCATTAAGTTCACCCAGATCTCATCTCCATTTTTTTTTTTTTTTTATAACAGAGGGTGGCAAGCGAGCATGTGGGTCACCTGATGGAAAGCAATCACCACCGCCCATAGAAATCAGCAACACCAAGGGGTCGCCGATCCGTTGCCAGCCTTTTAAGGGAAATATTGACTCTGTTCTTGAAGGCCCCCATGTCGTACTTATTTGGGAATACCGCTGAGGGAAGTTGATTCCACAACTTTACAGTACGTGGTAGAAAATGCCTTAAAAAGCGTACTGTAGTAGATCGCCAAATATCAAGGTGATGTGGATGGAATTTTAATTTTTGGCGAGTTGTACGATAGTGGAACTCAGCGGCAGGTATCAAATCAAATAGCTCATCCGAGCACTCCCCGTGGTACAATTTATATAGAACGCAAAGAGATGCAACACTCTGCGTGTAGAGAGAGAATCCAGCCTATCAGAAATCATTGGGTCACCGACAATTCGAACAGCTCTTCGTTGTATGCGGTCGAATGGAGCGAGTAAGTACTGGGGCGCACCAGCCCAGAGATGTGAACAGTATTCCATATGAGGCCTAACTTGGGCTTTATACAGTTGAAGGCGATGCTGTGGTGTAAAATACCTTCTGGCTTTACAGATGATGCCAATTTTCCTAGAAGCCAATTTGGCCTTGCACTCCAAGTGACCACGGAACTGTACATCTCTGGATATGTCAACACCCAAGATACCAATGCTGGAGCTAATAGCAAGGGGAGTACCTTCCAATCTAGGAGCCACGACAAATGGGGACTTTTTTGCGGTAAACGCACATACTTGTGTCTTTGATGGATTCAGTTGGACTAAGTTCAGTCTACACCAATCAGAGACGTGTCCAAGAGACGTCTCAATCTCAGACACAAGTTTTTCCCGGTACTCATCGACGCAATCCCGAGAAACATTACATAGACCACTGTATCTTGCGTCTACGGTACTGTCATCTGCATAGCAATGGATGCCGCATACGTGCAGCAAGTCATTGATATGCAGAAGAAACAATGTAGGAGACAATACGCAGCCTTGTGGCACACCAGCGTTCAGGGGTAATGGATCCGAGCGTGCACCGTCAATCACAACTTTAATGATCCGCCCAGTGAGAAAGCTGGCAATCCATGTGCAGAGTTTCTCGGGTAACCCAAAAGAGGGAAGCTTGGATAGTAGCGCTTTATGCCACACCCGATCAAAGGCCTTTGCTATGTCCAGACTAACAGCCAAAGCCTCGCCCTTGCTTTCCACTGACTCTGCCCAACAATGAGTCAAATATACCAGAAGATCACCAGCCGAACGACCATGGCGAAAGCCATATTGGCGATCATTAATCAGCTGGTGATCCTCTAGGTATGTTATCAGCTGTTGGTTGATAATATTTTCCATTACCTTGGAAAACAAGGAAGTTATAGCAATGTGCCTGTAGTTGGACGGATCTGAGCAAACACCTTTTTTAGGGATCGGGTGAACCAAAGCCTCCTTCCACGAGCTGGGGACCACGCCAAGCGAGTACGAGTACCGAAAAAGGCGGACTAGAACTGGGGCCAACTCCGCGGCACATATTTTCAAAACAACGGACGGAATGCCATCCGGCCCACTCGACTTATGGATGTCCAGGGAGCAAAGCGCTCTACGCACGGCTCTTTGCGTGAACTTTACTTCTGGCATAGAGCTCTCACACCGAGGGATGGTAGGTGGTGTGGCTCCCTGGTCATCGAGAGTCGAGTTAGATGCAAAAAGAAACCCTAGGAGATCGGCTTTTTCTTTTGCAGTATGGGCCAGCGAGTCATCCATCCGTTGCAGTGGTGGAAACGACGACTGACAGAAGTTACCCTGTACGGCTTTGGCGAGCGACCAGAACGCACGAGACCCAGATGGCAAGCGCACTAGTCTCTCGCCAATTTCGCTTATAAATCTGGACTTTGCCTTCGCGATACAACCCTTCAACGATCTGGAATCAGCGTTGTATTTTTTTTTGAGTACGCCGGTATTTGGATCTCCAGTGGCCCGAGCATTGGACCAGGCACGGTAGGAATCTTGCTTCTGACGCGACGCGGCTCTGCAAGACCCACCGAACCATGGTCGAGATTTGCCGCCAATGGGCACCGCAGAATTAGGAACAAATAGTTCCATACCCTGCAGAACCACATCAGCGACAGCATTTGCACAGGCACTGGGATCATCCAGCGAGAAGCAAACTGGCCCCCAGGGGTAGGAAGCCAGGAAGTCACGCAGCCCATCCCAGTCTGCTGACCTGAAATGCCACACACGACGGATACCTGCGGTACGCGGTCGCTTTTGGTGTATGAGTGGCACCACACATTCTATCAGGCAATGATCTGAGGATCCAAGAGGGGCGCCAACAGATACGCGATAGTTGTCCGGGTGGGAGGTCAGCAGAAGATCCAAAAGGGATGGCACATGGTTCTCCACATCCGGTACCCGTGTAGGTGAAGAGACCAGCTGCGTTAGACCATATGCCAAGGCAAAGTCATGAAAAGATCTTCCAGCATGGTCAGTTGAGCGTGACCCAAGCCATTCGATGTGGTGGGCATTATAGCCCATTTATTTTCCATCAGTCTTCGCAATAGTCTCAACGCCTGCCGAGACCTGCTCATGGGTATGTCGTTCCATTGACATATCCTGGAGCGGGTCACGGCGGGCGTACAACATTACATCAAACTTCTCAAAGGGGCCTCTACGTGTTGGATCCATATCCCCGCGTACGCCTATCAAATGACCGGGCTTGACCCGTGATTAAAAAGAGATACATAATAATTAAATAATAATTTGATAAAATCACAGGTATTCATATCTGTTATGTAGTTGGTGATTTCACAATAAATAAATATTCCTGGATAAATTACACATAGCTATCTAGTCCCAAACTAAGCAAAGCTTGTCGGGCATCAGATAACTGATATTATACTTCAATACATATTTCTTTTGTAAATTCATACATAGACCACGACAAACAGACATGTTTGTCCTGTGCGGGGACTAAACCCGCGACCTCGGAGTCAAAATGGACATTGTTAGCCAATTTAATAACTTGTTAATAGATGGCACTTTAACGGATTCGTTGCCAGTCTTTTGAGAAAAAAAAATAGACTCTGTTCTTGAAGGCTCCCATGTCGTAGTTGTTCGGAAATACCGCTGAGGGAAGTTGATTCCACAATTTCACCGTTCGTAGTATAAAATGTCTTAGGAAACGTACTGTGGTAGATCGCCAGTTATCAAGATGATATGGATGGGATTTAAATTTATGTCGAGTTGTACGATAGTGGAAATCAGCGGCAGGTATCAAATCAAACAGCTCATCCGAGCACTCCCCGTGATATAATTTGCATAGAACGCAAGGATACGCTACATCTCTACGTGTAGAGAGAGTCCAGTCGATCCGAGACCATTGGGTCACCGACGATTCAAACTGCTCTCTGTTGTATGACCGTCGATCTCAAAAAAGTGTCTGGTAGCTGTTGGATGCGGAAAACGGAGGATCTATATGGTGGAAAGCATTGGGAAAGGCCTATATCAAGCAGTGGGTAGATACAGGCTGATGATGATGATAATGAAATGAATACACATGGCAAAGGTTAACTTATCGATGGTAGAATAAATAAAAAAATAAATATTGTCAGACAAATTACACAGCGCCATCTAGCCCCAAAGTAAGCGAAGCTTGTGTTATGGGTACTAGACAACTGATAAACATACGTAAATACATTTTTTTTTGTATACATACTTAAGATACATAGAAAACACCCAGACTAAGACAAACAGACATGTTCATGCACACAAATGTTTGACCTATGTGGGAATGGAACCCACGAGCGTTGGTGTCGAAGCCGCGTCATTGACCGCTATGCCACCAAGCTCGTCAAGAAAGAATATAACTAGTAACACAACTAGATATAAGTTTACTAAGAAAATGGATCTTTTTGTTGTCCGAAAATAAACAATTTCATTTTATTGTAATGAAAACTTCTTTAGCGGCGTTGTGCACTTTTTTGGATGGGTAAAAAATGTTAAACTCGCGTCGGGACATGTGGCCTGATCGAAAATTCGTAAGACGGAGGGAGAGTAGACTTCCGGCGCGACGTAGGAGAGGAAGTAATATCCCCCTCTCTTTCTACCGCGCAGCGACAATGTATGCCTGCTCCTGCAGTTTATTTTTAATGTAATATAAATTGTCATGTTTGTGTACGATAGCGCAATAAATTAACATTGTATTTTACCACACAAATTATAGTACTTTTATACTGATAAAGCAAATCGTACGAAATTATTAAATGCACAATGTTAATGTTCAAGTTTTCACTTCTGCAGGCACTCCCAGAGTGTAACCCGCTTTATTTTTATTTTAAAGGTATCTAAGTTACACACCCTTACCTGCACATCATGTTTTTCCAAATGCCGTTTCAAACTTGTTTTCCATCTAAAAACTTTCTTGCATATTGTACACGGAAATGCATTTCGGTACTCGTGGACGGCGCTGAAAATAATTAATAGGGATTCATTTTTATATATATGTCAGGGAAAGTGTGATTAATTGAAAATTATTAATAATTACCAACAATTATTAATAATTATATATACAGAACATAATAGGCATGTGATGTGAACCATTTTTTTCGATTTGTTATTTAAAGACGTCACAATAATATAACTATAGATGAAATAATTACTTCGATAGCATAAAAACTTCTCGAGATATGACAACTTGAAGATCACAATTTTGGACTATCCCGAAAACGCTACATACAAAAGGCCACCACGTTATGACGTCACACCTTGCTATTTTATATGCATTAAATCAGAAATTTGTACGACAGCTATGTTAAATATTGCGTTTATGTAGCCAGTGCCGTAACAAAAGTTATCGTGTTTTTAATTGTTTCTACAATGGTAATATTTATTTTTTATAATTTCATACTTTTAAAATGGACTTTTCCACCAAAATTTGTTCGACCATAAAACACATCGGACATAAGTTGGAGTACATATTTTTTTTTGCAAGTTTCTTGTATGTATCTTTGTTATATTGGTGCAATAAAGTGTATTCTATTCTATTCTAAGTTATTAAAATTTTAAGATCGCAGATCGTTCTAGGTTTTATGTTTTTACGTTACTGATACAGAGTTTTTATAATTTTGTAACATTGGCAATTAGGGGCCATCCATAAATTACGTCACACGTTAAGGGGGAGGGAGGGGGTCGATGAAGAGTGACATTGTGTGACAAGGGGGTGGGAGGGGTCCTAAATTTCGTTACGTGACATTTCAAAATCTATTATAATTTAAGTGTTAAAACACGAACGTTGAACTATTAACGAAAAACTCAAAAACATTTGCAACTCTAGATGTAAATTTGCATAATTAGTGACGTCACACTAAGGAGGGGGTCTCACAAATGTGACCAGCTGTGACAAGGACGGAGGGAGGGGTCAAAAATCATGAAATTCGTGTGACGTAATTAATGGATGGCCCCTTAGCCTATTGCTAACGAACTAATTCTTTCACCTATAGTTATATCAATGTGACGTCCTTACATGACAAATCGAAAAAAAATGTCACATCGCCTATGTATACTTACAGTCTATGGTTAGTGAGTCCTGCTCTATGAATGAATGATTTATCACACTCAGGACACTGCAGTCTAGCTTTATGCGTGTCCATATGATAGCGGTGCGTGTCGAATGAGCTGGAACGTATAAAAATAAATATGAAGATCTTATTATAGTACATCGGGTGACAAACAAGCATATGGTCGCTCAATAATATTATTTTTTTCAAAAAGTAGTTTTTTCTAATTTGGTATAATTTATATTTTTTTCCAAAAGACAGCTTACCACGAAGATATCCACTACGACAAGAAATAAATGATTTTTAATTTATTTTAATTTATTTTTGAAGTAGATTTAGGTAAATTTGGGGGTGTAAGTGGTTCATCAACATCTTTAAACCAAAGCCAACTTCACCTGCACGCGGTACACCCTGCTGACTGACAAACGAAGCTCTGGCGAAAAGAGAGGTAGGGAGCGTTATTGTAAGCTACCCGACTGGGGAATGTACCTCCACCTCACAGAATACCGCAGCCAAATAACAATTCCCTTGAGAATTGTTGTGTTCCTGCGCGTGAGTGAGGTCTCCAGACAGGAAGGAGATGCTGCGTTGGTAGTAGGGGTGGCGGCGCGCGAGCGATATTTTATATTGCGAGCGTTAATATGGCTACCGTAACCGCTTTACATCATGCGGGCCGTATGCTTGTATTCCACCCGACGTATATTAGTATAAAAAAAAAATCTACTTCAAAATTGCACAGTAGGTATTAGTCCCAATGTTATGGCCGTAAAATTCTATATGGCATTGTCATAATAGAACGCGAATGCGATCATCGCGCGAGTAAGCGATGTGACCATCGCGTGTTCGCGCGATGGAAAAAACTGGGTGTCCTAATAGAACGCGAATCATCACCGCGCGAATTGACGACGCGAGCGAGCGACCGTGGACTAGGGCAGTGGCACGGTCAATACCAACAACCATGCAAGCCGGAACTGGCACTTAAATTCACTTTCACATTCAAGATAGTGTGATGAAAGTGAATCTAAGCTCTGCGGATTTAGAGTAGTAATGATTTACACATGTTTCTTATATTTAGTGTGTATGACGTTTCTAAGTGCTTTATAAAGTCCAAGGAATAAAGATATTTTGACTTTGACTTTGACTTTGACATGAAAGTCAGAGACGCTCAATTTTTGCTGTCGGGATATTTGGATGACTTATTTTGCGGGTTTAAATGAAAAAATTACGGGCTGGCAAGGCGAGAGGAGAAATTTCAATTAGGACACCTATTCGAATTCAATATGTTTTATTAAAACTCACGTGAGACATTATACTAAATTAATTAAATAAATTAAACGGGTCACTCACGTCGTTTTGTCGGGAAAGCCGACTAGTTTCGATCTCAAAAGGAGACCTTCATCAGGGCGAATGTCCAGGCGTGGTGGACGTGTCTGGACATTCGCCCTGATGAAGGTCTCCTTTCGAGATCGAAACTAGTCGGCTTTCCCGACAAAAAGACGTGAGTGACCCGTTTAATTTATTTAATTAATTCAATATGTTTGATCGCGCGTTCGTACAATCTAGAATAGATAACAAACATTTGAGTCGCTGCGACCGCGTCGTGCGATTGCCTGTCAGAACACCTATTCTAGTTCAATATGTTTGATCACGCGTTCGTACGAGAAAAATTCGCGCGAACCTACGATGATACGATGAAGCGTATTCGCGTTCTATTAGGACGATGCCCAATAATAAAATACCCGAAAACATGTTATAACAAACTCACTTGTACTTGTAAATTCATACTCACTTGGAGACGTGTGTACACAGCGAGCATGTGTATTGTTTTAAGGAGATCTCATGGGTCGAGTAGTAATGCTGCTGCATTACCTTCATGTCCACAGTTCGCTTCTGACAGATGCCGCATTCGTACCTAGCATATAATACAAACATTTTAGATAGATTGATAGAATTTAAATAATATGGAAATGAAGGTTTTTTTATAGGACATATTCGGAATATGTTATTGGTCGTCAATTCTTACTCATCCCAGTGTTGGGATATGGGTCTCCCCTCAATCGAAGAGGTTTAGAGCACACTCCACCACGCTGCTCAATTGCGGGTTGGCGGAGGCCAGTTTTTCAAGCCGCCTAAAGACCACTTAAAGACTTAGCATAACGACTGTTATCCGCTGACAACAGCCGGGACCGACAGCTTAACGTGCCTTCCGCAGCACGGATGAACTCGAGATAAATAAACCCATCCACAGACAGGCTACGGCCGACGTTGCTTAACTTGCGTGATTGATTTGATTGCCGCGCGCAACGATGCCATCGAACTTCTCTTTAAACCCATAAGAACCATCTTTAAACCATTTATTGTTTATTTGCATAATACAAATTTAAAGTAGAGTGAATCAATAAATCTTAAAACAATAGTGACGTTTTCCAAAATTGAAAAAAAAAAAAAATGCTAAATTTACATTGTTTTTATCAAATCATATAAAACGAAAATCAATGTGGTAAATGTACAATATATATTTTCTTCTGATGGTCACGATATATTTACCCTATAATTTTTGCTGTCAAAGAACAGTGACAATACAGAAGTATAGTAATATAAGAATCATTATAATGTATAGACGAAGATGTGTAACCTATTACTGATAAATAAGTAGTTGAATAATAAATAAAAATACATACTTAACAATGTATAATAAATAAATATAAATACCATAAAATGTCAGTTTACTAAAGTTAAAGAGAGAGGAAATGATTTTTTACTTGTTTTTTGAAACTATCAATAGACTTTGCAATTCTGATAGCTTCAAGTAACGCATTCCAAAGCTTGAACGTTTAAAGATTGATTGAAAAATGTGGAAGAATGAAAAGATTTTAATATAATACAGTACATTTTTTTTTATACTTCGTCGGGTGTCGGGTGGCAGACAAGCATACGGCCCGCCTGATGTCAAGCGGTTACCGTAGCCATATTAACGCTCGCAACATAAAATATCGCTTGCGCGCCGCCACCCCCGCTGCCAATGCAGCATCTCCTTCCTTCCTGGTGACCTCACTCACTCGCAGGAATACAACAACCCTCAAGGGAATTGTTATTTGGCTGCGGTATTCTGTAAGGTAGAGGTACAATCCCCAGTCGGGTAGCTTACAATTACGCTCCCTACCTCTCTTAAGACTTATTACTTGGTTGGGCGCCCTCCTTCTAGAATTCTAGATGGTTCGATGACGTTAAGAAAGAGGCTGGATGGCTGCGGAAGATGTATCTGGTGGAAGGCATTGAGGAAGGCCTATATCTAACAGTGGGTAGATACAACTGATGATGATGATGATGAAAAATATAAATAAATAAAAAATTTTTTTTTTTTGGACAATTTTCACAGCGTTATCTAGTCCCAAATTAAGCGCAAAGCTTGTGTTATGGGTACTAGACAACTGATGAAATGTACTTAAATACATTTTTTTTTTTGTAAATACATACTTATAATACGTAGAAAACACCCAGACCAAGACAAACAGACATGTTCATGCACACAAATGTTTGTCTTGTGCGGGAATCGAAGCCGCGACCTCGGAGTGAAAGTGGCCATTGCTAACCATTCGACCACCGAGCTCGTCTAATATGGGTTATTATGGGACCAATCTGTAAGTGTACTCTTTCAAATAAAAAAAGTTTTTTTCAAATCGGTTTATAAATGAAGGAGTAATGAAGTAACAAACATTAAAAAAAAATACAGCCGAATTGAGAACCTCCTCTTTTTTTGCAGTCGGTT
This sequence comes from Hypsopygia costalis, assembly GCA_937001555.2. Lineage (NCBI taxonomy): Eukaryota > Metazoa > Arthropoda > Insecta > Lepidoptera > Pyralidae > Hypsopygia > Hypsopygia costalis. The sequence continues at coordinate 6,479,054 of OW443355.2, forward strand.
AAAAACGAGTGCTTTATACACACTGACTGATACAGTACCTTCTGACATGTCTTTTGTAATGCGCTGTAAACGGCTCTATCCCTGGAAACAACGTTTTGCATATCGGACAGCTGTAGTCCCCTAAATCCTGAAAAGAAATACAGTTATTTTAAAAACATACCTAGTTTTATTTATGGTTTTACGCCCCTGGATATGAGTTTTTTTAGCGCCTGAATTTTGTTTTTTTGTTCTTCATATACAAATCTAGGTAGTTTCACTTGTTAATGTTGCCATATAACAATACGTCAATATCACTATACAACTAAATATTTTTATATCAATTTAATTTAAGGTAAAACGCATTTATCCGAACCCATTGTGGTCTACACTTGCTAATTAGTGTCAGAGCCTCGTTTGTTCGTCAGCAGGGTGCAAAGATGTTGATAAACCACTTACACCCCAAAATATATCATAGAAACAATAGGCTATTTGACCAACATTTAAATAATATAACCATAGATGAAAGAATTACTTCGAAAAAGCAAAAATCTCTCGAGATATGTTAATTTGAAAATCACAATTTTGGACTTTCCCGAAAACGCTCCATACAAAAGGCTACTGAGTGATGACGTCACAGGTTTGTATTTTATCAAATCAGAAATTTGTACGACAGCTATGTTAAATATTACGTTTATGTAATTAGTATCGTAATCAATTGCGGGAATAAGATGTTTTCCGGGATAAAGAGTAGCCTATGTCACTCTCCAGGCCTTAACTTATTACCAAAAAAAAAAAACATGTCAATCCGATTGTAACTTTTGACGTGAAAGAAGGACAAACAAACAAATAAACAAACACACTTTCACATTTATAATATTAGTATGGACATTTATATAGTCATTAGCGGCCCGTCCCGGCTTCGCACGGGTAGACAAAATATTGCAATTTTCTTACGGATCCCTAATTTTTTCGAAATTAAAATATAGCCTATGTTACTCCCTGATAATGTAGCTTTCTATTGATGAAAGAATTTTTGAAATCGATCCAGTAGTTTCGGAGCCTATTCGTTACAAACAAACAAATCTTACCTCTTTATAATATTCGTTTAGATCAGAGGTTCCCAATTTTTTTTGCCACCAGACCCTAATTGATTATACTCTTCCTAGCGGAACCCTAGCAGCTATAATTATTATATAACCTAACTAGTATTTTTTTGTCGACAAATGTTTTGTTAATTTTTGGACGGATCGCGGAACCCTTGTGGCATTAGTTCTGTGCTTGTGGCCCTTCCACGGAACCCCAGGGTTCCGCGGATCACCTTTCGGGAAACCTTGGTTTAGATAAACGACGCGACATTTGTATGAAGTGGCCGAGATGTAGCTTTATACTCACCGGTGAATGTTTCGTAGCCATATGCGATGCATAACTGTTATGATAAGTGAACCCAATGATGCAAGTTTCACATTTGTACTTGGCGCTTTTATAGCACTCTTTGGATGCCTCCACCTCCCTTTCCGACATCATTTCTTCGTACGACAGTTCTATGGTGAGAATTTTATCATCGGCTTTACTAGTTTTTTGAGGCTGAAAACAATTAATAATTATTATTATTCCTGGACAAATCACACACTACCATCTAGTCCCAAACTAAGCAAAGTATATGGGTAATAGATAAGTAATATTATATTTAATACATTTTTTTATACACTTCACAATAGGCTAGATGACAATTTCTTCTTTCTATTTGTTATGTAAGGACATTATTATAATAATAATTATAATTCGAAGTAGCCTATTCATCATCATCAGGTCATTTTAGTCTACACTACAGGAGCACGACCCTCTCTCGTCCGTCCCAGACAGAAGGAGGATTTGGCCTACACTCCCCACGCTGGCCAGACGGGTCCCTTAGTCGCCTTGTACGACATCCACGGGAAGAGACGGAGTGATTCTATTCTAGTCTCCCGGAAACCACACGGCCATTAGTTAGCGTAGTAATTTTTTTTATGAGTAATTCTCACTTGATGGATTGTATCCCAAACATAGCCTCCTTGCAAGTTTAATAATGGTTCTTACCAACCTTAAATTGTCGAACCACAAAAAGACTAAGTGTCTAAACCAGGGATTGAAAGCGGTAAAGGTATAAGGGTATGGTACTGGTATAAAATTACGATATCGTTTTGATTTAAAGGTAGAGCCAAAACGGTTGAGAATTGTGGTTACGATACCGGTAAAACAAGAAGAATACCTTTATTTTTTTACGGTACCATTATACCTTTATATTACCAGTACCTTAACCAAAACCATTTCGGTACCGAAAAAATGATGCGACAACGACGCGACGTAGGTATCGATCAAGTACTTACCTACCAATGCGGCCGACATTGTGGAAAGAAGACCTTTATTTTATAATTTAGACACCTAAAAAAATAACGATACCGGAATATTACAATACCGAGATTATTAAGATACCTTTACTTTAAGGTATCGAAATTTAAAACCTTTATTTTATAATTTAGATATCTAAAAAAATAACGATACCGGAATATTACAATACCGAAATTATTAAGATACCTTTACTTTAAGGTATCGAAATTGGTATAATTGGAAAAGGTATGACGTCATACCTTTAACCGATATATCCAATTTTTTTCGGTTATTCAATCCCTGGTCTAAACACACTATACCAAAGATACGTAACCGAAGTTCGGCGCCATTACGCCTGCAATACTTTTTCAATGACTATTGACACATTTGACTAAAATTACGTTGCGATCTACATACCAATCTTAATCACGCGGAATTTCGGCTTAGTGTGGTTTGACACTTACTAACTTTGATGAGTTCGTTAGTTGAATGGTTAGCAATGGCCACTTTGATACCGAGGTTGCAGGTTCAATCCCCGGACAAGACAAATATTTGTGTGCATGAACATGTCTGTTTTGAACATGTCTTGGTCTGGGTGTTTTATATGTATGTATTTATTTACAAAAAAAAAACATGTATGTATTTACAAAAAAAACACGTATTAAAGTATAATATCAGTTATCTAGTATCCATAGCACAAGCGTTGCTTAGTTTGGGCCTAGATGACCGTGTAATTTTCCCAGGTATTTTAATTTATTTATTTATTGTAACTTACCTTGTTATTCCGTTTATTCAACTTTTTTCTTTTCTTCTCTATTTGTTTCCCTTTTTTATTACCTTTCTTATTATCTTTAAGAAAAGGTTCAAGTTCTATTTCAAATTCTAACAGATCTGAATTTGGCTGCTTGTTCACAAGTGACTGTTCGATTTGTTCAAAATGTTCTTCGATATGTTCAGAATCCTTTCTCAAATATGGGTCAAGTTGTTCAATTTTGGACAATTGTTCATCTTCTGATGATACTTCTGAATGGGGTAAATCCAGATCTGTTTCTAATTCTAAAAATAAAATGATTTTAATAATAACATGTTTATGAGTCAATGACTACGCGACGATCCGTGTACATGCAGTATTTAACTTTATCTACACGCGGCGCGCGCACCCTGCTGACTGACAAACGAAGCTCTGACGAAAAGAGACGGGTAGCTTACAATTACACTTCCTACCTGGGAGTGTAATTGTAAGCTACCCGTCTGGGGAATGTACCTCCACCTCACAGAATACCGCAGCCACATAACAATTCCCTTGAGTGTTGTTGTGATCCTGCGAGTGAGTGAGGTCACCAGAAAGGAAAGAGATGCTGCGTTGGCAGCGGGGGTGGAGGTGCGCGAGCGATGTGTTATGTTGCGAGCGTTAATATGGCTACGGCGAACCGTTTCACATCAGGCGGGCCGTATGCTTATCTGCCATATGCCCGATGTAGTATAAAAAAAAATATATTGTTCAACATACCTTTAAAATTAATTTCATTTTTTATCTCAGCTTTGACACAAAGAACCTCCGTTTCATTTGGCTCACCCTTCACATCGGAGTCTACATTGTCTGTGGGCAGTATGTTTATGGTTTCGAGTTGTTCTACTTTTAAACGTGGCGGACGTGTCACATCTGTTAATAGACATTCATTGAGATTCTGTAACAAATATACTATACCTTAAAAAAACGGGTTGCATTCCGGGAGTGCCGGCAGAAGTGAAAACTTGAACATTAACATTGTGCATTTTTGAATATTTTGGAATGGTCAGGGAATAATTTCGCACGAATTGCTTTACTTATCAGTATAAAAGTACTAACGGGTCTGTTTTACCCTTTGGGTACAGAACCCTAAATAACATGCAGCTGAGATAAGGGGCCATCCATAAATTACGTCACACAAATTTCATGGTTTTTTGACCCCTCCCCCCGTCCTTGTCACAGCTGGTCACATTTGTGAGACTCCCCCCTCCCTAGTGCGACGTCACTTAATTTGCAATTTTACATCTAGAGTTGCAAATGTTGAGTTTTTCGTTAATAGTTCAAAGTTCGTGTAACACTTAGATTATAATAGATTTTGAAATGTTACGTCACAAAATTTAGGACCCCTCCCACCCCCTTTTCACACAATGTCACATTTCGTCGATCCACCTTAACGTGTGACGTAATTTATGAATGGCACCTAACTTGCACCCCAACTAGTTATTCTCTCACCTCATTGGTATACGTCTGTAGTATTCTAAACGAGTCCTGGACCTGCTCTCTGAACGCCACAGCCTTCTTCAACAGAGCCATACACTCTCTGCATATACTGGGGCACTGCATAGGCGTTGTGTTGAGCTGGAAACAAGAAAATTCACCCATCATACTATTATGTTCATCATCGTATTGTTATTGTATGACGAGCTTGGTGGTCGAATGGCTAGCAATTACCACTTTGACTCCGAGGTCGCGGATTCAATAACAAGCAAGTGCGTCGCCAAGGGGGGGTAGGGAGGGTCAGTGGACCCCCTAGAGATTCTATTAAGCTATTGCATAGCTTCTATCGCGGGCCTTGAGCGCGGGGACCGAATCCAGAAATTCCGTAACGAAAAAACCTCACGCTCCCCACTCCGACGGGCAAGGAGGTGTGGCCTGAAGGCCGTGCATCGTCTAACGTCGTTTCAGTTCGGCAGTCTTCGACACGGCGTTGTGTGCGTGCGATTAGACGAGTTTCGTAGAGTCGTACAATACGTCTACGTATTGTACGACTCTACGAAACTCGTTTTATTTATTTAATAATAGAAAAATTTGTTTTCTTATCGGTCACCACGCTCAAAAAGTGTAACTTGAATTGATATCAAAGAAAAAGCAATACTGCATGAATAAAATAAATAAATAAAATTATAATTGCATAAGTTGATACAAAATGCTATGCAATAGCTTTACCGCGGCAGTCCCCGAGTGCCACACGTCTTTTTTTTTATTTATAAGTTTTATTTATTGTACAGTCAAGAACTTGTGAAGCCTTACACGGTGGACTCTGTACCGTTATTATTACAATCACTGTAAATGTAACGCTCGTACTACAAGTGAAAAGATTCATGAGCTCTCGACTTTACAATACTCTCCAATTACTAATTTACAAGACTACAATTCATACTTTGGGGCCGTCCAATAATCACGTGAGGCTCCAAAGAGGGGGAGGGGGTTCGGTAAAAATCACGAAATATCACAAGGGGGGAGGGGGGGTGTTGTAAGATATCACGTGTATTTATTTTTTGTGATTGTTCAGAAGAGTTATTTGACATAATGGCCTCCTTCTAGTGTCGCACCGCTCGCCATTGACAGGAAATTCATGCTAACACGTTGGAGCCTAACTGGTCACGTATTGTGTGGTTCCAGAGAAGTTTACATACAATTACATGCTTTATATTTGCATTAATATTATAAAAATTTTAATATTATTTGTAGCTTCAAAAAATTTGTGTGCATTAACATGTCTGTTTGTCTTGGTCTGGGAGTTTTCTATGTATTTTAAGTAAGTATATAAAAAAAAATGAATTTAAGTATTCATTTTTTTTTATATACTTACTTAAAATACATACAGTTATCTAGTACCCAAAGTAAAAGCTTTGCTTAGTTTCGGAATAGATGGCAGTGTGTAATTTGTCCAAGAATAATAAATATTGTTTAGATTCACTTAGTTTAGGACAACATGGAGCTATGTAATCATTTTAAAATATTTACTTATTTATTCTGGAACAATTGCCAATAATGAAAAATATTTTGTATAGGAACAATAGGCCTTTTGTGCATCTATGTGATGCTGAGACAGTTGTCCTGCTAATTTACTATTATCTATATATCTAGAAGTTTTTTTTATGTGAGAGAGCCAAACCACAGTTGAGCACCTTGGTAGAGTATGCACTAAACCCCTCCATTTAAGGATAGACCCATATCTCAGCAGTGTGATGACAGTGACTTGGCATCGATATGAGAGGGGTGGGCAAACATATGGGTCACCTGATGGAAAGCAATCACCTCTGTCCATGGAAATCAGCAACACCAAGGGGTGGCCGATCAGCAAGGAGGTTGCCAGCCTTATAAACTCTGTTCTTGAAGGTTGTATTTGTTCCGAAATACGTCACGTTCCGCCTGAGCCGAGCGTGCAGTGAAAGAGCGGAACAAGTGATAGTGAGGCACGATCGGCCTAAGCGTTCGTCTTGTGACGCATCTATCTCTCTTCCACTCGATCGGCCCATGTTTTCGTATGACGTTATCACGTATAATAAAATTATCGTCCGTAAACCAACTTTGCAGACAACCAATTTTTTGGTCATGTTAAGCACCAAATACTTACAGGTATCTCTTCCAACATATTTATATAATACTGCTTCATTTTCTCATTTCTAACGACCTGTAGCGATCTCCCAAGGCACAGACAAGATTTGCACAACAGTTTGTGAGGTAATTCATTTTTATTCTCCATGTTTTAAACTTTTTTTTTTACAACATTCTCACGATAGGCAAACACAATAAAACTTAGTTAAAAACGGTTCTTATATGGAACATTGTATAAAATTACTTTGTACGATTGTGGAAAAATATTTTCTGTTAAATACTTAAGCGTCGTTCTTGCATTAATCGATAAATATTTACAAGACAGCTAAGCAATACTCTAACCAGTTTACAAAAAAGTACTTTAATAGTACATACTGCAATTTTATAGAGCTAAAATGTATGTACAGCACATACATACATAAAGAATTTATTATACCTATATTTTTAAATATTAGAAATAAATTTGTGACAATAATTCAAACAAAAAGCGACAATTTTATATTATTGTAATTTCATTCAATCGCTTTGAAATACTATAAAATTTATGCACTTATTCTAACGGATTGACATTGACAACTGACCTGACATTTACTACAGTTTGACAGTATAGAGAAGTCCATTTGCTGATTGATTGATTTTTTTTATGCGATTGATCTACCGTTTCTCAATGATTGAACATTTGGTAACAATTTAAGGGCCTATTAGTTTGTTTTATCAATAAAATCACTTTTTATGTGCTGGTTTTATTATAGCAAATTTTTAGGTTCCGGTGAAAAGCCAGTGCTTAGTGTTAAATATAAGGCATGTATTAAAGGTATGTACTACATATTTGTTGTGTATTTATTGTCAATACATGTTAACGTACAATAAATACATCTAAAGTAAAACTATCGCTCAAGCTTACAAGCTTCAGCGATAGTTACCGGTTTTTACTTTTTTCGTTGCCCTATCGACAACAATTTATTATGGAGGGTAGTAGTGACTCTTAATCAGACGTGATAAGACCCAAAATTGTTTGTAGTGAATGTCAAAGTAATATGAATACATCTAGATTATCCTGGATATTGCTTTCCATACAAAAGCATTCTTACTCAGGGCTGAATACCTATTTTGGTATTTATTGCACTCAAAGAGTTCTTTCAATGGATTTATTTTGAGAAATATGGATAGACTGTTGCTATTACTTAACTGGATCATGTATGAATCGGGGATGGGATTACGGAACTGATACATAGATTACAGTTTATTTTTGTTTATAGAAACACTGGGTAAAGCAGCCATTTTGTGGTGTCGATGTCGTGTTGATCATTCTTCATCAAATTTCGTCTATTTTACATGGAAGTATTACTTTTTGTTGTGGTTTAGTACGAATCAAAATAATATTGGTATTTTCTCAAAATTAAGGTTTTAAGCTGATATAGTAATTAAAATGGAGCAGGACGTGGATAGTGATTACAGAGCTGTATGCAGTGCATGTCTAAGTAGTGATAGAGATTTATTTACAATAAATGGGTCGCAACAAGTCTACCAAATATTTCGACTTTTGATGTACGATTTCGCGGGTGATAGGGTAAGTTTTGAAAAGTTTTAAAACTTATTTTAATAAATATGCAATGCATCTAAATGCATTATGCATTACGTAAAGGCAAATTCCTGTCATGTTAGGTCATTGCACTTAATTACTATGCATGTAGGAAATGACTTTTTAAGCATTTTCTTGACACTATTTAAAATTCAATGCAATAATAATTATATTGAAAACTGTGAAGAATAAAGTGTATTCTAAATTTGATAATACAAAATTCACGAGCCTGGTGGTTGGTCCATTCAACAATGGTCATTTTGATTCTGAGGTCCCCACCCGAGGCAAACATTTGTATTTATGTTCATGAACAAGTCTCAATAAATGTACCTTTATTGTGATACAATATGATACTATGGTGGGTTGACACCTGAACTAGGATAATTCCTGTATCTCAGGTTGTCAACCCTAATTTACAATTATTGTTTACTCTCATCATCATCATCAGCCTGTATTTACCCACTGCTGGATCTATATCCAGCGGAGCATTGGGAATAGCCTATGCGTTTCCCAATGCTTTCCATCATATGCAATCCTCCACTTTCCGCATCCAACTGCTACCAGACACTTTTTTCAGATTTTTTCACAATTGTTAATTTTCTAATATATTCTCTTATAATAATCTCGACAACGTTGTTGTCTTCGTTTGATATTTAATTAATTTTCAGGAGACTACAGCATGGGGTTCTTCAAAAAGGGTGTGAAGAGGTTTTTACAGGGTCGGCAACGCGCGTGTGATACCCCTGGTGTTACAGGCGTTCATAGGCTACGGTAACTGCTTTCCATCAGGCGGGGTGTTTACCACTCCAGTGGTATAAAAAAAAATCCACTTCTACCACCACTAGATGGTTTTCTGTCAATTCCATTCAAAGTGAAGTTAACGTCTTCGAAATCTAATAAATTAGAAAAAATTAGAAATCGGTACATCTAGAGAGTGGACGCCCTACGTTTCGACGCCATATACGCGGCCTCCACTCTAGCACTTTCCACCCCCATCTGACATTGCTGACTTGGCAGATGTGGCCAGCCCACTGCCTGCCCATTGTTTACTATAATAAATAAATAATATTTCTAGACATAACAACATGACGACCCCAGTGGCCAATGGCTAGCAATGTTCACTTTGACTCTGGGGTTACGGGTTCAATCCCCACAAAAGACAAATATTTGTGTGCATGAACATGTGTGTTTGTCTTGGTCTAGGTGTTTTTTTATGTATTTACAAAAAAAAAAATGTATTTTAGTACATTCAGTTGTCCAGTACTTATAGTACAAGCTTTGCTATTAATTTGGGACTAGATGGCGCTGTGTAAATTGTCCAGAAATATTTATTTATAAAAAGTTATGGGATAAAAAATAAATACAAATTTACTTACAAATAAAAAATATCCCCAAGATCATTGTCTTTCGGCAGTGTCCCCAGAACACTGGCAGCATTTCCTCGCTGGATAGCTATACTTATTCTCTGAGCAAGGAAATGGCCAGCCTTCTCGTTATAGGACGTGTCGACCAATATTTGAGAAATATTAATTTATTATTCATTTATTTGTCACTAGCTTGGAGAATCCCTAACAGACACGGAACAGTTGATATGTTGGGAGTGCCTCGCCCTTTTGAAGAAGTTCTTACGATTCAAGCGGCAGGTTCATAACGCACAGGAACATTTGAGAGTCCTGGCTATGAGTCGATCTCAGGAGGTAATTACTATTTATACTAATTTGTTATTATGTAAAAAAAAGACCCATATTGGCAAGTTTCTTTCAAACATTTCTCCTTTGCCAATGGTCAATACCGAAATGCTAGTAGATAAAAATAATGACAAAAAATATTAATAAAAATGTGTAAGATTAGAAAACTGAACGACTTACGTGTCTAAGTCTTCAGTTTTCTTAAACTTTCAAATTTTCCGCGTAGCTTTCTTATTTTTTTCTTGTATAACGACATTCTTGTGACAGTAATAAATACAAGATAAAAAGAAATAGTGACATCAGTCCAGCCGTTCACTGCGTGATGCCATGACAAATGGTAATAGGGATTTCTTGAACTTGTTAAGCCACTTTGACACCTCTGTTTAACAATGAACATTGTTTATGTATGAGTTATATAAACAAAGAGCAATTTTCGTAAAAAGTTTTTGCTTCACGTATTAATGTATATGTAGATATATAGATAACATGTTTTTACAGAGTATGGATCACACCTATATGTCTCAATCCCTGTCTTCACTAGAAATGACTTCGAAGTCAGGATATGACGGTATTTATGTCGACTACGCTCAAGAGGAGTGGTCGGAGTCTTTGATAGCTATCACCACAACAAACGACGTGAAGAGTGAGCATTATGACGTAGCACAGGCGGTGAGAGACAATATAACTTTGGACATTGATGAGCACATGCTACAAGGTAAAGCTCGTTTTAATAGAATCTTGTGTATGGCAATTTGTAGCTCAAAAACTAATAATGCTTGTAATAGGGTAAATGACAACCTTATAGTAGTCAAATTAGTTACTTTTTTCAGCTATCCAACCTTATAGTAGTCCAATTAATTACTTTTTGTCAGCTATCCAACCTTATAGTAGTCCAATTAGTTACTTTTTGTCAGCTATCCAACCTTATAGTAGTCCAATTAATTACTTTTTGTCAGCTATCCAACCTTATAGTAGTCCAATTAGTTACTTTTTGTCAGCTATCCAACCTTATAGTAGTCCAATTAATTACTTTTTGTCAGCTATCCAACCTTATAGTAGTCAAATTAGTTACTTTTTGTCAGCTATCCAACCTTATAGTAGTCATATTAGTTACTTTTTGTCAGCTATCCAACCTTACAGTTGTCAAATTAGTTACTTTTTGTTAGCTATCGAACCTTATCGTAGTCAAATTTGTTACTTTTTGTCAGCTATTCAACCTTATAATAGTCAAATTAGTTAATTTTTGTCACCTATCCAACCTTATAGTAGTCATATTTGTTACTTTTTGTTAGCTATCCAACCTTATAGTAGTCCAATTAATTACTTTTTGTCAGCTATCTAACCTTATAGTAGTCAAATTAGTTACTTTTTGTCAGCTATCCAACCTTATAGTAGTCAAATTAGTTACTTTTTGTCAGCTATCCAACCTTATAGTAGTCAAATTAGTTACTTTTTGTCAGCTATCCAACCTTATAGTAGTCAAATTAGTTACTCTTTGTCAGCTATCCAACCTTATAGTAGTGAAATTAGATACCTAGCCATATCGTATTTATATTTGTTCCAGTCCCTCAAATAGTGTTGGAAAATCCAGTAACAGGAGTGATGTCACACATTGTGGTGGAAACCGACGCACTAGTCGCTAACGCTGATTGGTAATATAATAGTTTTATTTGTAACTAGCTAACACCCGCGGCTCCGCTCGCGTTTTTTTTAAGTAAAGTTTCTTTACGTACTTTTGACTTGGGCAGTAAGCTGGTGAATGCGTGACGAGAGCGTTACGGAAACGGCGAACGGAAATTGAGAGGGAGATAAAAGTTAGTAGAGCTAAAGAAATTTTACTTCAGTCGTTTGATCCAAAGCACACTCGTTTTTTTTAATGAAAGACATATCATTGTCCTTCCTAATACCTTTGAGAATATGTGTACAAAGTTTCATGATGATCGGTTGAGCAGTTTCGGCGTGAAAGCGTAACAAACAAACTCACATTTATAATATTCTTAGGGATTATAAGGTTTTATATATAAAAGTACTAAGTTCCATCAGTTATCACGCGGTTTCTTGACTTTTCTTTAATGGTACTAGAGATACAAAGTTGTGTCACTTGTACCATCAATGGTATTAGTCAATGGTACTACTGATCCGGAGGGTATTTATGTGGTAAAATACAATATTCATTTATTGCGCTATTGTACACAAACATGACAATTTATATTACACAAAAAATAAAGAGCAGAAGCATACATTTTTGCCGCGCGGTAGAAAGAGAGGGGGATATCACCTCCTCTCCAACGCCGCACCGGCGGTCTACGCTCCCTCCGTCTTACGAATTTTCGATCAGGCCACGTGTCCTGACGCGAGTTTAACATTTTTTACCCATCCCAAAAAGTGCACAACAAAAATACAATATACAAAATACAAAATAATTGATTTAGTAACTTGAGATACAAAAACAATAGTAGATGCTGGAGTCTCCTTTTAAGCAAAAGTATGCTTGTGCCAGGAGGCTCCGCTCTTTCTTAGCACTAAGATTTTTTAAGATTAGGTACTAGAACAAATTTTTGAAACTATGTATAGCAAAACAATGAAAATTTTAAACAATACTAATACAACAAAAATATAATGATACGACTAACTAAGTACATTGACTCTGAGTGTTGCTGTGTGTGCTGTTGGTGTGTTTGTGTGTGTATATGCGTAAGTGATGTGGGCATGTGTGTTTGTGAGTAGTAAATTGTGTAGTGTGGCAATAGGCTTGTATCCCATTTTTTTTTTCGATTTGTTATTTAAAGACGTCACAATAATATAAATATAGGTGAAATAATTACTTCGATTGCATAAAAACTTCTCGAGATATGATAACTTGAAGATCACAATTTTGGACTATCCCGAAAACGCTCCATACAAAAGGCCACCACGTTATGACGTCACACCGTGCTATTTTATATGCATTAAATCAGAAATTTGTACGACAGCTATGTTAAATAATTATTGCGTTTATGTAGCCAGTGCCGTAACAAAAGTTATAGTATTTTTTATTGTTTCTACAATGGTAATATTTATTTTTTATAATTTCATACTTTTAAAATGGACTTTCCCGCCAAACTTTGATCGACGCTAAAAAAAAGTCTGACTGAAGATATTAGAATGAAAATTTGCAGATCTTTATAGTTTTGTGTATTTTACGATATTGTTAAATAATTTATACAATTTTTAAACATTGGAAAATAGCCTATTGTAGGTGTATGTTTGTTTGAGCTACGCCGCTAAAGAAGATTTCATTTCAAAAATACGTTTTATTGCAGGGATGTCACAAGTGCAACGTTAGGTACTGAGATACAGGTCTGTCAGAGGAGCACGGTGAAGCAAGAGACGGAGAGGGGAGAGTACAAGTCTGGATATATATCTGAGTATATGACGCAAGAGGAGATGACGGCCGCGAGGTGAGCCACTTTAACTTGTATGATAACTTGCTGACCCGACGAACTTCTAGACTACAAGCCCATGGAAAAAAATTACCTGTGAAATGAACCATCGTGAATAACGCTTAGAAGGCTGTTACTATATGAGAAAATAACTCTGAGCACTATGCCGTCATTTCTGAGCGGTACAGGTGAGTACATGAGTAAATGGAATTTCCCAGGTACAAGTGAGGAATTACGATTAATTTAATGTACGGCTTTTTTATAGTTTATAGATGATTAAAAATAAATGTCGAAAAACCTAGTGCCGTACTAAAGCGGTGGTGCAGGAAGTCAGTGCAAATTTTTTATTCGCCGATAATTGTAGAAGCAATATTCCGGACATTTATTACTGTACGTAATATTTTTATTTGTTACCATTTATAATGAACGGCTATAAGGTACAACGATAATATTTAGTAACATTATATATAAAAAAAAGTTGCCGTACATTCGTTTATGATCTTACAGCAGTAATAACTCGGTAAATAAAAAAAAATGATAATTACGAGTATGTACTGACACAAATATTAACAATAATTTTTGGATGGCATATTTATTAAACATTATTGTCTGTGTTAAATAATATTTTGAACAAGATGCCGTACATTTTATAATGACCTTATATCATATGGGTGTAGAGAAAGGGTTGCGATCCTTGGCTTTCGACCCCAGCGCTGGAAATATGTATGGCGTCCATGGGTAAAGTATCTGTATATGTATACAAAAGGAATTACACAAATGCCGTACAGTAATAAATGACCGGAATATTGCTTCTTAAAATAAAAAAAATGCACTGACTTCCTGCACCACCGCTTTAGTACGGCACTATGTTTTTTGACATTTATTTTTAATCATCTATAAACTATAAAAAAGCCGTACAATAATAATAAATCGTAATTCCTCACTTGTACCTGGAAAATTTCATTTACTCACGTACTCACATGTACCGCTCAGAAATGACGACATAGTGCTCAGAGTTATTTTCTCATACAGTAACAGCCTTCTAAGCGTTATTCACGTTGGTTCATTTCACAGGTATTTTTTTTCCATGGGCTTGTAGTCTATTCGTACCGCCTAACTGTCAATGAATGTCATGGTACTTATTAGCTCAACTAAATTTATGATAAAGAATAAATATAATTTCAGAGAGGAAGCCAAACTGAAAGTGCAATATGCAAGCTCTGTATATAAATGTGAACTTTGTATCATAGGATTCTATACGCAACAGCAAGTTAAGGACCACTTCATATCAGCACACAGAGCGGTGAGTATATTTTACTTTACTTTGTTATTATTATTACTTTATTTGTTATACATTGGGGTTTAAGTCGTTCATCAACATCTTTGAACCAAATCCAACTTCGCCTGCACGCAGTGGACCCTGCTGACTGACAAACGAAGCTCTGGTGAAAAGAGAGGTAGGCAGCGTAATTGTAAGCTACCCGACTGGGGAATGTACCTCCACCTCACAGAATCCCGCAGCCAAATAACAATTCCCTTGAGGGTTGTTGTGTTCCTGCGAGTGAGTGAGGTCACCAGAAAGGAAGGATAATATATTGCGTTGGCAGCGGGAGGGGAAGGGGGGTGGGGGGCGAGCGATATAGATATGATACCTGCCGCTGGGTTAAATTATTCCATCCGTATCATCTTGATAATTATGTTTCAAGACATTTACCATACCACGAAGAGTGAAACTGTGGAATCAACTTCCCTCAGCGGTATTTCTGAACAATTACTACATGAGAGCCTTCAAGAGCAGTCTTTATTTCCCTTAAAAGGCTGGCAACGGATCGGCGATCCCTTGGTGTTGCTGATCTCCATGGGCATTGGTGATTGCTTTCCATCAGGTGTCCCACATGATCATTTACCCACAAAAAAAAAAAAAAAAATTGAACATCAATGTACTGCGTAGGCGGATCACAGCGAATGAGAAGCGATACGACGCCGCGGCTTAGATGGTCAAACCTCCCCCCCCCCCCCCCCCCCCCTTATGTAAAAAAAAAGAAAAGCACTCCCCGTGATATATTTTTTTTATTTAAATAAATCATATCTTTTTAGAAACCCGGCAAAGTTGCCTGCAAAGTCTGCTACGTGTATATAGACGAGGAGAAGCTCTCATCGCACATAGACGACCACTATTTCCGGCATATATGCCGCCTCTGTGGCCATGCCGAACAGAGCGTCAAGCTTATATCGGCACATGTTAAATCTCACATGAGCCGAGGACCGCCTAGCACTGTTATCAAGATTGGAGATAGCACACCACAAGCTGGGAAGGTAAGGAAAATCACGACTGTCCCTATGTATAAATTAAATTAAATTAAATATTCATTTATTTCAGATTTGAGTATCCATATAAAACATTATTATTAGTAAGTAAGAATTAATTATTTAACATGTCAAAAATTATTATCAAAATTACAATAAAATAGTGTCAATTCAATAAGTAATATGTCAAATAAAATAGCAATGTCAAAAATAGGAATAAAAATGAAATATAAATTAAATTGTCGAATTCATTTTGTTATGTCTATAATTATAATAATTTATTGTAGCATGTCAATATATTATGAAACATGTCAAAGAAACTGATATTGTGAAAAAATAAAAGGATTAATAAATGATTTCAAAATTTAAATTGTCGGGTTATTTTTGACATCTACTTATTTTACGGGGGGGGTAATGGAGGCGCGTGCATATCACTATAACTCTTAAACATAGGCCCATGTAGTCTTTCTGCCAGCGTGGTATAAAGCGACATGTCAAAAATGGTATTTTTTAAATGTAAAACCTTCTTTAGCGGCGTTGTGCAGTTTTTGGGATGGGTAAAAAATGTTAAACTCGCGTCAGGACACGTGACCTGATCGAAAATTAATATGACAAAACTCCGAGACTACAAAATCCAACTTTATGCAAAGACGATACGATTAAGAATTCTTTGAATATTTTAATGATTCGAAATAGTTTCGAAATGACATTTCGTAAGACAAAGCTGCGAGACTACAAAATCCAACTTTAAACAAAGACGATACGATTGAGATTGTTTTGAATAGTTTATGTTTGTGTACGATAGCGCAATAAATGAATATTGTATTTTACCACATAAATGATAGTACTGTTATACTAATAAATAAAGCAATTCGTGCGAAATTATTCTCTAACCATTCCAAAATATTCAAAAATGCACAACGTTAATGTTCAAGTTTTCACTTCTGCCGGCACTCCCGGAGTGCAACCCGTTGTTTTTTTACCCGACTGCCGAAGGAGGGTTATTTTTTTGTGTTTCAGTTACATCTACGACTATGACGCTCTATGACAAGCTCGGTGGCGTGGCGGTCAATGATGCAGCTGCGACACCAACGCTCGTGGGTTCGATTCCCACATAGGACAAACATTTGTGTGCATGAACATGTCAGTTTGTCTTAGTCTGGGTGTTTTCTATGTATCATAAATCTATTTACAAAAAAAAATGTATTTACGTATGTTTATCAGTTGTCTAGTACCCATAACACAAGCTTCGCTTACTTTGGCGCTAGATGGCGCTGTGTAATTTGTCTGACAATATTTATTATTTATATTTATTTATCTAGGAAAACGAAATCTTCCGTCCGTCTATTTAGCTTTATGAGACATTTGATTTTTATTTCTCTGAGGCACACCAACTAATGAGCACGGTACACCAGTGTGC
Organism: Hypsopygia costalis; assembly: GCA_937001555.2. Taxonomy (NCBI): domain Eukaryota; kingdom Metazoa; phylum Arthropoda; class Insecta; order Lepidoptera; family Pyralidae; genus Hypsopygia; species Hypsopygia costalis. Next base: position 6,496,170 of record OW443355.2, read on the forward strand.
CGCGGCACACACTTTGAGGAACACTGCTTTAGACATACTCCACAGCGCTGCTCAACTGCGCAGGCCGGTGTTTGCCTTACATTTTATAAATTGTTTATTTTGTTGGTGTGACGTCATAACTTGATTTTATATTGTATGGAGCGTTTTCAGGATAGTACAAAATTGTGATTTACAAGTCTCGATAAGTATTTATGCTATCGAATTACTCTTTCCTATATTATTGTGACTTTAAATAAGTAAATTTTGGGGTGTCAACATCTTTGAACCAAAGCCAACTTCACCTGCACGCGGTACACCCTGCTGACTGACAAACGAAGCTCTGGCGAAAGGAGAGGTAGGGAGCGTAGTTGTAAACTACCCGACTGGGGAATGTACCTCCACCTCACAGAATACCGCAGCCAAATAACAATTCCCTTGAGGGTTGTTGTGTTCCTGCGAGTGAGTGAGGTCACCAGAAAGGAAGGAGATTCTGCGTTGGCAGCGGGGGTGGCGGCGCGCGAGCGATATTTTATGTTGCGAGCGTTAACATGGCTACGGTAACCGCTTCACATCAGGCGGGCCGTATGCTTGTCTGCCACCCGAGGTAGTATAAAAAGTAATCGAAAAAAAAAAATGTTCACTAAGCTATTATCACCTAACTAATCTGTTTTAGGGTCGTAAAAAGAAGGAATCGCAAGAGCAAACTCCTCCGAAACCTGGCGATCTTCGGAAACTACTGTCAAAGACTACCATCGAGGGCTACCAGTGTCTGGAATGTGATATGTTCTTCAAGTAAGTGTACAATAGCTTAAGGGGCTCTTTAGTAGTTTACTATAGAACTAATAGAGTATAGGGTCTAAGCTCTGCGGATTTAGAGTAGTAATGATTTATATATATTCTTATATTTAATTTGTATGACGTTTCTAAGTGCTTTATAAAGTCCAAGGAATAAAGATATTTTGAATTTTGAATTTTTGAATTTTGGTCAAGGGCGTCGCCAAGGGGGAGCAGGAGGGGCAGCTGACCGGGGGGCCCCCCCATAGATTCTATTTATTTATAAGTTTTATTTATTGTAAAGTCTCTCGTGACGCTTTACACGTTGGGCTCTGTACTGTTATTATTACCATTGCTGTAGATGTAAGTGAAAAGCTTCATGAGCTCTCGACTTTACCTACAATTCATACTTTTCTCATTCTCCATATCAACTTGCCCCTCCCTGGGCCATCGGCTGGCGACGCCCTTGTATAGGGTCTTCTTATGTAACGCACCCAAGAAAGAAGACTCTACACTCTATTTACACAAGTTACAGTCTGAACTCTTTTTATGAATTATTTAAACTTGTAATAACTTTTAAAACTTTCGCGTTGCATGATTTATGAAATATAAAAACGGGAATTAACGGGGATCATGCACAAGGGTATTGACATACCTTTATTATTGCCTGACGTTTCGACCAGGTTGCACCGGCCGTGGTCACAGGCTGACTGTCTCAGCGGTGTTACTCTGTCTCCGTTGTCGAGGTCGATGAATCTTCATCTACCCCCGTGTTGTTCGATATCCATGTACCGCGACATACTACACTCACGACATCCCTATTCTGCGAGCTAAACTTCTTTAAACTTGCTTCCACAGGGAGGCAATTCAAAAAAACGAATGATAACAAAATCGGGGGATACAGTTTGGTGTTGCAGCTACAAATCTATCATCTCCATCCAAAATTTAATTACACGACTGGATAGATGAAGGATCAAAGAATTTATTACGCTAAGTAAGGACTATGGAACATCGCGTGCGGGGGAGGGGGAAGCGCTGCCATTTAGAGATAATTTTAGTGCATATAACGTATTCACGTGCAGCACACGCCCGTGACCATGACATAGCCGCACCCCATTTTTTTTTTTTAATTGCGTCGATGCTCTGCTATGCTTCATAAACTGTTTGTCCTTTTTCAGAAATTCCCGAGCACGCAAAAATCACGTCGCGAGATTCCACAGAGAAGGCCTACAGTGTGACCATTGTAAAAAGAGATTTGTTAATAGAACTACACTGGCAACACATCTCAAGTAAGATATTTAAATATAGTCGCAAAACAATAGACAAAAAGGGGCGTTACTGTTTTAGTAAAAACAGTTTTAACATTTTGACGTGATAACGTCTTATGAACGTCAACTGCACGCTCGAAAAAGCACGACTCATTGTCACATTCCGCCTGAGTCGAGCGTGCAAACGAGAGCGCGGAACAAGCGATAGAGAGGCGTCACTCACAATTAACACCACATTCATCCCCTAGGGGACATCCTAAAACTTTGTAAACATGGGGGGGGGGGCATATTTAGTCAAAGTTTTACGATGTTTGATGTATTGCATAGATATGAATTTCTCACTGTTTTTGACGAGCGCGGTGGTCGAATGGCTATCAAAACTTTAGGTCGCGGGTTCGATTCCCGCTCAAGACAAATATTTGTGTGCATGAACAGGTCTGTTTGTCTTGGTCTGGGCGTTTTCTATGTATTATATGTATGTATTTACAAAAAAAAAATGTATTTAAGTGTTACATCAGTTATTTAGTATCCATAGTACATACTTTGCTCAGTTTGGGACTAGATCATTATCATCATCATCAGGTCATTTTAGTCTCCACTACAGGAGCACGACCCTCTCTCGTCCGTCCCAGACAGAAGGAGGATTTGGCCTACACTCCCCACGCTGGCCAGACGGGTTGGGGAGGCCTGATCGATGTTTGATAATGTATTTCCCTTACTCGCCTTGTACGACATCCACGGGAAGAGACGGAGTGATTCTATTCTAGTCTGCCGGAAACCACACGGCGTGGGACTAGATGGCCGTAATTTGTCCCGATTTTTTAAGCTATTGCATAGCTTTTATCGCGGGCTTTGAGCGCGGCGACCGAATTAAGAAATTCCGTAACGAAAATAAAACCTAACACCCCCCACCTAATATGACCTTTCGACACGACCTGGCTTAAGAACATTTCCTTATACAATACATACTCGTTTGAATTCACTATATCTAAAGTGTCTTATTGCTGTGTGTATTTGACGAGCTCGGTGGTCGAATGGTTAGCAATGGCCACTTTGACTCCGAAGTCGCGGGTTCGATTCCCGCACAAGACAAACATGTGTGTGCATGAACATGTCTGTTTGCCTTGGTCTGGGTGTTTTCTATGTATTTTAAGTATGTATTTAAAAAAAAAAATGTATTTAAGTACATTTATCAGTTGTCTAGTACCCATAACACAAGCCTTCCGCTTAATTTGGGTCTAGATGGCGCTGTGTAAATTGTCCAGAAATATTTATGTATTATGTATTTATGTATTATTGTGTGTATTTGTCTACGTTTTTCTGTATGTGTGTTTGTAAGAACTGCTTTTTTATTTACTGTACTTAATGTACCTCACCCTGACCTAAAAATTCACTTACAAGCATTCTTTGGTTGACTGGAAGAGATCCCTTCTGGGATAAGTCCGCCATTGTGTATGTTATTCTGTACTTGAAGTTTTATGTATGTGTACAATAAAGTTCAAACAAACAAACATACTCGTATTTCGCCAGTGAGTATTATCGAGTCAATGGCGCAGTTGTAAATGTGTGACCAATTTGAACTAACGTTTCTACGTTTGCGCCTCGATGTGGTCATTACTATTTTTTTTATATATATTTTTCCCTTATCCACAGACTCCACGAAGGTCCCCTGCCCCGCGAGGAGTGCCCCATCTGCCACAAGATGGTGAGGGTCATTCAGCTGAAGTACCATGTCCAACGTCATCAGAACAAGGCCCGGTACGACTGCCGCGAGTGCAACAAGGTCTTCTCGCACCTGGCCACTTACCAGGCGCATTTGAAGTACAGCAGAGCGCATGCGTCTGATCAAGTTTTTAAGTAAGTATTTTAGTTTTTGGGGTGTAGGTAGGGTCACTATGAAAAGAGCGAAAGAGGCTATGGCTAACCTAGTTATAAGCTGCCTGACTGGAGAAGTACCTCCACCTCACAGAATACCGCAGCCGAATAACAATTCCCTTGTTGTGTTCCTGCGAGTGAGTGAGGAGCGTCCTCACTGGGAATTGTTATTCGGCTGCGGTATTCTGTGAGGTGAAGGTACTTCCCCAGTAAGGAAGGAGAGCGAGGGTGGCAGCGTGCGAGTGATATTTTATGTTATATATATGGCTACATATGAGTAACACGGCCGTATGCTTGTCTGCCACCCGACGTAGTATTTTTTTTTTATATGAGGGGGTGACAAACGAGCATGTGGGTCACCTGATGGAAAGCAATCATCACCGCCCATGGAGATCAGCAACACCAAGGGGTCGGCTATTCGTTGCCAGCCTATACTCCTTCCTTTCTTTCTGGTGATCTCACTCACTCGCAGGAACACAACAACCCTCAAGGGAATTGTTATTTGGCTGCGGGATTCTGTGAGGTGGTGGTACATTCCCCAGTCAGGTAGCTTACAATTACGCTCCCTACCTCTCTTCGCCAGAACCTCGTTTGTCAGTCAGCAGGGTGCAGATGAGGTTGGCTTTGGTTCAAAGATGTTCATGAACCACGTACTACCCTGAAATATACCAAATAAAGTGTAGAGTATAAATCAACCAAAATCATTAACCTATATTTCGACGGTTCCTACATTTAAAGCGTACATGTAAAAAAATGCATTTTTTTTATTGCATAAATTGCTATAGATTGTCCGTAAAAAAACACTTTCTTTTTAAAATTGATTGTATAAAATATAAAAGTATGAAATTAACTCATTTGGGCTATAATAATATTCTTTAATTACTATATCGTAGTATAAGCAGACATGCCCGAAATGAAAAAACTAATCGACGGTCCCTACGTATAAAGCGACATGTCTCCTTATACTACGATATAGTAATTCAAGAGTATTATTATTGGATAAATGAGTTAATTTCATACTTTTTGATTATATACAATCAATAAAATAAAAAAGAAAATGTTTTTTACGGGCAATCTATAGCAATTTATGCAATAAAAAAAAAATTGTCATTTTTGACATGTCGCTATACGAAGGAACCGTCCGTCGATTTATTGTAGCTTTGTGTTGCCAGTGCTATAAAAAAAATCCTTATTCTTCAGATTCCCTTGTCCGATGTGCAACAAAGGATATCCCACCAAAGAAGCCATGCAAGACCACTTCAACTACCAGCATTTGGGGAAGACATCACACAAATGTCCCGTCTGTGACAAGGTAAATAAATAAATAACACGTCAAAGGGAACCCATAGATTTACATGATTCTTTTAGGGGCTTAGTTCCCGGAACTTCTTTTTCCTGCGGGAAAAAGTTTTGATAATATAATGACAACGCGTGCGAAGCCGTGCGTTAACATCATCATCATCATCATCAGGTCATTTTAGTCTCCACTACAGGAGCACGACCCTCTCTCGTCCGCCTAGACAGAAGGAGGCTTTGGCCTACACTCCCCACGCCGGCCAGACGGGTTGGGGAGGCGTGCGTAACAGATAGTATATAATAAATATCATCATCATCATCAGCGTGTATCTACTATTTTTAGGGTTCCGAACCTCAAAAGGAAAAACGGAACCCTTATAAGATCACTTTGTTGTCCGTCTGTCTGTCTGTCTGTCTGTCAAGAATTTCTATGTCGAGAATGCGTGGAGGTATCAAGCTGAAATTTGAACTGTATACTCAGGTCTACGATCCCATGAAGTTAAAAAAAAATCAAACTGCTAAGTTTACGTAGAAAAAAGCTACGGCCGTTTATTCAGCAAAAAACGCATATTTCGGCACACTCAAGGGAATCAAAACCTATAGGGTACTTCCCGTTGACCTAGAACTATGAAATTTGGCAAGTAACATCGTTATAGACTACAAGTACAGGAATAAATCTCAAAACTATACATTTGTAAATAGATCTTAAAAAATAGGGGGGTCTATATTTTTTATAGGGTGTCGAAATTTCAAATTGAAACTACTAGTTCAAATGGGGTATCATATGAAAGGGCTTGATGTACACATTGCAAAATATATTTTATTTATTTTTTTCGACGCATTATTTCTTATTTATACTGAAAAATATCAAATTTAATAATGATACTACGTACATACGGAACCCTCGGTGGGCGAGTCCGACTCGCACTTGTCCGGTTTTTTTTTATCTATGTCGGGTGATAGTAGGTACTTTTTTTTAGCTTTATTAAAGCTCGCAACATAAAATATTGCTCGCGCGCCGACACCCCCGCTGCCAACGCAGCATCTCCTTCCTTTCTGGTGACCTCTCTCACTCGCAGGAACACAACAATCCTCAAGGGAATTGTTATTTGGCTGCGGTATTTTGTGAGGTGGTGGTACATTCCCCAATCGGGTAGCTTACAATTACGCTCCCTACCGCTCTTTTCGCCAGAGCTTCGTTTGTCAGTCAGCAGGGTGCACCGCGTGCAGATGAAGTTTGCTTTGGTTCAAAGATGTTGATAAACCACTTATACCCTAAAACTCACTGCTGAATATACGCCTTCCCCAATACGATCCTCCGCCTTCCGCATCCAGCCGCTTTCTTAAGGTCATCGGACCAACTAGTAGGAAGGCATCTAACGCTTCATCGTCCTACGCCCGGCCTCCACTCTAATGTCTTCCTCCTCAATCTGCCATCACTTACTCGGCAGATGTGACCGGTCGATTGCCATTTCAGCTGGTTCTCCGTCGAATTTCTTCGTTCCGGATTCGATCCCTCAGAGAAACCCCGAGCATAGCCCTCTCCATCGCTCGCTGCGCGACCTTTAGCCTGTGGACCAGTCTAATGGTCAGTGTCCAAGTCTCTGCACCATAGGTCATTGCAGGGAGGACGCACTGGTTGAAGACTTTAGTCTTCAATCATTGGGGTATCTGTGCGGCGAAGATGTGCCGAAGCTTTCCAAAAGCTATACGGGACGGGGGCCCACCACACATTCCCACCACTGTGTCTCCTGTGTAGCCAGGATTAACAGCGGCGACCGCCAGAAAAGGCAACGAACAATGAAGTCCATTCCAGTCCCGGGGGTTAAACTTCGGCTGCCTTGGAACTCACAACGAATTTAATCAGAAGAAATTAGTAAGAGTAGGAAGCTTTCCAGAAGCTAAATATAATAAGTTATATACAAAAGCAATGAATAAAAAATAAATATGGTATTATTAATTTTTTTTTCAGCCAATAGCATCCCGTGCCAATGTAGAGAAACACATGATGCGAGTACACGGCGAGAAAAAGGAGAAGCCAAGGAACCACGTCTGCGTAACTTGCGGGAAAGGATTTACGGTACGATGCCATTACGGCTTGGAAATAACTTGATTCTATAGTAAAAGTTGTTGGAATCGATCTCCTTTCGGTTCGATTCATCTTGTATACTAGGCTGATTCTAGCCCACGGGGCCGAAATCAAGGTTGAGTGGAGCGAGTAGATTCGCTGAGTGTATGTTCTCCATTGATTTCAATGAAAAATATTTTTGATGATCATTGTCGCGTTCCGCCTGAGCCGAGCGTGCAAGCGAGAGCGCGGAACAAGCGATAGAAAGGCACGATTGGCCTAAGCGTTTTGCTTGTGACGCATCTATCTCTTTTTCACACCATCCACATCATCACCATGTTCTCAAGGACATGGTCGATCTCAATTTTTTTTCGACACAAATCTCAAAAATGTCGAGGTCTTTAATTGTGACAAGTTTCATCAAAATCGGCTCAGTGACTTTTCGGCGATAAGCTTTCCGCTCGCTTTGCTATCTCCACTCAATTAATATAACTATTTTTTCAGGACAAAAAAGCCTTAACACAGCATGAAGTGATCCACTCTGGTTTCCGACCACTTTCCTGCGATATATGCGGACAGACATTCAAACAGAAAGCCTCTCTATACACGCATAAAAAAAGGGTACATAAAGTGTTTCCAGCAAAAAGGAACATAGAGTTTATGGACATTAAAGGAAAGGAGACGTAATATACAAATGTAATAGAATTGGACCAAGTATACTGCCCTGCGACTCCATACAAACACCGCGTAAATTAGAATCAATGTAAGGGGCCATCCATAAATTACGTCACACGTTTAGGGGGGAGAGAGGGGGTCGACGAAGTGTGATATTGTGTGACAAGGGGGTGGGAGGGGTCCTAAATTTCGTGACGTGAAATTTCAAAATCTATTATAATCTAAGTGTTAAAACACGAACTTTGAACTACAAACGAAAAATTCAAATCATTTGCAACTCTAGATGTAAAATTGCAAAATATGTGACGTCACACCGGAGGGGGGAGTCTCACAAATGTGACCAGATGTGACAAGGACGGGGGGAGGGGTAAAAAAATCATGAAATTCGTGTGACGTAATTTAGGGATGGCCCCTAATTATATGACGTGCTGGATTGACGAAGGAAAGAATCCTTCGTTTATCCAGCACCTTGGACATCCTGCGAAGACGTTCCTTCGACTTCGTACGAACGCAGAGTAAATCAGAAGATGACATTAGGTATATACAATGTGCCCAGTTATAAAGTGTACAAACGCAAGGACATGAAAGGCTGAAATTTTTCCGCATGTTTTTTTAATTCTTTTTAACGATAAATTTCAGCGTAGTTTCATGTCCTTGCGTTTGTTCACTTTATGACTGGGCACATTGTACCTATATGACTTACTAGACTGGTCAAGAATATTAACTAAAGCTGACTAAATCAAGGCAATATAATATAATGACGTGTTAGAAATGGATACCTCCCTGCGACTTCATACAATCGCGCTGAGAGAAAACACACTGATGTCAATTACCATCGAATATTTTGATTCCCAAAAAAATTGCTTTAAGTTTTCGATATTTTAATAAAAAAGCATGGGGTGTGGCTGTGCCATGGACACGGCCGTGTGTTGCACGTGAATACGTTATGAGCACTAAAATTATCTCAAAATGGCAGCGCTTCCCCCTCCCCCGCATGTGATTGCTCATAGTCCGTATTTAGCGTAATAAACTCTTTGATCCTTCATCTATCCAGTGGTGTGATTGAATTTTAGATGGATATGATAGATTTGTAGCTGCAACACCAAAATGTTTCCCCCGATTTTGTTATCATTCGTTTTTTTGAATTGCCTCCCTGTGGAAGCAATTTTAAAGACTTATATCCACGTCAAAATCCGATGGGAATTGACTACAGATTGAGCGGTAGTAGTTCGAGTCGATGGAGTCCACAGAATGGAGTCTTAAAACTATGTTTGGTCCAAAATAACTTTGTTTACGCGGCCAAATGTCATTTTATTAATCGTTGTATTAATAACATTAAATACTTGTTTAGATATACATATTTTATTTACAAATAAATACATTTTAACATTTAACAGTTTTTTAATTAATTCATCATCATTATCATTTATTAGTGCCACATGTCGCAAAGTGCTATCATGCCCCCCCGTTTCCTCGTGGTCATACTAGGTTGTCATATCAGTATGACTACGAGGATATACATGTCCTCGTGGTCATACCATATTTTTGCCCCTCTATTTCTCCTGCAACGCTCAAGATTTTTTTTAAATTATCGCATGCGGCACTTTGGCATGCTAAATCTCGCATACTGTTGCTATGGCGTAAATTGGGCTTAAATGTCGAAACACACATACCTACATATTTTATTTACAAAATAATATATTTTAACATTTAACAGTTTTTTAATTCATTCATCATCCATCATATATTAGTGCTACATGACTCAAGGTGCTATCATGCCCCTCTATTTCTCCTGCACCGTTCATTTTTTTTTTAAATTATCGCATGCGGCACTATGACATGCCACAATGTCGCACGCTGTTGCTATGGCGTAAATTGGGCTCAAGTGTTTAAACACACTATGCCGAAGGTGCGTACCTTCGGCATAGTAGCGACCGAAGTTCGGCATGATTTCTCCTGCAATGCTATTTGAATTAATGACGACACATAATGCCGAAATTACGTTGCGTTATAGCGCACAGCCTAACTTCGCTCGGGCGTAAGTTTAGCGGCAACTTATTCTGTAGAGCACACATTATACGCGACCGAAGTTCGGTTCTATTGCCGACGAAGAAGACGCCACGACAGCGCTTGAGACACTGAATAGGTACACACACAAAGTGCGCAGCTGAATTTCTGCCGCGTAAGTTCGGCACTTATAATAAATATTTCTGGACAATGAGGATATATAGTTCAGAAGCAGCTCTACGGCAAATGTTAACAATGTAAACGGGTAAATTTTGTCAGTACTCTTAATACACTAAATATTCAACTTGGTACTAAAGTACGTCTAAAGACGTAGTTACATTTACATACTGCAGACAAATACAATATCGCTGCTGGCGCTTCTTAAAAAAAAAGGGAAATTCAGTCTGAGACCCCGCAACATCGTGCTTAATGCGAGTTTTTTGTTCGCGTTCCATCGTTTCAACGTACCTATATAAACAGACCAAATAGAGAATAATTATTATGTTGTGAATTTATAAGACGCGTGTTACATATCAAAATTATGCGGCTTACTTGCTCACATTTTAAAGTGAGTAACCCGGCTAATTTGTATATGTAACACGCGTCTGGTAAATTCACAATATGAAACTTTTGCTCAATTTGGTCGCCTTGTAAACGTTAACACGTTCGAATGTGACAAAAAACTCGCTTGTAGGAGGTCTTTCCACATACAAATATCCGAGGTGTTCGTGAGAGCTTATGCTTGGTAAGCGAATCAAGTACAAGGAATGATACCAACGGTGAATTTGTGGTATCGCAAGCCTGTACATGCTGTTCGGTGACGGAAAGCGGAGGAAGGGATAAGGGAAAACAGTTCTTCAGAGCACTCTCCAGGGTATTGGCGATAAATACGCTCAGTGAGCCAATATCTCTCCGGAGCTGAAGAGGTTCAAGATTCTTGGTGACCTCTTCGTCACCAATTATGCGGACCGCTCGTCGCTGCAAACTGTCGAGAGCCTCGAGGAGCTACTGGGCGGAACCATCCCAGAGATGCGAGCAGTACTCCACGCATGCCCGAACTTGAGTCTTGTACAAAAGACAAAGCTGGTCCGGCGCGAAGAACCGCCGCACCCTGTTCAGGATCCCGAGTTTCTTTGAGGCTGTTGAAATGAGGCTCTCAATATATTCCCTTTGGTTAAGGTTGCAGCGAATATCCAAATTAATATAAAATTAAGATCCATTATTTTTATATTTGTATTTTAAAATCAAAGCACATTAGTAAAATGTAAATTGAAATATGTGATTGACATTTCATAACAAACAGGAAAATTTTGTTTTAAACAACCATGATATATCTTGCGAAGAGTTTCAATCAGTGTCAACGATCTCCTTAATGTTTTCAATAAAACCTATTTAAAGAATATATGACTGTAGTGGTGGTTTTGTATTCAACAGTACTTTACTAAATTACGAGCTGGTCTGAACAACGGGAAAAAGAATTCCCGTTGGCCAGAGTAGTCTGTCCATCAATCTGAGTAGTGGGAAAAACCGAGTATGCGTACCGCTTACCGTAAAGATACTTCTGATACAAAAGTTATTGCTAAGGCTTCGACACCGGCGCTGGAAATGCAGCATCTCCATTTACTCGCAGAATATAATAACTCCACGGAACTTCAGGATAAAACACATATTTAGAAACGCAACATTGTATCAAAACTGATCTCTCCGAGTATGATTTCGAACCAGTAATAATTTACATTTATTAACATTCGTTTTTATTGTCAGTTACCTTTAAATCTTTACTTATCTTTGGTTTACCTTTAAAATACTCTTCAATCTCTTGCAAAGTTTTATCTTTAGTTTCAGGCAGAAATTTATACAAAAACGACATACAAACTAACATAGACATAGCGTAAAATAAAAACGTTCCGTGCATTTTTAAATATTTAAAAATGAACGGTGAAATTTTTAGCAAAAACGCTTGATCGATAGCAAATATTAATGATATAATAATTATATTTAAACTTTTATACGTCAACGGTGCCATTTCCCCGCAAACGGACAAAGTCATAATAACAGGGCCGCAGCTTACAGACAGACAGAAACAAGTCAATAAGCTTATCGATACATACTTATTTTCTGTTAAAACTGATAATTTAGCTAAATATAAGTATGAAGATATCATTATTAGAAAAAATATAGCTATTGAAGAAGAAACAAACAATAATGTACGCCTTTTAAGAAATCTAGCTATATAACATCCTATGTACATACTAAAAACTGTTGCTCCGTCTAATATAAGCATCCCAGTGTACGCAGCAGATTCAGAATCGGTAATTCTTTTCAAAATATCAACAGCGTAAATTGTATAAACGATTTTGCCAGAGAAGAAGTACATATTAATACACAAAGCGCAAATTAAAATTGGTTTATAAAACCGTTTCTGTATAATCACTTTGAAGTAATCTTTATAATCAATAACTTCGCTATTGACTTGAGAATGTATTAGAAATTGTAATTCTTTCTCTGCGTGTCTACTTGTGCCCTTTAGCCAGCGGTGAGATTTTTTACATTCCTCAAATTTCCCTTTAGTTGCTAAATAGAACGGAGATTCAGGCCATGTGAATACTGTTAAAGAATATATAGATACACATAAAGATATTATAGGAATTAATGTCCAGTTAAAAAAGGTACCAATAGCATTGGACGCCCAAATTCCCCAGTACAAGGTAGCAGTTTTCATCATCAAAAACGTTCCTCTGTATTTTGGAGAAGTGTACTCTGCAAGTACTGTTAAAGACACTGTCATAGATAGCACCAGCGTATGGTAAACCTTGTAATATCTCTACTAATAATAACTGGTTTAAAGATGTACTGTAGCAGAATATAGTGGTAATTATTATGCTGCCGGTGTAGACAAAGGCGCAAGTCAGTTTTCTGCCGATCAAAGTTAGTAGTGGAGTTAGGATGAATATCCAAGGTATTGCACCGTAACTACATCCTGATGCTGAAAAAAAAAACAATAACTCGAATGAACAATATTTAAAGGTAAGGACTAAAACACACTAGACCGGATTCTAGCCCACGGGGCCGAAATCGAAGTTTAGTGGAGCGAGTAGATTCTCTGAGTATGTTTTCCATTGATTTCAATGGAAAATGTATTTGATGATCATTCCTCAAGCACATGATCGATCTCAATTTTTTTTCGACACAAACCTCAAGCATGTCCAGGTCTTTAATTGTGACAAGTTTCATCAATATCATTTTGGAGCCTATTAATTTCCAAGAGTGACTTTTCGGCGTATATAAACGTTCAGCTCGCTCCTAATGCACTCGCTAGAGACACTCGCTACACAATGCACAACGCATCGCTTCACGGTGCGACATCATACCATACAAATCTACGTTACAGCACACTCCCCACAGAACATAAATTCAATTGGGTATTTGACTAAAATTTTTTTCTGTTTGATATGTAGGGACGTCTCCGTAATATAACCATAGGTGAAAGAATTACTTCGATAGCACAAAAATCTCTCGAGATATGGTAATTTGAAAATCACAATTTTTAGACTGCCCCAAAACGCTCCATACAAAAGACTACTGAATTATGACGTCACAGATCTGTATTTTGTATGCATCAAATCAGAAATTTGTACGACAGCTATGTTAAATATTACGTTTATGTGATTAGTATCATAATAAAAGTTATAGCATTTTTTATTGCTTCTCCAATGGAAATATTATTTTTTAATAATTTCATACTTTTAAAATGGACTTTCCCGCCAAACTTTGATCGACGCTAAAAAAAGTCTGACTGAAGATATTAGAATGAAAGTTTGCAGATATTTATAGTTTTGTGTATTTTACGATATTGTTAATTTATTTGTACAATTTTTAAACATTGGAAACAACCCAATTGTTTATGAACCATGTTTTAACTGCCTATGTTTGAATTTGACCTAACATATTTTTGTATATAAGTAATTTTTTTTACAGTATTTTTAGACCAATGACAGCACAAATATGCATGTAGTAATACGTTAACATTTTGCTTTACATGTGTGAGTTTGGCGACAAAGGTTTTCTTACTAATAGGTCGTCATACGATTTCTACTGTTTTTTATGTTCTGACACTCCCCTACACACTCCATACAAACGGAAACGGAATATGATACGGATCTCCCCTCAATCGAAGGCGTTTAGAGCATACACCACCACGCTGCTCAACTACGGAGGCCAGTGTTTTCAAGCCCCCTAAAGGCCACTAGACTTGACTTTGGCTTAACGACTGTTATGTGGTGACAACAGCAGGGACCCATAGCTTATCGTGCCCTCCGAAGCAAGATAAATAAACCCATCCATAGAGAGCCTACGGTCGATGATGCCTAATTTGCGTGATCGATACTCACATATCCAGGAAGCCATGTCATCGCTTACCGCTGCTGTAGAATTGGCTTCCCTTCTTATTTGCGGTATGAATACTGTCGGCGCCCCCATGAACATGCCGCATACGAAGTATGATGCCCACGTGCCGCTGGATACGTACAGCTGGAAGAAAATAAAAATACAGTGTAAACTCTATGACCTACGGTGCAGAAACTTGGACGCTAACCGTTGGGCATGTTCACAGACTAAAATTCGCACAGCGAGCGATGGAGAGAGCAATGCTTGGAGTTTCTCTAAGGGATCGGATCCGGAACGAAGAAATTCGACGGAGAACCAAAGTGGTCGACATAGCTCTCAGAGTCAGCGAGTTGAAGTGGCGGTGGGCTGGCCACATCTGCCGAGTCAGCGATGGCAGATGAGGGAGGAAAGTCCTAGAGTGGAGAGCCGTATGGGACGACGAAACGTAGGGCGCCCCCTCTCTAGATGGACCGACGATCTCAAAAAAGTGGCTGGTAGCGGTGGGATGCGGAAAGCGGAGGATCGCTTATGGTGGAAAGCATTGGGAAAGGCCTATATTCCAACAGTGGGTAGATACAGGCTGATAATGATGATGATGTAAACTCTATATAACGACACTCAAGGGACCAGGGGCGGGCTAAGTCCTAGGTAACCTAGGCACGTGCTCAGGGCCCGTAATGTTTGGGGCCCGAAAGTTAAGTTTTTCAATTTTTATTTTGGAATTGAAAACTTCTTTAGTAGGTTCGGAAATACCATGTTGCCCAGGTTTGGTGCCCGCTTTAATCTTGATCCGCCACTGTCATCTGCGCAGTTTTTACTAATTTTGGCAACTTAAGTAGGTAAAAAGTACGTACTTTTTATTATTTAATTGTTGTCGTTATTGAAAGTGAGTGTAATGGTATATAATGATTTTTAAGAAAAAATAAAAACCGACTTCAGCTGGCAACGGGGCAAATTTAAGGGTTTCCATCGATTTTTCTGGGATCCCCTCACCAGACCCTCACGTGGTGAATATGGGACCACCTCGAAATCATACCCTTTCAAATAAAAAAAAAAGAATTTGACCATACGTGCTTATAAAATTTAAGAGCTTCCCTTGATTTCCCTGGGATCCCGTCACCAGACCCTCACGTGGTGAATATGGGACCACCTCGAAATCATACCCTTTCAAATAAAAAAAAAGAATTTGACCATACGTGCTTATAAAATTTAAGAGCTTCCCTTGATTTCCCTGGGATCCCATCATCAGATCCTGACTTGGTGAATATGGGACCACCTTGCAATCATACCCTTTCAAATAAAAAAAGATTTTTGAAAATCGGTTCACAATTCGCGAAGATATCAAATAACATACATACAAAAAAAAATTCAGTCGAATTGAGAACCTCCTCCTTTTTTGAAGTCGGTTAAAAAGAGTGCATCATTTGGATTATATGGAAGACGAGCTAAACTAAACTAAACCTAAACCAAAGCCGAGTGATTTCGATGCTATAGGGAGTTTGACGTTAAAATGAGTGACATTACATGAAGTTTTCACTGTATATGTAGTATCTAGGCTTAAACCAGTTAGGGTGATGATTCTTCTAGCTACTAGAAGCTTGCTGATACGTTATATGTGGAACATTGAAAGAAACTTACCTGTCTAAAAAAGATTCCCCAAGAGAATTCCTCATCGTCACTGTCGACTTCTTCGGTCTTAACTATCTCGTACTGCGAGTCCATAATTTAATAAGTATACTTATTATTGGCTGGAAAATAAATGCATACCTACATATTTCTTATTTTAGAAACAACGTAAGAACTTAGTTACTACTAGTTTGTACATAATTAAGTTAAAAAAATATTAGTTAATATAATAAATTACAGTAAGTACTTACAACTTAAAATTAGAAAAAATTTAATAAACCAACGTGTGATGAGGAAAGCCAAATTCCAAAAGCTTCCTACTCTTTCTTCATATTAAATTCGTTGTGAGTTCCAAGGCAGCCGTAGTTTTACCCCCAGAACTACAGTGGACATCATTGTTCATTGCCTTTTTTCACACAGTGGTGGGAATGTGTAGTGGGTCCATGTCCCGTTACTTCTGAGGTACTCGATGACGTCGTTGCGTGTGTTAATCTAATCGATCACGCAAGTTAAGCAACGTCGACCGCGGCCTGTCCAAGAATGGGTTTATTTGTCTCGTGCTCCTCCGTGCTTCGTGGGGAACGTTAAGCCGTCGTTCCCGATTGTTGTCATTGTATGACAGTCGATAAGCCGAGTCAGTGTCCTTTCATCATCATCATCATCAGGTCATTTCATATCGCCTCTTGTTTGCCACCATAGTGGCACACCCCGGCTACTCCATACAAATGTCGCGTCGTTTACTACTACATAAACAACGACGTCAGCGACGTCTGTGCAGAGCGTGAATGAGCGTGTGTGCGTGCGGCGCCATACAAACGGTTCCAGATTTGTCTCAGAAGGGAGGTGAGGCCGACACGAGAGAGAAGCAGGGAGAGGCCATATTGCACGTAGTACTATTACTTATACTGTGCTTCTATTTTCGCCAGTTCTTTTGCTGGCTAGGAAGCTCCAGATGCCGGTGAATTTGACATTAAATAAATAAATAATATATAAATATTCCTGGACAAACTACACAACACACTGCCATCTAGTCCCAAACTAAGCAAAGCTTACATATGGGTACTAGATAACTGATATGATATTATACTTAAATACATTTTTTTGTTAAATACATACATATAATGGCCGTGTGGTTTCCGGCAGACTAGAATAGAATCAGTTGTCTCTTCCCGTGGATGTCGTACAAGGCGACTAAGGGAAATACATTATAAAACATCGATCAGGTCTCCCCAACCCGTCTGGCCAGCGTGGGGAGTGTATGCCAAATCCTCCTGTCTGGGACGGACGAAAGAGGGTCGTGCTCCTGTAGTGGAGACTAAATTGACCTGATGATGATGATGATGATGACATACATATAAAACAACCAGACCAAGACAAGCAGACATGTATCATGCACACAAATATTTGTCTTGTGCGAGGAACGAACCCGCGATCTCGGAATCAAAGCGGCCATTGCTAACCATTCGACCACCAGGTTCATCAAATTCGACATTATTTCCAAAGATCACTTACATTTATTTTCAGTAATATCCTTCAGATGAAATGAAGACATAGGTACAATCAAGGTCACACAAACCTGGACATTTTGACTTTACTGCTGTAACTGCTCACTGAATTTATTGTAAGATTTTGTTTCAAGAGTACAAAAACACGTGTATCTTTAAAGACCTGAGTTTATTATATCATATTATATTACCTTAAGTTGGGTACACTTCTTCCATATCTACAATACTTAGTCATTATCTATATAATATTAATGGAAGTATGTTTGTCTGTATATATGCATATACTACATTATTATCAGCTACTTATAAATTAAATAAATAAAGTTACTTAGAAATTAAATTCGATTTAATAAATAAAATAAAAAAATAAAATAAAAATACTTTATTTCAAGCATTATAGCTCATATGTATAGTGTTAGTGACAATTTTCTTTCGTATATTAGTAACAATTTTCACTTATAACTATATTAGTAGTGTTAGTATCTATAATTAGTGGTACATTTTTATTTTTATTTTGACGGGGTTTCGTCGGATTTCGGATTTGTCGGGGTTTCATTATTTATAGTTATTTATTTCTAAGTTATATTTAAGTAGGTATTTTTTTATAAGTTTTTTTATTATTTGCATAAATTTCTGTAAATAAATAAAGTAGGTTACAACCCGTGACTGTATTTTTAAAGTGTGCCCAAATACAAGGAGACGATTATGTTTCTATATATTATGTATATATAGAGTATTAATCACGAATCAATAAAAAAACCCAAAAATTAATCACCATAAACGCGGTATGGCTATCGAAAGATTTCTTGTTTATCTCCGAGATTCAAGTTTACTATGTAGGTAGGAGACACGTGGGGTAGTCGCGCATGCGCTTACCGTTATGACCCATTGATGTACAAAAAACCCAAGATGCACAGTTTCACATACATACGTAGTAATAGTAATGACGTAAACATAGTTTTTTGCAAATTCAACCTTACGCGCATGACATAAAGTTGTACTTACAAAGTAATGCCACAGATTACATAATAGTTACTACGTAACAGATACTTCACTCAGTAGAAAATTTCCAATACCTACTGCTATAATAGCCTACTCCGTCGCGTCAGCAACCGCTGCATGCTAAAATGTGCCTAAATGCTCAAGCGTACAGTTGTGATTCCTTCGCACCGCGCGATCCCACAGCAATCGCAGCGCCTGTATTTGGTCCGCAAACGGCCCGAGACCGCTCGGCCGGGCGGTAGGTAACTATAGCGCGCAAGTTACCTACGGAGGTACGGAGGCCTGGTAATGCACAAAAAGCAATAAAATTTAATGGCAGTCGTACTAGTGGACGGTTTTCGGACGCTGAGTGTGTATCTTGGGTTTTTTGTACATCAATGTTGTGACCGCTTTCAGCGGTTATCATCATTACAGTATACGCTAAAATGACAGATACTACAAGAACTAAACTGATTTTGATGTTTTTTAAGGTATAGTTTTTTTTATTGTTTCGTAATCAGTAACAGCTACATAATCGCCTCTATCAATTTGACCAGTCAAAATTACACCCTGCATATATATTGTATTTGTTTACGTCTGTAGGCTACGGTCACCGCTTTACATCAGGTGATGATCTCGGACCGACTGGACTCTCTCTACACGTAGAGATGTAGCGTCTCATTGCGTACTATACAAATTATATCACGGGGAGTGCTCGGATGAGCTGTTTGATTTGATACCTGCCGCTGATTTCTACTATCTATATCCACTATAAATTAAAATTCTATCCATATCATCTTGATAATTGGCGATCTACTACTATTACACAGTTTCACAGTTAACTTGATTATTAATTATATCCATATTCAAAGGTATATATAGTACGTTTCTTAAGACATTTTATAATCACGAACTGTTAAATTACTTTTAATTTTAACATGTATCAAACGAATGTAACATAATATGCATACCTACTTAATTACCGGAGAGCGGATTATTAAATTAACTTTATTATTATTGAAATAAACTTTATTAAATTGTGGAATCAACTAATCCTCTCTCTCGCTCCCCCCCAGCGGTGAACAATTACGACATGGGAGCTTTCAAGAACAGAGTATATATTTCCCTTAAAAGGCTGGCAACAGATCGGCGACCCCTTGGTGTTGCTGATCTCTATGGGCGGTGGTGATTGCTTTCCATCAGGAGACCCACATGCTCGTTTGTCCCCATCTCTTATTAAAAAAAGTTGGACTTATCGTTGTCTAATGTTGTATACTATGATTTTTTTTATATTTTTATTTTTTTTACTATTTTATTTTACTTTAATTTTTTTGTTTTTTCTCTTATTTTGGTCGAATACCATTTTTCTTTTTATTGTAATATGATAATATTGTATGGCTATTTAAAAAAAAAGACCTATATTGACAGAGTTTCTTTCGGCATTTCTTCTCGTCAATGGTCATTCCGAAATGCTGGTAGATAAAAAAATATACCTAATTGTAAAAGACGTGTCTAAATGCCCGCGAGGGCCCACAGAATAAAGAATTTTGACTTTGACTTTGACTTTAACTTTTTTAAAAAAGCTGGCTAGAATAATTTCAGTATTCTTCACACAGTGCGACATGTGTAGAACAATGGACTCGACCGTACGGTTGGGTTACAAACTGAAAGTCGCACAGCGTTGTAGAAGTCCAGGTAGTCGCAGTCGACTATATACCTCTAGTCCCTTACATTTCTTATGCCTCCCCCCTATTCATGGGGTTGCCATTTTCACTTAACGCACGCTCATTCGTGAGCGGCGTTTGCGTCGCCTGTTCCCTTCGAGCGATCGCTTAGATGAAGCTTTTCAGGCCCCGTAAAGCTAAAAGCAGTCCCTAGGTGGTGTTTAGTCGGTAAGAGTCCGACATAATCAACGTAGCCTCACGCTACGTTGGTATCCATGAGGATTCACCACCTCCTTCGCGTAGTTATAACCAGAAGGTTGTCCATCGCGCGCGTGGGGCGTAAAAA
This sequence comes from Hypsopygia costalis, assembly GCA_937001555.2. Taxonomy (NCBI): domain Eukaryota; kingdom Metazoa; phylum Arthropoda; class Insecta; order Lepidoptera; family Pyralidae; genus Hypsopygia; species Hypsopygia costalis. The sequence continues at coordinate 6,516,620 of OW443355.2, forward strand.
AAAAGAGCGTTGGAGTTATATTGAAAGTTTATTTTTGAGACCAAATCTGATTATCACAAATTCGTTGGTGAACCGAAGTTATCGGCATATCTTTCAGAGTCTGTAAGCTAAACCGGCAGTGGACCAGCCACGTTTGCCGAGGCAGTGATGGCAGATGGGGGAGAAAAGCTGCCTTTTTTACACCACTTGGGTTGAAGACAAATCATACAACCCGTCTGACGGTAAGCAGTCATCGCAGTCTATGGACGCTTGCGACACGAGAGCTATTATCTATTGACCCTGTAAAAACCCATTTCCGTCCAGTCATTGGCCATCCTCTTGGAGTCTCATATATTTCTCTACTCGAGTACGCCTAGGCAAGGGCGTCGCCAAGGGGGGGCAGGGAGGGGCAGCTGCCCCCCTAGAGATTCTATTTATTTATAAGTTTTATTTATTGTACAGTCAAGAACTCGTGAAGCTTTACACGTTGGACTCTGTACCGTTATTATTAGTTATTACAAACGCTGGAACAAGTAAAAAGCTTCATGATCTATCGACCTCGAGCTCTTTACCTACAATTCATACTTTTCTCATTCTCCATATCAACTTAACTTTTATGAAATTTTGTGTGCATATCGGATAGGTCTGAGAATCGGCCAATTTTTTTATTTTTTCACCCTTCTACCATCAACCCCTATTTTTAATAGCAAAACAACGTGTGCTGGGTGATGCAATTAAACTAAATCGCCATGAGAAAACTTGGCTTTATTCAGCTAAAGAATTAATGTTAGAAATGTAGAAATAACAGGGCAATGTCATAGCAACGCCTAATTCCATAGACACACCATACCGGGTCAGCTAGTGCAGTGTTTTTCAATCTGTGGGTCGCGACGTGGCGTGGCTTTTTTTTTTTTTTATACTACGTCGGGTGGCAGACAAGCATACGGCCCGCCTGATGTGAAGCGGTTGCCGTAGCCATATAACGCTGGCAACATAAAATATCGCTCGCGCGCCGCCACCTCCGCTGCCCACGCAGCATCTCCTTTCTTTCTGGTGGCCTCACTCACGCGCAGGAACACAACAACCCTCAAGGGAATTGTTATTTTGCTGCGGTATTCTATGAGGTGGAGGTACATTCCCCAATCGGGTAGCTTACAATTACGCTCCCTACCTCTCTTTTCGCCAGAGCTTCGTTTGTCAGTCAGCAGGGTGCACCGCGTGCAGGTGAATTTGACTTTGGTTCAAAGATGTTGATGAATCACTTACACCCCAAATTACAATTGTAGTGAATCATAGAATTTTGCTGCTAACTAAGAGATTTCAACTTTCTTTTTGATGCTTGGTTATGAGATGTCGCAAAAGCTTTTACTTTCACGTGATAAAACATTGCTAAAGATTACATATTGAGGTTTATTATTTATGACTGTAAACCCGTATTTTAAGTAACTCATCGAAATGTCTATTTGTTTCGGGTTAGATTCGCAGTTGTTGAAGGCTGCAATCTTTTGAGAAACTTATCAATTTTGCAAAGGCAAGTACGGATATGACTATTTTGATTTTCCGATATCTCCGGAAAATCAAAATAGTCATATCCGTACTCATCGCTGACCATGCGCAATGCTATTTGACAAATTTTTTTTTGTTTGATATGTAGAACGTCTCCATAATATAACCATAGGTGAAAGAATTACTTCGATAGCACAGTCAGTCAAAATCGTCAAAATCTCTCAAGATATGATAATTTGAAAATCACAATTTTTAAACTGTCCTGAAAACGCTCCATACAAAAGACTACCGAATTATGACGTCACAGGTTTGTATTTTTTAGGCATCAAATCAGAAATTTGTACGATAGCTATGTTAAATATTACGTTTATGTGATTAGTATCATAATAAAAGTTATAGCATTTTTTATTGCTTCTCCAATGGAAATATTATTTTTTAATAATTTCATACTTTTAAAATGGATTTTCCCGCGAAACTTTGATCAACGCTAAAAAAAGACTGACTAAAGATATTAGAATGAAAGTTTGCAGATTCTGTATAGTTTTGTGTATTTTATCTAATCTCATACTGAAATTTACACATTAAAAAACTAAACACAGTATCTTAATGACAGTCTTTACGCACAAGTTATTAAAATAAATTTAAAAAGTTATTTTTCGATACAGCTCTTCTATGGACAACTGTATCGTAAAATAACTTTTTTACCATTTCGATACAGCTTCAGCCCTGGATACAGGTATTTTAAACAGGTTGCAATGCATATACATTGCAACTATGCAAAATTTTTCTACATAATCTGTGAACGCGGCGCCACGCGCATGCGCACTACGCATGCTCGATCTGCAAATAGATTTAAGTAAGAATTATAGCTGTTAAATTAACTTCATGGTTGTATTTAAAATATTATTATCATATATTTCATGAGATTAGATAAAGTAGTGTATGAAACTGCACATAATTAGGTATTAAAATACTCGTGTGGTCTATTATAACATTCGCCTTCGGCTCATGTTATAAACTCACACTCGTATTTTAATAACCCTTATTATGCAACAGTTTCATAAACTAGTATTACGATATTGTTATTTATTTATACAAATTTTAAACATTGGAAAATAGCCTATTGAGAGATGAAACAAAAGAACATGGAGGATGGCGCGGGGCGCTTGCCAACTTACATCAAACTTTTTCCAAACTTTCGCTGATTATTGAGAAAAACCATTTACGTAGTCTTATAAATTATTTATTTGTCTGTGTATGTCACAAAGGGGTCGCCAGAATTTTTCAACCTGTAAAGCGGTCGCGAACTCAAAAAGATTGAAAAACACTGAGCTAGTAAATAAATAAATTTACAACATTATTTTAACACCATTTCTGTACCGTAATCAATGAAGTATTAATGTTATTCTGTAAATGCTGTACTGGGATTCGGACCGCAAAGAAATACTAGTGGGCGCTAGGTTGTGTATGGATGCTCTAAGGTATTGCCATCCATCCAGGGGCCTACCGCCGATGCTGAAGCCGATTACAGTCGGATTTTTTGAATGCGAAAATGACACTACTGCTCAGATTGTTGGTTATTATATTTAGCTCAGCTTGAAGATACTTTACAGTCTACCGAATAAGCTGAAAATGTTTATTTTTTGAAAAATTGTATTATTCACCTGCCCCCCTAGGTGGGATTTGAACCCACGACCTCTCGATGAACGGTCGAGTGCTTTTCCAACTGAGCTACCAGGAAGGTTTGTGTTGCTGACGAATTTTTGCATCTTATATTTCTACTGTGTGAGTCACAGTGTGACGTTACACAGTAGAAATATAAGATGCAAAATTTCGTGTGTGAGTCACAGTGTGACGTCACACAGTAGAAATATGAGATGCAAAAATTCGTAGCTCAGTTGGAAGATCACTCGACCGGTTATCGAGAGGTCGTAGGTTCAAATCCCACATAGGGGGGCAGGTGAATTTTACCATTTTTCTAAAAAATATTTATCTGGCAAGTTGGCCAAGACAGCTATTTAAATAATAATAACTGAAAATGTTTGTCAATAACTTTAACGTAAGACCAATTTTTAGAATCAAATTATTCGATGGCAATCGGATTTAGCTTCGGCGGTGGCCCCAGGTTTCCCCGGATTTGCCCTAGTAGTTTGGAGGGCGTCCGGGGAGCGTCCGAGCCGGGTTTCATTTGTAGTCCAGAGTTAAAGTAAAATCACTACCATAATAAAAATAGAGTACTTTATTTTACTTGGCTTATTACCACTACCTTCATTATACATATATGAAGCTTGTAATTTTGTTATTAAACATAAAGAACTGTCTATAGAAGCAGGTGATAGAAATGCCAGACTGCAGAGAGATCCTGGTAGATTAGTACTAAAGGAAGTAGCTAGATCAGCTAAATATGTCAAAAGCTGCCTAGCGATGTGTGTTTTTATATATAATAAAATTTCGGGCGAGTTCAAACAATTGAATACCAGTCAATTCAAAAATAAATTATTTAAATGGCTTAACGACAAAAATTTTTACAGTATTAATGCACTACTTGAGCATAAGTTGTAAATTAAAATTAATATTTGCATGCTAGAATAATTATTGGCAAGACATGAGCGCCCTACTTAAGCACTTAAGATCGTATTGTACCTGACTATACCATGTTTTACGCAAATAAAGATTTATTTCTTTATATAATACTAATACTTTATTTTTACTATGTCACTAGCGCCCGCTCCATGCTGAGAATAACCGTCTTGTCAGGGAATAAAAAATAGTACTAGTACTAAATAAAAACACTGATGACATGTCAAGGTTTTAAGATTCAAAATCCGGAGTTTTCACGCATATTGTATTGGTTATTTAGAGATAGCAACCCTACTCTAAGGTAACGAATTAAAATCACGTTAGGTCGCGGGAAAAAGTTAGTATATTTAAAACATTTAAGTACTGCTTGTTACTAGAGATTTGTATTTAATTTAGATATAACAATGAAACTCCGTCTCTTTATAATCTATGAGTAAACAGACTTGTCAAATAATATTTATTTAAGTTGGTACAGAAGATTCAGTTGTTTTACAACACAACGATATGGAAACCGGTTTGGAAATCGGAATAAACCGTTGGAAAACCAGAACATAACATCATACACATTATGAAAACATACTTACACATACAATCACATATATACTTTATATAATTTCTTTTAAACTCACTTAATTTTTTGAAGTTATTAGAATTAAGATAAGAAAAAATGTACAAAAGCGAGCCTGGAGCCGTTGGTTCGCGGGAATATGGATCCAACGCGTAGAGGCCCCATAAAGAAGTTAAAAGTAATTAGGGATTGCAATACGGCGGAATTTTCAATCCAGCTGGATTTTTGCTGGATCAGATCAAATCCAGCTGTATCCAGCGCGGATCCACCACTTATCGATTTTTGATTTCAAATTTCTACAGTTTCAAATTGAGTACAGTTTAGTAGAAATTTGAAACCGGTTTATTTTGTAAATCGATTCGAACCTTTTTCGTTATCGAAACTGATTTGCAAAATCAAATGCGAGGTCTCATTTCGTAGTGAACTGTTTATTAAGGCAATTTGGAGTCGAAACCGCTTTATTTTGTAAACCGGTTCGAAGGCACACGCGAATCACCGATCTACGATTTAAATAGTCTATGGGTTGCATTGCATTATAATATAAACAAAAACTTATGTACATAATGAACATTAAATTATATTTTAAGACGAATAAGTATTATGGTAGGTACCTAGATTATTTTTGGTCTTTAACAAAATTTGATAAAAACAGAGGAGAACACGTAAGTTAAGCAACGCGACCGCAGCATGTCTATGGATGATTTATTTATCTCGAGCTGCTCCTCTGTTATTTATTCGGAAGGCACGTTAACCCGTCGCGTCCCGGCTGTTGTCGTTAAATGACAGTCATTAAGCCAAGTCTTGTCTTAGGACGGCTTGAAAACACTGCCAACCCGCAGTTGAGTAGCATGGTGGAGTACGCTCTAAACCCCTTCGGTTGAGGGGAGACCCGTATCCCAACAGTGGGATGGTTATGAGTTGATGCCGATAGACGAATTCGCAATATATATTTTTTTTAAGTTTTAATAACGTCGAATGCCTTACATATAAGCATATAGCCCGCCAGATTAAAGCGATTCCCGTAGCTTATAGGCGCTTGCAATACAGTATTAGGAGTATTGCACACGTGTTGGCACCCCATCTGCTAACGCAGCATTTATTTATTTATTAATATTTATTATTCATTACATTATCCACATGCTCGTTCTCCCATAAATAAATATTTCTGGACAATTTACACAGCGCCATCTAGTCCCAAATTAAGCGCAAAGCTTGTGTTATGGGTACTAGACAACTGATAAATGTACTTAAATACATTTTTTTTGTAAATACATACTTACAATACATATAAAACACCCAGACCAAGACAAACAGACATGATCATGCACACAAATGTTTGTCTTGTGCGGGAATCGAACCCGCGACCTCGGAGTCAAAGTGGCCATTGCTAACCATTCGATCATTTGCTCGTCATAAAAACATATTTGATTTGCTGCGGTCGTGTGTGACTCTACGATCCAGATCCATTATTTACCAGCATTATTAACGGATTTATCCAGAGACTCGTTTGGTAGTTGACATCCAATCCAATCTCCAATCTCACCTACACGCAGGGGCGCCGACTCCGTGGGTGCTCGGGGGCTCGAGCACCCACGAGAAATAAACAGTGGGTGCCGAGCACCCCTGAGAATAGACATCAAGAAACAGATCAGTAATCGCCTCTTAAGGATGGGCGTTTTTGATTACTCGACAACCCGTTTAGCGCAGTGGTTTAGAACGCCGGTTGAGACGCAAGGGTCGCGGGTTCGATTCCCGCACCAACACAAATGTTTGTCGAAGAAACAGATATTTGTGTTGGGTCTGGGTGTTTATGGGTTTCACACTTTTTCGAGTCATCAAATGAGCATGAGCACCCATGAGGTTTTCTAAAAGCCGGCGCCCCTGTACACGAGGTGCATCCTCGTGTAGGTGAGAATGGATTTGGCTCTAGATGGTCATCATCATCATCATCAGCCTGTAGCTACCCACTGCTGGATATAAGCCTTCCCCAATGCTTTCCACCAAATACGCTCCTCCGCCTTCCGCATCCAGCCGCTTTCTTAAGGTCATCGGACCATCTAGAAGGAGGGCGTCCACCGCTTCGTCGTCCTGCGCGCGGCCTCTACTCTAATACCTTCCTCCCCCATCTGCCATCACTTACTCGGCAGATATAACCTGCCCATTGCTACTTCAGCTTGCATACTCTGAAGGCTATGTCGACAACTTTAGTTCTCCGTCGAATTTATTCGTTCCGGATTCGATCTCTCAGAGAAACCTAGAGATGGTAGTGAGGCACTTAGGTATTAATAAAAATGAAAAATTAAGAATTTATAGGTATGTATGTGAATAGGTATAAAATCACCTTAACCGCACCTTTAGGTACTTATTCAAAAAACTATTGCAGTTCGCACTAAAACATTTACAAGGGCAATAAAATTTAAATCATAAAATATCAGTTTAGAACATGGAATAACAAAACATGGTTTCTAATGCATCAGTGCATACTTTTTTTATAACGTTATTGTTACAAATAATAGTAGGTTTGTGTCATGTAGTGCTTTTGAACAAGTTTTTTTTTAACCTAGACACCAAACGCGGAATCGAAAATTTTGACAGATGAATTCGATCTCATTCTCGATTTTGGCGCGATCTCAAACGTCAAAAGTACCATTCAAAAGTAACATTTGAGTTCAAATCGATTTCCTTTCGATTTGATACTGATTTCAATGTCAGTATCAAATCGAAATGTCAAGAGTACCATTTGACATCTATTCGATCTGAGTTCGATTTGATTAAAATGAGGGTCTTTTGGCAGCACTGTAGCGTAGGGTCCAATCATCTGTCAATTCATAGCATCTTATCAAATGTCTTGTTGACGTCTTGTGTTGTCTTGTCGTCTTGAAGTTTCACTGTCAAAAAATTCAGTACAATTTGACAATCTGGACCCGACGCTTACCTAGCGACATCTGGTGTCAGAAAAAATATCAAACATCCCCATTCGATTGCGTCAAGTCACCCTGCTGGTTTTTTAATTAAGTGAATTATTATTTGGCTGCGGTATTCTGGGAAGTGGAAATACTTCCGGACGCGGGCAGCTTACAAATACGCTGTACCTTACCTTTCTTTCGCCAGAGCCTTTTTCACTGGTCGGCAGGATGCACCACGTGCAGGTGAGGTTGGCTTTGGCGGTAAAGATCGTAGTGAGCCACTTACAGCCCATTTCCAGTTACACCCAAATTCCTAACTTTCGCCCAAAAGTTGGGATTTAAACTTCGGAGAAAGGCCTCAGATTTAGCAATTCTATATTAAGGTATAATATCGGTACCAAAGTCCGTTCGTGGAGGATAGGGTACGTCGATCTTATATTTTCGTTTAGTTTCTCAACAGGTACATCTAATTTTAATTTTTCCAATCTGTAACCAAAATACGTAATATTTTTTTAATAAAAATATGATAACTTCAAAACAACACAGGTACTGTAGATATCACATATAATAAAATACTTTTATAAAAAAAATATTTTTTCTTTCACAAAACAATACATAAAATACAACTAGGTATATAACTAAAGTGACACCCTAAAACTAAATAATACTGAAATAAAACTAAAATAAATGTAAAAAAATTGACCCATGTGGCATCGTTCCCAAGATGCTAGCAGCATTACCTCGCTGGATGGCGAAACTGATCCTTTGGGCGAGAAATGTGCCAGATCTTGGGTCACCAGTTACGTCAACCAATATTTTTCCTAATTCTTTTACATACAAACGTTTTTGTGCTGGGACCCCATGGACCTTATCATAACAGTTATATTCCCGACATTACAGGTATAAGAGCAACAAACCCCAGAAGCGTCAACTTAGCTCTTGAAACATCTCTGCTATTCGAACCACAAGATGTACAACAAAACGAACGGTTTTTATACCATCTAAGAGGACTTCTAAGAAATCTACCAAAAGTCCTCAAAGATGAGAACTATAAATCTGGAGAGTTTAGATCTAAACATTTGAATCATGGAATATTTTCGTCATTTTTGCATAAATTAGGCAAAATTATAACAGAACTTGATGATGATACATTTGGAAATATAACAAAGAAGTTGCATTCAGCATCGAATGTATACCGACATGAAGAACGACTTATTCAAAATTTCCCATTACAATTAAAAAGCTATATGAAAAGAAAAGTAAAAGAATGGGCTGATACCAAACCAGAAGTTTTAAAAACAGAAATTAATAAAATACTTAATAGCGACGATGTATTTATGAAAGATTTTGATAAGTATTTTGAAGAAAAAGATAACAAGAAACTTAAAAAGATTTTAGATGCGTTCAATAAAATAAACGAAGGAAAAGACATAACTAAAACTATTAGCAGAACACTGAAGTATTTTTATGAAAAAATTAAAGGTTTAAATGATAATGAGAAAGCTGAATTCGTAGATAGATTATACAAATTAGAGAAATATTTAATGGCAGGGGGTAGTAATGAAACGTTTCAGAATGTGATATCAAATTTCAACATTAGAAAATCGTTTATGAGTCCAGAAAATGATATAACTATTGATGTAGAACGAAAGAAAGACAGTGATAATAATTTAACAGAGTACTATGACTCAGATAATGGAACAGTTTTGAAGAAAGACATACGTCTTGAACAGATTGAAGTTAAATATCAGAATGTAACGAATATTATTAATAATTAAATACAGTACAAATCAACAACTTACAAAAAAATAGCCTATGTTTTTCTTAGGGATAGAAAGCCTTGCTTTACCATATTGGAGTAGGCCTTCTTCAAGTTTCGTCAATTTTTTTTTATACTACGTCGGGTGGCAGACATGCATACGGCCCGCCTGATGTGAAGAAGTTACCGTAGCCATATTAACGGTCGCAACAAAAAATACCGCTCGCGCGCCGCCACCCCCGCTGCCTGAGCAACATCTCCTTCCTTTCTGGTGACCTCACTCACTTGCAGGAATACAACAACCCTCAATGGATTTGTTATTTGGCTGCGGTATTCTGTGAGGTGGAGGTACATTCCCCAGCCGGGATGCTTACAATTACGCTCCCTACCTCTCTTTTCGCCAGAGCTTCGTTAGTCAGTCAGCAAAGTGCACCGCGTGCAGGTGAAGTTGGCTTTGGTTCAAAGAAGTTGATGAACCACTTACACCCCAGATAATATTATTTCTGCTTTAAACGTCTGGCATACATTGCGTTTCGGCCATTTTCTTGATGTCATCTCGCCAGCTTATTGTAGGTCTTTCAAGAGGTCGCTTTTCGCCTCAAGGTCTAACTGACAAGACTTTTACACACCACGAAACATTTCTTGTTCGTTCTTTATTTGAATCACAAAAAAAATCAAAATAAAAATATCTTTATTCCTTGGACTTAGAAACGTCATACAAAATTAACATAAGAACATGTATAAATCATTACTACTCTAAATCCGTAGAGCTGAGATTCACTTTCATCACACTATCTTGAATGTGAAAGTGAATTTAAGTGCCAGATCCGGCGACGGAGCTTCTTGAGAAGAACTGGCAAGAAACTCAAGGCCGACTCTTTTAATTGCCAATATCGTTACATTAAATACAAATACAATCATTAACATAACATAATTTATAAAATATAATATTCCGCGTTGTTAATTACGTGACCAGCCAGTAATTTACTAAATAACAATACTACCCATGGTCAGTTGCTAGTCTAGGCAGCCTAGGGTCTCTTTCACCACTTGCTGATAAAGTCTCTGATAGCCTATCACCAGGTTATCAGACAGGTAGCCTAAACTGTTTCACAAGTTGCTGATTGCCCTATCTGTCTGTGGCTGTTTTTTTTAAAAAGCTTTTATTTAACTTGTTATCTGTTAGATAAGAATTTCTTTTTTTAATTTAAACGCGGAAATATTATATTTTTGTGTGAACTTTCTTCGGAATAGCAGTTTTCTTTTGAAATGGATTTATTTGAGTTCTTAGAAGACGAATTCGATGATTTTCTTGACCGTATATCCATGCATCCACGGGCACGTCCTATTATTAGGGATAGGGAAGATAATTTCACGAAATATCATGATAAAGAATTTAGAGACAGATACAGATTAACAAAAGAAACAGTTAATTTAATGCTTTCCCATATAGAAGATGACATAAAAACAACAACCACTTTGTAAGTATCAATCACATATACCTAATTATGTTTAATAATTACGTAATACAATTTAAAGGCCCGATTCCCAGTTTTAAGTGAAAAAATCACATTACATTTGTCGAGGGTTCAACCCATCAGTAGCTTGTGCAGTGCAGTACTACACAATATTGCTATTTTATCAGGTGACAGTCATTTTGAAGAAGAAAGTACCGATGATGATGACGATTCTGACAGCTTGAATGATGAGATACCAGGGAACTGTATTTATGATACAGAAAGAAATAATATCATTTTAGAATATTTTTCCACATTTTGACGAGCTCGGTGGCGTAGCGGTCAACGACGCGGCTTCCACACCAATGCTCGTGGGTTCGATTCCCACACAGGTCAAACATTTGTGTGCATGAACATGTCTGTTTGTTGTGGTCTGGGTGTTTTCTATGTATCATAAGTAAGTATTTACAAAAAAAAAGTGTAACTACGTATGTTTATCACTTGTCAAGTACCCATAACACAAGCTTCGCTTACTTTGAGGCTAGATGGCGCTGTGTAATTTCTCTGAAAATATTTATTTATTTACATTGTTATAATTACTATAATCCATTACAGTTTTTTGTTATCTAATTCTGTTTTAAGTAATTCTATTTTAAGTAACATTTCCTGTTTTTGTAACAAAAAGCGTTCTCGTTTTTGGGTAAGTTCTTCTTGTAGTATCTGTTTCCGTAATTTTTTTTCTTCCAATTCCTCTTCAATCATTTTTTTTTGCATCATTACAAGTTCCATCTTACTTTCTGCTAACTTATCGAAAGGTCGTTTTTCTTTAGGTTTGCCTGTAAAATAATTAAAATTGTTTGTAGAAAAAGATTTTAAATTTGACCTATGTTCTGTTTGTTTTTATTACATTTGTATTATTTAAGATGTTCTTAGTTTCTTTGTTTTATATTCATAAAAATATAAAGAATGGGTACTATATTCTTTGTCTGCACTGCATATAAGTTCATATAACACAAGGCAATTAACAAATTTTATTAAAACTTTTTTTGTATAAAAATATCAGTACAAATATAAATAATTATAATTGATTTACCATACAGTGATTAAAAAAACAAGGTGAAGAAAGATCAAATAAAGATGAATAAAAAATTTGAATTTTTGCACTTCAATTTCATAATATTATATTCAATAAAATATAACACCCTATAATAGAATATTTATTTATTTATTTGACTGCATAAAAACAACACAAAACACTGAGCAAGTGAATTGCTGATCACTGATTATATAATTATTATACAGTTACAATACTGGATGGCTGCCGCTGCCCATTCGTTGTACATATTCTCTAATCACTTTGTACCTACAGCAGCCATTGAAAGAATTAGGCTGGTGCAATTCTACTCTACCAGGAACCACATAACAATTTAACTAATAATTATACGGCAAATATTCAAAACATTTCTATATTTATTCTTATGAACAATACTCACATAAAGCTGGATGTTTTTTAGATTTTAAAGAAGAAGGTTTCCACTGGACCCATTTTTTAGGTGGTACTTCTGGTTCTTCTTTCGATGTGCTGGCTATTGTGACTGTTGCTTGTTCAAAGACTCTTTTTCTTATATTTGCCTCGTCTATAATTTTGATGGCTATGTTGTTTGAATCTGAAAGGCAAGTAAAGTTATATAAAGTGAATGACAGAGATTGGCACAATTTTTTTATATTCCATTTTAGTGCCTTATTGTAGTTCAGAAAGAAATGCATATTTACCATTAACAGAACTTTGAATATTTGACTCCTCAAGCACTCCATCTGAATCTGGATCATCAGCCAGAAGTTGACTCTCTGATCCACACTCTTCACTAGCAGTAATCACTTAAAAACGAAACAAACATTAAAATGTAATAATAGTTGTAAAACATTATATCAACGACATACATATTATACTCACAAGGTTTATCTGACAGATAGCATAAACTTTTTTGTTTCACAAGTTGCTGATTGCCATAACTGTCAGATAAATCGCTTGTTAAACTAATTGACATACATATTATACTCACAAGGATCAGAGTCGTAAATGCTCTCTTCCCCTTCGACAGACAATAAAATCATTTCCTTGACTTTCTGCTCTACTGGTGTCAAAGGAGGCGCCGTACTGGTACCACCACCAGTTTTAAAATGTTCTGCACGTACAACGCTGGCCTTTTTTCTTGTATCCCTTTTGAGAGCTTCAAATTTTAACTTAAGATGTTTTGCACCTCTGAAAGTACCAGCTGTAGAGCTATTGAACTCTCTCTCAATAGCCTTCCATGCATTTTCTTTATCGCGCCATGTCACCGCGTCACATTTTTTATTTTCAATAATGTTTATTTTAGATTCTATGAGTGAAATTAATTTTTCAGTCTCCTCGCGAGTAAAGTTGACATTCCGCTCACGTTTTTTGCTTTTATCCATTTTATCGACTCAACACTTCAAATTAATTTAAAAAAAAAACCCTCGTAAGCACCACATTGTATCGTTCGTTGTAAACAAATAAATAAAATATAAATACAATGGATGGATGGAATCGTCCGCTTCGCTTCGTTTTACGTAGGTAGTTTTTAAAATTTTTACCAAATACTTCGCAAAAAAGACATAAACAATGTACTTACTGTATTTTTTATAAAATACATTGTTATGGCTTTATACATAATACAATTGTTTTTCGTAATAAAATTAAATATCTTTGCAGAAATATGAAATTCACGATTCCAAAAACTGTATAAATAGGAACGCAAGAATGAAGTACGCGATACGCGACGTTGCCGTTCCGACTCCCTGTTCTCGCTGATAGTCAGCTGTCAGATAATTTATCTTATCACTTTATCAGACACTTGGGGCAGGGGTGGTGAAACTAGGGTTGCCAACTTTTTTTACAAGAAATAAAGTATATTGAGGTCTGAGAAGAATACCAAACAGTATTTTAGAAAAATGAACAGTATTTTATCTATTTAATGTTAAATACATATATTTAAGCTTTTAACTTCTTGCACAACTTATTAATTTAGTCTTTTTAAAAAACTTTATATGCCTTATCACAATTACAACTAAAATTAAAAATGTGTGAGCTCTAAGTCTAACACTAGTGTTAAGTATTTTCATGCTGGAAACAGTATTTTGTATACTTTATTTTTGTTAAACAGTAAAAAGTATAATGTAGTGAAAAACAGTATAATACTGTTTTTAACAGTATAGTTGGCAACCCTAGGTGAAACACAAAAATATTATTAGCTAGATTTATCTGGTAGTATCTGAACTCTGAAGCAAATCAGCAAGTGGTGAAAGAATAGTATAAGAGCCCTATTACATTTGCACGCTGATGAGCCGGTGCATCGTTTTTTGTAGTAATTTTGAAGTTATATTTATCGTTTTTATTGAAATAAGATAATAAATTCATGCTACAAAGTTTATTCATCATGAAGTAACAATTATTCTCGTATAATTTTTGCTCAATAATATTATCGTTTATTCGAGAAATTAACAGCGGTTTTCGAAGATTTTTTGGTTAAAAGAATGTTTTTTTCTATATAAAATCAGTGATATTTTAAAATTCCGAGGCCGCTATGTACTATATAACAAATAACATTCTATTTTTTTTTATTTCATTTGTTTGGAACAGTAGTACAATCCAGGAGCTCAAAATAGTGAATGCGCGCATTTTATGAAAATTTTCCCGACAATTTTGGGTTTATTTAAAAATTAAGCAATATTTACAAAAAAACGAGGCCGCTACGTACTATGCCAATAGCTATTCTGTACTATTCAATAAGTCAACATTGTTAATGTATTTTTGTTTCCGAGATCCAGAACGCCAAAATTGGCCATTTTACGCAAAAATCACAGTCAAAATGTAATATGGCTCTTAATTTATCTCTTTATTTTTTTATTATTCATGTATTAAACGAAAACGAAACGAATGTCCAAATAGTATGGATGTATTTTGAGATATAACAAACAATAAAAGAAAACATTTGTAATAAATTATGCGACAGTGTTTATAAAAAATCTTCTCCTTTATTAATCGTTCTTAATTATATGGCCACGACTGTATATAATAATTTTAACAAAATAAAAACCGACTCCAAACATTACTCTACATTTATGTAAGTAGATACAGGCTGATGATGATGATGATGAAAAAAATATGGGACCAATCTGGAAGTATACTCTTTCAAATAAAAAAAGAATTTTTCAAATCGGTTTATAAATCACGGAGTAGGTATACCTATTATGTAACAAACATTTAAAAAAAATAGCCGAATTGAGAACCTCCTCATTTTTTGGAGTAATGAATCCCTATTTCCCTTGGTCGCGGCTAAACGCGTGAACGGCTGGACCGACTTCGCTATTTCTTTGTGTGCCTTATTTCGGCACTGCCCAGGTCTCAGATCTTGATTTTAACTAGACAAAAAATTAGTCGTTAATTTGTCGAAATTTGTCGCCCAAAGCAAAAAATTTGTCGGGGTCCCGTTAAAGAGTTATAAGGTTTTTTTTGTGGCAGTGCCGAAATAAGCTTATTTCGGCACTGCCCACTCGGGATCTATTAAACTACAAAACATAGCGAACATATGATTTTCCCCAGAATTAGTCGTCAATTTGTCGAATTCAGACACCAAGTATCAGAATTAGTCGACCTCCCGTTAAAAAGTTATAAGTATTTCTTTGTGGCAGTGCCGAAATAAGCCTTATTTCGGCACTGCCCAAAAAAACTACACCACCTAGCGAAAATCTGATTTCACCCAGATGTTGCCTTGAATTTGTCGAAATTTGTCGGATATAAAACACAACTGGTCGATGCGTAATTAAAAAGTTACACGCATTTTAATAATTCTCATAGTAAATATAGTCCGAGATCTTACATCAAAATTATATCATGCACAAAATGCAACAGTAAACGTTTCATTTCCTTCCTTTTTCAGAGTCTGGCAAAGTTTGTCAATGCATGCAACTGTTTTCTGATCTACGAATGCTTTAGGTGTTCTTTAGCACTACATTAGTTGCTTTTTACGATAGCCATATGTGAATGGGGTGGTGTTATTCTACTCTGCCTACGTTAGGCTCTCTGACTACAACGCGAATTATTAAAATGCGTGTAACTTTTTAATTACGCGTCGACCAGTTGTGTTTTATATCCGACAAATTTCGACAAATTCAAGGCAACATCTGGGTGAAATCAGATTTTCGCTAGGTGGTGTAGTTTTTTTGGGCAGTGCCGAAATAAGGCTTATTTCGGCACTGCCCACTCGGGATCTATTAAACTACAAAACATAGCGAACATATGATTTTCCCCAGAATTAGTCGTCAATTTGTCGAATTCAGACACCAAGTATCAGAATTAGTCGACCTCCCGTTAAAAAGTTATAAGTATTTCTTTGTGGCAGTGCCGAAATAAGCCTTATTTCGGCACTGCCCAAAAAAACTACACCACCTAGCGAAAATCTGATTTCACCCAGATGTTGCCTTGAATTTGTCGAAATTTGTCGGATATAAAACACAACTGGTCGACGCGTAATTAAAAAGTTACACGCATTTTAATAATTCGCGTTGTAGTCAGAGAGCCTAACGTAGGCAGAGTAGAATAACACCACCCCATTCACATATGGCTATCGTAAAAAGCAACTAATGTAGTGCTAAAGAACACCTAAAGCATTCGTAGATCAGAAAACAGTTGCAAGCATTGACAAACTTTGCCAGACTCTGAAAAAGGAAGGAAATGAAACGTTTACTGTTGCATTTTGTGCATGATATAATTTTGATGTAAGATCTCGGACTATATTTACTATGAGAATTATTAAAATGCGTGTAACTTTTTAATTACGCATCGACCAGTTGTGTTTTATATCCGACAAATTTCGACAAATTCAAGGCAACATCTGGGTGAAATCAGATTTTCGCTAGGTGGTGTAGTTTTTTTGGGCAGTGCCGAAATAAGGCTTATTTCGGCACTGCCACAAAGAAATACTTATAACTTTTTAACGGGAGGTCGACTAATTCTGATACTTGGTGTCTGAATTCGACAAATTGACGACTAATTCTGGGGAAAATCATATGTTCGCTATGTTTTGTAGTTTAATAGATCCCGAGTGGGCAGTGCCGAAATAAGCTTATTTCGGCACTGCCACAAAAAAAAACCTTATAACTCTTTAACGGGACCCCGACAAATTTTTTGCTTTGGGCGACAAATTTCGACAAATTAACGACTAATTTTTTGTCTAGTTAAAATCAAGATCTGAGACCTGGGCAGTGCCGAAATAAGGCACACTATTTCTTTTTATGTTGTAGTTATTTGTTATCGTCAGGAGAAGGCTCTTATGAAAGAAAAAAATAAGAAAGTATACGACTGCCATAAATGCTTTAAACACCTCTGCGCAATGATGTAGAATTAGTTACAATACTTACAATATAAGTATAATCAATAATGGCAAGATGTCATAGTCCGACTTCCTAATCGAACCAACAGGAAAAAAAAGTTCACGTGGTCCGATTAGTCGGACAAAGCAGTCGGACCACGTGTTCAGATGGCATTAATTATATGATAATACATCAGTTACTACAAAATACAAACTAAACTAAAGTAACTAAAAATAAACTAATCTTAAAATTACTAAAAAATATCGGTCCCATACGGCAGGGTGGCAAGATCACTGGCTGCGTTTCCTCGCTGAATCACAATACTGACCTTTTGAGCAAAGAAAGAGCCAGCCCTCCTGTCATCATTGATTCTAGGCAATTCCTTGCTTTGCCTCAATTTGGAGCCACGATGGTCGCGAACTGTGCGGTTCCAGAGAGGTTTTTTCCACGGACTCTCAGATTGTGGAATGAATTACCTACCGAGGTATTCGCAAGAGACTACAGCATGGGATTCTTCAATGGGATGATTGCTTACCTTCAGGAGAGTTGTATGCTTGTATGTCACCTCACATATAAAAAAAACCGGACAAGTGCGAGTCGGACTCGCCCACCGAGGGTTCCGTAGGTACGTAGTATCATTATTAAATTTGATATTTTTCATTATAAATAAGAAATAATGCGTCGAAAAAAACAAATAAAATATATTTTACAATGTGTACATCAAGCCCTTTCATATGATACCCCATTTGAACTAGTAGTTTCAATTTGAAATTTCGACACCCTATAAAAAATATAGACCCCCTATTTTTTAAGATCTATTTACAAATGTATAGTTTTGAGATTTATTCCTGTACTTGTAGTCTATAACGATGTTACTTACCAAATTTCATAGTTCTAGGTCAACGGGAAATACCCTATAGGTTTTGATACCCTTGAGTGTGTCGAAATATGCGTTTTTTGCTGAATAAACGGCCGTAACTTTTTTCTACGTAAACTTAGCAGTTTGATTATTTTACAACTTCATGGGACCGTAGACCTGAGTATACAGTTCAAATTTCAGCTTGATACCTCCACGCATTCTCGACATAGAAATTCTTGACAGACAGACAGACAGACAGACAGACAGACAGACAGACAGACAGACAGACAGACAGACAGACAGACAGACAGACGGACAACAAAGTGATCTTATAAGGGTTCCGTTTTTCCTTTTGAGGTACGGAACCCTAAAAAATCACACCTCAGGTACCACACCAGGATTATTATTGGTTTTTTTTTAATCTCGGGTCAAGCCCGGTCATTTGATAGGCGTGCGCGGGGATATGGATCCAACGCGTAGAGGCCCCTTTGAGAAGTTTAATGTAATGTTGTACGCCCGCCGTGACCCGCTCCAGGATATGTCAATGGAACGACATACCCATGAGCAGGTCTCGGCAGGCGATGAGACTATTGCGAAGTGTGATGGAAAATAAATGGGCTATGGAGATGAGATCTGGGTGAACTTAATACCGGGCTATTACAGAAGAGGGACGGATACCTGCCATAACTGCTTTTATTGCTAGTTATTTGCGGCAGGCGGTGGCTTGCCACTCACTAGATGGGCCCCCGAAATGCCAGGAAATCGGCCGGAGGCAACACCGGTGTGAGTAACTCAGGGATGTCGAGAGGTGTGCTGCGCTTTCTCCGAAGTTACTCGCGGCGTGATGCCCTTTAACACTTCCACCCCTGGAGCATATAGCTCTAGCGGCTCCTCTCTGGACGGCCAATGAAGGCAAGCCAGAGCTGAGAGTCCTGCGGGCCTTCTTGTGTTTACACTCCGACCGAAGAAGACACGTCGGATACGAAGGCCCTGACCGACTCTCTGGAGACTCGGGTCCGTGGTGTCGCTACTCACACAACAGCTCGCCACATAAGCTGCCCTGCGGACTTATTATTATTGTTATGTATCTCTTTTTAATCACGGGTCAAGCCCGGTCATTTGATAGGCATGCGCGGGGATATGGATCCAACGCGTAGAGGCCCCTTTGAGAAGTTTGATGTAATGTTGTATTATTGTTATTATTATTATTTTTATTTTTTGACATTTAATTCGTTGATGACTTGATTTTAATTTATAATTATATAATTTCTACTACTAAGTTAATTCAATTCTTATATTACTTATGATGATTTTAAATATCCAGTTAATTAATATTATATAAAATTTATCGATTAGTACCAACATTTATATTTGACTATTGATATCAAACACAATATAAAAATTGTTTATGATTAAATAAATAAAAAATAAATAAAAACACCTCCCTCTCCCAACGCAAATTTTGTGGGCGACAACTGAAACACGGGCAACTAATGTTCCTTTCTGGGGAAACCAAGGGTTTCTCAAGAGACTACCGAATGGGATGACTACTTACCATCAGGCGGGTCGTATGCTTGTTTGTCCCCCTCTCATATAAAAAAATCTAAACTCAGGTAACACAACTCTCTCTCGAAAAGCAATTTTTGCGAGCGACTTTAATGTTCCTTTCTCGGGAAACTGAGGGTTGCTCGAGAGACTACAGAATGGGGTTCTTCAATGGGATGACTGCTTACCATTAGGCCGTATGCTTGTTTGCTACATTAGTTGTATAAAAAAAACATACTAATTTAATTTTCGTGTATTGGACACCTCTGTCCAAAACAGAGGCAAGATTATTTGTTCCGCGATTGTTCATAATATATAATAAAAAAAAAACAATATAATTCTGACGGTCATGAACAATAACGTGTTAAATTGTCATTTGCTCAATTGCAATGTCATTTGCTGTGTATGTGTTGTAGCAGGTGGCAGCCACCTGCTACAACAAAACAATGTCTCGCCGTTGGGGTTCCTTGGCAAATTGGTAAAATTGGAGCCATATTTAAATGTTAGATACAGTATGCTGCGGCTACACTACCTTACCGTCTACCGGGCTGTTACCCCAATAATTATGGCATTGAATTACCGTTGAAATTACTGCGTGAAGTGGGGTGGTTACACTAGAGTTTACCTAGATATGTCAATAAATTAGGCGGTAAAAAAATCATTTTTCAAGATGGAGGTTGAAGCTGCAGCTGTTATATTTATTTAGATGGTTTCGGTCTTTTTTCTTCTTCAAACCATCATTGTACACCGCGATTTTTATCGGGGGATACCCGACCGAAAGCCCATAATAAAAAGATACGGTTCGCATTAGAATAATTCCAAAACTTAAGCTTATTTCATTTGACCACTCCATGTCGGTCGATACGTGCGTCGCCGTTGAGCTCATGCTGCACACTGGACAAACGGTAGTGTGGCCACAAACGCATTAATTACTGCGGTAATTCTCTTTGATGTGCGAAAAAAGACCGCCGCCGGAGCTATTGTCTACCGTCATTTGCCATATTGATTGGCATTGTAAAATTATGGCCATAAATCGTGGTTACACCTAGGCGTTGTTGAAATTATGGCAATAATTATTGGCATATCACGGTACTGTAGCCGCAGCATAAACACAACTCTTAACCTAGTTTCGTACCAAAAATTAGGCAAAAATGGTTTTCTTAGTCAAAAACGGTAACTTTTGTATCCAAAAGTGGTCAAAGCCACTTTAGACTACAAAAATTTAGTGAAATTAGTTTTCTTGATTTTTAAATCCAAGTGTAAATATTTATATATATTTAAATAAATATAGACATACCTATTTCAAATTACATTTATAATAAGATACATTATTACACTCCACACCATTTATAGATCAAACATTTCAAATTTCAAGTCTCCTACTTCAAAAACATAGGACTTTCATACAAACTTCCAACCCTCGTTTTACCCCCTTAGGGGTGGAGTTTCGTAAAATCCGTTCGTAGCGGATGTTTACACCCGGAACCTACCTGCAAAATTTCAAGTTTGTAGGTGTTATAGTTTCTGAGATTTCGTGATTAATCAGTGAGTGGTATTTCGCTTTATTATAGACATTATAAGACTGGAAAGAAATAATTATCTGTGTGCTGGAGTCCTGGAGATACAAATAAATGGTACATTCATTCATTCAGTGTCAGATTGAGCTGGCCTCGGGCGTCTCTGGCACACTCGTTTGGTTCTCGTCGTCAGTAGACGATTTATGCTGCCATTGCTGCCATTTTTAATTCAATATGACGGCCACCATAAAATGGTGACTTATATACAATATATTTCCACTTTTAACTCAGTATTTAAGGGTTTCAAATGAAAGGGCTTGCTGAGCATGGTAAACGTTTTGCTTTACTTCTTTTTATTAACAACTACTTAGTAAAAAAAAATATTTTTGTTGCAAATAATTAGTTATTTGAGTGCATAAAATTTGTAGAATCTTTGATTTAAAGTGTTTCAATCGGGGCTGTCGAGTCATTCTAAGAAGTCGTGCAAAACAGCAGAAAAATTGCACTATCGATGCAATTCTGCTGTTTTGCACTATTGCACATTTATTGTTGGCTTATTAGATATTTGAAGATTCCTGACGAAATTTTTCGGCAACTCCTTGAATCTGGGAATAAAATAAAAAAATAATACATAGTCGACTTCAGAGCCGTAAAGCCATTTGATTTATTAATTAGTACTAGTTTCTCATCTTCCTTTCCAACTCTTCGTCATCCAACTGGTCTTTGAACATGTCTTCAATTTCTTGTAGAGTCTTATCTTTTGTTTCTGGTAAATATTTATAAGTTAACAATGTAGTTAATGAACTACATACAGCAAAAAACAAAAATACACCGTGGCTTTTGAACGATATAAAAATATATGGGGCTACTTTAAGCATTATAGATTGTAGGGATGAATACAACAAAGATATAATAACAACTGCAAAACTTTTATGTTTTAACGGAATCAACTCTCCATATAAAGACATAGACAAAACAATAGGTCCACAACTTACGCATATAGAAAACCCAGCCAACAATGATATAGAGACATATTTATTTTCACTTACAATAGACAATTTGACTAAATAGAGATAAATGGATAATGTAAATAAAAATATTAATACTCCAAAAGAAGTAGACAGTAATAGTGTACGTCGTTTAAGTTTTTTTGTTAATAAACTCCCTATGTAGGTACTAAAAACACTGACTCCATCTAAAATTAACATACCAGAATACGCAGTTGAATCAACACCAGTAATTTTCTTAAGTATTTCTATAGCATAGATACTACAAACTAATCTACCAGATAAAGCATAAAAAGCCACAGTAAGAGAACATAATAAAACTGGTTGGTAAAATTCTTTAGACACTAAAGTCTTAAAGAAATGTCTTACAAAATTTTTGGATTTCAAACGAGGTTTTGTTTGGTAATTCATCAATTCCTCTAATTCTTTTTCGGAATCTTTATCCGTGCCTTTCAACCAACGATGTGCTATTTTACATTCTTCATATCTTCCTTTAGTTGCCAACCAAAAAGGAGATTCAGGCCAAAATAACACTGTTAAAGTATACAATGAACAAGTAAATCCTACAATGGATATATATCTCCAATGGAAAAACGTTCCAATAGCATTTGAAACCCATATTCCCCAATAAACAGAAGCGCCCTTTAAAGCTAAGAATACTCCTCTGTTTTCTGGTGAAGTGTACTCAGCAATGATAACTATGGACGTAGTCAAGATGCCAGCGTATGGTAAACCTTGTAAAAATTCAAAAATTAATAACTGACTTGGCGTAGAGCTACAGTAGAAGACTATAGACACTATTATTATTGCTAGATGGGTTATTATGGATGTCGTCCTTCTTCCAAAATGAAATAGTATTATTGGTAAGATGAACTCCCACGGAATCATTCCATAACTTGAAATTGATGCTGAAATAGATAAAAAACATTATTGTATCTGTTCTATTTTAATCGTAGTCAATCCTTATTCATCCCACTGCTCTGACACGGGTATCCCCTCAATCGAAGGGATTTAAGACATACTCCAACCACGCTACTCAATTGCGGATTAGTGGGGTATGTTTTAATGGCTTTTCTTAACATTAATATTAAATAGTTATGCTATCTAGATGGACCGATGACCTTAAAAGAGTGGGTGGATGCGGAAAATGGAAGATCGCATATCGTGGAAAGCTTTCGGGAAGGCCTATATCCAACAGAAAAGTGATAAAGGCTGATAATGATGATGAAAGATTATCATCACCCAATGCTTGAAACTAAAGTTTTCTACTAATGCGTCCTCCCCGTAATGACTTATGGTGCAAAGACTTGAACACTGATCATCGGGCTGATCGTGTGATTCTCGTATGATTCTCGTAAATATACTTAAATTTCTTTGTAAATAAATAATAAAACATCCAGACCAAATAGACATGTTCAAGCACACAAATGTGTCTGTCTTGTGGGGGGGGGGGGGGGTTCGACATTGTTTTAATAATATTTTATAAGATTGTAGGGCAATCTCTTGACGTTAGTATAGCGGCGGTGAAATTGATAAATATGAAAGAACTCACATAGCCATGATGCCATTTCAATACTGACTGCAGTGAAGTTCGCTTCTTGCCGCAACTGTGGTATGATAACCGTTGGGGATCCCAGATATAAACCGCAGAGAAAGTACATGGTCCAAGCGCCGCTGGCTACGAACAACTTTGAGAAAGGACACAAAATATTTATTGTAGAACTTTTGATTAAAAAAAAACGAATGATAACAAAATCGGAGGATACAGTTTGGTGTTGCAGCTACATATCGATCATCTCCATCCAAAATTCAATCGCACCAATGGATAGATAAAAGATCAAAGAATTTATTACGCTAAGTAAGGACCATGGAACATCGCGTGCGGGGGAGGGCGAAGCGCTGGCATTTTGTTATATCACGTACAACACACCGTCGTGTTCATGACAGACCTACACCCCATTTTTTTTACTGCATCGGGTGATATATCGCTCGGACACCGTCGGGCATCTTACAACTACGCTGTGCTCTACTTCTCGTTCGCCAGAGCCTAGTTTGTCTATCAGCAGGGTGCAACACGTGCCGGCGACTTTAGTTCAAAAATGTGAGGTGTCCAATCCACTTACATCCCAAAAAAATTGTCCTTGTCCACCATCTTATCTTCAAATGGGACCAGTGTTGCAGCACCGGTGGCACGTCGACCCTCTTCGATCTTTTGTGCATTCCCTATTCTTTATTAACTCTCCCCTGACTTTCAATTATAGGCGTGCTGAAGTATCAGCACGCCTTTAATTGGGAAGCGCCACCAGGTCTGGGTACGCCTTTCCTAGGATTACCATTCGTTTGCCAGCTAGGGAATCACATTGACATATTCCGTTGCTGAAAATCAAGGACACAGGTATTGAGCAAACGACTCGACCGTTGCTAGAAGATATGTTACCTGTCTAAAAAACAAAATCCTGGGTCGTTTTTCAGCGTCGTCTCCAAGTACGTCTTCCCTGGGCACGCCGCGATACTCGCATTCCATTTCTTTAAAGATGTTTCTTTACTAGAACAAGAATAAACAAAATCAAATTTTTTTTTGAAGAAAAACCTTTTAGACTAAGACTTGGACGCTGACCATCGTACTGGTCCATAGGCTAGACATCGCGCAGCGATGGAGAGGGGTTTCTCTGAGGGTTCGAATCCGGAACGAAGAAATTCGACGGAGAACCAAAGTTGTCGACATAGCCTTTAGAATTTGCAAGCTAAAGTGACAATGGGCCGGTCACATCTCCCGAGTAAGTGATGGTTGGGGATTATGTTGGGGGAGGAAGGTAATAGAGTGGCGACCGTGCGTAGGACGACGAAGCGTTGGACGCTCCTTCTACTTGATCCGATGACCTTAAAAGAAAGCAATTGGACGCGGAAAGTAGAAGATCGTATCTGGTAGAAAGCAATGGGGAATACCTATATCCAGTAGTGGGTGGTGATGCTGCAGGCTGATGATGACGATGAGTTGCATCCTCAATACACAGATACACGGCAACAAAGTATAAAATAGTAATGAAATTTATAAAATAATACAATGGGGTGTAAGAGGAATAGGGTACAGCGTATTTGTAAGCTGCCCAACTGGAGAAGTAACCTCCACCTCACAGAATACCGCAGCCAAATGACAATTCCCTTCAGGGTTGTTGTGTTCCGCTTCACATCCGGCGGCCGTATGATTGTCTGCCATCCGTCATATTATATATATATAAATACAATTTTATTCTCACCTCCTTTATCACAGAACTTCGTGTCGTCAATGAGTGTATAATTTACATACCTTGAATATCAATAACTTGAATGTGTATTTAATCGAGAGCATTACAGGGCCGCATTTAACATGTGCTGAAAATTAAATCGAGTCTTCTAATTGAATATTATGACTTTAGCGTGCTTTAGCTTACAATAAGTAAATATCAGATCATATTCTATACGAATATAGTTATACATATAAACGTGAAAGTGTCTGAAAAAAAGCCAGATTTGTCTGTGAAAAAGTCTGGCTATCTGTTTGTTTCTAAAATTAAACCGATTTAAACTAACTGAAAACAGCTCGTGAACGGGTGCTGCCAGAGAGGACTGCCCCCTTACCACCATCTCTTATTGCGATTCAATAATTGAATAGATTGCTTATTCATACTAATGAATAAGCGACTCTATTCCGTTTGAAATAGAGTCGCTTATTCATTGGCGTGAATAAGCAATCTATTCAGTTATTGAATCGCAATAAGAGATGGTGGTAAGGGGGCTGGTGTGCCGTGGCTGTCATTTTACAAGCTAAACTATAGGAGAATGTATATATTTAGGATACTTAAGTAGTATATTATATACAATAGTATGATTATTAGCATAATGGTGACGTACAATTAATAAAATGTTACAAAATAGTATAATATACTACACATATTATGTGCACGATGGCGCATGACGGTGCGATTAAAGGTCCTATCGCCTGGTTGGTTAAATAGATGAGAGGCACGCAATCCTGTGATATAACGGTTTTATGGATAGAGCAGGTAGGTATCCATCAGACCTTGAACACCACCTAGGTCTAGCATACATGTTAACGCCTAATCCTAACAAAAGAAAAGTCAGGTACGTGATCGAACAGACGTTGCTGCAAGTTACTCTTTGACTTTAAGCGAATCCCTTTCAATCCGGTTTCCGTCGCGGTCATAGTACGGCTACTGCTTTGGTCAAGATTACTGACGACATTAGATGTGGCATGGAGAATCATCAGCTCACAGTATTAACTTTACTTGATTTTAGTAATGCTTTTAATGCCGAGTTCTCTCTTCTCTTAACATATCTCCAGCAGTGTTTGATTGGTTTCATAATTACCTGTACGGGCGTCGGTAACGTGTCAAAATAGATAGCTCCAACTCCGCTTGGTGTGACACAACTGCTGGCGTGCCGCAGGGTGGTGTGCTGTCTCCTTTGTTATTTGCTATATTTATTACTTCAATAACTTACACACTCTCTACTTCCTATCACCTTTATGCAGATGATTTGCAGATTTATTCACAGGCAACGTTTGATAATATTGCACAAGCTGTTTTACAGACCAATAATGACCTAGAACTGATCTCATCTTGGAGTAAACGATATGGACTGAAAGTAAATCCAAACAAAGTCGCATATTATTATTATAGGCAGCCTGACGTTATTTCCAGGCTTGATGTTTCTCAAATTCCTTCGGTTGTGTTTGACGGTATCTGCATTCATTTCACTGCGTCAGTCAAAAACCTGGGAGTTATTTTTGACTCCACTTTGTCCTGGAAAACTCACGTGGCCAAGGTTAGCAGGAGAATGTTTGCGGCTTCTGCGTCTCTTCGCCGTCTCAGAAATTTTGTACCCACTGCCACTAAAGTTGCTCTTGCACAATCCCTACTCCTACCTATCCTCGACTATGCTGATGTGTTTTATCCGGATCTAAATGTAGTTTAATGAACAAACTAGAACGTCTTCAAAATTTGTGCATCAGATTTATTTATGGCTTACGTACGTATCTCACTATAGGCAACAACTTAAATGGCTTTCTATACGCCAGCGTAGAAATAGGCACATTCTATCCTTCCTATATACTATACTCTTCAATCCTAAAGCATACTCCTTCGTTTCAAAATATTCAAGCTATCAGACTTTGGAATACTTTACCTGTAGCTATCAGAATGGCAAAGTCTATTGATATTTTCAAAAAACAAGTAAAAAATCATTTGCTTGCTCTTTAACTCCATTCCAATTTTAGTAATCTGACATTTTATAATCTATGTATTAACATTTATTTATTTAGTTATTTATTAATTATATATTTTAAGTATAATATATATTGTATGTATTTTTATTTATTATTCAATTATTTATTAGTGATAAATCTTCGTTTATACATAATAATGATTCTCAAAATATTACTATGTTTCTAGTTTTCATTATTTTCTTTTGATTTGCGAATCCTGCCCACTCCATGGACAAATTCGTTGCAATAAGGTCGCCTTGTTGCATATACATATACAAGTTTGTAATAATTTATGGATTCACTGTACTTCTAATTTGTATTATGCAAATAAAGCATATTCTATCTATCTATCTGGCCTTAGTCCGGCCCTGTACAGCTCAGAATGTCAATACTTACGTCATTTACATGTGTTTCAGACAATTTCTTTCATGGCATCTGCGCCCCCCAACCCCTCGAGATTCTATTAATTTATAAGTTTTATTTCTTGTACAGTTAAGAACTCGTGAATCTTTACACGTCGGACTCTGTACCGTTATTATTACAATCGCTGTAGATGTAAGGCTCGTAGGTACTACAAGTGAAAAGCTTTATGAACCCTCGACTTTACCTACTATTTTATTGATACTTTTCTCATTATCCATATCAACTTCTCCCCCCCCCCCCCGCCTTCGGCTGGCGACGACCTTGCCTATGTCTACAGCTAATCCTCCTCTGTGCACAAACCATACGGTCACATCGCAGGATTGCAAGTCTCTCGCCCAGTAAACGAACTTGGGCCTTTACCTTTTAGCTTGACGAGCTCGGTGGCGTAGCGGTCAATGACGCCGCTTCGACACCAACGCTCGTGGCTTCGATTCCCACACAAGTCAAACATTTGTGTGCATGAACATGTCTGTTTGTCTTGGCCTGGGTGTTATCTATGTATCATAAGTATGTATTTACAAAAAAAAATGTATTTGAGTACGTATGTTTATCAGTTGTCTAGTACCCATAACACAAGCTTCGCTTACTTTGGGGCTAGATGGCGCTGTGTAATTTGTCTGACAATATTTATTTTGTTTATTATTTACCTTTAGGGTGTAAGTGGTTCAACTACTTTGAACGAAAGTCAACCTTACCTGCACATGGCACAGCCTGCTGACTGACAAATGAGGCTCTGGCGAAAAGAGAGGTAGGTTATAGCGTATTTTTTAAGCTGTCCGACTGGGTAAGTTCCTCCACCTCACAGAATACCGCAAATAACAATTCCCTTGAGAGTTGTTGTGTTCTTGGGAGTGAGTGAGGTCACCAGAAAGAGAAAAAGGAAAGTAGGCCGGCAACGAATCGGCGACCACTTGGTGCTGCTGATCACCACCCGGACGGTGGTGCTTGCTTTCCATCAGGTGACCCACGTGCTCTTTTGCCTCCTCTCATATAATAAACATAATATAAAATAAACATACCAAACCTAACCATTTAAACAGTCGTCGCTTACCTATAGTCATTAAATTTATTCTTTTCCTTGTTGAGTCTACACCTCAACTGCTCGAGGCGCACCCCATGCTTATTTATTAATCTTTCGACCGGCCGGCTTCATGTCAGTTGTCTTGTCGTGTCCCTACCGTCCGGCTTATACATCAACAAATAAATACCTCATACCTCTGACAAACAAGAATTTCGATGCATTCTTCTAAATAACTACATTAGGTCGTTTTAAAATATTGAAAACGTTTGTTGTATGTTCAGTCTATATTATATTTACTGTTTTAATGAAGTTGGCAGCTGTGTAAACAAAAAAACACGAACAAACGAACACAGGTTCGCTGTCGAATAAATATGACAGAGGCGATTCGGGCCCAAAAATATTTGTCGGATAAATCCGACTCAGGCGGTCGAAAGTTTTCGTTTGTATTAGAGGGGGGCAAGCGTGCATGTGAGTCACCTGATGGAAGTAATCAGCACCACCAATAGAAATCAGCAAGACCATGGGATCGCCGATCAGGGGCCCCACCGCCGAAGCTGAAGCCGATTACCAACGATATTTTGATTCCAAAAATAGGTCTTACGTTTAAGTTATTTACAAACGTCTTCAGCTTAGTCCGTAGAGCCTCAGCTAAGTTAAACACAAGTACCATAAACCTAAGTTGAATCGGCGTCAGCTTAGCCGGTAGCGCCCCAGTTACCAGCCTTATAAGGGAATAATTGACTCTGTTCATGAAGGATCCCTTGTCCTTATTTGTGAATACTGCTGAGGGAAGTTGATTCCACAACTTCACAGCGTTACCAAGCGTTTAGACAATTTTGCAATTAATATTATTGGAATCGATGTGTTGTAACAACTCAATGTTTTAGGTCCCAAATAGTGTTAGATACATAAAATCCGTGGTGCACGGCAGTTGAGCTTCACTTGACTAGCCATCCCTTTAGGCTTTTAATGCCTTGTTTGCCATATTGCTGTCTCTTAACATTGCTAAGAAGGGAAGTCAAATTGCAAAAGCTTCTTACTCTTATTATTCTTCTGATTCAATTCGTTGTGAGTTCCAAGGCAGCCGTAGTTTTACCCCCGGGACTGCAATGGACTTCACTGTTCATTGCCTTTTTTGGTGGTCGCCGCTGTTAATCCTGGCTACACAGGAGACACAGTGGTGGGAATGTGTGGTGGGCCCCCGTCCCGTTTAAAATAAAACTTCACAGTTCGTAATAGAAAATGTATTAAAAAGCTAAAAATGTACTTATGATTCAGTAAAACACAAATATATTTTAAAAATAATTTATTACTAATGTACTTAATAAATTATACACGAAAATGCAGTGACATAGCGTGGACGTGACGTGGGCTAATTGGACGCTGTTATGCAGAATAGATCCAAGTTTGATGACATATGCTTCTCAAAACTTATACTGCGTGATATTTTTATTCATATTAAACTTTAAATAGCTTTGAGTCAGGCCGGGACGGGACAGCGGGAGTCCACATAGAACTCCTCGCTAGTTACGGTTATAATAACGCTAATACGGCTAATAGTTATTTTGCTAGGCCCATCAGCAGCAGAAAGGTTTCTGACTGTCATGACTCCCCCCCCCCCCCCCATCTCACGTTCCGCCCTAGGGTAGAGGTTGCGTGACCATCATCGTTGTGTCGTAGTGTTGTGCAGTAGCTTGTTGTGCGTGTACAGAGCTCCGGAGTGGGCAAAAGTAGCTGGGCATTGTGCGCACTGGAGCGGACGCTCGCCTGTGTGTGTTCGTATGTGAGACCTTAGTATTGACAGCGTCTGGAAAAGAATATGTACATAGATAATCGGTCGATTTTCCGTAAGATGTATTCGGGTAAGATCGACTCAACGAAATTCAGGCGCGATGAGCATTTTTTGAAATTAACCATTGAACTTGCGACACTGTCACTATAACCGACACCGGTCTATTCTTAGTTTGTTTAATTTTTGGTCATGTTTCGATATAATCACACCTTAATTCAATTTTGAAATTGCATATTAGCTGCCAACGCAGCAACTCCTTCCATCCTGGTGACCTCACTCGCAGGAACACAGTATATCCTCAAGGGAATCGTTATTTGGCTACGGTATTCTGTGGGTGCAGGTACTTCCCCAGTCGGGCAAATTAAAATTACGCTGTGCCCTATCTCTCTTGCGCGAAAGCCTAGTTAGTAAATCAGCATTGTACCACATGCAGATGAGCTTGGCTTTGGCTCAAGGGGCCGAAATTGAGGTAGAGTGGAGCGAGTAGATTCGCTGAGCGTATGTTCTATATTGATTTCAATGGAAAATGTATTTGATGATCATTCCTCAATGACATGATCGATCTCAATTTTTTTCGACACAAACCTCAAGCATGTCGACTTCTTTAATTGTGATAAGTTTCATCAAAATTCGTTCAGTGGTTTTTTAAGCCTATTTATTTCCAAGATTGACTTATCGGCGTACATAAACCTTCCGCTCGCTTCCCTCAAAAATCGCGTTCCGTTTGCGCTTTTAAAGCCATAGTGGCTAGGCAGGCGGTTTTTAGTCAGTTACGCAGAGTTTATACGAAGCCAGCAATGTTGGCGCCAATCCTGCAGACAAGCCAGCGTTGGCCTGGCCCCTGTTGTTTAGACGAGGCCATTCAGCCACGGATTTTTCTACGTGGCGTGATGCGTCTACACGAGTCCGCAACGCTGGCGCGGGGGTCGAGGGGTATGCGGGCGGAGGTCACTGGCTTGTAAAATAGACGGGCGCTCTATTCTCGCCAGCGTTGAAAGCCAGCGCTGGCTTGGCTTGAAAAACTGTTTACACAAGGCAAATACCAAGCCATCGCTGGCTGCCAGTCTCACTGGCTCGATGGCCTCGTGTAAGCTAGCCTTATAAAGCCTGATTCGCCCTTTATAGGTTAGTCTAGTAGAAACCAGGCTGAGGGGGTGTCGAAGAGGATTTTCCGCCTCCCTCCAGCACAGCTGGGGGGGGGGGGGGTACCCCGCGCGCGTCGGACGTCAAAAAAAAATCCGCTTAAAAGTAATATTTACCGTAAACCCACGTCCACACTGGTCACATATCTTGTTCCGAGGAGGGCGCACCTTTTCGTGCACGTATGACATGTGCTTCTTCAGTCCACGCTGGCTTTTGAATACCTGAGCATACAAGGATACATATTATATATTTGACGAGCTCGGTGGCGTAGCGGTCAATGACGCGGCTTCGACACCAACGCTCGTAGGTTCGATTCCCACACAGAACAAACATTTGTGTGTATGAACATGTCTGTTTGTCTTGGTCTGGGTGTTTTCTATGTATCATTCATAAGTATGTATTTACAAAAAAAAATGTATTTACGTATGTTTATCAGTTGTCTAGTACCCATGACACAAGCTTCGCTTACTTTGGGGCTAGATGGCGCTGTGTAATTTGTCTGACAATATTTATTTATTTTATTATTATAGTGTACTGTAGAAATCCCTATTAAATGTCATAATCATCGAAGCCTTTCTTCAACCGTGTTGGTATAGGCCTCCTTCAGTCTTCTCCACTCTGATCTGTTTTGGGCACATTTTTTTTTATACTACGTCGGGTGGCAGACAAGCATACGGCCCGCCTGATGTGAAGCGGTTACCATAGACATATTAACGCTCGCAACATAAAATATCGCTCGCGCGCCGCCACCCCCGCTGCCATCGCAGCATCTCCTTCCTTTCTGGTGACCCACTCACTCGCAGGAACACAACAGCCCTCAAGGGAACCGTTATTTGGCTGCGGTATTCTGTGAGGTGGAGGTACATTCCCCAGTCGGGCAGCTTAAAAAATACGCTATTATTTAGGGAGGGGCAGCTGCCCCCCCTACAGATTCTAGTTATTTATAAGTTTTATATATTGTACAGTCAAGAACTCGTGAAGCCTTACACGGTGGACTCTGAACCGTTATTATTACAATCGCTGTAGATGTAAGTGAAAAGCTTCATGAGCTCTCGACTTTACCTACAATTCATACTTTTCTCATTCTCCATATCAACTTGCCCCATTCCGTCCCCGGGGCTGACCTGATACCTTACTGATATCACCAGAAAGAAAGGAAGGAGTATAGGCTAGATCGGCGACTTGGTGTTGCTGATCTCCATGGGCGTGGTGATTGCTTTCCATCAGGTGACAAACATGCTCGTTTGCCTCCGTCTCATATATATATAAAATATTTATTATGCTGCTAAAGTGTCAAACATTATCCCGCCTGATCGATAAAAATAAAATGTGCTCACCTTGGCACATTTGCTGCACTGATGTTTGTTCACTTTCAAGTGTACGAACTCTATGTGATCGACGAGGGACAGTTTCGTACGGAACTTGGCGCCGCAGTCGTCGCACGAGTACCTGCCAGACACAACCAGACGGGGCAATTGTAATAAAGTCAAAATTCAGTTTCGATCCGGCCTCGATCTCAAAAATGTCGAATTTTGGTATTCCCGTACTACATTTCGTTCTTTAGGCTTTTAATGCCTTATTTGTCATATTGCTGTCTCTCACATTGCTAAGAGGGGAAGTCAAATTCCAAAAGCTTCCTACTCCTACTAATTTCTTCTGATTAAATTCGTTGTGAGTTCCAAGGCAGCCGTAGTTTTTACCCCTGGGACTGCAATGGACTTCATTGTTCATTGCCTTTTTGGCGGTCGCCGCTGTTAATCCTGGCTACACAGGAGATACAGTGGTGGGAATGTGTGGTGGGCCCCCGTCCCATATTCCCGTTCTACAATATGAAACTTCAAAGTTTAATTTAAGTGGGATTATGCAACATGAGTCTTTGTTTGTTACTTCAATAGATAAAATATTCATTCATTCAAACATTTGCTCGTTTATTCACTATATCGAAATTCAACCGAATATTATATATAATATAAAAATGCGAAAATTCGTTGTTCGGAAAAAAAATCGTAAATAAAATATAAAAATTCGCCACCAACACAAAGCTTCCTGGTAGCTCAGTTGGAAGAGCACTCGACCGGTAGTCGAATAAGTCGTGGGTTCAAATCCCACCTAGGCGGTGAGGACTTTTCCACTTTTAAAATATTTGTAAAAATTCAAGATGGGTCACGAATAGAGATGTGCAAAATAAATAAATAAATATTCCAGGACAAATTACACACGGCCATCTAGTCCCAAACTAAGCAAAGCTTGTACTATGGGTACTAGATAACTGATATAATACTTAAATTCATTTATTTTTGTAAATACATACATATAATAAATAGAAAATACCCAGACCAAGACAAACAGACATGTTCATGCACACAAATATTTGTCTTGTGCGGGGATCGAACCCGCGACCTCGGAGTCAAAGTGGTCATTGCTAACCATTCGACCACCGAGCTCGTCAAATGCCGATCATTTACGATAAATGCCCAAAAAGTATGTAGGATGGTCGGACATAATGAAAAGGAATAACAATATTTTTGACGTAGATTTAATTACACAGTAATTAATCACGACTAGTTAATTATTCTTCATTAGGCAATACTCCGGCACAATAATTAGCAGCTGCAAAGCGCTATGACGACATGTGCATCGGGCCAAAGCCGAGGATAGAATGCCCCGTTTGCTTTGTGCGCTACGTCTTACCCCGCCGCCACACTATGCTCCTCGCGCTGCTCATCGCCTTGCTCCTCGCGCTGCCGCGATGTTTCCCTCACTGCCCACACACTGCTCTACTCGCGCAATTATTCGCGACGCTCCGCACTTGGACATTCGCCTTTGCTATACAATGGACGTTGAAGCTGCGGCAGCGTCCGCGATATGCATTTTTATTATAGCGAAACGAAGCTTTTTTTTATGGACTAACGGTCTAAAAGATGCCATCAAACATTTCTTTTTTGCTACCAGCTCTTATAGGGAAATGTTCATGACAGACATGATTTAAAAAAAATGATTTAAAAAATAGGACGCGTGTTACGCGCCCGAGCGCTCGATGCGGAATGCGTCCGAGGCGATTGTGTAGCCGCGCTCACTTGCCGGCCCTTTGACTCGCGCCCAAAAAACCGACAAAACAGGGAATGATGGGCAAGACGAAGAGCAAGACGAGCGGCATGACGAGTAACGTGGCCACACTACGTTCCTGACTACTTCCCTCGCTACTTCCCTCGCCACTCGACGAGTGTATGGCAGGGCTATTATAAACCGAACTGGAGGGACTGTCATTCGGCGTCTTCGTTCGGCTTCGGTGCACGTGTTGTTTATGATGTGCCGCCGAGTCATCGCACGGCCCGCTACAAGTAATGTTTACGATATTTCGCCGTCAAGTACTTATAAATTCCCTGTTTATGCCCAAAACTAGGCATTTATTGGGCATTTACAGGTACTTACTGGACACTTATTGTAAATGCCTAACATTTTGCCCATCTCGAATAACGTTTCAATTTGGTAAATAAGAACTAGGATTGTAACGGAACTGCGCCTCCGCCTCCGTTACTCCGGAAGTTCTGCAAGAAATCGTACCTCCGCCTCCGCATCCGTACAATTTTTGCGGAGTTGTAACGGAGGTTTATTTACGTAATCATAGAATAACGCGCGATAAAAACTAATTGAACACATCAATTCCAGATTTTGTGTTAATTTTGATTACTACAAGGTAATTTTTATTTATATGTTTACTTAAATGTACTATGAATGTACGTATTTGAAACAAAGATTTTCTATTTTTTATTAACCATATAGATATTACTAAATTTTTCTACATCCACTTTCACCTCCGCCTCCGCATCCGCCTCCGTTACAACCCTAAGGCCTTTCGCTCATGGAGCCACTTAAAAAGAACTAGTTACGAACACAAATTACTAACGAGTTGCTTGAGCGCCACTGCCCATACATTCTCATTGAGGTACGCACACGACGCGACTTTAAAAAAAAACCAACCTAAAGGTTAGTAACGAGTTAACGACTGATCACGGGTGACGCGAAGTGCCGGTTACCGGAGTTTTCACTGCTATAGCGAGTTTAGATAGCTGTCTTTGGACATTCTATAGAATCCCACAAATTTATTATCTGTTGCACGCAGCTCTCGTGCTGCAACTAACAATCTGTCTGTAGTTCACATTATTTTGAATATATGAGTGAATCCAAAACCTGCGAAGATTTCTTCGGCTTCTATTATGCTCTCGATCCACTTGACATGACGATCCCTTGTTAACGGTGTGCTTTTGTGAACAGAAGTGTTGAACGGTAGCGTCACAATACACCTTGGGGTGTAAGTGGTTCATCAAGATCTTTGAGCCAAAGCCAACTTCACCTGCACGTGATGCACCCTGCTGACTGACAAACGAAGCTCTGGCGAAAAGACAGGTAGGGAGCGTAATTGTAAGCTGCCCGACTGGGGAATGTGCCTCCACCTCACAGAATACCGCAGCCAAATAACAATTCCCTTGAGGGTTGTTGTGTTCCTGCGAGTGAGTGAGGTCACCAGAAAGAAAAGAAGGAGATGCTGCGTTGGCAGCGGGGGTGGCGGCGCGCGAGCGATATTTTATGTTGCAAGCGTTAATATGGCTACGGTGACCGCTTCACATCGGGCGGGCCGTATGCTTAAATGCCACCCGACGTTGTATAAAAAAAAAAGTAACAAAAGAAAAACATTACTATGGTGTGGTAGCGACGTGTGCTACAGTTTCTAACTGATTTGTAATTGTAATTACTGATTAGTTTCGTCATGTTTTAGTAGCTCCATGTGCGAAGGGCCTAATGAGAACACATACCTCTGTCCAACAACGTGATTGGAGTGCGTCTTGAGGTGATTCGCAAGGTTGTTTGCACTCTTGAAGTGTTTGTTACATAGCTCGCAGTACGCCGTGACGCCGGAGTGGCTCGACGCCATGTGCCCGACCAGCCCTGAGGGACCCTTGTATGACTTGTGGCAGATGGTGCATGAGAACACTCGGTTGGATTGCTTGTGGACACCGCTGGAAGGGAAAAATTGGTACTAAGCAATCAATCATTTTATTTACGCAAGATGTAGTACCTACATACGTAATAAATAAATATTGTCAGACAAATTACACAGCGCCATCTAGCCCCAAAGAAAGCGAAGCTTGTGTTATGGGTACTAGACAACTGATAAACATACGTAAATACATTTTTTTTTTGTAAATACATACTTATGGTACATAGAAAACGCCCAGACCAAGACAAATAGACATGTTCATGCACACAAATGTTTGTCTTGTGCGGGGATCGAACCCGCGACCTCGGAGTCAAAGTGGCCATTGCTAACCATTCGACCACCGAGCTCGTCATTCCACTGCTGGGGTACGGACCTCCCCACAATCGTAGACAGTTGGAGCATATTACACCACGCTTAGATTAGGCCGTGTGGTTCCCGGCAGACTAGAATAGAATCACTCCGTCTCTTCCCGTGGATGTCGTACAAGGCGACTAAGGGAAATACATTATCAAACATCGATCAGGCCTCCCCAACCCGTCTGGCCAGCGTGGGGAGTGTAGGCCAAATCCTCCTGTCTGGGACGGACGAGAGAGGGTCGTGCTCCTGTAGTGGAGACTAGACTTGCGCAAAACAGTTCACTGAACTGAAAAGAGAGATGCAGTTCTTTTGACGCAAATGAACTATATCACTCATCTAGTGCATTTAGTTCATTTAGTTCAATTACTTCTGTAGTTCTTTTGACTCACTATTTCAGTTTAGTTCAATGTATCTTTGATTCAATCGACTTAGTAGTTCTATGGACTGATTCTTTCTACATTCTTCTCAGTTCTATTGCATCATTTTAATGACATTGTATTTTTGTATTAAATAAGTATAACTAATTAAATATTTTATAAATTCCCTTACAAATATTGATTTTCCTTCAAACTTTCCACAGGCTTAGGACTGTCAACCTTGAGTAAAAAGAAATTATTTAGCGGTTAAACTAATAATTATTATAAAAATTGAGCCTTGTATCTTTATTACTATAGCATATTTTCGCTAACAGCTTATGGTTCTTATGTCCTTAGCCTTAGAGTTCTAATTCGGTCAGTCAACCATGCACGAAACTATCTGTCTCGTTTTATCTCGAACAATTTCAGAATCTTCCGTCCTTTTCGCTCTCTATCGCAAGCAATTTTGGCATTCTAGCTCGTACGCTTTATGTATTTCCGTTCTTTTTACTCTTTGTCACTCGATTGAACTAAATGACGCAGTGAACTATATGGGACAAGAAAGAGTGAGTGACAAGAACCGGCTTGTTTGGTGAACTGGTACAATTGAACTACTCACTCATGAACTACACAAGTCTAGTGGAGACTAAAATGACCTGATGATGATGACACCACGCTGGCACGAGGAGCTCGAAGGCGTCGTTACGTGTTACAGTCTAATCGAACACGCAAGTTAAGCAACGTCTTTTTGTTTTTATACTACGTCGGGTGGCAGACCGGCCCGCCTGATGTGAAGCGGTTACAGTAGCCATATCAACGCTCGCAACATTAAAAATATCGCTTGCGCGCCGCCACCCCCGCTGCCAACGCAGCATCTCCTTCCTTTCTGGTGACCTCACTCACTCGCAGGAACACAACAACCCTCAAGGGAATTGTTATTTGGCTGCGGTATTCTGTGAGTTGGAGGCACATTCCCCAGTCGGGTAGCTTACATTTAATCTGTGGTTTGTTTGAAGGTATACGCACTACATGTGGACTCTGAGGCCGGTGGCTGTGACGAAGGTGTTCCCGCACAGTTGGCACTGCTGCTTCGGCCTGTGCTTCACCTTGTGATAGCGGTACGCGCGATGCGAGCTGGAAAGAAAGAAAGGAAGGAGTATAAATAAATAAATATTGTCAGACAAATTACACAGCGCCATCTAGCCCCAAAGTAAGCGAAGCTTGTGTTATGGGTACTAGACAACTGATAAACATACGTAAATACATTTTTTTTTATAAATACATACTTATGATACATAGAAAACACCCAGACTAAGACAATCAGACATGTTCATGCACACAAATGTTTGTCCTATACTGGGAATCGAACCCACGAGCGTTGGTGTCGAAGCCGCGTCATTGACCGCTATGCCACCGAGCTCGTGAAAGTATAGGCTGGCAACGGACCGGCGACCCCTTGCGGCGACCCCGGCGGTGGTGATGCTTTCCATCAGGTGATCCACATGCTCGTTTGCCCCCCTCTCATATAACAAAAGGACTAGGTTTTTAATTGTGTTATTTCACAAGCGTCCAAATTCTGCTATGACTGATTCATCATCAGGTCATTTTAGTCTCCACTACAGGAGCACGACCCTCTCTCGTCTGTCCCAGACAGAAGGAGGATTTGGCCTACACTCCCCACGCTGGCCAGACGGGTTGGGGGGAGGCCTGATCGATTTTTTGATATTTCCCTTAGTCGCCTTGTACGACATCCACGGGAAGAAACGGAGTGATTCTATTCTAGTCTGCCGGAAACCACACGGCCGAATTATTAGTTATATATATCAATTTATAATAGTTGGGGTGTTTGAGGTTTTACGTAGTTGGAGTTACACGTTGTATATCTAAGAATATAGTTAATAGGATATTATAAAACTTACTTAGTGACAAAATCGCATTCCTCACATTCGTATCGCGTTCCAATATCGCCGTGCACGTTGTTGTAGTGGCTCTCTATTGAAGATACGTCGTTTGCTCGTTTGCCGCAGGCTGAACACTCGTATCTAAAACAACACCTTACTTATAGAAATTATGCTGAATAAAAACCGGACAAGTTCGAGTCAGACTCGCCCACCGAGGGTTCCGTACGTAGGATCATTATGAATAGTTCAGGAATCTAACCCCCTATTTTTTAAGATTTAATTACAAATGTATAGTTTTCAGATTTATTCTTGTACTTGTAGTCTATAACGATGTTACTTGCCAAATTTCATTGTTCCAGGTCAACGGGAAGTACCCTATGAGTTTTGATTCCCTTGAGAATGTGTTGAAATATGCGTTTTTTGCTGAATAAACGGCCGTATCTTTTTTTTACGTAAACTTACCAGTTTGATTTTTTTACCACTTCATGGGACCGTAGACCTGAGTATACAGTTCAAATTTCAGCTTGATACCACCACGCATTCTCGACTTATAGTGTCTTGACAGACAGACAGACGGACAACAAAGTGATCTTATAAGGGTTCCGTTTTTCCTTTTGAGGTACGGAACCCTAAAAATGGGGTGTGGCTGTGTCACGGACACGGCCGTGTGTTGTACGTCAATACGTTATATGCACTAAAATTATCACAAAATGGCAGCGCTTCCATTGGATTCCATTGGAATCGATGTGTTAGGTAACAGATTCATTGTTTTAGGTCCCCCATAGTGATAGATTAAATAGATATTTTAAATCCGTGGTGCCCGGCAGTTGAGCTTCACATGACTAGCCATCTCTTTAGACTCATATTGCTATCTCTCACATAGCCAAGAGGGGAAGTCAAATTCCAAAACCTTCCTACTCCTACTAATTTCTTCTGATTAAATTCGTTGCGAGTTTCAAGGCAGCCGTAGTTTTACCCCCGGGACTGCAATGGACTTCATTTTTCATTGCCTTTTTAGTTGTTGCTATTGTTAATCCTGGCTACACAGGAGACACAGTGGTGGGAATGTGCGGTGGGCTCCCGTCCCATATCAAGTAGGCTGTACGCTTGTTTGCTACGAGTGGTATAAAAAAAATAGCTTACCTCCTGTAATGTCCCCTCATATGTTCCTTATAAGACAATTCCGATCCCAGAACTGATTTACATATTTCACACGTCAAATTAACTTTTTTATTCTGAAAAAAATGTAAAAATATATGTTATAATAACAATGTGTAAATGGGTATATTTTTTTTTTTTTTACTACGTCGGGTGGCAGACAAGCATACGGCCCGCTTGATGTGAAGCGGTTACCGTAGCCATATGAACGCTCGCAACATAAAGTATCGCTCGCGCGCCGCCACCCCCGCTGCCAATACAGCATCTCCTTCCTATCTGGTGACCTCACTCACTCGCAGGAACACAACAATCCTCAAGGGAATTGTTATTTGGCTGCGGTATTCTGTGAGGTGGAGGTACATTCCCCAGTCGGGTAGCTTACAATTACGCTCCCTACCTCTCTTTTCGCCAGAGCTTCGTTTGTCAGTCAGCAGGGTGCACCGCGTGCAGGTGAAGTTGGCTTTGGTTCAAAGATGTTGATGAACCACTTACTCCCAAAATTTAATGATTCTAGGTCAACGGGAAGTACTCTATAGCAGTGTTCCCAATCTTTTTCAGCCCTCTGCGCAGTTACAAATTTAGGATTTTGTCACAGCGCCCTACACTAGTTATAAGTTAATTAAAAAAATCAAAAACCCGACTGCACCTACAATAGATTTATTAATTACGCGTAACAATAATATAATTCCATACAAGCAAAGCCGCAGGGAAAAACGAATATATCAAATATAATTTGAAATCAGGTCATCGAGACCTTTATTTTGATACCCATATCGATATATTTAGAAGAAAAAAAAAATACTGCAACGACAATTTTGCGGCACACAGCCGCCATATTGATTTTTTTTATATTTGATGTAGCCTATGTCACTCTCACAGGAAATACGAATCTAACGACACCTCTCAAGCTAAAACCTATCCAGCCGTTCAGGCTGCAGAGCGTGCCAAACAATTATACATACATACTCTCGAAAAACATAACCCTCCTTCTGTCGCATTCGGGTAAAAAACGATACAGTCGAAAGAAATAGGTTACCTACAATAATAGTAGTTAAGTTAGGTAGATAGGAACAACAATTAAAACATCTACAATATGAAATTGAGCTTTTTTTTATTATTAACAATTTGAAACAGAAAACAACAAGAATCTACCTACCTATGTTCTTTACCGATGCGAGCGCTCAAAAAAAGGTACCGGCGAATATTAGTTATTTCGGATAATGATACGCTGGGTGCACGAAATCAGCGCCACCTAGCGTCCGCAACTTTGTAGGCTCTGAGGCTTCGACGCTTTGAAATTTCATCGTGACATTCGGAGAAAAATAAACCATTCACGTACTAATTTAAGTAGTGAAATGTAAACAAATTGCTTTGGTATTTTGGCCGCTATGGGCGCTGC
Organism: Hypsopygia costalis; assembly: GCA_937001555.2. Classification (NCBI taxonomy): domain Eukaryota; kingdom Metazoa; phylum Arthropoda; class Insecta; order Lepidoptera; family Pyralidae; genus Hypsopygia; species Hypsopygia costalis. The sequence continues at coordinate 6,558,508 of OW443355.2, forward strand.
GATAGATGTCATTACCCCCACCTAATACTTCGCACCCAGCAAATAGGATGGCACCCGTCTTTACTTTCTACCGCGCACTAGGGCGCCGCGGCGGACACTTTGGGAACCCTTACCCTATACGTTTTCATTCCTTTTGCGAATGTAAATGGAATAATAAAATATGCGATATAAATGGAACATAAATGGCCTTTTGATTGCGTCGATTTAGAAGCTTGATTTTATTCACTGCTTTAAGAGATTGCAGACCTGAGTACCTATGTGATATTAAATGCACTAAAGCTATCTCAAAATGGCAGCGATTCCCCCTCACACGCAGGCGATGTTCCATAGTCCTTACTTAGCGTAATAAATTATTTGATCCTTCATCTATCCAGCGGTGTGATTGAATTTTAGATGTAGAGCATATATTCGAAACTACAACGCCAAACTGTATCCCCCGATTTGGTTATCAAGAGCTTATTGGAATGCCCCCGTATGGTAGCAAATTAAAGACGCATTCACGTCGAAAATTACTTGACAGACGGACGGACATCGAAGTGGGGTTGGTTCATCAACATCTTTGAACCAAAGCCAACTTCACCTACACGTGTTACACCCTGCTGACTGAAAAACGAAACTCTGGCGAAAAGAGAGGTAGGGAGCGTAACTGTAAGCTACCAAACTGGAGAATGTACCTCCACCTCACAGAATACCGCAGCCAAATAACAATTCCCTTGAGGGTTGTTGTGTTCCTGCGAGTGAGTTGTGAGTAGTGAGAGTCACCAGAAAGGAAGGAGATGCTGCGCTGGTAGCGGGAGTGGCGGCGCGCGAGCGATATTTTATATTGCGAGCGTTAATATGGCTACGGTAACCGCTTCACATCAGGCGGGTCGTATGCTTGTCTGCCACCAGATGGAGTATAAAAAAAAACCGAAGTGCTCCTATGGGTTTCGTTTTTTCCTTAGGAGATACGGAACCCTAAAAATTTAGTACTTTACCTTGCGATGTCGACTTTCTATGTGACCTTTCAAAGTGAGCTCATAATCAAACCCGACAATGCAATCTTCGCACTTGAAAGGCAGTTTCAAATACCCCTCCATCTTCCTACACCTCTCTCTTTCCAACAGCATCTCCTCTTCACTAAACATTATCATTCTAATCCTGTCTTCATGGCTATGATCTATGGTCTCTTTGTTTTTTTCTTTTTTAAATTCCGACAAAGGAATTTCATTGTCCGAAGTTTCGTGCTCTATTTTGACTGTGGTGTTAGCTTCTAGTTCCATAGACTCTTCGTAGTTATGGAGAGGTGACTCCACTTTGACGGTTGCATTATCTGTCGTATGAATGGGGGATATTTCGAAGTGGTGGAGACGCGATTTTGTTGGTTTCAAATCTTGGGCCTGAAAAGTAACTAATTTTAAAGTAACTAAGTTGCACGCAGTTCGTCGCGACAGAAACAGGGCGGTCACGTCCGGACACTCGCCCTGATGAAGATCTCCATTTAAAATCCAAACTAGTCTGCTTTCTGACAAATATACGTGAGTGACTTTAATTTATTTATCATCACGATCTTTAGTGCCAAAACCAACCTCATCTGCAAACAGTGCAGCCTGTCGAGTAGCGAAAGAGGTACTGGTGAATGAGAGATAGGGGAAGTACCTTCCAACGCTTGCTCCTTCTTTCCCGGTGACCTTAGTCACTCGCAGGAACACAACAACTCTCAAGGGAGTTGTTATTTGGCTGCGGTATTCTATGAGGTTGAGGTACATTCCCCAGTCGGGTAGCTTACAATTACGCTCCCTACCTCTCTTTTCGCCAGAGCTTCGTTCGTCAGTCAGCAGGGTGCACCACGTGCAGATGAAGTTGGCGTTGGCTCAAAGATCTTGATGAACCACTTACACCCCAAAGTGTATTGTGACGCTACCCTAGTTGCAAAGTTTCAAACACTTCTGTTCACAAAAGCACACCGTTAACAAGGGATCGTCATGTCAAGTGGATCGAGAGCATAATAGAAGCCGAAGAAATCTTCGCAGGTTTTGGATTCACTCGTATATTCGAAATAATGTGAACTGCAGATTGTTAGTTGCAGCACGAGAGCTGCGTGCAACAGATAATTTTGTGGGATTCTATAGAATTTCCAAAGACAGCTATCTAAACTCGCTATAGCAGTGAAAACTCGCAGTGAAAATTCAAAGATGTTGGTGAGCCACACACACCCCAAAATTGTCTGTAGATTTATTTTAGAACACTTGCCTGGTCATTGAGAATCGTGAAACTCTCTTCAGTTTGTCGTTTAAATATTTCTATTCTTTTCAGCATGTAATGGCAACTGGCGCAGATTAACATTTCTGAAAACTCGATCTGTAAAAGAATTTAACATTTTTTTTAAATCTGGTGGAGTAGTGTCGGTGTCCGCGGTCGTTGGTTAACGTGAAACGTGTATGCCAGCCCCCTTACCACCATCTCTTATTGCGATTCAATAACTGAATAGAATGCTTATTCATACCAATGAATAAGCGACTTTATTCCATTTGAAATAGAGATTCTCTCCAGTTATTAAATCGCAATAAGAGATGGTGGTAAGGGGCCAGGGATCATCGCGCTGTCACGTGTGAGTCGCGAGTTATAACTACAGAGTGCAGAGAGAGTGAGTGCTGAGAGTCAACGTAAACAAACCGATCAAATAGAGAAGTACTCTCATGTTGTGAATTTACCAGACGCGTGTTACAAATCCAATTTAGCCGGGTTACTCACTTCGAAATGTGAGCGGGTAAGCTATACAATTTTGATATGTAACACGCGTCATATAAATTCACAACATGAGAGTACTTATCTATTTGGTCGGTTTGTTTACGTTGATATTATCGAACGTGAATAAAAAACTCGCACTCAGCACTCTGAATACAAAACAAGCGAGATTTCCGCCGGTTTCCGTTATTCTACGCTACGCCCCTCCCCGTCTCGCCCCACCCAGCCCCGATGCAAACTTAAGGTCTTAGCAGCGAGCTGACTATATACGCTAAATAATGTATTAATGTTGTGGATTCAAATACCATCTACGCTGGGGAGGTGAATTAACCATTTTTAAAAATATTATAAAATATTCCGCCATGTTTTTCCAAGTATATGCACCATTGTTCATGTTGAGTTAAAAATACAGCATTTAAATGATTGTAAAATAACGATAATTCTGCCCAAATTTCAGGTCAATTAGACACTGAGAATTGGTTTAAGTTTAATTTGCAAGATTTAATTACAAACACCAAACAATGGAATTAAATAAAAGTTTGTAAAAAAGATTTGAATCCTAGAATAATCTGAATTTAAGACATATGAAGCAAAAACCCTGTATCTCCTTTTCGCGCACTTATAGGGGGTTATCCGTAAATTAATCCGTAGGGGGGTGGGGGGGGGGGGGGGTCGACGAAGTGTGATATTGTAAATAAATAAATATTGTCAGACAAATTACACAGCGCCATCTAGCCCCAAAGTAAGTGAAGCTTGTGTTATGGGTAATAGACAACTGATAAACATACGTAAATACATTTTTTTTTGTAAATACATACTTATTTATGATACATAGAAAACACCCAGACTAAGACAAATAGACATGTTCATGCACACAAATGTTTGTCCTGTGTGGGAATCGAACCCACGAGCGTTGGTGTCGAAGCCGCGTCATTGACCGCTACGCCACCGAGCTTGTCAAAATTGTGTGACAAGGGGGTGGCAGGGGTCGTAAATAACACAACGTAACATTTCAAAATCTATCATAATCTAAGTGTTAAAACACTAACTTTGAACTATTAACGAAAAACTCAAGAACAATTGCAACTCTAGATGTAAAAATGAAAAAATGTGACGTCACATTAGGGAGGGGGGAGTCTCACAAATGTGACCAGCTTTGACAAGGACGGGGGGAGGGGTAAAAAATCATAAAATTCGTGTGACGTAATTTATAAATGGCCCGTAAAGTTTATATAGAGAAGGAGTGCAGAATGCTAATATATTTTTTTTTAATTATACATAAAAATAGATTAATCAAATAAAACAAACATGACATACACTGACATGACATACACTGTCATGTATTTGACACACACATCCATATTATACTGTTTTGTTTATTATTAAAGTCATAATTTAAATTAATCATGATCGAATTTCGACCACTAGTAAATTTAAATCATCAACTAAATAAAAATTGGCAAAGGTTTGAATCGTAGATTTTAATTATAGATATAGGCACACAGGAAACTGGACCTATGTCTAGGGTTGCCAACCATACTGCTAAAAACAGTATTATACTGTTTTCTATGCTTTAATACTGTTGAAAAAAACTTCATTTGACCATAGCACTGTTTATTGTACTGCTCCGCATGCACTGGGCCTTAGTATACTGTTTGTTTTACTACGCAGCTTTTAACATACTGTTTTTCTTGTAAAAAAAGTTGGCAACCCTACCTATGTCGTATTTCTCGCTACGCATTTGAATAATTTCTCATAAATATTAATTTATTTGTATATTACACAACACTACTTATACAAACAAGCTATATTAAAAAAAAACTAAATAAACTAAAATTACATAAGTATTAATTTGAGCAATTTAAAATTAAATTAAAATTAGTTTATAGGTAACTAAATTACTTATGGCGATGGAAATATTTTGACCAAATTTTGACCTAGATTCATAGGTATTTATTTATTAAGTTAAATTATTTATAGGTTCCTATAAAGTGTTTTTTGATTGATGACATTGATGATCATCGCATCTACATATTTACTTTTTTTTTGCATCTACTTACAAAACAGTTTCATATAGGTACAGTGAGCACATTTGAGGTTATGTTGTTGTTATTGAAAACTTTAAATTGAAAGCTGTGTTAATTAAATTGTCTAACTAATATATTCCATTTAAGACAATTTGGCGTCTATATAAATCAATTAAATATGTCAATAACTACAATAAAAAACCGAAATAAAAAATTGGTCAATACAGGACAGCCATATTGCAAAGATGCCAATCTTCTATGGCATGACTATACAATTGATTTTTCCATTAAATTAACTATCAAACTACCAAATAAGTTACTTAATAAAGTATTTTTAATATATTTATAACAAATATAAGTTAATACATACCTTATATTTAGAAATATAGTGGAGAAACCCAGTGTGTTTGCATGTACCTAAGTTTATGTACGGTACATTTCTCTCCAAACAACATAGGCAGTAATTGCCCGGGGCTATTTTCTTATGAGTATTTTCGTCATAATTAAATTCAGAATTTACGTAAACGTGAAACTGTGACATTTTTAAATAAAAATAAAACGAAGCAATCACAGTGTAAACAACCACATCTGTCTGACATTAGGGCTTGCAATCTCGACTCGACATATCAAATGAATCGAAAATCGATTGTTTGGAACTCGACTTTTAAATCGATTCTTGGCATCCAGGTCATAAATCTCAGTACGAATAGATCGTGTTTCGCATGTCACCTCAATAATTATTTTAATTTCGATCTAATTAATAGTAGTAGTGAGAGACATGAGTTTTCCTCAATTTTCATGACATATCGGTAAAACTAATTGTTTTTGTTAATACTGAAAATATCTTTTCGCCAGACATTAACTAGATAACAACATGATCTAGCTACGAATGTAATAAATTATCTTTGTTTTTTTATATACATTTGTAGTGTTGCCGCTCGATACCTTATTGTCGACTATCCATTGTTTAAGAAAAAACGGAGTGTTCCTGACCATTTATCAGAAGTGGAAATTTCATCTCTCGTCGAATGAACGTTACTTACCCTATCATGACGGCTCAGTCTCCTTCATTAGCCACACAATGTGAATAGTGCGCAAGAACTTTTCACAATCGTCGATGTTTATCATCAAATTGATATCTCAGTTGGTCTGATACGTTTTTTTATCGATCCTTGAAAACTAATAAATTATCGGTTGTATTGCAGTTCTTATAGCATAAAGTATTTATGGTTTCATAAATCGATATTTAACTCATCATAGAGTATCGAAATATATCAAGTGTATCGAATTATACAATAATCGATACGATCGATAGAACTGCCTGTGAGATTGAAAGTATACTCAGCAACACTAGTTCTTTCTTCACTATCTGCCCTTTAAGTAATACTAGCTGAGACCACGGCCTCACCTATGTATACAGATTATATCCATGATCTAAATCGAAATATTACCACAGTATGAGTAATAGTACTACGTACAGTACCACTGCACTCCCAGCCGCTCTCTCGTATCGACCTCACCTCCCCTCTGAGGCTCTGAGACAAATCTGGAACCTTAGATTATCAATTGGTCTCGCGGCGCACTTGTAAAATGCGGCAACAAATACTACGCCGAACTCGGCGTACCCGACCAATTGTTAATCTATGTCTGGAACAGTTTGTATGGCGCACGCACACATGCTCACCCACGCTTTGCACAGACGCCATTATTGTAGTAGTAAATGACGAGACATTTGTATGCAGTGGCCAGGCTGTGATATTATTAATATTATACAGATGTTTTTAATATTAGACAAATAACTATGTATAAAATTAGAACTACCGTGAATAAATACTAGCAATTCTGGGGTGTAAGTGGTTCATCAACATCTTTGAACCAAAGCCAACTTCACCTGCACGCGGTGCACCCTGCTGACTGACAAACGAACCTCTGGCGAAAAGAGAGGTAGGGAGCGTAATTAAGTAAGCTACCCGACTGGGGAATGTACCTCCACCTCACAGAATACCGCAGCCAAATAACGGTTCCCTTGAGGGCTGTTGTGTCCCTGCGAGTGAGTGAGGTCACCAGAAAGGAAGGAGATGCTGTGATGGCAGCGGGGATGGCGGCGCGCGAGCGATATTTTATGTTGCGAGCGTTAATATGGCTACGGTAACCGCTTCACATCAGGAGGGCCGTATGCTTGTCTGCCACCCGACGTAGTATAAAAAAAAAGCAAATATCAAAAGGGAATAGAGAGGTTTGATGGCCAGAGCATTTGATATCAGTTTCAACTTGATACTTCCACGCATTTCTGAGAAAAATAATATTAAAATAATATTTCTTTTTATACGTCGGGTGGCAAACAAGCATACGCCTTGCCTGAAATGAAGCGGTTACCATTTATTTATTTATTTAAACTTTATTTACCACAATTTAAGGGTACATAGGCGGTCTTAATGCTAAAAGCATTCTCTACCAGACAACCTTTAGGAGTGCAGATATACACGAATGCGGCATAAAAAATAAATTAACGAATAATTCCTAGCTCGCAACAAGGTGGAGAAACCGGTACTGTTTTTACAATTCGCCAGTGAGTAGTGTACGGTTCGAACATCCTTTAAATAAAACTTGATGTAAACTTGATAATATTTTATGGGTATCATTTAAGCTATCGCCAATTTAATTAGTTTTGTGTTTCTTAACTAATAGGGTTTGCCGGCAAAATAATAGATTTGTCATCAAAATGTAGTCACCAAACAATATAAAATCGATTCCACAATAAATCACCTAAAATCATGGAGATATAGGGTCTAGTACTTGATGACTAATATATTTCTTGGGGATAGACATTATTATTAGGGTACTGCAGATTAGTGACACATCTAAACTTAGGTGACAGAAAATATTGTTCCCATATTTTATTCCTGCTTTGGGCTTTGGGTCTGTGAGCACGCGAGGTTAACTGCTACCGAACGCGAACTGCTGTGTGTACTTGTGAATTCATTTATATATTAGGCGCTGCCGCGTAAATTGCTGATATACATCATCATCATCAGGTCATTTTAGTCTCCACTACAGGAGCACAACCCTCTCTCGTCCGTCACAGACAGAAGGAGGATTTGGCCTACACTCCCCACGCTGGCCAGACGGGTTGGGGAGGCCTGATCGATGTTTTATAATGTCCCTTAGTCGCCTTGTACGACATCCACGGGAAGAGATGGAGTGATTCTATTCTAGTCTGCCGGAAACCACACGGCAAACGCTTGCCGTTTGCTAACATATGCTTGGCTCTAATATGGTAGAACCATACAATGCACTAGATAAATCTGAAAAAAATCACTTACGGTCTTGACGTTACCTCATCCTGTTTATAAATTTCAAGAAATTAGGGGTGTAAGTGGAACGTATCAAACATCTATTTTTTCCCTACGCTACAGTGCTGCCAAAAGACCCTCAGAGGGTCTTTTGGCAGCACTGTAGCGTAGGGTCCAATCGTCTGTCAATTCATAGCATCTTGTCAAATGTCTTGTTGACGTCTTGTGTTGTCTTGTCGTCTTGAAGTTTCTCTGTCAAAAAATTCAGTACAATTTGACAATCTGGACCCGATGCTTACCTAGCGACATCTGGTGTCAGAAAAAATATCAAATACCCTGCGGTATTGTGAGGTGGAGGTATTTCCCCAGTCGGCCAGCTTAAAAAATACGCTACGTCCTAAATCTCTTTCGCCGCAGCTTCGTTTGTCAGTCGGTGCACCACGTGCAGGTTGGCTTTGGTTCAAAGATGTTGATCATGTCCAGAGATGTCGAATTAGTTGTTTGAAAATTCCTTGAAATTGAGAAATGAGTGAACGGAACGGTCTAAGGCTCTAAAAAAATACCTGCTCACGTAGTATCGACACCTCACTCGCATCGCTTGCTATATGTTAATCTCACTCACTCGCGGGAACACAACAACCGTGTGATGCAAGTAGCCCACCACGATCTTTAGAGTCAAAGCAAACTTCATCTGCACGTGGTGCACCCTGGCGAATGGCAAAAGATACTCTGGCATAAGAGAGGTAGGGTACAGTATTGGTAAGCTGCCCGACTTGGGAAGTACCTCCACCTCACAGAATTACGCAGTCAAATAACAATTCCCTTGAACTTGTTATGTTCCTATGAGTGAGCGAGGTCGATAGCAAGAAAGAGAATTTGCTGCGAAATTGGGGGTGGCGGCGCGACATTTCATTTTGCGACCGTTAATATGGCTACGGTCATCGCTTACATCAGGCGGGCCGTATGCTTATCTGCCACCCGAAGGAGTATAAAAAAAACAAAATCACATTAATATCTTAATTTTTATTATTCTCTCAACTTAAGCCTCTCGGCTATTTGAATTTGTACGTGGTTGTAAAGTCACTTGCGTCTATTATGTACCAGTTTAATAGAGAGGCAGAAGACGGTCTTATGTCTACCGTAGCAGAAGGTCAAATAAGCAAAATCACCATGATGCACTAACGTCATGAAAGCGAAACGACCTACTAGTAAAACGTCCGAAATGTAAAATAGTCATACCGAACGTCTGAAATTAAAAACATCATAATCATAATATGTATATTAAGATATATAAATAATATTGTCAGACAAATTACACAGCGCCATCTAGCCCCAAAGTAAGCGTAGCTTGTGTTATGGGTACTAGACAACTGATAAACATAAAAAATAAATACATTATTTTTTTGTAAATACATACTTATGATACATAGAAAACACCCAGACTAAAACAAACAGACATGTTCATGCACACAAATGTTTGTCCTATGTGGGAATCGAACCCACGAGCGTTGGTGTCGAAGCCGCGTCATTGACCGCTACGCCACCGAGTTCGTCAGTATGACGTTATCTTCTGTATTGACGTTATCTTCTGTAAGGTGATACTTCTGTGTCTTTCCAAAGTCTTTCAGTCTTTAAGGACTTATTTATATGACAATCCACAGAGTCTACTCTTATATTTGAGTAGCAGTTTAATATGAATATATAAGGCAGTCTTATGCCTAAAAGGACTTATTTAGCAGCGGACTTCTGTAAGGCGATACGTCTACATCACACTAAAGACACTTCCACTATCTCGTTTTTGAGAAAGTTTGTGAATCTCTAAGGCGGTCTTACGCCTATAAAGGCTTATTTATATAAGAGGTACTTCAATGACAATCCAAACAGACAATCAATACGGGCTTGTGTTCAAGTACAACTTTCATATCAATCTGTAAGGTGGTCTTATACTTGTAAGGTCTTTCTATCCACAGCTTTCTGTAAACAGGTACTTCTACGTTATTCCAAAAACAATTCCATGTTTCACACCAATTTCACACGAATCGTAAGGCGGTCTTATGACTTTTTGGACTTTTTAGCCGCAGTTTTCTTTACGGAAGTACTTTTACTTCGTTTTGGAGTTACTTGTGATTGAGGTTTTTTCTTATGCACTAATTTTTTATGGTTATATAAGGCAGCGTTATGTGCAAATGTCGCTGGGCAATATGGACACTTGAGCGGACGCTCGCCCGTATGAGTACGGATGTGACATGTTAATGTAGCCTGGGTCTGAAAAAAAAGAAACATCATCTATGAGGTGCGGAGCGGGTTTATAATCACTCAGTTTAATTACTCTAAAACTGTGCACAAATCGCTCAATGTTTATTATTCACGGCCCTTATACGGAAACGGAATGTTCTCCACGAACTCCGACTCGCGAGGCGTCTCCTGTGGCAGGGTCGCCATATGAGGTGCGGAGCGGGATGCGTAATGAAAACAAGTGTATCGTTCCTAATCTAGTTTAATACTGGCTCTTAATAAATAGACAAAGCTTTTACATGATATAATTCTATGTACTAGGTATTACTTATGTCATACATTATACAGCCTTGTTTAGTATTGTCGCGGTCCTGTCTCGAATCATCTAGAATTGAACTTTCTAGAATAATCGCCGCATACTTCGTTGCAAGCAATAATGACCCGTATGTCTACTGCTATAGGGTTCATAACACTATCACATGAAAATGTTCGAGACATTACGATGTCTTACCGAAGGGAAGTACATACATGTACATACGAGAACATGCGGGAACCCTTGCCGGCGGATATAAATAGCGACCGCCGCGGCGCATAGTGGAGTTCAGTTTGGACTTCGATAGATAGACATATGCTATCACGGACTATTTTTTATTATTTATTATTATTTTCAGCGAAATTTATTGAGCTTATAAAATCGTCCGGTCGTTCTGCCCGTCCGTTGCCATGAAACTCAAAATTTCGAAATTCTGACTTCGTATTCGTGTAGAGCATCAAAAAGTAGTAATGTAAAGTGACCTTGGTTTTCCGATATCAATTAGGGATTTCAATATCATCAAGATCATAATATTATCGTATATAATTGTTGCGTAACTTGAACCGTTTACTCAGCGCATGCAACGGAAGCTCTCAAAAGGATTTTTTTTCCGCATTTTTCAACATTTTTCATTGGTGCTCCGCTCCTATTGGTGGTAGCGTGATGTTATATAGCCTTCACCGAAAAACAGGCTGTCTAACACTAAAATAATTTTTCAATTCGAATGAGTAGTTCCTGAGAATAGCGCGTTCAACCAAACAAACAAACTCTTCAGCTTTATAACATTAGTGTATATATTTACCGTGAAAGCCTTTCCACAGTGATCACATATCTTGTTCTTCGGGGGCGATTTGTTCTCGTGATTCACCTGCACATGTCTCCTGAGAGCACCCCTGCTATTGTACATCTGTACATAAAAATAAATAATGAATCCATCACTGTCTCCTGTGTAACCAGAAGGCCAATTCTCGTAATTTTTCTACGAACGCAGATTGAAAGTTGACCGAATCGAGATTGAATTGTGAATTGACTAAAATTATATACTTGAATTCATTAATTAATTATTATCAATTCTTGTTGTTGGCAAAGTAACATTCTTAGTTTGTTTAATTTTCACTCATATTTCGATATGATCCCGCTTAAATTTAATTTTGAAGTTACATATTGTGTTACGAGAATACCAAAGGTGACATTTGTGAGATCGAGATTGGATCGAAACTGAATTTTTGACTATATTTTAATTACGAGAATTGCCCCTCTGTGTTCCGTTTTTGTAGCGAATACTTCTTTAGCGGCGTTGTGCACTTTTTGGGATGGGTAAAAATGTCAAACTCGAGTCAGGATCACGTGTCCTGATCGTAAGATAAAGCTACGAAACTACAAAATTCAACTTTAAGCAAAGACGATACGATTGAGATTGGTTTGAATCGAAATAGTTTTGAAATTAAAATAGTAAGATAAAGCTGCGAGACTACAAAATTCTACTTTAAGAAAAGACGATAGAATAGAATGCTGAAATACGTAGTGTCACCTCGTTCGAGAACAACGTTTGCGTTTAAAGGAAATTAGAGCATAACACTTAACAAATAAAGTAAATTTTAGTGCGGCGCAGGACGCTTGCGCGAGTGTGCGTGTGTGTTTGTATTACAGTCTGCTAAGTGCATCCACGAATGGTGACTACTAGTGCTGATGGATTGAGCGTCTGTATACTTCTAAATCGTGTATATAAAGTGTTTAAAATATGGAAATTGAACAAAGTGCATCTATTAATGAAAAAAGCAATTCATGCGAAATTATTTCCTTAACCATTCCAAAATATTAAAAAATGCACAATGTTAATGTCCAAGTTTTCACTTCTGCCGGCACTCCCGCAGTGCGACCCGTTGTTTTTCTTTTTTTTTTTATGTGAAACCTCTGTCGGAACATAATAAGCATTCATCCTGACCTGACCTGAGTGACGTGCATCGTAAGATGCAAGATACCACAATATATGACCTCACTCACTCGCAGGAACACAACATACCGTAGCCAAATAATAACCTTCAGGGTTCAAGGGATTTATTATTTGGCTACGGTATTCTGTGAGGTGGAGGTTCTTCCCCAGTCGGGCAGATTGAAAATATGCTATGCCCTACCTCTCTTTTGGCCACAAACACACCTCGATTGTCAGTCAGCAGGGTGCACCACGATCGACGAAAGAAGTGGGGAGGGTGGTATCGTCTTTCTTAATAATTACAAAACTATAAGTAATAGAAACATGAATCGCATGTCATTATTTAGCGTATATAGTCAGCTCGCTGCTAAAGTCAACACAAATTATTAAGTCCGTTTTGACATGTCTTCGTGACGTAACTAGTGATGTAACTAAATGACTCAAATCTAAGATAACTTTAAAAGAGTTATCTTGATCGATTTATTTTTTTCCTTAACCGATTATTAATAGTTTGTGGACAATATGAAATATCGTTTTACACAGCACTTAGCCGAGTGAGCGATACCCATCAATGAAAAATGTAATTACCGTCAGAACATTTCGATCGGTAAAAAATAGAGAACTTCATGGGCTTGAACTGTCAAAACGGGCCTTTTATTTTGCGTTGAGTTTAAGACCTTAAGTTTGCATCGGGGCCGGGCGGGGCGGCGGGGGAGGGGAATAACGGAAACAACACTAAAAGCGACTCGCTGATATACAAAGCAATATAAAATAGATACCTTTGAGCACTGGCGACACTTATTAAGCTTTATGTTCAAGTGCTTGGTCTCGATGTGTGTTGCGAGTGAGCCTTTTGAACGAAACTTGGCGCCGCAGTCGTGGCATTCGTATCTGCAATTTAATTTTTAATTAATGTTTGACAGCTAACATTTTTATTTTTTATTTGTATTAATTTATTCTGACATTTTAATTTTATATCTTGTGCATGCCAATAAATAAGTAACAAATATTTCTGAACAATTTACACAGCGCCAGCTAGTCCCAAATTAAGCGCAAAGCTTGTATTATGGGTACTAGACAACTGATAAATGTACTTAAATTCATTTTTTTTTTTTTGTAAATACATACTTATAATACATAAAAAAACACCCAGACCAAGACAAACAGACATATTCATGCACACAAATGTTTGTCTTGTGCGGGAATCGAACTCGCGACCTCGGAGTCAAAGTGGCCATTGCTAAACATTCTTCGGATTCGTGTAGAGCATCAAAAAGTAGTAATGTAAAGTGACCTTGGTTTTCCGATATCAATTCGGGAAAGTGGCCAAAATAAATAAATTTCGCTGTGGTGGCGCATGCTGCGCGTGCCCTATGTTTTATTTTGTGACAACAATGAGGGTCTTTTGGCAGCACTGTAGCGTAGGGTCCAATCATCTGTCAATTCATAGCATCTTGTCAAATGTCTTGTTGACGTCTTGTGTTGTCTTGTCGTCTTACTTAGTTTCACTGTCAAAAAATTCAGTACAATTTGACAATCTGCACCCGACGCCTACCTAGCGACATCTGGTGTCAGAAAAAAATTCAGTACAATCTGGACCCGACGCCTACCTAGCGACATCTGGTGTCAGAAAAAAATTCAGTACAATTTGACAATCTGGACCCGACGCCTACCTAGCGACATCTGGTGTCAGAAAAAATTTCAAACATCCCCATTCACCTTAAATGCCATACCTTTTTTCAGCAACGTGGTTAGCATGGGTATTCTTATGGGCAGCGAGGTAGTAGGCGTTCTTGAATTGTACGTCGCATGTCTCACAGTACGTCGGCTGGCTTTCGTGGCACATCGATATGTGTTTGACCAGACGGGAGACCACTTTGTACGACTTGTCGCAGAGCGAGCACGGGTACGTCTCTTTAGATTGGTTGTGTATAGTGCTGGAAGGACAATAATCTAGGGGTGTAAGTGGTTCATCAAAATCTTTGGACCAAAGCCGTGTGACCAGACGGGAGACCACTTTGTACGACTTGTCGCAGAGCGAGCACGGGTACGTCTCTTTAGATTGGTTGTGTACAGTGCTGGAAGGACAATAATCTAGGGATGTAAGTGGTTCATCAAAATCTTTGGACCAAAGCCGTGTGACCAGACGGGAGACCACTTTGTACGACTTGTCGCAGAGCGAGCACGGGTACGTCTCTTTAGATTGGTTGTGTACAGTGCTGGAAGGACAATAATCTAGGGATGTAAGTGGTTCATCAAAATCTTTGGACCAAAGCCGTGTGACCAGACGGGAGGCCACTTTGTACGACTTGTCGCAGAGCGAGTACGGGTACGTCTCTTTAGATTGGTTGTGTACAGTGCTGGAAGGACAATAATCTAGGCGTGTAAGTGGTTCATCAAAATCTTTGGACCAAAGCCGTGTGACCAGACGGGAGGCCACTTTGTACGACTTGTCGCAGAGCGAGCACGGGTACGTCTCTTTAGATTGGTTGTGTACAGTGCTAGAAGGACAATAATCTAGGGGTGTAAGTGGTTCATCAAAATCTTTGGACCAAAGTCGTGTGACCAGACGGGAGGCCACTTTGTACGACTTGTCGCAGAGCGAGCACGGGTATGTCTCTTTAGATTGGTTGTGTACAGTGCTGGAAGGTCAACAATCTATACTACTTTCAGTTCATAATGTCAACCGGAAAAAAAATGCACATTTCTTATAACGTCATCTTCTTAGAATGTCAACTTCGCAAAAAGACAACTTCTCGAAATGTCCACTTCTCACAATGACAACTTCGCATTTGGTCAACTTTAATCTCGACGTTAACCACAATTTTTTAGAAAATCTATTAGCAAAATTAGTAAGAAAGTAATGTAAAACCATGGTTTTCTTTTTTATTTGCCATTTAAAGCACAAATTACGAAGAGGTGTCACTTTGCGAATATATCATTTAAGAGAGATTAAGAGAAGTTGACCAAATGCCAAGTTGTCATTGTGAGAAGTGGACATTTCGAGAAGTCGTCTTTTTGCGAAGTCGACATTCTAAGAAGTTGACGTTATAAGAAATGTGCATTTTTTGTCCGGTTGACATTATGAGAAGTTGACATTATGAGCTGAAAGGTCTATACTTAGCTATAATATTAACAAAAAAAAAACCGATTCCAAACATTACTCTACATTTATGTATGTAGATACAGGCTGATGATGACGACGATGATGATGAAAAAAATATGGGACCAGTCTGGAAGTATACTCTTTCAAATAAAAAAAAAACTTTATTCAAATCGGTTTAGAAATGAGGGAGTAATAAAATAACAAACCTAACAGGTAGATACAGGCTGAGGATGATGATGATGATGATGAAAAAAATATGAGACCAATCTGGAAGCATACGCTTTCAAATAAAAAAATATTTTTTCAAATCGGTTCATAAATCACGGAGTAATTAAGTAACAAACATAAAAAAAAACAGTGAAAGCGGTACATCAAAATCTTTGAACCAAAGCCGTGTGACCAGACGGGAGGCCAATTTGTACGACTTGTCGTAGAGCGAGCACGGGTAAGTACCCGACGTTGTAGTATAAATAAAAATGTCGGGCGACAGACAAGCATACGGCCCGCCTGATGTGAAGCGGTTACCGTAGCCATATTAACGCTCGCAACATAAAATATCGCTCGCGCGCCGCCACCCCCGCTGCCAATGCAGCATCTCCTTCCTTTCTGGTGACCTCACTCACTCGCAGGAACACAACAACCCACAAGGATATTGTTATTTGGCTGCGGTTTTCTTTAGTGGAGGTACATTCCCCAGTCAGGTAGCTTTCAATTACGCTACCTACCTCTCTTTTTGCCAGAGCTTCGTTTGTCAGTCAGCAGGGTGCACCGCGTGCAGGTGAAGTTGGCTATGGTTCAAAGATGTTGATGAACCACTTACACCCCAAACCCGACGTAGTATAAAAAAAAACTCACTCCAAATGGACTCTCAGAGAGTTCCTACTGGCAAGGCTTTTGTCGCATAAGTTGCACTGGAAGCTTTTCTTCGGTTTCATGCAAGTCTTTCTGTGTTTCCGGTATTCATAATACGTCCTAAAACAAAAAAAAAGCGAGTGGTTAATATTGTCGCGGTCCTGTCTCGAACGATCTAGAATGGAACCTTCTAGAATAGTCGCCGCATACTTCGCTGCAAGCAATAATGACCCGTATGTCTACTGACATAGATTCATAACACTATGACATGAAAATGTTCGAGATGTGTCTCGAGACATTACGATGACTTACCGAAGGGAAGTACATACGAGAATATTCGAGAACCCTTGCCGGCGAATATAAATAGCGACCGCCGCGGCGCATAGGCAGTTCAGTTTGGACTTAGGAAGAGAGAACTTCGAGCGAATCTACCTGCGAGACAAGAGATAACCTACGACCTCAGCGATACTATTGGACTTCGAGTTGACCTGCGATTTGGAATCTTCGTGTGGACTTCGTGTTGTGAAGACCTGCAGACCAGACCCTGCGTGAATAAATCCTTGCAAGTTGTCATTGGCGTTTTACATCCAAATCTCGAACCCTAGCTCGTAACAATATTCAGCGAAATTCATTGATAGACTACAAGCCCATGGAAAAAAATTACCTGTGAAATGAACCATCGTGAATAACGCTTAGAAGGCTGTTACTATATCAGAAAATAACTCTGAGCACTATGCCGTCATTTCTGAACGGTAGGTGAGTACGTGAATGAGCAAATGGAATTTCCCAGGTACAAGTGAGGAATTACGACTAATTATTAATGTACGGCTTTTTTATACTTTATAGATGATTAAAAATAAATGTCAAAAAACATAGTGCCGTACTAAAGCGGTGGTGACGGATGTCAGTGCAAATTTTTAATTTTTAGAAGCAATATTCCGGTCATTTAATACTGTACGGCATTTGTGTAATTCCTTTTGTATACATATAGATACTTTACCCATGAACGCCATACATATTTCCAGCGCTGGGGTCGAAAGCCAAGGATCGCAACCCTTTCTCTACACCCATGTGATATAAGGTCATTGTAAAATGTACGGCATCTTGTTCAAAATATTATTTAACACAGACAATAATGTTTAATAAATATGCCGTACAAAAATTATTGTTAATATTTGTGTAACTACATAATTATCAAAATTTTTGGATTTACCGAGTTATTACAATCTAAAATTAAGCCTAGGCTAGTGTTGGCTAGTTTCTCTATGCTAGATCTTGAATTAGCATTGATTAATAAGAGACCATCGTCAGCGTAACCAGTTAACCACTAGTCAATAAATATTTTTTCTATTTTAAGTTACAAGTTTAAGTAAGTGTATTCAATTTGATACGCAACGCCCCATCAATGCAAATTCGTTCTCGAGTTGCAGCGAATACTCGCTATTATTCGATATTCGGCATTACTCGACATTTTTTTGATATTCGTCAAATACCGAATAATAACTAGTATTATTCGGCATTCAGCGAACAGTCATCTAAAATAAACTTTTAACTTATAAGTAACAAAAAAACTAATGATCGTTCTTCTTTTTAAGTAACACTTTAACTAATTAAGTATTCAAGTCTTTAATTCAATAGCAATTTTCAAATAAGTATCATTAGAAAAGAAAGAAAAAAATAAAAAAACGTCAACCGATATCGAAAATCATTTTACAAATGCATGCCGCCTACCCTGAACACAAGCGTATTGATTGAGCGGGAAATCCCCTATATACGCTGGGTTATACAAAACGGGGTATTCCCCGTAAAATATGTACAAGAAAAGGGTTGTCAGCATTTAAAAATGAAAAATTAAATTACTACATACATATACAAAATACAAAAATATTTATTTAAACAACCAGGCTTACAAACATTAATCACATACATTTACATCAATAGAAGATGAAGTGAGGCTGTTGCAAGAGTTAACAATAACATTGCACATTGGTACCCACGCTAGAATTAATCTGTATCGTGGGTACCTACACGAATTATCTATAGTTTTAGCTCGGTATAACAAACATTGAATGTAAGTAGACAAAAGAAAAAAATAATAATAATATTAATGTATATAGACGAGCTCGGTGGCGTAGCGGTCAATGACGCGGCTTCGACACCAACGCTCGTGGGTTCGATTCCCACACAGGACAAACATTTGTGTGCATGAACATGTCTGTTTGTCTTAGTCTGGGTGTTTTCTATGTATCATAAGTATGTATTTACAAAAAAAAAATGTATTTACGTATGTTTATCAGTTGTCTAGTACCCATAACACAAGCTTCGCTTACTTTGGGGCTAGATGGCGCTGTGTAATTTGTCTGACAATATTTATTTATTTATTATTTATATATATATATATATATAACGGTAAGTTTGAATATAGATTTATACACATATGTAGGTATGTATAACATGAAACAGTTTCTTTAACTTTATTGTTTTGTTTTTTTTATTTCTTCTAAGGTTGTGAAACATTAGAAGAAATTAGAAATATTTTTAATGTGCCTTATTTATGTCGAATAGTAATGTCGAGTTATTCGACTATTCGCCAAAGTGAATGGCGATTAATCGGTATAAAACAAGTCGGACATAACTTATTAAAATTTCAAGATAGCAGGTAGTTCTAGTTTTGTATATATTACGATACTGATAAATATTTTTTATAATTTTTGATCATTGTCGTCTAGCCTATTCGCTATAACAACTATTCGCGGCAACTCTAATTCGTTCATTCATTCATTCCATAAGGAACTTCGTTCCAAAAAAAAGACAGACTCACATAGTGCCAAAGTTGCAATTCTTACAGTTGTAATGTACTCCCAAATCGCCGTGGACAGTGCTATAGTGGTTCTCCATTATGTAAACGTTTACGGTATGCTTACCACACGCACAGCATTCAAACCTGAAATAGATTGATTGATTTAATAATAATCCCTATCCCTACTTATATATATTTATCATCATCATGACGAGCTCGGTGGTCGAATGGTTAGCAGCGACTACTTTGACTCCGAGGTCGCGGGTTCGATTCCTGCACAAGACAAACATTGTGTGCATGAACATGTCTGTTTGTCCTGGTCTGGGTGTTTTCTATGTATTATAAGTATGTATTTACAAAAAAAAAATGTATTTAAGTACATTTATCAGTTGTCTAGGACCCATAACACAAGCTTTGCGCTTAATTTGGGACTAGATGGCGCTGTGTAAATTGTCCAGAAATATTTATTTATCATCATCAGGTCATTTTAGTCTCCACTACAGGAGCACGACCCTCTCTCGTCCGTCCCAGACAGAAGGAGGATTTGGCCTACACTCCCCACGCTGGCCAGACGGGTTGGGGAGGCCTGATCGATGTTTTGATAATGTATTCCCCTTAGTCGTCTTGTACGACATCCACGGGAAGAGACGGAGTGATTCTATTCTAGTCTGCCGGAAATTACACGGCCAAATTATTACTTAGATATATCAATTTATAATAATAAAACTCAGTTGGGGTGTTTGAGGTTTCGCGTACTTGAAGTTTTGTTTTTTTTTTTACGTGAGAGGGGGGGCAAACGAGCATATGGGTCATCTGGTGGAAAGCAATCACCACCGCCCATGAAGACCAGCGACACCAAGGGGTCGCCGATCCGTTGCCAGCCATTTAAGGAAAATGAAAACTCTGTTCTTGAAGGCACCCATGTCGTAGTTGTTCGGAAATACCGCTGAGGGAAGTTGATTCCACAGTTTCACTGTTCGTGATATGAAATGTCTTAGGAAACGTACTGTAGTAGATCGCCAATTATCAAGAAGATATGGATGGAATTTTAATTTATGGCGAGTTGTACGATAGTGGAATAACTAAGTATAGTGGAATAACATATATATACAACGTGTAACTTGAAGTTACACGTTGTATACATGTTTAAGTATAGTTATATATAAGTATATTTATAATGTATCTACGAGTATATAGTATATGCTGCGCCATCTCATAATGTACTAGCGGCCCGCCCCGGCTTCGCACGGGTGTAATGCTGATACTAAATGTACTACAGAAGGTCTTTGCGCATTGTCATATCCTGTTCTTCCACAGTTATAGGGACGCACGCCGCGGCGGCGGCTCCCCGGCCGGTACCGCCTCAAACATTTATACCCCTGCATTTTAAATCTGTAATATCTTCTAAAATATTGATTTAAATTACATGCTGTAAATGGCCATATTGATCTATATTATTCATAATTGATCTATATTTGGGGTGTAAATGGTTCATCAACATCTTTTTTTTTTTTTTTTTTTATATGAGAGGGGGCAAACGAGCATGTGGGTCACCTGATGGAAAGCAATCTTTGAACCAAAGCCAACTTCACCTGCATGCGGTGCACCCTGCTGACTGACAAACGAAGGTCTGGCGAAAAGAGATGTAGGGAGCGTAATTGTATGCTACCCGAATGGGGAATGTAGCTCCACCTCACAGAATACAACGGTCCCCTTGAGGGCTGTTGTGTTCCTGCGAGTGAGTGAGGTCACCAGAAAGGAAGGCGATGCTGCGATGGAAGCGGGGATGGCGGCGCGCGAGCGATATTTTATGTTGCGAGCGTTAATATGGCTACGGTAACCGCTTCACATCAGGCGGGCCGTAAGCTTGTATGCTTATAGTGTCTGATCATGTGGTGTTTATACAAGCACACACCACCTAGTAAAATATGTGGTAGACGTACCTCCTACAGTGTCTGGTCATGTGGTCTTTGTACAACCAGACACCGCCTAGTGAAATATGTGGTAGACATACTTTCTATAGTGTCTGGTCATGTGGTCTTTGTACAACCAGACACCACCTAGTAAAATATGTGATAAACGTACCTCCTACAGTGTCTGGTCCTATGGTCTTTGTACAACCAGACACCACGTAGTAAAATATGTGGTAGACATACTTCCTATAGTGTCTGGTCATATGGTCTTTGTACAACCAGACATCATCTAGTAAAATATGTGATATACTCACCTCCTATAGTGTCTGGTCCAATGGCCTTTGTACAACCACACACCACCTAGTAAAATATGTGATAGACATACTTCCTATAGTGTCTGGTCATGTGGCCTTTGTATAACCAGACACCACCTAGTAAAATATGTGATAGACGTACCTCCTAGAGTGTCTGGTCATGTGGTCTTTGTACAACCACACACCACCTAGTAAAATTTGTGGACATACTTCCTATAGTGTCTGGTCAAATGGTATTTGTATAACCACACAGCACCTAGTAAAATATGTGATAGACGTACCTCCTACAGTGTCTGGTCATGTGGTCTTTGTACAACCAGACACCACCTAGTAAAATATGTGATAGACTTACCTCCTATAATGTCTGGTCATATGTTCTTTGAGTGACGCATCACTTAGCATTGATTTACAAATATGGCACTCATTCCTGTTTTTATAATTCTGAAAAATAAATATATACATGTTATAAATATTTTAAAAAATGGAAAAATTCACTTCTCCCGCCTAGATTTGAACCCCCGATCTCTCGATGACCGGTCGAGTGCTCTTCCAACTGAGCTACCAGGAAGGTTTGTGTTGGTGATGGTTTTTGCATTTTATATTAAACTGCGTGAATCACAGCGCGCCATCTACCTATTAAGTAATTACCCTACTAAACAATATATTTTTCTATTAATATAATCCATAGTTTTTATTATTATATTATATATTTATATTAAAATTCAGTCTGGCCGTGTGGTTTCCGGCAGACTAGAATAGAATCACTCCGTCTCTTCCCGTGGATGTCGTACAAGGCGACTAAGGGAAATACATTATAAAACATCGATCAGGTCTCCCCAACCCGTCTGGCCAGCGTGGGGAGTGTAGGCTAAATCCTCCTTTCGTCTAGGACGGACGAGAGGGTCGTGCTCCTGTAGTGGAGACTAAAATGACCTGATGATGATGATGATTAAAATTCAGTTGTCCTGGAATTCTAAATATACTTTTACGCTATAAAAATATTCCCTGTTATTTGCCTGCACCTTTCATATTTTCAAGACTATGTTACTAGTTTGATTGTCAGACAATTTCAATACTAAATGCAGCTGATGACAATAGTTAAAAGCAACAAGAATTTATACTACATAGAAACTCGATATCATCTCAGTCAAGACAGCGCCATCTCTTATCATAAATTGGAACTAATTGTTCTATGAGTTTGAACATTTGGTACATTACCTTCGTGTGTCGGTTCTTTATATGTTCTTTCAACGTAACTTCATAGTCAAATCCAAGGATACAATCCTCACATTTATACGGTTTCTTTACATATGTATCCACCCGTCTAGACCTGGCTCTCTCACTCCACATCTCCATCTCCCTGTACATGATGACTCTAATTTTTCCATCGTACACATCTGATTGGATTGGTTGTGGAACGTTTGGTTGCATTTCAGGTTGTCTGTAGAGATTTATGTTCGGTGTGAGAGTTGTAATACCTAAAATGGGTAATAAAATAAATATATTTACATTGACGAGCTTGGTGGTCGAATGGTTAGCAATGTCCACTTAAACTCCGAGGTCTCGGGTTCGATCCCGGCACAAGACAAACATTTGTGTGCATTGGGCGTTTTCTATATATTATATGTATGTATTTACAAAACAAAAATGTATTTAAGTATAATATCAGTTATCTAGTACCCATACTACAAGGTTTGCTTAGTTTGGGACTAGATGGCCGTGTGTAATTTGTCCAGGAATATTTATTTATTTATTTACATTAAGGTCAGTGTATGTAATAACTTTTAGTTTACCTTTTTAGCGACATCTGTTTACTTTTTTATAAAGTTTGTGATTAGAAATTAAACTAGCATAGATAAAGATTCAATTCCAATAGAAAATAGAAAAAAACTGGCCAAGTGCCAGACGGACTCGCGTACGAAAGGTTACGTACCATTATCTATAAAAACGGCAAAAAAATCACGTTTGTTGTATGGGAGCCCCCCTTAAACATTTGTTTTCATTTTTTTTTATTTTTTTTTATAGTGAATATATAACTGTCAATGTAATAAATATCAGTTAAAATTAAAGGTCACGGATTGGGTATATGTATATGAGTAATGATCAAAACGCGTGTTGGAGTACACTTTGCGGCGCTCGTATGCAAAAACTGTTGACTTTATGAAAAAAAAGGTTAATACATAAAGTGTAGGAAATTGTCTCTAGTTTCATTTTGTATAACTGTTTTTTATCGTAAAATGAGTCGGAAAGGAGATATTGCCAAAAAACTGCTTTTAGGCGTCATTTTTTCAATATGGCGGCGTAAATACGAGGTGGCAAAGTTGAAATTCGGAAAGAGCACATCAAAATCTATAAAATTGCCAATTAGCAAAACTCCCGGAAAACATTCCAGGTAACCACTATTTTTCGAACCAAATGACTGGACTATTAGCAGTGTGAGAGTTTTTTTTTTATATATGCGAGGGGGCAAACGAGCATGTGGGTTACCTGATGGAAAGCAATCACCACCGCCCATGGAGATAAACAACATCAAGGGGTCGCCGAACCAGTGCTAGGCTATTCTCCTTCCTTTTTTTCTTTCTTGTGACCTCACTCACTCGCAGAAACAACCAGCACCTGCATGCGGTACACCCTGCTGACCATATAAAATTGCCAATTTTCAAAACTCCCGGAAAACTTTCCAGGTAAAACTATCAAATGACCGTACTATAAGAGGGGAAGTCAAATTCCAAGAGCTTCCTACTCCTACTAATTTCTTCTGATTAAATTCGTTGTGAGTTCCAAGGCAGCCGTAGTCTTACCCCGGGACTGCAATGGACTTCATTGTTCATTGCCTTTTTATTGGTCGCCGCAGTTAAACCGGGTTATCTCTTACCGATTGACAGAACAGATACAAGTGGCGTCCTTTGGTAGAAGTTTCCCACCTTTCCTGCCATTCAGACAGCAATGTTTCAAATACTTCATTAATAGGTTTGAACAGTCTAACTATTTTTTCACTATCACGCGTTTTCAAGAAATCAGGGACCATATTTTTAGATGTATAGTACATTGAAGCGCGGCGTTGTACTTCTAAGTCTACTGGTAACACACCTGCTAGCACGGGTAGTGCCTCGGTGCTTACAGTTCTATACGACTTACATAAAAATATCAGAGCAAGGCGCTGGCTTTGAAGCAATTTACGACGTGCTAGACCTACACAGACCAACACAGCGGTGGGACTGTGTGGTGATGCCCTGTCCAGATATATCCTGAAATCTTTATTCATCATCATCATTTCAGCCATTGAAAGTCCACTGCTGGACATAGGCCTCACCTCTAGATCTCCAATAACACCAGTTGGAAGCGGCTTGCATCCAGCGCGATCCTACGGTCTTAATGAGGTCGTCTGTCCACCTTGTGGGTGGACGTCCTACGCTGCGCTTGCCGTTACGTGGTCTCCACTCGAGAACCTTTCGACCCCATCGGTCATCCGTCCTCCGTGCTATGTGCCCTGCCCACTGCCACTTCAACTTGCTAATCCGCTGAGCTATGTCGGTAACCTTGGTTCTTCTACGGATCTAAATTAATTAGATAAATTAAACGGGCACCACCGGCTGCCACTACGTCATCGTCGAAGGCAGCGCTCCACCAATCAACGCACCAACCCCCCACCACCCTTTCCAGTCGTGCGGCGCGCAGTGTCCGGCGCGAGAGACAAAGGGTGGACGTGTCTGGACATTCGCCCTGATGAAGGTCTCCTTTTGAGATCGAAACTAGTCGGCTTTCCCGACAAAAAGACGTGAGTGACCCGTTTAATTTATCTAATTAATTTAGTATAATGTCTCACGTGAGTTTTAATAATATTATTCTACGGATCTCCTCATTTCTGATTCGATCTCGCAGAAAGACTCCGAGAATAGCCCTCTCCATAGCTCGTAAATATATCCTGAAATCTTTATTACTTACCTATGGCGGGCCGAGATATCAATTCTTGCAAGGTCATAGTCATAGGGTTGGCTTCATCTCTCTCAACGTTTCCCATCTCCTTAGCTGATGAAGTAAAACTTTTTTATTTTTTTCAATACTACGTCGGGTGGCAGACAAGCATACGGCCCGCCTGATGTGAAGCGGTTACCGTAGCTATATTAACGCTCGCAACATAAAGTATCGCTCGCGCGCCGCCACCCCCGCTGCCAACGCAGCATCTCCTTCCTTTTTGGTGACCTCACCCACTCGCAGGAACACCACAACCCACAAGTAGTAAGATATCACCGTGTATTTATTTTTTGTGGTTGTTCCGAAGAGTTATTTGACATAATGGCCTCCTTCTACTGTCGCACCGCTCGCCATCGACAGGAAATTCATTGGTTTAGGCTCCAATATTCTGATATTTTTATGTAAATTTCCTGTCGATGGCGACTGCCGGTGGCAATGGTCATGTACTGTGCGGTTCCAGAGAATATACATATAGGGGGAAGGGAAGGGGGGGGGGGCTTGCCTTACACCTCACCAAGGGAAGGTGGGGTGTTTGACGACTTTCATTTGGGTGTTTTCTATGTATGCGGGATTTGTGACGTTATCTTAATATGGATATGCCTCCCAAATCCCGGCATTTTCATTAAACAAATTTTATTTAACTTAGAATTATTTTAGTACTATTTATATTTTACGTACCTATTTATGTGCTTTACCATGCTATTATTTAACTTAACTTTTATTTTATTGTTTTTTTTAACTGTCGTCTGGAGAATTTATTTTTCTAATTTCTATATAATCGAATTTTCACGTATTACACACTTAACGATACAGCGACAACTGGAAAAATGTAATGTACTACTAAGCTAGACTAAACGTAATCCCGGAATCCCGTGGTCATATCCATATTAACATCAACATTCAAGTCCATTGACCCAAAAGGGCACTACTAACGCCGATCTCTGTTCATAAGTATGTATTTATTTTAAAAAAAAATCTATTTACGTATGTTTATCAGTTGTCTAGTACCTATGACACAAGCTTCGCTTACTTTGGGGCTAGATGGCGCTGTGTAATTTGTCTGACAATATTTATTAATTTATTATATTTATTTATAAGATGTCATCCTGTCAAAGAATATTAATTATTTCTTACCAGTATTTTTAACAACAACTGCGTTTCCAGTAGTAACAGTTCCTATGGCGAGGCGAGGTATCAATCCTTGCAAGTTGATTACAGGGTTGGATTCATCTCTCCCAATGTTTCCCATCTCCTTAGCTGATGTTATATAACTTCCATTCGAGCCCATTACTGAAACCATAATAATAATACAACATTACATCAAACTTCTCAGAGGGGCCTCTACGCGTTGGATCCATATCCCCGCGCACGCCTGTCAAATGAGCGGGCTTGACCCGTGATTAAATAGAGATATAATATTTAAAATTAAAAATCTCAACGCCTGCCAAGACCTGCTCATGGGTATATCGTTCCATTGATATATCCTGGAGCGGGTCACGGCGGGCGTACAACATAACATCAAACTTCTCAAAGGGGCCTCCACGCGTTGGATCCATATCCCCGTTTGTTCCCATCTTTGCAACATTTTTCATTGGTGCTCCGCTCCCATTGGTGGTAGCGTGATGTTATATAGCCTATAGCCTTCCTCGAAAAATAGGCTATCTAACAGTAAAATAACTTTTCAATTCGAATGAGTAGTTCCTGAGAATAGCGTGTTCAACCAAACAAACAAACTCTTCAGCTTTATAATATTAGTTTATATTTCTTACCAATATTTTTAACAACAACCGGGTTTCCAGTAGTAACCATCCCTATGCCAAGACGAGGAAGCAGTCCTTGAAAGTTCACTACAGGGTTAGAGTCATCTCTCCCAACGTCTCCCGTCTCCTTAGCTGATGATGTGGAACTATTCGAGTCAATAACTGAAACCATATAAATAATAAGTATTCCTGGACAACTTACACACTGCCATCTAGTCCCAAACTAAGCAAAGCTTGTACTATGGATGCTATATAACTGATATAATACTTAAATACATTTTTTTTTGTAAATACACACAAATAAAACATAGAAAACGCCCAGACCAAGACAAACAGACATGTTCAAACACACAAATATTTGTCTTGTGCCGGGATCGAACCCGCGACCACGGAGTCAAAGTGGCCATTGTTAGCGATTCGACTAACGGGCTCGTCAGAAAAAGTCGTAGAAAAAAGTTCAAAAGTATTACAATTTACATTGAGGTCATTTAGTTAGTTACTTAGTACCCACTAAGTAAATAAATAAAATAAATAAATATTGTCAGACAAATTACACAGCGCCATCTAGCCCCAAAGTAAGCGAAGCTTGTGTTATGGGTACTAGACAACTGATAAACATACGTAAATACATTTTTTTTTGTAAATACATACTTATGATACATAGAAAACACCCAGACCAAGACAAACAGACATGTTCATGCACACAAATGTTTGTCCTGTATGGGAATCGAACCCACGAGCGTTAGTGTCGAAGCCGCGTCATTGACCGCTACGCCACCGAGCTCGTCAAAAGTAACTAACTAACTATAGTACATTATGGTACAAGTGTGTAATGTTGGTGATTACCGCTGAGGCGCCATTGAGACCCGGGCCTTTAGGCGAGGGTCTTAAGAGAGCCGAGGACGGTCATCAATACACACGTGTATCATACAACGTTTTTCAACACACTTGTGAAGAAAATAATACAAAAAACTATCAAAGGCGTTGTATAACATTTATGGCAATGGCGGGAAAAATTAATCAGGTTTTCCTATGCGCGCGCATCTAACACGGCGATCAGCCATAGACTAAAAGAATGAGATTTCTTTTTTGGCTTTCCGCGGATAGCATTTTAGCCACGTACAAAATGGGGAAATTAAAGTTTTCTTTATTACAGAGAAAACAAAAGTTATATTTGAGTGAAAGTTTTATATATTAAATACATACAAGTTGAAGTTTTCAGGCAACTTCGTGTTTAAATAGATATATTTAAATACGAAGTTGCATGAAATGAGCAAGCAATTGGTACATTATTTTTTTTGTACTATTGAACGCGATCTTTTTTGTATCGAAACTTTTTTAAGAAGAAAGCAACTCAACCAATAAAAAAAAAACTTTATAACTCACTAGTGAATAATAGCAATGAAAAAGTCACAGTTTGATTATAGGTATCATCAGCCTGGTGCAACTCAAGGTAAAAAAACGACTCTATGAATCGAAAGGATTTTTTATGAAATGGAAGCGAATTTCGCTTCCATTTCATACTGATTAGAATTTACGCTATTTGTATGGCACATCCGTCTCTTAAAACGTAGTGGTTACATTCTCTTTGGGTATCATTATGTGCCTAATTGCGGTGAAATTAGAGCCACTTTATGAGCAAGTGTTTTCTTGTGGTTTTCCTTTGGTTTTCTTGTGTCCTGACACCGGAAATAAGAGCTCCGCTTTGTCAACCTAGGTAATAAATGATGTGGTGCCAAGTAAGCTTAATTAACAATTTATTAAATTGACTGTAATGTAACATATCCATGACACAACCACATCCCATTTTCAGCGAAATTTATTGAGCTTATAAAATCGTCCGGTCGTTCTGTCTGTCCGTCCGTTGCCATAAAACTCAAAATTTCGAAATTCTGACTTCGGATTCGCGTAGAGCATAAAAAAGTAGTAATGTAAAGTGACCTTGCTTTTCCGATATCAATTCGGGAAAGTGGCCAAAATAAATAAATTTCGCTATGGTGGCGTATGCTGCGCGTCCGATGTTTTGTGATGTTTTTAAACTATGCTTCCCAATGGTGAAAAAAAAGTTACTAAAGTACTAGTAAGCCATTTATTACTACTACTAAGCTTTAACTAAGAATGGGCATAAAGAAATCATGTATCTACAAAATAAAATTACAGATTCAGTACTATAAGAAAGCTAGTAAGGGGCCATCCATAAATTACGTCACACGAATTACATGATTTTTTACCCCTCCCTAGTGTGACGTCACATATTTGACAATTTTACATCTAGAGTTGCAAATGTTTTTGAGTATTTCATTAATTTCAAAGTTCATGTTTTAACACTTAGATTATAATAAATATAAATAATATAAATAAATATTGTCAGACAAATTACACAGCGCCATCTAGCCCCAAAGTAAGCGACGCTTGTGTTATGGGTATTAGACAACTGATAAACATACGTAAATACATATTAAATTTTTTTTGGTAAATACATACTTCACTACATAGTATAAAACAAAGTCGCTTTCTCTGTCCCTATGTCCCTTTGTATGCTTAAATCTTTGAAACTACGCAACGGATTATGATGCGGTTTTTTTTAATAGATAGAGTGATTCAACTGGAAAGTTTATATGTATAATATATGCATAACATAGTAGAAAAACACTGATAATTTAGAGGTTTCTAATGTGATGTCGTAAATAAACACATTTTTTTGCTCTTTCATTGCAAACGCTGGCTGAACCCAACGAGATAGATCAAAATAATGTAGTACAGTATTCTTCACCTTAAAATGGTCTACAAAAAAGTTCGCGATGGTATATGTCTATCTCTTAGTGGTAACACACAATAACCGTTATTTTATCCTTTGCTTTTTACAAGAAATAATGCCTTATTTACGAAGCGATTTTAAGCAATACAGAATTAATCCTTATCCAATTAAGTACCTTAAATACATTGCGCATTTAATATAGATCAATATGGCCCTTCACAGCATGTAATTTAAATGAATAGTTTAGAAGATATTACACATTTAAAATGCAGGGACATAACGGCTGTGGCGGTACCGGCCGCGGAGCCGGCGGCGTGTGCCTATAACTGGGGAAGGACTGGATAGGACAAAGCGCAAATACCTTCTGTAGTAGATTTAGTATCAGCATTGCACCCGTGCGAAGCCGGGGCGGGTCGCTAGTATGATACATAGAAAACACCCAGACTAAGACAAACAGACATGTTAATGTGTAAATGTTTGTCCTATGTGGGAATCGAACCCTCGAGCGTTGGTGTCGAAGCCGCGTCATTGACCGCTACGCCACCGAGCTCGTCAAATATATAATAGATTTTGAAATGTTACTTCACGAAATTCAGGACCCCTCCTACCCACTTGTCACACAATATCACACTTCGCTGACCTCCTCCCTCCCCCTTATGGCCTTATCATAGTAGCGGCTTGCGAGCGTCTTCAAAGCGGAGCGAGCGTGCAGCGAATGCGTTACGAACGCGCCGCGGCTGCACAACGGGAACGTCGCGGACGCGTGACGGATACGCAACGTTTTCGACGCGTGTTTGAAGCGGGTATACGACGTACAATACATTCAATAACAAAATGGATTCCGACAACGAAACATTCAAATCAAAATCAACAGCAGTGTTTGTTCGTCGGAATCCATTACAGTTTACACCGTAAATTCGATACAAACGCGACGAAAACGTTGCGTATCCGCCAAGCGTCCGCGACGTCTTCGTTGTGCAGCCGCGGCGCGTCCGTAACGCATTCGCTGCGCGCCCGCTCCGCATTGAAAACGCTCGCAAGCCGCTAGTATGATAAGACCCTCAACGTGTGACGTAATTTATGGATAACAAAAAACTACTAAGGAAAACAAACTTATATACCGAAAATATCCAAAGGAGTTAAAAAATCCATCAATCATGCACAAACATCAACAAATACACAATATTAAGAATACAGGCAAAGCCTCTTGGACAGGTATAAAAAATGACACACAGAATTCCTACATACCTGACATAAAAAGAATTGTTAATAAAAATCAACATCTTGATAAACCCATCGACATAGCAAATATACTTTTATTGACTATTTTATAAATGTTACCAACCGAGACTGCAGGCAACATAAAAAACAAAATAATTCTAACAACATCAGTGTAATGCAATGTAGTATTTATATATCCTACTACTGCATTAGAGATTGAAAAGATTATTGAGCGGAGACGCTTATATACGCCAAAAAGTCACTCTTCGAAATGAATAGGCTTTATAACCAATAAACCGATTTTGATGAAACCAGTCACAATTAAAGACTTCCACATTCTTGAGGTTTGTCGAATAAAAATTAAGATCGATCATGTCCTTGAGGAATGATCATCAAATAAATTTTCCATTGAAATCAATGGATAACATACACTCAGCGAATCTACTCGCTGCACTCAACGTCGATTTCGACCCCGTGGGCTAGAACCCGGCCTAGTATCCAACTACTTCATTAGAAATTGAAAAGCTTACTAAATATTTAACAATTAGTAACTAAACACTCGTACTGTAGGTTATGACAAGATACCTACTTTCTTGCTGAAATTCTGTATTCCTGAAATTGCTCCTGTATTTAGTCATTTGGTTAACATATCGTTCGTACAGGATCATTTTCCTAATAAGCTGAAACTCAAACTGATAATCAAGCCGTCGCACAAAAAGGGCGACACTGAGCTAATAGAAAATTAACTAACTTTTAAACTTTCGCGGTGCATGATTTATGAAATATAAGTGGTCACAGACTGACTGAGTCACCCTGTGACCACGGCCGATGCAACCTGGTCGAAAAGTCAGGCAATAATAAAGGTATGTAAATACCCTTATGCATGATCGCGTCCCCGTATCCCGTTCTAATAGAAAATTATCGCCACATTGCACTTATTCCCCTACATTAGAAGAAATATCCAGACAAGTGTAAAAAAATTATGTATAAGAACCAACACGGCTTTCAAAAAATTAATCAACAAGTGCTGCATTTAACCTGATCAAAAATATGACTGAAAGTTTAGATGACAAAAAAAATAACGACTGTCATTTTTTAGATATGTCAAAAGCTTTTGACTTTGTGTGCCATGAAATACTGAAAAAAAATCAACTATACGGGACCATCATTGGATTGGATTAAAACTTACATTTCCAATAGACCACAATTTGTGAAAATTATGAAGATAAATGAAAAGAAAGAAGGTATTTCAATCGAAATTTATTACAAACAATATCAGAGTTCCACAGGGAAGCGTTATAGGGTCGCTTATATTTATTATCTATATTAATAATCTCCCAGCTACAATAACGCATAAATGTATCCGATTTGCTCATAATCTCTCTATTTTCGTATCCAACATAAACAAAGATGATCATAGTATTGAACTAAATAGTACAGTGGCAAATATTGTACATTGACTACATATAAAAAAATAAAATGTTAATCTAACTAAAACCAAATTAGTGCAATTTGGTAACAGAATGACAAGTTGCCTTTAGACGTTTCATATAATAACCATCCAGTTTCTGAAACCAATGAGATAGTATTTTGGGGTTTTATTTGAATAACCAATGCACATGGAAAAATCATGTTGATCAAGTTTGTTCCAAAATCAATCGCTTTGTATATGTTCTTTGGCAACTCCAGGAAACCAAACAATCACACAGTCTCATTGCAAGCGTATTAGTTATTCTGTATGGTATAGTACTGTGGAGGAACTCATGTTTCATTACCAGGGTGCTCATTGCACAAAAAAGCTGTATACGGGCTTTCTGTTATGTACCACCTCTAACTACATGTCGGCCTTTATTTGTACAATTACGCATTTGAACTGTTCCAAGCATATATATTTTCCATGTTTGCATATTTGTCATAACAAATCCTACACTATTTAAAACATTAGGAGCAACCAAGACAAATTTTGTCACGAATTATAAAAACAGACATTATAGTCGCAGTAGTTTCCCGGCGTGTGTAAAGATATTGTTACGAGCTAGGGTTCTTTCTAGATTTGGATGTAAAACGCCAATGACAACTTTCAAGGATTTATTCACGCAGGGTCTGGTCTGCAGGTCTTCACAACACGAAGTCCACACGAAGATTCCAAATCGCAAGTCAAATCGAAGTCCAATAGTATCGCTGAGGTCGTAGGTTATCACTTGTCTCGCTGGTAGATTCGCTCGAAGTTTACTCTTCCGAAGTCCAAACTGAACTGCCTGTGCGCCGCGGCGGTCGCTATTTATATCCGCCGGCAAGGGTTCCCGAATGTTCTCGTATGTACATGTATGTACTTCACATCGTACCGTGTCTAGAACATTTTCATGTCATAGTGTTATGAACCTTATGACAGACATACGGGTCATTATTGCTTGCAGCGAAGTATGCGGCGACTATTCTAGAAGGTTTCGTTCTAGATGATTCGCGACAGGACCGCGACAATATATAATAAGCTTCCTAATAGCATTAAATGTGTAGAACTTGTAAGCATTTAAACGAAATCTATTCAATTGGCTCATTGAAAAGTGTCTTTATTCGATAAAGAAATATTTTGACCAAAAATTCTAATTCTTATTCTGTACTTAAATTGTCAATATTATAATTAGCTTATACCTATAACACAATTAATTATTATATTTACAGACTCACTGTATCAATTTGAAATGCAAAGTAGAACATGGACATGATTATTGTTTACAAATAAATTAGTAATAAGGATACTATATTTTGCACGCCAGTTTCAGGTGAAGTTATTAACAGAATTATTCTGAATATTTCAATTTTAACAACTTGGTATACCACATTTCACGCAAATAAAATTCAGTCGTTCATACATTCTGGAAAGCGATTGGCAACATCTTCAATTTCAGTTTTATTCTCGTCTGGATTCCCGTCTTCATTGCACAATTGCCGACAGATTTCAATCGTTTTATCGATGTCTAAATTTGATTCAAATTCTTTTCTTCTTTCTAAAACTAGTGCTTCATTTTCATCGTAAATATTGATAAATTTCATTTCAGCTAAAATTTCAGCATCTTCATTTCTAAATGGAATGTGTAACGTAACCATTTCTCGTCTATATTCATTGTAATCCAGTGCTATATCATAATTTCGAAATCGAATAACCTTGGGTACTATTCTCTCAGCGTAAACACCACTTTTCTTTTGATAATATTTAGAAACAAATTGTGCTAGAGTAACGTTACTCAATTCATCGGGCCGTTGTTGATATTTAGCAAACCAATCTTCCTTCCAAATGTCTGTGGAATTTTCATCATGTTCACTCAATTCTTTTTGGGTCTTTCGAATCCTTTGTCGTTCAATTGGCCATACGGTGTTTATATAAATGACAGCATTTGAGCTCTTTGACATTGGCTCTCTGAGCAGATACCAAGCTGCCTCTTGACTACTCATCTCTACACTATTCAACATATCTATACTCATTTTTCTCGTGATATCCACTATATCGAACTCGGGATGTTCATTCATTACTTCTATAAGTTTCCGTTGTAAATTACTAACACCTCGATTAGTTTTGTTCACATACTCCACAACGTAGGCAGCACAGGAATACTCTTCAGTGATAATTTGGAAATCCATGTTCGACCTCATAATATTGAAAACAAAGGGGTTAAATGAATTATACCATTTTTCTGTGGGACAGCGTTTATAAAATATTTTTGGTCTAGTAATTCCAGCACGAAGTATGTTGCGGTATTCATCGTCAGATTGAATATTATTTTTTGCGTAAAAGTCATCAATATTATTGTAATCTGTACTTTCTAAATTGGATCTGATTTCAGCATATCTCTTAGCATATCGTTGAAAATGTTCGTCTGTTTTTTGCATAGGTGTAAGACTCAATGTTTTGCGACATGGCATAAAAGGTGCTTCAAATTTGCATTTTTGTGGTTTATTAGCTACAATATTCTTATAGCATGTGAATGTGTGTTTATGAGTTTGTAATTTGATATTTCCTGATGCTTGAGATGCTGAAACTGATACTAAACTGTCGATTAATTGTATTACTTCACTGTTATTTTCATCAACCATATTATCTGGAGCGTTATCAAGCCACAGTAATATATGTGCATGAGGACTTCCGCAATGCTGGAATTCAATACGTTTAAAGTATTCAGCAACTCTGTAGCGACCGAAAGGACTACATTCTTTATTTTGTAATATTGTGAGTAACACATTAACCAATTTATTGAAGTAGATAGCGCAAGTCACAGCATCTTCGTTGACTAGTGTGCTTTTTTCAATGATACTCAGTTCCGACGCAACACGCTCTGAAATATGCGCTCCATTGTTTGCCAATTTATACAACAGCTGTATCAGATCCGTCCATCCTATTTCATTAGCGCTAAGTGTCATGAAAGCTGTAGGTCTGCCTATCTGTCGAATCATCGCGAAAAGATCTCTTTTTCTTTGCGCCCAATACCAAGTTGAATTTGGTATTGAACGTAGGAAAGCAAGATTCGATTCAAGGCAATTGCTGATGTACTCTTCTGATTGGATTTGTTCTTTTGTTATGTTGGTATTAGGACCGATATGCTTAAATGCCACAGTCAAACAATCTCGAATCCGCAGTCTCATGATCTTCACAGCGATATACAACAAATGGTCAGGAGTAATTGCCCGACGGTCAGTACGACGCAATTCACTGGAAACCATCATGAATGGTGTAACTCGAATATCTTCTTTAAATGTTCTAAATTGTCCCAAATAAATACTTGGAAATGACAATTCTTCCGCGTGTTCATCAAATAATAAACTAGGAATATTGTATTCTCCAGGTGCGATTCTTAAATATTTTTCATCGTTCCACAGAAGAGTATGTTGCTGAGCTATAAGGGTCTCCTCGATGGGAATATCTTCACTGACTTGATCTATGTTACCTACTTGTTGAGTGTCTTCATCATCATCATTGAGGAATCCACGTTTAATTGTGACATTGTAGTGAGTATAAAGAGGTGTGTTTACTAAATATTGTAACCATGTCTTAATATTTTTCTTATTTATTAATCCTTGTAAATAGCTCGATTTGTGGATTCGTTTCCTTTTGATATGAACGTAGATGCAATGATCGTCGCTGATATCTCTTGGAAGTTGATTCACCATTGTATCCACAGTTACTGGTACATTGATAATTTGACCGTATTTACCAAATTGCCCATTCTCATGCCGTAGTCTTCGTATCTGCATAAATGGGAGACGAGGAGAAATTAATCTTTCCGAAATTAAGTCAAGTTTCGGTAAATGTTCAGGAATTTTTGGATATTCAAATCCATTGTACGTCGACAATATTGGAATATTCTGTCTATCAAGAGCAACTCTACAAGACGCACAAATCATTGCTTGCTTAATATTGTTGATATTCTGAAAAGTATAAAATTTATGTGTGTTAATTTCTTCATAGTATAAAGTACATTTGTGCATACTTCGATATTATTTCAAAATACAGTGTAAACTCCATGTAACGTCATTCGATTTAACGATAAACTCCCTATAGCGTCGAAATCACTTGGCTTTGGTTGGTTCAGCTCAGGGACGCCGATTCAGTGGGTGCTCGGGGGTTCGAGCACCCATGAGAAATAAACAGTGGGTGCCGAGCACCCCTGAGAATAGACATCAAGAAACAGATCAGCAATCGCCTTTTAGGGATGGGCGTTTTTTCATTACCCGACGACCCGTTTAGCGTTTGATTCCCGCACCAACACAAATGTTTGTTGATGAAACAGATATTTGTGTTGGATCTGGGTGTCTGTGGTACCTTCGTTGTTGCAAAAGTAGAAGGGGCAATTGGCGCATGCGGGGCAATTGCGCACAAAATTACTTAGAAAAAATGTTTCTTTTTCTTATTTTCTTTTTTTGATCCTTAGTAACTTAACATAATCATAATAACACTAGTTTTTGCTTGTGATTTATTGTTAGTATATTAAGAAAAATAAAAACAAAAGTAAGTTTTAGTTAATAATATACGTAGGTCAGACTAAGTTTGGCGTAACTTAAAAAAACAACATGTTACCAAAATATTATGTTTATTGCTTTTCAAAATACTTACCTTTACATTTTAAACATTTTTTAATGCGATCGAACCATTTTTTAAAACAGGAGGACCACAGATCTTCCTTTCTAATATAACAATTCACGTCGTAAACCGTTTTCCTGGCTTACCGTGTTAAAACTTTATTTTTAGGCATTTTTTTCACTACAATGTACTAAATACGAAAAACAATTTGTACGCAACACTACCCAAGAAACACGAGACGCGCGGACGTAGGATGGGAGGTAAAGTGCGACTGATCAACCAATTACGCGTCGGTATTGTCGCGCCGGCGTTTACCCTTAAATATGCACAGTCCCTTGAGTGTCGTTATATAAAGTTTACACTGTATGTATTATTATGTTATTTTTTTTTACCGACCGGTTTCGCCGCTAAGGCATTTTCAAGGTAAGCAGATGGTGTTTATGTTTCTACTATCTACTTACCTTACAATCTGCTTACCTTGATAATGCCTTAGCGGCGAAACCGATCGGTAATTTTTTTTATGTAATTACGTGGAACAGTACAAGTGCTCTATTATAACATTATGATAATAATGTTCCACCAAGTGCCAACAACCAACAGTATCAACTTTGTATGTATTATTATATCTCACCGTTATTTTCTTCAACAGATCTTCATAATTGTCAGATGCCTTTTTCAAATCATTTTTAAACCACAATCTATTGCAGACTGTACATGAATGACCAAATGGATTTTCCCGGAATTTTCGATCGAAATTTTCGTGAGCTCTTTTATGTTCTGTAATGTTGGCGTACTTCAAAGTTGAACCATGGAGGTCTGATTGCTCTTCATTAATACTATGAACAGACAACGATATATATTTAAACATAGAATACGATCCTAAAATTGTTTTATCAACAACACTACATATATAATTGCAATAATAATTACGATTCGATGTTGATATTATCATACCTTCCCTCACGATCTCGCGTACGTTCTGAAGTTTCAATATGCTGCTCTGAATTCCCTCTTCTAGTTAGCTCTGCTGATATGCTGTTCATTGTTGACGTGCTGACTATAGCATCTAAATCTTGATCACTTTGTAGCTTCAACCGTATTTTCTTTGCTCTAAATAAGAAAATGCAAATAAGAATTTTACGAGCCTTCAACGGCATAAGTTTTATTACACTGCTTGCAATTAACCAAGGCGAGCGGGCTTTACTAGTGATTGACATGTTTATGCACATTGCGTCAGTGTGCGTGTCTAGCCGAGCGTTTAGTTTGTTGAATATTTATTTATTTTTTTCTTGTAACCGTACACGCTTCCACTCTCACCCATACGTTGACACGACAGATTAGAATAGATTAAAATAGAATAGAATAGGATAGAATAGAATATAATAGAATAGTATAGAATAGAATAGAATAGAATAGGATAGGATAGGATAGGATAGGATAGGATAGAATAGAATAGAATAGGATAGGATAGGATAGGATAGAATAGAATAGAATAGAATAGAATAGAATAGAATAGAATAGAATAGAATAGAATAGAATAGAATAGAATAGAATAGAATAGAATAGGATAGAATAGAATAGAATAGAATAGAATAGGAATAGAATATCATTTATTTGCCAGAACATACAACTATTTGGTAAGATGTCATTTCACAATCAGGTCACATCAGATACGTGGGTACCACAAGTAAAGACCGCTCGCCTTCGTGAATTGCAAGAACTATAATAAATTAATTATAAATAAATTAATATTTACAATCTTTTTCTCTCCCGGTATTCTCGCATGCGTTGAGCTGCTGTTTTCGCCTGTTTTTTTGATGACTCACTAACGCCTTTCTTATTCTCTGTCCTTATTTCACAGGGTCCATTGTCTACTGTTGGACCAGCACTAACACTACCAATATCTTCTATAGCAATTTCAACTATTGCCTCTGATTCCTGTTGTTGCTTACTATGTTGTTTAAGCAGTGCTTTCCGTGCTCTAAATTCCCGACCACGTTCTGCAGAAGTTTTTGGCGCTTTATTCAACCTACGATTTCATAATTTTAGTTTGGTAAATTTAGTAAATTATTATTAGTCATTAATGATTATAAAAATTAAATTAATTTACCTATCTCCAATAATTTGTCTCGGTTTTTGTACATGATCTATGGTGAGATTGTCATCATCGACATCCATTTGTTTATTGTCATATTCAATCTTGATGTCACCAATAATTTGTAATGGTGAACCTCTACAATTAATAAGTATTTGATTATTTACGTTGTAGTTAAAATTTATAAATCAATATATATTAAAACAGCGTTTCCTAACCTTTTTAATGTTGTTACCCCTATGACCAATAAAGGAAACTAATTTTACCCCCTCCTTAGATTAGATTTTATTGGCTTGTACTAATTTGTTACCTTTTATCAGCTTGATTACCCTTACAGAATTCCTATTTTACCCCTGAGGGGGTAATTACCCCTAGGTTCGGAACCAAGGTATTAAAATGAATCACTATTTCCCTTGTTCCCTTGGTCACGCATGAACGGCTGGACTGATTTCGCTATATCTTTTTATGTTGTGTTTGTTATTGTCAGGAGAAAGTTCTATGAAAAAAAATAAGAAAGTTGCGTGGAAAATAAAAAAAAATAAGAACACCGAATGACCATATTAACTTTTCTAATGTAACTTTTTATGTAAATCTTATAGAACTGTAAGCACCGAGGCACTACCCGTGTTAGCAGGTGTGTTACCAGTAGACTTGAAGTACAACGCCGCGCTTCAATGTACTATACATCTAAAAATAATGTCCCTGATTTTCTGAAAATGTTACAAAAAAGATTTTTCTAGTATAACTATATATCGTTTGACAGAACTGTCAGTCATTTGACAGAACTGTCAGTAATTTGACAGATTGCGCGACACCAATTCGAATTCAATATTCATTGTCTAGAAATTGTTAAGAAGAAGAAGGAACATTTATTCTAACATAATACAACACTATTACATAGATTACAGGTAAGGTAATACAGAAAGACGAAGCAATAGTGCTGCATGTTGATTGAATGATGAAATTGGACCCAACTCAGCATTATGCTGTGGTCTGGCTATGTCAGACCCCAGCGCTGATTTTCAGCTGGGACCAATCCATGACACCACGGACGGACAATCAGACGCAATACAGGTGTTTGTGTATTGATAAATGTAAATTATTTTAACCAACATTATGGCTCATAAAATCTACGGCGGGTCTGAAGCGCCAATTTTCTAACAAAAGATGATATCAAAACAAGTTAAGCCGGGTCCGCTGCGCCTTGTTATCGTATTTGCAAACAAGATAACATTGTTAGCTAACCGAATAGGGGCGTGCGTGGTCTAACAATTATGTTAGAAAAAATATAATAACATGTTTGCCGTGACTAATGAATAACATCCCCCGCTATCACCTGCGGGGAGGGGTAATATCTCATTTTGTGTTCGCGCGAACTAGGAGAAAGACGTCATTTTTGTACAAAGTTATGTGAAACAAAAACAATAACGATAGGTTTTGAGATTTTTGACCCTCCCTCCCCTCTCATGTAACGCGCCGTAACGTATTTCTGTCTCCCCCCCCCCTCCCTGAACGTTAAGTAACATCCAAGTGACCATTATTACCTTAAAGTCACAAGTTATGTTGCGAAAACAGTACCGGAAAGTCGCTAAAATGTGTTGACATTTTTTTGGCAATTGCGCTGGAGAGTCACCATGAGACCCCCCGAAAACCTAAACGAAAAAGGTTGCCAGTTTAAGTAATTTTAATTCCGTAGGTTTTTATTTCAATAAAAATACAATGTTACGTAACGCGTTGTTTGAACCCCCTCCCGCCCCTGTAACGCATCGTAACGTTTTACAGACCCCCCCCCCCCCAAATTGCGTTACGTAATACTTGATAACTTGTTTTGATAACATGTTTTGTTAGAAAATTGGCGCTGCTGACCCTTCTTTAGCAAAACACGTTAGCAAAACCGCCCGTCCGCTGCGCCTATCGTTATTGTTTTTGTTTGACACAATTCAACACACAATCTTCGTACGAAATTTACGAAAATGACGTCTTCCTCTAGTGCGCGTGCACAAAATGCGATATTTCCCCTCCCCGCAGGCGACCGCGGGGGATGTTATCCATTCGTCTCGACATGTTATTGTATTTTTTCTAACATAACTGTTAGGCCACGCCCCTATTCGATTAGCTAACAATGTTATCGTGTTTGCAAACACGATAACAAGGCGCAGCGGACCCGGCTTAACTTGTTTTGATATCATCTTTTGTTAGAAAATTGGCGCTGCGGACCCGCCGTAGATTTTATGTGCCTTAATGTTGGTTAAAATAATTTACATTTATCAATACACAAACACCTGTATTGCGTCTGTTTGTCCGTCCGTGGTGTCACGGATTGGTCCCACGTCGCAGCGGACCCGGCTTAATAACAGGACAACGTCTGTCGTGTCAGTTAGCAGAAAAGAAAAATAAACAAGAAAAAAGAATGCTGCATATGCTGCTACGTCATCAGCAACTACTATGAGAGCACTCACCTTCGTGGTTCATTATCAGTTGATTGGGCCTCACTAAGTTTAAAATCTTGCCTTGTATACGATGACACGCACTTTTTATTCACATTTTCCGTACGAAATTTCTTCTTAGTTGGTCCTGGTGCACCGCTTTCATATTCACAGTCAGAGTCACTCCCTGCCATCATTTGTTATTATTCACCCGAAAATTCATATGAACTTTAAAATGAATTTACTGTTCGTGTTGGAATACGTTGAAAATTCCGAATATTTAATTTTATTATAAACGAAATTCGCGGGTAACAGTATAGAACTATAGCGGAGAGCAGCGTGCGGTGTCCGATGTAGACTATTCGACAACAGGCATCAGCCCCCTTACCACCAACTCTTATTGCGATTCAGTAACTGAATAGAATGCGCAACTCTATTCCATTTGAAATAGAGTCGCTTATTCATTGGTATGAATAAGCA
Organism: Hypsopygia costalis; assembly: GCA_937001555.2. Taxonomy (NCBI): domain Eukaryota; kingdom Metazoa; phylum Arthropoda; class Insecta; order Lepidoptera; family Pyralidae; genus Hypsopygia; species Hypsopygia costalis. The sequence goes on from OW443355.2 coordinate 6,600,809, forward strand.
TTCAATTCAGTTATTGAATCGCAATAAGAGATGGTGGTAAGGGGGCTGAACGAAGTTCTAAAATTATAAAAACTCTCTATCAGTAACGTAAAATACATAAATCTAGAACGATCTGCGATCTCAAAATTTTAATAACTTATGTCCGACGTGTTTTATGGTCGATCAAAGTTTGCTAGGATAGTCTATTTTAAAAAGTATGAAATTATAAAAAAATAATATTACCATTGTAGAAACAATACAAAATACTATAACTTTTGTTACGTTACTAGCTACATAAACGCAATATTTAACATAGCTGTCGTACTAATTTCTGATTTAATGCATATAAAATAGCGTATCGTTATAATACTGTAGCCTTTTGTATGGAGCGTTTTCGGGAGAGTCCAAAATTGTGATCTTTAAGTTATCATATATTGAGAAGTTTTTATGCTATCGAAGTAATTCTTTCGCCAATAGTATTGTGACGTCTTTAAATAACAAATCGTAAAAAATAAATGGTTCAGATGCCTATTAAGAACCGTTAGTAATAATTTTGATAATAGCACTAAACGAGCAAATGTTTGCCCAGTACACCGCGCGCTCCCTTAACTTTTTATCATTGTTAACGAGCTCGGTGGTCGAATGGTTATCAATGGCCACTTTGACGCCGAGGTCGCGGGTTCGGTTCCCGCACAAGACAAACATTTGTGTGCAAGAACATGTCTGTTTGTCTTGGTCTGGGCGTTTTCTATACGTATTATAAGTATGTACTCGTATTTACAAAAAAAAATGTATTTAAGTACATTTATCAGTTGTCTAGTACCCATAACACAATCTTTGCGCTTAATTTGGGACTAGATGGCGCTATGTACATTGTCCAGAAATATTTATTTATTATTTTATTATTATTTGTAAATAATAAAAAGATACATATGTTCATTACAATTTTATTCACTTTAAACGTAGAATATTTAATGTATTGAACAAAATATTTTTTTTATACTACGTCGGGTGGCAGACAAGCATACGGCCCGCCTGACGTGAAGCGGTTACCGTAGCCATATTAATGATGGCAATATAAAATATCGCTCGCGCGCCGCCACCCCCGCTGCCAAAGCAGTATATCCTTTATTTCTGGTGACCACACTCACACGCAGGTACACGACAACCCTCAAGGGAATTGTTATTTGGCTGCGGTATTCTGTGCAAATATCACGTAATCTTTTTTGATATGTTGATTCCAATAGTCTTAAGACCGTCCCAAAAAATCTCCCGCGGGATTGGGGTAACGGCGAGGGGGGGGGGGGGGGGGGGGGGGGTCGAGGAAAATCTTACAACCAAGGGGGGAGAGGGGGATCACAGGGGGGACACGTTTCTTATATTACTGTAGGGGCAAGAGAGAGAGGTGCGAGCACACATTTTATTTCTCTTTTTCTCTCATATCCAGTTACGTTTCGTATATCTAAGACTCAGTGTTTTTTTTTATACTACGTCGGGTGGCAGACAAGCATACGGCCCGCCTGATGTGAAGCGGTTACCGTATCCGTATTAACGCTCGCAACATAATATATCATTTGCGCGCCGCCACCCCCGCTGCCAACGTAGCATCTCCTTCTTTTCTGGTGACCTCACTCACTCGCAGGAACACAACAACCCTCAAGGGAATTGTTATTTGGCTGCGGTATTCTTTGAGGTGGAGGTACATTCCCCAGTCGGGTAGCTTACAATTACGCTCCCTACCTCTCTTTTCGCCAGAGCTTCATTTGACAGTCAGCAGGGTGCACCATGTGCAGGTGAAGTTGGTTCAAAGATGTTGATAAACCACTTACACCCCAAAAGTGTAGGCGTATTGCGAAAAAATATTAATTTATCAATAAAAACTATGGGTTTCTATAAATTTATATATTTGTAAAAAATAGGTTGTAATATTTGACGAGCTCGGTGGTCGAAGGTTAGCAATGGCCACTTTGACTCCGAGCTCGCGGGTTCGAATCCCGCACAAGACAAACATTTGTGTGCATGAACATGTTTGTTTGTCTTGGTCTGGGTGTTTTCTATGTATTATAAGTATGTATTTACAAAAAAAAAAGTATTAAAAAAAGTATTTGTTGTCTAGTACCCATAACACAAGCTTCCCTTACTTTGGGGCTAGATGGCGTTGTGTAAATTGTCCAGAAATATTTATTTATTTCATTTAAATAATTACTAAAATAACTAAAATATTTTTTCTGAATTTGTGCGCTGATTAAATAATAATAATAAATATTAATTCACTATGTGTACATACGAATATACATAAAATTGTTACTAATATCCTGCTATAGATAAATGGACTTAGGGACTTCTAGAACTTGAACATCCAAATGTAAATAATAACACAATAAATACATTACCTTCATCCGTTACGATCTCTTCCTTAGGTTTAATTGAATGATCTATAAGCATTTCGAAATCGTCAACAGCAGATTCTGTTATTTCAGAATCGGATACAGCAGATTCTGGTTCAGTTTTAATTGGATCGATTTCGGAATCATACACTGCAGATTCTTCATTCTTAATTGTACTGTCTGTGATATTTACAGCGGATTTCTCTAGCCGAAATCTAGATCTGGCTGGACGGTATGATCTGTCTGTTGGTGGCATCTGGAAAGTAAATTTTTGATGTGAAAAGTCTTTGAAATCACTCCAATACATACGGGTACCAGGGGTCGAACCAGGGACCCTACCAGCTTTTTTTTTTTTTTTTTTTTTTTTTTTTTTTTTTTTTTTTTTTTTATACTACTTCGGGTGGCAGACAAGCATACGGCCCGCCTGATGTGAAGCGGTTGCCGTAGCCATATTAACGCTAGCAAAATATCGCTCGCGCGCCGCCACGCCCGCTGCCAACGCAGCATCTCCTTCCTTTCTGTGGACCTCACTCACTCGCAGGAACACAACAACCCTCAAGGGAATTGTTATTTGGCTGCGGTATTCTGTGAGGTGGAGGTACATTCCCCAGTCGGGTAGCTTACAACTACGCTCCCTACCTCTCGTTTCGCCAGAGCTTCGTTTGTCAGTCAGCAGGGTGCACCGCGTGCAGGTGAAGTTGGCTTTGGTTCAAAGGTGTTGATGAACCACTTACACCCCAAAAAGTGAGTAAAGACAGTCAAAATGTATTTACAACTAAGATATTAAATAAATATTCCTGAGGAGTATGGTAACTAACATTGTGACACGAGAATTTTATATATTAGAAAGATATATAGCCAATTATATTTAAAACACTTGCCGTTTGTTGGAGAAAAGCTAAACTCTCTTCAGTTTGTCGCTGAAACATCTGTATTTTCTTCATCATGTGATGGCAGTTGTAGCAGACCACCATTTCTGATAACTCCACCTGTAATTCAGGAGAACAGGAATGGTTAGACCAGCGGGTAAGGGGCCATCCATAAATTACCACCACTAAGTACCAAAAAGGGGGAACACTAGGTACCAAAAAGTAGACCACTAGGTACCAAAAAGTGATACCACTAGGTACCAAAAAGAGGAACTACTAGGTATCAAAAAGGGGGACCACCAGGTACCAAAAAGGGATACCACTAGGTACCAAAAAGGGGGACTACCAGGTACCAAAAAGGGATACCACTAGGTACTAAAAAGGAGGACTACCAGGTACCAAAAAGGGATACCACTAGGTACCAAAAAGGGGGACTACCAGGTACCAAAAAGGGATACCACTAGGTACCAAAAAGGGGGACCAACAGGTACCAAAAAAGGGGACCACTAGGTACCAAACAGGGGGACCACTACATACCAAAAAGAGGGACCACTAGGTACCAAAAAACGGCCATCCATAATTACGTCACACGAATTTCATAAATTTTTTACCCCTCCCTCCCTGTCCTTGTCACAGCTGGTCACATTTGTGAGACTCCCCTCCTCCCTGGTGTGACGTCACATATTTTGCAAGTTTACATCTAGAGTTGCGAATGATGAGTTTTTAGTTAATAGTTCAAAGTTTGTGTTTTAACTCTTAGATTATAATAGATTTTGAAATGTTACATCACAACAACAACACCCCTACAACCCTCTTGTCACACAATATCACACTTCGTCGATCCCCTCCCTCCCCCTTAACGTGTGATGTAATTTATGGATGGCCCCTCTACCTGGAAGCCCTCCGTATCAGAAGGTCAAATAAGCAAAATGACCATGATGCATTGACGTCATGAAAGTAAAACAACCTACTAGTAAAACGTCTGAAATCTAAAATAGTCATACTAGGAAAATGTCTGAAATTAAAAACGTCATGTGAGACAAAAGTACTCGGCTATGCATTATTGTACATTCAAGTGCATTTTATAAATTGCTGCATTGTTTTCCTTATTATAATAAAACCGGCCAAGTGCGAGTCGGACTCGCGCACGAAGGGTACCATACCATTATCTATAATTTATAAAAAATCACTTTGTTGTATGGGAGCCCCCTTGAATATTTGTTTTATTTTTATTTAATTATTTATTTTTAAAGTGAATATATAAATAAATATTATGTGAGTATTTCAAGCGTCTACATATTGCCATTATCAATTGCGAGCAAAAACGAGCAAATAAATTACGTTTGTTGTATGGGAGCCCCCTTAAATATTTATTTTATTCTGATTTTTAGTATTTGTTGTTATAGCGGCAACTGAAATACATCATCTGTGAAAATTTCAACTGTCTAACTATCACGGTTCATGAGATACAGCCTGGTGACAGACGGACGGACGGACAGCGGAGCCTACTAAGGCTCCGCTGTCCGTCTGTCCCCTATTACTAAATAGGGGTTCTTTTTACCCTTTGGGTACGGAACCCTAAAAATGACTGGCTTCATTTAGTCTCTATTTTTATTATGATTTAGTACTGGCCATTATGACGTTTTTCATATATGATGCGACTGCATATCATCAGGCGGGTTAAATAGTTTTTCGTCTCCTCTATATTATAAAAATACTAGCTGACCCGGCGCACTTCATATCGTCTTATAATAATATTTTTAGGTTCATTTTTTTTTTATTATAAACTATCCTATATCTCAAGTTGGATCAAACTACACACACTGTGCAAAATTTATTAAACTCGGTTCAGTAGTTTAGGATTCCATCGCAGACAAACAATGTGACTCGAAATTTTTATAAATTAAGATGAAACAGCACATATGATGAAAGATGTTCCTATTTCATCAGGGATTGTGTTCATGCTCGTCCCGTCTATCATACATTAAAATATTCTTGGACTTTTTTTTTCTAAATACATACATGTATTACATAGAAAACACCCAGGGCAAGAACCGCAACCTCGGAGTCAAAGTGGACATGGTTATCCATTCGACCATCGGGTTCGTCGATATTATATGAAATAAAAATTTGAAAAACAAAGATATAGCCCAAAATTTACAGGACACCAGATTAAATATAAAATTTACCAAGTAAATATTAGTTACATACCTTAAAACTTTTAATAAAATCGAAAAACCCAGTGTGCGTGCATGTACTTAAATTTATTAGACCATTATTTCGCTCCAAACAACACGAGCAATACCTTTCTGGCGGTTTTATAGAAGTGTTCTGAATTTGTATGTAATTATTTGTGGAATGTACATACACATAATAGTGTTGAGACATATTTAATTAGTATTTTAAACGAATGTATTTAATTTTTATCAACAAAAACTGAAAGCGCCTCGGCTTCGGCACTGGCACACGCCACACAGTGACAGTTGACACAAAAGTCACAGAACAGTGAACACAGAAGAATACAGTGCTACAAGGATCTAAATGAACGTGAGTGACATTTGTAGGAGGGCGTTACTGTGACTTTCGGGTTGCCAATTAGGGAAAATCTCCTTAATTCAAGGCAATTTTTACATATCCTAATTAAGACATTTAAAATGCTCAATCTTAGCTGGGCAGAAGTTAATTACTTTAAATTAATTCTGTAATGAACACCATATTATAGTATTTTAGTTAAGTTTATTAACGATACGGCCTAGATAAAAAGTTAATTAAAATGATTATAGTCATTTCGTACCTATCTTGGGGTGTAAGAGGTTCATCAACATCTTTGAACCAAGGCAAATCTCACCTGTACGTGGTGCACCCTGCTGACTGACAGACGAGGCTCTGGCGAAAAGAGAGGTAGAGCAAAGCGTATATTTTAAGCTGACTGACTCGGGAAGTACCTCCTCAAATAAAAAATAAAAAATCTAACAACGATCTGTGAAATGAAGGAATGAGGAATATGTGAAATAAAAAAACAACATATACAATTTAGCTTTTATTTATATATTACATAGGATACATACATATTTATTAAAATATGGTCATCAATCATTTATCTATTTATTGTTCATTATGAACAATTATTTTGCACGAATGGAACTTAATAGAATCCACAAGGATTTATGAAGAGACACGTCTTATAAAACTCGTGAATCTTTCTTCATAAAACTCCAAGATCAAAATCATCCATTATGAGTTTATCTTTTCTTGTTTTCCTGTTCTTACCAGGTGTAACAATTTTACTGCATGATGCCTTAGCCAATGTGCCTTCTTTGACAATGTTTGATATAGTGTGTAAAGTAACACCTGAAAATAATTTAAATTCATAAATATTTACGTATAACATAATAAACCAAATAAAACTTTTTACTGTGGAACAAAGTGGGAATTTAAGGTAAACAGACATGTCTGGCAACATTTACCTGTAGCAGCAGCGACTCGCTCGTTAACCTTTTCAAAAGGAATTAATGGGCCGTTGTTTTGTTTTTCTTTTACAAAAATCTCTTTCACCTTAAACACAACCTCCCTGACACCACTTCATAAAACTTTCGGCATGATAATCGTACTATATTAACAAAATATACTTTAAAATCGCACCACAACATTCAACTGAGAAGAAATGTCAAAAGTGACGTCTTACAAGATGGCGGCTTTAGTTCCGTTTTCTGCCACGTTCATTTAGATCCTTGTAGCACTGTAGATAGAAGAATGAATGAATATGAACGAACGCAACGCATTGTACTGTTTGTCTTTATACGCATTCAGTGTTTCCACTTTTAGTAGGTTTAATAGCGATCACCTAGCGGTCGATATAGGGTCGCGTCATTTAGAAACTCGAGCCGAATCAAATCGAATTACGGAAAAATTCGATTCTTAGATATTCACTACGAAACAATGTTCGATGTGTTCGATAAGGACGTGCCCAACAAACCCGAAAGCACATTACTCGTGCGAATATCTTCATCGATACGATTCTATACGACTCGGCACGGTAGCAGAAGCGCACAGCAAATTATTAATATAGAAGTAAAAACTATAAGCGCACAATACACAAATATTGTAGCTAGTGTAACTGAGCCGTAAGTGCCGTGAGGCTTGTTCGGCTAAAGATGGCAGAGAGGGAGTGAGACTGAGCGAGAGATGAAGTTTACACTTTTGTTGAGAGGCCTAATATATGTAGGTACATAATTAAGGTATGTATCGTTTCGAAAATTAATAAAAATAGTCATTAGTTTTATAGTAACGTCGTGTGCCCAATATATTAAATCACGTCTTCCTTTTTTATGTTCGAGGATTATCTTTTTCTTATATTCTTCATCATTCATTGGCCGTGTGGTTTCCGGCATAGCCGTGTGGTTTCCGGCAGACTAGAAGAGAATCACTCCGTCTCTTCCCGTGGATGTCGTACAAGGCGACTAAGGGAAATACATTATCAAACATCGATCAGGCCTTCCCAACCCGTCTGACCAGCGTGGGGAGTGTAGGCCAAATCCTCCTTCTATCTGAGACGGATGAGAGAGGGTCGTGCTCTTGGAACATATAGTTTTGTAGTTTTAAAAAATATTAGGAAACAGAAAATTTGATACTTATAAAGAGCACTTAATGTCAAAATTATAAAGAGCTGATTGATGATGATGATATTCTTCATCACAAAATATTCGAAATAAAACTAATGGGTAGTAGAGATCGGATCATTCCTCGGTTTGATTCTACTGATTGAGATGTATAATGTATTCAACTCATAGAAATATAGTCGATTGTATTCGTTTCGGCGAAATTTTCCGATTTTGCCTCTAACATGAATATGTAAATAGCAACTTAACGTGACTTTAAAAATACAACTAAAAGTACTTCAAGTACTTGCAATAAACTAAATCCCTCATAAAATTCGCTAGGGTTTAAAAAAAAAGACGGAGAGAGAGAGAGACAATCACCACCAAAATAAACAGATAATTCCATACATAATTAAATGTCGATTATTATTTTCCATGGTAGAATTTGTTCTATTGTCTGGTAGGTTCTGGTAGATTTTTGTATTTTGTTTTAGTTCAATAGTTCATTATTGAATTTGAGATTATTCACACTCATTCGAATTTGTTTGTTTGTCGAATCAATCTTGCGATCGTATAAAATATAATTTTGTAAATGAAAAATGATTAAATAAACTTGCAAATTAACTAATTCATGTGTAATAAAATATAAATATTAACATGGAAATCAAAGAGACAGAATTGTGTTGGGGATGCCTGAGTAACAATCGTGAATTACGAATTATAAGTGCATGTACAGAAAGACAATGTTTTATACAAGTAATTAATGAAATCATGGTAAGTTGATACTGTTAATTGTTGTCACTTGATGGAACATTAACATCATAATGTTATAATAAAGCTCTTGTACTGTTTCACGTATTTATATTTAATCTTACCGACCGGTTTCGCCGCTAAGGCATTATCAAGGTAATCAGATGGTGTTTGAGTGGAAACACAAACACCATCTGAAAATGTTTTGGCACTTGGGCCCCATAGCCTCCACGTTCCTATCCCAAAAGGCTCAAATGTATATTTGCTATCCAGATTGCTATATTTGTGCCTATTGAGTGATTTAACACATTGACACCTGGCGTTATGGTCGTGATGAGTTTTACAGGGTCAGCAATGTGCATAGGCTACAGTAACTGCTTTCCATCAGGCAGGCCGTATATTTGTTTGTCATGAACACAGCAGAGTGTTGTCGTGAATATGTTATATGCACTAAAATTATCTCAAAATGGCAGCGCTTCCCCCTCCCCCGCACGCAATGTTACATAGACCATTACTTAGCGTAATATATTCTTTGATCCTTCATCTATCCAGTGGTGTGATTGAATTTTGGATGAAGATGATATGTAGCTGCAACACCAAACTGTATCCCCTGATTTTGTTATCATTTGTTTTTTTGAATTGCCTCCCTATGGAAATTTTAAAGAGGTATCAACGTTAAAAAACCTTTTATTTAACCAATTGCATGCAATAAATATTGAATCGATTAAAGTGTTTGTATAAATCCAGGTGGTTCCTGCAAATATGTCAGTGTTGCTATGCTGGGAGTGTGCAGCTCTGCTCCGGAAATTCAACAAATTCAAACAACAAATTCAGCAAACCTATGAAGTATTGTGTAGCTTTTCTAAGCAGGTTTGTGATGATTGCATATTTGGACATATTTTTAGGGTATTGTTAGATTCATGCGTTTATCGCCCTGCGTACGGGATTGACATAGTAAAAAACACAGATGCAGGAAAATTGGGGTGTCAGTGTTCATCAACATCTTTGAACCAAAGCCAACTTCACCTGCACGCACGCGGTACACCCTGCTGACTGACGAACAAAGCTCTGGCGAAAAGTGAGGTAGGGAGCGTAATTGTAAGCTACCCGACTGGGGAATGTACCTCCACCTCACAGAATACCGCAGCCAAATAACAATTCCCTTGAGAATTGTTGTGTTCTTGCGCCTGAGTGAGGTCACCAGAAAGGAAGGAGATGCTGCGTTGGCAGCGGGGGTGGCGGCGTGTGAGCGATATTTTATGTTGCGAGCGTTAATATGGCTACGATAACCGCTTCACATCAGGCGGGCCATATGCTTGTCTGCCACCTAGTATAAAAAAAATATTTATTTTACTTATTATTTACATTTTTCAGAGTATAATAACAAAGGACCAAATACCCCCAAGACTGAATATTAAAACTATTATACACGTAAGTATAGATCCAAATCCAAATAACATTAACGAAGTTGCTGAAATAAAAAAAGAAGACGCAAATGCTTCTGATCTCGATGACGATAAGTATACAAATGACTTTGATACAGAAATCAAAGTAGACGTCAGTGAAAATGACCATAAAGAAATTAAGGAAGACATTGTTGATGTAGAAATTAAAGATAATGTCAGTGAAGATGGCACAAACACCAAAGAGGTCAAAAAACGGAGGAAGGGTACAAAAAAGAGGCACAAAATTCAAGAACACCCATCAGAAATAATAGAAACAGATGTGATAAAAGAGAATATGTACAATGAAGTAGAGTTGAATGCAGCTGAAATAGCAGAAGAAAGGAGATTGGAAATGCTTAGTGATGATTATATTAATGCAATGTTCCGATGTGAAAAGTGTATTGTAACGTTTCCTAATGCTGATGATTTAAAAGATCACGTTAGGATTAAACATGAATTGGTAAATATCATTGATGTTATTAATTTAAGTTTTAATACATAATATGACGAGCTCGGTGGCGTAGAGGTCAATGACGCGGTTTCGACACCAACGCTCGTGGGTTCGATTTTCACATAGGACAAACATTTGTGTGCATGAACATGTCTGTTTGTCTTAGTCTGGGTGTTTTCTATGTATCATAAGAATGTATTTACAAAAAAAAATGTATTTACGTATGTTTGTCAGTTGTCTAGTACCCATAACACAAGCTTCGGTTACTTTGGGGCTAGATGGCGATGTGTAATTTGTCTGACAATAGACCGAATACAACATTTGAGGTGTAAGAAGTTCATCAACATGTTTGAAGCAAAGCCAACCTCACCTGCACATGGTGCACCCTGCTAACTGGCAAACGTGGCTCTGGCGAAAAGAGAGGTAGGGCATAGCATATTTTTTAAGCTGCCCAACTGGGGAAGTACCTCCACCTCATAAAATACCGTAGCCAAATAATTCCTTTGAGGGTTGTTGTGTTTCTGCGAGTGAGTGAGGACACCAGAAAGAAAAGAAGGAGTATAAGGACGCATCGGTGACGCCTTGGTGTTGATCTTAATGGGCAGCGGTGATTGCTTTCCATCAGGTGATCCACATGCTTGTTTACTGTGCTTAGAGATTTCTAGAACTAGAGCGTCCAATTGGGAAATATTTTACGACTGATTATTCCTCTAAAGGAAGTTTTTAGCTACAATTTTGACATTATTATGGTACTACTAGCGCCATCTATCATTTAATGTGATATTATCGACAGCACAGTTCAAAACTCACATGCGCTATTTGCGAACGAACATTCGCCTCAGAGATCTCGTACAACTATCACATGGGATCGCACGCTCGGCGGTACGAATGTGCCGTGTGCGCGAGCAAGTTCGCGAGCAAGCGCGGCGCCGCCAAACATTACAACACTACGCATTGCTGTGGGTAAGTTTAGCTCTTCATCATCATCATCATCATCAGGTCCATTTTAGTCTCCACTATAGGAGCATGACCCTCTCTCGTCCGTCCTAGATGGATGGAGGATTTGGCCTACACTCCCCACGCTGGCCAAACAGGTTGGGGAGGCCTGATCAATATTTGATAATGTATTTCCCTTAGTCGCCTTGTACGACATCCACGGGAAGAAACGGAGTGATTCTATTCTAGTCTGCCGGAAACCACACGGCCAAGTTTAGCTTTTTTTTTTTTTTTTTTTTTTTACGCCCCACGCGCGCGATGGACAACCTTCCGGAGGAAACTACGGGAAGGAGGTGGTGAATCCTCATGGATACCAACGTAGCATAAGGCTACGTTGATTATGTCGGACTCTTACCGACTAAACACCACCTAGGGACTGCTTTTAGCCTTGCGGGGCCTTAAAAGCTTCATCTAAGCGATCGCTCGTAGGGAACGAGCGACGCAGACACCAAGTTTAGCTAAATTACTTAATTTATATTGACGTGCCGACTGATATACCGTAAGGTCGGGGTACTTTAACCCTAGGGTGTTACTTTGTCCCAAACCGAAAAAAAATTTGAATTTCCCGCCACGCTTTTGCAGTGCGAGCTATCGAAGTATTTCGCGCTGTTATCGATAGATGGCTTTATAGTTTTGTCGGTAAAGCAGTTCAATGAATGACAGCGAATGCGCGAGTAATGTTATTACCGCCAATAATTGACATCTTTTGACATTCGTGAAACTGTTGTGTGCAAACTTTCTATTGAAACTAAGTTCTCAGGTAAGTGTAAGCTATTTTATATTATTCATCGTAACAGACATATTGTACCTTTAATAAAAGCCAATTTATAAAGAGAGTCTTTTCCTTTTATATAATATAATCGATTTTAACAGGTTACTTCAGCCCATCATAGTAAATCATTACGTTTTCCATACAAAAAAATACATGGGCCATAGAAACCACTTTCAAAATACAACTTTGGCCCAAACTTTGCAAAAAAAAAAAATACAATACATAGGTACTTTTCCTGGTTTTACTGGTTTATATGCGTCGTATGTATATAGTACTAGACATACGTTACCATTAGACAGATCTAGAACTATTAAGACGGAGATTATCAAACGAAAACCAAAAACTAGTATAATTTTGGGACAATGTACCCCGACCTTACCAGTAAGTATTAGGGTTCCGTACCCAAAGGGTAAAACGAACCCTATTACTGAGACTCCACTGTCCATCTGTTTGTCACCAGGCTGTATCTCATGAACCGTGATAGTTAGACAGTTGAAATTTTCATAGATGATGTATTTCTGTTGCCGCTATAACAACAAATTATAAAAAACAGAATAAAATAAATATGTAAGGGGGCTCCCATACAACAAACGTGATTTTTTTTTGCTCGTTTTTGCTCGATATTGATAAGGGCAATAGGCAGACGCTTGAAATATCCACAGAATATTTAAAATAAATAATTAAATTAAAATAAAACAAATATTTAAGGGGGGCTCCCATACAACAAACATGATTTTTTTTTTGCCGTTTTTATAAATAATGGTACAGAACCCTTCGTGCCCGAGTCCGACTCGCACTTGGCCGTTTTTAATAAATAGTATTATTTCTTTTCAGCCCGGAGATACCATCAAAAACTTCAGAAACACAAAGAAATGGCCATATGTACGACAGGTAAACAGAATTAATATATTGTACTTATAAATTTACGAGCTCTTATTGACGAGCTCGGTGGCGTAGCGGTCAATGACACGGCTTCGACACCAACGCTCGTGGGTTCGATTCCCACACAGGACAAACATTTGTGTGCATGAACATGTCTGTTTGTCTTGGTCTGGGTGTTTTCTATGTATCATAAGTATGTATATACAAAAAAAAATGTATTTACGTATTGTCGCGGTCCTGTCTCGAACGATCTAGAATGGAACCTTCTAGAATAGTCGCCGCATACTTCGCTGCAAGCAATAATGACCCGTATGTCTAGTGCCATAAGGTTCATAACACTATGACATGAAAATGTTCGAGATGTGTCTCGAGACATTACGATGACTTACCGAAGGGAATTACATACGAGAATATTCGAGAACCCTTGCCGGCGAATATAAATAGCGACCGCTGCGGCGCATAGGCAGTTCAGTTTGGACTTAGGAAGAGAGAACTTCGAGCGAATCTACCTGCGAGACAAGTGATAACCTACGACCTCAGCGATACTATTGGACTTCGATTTGACCTGCGATTTGGAATCTTAGTGTGAACTTCGTGTTGTGAAGACCTGCAGACCAGACCCTGCGTGAATAAATCCTTGCAAGTTGTCATTGGCGTTTTACATCCAAATCCAGAACCCTAGCTCGTAACAGTATGTTTATCTGTTGTCTAGTACCCATAACACAAGCTTCGCTTACTTTGGGGCTAGATGGCGCTGTGTAATTTGTCTGACAATATTTATTTATTTATAAATATATCCTAAAATCAATGATATTATAAATACTATAGTTATGGCATACCCATACTAAATAGCGTCATAAAACGGTTCCTTTCGCCTGGGAGAGAGAGTATCGCTATCCCTATCACTTCGGAGCTTTAATATACTTGCTATCTCTTTCCCTCGCTGAGTGCGTATTTGCGCAATGAAAAATATGAAATTAACCTAAAATACGCGTTAACATTAAATATTATTGTGTACTTTAGTGTGATAATATCACATATTATGTGATCCCTTGCGCTTTTTTTTTTATACTACGTCGGGTGGCTGACAAGCATACGGCCCGCTTGATGTGAAGCGGTTACCTTAATCATATTCACGCTCGCAACATAAAATATCGCTCACGCGCCGCCACCCCCGCTGCCAACGCAGCGTCTCCTTTTCTGGTGACCTCACTCACTCGCAGGAACACAACAAAACTCAAGGGAATTGTTATTTGGCTGCGGTATTCTGTGAGGTGGAGGTACTTTCCCCAGTCGGGTAGCTTACAATTACGCTCCCTACTTCTCTTTAAAATTTTATTTACTTTCTGCATTTCAGCATCATCCCATAATCATCCCACAGTTGGGATACGTGTCATCCCCAATCTAAAGGGTTTAGAGCGTACTCCACCACCCTGCTCAACTGCGTGTTGGCGGAGGCCAGAGTTTTCACGCCGCCTAAAGACCACTGACTTGGCTTAACGACTGTCATTTCATGAAAACAGCCGGGACCGACGGCTTAACGTGCCCTCCGAAGCACGGAGCAGCTCGAGTTAACAATGACCAAAAAAAGGAGAGACAAATTAAATGCAAAGATCGAGCACTTAAATAATTTAAATGCAAAGGTCGCGTATCCAGGACGGTAAAACTATTAATAAAAAAGTTATAATAACTCAATTTTTTTTTCGTTACAGCATATACCAATAATAATAAATAATTTAAATGCAAAGGTCGCGTATCCAGGACGGTAAAACTATCAATAAAAAAGTTAGAATAACTAAATATTTTTTTTCGTTACAGCATAAACCAAGCAACATTCCCCTGTGATTATTGTGAAAAGTCATTTAAATGGAAAACATCGCTGCGCAAACACGCCGAGACGCACAAAATTGAGACGGGGCAGAAGAGGAAGCCATATTGCGACCCGTGCAGGTGAGAGAGAGATAGCTATAGTATAGTATAGCATATATTTTGGGGTGTAAGTTGCTCATCAACATCTCTGAACCAAAGCCAACTTCACCTGCACGTGGTGCACCCTGCTGATTGACCAACGAAGCTCTGGCGAAAAGAGAGGTAGAGAGCGTAATTGTAAGTTGCCTCACAGAATACCGCAGATAAATAACAATTCCCTTGAGGGTTGTTGTGTTCCTGCGAGTGAGTGAGGTCATCAGAAAGGAAGGAAGAAGACGTTGCGTTGCAGCGGGGGTGGCGGTGCGCGAGCGATATTTTATGTTGCGAGCGTTAATATGGCTACGGTAACTGCGTCACATCAGGCGGAACGTATGCTTGTCTGACACTCGACGTAGTATAAAAAAAAAAACCGGACAAGTGCGAGTCGGACTCGCCCACCGAGGGTTCCGTAGGTACGTAGTATCATTATTAAATTTGATATTTTTCATTATAAATAAGAAATAATGAGTCGAAAAAAACAAATAAAATATATTTTGCAATGTGTACATCAAGCCCTTTCATATGATACCCCATTTGAACTAGTAGTTTCAATTTGAAATTTCGACACCCTATAAAAAATATAGACCCCCTATTTTTTAAGATCTATTTACAAATGTATAGTTTTGAGATTTATTCCTGTACTTGTAGTCTATAACGATGTTACTTGCCAAATTTCATAGTTCTAGGTCAACGGGAAGTACCCTATAGGTTTTGATTCCCTTGAGTGTGTCGAAATATGCGTTTTTTGCTGAATAAACGGCCGTAACTTTTTTCTACGTAAACTTAGCAGTTTGATTTTTTTTTAGCTTCATGGGACCGTAGACCTGAGTATACAGTTCAAATTTCAGCTTGATACCTCCACGCATTCTCGACATAGAAATTCTTGACAGACAGACAGACAGACAGACAGACAGACAGACAGACAGACAGACAGACAGACAGACGGACAACAAAGTGATCTTATAAGGGTTCCGTTTTTCCTTTTGAGGTTCGGAACCCTAAAAAATAGCAACCATAGACCTGTTTCGTTACGCACTGCTCGTATACATGCGTAGGTATTAAGTAAGCGCTTTGTAGCTAATTTGTACTATCGTGATATTCGTCTATGGCCCATCTAGATATAGAATGTCAACGACTAACTTAAAACAAGTGCCCATCAACGACTAAGTCGCTATGATATCGCAACGTTTAAAACATTGTGTGCAACACGTAAAATATCCAAAAAGCAAAATGTACAATATTGCAAAATGATCAAAACGCAAAACGTTCAGAACGTATTGGAATTATTAAAGTATTGGATTCTTCAAGAAAGGCATAAAATATTTTTTTTTATTCTACGTCGGGTGACAGACAAGCATACGGCCCGCCTGATGTGAAGCGGTTACTGTAGCCATATTAACGCTCGCAACGTAAAATAACGCTCCCGCGCCGCCACCCCCGCTGCCAACGCTGGTCATTCACTCGCGGGAACACAACAACCCTCAAGGGAATTGTTATTAGGCTGCGGTATTCTGTGAGGTGGAGGTACATTCTCCAGTCGGGTAGTTACAATTACGCTCCCTACCTCTCTTTTCGCCAGAGCTTCGTTTGTCAGTCAGCAGGGTGCACCGCGTGCAGGTGAAGTTGGCTTTGTTTCAAAGATGTTGACGAACTACTTACACCCCAAAAAATCAGGGTACGTTGCCGACGAGGGCTATTATAATATCATTTGAATAATGCTTGTGAGCTTGGGGGGTTTTAAATAAATATTTTTATTATTTTTTGAAAAATGGAAAAATTCGCCTGCCCCCCCTAGGATCCCACCTAGGGGGGGCAGGCGAATTTTTCCATTTTTCAAAAAATATTTATCTGGCAAGTTGGCCAAGACAACTATTTAAATAATAATAAATATTTTTATTATTTAACATAAGTTTTGTGCATTGAACACCAAACCAAACCCTCCACTGTTACTGTGCTGTATATTACCTATGGTGACAGAGCGCTATGGGCCTGAACCATAAACAAAGGTTTTTTTTTCTATCGTTCCAGTTTATCGTTTACAACAACTTCAAACCTGCAGAAACACGTGAAGACAAGTTCAAAACACCAAATACAATTGAAATTAAGGTAATTATAATAGGATACTAGTTAATGTAACATCGAATAAATACACTGCAAACCTAACCTAACCTATTTTGTACATCAAAAAATAGATCATCATCAGGTCCATTTTAGTCTCCACTACAGGAGCACGACCCTCTCTCGTCCGTCCTAGACGAAAGGAGGATTTGGCCTACACTCCGCACGCTGGCCAGACGGGTTGGGGAGGCCTGATCGATGTATTATAATGTATTTCCCTTAGTCGCCTTGTACGACATCCACGGGAAGGACGGAGTGATTTTTTTGTTTTTTTTATACTACGTCGTGTGGCAGACAAGCATGCGGCCCGCCCGCTCGCGCGCCGCCACCCTTGCTGCCAACGCAGCATCTCCTTCCTTTCTGGGTGACCTCACTCACTCGCAGGAACACAACAACCCTCAAGGGAATTGTTATTTGGCTGCGGTATTCTGTGAGGTGGAAGTACATTCCCCAGTCGGGTAGCTTACAATTACGCTCCCTACCTCTCTTATCGCCAGAGCTTCGTTTGTCAGTCAGCAGGGTGCACCGCGTGCAGGTGAAGTTGGCTTTGGTTCAAAGATGTTGATGAACCACGTACACCCCAAAAATTTCTATTCTATTCTAAAAAAGATTCTATTCTAGTCTGCCGGAAACCGCACGGCGGATGATGACGAATATTTTTCTATGTTTCCTTTCGCAGAAAAGTGCAAGGTTCCCAAGAGGACGTGTCGAAAAGCATCGAGCAAATAAAACGTGCTGTGACCCGCTCCAAACAGTTCTACCCATGCGCGCTCTGCGAGAAGAAGTTCCAGTGGCGCGGGAACCTGGCGAGGCATCTGCACTCGCATGCAACCAGGTTTGAATATATTTTTACCCGGTGATGGTGGACCCCGGTGGTCGAATGGCTAACAAAAGCTACTTAGACTCCGAGGTCGCGGGTTTGATCCCCGCACAAGACAAATTTGTTGCGTGCATGAACATGTCTGTTTATCTTGGTCTTGGTGTTTTCTATGTACTATATGTTTACAAAAAAATGTATTTAAGTACATTTATCAGTTGTCTAGTACCCATAACACAAGCTTTGCGCTTAATTTGGGACTAGATGGCGCTGTGTAAATAGTCAAAAAATGTTTATTTATTTTATTTATTTTTTTGGTGTGTAAGTGGTTCATCAAGATCTTTGAACCAAAGCCAACTTCACCTGCGCGTGGTGCACCCTGCTGACTGACAAACGAAGCTCTGGCGAAAAGAGAGGTAGGGAGCGTAATTGTAAGCTACCCGACTGGGGAATGTACCTCCACCTCACAGAATACCGCAGACAAATAACAATTCCCTTGAGGGTTGTTGTGTTCCTGCGAGTGAGTGAGGTCACCAGAAAGAAAAGAAGGAGATGCTGCGTTGGCAGCGGGGGTGGCGGCGCGCGAGCAATATTTTATGTCGCAAGCGTTAATATGGCTACGGAAACCGCTTCACATCAGGCGGGCCGTATGCTTGTCTGCCACCCGACGTAGTATAAAAAAAATATATATATAATATTAGTTATCTAGTACCCATAGTACAAACTTTGATTAGTTTGGGACTAGATGGCAGTGTGTAATTCGCCCAAGAATATTTAAATTATAATGCCAAACACGCCCATCGGCGTCCCTAAAATCTTTATTCACATGCCAAACACGCCCATCGGCGTCTAGATTTTGTATTCAATGTCTAGAGTATGTGTGGCAGCATAGGGTCTGTTCGCACAGACCGGCTCGGAAAGGAGCGCAGATTTTGGTGGCGTTTAAAATAGAGTTTTAAATATATTGACATGCTACAATAAATTATTATAATTATAGACATAACAAAATGAATTGGACAATTTAATTTATATTTCATTTTTATTCCTATTTTTGACATTGCTATTTTATTTGACATATTACTTATTGAATTGACACTATTTTATTGTAATTTTGATAATAATTTTTGACATGTTAAATAATTAATTCTTACTTACTAATAATAATGTTTTATATGGATACTCAAATCTGAAATAAATGAATATTTAATTTAATTTAATTTAATTTAAATCATTGGTATAAGGTTTATTTTTTAAATTCACGTCTTTTGTTATATGAGAATGCACGAGAGCCGATGTGGCCGGCAATGAATGAATGAATGAGTTGTTAACCTTATCGTTCGTATAAGTCGTCTATTCACGACGTTTGAGTACTGCAGGCCATCTCGATATATTCCATTTGAAAATTCCAAGAACTGCTTAAAAATACATCTTCAAACATTTCGATCCGATTCAGGTGCTATGCTGAGCATAGTACCTTTTATTATATGTATTTCCTAGTATGCATGTATTGTATATCTTGATATATTCATTTTTCAGAGCAAAAGGTGAACTAGTGTGCGAGCCGTGCAACAGGACATTCTCTTCGATAGCAACGTACAAACAACACATGAAAATAAGCAAGAAACACGTCAGCGAGAACGAATACAAGTGAGTAATGTTATTCATCATCATCATCATCATGTCAGCCGTTTAAAGTCCACTGCTGGACATAGGCCTCCCCTCTAGATCCCCAATAACACCAGTTGGAAGCGGCTTGCATCCAGCGCGATCCTACGGTCTTAATGAGGTCTTATCGAGTAATGTATTACCATAGTATAAATAACTGGGCGGGGCGAGCGGAACGCCTATATACGACGAAAAGTCACTCGTGGCTTAATGTGCCTTCCGAAGCACGGAAAAGCTCGAAATAAATAAACCTATCATTTGAAGAGCTCGGTGGTCGAATGGTTAGCAATGCCCACTTTGACTCCGAGGTCGCGGGTTCGATTCCCGCACAAGACTAATATTTGTGTGCATGAACATGTCTGTTTGTCTTGGTCTGGTTGTTTTCTATGTATTATATGTATGTATTTACAAAAAAATATATTTAAGTATAATATCAGTTATCTAGTACCCATAGTACAAGCTTTGCGCTTAATTTGGGAGTAGATGGCGCTGTGTAAATTGACCAGAAAAAAAAATTTTTCAGATTTATGTGCAGCGACTGCGGCAAGCGATTCGCGAACAAAATTAGACTCCGAGACCATTTGGAGTACGAGCATCTCAAAATATACAGACACACGTGTACGACGTGCCAGAAGGTGAGCACACTATTGAAGATTATGTAGATCTATTGATGTGAATACGTCTTGAAATTTGCTACCATACGGGGGTCAATGCTATCCAAAAAATCTATATATGTATATTAACGACGCGACATTTGTATGGAGTGGCCGGAGTATATAGTGTGTTATATATATTTTTTTCAGGTGTTCAAATGCCACACGTCTTTATATCTACACAAGCAAATAGTACACAAGAAGAACAACACAGAACATCTCTGCGATCAGTGCGGGAAGGCATTTCCTGTGAGTATCTTGCATAGAAAGAGAATAAACAAAAAAGAAAGTTATTGACAAATGTCACGTGATCTATCTAACGTTCGTTACGCTACGAATTACACTTGGCTAGGGGGGCAGCTCAGACACTGAACATTGGGCCAAATTGAGCTTGCAAGATTGAACTCTTTCAGTGCCGACGACTTTCGGCGTCACAAAAAACATTAATCACATGCCGAAGACGCCCATCGGCGTCACAAAAATCATTCATCACATGCCGAAGACGCCCTTCGGCGTCTAGGTTTTCTAGGCTAAATAGTATGTATGGCGGCATTAGGGTGAAGTTCTTAATACTTTTAACGTTTACAATTTCAATTTATCTATGGACTTATGGTCCGTGAGCCAGCAACAGATTTTGATGACCAATTTCCTCTCAAGCGATAACTCGGGAAATACTTTACAGAGTTGTATTATGCCGTATGGTAAACGTCAGCTGCCGCTCCGTGGGCGGGTTGGGCAGCGGCAGCATCTTAATCACGTAAAAAAAAATTGTTTTCAGTCATTTCCTCCCGACTGAAAATTTGTTAAATGATAGTTAACGCAATTATTCGAAGATAAAAAAAAGTCAGCTGGCCGTACCGTGGTGGATTATACGTCAGCTGGTCACACGACATGCAAAAAAATTATTTTCGTTCAGTGATTTCCTCTCACTTGAAAATTTGTCAGATGATAGCTTACATGCAACTTTGAATAAATAAAAACGTCAGCTGCCTCTATGTTGGTGGAAAGGTCGTCAGCTGTCGTATTTAAATAAGCGATCGGCACTCACGCCTGGGCCATGCGCCACCTTTCACTACATCAGCTGACGCCCTTACCACCAACATAGAGGCAGCTGACGTTTTTATTTATTCAAAGTTGCATGTAAGCTATCATCTGACAAATTTTCAAGTGAGAGGAAATCACTGAACGAAAAAAATTTTTTGCATGTTCGTGTGACCAGCTGACGTATTCCACCACGGTACGGCCAGCTGACTTTTTTTTACCTTCGAATAATTGCGTTAACTATCATTTAACAAATTTTCAGTCGGGAGGAAATGACTGAAAACAACATGAGAGTTCTCTATTTGGTCGGTTTGTTTACGTTGACATGATCGAATGCGAACAAAAAACTCGCAGTAAGCACTATGAAATGGCATTTCTTATATCATCATCATCAGGTCCATTTTAGTCTCCACTACAGGTGCACGACCCTCTCTCGTCCGTCCTAGACGGAAGGAGGATTTGGCCTACACTCCCCACGCTGGCCAGACGGGTTGGGGAGGCCTGATCGATATTTGATAATGTATTTCCCTTAGTCGTCTTGTACGACGTCCACGGGAAGAAACAAAGTGATTCTATTCTAGTCTGCCGGAAACCACACGGCTAATTCTTATATGTATATATATATTTCAGAATGGCGCCAAACTTCGTACACACGTATCAGCGACACACAGCTCCATAGCTCCGCACACTTGCAGCACGTGCTCCGCCCGGTTCCGGTGGCATTCTTGTCTGTCAAGACACATGCGAAGAGTACATCATCATAATAAGAAACAATAATATTTATTTCGTCCCCTGTTGAGTATCAACTCGTCCCCCCTTTTTTGGTACTTAGTGGTCCCCATTTTTGGTACCTAGTGGTCCCCCTTTTTGGTACCTAGTGGTCCCCCTTTTTGGTACCTAGTAGTCCCCCTTTTTGGTACCTAGTGGTCCCCTTTTTTGGTACCTAGTAGTCCCCCTTTTTGGTACCTAGTGGTCCCCCTTTTTGGTACCTAGTGGTCCCCCTTTTTTGTACCTAGTAGTCCCCCTTTTTCGTACCTAGTGGTCCCCCTTTTTGGTACCTAGTGGTCCCCATTTTTGGTACCTAGTAGTACCCCTTTTTGGTACCTAGTGGTCCCCATTTTTGGTACCTAGTAGTCTCCTGTTTTGATACCTAGCGGTCCCCTTTTTTGGTACCTAGTGGTCCCCCTTTTTGGTACCTAGTAGTCCCCCTTTTTGGTACCTAGTGGTCCTCGCTGTTCAATTAATGTGTTCCGAATATTTTTTTTATACAACGTCGGGTGGCAGACAAGCATACGGCGTACCTGATGTGAAGCGGTTACCATAGTCATATTAACGCTTGCCACATGAAATATCGCTCCCGTGCCGCCAGCCCCGCTGCTAACGCAGCAGCTCCTTTCTGGGGACCTTCAAGAGAATTGTTATTTGGCTGCCGTATTCTGTGTGGTCAAAGTACTTTTCCAGTCGGGCAGCTTACATATCAATAAACAGAAATATTTATTTATTATTTATAATAATCCCACTATTGGGGTACGGGTCTCCCCTTAATGTAATGTGTTTAGAGCGTACTCCACCATGCTGCTCAACTGCGGAGTTGGTGCTTGTAGATATTTCTTGAGGATTTCTCAACGCCCACCCTTCTTTTTTCCCCCCAAGTGAGATTTTGTAAGTTTCGGCTGGATCACCCCCCTCTCTCAGCCGAACACCTCTTGTAATTAATGGACATGTAAAAGGACATGTAAAAAAACTATTTTTATACAAAATATAATGTAATAATAATACCAATTGTCTTTTATAATTTATAATGTAGTATAAATATAAAGATTTTATACAAGTATTGAGTTTAATTTCACAACTACAGTATCTAAAATCGTCGTGGTCGTCAGCTCTTACTTATCCTACTGGTGGGATACCGCTGTCCCCTCAATTGACGGGGTTTAGAGCTTACTCCATCACGCTGCCCATCTGCTGGTTGGAGGAGGCCAGTGTTATCTAACGATAACAGCTGGGGCCGACGGCTTAACGTGCCATTCAAAGCACGGAGGAGCTCGAGATAATATAAACCCACCCAAGAACAGGCTACGGTGGACGTTGCTTAACTTGCGTATTCGATTATCGATGATGAGCGCGCTCTATAGTTTTTATTCCACTAAGGTGTCAAACAAGCATACCTGCCTGATGAAAGCAAATACCGTAGTCTATGGACATTGCTGACCCTGTAAAAACCTCTTCGCACCCTTTTTGAAGAACCCCATGCTGTAGTCCCCTGAGAAAACCTCGACAGGCAGTTCATTCCACAGCTTGACAGTACGCGGGAGAAAACTTCTCTGGAACCGCACGGTACGCGACCACTTAGGCTCCAATGTGTGAGGATGAATTCCCTGTCGATGGCTAGGCCCCACTGTACAATTGGTAGAACACACAAAGAGACGCAAAATCATAAATCTGTAAAAAATGGGGTGTAAGTGGTTCATCAACATCTTTGAACCAAAGCCAACTTCACCTGCACGCGGTGCACCCTGCTGACTGACAAACGAAGCTCTGGCGAAAAGAGAGATAGGGAGCGTAATTTGTAAGCTACCCGACTGGGAAATGTACCTCCACCTCACAGAATACCGCAGCCAAATAACGGTTCCCTTGAGGGTTGTTGTGTTCCTGCGAGTGAGTGAGGTCACCAGAAAGGAAGGAGATGCTGCGATGGCAGCGGGGGTGGCGGCGCGCGAGCGATTTTTTATGTTGCGAGCGTTAATATGGCTACGGTAACCGCTTCACATCAGGCGGGCCGTATGCTTGTCTACCACCCGACGTAGTATAAAAAAAAAAAAAAAAAAAAAAAAACTATCATATACAGACCGTTCACCGTAAGTTGTCCCCTGCCTTGGGAATTGGCAGCATTGCCTACGGTGTTGCCAACAATATACGTAACATTTTACCCCTCATTATCTAAACTTGTATGTACCCCACTTGTACACGACATATCAATATGTTTAACTTGCATATTTTTAAATAATATGCAGTTGTAAGACTAGGAAGGTTGTAAATGATGACACAATTTAAATTTATTATTTATTTATTTTTTTCTGACAATAATGATTTTATACAATGTATTCCAGGAGACTTGAGTTTTTGTGACGTAAAGACAGCAACATCACCTTCTTTAGATTACTCACGGTTTTCTCAGACATGCCTGAAAAAGACACATAAAATTTGTATCCTTTTATAAAATTAATATTTATATAAACACAAATACTTAAGCAAAATAGCATATCGAGGTAAATTAAATTCACTGAGATAATGTACTTTTTTATTTTAATTCTTTGTCAGTAAATTCTTATTACCCATACTAAAGACATTGTGTTTGAAGCTGGTATCCCTATTTTACTAACCTGTCATGGCGATGACGCGGGATAGCAATGATTGAGTAGAATTAACTGGGCTCGGTTCGCCTTTTCTCTATTACAAAAGGCACGCACCTTCAACAGGATCTCTCTTGCACTGCTTTTAAATGACTTTGGCGTTATTAATTGGAAAAATATTAAATAATAACACAAAAACGAACGGAACAGTTCACAATATGACAATATGTCAACAAAAGATTGACAAGCAATAGTGCCAACATCACGGCAGGGGACATCTTACGATGAACGGTCTGTACCAGCTGGCCCGACAGGCGTCGTCCTGTCTTCTTAACAGTGAGTGAATATTAAATTCGAATTGGTTTCGTGCAATCTGTCAAATGGCTGACAGTTCTGTCAAACGACAAAGTTACATTAGAAAAGTTAATATGGTCGTTCAGTTTCCATAAATTTCCTAATTTTCCGCGCAACTTTCTTATTTTTAACACACTTATTAGGTCGACCTGTATGTAACTGTGTAATGGAATCTAAGGTAACTAATTTAACCATCTTCCAAGGATCGAGCGTAATGAAAACTGGCAGCTGTATGTAGTTCTGATGACAATACAATAATATGGTACTGCCGAACTGATCTGATGATGGAGCCGGAAGATATGAACTGGAACTTCATGATGGAACATCGTATCATAGCTGTTTTTGGATTTCTTTGAAAAGTCTTGTACTGAACTTTGACCACGATTAGGTTTCAAGGTCTGATGATGAAGCCGTTAAATAGTCACTGGCATTCCACGTAGCTTTTATAAAAGCGGGTTTTTGACGTGACAACGTCTTATAAATTGGTTAGCCGGGTGACACTTCAAGAAACTGGGTCACGTTATGCGCTTACAATGAGAGCGAGTGAAAGGCGCGTGCCTTTCACTCGCTCTCATTGTAGGCGTGTCGTGGACGCGTGTCCCTTCTAAGAGCGAGAGAGACAGACATAAAAAGTGAAAGGCATGCGTCCCTTCCACTCGAAAACATTTTACCACTCAAAGTCGTTGTCACGTAAAACTTTCGCCCGTATACCGACTTTACAGGCAACCAATTTTTTTTTTAAACTATTAATTTATTTCTTTCACAAGAACCTTCTGACAGTAACAAATACAACATAAAAAGAAATAGCGAAAACGGTCCAGCCGTTACCGAGGGAAATAGGGTTCATCAACATCTTTGACCCAAAGCCAACTTCACCTGCAAGCAGCGCACCCTGCTGACTGACAAACGAAGCTCTGGCGAAGAGACGTAGGGAGCGTAATTGTAAGCTACCCGACTGGGGAATGTACCTCCACCTCACAGAATACCGCAGCCAAATAACAATTCCCTTGAGGGTTGTTGTGTTCCTGCGAGTGAGCGAGTTCCTTTCACCAGCACGGAAGGAGATGCTGCGTTTAGCAGCGGGGATGCCGGCGCGCGAGCTATACTTCATATTGCGAGCGTTACTATTTCGCATCATGCGGACCGTATGTTTGTCTGTCACCCGACGTAGTATAAAAAAAAATAGGATAGAATTAATTTTTATATAGGTATATAAATTTATAATTAAAAAAATCGCTTCTCAAAATATTTATTTAACTGATTTAGTCTTCCCAAACTTCATCTTGGAAACTGTTTGTGAACATCTTGTATAGATTAACCTGATGGTGTACAGCACACCCGCAAGACATATTCATCAACTGGCCTCCAACAGCTCGACGTTCTTCTTCTGCGGGTATATCTTGTGCACTCTCTTCCTGTGGGTGTACAGCGAGGCGCTCTGTCTAAATGTACACCCGCAAATTTCGCACGAGAGAGGCCTTTCCCCTGTGTGGATGAATTCGTGTTCGCGAAGTCCTTTTTTATCCTAAAAAAAAAGATTCTTATAGTATCATCATCAGGTCATTTTAGTCTCCACTACAGGAGCACGACCCTCTCTCGTCCGTCACAGACAGATGGAGGATTTGGCCTACACTCCCCACGCTGGCCAGACGGGTTGGGGAGGTATTTCCTTTAGTCGCCTTGTACGACATCCACGGGAAGAAACGGAGTGATTCTATTCTAGTCTGCCGGAAATACCCATACGGCCAATCTTATAGTATCAGTATTTTTAAAAAAACCGGACAAGTGCGAGTCGGACTCGCCCGCCGAGGGTTCCGTACGTAGGATCATTATAAATAATGTGTCGAAAAAAATAAATAAAATATATTTTGCAATGTGCACATCAAGCTCTTTCATATGATACCCCATTTGACTAGTAGCTTCGATTTGAAATTTCGACACCCTATAAAAAAATGTAGACCCCCGTAATTTTTTAGATTTAACTACAAATTATTGTATTGTTTTGAGATTTATTCATGTACTTGTAGTCTATAACGATGTTACTTGCCAAATTTCATAGTTCTAGGTCAACGGGAAAGTACCCTATGAGTTTTGATTTCATTGAGAATGTGTCGAAATATGCGTTTTTTTGTTGAATAAACGATCGTATCTTTTTTTTACGTAAACTTAGCAGTTTGATTTTTTTCAACTTCATGGGACCGTAGACCTGAGTATACAGTTCAAATTTCAGCTTGATACCTCCACGCATTCTCGACATAGAGGACCTTGACAGACAGACAGACGGACAACAAAGTGATCTTATAAGGGTTCAATTTTTCCTTTTGAGGTACGGATCCCTAAAAAGAAGAAATGCTTGAAGGAAACTTACCAATATGGATATTGGCAAGTAAAAGTAAACAAATGCTTGCCGATACCCATATTGGGAAATTTCTTAAATATTTGCAACTCTAGATGAAAAAAAGATCCCGACGAATTGAGAACCTCCTCCTTTTTTTGAAGTCTGTTAAAAATTGCAAAATATGTGACGTCACACTAGGGGGGGGGGGAGGGGGGTGTCTCACAAATGTGACCAGCTGTGACAAGGACGGGGGAGGGGTCAAACAATCATGAAATTCGTGTGACGTATTTTATGGATAGCCGCTAATAAGAGTAGAGGACATTTTGTGAAGTTGTCATTATGAGAAATAATAATAAATAAATAAATATTTCTGCACAATTTACACAGCGCCATCTAGTCCCAAATTAAGCGCAAAGCTTGTACTATGGGTACTAGATAACTGATATTATACTTAAATACATTTTATTTGTAAATACATACATACACATAAACATACATATTATATACATAAAATAAAAGACTTATAATACATAGAAAACAACCAGACCAAGACAAACAGACATGTTCATGCACACAAATATTTGTCTTGTGCGGGAATCGAACCCGCAACCTCGGAGTCAAACTGGCCATTGCTAACTATTCGACCACCGAGCTCGTCAATCGTCGTCGAGAAAGATTTGACGATGAAGTTTATTCACACAAAATTCCGCATAATTTCAGATTCTTACTTATTTTGCTATATGTCAAAGCGCGTGCGACTGTATGCTTGAGTGATATAAATAAAACCGGCCAAGTGCGAGTCGGACTCTCGCACGAAGGGTTCCGTACCATTATTTATAAAAGTGTCAAAAAAATCAATCACGTTTGTTGTATGGGAGTCCCCTTAAATATTTGTTTTATTTTTATTTAATTATTTATTTTTAAAGTGAATATATAACTAAATATTATGTGAGTATTTCAAGCATCTACTTATTGCCGTTGTCAATTGCGAGCAAAAACGAGCAAAAAAAATCACGTTTATTGTATGGGAGCCCCCTTAAATATTTATTTTATTCTGTTTTTTTTTGTATTTGTTGTTATAGCGGCAACGGAAATACATCATCTGTGAAAATTTCAACTGTCTAACTATCACGGTTCATGAGATACAGCCTGGTGACGGACGGACGGACAGCGGACCCTTAGTAATAGGGTTCCTTTTCACCCATTGGGTACGGAACCCTAAAAAACTCACTCTAAAAGCCTTCCCGCACTGCTGGCAGATCTTATCTCTGGCGCTCTCCTTGACTCCGTCGTGCGCTCGCCGCACGTGACGAGTTATACACCTACGTGTTGCCAGTGCCTGAAAAACAAATTTTACAGTTTCATTATAAATATTTTGACGAGCTCGGTGGTCGAATGGTTAGCAATGGCCACTTTGACCGAGGTCGCGGGTTTGTCTTGTGCGGGAATCGAACCCGCGACCTCGGAGTCAAAGTGGCCATTGCTAACCATTCGACCACCGAGCTCGAGCCAAATCTCACAACCAAGCAACAAAAAGAAGCTAATAAGATGTTGGATTTCTTTGAACGAAAGTTGAAATATCTTAGCCAGTAGCAAAATACTCCGATTCAGGTAAAAAAAGTGTTTTCCTAGTCCTCACATAGTGTTGTAAAGATGTTGAAGTAAGCGCTTAAGCGAACAAGCCCATCCTTCTCACTAAAATTGTGCTTTTATTGTAGAGTTGGCCGTGTGGTTTCCGGCAGACTAGTATAGAATCACTTCGTTTCTTCCCGTGGATGTCGTACAAGGCGACTAAGGGAAATACATTATCAAATATCGATCAAACCTCCCCAACCCGTCTGGCCAGCGTGGGGAGTGTAGGCCAAATCCTCCTTCCGTCTGGGACGGACGAGAGAGGGTCGTGCTCCTGTAGTGGAGACTAAAATCAACCTGAGGATGATGATTGTAGAGTCACCTTGCCTTTTTATTTTTGCTGGCGACCTCAGAAATTGAAAAACACTGCAATAAAGGTACCTACAATAAAGATATTTACTATAGTGCCACAAACTTGTCTGGCCCGGTGGCGGGGGCGGTGCGATCGACTTAAGTGTAGCCATTAAACGAAATGCCGCCCGTTTTAGAGGAAACATAAAAATCATTTTTTAACATTGATATACTTATTAATTGTGTTGTGTGGTGTTTCAATTAAATATAAATTGCCTTCTATTTTTTGTTGATTAGTTTTAAAAATGGACCACGTTAAGTCGCGATCATAGCTATTATATAATATTAGAGAGTTATAACATTGCACAGAAACAACTCGTTGACGATTTTTTTATTGTAAGAAATGAAATATGTGTAGAAAAAGATAATATGTATTTAAAAAAATACACCTCAATGGAATGTGCGCGGTAAGTAAATTAATTGTACCTGGCAATACTACATTCCAAGATGGCGGCTTTAGTTCTAAATTTGGCCACCGGGTCAGATAAGTTTGAAGCACTGTACAACTCACCTTACCACAGACTGGACACTTGTGTTGTGTCTTCCCCATGTGCTGGTAGTTGACGTGGTCGCGGAGCTCGCCGCTAGATCTGTACCCCTTGTCGCACATTGAACACTTGTATCTGAAAATATTAAATTAATATGTACACTAATATTATAAAACTAAAGAGTTTTTTTGTTTGAACGCGCTATTCTCAGGAACTACTCATTCGAATTGTAAAATTCTTTTTAGTGTTAGATAGCCTATTTTTCGAGGAAGAAACAGTCACAAATAACACCCAGACCTAGAACAGATATGTAACTTGATCTGTGGACTTCATTGTTCATTGCCTTTTTGGTGGTCGCCGCTGTTAATTCTGGCTACACTGGAGATGTTGTTGTTGTTGTAAAGTCTTTATCGTACAATAGAAATTACATAAACATGATGATAAAAGAGATACACGTACAACGGCGGACTTATCCCATAAGGGATCTCTACCAGTCAACCATTCAATGAGTAGATAAAAGATAACATTTTGGCGAGAACCAAGGTACAATCTGATTATCCAAATACTTGGTAACAAAATAAAAATAATTGTGTACCCCAATGTTTGAAGACCAAAGTGTTCAATCAGTGCGTCCTCCCCGCTATGACCTACGGTGCAGACAATTTGAACGCTGACCGTTGGGCTGGTTCACAGACTACAAGTCGCACAGCGACCGATGGAGAGAGAAATGCTTGGAGTTACTCTAAGGCAGTGTTTCTCAATCCGTGGGTCGCGACTCCCAGGGGGGTCGCGAAGCCAGTCTCGGGGGGTCGCCAGTAAAGAGAAAAAGGCAAGGTGTCGATACTACAAAAAAACACAATTTTAGTGAGAAAGATCGACTTATTCGATGAAGCAGTTCAACGTCTTTGTGTTGTAAAGACGTTGAAACGAAGACAACACTTTTTTTACCTGAATTATATGTACCTATTTTAAATAATAATAAATAAATAAATATTTCTGGACAATTTACACATCCATCTAGTCCCAAATTAAGCTCAAAGCTTGTGTTATTAGTACTAGACAACTGATAAATGTACTTAAATACATTTTTTTTTTTGGTAAATACATACAAAATCATTGTTACAATTTTGTCATCCTGTATTTGGTGCAATAAAGAGTAATGTATTGTATTGTATTGTACTTATAATACATAGAAAACACCCAGACCAAGACAAACAGACATGTTCATGCACACAAATATTTGTCTTGTGCGAGAATCGAACCCACGGCCTCGGAGTCAAAGTGGCCACTGCTAACCATTCGACCACCTAGCTCGTCAAATAATTTTGCTGCTGACCAAGAGATTTCAACTTTCATTCAAAGAAATCCAAAAACTTACTAGATTGTTTTTGATGCTTCGTTGTAAGATGCCGCAATAGCTTTTACTCACGTGATAAAATATCGCTAACAAATTACACATTGAGGTTTATTATCTATGACTGTCTGTCTATGGCACAAGAGGGTCTCCAGAATTTTTGCACCTGTAAAGGCGTCGCGAACTCAAAAAGATTGAAAAACACTGCTCTAACTGCTGCATATATTTTACAATCAACTTACTTTAATATAACGGCGGTGTTAGCAGCATGGGCCTGAGTATACTTCAAGTGATGATCATAGCTCGCTCGACTGACAAATCGCTTGTCACACTCCGCGCACGAGAACTGCTCCCTCGCGGAGTGTATCCTTATGTGGACCTTCAGCAGATCAGACCTGATTTGTTTGTGGCAGTGGGGACATTCTTCACGGGGAGCGGGGGCTTTGTGGAGTCTGAAAGGCATAAGGAAAAACTCAAACTAACCTTTTTAATTAATAACTGTTTCTGGACTACACTACACTTCTACGTGGAGTCTGAAAGGCATAACAAGAAATTCATAGTGGCCATTTTAATTAATAATAATAAATAAATATTTCTGGACAATATTCCCAAATTAAGCGGCCATCTAGTCCCAAATTAAGCGCAAAGCTTGTACTATGGTTACTAGACAACAGATAAATGTACTTAAATACATTTTTTTTGTAAATACATAATTATAAAATAAACTTAAGCTATAAACAATACATACAATTTAACTGACGAGACTCTAATGACGAGCTCGGTGGTCGAATGGTTAGCAATTGCCACTTTGACTCCGAGGTCGTGGGTTCGATTCCCGCACAAGACAAACATTTGTGTGCATGAACATTTCTATTTGTCTTGGTCTGGGCGTTTTCTATGTATTGTGAGGGGATCGAACCCGCGACCTCGGAGCCAATGCTAGCCATTCAACCACCGAGCTCTTCGCACACAAACATCTGTGTGCATGAACATGTCTGTTTGTCTTGGTCTGGGTGTTTTATATGTATCATAAGTATGTATTTACAAAAAAAAAAAACATTTAAGTACATTTATCAGTTGTCTAGTACCCATCGAACAAGCTTTGCGCTTAATTTGAGGCTAGATGGCGCTGTGTAAATTGCCTAGAAATAAAAAATAATTGGTTGTCTGTAAAGTCTGTTTACGGACAATAATTTTACGTGATAACGTCATAAGAAAACATCGGCCGATGGAGTGGAAGAGAGATAGACAAGCCGAATGCACAGGCCGATCGTGCCTCTCTAGGACTTGTTCCGCGCTCTCGTTTGCACGCTCGACTCAGGCGGAACGTGACATTGAGTCATGCTTTTTCGTGCATGCAGTCGGCATTCATCGATTCATAAGGCGTTATCACGACAAAAAAGTTAAAAAAACTGTACAAGGTAAAACTGTACAAGGTAAAACTGTACAAGGTAAAACTGTACAAAGTAAAACTGTACAAGGTAAAACTGTACAAAGTAAAATATACTCACTGCTCATGCCGATTGAGATTATTTTTGAACGCAAACTTCTTCCCGCAAGTGTGACACGCGTGGCCTTCCTTATGATACCGCTGTACGTGCTTCCATCGCTTGTTTTTGGTACTAGAAAAAAATTGAGACGTTGACGCTCGAAATACCTTTAGTGGAGCGAGCGGAAAAGTCAATCTTGGAAATGAATACGCTCCAAAACCACTGAACGGATTTCGATGAAACTTGTCACAATTAAAGACATCGACATGCTTGAGGTTTTTGTCGATAAAAAATTGAGATCGATCGTGTCCTTGAGGAACGATCATCAAATACATTTTCCATTGAAATCAATGGAAAACATACACTCAGCGAATCTACTCGCTCCACTCAATCTCGATTTCCGCCCCGTTGAAGCCGGGAAAACGTTCGCAACATGATATATCGCTCGTACGCTGCCACTTCCAGGCAGCAACCCACCCTCAAGGGAGTTGTTATCTGGCTGCGGTATTCTGTGAGGTGGAGGTACTTCCCCAGTCGGACAGCTTAAAAAATAATATGTCCTACCTCTCTTTTCGCCAGATAAGATTAAGCGGTATACCGATGACGAGCTCGGTGGTCGAATGGTTAGGAATGGCCACTTTGACTACGAGGTCGCGGGTTCGATTCCCGCACAAGACAAACTTTTGTGTGCATGAACATGTCTGTTTGTCTTGGTCTGGGTATTTTCTATGTATTATAAGTATGTATTTACAAAAAAAAAAAGTATTTAAGTACATTTATCAGTTGTCTAGTACCCATAACACAAGCTTTGCGCTTAATTTGGGACTGGATGGCGCTGTGTAAATTGTCCAGAAATATTTATTTACTTATTTATTTATACCGCGTAATTTTAAGCTGCCGGATTGGGGAAGCTCCCAGTCGACAAACTTTAAATTGCGCTATGCCCTACCTCTCTTTCGCCAGAGCCTCGTTAGTATATCATCAGGGTGCACCACATGCTGAAATTTGCCACCCCAAGCTAAAATTCTGAAAGACAATTATCTAACTTAATTTGTTCAACTTACTCGAAACACTTATTGCATTCAGGACATAAATACCCAATAGGAGTATGGCCAGTCATAGGAGGCGCCCGTCGTCGGTTCGAACCTGGTTTTTGTAATTTTGATTTGAAATTCTGTGAACAAAATTAAAAGTCAGCGATTCCATCGTACGTACGTACATCATCATCATCATCAGGTCATTTTAGTCTGCACTACAGGAGCACAACCCTCTCTCGTCCGTCCCAGACAGAAGGAG
Source organism: Hypsopygia costalis (assembly GCA_937001555.2). Classification (NCBI taxonomy): domain Eukaryota; kingdom Metazoa; phylum Arthropoda; class Insecta; order Lepidoptera; family Pyralidae; genus Hypsopygia; species Hypsopygia costalis. The sequence goes on from OW443355.2 coordinate 6,634,856, forward strand.
GATTTGGCCTACACTCCCCACGCTGGCCAGACGGGTTGGGGAGGAAAGAAAATCAGCCCTAAAAAAAATTTTTGTACATAAGACCTTACAGATTCCAATGAGACCAGCTTCATATACACAAGTTTATGAAGCTGGTCTCATTGGAACGTACGTACGCGGCGCAGTAATGTATACATGACACTAGCTGGGCCTGCGATTTCGTCTACGTGGACTTAGACTTGTTTTTAGGGTTCCGAACCCAAATGGCATAAAACGAAACCCTTATGAATTCGTCATGTCTGTCTGTCTGCCTGTCCGTCCGTATGTCACAGCCACTTTTTTCCGAAACTATAAGAACTATACTGTTGAAACTTGGTAAGTAGATGTATTCTGAAAACCGCATTAAGATTTTCACACAAAAATAATAAAAAACCAAACCATACGTGTGGGGTTCCACCGTCTAACAGAATTGCATGGGTTTTCTTCTTGAAATTGAATTTGTCCGAAATTGCCCTAACAGACTCGGGAAGCGCGTTCCAGAGGCGTGAAGCTTGTAATGTGAAGGAGTCAGACATAAATAATAATAATAATCATTTATTTCAGACCATTTTGCAGTGTAAACACAACAAGTCCATATAACAAATACCTTAAACTAAAATATATATTTATATAAATCTATAATTAAACGCGCATAGTCGGCACTGTCACCTTACTCCGGACGATGTCCTGTAACCGACCACGAAAGCGTCGGAACAAAACACCTTTCGGCCAGAACTCCTCCTTTGTGAAGGTCGACAAATGTTCTGTTGGAACCCTCACCACGAAGGAATTGAAGTTCACTCGGTGGCGCGATTCCAACCTTTCGACTCTACAATTGAAGTTGGTCTTCACTCGGATGTACTCTACAATCTCCTCGTCCTTTGTAGAGTAATGCAGGCGGGACACATACAGCAACGTCGTCAGCACGGCCGGACGCAGCAGGTGTTTGGGTCCTGTCGGTGCGGTGCCGCACTTGTTGCGGCTGGTGGGCTTCTTTCTTCTTTCCACTTTTATGAAGCCCTCGGGGTCGCACTGGTCCTTTCGTGAGCCCTGGAGCGCATTTATACAAGGCTTGTGAGGACTTCGTTTCTCCCTTTGTGTTGTGAGCCGCTTAGGTGGCTTAGCGGCGGCGGCGGCGTAAGCACGATCGGGAGTAGTCGTGCCGATTGTTGACCTTTCCGACGGCGGGGCCGAAGTACGGGGTGCGGGACGCGGTGTCACCGGCGAAGTGACGGCCGACGCAAAACTGCTGACAGCCGCAGGTTGCGCCTCGTGTCGTGCATCCACATCAGAGACCTCGTGTGACCTACTTTCCAAGCCAGCGCCGCGCAACGAAAATAATTCGGTACGTAGCTGGCTAATAGTAGATTCGGAGGCCTCTAATCTACCTTTCACTTCCTCCAGGCTCGTCTTCAGGGTCCTAATGTCCTTCAGCAACCTAGTGACGTCTACGTGTTCGAAGTCCACAGCTGGAAGTTTATTCAGCTGCTTCGCCACGAAGGTGGGCACGTCGTCCGGATCTGTCTCCTTGAGAAGTCTTGGACACTCCTCTCGGTTCCATCTCTCCTTCGAGACGGCATCTGCGCGGTCTTACCGAGCTCTTCAAATAGCAGCTTCTTGCCACTACTAATGTCTTCTTCGCTGAAGTTCGACTTGCAGATCTGCATAATGCTAACCTCATCGAATGTGTCGATGGCATATTGGATGTACGCCAATAACTCGTTAGCTATGAGTTTTTCGGAACTCATAGCCATTTTTTAACGCGTCACGGCAATGCCGCGCGAGTCGCGAATTAATTATAATTCGTTACTGTGCAGGCTAGTGGGGCGCGTGCGGTTTAGAGCGCATACTGCACTGCACTGAATATAAAGCCAGAGTGGTAAAGTGGAATAGAAAGTAGACGTGTATTGTCAGAACGTAGTTGGAGACTATGAGAATCACAAAGATTTTAAGTAATCTGGATTAGTTAAAATTGAGTGAAGTACACAAAGCAACCTCTGCTGCCTGCGCTGACGATTATCTATCTAATATTATTAGGTTGGGGAAAAAGTCTTTTCGTATTTTATATGAAAATTCAAAACATTTTTTACTAAAGTTTATTTACATTTAACTAAAGTATGTAGGTGCCATTTTGTTCGATAACTTTTTGCCATCTTGTAGGTAGAGACATGATCCCATTACTATAGAAATTTTGGGACTTCTGTTCAAAAAACCACGACAAGTGGTTTTGGCAGTCTTCTCGTGATGTTAACCTGACATTGCCTAAGGAATTCTGAAGAGACCGAAACAGGTGGAAATCAGAAGGTGCAAGGTCAGGACTACACGGCGGATGCATTAACACCTTCCAGTCAAACTCTCTTAATTTTTGCTGAGTGGCTAAAGATGTGTGAGGTCTAGCGTTATCATGATGAAAAATCACACTCCTTCTGTTAATTAATTCCGGCCGCTTTCTCTCAACTTTTTGCTTTAATCTCATCAGTTGTTCGCAGTAGAGTTCAGAATCGATAGTCCTGCCTGGCGGTAACAGCTCATAATGAATAATGCCCTTCCAATCCCACCATACACACAGCATCACCTTATTGCGGGTTAACCCGGGTTTTGCCAGAGTCTGTGAAGCCTGACCGGCCTTTGACCACGACCTTTTTCGCACGTTCTTGTCGTACGTGATCCACTTTTCATCACCAGTTATAAGCTTTTTCAAAAACGGTTCGCTTTCATTACGTCGTAGTAAAGAATCGCAAATGAGTACACGGTTCATTAAGTTTCTTTCAGTGAGATCGTGAGGCACCCAAATATCGAGCTTTTTAGTGTACCCAGCTTTTTTCAAATGCGCCAAAACTGTTTTGTGGTCAATTCCTAATTCTTCAGCTACGTCGTAACTACTGATATGCTGATCTTGCTCCACTTTTTCAAAAATGGCATCCATTTTATCCGTAACAGGGCGACCAGAGCGACGTGCATCTTTCACATCAAAATTTCCTGATTGAAAACGCTTAAACCAAATTTGTGCTACTCTCACAGACACTGCACTAGATCCATAAACGTCACAAATTTTTTTCGCAGCTTGCGTTGCATTTTTACTTTTTTTGTAGTAAAATTTTAAAATGAATCGAATTTCTTCATTAGATTCACTCATCTTGACAGTAAAAAAAACAAATGAAAATCACACATTTACCTAATTTGAATTTGGAATTATCTTTTTTAAAATTTAAACTTTTTAAAGATATCAAAACCTGCCAGATACAAATGGTATAACCAAAGAGATTTTATTACAAATTCATACATACTAAAATGCGAAAAGACTTTTTCCCCTACCTATTATTAAAACTCACGTGATATTAAATTAATTATATAAATTAAACGGGTCACTCACGTCCAACCAACAAAGGGTGGACGTGTCTGGACATTCGCCCTGATGAAGGTCTCCTTTTGAGATCGAAACTAGTCGGCTTTCCCGACAAAAAGACGTGAGTGACCCGTTTAATTTATTTGATTATCTATCTATCTAAATTCCAACTAGCCGGGGGAGGTGACATTTTAATTTTCAAAACTATATATATATATATATATTTATAAAAAACTTACTTTACTATGTAACGCAACGTTGTGTTCATCCAACTCAATTTGACTGTTAAATATATCGGCACAAGATTCACATTTGAATGGTACTTCAACTAAATTTGCCATCAGCTGCCTTCTTTTTCTCCTTTTGAGTAACCTTTCGAGTATTGCTTCATTATATACTACATTTTTAACCTTATTACTATTAGCAGAGAATCCATTTTTCAATTCTTTCTTTTTCTTTTTTTTGATTTTCACTTTAGGTTTTAACTGAAACGAAATTATTTAAAAATTGATTGTATTATAACTTTTTTTTATGTGGGAGTTTGCCCCCCGCCCCCCCAAATGGATCACCTAATGGAAAGCAATCACCACTGTCCATGGAGATCAGCAACACCAAGGGGTTACCGATCCGTTGCCAGCCTATAATCCTTCTTTCTTTCTTTCTGGTGACTGTATTCTGTGAGGTGGATGTACAGTCCCCAGTCGGGTAGCTTACAATTACGCTCCCTACCTCTCTTTTCGCCTCGAGCTTCGTTTGTCAGTCAGCAGGGTGCACCACGTGCTGGTGGTTGGCTTTGGTTCAAAGTTTACACTTACACCCCAAAATTGTCCCAATTATTTTACTTTCAAAAGTTTAAAATTCCACTTTTAATCTAAATTAATCTGGCAACCCTGATATAAGGAGTTGCCTGGTTAAGGTTACCAGTTACCTCCACCAGTACCAATAGTTTTAATTTGCCATATTGCTGTTTCTCACATTTAAGAGGGAAAGTCAAATTCCAAAAGCTTCTTACTCCTACTAATTTCTTCATATTAAATTCGTTGTGAGTTCCAAGGCCGCCGTAGTTTTACCCCTTCACTGTTCATTGCCTTTTTTGGCGGTCGCCGCTGTTAATCCTGGCTACACAGGAGACACAGAGGTGGGAATGTGTGGTGGGCCTCCGTCAAGTAACAGTTACCTCTTCAGTCTCCTTTCTCAACTCCTCTCCATCAGATATAAAGTTATTATGCAGTTCAGACAACGCCACGTCGTCCAGATCATCCTCAGTCTTGATCTCTGAAACTGGGCCGCAGTCGATGAAGTTGTCTAACGAATCATCAGAGATGACTTCATCGTAGTCTTGTTTAGTTGATGTTGACAGATGAGAGAGACATGCGGTTAGGAGGTTTACCTGAAAACAATTAAGATAATTGTTCGACTAAAGAGTAGTTGCCAGCAACGAAAAGAAGAAGAATGAAGGTTAAGAAATAGTAACTGATTGGCTAATCTTTTTTTAGGATTGAAAAGGCATAGGCATAGGCTGAGCGTCCATAGGCTGCGATGACTGCTTAGCATCAGGCAGGTCGTATGCTTTTTTTTTGCCACCGTATTTATTTATATGACTAAGGTGGCAAAAAAAAGCATACGACCTGCCATTTTGTTTGAGAGAGTATTTTTTCTAAATAAAACCGAATACCTGAGCTGTTTCCGAGAAATGACCAAATCTTTGGTGCGATAATCGACAACTATGCGGATGGAAGCTATTATAATTATATGCCATTAAAGACATTCCTTTTTTCTTTATACTACGTCGGGTGGCAGACAAGCATACGGCCCGCCTGATGTGAAGCGGTTACCGTAGCCATATTAACGTTCGCAACATAAAATATCGCTCGCGCGCCGCCACCCCCGCTGCCATCGCAGCATCTCCTTCCTTTCTGGTGACCTCACTCACTCGCAGGAACACAACAGCCCTCAAGGGAACCGTTATTTGGCTGCAGTATTCTGTGAGGTGGAGGTACATAAACGTTTCCTTCATTGGGATATGTACAAATACCAAATTTAAATCAAATCAGTACTGTATAATTTCTCAAAATAAATAAATAAATATTCCTGGACAAATTACACACTGCCATCTAGTCCCAAACTAAGCAAACCTTGTACTATACATACTAGATAACTGATATTATACTTAAATACATTTTTTTTTTGTAAATATATACATATAATACATAGAAAACAAACAGACATGTTCATGCATACAAATATCTGTCTTTTGCGGGAATCAAACCCGCGACCTCCGAGTCAAAGTGGCTATTGCTAACCATTTGACCGCCGAGCTCGTCAATTAATTAAAACATAACTTTGGCAATGCGCATGTGATGCTTCTGGTGTTACAGGCGTCCATTGGCTACGGTAACTGCTTTCCATCAGGCGGGGCGTATGCCTGTTTGTCACCTTCGTGGTATAAAAAAAAACATAATTTAAATCTGCACCAACATCAGTCCGCCCTTCGGTGATATCCGTAAGTACTTTCTGCACGGAGCACGCCTGGGTCCTGAACTTTGTGACCTTGGACATCAACGCTTGGCACTCCCAGCAGATGAAGAGGCTTGCCGAGTCTTTGTAGAAGCCTTCCTGCAAATAATAATTGTTTAAAGAGTTCCTTTGTTTGTTTTTCTTTCACATTGAACGGAACCTTGGGATTGACATAATTGTATGTGTGTGTATGTGTCACATACACATACACAACAAGAAAAAAAAAATTGAAAATATTTAGACAATTTTTAATTTTTAACTCAAATGCCTTTATGACAAAATGATTTTATGGAAGTCAATATTGTATCAAATTTCATCTCAATCGGAGGCAAAGGTTGACGGATAAAGTGGATCAAACTTGCAAAACTTGACTACTAGGGAATGAAATCTCGTTCTCGCGAGATCTCGCGCGGGGCGGCGGCGGGGCCTGAGGTAGCGGTCGGGGGACGAGGTCTCGCTCAGATTCGCTTGTTGCGTACATTTTTTTTTTGCATAAATAACCACAAAAATACTTGAACGCAATCAACTCGTTGAAAACAATTATTTCTAGTAAACAAACAAGCACAGCAAGTAGACGCAACAAGCGGATCTGAGCGAGACCTCGTCCCCCGACCGCTACCTCAGGCCCCGCCGCCGCCGCGCGAGAACTCGCGAGAACGAGAGTGCATTCCCTATTGACTACAGACAAGGCGGTAAAAAATAAATACCTACTTGCAAAAAATGCTTAATTAAAAACATATTGTAAAAATGTATGTAATTTGTATGAATGTCATGACCTATAAATGATGACATTGATGACTCTAAATGAATTTGATTTCTAAATGAATAAATATTGGTTTTTTCATATCACTAAAGTTGCAAATAAGCATACGACCCACCTGATAAAAGCAGTTACTGTAGTCTATGATGCCTGTAACACCAAGGGCATTACAAGATATTGTTTAAACTTATGGTTCTTTTAAAGTTTAATACCATTATTAATTTATATGATATGACATATTATTAATTTATATTATATGGCGTAGCTGTCAATGACGCGGCTTCGACACCAACGCTCGTGGGTTCGATTCCCACATAGGACAAACATTTGTGTTCATGAACATGTCTGTTTGTGTTAGTCTGGGTGTTTTCTATGTATCATAAGTATGTATTTTATTTTATACATGTGTTACAATTATAGGTAAAAACTGTATTTCTACATATGTGGTGTGAACACCCATCATCATCATCTTTGAAGCAAAGCCAACTTCACCTACAAGCGGCCCACCCTGCTGACTGCCAAACGAAGCTCTGGCGAAAAGAGAGGCAGGGAGCGTAATTGTAAGCTACCTGACTGGGGACTGTACCTCCACCTCACAGAATACAGTCACCAGAAAGAAAGAAAGAAGGATTATAGGCTGGCAACGGATCGGTAACCCCTTGGTGTTGCTGATCTCCATGGACGGTGGAGATTGGGTCAGTGGGTAGCTTTCGGGGCGGGTTGTTTGAGTTGGGGTATACTCTTCGGGGCACTATGAAACGTGCAGAAAACAAAAAAAAAAATTTTAATTTTTTTTTTTGTGTTTTATAAGGGGCATGGGACTACATCAAAGATCACAAAGTCAAAGTCAAAGTCAAAGTCAAAATATCTTTATTCCTTGGACTTTATAAAGCACTTAGAAACGTCATACAAATTAAATATAAGACATGTATCTAAATCATTACTATCTACTTAAATCCGCAGAGCTTAGATGCACTTTCATCACACTATCTGTGAAAGTGAATTTAAGTGCATCAGATAGATCATTTCTTGTCATATACAACTTCTTCGTACAACACGCCGTTTTCGAGAAAAATAGACTTTAACAATGTATGAATCAGGACAGCCAATTTTTAGAAGATATTTTTTTCTTTTTAAATCTCACATTTTTATATGCGCACATCAAAGGTCACATCAAAGGGATAATTTCTTGTCATGTACAATTTTTCGGTACGATGCACCGTTTGCGAGAAATCGAATTTCGCTACTTTACCAAATATTTTCTCAAAAACTATGCGACGTACGAGGATTCAGTATATGACCGAAAATGTTTCATTTGGTAGGATCTATACGATGCCATAGCAAAAATATACAAAAAACCGAAAAAAAAAAAATTGTTGAAATTTCGTCAGTCCTAAATTTCTCCAGTCAGTTTACTCTTCGGGGCACTGGACTCTGACGAAATTTCATCAACTTTTTTTTTGACAAATGATCTATCTGATGTGATCTTTAATGTGCATATAAAAATATGAAAATAAAAAAAAATAACAAAAATCGAAAAGTCCCTGGCTCCATAGTGCCCCGAAGGGTATACTCCAACCGGTGATTGCTTTCCATTAGGTGATCCATTTAGAGGGCAAACTCCCACATAAAAAAAGTTATAATACAATCAATTTTTAAATAATTTCGTTGTTGTACCTCCACCTCAATAAATACCGCAGCCAAATAACAATTCCCTTGAGGGTTGTTGTGTTCCAGCGAGTGAGTGAGGTCACCAGAAAGAAAGGCAGTGGGGGTAGCGGCGCACGAGCGATATTTCATGTAGCAAGCGTTAATATGGCTACGGTAACCGTTTCACATCAGGTGGGTTGTATGCTTGTCTGCAACCCAACATAGTATAAAAAAAATATATATCTAAATAAACACTTACTCGGTAAGCTTCGTTATCATACGATAGCAGTAAATATAAATTATTGACTCCATCAGGCAATTTGCATAGTTGCGCTAATTTCCTATCGCGACTGAGGCAAGTGCAACAAATAGTTTTTAACACAAGTTCTGGACAATCATCCATTTTTAAACACATTCAGAACATTAATTAATAGATTTTACGCATATTCAAATATAAAAATAACAATATTATACTCAATAATTGCTAGAAAATAACAAAAATAAAGTCAGATTTTAAGGTAAGCGTAAAATTGTATTTTATGCAATTTTGAAATAAGTTGCATGTTTTTTGTGCCAAGATCTTTTAAGCATATTTATTAATTGATAATAAAAATATAATAATTATTAATAAACAACTAAAAACGAATGTAATTATAGAGAAATTGAGATTTTTTAATCGATATCGAATCGGATTCGACTTTTGGAAAGTAAATTAAATAGCTGTCATTCTGTCAATGTCAAATATTGTCTTTTTCTTGATTCGTTTTGGCAATCACTCCAAGATTATTATTGCCAATATCAAGAAAAAAAATATTGTCAGGAATTCAATAATTCCTGCATGCATATAGGTACCGTCCACTATATTTTGATTTGCGGCTGTGGCCATAGAGTCAACGCGTCTGAACGCAGTATGGATTTCTCAGTCACATACGTACTAAATCGTGTTAAATTGATTTTATATGCTTTTACGAAACATTGTTATACATCCAAATTCAACCAATTTCAACACGAAGTTATTAGTAGTATACTCATGCTGCTTGTCCGAAGTTTGTGCCCCTATTAATATTATAAATGTTTGTTTGTTACGCTTTCACGCCGAAACTACTCAATCGATCTTCATGAAACTTTGTACATATATTCTCAAAGGTATCAGGAAGGACACAGGACATTTTTATTAATAAAAAAAGCAAACGCAGGTGAAGCCGCGGGTGAAAATTGCATACCATTTGTATTCATTTCCGTGGGATAGGCTGTAGAGAGGATGACAAAAACACAAAATAAATAAAACAGTGTAAGTAAAATTTATTTTCACAATAATTTCTTTATTACACACTATTTGACCAGACTTCGATCTGTCAAAAGTAACTTCTTTTACCATTGTCCACGCACTAAAGAAGTTTTCACTTCAAAAATAAAATTGGTTGTTTGCAAAGTCTGTTTACGGACGATAATTTTACGTGATAACGTCTTAAGAAAACATCGGCCGTTGGAGTGGAAGAGAGATAGATGCGTCACAAGCCGAACGCTTAGGTCGATCGTGGCTCTCTATCGCTTGTTCCGCGCTCTCGCTTACACGCTCGGCTCAGGCGGAACCTGCCAATGATTCATGCTTTTTCGTGCAGCTGGCGTTCGTCGATTTATAAGACGTTATCACGTTATCTGGCGAAAAGAGAGGTAGGGAGCGTAATTGTAAGCTACCCGACTGGGGAAGTACCTCCACCTCACAGAATACCGCAGCCAAATAACAGTTCCCTTGAGAGTTGTTGAGTGAGGTCACCAGAAAGCGGGGGTGGCGGCGCGCTAGCAATATTTTATTTTACGAGCGTTAATATTGCTACGGCAACCGCTTCACATCAGGCGGGCCGTATGCTTGTCTGCCACCCGACGTAGTATAAAAAAAAAAACGTCAAAAATTATCCGAATTGGTAGTTCTCAAGTTTTGCGCATAGCAACATTAATATTTATTTATTACATATTTTATGTATGGCTCGCGTGTGGGTTGTGAGGGCTTGTTTCTGAGAGAACGCAGCGGGACAGTGCGAACACTTGAAGGGACGCTCGCCAGTGTGTGTACGGATGTGATTCTCTAAGATTCTGTTTGCCTGTCAACAAAAAAAAATACAATCAGCAGGGTGCACCACGTACAGGTGAGGTTGGCTTTAGTTCAAAGGTGGAGGTGAGCTACTTACGCCCCACTTACACTTAGTCGAGCCTTTTTAAACTCCTTTTAGAACGATTATTACTAATATCGTGTCCGACCGAAAGTTCGGTTTCGGTTTCGGTCGAGTTTCGGCAAAAAAAGGAGTTTCGGTTTCGGCGGCAAACCTGCCGAAACTGCGACAGAAACCGAAACTGCATTAGGGAGTTCCCGCGCTGTGATCGGTCATGTTCGGCGCGCTAAATTCCATCCAAGCGACGAAGACATTTTGCCGAGTCCACGTGCCTAATCATGTCGTTTGCAGTGCGTTATATTTGTTGTTTGTGAGTTTTCGTGTGATTTGTTTTGAATTCGGTAAGTTTTATCATTGTGATATTGTATAAAAGTAGGTAGTAAACATCGAAAAATAATTTAGTATAACAAACTAATCCATAGATTATAGTAGAATCAAATTTAACATCTGAATATTTTATGGCTAATTTAACTCATTCGCTAATGCTATTCGTAAACAAACAATAGTTAGGTACTTGGTACTTACTATAGTGCATTAGTGGTGATAATATTAACGATTTAGAGTTTCAACGTTCAATTTATTAATTATAACCAAGTAACGTAACGTAACGTAATTATTAGAAGAGTACCTACAGTTAGATAATTGTTTCGTAAAAGTTTCGGTTTCGGTCGAAACTGAGACCCGAAACCGAGACCGTTGCCGAAATTCGGTTTCGGTTTCGGTCGTAAAAACCAGTTTCGGTCGTACACTAAATGAGTTATCGCTATAAGTTTGACTTCATATGAGTTAAACGTCCATTGGCTACTGTGACTACTTCATCAGGCGGGCCGTATGCTTATTTTGCCAACTTAGTGATATAAAAAAACTTACAGAGAAACTTCGTCCGCAGTATCCACAGAGCTTGTTCTTCAGCGGTCGAATGTTCATATGTACTGAAGCTTGGTGTTGCCGCAATCGAAAACCGTTTAGGAAAAACTGGAAACACAAAGTAGTTGATTATAGGCATAGTTCAAATAAATGTTTCATTAATTCATTTCGTTCATTTCATTCATTCAGTATAAGTAGTAGTACTATGTATGGTATGGACACTCCCTGTCGATCATAACAAATTAATCAAACCGATCAAATAGAGAAGAACATGGGACCAAACTGGAAGTATACTCTATCAAATAAATAAAGTTTTTTCAAATCGGTTTATAAATCACGGAGTAATTAAGTAACGAACATTAAAAAAAAAATACAACCGAATTGAGAACCTCCTTTTTTTATACTACGTCGGGTCACAGACAAGCATACGACCCGCCTGATGGGAAGCGGTTACCGTAGTCATATTAACACTCGCAACATAAAAAATCGCTCGCGCGCCGCCACCCCCGCTGCCAATGCAGCATCTCCTTCCTTTCTGGTGACCTCTATCACTCGCAGGAACACAACAGCCCTCAAAGGAACCGTTATTTGGCTGCGGTATTCTGTGATGTGGAGGTACATTCCCCAGTCGTGTAGCTTACAATTACGCTCCCTACCTCTCTTTTCGCCAGAGCTTCGTTTGTCAGTCAGCAGGGTGCACCGCGTGCAGGTGAAGTTGGCTTTGGTTCAAAGATGCTTATGAACCACTTACACACCAAAAAAAAGTTTTTGGAGTTGGTTAAAAATTGGTCGGTTCGTTTACGTTGACATGATCGACAGGCAGTGTCCATAACTCCATACCATACGTAGTAGTACTATTACGTATACTGATTGATTCAATAGTTGTAAACTATGTGTTTTTATCCCTTCAATGAAATGTTTTTTAAGCTATTGCATAGCTTCTATCGCGGGCCTTGAGCGCGGGGACCGAATCCAGAAATTCCGTAACGAAAAAACCTCACGCTCCCCACTCCGACGGGCAAGGAGGTGTGGCTTGAAGGCCGTGCATCGTCTAACGTCGTTTCAGTTCGGCAGTCTTCGACACGGCGTTGTGTGCGTGCGATTAGACGTATTGTACGACTCTACGAAACTCGTTTTATTTATTTAATAATAGAAAAATTTGTTTTCTTATCGGTCACCACGCTCAAAAAGTGTAACTTGAATTAATATCAAAGAAAAAGCAATACTGCATGAATAAAATAAATAAATAAAATTATAATTGCATAAGTTGATACAAAATGCTATGCAATAGCTTTACCGCGGCAGTCCCCGAGTGCCACACGTCTTTTTTTCTTAACAATTAAGGTTTATTGATTGAATTAGATTTTTTTTAAATATTTCTCCTGAAACTCAGTGCGAGTTTCAGAAAAAATATAAAAAAATCTAACACGTCATGCTTCCAGAATATTTTTTATTTTTGATAATTTTTTACAAAAAATAATGCTTACTAATAAAATTAGTGCGTTTGTAATAAAAAAAAAATAACTTAATAATAAAAAATAATGCCTTTTTTTTTGCATCTTTCACAAAAATCGTGAGGAGCCCATGTTTTATCCTGGTGTATAAATTCACCACAAACATAACAAAAATGAACAGGGTGCACTTTTTCACAACCGTTATGACATTTTAAAAACAAATATTTATTTAACTGGACACTACACACCATCATAATTTTAAAATAAAATCGAAACCAACTTATGGGTAGTTTTAAAATAAGATGTAATAATATATATATTCTCAGACAAATTACACAGCGCCATCTAGCACCAAAATAAGCGAAGCTTGTGTTATGGGTACTAGACAACTGATGGCGTACCGGTCAATGACGCGGCTTCGACACCAACGCTCGTGGTTTCGATCCCACATAAGACAAACATTTGTGTGCATGAACATGTCTGTTTGTCTTAGTCTGGGTGTTTTACTATGTATCATAAGACGTATTTACAAAAAAAAAAGTATTTACGTATGTTTATCAGTTGTCAAATTACACAGCGCCATCTAGCCCCAAAGTAAGCGAAGCCTGTGTTATGGGTAGTGCCCATGTTATGGTTTCCCTATGGTGCCCTGTGTTATGGCTTCGCTTACTTTGGGGCTAGATGGCGCTGTGTAATTTGTCTGGAAATATTTACTTTATATTCACTTACCCTATTGCAAGGTTCGCATATAAATTTAGTTTCTTTCTTGTGTATATAATTATAATGATTGTTCGCAGCTGTTATTTTCGCGAATGTCTTGCCGCATTCTTTACACGGGTACCTGAGGATTGAAAGAAATTGGTTGTCTGTTTTTACTGACGATAATTTTACGTGATAACGTCATAAGAAAACATCGGCCGATGGAGTGGAAGAGAGACAGATGCGTCACAAGTAGAGATGGGCAAAATCAAGGGCGTCGCCAAGGGGGAGCAGGGAGGGGCAGTAGCCCCCCCCCCCCCCCCCCCCGAGATTCTCTGCTTTGGTGAATATGGAACCACCTCGCAATTACCCTATCAAATAAAAAATAATAATTTGACCATACGTGCTTATAAAATTTGAGGGTTTCCCTTGATCTCCCTGGCATCCCATCATCAGATCCTAACTTGGTGAATATGGGACCACCTTGCAATCATACCCTTTCAAATAAAAAAAGAATTATGAAAATCGGTTCACAATTCGCAAAGATATCGAATAACATACATACAAAAAAAAAATCCGTCGAATTGAGAACCTCCTCCTTTTTTGAAGTCGGTTAAAAAAATGAGCTATGTCCTACCTCTCTTTTCGCCAGATAAGATTAAGCTGCACACCGCGTAATTTTAAGCTGTCCGGGGAAGCCCCCAGTCGACAAACTTTAAATTGCGCTATGCCCTACCTCTCTTTCGCCAGAGCCTCGTTAGTAAATCAGCAGGGTGCACCACATGCTGAAATTTGCCACCCCAAGCATGATGAAGCAAGCAAAATTCTGAAAGACAATTATCTAACTTAATTTGTTCAACTTACTCGAAACACTTATTGCATTCGGGACATAAATACGCAATAGGAGTATGGCCAGTCATAGGTGGCGCCCGTCGTCGGTTCGAACCTGGTTTTTGTAATTTTGATTTGAAATTCTGTGAACAAAATTAAAAGTCAGCGATTTCATCGTACGTACGTACATCATCATCATCATCAGGTCATTTTAGTCTCCACTACAGGAGTACGACCCTCTCTCGTCAGTCCCAGACAGGAAGAGGATTTGGCCTACACTCCCCACGCTGGCCAGACGGGTTGGGGAGTAAAGAAAATCAGCCCTAAAAAAAATTTTTGTACATAAGACCTTACAGATTCCTGAGTCTGGCATATACACAAGTTTATGAAGTCTCATTGGAACGTACGTACGCGGCGCAGTAATGTGTACATGACACTAGCTGGGCCTGCGATTTCGTCTACATGGACTTGGGCTTGTTTTAGGGTTCCGAACCCAAATGGCATAAAACGGAACCCTTATGGATTCGTCATGTCTGTCTGTCTGTCCGTCCGTATGTCACAGTCATTTTTTTCCGAAACTATAAGAACTATACTGTTGAAACTTGATAAGTAGATGTATTCTGTGAACCGCATTAAGATTTTCACACAAAAATAATAAAAAAACAACCATACGTGTGGGGTCCCACAGTCTAAAAGAATTGCATGGGTTTTCTTCTTGAAATTTAATTTGTCCGAAATTGCCCTAACAGACTCGGGAAGCGCGTTCCAGAGGCGTGAAGCTTGTAAAGTGAAGGAGTCAGACATCTAAATACATTTTTTTTTGTAAATATATACATATAATACATAGAAAACAAACAGACATGTTCATGCATACAAATATCTGTCTTTTGCCGGAATCAAACCCGCGACCTCCGAGTCAAAGTGGCTATTGCTAACCATTTGACCGCCGAGCTCGTCAATTAATTAAAACATAACTTTGGCAATGCGCATGTGATGCTTCTGGTGTTACAGGCGTCCATTGGCTACGGTAACTGCTTTCCATCAGGCGGGCCGTATGCCTGTTTGTCACTTTCGTGGTATAAAAAAAAAACATAATTTAAATCTGCACCAACATCAGTCCGCCCTTCGGTGATATCCGTAAGTACTTTCTGCACGGAGCACGCCTGGGTCCTGAACTTTGTGACCTTGGACATCAACGCTTGGCACTCCCAGCAGATGAAGAGGCTTGCCGAGTCTTTGTAGAAGCCTTCCTGCAAATAATAATTGTTTAAAGAGTTCCTTTGTTTGTTTTTCTTTCACATTGAACGGAACCTTGGGATTGACATAATTGTATGTGTGTGTATGTGTCACATACACATACACAACAAGAAAAAAAAAATTGAAAATATTTAGACAATTTTTAATTTTTAACTCAAATGCCTTTATGACAAAATGATTTTATGGAAGTCAATATTGTATCAAATTTCATCTCAATCGGAGGCAAAGGTTGACGGATAAAGTGGATCAAACTTGCAAAACTTGACTACTAGGGAATGAAATCTCGTTCTCGCGAGATCTCGCGCGGGGCGGCGGCGGGGCCTGAGGTAGCGGTCGGGGGACGAGGTCTCGCTCAGATTCGCTTGTTGCGTACATTTTTTTTTTGCATAAATAACCACAAAAATACTTGAACGCAATCAACTCGTTGAAAACAATTATTTCTAGTAAACAAACAAGCACAGCAAGTAGACGCAACAAGCGGATCTGAGCGAGACCTCGTCCCCCGACCGCTACCTCAGGCCCCGCCGCCGCCGCGCGAGAACTCGCGAGAACGAGAGTGCATTCCCTATTGACTACAGACAAGGCGGTAAAAAATAAATACCTACTTGCAAAAAATGCTTAATTAAAAACATATTGTAAAAATGTATGTAATTTGTATGAATGTCATGACCTATAAATGATGACATTGATGACTCTAAATGAATTTGATTTCTAAATGAATAAATATTGGTTTTTTCATATCACTAAAGTTGCAAATAAGCATACGACCCACCTGATAAAAGCAGTTACTGTAGTCTATGATGCCTGTAACACCAAGGGCATTACAAGATATTGTTTAAACTTATGGTTCTTTTAAAGTTTAATACCATTATTAATTTATATGATATGACATATTATTAATTTATATTATATGGCGTAGCTGTCAATGACGCGGCTTCGACACCAACGCTCGTGGGTTCGATTCCCACATAGGACAAACATTTGTGTTCATGAACATGTCTGTTTGTGTTAGTCTGGGTGTTTTCTATGTATCATAAGTATGTATTTTATTTTATACATGTGTTACAATTATAGGTAAAAACTGTATTTCTACATATGTGGTGTGAACACCCATCATCATCATCTTTGAAGCAAAGCCAACTTCACCTACAAGCGGCCCACCCTGCTGACTGCCAAACGAAGCTCTGGCGAAAAGAGAGGCAGGGAGCGTAATTGTAAGCTACCTGACTGGGGACTGTACCTCCACCTCACAGAATACAGTCACCAGAAAGAAAGAAAGAAGGATTATAGGCTGGCAACGGATCGGTAACCCCTTGGTGTTGCTGATCTCCATGGACGGTGGAGATTGGGTCAGTGGGTAGCTTTCGGGGCGGGTTGTTTGAGTTGGGGTATACTCTTCGGGGCACTATGAAACGTGCAGAAAACAAAAAAAAAAATTTTAATTTTTTTTTTTGTGTTTTATAAGGGGCATGGGACTACATCAAAGATCACAAAGTCAAAGTCAAAGTCAAAGTCAAAATATCTTTATTCCTTGGACTTTATAAAGCACTTAGAAACGTCATACAAATTAAATATAAGACATGTATCTAAATCATTACTATCTACTTAAATCCGCAGAGCTTAGATGCACTTTCATCACACTATCTGTGAAAGTGAATTTAAGTGCATCAGATAGATCATTTCTTGTCATATACAACTTCTTCGTACAACACGCCGTTTTCGAGAAAAATAGACTTTAACAATGTATGAATCAGGACAGCCAATTTTTAGAAGATATTTTTTTCTTTTTAAATCTCACATTTTTATATGCGCACATCAAAGGTCACATCAAAGGGATAATTTCTTGTCATGTACAATTTTTCGGTACGATGCACCGTTTGCGAGAAATCGAATTTCGCTACTTTACCAAATATTTTCTCAAAAACTATGCGACGTACGAGGATTCAGTATATGACCGAAAATGTTTCATTTGGTAGGATCTATACGATGCCATAGCAAAAATATACAAAAAACCGAAAAAAAAAAAATTGTTGAAATTTCGTCAGTCCTAAATTTCTCCAGTCAGTTTACTCTTCGGGGCACTGGACTCTGACGAAATTTCATCAACTTTTTTTTTGACAAATGATCTATCTGATGTGATCTTTAATGTGCATATAAAAATATGAAAATAAAAAAAAATAACAAAAATCGAAAAGTCCCTGGCTCCATAGTGCCCCGAAGGGTATACTCCAACCGGTGATTGCTTTCCATTAGGTGATCCATTTAGAGGGCAAACTCCCACATAAAAAAAGTTATAATACAATCAATTTTTAAATAATTTCGTTGTTGTACCTCCACCTCAATAAATACCGCAGCCAAATAACAATTCCCTTGAGGGTTGTTGTGTTCCAGCGAGTGAGTGAGGTCACCAGAAAGAAAGGCAGTGGGGGTAGCGGCGCACGAGCGATATTTCATGTAGCAAGCGTTAATATGGCTACGGTAACCGTTTCACATCAGGTGGGTTGTATGCTTGTCTGCAACCCAACATAGTATAAAAAAAATATATATCTAAATAAACACTTACTCGGTAAGCTTCGTTATCATACGATAGCAGTAAATATAAATTATTGACTCCATCAGGCAATTTGCATAGTTGCGCTAATTTCCTATCGCGACTGAGGCAAGTGCAACAAATAGTTTTTAACACAAGTTCTGGACAATCATCCATTTTTAAACACATTCAGAACATTAATTAATAGATTTTACGCATATTCAAATATAAAAATAACAATATTATACTCAATAATTGCTAGAAAATAACAAAAATAAAGTCAGATTTTAAGGTAAGCGTAAAATTGTATTTTATGCAATTTTGAAATAAGTTGCATGTTTTTTGTGCCAAGATCTTTTAAGCATATTTATTAATTGATAATAAAAATATAATAATTATTAATAAACAACTAAAAACGAATGTAATTAGAGAGAAATTGAGATTTTTTAATCGATATCGAATCGGATTCGACTTTTGGAAAGTAAATTAAATAGCTGTCATTCTGTCAATGTCAAATATTGTCTTTTTCTTGATTCGTTTTGGCAATCACTCCAAGATTATTATTGCCAATATCAAGAAAAAAAATATTGTCAGGAATTCAATAATTCCTGCATGCATATAGGTACCGTCCACTATATTTTGATTTGCGGCTGTGGCCATAGAGTCAACGCGTCTGAACGCAGTATGGATTTCTCAGTCACATACGTACTAAATCGTGTTAAATTGATTTTATATGCTTTTACGAAACATTGTTATACATCCAAATTCAACCAATTTCAACACGAAGTTATTAGTAGTATACTCATGCTGCTTGTCCGAAGTTTGTGCCCCTATTAATATTATAAATGTTTGTTTGTTACGCTTTCACGCCGAAACTACTCAATCGATCTTCATGAAACTTTGTACATATATTCTCAAAGGTATCAGGAAGGACACAGGACATTTTTATTAATAAAAAAAGCAAACGCAGGTGAAGCCGCGGGTGAAAATTGCATACCATTTGTATTCATTTCCGTGGGATAGGCTGTAGAGAGGATGACAAAAACACAAAATAAATAAAACAGTGTAAGTAAAATTTATTTTCACAATAATTTCTTTATTACACACTATTTGACCAGACTTCGATCTGTCAAAAGTAACTTCTTTTACCATTGTCCACGCACTAAAGAAGTTTTCACTTCAAAAATAAAATTGGTTGTTTGCAAAGTCTGTTTACGGACGATAATTTTACGTGATAACGTCTTAAGAAAACATCGGCCGTTGGAGTGGAAGAGAGATAGATGCGTCACAAGCCGAACGCTTAGGTCGATCGTGGCTCTCTATCGCTTGTTCCGCGCTCTCGCTTACACGCTCGGCTCAGGCGGAACCTGCCAATGATTCATGCTTTTTCGTGCAGCTGGCGTTCGTCGATTTATAAGACGTTATCACGTTATCTGGCGAAAAGAGAGGTAGGGAGCGTAATTGTAAGCTACCCGACTGGGGAAGTACCTCCACCTCACAGAATACCGCAGCCAAATAACAGTTCCCTTGAGAGTTGTTGAGTGAGGTCACCAGAAAGCGGGGGTGGCGGCGCGCTAGCAATATTTTATTTTACGAGCGTTAATATTGCTACGGCAACCGCTTCACATCAGGCGGGCCGTATGCTTGTCTGCCACCCGACGTAGTATAAAAAAAAAACGTCAAAAATTATCCGAATTGGTAGTTCTCAAGTTTTGCGCATAGCAACATTAATATTTATTTATTACATATTTTATGTATGGCTCGCGTGTGGGTTGTGAGGGCTTGTTTCTGAGAGAACGCAGCGGGACAGTGCGAACACTTGAAGGGACGCTCGCCAGTGTGTGTACGGATGTGATTCTCTAAGATTCTGTTTGCCTGTCAACAAAAAAAAATACAATCAGCAGGGTGCACCACGTACAGGTGAGGTTGGCTTTAGTTCAAAGGTGGAGGTGAGCTACTTACGCCCCACTTACACTTAGTCGAGCCTTTTTAAACTCCTTTTAGAACGATTATTACTAATATCGTGTCCGACCGAAAGTTCGGTTTCGGTTTCGGTCGAGTTTCGGCAAAAAAAGGAGTTTCGGTTTCGGCGGCAAACCTGCCGAAACTGCGACAGAAACCGAAACTGCATTAGGGAGTTCCCGCGCTGTGATCGGTCATGTTCGGCGCGCTAAATTCCATCCAAGCGACGAAGACATTTTGCCGAGTCCACGTGCCTAATCATGTCGTTTGCAGTGCGTTATATTTGTTGTTTGTGAGTTTTCGTGTGATTTGTTTTGAATTCGGTAAGTTTTATCATTGTGATATTGTATAAAAGTAGGTAGTAAACATCGAAAAATAATTTAGTATAACAAACTAATCCATAGATTATAGTAGAATCAAATTTAACATCTGAATATTTTATGGCTAATTTAACTCATTCGCTAATGCTATTCGTAAACAAACAATAGTTAGGTACTTGGTACTTACTATAGTGCATTAGTGGTGATAATATTAACGATTTAGAGTTTCAACGTTCAATTTATTAATTATAACCAAGTAACGTAACGTAACGTAATTATTAGAAGAGTACCTACAGTTAGATAATTGTTTCGTAAAAGTTTCGGTTTCGGTCGAAACTGAGACCCGAAACCGAGACCGTTGCCGAAATTCGGTTTCGGTTTCGGTCGTAAAAACCAGTTTCGGTCGTACACTAAATGAGTTATCGCTATAAGTTTGACTTCATATGAGTTAAACGTCCATTGGCTACTGTGACTACTTCATCAGGCGGGCCGTATGCTTATTTTGCCAACTTAGTGATATAAAAAAACTTACAGAGAAACTTCGTCCGCAGTATCCACAGAGCTTGTTCTTCAGCGGTCGAATGTTCATATGTACTGAAGCTTGGTGTTGCCGCAATCGAAAACCGTTTAGGAAAAACTGGAAACACAAAGTAGTTGATTATAGGCATAGTTCAAATAAATGTTTCATTAATTCATTTCGTTCATTTCATTCATTCAGTATAAGTAGTAGTACTATGTATGGTATGGACACTCCCTGTCGATCATAACAAATTAATCAAACCGATCAAATAGAGAAGAACATGGGACCAAACTGGAAGTATACTCTATCAAATAAATAAAGTTTTTTCAAATCGGTTTATAAATCACGGAGTAATTAAGTAACGAACATTAAAAAAAAAATACAACCGAATTGAGAACCTCCTTTTTTTATACTACGTCGGGTCACAGACAAGCATACGACCCGCCTGATGGGAAGCGGTTACCGTAGTCATATTAACACTCGCAACATAAAAAATCGCTCGCGCGCCGCCACCCCCGCTGCCAATGCAGCATCTCCTTCCTTTCTGGTGACCTCTATCACTCGCAGGAACACAACAGCCCTCAAAGGAACCGTTATTTGGCTGCGGTATTCTGTGATGTGGAGGTACATTCCCCAGTCGTGTAGCTTACAATTACGCTCCCTACCTCTCTTTTCGCCAGAGCTTCGTTTGTCAGTCAGCAGGGTGCACCGCGTGCAGGTGAAGTTGGCTTTGGTTCAAAGATGCTTATGAACCACTTACACACCAAAAAAAAGTTTTTGGAGTTGGTTAAAAATTGGTCGGTTCGTTTACGTTGACATGATCGACAGGCAGTGTCCATAACTCCATACCATACGTAGTAGTACTATTACGTATACTGATTGATTCAATAGTTGTAAACTATGTGTTTTTATCCCTTCAATGAAATGTTTTTTAAGCTATTGCATAGCTTCTATCGCGGGCCTTGAGCGCGGGGACCGAATCCAGAAATTCCGTAACGAAAAAACCTCACGCTCCCCACTCCGACGGGCAAGGAGGTGTGGCTTGAAGGCCGTGCATCGTCTAACGTCGTTTCAGTTCGGCAGTCTTCGACACGGCGTTGTGTGCGTGCGATTAGACGTATTGTACGACTCTACGAAACTCGTTTTATTTATTTAATAATAGAAAAATTTGTTTTCTTATCGGTCACCACGCTCAAAAAGTGTAACTTGAATTAATATCAAAGAAAAAGCAATACTGCATGAATAAAATAAATAAATAAAATTATAATTGCATAAGTTGATACAAAATGCTATGCAATAGCTTTACCGCGGCAGTCCCCGAGTGCCACACGTCTTTTTTTCTTAACAATTAAGGTTTATTGATTGAATTAGATTTTTTTTAAATATTTCTCCTGAAACTCAGTGCGAGTTTCAGAAAAAATATAAAAAAATCTAACACGTCATGCTTCCAGAATATTTTTTATTTTTGATAATTTTTTACAAAAAATAATGCTTACTAATAAAATTAGTGCGTTTGTAATAAAAAAAAAATAACTTAATAATAAAAAATAATGCCTTTTTTTTTGCATCTTTCACAAAAATCGTGAGGAGCCCATGTTTTATCCTGGTGTATAAATTCACCACAAACATAACAAAAATGAACAGGGTGCACTTTTTCACAACCGTTATGACATTTTAAAAACAAATATTTATTTAACTGGACACTACACACCATCATAATTTTAAAATAAAATCGAAACCAACTTATGGGTAGTTTTAAAATAAGATGTAATAATATATATATTCTCAGACAAATTACACAGCGCCATCTAGCACCAAAATAAGCGAAGCTTGTGTTATGGGTACTAGACAACTGATGGCGTACCGGTCAATGACGCGGCTTCGACACCAACGCTCGTGGTTTCGATCCCACATAAGACAAACATTTGTGTGCATGAACATGTCTGTTTGTCTTAGTCTGGGTGTTTTACTATGTATCATAAGACGTATTTACAAAAAAAAAAGTATTTACGTATGTTTATCAGTTGTCAAATTACACAGCGCCATCTAGCCCCAAAGTAAGCGAAGCCTGTGTTATGGGTAGTGCCCATGTTATGGTTTCCCTATGGTGCCCTGTGTTATGGCTTCGCTTACTTTGGGGCTAGATGGCGCTGTGTAATTTGTCTGGAAATATTTACTTTATATTCACTTACCCTATTGCAAGGTTCGCATATAAATTTAGTTTCTTTCTTGTGTATATAATTATAATGATTGTTCGCAGCTGTTATTTTCGCGAATGTCTTGCCGCATTCTTTACACGGGTACCTGAGGATTGAAAGAAATTGGTTGTCTGTTTTTACTGACGATAATTTTACGTGATAACGTCATAAGAAAACATCGGCCGATGGAGTGGAAGAGAGACAGATGCGTCACAAGTAGAGATGGGCAAAATCAAGGGCGTCGCCAAGGGGGAGCAGGGAGGGGCAGTAGCCCCCCCCCCCCCCCCCGAGATTCTCTGCTTTGGTGAATATGGAACCACCTCGCAATTACCCTATCAAATAAAAAATAATAATTTGACCATACGTGCTTATAAAATTTGAGGGTTTCCCTTGATCTCCCTGGCATCCCATCATCAGATCCTAACTTGGTGAATATGGGACCACCTTGCAATCATACCCTTTCAAATAAAAAAAGAATTATGAAAATCGGTTCACAATTCGCAAAGATATCGAATAACATACATACAAAAAAAAAATCCGTCGAATTGAGAACCTCCTCCTTTTTTGAAGTCGGTTAAAAAAATGAGCTATGTCCTACCTCTCTTTTCGCCAGATAAGATTAAGCTGCACACCGCGTAATTTTAAGCTGTCCGGGGAAGCCCCCAGTCGACAAACTTTAAATTGCGCTATGCCCTACCTCTCTTTCGCCAGAGCCTCGTTAGTAAATCAGCAGGGTGCACCACATGCTGAAATTTGCCACCCCAAGCATGATGAAGCAAGCAAAATTCTGAAAGACAATTATCTAACTTAATTTGTTCAACTTACTCGAAACACTTATTGCATTCGGGACATAAATACCCAATAGGAGTATGGCCAGTCATAGGTGGCGCCCGTCGTCGGTTCGAACCTGGTTTTTGTAATTTTGATTTGAAATTCTGTGAACAAAATTAAAAGTCAGCGATTTCATCGTACGTACGTACATCATCATCATCATCAGGTCATTTTAGTCTCCACTACAGGAGTACGACCCTCTCTCGTCAGTCCCAGACAGGAAGAGGATTTGGCCTACACTCCCCACGCTGGCCAGACGGGTTGGGGAGTAAAGAAAATCAGCCCTAAAAAAAATTTTTGTACATAAGACCTTACAGATTCCTGAGTCTGGCATATACACAAGTTTATGAAGTCTCATTGGAACGTACGTACGCGGCGCAGTAATGTGTACATGACACTAGCTGGGCCTGCGATTTCGTCTACATGGACTTGGGCTTGTTTTAGGGTTCCGAACCCAAATGGCATAAAACGGAACCCTTATGGATTCGTCATGTCTGTCTGTCTGTCCGTCCGTATGTCACAGTCATTTTTTTCCGAAACTATAAGAACTATACTGTTGAAACTTGATAAGTAGATGTATTCTGTGAACCGCATTAAGATTTTCACACAAAAATAATAAAAAAACAACCATACGTGTGGGGTCCCACAGTCTAAAAGAATTGCATGGGTTTTCTTCTTGAAATTTAATTTGTCCGAAATTGCCCTAACAGACTCGGGAAGCGCGTTCCAGAGGCGTGAAGCTTGTAAAGTGAAGGAGTCAGACATCTAAATACATTTTTTTTTGTAAATATATACATATAATACATAGAAAACAAACAGACATGTTCATGCATACAAATATCTGTCTTTTGCCGGAATCAAACCCGCGACCTCCGAGTCAAAGTGGCTATTGCTAACCATTTGACCGCCGAGCTCGTCAATTAATTAAAACATAACTTTGGCAATGCGCATGTGATGCTTCTGGTGTTACAGGCGTCCATTGGCTACGGTAACTGCTTTCCATCAGGCGGGCCGTATGCCTGTTTGTCACTTTCGTGGTATAAAAAAAAAACATAATTTAAATCTGCACCAACATCAGTCCGCCCTTCGGTGATATCCGTAAGTACTTTCTGCACGGAGCACGCCTGGGTCCTGAACTTTGTGACCTTGGACATCAACGCTTGGCACTCCCAGCAGATGAAGAGGCTTGCCGAGTCTTTGTAGAAGCCTTCCTGCAAATAATAATTGTTTAAAGAGTTCCTTTGTTTGTTTTTCTTTCACATTGAACGGAACCTTGGGATTGACATAATTGTATGTGTGTGTATGTGTCACATACACATACACAACAAGAAAAAAAAAATTGAAAATATTTAGACAATTTTTAATTTTTAACTCAAATGCCTTTATGACAAAATGATTTTATGGAAGTCAATATTGTATCAAATTTCATCTCAATCGGAGGCAAAGGTTGACGGATAAAGTGGATCAAACTTGCAAAACTTGACTACTAGGGAATGAAATCTCGTTCTCGCGAGATCTCGCGCGGGGCGGCGGCGGGGCCTGAGGTAGCGGTCGGGGGACGAGGTCTCGCTCAGATTCGCTTGTTGCGTACATTTTTTTTTTGCATAAATAACCACAAAAATACTTGAACGCAATCAACTCGTTGAAAACAATTATTTCTAGTAAACAAACAAGCACAGCAAGTAGACGCAACAAGCGGATCTGAGCGAGACCTCGTCCCCCGACCGCTACCTCAGGCCCCGCCGCCGCCGCGCGAGAACTCGCGAGAACGAGAGTGCATTCCCTATTGACTACAGACAAGGCGGTAAAAAATAAATACCTACTTGCAAAAAATGCTTAATTAAAAACATATTGTAAAAATGTATGTAATTTGTATGAATGTCATGACCTATAAATGATGACATTGATGACTCTAAATGAATTTGATTTCTAAATGAATAAATATTGGTTTTTTCATATCACTAAAGTTGCAAATAAGCATACGACCCACCTGATAAAAGCAGTTACTGTAGTCTATGATGCCTGTAACACCAAGGGCATTACAAGATATTGTTTAAACTTATGGTTCTTTTAAAGTTTAATACCATTATTAATTTATATGATATGACATATTATTAATTTATATTATATGGCGTAGCTGTCAATGACGCGGCTTCGACACCAACGCTCGTGGGTTCGATTCCCACATAGGACAAACATTTGTGTTCATGAACATGTCTGTTTGTGTTAGTCTGGGTGTTTTCTATGTATCATAAGTATGTATTTTATTTTATACATGTGTTACAATTATAGGTAAAAACTGTATTTCTACATATGTGGTGTGAACACCCATCATCATCATCTTTGAAGCAAAGCCAACTTCACCTACAAGCGGCCCACCCTGCTGACTGCCAAACGAAGCTCTGGCGAAAAGAGAGGCAGGGAGCGTAATTGTAAGCTACCTGACTGGGGACTGTACCTCCACCTCACAGAATACAGTCACCAGAAAGAAAGAAAGAAGGATTATAGGCTGGCAACGGATCGGTAACCCCTTGGTGTTGCTGATCTCCATGGACGGTGGAGATTGGGTCAGTGGGTAGCTTTCGGGGCGGGTTGTTTGAGTTGGGGTATACTCTTCGGGGCACTATGAAACGTGCAGAAAACAAAAAAAAAAATTTAAATTTTTTTTTTTGTGTTTTATAAGGGGCATGGGACTACATCAAAGATCACAAAGTCAAAGTCAAAGTCAAAGTCAAAATATCTTTATTCCTTGGACTTTATAAAGCACTTAGAAACGTCATACAAATTAAATATAAGACATGTATCTAAATCATTACTATCTACTTAAATCCGCAGAGCTTAGATGCACTTTCATCACACTATCTGTGAAAGTGAATTTAAGTGCATCAGATAGATCATTTCTTGTCATATACAACTTCTTCGTACAACACGCCGTTTTCGAGAAAAATAGACTTTAACAATGTATGAATCAGGACAGCCAATTTTTAGAAGATATTTTTTTCTTTTTAAATCTCACATTTTTATATGCGCACATCAAAGGTCACATCAAAGGGATAATTTCTTGTCATGTACAATTTTTCGGTACGATGCACCGTTTGCGAGAAATCGAATTTCGCTACTTTACCAAATATTTTCTCAAAAACTATGCGACGTACGAGGATTCAGTATATGACCGAAAATGTTTCATTTGGTAGGATCTATACGATGCCATAGCAAAAATATACAAAAAACCGAAAAAAAAAAAATTGTTGAAATTTCGTCAGTCCTAAATTTCTCCAGTCAGTTTACTCTTCGGGGCACTGGACTCTGACGAAATTTCATCAACTTTTTTTTTGACAAATGATCTATCTGATGTGATCTTTAATGTGCATATAAAAATATGAAAATAAAAAAAAATAACAAAAATCGAAAAGTCCCTGGCTCCATAGTGCCCCGAAGGGTATACTCCAACCGGTGATTGCTTTCCATTAGGTGATCCATTTAGAGGGCAAACTCCCACATAAAAAAAGTTATAATACAATCAATTTTTAAATAATTTCGTTGTTGTACCTCCACCTCAATAAATACCGCAGCCAAATAACAATTCCCTTGAGGGTTGTTGTGTTCCAGCGAGTGAGTGAGGTCACCAGAAAGAAAGGCAGTGGGGGTAGCGGCGCACGAGCGATATTTCATGTAGCAAGCGTTAATATGGCTACGGTAACCGTTTCACATCAGGTGGGTTGTATGCTTGTCTGCAACCCAACATAGTATAAAAAAAATATATATCTAAATAAACACTTACTCGGTAAGCTTCGTTATCATACGATAGCAGTAAATATAAATTATTGACTCCATCAGGCAATTTGCATAGTTGCGCTAATTTCCTATCGCGACTGAGGCAAGTGCAACAAATAGTTTTTAACACAAGTTCTGGACAATCATCCATTTTTAAACACATTCAGAACATTAATTAATAGATTTTACGCATATTCAAATATAAAAATAACAATATTATACTCAATAATTGCTAGAAAATAACAAAAATAAAGTCAGATTTTAAGGTAAGCGTAAAATTGTATTTTATGCAATTTTGAAATAAGTTGCATGTTTTTTGTGCCAAGATCTTTTAAGCATATTTATTAATTGATAATAAAAATATAATAATTATTAATAAACAACTAAAAACGAATGTAATTATAGAGAAATTGAGATTTTTTAATCGATATCGAATCGGATTCGACTTTTGGAAAGTAAATTAAATAGCTGTCATTCTGTCAATGTCAAATATTGTCTTTTTCTTGATTCGTTTTGGCAATCACTCCAAGATTATTATTGCCAATATCAAGAAAAAAAATATTGTCAGGAATTCAATAATTCCTGCATGCATATAAGTACCGTCCACTATATTTTGATTTGCGGCTGTGGCCATAGAGTCAACGCGTCTGAACGCAGTATGGATTTCTCAGTCACATACGTACTAAATCGTGTTAAATTGATTTTATATGCTTTTACGAAACATTGTTATACATCCAAATTCAACCAATTTCAACACGAAGTTATTAGTAGTATACTCATGCTGCTTGTCCGAAGTTTGTGCCCCTATTAATATTATAAATGTTTGTTTGTTACGCTTTCACGCCGAAACTACTCAATCGATCTTCATGAAACTTTGTACATATATTCTCAAAGGTATCAGGAAGGACACAGGACATTTTTATTAATAAAAAAAGCAAACGCAGGTGAAGCCGCGGGTGAAAATTGCATACCATTTGTATTCATTTCCGTGGGATAGGCTGTAGAGAGGATGACAAAAACACAAAATAAATAAAACAGTGTAAGTAAAATTTATTTTCACAATAATTTCTTTATTACACACTATTTGACCAGACTTCGATCTGTCAAAAGTAACTTCTTTTACCATTGTCCACGCACTAAAGAAGTTTTCACTTCAAAAATAAAATTGGTTGTTTGCAAAGTCTGTTTACGGACGATAATTTTACGTGATAACGTCTTAAGAAAACATCGGCCGTTGGAGTGGAAGAGAGATAGATGCGTCACAAGCCGAACGCTTAGGTCGATCGTGGCTCTCTATCGCTTGTTCCGCGCTCTCGCTTACACGCTCGGCTCAGGCGGAACCTGCCAATGATTCATGCTTTTTCGTGCAGCTGGCGTTCGTCGATTTATAAGACGTTATCACGTTATCTGGCGAAAAGAGAGGTAGGGAGCGTAATTGTAAGCTACCCGACTGGGGAAGTACCTCCACCTCACAGAATACCGCAGCCAAATAACAGTTCCCTTGAGAGTTGTTGAGTGAGGTCACCAGAAAGCGGGGGTGGCGGCGCGCTAGCAATATTTTATTTTACGAGCGTTAATATTGCTACGGCAACCGCTTCACATCAGGCGGGCCGTATGCTTGTCTGCCACCCGACGTAGTATAAAAAAAAAACGTCAAAAATTATCCGAATTGGTAGTTCTCAAGTTTTGCGCATAGCAACATTAATATTTATTTATTACATATTTTATGTATGGCTCGCGTGTGGGTTGTGAGGGCTTGTTTCTGAGAGAACGCAGCGGGACAGTGCGAACACTTGAAGGGACGCTCGCCAGTGTGTGTACGGATGTGATTCTCTAAGATTCTGTTTGCCTGTCAACAAAAAAAAATACAATCAGCAGGGTGCACCACGTACAGGTGAGGTTGGCTTTAGTTCAAAGGTGGAGGTGAGCTACTTACGCCCCACTTACACTTAGTCGAGCCTTTTTAAACTCCTTTTAGAACGATTATTACTAATATCGTGTCCGACCGAAAGTTCGGTTTCGGTTTCGGTCGAGTTTCGGCAAAAAAAGGAGTTTCGGTTTCGGCGGCAAACCTGCCGAAACTGCGACAGAAACCGAAACTGCATTAGGGAGTTCCCGCGCTGTGATCGGTCATGTTCGGCGCGCTAAATTCCATCCAAGCGACGAAGACATTTTGCCGAGTCCACGTGCCTAATCATGTCGTTTGCAGTGCGTTATATTTGTTGTTTGTGAGTTTTCGTGTGATTTGTTTTGAATTCGGTAAGTTTTATCATTGTGATATTGTATAAAAGTAGGTAGTAAACATCGAAAAATAATTTAGTATAACAAACTAATCCATAGATTATAGTAGAATCAAATTTAACATCTGAATATTTTATGGCTAATTTAACTCATTCGCTAATGCTATTCGTAAACAAACAATAGTTAGGTACTTGGTACTTACTATAGTGCATTAGTGGTGATAATATTAACGATTTAGAGTTTCAACGTTCAATTTATTAATTATAACCAAGTAACGTAACGTAACGTAATTATTAGAAGAGTACCTACAGTTAGATAATTGTTTCGTAAAAGTTTCGGTTTCGGTCGAAACTGAGACCCGAAACCGAGACCGTTGCCGAAATTCGGTTTCGGTTTCGGTCGTAAAAACCAGTTTCGGTCGTACACTAAATGAGTTATCGCTATAAGTTTGACTTCATATGAGTTAAACGTCCATTGGCTACTGTGACTACTTCATCAGGCGGGCCGTATGCTTATTTTGCCAACTTAGTGATATAAAAAAACTTACAGAGAAACTTCGTCCGCAGTATCCACAGAGCTTGTTCTTCAGCGGTCGAATGTTCATATGTACTGAAGCTTGGTGTTGCCGCAATCGAAAACCGTTTAGGAAAAACTGGAAACACAAAGTAGTTGATTATAGGCATAGTTCAAATAAATGTTTCATTAATTCATTTCGTTCATTTCATTCATTCAGTATAAGTAGTAGTACTATGTATGGTATGGACACTCCCTGTCGATCATAACAAATTAATCAAACCGATCAAATAGAGAAGAACATGGGACCAAACTGGAAGTATACTCTATCAAATAAATAAAGTTTTTTCAAATCGGTTTATAAATCACGGAGTAATTAAGTAACGAACATTAAAAAAAAAATACAACCGAATTGAGAACCTCCTTTTTTTATACTACGTCGGGTCACAGACAAGCATACGACCCGCCTGATGGGAAGCGGTTACCGTAGTCATATTAACACTCGCAACATAAAAAATCGCTCGCGCGCCGCCACCCCCGCTGCCAATGCAGCATCTCCTTCCTTTCTGGTGACCTCTATCACTCGCAGGAACACAACAGCCCTCAAAGGAACCGTTATTTGGCTGCGGTATTCTGTGATGTGGAGGTACATTCCCCAGTCGTGTAGCTTACAATTACGCTCCCTACCTCTCTTTTCGCCAGAGCTTCGTTTGTCAGTCAGCAGGGTGCACCGCGTGCAGGTGAAGTTGGCTTTGGTTCAAAGATGCTTATGAACCACTTACACACCAAAAAAAAGTTTTTGGAGTTGGTTAAAAATTGGTCGGTTCGTTTACGTTGACATGATCGACAGGCAGTGTCCATAACTCCATACCATACGTAGTAGTACTATTACGTATACTGATTGATTCAATAGTTGTAAACTATGTGTTTTTATCCCTTCAATGAAATGTTTTTTAAGCTATTGCATAGCTTCTATCGCGGGCCTTGAGCGCGGGGACCGAATCCAGAAATTCCGTAACGAAAAAACCTCACGCTCCCCACTCCGACGGGCAAGGAGGTGTGGCTTGAAGGCCGTGCATCGTCTAACGTCGTTTCAGTTCGGCAGTCTTCGACACGGCGTTGTGTGCGTGCGATTAGACGTATTGTACGACTCTACGAAACTCGTTTTATTTATTTAATAATAGAAAAATTTGTTTTCTTATCGGTCACCACGCTCAAAAAGTGTAACTTGAATTAATATCAAAGAAAAAGCAATACTGCATGAATAAAATAAATAAATAAAATTATAATTGCATAAGTTGATACAAAATGCTATGCAATAGCTTTACCGCGGCAGTCCCCGAGTGCCACACGTCTTTTTTTCTTAACAATTAAGGTTTATTGATTGAATTAGATTTTTTTTAAATATTTCTCCTGAAACTCAGTGCGAGTTTCAGAAAAAATATAAAAAAATCTAACACGTCATGCTTCCAGAATATTTTTTATTTTTGATAATTTTTTACAAAAAATAATGCTTACTAATAAAATTAGTGCGTTTGTAATAAAAAAAAAATAACTTAATAATAAAAAATAATGCCTTTTTTTTTGCATCTTTCACAAAAATCGTGAGGAGCCCATGTTTTATCCTGGTGTATAAATTCACCACAAACATAACAAAAATGAACAGGGTGCACTTTTTCACAACCGTTATGACATTTTAAAAACAAATATTTATTTAACTGGACACTACACACCATCATAATTTTAAAATAAAATCGAAACCAACTTATGGGTAGTTTTAAAATAAGATGTAATAATATATATATTCTCAGACAAATTACACAGCGCCATCTAGCACCAAAATAAGCGAAGCTTGTGTTATGGGTACTAGACAACTGATGGCGTACCGGTCAATGACGCGGCTTCGACACCAACGCTCGTGGTTTCGATCCCACATAAGACAAACATTTGTGTGCATGAACATGTCTGTTTGTCTTAGTCTGGGTGTTTTACTATGTATCATAAGACGTATTTACAAAAAAAAAAGTATTTACGTATGTTTATCAGTTGTCAAATTACACAGCGCCATCTAGCCCCAAAGTAAGCGAAGCCTGTGTTATGGGTAGTGCCCATGTTATGGTTTCCCTATGGTGCCCTGTGTTATGGCTTCGCTTACTTTGGGGCTAGATGGCGCTGTGTAATTTGTCTGGAAATATTTACTTTATATTCACTTACCCTATTGCAAGGTTCGCATATAAATTTAGTTTCTTTCTTGTGTATATAATTATAATGATTGTTCGCAGCTGTTATTTTCGCGAATGTCTTGCCGCATTCTTTACACGGGTACCTGAGGATTGAAAGAAATTGGTTGTCTGTTTTTACTGACGATAATTTTACGTGATAACGTCATAAGAAAACATCGGCCGATGGAGTGGAAGAGAGACAGATGCGTCACAAGTAGAGATGGGCAAAATCAAGGGCGTCGCCAAGGGGGAGCAGGGAGGGGCAGTAGCCCCCCCCCCCCCCCCCCGAGATTCTCTGCTTTGGTGAATATGGAACCACCTCGCAATTACCCTATCAAATAAAAAATAATAATTTGACCATACGTGCTTATAAAATTTGAGGGTTTCCCTTGATCTCCCTGGCATCCCATCATCAGATCCTAACTTGGTGAATATGGGACCACCTTGCAATCATACCCTTTCAAATAAAAAAAGAATTATGAAAATCGGTTCACAATTCGCAAAGATATCGAATAACATACATACAAAAAAAAAATCCGTCGAATTGAGAACCTCCTCCTTTTTTGAAGTCGGTTAAAAAAATGAGCTATGTCCTACCTCTCTTTTCGCCAGATAAGATTAAGCTGCACACCGCGTAATTTTAAGCTGTCCGGGGAAGCCCCCAGTCGACAAACTTTAAATTGCGCTATGCCCTACCTCTCTTTCGCCAGAGCCTCGTTAGTAAATCAGCAGGGTGCACCACATGCTGAAATTTGCCACCCCAAGCATGATGAAGCAAGCAAAATTCTGAAAGACAATTATCTAACTTAATTTGTTCAACTTACTCGAAACACTTATTGCATTCGGGACATAAATACCCAATAGGAGTATGGCCAGTCATAGGTGGCGCCCGTCGTCGGTTCGAACCTGGTTTTTGTAATTTTGATTTGAAATTCTGTGAACAAAATTAAAAGTCAGCGATTTCATCGTACGTACGTACATCATCATCATCATCAGGTCATTTTAGTCTCCACTACAGGAGTACGACCCTCTCTCGTCAGTCCCAGACAGGAAGAGGATTTGGCCTACACTCCCCACGCTGGGTCTCGCTCAGATTCGCTTGTTGCGTACATTTTTTTTTTGCATAAATAACCACAAAAATACTTGAACGCAATCAACTCGTTGAAAACAATTATTTCTAGTAAACAAACAAGCACAGCAAGTAGACGCAACAAGCGGATCTGAGCGAGACCTCGTCCCCCGACCGCTACCTCAGGCCCCGCCGCCGCCGCGCGAGAACTCGCGAGAACGAGAGTGCATTCCCTATTGACTACAGACAAGGCGGTAAAAAATAAATACCTACTTGCAAAAAATGCTTAATTAAAAACATATTGTAAAAATGTATGTAATTTGTATGAATGTCATGACCTATAAATGATGACATTGATGACTCTAAATGAATTTGATTTCTAAATGAATAAATATTGGTTTTTTCATATCACTAAAGTTGCAAATAAGCATACGACCCACCTGATAAAAGCAGTTACTGTAGTCTATGATGCCTGTAACACCAAGGGCATTACAAGATATTGTTTAAACTTATGGTTCTTTTAAAGTTTAATACCATTATTAATTTATATGATATGACATATTATTAATTTATATTATATGGCGTAGCTGTCAATGACGCGGCTTCGACACCAACGCTCGTGGGTTCGATTCCCACATAGGACAAACATTTGTGTTCATGAACATGTCTGTTTGTGTTAGTCTGGGTGTTTTCTATGTATCATAAGTATGTATTTTATTTTATACATGTGTTACAATTATAGGTAAAAACTGTATTTCTACATATGTGGTGTGAACACCCATCATCATCATCTTTGAAGCAAAGCCAACTTCACCTACAAGCGGCCCACCCTGCTGACTGCCAAACGAAGCTCTGGCGAAAAGAGAGGCAGGGAGCGTAATTGTAAGCTACCTGACTGGGGACTGTACCTCCACCTCACAGAATACAGTCACCAGAAAGAAAGAAAGAAGGATTATAGGCTGGCAACGGATCGGTAACCCCTTGGTGTTGCTGATCTCCATGGACGGTGGAGATTGGGTCAGTGGGTAGCTTTCGGGGCGGGTTGTTTGAGTTGGGGTATACTCTTCGGGGCACTATGAAACGTGCAGAAAACAAAAAAAAAAATTTAAATTTTTTTTTTTGTGTTTTATAAGGGGCATGGGACTACATCAAAGATCACAAAGTCAAAGTCAAAGTCAAAGTCAAAATATCTTTATTCCTTGGACTTTATAAAGCACTTAGAAACGTCATACAAATTAAATATAAGACATGTATCTAAATCATTACTATCTACTTAAATCCGCAGAGCTTAGATGCACTTTCATCACACTATCTGTGAAAGTGAATTTAAGTGCATCAGATAGATCATTTCTTGTCATATACAACTTCTTCGTACAACACGCCGTTTTCGAGAAAAATAGACTTTAACAATGTATGAATCAGGACAGCCAATTTTTAGAAGATATTTTTTTCTTTTTAAATCTCACATTTTTATATGCGCACATCAAAGGTCACATCAAAGGGATAATTTCTTGTCATGTACAATTTTTCGGTACGATGCACCGTTTGCGAGAAATCGAATTTCGCTACTTTACCAAATATTTTCTCAAAAACTATGCGACGTACGAGGATTCAGTATATGACCGAAAATGTTTCATTTGGTAGGATCTATACGATGCCATAGCAAAAATATACAAAAAACCGAAAAAAAAAAAATTGTTGAAATTTCGTCAGTCCTAAATTTCTCCAGTCAGTTTACTCTTCGGGGCACTGGACTCTGACGAAATTTCATCAACTTTTTTTTTGACAAATGATCTATCTGATGTGATCTTTAATGTGCATATAAAAATATGAAAATAAAAAAAAATAACAAAAATCGAAAAGTCCCTGGCTCCATAGTGCCCCGAAGGGTATACTCCAACCGGTGATTGCTTTCCATTAGGTGATCCATTTAGAGGGCAAACTCCCACATAAAAAAAGTTATAATACAATCAATTTTTAAATAATTTCGTTGTTGTACCTCCACCTCAATAAATACCGCAGCCAAATAACAATTCCCTTGAGGGTTGTTGTGTTCCAGCGAGTGAGTGAGGTCACCAGAAAGAAAGGCAGTGGGGGTAGCGGCGCACGAGCGATATTTCATGTAGCAAGCGTTAATATGGCTACGGTAACCGTTTCACATCAGGTGGGTTGTATGCTTGTCTGCAACCCAACATAGTATAAAAAAAATATATATCTAAATAAACACTTACTCGGTAAGCTTCGTTATCATACGATAGCAGTAAATATAAATTATTGACTCCATCAGGCAATTTGCATAGTTGCGCTAATTTCCTATCGCGACTGAGGCAAGTGCAACAAATAGTTTTTAACACAAGTTCTGGACAATCATCCATTTTTAAACACATTCAGAACATTAATTAATAGATTTTACGCATATTCAAATATAAAAATAACAATATTATACTCAATAATTGCTAGAAAATAACAAAAATAAAGTCAGATTTTAAGGTAAGCGTAAAATTGTATTTTATGCAATTTTGAAATAAGTTGCATGTTTTTTGTGCCAAGATCTTTTAAGCATATTTATTAATTGATAATAAAAATATAATAATTATTAATAAACAACTAAAAACGAATGTAATTATAGAGAAATTGAGATTTTTTAATCGATATCGAATCGGATTCGACTTTTGGAAAGTAAATTAAATAGCTGTCATTCTGTCAATGTCAAATATTGTCTTTTTCTTGATTCGTTTTGGCAATCACTCCAAGATTATTATTGCCAATATCAAGAAAAAAAATATTGTCAGGAATTCAATAATTCCTGCATGCATATAAGTACCGTCCACTATATTTTGATTTGCGGCTGTGGCCATAGAGTCAACGCGTCTGAACGCAGTATGGATTTCTCAGTCACATACGTACTAAATCGTGTTAAATTGATTTTATATGCTTTTACGAAACATTGTTATACATCCAAATTCAACCAATTTCAACACGAAGTTATTAGTAGTATACTCATGCTGCTTGTCCGAAGTTTGTGCCCCTATTAATATTATAAATGTTTGTTTGTTACGCTTTCACGCCGAAACTACTCAATCGATCTTCATGAAACTTTGTACATATATTCTCAAAGGTATCAGGAAGGACACAGGACATTTTTATTAATAAAAAAAGCAAACGCAGGTGAAGCCGCGGGTGAAAATTGCATACCATTTGTATTCATTTCCGTGGGATAGGCTGTAGAGAGGATGACAAAAACACAAAATAAATAAAACAGTGTAAGTAAAATTTATTTTCACAATAATTTCTTTATTACACACTATT
This sequence comes from Hypsopygia costalis, assembly GCA_937001555.2. Lineage (NCBI taxonomy): Eukaryota > Metazoa > Arthropoda > Insecta > Lepidoptera > Pyralidae > Hypsopygia > Hypsopygia costalis. Next base: position 6,671,915 of record OW443355.2, read on the forward strand.
TGACCAGACTTCGATCTGTCAAAAGTAACTTCTTTTACCATTGTCCACGCACTAAAGAAGTTTTCACTTCAAAAATAAAATTGGTTGTTTGCAAAGTCTGTTTACGGACGATAATTTTACGTGATAACGTCTTAAGAAAACATCGGCCGTTGGAGTGGAAGAGAGATAGATGCGTCACAAGCCGAACGCTTAGGTCGATCGTGGCTCTCTATCGCTTGTTCCGCGCTCTCGCTTACACGCTCGGCTCAGGCGGAACCTGCCAATGATTCATGCTTTTTCGTGCAGCTGGCGTTCGTCGATTTATAAGACGTTATCACGTTATCTGGCGAAAAGAGAGGTAGGGAGCGTAATTGTAAGCTACCCGACTGGGGAAGTACCTCCACCTCACAGAATACCGCAGCCAAATAACAGTTCCCTTGAGAGTTGTTGAGTGAGGTCACCAGAAAGCGGGGGTGGCGGCGCGCTAGCAATATTTTATTTTACGAGCGTTAATATTGCTACGGCAACCGCTTCACATCAGGCGGGCCGTATGCTTGTCTGCCACCCGACGTAGTATAAAAAAAAAACGTCAAAAATTATCCGAATTGGTAGTTCTCAAGTTTTGCGCATAGCAACATTAATATTTATTTATTACATATTTTATGTATGGCTCGCGTGTGGGTTGTGAGGGCTTGTTTCTGAGAGAACGCAGCGGGACAGTGCGAACACTTGAAGGGACGCTCGCCAGTGTGTGTACGGATGTGATTCTCTAAGATTCTGTTTGCCTGTCAACAAAAAAAAATACAATCAGCAGGGTGCACCACGTACAGGTGAGGTTGGCTTTAGTTCAAAGGTGGAGGTGAGCTACTTACGCCCCACTTACACTTAGTCGAGCCTTTTTAAACTCCTTTTAGAACGATTATTACTAATATCGTGTCCGACCGAAAGTTCGGTTTCGGTTTCGGTCGAGTTTCGGCAAAAAAAGGAGTTTCGGTTTCGGCGGCAAACCTGCCGAAACTGCGACAGAAACCGAAACTGCATTAGGGAGTTCCCGCGCTGTGATCGGTCATGTTCGGCGCGCTAAATTCCATCCAAGCGACGAAGACATTTTGCCGAGTCCACGTGCCTAATCATGTCGTTTGCAGTGCGTTATATTTGTTGTTTGTGAGTTTTCGTGTGATTTGTTTTGAATTCGGTAAGTTTTATCATTGTGATATTGTATAAAAGTAGGTAGTAAACATCGAAAAATAATTTAGTATAACAAACTAATCCATAGATTATAGTAGAATCAAATTTAACATCTGAATATTTTATGGCTAATTTAACTCATTCGCTAATGCTATTCGTAAACAAACAATAGTTAGGTACTTGGTACTTACTATAGTGCATTAGTGGTGATAATATTAACGATTTAGAGTTTCAACGTTCAATTTATTAATTATAACCAAGTAACGTAACGTAACGTAATTATTAGAAGAGTACCTACAGTTAGATAATTGTTTCGTAAAAGTTTCGGTTTCGGTCGAAACTGAGACCCGAAACCGAGACCGTTGCCGAAATTCGGTTTCGGTTTCGGTCGTAAAAACCAGTTTCGGTCGTACACTAAATGAGTTATCGCTATAAGTTTGACTTCATATGAGTTAAACGTCCATTGGCTACTGTGACTACTTCATCAGGCGGGCCGTATGCTTATTTTGCCAACTTAGTGATATAAAAAAACTTACAGAGAAACTTCGTCCGCAGTATCCACAGAGCTTGTTCTTCAGCGGTCGAATGTTCATATGTACTGAAGCTTGGTGTTGCCGCAATCGAAAACCGTTTAGGAAAAACTGGAAACACAAAGTAGTTGATTATAGGCATAGTTCAAATAAATGTTTCATTAATTCATTTCGTTCATTTCATTCATTCAGTATAAGTAGTAGTACTATGTATGGTATGGACACTCCCTGTCGATCATAACAAATTAATCAAACCGATCAAATAGAGAAGAACATGGGACCAAACTGGAAGTATACTCTATCAAATAAATAAAGTTTTTTCAAATCGGTTTATAAATCACGGAGTAATTAAGTAACGAACATTAAAAAAAAAATACAACCGAATTGAGAACCTCCTTTTTTTATACTACGTCGGGTCACAGACAAGCATACGACCCGCCTGATGGGAAGCGGTTACCGTAGTCATATTAACACTCGCAACATAAAAAATCGCTCGCGCGCCGCCACCCCCGCTGCCAATGCAGCATCTCCTTCCTTTCTGGTGACCTCTATCACTCGCAGGAACACAACAGCCCTCAAAGGAACCGTTATTTGGCTGCGGTATTCTGTGATGTGGAGGTACATTCCCCAGTCGTGTAGCTTACAATTACGCTCCCTACCTCTCTTTTCGCCAGAGCTTCGTTTGTCAGTCAGCAGGGTGCACCGCGTGCAGGTGAAGTTGGCTTTGGTTCAAAGATGCTTATGAACCACTTACACACCAAAAAAAAGTTTTTGGAGTTGGTTAAAAATTGGTCGGTTCGTTTACGTTGACATGATCGACAGGCAGTGTCCATAACTCCATACCATACGTAGTAGTACTATTACGTATACTGATTGATTCAATAGTTGTAAACTATGTGTTTTTATCCCTTCAATGAAATGTTTTTTAAGCTATTGCATAGCTTCTATCGCGGGCCTTGAGCGCGGGGACCGAATCCAGAAATTCCGTAACGAAAAAACCTCACGCTCCCCACTCCGACGGGCAAGGAGGTGTGGCTTGAAGGCCGTGCATCGTCTAACGTCGTTTCAGTTCGGCAGTCTTCGACACGGCGTTGTGTGCGTGCGATTAGACGTATTGTACGACTCTACGAAACTCGTTTTATTTATTTAATAATAGAAAAATTTGTTTTCTTATCGGTCACCACGCTCAAAAAGTGTAACTTGAATTAATATCAAAGAAAAAGCAATACTGCATGAATAAAATAAATAAATAAAATTATAATTGCATAAGTTGATACAAAATGCTATGCAATAGCTTTACCGCGGCAGTCCCCGAGTGCCACACGTCTTTTTTTCTTAACAATTAAGGTTTATTGATTGAATTAGATTTTTTTTAAATATTTCTCCTGAAACTCAGTGCGAGTTTCAGAAAAAATATAAAAAAATCTAACACGTCATGCTTCCAGAATATTTTTTATTTTTGATAATTTTTTACAAAAAATAATGCTTACTAATAAAATTAGTGCGTTTGTAATAAAAAAAAAATAACTTAATAATAAAAAATAATGCCTTTTTTTTTGCATCTTTCACAAAAATCGTGAGGAGCCCATGTTTTATCCTGGTGTATAAATTCACCACAAACATAACAAAAATGAACAGGGTGCACTTTTTCACAACCGTTATGACATTTTAAAAACAAATATTTATTTAACTGGACACTACACACCATCATAATTTTAAAATAAAATCGAAACCAACTTATGGGTAGTTTTAAAATAAGATGTAATAATATATATATTCTCAGACAAATTACACAGCGCCATCTAGCACCAAAATAAGCGAAGCTTGTGTTATGGGTACTAGACAACTGATGGCGTACCGGTCAATGACGCGGCTTCGACACCAACGCTCGTGGTTTCGATCCCACATAAGACAAACATTTGTGTGCATGAACATGTCTGTTTGTCTTAGTCTGGGTGTTTTACTATGTATCATAAGACGTATTTACAAAAAAAAAAGTATTTACGTATGTTTATCAGTTGTCAAATTACACAGCGCCATCTAGCCCCAAAGTAAGCGAAGACTGTGTTATGGGTAGTGCCCATGTTATGGTTTCCCTATGGTGCCCTGTGTTATGGCTTCGCTTACTTTGGGGCTAGATGGCGCTGTGTAATTTGTCTGGAAATATTTACTTTATATTCACTTACCCTATTGCAAGGTTCGCATATAAATTTAGTTTCTTTCTTGTGTATATAATTATAATGATTGTTCGCAGCTGTTATTTTCGCGAATGTCTTGCCGCATTCTTTACACGGGTACCTGAGGATTGAAAGAAATTGGTTGTCTGTTTTTACTGACGATAATTTTACGTGATAACGTCATAAGAAAACATCGGCCGATGGAGTGGAAGAGAGACAGATGCGTCACAAGTAGAGATGGGCAAAATCAAGGGCGTCGCCAAGGGGGAGCAGGGAGGGGCAGTAGCCCCCCCCCCCCCCCCCCCCCCCGAGATTCTGTTTATTTATAAGTTTCATTTATTGTAAAGTCTCTCGTGAAGCTTTACACGTTGGACTCTGTACCGTTATTATTACAATCGCTGTAGATGTAAGTGAAAAGCTGCATGAGCTCTCTATTTTACCTACAATTCACTTTTCTCATTGTCCATACCAACTTGCCTCTCGGAACATAATATATCACTTGCGCGCCGCCACTCCCGCTGCCAACGCAGCATCTCCTTTTCTGGTGACCTCACTCACTCGCAGGAACACAACAGCCCTCAAGGGAACCGTTATTTGGCTGCGTTATTCTGTGAGGTGGAGGTACATTCCCCAGTCGGGTAGCTTACAATTACGCTCCCTACCTCTCTTTTGGCCAGAGCTTCGTTTGTCAGTCAGCAGGGTGCACCGCGTGCAGGTGAAGTTGGCTTTGGTTCAAAGATGTTAATGAACCACTTACAACACCCCAAAACTTTTTTTATGATAAATGCCTGGCTTTTTGCCCATCTTTAGTCACCAGCCGAACGCTTAGGCCAATCGTGCCTCTCTATCGCTCGTTCCGCGCTCTCGCTTGCACGCTCGGTTCATGCCGAACGTGATTTTGAGTCATGCTTTTTCGTGCGCGCAGCCGGCTCCATCGATTTATAAGACGTCATCACCTGCTTGCCTTCCGAAGCACGGAGGAACTCGAGATAAATAAATCCATCCATGGACAGCCTAGGTCGACGTTGCTTAACCTGCGTGATCGATTAGACTGATTTTTTTTATACCACTAAAGTGGCAAACAAGCGTACGGCCCGCCTGATGGAAAGCAGTTACCGTAGCCTATGAACGCCTGTAACACCAGGGGCATCACACGATACGCGCAATAACGCCATCAAACATTATGTACCTCCACCTCACAGAATACCGCAGCCAAATAACGGTTCCCTAGGGCTGTTGTGTTCCTGCGAGTAAGTGAGGTCACCAGAAAGGAAGGAGATGCTGCGGTGGCAGCGGGGGTGGCGGCGCACGAGCGATATTTTATGTTGCGATTGCGAGCGTTAATATGGCTACGGTAACCGCTTCACATCAGGCGGGCCGTATGCTTGTCTGCCACCCGACGTAGTATAAAAAAAAATAAAGAAATAAAAACTCAATCCTCAATGGGGTTGGCAAGTTAAAGCTGATCTCAGATGGCGCCACCACTGTACGAACCTTTGTCATTTATCATTAAACGTTTTGGATTTGTTTGTTGCGTTGATTTCTTGACAATTTTACGATTTAAAACATGTATTTCAATTGGAAAATATGCGAGTTAATAATTAAAATGGTTAATAATATTAAATAAAAGGGTTAATAATATTTATCGCTTTGAGCCACAATTTTTTAAGTTTCTCATCTCGAGGAAACTGGTGGCCTCAAGTTTCTTTACAATTTGGTACACAACAAAGGCATTTTCTCAATAATGGTCTCTATCTATGAATTCACTACTAATTTCATACAAAAACTGCCTTGTTATTGGTCTTTGCGCTGCTAGCGCCACTTTGACAGTTGTCGACCCCATTGATTTGACTACATACCTTATTTTCTTTGGAGGGACATGTTTGACACTGGTTCTCAAATGTTTCTTATACCGGTACATGTTGTCAAACTGTACGTCGCACTCGACGCAGTACGTGTCCTCGGTGGCATTCACGACGTGCCGCTCCTTCATGTGCTGCACGAGGAACCGGTAGTGTTTGTACGTCACTTTACATAACTTGCAATGTATTGGCAGGTGCTTGTGGCTGGAAACATTAGAAATAATAAGAAATAAATATTGTCAGACAAATTACACAGCGCCATCTAGCCCCAAAGTAAGCGAAGCTTGTGTTATGGGTACTAGACAACTGATAAACATACGTAAATACATTTTTTTTTGTAAATACATACTTATGATACATAGAAAACACCCAGACTAAGACAAACAGACATGTTCATGCACACAAATGTTTGTCCTATGTGGGAATCGAACCCACGAGCGTTGGTGTCGAAGCCGCGTCATTGACCGCTACGCCACCGAGCTCGTCGACATTAAAATATTAATTTAAAAAGAAAAAGGCCTTAAATATAAGGGCCTTTTTCTAATTTCAAATCATTTTATTTGCGAGCATACGCGGTACAAATCGATGCTTTCAAGTAACACTACGCCAACTAAAATTTCGATAGTTTTCTTTTTAGGGTTCCGTATCCAAAGGGTAAAACGGGACCCTATTACTGAGGCTCCGCTGTCCGTCCGTCTGTCACCAGGCTGTATCTCATGAACAATGATAGTTAGGCAGTATAAATTTTCACAGATGATGTATTTCTGTTGCCGCTATAACAACATATACTAAAAAACAGAATAAAATAAATATTTATGGGGGCTCCCATACAACAAACGTTATTTTTTTGCTCGTTTTACTCGCAATTGAAACGGCAATAGGTAGACGCTTGAAATACTCACATAATATTTAGTTACTAGTTCACTAACAAATAAAACAATTATTTAAAGGGGGCTACCATACAACAAACGTGATTTTTTTGCCGTTTTTATAGATAATGGTACGGAACCCTTCGTGCGCGAGTCCGACTCGCACTTGGCCGGTTCTATTTTATCTAACTAAATCGATTAATTACTTCAGTAACATAATGCTAACTGAATTCAATTTATAAAAGACACACAGACACAACAAAATCGACAAATACAAACCGCTAAGTAAATGTATAACTCATATTAGAAGTGTGTATCTGGATGTGCATGTTTTGAGTTGGCGTAGTGTTCATTGGAGGTATCGAAATGTGGTACAAACAATGGCGGACTTTCCTAAAGACCAACTATGCCCGTGCCTAGGGCGGCCAAATGTTAGGGGCGGTCGGAGCATGGTATTACCGAAGGATAATTCTTACAAATTACAGACTGCTATGGCGGTTTTGCGGATAAGAATTATATAAACATAGTTAAAAAAAACTAAACAACGTGTTTGTTTAGTTTTTTTAAAGCACAAGAGGTTGTATTGTTCCGATAGGTTTGAAACCTGAGGGGCAATTCTCGTAATTAAAATATAGTCAAAATTCAGTTTCGATCCAGTCTCGATCTCACAAATGTCACATTTGGTATTCTCATAACACAATATGTAACTACAAAATTAAATTTAAGCGGGATTATATCGAATTATGAGTGAAAATTAAACAAACTAAGAATGTTACTTTGCCAACAACAAGAATTAATAATAATTAATTAATGAAATCAAGTATGCAATTTTAGTCAATTCACAATTCAATCTCGATTCGGTCAACTTTCAATCTGCGTTCGTAGAAAAATTAGGAGAATTGGCCTTCTGATCGTGTTCAAAGTCCATTAGGTGGCCTTTCTCACAAGTGCAAACACGACTATGATACGATATTCCATCATGGAATGCCAGTGCCTATCTTCCGGCTTCATCATCAGAACTTGAAACCTAATCGTGGTCAAAGTTAATTACAAGACTTTTCTAAGAAATCCAAAAACAGCTACGATACGATGTTCCATCATGAAGTTCCAGTTCACATTTTCACCATATTATTGTATTGTCATCAGAACTACATACAGCTGCCAGTTTTCATTACGCTACGATCCTTGGAAGATGGTTAAATTAGTTGCCTTAGATTCCATTACATAGTTAGTTACATACAGGTCGACCTAATAAAAGCGTATTAATAAATAGGTATGAAGCTGATAAGAACTAAAATACTGTTACGAGCTAGAGTTCTAGATTTGGATGTAAAACGCCAATGACAACTTCCAAGGATTTCCAAGCAGGGTCTGGTCTGCAGGTCTTCACAAAACGAAGTCCACACAAAGATTCCAAATCGCAGGTCAAATCGAAGTCCAATAGTATCGCTGAGGTTGTAGGTTATCACTTGTCTCGCAGGTAGATTCGCTCGAAGTTTACTCTTCCGAAGTCCAAACTGAACTGCCTGTGCGCCGCGGCGGTCGCTATTTATATCCGCCGGCAAGGGTTCCCGAATGTTCTCGTATGTACATGTATGTACTTCACATCGTAACGTGTCTCAACATTTTCATGTCATAGTGTTATGAACCTTATGACAGTAGACATACGGATAATTTTTTAAAGATTTCAATTCAAACATACCTCATATGACTCAGTAATGCATTTTTAGTGGTAGTAGTTTTCCCGCAATAATCGCAGATGAAAGTGGTATGCAGCTTGTAGTGATTGAAGAATTGTTTGATTGTACTGTAATTAAAAAAAAACTGATTAATTTAAAAACATCGGACGCGCAGCATGCGCCACCATAGCGAAATTTATTTTATCTAATCCCATACTGAAATTTACACATTAAAAAACTAAACACAGTATCTTAATGACAGTCTTTACGCACAAGCTATCAAAATAAATTTAAAAAGTTATTTTTCGATACAGCTCTTCTATGGGCAACTGTGTCGTAAAATAACTTTTTTACCATTTCGATACTGCTTCAGCCCTGGATACAGATATTTTAAACAGATTGCAATGCAAATACATTGCAACTATGCAAAATTTTTCTACATAATCTGTGAACGCGGCGCCGCGCGGCGCGTCGCGCATGCGCACTACGCATGCTCGATCTGCAAATGGATTTATAAGTAAGAATTATAGCTGTTAAATTAACTTCATGGTTGTATTTAAAATATTATTATCATATATTTCATGAGATTAGATAAAGTAGTGTATGAAACTGCACATAATCAGGTATTAAAATACTCGTGTGGTCTATTATAACATTCGCCTTCGGCTCATGTTATAAACTCACACTCGTTTTTAATTTTTAACGGTTCCCTTGAGGGCTGTTGTGTTCCTGCGAGTGAGTGAGGTCACCAGAAAGGAAGGAGATGCTGCGGTGGCAGCGGGGGTGGCGGCGTGCGAGCGATATTTTATGTTGTGAGCGTTAATATGGCTACGGTAACCGCTTCACATCAGGCGGGCCGTATGCTTGCCTGCCACCCGACGTAGTATAAAAAAAAATAAATAAATAAATAACCCTTATTATGCAACAGTTTCATAAACTACTATATTTTATTTATATTGGCCACTTTCCCGAATTGATAATCATTTCACTCAAATCAAACACTCAAAATTTCGAAATTCTTACTTCGGATTCATATCCGAAGTAAGAATTTCGAAATTTTGAGTTTCATGGCGACGGACAGACAGAACGACCGGACGATTTTATAAGCTCAATAAATTTCGCTGAAAATGTTTTAAATTAAAACAAGAATGGGCAAGAATGTTTATCAAGCTTTTACTAGCTGTAAACTGGTAAACGTTTGACAGTAGTGATGTTTTTCATTTCAGACGGTCTCCTAGGATGACTATTTTAGATTTCCGTCGTTTTACAAGTAGGTAGTTTTTACAGCTGCCCCTTCCTGCCCCCCCTTGGCGACGCCCTTGAAATCATCCCACTGCTACACAGTACGGGTCTCGCCTCGTCTCGTCATTTTGCTAATTTGGCAGTGTGGTTTCCGGCAGACTAGAATAGAATCACTCGCGTCTCTTCCCGTGGATGTCGTACAAGGCGGCTAAGGGAAATACATTATAAAACATCGATCAGGCCTCCCCAACCCGTTTGGCCAGCGTGGGGAGTGTAGGGCAAATGCTTCTGTCTGGAACGGACGAGATGGTCGTGCTCCTGTAGTGGAGACTAAAATGACCAATGATGATGATCAATGATGATGATGATGATCAATGATGATGATGATGATGATACGGAGGAAAAGAAATAATATTTATTTTTCCATCAGGAGAACCACACGCTCACTTGCCGACTATCATAAAAAAATGTTTTTACATAATCAACTTCCCTCAGCGGTATTTCCGAACAACTACGACATGGGTGCCTTCAAGAACAGAGTTTTCATTTTCCTTAAAAGGCTGGCAACGGATCGGCGACCCCTTGGTGTCGCTGGTCTCCATGGCCGGTGGTGATTGCTTTCCACCAGGTGACCCACATGCTCGTATGCACCACTCTCACAAAAAAAAAAAAAAACATTAAGAGAATTCAGCGACCACTACAAAATGTAATTCACTACAAAATTTAGGAGTGTAAGGGGTTCATCAACATCTTTGAACCAAAGCCAACTTCACCTGCCCGCGGTGCACCCTGCTGACTGACAAACGAAGCTCTGGCGAAAAGAGAGGTAGGGAACGTAATTGTAAGCTACCCGACTGGGGAATGTACCTCCACCTCACAGAATACCGCAGCCAAATAACAATTCCCTTGAGGGTTGTTGTGTTCCTGCGAGTGAGTGGGTCACCAGAAAAGAAGGAGATGCTGCATCGGCAGCTGGGGGGCGGCGCGCGAGCGATATATGTTGCGAGCGTTAATATGGCTACTGTAACCCGATATAGTAGAAAGAAAAAAAAGTAATACAAAAGTACTCACTCAAATTGCAAGCCACATGCATAACACTCGTATATCTTCGGAGGTTGTCCTGGACGACATTTGTGCAGGTGATGTTTGTAAAACTCCTCATTGCACAATGAACATTTATGTTTAAAGTAGTGCAGGCCGTGGTGCGTCTTCAACTTCTGTTTGGTTTTATACCTTCTGTTGCATATGTTGCATTCGTATGGACCTGCTTGCTGTAATAATTGATTATATTATTTATTTATTGCATTCATATACGTACTTATTACGTGTTAGGTAACAACTCAATGTTTTAGGTCCCCAATACTGTTAGAAACTTAAAATCCGTGGCAGTTGAGCTTCACTTGACTAGCCATCTCTTTAGGCTTTTAATGCCTTATTTGCCATATTGCTGTCTCTCTCATTGCTAAGAACATTGTCAAATTCCAAAAGCTTCCTACTCCTACTAATTTCTTCTGATTAAATTCGTTGTGAGTTCCAGAGCAGCCGTAGTTTTACCCCCGGGACTGCAATGGACTTCATTGTTCATTGCCTTTTTTGGCGGCCGCCGCTGTTAATCCTGGCTACACAGGAGACACAGTGGTGGGAATGTGTGGTGGGCCCCCGTTATACGTACTTATTACTGATGATATAGTATAGTGTGCGGACTCTTTAGTGGGCAGCCTGGCGACTGGCCACTGTAAAAGAACTAAAGCTTATATATTACTTTATGAAACTGTTGCATAATAAGGGTTCTTAAAATACGAGTGCGAGTTTATCACATGAGCCGACGGCGAATGTGACAATAGCATCACACGAGTATTTTAAGACCTTATTATGTGCAGTTTCATACACTACTTTATCTAATCTCATGAAATATATGATTATAATATTTTAAATACAACCATGAAGTTAATTTAACAGCTTTATTTCTTACTTATAAATCCATTTGCAGATCGAGCATGCGTAGTGCGCGTGCGCGCCGCGCAGCGCCGCGTTCACAGATTATGTAGAAAAATTTTGCAAAGTTGCAATGTATTTGCATTGCAACCTGTTTAAAATACCAGGGCTGAAGCAGTATCGAAATGGAAAAAAAGTTATTTTTTGATACAGTTCCATAGGACAACTGTATCGAAAAATAACTTTTTAAATTTATTTTGATAGCTTGTGCGTAAAGACTGTCATTATGATACTGTGTTTAGTTTTTAAATCTCTAAATTTCAGTATGAGAGTAGATAAAAATATTTACAACATTTACCTGACTATGAAATTTTTCCATATGTACAAAATATGATTTCTCTTTAATAAAATCCGTGATGCATCCATTACATTTAAACTCTGCATTTTTAATACTAGCCCTTTCCTTCTCATGCCACAATTGCAACTCCTCTTCATCGATATCTATCCGCTTGAACGTCTTTGTTGTAATCCTCTTACTGATTTGTATTACTTTGTACGGATTTTGTTGTTTAGCTCTCTTCGACTTAATTACGTTGCCTTTTTCTTTAGCTTTCTTAATTTCTAACGGGTTAATTGACATAAAATGATCAAGTTTATCCCATTTCAACGATGAAATTTTATTTTTCTTCGTTTTCAATGGTGTCGAATTTAAGACATTTTCTGACGCATCTTCAACTGGTTGGGAGCCATTTTCACATTCATAATTTTTACTCTTTCTTTTTCGTAGATTCCCAACAACATTAAGAGATGTTTCAGCTCCATTTTCAATTTTAATATCTGTTAAATCTTCATCAGTTTCCAACTTTTCATAATTATCAAAATCTTGATAATAATCAAAATAGTCATTTTCATTTTTAATTCCATCGTTTATATCGAACAGTTTAATCTCTTGTGCCTCGTCATCTTCATGTTTGACAGCTGTTATAATGTTAGTATTTTTTTTATTAATTTCATAATTATCAAAATTGTAGCAGTAATCATAATCTGATTTAGTGACTGACGTTAATGTAGAAAAAGTTTCATATCCCTGAAAATTTAGGCAATAAATTGCTAATGGGTCTGTTGCGAAAACCTATGATTGCGTAGCATGGAATGGAAAGAGCTATGTTTGGAGTATTTCTACATAATAGACACAGAATTGACTATATCAGTAGTGCAACTACAGGGTGGCAGAGCAAACAAAATTCTACGGGCCCCCAGACCAAGGGGACCCCAGGCTCGAGAGCTTAGTACAAAAGTAGTACTTATTTGTTTTTTAAGTTAGTACATTATCATGTTTCTGGAAAATAAAATTAACCAAAAATGTACAAATTACTTCTTTAGTGTTAGTTACTTGGATGATTTATTAAAAAGGGCCCCATTCTCAGCAGGGTGCACCATGTGCAGGTGAGGTTGGCTTTGGCTCTAAAGATTGCAGTGAGCCACTAACACCCATCAAGTGGTTTCAGGGACTTTTAAGTGCAGTTTGTGGAAGCCAAGCTCAATTTATGTGTAAAATTATAAATAAGCATAATTATTATGCTTATGCCTGTCTGCCACCCGATGTAGTATAAAAAATGGGGTGTGATTAAATAATAAATAAATATTTCTGGACAATTTACACAGCGCCATCTAGTCCCAAATTAAGTGCAAAGCTTGTGTTATGGGTACTAGACATCTGATAAATGTACTTAAGACACATTTTTTTTTTGTAAATACTTACTTATAATACATAGAAAACACCCAGACCAAGACAAACAGACATGTTCATGCACACAAATGTTTGACTTGTGTGGGAATCGAACCCGCAACCTCTGAATCGAAGTGGCCATTGCTAACCATTCGACCACCGAGCTCTTCGTGACTTTGTCATGGACACGGATGTGTTGTATGTGAATATGTTATATGAACAAAACTTATCTCAAAATCTCAGCGTTTCCCCCTTCCCCACCCGCGATGTTCAATAATCCTTAGTTAGAGTAATGAATTCTTTGACCCGTCATCTATCCAGTTGTATGATTGAATTCTGGATGGAGATGATAGATTTGTAGCTGCAACACCAAACTGTATCCCCCGATTTTGTTATCATTCGTTTTTTTTTAATTGCCTCCCTATGGAAGCAATTTTAAAGACTATTCGCCTAAAAAAAAACTAAAAAGGTGATTGTTGATTTTATTTTTATTTTGATACAATTGTTTTATTTGTGTGAAATTAAAATTATAGAAAAATATTAATTATATTATTGTTTTCTATGTATCATAAGTATGTATTTACAAAAAAAAATGTATTTAAATATGTTTATCAGTTGTCTAGTACCCATAACACAAGCTTCGCTTACTTTGGGGCTAGATGACGCTGTTTAATTTGTCTGACAATATTTATTATTTATTTATGTTAATCAATTTCTTTCTAAACAAATATTTTAATAGTTTTACCTCATTTATAGGGAGTATATCAAATGAGTTACTTATATTTTCAAAAAACTCTTGGGCTCTCATGACTTTCTCCTGAAATTTTTGTACTTTTTTGAGTAAACTTTGACATTCCCAACACAGCAGTAAATTCTGAAACTGAAAATTATCTTTATAATTAAGACCAATTGCGGGAACTTAAATAATAAATAATAAAAGAAGAAAAATTATGTGATTAAAAAAATTATCCATTGGCAGGCAAATGAGTTGGAAAATGTGTATAATATACTTACTCTGGTTTGTGAGGGTTTAAAATTATAGCAAATTTTCATAAATAAATCAAGGCTATCCTTCAATATTGAGAGATTTCTTTCCGTATTTAAACAAACATTACACATGTTATTCATTTTTTTATATATTATTTGTAAACATTGATACAGAAAATATTGCGAGAGGCAACGAATAAAATAATGGCGAACGACAAAACATTTCATTCCATTCATTAGGGATGCAGCAAGCAGCAACTTTTGCAATCATTCGTTCAATTATGTCGTATCGAATCAATCTCTAATCAAATTATCGATAATATTGCCTCATATCTATTAATGCAGTGAGTGGTGAGTGTGTATATTCCTGGCAACATGGACATGGACACATAGCTACCAACCGTCAAACTGACTGTCCAATGTCCATGTCCATGTTCGATGCCCGAAGGTTTTCAGACGTACGAGAATTCTTGTGCCAAATATGAGGGAACGATTAAAAGTAGTCCTTGAAATTATGTATGAGATTATCACAATAGTCAAGACGTTGGGAAAATCAAAGCGCCTTCCAGACTCCCACCGAGAACACCCGAGAAGCGTGAATGTGATCGCTTTCTCGCCGTCTCGTTCTCGCGCTCGCCTGTTCTCCGAACATTGTCGGTATTTTTGTCAGCAAACCCATAAATTATAAAAGTTTCTAAACAAATTGAGCTGTCTGGCAGAAGTAAAACACAGAAATCACTTACACTATGGTTACGCACGAAAGTATTGCCTGTGGCACATAAAAAAGCATTTTGAAACGAGTTGAGCGAATGCATATAGCTAGAATTTTTGATTTTTAAAATAATATATCTATATTACTTATTCAGCTATTCTTTACAAATTATTTTTGTAACACACTTTTGTACGCGGTCCTAAGAAGAGGTATGAGACGAGGGGAGGAGCCCCACTCTGCAACTTGCAAATTATTAGTACCTTTAATTACGTAAATATAATATAAGTATTCGTTTTAAAAATTATAATTTATTTAAATTGTCATCTTCGACAATTTATGGTGACCGTGTCAGGAGACGAATCTGCAATCTTCGGATGCTTTTCTTATCCGATAAACTGAAAAGTAAACTCTGTAAATTTCAAAAAGTCTGTGCTCTAAAATGATAGCAGAAAATTTGTATTGTAAAAACGAAGAAAATATGCAAGTTACAAAAAACGGAACAAAAAGCAAATTTTAAGGATATGGCACAGCGTATTTATAAGCTGCCCAGCTGGGGAAGTACCTCTACTAGAATACCGAAACCAAATAACTATTTCCTTGGGAGTTGTTGTTTTTGCAAATGACAGGTCACGCGGCAGCGGCCGGTAAGTACCAGAAGCGACTTTAGGGCGTTTCTCAAATGAGGGTAAAAATATTATTGAAATTATGTTTAGGAATAAAAGTGTTATGAAATACAACTGTAGGAGTTGAAATATATTTACGTAAGTTATATTATTAATTACAATTTTCGGAAACATGACTGTTACAAACTTTATGATGATTGAAAACTTTAGGAAGAAAAATATTAGGAAGAGTGATCATTCGGATTACAAATCGGTATGAAGAACAATTTCAGGTAAGTAAAAAACTTTAGGTAAGCCGAAATGGACCCTGCATTATGTTATATATTTATAAAAAACATTATAAATATTATGTATTTTTATTATCAAAATACTATGCACTTACATTGTTTTGACTTTAAACAACCAAGTACATTAAAATATTTATTTGGTAAACTTCAAACCAAGAAAAACTCTTTCAGTCAGTCCGTATTAGTCCGTCCGTCAGTATCAGGTATGCTCGTATCCCGGTATCTCAACGGAATTTACAAAGAATTCTTTCTTACCGAATCCCGAGTAGTTTGAGCTGTGTGTTGATAGATTAGTCAGTAACAGTAGCCTTATAAGATACAGATTAAATATGTACTCTACATCAATACATGCTTCAATATAATATACTTCAATAAACACTTTCTAGCTCCATCATTACACACTAGTCATCATTTTGTAACTTCTTGTTCGAACAAATAATTATAAAATTAAGTTTCAAATCCAATGTTATATGAACGTAAGGTAACAATAGCACAGATTACATAATAGTTACTACGTAACAGATACTTTACTCAGTAGAAAATTTCCGAAACCTACTGATAGAATAGCCTACTCCGTCGCATCAGCAACCGCTGCATGCTAAAATAAGCCTAAATGCTCAAGCGCAGAGTTGTGATTGCTTCGCACCGCGCAATCCCACAGCAATCGCAGGGCCTGAATTTGGTCCGCAAACGGCCCGAGACCGGCCGGCCGGTAGGTAATTATAGCGCGCAAGTACATGGAGTGACGGAGGCCTGCCGTCGGTTAGTTCATATAGTCCTCCTAAGCAATAGTGGTGACAATAGTATACGGCACGGACGAAGAAAAACAGAATAATTATATATATATATATATATATATATATATATATATATATATATATATATATATATATATATATATACATATATATATCTAAAAACGAGTAGATTACGTCCACCACACAATATAATACCTACACAATCACATAATATTTATTAAAAATCGCTACTGGCGAAGTGTTCGAAAATAAAAAGATCGTATAATAAAAAAAATATTATTAGTTCAGCACAGTCTATGTAATTGGTTTCAGTAGGCATTCTTAATTTTTTAATCTTAAAAAAATGATTTGTGGTGTACCAAAACCAAACTAAGATATTTTTGACTTTTAATAAATGGCGAACTCGGTGCAATCCTAGCAATATTGGCAAGACAACTGTCTGTCAGCCAGTTTGCTTTCTGTCATCCTGTCATTAGTGTCAATTTTATTAACAATGGCGTTAAATGCGCTATTGCGCTGATTGTTGTTTCAGTTTCATGAATTTGTTAAATATTGTTAACAATATCATTGTACTGAATTATATACTTACATTTTACATGGCAGGAGAAGCTGTTTATAATACAAATAAGGTGTAAAGTTTAAACATGACGACGCATGATGTGCCTATACTTCACCAACAACTTCAACACCATGAAATAGAGGTTCCAGTTCTAAATCTAGTAGGATTGGTACCAGTACATCATCAATTACACCAGCCACAGGAGCATCCACAGATTATAATCAGTACAGAGACCGCGACACTCACAACTGAACAGCCTCAACAACAACAGCAGCAGCAGCAACAACAACCGCCTCCGCCGCCGCCGGTACCTGCCGACGATAAAAAACCTAAAAATGATAAGAAGAAGAAGGAAGCTATCGATGGTCAAGCGCGGGAAATAATTTTCAAGGTTATAAAATTTTTCGAAAGTGAAAAACACAACAGAGGCTACGCGTTCCCAGTGGAAAATGTCGTTAAAAGAGCATGTGCAGCGACAGGTTTATCAGAAAGTACAATCAAAAGGATAAAACGGGACGGTCTCCGAGCTGAGGCAACGCAAACTAAAATGACCGGTCCAAAGAAGAAACGGATTCGGAAAACTAAAGTTCAACTGGATTACTTCCAACTTTGTGCTTTAAGAGGTATCGTGAACAGTTACGCAGTCCGTAAAGAGGTACCAACGTTAGGTAAAATTTTAGCCGCAGCGAGACACGAATTGAATTATCAAGGTGGTAAAGAATCTCTGAGATTAATATTACTTAATAAGCTTGGGATTAAATTTAAGAAGTGCGAGAAGAAGAATAAGAAGCCCCCGGAGCAGAATCCTCCTCCGCCGCCCCCTTTGCAGCAGCCCCCGAGTTCGATGCCACATCCGCCTATGCAGCACATGAAGCCGTTGGATAATCAATGTGTGTACACTACGTTAATGCCTCAAGTACCAGTTTCCTATTAAGGTTAGGTTAGGAGTTATACACATACTGTAATATATTGGAAAAGTCGAGAGTTTCAACATTTGGAAAAAATAATGAACATCAATTTTTGTTTATGTTATAATAGGCTATTTGACAATGTTGAAAAATTGTATAAATTATTTAACAATATTGTAAACTACACAAAATTAGAAAGATCAAACTTTCATTCTAATATCTTCTGTCTGACTTATTTTAGGGTCGATCGAAGTTTGGTGGGAAAGACCATTTTAAAAGTATGAAATTATTAAAAAAATATATTTCCATTGGAGAGGCAATTAAAAATACTATAACTTTTATTATGATACTAATTACATTTATTTATTTTTTATTTTATTTAATCACAACATATAACAATACTACATTAGATCTTATAATACAATATGCTAAAAAGCCAGCAGGCTTTATACGCATACCGAGCCGTCACAATATCTCGGTTTTTATTCACCTCTCGTTGCAACAATAGCAATCTATGATATTAACAACTATTCAGTTACTTACATCTAAACAAACACTTTATTGAGTACTATGATGTATACCCACTGCCACCCATCTGCATACATTATACTATGAGTCGACTGTATGAGCTCATGAACGTCACATAATATTAAAACGCCGCGACGCCAAAACATAGGCGGCGCACGCCGTGCAGTGCATTGACAGTGCAATATTGCAAGCATGACTGCCGTGCGCGCGAGCCGCAACCCGGCCGGCGGCGCTCGGATGCCGAATGTTACCGATTGGTTCGATCGTGAGAAGTGTGGTGGTGGACTGGTAAAACTGGTTTTGTTAGAACATGTTGAGTGTCAGATACAGAGTGTTCGTTCATTTATCGTTGTTTTACTTTTTTTTTTCTTTGGAATATTTTTTTTTAAAACAATAAAGAAAATATTTGTTTTAACCACTACAAATACATGTTTATGTTTATATAAAATAATTATACAAGCAATAAATAAATATAACATACCTATATATATATCTTAGATTCATTCAATACTAACTAATCACCATATTTATATTTTAAGTAAATATTTGTGTATACCTACTATATTATTCACTCCTATGTGTCCTTATGGCATTTAGGTGTAAAATGTTGCTTGAGTTTCCATTTGATATTTCGTTCTGTTATATCATTTTTTAAGTTAATTGGTAGTTCGTTTTTTAGTGTAACATAAACATAATATTTGTGGTAATATTTAACATACCTGTCATACAAATTTCTGATTTGCTGTATATGCCTGTTGTATGGAGTGTTTTTGGGAAAGTCTAAAATTGGAATTTTCAAGTTAACATATCTTGAGAGATTTTCTCATCAAAGTTCTTTAACATGTGGTTTTATTATTGAGACATCCTTACATATATAAAATCGGAAAAAACGTTGGTCAAATAGCCTATTACGTGATTCATTGATGAGTGTAAACAGTTCAGTATTACAGATAAAAACAGCCCCCTTACCACCATCTCTTATTGCGACTCAATAATTGAATCGATTGCTTATTCATAGCAATTAATAAGTGACTCTATTGCTTTTGAAATAGAGTCGCTTATTCATTGGTATGAATAAGCAATCTATTCAGTTATTGAGTCACAATAAGAGATGGTGGTAAGGGGGCTGTACTGTGAACAGGGCGGACTCTGCATGATATGCCGTTAGATGACCTGTTAATGTCTACAATGTATGTGAAGCAGCCAGTGGTAAAACCCTCGGCAAATAATGTCTTGTCACAGAATAAAAAAAAAAGGAAAAAAAATATTTGCCCATTTAAATTCATGGTCATCTCTCACATTTACTTTTGACATGTATGACGTTATTCTAGTTCAGTTTACATTCAGAAACCCCTCTGTCGCTGAATATCATATTCTCAAAAGACCATGCAAATAAAGAACTTGAAACTTGAGACCACATTCGTAAATCACCACATTCGCAAAAACACGATATTCTCAAAATATCATGATCGTATAAGACCACATTCGCAAAACACAACATTGCCCAAACATCATATTTTCAAAAAAGGCACTGGACTCCCTAAATAATAATGCCGACCACGGCTTTATGCACTAATCACTACACAGTTACCAAACTTTTTAATAAAAAAAAACACCAGTGACTGTACTTTGTGGTATAACAAAAATGTTGTATTTTGCGAAGGTGGTTTTTTAAGATTAAGATATTTTGAGAATATGGTATTTTGCGAATGTGGTGATTTACGAATGTGGTCTTTTGACAATATGATTGAATATCATCGGCGACGGAGGGTCGGAAAACAACTATGTACAGGAGGGGCAATTCTCGTAGTTAAGTCAATTCTAACGTAAAAAGTCGAACTGCCGAATCAATGATTTCAATGATACAATATGTAAAGTTCATTGTTGATTTTGTAATGAACAACTAATTTGATAAAAAAAATAAAAATACTTTATTATCAGACAGATGAGGGTCCATAGACTGCGTTAGTAAAACAATTGCACTTAAAACCTATGTTAGTAACATTTTGAGATTTAATTCTCTGTATTTTATGTGTGTGGAGACATGTGACGTAATCCAATGTCTCCCTCACCGTACTTTCCAGCTTGTCCGCAATAACGGCATACCATTACGGCATGCCGGATGCCGTAATGGTAATGACTAAATAATAAAAATAAATAATTTTACCATTTAAAAGTTCAGTTGAGAGTAGATTCGTCGCGTACTACGAACGAACTTTCGTAATACGCGACGCCGCGTGGCAGCCATTACGATCGGTTCCACATTCGACTCAGAGGGGAGGTGAATTGCCTTTAAATTGTTATTACTTATAGTGTGCTGTCACTCTGCGATCATAAAATAATTACGAGAATTGACCTTCAGGCATTACGGTCAGCAGCCACGGCAATTGCATGCATCTAGCATGCAATTGCCTGTGGTGCTGCTGTGGTCGTCTCTGCTCCAGCTGTTACGGTCGTCTTTCAAGTAAACCAAAGTAGATCAAATTGCCAATAAATTTGACTTCCGCAAAATATCTGAATCAATTAACGATTTAGTCGACAAATGTTAGATTCTGGAAATGTCAGAGGAGTTTAAAACGTCAGATTCTACAAATGACGCCCTTACGGAAATTATTATCCAACATATTTCCAATTTGACGAGCTCGGTGGTCGAATGGTTAGCAATGGCCACTTTGACTCCGAGTTCGCGGGTTCGATTCCCGCACAAGACAAACATTTGTGTGCATGAACATGTCTGTTTGTCTTGGTCTGGGTGTATTCTATGTATTATAAGTATGTACTTACAAATAAAATGTATTTATGTACATTTATCAGTTGTCTAATACCCATAACACAAGCTTTGCGCTTAATTTGGGACTAGCAGAAATATTAATTTCAACAAAAATCTGACAATAATAGAATCTGGCGTTTATAGAAGCTAACATTTGTATAATCTGGCATTCATAGAATCTGACGTTTTAAACTCTGCTGACATTTGTCGACTAAACCCAATTAATTAGGTAATACAATTACCACCGTCCTGTCACATTGTTTACCTTTATGTGAATCACATTTTTTCTTTCTATTGTATATTTCGATGACATACTGGTACCTCCATCTATTGTGTATGTGTTACAGAGGATAGTGAAACTCGGGGTGATGAAGTACAGTCAGCCGCATAATCGTCAGAAATCAAAAATTTCAATATTTTTTTATGTATGGACTAGCTCGGTGATCAAATAGCAATGCCCACTTTGACTCCAAGGTTGTGGGTACGTACCTCTCCCCGCACTTTCAAATATTTGTGTGCATGAGCATGTCTATTTGTCTTGGTCTGGATGTTTTCTATTTATTATAATGTATCTATAAAAAAAAAAAAGTTAAGTATTTATCACATTATAACAAGTGTTGAAGAAGAAATTCGGCTATATTTTGATAACATCAAACTATTTAAATAATAATAATTTTAAAATTACAGTACATATATTTTTTTATTAAGAAATTTCGAACTTTTTTTACAAATAATAAATATTTGATGCATATTTGGGGCTGACTGTACTTTATGGACGTTTAAATTAATATTAAATTAGATTATAGATTTATAGAATATATTAATATAAGGCTGAAATAATTACCTACGTATTGTATGTATTATAATTATTTTTACTTGAATAAAACTATTATTAAGTTGTAAAAATTATTTTATTTACAAATTTACAATTTATGTATAGTGTGTAATAACACTAATAACCTGCGGGGTTGTGTGGATGCAACGAATAGTACTTTATCGAATAATATGAAATTTATATTCGAAGTTCACGAATAATAGAAAGGGAATTCCCTAAAGCTTTGGTCTCTTGATCGTGCCGCACAAAGCTGCGGTATGCGGCTCAACGCAGCGTCACGACGCAGTGTTCACCGTCTCTGCGGTGGTTTGTTGATTTAATACTCAATACTCAATAATTTATTGCAACCTTAATGTATACATAGATCTTGTCTTACATACAACAGTAACAATCAAATATTTTTTGAAAAATGGAAAAATTCACCTGCCCCCCCTAGGTGGGTTTTGAACCCACGACCTCTCGATGACCGGTCGAGTGCTCTTCCAACTGAGCTACCAGGAAGGTTTGTGTTGCTGACGAATTTTTGCATCTTATATTTCTACTGTGTGAGTCACAGTGTAGCGTCACAAAAAAAAAATATATTTATCTGGCAAGTTGGCCAAGACAACTATTTAAATAATAATAAAGTAACAATTATGGACCCTGTCGGGCGCTGCAATGGGAGAGGGGCTGATTTCTTGTAATTATTATGTAAATATCTTCACAGCTATATACCTGTCCATTTATTACAGTAATTAAAAAATTATTAATCTATTGTTTATCATATAAAGTAAGTATATTAAATTTGTGCTAATAATTATGTCAAATTAAATTTAATTAAAATTATTTTGCCGCAGCTTCTAAAGTAGATGTGTCAACATGAATAATTTAAAGCAATTATCTTTGACTATTAAACTTTGTTTTTTGTATTTATTTTTATATACGGAAGGATAATTGCGAATTAATTCTATTAAATTATCTTCAAACAAATTACAAATCTATTGAGTACCCGTGACGCACACCGCAGTAGCGATGAACGAGAACGACGTTGCCGTATAGTCCAACGAAACATTTTTCATATTATTGTTACGACCTAGGGTTCTAGATTTCTTTAAGGGACGGGGGCCCACCACACATTCCCACCACTGTATCTCCTGTGTAGCCAGGATTAACAGCGGCGACCGCCAAAAAAAGGCAATGAACAATGAAGTCCATTGCAGTCCCAGGGGTAAAACTACGGCTGCCTTGGAACTCACAACGAATTTAATCAGAAGAAATTAGTAGGAGTAGGAAGCTTTTGGAATTTGACTTCCCCTCTTAGCAATGTGAGAGACAGCAATATGGCAAATAAGGCATTAAAAGCCTATAGAGATGGCTAGTCAAGTGAAGCTCAACTGCCGTGCACCACGGATTTTAAGTTTCTAACACTATTAGGGACCTAAAACATTGAGTTGTTACCTAACACATCGATTCCAATAATATGAATTGCAAAATCGTCTGAACGCTTGGTAATTCTCCCTTGTTGCTACCAAATCTGAATAGTATACTACCCCGGATGCAACTTGCAATGAATTCAACATGTCATCCCGCTCCCGCTGCCAAAGATCACACTCCCAGAGAACATGGTGTGCTGTTTGATCGAATTCAGAATTAGCAGTAGAACATTCGCATAAGGGCGACGGCACTAATTTAAACGAAAAGAGTTTAGCTTTAAAATTGCCATGTCCAGTTAAAAATTGCGCAACAGGGTGGTCGACTTCTAACCACTTTTTCTTTAATCTATCTCTTACCGATTGAAAGAACAGATACAAGTGGCGTCCTTTGGTAGAAGTTTCCCACCTTTCCTGCCATTCAGACAGCAATGTTTCAAATACTTCATTAAAAGGTTTGAACAGTCTAACTATTTTTTCACGATCACGCGTTTTCAAGAAATCAGGGACCATATTTTTAGATGTATAGTACATTGAAGCGCGGCGTTGTACTTCTAAGTCTACCGGTAACACACCTGCTAGCACGGGTAGTGCCTCGGTGCTTACAGTTCTATACGACTTACATAAAAATATCAGAGCAAGGCGCTGGCTTTGAAGCAATTTACGACGTGCTGCACCTATAGTAGCCCTATCTGCCCACGCAGGTGAACCGTACGTAACACAACCTAAGTATGTGGCGGTATAAATAGTTTTTAACGTTTTGAAAGTTAATCCCCACGTAGAGGTAGAAATTCGTGTTAAGGCATAGAAATTCTTTTTTGCTTTTTCACCTACTTGCTTCATGTGCTCAATATAATTAAAATTTCTATCCAAAAGCAAACCTAAGTAACAAACCGAAACCCTATTAGCAACAGATACTCCATTAAAATGAAGGGTTCTAGATTTGTAAAATGCCAATGACAACTTCCAAGGATTTATTCACGCAGGGTCTGGTCTGCAGGTCTTCACAACACGAAGTGCACACGAAGATTCCAAATCGCAGGTCAAATCGAAGTCCAATAGTATCGCTGAGGTCGTAGGTTATCACTTGTCTCGCAGGTAGATTCGCTCGAAGTTTACTCTTCCGAAGTCCAAACTGAACTGCCTATGCGCCGCGGCGGTCGCTATTTATATCCGGTGGCAAGAGTTCCCGAATGTTCTCGTATGTACATGTACTTCACATCGTAACGTGTCTAGAACATTTTCATGTCATAGTGTTATGAACCTTATGACAGTAGACATACGGGTCATTATTGCTTGCAGCGAAGTATGCGGCGACTATTCTAGAAGGTTTCATTCTAGATGATTCGCGACAGGACCGCGACATTATTATGTGTCCGGCGCCGCATGCCGCATACCGCAGCGTTATGCGTTACGATCAAGAGACTAAACCTTAAGGCACAATGTACATCGCTGCGGAAAGGAATATAAGCTACTTTTTGCAACGAAATTGTTCATAGCATAATAACCTTTATGTCAATAGGCTAGACGACAATGATGGAAAATTATAAAAAATACTTATCAGTGTCAGAAAATATACAAAACTAGAACGATCTGGATCTTGAAATTTTATTAACTTATACCCGACTTGTTCCATGATCGATCAAAGTGTAATGGGAAAGTCCAATTTAAAAGAATGAAATTATAAAAAAAAATATTAACTTTGGAAAAACAATCAAAAGTACTATAACTTTTGTTACGGCACTAGCTACATAAGTGTGACGTAATAATTCAGTAGCCTTTTGTATGGAGCGTTTTCGGGAAAGTCCAAAATTGTGATTTTCAAGTTCATCATATCTCGAGATGTTTTTATGCTATCGAAGTAATTCTTTCACCTATACTTATATTATTGTGACGACCTTACATAACAAATCGAAAGAAAAAAATGTCGTCTAGGCTATTGTATAACTTATAAATTTTATTGTTGTTCACCAATGGTATGCCACCAATCTTAGCCTAAGATACGTGATTTAATATCTATTTGAATGTTTGTTCGCCGAATCTTTATACATTGAACAAAAAGTATTCGGCGAATAGGATGATTCGTAAAGTACTCAATATTCATTGAATACGAATAATAATCGTTGCATCCTTAACTTTATTGCTAAGAGTTCGTTGACCCCATTTTTCCAAGTAGTTTTTTTCTAAGTACCTTCACCATACCACATCCCAACTAATATTATAAATGTGAATTTGTTTGTTACGCTTTCACGCCGAAACTATCACTTTGTACACATATTCTCGGTCCCGGCTGTTGTCATCTAATTTATACTTAAGCCAACCTCACCTGCACGTGGTGCAGCCTGCTGACTGACAAACGAAGCTATGGCGGAAAGAGAGGTAGGGAGCGTAATTGTAAGCTACCCGACTGGGGAATGTACCTCCACCTCATAGAATACCGCAGCCAAATAACAATTCCCTTGAGGGTTGCTGTGTTCCTGCGAGTGAGTGAGGTCACCAAGGAAGGAGATGCTGCGATAGCAGCGGGGGTGGCGGCGCGCGAGCATAATTGTATACTACGTTAACCGCTTCACATCAGGCGGGCCTTATGCTTGTCTGCCACCCGACGTAGTATAAAAAAAAAAAGACTAAAATGTAACCGTCCCCTATACAAAACTCTCAGCTTTGTTCGCTGAATTACAAGCAATGATCGCATTAATCTCCAAATAGCTCTTTTTCTCCCCAGCATCTGTGTTCAATTGTACATTGATGTTCTTGTGTTGTGTTTTCTCGTGTGTTCGCATCGCTGTTCGCTGCGCGAATGTTGCGGGGCAGTGGGAGCACGCGAATGGCCGTTCGCCGGTGTGTGTTCGGCGATGGTTCGACAAGATTCGGTTTGTCTGAAACAATGTTTATTTATAAATAATTAAAATTACATAAATATTTCTAGACAATTTACACAGCGATTTTGGCGTTGTGGAGTCTGAAAGGCATAACAAGAAATTCATAGTGACCTTTTTAATTAATAATAATACTATAACATTTCTGGACAATCTACACAGCACCATCTAGTCCCAAATTAAGCGCAAACCTAGTTTTTTTTTTTTTTTTTTTTTTATACTACGTCGGGTGGCAGACAAGCATACGGCCCGCCTGATGTGAAGCAGTTACCGTAGCCATATTAACGCTCGCAACATAACATATTGCTCGCGCGCCGCCACCCCCGCTGCCACCGCAGCAACTCTTTCCTTTCTGGTGACCTCACTCACTCGCAGGAACACAACAACCCTCAAGGGAATTGTTATTTGGCTGCGGTACTCTGTGATGTGGAGGTACATATCCCAGGCGGGTAGCTTATAATTACACTCCTTACCTCTCTTTTCGCCAGAGCTTCGTTTGTCAGTCAGCAGGATGCACCACGTGCAGGTGAAGTTGGCTTTGGTTTAAAGATGTTGATGAATTACTTGCACCCCAAATTGTACTATGGGTACTAGATAACTGATAAATGTACTGTAGTACATTTATTACTACTATTACGTTTCATAAATATTCGTTAAATACTTTTTTTTTGTAAATACATACTTATAATACATAGAAAATACCCAGACCAAGACAAATAGACATGTTCATGCACACAAATGTTTGTATTGTGCAGGGATCGAACCCACGACCTCGGAGTCAAGTCAAAGAATAAGAATATTTATTCTTACAGACTTATTCATAAAAATCCTTTAAAATATATTTAAAACGTTCACCAATTTTATTTATTATGTGGGTTCAACGTATATCTCTTCGCGAGAGCCTCTTTCGCTACGTGGCAGAAGTGTACCACATGCAGATGAGGTTGGCTTTGGCTCTAAAGATCATGATGAGCAACTTACAAACACTAAAAAAATATGGGGTGTGGCTGCGTCATTGACACGGCCGTGTGTTCTACGTGAATACGTTATATGCACTAAAATTATCTCAAAATGGCAGCACCTCCCCCTCCCCCGCACGCGATGTTCCATAGTCCTTACTTAGAGTAATAAATTCTCTGATCCTTCATCTATCATTTTGGATAGAGATGATAGATATGTAGCTGCAACACCAAACTGTATCCCCCGATTTTGCTATCATCATACCCGACTGCCGAAGAAGGGTTATGTTTTTCGAGCGTATGTATGTATTTATGTACGTATGTCTTATTATTTGGCACATTCTACAGCCTAAACCGTTTGACAGATTTCAACATAAGAGGTGTCGCTAGATTCGTCTAAATCACGCGAGTTACATGCTATATCAAACATAAAAAAAAAACAATATGGCGGCTGTGAGCCGCAAAATTGTCGTTGGAGTAATTTTTTTTTCTTCTATATATATCGATATGGGTATAAATCATAGTTTCATGTGGTCATACTGCTATGTAGATAGCCTAATACCAACCCATCAAAATAAAGGTCTCGATGACCTGATTTTTTGTACGGAATTAAAATATATATTTGATAGATTAGTATTCGTTTTTGCCTGCAGCTTTGCTTGTGTGGAATTATAATTATTGTTGCGCGTGATTAATAAATCTGTTGTAGGTGCAGTCGGGTTTTTTGATTTATTTAATTAACTTAACTTAATTTAATTGCCTCCCTATGAAAGCAACTTTAAAGACGTATCCAGGTCAATGTGATTTCCGGCAGACTAGAATAGAATCACTCCGGTTCTTCCCGTGGATGTCGTACAAGGCGACTAAGGGAAATACATTATAAAATATCGATCAGGCCTCCCCAACCCGTCTGGCCAGCGTGGGGAGTGTAGGCCAAATCCTCCTTCTGTCTGGGACGGACGAAGGAGGGTCGTGCTCCTGTAGTGAAGACTAAAATGGACCTGATGATGATGATCCACGTTAATACTTACACTGAACCCTCTGCCACAAATGTCGCACATTTTGTTCTTAGGCATAGGAATCTTTTCGTGGACGCACTGCCTATGAGTCCTCGCTGAATACGCTGAACAGAAACTCTGAAAAAAAAACGAGTGTGCGTTAGACCGTACAACTGAAGTAAAACTTCTTTATGAATGAATGAATGAATGAATGAATGAATTATTTATTTGCTATGAATGTGGTTGAATACAGTTGAATAGTCATATATGCTTAGAGCCTTGACATTCATCCAATAATGGCATGCAATATGCATGTGTAACAAATTAAAACAAAATTTTTAACTAATTTCTATAGAACAGTAACAATATAATAGTCATTTCATAGTTTAAATATTCATTTAATGAGTAAAAACACTTGTCATTAAGCCATGCTGATAACTTTATTTTGAATAGTTTTAAGTGAAGGTCAGTTAAGGATGTGGGTAATTTATTATAAATTTTAATGCATTTAATATGACAATTAGAATGAAAGTATGTTGTCCGTATTGTAGGAAACATTCAACATCATCATCATCATCATCTCAGCCATTGAAAGTCCACTGCTGGACATAGGCCTCCCCTCTAGATCTCCAATAAGACCGGTTGGAAGCGGCTTGCATCCAGCGCGATCCTACGGTCTTAATGAGGTCGTCTGTCCACCTCGTGGGTGGACGTCCTGCGCTGCGCTTGCCGGTACGTGGTCTCCACTCGAGAACCTTTCGACCCCATCGGTCATCCGTCCTCCGTGCTATGTGCCCTGCCCACTGCCACTTCAACTTGCTAATCCGCTGGGCTATGTCGGTAACCTTGGTTCTTCTACGGATCTCCTCATTTCTGATTCGATCTCGCAGAGAGACTCCGAGCATAGCCCTCTCCATAGCTCGTTGGGCTACTTTGAGCTTGTTCATAAGGCCCATAGTGAGGAAACATTAGTCTACGCGAATTTAGCTCCATATATATGTATGTAAAGATGTTGATGAACCACTCACACCACAAAAAATATGCGTTAATGGTGTTCTTAAGGTGGTTTTGGGGTGTAAGTGGTTCACCAACATCTTGAACCAAAGCCAACTTCACCTGCACGCGGTGCACCCTGCTAACTGACAAACGAAGCTCTGGTGAAAAGAGAGGTGGGGAGCGTAATAGGCTTGTGAACCATTTTTTTTTTTCGATTTGTTATTTAAAGACGTCACAATAATATAGGTAACTAAAGGTGAAAGAATTACTTCGATAGGCTAAAAACTTCTCGAGATATGATAACTTGAAGATCACAATTTTGGAATCCCGAAAACGCTCCATACAAAAGGCATACAGTATTATGACGTCACGATACGCTATTTTATATGCATTAAATCAGAAATTTGTACGACAGCTATGTTAAATATTGCGTTTATGTAGCTAGTGCCGTAACAAAAGTTATAGTATTTTTTATTGTATATACAATGGTAATATTTATTTTCTATAATTTCCTACTTTTAAAATGGACTTTCCCACCAAACTTTGATCGACCATAAAACACGTCGGACATAAGTTATTAAAATTTTGAGGTCGCAGATCGTTCTACTTTTATGTATTTTACGTTACTGATAGAGAGTTTTTATAATTTTATAACATTGGTCACACGCCCATTGTAAGCTACCCGAATGTACCTCCACCTCACAGAATACCGCAGCCAAATAACAGTTCCCTTGATGTTGTGTTCCTTATAATAAAAAAATATTGTATAAAATATATGTACCTTGTTACAAATATCACATCTATGCTTCGAGTCGTTGATATGGACTGATCTGTAGTGATTTGTCATGCGGACTTTGCGGGCAAACACCTTCCCACACTCCGGACATGGTATGCTGTAACATAATTTCATTATAAACAAATAAATAATAAATAAATATTGTCAGACGAATTACACAGCACACACACACATAAGGGAAATACATTATAAAACATCGATCAGGCCTCCCCAACCCGTCTGGCCAGCGTGGGGAGTGTAGGCCAAATCCTCCTTCCGTCTAGGACGGACGAGAGAGGGTCGTGCTCCTGTAGTGGAGACTAAAATGACCTGATGATGATGAGTATTCTTTGTCACACTCAACGGAGCATGGGGCATTCAAATATTACGTAACACAATTTTTAACGCCCACGTAATACGCCGACGTTTTTCTGCATGTAACATCCAAATGACCATTTTTACCTTAAAGTCACAAGTTATGTTGCCTGATCGATATTTGATAATGTATTTCCCTTAGTCGCCTTGTACGACATCTACGGGAAGTTCCGGCAGACTAGAATAGAATCACTCCGTCCTACTTCACGTCCACACGGCCTACTTAAGTTATTTTAATTCCGTAGTTTTTTATTTAAATAAAAAAACAATGTTACGTAACGCGTTGTTTGAACCCCCCTCGCGCCCCTGTAACGCATCGTAACGTTTTACAAGACCCCCCCTCAAATTGCGTTATGTAATACGCCCCCTATGACAGTATAGTGATTGATTTATAAAGTGTCTTACCTAACAGGCTTCGGAGGACTATGTTTCGCAGCGTTCGTGAGATGCCTCCGGTATTTGTAGACACTCGGGAACTGTTTGTCACACTCAACGGAGTATGGACAGTACAGTGATTGATCAATAAAGTGTCTTACCTAACAGGCTTCGGAGGAGTATGTTTCGCAGCGTTCATGAGATGCCTCCGGTATTTGTAGACACTCGGGAACTGTTTGTCACACTCAACGGAGTATGGACAGTACAGTGATTGATCAATAAAGTGTCTTACCTAACAGGCTTCGGAGGAGTATGTTTCGCAGCGTTCATGAGATGCCTCCGGTATTTGTAGACACTCGGGAACTGTTTGTCACACTCAACGCAGTATGACAGCTCCGTGTTGGTTTGTCCAGGGATGAGGTGCGGATGGTTCAATCTATAGTGGTTCTCTAATACGTGGTAATGGGAGTACGTTCGGTTGCAGATGTAACAGGTAGCTGGGAGATGGTGGCGTCTGGTAAAAAGAAAAAAAAAACGAGATTGCATTAGACCTCACGCCTGAAGTAATTTTTTTTTGTATGTGTAAATTGAGCCTAAGCACTGTACACTTGAATACTCACTTTATATGTATTTCAAGACTACGCTTCTTGACGAAACTTTTACCGCAGTGATCACAGATTATCCTTTCATGAACCTCCTTGTAGTGGTCACTGAATTCTCTTAACGTCCTGTAAAAACAGTTTTTATGTCAGTGTTCAAGCGAGCGTGTGAGTCTCCTGATGGAAAGAAAGATGAGAGATGTTATTTATTTTGCATCTAAAACACACGTCGTTAACCCTTACGCATCCCATTGCTGGGATACGGGCCACTCGCTGTGCCTGCTTACCGTCAGATGGGTCATAAGCTTGTTTTCCACCTTAGTTGTATAAAAAAAAAAAACAATAACTACCACTGGCTCAGACCAAAAAACTGATAATTATTTTTATTAGTTTTATTTATCGACCACTGTTTTCAACGCATCCAGACCATGCTTATATTATACACAACAAACGAAGTCTTTAGAAATAGCAAGTTTTTATTTATCTAATACTTTGAGATGTCATTAAAAGTGACTTTAGTACATATTTTATATACACATTCTTATAGGCGGAGGAATATTGTTCCAACACTTCGTTGCCCAAGAAGGAAAGCAATCACCACGAAGGATATGGGCCTCAGATGGGTTGTGGGATGAGTACTATTGTATGCTTGTTTATCACCTCAGTTGTATAAAAAAAGTACCACTGGATCAGACTAAAATACTGATATGCGCGGATTTATGTGTATTAGTTTCATTTATCGCCCACTGTTTTAAACGCATCCTGAGCATGCTTATAGAAGAAGAACCCAGGGCCGCCAGAAGTCACTTATTTTCGGATGAATAAAGATAATTGAGTTTTATTAATTTTTTTGAGTCCTTTAAAGCGTCTAAGGTAATACTGCCGATTGGAAGTGTCAGGGAGTACTGATTATTGACGTTTAACGATATTGTGCAGCATATATG
This sequence comes from Hypsopygia costalis, assembly GCA_937001555.2. Classification (NCBI taxonomy): domain Eukaryota; kingdom Metazoa; phylum Arthropoda; class Insecta; order Lepidoptera; family Pyralidae; genus Hypsopygia; species Hypsopygia costalis. Next base: position 6,704,381 of record OW443355.2, read on the forward strand.
TAAAAATCAGCTATCAGAATTGAAATAAGGTGAACTACTCACCTTACTTAAATTCTGATAGCTGATTCTACTCACGTTTTTATGTACCTTGATTACCTGATACCTGGAGAATGGCCGTCTGGCCAAGGTAGCAAGTAGTCATACGATCATAGTACACCCTAACACTACTCAATCATGCCCATTTTGTTCATCAGAAAATAAGTGACGTCTGCGGCTCTCGGATCTTGGATTAATACACTACACATGGCAAACGAAGTGTTTAGAGAAAACAAGTTTTTATTTATCTAATACTTGGGAGATGTTTCATAACAGTGACTTTAGTAATGGCATTTCTTATAGGCGGAGGGATATTGTTCCAACACTTCGGTGCCACAGAAGGAAAGCAATCACTACCGGCCATAGAAATCAGCAACACCAAGGCGTCACCGATTCCTTTTTTAGGGTTCCGTACCCAAAGGGTAAAAAAGAACCCTATTTCTAAGACTCTGCTGTCCGTCCGTCCGTCTGTCACCAGGCTGTATCTCATGAACCGTGATAGTTAGACAGTTGAAATTTTCACAGATGATGTATTTCTGTTGCCGCTATAACAACAAATACTAAAAAACAGAATAAAATAAATATTTAAGGGGGCTCTCGTACAATAAACGTGATTTTTTTTTGCCGTTTTTATAGATAATGGTCCGGAACCCTTCGTGCGCGAGTCCGACTCGCACTTGGCCGGTTTTATTGTTTACATTACGTCAAGTCAAGTCACGGTCCCGGTTGTTATCATTAGATGACAGTCGTTAAGCCAAGTGGCCTTCAGGCGGCTTGAAAACACTGGCCTCCGCCAACCCGCAGTTGAGAAGAGTGGTGGAGTATGCTTTAAATCTCTTCGATTGAGGGAGATCCGTATCCCGGCAGTGGGATGACTAAGAATTCCTACACATAATTCCTGACAACCCTGAAAAAATAAAAAGCGTTATTTATAACGATGTTAGGCACGCTCCAGAAATTTCTGTCAAATTCTAGTTTTTCCAAGATTTCCCGGCTATCCCACTAGGGAGAGTCTGGGACTTTTTTTAACGTTATCCCAGAAGGTATCCAAACATACTGAGCCCCCTCCCCCCCCCCCCCGCCACGACAATGCGAGAACCTGTTCGAGGGGGAACGATTTTAAGCCCGCTCCAGAAATTTTCTTGAAATTCCAGTTTTTCTAGGATATCCCGGCTATCTCACTAGGGAAAGCCTGGAATTTTCGCGAGCGTCATCCTGGAAGGTGTCCGAACATATTCCAAAAATTTTAAATGTACAATTTTTGTCAAAATTTTATCTAATTTGACTGTACTATATGGGCATTAGATAACTGATATTATACTTAACTTATTTGTTTTTGTAAGTACATACATATAATACATAGAAAACACCCAAACGAAGACAAACAGACATATTCATGCACACAAATATTTGTCTTGTGCGGAGATCGAACCCGCAACCTCGGAGTCAAAGTGGCCATTGCTAACCATTCGACCACCGAGCTTGTCTAAAGTTATATATTCACATTAAAAATAAATAATTAAATTAAAATAAAATAAATATTTAATAGGGGGCTCCGATCCGGTCCCCCTATTAATTTTTTTTGCCGTTTTTATAGATACGCACGGTACGGAACTCTTCGTGCGCGAGTCCGACTCGCACTTGGCCGGTTTTTACATACAATTTAAAACATACTAACTTGTACTGAACACTGCATGCTTTGCATGTATATATATATGCATGCGCCCTCTTCAGGTGGGTCACGACGGTGTTCGACGCCCTGGCGGCCCAGCCGCATACTGAACAGGCGTAGTACAGGTTATGTCTCCTCCAGTGACGTTGGAGACCTTCCCAGGATGACATCGATCTGTTACATGCTACACATCTTAAACGTCCTGTACGCTGTAAAAAAATAGAGATGGGTAATAGTGCGCAATTGCGCTAACTCATGCTTGGGGTGTCAGTGGTTCATCAACATCCTTGAATCAAAGCCAACTTCACCTGCACGCGGTGCACCCTGCTGACTGACAAACGAAGTACTGGCGAAAAGCGAGGTAGGGAGCGTAATGTAAGCTACCCGACTGGGGAATATACCTCCACCTCACAGAAAACCGCAGCCAAATAACAATTCCCTTGAGGGTTGTTGTGTTCCTGCGAGTGAGTGAGGTCACCAGAAAGCGAGCGTTAATATGACTACGGTAACCGCTTCACATCAGGCGGACCGTATGCTTGTCTGCCACCCAACGTAGGATAAAAAAGAAAACAGTTCACTGCGCCGATGAGATGACATACTGTTTCAAATTGTGTTGGCGCACAGCGCAATTCAATACAAATGTCAATACCGCGTATTTCTATTATTCTCATTCATTATTTTTACAAACACAAAGAAAAAAAAAATGTATTTACGTATGTTTATCAGTTGTCTAGTACCCATAACACAAGCTTCGCTTACTTTGGGGCTAGATGGCACTGTGTAATTTGTCTGACAATATTTATTTATTATCTTACTCACTCGCCGAGTCAACGAGCCTACATAGTACGCATTATGCGCAGCTGTGCGCTGTTTATGTTAAGAGCGCAGCCCCGCGCACTACGCCCAGGTACGCGGCGCTCCGTGGTGCAGTGCACGGCAAGCAGACCGTGCCGCTCTGCTAAGGGGCCATCCATAAATAACGTCACACGAATTTCATGATTTTTTGACCCCTCCCCCGTCCTTGTCACAGCTGGTCACATTTGTGAGACTCCCCCTCTCCCTAGTGTGACGTCACATATTTTGCAATTTTACATGTAGTGTAGTAAATGTTTTTTTTTTCGTTAATAGTTCAAAGTTTGTGTTTTAACACTTAGATTTTGAAATGTCACGTCATGAAATTTAGGACCCCTCCCACCCCTATATCACACATTATCACACTTCGTCGACCCCCTCCCTCCCCCTTAACGTGTGACGTAATTTATGGCCCGTAAGTAGCTCACTTGGTAATTTTGAGTCAACTCAGTGAGTCGGCGCGCAAGCGCTACTGAGTTACCCATTAATAGCAAAAAAAAGTAAAGTAGGTATAGTGGATAGAAAACAGCTGTCACTTTTTTTACAAAATAGGCGCAGCACCTAAAATGCAATGAAGTGATATTCACTGCAGTCCCTAGGATAATGCTATGACTACCTTGGCAGTCACAACGAACTTCCTACTAATTTCTTCATATTAAATGTGAGTGCGTTCGGGGTGTAGAGCTTAAGTGGCTCACTACGATCTTTAGAGCCAAAACCAACCTCGCCTGCACGCGGTATTTTACCTCCTCTACTATGTTCTCGGAACTACTAAGTGCTCCGAAGAACTGTTGTACAGTGCCACAAACTTATCTGACCCGGTGGCCAAATTTAGATCTAAAGCCGCCATCTTGAAATGTAGAATTGCCAGGTACAATTAATTTATTTACCGCGTTTGCAGTAGTATGCACATTCCATTGAGGTGTATTTTTTTAAATACATATTATCTTTGTCTATTCATACAATAAGAAAACTCGTCAACTAGTTGTTTCTGTGCAATATTACAACTCTTTAATATTATATAATAGCTATGATCGCGACTTAACGTGGTGCATTTTTTAAACTAATCAACAAAAAAATAGAAGGCAATTGATATTTAATTGAAACACCACACAACACAATGAATAAGTATATCAATGCTATTATTTTAACAGTGTATTTCTTTGATTTCTAAGTTTCCTCTAAAACGGGCGGCATTTCATTTAATGGCAACACTTAAGTCGATCGTACCGCCCCCGCCACCGGGCCAGATAAGTTTGTGGCACTGTAAATATAAGCCCATAGATTATTATTATTGATTATTATTATTATGATTAAATATAAGCCAATAGAAGCCCATTCTTCTTTCTAGTTTTATACTCACATTCAAATGATTAAAAGTATAATGCCTTTTAAAATCCAGTTTCTTCTTATATCCTTTCGCACATTCATCACACTTATAATTCATATTTTCATAACTCGTATTATTCCTGTCTCTTTCTACCACTTCCTCTATCTCTTTCTCATTTAAATAAACTATACTCCAATACTTTTTAGAATCTTTTAGATCTATATCAGTTTTGTTAACTATTGCTTTATTTATATATTTCTTAATTGAATGTCGTTTATATTGTTTAAGGTATGAATATTTCTTTGATTCTCTATGGCAATCACTTGTAACAACACTATGGTCGTCATTATCATCCTCTAGCTTCAAATCTTCATAATCTATATCGTTATTTTCCTGTATGTCGTCCGTTTCCTGTTTAATAAAATTGTCTATTATCTCTTTCGTTTCCTCTATTGTTATGTTCTCTTCTATATCTTCTTCATAGTCTATGGTGTGGTCGTAATAGTCTTTATATATTGTTGTTAGGGTAGATAAATTGTTATTTTGTATGTTATCCTGAAATTAAAAGAAATGTAAGTTAGATAGTTTATTGATTCAGGTGTTATTTTACGGAAGTCAAATTTACAGGCAATTTGATCTACACTTCTATGCATGTTTCCGCCACCAATTAGTTTATGCAAATTACTACTGTTAGTAGATGCATTCACTACTGTTAGTAGATGCATGCGACTGCCGTGGCTGCTTTAGTCGTCTCTGCTCCAGCTGCTGTGGTCGTCTCGGCGAATCTCCAAACATCTGAAACAGAAGAAACGTCCGACTGCCGCCGCCCCGACAGCCGTGGTCGTCTCTGCGACACGTGTTTCGCCCTTACGCGAGGCATCCTCAGGCGATCTGTAGATGTTGATGGTTAGAACAACTCATATTCCCGTATATTCATTATCATTATGTTTTATATAGGTCATTTGTAGGCTGTTGTTCTAATGAAGTTGTGGAATCAACTTCCCTCTCAGCAGTATTCCCAAATAAATACGACATGGGAGCCTTCATGAATACAGTCAATTTTTCCCTTAGAAGGCTGGCAACGGATCGGCGAAGCTATTGGTACGACAAATTAGTTGTCTATAAAGTCGGTTTACGGACAATAATTTAAAGCAATAACGTCATAAGAAACATAGGACGACTGTGCCTCTCTATCGCTTGTTCCGCGCTCTCGTTTTCACGCTCGGCTCAGGTGGAACGTGACAATGAGTCATGCTTTTTCGGGTGTGCAGCCAGCGTAAGACGTTATAAGACGTTTAATCACATCAAAAAATCAGTGAGGTTACCAGAAAGAAAGAAAGGAAGGAGTACATATAGGCTGACAATGGGGTGTAAGTGGTCCATCAACATCTTTGAACCAAAGCCAACTTCACCTGCACGCGGTGCACCCTGCTGACTGACAAACGAAGCTCTGGCGAAAAGAGAGGTAGGGAGCGTAATTGTAAGCTACCCGACTGGGGAATGTACCTCCACCTCACAGAATACCGCAGCCAAATAACAACTCCCTTGAGGGTTGATGTGTTCCTGAGAGTGAATGAGGTCACCAGGAAGGTAGGAGATGCTGCGTTGGCAGCGGGGGTGGCGGTGCGCGAACGATATTTTACGTTGCAAGCGTTAATATGGCTGCTGTAACCGCTTCACATCAGGAGGGCCGTATGCTTGTCTGCAACCCGACATAGAATTAAGAAAAATAAAAAAAGCGCTCGGCGTCCCCATGGTGTTGCTAATCTCTATGAGAGGTTTGCTTTCCATCAGGAGACCCAGATGCTCATTTCCCCCCTCTCTTATACTGTTTTGTTGTAGTGTTTATTATAATAATTGTATGGGTGTGCAGCTGGAGGGCGTTCCTACATTTTTAAGACATTATCAGGTCAAAATACTAATAATAAACAGAGTAACAAACAAGTTATTCAGCGCTTTCAGAATAAAGTACTCAGGGGCATTGTAAATACACTATGGTACTTCCAAAATGACTATCTCCATCGGGACCTTAAAGTGGAGTTTGTGGACAAAGTGATACAAAATTATGCAGAAGCTCATGAACTTAGACTTCATCAAACTTCTCGATAACACAGACCTAGTGCGGAGACTCAAAAGAACAAAACCTTTTGAGTTAGTGTAGTAATAAGTGAGACAATATTAGTGATAGTGCATTAAATATAACACAACAAGAAAGTGTTTCACCACTTCGCAAGGTCACAAACCGTCTCAAATTCGCAAAGGCCTTGGAGGTTAACGGTTTTTCGCACTTCGCCGGATCAAAGGTTAGGGTTACCACTTGACGTTCCAGATTTGATCGTCATTTTCTTATTTTTATTATTAAATATAGCACATTAAGAACGTTTTTCGCCTTAAGACTTTAGACACTAAGAAAAGTCAATGGACATTATTCTTAGACTATAATATTTAGAAGTTTATGTTAAAAAAGGTCAAAATACAGGAATATTAAAATTACTTACTAAATTATATAAAGATTGTTGCAACACGAATTGTGCTTGTTGTATTCTACTCTGGAATGTGCGTACTTTATTAAGTAAGGCTTTGCATTCCCAACATAACATCACCTGGGAGTCCTGGAAAGAATAAAATTATTAATTACTTTACATCCAATACACAACGATGAGTTCGATGGTTGAATTGTTAGCAATGGCCACTTTGACTTCGAGGTTGTGGGTTCGATCCCCTCACAAATATGGTATAATAATTCACTTACACAATATTGCTGTTGAGCACCTAACAAACTGAAGTATAGCTCCAAACTCGTCTTCAGGACTGCTGGTTGCCTATCACTATTCAAACAACCATGGCACAAATTATTTTTATCAAACTCTACTTTTAAAGAATACATCATTTAAACACTATTATTAATAATAATTCTGCATAACCACTCATATATAATTAAAATACAGTGACTAAGCTATTTAAAGCCCCGATAAATCATTAAAATTTGTGAATCTTTGCATATTGTTGAAATTTTCTTTATTGTTTTTTGGTTACATTGTTGTAGGTAATTCAGTTCGACTAAATATTTTATGGCTCGAAATCATATTATTGAAAGTAAAGATATTAAATGTTAACTGTAAATACATAAAAGATGAAAGGTAATGAAAAAATTTATTTTTTATAGATTACAATCGTTTGACAATTCCCATTTTAATGAATTATCAAAAGTCAATTGTTTTGTTGTGTGTCAAACTCAACTTACTTTCTTTCCTTCCTTGCTTTGGCAATCAATCTTCGGCCGATATTATTATTTGCCGTTATCAATTCGCGGCCGGATATAGACGGCGCGGCGGGTAAACATCGGAGTATTTACTCAGATAGTTTCCCATTAAGAAAGATATAGGGTTTTTACCCAGGTAAATATGCGAATCTTGGGTAAATACGAATTATACAAATTTTACTTTAGCGATAAAATCGTTGATCCAATTTAACGTGTGAATTGTAACTTTAAGTTACAATTAAACACTTGTAGGTACCTATATATTGTGAAGTCGCTAGACATTTTACACATTGTACAAGGTATTTTGTTACGGGACAATGTACCTTACGTTGGAAATTTGAAATTGGAATTCTGATTTCAATTTCGAATACTTTTTTTTTTATAACAAAGGTTTATTTATAAGGAAAAATAACATAATTATGAACTATTCTAAGTATTTTTAAAAACATGAATAATCTAAACTAAAAGTAAATAATCTAAATAAAATAAACTTAAACTGAAAACAAAATGATAAAACAATAATAAATACACTAAAAATAGTAAAGTAAACAAAATCGCGGCCGATTGGCATTCTCGACAAGAACGATGACTGCATTTCCTATACGAATAGCAAGGCTTATTCTTTTGGCGAAGAGAAAGTTGGCCTTCTTGACCCCGGGGGTGATGACCAATCGCGAAGGGATTTCTTTAAGAAACTTCTTCGCCGTCGGAACCCCACTGACCGAAAGTTATTGCAGCCCACAAGCATCATTTGCATGTTAAAAACCTCTTCGTAGTAGAACTTCGTGGTTAATTTTACAACATCGTTATTGAGTTCACTTGACAACTAATTAACACTTTTCCACACACCCGGGGGAAATCCACCCTAGGACACGATACACAACCGTTTCAGTTCTAAAGTGTGAGGACGATTTCATAACCGATGGCAAACGATGGTTAATAATAACTTACTTTCGCGTTGCATGATTGAAAAGGTATGTAAAACTATCTTACAAGTATGATCGCATTATTTCCCATGGTTATTATTTCGATATTTCTTTAATACCGTCTGTAAGTTTGAGATCATCAGTAGTTCTCACAGCACGTATCCAAATCGAGTCACAATCGTCGTTATTTTCAGCCCAAATGTGCACAAGTTTATGAAGCAATTATTTTTTTCTACTATATGAAGTACTGCTTCACTCTGTTGGGTTTAAGGTCGACAGTTTACTCCTTCAACTGTTTGCGAAACGAACAACATGAAATAATTACAAATTTCTTAATGATGATTTTGAAAGGGTGTGTTCACAAATTGTGATGCCACAGTAAAAACAGGTTTGAATGAATGAACACATCACATTTGTTTTGGTTTATCTCATCAAATCCATATCTCGTTTCGTCATTTTGACGAGCTCGGTGGCGTAGCGGTCAATGACGCGGCTTCGACACCAACGCTCGTGGGTTCGATTCCCACATAGGACATGTTGTGTGCATGAACATGTCTGGTTGTCTTAGTTTGAGTGTTTTCTATGTATCATATGTATGTATTTACAAATAAAAAAATGTATTGTTGTCTAGTACCCATAACACAAGCTTCGCTTACTTTGGGGCTAGATGGCGCTGTGTAATTTGTCTGACACTATTTTTTATGTGGATATAGATTATTCCTTACTACTTTCGGCTATATGTGATTCTCTGCTTTCAGCATTCTGCGATTTCCAACCGTCGCTTTATCGTTTCGTCGTCTTCGTTATTCATCCTGTAATTCATCTTCAACTCTAGGACTTTTCTACCATTCCGGCCTATGTGGCTGGCCCACTGGCATTCTCACCTGGCACCTCAGCTTTCTAATTTCGAGAGCTATGTCGACAATTTAAAATGTTATAAAGTTATCTCCGCCTTAAGTTATGGCGAAGAAGACACACTGGTTGGATACTTTCGTCCTTAGAGATTGGGACATTTGCACAGTGAGAATGTGCCGAAGTTTCTCTTTTTCAATTGACAACCGATCTAAGGGCAACGAACTCTCGGCGAAGGGAAATGGGCTTAGACAGCAGTGATGGGCCGACCTACGATCACTTAGTTCACAGTAGGTACAGCACGTTTTCAATTTTAATTCCCAATTCCTTTGAGTATTAAGCCCACAAAGCCCAATTCATAAATCAGTTTCGAATAGAAATTAAATAATTAAAGTAAAAAATCTACTAATGAGTGGTTGCCAACACAAAACAAAGATGAACAAGAATTCTTAATTCATGAAATTGAATTCATTCTTGGTCTAGTACAAGTACAACATTTTTTGTCAATATTTCCACAACAAACAAAAGGTTGTTTTTATCTCAATTAATTTTTAGTTCTATGAATTTTCGATGAAAAACGAAATAATTTTACATTACAGTTTAATAATAAGTAGGCTGACACAACCATATTATTGTGAAAAACTACAACTTCAAGTAAATTTAAATTGCTAAGGAAATTATGGATGAAATCGAGATTAAACATGAATTTGAGAGCGATGTGCATCAACAATGCTATACATGTCTCAGCGTCCGGAAGTTAAAGCCCGTGGGTAGATATTACAATGTTTTTAAACGAATTGTTACTGATGGCTCGTCACATGTGAGTACTAATATAATTCCTTCTTTTTTTACCTCTCGCTCCTTCTTCTACAGCGTACAAGTACGTATTAGAATAACTTACATAGCCGCTTTTTGTTACAAATACTACAGTCTGTACTAGGGTTGCCAACTTATTTTTACAAGAAAAACAGTATATTAAAAGCTGCGTAACAAAACAAACAGTATAGTAAGGCCCAGTGCATGCGGAGCAGTACAATAAACAGTGCTATAGTAAAATGAAGTATTTTTCAACAGTATAGAAAACAGTATATGTAGTATGAATAAAAAGACATATGAACGTAATAATCTCGTTTTATTATAAGCTTCGACTTATTACAGAGAAAGCGCGCCATCAAGTGACATGACATGACATTAGATGACATATCGCCGCGTTCCTACACAGATTACATAAAACACCAAATCCACAGATACAACATCCTCCCTTTTATATTTTTAATAGATAACATGTTATGTTACATAATCAGCTAACCACTTAGGTTTATTTACATTTCTCATACTTTTTCTCACATCTTGATTTCCACCAAGTTTACTAGTCTCATTCTGTCTATCAGTACTATAATCATTATCCTGTTCTATGTTCAAACCTTGTTCTATAACTGGATAATCCCTATTATTATCATTTAATTCACGCCTGTCATAATCAATACAATCATTTCTTACACTAGGATAAGAGTCTTTAATCTCATTCTGATTTACAGTTATAGGAACATCTTTTATGCTACTGTACTTTTCTTTGTAATAAGGTGCCGGAATCAAATGCCATCTATTCCTGCGAAACTCTCCTCTATCTGTACTTACAATATACGACCTAGGCTCACTGGCTTCTCTCACTATTTTACCATAAATTCTTAAATCAGTTATCCAAACTATATCATTAATCTTTAAATCACAAAGCTGTTTAGTTCTATGAACTCTATTATAATTGTATTGCATTTTTACTTTTCTATTAAATTCCTTTTTATGAAACTGCTTTTTACAACTTACCCTCTCCTGCAAAAACTTCCCTAATCTAGGCAGATTGTCTCTTAATTTTCTTCCAAACATAAGCTGTGCTGGGCTAAAACCAGATTCTAAAGGAGTATTTCTATATATTAATAGTGCCATGTATATATCTTTATTTTTCTTCAACAGATTTTTTGCTATTTTTACTCCTGCCTCAGCACAACCATTGCTTTGGGAATAGTATGGACTGCTGGTAATGTGATTAAAATTGTATTCTTCAGCAAACTCTTTAAATTTACCCTTGAACTGTGTACCACAATCAGTTCGAACCAACTCTGGCACACCAAATTTGGAAAAAACTTCTTTGCAGTATTCTATTATACTACTTTCTGTAAGACTATATAATTTTTTTATATCTAAATACCGCGAATAATAATCAATTACCACCAAGTACCATGATGAATTACAAAAAAACAAATCCATTCCTAACTTCTGCCATGCTCTTTCCGGTGTCTCCTCAACAACCATATCTTGTTTAGGATTAACTCTTTCCTCTGTACATTGAGGACAGTTCTGAATAACTTTTTCTATTTGTGAAGACAGTCCTAACCACCATACTGTCTGTTTAGCTCTGTTTCTACATTTAGTAATACCCAAATGTCCTTCATGAATCCTATCCATGATTTCCTTTTGAAGACCCCTTGGAATTACAATTCTAGATTTATACAAAAGGAAATCATTTACAATGGAGAAATCATACCTATACTGATAATACTGTTTCAAGTTACTGGAAATTTTGGATTGTGCTGGCCACCCACCCACTGTGAATTCTTTTAACTGCTTACATATGTCACAAATGCTTTGATCAGATTTAATTTTTTCTAACAGTTCATCTTTAAGAGGAATACTTTTAAAAATACTTTGTATTAAAATGTCGGAATTATTTTCATATTTTTCATGTTTATCATATTCTACAGGATTTCTAGACAGAAAATCAGGAATTACAAGTTTCTTTCCTGGAATATATGAAACATCAAAGTTAAACCTAGTCAGACGCATCCTAAAGCCCATTAATCTGGGTGTCAATTCGTCTATAGGCTTTGTTTGCAATATCTGCAGTAGTGGTTTATGATCAGTCTCCAGGTTTATTTTAATTCCATAAACATAGTCCTTAAAACGTTCTACAGCCCATGTCAATGCCAAGCACTCTTTTTCAATTTGAGAATATCGTTTTTCAGTTTCAGTTAATGTGCGACTTGCATATGCTACAATATCCCTAGACTGATCAATGTTTTCCTGCATCAATGTAGCCCCCAAACCATAAGAACTACTGTCAGCTGCAATAATTATTTTACATTTTGGATTATAGTGAGTTAGAACAGTTGCACATTGCAACATTTTTTTGACTTGTTCAAATGCTTTTTGCTGACAACTGCCCCATACAAATTCTGAATTATGTTTCAATAGTGAATACAATGGATACAATAGATCAGTTTTATTTTTTAAAAATCGCCCAACAAAATTTATCATGCCTAAAAATTGCATAACTTGTTTCTTGTTTTTTGGTGTATCAAATTTACTTATTGCCTGTACCCTTTCAGGGTCTGGACAGATTCCCCGACTACTGATAATGTGCCCCAAGTATTTAATCTCTTGTACCCCAAATTGACATTTCTTTTTGTTAATTGTAATACCTCTCTCTGAAAGTCTAGAAAGTACCTGCCTTAGTATTTTATCATGTTGCTCTATTGTACTTGCATATATTAAAATATCATCGACATGTGTCACCACCCCTTCTAAATCAAAAAACAATTCTGAGAATTTCATCGAAAAATACTCAGGAGCACAATTTAACCCGAAAGGCAATCTTTTATACATATACCTGCCAAATGGTGTTATGATAGTAGTTAAGGATGCACTCTCTGTTAAAGGTATTTGATGAAACCCTGATGTAGCATCAATTTTAGAGTAGTATTTTGACCCATTTAATCTAGCTAATGTAACTTCAACTTTAGGTATAGGAAATATAGGTCTTTTAATATTCTTATTCAGTTGCGTGTAATCCCCACAGATTCTAACGGTATCCTCTTTGGGCACTACTACAATGGGTGACACATATTGAGTGGGCTCTTCTACCTTAACAATAACCTCTAAATTACATAAACGATTTAATTCTGCTTTTAGTTTTTCTAATAATGGAATAGGTACTACTCTAGGTACACATTGCACATAACTTTTACTATTGTCTACTAACTTAATGTCAAATTTCTCTTTAAAAACACCTAACTCATTAAATATATTCGGAAATTCTATAGAAACATTTACTTGACTGACAGAACTACAATTAACATTACAAATCTTAACTAACCCCATTGCTTCTATTGCTGGTACACCTAAAATAGGCACTTTTAAATTTTCTATAACATAAATTTTACCATCATACATTTTATCCTCATACAGCAATGTTCCCGTAAAAGTTCCCCTTACCTTTAACTTACAATCATCGGGACCTTTGATTGATGTTTGAGTAGCATGCAATTCCGTTGTACTACTAACTTTTTTATCTGGTACTGCTACTATATCCGCTCCTGTATCCACAAGAAAAGAAAGTTCACACTTGTATAGTCCATCTCGAAACACTTTGACTGGCAACATATACTTGCTGTTATTAACTAAATTAATATGTTTTACCTGGAACTCTTCTTCCATTAGATTTATCTTGCCTTTTTTGCAGCATCTTGCATAATGACCCAATTTTTTACAATTATGACACGTTGATTTGAATGCTGGACACATCTCTCGCGTTTTATGTACTCCTTTTCTACCACAAAACCAACAAACTCTTTCACTTTGTTCCATTTTAATTTTATTCACATTGTAATCAAAATCTCCTTTCTTTTCATATGTATCCACATTTTGAATTATATTGACAGCGTCTTGTAATGTCAAATTTATATTTAATAACAATTTTTCTTGAGCCCTCTTACTTTGCACGCCGACTACAATTCGATCTCTAATCATTTCCTCTTTGAGTGTTCCGAATTCACAGCTTTCCGCCAAAATATACACAGCCCTTATAAAGTCCTGAGTACTTTCTCCCATCTCTTGAACTCTTTTATTAAATTCATACCTTGAATATATCGGATTTTTCTTTGGACTGAAGTATTTATCTATCTCCAACAGCACATCTTCTAGCGTAATTTTATCATTGAGTTTCAGCTGAATGACCAGATCTTCTGACTTTTCTCCCATTACGTACAGAAGCATATTAATTTTTTCTTTCTCTTGTTTGTCATTACTGCCGCTGACTGACAAGTACCTCTCAAATCTTCGTCTCCATTTTCCCCAGTGTTGAGGAACAAAGTCGAATGCCTCCGGAGCCGAAACGGAGCACGGCGCCCCCACTTGAAGAACCTGCCATGCTTCATTCTGCTGTCCTCCAACAGCACCCTCACCTTGTGCCGCCATTTAATTATCTTGTGAAACCGCTGCCACCATGTAGTATGAATAAAAAGACATATGAACGTAATAATCTCGTTTTATTATAAGCTTCGACTTATTACAGAGAAAGCGCGCCATCAAGTGACATGACATGACATTAGATGACATATCGCCGCGTTCCTACACAGATTACATAAAACACCAAATCCACAGATACAACAGTATAGAAACAGCATAGAAAACAGTATAATACTGTTTTTAACAGTATGGTTGGCAACGCTAGTCTGTACGTACTATTGAGTAATGAAATATTATTTCTCTGGTAGGCGAACTTACCACCTGTCTTGGGACACGTACTTCTGATACAGCATAATGTTTTCATTTAATCATATTTGTTTCAGGTATATAATGAGCTAGAACTCCAAATATGTTGGGAATGTGAATTTCTACTGAAAAAAATATTAAAGTTCCAGCTGCATGTTCAAAAAGCCAACGAAATACGTCAACTTGGACAAGTAAATATTTACTTTTTATATTAGCTTAATGAGGAAAAGTTTGGCTCACATGTAGTGGAGGCAAAGCATGTGGGAAGGCCTTTATCCAAAACGCCAATAATGTATTTAAGATTGTGATATATAAATATTGTTTAATTAATGTGTCGATAAATATCAGTAATATCTAGTGGCTTGGTTCTGTTCGGTTTGCGAGTTTAATATAATATGATATAATGCAGTAGGTGATTATTGGGAATCTTAGCTCACTTTTTTTTATCCTTTTATTATAATAAAAAAAAAACGTTAAAAAAACTTGATTTATTTCACTTTCTTTTAGAATGTAAAAAAATATAAATATAACTCCTAGTCGCCTACACTTCTTTCCTTGATCTAGGATTCCCAATAACCAGTATGAAACTCACGAGAATAAAATATCAAAAGCTGTAGCATACTGTTACTATTACATCGGCTACATATTGCTCACTTTATGCGCTAAAGCAAAATATTATTGAAGTGCAAATTTCCATTCAAATCGATGGAGCCTTTTCTGGGACAGTAAATTTGTATATTAGAATTTAACAATGGGACATAATGTAAATTTTACAAATAGGGTTTTTTTTTTAATAGGCAGGTTGAATACACTCACTAAGTGATCTAAATAACTTTAAGAACATATGTATGTACTGTATTCTAGTAAATAAATAATTTGAATTGAATTGCTAACATTTTTTTTGTTTCAGAATTATTTACACGGGACACTATCAAATCTAACGACAGTAATAATAAACGACTCACACCCACGTACAATATATATCAACGAAATAAATATACAAATAGACGAAAAGCCTGAAATTAATATAAACAAAACGCAAAGCGATTCTGATAATTTTTCAGATAATGATAACAATTCGGAAATCAAAGTAAAAAAAGAAATTAAAAATATTAAAAAAACTAATAATCGCTGGGCGAAAAAACGAGCGTTGCAGAATAAAAAACCGAAATTTAAAATTGTTAAAAATTCTGATGAGATTTTTAAAAGAGTGTATATGAGTGACGATGAAGCAAGACGGAGTATCAAGAGTGAGAGAGAGAAAGAATGTTATAAAACAATGAAGTTTCAATGTGTGAGTTGCGTTTTAGGGTTCAGCAAGGAAAGTTTTTATGTAAAACATAATAAACGATACAATTGTCAGGTAAAACTAATTATTTTTAAGTCACTATCCTATTTGATTTAAAGCCAACTTCACCTGCAGCGCTACTGATTTACTAACGAAACCCTGGCAAATGAGTGTTCTAAGCTGCCCGTCCCTGGGAAAGTACCTTACAAAAGACTGCAGCGAAATAAAAAAAATCTGAAGGCCGAGAGGGTTGCTGGATTTCTGCGAGTAAGTTAAGTTACTAGAAAAGAATAGTAGCTGCAATTGCAGCAGGGGTGATGGCGTGAGTATGCTTTATGTTGCAAGTGTCTGTAGAAACAATATGATGAATCAGAGACCATGGCTAGGCGTGCGGGTGCACGTTTGTCGCTAGCCAGTCGCCTCGGCGTGCTCACTCGTAGGTAACCTCGTATTCTCGGTTCTATATTTTTATGATGATTTATTTCTGTAATATTTTCGTGCAGTGATTTTAAATTTTATAAGATTGTAAATGTGTGGTGACTAGAGATGGGCAAAATGCCAGCCATTTACAATAAGTGCCCAGTAGGTACCTGTAAATGCACAAATGCCTAGCTGTGGGCATAAATAGGGAATTTATAAGTACTTATTGGGCATTTATCGTAAAACCTCGGCATTTTGCCCATCTCTAGTGGTAACAAATAAACTTAGTTTAGAGGTTAAACCTTTTACCAATTTCACAATCCACTAAGCATCTTCATAAGGACAATAAAAAAATCAAATAGTATACACAGCTACTTTCAGTTCACGTACAATATTGCGTACATGCCTATATACTACGGTCACCGCTTCACATCAGGCGAAGCCGTATGCTTGTTTGCTACTCGACTTTATATATGAACACCTCGTTAACTTGCTGGAACAACAATCACCCAATCCTCAAAGGGATGGATATTTAGCAATAGTTTTCAATTAATTGGAGGTACTTCACCAATCGAGCGCAATAGGCCCTACCTCTCTTTCGATTTTCATTTATTAGTCGCCAAGGGGCACCACGTACATGCGACATTGGTTTAGGTTCTGAAGACAACCCTTACTTACATATTTTTTTTAATTTATTTTAGAATCGATCATACATCTGTGATATTTGTAAAAAGAGGTTTTTGGATAAGCGTCATCTATCGCTACATATAAGAAGACATTATTATAAATATGTATGTATACTCTGCAGTTATGTGTGTTATAATAAAGCGCACACATCTTTACACACACGAAAAGAACATAGAAATGTTTTTCAATGTTTGAAATGTGAACTAAAGTTTGGGTAAGTTCTGGTAACAAATTTTCTATCTTTATGTGTGAGAGCCGTTTACGAGATCTCTTGGCATATATGTTATATATATAATATATATTACCGTTAATTTGCGTAAATCAGTGAAAGTGCAGATTAACAAGGTGTTCTGCAGATTATCTGGTTAAGTCAGTTAAAGTGGATAAAATTGTTTCAGTTCTCATATTAACTAGATAATCTGCAGACTTCCTGGGCAATCTGCAGATTAACGACCATGCATACGGTAAATTCCATAAAACAGGTTCTTGGCTGAACAAAACATCTGAAGTAGTTCATTATTGAATATAATTTCTGAGACTTAAAACAAAGGAATAAAAAATAAATCAACTAAAATGTTACTCCATTAAAGAAAAATCAATAAAATGAACAAAGAAACTAAAAATATCCTGACGGTAACAGGCTTAAAAATACGTAAAACTAGTTATAAAATTGTTAAATTCCACGTAAGAAAAAGTTATAGAATTACTTATTATATTACATAGTGCAATCTAAACATTGGTGACAATTCGAATTACACAAAAAAATATTTTTATCGACACGCGCATCTACTAGTTGCACATTTAGACTTGCAGTCACATTTCCTGAAGCCCTGGCCATTACCTAATGACTGCTTTGTCGCGGTTTGACGTAAGGAAATTTCGACAGAAGGAACATCATCTTTTGCTATCAACCTTTCTTGACAACCGCTAAATTGAGATCTTCCATATAATTGCTTCATAATTTCTCTTTTAGTGCCCAGTTTGTATAGTCCATTATCAGATCTTACAAGAACTATAGCTACAATTGAACGGGCATCAATTTTTGATCTGTCAACTTCAGATATTTTTATTCTCACTGTAGTTCCTTCTTCGGCTATACGATGATTAGCATCAGAAACCGATCACATTTTCTTGGCTTGTTTTTCTAAACCTTCCTTGACCTTCTCACGTTGCGTTTTTTGGTTCATATGTTTTTACAAATTTTACACAATTCTTTTTTATCATAACCTTCTTCTCCATACTCCATATCACCACAAATTACATGAACAAACAAATTACAATCAATGCAGCTGGTATGAGCATCTGATGTTTCTTTAGAGCAAACAACACATAAAACTTATTCGATAATCTGCTGATTATGTATTGGAGCTATATTAAAATCAATGCGCTCTTCGGCTAGTTCTTGATTTGAGACAACTGCAAATGTTATTAGCTGCAACTGTGATGGCCATACTGTACGTAAGTACTATTACTTATACTGTGGCGCAGCCATTTAGTTACTTATATTAATCTGGTTTTTTTTAATGAGAGTAAGAATTACCATCTCTCATGGAGATCAGCAACACCGGGGTCGCCGATCCCATTCTTGTTTCGCTGCGGTATTCCGTGAGGAGTAAGTACTTCCCCAGTCGGCCAGTTTAAGAAATACGCTATGCCTTACCTCTCTAAGCCTTGTTTCTCAGTCAGCAGGATGCACCACGTGCAGGTTAGGTTGGCTTCGGTTCAATAATGTTAAATGTAATCTGTGCAGTGTGATGATATTCTAATGTATTTTCTCTCAGGTGTCGTCGCGAGTTCTTTCGCCATTTTAAAGAATGGCACGAAAAATTCATCTGTGATTATTGTGGAATAAGTTTTAAAATGAGATATTGTATTAAGGATCATATACGGTAAGTTTTTTTTAATATGACTCGTGTACTAAATGTGTACGGCACGTCTGATGTAAAACAGATACCGCAGTCATATAGATGCTCCTGGTAGCTCAGTTGGAAGAGCACTCGACCGCTCACCGAGAGGTCGTGGGTTCAAATCCCACCTAGGGAAAATATTTATGGCGCGATGGCATCTTATCACTTCTAGTGACCTCACTCACTCGTAGGAACACGGCAATTGTTAATGGTATTTTTGTACAGTTAGCTGTGATATTCGAAGGTAATGCGAAGAATTCGTTGGGGTTGTTACGCGTAACAATATAATCTAATCTATCACGCAAGTTAAGCAACGTTGACCATAGGTTATTTATGGATGTGTTTATGTATTTCGAGCACCACCTTGCTTCGAAGAGCATATTAAGTCATTGGTCCCGGCTGTCGTTATTATATGACAGCTGGGACCAATAGCTTAAACCAAGTCAGTGGCCATTGAGCGGCTTGAACACACTGGCTTTCGCTAATCTAGCATGGTGGAGTACGCTCTAAATCCCTTAATTTGGGAAGAACCGTATCCAATAGTATGATTATGGGGTTGATGCCGATTATTTTCCCTGTCGGGCTCGACATGCTATACTTCTCTCGTCTGAGCCACGTTTGCTTGTTCTGTGCTCTGTAGGGTGATCCACATGAAACACTCTAAAGATAAAATAAATAAATATTGTCAGACAAATTACACAGCGCCATCAACCCCCAAAGTAAGCGAAGCTTGTGTTAGGGGTACTAGACTACTGATAAACATACGTAAATACATTTTTTTTGTAAATACATACTTATGATACATAGAAAACACCCATACTAAAACAGACATGTTCATGCACACAAAAGTTTGTCGTATGTGGGTTTCGAACCCACGAGCGTTGGTGTCGAAGCCGCGTCATTGACCGCTACGCCACCGAGCCGTCAAAAGTACGATGGTTTTATTACTGAATGAAATTGACGTTGTGACGACTGATAAAAAGTAACTATGCTTGCTTAACCCATCTTCTAAACGTTGTATAAAATTTAAATGTCAGAAGCAAAAAAAGACAATTTTTAATATTAATCCGTTCACACTAATATTATAAATGCATCTGTTGGTTACCAAATAATTCATTCAGGGTTGTTGTGTTCCTGCGAGTGAGTGAGGTCACCAGAAAGGAAGGAGATGCTGCGCTGGCAGCGAGGGTGGCGGCACGCGAATATTTTATGTTGCGAGCGTTAATATGGCAACGGTAACCGCTTCCCATCAGGCGTGCCGTATGCTTGTCTGCCACCCGACGTAGTATAAAAAAAAACCTTTTTACGACTAAACTGCTGAATCGATTTAAATGATGTAATTTGGCATCATCAGCCTGTATCTACTCACTGCTGGATATAAACCTTCCCCAATGCTTTCCACCAAATACCATCCTCCGCCTTCCGCAGCCAGCCGCTCCCAGCCGCTTTCTTAAGGTCATCGGACCATCTAGAAGGAGGGAGTCCAACACTTCGTCACTGGCTCAATACCAATCACATACCGGGGTGTAAGTGGCTCAATACCATCTCCGGAGCCAAAGCCAACCTCAACTGCACGTGGTGCACCCTGCAGATAAGCGGACCAGGACAGTTGCTAACCCGTCTGTCCAGCGTGGAGACTTAAGGGCATTACTTTCCAAATGTGTACAAACCGAAATTTGGCATGGACATCGATTATATCTCGACTCGAGATATCTTTCCTGTATCTTTCCTCGAGATTCTCGAGGAAAGATACAGGCTACCTTTTGGCGCGATATAACCAACATTCATGCGGACTAAGCCGCGGGCGGAAGTTAGTAATATTTTCTTTTAACCGACTCCAAAAAAGAAGGAGGTTCTCTATTCGGCTTTATGTTTGGAGTCGGATTTTTATTAAAATTATATTTTCAGAAAACAACACTCGCCTTTTGAGTGCAAAATGTGCAATAAGCGATTCGCTCGCTACAACGGCCTGTGGCTTCACAATAAGACTAGACATACTGCCCCGACCGCGGCTGCGTACTGCGTCGAATGTGACAAGAGATATGTCGACATATATAGATATAAATGGCATTTGGCTAACAGTGCAAGGCATACACCTAGAGCTAGATTGAGGTAATGTTATAATAACCATCATTATAATTCCGAAAATATTTAGGGATTAATTAAAATATCATTATTGCAACTGAAATTTGTTTTTTTTATACTGCTGAGGTGACGAACAAGCATATGACCCGCCTGATAATAAGCACTTGGAGCAGCTTATAGACGCCAGCAATACTACAAGCATCACTTACGCGTTGCTGACCCTTTAAAAACTCTTTTTTGAAGAACATACAACATGCGTATGCGGTTTTTAAAAAAAACGTTTAGACTTCTGGGAAAACCTGAGCAGGAAATTCATTCCACAACTTGATAGTACGCGCAAGAAACCTTCTCTGGAACCGCACTATCGCGACCATTTTAGCTTCAGTGTGTGAGGATTTTGTATATGTGTGGGAGCGGATTTTATTAAACCACACGATGAAAGATGCATTTTGAGTTTTGCCGTCCGCGCGCCGGCTAGCCGGTCCGGCGTATCGGAGTTTCACAATTACTCCCCCTACCGTACACGCGAAACGAGTGCTGGACTCGCGAATGAGCAGAGTGCGCGAAAGTCTCAAACAATGCAGATAACAGTTAGTAATAAATTGGATAAATTACACAACAGCATTTAATCTTAAACTATATAAAACTTTTTCAATACTATTTTCTTTCGATCTAAAATGGAGTCTTTTTTATCAAAACTAATGTCCAGCCACGGCGCCGCGGCCATCTTCTCTCGCGATGACGTTACCGGCACCACAGTCGGGTAAAACCACAGTTTTTCATGTTTTAAAATTTACTATTGTTTTCAGAATACCGTGTCCAAGCTGTGAGAAGGTATTCTCTAAAAACATATACATGAAGGACCATTATAATTTAGTCCATTTGAAGTATTATAAATATAGATGTGAAGAATGCGATAAGGTATGCTTATATCCTATACGAAACTCGCAGAGTCTGAACAACCCTCAAGGAAATCGTTATTTGGCTATGGTATTCTATTAGGTGGAGGTATTTTCCCAGTCGCTCAGCGTATCTGAGCTGACCGGCTACTTCTCTTTTGCCAGAGATTCGTTTGTTTGTCAGCAGGGTGCACCACGTACAAGGGAGGTTGGCTTTGGTTTAAAAATGATATTATACCATAATTATGTATGTTTTTATTGAACTATTTAAAATGAAAGCATAAAAAGTGTCGTTTATTTTTTGGTTGATTTGTGAGCTGGAAATTGTGAAAAGTCTTTTTATGAGTTATTAGAGTTGGAGTGTAAGAGGCTCACCACCATCTTTAGAGTCTAAGCCAACCTCACCTGCACTGATGCACTGATGAAGCTCTGGAACAAAGAGAGGTAGGGCAGCGTAAATATAAGCTATCCAACTGGGGAACTACCTCTACCTTACAAAATATCGCAGCCAAATAACAATTTACAAGGTTGTTGTGTTTTGAACGAAGTCACGAGGAAAGAAGAAGTAGCTATAGTTGCAGCGGGGGTGGCGGCTCGTGAGCGATATTTCGTATTGCGACCGTTCGTATGGCTACGGTAACCGCTTCAATATTATTGGGAATTAAAAACTATAGATAATTCGTGTAGGTACCCACGATACAGATTAATTCTAGTGTGGGTACCAACGTGCAATGTTATTGTTAACTCTTGCAACAGCCTCACTGCATCTTCTATTGATGTAAATGTATGTGATTAATGTTTGTAAGCTTGGTTGTTTAAATAAATATTTTTGTATTTTTTGTATTTTGTAATTTTAAGAAATTAAATTTAGTCTTACATCACAGTATAGGTAAATAGTATTACGTACAGTATGACCACTCCCTGCCGCTCTCACTAGTCGACCTCACCCACATGTAGTACATAGTAGGTAATTATTGGGCATTCTAACACTGCTTCTTCGAATTGTAATAGGCTTGTGAACCATTTTTAACCGACTTCAAAAAAAGAGGAGGTTCTCAATTCGACAGATTTTTTTTGTTTGTATGTTATTGAGTATCTTCGCGAATTGTGAACCGATTTTCAAAATTCTTTTTTTATTTGAAAGGGTATGATTGCAAGGTGGTCCTATATTCACCAAGTCAGGATCTGATGATGGGATCCCAGGGAAATCAAGGGAAACCTGGTATGGTCAAATTCTGTTTTTTTATTTGAAAGGGTATGATTGCAAGGTGGTCCTATATTCACCAAGTCAGGATCTGATGATGGGATCCCACAAAAATGGAGGAAAACCCTTCGAATTACCATGTTGTTACCGGAAAAATAAAATTGCGCCACTCCATTGTTCTGCGCTGGATGTCGTACAAGACGACTAAGGAATCTTGTGTGATACAATAACTTTTTTCATACTTTTTCCACCAATAAGCTGCGCTCGCCAACTGAAGTCGGTTTATATTTTTTTTAAATCAACTTTTTTTTCGATTTGTTATTCAGACGTCACAATAATATAACTATAGGTGAAAGAATTACTTCGATAGCATGAAAAATTCTCCATATAATAATATGATAACTTGAAGATCACAATTTTGGACTATCCCGAAAACGCTCCATACAAAAGGCCACTACGTTATGACGTCACACCGTGCTATTTTATATACATTAAATCACAAAATTTGTACGACAGCTATGTTATGTAACAAAAGTTATAGTATTTTTTATCGTTTCTACAATGGTAATATTTATTTTTTATAATTTCATACTTTTAAAATAGAATTTGCCACCAAACTTTGGTCGACCATAAAACACGTCGGACATAAGTTATTAAAATTTTAAGATCGCAGATCATTCTAGTTTTATGTATTTTACGTTACTGATAGAGTTTTTATAATTTTAGAACATTGGTCACATGCCCATTCTTTGTTTCAGAATTTTATTCGGAATGCAGATCTGGTAAAACATAGACGCAGAGTGCATGAAGGAATTTTACCTCCAAAAAATAAAATTTGTTATATGTGCGGGAGGGGATTTACGGTAATATACCTTATTGCTATATGATCTTATGGTGCGAAATTCCTTAGCAGTTAAGCAGCACATTAGCGCCAGCATTGGAAAGAAATTCATAGCTTATTCTTTCCAATTGTGACACTAGGGGGAGTGTAGTAATGGTGTTTTTTTTAACTACGTTGGGTGGAAAACAAAACAGCCCGCCTGCTGTGAAGCAGTTACCGTAGCCATATAAATGCTCATAACATGATATATCGCTACCACCGCTGCCAACGCTAGCAATTCATTCCTACCTGGTGACTTCAGTCTTTTTACGAGTTATTAGAGTTGGAGTGTAAGAGGCTCACCACCATCTTTAGAGTCTAAGCCAACCTCACCTGCACTGATGCACTGATGAAGCTCTGGAACAAAGAGAGGTAGGGCAGCGTAAATATAAGCTATCCAACTGGGGAACTACCTCTATCGCAGGGTTACAACCCTCAAAACTAGTGTAATTTGGCTGTGGTATTATGTGAGGTGGAGGTTCCTTGTCTGGCAGCTTACAAATACACTTTATTCTTCCTCTCTTTCGCTAGTCGGCATGATGTAAGATCTTTGGCTCTAAAAATCATGGTGAGACACTTACATGCCAAATTCCTTCCCAAATTTCTGTATTCGCTAACTATATCACTGTTTTTATACCACTAAGGTGACAAACAAGCATACGGCCCGCCTGATAGAAAGCAGTTACCGTAGCCTATGGACGCCTGTAACACCAGAGGCATCACATGCGCGTTGCTGTACCCTCTCATTCTTACTTCCCCAGCCAAATAATCACATTTGTATTTTTCAGACAAACAAAATATTAACGAATCATCTGCGAACACATACCGGCGAGCGACCGTTCGCGTGCGAATGTGGCGCCAGATTCGCGCAGTCGTCAGCACTAGCAGCACATGTCCGGGCGTTGCAACACAAGCCTAAATAACAGGGTTATCAACATATTCACTCCTCTAAAACAATAGTTCCCAACCAAGAGGGCATGTCTCTATTGGGGCAGCGTAAAGAAATGGCCGTGTGACTTCGGGCTAGAATAGAATCACTTCGTCTCTTCCCGTGGATATCGTACAAGGCGACTAAGGGAAATACATTATTAAACATCGATCGGGCTTCCCCAACCCGTCTGGCCAGCGTGGGGAGTGTAGGCCAAATCCTCCTTCTGTCTGGAACAGACGAGAGAGGGTTGTGCTCGTGTAGTCGAGACTAAAATGACCTGATGATGATGATGAGAAAAATGTCAGAGATGGGGGCGTAATATGTACGTTTATAGACGCCCCAGTGTATGTACAGAAACCCTAGACGTACTTGTGCGTCGGAAAGTGAGCGTGTCTACAGCCCTGGTACACTTCATGGAGATTGGGGAGTGGTGGTAGGGCCCCGACGCTTGGGAAACCGAGCGTCGGTTCGCCACGAGCTACTCGACTTAAGAGTATAATAAACAAATAAAATATAATATTCTTGAACGAATTACACACGGCTATCTAGTCCCAAACTAAGCAAAGCTTGTAATATGGATATTACATAACTGATATTGTACCTACTTAGATACATTTTTTTTTATAAATAAATAAAAATTATAAATAAACATTTCTCAACAATTTACACAGCCCAAATTAAGCGCAAAGCTTGTGTTATGGGTACTAGACAAGTGATAGCTGTACTTAAATACGTTTTTTTTGGTAAATGCATACATATTGTCACGAGCTAGGGTTCTGGATTTGGATGTAAAACGCCAATGACAACTTGCAAGGATTTATTCACGCAGGGTCTGGTCTGCAGGTCCTCACAACACGAAGTTCACACTAAGATTCCAAATCGCAAGTCAAATCTAAGTCCAATAGTATCGCTGAGGTCGTAGGTTATCGCTTGTCTCGCCGGTAGATTCGCTCGAAGTTCTCTCTTCCGAAGTCCATACTGAACTCCACTATGCGCCGCGGCGGTCGCTATTTATATCCGCCGGCAAGGGTTCCCGAATGTTCTCGTATCTACGTGTATGTACTTCCCATCGGTACACATTGTTAACGTGTCTCGACCAGTCTCGAACATTTTCATGTCATAGTGTTATGAACCTTATAGCAGTAGTCACACGGGTCATTATTGCTTGCAGCGAAGTATGCGGCGACTATTCTAGAAGGTTTCATTCTAGATGATTCGCGACAGGACCGCGACAATATTATACATAAAAAACGCCCAGACTAAGACAAACAGACATGTTCATGCACACAAATGTTTGTCTTGTGCCGGGGATCGAACCCGCGACCCCGGAGTCAAAGTGGACATGGTTATAAGCCGAAGCATTAAAGAAAGGAATCTTAAATGGCGGCTTGTACTTGCGTTGACAGATAGTACGCGCGAGAGTGAGTATAGACGGCACTAGTGTGGCGAGCGAGAGATCATGATGAGCGCCGCCATTTAAGATTCCTTTTTTTCTTTATACTACGTCGGGTGGCAAACAAGCATACGGCCCGCCTGATGTGAAGCGGTTTCCGTAGCCATATTAACGCTCGCAACATAAAATATCGCTCGCGCGCCGCCACCCCCGCTGCCAACGCAGCATCTCCTTCCCTTCTTTCTGGTGACCTCACTCACTCGCAGGAACACAACAACCCTCATGGGAGTTGTTATTTGGCTGCGGTATTCTGTGAGGTGGAGGTACATTCCCCAGTCGGGTAGCTTACAATTACGCTCCCTACCTCTCTTTTCGCCAGAGCTTCGTTTGTCAGTCAGCAGGGTGCACCGCGTGCAGGTGAAGTTGGCTTTGGCTCAAAGATGTTGATGAACCATTACACCCCAAGACTTACTTACTTCTTTAATGAACCGGGTTATAGCCATTTAGAATAAGCATTTAGAAAGGGGAGTAAGACCTGGTACCAATCCGCTTGCGTGCTCGGTTGGTTTACTGAAGGCAAGAGCGGTGCGGTTAAAGGTCCTCTCGTCTGGTTGGTTTACTGGACGGGAGACTCGTAATGCTGTGATATAACCGGAAGGTTGTTGCGCATTAACAGTTAGGTATATAGGGTACGTGTCCTAATTGCCATTCAACCGCTGCTATACACGTATCGACAAGTCACAACGCGACGTGTGACACGCACCGCCGCCCCACCTTCCCGCTTGCATCCATCTATCTTATCTCTCATAAAACAATTGCGTGCTGCACTGCACTGGCTTCTGTTAAAAACTTAAGAAGGGGCATAAAATAGTAGTTTATGAAACTGTTGCATAATAAGGGTTCTTAAAATACGAGTCTGAGTTTATCACATGAGCCGAAGGCGAATGTGATAATAGCATTACACAAGTAATTTAAGACATAATTATGTGCAGTTTCATACACTACTTTAGCTAATCTCATGAAATAGATGATAATAATATTTTAAATAAAACCATGAAGTTAATTTAACAGCTTCATTTCTTACTTATAAATCCATTTGCAGTTACAATGCATTTGTATTGCAATCTGCTTAATATAGCTGTACCCAAGGCTGAAGCTGTATCGAAATGAATAAAAGTTTTTTTTTTCGATACAGTATGTCCATAAAGAGCTGTATCGAAAAGTAACTTTTTAAATTTATTTTAATGGCTTGTGCGTAAAAGACTGACATTAAGATTCTGTGTTTATAAAAAACTAAACAATAATCTCTAAATTTCAGTATGAGAGTAGATAAATATTATTTTCAGTTCGGAGAGGCTCAGCGAAATAAAGGTTGGAAAACGCTACTCTAAAATATCATATTATGTTTATTAGTTATATTGTATGATATTACAAACTTGTTACTAGGTATTTTCATCTTTCCAGCGAACTTTACTTACTTCATTTAATGTATCCGTTACCTTAAGGTTGCCTTGAAAAGATGGCTTTTAGCAATGAGACCGCATTGTTGGACATACAGAGACGAACTTCTTAGCTTCCATGGATTCACCGTGCGGGTGCCGGGTCCATCGTGTGGCAGAGAGAGAAACCCCAATTAGATCCCGAGACTTGTGACACGGGTGTAGGTTTAAAGGGCCCCTTTCCGACGTACATCAACACTCACCTTCACTACTTGTGCTTCTCTCCCTGCCCAGCCAAATCTGGTATGAACCTGCTAATGCAGCTTTAGATACTAGTATAGAACTTACTGCACTTCTGGACAAGCCAAGGTCTTTCAGCAGGTTATAGAGAGATTTTGCTGGTATACCTCTCGCTCCTACTTCTACAGCGTATAGATTAACTACATAGCCGCTTTTTGTTAATTCGCTTAGGAGGTCATAATATTTGTTTTGTTAGTTTCCCACGGTACGGTAAGCTACTAGCTACTACTAAGCTACACGGTAAAGTAAGTATGCGTTTTGTAGCTCTGGAAAAAAGGAAAATGTCTGGTCTGGATGTCGAAACACCCACATCCTCGGGGATTTTATACTGCGTCCATTAAAATAGTCCAGTCCGGTGCTGCACTGCCTGCACTCAGGATTGAGTAAGGCTTGTTCTTGGAGTTTGAAGTTTTTCTGTATGCTAACTTAATTGTTTCTGTAGTTTGTATAGTGCAAATAAAGCATGTTCTATATATCTATCTATTTATCTAAATCTCCCTAACTACGTCGTTGTAGTTAACCTTTATTCTTCCTACTGTTGGGATACAGGTCTGGTTTAGTGGACAAATGGCAGATTCTGGAAATGTCAGACGAGTTTAAAAAGCCAGTTGCTATGAATGCCAGATTCTATAAATGTCTGAAACGCCAGATTCTAATAATGCCAGATTCTATAATTGTCAGATTCTAATAATGTCAGATTTTTGTTAAAATTGCAATATAACAATTTTCTTAAGAGCGTATACAAAAGTTTATTTATGACCAATGCAGATTAATTCTAGGGTAGGGTTTAGGGTTATACTTAAATGAAATGAAAAAAAAAACAATATTGGTTCATTATAATAATCAAACTCATCAATTTTAGTAAAACAAAATACTTCACATCGATCAGAAAAAATCTGCATTTGTAAAAAATCTGACGTTAATAGAATCTGGCATTTGTCGACTAAACCATGGGTATCCTCTCAATCGACGGGGTTTAGAGCATACGCTTCCACCACGCTCACACGCTGCTCAACTGCGGCATGGCAGACGCCAGTGTTTTAAACCGCCTAAACGCTACTTTTATCACCGGTTTATGGACTATCATCTAATAACAACAGTTGGGACTGCGTTTTTCCAAATGTCAATACAAAAATGTACAGTTCGATATTTTACATAAACCGTCATCATTATAATGCATAAAATAAATATATGTAATGGAATCTTTAAATGTTTAATCGCGCTGTCAAGTTGTTCCAAAAAGTCTGGCAAAACAAACAATAAAATTGCATTATCGTGTTTGCTGTTGAATTATTGAGAAACTACAGGATTCCTCAGGATATTTTTCGGCATAATTCTGAATTCGGGATGACGAAATTTACATGAATTAATTAAATAATTATAATATCAGTAGTAATAATAAATTATGAATTAACTTGCTAATTATAATGGCAGAATATAATTTGGACTGCAGAGTGATTGCCACAATGAAAGAACGAAGATGCCGAACTACTTGACATTGACATCTTACTTGTGCGCTCTTCAGTGATGTGCTGAGTGCGTATATTTTTGTTACAATTTTTTTTTCAGTTAAGTCATCTGTCAGTCAAGTGACAGTCATGATTTGATCGTCACTATCCATCCAATCCCCATCCCCATTACCAACCCAACCCAGTAGACATGGGCGTTATCGGCAATTTTTAGTAACCGATATCTAACCGATATTCGGTTTTAATACCGATATTGATAACCGTTGCCGAATACCGGTATCAACGCTAAGGCTATATACCTAACTGGCAACTGCTATCACTCCAATACCAAATCACTGAAATCACTCACGTATCGTTTGCTAGCTAACTGTAGTTCAGCTACAATAAAAACCAAAATATCTTGAACATCTATCATAAAAGTTCCAAACTAAACAGGAACTTATTTCCATACGCGGAGAGTTTATCTAAAAGCCATTCATAGGTCAATCTAAGATGAACCATTCGTTCATTTTAATTTGATGTATTAACGATTCAACTTATTCTTTATAGTAATAGACATAAGGTTGTGTTTAGTTTGATAAGAAGGTTTACTTCATTGGACTCAACAACGAACGGTCGGCGATGAGTGCGTGCGTGAGCTACACCGATTAGGAATATTCGCTTCATCTCTTTCTTTGGCTTTGGGAATAGCTAAGTGGGAGTGAGAAGGCATAATTATTTTAGCTATCGCAGTTGCGCTAGCGCGCGCGACCCGCTGCCGCGTTTGGCTCTTGTGGTGCGCTCTCGTTAGATATTTGATACCGGACCACCGTTACTAACTATTACAATATCGATAGTTATGGTTAGAGATATGGTAACCGTTTTTAGTTACGTTTTGGTATAGCGGACACATGTCTACAACCCAGGCAACCCAACCGTCATGAGTCGTTCGTGATTCCCTGCGAAATGCGATTTAAAATTTAATACCTACTTTACCATTGTGTTATGTTTGTGTTGTACTGTAAGTTTATTGCAAATCGGTTCGTCGTTTGTGTGCTTACATCAATATACATCACGATGATGATATCAAACATTAGTTTTTGGCAAAATAGTCTTCCAATGAGAGGCTTCTACAGCCCTTGATTATCTTCTTTCTGGCCCCCACGTCAGCTCAGTGTTAGTTATAATATTTTTTTACTTTGTGCTCTCTTTCATCACCTAAAATATGTTATTAATTTCCTCTTGAGACTAATCTTCTTCGATTTTCATTCGGTTTAATTATCTTTGGTTGTTTTGTTGGTTTTTGCAGGTGGTTTCATTTTTTGCAGTCATGTGGTGGTAAACGGTCACATTGGTTTCAGCTAGGTTTGCCATCTCTAAACTAAGCTAAAGCTAGCAGGACAAGAAGTGTGAAAACTCCAGATTTTAAATCTTAAAACCGGACATATTGTCAGTGTTTTTCAATGAATGAATGAATATATTTATTTGCCAGAATTAAGGTTTTTGTTAATGTATTAAATTAACTAAACAAATAACAATAAAACAATGTAAATTCTCCGATTGTTTTCAGTATAATATTTTCTATCTCAGTAGGAATTTAACAATTTTTATGAACTGATTGTTTGCGGAATATTTGGAATATTTTTTTTGATATATTTATTTGTTTCATAAAAGCATACAATTTTGGACGATATCTATTATACACTAGTATCTGAATATAAAGTAATCACTCACAATTTTGTCGAGTCCATCACACAAGTGTCTAGACTAGGCCGAGCCTGTGTATATCAACTAAAACAAATTAAAATTATTACAATTTAAAAAAAACCAATAACTACTCATATTATGTGTGTCATGTCTAAACAATAAATATATATGAATCCTTCTAATCAAATAAATAATACAATTTATAAATTTAAAAATAAAAAAACTACAAATATATGTTACGGTCAAATCATGTATTGTAATCGTTGCTCGTCATTGTCTGGTCTTGTGTCGTATAAGGTCCCAAAATTCCCAAACCAAATATATCTACAAATTATATATTGTTATGTAAATATAGTCCATGTTGTTGAAAGTCTATTCATGTGTCATTCAGTCCTGTGTTGTATAGAATGTCTTGTACGTGTCTATGCTTCAATACAAGCAGCAGTATGCATATACTAAGGTACATACATACTGCTGTAGGTAACTCTTCTTTCTTTCAGTGGGTTTAGCATATGTCTGGATACGCCCAAACCCGGGTATCCAGACATATGCAGTCACACCGTTGTCCTTGTTGCACCGTACATGCGTGTATGTGTGCGTTAACATGTATACTTATGCGTAAGTATGGGTATACATGAGATAACAAGGCAGCAGTGTCTATGCCCTCAAGGGGCATGCACACTGCTGTAGGTACATTTCTTTCAGTGGTGTTAACATATGTCTGGATACGCCCAACCCGGGTATTCAGACATATGTAGTCCCTCCGTGTTTGTCTTCGTCGATTCTTGTTATCATTGTAAGGTGTGTATGGACGAATGCGCCTCAAAGGGGTATCCGTCCATACACATAATACCTAATTAAACGATAGAGTTCTGCATGGTTGATGTCGGATGAGGTCCCATGCAGGCTCTATCGAACTTCACCCGTGTCGTATCGTATCGTATAGTTGGAAATATTGTGTCTGTGAACGTCAAGTACAGTTAACTGTACTTGACGTGACTTGAGTACAGTAAACTTAGTAAGTTACTGAAGCGATTTTTATGATACCTAAGCGTTTTTCGAGTACATTGATATTGATCCTTCTGGTTTTTGTTCATTCTCATTCTTTTTTTAGTTTGTTTTGTAGGTTTTTTCAGTATAATAAATACCGAAAAAACCTACAAAACAAACATTTCTTTTGTCGTTGTTTTTTTAATATTTAAATTATTGTTATTTCCTGTTGTTTTTTTGTTAATCTTTTTTAATTCAATTTTTTTATTATTGTTATTTCCTGTTATTTTTTTTGTTGTTTTTTTTGTTAATCGTTTTTAATTCGTCGTCAGACAAATTTTTATATTATTGTTATTTCCTGTTATTTTTTTGTTAATCGTTTTTAATTCGTCGTCAGACAAATTTTTATATTATTGTTATTTCCTGTTATTTTTTTGTTGTTTTTTTGTTAATCGTTTTTAATTCGTCGTCAGACAATTTTTTTTATTATTGTTATTTCCTGTTATTTTTTTGTTGCTTTTTTTTAAATCTTTTAATTTGTCGTCAGACAATTTTTTTCATTATTGATATTTTCCGTTATTTTTTGTTGTTTTTTTGTTAATCTTTTTTAATTCGTCGTCAGACAATTTTTTTTATTGATATTTTCTGTTATTTTTTTGTTGCTTTTTTTTTAATCTTTTAATTTGTCGTCAAATTTGCGAGGTGGCCGAAGCGCATGACCGCGAAATGCTTGGCGGGGAAGATGATATCGTAGAGGTGGATGAAACCCACCTTTACACAAACAAATATCATCGTGGGCGGTTGTTGGCAAGACAGGTCTGGGCATTCGGCTGTATCAGCCGACGTAATAAAAAAATTAATGTGGAGCTGATTTCCGACAAAAGTCGCTCCACGCTTGAGAGAGACTCCTACATCATGTCGGATCAGCATAGGTCATATGTGGGAGTCCATTTGAGACTGGGGATGCGTGGACACTCCTCAGTGAATCACAGCCTCCGATTCACTGGGGGCTACGTAAATATACCAGTGGACCCCAGCTTGGGAACGGCCGTACCGGGGACAAATTTAATACGGTGCCAAATACACACAAATACAATAGAGCGACAATGGCTAGAACTAAAACGGCATTGTCGCTCATGTAGGAGTCAGCGGCGGCTAAAGTGGTACATGGGAGAATATATGTACCGCCAGAATATTTTGAGAAACCTCCCTGACACGAAAACAAAATTCCGGCGTCTCCTTAAAGACATCGGTCGGGTTTACCCCGGCCTGAAAATCAGTGTAACCATGGGTCGGAAGCGGAATAACGCTACAGGCAATAAAAATTGCAGGGTGTCGTTGCCAAGTTAATTGCCCACGCCAATAAAAAGCCTTTTTTTGAGGAGTTACTGCGAAGGCAGCGGGGGTTTAGAGCGATGTTTTTTTATGATTTTATTCTACCATTTGTTTACCTAGGGTGTTAGAAAAAGTTCGCGAAAGACGACCAAAAATCCTCGTTCTCCTACATCATGACAACGCTTCTTGACACACGGCCAACAAAACAAAGTAA
Source organism: Hypsopygia costalis (assembly GCA_937001555.2). Lineage (NCBI taxonomy): Eukaryota > Metazoa > Arthropoda > Insecta > Lepidoptera > Pyralidae > Hypsopygia > Hypsopygia costalis. Next base: position 6,737,985 of record OW443355.2, read on the forward strand.
TTTTTAGCTTTCGAAAAAGTACAACTAGTCACCCATCCATGCACATAGACCCGACCTAACACCCTGTGATTTCTGTATTTTCCCCAAAATCAAAGATTTGATGAGAGGTTTCACCTTTACCAACTCCGAAGAGGCAGTGATAGCGTTCAATCAGCACGTAGAAAGCATGCCGTCAGATCTGTGGTCCTCCTGTTTTAAAAAATGCTTCGATCGCATGAAAAAATGTTTAAAATGTAAAGGAGAGTATTTTGAAAACCAATATACATTTTGGTTATACGAGTAACATGTTTTTTTAGGGTTCCGAACCTCAAAAGGAAAAACGGAACTCTTATAAGATCACTTTGTTGTCCGTCTGTCTGTCTGTCTGTCTGTCTGTCTGTCTGTCTGTCTGTCTGTCTGTCTGTCTGTCTGTCAAGAATTTCTATGTCGAGAATGCGTGGAGGTATCAAGCTGAAATTTGAACTGTATACTCAGGTCTACGGTCCCATGAAGTAAAAAAAAAATCAAACTGCTAAGTTTACGTAGAAAAAAGTTACGGCCGTTTATTCAGCAAAAAACGCATATTTCGACACACTCAAGGGAATCAAAACCTATAGGGTACTTCCCGTTGACCTAGAACTATGAAATTTGGCAAGTAACATCGTTATAGACTACAAGTACAGGAATAAATCTCAAAACTATACATTTGTAAATAGATCTTAAAAAATAGGGGGTCGAAATTTCAAATTGAAACTACTAGTTCAAATGGGGTATCATATGAAAGGGCTTGATGTACACATTGCAAAATATATTTTATTTATTTTTTTCGACGCATTATTTCTTATTTATAATGAAAAATATCAAATTTAATAATGATACTACGTACCTACGGAACCCTCGGTGGGCGAGTACGACTCGCACTTGTCCGGTTTTTTTAAATTACGCAAAACTTTTAGTGTGACCTATATATAGGTATAGATATATGTATTTACAAAAATAAATGTATTTTATGTATAATCGTATATCAGTAAATTGGCTGTCCTCAGACTCATACATTGTTATAGTCTATTTTTCTCGTAATCGGCGCGTTGTACGAAAAAGTTGTACATGACAAGAAATGATCTATCTGATGTGATCTTTAATGTGCGCATATAAAAATATGAAAATAAAAAAAAATCGAAAAGTCCCTGGCTCCATAGTGCCCCGAAGGGTATACTCCAACCGTAAAATGCCTTTTGCCAACATCTTTTCTTCTGCTTCACTAAAAACGGCATTTCTTCCTAATTTAGGTGATTGCAACGCTTCATTTTCTAACTTGTACTTTTTTGAAGTGTGCTATAGGGAATTCCAGTCTTTTTGGCAACTTTATGAATTGAAATACCTTCTCTAATATTTTTTTTTGTAAATATTGTCAGACAAATTACACAGCGCCATCTAGCCCCAAAGTAAGCAAAGCTTGTGTTATGGGTACTTAGACAACTGATAAACATACTTAAATACATTTTTTTTTAAATACATACTTATGATACATAGAAAACACCCAGACTATGACAAACAGACATGTTCATGCACACAAATGTTTGTCCTATGTGGGAATCGAACCCACGAGCGTTGGTGTCGAAGCCGCGTCATTGACCGCTACGCCACCGAGCTCGTCAACAAATACTAATATGCGCTACTCCTGCCTGCAGATCACTTAATGCACAACTAGCTTTGGACGTTGTCATGATCCTGTTTCTCGGCATCTAAAATAAAAGAAATATAATTTTATTCTAATAAGAACCGACTGTGGGGTAATTGGAGCCAGTGGGGTAATCAGAGCCAAGCGCTGGCTTCAAGTACCCCATTGGCAGTTACTCATTTAAAGTCAAACTACAAGAACTGAAACGTTTAAATAGTAGAAAATTAAAACTGTTTCATCAATTAATGTACATATACTATGCAATGCTTTCAATAAACTAACAAATAAATAAATATAAATAATTATTGTCACACAAATTACACAGCGCCATCTAGCCCCAAAGTAAGCGAAGCTTGTGTTATGATAAACATACGTAAATACACTTTTTACTGATAAACATACGTAAATACACTTTTTTTTTTAAATACATACTTATGATACATAGAAAACACCCAGACCAAGACAAACAGACATGTTCATGCACACAAATGTTTGTCCCGTGTGGGAATCGAACCCACGAGCGTTGGTGTCGAAGCCGCGTCATTGACCGCTACGCCAGCGAGCTCGTCTAACAACAAATACATTCGGTTGGCACCCGTTCGGATTATAGTACCATGGCTTCCATTACCCACTGACTACGATTGGTTTTTCTGGCAATCAAATGTTATAGTTTTCGTTCTCATCTTGCAAAATCGCATAAAAGGCTTTATATTTTAACCTATGATTCCTTTTTTCTGTCATCGCAGCCACTTTTTTGGCTGAAACGGTTTCACTTTTGATTAGCTCCTGTGAGGAAATACAAGTGGAGCAAACATCACTTCTCGGATTGCCAAAACCAATATTGTAGTTCGAGTCGAGAGTTCGAGAGCGAAATATCTTGCGAAAAAAGCCTTGCTTCACTTTCTGATAATTATCGCGCTATTTATTGTACATACGCCACATTTTGCGTATGTTAAGTTCAGGCGCTAGGTATAATCTCTGCGTTTTAGATCGGCAGTCATTATTACCGATCTAAAACGCAGAGATTTTCTTACGCTAACTCTTCCCCTTTAAATTTTTCGATAAACCATTGAACGGATAATTTCTTTGCTTCATATCTTTCGCTTCGTCGATCTTCAGTTCTTCATCGTTGCCTTTAAAATACGGCATGCATAAGCTGCACTGATCCTTTTTGGGATGATGAAATCTTTCTGTATGTCGAAAAGCTGGGTTTGAAAGAACTGTCAAGCAAACTATTCAAAAACATATACATTTTTCTTTTCGATAAGTCGGAGTGCAAATACTGTCACGGCAATAATGTGATTCAACTCTCAGAAAACGGTCAATGTGCTTCTCTATCCACTCCCTAGTTTTTGCATCAGTTTCTGTATACTTTCCTTTACGACCCTCACGTTTATCTTTTTCGATAACTCCAGTATCTGTGACTTTTTCAATAACAGTTTTAAGGATACGTTCGGTGATATTTAAAGTATTTAGAAAAAAAAAGCGGCATACCTGAACTTGTATCCATCCATTGTCAAATAATATTTGAACGTTTGCTGTCTTCTAGATTCTGGTCCAGCAGTTTTGCGGCTAGTAGTAGTTTTATAAACTACTACTGGGCGCTATTCTTTTTATTAGTACACCTCCACACCATCTATAGAGCATACATTTTAAATTTCAAGTCTCTTACTTCAAAAACATGGGACTTTCATACAAACTTCCAACCCCGGTTTTACCGCCTTAGGGGTGGAGTTTCGTAAAATCCGATCTTACCGGATGTCTACACCCTATAAGGGACCTACCTGACAAATTTCAAGTTTGTAGGTGTTATAGTTTCTGAGATTTCGTCATTAATCAGTGAGTAGATTATCAAGACTGATGATTCTTCTTTGGTTGGTTTTACAAAAGAAATAAAGTATTGCAGATAATCAACAAATGTGGCCTCGTTTATCCACCCCGGAATCAGAAACGGTAGCAATCATATCCCTATAACAGACTTTCAATTACAATTCACTCATTCTTTTTCTTTTAAAGTTGAACATTGGAGGTACATATATGTAATATACCATTATCATTGACAGCACAAACGACAATTATGGTGACACAGCGTTCTCCACTTGTCGCTTTTGCTACTTGTTTTAAGCCTCTTGGAGCTAAAATTTTGGTATTCTTCCGAACAGTACTTATACCTGTGTCATCAATAAAGGTTAATTGACGTAGCCACTGGAGTCCATAGACTGATGGAGGGATGTCTAGACATGAAATAATAGTACCAGTCTTTGCCTGCTAACTGCAAGTCTTTGTTGAAATTATGTTTTGTTTTGTTAGCTTCAGCAAACGTAAAAGCAATTTTTCGTAGTGAGGTTGGTTTTATGCCATAAAAAGATTCACAGCAATCGAGTATATTATTTTTCTAACACTAGTTAGAAAAAGAATATACTGTCAAACTACCTTTGCATCCATATTATTAGTAGGTTTGCATCAGTTTCTGTAGGGGTAGGAACGTTTACATTTACCCTCCTGATGCCATTCCTAATTGCTTGAAGATGGAAATTCGAAACAAAATATTACCTACTAATAATATACCTACAAACTTGAAATTCTGTCTTTAATAAATATCAAGAAGACTACTTCTTGATTTTTATTAAAGACAGAGCACAGACTTTTTTTTTTGCTTCTTAAAAACTTCTTTACACATTATTTAAACAAGTTAATCAAACTTGTTTAAATAATGTTGTTTTTGATACTGAATGTTTGATGATTGCTTTGCCCAAAGTTAGCTGTTTACTTCTAACATATTGTATGGCACGGCGAAGATCTTCAATTTCGTATCTCGATGTGGTTTTTCTTTAGTAATGTCTGGCATCTGATATTCAGGGCATCTAAAATATTTTCAAATATTAGAATATTTTACATGTTCAATTAACTATTAGGGGTAGGAACGTTCGCGTTTACCCTCCTGATGCCATTCCTAATTACCCGAAGATGGAAATTCGAAACAAAATGTCCGTTACTCGCAGTATGGAAGAAATTTTGATTACCTCAAAACTTACAACTTACTTAGGTTACAGGGGAAAGGGCAGGCCTCCCCCTGCCCTTCCCCCTGGGGAGGGGCACCTCCTAAGGTGTACAGTATCAAAATGAATAAAACCATTTTATAACTTTTTATTTATATACATATTTTATACATTTAATTAGTTCCTCGAAATTGTCTTTGTGTTTTATTTTATTACTAGCTGACCCGGCGAACTTCGTACCGCCTAACAGTCAATGAATGTCGTGTTACTTTTTAGCTGAACTAATTTAGGCTTTGATGAACGTAAAACAATGATACAAAATAATATAATAGGTAGGGGAAAAAGTCTTTTCGCATTATAGTATGTATGAACTTGTAATAAAATCTCTTTGGTTATACCATTTGTATCTGAAAGGTTTTGATATCTTTAAAAAGTTTAAATTTTAAAAAAGATAATTCCAAATTCAAATTAGATAAATGTGTGATTTTCATTTGTTTTTTTTTACTGTCAAGATGAGTTATTTAATGAAAAAATTCGATACATTTTAAAATTTTACTACATAAAAGGTAAAAATGCAACGCAAGCTGCGAAAAAATTTGTGACGTTTATGGACCTAGTGCAGTGTCTGTGAGAGTAGCACAAATTTGGTTTAGGCGTTTTCAATCCGGAAATTTTGATGTCAAAGATGCACGTCGCTCTGGTCGCCCTGTTACGGATAAAATGGATGCCATTTTTGAAAAAGTGGAGCAAGATCGGTATATCAGTAGTTACGACGTAGCTGAAGAACTAGGAATTGACCACAAAACAGTTTTGGCGCATAAAAAGGTCGTGGTCAAAGGCCGGCCAGGCTTCACAGACTCTGGCGAAACCCGGGTTAACCCGCAACAAGGTGATGCTGTGTGTATGGTGGTATTGGAAGGACATTATTCATTATGAGCTGTTACCGCCAGGCAGGACTATCGATTCTGAACTCTACTGTGAACAACTGATGAGATTAAAGCAAAAACTTGAGAGAAAGCTGCCGGAATTAATTAACAGAAGGGGTGTGATTTTTCATCATGATAACGCTAGACCTCACACATCTTTAGCCACTCAGCAAAAATTAAGAGAGTTTGACTGGGAGGTGTTAATGCATCCGCCGTATAGTCCTGACCTTGCACCTTCCGATTTCCACATGTTTCAGTCTCTTCAGCATTCTTTAGGTAATGTCAGGTTAACATCACGAGAAGACTGCCAAAACCACTTATCACGGTTTTTTGAACAGAAGTCCCAAAATTTCTATAGTAATGGGATCATGTCTATACCTACAAGATGGCAAAATGTTATCGAACAAAATGGCACCTACATACTTTAGTTAAATGTAAATAAACTTTATTAAAAAATGTTTTGAATTTTCATATAAAATACGAAAAGACTTTTTCCCCAACCTAATATTTATATAGATAGAAACAAAAAAGTATTTTATTATGATGAATGATGATGAAAACATACATACAGAATGAGAATAAAAAAAAAAAATAATTAAGTACTTGAAGTACTTAATTATTATTATATTTTTTTTTACTCATGTCAGAAAAAAATGATTGAAAACTATGTTGTGCAGATTGGAGGAAAAAAAAACTCGGATTAATTCATTAATAGGATTTTCATTCAAGCACTTTGTGGTAAACGACATTCTTTGTTTTTTGGTCAGGCGCAAGAACAAATAAAGCGGATGGTTTGCCGACACGTGAGCATGCCACGTACAATTGACCATGAGAAAAACATGCATTTTCTAGATTGAGGCCAGAAATAGTCAAGGATTGGCCCTGTGATTTGTTGATCGTCATGGCGAAGGCAAGACGAATCGGGAATTGAATTCGTTTAAACTCAAAGGGCATATCCGTTGGGATCATCGGAATCCTTGGAATAAGAACTTCCTCGTCTTTAAATTTTCCTTTAAGTATCGACGCGTGAATCAAATTGCTCATCAGTTTTCTTATCACCAAACGCGTTCCATTACACAGTTTTGGTTGGTTTAAATTTCTAAGCATGATAACTACCGAGCCAACTTTAAGTTTTAAATTGTGCGGTGGTCCAAACCAGGCACATCCGAGGAGTTTAAAAATTCAGTTGGATAATTAGTGGCTTCTTCTTCGTTTGTTACACAGTCGATAGATTTGAATGAATACAGAGTACCTACGATTTGATTTTGAATTATAAAATTGAGGTCATCTACATCTTTATTTTTAGCGGCCAAAATTGCTCGCTCACTTAACCATTTAGTATTTTTGTGGTTAGCAATGATATCCGGGAATACTTTGTTGATAAGCTCGTCTTTTGATGATACGAAATTGCAAAAATTTGGAGGAAATGAAATCAAACCGCTCGATTTGTCAACAGGAACACGGCCATTACCGATAGTCAGCAATTGCTTCGAGAAATCATCAGCAGATAGATCGTTTAACAATGCAACTCTCATATTTACAGACAGTTGAAGTTTCTTTACATATCGCCACAGATTTGATGCTTTGAGGCAAGCGTTTATTTCGTCGGCAGCAGTAGATCTTGGAATGACTGGTAGTGTTTGTCGGAAATCGCCAGATAATAAAATCATTGCACCACCAAAACATCTCGAGTCATTGCGCAGATCTTTTAATGTTCGGTCTAGTGCTTCCAATGCGCGTTTGTGCGCCATTGTGCATTCGTCCCATATGATGATTTTTGATGCTACTAAAACTTTGGCCATTGCGGAGTGTTTTGAAATGTTACATGTCGGTTGTGCAGTAGTTTGAAGGTTTAATGGCAATTTTAACGCTGAGTGAGCCGTACGGCATCCGTCTAACAATGTGGCCGCTATTCCAGAAGAAGCAATTGCTACCGCAATTTCGGACCTCGCACGTACAGTGGCCAAAATCAATGACATGAGGAATGTCTTCCCAGTTCTACCGGGGGCATCCAAAAAAAATAAGCCGCCATTTCCATCATCAATTGCATTAATCAGTGTATCATAGACTTCCCTCTGCTTAGGATTCAACAGAGGTACATTCGTTTGAACTGATTGGATTAGTTCATGTGGATCATATTCACGTTCACGTTCCAATTCTCTATTAAATGCGTCATTCATTCCGCGATCTGGCGCTGGCATTCCTAACCTAACTAACAAACTGCCGCACATGAGGTAACACATATCTTCGATCCAGAGCATAGTCTGGTTATGGATCTCCTCATTCACATCAAGATCGGAATTTCTTGAGCTGACGCGAATTCGATGTAAAATATCTTCTGACATGTTATCTTTGTATTTGTTCCACAGGTCACGTGGGTTCGATGGGAAGCATGTTGAAATGATGATAGCAAATAATGTGCGTATCTGACTTGGAGATGCAGAAATAATTGCTTCAGCGATTGTCGTGTCCCAATGAGTATCATTTTCAAGCAAATTTAGCTCTTGACATGCTGCACGAAATGTGGGGCACACGATACCATTAACAGTTCGTAGTGATTCAAATGATGTTGGCCCTCGAACATGTACCAGCAACAACCGCAAATAGCAACATTCATCATTCTTCGGATGAACTGTGTAAATACGACCAAGAGCATCAGTAGAACGCATATCTGGATGACCACGAACTGCATCGCCTTGCTTTCGACGTTGAAATTTCTTCGATGTAGCGTTCCAAGTGTAATAACGTGGCATTTCTGAGTAAAGCAAAGTTCGTGCGAACGGATCGCTTTGACAAATCGCAAAGAAACTGGTCAGTGTTGTCGCTGGAGGTGTTTCGGCACGTTGAGCAGCATTCGACGCTGTGAAATATACTCTCTGACCGTTCTCTAGATGCACCCCCAAATGTAAAACAGTGGGATGACGTTCGTGAATAGGGAATGAAAATATACGCCAAATTGCTTCATTGCAGTTCACATATCTACCAACTTGATAGCGCGTGATTTCATCGTTGGTATTGGATGTTTGGATACCAAAAACCGCCATGTCGCTCCCTTTCGTGACATATTTGCAAATGTATTTAATTGACTTGACCGAATTGCAATACTCAACATTACAATGTGCTTTGAATGTTTTGGAAAGAAGTGGCGAATATGGAACAATCCAACTGTTGTCAACTACGAAATCGTTTCCTTTCACTTTAGTTGTGATAGTTCTTCCATTATCATCGGGCGATCGACGCCGATACAATGGATAACCATCGTTGCCTGTAATGGTCTCTGCCGTCAATTTTCGTGGATACCGTTTGGAACACTTGCTGTCGACCATGCACGGTGATTGTCGGTTGATAGTGCCACACGGTCCATGAATCATATTCGTGACTACAACATCATGTAGGTCTGGATCGGTTTCAGGAGCAGGAATCTCCGCACATATGATGTCATCTATTTGATCTGGCCGAATTCTTTTGACTAACCAAATCAGAATGTGAGCATGCGGTAGGCCTCGTTTTTGCCATTCGATTGAATACATCCAGCATCGAGTATTCCCAAAGACGTGTTGCTTAACAATGTAATTCATTAGTGACCGAATTTTTTGCCTGAAAACACGTGCGGTGATGTCGTGTCGATCACTTGATGTTTGTCCGGGAAGCAGCAATTGAATAATTTCTATCCATTTCGGATTACATGTAAATGTAATGAATAGATCTGGCCGACCATAATGACGAACACATGTCATTGCATCTTGCGCATATTCATGCAAATGACGCGGGCTACCTATGTATGTCGCCGGTAAAATAGTCAATCGACCAACATTTTCTGAATCTCCTTCTGTGCTAATTGCATCGCGTAAATGGATATACTCTTCCGAACGCAATTTAGCTTGATTCAACCGAATGAAAGTCAGGCGCTCCGTTTCGATTTTAACGTACATGTCAACACAATATTGTTGAAGCAGTCGACGAAATCGCAACAAATAATTGTCAGAATTTTCACGAATCATCAAACGATATGCGTAATAATTCATCGAACTAACCTTCTTGGTAGTTTCCTCACCTGAAACAAATGCAGTAAAAATTGTATTTTAGAACCCGTAATAGGTTAACGACTCATACAGCTACTCTCTACTAAATTAGAAATTACAACTTTTTTTGAGTACTAAAAGCAAACAGAATAAAATGTATATCAAGTTAAAATGAAAACAACAATATTGATCTTACCATTCAATGGATTAATCATTTTCATATTAAAGTGATATCCATCGTCTCCTTGCCAAAACATCAGCGGGTATTGTAACGCGTCATATGAACGGTGTGTTTCATATATTCTTTGTAGTTGCCCAGTATTGCGTCGTGTAAGTACAATATCACGTGTTTCCAAGTTTTCACCAACAATCAGGATTGCCACTTCATCGATTGTTGGAGCATTAAATGTGCGTTCATGTGTTCCAGTTGGTCTTTTTTTCGGGAATTAAAAATTAAATAATTAATAAATAATTTTCGAAAATTAATGTCTAAAACAAACAAATATAACAGTACCTGAACTTTGTAGACATTTTACAAAAAATAAATTTCTGAACGCACACATGATGTCTTCAGAAAAAAATAAAGTTGTGGCTTAAAGGTCTCAGTAACCAGGCCATAAGCTCAAAAAAAAAAAAAAAATAGTTGTTACACTATTTGACAGAATTGGACAACAAATGTTTGACATGTAATAAACAAATCAGCATCTATTGAAATGATTTAGTATTCAATACACATATCGAGTTTTCATTGTTTTTAAGATGTATTCTGCTATTCGGGACGGAAACAAATCCAACAAATCAAAAACCATGGCAATCGGTCCAGCCGTTCTCGAGTTATAAGTGTTGTAACAAACACGACTTTCTTTTATATGATTTCTTTTCCAATTAGATTCAATCAACCATTCTGTGAAGTTTTCTCTATAATTTTCTTTCCCAAAAAATCTTTTCATCACCCGCCAATGGCTCTACAAGTTTATTAAAGGGATCACTATGACCTTTTTAAGAATGTAGCCATGTTCAGAAAGGCAATTATATGCCTTCCAAAAATCAGTGTGTATAGTGGTACCTTCCTGCACTTTTTTTATAAGTGGCATCAGGACCCCGGCGCTTCTCTCATTGTTGGGACAAACTTCAAGGCGAAGGTCATCACTCCCATCTTCAATCAGCCCAAGAACCCAATGTCCTATGTTTCGGCCACGGTTATATTTTCGTCTCCCAAACTTTGATTCGTCTATTTGCACATTTTTTCCAGGTCCACCAATTTTTGAACGTTCTTCATCGTGCTCTAAAGCATACACAATTATTGTTTCTCTACAATAATTGAGCCAATCTGAAATTATTTAGTACTGAAAGTATTTCTCCAATAACTGATTTCTCTCCTTATCAACTCATAAGTACCTAAAGCCAGCACTGTACATATACATAACCTGGAATATTAACAGCAGTGGTAATCGAGCATTTTCGAATCACGTGCCTATTGCACGGCTGATGGATTTTGCGCGACATTTGCCCTTCCGGCAACGAAATTGGCCCACTTGGCCAGTTATTAATTCTATATTCATTGGTTTCTTGTGGTAGCTGCACATCTTCTCTTTCGGAAGCAATCCACGCTGCTCAGCAAATTCAATATGCACTGCTCATGAGTGCCTGGAACAATAAAAAACATTCATGGCTTAAAATTTACTGCAATTTATACCTTTAAATCACTTTTCTTGGCGATCATATTTTATTGTTTGAATTACCGTTGATATTCGTAAAATAGGATGACCAAAAAATTATGAAATGAATGAATGAATGAAATGAATGAATGAACGAATGAATGAATGAAACACAAACAAAAATTATGGGGTGTATGGGGACATTTTGTGAAGGAAATTTGTAATTGAATAAAAATATAATTTAAAAAATAAGTATATTGGCAACACAGAAATAAAATAACAATATAAAAAATATTAAAACTACGTAATCATACATACCTAAAAAAAAAATTAAAATCTTATTATCTACTTATATATTATCAAAGATTCCTAAAACAAAGAATAAAAATATTACATTTATCTACTGATTAATATAAATCATCCGCGAGTCATCATCACTTTTACATTCAGAATCAGATAATAAGTAATGTTCTTCGTCATTTGGAGGAAGATTACGCGTTACATGGTGTACGGGAATTGAAGGTGGGACAATTAAATTCAGCACTTCTTCTGGTTCGCTTTCTAGGAACTTCTCTAAGTGAGTTAACTAGATCAGTGGTTCCTAACCTTTTCAATGTCACTACCCCTGTGAACAAGTATGGGAATTGAGTTTAACCCTAGCTAATTTAAAATAATTAAAACCACACAAATTCGAACAAAAATATGTTTATTATGTAAGAAATAGCATGTTTAGGTAACTAGTAAAGTAATATATAAATCTCGGAGTTAACTAGTGTTATGGTTGAAAATGCTTTGCATTGGCAAGTTTGACAATATTAGGTTCGGTTTCACTCAACGCACATCTCATGTCATGCTCAACATTCAGACGGTTTCTGGCTTTTGTTTTTAATGTAACAAGAGTTGAGAAACCAGTTTCACATCTGTAAGTTGTAGCAAATGGAATCAACATTTTTAAAGCTCTGTCAGCTATAATAGGGTATCCTGCAGCTACTTTTCGCCAAAATGTGCCGAGTTTATCATTTTGAAAATCAACTTTTAATGAGTTATTCTCCCGCAGTCCGAGAAACTCTACTTTCGCTAACACATCTTCGTCCTTGAAAATATCCACGCAAGTAGAAAATGGTCTTAAAATCCAGGAGTAGGACTCACGACTGTCCATGTTCGGAAAATATTGCTGCAGTGAGTCTATCACGGCAGTTAAATGTTGAACCACGGAATTTTCAAACGTGATTTTGTCTTGTTTATTATTTACTAATTGCTCACTTAGTTGTGTAAACATTGACACATCACCAGCTTGGACTCTACGTTGGTAAAGTTCCAATTTGCGCAAAAAAACTTGCGATTTTATCCTGCAACGTCAAAATGGTCGTTTCATTTCCTTGCAGTGAAATATTCAGACTATTAATTTCAGTGAAAAAATCAGCAAGGTACGCCATCTTCTTAGGACAAATGTTTGGTCTTTAATTTTTGCATAATATTCTTTTTCTTTTTGTGTTCTCTGATTTTCAAAAAACAATCCAATATCTTCTCGTAATTCGTAAACCCTACTTAGAACTTTGCCTCTTGATAACTAACGTACCTCTGTATGGTACAAAAGAGCATTAAATGTAGCACCAACTTCATCACGCAAAACTTTGAATAATCTTGAGTTAGTAGCGCTGCCTCGAATATGATTAACAATTTTTACTATGTCACTCAACGTGTTTATCAAATCTGGTGGAAGCGTTTTCACAGCCAAAGCGTAACGGTGTATCAAGCAATGATAGCCGACAACTTGAGGAGCAACTTGTTTCACGAGTGCCTGAAAACCAGAACGGATGCCCATCATGGAAGGCGCCCCGTCTGTACAAATATCAACCAGCTTTAACCAGTCCAGGCCATTTTCCTCAATAAACTCTTTTAGCGTTTGAAATACGTCTTCGCCGCGGGTAGTAGTGGGCAAAGACTTACAAAACAAAATATTCCTCCTTTACATCATCATCTTTAATGTATCGTGTAAACATCAATAATAACACGAAGCAACATCTGTGGACTCGTCCAACTGCAGCGCAAACATAGGACTTTCCTTCGTTTCAGAAATAACGGTTGCTAGAATATCGGCACTCATTTCACAAATGCGACTGTGAATAGTAGTGTTTGAGAGTGAGATTTGTTTAATCTTAGCTGCATGTTGCTCACCAATAATAAGTGTTACTGCATCTAACAAGCAAGGTTTGATGGGGTCCTCTCCTATAGTGTGTGGTTTTTTATTACGTGCAATGCGATAAGCAATTTTGTATAAAACTTGAAGGCATGATTCATTTGCTTTCTGGATATTGCCTGTAGAATCCATGCGCGAAGACTTCAGAATCTTCTCCTTTTTCTTAAAAAAATCTATATTTTTATCTGCGAACTCCTTGTGAACTTTAGCAAAATGTTCTTTTAATTTGCTCGGTTTCATGCTTTTTGGATTAAGCACTTTATTACATAAAACACTGAGGCTTTTCTATATTTTTGCCTACGATGCTTGTGAAACCCCATTGTAGAAATGCTTCTTTATAAGTGCGCTTTTTGCCAGATGAAGTAGAAGCCATGTCAAAAACACCTGTAGGTACCTAAAACAAAAGTCAACTAATACATACCTACGTAAACAAATCACTCATGACAATATTAACAAAACAATATTAACGTGACGATATTAACAAACGCTGCTTGCCTTTGAATTTAAACAATTCAAAAATACGATTTCTGCAATGCGCGGCGGAACAAATAAATAAATAAATTTAACGAGCTCGGTGGCGTAGCGGTCAATGACGCGGCTTCGACACCAACGCTCGTGGGTTCGATTTCCACATAGGACAAACATTTGTGTGCATGAACATGTCTGTTTGTCCTAGTCTGGGTGTTTTCTATGTATCATAAGTATGTATTTACAAAAAAAATGTATTTACGTATGTTTATCAGTTGTCTAGTACCCATAACACAAGCTTCGCCTACTTTGGGGCTAGATGGCGCTGTGTAATTTCTCTGACAATATTTATTTATTATTAAATAAAATGTGCGCCGTGCTACCGTTTACCGTACTATTATTTTGTTTATTGCTATTTTAATACTATTTCATGCCATCCCGTGTTACCCCCCTAGAATTTCCGTTTTACCCCTGCGGTGGTAATTACCCCCACAACAGGTTAGGAACCACTGAACTAGAAGATCGGACGTAATCAAAAGCATATTTAATAAATCTCGTATCGTGGATGCACGCGACTGTTTTCTGGTGTGGTGGTCACGGAATCTGCGACAGTCTTTATTACGAGCCTCTTGAGCTTCTTCCGAGAGCTGACCAATCGGCACAATACACGATTTGATAACATCCGTACTATGTACGAGAATTTTGTGCACAGTTGCAGGCATGTAGTACCAAGTATAGAGACTTAAATAAATTGCTTTAGTTTGCACGCAAAGTTTTTCAAATTCAGGTAAATTAATATCGTAACCAGATGATAAAGTTTTTAATATTATACTAAAATTTTTGATTGGATTTACTAATCCTGTAATTTCTGCGCTCAATGCCGGATTGGCAAAAAATCTACGTGCAGTGTTTCCATCGTTTGTATTCCCATAACCAGGGCAAACAAGTACTACGTGAAGTCTAGGTTGGCCAGTTTGTTTCCTACATCAAGGTTTATAAACCTACTTTAAATATGTAGTACCTCACTTACACAGTATCTAGTTTACTGAACAGCTCAGTAGGTTACTTAAAATACAATGATATAATTAACTCACCTAGGGTAGTGAACCACTGCGTCTTGATTTCGTCAACATACAAATTCTGCCATCGTCTACTTGAAACAGTTGAACGGTGATGGTTGCGGGTCTGCCTCCAACGGGCCACCAGAAGTGCCAGCCACTGGCACGTCAACAGCAGGCGTTGATGGTAGCGTGTCGCCCTCCAAAGGACAAACAGATGTAACAGCTACTTGCACATCAACCGCAGAAATGGAAGCTTATGGCAGTGGCTCTCATAAGTCCATCAGTGCCACAGACTGAAAGCATCGTAAAAGCATGCTGTGTCCTACATAATTTTGTTGTGGAACGAGATGGCATTCGTCAGAAGGAAAAACTAACAATTAGCATTGACGATGACTTTTACCAAGTACTTTTACCAAAATGATGTAGAGTCGAGTGCTAGCATTATTAGAGATCAATTTGCGAGTTATTTTTTTAGTAATGGAGGAGCATTGCCGTGGCAGCTACGTATGATTTAGTTAATGTAACTTAACTTACCTACACTATTATTTTTTATTTCGTGGACTAATATAATTTCAATTAAATATCGTCTTATTCAAATAGGTATTAGTCCACGAAATAAAAAATCATAGTTATGATAATAAAAACTAAAATTTACCCAATTTGTTTTTTTTTTGTCATTGTCAAAGGTGTCATAATTCGGAAACAATGTTGTTGCTATTTGTCCCAAGCTTTGACTTATTATTTTTGACGTACAATTTGGGGGGGGGGGGGGGGGGGGGAAGCGCTCGAGAGCGGGAAAAGCGGGGCCCCTTAGCGGGGGAGGCGCTTGTCGGGAGGGGGGCCACCTCGCCTAGACTTGGGCGCGGACCTCCACGGCCAGCCGGCATGGGTCTGCGCGGGGCTCTAGGGCAACCACCATAGTTGGCGGTGTGCCCAGTGGCCCCACACAGCACATACGATGGCAGGTCGAGGGTGCCCGGTGCACGAGGGCACTGTTTGGTGCCATGGTCATCTGTGCATTTGACGCACCGGGGACGGGCGAAACAGTTCCGGGCTGAGTGGCCATACATTTGACAGCGATGACATTGCTCGGGGGACTTTTTGTGTTGGGTCTCCACCGCAATACCGCGGAGACCACAGACATCAGGAATGTCGAAAATAGCTTTCCCCTCGGGGGAAAAGCTAGAGATGACTAGAACCATATTATATGGTTCAGTGGGCAACGCGGCACGTGCTTAGGGCCCGACTAACTAATTTATGAATTTATAACTGAGAGGAAATGACAGGAAAGGAGATAAAAAAGACTTACAACCTCGATGAAAACGGCTCCACCTGCGGAAAGATGGACGCCCACGAGCTAGTCTGCGCGCCTAGGTGGCACACAGCACTGTAGCAGCACGGAGGAGGTGAGCGGCGTCAAGCTGGATCGGCACGGCGCAGCACAGCACACAGCAAACGGCTCGGGGGTTTGAACACAAAAAACAACACAACGAGCGACGTGGGACGCACAGACACTCGTGAGCAACACAAAACGAAAGGCGGTCACCAAGCACTCCAGCTCAGTAGCAGGCAAGTCGCGAGTATTAAAGTTAAAATGTTTAAAATTAAAGAAGTTAATCAGAAATCAATTTACTTTAAAAATTAAAAATTCCAAAATCGAAAAATTCGCAACAAGCTAGACAACCGAGCGGGAATGGTGCGTATTAATATATGCACCGTCTGGCATATCATAGATATTTATATTCAGGCCGCCGCAGCGACATCGCTCCGGCGCCGCGCCCGTGCCTGCGGTGCGGCGCCGAACGCACTATCCATTCCGTTTGTATTACGGCCTCGGCGCCGTTTTTTCATGCAATTGTAGCATTTCGGGATGTTATCACCACTTCCTCTGGCAGCTTGCATATGTGTGGTCAGTCGTATCGCACATAGAGCAAGCTTTTATCTCCGTTTTACAGTTCGCGCGCTTTACACTCATAAAACTGGACCAGTGGTATATAGTCCTCTACATGAGCCATCTGATGCACAATATTTATTCTTCTCAGCCTTGTCATCACTCCTCGCAACTTGGGGGTAACCGTAAGCACTATATTATATAATTGTTTGTTCCGGTTATTCTTATTGAATGCTATCTTCATATCTTGTTCCTGGGTGATATTGTCTTGTTTTGTTCCGCTATAATTTCTAGTATTTCCGCTGGTGGTGTCGATGGTGTCCATAGATGCCTTTTTACCTGGTCTTTGATTATCTCCTTGTTGTTTCTGTTTAAGGATTTGCTTTCTTGCACTTTTAACATTTATAACCTCCGCTTAGTCTACCACTGCAATACACGCGCCCCTTTTTTTGCCCGAGTACACGCGTGGCCTACTATATGAGGCTATTTTAAAATGTAAATTATATGAATATTACAAATTATTTGATTAAAATAATCATTGGAATGCATACTTATTTATTTTGCATATTTTTCTAAGAAATTTAAGAAAAATGGCACTTTTGAGATCAAAGTAAATATTTTTAAGTTAAAAATGAATTTATTTACTGTTTTCTTTATTTTTCGTAACATTCAGGACAAACTACTGCTGGGTGATCGCAACAAATCCGTTTATTTGTCTTGTACTTTTTGTCAACCGATTTCGGGATCGATCTTTATGTTACGCCGTCCATTTTGCGACACTCCTATGCCGTATAATAAGCCCAAAAATACTTTCATTTTCACTATATCAGTGGGTTTTGCTGTTTCTTTGAAAATGGTCTATTATATTAATTCTTTAATTGGTCCCGTTGTTGCCAAGTTCTGTGTAGAAAAAATATTGACTTAAATAAAACTTAAATAAAATATCGACTTAATATTAAAATAAGAAATATGTTTAAACAAGTCGATATTGTTTTTAAAAACACTATATATTTCGAAGCTGAGACATATTCTTGTCGTTCTGTGGTCCAATCGTCTTGGGACAGGGCTAGATAGAGTCTCATAATGGCGATTGTTGCTATGATAGCATCTTTCATCCTAAGAAGCCTATTCAGCATGTCATAGGTAGAATTCCATCTGGTGCTCACATCTTGTTTCAGTTTAAGTGGTAATGCTCATTTGCTACTGTATTTCGTTTAATTTCTTGGCGCCGGACTGACTTCGTTTCTTCTTCGAAAAATATCTGACCAACCATTTACCTGGTATTTTACCGGAAATAACCGTAACCGGGAATAGGCATGAGCTACGGTTTTGAATCAGATATTCAAAGGTCTGTATACGTAGATCTAGTCGAGATAATGGGGAACCAAAATCTGCAGCGGCTATCAAAACATCGTCGATATTCTTTTCCTTGGAGACGCTCAGGCGCAACTGTGCACCGGGAGGTTTCATATGGAGTCCCCTTTGCTTTGTTCTCTATCGTCCGTCGAGGTATAAGAAATCTATTTTCAGCTTCCAATGAATTTGCAAACATGCAAATGCATAATAATCCTATCCGATGTCTAGTTATACGCATTTTGTTCAAAAGAAATGTTTTTTCGAAAAGTATTTATTTATTCATCAATTTCATCAATTCAATTCATGAATATTCCGTAACAGACGCCGAAAACGGGCTGCATCATTTGGCAACGGCCGTAATATATTTTGTCGATACATGTATTCCCCCATATACCATTTGAGACGCCGCTGGCTCCTACAGGTCCGACAATGCTTTTTCAATTCACGGCCTAATCCACTAAGTCATCACCAACAGGAGCACGACCCTCTCTCGTCCGTCCCAGACAGAAGGAGGACTTGGCCTACACTCCCCAAGCTGGCCAGACGGGTTGGAGAGGCCTGATCGATGTTTTATATACACCGCTAATCACTAAGTACGTAGATACGTAAGATATAAGATAAGTACGTAAGATACGTAAACAGTAACAGCGGTGACGCATCACCCCGTACATACCTGTCTAATCCATGTCTCGTTGCCACACTGCGGAAATACCAGAGCGAGAAAGAAAATAGTTTAGAATATGTTAGACATTATGTCGCTAGGTGGGGTGACGTGTCCCCTATTACCTTCCGAAGGTTAATTTAATCACTGTCAATAGTATCCACGCTTACGAATGCGAAATTTTCTTGTTCGTCATCATCAAATGCTTGTTCAATAATTAATAAACTTTGTGCTTCTTTTGTCAAAGCTCAGCAGTCATGTTTGGATTTGCAAAAAATCTTCTAGCGGTATTTCCGTCATTGGTGGAGCCGTGACTTTGTTTGACAACATCAATCAAAAGTCATCACCCATTCCGAGTTTTAAAAGCGTCTTGTATATCTTTCTTTCTAGTTTCCATAATGTACCTGGTGTCTCCCGTCACAGTCCATGTACTAATGGTTAATCGGTAAGCTATGTGCAGAATGCATTCCATCATTCGTATCCAAATGTGCAATGATGATAATCCGTATTTACATAGATCTGTATCAGCCGGTTTTGACGTAATTAGGGATAAATTATTCATTTCAGTTGGAGTGGATTTACAAATGCCGCATCTTTGAGATGAAGTATCACATAAAATCGATGTTGCTTTTCCGTCTATCATAGTCATTAATAAAGAGTGTGTTGTTGTGTGTCTTTGTTTCTCCAACTTCTGTTTTCACTAAATTAGCAATCTCTTCCTCAATATCACTTTTTTCCCGTAATATAGTAATCTTGTTTTCTTTCACAAATTCGAAAAAGATTGGACGACACCAGTATGATGAATTTGGTGAATCATTTTGCCAGATAACTTGTTCGCCGCAAACCAATTTGATTAGCACAAACTTCCCATGAATACGCTTGAATCATCAAATTGAATTTCTAAAGATTCGTCGTCTGTTTGGAATCTTTGCTTGTAATTGGCTTGATTAGAAGCACCATCGAATCCCCACTTACTGATGAGCGTTAATTCTTTACAATTACTATCGGTGACGAGTAACTTCATTATTTTTCTTGTCGTTATATCCAGTAGAGCTTGTAACTTTATTTTCACCGAGGTTTCTGTCACTGTGATAGCCTCTTTTGGTGAATAACATTCCTGTTTCGCGTGTTGCACTTGATAATAAGATGGAAATATATTGCTATCTTTATCTATAACGCTTAAAGTATTGTATTGCCATTTGGTCAGCTTAAGTGATAAAAATAACCCCATAGCCTCATCTGGAGAGTACGCAGGTGTTTTTTCTTTAACAGATAAGCACTTTTTAACTTTTTTTACATCTTATGGATTCTTAAGTAAATGTTCTAGTATTGCAGCAATCTCCTCATTGCCATCTGCTTTTAACTGCGCACAATAAGCATATTTTATTTCATCCGCAGACAAATTAAAGTTTTCAGCACGTCTTTTTTTCTATTTAGATGCTATTTCACAAAATGGCTTTCTCGGGCCTTGTTCCACAAACTGAGTTGATGTATTGGGTACTGAGTGATCTTCATTACTATCTAATAAACATGTGATAAAGTCTGGCCATATGGCACGTTAAGCCGTCGTTCCCGGTTGTCTTTGGACGACAGTCTTTAAGCCAAATCAGTGGGCGGCTAAAACACTGGCCTCCGCCAACCCGCAGTTGAGCTGCGTGGTGGAGTATGCTCTAAACCCCTTCCATTGAAGGGATACCAAACTGTATCCCTCGATTTTGTTATCATTCGTTTTTTTTGAATTGTCACCCTATGGAAGCAATTTTAAAGATGTACTCTCGTCAAAATGTGTATAAGCAATAATCACATTCTAGTCTATTATTTTCCCTTTTGTTTTCGTTGAAATCTTTGCATAGGTCCTTTATGGTTTTACTGTCTTAATGTATTCTTTATCTGTAATAGCTCGTAGGTAGTGGGATTCCATTTTAGGTATGGAATTAATGTGGTTTCTTTTGTCCTGTAACAATGTGGAATCCATCTGTTTTCTATTATTATGCTTTCCTCTTCGATCTTCTTCTACAAAACTTATTATCTTATTTTCAATTAATTTACACAAAATCGCAATTAGCCACTATTTACAAAATTGTTGCACATACCCACCTTCGTGTTCTATGCACAAGTATGCATGTTTACGCACATGTATTACCACTTTTTTAATGTGTCACCATCACTATTTATTGTTCTAAAAGCACATTTGATGCGTCCTTTTAGCTCCTCTTGAATTTCAATGTCATGTCCGGTTTGTCCATACAACAGTCTTTGATACTACCTCGCACCATAGGTAAAGATATTCGCGCACGCGCATGGCAAATTGTGCTGGTGCGCCGTTATCTTGGAAATGCAGCACTCTTAGATTTTGCAGTGGGACGTTTTCCAGCATATTTTCCACTTGAGTTTGCAACTGGTGAAGATATGTATCCGCATTCAGCATGTCTAAGAAAACTGGGTCCAACAGTTGGTCGACGAGTATCCCTGCCCAAACATTTACGCTGAATCTGCGTTCAAGCTGATTGACGTTTATTCAATAATGCGCATTATGCATGTTAAACAGCCCAACAATATAAAGGTGAACTCGTCAGTCCAAAGGATGTTGCGACTTTCCTCTCGAAGCCAACGACAGAATTAAACGCGAAGTGTGAGGTCATGTAGCAGAAGTTATTGTATTCTTGTGAAGTGGTACGGATGTAGACCGTCATCACTGAGTAGCTACTACACGTAACTATTGCTGACATTGAAATTGGCAGCGCCGTCTATCGTGTTGCCATGGGATGTCTGCGGAAAAAATCCAGTAGCGCTTCCTCGAACTGAACGGAATATCGAGGTCTACTCGCGTCTACCGGAGGCGGGTCAAACTGTCAACGTTCCCGGAACCTATACACAGCATCGAGGATTGTGTAGTGGATCACTCACACACCAAACCTTTGTTCGTAGAGACGTACCGCGTGAGCAATGACATTATTACACTCGATAACAAAGTACCATTTGGAGATTCTCCTTATTCAGCTCTTCCTCACTCATTGGGCTAACATCTTGTGTTTTTTACCAGCTGCTGCTAATTCCTTCTTTGCATATCGATTATTCTCCATTATTATGTTTTTGTAAGAGCCCACTTTCTTTCTTATTGGGCAGTTAATAGCTTTAAGGATATTTAAGACAATATCATATAGGTTCTCACTTTGAATTTGTGGCACACCTTTTATCTCAACATTCTTGGCTCGAACCCATTACTCCTTCTCGTGCTTCTCTTCATTGATCTTGCCAAGCTTAGTTTGTATTTATTGCCTGCATGCAGTTAGTATGCACTTCGACGTCCGCTATCCTACCCTCCAGCGCATTCAGTGAATTCGAAAGTTTGTTCATACCGTCATGCGAAAACTCCACTGATTACTTTAGTTGTGATAGCTATGAAGCTGGAGCTTCATAGCTTTCACACCCACGAGAGAGAAGATATGCTAATGGTGCCAGTTGTTTGGTAATACCGGTCAGGGTTCCTTAGGTGATTATGTCAGAGTGTGATTGTGTCATGGTCGCTATTGATGCCGTAGCCGCAAGCGACTGAGCCAACTCAGTGCAGCGCCATGAATTCCTGCGCTTACAAAAATTGCTATCCGATATTCCAGGTCATGGAAAGTCATATTGGCGTTTACGTAATGTGCAGAAAGAACCTTCTGTGCCTTTGTTTCCGCAACGTGCACACTAAATATTTTGGTGACACCGGCTAGCCACTTAACACACGCGGGCATTCACTAGATCACGCAGAGGCGTACTGTTGCCGTTGTGATGTCGATTATAGGGCCGTCTCAGAAGGGATTTTGTTTAAATTATTTATTTGGGAAAAGAACATTACAATATTGTCTTAATTTATTGTGATCTATCACCTGTCACGTTGAAACACTCTCTATGTTAATTTTTTATGTGCGTCGCCATTGTACTTGTATTTCAAAAATCTTTATATGATATTGAACATTTTTTGCAAGTGACTTTTCCATTTACAGGTTGTTCATACACCTCCCAAACCAATGATTTTTTTCTTCCCGTCATTATAAATAGATATTGTTTGTACACAGTCGCATAGTTTGTACATAGTCAATTTTTGGGCCATCGCGGCACAATTAAAAATATTTTATTTTTTAATAAAGAATTTAATTAGTCAGTTACATAGACTTTATATTTAAGATTACATAGATCTACGATAGATCAAAAGTAACGTTATATAATGTTACTTGCTTAAAACTAGTGAACTATGTATCGAGGTGAGGACACGAATTACTTTGGGCTACTGTCGTCCCTTGTATTTATAGACTGCTAATGCGACGCCATTGCGAGTTAATACTCTCGATTATTGTTAATTAAATATTTATATTAATAGGAACTGTTTTTGTTTATATCTCAATCAATAGTTTAAATCTAGCGACCCGCCCCGGCTTCGCACGGGTGCAATGCTGATACTAAATGTACTACAGAAGGTCTTTGCGCTTTGTCCTATCCAGTCCTTCCCCAGTTATAGGCACACGCCGCCGGCTCCGCGGCCGGTACCGCCACAGCCGTTATGTCCCTGCATTTTAAATGTGTAATATCTTCTAAACTATTCATTTAAATTACATGCTGTGAAGGGCCATATTGATCTATATTAAATGCGCAATGTATTTAAGGTACTTAATTGGATAAGGATTAATTCTGTATTGCTTAAAATCGCTTCGTAAATAAGGCATTATTTCTTGTAAAAAGCAAAGGATAAAATAATGGTTATTGTGTGTTACCACTAAGAGATAGACATATACGAGGGGAGGCCAATAAGTTCGCGGAATGGAGGGGTTGATGGGGATAAATTTACCCGTCCAGGTAGGCACTAGTTAAGCACCTCATTAAGAGTATATATACCAAGTTTGAACCTAATCGTGTCATTAACTTTTGAGTTATCGACCTGCAAACAACTAAATCGGGAAGAAGTCAGCCAGTATGGAGAAAATTGAACACCGTGCCGTTATTAAGTTTCTTACCAAGCAAGGAAAATCCGCTCAGACGATTTTTCAAGAGCTGTTAGCGGTTTACGCGGACTCTGCCCCTGGTAAAACCATGGTTTACAAGTGGCATGGTCTTTTCAAACAAGGAAGGGAGTCCATTGAAGACGACCCCCGCTCCGGACGGCCAATTGAGGCCACCACACCGGAAATCGTCGAAAAAGTAGAAAAACTTGTATTGGAAGATGCCCGACTGAAGAAGAAGCAACTTGCAGCAATGGTTGGAGTATCCGAATCAAGTATTTTAAATATCCTACATCATCATCTTGGGATGACTAAAGTCAGTGCAAGATGGGTTCCGAGAATGCTCACGCCACTTCAAAAACGCGAGCGTGTCGAGTGCTCTCACCAGTTTCTGGAGCTCTGTGGAGAGAGAAAGGAAGAAGTTATGGCCCGGATTGTTACTGGAGATGAAACCTGGGTTCACCACTATGAACCTGAGTCGAAGCAAGAGTCGATGCAGTGGCATAAAAAAGGCACACCTCCTCCAAAGAAGTTCAAAGTGTCACAATCGGCCGGAAAGATCATGGCGACTATCTTTTGGGATACAGAAGGTATTTTACTGATCGATTATAAAGAACGTGGTGCGACTATAACGGGACAATACTACGCTTCTTTACTGGAAAGATTGAAAGAAGCCATTAAGAAAAAAAGAAGAGGAAAACTGTCAAAAGGTGTGCTCCTTTTGCACGACAATGCACCCGTCCACACGTGCCATGTTGCGACGGCTGCCATTCACCGATGCGGCTTTGAACAATTAAACCACCCACCATACAGTCCAGATTTGGCCCCCAGTGACTATTATTTATTTCCAAAAATGAAGAAAGAGCTGCGTGGAAAGAAATTTGACGACGATGATGAAGTCAAGTCGGCAATTTCGGCCTATTTTGACACCAAAGACAAATCATTTTTTTTCGATGGTATAAACAAGCTATTTGAGAGATCCGAAAAATGTATTAGGGTTAAAGGAGAATATATTGAAAAGGAAAAATAATTTGGTGTTTAATTTCAACCTCCTTCTCTCTCATTCCGCGAACTTATTGACCTCCCCTCGTACCATCGCGAACTTTTTTGTAGACCATTTTAAGGTGAACAATACTGTACTACATTATTTTGATCTATCTCGTTGGGTTCAGCCAGCGTTTGCAATGAAAGAGCAAAAAAATGTGTTTATTTACGACATCACATTAGAAACCTCTAAATTATCAGTGTTTTTCTACTATGTTATGCATATATTATACATATAAACTTTCCAGTTGAATCACTCTATCTATTAAAAAAAACCGCATCATAATCCGTTGCGTAGTTTCAAAGATTTAAGCATACAAAGGGACATAGGGACAGAGAAAGCGACTTTGTTTTATACTATGTAGTGATGTTTAAATTTGTCACTCCACGTAAAAGTATGGCGGCGTTCATTAGAAAGATAAATGAATTTCAAATTAAATGTTTTTGTTTATTCAGTTCCTAGTATATGAATTAGGCGTGGTGACGACCTATGGCCCATGACACCTCCCTCCTTAAGTTCGAAATTGTCGGAAGATTTTGGCTTTGAACAATTCGAGCATTATATATATAAATGACATTTATACACATAAATGACATTTTTTGTTTTTATAAAGTACAAAAATGATAGCGCAAACAATGATTAAAATTACAATAAGGTACAGAATAATGGTTCAGATGCTAACACTTTTCACTGTAACACTTTCAAGACTTTGCACTACACTTTCACTGGTTTTCTTTAATGCGTAGGAAAGCAACTGCAGGTTGTCCATATCGACGTCGTCGAGGTTGATAGGTTTATTAGCCATTGGAGTTAGTTGTGGTAACTCAGGTAAACTAATTTTTAGTAATTTGGGAAATCGTATTTCATGACCATCAGAATGTCGTCTCTTCAATGGAATGTCTTGTACTGTGACCTGGCAGTTTCTGTTAATTTTCACCAAGTAAGTACCCAGTAGATTTTGTCGTATTATTTCTCTTTTGCAGGTTTCCTTTAAAGTAACTGGCTTGTTTGAATAGACTATCCATCGATTTTCATGAATAGGTCTCAATTGAAGAGATTTAATTTCCACCGGAATAGGACGGCAAGTACTAGAGTCTGCTTCAAATGTTAATAAGCTGGCGACGCAATTATCTTCAATATGGGAAGTTATATCATCCTCGTAGCAAAAGTACATGTTTTCGTCGATCTCTTGGCAGGGGCGAGCTTGCGACTGGGTTTTAACCTCTTTCACAAGTAGGTATGGATGTTTAGGTGGGATAAGGGTAGTAATATTATGGATAGTCAACACAGGTAAAGGTAAAACTTTATAATAATTATAAATGTCTGTAGTCATCAAAGGAATACGCATAACGAACGTTATTTGTCTCTCCTTAAAATATGCTTGTAATTCTATAGTTTGTTCTATTTTTACAAGATTCTTAAGATTAGATTTAGATTTTAATTGTTTTTAGTAGACTTTGTATAATTTGCAAGTATACCCGCCATTTCGGAAATAATAGTTATCTTTTTAGGAATTAATTCTTGTTTATTTTTTATTTCGTTAATCATTTGTTCATATCGCATTGCGTCGTCATTATCCATGTTACCAGTTATAAATTTAACAATGGAACCTAATGGATTTATTACCCTACGTTTGACTCTGGTATGTCCTGTAGGGACTAATTGTTTAAATCAGTCTTTAGTAAGTGACATTATACCTTCAGTTTGTGTCTGACTATAGCATAATTCCATAGAACTATTTAACTGAAGACTTGCAACATAATTTTTAAATTTCTTATATTTGTTTATATTAAATTCAAGTTCTTCGGATATTATTGATAAATCTAAAATTTGGATAATTATCCATTTGTCAGTACTAATAACGGCTTGAGCTTCTTTGCTTGGTAATAATCCTGGATTCTTGTCAATTTTGATGAGTTGAAGGCCCAGGATTTGGACTATCGGAATCATCAAAATAGCGTATCAGTTGCTCCAGCCCATTCTTCCAGGATATGCAGGATCGCAGGGTTGACAAATTTATTTGTTCGAAGATTCCACAGTTATGATTACTTTTATGTTGAAACACCAGCCGCTGAGTTCACGCAATTTTAGGCGTTTATTTGGTGACGCAGAATCCTGTCCGCAGCGCCAGTCAAATTTTGGGCGATCGCGGCACAATTAAATATATTTTATTTTTTAATAAAGAATTTAATTAGTCAGTTACATAGACTTTATATTTAAGATTACATAGATCTACGATAGATCAAAAGTAACATTATATAATGTTACTTGCTTAAAACTAGTGAACTACGTATCGAGGGGAGGACACGAATTACTTTGGGCTACTGTCGTCCCTTGTATTTATAGACTGCTAATGCGACGCCATTGCGCGTTAATACTCTCGATATTGGTTATTAAATATTTATATCAATAGAAAACGTTTTTGTTAATATCTCAAATGTTTAAGTTTGTCACTCCACGCAAAAGTATGGCGTTCAATAGAAAGATAAATATTAATTTCAAATTAAATGTTTTTTTTATTCAGTTCCTAGTATATGAACTAGGCGTGGTGACAACCTATGGCCCATAACAACATACAATTTGAACGAAAACAGAAAGCTTTCAGACAAAACTACTCAATCAAATATGAAAATCAATAAGACTTCACTACGATTCAATCGGTAACTTATGGACAAGTGACCACGCGCGCTAACCGTTTCTGCTACTGTGGGCAGGCACCGTCTATTCTGATTGGTCACATTTTCTGGTGACGCCTTTAAATTTGTTATATATGAGAGGGCGACATAAGAAGGATCTGCGACTGAATCATCAGACGAAAAATCAAGGCACTCATTGTGCTCTACTACCTTAACATTTAATTCAAGACGAGTAATTCTATTAACGTTTTGTATTGGTGCAGAACTCAAAGCTGTTGTAAGTGTAATAAATTCGTATGTTATATCTTGATTTTGATCTTGGTGTAATATATTATCTGATGAAGGTAAGAAAGGAAGAAGCGTAGGAATTCTTGGCGCTGCACTGAGTCGGCTCAGTCGCCTGCGGCTATGACATCAATGGCGATCATGACACAATCACCTACAGCAACTGATCCTGTGGTTGCTGCTCAAGTTAAGGATATGCAAGCTTCCCTCAGCGATATTATCAAACAACTGGTACCATTAGCATATCTTGTGGAAGATGTGAAAGCTATAAATCTAATTGCAGTGGTGGTTGATTTTGGTAATTACATTTTCTTATGATTTCCTACTTCTTTTTAAGTAATATGTTTCGCCTTTCACACAGATCTTTCACTATAATCACATCGTCGTTAACACTAACATTTTCTAAAGAAAAGCTATGATTGTCTTGATTTTCTATTACTATTTGGATCTAACGTATTTATCTAAAAATAATTTAAGTATGTTAGTTTTTGTACAGTACAATACGGTATAAATGATCAATGTAATCAAATCATGAAGTCTTAAAACCGCGTATACTGAATACTTGAAGTCTTAAAGCCGCGTCAGTCAGTGTTCTGTACCCATGGGACCAGCTAGTACTAGTAATCCCTCTATATGGATCCGCATACATTGAATTTTGTATTTCTTCCATCATTAAAAGAAATACAAAATTCAATGTTGTATCCCACTTCAGAATTATAATAAAACTCAGTATTTCTTCAAGACACCATTTTAATGTCAAAGTAAAACAGTATAATTTGAGGCTTCTTAATTAATATATTGAAGGTACTTCTAACTTATACTAAATACCCAATTAGGCACTTGTTGCCTCCAGCACGCTTCGAACAAGATTGATTTAAAATCACTGGCACGGACTGGAAGAGATTTTACTAGTTAAAACAACAACCATTATTCAACCGATATTCATTTAAAGCAGCAGAAATACATCCGGAATATAACTCTATTTCTAACATAGCCTTCGTACTGGCGTGAATGATTACATTTGTGGTAATATACTCATCAAGTAGTAAATTGCCTTCGGATTTCTTTTCGGTAGCCTGTGTTGCGTTAGAATTGTGTTGGAAGTCTTTTTCTAAAAACGTTTTTTCTTCAACTATAACATTTCCAGTGTAATGTTATTTGTCGTGT
This sequence comes from Hypsopygia costalis, assembly GCA_937001555.2. NCBI lineage: Eukaryota > Metazoa > Arthropoda > Insecta > Lepidoptera > Pyralidae > Hypsopygia > Hypsopygia costalis. The sequence goes on from OW443355.2 coordinate 6,767,002, forward strand.
TTTGTTTTTGCGGCCTAGAACTAGACATGGACATTGGCAATGGGGATTTTGTGGGAGTCTCAATGGTTGCTGATAGATGTATTTCAGTGTCGATTATCTATGACTGTTGGACATCTACAGCATCTAGAGGGGTGGTATTAACGTCAGTGTCTGTAACTACCGACTCCGGTGTATTAGTTTCTGTGATTGGTAAAGTTTTGAAGATATTGGCAACATTGTATTTGACGTTTGACAGTTATCGTTGTTTATTCTTAAATTTGTGTCTGAATTTGCAGGTGGAATTTCGAATTGCAAAAAATTCAATTGTGAGTATAACTGCCATGCTATTCTCACAATTGAATTTTTGATGTAACTGATATAATACTTAAATACATTTTTTTTAAATACATACATAATAATACATAGAAAATGCCCAGACCAAGACAAACAGACATGTTCATGCACACAAATATTTGTCTTGTGCGGGAATCGAACCCGCGACCTCGGAGTCAAAGTGGCCATTGCTAACCATTCGAGCACCGAGCTCGTCGATTCGTCGAAAAGCAATTTTAGAGAGACGTTCACGGTCGAATCGATTCCACAGATTGTAGTGAGGAGCGCTCCAAAGACAAGACCATCTTCCTGGCAGGGTTGCATTCCGAAACTTTAAGAACTCCAAAAAAACAGGGTAGGCGCATCTTTTTACAAGTGATAAATTGCTCTTTAATATTTATTTAAATTAAAAATATATAAGTGGAAAATAAATACCTGATATTGTCACTACATGTATTAATACATGCTATAGTTCGTTGTCAGCCGTTATATATACATTGTCTTAAATATTTTTCAACAAAAAAATACAACAAAACGTGTACTAAATATACACCAGCAGAATGGACAACTTGGCATAGCTGAAAAGAAATCTGGATGAGATGGCTGCTATGTTTGCTACAAGGGTGGCGGGCTTTGAGAATTCTCTTGGTGTACGTGCTCAGACTCAGGAGGTATCGTTGGCGAGTGATTACAACAATTTTAAAAACTTAATCTGGAAGGCTGTCTCTGGACCGAGGACCCAATTGGAGTTGATACTGGATACTTTGGATGGATTTGAGATGAGATTTCGTTCAGGTATGCTTCTCTTGCACGGCATTGATGAGACCAGTAACGAGGACCCGGCTGGGATGGTATTGAGGTTCCGTCAAGAAAATCTAAATCTCAAGGACTTCAATGAATCATCTTTATCTACGTGTCACCGTCTAAGAACTCATGGTACTGCAGCCAAGCCACGACCTATTCTCATACACTTCCATGTCCAGGAGTCTCGTAATCAAGTTGCTGGCAAAAAGGCTTTTGAAGGGCAGTGGAATAACAATATCTGAATTTTTAACAGCTAGTAGACATGCCGTATTTGTCGAGGCCCGCAAGGCTTTAGGCGTGAGGGGTTGCTGGACCAGTAACAGGAATATTGTGTTACTCTGTCCGAATGGTTCAAAGCGTAAGATCACGTCTATGACTGAGTTAGAGTCCTTCAAAGTGTATGTAACGAATAGCAAAACTGATGTTGCTCTTCCGGAAAGTATCTTCCGCAAATTGAACTGGAACAACTACGGCCTGAACGGCCAATCATGCCTCCCCAACCCGTCTGACCAGCGTGGGGAGTGTAGGCCAAATCCTTCTGTCAGGGACGGACGAGAGAGGGTTGTGCTCCTGTAGTGGAGACTAAAATGACCTGATGATGATAGTCTTATTCGAAGAAAATCCAACACACCTTATTCAAATGATAGTATCACTTAATGAAAAAAGTAAGAAAGTAGGCTTATCGATGAACATAGACAAAACAAAACTGCTTACAAACTCCAAACAAATAACTATAGAAATCGACAGCCAACCACTTGAATACGGGCTAGACTGCATCTATCTGGGTCTAATAATCTCACACAAAGACCAAACACAAACCAAAAAGGATTGCGAACGTATGGAAGTTCTGGTCTTTGAAGTCTTGAAATCTAAAGAGCTAAGCATGCACATAAAAAAGAAAGTATGTATGTAACACATGTATACTTCCAGTCACCATCTATGGACATGAAACCTGGGCACTCACCAAACACCACAGAGAAACTTTTCTCTGTGGTGTTTGGTGAGTGCCCAGGTTGGAACGCTGTCAGAGAGTCATGGAAAGAAGCCTGATAGGGATAAAGAAACAGGATAGAGTAAGAAGTAGCACAATAAGAGGAAAAACCAATGTAGATGAATTAATTACGCGAATAGACCAACAAAAGTGGAGATGGTCAGGACATATGATCCGAGATCCTCAAAACAAATGGTGCCAAAGCGTCACTGACTGGTATCCCAGAGATGGAATGAGAAACAGAGGACGTCAACAATCTAGATGGGAAAACGACTTAAAACTTGCAGTAGGACATCATTGGAGAAGGGTAGCACGTGACAGAATCCAGTGGGAAATGTTAGAGGAGGCCTATGCCAAGAGGCACACTGAGCTACGAGACATACTATGAAAAAAATATAATTAGAACATATTCAATATTTATACTTATGCCTTATAGTTCAGAATAAAGGGCTTATTATTATTATTAATTCTGGATATAAGATAAGAACTGTTGCAGGTTTTTGTTACTTCTTACTATTTCAATTTCTTTTATTATATAATTAACCCTTAAGCCTTAAGAGGTAAAACCATGCACAAACTGTTAATTTTGTTCAAAATATTTTTCCCTTTTTTTTATTCCTTTCCACAAGTTTCAGTTGCTTAGCTTAAGCTTATCTTGGAAATGGAAAAAACAACCGTGGTGTTTAAACTTGGGAAAATGTGTTTTAATTGCAGTGATTGCACTTTGTTCAAAATCAGTTATAAATTTATTTGGTTCCCATTCAGGAATTTGCGACTTGATGATCTCAAACATAATACAATATTTTTTTAAAATTCATTAGACGTGCATATACCATTATCTACAGGAGAGTACACAAAAAGATCACACACGGTCATTCCAGTTACATACATCTGTACCTGAACTTGAGTATAATATTGATGTTCTTTTTTTTAATTCTAATTTATCATTTACAAACACTAAATACTTTACATTGCACAACTTTTCATTATAATTTATCACAGCTTGTTTTAAACACAATATTGGACATTTGATTTCAACTAGCCTTGTTAAGATACATTCATCTTCAAGGACAACCCCATCAATGCTGGCACAAAGCCAAGGTTGATATTTATCAATGAGTAAATCAAAGTTTTTCACCTTGCAGGAATGTAATTTTTCATATTCATTCAAAGCATATCGTTCATTTCTTAAACCATATCTTGTTGCCTCACATTAAATTTTTCGTGGATGTAAAATACTTGAAACTAGACTCAATAGTTTTATTTTTACACACTTTAATATCGTGAATGTTTGTGCTCGCCGATATTCTTAAACGTCGGGCAGCATACCATATGACGAGCTCGGTGGTCGAATGGTTAGCAATGGCCACTTTGACTCCGAGGTCGCGGGTTCGATTCCCGCACAAGACAAACATTTGTGTGCATGAACATGTCTGTTTGTCTTGGTCTGGGTGTTTTCTATGTATGTATTATAAAAGTATGTATTTACAAAAAAAAAATGTATTTAAGTACATTTATCAGTACTTAGTACCCATAACACAAGCTTTACGCTTAATTTGGGACTAGATGGCACTGTGTAAATTGTCCAAAAATATTTATTTATTTAATAATAATAATAAATTGTTCCGATAGTCGTATCAGTAAACGGACTTATAGCTAAGAGCCTCGACCATCACCTCGAGAGGCTCTCGCTAGGCAGTTGGGTCAAGAACCAGCTACAGAAGGCGGTTCTCCTGGACACGGCCCGCATCGTGAGAAGGTTCCTCACTCTGGAGCCCTGACCACCGGTAGTTTGAGTCTTCGCTCCACTACCGGCGGGTGCCCCTGTTTTTTTATATTTTTAAATGTATTTTTTTTTTTATATATTTATATTTAAAAATGTAAAAAAAAGGAGAAAAATATTAAATAAATAATAATAATAATAATAAGAATAATAAGAATAATAAGAAGGCAGCAATTTTGGGAACTGCACGTATTGTGCGGAGGTTCTTCAGTCTGTCGCCCTGACCACCGGCGCCGGTGGTATATATCCCGCGCCGGCGGTAATACTTTTTATATTCATTTGTATTTATAATGTTATGTTTTTTATATTTATGTTGTAAATACAAATTTTTATAAAAAAGAAAACTAAATAAATAAATGGGAATAATAATAATTTATTTGCACAAAACACGGTGTGAAAGTTGACAAATAATTAGTAGAGCATACATGTTTTGCCAAGTCAGTGGCATGCAAATACATTGTTTGTGATTTTAAATTAGAGGCAAAATATAGTGTACTAAATTATTAAAATAATTATCCATTAGGTCTATTCGATAGAAATACAATGTCAATATTAATATTAGAATAATAGGTTGTAATGTCAAGTAAATAGTATTCATTAACAGCAAATGTCCAATAGCTACAAATAATCATTTCATGTCAAAAAGTCTTGTATAGTGTAATACTCTTTATCTAACAACCATTTATATAATTTTTTTTTGAATACATTATTATTACTACATTTTATGTCATCCGGAATTTTATTATAGATTTTAATAGACATACCTAAACAGCTTTTGGTATATTGACTCATAGTTGGAGTTATGTCAAATACTAGTCTGTTAGGGTTTCTATGGTTTGTAGCATATAAAGCACTAGCTTTCTTAAAAAGTTTGCTATTTTCTTTTATAAATACGCCCATGACATATATATAAAGAGATGGAAGGGTTAATAATCCAAGTTCCTTAAATCGTGATCGACACGACACATCTGGTGGAAGACCATACATCGATCTAATGCACTTTTTTTGCGCAATAAAAGCTCTACCGATGTTGGTACCATTGCCCCAAATTAATAAGCCATAGCGCAAGGTAGACTCAACATACGCGTGATAAGCTGTAAGTGCTGTCTTTTTGTCTGTAACATTGCTCACTTGTTTAAGAGCATAAACGAATTTATTTATTTTAGAACATACTTTTTCAATTTGTGATTTCCAGTTCATTTGCTGATCTATCGTTAGTCCTAGAAATTTTGTCTCTTTTACCATGTCAATTGGTACATTGTTGTAATGAATATTCAGATTAAACATTTCATTTTTATAATTATTAAAGTGAATCCAGTTAGTTTTAATTACATTTATTTTTAAATTATTTATGTCAAGCCATTGAATTATGTCACTAATAGTTTTATTTACGTCATCTTCATGGTCTTTAATGGTCATATTTATTTTATTTGTCGCAACAACAACTGATATGTCATCAGCGAAAAGTGTGCATTTATGAGTTGTAATATAAGGCAAATTATTTATATATAAAAGGAATAGAATAGGGCCTAATACGCTCCCTTGTGGAACTCCATATTTATTATGTCTAAAATTAGATGAGTATGTCGTTATTTCGCTATTTTTATCTAATTTTGTAATCACAACACGTTGACATCTGTTATTTAAGTAAGATGCTATCCAATCAAGTGTAGGTCCTCTAATTCCAATTAATTCTAATTTGTTTAAAAGTATTTTATGTGAGACAACATCGAAAGCTTTTGATAAGTCAAAAAATACTGCAGTAGTGAAATTTCTATTATTTATATTTGTTAAAATAGCTGTCATGAGTGCGTATGTAGCAAGTGTTGTAGATTTATGCTTTTGAAATCCGTACTGGTCTTCTGCAATTATTCCAAATTTATTGCAAAATTCCATTAACCTCTTAAGCATACACTTTTCAAAAATTTTTGAAAAGATTGGTATCAACGTTATGGGTCGATAGTTTTTTATATCATCTTTGCTACCTTTCTTGAACAGCGGTTTCACAACTGATAATTTTAGCAGTTCCGGAAAAGAACCTGTAGAAAAAGATAAGTTAATCAAGTGGGTTAAAATGGGTAATAATTCATCGATGCTTGACTTTATTACTTTAGTACAAATTTCATCATACCCTTCTGAATTTGTGTTTTTTAATGACATGACTTCTTTTTTTACTTCAGATTCTGACATGGGTCTTAAAAACATTGAATGTCCTGTATTATTATTATACCTTATTTTTGGATTACTATTATTATTATTAATGTCATGTTTAGTATTGGTTGAATCGATAAAATAATTATTAAATGTCGTCGCTATGTCTATAGGATCTGTCAGTATTGTATTGTCAATTTTTATGTTGGCTACATTATTATCACATGTCATATTACAAATTTCATTTTTGATGATAGACCAAGATGCTTTGCACTTGTTTCTACTTCGATTGATAAATTTTATATTAGCATTTTTTTTTAAATTATATATACATTTCTTGAATACTTTCGAATATTTATTATACTTGTTTTTATTTGCCAATGTTTTTTCTTTATAACATTTATATCTTAATAATCTTTTAGTTTTAGAGCTTACTTTTATGCCTTCACTAATCCAATTCTGCTTGATTCTTTGTGCTGTGTTTATTTTGATTTTTAATTTAGGAAAACACAGTTTATAGAATAAACTTACTAATTCATGAAACATACCAAAAGCCTCATTAAGATTTGTTTCGTAGTATATCTCAGACCATGATAAGCTTCTTATACAATTCCTAAATTTTGTTATGTTTTCTTCGCTATAGTCCCTATTGAAAATGTAATAAAATGAGGGTTTTAACATTTTGTTTTTGATAGGGATACTAAGCATTTGAGCAGTTTCATGGTCGGACAAGTGTAGAGGCAATACTGTTGCAGTTGCGTCTTTAATATTGCTCGATATATGATCTATGCAAGATCGTTTTCTGGTAGGCTCGTTTATGTGGATTTTCAGGTCATAAATCTGAGCTAAGTCTTTTAAGTATTCCGTAGCTGTTCCAGATTGCAGCGTATTTATATTGATATCACCAGCTAGGACAATGTTGACATTACTTTTGTATTTTTTAAATATGTCATGCAATAAGCAGTCTAATTTTTTGAGAAACGTGTTGGGATTAGATGAGGGTGTTCTATAGAGGCTGACAATAATTATTTTTTTTGACTGATTTGATAAAATTTCTATTCCACAACATTCAATAGATTTTTCCACCGCATGTGATTTTATAAATGACAGATTTTTATATAACAATTTTCTTTTGACCAAAATACATGTTCCACCTCTCTGCTTATCTCTACAAAAATTTGATGCCATTTCATAATTATTTTTACGTAGTTATCAGAACCCGACTTTATAAAAGTTTCCGATAAACATATTATGTCTGGATCATTATTATTTTTTTCCAGTTCGAGTAGTGTCAATTCTAGTAAATCTTTTTTAGATAGAATACTGGCAATATTTTGGTGAAGAATTTTTAAACAAGGTACGGATACTGATACTGATTCTTGTCTAGGCCCGAAAAAAATTATTCTGTTTTAAAATGGGAAAATAGTAGGGTATAGTTCCCTTTTTTGTACAAGTTGGTTTATCAACAACACCGGTAGAGCTACCAGCACTTTTGATTATTTTTTCGTTGCAAAAATAATATGGTATTGTACCTTTTTTCCATTTCTTATTTTGAGCTGAACTTGGCTTATTAGACAATATAAGATTTTTGAGGGCTTTGTGGTTACAATATTTACTTTCATAGTCTATGCAGTCAATCTTATAATTAATTTGTTTACACATGTCATTTAAGGAAGTCAAATCACAATTTACAAAATGACAATTATCATATTTGTTACATAGGTTTTTGATGCTATGATTTAACATATTTACATTCATAAATTTATTTTTAAATACATTTAATACTAGAATGGGGCAAGTCAATTTAGATAAAGTATATTGCAGTTCTTTCAATACTGTCCTTGGATTCGTGTCGTTTTCACCAATGCATAGTACTACCTTGTCCTGTGTCTGTAACTCTACATCATGGCAACTTTTTAGGATCTCCCAGGTGGGTGCGTATGGTTTTGTATGCGCTCTAACATTGTATTTTTCGTATGTACTGCATTCCCTTGAGTGTAATAAAGCCGATGCTATGCCAACGCATTTTTGAGTACCATATACTATAATTTTCCGAGTGTTGTCGTCTTGCTTTTCATAAAGATTGTTTGTTTTTTTGATAACTGATCTGTGTTCCGATCTAAGGTTGAGTTCTAGTTGCATTATTTGTTCCTTAAGTTTCTCAATGTCTTGATTTGCTTTCATTTATTATTTACTCGGGACAGAATATGACGGACAAATTATATTCATTAAGTGCCGAAATCATTTTTTTTTTCAGTAGTGTTTAGAGGGAAATCATCCACAGGTATAAAATAAATTAAAGAGTTTGTTATTTTTCTTTTTTTAGACTCACCTTTGCTTTGCTAGCCCCCGCTACCTGTATGAATACGCGCAAGATGCATGTGCATATGTGCGCACTTACGGTAGACCTGATTTGTTTATCACTTTCACTTGCAATCCCACGTGGCAGGAAATAAATGAGAAACTAATGTTTGGACAAAAAAGTACTGATAGACATGATTTGGTTGCAAGAGTGTTTCGGTTAAAAGTGCAGAAATTAATGAATGTGATTACCAAGGGCAAAATATTCGGAGAGGTACAGTGTTTCGTGTATTCTATTAGATGGCAAAAAAGAGGATTACCACATGTACACATCCTAATATGGTTGAAAGATAAATTACGATCCAACCAAATAGTCGACATAATAAGCGCTGAGATACCGGATCCCGAACAAGATAGAGAGTTGTATGACACCATAGTTGACATAGTTGACGCATGCTCCCTGTGGAGCACGGAATCGATCATCGCCAGCATTAAACAAGGAAAATGTACAAAAAATATCCTAAACAGCTGAGTAAAGAAACAGTGCACAACGATAATTGCATCCCACTATACATACGCAGAACACCTGAAGATGGTGGTAGGAAAGTGACTATTAAGGCTCGCACTGGGGCATTCGAAATCTTATGGTGATGTTAGACGGTTCAACCAAATTGATTCACTTCGGTTGAAAGGCGCAAAAGTGAAAGATACTGCAGTTTAACGTGAACTATCTAAATTAAAAAGTGAACCTTTCAATTCACATTGCTCATGAAAATGTCTACGAATCAGGTAGTACGCGTGGGAATCAATCTAATTTGTGATTATTTAATTGAAGAATTAACAAGAAAGAAGCGAAGAAACAGACGGCGTTGGTGGGTGCGCCCTTGAATGTTAAGACCTGCCTCGGGCGCTTCAAATTGTCTATTGAGAGAAGTGGCAGAAGAGGATCCCGTCATACAACAATCATCTTCGTATGAATGAAGCAAAATTTGAAGAACTTTTAAAAACTGTTACTCCATTCATACAAAAAAAAAAACTATGATGAGAGATGCTTTACCAACACGAATAAAATTGCAAATCACTCTCAGACACCTTGCTACTGGTGATAGTTTTGGATCACTAGAACATTTGTACAGAGTACCCCGATGCACAATCTCGTTATTTTTACAAGAAGTGTGCGAATCTATCTGGGAAGCACTACGAGATTATATTATGGTCAGTAATATAAATAAAACAAATAGGTAATATTTAAATGTCTTATTAATATTTTATATAATGCTTTGTATAGCTTTCTCGAGTAATGTATTATTTTCTACATGGTCATACTGTTGAGTAGTTCCGGTTGTTTCATAATCATACTGTTATGGTGAATCGATATGTGGAGAGTAGTTATTGGTGCTGACTGGATCTCATACTGTTCCTCATTATTGTAGTCTGGTGAAATGATATAGGTTGACGTTTGTGACGATGGACGAATGGAATCTGGAGACTGAATGTTTAAATTTATCACTGTAGCGATGATGGCGGTGAATACACGTAGGTATAAGACATTTGTGAAGGTGAACGCATTGAATTTGGGGACTAAATATTTGATTGAGGCGGTGGACCAGTAGTAATTAATTGCAGACGCTCCTGAACCATAATAGATTGTAATTTCTGTTGGCAAATTAATGCTCGATGTAGGGCATATTTTTCAGTTGCACCGCCAAACTCTTGCAGAATAAATCAAATTCATTCTCAGTGGTGGTTTGCTTATTATCGCTTATGGCTTTCAACTGCTGTATAGCCTATCTATTGGCATACCTTGGCGTCTTTTTCGACATTTTGGAGCACGATATGTATCGTCGAGAGAATGGTCATTGCTTGGCTGAAATGATCCGCGACTATTTGCTTCGGGAGTTTCTTGTTCTGTTCCCTGTTCTTCCTCATTTTCAGTCAATGCCCTCTGCTGCTCTGAGATGCTCTGTGAATAAAATATACTACTGTAGAAAAGGATAAGCTCAATTGTCTGTATTTCAGGTACTGGGTATGGGTCCATGATGTTATTACCCAAATCCATACTAATATTATAAATGTGAAAGTGTGTTTGTTTGTTTGAAGATGTAGTCATTCCTCGGATCCCTATTATTCCTACAAAAGACAAATCTACAAAGCGCAAGGGCAAACATTACAAGTAGCTGGGATACATTTAGAAAAACCGTGCTTCTCCCATGGCCAACTATATGTACTCGTAGCATGTTCGCGTGTGTCCAATGCCCAGAATTTGTACATTTTGGCAGATGCAAATGGAAAAACATGCAACATTGTTTACAATAGCGTATTGTCATAAACGCGTTTTGTGTATTATACACAATAGTAGTTTGTGTATAATTGTGTTGTATATATATGTTACGGGTAATGCTAGAACCTGAAGTAAACCTAGGTTTACTCGGGTTTACTTAGTATTACCCAAGCTTTTTGTCTTGAAGTCTAAATGCAAGACAGCAGGAAATTTGTGCAATTCGACAAATAATAACAAGGCAACATTAGTAACTTATGATTATGAATGAAAATATTAGTTTTGATATGCCTTTAGTAAGCTATTGTCGTAAACAATTTCTATATTAATTACTTACAAAACTTTACGAATTATCTCTGTCAAAACTATTTTAGTAGTTAGTTACTTACATATTGTACAGAAATCCTGCCTGATTTTTTTTTTTTTTTCGTTTATAAGAAGGTCTTTCGCTCTCTGACGATGAACTCGAAGATGATGACGCCGAATGGGCAGAACCAGAAGACCCTCCGTGGGCCTGATTCGCCTCGGATTCATGCACAACGTTTTCATCCATCTTTGAACACTTGTCCTCATTCGTACTTATTTATACTTTTAACACGAAATAAAACTTTTCATGAACTTGTTAGGCGGCGAGTAAGACACACAATAGAGTATACAACAACGAAATCTTTGGTCAAAAGCCGCAAACACACGAGAGTAAGTCTAAGGATTTAAGGTGGGTACACATCACTTGTTCATAATGCGATGCTGTGTTTTCCAAAGGCACATAATAGGTGCATTAGATTTTCCATCTAATGCACCTATTATGTATTCAAATACAGGCCCTCCCTAATAGTGGCAGCTTTTATTATAATTATAAAGGCACTCATAGCATTGTTTTGTTAGCCTTAGTAGATTCATTTTACAGATTTATTTATGTAAATATCGGTTGTAATGGCCGAATTTCTGACGGAGGTGTTTTTAATAATTGCAACTTATCAAGGGCTCTAGAAAACAATACTTTAAATTTGCCTTCACATAGACCTTTACCAGGCAGTGACCAGACTGCTCCTTATGTCATTGTAGCTGACGATGCCTTTGCTCTAAAACCATAGTTAATGAAACCCTATGGATTTAGAAATCAACCGGGTCCGAATCGAATATTTAATTATTGTTTATATAAAGCGAGAAATTGTTGAGGAAGTTTTTGGGCATGTTACTTCCCGATTTAGAGTTCTTCGAACACCAATTATGCTGAACCCAATTAAAACTAGAAATGTGGTTGCCGCTATATGTGTTTTGCATAATTTTCTCATTGCAAGGAATCCGAACTACATATTAGATCACATAGCAGCTTTTGCAAAGTTTGCAGTCTGCTCAGCAAAATAATCCACCGGTTAATGCAAAATCAGTACGAGACAAATTTCGGAATCATTTTGTTAGTCCAGAACTAAGTTCGCAATATACTAAAATTTGAGTACTTACTATGTACATCTGAATAATAATAAAGTAAATAAATAAATGTATGGAAACATACTATATTTACTGTTATTCTTACCATTGAATCCCCGGTCAATGCAGGTGTATGTTGTGTAGTAGTAAATTTCAACATCTCAAAGAAATCCCATTTGCTTTTATATATTTCATTCGAACATTGCCCGCTTTTACGCTGTTGTTCCTTTTTTAGTTCTCGACCAAACCGTGTTTTTAAATTATGTAGTTTTTTACTTATTTCACTATCACTGGTATTGAATTCCATAGCCAGACTTTGCAGAGTGGCATTTTTCATAGTTTTGTTGCGATAATCCTTGCTTTTTGTATCCGATAATTCTCTATGCTGTTCATACTTTTCTATTAGCGCCACAATTTCATTTCGCGTCCATACTTTTTAACTGACATCTTGCTCAACACAGAAAAATCTTTTTAAAAATATTTAAGTATGGGAAAAAGGTCGATATTTCCTGTGCTTTTAATTAAAAACAGATTTAATTTAGCTTTGAATCCGCTTATTAAACTGATCATATTCGGAAGTGAGCAATCTTTGCCTCGCAATTTGAGATTCAAAATATTGAGGTAATTCGTAATGTCAACAAGAAATGCAAGATCACTCAACCAGGATGTATTCTTCAGTCCTTTTCCTCCAAAAATTCTAAGACCTGCTCTCTCAAGTTGAAAAAATGTTTCAACATGTTGTCCCTTGAAAGCCATCGCACAGCACAGTACAGTTGTAGTTCTCCATATTCACTGATTTCTTCTTCAAATAGAACTCGGAGTTGACGTCTATTAAGGGCTTTTGCACGTATGTAATTTATGCAACGTACCATCCATAATATCATCCAACTTCATGTCCTTTGCACACAAAGCTTCCTGGTGGATAATGCAATGATATGAAAATAGTGTGCGACCCAAGAAATTTTGTAACAAAGCTACGCAATTCCAATCATTGCAGGTGCACCATCAGTGCAAATACATATTAGTTTGTCCCATGATAAGCCCTTTTTCTCAATACATTCTCTAATTTTCAAAAATTGTCTTTTACTTTGTGTTGTAGTTTCCAGCTGACAGAATTGAAGTAAATCTTGCAATACATTCTAATTTTCATCAATGCGCCTCACAAAGATAGCCAACTGAGACCTACTCGTTAAATCGCAAGTTTCGTATTCTTGGATCTGACCAGGAGGGTACTCTTTTTCAAATTTATTGTGATTTTGCTTGTAATGTAAGTCTTTCTAAATTTTATTTTTTTGCAACAGCTATTGTAGTAAAGCAAAGTAAGCATATGGGTTTATGCGCCTTGCTTTTAACAAAACAATATTTCTTTTCCCAATCATCATGAAAAACACCGTAGGCCTCGGTCGATTTTGACGTACTTGGATTGCTGTGAGACATACTGAAATAAACAACATTTAATTTGGGATAAAAAATGTGCACGCAACACTTTTTCTATTTGTCTGGAATGTTCTGACCTGCTTGCGCGGGCCATTTACAATTCGTTCGGGCATAGGGTTGAGCAGCCTTGGTGTAGAGCATCAAAAAGTAGTAATGTAAAGTGACCTTGGTTTTCCGAAAAAAAGTCGTTCTGTCTGTCCGTCCGTTGCCATGAAACTCAAAATTTCGAAATTCTGACTTCGGATTCGTGTAGAGCATCAAAAAGTAGTAAAAGTGTAAAGTGACCTTGGTTTTCCTATATAAATTCGGGATTTCGAAAAAAAAAAAAATAAAGAATTCGCGATGGTGGCGCATGCAGCGCGGTGATGTTTAATATTGATATGGTCGCTATAAGATGTTGTTAGGTTAGATGTTTACGTAATAACTTAAGACAGAAGGTCCCTTAAGCAGGGACTGAATAAATTAACCGACTTGGTTACATGTATCTCACAACTTTTTACGGTAGAAAAACCGAGTTGCGAGACTTGGTTTTTTTACAAGTTATGTTTTTGATGGCATCTCATTTCTTTTTGTAGATAGTCCTCCTTTTTTCCTTTCTGGTTCAACCAAACAAACTAAACTCTTCAGCTTTATAATATTATTTAATAGGATAGAAATACAGGTACACTGATTCATTCACTGCAAATGTAATATATTTATACGGGATTACAAAGTTATTAATGCAGTTGATGTATCTAGAAAACTGGACCGAAATTGCAAAATATTTCAATTTCTCCTTGATTTATACACTAATCACTATATATATTCCAAATTTGAAGCTTTTATGACTGCTAGAAGTGCCTTAAGAGTTTTAATGATCGGTCAGTCAGTGAGTGACAAAATTATGAAACTATGCCTAGTCGTAATTCTTAAACTACTGGTTGAAATTGACTGAAATTTGAAATATATCGTGTTTATACAATCCCTGCTTGGGTGCGAAAAATCAGGTCATTAAAACTCTTAAGGCACTTCTGCCTTAAGAGTTTTAATGATCGGTCAGTCAGTGAGTGACAAAATTATGAAACTATGCCTAGTCGTAATTCTTAAACTACTGGTTGAAATTGACTGAAATTTGAAATATATCGTGTTTATACAATCCCTGCTTGGGTGCGAAAAATCAGGTTTCTAGTTTTATCCACAACAAAGTTATATGGGATCAAGAATGGCCTGAATTGCTTCGAGAAAAGGATGGTACGGCCGTGCCGCTTTTTGCTCGACTTGGCGGGGGCACTGCCGTGCCCCCAGATTTCTATTTTCTTTGTTATATCTGGTGTACGCGGAAATAATATTGTTACGAACACGTTCAGAAGGCAATGTGATAAGGATTCCTTGCGGCCGGTCATTACCTTTGTTAGTTTTTGCTATTCGTTACCTTTGTTAGTTTTTGCTATTCGTTTTATGGAGCGTATGTTTGTTTCGGTTATGGTCAAAGTCAAAGTCAAAGTCAAAATTCTTTATTCTGTGGGCCCTCGCGGGCACTTAGACACGTCTTTTACAATTAGGTATATTTTTTATCTACCAGCATTTCGGAATGACCATTGACGAGAAGAAATGCCGAAAGAAACTCTGTCAATATAGGTCTTTTTTAAATAGCCATACAATATTATCATTATACATAATACAATAAAAAAAATGGTATTCAACCAAAATAAGAGAAAAAAAAAATTAAAGTAAAATAAAATAGTAAAAAAATTAAAATATAAAAAATCATAGTATAGAGTGTATATACATATTGTATAAAAGTCTAAATATGTATATCCACAATACTACTTGTAAGGATAAGACGCCTGTGCTTCACATCCTGTGCCGAGAATTTGCCATACATTTTTATCATTAAGGTAATCGTCGGTCCTGTAGTAAGCCTTTTTGCATAAGGTGGTCTTAATAAGCTGTTTGAATTTAGTGTCGGGTAAAATCAGGACCGACTCCGGCAACTTATTGTAGTAGCGGATACAATTTACGACAAACGAATTATTGACCTTCCCCAGTCTATGTTTTGGAATAACCAATTTGTTTTTGTTCCGCAAGTTGACATTAGTTATATCACATACTTTTGTAAAATTCGAAATATTTTTACGGACGTACATAATATTTACATAAATATATTGAGAAGCGACAGTGAGGATGTTTATCTCCTTAAATAACTCACGGAGTGAATCCCTAGATGCTGCTATGGCTGCTTTTATTTCAGCGAACATGTTCCGCACTATGGTGAGTCTCATTTTGTTTCTCCTGCACTGACTGTACTTTGATGTTGCAACTTCTAGGCGTTTTTTCCAGTGTAGACATTCTAAATTCATTCGTAGATATGCTACAAGAATTATCTTGTAGCATATTTGATTCCAGCTTTTCTTCTTCTGATTTTAACATGCAGATTGATGTTTTTGATTGGCTGCTCCTAAATCTTTTATGGTATCGGATTGTATATTAGCTAGATAGTCGGTCGTCTCGGAGAATTCTGCTTTTAATTTTATTATAGCAGAATTAATGTCTTCTTTAATAGCAGCCCGCATAATAGATAATTTTGAGTAAAGGAGCATACTGATTTTATCCAGTGTCACGACACCGTTGGATGTCGAGGGTGATATAACCGTGTGTAGCCTACACACACAATCACTTAAAGAAGTGTGCCTGACTGTTATGTGAATCTTTAATTCCACATTGTAAAGGAATAAACTACGAGAAGTTAAAATTTACAACTACAATATTATCACAGCTTTTAGGTGTAATTATTCCAGCAACATGTCAAACAATTGTCACGATACTAAAGGATTTTATGAAGGTATGGATTTAACAATGCATTTGATTAGTTACAGCACAACATTTTTCATAATATACAATAACACGGCGCGTTTCACTTCTTTAGAGCCTTTGTTTCTGTAAGCTTTTTCTTGCTTTCTATAATTTCACTTTTTTCAGGAGTGTCAGTTGCTTTTTCATGTTTTTCTCATTTTTCTGTTAGTAGATCAGGGCTTAGCTTTAAGTGGTGGCATGAATTGTTTGGGTGAATTTAAAGATACCTTCGATGATCCTGTAACTGGTGAACTTTGAATAATCCGAGGTAGGGTCATTGAAATAGTTTCTGTAGACTCATTTATAGCTGGAGTCTCTGCCACTTCATCAGTGTTTAACAGTGATGGACTTTCATTTCTGTCTTCACAAAATGTATGTACAATTTAATACACGAACAGCTTTTGTTGTAACTTTCAACTTCATGTTGTAGGAAGACATTTAATTATTACGTTAATGCACAACTACAAATAACAGTACATGTTGTTGTTAATATAGTCATCAAAATATAGGAAACTAACGCCACCGGTCGGCCCTATTAGAATAAGTACTGTATGTATTGTCTGTGGTTTAAGAAATAAAACAGTTCCGTTCACGAATCGCAACAAGTTGTTTTAATAGGTTATGGGCCCAGTCCCTTAATTAGTTAAAATCATAGTTAAAGTAATAATTTTTAGCAGATTACCTTTTCCGCAGACAGTAAACTTGTTAAAGTGTTTCAAAGAAGAATAAGACTTAACTTTGGAATTGTACTTCGTAAACAGCAATTAGCCGGCCGGCATCACGCGTCTGCCATCAAACCTCAATATGGCGTCGAGTTCGAACTATTTAATGAATGTGCCGAAGCTACTAGGACGCGAAAATTACAGCGAATGGTGTTTCGCAGATGAAAATTTCTTAGTATTGGAAGGAATGTTAGACAGCATAATAAGGAACCGGCTCTAACTGGTGATGCGGCCATGGTCGCTAGTGGAATTGCGAACGACGCAAAAACTAAAGCTAAATTGATTTTGACAATCGAGCCATCTATATTTGTTCACATTAAAGACGTCGCGACTACGAAACAGTTGTGGAACAAATTGAAGGCGCTGTTTGACGTCTCCGGATTTCCAAGACGCATTAGCTTGTTGAGAAATCTGATATCGATTCGTCTGGATAACTGCACATCAATGACTTCGTACGTGACGCAGATTGTGAAAGCGGGTCAAAAATTAGCTGCAAATGGATTCAATTTGAGTAATGAATGGATTGGTTCGATCATGCTAGCTGGATTAAACGAAAAATATTCGCCAATGATAATGGCGATCGAGCATTCGGGTATGGTCATAACTACGGACGCCATTAAATCAAAATTGATTGATAAGGAACCGGATACGGGTTGCGTGGATAGTGCATTGATAAGTTCACATCGTTACCAACCTAAGAAAAATCATAAGACTCGAAGTGATGCACGGAGCAACAATAGTGGTGGCGCGGCGCGCAAACGTCAACGTCACTTAAAAATGTCAGATGCTACAAATGTAAACAAATGGGTCACTATCGCAATCAGTGCAAATACAATGAAGAAAAATCAAATAATACGAAAAACGACAACGTCAAACAGACGAAGAATGCATTCAGTGCCGTGTTTGCAAATGGTAATTTCAATAAAAACGATTGGTACATGGATTCTGGGGCAAGCACACACTTGACAACGAACGAGCACTGGATCATCGATGCATCTTATTCTGATTGTACGAGAGAAATCATTGTTGCAAATCAAACTAAAGTACCAGTACTATGTTCCGGTAACGTGAAAATATTGACATCAACAGATAAATGCGAATTTGAGGTTATAGTCGAGGAAGTTTTGTGCGTTCCCAGTCTGACTACAAACCTGTTATCAGTGAGTCAATTGATAAGAAAAGGCAATAAAGTGCATTTTACAAATGATTGTTGTGAGATATACAACTAAAAGGATATTTTAGTAGTCACTGCCTCCATTTTAAATGGTGTTTACAAATTGAATTTGCCAACTTACTTGACTGCTGCTGCGGTACAATCTGAAGAGGTTTGGCATAGAAGATTAGGGCATATAAACAGTGGTTATATGAACAAAATGCAGAACGCCGTAGGAGTCATATTGGATAAAAAAGCTGGTGTAAACAAGAAGAATTGCATAGTATGCTGTGAGGGAAAACAAAGTCGACTGCCTTTCCCTCATGAGGGCAATAAGAGTACTGAGTTGTTGAGTATAGTGCTCATCGATGTATGCGGACCGATGGAACATGCTTCGCTCGGAGGTGTAAGGTATTTTCTATTGTTTATTGGTAACTATAGCCGCATGACATATCTTTATTTTTTTAAAGGAAAACATGAAGTATTTAAATATTTTAAAGAATATAAAAATAAAGTAGAGAATTTGCTTACCAAAAACATTAAGATTTTAAGAAGCGATAACGGCAAAGAATTTTGTAATGCAGAATTTGATAATTATTTGAAGCAGATGGGCACAACTCATCAGAGAACAAAACCGTATACGCCAGAACAAAATGGTCTTAGCGAGCGCATGAACAGAACAGTAGTAGAAAAGGCCAGGTGTTTATTGTTCGAGGCTGATTTAGATAAAAACTTTTGGGCTGAGGCCGTTTTCGTTTGCATTATATCGTAATCTTTTGAAACTGGAATAACATTTTTTAAAAGATAAAGTTCGTGTTGAGGCGACATTGGCGGTTCGGTCAAGTTGTACTTGCTGCTAACACCAACACTTTGCTGTAAATTAGTTTGTATTTTTAACTGCGGGGTTAAGAATTTCGGTCGAAATCCACCGTTTGTATTCGCCTTGGTTATTGGAAATCTGCTGAAGGACGCTTGTACGAGGCCCAGAGATTACTTTATTTATGCTAGCCAATACCAATTTTTGGAGTTGCTCGGGCTGATCGAACGTACGCTCCCTATCAATAACATCATTAGTTTTCTGAGACGTAATGGTTCTTGACTTCCATTATTTCAACAGGATCTGATTAAATTTTTCTTCTGGGACTATATTTTTGTTAAATGGATACATACCTGCCTTTCTGAACCCAGCTGAACATATGAATTTAGAATGGCGGAAATAAGTAAAACAGAACAGCGAACAGACAGACAGACGCGGTGGGGGACTTTTTTTAATAATATTTATAGATTGCAAGCTGTCTTCATGGCGCTTAGTTTTCTTCTTTGATGGGGTCATTGGGACTTCAGCTAAAATTCTTTCTAATTTGTGAGATACCTCTATCTGCTCCTTTATTAATTCCTTAATCATAATGTGTAAATTCCATTTTTTCGAATTCAAATGTGAATTCCATCTTCTGTGCTAGGATTCGACTATATTTTGTGTGCGAGGCATATTGTTTGAGAAATTATCAAAAACTGACCACAGTTGTGGAGGAAACAAAGACTTGGTCCTGTGCATGGCTATCGATATTGCTCCTGTATGTTTGGTTTTAAAAGTACCGTTTACATAATAACGGTCAAACCACTCCATTAGGTCACTAGCTCTCTCAGGAATCACATCCGATTTTACTTTGGTAAATGCAGGGGGTATTTCGTCAGGAGGCAAAAACGCCAACGCAAATAAATGACGTAGTTGTAATGCAAATTCACTACTTTGTCCATATTCCGCCGCTAATTCAAGGCTTTGAATTTTTTTCCACATATTTTGTGTGAAATGAAAAAGTCTTTTAATTTAGTTTGTATTCTCACCCAGGAATCGTGTTGGTCGTTTCTATTTTTGTGCTCCGAACTTTCGGAATTCCATTAAAGCTGGTTTGTTTTCATTTAAAATTTAAAATTCGGAAATCGTTTCATTAGTCTACTCCATAATTAAATACGCAAGAGTACCTACTTCACGCTTGCACTAGTCGAAACGAAATGGTAGACCGATGCTTCGCTCACTCACTCACGTCACCCCGCGCCACCCCGCGCGCGCTGAGTCGCCACGAGTGCGCTTACGCCGCGCTGGCCCGTGCTTTTGAAGTTACCGATTTCAAGCGGATCGGACGCTCTTGCTCACGCTAGCCCGCGTCGCCTCGAGCATAGTAAAAGAGCCACTACCTTCACACGGCGCGTAGGCGCGACTTGTGATATATCGCGCCGTGAGAAGCCACTTTTTGAGACATACGAGGGGAGGTCAATAAGTTCGCGGAATGAGAGAGAAGGAGGTTGAAATTAAACACCAAATTATTTTTCCTTTTCAATATATTCTCCTTTAACCCTAATACATTTTTCGGATCTCTCAAATAGCTTGTTTATACCATCGAAAAAAAATGATTTGTCTTTGGTGTCAAAATAGGCCGAAATTGCCGACTTGACTTCATCATCGTCGTCAAATTTCTTTCCACGCAGCTCTTTCTTCATTTTTGGAAATAAATAATAGTCACTGGGGGCCAAGTCTGGACTGTATGGTGGGTGGTTTAATTGTTCAAAGCCGCATCGGTGAATGGCAGCCGTCGCAACATGGCACGTGTGGACGGGTGCATTGTCGTGCAAAAGGAGCACACCTTTTGACAGTTTTCCTCTTCTTTTTTTCTTAATGGCTTCTTTCAATCTTTCCAGTAAAGAAGCGTAGTACTGTCCCGTTATAGTCGCACCACGTTCTTTATAATCGATCAGTAAAATACCTTCTGTATCCCAAAAGATAGTCGCCATGATCTTTCCGGCCGATTGTGACACTTTGAACTTCTTTGGAGGAGGTGTGCCTTTTTTATGCCACTGCATCGACTCTTGCTTCGACTCAGGTTCATAGTGGTGAACCCAGGTTTCATATCCAGTAACAATCCGGGCCATAACTTCTTCCTTTCTCTCTCCACAGAGCTCCAGAAACTGGTGAGAGCACTCGACACGCTCGCGTTTTTGAAGTGGCGTGAGCATTCTCGGAACCCATCTTGCACTGACTTTAGTCATCCCAAGATGATGATGTAGGATATTTAAAATACTTGATTCGGATACTCCAACCATTGCTGCAAGTTGCTTCTTCTTCAGTCGGGCATCTTCCAATACAAGTTTTTCTACTTTTTCGACGATTTCCGGTGTGGTGGCCTCAATTGGCCGTCCGGAGCGGGGGTCGTCTTCAATGGACTCCCTTCCTTGTTTGAAAAGACCATGCCACTTGTAAACCATGGTTTTACCAGGGGCAGAGTCCGCGTAAACCGCTAACAGCTCTTGAAAAATCCTCTGAGCGGATTTTCCTTGCTTGGTAAGAAACTTAATAACGGCACGGTGTTCAATTTTCTCCATACTGGCTGACTTCTTCCCGATTTAGTTGTTTGCAGGTCGATAACTCAAAAGTTAATGACACGATTAGGTTCAAACTTGGTATATATACTCTTAATGAGGTGCTTAACTAGTGCCTACCTGGACGGGTAAATTTATCCCCATCAACCCCTCCATTCCGCGAACTTATTGGCCTCCCCTCGTATTATACACAGAGTACGCAAAAATATTTAAACACCAATTACTAGAATAGAATATCATTTATTTGCTAGAACATACAACTATTTAGTAAGATGTCAGGTTCCAGTATGTTCACCTTATGCAGAGGCATGCAAATTTTCCTTTTTAAATAATTATGTAAACATACATAATTTAAAGATTTATTCATGTCTTTACAATAATTAAATTAGTCAAATTTATAATAGATAAATAATTACATTTGTCAAACTTATATGCATATAATTGACAATGTTTAAAATTATGAAGTTGAAAAGAATAATAACAAAATTAACATCCAAATTCTCTTATTGAATACAAGCAATTTACTATAAGCCACTTCCGAAGTTCGGTCTTAAATCCATTGAATGGCATCTTTCTAATCCCCTGAGGTATCTTATTATAGGTACTGAATAAGCAGTTTCGTTGTAATAGAATGCTATGACATACTGGCATTCGTAAATTTACTGGGGTCCCGTTGTTTATGTTTACTATTATCACATTTTTTTAAAATAAACTGGGCCGCAATGAAAGCGGGTCGGTAACAAAAACATCAATTTTTGAAATCATCTTTATTTTTTATTTATGGTTTTAATACGATCACCAAAAAGAAATAAAATGATTTTACTTCTGCCTATATTCGTAAGGAAATATACTTTAATTTAGTCTTTATTTCATAAAGCTAGTTTTAATATTTCGGATGTTACTGACGTTTTTGTTACCGACCCGCTTTCATTGCGGCCCTGTGTAGTTCAGAGTGCTTATTTACAAATATACCTATTTCTAATATACATAAGGATGGGACTGTCAATATGTTACGTTTTTTAAAGAATGGCCTGCAGGATTCTAGAGGTTAGATCCCACAAATTGCACAAAAAAAATGTATACGAATACATTTTTTTTGTGCAATTTGTCGATTTGTGTCGCGTTGTCCCATAACAATATCCCATATCTGAGGATTGAACCTACGTAACCATGATATGCAGTCAGCATTTACAGTTAGATTGTACTAAAAATGTTAAACTCCCGGAAGCATTAACAGAAAAGTTACTAATGATTGAAGATGGAGAAGATGAAATTATCTTTGTTTTTGGATCAAAATTAGCTAAACGAATTGAGAGGACACAGAAAACGTGCTTTGCAGACGGAACTTTTATTGCTGCACCATTTTAATAACTTTATGGTGTTTCATGTGGATTTATATTCAACAGAAAAAGTACTAGGTAAAAGTACATGCGTGTATTTACATTAAAGGACAAGTTTGGAGTAACTATCGAGTTTGTTAAATGCGATTATGAGAAAGCCCAGCTAAACGCTGCCAGCACTGTCTTTGCATTTTGAAAATGCGCGACGATTTCATTGGTACCAGCCAGTCACATTCCTGAAGCTTGGGACACACAAGAAATCGCACCAGTTTGTGAAAAGATGAACAAGTTCTGTAAATATTTTGAAAAGAATGGTATACGAAATTATCACTTATTGAGCTGTGCACACCAAGCCACAGAACAACAGGTTTGGCATATTGTCTCCAAAAGCATTGAATGCTTCAATAAGACGAAATAATACTTATTTTTTCTTGTATCTTCATAAATGAATAAATAACAAACTTATTCACTTTTTTGTCGCTGGGAATTTAGGCTGTTCGGCTTGAGTCTTTGGAGTAGATCGTAGCAATTCCGAAAGAATGACCTTTGAACGAATACCGGATAAAAGAGCTTCGACCAATAAGTCATTTGCTGCATTGTAGGAGATACGAGAGAATAATCGCCAAGCTTCGGTGACATACTCGGCGTAGCTTTTTAAATCGTTGGATGTGTAGTGTGTCTGCACCAAATTGAGCCTGCAGTTCAGTCTTGAGTGCGATCCATGTCGCCAAGGAATGGGGCGTTACAATCCACCCATAATTTAGCACGTCCTCGTAGACAAGATAAAGTTTTCATAATTGCCGTCGTTGAACAAAATCCTCGTAAATAGTTCAATATCTGATTTCATCGCAAAAAATAATTTGGATTGGAATAAACTTATTGGACTTTGCACTGATGGCGCCCCTGCGATGATAAGCGCAAGATCGGGCTTAGCTCAAAAACTGAAGGAAAAGAATCCTTCAATGGTTAGTACGCATTGTGTTATTTTATAGACAAGCTTTGGCTTCTAAAACATTGTCAGAAAAATTACTGAAGACTCTGGAATCAGCTATAAAGATTGTAAACTACATCAAAAGCAGCGCTTTGAACAGTCGATTATTTACTTTGCGAGGACATCGATTCAGATCACAGAATCCTATTTCACACAGAAGTACGCTGGTTGTCTAAGGGCAACATGTTGGCTCGTCTTTATGAACTGAAAGAAGATGTTACGCTTTTTCTTGATTTCAAAGAAAAAAATGATCGTTTGCAAACGGTCAACAATGAAGAATTTCAATACAGGTTGGCCTATTTGACTGATATAATTGAAGCCTTGAATCAACTTAACTTCAAGCTTCAGGGCCAAAATGCCAACATAATATTTATGATCATATTCAGTGATTCGTATCGAAGCTTCAACTTTGGAAGCAAAAGGTGGCTTCTGAAAATCTAATATGTTTTTCTCGGCTATTTGAAGCAACAAATTTGAAGAATCAAAAATAAAAGACTGGCCGAAGATTTGAGGGCTGAAATAGAAACTCATTTGCAAATCTTGGAAGATGAATTTCACCGATACTATCGGGACATTAATCCGGTTTCACCAATATGGCAGATGACCAGAAACTCATTTGCTGTCGATGTCTTAAAATTACCGGAAGAAGTTCAGGAAGAATTTCTAGAGATGAAGGCCAATTCGACCATGAAAGACGACTCCATCTCTTGACATTGGAGAAATTTTGGGTCAAGCGATTCCTAGTTAATCCAAAAGTTGCCTCTTTTGCTTTGCGAACACTTGTTCCCTTTTCTTCAACTTATTATACGAGACTGGTTTTTCAGCTCTAGTTTTAATAAAAACTAAGCAGCTAAATCGTCTGGGCATCGATAGCGACCTGATGATAGCTTTGGCAAAAACTGAACCTAGGATCGACCAACTGGTACAGAGAGCAAGCTCATGTATCTCACTAGTATGTCACTATACTCCCTAGTACTCTTATAGATTGCTTGATAAAAACGTTTTATCAACCAATTTTTATCAAAAAAGTAAAGTAATTTATCAAAAAAGTTTTATAAACAACCAAACTAAGAGTTCAAAGTTCATTTTGTGATTCTTTTTGTACAATTTAAATAAAAATAAATGTTGTTAAAATAATGCGATTTTTATTGCAGGTACTTACTGAAAAAAATATTGGGGGAGGCATGAAAATATTATTTGTGATCCGGGGTGCCTTGATACCGGCCCGGGCAACCTTCTTGTCGCGTGAGTCACACGTACGCACATCGCTCGCCCGGATCATGCAATACTACGTCCACTGTATTTCTTTAATTTTGGAAAAGTTTTTTTGTCGGGAACTTTTTTCGTCGGGGTCACCACTGTTGAGGTGTGCTGGTTGCGTGTTCTTGGGTCTTCATAAATAAGATACTTGTTACACTGATCACTGACTTTATTCACTGTTTTGCATACAGGGATCGATACTTATACTATAGTGTTAACTAGGCGAGTGCTGTGCGGTGACTGGCGTCTCGAACGCCACGCGTCGCCATGCACGGAAAAGCTGACTCGACAGACGACCGACGCTAGCCTGTTGCTAGGGTCGCCACAGCATCATTTCTAAGGAGGAATCAGTCTTCTAAGACGAGACGACTGCGATGTGCGCTTTTCATAGATGTATGACTTTGTAAAAATAAGTTTTCGATTGGACTATCAGGTGCAGGGGCGGATCCACCGTTGTGGGCACGATGGGCATGCCCACAACCTTAATAGACTTGTAACGTCAAACTTTTATGGACTATTGATATCGATAGACTGATGATAATAAACGATATGCCTTATTAAAATTTAAAAAACACAATCATTCATGATACGTGCGTGATTCGGAACGCAGCAAAGAGCCATAGACGATACGCTGACATGTTATGGCTTATGTCACATTTTTGACAACTTATTGCCGTGCCGCCAAAACTTCCGAGCCGCGTAGCAAGGGGTGCGTGGCGCTACTTAACTGGCGCTGGCCGACTTTACTTAGTACCTACTTTTGTTTGTGCTGTGAAACGTAAGCAACCTAGCATAACCTAAAAAAGATTACTTATAAAGAGTAAATTACTTTGATTATTTTTTGAACATAATATATATTGTTGTATCATGGTAAGTTATTTTAATGAAATTATTGCACACCCCGCGGGGTGTACACAACAAAATATGGAAACTAATAGTAAGTAACAGATCAGAAAATAGATTCAGTTCAGGTAGGTATATACTGAATCTATTAAGGTAGGCACCTATTACATAAGTCACAGCCCTACAGCTAACCTAAATTTTACCTAACCTAAAATAAATTCAAAAACCTTTCTCACCTCCCATCAATTCTTAAGATTTTTGAAAAGCTGGCTTGTGCATTGCATGTTGTTTTGACTTTTACCTGCATTGTTTGATTCACAGGAAGATGAGGTTGAGGGTATTATTGTAGAGGAGAAGGGTGATGGTGGTGGCACAAGTGGCTCTAAGCGGAGTCATAATACTGCTTCAATGCGAAAGATTAATACATATTTTTTTAAAAAGCCCAGGGTTGAGATTGGAGCGGGGGTATTGACAACTGGTGGTGAAATTGATATTGACTCCCAAGTAATCGATAATATAGATATTGCTTCTACTTCTGATCAGTATACGTCTATAGCTTTAACTGCATCATCATCATCATCTATACCTAGTGGCGGCTTGTCCTTGAACTCTGAATTTGCTTCAGATATTGGAAACTATATTTCTAAAAAAAAACATGCATGAATTACCTGATGCAACTAAAGCTGCACTACTAGAAAAACATTGGGTGCCTTCACCTAACTATGACTTTCCGCACCAAGTTTTGCAAAAACACGGAAAAACCTACAGAAAATATGTCAAAAAATCACATCTTGAAAAATTCCATTGGCTTGTGCTGTCACATAAAGATCAGGGACTCTATTGCAAATATTGTGCCTTATTTATCACTCAATCTGCTACTGATTTCGTTAGATCGAACCCTGGACGTCTTGTGACAAAACCATTGAAAGCCTTTAACAACTTATTAGGCGAAGGCGGGTTATTACTGCAACATCAACGCAATCATTATCATAAGGTAGCCGTTGAAAGTGGGAAGAATTTTTGGCGTGTTATTATAAACCTGAGATCGATATTGCTAACCAGATTTCTACTCAAAGGAAGGCTCAAGTGGCAGAAAACAGAGATCGTTTACTATTATATATACTTTATTGCACATAAATAAGATACATCTCAAGTGTAACTGTCACAAACAAATACAATATAAAAATTCTTAGAACTAATACAGTTGCAACAGTTTGTAGTTTTGCAAAGGCGAGCTTATCTCTCTAAGAGATCTCTTCCAGCCAACCTGTGCTGTGGGACGTTTTGTAAGACATCGGATAGCAAGATTTTAATATATATATAAGAACAATATGTATCTAATTATTAATAAGTAGTTTTATTTTATACTAAATACAATTATAATAATATATACTTAAATACACAAATAATATTTACATACATTGACATTCTACACACATATATATATATATATATATATACACACATACACATACATATATACATACACACATACATACGTACATACATACATATAAACAGTTATGAAATAACAGTTAAATAGTGATCCTTTAGTCGCTTTTTAAATGACGTGACCGACGGACTTTCACGAATATGGCAGGGTAGTTTATTCCACAAGAACGCAGCACGGTATGTAAAAGAATTGTAAAAGAAATTTGTATGCGCAGTAGGAAGTATTAAAGTTTTAGTAACGCATTGGCGTAGAGGACGGGACCTAGAAGGAAGAAGTTTACGACCAATTATAAAAACTATAATATTGTGTGGTCGTCAAAATATACCATTACGTGGCCACAGAGACGATGGCCAGATTTTAAGCACGAACACCGATCATAGTGACGTCTCCTCTGCAGAAGGAAATTTTCGAGCTCTGTTGAAATTTAGAATAGATGCAGGCGACTCAGTTCTCAAACGCCATTTATCATCAACAAGTTCTACAGCGACTTACATAAGCAAAACTGTCCAGAACGAACTTATCGATATTTGTAAAGAACAGATTCAGAAAACTATTTTACAAAACGTGAAAAAAGCTAAGTTTTTCGCTATTATTTTTGACGAAACTACAGATATATCTCATACCGAACAGATGAGTCTATCATTCAGATATTTTAATGATGGATTTATTAAGGAAGATTTTTTATGCTTCTGTGACGCGTATGAAATGCTTCAATTTGAAGAAACAGATACCTCACACGGCACAAAAGAATTACGGTTAACAGGAATCGCATTAGCGAAAATCGTGGAAAATCTTTGCTACAAATTTGATATAGATTTAGCTTTTTGTGTAGGAATAGGAACTGACAGCTGTTCAGTAATGGCATCCGACGCTAAAGGTGCTGTTCAGGAACTATCTAAAAAAGCCATTCACGCAAAACGTTGTCCTTGTAGCAATCATGTTTTAAATAACTCCTTGGCCAAGTCATCAAACGTCGCTTCGTGTAGAAACACAACTGGGACAATGAAAAAAATCGTAGCGTTTGCTAACGCTTCTGCAAAACGCCATAGCGTATTCTCAGAAGAGCTTGATGGTACGGCTATTCAAAGTATATGCGAGACACGATGGGTTGAAAGACACGACGGTCATTTACAATTCCAGGGTGATAATTTGGTTAAAATTTGTAACGCACTGGAGAGAATATCGACATGGCAAGATAATAAAACTTCAAGTGACGCTCACTGTCTCTTACAAACACTACGTAGCTCTGACTTCATTATATCTTCGATATGCCTAAGCGATATTCTAGGTAAGAAAGCAAAACAATACAAATCGATCTATATGTAAGCTTTTATTTCTTTAAAATATATATACCTTTATTTATATTTTAGGAACTACAGTTTCGTTGAGCCGATTCTTGCAAACTACATCGGTTGACATCAAAAGAGCCATCGATGCAGTGAAGGATGTCATGGAAGTATTACGATCGAAACGCCAAAACGCTGAGTCTGTATTCAAGCAATTATTTTCAGAGGCGACAGAGCAAGCAAAAGAGCTGGATGTTATATTAAAATCCCCACGTACAGTTCAAAGACAAACAAACAGGTCCAATTATGAGGCAAAATCGGTGGAAGAGTACTTTCGGAAATCAATCTACATACCTCTATTAGATTCCATAATTAATGATTTGGAGGAGAGATTGTCTCCGGAGGTACTCGACCTATTTCATTTGGGAGTTTTTCTACCAAACCCTAATGTGAGTATCAGGGACTGGGATATCGATAACGAGATAGTGAAAGTGAAAAAAGTGGTCCAGATGTACCGCCTATTCATTAACGATAGTGAGTCAACTGTCATAAATGAATACCGACTCTGGATGACCAAATGGAAAAGAGAATATAAGAACAATTCGGCCATACCAGACTCGGTAGCTCATCTCATTGAAGCATGCGACCAAGATTTGTACCCTAACATAAAAATTTTCTTACAAATACTGGCAACTCTTCCGGTCAGCGTAGCTACCGCAGAGAGATCTTTTTCTACTCTTCGCAGAATAAAATCTTGGTTGCGTGCCTCAATGGCACAGGAAAGATTATCCGGGCTAGCTCTCCTAAATATACACAAAGATGTGAACCTGGATATCGATGACATTATCAACGTTTTCGCAAAAAAGAAACGTAAGCTTGAATTTGTAATTTAAGTAACTACCTAAATAAAGTTATTTAATGTAAAATGTACCCAGCATTTAATTTAATTTGATATTCGTAGAAAATGTAAAAAATAATCAAAATCTCGCCTGGTGGATTTCACTTGCTGATCTCACTTACATTACTTCTGATACAACTATTTACCCAGTCTAGTGACCCGATATTGGCTTACAGGCTACTAGAAAAAAAGAAAAAAAATATAAGATATTGATTGAAATAGGTTTGGATCGAAACTGACTATTTAATTTGAAGAAATCGGGTCCGACTTCCTCCTAAGTTTATATCCATTCCTAAGGCCAAAGTCCTGATGCTCAGAAAAAAGGAAATAATCTAATTCAAAAGTTCATAAACGACTTGCATGATTGTTAATGAGCATGTTCATGCTCCGACTCGTACTTAGCCGATTTTCTAGTAGCTGTGACCACAACCTTTTTTGAGGGCTGGATCCGCGCTTGATCAGGTGTCAATCTGTCAGAGAAACCGGGTGATATTGGCTCAGTTGAAGCATTACTAGTTCTTGTACTTGCAGGAGGGTAAGCTTCAAATAAAGAGTCGCGGTTATTGGAAGGTGCTACTAGAGAAGATGCAGGCGACATATTGAAAAGATAATTATCAGGTAATAGGGATTTTTTTTCCCCAAATCATTAATATATTTTGAAAAAGGCGCAAGTCCATCAAATTTAATTTAGATTTTTGCTGTAATTGCTCATGTTACATCACTAAAAAGTATTAGATATAATGTGTCTCTTTATAGTACAAATATTGAATTATGAACAACAATATACAACCTTGCAAAATTTTTCAGTTGACAGTTTTTGTTGTTCCTGAAAAATTTCTGTAGGGTCTTAAGCTCCTTTCAAAATAACCGATTCAATTAATATAAACCTTTCATACAATACGATTATTGCCGACATCGCATAAATTTAGTATATAAGTAGCAAGTAAGTCTAGATATACGAACATTCTTGTACTAATACTGGAATAAAACTCTGCCGGTTTCCATTAGATAGATAGATAGAACATTTATTATTATAATTTGTTATTTTTTTTAAAACAAACCCCTCAGCCACCACGTGACTGGCGCAGCCGGCTTCACTCTTACGTTGGGTACCGTGTCACTATCGCAAATCGAATCTTCGTAATTGATCACGGAACCAACCTTCATTTCCACGATTCGTCGGGGTGGATGAACCTTAAAAAAATTGTCAAGTGGTTAGCTACGGCACGGAGTAATTACACAAGTAAATTACAAGTGTCCCAGTGTGCCACAGAAGGAACGCAGAGCGCTGCGGGAATGTGAGTAGACTTTTTCACTATCCTTGTTGTATGTTTCGTTAATAAGGATTAGAAAACGCCTTAGGATTTCGAAATATACCTATTGATGTAACTTTCACGAAATTAGCTTATTTTTGATATAAACTTCTTACCAATTTAATTAATAAAATGGCACAACCACAACACCAACCTAACAATACTTTCACCCCATTGCCTTCGGAGGCCTTGAAAATTATACCTTTATTTGGAAGCGATTCTAGGCTCTTGCCCCTATTTATAAAAAAATCAGAGTTCATAATTCGTAAATTTCAAGGCGATGAAATACAGAACGAATATCTATTTCACGCAATCACTAGCCAGTTAACACATTCAGTGCCACCAACCCCTCTTTGCGTTTCTGACGCGATTACCGTGTGCCGCCGACGCAAAGGCGTGCTTTATACAATTTTGTGTTTCCTATAAGCAGTGCCGCTAAACACGTATTTGCGTTCATTGTTTAGAGCAGTGGTTCTTAACCTTTTGTTGATGGCGGACCATGTAACCAAATTTTTATAACATCACGGACCACCGAAAACTTGAGGGGTAATGAGCGGATTGAGGGAAGAGAATACGGAAACTGTTGTATCAGTTGAAATTTTCAGTCATGAACATGTACTCTGATGAAGTTAGGTGCTCATGGACCATTTGAGGTGCCCTCAGGGACCACTAATGGTCCGCGGACCATAGGTTAAGAACCACTGGTTTAGAGATAAGAATGGGACCTACGGGTTAGTCCCATTACGACAATTAGCATTCGTGCTTCTTATTAGAGTATCCGAAACATGTAGCTAATACATAATCATAAAACATGGAAGTAAACATTTTTTTCATTATGTTATTTAATATAAATTACAGTATAAAATATAAAAAGATTGGTTATATTACTATATTTTATTGAAAAACCGGCAAAGTGCGAGTCGGACTCGCGCACGAAGGGTTCCGTACCATTATCTATAAAAACGGCACAAAATCACGTTTGTTCTATGGGAGCCCCCTTAAATATTTATCTTATTCGTTTTTGAGTATTTGTTGTTATAGCGGCAACAGAAATACATCATCTGTGAAAATTTCAACTGTCTAACTATCACGGTTCATGAGATACAGCTTGGTGACAGACGGACAGCGGAGCCTTAGTAATAGGGTTCCTTTTTACCCTTTGGGTACGGAACCCTAAAAACTAACATCCGTTCATGTGAATGTACGGTTATCTCGCCAGAAGGACAGACTTTTGCTAATCCTTACAAACAATATAATATGTAATATTACATAGCAATCGGTTACTTGCGATTTGTACCTATAATGAGTTTCGCTACAAAAAGGAAAGAAAATATGCGCCCAAACTGCAAATGAAACAAAATTTTCTATTTTTTTTTAATTTTTTATTTACATTTATTTCATTTTGAATTCATTAATAATTTACTGGGAGCGCCATGTATAGTCATTTTATACATGGCGCTCCCTCAACTTATCCATACGTTCTTGAACCCTTTGTTGGGTGGCGGCCACCGCCGCCTTCCATCGGCGGTTACTGTCCTCTACTTCTCTACGAGTTAGCACCCGTCGTTCTGTTAGACTTTTTACAGCGGCACGGCTACGTGCTGAGGGGCGATGTCCGCGCAGCAATTTTAAAATGAACCACGTAATGTGGGTCACGAAGAACCCCGCCACGAAATGCGCCGGCACCTGTGGTTCCCCTCTTCTAGGCACCGGCGACACATGTGGCGGGGTTTGCGGTTCAGGTCTACAGCTAAAGCAAAAGATAGGTTTTTATTAAACCGACATATTTGTTTATATGTATACAACATCAGATGGCAAACAAGCTTACGACCCGCCTGATGTAAAGCGGGTATCGTAGCCCATATAAACGCTCGAAACATGAAATTGAGCTCGCGCGTCGCCACCCCCGCTGCTAACTCACCAGCTCCTGATTACCTCACTGACTCACAGGAACAACAATCTTCAAGAGAATTATCTATGTTGTGCCCTAACTTTTTTCAGAACCTTGTTTGTCAGTCAGCAGGGTGTACCACTTGCAGGCAAGGTTGGTTTTGACTTAGGGATGATAATGAACCACTTACAGCACAAAATATTCCAAACGAACCTGACATTGCCTTTTTATACTACGTCGTGTACCAAACAAGCGTACAGCCCGCCTTATTGACATGGCTACTATAGCCATATAAACACTCTCAAATTGAGAGTGTTTATATGGCTATAGTAGGCGCGGCGGCGCGCGAGCGACATTTCATATTGAGAGTCTCAATATGAAAAGTCGCTCGCGCGCCGCCACCCTCTGCCTTACACACTCTCACACAGGAACACAACAATTCTCAAAGGAATACAGTAGAAATTCGATTAACCGGACTAATTGTTCTCGTTAGTCATTCGGATAATCGAAAATCCGGATAATCCAATGTACGACGAAAAGCGCACTTTGCGCATATGTAGTAGGTACACGATATTATGATTATAATAAAATAATAATAAATAAAATCATTTATTTCAGACTAAACATGTTTACAACTAATAATAAACATAAGTCCATAGATAAATACCTTAAAACTACATACATACAAAATATTATGAGATTTCTTATTTACAATAAAGATACAAGAAGCGCGTGGGCCAACTCGCGCGGGGCGCGGCGGGCGGGGTATGACGGTTCCGACAGGTTCGTGCTTGCATAAATTCGACTTGTAGGTACATATAATTGAGTAGTAGTTGGTAAGGCTGCGGTATTTTGTGAGGAGGAGGTACTTCCCTTGTCGAGCAGCTTGTAACTATACTATGCCCTGCCTGCCTCTCTTTCACCAGAACCGCGTTAGTCTATCAGCAGGAAGCACAACGAGCAAGTTGACTTTGGTTAAAAGGTGGTGGTAAGTCACACCCCATAAATTTGTGTAAACTTTAAGAATAGGTAAATAAAATTACCGTGAACACTCGCTCCCGCGCCGTAGCCAGCCACCCCAGCACCGCCAACAGAATCTCATAATCTGCAAAAACAAAAGTTTATGTAGGTACTTATTTTGTAAATTATACTATTTTAACTAGGTGCCTACCATAGAAATTAGTAGGTCTAATGTACCCAGCGAAAAGTACTAGACTTTTCGCTGGGTACAATAAACCTACTAATTAGATAGGTACCTAAAGTAAAACCGATTTCACATTATAATCTACATTTTTATAAGTTACAAAGGAACTAATAGTCTAATAGATAAGCTAAAGACAAGATGTAAAAATTAAAATGCGCAAAGGGTAAGTGCAAAAGTAACAACAGAAAAGACTCGTAGATCTTATCTTATCTTAGAGTGGGTCCAGTGCTGAAGCACCGGTGACACGTCGACCCTCGTGGATCTTTTGTGCTCTCCCAAATCCTTTAGTCACTCTCCCCTGACTGTCTGGAGACATGTTCCATGTACTTCAGTATGCCGCTTATTGGGAAGAGTCTGTAGTCCTCCAGGTCCGGGTACGCCTTTCCTAGGATTTCCATTCGTTTGCCGGCTAGGGCGTCACATTGACACATCAAGTGTTTCATGGACTCGTTAGATCCTTTGCATGTTCTGCACTCTGGGCTGTCAACACGTCTCATTTTGTATAGGTGTCCTTGACAGGCATAATGGCCCGTTAGTGCCCCAAGCATGAGACGCATCCGATTTCTGTCATATTTATATACATGTCTGTACCAATTCATTGTACCTTCGCCAATGGTTTCTTTGGAGTGTAGCATTCCACTCATTTCCTTCCATTCAGCCTGATGCCTAGACTTTGCCCTGTCATTTATAGCCCCAATTACTGTCCCATATGAGAGACCTACAAAGGGTTCAGGTCCCAAAAAGTTTTTGCTTGATCCCTCCCTTGCCAACTCATCAGCCCTCAACGCCTGTGTGTCCTGGAACCCAGACCAACTCCAGCCGATTATTTTTGCCCAATTTATTAAGGGCATCCATACCCGCAAGTGCTAGCCTAGATTCCACCCTGTCAGAGCTCAGGGCCATAAGAGCTGCCTGGCTATCGCTGAGAATGTAGATGTGTCGATTTGCGACCCTATTATCTAGATTCATTTTTGCACAAGCAGTTATGGCATACATTTCAGTTTGAAATACAGTAGCATATTGCCCCATACTCTGACTGTGTTGTATGTCCTTAGAGAAAATGCCCGCTCCTGTACTCTTCTTGAAGACTCGTAGATACATATGTTTAAATTATTTAAAGAGGACTGAGAAAATATAACAATATGAAAGTGATTAATTATACAAAAAAACTAATCCAATGCAATCTATCAAAATCTACCTTAATTCATACTGCAAATAGTATCTTGATCAACTATACTTACTTCGTATTTCGATTTTCGTTCTCGTCTGTAATGTAGTATGGTCAATTGTTTACTAAACAAATATGGCTACCACACCACATGGGCTGCACCACAAGGGAAAGTTCAGTGTTGGCAACAGCTAACCAAAGAAATGCACTAAAATACCTCTCAAATGCACTAAATATTTGTAAAAGTACTATAATTTGGTTTTATTGCGTCACAATATTCGTTTACTCAACCAAGGGTTTTAAATTCAAATTTCGTAAAATGCTAAACGAGTTTTAAGGAAATATAAGTAATTCATTGGTTTATTTCAACACTGTCGTCATTCCTATTTTACATTATGAAACAAGTCATCATTAATGTGTAATTTGTAATGGCAGGCGGCTGTTCTATATGTAATTTCCTTACTAGTGTTGTGCTTAATCGGACACTCTTAGGTGCGCACTGTATTTTTTTTTCTTTTCCACTAAATTTAAATCAGCAGCTTTGTTTCAAATAGCTTGGGAGAAATGGAAGAAGCATCCCTTGACTCGCACACCTGAAAAGACAACCTTTACTGCGTTAATGATTGCCAGTTCGTAATCACTTTTAAAACATGTGATTTAAGTCCAAACTTTGTTTTTAAGATTGTAAACAAGGATTCGTATGTATCCTGTTTTTTGCCAGGTAATAAACAGTAAAAAATTGGCACAATCGAAGTCGTTTCTCTTGTACTGTGAAAGTCAACATGAATTGAAAATAATTGTACAAACGGTTTTGGCACACACTTAAAAGTGCCATCTGCTAGAAACAAGTCTGTTTCTTCAATATAGTCTTTATATTTGGGCGACGCAAAAATATAAAATTTGTTATCGTTGTCGGCTTCAAATAACATAAAATTCTTAGTTATTATATGTGGCAGTTGCACTTCATCTACATGTTTAAAATGTTCACTGTCGATTTGTAAGGCAATTATAAAGGGCATCAATTTTAGAAAGTATGTCAGGTAATTCAAAGGAGTCAGAATCAGTCTCCAGGTCACTATTTGAAGTATTCATGCATTCGTCATATATCTTTGAAATTTGTTTGAACTCCCTCTTGACTCTGTTTCTACATATTTGTAGTCGCTTGTCTACTTTATTTTTATAAATATTAGGGTTACAATGATGTTTGCTCTCCCTCAGCACGTGGTTTCTTTCTTTATTTAATGTTATAGAGCCATTACATATGCTTCTATTAATGCATCTCCAATTTGTGGTTCCATTATTACGATTTGTTACATTCAATGTAAACTGATACCCAGCCCGTAATATTTTGGTTTTTCCTCTTTCTGTTTCTATAAAGTCGAGATCACTAGTATTACATTTGCTACAGAACGCCATAATTACATTTAAAATTACACCAAACACAATAAAATAATTTGCTCTACTTGCATTATCAATTATTACATCAGACTGACACTGACATTGAATTTTATCACTAGCCAGTATAGCTAATGCATAGAAGCGATAAATAACAAATCTCCTTAGATAGAAAACTAATGGCAAATAAATTTACTTACATTTGATCAATCAAGCTTTTGACGAGTGTCTGCAAAATCCATAGGGGAACCTTAGCATCGCAAATTGATTACTACCACTGCGCCACTGAGACTATTAAGGAATTTACCAGTAGGTACTTGATATGTTAAAATCCAATGTGTTTGTTAAGTTTAGGGTTTTGACGAGTTTCTAATTTGACAAATCACGTATTTGACCAGTTAAGATTCTGACGAGTTTCTGATTTGACGAATCACGTATTTGACGAGTTAAGGGTTTGACCAATCAAGCTTTTGACGAGTGTCTGCGAAATCCTCTATTTTACGGACGCTGCATTTACAGAGCGTTTAGCAGCTGTTGACAATATTTTAACTATGCTAAAGAACCCTTATAATAAACTGTATCTTGAATTTTTAGAATTTGCTCTTGAAATATTTAATAAACTAAATAAAAGTCGGAACGCCCACAGATCCATAAACTTCACGTAAATATCTGTGATACATACAAGAGCCTTTTGGATTGCTACATGGATGACTCTTATTTAACGCGCACCGAAATACAAAATATTGAGTACAGTTGTGGTGTGTGAACACCTTTATATTTTATATTAGTATATAAGTCAAAACTTCAATGTATTAAAGGAGAGTAGTAATAAATCCGTTGCAATGAACACATCTTATTATTGACAAATTCCATACCTCATATGGCGACCCTGCCATTTGAGATGCGGCGCGTGCATCTTAGAAATGTGTGCTATAGAACAATTTGAAGTGCGGTGCAAACGAACACTTTCATACAGTGCAAATTTTTATATATCAAAAATAAAATAAAATAAATACTATGGGTTCGTCACAATCCGTCGAGGAAACCGTTGTTGCCCAAAATAGTGCCGGTGGAGGTACAAATAATGCGTCAATCGAGCAGTTAAAATCGCACTTGGACATTACTAATATTTTACTGGCGGTTCTCACCATCGTCGCCTTGGCGTTATTCATATTTGGTGGATAGTATTTGTACAAAAAGTGCAATAAACAATGGATAAGGAAAGAAGTCAATCAGGCGTTCTTGCGGCGAGTCTCGTGGAGGAGGAATCGCGAAAAGGTGATGTGTAACCACG
The DNA here is from genome assembly GCA_937001555.2 of Hypsopygia costalis. Classification (NCBI taxonomy): domain Eukaryota; kingdom Metazoa; phylum Arthropoda; class Insecta; order Lepidoptera; family Pyralidae; genus Hypsopygia; species Hypsopygia costalis. The sequence goes on from OW443355.2 coordinate 6,804,908, forward strand.
ATAGTGTACCATGTGCATAAAATGTGAGTAAAAATTTGTTAAATCAGTGAATTTGCGTGTGAAACCGGTAATCGATTTGCGGAACTATGAACATTTTCAATTATACTTATTTTATAATCCTACTGCCAGCGCGCCCCTAGCGCTTATGTTTACCTATTTAGTTTTAATTAATCTACTCTCTTTTAAAACTCTATTTTAAAAGATTTTTATGAACGATGAAATAAAATTAAAGAATCTTTAATTAAAGCTGGTCCTAGCAGGCGAAGCTCGTCGAAGGCTTGCCAAGAGAAATATTTAGAATCTAATAATATTTATGGCGAATTTAATTGTATATTAAAAGATATTAAGGATAATGTTAAAAATTACAAATCAAAGGATTTAGAGACATTGAATATTTTATCTGATAATATTGAATCATTGTTTTTTAGTATTAAAAAATTGTATGACTCAGAAACTGAAACAATGGAAAAATTTGATTTAAAAACGGCTGTGGCCTTATTGCCGGTCATGAACGGTAAAGAAGAGGTCACAAAACAGCTGATCTCGGCAATAGAAATGTATGACTCTATGATAGGAGACGGTGATAAGAAGTTGCTGATCAATTTTATTCTTAAAACAAGACTCTCTGAGACAGCTACATTAAGGATGTCACAAAGTTATAACAATGTTAAATCATTAGTTGATGATATGAAAAAACATTTACTTGTCAAAAAATCGTTTACGGCCTTGCAACAACAATTATTGCATGCTAGACAAAATCATAGGAGTCTAGATAATTACGGAAAAGAAATAGAATCTTTATTCTCTGAATTGACTATTTCGCAAGCAGATGGCGATAGTAGTAAATTTGATATTTTGAAACCACTGAATGAGCAAATGGCGATTAAAAGGTTCGCCGACGGCCTGCAAAATAGTCATTTAAGAACAGTAATTGCAGCAAGAAATTATAGCACCCTAAAGGACGCTATAAGGGGTGCCAAGGACGAGGAATTATCGTGTATGCCGGATGGTAGCATTATGAACTTTCAAAGAGGGAAGAGTAACAGCCGCTTTTATTCACAGAAATTTACTGGAACTCGCCAGCCGTCTTCGTTTAACAGTTCGAGAGGTCATGGATTTCACGGTCGATTGTACTATAATAATAATAACAATGGAGGACGTGGATACCCTACTCGTGGGCCGCGTGGGTCTCCAACGCGTGGCTATACACCGCGTGGGCATTCTACGCGCGGACAATATTATACGAATCGCGGAAGAGGTTTTAATCGGGATAATATGCAAATACATCATTATCAATCGGTACAGAATACAGAACAGGTAGAGGCTGAAAGTCAAAACATGCCTAATAGTAATAGTTCGGAAGCCCAGTTATTATGTATGTACTGTTACTAATGAAATAATAAATGTTCATAAAGTATTTATATTTATTTACTTGTATGTAATTATAATTTACAATGCGTGAATGCAATGAAATACAGAAAATGTATGGTAACGTAATGGCCGGCAAATCCATAGAGATCAGTTTCTGCGACTCCCAGTAGAGGCGCCACCTCTGCCTACGTTCGGGACTAGTGATGGGTTAACACTCTCCCTCGTTATAAATTATAAGTTCAAGCGGTTGGGCTGTCTCCTGAACCTCGTGCTTCGACGTAGCTCGGCTTCGGATGGTGCAGGTATGTACTCTGGTATAGTCAGTATAATTGTATTAGTAACAGAGGGTTCTGTATTGTCCGGTCTAGTCATTGTTGGTAGCTCTTCAGGCTTCTCAGCTTCAGGGCTATTTGTCACTTGTATAGTTGTCGCATCTTTTTCAGGTATTATTTTTTGTTGTAGGTCCCTCGGGGCTAACCGGTAAGTATCAGGTATCTTAGTGTTACCACTCATGCATGCAGTCTTCACTATTTGATCTACATCTAAATATATAAAAGAAGAAACTGACTGACTGACATATCAACGCACAGCCCAAACCGCTGGGTCTAGAGATTCCAAATTTGGCAGGTAGGTTCCTTATGATGTCTAGGGGTGCACTAAGAAAGGATTTTTCAAAATTCTTCCCCTAGGGGGGTGAAACGGGGGTCCAAAGTTTGTATAAGGAAACAAGATTAGTTGGACTATTTTATCCAAAACTTTGCATGAGTACTTCTGGAGATAAATGAGTAAACACGTGTTTCAGGATTTTTCAAAATTTAACCCCTAAAGGGGTAAAATGGGGTCACAAAGTCTGAAAATCGTCATGGGTATTGTTTCTATGGTTTATCGGGTCTCTGATTACGAAAACAACAACAATTTTATAATCCAACATAGCCGACGTAACATAAAATCACCCCTGTGGGGGTGCGATGGGGTTGAAATATATAAAAGAAAAAACTGAGTGACTGACTGATATATGTCAACGCACAATCCAAACTGCTGGGTCTAGAGATTCCAAATTTTGCACGTAGGTTCCTTATGATGTCTAGGGGTGCACTAAGAAAGGGTTTTCCAAAATTCATCCCCTAAAGGGGTGAAACGGGGGTCCAAAATTTGTATGGGGAAACAAGATTAGTTGGACTATTTTATCCAAAACTTCACACGAGTACTTCTATAGATAATTGAGTAAACATATGTTTCAGAATTTTTCAAAATTCAACCCCTAAAGGGGTAAAATGGGGCGAATAAGTCTGAAAATCATCATGGGTATTGTTTTTATGGTTTATCGGGTCGCTGATTACGAAAACAACAACTAATTTATGATCTAACATAGCCGACGTGACATAAAATCACCCCGGTGGGGACGCGATGGGGTTGAAATATATAAAAGAAGAAACTGAGTGACTGACTGATATATATCAACGCACAATCCAAACTGCTGGGTCTAGAGATTCCAAATTTGGCACGTAGGTTCCTTATGATGTCTAGGGGTGCACTAAGAAAGGGTTTTTCAAAATTCATCCCCTAAGGGGGTGAAACGGGGGTCCAAAATTTGTATAGGGAAACAAGATTAGTTGGACTATTTTATCCGAAACTTTACACGAGTACTTCTATAGATAAATGAGTAAACGTATGTTTCAGGATTTTTCAAAATTCAACCCCTAAAGCGGTAAAACAGGGTGAAATAATCTGAAAATCATCATGGGTATTGTTTATCGGGTCGCTGATTACGAAAACAACATTTATTTTATAATCTATCATAGCCGACACGACATAAAATCACCCCGTGGGGGTGCGATTGGGTTAAAATGTCATAATATCAATATGGTTGTTGATACTATGGTTTTCAGGGACGACAATTACAAATAGCATCGATTTGAAAATATCAACCCCTAATAGGGTAAAGGGGGGTCAAAAAGTCTGAAAATCGTCATGGGTATCGTTTTTATGGTTTATCGGGTCGCTGATTACGAAAACAACAACGATTTTAAAATTCAACGTGGCTAACGTGACCATCATCCTCTATTAAGGTGCGATAAGGTTGAAATGTCTATATATCAATATATTTGTCGTTTTTACGGGTTTTCGGAACACCAATCCATACTAATATTATAAATGCGACAAAATGGCTGTTACCTCTTCACGCTTAAATCGCTGGACCGATTTAGATGAAATTTGGTTCAGAGATACCTTGAGTTCTGGGAAAGGACATACCTAAGATAGTTTTTATCCCAGAAATTACCTATTATTGTTATTTATTACTATATATAACTTAAATTCACTTTCACATTCAAGATAGTGTGATGAAAGTGAATCTAAGCTCTGCGGATTTAGAGTAGTAATGATTTATACATATTCTTATATTTAATTTGTATGACGTTTCTAAGTGCTTTATAAAGTCCAAGGAATAAAGATATTTTGAATTTGAATTTGAATTTATTGTACCCGTACCGTTACCGCCCACGTGACCATCATCTCCTATTGGGGTGCGATGGCGTTGAAATGTCTAAAATGTGGTGAAAAAGTCAAAAAAATATTCATAGGTATTGTTTTTATGGTATATTGGGTCGCTGATTACGAAAAAAACAACTATTTAATAATCCAACATAGCCGACGTGACAACTCTGTAGGGGTGCAATGGGGTTGAAATGTCATAATATCAATATGGGTGTTGATTCTATGTTTTTCTGGCATCGATTTGAAAATACATCTCAAATTTTACCTCTAAGAGGGTGAAACGGAGGTCCAAAGTTTGTATGGGAAAACGAGATTAGTTGGTTTGTATGGGAAATCGAGAATTGTTGGACAATTTTATCCTAAATTTTACACGAGTACTTCTATTGATTAATGAGTAAACATGTGTTTGCCCCGAATGTCACGGGAGCGAAGCTGCGAAAAATATAAACCAACTCCTGAGATTTTTGAAGTCGGTAAAAATTTTTTAAAGTTTGATTTATCCTTTTTAAACTGATGTAATAAGACTTGTGTTATCCTAATAGGTTTTTAAATTTGTATTTGGCGTCAATCAGTGCTTATACGATCGCGGCTGGCGCGGCAGGAGCGGGACAGGTGTAGTAGTTATCGGGAAAGTTCTTGCATTCATATTTAGTACAATTATAGATGCTACATGAACATGGTCGCGTGTTTAATTTTCATGAAATTTTATATACATATTCTTAAAGGTATTAGGAAGGACATAGGATACTTTCAATTAAAAAGAAGTAAACGCGGGCGAAGCCGCGGGTGAAAGCTAGTGTCTTATATGTTTTCTTCCATCAACTTCCACCTCATAATGTAATTTTCCTCTTCTATTAATTATTTTTCCAAATTTCCATTTCTCACTGTCATACATTCTTATCTGTACTTTTTCTCCTCCTTGAAGTTCCTTGTTATAATATTTCTTCATTTCTGCATTTATCTAATTCTGAAGTCCTTTTTACTAGGTCAATCCGGGTTCTATATATTCTCTTAAACATCATTTCAGCTGGACTTAATCCGGTAGTACTGTTAGGTGTTTTTCTATACATCATGAGAAATCTTTGTAGTTTGTCTTGTAAAGATCCTTCTTCATTAAACATTGTCTTTAGTTTACTTTTTACAGTTTGAACGTACCTTTCTGCTTGGCCATTTGTAGAAGGATGAAATGGTGCTGTAAATTTAGCTTGGATTCCATTTTGTTTTAAAAATCTTTGCATTTCTTCTGATTTAAATTGTCGTCCATTGTCAGAAACTTGCGTTATTGGAAGGCCAAATGTTGTGTATATTTTCTTTAGGATGTTAATGGTTGCTGTTGATGTTATAGAATTAGTTGGAATTACTTCTAACCATTTTGTATAGGCATCAACCACATCAACCACAATAAGCCAATATTGGTTCATCAATGGTCCAGCGTAATCAATATGGATACGACTCCATGGTTCTTTTGGGTACTCCCAGCTGTGAACAGGTACCTTTGTAGGATTCTTTTTCATTAAACAACAATTATTGCATTGTTTTACCATATGTTCGATATCTAAGTCGATATTTTTCCACCACACATAACTTCTTGCCAAAGCTTTCATTTTCACAATTCCAGTGTGTGCTGTATGTAGTTCCTGTAATATTTTGGGTTGTAGTATTTTTGGTATTACAATACGTATGCCATAGAAAATGCAGTTATTTTGTAGTGAAAATTCATGTAATGTCTTCATATCTCCTCTTCCTGATTGTATATCAATATATAACTGTTTGAGTTCGGAATCAGTAGCTGTAGCTTCTTTAATTTCTTTTAATGTTACTGGCATTTCTGCAATTTGGTTTAGGTAGAATGCGTCGTCATCAGTATGTATCTCTTCAATTTCATTTTTGGTATTTTGTACTCTTGAAAAATAGTCTGCATTAGCATGTTCTGTAGTTTTCCTTACTCTTATCTCATAGTCGAAACCTGCGAGGAAGTTTGCATAGTGTATCAGTCGTATAGCTGTGGTTGCTGGTGTAGCTTTCTCCGGGTGTAGAATTCTCGCCAATGGTTGATTGTCCACAATGAGTATTATCTTCCTACCATAGCAATATTGGAAAAATTTCTTGAGTCCCCACACTAGTGCTGCGGCTTCCTTATCAAGTTGACTGTAGCCTCTTTCCGCTTTAGTCAGGGATCTTGAAGCGAATGCTATGGGACGCTCGGACTTGTCTGGCATGATGTGAGACAACACAGCTCCGCAGCCTGTAGGTGATGCATCAGTCGCCAAAGTAACTGGTAAGTTTACATGGAACGGTATTAACACTTTCTCCCCACCAATTTCATTTTTCAGTTCTTGAAATGCAGCTTCGCATTCTTTACTCCATGTAAATTTTGTATCTTTTTGTAGTAAGTTATATAATGGATTTAGCTTGGACGCTAAGTTAGGTATGAATTGCTGATAATAGTTTACCATTCCCAGGAATGTACGTAGAGATGACACATCTGTAGGACGTGGTGTATTCTTTATATCCTTTATCTTATCATCAGTAGGGTGTAAACCTTTCTCATTTATTGTATGTCCTAGGTACGTGATTGATTTTTGGAAAAATTGACATTTCTTTTTGTTTAAGTGTAGTCCACATTTCTGTAATTTTTGAAATACTCTCCTTATTCTTTGTAGTAACTGTATATATGTATGACCTTGTAGGGCAATATCGTCAAAGAAACAAGCTGTCCCTTCTATTCCTTGTAAAGTTTGGTCCATATATCGTTGCCAAATGTTAGGTGCAATTTTCACTCCAAACATTAATCTTTGTACTTTGTATGTACCCTTGCAAGTACTTACGGCCTGCATTTCTGCTGTAGCTTCATTGGTTTTCATGTGTAAGTACGCTTGATTTATGTCCAGTGTACAAAAATATTTTCCACCGCTGAGTTTTGAAAATATTTCTTCGATTCGAGGAATTGGATATTTATCATTTTCCAGGTTTTTATTTAAAGTTACTCTATAATCGGCACACAGCCGCACTTTTCCATTTTGCTTCATGACAGGGACTATTGGTGTTCCCCACTGTGAGTAAGTAACTTTTTGTAATATTCCTTCTTTTTCTAATCTGTCGATCTCTGCTCCTACTTGGTCTTTTAGTGCAAACGGTACTGGACGTGGCTTCAAAAATACTGGAACTGCATCCTCTTGTAATTTAAATGCTGCTTGGTAATCTTTGATTTCTCCAATTTCTTCAGAAAATAGCTCTTTGTATTCTTCTATCAATTTTTGTAATTTTTCTTTGAATTCTTTTTCTGTAATATCCTTCTCTTCTTTATTTATAGAATTTATATCAAATTGTAAGTTTAGTTTCCTTATCCATTCTCTTCCCATTACTGGATCTACTTTCCTGTCTATTACAAATATTCTTCCTTCAATTTCTGTATTTTTGTATTTAATATTAACATTACAGGTACCCAATGGTTGTATTATTTCTCCTGTGTATGTACGTAGCTTAACTAATGTATCTTTTAATTTCAGGTTATTGAAGTGTTCATTGTAGTACTGCAGAGAGCAAGTTGTTACTGCTGCGCCTGTATCCAACTCCAAGGTAAGTGATTTTCCATTTATTTGTAATTTAATATTGAACTTCTCATTTCTTTGTATGCTATTTACTTGGAATATCTCGTATATTTCCTGTTCATCATCATTGTTCATCTGGTTTACTATGTCAAGTTGTTTCTGATCTTTGAAACATACTGATTGTACATGTCCTTTTGTATTGCACTTCTTGCAGTATAATTTGTTTTTCAGTCTGCATTGCGTTGCTGTATGATTATTTTTTCCGCATCGGAAACAAGTTAAAGACGTTGCTTTTTTATTCTTGTATGTATTATTTGTATTGTATGTAAATTTCTTATATGTATTGGAATATTTTCTATTTGTATTCTGTTCACTGATGTTCTTATTCTTTGATTTTATCGATATTTTATTTATTTTTGTTTGAAACTCTGGCTCCATTTCTTTTGTTTCTGATTTTGAGGTCTCTATAGCTAATGCAATTTTTATTAAATCATCAAATTTGGTCATAGAAGATTCTTGTAAGAGCCTTTCTTTTATTTCAGTGTTTCGGAGTCCTCGGATAAATTGTACTCGCAGATGTGTTTCAAATGTACTATATTTGCAATTGTTGCAATTAAAGTTGCATTTTCCACCAATTTCTTTTAATCCAGCCACATAATTGGCAATGCTTTCGAATTCGTGTTGTTGTCTGAGGCAAAATTTATGCTGTTGAGCAACTTCACCAGGCTCGGGGGCAATGTGATTTCTTAACAATAGTACTAGGTCTTCGTGTGATTTTGTTTCCGGTGATACTGGTGCTGTAATGTTTTTAAGCACTTGGTAGTATTTCGGGCCAATGCAATTTAGAAAAATTTGTACCTTGACTGTAGCACTGGTAACTCCTTTTAACGTGATGTAATTTTCAAGTCTTTGTAAGTATGATGAAAATGACTCATTATTTTCGTCGTATGGTTGCAATGTAATGCCGCTAACCTCTTTATCCTTGCTTTGTAAAGCCTTTGTAAGTTGTACTTGCTGTAATTGCATATTTTGCATCGTTTCCATCATTTGGGCCAAAACTTGTCCTAATTGTTTCTCCATTGTTATGTAGTATTTGAAACTGTAAATGAATGGAAAAGGAAGGCGTGAAGCGGGTGATCATCACAGGTAATGGAACCCTTGGAACAAAGGAAAAAGGTTGTATAGGAACGCGTGCGAATTTTTTACTAATGGCGTCACTTCACTTTTCATAGCACTTTTCATCGTAATCCACAGTTCTCGTCGCCAACTATTATGTATGTACTGTTACTAATGAAATAATAAATGTTCATAAAGTATTTATATTTATTTACTTGTATGTAATTATAATTTACAATGCGTGAATGCAATGAAATACAGAAAATGTATGGTAACGTAATGGCCGGCAAATCCATAGAGATCAGTTTCTGCGACTCCCAGTAGAGGCGCCACCTCTGCCTACGTTCGGGACTAGTGATGGGCTAATACCAGTTAAATCAGTTTTTTCGTGCCTAACAATAATTCTATTTGTCATTATAATAATTATAACTCAGTTCAGTTATATCTCAATGATACAAATTATACTTGGTTGGTAGATACGGGCGCATCACTCAGTGCAATCAAATATGATACGCTGATAAAGCATAACATTCCATTCCGTAATGAGCGTGTAAGAATATACGGAGTGTGTGGAGAACTTTACTCAGAAGGTTTTGTTTATCTAACTTTAACTTTTATGGGAAAGGAATTTCAAAACAAGTTTTATGTCTTTAAGAACCTATGTTGTGTGAGTGATGGAATATTAGGTCAAGATTTTTTAAGTAAATATAAAAGTATTTTAAACTTTGAGCTAAATACTTTACAGTTAAATTATTATGATGAGTCAGTTATTTTACCTTTGTTGATGGGAAAAAGTGGCAGTAACAATTATTTAATTATTCCGCCCCGTTCAGAGTCGATTCATTACGTATCAGTAGGAGCAAAAAATGATTGCGTAGTATATCCTAAACAGCTATGCGAGGGAGTTTTCGTAGCTGGAATGATATCTAGGCCGGATAAGGGCGTAATACCGATACAAATATTGAACACACGTGAAGATGAAGTACGGTTAAGCTATTTTAGCCCAGATTTAGGACAATTAAGCGATTACAATTTATTAACATTTCAACATGAAACTAACAACGCTAGTCGAGTACGAAAACTTTTTTCGGAACTTGATTTGAGTCAACTAAATAAAGAAGAACAAATAGAAATAGAAAAAATATGTGCTAAATTTAGTGATATATTTCTTTTAGAGGGTGATAGGCTGACAACCACGAATATTTGCGAACAAAATATTTATTTGAAACCAAATTCGACACCCGCTTATACCAAACAATATCGTTTACCTAAAACGCAATTAGGAGAAATTAAAAAGCAAATAAATAAAATGATTGAAGACGATATCATTGAGGAGACCATCAGTGACTGGTCTAGCCCTATTCTTCTAGTTCCCAAAAAATCTGGAAAAGGCGAAAAAGAGTTTAGGCTTGTGGTAGACTATAGGAAATTAAATAATAAAATTTCTGATGACCGATTTCCCTTACCGAATATTGTTGAAATACTTGATTCACTTTCAGGTGCAGTTTATTTTAGCCACCTAGATCTTCAGTCGAGCTATTATCAAGTAAAATTAACTGAAGAAAGTAGAAAATGTACTGCTTTCACATTTGATAAACAATATCAAATGAAGCGCCTACCTATGGGGTTAAAAATTAGCCCGAGTGCCTTTTCAAGAGTAATGACAGTTGCACTTTCAGGTCTTAATTACGACAAGTGTTTCATATACCTAGATGACCTAATAATTTTCGGCATAAACTTAGATAATCACAATAAAAACCTAATAGACGTATTTTCTAGGCTCAGAAAAGTAAATTTAAAACTTAACCCGCGAAAATGCCATTTTCTGAAAAAAGAAATTTTATATTTAGGACATACGGTTACGGCTGATGGTATTAAACCGGATCCGGATAAAATCAAAGCAATTAAAGAATATCCAGTCCCAAAATCTGCTGACGAAGTCGAGCGATTTATGGCTTTTTCAAATTATTATCGACGTTTCATACCAAATTTTGCAGAGAAAGTAATTGCATTGAATAATTTATGTAGGAAAAACGTACCATTTATATGGACGGATGTCAAAAATCATTTTTAATCTTAAAGCAATCACTCATGAGCCCGCCCTTATTGCAGTTTCCCAATTTTTCATCGGAATTTCGACTTTATACGGACGCGTCTGGGAAATCAATCGGTTCTATATTATGTAATAGTGACAATAGGCCCGTTGCATACGCGAGTCGTAGCTTAAATAAAGCTGAGGTTAATTATCCTACTATCGAAAAAGAGTTACTGGCAATAGTATGGTCAATTAATTATTTTCGACCTTACTTATATGGCACAAAATTTAAAATATTTACAGATCATCGTCCATTGATTTATCTTTTTAATATGAGCAACCCATCTAGCCGCTTGACGAAGTTTAGGTTGAAATTGGAGGAATATGACTTTGAAATAAATTATATGAAAGGCAGAGATAACGTAGCTGCAGATGCGTTATCCAGAGTGATTCTGACGTCAGATGAGTTGAAAGGAATGAGAGAAAATATTGTGAATGTTATGACTAGAAAGCAGTATAAAAATAGTGAAAATCCAATAGATAACTCTTCTACTAGCGTTTCTAGCGATATACGGACTGATCACCCGAATATTGTGGAAATGTTAAGTAAGCCAAAGAAATCAGTCGATTTGTATTTATCGATAAGGAGGCAATGAAAAGTGTGAGGAATGAATGCAATGAGAGAAGTGATACCTTGTTTACTTTCTGTGATAAGGATTTGATAATATATACAAGTCCCGATTCCCGATCATGTTTGACGCGAGACGTTTTCGTGAGGGGTCTGGCAGATTTTTGTAAAGAAAAAAATATAGAAGAGATATATATCGTGAAAGATAATAATAATATGAAATACATACAATGGTTGTATGATATAATAAATAAAAATAAAATGTGGTCCGGGCCACGAGTTTGTTTATTAAATGGAAGACAAAGAATAATGAATGATGACGATAAAAAAGTAATTTTAAACGACTTTCATATTTTGCCGACTAGCGGCCATGCCGGCATAAGACGAATGACCAATAATATAAAGCGCTATTATTTTTGGTCAAAAATGGACAAGGATATAAATAACTTTGTATCGAAGTGCAGCAAGTGTCAAAAACAAAAACACTCTGCCGCCTTAAAGGAACCGATGACTGTTACGACAACGGCTCAATCGGCCTTTGATAAATTATACTTAGATATAGTTGGGCCCATAGATAGAGATTATTATAATAAGGCATATATCTTAACAATACAATGCGAACTTACAAAATATATAGAAGCGTATCCATTAGAAGATAAGAGTAGTATTAGCGTAGCAAAAGCTTTTGTAGAAAACTTTATACTTAGGTATGGCATACCTCGTGCTATAGCGTCAGATAGAGGTACCGAGTTCATATCTTCAACTATGAAAGACGTCTGTAAGTTGTTAAATATCGATCACCTGACAGCAACCGCTTATCACCACGAATCGATAGGATCTTTAGAAAATACACATAAGCATTTAAATGCATACTTGCGTATACAAACAGATAATGAACCCAGGACGTGGAGCACGTGGCTACCATTCTGGTGTTTCAGCTATAATACTAGTGTGCATACATCTACTAAATTTTCTCCATTCGAGCTTGTATTTGGAAAGAAATGTAATCTGCCTTCTAATTTACGTAAACAAGCCGAGCCTTTGTATAATTGTGAAGATTATGCACCATGTTTAAAATATAGACTTCAAAAAACACAACAACAAGCACGAGAGAATTTATTATTGTCAAAACAAAATAGGAAAGAAAAATATGATATAAATGTAACTACACGTATCTATAGACCTAATGATTTAATTTTAGTAAAAAATGAAATTGGAAATAAATTGCAAGAAATATATAATGGTCCGTATGTTGTATTAGAAGATATGTCACCAAATGTAAAAATAATAAAATTGACATTGTTCATAAAAACAGGACCAAACCATATAAAATGTAACCTAATAATAATTAATTTACTTTATTTTATTTTTATGTATACTTAATTATGAATGTAATCAAAATTTGTTTACCTTTTAAAATTATGTACTTATGTAAGTAAAGGAAAAAAAAATATTAATCTAAGTAATTATATATATTTTTTTTTCAATCGCTGTGGAGGTGTGGTGTGTGAACACCTTTATATTTTATATTATTATATAAGTCAAAACTTCAATGTATTAAAGGAGAGTAGTAATAAATCCGTTGCAATGAACACATCTTATTATTGACAAATTCCATACCTCATACAGTAATCCTCGCCATTTCAAACCTATAGAAGATATTTATCTTGGAGCAAAAGTGGCCATGTCCTTCGTGCGTGGATCAAGTGGGGAACTTAGTCTGAATGGTATAAAAGAATTTATATAGAAGGCGCAAAGCAAATCAAAGCGCGCTACAAATTCGGAGGCAATGTTGCAGAAAAATTAAATTTTCTATGTCCAGACATTGTGAAGTCGCGCAAAATGCAATCCATTGTTGATGTGGCTCGTTTGTTTCCAAACATTATAGAACCACAAAGTATTCCCGATCTAGACATGGAGTGGCGAGTTCTAAGGAACAATACAGAGCTGCTTTCTAATGATGGCGATGATTTAGAACAATTCTGGAAAAACATAATTACGGCTAAAAACCCAAATGATGGAGATGTTCTTTTTCCAAATTTAATACGCTTCGTTTCTGGTGTACTATGTTTGCCACATTCCAGTGCGGCGGTCGAAAGCATTTTTTCCGCCATCAATTTAAATAAAACCAAGCAAAGAAATAAACTAAATACAGATACTTTGACTGGAATATTGTTTTCTAAACAGTTATTGGGTGAATCTCCTTGTTTTGAATTAAAAATAGACCAAAATATGTTAGCAAAAATGAATAAAAATATGTACCAATAAGTATATGTACCTACTAATAAATAAGTTTTTTTATTTTTTTTGTTGTTTGTTTTGTTTTTGCGTATACGAAATTTGTACGGATTTTGACACTGATATACGGAATTCGTACGGTGTTTTCGTAATATCAGCATACGGAATTTATACGGATTTCCAGAGCAGTAAATACAGATTTTCTTGTGCATCTGGCAACATTGCATAGCGGTCGGTGGACGAACCGCTGCCGCCGCCCGCTACGTTTTTCGTACTCGGTCCTTTTTGATTCCGTAACGTAAATATAGCGCACGGAACAAACTATAATATTGTAATAATGCCGGCTACACGACAACGTAGATACTGCAGTGTTTATGGCTGCCTAAACTCAAAACTGACAAAACCAACATTATCATTTTTTCGATATCTTATTGATGCTGAAAGGTGAGCCGCTAAATACGTATTTGCGTTCATTCTTTAGAGATAAGAATGGGACCTACGGGTTAGTCCCATTACGACAATTAGCATTCGTGCTTCTTATTAGAGTATCCGAAACATGTACCTAATACATAATCATAAAACATGGAAGTAAACATTTTTTTCATTATGTTATTTAATATAAATTACAGTATCTATCTATATAAAAATCAATGCCACTTTTCGTTGTAATTTTATAACTCAAGAACGGGCTCACCTATCCAAACCAAATGTTTAGGGTTTATTCGGACTATTTAGTAGATGGTTTATGTGAAGTTTGCACAAAATCGGTAGAGCGGTTCTTCATTTATCAGATTTTTTGTAACAAATGAATTCAATAAATGGCGGATCATTTTGTTAATGGGGATTTTGCTGTCAAATTGAAACTTTTTTCAGATGGGGATTGTGCTGTCAAATTGAAACTTTTTTCAGTGTTGACAGAACAAGCATGTTGTTATGTCATTCATTCGGTCATTTCATTTTGGACGTGCTTCGACTTTATGTTGCCTGTTCCAGAGTCGGTACCGCCAGCCGTTTGTTTATTCATGCTCAAAATGGAAAAACAAAAAATATTGTTTATCCAAATGTTTTGGATTAAGTTTTAAAATAGCTAGCAATTAATAAAATATTATTTGTTTGAATAAATGAATTTGGTGTTCCGATTTTTTATTTTTATTATTTCACTTTATACGTAGCGAAGCACGTACCGGGCCGCTAGTAAAATATAAAAAGATTGGTTATTTTACTATATTTTAATGAAAAACCGGCCAAAATACCATAATCTATAAAAACGGCAAAAAATCATGTCTCGTTATATATTTTAATGAAATACTATATTTTAATGAAAAACCGGCCAAAATACCATAATCTATAAAAACGGCAAAAAATCATGTCTCGTTGTATTATAAGGATTAACTATTTATTTTATTTTTAAAACTGAATATGTATATAACTAATTATTCTGTAAATAATTTAAGCGTCTACCTGTCGTCATTATCAATATTGAGCAAAAATGAAGTCCCCTTAAAAATATATTTTATTCTATTTTTTAGTATTTGTTGTTATAGCGGCAACAAAAATACATCATCAGTGAAAATTTCAACTGTAACTATCATGGTTCATGAGATACAGCCTGGTGACAGACAGACGGACGGACGGACGAACGGCCGGACGGAAAGCGGAGCCTCAGTAATAGGGTCCGTTTTACCCTTTGGGCACGGAACCCTAAAAACTAACATCCGTTCATGTGAATGTACGGTTATCTCGCCAGAAGGACAGACTTGCTAATCCTTACAATATAGTATGTAATATTTCATACCAATCGTTACTTACGATTTGTACCTATAATGAGTTTCGCTACAAAAAGGATAGAAAATATGCACCCAAACTGCCAATGAAACAAAATTTTCTATTTACATTATATTTACATTATTTATATTACAACGTTTTGTTTTTTTTTTATTTTCATTTATTTACATTTAATTCATATATAACTCATTTATAATTTACTGGAAGCGCCATGTATAGTCATTTTATACATGGCGCTCCCTCAACTTATCCATGCGTTCTTCAACCCTACGTTGGGTGGCGGCCACCGCCGCCTTCCATCGGCGGTTACTGTCCTCTAATTCTCGTTGAGTTAGGACCCGTCGTTCTGATAAATAAAAACTTTTCACAGCGGCACGGCTACGTGCTGAGGGGCGATGTCCGGCAAGCAATTTTAAAATGACCCACGTAATGTGGGTCACGAATAACCCCGCCACGAAATGCGCCGGCACCTGTGGTTCCCCTCTTCTAGGCACCGGCGACACATGTTTTGTTTTGCGGTTCAGGTCTACAGCTAAAACAACAACAAAAGATAGGTTTTTATTAAACCGACATATTTGTTTGTATGTATAAATCAAACACGCGTCGAGGAGACAGAGCGAATGAAACTTTATTTCATAGATACACTTATAGCCAACCCTACAATATACAAAGTGTTACCAGCATCTAATTTTGATAAACAACTAACACCCCCACTTATCAAAATGAGCTGTTAACTGTAACATGAATTTTCACAAATCTAAATTAAACATTATATACATCCTGTATACCCAACAACTGCATAAAATAGTAATGCTTGACAGTTCCCAAGCCTTTGGTAAACAGGTCTGCTGGCATTTCAGCTGTTTCCAAATATCTTAGTTCTACGACTCTATTAATAACACATTCTTTACAAAAATGGTAGCGTATATCTATATGCTTGGTTCTCTTATTAAAATTATTATTTGAAGACAGCTTAATTGCACCCTGATTATCATTATACAAAGTTATGGTATATGACTCATCAATTATTTCTTTCAACAAATTAATCAAATAAATAGCTTCTCTACAAGCTTCCGCTACACCCATGTATTCCGCTTCTGTGCTTGAGAGAGCAACTGTTTTTTGTTTTCTTGCCTCCCATGAAACACAACTTCCAGCCAACATGAAACATAGACCTGTATAAGACCTTCTATCTACAATATTGTTTCCCCAATCTGAATCGACATACCCTTCTAATTTTGAATTGGGTTGTTTCCAATGTTTAAAAATTGTACAAATAAATTAACAATATCGTAAAATACACAAAACTATAAAGATCTGCAAACTTTCATTCTAATATCTTCAGTCAGACTTTTTTTAGCGTCGATCAAAGTTTGGCGGGAAAGTCCATTTTAAAAGTATGAAATTATTAAAAAATAATATTTCCATTGGAGAAGCAATAAAAAATGCTATAACTTTTATTATGATACTAATCACATAAACGTAATATTTAACATAGCTGTCGTACAAATTTCTGATTTGATGCATACAAAATACAGATCTGTGACGTCATAATTCAGTAGTCTTTTGTATGGAGCGTTTTGGGGCAGTCTAAAAATTGTGATTTTCAAATTACCATATCTCGAGAGATTTTTGTGCTATCGAAGTAATTCTTTCACCTATGGTTATATTATGGAGACGTCCCTACATATCAAACAGAAAAAAATGTTAGTCAAATACCCAATTGCCACTTCTAGTATATTTTAATCCAAAGTGTTTAGTTTTCTTAAGATATTTTAAAATTCGTTTAGCATAAGCCCAAGTTTCTGAACTATAGCAATTATTAAACTGACTTAAAAAATTAACAGAAAATGCTATGTCGGGTCTGGTCAAAACGGCCAAATACATTAACCCACCAATAAGTTGCTGATAAGGTAATTGACTTTCACACTTATTATTTCCTGAGTCAATATTCAATTTAGTCTCTAAAGGTGTATCTGCAATCTTACAATCTGACATATTGAATCTATTTAACAATTGATTAATATAACTTTCTTGACTTAATGTGACAGTACCATTATTTTTATCAACATTAACAGTCATTCCTAAACAATTTTTAACCTGTCCTAAATCCTTTATTTTAAATCTTGAAGCCTTCCTTTATTTTAAATCTTGAATTTTTCAAGTTATCACATTCAATACTATCATTACTGAAAACAAAAAAAATCATCTACATACAAAGTTACTATGGTACTTTTACCATCCTTAATTCTAGTATATAAACATGGTTCCAATTTTGAGCGTTTATATTCAATACTAACAAGACATTCATCAATTTTCTTATACCAAGCCCTTGAGGATTGCTTGAGTCCATAAATGGCTCTATTCAATTTAAGAACTTTATTACTGCTTTTAGCATCTAATAAGCATTCTGGTGGATGCATATAAATCGACTCCTCAAGATCTCCATTCAAGAAAGCTGTAATGACATCCAGATGTGTAATGTATAAACCAAGTTTAACAGATAATGCAAACAATAACCTCAAAGTTGAATGACTAACCACAGGCGAAAAAGTATTTGAGTAGTCCACATTTTTCTTCTGCATGTAGCCCTTGGCCACTAAACGAGCACGGTAACGAACACTATTATTATTGTTCAGCTTCTTACGCAGTACCCACTTACACTTCACTACACACTTATTGTCTTTTGGCATATCCACTAACTCCCATGCCTTATTATCCTGAAAACACTGAAGTTCTTCCTTCACCGCTAATAACCATTGTTCCTTTTCACTCCCTTGTAATGCTTCTTCTAGAGATAGTCCACTAGCATCATCAATCGCTTCCTCAGGAAAACATTTATTTGCCATTTCATAACAATACTAACTAAATTTATGGACTCTGTCTGAAATAAAAATTTATTATTATTATAGCGTTCTGGCTTCTTTCTGTTTCTACTGAATCTGATATGCGGTTCTGTCTCATAAGCATCTTCATATTCATATTCACTAGGAGCAAATGAGCTGTCAGAGCCATCTGATGTTTCTTCAACTAGTGTATCCTCATCTTTGGTTACTTCTGAACACATGGTATCCTCATCAGTTGATTGAATGTCCCCCACTGAATGTGAATTTTCTACATGTTCGGTAACAGGTAAAGAAATCTCTGGATTTTTCTCAACTTCCATGATGATTACATCTCTGCTGGTAGTCACACGCTTTGTTCTAGGGTTATATATTCGGTAACCTTTGATATCGTCTGGGTAACCTACAAGTACCTGCTTCTCAGATTTTCTGTCCCATTTCTGACGCTTTTCCTTAGCCATGTGAACCATAACAATTATACCTAATATTCGCAGGTGACTTATATCAGGTTTACGATCTGTCCATATTTCATAAGGGGTCTTGTCATTTAAAGCAGGAAGTACAGTACGATTTTGTAAATAAACTGCTGTATTTGTTGCCTCTGCCCAAAATTATTTTCCCATATTCGCATCAAATAATAAGCATCTGGCTTTTTCTACAATTGTGCGATTATTGCGTTCCGATAAACCATTGTGCTCAGGAGTATATGGGTTACTTCTTTGGTGAATGATACCTTCCTTTTTAAGATATGAGCTGAATTCTTTGTTACAATACTTACAACCATTATCGCTCCTCAATATCTTTATTTTCTTATTTGTTTGCTTCTCAACTTTTGCTTTAAATTCTATAAAACATCTAAGTGCTTCATTTTTATGTTTAATGAAATACACAAATATCATACGACTATAATCATCTATGAATAGAATGAAATACCTGGAACCTGCAAGTGATTCTTGCTCCATAGGCCCACAAATATCTGTGTGAACTAAATGAAGTAATCCCTTGCTTCTTGAGCCTTGATTTGTGAATGGCAGACGACACTGTTTACCCTCACAACAGATTGTGCATGATGCCTTATCAAATTCAACTATCCCTTTGAAATTCATTCCTTCAACAGCATCTGACATTTTATTTAGGTATTTACTATTAACATGACCAAGTCTGCGATGCCAAGTATTGCCTGATGTAGTCAAATTAGCCACTATACTATCAGGTACTCTTAACTTATACACTCCATTGTTTAACACAGCTGTAGCCACCAATTCATTATTTCTGTTGAATACTTCACAGCCATCTGTCATAAACTGAACTTTATTTCCGGATTTTATTAACTGGCTCACTGACAATAAGTTGGTTGTCAATTCTGGAACAAATAATACATCCTTGACTGGAATTTCATATTCACATTGATCAGTTTGTGTTACAATGGTTACATCGCCGGAACATAATACCTGCAGTTTCTCACCACTAGCGACGCATATATCTTTCATTTTGTAATAGTTAGCATTCTCAATCCACTGTTCGTTAGCTACCAAGTGCATACTCGCGCCAGAGTCAATGTACCAGTCACACTTATTAAATTTTTGACTTAAAAACACTGCACTGAATGCATTCGTGTGTTTACGATGTGATTCTTTTGAATTAATATTGTTGTTATCATTATTCGGGCACTGATTCTTGTAATGTCCAGGTTGTTTACATCGATAACATTTGATGTTACTTTTGTTGACATTGACGTTTTGTTTCATTTGATTTTGACATCTCTGCGCTCTGAACATAGACACATTACTTTTCTTATGTTGCCATTTCTGCGTACCGCTTGCGAGTGCACTGCCAACTTCAAGTGATTGACCACTTCCGCTTACTTCCGTTTCCATGTCCATGAGTTTTGTTTTAATGGCATCCGTTCTGATTTGTATGCTCGAATGCTCGATTGCCATTATCATAGGCATGAATTTTTCTGACAATCCAGCTAGCATTAGGCACCCAATCCACTCATCAGTTATGCAAAATCCTGTCCCGCTCAACTTTTGTCCAGTCTCGACTATCTGCGTTACGTACGACTGCATAGAAATACAATTTTCTAGGCGTATTGAGATCAAATTGCGTAATAGAGATATTCTTCTACTGAATCCTGAATCGTCAAATAATGCCTTTAACTTGTTCCATAATTCCAACGTGGTAGTCACGTTTTTTATATGTACGTACAACGCACTATCTATAGTCATTATCAATTTCGCCTTGGTTTTCGCGTCATCTGCGGCTGTTAGCTTCTCAGTTGCTGGCTTGATGCAATGCAGCATATCCTCCAGGATTAGAAAGTTCTCCGCGGCGAATACCCACTCGTTGTAATTTTCCCGGCCTTTCAATTTGGGCACGTTTATTAAATAGGTCGATGCCATTCTTGGAATCCTGATGTTGTGAATTAATGTTCGTGTATTCATAGAGTTTATTATTTTAATGTCTTTGGTTTAGATTGTTTATGCACCTGTCTCTGTTATGTCTATTACTGACTTCTGAATTCTCGAATCCTACGTATCACTGTAATATTGGCAATGGACGCAAATAATGTAATAGTTGTAAGCATCGTAAGCATTTGATTGGAAACAAAATAGAACCAGATAAAACTAAGTGTGTTTTATTTAGCAATCGGTGGATGATACAATATTCACCACAAGTGGCGACCGTGTGGAAGTTTTGTTTGCAACTGAATAAAGATTGCATCATCATTCAATATTCATCATGGCGGAATTACTTACAGCTAACCGAGAAAGGCAACAGGTACGCAGATTGTTCAATCGAACCGCGATTTCTTTGGAAAAAAAATTACGAGAAGAAAAAGAAGATTTCGGTGCGGTGGAAATCGACTACATGTATCTACAAGAAAAGATGAGCCGCTTGAGTACATTAGATGAAATGGTGCAAACAGATTATTTAAATATGGAGGAGTTTAACGAAGAAATGCTTACACAGGAAGTCGATGAAGCTGACCAATTTTTGAGCAGATTCATTAAGATTAAACAAAAATATTACGAACTTAAGCCAAAAGAGGAACCTAACCAGGAGAAAATAAGAACAGTGATATCAGAAGAAAAAAGAAATTTTAAATTACCCCGAATCGAAATCCAAAAGTACGACGACGACCCAAAGAAATGGATCCAGTTTTGGGGTCAGTTCAAGAAAATTCACGAATATAAGAACATTAATGAAGAAGATAAGTTCCAGTATCTTTTGCAGTGCCTAAAGGAAGATGCGCGTGCACTGGTGGAGAGCTTCCCCCCGTGTGCTGAGAACTACAAGAAGGCGGTGAAACAGTTGACAAGCAGATACGGCCGAGAAGAAATGCTGGTAGAAGTGTACATTCGTGAATTACTAGGTATGGTGCTTTCCCAAGCACGGGGTGAGCTAATATTGGATTTGAGATCATTGTATGATAGAATAAGTACCTATTTACATGCATTAGAAACATTAGGTGTAACAAAAGATAGGTATGATGCAATGTTATTTCCTTTAATAGAATCGGCAATGCCGGAACAGATTTTAAATACTTGGAGTAGGTCACAGCTTCGTGATAAACAACAGCAGGGCCCAGAACGGTTGGCACAACTATTAAAATTCTTATGTAATGAAGTAGAAGCGGAGGAAAGGATTAGGCTAGCCAGGTCCGACTTTAATATTAATCAGGTTCCCAATATAGTGTCCCGCAGCCGTGGAACAGACATTCACCCGACAGCAGCGTGCCTTACAACTAAAATGACAAAAGAAAAAGGTAAGGAACATTGTTATTTTTGTGATAGGGATAATCATACGGTGAGTGAATGCGGTAAAGAGGGAGAATTAAACTTAGAAGAAAAAAAAGAATTAATTAAAAAAAAAGGTGGTTGCTACATATGTTTGAAGATAGGTCACATGGCAAAACAATGCAAATCGTTTTTAAAATGCCTAGTATGTAAAAGAAGGCATTTGGTTGTCTTGTGTCCAGAATTACATAAACCTCAAGAAAAAGAAGCAACAAAAACGACTAATAAAAATGTAACTTTGTGTCAAAACACACTAACCACTCTGTTACAGACATTAGTGGCAGTAATAGAACACAAGGGTAAGAAGAAAAAGGTAAGAATTCTACTTGATAGCGGATCTCAAAGGACATACATAAAGAAGAGTTTAGCTGAAGAACTTAATTTGAAGGTAATAGGTCAAGAAGAATTTGGGCATACTCTGTTTGGAGGAGTGGAAATGAAACTAGAAGTGCACAATAAATGTGAAGTAAAAGTAAGTGCACTTGATAACTCCTTTTATTTAAATATAACAGCCCATGCTCTAAACAATACTAACTGTGGTTATTTGCTTAAGGTGGAAAGTAAGGATATTATACAGAAACTTAAGAACTTAAATGTTCATCTATCAGATATACAGAATGACACAAGGGATATTGGTTTATTGATAGGCTCTGATTATATGGGTTCAATACTAACAGATACTATGATTCATGTTGAAAATAATTTATGTGCCATGAAAACTAGACTGGGGTGGACGCTACAAGGACCTACTACAAGCACTAATAGCTCTACGGTACTTCAAACCTGTTTCTCAGAAACAAATAATATATCAGACTTGTGGAAAATTGAGCTCTTAGGAATTAAGGATCCACAAGAAAATAGAGATCAGGAAGAAAAATTAAAATGTTTTAATAATAATATTTGAGAGACCACTGAGGGCAGATATGAAGTAAAACTATTGTGGAAGGAAGATGTACCAGATTTGAAGTCAAATTATAAACAAGCATTTAAGAGGCTGCAAACAACGTCAAAGAAGCTTGAACGAACAGGAGAACTGCAGACATATGATGAGGTGTTCCAAGAATGGAAAGAACAAGGGATTATTGAAGAGGTCAAAGATGATGACACAAATGAAGGCCACTATCTCCCTCACCAACCAGTAATTAAGATGTCTAGTATGACCACCAAGGTTCGACCTGTATTTGACGCTTCAGCAAAAGATCTGAATGGATGGTCACTGAACGACTGCATTGATAAAGGCATAAATTTAATAGAATTAATTCCAAAGTTACTGATCTTATTTAGAAAGGGCGCTTATGGAATTACGTCAGACATAAAGAAAGCGTTCCTAAATATTTCTGTAAAGGAATAGAACAGAAATTATTTCAAATTCCTTTGGTGGAAGGATATTAAACTGTGCAAGGAAGTTATAACATATCGGCATAGAAGAGTGGTATTTGGTGTGACATGTAGTCCTTTCATTTTGGCTGCTATAATAAACTACCATTTAAATAAAAGCCCAGATAACTACAAGGAAACCGCACAGAAGTTAAAGGAATCATTTTATGTAGACAACTGTATTACAAGTGTTGATGATGAAACCCAAATGAAGAAATTTATTTCAGAGTCTAAAGAACTGGTGCTAAAAGGCAAATTTGACTTGCGAGGTTGGGTAACAGCTCCTAAAAGAATAGACGACACTATTACAGTTCCAGTTTTGGGTATGTTATGGAATACTATTCAAGATGATTTACAGTGCAGTGTTAATGTGAAGAAAGAAATCACAGACAGGATTACTCAACAAGTATTTGACCCACTTGGATTGGTCTCTCCTGTTACATTAATATTAGCTTATTACACAGAAGGCTTGGATGAGCAACACAGGATGGGATCAACAAATTCCAGAAGAATTAGAGAAGGAATTCAATGAATGGTTAGAAACACTACATTATATAAACCAGTGTCGATTTCCCAGACGTTTAACGAATTGGCCTATCGAAGGATGTGACACGAGCGTTCATGTCATGTGCGACGCAAGCGAGCGCGCATACGCAGGTTGTATATTTTTACGTACTCGACACGGTAAAGATGTTTGTGTTCAATTAATATTAGCGAAAAGCAGAGTAGCACCCACAAAGAGAAAAATTACTTTACCGAGGCTAGAGTTAATGGGCGCTTTAATAACTTCAAGACTGTTTACAGAAGTTATAAATTCAGGGCTGCTGGCTCACTGTAAGAACTACGAAGTTTTCTGTTGAACGGACTCAGCTGTCGTGCTGGCGTGGCTGAAAAGACAAAAATCATGGAAACCTTTCGTAACTAACAGAGTAGCAGAGATCTGTAAGAACACTAAAAAAGAAGATTGGTACCACTTACATGGTATTGATAATCCTGCAGACCTACCATCACGTGGTTGTAATGCAAAGACATTTTTTGAGAAGCGTTGGTGGATGGGCCCACAATGGCTGTATATGGAAGCAGAATATTGGCCGAAATCAAACTTATCAAACCTAGAAGTAGACGAAGAAATAATAAGCAGTGAACAAATAAAGAACGCATCAGTCAATATAGAATTAAATACAGAGAGTTTTAGTAGAAGATTGTTACACTTTAGTCAGTACAGTAAAATAGTACGGCTGGTGGCTAGACTATTAAGAATGAGCCCCCGGATCAGACAAACTCACAATACCAAGAATGAACATATAGGATATAATAAATACAAAAATGCTGAACAAGTTTTGATAAGATTGCTACAGAAAGAAAGCTTCACAAATAAAAAAGATTTACCAAAAAAGTTAAGTACAATAATAGATAAAGATGGTATAATGAGGGTAAAGACGAGGTTAGACTTGAGTAACGAAACTAAAGATTTTATTTGTCCTATAATTTTACCCGGAAGGAACGAAATAGTGCAACGATTAGTCTCGCAACGACATTTGAAACTGAATCATGCAGGTACTCAAACTATGATGACAGATTTAAGAAATACTTATTGGATATTGAATATAAGACGTCTGGCCAAGAAGATTGTATTGCAGTGCATCATTTGTAAAAGATTCAAATGTAAAATTTATGGCGTTCCAGAAGCTCCACTGCCTACAGACCGAACAGAAGGCGTGGCAGTATTCTAAGTCACCGGAATAGATCTGGCAGGGCCTTTATATTTACTGGATAAACAGAAATGTTGGATCGTGCTGTTTACATGCGCGACATATAGAGCTATACACCTAGAACTAGTGGAATCACTATCAACCGCTAGCTTTATTATGGCTCTAAGAAGGTTTATAGCAAGAAGAGGAAGAGTAAATATAATTTACACAGACAATGGAACAAATTTCCAAGGAACATCAAATTTACTAAAGAACATTGACTGGACTGTAATTGAAACTACCACTGCTGCACAAGCAATTCAGTGGAAGTTCATACCACCAGGATCTCCGTGGTGGTGGGAGAGATAAGTTCGGGTGGTTAAAGAAATGTTAAGAAGAATTTTAGGAAAATCATCTGTTAATTGGATAGAACTGTCCACTATATTATGCGACTGTGAAGCTATAATAAACAGCAGACCATTGACTTATCTAGCGACAGGTGATGACTCATTAAGATCACTTACGCCACAGATGTTCCTACATGGTTTAACTGGTAGTGAAACTCCGGATTTAGATCAGATTGATGCTGAAAATTTGGGACTACGCTACCGTTACTTACAAAAGTTAAGACAAGATTTTAGACAACGATTCAAAAGTGAGTATTTATCCCTACTTTCAAGTAAAAATTATAGAAATAATATCAAAGAGCCACAAGTAGGAGACATTGTGTTGATAGAGGTGAATATGAGTAGACTGCACTGGCCTTTAGGTGTCGTAAAAGAAGTATATAATGGCAGTGATGGTTATACGCGTGTTGCCAAGGTTCGGACAGCAACTGGGGAAAAGGTAAGAGCTTGTCAAAAATTATTCCCTTTAGAGTTATCTGCTGCATCTTTGGAAGAAGGGCAACCATTTGCGAAAGGTAAGATTGGCCTCAATAAGGAGTCAGGGCCGAATCCAAATCCAAACCATACAGAGTCGGATTCAGAACCTGTTACCAGCGAAGAGGAGACTAAATCTGGTACTCAACAAGACGCCTGGTTATACACTGACCCTCTAGTAGGTAATATTAACCCTCTCGCAACTAGACGAGGTCGTGTTGTAAAAATACCACATAGATATTTAATTTAATTCAGGTTGTTTTGCTTGTGTCAATCGTTCTGTGTCCAAAAAGGTAGCCAGTGTTTGTTTATTATTTTTTATTGTCAACAAACTTACTATCCTTAGCCTAATTAGGTCAGATTTTTAGGATTTCTTTTTAGCAACCACATACATGCATACCTAGATATTTAGAATTTCAAAGTATAACTGAATGTTTAATGTTAATTCATGTTTAATAACATTTATTACTATTTTTCTGTGCTGAGGGAGGATGTTGTGAATTAATGTTCGTGTATTCATAGAGTTTATTATTTTAATGTCTTTGGTTTAGATCGTTTATGCGCCTGTCTCTGTTATGTCTATTACTGACTTCCGAATTCTCGGTTCCTACGTATCACTAATATTGGCAATGGACGCAAATAATGTAATAGTTGTAAGCATCGTAAGCATTTGATTGGAAACAAAATAGAACCAGATAAAACTAAGTGTGTTTTATTTAGCAATCGGTGGATGATACAATATTCACCACACTTCTATTGCTAATACTGAATAACACGCAACTTATACAACTTTTCGCGAAATTTACAAATTTTACTTTTTTAATAAGGGAGCTGGGGCTGGGCCCATAACCTATAAATCAAACACGCGTCGAGGAGACAGAGCGAATGAAACTTTATTTCATAGATACACTTATAGCCAACCGTACAATATACAAAGTGTTACCAGCATCTAATTTTGATAAACAACTAACAGTATGTTTATACTACATCAGATGGCAAACAAGCTTACGACCCGCCTGATGTAAAGCGGGTATCGTAGCCCATATAAACGCTCGAAACATGAAATTGAGCTCGCGCGTCGCCACCCCCGCTGCTAACTCACCAGCTCCTGATTACCTCACTGACTCACAGGAACAACAATCTTCAAGACAATTATCTATGTTGTGCCCTAACTTTTTTCAGAACCTTGTTAGTCAATCAGCAGGGTGTACCACTTGCAGGCAAGGTTAGTTTTGGCTTAGGGATGATAATGATTGTTCGGGGTGTAAGTGGTTCATCAACATCTTTGAACCAAAGCCAACTTCACCTGCACGCGGTGCACCCTGCTGACTGACAAACGAAGCTCTGGCGAAAAGAGAGGTGGGGAGCGTAATTGTAAGCTACCCGACTGGGGAATGTACCTCCACCTCACAGAATACCGCAGCCAAATAACGGTTCCCTTGAGGGCTGTTGTGTTCCTGCGAGTGAGTGAGGTCACCAGAAAGGAAGGAGATGCTGCGATGGCAGCGGGGGTGGCGGCGCGCGAGCAATATTTTAAGTTGCAAGCGTTAATATGGCTACGGTTACCGCTTCACATCAGGCGGGCCGTATGCTTGTCTGCCACCCGACGTAGTATAAAAAAAAAATGAACCACTTACAGCACAAAATATTCCGAACGAACCTGACATTGCCTTTTTATACTACGTCGTGTACCAAACAAGCGTACAGCCCGCCTTATTGACATGGCTACTATAGCCATATAAACACTCTCAATATGAAATGTCGCTCGCGCGCCGCCGCCCTCTGCCTTACACACTCTCACACAGGAACACAACAATTCTCAAAGGAATACAGTAGAAATTCGATTAACCGGACTAATTTTTTCGTTAGTCATTCGGATAATCGAAAATCCGGATAATCCAAAGTACGACGAATAGCGCACTTTGCGCATATGTAGTAGGTACACGATATTATGATTATGAGATTTCTTATTTACAATAAAGATACAAGAAGCGCGTGGACCAGCGATCGCGGGGCGCGGCGGGCGGGGTATGACGGTTCCGACAGGTTCGTGCTTGCATAAATTCGACTTGTAGGTACATATAATTGAGGGCCGGATAATCGAGTTTCTATTGTAGTTGGTAAGGCTGCGGTATTTTGTGAGGAGGAGGTACTTCCCCTGTCGAGCAGCTTGTAACTATAATATGCCCTGCCTCTCTTTCACCAGAACCGCGTTAGTCTATCAGCAGGAAGCACAACGAGCAAGTTGACTTTGGTTAAAAGGTGGTGGTAAGTCACACCCCATAAATTTGTGTAAACCTTAAGAATAGGTAAATAAAATTACCGTGAACACTCGCTCCCGCGCCGTAGCCAGCCACCCCAGCACCGCCCAGAATCTCATAATCTGCAAAAACAAAAGTTTATGTAGGTACTTATTTTGTAAATTATACTATTTTAACTAGGTGCCTACCATAGAAATTAGTAGGTTTATTGTACCCAGCGAAAAGACTTTTCGCTGGGTACAATAAACCTAGTAATTAGATAGGTACCTAAAGTAAAACCGATTTCACATTATAATCTACATTTCTATAAGTTACAAAGGAACTAATAGTCTAATAGATAAGCAAAAGACAAGATGTAAAAATTCAAATGCACAAAGGGTAAGTGCAAAAGTAACAACAGAAAAGACTCTTAGATACATATGTTTAAATTATTTACAAAGGACCGAGAAAATATAACAATATGAAAGTGATTAATTACACAAAAAAAATATTGGTTGCCTGTAAAGTCGGTATACGGGCGAAAGTTTTACGTGACAACGACTTTGAGTGGTAAAATGTTTTCGAGTGGAAGGGATGCATGCCTTTCACTTTTTATGTCTGTCTCTCTCGCTCTTAGAAGGGACACGCGTCCACGACACGCCTACAATGAGAGCGAGTGAAAGGCACGCGCCTTTCACTCGCTCTCATTGTAAGCGCATAACGTGACCCAGTTTCTTGAAGTGTCACCCGGCTAACCAATTTATAAGACGTTGTCACGTCAAAACTAATCCAATGCAATCTATCAAAATCTACCTTATCATACTGCAAATAGTAAATGATCAACTATACTTATTTCGTATTTCGAAAATTTTTCCTTTACGATGCGATTGCCGTTATGCGATGACACGTGTGCTACTTTTTGTTTACTAAACAAATATGGCTACCACACCACATGGGCTGCACCACAATGGAAAGTTCAGTGTTGGCAACAGCTAACCAAAGAAATGCACTAAAATACCTCTCAAATGCACTAAATATTTGTAAAAGTACTATAATTTGGTTTTATTGCGTCACAATATTCGTTTACTCAACCAAGGGTTTTAAATTCAAATTTCGTAAAATGCTAAACGAGTTTTAAGGAAATATAAGTAATTCATTGGTTTATTTGAACACTGTCGTCATTCCTATTTTACATTATGAAACAAGTCATCATTAATGTGTAATTTGTAATGGCAGGCGGCTGTTCTATATGTAATTTCCTTACTAGTGTTGTGCTTAATCGGACACTCTTAGGTGCGCACTGTATTTTTTTTTCTTTTCCACTAAATTTAAATCAGCAGCTTTGTTTCAAATAGACTCGCACACCTGAAAAGACAACCTTTACTGCGTTAATGATTGCCAGTTCGTAATCACTTTTAAAACATGTGATTTAAGTCCAAACTTTGTTTTTAAGATTGTAAACAAGGATTCGTATGTATCCTGTTTTTTGCCAGGTAATAAACAGTAAAAAATTGGCACAATCGAAGTCGTTTCTCTTGTACTGTAAAAGTCAACATGAATTGAAAATAATTGTACAAACGGTTTTGGCACACACTTAAAAGTGCCATCTGCTAGAAACAAGTCTGTTTCTTCAATATAGTCTTTATATTTGGGCGACGCAAAAATATAAAACTTGTTATCGTTGTCGGCTTTAAATAACATAAAATTCTTAGTTATTATATGTGGCAGTTGCACTTCATCTACATGTTTAAAATGTTCACTGTCGATTTGTAAGGCAATTGTAAAGGGCATCAATTTTAGAAAGTATGTCAGGTAATTCAAAGGAGTCAGAATCAGTCTCCAGGTCACTATTTGAAGTATTCATGCATTCGTCATATATCTTTGAAATTTGTTTGAACTCCCTCTTGACTCTGTTTCTACATATTTGTAGTCGCTTGTCTACTTTATTTTTATAAATATTAGGGTTACAATGATGTTTGCTCTCCCTCAGCACGTGGTTTCTTTCTTTATTCAATGTTATAGAGCCATTACATATGCTTCTATTAATGCATCTCCAATTTGTGGTTCCATTATTACGATTTGTAACATTCAATGTAAACTGATACCCAGCCCGTAATATTTTGGTTTTTCCTCTTTCTGTTTCTATAAAGTCGAGATCACTAGTATTACATTTGCTACAGAACGCCATAATTACATTTAAAATTACACCAAACACAATAAAATAATTTGCTCTACTTGCATTATCAATTATTACATCAGACTGACACTGACATTGAATTTTATCACTAGCCAGTATAGCTAATGCATAGAAGCGATAAATAACAAATCTCCTTAGATAGAAAACTAAAATGGCAAATAAATTTACTTACATTTGATCAATCAAGCTTTTGACGAGTGTCTGCAAAATCCATAGGGGAACCTTAGCATCGCAAATTGATTACTACCACCGCCACTGAGACTCTTAAGGAATTTACCAGTAGGTACTTGATATGTTAAAATCCAATGTGTTTGTTAAGTTTAGGGTTTTGACGAGTTTCTAATTTGACAAATCACGTATTTGACCAGTTAAGGTTCTGACGAGTTTCTGATTTGACGAATCACGTATTTGACGAGTTAAGGGTTTGACCAATCAAGCTTTTGACGAGTGTCTGCGAAATTCTCTATTTTACGGACGCTATAGGGGGAGTGATTAACACATTTTAACTGGTAAATGTTATTTATTCTATTAACACATGGGATATTAATGTTAACAACTGTTCACGCGACAAAATATAAGACGCTCGCGGCCGTGCCGGCGCGTGGCTGCGCATACGTGCGTGGGTCTCTCACTGTCCGCACTCGACGACTAACTTAACTTGGAGAGCGGCGCGCGCCGCGAACCTCGACTCGCGAGTGCATGAAGCGGGGCATGCGCGCAATACTCTAGTTAGAGCGAGAGACCCGAGCACTGATGCGAGCGGAACGCCGAAACGGCTGCGGCGAGGGAGCGATGCGACTGATGCGAGAGGTTATGCTGGGTTGTCGGCTACTACTCGCTATAGCCTCCCCCTCCAAGTCACAAGTACGACCCGACTGTGACTTGGGTGGTCGACCACGGCGGCGCTGGTGCACAATTGCCTCGGACGTACCTACATAGCGAGTCAGAGCGCTGGCATGGTATTTACCTTTGACAAAACCATTACTATCAACAACAACGAAGGATGTCGGACTAATAACCTGCGAGACACGATACGGACCCTCCCTTCTCGGAGCAAACTTGCTGGTGAAGCCCTTGGACGCATTGCTCGCCATATGGGTCTCCACAAGGACCAGGTCTCCCTCTGCATAAGGGGAAAAGTCTCGACGACGTTGATCGCCACTGTTCTTGCGAAGATCCTGTTGATCTTCAACTCTCCTCGTAACGTCATGTAGGACGCGCGCAAACTTCTTCAAGTACGGAGTTATTTGGGGCACAAAATTCTGTTCTGAAACTATGGCACGAAGATCGGTATGTACTGTCATGGGCGAACGCAACTCCCGAGCAAAAGTTATGTAGGCGGCAGTATGACCAGTTCCTTGATTATAGGCGCTGTTAAGCGCAAAACGCACCATCGGGAGAACCGTCGGCCATTTGCGGTGTTCTGGTCCCACCAGAATGCCGAAATGCTGTTTCAACTCGCGGTTCTTTCGTTCTGCAGGATTGGCTTCGGGATGGTACACAGGAATCAGGGACTGATGCACTCCGAGTACAAACATGGCCTTCTGTATTACTGCGGAAATAAACTGGCTTCCGTTGTCGGAAATGATTCGGCGCGGCAACCCATATCTCAGGAAAACCTCTTCAAGAAGAACCTTTACACACGATTCCGCAGTGGCATCGCAGAGTGCAAAAAGCTCCACCCACCGACTTGTGGTGTCTTCTATTAACAGAATCCCCTTCTCACCATTGTCGCCTTCAGGTAATGGTCCGAATAGGTCCATTGCTAGCACCTCGAAGCGCTGCTGAGGCACTGGGGTCTGAAGGAGACCTGCTGGCTTTAAGTTGGTGGCTTTATACTTCTGACACAGGTCACAACGCTTAATATACTGAGCCACGTAACTCCTCATTTTCTTAAAATAGTATCTTTCCTTGATCTTCCTCAAGGTCCGCTCCAAACCTAAGTGTCCAGCTGTAGGCGCGTCGTGAAGCTCTTTCATGAGCTCTGCCTTAAGAGACTCTGGAACCACTAACTGAGGTTCTTCGGATTCTGTATCCGGATCAGAACGGTACAATACGCCTTGTGAAAGATAATAACCTCTATCTGTCCAGCTCACAGCTGCTTGATATTACTATTTTCAAAATCCTCTAAAATTTTATTTACTTCAGGATCGTTCAGTTGAGCTTCTCGAATATCTTGAGGACTTCGTTGGGGCAAATCGACGACTACCGGGCAAATACTGCAGGGACTTGAACCTTGTTCTTCAGTATTCGTGTCAACTGGGCGGCTAAGAGTATCCGCGACCACATTTACTCTACCCGGTGTATATTCGATGTCGAGGTCGTATGACTGTATCTTCATCGCCCAACGAGCCAAACGACCACTAGGCGTTTTCAACGATAGTAACCACCTGAGTGGTTGGTGGTCGGTGGCGACACGGATTTGGGCTCCCTCCAGATATCCGCGGAACTTGTCCAAGGCCCACACCACCGCCAACGCTTCCCTTTCCGTCGTAGTATAATTACGTTCAGCACCCGTTAACAATCTGCTGGCGTATTCAATGGGCTGCTCAAGCGTTGGATCGGCACCTTGCTCCAATCGCGTAGGCACTAGCGTCTGTGCGCAGAACGAAGGGTTGTTCGAAGTCTGGCTGTCGCAAAACTGGACTGGTGGTGAGTTTTTGCTTCAACTCCTCGAAAGCCTGGAGCTCAGGCTCTCCCCATTTCCAGGGCATATTCTTCCTGGTGAGATTCGTCAGGGGTCGGGCAATTTCGGAGAACTGGGGAATAAACTTTCGAAACCATGCACAGGTCTGGAGAAAGGTCTTTAACTGCTTCAGGTTCGTGGGAGACGCCATATCTACCACGGCTTGGACCTTCTTGGGATCCGGTTCTATACCCTCGGTGGTGATAACATGACCCAGATAAGTTACCCTCTCTCTGGCGAATACGCACTTAGCCCTGTTGGCCTTTAGGCTAAACTGACGCAGACGATCGAACACCTGCTTCAGATCATTAAGATGGCTGTCTAAATTATCTGAAATGACCAGAATATCATCTAGATACGCGACTACTGTTATATCCTTTAAACCAGAACGAAAACGGTCCATTAGTCGTTGAAAAGTCGAAGGTGAGTTCTTCAACCCAAAAGGCATGCGTCTAAATTGGAAAGTACCGAACGGCGAAACAAACGCAGTCTTGTCCTCAGGAAGTACCTGGACTTGCCAGTAACCCGATTTTAGGTCTACGGTTGACATGACACAGTTCGACTTGGTAGAAAATAAAATGTCGTCAATTATAGGCAACGGGTATTTGTCCGTACGCGTCACTGCATTTAATTTCCTATAATCGACGCAGAAACGCATCTCACCATTCTTCTTTGGGACTATAACGACTGGAGAAGCCCACTCGGACTCAGCCTCTTCGATAATCTCTTCTTCCAGCATCTTATCTATCTCCTTCCGGATAATCTCTTTCTTCGCTGGAGAAACCCGATAAGGTGGGTTACCTATTGGCGCAGCGTCTCCGGTATCGATACGATGAACAGCGAACGTGGTAGCTACTCCCCCTGGAGTGAAAATGTCCTCGTGGACATTCAGTAAGTTGGACAGACGTTCTCGTTCGTCCGAACTGAGCTGGGATCCCTCGTCCTCACGAAGACCCACAGACGAACAAGCAAGTGGCTGTAGCGGGCTATTCTCAAAAAGAATCGGCTGAGGTGTCATATTGTGCCTCAGGGACCACACACCACGATCAAAATCCAATACCATACCAGCGTCCTGAATGAAATTCATACCTAATAAACTTTCAGTAGCATTTGGTAACAAAATAAAACTAACCGGTAGCGCTACCTCTCGCACGGTTACATTAACGTGCGCTATTTCAACATTTTGCGCAAAGCATCGCCCATCTGCATATTTTAATACAGTTGATGTACATTGAAATGGATGACCGTTCTTAACTAAATGACGTCTTAAACTAACACTCCCTATGCAATGCTTAGCACCAGTGTCAATTAAAACTTGGCCCGTTTCACCATATATATCTACACTAAGCACAGGGCGCACTCGTGAATCTAGACCATCACTAGTCGCGGACACTGACTGAAACGCGTTTACGATCGATACGCCAAGCTTCTTCTCTTTGCACGTCGGACAGTTCGAGCGAATGACGCCAGGTGCACCGCACCCGAAACAGGTAACCGAAGGCTCCGCGGTTGACTCTCAATCGAACTGTCATTGAGACTCTTCTTCTGTTTGGCCAGTCGCTGACAGACTTCTTTCGAGTGGCCATACTGCTTACAGTAAGCACACTGAGGCCGGCCTTTCCTCATAGACGGCTCACTCTGTGATTGGGAAGATGAAGACGATTGCGGAGGGCGTCGGCGGTTTACGCTCGACGCTGGTTCGCGAATGACCTTCATCAAAAATGTCCTCGACCCGCCGTGCTTCTGCTAGCAATTCCGCAAACGTATGGAAAGCGGAACGCGGAACCTTCTCACGAATACCGGTGCAGCAACCCGTAGGTCATATCTAGCTGTACTACATCAGTCAGGGAAAATTGGGGCAGCTGTGCAAATAGTGCCCGAACATGACACACAAACAAATCTGTGAGCTCGTCTACTCTTTGTTCACGCTCGAAGATTTTCCTATAAATTTTATGAGGTGGCAACCGTGGCCCGAATGTCTGTTTTATAGATTCTATAGCAGCTTGCCACGTAGGGGTGGTATCTTTCACTCCTTGCCACCATGTAGCGGCCAACCCCGTTAACAGCATGGAGAGACCCCGAAGCGCATTATGGTCGTCCACGCTGACACACTCCTTAAAAGTCTCAATAGCGTCGACAAAGGCCTCGACGTTGCTAGACTTCTCGCCATCAAAACGCGCCGTACACTTGGCGAAATTGCCAGAAGAAGAAGGTACAGGAGTACTTACAGGATTGCTGCTACTTAGCCTGTTTATCAGGAACAATAGTTGGTCGGTGGTCATCGCGATGGGAGCCGCTGCGACACTCGCAGCTGGCTGCGGGTCGACCCGGTCCTCCAGCGCAGCGTCAATGCCAGCACTAGGCTTAGACGGGGGCGCAGGCGCTGTTTGGGGTGGCGCCACGTCCACAGACGGGGCGCAAACAGACGCCGGACACGCGGCACGCGATCTCGTTAACACCATTATCGCTAAAGTTTACAGTTCACAATAACACCGATTATAACACTTATACAAACCGTTCAAAGTTCAGTTATACCTACCATTTTCGAAACACTACAAACTAAACAAAAGTTAGTCGTTATAACAGTTTGTTTATAAACGAAGTAGGTAAGTATTT
Source organism: Hypsopygia costalis (assembly GCA_937001555.2). NCBI lineage: Eukaryota > Metazoa > Arthropoda > Insecta > Lepidoptera > Pyralidae > Hypsopygia > Hypsopygia costalis. The sequence goes on from OW443355.2 coordinate 6,840,459, forward strand.
ACAACAAAGAATCAAATGTACAAAGTTCGCGGCACAAAACTGACACCCACTTAGGTACTCTAGGTTTTACCTGAGAACATAAATACCTAAGCGCACAGTTCGCGATACACAACAGTGTCTATACGCAAGTAAATAACGACAGTACCTATAACAGAGAGATTATGTACATAAACTGTTCACCATTCGCGGCACAAAACTGCAACACAAACACTAGGTACTTTAGGTTTTCACCTAAGCAACGATACCTAAGTTAACAGTTCACAAACGACGTCTACCAAACAGTAAGTATAAGAGTCACACACAGTTCGTTATAGTTACGTTTTTGAGTCACAAGTCCGAGATAAATAGGTACCTTTGCCTTATTTATCTACACCGTACGTATAACAACACTCACAAGTACACGATTTCTCGTTACAAACAGTATTTACAGTCAAATAGTCAATCACTACTACCACTATTCAGTTTTCAAACAGGTATATACTTGCACACTAAAGTTCTAGAACGATTTCGTTGCTTCACGTTAGGCCGCCACTTATAGGGGGAGTGATTAACACATTTTAACTGGTAAATGTTATTTATTCTATTAACACATGGGATATTAATGTTAACAACTGTTCACGCGACAAAATATAAGACGCTCGCGGCCGTGCCGGCGCGTGGCTGCGCATACGTGCGTGGGTCTCTCACTGTCCGCACTCGACGACTAACTTAACTTGGAGAGCGGCGCGCGCCGCGAACCTCGACTCGCGAGTGCATGAGGCGGCGCATGCGCGCAATACTCTAGTTAGAGCGAGAGACCCGAGCACTGATGCGAGCGGAACGCCGAAACGGCTGCGGCGAGGGAGCGATGCGACTGATGCGAGAGGTTATGCTGGGTTGTCGGCTACTACTCGCTATAACGCTGCATTTACAGAGCGTTTAGCAGCTGTTGACAATATTTTAACTATGCTAAAGAACCCTTATAATAAACTGTATCTTGAATTTTTAGAATTTGCTCTTGAAATATTAAATAAACTAAATAAAATAATGCAGTCGGAACGCCCACAGATCCATAAACTTCACGTAAATATCTGTGATACATACAAGAGCCTTTTGGATTGCTACATGGATGACTCTTATTTAACCGGCACCGAAATACAAAATATTGAGTACAGTAATCCTCGCCATTTCAAACCTATAGAGGATATTTATCTTGGAGCAAAAGTGGCCATGTCCCTCGTGCGTGGATCAAGTGGGGAACTTAGTCTGAATGGTATAAAAGAATTTAAACTGCGCTGCCTAGACTTTTATATAGAAGGCGCAAAGCAAATCAAAGCGCGCTACAAATTCGGAGGCAATGTTGCAGAAAAATTAAATTTTCTATGTCCAGACATTGTGAAGTCGCGCAAAATGCAATCCATTGTTGATGTGGCTCGTTTGTTTCCAAACATTATAGAACCACAAAGTATTCCCGATCTAGACATGGAGTGGCGAGTTCTAAGGAACAATACAGAGCTGCTTTCTAATGATGGCGATGATTTAGAACAATTCAGAAAAACATAATTACGGCTAAAAACCCAAATGATGGAGATGTTCTTTTTCCAAATTTAATACGCTTCGTTTCTGGTGTACTATGTTTGCCACATGCCAGTGCGGCGGTCGAAAGGATTTTTTCCGCCATCAATTTAAATAAAACCAAGCAGAGAAATAAACTAAATACAGATACTTTGACTGGAATATTGTTTTCTAAACAGTTATTGGGTGAATCTCCTTGTTTTGAATTAAAAATAGACCAAAATATGTTAGCAAAAATGAATAAAAATATGTACCAATAAGTATATGTACCTACTAATAAATAAGTTTTTTTTACTTTTCTTTGTTGTTTGTTTTTCTTTTGCGTATACGAAATTTGTACGGATTTTGACACTGATATACGGAATTCGTACGGTGTTTTCATAATATCAGCATACGGAATTTATACGGATTTCCAGAGCAGTAAATACAGATTTTCTTGTGCATCTGGCAACATTGCATAGCGGTTGGTGGACGAACCGCTGCCGCCGCCCGCTACGTTTTTCGTACTCGGTCCTTTTTGATTCCGTAACGTAAATATAGCACACGGAACAAACTATAATATTGTAATAATGGCGGCTACACGACAACGTAGATACTGCAGTGTTTATGGCTGCCTAAACTCAACACTGACAAAACCAACATTATCATTTTTCCGATTTCTTATTGATGCTGAAAGGTGGAATTAACACATTCAGTGCCACCAACCCCTCTTTGCGTTTTCGACGTGATTACCGTGTGCCGCCGACGCAAAGGCGTGCTTCATACAATTTTGTGTTTCCTATAAGCGGCATTGCTAAATACGTATTTGCGTTCATTGTTTAGAGATAAGAGTGGGACCTACGGGTTAGTCCCATTACGACAATTAGCATTCATGCTTCTTATTAGAGTATCTGAAACATGTACCTAATACATAATCATAAAACATGGAAGTAAACATTTTTTTCATTATGTTATCACTACATAGTATAAAACAAAGTCGCTTTCTCTGTCCCTATGTCCCCATGTATGCTTAAATCTTTGAAACTACGCAACGGATTATGATGCGGTTTTTTTTAATAGATAGAGTGATTCAACTGGAAAGTTTATATGTATAATATATGCATAACATAGTAGAAAAACACTGATAATTTAGAGGTTTCTAATGTGATGTCGTAAATAAACACATTTTTTTGCTCTTTCATTGCAAACGCTGGCTGAACCCAACGAGATAGATCAAAATAATGTAGTACAGTATTGTTCACCTTAAAATGGTCTACAAAAAAGTTCGCGATGGTATATGTCTATCTCTTAGTGGTAACACACAATAACCGTTATTTTATCCTTTGCTTTTTACAAGAAATAATGCCTTATTTACGAAGCGATTTTAAGCAATACAGAATTAATCCTTATCCAATTAAGTACCTTAAATACATTGCGCATTTAATATAGATCAATATGGCCCTTCACAGCATGTAATTTAAATGAATAGTTTAGAAGATATTACACATTTAAAATGCAGGGACATAACGGCTGTGGCGGTACCGGCCGCGGAGCCGGCGACGTGTGCTTATAACTGGGGACGGACTGGATAGGACAAAGCGCAAAGACCTTCTGTAGTACATTTAGTATCAGCATTGCACCCGTGCGAAGCCGGGGCGGGTCGCTAGTTTAATATAAATTACAGTATAAAATATAAAAAGATTGGTTATTTTACTATATTTTAATGAAAAACCGGCCAAAATACCATTATCTATAAAAACGGCAAAAAATCATGTCTCGTTGTATTATAAGGATTAACTATTTTTTTTATTTTTAAAACGGAATATGTATATAACTAATTATTGTGTAAATAATTCAAGCGTCACCTGTCGTCATTATCAATATTGAGCAAATATGAAGTCTCCTTAAAAAAATATTTTATTCTATTTTTTAGTATTTGTTGTTATAGCGGCAACAAAAATACATCATCGGTGAAAATTTCAACTGTAACTATCAAGGTTCATAAGATACAGCCTGGTGACAGACAGACGGACGGACGGATGGACGAACGGCTGGACGGAAAGCGGAGCCTCAGTAATAGAACCCTAAAAACTAACATCCGTTCATGTGAATGTACGGTTATCTCGCCAGAAGGACAGACTTTTGCAAATCCTTACAATGTAGTATGTAATATTTCATAGCAATCGGTTACTTACGATTTGTACCTATAATGAGTTTCGCTACAAAAAGGATAGAAAATATGCACCCAAACTGCAAATGAAACAAAATTTTCTAATTTTTTTTTTTTTTTTTTTTTACATTTATTTCATTTTGAATACATTAATAATTTACTGGGAGCGCCATGTATAGTCATTTTATACATGGCGCTCCCTCAACTTATCCATACGTTCTTGAACCCTTTGTTGGGTGGCGGCCACCGCCGCCTTCCATCGGCGGTTACTGTCCTCTACTTCTCTACGAGTTAGCACCCGTCGTTCTGTTAGACTTTTTACAGCGGCACGGCTACTTGCTGAGGGGCAATGTCCGCGCAGCAATTTTAAAATGACTCACGTAATGTGGTTCCCCTCTTCTAGGCACCGGCGACACATGTGGCGGGGTTTGCGGTCGGTTCAGGTCTACAGCTAAAACAAAAGCAAAAGATAGGTTTTTATTAAACCGACATATTTGTTTGTATGTATACTAGTTCACTTTCGCTTTCTGTAGTTTTTTTACTTCTTTTATACTTTTTTTGGTACTAAAATAGTAATAAACCTACTGAAACGGTAACACTGTCGAATTGCTTTTGGGTGTTTCACACCATAGTCAAATTAGTTTATGCTGTCAAAACAGCAACAAGTTATGAAAAATGCTACTCAAGTGAAGTACTCTTTTTTATGTTTTGTGTAATTAAAATTAGTTAATATGAGTTATATTTTCAGTTTGGTTTTATAATATATCGTTAATAGTGCAAACTATTAATTATTGATCATAGAATTATGAAGTACTGTCGTTTAAGTACTTATTATTTGTATCAGTGTACAATCGAATTGACAAACGTCAGTGTCAGAATGAAATGTAGTAGGAATTAAAACTGCACTAATATGTTTTTTTTTTTCTTTTTAAATTACTCATTGGTGCAGTCATATCAATATTATTATTATTTTTTTCTATATATTTTTTCATTTATTATCAAAGTAAATAATCTATAGCGCAAACAAAAAAAAAAGTATTTGCGAAGTCCAAATATGAATCGGATACAAAGATTTTGAAGACGCTCAAGTTTGTTAAGTTGATCTTCAGTAAGATCAAGATAACAGGAATCGGCATAGTCGAGGATAGGAAGAAGTAACGATTGAGCCAACGCAACTTTGGTATCTAGTGGCAGGAAATTCCTTAACATCCTTAGAGAAGAAGCGGCACCAAAAAGCTTTTTACTAATACTAGCAATTTGTGGAGACCAGGAAAAGTTACTATCAAATATAACTCCTAGGTTTTTCACTGTGTTACTGTATTTAATACGAGTTCCATTGAAAATTACAGGACTAAGGCTATCGCAATATATAATTCATTACTAAAATCAGGGTTGAAGACCTTTTTTTATTTGTGATACAAAATGTTCAAAAATAGCATTCTGTATTCTAGTCAGTTGAGACCCCTTCATAAATAATTTATTACAATAAATGAGCAAAAAAAAAAAATACTGAGTCGAAATGTATGATGAATGTTTATAAAACTACGCAACACATGGAATATTATGTTATATTTATTGTACTTCATTTCAGTAGCAGTTTCCAGAGTTGACGTTAAAGCAAGTACAATACAATACAATACAATATACTTTATAGCACCAATAATAAAAATATAACAACAGTACACATAAAAGTTTGAGTACAAAGGGCGGCCTTATCGCGATGCGTACCACTATGTTAGTGACTAACTCGACTTACCATATTCACAAAGATTATTGTAATATTTTTATTTGATTCCACATAATATATATCGCCATTTGCAACAATACGACCTGCAACAAACGTGGAATGTTCTTTTGAGTATGAAAATATATAAAAATACACGTGTTCGAAAACTTGCTTACTTGAATACACAAATAACTCACAGAAGTAGTTTGCATTGTTGAATTTTATTTGGCAACACTCTGAAGCTGCGCCTTCTTTCAAGAGTCTGACGAAGATTCTTCGTTCAACGCGAAAGATCTATTAGTTATTCTACAATAATTGCGGATTAATAGCAGACTCATTCGCTGCAACAGTCGATCGACCATCTTATATTTGTGATTTTTACACATCCACGAAAAATCCATATTAGCCAGCATCTGTGTCTTGGAAAAAGTATTTATATCTTTTATAAAGATGTTAGGTTTTATTTCTTGGTCGAAAATGTTTGTTGCAGTATCCAGAGCATTACATAAATGTAATGTAGGATAAGTTAAGGATATCTTGTCATGCCACCATTCCCTCAAAGCTATATAGTTGTAAATCGAGTTAGTTATAGGGTTCTTAACTTTTAATGCATTTGTGCATGTTTGGCAATTCACGTCTTTTAAAAGAAGCTTTGCTAAATATCCAGCTACGTACACAGTAGGCTGCTTCTCAAACTTCCTGAACATTTTTTCCATCTCTTCAATATCGTTTTCTATATGTTCTTCATCGGGATTTTGTAAAATAGGAATATTGTCGTTATCTAAAACTTGGATTTGAACGTTGTTATAATTAGAATTGTTTTCCTTTCCCATTGACTGGTGTTGGAATACAATATCTTGAAAATCAAATAGTATTTCATTTTCATCTTTTTGGCAATTGGTGCCTCGACTTATGGGTGAGCTTAGTCGTACAAGTACCGCTGACTTTAATGCAGAAGCAAAATGTCGGATTTCTGTTGATAGGACAGTGTTGCCTTATAAGGCCAAACAAGTTTTCCAACGCGTCCTGATTGCATTGACGCAGATTCAAATACTTAAAATTTTTTGACTGTAATACCTTCCAAATATCTTGCTGGGATGTAATTGTTATTATGAATCCGTTAACACACCTAACGTTTCTCAGCCTAAGTTGACTGTCAGACTTTAATCCATTGGTGGTAATAATACAGATCAGTGCGTGCTACGCGTCGCACATAGCATAGCGGTCGGTGGACGAACCGCTGCCTCCGCCCGCTACGTTTTTCGTACTCGGTCCTTTTTGATTCCGTAACGTAAATATAGCGCACGGAACAAACTATAATATTGTAATAATGGCGGCTACACGACAACGTAGATACTGCAGTGTTTATGGCTGCCTAAACTCAACACTGACAAAACCAACATTATCATTTTTTCGATATCTTATTGATGCTGAAAGGTGAGCCGCTAAATACGTATTTGCGTTCATTGTTTAGTTAGAGATAAGAATGGGACCTACGGGTTAGTCCCATTACGACAATTAGCATTCGTGCTTCTTATTAGAGTATCCGAAACATGTACCTAATACATAATCATGAAGCATGGAAGTAAACATTTTTTTCATTATGTTATTTAATATAAATTACAGTATAAAATATAAAAAGATTGGTTATTTTACTATATTTTAATGAAAAACCGGCCAAAATACCATTATCTATAAAAACGGCAAAAAATCATGTCTCGTTGTATTATAAGGATAAACTATTTATTTTATTTTTAAAACGGAATATGTATATAACTAATTATTCTGTAAATAATTCAAGCGTCTACCTGTCGTCATTATCAATATTGAGCAAAAATGAAGTCCCCTTAAAAAAAAAATATTCTATTTTTTAGTATTTGTTGTTATAGCGGCAACAAAAATACATCATCAGTGACTGTAAGTGACATCAACTGTAACTATCATGGTTCATGAGATACAGCCTGGTGACAGACAGACGGACGGACGGACGAACGGCCGGACGGAAAGCGGAGCCTCAGTAATAGGGTCCGTTTTACCCTTTGGGCACGGAACCCTAAAAACTAACATCCGTTCATGTGAATGTACGGTTATCTCGCCAGAAGGACAGACTTTTGCTAATCCTTACAATGTAGTATGTAATATTTCATAGCAATCGGTTACTTACGATTTGTACCTATAATGAGTTTCGCTACAAAAAGGATAGAAAATATGCGCCCAAACTGCAAATGAAACAAAAATTTCTAATTTTTTTTTTTTTTTTTTTTTCATTTATTTCATTTTGAATACATTAATAATTTACTGGGATCGCCATGTATAGTCATTTTATACATGGCGCTCCCTCAACTTATCCATACGTTCTTGAACCCTTTGTTGGGTGGCGGCCACCGCCGCCTTCCATCGGCGGTTACTGTCCTCTACTTCTCTACGAGTTAGCACCCGTCGTTCTGTTAGACTTTTTACAGCGGCACGGCTACTTGCTGAGGGGCGATGTCCGCGCAGCAATTTTAAAATGACCCACGTAATGTGGGTCACGAATAACCCCGCCACGAAATGCGCCGGCACCTGTGGTTCCTCTCTTCTAGGCACCGGCGACACATGTGGCGGGGATTGCGGTTCAGGTCTACAGCTAAAACAAAAGCAAAAGATAGGTTTTTATTAAACCGACATATTTGTTTATATGTATACTAGTTCACTTTCGCTTTTTGTACTTTTTTTACTTCTTCTGTACTTTTTTTGGTACTAAAATAGTAATAAACCTACTGAAACGGTAACACTGTCGAATTGCTTTTGGGTGTTTCACGCCATAGTCAAATTAGTTTACGCTGTCAAAACAGCAACAAGTTATGAAAAATGCTACTTGCTTTTGTTTTTTTTTTATTTTTATTTATTTACATATATTTACATTTAATTCATATATAACTCATTTATAATTTACTGGAAGCGCCATGTATAGTCATTTTATACATGGCGCTCCCTCAACTTATCCATGCGTTCTTCAACCCTACGTTGGGTGGCGGCCACCGCCGCCTTCCATCGGCGGTTACTGTCCTCTAATTCTCGTTGAGTTAGGACCCGTCGTTCTGATAAATAAAAACTTTTCACAGCGGCACGGCTACGTGCTGAGGGGCGATGTCCGGCAAGCAATTTTAAAATGACCCACGTAATGTGGGTCACGAATAACCCCGCCACGAAATGCGCCGGCACCTGTGGTTCCCCTCTTCTAGGCACCGGCGACACATGTTTTGTTTTGCGGTTCAGGTCTACAGCTAAAACAACAACAAAAGATAGGTTTTTATTAAACCGACATATTTGTTTGTATGTATAAATCAAACACGCGTCGAGGAGACAGAGCGAATGAAACTTTATTTCATAGATACACTTATAGCCAACCCTACAATATACAAAGTGTTACCAGCATCTAATTTTGATAAACAACTAACACCCCCACTTATCAAAATGAGCTGTTAACTGTAACATGAATTTTCACAAATCTAAATTAAACATTATATACATCCTGTATACCCAACAACTGCATAAAATAGTAATGCTTGACAGTTCCCAAGCCTTTGGTAAACAGGTCTGCTGGCATTTCAGCTGTTTCCAAATATCTTAGTTCTACGACTCTATTAATAACACATTCTTTACAAAAATGGTAGCGTATATCTATATGCTTGGTTCTCTTATTAAAATTATTATTTGAAGACAGCTTAATTGCACCCTGATTATCATTATACAAAGTTATGGTATATGACTCATCAATTATTTCTTTCAACAAATTAATCAAATAAATAGCTTCTCTACAAGCTTCTGCTACACCCATGTATTCCGCTTCTGTGCTTGAGAGAGCAACTGTTTTTAGTTTTCTTGCCTCCCATGAAACACAACTTCCAGCCAACATGAAACATAGACCTGTATAAGACCTTCTATCTACAATATTGTTTCCCCAATCTGAATCGACATACCCTTCTAATTTTGAATTGCCACTTCTAGTATATTTTAATCCAAAGTGTTTAGTTTTAAGAAAACTATATTAGAAGATATTTTAAAATTCGTTTAGCATAAGCCCAAGTTTCTGAACTATAGCAATTATTAAACTGACTTCAAAAATTAACAGAAAATGCTATGTCGGGTCTGGTCAAAACGGCCAAATACATTAACCCACCAATAAGTTGCTGATAAGGTAATTGACTTTCACACTTATTATTTCCTGAGTCAATATTCAATTTAGTCTCTAAAGGTGTATCTGCAATCTTACAATCTGACATATTGAATCTATTTAACAATTGATTAATATAACTTTCTTGACCTAATGTGACAGTACCATTATTTTTATCAACATTAACAGTCATTCCTAAACAATTTTTAACCTGTCCTAAATCCTTTATTTTAAATCTTGAAGCCAATACCTTTTTCAAGTTATCACATTCAATACTATCATTACTGAAAACAAAAAAAATCGTCTACATACAAAGTTACTATGGTACTTTTACCATCCTTAATTCTAGTATATAAACATGGTTCCAATTTGGAGCGTTTATATCCAATACTAACAAGACATTCATCAATTTTCTTATACCAAGCCCTTGAGGATTGCTTGAGTCCATAAATGGCTCTATTCAATTTAAGAACTTTATTACTGCTTTTAGCATCTAATAAGCATTCTGGTGGATGCATATAATTCGACTCCTCAAGATCTCCATTCAAGAAAGCTGTAATGACATCCAGATGTGTAATGTATAAACCAAGTTTAACAGATAATGCAAACAATAACCTCAAAGTTGAATCAATAACCTCAAAGTTGAATGCCTAACCACAGGCGAAAAAGTATCTGAGTAGTCCACATTTTTCTTCTGCATGTAGCCCTTGGCCACTAAACGAGCACGGTAACGAACACTATTATTATTGTCCAGCTTCTTACGCAGTACCCACTTACACTTCACTACACACTTATTGTCTTTTGGCATATCCACTAACTCCCATGCCTTATTATCCTGAAAACACTGAAGTTCTTCCTTCACCGCTAATAACCATTATTCCTTTTCACTCCCTTGTAATGCTTCTTCTAGAGATAGTCCACTAGCATCATCAATCGCTTCCTCAGGAAAACATATATTTGCCATTCCATAGCGTTCTGGCTTCTTTCTGTTTCTACTGGATCTGATATGCGGTTCTGTCTCATAGGCATCTTCATATTCATATTCACTAGGAATAAATGAGCTGTCAGAGCCATCTGATGTTTCTTCAACTAGTGTATCCTCATCTTTGGTTACTTCTGAACACATGGTATCCTCATCAGTTGATTGAATGTCCCCCACTGAATGTGAATTTTCTACATGTTCGGTAACAGGTAAAGAAATCTCTGGATTTTTCTCAACTTCCATGATGATAACATCTCTGCTGGTAGTCACACGCTTTGTTCTAGGGTTATATATTCGGTAACCTTTGATATCGTCTGGGTAACCTATAATTATCTGCTTCTCAGATTTTCTGTCCCATTTCTGACGCTTTTCCTTAGCCATGTGAACCATAACAATGCTACCAAATATTCGCAGGTGACTTATATCAGGTTTACGACCTGGGGGCTGACTTTTGAATTTGATTTGATTCTGATTTCGATTTTGATTTGAGTTCGATTTGATTTCAATTCGATTCAAGTTTTGTACTTTTGAACGGAATCGAAATCAAATCGAAATCGAATTTAGGATCGTATTAACATCAAACGCTGACGTAACTTCCGGCATATGGGCAAAAGTTAGACTGTTTTCGTTGACAATTTCTTGTAAAATAATTTTATCGATTTACCGAAATTAATAATAATTAAATTGTATTAATACGTATTTCTCTAGACTCGAAGAAAATAAGTTCACTTATAGTGCATAAGTCACGTAAAAGCCTTTTATATTCGAAAAAAAAATGTACAACACACGGAAAATGTGAATGTCATGTTACGAAATGTCAAAATAAAGTTTCTTTCCCGCGAAATTTTAATTTCTTGTTTGTTTAATGTTTGGTACAAGTGAGCTTTTGTAAAAAGGTAATTATTTAGTTATTGTAGTTATGATCTTCATTAAACTTTTAAATTCGGATATCTTCAATGTTAATATTTCAATAAAACATATGTTTTTTGTAGAAAATGCAACCCACCCAGATACAAATGCAATCTTTGCTGGAATGCTTGGAAACAAATCCAGGAATTTCTAAAGGACATTTGCGCACCGCGATGGCAAAGTAAGAGGCAAAGAGGGAATGGCAGGTGTTCTCCAAGGTCTTGAATTCATTAGGATGTGCAGTGAAAAATGGGGCGAGGTGAGCTAAAGTAAGTTCATTTAGTAAAGACTATCATATTTCTCTCCATTCCAAATGGTAGACTAATACAGAATGCAATTACCATATCTTCGTCTATCGTACAGTTGGTTCCCTAAGATAACTGACTAGGATGGTGAAGTGGTCCGTTGTCTTAGGGAACCAACTGTATTAACTGACTTCGGTTAAAATAATCTGCAAGTTTAATGAAATCTATTAAAAGCTTTAAAAGTGTGCGAGGATGGATGAATCCACTAAAATGTTTGAATGAAACTTGGCGCATAGAATGAATATACTCTGGATTAACATGAAGGATCCTTTTTATCCCAGTAGTGTCAAAAGGTAGTTAATATATATTCATTTTTATTGAACATAGTCCTAAGTTAAAGACCGCTTTCCTTTGCAGTTTTGGGCAGACAAAAATTATGCTGTAAACTGGCCGAGGAAAGGACTTTCTTCCCACTATAAGCCCAATCGAGGAGCGGATGTTAGCTTTGTTGTGTGGCAGTTGCTTTGCCACTACATGATATGGGATTTTCTGTCCCTCTTGTTGTAAGTAACTCATACTTTTTCAGGTATAATATTTTTTTTATGCTTTTCTCTTCTTTCTTTATCTTTTGATACATTTAAGTTTCTATTTATTAGAGCACCCAGATACAGAAGATATTATTCACCTGTAGTTCCTTTTGAGGAAAACAAAGTGATGGAACTCTTGGAAGGCAGTTTTTTTTAATTTAATACAGTGGAAATAAAAATAAGCAATGTAGCCTGTCCATGGATGGGTATATTGATAGCGAGCTCCTTCGTGCTTCGTAGGGCACATTAAGCTGTCAATCCCCGCTGTTCTTTTAATGATAGTCGTTTCTCCCAGTGTGTGAGTTACCAGGAAGCCTTCCTGGAGGAGGTAGCATGATTATGTTACATGTAAACTAGCATACTTACAACTTTATAGTAATAGTGGTACTATTAATTGATATTTATTTTGTATAAGATTCTCAGCCTGGTAGTTCACAATGAACTGTCGACCTGTCTACCAAGACCTTTACAACCCTTTGGGTTCACCAATTCTTCCATTACTCAGCAAAGCATCGACACCATCCCATCCTACAAATATTACTCGACGTCTTCAGCAGCCCAACAGAGCACAGAGACCTGCTACATAGTCAAGAGAAAGGGCCAGACAAGGGTGTGAGACTGGTAGACATTATACATCAGTGGCCGCTCACATCTACAAGATGAGTGGGATCGCCTAGTAGATATTGAGGCGAAAATAATAATCGCATGTGCTTAGTGTGTTATGCACTCAAAATAGTGCGACTACAAGGATAAGAAATAGTAATTTGTTTTTAGCATAGTAATTTTGTTAAATAGTATTAATTCTATCAACAACTAAGATGTATGATTGTTAATATGAAAATAAATAATGCTATTACAAAAAATATTGATTTTGTTAAAGGGTATATTAAATGAGTTAATAATAAAAACATAACAGTAGTTTGAATATTTATTTATGTATTAAACCATTTGGTCTGCCATAACGGGTCCATGTATGTGCTCTAGCAAGATTGCAACTTCTTAACTCATCAGTTTATCTCTGCTGCTGACGCAAACCGCTTGCATGACATATTGTGTGCGACTCCTGTAATTCTTGCCTATGTACCTCTTTTTATGCAACACAGTGCAAGCTTTAATAATTTTTTCCACTCGGTCTGGCTTATAATGCATTACGGTTGTTTCAATAGACATCACCGAGCATTAAGAAGATCGATGGTCTCCTTCACTCAAGCAGACAAGTAATGCTTTTGTGTCATGCTTTTGGGATCATCATAAACTCTCTTTGTGCATAACCAGAATCACCTGAAATGACGAAATTATTTTTGTTAGTCAAGTTAAATATTCATTGTAAACTTTCTAGTTTCAGTTGTAGGAATAAAATAAAATTTTATAATGAAGATTATTAAACAAAATACACATTTAATAAGAATTGACTGATAAAAAGTATACACATATAACACATAAACTCACCAAATAAACACACCATTTCCTCTTGGTCTGTGACTGCAATAAACTTTTCACTTCATGGTTGATGGTAAGTATGAATCATGCGTGACACTGAAGTCATGAAGCATGATATGTACCTATGCTGATTATATTTAAATCAAAATGACATCTGTAACAAGAAACAAGTTATTAATAAAAAATAAAAAAAACTGATGTTTAACAAATTCTAATCCAAAAGTAAATTCAAAGACAACTATGCGATTCCCATTTAAAACTCTTAATAGGTTTGTAAGATATTTTTCTTCATTCTGCAATATAAATTTATTGAATTAAGTTTAAGGCTTAACTTTGTCCATGTAAACTGTTTCACATATCTTATTATAAGCCACACAGAAAAAATATACAATCAAATAACAGATGCAGTTAGATTTGTTTAATAAAATTTAGTGACTCTGTTAGTTCACAGGATAAATTTTATAGCCCAATTATTGTTGTATTGCAACTCCCTTAGAGTTGCAATACAACAATAATTACTTACAATTTGAACATTTCGAGACTGGTAATGTTGTTTATTGAAATACCACTCATCATTTTCTGATGGCCGAACCATAGCTACTTGGGTTCCATCAATACACCTAATAGTTTCTGGCAATTGGTATTTTTCATAGAACCTGAGGCATAAAGCAAAATAAGAAAAAAATAAATATAATTACTTAATATAAAGTGTAATTTTACCAACTTCTTTAGAAAACATTATAATTACTTAGTAGACTGAAATCTAATATGTAATAAATAAAAAGGTGTAGAAAAAAATATTCTTATAAATTAAAAAAAAAATAGAAAAATTCACCTCCCCCGTCTAGGTGGGATTTTTCCATTTAAAAAAATATTTATAATATCCTGGCCAGTTGGCCGAAACAACTATTTAAAATAATAATAAGAAAATGTTCTTACTTCAATTTAATTGCATTGTTTTCTCAAGTGCCAGGAACCTTAATGATTTTAATATATCAGAATGATTTAGTGCAACCGTAACTTCTCTTGTGCATTTTGAGACAGATTGCAGAGATATTGTAGTGCCATTGCTGCCTGCCTGTGGCTAAAATGATACCTGTAAATAAACAAGAAATATCATGAGAGGTTTTGACTAAATGCTGCTAGATTACATGAAGCTCAAAAATGAGACTATAATGTAAATTACTAGAAAGTTACAAAAACAGAGATTTAGCTATTCTATTCCTTGCTTAAAAGCATGCAGGTACAGATACTATTTTAATACGTATCCTATAGCAAAAGTGCTAAAACTTAACTTACTTTGTACATAATTGATAGATCACTTGATATTTTCGGTCATTGTAAATAAGGCGTCAAGTATCTCACTAGAGTCCAAAAGAGGCTTTTGTTTAATCTGTAATTCTTCACAAATTCACAGTCATCCATCCAGTCCAACACGCTCACATAGTGAGCTTTAATCATAGCCTTCCTGCGATGTCGTTTGTCGAGACGACTAGCTTCTTCAATCAAGATACATACTAGCAAATCTTGTCATTTTAATTTTTAACGCTATATAAATACACTGTACTCAATAAACAAGCGAAAACTTAATAAACTTTGAGAATACCACACAACCAGTGTTGCAAAAGTGAAAATTTTTAAATCGGTAAATTTGCCTGCTAAAAATCGGGAGAAATCGGGAGATTTTTACTCGGAATAAAACAAGAGTTAAAAGGCAGATTTATTATGATATAGTACAGTAATTAATTATATTAATGATTTTCCTATCTTCATACCACTTCTTACTGGCTATTTTTGTGAACATTTTTTCATCAATATTAAAATTAAAGCAACTTTGGTTATTTTCTCCGATACATCTTTTTGTATGTAGAAGACCTATCATGGATTCCGTGGAAAGTCTATTGCGTTGTTTGGTTTACCTACCAAACAATAATAAACTCTGTTATAAATAACAGGCATTTCGGTGCAATTTGTTTTGCTGTGTGGGGTATTTGATATATCTTTCATAAAGAATATTTATAATAAAATTTCTCAAAAGGATGGGAACGTTTAATGCTTCTAATTTACGTTTTAGTATCGAAATATTAACGTTATCGTAGGCGCTGTTAATATCAAGAAATGCTGCAACCAAAGAGTCTCTTCTAGAGAAAGCTAAACGTATATCTGTGGTAAATATACTCAAACTGTCAAATGTGCTTTTACCTTTTCTGAAGCCGAATTGACTGATTCCTAGCAAGTTGTTGTGTTCTACAAACCACTCTAAACGATTTTTAACTAAGTGTTCCGCAATTTTTGCTAGAACGGATGTCAAGGCTATGGGTCTATATGACGAAGGATCAGAGCTCGGTTTATTTGGCTTTAGCAGCAATAGTAATGTTTGTGTTCTCCACGAACAAGGTACGTTGCCCGTAAACATAACAGTGTTAATCAAAGAAAGGTAATATTCTAAACTTTTCAGCGCGGCGGATATGTGCCCTTCCACTCCAATATCAAATGTACCGTCGATGGATGAATTTATGTCTATTGTTAAAGCTTTGCCTACAAATAAAGCCTCCGGTGATGATAAGATTTCGAATAGAATGATTAAAGAAGCTTGTAAAGTAGCCGCTGAGCCTATCTTAACAATACTTACTCGGTGTATTGTAGAAGGTCATTTCCCTGGCATTTTGCGAAGTGGTGTTATAAAAATAATACCAAAAGGCGGTGATAAACCACCGGACGATCCGAAGTCCTACCGTCCTATTACACTGCTACCGTCGTTGGGTAAGCTGCTTGAGCGCTTGGTTGTGCCACGGTTGCTGCCCGGTGGTCCGCAATTTCATAAAAATCAGTACGGCTTCACCATTGGCAAGTCTACTGTTGATGCTGCGCTCGCAGTGCGCAAAGTTGTTGAACTCTCGGAGAGCAAGTATGTTGTAGCTATTTTCTTAGATATCTCAGGTGCCTTTGATAATGCTTGGTGGCCAATGTTGTTGCTGAAACTTAAGGTGAGAGGTTGCCCTAGCAATATCTACTCTCTCATTCGATCGTACTTTTTGAATGGTACAACTAAATTAAAACTTGGCCATTATGTTGCTTCAAAGGTGCTCACGCAGGGCTGTCCCCAGGGTTCAGTGTTGGGACCGTATCTCTGGAATATCGGTTTTGATGATTTTTTTAGCCTACCCTTACCGGAAGGGTGCTCGTTAACTGGTTACGCTGACGATGGTCTCTTATTAATCAATGCTAATTCAAGATCTAGCATAGAGAAACTAGCCAACACTAGCCTAGGCCTAATTTCAGATTGGGGTTATCGTAATCGTCTCGATTTTGCGCCACATAAAACATATCAACTCTTGCTTAAGGGAAATTTACAGGTTTCACCGCGATTTCATTTTAATGGAGTATCTGTTGCTAATAGGGGTTCGGTTTGTTACTTAGGTTTGCTTTTGGACAGAAATTTTAATTATATTGAGCACATGAAGCAAGTAGGTGAAAAAGCAAAAAAGAATTTCTATGCCTTAACACGAATTTCTACCTCTACGTGGGGATTAACTTTCAAAACGTTAAAAACTATTTATACCGCCACATACTTAGGTTGTGTTACGTACGGTTCACCTGCGTGGGGAGATAGGGCTACTATAGGTGCAGCACGTCGTAAATTGCTTCAAAGCCAGCGCCTTGCTCTGATATTTTTATGTAAGTCGTATAGAACTGTAAGCACCGAGGCACTACCCGTGCTAGCAGGTGTGTTACCGGTAGACTTAGAAGTACAACGCCGCGCTTCAATGTACTATACATCTAAAAATATGGTCCCTGATTTCTTGAAAACGCGTGATCGTGAAAAAATAGTTAGACTGTTCAAACCTATTAATGAAGTATTTGAAACATTGCTGTCTGAATGGCAGGAAAGGTGGGAAACTTCTACCAAAGGACGCCACTTGTATCTGTTCTTTCAATCGGTAAGAGATAGATTAAAGAAAAAGTGGTTAGAAGTAGACCACCCCGTTGCGCAATTTTTAACTGGACATGGCAATTTTAAAGCTAAACTCTTTTCGTTTAAATTAGTGCCGTCGCCCTTATGCGAATGTTCTACTGCTAATTCTGAATTCGATCAAACAGCACACCATGTTCTCTGGGAGTGTGATCTTTGGCAGCGGGAGCGGGATGACATGTTGAATTCATTGCAAGTTGCATCCGGGGTAGTATACTATTCAGATTTGGTAGCAACAAGGGAGAATTACCAAGCGTTCAGACGATTTTGCAATTCATATTATTGGAATCGATGTGTTAGGTAACAACTCAGTGTTTTAGGTCCCTAATAGTGTTAGAAACTTAAAATCCGTGGTGCACGGCAGTTGAGCTTCACTTGACTAGCCATCTCTTTAGGCTTTTAATGCCTTATTTGCCATATTGCTGTCTCTCACATTGCTAAGAGGGGAAGTCAAATTCCAAAAGCTTCCTACTCCTTCTAATTTCTTCTGATTAAATTCGTTGTGAGTTCCAAGGCAGCCGTAGTTTTACCCCTGGGACTGCAATGGACTTCATTGTTCATTGCCTTTTTTGGCGGTCGCCGCTGTTAATCCTGGCTACACAGGAGATACAGTGGTGGGAATGTGTGGTGGGCCCCCGTCCCATTCTAAACTTTTATCATCTAGATTCGACAGGAATGAATACGGTATGCCATCTTCACCCGGCGCAGAATCTTTCAATAAAGACAGAACACCTTTTAATTCACTTAGTGTAAAGGGGGAATTCAAATCTATTTCGTTAAAGATGGCAGGCATGGTGGGGCTAGAATCATTCAAAATCAATTTCTCGGTCGCGGAGGGCGGAGTCAAACGGTCCATAATTTGCTCGGTCATATCTGAATTGATTTTATTTTGTTGAGTGTCTCTAAAAGCTGATCTAAATTTTCTAATATTTTGCCATACTATAGAGGGTTTGACATTTGGACTTAATGAGCTACAAAAACGTATGTATGTATGCATGATGTATGTAAGGTGGTGTCTTTATCTACTCATAAGTATGAATTGACTAAGAGAGTACGAGATATTTATAATTTTACAAGATATGTTTAAAAGCATGATTATTATATAGTTTCTAAGACCGTTCAATTAATAGTTGTTCCGTAGTTTCATAAGTGAGAGACTGCAGCCATGATGTAATACAATTTTTGGCTTTGTATTTGTTAAATTCATATATATTTAATATTTTATTGATTTTATTGTATAAACTTGAACTTAGTGAGTCAAATTGTTGCTGTGCAAACGCTGTACGGCATTTGGCTATGTGACAAACCAAAACACCACTACGGCGCTTAAGCATTACAGTATCAAGAGGTAGATTGGAGTGTCTCCTCAGCAAGATACGAAGTATAAAAATCTGTCTAACAGTTAGTACTCCGCATTCAGAGTACAATTTAGTAGTGTTTATAGTGTAGTTTTTATAGTGTTAAAGAATTTTTAGACTTTAAACAGCAATCAAGATTATAAGCATGACATGTATAAATTAACGATGAATCAATAAATTAATTAATTGTATACATTTTGCTATTGTATGACATAAATATGTATAATAATAATAGTTTTAATAATTGTGATAATTAATTAATGATATTATTATTGATGAATGTATGTTATTTTTTCATAAATTAAAATTTTGCACGTCTGCGCGCAGACTGAATACACGAACTGTATTTTATAGTTTAAGAACTTTTAACTTGTTTTCTGGCAAATAAACTCTTTGACTTGACTTTGACTTTGATTCACTAATTTCAAAAACTCGGCGGTTGCGGTAACATGTTCAAATGAAGTCATCTTCATAACGTTATTGCAAAACTGCAAGGCGTCAGCTACGCTCTGGCTAAAAAGTTGTGCGGCCAAACTGACATTCATTATTTTAGATTTGAAATAAATGTGGTTTGCTTTCAATTTGTTTGCCAAATAAAACATTTCATTTTCTTGCAATTGATGCAATTTTTGAATAAATGACCGTTCTATTGTAAGACCAGATTCGTTCTGAATAAAATTTCCGTAAAACTCAAATGCATTTCGTATTAGTTTAAGCATGTGACACGGGTCCAAGAAAAATAAAATTTGCTGTCCTGTTTGGTGATCTAATGTCTTATGTGGATCGAGACAACAGCCCAACTCTTCAGCCATAGCAAGGTTACTTTTTGTGCCATCACATGTCAGTGCTTTTATTTCAACACCAGATTCATAAACGAGCTGAAATGCTATCGAGACAAGTCGAGCTTTTAGTTTATCAGTTGCACCTTTAATCAAAAAGTAACCAATTGGTACATTCCACGTGGTATTGATGCCCACCAACAAAAAGACCAAAGCGTCGGTAGCTTTATCTGAGTTGTCTGATATAAAGTCGAATCCGTAATCCACGTATCCGTAATGCCTTTCAGTACTGGCATTGTATTCAGTAAATTCTTTTATTTTCATTTCATCGAATATCAATGCGCAATAATTTTTTTTGTTAGGAATACTCTCTACTTTTAGTTTCAAAGCACTCAATGCCTCTTTTGTGAAGCCTGGACGGCCGCTAATAGTACCATTTGGACAATGTACGCGGCGCTGGTAAGCAAGTTCCAAAAGTTTTTCTTACATAACGATAAGCTTTCGGCGAATAATAGTTTAACGTGAGGGCAAAACACCTAAGTTCGGGAGAATACTTTGTTCTCGACAATTTTCCAGTTTTATTTTTAAGAATTTGTCTTTTTATTAATTCACTCTCTTCTACTCCTATTAATTCTAGAATTTGACGATTTTCTTTATCTATCTATGATTTTTAGTTAGAGTATCAAGTATTTCTTTTAAGTTCGCAAC
Source organism: Hypsopygia costalis (assembly GCA_937001555.2). NCBI lineage: Eukaryota > Metazoa > Arthropoda > Insecta > Lepidoptera > Pyralidae > Hypsopygia > Hypsopygia costalis. The sequence continues at coordinate 6,861,025 of OW443355.2, forward strand.
TTTTTTTTTTAAATATCTTGTCCTAGATTGGAGTCTTTTGATTTGTTTATTTTTCAAACATATAATTTTCCGTAGCTTGCGTTTCCTTGGCGAGTCTTGTAATAAATTTGAAGTACTTGCTGTGGGAGATAACGAAACGCAATCAGTGGAATGTACTTCAGAAGTTGATGTTTGACATAGTACATCAGGTGTCGTTCCAGTTTCTATCTTTCTTTTTTTCGGAAGCGATGATAATGTATGACAGTCGGATGATTCGTGGAAGTTTACCTATAAAATAAAGGGATATAATTATTTTTTTGCTGATCATAGTAACATGCTAACCATTTGACGACATTATACATTTTTCTGCTGACAAAAAAAAGTCAATATTTCGCTAATTATTTACATGATAGTAAATAAGATATGTAAAGTAGATTCGTAACAATTCATAGGCATAAAAAAGTTCGACGGTTCGCCTCTTGTGAATATGCTAAAATTAGGCCACTCTGCAAATATTTGCCCTTTTAGGTCTAAAACTTGAAATGAAACTATATGGATTTTTTTTAAATTACTTACATCTAGTAGTTTCAAGGTGGGTATAACAGTTTCATTTAACCTTCTTTTATTATTAGATAGCAACCGAAAACATGATGCGTCGAAATGATCGGAGCAAATTTTACTTGTACGTTTGGGTAACCATGTTTTGTGATTTTGACATGCTTTTATCCATTTTTGTCGTTGGATAGGGTCTTTTGGAAACCTGTAATAAACAATTAGGTACCAATAATACAGTTCTATTTTATTCTAACCTTTTCAAATGAAAAACCATGATTAAATAAATAATCAATTCATTCAATCAATAGTTTATCGACAGTTGAAATTTTTGTGTCCCCTCTCTAGAATCGTAACTATGGAGTTAGAAAAAAATAGTCATTAGTCATGTAAATTTTTTATGTTTTGCTAAAAGTACGACAATCTATACTAATAAATGAGTAGAAAATTAAAAAAATCGATATGTCGGGACCTCAAAGTAGTAGTCATCCATGCGGATGAAGCCGCGGGTACAGTTATTATTAAATAATAAAGCCATTAATTCCAGGCATCAAAAATGTGATGAATGTGTAAGTTCAATAAGAAAACATATTGATTTATATTACTTAGATATTTACTTTAAAATCTTGAAACTTGCCAGAAAACGGCGAATTGTGTATGTGTACAAAAAGTTGGCCACACTGACCTTCAACGAATAATTTTATAAATGTCACTTGTTTTTACTAATAACACGACAATATTACTTTAAAAAATACTTACAGATGAAAAGTAACTGAAAAGTCTTTTTGTAGATTTGACGTGTCGGACCTTTTTTTACAGCCGAATACACTGCAACCAGTCATTTTTGTCGGAGCTCGTTTCGCTGACAAATGCCGTTCCGAAATGGCGGAGAGGCGAGAGAAACAGTTTTATATAACGGGTATACCCAGCGTTTGGTTTAATACTCTAAGTACAATAAAGATACAAGAAGCGCGTGGGCCAGCGATCGCGCGGGGCGCGGCGGGCGGGGTATGACGGTTCCGACAGGTTCGTGCTTGCATAAATTCGACTTGTATATAATTGAGGGCCGGATGTGTGTAAACTTTAAGAATAGGTAAGTAAAATTACCGTGAACACTCGCTCCCACGCCGTAGCCAGCCACCCCAGCACCGCCAACAGAATCTCATAATCTGCAAAAACAACAGTTTATGTAGTTATTTTGTAAATTATACTATTTTAACTAGGTGCCTACCATAGAAATTAGTAGGTTTGTTGTATTGTACACAATAAACCTACTAATTAGATAGGTACCTAAAGTAAAACCGATTTCACATTATAATCTACATTTTTATAAGTTACAAAGGAACTAATAGTCTAATCTAATAGATAAGTAAAAGACAAGATGTAAAAATTCAAATGCACAAAGGGTAAGTGCAAAAGTAACAACAGAAAAGACTCATATATACATATGTTTAAATTATTTATAGAGGACTGAGAAAATATAACAATATGAAAGTGATTAATTACACAAAAAAACTAATCCAATGCAATCTATCAAAATGTACCTTAATTCATACTGCAAATAGTATCTTGATCAACTATACTAACTTTTTTATTTTTACACCATTCAAATCTCTTTTTTAAAAATATACGTACAATTCAATTATAAAACTAAAGTACCTAAAATTAAATAATACTAAAATAAAACTAACCTAAAACTAAAATAAATGTAAAAAGTTTGGCCCATGTGGCATCGTACCCAAGATGCTAGCAGCATTACATCGCTGGATGGCTAAACTGATCCTTTGGGCGAGGAATGTGCCAGATCTTGGGTCACCAGTTACGTCGACCAATCTTTTTCCTAATTCTTTTACAAAACTTTTTGTGCTGGGACCCCATGGACCAAGGGTTTCGACCCCGAATGGGACAAATGTATATTCGGGGCCGATAACACTGTATTTGTTGATCTTAAGTCGCTCAGCCGTCTCAGCCGCCGCGCCAGCGTGATTTCTCGTTCCTCCAAGATGAGAAGGAGCCAAGGTGTCTACGCATGTGGCGTCCCACACCAAGGCTCTACCCATCTTCCAGGGAACGAGAGACATACCGTCAGGTCTCTTGCCATCGTCACGTACGATACCTTGCGGCTCTAAGATAGCCGGTACATTGACGCTGGCAAGAGAGCGACGGATAATGTCGTTAAGAGTGGCGTGACGAGATAGACGACCGGCACTCCTAATACAAGACAGCCCATGGTGTCCCAGTTGGTCGACGTCGGTGCCACATGGGCATTTGTGTGGAGTGCACACTTTGGCTCCGAGTCTTAGACTGATTGCAACGCGGAGGGTATCAGGATCAAGGCAGTTTCCTATATTGGGACATGGGTACGCATTTAACCAATGCCCAGATTCCCTTTGTGAAACTGCCTTGAGCCTGGCGTGCTCGGAGCCTGTGCTGTTATTTAAAAGATTTTTGAATGTAGCATCGCAAATCACTCCATCCCAGCTCCGTTGTCGAGAGACAAGTGAATTTGGGCTCGGCCAGGCCACTTGCCAAGCTTTCCTTGCTTCGTCCAAAAATGATATATTGCAATTTGGAAGAGACCTTTTTAAAATATTTGCCGAAAGAGCGGACGTGCTGTGGACCGAAGAAAGAAAAGCTGGCAAGGATACACTAGAAATTTTTCGAATACCTAAGCCGCCAAACCTGATAGGGAGAGATGCCTGTAACCAAGAATTTTCAGATAACTGAATGTTTAATATTGATTCCAAACAAGTTTTTAATAAATCATCTATGGAACACAAATAATTTTTATGTAACCAAAGAGGAGAAGAGCGTAAAACGTAAGTAAATTTAGGAACAAAAAGACAGAATTTCAAAATAAATAGGGCCGAATGAGGATTTATTTCCAATAGGCGGTGAGAATGGTCTTTAAATTTTTTAATTGAATTTTCTATACATGGAATGGCCGAATCAGGGAAAATAGGGGACCCAAGAAGGCAAAGTGATTTTTTGTCAACAATTTTGATATTGTGAGCTACTGAGTTAAATTTTTTAATAATATCATTTTTATTCACTAGAGTTTCGCCTAAATAGATCTCACATTTTGCATAATTTAGTTCCAAACCTATAGAAGAAAATTTTGTTATTATATTTTTAAAGTCAGAAAGGACAGTGTCTACATCGCCTCCTAAGGTCCCGTCGTCTAAATACCACACGTTAAATTTTGAATGTAAATTTTGTATGATTGGATTGATTGCCAAACTGAAAATGGCCGGACCGAGAGGGTCACCCTGTTGACACCCAAGAGCTGAAAAAATTTCATGGTATTTATACATTAATTTAGATGGATTTTGGTAACATTGGTTCAAATAATTAAAAAGTTCTGGAATGTTGTGCCATATTTCATTTAACATGGTGACCCTATTGACCGAGTTAAAAGCGTTTTTGACGTCAATTTTAAGCAGCACCTTATTTTTGAAATTGTCATTTTGAAGGAAGGTGCGAGCTGCATGAACTGCTGCTTCGCATCCTCCGCTGATGCCAAAACCCAACTGAATGGGGGAAAATAAGTTTTTTAGTTTTGTGAGTATATGCCGGACAGAAATTTTTGATGCGATTCGCCTGAATACCGAACCAACTGCAATGGGCCGCACCCCACCATCTTTTTTTGTAAGGGCGATAAGGTTAGCACCATAAAGAACCGAAGCCACCTCCTGGTTGATGCCGCCAGCCAGCATCAGATTAATTAACTTGCAGAGAGAACTAATAAGATGCTGACCGGCATTGCCAACCGAAGCCGACACCAGGTCCTTGAGGTGCTGTGGTGACAGGCCATCCAAACCGGCTGCGGAGCCATTTTTAAAAGAGAAAATGGCTGCTGTCACCTCCTTATCATAACACTGGAGGCAGGGTTCGGACAGTGGGTTCGGTAATGAAGGTGCTGCTGGAGCTGCAGGATGTTTATTTTGCAGTGCTACAAGGGTAGCTGTCGAGTCCGGGGATAGTGAGTCGCTAGAGAAGAGAATCCGCACGGCACCCTTGATGTCGCCGTCGCTCACCTTTTCCTGTCCTTGTTTTTTTAAATTAAAAGGCTTAAATGTTCTGTTATCTGTACTTAAAACATCTGGAGAAGAATCACAATTATTTTTAATAATTTGAGTAAGGGAATAATGTGTGTTTTTTGTTTTTACATGAAGTGTAGTGAAGGAAAATGTAAACAAAGCAAGCCAATCTTCTTCTGAATTAGTCTGGACACATTTTTTTTTCATCAACTATACTTACTTCGTATTTCGATTTTCGTGACGTGTAAAAGTGTGAGACGTGTAAGACGTGTTTAGTGTAGTATGGTCAATTGTTTACTATACACATGGGCTGCACTACAAGGGAAAGTTCAGTGTTGGCAACAGCTAACCAAAGAAATGCACTAAATATTTGTTAAAGTACTATAATTTGGTTTTATTGCGTCACAATATACGTTTACTCAACCAAGGGTTTTAAATTCAAATTTCGTAAAATGCTAAACGAGTTTTAAGGAAATATAAGTAATTCATTGGTTTATTTGAACACTGTCGTCATTCCTATTTTACATATGAAACAAGCCATCATTAATGTGTAATTTGTAATGGCAGGCGGCTGTTCTATATGTAATTTCCTTACAAAACAGTTTTATAAAAGCACTGGAAAAGAAATGTCAAATTATGATTATGATCGCAGACGTATTATACGTCTGTGATTATGATGAACTTCAAAATAGCGGCTAAGTAGTTAATTCATTGATAATTCGTACCTAATATATAAATAATTTGTACCTATTTCGACGTACTTATTTGCACCAATTTGACGAGCTCGGTGGTCGAATGGTTAGCGATGGCCACTTTGACTCCGAGGTCGCGGGTTCGATTCCCGCACAAGACAAAAATTTGTGTGCTTGAACATGTCTGTTTGTCTTAGTCTGGGTGTTTTCTATGTATTATATTTATGTACTTACAAAAAAAAATGTATGTACTCAGTTGTCTAGTACCCATAACACAAGCTTTGCGCTTAATTTGGGACTAGATGGCGCTGTGTATCAGAAATTAATATAAACGTATATATAATACATTATATATATGTTTATATTAATTTCTGATTACAATCCAGCATTTTCTTTTTCAAAACATCAGTTGCATCAGATTGTTATGTTCAAGAAATTCAGTACATTTTGGTGATACAATCTCTTTATTATTTGTTTTTCTGTATTGAGTAGCAAAATAAATTCTTTAAAGTTTCTTAATATCCCTTTATTTTTATTTTTGATTCAAACGAATTCCAAAATAAATAATACTTCAGCGGAGTCTAGCGGTCATTCGAATTATTAAAAGATCATTTTCCAATAAATACGGTTCACTTTAGCTTTCTGTACTTGTTTTACTTCTTCTGTACCTTTTTTGGTACAAAAATAGTAATGAACCTACTGAAACGGTAACACTGTCGAATTGCTTTTGGGTGTTTCACACCGTATTCAGTTATAGTGCCACAAACTTATCTGACCCGGTGGCCAAATTTAGAACTAAAGCCGCCATCTTGAAATGTCATTCGCGAACGAGTACAGTGCTACAAGGATCTAAATGAACGTGGCAGAAAACGGAACTAAAGCCGCCATCTTGTAAGACGTCATTTTTGACAGTTCTTCACCGTTCAATGTTGTGGTGCGATTTTAAAGTATATTTTGTTATTATAGTACGATTATCATGCCGAAAGTTTTATGAAGTGGTGCCAGGGAGGTTGTGTTTAAGGTGAAAGAGATTTTTGTAAAAGAAAAACAAAACAACGGCCCATTAATTCCTTTTGAAAAGGTTAACGAGCGAGTCGCTGCTGCTACAGGTAAATGTTGCCAGACATGTGTGTTTACCTTAAATTCCCACTTTGTTCCACAGTAAAAAGTTTTATTTGGTTTATTATGTTATACGTAAATATTTATGAATTTAAATTATTTTCAGGTGTTACTTTACACACTGTATAAACATTGTCAAAGAAGGCACATTGGCTAAGGCATCATGCAGTAAAATTGTTACACCTGTTGAACAGGAAAACAAGAAATGATAAACTCAATGGATGATTTTGAACTTGGAGTTTTATGAAGAAAGATTCACGAGTTTTATAAGACGTGTCTCTTCATAAATCCTTGTCGATTCTAATAAGTTCCATTCGTGCCAAATAATTGTTCATAATGAACAATAAATAGATAAATGATTGATGACCATATTTTAATAAATATGTATGTATCCTATGTAATATATAAATAAAAGCTAAATTGTATATGTTGTTTTTTATTTCACATATTCCTCATTCCTTCATTTCACAGATCGTTGTTAGATTTTTAGTTTTTATTTGAGGAGCTACTTCCCGAGTCGGTCAGCTTAAAATATACGATTTGGCGTGGCGAAAAGAGAGGTAGAGACCTCTCTTTTCGCCAGAGCCTCGTCTGTCAGTCAGCAGGGTGCACCACGTACAGGTGAGATTTGCCTTGGTTCAAAGATGTTGATGAACCCCTTACACCCCAAGATAGGTACGAAAGGACTATAATCATTTTAATTAACTTTTTATCTAGGCCGTATCGTTATTTAATAAACTGAACTAAAATACTATAATATGGTGTTCATTACAGAATTAATTTAAAGTAATTAACTTCTGCCCAGCTAAGATTGAGCATTTTAAATGTCTTAATTAGGATATGTAAAAATTCCCTTGAAGTAAGGAGATTTTCCCTAATTGGCAACCCGAAATTCACAGTAACGCCCTCCTACAAATGTCACTCACGTTCATTTAGATCCTTGTAGCACTGTAGCTGCTGCTACGGGTTAGTATTACCAGGTACAATTAATTTATTTACCACATATACACATTCCATTGAGGTATTTCTTTAAATATATATTTCTATATATAAAAAAATCGTCAACGAATTCTTTCTGTGCAATATTATAACTCTCTAACATTATATAATAGCTATGATCGCGACTTAACGTGGTGCATTTTTAAAACTTATCAACAAAAAAAATAGAAGGCATTGAAACACCACACAACACAATTAATAAGTATATCAATGCAATTATTTTAACAGTGTATATATTTCTTTGATTTTTATGTTTCCTCGACATTAAACGAAATGCCGCCCGTTTGGGCGGCATTTCGTTTAATGGCAACACTTAAGAGGAAACACCAAGGGCTAGAGAATTGAAAAATAGGTATTTGTAAAATCTATTGCTGTCGCGCAGTGCCCGAGCAAACGAGCTAGTGTGTGTGTGAGTGGAACTGTCAATGATTGCGTGGTACACCGCGCTCGCGCCCCGCGCCCGCCTGCGCCCGCCAGCCCGCCACCGGCCGCCACGCTCGCAGGCAGTAGGCAGTCAGCAAGTTGAAATCGGTGTTTGCGGAATGTTTGTTTCGTGTTATTGGATTACCTACTTGCTCTTTGTTTGACCCTGGCTATTGTTTACTGGACTTGTTTCTTTAATTCACTGTTTTGACTCGCCTTGTGTTGAGATTGAATTTTGAGCTTTTCTCGACAGAAGAAGATAAATCGTGAGTAATTTTTCAATTATATAATTCTTTGATTATTGATATTAGTATCCCAAAATGGCATCTAATAATAAATTTAAGATACTAAAAGGAGTCGTGAGATTTAAATTTCGTGAGAAATTACCGATATCGAACAGACACTTATTAAAACCGTTAGCTAAGTATACAGTCAGCTAAAAATATGGTCTACAACTACCATCCTACGTTTAAAGTTTATTTACACATCGTAAAATTAATTTTCCCTTGCAATCATATTCTGACAGTTAAAAAAAATAGGCATTAAATTTAATGCTAACCTAATTAGTACCCAATATTTTTGTTACAGATAAACCCTCACTTTGTCTACAATGGGTAAAAGAAAAGGGAATAAAAAGCGTGTATATTTAACCGCTAAACGAAAATGACATCACTTTACTATAAAGCGTAAGATCCATTTAGCACCGCGATCAATCTCCAGGTGGGTATTTTTTTTAATTTGATGTAGCTATAGATGTAGCACGCTTGCCGAGTACCTAAATATTTGTTCACTCTTCACACCTATTTTGTCATAGTTGCATAGTAATAGGTGCTAGTCTACCTACTATTTACTTTGAGCTCAATTTTTTAAATAAGATAATGAATGCCGTTTCTTTTATTTTTACAGTGATGAAAATAAGGAAAACTTAGGTACTTCATCGCGAATGCGTGAACCTTTCAAGGAGAATCGAGAAGTATTAGAAGAAAATGCAAGCTCATCCTCAGAGTCTACACTTTCTGATTTTGATATAAGAATTTGTGATGCTGATGATAACAATTGTGGTGAAGTCGTTCAGGATGAACAATTAGAAGGACGCAGAATTGTGGATATAAAATATTTGTTTTCCGAGCTTTCAAATATCAAGCACGAACATACAGACTGCACGTTTGCCGATTTAAAGTTCTTGGGAGAACAGCGAAATGGATTCATTAGCAAATATACATTTGAATGCAAAATGTGCAAAAAAAATGAAATGGTGTATAGTGAAGATCCAAAACTGAAACTATCTGTAAATAACGCTGTTGTAGAAGGAATAGTCTGTTCAGGAAATGGGTATGCACAATTAAATGAATTGTGTAGTGCGTTAAATATGCCAAATATGAGTAATAAAACATACACGAAGATTGAACAACGTCTGGCACCAATAATTGAAAAATGTGCCCTAGACGAGATGATCGCAGCAGGTCAAGAAGAAAAAAGGCTAGCTATATTGAATGGCGATGTAGACAAAGATGGTTGTCCTTTAGTACCAGTGGTTGCAGATGGATCTTGGGCAAAACGGTCTTACAAAAGTGGATTTAGCTCGGCGTCTGGTGCTGCGTGCATAGTTGGACTGCATACCAAAAAGGTGTTATTTCTTGGAGTTCGAAACTCCTACTGCTGTATATGTGCTAGAAGTGCAAAATTGGATATAGATGTCCCTGAACACCGGTGCTTTAAAAACTGGAATGACAGCGCTAATGCCATGGAAGCGGATATAATAGCAGAAGGGTTTGCAAAAAGTATGGAGATGCATGAAGTAAAATATAATAAACTTATCGGAGATGGCGACTCTAGTATCATGAAAAAACCGGACAAGTGCGAGTCGTACTCGCCCACCGAGGGTTCCGTAGGTACGTAGTATCATTATTAAATTTGATATTTTCCATTATAAATAAGAAATAATGCGTGGAAAAAAATAAATAAAATATATTTTGCAATGTGTACATCAAGCCCTTTCATAAGATACCTCATTTGAACTAGTAGTTTCAATTTGAAAGGAGACAATTTTTTTTTGTATGGAGCTTGGGCCCCTACCCAATATTAATGTATACGAATGAAACTTACGTCATTTTGTTCCTTAAACTTCATAGATTACAGTGGTATTCTTATCTTTAACTTATTTAACCGGATTTACGTGAAATACGAAATTAAAATATTTGAGGTTATGTACCTACCTAATCTAAATAAAAAATGACGAACTAAGTCTGTACTTTAATCCCATGGGAATGGGGTTCAAGTACTATTATTTTTATCTTCATTTTCAGTGCCAAAGCCAACGTAACTTGTGCGTGGTGCCTTACAGATAATCAAACGAGGCTTTGGCGAAGTAGACAGGTCATATCGAGCCATTCGAGAATCGAGCCCGACTGGGGAAAAACCTTCCTTCACATAATACCGCCCGCAGCCAAATAACAATACACTTGAGAATGGCTTGTTCCTGCACGTGAGGAAGATGCTGCATTAGCAGCGACAGTGCCAGCGCGCGGGCGATACTGCTTATATTGCACACTATGGGCTACGGTAATCGCTTTTCATCAAACGGGCCGTATACTTGCTTAGCACCCGACATAGTAAAAATATATAGGTGTAAACATGCTGCATTAGCAGCGGCAGTGCCAGCACGCGGGCGATACTGCATAAATTGCATGGTATGCTATGGGCTACGGTAATCGCTTTTCATCAAACGGGCCGTATACTTGCTTAGCACTCAACATAGTGTACATATTCTTTGTTTGTGCGTTAGAATTATTAGCAAAATAAGAGGGGTAGATAAATACAGCTAAGAACTGATCAAGCCCGTTGATGTTTTTACCATTCTTATGCTACACATAGTAGGAACTATAGTTAAACTGCAGTGTCAAGCTTGATGAGGTCTTAGTGTACTATGCTGGAGATTAGGGCCAGGAAAAATACATGATTTATCATTTATATAAACATTTAATCCTCATCATTAACATCATCAAAATCGTCTCTTATTAATAAAACATCATCTAAAAAAGATGCAGGTGGTTCAACACTATCCTGATGCCGTGCCCAACTCAAAAATGTACACATCACATGTGCACAGCACCCAACAGTACATCTGTCTACTAAACAGTTGCAGCAGTATTCATCTAGAACCACAAGAGTATTGGCAACAGGTGGATCTGTATTAATTTTTACATAAGTATTTTTTCTACTTGTGTGCCGTGATTGTATCCTACCCCGAACGAGATAGTAATTTGGCTCAAGTTCAATAGGGTCTCGATATACTTCAATTTTGTATTCGCCACTGGAGGCGCTGGCATGGGAGGTGGTGGGGGGATGTTAATGATATTGTCAACAACTAATGGAGGCTCTTCCACATCTCTTCTATAATCTTGTTGTTCTTGTCTTTGTACCGTTCGGATAGCTTTCAACCAGCAAGCCATGCACACTCGTTCCAAATGTTGAACCTAAAATATACAAAAGTAATAAATTGTAATAAATAATAATGAAGTTTTCTTGCAGGATTACAAATATTAGAAACTAGTGACGCTCCTCGGCTTCCACCACCACATCATCCCATATTCATTCCACTGCCAGGATACGGGTCACCCTTTCAATCGAAGCGGTATAAGAGCATACCCCACCACACTGCTCAACTTCAGGTTGGCGGAGGCCAGTGTTTTCAAGCCACCCAAAGGCCACTGACTTGGCTTGACGACTGTCATCTAATAAAAACAGCCTGAACAGACGGCTTAACGTGCCCTCCAAAGCACGGAGAAACTCGAGACAAACAAACCCATCCAAAGACAGGCTACGGTCGACGTTACTTTACTAGAGTGACACGCACAGCGATGACATCAAGCTCCTCTAAAATATAGCCTTAAGTCACTGAGTGATAACGTAGCTTTTACTGATGAAAGAATTTTTTAAATCAAATTAATAATTTTCAAGATTACCTCCTATATCCAAACTCAAACATTATAATATTAGGTTAAAAGGTTTTTGTTATAAAAACAATCATTTAGTTATCTTTTGTCACATACATGGTCCAAATATAACTTATATTTTATTACCTGATGTGCCTGGTGTGAAGGTATCCACACCAAAATAATACTCCTTTCTGCAGTCATTTGGCACAGCATGTGTTTGACGAGCTCTTAATATTGAACAGCCACAAGGAATGCAAATATTTGTTATATCCAAATCTTCTAATTGAACGACCAGTTTGCTCACACTCTTGCAATATCAAATGACAATTTCCACAAATTGAATCTACACATACCTGGTACCTACATAATTATTACATACATTGCGATATCTTATGCCAAAAAGGAAACACTCACCTCACAAGCTATCCATGAACTTGTAACGAATTGTTGACGAATATTCGCAGATATTTCAGACAACAATTGTTTTCGTATATTGCGTTGCAATCTTACTGCACAATTAACGCATCGGTTATGTGCATTCGCAGCAATCATTGCAGATGCCATATTTTGAGAATATTCAAAACTAAGTTCACTCTGCAAGAAATGTCCAGTAAAATATAACTTGACGATTACTCGATGTTGAAGTAATCTGAATGTGGAAAGAATACCAAAATCGTATCTCAACGCTACAGAAAAACCAAAAAACACTTTTACGGAAGAAGACACAGTTACAAACGCAACGGATTTATGTAATTATAGTGTGTACGTAGGGTACGATGACTACGATGCCATGACATCGGTATCAGTGTTACCAGAAGTGATTTTCACAATCGATTATCATTTATCGATTTATATTTCAAAATCAAGTGCATTGATATTTATGATGTAATTATGTTATACCACATATAAACATATTAATCACTTTTACATGTAGATAAATCATATAGCAAATGTACACCTTAGCTTTTATTTATTATTAAAACCCTACCGTGAAATATTTCATGGATAGTCTCGAGCCCATTTTGACATTACACGACGGCGCGTAAGTTAGTCATAGTTTGTCTCAGTGAATGTTCAATTAAAATTATAATGTTAATCAACGAAAATATCTGGACCTGTGCCGAAAACTTAGCTGATTGATGTCAATTTGACATTGACGAGCTCTTGTCATTAAGAATGTTGAGAATATTCACATCCGCATTCTCAATTGGGGAGCTTCCACATCGATTTGGATATCTGCATCCATATCCGCAATAATTAATGTCCATGTTCATGCGGATGTAGATGTAGCATAGGCAAGCCAAGTACATTCAAGTTTAAGTTTGGCCAAGTTGGACAAAGATGAGCCAAGTCGGTCTATTTTTATGCACATGCCTTGGAGAGAACGTGTCGAGTCAACAAGTAATCTAGTTATAATAGTAAACTCGTAATAGTAGTATTAAAAAATATATATTATTATTAGATATATTGTACTAGTAGTTACTTTAAAAAAAATCTTTAAATCCACATCTGCATCTGCGGATGTGAGCCTTCAAAAATCTTCATCCACAACAGCTTTCAATCTGACGTGGTCTGTTAAAACGCGCGTCAATGTCATATTCGCTTTAAACTATCCGGATCTTAAACTTCCCGCGTTCTACTGCAATCATCATATCTAGATGATTTTATTTCACATTCGGAACAACCCATAATAAGGTTATGTAAGTCTTTCTCCCATGATGGGATTATCCAAGCCAAGTAACATTTTCTGGCTATGGGATTTACTGTCAAATGGTTTGGATGTCAATTTGACATTTTGAACAATATGCCGTTAAATAATAATCACAACTTATCCCAGGATGGAACGAACACGACTATCTCACTTGGTGGTAGCCACCTTCGTTGGTTGATGCTGTACATAATTATTACTTCAATTTTCTTTTTTTGTCTTATAAACCAATTATCGATTATCGATTTTTAACATTATTCGATTAATGTTATTCGGTCCTAATCTGCATTGCGCGACATTAGTGAATGGCAACACTCTTCCAAGTTGCACCAAAGAATCTGCGTTCCATTTCACGGCCGGTGGTAAAGGTTTAATGTTTGCAGAATATATTAAAAGATTTTAATTGTAATCTCTGGTTAATTCTATAACAAGTAACTTCAAAAAAAGATCTTCTAAATTCCTTGCAACTGAGAAGGTGTAGCATAGGTGGTTTCATTTCAAAATAATAACAATATTCTAAGCTCGACGTTACACATCCTATTTACAAAAATGGAACGCGTAATAATGGTCGGATAGATCGGAAAACGAGATAAATCAAATCATTACTTTTTTAATAATTGAATAGAAATCGGTTAGACTTTATGTTTGTTGATCGTCTGTCTTCATAATAAAACGAATACTTTTTTTGTATATAATGCGATAGATATACGCTCGAATTTTGTGGGCCCAAAAAAAATTGTCTCCTTTCGATACCCTATAAAAAATATAGACCCCCTATTTTTTAAGATCTATTTACAAATGTATAGTTTTGAGATTTATTCCTGTACTTGTAGTCTATAACGATGTTACTTGCCAAATTTCATAGTTCTAGGTCAACGGGAAGTACCCTATAGGTTTTGATTCCCTTGAGTGTGTCGAAATATGCGTTTTTTGCTGAGTAAACGGCCGTAACTTTTTTCTACGTAAACTTAGCAGTTTGATTTTTTTTTTACCTCAAGGGACCGTAGACCTGAGTATACAGTTCAAATTTCAGCTTGATACCTCCACGCATTCTCGACATAGAAATTCTTGACAGACAGACAGACAGACAGACAGACAGACAGACAGACAGACAGACAGACAGACGGACAACAAAGTGATCTTATAAGGGTTCCGTTTTTCCTTTTGAGGTTCGGAACCCTAAAAATTGCAATTGAAAAAGCCATATGGGCCCGACTTCACTATAATTAAAATTGAGTGCAAAAACCATTTGCTCCGCAACTTTTGTAACAAAATCAAAGCATTAGGGAAAAAAACAAACAACCACAAGGGTTTTGTACCAGTCGACCTAAGAAAAAAAGTTGAATCAAACGTATTGCGCATGAGGAAAGCAGTAGTTGGAGCTGTAAACTATAGAAAATAACAAGATAATACTAATCACGGCGATAAAATAAGAAACCTTAGAAATTGACGTAAAAAATGCCGCTAACCATGTATTCGGCAACCACAAAAATTGCGCGTCTTATTATTGTAAGCCGGAAAAATATATTAATGATACAAATTTGGTACCCCATCTCCAATCTTGTGGAATATGGACGGATATTCAGCAGCACCTGTTAATGTTTGTTATCAAATGCAGAAAGCCTTATTCTAGACATTACCAATAATACAGTGTACCAATTTAATAATGTCATTGCGAAATTTATCGGTGGCAAAAGAGTAAACTACACAGCAAGAGGTTCATAGAAGGCACGGTGTTATGGTGCAGTAACGTCATGGAACAGTGAAACGGCTATGCACTCACGCCTTTAAAAAAAATTCAAGATTGTAGCCCTGGCAAATATACTAAACAATTTATAGAGAGAAAACGGCGCTCCAAATTAAATACAATAAGGTGTCGAAAAAGAAAAATTGCGTTGGGCGAAGATGTACCAAACAAAAGAAGAAAAATTACTGGACTTGATGAGAATTATGGTCAGTTAGATTTAGAACCAGATATACCATCTGAGATATTTGAGCAAAAGAAAGATGATTTTATTTTGGAGATAAATAACACCAAATTTGACGAGCTTGAACAAAACACTGTAGGCCAGAGCGAGAATAAGTTGTGGGCAGTTGAAAGACGTAAACGCCTTACAGCATCCAACTTCGGTCGAATTTGTAAACTACGAAAAACAACATCAGTAACAGGACTAATATCAGTAACAAGACAAGTGATAAATATACTTAAATTCAATTTCTTTGTGAATACATACTTAAAATAATAGAAAACGCCCAGACCAAGACAAACAGACATGTTTATGCACACAAATGTTTGCCTTGTGCGGGCATCGAACCCGTGACCTCGGAGTCAAATATATATATATATGTAAAGTTATATGTTTGTATATTCACATAATTTTGGTTATGCGCATAACTAGAGATCCTAAAGTTGAGATATAACGAGACAAATAAAAAAAAATCTTTTTGATATTTATTTTGCACTTCGGAGCTTTAACACTTCCACTGTCCATGCATTACATGTAATGCACTGAAGACCTTGCTTGATACGTCCGTGCAGTACATATAATGCACTAGTGTAATTATCATCCTGTAAATAATAGCTCAACGGAATAAAGAGATATAGTAGGATACTGGATTAGAGCGTATAGACGGATAAATGACAGAGGCGAAAGCACAATGGACTGCTAAAGAAATTGCATACAATTATCAAGAATAATACACAAAATACTTGAAATTTTCATAGAATCGCAAATATTTTTACAAGATTCAAACAAGTACCTAATTAATAAATATTATATTGGTACATAACCTAAAAATAATGTAGTGATTAATGCCAAATATTAAAATTAGAAGGTTTAATTTTTTTTAAACCTTTTGTAGGAAAAATAGTTTATTCTTAACTTCTGATGCCTGACACTAGATGGCGCTGTATTGTATACCGTTTTAGTTAAATCGCGTTATGGTTTGGTTTCTCCAAATAATGACCGGAGACCAATCTGTTTTGTAATGCGCTCCATATTTCCTACAGAACTAAAGGGTGCATTCAAGTACTTGGACTCCTTTCTGTACTTAGGCAATATACATATATATAGGAAACTACGTCACGGTGTCTCCGTCGAAACGCCTGCGTAGTCCTCCCTATATATATCGTCGAGTGATATCCATAGTCTTGTATGTGAATACCGAATATACACGAATACGATCAACCTGTTATTTCATTACACCGTCCGACACGACATTATAGTCTTATAAAGTGGCAGCCCAACGTGACGCAAGAGCGAGTCGACACTACATACAGCAGTGGCGGCTAACTCGAGCAAGTGAAAAGAACCTAATTATAATAACCAAGTCAGGTCGTTCCTGTGAAAACGCGGCCAAAGATTCTGTAAACTTATCAGCGGACCAATTTGAAAAACTCCTGGCAGCTGTCGGCGGTGGTGGACGACACGGTTCTATGGCTACGTGCACATACTCCTTCAACGGCAAAAAGGATAGGCAGACAGTAGAAGCATTTCTGACGGCAAACCCTCCTGATGGAATCAATGCATTACTACTAGAATTTGCTGACGTTTTCAATTCAAACGGATCCCCAGCGAGTGGAGTAGAGCACTGCATTGATACGAGTGTTCACTCTCCGCCGCGGATAGAAATCCTGAAAAGGGAAATCGCCGAAATGATCCATAATGGAATGATTGCACCTTGCACATCTCCATGGGCAGCTCCTGTTGTAATGGTGCCTAAACCTAACGGACAGATAAGAGTGTGTGTAGATTATCGCATCGATGACTTGCTTCATGAAGCGAAGCCTACTAAGAATTTACGATTCGTCGGCTTTAAGGCCGTATGTCGGAGTGGAACTCCCATTAAGAAAACGAGGACGACCCCGCAAATCCATCCCACAGATAGACTAGCCAAACCTCGAAGAGGACGTAGAAGACCTAGGAAGCTAAACTGATTTACCCTCGTTGGGGCAACTCGGAGTTAGATGGGGGAGACTGTAAGACAACTAACATTAATTCATACTACCATACACTAGATGGCGCTGTACTGTTCCTGAATCACGCTATGGTTTTGTTTCTACGAATAATGACCAGTGTCCATTCTATTTGGTAATGTAGTAAGAAGAAACTAAGAACTCAAAAATTTCCTACTGAACTCGAGGGTGCCTTCAATCTCTTGAACACCTTCCTGTACTTAGGCGATTTATATATATATAGGAAAGGAAACTACGTCACGGTGTCTCCGTCGAAACGCCTGCGTAGTCTTGTCCTTCTCCTTCCTATATATATCTCTTACGAGTATATTCATAGTCCTGTATGTATATGAATACCGAATATACACGATACGTTCAATCTGGTATTTCATTACCCCGTCCGACACGATCCGACACGACTACGATACGATACGACGTTATTACAACGGCGAGCAAGATCGAATCGAATTGATAAGATTATCACAGTGACTCCCAACGTCGGGCAGATTGATACGATCACAGTGGCTCCCAACGTCGGGCACATCAAAATCGTTACGATCGATTATCAAAGTGGCGACCAACTCGGGCAAGAAAAAACCAAGATTCATCGTAACGAGGTCGGATCGGACCACGGCGATATTTTACTCCCGAACATAGGAAGCGGACAAAAGGGCTCACAATGGCAACTTCTCACATCGTTGCATCTGAGCGTCCGAAGAAAATTAGATGCAACTTTTGCAAGAGGTTGGGGCATGGGATGGAAGTCTGCCGAAAACGTCAAAGAACTTTACGAGAAAACAATAAGATCAAACCAGATCCCGAAAAAGCAAGAACCCCGACCCCCACTCCAGCTGCATGTTACGAATGTGGTGCCCCTAGAGTATACCGCAGTAGCACTTTCGAGGAACCAGAGAACTTTGTACCACACATAGGTGTAGCTCCTGTTACCCTGAAAAGAGCAGCAATATCCAACAGGCCAGAACATATGGTACCAGAAGATCAAACCCCCGCGTTACCTACGGAAGGAGCAAAGCGGAAATACAAGCTGATCCCTATAGACCTACCTCCCAAAATTACGCGTATGGAAGATATTATATTCCACGGGCATTCTCCGCGAATGCAGTATATGTTGCAAGACGCCATCAAAAGCATCGAGGAAGCAGAAAACACAGTCCATCCAAAATATTCGAAACTTTTCGGACCGCATGATGACACTGGACTTAGTTCCTTGGATGCTGGTGGGAACTTCAACACACACCTAAACAACATGCTGGACGAGTTTGCCGATGTATTCATCCCGAATGTTTTACCTACGCCGGCGCACCCTCTAAAAGAAAGCGACCACGTAAAGCAGGCAAGAAATGAAGAAAGTACCCCGTCGAGGCCGAGGAAGATCTAGACAGTACATTTGATCCACCCTCGTTGGGACAACTTCGGACTTAGATGGGGAGGACTGTAGGAAAAATAGTTTATTCTTAACTTCTGATGCCTGACACTAGATGGCGCTGTATTGTATACCGTTTTAGTTAAATCGCGTTATGGTTTGGTTTCTCCAAATAATGACCGGAGACCAATCTGTTTTGTAATGCGCTCCATATTTCCTACAGAACTAAAGGGTGCATTCAAGTACTTGGACTCCCTTCTGTACTTAGGCAATATACATATATATAGGAAACTACGTCACGGTGTCTCCGTCGAAACGCCTGCGTAGTCCTTCCTATATATATCGTCGAGTGATATCCATAGTCTTGTATGTGAATACCGAATATACACGATACTATTCAACCTGGTATTTCATTACACCGTCCGACACGAATCCGACACGACAACGTCGACGACTACAGGGGCATCCCAACGTGACGCAAGAGCGAGACGACACTACAGTACTACAGTGACATCACCCGTATTTTCATTTACACGGTCCGACACGACAAATTAGATTCTTTAAAGTTTCTTATTATCCCTTTATTTTTATTTTCGATTCAAACTAATTCCAAAATAAATAATAATAGGTCGGGGAAAAAGTCTTTTCGCATTATAGTATGTATGAACTTGTAATAAAATCTCTTTGGTTATACCATTTGTATGTAGCAGGTTTTGATATCTTTAAAAAGTTTAAATTTAAAAAAAGATAATTCCAAATTCAAATTAGGTAAATGTGTGATTTTTATTTGTTTTTTTTACTGTCAAGATGAGTGAATCTAATGAAGAAATTCGATACATTTTAAAATTTTACTACAAAAAAGGTAAAAATTCAACGCAAGCTGCGAAAAAAATTTGTGACGTTTATGGACCTAGTGCAGTGTCTGTGAGAGTAGCACAAATTTGGTTTAAGCGTTTTCAATCCGGAAATTTTGATGTCAAAGATGCACGTCGCTCTGGTCGCCCTGTTACGGATAAAATGGATACCATTTCTGAAAAAGTGGAGCAAGATCGGCATATCAGTAGTTACGACGTAGCTGAAGAACTAGGAATTGACCACAAAACTGTTTAGGCGCATAAAAAGGTCGTGGTCAAAGGCCGGCCAGGCTTCACAGACTCTGGCGAAACCCGGGTTAACCCGCAACAAGGTGATGCTGTGTGTATGGTGGGATTGGAAGGGAAGATATTCATTATGAGCTGTTACCGCCAGGCAGGACTATCGATTCTGAACTCTACTGTGAACAACTGATGAGATTAAAGCAAAAAGTTGAAAGAAAGCGGCCGGAATTAATTAATAGAAGGGGTGTGATTTTTCATCATGATAACGCTAGACCTCACACATCTTTAGCCACTCAGCAAGAATTAAGAGAGTTTGACTGGGAGGTGTTAATGCATCCGCCGTATAGTCCTGACCTTGCACCTTCTGATTTCCACCTGTTTCGGTCTCTTAAGAATTCTTTAGGCAATGTCAGGTTAACATCACGAGAAGACTGCCAAAACCACTTGGCGCGGTTTTTTGAACAGAAGTCCCAAAATTTCTATAGTAATGGGATCATGTCTCTACCTACAAGATGGCAAAAGGTTATCGAACGTAATGGCACCTACATACTTTAGTTAAATGTAAATAAACTTTATTAAAAAATGTTTTGAATTTTCATATAAAATACGAAAAGACTTTTTCCCCAACCTAATACTTCAGCGGATTCTAGCGGTCATTCGAATTATTAAGAGATTATTTTCCAATATACGGTTCACTTTCGCTTTCTGTATAATATATAGGATCAATATTAATAAATCAAGAAATGCGGGCAAGTGCTCAAATACTCATCGATGTTTCTGTAAGTCAATACAACTAATATTCTATTCTATCAAATTATAATACCTTTCCGGTTAAAAAAAATATGAAAGTTTATTTTTTATACAAAATGGTTACATTTTTTTATATTTTAGGAAATATCTGACATAACCCGACTGGCAACACTGATTGTGGCTGACATCTGCCCAAACGCCCAACAAAGCCCAAACAAGAAAGAATTGCACAAAAGAATTCCAAAAGCACACAATAATTTGATTGAATTGAATTTAAGTAAGTAATATTTATCCTTAAGTAATTTCTTTCACTATTTACAATATGTACAAAGCTCAGTACTTATTATTATTCATTTTTACAGATAAAAATGGGTCGCCGTCGTCAAAGAGACCGGTTAGTAAGCTATTTTTCTCATTTATAGCGCATTTCTACTGTATATCTAATAAAATGAAGTTTCTTAAGTAATGACCATCTTTTTACCCGAATGTCCCAAAATGGGAATGGAATGTTTCATATTTAGAAGCAAAGCTAACCTCGCTTGCACATGTGGTTCACCCTGTCGATTGCCAAACAAGGCTCTGGTGGAAGAGGTAGGTAACGCAATATACAACAGGGGCCTTACCACGAGCTCTAAACGCAGGAATGGAACCATCATGGTTGCGAATCTATAAATGAAAATCATTGATAAATACGCAACCATCATAGTTCCATTCCTTTCGAGTTTATTTCATGTTTCATTCATTCGTTTAGAGCTTGTGGTAAGGCCCCAGGTAGCTGCTCGATTGAGAAAGCCGTAGAGGAAACTAAAGCAAAAATAACAATTCCCAGGAGGGTTGTTGTATTCTTGCATATGCGTAAGGAAACCAGATTATTGATACAGTGGAACATAAAATGTGTCAATAGTTGATACCTACGGGCAGTTTATTTAGGTAAATGTGAAGGATTTGATAACATCTAAGAGTAGGTTTTATGTATTATTCTATATCTTTCTTTCAATCACCCTGAAAAGTTCACTCACAAGCTTTATGCTATTTAGGATGGCAAACAAACATACAGCTGCTGTGATGTGAAATAGGTACTTTTCCCTATGAACGCTAACAACACAAGTACAGTGCGACACAAAAGAGTAGACAAAAATAGGGGCGCCACTTTCTTCGCAAGAACAGTTCTCAAATGGCAACCCTTGAGCACTTTTGTATGAAAAAAGACAACGTTGCTATTGTTAAAAGAGTAGAAAGGGAACTACATTTATTAACAATAGCAACGTTGTCTTTTTTCATACAAAAGTGCTCAAGGGTTGCCATTTGAGAACTGTTCTTGCGAAGAAAGTGGCGCCCCTATTTTTGTCTACTCTTTTGTGTCGCACTGTACTTGTGTTGTTAGCGTTCATAGGGAAAAGTACCTATTTCACATCACAGCAGCTGTATGTTTGTTTGCCATCCTAAATAGCATAAAGCTTGTGAGTGAACTTTTCAGGGTGATTGAAAGAAAGATATAGAATAATACATAAAACCTACTCTTAGATGTTATCAAATCCTTCACATTTACCTAAATAAACTGCCCGTAGGTATCAACTATTGACACATTTATATAGCCTCTTGTCGAATACCAACAACGAAATGGTGAGCAGAGAATATAAAGCAACATGATGTTATGAGGGGATTGGATTGAATTTTGTTATGAATTTGGAAAACTATTATAACATTATTATGGTGTGAGAACTAACAGTGATTGATGGGGCATGCAATTGCTTATGGGTGCTTAATAGTCTGCATGAGATTGTCTTTTTGTTGCACATTTTAATGAGCTTATAATTAATTTTGCTCTATAACAAGCTCATTGCTTTTTGTGAGGGTTTGTGTGCCGATTTCAAAAATTCTTTCACTATTGGAAAGCTACATTCACCCTGACTAACATAGGCTATATTTATTGCTAGAAAAGATTAAGGATCCTTACAAAAATATAAATAAGAGGTAAAAATATAAAAAAAATCTTATGTACTGCCGTGCGAAGCCAGTTTCATTTTTTAAAATTTGGGAATTAAAAGTTAATGATGATGAAAATATTACTTTCCATCAGTTTATTAAAGCTCACTTTACAATACATTATTATATTTTTAATTGGATACATAAATTACCAAATAAATAGGAATATGCTGCATCATTTAAAATGCATATTATTGTAAAAACCTACTTATTTGTTTTGGTTGAGTGAAAACTGTGTAAAAATATGGGGATAACTTCAAAACAATATAATGACTTATCAAAATTATTTCGTTTCCTCTGAGTTTTGCTATAAAGCAATATTTTAGTTTTTTTAAAATAACCCTCCAATTTCTCATTGCATACATTGTTCTCATTACCCTTTCCCCATTTAAGCTAGCAGCCTGTGCCACACAATATATTAAATGCTACGCTATTCTCTATTAATTTTCTATTTTATTAGTCGTATCTGTACTCACCGGAAATGCTGCCTAGAAAATCTGTACTCACCGGAAATGCTGCCTAGAAAACGGCGGCGTCCGCCGCCGGGCAAGTGTGCGAGTGGTCACTGCCACTCGCATCGTTGTCGGCGACGGCGGTGTCGCAATCGAAGATGTGCGAGACGAAGTTTAAATTTTTTATTTTTATAATATAATATGTACTCATAACTTTGTTTTATTTTTTATAAATAATTGTAGTAGTAGTCAAAAAGCCCCCATAGTATACAATTAACTCTAGTAGATAACATGATAAATGAACAGTAACTGTTGGCTAGCTACATATATCTGACGACTTTATGATATACATTATGGCCTGATTACACGTACCGAGTAGAGTAGTGAGACAGTAAAATGTCACTTGGTCGAGACAGTGCTGTGGCAGAGTGAGTGTTCACATGTATTTTTGATGTTGTGGCGAGACAGACACTCAGTTCAGTTATCTTATATGAACAAGGACAAGTGTCTTTCAGCTCATAATGTCAACCGGACAAAAAAATGAACATTTCTTACAATAACGTCAACTTCGCAAAAAGATAACTTCTCGAAATGTCCACTTCTCACAATGACAACTTCGCATTTGGTCAACTTCTGTTAAATGATATATTCGCAAAATGACAACTCTTCGCAATTTGTCCTTTAAATGGCTAATAAAAAAGAAAACAATGGTTGACGTGACATATTTTTTGATAGAGAAAATCATAATAAATATTTAATTGAACTGCAGAAAATCTCAACCTTTCATCATTTTTTAAAAAACTTGTATACTTATTTGCGACTTTATTTTAATCACCTACATATTTACTAAACAATAATACCTACATAATACTACCATATCCCCGACTTTAACCACGATTCTTTGGAAAATCTATTAGCAAAATTTGTAAGAAAGTAATGTACAACCATGCTTTTCTTTTTTATTAGCCATTTAAAGCACAAATTACGAAGAGTTGTCATTTTGCGAATTTATCAATAAAGTTGTCATTGTGCGAAGTGGACATTTCGATAAATTGTCTTTTTGAGAAATTGACATTATAAGAAGTTGACGTTATAAGAAATGTGCATTTTTTGTCCGGATGACATTATGAGAAGTTGATCGGAAAAAAATTATTAGAAAATCCACTAAATTACTTGTACCTCTCCCAGATAGAAGAATTAACAGAATTGTTGGCTCAAGGGAAATCTTTTGGACTAAACCATGGATTTTAAGAAAGCCTGAGTAGAGTAGATGCTACGAAAACTATTTTTAGAGAAGTACAGTCTGAAGATCCCGATTCATGTACCCTTGTGATTGCCTTGTGCGGGGATCTAACCCGCGAGCTTCGGGGTCAATGTAGCTATTGCTAGTCGTTTAACCAATATTATCCATGTAGTACCTATTTGCTTGCCCAGATAGCTACACAAATCTTTTTAATGATTAGATAAATTAAAATTTGGCAGTGTTGTAGGAAATAAGTATAGTTAAATTGTATTTCAGGTGTACAGTTAAAAGAACTTCAGGCACTGACCTAGATGCTTATGTCATAATACATAAATAGGACTTCGCATTACTATTGCCAAGCGTGATCTGCTCTTAGCTTTAAAACAAATGGCTAATAAAGAAAAGAATATAGTATAATAATTATTATTTATTATGTACAGGGAATAAACATTACACATTATAAACAATAAAGAAAAATACGTAACAAATTCTAATACATTAATGGACACGTATGAAAAGCACTATAAAATCCCAGAGGATGTGGGTGTTTCGACATCAAGACCGGACATTTTCCTTTTTTCCAGAGCTACAAAACGCATAGTACTTGTAGAGCTTATCGTACCGTGGGAAACTAACATACCCAAAGACCACGCGATAAAACAAAACAAATATTATGACCTAAACGAATTAGAAAAAAGCGGCTATGTAGTTAATCTATACGCTGTAGAAGTAGGAGCGAGAGGTATACCAGCAAAATCTTTATAACCTGCTGAAAGACCTTGGCTTGTCCAGAAGTGCAGTAAGTTCTATACTAGAACGAGTATCTAAAGCTGCATTAGCAGGCTCATACCAGATTTGGCAGGGCAGGGAGAGAAACACAAGTAGTGAAGGTGAGTGTTGATGTACGTCGGAAAGGGGCCCCTTAAACCTACACCCGTGTCACAAGTTTCGGGATCTACTTGGGGTTTCTCTCTCTGCCACACGATGGACCCGGCACCCGCACGGTGAATCCATGGAAGCTAAGAATTTCGTCTCATATAAAAAAATACTCTGTAGACTGTAGTAGAAGTCTTTGGCATAATTGAAATTCAAATAAATCAATAAAGACTATTTTATTGACAACAAACAATATTTACTACGAAGAACATTTGCGATCACATCCAGTAAATAATAGAAAGTTATAAATATTTTAAATCGATCAGCAGATTTTCTATATTGTTGACGATTTTAGGAATATTTTCTATGGACCAGTAGATATGTGGTTAGAAACGTTTGCCTGATATTTTATTTGCTTATGATGGTGCTACTTCTATGAAATGTACCTCGTACTTAATATAAGTTTATGGGCTCTTCATTTATAGTTGTAATACTATACAATATGTAACATAAATTATTAAATTTTTCATTAACCAATTTCTTTAGGACCAAGCTCAGTATTCAAAATCAAACAACTTTCATTGCGAAGAACAATAAATAAATAAATATTTCTGGACAATTCACACAGCGCTATCTAGCCCCAAAGTAAACGAAGCTTGTGTTATGGGTACTAGACAACTGATAAACATACGTAAATACATTTTTTTTTTGTAAATACATACTTATAATACATAGAAAACATCCAGACCAAGACAAACCGACATGTTCATGCACACATATGTTTGTCTTGTGCGGGAATCGAACCCACGACCTCGGCGTCAAAGTGGCCATTCCTAACCATTCGACCACCGAGCTCGTCAAACAATGTCAATCAAAGTAGGTAGGTATCATATATAGGTATCATATATGTGATATAATTTTCATAGAACATCAGATTTCTTTTGCAATTAGAGAAATTTCTCCGCGTAATAAAAGTTATTTGTTATTGTGCATCTTTAAAGCCAAAGTCAACCTCAACTGCACGGGATGTAACTTGTCGCCTGGCAAATGAAGCCAACGAAAGAAAGCTAGTGCATGCCGTACCTGGTTAGGGATTAATAATCAACCTCACCGCAGCCAAATAGCAATAGCCTTGAACATTGTTGTGTTCCTGCGAGTGAGTGAAGTCACCAAACGTTAGGAGATGCTGTGTTAGCAGCGCGAGTGCTAGCGCCCATTCAATACAATTGGTATTGCAAAGCGACCGCTTTATATTAGGCGGACAGTATGCTTGTTTTCACCCGGCGTAATATAAAAATAGGGGAATACGTTACATAATTCATGTTACACATTGTATAAAGTCTGTTATGATGATACAGAATATTTTGGGGTGTAAGAGGTTCATCAACATCTTTGAACCAAAGCCAACTTCACCTGCATGCGGTGCACCCTACTGACTGACAAACGAAGCTCTGGCGAAAAGAGGTAGGGAGCGTAATTGTATGCTACCCGACTGGCGAATGTACCTCCACCTCACAGAATACCGCAGCCAAATAACAATTCCCTTGAGGGTTGTGGTGTTCCTGCGAGTGAGTAAGGTCTCCGGATAGGAAAGAGTTGCTGCGCTGGCAGCATCTATATGATTGAGCGAGTTTATATGGCTTCGGTAACAGCATCACATCAGGCGGGCCGTATGCTTGTCTGCCACCCGACGTAGTATAAAAAAAATCAAGGCAGTAATATATTTTCGATATGGTACGGACCATAACAAGCGATACATAGTGCTATGTTACAGTCCGCACAGACCATGTTACTTTCTTTTCTTTTTTTTTGAGTACTCCAGCATCTAGAACCTTTCCGTCGTTTGACTACTCCATTATGGTTTTGCTCCAGGGGTTGGGGCATATGGGTAGGCAATTGTGGCGGAACTGTTCTAGGTGCTGGTAAAACGCCTAGCAACACATTTTTTCTAAACTCTTCTAAACTAATAGTGTTGCTAGTGCCTTTTTTAATATGCATTCAGTAACAAAGTCTCGAAAATATTGTATACCTAATTTTTTGTAAAACCTAACAGACTTATGCTGGTTGGAGTAATAACTAAGCATTTGGTCGTGCCTATCTACTCATTTCATATATTTATTATATATTAAAACAAAAACTTACTTTACATCTAAATAACTTATAAATAAAATACCTACTTAAATATAACTTAGAAATAAATAACTATAAATAATGAAGCCCCGCCAAATCGTTACCCACTTGAAAAGTGCCCAAAAGGCTGGCAGCATTGCCACGTTGAATGGCAATGCTAATCCTCTGGCCGAGATATTGGCCAGCCCTTTGGTCATGTGATACTTCGATCAATCTTTTTGACAACTGTTGAAACAGTTAATTAATTATATATAATATACTAATTTATTATATTGTACAATGATATTTGGCTTTGAATTGGCACGACCACGCTTATTTACTACATCTACCATGGGCGGTGTATGCTCAGTGGAAAGAGCGAGTACATCTCTTTTATCTTTCCACTTCATGACGCATACGCCTTTTCTTTTACATCTATAAATGCTAGCACCTCTACTAAGTTTTTTTGCTGGTCACCGTTACAGGATTTTTTCTCCTATTATTGAGCAATGTGCCCGTGCAATATGTTTTAATAAAATTTCGGCGAGGTCAATGCTGTTATAAAAGTTATCCATGTAGACGGAATGACCAGCATTTAAATAATCATTTAGAAGTTTGAGGACGACTTTGTTTACGTGCCCTGTCCCGCTCACGTCAGGGTCGGCTGACCCTTTGTACATATGAATCATATGGACAAGACCATTAGGGTCAGCCAATATGTATTTTTAATATGTTATGTTGTGTATTTTACCCCAAATTTATGTCTTTTATTTTTAATATATTGACGTATCAAAAGCCGTCCTCTAAATTGCACCATGGACTCGTCGATCGTCAGCTCTTTGTCGGGGTATACAAGGCTTTTCATAAGATTATTAAAATAATTAATCAGTATTTCTATTTTAGTATATAATGATAATACCCCGACATTTTCGTTATCGAAATCAAAGTATAGGCAACGTAATATTAACAAAAATCTATTTCGGCTCATGTATTGGCCCAAGGAAAATTTATATAAATGGTTCTTGGACCAATATTTATTAATTTTGTTTATTTTAACTGTGCCCATAAAAAAATATTATTCCTAGGAATGTATAAAGTTCGTCAACCGAAGTGTCCTTCCACATTTTGATTCTACTGTGGGGTTTTAGCCCGCCTCGAGCCATAATTTCTGATGCGTGTTTGTTTGTGGATTGAGCTATCGACGTCATGAAGGTAATATTAAATAATACCTTCATATTGTCGCGGTCCTGTCTCGAACGATCTAGAATAGTCGCCGCATACTTCGCTGCAAGCAATAATGACCCGTATGTCTACTGTCATAAGGTTCATACCACTATGACATGAAAATGTTCGAGACTGGTCGAGACACGTTAACGATGTATACCGATGGGAAGTACATACATGTATATACGAGAACATTCGGAAGGCTTGCCGGCGGATATAAATAGCGACCGCCGCGGCGCATAGTTGAGTTCAGTTTGGACTTCGGGAGAGTAAACTTCGAGCGAATCTACCTGCGAGACAAGTGATAACCTACGACCTCAGCGATACTATTGGACTTCGATTTGACCTGCGATTTGGGATCTTCGTGTGGACTTCGTGTTGTGAAGACCTGAACACCAGACCCTGCGTGAATAAATCCTTGCAAGTTGTCATTGGCGTTTTACATCCAAATCTCGAATCCTAGCTCGTAACAATCAACGGTAATATCACAGGAGCTGGTCGATGGTCTAGCCATTCATCTTCTGTGTCGTCTTCAACGACGTCGGCAGCATTAATTTCCACAGTGCTATCCGCCGAAGTCGAAGAGTCACTCGATCTAAAAATAAAAAAAGATTTCAAGCTTTTCTAGCCAGAAAACTAAACTTTTTTCAGATAATTATGAGAAGTTTAATTCATACCTTTCACCTGATTCCGAAGCAGACGAATCGGAGTCCATAATTGCCTCTGAGGTATCACTTTCTCTCAGACGACGCCTCGCTTGCCGATATTGCTCGGCATCATCTTCACCAAAAATTTCCATGAGATGTCTCTCGACATCGTCGTGGTCGCTGTTCATCTAGAAGGAAAATAATGAATATAATATATTTTATTTTACCATACCATAAGTTTATTTATGTTTGGTTAAAAACATTATGACTATACATCGTTATCGCACGGGCAGTGGTACATAAAAACCTATGACTTAGTCGCAGAATGTCTACTTCGCAGAACGTCTACTGGTCATAAAATGTATCTTTCTCATATTGCCTCTTTCGCAGAATGTGCCTTTCTCAGAATTACTCTTTCGCAAAAGGTTGCTTTCGCACATTGTCTCTTTCGTAAAATGTCGCGACAGGGACTTAGAATATAGATCTTTGAAGAAAAATCATTTATTGAAGTCACAGGGTAAACAAAAATGTTACACCAAAAGAAATAAATATTTTTGTACAATATTTTGATTAAAATAATCATTATGTACAGAAACATATATCTTCATATCACAATCATCACCGTTATTTCAGCTTGTTAAAGAAAGAGACAATGTGCGAAAGCGACCTTTTTCTAAAGAGGCATTGTGCGAAAAGCACATTCTGCGAAAGAGGGATATGAGAAAGATACGTTTTACTAACAGTAGACATTCTGCGAAGTAGACGTTCTGCGCCTAAGCCGTTTTGAACTTCAACGTTAGAATTTTCTCATCTCTACTTATATTGTTTATTTGCATATGCATAAAGATAAAGATATTTGCATAAAATATGAGTAATATACATACAATCGCATGCAGTTCTGATGTTTAAAGTAATAATAAAATTGTCCTTCATATTTTGCCTTGCCGGCGTACAAATTTAGTGAAAAAAGGAGCACATGTCGCAAAAAATAGTTTTCATGTCAAATACTAATAGGTCATTAAGTAACATAACTAATTCACAAATATTTGTCATCTAAAAAATCACGAATACAGTAGTAACATTTTTCAGTCAATAGTTTCTTTAGGTGGTTTTTGAACATACTATTATTCAACGTCTTTAAACAGTTAGGTATTTTATTAAATATTTTAGGTGCCATACATAAAACATTCTTTTGCATCATCGCAGTCTTGGCGGAATGGTTACAAAGTCTATAATTATCACGTCGACTTCTAGTCCCATAATCTGACATTTTTGGGAATTTATGTGGATTGTTCTTAACAAATAATGCGATCTCCATAATGTATAGTGACGGAAGTGTTAGAATTTTGTATTTATAAAAGTAAGGCATACAGCTATCAGTTGATTGTAGCCCAAACATGGCTCTAATACAACGCTTTTGCAGTTTAAAAATTACCTGAATATCAGTTGAGTTCCCCCAGAAAATTATCCCATATCTAAGGGTAGACTCAACCAATCCATAATATGCAGTGACTAATGCATCAATACTTAATGTAGGCGCGAGTTTGTGGAGCAGATATGTTAGGCTACTGATTTTTGTACAAGTTACCTCTATATGTTTCTTCCAGTTTAAATTTTGGTCTATAAGTAAACCGAGATATTTAGTAGAGTCCACTTCATTTATATTAGTATTTTGGTAAGATAATTTAATGTCAAATTGATTATTTACTCTTTGTCCAAAATGTAAAATATTAGTTTTATTCAAATTTATTTTTAAATTGTTATTATCGAGCCATTTAATTATTGATGTCAAGGAATTATTTATGTCAAATTCATATAAGTCTTTGTTTTTGTTTTTACATGGTATTGTAACTGTACTGTCATCTGCAAAAAGTGTCATAGGTTGAGTGGTAACACTGGGTAAGTCATTAATATATATAATGAACAAGAGAGGACCCATCACGCTGCCCTGTGGAACTCCGTATAGTACATTTCGTTCTTCAGAGGAATATGTCTCTTGCCATTTTGTTTTGAAGTTAACTCTAGTGATTTCAGTTACCTGCTTCCTATCAGATAAATAAGATTGAATTAGAGACAAAACGTTTCCTCTCACCCCATAGGCTTCAAGCTTTTGAGTCAGAATCTTGTGGTCCACATAGTCAAAAGCCTGAGTCATATCACACAATATAGCACATATTGGAGAGGTTGCATCCACGTGAGTTAGTACTGTTTCAACAAAGTCATATATGGCCATGTTTACCGTTTTATTTCTCCTAAATCCTTTTTGTTCTTTGCATAGAAGGTCATTACCTTCAAAATATTTATACAGCTCACTGTGCATATACTTTTCGAATATCTTTGAAAAAACCGAAACGAGTGCTATGGGCCTATAATTTTCCACGAAATCTTTATTTTCCTTTTTATGTTGGGGTTTTACTATATTTGGTTTTAGTGCTGTCACAAATGTGCCTTCTACTATACAAAGATTAATTATATAGCTTAAATGGGGAGAAATCAGTTCATTTACAAATTTGATAATTTTAGTTGAGAAGCCATCATAGCCTACGCTAGCTGTATTTCTTAGACTCTTTATTATATTCATAATATCTAGGGGAATACTGGGAGCCATAAACATTGACCTTGCTGGTTGTTTTATATGTCTAGTTGCATTGATGCTGGGACTAATAATTGGCTTTATTTTATCAATGTAATAATTATTAAAGGCATTGGCAATCTCATTGGGGTTCGTTATAATTTTGTTTCCCTGTATAATTTGTGTGATAGGTTCCCTCGGTAAATTTAATCTACTTCTATTAATAATTTGCCAAGCCGTTTTAGACTTATTATCAGAAGTTTTTATTTTATAATTATTTTGTGCATATTTTGTTAGGTTTATAATTTTTTTGAATAATTTTGAGTAATTTTGAAATTTATTTTTATTAAACTGTGATGGACTAGATCGATATTTCCAGAGAAGTTCCCTTTTCTTTTTACTACATACCCGTACCCCACGTGACATCCATTTTGGTCTATTAACAACTCGTACAGTAACAACCTTATAAGGGAAGCATAAGTCGTAAAATAGCTTAAAGTCCTCAACGAAACTATTATATGCGACATTAGGATCCGTGGAACTATACACTTCACTAAAAGATATATTTTTCAAGCACATTTTAAATGTATTTTGATTTTCTTTACAATAATCGCGTTGTTTTTTGCGCCAAAATTTAAGTTTTAAATGTCGTTGTACTGGTAACTTTATTAGTTGAGCGGTATGATTGGACACGGCAAATTCTAATACTTCCGTCTTACACTTCTTCCTACAATCATGTGCGATATTATCGATACATGTTTGACTAACCAGCCTCGTTGGCTGCGTAATAGATAATTTTAAGTTATAGGTCGAAAGCAAACATTCAAAATATAGCGATATGTTATTGGTTTTTAGTACATTTATGTTAAAATCTCCAGCTAAAATTATTTGATCGTATTTTTTTGTAGAAATTAGTGTAAGTAATTTTTCTAACTTGTTAAAGAATATATCTAAACAACCATTAGGAACCCTATAAATACATACAACAATTGCTTTAAGTATAGGTAATTCAACTGCGCAACATTCAAATATACTGACAAGAGTAAGTTTAGCAATTTCTGTTACTTCTTTCCATTGGTGTCCGTGCCTCACCAAGATGCAGGCTCCACCCCGTTTGTCATTTGGACGACTGAAGCAGGCTGCCAGTGAGTAGTTTGGAATGCTTAAGTAGGTCTCATATCCAGCCTTCATAAAATGTTCAGTTATGCATAGAACATCCACTTCAATGTTCCTGTTCTCGAGGCCGTCCAGGGCTGCCGTAAGTGCATCAGATTTGTTAATCAGACCCGCAATGTTCTGGTGAAGAATGTGGAGATATTGTGTCACGAAAAAATGGTGAACAATTGTTGTCTTTGTCACAGTACGTGGTCGATTCTGTTATACCGCTCATGCCATGAAGGTACTGTAAATTAGAAATGTAATTTTGAAGATTTTTTAGTAATATTCTTATTCCATTGTTATTAATTGATCCAAAATGCTTATGAAATGCAGTGTGGCGATAATTCATTAAATGTTCATTTACATCCACCATGTATGCATATTTATTTGTTTGTCCATCCATAAGTAATAAGTTATTGAAAGTCTCAACTCTTCCGTTAAACATACTCGTTCTGTTTCCCCATTTGAAAGTTGGAAGGCATATTATAATATTTGTGTGTGTAAAAGATTGAAGTTTCTTTCTGATTTCTGAGATCATATTAAAATAATTGTCCGTTTGTTTGAAGTCTTCGTCGCCTATGATGATTATACAATAGTCATTCTTAGTAAAGTCGGTCAGTTTCGCATCTAATCCTTTTATCATTTCCCTTATATTTGCATTCGGTGTAAGATAGTGACATAACCCGGAGTACCCCATCAAAGTGTTTTCTGCTATTGATAAGATTTTGTTGTACTTATCACAGCTTAAAATGCATATCTTTCTGGGCGGATCAATGTTTCGAGTTGGATTATGTACCCTTTTGATTTTTTGTTGAATAAAAATAGTTTGTTTTTGAGATGTTGGTGTTTTTTTTTTTAAACGGTTTTATTTAGCTCACCCCGTTTGTTTTATTATTTATTCTTGGGTCAAATTTAGTAATTCAAATTTCACCCTCTTCCTGTCAACCGATTAATTTGAAATTTTGCATACACTTTGGATTTTGGTGACAATACAATTAAATAAATTCTGTTTCATTGTAAATCCAAGATGGCCGCCGCTACAAAATGGCGGTTTACAAATTTTGTCACGACTACCTCAATATGGGTATCAAATGAAAGGGCTTGACTAGTAGAACACAGTTCACGTGAAAAAAAAATGAAAATCCAAGATGGCCGCCGCTACAAAATGGCGGTATACAAATTTTGTCACGACTACCTCAATATGGGTATCAAATGAAAAGGCTTGACTCGAAGAATACAGTTCACATGAAAAAAAATTTAAATCCAAGATGGCTGCCTCTACAAAATGGCGGTTTACAAATTTTGTCACGACTGCCTCAATATGGGTATCAAATGAAAGGGCTTAACTAGTAGAACACAGTTCACGATGAATATTATAAAATCCAAGATGGCCGTCAACAAAATGGCCGGTTGGCGCGGTTACATATCTTCTCAATTTTCAATATGGGTATCATTTGATACCCATTTTTTCAATATGGGTAATCATTTGAATACAAGACAAATTTAAAAGTAAAAAAAATAATGACAAAAGTCAAATCTAAACTTAATAGAACGAAAGGTACTATGTAATGAAATTAGAAACTAAAAACTTGAAAATAAAAATTATGTAAAAAAACTTTTAATTTAAACGGTTTTATTGAAAATAGTGCACTAAAAGCTAAAAAATAATTCGGTAGGTCGGAGGTTTCAGTCATCACACCCCTCTCCCTCATCAGTCTAAGGCAATGATCAGACAAAATAATAAAATCGTTGGGCCCGTGTTTCCGATAATTCGTTTTCATCATTCGGTTTTTTCTTATATTTTTTCTTAGGTGTAATTTTTAATTTAGCTGGACTACCTGTGATTCTTTTTAGCAGCTCATTTTGTGATGATAGTTTTTCATTTGTTCGTTTTAATTCATTATTCTCGGCTGACAATAATTCTATTTCATTATGAGCACTTTGCAACTCAGTTTGAAGAATTTCTATTTGTTCTTTGAATTTCCTGATTTGATCTAAATCTTCATTTGATATGTCAGGTAAACTGTTATAGGTTTTGTCAAATGTTGTTTCCATAGTAGATGTATCGGACTCCGACCGAGTGGGTTTGCGGCGGTAGGTAATATTTTCTAGGGAATTCATATTTTAAACTTTGGTATATATTTATAAAATCTCACAAAAAGAGGATATTTTACATGCAGAGTATGGTAGATTCGAACCACAGTGGTCAGGGTGAAAGGCGACGATATTCCAACCGCGCCAATGATGCTTAATAATATGTGCCGAAAATCATGTACGCACTGGCGTTTCGAATCGAATAGAAGTTGTTTAAGCCGTCACTAGATGTCACTATGATGTCGTATGTTATGTATTAGTTCACTGTGTTTGCGATAGATGTCTCCCAGTGTCGAATCGAAAACAGCTGATTGGTCAGCTGTGTTTGTTTACATCATACGTTTAAATACATGTTATGAATGCAGCGGTTGTTTATTAATAAAATGTTATTTGTTATGCAAAGTTCAGTCAATTCGAGTTAATAATGTCCAATTTCCACATTTCAGTTCAATGTACTCACGTATTTCGTGCACTGTATAACATTCACTATTTTATCTTCGTAAAAAGTAGTCACTTATATTTCACATGTAATTCACTCATTAATCCTGTTTTGAATTTATAGATAACATTTATACACTTTACTTATAACACACTTTTTTCATTTATAGCAACAAATTTATAATATTGTAAATATAACTAATTTTTTATGATTTATTATTACGGAGACGATGCTTACGTAGGCACAGTGCTGCCCTCTCTCTCTGCATATACAAATAGGTAATTGAAATGCATATACAAATATTTCAATTACCTAATGAAAATAAGAAAATTCTCAAAATATTTATTTACGTGTAACAACCCTGTTCATCGTTCATTTACGTGTTAACACCAAACTGCCAGCAAAATAACAATGTCTAATAGGCTATTTGACTAACATTTTTTTCGGTTTGATATGTGCGACGTCTCCATAATATAACCGTAGGTGAAAGAATTCGCAGGCGAACGAAGTCGCAGGCATCAGCTAGTAGTGAAATACAACAAGAACCAATTAGGTACCCCGCTCTAAGAAGACACGAAAATATGATCACAATTATTGTAAAACTAGTAAACTGCGATATAGAAATAATAATTGCGCATCCATACCTACTGTACCTACTTACAAATAATGACGATAATCTAAAATAGGTACAAATGAACAACGATGCGAACAATCATCGTGCATTTAATGCCGGAGCACTATTATGTTCGAAAAGGTAAACAAACACTGAAAATTACGATATGGAACCTAATTATAGACAGAAATAAACAAGCTTTATTTACGGTTGGCTCTTCTTGTTCTAGGAACCTCCTCTGAGACTTTGTGCTCCCCGCTGCCACCCGAGGCATTATCACTCATTGCTTTCTTGTGTCGTGAACCATCGGACACTAATACCACAATGACTCCATCTTGAGTCCAACAGTTGGGCATCCCGAAGTGTCCACGAGCCTTGCCGAAGACTGTTTGCCTTGCACGCGTCAAAAACTCCTTGATGGTGTATGGTGACCCTTTTAGACAGGATTTCTTGCTCCACACAGCAGACTTTGTAGCAAGCGTGTTAAACTTTACCAAGATGGGACGATGCTGGTCTTTACGCGACACTCCAATCCTGTGACATGTTTTAATAGATCCAGCAGAGATGTCTTTAAGAGCCAACTTAGATTGGAGTATATCCACAATGGTAGCTGTGCAGTCCTCATCATCCTTTTCAGTAACACCTAAGAACACAAGAGCCTTCCTTCTATGCCGAGTATCAAGCCTGTCCACCAGTAATGTGCTTAATTTGAGAGCGTAGGAGTCCGAGCATTTTGAACATAAGTTCTTTAAAAGCACGGAATTCTTCTGCCAATCTCACAACGGTTGTGGATGACCCGGCATTATGCATCTGCGCCTCTAAACCAGCCATCTTACTCTGGAAGCTTTCCTCCAAACTCTTCTGAACGGCCTGAATGTCGTCAAGCTTTGACATTGTCCAAATTTTTGAGTGTAGTGCAGGAAAAGTGCAGTGATAGTGAAATGTGTGTGTCGAAATCGGTGATGATTTCAGCACTTACATTCACATGCAGCAACTATACAATTGTGAGTACCCTAAATATGTTTGAAAAGAACTGATTTACTTGTAGATTAAATATATAAATCACTGTAATTAATTTAAATTAAAATTAAATGTACACGTACACGTACACATGTACACTTGTTTACTTTTTCACACCATTTGTGTAGGTATGTTTTGTTTTTCTATATATTCAACCTCAAATAAATAAGTGTTGTTAAATTTTTTAACAATAGACTATAATATAATATATATAGGTGTCAAGGTAAGTCAGCAATTATTGCGATAAATTGAGATTGTTTCTTTATAGATTAGGTTGCCGATCTAAGTTTGAAAGCGACTCGATTTGATAAATGAAAGAAGATTAAATTAATAAAAGAAGATTAAATCAAACAATAAAAATCGGAATTTTCTTATATTAGTTATTTACGTGTGTTACATATATGGCTGCATTATAGGCAGCGATTGCGTTAATGCCTATTTCTTTTATTAGTCTTTATATCTAACTCGTATTCTTGTTTGTCTCTTCGGTACAAATGTTTATCAATCGGCGTGATGCACCCAAAGGCATGGTACCAGCTTAAAGAATTATTAAATGAATATTAAGAGCCCTTAAACTATAGTTAGATAAAGATGTTATGAGACTTGACACAGTGTTGCTAAATGTCTTTTAGTTTTTCGCCGCAGCGTTAAGCAGAATTGTGCATGTAAATAATTAAAATATTAGTGCTATACTCAATTAATTTACAAGGATTACTTGAAAATCATTATTGGATTGTAATCCATTCTGGAGGTGTCAAGGTAAGTCAGCAATTATTGCGATAAATTGAGATTGTTTCTTTATAGATTAGGTTGCCGATCTAAGTTTGAAAGCGACTCGATTTGATAAATGTTTTAGTTTATTTCAAAGCCAAAGTTTATTCTATAACGAAATAATTGTATCTTGAAGCTATATTGTATTGTCACTATTGTAACAAAATAAAATGATGGTATACTTGAATGATTGTTGCTTAATACAAAACAACACTTTTTGTACTATTATGAAACTTAACACATTATTGCGAAATGTATAAGAACCTTTAGGTAAAACTTTACACATAGTTTATGGTACTTAACATATTACTGCTGAATGTAGATTGCTTTTTATGACGGAAAATAATTGTTTTAAATGATTTGAAATAATGTTGAAAATCAAGAATTCGGCACTCCCCATACTAAAATTGTCTGCCTACTTGAGTTATGTCGACTCATTTATATATTATTTCAATTTTTTTTTATACTACGTTGGTGGCAGACAAGCACACGGCCCGCCTGATGTGAAGCGGTTATCGTAGCCATATTAACGCTCGCAACATAAAATATCGCTCGCGCGCCGCCACCCCCGCTCCCAGCGCAGCATCTCCGTCCTTTCTGGTTACCTCACTCACTCGCAGGAACACAACAACCCTTAAGGGAATTGTTATTTGGCTGCGGTGTTCTGTGAGTTGAAGGTACATTCCCCAGTCGGGTTACCATTACGCTCCCTACCTCTCTTTTCGCCAGAGCTTCGTTTGTCAGTAAGCAAGGTGTACCGCGTGCAAGTTGGCTTTGGTTCAAAGATGTTGATGAACCACTTACACCCCAGAATTCCATAGATTATCACTACCAATATTATAACTTTTACTTTATTTTGTTATAATAAGATGTCTCGGTCAACATCAAGAGGTCAATTTCTGGTTAATCTTGCGAACTTCAATAAAGAGAGTAATGATGAAGAGTTAACACGGGTGCAAGTTCTTTAGATTCATTTAGCATTTTATTCTCATCAATTGCTGAAGAGGACCCGGAGTTTGAAAACAATGATCGAATTAATATTACGAACAAACAGAGCTATTCACTGAATTTAATGCAGAAAATTATCCCACAATTAATAACTACGATGCAAGTCAACAAATTGCTACATCAATTAACGAAAATGACGACAACCTTGTGGGAATGATTTCTTTAAGCGCTTTAGTTACAATTGATTTACCGTCTGTTAGTGAAGAAAAACTAGATATTCTAAACAATGAAAAAAATAATGATAATAACCAACGAATAGAGATAACTTCTAACTATAATGAAGGAAATGGTTCCGCCTCTAATGATGCCTATACAAAACAAACAAGCGAGATACTGACTAATGGAAATGGCGACAATATTATGGGAATGATTCCTTCAAGCCCTGTAATTACAATTGACATAGAGAAACTAGATATTGTAAACCATGAATTAAATAGTGATAACAACTTACAAATAGAAATAATTACCAACTTTGCAGCCGATAGAAACCAACCAATGGAGATATTGACTATTGGTAGTGATGAAAATAGAGCAAACATAACTATAACCGCAATAACAATGAATGACCCCAATAACATCGAAGATCCAGACTATATCCCCGAAAGAAATGTCAGTAATTCTGCTGAGTCAACATCAAAATACATTGGTAGACCTAATAAAGGGCGTAAGAGGAAATACACAAATCAAAATCGCAGCCTATGAAAGAAAAAAGCAAATAGTAATCAAGATTATTTCAGTTCAAGAGGAACAAAAATATCCGAAGAGTTTAACAACAGCAATTGTAGTTGCCCTTTAAAATGTACTGAAAAAATATCTATTGAACAACGTAAAATTGAATTTGAAATTTTTTGGAGTTCTGGCTCTTATCAAGCAAGGTGCAATTTTACAGGGAAGCGTTACGGAGATCAATAAGCAAAGAAGCTACACCAATAATTCTAAGCGAAAATTTACTAGAAAATACAAATTATCTAATACTCGAGTCTGCAAAAAAGCTTTTTTATTTACACTTGGCATCAGTCAATCAAGAATTGACGTGGCTCTTAACAAACTTAGAGGGCAAGCTTCAATTAATGACCAGAGAGGTGTTAACAAATTCGACATGCTTTAATAAAAACACACAAACAAAAACCGAATGTTCTCAGGACATGCCGACAGATGGCGCTAGTAGTATAAAATTGACAAAACCCGAAATCTTAATCCTTAGCGGTGAACAATGTTCAGGACTGGCGTCAAACTTAATTTATTCCAGACAGAACACACAGTTTGAGAAATACAACATCTCTTCTATCACAAAACCTCATGCTTCGTCGGAAGAAATATTAAAGTCATGTCAGAATATATCTGATTCAGAACATAATTATATTATCCTGTGCATAGGTGAAAATGATTCAAATGCTATTATGACAATGATGCATCTATTGTGTATACTGAAATCAATTACAAAAACGAATTTCATTGTCCTAAATGTTATCAGAAACAAATATTTAAATGTGCAAATGTTAAATAATTATATAAAAAATGTATGTAATAATTTTCAAAATTGCTCCTTCTTAAATATAGCAATGGGTTACTACACAAATAAAAAAGAATATTTAATAAAGGTCTGTAATAAAGTCAATTTAATTCTTGATTCCAAATTCTATGACATGCACATACTAACGTCAATTAAAAATAATTTAAAAAAATGGAAACCTACAAGCAAAACGTATAAAAAAAACACAATTCCGTATTATTTCCCGGTATTAGAAAAAAAAATTAACACAAATAGTTTACCAGAAATTCCAGAAATTGAGTTGCTTTTTCGCAAGCCGTCCTAATGAATGTGTATCATCAAATACAATATTACTTCACCAGAATATAGCAGGCTTATTGAACAAACAAGAACTACTGGAATTAACTATCGATGAATTCAGCGAATCAAAACCTCAAATTATATGTCTTTCGGAAACATTTATACAATCAGGAGATGAACCTAACATTTCCTTGAAAAATTATAAATTAGTATCGTATTATTCCAGACAAAATAAAAAACGTGGCGGAGTCTGCATTTTGGTCCATCATTCAATCGGCGATGTTAAACCAATTACACTATGCAATGATATGTGTACAGAAAAATCATTTGAATGTTGTGGAGTTGAACTTCCAATGTTAAACTGCATTATTATTTGTATTTATAGGACGCCGAATTCAAATCCAAGAATTTTATTAAATAAATTGCAGTTATTATTACACAAAATAACAGGCAAAGATAAGAAAATGATTATTGCAGGTGATACAAATATTGACACACTAAAAAAGGACACTATAAGTAGTGAATATAAAGAAATTCTCTTGAATTATGACTTAAAACTACATATAAATAGACCTACACGCCTAAAGTCATGTATCGATCACATAGTTAGTAATGTTCATGACGCAGAAGGCTCTGTTCATTTTTTATACCTGTCAGATCATGAGACGGGTCAATCACTATCCTTCAAAACTCAGTCCCCGAACAAAAGTACAAAAAAATATGTCTATACATTTAAAAGGGACTTTAACAATTACAATTTAAATAAATTTAAAGAAATATTGCGAACTTTAACATGGGACGACGTAATTAAAGAAGCTGATGTAAATAGATCATTTAATATATTTCACGAAACATTCATGCTTTACTATAATCTGTGCTTCCCCATAAACAAAATTAAGATTAATATAAAAGACACAACCCCTAAATGGCTTACAAAAGGCATTAAGAAATCATTCTTGACTAAACGGAAACTAAGATTTGAATATTATAAAAACAAAACTACAGAAAATAAGGTTCATTATATTAAATATGCAAAATTATTAAAAAAATGCATCATGAAGTCTAAATCAAATACCAATATAAAATATATTGAAAAATCGAAACAGAAAGGCAAGGCCACATGGCAAGTAATTAAAAATAAATCAGATTGTATTAAGAAGAAATCTAAAATTATAGATAATATTATTGTAAATAGTACCGAAATATCCGCCTCTGAAGAGATTGCCGAAGCCTTTAATGACTTTTTCATCTCAACTACTAACATTACTAGGCCAAACAGACAGCCTAATTATGATCTTATTGAACCAGTGAAGAACTCCATCTTCCTTCGACCTGCATCAATCGATGAAGTCCTAGCAGCAATTAGGTCATTAAATAATACTAATGCAGTAGGCTATGATGCTATTTCCACGTATGTAATCAAGGAATGTGCTATGGAACTAATGGATATACTTTGTCATCTCATAAATCAATCAATTAGCGAAGGAATATTTCCAGACAAACTAAAATATTTAATTCTAAAACCTCTTTATAAAAAAGGAAGTGAAAAGGAACTGAATAATTACAGACCAATTGCGCTAATACCAATATTTTCAAAGGTCTATGAAAAAATTATGTACTCACGAATATTTGGTTTTTTGGACAAATTTAAATTAATTAAAGATGAACAAAATGGATTTCAGAAAAATAAATCAACAACATTAGCAGCTTACAGACTGATCCAAAATATTACTGAAAATATCGACAAAAAGAAACGTGTCTCAGCGATATTTTTCGACATGAGCAAGGCGTTTGATTTTGTTGACCATACCATACTACTGAACAAATGCGAACGGTATGGAATAAGGGGTAAAGCACTAGATTGGATAGGCAGCTATCTAAAAAATCGCTGGCAGTCTGTAGAGATATCGAGACTTACTGACGATCATACAATTACCTCATGTCTCTCCTCTTACAAAGAGAATAACTACGGCGTGCCCCAAGGGAGCGTCCTAGGGCCACTTCTATTTTTAATTTATATAAATGACATACCAAATATTACAAAATACAAATGCACTCTTTTTGCTGATGACATTTCAGTTGTTATACCTGACGATCGTAAAAGTGATAATTATGACATTTTAATAACTGATACAATTAATATATTTACAGATTGGTTAAATGAAAATAATTTGACAATAAATATATCTAAAACTAAAATAGTACAATTTAAGAACTATAACACTAATTTACCTAAATTTAACATAAAACATAACAATGCTGACGTAGAAGACGTTAATGAAATTAAATTTTTAGGCATGACTTTAGATGCAAACTGCAATTGGAAGGCGCATGTCATCAATTTGTGCAAAAAAACAAATAAATTCGTTTACGCCCTTAAAAAAGTACGCGAAACTGCGGGAGTAAAGACGGCTTTGACTGCTTATCACGGGTATGTGTGTTCACTACTACGATATGGAATCCTTCTATGGGGTAGTTCGACCTTATTCAATAAAGTCTTTATTACGCAAAAAAAAATGCATCCGTGCAATATGCATGGCCTATCCGTTGGACTCATGCAGACCTTTATTTAAAAAACTAAAATTGTTGACATTACCGTCTCTATATATTTTGGAGGCAGGTTTATTTGTGAAGAAACATCCGGAGCTGTTTAGGAAAGCAAATGAATATAAAAAATATTTGTCCAGGGATCCATCGAAACTATTTGTACCGTTTTCAAGGACAACACTTTACCAAAAAAACTGTCATTTTATGGTGATTAAATTGTTTAACAAGATCCCCAGATCAATTCGTGAACTGCCATTAAATCGATTCAAAATAAAATTAAATAAATGGCTTTTGGATAAATGTTTTTACACTGTGCAGGATTTTTTAAATAATAAACATTACTAATAACTAGAAATCAATTCACCTAATTAAAATTTATATTGTATGTCAGAAAAAGTTTGGACTTGAATATTTTAGTGGCAATTTATTACTTCTAAATCAAAGTTAAAATTTTTAATCAATTACATTTTATTTACATTTATAATTAAGTTTAATCTACTTCCAATGACATTTGAATGCAATTGTACAATAATTTAATTAATAGACTGGTGATGTATGATTACTGACAAATTTAATGTTAAATTATCAATTTTAAATGTATTGAAACAAATATTTAATTAGATTAAAATTAAATTAAATTTGCATGCTATTATAAAATGGCTAAATAGGCTGGTGATGTATTTTACAATAACATCTGTTTAAATGTTACCCTGTTTATTGCAAATAAATTATTTTGTATTTTTTTGTATTTTGTATTAACTCTGGTGGCAGAAACGCAATAAATGGCGAACAATTGCGACAAATACGGCAATTCATAGAGAGTTTGCCTAAGTAATCTTCTCATTATTGTCGAGATAGCACATCGGCAATATTTCTGGCTCCAAATTTGAACTTGACCACGATTTACGATATTTACAAAGAAAAATGCCCGAATCCTGT
The DNA here is from genome assembly GCA_937001555.2 of Hypsopygia costalis. Taxonomy (NCBI): domain Eukaryota; kingdom Metazoa; phylum Arthropoda; class Insecta; order Lepidoptera; family Pyralidae; genus Hypsopygia; species Hypsopygia costalis. The sequence continues at coordinate 6,905,151 of OW443355.2, forward strand.
GAGCTTTTCTAAATTCAGGCTTTCTTTATACAAAGACTTTAACCTCAGATTTAAAAAGCCACAAAAAGATACGTGTTTACGGTGCGACTTGTACAAAGCAAAAAAAACTGCTGCTACTGGCGAACAATTATCCACATTAGAAAAGGAGCACAAAGATCATTTGGATCATGCATACAGTTTAAGAAATCAAATGAAGAAAGATTTGGCTGCTGCTAAAACCAATGCTTCTATAGAAACACTGACATTTGATCTAGAAAAGACTCATTGTTTACCGCGATTGCCAACAAGTGTTGTTTATTATAAGCGTCAACTGAATCTACACAATTTAGGCATACATTCTGGTAGTGATGGAAAAGGATATTTCCATATTTGGCTAGAGCACGAAGCTGGGCGCGGTACCCAGGAGGTAGGATCCTGTTTAAAAAAGTTTATTAACGTGTATTTAAAACCTGACGTAACTCAGTTAATACTTTGGGCGGATTCATGTGGCGGACAAAACCGAAGCATCAAAATGGTGCTAATGCTTCTACATATTTTGCATAGTCACGCAACACTACAAAAAATAACTATGAGATTTCTTCAGCCGGGACATACTTATCTTCCAAATGACTCAGAGTTCGGGGATGTTGAATGTGCCTTAAAATCACATTTCCGTTTATATACTCCTGAAGATTATATTGCTGTCATGGAAAACTGCCGACGTAAGAACAAGTTTGTAGTCAATAGGCTTGAAAGTGGCGATTTTCATTCGGTATCTCCTTTACAAAATTGTATCACTAACCGTAAATTCGATGTAGATAAACAAAAAATATTTTGTCTTTCAACTTTTGAAATCGAATTACAACGTTCTGAACCATCGAAACTTTTCATGAAATCGAATCTCGATGAGGAAGCTCGGATAGTTGACATATCAAAAGGTGGGAAGAATCGGAAACAAAAACCCAATTTTGTACTAGATCTTCCTATCCTATATCCAAATGGCCGTGAACTATCATCTGCAAAAATTCAAGAATTAAGAGAATTATTGAAGCTTATTCCAGCAGATGCAAAAGCATTCTACAGTTTCTTGAGGACTGTTACGCCTGGTGATTTTGTCGATGACGCTGATGGCTTGGGAAATTCTATTGATTTCGATATAGATGAAAATTATATTGAAGATTAGACACTTATTCTTATTCAACTACACGTTAACTAATAAATTCAAGAAATGACAACAGCTAAGACTTTAGTGATAACTTTTAGGTAAGACAAAGTGATTGTAGAATGAGCCTGAATAAAGTTATGGATGCATTTACTAACTTACATAAAAATTGGGCTAATCAGGAAGTATCCCAAACCATTGTGAAAATAGGACTTTTATATTATTTTTAGACAAGTTACTTTTAAAATATAAAGTATATTCATTGTTATTTTTATAATAACTTTATTTGAATACTTGAAAATATTCCTAAGTAATCTCAAAACATTATCTTTTTAAATTATTCTTTGTTTCCTCTGAAGTAGGTAGATAGGTTGATTGTAGTTTGGTAAATTCTTTCATTTGAATAAGTAAAAATATAAAAATGGATGACTATTAAAGTTTTTCTTGTCCATCTACGTTCAGTATTGACTTTAGACTGGCGTATAAGCGATGATTATAATAGTGTTAGTGTTAAGGATGATTAATGCCAAGTGAATTTACAATGAGACTGACAAAACTTTATGGACACATGCACACTTAGGTACTAAGTTAAAAAATTGTTTTATAGTTAGAAAGATACTCTAAAGTTTGTTATAAAATAACATTATTTGGTTTTGTTCAGCCAAATGTAATGTTTTGTAAAAATGGATAATAAATTTATTATTTTCATAAAAAGAATTTCATTTTTATAAAAAATATATAAATATCTACTGACCTTAACATAAACAAGAAAAAGTTTTAACTGAGAACGTGTTTTATTCAACAATCGTTTAAGTTCCTTAAAACACATTTTACTGTTATAAAATCCCGGAATCAGATTAAGCAACATAGTGCTAAGTTTCTTAATGTACTTTTACGAATAGTATAACGTATACAACATTTGCAACAATGAATAATCTCAGATTTTGGAAAAACTAGCAAGTTTTTTGTCTACCTATGACACTTATCAGTGTGCCACTCATTATTACTTTCATAAAAAATAGCACAGAAGCGTTAGATATAATTTTTTTCAAACAAATAATTGTTATTATGTTTGAAATTTTTTGACGCCATTTTCTCGAAATGAAGTCCATGTGGGTTAACATACTGTTGCTTATCAGCATCAGTTATCAGATAATTACTCAAATTACAGATTATAAACAACCACCACACCAACCATTATTAGAATTCGTAACTTATATACAGTTCCTTGCAAATAAAATAGCAGATCGTATTTCAGAAAGTGAACTTTTGGAAATTATCAAGCACAACATGAATAAACGTTATCAACCAGCATTCATTTATGGTGGTGTATATTCAATTAACGAATTACTTCGTATAGGTAAAATGTTTTAACAGGGTTCAAACTCGAATGTAAATAACCGACCCACAACTCATGTATATAGCGACACCTCTGTAGCTCAACAGCTTTTACCAGCACCTAGACCAAGTATATCGGCTAAGCCTCCCCCTAAGCAAATTATGAATACTAACACGTGTTTTAAATGTCACCAGCAGGGTCATTGGAAAACACAGTGCCATATGTTAGTTAAACCTCACTACAAACAAAACGACTAAACTGTTTCAGCGAACCCCGCAAGGAGAGAGAGTTATGATGCTGCACAGCGGTACAACGGAAGGAACCCGGCCGCACCAAAGGCATTGCAGTGGACGCAGCCAGCTGCACCAGCTCGAGGCAGTGGCAGTACACTGGCGCTGAGCAGCGACGGATCACCAGACTAGTACCAGTCACCAGTCAAAAAACTAGCTTCGGCACCGGGCACCCGAGACTCCACCGTTATTTTTTGTTAAAAAAAATGTTTCTAGTAATAAGGTGTCACCAGTGCATCACTCAGGGAAAACAAATGGCCACTAACTAACTTCACAATGGATAATGAACATTTTACGGCTCTATTAGACAGTGGTGATGATATTAATATAATAGGGAATAACAACCATAAAGAATTTGTAAAGCGAGGTTACAAAATTATTTCCTCCCCCAGGTGTCCTACTTGAGTGCGACAGCCGTATCATCGAATTTTGATACTTCGAAAACCTTTCAACCACATTTCTATACGATTCTTAAATCGAGGTCTTGTTACAGCGATGTTTTGTTACTTCGAAAAATTGTACTGCGAACGATTTTACTACGAAAATATCATACTATGAAGCCTTGTTTAATCTACGTCTTGTTACTGCGATATTATGTTATTTAGGGACATTTAATTTGAACAATCTTATTGCGGAAACCTAGTAGGTAAGTACCTGGATTTTCTTTTTCACAACGATATCTAACGTTAGTTTTTAGAACTTTGATCATTTATTTAAAAATAGAATGCCTGTTGAATAAAGCAATGCGAGGATTAATTTGGCTATATTCTTGCTATAATTAATTGACCAGGCGTTTGAGGTTTGCTGTGAGGGTTCTATGAAAATAAGCGGGTAGATAAAAAATATAATGACAAGAAATATAATTGATTTGCATTTTTATAGTGTTAGTCGTTTAGTATTATGGAATAGTTCATTGATCACTGACTTAAAATGACTGATTCTGTTATCATAGAAAAAAAAGATTTTGTGGTGTAAGTGGTTCATCAAGATCTTTGAACCAAAGCCAACTTCACCTGCACGCGGTGCACCCTGCTGATTAACAAACGAACCTCTGGCGAAAAGAGAGGTAGGGAGCGTAATTGTAAGCTACCCGACTGGGGAATGTACCTCCACCTCACAGAATACCGCAGCCAAATAACGGTTCCCTTAGGGTTGTTGTGTTCCTGCGAGTGAGTGAGGTCACCAGAAAGAAAGGAAGGAGATGCTGCGTTGGTAGCGGGGGTGGCGGCGTGCGAGCAATATTTCATGTTGCGAGCGTTAATATGGCTACGGTAACCGCTTCACATCAGGCGGGCCGTATGCTTGTCTACCACTCGTCGTAGTATAAAAAAAAAAAAAAAAAAAAAGTTCATTGATCATTGATTTAAAATGACCGATTCTGTTATCATAGAACAATCGAAGCGCGGAAATGACATACTGATTATTAGTGGATATGAATTTTGTTTGAATAAAAATGTGGACGACAAATTTTATTGGTGTTGTGTGTATAAACAAAAAAAGCAGTCTTCAAGCACCATGACGACCGAAGTTTGTACAGGTGATAGGCATTCAGTAATTAAAAATATGTCTGAACACTCTCATGCTCCTAATGCTTCATTGTTACAATCAATATCATTAAAAACCAAGATAAAACAAGATGCGGCAGCCACTTCGATGAGACCTGTACAGATTATTCAGGCTAATAAATTTATCAGGCTTATAAATTTGCATGCCGCAAGGTAGAATATGGTAGAACTAATTTGTTGTACTCGATCTGTATTGTTACATTACCCATGTTCGCAAATAAAATATATGAATATGAAATATGAATATAATTTGGAGGCTGTTCCTAGTACAAGTGCTGCTCATCTGCCGAATAAAAATGCTTAGAGGCAAATAATTCATCGTGTTCGGAGGAAACATAAGCCTAAAGAACCGCTGACTATAGATGAAATTGAAATACCATCTGAATATGCTTTCGTCGAAGGAGAACGATTTTTAGCTCGTGACACTAAATTCGGTGTTAAAAACAGACTGTTGTTATTCTGTACTAAACAGAACATTAAGATACTTTCAGAATGATCAGTTTGGTTGATGGACGGGACTTTTAGAACTTGTCCGGCCTTGTTTCGGTAGATTTATTCAGTTCATGCTATAGTTGGACATGATGAAAAAACAAAAAAATCTGTACCGTTGGTTTACTGTCTATTGACCGACAAAACGGAGGAGAGCTATTTGGCTTTTACAAGAGAATTAAGATTATATGCTGCAGAATATAAATATACCTTGAAACCGCAGCATATTATAACAGACTTTGAGATCGCCATCATAAACGTGATAAGGATTGATTTCCCTGATGCTCATCATCAAGGTTGTTTATTCAACCTTGGTCAAAATGTATGGAGGCAAATACAACGGTCTGGGTTAGCTTCGCGCTGTGGCAATGACTGCGATTTCTCATTGAAATTAAGATATTTAATTGCTTTGGCCTATCTTCCGCCTGAAGAAATTCCTCATGCACTCAAAACCCTCAAAGAAAGTGTCCTTCTAGAAGAAGCGAGAAGCATTACAGAGTGGTTTGAAATGTGTTATGTTTTGTTTTACATAATACTGTTGTGTTTTACATAATTTATTTATTTATTTATTTCATACAATTATTAGCGTTACAGTTTCCCAATTCGCTTAATAATGTCATAAATCATAATAATAACAAAAATTCAAATGAAAATAACAAACAAAATAATTAGATACATATAGAAAAAAATAATAATATTATTAGAATTACATTAAAAAATATAAAAGAGAATTTCACGAACTCGGTGCTCGAATGGCCCACAACGGCCACCCTGACCCCGAGCCGACACCAGCCCTTATGTATAAGGGCTGGTGGTATGGATATTCCCGAGTTGACAGAAGAGCAACTCGAAGCTGAGAGACACAGACAGGTTCTTCCTGAACCTGCTGGTGTTTCTGCATCAGCCTCTCAAGCCTTACAGGCCGGCCGAAGAGCAAGAGAGAGGCTTATCCAAACTTTGCAAAGAAGTAGGGTGCAGTAAATTTTATAAAATAAAATGCATTTGAGTCTTTTATTTGTTTTAATATCTAACCAACTTTAAATTAATATGTATTTATAATTATGTTTATTTATTTTTAACATATTTCTACTTAAACTACATTATCTATTGAAATAGTCTCTAAGCAGTCCACACAGCTCTTGCAGGGCAGGGCTGCCCTGCCTGCGAGTTCAGTATTCCGAACTGTCTCTCTTTCTGAGCGCTCCTCTTCGAATTGAAACAATCTGCTTCTGACAGAGCCAGCAGCAGATTGCCTTCTTCTGTGACGTGAGGCTGTAAAACAACATTCCAATTTAAATACCATGACAAAATATGTCTTTTATTTTAACATGACAGTGGGTGGCATGCGTACAAGCATACGGCCCGCCTTATGTCAAGCGGGTACCATAGTCAACGCTTGCAACAAAATATCACTCCCACGCCGCCACCTCTTACCAGAGCCTCGTTAGTCACTTAGCAGGGTGCACCACGTGTAGGTGGAGTTGGCTTTGATTCTAAAGGTGATGATGAACATAAGTGCACCACAAAAGTCTCTGATACTTATGGGTCAAATCAATTGCTATTTAAATAATAACATTTTACACAAAAGTTTTTTTTAGACTAAACACCCCAAATTAAACTACTAACGAGTAGCATATTATTCTATATTATACTTTTAAGTTACTAACATGTACTTTATTTTTATTTTTTTTATACTACATCAGGTGGCAGACAAGCATATGGCCCACCTGATGTGAAGCAGTTACCGTAGCCATAATGCTTGCAACATAAAAGTTTTCTTCTTTTGCTATGTTTGTCAGTCAGCAGGGTGCACCGCGTGCAAGTGAAGTTGGCTTTGGTTCAAAGATGTTGATGAACCACTTACACCCCATACTACAAATACTCTTACAAAGTGAAAACAGTTACAAATACTTACAACGTCCAGAAGTTGAGGATTCTTGTAATGGTTCACTCGCATAGGCCGACTGTGCTCCTGGTTCGATTCTGGAAACTCCAAAACTTCGGGAAAATCCAGTCTAATAGGCTGCGTTTCGGAGGTCGGTTCATTTGACAATTGTGGGCTCACAGGTGCTGTGGACGATGGGAGTGGTTCAAGACTCTGAAAATAAATAAAGCAGATTTATTAGCCAATAGGCTCAATATAGCGATGTAAAAGCTGCCTGTGTAAAGTGTGTTAATGGACTGTGTACTAAAATTTATATGATGGTCTGTATGCGTGCTTTTTGTGTAATAAGTTACATTCTTGCTATTACGCATAATCTTATTATCACAAACATTTAAGCACAAAAATGTGTAATAAATTATTTAGGTAGATAATTGTATAAATTATGTGTAATAAATTATTTAGATAGACCTCAGGGAAAGCTGGCACTCTTGCTCCGGTTTGGCGATCGCCAAACCCATCTCCCATTATCGACAGCACTTTTAATTCCCACATTGACAGTGAGGGTGCCGACGATGGCCCACCTCCAGTTGCAGAAGCCGACCTCCGAGATGCAGCAGCAGCTTTTTTGGCCAAATGTTTTCTATCAAACCAAACCTAACCAAAACATAAAATATATTTCAGTTATATATTTTTACAATTTTACCCATAGAGGGCCACATACAGGGATCGAAAAGGTTTGTAAAATACCGGTAAAGAACCGGTACTTAGGGGTTCTGATACCAGAACCCGAACCGGAACCGAAACCTAAATGTAGAACCTGGACCGAAACCTTTATTTTACAGGTTCCTCTTTAAATCCTGTCCGAACTTGAATTAAACATAGATCACGTACACGCGGCGCGTTACGCCGTCACGACGTAATCATTTTGGCACATTGCCGACCACACACGCGTTGCGTCAACATTTTTTAATTAAAATATTTAATAAATATTTTTATTTTTATTAAATATTTTAATAAAAAAAATGCCGTACCTATTCAATTCAGGTAGGTATAGTAATTAGTTACAAATTATAGTTATAAACTTTACAACTACTCGACTCATGAGTGTGAATGAATGAATAATCATGTGAAAGAGTGTAGGTTAGAGAAAAACATCGCTGGCGCGGCCACACCCGCTACCATCGCATCGTCTCCTTCCTTTCTGGTTACCTCACTCACTCGCAGGAAAATAACAACCCTCAGGGGAATTGTTATTTGGCTGCGGTATCCTGTGAGGTGGAGGTATATTCGACGAGTTCGGTGGTCGAATGGTTAGCAATGGCCACTTTGACTCCGAGGTCGCGGGTTCGATTCCCGCACAAGACATACATTTGTGTGCATGAACATGTCTGTTTGTCTTGGTCTGGGTGTTTTCTATGTATTGTAAGTATGTATTCAAGTACATTTTCAGTTGTCTAGTACACAAGCTTTGCGCTTAATTTGGGACTAGATGGCGCTGTGTAAATTGTCCAGATATATATATTTATTTATTCCTCAGTCGGGTAGCCCTGATCCCTGATTGAAGGCTAACTGTCAGCTGTAAGAACGAAGAAATATGCCAGACACGGTCGAACGTATCCCTCCTTCTTAAGGAACCTTTAATTCGGTACCGGTATATTAGAACCTTTATTCAGAACCGGTTCCGGTGGAACCGGAACCCAACCGGAACCGAAACCGGAACCGTACCGAAAAGAAGAACCTTTTTACAAACCGAAATGAGGAACCGGAACCCAAATTTGTACCGGTTTTCAATCCCTGCACATAAGATAACAAAAGAAATAATCAAGAATATATACATAAAAATTGTTATGCGGAATAATAAGTTATATTAAAGAAAATAAATAAATTAAATATTTTTACACTAACTTATTCTTGAATTAATTTACAACTTACTTTTTGCCACTGCGTAACAGTCTTTGTGCAACCACCCATTGAATTGAGTGTGTTGCATATATCGTCCCACAGCCTCTTAGTTTGAATTTTCCCTTCGATACTCCTCAAACTTCCGCGAGCTAATTCTTTGCGCTCATCCAAGAAGTTGAGGAGTGTATCGATTTGCTCTGGAGTTGCCGAACACGTATGTGGAGCCATTTGAATCTAAAAAGAATTTTTTTTATAAAAAAATCAGAAAAAGCATACTTACAAAGTTTTGAAATCGAAAACACAACTTTTTGAATGCAGACTGCAGACTACGACTTGATAGTTTCATAATTATGGAATGTTGATCTCGTTCACAGTATAAAAAAGCACTTGTTAACAAACACTTGAGATGTATATTTTTAAGTGTTAAAAACTTTTCAAAGAAATTATGAGAGTGTAAACAAACAATAAAATGTTTATGTACAGTGCTACAAACTTATCTGACCCGGTGGCTAAATTTAGAACTAAAGCCGCCATCTTGGAATGTAGTATTGCCAGGTACAATTGATTTACTTACCGCGTATGCACATTCCATTGAGGTGTATTTTTTTAAATACATATTATCTTTTTGTACGCATATTTCATTACTTACAATAAAAAAAATCGTCAATGAGTTGTTTCTGTGCAATATTATAATTCTCTAATATTATATAACAGCTATGATCGCTACTTAACGTGGTGCATTTTTAAAACTAATCAACAAAAAATAGAAGGCAATTGATTTTTAATTGAAACACCACACAACACAATTAATAAGTATATCAATGCTATTATTTTAACAGTGTCTATATTTCTTTGATTTTTATGTTTCCTCTAAAACGGCATTTCGTTTAATGGCAACACTTAGGTCGATTGCACCGCCCCCGCCACCGGGCCAGATAAGTTTGTGGCACTATAGCTGTCAAATCGTGCGAAACAATACGGACATTTTTGATTACATTATGTCAAAACCTAATCCCAGTACATGAAATGGACTTCTTTAATTTGTCGAGTAGTAATGGGTGTTTTATAGTGCCTCTAGAAAAATAGTATTTTTATGTTGAATATTCAACCCTAATGGACATATAAAAAGACCTACTCATTTCATTCGTTCAGCTTCGGTCACGAAAATTGTCTATTGATCCAAATTTCGTTTGCCAAAACGAAAATGAAATAGAGTAGCGTCATTATCGAAACTTCGTTTGTATTTCGTTGAAATTTCGCGAATTTTGCGAAATAAGAGTAGACCTCCTGTTTTAAGACATATGTTGCAAGCTTTCTTTACCTAGATGTAGTTATTGCGTTCTTCAAGGGTCATTTTGGCACCTTTATGGCATTCCGATGAAGCGTGTGTTGACTTGTCACACCACAAGCATGCTGGTGGGCATGTAGCTAGCCTTTCCTGTTTTGACATGTTGCATGCTTTCATTTCGGTGGTTGTATGGCAAGAAAGTGTAGGTTGACTAGGTCCAGGTAAAATATTGCCATGAAAACCTTTACGAGCGAGCTGTATTCTTTCCTCTGACTCTACATCTCTTTTGAGAAACTGTAAGTTGCGTAAGTTGGTCATTTTCTATTTCCGACGATATGCGACATCTATTCCACGTTCGGAGTAAGTCTTCCGGAAGAGCGGATTGTTGTTGTCTTGTCTATGGCATTCAGAAAAAGTTAGTGTCATAGCAACTTAGCAACCAACTTTGTTATTCTATTATTCTGTATATTCGTGTTTATGTTTGTGTCTTTATTATAATTTGTTAAAGTTTCGTTTATATTTGAATTTACTTTGTCTCACTATATCCATCCCAATTTCACACGCACTCTGCTGTACTTCAACAGAACGCACTTTTAATAGGTTACGGACACCAGCTTGGGAATAGAAAAATAATGGATAGTCTGACAAAAGTATCCATCGGACTCCTAGAAGGAAATGACTTCTCAAGCTTTCGACAAGTTTACTTCTTGAAGAAGAAATCTGAAGTAAAAGAGAAGCTAGATTAGTTTATCTGTCAAGCAAGAGTTGCTAGACATGTCATTAAGACATTCCTATCTGACAACGCCGGAGAATTCGACAACAAGGAAGTACATGACCTACTTAAGAAGAATGGCATATCGCAGCGACTGACCTTGCCATTCACACCTGAGCAGAATGGTTGCAGTGAACGTGAAAACTGTACGCTAGTAGAAACTGCAAGAATGCTCATGCACGCAAATGAAGGCTTCTGTAAGGCACTTTGGGCTGAGTTAATAAACACAGCATCATATGTCCTCAATAGGACAGGCCCTACAAGAGTGAAGGATAAAGTTCCATATGAACTCTGGTACAGAAAGAATCCGAAGATAAGTCACTTAAGGGTAATAGGAAGTGAATGTTACGCACACATTCCAAAACAGAAGCGTACCAAACTTAATAAGAAAGCTGTTAAAGGCAAATTATTAGGTTATGACAATGACGACGGATATCGCATCTGGGATGGTGAAAAGGTCATAAGATCTAGAGATGTGACCTTTAACGAAAATCTCCTGTATGTTGAAAAAGAAACAGAAACAAAATCAGAAAAAGCAGATAATTTGAAAACGACGACTACAAAACGTAATCAAATACAGTTTGAGTTACCTCGAGAGACCCAAGACTCAGATGGTGATGCATCGGGTGGTGCGAATTCGAATTATAGAGACATCACCGCACAGGAACCAGTAGATGTTGAGAATAATCTAGAAGCGTCAGATGTACAACCTAATGAAATTATTCCAGAATCAACTGAGTTAGGGGGGGAAGATAACGATAATTTCGTTGACGCCGAGGATGAGCTCGAGTCTGAACAGATTGAGCAACCAGCGATTGACAATCAGAACATGATAACCGAACCTCGGTATAACTTTCGCGATCGCTCTCAATTAAGGCCACCTCAGAAACTCAGTGATTATGTCACACAAGTCACTTGTCCAATCTTTAACACAGCGTTTTGTAATGGCGATAAGGAAGAATGGAAGAAAGCCATGCTAGATGAGATGAACTCACTAATAGAAAAAAATGTGTGGACCCTTCAAGCCTTGCCGCCAAATAGAAAAGCGCTGCCCTGTAAGTGGGTTTTAAAAATTAAGACAAACCCAGATGGATCAATAGACAAATATAAGACTCGACTTGTAGTCAAAGGCTGTAAAAAAACAGAGGAAAGGAGTTGATTACAATGAAACTTATAGTCCAGTTGCTAGATTAACGACTATACGAGCTCTTTTAAGTGTAGCAGCCAAAGAAGGCTTAGAGTTGGCACAGTTTGATGTCGCTACAGCGTTTCTCAATGGTAAACGTCAAGAAGAAATTTACATGAAGCAGCCGGATGGTTTCGACGATGGGGCTTCAAGAGTATGCCGTCTCAACAAAAGTTTGTATGGATTAAAACAAGCTCCAAGATGTTGGAACTCCTGCTTCGCTGAAATACTTATTGAGTTAGGCTTTCAACAAAGTGATGCTGACTCATGTCTATGTAAAACGATTAGAAATGGAAAAGATTCTCATCACATTATATGTTGATGATGGATTCCTTGCTGCTTCAAACTCCCATCTGATCAATTCATTCCTCAACGACCTGCAGCAGAAACTTAAAATTACGTCGAAGTCAGCCTCATACTATTTGGGATTGGAAATCCTACGTACAGCAGATGGGCCAGTGCATATTAAGCAGGAAGCTTATGCCAAAAAGGTTAGAACGCTTTGGAATGGCTGAATGCAATCCCGTTGCCACACCTATAGAGAGAGATGAAAGTCATGACACAACTACAGCAGGGAAAGATAAATTCTCCTATAGAGAGGCCGTAGGTGCACTGGCGTACATTTCAACACCATCGCACCCCAATAGGGGATGATGATCACGTTAGCCACGTTGAATTTTAAAATCGTTGTTGTTTTCGTAATCTGCGAGCCGATAAATCGTAAAAACAATACCCATAACGATTTTCAGACTTTTTGAAAAATTTAAAAAGTCCTTTTAACTAATTTTGTGTCCACTATGTTACATTTTCGTAATTGACGTCCCAGAATACCATAGAATCAACACCCATATTGATATTATGACATTTCAACCCCATCGTACCCCCACAGGGGTGATTTTATGTCACGTCGGCTATGTTTGATTAAAAAATAGTAATTATTTTCGTAATCAGTGACCCGATAAACTATGAAAACAATACCCATGACGAATTTCAGACTTTTTCACCCTATTTTTGACATTTCAACCCCATCGCAACCAAATAGGGGATGATTGTCACGTTAGCCATCTTGAATTTTAAAATCGATGTTGTTTTCATAATCAGCGACCTGATAAACCATAAAAACAATACCCATGACATTTTTCGATTTTTTAACCCCATTTCACCTTTTTTGGTGTTGAATTTTGAAAAATACTTAAATACGTGTTTACTCAATAATCAATAGAAGTACTTGTGTAAATTTTAAGGTAAAATAGTCTTAACTAATCTCGTTTCTCCATACAAATTTTGGACCTCCGTTTCACCCTCTTAGGGATAAAATTTATAAAAAGTCATTTTAAGTAATTTCGTGTCCACTATGTTATATTTTCAAATCGATGCCAATTTCGTAATTGACGTCCCAGAAAACCATAGAATCAACACCCATATTGATATTATGACATTTCAACCCCATCGTACCCCCACAGGGTTGATTTTATGTCACGTCGGCTACGTTTGATTATAATATAGTTGTTTTTTCGTAAGCAGCGACCCAATAAACTATAGAAACAATACCAATGACGATTTTCAGACTTTGTCACCCCATTTTAGACATTTCCCCCCCATTGCACCCCCACAGAGGGGATTTTATGTCACGTCGGGTACGTTTGATTAGAAAATCGTTGTTATTTTTGTAATCAGCGACCCGATAAACCATAAAAACAATACCCATGACGATTTTCAGACTTTTTCATTCCATTTCACCCCTTTAAGGGTTGAATATTGAAAAATCCTGAAACACGTGTTTACTCATTTATCTATAGAAGTACTCGTGTAAAGTTTCAGATAAAATAGTCCAACTAATCTCGTTTCTCCATACAAACTTTGGACTCCCGTTTCACCCCCTTTGGGGATGAATTTTGAAAAATCCTTTCTTAGTGTACCCCTAGACGTCATAAGGAACCTACGTGCCAAATTTGGAATCTCTAGACCCAGCGGTTTGGGCTGCGCGTTGATATATCAGTCAGTCAGTCAGTCAGGACTTTGAATTTTATATATATACTAGCTTTCGCCCGCGGCTTCGCTCGCGTGACATTCGGGGCAATACTCATTAATCAATAGAAGTACTCGTGTAAAATTTAGGATAAAATAGTCCAACTAATCCCGTTTTCCCATACAAACCAACTAATCTCGTTTTCCATACAAACTTTGGACCTCCGTTTCACCCTCTTGGAGGTAAAATTTGAAAAATCTTTTTAAGTAATTCATGTCCACTACGTTATATTTTCAAATCGATGCCATTGTCGTAATTAACGTCCCAGAAAACCATAGAATCAACTTGATATTATGACATTTCAACCCCATTGCACCCCTACAGAGTTGTCACGTCGGCTATGTTGAATTATTAAATAGTTGTTTTTTTCGTAATCAGCGACCCGATATACTATAAAAACAATACCTATGACGATTTTCAGACTTTTTCACCACATTTTATACATTTCAACGCCATCGCACCCCAATAGGGGATGATAGTCAAGTTACCGCCCTACGGGTACAATAAATAACAATAATAAGTAATTTCTGGGATAAAAACTATTTTAGTTATGTCCTTTCCCAGGACTCAAGGTAACTCTTAAGCAAATTTTATTTTAATCGGTCCAGCGATTTAAGCGTGAAGAAGTAACATACATTCTGTCGCATTTATAATATTAGTATGGATTGGCGTTCCAAAAACCCGTAAAAACGACACATGTAGTGAGTTATAGACATTTCAAACTCATCGCACCTCAATAGAGGATGATGGTCACGTTAGCCACGTTTTCGTAATCAGCGACCCGATAAACCATAAAAACAATACCCATGACGATTTTCAGACTTTTTGACCCCGTTTTACCCTTATAGGGGTTGATATTTTCAAATCGATGCCATTTTTGTAATTGACGTCCCAGAAAACCATAGAATCAACACTCATATTGATATTATGACATTTAAACTCCACCGTACGTTGTTGGATTATAAAATAGTTGTTGTTTTCGTAATCAGCGACCCGATAAACCATAAAAACAATACCCATGACGATTTTCAGAATTTTTCACCCCGTTTTACCGCTTTAGGGGTTGAATTTTGAAAAATCCTTTCTTAGTACACCCTTAGACATCATAAGGAAACTACGTGCCAAATTTGGAATCTCTAGACCTAGCAGTTTGGGCTGTGCGTTGATATATATCAATCAGTCACTCAGTTTCTACTTGTATATATTCCAAACCCCGTCGCATCCCCACAGGGGTGATTTTATGTTACGTCGGCTATGTTAGATCATAAAATAGTTGTTGTTTTCGTAATCAGCGACCCGGTAAACCATAAAAACAATACCCATGACGATTTTCAGACTTTTTCACCCCATTTTACCCCTTAAAGGGTTGAATATTGAAAAATCCTGAAACACGTGTTTACTCATTTATCTATAGAAGTACTCATGTAAAGTTTCGGATAAAATAGTCCAACTAATCTTCTTTCCCCATACAAACTTTGGACCCCCGTTTCACCCCCTTAGGGGATGAATTTTGAAAAATCCTTTCTTAGTGCACCCTTAGACATCATATGGAATCTACATGCCAAATTTGGAATTTCTAGACCCAGCAGTTTGGGCTGTGCGTTGATATATATCAGTCAGACACTCAGGTTCCTCTTTTATATATTTCAATCCCATCGGACCCCCTCAGGGGTAATTTTATGACACGTCGGCTATGTTGGATTATAAAATATTTGTTGTTTTCGTAATCAGCGACCCGAAAAACTATAAAAACCCTACCCATGTCGATTTTCAGACTTTTTCACCCCATTTTACCCCTTTAGGGGTTGAATATTGAAAAATCTTGAAACACGTGTTTACTCATTCATCTACAGTAGTACTCCTGTAAAGTTTCGGATAAAATAGTCCAACTAATCTCGTTTCCCCATACAAACTTTGGACCCCCGTTTCACCCCCTTAGGGGATGAATTTTGAAAAATCCTTTCTTAGTGTACCCCTAGACTTCATAAAGAACCTACGTGCCAAATTTGGAATCTCTAGACCCAGCGGTTTGGGCTGTGCGTTGATATATCAGTCAGTCAGTCAGTCAGTCAGTCAGTCAGGACTTTGAATTTTATATTTATAGATATATATATATATATATATATATCGCACGCGGACTATAAAAACAACGTACCGTCCGCGTGCGATGTATCGTATAGAACTGGGTAATTTTGTAATAATTTCTATTAGGTGCTCCGTTTTGTCCGCAGCCATTTTGAACTTATGTGACGCGGTGACGCGATCAGTTGTGATTATTTACAACTGAACGCCACTGTGATCGCGACCGCGGCCGCTTACACTACAAACCAACGCGGTGGCGATCAGGGCGGGGATAGGGCGTGGTTTGCGGTGGCGGCCAGCCGCGTCCGGGCCGCGCGGTGCCCGCGCTTGTTTGAATGTTTTCTTGCGTTACCTAACGTTACAACTGACCGTCACCGCCACCGCTGATCGCGGCTGTTTGAGGGGGCCTTAAAGCGTATCATGCGATACTTGAAAGATACCGTCAATCATGGTATCACATACAAGGCGAATAATCCTGCCACAAGCATTGAAGCATACAGCGATGCCGACTACGGAGGATGTATACCGACAGGAAGATCCACGTCTGGAGTCTTATGTTGTTTCGCCGGTGGAGCAGTTTCGTGGCTTAGTCAACGACAGACGTCGGTAGCAATCTCAACCACAGAGGCAGAGATCGTAGCTGCCAGTCGCGAAGCCGCGAAGGAGTTACTCTGGCTGAAGAGAGTTTACAGCACCCTCAATAATCTCGATAGCACTCCAACTTTGAAAGTCGATAACGAAGCAGCCATAAAGTTGGCTCATAATCCTGAATTCCATAAGAGAACCAAACACATCAGGATACGATATTTCTTCGTTCGAGAAGCTGTACAAAATGAAGACATTATTGTTGAGCGGATTTCAACATCTTTTCAAGTGGGAGACATCTTTACCGAAGCCCTGCCGAAAACAAAATTTCGTGGACTTTGTACTGCGATGGGCTTAAAACTTTTTTGAATGAGGGAAAGTGTTGTTGTCTTGTCTATGGCATTCAGAAAAAGTTAGTGTCATAGCAACTTAGCAACCAACTTTGTTATTCTATTATTCTGTATATTCGTGTTTATGTTTGTGTCTTTATTATAATTTGTTAAAGTTTCGTTATATTTGAATTTACTTTGTCTCACTATATCCATCCCTATTTCACACGCATTCTGCTGTGCTTCAACAGAACGCACTTTTAATACGGATTCTATCATGGGAAACAAAACTGATGCATACTTGTCTTTAGCTACACCCAAAGTTTCGAGAGCCTGTAGATGCGTTTGTAGATTATCATATAATAGAGGTAAGTCACTCACCTGACCTTTTTGCTGCATCAAAACAATATTTAGTAGCCCTCTTACATAGGTCTCAATCAAAATGTCATCTCTTGAGGGGTACGTTTCGACTAACTTTCTAGCGTTTGTGTCGAGTTCCATGGACTGGAGTAAATACTGGAACTTATCGATATCGTCTAAGTCTTTATCTTCATCGATTTCCTTGAATTGTTCCCAGTACATCAACCAATTTTTTCACGTTTCCATCGAATTTTACCAATTCAAGGCGTGGTCTCCACTTACGTTGGGAACGTCCCGGGACATTGTTGATATCGATATCGAGCTCAGATTTGGCAGACTTAAGTGACGCCTGGCTTTGAAACGTCGTAAATTTGTTGTGACGGTTTTTTATAGAAATAAAACGCTGACGATACTCCATTGCCTTGTCTTGTCATCAAAATTTTCTATCTCACACCATTTATCTGACAAGGTGGATTCTACCTGGAGGAGTTTGTCGGCAATTTCCGTCAGCAATGAAAAGGTATCTTCCATTTGTTCAACATCTTTAGAACACCATGCGTTTTTGTAGCTATCTGCGGCGAGCGTAAATTCACGCCGTAGCTGTTTACGTTTGTTTTTCAATGGATCCATAGTTTAGTTCCCATTTATTGTTGCAGGTTAAAAACCATCCATACGGTCGCCACTAAATGTAGAGAACGTGATCCGGTTGAAATAATTCTATCTGTGATTATAATATTTTATTCAGACAGAATCGAAATGTAACGTAATATAATTGTCTAGTATGTGACAGCAAAGTTATTTTCTGTAACTAAGCAACAGCGACGTTCGATTCGCGACAAACATTATATCATTCTAATAATAACTTTAAACGACGTAACTTAATCTTTCTGACGTGTTAAAAAGTTTGAGGTTATATTTTAAATCTGAATGATTTTAAATATTAAAGTATCTATTCTTTTTATAATACAGATTAGAGTCTTATGACCAAAACTTAAATTTTGGGCAGGCTGAAGTTGTGGACGATGAGCCTTCAATGGAGCTTCCATCCAGTGTGTCTTACCGAGACATAAACAGCAACACTACGCTTTCTCCACTGAACAAAACGCAAATACGGCATTACTTATCTATGTAAGTCTTATTTCTGTTTTTAAGTAGGTACTAGGCATTATTAATCTATGTAAAATAACTACTAGTTAGGAAGTTAGAATTGATTACTGGCATTAGAAGATACTTGCTTTTGTTTTACTTATATCAACCTGTAGACAGGCCTCAGTCTCGCAACCTTCAACAGATTGTCAACCCACCGCGAGTGAAACCAACTTGGCCATTGTCGACCTGTTTTAACATGAACTACAAACAAGTCGTTTATTAGCAGACATTTTTTTTCTATTCTCTTACAGATCTGACAAGAAAATGGACAAAGTAGTGCAGCAATATGAATCACGCCATTTAGTAAGAGCCCGGTCTTTTATTGATGCCAGCCAGCAAGAATACCTACATAAAAGGCATATGTAGAAAAACAATGAAAAATCTTCATTATGATATGAATATAAAATTAGATAAATATGACAGCACTGAAGAAGCACACTGTGAATGTCCGGCAGGTAGTGGTAATTATGCAACTTGTAAACATGTGGCTGTTTTGCTTTTGGGTGTTGAAAGCATGATCAATAAAAAAATTATGTTACTCTTTGAGACTTACACCCAAAGACTACAAAGTTTTCATGCACCTAAAAACCCCTATAGTGGCACACCAGTGCGTACAGAGAAATTTCCAAGGAGACAAAATGTCTGTTTTGTTTGAACCTTATCCCATTAAAGAAATTGATAAACAGAACTACAACTACAGGGTTAGAAACTTGATACTTAATTTTCCCAATAGTTCAATGCCATTAAAGCAAATGTATGAACCGGCAGACCCATACGGCATTGAAATAGACCATGATTACTTGATAACAGATTCAAAAACTAAAGTTCTACAAGATCTGCACCTCTCGGTTATCACAGTTGAACAAATTCAGCAGATAGAAGAAGCTACTAGAGAACAAACAGCTAGTGCGCAGTGGCTAACAGAAAGAAAAAAAAGATTAACGGCTGGCGCTTTTCATACAATATGCCATCTGAGGCCAACTTCAATGAAAAGCTATGTAAGTCAAATACAGCATCGAAAAGAATTTTATTCCAGAGCCACCAGCCATGGTATCATACATGAAAAAATTGCCCTGCAAAAATATTGTCGAACATACGACCTTATTGTTTCACCATGTGGCCTGTTTGTAAGTCAGGAGCGACCATATCTTGCTGCTTCACCGGATGCATTGTTAGATCAGCTTTAAAAAGTTTGGATTCTCCCGCAAATTTTGATTGAACCACACACTAAAAACTGACCGCACTGCATACTCTGAATCTATGATGCGATGGTACGATTATGATGTGGTACGATTCACCTTTTACTTTCAGCTAATCGGGAGTGAACATTTCGAAATGTCTGGTGATTCGGAGTGGGTCGATTTGGGAATCGGCGCCTGTAGTCATACACTGCAACTCTGGTATTTCTGTTACAAAATCCGTACACAAAGTGGATATCTGCAATATATGCATGCGAGCGTGAGAATACTGCCAGTCTGCTATCACAGAAAGATTAAATTAGATTCCAAAGTCACCAATGTGAGTATGGTAGATAAGTATTCAATATTAGATACATGTCTTATATTTAATTTGTATGACGTTTCTAAGTGCTTTGTAAAGTCCAAGGAATAAAGATATTTTGACTTTGACTTTGACTTTGCACCTTACTTAATTTTACGAATAACGAAATAAATTACGTTAAAATTCGTTTATTTCAGGCCTGTTAATCCATACATCATTCAATCAAACAAATATAAATAAAATGAAATACAATACAATGTTATTATTATTTATTTAATAGGCGATCATACCTCTAATCACCACTGTAACCGACATGTCTGTCACAGCAGTGGCGGATAAAGTGACAATCAAACCTATCTGCTATTATCGCAAGGACGACGTTGGAACTGGCCCACACTCTGCGCACCATTGATCTCTTACGTATGGTCGCATGAAAGCAATCAATACGCGCCAAGGCGAACATGCCAGAGGCGCTGCGGAAGCGGGGCAGACCCATCATCGCTCTGCCCCCTTACCACCATCTCTTATTGCGATTCAATAACTGAATAGAATGCTTATTCATACCAATGAATAAGCGACTCTATTTCAAATGGAATAGAGTCGCTTATTCATTGGTATGAATAAGCAATCTATTCAGTTATTGAATTGGAATATTTTCGCGGGAGGGTTTTGAGACAAGGTCGATTGGTGTTAATTGGCTGAATGCTGAAAACATCAAATTTACAATAACACGTATTGTGCATAAATCTACGTCATCATTAGAAAGTGTATCTACTACAGAACTTGCCCCTGGTCGCCCGAAGATTGATTTTGACCTAGCCTCGTACAAAACAAAAAAGAAGACGAGTTGATGATTTAGTTAAGAAGTAGAATTGCTAACGAAATGGCAGTGATATGACAAGATATCTTCGAGACTATCGGGAAAACGTGATGTAGCGAATATAATTAAAGATGTTAGTGAAAGTCCAGAAAAAGCCAGAAAGGTGAAGAAAAATCTTTCACAATGTACTTCTCAACAACAACGCTGCTTGTCTAATAAGGAAGCATTGGCTTATTTTGTCGACGCTAAGTGTACTAGTTATACGTATAAAAAACCAGGAAATGGGCGCTTAAGGTAGGTCATAATGTATATCCGTCATATAATACAAGTACAAGAAGCAAAAAAACAATGTTACCCCGCTAAAGATTCTATTTTTATTAGCGAAACACAGGCGGAAATAAAATTGCAGGAGATTCTTGATAAAACTGCTGAACGTTTACTCCATGCACAAAGTGACGTTCTAGAAAACGTATCCACCTCAGGATTTACGTTAGTAAGCAAATGGGGATGCGATGGCAGTTCTGGATATAGCACCTTCAAACAGAAATTCGCCAATCCTAATGAGAGTGACGAGTATTTATTTACATTTTCTTTTGTGCCTTTACGATTGCATGATAGTAATAACGTTATCATTTGGCAGAATCCTCGATCTTCATCGACAATGTATTGGCAACCTATTAAATTTATTTTTTCCATGGAGACCTCTGAGCATCAATCCAGGTGATAGAAGCAGGTGTCACCGCATGGGGAGAACTAGTGGTGAGAAACATCGACCTTTACTTCTTAAGTTCCGTGGTGTAGTTGAGCTGGATAGAATATGGTTAGCTAAAAAACAGTTAAAAAGCACTGGTAAAATTCTGTCTGAGTTTTTGACAGCATCCCGCTTGGCAGCACTGACAGTTGTTTGTGGCGGCGCGTGCAATACTTGGTGTGTCCCTGTGCTGGGGCCCGACCGCTGAAAGATAAGATAAAGATAAAATTCATTTATTCACAAAAATAAGGTGATACAGATGTCAGATTCATAAGCATAAGAGTTTCACTTATTCTGCCCGATTTTGGGCGTGTGAACTAATCGTTGATACTCGTAACTAGCATAATTATTATAATTACTAAAATTAATACAGTTTAAGTCGCCAATATACAAATCATTATTATTGAAATTAATTACAATTTATGTCGCAAATAATCGTCAATAGAATAAAAACATTTATTTAATAAAATGTCATGCAATTTTTTCTTAAATGTCATTAATTTCAGCTCTTTAAGATTGTCAGGAAGATGATTGTAAATTTTTATTGACATGAAATAAACGTTTCTTTTAAATTGCGTCAGACGTTGTTTAGGTGTAATCAGTCGATTTTTATGCCTTGTTCTAGAAGTTTCAATTTCTCCATGTTTAGTAAAAAGATTTAGATTTTTTTTAACAAAAACACATAATTCATAAATGTACAGACATGGAAGTGGTAAAATGGAATATTTTATGAATAAAGGTTTACAGGTATCTGTTCTATCCGCATTACTTAATGCTCGTATACATTTTTTCTGGCACACAAAAGCTCTAGAAATATCGACAGAATTGGGTTGTTTCCAATGTTTAAAAATTGTACAAATAAATTAACAATATCGTAAAATACACAAAACTATAAAGATCTGCAAACTTTCATTCTAATATCTTCAGTCAGACTTTTTTTAGCGTCGATCAAAGTTTGGCGGGAAAGTCCATTTTAAAAGTATGAAATTATTAAAAAATAATATTTCCATTGGAGAAGCAATAAAAAATGCTATAACTTTTATTATGATACTAATCACATAAACGTAATATTTAACATAGCTGTCGTACAAATTTCTGATTTGATGCATACAAAATACAGATCTGTGACGTCATAACTCAGTAGTCTTTTGTATGGAGCGTTTTGGGGCAGTCTAAAAATTGTGATTTTCAAATTACCATATCTCGAGAGATTTTTGTGCTATCGAAGTAATTCTTTCACCTATGGTTATATTATGGAGACGTCCCTACATATCAAACAGAAAAAAATGTTAGTCAAATACCCAATTACCCCATATTATTAAACCATATCGCAGTATGGATGATACATATCCATGATATGCCATGAGTGCAGCTTGCACTGAGGCTATACATCTTACTCTTCCCAACGCATAAACTAATCTATCCAATTTGCAACAAAGCGTATCTATGTGAGCTTTCCAACTGCAGAGGTTATCTACAGTTACGCCCAAGAATACGGTTGATTCTACCTCCTCGAGTTTATTATTGTTATACATAACGTTTAGCGGCACTATAGGTTGGTTAATTGTAGATCTAAAATTAATGATTTTCGTTTTAGTCATATTAATACTTAAATTATTATTATTTAGCCAATTAATTATATATTTTAAATTATCATTAATGTCAGTTTCATAATTAACGTCATTCCTTTTTTCAATTAAGAGTGTAGTATCGTCAGCAAATAATATACATTTATGATTTGTAGCAGACGGTAAATCATTTATATATATAAGGAATAGGAGCGGTCCCAGGATACTACTCTGCGGTACACCGCTGCCATTATGACAGTATTGGGATCTATATACTTTTTTGTGATGACCTCTCAGTTTAGTGATTTCCACACATTGTTGTCGGCAGCGAAGGTAGCTTTCCATCCACATGTGGGCTTTACCTCGAATGCCGTAATTCCAAAGCTTTTTCAATAAAATGTCATGTGACACAAAATCGAAAGCACTGGTCATATTTAGAAAAATAGCCATTATTGGTACTTTATCGTTTAATTTTTGAGTAACTGTTTTTATAAGATGAAAGCAGGCTAAGCTAGTTGACATGTCTTTCCTGAACCCGAATTGTTCCGGTTTTAATATGTCATATTTAGCTAAAAATGAATATATTTTATCATATATCGCTCGCTCTATTACTTTCGATAACACCGGCGAAAGTGTAATAGGTCTATAATTTTTTATTGTATTTTTATCTCCCTTCTTATATAATGGTTTAACAATAAACCGTTTTAGCCTGGTAGGATATTTTCCTTCCGTAAAGGATAAGTTAATTATATGCGCGAGAGGCCCACTTAGCGATTTAGCGCATATTTTTAGCATTTTTACGTTAATATTATCATATCCTGTCGAGTTGGTATTTTTAAGTCTAATTATGATTTTGTAAATGTCATTTTGGTCTACCGGTGTCAAAAATATGCTATTACTATTATAATTGTATGAATTAATGTCAATATATTTAGAATTATTAGTATTAGTTAAAATGTCAGAATGTAAAAAATGTTTGTTAAATAGTTCACAATTTTTTTCTGGGTCAGATAAGTACTGTTATTATATATTATTTCCTTTATTTCATTAGGAATAGGCTTAGAGGATGTATTTTTAATTACTTGCCAGGCTGCCTTACATTTATTTTGTGCTTTCTGTATAATTTTTGTGTTAGAGAGTTGTTATGCCGCTTTTATACAATTTTTTAAAGTTTTTGAATATGTCATATATCTCTTTTTCTTGTTTAATTTATTACCTGGCATTAAATGATATCTAAGATATAGCTCCCTTTTCTTTATGCAGCATCTTTTCAAACCTTTAGTCATCCATTTGTTTTTAATCGGCTTTTTACTGACTTTAATTTTAATGATAGGAAAACATAAGTCATAAAATAGGACAAATGTATCATGTAATTTATTAAATGCATTATCTACATCAGTTTCGTCGAAAACATCTTGAAAGGATAACGATTCAATGCATTCACGAAATTTCCAAATGTTATCCTGTGACATGTCCCTTCTTTCTTCAAACCAGTACTGTTGAGCCGTATGAGTACAATTATTTTTTGTTGAAGTGACTTCAAAGGATAGTGTTTGTCCCGTTTCATGATCGGATAAGGCGAGATAATGAATACCCGTTTGAACCCCCGTCATATTGCTTGCAATCAAATCAATACAAGACTTCTTTCTTGTAGGTTTAATAATGTGATTACTTATGTTGTGATTGCTTAGTATAGATCTCAATTCATTTGCTGGTTTATTGACTTTAAGCCAGTCTATATTCCAATCTCCGCATAAGACTATTTTTTTATTATTTCGCCGTGTAATCTTACGTAATAAGTTTTCTAATTTTTTTAAAAATATGTCAACATTTGTATTTGGAACTCTATATATACAGATAATTATTAAATTTAATGTCAAAATTTCAATAGCACAAAATTCAAAACTATACAGAATGGATTCTACTATATTTGACAAGTCAGTACATTCAAGATCTTTCTTTATTAATATGCAAGATCCCCCTCTACGTTCTTTTGGTCTTGAGAAACATGCTGCCAGCTTATAATTTTGAAAAGTAAGATTAGATTCTGTACCTTTTTTTATAAAAGTCTCAGTTAGATAGATTATATCTAGGTCTCCTATGTTTTTAATTAATTCGTTTACTGTGATTTCCAGCAAGTCTTTTTTACTTAGCACACCGGCAATATTTTGATGGAGCAATGTTATATTTATTGAATTAGTCTCGAAAAAGAGTATTTTGTATATTCGGTGAGTTTAAGTTTGCTGAGAGATTCTTTTTTGCAAAATAATACGGTATAGTCCCTTTCCTATGTATGTTTTTGATAGAATTTAGTTGAGAGTTATTTTGTTTACATTTTTCTCTCATTAAATTATAATTTTTGAGGTATAATTTATCGTATGCCATATAATTCACTTCAATATTAATCTTATTACATAGATTTTCAATGCGTTGGGCAGAATACGACTTAGCACTATAAACATTATATGCAGATATATCCATGAACTTACAATTATTGTAAACAATTGAAAAATGAACGAATATTTTGATTTAATAGACGACAGTTCAAATAAGGATTAGATTGTATACTTATCATAAATACCAAATTATTTTTTAGTTTGTTAAGAGCATTACATAAGTCATTATAAAACAAATAAGGATTTCTGTCATTAGAACCTATACTAAGAATAACAATGTCGTTACTATTTAATGATGTCGTCAAACTGTCAAGATTTTTTAATATTTGTGAGCTCGAAGCATACGGTTTAATAGTGGCCGTAACTTCATATACGTAATTCCACGTATTCAGTCTTGATGCCTTTAATTTCATTGCTAGACCACGTATTTGTTGATCTCCTAATATTACGATTCTTGGCTTAGTTGTACTACTAGCGCCATCTCTTGTCTCTTTTGGTAAGTCATTTATAGATTGAATCGTTTGCTTGCTGTTATTTTCTATGTTCGCTTCTATTAGACATTTTTGTGACTCCTGATTGCGAAATGGTGTGTCGTTGTTTCGTTGGCTGTTATTATAATTGTGTAAAGTGAAGTGTACCGGTGATGTTCTTATTCTAATGTTCATATTTGTAATGGCTTGTTTTATAGGAGTGCATTTACTTTTTCTAGGAGATATAGATACATGTTCTGTTGTCAGTTTTTTTAATACACTTATTGTTTTATTTTTGTCGCTTAACTCCTGTTTTAATTCAGTCATTTCCGAGTTCAAGTTGCTTATTTCCTCGTGCGCGATGGTGAGATCATTTTGGAGTTAGAGAGAAGCGGATTACCACCGGGTTTTTTGATCCGAAAATTGATCTTAGGTATAAGTCAATGACAAACATATTCAGCCTAGTCGGTTGACCTCTATGGTTTCTACCAGCCAAGCTAAACACAATTACAGATAGTCTAAGTTAAACTTTGATTTTCGCAATTAAAAAATCCGATGGTAATCGGCTTCAGCTTCGGCGGTAGGGCCTCTGGACGCGCAATAGCGACATTTACTGCGTGGATGTAAATGGTAAGAAGCAACGCATCATATCCCCTGTTGATTTGCAATGCCCTCGATGGCCTTAGTCCGGTGAGAGGAACTGGTGTAGATACAGGAAAGCCACAGGCGAAACCTTCAACACAGCCATTGGTCACCAGAGTATTTAGACAAGAAGACGAGTAGCTCCGGCCGCCAAAAAGTAGTGCTGCTGTTTTGTATTTGTGCTGATATATTTTTTGTTTCTGATATATTTCTCCGCGCGCACAATCTTATCATTGTACGCGTGCTTTAATAGTATTTTCAAAATTTAATTTGAAACATACATGCACCCTCATTCACTTTCACATTTTTTTTCTTTTCATTGTGATGCTATAGGGTATAGATAGGGTATTAATATAATTGAAGAGTACGTGTTACTTAGACTAAAGATTTCAACCAGTGCGTCCTCCCTGCAATGACCTATGGTGACATGGCAGAGACTTGGACACTGACCGTCGGACTGGTCCACAGGCTAAAGGTCGCGCAGCGAGCGATGGAGAGGGCTATGCGCGGGGTTTCTCTGAAGGATCGAATCCGGAACGAAGAAATTCGACGGAGAACTAAAGTTGTCGACATAGCCTATCGAGTTTGCAAGCTGAAGTGGCAATGTGAAGAATGGCCGCGCGTAGGACGACGAAGCGTTGGACGCCCTCCTTCTAGATGGTCCGATGATCTTAAGAAAGCGGCTGGATGCGGAAGGCGGAGGATCGTATTTGGTGGAAAGCATTGGGGAAGGCAGCTAATCCAGCAGTGGATAGATAATAATAATAATAATAAACTCTTATAAACCTTTCTGCTCTATAAGAGCGATAGTACCACGGAAGCTAAAAACTACCGACCCATCACGTGCTTACCAACTATGTACAAGCTTCTTACATCCATTTTGACATCTAAAATCACAAAGCATATTATTGCCCATAATATTTTGACGCCTGCTCAAAATGGATGTAAGGCTGGGTCCCGTGGTACTAAAGAGCTTCTCCTCATAGACATGACCATTTGCCAACAAGTTCGTCGAAACAAGAAGAGCCTTTCCACCGCTTGGATTGACTACAAAAAGGCCTATGATTCGGTGCCTCATTCATGGCTGAGACGGGTGTTGGAGTTGTATAAAGTAGATGCAACTCTATGCGCCTTCCTTGGTTCATGTATGGGGCAGTGGACCACAGTCCTTTGTCAACCAGGAGGTGGAGTTACTCTTGGGTCGACGGACCCCATAAGGATAGAACGCGGTATTTTCCAGGGTGACAGCCTGAGTCCGTTATGGTTCTGCCTGGCTCTGAATCCACTCAGCACTTTACTGAAGGACTCAGGGTTAGGAGTCCGACTTCGCAGAGGGGGTGAGATCATTTGTCATCTGCTATACATGGATGACCTCAAATTGTTCGCACCAAATAAAACAGACCTGGTGGAATTACTGAAAGTGGCTGAAAATTTCAGTAATGCCATCAGTATGGAGTTTGGTGTTGACAAATGTGCGGTCATGCATGTGAAGCAGGGAAGAGTTGTAGACTCTGATAGTTTACAACTCTCACAGACAGTGTCCCTCAGATCCCTCTCAGAAGTCGAGACATACAAATACCTTGGTATGGCGGAGTCATTGGGTTTAGCTAACGGGGACATAAAACAATCGGTGACCGAACGTTTCTTTGGACGACTGACAAAAGTACTGAAAAGTCTTTTGTCAGGTGGTAACAAGGTGCGTGCTTTCAACGGTTGGGTTATGCCCCTGTTAATCTACACCTTCGGCATACTAAGGTGGACTCAGGCCGAATTGGATACCCTGGACATAAAGGTCAGAAAGCTGCTCACGATGTATCGCATGCATCACCCACGATCATCAGTAATGAGACTGTACATCCCACGGAAATGTGGGGGTCGAGGCTTCTTAAATGCCAAGAACTTACATAACCGAGAGATGTGCAGTCTCAGGGAATACTTCCTCCACTGTGAAAGTGGGATGCATAGCGACGTCGTAGCAGTAGATAAAGGCCTTACCCCGTTGTCCTTGGCGAACGAGAACTGGCGCAAACCAGTGGTGTTTACTACCCGGAGCCGCGAGGACATATGGAAGAGCAAGGAGCTACACGGGCGTTTCTACCGGGCTCTTAACGGGCCTGATGTAGACTCGCTCGCTTCAGTGACCTGGCTACGCTTCGGTGACCTTTTTGGGGAAACCGAAGGTTTTGTCTGTGCAATTATGGACGAAGTTATCAAGACGAATAACTACCGGAAATATATCCTGAAGGACGGTACGGTCGACATATGTCGAGCATGCCACCGTCCCGGTGAGTCACTCAGGCATATAGTTTCCGGTTGTTCTCATCTTGCTAACGGCGAGTACTTGCACAGACACAATCAAGTAGCTAGGATTGTACACCAGCAACTTGCTCTTAGATATGGCCTCGTCAGCTCCGAGGTACCATATTATAAGTATGCACCAGCACCAGTTCTCGAGAATGGTAATGTCACGCTCTACTGGGATCGGTCTATTATCACAGACAGGACTATTATTGCCAATAGACCTGATATCGTGGTAGTAGACCGAGAGAGAAGGCGTGCAATTCTCGTTGATGTCACCATTCCCCATGACGAGAACCTCGTTAAGGCCGAGAAAGAGAAACTTTCTAAGTACTTGGACTTGGCCCACGAGGTTACCGCCATGTGGCATGTGGACTCAACGATTATTGTTCCGATAGTTGTGTCCGTAAACGGTCTTATAGCGAAGAGTCTCGACCGTCACCTCGAGAGGCTCTCGCTTGGCGGTTGGATCAAGAGCCAGATACAGAAGGCGGTTCTTCTGGACACGGCCCGCATTGTGAGGAGATTCCTTACTCTGGAGCCCTGGCCACCGGTAGTTTGGGTCTTCGCTCCACTACCGGCGGGTGCCCCTGTTTTTTTATATTTTTAAATGTATTTTTTTTTTATATGAATATATTTAAAAATGTAACTTAATAAGAGATGAAATAAAATAAATGAATAATAATAAATGTAAACCAACACTACATGTCAGTAGTAGTGGTTTTGCGCTGTCCTTTTCAAAAAATGTATTTTGTGATGAGATTGATAAATTAATCTATTTAATTACTGTTTTCCATACAAAGACTTTATAATACATGTTATTTTTATTCAGTTGCACACAATTTTTTCCCAGTTCGAATATAAAATATATAAACATATCAAAATGGTGACATTGACAAATTGTCAACATCAAGAAACCCAACAAATTACAAAAAATAAACAAAAGTTATGACGAAAAGAAGACCGTGAAAAACCCAAAGATGCTGACCAGAGCCAGAACACGAAACGCACGTTCAACACCTCAAGACTCGTCGCTTGACTCCGCCGCGCAGCCGCTGCCCCCCGTGCGCAACACACCAGTGCCGGCTGCAGTTGCGTCGAGTTCGAGCGACGAGTTTCACACTCCCCCGGCGACGCCTACACCTGTGCGCCGGCGAGGACGACCACCGTCTTGCTTGGGACCACGTGGACATACCGCGAACAGGGCCCCCGCTGTCGGTGGTGCAGTGCGCCGCATGAGATGGAATCCACAGATTAATGAGAATGTCATGCGAGCGTACTACGAGGCCACAGAGGGAGGAACTAACCTCACTGCGTATCGTGATCGGATGCATTCTGTTTTTCAGGCTCTTGAACCAGCTGTCAACGTATCGACCCAACGACTATCGGACCAAGTGAGGGCCATCCATCGCTGTCATCTGTTGGATGATGCCACACTTCAGAGGCTGCGTTTACAAGCCCAAAGTAGTCGTGTCATTTCTGAACCGTCACGGTCTCAGACTCATTCACAGCCAATTATAGTGAATGATCCTGTGCCCACTGTTCAAGATGATGAAGAAAATGACACGACTAACATGGGAAACAGGTATGATGAATTGAGGAGAACGTTGGAAGATGTGATTGATAAATATCGGTATGTACCCACGCACCTTAGACCAGATGTACCACGTTTGCCCATGCATAGACAAAATAGTCAGCTAATGGGAGCCTTGGATTCACTGTTATCAAATTATTTTGATAGCAGTGAGAGTTTGGTAGATACGCACTCAATTTTATATTGCGCAGCGGTTACGGCATGCCGTGTAGCTCATGTCAAATTTCCAAATTGTGACAGGGCTACACGACCAACTCACCAAAAACCTACCTGGCAATGTAGAATTGAGAAGCGTATAACCGATACCAGGGTTCTCATTGCTAAACTTATTTGTTTTAGAGCGGGTAACACGCGCCCTAGGGTTATGCGTTTTGTGAACCGAGCATTTATTGGTACTAATGTACCACCAGAAGAATATTTGTCTCGGGCCACAGAATGTATAGACCTACTAAAACAAAAAGTTTATGCATGGGCAAACCGTATACGTAGGTATAAGAGGCGGGTGGACCGATATTTACAAAATCGCATGTTCCAGAGTAATCAGAGGAAGGTTTATGGAATTTGGGAACGACCTGAACAATGTG
Organism: Hypsopygia costalis; assembly: GCA_937001555.2. Lineage (NCBI taxonomy): Eukaryota > Metazoa > Arthropoda > Insecta > Lepidoptera > Pyralidae > Hypsopygia > Hypsopygia costalis. Next base: position 6,936,165 of record OW443355.2, read on the forward strand.
TGGCTGACACACGCCTACCTGATAAAGATACCATGAACTTATTCTGGAGGAATATCTGGTCAGCGCCTGTCAGCCACACTGACGATTTGTGGCTTGAAACTGTCAAGCAAGCATGCGAACGGATTACACCAATGACAAATGTCACTATAACCAAAGATGATGTAGCTAATGCAGTCCGGCCCTTAGCTAATTGGAAGTCACCAGGACCGGATAAGCTACAAAATTTTTGGTTGAAGTGGCTAAGAAGTTCGCATGCTTGTTTGGCGTTCCAATTCCAACAAGCGTTAAATGACGGGTCTTTGCCAAATTTTATGACCACTGGTGTCACACACCTCCTCTATAAATCTGGAAGTACCACGGATCCTAAAAACTATCGACCAATAACATGCTTACCTACCATCTATAAGCTCCTTACATCCATTTTGAGAAGCAAAATCACTCAACATATTGATATCAATAAAGTTATGTGTGCTACTCAAAATGGATGTAGGAAAGGATCCCGTGGTACCAAGGAATTGCTCCTCATTGACATGGCCATTAGCCAACAGGTTCGTAGAAACCGTAAAGATCTATCGGCATGTTGGATAGATTACAAGAAGGCCTTTGATTCTGTGCCTCATACGTGGCTTATGAAGGTCTTAGAGTTGTATAAAATAGATGCAACTCTATGCACTTTCCTGAAGTCATGTATGGGGCAATGGAGAACAGTCCTTCTCTATTCAGGATCCCGATCGATCTGTGGTGATGACGAACCGATTGAGATTAAAAGAGGTATTTTCCAAGGTGACAGTCTGAGTCCCTTGTGGTTTTGTTTAGCTTTGAATCCTTTGAGCATGTTGTTAGAGGATTCAAAGCTAGGCTACAGGTTGCGAAGGGGAGGTCAGGCTATATCTCATCTTCTATACATGGATGATTTGAAACTGTTTGCATGTAGCAAAGTTCAATTAATGGCGTTACTAAAGATCACTGAAAACTTTAGTAATTCTATTAAAATGGAATTTGGTACAGACAAATGCGCTGTCATGCATGTAAAGAAGGGAACGATATTAGTGTCTGAGAGACTCGAACTCTCAGATACTATACACCTGAAATCCCTTTCGGAAACTGAAACCTATAAGTACTTGGGTATGTCAGAAAATTTAGGAGTAGCCGAGACCGACATGAAGCAATCATTGCGAGAACGTTTCCTTGGCCGCCTGAAAAAAGTACTTAATAGTCTTTTATCAGGTGGCAATAAGGTGCGTGCTTATAATGGTTGGGTCATGCCGGTCTTGATATATTCCTTTGGCATACTCAAGTGGACTCAGACTGAACTTGACATCATTGATCGTAAAGTCCGAACGATATTGACCACCCACCGTATGCATCATCCAAGGTCATCAGTAATGAGGTTATATATCCCTCGAAAATGTGGCGGTCGAGGCTTCCTAAATGCTAAAACCCTACATAATCGAGAGATATGTAAACTCAGGGAATAATTCCTACAAACTGACGTGGAGATGCATAGGGATGTGGTCAGTATTGATCGTGGATTAACCCCTTTATCTCTGGCTAAAGACAACTGGCATAAACCTGTAGTATTAAGTATTGATGATCGCAGAACCGTATGGCAAGGCAAAGAACTGCATGGACGGTTTTACCAGGCTCTACATGGACCTGATGTAGATCCTGTTAGCTCCGTAACTTGGCTACGTTTCGGGGACCTCTTTGGGGAAACCGAAGGTTTTGTCTGTGGAATTATGGACGAAGTTATCAAGACGAATAACTACCGGAAATATATCATGAAGGATGGCACGCTTGACATCTGTCGGGCGTGTCATCTACCTGGGGAATCCCTGAGACATGTAATTTCCGGTTGTTCTCATCTTGCTAACGGCGAGTACTTGCACAGACATAATCAAGTAGCCAAGATTATCCATCAGCAGCTTGCCTTGAAATATGGTCTTGTGACCACCGAAATGCCGTACTACAGGTATATGCCAGAAGCGGTTCTTGAAAATGACCATGCCACATTGTACTGGGATCGATCTATTATCACTGACAGGACTATTGTAGCCAATAAACCTGACATTGTGCTAATAGATCGATCAACGCGCCGAGCAATCATTGTAGATATCGCTGTCCCACATGACGTTAATCTTGTGAAAGCTGAAAAAGATAAACTATCTAAGTATCTTGATTTGGCTCACGAGATTACCGACATGTGGGATGTCGATTCTACAATGATTGTCCCGATAGTTGTAACGGTTAACGGTTTAATCGCCAAGAGCTTCGATCAACATCTCAAGAAGCTCGCGTTGGGAAGCTGGATCAAGGGTCAGATACAGAAGGCTGTCCTCCTTAGCACGGCACGTATTGTGAGGAGGTTTCTGTCTCTGTGACCTTGACCACCGGTAGTTTGGACCCTGTTCCCGCTATCGGGGGGATTCTGTTTTTTATATTTTTTAATGTATTTTTTTTATATTATATATTAAAAAATGTATCAAATAAGATTTAAAAATAAATAAATGTGATAATAATAAAAATAAGGCAGGCGTCCGTCCCTCTTCTGTAATAGCCCGGTATTAAGTTCACCCAAACCTCATCCCCATAGCTCATTTATTTTCCATCACACTTCGCAATAGTCTCAACGCCTGCCGAGACCTGCTCATGGGTATGTTGTTCTATTGACATATCCTGGAGCGGGTCACGGCGGGCGTACAACATTACATCAAACTTCTCAAAGGGGCCTCTACGCGTTGGATCCATATCCCCGCGCATGCCTATCAAATGACCGGGCTTGAACCGTGATTAAAAAGAGATATATAATAATAATAATAAAATACGTTTATTAACATCACAACATGTAACAATAAATTCACACAATACACAATAACAATAAACATTTCAAACAACATGTACATAATTATGATGTCAATTGGCCATCGCTCGGCATTACTGCTGTGTAATACACACAGCGCCGGTATTCTGCGACAGCCAACAGGTGCCGACACGAACCTCATTGGCCAAGGTATGCCATTATTTATTTAGAAAAAAAAAACAAAAAATCAATCCTGGCATCCATAACCGTCAGACTATTTAGCACGTATAATGGGGACAGTTCTCCACAACACACACCGAACAGACAGACGGCACCGGGAGGCCCAGTATTTAGCACAAACACGACAGACATTGTGCAATTAACAGCTTGACACATCCCCACCCCCATTTCTTCACTACTTCCCCTTAAAACTTACGCTATCTAAGAACACTATTTTTATATTAAAATAAATTGATAAAAGCGAATTAACTTTAAAGTGGCAAGTGATCGCCAACAAACAGAGACAGAGAAGGAAGCCGAGTAGTGTCCATTGCACTGACACTGTCGTCTGACAGCCCGGCAAATATCGTAATGGAAGGAGAAGGAAGTGATGCGTCAAATAAATCTTTCCTTGTTAAACTATAAATGTGGCGCGAACACACAAGATCGCCTTGAAGAAAAGTTGAATTAAACATAAATGTGATAATCGCTAACCTCTTTCACCAGATTAATACATGCAGGATATTTCTCAACTATATACAAAAAACAACCGAACATAATTTATACCAGTTCCGCACCGCACCGCGTAAATTGTGACGGAACATGCACGACAAGGAATCACAATGAACTCCAATTGTAAGAGGAGACTGCATTTCAGAATCAAATCAACGCCGCATATGCTCGTAAAAGTAAGTGTGTTTCAGACTAAAGAAGAACACTTTATTTTCTACCGCATGGCTCAACAGGATACACGCCATGTCATTATCATATATACAGATACAGGCTCATGATGATGATGACGTGTTACTTGAAGGTTATTTTGCAAATTCTTATAATTAGGTATCAGTTGACACAAAATGTCACTTTATGTCAAACGTTAAATATGCCAATCCCTTACTTTGTTTGTTGGCAATCAATCTAACGGAAAACACACACACACAACAACGGAAGTCAACAACATATCGGAGGAGATACTATCAGAGGTAAAATCGCTCCGAGAGGAGATGCGTGACTTTACGGCGGAGTTCGCTGCCTTACGTGAGGAAATGTTCGACCTCAGGAGGACGGTCGTGGCTAACACACACTCGGTGCAGAATATGGAGGCCAGCATGACAGTGATTGAGAATAAAATTGAAAGGTTGAGGATGGCTGATGTGGAACAGCTCACTGCTACCATTAACCACCTCAAATTGGAACTCAATGAGCGCGATCAGGGTCTCCTTGGTGAGAATATCGAAATATCAAATATATCGGAGTCCGCTAGTGAGAACATCCTGCATATGGTGAGCTTGATTGCGTGTAAGCTTGGGGTGACACTGGATGAGCGTGACATAGTTAGTGCCTAAAGAATGGGTTTGCAATGCGCGGGCGTCGGTGGCGGTGAGGGTGGGCGTGATGATGATAGTGGAAGGCGGGGGCGACCGAGGAAACCTAACTGTTAGATTGGGGCGTCGTTCGCTCCATGATGACTTTCTTCGTTCGAGATGCGTCCGTCGGGAGGTTACTACTGCAGATCAGGGCATTTCTGACCCTCCGCAACGCTTCAATGTCAAGGAGCGGCTCACCAGAGTCAACAGACGGCTGCTCTTTAGGACACGTGAGTTTGCTCGCTCGACCGGCTGGAGCTATGTATGGACGTGAAGCGGCCATATATTTGCGCGATAGGGCCCTGGTAAATAGTAGTTTCTTGTGCGTTCCGGCAATGATCTTCTCCATTTTACTCTGGAATGGAGAACGATCGCGAGCTAAGATAACCAAGTGCGCCAGACTTAGAAGCAAGTTCAAATATCGTATTACGCTTAGCTAGGTCCATACCAAAGAATCAAAATTTCGAATTATTCTTTGATAATTTTTATACGTCGCCAGAGTTGATTGCTTATTTGGACAAGCGGGAATACAGAAGCTGGGAACTGGCAACAAAGATCGTTTAGGAAAATACCTCAAAATACCTTCCATAAAAGACCTAAAAATGGAAAAGTTTCTGAACGTTTATCATTTAGAATTTACCGTACCTATCGTTTTATTTTGTATTAAAATTACCTCATCATCATCAGCCTGTATCTGCCCACTGCTGGATATAAGCCTTCCCCAATGCTTTCCACCAGATACGATCCTCCGCCTTCCGCATCCAGCCGCTCCCAGCCGCTTTCTTAAAGTCATCGGACCATCTAGTAGGAGGGCGTCCAACACTTCGTCGTCCTATGCGCGGCCTCCACTCTAATACCTTCCTCCCCCATCTGCCATCAGTTACTCGGCAGATGTGATAGCTTATATAGCTTTGTTTGAGTAAAATGGACACTGCTATGTATATGGACATTTTGGGATATGTACATTTTAAGACATGGACTTTCTGGGATATGGTCGTTCTGGGACATGGGGATTGGGATATGAACTTTCTGGGATATGGACGTTTTGCACCCTCTGGATATTTTGGGATTTGGACATAATGATACGAAAGGGGTTCAGAGAGTTATTCAGAGCAATGGGTAGCACATTGTGATAATACAGATATCGTCGGTATACTTCCAAAACCTGATAAGTTTCAATTTTGTTAAAAATGAGATAAATACACAGATTTTGTTAATTTTTCCCCCTGTATCTACATCTAAAACCGAATAACTGCTATCATGTTTAGTATAGGAATACCGCTTTGCAAATATCTGGTAACTATGAGTTCGATAGATCTTTTTTCATGTAAATTATTATAAGGTCGCTTATCGTTGCTTCACGAGTTCTAATAAAAACAAAAACTTACAAAGTTGTTTAATTGGTATTTGCTGTATTTATTTTTTTGGTGACAAGAATTAATTGTACGAGTAAAAACAAACAAACGAATTTATTTGTATTTGCCGCTTGTCTAACTGTCTCGCTCGCACAAGTTATCGTCGTGTCCGAGTCTATTGGCTAGCGCGCGCGAACGAGTCGGTTGGACCCCTCCGTAGCTGGATGGATTTCATTATTATGAAGCGCGTGAATTGCATTCTCTCTGTGACAGACAGTAATGAAACAATTGATTTGGGGTTCTTTAATTATCTGATTGTTGTTAAATTTCAACATGGAGTCGACATGAAAACGATCAAAAAATAAACCTGTTTTGCAATCGAAAGTAAGTATTTTCTATTTTAATTACTTACCTACTGTTGTTTTGAGGTTAGGTGGTTACAATACTGGGTTGGTTGGAGTCCTAGCAAATGCAGCTTTTACTGCTATAATTATTAGATTGTCTGGACAAACATAATATAGGTTACGTACCCAGTTCCGGGATCTGATGATGACCAGTGAGTAGTAAGTGGATATCAGTAACGGTAATCACTAGAAACTTCGGATTTGTACATATACGTTTAGATTGATGGTGGTACTCTTACACTCCTACTCTGTACATCTGTGTGATCAGTAATAAACATAGCTGGTGCAGGTCAAGCGTCGTGAATAATTTAATACTCTTTGGTATAACTTTTTAAACAACTATATAAAATGAAGAGTTCAATGTTCGACCCATATGTATTTTTATGTATGTTCAATTGTTCATCGATTTGTCGAAAACTGCTTAACCGATTAGGATTAAAGTGTGTTTGTTCTATTTAGGTTGATCCCGAATTGACCTTATGTAATATTTTTCTATGAAAGTTATATTAACGTTTTTGGAATCAAATTGAAAAATAATCATTGTCATCGATGTATGCTTTTTGTGTTGTATTTTTTAACCACCGACGACACAAACATATGGGTGTTATATGTTTAAAGTGTGTATCTGTCTGTGGCATCATAGCCCTTGACCTTGAGGACCGATGATATGGAACTCCCAGATGACATTCCCGATGAAGAAGAATTACAACGCCTTTTTGACAGCGATATTTCAGACTTGGATCCAACGTATGAGCCTGATAAGGAGGACTTAATAACACCTGAAGATTTAAGTATAATATCTGACTTAAAAAAACATTTATCTTCGGACCTGTCTTCTGAAAGAACTCGCACTTCATCACCTGATAGCGGTGAACTAGCAGCTCGAGAGCCAGTACCAGGTACCTCAGCTGCCACACATTACAAGAACTTATCAACTGCTGACTCTCTGTGTTCCTCACCAGTTTGATCTTGAAGGTGTCTTCATCCCTGAAGGTGATTTTGCTGTTGAAAACCGGCCAAACGTAGGAAATGAAGGGGTCAATGTTGCTAGCTGGTTGTTAGATAAACTTTTAAGTACTGTGTGGAAATCTACCCGCGTATTTCGACGATGGCGTACTGCAGATCCAGGTAACTGGGCTAAAAACATTGCGAAGAAAAGACAAGCAGAAGGCTTGGCATAGTATACCGTATGGTAATAGAATATACGGGAAGTAACACCGTGAAGCCGACGGTATCGTCGAAAATACGCCTGACCATAACTGACAAAACTGATATTTTTGATAAATCATGCATCTAGATAGTACACTAAATATTATAGTGCATTAAATATAACACAACAAGAAAGTGTTTCACCTTAATAGACACTAAGAAAAGTCAATGGACATTATTCTTAGGCTATAATATTTAGAAGTTTATGTTAAAGTCAAAATACTTATTAGCCCGTAAGCTAGATCGTAATATTTTAAAGCATTCATGCTTTAAAAAACCCACCCATGACTTGGGGAGTAAGCTGGTGACTACGTGAAGTGAGCGTTAGGGAAACGGCGAACGGAAAAGGGAGATATAAATTAATAGAGAAGAAGTCTTACTTCAGTCATGTGGTCTATACAGCACACTCGGTTTTTTTTTTATTTAAAGGGAGAATTGCCTACAGTGAAAAAAGTATTGTACACTGTAAACGCTGATGATTCATTGGCTGAATTTATCATTAACATCTTCGAGACCAGTCTTGAATCATTTAAAATTGAAATATGTATAGAGAAGGCGGAATAATACTCTGATTGATAAAAGCGATATTGCAATATGGCGAATAACATATTTAAAAAAAATCGAAGCTTATCGTCAAAAAGGACGGGATATACTGTTTAGATAAAACGAACGATAAAAGGAAATCGATTAATAATTCTTCACATCGGTAAGAAAAGGTTTTGTAGGCGAAGGTGAACTCGTGTTGGAATGCAAAAACATAGACTACTACCACGAATCTATAAACGATAAAAAGTTTTAGGAGTGGATTGAGGTGACAATGTCTAGACTTGAGTCCAACGCCGTAGCGGTTATGGACAATGCTAACTACCATTCAAGGCGTCAAGAAAAAATACCAGTCACCAGCTGGAGAAAAAATACTACAAGATTGGTTATAGGAAAGAATATTCCATAAGAAACCAGTGAGACAAATAGTTCTTGTACTGGCAAAAGTAAAGGCTCACAAAGAACAGTATAAGACTTATATCAGTGCAGCGCAGTATGCGCTCTAAACCGGATGCGCCCCACTAGCCTGCACAGAACGAATTATAATAATTCGCGATTTGCGCGGCATTGCCGTGACGCGTTAAAGAAATGGCTATGAGTTCCGAAAAACTCATAGCTAACGAGTTATTGGCGTACATCCAGTATGCCATCGACACATTCGATGAGGTCAGCATCATGCAGATCTGCAAGAGCAACTTCAGCGAAGAGGAAATTAGCAGTGGCAAGAAGCTGCTGTTTGAAGAACTCGGTTAGACTGCGCACATGCCCTCTCGAAGGAGAGATGGTACAGAGAGGAGTATCCAGGACATCATCACTCTTCTCAAGGAGACAGATCCGGACGACGTGCCCACCTTCGTGGCGAAGCAGCTGAATAAACTTCCAGCTGTGGACATCGAACACGTCGACGTCACTAGGCTGCTGAAGGACATTAGGGCCCTGAAGACGAGCCTGGACGAAGTGAAAAGTAGATTAGAGGCCTCCGAATCTACTATTAGTGAGCTACGTACCGAATTATTTTCGTTGCGCGGCGCTGTCTCAGAAAATAGGTCATGCGAGGTCTCTGATGTGGATGCGCGACTCGAGGCGCAACCTGCGGCCGTCAGCAGTTTTGCGTCGGCCGTCACTTCGCCGGTGACACCACGTTCCGCACCCCGCACTTCGGCCCCGCCGCCGGAAACGTCACCAATCGGCACGACTACTCCCGATCGTGCTTACGCCGCCGCCGCCGCTAAGCCACCTAAGCGGCTCACAAAGTCGTCAAAGGGAGAAACGGAAGTCCTCACAAGCCCTGTGTAAATGCGCTCCAGGGATCACGAAAGGACCAGTGCGACCCCGAGGGCTTCATCAAAGTGGAGAGAAGGAAGAAGCCCACCAGCCGCAACAAGTGCGGTACCGCACCGACAGACACCTGCTGCGTCCGGCTGTGCCGACGACGTTGCTGTATGTGTCCCGCCTTCATTACTCTACAAAGGACGAGGAGATTGTAGAGTACATCCGAGTGAAGACCAACTTCAATTTGAGAGTCGAAAGGTAGGAATCGTGCCACGGAGTGAACTTAATTCCTTCGTGGTGAGGGTTCCAACAGAACATCTGTCGACCTTGATAAAGGAGGAATTCTGGCCTAAAGGTGTCAGGTTCCGACGCTTTCGTGGTCGGTTACAGGACACCGTGCGGAATAAGCTGACAGTGCCGACTATGCGCGTTTAATTTTAGATAGATTATAATTATAAATATATATTTTTAGTTTAAGGTATTTATTATATGGACTTGTTATGTTCTCTCTGTACATTGCAAATGTCTGAAATAAATGATTATTATTATTATATTATTGACGAAATGGGAAAAGGTGCTGGTATAGAAATTTTTCGTCTACCTTCCCACCATTACAAACTAAATCGCATTGAGTTAATATGGGCAGACCGGCCATAATATTGCCATCTAGAAGAAATGTTTAGGTAAGCTTCGGCGTTTGAGGCTGGATAGCAGTCAGTGGACCTGATGAATTAGCCGAGATCAGTGGTCGCATGAACAGCACGCAATAAACGAGTATCCTAGACGAAGTTTTACTGTCTAATCTGAAGGTCTACTTCCCCTTTTTCAGTGGCTAATTTTGTGCCGGACAATTCAGGAGTACATAATTATCGATACACTCAGGCCTGGATCAATAGCAACCGAAATTTGGTGAATTTACTGCTGTGGCCGCCCAAAAGCCCTGACCTAAATTTCATTGAGAATTTGTGGGGGCTAATGGTCCAAGACTGGGATAGCAACCAAGCTAGAACAAGAGAAGCCTTAGTCAGTTTTAGAGGCAGTAATGTATACACATGGTCAAGTCTATGCGGGGAAAAGTTGCAAGATGTTATAAACGCTGAAGGTGGTTACACAAGATTTTAATGATTTTTGTTACCGAATATATTATTTAAAGGTAATAATGAAAAATCTATCCATAAACACATCATGTGAATAGATTTACTTTTGACGAATCTTCTATGCTTGAAAACCAGTCATATGCCAGACCGAAAACTGTGATTTAAAATAGATAATAGAAATAATAATTGATTCAGGTGTTATTTTGCGAAAGTCAAACAGGCAAATTTGATCTACACTGCGTGCTCCTGCGACTAATTAGTTCACACAAGCTAATACCTGCTGGCACCCACCCACTACCGTTAGTAGATGCATGCGACTGCCGTGGCTGCTTTGGTCGTCTCTGCTCCAGCTGTTGTGGTCGATGTGACTTTGTTAAAATTTGCCATGCCAAACCGACGTTACACCAACCAGGAATACCTATGTTGAGGATGCGTTAAAGTAAACGGATTGCCCGGCTGTACCTGTGAAAATAAATAAATAATGTTTCAAAATATATAAAACTAGCATTTACCTTTATATACAATGTACTTGCACATATGTGTTGCATTAATTCACATGCTTTAAATTTATCAATTAAAGAAATTATTTGATAAATTTAAAGCATGCAGGGGAACGAATTGTGTGTACCGCGGCGCCGCGGCGCCTTGTTCGAATACCGACGCCGCAACGAGGATGCGGATCTTCGCGGCTACGTCCCGCAGCGCCCTCCAGAGGCGACCGTTAGTAGCTAGTCTGTGTCAAAACGTCCCGCCAGTACGCACGCGCTCCGACACACATCTCGGCACCCTACGTAGCTTCAAAAGTTTTAAAACCTCTTGATTTTATTTCGCACTACTAACCTACATCCTCTACAACCTGGAAATGGTAATTGCGTACCGTGTTAATGGGGGATTGTCCTGCAAGCACAGAATCTACTAAAGCAAAGGCTCGGAATACGTGTTAGCAGGAACACGATTCTCGCAGCTGTTTACCGGTTCCGAGAACATGGACGGTTTGACCATCTTGCGGTGGACGCTAGTAGGCCTTGATATCATGCTAGGCTTGAGGAGGAAATATTGGACTTTTTTAGTCAGCATCCGATGGCAAGCACCTCTGATGGGACCTAATCTTCAGTGCGAGTGACGTGTACGTATGGCGAATGCTTCGAAATGAGAAAATTCATACTTTCCATTTTACGAAGGTGCAAGAATTAAAAGTGGAAGATTATGGTCCCCGTGCGGAATTCTGCCAATGGCTAATGGAGGAGCGGCGTAACATCTTGTGGACAGATGAGTCCATATTCACTCGGGTTCGCATGTTTAATATCCACAATGCCCATTATTCGTCCGATAAAAACTAACCAGAGGCTAGTGCCACCAGATCCTTTTCAGAGACGTTTTAGTGTGAATGTGTGGGCCGACATTTCTGGGACAAAACGTTATGGACCCTGTGTTTTTGGAACGATTAAACGTGAACATATAATTAGACCTTTTAAAGACGTTGACTCCATGCTGGACAATGTCCTTTTAAATGATCTGAGAGGGATGTACCTACTTCCAGCTCTACGGAGCGCCTGCTCACTTCATTCTGCACGTTCGATGACCTTGACGAAACATACGGAGCAAGGTAGATCGGTCGCGGAGGCTCCGTGGCATAGCCAGCGCGATCCGGATCTAACCCCACTCGACTTCCATTTGTGGGGACGAGTCAAGGGTCTGGTGTATGGACAAGACGGTCATTTGATAGACAATATTGAACAGCTCAAGTGTCGCATTGTTCGTGCGTTTGAAGTGATTAAAAGTGACAGGGAGATATTATTTCGCAAAGACACATCCGTATACGCTAATACCTTTGTTTACCAAAGGATGAAGGACTGGTGCAACATTTGTGTAAGCACGTAGTGTAAATAAGTATCTCGTGGGTAAATTGTAAATAACTTTTGATTATTATTGTAAATAGGCGATTGATAATTTACCACGCCAAGTTACTGTACTGAATGACACGCTATTTAACAATCACAAATATTTTTATTCAATAATCAAATATGCAGGTATAGCTAAGACCTAATCATGCTTGACAGTAGCAATTCAATTGTTTATTATGTATGTCATAAGAACGGTACAAAGGTCGAAGCGTCAAGCTTGAAGTACTCTTAATTGTACATCAATTAATAATAGTTAATAGTAACACCATAAAGGCGTTTACACATTATGCCGCAGCTGTAGCGGCACCGCCGTCAACGTCGCGCCGCTGCACTAGTTTTGCTTGAATTTGGATGGAGCATTACTAACGCGGGTCTTTCCGATGAGGAGGTGCGGAGCATGTTTTTTTTTTTTTGCTTTAATATCGCTGGACTGATATTAAAGCAAAAAAAAAATGTCTCACGCGCTACGCGACTTAAGAGCCATATTACATTTTGACTGTGATTTTTGCGTAAAATGGCCAATTTTGGCGTTCTCGATCTCGGTAACAAAAATACATTAACAATGTTGACTTATTGAATAGCACAGAATAGCTATTGGCATAGTACATAGCGGCCTCGCTTCTTGTAATTTTTGCTTAACTTTTTAAATAAACCCAAAATTGCAGAGAAAGATTTTCATAAAAAGCGCGCAATCACTTTTTTTGAGCTCCTGGATTGTACTACTGTTCCAAACAAATGAAATAAAAAAAAATAGAATGTTATTTCTTATATAGTCGTATAGTACATAGCGGCCTCGGAATTTTGAAATATCATTGATTTAATATAAAAAAAAAACATTCCTTTAACACAAAAAACTTCGAAAATCGCTTTAGGTAAGCTGTGAATTTATCGAATTCACGATAAAATAATTGTTACTTCATGAGGAATAAACGATGTATAAATTTGGAGCATGAATTTATTATCTTATGTATATACAAACGATAAATATAACTTCAAAATTACTACAAAATGCGATGCACCGGCCGTTCAAATTTAGTACGGCGCGAGAGCTCGTCAGCGTGAGACCTATGTCGAATTTCTTCGCGCCAATATCGACCGGGCGTCAGAGTATAGTCCAAGTTTTGATCACGTAAGTACAATTCTTTCTAGTGTTTGTTTTCTATGGAATCTACATAGCTTAGCAACAACATATTGTTGAATTATTCTTAATATTCATTTCATTATTTTCAGCATGGGTCGAAAAGCTCGTAGGTATCAATGTGCATGAAAGTAAAGATGTACATTTACATAAGAAAATAAAGCAAGGTACTTCTTTCCTCAATCATCATCATCATCAGCCTGCATCAACCCACTGTTGGATATAGGCCTTTCCCAATACTTTCCACCATATTGTCTAAGTCTGGGTGTTTTCTATGTATCATAAGTATATATTTACAAAAAGAAAAAATGTATTTACGTATGTTTATCTGTTGTCTAGCACCCATAACACAAGCTTCGCTTACTTTTTTTTTTATACCACCAGCGTGGAAAACAAGCATAAGGCCCGCCTGATGGAAAGCAGTTACCGTAGCCTATGAACGCTTGTAACACCAGAGATAGAGATAGTGCTGTCCTTTTCGTTGTTTACTGTTTGTTTTGTTGTCCTTGTCGCACTTTGAGTGTAATTTGTTCGTAGTCGTTGTCACAGTCTGTTGTGTGCTACGTAGCTGTTTATCGCTGGTCTGTTGCACACACTGATCACTTTGGTGAGCAGTGGGTGCAGCAAACTTGCTGTAGTTTGCCTTGTAAATCGATTTATCGATTTTCAAGGTAAACTATCAATGCTTAGTATCGCTTGGGTGAGTAGATAGACGGCGGAGGATTATTATTGTAATAATCCGTCCGCGACTTGACGAATCGTCTAAGCGGGCCTAAGCCCACCGTCCTAGGATGGAACTACCTCCTTTTCGCAGCCTTCCTGGCAGTCCACTGCGTTCTCCAACCATTTCCCCTCCCCCCTCATTTGAAGATGAGCCTCAACATGAGCCCTATAACACTTTTTACAGTGAATACCAATTTTACCCGCGTCGTAATTTCGGTTCAAAGCGCACCAATCCTCCCTCTATGGCGTCTGACGAAAGTCAGACGCACATAGATAAACGTCCTAAAGCAGGGAAGGACTCCATCTCTGCTTCGGATTCTTCTGCTTCCTCTTCGCCACCAGGGCATTTAGTTCACCCGCCAGCAGGGCGTAGTACTCCGCAGCGTCTTTCGCAGCCTAAATCGCCGTCGCCTGCGGATGCAAACATTCTCGTTGGCAACAAAAATTTTCAAACTCGGTCGAGTTCTCGTTCCCACGACAGACCTAACGACTCTGCCGGGGAAAATTATTACGATACGTCGTATGCGCAAATTGCTAGCGTCGACAGGGCGTCGCGTAACGTAGATCCGCGTTTGGAACGTGGTAGGCCGCCGTCCCAATCGAATATGTCTTACGCAGACATCGCGTCGCAAGCGCTGCGACGCTCTAACACCGCGCCTTCGCCTCCCGCTACCACTTCCGCAGGTACTCAACCCCAATCCCAACAAAAGGCGAAGGGTTACCCGCCCATAGTAGTCGAGTCACTGCCCAACTGGCCGCAACACTTCGCTGCGTTGCGTGCTCAGTTAGGCCACCCACCGAACGCACGCCCTTATAGACAGGGCGTGCGCTTCCTCCCTAGGAGCCCAGAGGAGTATAGGGGCATCCAAGCATACCTCCGCAACTTAGGAGAGCGTGAGCCACAGTTATCCTGGTTCTGCTACTCAGTTGCGTAGGAATTACCCACTAAGATAGCCGTACGCGGGCTCCCAGGGAGCACAAGTCCAGCAGACGTCGAGGCGGCGTTCGAGTCGCTGGGTTACTCGGTGCGGTTAGTGCGACTCGTTACCTCAAACTGGGGACGGTCGGGTTGTTTATTTCACGTCCAACTCGACCACCTCTCTAAAGATGAGCTCGCTCGGCTATATGCAGTCGACGAGCTGCTGTTTATGCCCGGGATAACGATTGCCACCGCCCCTTTAAATGCATTCGTTGCGCTGGGGAACATCTTATTATTAACTGCCCGGTAAATAAAGAAGCGTTGCCGACGTGTGCTAATTGCGGTAAGTCGCACGCGGCAAACGATAGGCGCTGTCCCTCTCTGCGCAAGGAGGCGAGAAAGAGAGGGATACAACTGCCGGGCCCTCCGCCGCCGCAAAGACGACCTCAGCGCACCGCCCGCCCTTCGCAGTTGCTCACGGAGCAAGAAAGGGCGGAAGGGTGGCAAGTAGCCGGGGAAAACCGCGTTCCCCCAAGAGATGTACGTGTTGAACATGTTCCACCTACACAGGAAGGGCAATTGCCCACCACACTAGCTCCACCTGCAAACCCCGCGCGTCCCAAACGCAAACCGCGTACGCGTAAGAAAAACAAAAATAAAAACACGCAAAATGTTATTTCTCGTCCGACGTCTCAAACGAGCTCGCGTCCGACGTCACAACCGTCGTCACGACCTCCGTCGCGTCACTCATCGCGTCCGGCGTCGAGACACCCGTCGCCGGCCGTACATTTCCGTGCCGAATCCGGAGAAAACACTACTTTCGGGCCTAACGCCGCGCCCTCTGTTCCTCAGTCGCCTCGTCAGAGTCGTCGCGACGCCTTTAGTCGCACTATTATGCCCCAAACGGCGCAAGACGCCAACTACCCTTCGCGGGCGTCTTCCCGCGCACAATCCATCTCCACTAGGGATCCTATTGCGACAATCGTAGGAATCCTAGTGGAGATGCTTCGCGAAATTACCTCAGGGGTTGAGGTCTGGACGGCAGCTACCAACGCCCTGATGCAAATCTTGACCCTCCACAGTCAAGGGTTGCCCTAAAACAAACAAAACAAAATTAGTTATTTTTTGTAAATTCATCGTAGGTTTGAGTTGTTGTACGGGCGCCCTCTAGAGGGACGTCCGTACAACAACCCAAATCAACCAATTAAAAAACTTAAACTTATTCCAAATTTTAAAATTCTATTTAAATTAAATTAAACAACTTGAAAATTAAGTCAAATTTAACTTAAAAAATCCTTCCTAAATCACAATTGGCGTGCTACGCCATGTTTTTCAAATCACTTTTGGCGTGCTACGCTTTGTTTTACCCAAACAATGTACGTTTTTCTTTATGTGTCAAAATTACCAAAATAAAACAAATACATAAATGTCGTTTTCGGTCAAATGTGTTTGTGAATGCCATCGTTTTCTGTCTCTTTCTGTCTTAAAAATAACTTAGTGTTGCATTTGGTCATAATGTCGCATTTGGTCATAGTGTCGCATATGGTCATAGTGTCGCGTTTGGTCCGGTGTCATTGAGATCTATTCCTTGCTTATTTCAACCGGTAAGTTATATACGTCTGTGTTAATATCGTCTGGCAAATGTTTCTCGGTGCTTGCTCGTTTCAGTTGTTGCATCCCCACATGCAACAACTGAAGGGAACAGGACTGCCGTGTGCATGGGCTACGGCATGTTGGCACGGATGTGTATAAAAATTACCTTTAGTGGTTCAGCATGTGTTCTGATACGCCCTAACCCGGGTATCGGAACATATGCTGTCTCATCGTGTTGTCCCTTTCTGGCATTCATGCTTGTTACTCCCTCGAAGCGGCGTATGCGTGCACTGCAGTGCATTCTTACGTTGCAGGTAAACTTTACTGTATGCTAGTCATATATGTTCTGGGTATTTGTGTGTGTGTGTGCGCATATATATAGTTATATATAAGCACATATACACATACTACTGAGGCAGCCGTATGCATGCGCCTAAGTGCATACATACGGCTGTAGGTTTATCTTTTTCAGTGGTGTAAAACATGTGTCTGAAATCGCCCAACCCGGGATTCCAGACATATGTCCCTACGTGTCGTCCTCGTTGTTATTGTTTAGTGTTGTGCGGTGTGTATGGACGTATACATCTCTAGGGGTGTATACGTCAATACACACAGTACCTACATGTGCAGTGGTGTTTCGCCTGGTTAATGTCGACTTCGGTCCCAGGCAGGCACCACTGCATATTGTCTGTCTGTGTGTATGGAGAGAGGTAGCATGTCGATAGATGTCCCTCACTCTATAAAACTCAACCCTTCAGCCCTTAAGTGGCTTAAATATACCCCTAAAGACCTAGACCTGCTTCTCATAAGCTCAGCCGCATTAGAGCGGCTCCCAAAAAATTACGCGGTGGTGCAAGCACCACTGGAGACTGCCTGGGCAAAGAGCCACTCGGTCGAGGCCCGTACGTACCCCTCGAGGGTACATGTTCTCAGGTCAGGTCAGGTCAGGGTACTAGACAACTGATACATACGTAAATACAGTTTTGTCAAAATTCATCCTCAACCCCACGGATCGAGAAGCCGCATTGAGATCGTTTAACATTCGACTAAGATCCTCCAGCGATTCAGCTATTTTCTTTCCTCAATACACCTATTTAATATAATACTCATTTATATTTTTATTCGGCATTAATAACAATAATGGAACTGTTTCAGAATTAATAACTACACTGCCAAGAAAACATTACGATGGATAAAGAAAATATTCCGACATCATCGATTGAGGTGCGGTATGATTTTTTTTTCTCTTACCATCTATCGACATGGAAATCGTTTTCGAGGTAATTTGGGGTGCAGATCACGAGAATGAGCTCAATTCGTTTCGGTAATGAGATGACAAGATTTTGAACACATCTGTTCATCTCATCATCATTTTCTACAATCAATAGTGGCTAATTATTCACGGGTTAACTACATAGTTCGAATAACATTCTGACTGATGAAAAAGCGTAAGGAACTTTGTTTTCGTCGGGGATCCCACGACGAAAAACAGAATTTTTCTTTTCTTTATATAGTTATCCTGAAAAGATACTTTTTTTTAGTTAATAGAAGATTTTATCATTCGAGGTTCTGAGGTTTCGACTCTACGATGATAAGTCAGTCAGCCAGACTCTCTCTTTATATGAAAGTATAGATATACTAACTGTCAAATTCATAAATCACTGGTGAATTGGCGTGGTTTAACTTAGTTTATTTTTATTTTAGATACCTAAAGGCCACGACGTTCTTCTTCGTTTGAAAAATTTAATTAATATAGACGAAACGACCAATACCAGCACTTGAGGAGATAGATACGAGGACAATAGAAACAGAATCTGGGATTGTAAGTATGAACAAAATCATTTAGAAGCTGAAGCTGTTATATTCATTTCAGATTTTATTAATAATAATAATTGTTTCAGGTAATAGACTACGTAGTTCAAGAACGGCGAATAATTGATTTTCATTATTTTTTAAACAGTTGTTTGATCATGGTGGAACATTTGGTGCTTTTTCACACCAAAACCATGGATTGATTTGATAGAAATTTGGCAAATAAGTAGTTCTGATTAAAGTTGTTTTACACTCCCATGTAAATTGTAACTAGTTTTATTCTTATCTATAATTTTAATCTAAAACCAAAAAGTACCTAGATAAATAAAGGATTAGGTAATAAAATAAATTTTATTTTTAATAAAAATCATCTGTCTCATTTATGGTACATATAATCTGTTTCTTCCCATACTAAATCCATGACACTCTAAAAATGTGTAGATACAACTATAACAAATTACTTCTTAAGTAGAAATACTAAAAAAATACGAAACTAGAGAGAAAGTATCAAAATCGTTTGTTCGTAATTTCAACATAGAAATTATGAGGACTCGTGACCACGTGACCGTCGGGACGCTTCAATACCGAATCTCGCATAGTGCAAATGTGTAATAGGGCTCTTAACACCGACGCGTCGATATCGTTTTTTCGGTGACTCATTGCGATTGACAATGTCGGATATTGTGAAGTGTTTAAATTGTAATGTTATAAACGAACTTTTTGACTTTATTGACTTTTGTTAGACATGTTATAGATTATATGGACGAAGAGAGCATTAATCAACTATGCACAACACCTTTTTCATCGGATGATATTGTGAAGGCTAAAACCTTACTTTTCGAATCGATAAAAAGAAAAAAAATTGCCTTTGTGTCGAAAACAGGACAAGAAAAGATATCACGAGGCCTGGATGACATTATCAGTTTATTGAAAAGTGCTGATCCACAAATCTTTCCAATTTTCGTAGCAAAAGATCTACATTGCTCCCACCAGTAACGTTTGAAAATGTGGATGTATGACGTTTTTGAAGGAACTTCTGTAGTTAAAATATCGGCTGAGTGTACTGGAAGAGAATTCGGTTGCTTTAGACCAGTTTAACTTACTTTAACAAGAGTTTGAGCATATGAAACACGGTTCCTTGACTTTAGTTCCAAAACAAATGTAAACAAAAGAAGAGGAGGGTATTTACAAAACAGTTTTTTTGGAAATGGACAGTGGACAGTGGACCTGTTGGACTTCAATTTAACCATGAGTATGTACCTATCAATCAAACATCTACTGATATCGAGATGAATATCCGACCGTCGATGATGAGACATTCATCGTCAAAAGAAGTAGATTGCGGGCAAAAGGTATTAACCGATGAGTATCTGTTGAGTGGTCCCTTGAGGAGTTAGTTACAGCAATCGAAATCCCATCCGGTTTTGGCTCAATAATTAAAGCTCGCCGCCTTAACAGAACAGTAAATGATGAGAGCATCACGGTCTGGATTCCTACCCAGACAGTAGTTTTGACACTCCGTGGTCAGAACCTCTCACCTAAATAATATATATTGTTTTTACTCTTCCATGCCCGTGGAGAGATATGTGCTACCTACAATTCAATGCTATAAATGCTGTCGGTTCGGGCATGTAACTTTTCAGTGCAGGTCGAGCCCTCGTGGCTCTGTATGCGCAAATAGCCACGAAGGAATTACCTGTCCCAAGCAATCTCCAACGTGTTTGTTCTGCTGAGATCACGGACACGTCTTGCTCGGCTTGGCTCTGCTTCTTCCCCATCTCGCCCTCAAAATTCCACAACACAGCATATTCACTTCAATAGCATGTCACAGCTATACTCTCCTGAAACTATGTCTTACCGAAATACAATTATCACTCCTCGACGTCCTATTTCCCCAGCTTCAAGTTATGACAGGCGTGCTCGTGCAGCATTCACTGAAACCCCAGTTTCAGTGCTCCCTAATGGGTGTCTACTGAATGACGCTCCCAACGACAATCTTTTAGAATTATTACTTTCTACCCTGATGAACCTCTTAACCGGCTTCAGTGACACTGATGTCCCTGACAATATAAGACAAAAACTTTCTCTTCTTTCTTTTACCCCAGTATCGGTTATCAATATAAACAATTCTGCAATGGAATTGTCGGAGCATCAACAATAAAGAAGATACAAAGATAATAGAGAAAAAAAAACTAAGTGGTACGTCTAATCCATAAGAACTTTTTTAGAATGTGTTCACGGCGCCATGGCTTCCATTATCAATATCATTTATTAACTTTCTTCACGCTGGTGAAGAGAGTGAAGATGGAAACGATTTTGATGACGACGATGTGATAGACGATGATCCAGATACAGCAGATATTAACTTAGATTATATTACACAGGCCGACTTGATTTTTGGTGTTTGATAAATATCCTTAGCTAATACGGATACGTTGATTCTGAATATAAATTTTGTTTGAGCCCAACTCAACCCAACCCAACAAAATATTTTAGTATAATGTTATGTTTATTTATTTCAATGGCAACACTTTTTCTTTTTCGCATCTGTCAAGGTCAACTTGATGGCATCGGCAGTTGTTTACGAAATAGTTAGCGTCAGTTGTTTGTATTATCGAGTTGTGTATTGTTTTATGAGTGTTTAGTGCATTATAATGTCATCGAGAAAGTGTAAAAACAGTCCTGATATATTTTGCTGTGTGGTGATTTAACGATAGCAAAGCATCACAACAGAATTTATCAAGAAAGCTTATTACGCTTACTTCGGTGTAAAGCTTGGTGATCAAGACAAACCTCGAGTTCCACACAATATGTTCAGAAGCAACTTTCAGTGTCTCGACCTACTGAGAAAATGGACTCTACCTTGACACATGGATGAATCTATCTTGGATACAGCGACCAACTCCAGGATTCGTTGTCGATTTATTCCCCAGCAGTACCATTCATGGGAGGCCCTTGCGAGCGATTGATCAGATCGGTTAAGTGCGCATTGAAATTATCATTAGAGCAACGCCGACTAACAGATGAGATTTTGAGATGCTTTTAACTCTATTAGCAGAAGCAGAAGCTTTAGTAGACTCTCGGTCTCTTTCTCATGTGCCTTATGATCAAGATTCGGAAGAAGCCCTAACACCTATGCATTTTTTGCTGGGAACATCATCGGGAGCACGTCCATTAGAAATAGAATTTTCAGACACGAGATCTTTACGGAAGAGAACAGTGGCGAAAGGTCCAGTCCAGTCCGTCTTACTGACCATTTATGGGGACGCTGGCTCAAAGAATACCTTCCGACGTTAACTCCAAGATCAAGGACTGTCGGGATTTCAAATCCCTTGTGCGATGGAGACATAGTTTTAATTATTGACAATAATCTTGCCCGAGGTAACTGGCTGAAGGGCAGGATATCGGCGGTCCACCCCGGTAAATATGGTGGTGTGCGGATCGCCGACGTTCAGATGGCTGGAGGAACACTACGTCGAGCTGCAAGAAGCTGGTGAAAGAGGGTAGGATTGTTACCGATAGCAATCTTTTTTACTTGTTTATATATATACTTTTTATTTTATATTTGACAGAGAAAATGATTGTGCTTTTGTTCTCGATGTAATGTCAGCAAGTTTTCTGTACTTTGACATCCTACTGTGAATATACGCCCTAAAACCCACCTAATACCAACGTGTTGTACCCTCTATCATGTTCAGCCTATAGCAGATATCATGGCATTGAAAAGATACAAAATGCTGATGGAGTGTCTTCATATAAATGATAATTCCAAAGCGCGAAGCTGAGAAGAGATAGGGTATGATAAATTGTTCAAGCTACGGCCCATGATCGACCTTTTGAATAATCGTTTCTCGAAAGAAAGCTCGCCGTCAAAATCGCATTCGATTGACGAATCTATGGTGAAATTCAAATGTCGATCATCAATGAAGCAATACATGCCCATGAAACCAGTCAAGACAGGTTACAAGGTTTGGGCTAGGGTTGACGCTTCGACTGATTATTTATACCAATTGGAAATATACTCTGGTAAAAAATAGATCTCACAATGGCTATATGCGGAAATTTGTTATCAGCGTCTTCCCATGTTAATAATATTATACTACGTGATTTGTGAATCTGTTAATTTCCCGAAAATAAATAAACAAATTTATACCGGCGTAAAAGGTGTCACGCGAAACCATGAAAAGGATATGTCTTCGGCAGATTTCCGACTCGAGGTCACCGAAACTTTGTGTGAACTTCATCAAGAAAAATCCATCCAAAAAACAAGCAACACAAAATATCATGAAAAAAATGTCCTCAAATGTCTTTGTAACGTGAGTGTAATAATTATTTCAAAAAAAGAATCAAAATAGTTTTAAGATTATTAAATATGCATTGCCCGTTCTGCAAAATGTGGATCCAGTGACAAGACAACCGAAATTCATGTTCTAGATGTTATAACTATTTGTTACATTGTGTAGAATGTAAAATAATAACCGGAGATTCATTCATTTTTTGTGTAAAATATGGTTAAAGCTTAAGCCGAACAAAACGAATTAATAGGGCTAAACTACAGAAAAATAAATTGGTGCAAAAATTAACATCAAATCAAAAATTCGTCACTTCATTAACGTCTTAAGTAACGGAGTAAGTTTTCCAGATTTAAATATAACCCCCGAAGAGTTCAAATAAGAAAGAATGATCGAAGGCAGCCAGGAGCACATGACCGGAGCTCTGGTACACCCAAACTTATTACTTATATTATATACTTACTACCACATTGCAAAAAACGGTCTACAGTTACGTCTGTTAATACAAGTAATGAATCAGACAATGATGATGAAAATAGTTTATCTGCTGTCGATTCGTCAACCTTGTTTACCTTAGAACGTCCGGAATTTTCTATGTATGAATCACCCAAATCCTTGTATTCTGACATCTCGAAAAATGTTAAACGAAAGAAATCTTAAGATAATACCAGTGCGGCCTTAATGAAATATTTGTTTGAAAACAAAAAGTCGGAAGATCTTAACCAACATGATGAAGTGGATAAATTATTTTAATCTATTTGATTTCAGTGAAGAAATTAACTATAACTACTTTGCAATCAAAAATTTTTAATTTAGTTTGAAGAAAAAGAAGACTTCCTGGTATCATTTTTGGATAAATAAATGGTGGTGCCATCAATGACTCAATCATTATCGAATCCATGTGCATTCTGCGAGTGAAACTGTAATAATGCCAGTAATGGATGAAAATATAGTACCTACGTTGAATACCCCACGTAAACGTACGAGTAAACTAAAACGTCACATCATTAATTTACGTGTAATAGCGAAACGACGGCGATTACGTTGCAATGCTCTTTACGCCCAAAAAAATTTTCAGCCGTCGACAATACTGGGTGAGCTGTTGTTAAAAACACCGGAAGGTCCATGTATCATGTGTTCAGTCAGTACTGCATGCAACTTTGGGTCAACTATTTCATTGCTGAAATAATGAAGTCAATTTTATCTTGCCTTATTTTGTCAACTAACCAAAGTAATGTGTGCGCATGTGGTAGACCACTTTTTTGCCACTTAACAGAGTGACATCCCGCAAAGGCCAATGGCCATACACACGATGCTTTATAGAGAATTTCAATAGAGATTTCAATTTTTGTTTAAAAATTCTGGCAGTGATGTCATGCCTATCAAAAGGGTGTTTGGATGTTTAGCCATTTCTTCTTGATTTCTATCCATTGTAGGTTAAAAATTAATGTAATGAATAGATCTGGGCGGCTAACATACGACAATAGCAGTGTTGTTGCTGCACACCGCGCGATTCGCGTAAAGACGCGACGCATCGCCTGCCGTACACGAGGCGGCAACGGCCTGCGCGCAAACATCGATTCTATCATCGAGCGACTAGATCTTATACTTACAGCCGCACTCAAGAGACGCTACTGAAATTAACACTAATCATCATTTAACTAACATTAAAATTGTTAAAGAGCGGTTCCTCTCAGAGGCAAAATTAAAGTTTTCATTACTTAAGTACAATTTTAAGGGAGCATAGGGCAGAAAAGCAAGTGCTAATGCTATCGACTGCAATTCAATTACATGATTGTATTGCCACATGCATAAAAGAGTCAAAAATCGTATTTAATTCTTAAATTGAAATGCATCGAAATGTCTCTATTTATTTAGAAAACTAGTTAATAGCCTATTAAACCGTACTTTTACATATACAATAGGTAAAATAACTATTTTTATTATAACAAATCGAAATCAGTTCTCATCTTTTTAGCTATGGCAATGTCAATGTTATTCACAGTACTGACTTATGACATCCATCATTCAATCAAAAGGCGTCCGTTCGTTTATTTTATGTTTACGATTCGTTTTCTTTAGTTTCTAAAATAAATCTGATTTTGTTTGCTTTTTATCGTAATTTCATCTTCCATCGTCAAAACACAAAGTAGATATTTCGATTTGCGTGTTTCGAATCTAATGCACGTAACTTAATATTTCATATTTCTGTATTATTTTTTAGGATTCATCAAAAATTCCACAAAGGAAAGTAGCCAATTTCACTGCCGATGAAAAGGATTTATTGGGACAATTAGTAAAACGAAACCCTATCGTCGAGTCGAAATTAACCGACGGCAAATCGGTTATAAAAAAGAAGGCTGAGTGGGATATAATTACAGCGACATATAATTCTCATGCTAATGTAAATAAGGTACATATTTATTCTTATCAGCTGTACATTACTTGGCAACAAATTAAAAAAAAGTTTTATCACAAAGGCAACAAATTAAAAAAAGTTTTATAGAGGGATGCCATTACACTGAAAAGAGCGTGGGACAATTTGAAAGCATATACGAGAATAGCTCGCGCTGCTGAACGTGGAAATCTTTTCCGCACTGGAGGAGGACCATCTCTACCACTACCACCGCCACAGCAAGACGCCATAGTTAATCTGGTAGAAGAGGTATTCTTAATTTTATTATCAATAATAATAATTAAATATCAGTATTTGTAATAGTAGTTGTGCTTGTGAAATAAAATGTTGATTGTTCCAGGTGATGTAAAAACTGGTACTTTTATATTGAATACTTCTATGGACCATATAGAGAATATTTCTACTAAGATTGAGCCATCTATTTATCTAGAAGATAATATGGGTAAATATATATTATTTTTTTAAATATTTAACTGAAAGACATTAATTTTGTATGATATGTAGTATATCAATTACCTTCTTTTTTAGTTTGTCAAGACAATGACTATCATGCTCATTTGGGTGTACCACCCAAACCAGCCATGCAGCATGATGTCTATTTAAAAAAAACAGGTGACTACATTAAAAGAGAGGCTGTTTTGCGGATTACACACCTCGAAGCAAAACATAAAGTGGAGTTGCAGACTTTAGAAGCAAAAAGACGAGCTGCTGAACTAGAAGAAGAAAGGAATATAGAATTCTTCTAGCAAAACCTAAACTAGAACTAGAAGAATTGAAGAAAAAATGTGGGAAAGATTAAATTTCAGAATAAAAATAATATGTTGTAAAATATTTTATTTTTTATTTATTACAAATTTGTGAAAAAACTATCTACTAAACATTGCCGGGTAATAAAACCACTGTCATTATTATCTTCCCTAACGAATACAAATCTGATCACGATCATTCGTTGTATCATCATAGTTGACATCATACATATCCTCTAAACTTATAGGTAGCTAAATTGCTACATACGCATAAGCGCTTATGACCGCAGGAGGCTAAATACCCCGGGTGAAGTGAAGGGTTTGGACGAACTGCGCTTGGCTCGAGGACACGTGGTAAGTAGACACTGTGGTAACATTACCTCGGTTACTTCGGTTACCGCATGGAAAGACGTCAAGTTGGTAACCACAGACTCTACATGCCACGACGACGAACTTGTTCCAGGCCACCGCGCCTGTCGTCCGTGCCTCAAACGAAAGGTAGAAAAGAATACAACAAATTTATGGGAGGGGTCGACCTTAAAGATCAGAAGCTTTCTATGTATCGGCTCGAACGCAAGCGTGGCATAAAATGGTACATGAAAGTGTTCAGGCGTCTCTTGAACATTTCTATATTAAATTCATACAGTATTTACTCCATTTTACACCACTGGCCGAAGCCTTAGCAGTGGATTCTGCCAGTGAGATCGACGAGGAGAATTTCACCGCGGACCAACTGCTCTAGATTCTGGAAAGAGAGAAAGGCCAGAACGGGGAAGAAGAAGTAGAGGGAGACCACCTAAGATATGTGTGTAACGCGGATTATTCTGCATTTTCGAGGAGACGCGAAGTGTTTCAAGAAGAGGTTGGTCAAGAGGATAAATTTCTTGAAATGGCAAGCGATAATTCAGGCTTCTGAGTCTGCAACGGGCATCCCCCCTCGGTCGAGGTTGAACGACTGGATGGAGACATCCGTTGTAGAGATCTATCGTCTGCTAGGTGTAATTATTTTAATGAGTATGACTACCATGGGTCGAATTGACGGGTATTAGAACAACGGAATCTTGGGAATGCCAGGATTCCGGGCCATAATGTCGAAAAGCAGGTACCTAATGCTAATAAAATTTTTGCACTTTGTAGATAATTATTCCATTCCCGAACACGGTGAATATCGGAAAATTGCAATAGATTCAACCGCTTATTGAATATTTAATAAGAAAATTTCTAACCGCTTACAGCCCTCGCAGAGAGCTATCTATTGACGAGTCGTTGTTGTTTTGGAAAGGTCGTCTTATTTGGGTACAGTGCATCCGGACCAAAACAGCCAGGCATAAATTCGGCATAAAAAGCTACGAACTTTGGGAAGGCATTAGTGGTTACGTTCTAAATTTATTTATTTACCGTGGGAAAGATCTACGTCTTTTGAAACATTACACTGGTTTAAAAGTAACACAGCTAAAACTGTGCTTCAACTCTTCTCAAAAAGTTTGACAAAGGCTACACATTATATATGGACAACTTTTACAACTCGGTCGAATTGTGTCGCTATTTAAAATCACGTGGCACCGATGTGGTAGGCACTCTCAACCACAGGACGCTAGATACCCCTGGTGACGTGAAGGGTCTGGACGAACGGCGCTTGGATCCAGGACACGCGGTAAGTAGACGCTGTGGTGACATTTCGGTTACCGCGTGGAAAGACGTCAAGTTGGTAACCACAGTGCCTACTTGCCACGACGACGAACTTGCTCCAGACCACCGAGCCGGATATCAGTGCCTCAAACCAAAGGTGGTGGAGGAATACAACAAATTTTTGGTAGGGATTGACCTTAAAGACCAGATGCTTTCTATGTATCTGCTCGAACGCAACCGGGGTATAAAATGGTACATGAAAGTGTTCAGGCGCCTCTTGATCATGTATTCATACATTATTTACTCCAACATTGACCAAAACAAAAAAATTACGCACCGGCAATTTCGGTACGCATTGGCTGCAGAACTGTGCAAGCGTTATGTTGCGCCAACCAAGCAGCAAGTAAACAATCCCATCGTCCCTAATCTCTGCCTTCGGCTTGATAGGTCTCGGGACCATTATCCTGAGCAAAACGCACCTTTATTAAATTATATTGGAAGGGCATCACCTTTATGAAATAATAAACACGTGTATTAAAACATTATAGCTTTGTATTATCAGTATCTTTTATCGTTTGTAAAACATCAATTTCTAATTGAAGTTTTGTCTTCGATATATTTTATTATTTGTGTCAGGTCAGGGCATCAAAGCTGAAGTGTAATATCTTGGATAGTTTGAACGGCGACGACAATTTCGCACCAAAGAGGGAAACCTACTTGACATTTTAAGACATTCACCAGATGAAATTCGGAAATAAAACCGGGAATAAGCATTGACCTTTGAGGAGCTAAGCAAAGCTGCGCGTGGAGCGCGTACTTCTGGAAAGAAATGCAGAAGGTAACGCTGAAGCACGTCGTACCAAAAATCATCTCCAAGCCCAAGGCAAGAAACTAAGATGCAAGTACTGCAATAATCTTGTCATAGTATCAAGCACCGTAGGAAGAAACAAAACTTTGGGAATACAAGTTTCGCGTAACTTTGCAGTTAAGAACGAGGCCTTCCCAGACACAGCGCAATTTACCATGTCCGAAATTGTCACACAGGCCCCGTCTCCTTCGGCGTCTATGTTGAGCTGTTACATTTGCGGCGCGCCAGGAGTGGTGCGCAACAACTGCCCGACCTGTCATAAATCTAAGGCCCTTGCCCCACCAGCTGAAAACATTGGTTTCCGTGCCATTGAAACGACAACTGATGAAAAAGATAAACCAGTCATTTTCGTAGAAATAAATGGAATAGAGGGCGCAGCATATATCGACACCTGAGCCACATCTAGCATTGCCTCTTATGAATTCTATTCCCGCTTGGAACGCAACGTTCAATGCTTTAGGAAGTTGGATATTGGTGCATAACCTTGCATACGGCGTATTTTGATGCTTTGTAATCAAAATGTGCTAACTATCACAGCTCCGGGGAAGCTTGGTAACCGCGTTATACACCGTGAAATTTACATTATCGGACAAACTTTCAGGACTGATTTAAATATTCTCTTACAACATTTTTATGTAATAAAAAACAATGAATATAGTTTTCCAAGTTTTTGGAAAAAATATCCTTAATAATCATAACGCTTGGTCAACAAATCCCTGGAAAAGTTACATAGTCACCTAAACATTACTTCATTAGATCATACGACAGAGTCAGTGCAATTTGGTGGTTTAATGTCGTAATGAAATTGTTACCAAAAGAAAAGAAAGATATTTCCGTTTCATTTTTTCATTCATGAATCATAATTATTGTAAGAACGGCAACGTCGCGCGCTTAGTACGTTATCTATTCTGTGGCCTAGGCACCTAGCTCTGTCCTTCCGTCACGGCAAACATTCCGACAAAGCACCCCCACCCCCGCGCCCGCGCCGCACCCTTTCCGTTCGCCCCGCTCAGATCTCAGTTTGTTTTGTTTACTGCTAACGGGAAACAGTGGTGAAATTTTTTTTTGTGCGCGCGCGCTTTGTCTTTGAATTCGTAGCTACTTCGAAATGGCGTATCAATTTACGAACAGGGAATATGCTTTTATGGTACGGGCATACATGCTTGCTGGATAAAATGTAAGGGCAGGGTTACGCCTTTACCGAGAATTGTATCCGAACGCCTGTCAGCCAACATATCAAACAATGTTAGGGGCTTGGCAGCGGTTGTTAGACCACGGCCAATTTCGCGCTCCTGCTCACGCCCAAGGAAGAGGTAGAAACCCGTACCCACAAGACCTATACGATGAGGTTTTGGGCTTCTTTGAAGAAGAACCTCGTCGTAGTACCCGCGATGGCGCCCGCCATTTTCAAGTTAGCCAGTATTGCATTTGGAAAATTTTGAACACAGCGAATGCGCACCCCTACCACTTTCGAAAAGTTCAAGAATTAAACGATGCTGATAGACAACCCCGCATGGCTTTTTGTGAGTGGGTGTTAGCAAACCGTCAAATAAATATTTTATTTACGGATGAAAGTCTTTTCACACATTACTGGGCTTACCAAAACCCAAAGCTTTCAAAAAGACATTCTTATCAGCACCGTTTCAGTGTGAATGTATGGGCGGGTGTTTTTAATGATACCATCGTAGGTCCTTATTTCATCGAAGGACGTTTAACGGGAGAACGATATTTTGAAATACTGCAGAATATGGTGCCGGCAATGTTGGAAGAATGGGTGGAATGGTCGATGAACCGCTAGTTTTTTTCCAGAACATGTTTTTTCAACATGATGGAGCTCCACCACACTATCATCATGTAGTTCGTGAATATTTGAATGGCCAGTTCGGAGCGCGTTGGATCGGACGAGGTGGGCCAGTACCGTGGCCAGCACGTTCCCCGGACCTCACACCAGTGGACTTTTTTCTGTGGAGTGAAATAAAAAGACGAGTGTTTGTGACTGAACCAGTAAGTGTGCAAGACTTAAAAGATCGCATAGTCAGTGCTTTCGATGCCGTTAGAGTACAGAGACATATTTTAGTATCTCTAAAAAATAATATTTTTAACCGAACAGAACTTTGTATTGCTCAAAGAGGTGGACACTTCGAAAAACTCTTACAATATGCGTAGTGCAAGTGAGACTGTGTTTTCAAAGTGCCTAAACATTTTGGACTTTGTTGGACAGCAGGGTGAGTTAATTATGATTAAACATTTTAATCGATAAATTATTGTAAATAGCTGATTTCAATCTTTTAAATACGCCAAAATTGCTTAGCTAAATTAACTAATTGATTCTGTAGATAAAATTTAAGTAATTTTGTCGGTCCTAAGCCCGAAAGCACACAGAGGTCATTTACCTTTTCTCCTCTGTGGGGAAAAGTATCAAGGAAAGATTGATAATTCAGCACAGCTGTTTGATAAATGTCATGTTGTATATCGAATCTATTCATTCATTTAGAATGGATTCTTTCTTATTCATTCACACATACACAATGAATTTACTACAATTAGAGTGTTTGCAAATTCGGTATAATTTCAGGATATTTTCAAACTATTGCAAATAAAAAAAAATGTATGGAAGTGTAATTTTTTTTTGCTTGATTATTGTTCTAGGTATATTTACGAACACGCCATTTCATTTAGTAAGGTAATTAAAATTTCACGGTGTATATACACTATCTTTTTGGTACTCCCGGATGCCCGCACAAACCGCACTCTTCATGGTGTCGACTTCATATAAAACACTCATATTGTTCTACACTTACCACACACCACAACGTAAAAAGATCTGTACTGAACTATTTGATGGCTAGTCACCGGTATTAGATGTACTATATGATAACGCCCAATAAGAATTAGAGGACTATGACTTCAAATGCGATGAACCTTCGCTTTCCTCATACTGAATTGACCTTGACATTTCCTCATACTGAATTGACCTCGACAGATGCGAAAATTAATGAAGATTTTCTGAACAAAAATGAAGATGTATTCTTGCCCAACGGCAAACCCGCTACTGCAATTGAACATACGATCGATACAAGCAATTATAACCTCATATTCTGTACCTTCTTATCGATTATCTTCCTCAAAAACCGCAATCTTGAAACCAGAAAGAGAAATAATGTTTAAGGAAAACGTCATTGGACCCTGTGCATCGCCGTAGTAATGATTTACCAAGACGAACGAAGGCGTGAGAGTTTGCATTGATTACCGCCAACTCAACTCTGTGACGACTCCCAATGCATATCCATTGCCAAGACTCGAC
Organism: Hypsopygia costalis; assembly: GCA_937001555.2. Taxonomy (NCBI): domain Eukaryota; kingdom Metazoa; phylum Arthropoda; class Insecta; order Lepidoptera; family Pyralidae; genus Hypsopygia; species Hypsopygia costalis. The sequence continues at coordinate 6,967,775 of OW443355.2, forward strand.
GACGTCTTGCACAATGCCAATGCCAATGCCAATGCCTGATGAGACACCTGAAGGAGCTTGGATATTATGCTACAGGGACCTTGAGAGCTAATCGCACTGAGAACTGCACGGTCAAAGACGTAAAACAATTCAAGAAGGCGCGAGGTCATTACGATTACCGACTAGCTGATGATGTCTTCGTATGCCGGTGGAATGATAACAATGTTGTCACAGTAGCCACTAACTTTGAAAATCTTGCAATTACATCTGCAACCCGCTGGTGAAACGAAAAAAAAGCCAAAGTGCGAGTCCCTCAACCATCACTTATTTCAAATTACAATAAGCATATGGGTGGAGTAGACAAATGCGACCAGGCTGTGGCAAATTTACGAACTCGGATACGTATAAAGAAGTAGTGGTGGCCCATATTTGCACATTTAGTAGACGTTTCGGTAGTAAAAGCCTGGTTACTTGATCGGAAGAATGGCTGTAGAAGAGACACTGAGTCCTTATTCGTTTTTAGACGCTTCGTAGCAAGAAGCTTACTTTCCACACATGGCACAACGTCATATTAAGGTCGCAAGCCAGCAAAACCATTATCTACAATGAGATATGGCGGTAAAGAACATTGGCTGATCCCAATAAATACTGAACGTCGGTGTGCAAACCAATGTGGAGGGAAAAGTAAATTTCAGTGTCAGAAATGTGATTGTTGAATATATAATTTTCTCATGTGTTCACCATTGATTTGTTAATTAAGTCACTTCCTTTTAGCGGCCATAGACCATATTATTGGTTCGCAAAATCGCCGCTGTAGGGCGCGCAAAGCAGTCGTCCGCCACCTCCGGTACATGCAAGAATATGTGCATGCAATAAAATTATAATTATTTACTTTCCTCGGTCCGTGACCTTTTTACATATGTCTGAAAACTATATAAGTGCCTTGTGTGTAGTGTTGGAACAATACTAGCTACAGGACTTGTCTGTTAGAAGAAATATCAATCCACCAACCGGCGCGGGAGCCATCCACGTGTCAAGGTAAGTGGCTTTAGTTATCAAAGCGGGTGACACAGGAAATTTTACTTATTCAACCCCTTGACATCGCTCGTCCTTTAACTAAATTGTTTCGACGTAATTTAACCTACAGCAATACAGTCCACATTTAAAACTTTAAGCGGCAATACGCCAAATTTACTGGTCCTTCTGAAGCCAAATCTCCTATTTAAATTATATACACACATAGTGCACATCGTGATAATTCGTAATTATTAACGATATTTCCATAATATACTAGTTTCTGGCATAAAAACTTAAAACAGTTGCACATAAAATAGACTCATCCATTTTGCCAACCGTCCATTTTACATTACTGTGTAGGCGTCGACATTTCGTTCGTAACGAAAATGACGGTACCGACACAAAACGCAGGCGAAAGTGAAGTCGTTTTGCGCCTAAGTAAATTAACGTTGCAAAAGGAATATTTATTTTCCAAATTACAAAAGGCTTACAATTTATCTAAATCAATTGCATTTAATGACATAGATGCTGTTCAAAGATTTTTGGTACACTATTCAGACATCGAAGATGCTCGTAGCTTATTCGAAAAAATCGTGTATGAAATAATAGATTTGGAATTAAAACTAAATTCTAAATATAAGCCGACCACGGCATCTATAGAAAATTATGATGAATTATTCTTTGAATGCAAACGTGTTTACGTGAATTGTTTAAAATTAGTACAGGAGCCCACCTCACATAAGGTGTCCTCAGAAAATAATAATGAACATATGGTCAGACCGTCTTTAATTCAGCTCAAATTATATGATTTCGATGGTCTACTAGAAAATTGGACTACCTTTTATGATACCTTTGTGTCATTGGTCCACAATAATAATTTTGATAATATAAATAAATTCCACTATCTTTTATCCTGTGTCAAAGGGCCAGCACTGAATTTGGTTAAAAGCTTTCCGATCACCGCCAATAATTATCCATTAGCTTGGGCTAGCTTAGTAAATAAGTACCAAGATACTAGGGCGTTGACTGGTAGGTATTTAGATAAAATGCTCAGTTTCACCACGTTGACAAAAGATACTATTTCTAACTTAACTTCATTTATTGAAACCTTTGACCATTCGTTAAAAGCGATTAAAGCATTAAATATTGAAAATTTGGATGACTATTTGTTCTGTCATATAGCCTTGCGTGGACTAGATGCCCACACAAGAAAATTATTTGAGGAAAGTCGTGATCCTACAAAATTACCGACTTTCTCAGAATTAATGCATTTCGTAAATAAACAAATAAAAGTACTCGGTAATATTTCCCCGACTACTACTAGCTCCTGGACTATGAATAATAACACGAATGTAGTGAAATCGCAACGGAATTTCAATTATAATAAAGGTAATATTTCGCAATCGGGTTTAAAGCCTAATCATTCTTTAAATAAAATAGGTTTAACTACCACTAGTTGTGGTTCGAGTCAAAATAAGGTTATTTGTGTACACTGTAAGGGAAACCATATGATTTATCGCTGTGAACAGTTTCGTAAACTGTCATCGCAAGAGAGAATTAACCGTGTTAATTCATTAAAATTATGCACTAATTGTATTAAAGGTGGTCATGACTCACATAGTTGTAAAAGTAACTTATCCTGTGGGGTATGTGGTTTACCCCACCATTATTTACTACACCGCGACATGAGCTCCCGTGGAGTTCAGTCGGACGTTCCGACTAACATGGGTGGGCGCACGCCGAACGTTTCGAGTGCACCCAACCCTACAGCGTGGACGGGCGCGCGGCCATCAGGCGGGCTGATACCGCCCCGCCCTAGCGCGCACGCGTCTATACCTCAAGCGCATTCCGTGAATGACGTGTCCGTTAATGAAAACCTTCATTCCGTGATTGAAGGCACTAGTTACGGGGTGGTATTAGGCACGGCGCGAACGCATGTTTTAGATGTCGCAGGTCAGTCTCAAGACTGCCGTGCTGTTCTTGATTCTGGTGCACAAAGTTCTTTTATAACTTTAGATTGTGCTCAACGTTTGGGCTTACGACGACACAAGTGTCCGTTTACCGTGTACGGACTCGGAGGTGAAGTCGTAAAAAATTTCGGCATGGTTACATGTGAAATAAAACCGTGCAAATCGGACGTTCCGATTCTTTCAGTGGATATGGTAGTAGTGTCTAAGGTATCTTCGGAATTGCCTAATATTTCTTTTCCTCAGAATGTTATTGAAGAATATGAAAATATTAATTTAGCCGATCCATATTTCTATAAAAGGTCGTCAGTGGATGTTCTGTTAGGCAACGACATCGTGTCGGAAGTAATAAAAGATAAACCTTATTCTATTAAACCGAATATTCCGACTGTTATTGACACTGTTTTTGGGTTTGTCGTGAGTGGAAAATTATATTACGACAATAACTCAATTTCACAGAATTTTCATTTGTCACTTAGCCAAGAACAAAGCTTAGACAAAATTTTGCGTGAATTTTGGGAGTAGAAAATAGTTTGCCGTGCAAGCCTACCTTAAGCCCATTAGATCAACTAGCTGAGGAAATATATTCGACAGAATATCGCCGCGATGAGACGGGTAGATATGTTGTTCCGCTATTGTTTACACCAGACCGCCCCGAGTTGGGTGACTCACGCGCTATCGCGGAGCGTAGATTGTTGTCGATGGAACGCTCACTCGCGCGCACGCCAGCGTTGCGGCAAGCATACAACGACTTCATGTTGGAGTATGAAAGACTTGGGCATATGGAGTTGTATGCTGGCAGTGAGCCGAGCAAGTACATAATACCGCATCATAAAGTACACAACCCGAACAGTACTACAACACCTCTCCGAGTCGTGTTTGATGCATCGGCAAAAACCAGTCGAGGGATTTCTCTCAATGACATACAATTAACGGGACCGAATTTGTACCGTGATATAAATTCGATAATTATTAATTTTCGATTATTTGAATATTGCTTTGCTAGTGACATATGTAAAATGTATCGAGCGATTTTAGTTCGAGAGAGTGATCGTAATTATCAACATATTTTATATAGAACATCACCGGTCGAACCTATAAAGGTTTATAGGCTCAACACCATAAGTTATGGTATTAGTAGCTCGCCCTACCTAGCTCTGAAAACCCTACTTCAGTTGGCTTCAGATGAAGGTGAACGTTTCCCTTCGGCCTCTGACGTCATACGACAGGGCGTGTATATGGATGACATTCTATGGTCATGTGAGACGTTCTCACAAGCTTGCACGTTACAAGACGAACTTATTGCATTATTAAACTGCGGTGGATTTCTTTTAAAGAAGTGGTCGAGTAACTGTGAGCAATTATTATCGCGCGTACCGCTTGAACATCGCGAGAACAAAATTACCTTTGAAAAGGATAAAAATGACGTATCTATTAAACTACTGGGTTTGCAGTGGGATCCGTTAAGCGACACGTTTAACTTTTCCGAAAATAAACGTGATGCCGTTACAACTAAAAGATCGGTGTTAAAGTTATTAGCATCGATATATGACCCAGTGGGGTTTATCTCTCCTTGTACTTTCGTAGCAAAATGCATACTTCAGGATCTCTGGAAGTTGGGTATCGGATGGGATGAACGACTACCCTCCGATGTTTGTCATCAGTGGCTCACCTTTATCACTGAATTACCCTTACTGTCTGAGATGCAAATAGAACGCCATGCGTTGCTTCCAGAGCAATCTGAATGCGAGTTGGTCGGGTTTTGTGATGCCTCGTCAAGTGGTTATGCTTCGTGTATTTATATTGTTTCTCGGAGCGGCGGGCAGACTAAAGTACGACTACTACTTGCAAAATCTAAGGTCGCTCCTGTAAAAGTGATGACCATTCCTAGATTGGAACTTATGGCGGCTGCCTTGCTAAGTAAACAGATGAAGTACATCTGTAATATTTTATCACGAGTAAAAATTACTCGCATCACTGCACTCACGGATTCTACGATAGTTCTCGCGTGGCTTCAAACGGAAGCATATAAACTTAAGACATTTGTCTGTAACCGTGTTACACAAATTGTCGAAGATATACCACCACAGTCATGGCGTCACGTTCGTAGTGAGGATAACATGGCGGACATGGGCTCCCGTGGAGCTACTCCAACTCAGTTGTTGGCTTTGAAATCTCGATGGTTAGAGGGCCCTGAGTGGTTATATTTAGATAGGGAAAATTGGCCTATCACAACTTTCTTCAACAGGGATAGCTCTGATATCCCGGAATTAAAATTGAATACTAATACTTTTAGTCTTCTCGCACAGCAAGATAATATATCGGAAACTCGAAAGGAATTTTGTGAAAGACTGTTCAGTCAATTTTCTTCATTTTCAAAATTACAGAGAACAATAGCTCGTATATTAAAACGTTTTAGCCGTGCTAAAACTAACGTTGCTGTTGAAAATTCTGAAATTTTGACAACCGCTGAGTTAAGTCGGGCTCATGATTGTCTGATTAAATTAGTACAGAGTACTTACTTTCCTCAGGAGATCAAGCTCTTGTCTAAAGGTGAAAATTATGTTCCTTCTTTAAGGAAATTATCTCCGTTCATGGATTCACGGGGCTTCCTCAGGGTGGGGGGTCGTATCTCCCATGCTGATTTACCGTATAATGCAAAGCATCCAGTGTTGTTACCTAAGAGGTGTAGGTTAACAATCTTATTAATTGAATATTTACATAAAAAATATTTACATGTGGGGCCTCGTACTTTACAGAATATTATAAATCAAGACTACTGGATATTATCGGCTCGTAGCGTTATCCGGTCAGTGTTGTCTAAGTGTAGGGCGTGCTTTAAATGTAACCCTCCACTGCTCCAGCCTCAAATGGGCCAATTGCCGTCAACTCGTTTGGTACCTAATAAAGTATTTGAAAACGTAGGAGTTGACCTAGGGGGTCCGTTCTTTATTAAAGAAAGCCTGCGTCGTAACGCAAAGGTAGATAAGGCATACTTGGCTATATTTGTCTGCTTTTCTACCAAGGCTGTCCATCTGGAAGTTTTGTCTTCCTTATCCACAGATTGTTTTCTGGCGACTCTCGATCGATTCGTAGCCCGTCGTGGATTATGCGCGTGTCTCTATTCGGATCGAGGGACTAACTTTGTTGCCGCTAGTAAACACCTAAGCGAAGTACAAAGGTTTCTTTCAGACCAGCACAACCAGAATGATATTTTGAACGGTTGCGCCCAACGTAAAATCAACTGGGTCTTCAACCCTCCCGGCGCGCCACATATGGGAGGCCTCTGGGAGGCCGGTATAAAATCGGCCAAATACCATTTAGTGCGTGCGGTCGGCCAAAAGGCCTTAACTTTTGAAGAACTTGCTACCGTTTTCTGTAAAATAGAAGCTATAATGAATTCACGTCCATTAGGCGTGTTACCGGCTAGCGACAACCCTAATGAGTTTAACGTTCTAACCGCCGGACATTTCCTCGTAGGTAAATGTCTGACTGCTGTACCAGAAATCGATCTTAAGGACGTTCCTATATCTAATTTGTCACGTTGGCAATATTTGCAAAATTGTTTACAATTATTTTGGAAAAAATGGAGCCAAGATTATTTAAATACATTGCAACAGAGAGCAAAATGGTTCACCTCGCCGCCTAACCTTAAAGTAGGGGAGTTAGTTCTCGTTAAAGACAATCAAAGTCATTGCCATTGGCCCCTTGCGGTGGTTGATAAAATTCACCCTGGCTTGGATGGTATTGTTAGAAAGGTGACCTTACGCACCAAACGAACTGTTTTTCAGAGGCCTACAAATAAATTAAGCCTCTTACCTTTTGTAAACTAAATAGTGATAATTTTCAATCGCCTACTGCGATAATTCCTAGGTTAGGTTTTTTTTCCTTTGTTATATACATTATATTGTGTGCTCTGGCGCAAAGCTAGGGTTGACCCTTTGATAGGTCATTAAATTCATTTTTTTTTCTTTTAATGTGAAAGCCTCATGGTGCTTTCGGTGGGGGGTGTTGAATATATAATTTTCTTATGTGTTCACCATTGATTTGTTAATTAAGTCACTTCCTTTTAGCGGCCATAGACCATATTATTGGTTCGCAAAATCGCCGCTGTAGGGCGCGCAAAGCAGTCGTCCGCCACCTCCGGTACATGCAAGAATATGTGCATGCAATAAAATTATAATTATTTACTTTCCTCGGTCCGTGACCTTTTTACATATGTCTGAAAACTATATAAGTGCCTTGTGTGTAGTGTTGGAACAATACTAGCTACAGGACTTGTCTGTTAGAAGAAATATCAATCCACCAACCGGCGCGGGAGCCATCCACGTGTCAAGGTAAGTGGCTTTAGTTATCAAAGCGGGTGACACAGGAAATTTTACTTATTCAACCCCTTGACATCGCTCGTCCTTTAACTAAATTGTTTCGACGTAATTTAACCTACAGCAATACAGTCCACATTTAAAACTTTAAGCGGCAATACGCCACAGTGATGTAGGCCTTCACCCGAAATGCCACATGGCATACCACATTGTAAAATGAAATATGTTTTTTTCTGTTGATTTTTATAATAAATTTCTTCATAAAATCCGTACTTTTATTTTAACCTTTTTTACATCAATTGTGTCCGCCATGCATAACATCCGAATTATCGGACGGGCCATAAAATCTGAACTTTCACATAAAGTAAATATTTTATGTCATTTAATCGTCAAAGACATCTAAATGAAAATAAATTATAGTGATCATAATGAAAAAGGTGTTAATAAACTTTATGCACTAATGAGTTAAATAGTTTTAACCGACTTGGCCAATTATTTTACAAATTTGCCTTTATCTATGAAATTTTACTGTGAAATTATAATGATTGCAATAAGAACATAGGCTCTGTTAAATACGCACTGTCCTGATATTTTAGGATGACAAGAAAATAATTAAACATGTGGACCATAACACTACCTGCATTGCTGTTACAAACAAAGAAGTCATGTCCATTATAGTCCATAATAGTGTTGATGAAATGATAACAGGCAGTGAAACCGCACCGGCAGTGTACAAGAAAACAGTGGCTGCTTTAAAAGACACGGGAATAGATCTCATTAAAGAGTTGCCCAGCTTTAATCAAATCAAAGAGATATATAATATTAACTTTTGCTCTATCGCTGACTTTATTTCTAATTTGTGATATGGCATTAGACCATGTCTGGCGCCCATGATATTTTGTGATTAATTAAACATTGTATCGAGGTAAGCGGAAGGAGAAAGCTCAATAGGGGCTGAACAATATACTCTGTCTGGTAATTTTGAAATTTTATGTATCTCTTACCCTCAAATTCCTTTACTACAGCTTATACTGTGAAAGCTTACCATAAGCAAGTCTTAAACTCTTTTAATTTCTATTACTTCTTATGTCTTACACTTTCAGCTTGAAATTCAATAACATTTTCTTTACTATAATTCTTTCATTTCTTTAAACTAAATTTTATAACATTACACATCCCTGCAGCGAACGCAGCAACTCCTCAACTCGACATCTGGTCATCTTACTCACTCGCAGGAGCACAAAAATAAATAAATAAATATTTCTGGACAATTTACACAACGCCATCTAGTCCCAAATTAAGCGCAAAGCTTGTGTTATGGGTACTAGACAACTGATAAATGTACTTAAATACATTTTTTTTTGTAAATACATACTTATAATACATAGAAAATACCCAGACCAAGACAAACAGACATGTTCATGCACACAAATGTTTGTCTTGTGCGGGAATCGAACCCACGACCTCGGAGTCAAAGTGCCATTGCTAACCATTCGTCCACCGAGCTCGTCTGTGACAAAAATCCTCCAGAGAATTGCTATTTGGCTATAGTTTTTACTGAAAATCATAGCCAAATCACTGATCACTAAATCAGTGAGATAGAGATAATTCCCAAGTATGTCATCACATGAATGTTCACCTTATGCCGAGATTGAAACCGAAAACTGTTCCTATATTCCCACCTGTTCTGTGGAGTAGTTCTGTTGGCAGAACTACTGGATTTTTTTCCCATTAGTTCTGTACACAGAACAAATGGGAAAGCAATTCCCACCTGTTCTGTTGAGTAGTTCTGTTGTCAGAACTACTGGTAATTTTTTTCCCATTAGTTCTGTCCACAGAACTGTTTTGTTGCGTAGGTCGCCACGAACCTTGTGATTCAAACTATTTACTTCTCCATGCAATCAATTATCAAGTACTGGGCACTTGAGGTATTTATTCTTCATTTATTACCTGACGTAGATAGAGTATATTGAAGAGGGCAATAATATATTGAAAAGGGTTGTTGTTGTTAGTTTCATGAGTGAGTTTAACATAATAAGACGCGGTCGCGGTCGCGTGTTGCTCGACAATGGCTTCGAGTATTACCAGCTCTCAAAATATAAAAATTTACAAACATTATGGAGATGTGCAATGTACAAAAAAACTAAATGCAGCGGACCAGTTACCACTTCCGAAGTAATATTTTGTTAAGTATGGATCTAAATCACACAAGGATCTTTTTATATCTACTGTATTTTTGTTTTATATTTTAGGATGACAAGAAAATAATTAAACATGTGGACCATAACACTACCTGCATTGCTGTTACAAACAAAGAAGTCATGTCCATTATAGTCCATAATAGTGTTGATGAAATGATAACAGGCAGTGAAACCGCACCGGCAGTGTACAAGAAAACAGTGGCTGCTTTAAAAGACACGGGAATAGATCTCATTAAAGAGTTGCCCAGCTTTAATCAAATTAAGTCATCGATTTACGAAGGAGAAATAAATTAAATAAAGTTAAGAAAATGAGCTATCTAAATGACACCGTAAATGCAGTAGAAATACCTGCGCCGTTTCAAAATTCATGTTGGCGGATTACAACGACGGGGAAGAGGGTGTCCGTATTTTAATTTTTTGCACTAAAGAAGCAAAAACTCTCTTAGCTCAAAAAAAAATCTTCCTTGCAGACGGCACTTTCAAAATTTACCATTCACAGAAGTCTACACTATCCATGCAGATCTCGGAAGCTCGGAAGATACTATCAGTGTGATGCCCCTAATATATGCTCTTCTTAGTCACAAAACAAAAAAAGCCTATACCACACTGTTCAATCTAATAAAATCACAGATTCCAAATTGGAATCCGTCCATTTTCATTACCGATTTCGAGGAAGCCGCCATGCAAGCCATTGCTGATGTTTTCCCAAATGCCGAACATCAGGGATGTTACTACCATTTCTCTAATAAGCTGTGGAGAAAATCAAAGCAATTGGGCATTAAAGACATACGAAAAAAAAGAATCGTAAGTTTGTGTAGTGTTCTTCCACTATTGCCCGAAGAACGCGTTGCGGAAGGGCGGGAGTATGTAAAATCCCAAGTGCTGGAATTTCGATAAATTCCAGCACTTGGAAATTTTGAACCTTGGTGCGACTTGAATAATTTTATAAAATTTTCTGGATGAACCCCAGGCGCATAAAGTCATGGACTGCCTTTGGTCGGCGCCATCGCACTACTAATATTGTTGAAGGATGGCACCGCGCCATTAACGGCAGGCGACTATTTTTCAGTTCCTGAAAAACATGGAAGAAGATGCATCGTTTTTTTTTGTTAAAGCCATTCAAATGTTGACTTGCAAGAAATCAGCAGAAACGAAGAACAAATAAGGAGATCGAAAACGATGTGTAACCCCCCCCCCCCCCCCCCCCCCCCCCCCCCTTCTTTGTACTCTATTCACTCTTTCTCTCTCCCTTTTGTATCACTTACATACATCAGTCTATCACTCTACATATGACTTAATCAAATAGCATAATTCTAATATACATCTCACTATAATTAACACTCTTACACCTTAAATTTAAACCAAGACTTATGTTGTTGTTGTTGGAATAAGATGAATCAACCAGATGGTAAGCTTAACTACTACATAATGGCCACGTGATCGCGTCTAGTGTCCTACATTGTCCCGTAATTTCCCCAGATACTTTTACGCGCAGAATAATGACTGATTAAACTCTACCTATTATCCAATTAACTAAATGACCTGAATATTAATTAGTATCTCTTATAATGATAATGACTCTTTTAGTTATTATTTCCAGTATCAACTTTGTTATGATAGTAGACCAATATTGAACTTAAGTTAATGAGAAACACTTTGCCATAATGGAAAGACTTTAGACATTATGTTTTAGTGGTAAAAACAATATGATATTAGACACTTATGTTAACTAATTAACATACTCAAGGTTAAAGCTTTTAAACATTATTTCTTTAGTGGCAATTGACTAGCCCCATCTCTCGCTAGATCACGTAGGATATCATAAATCGTTCCGACCACTTTTAGATTGAGCAGAGTTTACTGTACAGAAGTATCACCCTACTTCTCAAGAACAAATAACTAGAGGCTGTCTCTACCTCTCAGTTTTCTATTACTTATTAATCTGGATATCTTTGGTGATTTTAACCTAGTCTTAAATTAAATCAATATGCTCAATCTTTTATTTACTGAAGCTACATAGAATCTTAGGAAAATTATAAATTCCTTCGGCAATTAAATTCATTAACTGGCAAAATTAATTTCTGTATTGATTCTAGATATGAAACCAATAACTATCTTTCAAACTAAATTAATTCTTTCTTATTTAATTTGAGTCATCCAAGGTTTAGAAATATTGATTCTGTGCTTTAATTGATTCTTTATTTTAATAGTATTAAACCAACTAATTGATTATGAAGATATTCCCCATAAATGTTACATTTAATGTTTCTCAGAAAATGTAATATAAAGCTATTCACTTAATTAGAGATACTTTGTCAACTTACAGGTTTTTGATTCACTTATTTTCAAAATTCACCACAATTACACTTAAATAAATCACTTTCACCACAACTCTTACATGTCACTAAATTCGTTAGAACTTCCCCAAACATCTATGAATTATAATTCCATTCTAGTAAGTAATGAAATACACTAAATTTGTTTTAAGTTATGACATATTGAAGAATAGTTGTTTAATGCTTTTTATTCACATCAGTGACAACAGAGGTACTTTTGTTACCTGTATGTCCAACTTACAACATCATCCATGATCTTTTGATATGATCTTAATTAAAAATACCGATGAAAAAGAAAGTTCCTTCGATAAATCAATGACCTCATAGTCTGTTTAAACTCCACTTATTAATTCAAGTTAATATATCAATCACCTGTAAACTAACTCAAATATTCTCTTAATCAATAATTCTTTTCAGAATTAGTCAGTTATGTCAGCAAAATCACAGAGGAACTCCAATATCATTCCTAATATTCACGGAAGACATATGTATAAATACACATTCTCAATTCATATTTAACCCCTAGTACACTTCTCACTATTTAAAACCGTCTATCTATTTATATTGGCTTGACCTAATTGCTATGTTTAAACCCTACCTTCGTAACTTGAAAATTAATACTATCGCTATTGTTTTCAACGCGGCTTAACTTTGAAGATGACTTGAACTTACCTAACTTAGGCCTAAATCAGATTCCTACACTTCCCTAATGTGATACCTTTGACTGGAGACCCGAGCTCTCACATTTAAATGCGTTGATGTGTTATGTGTAACAAGTACCTCCCTGACAAGGCTTGTTTACTAAGCTGCTAAACGGGATGGACCGACATATCCGATATACCTAATCTACGTCGTGTGTAAGATAGGGCTGCCCAATTTGGACTTGGTAAGGGTGGATGACTCAGCCCAGGACAAAGTATGTGTGGAGACATTCCCAAAGTTTTCGCCGGCAGTGACAAGTCAGGCTGGTTACTCTTCTTTGAGAAAGGTAGCATTTAACGTTGTAATAAATAACGTTAGTGATATGAGCTACAATCAATCACTTCCCAGCGTGAGCTGGTTGAAAAGGTCCTCTCCCTTCGTCTACATAGGTAAACTAGGTTACGAGTCCCTCCGAATCACTTCGATTCTTAAGATTTCAAGTTACAATCCAAAACATCTAAAATTCCACTATAAATCTGATAAAAACTAATTTTAAATCTAATTTCCAAACAATAATATAAAACTCTAAAGTTGTAACTTGAAATATCGGCATTTATTTTAACAAATAATTAATTATGAACGCCATTAATATCAAACAACGTTTATTATATTTAAATTCCCTTAAATATTGTATACAATATCATTGCATACTAATATATTATCAAATTAATCGATATTAGTACAATCGATTCCCATCTATTTATCAGAATTTTTCCCGCCAAATCCGCATAGTAACCAAATTTCTTGTGTCTCTCCCTATCAAACGACGCTATGGTCCCCAACCAATCAGAGATCCCGGAATGTCCAAGTTTGTCCGCAGAATTTTCCGAGAATCGTATGCACCTGTATCGCACACCTGTGCATAAGGTCGCCCTATAGACTTTTATTTGATGATTTAATACAATCACAAACTGAACTTAGATATTTTATCTAAATTTCAAAGTTCTCATGTTAACTAACGCTATTACTTGTATGGGTTAGTTACAATTCGCCTCCAGATTAAATTATAGAGTAATCCTGCATTACGGTGAATTTAATCTCACCAATTATCTAACTTATAAAACAATTCTGACACCCAAATCATAAATCAAAATAATGACTCAATTATGTTCCGATTTATCGACTCAAGTATCCAGTGATGTCCCTTCACTAGTAATTTTTGCATTCAACAGCTTCTAATGAGCGACCATTCTTTGTCATGACTTTGTATAAATTTTCTAGTGTAATTCCCTTTTATAAACCTTATACTTAACCCCATTCATTTTAGTGAAAGGTGTCCTCTGCGTAATCAACAACTCAACGGATATTCAAGTAAGTAATGAAACCAACCGTGACTAAATCTTACACCACTCTCAGGCCCACACTTAACTCAATATGATTTTGACCTTTAAATATTCATTGAAATTACCCTTAATTAATACTCTTATTACTCACAAAATATATTCACTACTATGCAACCAAGCTATGTAAATATCATAACCTCAAAATTCCTATAACGAAAATAACACGCCATTGTGTCACCAATATTTGATTACGATTCAGAAGTTGGCATTACTGTACATTTTTTTAAATTTTGCATCACCCTAACGACTTTCTTTAACGTTCCTTTTTCATTTTGTATAGCTTGAATCTTTCTTTTGGTGATATACAAATAATCCCCCTTTTTTTTCTTTCTATTTTAAACTACTATTATGCGTGATAACCTTCTTGAATCTATCCTAGCTCAGTTTCCTTCACTTTCTTCCATCTCTTCTTTTACTAACTCTGTTCTTTCTCAAATTCTCCTTCAATATAACTCCCTTTCACCTTCTCCTATAAATAGTGCTACACTAAAAAGAAAGTTACTAGCTCGTGACCGCCGCATACGACGACATACCAAGGTAAACACCCCGTTACTACACTTCCAATCAACGACCTGCCAACCACTCATGCTCCTTCATTTATCCATTATTTTCAGACACCCAGAACCTTCAATCAACCAACTAATTCCGCTCCTGATTTCAATTCACTCCCGGCATCTCATCTGCAACCCATATTACCTCTCTTACACGATTTATTCTCTCTAGCTAAAACTTCTGTACTACCTCCTGGAGGGAAAATTTCATTACCCCTCCCACCTTCAGTAAGTATATTTTAATTACTATAATAATGTTAATCAATTTTATAATAACTGGCCGACACTCCTTAACTTACAAAATATAATGGGATTAAATACATAGATTGAAAAACAAAACCCTGGACATTAACGCATAACCTACCCGTATATTAAATCAATAAATAGCTTCACCTTACCTAACCCTACTCGAGCTGGAAGATCAATCATAAGAATCTCTGCGCATCGTATTCTTCAGAATATGATAATTTTACAATCTTGGTAGGCGAATCTACGTTTCTTCGATTTCATGACGGTAGCTACCATTTATATGTATAGACTACTTGGTCTTGCAACCAACATTGAAGTTATTATATCCGACAGAATACCATATTCACAAATTCTTAAGTCAATTCCGCCACCTGTTCCAAATTCTTATCCAATTGCGGTAGAATTCTTGTTATTGTGTACGAACCCTTTCAAACCCAATTCTCCGGATACAAACTTGGAACTTCTCATGTGTATCAATATAAAATATATCCTCCCCTCTGTAAGTGAACTCTGTCGTGCGAATGGCATAGCTTTGGTTTGGTCCAGTGTAGGAAAGAGATAAATATATATTTGAGATCACTAATGGTTCCGGACTCGGTGGTGTACCTACCTTGGTACCGGATGTCTTAGGCCTCGTGCCGCACTGAATTAATATAATTTTAATGCAGTGCGGAACGAGGCTAAAACGTCCCATATCCCCCCTGACCTCGTACCGCACTCAACGCGAGCTTCCCGCGACCAGCAGGGTTACTTTTGACGCAATCGAAATAGAATCGAATCGAAATCAGATCGAATAGATGTCAAATGGTACTCTTGAGATTGAAATCAGCATCAAATCGAAATGAGATCGACTTGAACTGAAATGTCACTTTTGAATGGTACTTTTGAAGTTTGAGATCGCGCCAAAATCGAGAATGAGATCGAATTCATCTGTCAAAATTTTCGATTCCGCGGTTGGTGTCGTGTTGTAAGATTTTCTTATAGTTTTCTCAAAGTTTATTAAGTTTTCGCTTGTTTATTGAGTAAAGTGTATTTACATAGCGTTAAAAATTAAAATGGCAAGATTTGATAATATGTATAACTCGATTGAAGAAGCTAGTCGTCTCGACAAACGACATCGCAGGAAGGCTATGATGAGCGTGTTGGACTGGATGGATGACTGTGAATTTGTGAAGAATTACAGATTAAACAAAAGCCTCTTTTGGACTCTAGTGAGATACTTGACGCCTTATTTACAATGACCGAAAATATCAAGTGATCTATCTATTATGTACAAAGTAAGTTAAGTTTTAGCACTTTTGCTATAGGTAGGATACGTATTAAAATAGTATCTGTACCTGCATGCTTTTAAGCAAGGAATGGAATAGCTAAATCTCTGTTTTTGTAACTTTCTAGTAATTTACATTATAGTCTCATTTTTGAGCTTCATGTAATCTAGCAGCATTTAGTCAAAACCTCTCATGATATTTCTTGTTTATTTACAGGTATCATTTTAGATACAGGCAGGCAGCAATGGCACTACAATGTCTCTGCAATCTGTCTCAAAATGCACCAGAGAAGTTACGGTTGCACTAAATCATTCTGATATATTAACATTATTAAGGTTCCCGGCACTTGAGAAAACAATACAATTAAATTGAAGTAAGAACATTTTCTCATTATTATTTTAAATAGTTGTTTCGGCCAACTGGCCAAGATATTATAAATATTTTTTTTAATGGAAAAATTCCACCTAGACGGGGGGAGGTGAATTTTTCTATTTTTTTTATTTATTTATAAGAATATTTTTTTCTACACCTTTTGATTTATTACATATTAGATTTCATTCTACTAAGTAATTATAATGTTTTCTAAAGTAGTTGGTAAAATGACACTTTATATTAAGTAGTTATATTTATTTTTTGCTTTATGCCTCAGGTTCTATGAAAAATACCAATTGCCAGAAACTATTAGGTGTATTGATGGAACCCAAGTAGCTATGGTTCGGCCATCAGAAAATGATGAGTGGTATTTCAATAAACAACATTACCAGTCTCGAAATGTTCAAATTGTAAGTAATTATTTTTGTATTGCAACTCCCTTGGCCTATAAAATTTATCTTGTGAACTAACAGAGTCACTAAATTTTATTAAACAAATCTAACTGCATCTGTTATTTGATTGTATATTTTTTCTGTGTGGCTTATAATAAGATATGTGAAACAGTTTACATGGACAAAGTTAAGCCTTAAACTTAATTCAATAAATTTATATTGCAGCATGAAGAAAAATATCTTACAAACCTATTAAGAGTTTTAAATGGCAATCGCATAGTTGTCTTTGAATTTACTTTTGGATTAGAATTTGTTAAACATCAGTTTTAATTTTTTTTTTATTAATAACTTGTTTCTTGTTACAGATGTGATTTTGATTTAAATATAATCAGCATAGGTACATATCATGCTGGTGTCACGCATGATTCATACTTACCATCAACCATGAAGTGAAAAGTTCATTGCAGTCACAGACCAAGAGGAAATGGTGTGTTTATTTGGTGAGTTTATGTGTTATATGTATATACTTTTTATCAGTCAATTCTTATCAAAAGGGGTATTTTGTTTAATAATCTTCATTATAAAATTTTATTTTATTCCTACAACTGAAACTAGAAAGTTTACAATGAATATTTAACTTGACTAACAAAAATAATTTCGTCATTTCAGGTGATTCTGGTTATGCACAAAGAGAGTTTATGATGATCCCAAAAGCATCACACAAAAGCATTACTTGTCTGCTTGTAATAGAGTGAAGGGGACCAACAATCTTCTTAATGCTCGGTGATGTCTATTGAAACAACCGTAATGCATTATAAGCCAGACTGAGTGGAAAAAATTATTAATGCTTGCACAGTGTTGCTTAAAAAGAGGTACATAGGCAAGACTTACAGGAGTCGCACACAACATGTCATGCAAGCGGTTTGCGTCAGCAGCAGAGATAAACTGATGAGTTAAGAAGTGGCAATCTTGCTAGAGCACAAACATGGACCCGTTATGGCAGACCAAACGGTTTAATACATAAATAAATATTCAAACTACTGTTATGTTTTTATTATTAACTCATTTAATATACCCTTTAACAGAATCAATATTTTTTGTAATAGCATTATTTATTTTCATATTAACAATCATACATCTTAGTTGTTGATAGAATCAATACTATTTAACAAAATTACTATGATATTATTAAAACTCACGTGAGACATTATACTAAATTAATTAGATAAATTAAACGGGTCACTCACGTCTTTTTGTCGGGAAAGCCGACTAGTTTCGATCTCAAAAGGAGACCTTCTTCAGGGCGAATGTCCAGACACGTCCACCCTTTGTCTCTCGCGCCGGACACTGCGTGCGTTGATTGGTGGAGCGCTGCGAAGGCAGCGCTCCACCAATCAACGCACCAACCCCCCACCACCCTTTCCAGTCGTGCGGCGCGCGCATTGGCGCGCAGTGTCCGGCGCGAGAGACAAAGGGTGGACGTGTCTGGACATTCGCCCTGAAGAAGGTCTCCTTTTGAGATCGAAACTAGTCGGCTTTCCCGACAAAAAGACGTGAGTGACCCGTTTAATTTATCTAATTAATTTAAAATTACTATGCTAAAAACAAATTACTATTTCTTATCCTTGTAGTCGCACTATTTTGAGTGCATAACACACTAAGCACATGCGATTATTATTTTCGCCTCAATATCTACTAGGCGATCCCACTCATCTTGCACATGTGAGCGGCCACTGATGTATAATGTCTACCAGTCTCACACCCTTGTCTGGCCCTTTCTCTTGACTATGTAGCAGGTCTCTGTGCTCTGTTGGGCTGCCGAAGACGTCGAGTAATATTTGTAGGATGGGATGGTGTCGATGCGTTGCTGAGTAATGGAAGAATTGGTGAACCCAAAGGGTTGTAAAGGTCTTGGTAGACAGGTCGACAGTTCATTGTGAACTACCAGGCTGAGAATCTGTTAACAAAATAAATATCAATTAATAGTACCACTATTACTATAAAGTTGTAAGTATGCTAGTTTACATGTAACATAATCATGCTACCTCCTCCAGGAAGGCTTCCTGGTAACTCACACACTGGGGGAAACGACTATCATTACAAGAACAGCCGGGATTGACAGCTTAATGTGCCCTACAAAGCACGAAGGAGCTCGCTATCAATATACCCATCCATGGACAGGCTACATTGCTTATTTTTATTTCCACTGTATTAAATTAAAAAAACTGCCTTCCAAGAGTTCCATCGCTTTGTTTTCCTCAAAAGGAACTACAGGTGAATAATATCTTCTGTATCTGGGTGCTCTAATAAATAGAAACTTAAATGTATCAAAAGATAAAGAAAGAAGAGAAAAGCATAAAAAAAATATTATACTATAATATTTTTTTACAAGAGGGACAGAAAATCCCATATCACGTAGTGACAAAGCAACTGCCACACAATAAAGCTAACATCCGCTCCTCGATTGGGCTTATTGTGGGAAGAAAGTCCTTTCCTCTGCCAGTTTACAGCATAATTTTTGTCTGTCCAAAACTGCAAAGGAAAGCGGTCTTTAACTTAGGATTATGTTCAATAAAAATGAATATATATTAACTACCTTTTGGCACTACTGGGATAAAAAGAATCCTTCATGTTAATCCATGCGCCAAGTTTCATTCAATCATTTTAGTGGATTCATCCATCCTCGCACACTTTTAAAGCTTTTAATAGATTTCATTAAACTTGCAGATTATTTTAACCGAAGTCAGTTAATACAGTTGGTTCCCTAAGACAACGGACCACTTCACCATCCTAGTCAGTTATCTTAGGGAACCAACTGTACGATAGACGAAGATATGGTAATTGCATTCTGTATTAGTCTACCATTTGGAATGGAGAGAAATATGATAGTCTTTACTAAATGAACTTACTTTAGCTCACCTCGCCCCATTTTTCACTGCACATCCTAATGAATTCAAGACCTTGGAGAACTCCTGCCATTCCCTCTTACTTTCCCATCGCGGTGCGCAAATGTCCTTTAGAAATTCCTGGATTTGTTTCCAAGCATTCCAGCAAAGATTGCATTTGTATCTGGGTGGGTTGCATTTTCTATAAAAAAACATATGTTTTATTGAAATATTAACATTGAAGATATCCCAATTTAAAAGTTTAATGGAGATCATAACTACAATAACTAAATAATTACCTTTTTACAAAAGCTCACTATACACTTGTACCAAACATTAAACAAACAAGAAATTAAAATTTCGCGGGAAAGAAACTTTATTTTGACATTTCGTAACATGCCATTAGTTTGTTTTTAACTCACATTTTCCGTGTGTTGTACATTTTTTTTTTAGAATATAAAAGGGTTTTACGTGACCTAGGCACTATAAGTGAACTTATTTTCTTCGAGTCTAGAGAAATACGTATTAATACAATTTAATAATTATTAATTTCGGTAAATCGATAAAATTATTTTACAAGAAATTGTCAACGAAAACAGTCTAACTTTTGCCCATATGCCGGAAGTTACGTCAGCGTTTGATGCTAATACGATCCTAAATTCGATTTCGATTTGATTTCGATTCCGTTCAAAAGTACAAATCTTGAACCGAATTGAAATCAGATCGAACTCAAATCAAAATCGAAATCAGAATCAAATCAAATTCAAAAGTCAGCCCCCAGTGTTGTGCATCACGTCGATTGGAGAGCACGTCCTTTTACAGCGCCGAACATGTCTAAACGATGTCGGAAGAAGTTAATTTTAAAAAACCCAGAAACAGAGCCAAAACAGGTAAGTTTTTAATGAAAAAATCTTCAGTAAGTACCTAGTTTTTTCTTATCTTGGTAGCTATGTACCTAAGTGTAAGATATTATTACTTAAGTATATTATACCTAAAGATATATTGGTAATAACGATTATTGACGTACCTAATACTTTGCAACATATCTAGAATTACCTATTATTCTATATCGTGATAATAATGTTATTATTATTAGGACTTAACACTTAATTGATATTTTTGTAGGTAGTGAAAAACTCCACAAGAAACGCAAAGCAGCCGTTGACAAAACAGGTAAGTAATATAATTAATATTTCAGTAGTTCTTTGTCTAGGTTTTGAAAGTAGGTATATAAATATTAAAGATTTTTGGGGTTCCGTATCGAAAGGATAAAAACAGGACCCTCTATTACTAAGACTTCGCTGTCTGTCCGTTTGTCGCGATAGATAGATAGTTGCAGTTTTCTCAAATTATGTAGGCCGCTATTACAATAATACTAAAAAGTTAAAAACAACAAAATACCTATGTAAAGGGCTATTTTTAATCACCAAGTTTGTTAAGTGTGTTAGATTCGACTTATGTAAATTTTACGATATAAAAATAATTGTGGTCGGGGAAAAAGTCTTTTCGCATTATAGTATGTATGAACTTGTAATAAAATCTCTTTGGTTATACCATTTGTATCTGGCAGGTTTTGATATCTTTAAAAAGTTTAAATTTTAAAAAAGATAATTCCAAATTCAAATTAGGTAAATGTGTGATTTTCATTTGTTTTTTTTACTGTCAAGATGAGTGAATCTAATGAAGAAATTCGATACATTTTAAAATTTTCCTACAAAAAAGGTAAAAATTCAACGCAAGCTGCGAAAAAAATTTGTGACGTTTATGGACCTAGTGCAGTGTCTGTGAGAGTAGCACAAATTTGGTTTAAGCGTTTTCAATCCGGAAATTTTGATGTCAAAGATGCACGTCGCTCTGGTCGCCCTGTTACGGATAAAATGGATGCCATTTCTGAAAAAGTGGAGCAAGATCGGCATATCAGTAGTTACGACGTAGCTGAAGAACTAGGAATTGACCACAAAACTGTTTTGGCGCATAAAAAGGTCGTGGTCAAAGGCCGGCCAGGCTTCACAGACTCTGGCGAAACCCGGGTTAACCCGCAACAAGGTGATGCTGTGTGTATGGTGGGATTGGAAGGGAAGATATTCATTATGAGCTGTTACCGCCAGGCAGGACTATCGATTCTGAACTCTACTGTGAACAACTGATGAGATTAAAGCAAAAAGTTGAAAGAAAGCGGCCGGAATTAATTAATAGAAGGGGTGTGATTTTTCATCATGATAACGCTAGACCTCACACATCTTTAGCCACTCAGCAAGAATTAAGAGAGTTTGACTGGGAGGTGTTAATGCATCCGCCGTATAGTCCTGACCTTGCACCTTCTGATTTCCACCTGTTTCTCTTAAGAATTCTTCAGGCAATGTCAGGATAACATCACGAGAAGACTGCCAAAACCACTTGGCGCGGTTTTTTGAACAGAAGTCCCAAAATTTCTATAGTAATGGGATCATGTCTCTACCTACAAGATGGCAAAAGGTTATCGAACGTAATGGCACCTACATACTTTAGTTAAATGTAAATAAACTTTATTAAAAAATGTTTTGAATTTTCATATAAAATACGAAAAGACTTTTTCCCCAACCTAATATGTCACGTGGTCGGAAGAGAGCACCAGGCGGAGTATATTATTGTACGATGGTAAAAGTACAGAAATTATTGTGTTAGTAATTTAAGAAACTCAATATTTTAATATGAAATGTTTTGTTTTTAGCCATCTTAAATAAAGGATTACAGTGTTTGTAAGTACGTTTTGTATAAGCATGCGTGGATATGATATTTCCAACATTTATCTATAAGATTACTTGTGTGAAAAGCTTGATACGAGAATTAATTTTGCACTAACTAATACACCGTTTTTATATTAAACCTTTAACATAATATTCAACAACATAAGGTGCTGCCAAATGTAATCGCATGTCAATAATCTGGACCATAATAAAGCTTGAGAAGAAAGATGTAGCATACAGACTGACATGACGAGCTCGGTGGCGTAGCGGTCAACGACGCGGCTTCGACACCAACGCTCGTGGGTTCGATTCCCACACAGGACAAACATTTGTGTGCATGAACATGTCTGTTTGTCTTGGTCTGGGTGTTTTCTATGTATCATAAGTATGTATTTACAAAAAAAAAATGTATTTACGTATGTTTATCAGTTGTCTAGTACCCATAACACAAGCTTCGCTTACTTTGGGGCTAGATGGCGCTATGTAATTTGTCTGACAATATTTATTATTATTATTATTATTACTATTTGGTATAAAATGACAGTATATTATATATAATATACCGCAGCTTCACTCGCTTCAGTCTTCACTCGAAATCTAGGCTTAATGCGTCTCGATTAAATCTGCTATCGGTTCATGAATAAAGCGTTTACGGAGTGGGACTGGGATTCTAAGTATTTATTGTAAAACAAATCTTAAAAACTTTCTTTAAAAGTGTGTGGTGTGTGTGTGTGTGAGTTTGTTTTTTGTAATGAATAAGCATGCCAAATTCATCTCTATTTTTAAACTGCTGTTTATATTTTGCACCACTTACATAAATAATAATATAACATCTAATAAAGCGAACCCTCCTAGGTTGTAACCACTCGCGAAATAGAACAACTTTCATAAGAAAACGATAAAAATACTTTTTTATCGTTTGTAAAAATACTTTTTTAAGAAAATTTGTATACAGGTAATATCAGTTGTTCCAACTGGTTGCCTTAATTATGATACCTATACTTATTGGTAATAAAATTAACTTGTCACACAAAACTTACTCTTGGGACTTTGTATAGGAAGTATTATATTTTTTCTTTCTTTTATTTTGATGAAACTTGTTTACTTTCACGAGTTGTATCACCACCTAAAGAGGGTTTTCATTTAAGAATAACACTTTGTTTAAACTATCACCAAGCAAAGGCTTTCTCTAGCAGCTTATTAATTAATTCTATTTTCAAGTGTACCGGTCATACAAAGCCAATATTTTTAATTAGGTACTGAATTGTCACTATGACCAAGACATTTTGATATTTTACAAACCTGGTTACTTATATGAAAATGATTGAACTTAGAGACATTTTTGGCGATCTATTAAATAGTCTATAAAGAACCTACTTTGAATATCATAATACCTAAACTAGTCGGTGAGCCCGCTTTTTTTTTTTTTTTTTTAGTAGCCCGTAGGAATCCCACTGCTGGGCAAGGGCCTCTCCCAAACATTTGGGAGGAATTGCCATAATCGCCACGCTTGGCAGGCGGGTTGGCGATCGCAGTAAGATGTCAAACGGTTCAGAGACGCTGCTGCCCGTCTTCTGTGTTCCTTTATTCCCTTAGTCGCCTTTTACGACACCCACGGGATGAAATGGGTTGGTACTATTCGCCGCCGGCACCACACAGCTTTATTTGCGTATCGTTTTTTTTTCTTGTCATTTCTATTCTATTTTTTTACCGTGTTTTGATTAGTACACTCAATAAATAGCTACTGGTGGCTGAGAACTGCCTGTTTATGCAAAATACAATATGTGAGTCATTTTTTTTCAGAGTCCACCGAGAAGTGATGTCCAACCAACCAATCGGCCAACATTGCCAATTGAAAATGTGTTTGACGATGAGAGTGATGAAGAGATTTTTCCAACAAATAAACGTCAAAAAACATATTTTTCTACTGAACCAAATATAACTGAAAAAATCGTACCTTTACATGAATTTAGCTCACAACAAGAATGTGTCATTGATAAACAACAGTATGACAATACAAAACAATATACTTTCTTACATGGGCACCCAAGCTCTATAATTATTGCAAATACAAGAACATTACAACACAAAGCATAAACACGTGCTCAGACTGCCACTAAAAAAAATTCAATTTATCCTGATCAAGTGAAAGAACCAGAAGAAACAGTTAACCTCAGTCCAAACATCCGAAAAACTATTCAACTCAAAACACAAGAAGAAACAGTGTATCTCAGTCCTAGTACCGGAAAAACTTGTCAAATATTGCAGAATGTTCGCTTGTCCGCTTCTAGTGCTTCAACCTCACCAATAAAAAAACAAAATCCTATAGGTTCCCCTTCAAAAGATTTTCCTCATATAACTACGGAGAGCAGAGCTGGATCTTTGTCAGAAATCTCACGCTCCAATTTACTGGATTGTAATATATCACTTAGTGAGGACAACATTCAACAATTACTTCGTACTCCGACACAAAAAAGACCGAGAGAAAATGTTACATCCGAATGTACATATTCAGAAGACTTCAATCCGTCCAAATCAAAAAAAAGTCATGAAATAGAGGTCTCTGTAATTATAGAAAGTATTCCTGATGACAATGTTAAAGGAAAACGAGACATGAATAACAAATTGCCAACTGTTCTAAAATCACCTGATATTGTCGAATATGATATTATTGAACATATAGACTGCGAAAACAATAATATAATACAAACAAACAAAATATGTCACAGTGTGCAGAATATTCGAAAATCACCTGAGTTGGATGAGAGTAATAATATGGAAGATGATAATTTTAGCGGTACTGACAATGATTATAGTCCTTCGGAGGAAGAGTGTAGTGATTCGGAAGAGTATGCTTCAATGGAAAATTGCGTTCATTCAGATCAGGATTTATCTCCAGATAGTGAATATGAAGAAGCTACAGAAGATGACATTTTAGTCACGGACGAAACATTACCCGGCACGCAAGCTAAAGATCACGATGAGTGGGAAAATATATCGGAAAGTCCCATAACTTTTAATGAATTCGCTGGAGAATGTACGTTTAATTTACCCCCGTTTGTGGGAGTTACACCTGAAGATATATACAAGATGTTTGTTACAGATGAGATGATTGATATAATGGTATCTGAAATAAATGCTTACGCACAAAAGTATATACAAATAAATCAACAAAATATGAAACGTAATTCACGCATGACAAAATGGAGTGTCACCAGTTCTCAGGAAATGAGAACATTTTTGGCTGTTTTAATGGCAATGGGTTTGTGTAGAGTTCCTAATTTAAATTTATACTGGAGCAGAAACAAATTGTATCGAAACGAATTTATTTCTTCAGTAATGGCAAGAGACAGATTTTTATTGCTACTTAAATGCTGGCATGTCAGTGATGTAAGTAATGAAGACCAAACTGACAAACTATATAAAATTAGAAATATGTTCACAAAGATTACAGAAAACTTTCGACGTATTGCAAATCCAGGAAAGTATGTGGTAATCGATGAAACCATGATACCATGGAGAGGAAGACTAGGTTTTCGCCAATACATAAAAAACAAATCACACCGGTACGGCGTAAAGCTTTATAAGCTTTGCACTCCCGAAGGTTATACTTCTGAGTTAGAGGTTTATACAGGGAAAAAAAATCAGAAAAAAGAATTAGAACACAGTAAAAAAGTAGATTGATGACAAATCTGACAGAAATGGGTAGAATCGTAATAGTAGACAATTACTACACTTCGTTGGGCCTGGCAGAAGATCTTCTATCACAAAAAACATTTTTATGTGGAACACTTAATAAAATACGGAAATATCTGCCAAAGCAAGTTACTAGTTACAAATTGCAGAAAGGCGAAATTATTGGAAAAATGAACAAAAAGGGCGTAAAGGTAATGAAATGGATGGATAAACGGAATGTTTTGATGTTGACTACGTGCAAAGATCACGATGATAACCTGATAGATACTGGAAAAAAGAAGAGAGGAACCGACGAATGCATAAAAAAACCGGGATGTGTTTTGCTGTACAATAAAACAAAAAAAGGCATTGACTTTTCTGACCAGATGTCTTCTTATTATACAACTTTGAAGAGAGGAATCAAATGGTGGAGAAAAGTTGTAATGGAGCTAATATTTGGTACGGCGCTAATTAATGCCTGGATTGTGTTTAATTCAATCCAAACTGATGGAAAAAAGTTACCAAAAAGACTCTTTGTGGAGAAACTTATAGAATCTTTAATAAAAAAGGAAATCGATGAGACCCCAGGTAATGTAATGCTTAGATATATTTCTTGACAGTCAACGTGTTGAAGCTTTCATAAACTAAGCTTGACATTTGGTCATTATTAAGTTATTTATTATTGTTTCCCTTTAATTATTCTGAATTTAAGCTACCTTACCTACCTACTCTTTCAACATTTTAAGTATAAAACAAACACATTCATTTGATGCAGTTATACCTACATTATCATTGTTATTCTCATCTACGATCTAACCTAAGTAACAATGTCAGTTTTATTACGTTATCTTTACATTTTTGTTATTTTTCAGCACCTGAAAGCGCACGCCATTGCCTCGAAAAGGGTGAAAAAAGGAGAAGATGTGTTGGTTGTTACCAAAAACTACGCACATTTTTACCATCTCGTGAAGCTGATAAAAAATCCAAAAAGATTTTGACTCAGTGCACTCAGTGCAAAAAATCTTATTGTCTACCCTGTTTCAATGAAAAACACTCATAAATAAGTACAACATATATATTGAGATTTTTATAAAAAAAGTATATTGATACTGATTTTTTAATGTTAATTCAAGTTCTAATAAGTGTATTTTTAAAGCCCGAGGCAGAATAAATAGGACAGTTTCTTTTCTACTTCTGGTTGCCTTTTTTTTCTATTCTGTGAACCGCATTAAGATTTTCATATACAAATAGAAAGATAAACCTTATGCATAAACCGTAATCCATTATTTTCCAATAATAAGTCTGTAATAGGTGCCTCTTAATGGTATAGAATGGAACGCTTCGTGCGCGAGTCCGACTCGCACTTGGCCGGTTTTTTTTTCTTTATGGCGCCTTCAAGCACAATTTAGATTATTTAAAAAAAAATGTATCCTTTGATAGCTTTGTGTTGTTTTGCCAGGTTTTGCCCTTAAAACGATCTAATGAGATATAATTGATCAAAATCGGTCAAGTCGTTGCGTAGTTAAGACAGTTTAAAAACGTCGATATTATTTTTCCCATCACTAATCATAGAGGTGTATAAGATCCCATATTTTGTTTTGCTAATAATTCCTAAACTAGCCATCAGATCCCGGGGCGACGGTGGATTAGGGTTCATCAATTCACTGTCTATATCAATAAGGACCAAAATTCTCATTTATCTTTGATTTCGCGCCAGAAAATGGATTTTAGTCTGTAAAAGGAGGTGGGGTCTAATAGACCGCGTGTCGCCCTAACGTCTGGTCACGGTACGGGCCGATTATACCTCGTGCCGCAGGAACGGAAAGTATGCAAAAATTGGTGCCGCAGCTAACGTGTTAAGCAATTTTCTTTATTAATCAATTTACTATAATCCTTAAATTGAATTTTACTAATGCTTTCTATCTTTTTACAGAACCCTCAACCTGCTGAACAACCACTTCCAACTACCCCTACAATAGATAGATAGATAGATAGATAGATAGATAGATAACATTTTTATTTGCACACTGAAACACACAAAATACAGAAACTTAAAATACTTCTAATAATAAAACAGAACTTATATATATTAGAGCTCACAAATTAACCGAAGCCCCATCCCCCGCTCCGTTGTTCGGCGTGTGTTGCAGTGATGCAAACGGGCAACAACTCAGTGTTGGACTTGCTCAGAGAGCAAAACACTGATTTTCAGTTATTGCCTTTGAGTAGGTGCTGGGCGCATCCAAACGCCACAGACGTGTCAGCCAAGATACCACATATTTGAAAGACATTATAGTTAATAGGAATACATATTACAGTAATTCAGCTACAAAATCAACCCTTATATTATTGCTACCAAATACAAATAATATATATAAAAAATAAATTCCGAATACATAGTCACCATTACCTAAGCGATTGCACCGAACCGTTTTTTTGATAATCTAACAAAAACAGCTTTAATTGTTTCTTAAAATTTGGTCTTGATGTTAGAAATCTTATTGGAGGTGGAATGTTATTCCAACATTTGGTCGCTTGGTAACGGAAGCTACCCGTAAAAGTGACAGTTTTGTGCTTGTATACCGCCAGTGGCGGACGTGTCGATCGAAGAACACCAGCCCCATACTTTGTAGTGCAGAACTAACTTTTTGTATAAATATTCTGGATTTTTAAATTTGACGAGATCAAACATGAGAGTTGCTAAATGAAAGTGTCTGCGTGAAACCATATTAAGCAGGGATGCTTTATCTAAATAGGGTGAAATTTGAGTACGTGGTGGTACATCGTAACAAAACCGACAACACGCATTTTGTATACGTTGTAACTACAAATTACCTAAATTTTTCTTCCCCTATTTCCTTTAATGAAATATATATTCCCCCCGACGAAGAAAGCTATGATCCTCTTGATGGCTTTAATTTACATCCATCACCTTCTCATCCCACTTAACCTTCAAAAATCTTTTCTTATGATTTTCTTTATGACTTAACACACAACATCCCTTTTACTCCACATTGTAAGTATTATTTCACTCTATCCCTTTTATCCTTCCTACTTCACATTAACCCTAAAACTATGTAATGATCTGTTTGTAATAATTCCCTTGTTCTCCTTACAGTTGGTGTTCAACTATCTTCCACTTTCAAGAAATAATATTCTAAACTCAACTGTCCGCGGTTCGTGTTTACAGTGAACAATCTACTTTCCAAATTCCTACGTTCGATCCTATTCAAATTTATTCCCGTTATCACATTTGAAATTCCTAACTCCCCTTCTCTACATTCATTCACGTCCTCTACTATTTTCACAGCAACCTCTTGTTCTTCAAACTCGATATGGTAACTCTCTCCTTGATGTTTAAACCACACCCCCCTCTTATTTTTCTCCAAAAAAATTCTCACTTCATTATCTTTCATCCAATCAAACCCTAATATCATAGACCTCGTTAATCCCGGTATTACTACAAACCTAGTATCTATTGTTATTTGACCCAATGATAACGGAATCATGGCCACTATTTTAGCTTCCGTACTCTTTTGCCCTACAGCTGCCCTAATACATATTGGCTTTATAGGTATATATGGTAAATCTGGCGTTTCGCAAATTAAATTTTGCCAAAATTCTTCCGAGATACACGTCAAATCACTACCAGTATCTAATAAACATATTACTTCTTGATTTCTCACTCGTAATTTTAATTCTGACCTATAATAAGTAAAATTGCATTCTTCTTCTTCTTCAAACACTGAAGTAACATTACTAATAACCTTGTCTTCTAATAACCTCTTCTCCGCTTTTAATTTTAGCAAACCTACAATTTTCTCTAACACAAACATCTCTCGGGGAACGTTACTATAATTTCCTAACCCTTCATATTTTTCCCTGTTCATTAATTTATCTATCAATGGAATTTGTAATCCTAAACCATTTAACCCTAACACCTGACCGGGTTTCCAGCCCATTTTCCTCATAATGTTTAAAATTTTACCCCCTGAATTTGAGACTGAATCGGGAGCAACATCTTCAGTCCCTTCTAGTTTAACGCTGGCTCATAACACGAAGAACCTTCTACTCCCACGTCTTCAATTAACTGAACTGCAGAAGACTGCCTCTGTGTCGCCCTCTGATTATTCACTGGTCTTTTCCAAACAGGAAAATTCTTCCTTACATCCGTCCATTTCTTCTCTGAAGATTTACTAACTTTCTCAGGTAAAGTATAAACATGTAACTTTTGCTTATTTATACTTTCCATACTACGCAAAAATTCCGCTGTATCAATTATTGTGTATATCTTTGACATTGACCATACTTGTTGTACGTTTTTCGGATAATGACGAATTAAATCGGCTATTAACTGTTTTTCTGGTATAGGATAGCTTAACATTTGTGCTTTCCCTACTAGTTGTAAAAAATAATTTTGCATCGAAGAGTTGACATTTTTATCCCAACAACCTTGGACTATGTCCCTTCTTACTTCGCTCTGAATGTTGTCCCCCCAATATGTAGCAAAAAAGTCCAACTTGAAATCATCTATATTACTCCATCTATTCTTATAAACACTAGCCTACATTCTAACATCCCCATACAAACATTCTAATATCAAATCGACCTCTCTTTCGTTACTATTTTCCTTCCTTAAATATGACTCTAGATCTTCTATAAATGTAATAGGGTGTTCCATCTCTTTGTTGCTAAATTTAGGTTTTTCCATGTTAATATTTTTAATGTTGTATATATATTGATTTGGCGCTTTCCCTACCGGAGTAATAGCCATCAACGGACTCCCAACAGATTTCAAACTATCATATACTACATTACCCTCCAATTGAGACCCATCTGTCACTATTAACCCAGGCTCCACAACTCCCTCTAATCCTTCTCTTTCATTAGGCTCAGGAACAATAGACTCTTTCACTCGTGATTGCATTTTTTCTATCTCCCCACTCAATCTATCCACTTTTGTAGTTAACATTCCCACAGTTCCTCTTATTAATTTTAACAACACTCTATGCTCACTTCCTATATTTTGGCCTCCTATCCCTCCCTTTACTCGCTTAACTATTCTTTTTGGTTTTCTTAGTATTTTCGGAGTACTAGGTACCTCTTCCTCTACTCCTACAGCAATATGTGAACTTGTCTCCATTCTATCTTCTTCATACCGTACTGGGTGCCTACGTTTTCTTTGCGAACGTCTTTCTTCCATCTTTTCCCTTCACTAACTTTCACTACACTGATATATATGTATTTATATAATTATTTACTTATTACTTCCAGGACAACTATATTGTAAGAGAAAATATGAAAAATTATTTCCAATTCCAATAAGAAGATTAGGTTATAGATTAATTTTAAGTCGTATGTAAAAATGTAATTATTATTCCTAAGTTTAATTATTGATTTAAACCGTTTGTATATATTTAGTCATAAGGTAAGTTAATTAGTAATGTAAGAAAAAAAAAATCATTTAACTTTATCGCCTAATTTATTCTTTTAAATCTATTAATATTATGTAATGACTAACTCTTGTACTTCCTAATTCTCATTAGTCAATTGCCAGCATATTTATACTACTAACTGTATTAAAGTGTGCTTTTCAATATTAAAAATATGCATAAATTAATTTATTCATCAAAGGTTTTATTTCCCAAACGAACCCTAATTAATATGACAACAGTCATATACTACCCAACAATCATCTAGCTATAATAGACTATTAACTTCAAACAAAATTTGCTTTTCACTTTAGTAATCTCATTACATATTTGTTTTATATTTCCTTCCAATAGGAACTAATTGCTATCTCAAAATTCCTATACACTACAACTTTTCTTAATATACCCATATTTAATCTCATTATTTCTTTTAAGCTTACTGTAAGTTAAATAGAAATTAATAAAACCGAATTAAGTGTCATAATAAATTTTAATTAATAATAATAATAATGAATATACTCAGGAAAAGTCTATAATAAAACTCTATTAAAAAAACCGGACAAGTGCGAGTCCTACTCGCCCACCGAGGGTTCCGTAGTATCATTATTAAAGGAGACAATTTTTTTTTGTATGGAGCTTGGGCCCCTACCCAATATTAATGTATACGAATGAAACTTACGTCATTTTGTTCCTTAAACTTCATAGATTACAGTGGTATTCTTATCTTTAAGTTATTTAACCGGATTTACGTGAAATACGAAATTAAAATATTTGAGGTTATGTACCTAATCTAAATAAAAAATGACGAAATAAGTCTGTACTTGGGTTCAAGTACTATTATTTTTATCTTCATTTTCAGTGCCAAAGCCAACGTAACTTGTGCGTGGTGCCTTACAGATAATCAAACGAGGCTTTGGCGAAGTAGACAGGTCATATCGAGCCCGACTGGGAAAAAAACCTTCCTTCACATAATACCGCCCGCAGCCAAATTACAATACACTTGAGAATGGCTTGTTTCTGCACGTGAGGAAGATGCTGCATTAGCAGCGACAGTGCCAGCGCGCGGGCGATACTGCTTATATTGCACACTATGGGCTACGGTAATCGCTTTTCATCAAACGGGCCGTATACTTGCTTAGCACCCGACATAGTAAAAATATATAGGTGTAAACATGCTGCATTAGCAGCGGCAGTGCCAGCACGCGGGCGATACTGCATAAATTGCATGGTATGCTATGGGCTACGGTAATCGCTTTTCATCAAACGGGCCGTATACTTGCTTAGCACTCAACGTAGTGTACATATTCTTTGTTTGTGCGTTAGAATTATTAGCAAAATAAGAGGGGTAGATAAATACAGCTAAGACCTGATCAAGCCCGTTGATGTTTTTACCATTCTTATGCTACACATAGTAGGAACTATAGTTAAACTGCAGTGTCAAGCTTGATGAGGTCTTAGTGTACTATGCTGGAGATTAGGGCCAGGAAAAATACATGATTTATCATTTATATAAACATTTAATCCTCATCATTAACATCATTAAAATATCTCTTATTATTAAAACATCATCTAAAAAAGATGCAGGTGGTTCAACACTATCCTGATGCCGTGCCCAACTCAAAAACCACACTGTACACATCACATGTGCACAGCACCCAACAGTACGTCTGCCTACTAAACAGTTGCAGCAGTATTCATCTAGAACCGCAAGAGTATTGGCAACAGGTGGATCTGTATTAATTTTTACATAAGTATTTTTTCTACTTGTGTGCCGTGATTGTATCCTACCCCGAACGAGTTAGTAATTTGGCTCAAGTTCAATAGGGTCTCCATATACTTCAATTTTGTATTCGCCACTGGAGGCGCTGGCATGGGAGGTGGTGGGGGGATGTTAATTATATTGTCAACAACTAATGGAGGCTCTTCCACATCTCTTCTATAATCTTGTTGTTCTTGTCTTTGTACTGTTTGGATAGCTTTCAACCAGCAAGCCATGCACACTCGTTCCAAATGTTGAACCTAGAATATACAAAAGAAATAAATTATAATAATCTCCTCGGCTTCCACCACCACATCATCCCATATTCATTCCACTGCCAGGATACGGGTCACCCTTTCAATCGAAGCGGTATAAGAGCATACCCCACCACACTACTCAACTTCAGGTTGGCGGAGGCCAGTGTTTTCAAGCCACCCAAAGGCCACTGACTTGGCTTGACGACTGTCATCTAATGAAAACAGCCTGAACAGACGGCTTAACGTGCCCTCCAAAACACGGAGAAACTCGAGACAAACAAACCCATCCAAAGACAGGCTACGGTTGACGTTGCTTTACTAGTCTTTGATTAGAGTGACACGTATAGCGATGACATCAAGCTCCTCTAAAATATAGCCTTAAGTCACTGAGTGATAACGTAGCTTTTACTGATGAAAGAATTTTTT
Organism: Hypsopygia costalis; assembly: GCA_937001555.2. Lineage (NCBI taxonomy): Eukaryota > Metazoa > Arthropoda > Insecta > Lepidoptera > Pyralidae > Hypsopygia > Hypsopygia costalis. The sequence goes on from OW443355.2 coordinate 7,001,634, forward strand.
AAATCAAATTAATAGTTTCAAAGATTACCTCCTATATCCAAACTCAAACATTATAATATTAGGTTAAAAGGTTTTTGTTATAAAAACAATCATTTAGTTATCTTTTGTCACATACATGGTCCAAATATAACTTATATTTTATTACCTGATGTGCCTGGTGTCAAGGTGTCCACACCAAAATAATACTCCTTTCTGCAGTCATTTGGCACAGCATGTGTTTGACGAGCTCTTAATATTGAACAGCCACAAGGAATGCAAATATTTGTTATATCCAAATCTTCTAATTGAACGACCAGTTTGCTCACACTCTTGCAATATCAAATGACAATTTCCACAAATTGAATCTTGTGGAATCAACTGAAAAATAAAAAGTGAACATGTTAAGGTGCTATTACGACATTAATCGTGCATTCCTTTAGTTAGGTACCTACATAATTATTACATACATTGCGATATCTTATGCCAAAAAGGAGACACTCACCTCACGAGCTATCCATGAACTTGTAAGTTGACGAATATTCGCAGATATTTCAGACAACAATTGTTTTCGTATATTGCGTTGCAATCTTACGGCACAATTAACGCATCGGTTATGTGCATTCGCAGCAATCATTGCAGATGCCATATTTTGAGAATATTCAAAACTAAGTTCACTCTGCACGAAATGTCCAGTAAAATATAACTTGACGATTACTCGATGTTGAAGTAATCTGAATGTGGAAAGAATACCAAAATCGCATCTCAACGCTACAGAAAAACCAAAAAACACTTTTACGGAAGAAGACACAGTTACAAACGCAACGGATTTATTTAGTGTACGTGTACGTAAAAAAGGTACGATGATTATGATGCCATGACATCGGTATCAGTGTTACCAGAACTGATTTTCATAATCGATTATCATTTATCGATTTATATTTCAAAATCAAGTGCATTGATATTTATGATGTAATTATGTTATACCACATTTAAACATATTAATCACTTTTACATGTAGATAAATCATATAGTAAATGTACACCTTAGCTTTTATTTATTATTAAAACCCTACCGTGAAATATTTCATGGATAGTCTCGAGCCCATTTTAACATTACACGACGGCGCGTAAGTTAGTCATGGTTTGTCTCAGTGAATGTTCAATTAAAATTATAATGTTAATCAACGAAAACATCTGGACCTGTGCCTAAAACTTAGCTGATTGATGTCAATTTGACATTGACGAGCTCTTGTCATTATGAATGTTGAGAATGTTCACATCCGCATTCTCAATTGGGGAGCTTCCACATCGATTTGGTTAACTGCATCCATATCCGCAATAATGTCCATGTTCATGCGGATGTAGATGTAGCATAGGCAAGCCAAGTACATTCAAGTTTAAGTTTGGCCAAGTTGGACAAAGATGAGCCAAGTCGGTCTATTTTTATGCACGTGCCTTGGAGAGAACGTGTCGAGTCAACTAGTAATCTAGTTATAGTAGTAAACTCGTAATCGTAGTATTAAAAAATATATATTATTATTAGATATATTGTACTAGTAAAGTTTCTTTAAAAAAAATCTTTAAATCCGCATCTGCATCTGCGGATGTGAGCCTTCAAAAATCTTCATCCACAACATCCCTACTCTCAATCTGACGTGGTCTGTTAAAACGCGCGTCAATGTCATATTCGCTTTAAACTATCCGGATCTTAAACTTCCCGCGTCCTACTGCAATCATCATATCTAGATGATTTTATTTCACATTCGGAACAACCCATATTAAGGATAGGTAAGTCTTTCTCCCATGATGGGATTATCCTTGGCTTGGATAATCCCATCATGGGAGAAAGACTTACCACTCTAAACGTAACACTTTCTGGCTATGGGATTTACTGTCAAATGGTTTGGATGTCAATTCTACATTTTGAGTAGATAATTCATTTTGAACAATATGCCGTTAAATAATAATCACAACTTATCCCAGGATGGAACGAACACGACTATCTCACTTGGTGGTAGCCACGTTCGTTGGTTGATGCTGTACATAATTATTACTTCGATTTTCTTTTTTTGTCTTTTAAACCAACTTCATAATCGATTATCGATTTTTAACATTATTCGATTAATGTCATTTCGGTCCTAATCTGCATTGCGCGACATTAGTGAATGGCAACACTCTTCCAAGTTGCACCAAAGAATCTGCGTTCCATTTCACGGCCGGTGGTAAAGGTTTAATGTTTGCAGAATATATCAAAAGACTTTAATTGTAATCTCTGGTTAATTCTATAACAAGTAACTTCAAAAAAAGATCTTCTAAATTCCCTGCAACTGAGAAGGTGTAGCATAGGTGGTTTCATTTCAAAATAATAACAATATTCTAAGCTCGACGTTACACATCCTATTTACAGAAATGGAACGCGTAATAATGGTCGGATAAATCGGAAAACGAGATAAACCAAATCATTACTTTTTAAATAATTGAATAGAAATCGGTTAGACTTTATGTTTGTTAATGGTCTGTCGTCATAATAAAACGAATACTTTTTTTTGTATATAATGCGATAGATATACGCTCGAATTTTGTGGGCCCAAAAAAAATTGTCTCCTTTGATATTTTTCATTATAAATAAGAAATAATGCGTCGAAAAAAATAAATAAAATATATTTTGCAATGTGTACATCAAGCCCTTTCATATGATACCCCATTTGAACTAGTAGTTTCAATTTGAAATTTCGACACCCTATAAAAAATATAGACCCCCTATTTTTTTAGATCTATTTACAAATGTATAGTTTTGAGATTTATTCCTGTACTTGTAGTCTATAACGATGTTACTTGCCAAATTTCATAGTTCTAGGTCAACGGGAAGTACCCTATAGGTTTTGATTCCTTTGAGTGTGTCGAAATATGCGTTTTTTGCTGAATAAACGGCCGTAACTTTTTTCTACGTAAACTTAGCAGTTTGATTTTTTTTTAACTTCATGGGACCGTAGACCTGTGTATACAGTTCAAATTTCAGCTTGATACCTCCACGCATTCTCGACATAGAAATGTTTGACAGACAGACAGACAGACAGACAGACAGACAGACAGACAGACAGACAGACAGACAGACAGACAGACAGACAGACAGACGGACAACAAAGTGATCTTATAAGGGTTCCGTTTTTCCTTTTGAGGTTCGGAACCCTAAAAAAGACCTATATTGACAGAGTTTCTTTCGGCATTTCTTCTCGTCAATGGTCATTCCGAAATGCTGGTAGATAAAAAAATATACCTAATTGTAAAAGACGTGTCTAAGTGCCCGCGAGGGCCCACAGAATAAAGAATTTTGACTTTGACTTTGACTTTGACAGTAGTAGTGATGAAGAAAGTGACCACGTTGAAGATTCCTTCGAAGATTTACAGCCACTTGACGTTGTATATATTGATCATAATAATTTAAAAAAAATGAGAATTAATATTTTAATGAATATACAAAGGGGAAATAAACGAGGGGGACGTGGACGGGCGCCAGTTGACATTCATCGGCCTGGGAGGCACCAATGTGTTCAGTCAGGGCACGTTACAACTCACCACTATGGGATCAACGGTTGTCACTAGTACTGACGCAACCGATACGAGAGGCGGCAGGGTGAATTCACGTTTCACTAATAGAATTTGGCGTTACTCGACAGATTCGCCACTTCTACAATCAACACTGGCAGGCGTACCATGGAGCACCCCAGCTGCGGACGACGTCCCCCGGGATCTGCAGTTGGTGGAGGAGGTTGACAATGGGTGGCGCGTAGCGATCGTCTCACCCAGATCAACACCGTGAAATGGAGCCGATCATCAGCCAGCCAATGGGGCCGCTACTACAGGGGGCTCACTCTAATGCTTAGCCCAGACGCCTCCCTCGTGTGGAAGAGAGTTGGCTCGATAAGACGTGCTCCACTAAGAATATCTGCTGGGAGACAATCGACGACATCGTGGCGTGGACTTGCAACAGATTCTGTCCACAGAAGTGGTCAGGGCGGCGGCAGGCGTTCAGTAGATTCATTGGTTGCCGGAGGGCTTCCAGGGGCCGGACTACGGTATAGAGATAGATAATGGCGAGACAGTACAACATGGCGACGACACTTATTATCATTCTTCTGCCACGACATACTCAGATAAAGTCTTCATATCGAAGGAGGACGCCGACGAATTTCCGGCGGCCACGTTCGGCCTCTGGCCGAATGCAGTCGAATTGGCAACTAGACTGGGCGTTGCGCTCTACACCCACCACCGAGTCATGCCGCTGGACGACCCCAGCGCTGGAATGGGCCTGGCGATAGACGAGCTAGAACAAGCCCTACTCAGGAGGCGCGCTTTTGAAAGTTAAACGGGTAAATGGCCTAGGTGATCAGATCGTCCAGCCGGAACTGATGGGTGAAGCAACTGGGTTCTGGAATGTGCTTGTAGGGAGTCAGGGTAAGGACTTTGATTCAGCGAGTATCCCATAAGTTTTTCTTTGGTTTTAGATAAATTAGATATGTTTTTAGATTAGTTTTAGTTTAATGTACTTTATTTATATGTTAAAATTTAATTTAATTAAATTGTTTTAATATGAGCTATATCTTTTTTCTTCGCAGTATTTTAAATAGTTATACAAAGGAAATTATAATAATATGAGTTTTTTTTTAACGCATTTATCCATACTAATAAGCAGGGTTCGTACTATAAAAGCCATGCAGCGCTTAACATACGGACGACATAGTCTGTTTCGATTTTTAACCATACTTCAATAAAAATAAGTAACTTAATAAACTTACCTAAAATACTATAATATGGTGTTCATTACAGAATTAATTTAAAGTAGTTAACTTCAGCCCAGCTAAGACTGAGCATTTTAAATGTCTTAATTAGGATATGTAAAAATTCCCTTGAAGTAAGGAGATTTTCCCTAATTGGCAACCCAAAATGTCACAGCAACGCCCTGCCTCAAACGACACTCACGTTCATTTATAATTTATCTTTGTGACACTGTAGGTAATGTAGGTTACAATTCTGAAGTGTAAGTTTAAATGAAGTTTCTCTTTAAATATCACTTCGCAAAGCCTCTTTTGACTTAATCTAACTTTACATATCTCACATTCACAAGGTTTCTCCTCAGTGTGAATTCTGAAGTGTAAAAAAATAAATTTCTTTTTAAATTATCACTTCGCAAAGCCTCTTTTGACTAAATCTAACTTTACATATCTCACATTCACAAGGTTTCTCCTCAGTGTGAATTCTGAAGTGTAAAAAATGAAATTTCTTTTTAAATATCACTTCGCTAAGCCTCTTTTAACTAAATCTAACTTTACATATCTCACATTCACAAGGTATCTCCTCAGTGTGAATTCTGAAGTGTAAATAATGAAATTTCTTTTTAAATATCACTTCGCAAAGCCTCTTTTGACTAAATCTAACTTTACATATCTCACATTCACAAGGTTTCTCCTCAGTGTGAATTCTGAAGTGTAAAAAATTAAATTTCTTTTTAAATTATCACTTCGCAAAGCCTCTTTTGACTAAATCTAACTTTACATATCTCACATTCACAAGGTTTCTCCTCAGCGTGAATTCTGAAGTGTAGAAAATGAAATTTCTTTTTAAATATGACTTCGCAAAGCCTTTTTTCATTAAATCTAACTTTACATATCTCACATTCACTAGGTTTCTCCTCAGTGTGAATTCTGAAGTGTAAAAAATTTCATTTCTTTTTAAATATCACTTCGCAAAGCCTCTTTTGACTAAATCTAACTTTACATATCTCACATTCACAAAATTTCTCCAGTGTGAATTCTGAAATATAAATTTAAATGAAATTTCTGAAAATAATAGCTACTGTAAATATTCACAAAAAAAGATACAAATTCTAGCGCATTTGCAAATAGAGTGTGCACTATTTAGTATATAGAACAACAATAACATTTAGACACGAGCTGCGGCACGAACGAAATTTTGCAAGGGTATGTACAGCCTAAACATAATGCAGCAAAGTCGTCAGCTTTCATCGTTTGCTTCGAGACATACGCCGTGTATATCCCGGTCTGAATAAAAATATAATTGTGTCTTTAAATACCCTGACTAAATCTAACTTTACATATCTCACATTCACAGTTTCTCATGAAGTATAAACTTGAGAGTATACTTGGTCGAAAACAACACTTTTTTTTTGCTCAAGGTAGCTGCTGCTGTAAAAATCAGAAATATAAGAAACAACAATTTAGAACCTATAAGACTAACTTTAGTTAATGAAAACGCTATAGTTATTAGCAACTATATGGTTATTGGCTAATTCAATTGTGACGTTTTAAAAATAACAATACCCTAGATCAGGGGTTTCCAAAGTGTGCGCCGCGGCGCCCTGGTACGCCGTAGAAAATAAAGACCCCGGTGCCGTGAGTTGATCCTCCTATCATTATCAGAGACCACAAATATTCGCGTTCACGTTCAAGTCTGTTATAATAAAAAAAAACTCAATTTCATATGTTTTAATTTTTGTTCCTATCTGCCTAACAACTACTAATATTGTAGGTACATTTCTTTCGACTGTATCTTTTGTCAAATAGCTAGCTAACTAAGGCCCCACGCCGTAACAAAATACTTATGACAGACTATTAGTAACTGCGCCGCGGTCTAAAAAGATTGGAACCGCCCTAAATAAATTTGATTTTAATGTTAAAAAACTAGCAATACCTTTTTTTTAATTATCTTTGAAAAAGTTTCACTATCTCACAAAAGTCCATTAAGTAAGATTCCTTCTTTACCGATGTGTGATTTTTTGGAGTCACTAAAGCTTTTTGGAGTCTGAAGCGCGACATAAAGAAATGGTTTCTTGAAATAAACAATTATTAGACAAGTGAAAACCTGTTAAAGGTAATTCAGGACCCACTACGTGTTTTAACTCCGACAAGACAGGATTTGTCCTGCACGGAGAATACTTCGAAAAGTAATTGTTGGATTTAAAATCGACTCAGGAATCTAATCGATTGTTAGTTAGGGCGTAATCGAGCTTGTTGGTTGGCAACACTCGTTTCGCCGGTGCGCGCCTTCAGGTGGCGCGCGCGAGCAGTCTCTAATGGTCTCTCATGTCGCCCGTAGTTCACTAGATGGACTCGCGAGGCTGACAAAATATTAATAACCTAAAAACATGGCGGCGCCCGGCGCGCTTCTTGGACGCCGGTTTTTTTTTGTTGCATGACGGCTTCCGGAAAAGCCTCGCAGCATATACGGGAATTCTCGCGACCTGGAGTTTCGCGTTGTGACTTCTAGAACCGCGCTGGACCGCGGACAGTCTGGTATACTGGTAGATTGTGCAAAGCCGGGACGCGTCGAAATTTTGGACAGTGTTAGCAATGAGTGATTGATCGCTGGGCGACCTCGGAACACTGAACTGTTCAACTGGTGAACGTATTCCTATTATTATTATATATATATATTCCTGTCCTTATTCCTGTCTGCGTGAGCCCGACTGGATTACGGTGAACCCGCGTCGGTAGTCGGGGTAAGTTTAGATTAAGTGTTAATTTAGGATTGAGTTGAGTAATGGTTGTTGGTGGCGGACGCAATTATTCAACAGTAATGATATTAAATGTTTTGTATTTATATATATATTTGTATTGTATTGTACAGGGTGGCCCAGAGAGAAATGCACTTTTGATTTCGCGCGTATTTCTAAACCACATGAGAGAGGGGCGCGGGACAAAGGAAGATACTTGTTTATGAGCAGCTGCTTCTAAGATTTTCGAAAGGAAGGGTAAAATTGAGATAGGTCTGTAATTGTTCAGCTGGGTAGGAGTGGGAATTTTAGGAACAGAAATAATAAAAGCTTTTAGCCAGAAAAGAGGAAAATTACCTTCTAGAAACGAGAAATTGACGATATGAGCAATGATAGGGAGGATTAAGTCCAAAATGCAAATAATCATATCCCTACTCACATCGTCGCAGCCAACTGCCTTGGACTTGATTGACTTTATTATTGTACGTATTTCATCCACTGATACTGGAGAAAAAGCAAAAGATTCGGTGTCAGGATGAGCCATGGAAGATATTTTAGCAATAGTACCTGATTTAAGTATAGGGTCAAAAGACGGAGAAGATACGAAGTAATTATTGAAGTCATTAGGAGAAAAAGTAACTTGCGGTTGAGAAGGACATTTACCCATACCTAGGGAGTGCAGAAACTTCCATATATTGGCTGAAGAAGTGTTAACGACATTTTTATGGAAATATTGCCGTTTAGCTGCTTACCATGTGGTTACAACTATTACGCGCAGTTTTGTATAAATTCCAATTTTCGTCAGACCTGTCATGCTTGAAGATTCGAAACGCGCGATCACGCTTTGTCATGGCCAAGCGAACATCCCTAGTAATCCAGGGTGCAGGAGGCCTCTTAACTTTAACCGCTTTTAATGGAGCATGAGCATCAAACAGTTTGAGCAATTTGTTATTAAGTTGTGAGACTTTCTCATGTACTGTCGACGCTGCAAAAACCGAGGATAAATCTAACTTAGATGCGTCTTCCTTTAATTTTGTGTGATCTATTCGCACGTAACACCGCATCCACACGATTGTGGGTTTAAGTTTCGGTGGTCTCAATTTATACTGGACTAATACTATCTTTTCAATAGACACTTCACAAAGTGACTACTAGATGGCACTGTACCTCGAACATGTTTTGGCTGGTCATTTTGCTGTAGTATATCAATAAGTGGAAAATTTATTTCAATTTTACAACACATAATTAATATAACATTTTGCCATAACAAAAGTGATAAAATATTAAAAAACAACCATTATTTTAGTTAATATCACAGCAGAACACTATAGTTTCCTTGACTAAACATTTTAAAAAGTATAACAGACAGTGACGTGATATGACACTTACAGATAAGTTCATGAATCAAATTGTATTGTTGTCTGTTGTCTCGTCACGTACCGTTAGCTTCGTTTGCTAACTTTTGTATCTAATTTATTAGAAGTAGCTAAGGAATTTGCAAAAATAATTGATAATAAGAAAACTGATGGAGTATCAGTGGAAGGAAAAAAGGCTGCTTGGAAAGAATTAGCTGCCAAGTATAATGCTATTATTGAGACAGGCCCTAGAACAGAGAAACAACTGCATGCCCTGTATGATAATTAAAAAAAAAATAGCAAGGAAAAACACAAACGATGATAAGGTATGTATGTTCAGACACTATTACCATTAATTCAACATCAACACAGTAGGTAGTTATTTCAAAATTAACATAACATTTATTTTCAGGTAGAGATGTATAAAACTGGAGGTGGTACATTTATACCAAAAACCACAGCAGTGGATGAGAAAGTAGTGGCTCTGCTAACTCCACAGTTCAAGCCTCTTCTAAATCCTTACGATTCATCTGCGGCATATTATGACACAGGTAAAGTTTTATGCAGTCTTTTTTTTACATGTTAAATGCAAGTTTGTTGGTGCGTCTCAGCTAATATAATAAACTTGACATAGAGATAACTTTAGTAGTGTATAATAAGTCAAGAGGTTAACTAACGGTGTGCATAGTAGCTTTGAAATTTAGTCGGGAACCCAAACTGACCTTACATAAAACTAGACTTGCACACCCTTTTTGGAGGGTAAGTGGTTCACCACCATCTTTAGAACCAAAGGCAACCGTTGTCGATTTACAAACAATTCTCTGGCAAAAGAGAGAGTAGTGTATTTGCCATGTGGGTTGCACAAAAATCCCGTTCTTAACACACAAATATTTCATTAAAATTAAAATTAAATACATTGTTCATTATAAAGCATTTAATTTATTTATTTTCAGACATTGAAATGATAACAATAAATGACTCTGCATGTGCTCAAAGGCAAGAACAGCCAGCCCAGCCAAGCTCACAGGGTGCCACATATGTAGCTCCCAGTATTCAACAATATGTTGTCGCCGAGGATGCAACACTAACAGCTTCTTGCGAGGAGGATGTCACGATCATAGCTCCAGTTGCTCAAGAAATTGATGACAGACTATATACAGGCACACGAGGAAGATCACCGCCACCAATAGAAACACCCATAAAAAGATCTCCAAGTTGTGGAAGATCAAACTTAACTGAAAATTAAAAAAAAGCTATAAGTTCAATTTCGACGGCTATACTGAAAAGAAAAGCTGGCAAACAAAATAATGAGGATGCTCTAACCTCCAAGAAATTAGAATTTTTAAATCTTCAAACTGAGCATGAGAGGATGAAAATGGAGAAAACAAGAGAAATCTTAACTGCAGAATTAGACATAAAATTATTGCAGGTGGAGAATTATAAATTAGATTTAGAAATTAAAAAAGAATGTTATAGATTAATTTAATTTTTGTTATAATTTACCTATTATATCTTTATATTATCTCTTAAATTCGTACCTGAAGATTTGTTCCACTATCAACCTCCGCAGTGAATTCCCTTCTGTTGATGACAGCAATGCATTTTCAAAGTCTATATCAGCTGTTATAAAGTCTTCGTCAATTCCTATATTATCATTCTCTTGACGAGCAATATTACGTAATACTGCTGTTGCCACTATCACAGCTAGGGTGCAGTCTAACTTAACCCGTAGTTTTTGAGAAAGACAGGCAAATCTACGTTTCCAGACACCAAATGTCCTCTCTATTGTATTTCGTGTCTTAATGTCTGCCTGATTACAGACAGCCTTGAAATTCGTTGTTATTTAAGCGAACTCATAGCAAAGAGCTATGGTATATTGTGCTGTCATGAGTTGATCCATGCCAGCGTACATCAATGTCTCTTATGAATAAATTTGCATCACAGACAGCTTGGCCTTTTCTATTTCTAATTAATTCATCACTTCTTAAATCCCAGTTATATCTAGAGCTACAGAGTCTGGATGGCCTAGATATGAGGTCTCGTTCTAATGTGTTGCTTCTGCATGGGGTACATGAGGAAGAAAATGAGAATTTAAGCACCACTGTTCTGCAAATCTGTTGTGATATGCTACAATTGCCAGATATAACAGCTCAAGCACTGGACTCCTGTATTCGTCTGGGACGCCTATCCGCCTCATCGGGTAAGCCACGTCCTGTAGTTATACGCTTCATTACCAATTCGACACGTAACCAGGTCTGGGCAGAGAAGAAACGACTCAAGGGTAGTGGCCATACTTTCTCTGAGTTCTTGACGAGTACTAGGCATGCAGTTGGTTTGTGGAGGCCCGCAAACTGTTAGGCGTGGAGCGCTCTTGGACCGATGGCAATGGCAAAGTTGTCGCTGTTGCACCGAATGGATCTCGGCACAAGATTGTTTCGATGGCGCAACTGCAGGGGATCGTGGATCAGTATGCGAAATCCAAGACAGAGTCTTTGTCGTCGACCGTTTCAACAAAACCAGTAGGGGATGGTCAGCATGAAGTGTCAGCATGTCCGCCTAATAGAGTTCGCAGCACCAGAACGGCTCAAAAACACATTTCGAAAAAGTGAGGTATCTATCCAGTTCGATGTTCCAAGATATTGTTTCTTTTCCATTGTTTTGAATTAATTGTTGCACATTATCTTATGTAATAATTTGGGCATTTATTTATACACGAGGTATTTGTATTTAGTTTCTCGGGTAGGATAATGGATGTATTGTTAAGGAAAAAACGAATTGACCGACTATAGAAAAATTATAAATATAACCTTGCTTGTCATCTCTAAAGTCTATGTGACAACTGACAAAGTAATACATCAATGTCATACGTATTCTTTCCATTGTTGGCGACTACTGTAAATGTCAATATTTAATAATGCGTTTAGTTACTGTTTATAGTTTTTGCTTTCTAGAGTTGCTTGCTAGCAAATAAATTATTTTCATTTGTTGTAATTAAAGGTAAATTTTATAATTTTAATGTTGTACGTGGCGCCATCTAGTGAAATTTAGACAACGCTGCGAACTGTCTATTACTGCCTTACTTTTTTTAGTCGTGTTTGTGGTAGATTAATTTTCCCATTCACTTGTATTGAAATTTGTGTGGTTAAAATAAAACAAATTGATAAATTCATTAAATTGATTATTTCAGATAACATGGAACGCACTCCTTCAACATCTTATGACACCGGTGGTCCTTCAAGATCTTACGTCACCCGTCCTGAAAATGATGAGCCTCTGGAAACACTACTTTCGTCAATGTTTTTACCAAGTCACATTGCGAAGCCTCATGGTAGTGTCTTAGAAGATACACAACACAACACGGCGACAATTTTATAGAACATGAAACCGAAGATTGTGATGGTCCTGAAGAAATTGTTCATGATGATGATCATGAATATTGATTTTTCATCGTCGCACATGTTTCAGGCTTTAAACACATTTTACATTATTTTGAGACTGGAAAGCATTCATTACGATAATCAATCGTGTTTACAATTTGCTGGGTTTCACATCCAGCTATCGGCTGTCAAACGAAAGTAGATCTATTTTTACTTTTGCTAGAATGCAGACCCTTGAGGCGCGCACTTGTTGATCGTCGTACGGCTCGAAGTTTTTTCTCGTTTGTAACTTTGGATAGTCAGTAATCATTTTTTATGGGATATTGGAATTTACTGGGAGGGAAAGACACGCGCGTTGGATAGGTGTCTTTTCTCTTGAAGGAAAATCATTTGGGAGATTTCAGTTTACGAATGGAATAATCTTGTTCAATTTCTTAATATTAATATATATTTTTTTATATGGAAGCTGCTCGTAGGGATTGACACGCGAGTTGGATGAATGTCTTTTCTCTTGAAGGAAAACCATTCGGGAGATTTCTGTTCCCGAATGGAATAATCTTGTTCAATTTCTTGATCATAATTTTAAAGTAGTTGATTTTTTTATCATGTTTATTAGCTGCCATGTTTTGTGATGGAAGGCCAGAAGTCTGGAGAATTCCGTTCGTGAATAGAGTAATTCGATTTCCGAATTTGGGTTGTGAGAATCGCTTCGATTAGTTTGGGGTAATGTGTGATTTGTCGAAGGTGGTCGCCAACAATTTTACGAAGGAGGCGTTGTCTCTTGATGACGGACACTGGACTCTCACGTATTGTCGATAGCCAAAGCGAACAGTTTTTTTTATTGAGAACGGGTATCGGTCGAGAAATAATGTTGTAATTACGACGGTATTCGTTGGTTTTCGAGAAGGTTCGATGGACATTTGGGTTTCGAAGCGACGACAATACCGGTCCACGCAAAAAGGTCGGCCTTTTTCTTCCTTGTGTCATCCCAGAAGTAACGACCGAAACCTGACCTCACCGTGCGTCGGCAGGCCACGCCGAAAACTTATGATTCCTAGGCGATTTGACCTCGGCAGTCGGCCGAAGGTCCTTCAGGAGCCTAACCCGGTAACTTCCACGCGTCTTCGTCGATAGTTTTGTTGGGGAGTAGACGACGTACACCCTGGCTTGGTTCGGCATGCACCCTGCCGGCCAGATTTTATATCATATCACTAAACTTGGACCGTTTTATAACTATATTCCTAGTGAGATAGTAATGAATCGCTTTCGTATAACTACGAGGGGAGGCCAATAAGTTCGCGGAATGGAGGGGTTGATGGGGATAAATTTACCCGTCCAGGTAGGCACTAGTTAAGCACCTCATTAAGAGTATATATACCAAGTTTGAACCTAATCGTGTCATTAACTTTTGAGTTATCGACCTGCAAACAACTAAATCGGGAAGAAGTCAGCCAGTATGGAGAAAATTGAACACCGTGCCGTTATTAAGTTTCTTACCAAGCAAGGAAAATCCGCTCAGACGATTTTTCAAGAGCTGTTAGCGGTTTACGCGGACTCTGCCCCTGGTAAAACCATGGTTTACAAGTGGCATGGTCTTTTCAAACAAGGAAGGGAGTCCATTGAAGACGACCCCCGCTCCGGACGGCCAATTGAGGCCACCACACCGGAAATCGTCGAAAAAGTAGAAAAACTTGTATTGGAAGATGCCCGACTGAAGAAGAAGCAACTTGCAGCAATGGTTGGAGTATCCGAATCAAGTATTTTAAATATCCTACATCATCATCTTGGGATGACTAAAGTCAGTGCAAGATGGGTTCCGAGAATGCTCACGCCACTTCAAAAACGCGAGCGTGTCGAGTGCTCTCACCAGTTTCTGGAGCTCTGTGGAGAGAGAAAGGAAGAAGTTATGGCCCGGATTGTTACTGGAGATGAAACCTGGGTTCACCACTATGAACCTGAGTCGAAGCAAGAGTCGATGCAGTGGCATAAAAAAGGCACACCTCCTCCAAAGAAGTTCAAAGTGTCACAATCGGCCGGAAAGATCATGGCGACTATCTTTTGGGATACAGAAGGTATTTTACTGATCGATTATAAAGAACGTGGTGCGACTATAACGGGACAGTACTACGCTTCTTTACTGGAAAGATTGAAAGAAGCCATTAAGAAAAAAAGAAGAGGAAAACTGTCAAAAGGTGTGCTCCTTTTGCACGACAATGCACCCGTCCACACGTGCCATGTTGCGACGGCTGCCATTCACCGATGCGGCTTTGAACAATTAAACCACCCACCATACAGTCCAGACTTGGCCCCCAGTGACTATTATTTATTTCCAAAAATGAAGAAAGAGCTGCGTGGAAAGAAATTTGACGACGATGATGAAGTCAAGTCGGCAATTTCGGCCTATTTTGACACCAAAGACAAATCATTTTTTTTCGATGGTATAAACAAGCTATTTGAGAGATCCGAAAAATGTATTAGGGTTAAAGGAGAATATATTGAAAAGGAAAAATAATTTGGTGTTTAATTTCAACCTCCTTCTCTCTCATTCCGCGAACTTATTGACCTCCCCTCGTATGTTACGGTATATAACTATATTACGGCTTTATCTATCTTACTGCGACATATATACTGATACAAAATTATATTAAATTTATCAATCTATTTATGTACAAAATATACTCTCTTACTCCTTTCACAACATTCACCAACGAGTATAGATATAATAACACTCTCTTACATGTGAGATATTAACTTCACAAAATCCATTGACCTCACTGATTTATATGTATTTTTTTTTAATTAACATAAAATTCTAATAATATCAAATAAATAGGAAACTAACTTTTGTGTAATGAAGTTAGAAAACTTATTAAATTAGATTGTGTAATAGTCTATGAGTACTAATGAGTAGTCTACTGTATAGTTTTTTTTTTCTTGTCTTATTGCTGTGGTCATCTATTATTAGGCTTTATGTATTGTAGAAATAATCTGTATCTTGTTTATGTGTTATGCTGTTGATGTCCCGAATAAAGAAAATAAAAATAAATATGAATGTCCTGTATACTTTTTGTAAAAACTATGTCTGTGTAGCGTTAAGGCTTGAGTCGATTTGGTTGCTCGCAAGTGTATTAAAAGAGCCAGGCTATTATAGAAAATGCTACATACTGATGTTCCATTATAGGTTATATTGGATGCTCCATTATGCATTATACTGGATGCTCCATTATGGGTTATACCAGTCCATCGGTATTTGCAGAAGAGGAAGAAAATATATTATG
This sequence comes from Hypsopygia costalis, assembly GCA_937001555.2. NCBI lineage: Eukaryota > Metazoa > Arthropoda > Insecta > Lepidoptera > Pyralidae > Hypsopygia > Hypsopygia costalis. Next base: position 7,017,132 of record OW443355.2, read on the forward strand.
CGAATATTAGTTGACATATGCAACATCCAATTATGGACTGAAAACAAAAGAAACAAGAAGTATGGCCTTTGTGTTAGCAAATAAATATAATAAAAGGAATCCTGGATCATGGAAGTAAATAAGTAGGCTCACGATAATAGAAGTGTGGCTCAAATTATGTCTTGTACTGGCTATCCTATGCCAATAGTAGATCAAATGAGAAGTGAGTTCAGTGTTGGAATGCAAAGGCTGGATCCACGAAGATTCATCATCAGGTTTTTGACTGATTTTAAAACGACTGATCTTGTGATTATGCCTAATTACTTACAAAAGATTTATTACTCTTGTTATGTTAATGTTCCCTGTTATTGTAGTTCCTACAATTATGTCAAATGGTAATTAAAGTATTTTTATGCAAATGAAATGCCGTGTTTAGTTTATAATTCATATAAAAGTAATTTAGTTTATCAAATATAATAATACGCATTATGATGATAATATCTGTTTGCGATCATTCGCATATAAAAACTATTTTATTACACAGTATGTTATTCTCTTCACGGTCCAGTTGCCGTCAAGCGAGCTCTCATTTTTCAGACATTTTTAATTAATTTTACATATTATATTTATTCAGCCAAAATATTTTCTCCACCATACAATAACGATCATACAACGCGCATCTTGTACGCGCATGCTACGACCATGAGTGAACGTCAAGTGCCGACTACCGTTGCGCATCGTTATGTCGTTATCCAACCCGCGCGTCAATCCTTACAAGTAGTTTTCGATATATCCCCTAAAAAAAAATTATGAATAGCCAAATTGAAAAAAACATCACACTTTATTACATGTTGATAAGATGTCTGTTTGTAATTTTGTGAAAGATGATTTAAATAAATCATCATCTTTGCAAGTGTCTCACTCCTGTGAGAATAATAGTGTGATTTCATTGCTACTGTCCTAGGTTATCTGTGAGATTCAACCGGCAATCGTGGTGTATGTAGGATGCTATTAGATATTGGTAGTCAGAAAAATTATATTACTGAGAAGTTGGCTAGTAAATTTTGTAGTGATGACTTTGACTGCACTGATTCTGTGATAGCTGGTGTAGGAGGTCACATTAGTAAAATAACCAAAGGGGTTAAATTATGCCTACGGTCTCGTTGTTCAGACTTCAAAGTTGAAGCTGATTTTGGCGTGTTGGATATTCTCACTGATTGTTTGCCGCACGCCACATTTCCTAAAAAAGGATTACATTGGCCTTCCTTCGTTTCGCTTGCTGACCCTGATTTCAACCACTCGAATGAAGTTGACGTCATCTTGGGAGCTAATATATTTAGCTTGTGTCTGCGGAATGGGAAATTAAATTTAGGTCAAGGACGCCCTCACCTGTTAAATACAGTATTTGGTTGGGTTTTTTGCGGTGACTTATCTGTCAAAATGACAGACGGTCTGCGATCAATTAAAGCAAACTGCTTTCATTTGTCAGAACTTCATGACGACATTATAAAATTTTGGCGTTTGGAAAATGTGTCTGACAAACCTGTTTTATCTTTTCAGGAGAAAGCCTGTGAGCGTTCTTTTGTCGAATCTGTGCATCGTGATGACAGTGGACGATACCAAGTCGATCTGCCTGTCAATCAAGATCTGCTAAATAAGTTGGGTAATTCTTATAATTTAGCTTTTCGACGATTTTTGTCTCTTGAAAATAAATTCAAGCATAATAGCGATTTTTATAAAAAATATAAATCATTCATTGATGATTTTATTAAACGAGGTCACGGCCACTGGGTAGACAATTTTCATCCCCATCAAGATGGTACCACTGAATTTTATATGCCACACCATGTGTTTCAAGGATTCATCTACCACCACTCAACTTCGTGTGGTGTGTGACGCCTCTGCGCCTTCCTCTACGGGCGTAAGTTTAAATGATGCTCTGCTTGTGGGACCGGTGGTTCAGCCTAAAATGTTCCATGTACTTCTAAGGTTTCGCACATTTATCGTTGCCTTTGTAAATACATTAAACAAATGTATCGACAGGTCGCTGTGTCAACAAAACATCAGCCCTTACAGAGAATCCTGCAATTTTCCAGGGTAATGTACGGAATGGCTCCTGCAAGCTTCTTGGCTACTCGAGCTTTGCTTCAGCTGGTCTATGATGAAGGTAATCGCTTTCCCTTTGCTGTTGATGTTCTTCTGCATGGCTGCTATGTTGATGATGTACTCTATGGCTCAAACGATGTGAATGGTGCTCTCGAAACTATTCGACAATTAGAAGCTTTATTGAAGTGTGGATTCAAATTCTGATGATGTGTTGCAAAGCTTGCCTGCTGATAAGCGTGAAAAATGCATGTTCTCTTTCAATAACAATGAAAGTTGTGCTCTCAAAACGCTTGGGATTAAATGGGATCCTGTTGCCGACGTTCTGCAGGTAGACGTTCCCAAAAATATGCTAAATGGCAATCATACAAAGCGCAATGTATTGTCTAACATCGCTAGGGTTTTTGACCCACTGGGCCTCATCGCTCCTGTTACAACTTATGCTAAATTAATTATGCAATCTATATGGAAAGAAAATATTGATTGGGATGTTGATATACCTAACGCAATATTGAATATTTGGATGAGCTTTTGTGAGAATATTTATTTACTTAATGCTGTTTCAGTGCCTCGCTGTATGGTGATGGATTCGATGAGTTTGGAGATTCACGGCTTTGCAGACAGTTCTACCAAGGCTTACGGTTGCGTTTTTTTTTTTTTTTTATACTATTTTTTTTTTTTTAATTTTTTTTATTGGTTGCGTTGTATATGCTCGTTGCTGTAAGAAAAATAATTATACAGTCCACTTAATTGCTGCGAAATCGAGAGTCGCCCCTCTGAAGCCAGTCACCTTGCCTAGATTGGTGCTCTGCGCTGCTGGTTTGCTTGCCAAGTTGATGGATAAAATTCTAAAGGTCATGCAGGTTAGTAGGGACAATGTATTTTATTGGACCGATTCTATGATCGCATTGTGTTGGATTAAAGGTGATCCTGCACGCTGGAACACATTTGTCTCTAACCGAGTCGTTGAAATACAAGATTTGTCACCGAAGCAACGTTGGTCTCATGTGAGGTCGTCTGACAATCCTGCTGATTTAGTTTCCCGAGGTTTGGAGCCGCAGAATCGTGTAGGTTGTAACCTTTGGTTTCATGGTCCATCCTGGTTGTCGCTGCCAAATACTGAGTGGGAGCCTTCCACTGGAGATTGCAATAGCAATGTTGACATTCCAGAACAGAGAACTGTGGCTAATAAAAAATACATATTTATTTTATGCACATTGTATTACATACTAATTGTGTATTTTAAGTGCATTGTTAGTTTTTACTATTCCCTGCATTTTCGGTACTTATGTAATTGTAGCTACAAACAAGTGAGCAAGTACCTATGATTTGTAACATGCAGTATAAACTGCATTTCATTTTTGTTTCTGGTTAGTAAACCTTGTGTATTTGTTTGTTATATTGAACAAACGTTATTTAAGTTAATTCATTGATAATTCAGTGTGGTTATGTGTATTTCAGTACTAAATTTAAGAAAGTACTTCTGTTATTAATGTAATGTTTGTTAGTTAGTTCATGTTTGGATTGATTAGTTTTCTTAATGTTATCATACACTCTTTGTATTTCTAATTTCATAAATTTCAAAATTCTTTATTTTAATAATAACCTAACGTAGGCTTGTTTCGCATAACTGTAACTTTATCAAAATTGTATAAGTTATCATTGAGTCAGTAAACTGATGTAAAATTATTTGTCTCATTGCATTATGCGTCTACATAAACTGTATATACATCCTAGGTGACTGATTGCTTTTAAATTTAGCTTTGTTTTCTTGCTTTGATTGTAATTTAAAATAAGTATGTAATTCATTTTCAGTTACTCTGTAACGCCCGGGTGTATGGACAGTTTTCTGTGTTATCGTCGCTCCCTCTGTCGACTGGTTGAGGTACTTTTCACTATTTGCAAGTAATCTGTCAATAATAGTACCCAATGTCGGCGCTAGGTGGCGCGATTATTAGACGATGCTGTTTATACAAGTTACTTTACCGATAATATTAACATTGTATGATTTGTATTGTCTTTCTTTCTTGAATAAATATGTCTGCCACCGACTAGACGTGTTTCAAGCAACCTTTTTTATTTCCAACTTCATAACCCCGAAAATCACTGCCATCATGTTATAGTTCGGCTTGCCTAGGCCGCTACACTTTGAGCATTTAAGTGAACAACATTAAAGTTTTTCGTATGAGGTGAGAAGGTCCAGCACAGCTTGTCAAAAAGAGGCGCATCGTTAGAGACATCATCATCACTATTACTATGAAAATTCTGATTTAGGTTCAGACAATGAGTATTTTTCTATGTCATCGTCTTCTGATAGTTATCAGAAAACGATGACATAGAAAAATACTCATTGTCTGAACCTAAATCAGAATTTTGTAACGGCATTAATATATATATATATATATATATACATATATATATATATATATATATATATATATATATATATATATATATATATATATGTATATATATATAGATATCCCTTTGGGCACATCAACAAATTACTACCTATATGGCACGTTGGAGCCACGAAGTGGATATCTATATGTATACGTCTATATCTAAAAACCTTAAGCCTTATCATGTATATTAGGCTTTAACACTATCAAGTGTTCGCCGTCAGCTATAAGACGAAATATGGCAAATAAATATTTAAATCTATTGGTAACAGTTTACACAGATAAAGTGAAAATAAATACAGTCCAAATGGGGAATGTGTTATAACAAATATTAACTTATTGCTTAATGCCATACTGTTACACAAAATAATAGTAAAAAAAAAATATAATTAAAGGTACAAATTGTGAAAAATAAAAATAACAACGAAAAACAATGTCACCGTTCACCAAACATTACAACTTATGCAACAAATATCAATGTAGTTATGTATCCTCAAATGTCTACAGTGCAAGTGAATAGTGCAAACTCAGCACTTTAGGGTGACATCATCCTGTATGCACTTTAAGCTAGGCATCTCATTCGTGTAGCGCATCTAAATCTGTGCACGCGTCTCTTGTAGTATTATACAATAAAATAAGTTTTATTTCAAATTTATTTCTTTTAAAAACTTAGTCCCGAGCTCCCTAAATATAGCTGGCGCAGCCGGGTCGGATTCGAAAATTCGGTGTCCTTCACGCGAATTGTAGACTCAAAATCGTCTCACTCGAAAGTGTGCAAGTGACCTTTCGAATCTGCCGAACCAAATAAATTTGCTAATTTTCGGGACAGTGAGTGACCTTCATCAGATCTGGAGAAATGGGTGCGGTGACTGGCCGGTGAGTAGAACTTTTCGCCTTCCATTCCTGCCTATTCTATCCTATTCGTTGCAGTAAGGATTAGACTTCTCCTTTTACGAAACGTAATCTGATTTAAAATAAGCGATATAACTAATATATTAATTAAATATTTCATGTGTTTCTTTTAATAAATAGATACATATTTAGAATAGATACTTATATATTTCATGTGCTTTTGAAATATATTATATAGGTAAACGATTAAATATTATAATAGTATATTACTAGTGTGCATTTGCTTACTTTATTGTTATTTAAAATGTCTCAAGCGGCGGAGATAAAAACTAAAACAGAAATAAATTTAATACCAAGGGAATTCGTTAGCATTATTCCCCCTTATGGTGGTGATAAGAGGTTATTAAATTTATTTCTACGAAAATGTGATTATGTAATTGCTAAATATAGAGGGAACGAGGAACAAAATCGCTATTTAATGCAAGTGATTACGAGCCGTCTCACAGACAATGCAGCTGCCGTTATCAGTGAGCGCGAGGACATAGAGACGTGGGCGGAGTTCAGGGAATTACTTATACAGCATTTCGGTGACCCTCGTAGCGAAGAATGTATTGCCATTGAATTAGAATCTTTAAAAATAAAATCGGGCGAATCATTTTTGGACTTTTGTAACCGAATACAGATTGTACGATCTCATTTAATTGCAAAAGTAAATTTAATTACGGATATTAATATGCGGTCTAATAAAATAATTATTTACAATAAAATAGCCTTGAATGTATTTTTATATAATCTGCCAGAAAATATGGTTAGGATAGTGAGATTAAAAGATCCACAAACTCTCGAGTCAGCACTTAGCGTTGTCCTCGAGGAAGTTAATTTCCATGAACAATATATTTTGAAAAATAAAGGCAATAACTTAGCTATGCCAAGACCACAAAATTTGGTGTTGCCATTTAAATCAAATCTACCTACCATTAACGCTACGCCTAATTTTGCACATGGGTTCAGATTACCAAGCCCACAAAATAATTTTAAGTTTGGTATCCCACCAAGTAAACAGGTTAAGGTGACACCGCAAAATAGTCAACTTTTGCCATTTGGGTATCGACCCCCAAATCATACAGCGCAACAATTTAATTATAGGCCGCAACAGCCAGTAGGTTACCGCCCACCACAATTAGGCTATAGACCGTTCGGCTTACAACAGCAACCCGCCATGTCCCCTCAACAATTTGGGCAACAACAGCAATTTAGGCTTCCTCAGCAGAATTTCACCCAGAAACCAAATTATACAGCTGATGTTTCTATGCGTACTGCCCCACCAGTAAAACATGGTTTCCAAGTCAATGAGACAGACTTAAATGATATGGAAGACTACGCGTTAGATTACACTCGTCAAGGTTATGAGGTAGATCCATATAATTGTGACTATGTACCTTACTATGTTGAAGACCCCTCTATAAGCACAGTTGGCATTAATTATCCACATCAAGAATCAGCATCCGCGGATTCGGTAGAGCCACACAATTCAACATGCGAATCAGATAACACCGATAATACACAACAGGTAGAAATTTTTTACATAAATGCCTCCCCAATAGTGGACAAATGATAGAATTAAATTGTGACTTAAAATTAAAATTACCTTATATTTATCTACCTGAAATTGACGCTAAATTTATGATAGATACTGGTAGCACGAGATCGTTCGTAAGCCCACAAAAAGCCTATAAATTCTTTCCATCACAAATTTACTACGAGCCTTTTGAGGTTGTTAGCACTCATACAAGGTCATCTCATGACCAAGTCGCTTATATACCTCTACTACCTACCTTTAAGAACAATATCTATCACCGCTTTTATATATATGAAGTAGACCCTCGCTATGATGGTTTGATAGGAAACGACTTATTAACACAGTTGGATTCGGTTATAGACCTTAAACAAAAAGTGCTAAGAACAAAGACAGTAAATATACCTATTGTTCACGCATCATCAGAGCACAGGGTGAAATTACCCCCGCGTTCAGAAACAAGAGTAAAACTCCCTACAGACATGTATTTAGGACATGCCGTTCTTGACTTTAAAGAATTTTGTAAAGGCGTCCGAATGCCAGACGCTATTGTCAATTGTATTCATGGAGCAACCACAGTCATCCAAAATTCCTTAGACCAAGAAATGGAACTGACAGTGACTAGCCCTTTTAAAACTTCTGAGTATATCCCAATTTCGAATATAGATAAAGACTCAAAGAACACTAGAGATATTGACTACGATAGGCTTCTAACACAGAATTTAACAAAATTACGACTAGACCACATGAACTCTGAAGAGCACGAATCCATACTTAAACTATGCAAAGAGTACAAGGACATATTTTACTGTGACCAACTGCCCTTAACATTCACAAACCAGGTAAAACATTTTATACGTACCAAAAACGAAGATCCCGTTTACCGACAACCCCCTGCTCAGGCAGCTGAAATAAAAAGACAGGTAGAAAAACTTTTACAGGATAATGTAGTTGAGGAATCACATTCACCTTGGAGTTCACCTGTACATCTGGTATCAAAGAAACCCGATGCATCTGGTGAGACTAAATACAGAATGGTTATAGACTACAGAAGACTGAACGACATAACTATAGACGACAAATACCCCTTGCCCAACATAACTGACATTTTTGACAAACTAGGGAAGAGTTCATATTTCACTACGCTTGATTTAGCTAGTGGCTATCACCAAATAGAAGTAAACGAGACAGATAGACAAAAAACAGCGTTCAGTACTGAGTTTGGACACTATCAATTTTTAAGAATGCCATTTGGACTTAAAACTGCACCTGCAACCTTTCAACGTACCATGGACAATGAATTACGTGGACTACAAGGAATACATTGCCTTGTTTATCTAGATGACATAATAATATTTTCAGCAAGTTTAGCAGAACACTTAGAAAAACTTCGAGCCATTTTTAACAGACTCAGACACACCAATTTAAAAGTACAACTGGACAAGTCAGAATTCCTTCGAAAAGACGTACTCTATTTAGGACACACCATAACTAAAGACGGACTTCGACCTAATGACGATAAAATTAAAAGTGTATTAAACTACCCAATTCCAAGAACTACTACTGAAATCAAAAGTTTTCTTGGATTAATTGGTTATTACAGGCGATTTATTAAAGATTTTGCTAAGGTCACCCAACCACTCACGGCATGCCTTAAGAAAAGGAATAAAATTATAATAGACCAAAAGTATATTGATGCTTTTGAAAAGTGTAAAGAACTTCTCATTAGCGCCCCTCTGCTGCAATATCCTGACCCTTCTAAGCCATACGTACTTACTACAGACGCATCTTCAGTTGCATTAGGTGCTGTTCTATCCCAAGGTCCTATCGGGCAAGACAAGCCAGTAGCCTATGCTAGTCGTACACTAAGCGACACAGAGTCCCGGTACAGTACAATCGAAAGAGAACTACTCGCTATCATATGGGCAGTGAAGCATTTCAGACCGTATTTATACGGACACAAATTTCAGATATATACCGACCACAGACCTCTAGCCTGGCTATATTCCCTTAAGGAGCCGAATAGTAAATTAACCCGTTGGCGTTTAAGACTTCAGGAATTTGACTTTGACATTATATATAAGAAGGGACAACAGAATACTAACGCCGACGCTCTTTCCCGCATAAGACTCAATGCTTTAGGTTCTGACGATGACAGTATGTCTATGAAAGTTAACGTTGACAAGAAAGACGAAGAACTTGAGAAACATCTTAAGGATTTGGACGATAGAGTGGAACAACTAGCGAGAGAAGCTAAATCGCGAAATGAACCCGACATTATAACTATATCTGACTCATCCACATTGTCGGCGGTTGACATTCATGAATCTGCATCGGAGTTCCCTTTGCGACCCGACTCTAGTTCTACCGAGACAGTTCACTCAGCCCAAGAGCTGGAATCCTATGGTATCCCCATTCTCCATGAAGCCATAGATACAAAACCAAACCAAATATTAATCTTCCAGTGGTTCAAAAATGAAATTCAGGTGAGAGATCTATCTAGAGACAAACAAAAGATTTTAGAAGTATTTTTGCCCATAAATAATTTCCAATTGATAAAAGAATTTTTAAAACAATATATAAAGCCAAAAATTAAATATTTTATTTATTTCGAAAACGAAACCCATAGACGAGATTTTAGTGCAGTAGTGATAGAATTATTTAAAAAGGGGATGGTAGAGTTTTATGAATGTACTGAAAGAGTTGTATACGTGAAAGATGAAAGAGAGCAGAAAGCAATCATTTTAAAATATCACGAAGGTCCTACGTGTCATCGTGGAATCAAGGAAACCATGGTAAGGATCCGTAGAAATTACCAGTGGAACAACATGTTGACCACTGTATCCGCTGTCATAAATAACTGTGAGGCTTGTCGTAAGATGAAGTATGACAGAAAACCGTTAAAACCAGCTCTCCAACTTACCCAGACTCAAAATGCTCCCTTTCAGGAAGTGTTTATAGACATCTTCTCTATAGAAGGAAAATACTATCTAACACTAGTAGATGCTTTCAGCAAATTAGCTCAGGCTTTCAATATTACAAATCGTTCTACTCCGGAGGTCATACGCGCGTTGATAAAATATTTTTCTTTCTATGGCACCCCTCGTAAAATTTCATGTGATCCAGGAACGGAATTCAATAACGAGTTAATGAGAGAACTTATGGGTATGTATAAAATTGAATTACATATTACTACTCCCAACAACCCTAACTCCACAGGTATAGTCGAGCGCTTTCATTCCACTTTGATAGAGATATACCGATTGGCTAAATACGAACAAAGGTGTACTGACGCAGCTTCAATTATGACTTACTCTATAATGGCATATAACCACACTATACATTCAGCTACAGGACTTACCCCTTTTGAAGTAGTCTTTGGTCATACTGATGCTAACAAAACTTTCGACGTTGATTTCGAAAAAGCGTATATTCAGCAGTTACTAAAAGATCATGCTAAACGTACAAAACATCTATACCAATATATAGCACAAGAAATGTTAACGAAAAAGGAAAACGTTAGAGAAAAGAGAGTAAAAGTGAAAGATAGTACTGACAGAAATATTGTACCGGTTCAGATAGGTGCTAGAGAAAGCAAACTACCAGTTAAAAACGTTAAGCGTCCTCCGCAGGTGGTGTCTGCTCCTGGTCCTCCTACACATGACCCAGGCCCTTCAACTTCAACGCACTGAAGGGAATCCTGGTATTTTACCTGTAAAACTCGGACAGGCATACAAACAAGAGGATAAGTGGACAATTGTGAAGGTGATCGATCTGAGCATAGTACAAGACGAATTAAATTTAAATATTAAAAAATATACAGAATTTGATAAGTTAGTAAATAGTAATAAGCATTACGATTACGAATTTTATGGTCTTAAATTACAGGCTCGAAATTTACAAGATATTACAATAGATAAATTTAAACAACTTGTTCCCTCTAGTAGAGTTAAGAGAGGCTTGATAAACCCACTTGGATCGTTAATAAAACTTGTCACGGGAAATTTAGATCACGAGGATGCGTTAAAATATGACCATTTGATCTCCCAAGTTAGAGACAAACAGGTAAAAACTGATGTGAAAATGGTAATTTTCTCCAAAACGTTAGATATCATTATTAATAGTACTGAGACCTTGCAAAACAATACATTGATATTAGATGAAAGACTTAAGCGCATTGAAAAAAATATTATGAATACAGCCAAAAAAGAAAATAACTCAATTTATGCTACGTATGTGTTAAGCATGTTTCACCTATTCATTAGTAATTTTCGAACAATATATTTGATATTAAGTGAGATAGAGACAGGCTTGGCACTAAGTAAAGTCTCGGTACTACATCAGTCTTTGATTAACTCCACAGAATTGTTATATACGCTAAAAAACATTGTTAAAAATGATAACTTTGTATATCCTATTAATATAAATAATTTAGTTAAGATAGAGCAGACAATGACTGTAAAGGCTTATGTAAAGGAAAATCAGATCACGTTTATTATGGAAGTCCCTATAACTGACGGTAATGTGTATAATTATTTTAAAGTATACTCTCTCCCTGTTACATCCCAAAGAAACCTTACCTCGGTAATAATCCCAGAATATCCCTACCTATTGGTGGAAAGTTCGAAATACTTGCCAGTAGCCCGACCCTGTCAGGAGTTAGCAGTCGACCAGTTCCTGTGTAAAGAAGACGATGTCGTACATTATCCCGAACCTACCTGTGTGGAGCAATTGATGAAGTTCCATAAAGTCAAAGTCAAAGTCAAAATATCAAATACAAATACAAATACAAATACAAAATAATTTATTTGCAATAAACAGGGTAACATTTAAACAGATCAATCAATCAAACAATCTTTATTCCTTGGACTTTATAAAGCACTTAGAAACGTCATACAAATTAAATATAAGACATGTATCTAAATCATTACTATCTACTTAAATCCGCAGAGCTTAGATGCACTTTCATCACACTATCTGTGAAAGTGAATTTAAGTGCCAGTTCCGGCGACGGGGCTTCTTGAGAAGAAACTCAAGGCCGACTCTTACAATCATTAACATAACAAGAGCAATTCATTTCCAAATACTTTTATCATTTATGTAATCTGAGATACAATAGTAAGCCTTTTGACATAGTCTAGTTTTGATAAATCTTTTAAATTTACCCATGGATAATTTAAACGCGTCATTTGGAAGTTTATTGTAGAAGCGTATACATTGACCTGGGAACGAGTTAGAGATTTTATGGAGCCTAGTAATATGCACAGCGAGTTTGTTTTTATTTCTTAAATTTAATTGATGGAGATCACTGTTTTTCCTAAATTTAGTTTGATTTTTATGAACGTAAATAAGATTTTCATAAATATATTGAGAATGTAATGTCATAATATTTATCTCTTTAAATTTATTTCTCAGTGTCTCATACTAACCTGACTCTATGTATCGCCCGTACCGTTGAAACTGAAGACATTAAGATCCAGCGTATCGGCCCTGTCGATTGGATACTCTTTTCTCGCAACCCTAACGTCCTAACTGAGAAATGTCGCAACGACGTCATTAAAAAACAGGTACAAGGCACTTACCATCTTACCACAGATGCCAATTGTGAACTCTACCTGAAAGACTTTAAAATAGACCGGCGGCGATCTTCAGCTGCAGACTCACGCTTCAAGGTTACCCCCATCATGACCCTACCAGAGCTGAAGGAAGATAACGTCATCGAAATGAAAAAAATCAATATAAAAGGCATAAATTTGGATGAACTAAAGGATTTATCACACGTTCTAAAAAGTGCGGCGTCTAATAGTGATACAGACAGTGAAACAGTGATCGTGAACACTCGTAGTATAAGTTTAGGTACTATAGTTCTTTATGTACTCTTAGTTATTTGTACTACTAGTTTCCTTGCATGGAAATGTAATTTTATTACAAGGGTGCAAAATGCTTGATATATCTTCATTACCACCTATTACTTACGATAACGCGGCTATCCCGTATTCCCGTAGTGTAAAAAACCTAGGACTGCATATCGACTCCACTCTGAGCTGGCAAGTGCAGGTCTCCACCATATGTCAGAAGGTTGTAGGTACTTTGCGCAATCTCTATCGCTTCAAAAACTTTCTCCCTTTTAAAACAAAAATCTTGCTTGTACAAAGTCTCATCTTACCTATAATCGATTATGGTGATGTGTGCTACACCGATTTGAACGCAGACCTGCTCAACAAGTTGGAACGACTTCTCAAAAGCTGCATACGCTTCGCGTTCGGGCTTCGGAAATACGACCACGTTTCAGCTTATCGACTTCAATTAAAATGGCTGCCTATTAGTCAACGTAGAAATGTGTGCATCCTCACTACCCTCTTCTCTATTCTCAATGACAATGCCTCTCCGCTTTATTTGAAAACCAAATTCCAACCCCTCTGTTCTCTTCACTCTAAGAACCTCCGCTCTGAAGACAATCTACTCCTGTTTTGCCCTCCTCATCACTCTGGTTTTGTAGATCAATCTTTCCAGATCCAGTCCATCCGTCTTTGGAATACGCTACCTGTTGAAATCAGGAAGGCTCTAACTCGGAACTCATTTAAATCTATGACACGTACCTATTTCTTTAAAACATCAAAGCATCTGCAGACATAGTATGTTTCTAAACGGATATATATTTTGTATGTATATATATGTATGTATGTATGTATATGCGTATGTATGTGTATATTTATGTATATGATTAAGTATTCATATGTATGTTATGTATTTCATCTATTATGTATTCTGGTCTCTATGAATTTATGTTGTGAAGTACTATTCATCTATAATGCTTTCATAACTGTTTTATTTTTGACACGTCATTAATTTAATATTGCTATTCGCCTTGTGCACCTACCATGTCTTATCTCTGCATCACCCTAAGGTTGACTGATAGAGAATGCTTGTATAGCATTAAGTCCGCCTTTGTACATTCTTTGTATGTGCATGAAGATTAAATAAATAAATAAACAACAATGATTGTCCTAAATCTCTGCAACAAAGACTACAAGCAAACCGGATCTTATAAGGAGAATTTCGAGAGTAGTACTAAGGATTAATTAAATGCCAAGAATCCTTTAGTAACTAGATAGTTATAAAGTAAAATAAGCCAGTATTACTTCTTGTAACTCTTACTTTGGCGCCTCGCATTACGCAGTTATTTAGTTGTTTGAACTGTCGCCTCAACCAATGGTCGATCCTTCGACTGTTCTGCAGAATTGGGAGCTTCAGGCTTAGTTCCGGACGAAGAGTAAATCGGCAGTAAATCGCTTCAGTTCCATCATAGAAACAATCTTGCGTCGTTCACCATTCTTGCCAACCACTACAACTCTTCCATCCCCACTCGTCCAGCTGCTCTTGATTCCGAGAACTTTACGTGCCTCAACAAATACATCGTGTCACAAACTCCGAGATAGTGAGACCCGTGCCTTTCAACAATTTTTTGTCAGCCCAAACTAGGTTCCGTGTTTGCTGGTTATGGAAGCGAGCACAGGACGAGGTCTATCAGGAATGTTATGTTTTCCTAGGCGTATGCATGCATTTAGATCTAGAGATGAGAAGTCCTTAAGAAGATATCTTTACACAACACACAAAAACTATCAATCAAATCCTTATCGGGTTCCTCTGCCAAGCCGTGAAGTAGAAGTGTATTACTACGTGAACGCATCTCGAGGCTGTCTAAGGAATGCAGAACCAATTCCATCTGCATTTTTAGCCCTGATACAGCTTTCCACATAAGTGACTTAAATGTATGAAACTCACGAGCGACTGAAGAGACGTCTTGAGGAGGACTGCGGTTGAGAGAATCCTCGATGGTGGACATCTTAGTAGTAAACATCTCTCTCTATCATCTCATCCATATGTTTGTGAAGTTGCGTGAGAGGGTCCATAATGTGAAGTGAAGAGTGTTTGTAACTTTGGCAAAACTTTCTGAGAAGATTAAATTTTCAGCTGATGGCGAAGTGAAGAGGTTTATACAGTAGACATATATGTTATTTTAAGGTAATAACTTGAATTATTATTTGTTTCGAATTTTAAATGCAGAGCAACTTTAACTATGTGTTTTCACTTCTACCCGCCTTATAAAGTGTCAGTTTGAATTTACAGAGGAGCAAAGACAGACCATTTTAAATGACTCTTGGAGGTGCAACAGAAACACAATGGAACGTCCATTGCTGATAGCGTAGACATAGTCATCCCAATACAACGTTATGTTGAAGTTGATTCGGATGGAAATGTTACAACTATTCGAAACAACTACAACGCTTTCTTTTTGAGTATTTCGGGTGAAAAAACAAGACTTTGTAAATTGTTCTTCAAAAATACTTAGAGGATTAACAATCGACCCATAAAGACTGCTTTGAAAAATTTTTTATTCGTCTAATTATTAAAGACGAGTGCGAATCAACCTGCGACGCCTTTCACTCGTGTCCGCTCCCAATTTAACAGTATGCAGAGGTTACAGTAAGAAATAAAATTGCTCTGACCATAATTCGACAAAATTTCACCGATGCAATAATGGGAAAACAACGCTGAAACACTTCAGCAACAAATTGCAATGCTGGAGTTTCGTACTATGACTAGTTACTACTTAAAAGTAAAATACTATTAAATGAATATATTTCATGCAGGACGTTTTCTACCAAATACAAAATATAATTTTGACTTCATAATCTTACAGTTTCATTTAGCGGAGTTCCGCTGAATACACGTATATTTATGAACGTGGCGAAGAATAAGTACAAACAACAAATTGCAAAGCTGGACTGTCCTAGCATGACTATTTATGCAAATCGCTCTAATCATCGTCAATTTTAGAGACAACCCAACATAAAAAGTACTGAACACTGTTCAGCAAACAAATTGCAATGCTGGAGTTTCGTACTATGACTAGTTACTACTCAAAGTAAAATATTAGTACATGTACGGACAAGGTCCTACTTCAATTATTATTGCTTGTATATATTTTACGGTTTTCTACAACGCTGGACTCGAGCAGTAAACAATAAACAGGTATCACTTGAGACTGGTATGATGTGCTGTTTTGACCATATTCTAAGAGGATTCAATAGAAAAAGCAATGCTGGAGTTTCGTACTATGACTAGTTACTAATTAAATTACTACTATTGTTATATATCTATATTATTATTAAGTGCTGTATATATAATTAAGTACTCTATATATATATATATATAATTGAGAGCTGTATATAGTATTAATTAGATTTAAATCCAGATTCTGTGACCACTAAAGCAATGCTGGAATTTCGTACCTATGACTAATTACTACTTGAATTACTTTTACATGTATTTCTAACGCTGGACTACCATCCAGCGTTGCAAAATAGACAACACAGATAAACTGCAACGCTGAAAAACTTCCAGCAATAAATTGCAATGCTGGAGTTTCGTACTATGACTAGTTACTAATTAAATTACTATTGTTATCTATAATATTAAGTGCTGTATATAAAATTAAGTCCTGTATATAGTATTAATAACTTTTTAATCTAGATTTTATGACCACTAAAACAGTGTGGTATTGTTGGAACAACCTCATGCACGTAATGTTACTGGCCTAATAATCATAGAGTAAGTACATCTGTCTACTTGATGTACATATTTTATTATAATGTTATTTCAATAATATTAATAAATTCGTCATCGCAAGGATTGTATGGCATTCCAAAACTAAAAGGTTCGTCAGATTTTGCCAATTGGAAATTTCTTGTGTGGAATGATCTCGAAAATAAGGACAGGTGGAAGGTAATTAAGACTGATACTAGACATAGTAAGCTGGCCGATATAGATCGGAAAGCAAGGGCCACATAATGCCTATTGTTAGATCCTGAGTGTTTTACGCACGTCTACAATGCGAAAATGGTGGTGATGTGTGAGATACGTCTCCGTTGACCGTATGAAGACAAACTTCATGACTTGATCTACAAATCCACTAGAATGCATAGCTCTATCTCTTTTCATTGTCATAATATTCAACGCCACAGTTAAGTCGATGCAAAAAATGGTTTGGTTTCACTGAAGTCGAACAATAGCAGGTAAAGATCGAAAGAGAGAATACATGCCGCCTAGAACGAGTGAGTGAGTGAAATTGGTGAGAGTGTAATTGGTGGTTCTGTTTGGGTAGTGTTTCACTTTTGTAAACAGTTCATCTTGTAACGTTTCCGGACTTGCACGTTGAATACGTTTTTTTTTTTCATAATGCCTGCTGCGATAGACAACTTGTTTGCTCGTGAGTTAGCCACATATATCAACTACATTTACGGGTTCTGCGATGGCAATGCTCGCGCTGCCGCTCGAGACTATCGTCAGCGATTCCCGGGAAGACCTGCCGTTGACTACAGAGTTTTTATGACTGTGCATAGAGAGTTTTGTGCGAATGGACTACGACGTCGCCCTCCTGAACGTGCTATCATTGTACCAGTGGAAATGGAAGAACAAGTGTTGCGGTTGGTGTATCAAGACCCCACAACTAGTACAAGGAGAATAGCGCGTCAGTTGGGATGTCACATTACAAAGTGTGGAAAATTTGAAAACAAGAAGGCTTGTACCCGTTTCATTTTCGAAGAGTGCAGAATTTACACGAGCCAGACTACAACGCCAGAGCTGTTTTGTTCGTGACTATTGCGGCAAAGACGTCTTGTCATGAATTTTTGTGACCACGTCCTGTGGACAGACGAAGCCAATTTCAATAGGACTGGAATTACAAATTTCCGCAACCTGCACCTGTGGATGTCTCAGGAAATCCGTTGGCGGTTCGGCCCGCATCTTTTCAAATTGAATTTTCAATTAATGTTTGGGCTGGAATGATCGGTGATTACCTAATCGGACCATTTGTTTTACCGGCAAGGTTGACAGGACAGGCCATTTGCGATTTTTGCAAGAAGAAATACCAAACCTAATGAGAGATGTTGATTTACAAACACGACGCAGGATGTGGTTCCAGCATGACGGCGCTCCAACCCACTTCAGCGTTATCGTGCGTGAGCATTTAAACGGAATTTATGGCGACCGATGGATAGGACGAGGAGGACCAGTGGCGTGGCCGGCACGAAGCCTAGATTTGACCCCGATTGATTTTTATTTGTGGGGTCATATGAAGCAGCTCTTTTACAGCACATCAATTCCAAGCAGAGAGGAGCTGCTGGAAAGGATAACTGCAGCGGGAAACGAAATAAGAAATAACCTTCGAGACGTTTTTAAAAAAACAACCCGCAGTGTAATTTTTAGGGCTACAGCTTGTATTCAAGAAAATGGTGGTCATTTTGAAAACCTAATAAATTAATTGATTTTGTACAACTTAGTTTTATTTTACAATTAAATGTAAATACAAAAAATCAGAGTCACCAATAACCGGTAGGTATACTACTCAATACTCAATTATTTATTGCAACCTTAATGTATACATAGATCTTGTCTTACATATAACAGTAACAATTAAGGACCCTGTCGGGCGCTGCAATGGGAGAGGGGCTGATTTCTTGTAATTATTATGTAAATATGTCTATTATCACAGCTATATAAAGTAAGTATATTAAATTTGTGCTAATAATTAAGTCAAATTAAATTAAATTTAAATAGATATTTATATTATTATTGTATTGAATTGAATTGAATTGAATTGAATTGAATTGTATTGTATTGTATTGTATTGAATTGAATGGAATTGAATTGTATTGAATGGAATTGAATTGAATTGATTGAATTGTATTGTATTGTATTGTCTTGTACTAAGATTTCTATTTGTTTATAGTTTTATCATTCAGATATTCAGATATTGTGTAATAGGCACTCTTTGTCAGTAATTCCTTAATATGCTTTACAAATATTTCATAATTTGTTATATTTTTTATTGATTCGGGCAATTTATTGTATAGTTTTATAGACATCACTAGAGGACTAGATGAATGTAGCCCGAGACTGGAGTCTGGTAGCCGAAGTCTATTTTGATGCCTTAAAGCATATTTTGCAGACGTGTCGTTTCTTTTCGTGAAAAAATGCGGATATTTGCGGACAAATTTGCATGCTTCCAAAATGTATATGCTTGGTAGAGTTAAAATTTTGTACTTTTGGAAGTAAGGCTTACAAGTATTAGTTGGCTGTATATTAACTATTATGCGCACCAGTCTTTTTTGTAGAGTAAAAAGGTTTTTCCAATCGGTACCGCTTCCCCATAAGATTGTACCATAGCTAATCCAAGAGTAGGCGTAGGCATAGTAAGTGACTAGCGCGGTCTCGATGTCCGTGCTTTTTTTTACCTCTAAGTGCATATGCAAATTTTGACAATTTTGAGCATATTTTTTGAATGTGGGGCTTCCAATTGATGTTTTTGTCTATAACTACGCCCAGAAGATCGAATTCATTAACCACCTCCAAGTCGGTGCCATTAAAATTTATTTTGATATCTAATGAAGGTTTTTGGTAAGGATGGAATACCATGAGTTTAGTTTTAGACAAATTTATTTCCAGGTTATGATCTTCCATCCAACCCGCTGCTGTTGTAAGGGTTTCATTTAAATGCTGACACAATTTTTTATTATCAAGGCACGACGTGAGGATAGAAACGTCGTCTGCAAACAGCACACAGTGCTCTACTATTGTTTTGGGCAGGTCATTGATATATATTAGAAACAGAAGACAACCGAGAACGCTGCCTTGTGGAATAGAAGAGTTTATCGTTTTGCAATTTGATCGGATGTTTTTAATCGTATGAGTTGTGTAGTCAAAGTATTCCAATTCTACAAACTGTTTTCTATTTCTTAAGTATGAACTAAACCATTTGTGAGTTATTCCTCTAATCCCAATTCCATACAATTTTTCTAATAATATGTCATGTTGTACCCTGTCATATGCTTTCGTCATATCCAATAAAATTCCAATGCCATATTTACCTTTATTAATTATATTTAATATTTCTTGGACGTATTTGTACACAGCCAATATGGTTGAGCGATTTTTCCGAAATCCATTTTGTGATTCGTCAAATAAATTATATTTTTCGCAAAAGCTGCATACGCGATCTGCCATTGCTCTTTCAAATATTTTTGAGGGCGTTGGCAATAGAGCTATCGGTCGGTAATTATTCGGGTCAGTTTTTTCATTTTTCTTATGGACTGGCCTGATTATAGTCATTTTCAGTTCATCCGGAAATTCGCCTTCGTTAAACGACTGGTTAATTAAAATAGTAAATGGCACGGCTAGTTCACTGGCGCATTCCCTTAATAAAGTTGATGGCAACTCCATACCATAATGACAATACCATAACTTCTTTTGTTTTTTAATTTTTTTATAATTTTATATATCTCACAGTTATTTACAGGATGGAGGAACATACTATTTTCAGTAGGACACTTTACAGGTCTGCCTATCTTATTTTTCATACGGTTCTCGCCGATAGATGCGAAAAAATTGTTAAAAATGTCTACTACTTGTTTTGGATCTGTAATGGAAGATTTGTTTATAATACTACACTCTCTCACTCGCTCGTTCTAGGCGGCATGTATTCTGTTTCGACCTTTACCAGGCCTGTGTCACTCCGCCATTCGGCTGAGTTATTTACCTACAAGCCCGACGCTGCCGGCAGCACAATTTAGTCGAGTGTCACTCACGCGCGCTCTCGCACGCGTTATGTGACGCGACCAAGATGGTTAACAAAAGCGTTACTGTTCTGCATTACATATGCTCTTGAAAATACACTGTAAACCATTTATATCCTTTATTGTAATTAATAACATTTTTTATTGTCTCATAATAAATGTTAACCTGGTTTTATATTTTCATTTTGTTTGATATCTGTTACCCTATTGTCGAGCAAAAACCTGTCTATATTTATCCACTACCCGCAGAGAACATTATTGCACAAATAATTATATATTTAACTTGTGCCTGACCGACAGATAAGTTTCGGGTACAAAATCAAATTTCAATCACAGATTTCTTGACGCTTCTTCTTTTACATGTGTGAAAAATAGAAGCATAAGACAAAATAGGACTTAGTAAGTACACATTTTTACTCGTTTAAAGGTTTTGGTCGTAACTGAAGGCCGGGCCAAGATTCGTTTTCTTACAGATAGAAAACCTGTTTCGTTCGGAAGCTTAACTGCACCTATAATTAATATCTTGGTATATCTTTAAAATAACTTTATACCTAAGTACATGTTTACTTGAACCTCATTACAAGAAAAACAATAATAATATTCTGCTCTAACAAATTCAATTTTAGTATGTACTTCAATTGTGAAAATTGTAAATCGGCTTCAAGGCTCCTGGACTATGACAGTTGTCCCACCGCGAACGAAGAACAAAAGCAGGGTGAACGAGACAAGTTGACGATCAGCATGAAGCGAGTGTGAAATCCGATAATTTTGACGCTGGGTTATATCTAAGCAGTGTGTGAGTGCCACGGGCGATCACTCGCACCTGTTAAAAAATGTAGGTACGCTAATTGATCTATCGGCGCGTGCGTGAGTTCTGTTGACATTATGACTTTAGTAGATTAGAGACTTATAATACATACCTACACCAATGTTACAAATACTTTCCGTGTTAAAGATATATCCGAGCTATTATTGGGACAACGTGAATAGTAAACCTGATCTGTAAGTACGTACCGTCATGATTCCTGTTAAAACTTACATTAAAATTATACATTCTATCAGTGTCAACATTACCATTATTGTTACTAAGTACCTACCTATGTACATAATAAATAATAATCACAGAGTATGATATAGTAACATAAGTAAGTACAACAGAGTAATAAACGTACACATACGTAAACCTACTACAATTTTTGGTAGTCTATGTATATATATTATAATGAACATTAATAAACAAGCGTATGTATTTACTACGTATGTATATCTACGCGGCTCGGTCGCGAGCGTTTTGGTTCAACCCTATGAGCGACACGCTGCCGAGTTACGTCATGGCCGAGACAAACCATTTTGTAAAAGCAGCGGCTGTCGCTCGTAACGCGTTAGATATAGGGGTTACTTTCGATTGTCCCTGCCGCTGAAAGACTCGGGTACGAGTACAGCTGCAGAATTATTTTGGACCGTATTAGCGCGTATCGAAGGTTGAGATTTTAATTGTGATTATTCCAATTGTGTCGGAAGTGCATCTTCTGTTAGAGTATATTATTCTGTGCCTTTACCTGCTATTGTTCGACTTCAGTAAAACCAAACTTATTTTGCATTGACCTACTTTGGCGTTGGATATCATGACAATGAAAAGAGATACAGTTATGCATTTTGGTGAATATGTAGATCAAGTCATGAAGTTTAATAAACCGTACAAAAAAGTACACGTCAACGACCTAGTTTTAAAATTACAGACCAAAAAAGAAAAAATACATATATTTTTTTTCAAAATTTTCGTTTCTTTTATTTTTTTTTTAACAAGTTTTTGGTTGTTATTAAATATGTTATTATTAATTTCTTAGATAGGCACATTATCCAGCTTTCAAATGAGACAATTTTGAAGAAACTTGACCGTTTATTTAAGAAGTAATGAAGAAAATACAAATAAATAAAGTTTTCATGAAAAAAAAATTTAAACCACTGTGTATTCGAGGTAGGTAACTTAAAAAAAAAAACTCTGATTTTTATCGATAAATTTGTCTCTTATGACCACCCATTTCGTTTGATCAAATTTCGAAATTACACATTGCTGTGTATAGTATTAATTAGCTTTTAATCTAGATTTTGTAACCACTAAACAGTGTGGTATTTCTCTGACCATAATTTGAGAATATCTCACCGATGCGATAACGGGAAAACGCCAAAACTTTCAGCAACAAATTGCAATGCTGGAGTTTCGTACTGTGACTACTTACTACTCAAAGTAAAATACCATTACATGTATATATTTCATGCTGGAAATTCTATCCAATACAAAAAAACGGATTTTTTTACGCTGAAAAACATCCAGTAACATATTGCAATGCTGGAGTTTCATACTATGACTTACTGCTACTTGAAGTAAATGACTTTTACATGTAATATCACATATTTGTTATTGCAACGCTCTGCGCGGTATCTACCTAATATGAAAATTATTGCTGATATCGAAAAACGCTGGACTGTATTTATCCAAAATAACTTCAATTTAGTATGTTTTTTTTTTGGAATTGGACCCTGTTATGGAGAATAGAACCAACCAACAAACTATGTCAAATTGAGAGATATACATAGCGAGAAACTTCAAATCGAGTTTTATATATTCACAACGGATTCTAGCAGTTTGATGACATATGCTTCACAAAACTTATACTGCATGATATTTTTATTCCTATTAAACTTTAAATAGTTTTACCTTTAAAGTAACAGAATGTCGGTTGGATCTGTTCTGCATAACAGCGTCCAATTGATGTATTGGCAAAATTTTACAAGTCTTTGTCATTGTTAAATTAGTATTTAGGTTTAATTTAGTCTATTTTATAAGTATTTTAGGATTACATGTATTTTTAAGTTTTTAACATAACTTGCAACGCCAAAACATTTTCAGCAACAAGCTGCAATGCTGGAAGTACGTACTATGACAAAATAACGTAAATTACTATTACATGTATACATGTACTGCTGGAAGGTTTCTATCTAACAGAAAAAAAATATTTAATGCTGAAAACCTCCAGCAACAAATTGCAATGCTGGAGTTTCGTACTATGACTAATTACTACTCAAAGTAAAAAAACTTTTATATGTATATGACGACGCAATATCATAAATATGCACCGGGCCGAGCGATGACCCAGCGGCACATCGTCATGCATTTTGTAAACAACACGTGCATCGAGACCAAGCGTATTTACCCAACATAAATTTAAGTTTAGTTTGTAATTTGTTGTAATGGACGTATTAGCAAAATTTTATAAGTATCTCTTTATCATCGTTTAAGTAGGATTTAGTTTTAATTTATTTTATTTTGTAAGTATTTTAGGATTATTTCTAGTTTTAAGTTTTTAACAAAAATTAATCGCAACGCTGAAACACTTCTAGTAACAAATTGCAATGCTGGAGTTTCGTACTATGACTAGTTACTACTTAATGTAAATAAATGTACTCTTTTTAAATTCTTAATTCCCTATCTTAGTTTCTATTAGAAGAGTTGCAAGTAACGTGGCGAAGTATGGGATGGGACAAACAATAAATTACAACGCTGGACTATCCTACCATGACTATTTTAATGGCTTTTTACACTTTGCAGTACATCTGCAAAGTGTAAAAAGCCATTAAAATAGTTCTAACCATTTACTTACACCAACGACAATTTTAAAAGCAAGACCAACATAAAAAAGTACAGGAAACAAATTGCAATGCTGGAGTTTCGTACTATGACTAGTTACTACTTAAAGAAAAGTATATTACATGTGAAAATGAAATATATTCATGGATTTTATGCTTTTGCAAAGCTGGACAGCATTTCAAAAGTTATAAAGGCCTTGTTAGGCGACGCTGGTGTAACATTATCCGATAGAACATTACGACGAAGGCTAAAGAATTTAATTTGAATTATTGTCGACCTCTGAAAAAGTCTAAGTTAGCCTAAGCGATGCGTGCTAAACGACTTGCATTTGCTAATATGTATAAGAGTGTAGAAGACAGTTAGATTTACGAGTTATGTGAACACGACTGCTTCCACAAATGGTCGAATGGTATCCAGATGGCAATTGCATTTTTATGCAGGACTCGGCGCCATGACATAAAGTCATAAAAGTCATAAATTCTTTAAAAGACAATAAAGTGGGTCACTTTATTATCTTTATTTTGGATGGAAAAAGGAAATTTCGAAGGAAAAAATGATCACAAATAAAAAAGAATACAAAAGGCGTAGTTAAATTCTCAAAGGAACCAGACTAACAAACAATTACGAAGAATCAAAATAAATTACTAGTCATATTACATGTATAACAATTCATGCTGACGGTTTGTACTCAATACGAAAATGATTTTTTTAACGCTGAAAAATCTCCAGCAACAAATTGCAGTGCTGGAGTTTCGTACTATGACTAGTAACTACTCAAAGTAAAAATCGTTTACATGTATACATTTCATGCTGGACGGTTTCTACCCAATACGAAAACGTCCGTCCGTCCGTCCGTCCGTCCGTCCGTCCGTCTGTCACCAGGCTGTATCTCATGAACCGTGATAGTTAGAGAGGTGAAATTTTCACAGATGATGTATTTCTGCTGCCGCTATAACAACAAATACTCAAAAATACAATAAAATAAATATTTAAGGAGGCTCCCATACAACAAACGTGATTTTTTTTGCTCGCAATTGATAACGGCAATGCAAGACTAGTAAATGATGGATGAATTAGTCATGTGAAAGGATGGCAATCAAATTGTTGTCAACACACGAAAATTGTTACCGGTCAGAAAGGGTCACATGATTACACTTGGTACCAAGGTGAAAATGTTAATATGGACGGAAGGCATAGTAACTGTTATTGAAGCTTTCACCGTGAACATGACTGCTGCGAATACACTGTCACAACCTAATTCTAACTACTTGTACCAAATGTACTGCTTGTTTGTGCTCAGAACATTATCACTCAGGATCTTACTGCTTTAGTCATAATATTATACTTGATAAAACATATATATGTAGAAAAAAAACATGGCACAAGTCATGACCTATTTATCTACGTTCTTGATACATGCTGCATACTGATGTATCAAGAACTCGTAAAAAAATTAACGAGACGAATACCAGAAAACCTGTGATGTTTCTGTTTGTATTGATGAGGTAAGAGGTTTATTTAGTAGTTGCCATCGTTGCTATAACCATTTTATCAATAAAATTTGCTCTAGCTACGAAAATCATTTAACATATTTTGAATCTGGCAGGACACTAACAAAACCCTGATGTATTAGATATTGACAATTTTGAAGTTGTGAGTTTGCTAACTGAACTAAGCCACTAACCCCGTTTTAACTAAATGCTTCGAGTGTTTTTCTTTACTGTGTGATTTACATTTTGATCCTGTAACTGGCAGGACTGTACCTGCGCTGACCATAATAAGACAGACAATCACACAATTACTAAATTTCCATAAAGGCATCACTGAAGATGAATCAAATTATTTTGACGCAACTGTAGTTTTGTCTGATACTCGCCAATCAGCGAGCATTTTAAGACAGATTGCTAATTTGGAACATTATTCCCACAACTGTTTAATATAATCTTCGAGAGATTTCATAGGAATCGGCGCCGAAATGAAAGGAGAAACTTCATTCATATATTTTATGTAGCTTCATAGGTTTCTACCCAATACAAAAATATTTCTTAACGATGAAAAACCTCCAGCAACAAATTGCAATGCTGGAGTTTCGTACTATGACTAGTTAATACTCAAAGTAAATTACTAGTACATGTTTACATTTCCTGATGGACGGTTTCTTATCCAATACGAAAAAAAATTTAATGTTGAAACCTCCAGCAACAAGTTGCAATGCTGGAGTTTCGTACTATGACCAGTTACTACTCAAAGTAGAATACTATTAAATGTATACATTTCATGCTGGACGGTTTATACCTAATAAGAAAAATATTTTTTAACGCTGAAAAACCTCCAGCAACAAGTTGCAGTGCTGGAGTTTCGTACTATGACTAGTTACTACTCAAAGTAGAAACCTATTAAATGTATACATTTCATGCTGGACGGTTTATACCCAATACGAAAAATATTTTTTAACGTTGAAAAACCTCCAGCAACAAGTTGCAGTGCTGGAGTTTCGTACTATGACTTGTTACTACTCAAAGTAGAAACCTATTAAATGTATACATTTCATGCTGGACGGTTTATACCCAATACGAAAAATATTTTTTAACGCTGAAAAACCTCCAGCAACAAGTTGCAGTGCTGGAGTTTCGTACTATGACTAGTTACTACTCAAAGTAGAAACCTATTAAATGTATACATTTCATGCTGGACGGTTTATACCCAATACGAAAAATATTTTTTAACGCTGAAAAACCTCCCGCAACAAGTTGCAGTGCTGGAGTTTCGTACTATGACTAGTTACTACTCAAAGTAGAAACCTATTAAATGTATACATTTCATGCTGGACGGTTTATACCCAATACGAAAAATATTTTTTAACGCTGAAAAACCTCCCGCAACAAGTTGCAGTGCTGGAGTTTCGTACTATGACTAGTTACTACTCAAAGTAGAAACCTATTAAATGTATACATTTCATGCTGGACGGTTTATACCCAATACGAAAAATATTTTTTAACGCTGAAAAACCTCCAGCAACAAGTTGCAGTGCTGGAGTTTCGTACTATGACTTGTTACTACTCAAAGTAGAAACCTATTAAATGTATACATTTCATGCTGGACGGTTTATACCCAATACGAAAAATATTTTTTAACGCTGAAAAACCTCCAGCAACAAGTTGCAGTGCTGGAGTTTCGTACTATGACTAGTTACTACTCAAAGTAGAAACCTATTAAATGTATACATTTCATGCTGGACGGTTTATACCCAATACGAAAAATATTTTTTAACGCTGAAAAACCTCCAGCAACAAGTTGCAGTGCTGGAGTTTCGTACTATGACTAGTTACTACTCAAAGTAGAAACCTATTAAATGTATACATTTCATGCTGGACGGTTTATACCCAATACGAAAAATATTTTTTAACGCTGAAAAACCTCCCGCAACAAGTTGCAGTGCTGGAGTTTCGTACTATGACTAGTTACTACTCAAAGTAGAAACCTATTAAATGTATACATTTCATGCTGGACGGTTTATACCCAATACGAAAAATATTTTTTAACGCTGAAAAACCTCCAGCAACAAGTTGCAGTGCTGGAGTTTCGTACTATGACTTGTTACTACTCAAAGTAGAAACCTATTAAATGTATACATTTCATGCTGGACGGTTTATACCCAATACGAAAAATATTTTTTAACGCTGAAAAACCTCCAGCAACAAGTTGCAGTGCTGGAGTTTCGTACTATGACTAGTTACTACTCAAAGTAGAAACCTATTAAATGTATACATTTCATGCTGAACGGTTTATACCTGATACGAAAAATATTTTTTAACGCTGAAAAACCTCCAGCAACAAGTTGCAGTGCTGGAGTTTCGTACTATGACTTGTTACTACTCAAAGTAGAAACCTATTAAATGTATACATTTCATGCTGGACGGCTTATACCCAATACGAAAAATATTTTTTAACGCTGAAAAACCTCCAGCAACAAGTTGCAGTGCTGGAGTTTCGTACTATGACTAGTTACTACTCAAAGTAGAAACCTATTAAATGTATACATTTCATGCTGGACGGTTTATACCCAATACGAAAAATATTTTTTAACGCTGAAAAACCTCCAGCAACAAGTTGCAGTGCTGGAGTTTCGTACTATGACTAGTTACTACTAAAAGTAGAAACCTATTAAATGTATACATTTCATGCTGAACGGTTTATACCTGATACGAAAAATATTTTTTAACGCTGAAAACCCTCCAGCAACAAGTTGCAGTGCTGGAGTTCCGTACTATGACTAGTTACTACTCAAAGTAGATACCTATTAAATGTATACATTTCATGCTGGACGGTTTATAACCAATACGAAAAATATTTTTTAACGCTGAAAAACCTCCAGCAACAAGTTGCAGTGCTGGAGTTTCGTACTATGACTAGTTACTACTCAAAGTAGAAACCTATTAAATGTATACATTTCATGCTGGACGGTTTATACCCAATACGAAAAATATTTTTTAACGCTGAAAAACCTCCAGCAACAAGTTGCAGTGCTGGAGTTTCGTACTATGACTTGTTACTACTCAAAGTAGAAACCTATTAAATGTATACATTTCATGCTGGACGGTTTATACCCAATACGAAAAATATTTTTTAACGCTGAAAAACCTCCAGCAACAAGTTGCAGTGCTGGAGTTTCGTACTATGACTAGTTACTACTCAAAGTAGAAACCTATTAAATGTATACATTTCATGCTGGACGGTTTATACCCAATACGAAAAATATTTTTTAACGCTGAAAAACCTCCAGCAACAAGTTGCAGTGCTGGAGTTTCGTACTATGACTAGTTACTACTCAAAGTAGAAACCTATTAAATGTATACATTTCATGCTGGACGGTTTATACCTGATACGAAAAATATTTTTTAACGCTGAAAAACCTCCAGCAACAAGTTGCAGTGCTGGAGTTTCGTACTATGACTAGTTACTACTCAAAGTAGAAACCTATTAAATGTATACATTTCATGCTGAACGGTTTATACCTGATACGAAAAATATTTTTTAACGCTGAAAAACCTCCAGCAACAAGTTGCAGTGCTGGAGTTTCGTACTATGACTAGTTACTACTCAAAGTAGATACCTATTAAATGTATACATTTCATGCTGGACGGTTTATACCCAATCACACCATCAGGTCATTTTCTTTTATTATACCCAATACTAAAAATATTTTTTAACGCTGAAAAACCTCCAGCAACAAGTTGCAGTGCTGGAGTTTCGTACTATGACTAGTTACTACTCAAAGTAGAATCCTATTAAATGTATACATTTCATGCTGGACGATTTATACCTAATACGAAAAATATTTTTTAAAGCTGAAAACCCTCCAGCAACAAATTGCAATGCTGGGGTTTCGTACTATGACTAGTTAATACTCAAAGTAAATTACTATTATATGTATACATTTCATGCTGGACGGTTTATACCCAATACAAAAAAGACTTCTTAACGCTGAAAAATCGCCAAGATCATATTGCAATGCTGGAGTTTCGTACTATGACTAGTTACTACTCAAAGTAGAACGCTATTACATATACCGTCGAGACCCCTAACTTCGCCTGTCAACCCTATCTTCGCCTATTTTAAAGAAAATTTAAATTTACCAAAAACTTATATGACTATGCTTAAAAGTATTAAGTTCAAACAATATGTCATTTCTGGCAACATTTTTGCGATCAAAACGCAGCTAACTTCAATCCATCTAATGACAGATGCATTTGTACGGTGAATAGAACGAGACTTATTTTCTAATACAGAAGAATATTTGCTTTGCGTGAATCATAAAAAGAAGGTAAGGCTGTACTTTTTAGTCCCTCTTTAAGACATAGCAATTGTTTTTGTTATAAGTTAAAGAATAATCGAAAGAAATAGCGCTTAGGGAACCGTGGCGGTCATGTTGTTGCCAATCTTCGCCTACCCCTAGGGTTGTCTTTTCGATCGTAATTTGATTTATCCATTTATTTTATACATTGGCGTTGGAAGGCGTATTTTCTGAAGATAGATTTTGACACTTTTGACTTTAAAAAAGGAGGAGGTAATAATGTTACACAATATTTTCGGCAATTTTTTTTTATTGAACAGGTCATATATCAATAGTGGCCCTTTATAAATTTCAATCAGTTCAGTAGTTAAATATGAAATTGAAAAAAATTTACAAATATTTTAGTTGTTTCCAATAAAGTCGGTTATTTTTTAATAGTTTGCATTGTCAATTATTGTTATTATTTTATACGCGCTATCTTCATCGACAGTGGACCGATTTTAATGTTTTTTTAATTTTTATCAAAATCAGAGTAGTTCTTAATGAGTGAGTTAGCAATTAAAGTAAAATAGTAGTTGCTGCGGTACCTAGAAGTTGTTATTTCAGTTTTTATTGTAAGTACCTATTAATATTTTACAGGTGTCATCATAATGGCAAAACCGAAATACGTGCAAGTAAAAAAGAAAAAAAGAAATTATACATTAAGGCACAGTCAAGAAATGATAGATGTTGCTGTAAAATTATTAATAGAGAAAAAAATGTCCTCTTATGCAGCAGAAAAAACATTTGGTATTCCACGACGGACGATTTTAGATAAAGTGCATGGTAAACATCTACGAAATCCGGGCTGTCCGACAAGGCTTATAATTGACGAAGAAAAAAATATTAATCGTAAGTCATCGACGAAATGGCGTTAAAAAAGTTGGTGTGGAGGTATTGAGATTACCTCCATACCACTGCGAGCTAAATCCCATAGAATTGGTGTGGGCAGACGTCAAGGGGTATGTGGCAAGGAAAAACACGACATTCAAGATGGCAGACGTGAAAATCCTGCTCCAGGAGGCCTGGAACAACATTTCACCAGAAAAATGGCAAAATTGCATCAGTCACGTAAAGAAAGAAGAACTGAAATTAGGTGTACTTGACGATAATGTTGACAAAACAATCGATTCCTTTATAATTAATGTGACGGGCGAGACGTCGTCGTCGGAAAGCAGTAATATCGATACCGCGGAATCTGATTCTGATTAATAAATATATTATTTCTGGAATACATTTATTTATACCAAACACTAAATAGCTGCACCATTCAATTTAAGGTGAATGGTTGCACCCAGCTTGACCCAGGTTGGAGGAGAAGTTCTCTGCGAACTGTCAAAATTTTAATACTAAATCCTTAAGGCGATTTTATCATGGAGCCATCCATCATAGTTACAAAAATTGACTTCATACACTGTGGTAGTCTCAAAGTCAGTCTTGCCACGAACTTTTCAACTCCGAAATTGTATGCAGAAAATCGCAAGAATATAATATGAGAAAAATTTTTAGATTTTTCCTCTTTTTAATATTTCGTTTATACCTAATTTTGTATTTATATAAAAATGTTTGTGACCACTGCCAGTAGGCCAAGAGGTCAATGTACGATTTTTTTCCTATTCGGCGACCGCGCTTTAGTTTATCTATTCTTATATCAATACGTAAGTTTCATTTAACGTGGCTAAAAATCTGCCGTACATACAACAAATTGCAACGCTGCAATGACCTACCATGATTATTTACTGCTAAGTGTAAAAAGCC
The DNA here is from genome assembly GCA_937001555.2 of Hypsopygia costalis. Classification (NCBI taxonomy): domain Eukaryota; kingdom Metazoa; phylum Arthropoda; class Insecta; order Lepidoptera; family Pyralidae; genus Hypsopygia; species Hypsopygia costalis. The sequence continues at coordinate 7,048,921 of OW443355.2, forward strand.
ATTAAATGGTTAGAGTGCTAACTATTTACACCAACGACAATTTTAGAGACAAGACCAGCTACCATAAAAAGTATTGAACGGCTCATCAAACAAATTGCAATGCTGGAGTTTCGTACTATGACTAGTTACTACTCAAAGTAGAAAACTATTAATGTATATACCCAACGTACAAAAAAATGCTACGCTGAGAAACATCCAGCAACAAATTGCCAGTTTCGTACCATGACCAATATAAATGAAAATACTATTACATGTACACATTTCGCAGATTTCCATTTTGTAACGCTGGACGGTATTTATCCATAAATACTTTAAGTTTATTTTATACTTGGTTGTAATTGATGTTTTAACAAAATTTTATAAGTAACTCTTTGTCATTGTTAAATTTGTATTTGGTTTTAATTTATTTCATTTTGTGAGTATTTTAGGATTATTTGTATTTTTAAGTTTTTAACATAAATAAATTGCAACGCCGAAACATTTTCAGCAACAAACTACAATGCTGAAGTTTCGTACTATGACAAAGTAAAGTAAATTACTATTACATGTATACATGTACTGCTGGACGGTTTCTACTTAATACAAAAAATAATTTTTAAAGCTGAAAAACCTCCAGCAACTAATTGCAATGCTGGAGTTTAGTACTATGACTAGTTACTAATCAAAGTAAAATACTATTACACGTATGTATTTACCCAACGTAAAATAAATGCTACGCTCAGAAACGACTAGCAACAAATTGCCAGTTTCGTGACCAACGACCATTTACTAATTGAAATACTACTACGTGTATATATTTCGCCGATTTCTATTTTGCAACGCTGGACGGTATTTGCCCAACACAGACAAAATCAACGCTGAAAAACTTTCAGCAATAAATTGCAATGCTGGAGTTTCGTACTATGACTAGTTATTAATTAAATTAATATTACTATTATTATCTATAATATTAATTAAGTGCTGTATATAGTATTTAATAATTTTTTTATCTAGATTTTGTGACTACTAAAATAGTGTGGTATTGTTGGAACAACCACAAGCACGTAATGTTACTAGCGTAATGGTCATAGAGTAGGTATACATCTGTCTACTTTAAGTACATATTTTATAATAATATTTATTTTTCAGTTTTTTTTATTCGTCTAATTATGTCTAACTGAAAAAAAAACGACCAAATTACGTTTAAAGTGTTTATTAAATTTAAATATTGACATTCTATACAAACATACATACATATTTTTGCAAAGGTTACAGCAAGAAATAAAATTGGTCTGACCGTAATTGGAGAATATTTCACCGATGCGATAATAGGAAAACAACGCTGAAACGCTTCGAGCAACAAATTCAATGCTGGAATTCCGTACTATGACTAGTTTTTAGTATTAATTAATGTAAATTACCATTACAAGTAATTTCACTACTTTTTGAAACGCTCTGGACGTTCTTTCTCTACCCTGAAAATTAACTGGAATGCTGAAAAAATACCAGCAACTAGACTGGAGTTTCGTACCATGACGAGTTCCTACTTCAATTATTATTGCTCGTATGTATTTTAAGGTCTTTTTACATAGCTGGACTCTGAACAGTAAACAATAAACAGGTATCACTTGAGACAGGTATGATGTGCTGGTTGACCGTATTCTACGAATACTCAATAGAAAAACATTGCAACGATAGAAAACGTCCAGCAATGACCTGCAATGCTGGAGTTTCGTACTATGACTGGTTACTAATTAAATTACTATTACTATTGTTATCTATATTTATCTCTCTTTCATATATGTTTATCTATATTTATCTATATTATTATTAAGCTTTGTGTATATAATTTAGTGCTGTATATAGTATTACTTAGTTTTTAATCCAGATATTGTCGACCACTAAAACAATGCTCGAGTTTCGTACCTATGACTAATTACTACTTGAATTAGTTTAACTTAATTATATTTATTATATAGTTTGACTTATATATATAGCACTTAATTATATATAAGTGCTGTATATATAATTAAGTGCTATATATATAATTATGTCCTGTATATAGTATGAATTAGTTTTTAATCTAGATTTTGCAATGCTGGAGTTTCGTACTATGACTAGTTAGTACTTAAAGTAAATAAAATTTCTATTCTTAATTCAACATCTTATATTTCATTCATTTCGCGGAGAATTTAGCGGAGGAACATTTATGAACTTTTCGAAGATGAGAACAAACAACAAATTGCAACGCTGAACTGTCCCACCTGTGTGACTATTTACTACAAAGTGTAAAAATTCGTTAAAATCGCTCTAGTCATTTACACCAACGGCAATTTTAGAGACAAGACCAACATACAACAACAACAGACCAACAAAACGTACTAGAAACAGCTTAGCAAACAAATTACAATGCTGGAGTTTCGTACTATGACTGGTTAATACTTAAAGAAAAATACTTTTATGTTTTTGCAATTTGTGCATAACGTGTTAAATGTTTTGAGATGTAGGTATTTTGCAACTTGGAGGTTTCGAGACTTGAATCATATGAGATTTGAACGTTTTACAACCATATAACGTGCAAGTTGTAAAATAATGCAACTTACACGTTATGAGACTGATGAAAAAAATTGCTACGCTCAAAAACGTTCAGCAACAAAGTACAATGCTGGAGTTTCGTACTATGATTATTTACTACTTAAAGTTATTTCACATATTTCTTTACGCATCGATTTGGATGGTATCTACCCAATATAAAAAGCAATTGCAACGATGAAAAACGTCAAGCAACAAATTGCAATGCTGGAGTTTCGTACTATGACTAGTTACTACCTAAAAGTTAAATACTGTTAAATTTATTTCACCGATTTTATGTTTTTGCAACGACAAACGTCCAGGAACAAATTGTTAAACTGGAGTTTGGTACCATGAGTTGAAATACTATTACATGTTTACATTTTTATTTTGCAACGCTGGACGGTATTTACCCAACATAAATAGAATTGACCGCTGATATATTTCCAGCACCAAATTGCAATGCTGGGGTTTCGTACTATGACTAATTACTACTTAAAGTAAATTACCTTATACTTATAAAGTACTCTGTCTACTTGATGTACATATTTTATTTTAATAATATAAATTTATAGTTAAGTTTAAGTTGTTTTTATGATTCTAATTTAGCATAACCGAACAAAGATGACCAAATTAATGACAAATTGAAATGTATATTAAATTTAACTATTTGTGCGCAAAGGTAATAAATAAAAAAGCCGTAAACATGACGGCTGCGAATACACTGTCACAATCTAATTCTAACTACTTGTACCGAATGTTCTGCTTAATTGTGCTCAGAACATTATTCAGAGGCTTACTGCTCTAATCATAAGGCTTACTGCTCTAATCATAATATTATGCTTGATAAAACATTTATAGAAAAAAATCATGGTACTTCTGTATAGAAGTAATCATTGGCTTATTAATAATTCCTATTATTCTCCTGTGATACGCTAATTTCTGCCTAAACAAGAAGATAGAGAGACTGACAAGAAACGAAGTATTGCAGAGAAAATTGGAAAATGTTTAGAATTGAAATCTTTTTAAAATAAGTGGAAGCGCACTCCAAACTATACAGTGAAATAAATGACATTTGTATACAACCACCAAAATGGAAGTGAGACAGAACAGAGAAGTCATAGTAGCAAGCGTAGATGAAGAGTTGGACGTTATCTGTTATGCCCAAGAAATATCGAGGCTGCAACATACTTTCGAGTTCAAGGTGAATTGGACGTGGAACTCAGAGTCTTACTGATCTAATCATAATATTATACTTGATAAAAATTGCAACGCTGGCGTTTCGTACTATGTTTAGTTACTCCTTAAAATGAATTACTATTACATGTATATATTTCGCCGATTTTATGTATTTGCAATTTTAATACAACGTAAAAAATTGCTACGCTAAGAAACATCCTGCAAAAAAGTGCAATTGCTGGAGTTTTCTACTATGACTAATTACTACTTAAAGTAAATGACAATTACATGTAATTTCACATATTTCTTTTTGTAGCGCTTTGGGCGGTGTCTACCCAATATGACAATTAAATGCAACGCTGAAAAACGTCGAGCAACAAATTGCAATGCTGGAGTTTCGTACTATGACTAGTTAATAGTTAAAGTAAATTACTATTATGTATTTCACCATTATTATAAATTACTATTATGTTTATCAAATTGTTGTTTTTACAATGCTGGACGGTTTCTTCCCAATGTAAAAAATTGTTACGCTGAGATTACGTCCAGGAACGTAACCATGACCAATTACCAATTGAAATACGAATACATGTACACTTTATCATTTATCTTTATCATTGATGAATTATTTATCATATTTTCCTCATTTTATATCTTTATCATTGTTGAATTAGTATTTAGTTTTATATTATTTTATTTTGTAAGTATTTGAAGATTATTTTTATTTTTAAGTTTGTAACATAAATAAATTGCAACGCTAAAACACTTGCAGCAACGATATGCAATGCTGGAGTTTCGTACTATGACTAATTGCTACTTGAAATACTATTACATGTTTTATTTCTACACAGCAACGCCGCCGGACGGTATTTAGCCAACATAAATAAATTGCAACGGTGAAATACTTCCAGCATCAAACTGCAATGCTGGAGTTTCGTACTATGACTAGTTACTACTTAAATACTGTTATGTCTACGTTTCATCGATTTTTTTCTTCTTGCGACGCTGGACAATATCGCCCCAATATAACAAAAAATAAAACACTGAACCGTCCATGAACAAATCACAATACTGGAGTTTCGTACTATGATTAGTTACTACTTAAAATAAATTACTGTTATGTCTACGTTTCGATTTTTTTTTTTTTGCAACTTTGGACATTATCGCCCTAATATACTAGAAAATGGAACACTGGACCGTCCATGAATAAATCACAATACTGGAGTTTCGTACTATGACTAGTTACTACTTCAATTACTGTCAAATGTATTTATTTAGGCGATTTATTTATTATATATATATATATTATGAACGCTATTTACCAAATAAAAAAAACCGCAATGCTGGTAAACGTCCAGCAACAAACTGCAACGCTGAAAAAATCCAGCAACATATTGCAGTGCTGAAGTTTCGTACTATGACAAGTTACTATTTCAATTTATTATTGCTTGTATGCATTTTACGGTTTTTTGCAACGCTAGACTCCGAGCAGTAAATAATAAATAGATATCAATTGAGACAGGTATGGTGTGCTGGTTGACCGTATTCTACGAGTACTCTATAGAAAAAATCGCAACGTTAGAAAACGTCCAGCAATAAACTGCAATGCTGGAGTTTCGTGCCTATGACTAATTACTACTTGAATTAGTTTTACGTGCAATTCTATTTTACAATGCTTTACGGTATTTACCCAACACAGACAAATTGCAATGCTGGAGTTTCGTACTATGACTAGTTACTAATTAAATTACTGTTGTTTTCTATAATATTTAATTAAGTGCTGTATATATAATTAAGTGATGTTTATATAATTAAGTGATATATATAGTATTAATAGTGTGTGTTTGTAAATAAAAATATGATGCCGACGATAAGAGCTACTACTACTTCTATTTGGATTTATTTCCAAATATTTTGAAATTTGGCGATTTTGGCGATCGATTAATAAAAAAGCCATTAGTAAATACTGTCAGAATACTTTCTCGTAAAAAAGTAAAATTTGTTTTTTAATTGAAATTCTACCATTACGAATTTGAAATTACATTTATCTAAATAGTATATATGCATGAATGAGGAATGAAAAGTGGAAAGGAAGGAATAAATTAGTGCAATTTATATAGCTTATATCTTTACCTAATAAACAGCACAAGAGAGTTTATTCGTTTACCTCACTATTCTATATGGTTGTCATTGTGTAAAACAGCAATATAACAGGATAACTGATAGCAATTTACAATAACAGTTATCAGAAAACAATGAAACACTGATATTCGTTATTGCGATACACTCGTTATTCCCATCTCTACTTAAAAGCAAAATATTATGACATTTACATGTAATAAATAGTATTGTAATTAAGACAGGAGGTTGCTCTATTGAGGGAAGACAGTAACAGAATACTATGCGCACAATGCTGGAAAACCATGTTGCTATGGGTATAATGCAAAAAAAATTAACACTGAGAAACCTCCAACAACAAATTGCAATGCTGGAGTTTCGTACTTTGACTAGTTACTACTCAAAGTAGAAATCTATTACATGTATATATTATGTTTTTACAATGCTGGACGGTTTCTATCCAATAGGAAAAAGAACTTTTAACTCTGAAAAACCTCCAGCAATAAATTGCAATGCTGGCGTTTCGTATTATGACTACCTACTATTGAATGTAAAATACTATTACAAGTATATGTATTATGTGTATGCAATTTAATGTGTTTCAATTCTGAACGGTTTCTACCCAACGTCGCCAAATACAAATTGTAATACTAATACATTTAGAATTCGCAGATTTGCATTTTGTAACGCTGGACGGTATTTACCCAACATAAATTTAAGTTTAGTTTGTAATTTGTTGTAATTGATGTAAGTAACTCTTTATCATTGTTTAATTAGTATTTAGTTTGATTTATTTTAACATTTTAACATAAATAAATTGCAACGCTGAGACACTTCCAGCAACAAATTGCAATGCTGGAGTTTCGTACTATGACTATTTACTACTTAAAATAAATAACTATTACATGTAATTGTAATTTCACATATTTCTTTTTGTAACGCTTTGGGTGGTATCTACCCAATATGAAAATTAATTGCAACGCTGAAAAACTTCTCGCAATAAACTGCAATTTCTGGACTACCTGCGTTGTCCATTTTACAACGCTGGATGCGTTGCAAAATGGACAACGCAGACACATTGCATGAAAAACTTTCAGCAATAAATTGCAATGCTGGAGTTTCGTACTATGACTAGTTACTAATCAATTTACTATTACCAGTTATCTATAATAATTTAATTAAGCGTTAGGTATAATTAAGTACTGTATATATAATTAAGTGATGTATATAATTATAATTAAGTGCTGTATATAATATTCATTAGTTTTTAATTTAAATTTTGTGACCACTAAAACAGTGTAATATTGTTGGAACAACCTCATGCACGTAATGTTACTGGCCTAATAGTCATAGAGTAGGTACTGTCTGTCTCTCTCTGTGTACTTGATGTACTCACTACTTGCATATGTTGGCCTTTCGTTTCGACAACACAGACAAATTTCAACGCTGTAAACCTTGCAGCAATAAATTGCAATGCTGGAGTTTCGTACTAGGAGTAGTTACTAACCAAATTACTATTGTTATCTATAATATTAAGTGTTGTATATATAATTAAGTGCTGTATATATATAATTAAGTATTAATTAGATTTTAATCTAGATTTTGTGTCCACTAAAACAGTGTAGTATTGTTGGAACAATCTCATGCACGTAATGTTGCTGGCCTAAAAGCTGTACATATTTTATTATATTATATTAAACACTTCCATTTTCTTTTTTCTCTGCCGCCCAGTACCCAACAGGTACATGTTGTAATTAAAATTTAAATAACGTAATTTAATTTAACACGTTTAAAAAAAAAAAAAAAAGAAACCTTGAGAATGTTGTAAATGCGAAGTAGGTCGGTAAAAATAAATATATTTAAGTCGAAAAGTACAAGTGATTTTCTTATATCAAGATGTTGAAAAGTTCTACCAGGTGCCAACAATATCCTCTATCAATCTTACAAGCTTTACGTTGTTTTCAAACTATAATCATGACAAAGTCTTCTTTATTAACTACATTTCTGGACACATCTATTGGCCCACCTTGCATTTTCAGTTTCGTTTGGTCCTAGCTAAAATTTTATATTAGGTCGAGCAAAAAGTTTTTATGCAGTTTTGAACCCGGCACATTCATAATTTCATTCAATAGTCTTTTTTTGAATTTCGAACACAGAATTTAAAGAAAAAAAAAGACAATTTGGAGCCTGTTCGTAGATATCCAACAATCGAATACTAAGAAAACTTGATTTTATTGGTTTACTTGGATTTAATTCTTGAAAGTGTGATTTTTCTCTTTGGTTTTGCAACAAACATTACTTATTCATTAAAGTGAGGTTCTATCAATAATCTATGGATACTTCGCCTGAAGTCGCCGCCCAAGCTGTGGCACTTATCCAGGCCGAACACAGCCAAAGAAATGTGAGTGCTCAACTTAATTTAAGTCGATCTGCGGTCCGAAATGTTTATCGGAGGTACCTAGAGACTGTCGGCTTTGTTCGTCGCCAAGGAAGGCCACGATTTCGGGTCACAACTGAAAGGCAGGATCGATTCATCGTGACGACCAGCTTGAGAAATTGTCACCTTACCTCCATTGAGATACAAAACCAACTTCGTGACTTCCACGGAGTATCTGTGAGCGCTCGAACTGTTCGGAGAAGGTTAAAAGAACGCGATATGGTACCACACAAGCCAGCTAATGGCCCCAAACTAACGCGAGCCCACCGAACAGCGCGCCTTCATTGCGCGCGCACTCATTTAAATTGGACTCAGCAGCATTGGAGCCGTGTACTCTTTTCTGATGAGTCTAAAATTGTGTTACATGGCAATGATGGAAGGAAGAAGGTCTACCGACGTAAGGGAGAGCGTTTCGCACAATGCTGCTTTGAAGAGAGGGTTGCTTATGGCGGTGGCTCATGGACTGACTGGGGCGGTATATCCGCGAGCGGCAAAACTCAACTTGAGGTTGTTACGGGACCACGGCTGCCAACATTAAATGCTGAAAGGTACATTCGTGAGTGCTTAGAACCTCACGTGATGCCATACGCGGACTATGTGGGCCCAAATTTCCTTTTTATGCATGATAATGCAAGAGCCCATACGGCCGGCATCGTCAGGGAATATCTTCGGGATGTGAACATCACAGTTATGGACTGGCCAACAAGAAGCCCAGACATGAACCCCAATGAGCACATGTGGGACGAGCTAAAAAGACGTGTTAGGGCTCGTCAGCCAGTTGCCCAGACGATGCAGGAGTTGAAAACTGCCATAGAAGAGGAATGGGGGAGGATCCCTCAAAATTTCATAGAGCGGTTGATAAACTCTATGCCTAATCTTATGAGAGCCGTGGTAGATGCCCATGGAGGCAACACGCGTTATTAAATTAAACTTTTATTTGATAAAAAATGTTTTTTATTCAAAAATCAACTGCCTTAATCAAGGCGCATACCCGACTTGTTAGGCGTAGCTCCATGTCGTGTGTTATTCTGAATTCAAATTTAAAACACTATGATCGAAAAAGAAGGTAAAATGTATCAGTTTTAAAACTGCATCAATAGTTTTTGTTCAATCTAGCAATCATATTTCGGTAGGGGCCATCGAAACCTAAACTCTAAGGTGCCAATAGATGTGTCCAGAAGTGTAGTTGTGACATTGTGGAAAAAGTCACTTACGTACCCGGTTACCTATCTTTAGTTTCGAAAGACAAACGAGAATAATGGTCTATGACGTCCATTGCTTTTTAAAAATCGAAGACCTTCCTACACCTTTCAGCACAATCTCGAGTTTATATGAGACCATGGATACTTCTATCCTTTTCTGACACATGGGATTTTCTGATACAGTGTAAAGAACGCCACCGCACGATATCGCGTCGTGCAATGGAATAGCGACATGAGATACGAATCGCGCAATCAAAGTTTTCGTGCAACGCCGGACAAAAAATATCAAATTGAAATCTTCAAATATGCAACATTTGAAATCATTTGACATTAATTCTCAACTCAAAGGTCAAAGTGGTAAAATCAAATAAATTATAACAGTACAGAAGCACGGCTATGAAAGCATGAATTTTGACATGTCTTTTTCGTTACTTTTATTTTCTTTAAATTTTTTATTTTTTATACTACGCTTTTTTTACAACGCTGGACAACGACGAAGATGAAAGTAAAATATACAAATATTATAAATATACAGAATTTGAAATCATTTGACATTTTTTTCAATTGAAAGGCCATTGTGGTAAATTCAAATTCATATAATTTCTATGAGTACAGTAAGCAGGGATATGAAACCACGTATATTGGCATGTATTTTACATTGTGCTTAAAATAAGCACAATCAATTTTGCAACACTGGACAACAACGACAATGTAAGTAAAATACCACGAATATGCAGAATTTGAAATCATTGAAATTCAAAATCAATTGAAAGGCCATTGTGGTAAATTCAAATTCATATAATATAACAGTACAGTAAGCAGGGAGAAACCACGCATATTGACATGATCTTCTTGATTTTATTTTCTTTCAATTTTGCGACGCTGTGAAAATAAAATAAAAGCCTTTGATTCCGCTTGTTACTTGCCTACTTTACAAGCTTGCGATGATGGATTTGCGCTTAGTCCCAACGTACTACTTTTTTTTTTTTTTTTTTTTTTTATACCACTAAGGTGGCAAACAAGCATACGGTCCGCCTGATGGAAAGCAGTTACCGCAGCCTATGGACGCCTGTAACACCGGAGGCATCACATGCGCGTTGCCGACCCTGTAAAAACCTCTTCACGCCCTTTTTGAAGAACCCCATGCTGTAGTCTCCTGGGAAAACCTCAACAGGCAATTCATTCCACAGCTTGATAGTACGTGGAAGAAAACTTCTCTGGAACCGCACAGTACGTGACCATTTCGGTTCTAAAGTGTGAGGATGAATTCCCTGTCGATGGCGAGCGGTGCGACTGTAGAAGGAAGCCGTGGGCATCATGTCAAACAACTCCTCTGAACACACCCCATTGTACAAACGGTAGAACACACAAAGGGACGCAAAATCTCTTCTCAGACTTAAAGGTTCTAAACCGTCTGTCAGTTTGGGATCGTCAACAATCCTCACAGCACGCCTTTGAATCGAGTCACAGGGTGCAAGCTGGTATCTAGGCGCTCCCGCCCATAGATGGCAACAGTACTCCATATGCGGCCGAACTTGAGCTTTGTAAAGCATAAGTCTTTGCCGCGGGTTGAAGTAATGTTTCGCCCTGTTGAGCACACCTAGTTTCTTCGATGCCAGCTTGACCTTCCCCTCCAGATGACATCGAAACTGGACGTCGCTGGAGATGTCAACTCCTAGAATACCAATACTATTGGCGATGGTGAGGGGTGTGTTTTCGAAGTGTGGAGCCACAGCAAATGGGGTTTTCTTAGCGGTGAACGCGCAGACTTGTGTCTTAGAGGGGTTAAATCGCACTAAGTTCTGTCGCCCCCAGTCGGACACTCTACTTAGTGTGCTCTCAATTTGCGACACAAGTTGTTCGCGGCACTCCTCCACCAAAGAACGAGGGATATTTGCGCGGCCCGTGTAATAAGTGTCCCCGGTGCTATCGTCTGCATAACAATGAATGCTGTCATTATACAACATATCATTAATATGCAGCAGAAACAGCGTCGGGGACAATACAGAACCCTGCGGGACGCCAGCATTGATGTCCATGCTATCGGAGCAACTGCCATCTACAACGGCTCTAATGCTTCTGCTGGACAAGAAGCTAGCAACCCATTCGCATAATCCCTCGGGCAGACCGTATGCAGGTAACTTCGAAAGAAGACTGCGGTGCCAGACCCGATCGAACGCCTTTGCCATATCCAGGCTAACCGCCAATGCCTCACCTTGACTCTCCACCGCCAAAGCCCATCGTAAAAATGAGATTAGAGATACTACATAGTAAAAATGAGATTTGTCTTTTGTATAAAAAGTATGATTGATGAAAATTATGTCGATGATCTTTACAACTTTCGTCCTCAAGTATTTTCAAAGATCAGATTTATCAGAACAGAAAACAAGGACACTGTGAATGTAGCGTGACATATATTTTTGAAGGGTTCTTGCTTGATACTATTTGGAGTATTGAGAGGATAGAAACCTGCACAAGTGACCATATTTTTTTCGATTTGTTATTTAAAATCTGAACCATTTTTTTTTCTATTTGTTATTTAAAGAAGTCACAATAATATAGGCGAAAGAATTACTTCGATAGCATAAAAACTTCTCGAGATATGATAACTTGAAGATCACAATTTTGGACTATCCCGAAAACGCTTCATGCAAAAGGCTACAGTATTATGACGACACAATACGCTATTTTATATGCATTAAATCAGAAATTTATACGACAGCTATGATAAATATTGCGTTTCTGTAGCTAGTGCCGTAATAAAAGTTATAGTATTTTTTATAATTTCATACTTTTAAAATGGACTTTCCCACCAAACTTTGATCGACCATAAAACACGTCGAACATAAGTTATTAAAATTTTGAGATCGCAGATCGTTCTATCTTTATGTATTTTACGATACTGATAGAGTTTTTATAATTTTAGGATTTGTTCAGATGCCTATTGTGTGACCAACAATGTGCGAAGAAAAATGGTATTTCTTTCACTTTACACAACCAAAGATATTTCTCAAATAAACGGGGCAGCTGTATCCATGCTATAAGACCACAACAATTTGGTCACATGTAATCGAAATGGCTGTAATGGCAATTTATATGTATTGACAATATTCCGTTAGAAATAACATTAAACAATAATAATACTTACTATATTATAGGAGTCCTTGAATACTTACCTTCAAGTGCCCAATTGGGCACTATAAAGCGTATTCTTATAGAGGTGATGGTATATGGATGTGTTATGACGATTTGAAGCCAATATTAAATAAAAGTCCTGAAATGGTGATTGCCCAATGTATTATTTAATGTCAAATGTTATAAAATTTTAATCTTGCTAAGAATTAATTAATCCAGTTTTATTTTACAATACGATAAGAACATAAAACGTACATTAATTGGTATTTCGTTGATGTAAATAGTTTGCTTGGTTTAGATACAACCCGCCATTATGCCGTCAGGGTGGCTCACGTGCGTTTTACGCCTTTGGATCTGAAGTACCATTGACTAGTACCATTGATGGTACAAGTGACACAATTTTGTATCGCTAGTACCATCAATGGTACTAGTGACACTAATTTGCGATCAGTTGTACCATAATAAATATTGGTTGTATCACTAGGACCATTAATGGTACTAGTGATACAACCAATATTTACTATATTATAAACTATGTACTTACAACTAAACAAACGCGAAGTATAGACAAAGAAACGTATTACATAAACGTAGTATACTTGAAATCATTTGACGAACATTTTCGTTTTTCGTTTCGTGTGTCGAACGAACCGATTGCTGTCACCTGTATGAAGTAGAATTTTAAAAATTATTAATTCATTTTACAACTTACAATGTGTGACGAAGCTTCGGCGGATCATGCTTCGGAAATTAAGATAGTGCAACGTGGCCGAGGAAAAGTCTTATTAAATGAAGGATTTCAGTATTATTTTCATGTAAAATATAAAAATGGTAACTGTATCTGGCGATGCAAAAATTTTAAAATGGCAATAAAATGCACCGGATCTCTTACAGTAACGCAGGTACGTTTGTTTAAATAATCACACTCTTGGGTCTGTATTTAATAATCCTTAATCAAGTTGGAGTACGATAATGATAATCCTCGTTGACGTTACCATTCCGCCATCACGAGAACCTCTTGAAGACCGAGAAAGAGAAACTTTCTAAGTACTTGGACTTTGGCCCACGAAGTTACCTCCATGTGGCATGTGGACTCAACGATTATTGTCCCGATAGACGTGACCACAAACGTGTTTTTTAGGGTGTACCGCGTGCAGGTAAAGTTGGTTTGTCTTGTCTCTAAAGATGATATTGAGCCCCCTACACCACAAAATAAAAATACCACAGAATAACTAATAGTACTTACATACGAAATTGGCACTCTCGCAACTGAAAGGAGTTTCCTCTCCCGCTCCCCCGCTTAAACCCGCGGGCGCAAAATAGTTTCAACTCGCTTGACGCCATAGAACGCCTCGGGTTGCTATTCATTTGTTTTGTCACCCCCATCTCAAGTGGCCAGGTTGTGATAGTGATATACAATATGTATAATCACATAGGTACTTAAAACCTCTTTGTTAGTCATTTTTTTATACTTAACACATCGCAAAACCATTTTTAACACATCCCAAAACAATCCTTATGATATCCCAAAACCATCCTTAATACATCCCAAAACAATCCCTAACACGTCCCAAAACAATCCTTATCATATCCCAAAATCATCCTTGATACATCCCAAAACAATCCTTAACACATCCCAAAACCATTCTTAACACATCCTAAAACCATCCTTAACACATCCCAAAACCATCCTTAACACATCCCAAAACCATCCTTAACACATCCCAAAACCATCCTTAACACATCCCAAAACAATCCTTAACACATCCTAAAACAATCCTTAACACATCCCAAAATAATCCTTAACACATCCCAAAACCATCCTTGATACATCCCAAAACAATCCTTAACACATCCCAAAACCATCCTTAACACGTCCCAAAACAATCCTTAACACATCCTAAAACAATCCTTAACACATCCCAAATCCATCCTTAACACATCCCAAAACCATCCTTGATACATCCCAAAACAATCCTTAACACATCCCAAAACCATCCTTAACACGTCCCAAAACAATCCTTAACACATCCTAAAACAATCCTTAACACATTCCAAAATAATCCTGAATACATCCCAAAACCATCCTGAATACATCCCAAAACTTTTTTTTTCTTTACTTAACTTTAGTTTTCTTTAATGGTACTAGAGATACAAAATTGTATCATTAGTTCCATCATGTACCATCAATGGTACTAGTCAATGGTACTACTGATCCGGAGGGCGTTTTACGATATCAAACCTTGTATATCATTTAAGAAGTTTTTAAATAGTGTTCGTATATAATGAACAATTCACGTACATTTGATTCCTAATGTTAGATTTGAAATAAGTTAATTGGATTAGCATTCACCCGAATCTTGACATCAGGATGACGGTTCACTGTAAAATGATGGTTGCTACACGTAGAGACAAGTACAATTTTAGATATTTTAGTACAAAACCGTACAATATTCGTAGATTTATACAGTTTATTTGGAAGTAATACATCCACCATTCTGACGGACGCTAAAATCACTACACATTTTATTTAAGTCACTTCTTTGTCATTTTATATATATCTTTTCATTTTTACGTCGCTGGACAACTACACCCAAATAGCTTATGTAACTCATTGCTAATTCATACTCAACTCAAGGCCACTGTGGTAAATTCAAGTAATTGATTTCACACAGTAAGCAGGGGTATTAAACCACGTACATTATTGGCATGTCATTTTCCTTGTGTTTATTTTCTATCAATTTTGGAACGCTGGACAACTACAATGATGAAAGTAAAAAACGAATATGCAGAATTTGAAATCATTTCACATAAATTTTCAATTCAAAAGGCCACTTGTGGTAAGTTCATATATTTTATATCAGTAAAGTAAGCAGGGATATGAAATCACGTAACCACTATCAATTTTGCAACGCTGGACAACAACGACGATGAAAGCAAAAAATTACGAATATGCAACTACGAATATGCAGAATTTGAAATCATTTGACATTAATTTTCAATTCAAATGCCATTTGTGGTAAGTTCATATAATTTATAACAGTACAGTAAGTAGGGATATGAAACCACGTATATTGGCAGTCTTTTTTTTTTACAAATGGATGAACAATGGAAAGGCTACTTGTGGTATGTTACAGCAGTAACGACAAGGTACAGCAGAAAGCAGTCTTTTTCTTTTTTTTTTTTCTTGCAAATTTACAACGCTGGACAACAACGATCAAATTGTAAACTTCGAATATACAGAATCTTAAATAATTTGACATTAATTTATCAACTCAAAGGCCATTGTGGTAAATTCATATAATTTATAAGATTCCAGTAAGCGGGGATATTATATATTGTTAGTTTAGATCGTTTTTATTTTCTTTTTGTTTTGCAACGCTGGACTGCAACAAATTAAAAACTATGAATATGCAGAATTTTAAATCATTTGATATTAATTTTCAATTCAAAGGCCATTTGTGGTAAGTTCATATAATTTATAACGTTTTATATATTTAGTACGGTAAGTAGGGATATGAACCACGTACATTGACATGTCTATTTCATTGTGTTAATTTTCTTTAAATTTTGCAACGCTGAACAACAACGACGATGTAAGTAAAAAACTACGAATATGCAGAATTTGAAATCTTTGATATTAATTTTAAATTGAAAGGCCATTTGTGGTAAGTTCATTTAATTTATAACAGTACAGTAAGCAGGGATATGAAACCACGTATATTGGCAGTCTTCTTTTTTTTTTACAAATGGATGAACAATGGAAAGGCTACTTGTGGTATGTTACAGCAGTAAAGACAAGGTACAGTAGTAAGCAGTCTTTTTCTTGCAAATTTACAACGCTGCACAACAACGATCAAATTGTAAACTTCGAATATACAGAATTTTAAATAATTGGACATTAATTTATCAACTCAAAGGCCATTGTGGTAAATTCATATAATTTATAAGATTACAGTATGAAACCACGTATATTGGCATGTCTTTTACATTGTTTATTTTCTATCAATTTTGCAACGCTGGACAACGAAAACGATGAAAGTAAAAAATTACGAATATGCAGAATTTGAAATCATTTGATATTATTTTTAAACGGAAAGGCCACTTGTTACAGTTACAACAGTAACGACAAGGTACAAGTGTACTTGTACAGCAGTAAGCAGTCTTTTCTATTTTTTCTTGCAAATTTTTAACGCCGGACAACAACGATCAAATTGTAAACTTCAAATATACAGAATTTAAAATAATTTGACATAAATTTTTCAACTCAAAGGCCATTGTGGTAAATTCATAAAATTTATAAGAGTACAGGGAACAGGGTTATGATACCACGTATATCGGCATTTTGTAATCATTGGGGGCCGTCCATATATTACGTCATTCTAAATTAGGGGGGGGGGGGGGGGGTTGGTCTGCGGATGACGGTAAATGATAGATGGGGGGGGGGGGTCTCGAAATTGACGTCATTCTTATTTATTTATTTATAGTTTATTTTTCACGTACAAAAAGATTATTTCTAAAAAGAAATTTCTTCCAGCACACCTAGTAAAATACTAGCTGCCCGCCCCGGCTTCGCCCGTGGTACTTACATCTATTATACATATAAACCTTCTTTAAGAATCAGTCTATCTATTTAAAAAAACCGCATCAAAATCCGTTGCGTAGTTTTAAAGATCTAAGCATACATAGGGACAGACAGCGAAAGCGACTTTGTTTTATACTATGTATTGATAATAAACACAATACTTAAATAATAACTACAACATTACATAATTAATAAAAGTACATATTAATACTATACTTATACTTAAATACATGTCTCATACTAAGGAAAGATAATGTTTTAACCAAGTGTTTTAATCATATAATACCCTATTTTTCTCAAATCTGCAATGTTTTATTTTGTCAAACTAGTAATGACGTCAATTTTGGAAGGGGGGGGGGGGGGGGGTCATTAAGAAATGACGATAGGATGATTATAGGGGGGGGGGGTCTAAAATCTGAAAAAATCGATGACGTAATTTATGGACGGCCCCTTGGTTTTATTTTCTTTCAATTTTGCAACGCTGGACAGCAACCATCACACATTAATATCTTCGAATATGCATCATTTTACACCACTTAATATTAAACACAAAGGCCATTGTGGTAAATTCATATAATTTTATTATAACTCACGTGAAAAATAATTTGTTGGGAAAGCAGACTAGTTTTGATCTCATACAGAGATCACCAGAGCGAATGTCCATACCACGTGCCTATATTGGCATATTCGCAGTTTTGTATTGGAAACATGATCTGAATCAAAAACTTTCAACATGCGGTATTTTAAATCTCTTGCCATTAAATATTATTTAATTTAAATATCATTACGCATTTTATAAATAACGTCATCACTTTTCAATTATGATTATTCTTCTAATTTTGCATCGCTGGACAAAAACGACCAAATGAAAATCTTCGAATATGCAACATTTTAAAGGATTTATTAAAGGCCACTGTGGTAAATTCATGTAATTTATAACAGTACAGAAATTAAGTATCACATATATGTATTTGCATAGTTAAATCGTTTTTATTTTTTATTTCAATTTTACAACGCTGGACAACAACAAATAAAAATCTTCGAATATGCAGCACTGGAAATAAATTAATAGTCGGCATGTCTTTTTTTTATTTATTGACGAGCTCGGTAGCGTAGCGGTCAATGACGCGGCTTCGACACCAACGCTCGTGGGTTCGATTCCCACATAGGACAAACATTTGTGTGCATGAACATGTCTGTTTGTCTTAGTCTGGGTGTTTTCTATCATAACTATGTATTTACAAAAAAAAAAATGTATTTACGTATGTTTATCAGTTGTCTAGTACCCATAACACAAGCTTCACTTACATTGTGGCTAGATGGCGCTGAGTAATTTGTCTGACAATATTTATTTGTTTATTTACTATCAATTTTGCAACGCTGGACAACGACGACTAAAGTAAAAAAAAACAGAATATTTGAAGTTTTTTTAGTATCATTTGATATTAATTTTAAATTGAAAGGCCATTTGTGTTAAGTTCATATGATTTATAACAGTATATTAAGCAGGGATATGAAACCACATATATTCGCAAAATACTTATCTTTTTTTTGCATATTTGCAACGCTGGACAACTGGGTTTTAAATAATTTGACATTATTTTTTCAATTCAAAGGCCATTGTGGTAAATTCATATTATTAATGTGCGATTATAGGAAACAGGGACATTAAACCACATAAATATTGGCATGCTATTTGTCTGCGTTTTAATTTTCTTTTACGACGCTGGAAAACAATAATATTAATAACTCTGAATATGCGACGGGTTTGGTGACTTTAAGTTAAGCACAAACAAATTAAGTCACCAAACCCGTAGAACAGTATAAGTAATAGTAGCACGTACAGCATAGCCTCTCCCTGCCGCTCTCTCGTACCGACTTCACCTCCCCCCTGTTAGGAAACTGGAACAGTTTGTAAAGTTACGCGTAGCACAGTATAAATAATAGTGCTACCTCCCTCCCTGTCGCTCTTTCGTACCGACTTCACCTCCCCTCTGTTAGGAAACTGGAACAGTTTGTAAGGTTACACGTAGCACAGTATAAGTAATAGTACTATGTACAGTATGGCTTCTCCCTGCCGCTCTCTTGTACCGACTTCATTTCCCGTCTGTTAGGAAACTGGAAGAGTTTGTAAAGTTACACGTAGCACAGTATAAGTAATAGTACTACGTACAGTATGGCCTCTGCCGTTCTCTCGTATCGACTGCACCTCCCCTCTGTTAGGAAACTGGAACAGTTTGTAAAGGCACGCGTAGCACAGTACCCACCATGGGTCGTGGCACGCGAGGGGTTAAAAAGAAAAAATAAAAATTGCGTGGACAATAGTAAAAAAAAACTTTACTTTTGACAGAACGAAGTTTATCCGGGCAGATAGCTAATATATAGCTTCACAGTCAAACCTTAAAAATTGACATAGGATGTATTCCTTCTTCGCAATCAATATATCTATCTACTTACAATTTCCCCTTCTCCATTTTCAAAAGACATTACAGACAATTTGAATATAAAGCAGTACAAGAATAAATATCATAACTATACATTTGTAATTAAATCTTAAAAAATAGGGGGTCTATAATGTTTTATAGAAGTCGAAATTTCAAATTGTAGCTACTTGTTCAAATGGGGTATCATATGAAGGGGCTTGATGTGCACATTGCAAAATATATTCTATTTATTTTCCGACGCATTAATTCTTAATTATAATGAAAAATATTACAGACATAATTTTACTTTTATTATTAAAATCAGTTCTTAAAAATAAATAAACAATTACATAATGTACTGTACCTCCACTTACGAGCTATCCGCTTACATCACGGCATACCATTCCTTGTTCAAATCATTTTCAATCTAATTTCGAATGACGTAGAACTCAGATTTTGTTGGATCATCTCAAGCAACAGAACTCTGCCTCATCCAACAGGTTTATAAGTCGGCAATAGATCTTTTTTTTTCCTATTAATAATTATACGAGTCCTTCAGAGCCCTAGTGTTTAATTTCTTCATCATGTTACCAGTTTCATCTCAAGCAACAGAACTCTGCCTCATCCAACAGGGTTTATAAGTCGGCAATTTATCTTTTTTTTTTCCTATTAATAATTTTACGGCCCTGGATACGAGTCCTTCAGAGCCCTAGTGTTTAATTTCTTCATCATTTTCCCAGTTTTGGTGTCTCGACATAGGAACATCTGGGCTTTCTTGAGAATTGTTAAATTATGCCAGAGACAATCTTCATTAGAACAAGATCGATACCGTCGATAACAAATTTAGCAGTGTTTCGTGGCTTGATTGAATATCGATATGATAACCTATGGATATTCTGGCAACACTATTTCTTAGGACATAATTTCTTGATGATAGTAAAATATATGATACAATAGGTAATTCTGATAAATCTATGTCATAATTAACGTCTGTTACATTAGTTTTTTTTCGTATCCTGAAAGAAAAAATATCGAATTATAGTTAAAATTAGCTGACCCGGCAAACGTTGTTTAGCCAAATTAATTAAATAAATTAACGAGTAACTCACTTTTTTTTTTGTCGGGAAAAAAAAAGACGTGAGTGACCCGTTTAATTTATTTAATTAATTTAGTATAATGTCTCACGTGAGTTTTAATAATATTGTTGTTTAGCCAAATAAATTTAGAGGTTGATGGTGTAAGGGTGAAAATTTAGTGTTGTATGTAGGTATTTGTTACTACCACATAATAAAAAAAATAGATGTCCAAAAAATTTAAAAAGAAAGTTAGTCAAAGTCAAAGTCAAAATTCTTTATTCTGTGGGCCCTCGCGGGCACTTAGACACGTCTTTTACAATTAGGTATATTTTTTATCTACCAGCATTTCGGAATGACCATTGACGAGAAGAAACGCCGAAAGAAACTCTGTCAATATAGGTCTTTTTTTTAAATAGCCTTACAATATTATCATAATACAATAAAAAGAAAAATGGTATTCAACCAAAATAAGAGAGAAAAAAAAAACATAAAGTAAAATAAAATAGTAAAAAAAATAATAAGTTAATAATAGTTAGGTGTAGACAACCCTTATCACTTAGGGTTATGAAAAATAGATAGTAGCCGATTCTCAGACCTACTGAATATGTATATAAAATTTCATAAAAAACGGTCAAGACGTTTCAGAGGAGTATAGTAACGAACATTGTGATGAGAATTTTATACATCAGAGATAGAAAGGCAAGCCCCGGCCCAATAGATTTCGCATGTAGGGTAGATTATACGGCGTCTCTCTTACAAAATAGCGGATCACGGAGTGGAGGGGGGGGGGGACTTCCGAATCACGGAGGAGCTCGAAAAAAGTAAACCCATCCATGGACAGGCTGCTGTCGACGTTGCTTAACTTGCGTGATCGATTAAACTGATGCAACTACGCCATCTAGCTCCTCTAATCTAAGTTATTAGTAGTATACTCATATTGCTTTTGATTTTTGGGCTGTAAATGGTTCATCAACATCTTTGAACCAAAGCCAACTTCACCTGCACGCGGTGCACCCTGCTGACTGACAAACGAAGCTCTGGCGAAAAGAGAGGTAGGGAGCGTAATTGTAAGCTACCCGACTGGGAAATGTACCTCCACCTCACAGAATACCGCAGCCAAATAACGGTTCCCTTGAGGGCTGTTGTGTTCCTGTGAGTGAGTGAGGTCACCAGAAAGGAAGGAAATGCTGCGATGGTAGCGGGGGTGGCGGCGCGCGAGCGATATTTAATGTTGCGAGCGTTAATATGGCTACGGTAACCGCTTCACATTAGGCGGACCGTATGCTTGTCTACCAACCGACGTAGTATAAAAAAAAATTGCTTTGCCTGTCGCTGTGTAAGTTTGGCACGCCTATCCATCTCTAGAGAGGTGGGATTTGAAGCCATGATTACCGGTCGAGTGCTATACCAACTGAGCTATCAGGAAGGTTTTTTTTTATATATGAGAGGGTAGCAAACGAGCATGTGGGTCACCTGATGGAAAACAATCACCACTGCCCATGGAGTTCAGCAATACCAAGGGATCGTCGATCCGTTGCCAGCCTAATTCTCCTTCCTTTCCTTCTTTCTGGTGACCTCACTCACTCACAGGAACACAACGTTATTTGGCTGCGGTATTCTGTGAGATGGAGGTACTTCCCCAGTCGGGCAGCTTAAAAAATATGCTATGCCCTACCTCTCTTTTCGCCAGAGCCTCGTTTGTCTGTCAGCAGGGTGCACCACGTGCAGGTGAAGTTGGCTTTGGCTCAAAGATGTTGATGAACCCCTTACACCCCATAGTTTGTGATAGTGGCTAATTTTTGCATTTTATATATTACTGCTGTGAATAAGTGCGTGGGTGCTGTTCTCGGCACAGGATGTGAAGCACAGGCGTCTTATCTTTACAAGTAGTATTGTGGATATACATATTTAGACTTTTATACAGTATGTATATACACTCTATACTATGATTTTTTATATTTTAATTTTTTTTACTATTTTATTTTACTTTAATTTTTTTTTCTCTTATTTTGGTTGAATACCATTTTTTTTATTGTATTATGTATAATGATAATATTGTATGGCTATTTAAAAAAGACCTATATTGACAGAGTTTCTTTCGGCATTTCTTCTCGTCAATGGTCATTCCGAAATGCTGGTAGATAAAAAAAAATATACCTAATTGTAAAAGACGTGTCTAAGTGCCCGCGAGGGCCCACAGAATAAAGAATTTTGACTTTGACTTTGACTTTGTGTTCTTGTAGTGTAATACTAATAGATGGCGCCACGCTGCGACTATACAGGAGTAAAATATATAAAATGCATAAATTCGCCACCATCAAAAACCTTCCTGGTAGCTCAGTTGGAAGAACACTCGGTCGTGGGTTCAAATCCCATCTAGGCCGAGGAGGTGAATTTTTCAATTATTTTTTTTATACTACGTCGGGCGGCAGACAAGCATACGGCCCGCCTGATGTGAAGCGGTTACCGTAGCCATATTAACGCTCACAACATAAGATATCGCTCACGCGCCGCCACCCCCGCTGCCAACGCAGCATCTCCTATCTTTCTGGTGACCTCACTCACTCGCAGGAACACAACAACTCTTAAGGGAATTGTAATTTGGCTGCGGTATTCTGTGAAGTGGAGGCACATTCCCCAGTCGGGTAACTTACAATTACGCTCCCTACCTCACTTTTCGCCAGAGCTTCGTATGTCAGTTAGCAGGGTGCACCGCGTGCAGGTGAAGTTTGCTTTGGTTCAAAGATGGTGATGAACCACTTACACGCCAAATTCTTAAAAATATTTATAATGATAAACTCACATCAACTTTATGTGACCGCATATGTATTTGCAAGCTTTTAGCACCGAGGCATATTTGATTACAGACCGGACACTTCATATTCATCCGACATTTATTGCTCCTGAAAAATAAAACACGAGTTACTATATGCCAGGTACAAAAGCTCGAAAACTGAAAAATAATAATGATTTTTAAGAAAAAATAAAAACCGACTTCAGCTGGCAACAGGGCAAATTTAAGGGTTTCCATCGATTTTTCTGGGATCCCCTCACCAGACCCTGACTTGGTGAATATGGGACCACCTCGCAATCATAGCCTTTCAATTACTTTCAATTTCAAGTGCTTACCCAGTTCCTAATAGGAATTAGTAGTAAGTATCGATGCAGATTGCTACTGGCATTGTCGACAATCCTTTGTGGTTTTTATAAATGCTGTTTCATTGAACTTGTAATTAATTTTAAGATGATAAATAAAAGAAAAAAAAAATAATAAAAAAAAAATTTGACCATACGTGGTTATAAAATTTAAGAGTTTCCCTTGATTTCCCTGGGATCCCAGTATCAGATCCTGACTTGGTGAATATGGGACCACCTTGCAATCATACCTTTTCAAAATAAAAAAGAATTTTGAAAATCGGTTCACAATTCGCGAAGATATCAAATAACATCCATACAAAATAAAAATTCAGTCGAAATGAGAACCTTTTTTGCAGTCGGTTACTAAAAACCGGCCAAGTGCGAGTCGGACTCGCGCACGACGGGTTCTGTACTATTATCTATAAAAACGGCAAAAAAAAAATCACGTTTGTTGTATGGGAGCCCCCCTTAAATAATTGTTTTATTTTTATTAAATTTTTTATTTTTAAAGTGAATATATAACTAAATATTATGTGAGTATTTCAAGCGTCTACCTATTACAGTTATCAATTGCGAGCAAAAACGAGCAAAAAAATCACGTTTGTTGAATGGGAGCCCCCTTAAATATTTATTTTATTCTGTTTTTTAGTATTTGTTGTTATAGCGGCAACAGAAATACATCATCTGTGAAAATTTCAACTGACTAAGGATCACGGTTCATGAGATACAGCCTGGTGACAGACAGACAGACGGTCGGACGGACGGACAGCGGAGCCTTAGTAATAGGGTTCCTTTTCACCCTTTGGGTACGGAACCCTAAAAACCAGGCGTATCGGAAAACCATCTTGATGGATTCCATGTATTCCTTTTATTAAAGTTATTTGTTACACGCCGCCGATACCGGCGCCTAACGTGCCCAACGAAGCAAAGAAGAGATCGAGATAAATGGATCAATCCATGGACAGGCTACGGTCGTTATTCCTTGACTTGAACTATTAATAATAATAATATAATAATAATAAACATTTATTTCGGTATGGAACCATAGTTTGTTAGTAATACAAATATACTTATAGCTATGTTAGTAGAAATTATTTATATTATTGACATTTCCATTTACATATACATAAGTTTTGTCGGCATAACTCGGCATAGACTCCAACACAGTGTCTGATTATAGGGCAATCAAAACGAGACGCAATCATTTCCAGAATGCCATTCGCGCTGCCTCGCACGCGTTGCAATAGGGAGGCTACCTTTTTTCTAATAATGGCATGAAAGCCGTCGGTGTGAGCCTCGACGAACATACCTGAAGCGCTGCAGTCCCGAGGCAGCCCCAATAGCATCCTGAAGATGTTATTATATTGTACACGTATTTGATCGATAGCCCGGCGCGTATATTTCACCCATAGGCTGCTCGCGTAGAAGCTTTGGCAGTATGCTTTAAATAAAGCTATTTTAACAGATTTTGTACAGCGAGCAAACCTACGGGCTACCATATTTCCCCTGACTGCCAAAGCTCTACGTTCCCTCTCTATGTCGGCATCATCGTTTAGATTCTCGTTTACAATATGGCCCAGATATTTAAAACTACAGACCCGTTTCAATAGACAACCATTCAACAACACAGGTGGCACGCATGCAGGCGATTTTTTATTAGCTCTGAATACAAGTATTTCACTCTTCTTGGTATTGTAAACGAGTCCATGCTCTTGCGCGTACCTTTCACATATACATAACAATTTTCTAATTCCGTTGATTGATGGGCTCAACAGCACCATGTCGTCAGCATAACTAATGTTATTAACACATACACCATCAATATGACATCCTACATGGCTGCTGCTGAGCTCACCAAGCAAACTATTGATATATAAATTAAATAGTGTAGGTGAGGACAGTCCCCCCTGCCTTACACCACTCGAGCACGTACTCATTAGAAAAGCAACCATCCCATTTCACCCGGTTAACCTGATTAGCGTACCAATATCGGAGTAGTGATATGTATTCCTTCGGGATACACGTGTCTTCCAGTTTCTGCCATAATTTTGTATATACAACCATATCAAAGGCCCTGGATAGGTCTAAGAAACACGCATAAACCGGTGTTTTTCTCTGCGTATAGTAATTGACAGTATGTTTTAAACATAGTATAGCGCTCTTTGTGGATAATTCAGCTTTAAAACCAAACTGTGCTTCATGTAAGTTTACATATTTCTGAAGGCGGCCGTTTACCATGCTGTCAAGTACCTTCGCCAAGACTGTAGCCAGGGAGATGGGACGGTAGTTATTTCTGTCAGATACGTCACCAGTTTTATTTTTCAACACCGGTACAACAACGGTTTTCATTAGAGGCCCCGGAAGATACACGTGTCTCATACATAGGGTAAATAACATGGACAGGACACGTGGTAGATGTACACCAGCATTTTTAAGGTGTTCAATACTAAGACCGTCATGCCCCGGGGACTTTCCACCTTGCATTGATTTGATCACCTGTTGAATTTCAAGTGCGGAAAATCTTTCATTTTGCACTGAAGACATGACGGTCTCACTATTGCTTTCACTAGTAAAGTTATCATTACACAGTATTCTAAAATGATCCTTGAAAGAATTGGCTATTGAAACAGGGTCACTAATACCACCAACACTCACAGGCGAGCCCTGCTTTTTATTCATACTATTAGTATGCTTCCAGAAATTCTTAAAGCGCTTGTTAGAATGTTCTGTAGCCAAAATATCCATCTTAATCTGTTCTTGACGGTCCTGACATTCCTTTAATCTATACTAGCTGGCCCGGCGAACTTCGTACCGCCTAATTGTCAATGAATGTCGTGGTATACATATGTTGAACAAAATTTATGATGTCTTGAAATTAATATAATGAATAATAGAAAATAATAGAGAAGCACGATGGCGTCATTGCACGTGTCAGTCTAATTGTACACGCAAGTTAAGCAACGTCAACCGTAGCCTGTCCATGGATGAGTTTATATTATCTCGAGCTCCTCCGTGCTTCGGAAGGTACGTTAATCCGTCGGTCCCGGTTGTAATCATTAGATTAACTCGAGGTCCTCCGTGCTTCGGAGGGCACGTTAATTCGTCGGTCCGGGTTGTTATCATTAGATTATCTCGAGCTCCTCCGTGCTTCGGAAGGCACGTAAGACGTCGGTCCCGGTTGTTATCATTAGATTATCTCGAGCTCCTCCGTGCTTCGGAAGGCACGTAAGACGTCGGTCCCGGTTGTTATCATTAGATTATCTCGAGCTCCTCCGTGCTTCGGAAGGCACGTAAGACGTCGGTCCCGGTTGTTATCATTAGATTATCTCGAGCTCCTCCGTGCTTCGGAAGGCACGTAAGACGTCGGTCCCGGTTGTTATCATTAGATTATCTCGAGCTCCTCCGTGCTTCGGAAGGCACGTAAGACGTCGGTCCCGGTTGTTATCATTAGATTATCTCGAGCTCCTCCGTGCTTCGGAAGGCACGTAAGACGTCGGTCCTGGTTGTTATCATTAGATTATCTCGAGCTCCTCCGTGCTTCGGAAGGCACGTAAGACGTCGGTCCCGGTTGTTATCATTAGATTATATCGAGCTCCTCCGTGCTTCGGAAGGCACGTAAGACGTCGGTCCCGGTTGTTATCATTAGATTATCTCGAGCTCCTCCGTGCTTCGGAAGGCACGTAAGACGTCGGTCCCGGTTGTTATCATTAGATTATCTCGAGCTCCTCCGTGCTTCGGAAGGCACGTAAGACGTCGGTCCCGGTTGTTATCATTAGATTATCTCGAGCTCCTCCGTGCTTCAGAAGGCACGTAAGACGTCGGTCCTGGTTGTTATCATTAGATTATTTCGAGCTCCTCCGTGCTTCGGAAGGCACGTAAGACGTCTTTCCCGGTTGTTATCATTAGATTATCTCGAGCTCCTCCGTGCTTCGGAAGGCACGTAAGACGTCGGTCCCGGTTGTTATCATTAGATTATCTCGAGCTCCTCCGTGCTTAGGAAGGCACGTAAGACGTCGGTCCCGATTGTTATCATTAGATTATCTCGAGCTCCTCCGTGCTTCGGAAGGCACGTAAGACGTCGGTCCTGGTTGTTATCATTAGATGGCAGTCGTTAAGTCAAGTGGCCTTTAGGCGGCTTGAAATTACTGGCGTCCGCCAACTCGCAGTTGAGCAGCGTGGTGGAGTATGCTCGAAACATATTCAGTTGAAGGAAGACCCGTATTTAATATTACCCAGCAGTGGGTAAATATTACCCAGCAGTGGGTAAATATTAAGTTCAGTATTTTACTATGTCACAAAATAAAGTACCATGACACTTGACAACCAATTAATATTCATTTTCAAGCATTCATTCATAAACAATTTTCAAAACAACAACGGACAACTTTCGCGACGTAAAAGTTAGACCAATCGATTTGACATTTAATTGAAAATCAATAAATATCCCAATCCGTTTTCAAATTTAATTTTTCGACAATTTTGTCAATGTTTTAATACTTATTATCCTATACCCACATTTCTGAACGCACGCATACATTTGACGTACGCACGTTAACGTCACGTTTGACAGGTCCGACATCCACGAACATTTTGTATGGAAAAATGATTTTTCTTTTATTTTATTTTTTTTCGTAAATTTTCCAATGTTTTTAATAGTTATTGTG
Organism: Hypsopygia costalis; assembly: GCA_937001555.2. Classification (NCBI taxonomy): domain Eukaryota; kingdom Metazoa; phylum Arthropoda; class Insecta; order Lepidoptera; family Pyralidae; genus Hypsopygia; species Hypsopygia costalis. Next base: position 7,077,428 of record OW443355.2, read on the forward strand.
CTATTCTGGACGGAGACAAATCCAACAAATCAAAAACCATGGCAATCGGTCCAGCCGTTCTCGAGTTATAAGTGTTGTAACAAACACGACTTTCTTTTATATATATAGATTTGAAATTCTGTCTACTTTTACACATAGCTACATATGATGGTCCCTGTCTCGGCTTCCCTTCGTTGACCCAAACTAAGAATTTATAACGGGCCTCTCTGTGGTGGCTAGCTACATATCTATTCCAGCCCTTTACATAACCAGCTTTTCTTCGAGGCGGGACGTTCTGTTTATAGGTAGATATAGCGGACTGTCTTAGACAATTTATGAGGTTATTATACATAGAATCCAATATTTTGTAATGTTTAGGATTTTTACACAGACTGTCAGCACATCGACTGAGTTCCATAGGAAATTCTATATTCCTAAGTCTTGTGTGGCAGAGATGATGATAGGCACTGATCTGTTCTGGTGACCGCTCACCCCATTTTACACCCACTTCCAAATTAGCAGGAATAGAAATATGTTTGGTTCTAACTTTACTTATGTCGCACTGCACATAGAGCGGGAAATGATCAGACCAAAACACGTCATGCTTAACCCACACGTTAACTATTTTTTCTTGGGCAGCTTCGGTTGCAATGCAGTGATCTAACCATCTCACACTACCGTGTGCTTCACTAATAAAAGTATGAGTGTTTGAACTTACCCCGAAAAACTTCATATCCGTGCATATCCATCTCTGCTCAACACAGAAGTTTAGCATCTCGTTACAGAATAATTCATCAGGATGTGCATTAAAGTCTCCTAATATATACACAGCTTCTACGTCATCCTGACCATCAATAATTGCACTTATATTGCTCAAACAGTCCGTAAACAATGTTAGGTTTTCACTACAATTGGTAGGCATATACACACTGAACACTAAAATTACTTTATTACGCAGCGCTAGTTTTACGGCTGATATTCGAACGTTATTACACTCTATTACCTGCACATTCACAAACGCACTTTTCCTCCAAAGAATTGCCACTCCTCCATAGGGCCTGCCAACTAATAGCCCTGAGGATGTGTCAACCGCCGATGTTCCTGTACAGCCAAAATCACTATCGAAGGTACTCAGCATATGCAGATCATCATGACTCATAATCCACGTCTCCTGAAGGGCGATAATATCCGCAGACTTACACAATTCCCTCACTCCTTCCATAGATCGTTTGAGTGACTTACAATTGAATGTAACTATGTTTGTATATCTGTCATTCATTAGGTTATGTTTTTATTTTCTGACTCGTTGACCTTTGGTTTTGACTGTCCTTTTATGTTCACAAAACGTCTAAATGATATTCCAGACGGCCAGAAACTGTCGTCTAAAAATACATCGAGCTTAAGCTTGGTTACAAACATTTTATATGAGTTGTAATTTTTTTCAGACTTCATGCTGAGTTTCACCAGTTCCACAGTCTCATTAGTTTTGCCATAGATATAATCTACAATGTCCTTCTCAGTTACGTCTTTATGTACATTAGAAATATATATCGGTATTTTGGTAACTGCGGCTTTAAACTTATTGGCCGAGTCTGCGCTTGCCTTGCCCACGGTACCAATAAATTTATTTCGATACCTTTTCTGCTGCACAAGTGTCCATTTATCATTATCTTCTGTGGGCAATTTCCATGTATTTTTACTGGATAAACATTCCGCAAAAGACAGCTGTTTCTTCATTGATACACTACTTTCGTTTTCCATATTATTGTTGCCTACTTGCATCTCGTTCGGACATACTCCCTTAACCGCGTGGCAAGGTAGTGCTGTTTCACTCCCGCCGTCTTTGTTTACCCGGTGCTCACACTGTGGTGCTCCCTGTTTCGCACATGCAACATCCATTATGCACGAGCGCGACAAGTCATCCACAGATCGAGTGACGTCAACGGCTACCTCACGTGATGAGTCCTCTATATGCGATGATATTGCCTCAGGCCCGCTGTCGAGATAATACCCTCCTCGTTTTTTCATATTTATATTATGGGTACCGCTCACATTAATTAATGAATCATATTTATTACAATTCCACTTTTTTTCGAGTTCTTGTACATGGGTGAAGGTAGCATAGTTTTCTTTAATGTTGCTAATATCATTTTTTAATCGCGTCAGGTCCTTCCACATAGTTACAACATCGAGATGATCTTCCGAAATTGGCGGCAATTTTTGCAGGTCCCGTGCTACAAAAATGGGAATGGCATCAGGATCCACTTCCTTAAAGAAACAAATAATGTCGTCTAAATTTCGTTGATTCTTTCCTTCTTTGCGTCGATTAACTTTCTTCCGCTGGTCGGCAGTTACCGATTCAAACAGCAAATCTTTTGCACATAAGATTTCAGCCTCCGTAAATGTCGAATTACACATTTTCACTAATGTAATATTATCCATTACATCATTTTTATGTTGCACATAAGATAACAGTTCATTTATCAATATATTGCAATTATTGCACTTTAAAGTCATTTTTTACACGGAGAAACGACCGCGCATTTGACGTGTCGCGCACGCAACGAACTTTACATTAAGCTCCTCCACCACCGAATGAAATATATAATAAACTTCCTAAAAGTATTAGAGACAATTCTAGTTTGTGCATATAATAACTTGTATACATTATGTATCTCTTTCTAATCACGGGTCAAGACCGGTCATTTGATAGGCGTGCGCGGGGATAAGGATCCAACGCGTAGAGGCCCCTTTGAGAAGTTTGATGTAATGTTGTACGCCCGCCGTGACCCGCTCCAGGTATACATTATTATTATTACTGACCATGACATTTCTTGACATTAAATTTGATGTAATTTTATTGAAAATCGTTTATTGCGTCGTATCAATTCAAATTGCATGTTATTAATATTTAATCTGATTAACAATTAACTGCTTAAATTGATAACATTGTGAATTTGTTTTATCATCATCAGGTCCATTTTAATCTCCACTACAGGAGCACGACCCTCTCTCTTCCGTCCTAGACGGAAGGAGGATTTGGCCTACACTCCCCACGCTGGCCAAACGGGTTGGGGAATTTATTTTATAAATTTGCATGCCGTAACGTAGAATATGGTAGGACTAATTTGTTGTACTCCATCTGTATTGTTACATTACCCATGTTCACAAAATATGTTCGCAAAATATGTTCGCAAAATATGCTCGCAAATAAAATATTTGAATATGAATGCGTAGCGGTATTATATACGAATTCAATACTTACTGTTCATGGGCTTTTAGAAGGTCATATTTAGAGAATTTCTTATCGCAATACTTGCATTTGTGTTCGGACTTGTGTATTATACTCTTGTGGTGGTTCAGGAGACTCTCCATACTGCAAGTAACAGTATTACAGGATATTAACAGTCACGTGAGACATCATAACATAGTTATTATAAAACACTTGTACTGTTCCACGAAATTATATTTAATTTTACCGACCGCTTACTGCACTTATTTTTTAATTTTAGATAATAAATAATAATATATTGTCATACAAATTACACAGCGCCATCTAGCCCCAAAGTAAGCGAAGCTTGTGTTATGGGTACTAGACAACTGATAAACATATTAGGTTGGGGAAAAAGTCTTTTCGTATTTTATATGAAAATTCAAAACATTTTTTAATAAAGTTTATTTACATTTAACTAAAGTATGTAGGTGCCATTATGTTCGATAACTTTTTGTCATCTTGTAGGTAGAGACATGATCCCATTACTATAGAAATTTTGGGACTTCTGTTCAAAAAACCGCGACAAGTGGTTTTGGCAGTCTTCTCGTGATGTTAACCTGACATTGCCTAAAGAATTCTTAAGAGACCGAAACAGGTGGAAATCAGAAGGTGCAAGGTCAGGACTATACGGCGGATGCATTAACACCTCCCAGTCAAACTCTCTTAATTTTTGCTGAGTGGCTAAAGATGTGTGAGGTTTAGCGTTATCATGATGAATAAATAAACTAACAGAGTGAGTCTAACAAAAGCTTGTAAAAATCACACCCCTTCTATTAATTAATTCCGGCCGCTTTCTCTCAACTTTTTGCTTTAATCTCATCAGTTGTTCACAGTAGAGTTCAGAATCGATAGTCCTGCCTGGCGGTAACAGCTCATAATCAATATCTTCCCTTCCAATCCCACCATACACACAGCATCACCTTGTTGCGGATTAACCCGGGTTTCGCCAGAGTCTCTGAAGCCTGGCCGGTCTTTGACCACGACCTTTTTATGCGCCAAAACTGTTATGTGGTCAATTCCTAGTTCTTCAGCTACGTCCTAACTACTGATATGCCGATCTTGCTCCACTTTTTCAGAAATGGCATCCATTTTATCCGTAACAGGGCGACCAGAGCGACGTGCATCTTTGACATCAAAATTTCCGGATTGAAAACGCTTAAACCAAATTTGTGCTACTCTCACAGACACTGCACTAGGTCCATAATAATCACAAATTTTTTGCGCAGCTTGCGTTGAATTTTTACCTTTTTTGTAGTAAAATTTTAAAATGTATCGAATTTCTTCATTAGATTCACTCATCTTGACAGTAAAAAAAACAAATGAAAATCACACATTTACCTAATTTGAATTTGGAATTATCTTTTTTAAAATTTAAACTTTTTATATGTAGATATCAAAACCTGCTAGATACAAATGGTATAACCAAAGAGATTTTATTACAAGTTCATACATACTATAATGCGAAAAGACTTTTTCCCCTACCTATTACTTAAATACATTTTTTTTTGTAAATACATACTTATGATACATAGAAAACACCCAGACTAAGACAAACAGACATGTTCATGCACACAAATGTTTGTCCTATGTGGGAATCGAACCAACGAGCGTTGGTGTCGAAGCCGCGTCATTGACCGCTACGCCACCGAGCTCGTCAATAAGGGGCCATAAATTACAATCCATAAATTACGTCATACGAATTTCATGATTTTTTGACCCCTCCCCCGTCCTTGTCACAGCTGGTCACATTTGTGAGACTCCCCCCCTCCCTAGTGTGACGTCACATATTTTGAAATTTTACATCTAGAGTTGCAAATGTTGAGTTTTTCGTTAATAGTTCAAAGTTCGTGTTTTAACATTTAGATTATAATACATTTTGAAATGTTACGTCACAAAATTTAGGACCCCTCCCACCCCCTTGTCACACAATGTCACACTTCGTCGACCCCCCTTAACGTGTGACGTAATTTATGGATGGCCCCTAATTGTATTTAGAATATTTAAAATTTTATCTAATATTGTATTTAATTTTAATTAATATCGATAAGAAGAGCCTTGTCCACGACAGGGGTGTGCGACTTTCTAAGTAAGCCGATTTACGAATCATCATCAGGTCATTTTAGTCTCCACTACAGGAGCACGACCGTCTCTCGTCCGTTATAGACGGAAGGAGGATTTGGCCTACACTCCCCACGCTGGCCAGACGGGTTGGGGAGGCCTGATCGATATTTGATAATGTATTACCCTTAGTCGCCTTGTACGACATCCACGGGAACAAACGGAGTGATTCTATTCTAGTCTGCCGGAAACCACATACTCAGCGGCAATTGGCACCACTGAGTATGCGCATATCGCGATTGACGTATATTGAAAAAAAAAACCCTATATTAGACTGAGACGCGTAACGACGCCATCTAGCTTCTCAATAACTACAATACTCACGCGAATTCGGAATGACAGATGTCGCATTTGTACCAGACCGGACTTTCAACCGGCTCGCATGGCTTCTTCTGGTGAGAGGCTACGAACTTGTGGAACCTGCTCGTGTACCCGCAAACGGTGCAGTAAAAGGCGCTGGAACAAACAAAACATACATTTATCTACTCTCATACTGAAATTTACACATTAAAAAACTAAACACAGTATCTTAATGACAGTCTTTACGCACAAGCTATCAAAATAACTTTTTTTCCATTTCGATACTGCTTCAGCCCTGGATACAGGTATTTTAAACAGGTTGCAATGCAAATACATTGCAACTTTGCAAAATTTTTCTACATAATCTGTGAACGCGGCACCGCGCGGCGCGTCGCGCATGCGCCCTACGCATGCTCGATCTGCAAATGGATTTATAAGTAAGAAATAAAACTGTTAAATTAACTTTATGGTTGTCTTTAAAATATTATTATCATATTGTTACGAGCTAGGGTTCTAGATTTGGATGTAAAACGCCAATGACAACTTGCAAGGATTTATTCACGCAGGGTCTGGTCTGCAGGTCTTCACAACACGAAGTCCACACGAAGATTCCAAATCGCAGGTCAAATCGAAGTCCAATAGTATCGCTGAGGTCGTAGGTTATCACTTGTCTCGCAGGTAGATTCGCTCGAAGTTTACTCTCCCGAAGTCCAAACTGAACTCCCCTATGCGCCGCGGCGGTCGCTATTTATATTCGCCGGCAAGGGTTCTCGAATATTCTCGTATGTACTCCCCTTCGGTAAGTCATCGTAATGTCTCGAGACACATCTCGAACATTTTCATGTCATAATGTTATGAACCTTATGGCAGTAGACATACGGGTCATTATTGCTTGCAGCGAAGTATGCGGCGACTATTCTAGAAGGTTCCATTCTAGATCGTTCGAGACATGACCGCGACAATATATTTCATGAGATTAGATAAAGTAGTGTATGAAACTGCACATAATTAGGTCTTAAAATACTCGTGTGGTCTATTATAACATTCGCCTTCGGCTCATGTTATAAACTCACACTCGTATTTTAAGAACCCTTATAAAGCAACAGTTTCATAAACTACTATTTTAGTTCAGTTCAGTTAATTTATTCATAACAATAATTACATTGAATAAAATAGAATAATAATAATAATGTCGCGGTCCTGTCGCGAATCATCTAGAATGAAACCTTCTAGAATAGTCGCCGCATACTTCGCTGCAAGCAATAATGACCCGTATGTCTGTATGATGACGACGACACATTTTACCACTTTGGAATTGTCTCTTGCGTAACCTATTCAGTTTAGAATAAAATGACATTAGAAACCTGAATATCATTTTTGAAGACCTATCCATAGATACAAGATCCAAGTAATTGTAAAAAATCTACTTACGTAATACTTGAATGGCCTCTTAAGGTAAGACGATATAGACCAATTCGTTACAGTACAGTTGTATGTGTTGGAGTGATTTGAGAGACGTTTCACGTCAATGAACTCTTTTTTTTTTACTCGGCTTCCAGTTGTTTGCCACCTTAGTGACATATACTAGCATATTTCAGACGATTTTGCAATCGATTTATTGAAAATGATGTGTTAGGTAACAACTCAATGTTTTAAGTCCCCAATACATCAAATCAAATAACATCAACATCAAATATATATATTTTTTAATACACCAGCGCCATCTAGCCGCTAAGTAAGCGAAGCTTGTGTTATGGGTACTAGACAACTTATAAACATACGTAAATACATTTTTTTCCTATGTATCATAAGTACCTATGTAACTTATGATACATAGGAAACACCCAGACTAAGACAAACAGACATGTTCATGCACACAAATGTTTGTCCTATGTGGGAATCGAACCTACGAGCGTTGGTGTCGAAGCCGCGTCATTGACCGCTACGCCACCGAGCTCGTCAATAGTGTTAGAAACTTAAAATCCGTGGTGCACGGCAGAGCTTCACTTGACTAGCCATCTCTTTAGACTTTTAATGCCTTATTTGCTATATTGCTGTCTCTCACATTGCTAATGCTGCGGCTACAGTACCGTGATATGCCAATAATTATTGCCATAATTTCAACAACGCCTAGGTGTAACCACGATTTATGGCCATAATTTTACAATGCCAATCAATATGGCAAATGACGGTAGACAATAGCTCCGGCGGCGGTTTCTTTTCGCACATCAAAGAGAATTACCGCAATAATTAATGCGTTTGTGGCCATACTACCGTTTGTCCAGTGTGCAACATGAGCTCAACGGCGACGCACGTATCGACCGACATGGAGTGGTCAAACGAAAAAAGCTTGAGTTTTGGAATTATTCCAATGCGAACCGTATCTTTTTATGAGCTTTCAGTCGGGTATACCCCGATAAAAATCGCAGTGTACAATGATGATTTGAAGAAGAAAAAAGACCGAAACCATCTAAATAAATATAACAGCTGTAGCGTCAACCGCCATCTTGAAAAATGATATTTTTACCGCCTAATTTATTGACATATCTAGGTAAACTCTAGTGTAACCACACCACTTCACGCAGTAATTTAAACGGTAATTTAATGCCACAATTATGACGGTAACAGCCCGGTAGACGGTAAGGTAGTGTAGCCGCAGCATAAGAGGGGAAGTCAAATTACAAAAGTTTCCTACTCCTACTAATTTCTTCTGATTAAATTCGTTGTGAGTTCCAAGACTGCCGTAATTTTACACCCGGGACAGCAGTAGACTTCACTGTTCATTGCCTTTTTGGCGGTCGCCGCTGTTAATTCCTGGCTACACAGGAGACACAGTGGTGGGAATGTGCGGTGGGCCCCCGTCCCGATATACTGACATATGATACTTACGAGTAGTGGCGTGACCAGTGATCCGTCAGAACAGCTTTGTCACTGAAACGCTGCTCACAGATGCCGCACACTTCGGGACCCCGTTTCTAAAAACATTTTGAACAATGTTACACAATGTTTACTAATTTTTTTTTTTTTTATACTACGTCGGGTGGCAGACAAGCATACGGCCCGCCTGATGTGAAGCGGTTACCGTAGCCATATTAACGCTTGCAACATAAAATATTGCTCGCGCGCCGCCACCCCCGCTGCCAACGCAGCACCTCCTTCCTTTCTTTCTGGTGACCTCACTCACTCGCAGGAACACAACAACCCTCAAAGGAATTGTTATTTGGCTGCGGTATTCTGTGAGGTGGAGGTACATTCCCCAGTCGGGTAGCTTACAATTACGCTCCCTACCTCTCTTTTCGCCAGAGCTTCGTTTGTCAGTCAGCAGGGTGCACCACTTGCAGGTGAAGTTGGCTTTGGTTCAAAGATTTTGATGAACCACTTACACCCCAATTTTTTTGTTTTTTAAATGTTTGGGGTGTAAGGGGTTCATCGACATCTTTGAACCAAAGCCAACTTCACCTGCACGCGGTGCACCCTGCTGACTGACAAACGAAGCTCTGGCGAAAAGAGAGGTAGGGAGCGTAATTATAAGCTACCCGACTGGTACATTCCGTACCTCCACCTCACAGAATACCGCAGCCAAATAACATTTCCCTTAAGGGTTGTTGTGTACCTGCGAGTGAGTGAGGTCAACAGAAAGGAAGGAGATGCTGCGTGGACAGCGGGGGAGGCGGCGCGTTCGCGATATTTTTAATATTGCGAGCGTTAATATGGCTACGGCAACCGTTTCACATCGGGCGGGCCGTATGCTTGTCTGCTACCCGACGTAGTATAAAAAAAAAAAAAACAAAAAAGTTTTAGTCAGTTCTCACATGAGGGAATCAGGATGGAATGGGATTAAGGATTTTTTTTTTGTGTATTTATGCAATCTGTTGCATGAGAACATTCAGCATAGGGTTAAGGACTTGTCAGTTGTCTTAGAGATGTGTCAGTCCAGTGACATGCGCCCTTTATTCATATATACCCTATAAATCTCTAGAGGACTTTCTTTTTAACCTTTTAAATCTAGAATCACTTTTCATTAGAGACGCAGCCTCTATATATAGAGCAGAATATGTTGGGATTGGTCTATTCTAGACTGGATCGAAACTGAATTTTTACTATATTTTAATGACGAGAATTGCCCCTCTGGATTCTAGTCCATGGGGCCGAAATCAAGGTTGAGAAGAGCGAGCAGACTATCTTGTGTTTTCCATTGATTTCAATGGCAAATGTATTTGATTATCATTCCTCAAGGACATGATCGATCTCAATTTATTTTCGACACAAACCTCAAGCATGTCGCGGTCTTTAATTGTGACAAGTTTCATCAAAATCGGTTCAGTGGTTTTGGAGAATATTCATTTCAAAGAAAGTCTTTTGGTTTATATAAGCAAGTTTATATAGCTCAATAATACAAAACAGGCTCTAAAGGATATTGATTCCAGAGCCATAAAGCTTTTTGATAAAGAAAATAATCACTTACAACATCATGTTTCTTCATATGTTGATAATATTCATCTCCCGTGTCATATCCATACACACACGTCTCACATTTAAACGTAGCATTCTTATAGGAAACATGCTGTTTCTCTCTAGTAATCATTTCCTCTCTCTCCTTCTCCTTCAAAATCTTCCTTGATATTTCTTTATTAGGCTTTTTCGCCTGTGTATTCACTTTAAACTTAATTCCATAATTGTCAGTAACGTTTTCATTAACGCATTCTTCATTAATTTCTTCATCACCAGCTGACTCACATACCATTAAATTATTTCCATTATCTTTCTTAGATACTTCCAATAATGCTTTGAGTGTAGCATTAATCAGTTTATTCGCTTCCTCATCGTCTATTTCAAAATCATCAGGTATGTTTTCATCATCGAAATTATCATTACTTGCATCATATTGCCAATTAGGTTCAATATTGTTTGTAGCTGTATTAATCTCAACTAATTCAATATAAGCAACGTTATTATTGACCTGCGTATAATCTGCCGTGTCAATTTCATCCTTATCGTCATCAGTTTTAAATACAATTTTGCTGGATGTGTCTTGTCGTTGTTGAGCTTTGCCTTCAATGCTGGTCAACCATTTTAAATTAGAAATGGTTTTTAGAGCTTTCTGAAAACACAAGTTTTGTTTTATTTTTAACCTGATGGAAATGACGTGAAAATAATTACTAGGACGACAAGGCTGGGTCATATTGACCTGATTTTATCGCTAATTTTTTCAAGAAAAAGTGTATCTCCCGGGGCATGCGGCGTCGCACTGAGCGTGCCAATGAAGCGAGTAGAGAGGGGTCGTATCTGCAGCTACACAAATACTTTAGACATGAATAACTAGACTTTTTGATACTATGGACATTTTAATACTTTAAGACCATATGAACCCAAAGGAAACGTTGGAACCATACGACCAGACGAAAAAATAAAATATATTAGTTTTTTTTTTTTTTTTTTATACTACGACGGGTGGCAGACAAGCATACGGCCCGCCCGATGTGAAGCTGTTACCGTAGCCATATTAACGCTCGCAACATAAAATATCGCTACCCCCGCTGCCAACGCAGCATCTACATCCTTTCTTTCTGGTGACCTCACTCACTCGCAGGAACACAACAACCCTCAAGGGAATTGTTATTTGGCTGCGGTATTCTGTGAGGTGGAGGTACATTCCCCAGTCGGGTAGCTTACAATTACGCTCCCTACCTCTCTTTTCGCCAGAGCTTCGTTTGTCAGTCAGCAGGGTGCACCGCGTGCAGGTGAAGTTGGCTTTGGTTCAAAGATGTTTATGAACCAGTTACACCCCATAGTTTAAAATTGCCTCTGGTCAATATGACCCAGCGTCATTGTCGCCTGGTTAAACTATACTCTTATCATACCGACTCATCCATAGAATAAAGTCTGTTATGTATTGCTGGTAGTTTTTATGAGGAGCTAATGTCAGATTGAACGTTATTTGATTCTAAATATCGGACGATAAACTAGCCCGGATTCTAGCCCACGGGGCCGAAATCGACGTTGAGTGAAGCAATTAGATTCGCTGAGTGTAAATTTTCCATTAATAAAATAAATAAATATTGTCAGACAATACTAGACAACTGATAATCATACGTAAACGCATTTTTTTTTGTAAATACATACTTATGATACATAGAAAACACCCAGACCAAGACAAACAGACATGTTCATGCACACAAATGTTTGTCCTGCCCCCTTACCACCATCTCTTATTGCGATTCAATAACTGAATAGATTGCTTATTCATACCAATGAATAAGCGACTCTATTTCAAATGGAATAGAGCCGCTTATTCATTGGTATGAATAAGCAATCTATTTAATTATTGAATCGCAATAAGAGATAGGGTAAGGCGGCTGTGTGGGAATCGAACCCACGAGCGTTGGTGTCGAAGCCGCGTCATTGACCGCTACGCCACCGAGGTCGTCGAAATTTCCATTAATTTCAATGGAAAATGTATTTGATGATCATTCCTCAAGGACATGATGGATCTCATTTTTTTTCGGCACAAACCTCAAGCATGTCGTGGTCTTTAATTATGACAAGTTTCATCAAAATCGGTTCAGTGGTGCATATTCATTTCAAAGAGTGACTTTTCGGCATATATAAGTGTTCGGCTCGCTCTCATTCCACTAAGTGAGGACCGCTCCAGAGACGAACTTCTTAGCTTCCATGGATTCACCGTGCGGGTGCCGAGTCCATCGTGTGGCAGAGAGAGAAACCCAAGCAGATCCCGAGACTTCTGACACGGGTGTAGGTTTAAGGGGCCCCTTTCCGACGTACATCACCTGCCAAATCTGGTATGAACCTGCTAATGCAGCTTTAGATACTCGTTCTAGTATAGAACTTACTGCACTTCTGGACAAGCCAAGGTCTTTCAGCAGGTTTGTGGTATATCTATAATTTATGTCCAGTCTATGGACATCGGTTTCTATAGAAACGCTATTAGTTATTACTTATTATGTCATAATGTATAGTTCAATTTTGTTAATAAAAACCTATATATCTAAGGTTTTGTCTTTTAACAATTTTATTAACAAAATTTGTGTCTTATGTAACTGTCCTGCTTGATTTACAAAATAAGATGGAAAAGTATCTAAGACCTGAACGATTAGACATCGACCCATCTAGTGCATCAGCAAATAAGGAATGGGAGCATTGGAAACGTACGTTTGAAAGTTTTCTCAAAGTAGTAGATATTTCATCTGACAAGAATTCGAAAGATCCATCATCTATGAATGTGAACTTGGACTTGCTTGTAAATTACGTATCATCGAATATATATACATACATCAATGAATGCACTGATTATTCTCAGGCAATAAATATACTTACAAAGTTATTCACAAAGCCTAAAAACATTATTTACGCTAGACATGCACTTGTCACTAGAAAACAGCAGGGCGAAGAATCTCTTGATAGCTTCTTACAGGCTCTGAAACAACTCTCAAAAGAGTGTGACTTTAAAAGCGTCGACGCTAATACAAATCGAGACGACTATATCCGAGACGCCTTTATCACTGGTATAAAATGCACTAAAATTAGACAACGGCTTCTTGAAAATTTAAGCCTTACGCTGGACGAAGCGTACAATCAAGCACTTTCTTTAGAAATGGCTGAAACTAACTGTCAAAGCTATAATTCTATCAATCTAAATGCTGTATCAGAATCGGCAAGTAACAAGACAAACCAAAATTGCAGCAAAGTTAGTCCAGAAACTTCAGCAGCTACATCGAAATATTTTGCAAAAGCAAGAAAATGCTTCTTTTGTGGTGATAAAGTCCACCCGCGACGAAATTGTCCGGCTATAGAGGTGATTTGTCAAATATGTAACAAAAAAGGTCATCTTGCAAAAGTTTGTCGAAGCAAGCATTTTACTAATACAAGCAATGCTGCTTTTACTGACACTGACGAAGAAGTTTTTGCTTCATGTATTGTAGCTGCATCACCAACTTCACTAAGAAAAGCTACCGTAACGGCAATTGTAAAAGGATTACGAGCCGAAGCATTATTAGACACTGGAAGTTCTATCAGTTTTATCAACGAACATTTCTTCAAATTATGTGGCTTAAAGAAGTTTTCTTGCCATCAAACTATAACCATGGCTGCTACGAGCCTTTCATCTCAAGTTGAAGGCCAGACAATCGTGTCAATGCAGATTGAAAATCATAATTATAGAGACCTCACATTACTAATTGTTAAAGACCTGTGCGCTGATCTTATTATAGGTCATGACATCTTACAAAAACATACTTCATTAGAATTTTCATTTGGAGGATCGAAAGAAACTATGAAGGTTTGTAATGTTGCAGCAGCGTCAGTGCCTGCTGTTTCACTATTTGCAAGCGTCAGTTCTGAATGCAAACCAATTGCCATAAAATCTCGCCGATATAATGACGAAGATAATCAATTCATACATTCCGAAGTAGTGAAATTGCTAACAGCTGGTATTATTGAAGAGAGTTCCTCTCCGTGGCGTGCTCAGGTACTTATAACTAAAAATGCTAATCATAAAAAACGCCTAGTAATAGATTACTCGCAAACAGTTAACAGATATACACAGCTGGATGCCTATCCACTTCCTAACATCGAACAAATAATATTGAAGATATCAAAATATTATATTTTTAGCACTATAGATTTACAAAGTGCATATCATCAAATTCCTATCTTACCGGAAGAAAGAAAATTTACAGCTTTCGAAGCAGCGGGAAATCTGTATCAATTTCGCAGAATACCATTTGGAGTAACTAATGGGGTATCTAGTTTTCAACGAACTGTCGATTGGATCATACGTAAAGAGAAACTAAAGGGCACTATAGCTTATCTTGATGACATAACAGTGTGCGGAGAGACAAAAACAGAACACAGTGAAAATTTGCAGCAATTTATGGCAGCAGCTCAAAAATATGGTCTGTCGCTCAATAAAGAAAAGAGTAAATTTTCTCTTGATTCCATCAATATCCTAGGATATAACATCAAAGATCATATCATAAAACCTGATGCCGATCGGCTCCGTCCTCTTTTGAACTTACCGCCACCAGAAGATTTAAAGTCATTGCGCAGAGTTATTGGAATGTTTGCTCATTACAGTAAATGGATACCAAACTTCTCGGAGAAAATCCATGGCCTATCTAATACAAAGATTTTCCCACTTACTAGAGACTTAATTAAAGCATTCGAGGAACTTAAAGCTGATATTGCCAAATCATCAATACACGCTATAAGTAATAACATACCTTTTGTCGTCGAAACCGATGCGTCAGAGCACTCAATCGCAGCCACTCTATCGCAAGCTAATCGTCCTATAGCTTTCTTTTCTCGCAGTTTGAATCATAGTGAACAAAATCATTCTGCCATTGAGAAAGAGGCATATGCTATCGTAGAATCACTGAAGAAATGGCGACATTTTCTTATAGGTAGACATTTTCGCTTAATTACCGATCAAAGATCAGTATCTTTCATGTTTGATAATAAAATTAGAAGTAAAATTAAGAATGAGAAAATACAACGGTGGCGCCTCGAACTAGCACCATTCAAATATGATATTGTCTATCGCCCTGGCAAACAAAATGATGTAGCGGATGCACTATCGCGTATATGCGCAAATGTACAAATGCGGACTGAAAAATTACTAAGATTGCATGAGTCTTTATGTCACCCGGGAGTGACGAGGATGGTTCATTGGCTTAGGTCAAAAAATTTCGCCTACTCTTTAGAGGAAGTGAGAATTATGACCAATTCGTGTCGCCACTGCTCAGAAATTAAGCCCAGATTTTTAAAAACTAACCATTTAAATCCCAGACCACACATTATTAAAGCAACTTCATCGTTTGAGAGATTGAGCATTGATTTTAAAGGTCCTTTGCCAACTAATACCAAGAATAAATACATACTAACAGTCATTGATGAATACTCTCGATTTCCTTTTGCATTCCCATGTCAAGACATGACATCAAGTACAGTTATCAAGCACCTCAACGAACTGTTCATGCTTTTTGGAATGCCTGCATATATACACTCCGATAGAGGTACCTGTTTCCTTTCGAATGAACTAAGAGAATTTCTATTTAAACGTGGTATAGCCACAAGCCGAACCACACCGTACAATCCCCAAGGAAATGGGCAAGTGGAACGTTTGAATTCTACTCTCTGGAAAACAGTACAATTAGCATTACGAACTAGAAACTTACCTATCGATTGTTGGGAGATTGTCCTAGCTCAAGCATTGCACTCGATTCGCTCCCTGTTATGCACTGCTACTAACTGCACTCCGCATGAGCGGATGTTCACGTATTCGAGGAGATCAACTAATGGAGACACGGCACCGAGTTGGCTACTAAATACACATCAGGCACTTATTAAGAAGTACAATCGAGCAAATAAATATCAGCCATTAGTGGAAGAAGTCGCACTACTGCACGTCAACCCCGACTATTCTTACGTTCGAATGCCTGATGGGAGAGAAACCACAGTCTCTAATAAACACCTGGCTCCATTAGGTGAACATAACGAATCTATTGAGAATATAAATCCTATCGATACCGATTTAACGAATTTAGACCAATCTTCTCCTGAAGTATCTCAATTAGAAATGAATACACCTATTACGAGTACACACTCTGAACGGGACATGCCACCATCAGAGGAGACAGTGCCTACAACTGATGTACAGGCAATAGAACACCAGAACCAAATCTCTCCTAGATCTATAAGAAGGTCTTCACGAGATCGCAGAATTCCCAGCTATTTGCATGACTACGTTACATCTTAGTACGTGGGAAGAATGTGGTATATCTATAATTTATGTCCAGTCTATGGACATCGGTTTCTATAGAAACGCTATTAGTTATTACTTATTATGTCATAATGTATAGTTCAATTTTGTTAATAAAAACCTATATATCTAAGGTTTTGTCTTTTAACAAGGTTATAGAGAGATTTTGCTGGTATACCTCTCGCTCCTACTTCTACAGCGTATAGATTAACTACATAGCCGCTTTTTGTTAATTCGTTTAGTAGGTCATAATATTTAATAAAAATATAATAAAAAATATATAATAAAAAATATATAATAAAAAATATTATTCAAGAAATTTATAAAAAAAAAATAAAGGGGTAGAAAAATAAAGGGGCCGAAAAAAAATGAGATCCATCATGTACATGTGTAGAATTCATATTCCTTATCTCGTCTAGCTATTTACCTCGTTTTGTTCCATGATCACATATGACTAGAGAGTGCTTAGTGCAATATTTACGGTCACATTTGAACGTGTTAACGTTTATAAGCCGACCAAATTGAGAAAAAGTTACAAATTGCGAACTTACTACACGAGTGTTACATATCCAAATTAGCTGGGTTACTCACTTCAAAATGTGAGCAAGTAAACTACATAATTATGATATGCGTCCTATAAATTCACAACATGAGATCTCTATTTGGTCGGTTTGAAAACAATGGAAAAATTCACCTTCTCGCCTAGGTGGGATTTGAACCCATGACCTCTTGATGAGCGGTCGACTGCTCTACTAACTGACCTACCAGGAAGGTTTGTATTGGTGACGAATTTTTGCATTTTATATTTTACTGCAAATTTTATATATATTTGGTCAGTGGGTAGCTTTCGGGGCGGGTTTTTTTAAATACTTACTAAATTTCCTTCCAAAAAATCCTGCAACGTCTCTCGTGCCATAAAGGCTCTTTCTTGAAACTTGATAAATTTATACACTACAGCATTGCATTCCCAGCAAATCTTGTCGTTTTCCATATCAAGCTAATAATAAATCATTGATATTATTAATAAAAACATTCCAATCAAACACATGAGCCTAGCTTGCTGCCCATGACTTTATTGTCTATTTATACTTTATTTACCACAATTTAAGGATACAAAGGCGGTCTTAATGCTAATAGCATTCTCTACCAGACAACCTTTGGGAAGAGCAGATATGCATGAATGCTGCATGCATACATAATAAATTAACAACAATATGGTATAGTACCTTAGATTAAAACAAAAAGGGGAAGATACGGTATCTAGTCACAGCACATGAGACAACAAAACTGCGTAGCTGACGCACTATTGTCAGTCATTAGCGGAACCTTGTTTCGTGAACACGTCCCTATCACTGCGCGTTTGAACACTTTTAATGCGTCTCCAATTGTCAGAATGCCTTTTTGTTCATTTTACAAGTGCCTCAACCATTCAGGGAAACAAAAAAAGTCTACTGGAATTACCTTTCATGCGTAAGTAATTAAAATTATATTAAAATCAATTTCTTTAAAAAATATGTATTAAGCAATGGTTTGTGAAAACGAGATTCCTGTCTCTGTCATTGATTACAATATACACGACAATTTGAAGTATCTGTGGGGGTAAGTTTGTGCATGTAGTTGTAATTAGCACAGTTGTCGAATAATGGATGTAAGGACATACCGCATCTTCCTCATTTTGTTTTAATCTAAGTATAGTACAACATTTTTTGTAAATTTATTGTATACTAGCTGACACGGCAAACATTGTTTTGCCATATACATTAATTATTTAGGGATATGAAAAATAAATGTTGGCCGATTCTCAGACATACCCGATAGGCACACAAAATTTCATAAAAATCTGTCCAGCCGTTTCGGAGAAATTTGGTAACAAAAACACGAAAATTTTATATATAATTTTGTTCCTGAGACAGAATATACTTAGACCACAAAAATTTCTCCCTTTTCCGGTTAATTACTCCTATAGTTAGTCTGCAGAACATATTAATATCAGATCGATTTATAAATCTCGAGTCCGCAGTGACGGATTTTAAAATAACGGTATACTTATAGTCTATGACCATAAAAGTACCTACATACTTTTATAGTCGTGTACTATCGATACACTATACCGACGACGCAAATAGTAAGACTTAATTATTGTTCTTTTTTCTCTACAGGTACCAAATTGAAAAGTAATGCTGCGTAAATAGGTAAACTATTGGAAGTGAATTTTTGAGGTTAGTTTTCGGCGACTGCGTAAAATAATTAAGTTAATGAAATCATAGCATTGTAAACTTACATACCTGTAATTTCGGCAACAATCCTTGAATATGAGGTACGTTTTTAATTTCAAATAAATCGCGATCACTACTTAAGCAGGTCGCGCAAACTATACCGCCTAGATATAATTTTAAGTCCTCCATTATTGATAGACCATTATATGTTGTATTGAATGAAAAAAATTGGTCCTTTAGCGCGACTAAAGGATTTTTATGTTGAAGAAAAAAATGCGACAAGAGAATTGAAAAATTAAACAAAACAAAAGCAGTAAACTACCAGAGAGCACTTTTGAGTGAGACTTGAATGAAAATGAAATGAAAGCAGGGCCAGTTATGTTCGAAGAACGTCGATTTTATATAAAGCTGCGCTATCTATCAAACCGTATGGGTACTAATTCGACGGCCATCTTGCCCCTCTGACCTACCTAACCTCTTACTATGTCCCCGTCGTGGAGTTACATTTCCTTGCTGGATATCCGACTAGATAGAAGTACTTTGACAGAATTTTGATAATTTTCAACATAATAAATATCTAAATTCAATCCAAGTACTTCTATTATGCAACTGAAGTTATGATAGTGTAAATACAAGAGAATCTATCAAGTGAAGTATTGGTTAAAACTGATTTTGGAGTTTCGAGTCGGGCATGTCTAGTCTAGCTAGCGAATTTGTGATAGGCAGTTGACCTTACATCGTGCGGGTTCTTACCTATAACAAATTTTCAGGCGAGACTAAAGGCGCCCGATTCTAAAAACTCTAAAATCAGTTTTAACTGATACTTCACTTGATAGGTACCTATATATAAATACGACATGGTATTATACCTAGGTACGTATAGGTATAGCTTTAGTAACCAAATGTTTGCCTTGGAGCAGCACTTTCCATACATGCAAGAAATTTTCAGAGTTGCCACTCTTTTCCACTATACTTACTTTACTCTTTGAATGAAAGGCTGGAAGCAAACAAACCAGTGTTGTCAGATTCATGATCCCAAATTATAGCACAACAATGAAAAAATTATCGTATTTTAAAAAATAAATAACTTATAATATTAATTATAAGTAAACAATGAGAGCTCAAATGCTCAAAAATTTTACTGTTAATTTGAATGCTTATAAAATTATAACTAAAAGAGAAGTAATGTTACTGAATAAATACCCATGATATTTCTACAGGTTTCCTAAAAAAAAGAATCATTAACTTTTTGATAAAAAAAAAAGTATCAGACATGTCCCGGTTCTCAAAGCAAAATGGAAAAATAAAAAAAACATTTCATTATTAATAAACAAACTAATATGCTTTAGACCACACGACTGAAGCAAATTTTTTTTAACTCTACTAACTTATATCCATGAGACGGGTCGTATACTTGTTTGCCAGTTTATTGGTATAAAAAAACAACTATGCTTTAGACCACACGACTGAAGTAAAATTTGTACTTATATCTCCCTCTCAACTTCCGTTCACCTCGCCTGATCACACTTTTCGTAAC
The DNA here is from genome assembly GCA_937001555.2 of Hypsopygia costalis. Taxonomy (NCBI): domain Eukaryota; kingdom Metazoa; phylum Arthropoda; class Insecta; order Lepidoptera; family Pyralidae; genus Hypsopygia; species Hypsopygia costalis. The sequence goes on from OW443355.2 coordinate 7,097,629, forward strand.
GTTTACGTCACGCATTCACCAGCTTACTCCATAAGTCAAGCTTGCATAAAGAAATTTTACTTAAAAGTTATAAAAACTCAAGGTACAATTATATGCATAATTTGCTTCCTTTGACATTCCTAAGACTACGTCACGAGTTTAGGTCTGTTGTCAACTTGATACATGGAGATTTTGTATCCGTTATAAGTGAATCTGAAAATTTTTGGACGATTTTGAAAAACCTACCGCAAAAATAATTTCTCTTAAGTAGCACAGCGTGTAAATTACATTTGCCCGGCGGTGCACGCTGATGTTGTGAATTGTTTTAGGCGCGGTGCTCCGCAGCAGCTGGTACAGCGGCCCGTCCGAGGTCTCCCTCGACGATATCGACCTCGTCATGTCCAAGGTTCTTTTATAATTATTGCTACAGTATGTAAATATATTTTTTTTATTTCTTTCACGGCGTTATAATTTACCTCTAGTATTTGCAATTATGCACATTATCTGTGCGGTTGAATAAACCCATGGTTTTTTTTTATTAAATAATAGCTTGTCAAATGCTTTAATAGTAATAGAACAATAACAACAAAGTAATAATTTGATCCATAAATTCGCTCTATTTTTTGCTAGAATTCAAGAGAGATTCAATCGCAACTTTAAGATAGGTAGACAAAAGAAATCATAACAAATACCGTAACTACTACTATATTAAAGAAATAATAGTCTAACGTAAAAAAAAATGTAATCTTGATTATTATATTATTGTTAAAAATAATATCCTGTAATCGCTGTTAACCGCTAAACGATAGTGGCAACTGTTTGTTACATTTAGCTTTAAGTTTATGCTTGTAAATTTATAAAAATAATGTATGAATGTAAACAAATGTTGGTAGACCATAAATAAATAAATAAATAAATAAATAGTGGCAAACAAAGAGTGGAAATTAATAATTTCCAGTCTTTTCAGTCGCCATAGATGTATGAGAAAAATAATTCTATGGTTGGCAATCCTGCAGGCTGGCAACACTGATGTTATTCTTTTCGTTTCGTTTGTTGTTTGTTTGTTTTTCTTTCTTGTGGTTCACAGACACAAATTAACAAATTTTCTATTTTGTAATTATTTACAAAGGAAATTATAATTATAAAGATGTTATCATATTGTTCTACTTGTTTAAGCAGTGATAGAAAACTCGTACCATTAAATAAATAAAAAAATGCTATTTCAATTTATTATGTAGCGATTTATTTTGTGACAAATGTAAGTACATACCCCAACCCATTAATTATGAAATTGGTAATTATTAGTAATTATTTTGTACTGCCTATATTGCAAACGTCTAGTGTATTCATAAAAAGCCGATATTTATATTTATTATCTTTACACACTACACCTGATGATTTTTCCTGGCAGTGAGTGGTGAACCACCGCCTGCTGCAAATAATAATCATTCGCAGTAGCTACGGTAGGTGTCTGTACCTCTTCTGCAATAAATAAATATTCTTGGACATTTTACCCAGCGCCATCTAGTCCCAAACTAAGCAAAGCTTGTAGGTACCATGGGTACTAGATAACTGATGAATTACCTTAATACTTTTTCTTTGTAAATACATATATACAATACATACATAGAAAACATCCAGACCAAGACAAATAGTAAATGAGCTTGTCATGCACCATGATGCACCAAAACTAATGTCCATGCAAAATAATGTCCGCAGTAGGCAGATGACGTAAATAAATACTTCTGTACAATTTACGCAGCGCTATCTAGTCCCAAATTAAGTGTAAAGGTTGTACTATGGGTACTAGGCAACTGATAAATGTACCTACTTAAATACATTTTTTTTTGTAAATACATACTTATAATACATAGAAAATACCCAGACCAAGACAAACAGACATGTTCATACACATAAATGTTTGTCATGTGCGGGGATCGAACCCACAACCTCGGAGTCAAAGTAGCCATTGCTAACCAGTCGACCACCAAGCTCGTCATCTGGTTTCTTGTTATTAAAAGAAACTATACGTGGTGCGGTCCAAAAGTTTCTGGCTGCAGAATTTGGCAGCTTAAAAAAACAAAAATATATGTCATTGCGATTGTCATCTAATCTGCTTTTTCATGTGTGGTTTTGGAGTTTCTGTTGGTTCTTGTTTTGATTTCACGGCGTTTTAACGTAAGTCGGAATTTTTTCAAAATGTTCATATTGGGATATCGCTCTGTGATCAAATTCCTGACAAAGGAAGAGGTCAGCCCGACCGATATAAAAAAAAGGTTGGATGCTGTGTACGGGAATACTTCTCCGTCATTTTCCACCGTAAAAGAACCAAGCGACTACTATTTGTTCTCGAAACTTAAGGTAGACTTAAGGGGAAGACTATTTTCTTCGAACGATGAAGTGGCTCAAACGGTTTTCGCCCATTTTGAGCACAAATCAAGCATATCTCCTTGTTTTCTTTGTTACGCCGGATACTTTTGGACTGCACCTCATAACTCCATACATGCAAAATTAATTAATCTTTTTCAAAAAGACGTGAATGACCCATTTAATTTATTTAATTAATTTAGTATAATGTCTCACGTGAGTTTTAATAATATTATCCATACATGCATTGTAAATTCAACCCTTACTCTTTCAGTTTAAGATTTACCATTCAGACTAGTTGTAAATGAAAATAGTTTATATATATAAATTAATCCCTATTTCCCATCGTCATGGCATCATGCTGAATGGTTGGATCGATTTCGCTATTTCTTTTTATGTTGTATTTGTTATTTATTTATTTATTTTTTAATGGACAATCGCAATATGCGCACACTCACCGGTGTATAGTGCCGCTGAGCAGATCGGCTTACATCAGAAATGGAGTGCGCACACCCCTGTCGTGGACAAGGTTCTTATTTTTTTTTTTCATACTATTAAATCAGTAAAATTAAGTATAAAACTCTTAATTCTATTTGCAATTAACTATTCTATAAATAATAAATCTAATTAATACACCAATGACGCAATAGCAAATTAAATTAACAATTTATTACATCATGAAGCATGTATTTGTTATCAGGGTTGATAAAAATCATGATTTTTTTGATTTTTTTACTTTCTGATCTTTTTAAATTTGGAAGTTAGTTAATAAGAAAAAAAAACACATTACATTTATTAATAGTTTTAACAAAAACATTTTATTTTAATAAATCGTTCATTTATTTAATAGAATAGTTCCACGTATTTGGCATATGTAACAAAAAATAAATTAAAATTATCAAAAATCAAAAAGGTTCTTCTAAAGTCAAGTCCCCAGCGGAAGAAGCAACTGTACATAGCAGTTGCTTAATTATATCCAATTCTTCTTCGGTTATACATTTTTTCATATTATGTATTGCTACCCACCAATCAATAGGGGTAGTTTTCTGTATAACTTGTTTATCGGATAAAACTCCCGTGAAAGGCTCAACTTTTGCATTCAAATGAATAATGCTACTCATCAAACTGATTCATGCATCACTTTCATCGGCGGACAACTTTTCTTGGGGCAGTTTTGGATTAACCATGCTAGATAATGAGCCGGTGTCATGGCTTGGCGGTAGCGATTTGTGACAACCTTCATTTGGCTCATGTTTAGTTCTTCTTCCGGTCGATATTGTGGCTCCGTGCGTCGTATGTCGGTCCACGTATTCTTTACGACTTTCTTCCTTCATTTCCTGAACTTCTCTTGCCTTTAACAATGTTTCAGCTAGATTTTTAAGTTTCGGAGTTATCTCTGATATAATGTTTTCAGAAATCATAATATTCTTGAAGTCAACTTCGTTATCCCGTGGCGCTCTCAACTCTCTTCCGAACATTAAGTAGGCTGGGGTGTAGCTTGTTGACGAACAACATGTACTATTAATTGCAAATCTGATTGCTGGTAAAAATTCTGACCATTTATTATGTTCCTTTCCTTGGATCATTATGGCTAACTGGGTTTTTAAATCTCGGTTCTTGCGCTCGACTGGGTTGGCTTCGGGATGATAGAGTGGAGTGTAATGGTGCTGTATATTCAGACTATACATGACTTGTTGCATTACTGCACTAACGAACTGTGTACCATTATCGCTTATCAGGCGACGCGGCACGCCGTATCTCAGGAATATTTCGTTAACCAGAGTTAGTGCACAATTTTCAGCTGACGCAGTAGTGAGGGCAAATAATTCGACCCAGCGCGTACATACGTCCTCTGTAATTAAGATCCACATCTTTTCATCTGTAGGAGGAAGAGGTCCAAATAAGTCAAAGGATAGGACATCAAACCGTTGGTTCATTGAAGTAGTTTGTAGTAATCCTGCAGGTTTTTGATTGGAAGGCTTATAACGCTGGCAATCTAAACAGTTTCTGATGTAACTTGTTATATATCTCCGCATTCCTTTTCAAAAGTAGCGGCTTGAAATTTTCTTATAAGTTCTCTCAGCTTCGTAGTGTCCTGCTAAAGGATCATCATGATATGCCTGTAAAATATTTGCCCATTCATGTTCATGGGTGTAGTCGATATATCATACCATTATTCATGAGATATCCTTTGTTACTCCAATAAATCCCGTTTTCGGAATCCTCCTCTAGTGAGTTGATAATTTTCTTAATATTCTCGTTTTTGAATTGTTTGAATTGTCTGGATCAGTGGTTAAGCCATCTGAAGTAATTATATGTCCTAAATATTTGATAGATGAACAACAGAAACGACTTTTCTCTTTGTTCACGGTAACGTTAAACTCTCTCATTTTGTTAAAGACGTCTCTCAGGTCAGACAGGTGCTCTTCGAATTGTTGATGAAAATATGATTAGGTCATCCAGATACGCTAACATCTTAACGTGATCAAGGGATATCCGGAATCTGTCTATCAGACGCTGAAAGGTAGCTGGAGCATTTCTGAGTCCGAATGGCATTCTTTTAAATTTGTATATCCCAAATGGAGTGATAAAAGCAGTCTTATCTTCATCTTCTTCTCTAACTTTAATTTGCCAGTAACTTCTAAGTCCAAGGGGTTCAGACCCAGTATGGTCTCCAGCGCGGCCGTGGGTGTAGTTCTCATCGCGCCGGTGGTTATCAGGGCCGCCAGTCTTTGAACTTTATCTAGTTCTTGTTTGTTCCTCTGTATGTCGCAGGCTTTATGCCACCATACCAGGGCACCATGTAGGATTCTCGGTAGATCGATAGCCTTGTAGATCCATAGTGCTGTGGCTGGCTTCATACCCCAGCTTCTTCCTATTGCTCTTTTGCATTGTATCATGGCTATTTTTGCTTTTGAGCATGTATTGCTTATATGAGTCTTGAAGGTCAATTTGCTGTCCAGTGTAACTCCCAGATATTTGACTTCCTTTACTACTTCCAAGTCATGGTTATCTAGTCGTACCGGTTCAGTCCTTCCTATTTTCCTTTTCTTAGTAAAAAGAACTAGTTTGTTTTTTTCAGGATTCAGGTTAAGGCCTTTGTTCCTGCACCATTCTAGTGCTACTTTCAGACCCCTGTTCATGATGTTACACATGACACTGAGGACTTTGCCTGTGATCAGAAGCACCCCATCATCAGAGTATACCTGTGTGTATATGTGCATTCTGTTGATCTTGTTTACTAGTTCGTCTATTAGCAGGCACCATAGTAGTGGAGATAGGCATCCTCCTTGTGGGAAGCCTCTTCTTGCTATCACCGTGTGCTTTGTCCCTGCTATCTCTGCCTGTATCAGCCGGTGTTTTAGCATGCATTTCACCCATTCTGATATGTCTTTGTCTATGCCTTCACGATTTAGGGTTTCCTCTATGTCGAATGATATGGGAGTTGCTTTGTCGAAAGCGCCCTCGACGTCAAAGAAGCAACCCAGTGCGTATTCTGTGTTACTTATTGATCTCTGCACTCTGTTAACCAAGTTATGGAGTGCTGTCTCTGTCGACTTGCCGTCCATGTATGCATGTTGGTTGTTGTGGAGTGGAGATCTGCTGCTAGCTATTTGTTCTCTTATTATTCTGTCTAAGATTTTCTCTAGGGTCTTGAGTAGAAACGAAGACAGGCTAATACATCGGAAGCTTTTAGCCTCTTGGTATGTCGCCTTGCCTGGTTTCGGTATGAAGACAGCTCTTATTTTCCTCCACTTCTTTGGGATGTATTTCTTCCTGATGCTGCTGTTGTACATGATCAGAAGATTATCGCTTATGTAATTGATGGCTATTTGTAGCATTTTCGGGAAGATCTCGTCTGGTCCTGCTGCCTTGTATGGCTGGAATGACCTGACGCTCCATAATAAATGCTCTTTTGTGATTAGTGCCTTCTCCTCCGTGTCCGCTGTGGGATTCGTAGCGATTGGCGTTTCGTTACCTTTGTATACTTCACATTCTGGAAAGTGTGTGTCCAGCATCACTTCCAGTATCTTTCCTGGGTCCGTTATTAATTCGTCTTCATTCTTAATACTTCCTAGTTTGCAGGTGTTCGTTTTGGAGAACATTTTCACTAGCCGTGCTGCGTCAGGATATTTTTCAACTCCTTCGCAGAATGCTTTCCAGCTTTTGTTGTTCTCCCTTCTGCATTCTTTCTTGAATGTGTTTCTTTCTTTCTTGTATATTAGCCAGCTTTCAGCGTCGCCCTTTTTCTGGACCGTCCTGAGAGCTTGTCTGGTCTTTTTCCTTTTCTTTTCTAGTGCTTTTGTCCACCAGGGTTGTCCCTTTTCTGGTCTGATCTCCTTAAGTGGACATGCCTTGTGGTATGCCTCCCTCATGGCCTCCTCTAGTCGGTTGGCTTCTCTTGCGATGTCTGTGGTATCTTTTACCGAGTTATGGTCGCCTGGACTCCACTTTTTAATGTGCTGTTCATATACCGTCCAGTCGGGTTTCCTCGCGTTTCTAAATAGGGTTTTCTCGATTTTGGCTCCCAGACTGAAGGTTATTCGTCTGTGATCCGACTTGGAGTCTCTTTCATCTACTTTCTAGTCTGTGATGTGCCGGCTTATATTGTCTGTTGCAATAGTGATGTCCAGCACTTCTCTTCTGGCTTCGGTTACGAATGTAGGTGTATTTCCTACATTCAGTATGTCTAAGCTTGTTGCGCTGATAAAATCTAGAAATAAGTCACCTTTTTTATTGCAGTCCGTGCTGCCCCACACCACGTGGTGGGCGTTGGCGTCACAACCTAGAATAAATGTTCTTACCTTGGTATTTTCTTATTATTTCTTCCATTTCTGTCGATGGTGGTCTGTAGTTTCTTTCACTTGGTAGGTACGCGGGGACCAGAATCACCCTCTCTTTTTTGCCTGTGTTGAGCTGTATTGTTGCTGTGGCGCTGGCAAGGTCACTGTAACAATCTGCTTTAATTATTCCTAACGATCTTGCCCTACTGCTGGCAGATATGCATGCCCTAGGAGTTGACTCACCCGTTTCGTGGTAGATGATCTCTCCTCCTAGGGAGCCCAGCCCTGACATTCGTCCTTTTACGACGTATGGCTCTTGCAGTAGTGCGATATCTATTTTTTCATCTACCACGTGTCTGCAGAACTCAATCATGGCATCGCGGCAGTGATGAAGGTTAACTTGAACTATTCTTATTTTTTGTGTGTGTGTTTGAGGTGTGTTGCTGTTTGTGTTCATGTGTTGTGTTTGTGTGCTTGTGTGTTTGTGTGTTTGTGAGTGTTTATGCTCTCTCCCTATCTACTCGTCGTTGCTCTGGACTCTTTCCTATCCAAGGCGGTTGCAGTAGTGCAACGCTTGGTGGGGGAGTCAGGTCGCTCCGTGTCATAGAGAGAGCGTGTGTTGTGCCTTGTTCTGGGCGTGCCTGTCGGTGGGGTGTTTGGCTTGCGGTCCCCCCCCCCCCCCCCTGCGGGGTTTCCGTCCGGTAGCCGGTGGCTCCACCTTCAGGCCCAGAGTTTTTCGTGTCGGGCGCTTGTTGTGTGCTGCTTGGGGTGGAGCTCTGTGGGTACGGCCTGCCTTCGTCAGTTGTGCCCTCCTTTCGAGCAACGGTCTCGTTACTACCGCTTTCTACAAGCTCACTTCCCCGTGTCCTTTTGTGTGGGTGGATTGGGCATGTGCACTTTACTGTGTTCTCTGTTGCTGGATTTGTTTTCCCCATGACCTTGGCATATACCTGTGTGGCTTGGTAGTTGAGCCACACATGTTCTTTCGCTGCTTCCTCAGGAACTCCCACCACAAGTCGTGTTCCCGCTGGCAGGACCTCCTTGCGGATGAGGGTCCACTTGGATATTTTGAGCTCCACCCTGTGACTATTCTGAATCCGGATTAGTTCCAGGGGGTCTATGCGCCGACCTCCGCAGTTGCCCGGGAGCCAGATGGGCATCTTGTGTATGTCGAGCTTTTTTGGTCTTAATGGGATGCCGTTCCACTCGCCGAAGTCGCAGCTAAGCAACCATGTCTTCGCCTCCTCGGTGCTTGGACTCGCGAGGAAATATCCCTCGGCTACAAGCCCCGAGGCCGCGAATGACAAGGTAGGGCCACTCGCGCCGTTAAGTGCGGCTTCTTCGATGTGGTCCACCAGCCGTTCTCTAATTACCGCTGTAATTAGAGAACGGCTGGTGGACCACCACCATAGCATCATCCACTTCACCCCCGTCCCCCCTTTGTATTATTACGGAGAGATCACTTTGACCTGTCTTGACACCGGTCTCCGCGGTCCCTCGTTTTTTGGGGTCTGTTGTTGTTTCGGGCGCTTCGGTGGACGCTGCTGTGTTCGCTCTTCCGGGTCTGTGCCCTGTCTCTTTAAATTTGTTGCCCTAGGGCCCGCCTCGCTCTTCGGTATCGTCGTCGCAGTGTAGGTCAACGTATCGGGTGCGGTTTGCTCCAGCTTCCTTCGAGTTCTCAGCCTCTTTGTATTTGGTGATCCATCCGCCTTCTCCATACTGAGAACTTGAACTTGGCTGAGTTTGGGCCTCGCCAATCCTCATGTGCGTAAGGTCGTCCCCGAGAGTCTCCGAGATGGATCTTACGGGACGTGTCCTTTCGCATGGTTTCTTGTCCGTTCTTTCGGTGCTTTCTCTTTTGGTGTCTGACGCCGATGTGCCTTGATGAACCACTTACACCCCAATATCATACCACTGGTATGGAACTTCCATGTGGGTTTTTAGATTGATAAGGTCCATATTTTTGTCGCATTCTAGGTATGAATGTCCTCGGATTGGATATGTTATTTTGATGGAATCCAAAATTTTCATTTTATGAACAACGAAATGAATGAATCTTATCACTCTGTGTAGTTCTTAGTCAGTCCATTTGCTGAATCACAATATATTTCCAAATGCTTAATACGACTATCCAGGTGGTTAGTTAAATAATGAAACAGAAATGAAACCACTTCATCTGATCCCTTGCGTCCACAGGTTTCAGGATAGGTATAAAAGTCGGAGCTTGCATCTCCCAATGCATGGACAATAATAGAGTACATTGATAACTGACCCTTGTAATACATATTGTTTGTGGTAATGTTTGGCAGTGATACATTCTTGTGGTAATCCATGGCAATTGCTTGAAATTCCACATCTCTTTTGCTCTTCATTCTTGCATTCTTCTTGCGATCATAAAATGTTTGAGTCTTTTTCTTATGCAAATTGTTAAGAATTCTTAACCGATTAAGTTCAACAGTAGTAAAAAGTCGTTTATGATGTTTTCTGCCATCCTCAAGCTTTGAGATAGCTTGCCTCTTTTTTCTTTTTTTTTTTTTTTATAAATGTAAGTTCACAGACCGAGTATTTACTGACTCCAACACACTGTTATGGGTATTGTTTGTATGGTTTATCGGGTCGCTGATTACGAAAACAAGAACGATTTTAAAATTAAACGTGGCTAATCATCATCCCCTATTGGGGTGCGATGGGATTGAAATGTCTATATATCAATATATGTGTCGTTTTGACCGTTTTTCGGAAAGCCAATCCATACTAAAACTACAGAGTTACCTCTTCACTCTTAAATCGCTGGACCGATTTAGATGAAATTTGGTTGAGAGATATCTTGAGTCCTGGGGAAAGACATATAATAGTTTTTGTCCTAGAAATTACCTGTTATTGTTATTTATTGTATCTGTAGGGCGGTATGTTCGACTGTATTCATTTTTTTTAATCTAGTTTCTATGATTTCTCCGTCAATTGTACAGCAATTTTAATGATTCTTATTTGTTTGAGAGGGTACATTCTTCAGGTGGTTCCATATTAATTACATTATTAATCAAATCAGGATCTGATGATGGGCAACCGGGGAAATCGAGTGAAAGGGTTGAAATTTATATGCATGGTCTTACTACTACTTCATTCAGTTACATAATTTGCATTTAGCTTCGGATTAAATTTACCTTCGGAGTCATCTTTTTCTACGGTTACATACCCGCTTGACGTCTGACTAATTAAAACAGGTGCTGGCAATAACCCCTCTCGTAATAGTCGCCAAAGGCTAGATCGTCGCACAGCACAACAGTGGACAGCCTCACATTTTACTATTTGTAATAAATATTGTGATTCACGCACGTGATTTGCGTAGCTTACAATTACGCTCCCTACCTCTCTTTTCGCCAGAGCTTCGTTTGTCAGTCGGCAGGGTGCACCGCGTGCAGGTGAAGTTGGCTTTGGGTCAAAGGTGTTGATGAACCACTTACACCCCAAAAGGTAGCGTAATTCTAAGCTACCCGGCTAGGGAATGTACCTCCACCTCAAAGAACATCGCAGCCAAATAACAATTACCTTGAGGGTTGTTGTGTTCCTGCGAGTGAGTGAGGTCACCATAAAGGAACGAAATGCTGCGTTGGCAGCGGGGGTAGCGGCGCGCGAGCGATATTTTATGTTGCGAGCGTTAATATAGCTACGATAACCGCTTCACATCAGGCGGGCCGCATACTTGTCTGCCACCCGACGTAGTATAAAAAAAAAAAAAAAGAGTATTAAAACTGTAACAATATTTTAATTTCCTTTAAATAATATAAGTTTTGTTAGTTTCTGCCGTTTCGTATAGTAATCCACAGTCTGATCAGTTTTAGATTCGTGATGCAATCTAATTTTTGTGTACTAATTTATTATGGCTCGAATTAAATGGATTCTGTGATAAAACGTTGAAGGTTGATTAAGTGAATGTTGAGTCAAATTTGCAAATATTTCTTTCCCAATGAAATGCTTTAGGGTGTTTATGGTTATATAATTAAAATCATATTTCGAGGCAAGACTTCCACCGCTTTGCCGTGTTAAACCACGTATGATCTTTTCCGTAGCCAAGCATATTATGTACACGTCTTCTGCGGAATAACATAGACCACCCATGTCTTTTATTATATTATATATTTTATTTATAAGTGTGTAATGCGGAAGTTTATTTAGTGCAGTCAAACTGTCGATGCAATCTTCACATTTTAACTTTTTGGTTAATAGGCTTGTTGCCCATGTTACAAAATTATAAAAACTCTCTATCAGTAACGTAAAACACATAAAACTAGAACGATCTGCGATCTTAAAATTTTTATAACTTATGTCCGACGTGTTTTATCGTCGATCAAAGTTTGGTGGGAAAGTCCATTTTAAAGGTATGAAATTATAAAAAATTAATATTACCATTGTAGAAACAATAAAAAATACTATAACTTTTGTTACGGCACTGGCTACATAAACGCAATATTTAACATAGCTGTCGTACAAATTTCTGATTTAATGCATATAAAATAGCACGGTGTGACGTCATAACGTGGTGGCCTTTTGTATGGCGCGTTTTCGGGATAGCCCAAAATTGTGATCTTCAAGTTGTCATATCTCGAGAAGTTTTTATGCAATCGAAGTAATTATTTCACCTATATTTATATTATTGTGAGGTCTTTAAATAACAAATCGGAAAAAAAAATGGGAAACAAGCCTATTGTCTAGATACGTATCCAGATATATAACCTACTATCAATTTTGACTCACATGTAAAGGATTCGTGGTCAAGCATTGTTGAAAAGATATCGCAATTATTTTCAGCTTCCAAATTGGATTTCAGCAATCGTGTACTTTGTAATATTTTCATAAGATTGTTCGTCATATCTATTTGAACAGGTTGTACTGTTAATTATGTTTTCGGAAGCAGAATTTAAGATTGAGAAATTATCAAGGGGGATGCAATTGCCGGTAAAAGATGACCGAAGTTCGAGATGATTTAAGGTTTTTTTATAGGCTGCCCTGAATTGCAAAATATTCGGATTGTTATTGTAGCCGCCATGTCTTCTTATCAATCCAAAAAATAGTTCCAGGTGGTCTTGGCTTATCCGATACATAGATAAGTAACTCAGCATCTGCTTTTCCTCAACTACGTAGTTGTACAGCGTCTTAAGCGATTCAATACATATTATGGCACCAATGAATCCCGTTTTGCTAGCAGAGTCAACTATTTTTTTCTTTGAGATTTGTAATAATATTCTGGATATCTGGTTTCTTCGTTTAATTATTCTTGTTTGTTTGTTTGTAAAAACTTTATTGTAATACAGCAATAACAAATAAGCATATGCAAAAACATGTTGTACAATGGCGGACTTATTCCATCAGGGATCTCTTACAGTCAACCATGGAATGTTCACTGGAGTTTACTAATTTTGCAAGGTAGATAATATGAAAGCACTTTACAATAACTTTAATAACTTTGTACAAATATTTTTCTAGGAACTTAAAAATATATATATATATATATATATATACAATACATACTATACATGAATAATACTTACACAATACAGTACATAATTAATAAATAAGATACAATACATACATATAATACATACATACATACACAATAAATACTAGTTTAATATATATCATTAGCTTGACATGTCCGAAGGTTCAGTCCAGAGCTTCAGCAATTTAGACTTGAAAGATTGAATAGTTTGGGCCATCTTCACATCAACGGGCAGAGAATTCCAAAGTCGTGCAGCCTTTATAGTAAAAGATTTGGCATAGGAATGACAGTTGTATGAGGGGGTGTTTAACTTTGGATTATTGCTAGATCTCAAACGGCTATCCGTTTCGCGAAACTTAAATTTTGCTAGTAGATAGTTTGGAGCACAGGGATTAAATAAGACTTGGTAAAGGAGCGTAAGGGTATGAATATTTCTGCGATGTCTTATGGGCAGTAAATTAAGTTTTCTGCGAAATTCCGAGATATGATCGAACTTCCTCACCCCGAAAACATATCGGATACATACATTTTGGATACGCTCTAATTTATTAAGTAGTTCCTCAGTGGCGTCTATATATACCACATCCCTATAATCTAGAATAGGAAGCAAAAGGGAACGCACAAGTAGACTTTTAGTACTAATGGGGAGAAAGTATTGTAACCGTTTTAATGAGTGTAGGGAAGCATACATTTTACGTCTTACTTCACCGATGTGAGGGGCCCACGACAGCGTTTGATCGAAGATGATGCCTAAATTTTTGACTGTGGTAGAAAAAGGAATTATTACGCCATCAAGAAAAATATTTGAGCATACCACGCTGTTTAACTTAGTAACAAAATGAGAACTGCCAATTATAATACTTTGAGATTTTGTAGGATTAATTTTTAGTCCAAAGTCATTAGTCCACTTGCTAATGATGGAAAGATCATTGTTGATGACATTTATAGCCGTGTTTATATCATCAAGTGAAGCAGACGTATATATTTGAAGATCATCTGCATATAGGTGATAAGAAGAGGAGAGAGAAGACACAATGCTATTGATGAAAAAAGAAAACAATATAGGTGAGAGTACTCCCCCTTGTGGAACACCTGCTTTAACCTCACACCAGTCGGATTTGGCGTCATCACTCTTCACCAGTTGATTTCTACCAGTAAGATAGGACATAAACCATGAAAGTGTATTAGGAGATGGATTAAGAGTGCCTATCATACCAAGCAATATATCAAAATCCACTGTATTAAAAGCATTGGTGAAATCAAGTAGAACTAGAACAGTTAATTCTTTATTGTCAATGTTGCTTCTAATATCTTCAGTGACTTTTACAAGGGCTGACACCGTGCTATGCCCGGCACGAAATCCCGACTGGTGCTCACACAATAGGTTATGTTTTCGCAGGTAGATAGTTAGGCGCTGATGCACAAAGTGCTCCAGCACCTTGGAAAGGACGGGTAGGATTGAAATAGGGCGAAAATCGGAAAAGGAGGTTGGATCGGATTTTTTGGGGTAAGGAATTATGTGGGCTTTCTTCCAGGCTGATGGAAAAATTCCAAGTGAGATTGAGGAGTTCAGTATATCAGCAAGGTAGGGAGCAATTATGTCTTTTATGGGATCTATCATGTCCAAGCCGATGTTATCATCACCAACTGCCTTGGAACTTATTGAGCCTATAATCTTGACCACTTCAGCTGATGTTATTTCTCCGAGCTCAAATGTTTCACTATCAAATTTTGGGAGACTATTGAGATATGTTAAGGTGGATAGTTTTCTAAGCGGGTCAGGACCAACAGATGACGTGCAAAAATGCTTGTTGAGATCATTTAAATCTACAGTGCTAGAAACAGTCGGTTGATCTCTACCAATGCCTATTTTCTTTAAGTACTTCCATAACTTATTGGGCTGTCAATTGATGAATGTATGTGTTTACGCTTAGATTCCCTACACATTTTGCTGCAACGGTTGCGTAAAGTGACATATAGCTCGCGATTTACCTCATTGGGATTACGACGCAATTTAACTTTAGCCCTATCCCGTCGCGCCATCAATTTTTTAATATCAGAGGTGAGCCATGGTGCCGGATAGTGCTTAATACGAACTGCCCCATTACCACCATCTCTTATTGAGATTCAATAATTGAGTAGATTGCTTATTCATACCAATGAAAAAGCGACTCTATTTCATTTGAAATAGAGTCGCTTATTCATTGGTATGAATAAGCAATCTATTCAGTTATTGAATCGCAATAAGAGATGATGGTAAGAGGGCTGGTCGAAGAGGTGCATGTTCATCATAGATATTAGTAATGATGGCGTTGAATGCTTCTACCTTTGCATCCACGTCACCAGCCGAGAGAACACCATCCCAATTAGCGCTGCATACATCAGCGACTAGTTTTTCACCATCAATAGCTGTAAAGTTACGTGCTAATATAACCCGATGTTTTCGCTTAGGTGGGCGCAATTTAAATGAGCCATATATTAGGTCATGCGCAGAGAAAGCCGGAGCGTTAAACTGACCACTCTTCGAAACGAGATCCGGTGAAGATGTAATGATTAAATCAAGGAGGGATGGAGGACCATTATGTGGGAAATGGGTGGGACCAAGAGGAATGTGATGAAGATTAAGGGAGTTTAGAAGGTAGAGAAGTTTTTTAGTTCTATGGTCATTCTTAATTATACAGGTGTTAAAATCGCCCATTATAATTGTGTGGTCAAATTGAGGAAGCAAATCAACCAACACTGCCTCTAGCGAGTCAAAGTAGTTAATATGTAGTGAAGGGCTATAGAAGACGCCTAGTAAAATCTTAGAATGATGCAGCGATATGTTAAGGAATAAGTACTCAGACGTATATAGTTCAGGGAGGGATTGCGAAACAATTTCATACACAATGTCAGAACGTAAATATATTGCTACCCCCCCACCACCCACCATACGCGCTCCACCACTTTGCTCTTTTAAGAAATTGCGATCATTCCTAATCAATTTATAGCCTGGAAGGGGATAAAGGGTTGAAGGAAGAGTAGGTTTAAGAAAGGTTTCTGAGACAAGAATGGCGTGCACACTATTAGAAGAAAATGTACAGAGCAAATCTGAGTAATGTGCAGGAATGCTCTGCGCGTTGATATGTACCACGTTAAAATTCTTAGTAATTGATGAAAAGGTAACATTCAGATTTTCTTCTAGAGAAAGAGGAGTGTTAAGCGTATCATTGTCCAAACTTTCAAAAGAGGAAGATAAGGAAAAAAACTCTTGATCTGATTCCTCACTCAAAACATCCGTCATCAAGCTAAAATGACACTAAATAATATATATAAATATATATACGTATAAATAATAATAGCTATACCAAATAATATACTGCACTTCAGACTCAAGTATCCTTGAACATTCGCCGGCAGCCGATCAAAATCACATTTGAGTAACGAGTCCTGCTCCGTCAATCAAGGCTTGCAATGTAACCCCTGAGTTACAAATGATTCATGTGCGACTAAATATTTTTATATGATTATCTGATTGACAACACCAGTACACGCCTCTGTGGACAATATACTAATAATACATTGATCACAATATACATTCAGGTCATAAATCAGCAAGTATATCTGTTATACTCTAAACCATTGCAAGAAAAAAAAAAAAAAAAACAATAATTGCACAATAACAAATGACAATCATGAACAGCAAAGCATGATGGCCACTCCACTAGCAATAGCACAATTTCATATTTTTGATATATACAAATAAAACTTTTATACGGCACACAAACATAAATAACCAAATACCATAAAACATATGTATATTATTTTAAATTTGGTTTATAACAAATATTACCTACACGTAGTGATTTCAATATTACACGAGACATTTGGCTCAAAAGTACTAGTTTCCAGGGCCTTAGCAATTTCTGAACGAACGTTCTTGTTTTTATTTGTTTCCGTTCGGTGGCATCAATGTCACTGTCATCATGTCATAAGAAAAAAAAATATTGAAAACAAAACAAAAACAAAACTTTTACTTACTGTCAAGTATCAGGAGGTAGTGGAATTACAAAAAATATAAAATTGTGCACGTTAAATTTATCCTTACAATACCTTCAGAATGGCAAATAAATCGACAAATATTAAACTGACTTGCAATAAAAGGATTGATTAAAAATAAAAGTGTACCGACCTCAAAGCAAATGATATGCAATTCAACAATTCTACTACATAATATTTTACTTACAATTAACGAAACAAAAGTTTACTTTGCCTTTGGCTGCAGCCTTGTTGAGCGAACCATCCGGTTTGAAGGCTTGTGTGCACCCACGGGATCCGCAACTGCAACCGTAGTCGATGCCTGCATCTGTTGTGGAGATGACTGTTGACGATTGGAAATGTTCAAATCCGGGAATTCAGTTTTAAAAGAGCGAAATTCAGCCATCGTCACAATTTTCCGCTTGCTGCCATCTGGACACACAACAACTATTTTGCCATTTGCAGTCCAACACCCCTTGACTCCGAGATCTTTCCTGGCTTCCACGAATACTAAATGCCGACTATTGGTCAAAAACTCAGAGAGTGTTAGACCACTTCCTTTCAGGAGCTTCTTAGTTTGCCATACCTGATCTCTAAATTGTTGGTGTTGGAACTTTAGAAGGATTGGTCGCGACTTGCCGGAGGAGCCATCCCTGCCTATCCGCACGCATGCAGAAAAGGGATGACTGGGAATATCCATGATATTTAAAGTGTTACGACAAAGATCAGCCACATATTTGCTTGCATCCTCATCTACTGCCTCAGGGACACCATGAAGAAGAAGTGTATTTGATCGGGATCTCATCTCAATGTTATCAAGTGTATTGTGTACCAACTCCAGCTGAATTTTAAGTCCCGTGACCGCCTTCCATATCAAGGCCTTAAAAGTGTAAAATTCTTTTGCGAGTGTGGAAGCATCCTGCGTTTCACCTTGATTGAGAGTCTCTTCAAATGTAGCCATCCTTGCTCCAAACAATTCTTCCATCTCTTCCATATTTTTTTTCAATTGTGCAAGACCGTCCATAGTATATTCTGCTTCGTTTTGTCCAACAAGTGTTAGTGAGAATAGTGATAACAGCTGACGGGTAATGTGAAAACTAATTACAACATTAAAAGTATGTTAAAGGTATTTATAACTAGTATTTTATTTTATTTTTAATATTTAAGCAGAGCAGTTTATAAAATGTGTGTACTCTCATTCACTCCTACCCGCCAAAAAAAAAAAAAAAATTATTCTTCTTGATTGAGAACGAAATTTTAGTTCAAGTATGTAGAATTTCACTTTATCCAAATAAGAAAATATTTGAGACTTGCTTTTGCTATCGACAGGACGCTTAAAACCATAGAAATTACATTTTCTAGAATTCATAACGTCAAAAAAATTATTCATTAAAGTTATGAAATTTACTGTTCCTGATGAATCTTGAAACAGTCTCGAATTCAAAACCTCATCACATAGAAGTAAAGCCTTTGCTACGCTCATACTCAGCAGCTGCGTTGCAAGCTTAACTTTCATAATTTGTTGTCGGAAGTTTATATGACGAGGTGTCAACTTGTTTCCGAATCTAAGACCTTCATTTTGTTGTACCTTGTTTAGATTTATTAATACCTGCCATTTGATTTGTTTGTCGTTATTATCGAATTTTCTTCTCGAACGTGTTCCTTATTAATTTTATAACATTTGCCATGTTCTATAAAAAAGGGTCTATAAAAATGCATACTTTTTCTCCCGTGCATGGGTGTAGAAAATAAGTCGTCATATTACTGACATCAGTTACACTACAGCCCAAAATTTCAGCTGCACCGAAATTTGCAGAACACCCACCAAATGTAAGACTTAAAACTATTACTCCGACCTCATGGCACTTTTGCAAGCATATTTTTATCAAATTTGCCTTTGTTTCAGCATTTACACCGGCCGTCAAAAAATACTCCACAGGTAATTTCCAATTTTCGTTTAGGGCAACCAGCATAAATACTAAAGCTTGCGTTGCCACAGTTTCATCTTCTTCACCTTGCATAGGACCTGCTCCAAAATTAACTGCACCCAATTTTTTATTGTTGTGAAATAGCTTCTGTCTCCTGATAGCTATTTCGTCAAAGAGGAATTATATTATTGTTACGCGTGATTAATAAATCTTGATTTTTTTAATTAACTTCTTATCAGGAGATGTTAACATATTCAGCTGTTTTTCTTTTTTAATGATTGCCTTGTTGTAATGGTAGTAGCAACCGTTTACTATAACCGATGGAAATACAACAGCAATCGTTTTCATAACTGCCTTTTCGTAATCAAATTAAAATTTTACTGGTTTCCAATTGGGCAACTGTGACTTTATCAATGCCGTATGGCCGAATGAGCCGTGAGGTTTCCGGCAGACTAGAATAGAATCACTCCGTCTCTTCCCGTGGATGTCGTACAAGGCGACTAAGGAAAATACATTATCAAACACCGATCAGGCCTCCCCAACCCGTTTGGTCAGCGTGGGGAGTGTAGGCCAATTCCTTTTTCTGTCTGTGACGGGCGAGAGAGGGTCGTGCTCCTGTAGTGGAGACTAAAATGACCTGATAATGATGATGATGATGACTTTATCATACGGAATAAAATAATGTAGCTTGCTGTGTTTTGGTAGCTCATTAAAGCATATGCTAGAGGATTTATATTTGTATGCTCAATTGAACTGCCTGTATCGGCGTGGATCGTGTATAGTTCCACAAATGGTAAAGGGCAACTTTTGAATGTGCCATCACCATAAAAGTTCGTTACACTACATATGGTTTTCCTTGCTTCAGCTGAAGAAAATATTATTATTCGCTTATTTTACTGACCAAATATAATCTAAAGTTTTACTAAAAATACGAATATTTTTTTTGCTTTTTGAATAATACTTGTTACTAAAAGTAAACTGATATGCAAATTCTAGTTTAAAGTAACAGTAATAAATAAAGACTTGGGAAAACGTAACGTAACGTGAAACATTAGACGTAACGTAACTAACCAGCTATGCTAGTGTTTTGGAATTTATAATTATAGTATTTTTGTACGTAATCATACAAAAATACTAATAAATAAACTACTGCAACTTTGCCCAATTTATGACTTTTTAATAATATCTATCTATAGGTATAGGTATTTATTATCTGTGCCTATTTTTACATTAGCGCGTGAATTGGAGATGTATGTCGAATATCTTAAGGTTCATAATGCCGAAACTGCTGTTAGATTGCTGTCCAGACACTGTTAAAGTTGTAGGCAAAGTTGTGATGAAATAACTCAACTTTGCCTAGAAGATTATTAGCAAAAATATGGACTACATTTAAAAACTCGTCCTAATTATAAAGCCATAAAAGTTGTGTTACCACATATAACCATACATTTTTTTTCTGGCAAGCGGGCAAAGTTGGGCACAAGCAGGCCAACTTGAGCTGTATCAGTAAATATTTTCATACTAACTTTGTAGCAAGGTTAGGATTGCTCCAAATAATAGGTCTTTACCTATGAAATTGCCGTTCTGCAGTACTGGCCATTTCAAATCAAAATATTTTTTATTTGGCTAAGAATTCTAATTTCAAATTAATTTTATTTGAAAAACATCCCAACTAACAAAGTAGTCTAATAACCTAAGCTTATAAAACTAAAAATATGTGTAAACGAGTTATTAAGGTTTTAGCGGTGACAGCGTGTTGTATAAAAGCGTTCGACACCACACTTTTGCTCTATAGGCTTATAGAGTAAAAATGTCATATAAATAAATGATGTAAACGTTTACTACGCCATTTTATAAAACCATTACAGTTGGGTACTATAGCAAGCGCTAATATAACTATTAAAGAAAAATACTGCTCATTAAAAGTGTTAACAAATGTCTTTATTCGTCTGATTAACGTAATAAGTGTTCCAAGTGAACTGCTATAATCCTTTCGTTCTAGCAGTGATAAATACTCAACTATAACACAACTTTGTCGTATTACGGATATTCAGATCGTTGCTATAGTACTTAGTGCGTTAGTAGTCACAAATAACTCTACAATAGAGTGAATTAGTGATGTAAAGTAGTTTCCGATTATTACTTCATAATGTAACTGTACTATATTGGTTTATATATACCTATTATAGTTTTACGGATAAGAATAACATACAAATACTTTTTTAGAGCAGAATTGTTGTGTAATGACTTTTTAGTTCCTATAATAATACTTGTTAGTGTTATGATAGTGTACCGATTGCTTTAACGATACCAAAACGACACATAAAAGTAAATAAATATTGCTGTTAAATGACAATTATATCCCGAAAAAGGCAAAAAGCCTTTTTCGGGATATAATTGTCATTTATTTCACTTATACAACATTTTTTCTTCATTTCTATTCCGCGTGCAATATTCTTCTATAAAATTAAAAAATGGATTTAGAGAAATGGAAAAGATATAAACGCAGTGGAACATATAGAAGACAAGTGAATAGACGTTTTGAAAAAGCACCATTATTTCCAACAAACGAATTCACTGGTAATACACGTCGACTGGTAATACGAGTCACGGGGCGTCCCGTGACTCGTATTACCAGTCGACGTACCAGGTGACGTAGTAAAACAAAATATGTTAGATTTTTTACAAAAAATGTGAAACAAGTAAAAACCAGTGTGGTGATGGACAATGAGAGATTGGAATTGGTCAATAAGGTTGTCTTCCTTGGTATAACATTAGCACAGTTTTAAAAGCATACAGTTGGGAAGCGAAGGTACTTGCGCAGAGCAAGACAGGGGAACCCGCGGAGAAGCGGGCGGTGCGGTGAGCGTCCCACAAACAAGCGTAGTTTGTGGGAGCCACCGTGAAAGGCAGTCACGTGCGCGTACTGAGTGTTTTAAACGTTTTTTTTAATTTACGTTCAGTGATTCCTATTTATTATAATGGTGAATACAAATTGTTCTGTATACGGTTGTAACTCGATGTCGGAACACATCAAGAATTTAAAATTTTATAGATTTCCCCGTGACGCAAGGTAAGTTTTTTCTATAATTTCGTAAAAACCTACCTACTTTGTCTTTGTTGAAATGTATGTAGCTATATTGTTGGTGAAGTGCAAGGTACTCCAACTATAAGTATACAACAAATAACCGAATTCTTGTGCTCCAACGACAGATGACTAAATAGTTAAGTACTTCGTAACTCGAACTCCAACCTAGCGGGGTTTTCAAGTGTAAATATGTAGGTATATATATATTCTTTACGGCGCATGCTCTTGCCCAAAGTGTAATTATTATGTTTACACCTTCTTAATAGTTGGGAAGTCGGACACAGAAGGAGTAGGTATTTGTCTAATATCCAACTGTTATGATTTTATTTAAACCGACAGAAAAAGACAAGGTTCTATATTCACCTATATTCAAGATTTCTGGGCAAAGATATTAATTACTACGTATGGCTGTGCCATTTCTAACATAAAATTTGTCTCTGCGACTATATGCACGTGCTGTGTGTGGTGGGACGAACCTATGTGTATGTTTATGTTACATAAATGTACACTATAAACTTTATAAACAAATGGGACACCAATTTTTTACTTACACTCTCATATTTATTATTTTCGCTGTCGAAAAGCCAAATGACTCATCGGTTCGTGACAAATTATCTCCTTAGAATGGCCTATCCATACCTAGTAGTTAAGATCTTTGTTTCAGGGCTAGTTTCTTTTTTAAAAATTTTTTAAGCAATCACGTTTTTTGATAATTTTTATTTACTTTTTTATTTTACACATTTTAGTTATATATATACAGTAAATTTTGCTATCCAGTCATTGCATTTTGGGTATTGATATTCCTAGTTTCTATTATTAAGTATCTTGCGAAAATGAAGTGAGTAAAGTCGTAATCAAATTTAAATCGTTAATTGTTTGGTACCTACATCAACTTGGCTGGCAATAAAGAAAAATTTTACAACTAATCAAAATTGGTTCAGCCGTTTATTAGTTACGAATGAACATAGGGACTTTTGTCTTCGCCATAATAAGTTAACATACCAACACCAACCAGGTGCTGTAGGAAACAATATTTTTAGATAAATTATAGGTAGGTATTATTAAAACAAGTACAGTTTATATCACAGCCATGCTTATGTTTCCCCCATAGTTTCATGATCAAATTGTTTATCCGAATGCGAATTCATTATATTGTTAAATTTAATGATAGAAAATTGAAATCTAAAAATAAACCTTCACGTAAATATTTAGCAGTGCAACATTTGTAAATATGTATATTATATTCTTGTTGATAAATGATTATAAAAATATTAAGATTATTTGATTTCGAATTTTGTGACAACCCTTGCATATCGGCGAACGACCGCGTGGATACCTACGCGGGCGGCGGCATCGTGCCACGTCAAAGGCGATTCCCTACTGTATGAAAAATAGTAATACTGTGAACATTAGACTCTAAATTACAATGGGGCCCACATATAGAAACGTTATCAGGTAGACTCAGCTCAGCAGCTTACGCCGTAAGGAAAATACGTCAACTGACTGATGTTGACACTGCTTGTTTAGTTTATTTTAGCTATTTTCACAGCATTATGTCATATGGTTTATTGCTTTGGGGTAGTGCTCCAGATGTAGACTCATTTTTTGTGCTCCAGAAGCGAGCTATCCGTGCTATTTATATGATGAGTCCCAGGGAGACACTGAGAAATAAATTTAAAGAGATAAATATTATGACATTACATTCTCAATATATATATGAAAATCTAAAAAAATTTACGTTCATAAAAATCAAACTAAATTTAGGAAAAACAGTGATCTCCATCAATTAAATTTAAGAAATAAAAACAAACTCGCTGTGCATATTACTAGGCTCCATAAAATCTCTAACTCGTATCTAAGTCAATGTATACGCGTCTACAATAAACTTCCAAATGACGCGTTTAAATTATCCATGGGTAAATTTAAAAGATTTATCAAAACTAGACTATGTCAAAAGGCTTACTATTGTGTCTCAGATTACATAAATGATAAAAGTATTTGGAAATGAATTGCTCTTGTTATGTTAATGATTGTATTTGTGTTTAATGTAACGATATTGGCAATTAAAAGAGTCGGCCTTGAGTTTCTTGCCAGTTCTTCTCAAGAAGCCCCGTCGCCGGAACTGGCACTTAAATTATTTTTTCACAGGTAGTGTGATGAAAGTGAATCTAATCTCTGCGGATTTAGAGTAGTAATGATTTAGATACATGTCTTATATTTAATTTGTATGACGTTCCTAAGTGCTTTATAAAGTCCAAGGAATAAAGATATTTTGACTTTGACTTTGACAATAGCGACCAAAATCAAGTTGAGAATACAATTGTGCAAAGAGGTTCCGTACAAAATAAATCTTGCAATGATCAAGAGCATATCATTGAAGATAGAAATTCCTGGGATTTAAGTGATAATATTTCAGAATCTTCAAGTAGTGATTCGACATGCGAAAAAAATGAACAATTACGTGATGGCGTGAAGAATTGGGCCCTTAATTATAATATTTCGCATGAAGCAACAAAAAGTATAATTAAATTAATTAACACTAGAATACCGAATACCTTCCCTAATGATCCACGAACGCTTCTTAAAACACAGAAGACTGTTACCATTTATCCCGTGGGAACTGGACAGTACTGGCACAGTGGCTTGACAAACACATTGAAAAACTACCTTCAAATAATTGATTGCGATCTGCCTGCCATTTCGTTGAACATAAACATAGACGGCCTGCCTGCTTTTAAAAGTTCAAAACTTCAACTATGGCCAATTTTATGCAACGTTTATGAAATACCGAAACTGCGACCTATTGTAATTGGTATTTATTCCGGTCATGATAAAACGTCTGATTTAGACGGTTATCTAAGAATGTTTGTGGATGAAATGAAAATGCTATTAAAATATTAATCGTGATTAATGGAAATGAAAAAATAGTAGGCATAAAAATACAACATAATATAATAAATATAACATAATTTCATTGTGCATTAGAGGAGGACTCTGCAGAACCGTGAGGACCCTGCTGTAAACCAGACATGCTACGTTGAGGCGAGGAGGATATAGCAGTCTGTGTTGGTACTTTGGAACTATTAGTAGGTATTGGCTGAATAGCAGCAATAGCAGCAGAATAGAATAGAATAGAATACACTTTATTGCACCAATATGACAAATACATACAAGAAAGTTGCAAATTAAATAGTACAAAAGGCGGTCTTATCGCTAAAAGCAATCTCTTCCAGACAACCTTAACAAAAGAGAAATCATGATATAATTAGGTAGGTGGCGCATCACTAGTTGTTATAAAAATTATACAATAGGTATAATACAAATAGATATATAACTATAAGTAAATATATATATATGATCAAACATATCCTGTATCCATACACATGTACACCCATACACATATATACACACATATACACACATATACATATATATATATATACATACACACATACATAAATATATCAAATATAATATATACATATATATACAAAGCAATAAAGAATCATTAAGGTACATAACACATAGCAAAGACAGGATCCACGTAGAAAATAAATTAAACACAGAGAGAGAGGTAATGGGTTTTTAAAAGTATTTTAAATGATTGTAAAGATTGTGCATTTCGAATATCCATAGGCAGCGCATTCCAAAGACGTACAGCCTGCACAGAAAACGACTTAGTGTAAAAATGCGAAGAGTGGCAATGTTTTGGCTGGTTATAGTTTTAGACTTTTTTCTTATTCCTTTACCGATGCCTTTACTTCTTTTCTTTGTAGCTGAAGCTCTCAACATTTTTGCGGCGTATCGTCTTTCAGAATTTCTCAAAATGTTTTTAAAAAACGATTCGCATTCCAATAACGTGAACGTTTTGTCTGAGTGATAAATCACTTCGAAAAATAACTCAATAACCCGGTTGTACGTTTTAAAAAAAATTTTTTTTTTCAGCTTTTTTAGAGCCACCTGCCCATGAGCACTCTGTCAGAAATCGACGAGTAAACATGACTTCTATTAGTGCATAACAATTGTTTAGACCGCTACCCTTGCCGGACCCACAAATCAAACATAATTTTTCTTTGAATATATCTACTGACTCTTTGTTTTTTAATTCGTCATTAAAATTTTGAAGTTCTTCAATATTGTCGATTATTTGGCTGTTCAATTTTTGTTGTTGGGTCTGTCTAAGAAATGCATCGATTTGTGTACTAGCTTGTGATAACTGAAACATAATTTTTTCTTGCATATTTTCAATTTTTTCAATACGTTTTAGAACATTTCCTGAAAGTTTGTTTGCTGTGGCGCATTTTGGCTGATCAAATACACTGTACCTGAGTCAATTCCCCCCTGCATGATGATGGGAGTTTCTGTTACAAAAGTTGGCTTTTCTGCTGGAGTATGGTTAATATTCGATGGCATGCAAACTTCAGGTTCTTGCTCAACTTCAAGTATGGGACACATTGCCGCTGGTGAAATATTTTCTTTGTTCTAAAAAAGTAAATAGTAGGTTATACTATTGCTATAAAGTAATAACGTGAAATATAAAGGGGTACTCACACCTACTTATTGCAAGATTCCCCCCTTTCGCCCCCTGTTAGCGATGCGCTCATGAAAATATTGTTTCACTTATGTTAAATTAATCGTTTTACAGACTAACCTAAATTTGTTCTTAGTAGATAATGTAATGTACACTCGCTCTGTTAACGTATATTGTTACGTGTAATTGCTGTAAATTGCATAATAAATCGACAGTTTAATATCTTTAGTTTCGGTTTTCATTTCCGACAACACTCCAGGCCCTTACTCCCCTTTAAAATGTAAATCTTCAAAAAACCCTTTCTTAGTTAACCAACATTACACAAACTATGTATTTGACCAAATTTCATGATTCTAGCTTTGGTAGTTTTTGAGAAATCGACTAATCAGTGAGTTAGTAAGTGAGTGAGTGAGTGGTATTTTGCTTTTATATAAATAGATTACCATGATGCACTGCAAGGCCAGATCATTCATGTCACTAAAATGACATCTTGTTTTAATGGCTTTATTTTGATTTACACCATATACCTAGATCTTTGTTCATATTAGGCCAGCAATATTTTTCTCGAACCAGTTTTCGCGTTGTTCTCACGCTAGGGTAGCTAAGATTATGTATTACTTCGAATGCAACTCTACGAAAAGCGTCTGGCAGATAAGGTCTTGTGCACGGTAGCGATAGTTCGCAATAAACAGGCGTATCGTTCGACAGCAAGTAGACTTTCTTTATACTAATGGAAATCGATAGGCGAAGGACAGTCTATAGTAGCTACTCTGGACAATGCATCCGCGAAAATACTTTCGTTTCCCGTAACATGTCAGTGCTAAATTCGCTTATAAAAGCTAATTGTCTAATTCTCCGAGGGGTTTCTTTACCCGCGTTTACATTCTGGAAAGCATAAGTTAAAGCTTTATGATCGCTATAAATAGTTAAATAACGCCCTTCAATTAAACTACGAAAGTGTTTACGAAAGCTAAATAAATCGCCAATAATTCACCCCTCCGGATCAGTAGTACCATTGACTAGTACCATTGATGGTACAAGTGACACAACTTTATATCTCTAGTACCATTAAAGAAAAGTCAAGATATTCCCCGTGATAACTGATGGAACTAATGATACAATTTTGTATCTCTAGTACTATTAAAGAAAACTAAAGATATTCCCCGTGATCAGGATGGTTTTGAGATGTATTCAGGATGGTTTTGGGATGTATTCAGGATTATTTTGGGATGTGTTAAGGATTGTTTTAGGATGTGTTAAGGATTGTTTTGGGACGTGTTAAGGATGGTTTTGGGATGTGTTAAGGATTCTTTTGGGATGTATCAAGGATGGTTTTGGGATGTGTTAAGGATGGTTTTGGGATGTGTTAAGGATGGTTTTGGGATGTATCAAGGATGGTTTTGGGATGTGTTAAGGATTATTTTGGGATGTGTTAAGGATTGTTTTAGGATGTGTTAAGGATTGTTTTGGAATGTGTTAAGGATGGTTTTGGGATGTGTTAAGGATGGTTTTGGGATGTGTTAAGGATGGTTTTGGGATGTGTTAAGGATGGTTTTGGGATGTGTTAAGAATGGTTTTGGGATGTGTTAAGGATTGTTTTGGGATGTATCAAGGATGGTTTTGGGATGTGTTAAGGATGGTTTTGGGATGTGTTAAGGATGGTTTTGGGATGTGTTAAGAATGGTTTTGGGATGTGTTAAGGATTGTTTTGGGATGTATCAAGGATGGTTTTGAGATATGATAAGGATTGTTTTGGGATGTGTTAAGGATTGTTTTGGGATGTATTAAGAATTGTTTTGGGATATGATAAGGATTGTTTTGGGATGTGTTAAGAATGGTTTTGCGATGTGTTAAGTATAAAAAAGTGATTATACATATTGTATATCACTATCACAACCTGTCCACTTGAGCTGGGGGTGAGAAAACAAATGAATAGCATCCCGAGGCGTTCTATGGCGTCAAGCGAGTTGAAACTATTTTGCGCCCGTGGGTTTAAGCGGGGGAGCGGGAGAGGAAACTCCTTTCAGTTGCGAGAGTGCCAATTTCGTATGTAAGTACTATTAGTTATTCTGTGGTATTTTTATTTTGTGGTGTAGGGGGCTCAATATCATCTTTAGAGACAAGACAAACCAACTTTACCTGCACGTGGTACACCCTAAAAAACACGTTTGTGGTCACGTCTATCGGGACAATAATCGTTGAGTCCACATGCTACATGGAGGTAACTTCGTGGGCCAAAGTCCAAGTACTTAGAAAGTTTCTCTTTCTCGGTCTTCAAGAGGTTCTCGTGATGGCGGAATGGTAACGTCAACGAGGATTATCATTATCGTACTCCAACTTGATTAAGGATTATTAAATACAGACCCAAGAGTGTGATTATTTAAACAAACGTACCTGCGTTACTGTAAGAGATCCGGTGCATTTTATTGCCATTTTAAAATTTTTGCATCGCCAGATACAGTTACCATTTTTATAATTTTACATCAAAATAATACTGAAATCCTTCATTTAATAAGACTTTTCCTCGGCCACGTTGCACTATCTTAATTTCCGAAGCATGATCCGCCGAATCTGAAGCTTCGTCACACATTGTAAGTTGTAAAATGAATTAATATTTTTTAAAATTCAACTTCATACAGGTGACAGCAATCGGTTCGTTCGACACACGAAACGAAAAACGAAAATGTTCGTCAAATGATTTCAAGTGGCCAGTACTTGGCATATCAGTACAATATCTACAGTATTTATAATACGTTTCTTTGTCTATACTTCGCGTTTGTTTAGTTGTAAGTACATAGTTTATAATACATATAGTAAATATTGGTTGTATCACTAGTACCATTAATGGTCCTAGTGATACAACCAATATTTATGATGGTACAACTAATCGCAAATTAGTGTCACTAGTACCATTGATGGTACTAGCGATACAAAGTTGTGTCACTTGTACCATCAATGGTACTACTGATCCAAAGGGTAATTCACGATCATAATTAAGTAGAGTATTTTTGTTGTGTTTCCGTTAGGGCCTTAAGATAAGATAGATAAGATAAGATAAGATAAAATTTCTTTATTCACGAAAATAAGGTGATACAGATGTCGGATTTACAAGCAGAGTTTCACTTATTCTGCCCGGTTTTGGGCGTGTGAACTAAAATTATCATTATTATTAAAATTAAAATTAATACAGTTTGAATAGCCAACATACATATCATTATTATTGAAATAAATTACAATTTATGTCGCAAGTACTCGTCAATAGAATAATAACATTTATTTAACAGAATGTCATGCAATTTTTTCTTAAATGTCAATAATTTCAGCTCTTTAAGATTGTCAGGAAGATGATTATAAATTTTTATTGACATGCAATATACGTTTCTTTTAAATTCCGTCAGACGTTGTTTGGGTGTAATTAGTCTATTTTTGTGTCGTGTTCTAGAATTTTCAATTTGTCCATGTTTAGTAAAAATACTTAGATTTTTTTTAACAAAAACACATAACTCATAAATGTACAGACACGGAAGTGGTAAAATCGAATATTTACCAAACAGCGGTTTACAGCTGTCTGTTCTTTCGGCATTACTTAATGCTCGTATACATTTTTTCTGGCATGTAAAAGCTCTAGAAATATCGACTGAATTACCCCATAATATTAATCCATATCGTAATACAGATGATACATATCCATGATATGCCATGAGTGCAGCTTGCACTGACGCTATACATCTTACTCTTCCCAACACATAAACAAATCTATCCAATTTGCAACAAAGTGTGTCTATGTGAGCTTTCCAACTGCAGAGGTTATCTACAGTTATGCCCAAGAAAACGGTTGATTCCACCTCTTCGAGTTTATTGTTGTTATAATAGGTAGGGGAAAAAGTCTTTTCGCATTTTAGTATGTATGAACTTGTAATAAAATCTCTTTGGTTATACCATTTGTATCTGAAAGGTTTAGATATCTTTAAAAAGTTTATATTTTAAAAAAGATAATTCCAAATTCAAATTAGGTAAATGTGTGATTTTCATTTGTTTTTTTTACTGTCAAGATGAGTGAATCTAATGAAGAAATTCGATTCATTTTAAAATTTTACTACAAAAAAGGTAAAAATGCAACGCAAGCTGCGAATAAAATTTGTGACGTTTATGGACCTAGTGCAGTGTCTGTGAGAGTAGCACAAATTTGGTTTAAGCGTTTTCAATCAGGAAATTTTGATGTGAAAGATGCACGTCGCTCTGGTCGCCCTGTTACGGATAAAATGGATGCCATTTTTGAAAAAGTGGAGCAAGAGCGGCATATCAGTAGTTACGACGTAGCTGAAGAATTAGGAATTGACCACAAAACAGTTTTGGCGCAATTGAAAAAAGCTGGGTACACTAAAAAGCTCGATATTTGGGTGCCTCACAATCTCACTGAAAGAAACCTAATGAACCGTGTACTCATTTGCGATTCTTTACTACGACGTAATGAAAGCGAACAGTTTTTGAAGAAGCTTATAACTGGTGATGAAAAGTGGATCACGTACGACAAGAACGTGCGAAAAAGGTCGTGGTCAAAGGCTGGTCAGGCTTCACAGACTCTGGCAAAACCCGGGTTAACCCGCAACAAGGTGATGCTGTGTGTATGGTGGGATTGGAAGGGTATTATTCATTATGAGCTGTTACCGCCAGGCAGGACTATCGATTCTGAACTCTACTGTGAACAACTGATGAGATTAAAGCAAAAAGTTGAGAGAAAGCGGCCGGAATTAATTAACAGAAGGGGTGTGATTTTTCATCATGATAACGCTAGACCTCACACATCTTTAGCCACTCAGCAAAAATTAAGAGAGTTTGACTGGGAGGTGTTAATGCATCCGCCGTATAGTCCTGACCTTGCACCTTCTGATTTCCACCTGTTTCGGTCTCTTCAGAATTCTTTAGGCAATGTCAGGTTACCATCACGAGAAGACTGCCAAAACCACTTGTCGTGGTTTTTTGAACAGAAGTCCCAAAATTTCTATAGTAATGGGATCATGTCTCTACCTACAAGATGGCCAAAAGTTATCGAACAAAATGGCACCTACATACTTTAGTTAAATGTAAATAAACTTTATTAAAAAATGTTTTGAATTTTCATATAAAATACGAAAAGACTTTTTCCCCAACCTAATATGTAACGTTTAGCGGCACTACAGGTTGATTAATTGTAGTTCTAAAATTAATTATTTTCGTTTTAGTCATGTTAATACTTAAATTTTTATTATTTAGCCAATTAATTATATATTTTAAATTGTCATTAATGTCACTTTCATAATCAATGTCATTTCTTTTTTCAATTAAGATTGTAGTATCGTCAGCAAATAATATATATTTATGATTTGTAGCAGATGGTAAATCATTTATATATATAAGAAAAAGAAGCGGTCCCAGAATACTACCCTGAGGTACACCGCTACTATTATGACAGTATTGAGATCTATATACACGTTTGTGATGATCTCTCAGTTTAGTGATTTCCACACATTGTTGGCGGCAGCGAAGGTAGCTTTCCATCAACATGTGGGCTGTACCTCGAATGCCGTAATTCCAAAGCTTTTTCAATAAAATATCATGTGACACAAAATCGAAAGCACTTGTCATGTCTAGAAAAATAGCCATTATTGGTATTTTATCGTTTAATTTTTGCGTAATTGCTTTTATAAGATGAAAGCAGGCTAAGCTAGTTGACATGTTTTTCCTGAACCCGAATTGTTCCGGCTTTAAAATGTCATATTTAGCTAAAAATGAATATATTTTATCATATATTGCTCGCTCTATTACTTTCGATAACACTGGCGAAAGCGTAATAGGTCTGTAATTTTTTATTGTATTTTTATCGCCCTTTTTATGTAAGGGTTTAACAATAAATCGTTTTAGCCGTGTAGGATATTTTCCCTCCGTAAAGGATAAGTTAATTATATGTGCAAGAGGCCCACTTAGCGATTTAGCGCAAATTTTAAGCATTTTAACGTTAATATTATCATATCCTGTTGAGTTGGTGTTTTTAAGTCTAATTATGATTTTGTAAATGTCATTTTGGTCTACCGGTGTCAAAAATATGCTATTATTATTATGATTGTATAAATTAATGTCAATATGTTTAGAATTATTAGTATTTGTTAATATGTCGGAGTGTAAAAAATGTTTATTAAATAGTTCACAAATTTTTTCTGGGTCAGAGTAAGTACTATTATTATATTTTATTTCATTAGGGATGGGCTTAGAGGATATATTTTTAATTATTTGCCAGGCTGCCTTGCATTTGTTTTGCGCTATAAGTATAAATTTTGTGTTAGATAGTTGTTGTGCCGTTTTTATACACTTTTTTAAAGTATTTGAATATGTCATATACCTCTTTTTCTTGTTTGATTTATTACCTGGCATTAAGTGATACCTGAGATATAGATCCCTTTTCTTTATGCAGCTTCTTTTCAAACTCCTAGTCATCCATTTGTTTTTAATTGGAGAGCCTTAGAGAAATACCCAAGTGGTTTATAAGTATTATTAACAAATTGTTGCAACACACCACCAACGTGTGTGCTAGATGCGTCAACCATAAGTGCATACGGTGTATCGTCACACGAGTGCGATAACGTGACCGCGCGCTCTAGGTCTAGCTTGCACTGCAAAAATGCTTGCTCGGCGTTAGCCGACCACACAATGGGTGTTTTGTCTTTCTTCTTAGCATTGTATAAATATGAATTTAAAATAGATTGACTTTTTTCAGCATTAGGTATATGAGAACGTTATCGTCTTAATTGTTGTATATTTTTGGGTTTCGGAAAATTTATAATGGCCTCTATCTTTTCGGGAAGGGGACGCAAACCTTTCTGGGACACTTGATAACACCCTCCGTGACCCGTTCCAGGATATATCAATAAAATAATATACCCATGAGCAGGCCTCGGCAGGCATTAGAACTATTGCTAAGTGTGTTAGAAAATAAATGGACTATGGACATGAGATTTGGGTGGATTACGAAATGGACTGACTATCGATCGTTATGTGCAGCAGGCGGTGGCTCGCCACTTACTAGATGGGCCCCCGAATTGCCAGGAAATCGGCAGAGGGCAACACCGGTGTGAGTAACTCAGGGGTGTCCATAGGTGTGCTGCGCTTTCTCCGAAGTTACTCGCGGCATTATGCCCTTTATCACTTCCACCCCCGGAGTATATAGCTCTAATGACTCCTCTCTGGACGGCCAATGAAGGCAAGCCAGAGCTGAGAGTCTTGCGGGGGCCTTCTTGTGTTTCCACTCCGACCAACGAAGACATGCCGGGGACGAAGGCCCTCTGGAGATTCGATACCCGTGGTGTTGTTACTCCCCAACAACTCGCCATAAGGTGCCTTGCGGGCTTGTAATATTGTATAAATATACATACACAAAAATATTAGAGTATATCTATAGATATACAGCGAGCGATGGAGAGGGATATGCTCGGGATTTCTCCGAGGGATCGAATCCGGAACGAAGAAATTCGACGAAGAACCAAAGTTGTAGACATAGCATTTAGAGTTTGCAAGCTGAAGTGGTAATGGGCCGGTCACAACTGCCGAATAAGTGATGGCAGATGGCGGAGGAAGGCATTAGGAGCCCGCGTGTAGGATAACGAAGCGTTGGCCCTCCTTCTAGATGGTCCGACGTCCTTAAGAAAACGGCTGGAAGCTGCTGAATGCGGAAGGCGGAGGATCGTATTTGGTGGAGAGCATTGGGGAAGGCTTATATCCAGCATTGGGTAGATACAGGCTGATGATGATGATGATAGATATACAAATACTAGTTAATAGTTTTTATTAATTATATTACGATCTGTATATTAATTATATACAGATCGACTTGGCCATCGCATGAAAACGCAATGTATCTCACAAGTGATACATATTTGGGGGTCCACGATCGTGAGCCCCTTTTGTTGGGTAGGATGAGCAATGAAACTGCGGAGCCTTGAGTAGACGAATTTGTATTGCGTGCTTGATATACAGTAACAGCTTTACAGTAATACAGTAACACAGACAGAAAAACACAGGTTAATCACTTGCTTGCTTGCTACAAAACTCTCTGGATGGATTTGCGCATGTTGACAACATAACCACGAGAAATGCGTGTTGCCAACATACACAAAACAGACCGCGTTCAGAAACGCCACAACCACCCTACGGAGAATGGTAGACTAGGGATTTTACAACAATCTGCTATCTTATAGTCTTAAACTTAGTTACATAGTGCCTAACTTAAAACATAGGTACATGGGTACATAAGTCATGTTAAAGGTTAATACACAATAAACATATGACGTAAAAAACTAATATAAACTGCTTTATACTAGTAAACTAAATGAGTAAAATATAATTAAATCTTCTTAAAAGATAAAGGTGAGACTAAATAAACTTCAATACTAGTATAATACTCTATAACGTTTACAAATCGAGAACGTCGCGAAACTTAACTTTACGACCAGCTCGAGTAAGTATAGGTGGGGAGGAAGCAGTAGTCGATGGTGGCGCGGGCGGTTGGGTAGTGATACCAGAGTCAGAGGAAACCGGTAGAACAGTTTCCTGTGGCTCGTTAAGCTGTACTGGTACGCCAAGGGAAGAATGGTGTGAAATACCTGGTTGATCTAGATCGCTCTGTATATATGCGGGCTTTACGCGATCAATGCTTACTAATGTTTTCTTGCCGCCTACATCTAGGGTTATTATTTTGTCCGTTCGTTCGATTACCTTATAAGGGCCGGTGTAAGGCGGTTGGAGAGAACGACGGACAGTGTCATTACGTAAAAATACGTGCGAGGCTTCTGGTAGACTTTTAAAGATAAAAACCTTCCGATGTGAATGGCGAGATGCTGGTGTAGGTCGCATGTCGGCCATTGTGCTCTGCAGTCGCGCTACAAGGTCCTCACTGGGTTGTTGAGTGGAGGTGCTGGGTACTAGGAACTCGCCAGGTAAGCGCAGCGGCTCTCCGTAAACGAGTTCTGCAGAAGAGCACTTAAGGTCTTCTTTAAGAGCTGACCTGATCCCCAGAAGTACAAATGATAAGGCTCTGTGCCATGTCACATCGTGACACATGAGAGCGGCCTTTAGTTGTCGGTGAAAACGCTCTACCATTCCGTTAGCTTGAGGATGGTAGCTTGTGGTCCGCACGCGTTTGGTGGATGTTAAATTTAAGAGTTTATTAAACAAGTTTGACTCAAATTGGCGGCCTTGGTCGGTTGTAACCGTAGTGGGCACGCCGAAGCGCGCGACCCATCCACGTACGAACTGGTCAGCCACCTCCTCTGCGGTGATTGACTGCATGTGCCACGCCTCTGGCCATCTTGTGTAACGGTCTATAGCCGTTAGGCAGTATGTGTAGCCGTCGGAAGTGGGTAAAGGGCCGATGATATCAAGGTGTACATGCCTGAAACGTCCAGATGGTGTAGAAAAGTTGCCAAGTGGCGCAGTGATGTGGCGTGTTACTTTGCACTTCTGACAGGGGACATTACGTACGGGAAGCGGACAGGGAAAAAAAAGTGAGGTTCTGAAAATCGACCACATTCGGCCCATTTGTACTTCTAGTAGGTATGAATGTGTACGCAAAATATTTTTTTTGTATAGTGTATATTTACCAAGTTATAGGTTTCAAAAGAATTGTCGTTGATTGGTACTACAATTTTTCGAAAGTAATTTTTCGAATATAACAAATCTACTATAAAATATTTTACATAGCGATACATATTAAAAATATACTGTTCTTTTTGACAGTAAAAAAAAATTAAAAACAAATTAATGGCCAAAACCGGAAGTAAACTTTTCAAACCAGAATTACAGTCACTTCGACCAATTTTTTTTTATTTTTTTTTCTTTCAAAATATAGCTGAAATGATAATGAAAGTACACTAGAAAATTTAAATTGGGATCTCTATTAGTTTAGGAGATACGTTGAATAATATACACCCGCGTCGCAAGGGGCGTCATATGTAGCACTTGCTTAGATCGGTTGGTGTGCGTCAAATAAAATGGCTTGTATAAATTACTGTGATAAAATAGTTCAAACATAATAAAACAACATTGGTACAACACAAGAACCCCGTCAGTTATATATATAATTTTTGATCCAACTATCGATTTTTCTAAAAGATGCTTGTGTAGTAGCTTTTGGAAAGCATAAAAGGTGGCTGTGTCATGCTTCAGGTCGTCAGAAATCATAACAATGGTTCCGTGTTTTACTTCATTACCGTCTCTGTAGTAAAAAACTGACGTTAGAAGCGTTGCCTGTGCATTATTCCAATGAAAGGATTGAGCAGCATCTTGGACAATAAAACTATAGTTTTCTGCAAAATCACATTGTACGAGAATTTGACCTTCATCGATAGTCTCCTTAAGAGTTTTAAAATAAACCGCCTGTTGCTCTGCAATGTAAGCATGAGGTTTCAAAAGGTCCAAAGCGTCACATAACTCATCTGCAAAACTATCGGAAGATAAAAGTCGAGTAGATATCGTGTAGCGGTCTGTGCCATCCCATTTTTCAAACTGCACTTCTGTGACTTGATTGTTATCAAATTGTATTTTTAAATGCTCTCGAATTGCACTTAAGCCTGGACAAGAATTACAGCGTTAATTTGGCGGTGTCTTAGTAGTCATTAAATGACACGTCAGTGTTGGATTGGGACACATCATCTGGCGAAGGCAATCCTTATAAGATGAAAGTTGCATAGCAGACCCAGCTGTAAGATTAGCAATGTCTCCTCCATTCAACATCAATTTCACGTTTTGATGGTAAGTACAAACACATACCATATGTGTTCCGGAGTCGCCTGCGAGGATACATTGTTTGGGTCTTAGTGTAAAAAACTTTGTTAAGCCTACCTTGATGTTAGGGTATTCATCTTTAAACCTCTGATAAAGTTCGTCAATGTTACAGAGAAGGAGCTGTTTCTGTATGTGCGTTCTTTTTCCATCGTCTAATTTAACAGATATAAAATCTTTTTTACCAGGCATTATGCGGCTAATGTCTTCTCGTAGATAAAAATCTTTAACCAAGTTCTCCGTCTCGGCTGGTAGTTTACGACCACCGCGTGGGTTCGGAGAGGATAAGATACCGAACTGATTGACAAGTTGTTTTGCTTTTCTTGCTTGTCGCCTGGACGTTCCAAATTCTTCTGCAAGTTTATTTTCACTCCATGACGTGGGTGCTATTGTTAATATCATAGTCTTCATAGAAGTAGAAGTAGAAGGATGATTGAATTTCTCTTTTAGCTGCTTTAAAATTTCTTCGTTTTCTATGGATGTGTCGGTTTGGGTGGAAATATGTTTAAACTTATCTTCGGGAATAAACGGTTCATCTTCAATGTTTTGCGAAGGTTCACTAGATGTTTGACTGCATTGCACAATGTCTTCATTAGCTACTGGAGGAGATTCAGTCAAAAGTCGTTTCCTGCAGGAGGCACATACGTAAAGATCTTGTGAAAAATTCCACTTATGAGCTAAACATTTAGATATTTTCCTTAAATTTTCGATGAAGTACCAAGTGAAATGGGTTAAAACATCGATCACCGTACGGCGCCATTAATAATAACAACTGTCACAGATTAAAACGTGCACAAGTCGCTGAGCGGTTAAAGCAACACTAAAGTTTAAGTTACGAAACCGCTAGCCGCGTCATATTTCTATCTCTTTCTTGTAGATAGGTTTGACCGTTTGACTCTATCTGAGACAAAAAAGTACTACACGTTACTAACAGATGGCG
This sequence comes from Hypsopygia costalis, assembly GCA_937001555.2. NCBI lineage: Eukaryota > Metazoa > Arthropoda > Insecta > Lepidoptera > Pyralidae > Hypsopygia > Hypsopygia costalis. Next base: position 7,135,569 of record OW443355.2, read on the forward strand.
CTATTAGTCACGTTTCGCAAATAATAAAACTTTTCTACTGCTCCAAAAACGTTTTTTCTTTATAATATATTATTAACTTATATTTGTATTATGTAGTTATATTTATATTATATTATATTAATAAAACTTATTTAATATCATTAAATGAGGTTAAATATACGCTAAAATGATATAAAATATTAATAAAGTTGCAATATCGCGCAAACTGCTCAACCTTGCAAGCGCTACATATGACGCCCCTTGCGACGCGGGTGTATATTATTCAACGTATCTCCTAAACTAATAGAGATCCCATTTTAAATTTTCTAGTGTACTTTCATTATCATTTAAGCTATATTTTGAAAGAAAAAAAAATAAAAAAAATTGGTCGAAGTGACTGTAATTCTGGTTTGAAAAGTTTACTTCCGGTTTTGGCCATTAATTTTTAGGAAATAATTTATCGAGCGACTAAAAAATACTAAATGGGCGACTGAAATACTGGGTTAGGTTAGGTTTGGTATATTTTATATCTTCTTTAGTTGCCAAGTTAGTATAAAAGTTGCCTATTTCTACAATTTTAGTTGCTCCGTTAATTACTAGCCTTAATTCTTTTAAATTTTTTAATTTTTTTTTACTGTCAAAAAGAACAGTATATTTTTAATATGTATCGCTATGTAAAATATTTTATAGTAGATTTGTTATATTCGAAAAATTACTTTCGAAAAATTGTAGTACCAATCAACGACAATTCTTTTGAAACCTATAACTTGGTAAATATACACTATACAAAAAAAAATATTTTGCGTACACATTCATACCTACTAGAAGTACAAATGGGCCGAATGTGGTCGATTTTCAGAACCTCACTTTTTTTTCCCTGTCCGCTTCACGTGAAATGTCCCACAGGCGACGCACTCACGTGCCCAGGCGCGACAGTCCTTCGTGACACCGGGCCACACGTAACGGTCGGCGACCAGGCGTGCGGTGGCGCGGGCACCAGGATGGCTCAGGCCATGCAGTCGCTCGAAGGCAGCGCGGCGATGCTGCGGCGGCAGGTAGGGTCGCGGCTTGCCCGTCGACATGTCGCACAGTATGGAAATGTTCCAAGCCTGGAATGGTTGTAGGTACTATTTTTAATGAGGAAATCTCACGGACTGTCATAAGCTCGCTGTCAGTCTCCTGATCAGCAGCGAGAGATAAATAGTCATCGCCCAGTGAGATGGTTTCTATGCGAGACATTGCGTCTGCAACAACATTGTTTTCCTTGAACATGTTGTATGTCAGTGGTAAATTGAGATATAAATGTTAATTGGTTTAACTGGACGGGAGGCAGTTTGTCTCGACGTTGCGTAAATGCATAGAGGAGAGGTTTGTGGTCCGTATATATAGTGGCGTGTTGCGCCACCAATATATGACGGAAATGCTGCACTGCTGCATACACAGCTAACAATTCCCTATAGTAGGCTGACCAGGTGCTTTGGCTAGGTGTGAGTTTTTTACTAAAAAATGCTAGGGGTTGCCAGCTATTGTCCGTCCATTGTTGTAGACAAGCGCCTACGTGTGTACTTGATGCATCTGTGTACAGGCCCAGGCGGGCGTTCTGCACTGGATGTACAAGTTGTGTGGCTGTAGTAAGGCTGTCCCTGCAGGTATAAAAAGCTTGTTCCAAGTCTGGAGACCATGGCATAGTCTTGGCTCCTTTTAGCTTGGTATTTGTAAGGAAATAAATAAGGGGGACCTGTACCTCTGCAGCATTAGGTAGAAAATTACGGTAATAGTTAATCATACCAAGAAATCTTCTTAACCCTTCTGCAGTTTTAGGTAGGGGGAAATCCCGGAGAGCAGCTAACTTCTCCTCTGGAGGATGAATGCCGTCTTTTGTGATTCGGTAGCCAAGGAAGGTGACTTCACTGGCACCCAGCACGCACTTGGCAGGGTTGACAACAACACCATAATCTGCTAGCTTCTGTAAAAGAGTGCGCAGGTGGTTAGCATGGACTACACCATTACTGGAGAAAACCAAGATGTCGTCAATATATGGAAAACAGAAATCGAGACCTCTAACGATGTCATCTATGAAACGTTGAAACGTTTGGCCGGCATTTCGTAACCCGAACGTCATGTAGGGGAACTCGAATAGGCCGAATGGTGTTGTAATAACCGTTTTGCAAATGTCAGCTGGGTCCACTGGAATTTGTTGGTACGCTTTCACCAGGTCCAGTGTGCTGAAAATGGTTGACCCAGCCAAATTATGGCTGAAGTCCCCAACATGACGCACAGGATATCGGTCAGGGATGGTCCGAGCATTTAACGCTCTATAGTCCCCACAGGGACGCCAGGTCGCGTCCTTCCTAGGCGCCAGATGCAGCGGGGAAGCCCAAGGGCTTTTGGATGGTCGAGCTGCACCAGATTGCACCATCTCAGTGAACTCCTTTTCTGCAGCACGCAATTTTTCCGGTGCAAGGCGGCGCGGGCGTGATACAACGGGCGGACCATCAGTTGTCTTTATGTAATGAACTGTGCTATGTTTTATGTCGCGGTAGATACCTGGAGGGCGCGTAACTTGTGGATATTCTGCAAGAATTTTTGAAAAAGGCGAATCCGAGGTATTAACATTAATAGTTTTAATGCTGGGCTGAGGGAGAATGCGAATAGAGGCTGAAACGGTTAGTCCAGTATGTGCATCACGCAACAAACATTTGCGACAATCAGGTAACAAGTTGAAATATGCCAGGAAATCAGAGCCTATAATGGGTGTGTCAACATCTGCAATAACAAAGTTTCAGCGTAGTTCTCTTCGTAAGCCTAAATTTAAATTAATTGTGATACTGCCATAGGTTTTAATAGAGCTGCCATTTGCGGCATTAAGATCATATCCACTTACAGGGTAATGACCTCTCAGTAGGTTACGAGGATAGCAGCATATGTCGGACCCCGTATCTATCAGATATCTCTGGTTCGTATGGCGGTCCGCAATGAATAGGCGGCGACTTTGCGCTGGGCGATCGGTATTCGCCATTACCGACCGGTGTTCTGGTTTTCCTGGTTGTCAACATTTTTTTAAGTCCAGCTACAAGGCTGGATACACTTGGTAGCCTTTGCATTAAAACGATTATGGTACCAGCATAATTTTGGATTGTGAGTACGTGACCTGCTTGCTCCTAGAGCGGTCACGGGTTGTGTTGCTACTAGGAATCCTAGTACTCAATGCAATAACAGTTCGGGTTAGTTCTTCTATCTGCTCTTGAAGCGAGCGTATGGTATTAGTTTCATTATTTAAATTTAACTGGCATACCTCAGTTGGTTGAGAGCTGATCTCCATAAGCTGATCAGCAAGGGTAGCCAGCTCCACCAGGTCCTGTTGCTGTTGAGCAGCCAACACTATTTGCACCTGCCTAGGCAGCCGGCTGGACCACATACTCTTCAAAAGTTGATCCGGAAATGTAGGTCCGGCAAGAGACTTTAGGTGCCGGAGAAAGGATGAAGGCTTACGGTCACCAATGTGTTCCTTCTCCAACAGCCTGCGAATTTTTTCTTCGTAAGATTCAGAAAATCTAGAGATTAAAGCATTTTTAAGGTGGTATAGGGTTGAGACTTAGGTGGCTGTATTATGATGTCTTTAACCTCTCTAGTGCAGTTTGTATCTAGATGTGCTAATGCATAATGAAATTTAGTAAGCTCCTGAGTAATTTTGTTAATAAAAAATTCCGCTTCCAAGCTAGCAAACCAAAGAGCGGGGCGGTCTTTGCAGAAAGGTGGTGTTCGAATTGACACCCTATATATGTGCTCCCTTTTAGAGGTCCCTTCACCACCATCAGCACCTATATCCTCGAGTTCGGAACCAGATGTGGAGGGAGGGGGACTATTTACAGTTTTATGACAGTTAGTAGAGTCATTAGCATGAGCATTGTTAGTCGGATTCATCTTGAAAGCTCCGTAAAATTAATTAAAATATATGCAATGACATAAAAAAAAAAAAAAAAAAAAAAAATATTCAAAGCTTCGAACTAGTCAAAAGATAATAAAATACACGTAAAATTAGGCAGTCCAACTTGCAATAAATAACACGAAAATGTTTGTTTACATAACCTTGTAATGATGACACTTGTTGACAGGGAACGAGTCGATTGTCAGTTCAATTCCGTTCCGTTCCGTTCATGCACAGGACACAGGTCACTAGGATGCGGAAATAGTTCGTTGTTGCTAAAATGACACGCGAAGATTGAGGCGGCGCCACCATCAATGCGTTATACATGTAAGGCAAGCGTCCAAAATGGCGAATAAAAACTTGTATGAAAAGCGATGCAAACACGAAATGTACATACACACTGAACGCACACAACACTTTAAAACCTTTTTTTTTTTTTGCTTCAAAGCAATAGCGTAGTAGCGGAGTTTGTAGCCCTTCCATAAAGCACGGCCGGGTTCCGCGGCCTGCGCGCCCGCACCGGCCTCGACTCGACGCGTTGCGGGGACTTCGCCCCCACGTACTGCTCGGTAGCGCTTTTTCACGCTATGGCCACCCGTTGCTCGTCGGCACGCGTTGGCTGAAGAACACGTTTGCCACGCCGCCGCACGATGAGAAAAAAACGTCGGAGAGTCACCGTCGGGGTCACCAGCTTTGGGGGTCCACGATCGTGAGCCCCTTTTGTTGGGTAGGATGAGCAATGAAACTGCGGAGCCTTGAGTATAAGAATTTGTATTGCGTGCTTGATATACAGTAACAGCTTTACAGTAATACAGTAACACAGACAGAAAAACACAGGTTAATCACTTGCTTGCTTGCTACAAAACTCTCTGGATGGATTTGCGCATGTTGACAACATAACCGCGAGAAATGCGTGTTGCCAACATACACAAAACAGACCGCGTTCAGAAACGCCACACAATCCAGTCAAAATAGACATTTGACTTAGCCAAAATTCGCATAGAGCTGAAAATTGGCAGTGACGTTAAATACATCATTATAAATGAAATATCAAAAATCCCCTTCGATCCTACTTCTGCAAAAAATTTTATTCAAGGTCAAAAGTATGAAATTAAGGTTTTTTCCATTTTTCTCGAAAACAGTAAGTATTATCGTAAAAATAGGTCGAACAAAAGTTGTAGATCATACAATTCTCTACAAAAATGGTCCAGTCACTTTTTCTCTTACGACTCACCATTCATAAGATATCGCGGTTTTAATCATTAGAAAATTCATATTTTACATAATAGCACACATTTCCGCACCACCTATGAGGTAATGTACTTGGCGCATTTTTTTTAACGTGGTTTCCACAGTAGGTATACTCCACGATCTATTGTAATGAAGAAAGTTTGATCAGATCTTATCCTATTAATTGAAAGAATAGTAATATTGCTAATGATTAAAGTGGAATAGGTTGTTTTTTTCTACATGTCATCATTATATAAGATAATTGTCTATTCTACGTCAACAATTATTTCTTCGTCTTCATTCTCTTCTTCTTGCAGAATTTCTGTTCGCTGTTCTAAGAAAAGGGATGCATCAATTGTCTCTTCATTAATATCATAAATATCTTCATCTGTTGTATTTGTTTCAATATTGAAGCAAGTCTGACCCTGACAATTGATGCATACTGGCGAACAAAATAATCCTACTTTTCGACAGCCACAATTCTTACTACAATCCGTCTTGCATTTACAAAAAATAGTATTAAGTAGTTTTTCTGGAGCAGGCGGGAGTAAAGTTTGAATTGGCTCCAAATAATTGTCTGTTAATTTCCAACCCCATTCTTCTGGGTCCAGCATCACCATACTTTAACTTTAATCTTCTTTTAATTGTTTTATTATCTATAGTTGGATTTTTGCCGATATCTTTTAATTCTTGTAATGAAAATTGGCAATCATCATTATTTTCAATGTACTGAAATATTTCCTCCATCGCCAAGTTTACAGAATCATCTTCGGGACGACCGACTTTATATCCCGTAGTAGGCCTCAGAAAGATATTATAACAGTTATTGTGGTACTTAGCTTCAGCAGCAACTAAGTCAAATTCATACTCAATGCGGGCAATAACAGCTTTTGCTGCGTCATCAGAACGAGTCCGAGCTACCTTTAAAATGGAATCTTTAAATTCAAGTGTAGATACGTTATAAATTTTACGACGAACATTCTGCGCTTTCTTCTTTTCAGCTTCTTCATTTGCTTCATCGCCGCAAAATAAACAATATTTTTTGAAGTTGAAATCTGGCTCACTTACTCGTGCTCTAGTATGAGGTGGACTTATCGTGGATGTACTACCTTGTTCTGTCTCACGCTGTCTTTTAGCTGCAACAATACTACTCTTTCGAGTATACATTTTACGACACTGCACGTGGACTGTCACAGATTGCTTGTCTTTTAAGTATTCAAAAAAATCATCATTTCTTTCAACACTTACATCAATCAAAGTCTTCATTCCACGATCAACAACAACAACTTCACTTTCTTTCAAAGGTTTATCACAAATGAAACAAACTTCTGACATTTTGTTTAAATTATTTAACAGCTCAAATTAAAATTGAAAATATTACCAATATGCACGTCTGTTCACTGCACAGGAATTTTCAAAACTAACAGTATATACTGAGTCATTTCATTTACTTCCTTCAAAAATAAGCAGGTATGCGACCCTTCACACTAGAGATGGGCAGTGGGAACACTCGAACAATGACGTAGCTAGCAGATGTTACTCAAGGTTACCGACGAAGGGAATTAGGGACTGACAGTATAGTCTTATATTTTAAAATCCTCATTTAATTTATACGAGTTTTATTGTGTAAGTAACACAAACGAATACTTTCTTATTTTCATTTATATTGAACGTCCGGTGACGTATACAAGCTGCATTTTAGTGCATATTATGTAAAATATGAATTTTCTAATGATTAAAAACGCGATATCTCATGAATGGTGAGCCGTAAGAGAAAAAGTGACTGGACCATTTTTGTAGAGAATTGTATGATCTACAACTTTTGTTCGACCTATTTTTACGATAATACTTACTGTTTTCGAGAAAAATGGAAAAAACCTTAATTTCATACTTTTGACCTTGAATAAAATTTTTTGCAGAAGTAGGATCGAAGGGGATTTTTGATATTTCATTTATAATGATGTATTTAACGTCACTGCCAATTTTCAGCTCTATGCGAATTTTGGCTAAGTTATGACTTATTTTTGTCTATTTTGACTGGATTATATTATATTAAATTAGATTGTTTAGTGCGATGTCCAAGTCAATCTGTTTATTTCAGGTCAGTATAAGATGTTGTTTGGTTAGCTAATTACGTAATAAGTTAAGAGGGAAGGTCCCTTAAGTAGGGACTGAATGAATTAACCGACTTGGTATTACATGGATCTCACAACTTTTTACGGTAGAAGAACTGAGTTGCGAGACTTGGTTTTTTTTACAAGTTATGTTTTTGATGGCATTTTTTATTCAGTTTCCCTTAAACAATATAAGCTTAGTCATCTTCTGTCTTTTTGATGAATAATCAATACTTAGATGGGTTTTCGCTTCATGTTTTAAGCGAATAGTAGTATATTTATTAATAATCGACCGAATTAAATGAATTCTGTGATTCAATGTGCCTGGCTGACAAACAGAATGTTGTACTAAAGACGTAAATACTTCCGTTTGAATAAAATATTTTAAGGCATTAACAGTAATATAACTGAAATAATGTTTGTTGGAGCAGGCGCGGTCGCAGCCTGAAACTTTGGAGGGGGTCACTCACTACACTAATAAAAAAATAGGTATCTGGAATAAAATAAACATTATTGCACAAGACACAATTTTATGTTATACATTACTTATAAAACAAATGGAAGTCGTCTTTTTGTATTTGCGAATCGGGTGATAATATTTGAGACGTCTGGTACTATTTCCGGGTGAATGTTTAGAAGAGCTAAACCTGTTAATCGTTCTTCTAACATGTTAGCTCTCAACCACGTTTTTACACGCCTAAGCGTAGAAAAGGATCGCTCTGCTGTCGCACCACTTATGGGAAGAGTTGCCAGAATTTTGGGAAATGTCTTTATATTTGGGTATAAATCACAAACTACACACTTAGGAAGTTTCGTATCAGCATTTTCTGTGACCTCCCGTTTCCACTTTGTAATCCGTAGCTGATACTCTGTAACGACAGTGGCAGCAGGAACATATAAAAAATGGGAATAGAATTCAGATACTTGACAATAAGATCTTCTTCTGTACATTCAGATTTCGGCATAAAAATGCCTAATCCGAACAAATTTATTGTATCCGCAGAAAGTCGGTCTTGTAGGTCAGTAATTATGCTATCTCTATGTGGAACATAAACAAACGGCCATACGAAAACTTATCAATCACAGTGGAGGACACTTTGATTGATAAGGTTTCGTATGACCGTTTCAGTGATTACACATATTTTGTATACGTCTTCTGAGGAATATGACAATCCACCCATGTCTTTGATAGTTATTAGTCTAGGAGGCAGTTTTTCTGTCGTTGTCAACGGATCCACGCATTCTTTATATTTTAACGTCTTTTTATGATTTCGAGCAATATAGCCAGATATGTAACCTATTATCAACTGAGAACCAAAGAGGATTTGTTGATAACTGAGAGTATCTGAAAAAATGTTGCAGTTGTTTTCATCTTCTATATCAGATTCTAAACAATTAGTTGCTGATAATATCTCGTATTCTTCCTCATCGTGTCTGTTTTAACCCTTAGATGCATAAGAACTTCTTTTTTTTTTAATATATGATAGAGATAAAGGGCAATGAATTGAAGGAAAAATAGTAAAAAAAATCATAGTCAATATTTATTTTTTATAAAAAACACGTTGTGCCGTTTTCGGAACAGTATGCAATTGGAACATAACTTTTATATTAATTTACTGTGCATGTCATTGAAACAATTTTTCGTTTTTTTGGCACAGAAATGTACCTTACACTTATTGCACATTTTTTTTTATTGATTTATATTACAATCTACAGACCCGGGGTCCGTACCTTTTATTGACAATGTTCTATTTTTTATCTTACTGTACATTAAAACTGTCTTCAACTTACATGAGGGAAACATACACCTTTGTCTCTCTAGCGATCTTACTTGATCATGTCCCACTCCATCGCGTATGACATCTAATGAGGGCAAAAGTTGACATGGCGCTCTTTTTCGCATTTTAAATGCCCCACCTTAGTTGAGCACATTTGCTCATCAATGGATAATCTTTGAGCAATAGGTACACATGAAATCTTTTGATTCAAGTAATCTATAACTGGCCGCATCTTGTGCAGCTTATCATGGTCTGGATGGCTCACCGGTAGATGTTTGGTGTTATCATTAAAGTGCATTACTCTTCGAAGGTTTTCAAATTTATTAACCGGCATAGTTTCTCGAATTGAGTCAAATCCAAATTTACCCCAGTATGACCTTACGCTGGGGTAATGATAAACAGACATGAAGATAATAATTTCCAAAAATTTACGCAAATCATATTTTGACAACATGTCATTTCGATTGAGCTGTTGTTGTGTTGCGTATAAGTTTGATTCCTGAACAATGGAGTAAATTAACTCATTTGTAAAAAACTTGCCAAAAAATTGGAACGGCGCGGCGTGTTGAGCTTCATAATATCGCTAGGAAATTCATCCGAACCTAAAAAAGTTATTGTATCTTCTACGAACACCAGGTTTCTTTTTCTCCACAATAAATTTCGACCTACAGTTGGTAAGTAACTCGATCCCGAGAACTAAATGGGGCGTCATCTTGTACGAGTAAAGCAGAATTATTATCACAGCCAGCAGTAGTACTGTCGCCTTCTAAAGGAGGATCATTGTCATTCAAGCCAACATCATCACCATCATTTTCATTAGCTTCAAGCTCATCTTGCAAAAGCAAAAGTTCCTGACGATTTGGATAGAAATTGGATAGAAGTTCTTCACCATCAGATTTCAAGTCTTCTTTGGAAATCTCTCCATCTTCTAAAGCACACAAAATATCTTCTATTACTTTATCGTTCATAGCTGTCAGCCAAATCAAAATTATGGTCAAGCAAAGCAGTACGTAAAACAAAGCATAGAAAAACCGTTTCAAAATCATGTCTAAACCTGAACACTAAAATAAAGAAAAAAATATGCACTGAACGCATACATGGTCGTTTTCGGGAAAAGGATTATGGTGAGTTTTTATAGGTTAGTTTATAAATATAGGTAAAAAATTTCAACACCCATAATGAAATGATGAACATATCTGCGTTGTCACTAATTTTTAAAGTAAAAATTTGCGCATATAACTGGGATAATCCCAGTTATATGCACAAGTTTTTTTTTCGATTGAAAATCGAAAAATTTAACTTCACGTAACTCGTTCACAATTTGAAGTTTTACAAAAAATGGCTGACACATCCATAAACAAAAGTTATTTTTTTTAATCATTGCAGCTGATTTACTATTTTTACAACGGGCAACATTCTAATATATTAAAATTCACCAAGATAATTAAGAACAAATTCGTTGTGCTGTTTTCGGGACAAGATGCATTTAAGGGTTAAGGCCGTCGTACTATTAATAATATCTGTTGAAGAATGGCTTAGAATATTTATATTATCAATTGCCCGTGAATGATGAAGTTCTAAATGGTTCAGTGATTTTTTGTAAGCAGCTCGAAATTGTAAAACATTAGGGTTATTAATGTATCCATCATGCTTTCTTATGATCCAAAAAAAAAGTTCTATACGGTCTTGGCTAAGGTGGTATGTAGAAATATATGTCATGATTTTTTTGTCTTCCACTACATGTTGATACCTACATTGTTTCTAAAGATTATATACAAATTAAGGCTCCTACAAATCCTATTTTACTAGCTGAATCAACAATTCTCTTCTTTGAAATAGACAAAATTTTTTTTTTACGATTCTTCTACATTTTATGTGAAATTCTAAATTCAAAAAATTAAATACTTCAGACTTATTTGTGGCGTCGATTGGTCGCTTAAACCCATAAAATGACACTTTCTGGAATTCATAATGTCAAAAATAAATGTTTCCAAAAAGAGTATTGTTGCAGATGAGTCTGCGAATTGTGAATACTTTAAATTCTCATTACATAGCTGTAACGTTTTGGCCCGTCCCATGTGTCGGTTTTTGTCCGATCATCAAAGGTGATACAGATATGGGCGTCGGTCAGTCTGGACGCGTCATTCGCGTTGCACGCTCGATTGCGGTTGCACGTGCGCGTCATTTTTATTCAGTCCTTGCAACGTGAAGTAAAAACAATGAATTGGAACAATGAAAATGTTATTAAATTTATCGAGGCCTATAAAGAAAAGCACGTATTATGGGACCCCAGCCCCCACAAACACACAGTTATCTGAAGCAGGAGGCCTGGGATGAACTCTCCGTCGAAATGAAGTGTGAAGTTGCAGAATTGAAGAAAAAAATGGAGTATTTGTTGGCAGCCCTTGGACGTGAAAAAGGAAAAATAACTAAAACGAGTTAAATTAACTATAATGTTCTTTGTGTTAGTGTTCGTGTTCAGATTTGGTTCGTACTCGAAAAATATCCTTAACTTCTGAATGTTATAGGCGTTGATTATGGTACTTAACTTTACAACCGTGTCCACTAAATCGTCTTTCGTTTCATTATTATTTTCATTTGGGTTGTTTCGAATCTCAAGGTTTGTATAGTGGAGTTGCATATCTAGATGATCCACTTTTTCTTGTAGCATTACAATTTGCTTGCGATCTTCTTTCTTCTCTCTTTCCAGACATTCCATACTAGGAAGGAAATTAACATATTTTTCAGAATTAAAGTCTGTGGCTAGTTTTAAAGATGCTTTTTGAGCATTTATTTCTTTTATTAGTGGGTTGAGATTTGAGAAATATTTCTGTTGTTCTTGATGGTATTCTTCAAACATTCTCCTAACTTCATCGTTAAATTCTAGTAGATTATCTCCACGTTTACGTTTGATATGATTTGTTACATTGCGCAGGAAGTCGGCGCACTATTTGGGTCCGATTTATGGTGAGTCGGTGAAGGCTCCAGGGCGGTAAGTCTCTCTGCGCAGATGGTATGCACAACAAATCTATAAGTTGTTGCAACAAATAGGTACACTCGGATTAAAAATAAAAGTTTGAAAGTTACTTGAAGCGTCAGAATAAAAACCGATAAGTCACATTTGTGTTTTTTGACGTGACAACGTCTTATAAATTGGTTAGCCGGGTGACACTTCAAGAAACTGCGTTACGCTCCGCGCTCACGTTATGCGCTCACAATGAGAGCGAGTGAGAGGCACGCGTCCCTTCCACTCGGGCATGGTTAGCCCGCCTAAGAGCGAGAGAGACAGACATAAAAAGTGAAAGGCATGCGTCTCTTCCACTCGAAAACATTTTACCACTCAAAGTCGTTGTCACGTAAAACTTTCGCCCGTATACCGACTTTACAGGCAACCAATTTTTTTAACCCTTAGCCAGGCCTAGCGATTTTTTTATTTTGAATACTGATTTTGGTAGATGACAGGATTATTAAATTAATTCCTTGTTTTTTTTTTATCTTAACTTATTCTTGAAAAAAAACCGTGTGGTCTCTACAGGACCACAGCCCGTTAAAAAAAAAATGTGGTCTGTATGTGACCACTGCCCGACAAGCAATTTTTAGATTAGTTAAGGGTAGGTACATCACAGTAAGTGAACGCTTCCGAGTTATGAAGTATGAAATATGAATTAAGGTAATGAAGAATACTATCCTGAAGATCAAATAAGTCGTTGATCTAATAAAACTACTCTAGAATAAAGAAAAAAAGGCGAATAATTAAAAATTGAGGTAGTTGTAGATAATTTAAATTGAGGTAGTTATACTAATAGCATATTATAATATGACATTGGTATAAGCCTAATAATAACTGCCTCCGTGGTCTCCGTGGTCTCGTGGTCATCAAAGCAAGGTACCGCACACAGCGGTACCTGACACGCCTTACACATTATTTTTGTTCTTATCGATTTCACCCTTGTGCTGCAAAACCGGCATCGTTTTCTACTGCTTTGGCAAGGCATGTGCACACCAACATTACTAAGCCTTACGGTGTCAGACAATCCTGGCCGCCTTTTTATTTTTGAATTGAGGCGGATTTCTCACTCGAGTCGTTATTATCGATGAGGCCTCTGGCTAAATTTAGCCTAAAATCTCTGTGACTGTTGCTCGTCTTATTGTAGGTTCTACTATATACGATATATGCATTTATGCATGATACTTTCAAGCATAAAGAAGAACAGGCGCATCCAATTTTTCTTGGTCGACTTTCGTCCAATAGAGTAAGATGATCTAAAGTGGTCGAGCCTGTCAATACCGCCCATACATTTGGTATATTGTTCAATTGCCAATGGACATGTCAATGGGGCTTTACGACCATCTTTCTGACTACGTTGAATGGTCACTACTGCTTTAGGATCAAAAGCTGTTGTACATACGTACACATCTTTGGTATCACGCCATTTGATTACAGCAATAGGGGCATCATACTGCATCATGAATTCATCAACATTCAGTTTGTTTTCTTTCTTGTCACCCTTTTGAGGTAAAAGACGTGGTGGTAAACCTTTTCTATTTGGTCTTACAGTACCCACAGAAAATATATTTTATTTGATGCAGCATCTCTAGTAAGGGAAGGCTGGTAAAAAAGTTATCGAAAGCCATCAAAATCCCACCTTCGACGTTTTCCACAATTTCATTACAATCTTGTAACCAAGTCCGCCATCACCATCATCGGTAGTTTCAATTCTGCCTGTAGAAATATTGAACTGATATAAATATCCTGTTTCTGAATCGCACCGTGCCCAGACTTTGTATCCCCTCTTTATTGGCTTTTTCGGTATATATTGTTTCATTGAGCTTCTTCCTTAGAATTTCACCATGGTTTAACTACTTGACAACCTTTTCTTCTCTTAACAAGTGGTTTATCGTCTCCGGATTCTGAACTTTCACTATATTAAACTAATCTGACCACATTGTTGAGCGATGATGAAGTGATAGCTTCCATTACACCAGGGGTAGGGTTAATGTTGATTTTCAGCGTGCATGAAGCGGTTGGAACATCATAAACTCTAGGGGGAATGTTTATATTGTCATTCAGCAAGGATGATGTGGTAGTGTGTTCATCAACTAAAGGGTTTATGGCAATGTCGGTTCCTTGGGTAATCACATATGAGTAGATATCGTCCGGTGGGGGGTACATAGTGATCAATAAAGTCATTTGAACATTGTTAGGGACATTAATATCGTCATCAAATAATAAGAAATTGTGAACTTGAGACACGTCATCGGTGCTTGCTGTAGCTTTGGAGAGTTAACATTCTTTCTGGTGGTAACTCACAATTAAATTAAATTAAAATGTTTTTATTGCGACCAACAAGGATCATTATAAAATAAGAAATATTAGTAACAGTAAACTTAACCTATTGTTAGTAACATTATAACAAAGAAAACAAGATTTACATTCTTTACATGTCTTTGTTCCTCAGTATGTGAACCATTGAACAGTGGTTCACATACTGAAGTATAAATAACTAATCAAGCTAATGAAATCTATCCGCAAACACGTTCAATCATCACAATGGTTTCCGTCTCAGGTTCCTCCGGTGCAGTAGGCTGTGTATAGATCGGTATTGATTCTAATAGTGTTAGGTTAGTTGAAGGAATGTGAGTATCAAAGGCGTCAAGGGCAACATCAGAATTAGTAGCAACGGAGGTATCTTCATTGAACTTTGGAAATTGATTAGCTTGGAACAATGCATTATCAGGGTTAGTAATGTCGTTATTAGCAATATTGTTGGCATTCATTGTTTGCACAGAAAGCAACATTCTCTTAGCTCGTGCTTTAGACATAATCCTGCACCAAAGAGAAAAAAAACATAAAGCAAACAAAACAAAAAGCCTCAGGATAGGAAACATCATTCCAAAGTGACACAATAAATAACAAAATCACCAATTGCTTCCAGCAACGAAATATGCTCAAATATGTCTACACTTTGTTTAAAGTAGGATGATACTTTTGACAGGTGTCACTTCCTTATTGCTACGTACTAAGGTTGCGTATGTTTCCTTATATTTGGCTTGACATTGCAATAGCAACTTTATACCCTCTATATAGATGTCAACTGTCAAAATAATCATCCTGTACTGTATTATACAAACTGTAGGAGTTCCTATTCAACGATCAAAGAGAATTACATTTTGTTGTGCATGTTTGGTGGTTGGAAACACATGGTTAGAAAAACACTGCACCAAAAACACATATTTCTGGGAACACTTTTTTATTGCTTGAATTGCAGATAGCTCGAAGTCCATGGTTATCTTTTCTGGCGACCACGAAGACAGCGTCAAACAATATTTCGTAGCTCTGCATTTTCTTACTACACAGCAAACAAAATATTAATGATTTTATGCACTGACTCCCTTCATCAAATGCGTGTTTTGTGTAGAGTTGTTGTTATGTAAAATTCCACCCTTTGGACAACTCTTAAAAGTGCCATCAGCAAGAAAGTGACGGTACGTACTTATTTGTTCTCTATTGTCTACAGAGCAAAATATAATAATCCTCTCATTATCATCCTCATAGTGAGCAAGTTAAAAATTTAGATACTTTGTAGGGATAACTACGTCGCCAAAATTTTTAAAACGTACCTAGGTGGCACCTAGAATTTTATTTCTTTCGTTGTATAATCCTGTTTTAATATTTTTAAATTTTGGTACCTCTGCCAGAAGTTGAAGACCGTAGTTGATAACTACCGGAGATTATGTGATGCTAAGTGGACTGTATAGATGTAGGAATATGAAGGAAAACATTTAGTAAAATGTATAACGGTGTAAAAGTTACTACTTTTATTTATGGATAATAGATAGCGCGGTTGTTGACGTAAATCGCGCTATGGTTGCATTAGTACAATCTTATATATTTATGTAAGTTCGAGGATTATTAAGTTGTATGTAGTTTAGCATTTTGTTACTAGATGGCGTTGTTGCCAAAGTAGATCTGGTTATGGTTTGATTTTTGTTAAAATATGCTGGTGAATTTTGATATTAATATACAACTTCGGTTCAATACTTGGTAGTTTCATTTAGCTATCACCAGAGGGCTCTTGCGGTGAACATTTGGTCCATCGGAGCCGGATCGGGATTTTAGTACGGTGATCGGTCATAGTCGATCACACCCCTCCGTACTGCAGTGGATCGCTGCACAAAGGTACGGCCGCAGCGACAGCAACAGGCAAAGCAGGTGAAGCACGCCAAGTCTGCACACGACGAGACCACTAGTGGAGGTCGTGAGGAGGAGAGGAGCCATTGGAAGTCGGAGTGGGAGGTTACCCGATTACGAAGAAAAATTCAGTGTTGTGTTTGTGAAGAGTGTAACTGTGAGTACTTTCCTTTTATTATGCCAGGATCTTACGAAGAAAGAAACTAATATGAAATATCAAGCAAATTTGAATCTTAAATCTAAGGCTTAAAAAACTTTTAACAGATAGTAGATTTAGAACTTAGAATAATTTTGTATTACATTAACTTAGAATAGTTTCAAGAAAAACGACGGAACGGGGAATCCATGCCCAAATTTAGTTTGAAATTTTATATGGTCAAAACACTTGTAAAATTTTCGATTATATAACTTGTTGATTGTATAGGTATTGGGTTAATGTTTGTTGATTCCATTATTTAGTTTATTAACTAATCATAAAAAGAGATACAGTTACAATGAATTCCCTAATAGTGTTTCAAGAAGACTTGTCAGCTAGAATAAATAAAGCTAAGGTTAATTTTAAAAAATCACCGAAAGATCGAATAACAAAAGAATATGTTGAAAGCAAATTAGAATCATTGGAAAAATTGTGGATAGAGTTTTTGGCTGGACATAAGGAGTTAATGAAAACAAGCGATATTATAAAATTAAATGAATCTAATTATATAAAGAAAGATGTTTATGATACTACTGAGGAAGTGTACATTGAGTATAAATGTCAATTAAAGGTTATACTGGGTACATTCGGTGTTGGTGTTCAAAGTGCATCATCCAGTAAAGTGGATGAATCTGGTTCTAACGCAACTACTAAAACAAACTCAGTTAAGTTGCCTAAAATTTCTATTCCGATATTTTCAGGCACATACACAGAGTGGATATCATTCAGAAATTTATTTAAGTCTCTAATTCATAACTCTCCCATAGACGATATTCAAAAACTCCACTATTTAAAAGGTTATTTGGCAGGAGAAGCCGAACAACTTCTCCGTCATATTCCAATTTCAGCAGAAAATTACATGCGTTCTTGGCAGTTATTGGAAGAACGTTACAATAATAAAAAATATTTATCTCACTGTATATTGAAAAGAATGCTAAGTCAAAAGAATGCAACTACTGAGTCAGCAGTATATTTGAAGGAATTGATGGACACCACCACTGAGTGTTTGGAGGCTTTATCCGACATTGGTATAGACATTTCATCGTGGGATATAATTGTCATCCATATCGTATCCTTAAAGCTAGATCCGGAAACTAGGAAACAATGGGAGCTAACGGTAACGAGTAATACATCGCCTGATAGCTTGCCCACGTTTGCACAATTCAGATATTTTCTGACAGCTCGTTATAGGGCTTTAGAATTTATAGAACCCAAAAATGTGAATAGAGCTTCCAATTATCCCCAAAAACAAAGAACATTGCTTGCGAATAAAATCGGATGTCCATTGTGTTCTGATGAGCATCGTCTAGGGTTTTGCAAACAATTTGCTAAACGAGATTCTGCAAGTAGACGTGATTTTGTTCAGGCTAATGGATTATGCTTCAATTGTCTCGGACCTAGTCACTCCGCTCGATTTTGCACTAGTGCATCGACATGCAGGATCTGTCATCGACGTCATCATACTCTTCTACATCCGGAAGGATCGGGTCAGTCAAGCAGCCAACCATGCGCGGAAAATATGACTGCAAATGTAGCTCAAGACGAAGGGGAATCTTCAGATGTAGAAGACAGCAAATCAAGTGAATTAAATGAGGAGCCAATAATTAGTCATTTTTCATCGAAACAAAGTGGTCATCACGTGTTATTGCCAACGGCTTTAGTTAATGCTAGATCTAAAAATAGAAATCGATATACCCTGCGCGCGTTATTAGATCAAGGCTCGCAGGCTTCTTTCGTGACTGAAGCTACAGTGCAACAATTGGGTCTAAAACAGAAATCAATAAAAGGAGTAATTTCCGGTTTAGGTGGAGGTAAAAATATAACTGCTAAAGCAACAGTAAATATGAATATTCAGTCTTCAATAGATCCTAATATACAATTTGAAGTCAAAGCGTACGTTTTAAAATCGGTCACTTCTCTTTTACCATCGCGAAAAATAACGCAATTGGACTGGTTGGACACAACAGAAATACAATTGGCCGATCAACAATATTATTTACCGAGTAAAATTGACTTACTGCTCGGTGCAGATATATATGCAAAAGTGTTACAAACAGGTAATAAAAAGAATGAAAAAGGATGTGTAGCGCAACGTACGTCTCTGGGATAGATCATATCAGGAGTAGTAGATGCAGCTGAGCATGAATCCTCTAATATTTCGGTACTCCATTTATCCGTGGATGAAAAGGAAGCATTGACGAAATTTTGGAAAATTGAATGTGATATGTGGCCTGACCAGGTTAAAATATTAACAGAGGAAGAAAAAATGGGTGAGGAATTTTTTAAGGAAACTACAAATTGTGATGCAGAAGGTCGTTATATTGTAAAGTTGCCTTTTCGCGTTGTATGTCCAGAAGTCACCAGTTCGCTTGAAATTGCTGAAAAAAGGTTAAAATCATTAGAGCATAGATTAGATAAAAAATTTGATAGTAAACATAAATACCATGAAGTAATTATGGAATACTTAACATCGGGCCATATGGAGAAGGTTTCTGTAAGTGAAAGTAATGATCCTAAGGCAATTTATTTTCCTCATCACGCAGTGCTACGGGGAGATAAGGAAACCACTAAATTGAGAGTGGTAGTGGATACATCCTGTAAGGGAAAAAACAATGTTTTATTAAATGATATGATGATGATTGGTCCAAAATTGCAACAAGATTTACGACACTTAACAATGCGTTGGAGGGCACATCCTATCTGTCTAATTGCGGACATAGTTAAAATGTATAGACAGGTTAAGGTTCACAAATTGGATACAGACTTTCAGCGAATTCTGTGGAGGGCTAATAGAGATGAAGCTCTAAAGCAGTACCGATTGTTAAGAGTAACTTTTGGGACTGCATCGGCACCTTACTTAGCTGTAAAATCCT
Source organism: Hypsopygia costalis (assembly GCA_937001555.2). Taxonomy (NCBI): domain Eukaryota; kingdom Metazoa; phylum Arthropoda; class Insecta; order Lepidoptera; family Pyralidae; genus Hypsopygia; species Hypsopygia costalis. The sequence goes on from OW443355.2 coordinate 7,154,859, forward strand.
TACAACAATTAGCCTATGACGAGGGATCAGAATTTAAAGAATCATCGGCAAAAATACTCGAAGACTTACAGAAGATATACATAGATGATTTGATGACCGGATATCAGACTGTACAAGAAGGGATAAGAACTTTCGAGGAAATGAATATGCTTATCGATAAAGGAGGTTTTAAATTACAAAAATGGTCCAACAATAATAAGGAATTACTTAATAAAATAACGGAAGATGGAGAAAGATACGGAAAGCGTGGAATAAATATAAAATCAGATTCAATAATAAAGATATTAGGACTTACCTGGGTCAGAAGCGTTGACGAGTTCCAGTACACGGTTTCGCTGAAGACGCCCGATAAACCTGTAACAAAAAGAATGATTATTTCTGAGATTGCAAGATTATTTGACCCTCTTGGTTGGGTCTCACCCTGTATAATAAAAGCCAAAATGTTGATTCATAAGCTTTGGATTGCAGGCATAGGGTGGGATGATGAAGCGCCTAAAGCAATTTTAAAAGAATGGCAAACTTATAGAAATGACTTACCTCTCTTGGGCAAAGTACGAGTACGCTTACCCCGTTGGATCAACACTACGAAAGACGACAGAAGTATAGATTTGCACGATTTTTGCAACGCATCAAAACTGACTTATGCAGCGGTGGTATATATTCGGGTGATTGGTAGAGATGGCATTATTCATGTCAAATTATTAACATCTAAAACTAAAGTAGCCCCTCTTAAGCAGGTGTCGATTCTACGATTGGAACTTTGTGGAGCAGGACTGTTGGCTAAGCTGTTAGTCGAAAAATCAGATGTAATGAATGTTCTTAGAACAAATATACATGATTGGACAGACTCCATGGTTGTACTTGCTTGGCTCAATGTCCACCCAAGTCGATGGTCTTGTGAGTATTTGTTCAGATTCTTGCAGTGTTATAAATGGATGCATACTACTGCAGAACCGACAGAGGGTGACATAGTATTAATAAGGGCACCACCTACCACCGCACGTTCGTTGTATGGGAGGATCGTACATAAACATTCAGGTATGGACAAAATCACTCGCGTTGTCTCGATTCGTACTAAGAATGGAATTATAAAACGTCCTGTTTCTAAAATTTGTGTTTTGCCTGTCACGGAATAAACTTTGTTACTATTCATAAGACGACTAAGTAGGTCCTTAATTAAAATTATTTGTTTTTTTTTTATTATTCATTGATTGTTAAACTTACAAGAAGTAAATTTTATTTTGTTTTAGCACCATCAAGGTTATTATCATTTACAGTCCACTGTTCTTACTGGGACCTTTGATGGTGGGCGGTTGGTTTAAGAACAAATTTCATAAAATTGGTTCTTGGTGGGCGGAATGTATAACGGTGTAAAAGTTACTACTTTTATTTATGGATAATAGATAGCGCGGTTGTTGACGTAAATCGCGCTATGGTTGCATTAGTACAATCTTATATATTTATGTAAGTTCGAGGATTATTAAGTTGTATGTAGTTTAGCATTTTGTTACTAGATGGCGTTGTTGCCAAAGTAGATCTGGTTATGGTTTGATTTTTGTTAAAATATGCTGGTGAATTTTGATATTAATATACAACTTCGGTTCAATACTTGGTAGTTTCATTTAGCTATCACCAGAGGGCTCTTGCGGTGAACAAAAATAATAAGAATTGTATTAACTGAGATCATTTTAGTTGAACGAGAAGACAAGCACCATGAAGCAACGACAATAATATATATATATCAAAAACAGAACGTCAAATATAAAAATATCGAAAGGGAAAAATATACATTGCAACCAGCCAGTCGCTAACATTCCCACCCCCAGTGGAACACTAACTGTTGGTAGCGACTGACTGATTTTCTCCAATAATATGGAGGAGCTTACGGACTGGCCGACGTAAAATTCCACCTTTTGTAAGGACGTCTACAACACGCACCACTCCGTCAGCTCCTGTAAATACTTTTGTGACCCTCCCAGGTGGCCATACTCCACGTGAGAGATCTAAATTTAGTAACCTGCATAAAGTGTTTCTCAGGATAACGTCGATCCTATCCAAGTGTTCCACATGTTTCCACATGTGGCAGGATCAAAGGACATATGTAAATTTTGGCACGAAACAGCAATACCGAATAATTGTATATACTGAATGAGTAATTTTAGAAAACCTTTTCTTCAATGAAAGGTAAAAAAGCTTCATCTAGGACCGGAGCTCTAAGGAAGTGAAGAGAATGTCTTTCTGAAATTTTGATACCTGAAGTTATTGTATTAAATTTTTGTATGGTCGAAAATCGGTCTGTTTGATCTGAAAGAAATAACTCGCATTTTGAAGGAATCAATTCTAAACAAATGGACAGAAGTTCTTTTTTTAATAAAATTAAATCTGTCAAAACGGTATCTACATCGCCACCTAGAGTCCCGTCATCCAGGTACCAAAGATTGAATTTTGTTTTTGAATTATGGAATGTATGGCTAAACTAAATATGGCCGGTCCGAGAGGATCACCTTGCTGGCATCCGACGGATTATTTATTTACGATTAGCGGAGTCTAATGGATTGTTTTTTAATAATAATTTTGTTGGTTGTCGATAGCACTGCCAAATGAAATTACAAATTTCTGGAATTTCTTTTTGAACTTCTGCCAGTAAGGTGTCCCTGTTGACTGAATTAAACGCGTTTTTAATGTCAACCTTAACGATGACCTCACCTTCGTTGCTATTTAAATATGTTGATAATGCATGCACGGCTGCCTCACAGCCCCCCTTTGAGCCGAATCCTAATTGAAGGGGCTGGAACAAATTTGATAATTTATTAAATATAAACTTACAACAAATTTTGGCTGCCGTGCTATCTAAACGTACAACCGACGGCGATGGGACGAATGCCGCCATCGTTTTTGCTAAGTGCACAAAGATTAGCACCATAAAGTACGTCAATGACGGCTTCGTCCACACCGCCGCGGAGCATTAAATTGAAAAGAGCCGTTAGCTCCGACAGCAGAGCCCCACCTGCCTCCCCGGCGCCCGAGCTCTTCAGATCTTTCAGATGCTGAGGAGTTAGACCGTCGGGGCCGCCGGCGGAACCACTGCGGAGGCGTTAATGGCTGTGGCCACCTCCTGACTTGTTAGACACAGAGCTAAGGAGTTATCGGGAAAGTCAGGGAAGATAAGGTTATCGTTTGGCGCCGGATGCTTGCTCTTCAGGGCAGCAAGTGTTTCCCGAGAGCCACCACATCGCTACTGAAAAGAAGTCTGGCAGCACCTGAAATATCACCGTCTGCCAGCTTCGATTCCACATGATGGAAGGAGCCTCTACTCGATTTGCCAATCGATTTCGGAATAATTATTATATATTTACATAATATATCTTCTATCATCTGATATTTGATCTCTAACCTTGACTCTTTTGTTTGCGCATTCATGGATGGAATATGTTCATCTTTCCACTCTAATCTAGAGTAGTTCTTTTCATTTCGGACCAGTGGACCAGGACCTATTTGAATTTCTTTCCATGCTTGCATCAAATGTCCATATTTACACAATTGTGAAAACAATCGACCCAATTTTGATGTTCTTGGCAAATTCATCTCCTCATGTGATCAGAAAACAAGTAGTGATGCATCAAAAAAAATATAATAGGAGATAAACACTCATTCCATTTTGTAGCGTCCTCTGACCCTTGTGAAACATGTGTTGCAATTTCAGTATCTAGAGCCTACTTATCTCCAAGATAAGTCGGCATATTTTTGAAATCCGAATCATTGGATACGCGTCGTATATGTTCAGTCATTGATAGAACATTTCAATACATTTTAAAAAATTACCATTGTTACGGTCGTATAATTTTTGGCTTTGGTCACCCATTTGGGTACTTAGAAATTAGACCACATATATTTTTCTTTTCATTACATCGTACTTACCAGCGCTGCTTTTCAACCTCTTAAAAGTTTCCTCTTAAAAGAATTTAAGAGTGTGACACGAATCTGTCCATTTTTTATAATTACTGAAATTTTCTCATGTTTGCTACTCCACTACAAATTTGTAGCGTAAGGGTAACAAAAATAATTTCGTTGGCGGCGCCTGTACTGTCTTGGCGCCTGTGTGCGCCGCACACTTCGCACACAGGGGCGACGCAGGCCTGTGAAGACGATTTCAGTTTTTCTAAAATTTCTGTGTCAACTTATAGTAAACAATTAAATAAATAGATACCAACGTTCTTGTCAATGATTTCTGAACAACTTTCTTCAACGATTCTAATTGTTTTTTCCTTTCGACCAGCGCATCGAGTTTAATTTTATATGCGTTGCACTCTGCTTGATCCATTTTGCATAATATTCACATTTACTTATGTAAAACTTTAATAACACTCAAACAATGAAATATTGTTGCAGCGAATCTGACCTTTGCCGTTTGCAAAGGTCAGATTCGCTGCATCATCTAATGTAACATCTAAAAAAATCAAATGAAAACAAAACATTGTCATAATACACGAGTGACGCGCGACGATGAAATGTAATGCAATTCGCGGCGAGAAGACACAATTAAGTTTACGCCGTCATCTCTTTCTCTCGTTGCATAAATTATTGTGCACGAAAAAGAGACAACAGTTCGGTCGGCTCTCACCCAGTTATAACGCCAGCTACGAAATTAACAAAAAACTAGTATTCAACTCTGTATTACAATAATTATTATTATAATTAACAGAGAAGGAAAAAAATAGTATTCTCTTACACCGTTGGATGATTTATATCACATCAATCACAGGCATTTTGCTATTGGGCGTAAATACAATTTCTAGCGCTTTGTGTTATTTACATCACAGAATAGTTTTCAAGGAACATAAATTACGAATGTATGTATCTCATATTTCTCAATCAAGTGAGTTACACCATTTGATTCTTGGTAAAACTTGTTCTTTAAAAAAGTTTATTGGGCGTAAACACAACTCATGTTTTTACGCCATTTTACTATGCGGCAATTAATGATTAATTGTAAATCGCCTTGTAGGATAACGTGTTCAATAGTAATATGAGATATACGTACCTTATTATGTAAAAGATCTTCTTTAGACTTGTAAAAAAATTGGGTGTAAAAGTATTTTTATGCGACGAACCGTAATTTTATGTTTTTAAATCGGTAGAGCGCTGAAAATTTGGTGGGGCTGTCTTAAAAACTCATTTTCGCCAAAATGGCTTTTACGACCTTTGCTAATGGAAGTGTGGAGACAAAATATGCATTCATGGGCACGGCGCGCACGCATCGTAGACACGGCAATACTAACCCGCCGGCGCGAGCGAAAGTGACTATATCTGCATGCGACAGAGACAGCGATAATAACAACATGCAGCCTCTCTTTCTTCAGCTGATACATGAGCAAGGCGCTGATTGGATATATTCATGCGAGTCGACGCAGTCAAAAAGCCACTTACACCACCATACGAAGGACCTTATGAAGTCGTAGAACGCCATAAAATTTTTTTCAAGATCAAGCTGCCTACTCGACTTGCAACAGTGTCGTTAGATCGCCTCAAACCCGCACACATGCCGAACGAAGACGAAAACTCGAAACACGAAACTCGAAACACGAAACTCGAAACCCTATAACTGCAACACAACCGACGACCGCTCCTGCGCAAGACAGAACATACACTACGCGAGCCGGCAGAGTCATTCGTCGTGTTGTACGTTTCACTTGAAGGGGGGGTACTGTGGATACAAAATATGCATTCATCGGCACGGCGCGCACGCATCGTAGACACGGCAATACTAACCCGCCGGCGCGAGCGAAAGTGACTATACGAGTATCTGCTTGCGACAGAGACAGCGATAGTAACAACATGCAGCCTCTCTTTCTTCAGCTGATACATGAGCAAGGCGCTGATTGGATATTTACTCGTTTTACTTATTATCCATTTACCTTATAAAATATTGTATATAAGAAATCCAAATTAAAATTATTCGACAGTCGTACACAAGCAATTGGAGTCTTATTTATAACCGTCTGATAACAAATACGACAAAAGAATTTTAATTTTGCCCTCCGGTGTTCCGATTATTGCATAAGAAATAAGAGTATATTTGACAAAATTGCAGGGAGCAAGTACTAAATGTCCCATCCATCAGTGAATAACTTGTTACACTCAATGGTCTGCAATTCCCAATTGTAGTGGACACGATTACACACTCTTCGTTATTAATGAAATGGCCAATAAGGAAATTTTCATTCTCAATTTTAGGGAACTTATCAGGGATCACAACAGATTGTATGTCTTTAAGAATACTTGGTAAATTTTACTCCTGACTCGATGAATCATCATTCCCATGGCGTCATCGAATTACTCATACAGTGCCACAAGGATTTATAGTGCCACAAACTTATCTGGCCCGGTGGCGGGGGCGGTACGATCGACTTAAGTGTTGCTATTAAACGAAATGCCGCCCGTTTTAGAGGAAACATAAAAATCAAAGAAATATATACACTATTAAAATAATAGCATTGATATACCTATTAATTGCGTTGTGTGGTGTTTCAATTAAATATCAATTGCCTTCTATTTTTGTTGATTAGTTTCAAAAATGCACCACGTTAAGTCGCGATCATAGCTATTATATAATATTAGAGAGTTATAATATTGCACAGAAACAACTCGTTGACAAATTTTTTATTGTAAGAAATGAAATATGTGTAGAAAAAGATAATATGTATTTTAAAAAATACACCTCAATGGAATGTGCATACGCGGTAAGTAAATTAATTGTACCTGGCAATACTACATTACAAGATGGCGGTTTTAGTTCTAAATTTGGCCACCGGGTCAGATAAGTTTGTAGCACTGTATATGAACGTGAGTGACGTTTGTAGGAGGGCGTTGCTGTGACATTTCGGGTTGCCAATTAGGGAAAATTTCCTTACTTCAAGGGATTTTTTACATATCCTAATTAAGACATTTAAAATGCTCAATCTTAGCTGGGCAGAAGTTAATTACTTTAAATTAATTCTGTAATGAACACCATATTATAGTATTTTAGTTAAGTTTATTATGTTACTATTTTTCTTGAAGTATGCTTAAAAATTGTAACAGGCTATGTCGTCCGTATGTTAAGCGCTGCAAGGCTTTTATAGTACGAACCCTGCTTATTACTATGAATAAATGCTTTAAAAAAAATATAGTCATTACAATATTAATATTCATTTTTTTAAATAATTATGGTCAATATATACAACGTCAAGTGGCTGTAAATCTTCAAAGCAATCTTCATCGTGGTCACTTTCTTCATCACTACTACTGTCACTACTTGAGCAAACTTCTATGATGAATGGTTTATCTAAATGACTGTATTTTAAGCGGTAATCTTCTTCTATTTTTTTTTACATGTGAACAGTGATTTTGCCACTCATCCTGAAGCTAATCACTGAAGCAGACATGTTGAGATGTGACAATATGGCTAGTAAAATTTCCGGATCTACTACATTAAAAGCGTTCGAAAAATCAATTAATATGCGAACATTTACGTACAGGTACGAACAGTTAATCAGCTCAGAGTTCAGATTAACTCAATAGGATTTCATTCATAATGATAAGGCCTCAGATGTTTTGACCCATAGATGCTTACATCTGTCTCCATTGTAGCAAGGCAATTGCTCGGCATTCATTCGACCCTCGCCACTTCCCGTTGCGGCAAGACGTTAGCGCTAGTCAAAAGCAATTTTTTAAAAGATGTAGATAAAATGACTTCCTGTGTGTTCACTTTCTTTTCTTTTCGTGGCGTTCTGCATGTGCAATAATACTCACAATTGGGTAAATATGTAGACGCTGCTGATCAGAGCTTGAAAGAGTATGATATCCCGTGACTATGGAATGGAGGACTTTTTGGAGATTCATTTTATACTTACTATGGGAGAGGGGATATACATAAAATTTTGCGCTTAATCTATTATAAAGAAGCGGTCCAAGAAACACGAAAAACCTAGACCAGAATGCACGATGCGTAAAAGTATGTTGAGTGCAAACAAGATCTTTCCGTCTTTTGTTAGACAATTCACAGTGGTAAGGAAGTACATGCTGTTTCAACATAGCACTATGTTTAGTATAAATAATTGTCGAACTTTTAAAACGCCCCAGGATTGCTATAGTACAGCGATTCTTAACAACGGTTTTGACTGAAGACCTAAAGTATAAATATATTTGATGCTCGCGACCCTAATGTTTTATGTGATAATAGAAAATAGGATTGACTAAAAGTTCTGACATATTTTTTAGAAGCTCGCCGATTTCTTGCTCCACCTCTATATTATCAATAATCTTGTCCTGCTGTGTCAAATTAAAATTAGTAGTGCGATTTATTCACTCCAATGCAGATGAACAATTTAAGATGGACAATTGTTCCAATGCGGTACAATTCCCTGAGTCTAAAAATCTTACAGCTCTACATAAATTAAAAGCTTTTTGTATGCAGCTATAAACTGCCGTGCCGTCGGATTGTTATTTCATCCACCGTGTTCTCTAATATTACCGAATAAAAGTTCCAAATGATCTTGTCTACATTTTTAAAATGGCAGATATGATATTTTTTCCTAGATGAGGCTTTTATTTATTTATTGTATGAACCACAAACAGGTTTACAATGCATATTGTGATATTAAATCATATTATTCATTACAAACCCAACGTAATGGTTACAAATTATTTCAAGCACTTAATAATCTTGCAGTGAATCCCAGTTACCTAACATTAACGTTTAGTAACGTAACTTACTACCTAGAAAACTGACCATGAAATCTACTATATAAAAATAAGTCGGGTTTTCCTTCCTGACGCTATAACTCCAGAACGTACGAACCGATTTCCACGGTTTTGCATTCGTTGGAAAGGTCTCGGGCTCCGTGAGGTTTATAGCAAAGAAAATGCTGGAAAAATTTGAAAAGAAAAGCGGGAAAATCTTTTTTCACATACAGCGCCATCTCTGATAGATAGCATGTACTACAAACCAATATTGGCGAAACGGAGTTCGCCGGGTTTGCTAGTTCATAATAAATATCACAGTCTCCATAGTTGTTGTGCCGGCTTGAGTAAACATGTTTTAGTGTTTCAGCGCAGCCCAAGAACCCAAGAAATCCGATTTTTCGGACACTTTTTGTTAAAAGAGTACCATTTTCCAATTTCAAATTTGAAATATAGTCACTAGCTATTTTTAGGTAGTCGAAAATTTGAGCTCCGATGTGCTCAAGCTTTTTTAAAACAATATTGATTGCAGACTCTTTGAATTAAATATATCAAAAGCTTTGTTGATCAATATAATGAATTTTTCAGTAACCTCACTGTCTTTGAAGGCGACAATGTTCAAATCTTTTCTACAAAATTGTATAGCTTCAGCTTAAGCTAAAAAGCTGTGTAGCTAACCTCTCATTTTATTAGACAGATGAATTTTTTAATTTTCTTGAATTCTCATTAGCTCTACTATATATTGCCACTGCAGTTTATTTCCGTCTTTGTCGACGAAACTTTTAGACGTCTGAAACTTATTTCGTATAAGTTTGATCTTATAGTATGGATCTTATATAACGATTATATGTTATTTTGTCATAAATTGTTCAAATTTAGCTGTTAGCTCTGTTCGACATTCATGTCTTTTGTTCTCGTATAGTTGTTTGTAGTATGTCGTGGCTATCTTTGATATCTCTTGTCTTTTGTTTTTTTCTCTACCTGTACTATTCTTCATTTTTACTATCCAATCTTTGGTTTTATTTATTTCTTTATACGCTTTTTTAATTCCACCTGTTTTTATGATATGTCTTTTTATTGCAGCCATTCTTTTTAATTGTCTGTCCTTTCTTTATTTCCTTGCTGACACTTGCGATTAGTTTCCTTCTGTCTTTGTTCTATTTATCCTTGATTAATATTTTCCGTTGTTGTAATAAGTTGATGGATGCTGTTGAAAGCCAACTATTAGTTTCGTACTTTTTGCTCGAGCATTCTATGGTGGTATGATTAATAGCATCTTCAAACCAGTTATACTTTTCTTGCACTTCCATATTTAATGTTTCTGTCTTGTAGTCTGCCAATTTACCCTTCAGTGTACTGGCAATTTTGGTCAGATTATGATTCTGAATTTTTATGCTGGCTAGATCTGGCCGCGGTCTTGACTTCTTGAGTTGATTTGATCTCAATTCTGCTCTAACCATTCAATGGTTGGTGTTAAAGTTGAAGTTGTTTATGACACTCATATTAGTAAAGAACTTAGGCCTATTGGTCATTATAAAATCGATTTCATTCTTATATGTTCCAGCAGGGGAAATCCAATCTTGCCATTTCTACTTCTATTTTTGTTACTGTACGTGAAGGGTCAGAGCACTCTGTTTTCTTCAGGTTGGCGTTCTCCAATTTGACCGTTAAAGTCGACACTAACATAATTTTGTGTGCATAAGTTTGTATTGCCTCGTTTAGATGGTAGTCGATATGTAATCCAAGATCCTTGGCCGTCACAGCCAAGGGATTGTTTTCTTTATAATTTAAAGATGCCAAGAAGCTAGTATCTAAATGAGTTAATTGACGCGCACTACCAATAATTATTGCTGTTTCTTTTTTGGGATTTACAGCAAATCCATAACCTATTGACCAGTCGTTTATGCTATTAAGATTTTTAAGCCTACAAATTGCAGCTTTATATACAAACTGATGCAAATTAAGCTATAGTTCTTCTGAATTATTATTCAGAAGTACTATAGCTTAATTTGCATCAGTTTATATATAAAGTTTTTATATAATTCAGAAGTACTATAGCTTAATTTGCATCAGTTTGTATATAAAGCTGCAATTTGTAGGCATAAAAATGGTAGGCATAAAGGGGTTCGCCAAAGTGTATTAATAAAAATTGAAATTAAATTTGGAGAAAGTATACCGCCTTGTGGTACACCGGCAATTCCCCCTCCATGTTAGAAATGGCAATAATTTTATATTAATAGGTTTTTTGTACTCTAGCAACATTGTGGTGACGCTCTCTTCTCCGTTATGTATTGTGGTGTAACGTGTGTCTTGTGCAATAAATAAATTAATTCAAGCAAAATTAGTTGTTCTTCACCCTCCGCATCTGCTGCTGTTACGCCCATTTGGTCCTTCGAGCCGGATACCTGTCTTCATTAATCATTATTGATTATTGGGCCTTTGACACAGTCCATATTATTATGGACTGTGTCAAAGGCCCTAAGCTGCGTAATACTCCTGTTCTTCTTTCGGGTGCTAGAGTTATGCCTTGCAACAGGGGGATATGGTTGTTGTTTTAAACAACCCTCTCTAATTGTACCCCGAGGAACTTTTACATTTCCATCAGCTGTCCTCTTAACTGCCATTTTCTGGAGTGTTGTTCTCACTCTAAACTTAGTGACACCAGTCCTAACTTCATCAAAGAAAGCTTTAAGTAACACGATCATATAAATCGGAATCAGCGCGTGATAGGGTAGCACTGCAATTTAAATGTAACGCATACTATTCACTGTGTAAGTTATTCAATTCACTGTATTTGTTTCTTATTAATTGTCTCAGGAGACGGACACTCGCGTTTGTTAAAATTCTGTGGGAAAATGAGATGTCACTACGCGGTACGATGTTATCACGTAAAATTATCGTCCGGAAACCGACTTTACACAGAACAATTTTTTTTAAAGACAGCAAGCTACGATAATACTGCTTCTTACAAATAAGTAGTTGGAAATAGTAGCAGAGCCTTTTCAGCTTCAATGTTCAAAATGGGCTTCCCAGATAGTTCTGCCCTTTCTTTTAATCTCCATCACTCTGCAATTCAAGCAATTCAAATCTTCTTGTAATCCAGCCGTATCATTTACAACCCCCATCACATCTACTTCAAAATTATATTATTATTATTATTACTGGTTTAAGTGGTGGAAAATATCGTCATCCACTTATTGTCACTAAAGCGATCGGCACTTTTGTGTTTTTTGTCAGTCAAAAATATCTATTTCTGTTTTAAGAGAAAGAACTCTGGCTAAAATCGTTTTCGGAATAACGTTGTAAACATCAAATATAAATTTTTGTACCGTGTTCAAAACACGTTCTTCGTCAGCTACCGGCTTCTTAAATAAAATTGTAATTCCATAGGCATATCTGTATCACGTTGACCAGACAAATTATTATTCTTTTCGTTAACAAGTTTATAATGATGCATCTTGAAAATATATATTTTTGAACCGAGCATCCAAGAGAGTGGCAACAGCAAGGATATTAACATTTTCGGTTTGTAGCAAACGTTTCTTTATTTCGTCAATTACGTTATTTTTTAAATTACCTCCGATTGTCACTTTAATAGTAAGTAATCTGGTAAGTGGAATAACTTAACTACAAGTTACATATTTTATCACATATCGGATTCTTGCCTCAATTCATCACTAGCAGCAACACATTGCTTAAACCAAGTTAAAATTATTTTAACTGCAGCTATTAGGTCAGGCAAATTAGGCGTTTTATTGATAGATTTTTGTGCCACCAAATTCAACATGTGGGCATAGCAATGTATATGGCGACTTCTACCAAATGCAATTTCTATTGCTTTAACAATATTGGCACCAGCATCAGTGACAACTGCTAAAATTTTATTGCTTTCAATATTCCACTCGTTACAGGTCTTCAATAATGTATTCGCTATGTACTCCGCAGTATGAGATTGCGTTAAATCATAAACTCCCAACGATACAGATTCTAATTGTTCTTCCTCATTACAAAATAGTAGAACAGCCACTCCCAAAAAACTTCTAGTTCGCATCATGACTGTCCAAATGTCTGTCGTTAAAGTCAAACCACTCACTTTCTGAAGTTTTTCTTTGAAGTGTTCTCTAATGACGTCATATTTGGTTTCTAACATCTTTTTCAAAGTAAATCGTGAAGGCACCTTGTACAATGCACAAGCGATTATCATGAAATTCAGAAAACCTTCATTTTCTACAATTTGAAAAGGTTGAGAGTCTTTACAAATCATGTATAAAATGCTATTCGTCAACTGAATTACCTTTGAGCCCATATCACTATATTGAGATATTTTACTAAAGCTATAGCTTTGAGTTGGTTGGGAGGAGAATAATTTTTTGACACTATCCGCGTATTTTTTTTTCAGAATCACAATCACTCCCTGATTCAGATATTTCCAATGTAATATTAACGGTACTAGTTGAAGGCACAGCCCTAGGTTTTTTAAAAGTTGTTGGAGTTAACGATATAGTTCTCATAGGTTCAAACTTGGGCATTAAATTTGGATGTTTTTTTTCAACATGACATTTCAAATTGGTTGTATTACCTGCAGATTTTTAAATTTTTCCACAGGAACGACATTTGGCGCTGGTATCATTTATTTTTTCAAAATATTTCCAGTTTTGATTCTTTGGTGGCATTTTATAATACCTGTAATTAAAAAAATCAATAATTAAACTTTTGTATGCTTTTTCGTTATACCTACTTATTTATCAGCTAAAATCCGTTGAATGCACTACAAGGAAAAACTACTGAAACAGGAAATGCAAAATTTCAGATAAAATAGAGCTCTTTGAACTTTTTTCGATAATAAGAATTCGCAAATATCAATTAATATCCCCAACCTTATCTATGCAATCCATTCCCAACCCTATTTATGCAATCCTTCCGTTACTCGGCCACCATGCAATACAAAAAAAAGGTTTAGGATTTAGTAATTCACTGCAGATGGCATGCAAAGCCAAACACCGAAAATATAATTGTTAGCAGTCCTTCAATGCAAAACAAAAGCAACAAGCAGTAAAATTAAATCTCGTGTAATTAATCCACTTTGTCGATAGTTCTGATATCTATTGGAGTTGAAGCCATGTTTGATGAGCTAGCTGACGGAGCACATGTCGTCACACAAGAATTTGATTCATTTCCATTGAGAGTTTCGAAAATATGAAGCTTGGCTGTATTAATTTCAATTGTGATTATATAGTAAATAACCATGGATTTTTGGTAAAATGTGTAGCGATGACAGGCAGCAGGTAGGAAGAAACGAACCAAAAAGAGGGGGAAACTAACAACTTTTTTAAAATACAGTGTTGTCATATCAATATTACAATCTGCATTTTCATTTCTCACCCTCCTAATTTCACAAAAATTTAATCATCGTAAAGTCAGTTTCGTATCATCTTGTGTACAGTTATGTCCTATGTTATGCACATGTCTATAGGGGAACTTGGGGCAAAATGAGATACTTAAGGAAAAATTCAATGTAAATACGAAATCAAAACGTTTATTAGGAACTTTTTTAGTTACAATCAGTCTTTTAACTATTATAAATAAAAAAACAAAGATAATTGTCTGGAAAATCAAAAAAATATTTAGCAAGCCATGTCCATTTTATACGGGGAATCTGTAAAAATAGCAGTTTTGCCACGCTTTCTATTTATTCTTTTGTTGTTTCTAATTTCTTTGGGGATAGGGATTATGTTTTCTGGAGAAACTATGAATGATCGCCCTTTAACCTGTTTTTCAGGAGTCTTGTGTTCGAATTCATGTACATAAGTAGATGTGCTTGCAATTTGTGGCTGATTCTCTGACATGGTAGATGAATCAAGAAACTGACCGGAATTTGTGAAGCATGACGGTATGTCAGAAATAACGTTTTGCGTAGCCAATGCGGATTGTCGTTCAAGATCTTGTATGTTGCTAGTAGTTATCGCTCTGTCAGGGTTGTTTGGATGTGAAAGTGGAATAAAAACTGCGAGTGGGACTTCAAGCTCTTGCACTGGGTTTGAAACTGCTGACACTAAGACGTGGGGTTCAACGGTAGTATATATGTATAGGCTCCAATTCCACAGAGGGCCTTGAACAACCTTCCAACTCCTCGGTATTCGTTGTTCAGCATTCAAAAATGTCATTCAGCAGCTAAAAAATCAACGTCAGTGAAAACGTTTCTGTCCACAGGCCAGATACCACATTTTCTAAAGCCGTTTATGGCTGTAAGCATAGTAGCAGCTTGTAAATAAGCTTTTCCAAATAGGGTTGCCACTTGAAAAGAAGTGACAACTCGTACAGGATAGTCTCTAAGCCACTTTTTTACTTCTCAACATCCAGAGGTTGAAGTTTATGGGTACAATGTGGTGGAGTACATAGCAATACCGCATTATGCTTTCTGGAGTAGTCAATTACGTCGATATTTTTGGTATGCGATGCATGACCATCCCATATCAATAAAATTGGCTTTTCTTTGGATGGTTTAGTAAACTCCACAAATGATTTGAACCAATCAAAAAATCTCTCGAAAGTTATCCATCCATTATCTGTACATGTACCCCAAAATCCAACCAGTGCGCCATCCATCAATTCATTTTTTATTCTTTTTCTAGAAAATTTTAACATTGGAGGCACATATATACCAGTGGCGCTGAAACATATTTCGGCCGGGACCAACCGACCTCGTTCAGCGGATGACAAACAGCCAACTTGCTTTTGTCCTTTCAATGATAATATTTTGGACTGACTTTTTGGGACAGTGCTCACTCCCATTTCATCAACATTAAATATCCTTTCAGGAGTTATTTTATGTTTTTCAATGATGCCTTCCAGTAAATCAAAAAAACTATTAACAGCTACTCTATTAAAAGCCATAGCCCTGGCTGCTGAAGTAGGCTCTGGACGTCGGTAAGAAATCTCTGAATGTCTTTTAAGAAACCCATCAAGCTAGTCCTGTCCCGCCATGCCTTCTTCTGAATTGAATGGATTGTCAATATTATTTCGTTTAGCCAATTGGAATGCTAATATCCTAAGTTCCTTTCCAGTGATGCCAAATAAACGCGCTTGGATTGCTTTCACATATGTAGCTCTGTCTTCTACTTGTTCTTTAGAGGAGTCATTATGTGTATGGACGAATACATCCCTAGGGGTGTATCCGTCCATACACATAATGCCTTATTCGACGGGGCTGTACTTTGGTCGATCGTCCAATGAGGCCTCGAGCAAGCCCCGCCCAACTCGACCCTCGTCTAAATGAACGAATAAAAAAATATTTTTGTACTAGCTGACCCGGCGAACTTCATACCGCCTACGACACTAACGTCACTCAATAACTACTTTAACTTTATGATATGGTATTAAAGTTCAAATTAACTTTTTTTTTTGTTTTTTATGTTAGCAGCATATTGGCTCCGCTTCGCCTGATGGTAAGCGAAAAGAGGATCGAGGCCCCAATCGCATCGGCAACGGAAAAGAGACCTTGATGTCTTGTCAGTCGACGCTGCCATGCTGGCCTACAAGATGCTTCTTTACGCTTCGCTTGAAGGATCCCATATTGTATGAATGAGGAAATACAAACGCCGGCAACGCGTTCCACTTTTTAATAGTGCGACATAGATAGGAATTGCTAAACTTTTTAGTATGCGACGGAATGATACCAACAGTAAACTTGTGATATCGCGAGCCTGTACGTGAAGTTCTGTGATGGAAAGGGGAGGAAGAGATAAGGGAAAACAGTTCTTCAGAGCACTCACCATGGTATAATGCTTTTAAGTATTATTACGAATCGTTTGTATAAGAGTATAGAAAAGTATTGTTTTTTGACTTTATCAGGCATTTTTTTTAAATTTTCTCTGCATAAGAACCATCCTCGTACTTCAAGGAATATTCTAAAAAAAGAATTAGCGAAATCGGTTCAGCTGTTCTCGAGATTTGCGCTTAGCAACACATTCAGCGATTCATTTTTTTATTTTAGATGTGATGTGTTGATGTTCGATCAACTTGATCCAAAGATTCCAAAATACTATATTCATTCAGATTCAAACAAATGGCAGCGCAGTCATGGGTTATAACGAACACCGAAATCCAAAAATTGCTTGAGATTGAGACAGTGGGAGAGGAGATCAAGGCTCACTCAACAAAATACAGGCATCGTCTTATGACACACACCAACTCAACTGCTGTACAACTCACCACTCCCAATAGGCTATTTGACCAACATTTTTTCTGTTTGATATGTAAGGACGTCTCAATAATATAACCATAGGTGAAAGAGTTACTTCGATAGCAAAAAAATCTCTCGAGATATGTTAATTTGAATATCACAATATTGGACTTTCCCGAAAACGCTACATACAAAAGGTACTCAGTTATGACGTCATAGGTTTGTATTTTGTATGTATCAAATCAGAAATTTGTACGACAGCCATGTTAAATTACCATGTTAAGTTACGTTTATGTAATTAGTATCATAATAAAAGTTACAGTATTTTTATTGCCGACGAGCTCGGTGGCGCAGCGGTCAATGACGCGGCTTCGACACCAATGCTCGTGGGTTCGATTCCCACACAGAACAAACATTTGTGTGCATGAACATGTCTGTTTATCTTGGTTTGGGTGTTTTCTATGTATCATAAGTATGTATTTACAAAAAAAAATGTATTTACGTATGTTTATCAGTTGTCTAGTATCCATAACACAAGCTTCGCTTACTTTGGGGCTAGATGGCGCTGTGTAATTTGTCTGACAATATTTACTTACTTACTTATTGCTTCTCCAATGGAAATTCTCCAATTCGGCATAGTTTGCTAGTTGGATTGAAAGGGATGTAGAAGCTGCTAGAGCGTGGTTTTTATTACCAAACCAAGAAAGCGATTGCCCAGAATGTGATTTTCCGATGGCTATCGAACGAAGGCCATCATACAAACTTGGGTTCAGGTGGCGCTGACGCCGTAATTTCCAGTCCAGTCCATACCCAGGGGACTGTTGTAGTGTCTCTTATGAAAAATACTTTTTTGGAAAAATCTAAACTGTCAGTTCTTGCAACATTAAGACTGATCTTAATTTTTTTCCCCAAAGACAAAGTGACGCAAGCGGCGCAAGACGTTCGAGTCTAATAATTTTAAACAGACTCCAAACGTTACTTTACATTTATGTAGGTATGTATATACAGGCTGATGATGATGATGATGAAAAAAATATGGGACCAATCTGAAAGTATATTCTTTCAAATAAAAAAAAGTTTTTTTCAAATCGATTTATAAGACACGGAGTAATTAAGGAACAAACATAAAAAAAAAATGCAGCCGAATTGAGAACCTCCTCCCTTTTTGGAGTCTGTTAAAAAGACAGCGACACAGGTCTACCATTTCGT
The DNA here is from genome assembly GCA_937001555.2 of Hypsopygia costalis. Taxonomy (NCBI): domain Eukaryota; kingdom Metazoa; phylum Arthropoda; class Insecta; order Lepidoptera; family Pyralidae; genus Hypsopygia; species Hypsopygia costalis. Next base: position 7,172,971 of record OW443355.2, read on the forward strand.
GCGCGAGGTCTGTGACATAGACGAGGCCCATGACAGAGGCATTTTATGGGGAGCTGATGACGTAGAAGTTGACGAAACGCATTTATTTACGAATAAATGCGTTTCGAGTTCGACTTCTACGATGACAAACTTGGTCGTTTGGATGCATGAGACGATCGACACAAGATTAACGTCCAACTGATACGGAGCTGTTACCGTGGCCTATGAACGCCTGTAACACCAAGGGCATGCACACGCGCGTTGCCGACCCTGTAAAAACCTTTTTGAAGAACCCCATGCTGTAGTCTCCTGAGAAAACCTCGACAGGCAGTTCATTCCACAGCTTGACAGTACGCGGGAGGAAACTTCTCTGGAACCGCACGGTACGCGACCACTTAACTTAGGCTCCAATGTGTGAGGATGAATTCCCTGTCGATGGCGAGCGGTGCGACTGTTCTATGTTATAAATTAATATGAATAAATAGGAGCTATTGACAATAATTACTTATTTTCGGAAGCCCACGCGAACGAAGTCGCGAACAGGCTGTAGTTATGAAATAACCAAATATTCTTTTATTTACATATTCGTACATTTATAGATTTACTAACAGAATTATGAATTTGCTTTTATAAAATTCATTATAGCTCCTTGACACACGCCGGCCACTCCATATAAATGTCGTATAATAGGCTATTTTCCTATGTTTAACAATAGGCTATTTTGACTAACATTTTTTTCGGTTTGATATGTAGGGACGTCTCCATAATATAACCATAGGTGAAAGAATTACTTCGATAGCACAAATATCTCTCGAGATATGGTAATTTGAAAATCACAATTTTTATACTGCCCCAAAACGCTCCATACAAAAGACTTATAATAATTTATACGATTTTTAAACATTGGAAAATAGCCTATTGTATAAATTATTTAAGAATATCGTAAAATACACAAAACTATAAAGATCTGCAAACATTCATTCTAATATCTTCAGTCAGACTTTTTTCAGCGTCGATCAAAATTTGGCGGGAAAGTCCATTTTAAAAGTATGAAATTATTAAAAAATAATATTTCCATTGGAGAAGCAATAAAAAATGCTATAACTTTTATTATGATACTAATCACATAAACGTAATATTTAACATAGCTATCGTACAAATTTCTGATTTGATGCATACAAAATACAAACCTGTGACGTCATACGTCGGTAGTCTTTTGTATGGAGCGTTTTCGTTACAGTCTAAAAATTGAGATTTTCAAATTAACATATCTCGAGAGATTTTTGTGCTATCGAAGTAATTCTTTCACCTATGGTTATATTATGGACACGTCCCTACATATCAAACAGAAAAAAATGTTAGTCAAAATAGCCTATTCACTATCACATAAATAATAACGTCTGTGCAAAGCGTGAATGGGTGTGCGTGCGACGCCCTGTTAATTTTAACAGGTTCGCAGTCCAACGAGGCACATGTGCCTCATGGGTGACTTCACTGGTACGTCCATGAGGCATATGTGCTTCATGGCCAGTGATGTAGATTATTATTTTAATCACTGTGATACATAAAGTATCATAAAATAGCTGAAGAGAATAACGTAACTTAATACGAAACTTCATGAGCGTTACGTAGGCGTAATTATTACTATGGAGACGTATACAAAGAAGATCGCAACTTGCTTCGGAACTGTGAACCTCATAATGTACCTAACCCTGACCTAAATAGTTCACTTTCAAGCGTTCCATGGTAGACTGGAAGAGATCCCTTCTCGGATAAGTCCGCTATTGTTAAAATTTTCTGTACAATAGGGAATATGAATAAATTTTTAATTACCCTCAAATATTCTTTTCTAGATTATTTATTGTCTTTAAATTATACTTAAAAGGTTTTTTTTTGTTAGTTATTACTTAAACCAAGAAATAAAAATTATGAAAAATAATAAAATCGTTGGGCGTAGCGTAAACTGAGTTGATTGGATAGAAAACACGGGCCCAACGATTTTATTATTTTGTCTGATCAATGCCTTAGACTGATGATCCCTCATCGTTGAGGGGTATGATGACTGAAACCTCGGACCTACCGAATTATTTTTTGGCTTTTAGTACATTACTTTCAATAAAACCGTTTAAATTAAAAATGTTTTTTTCATAATTTTTATTTTCAAGTTTTTAGTTCATAATTCCATTACATAGTATACTTCTCATTCAATTAAGATTAGATTTGACTTTTGTCATTTTTTTTACTTTTAAATTTGTCTTGTATTAATTTGATACCCATATTGAAAATTGAGAAAATATGTAACCGCGAACCGGCCATTTTGTTGACGGCCATCTTGGATTTTATTATAATATTCATGAGAGCGACGAGCGACGAGGTGTGTACTACTTGTCAAGCTCTTTCATTTGATACCCATGTAGTGGTAGTCGTGACAAAATGTGTAAACCACCATTTTGTAGCGGCGGCCAATTTGGATTTTTTTTTTTTTTTCATGTGAACTGTGTTCTACTAGTCAAGCCCTTTCATTTGATACCCATATTGAGGTAGTCGTGACAAAATTTGTAAACCGCCATTTTGTAGCGGCGGCCATCTTGGATTTACAATGAAACAGAATTTATTTAATTGTATTGTCACCAGAACTAAAGGTGTGTACCAAATTTCAGATCAATCTGTCAACAGGAAGGGGGTCAAATTTCAATTACTAGATTTGACCCAAAAATATAAACAAATAAATAAATAAATAAACAAACAAACAGGTCAAGCTAAATAAAAAACCGTTTAAAAAAAACTGAAAATTATGCTACGAAAATTCAAACTTACAAAACGCGTCACCATTGGTCGAAATGAAAAGTGACGTCATTGGTCATGTCATTTGATTTACCGGTATATGTATATTGAATTGTGTTACTGTGTTAATAGCATTTGTGAGAAAAATTGTTTCAAACTGTATTCCGGTGTGGATTACTTGTAAATAGTATGAATAATATGTGTACCTAGTCAATGTAGGGCGATAACAGAAACAGGTTTTGTGAATTTATGAGGTCGCCATAGGTATTTTGCATCAAATTTGGGGTGTAAGTGGATCTTTGAACCGAAGTCAACCTCACCTGCACTGGTGCACTCTTTTTTAACTTCTTCCATGATTTGTACAGCAATTAATATTAGAAAAACTGAAAATGAGTATAAAGTAATTAACAGTACTGGCATATTACTTAGAGTATATTATTCTGTGATATTACGTGACCAATGACGTCATCAAAAGCGCGCGCTAAAAGGTGGCGTTTGAACTGGTCAAATTTATTCAATGTTTTAAATTGCATGAAAAATAATTTGATTATTTTCCAGGCTATTTATATTTTTTTTCTATGTAATAAAGATGTAAATAATTAAGAAATAAATAAAAATCATGCATATTCCCTGTTGTAATTTTATGTCTTTGATAATTAAGGTTTTTTTTTTTCGTAAAATGTTTATTGCATTAAATATTACATAACATAGATTGTAGTGATAAGATATAGTGCACAAGGGCGGATTTATCTCTATAAGGGATCTCTTCTAGTGAACCTTTGAGGATTGTTTTTAGGTTCCTGGGAGTGAGTGAGGTCACCAGAAATGAAGAAGATGCTGCGTTGGCAGCGGGGCTGGCGGCGCGCGAGCGATATTTTATGTTTGCGAGCGTTAATATGGCAACGGTAACCGCTTCACATCAGGCGAGCCGTATGCTTGTCTGCCACAAAAAACATAAGATTTTCACTAAGTCTCATGCCACCCGCTGCGCCGTTTGAATTTCAAATGCACATATTTAATATGCAAGGACATCGCGTGTTTCTGTATGAACTTCGCGTTGCAATAGGAGCATTCGTGCGGCCTTTCTCCAGAGTGAGTCCGAATGTGATTCAGGAGGGTGCGGCTTTCCTGCAACAATTACATCATCATCATCAGGTCATTATAGTCTCCAGTCAAGGGCGGATCCAGCTTTGGCGCCAGGGGAAGGTCACATAGTTGTTGTCAAGTCACACTCAAGTTATAATTAAATTTTGATAATAATAGATATCTGTTGAGAGCTCGGTTCTTGAAGTTGTTGACTCGTACGTCTACCTAGGACAAGTAGTCCAGTTAGGTAGGTCCAACTTCAAGAAAGAGGTCAGTCGCCGAATCCAACTCGGCTGGGCAGCGTTCGGAAAATTACGTGATGTCTTCTCGTCCGACATACCGCAGTGCCTCAAGTCGAAAGTCTTCGACCAGTGTGTGTTACCAGTGATGATTGACGGCACTGAAACGTGGTCTCTCACTATGGGCCTTATGAACAAGCTCAAAGTAGCCCAACGAGCTATGGAGAGGGCTATGCTCGGAGTCTCTCTGCGAGATCGAATCAGAAATGAGGAGATCCGTAGAAGAACCAAGGTTACCGACATAGCCCAGCGGATTAGCAAGTTGAAGTGGCAGTGGGCAGGGCACATAGCACGGAGGACGGATGACCGATGGGGTCGAAAGGTTCTCGAGTGGAGACCACGTACCGGCAAGCGCAGCGTAGGACGTCCACCCACAAGGTGGACAGACGACCTCATTAAGACCATAGGATCGCGCTGGATGCAAGCCGCTTCCAACCGGTCTTATTGGAGATCTAGAGGGGAGGCCTATGTCCAGCAGTGGACTTCCAGTGGCTGAGATGATGATGATGATGATGAATAATAGATATAGAGATAGGTAAAAAGTAGTTATTTTATTAACGTATGTAAGTACTGCACTTAATCTATATTGTGACAAACATATATTATAAAAACGTTAAGTTTGACAATTTTAATTAGTGGTCCATCTAGGTCCTGAACCCAGCCCAGGGGGTGGTCATGACCCCCATGACCCTCCCCCTGGATCCGCCCTTGTCTCCACTACAGGAGCACGACCCTCTCTCGTCCGTCCCAGACAGAAGGAGGATTTGGCCTACACTCCCCACGCTGGCCAGACGGATTGGGGAGGCCTGATCGATGTTTTATAATGTATTTACCTTAGTCGCCTTGTACGACATCCACGGGAAGAGACGGAGTGATTCTAGTCTGCCGGAAACCACACGGCTACTTACATATTATCTTAATATATAAAATTTCGTGTCACGTTTTTGGGGTGTAAATGATTCATCAACATCTTTGAACCAAAGCCAACTTCACCTGCACGCGGTACACCCTGCTGACTGACAAACGAAGGTCTGGCGAAAAGAGAGGTAGGGAGCGTAATTGTAAGCTACCCGACTGGGGAATGTACCTCCACTTCAGAATACCGCAGCCAAATAACAGTTCCCTTGAGGGTTGTTGTGTTCCTGGGAGTGAGTGAGGTCACCAGAAAGGCAGGAGCTGCGTTGGCAGCGGGGGTGGTGGCGCGCGAGCGATATTTTATGTTGCGAGCGTTAATATGGCTACGGTAACCGTTTCACATCAGGCGGGCCGTATGCTTGTCTGCCACCCGACGTAGTATAAAAAAAATCGTGCACCAACCAACACACTACACAACTTACTTATAGCGACTAAAACATACTTCGACGAGCTCGGTGGCGTAGCGGTCAATGACGCGTCTTCGACACCAACGCTCGTGGGTTCGATTCCCACACGGGACAAACATTTGTGTGCATGAACATGTCTGTTTGTCTTTTTCTGTATAAAGAGCCTTAGAGCAACGGTGCTGCGCGCTCTTGCGATTCGGCTCATATGACCGTGAGGTCGGAGGAGCCATGGGAGGTGGTGGAATTTATGTTTGTCTTGGTCTGGGTGTTTTCTATGTATCATAAGTTTTACAAAAAAATAATGTATTTACGTATGTTTATCAGTTGTCTAGTACCCATAACACAAGCTTCGCTCCCTCTGAACACGTGGTCCTGCTGCTTTGTCCGACTAATCCGACCACGTGAACTTCTTTTTCCTGTTGGTTCGATTAGGGAGAAGGACTATGACATCTTGCTATTATTTAGAAAACATGGTCCGAATACATATTTAAATAACGTTTGTATTTTTAATATTTATTTATTTAAATAGTAAATATTTAAATAGAAAAAAACCAACAGGGTTATTATGATCAAAGATATATTATGAGAAAAGAGAATCACATTAGTACACAATATGAAATTGTCACGAGAAATAGTTTCTTTGGATTTTGACGAGCTCGGTGGCGCAGCGGTCAATGACGCGGCTTCGACACCAATGCTCGTGGGTTCGATTCCCACATAGGACAAACATTTGTGTGCATGAACATGTCTGTTTGTCTTAGTCTGGGTGTTTTCTATGTATCATAAGTATATATTTACAAAAAAAAATGTATTTACGTATGTTTATCAGTTATCTAGTACCCATAACACAAGCTTCGCTTACTTTGGGGCTAGATGGCGCTGTGTAATTTGTCTGACAATAATTATATTATAATTATATTGTTTTTGTTGCAAACCACCATTAATTTGTGTAACCCGTAAAGATTTAATAGGGTGATAGTTTGTAGTAAGATTAATCGAACCAACAGGAAAAAAAAGTTCACGTGCTCCGATTAGTCGGACAAAGCAGTCGGACCACGTGTTCAGAGGGGCTTCGCTTACTTTGGGGCTAGGTGGCGCTGTGTAATTTGTGTGACAAAATATTTAAAAAAATTCTTACCGCGAAACCTCTCCCGCAAATGTTGCAAAGTTTATTTTTTTCTTTAGTAGCTCCTTCGTGTTGATACTTCATATGCTCTACGTAACGGGTCCGGTTAAGAAATTGCTGAAAAATAATTGTTTGCCTGTAAAGTCTGTTTATGGACGATAATTTTACGTGATAACGTCATAAGAAAACATCGGCCGGTGGAGTGCAAGAGAGATAAACGCTTCACAAGTCTAACGCTTATTTATATATCGTTCCCAGGTCAATGTATACGCTTTTACAATAAACTTCCAAATGACGCGTTTAAATTATCCATGGGTAAATTTAAAAGATTTATCAAAACTAGACTATGTCAAAAGGCTTACTATTGTATCTCAGATTACATAAATGATAAAAGTATATGGAAATGAATTGCTCTTGTTATGTTAATGATTGTATTTGTGTTTAATGTAACGATATTGGCAATTAAAAGAGTCGGCCTTGAGTTTCTTGCCAGTTCTTCTCAAGAAGCCCCGTCGCCGGAACTGGCACTTAAATTCACTTTCACAGATAGTGTGATGATAGTGTATCTAAGCTCTGCGGATTTAAGTAGATAGTAATGATTTAGATACATGTCTTATATTTAATTTGTATGACGTTTCTAAGTGCTTTATAAAGTCCAAGGAATAAAGATATTTTGACTTTGACTTTGACTTTGACTATGAGTATTTTAAGACCCAATTATGTGCAGTTTCATACACTTTATCTAATCTCATGAAATACATGATAATATTATTTTAAATAAAACCATGAAGTTAATTTAACAGTTTTATTTCTTACTTATAAATCGCCGCGTTCACAGATTTCAGTTTCGTTTGGTCCTAGCTAAAATTTTATATTAGGTCGAGCAAAAAGTTTTTATGCAGTTTTGAACCTGGTACATTCATAATTTCATTCAATAGTCTTTTTTTGAATTTCGAACACAGAATTTAAAGAAACAAAAGACAATTTGGAGCCTGTTCGTTGGTATCCAACAATCGAATACTAAGAAAACTTGATTTTATTGGTTTACTTGGATTTAATTCTTGAAAGCGTGATTTTTCTCTTTGGTTTTGCAACAAACATTACTTATTCTTAACATTAAAGTGAGGTTCTATCAATAATCTATGGATACTTCGCCTGAAGTCGCCGCCCAAGCTGTGGCACTTATCCAAGCCGGACACAGCCAAAGAAATGTGAGTGCTCAACTTAATTTAAGTCGATCTGCGGTCCGAAATGTTTATCGGAGGTACCTAGAGACTGGCGGCTTTGTTCGTCGCCAAGGAAGGCCACGATTTCGGGTCACAACTGAAAGGCAGGATCGATTCATCGTGACGACCAGCTTGAGAAATCGTCACCTTACCTCCATTGAGATACAAAACCAACTTCGTGACTTCCACGGAGTATCTGTGAGCGCTCGAACTGTTCGCAGAAGGTTAAAAGAACGCGATATGGTACCACACAAGCCAGCTAATGGCCCCAAACTAACGCGAGCCCACCGAACAGCGCGCCTTCATTTCGCGCGCACTCATTTAAATTGGACTCAGTAGCATTGGAGCCGTGTACTCTTTTCTGATGAGTCTAAAATTGTGTTACATGGCAATGATGGAAGGAAGAAGGTCTACCGACGTAAGGGAGAGCGTTTCGCACAATGCTGCTTTGAAGAGAGGGTTGCTTATGGCGCTGGCTCATGGACTGTCTGGGGCGGTATATCCGCGAGCAGCAAAACTCAACTTGAGGTTGTTACGGGACCACGGCTGCCAACATTAAATGCTGAAAGGTACATTCGTGAGTGCTTAGAACCTCACGTGATGCCATACGCGGACTATGTGGGCCCAAATTTCCTTTTTATGCATGATAATGCAAGAGCCCATACGGCCGGCATCGTCAGGGAATATCTTCGGGATCTGAACATCACAGTTATGGACTGGCCAGCAAGAAGCCCAGACATGAACCCCATTGAGCACATGTGGGACGAGCTAAAAAGACGTGTTAGGGCTCGTCAGCCAGTTGCCCAGACGATGCAGGAGTTGAAAACTGCCATAGAAGAGGAATGGGGGAGGATCCCTCAAAATTTCATAGAGCGGTTGATAAACTCTATGCCTAATCGTATGAGAGCTGTGGTAGATGCCCATGGAGGCAACACGCGTTATTAAATTAAACTTTTAATTGATAAAAAATGTTTTTTATTCAAAAATCAACTGCCTTAATCAAGGCGCATACCAGACTTGTTAGGCGTAGCTCCATGTCGTGTGGTATTCTGAATTCAAATTTAAAACAATATGATCGAAAAAGATGGTAAAATGTATCAGGTTTAAAACTGCATCAATAGTTTTTGTTCAATCTAGCAATCATATTTCGGTAGGGGCCATCGAAACATAAACTCTAAGGTGGGCCAATAGATGTGTCCAGAAGTGTACCTGTATCCAGGGCTGAAGCTGTATCGAAATGGTAAAAAAGTTATTTTACGATACAGTTGTCCATAGAAGAGCTTTATCGAAAAATAACTTTTTAAATTTATTTTGATGTCTTGTGCGTAAAGACTGTCATTAAGATACTGTGTTTAGTTTTTTAATGTGTAAACTTCAGTATGAGATTAGATAAAGTAACTTTTTAAATTTATTTTGATGTCTTGTGCGTAAAGACTGTCATTAAGATACTGTGTTTAGTTTTTTAATGTGTAAACTTCAGTATGAGATTAGATAAAGTAACTTTTTAAATTTATTTTGATGGCTTGTGCGTAAAAGACTGACATTATGATTCTGTGTTTAGTTAATCCCTAAATTTCAGTATGAGAGTAGATAAAAGTTATTTAACATATTCGTACATACACAGAATTGGACTCTTATTGTTATGCCTCAAGTAGCTAACACAAACTATTAACTAATACTGAATTTGTGTTGTTTTTTTTTTTTATTTATTTTTTTTATACTACGTCGGGTGGCAGACAAGCATACGGCCCGCCTGATGTGAAGCGGTTACCGTAGCCATATTAACGCTTGCAACATAAAATATTGCTCGCGCGCCGCCACCCCCGCTGCCAACGCAGCATCTCCTTCCTTTTTTCTGGTGACCCCACTCACTCGCAGGAACACAACAACCCTCAAGAGATTGTTATTTGGCTGCGGTATTCTGTGGAGTGGAGGTACATTCCCCAGTCGAGTAGCTTACAATTACGCTCCCTACCTCTCTTTTCGCCAGAGCTTCGTTTGTCAGTCAGCAGGGTGCACCACGTGCAGGTGAAGTTGGCTTTGGTTCAAAGATCTTGATGAACCACTTACACCCCAAAAATGTTGTTGGCAACCATACCTTATTACATTCCTCGCAAAAATACTTGGATTTATTGACATGCACGTATCGGTAGTGGTTCATCATGTATGTCTTCCTACTGTAAACGTTATCGCATTCCGGACATGGCACTTTTTGTTTGACTCTGAAAAGAATTACCAAGCAAATAAAAAAAAAACTGGCCAAGTGCGAGTCGGACTGTTGAAGATTCGCCGAGACGACCGCAGCAGCTGGGGCAGAGATAAAGCAGCCACGCAGTCGCATGCAACTACTAACGGTAGTGGATGGGTGCCGGCCGATAGTAGTTTGCATGAACTAATTGGTGGCGGTAGCACGCAAAGTTGTGTAGACCAAATTGCCCAACTATCAATTTGTCAGCTTTCTCTGTCTACGATTTATTCCGTCGAAGCTCGAAGCGCTGTACTAACGCTACAGCGTCACCCACTATGGGACCGCGGCACGCTAAAGGTTAAAACAACTTACTTTAGAATAGAATAATTTTATTTGTTAAATATAGCTGGTATATATACCAGCTATATTATATATCCCAGGCATACAAATATTTAAAATTTCCTTATAAATTAAATCAAATCAAAATATCTATATTCCTTGGACTTTATAAAGCACTTCGGGGTGTAAGAAGCTCATCAACATCTTCCGAGCTAAAGCCAACCTCACCTGCACGTGGTGCACCCTGCCGACCAGCTAACGAGGCTATGGCGAAAGAGAGGTAGGACGCAGCGAAACATCATACTGTGCTCCCCTTTCACTGGTCAAATTGGGAGAGGGGCACAGTGCGGTCGTTCGCTCCAGGCTTGGCCAGCATCCGACTGGGGAAGTGCCTCCACCTGGCAAAAAACCGCAGCCATAATGGCTATGCTGTGTTCCTGCGAGTGAGCTAGGTCACCAGGGCTTTTTTTTAGAGGAGTTGTTATGCTGACGGCGGTGAGACCAGCGGCTGTCGAACCGCCGTTAGCGGTGTAGGCGCGGCGTGTTGGCGCGGCGGTCAGGGAGACCCGGTGAAACGGCTGTCCGCTGGCCGCCCGCAGGTCAGTAGGGTTCCCGAACCCGGGGATCACCTAATCTCCGCCCCGGGAGGCTGAACCGCCAGCCTGTGTAAAGTCCCTGTTGTAGTAGTCGTGCCGGAGGAGGAGACCGGAGTGGACCCGGCTGCTGCAGCAGGGGGGGACCGGGGGCCCTTCCGCCCGCCGCGCTAGCAAACCGCACAACCTGCACTGTACTGCGGGGGTAGACACCGCGCTTTTGTCTCTTTCGCCGTCAGTGAAACAACTCCTCTTATTTATAAACCTCTAACCGCTTTCATATGGCCAGAAAGAAAAAAAAGAAGATCTTTCCAGCGGCGTCCTCATCCACGTTCGACGTGGACTTCTGTAACGTCAGGGGACTTCACTCAAACATAAATGCAGTTCACCAACATCTCGAAACTGCAAAGCCGACCCTACTTTTTTTAACGGAGACGCAAATATCTTGTCCGGCCGATACATCTTATTTATTATACCCCGGGTACAAACTTGAACATTCCTTTGTACGTAGAGCCGGGGTATGTATGTACGTCCGGGATGATATTTGCTGTCGACGTCTTCATGGCCTAGAAGACAGGGACCTGTCAGTGTTGTGGGTACGCGTGGATCAGGGCGGCCGCACCCGGATCTACGCGTGCCTTTACAGGTCTCATAGCGGTGATACGGACACAACTCGATTGATCGAGCACCTGCAATTGGCGACTGACAAAGTTATCGAGAGGTACCCCTCCGCGGAGTTAGTGATTTTGGGAGACTTCAATGCCCACCATGCCGAGTGGCTCAGCTCTCGGTCCACTGACTTCGCGGGGAGGTCTGTACATGATTTTGCTCTGGCCTATGGTTTCTCACAGCTGGTTCATTCTCCAACGAGAATACCAGATATTGAGGACCATACTAGCTCTCTACTGGACCTTCTGCTGACCACACACCCGGATGGGTATACAGTCTCGGTGGATGCGCCACTTGGTTCATCGGACCACTGTCTCATCCGGACACAAGTGCCATGCGCTAGCCCTGTCACACCCCGGTCTACCGGTTGGCGTCGCATGTGGCACTATAAGTCAGCAGACTGGGATGGATTGCGTGAATTTTATGCATCGTACCCGTGGAGGCAGCTCTGTTTCGAGTCGGAACATGTGGACATCTGTGCATCTGCTGTAGCTGAAGCCATTTTAGCTGGGATGGAATTATTTATTCCAAACCGGCGGGTAGCTACTTCAGGTGCTAAGAAGCGGCCGTGGTTTAATCGGTCTTGTAGGGAAGCTAAACTCCGCAAGCAAGCTGCATACGAGGCTTGGACCACGGCACGTATTAATGGAGCTCATAATGTTTCTGACTTGAAACGCGAGTTTAATGCTGCCTCGAGGTTCTGTAAGAGAGTAATTGCCAGGGCTAAGTTCGAGTTCATCGGCAGGATTGGTGAGCGCCTAGCTAAGCACCCATCTGGGAGCCGTGCGTTTTGGTCGCTCGCTAAGGCTGCCGAGGGAAATTTTTGTCAGTCGTCCTTTCCACCACTTCGAAAACCGGATGGTAGTCTGGCCCACAGTGCTAAAGAGAAAGCCGATCTGTTGGGGAATCTCTTTGCCTCAAACTCAACTTTGAACGACGGGGGCGCCGCACCGCCCTCCATCCCGCGGTGTGGTGATTTCATGCCAGAAATCTCATTTTCTCAACGAGATGTTCGGCGGGCATTATTATCCCTCGACGTTCACAAGTCGAGCGGGCCAGATGGCATTCCGGCAGTGGTGCTAAAGCTGTGTGCTCCTGAGTTGTGTCCTGTACTTACGCGCCTTTTCGCGCTCTCTTATTCCACCAGGCAAGTTCCATCATCGTGGAAGACTGCGAACGTGCACCCTGTGCCCAAAAAGGGTGACAGATCAGACCCATCGAATTACAGGCCTATCGCTGTTACCTCCCTTCTCTCCAAGGTAATGGAGCGCGTCATTAACAATCGGCTCCTGAAATACCTAGAGGATCACGATTTAATCAGCGACCATCAATACGGCTTCCGTCATGGTCGCTCGACTGGTGATCTTCTAGTGTATCTTACACACCGCTGGGCTTCAGCCGTGGAGAGTCAAGGTGAGGCATTGGCTGTTAGTCTAGATATGGCGAAGGCGTTCGATCGGGTCTGGCACCGTAGTCTTCTTTCGAAGTTGCCTGTATACGGTCTACCAGAGGGTTTATGCGAATGGGTCGCTAGCTTCTTGTCCAGCAGAAGCATTAGAGCCGTTGTTGATGGCAGTTGCTCCGATAGCATGGACATTAATGCTGGCGTCCCGCAAGGCTCTGTATTGTCCCCGACGCTGTTTTTGCTGCATATCAATGATATGTTATCTATTGACAGCATTCATTGCTATGCGGATGACAGCACTGGGGACACATTTTATACGGGCCGCGCTAATATTCCCCGCTCTCTGGTGGAGGAGAGCCGCGAACGACTCGTGTCGGAAATCGAGAGCACACTAAGTAAAGTGTCCGATTGGGGGCAACAGAACTTAGTGCGATTCAACCCCTCTAAGACACAAGTCTGCGCGTTCACCGCTAAGAAAACCCCTTTTGCTGTGGTTCCTCAATTCCAAAACACACCCCTTACCATCGCCAAAAACATTGGGATTCTTGGAGTTGAAATCTCCAGCGACGTCCAGTTTCGTTGTCACCTGGAGGGGAAGGTCAAGCTGGCGTCGAAGAAACTAGGTGTGCTCAATAGGGCCAAGCAGTACTTCAATCCGCGGCAAAGGCTTCTGCTCTACAAAGCTCAAGTACGGCCGCATATGGAGTACTGTTGCCATCTGTGGGCGGGAGCGCCTAGATACCAGCTTGCACCTTGTGACTCGATTCAGAGGCGTGCTGTGAGGATTGTTGACGATCCCAAACTGACAGACGGTTTAGAACCCTTAAGTCTGAGGAGAGATTTTGCGTCCCTTTGTGTGTTCTACCGTCTGTACAATGGGGTGTGTTCAGAGGAGTTGTTTGACATGATGCCCACGGCCTCCTTCTACAGTCGCACCGCTCGCCATCGACAGGGAATTCATCCTCACACATTGGAGCCTAAGTGGTCGCGTACCGTGCGGTTCCAGAGAAGTTTTCTCCCGCGTACGGTCAAGCTGTGGAATGAACTGCCTGTCGAGGTTTTCTCAGGAGACTACAGCATGGGGTTCTTCAAAAAGGGCGTGAAGAGGTTTTTACAGGGTCGGCAACGCGCGTGTGATACCCCTGGTGTTACAGGCGTTCATAGGCTACGGTAACTGCTTTCCATCAGCGGGCCGTATGCTTGTTTGCCACTTTAGTGGTATAAAAAAAAAAAAAAAAAAAAAAAAAACTTAGAAACGTCATACAAATTAAATATAAGAACATGTATAAATCATTACTACTCTAAATCCGCAGAGCTTAGATTCACTTTCATCACACTATCTTGAATGTGAAAGTGAATTTAAGTGCCAGTTCCGGCGACGGGGCTCCTTGAGAAGTACTGGCAAGAAACTCAAGGCTATAATGTCAATCAATACCATGTCATGTTTCATTAGAGTCACTTACACAACATTACACTATACATCATCATCATCATAAGGTATTGTTTATATCTGACAATCGTCAGATCACGAAAAAAATACTGCTGTTTTGTACAAAAAGTTGTTTTCTTTAGTGTACCAAAATCGCACCCAAGAGGGAATGTACCAATTATGTAACACTAGCGACCCACCCCCGCTTTGCACGGGTGCAATGCTGATACTAAATGTACTACAGAAGGTCTTTGCGCTTTGTCCTATCCAGTCCTTCCCTAGTTATAGGCACACGCCGCCGGCTCCGCGGCCGGTACCGCCACAGCCGTTATGTCCCAGCATTTTAAATGTGTAATATCTTCGAAACTATTCATTTAAATTACATGCTGTGAAGGGCCATATTGATCTATATTAAATGCGCAATGTATTTAAGGTACTTAATTGGATAAGGATTAATTCTGTATTGCTTAAAATCGCTTCGTAAATAAGGCATTATTTCTTGTAAAAAGCAAAGGATAAAATAACGGTTATTGTGTGTTACCACTAAGAGATAGACATATACCATCGCGAACTTTTTTGTAGACCATTTTAAGGTGAACAATACTGTACTACATTATTTTGATCTATCTCGTTGGGTTCAGCCAGCGTTTGCAATGAAAGAGCAAAAAAATGTGTTTACTTACGACATCACATTAGAAACCTCTAAATTATCAGTGTTTTTCTACTATGTTATGCATATATTATACATATAAACTTTCCAGTTGAATCACTCTATCTATTAAAAAAAACCGCATCATAATCCGTTGCGTAGTTTCAAAGATTTAAGCATACAAAGGGACATAGGGACAGAGAAAGCGACTTTGTTTTATACTATGTAGTGATGTACAATAGGATCTAAATTGGGTATGTGACAAATTGCGAGTGTGACCAACTGCGTATGTGACGACGTGCGTCTGTGACGAACTGCGTAGGTGGCAAACTGCGTGTGTGACGAATGGCGTTTATGACGAACAGCGTTTATGACGGATCCCGTTTATGGCGAACAGCGTAAATGTGACAATTCGTAAGTGACGAAATGCGTTTGTGACGACCAGCGTGTAATCCCTTAAATTCACTTTCACATTCAAGATAGTGTGATGAAAGTGAATCTAAGCTCTGCGGATTTAGAGTAGTAATGATTTATACATGTTTTTATATTTAATTTGTATGACGTTTCTAAGTGCTTTATAAAGTCCAAGGAATAAAGATATTTTGATTTTGTTTTTTTTTTTTTTACTTACGTTTTAGTTATCCTCTCCTGCGCATGCGCAACGCTAGAGTTCACGTGCCGCTGATACAAATCCTTGTTGTCGAACTGTTTGTCACACAAAACACAGTATGAATTCTCATCTCTCACTACGGTGTGGAAGACCCTTCGATGTATCCGCAGTTGACGGTGATTTTTGAATATTTTTGAACATAAGTTGCATATCAAATCACTCTCATGGGTTCTAAAAGAAAACAAAGGAAATTAACAAGCTTATTAATCTATACTAATATTATAAAGCTGAAGAGTTTGTTTGTTTGAATCTCAGGAACTACTGGTTCAAATTGAAAAAATATTTTAGTGTTAGATAGCCTATATTACAAGGAAGGCTATATACCATCACACTACCACCAATAGGAGCGGAACACCAATGAAAGATGGGAAAAAATATTCTTTTTGAGGGCTTACGTTGCGTGCGCTGTGTAAACGATTGAAGATATGTACGCAGAAATCATGTATGATGGAATAGGCTTGTATCCCATTTTTTTTTTCGATTTGTTATTTAAAGACGTCACAATAATATAAATATAGGTGAAATAATTACTTCGATTGCATAAAAACTTCTCGAGATATGATAACTTGAAGATCACAATTTTTTGGACTATCCCGAAAACGCTCCATACAAAAGGCCACCACGTTATGACGTCACACCGTGCTATTTTATATGCATTAAATCAGAAATTTGTACGACAGCTATGTTAAATATTGCGTTTATGTAGCCAGTGCCGTAACAAAAGTTATAGTATTTTTTATTGTTTCTACAATGGTAATATTTATTTTTTATAATTTCATACCATTAAAATGGACTTTCCCACCAAATTTTGACCGAACATAAAACACGTCGTACATAAGTTATAAAAATTTTAAGATCGCAGATCGTTCTAGTTTTATGTATTTTACGTTACTGATAGAGAGTTTTTATAATTTTGTGACATGGGCAACAAGCCTATTGTTCCTCTTTTAAAGGTCTAAAAAAAGTCCGCGATAGCATATGTCTATCTTTTAAGATTGACTCATTATAACCTTTTTTTGTGGTAATCAAATTTGTTTGCAATTAATGAATTATTTGCAAACAAATTTGAAAGCAGGTACAAAATTTGTAGGTACCTACATAAATTATTTACCATAAGTTTTTTTTTCTTAATTATACGGTTATGTTAAGTACTTGATTTCCTATGGTCTTACCACGGTAACTGATTTTCACGCGGACGAAGTCGCGGGCAACAGCTAGTTATAAATATTTTGAAAAATGGAAAAATAGGTGGGATTTAAATTCACAAACTCTCGATGACTTAATAGGTTGATGACGCCACACTGTGACTCACGCAGTAGAATATAAGATGCAAAAATTCGTCACCAACATCCTGGTAGCTCAGTTGGAAGAGCACTCGACCGGTCATCGAGAGGTCGTGGGTTCATATCCCACTGTAGTATGTATAGCACAATGACTAATTTGTATGTTTTACCGTAACTTAATGGTTTACTGCGACATAGACGCATATTGCTTGGTCAGCGACAACCCAGTAGTATAAATAGCATTAAGACATTAGAATAAAGGCTCTATTCTTATTCAACAACAAGTGTGTATATCATTGGTGCTCTTCGGAGCACCACCCTTCACCAACAACCCTTACGTCACGTTATTACACCACCTAGGCAGGTGAATTTTTCCATTTTTCAAAATATTTTCTGGCAAGTTGGCCAAGACAACTATTTAAATAATAATGCTTCACATTTTTTTTTTTGAAAAATGGAAAAATTCTTTCCCCACCTAAGGGGACAGGTGAATTTTTCCATTAAAAAAAATACTGATGGAAAGCAGTTACCGTAGCCATGTTATCGCTCATTCGCCGCACAACACAGCATCTCCTTCCTTTCTGGTGACCTCACTCACTCACAGAAACACAATAACCCTCAAGGGTATTATTATTTGGCTGTAGACTTGGGAAATACCGAGTCAAGCTCGGTGGTCGAATGGTTAGCAATGGCCACTTTGACTCCGAGGTCGCGGGTTCGATTCCCGCACAAGACAAACATTTGTGTGCATGAACATGTCTGTTTGTCTTGGTCTGGGCGTTTTCTATGTATCATAAGTATGTATTTACAAAAAAAAATGTATTTAAGTACATTTATCAGTTGTCTAGTACCCATAATACACGTTTTTCGCTTCATTTGGGACTAGATGGCGCTGTGTCTTTAAAAAAAATATTCAATAACCGTGACTGTCGTTCCAGTTACAAAAAAATAACAGTGAAAAGTCACTGTGACTATTAGGTGAATAAACTATTTAAAATAAAATAAAATGTTGGGGTGTAAGTGGTTCCTCAACATCTATGAACCGCTGACTAACAAACGAAGCTCTGGCGAAAAGAGAGGTAGGGAGCGTAATTGTAAGCTACCCGACTGGAGAATGTACCTCCACCTCACAGAATACCGCAGCCAAATAACAATTCCCTTGAGGGTTGTTGTGTTCCTGCGAGTGAGTGAGGTCACCAGAAAAGAAGGAGATGCTGCGTTGGCAGCGGGGGTGGCAGCGCGCGAGCGATATTTTATTTTGCAAGCGTTAATATGGCTACGGTAACCGCTTCACATCAGGCGGGCCGTATGCTTGTCTGCCACCCGACGTAGTATATAAAATAATAATAATAATAAGAATTTAAATATAAATGTGAGCACTTTACCTCATATGGTTCTCGAGTGAGCGTTTCGCCTTACACTTCCGGCCGCAATGGTCGCATATGAATTGTTCATGCAATAATTTATAGTGCTTCCGGTACAGACGCAATGTACTGAAAAAAAAAATGGTTGTCTGTAAAGTCTGTTTACGGGCGATAATTTTACGTGATAACGTCATAAGAAAACATCGGCCGATGGAGTGGAAGAGAGATAGATGCATCAAAAGCCGAACGCTTAGGCCGATCGTGCCTCTCTATCGCTTGTTCCGCGCTCTCGCTTGGACGCTCGGCTCAGGCGGAACGTGACAATGAGTCATGCTTTTTCGTGCGTGCGGTGATCATCGACTTATAAGACGGTATCGCGTTAAAAAAACTTCTAAAATATATTAGGTAATTGCTTAACGGCTTTTGAAGTCAGAAGTCCAATTCTCAAAATGTCCAACGGTGTTAAATACATACATATTCCGGTACAAATGAGGGTGTAAGTCGTTCATCAAGATCTTTGAACCAAAGCCAACTTCACCTGCACGTGGTGCACCCTGCTGACTGACGAACGAAGCTCTGGCGAAAAGAGAGGTAGGGAGCGTAATTGTAAGCTACCCGACTGGGGAATGTACCTCCACCTCACAGAATACCGCAGCCAAATAACAATTCCCTTGAGGGTTGTTGTGTTCCTGCGAGTGAGTGAGGTCACCAGAACGAAAGGAAGGAGATGCTGCGTTGGCAGCGGGGGTGGCGGCGCGCGAGCAATATTTTATGTTGCGAGCGCTAATATGGCTACGGTAACCGCTTCACATCAGGCGGGCCGTATGCTTGTCGGCCACCCGTCGTAGTATAAAAAAAAAAAAAAAAACTAATTACATATCGTGGTGGCCGTGTGGTTTCCGGCAGACTAGAATAGAATCACTCCGTTTCTTCCCGTGGATGTCGTACAAGGCGAATAAGGGAAATACATTATAATACATCGATGAGGCCTCCCCAATCAAACAACAACAACCAACATCGTTTGGCCAGCGTGGGGAATGTAGACCAAATTCTCCTTCTGTCTGAGATGGACGAGAGGGTCGTGCTCCTGTAGTGGAGACTAAAATGGACCTGATGATGATGATGATGAAATTACACACTGTCATCTTATCCCAAACAAAGAACAGCTTGTACTATGGGTACTAGATGACTAACAAAAAAATAAAAATCAAGTAATATTTAAAAAAAAAAGGAAAAATCATCTCCCCATCTAGGTGGCATTTGAACCGACGACCTATTGATGACCGGTTGAGTGTTCCTCCAACTGAGCTACCGGGAAGGTTTGTGTTGGTGACGAATTTTTGCATTATATATTTTACTGCGTGAGTCAGTGTGGCGCCATCTATCTATGTAGTATTGCACTACTAAACAAAGATTAAAATCAAATTTCACATACTCCCGTATCTGGCATGTGGCAAGGTGTCACGATCTTATTCTAAAAACTGGTCATAATGAGAACAGTACAGTACAGTAGATAGTACAGGTAAAAATTGTAACTTTTTTGCGAGTCAGACATTTTAACAAAATGATACATTTTGACAACTCTTTCTGGGTATCTTGTCACTTATTAAGCGAACCAAACATATTCCAAAAACTGCTCATAATGAAAACTGGATATTTTAAAAACTGTACATTGTTAGTCAAACATTTTAACATATCTGGACATTTTGAGAACTGGACTTTCTGAGCCAGCGGTATCTAGTCCACTATAAATCTATGTCTAACACATACCTAAATTTATAATAGCATAACAAACATTCCACAGACTTCTTATGTCCGTACATATGCCGCTCCATGTCCGCTCGTATGTGACTCGTGTATCCACAGACGGTGCACTTCATCAGATAATAGTGTCCTCTCAAGTGGGCCTGCAGTGCTTGCTTCGTGAGGAATTTACACTTGCAGATGTTGCAAGTATAGGAGCCGGGCTGGGAATGAAGAATTAGGAATATTAATTATTATTTAAATAGTTGTCTTAGCTAACTTGCCAGAATATTATAAATATTTTTCATTTAATAATAATTTAATTAGTTTGGGTTTATCAAAAATAGCCGAATGTCATCTGCAACGATGGACTGGTATGTCTTGTTTAGTAGTGTAATTACTTAATAGGTTGATGACGCCACACTGTGACTCACGCAGTAAAATATAAGATGCAAAAATTCATCACCATGAAACCTTCCTGGTAGCTCAGTTGGAAGAGCACTCGCCGGTCATCGAGAGGTCGTGGGTTCAAATCCCACCTAGGCGGGAGAGGTGAATTTTCCCATTTGCAAAAATAGATATATTAACTTTTTAACTTTAGTGTTTGCATGGTCAACGTGATTGACACGGCGGCATCTACGCAAACTAAGCAAAGATTGTACTGTAGGTACTAGATAACTGTTATTATCTATATAAAAATGAATCTTGCTAAGCGCAAAAAGTTTTTGAAAGTTTTGCATATACTGTACATAATAGGTAGGGGAAAAAGTCTTTACGCATTATAGTATGTATGAACTTCTAATAAAATCTCTTTGGCTATACCATTTGTATCTGGCAGGTTTTGATATCTATAAAAAGTTTAAATTTTAAAAATGATAATTCCAAATTCAAATTAGGTAAATGTGTGATTTTCATTTGTTTTTTTTTTACTGTCAAGATGAGTGAATCTAATGAAGAAATTCGATTCATTTTTAAATTTTACTACAAAAAAGGTAAAAATGCAACGCAAGCTGCGAAAAAAATTTGTGACGTTTATGGACCTAGTGCAGTGTCTGTGAGAGTAGCACAAATTTGGTTTAAGCGTTATCAATCAGGAAATTTTGATGTGAAAGATGCACGTCGCTCTGGTCGCCCTGTTACGGATAAAATGGATGCCATTTTTGAAAAAGTGGAGCAAGATCGGCATATCAGTAGTTACGACGTAGCTGAAGAATTAGGAATTGACCACAAAACAGTTTTGGCGCATTTGAAAAAAGCTGGGTACACTAAAAAGCTCGATATTTGGGTGCCGCACGATCTCACTGAAAGAAACCTAATGAACCGTGTACTCATTTGCGATTCTTTACTACGACGTAATGAAAGCGAACCGTTTTTGAAGAAGCTTATAACTGGTGATGAAAAGTGGATCACGTACGACAAGAACGTGCGAAAAAGGTCGAGGTCAAAGGCCGGTCAGGCTTCACAGACTCTGGCAAGACCCGGGTTAACCCGCAACAAGGTGATGCTGTGTGTATGGTGGGATTGGAAGGGCATTATTCATTATGAGCTGTTACCGCCAGGCAGGACTATCGATTCTGAACTCTACTGTGAACAACTGATGAGATTAAAGCAAAAAGTTGAGAGAAAGCAGCCGAAATTAATTATTGAAGGGGTGTGATTTTTCACCATGATAACGCTAGACCTCACACATCTTTAGCCACTCAGCAAAAATTAAGAGAGTTTGACTGGGAGGTGTTAATGCATCCGCCGTATAGTCCTGACCTTGCACCTTCTGATTTCCACCTGTTTCGGTCTCTTCAGAATTCTTTAGGCAATGTCAGGGTCACATCACGAGAAGACTGCCAAAACCACTTGTCGTGGATTTTTGAACAGAAGTCCCAAAATTTCTATAGTAATGGGATCATGTCTCTACCTACAAAATGGCAAAAAGTTATCGAACAAAATGGCACCTACATACTTTAGTTAAATGTAAATAAACTTTATTAAAAAATGTTTTGAATTTTCATATAAAATACGAAAAGACTTTTTCCCCAACCTAATACATTCCTGAGATTCATTTTCATGTCCCTGGATAAAGTGTAACCCTTCAGTGGGTGAAAATAGATAAAAAAAATATCGAGCAAAAAAATATTAGTTTTTTTTTTATACTACTTGGGGTGGCAGACAAGCATACGTCCCGCCTGATGTGAAGCGGTTACCGTAGCCATATTAACGCTCGCAACATAAAATATCGCTTGCGCGCCGCCACCCCCGCTGCCAATGCAGCATCTACTTCCTTTCTTTCTGGTGACCTCACTCACTCGCAGGAACACAACAACACTCAAGGGAATTGTTATTTGGCTGCGGTATTCTGTGAGGTGGAGGTACATTCCCAAGTAAGCAAGTGATATATTATGTTGCGAGCGTTAATACGGCTACGGTAACCGCTTCACATCAGGCGGGCCGTATGCTTGTCTGCCACCCGACGTAGGATAATAATAAAAAAAAAGATTAAATACCTTGTTATGATATCTTTTATCATGACTTTTCTTCTTCTTCTCCGATTCCCAGCACCAAACGCAACATTCACATTTATACTTAGCGTTTATGTACGTTTTACTATTTCTAACTGCGTCCAAATGTTCTGTTAAATCCACTTGAGAGATTCTCACTCTCTCCACTACATTCTTACTGTCTGAATCTGCAATGAACCGATAGTGTTTCCTTCTGTTCTTTAGTTGTCTCTTTTCTTTTTTTTCTACCTTTATTTCTGAAACTAACAACAATTTCATCATACATGATTTCTGCGTATCTTCAACCGTTAACGCAGCGCACGCAACGTAAGCCCTCAAAAAGAATACTTTTTGGGTGTAAGTGGTTCCTCAACATCTATGAACCAAAGCCAACTTCACCTGCGCGCGGTGCACCCTGCTGACTGACAAACGAAGCTCTGGCGAAAAGAGAGGTAGGGAGCGTAATTGTAAGCTATCCGACTGGGGAATGTACCTCCACCTCACAGAATACCGCAGCCAAATAACAATTCCCCTGAGGGTTGTTGTGTTCCTGCGAGTGAGTGAGGTCACCAGAAAGAAAGGAGATGCTGCGTTCGCAGCATCTCCTTAGAAAGAGAGGTAGGAAGCGTAATTGTAAGCTAGCCGACTGGGGAATGTACCTCCACCTCATAGAATACCGCAGCCAAATAACAATTCCCTTGAGGGTTGTTGTGTTCCTGCGAGTGAGTGAGGTCACCCAGAGAGGAAGGAGATGCTGCGCGCGAGCGATATTTCATGTTGCGCTTGTTAATATGGCTACGGTAACCGCTTCACATCAGGCGGGCCGTATGCTTGTCTGCTACCCGTCGTAGTATAAAAAAAAAAAAAAAACTTTTTTCACATTTTTTATTGGTGCTCCGCTCCTATTGGTGGTAGCATCATATATAGCCTTCCTTCTAATATAGGCTATCTAACACTAAAATGTTTTTTTTAGATAGGACACACATCATCATCATCATCAGGTCCATTCTAGTCTCCACTACAGGAGCACGACCCTCTCTCGTCCGTCCTAGAAGGAAAGAGGATTTGGCCTACACTCCCCACGCTGGCCAGACGGGTTGGGGAGGCCTGATCGATATTTGATAATGTAGTTCCCTTAGTCGCCTTGTACGACATCCACGGGAAGAAACGGAGTGATTCTATTCTAGTCTGCCGGAAACCACACGGCCTACACACACATACAAAGTTAAATTAAAACTAAGCCGAAGTCTAACCCACGGGACCGAAATCGAGGAGTGGAGGGAGTAGATTCGCCGAGTATTTTTTTTTATACTACATCGGGTGGTAGACAAGCATACGGCCCGCCTGATGTGAAGTGGTTACCGTAGCTATATTAACACGCGCAACATGAAATATCGCTCGCGCGCAGCATCTCCTTCCTCTCTGGGTGACCTCACTCACTCGCAGGAACACAACAACCCTCAAGGAAATGGTTATTTGGCTGCGGTATTCTGTGAGGTGGAGGTACATTCCCCAGTCGGGTAGCTTACAATTACGCTTCCTACCTCTCTTCGCCAGAGCTTCGGATGTCAGTCCGCATGGTGCACCGCGTGCAGGTGAAGTTGGCTCCCACAGACCCCAAATGTTTTCCATTGATTTCAATGGAAAATGTATTTGATGATCATACCTCAAGGACATGATTATAGATGCGAAGCAGGTTATTAACGATTTAAACTATGCGATTAAATATGCATTTTTCGTTATTAACGGTTAATTAACCGCATTTTGTGCTTATTACGGTTAAATACCACCGCTAGATGACGCTAGCTCCTTAAAAAGTGTATTGCGAGTTGCGCGATGATGCCAGCTTCAACTTGCGGGAAGGGGGCGGCCGGGGCGGTAGAGGGGGGCGAAGTAGCGCGTGCCCAGCCGACACACAGTGGGCGATATCGCGGCCAGTATAGCGAGACGGAGCGAGTAAGGCAGCCGAAGCGACGTACTTCGTTGAATATTTAAGTAAATAGTGTAGAACTTGACTTGAGGAGTTGACTATAAAAGAAAAGAAAAAAAACTTTACCCTTTTTAGGTGTCGCAGTCGGATAATTAACCGTTAATAACTGCATTTTATCGGTAGTTAACCATAAATTTGGTTAATTAACTGTAGTTAACGGGTTTTTTACAACTATAGACATGATCGATCTCAATTTATACATCCTAAAAAAGTGCACAGCGCCGCTAAAGAAGTTATCACTTAAAAAAAAAAAAAAAACATTTACATGTTTCACAATAATATTTAATTATAAACCTACGTTCTTCAATTTCTTCTTTGACTACAGCTGTGTCTTCCAAATAATCATCGTTACATATATCATCTGCGGATTCCAAGTATTCTTCTATCTCTTGCTTGACATCTATCAACTCTTTAATATCTATTGGCTCTTCGGTTTTAGATTGTGTAATAGTGGAGTCATTGATACTACAGTGTATAATTTCTGTAGTCTTAAATGTTAAGTTTGAAAGTGATTTTGGTGGATCCTGAAAAGTTATTAAGAAAAAAATCAATAGATTTTTTTTTTTTTTTATACTACGTCGGATGGCAGACAAGCATACGGCCCGCCTGATATGAAGCGGTTACCGGAGTCATATTAACGCTGGCAACATAAAATATCGCTCGCGCGCCGCCACCCCCGCTGCCAATGCAGCATCTCCTTCCTTTCTGGTGACCTCACTCACTCGCAGGAACACAACAACCCTCAAGGGAATTGTTATTTGGCTGCGGTATTCTGTGAGGTGGAGGTACATTCCTCAGTCAGGTAGCTTACAATTACGCTCCCAAACCTCTCTTTTCGCCAGAGCTTCGTTTGTCAGTCAGCAGGGTGCACCGCGTGCAGGTGAAGATGGCATTGGTTCAAAGATGTTAATGAACCACTTACACCCCCATAATTAGACGACAAGGATCTAAAATTATCAAAAATATTTATCAGTATCGTAAAATATATAGAACTAGAGCTACTGCTGTTATACTAACTATCTGCGATCTTCAAGTTTTAATAACTTATGACCGATGTGTATTATGGTCGATCAAACTTTGGTGTTGTTCCTACGAGTGAGGTCACTAGAAGGGAAGGAGATGCTGCGATGGCAGCGGGGGTGGCGTGGCGCGAGCGATATTTTATGTTGCGAGCGTTAATATGGCTACGGTAACCGCTTCACATCAGGTGGGTCGTATGCTTGTCTGCCACCCGACGTAGTATAAAAAAAATGTTTTCGCCATAAGTTTCTTTTTATCTATATGACCTACAAAGTCTGTTAGCTCTGACACTGCTTGTGCTGTGGATTTACCTGCTTAAAAACCATAATGGCAACCCATTATGGTTGTTAAGCAGGCTTTTTTTTTAACATTTATTTTATTATCATTTTTAGAAAAACAATTCTTTTTTTGTTTTTCTAAAAATGATAATAAAATAAATGGTAAAAAAAACCGGCCAAGTGCGAGGCGGACTCACGCACGAAGGGTTCCGTACCATTATCTATAAAAATGCCAAAAAAATCACGTTCGTTGTATGGAGCTCCCCCCTAAATATTTCTTTTATTTTTATTTAATTATTTATTTTTAAAGTGAATATAACTATATATTATGTGAGTACTTCAAGCGTCTACCTATTACCGTTATCAATTGCGAGCAAAAACGAGCAAAAAAAATCACGTTTGTTGGACGGACGGACGTCCGACAGCGGAGCCTTAGTAATAGGGTTCCTTTATACACTTTGGGTACGGAACCCTAAAAAAGGTACAAACGAAGCCTGTACATAGTATGTGTAATCAGTGCATTAATAAGATTAGAAAGGTTTGGAAATGGATAAAAGGTTGCAGGATACGAAAAGGTTTGAAATAAACAATATACATACTTGTTCATCTACATTGTAGAGACGTAAGATCCTCTGAGCATTGTCTACTTGATGCTGGAATTTTCTCCACCGTCTCAGCAGTGCCGTACACTCCCAACATAACAGGACTTGTGAGTGACACTAGAAATATTAGTCGTTAAATTAATAACAATCTTGATGTCCTCCTTGCATGTATGAGTCTATCGAACACACAAGTTAAGCAACGTCGATCGTAGTCTGTTCATGGATGGGTTATCTCAAGTTCCTTAATGCTTTGTTAGTTGCATGTTAAGCTCGGCTGTTGTCATCAGGTGACAATCGTTGTTGTTGTAAATCTTTATTGTACAAAAGGATTACAATCAGATTATAAAAATAGGATAGTTACATGTACAATGGCGGACTTATCCCACATGGGATTTCTTCCAGCCAACTATTTAATATACAAAAGGAAAAACATATGTAACATGGCGAACTTAGGTATAACACAATCACACGGTAACAATAATATTTAACAAAAAATTATTTTAATTAATTTATATAAAACTAATTTTAATATATATATAATATATAATATAAATAAAACTAATTTTAAGAAAAAAAAACAGAATTTAAGAAAATATATGCTACATTTTAATTTTTTTTTATATTTTGTTTGTTGACATTTTTTTATCTATTTTCACCTTCTTTTACAATTACACTTTATTTTTTTTTTCCATGACTATATTTTTAGGATTAAAAACTCATACCCCTTATTTTGCATGTAATTGGTATGTGTACTACCACTCACTCATGACTAGTGTTCCCGGGGCCTATAGGCTTTTAGCCTTTTTTTTAGGCTAGCCTATTAATTTAGACTCTAAATTTTAGAGGCTTCAAAATTCAAAATATCTTTATTCCTTGGACTTTATAAAGCACTTAGAAACGTCATACAAATTAAATATAAGAATATGTATAAATCATTTTCTACTCTAAATCCGCAGAGCTTAGATTCACTTTCATCACACTATCTTGAATGTGAAAGTGAATTTAAGGGCTATGAAGCTTTACGGGCTAAAAGCCTATAACGCCCTTTAGCCCTTTAGGCCAGGCCTATTTAGACTACTTCGCTGTAGGTTTTTATAAGCCTGTCAAAAGCCTGACCTAAACTAACAACAAAAAAGTCTAGCCCTCTAAAATGGCTACGGAGGCTATGAAGCTTCTAGTCGTCTAGGCTATAGCTTCTATCAAGATTTTTAACTTTTGACAGGTGATTCAATCTACTACTGGTAAACTTAGAAAATACTATTACAGAACTTTTATATGGTTTTTATTTTATTTTATTTTATTCGGAAGACCAACAGCTGAACTTATCATAATACAATTTTACAGTAGCAATTTCAGAGCCAATTACAGGTCCTCACATATGGCACTATGTTAGCTTATTAGTGATGTGAACAATAAATTAGAACATTAGAACTTATTAGGAATTAAATTCTGTATAAATAATATCTAATACAATATTTAAACCAACGAATTATAGTAAAAATGATACAAAATCATTGCTACTTCTACGATTCTATTATATATATACATATATTGATTTGGAGCCATTAGCATTGCTAACCTAGTACAAACTTAGCATTGTCTCATACAACAATCGCTTCGCCTTTGTAACACTTGTGTTAAATAAATAAATAAATAATTATTTATGCATTTGTTATGATATAGGGACTGTGTATAAAAGCATGCATTAACACATTACATAAACGTTTACCAAGATACTTTAAGTATTTATTAATTGACCAATTAATTTTACAATTAATGAAATAATCTTTATTTTTATATTCCATGAATGCTCTATACAGGGACATGGTTGATTGCAACTGCTCCCACAGTCTTTCTGTCTATTCATTGTCCAATTCCGTTAACATTTTCGTGGCTAAATTGATTTGGCACTATATAATTAACTATTAATTTCATTCTCTTTTATTTAATATATAATAATTGTTTAATTAATTAATATGATGGCCTACGCAGGGCTGTCACAAAAAAGGGTTACAGCCTTAATATAAGTTTATGACTTGAAAAAAGCCTACAGTTGCAAAAAAGGCCTAAAGGCTTTTTAGATTCATAGGCTTTTTTCTAACGCAGAGGCTTTCAAAGCCCTGCTTTATTAGCATAGCCTTAAAAAAGACTTAATAGGTTTAAATTTAGGGCTAAAAGCCTATAGGCCCCGGGAACACTACTCATGACCTATAAAATATGACCTCTTACCATAGGGATGGTACATAGAGTGACACAAAGACATAAAATGGAGACTATAAAGAACCAAAGTAGTTTATATTGATTACCATGCCACTAAATGAAAATAGGAGTGGGACAGACGTCACAGTTAAAACGGAACAGAGGCCCACCACACATTCCCACCACAGTGTCTTCTGTGTAGCCAGGATTAACAGCGGCGACCTCC
The DNA here is from genome assembly GCA_937001555.2 of Hypsopygia costalis. Classification (NCBI taxonomy): domain Eukaryota; kingdom Metazoa; phylum Arthropoda; class Insecta; order Lepidoptera; family Pyralidae; genus Hypsopygia; species Hypsopygia costalis. The sequence continues at coordinate 7,201,932 of OW443355.2, forward strand.
AAAAAGACAATGAACAGTGAAGTCCATTGCAGTCCCAGGTAAAACTCTCTCACACAATCACAAGCCGAACGCTAAGCCGATCGTGCCTCTCTATCGCTTGTACCGCGTTCTCGCTTGCACGCTCGGCTCAGCCTGAACGTGACAATGAGTCATGCTTTTTCGTGCGTGCAGCCGGCGGTCATCTATTTATAAAACGTTATCACGTCAAAAAATACAGTTATTTAATTGAGCTTTAATCAGCATTTCAATTTATTATAAGTATGAATGATATTATGATGCCGTAAGCGTCTATAATTATATTGTTTTTATTACAATTTTAGGATAACTTACGATATTGCGACAAATAACTTGGAATATGTCTGCATTTTCCTTCAACGGTGATAAAATTCTGTCGGAGCTCAAGCAACCACTACATAACGACAATTTGTAAGGAACTGAATTTTCAGACTTTATTTTAGCCATTTTTTTCCGAAACATTACGAAAAAATAAACTTTAAATAGTAATTGTTTAATATTTAGAGAATGGATAATGGATTCTTTCTGACAATTTCTCTGTTATGATTTTTGACATTTTAGTTTTTTTCTTCTTTTCTTTCTTTTGGCAATCATTCTTCAGTCAAATATTATTTTTGTCGAAGTTAATAAGTATAATTTCATTGTCCTGGCTTCAGCGATATGCCGAAACCATAGAGTAAATAAATTATTTCTCTAGTTCCTGGCCGAAACATATAGCCAGGAATCCTAGTTCTTAAATAACTTCAAAATCGATCGATGATCCAAGAGTCGTATAACAGCAGTAAAATTGCACATTTTACTGCTGTTATACGACTCTTGGATCATCTCAACAGCTGCGCGTTAAACACTTGTAGTCCAAAATTCTACTAATTTTATGCACTCTATGGAGCTTGCTGGAAATTTTCGTTTCGAAATATTCTAAAACATAAGGACAAATAGGAAGCATTTCGGAACAGACATTCTTATTACCCCGCCGCCACACTATGCTCCTCGCGCTGCTCATCGCCTTGCTCCTCGCGCTGCCGCGATGTTTCCCTCACTGCCCACACACTGCTCTACTCGCGCAATTATTCGCGACGCTCCGCACTTGGACATTCGCCTTTGCTATACAATGGACGTTGAAGCTGTGGCAGCGTCCGCGATATGCATTTTTATTATAGCGAAACGAAGCTTTTTTTTATGGACTAACGGTCTTAAAAGATGCCATTAAACATTTCTTTTTTACTACCAGCTCTTATAGGGAAATGTTCATGACAGACATGATTTTAAAAAATAATTTAAAAAATATGACGCGTGTTACGCGCCCGAGCGCTCGATGCGGAATGCGTCTGAGGCGATTGTGTAGCCGGCCACTCGCGCTAACATTGCCGGACCTTTGACTCGCGCCCAAAAAACCGACAAAACAGGGAATGATGGGCAAGGCGAGGAGCAAGACGAGCGGCATGACGAGTAACGTGGCCACACTAAGTTCCTGCCTACTTCCCTCGCTACTTCCCTCGCCACTCGACGAGTGTATGGCAGGGCTATTAAACTTCGTCCTTCGGCTAAAATGAAGTTTATGCAGTAAACATCATCTAATCACAGTATATAAATTATAAGTAATAGTACTAACTGAAATAAAGTCTATACAGAAAAACGATTCAGTAGACGTGTTTCGGCTGAATTGAAAACTAAAATAAAGCCCTAGAGAAGTCGGCTAGGAAATATTATAGACTACGGCTGAAGTGAAATCTAAATAGTTGCACCTATGCAGTGAGTTTTTGGCGAAATTCAAATCTACAATAAATATCAATGAACTGGGCGACCTTAGACTTCTGAACGTCCTTCGATTTAAATCAGCGTTTCCTAACCTTTTTCGGGCCGTGGCGCGGACCCCTAGAAAATCAAGCACAATTTCAAGGAGCCCATTAATAGAAACCAAAGGAATAAATTTAGGACAATTTATTGTAGCACTGATATAAAATATTATAAACGTAAATAAGTAATAGTGTATAATGTGAATGTTGCTTATGAGCCGTATTACATTTGCACGCTGACGAGCTCTCGCGCAGTACTAAACCCGCGAAGGCTGCCGGTGCATCGTTTTTTTGTAGTAATTTTGAAGTTATATTTATCGTTTTTATTGAAATAAGATAATAAATTCATGCTACAAAGTTTATTCATCATGAAGTAACAATTATATAAGTAATATTATTCTCGTATAAATTTTGCTCAAATGAATGTCTGCGGAAGGTTGGTGCTGCTTTTTTGCAAGTCTTGCTGGCATTATTTATTAATTCAAATATGTATTCCTAATCAGAAGAGCTTTCACTCGGACTCGGAACTCATTTAAATCTATGACACGTACATACTTTTACGTATTTCTTGACAACAAAGGATCTGCAGGATGTACTATGGATAATCTGTCGCTCCTAATCACTGATATACATACATCATTTGCTAAGAAAGAGTCTACAATGGCGGCTTTCCTAGATGTAGATTCAGCGTATGACAGTGTATGTCTCTCCTTTCTAAGACATAAGTTAATTACAATGGGAATTCCGGAAAAGTATATAACGTATATTTTTAACAGTTTTTCTGGTCGAATAGTATCGTTGCGTCTTGATGGTATATTAATGCATTCCAGAACCCTATATAAAGGACTGCCTCAAGGCTCTGTTCTCAGTCCTTTACTATTTAACTTGTATACTTCAGACCTAGATAAATCTATTCCACCATCTTGCCAAATTAGACAGTATGCGGATGACATTATCTTATATGCATCCCATAGAAACCCTATGTCTTTTGCCAGTCAAATTTCTACCGCCCTTGGTTTTCTCTCGGTTTGGTTAACTAATAATGATCTTCAGCTATCTCCACATAAAAGCTCCATTGTTCTATTTACAAAAAAGAGACTTATCCCCCGAATTGATGTATTGTATAATAATGTTAGAATTCCAGTAAAAAGCAATATTAAATTTCTAGGCTTACTTTTAGACTCTAAATTGACTGGTATTCCACATGTTGATTATGTTGTGGCAAAATGTGAAAAAAATCTCAACATATTAAAATGTTTGGCTGGGGTATGGTGGGGTGCACACCCTTATTGTCTTAAATTAGTTTATAATGCCATTATACGGAGTATTTTAGATTATGGGTCCTTTTTATTAGAACCAGCTCATTATGGCGTCCTAAAAAAGCTTGACATAATTCAGCATAAGGCATTAAGAATTATAACAGGGGCTATGAAATCCACCCCGATCAATGCATTACAGGTTGAAAGCCTGGATCCTCCCTTATGTCTCAGAAGACAGTTTCTATCAGATAGGTTTTTATTGTATCGTTGGCAATTTTCATACCATGATCTATTTCCAAAACTTGACTATCTATCTAAAATGTATTCATTCGCGTCATGGTTAGATTATGATATACCATGTCTCATCAAAAGTTACCGCAAAATTAAACAATTAAAGTACCCCACCTTTCATTCAGAGAATTTACCCCTATTTATGTATGACCTTGCAGTGGTATTATATGTTCCAAGACTAATCCGTAATTTTGGAATCGAGAGAGGTGATCAGTATGCCTCTGCTCAATTTAATCATATTTTTGGACAGAGTTGGACTGGTTGGCACTCTATTTATGTTGATGCATCCAAAATGGATAGATTAGGCTCTACTGGTGTAGGTGTTTATCATCTAAATTATAATATAGTCCAAAAAATTAAATGCCCTCCAGAAACAACTGTATACACTGGGGAATGTAGAGGTATCCTAGAAGCTATTAAGTACGTAATATTGTGCAAATTAAAGAAAACCATAATATTTACGGATTCCCTTAGTGCTCTGTATTCAATTGAATCTAATCCCTTCAGGTTAAAAGATTCTAATTTAATATTTGAGATAAAGAAATTTTCGCTTATTTGCTTACAACGACATTTAGAAGTAGCTATAGCATGGGTCCCCAGCCACTGTGGCATAACAGGAAATGAAAAAGCGGACTCTCTAGCAAAGCAGGCTGTGGTGTGTGGAGACAAACTTCCATTTCAGAATTACTGTTCAGATTTACTTTTACTTCCTAAACAGAACTTACTAAAATCCTGGGCCAATATCTGGAAATCGAGCTCAAGGGTGACGGGGCGGCGTTACTCTACAATTCAACCTTTGATTCCATCTAAACCCTGGTTCCATAAAATTGTCACATCTAGGCGGACTACCACAACAATATGTCGCATTCGTTTTGGTCACTGTTGTATCGCTACACATTTGAGACGTCTAAGAATCCTTGACTCCTCCATCTGTGAGTGTGGACTTGAAGAAGAGAATATCAACCATATCTTCTTTGCTTGTAACAAATATGATCGCCATGCTTTTATAAATTCCCTCATTGAATATAAACATTCATTTCCGACTAGTATTGAATGTATAATATCATCTTTAAATCCATTCTATGTAAATATAATTTCAGAGTTCATTTCTGTAAATAACATTAAAATCTAAAACTAGCAATAGATGATGGTAATATCATAGTATAGAGTATTCTCATCCAAGTAAGTAACAAGTTAAGTTGGTAAGTAGTTTTGTTTTGGTTTCAGGTCTGATGTTACGCATCTTCCAAATTCTAAAATTCTATATTGGTTATTCTAATTTTCACTTGACGTTGGCAAAGTAACATATTGCCTTATGGGAAAAAAAAAAAAAAAAAAAAAAAAGGATCTGCAGACATTAGACTTGCGCAAAACAGTTCACTGAACTGAAAAGAGAGATGCAGTTCTTTTGACGCAAATGAACTATATCACTCATCTAGTTCATTTAGTTCAATTGCTTCTGTAGTTCTTTTGACTCATTTAGTTCGTTTAGTTCAATTGCTTCTGTAGTTCTTTTGACTCATTTAGTTCGTTTAGTTCAATGTATCTTTGATTCAATCGACTCAGTAGTTCTGTTGACTGATTCCTTCTACATTCTTTTATGTTCTATTGCATCATTTTGATGACATTGTATTTTTGTATTAAATAAGTAAGTAATTAAATATTTTATAAATTTCCTTCCAAATATTGATTTTCCTTCAAACTTTTCACAGGCTTAGGACTGTCAAGCTTGAGTAAAATGAAATTATTTAGTGGTTAAAATAATAATTAATATAAAAATTGAGCCTTGTACTACTACTATAGCATATTTTCGCTAACAGCTTATGGTTCTTATGTCCTTAGCCTTAGAGTTCTAATTCGGTCAGTCAACCACGCACGAAACTATCTGTCTCGTTTTATCACGAACAATTTCAGAATCTTCCGTCCTTTTCGCTCTCTATGAGCAATTTTGGCATTACAACGTATCTCTCTCATTCTAGCTCGTACGCTTTATGTATTTCCGTTCTTTTTACTCTTTGTCACTCATTGAACTAAATGACGCAGTGAACTACATGGGACAAGAAAGAGTGAGTGACAAGAACCGGCTTGTATGGTGAACTGGTACAATTGAAGTACTCACTCAGGAACTACACAAGTCTAGCAGACATGTTTCTAAATAGATTTATGTGTATATAAAGTATTCAATGTATGTTATGTATTTAAGTCCTTAGGTACCTATTTATATTGTGAATTACTACCTATTTATTTATAAAGCTTTCATAACTGTTGTGTTATTTAATAGGTCATTAATTTATTATTAATATTCGCCTTGTGCACCTACCATGTCTCATCTCTGCATCACCCTAAGGTCGACTGGTAGAGAATGCTTATATAGCATTAAAACCGCAGTTTTTTTATACCACTAAAGTGGTAAACAAGCATACGCCGCGCCTGATGGAAAGCAGTTACCGTAGCCTATGAACGCCTGTAACACCAGGGGCATCACACGCGCGTTGCCGACCCTGTAAAAAACCTCTTCACACCCTTCTTGAAGAACCCCATGCTGTAGTCTCTTGAGAAAACCTCGGCAGTTCATTCCACTGCTTGACAGTACGCGGGAGAAAACTTTGGAACCATACGGTACGCGACCACTTAAGCTCTAATGTGTGAGGATGAATTCCCTGTCGATGGCGAGCGGTGCGACTGTAGAAAGAGGCCGTAGGCATCATGTCAAACAACTCCTCTGAACACACCCCATTCTACAATCGGTAGAACACACAAAGGGACGCAAAATCTATTCTCAGACGAAAGGTTATAGACCTTCTGTCAATTTGGGATCGTCAAGCGTCAACAATCCTCACCTGAATCGAGTCACAAGGTGCAAACTGGTATCTAGGCGCTCCCGTCCATAAATAAATGAAATAAATATTGTCAGACAAATTACACAGCGCCATCTAGCCCCAAAGTAAGTGAAGCTTGTGTTATGGGCACTACACAACTGATAAACATAAGTAACTACATTTTTTTTTTGTAAATACATACTTATGATACATAGAAAACACCCAGACCAAGACGAACAGACATGTTCATGCACACAAATGTTTGTCCTGTAATCGAACCCACGAGCGTTGGTGTCGAAGCCGCGTCATTGACCGCTACGCCACCGAGCTCATCATAAATGGCAACAGTACTCCATGTGCGGCCGTACTTAAGCTTTGTAAAGCATACGTTAAATAAATAAATAACAAAGACAAGACGCATAGACAATCCGTGCCTATAAACGTTGCCTGCCGTCACTAGTGATGTCCCGAACAGGTATAGATGAAACAACATAATGTAGTTTAGAGTGTTTATTTACAATCATAAATAATTTAATAGTAGTTTATGAAACTGTTGCATAATAAGGGTTATTAAAATACGAGTGTGAGTTTATAACATGAGCCGAAGGCGAATGTTATAAATATAATATAATATAATAATAATAAATTTATTATTCTCTCCACATTCGATAGGATTACATGCAATATGTAATATGTACAGGCATACATAGATGTTCTGCAGCGATTCCATGTGGAGAAAATCTGGTGCCCATGCTAGGCGAGTTTACACCCGCCTGTATTACGGGTCACCAGGCTCTCTCCCTGGTAACAAGCATTCGTTACTATAAGTACAAGGTGACCTGGTTACAGGTTTGTTAAATTACAATATTACAATATATAATAAGCATGTGTGCGTGATGGATTTAGTGTAATGGGTGCGTGTGAATGGTGAAGGGGGGGGGGGGGGGGGGGAGTATGTATGTGAAAGTGTAAAAGGTATGTGATGAGAAGCTAGTGTATGAGAGCGTGCATGTCGGTGTGATGAATCACAAATGTAATGTAAATATTCAATTTCAATATAATATTAAGTATTAAATTTTGTTTTATTTTATTTATTACTTTCAATAAATTTTCGGTGTCTTCGTAAGACATGTTAAGTAGCCATTTAGTAATTTTTTTCTTACATTCATTTTTTGTATTTGCATATATGGAGACTTCCTTATTTGCTTTATTAGAAAGATATGGGCCTAAGAATGCAAAGAATCTGTTAGAAAAGGAGGTCGTTCTGAATTGAATAGTTTGTTTACAAACATTAGATTTACGTTTATTTAAAAGTGTGGGATCAAAGATTACCTCGCCGTGTTGTTTTAGGATGATAGCTAGTATATGTAGTTGTCTTATAGATAAAACCTGACAGTTCTGGTAGAGCAGGGCAGTTGGATACCTGAAAGGTCTAAATGTAGACACCTTAAGTATCCCTCTTTGTGATACTTCCAAGGACCTCAAAGTAGTTTTCGAAGCTCCTCCCCAGGTTAGAATACAATAGGTGCAGAGTGATTGGCAAAGAGCGTAATAGGTAGATTTGATTAACTTAGGGCTCAATACATGTCTGAGCTTTTTGAAGATTGCCATAAGTTTACGAATTCTTTTATTAAGAGTTGAGATATGATGTTTAAAAGTTAGATTATGATCAATTATGACACCCAAATATTTTAAGTCAGTTGTATATTCCAAGTTGGGGCAATCACAGTTAGAACCATTAAAATTATTGCAATTATGTACTATTAAGTTACGATTAACAGAAGAGAAGTTTTGACGAATAGACAAACACATGTATTTTGTTTTATTAACATTAAGAGACAGAACATTTTTCCGAAGAATCATTGTAATCTCATTCAGACCGCTCTGTATCGAAAAAAAACTTTTTAAATTTATTTTGATAGCTTGTGCGTAAAGACTGTCATTAAGATACTGTGTTTAGTTTTATAATGTGTAAATATCAGTATGAGATTAGATAAATATATTTATCTAATCTCATACTAAAACTTAGAGATTAAAAAACTAAACACAGAATCTTAATGTCAGTCTTTTACGCACACGAAATAAATTTAAAAAGTTACTTTTCGAGATAGCTCTTTTATGGACAACTGCATCGTAATATATTTTTTTTCCATTTCGATACAGCTTCAGCCCTGGATACAGGTATTATAAACAGGTTCGAATGCAATTGCATTGCGACTTTGCAAAATTTTTCTACATAATGTGTGAACGCGGGGCCGCGCGGCGCGTCGTGCATGCTCCATCTGCAAATGGATTTATATGTAAGAAATAAAGCTGTTAAATTAACTTCATGGTTTTATTTAAAATATTATTATCATCTATTTCATGATTAGATAAAGTAGTGTATGAAACTGCACATAATTAGGTCTTAAAATACTCGTGTGGTCTATTATCACATTCGCCATCGGCTCGTATGATAAACTCACACTCGTATTTTAAGAACCCTTATTATGCAACAGTTTCATAAAGTACTATTATACATAGATTTAATAAACAAGGTGCAAACTTGTACTTAAAATTATTAAAACATTTGGAGGCGACGTTTCACGTCCACACCCGTCAATTCTCCCTGAATGCTGTACACCATTTCCTGCTCAAACGCATCCTTGTAACGCTATATTTCCGTTGAGTATCCCTTATTTCCTTTGGCAACCAATATGTATAACGTTGCACGATGCTTAACTGTGTCGTCGTATTCTTCCTATCTACTTATTTCCGTTGTGCTTTCCTTTCTTTTACTTGGGTACCCCTTATATCTGTTGACCTTATTTCCATCGCTTCACCCCTCTGTGTACTAATCCAGATTATGTGTATCATATAACGTTGCCTACTACTTAATCTTCTTCCTATGTTTCCGTTAGATCTCGTTATTTTAAATGGTGCGCCCCTTATTTCCGTTGGGTATCCCATATTTCCGTTATGTTAACGTTATTTCCGTCGCTTCACCCCTCTGTGTACTAATCTAGAGTGTGTGTATAAAGCTGGCCGCTGTTTAAACGTATCTCCACAATCCTCGCACATGTATGTCCTTTCATCCGAATGAGTGAGTTGATGTCCTCGTAAGGTAGATAATGTCTGAAAAAATATATTAAAAATATATAATATGTTATGGTCAATTTAATAAATTAGTTATTATTTGTACTGACCAATACTTGGTCAATGTAATAAAACATATTTTGGTTAGATTTGAGTTGATTTTTGGTTAGGTTAGGGTTTTCTTGTGTCCTGTCACCGGAAATAAGACTTCGCGAAGCGAAGCTCCGTCACCCTAGATGATGAATGATGTGGTGCCAAGTAAGCTTAATTAATTTTTTTATACTAACTCGGGTGGCAGACAAGCATACGGCCCGCCTGATGTGAAGCGGTTACCGTAGAGATATTAACGCTCGCAACATAACATATCACTTGCGCGCCGCCACCCCCGCTGCCAACGCAGCATCTCCTTTTCTGGTGACCTCACTCACTCGCGAAACACAACAACACTCAAGGGAATTGTTATTTGGCTGCGGTATTCTGTAAGGTGGAGGTACATTCCCCAGTCGGGTAGCTTACAATTACGCTCCCTACCTCTCTTTTCGCCAGAGCTTCGTTTGTCAGTCAGCAGGGTGCACCACGTGCAGGTGAAGTTGGCTTTGGTTCAAAGATGTTGATAAACCACTTATAGTGCCACAAACTTATCTGGCCCGGTGGCGGGGGCGGTACGATCGACTTAAGTGTTGCCATTAAACGAAATGCCGCCCGTTTTAAAGGAAACATAAAAATCAAAGAAATATATACACTATTAAAATAATAGCATTGATATACTTATTAATTGTGTTGTGTGGTGTTTCAATTAAATATCAATTGCCTTCTATTTTTTGTTGATTAGTTTTAAAAATGCACCACGTTAAGTCGCGATCATAGCTATTATATAATATTAGAGTTATAATATTGCACAGAAACAACTCGTTGACGATTTTTTTATTATAAGAAATGAAATATGTGTAGAAAAAGATAATATGTATTTAAAAAAATACACCTCAATGGAATGTGCATACGCGGTAAGTAAATTAATTGTACCTGGCAATACTACATTTCAAGATGGCCGCTTTAGTTCTAAATTTGGCCACCGGGTCAGATAAGTTTGTAGCATTGTACACCCCAAATACATTGGCCGGCCATTATAAATAATGACCAATTTATTACATTGACTATAACATAATATATACTTAATGATGAATTAATCACCTGTAATATGAACGTAGATGAAATTACACGACAAAATAGGAAAGTTGGCGTTTTGGGAAGTTGTCTTTTTGGGAAGTAATCGTTTTAGGAATTGGTCGTTTTGGGAAGTGGTCGTTTTAGAAAGTTGTTGTTTTGGGAAGATGTCATTTTGGGAAGTGGTCGTTTTAGAAAGTTGTTGTTTTGGGAAGTTGAAGTTGTCGAATTGGGAAGTTGCCTTTTTGAGTATGTAATTTATCCAAGAATATTTATTTATTTTAATTATATTATTAATTAATTTAATTAATTATTTATTTTAACTCTGCCGTTGCCGGTCCCAAGCCCGGATGAGAAAAGAGGAGGGTAGGCTGAGAACGACGAAACCAATACTGAGAACATCCAGTAGGTCAGCCGTAAAGTTCGTCAACGCCGAGCCACGGGCGGCGGTCAACTATCCCGTAAATCTGGCTATCGTCAGCCAAAGAGGAATTAAATCACCTCTGAAAGTTCGAGGGCAGATGGTTGGGAAACATCTGCTGCTACATTCCCAACCCCCCTTTTCATGAAAATAATGGATAAAGAAGAATACGATTTGTCATGCGATCCGGCTAACCCCCGGCGCCATGAGGTAACCGGGCCTCATGGTGGGAAATATGTTACCGAAGACTGTGCAGATGCGGGTAACCAGGCGTCTGTACCAGTAAATGCTACTGGAAAACGAAAATTCGTTCAGCAGGCTTTCCACCCCAGCTTGTTCATCCGGCCAAGAAGTGCGTCTCTGGGTAGCGCACCCCCTGAATTGCCAAGCACAATTACCTCAGAAAAATCTGGCGAAACTTCTCACGAGGAAGAAAGGCTGAAAATTACCCAAGAACCTTTACCAACAAATGCAGACGTAACCAGGCCAAATTGGCAGAAGGTCCCCGAGCTGAAGGCTAACAAGCGTAAAAGAATCTGCGATTCACCGCCCCACACAGATCGTACTGAAACGCAAAATAGATACTCCATCCTTCTTACCGACACAACTGGAGACAATGATCAGCCAGCCAAAACCGCCAAACCTCCTCCACTCATCCTATATGGAATAGAAGATGTAAACAAACTTACAGAAGCAATTGAAACTGTATTGAGTAGGAATGACTACAGGTTCAAAATCATATCCAGCAACCAACTCAGAGTCAACTGCAGTGCAGTGCTCTTATAAAAAACTAATTAGCCTCGTAAGGGAACTGGGACTCATAGGTCACACCTTTACAAGAAAAGAAGAGAGGTGCTGTAGGGTGGTAATAAAAAACCTCCATCATACCACTCCTCACTCTGCAATCACAGAAGCCTTTGAAAAGACTGGCAATAAAATACGTGGCGAAATCATTAACGCCAGAGGTGGACCAAACAAGATGCCGACATCTACCTTCTTCGTCAACTTGGAACCCAGCCCAAACAATGTAGAGGCCAAAAACATTAAGTACATTTACAATACGGTAGTGAAAATAGAGGACCCAAAGAAAAAAACCACCATTGTTCAATATACCAAATGTCAACAATACGGACATTCAAAAAATAATTGTATGCGACCATACCGATGTGTCAAATGCGCGGGACAGCACAAAACAAGCGACTGTATCAAAAAAGACCGCACAACCCCCGCAAAATGCGCACTATGCCTGGGAGAGCATCCCGCAAACTATAAGGGATGCGAGGTGTATCGCGAAATTGTCGCCAGGAAAAAGCTCGGCTACACACATCCGAAAAGACCAAACCTAACTCCAGCCTTAAACTATGATAATGCAAAGGACAACACAATAATGCGAAAGGACAAACCACAAACAAAACAAACCCACGTAGACCTATCATATAGTCACGCTAGCAAACCATCCAAACACCAGAAAACTTACACTAAGGAAAGGAATAACTCAACACAAGGACAATTGGATAAATCAGCGCATAGCTATCCAACCTATTCCGATGCAGTTCGAAGTCACTCTAAAAGAATGTCTCAGAAAAACGATAAAAGCAATGACAACCAAGAAATACCAGAAAAGCTCGAGACTTTCTCGCCAACACATGTCCTACAGGACTTAATGACAAAACAAATCCAAAAAATGGATATGCTATTTGCCCAAATGAGCCAGCTCATGGGACTTATTACGACCCTCGTCGCGAGGTTGACATGATGCTCTTTCTCAACGTAGCGACATGGAACATTAACGGACTCGCTCCGAATGTTAATGAAGTCGAAGTCCTATTAAACAACCACAAACTCGATATACTCCTAATATCTGAGACACACTTCACCAACAGAAGTTCTGTAAATATAAAAAATTATACAGTATACGACACCAAACACCCTGATGGCTCAGCACACGGAGGATCGGCTGTCATAATCAGATCATCCATCAAACATCACGAACGTACCCATTATCAGACAGAACACATTCAAGCGACCTCGATCGCAGTAGAAGGAAAAACAGGCAACTTTAATGTGTCCTCAGTATACTGCCCTCCAAAACACGCACTCAAAGAGGAACAGCTAACACAGTATTTCGGTACCCTTGGACCAAGGTTTATAGCTGGTGGCGATTGGAATGCCAAGCACCCACACTGGGGCTCCAGACTGGCTACCACACGAGGACGACAGCTTAAACTGGCAATCGAAAAGAACAACCTGGTGACATTATCGACGGCAGAACCAACGCATTGGCCAACAGATACAAATAGACTTCCTGACATAATAGATTTTTTTATCTGCAAGGGAATGGCTCAATATTTCACTTCCACGAACTCATGCCTAGATGGATCTTCAAACCACACGCCAGTACTATTAACGATCAGTACGGTCCTACTGGAGTACGAACCTCCACCGCTACTGTACAATAATAATACGGACTGGGACTCATTTGCTGAAATCATCAACAGCAGGCTCAATCTACGAATTGCTCTAAAAACTCCTGAGGACATAGAGAAGGCGGCTACACATTTCACCAACTTAATACAAGTGGCTTGTTGGTCGACTACGCCTGAAAAAACATCAAATAACCCCAGACATAATCCAGTCCCATGGGAATTGAGGCTAAAAATCCTACAAAAAAGAAGACTGCGCAGGGTATGGCACTGCAGTAGACACAAGGAAGACAAGAAAGCTTATAACAAAGCCATGGACGAACTTAAGATGCTATTAAGAGATACCAAAAATGATACCCTAAAACAGCGTATCGCATCATTAACTGCAACCAAATCGACAGAATATTCATTGTGGAAGGCAACGTCAGACTCAAATCAGCCAAAAAGAACTAGACCACCACTCAAACTGGATAACAATAAATGGGCCAAAACACCCCAAGAAAGAATAAATGCTTTTGCAAGGCATTTATCCAATGTATTCAAACCAAATGAAGGTACACATGACGAAGACTCTGAAATAGATGATACATTGAATCAAGACCTTCAACTGGATGTTCCCATTCAACATACAAGCCCCAGGGAGGTGCTAGGAAAGTTGAGAAGTCTCGATAATAAAAAAGCCCCGGGATTCGACCTGATCACCAAAGAAGTATTACTGCGACTGCCTAGAAAAGGAATAGTCTTCCTCACAATGCTCTTCAATGCAATAATGAGAGTAGGTCATTATCCTGGTATATGGAAGATATCGCAGATCATAATGGTTTACAAAGAAGGAAAACCCATCAACGATGTAAGCTCATACAGACCAATAAGCCTTTTACCAACGATATCAAAACTCTTCGAAAAGGTTCTTTTGTCACGCATAGCCAAAATTCTAAAAGACAAACGAATAATCCCTGACCATCAATTTGGATTCAGGCAAGAGCACGGCACAATCGAACAGGTACACAGAGTTGTCCATGAAGTAAGGAAATCTCTAGAGCGTAAAGAATACTGTTCAGCAGCCTTTCTAGACATTCAGCAGGCGTTTGATAAAGTGTGGCATAAGGGCCTAATCTACAAAATTAAAACTTTGCTACCTCATTCCTTCTTGGGTTTACTGAAGTCCTACATTGGTCAAAGAATATTCCAAGTCAAAGATGGCGAATATACAACTAGCTTTTATGACATACAAGCGGGAGTGCCTCAGGGATCAGTATTGGGCCCGGTCTTGTATACAATCTACACCTGTGATCTTCCGGAAACACCAAATGTAAAAACAGCCACATTTGCAGACGACACAGCTATCCTCGCACGTAGCACAGATCGCAACCAAGCCTCACGAAATCTGCAACTCGGGTTGGACAATATACAAGAATGGCTCACAAAATGGCGGATAAAGGCTAGTGCATCGAAGTCCGCTCATATCACATTCGCTCTCCGCCCAGGCGACTGCCCACCTGTACACTTAGGTGACAATACCCTTCCACATGCTGTATCTGTGAAGTATTTGGGCATACATCTAGATCGAAGGCTTACCTGGAAAACACACCTACAAAAGAAGCGAGAGCAATTGAACCAGAGATACCGAGGATTGCAATGGCTACTTGGAAGAAACTCAGTGCTGAGTACAGACAACAAGTTACTCATATACAAGGTCATTCTGAAACCAATATGGACCTACGGCATCCAGCTCTGGGGATCTACATGCAAGTCTAACATTGCTATAATACAGCGAGCACAAAATGGCATCCTAAGAAACCTATCTCACGCCCCATGGTTTCTAAGAAATTGTGAACTGCATAGAGAGCTTAACATCAGCACAGTTGGCGAGGAGATCAAAGAATACTCCGTCAAGTACAAAGCTAAGTTAGCAGCCCACCCAAATCCCTTAGCAAAAGATCTGCTGATAATCAATCATCCAAAGAGACTTAAGCGAAACCATATTGTCGAATTAGACCTTAACTAAGAAAGAGAGAGCAGAGGTCAATGGACCACTCCTCGTGCAAGTCAAATGGACGTTGAACAGATCTGCTCATAGTTTGGTTACTGATCGCAGATGACAAGAGGAGAAAAAAAAAAAAAAAAAAAAAAAAAAAAAAAAAATTATATTATTATACTAAATTAATTAGATAAATTAAACGGGTCACTCACGTCTTTTTGTCGGGAAAGCCGACTAGTTTCACATAAAGGGTGGACGTGTCTGGACATTCGCCCTGAAGAAGGTCTCCTTTTGAGATGGAAACTAGTCGGCTTTCCCGACAAAAAGACGTGAGTGACCCGTTTAATTTATCTAATTAATTTAGTATAATGTCTCACGTGAGTTTTAATAATATTATATATTATTATACTTACAAAGAAATTCTTCCCGCAAATATTACAGGAGTGATCTCTCGATCTCGACAGGCCATGATGTTTTTGTTTGTGGTTCTTGAGCCGCCAATCGGATATGAAAAGCTAAAAAAAAATGTTAAAAAAGAAACATTTTTAAATTTTTTATTGAGTGAGTTCGATGGCGGTGTCGCTCGTGTCAGTCTAAAAGATCACGCAAGGCCACTGACTTGGCTTAACGACTGTCTGAAAGACTCACAGATTCTTTTTTTATGAGAGGACTAGCGGCCCGACCACGCTTCGCTGTGGCTCAATCTTTTCGTTTCCATCCATTTCCTTAGAGATGGCGCTGTATGTGAAAAAAGATTTTCCCGCTTTTCTTTTCAAAATTTTCCAGAATTTTCTTTGCTATAAACCTCACGGAGCCCGAGACCTTTCCAACGAATGCAAAACCGTGGAAATCGGTTCGTGCGTTCTGGAGTTATAGCGTCAGGAAGGAAAACCCGACTTATTTTTATATAGTAGATAAACGAGCACGTGGACATAGTAGTAAAAATAGAGAAGTGGGGTAATTTCATGCAAACGCAACGAGCGCGGTTTGTATGTGAGCGCGCCCGTACGTATGGCCGTCGCACGCACACACTGACATTATAGGTGTTTAATGGGGCGCCAGTCGGGGCTGCGCCGTACGCAAAACCGCCCGCTCCCACGCAAGATTCGCGCCTGCGCTGACGTTCGTTAATAATTTGAATATATAGGTACGTAGCTATCTACGTCGTATATATAATAAAAATAGTTTAATGTAAAAAATAATATATAATAGGTAGGTACTTAATAAAAAATATAATTTCATAATAATTTAGATTATTTGAATAAATATTATGATTCAGTAAAGCCACGTTTTAATTAATCCTATTTAGACCGTAATTTTTCAAATCACTAAACAGATAACATGAAGTAGGTTTTGTCAGATGGTAGGACTCTGTCTAGCTTGAGGAGTCCGCCTGGGTGAGGACCACTGCCTTATCTATTTCTGCCGCCAAGCAACAATGCGTGAATCGTGGATGTTATGGGCGACAGTTACCGCTCACCATTCTGTATTTTTGTTGCCAACAGCTTGAATGCGTGAATCGTGGATGTTATGGGCGACAGTTACCGCTCACCATCAGGTGGGCTGTCTGCTCGTTTTTGGTATAAAAGTTACAGATCCCTAGCTAGTAGCATAAAAAAGTAGGTAATTAAAAAAAAATACAGCAGCTCCTGGTCTATGTACAAAAATAATTATTTTTATTCTTTTTAGATTTCCACACCCAAAGGGTAAAAACGAGACGCTATTACTAAGACTCCCGTGTCCGTCTGTCTGTCACCAGGGGCTGTAGGTATTTCATGAACCGTGATAGCTAGACAGTTAAAATTTTCACAAATAATGTATTTCTGTTGGCGCTATAACAACAAATACTAAAAACAGAATAAAATAAATATTTAGGGGGCTCCTATACAACAAACATGATTGTTTGTCGTTTTTGGTACGGAACCCTACGTGACCGAGTCCGACTCGCACTCGGCCGGTTTTTTGTTACAGATCCCTAATACTTACCCTACTTAATTTTGTATTTTGCACGTTACTTAATTTTGTATATAGAGATTCACTAAGTATTTTTGACGGTTGAATAAACTATTAAGCGAGAGCCCTACGTGCTTAGGCTATTATAGCCCGCTCCGGGCTTGAGTCGTCTTACTTCTCTATTTTTACTACGACGTGGATCACCAGATGGAAAACAATCACCACTGCTCATGGAGAACAGCAATACCAAGGGGTCGCCGATCCGTTGCCAGCCTATACTCCTTCCTTTCTTTCTGGTGACCTCACTCACTCGCAGGAACACAACAACCCTCAAGGGCATTGTTATTTGGCTGCGGTATTCTGAGAGGTACCTCTCTTTTCGCAAGAGCCTCATTTGTCAGTCAGCGGGGTGCACCACGTGCAGGTGAGGGTGGCTTTGGTTCAAAGATGTTGATGAACTACTTACACCCCAAATCACTGAAAGACTTACTTACCTTATTACAAATTTCGCAGCTATATTGTGACTTTTGTAAATGGTAAAAATTATAATGTTTCGTCCAGTACACCTTAGACGCGAACTTCTTGTGGCATTCTGGACACGGGTACCTAAAAGATAAGTATTAGAAAATTTCAAAGAATAGTTTAATAAAAATAATAATAGGCTACTTGACAATGTTTAAAAATTGTATAAATTATTTAACAACATAGTATAGAGATCAGCGAACTTTCATTCTAATATCTTCCGACCGACTTAAACAATAAAAATACTATAACTTTTGTTACGGCACTAGCAACATAAACGCAGTATTTAACATAGCTGTCGTACAAATTTCTGTTTCAACGTATACAAAATACCTAACTGTGACGTCATAATTCAGTAGCCTTTTGTATGGAGCGTTTTCGGTAAAGTCCAAAATTGTGATTTTGAAATTATCATATCTCGAGAAGTTTTTATGCTATCTAAGTAATTCTTTCACCTATATCTATATTATAATGACGTGCTGAAATACCACATCGAAAAATAAAATTGTCATAAAGCCTAATCCCCCTATCAATAATCTCTAAAATAGGCTAGATGACATTTTTTTCGTTCAATTTGTTATTTAAAGACGTTATTATAATATAATTATAGGTGAAAGAATTACTTCGATAGCACAAAAATCTCTCGAGATATATTAATTTGAAAATCACAACATTTGACTTTCCCAAAAATGCTCCATACAAAAGGCTACTGAATTATGACGTCACAGTTTTGTATTTTGTATTGATCGAATCCGAAATTTGTACGACAGCTATGTGAAATATTTCGTTTATGTAATTAGTATCATAATAAAAGATATAGTATTCTTTATTGCTTCTCCAATGGAAATATATTTTTTTAATAATTTCATCCTTTTAAATTGGATTTTCCCACCAAACTTTTGATCGACCATAAAACAAGTCGGACATAAGTTTTAAAAATTTCGAGATTGCAGTTCGTTCTAGCTTTGTATATTTTATGATACTGATAAATATTTTTTATAATTTTAGATCATTGTCATCTAGCCTATTCCTTTTCTTTGAAGTTTGGACGAGCTCGGTGGTCGAATGGTTAGCAATAGCCACTTTGACTCCGAGGTCGCGGGTTCGATTCCCGCACAAGGCAAACATTTGTGTGCATGAACATGTCTGTTTGCCTTGGTCTGGGTATTTTCTATGTATATAAGTATGTATTTAAAAAAAAATGTATTTAAGTACATTTATCAGTTGTCTAGTACCCATAACACAAGCTTTGCGCTTAATTTGGGACTAGATGGCGCTGTGTAAATTGTCCAGAAATATTTATTTATTATTATTTGAAGTTTTTAAAGAATTGAATCTTAATTTTGACTTACCAATGTTTTATTTAAACTATAAAAACTATAAGTATCGATCGTATGATTATTTGCCGCCATACAAAAAATAATTATACCACTTCGCTCCAAATAAATACGACCCGCCTAATGAAAACCCTGTAAACGATTCTAATTTTCGAAGTAATGATTACGCGCTGATACCCTCGTTGCTAAGGTAGCGTTTTCTGTACGTGCTTCGGAGGGCACGTTAAGCTACAGAGCAGAGGCCTTTAGGTGGCTTGAAAACACGTTGATACTTAAAGTGCGGGTTGAAACAGACTTGGTGGCGGTTACATAGAAAAAGTTGCTTGTTTTCGTGTACTAAACTTGTTCCAAAAGGGAATGCAATTTATTATTTTGCACCCTACAGTGCTGTTTTTCTAAACTCCTCGCAAGCAACGCAAGTAAAACAAGTTATAAGTTAATTAAAAAAATCAAAAACCCGACTGCACCTACAACAGATTTATTAATCACGCGTAACAATAATATAATTTCATACAAGCAAAACCGCAGGCAAAAACTAATATATCAAATATATATTTGAAATCAGGTCATCGAGACCTTTATTTTGATACACATACCGATATATTCAGAAGAAGAAAAAATTACTGCAACGCCAATTTAGCGGCTCACAGCCGCCATTTTTTTTTTTTTATATTTGATGTAGCCAATGTCATTCTCACAGCAAATACGAATCTAACGACACCTCTCAAGCTAAAATCCATCCAGCCATTCAGGCTGCAGAGCGTGCCAAACAATTATACATACATACATACATACTCTCGAAAAACATAACCCTCCTTCTGTCGCAGTCGGGTAAATATAAAACATAGAAAGAAGCTCGGCAGTGTTCCGCCCAAGTTCCCCATACTTACGCTCTCTCCGAATGATTGGCACTGTTCTTCAAATGATTTCTGTATACATATATATTCTTATACTGTACATTGCATATAGAACAATACGATAATCTCTGCGCTATTGTAGTGTTGTGCGTTACCATATGGGATTCTAGTCTGGTTTTATTTATAAATGTTTTAGTACAAATATCGCATATAAATTCACGTTTTACTGCGTGTATTCGCCTGAAAAACGAAAAAAGAGACATTTATTCTCCACTATCAATATACAACGCTTTATTGCAGACTTTGTGGTCCATATTTGTTTTTTCATTTACTTTACTCCAAAACAGTACAGTACAACAATACAGTATGTCATAATGGAAGGAAAGGTACCTACTTTAAATATTTATAATTATATGTATGTAATATTACTTATAATGATAAACAATTTATGTTTAACAATCAATCTTGTATACTAACTAAAGTATAAAACTTTCAAGATAAAACTTACCTCTTGTGTCTTCGCAAAGTATTTTTCGCTTTAAATTTCTCACCACATTCATTACAGTATACCATATGTTTGCATTTTATATGTTCTGCTAGATCTTCAGGAGTTCTGAAATATTGACACTTAAAATGAGACCAGAAATTATAGATGGTGAATCATTCATCATCTAGGTAAAATCATAGACCTTTTCTTGGTATATATGAAGCGAATAGTCTACATGTTTGGCACATAATGTCAAATTAAAAAATATTAACGTACTTAGCTATCACATCACATTGTTGACAATGTATTTCATCAATTGTATCCCCTTTATGTTTCGCTCGACAGTGATTGGCTACTGCATATACTTCTAGTGTCTCATATTTGCATATCTTACATCTGTAGCATATAAAATGTTTGCTCCGGTGTCGCTCTACTGCCTTCTCTGTCGTGAAGCGTATGTGACAAACGTCGCATTCAAAATGGCCGACACTCTGAAAATAGTAAAGGTTTTCAGATAGACATAAACAACAAGAGATAAAATATTGTGTATGTGCAAGGGCTTTACTGAACTTGGCCTCATACACTGCCGTGTCTTCATCATCATCAGCTTGTATCTATCCACTGTTGGACATAGGCACAGTATAAATAATAGTACTATGTACAGTATGACCACTCCCTGCCGCTCTCTCGTGTCGACCTCACCTCCCCTCTGAGATAAATCTGGAACAGTTTGTATGGCGTCGCACGCACACAGGCTCATTCACGCTCTGCACAGACGTCATTGTTTATGTAGTAGTAGTAATCGACGTGACATTTGTATGGAGTGACCGGGTGTGACATAGGCCTTCCTTGTTGGACATAGTTAATGTGATTCTCGCAACGATAGTTAAGGCGAAAACATTATTCACACACACAGACGCATTTCCGGCGCCTTGTATAATTCGCAAGCGAGATGAAAGCTCTATCTATCTCAATAGGCTATTTGAGCAACATTTTTTTCTGTTTGTTATGTAGGGACGTCTCAATAATATAACCATAGATGAAAGAATTACTTCGATAGCACAAAAATCTCTCGAGATATGTTAATTTGAAAATCACAATTTTGGACTATCCCGAAAACGCTCCATAGGTTTGTATTTTGTATGCTACAAATCCGAAATTTGTACGACAGCTATGTGAAATATTACGTTTATGTAATTAGCATCATAATAAAAGTTATAGTATTTTTATTGCTTCTCCAATGGAAATACTATTTTTTAATAATTTCATACTTTTAAAATGGACTTTCCCGTCAAACTTTGATCGACCCAAAAAAAAATCGAACGGAAGATATAAGAAGGCAAGTTTGCGGATCTTTATAGTTTATAGTATTTTACGATATTGTTAAATAATTTATACAATTTTTGAACATTGTCAAATAGCCTATACCGGGATGCATTTCAATTTGTACAATTGAAATGCGTCCCAGTGAGTACTGTGTTTACCTCAACACTCGCTGCATGACCTGAACTGTAAATGACTACCAAGAATACAAAGATGAAACTTCACACTGTACCTCATCATGTTTCTTCTCCATATGAACCTCAAGGCTCTCCTTCTTCATAAAACCAAGCACGCACATATCACACTTAAAGGGTATCTTCTTAAAATTAGTATGATTTCTCTTTTCCTCTCGACTTCTCATCATTTCTTCTTCAGTAAACACCACCATGGAGAACTTATCACGTACATTACTATCTTCTATATCACTATGGACGCTTTCATCTCTTTGTTTTTCATCACTCTCCAATTCATCGTCATTTGTTTCACAGAAATTATCATTATTTTTATTTTCAGAAGCAGATTTGTCATTTTCTTCTAAAGTTTCATCACAATTCTTATCTTTATTTTTATGCCTATGTTTTTTACTATCAACTATGTTTCTTTTCTTTTTAATTTTTTGTCCTTTAGCCATAGAAATATTGCTTGCATCATCTTTGTCTACATTTGGATATTCTTCATCAAAATCATTAACTACTTTTTTAATTTTTTTCCTATGTTTTCTTGTCTCTATACTGTGTACGTATATATCAAAAGAATCTACTATTTCATCATTTTCACTGTCAGAATCTAGCTTGGCTTCATTATTATATACATTTTCGTTTGAATTATATTCAGTATTATTATATTCGTCTTTTATTTTGATTTCTTGTTTAGATTCTTCACTAGTGAGTGGGTCTGAATTGTAATAGTATTGATAGTCAAAGAAGTATTTTGTTTGCTGTGTTAGGGTACTTAAACTGTTAAGGTTCTCAACCTGTGAAGTAGACAAAATTAAATGTTAGATTTAGGTTAGGAAAGATGGGAAGGAGTATAGGCTGGCAATGCATCGGCGACCTCTTGGTGTTGCTGATCTCCATGGGCGGTTGTGATTGCTTTCCATCAGGTGACCCACTAGCTCGTATGCCCCCCTCTCAAATATAAAAAAGGTGTACTTTCCACGGACACGTAACATCAGATTCATATTAGTAATTATGCAGGATCCGGAGCAGCACCAAGTGCATTTACTAATGTTTTTATACTACGGTGGGTGGCCAGACAAGCATACAACCCGTCTGATGTGAAGCGGTTACCATAGCCATATAAATGCTCGCAACATGAAATATTGCTCGTGCGCCGCAATTCCCACTGCCAATGCAGCAACTCTTTCTCTTCTGGTGTCAGCCCAGTGAGGTGGCATTACATTAAGGATCAAGAAGCTTTCAAAATATGCTAGGCCATATGTTTCTTTTCGCCAGAAACTCATCTGTTATTCAGCAGAGTGCACAAAGTGCAGGTGATTTTGGCTCTGGTGCAAAGATGTTGACGAACCCTTATACCTCAAAATGTTGATGCCGATAATTACTAGTTAGGTTTTAACTCTTTCCGGCACAGATTTTAGGGACCGGTTCTATAAAAGTTTTTTGAATAAAATTATGAGTGAGGGTAAAACTGATCCAAAAAAATATTTTTTTCCTTTTCATTTACATGGGGGCCAGATACAAGGTGGTTATCTCTGGTAACCACTGTGAAATAAGTACTCATATAATTCTCTTAATCTTATAATGAGAATGTTACATAAAAAAGAAAACAAAAGTTGTGGGTAGTCACAAAGAATACTAGCTTTAAATTCTGTCCCGTAATATTTTATTAATAAAAAATAGTAAAAAGACTTATAAATACCTGGAAGGATTATACATGTATTAATTACATGCCAAAGTAAGCCGGCACTTATTTTTAAACACTCCTTTAATCTTATTTTTTGGCAAAAGATAATCTCACACACAATGGACAGCTTATCACAACTAAATAAAAATATGGACGCAATGACTACGATGTTCACTGAGAAAATGGCTACATTTGAGGAATCACTTGGCAATCAAAGTCAGTCACCGGATATTGCATCTCTAACGAGTGAGTACAACACATTTAAAAACTTCATTTGGAAGGCAGTTTCCGCTCTCAAAAATCAGCTGGAGTTGGTGTTAACTACTTTGGATAACTTTGAGATGAGGTCTCGCTCAAGTGTGCTGCTGCTTCATGGTGCTGCAGAGTCTGTGAATGAAGATCTAACAGACGTGGTAGTAAAGCTTTGTAATGACACTCTAAATATTGTTGAAGTTAATTCTGCCACAGTGTCTGCTTGTCATCGTTTAGGGGCACAAAGTTTAGCAGATAAGCCGCGCCCGATACTCATTCGTTTTCATAATCAACACTTGTGCTCTTTAGTCTGGTCGGCAAAAAGACTTATGAAAGGCAGTGGACTGACTTTCTCCGAATTCCTGACGAGCGGTAGGCACGCGGTATTTGTTGAAGCCCGTAAGGTGCTGGGAGTCGGGGGCTGCTGGACCAGCAATGGCAAGATTGTGATTGTATGCTCTGATGGCTTTCGTCGCAAGATAACCACAATGGCGGAGTTTACTAAACTCAGGGCTGATAGCATTAACCCGAAACATGATGTGGCATCTCTGACTTCCACTTCGACTGTATCCCCAGCCAAGCCTGCTGAAGAGGTGGCCCGCCCAATGAACAAAATGTTGCGTTCCACCAGGACACAAAACAAGCATCATAAGTAGATAAACTTTCGTGTTGTTATTTCTTTAGTCTAAGGAGCTTGGTCGAACAATTCTCTCATTGTGTTGTTTTTAGTAATGTTTAGTTTTGTACGGTAATTTTATGTAAGTGTTAATAATAATTTTGTATGGTAGACACACAAGTCACAAAAATTTAGACCACTTAAATTGTTTAACTTTGGAGGTATTTTTACGGGATTTAAAAACTCACTCAATTTAATTGTGTCAATGTCTAACACAACAAATCACTATCTTCTTCTTCTATTTTTGTTTGTTTGGCGACCACTCTTTAGTTACAGATTACTCCACAACAAACCTCAACAAACCACTGTCAAAGTTAACTGTAAATCATTAAATAGGCTATTTTTTTTATTTACTTATTTTTTATTTATATAATTATTTTTAATATATATATTTTTTTTTTTTTTCTAGCTGCATAAAAGTGGAAATCTATCATTATACATATAAAAGAATTAAATCTTGTGTTGTGTCTACGTATGCATTTGTTACTGTAGTCATAATTTATTATTTTTATTATTTCATGTTATAATTTCTACATAATGTTATTTTAAAATAGTTTAATTGTATTTTTTTTTTTTTTTTTTTTGCCTACCATGTGTTGATGCAGCCGGCGAATGCTTGAAGGCAGTATATTTAGCGTATAGTTGAAATATTACATTATAATATTAGAATTAGAAGTTTATTTACAGAGAATTAATTTATATAATTAGTTTTTGATTAGCTCAATGTCGGATTTGCTTCCTGATGTTTCTGATTCAGAATATTTCTCTCTTTCCTCGTCGTTTGAAAGTCTCTCTAGTGGCAGTGATGATCCTAATGCTCCTTCATTGGGTAAAAGTCTCGACATAAAGTTTGCGTCATTAAATAAAAACTTCAACGTCATACACATAAATGCTCAAAGTGTTGCGGCCCACTATGCCGATATACTTGCTACTTTCACTTCTAGTAACATTCATGCTGTTCTTATATCGGAGACATTTCTTAAACCATCTCTCCCCTCTACTTTGTACCCCATACCAGGTTTCAGGCTCATTAGGAATGATCGTACTTGTGTCAGAACTCAGGGTGGCGTTACTAGAATGGTGGGATATGGTGGGGTAGCTATTTATCTCCGAAGTGATATACCATATGAGTTGTTATCCCAATCCCCTCCAGATCACCAATCTCCTGAACACCTATTCCTAAAGGTAACCCTTCATCACGTGACAATTTTGTTAGGTGTGTATTATAGTCCATCCCTTCATTCAATTCATTGGACATACTTTTGACTCAACTATCTTCACAACATGATCACACCATAATTATGGGAGATTTCAACACTTGCCTCATTAAAGACGATGTCCGTGCAAGAAACCTTCGTTCTATTTTACATTCGGTTGATCTTGATCTTCTTCCACTTGGCCCTACCCACTTTCCTCATAATGGTCCTCCCTCCCTGCTTGACCTGATAATTACCTCTTCCTCTAATCTAGTTGCTGACTTTGGACAGTTCAATGCACCTGCCTTCTCAGCGCATGATTTGATTTATGCCTCTTTTAAACTGCGGCCACCTAAGCGAAGGCACAAAGTTTCACTTTTACGTAACTTTGTAGGAATTGATTGGGATGTTTTCTTAAGGGATTTACACAGCGCTAACTGGGATAATGTTCTTTCTGCATCATCCGTTGACGAAAAATTGATAGCGTTTAATAGTATTATTTTAGAAATTTATAACAAACATGCGCCTCTTCGTCCTGTCCGGGTCAAGCACTTCCCAGCACCATGGCTTACGGATGAGATAAAGACTCTCATGGCTCGTAGGGATAAAGCAAAAATTAAATTGCGTCATGATCCCAGTCAGGTTAATCGCGATAAATATACATCTTTGCGTAACCAGTGCAATAAAACCTGTAGGGTAGCAAGGCGCAATTATATGCACTCACACATAGAAAATTGTCCTCCCACGAAACTATGGCAGTTTCTTAAGTCGAATGGTGTTGGCAGGGAGCAGCCAAGTGCTTGTTCTAATATTGACCTTAATGCTTTAAATAAGCACTTTAGTTGTCCTGTTACTATAGATCCCGTTCTTAAAATATCAGCACTGAACCAGTTGGACATGGCGGCACAGCAATCAGTTCCTTTATTTGAGCTTAAAGAGATAACGTCAGAGGAAGTAGTGAAATTGATAGGATCCATAAAGTCCAGAGCTGTCGGCAGCGACGATATCGGTCTACATATGATTGATCCTATTAAGGAGCACATTGCGCCGTTTCTTGCTGACATTATAAATTGTTCTATTTCTTCTGGTGTCTTTCCCTCTAAGTGGAAAGACGCTCATATAATTCCTCTTCCAAAAAAGTCTATGCCTTCTGCATTTTCAGATTTTCGCCCAATTTCCATTTTACCCTTTCTTTCTAAGGTGCTGGAGCACTTTGTGCACCAACGCTTGTCCTATCATCTTCAAAAGCATAACCTGTTGAGTCAGCACCAGTCTGGATTCCGCACTGGCCACAGCACCGTTACGGCACTCGTTAAGGTCACTGACGATATTCGACTGAACATTGAAAACAAAAAATTAACACTGCTTGTTTTACTAGATTTCTCTAACGCTTTTAACACGGTTGATCTTGACATTATGCTTGGAATGCTTCGTGCTCTCAATCTATCACCATTGGTTTTATCATGGTTCAAGTCTTACCTATTTGATCGCCGTCAAATTGTAAAAATTGGTGACTCTAGATCTGACTGGTGCGGTCTTACTGCGGGTGTGCCTCAAGGTGGTGTGTTATCTCCTATTCTTTTCTCAATCTTTATTAATCACATTACTTTGTTACTATCTTCTTCTTATCATCTGTACGCTGATGATCTCCAAATTTATACGGGAGCTTCGCTGGAGGACTTTGCAGGTGCGGTCAGAACTATCAACAATGAGCTCTCTGCCATTGCACAGTGGTCTAGAAATTTCGGATTAAGGGTAAATCCATCCAAATCAAATGCGATTATAATTGGCAGCCCCTATTTTGTTTCCAAATTGTCCAATATGATGTGCCCCAATGTCATTTTTGACGGTAACATTATAGCCTACTCCTCTACAGTTAAAAACTTGGGAATCATCATGGACCAAACCTTGTCTTGGGCGCCGCAGGTCAGCGAAGTTAGTCGGAAGATTTTCGCATCACTTCACTCTTTGAAACGACTGCAAAATTTCCTCCCTGTCAGTACGAAAATATTGCTTGTTCATACTCTTCTTCTTCCGATTTTAGATTACGCGGATATAGCTTACCTGGACCCATCTGAAGAAATTCTAAATAAACTGGAGCGTATTCAGAATATGTGCATAAGATATGTCTATGGTGTACAGAAGTTTGACCACATAACAGAGTATCGCACAAAACTCAACTTGCTGCCCATAAGACTACGTAGAAGTTTTCATATTCTTTCCCTACTTTATCAAGTTCTCTTTCAACCAACAACGCCTGTGTATCTTTGTGAAAAATTCAAGTTTCGTGTCTCTGATGACCGGCTTCGTTCAAGCAAAATTCCTTACCTTGTTATTCCTCATCATACCTCACAGTGCTATTCTAAATCCTTTGCTGTCCTCGCTGCTCGCCTTTGGAACAAACTGCCAGTGAATATCAAAATGTCACAGTCACTTTACTCCTTCAAATCTCAACTTCGGAAGCATTATGGTTGTATTCCTGATGTTTGAGCTATATATTTCAATTGTATACAAAATTGGTATGTAGCTTGTGTTTAGCATTTTGCATATATGAGATGTGCATTGTTGCGTATAAAGCTAGTATATATTAGATAATAGATATTAGTTATAATTCGTATGTAATAAGGGTTTACATGTTTTGTTATCCTTAAGTTTTATTATTATTATTTTTAGTTAAAGCTCTATGTTGTACTCATGCACTGTACTAATTACCAAACCCACGTCATCTTTCATCATTATGCGTTCGATGGTTGACTGGAAGAAATCCCTGCATGGGATAAGTCCGCCATTGTATATGACATTTCTTTTGTATTGTTTATATGTATATTTTAGTACAATAAAGTTTACAAACAAACAAACAAACAAACAAAACAAATGATACTCGTATCATAATCAATATTTATGTTGATCACTAAAACAGGTTTTTCCATCACGGTAGTACAATGGAACCTTACATATTCTACAGCTCCACACGGTTCGCACAGGGTCTTTTTTGGTGGTTTCTAACAGAGAAAAATCAATATTATGGAAATAAATTTTAGTACACAATCAAACCGTGGCGCTAGCAGTAAAGGTCTTACTTAACACCTCCGTATTCACACATTTTATCGTAGTACGAGCAATATTCAACGGATATCGCTATCGTCAAGACACGGTCAAAACTAGGTAGTTATCCCAAATGACCACCATGAAGAAAAGAGTTAAACAAAACAGTTTTTATACATCACCTTTGCAATTTTTATCATGTTTTGTGCATCAATTGCTCTTTTTCTAAATTTAGAAAACTTCCTGATGATACCCCAGCACTCCCAACACACTTCACCAACTGTCACAATCTGAAATGTAAAATTATAGAAATACTAGCTGACACGGCCAAATTCGTATTGCCTTTAAATATTTTTACGGGGACCCACCACACATTCCCACAACTGTGTCTCCTGTGTAGGCAGGATTAACAGCGGTAACCGCCAAAAAAGGCAATGAACAGTGAAGTCCATTACAGTCCCAGGGGTAAAACTACGGCTGCCTTTTTCCAATGAGTTATAAACTATCTTTAATTTTGACAAGTTTCATCAAAATCGATTCAGTGGTTTTGAAGTCTATTCATTTCCAAGAATGACTTATCGGCGTGCATTTCGTTCCGCTCGCTCCACACAAATATACATAATTTAAAAGATACGACGATTCTTTGTACAGACCTCCCAAATACCGAGTTCCTTTACCAATTCTTGAATTTTATGGAATGGATATAGTAAACGATCTCTGCTGAGACATGTTTGACAAATATTTCCAGGGTTCATTGTTCGAAGTAAAGAGATACATCAACCAATTTTAACTTTATACAAATATTAAAATCAGATTTAATTCAATGAATGATGTTTAAAAAGAAAAACACACGAAAACATTTTTTTGTTTGATCCTCCAGATCTGACGGTAGTGGAGTGACAGTGACATTATACAATTATAATCAGAAGGAGATACTTTGTAACTATGCACTCTTGAAAAAGCTGCGCTACTAGCGCCACCTTCTTTATTGAACTATGTAACTAAAACCTTGTAGGTGTCAGTTAAATGTAACAGATTTATCAATTGTATGTATTTATAGAATCTTATATGTATAAAGTGAATATAAAAAATTCACGCTATAATGACTAGTTAATCTTATTTTAATACAAAAATTGTACAAGAATGCTTTTATCATATTATGTAGAGTTATCATACTATGTAGAGTCAATAAAATTGTTCCAGTATAATTTGGTAACTCCAAAATTGTACTTTGATAATTTTGTTACAGTGCGTGTGTCATCTGTTTCCCGCAGTAGTGCTGTCACATCACATCGACGAGCTCGGTGGTCAAATGGTAAGCAATGGCCACTTTGACTCCGAGGTCGCGGGTTCGATTCCCGCACACCGCATTGCGCTTAATTTGGGACTAGACGGCGCTGTGTAAATTGTTTAGAAATATTTATTATTATTATTAATATCACATGTAATACAAAAAAGGATAGTATCAATTAGAGGTAAGCGTTGAATTAACGAACTAAATAGTTGAAAATACCGTTGATCTACTGACTGTCAACGAAACAACTGCCGACCGTTTACGCATTAACTAGTTAATTCATAAACGATAATTCGGTAGGTGAAATTCGGTTATAACATCAAGTCACATCATCGGTTTGACGTATGAATAAACGGATTGTCGACTTTCGTTCGGATGACATGGCAACACTGTTTTCACAACCGAGCTACAATTTATTGCGTTTTATTAATAATTATCCTTGTATAACACGAAAACACGGGTACTGTGTGTGCACACAGTACCCGGATCCAGATAGAAAGTACCCTATTGTCCTATCTATCCTATATACTCTGTTTTTTACTTGTGCTGTGAAGCACAGCTGCATGGTTTTTTGGTGGCAGTTCTTATTTCAATTTTATTTTAATTTGTTTGCAAACTTTACTGTTATAACAAACCTCCATGAACGATGCCATAGTTTTCCAAAACTTCTTCTTGTCAATTGTAAACAGGTCGTTGTTATTGATTACATGACATTAGCTTAAAATGCGGTAATTTCATTTTATAATAATTGGCGACGAGTGATTTAAAAGAATGGATGCGGACCAATTCGCTGCATTTTTAAAACAACAGCAACAGCTTACAGAAATACTACAACTTTTAGTTACACAACAAACAACACAAAAACCATCAACATCGAATTCGTCATCGGCCAGGGATGAAAAATGTAAGAAAATTTCTCATTTCATCAACGACAAATTTAATCCTGACACTATATCAGTTGAGAATTTCATTGAATTTTTCGAAGCGAAGTGCAATATTTACGGAACAGAGTACAAAAAAATTCAAAAAGATTTATTTATCACATGCCTACCACCGGATGTTTTTCATAAAATAAAAACTTCTTTCTTGGAAACTTTTGATGAACGATCATACGAGGATCTAAAAGCAAAACTGCAAAATCTTTATTCAATAAAGAAGACGAGGTACAAGGCACTTACTGATTTTTGGTCATGCACAAGGCAAGAAGGTGAGTCAATGGAAACCTACGCAAATAAAATTAAAGAATTAAGTAGAGATTGTGGATACGAAGGTCAATTTCTGGAACGGCAGCTACGAGATCGATTTGCAACTGGCTTAAACCACGATCAACTAGAAATTGATCTAAAACAGAAATGGCCAGACCTTCAAGATCACGATAACGACGGAAAAATAGTAGAAGTGACATTTGAACAAATATTTGCTATTTCACAGTCACGAGAACTCGCAGAGAATGATAAAAAAAGTAACGATCATAGTACTATACAACGAATACAAAGAAATAATAACAATAAAAAGGAGACAACAAATTTTAAACAAAGAATTCTTACAAAAGAACAATGCAAGAGATGCGGAAAAGAAAGTATGCATAACAGCTTAGGTGATTGCAAAGCAAAGGATCACATTTGTAAGGCATGTAATGTGACAGGTCACTTCGAAAGTTGTTGCTTGAAGACAGGCAAGGCATGTATATCATTTCGAAATGGGTCATCGAGGTTATTTGAGAAAAGAAACGTCAATAATGTCATATTGGCAAATCACAACAACTACAAAACAAATAGAGAAAACACAAGCAGCTCCACTAATGAAGATAGCGAGGATGACACTAACGTTTTTCAAATTAATACCCACAATACGAGATGTAAGAAAATTGATACATATATTAACGGATTCAAATGTACTATGGATTGGGATCCTGGGTCAATCTACTCAATAATTAGCACAGTTTTTTGGAAGAAAATTGGATCCCCTGAACTAGCAGCTGGACCAAAACTACGAGCCTATGGTGATCATAAGCTAAAACCGAAAGGCCTTACAGATGTTAATGTAGAAGTTGATGGTAAGCAGAAATTACTCCCAGTAGTGGTTATAAACGACGCCACTCCTATGCTATTTGGTTTGCAATGGAGCGAAATGTTCAACATGCCTTTTCCTAGCTCGGTGTATTCAATCAAAACACAAACAACAACGTCTCTAAAACAGATTATAGACAGAAATAAAGAACTTTTTAACGATGAACTGGGCGAAGTTAAGAATTATGAGGTTAATATTCATATTATTCCCGGAACGAAGCCAAAGCATTTACCTTCTCGACCGATTAAATTTAGTATACGAAAAAACGTTGAAGCGGAACTAGAAAGGCTTACTAAAGAAGGAATAATTGAAGAAGTTGATCCAAATACGACACCAATTGAATGGGCGACTCCCACAGTTAACGTCATAAGGCCAAATGGAAAAATAAGAATATGTGGTGATTACAGAACCACTATTAATTCAGTTTTGATTACACATACACACCCAGTTCCTCAGTTTGATTATTTGAGACAAAGGCTTACTAACGGAAACAAATTTTCAAAAATAGACTTAAAGGATGCGTATTTACAATTTAAGTTGGCTCCTGAATCCAAAAGATTTCTGACGATCACGACACATAAAGGTTATTACCAATATAACAGAATGCCATTCGGCATTTCAACGGCACCAGCAATATTCCAACATTTCCTCGAAAAACTTTTGAATGATATTCCAAATACTGCAATTTATTTTGATGACATTGCCGTAACAGGGAAAAGCGACGACGAACACCTGAAAACATTAGCAGAGGTCATGCACCGACTTAACAACGCTGGTATGAAAGTAAATCTAAAGAAATGCACATTTCTTCAAAAGGAAATTGAGTATCTGGGACACTCTATCAGCAAAGATGGAGTTCAACCCATGAAGTCTAAAATAGAAGCCATCTTGAATGCATCACCACCTGAAAACGTAAAAGAACTTAGATCCTTCCTAGGACTGGTCAATTTATATGAACGTTTCATTCCTCATCTACATAGCATTTGCGCAGAACTACACTCGCTAACAGGACATAGACAAAAATGGAAATGGACAAAAAAAGAAAACACCATCTTTGAGAAGACAAAAAGATGTATAGCAGAATCTAAACCTTTAATATCTTAAAATGACGAAATGCCACTGTTTTTAGCATGTGATGCTTCAGAGAAAGGTATAGGCGCCGTTTTATATCATAAAGTTAACAACACTGAAAAGCCAATCGCATTTGCATCGAGGAAGTTAAAACAAGCAGAGAGCAATTACTCCGTCATTGATCGAGAAGCCTTGGCAATATTTTTTGGAATTACTAAATTTGATCAATTTCTACGTGGGACAAAGTTTACATTAGTAACTGATCATAAACCTCTTATACACTTACTTGGAACAAACAGAAATTTACCCAAATTAGTTAACAACCGGCTTATTAGATGGGCCCTTGTCATCGGCAGCTATGACTACGAAATACAATATACCAAGGGAAGAAACAACATACTGGCAGACCCTCTTTCCAGATTACCCAACCCCCAAAGAACCAGCAACCACAGCGGAGTGTTATATCAATAGGGTAGTTAAAAAAATTTACGAATCCATGATTAACGAAATAGCTATCAACGAAGAAACTATAAAGGAACAAACAAAGAAGGATAAAATATTAGTGAAAGTAATACAGTACATACGAACAAATTGGAGCACTTACAGTTACGACGAAAATTTTTTACAAGCCTACTACAAAAAGCGTAACGAATTATCTCTGGAGAACGACATAATAATGTGGCAAGGTAGAATTATCATACCAGCATCAATGAAGAAATTAACATTACATTACCTTCATCGTGGCCACCCAGGTATATCAGCAATGAAAGCACTAGGCCGTTTTTATGTTTGGTGGCCATCAATGGAAGATGATATTGATAATTACGTAAAATCGTGCAGAGGGTGTCAAGAGAACAGACCAAATAATCCAGAATTACCTATATATTCTTGGTCTATTCCTAATAGCGTTTGGGAAAGAATCCACATCGACTTTGCTGGTCCATTTTTAGGAAAATATTGGCTGGTTTTATGCGATGCCTTATCTAAGTGGATCGAAGTGAAGCCAATGAATAAAATCACTACAGAAACTCTTTGTAGTGAACTCGATGATATATTTGCTACTTTTGGACTTCCACAGATTATTGTGTCAGCTAACGGACCCCAATTTACATCACAAAATTTCAAAGCATATTGTCAGAGGAGAGGTATAACGCACATCAGATCATCACCTTATCACCCACGCACCAATGGCTTAGCAGAACGGTTAGTACGAACTTTTAAAACCAGGATGTCCAGTGAACTGAAGTCACATAACTTAACAGGGAGACTCAGAAATTTCCTTTTTACATATAGAAATACACCACATAATACGACTTTGAAATCTCCAGCCCAACTGATGTTTGGCAGACAACTAAATTGCGTGTTTGACAACGCTCGTCCTAGCACGCGTAAGACACTACACAAAAAGCAAGTGGAAGCCAATATCTTATCTGACCAAAATACGAGAAGTTATCAGTTAGGAAATAAGGTATATGTGAGGACAAGAGAAGAAAAAAAATGGCAACCAGCTACTGTAGAGGGAAGAACACATAGGTACTCATATGTGATCAGGACGCCGGGAGGCATACTCCGACGAAGACACGCCGACCACATACGGCCTGACAACGCTTCACCAGTTACCTCTACACAAACGGAAAGTAATTCATATAATTTCCAAACACCAGAAATTCAAGTAACCCCCGAAACGCCTCTTACAGTCCAACCACAGCAGATTAATTCCCCCCCTTTTTTACGAAGAAGCTCAAGGGTGTCCAGACCGCCACGTCGCCTCATCGAAGAAATGTGAATGGGGAGAAATGTTATAACAAACCTCCATGAACGATGCCATAGTTTTCCAAAACTTCTTCTTGTCAATTGTAAACAGGTCGTTGTTATTGATTACATGACATTAGCTTAAAATGCGGTAATTTCATTTTATAATATTTACTTTTATTAATACCACTTACCTTAGTGGTACAACAGTGCTGTGATGCAAAAATTATCCTAAATCATAAGCGCAGTGGCCTGTGACTGGCGCGGCGTAGAACAGTAGCCTATTTAAGGACCTATTTAAAGGTGTTTCCTGCAATACCAGGGGCAGCAGATATGCGTTTCCTACCTTGTAAAAACCTCTTCAAGCACCTTTTACTGTATTCTCCTGGGAATACAGTGCACACAAAAAAGTAGACATAAATAGGGGCGCCATTTTCTTCGTAAGAACAGTTCTTACAATAGCAACCCTTGTACACTTTTGCGTAAAAAAAGACAATGTTGCTATTATTCATAAATTTAGTTCCTTTTTAGTCTTTTGTGTCTCATTGCACCTTTGGCAGCTGGCAGTAGTGGCGCTAGCTATGCGCGTAATACTGCAGTTTGATTTTAGAGCCAAGTATATAGCTTCTAAAATCAAAATGTTATGCATGACAGTTAAATGTAAACAGCTGTCTGTCTTGGTGTTGTGCTTTGTGCTTGCTTGGTGTTGTTCCAAACAAAAGGTTTGTTTGGTAGTTTGGTTGGATAAGTTGGTTTACTAGACATAATTCTGTTTTTGTAAGCTTAAAATTTATAAGCAGAAAATAAATCATAACATAAAATGTTGGAAATCTGCTGTAGAATTTGTTTAAACAATGATGTTCAATCTTTCGACATCACTTCAGAACTGTACAAGAGATTTTTTACTGATATAATTGGATACGAGGTAAAAAAAACATTCTCATAATTATTTCGCTCTTTTTGGATCAGTGGATGTGGAATTTTCATACTGCTAGGCCTAATTTATTGTTTAAATAACACAGTGAGTAAAAATATTGTTTTTTAAAGGTGTTTTCTGAACCTGGTGCTTGAATGGCTGACCTTGTCCACTTTGACTCCGGGGTCGCAGGTTCGATCCCCGCACAAGACAAATATTTATGTGCATGAACATATCTGTTTGTCTTGGTCTGGGTGTTTTCTATGTGTTATATGTATGTATTTAAAAAACAAAATGTATTTACCTAAGTATAATATCAGTTATCTATTACCCATAGTACATCGGAAGATGTACGTCGGAAAAGGGCCCCTTAAACCTACACCCGTGTCACAAGTTTTGGGTTCTGCTTGGGTTTCTCTCTCTGCCACACGACGGACCCGGCAATCCATGGAAGCTAAGAAGTTCGTCTCTCTATTTGTGAAGGCCAATATAAAATACTTATTAAAAATTTCATCGAGTTGTGTTTGTAATTGGTTGATAATGCCTGAATCAATTAACTATAAACTTACATTATCCCTCCACAAGCTCGATAGTTGAATGGATAACAATGTCCACTTTGACTCCGAGGTCGTGGGTTCGATCACAAGACTAATATTTGTGTGCATGATATGTCTGTTTGTCTTGGTCTGGGTGTTTTCTATGTATTATATGTATGTATTTACAAAAAAAAATGTCATCATCAGGTAATTTTAGTCTCCACTACAGGAGCACGACCCTCTCTCGACCCTCTCTCGTCCGTCCCAGACAGAAGGAGGATTTGGTCTACACTCCCCACGCTGGCCAGATGGGTTGGGGAGGCCTGATCAATGTTTTATAATGTATTTCCCTTAGTCGCCTTGTATGACATCCACGGGAAGAGACGGAGTGATTCAATTCTAGTCTGCCGGAAACCACACGGCCAAAAAAAATTTATTTAAGTATAATATCAGTTATCTAGTACCCATAGTACAAGCTTTGCTTAGTTTGGGACTAGATGGCCGTGTGTAATTTGGTCAGGAATGTTAATTTAACTGTTACTGTTGTAGATAGACCCAAGAAGAGAGCCTGGAGATCCGTAGTACAGACTTCAGTCTAGTTCGGACTCCAGACTCTCACAAGGATTTGTACTTCTTGATACTAAACAGTGTTACTTATTGTAATGTAAAATCTTCCTTGTGAGATGTGAATAAATATATATTATTATTATTTATTTATCTCTTAAGTATGTGACATATGTGTTTATATTTCCAGAACGTGCCCGCTACAATTTATCTATGTATATGGTGCAGAAGCATCTTTAGAAAGATACACACTCTTGTGACTACAGCTGTACATAATATGAAGTTACTTTCTAAATGCAAGGTCTGTTTGTTTCTTTACTAAAACGCGACACGACTAAACAGAGGTGCATCACAATCTATAGTGTCAAAGCCAACCTCACCTGAATGTAGTGCACCCTGCCGACTGAGGCCGATTTCACATGACACCGCGACGGCAGCGTTTTTCGCCACCGCAGCGTCAATGATGCACCCGACTCGCCGCCGCCGCGGAGTCGTATGTAAGGCTTCATATAAATCCTAGCGTAAGTAATGCAGCGCCGCTGCGGCGGCGACGGTACCGCTGCTGCCGCGGTGTCATGTGAAAACGGCCTTAGTCAGCAGGGTGCACTACATTCATTCATTTTACATTATAATATAAACTTAAATTAAGTTTTTCATTGTAACAACAATCATAGAATTACAACAATGTAGATCTTGAAATATACAAATAACAACAAAATACAAATAAACTACTTAAAAATAAAACTAATAAAAAGAAAAACAAAATACTAATTTATTCCTTGAAAATATCGGTCCCATGCGGCAGGGAGGCAAGAACACTGGCTGCGGTTCCTCGCTGAATTGCAATGCTCACTTTTTGAGCGAAGAAAGAGCCAGCCCTCCTCAACAATGTTGGACAACATCAGTACAAAACATTATTATATGTATGTATTATATTTAATTTCTTAAAGTTTAATAATGATTTCATTATTTCACACAGGAATATACACAAGTATGGAAAGCTACTGACAAAAGAATTAAAAATGTATTTCAACTTACATACAAAAATGAACATATAGACATACCTCCAACATCTATTCCACCCATGGACATTGACATAAGAGAAGAATTACTATATCCAAAAATAGAATACATAAATGTTGGAAGTGACGAAGAATTGGATGTGGAAAATTTAAAAAGAGAAGACAATTTAGATGTTGAAGAAACATTTGATTTAAGAACTAACGTTGAAGTGGAAGAGAATGAAACATTGAACATTCAAAATAAGAAACAAATTAATTACAATGAAATGAAGTTTGAAGTACGTTATTTGAATTTGGAAGAACAGTTGGCTGAAATAGAGAGTAAAAGAAGTTTAGATAAGTTTAACAGAATGAAGTTCAAATGTTTTAGTTGTGGTGTTGGGTTTTTGACAAGTGAAGTTTTTGAGGCACATCAAAAGAGGCATGAAGAGGTAAGATTTTTTTATTACTTCGGTGGAAAATAAGCATACTTCCAGTGTGATTAAAAAGTTTAGAAACGGAACTAAATTATTATTAGTAATAAATAGCAACATTGACTTTTTCCATACAAAAGTATTTATTTGTTGTCACCATGTGAAATCCGTTAATTGATCATGACACCCTAAAAAGGACTCCACCTGGGTGTTTCAAATATTTTGTTTATGTAATTAGTATCATGATAAAAGTTATAGTATTCTTTATTGCTTCTCCAATGGCAATATATTTTTTTTAATAATTTCATACTTTTAAAATGGACTTTCCCGCCAAACTTTGATCGACCCTAAAAGAAGTCAGACGGAAGATATTAGAATGAAAGTTTGCTGATCTTTATAGCTTTGTGTATTTCACGATATTGTTAAGTAATTTGTACAATTTTCTAACGTTGTCAAGTAGCCTATTATTTGGGTACTCCTTTTGGTCAGAACAAGTGCTTGTGTTAGATGTGACCGCTCTTCCAGAGTTAATAAAAGAAAGTGACAATATACAAATATTTAAACTTCAGTACTTATTTTTTTATTTCAGGCAGCCGGTCCCCACGAATGCGCCACTTGCCACCTACGTTTCAAGACCCAAGATGTACTGTCCCACCACACACTGTCCCACAGAAGAAGGTTCTCGTGTCGCCTGTGTCCTGCTGTGTTTAATAGATGGTCACATTGCGTTAGGCACAGGTTTAAATGTGGTGTTGATAGCATTTTACAGGAGCCGGCTGTTTGTGGAATGTGCCACAAGATATTTAGGTAAGGAATACGTAGACATAGTTGTGAGTATCACGAAGCTGAAGTGGCAATTACCTCGTCATATAGACAATCGACTTTACAAATATGCTCAGAAGTCAGAACAGATGAGTCCACTCGAGGTGCACGCGCAGCGAAGACTGTCCACGTAGCAGCGCTCTGAATGAATGAATGAATGATACTTTATTCATTCTTATTATTATTCATTCAATCAATCATTATTATTCATTCAATGCAATCTCATTCTCGCAAGATCTCGAGGTCTCGCTCAGATCACCAACACCAACCACCAACAGTCAATTGAGTGACTTTATTTTCAAGCCTATTGATTGACTTTTAAATTAATTTCCGACATGTTTTAGTGACAAATACACATTAAGCGTCCACGTAAAAGGCGTTCATAAGGCGTGCAGTTACGCCTGCTACGAATGTGACAAGAAATTTATTAGCAAGCAGAGGTTGACGGTACATATCAGGTGAGTTTAATATATAATTTTACCTACTCTCATACTGAAATTTAGAGATTAAAAAACTAAACACAGAATCTTAATGTCAGTCTTTTACGCACAAGCAATCAAAATAAATTTAAAAAGTAACTTTTCGATACAGCTCTTGTATGGACAACTGTATCGAAAAAAAACTTTTTTTCCATTTCTATACAGCTTCAGCCCTGGATACAGGTATTTTAGACAGGTTTGCAATGCAAATGCATTGCACTTTGCAAAATTTTTCTACATAATCTGTGAACGCGGGGCTGCGCGGCGCGTCGCACATGCACCACATATGCTTCATCTGCAAATGGATTTATATGTAAGAATTATAGCTGTTAAATTAACTTCATAGTTGTATTTAAAATATTATTATCATCTATTTCGTGAGATTAGATAAAGTAGTGTATGAAATTGCACATAATTTGGTCTTAAAATACTCGTGTGGTTTACCCGCGGCATCGCCCGCGTGGACCCGTTGTCCAGGGGAGCTGCCATTGATTTGAATAAATTTATATACACAATCATAGCACGATTTAGAAATGAGACAGCGCCATCTAGTGATCTAGTGAAAAAAGGACAAACGATTATAAACTTTTTTTTTCCGGTGGGAATAAGATGTATTTCCGGGATAAAAAGTAGCCTATGTCACTCTCCAGCCCTTAAACTATCTCCAAAAAAAATTATGTCGATCCGATTGTTACTTTCGTGAAAGAAGGACAAACAAACAAACACACTTTCACATTTATAATATTAGTATGGATTTAACCAAACTTAAAAGTATCTTTACAGGTGAGAACCTAATGCGACAGTGTAGCAATATAATTGAATAAAAATAAGAAATTCACATTTTTAGGATTCCGTACCTCAATAGGAAAATCGGAACCCTTATAAGATCATTTTGTTGTCCGTCTGTCTGTCTGTCAAGACCCTCTATGTCGAGAATGCGTGGAGGTATCAAGCTGAAACTTGAACTGTATACTCAGGTCTACGGTCCCATGAAACTGCAAAAAAATCAAACTGCTACGTTTACGTAAAAAAAAGTTACAGCCGTTTATTCAGCAATAAACGCATATTTCGACACATTCTCAAGGGAATCAAAACCTATAGGGTACTTCCCGCTGACCTAGAACTATGAAATTTGGCAAGTAACATCGTTATAGACTACAAGTACAACAATAAATCTCAAAACTATACATTTATAATTAAATCTTAAAAAATAGGGGGTCTATATTTTTTTATAGGAGGTCGAAATTTCAAATTGATGCTACTAGTTCAAATGGGGTATCATATGAAAGAACTTGATGTGCACATTGCCAAATATGTTTTATTTATTTTTTCCGAAGCATTATTTCTTATTTATAATGAAAAATATCAAATTTATAATGATCCTACGTACGGAACCCTCGGTGGGTGAGTCCGACTCGCACGTGGCCGGTTTTTTTTATACTACGTCGGGTGGCAGACAAGCATACGGCCCGCCTGATGTGAAGCGGTTACCGTAACCGTGTTAACGCTCGCAACATTAAATATGTCACTTGCGCGCCGCCACCCCCGCTGCCAACGCAGCATATCTCCTTCTTTTCTGGTGACCTCACTCACTCGCAGGAACTCAACAACCCTCAAGGGAATTGTTATTTGGCTGCGGTATTCTGTGAGGTGGAGGTACATTCCCCAGTCGGGTAGCTTACAATTACGCTCCCTACCTCTCTTCTCGCCAGAGTTTCGTTTGTCAGCCAGCAGGGTGCACCGCGTGCAGGTGAA
The DNA here is from genome assembly GCA_937001555.2 of Hypsopygia costalis. Taxonomy (NCBI): domain Eukaryota; kingdom Metazoa; phylum Arthropoda; class Insecta; order Lepidoptera; family Pyralidae; genus Hypsopygia; species Hypsopygia costalis. The sequence goes on from OW443355.2 coordinate 7,243,381, forward strand.
GTTGGCTTTGGTTCAAAGATGTTGATAAACCACTTACACCCCAAATTTTTTTTATATAACTTATAACAAAAAGTTATATGGTTGTAAGTTCACTCATAGTACAACAGAAAATAGGTCCAAATCGTTAGCCATGAGGTTGATAATACAAAATGTCAGTGGCGCTTCAGGGTGCGCCACGGGCAGGTTTTTTTTTATGTGAGAGGGGGGCGAACGAGCATGTGGGTTACCTGGTGGAAAGCAATCACCACCGCCCATGGAGACCAGCCACACCAAGGGGTCGCCGATCCGTTGCCAGCCTTTTAAGGAAAATTAAAACTCTGTTCTTGAAGGCACCCATGGTGAACTTCAAGGTGATGTTGGCTTTGGTTCAAAGATGTTGATGAACCACTTACACCCCAAATTATTGATGATCATAAAGAAATAAACGTTATTTATAAACAGGTCGCACACCGGCGCTCGTCCGTTCGCGTGCAAGCTATGCCCCCGAACATTCGCTCACCATTCCAACTTAGTGTCTCACCAAGCGACGCATGACCCCACCAGGCCACACTACTGCGTCGAGTGTGACACTAGATATAAAACAAGACGAGGACTGTATAGACATCTTGCTGAAGCTACGTGTCACGCCACAAAAGGAGCTACCGATAATGCCACCAAGGAAGTGAAAAAGTAAGTCGTTTTTGTTACATTTTTCAAGGGTGTACGTGGTTCATCAACATCTGTGAACCAAAGCCAACTTCACCTGCGCGCGGTGCACCCTGCTCACTGACTAACGAAGCTCTGGCGAAAAGAAAGGTAGGGAGCGTAATTGTAAGCTACCTGACTGGGGAATGTACCTCCACCTCACGGAATACCGCAGCTAAATAACAATTCTCTTAAGGATTGTTGTGTTCCTGCGAGTGAGTGAGGTCACCAGAAAGGAAGGAGATGCTGCATTGGCAGTGGGGGTGGCGGCGCGCGAGCGATATTTTTAATGTTGCGAGCGTTAACTTGGCTGCGGTAACCGCTTCACATCAGGCGAGCCATATGCTTGTATGCCACCCGACCTAGTATAAAAAAAAATTAAAAAAAAATTGAAGTGAAAACTTCTTTGGGCGCGATGGGAAAAAACCATTGAACTCGCGGCACTGTTACCGTAACCGACACCGGTCTATTTGGTGCGGTGTGAGGTAGAGCGCGCCGCACGCTTGCCTGTGCGCTATTGGTTCGTCAGTCAACTTTTGCGCACTTGTGGTGCACGACAGCTTTTTTTTTTTTTTTTTTTTTTACGAAGCCAATCGCATTATGCGCACACTCAGCGGTGTAAAATGCCGCTGAGTGTGCGCAGATCGGCTTACTTCGTAAATAGCGCACACCCCTGTCATGGACAAGGCTCTTATTTGCTATATAATTAACGTCTACATATTTTATAATCTTACCTATAACTATATACACTTAAAGCTAATAATCTATGGCACAATAGCGAATTAATATAACGCACGGTGCACGACAGTTGAGCTTCACTTGACTAGCCATCTCTTTAGGCTTTTAATGCCTTATTTGCCATATTACTATATCGTACATTGCTAACACGGGAAGTCAAATTCCAAGTTCGTTTGTGTTTTCCAGTGTTTTCCAAGGCAGCCGTAGTTTTACCCACGGTCGTGTGTCGATTGGTGGGACTGCAAGGGGCCATCCATAAATTACGTCACACGAATTTCATGATTTTTTGACCCCTCCCCCGTCCTTGTCACAGCTGGTCACATTTGTGAGACACCCCTCACTAGTGTGACGTCACATATTTTGCAAATTTACATCTAGAATTGCAAATGTTTTTGAGTTTTTCGTTAATAGTTCAAAGTTTGTGTTTTAGCACTTAGATTATAATAGATTTTGAAATGTCACGTCACGAAATTAAGGCCCCTCCACCCCCTTGTCACACAATGTCACACTTCATCGACCCCCTCCCTCTCCTTTAACGTGTGACGTAATTTATGGATGCCCCCAAAGGGACTGCACTGTTCATTTCCTTTATTTGTTGATGGCCGCCTGTTAATCCTGTCTACACAGGAGACACAATGGTGAGCAAGTTACTAATTAATAATTTCTTGTTATTTTCAGGTATTCATGTTCAGAATGTCCAAAGCAATATAAATCAGAGAAACGCCTGGAGAACCACTTTAATTTGAGACATGTTAATACATTGAACAGCCAAAGTGCAATGAAGTGCCAACAATGTGAGAAAGTAAGTAGTTTGCATGGACTATAACTAGATGCTATCGACATTTTGGAAAAAACGAATTTTCTTTTTTTGTGTGTTCTACCGCTTGTAGTTACAATGGAGTGTGTTCAGAGGAGTTGTTTGACATGATGCTTACGGCCTCCTTCTACAGTCGCACCGCTCGCCATCGACAGGGAATTCATCCTCACACATTGGAGACTGAGTGGTCACGCAGTTCCAGATAAGTTTTCTCTCGCTTAATGTCAAGCTGTGGAATGAACTGCCTGTCGAGGTTTTCTGAGGAGACTACAGCAAGGGTTTCTTCAAAAAGGGCGTGAAGAGAGGAGAGGAACAGGGTCGGGAGGAACGCGCGTGTGAAACCTCTGGTGGTACAATTGTTCATAGGCTACGGTAGGCTAGGCTAGGTAACTGCTTTCCATCAGGCGGGCCGTATGCTTGTTTCCCATTTCAGTGGTATAAAAAAATCTCGGAATTTATTTTATTGAAACTTTATTGACCACAAAATTATATGAGGGTACAAAAGGCGGACTTAACGCTAAAAGTATTCTCTCCCAATCAACCTTTGGGAATACGTAGGTCACACTAAAAGTTTTGTGTAACTTAAAAAAACAACATGTTTTACATTTTAAACATTTTTCATGCGATCGAACCATTTTTTAAAACAGGAGGACCACAGATCTGAAGGTATGTTTTCTACGTGCTGATTGAACGCTATCACTGCCTCTTCGGAGTTGGTAAAAGTGAAACCTCTCATCAAATCTTTGATTTTGGGGAAAATACAGAAATCACAGGGTGCTAGGTCGGGGCTATGTGCAGGATGTGTGACGAGTTGTACTTTTTCGGAACTATGTTGGCTGTGTGAAGAAGCGTTGTCATGATGTAGGAGAACGCGGCTTTGGTTAACGAATACCCCTCGGCATTAACACTCTTTTTGATCTTCAAGTAGAATTGTGCAGATGGGACCCGTAGCTGAGAAAAAAACGCGATCATTTTTTTTACCTACGTTTCTGCCTGCCTCACTTTTGTTGGCCTGTTCTCATTTTCAAACAACCATTCACAAGTTTGCTGTGTTTTTTCGGGTTCAAAACAATAAATCCACGTTTCGTCTCCTGTGACAATGTCATAAAAAGCATTAGAATGTCCGTGGTCGTACTTCAGTAGCATCTGTGAGCACCATTCCATGCCAGCCCGCTTCTGCTCCGCTGTCAGTTCATGAGGAATCCAACGACAACAAAGTTTCCGAACTTTTAATTCTTCGTGTCAAATTTTCTGAATTTGGCTCATACCAATCCCCAATAGTCTCATAGGTAATCCGCGGGTTTTCTTCAATTAGTTGCTTAACAGTAGCCACATTATTTTCGTTGACGACAGTTGAAGGCCGCCCTTCACGAAATTCGTCATGTAAAGAAACCCGACCTCTCTCAAATTCAGCAAACCATCGCCTCACGGTGCTTAAACAAGGTGCTTCTCTCCCAAAAGCATTTTAAAGACGAGCGGCACAGTCTTGCGGAGAGAGAGAACTTTTTAAATCATAAAAAATCATCGCTTTAAAATCTTTTCGACTTAATTCCGTTTTCGTTGCGTACGTAGAACTTTGATGTGTGATAAAAACAATTGACAAATGATTTCCCGCCAGTTTTTTCTTATTACTAAGAAGGTTGCAAGTCGTTTCAAAAAAATATAACATTAGAAATTAAAATAGTTCCGATTGGATATAAGTGCAAAACTTTTAGTGTGCCCCATGTAGCAGAAATTCATGAATACGGTTTTAAAGCAGATTTGGCGTGTGAGTGGTTCATCAACATGCTTGATCGTTTGATCGACGCTAGTCGGCTTTCCCAACAAATATACATCAGTGATCCATTTAATTTAATTATTTTACTGTGTCTCTAGTGTGTTTGTTTGTTTGTATTGTCTTTGTGGTACATAATGAGCATAAATATACAGGGTGAAAACTTCTAATGCCACCTAGTGAGAAAATTTTAGATTCCAGATTTCATGGTTTCCTTTAATTTAATTTATCAAGTTTGTTAGAGAGAATCATCCTTATAATCGACCCTAACGATCGCTGCAATAAAAGTACAGAGTGTAAATTTTTACAGATTTTATTTCGGTTTGATTTCTGGGTGTGATTAGCGAATTTTCGAAAATCTTTGAATTATGCAGTTTTCTTTCTTTTCAAAAATAAATGAATGTTTTCTTTGAGTAAAATTTTCTATCTACAGTATTAAGAGTACTTTCCCTCCAGGTGCCATTAGAAGTTTCCGCCCTGTATATATATTCCTGGTCCTGGACACAAATAAATATTCCAGGACAAATTACACACCGCCATCTAGTCCCAAACAAAACAAAGCTTGTACTATAGGTACTAGATAACTGATATATAATACTTAAATATTTTTTTTTTTTGTAAATAAATACATATAATAAATATAAAACGCCCAGACCAAGACAAACAGACATGTTCATGCACACAAATGTTTGTCTTGTGCGGGAATCGAACTCGCGATCTCGGAGTCAAAGTGGCCATTGCTAACCATTCGACCACCGAGCTCGTCACATAAAAACTCTTAAAATATAGATGTACGAAAGCGGGCTTATCTCTACAAGAATCTCTACCAGACAACCTTTGAGTGTTAGAGATAAACCGTGGAATTTCGAGGACCCCCATATACAAAGAATAGAATACGAGAAATGATAAAGTAGGGAAGATGTAGCAATAAATACAGCAAGTAAATATAAATCAACAAAGGTGAATTACCCAAGCGTTCAGACGATTTTACAATTCATATTATTGCAATGGAAATGGGTTAGCCGTGTGGTTTCCGGCAGACTAGAATAGAATCACTCCGTCTCTTCCCGTGGATATCGTACAATGCGACTAAGGGAAATACATTATAAAACATCAATCATGCCCCCCCAACCCGTCTGGCCAGTGTGGGATGTGTAGGCCAAATCCTCTTTCTGTCTGGGACGGACGAGAGAGGGTCGTGTTCGGTGGCGTAGCAGTCAATGACTATTTATCAGTTGTCTAGTACCCATAACACAAGCTTCGCTTACTTTGGGGCTAGATGGCGCTGTGTAATTTGTCTGACAATATTTATTTATTTATTTATTATTGGAATCCATGTATTTATATTGTTATCTAAACAACTCAATGTTTTAGGTCCCCAATAGTGTTAGATACATAAAATCCGTGGTGCACGGCAGTTGAGCTTCACTTGACTAGCCATCTCTTTAGGCTTTTAATGCCTTATTTGCCATATTGCTGTCTCACATTGCCAAGAGCAAGTGAAAATCCAAATGCTTCGTACTCCTACTAATTTCTTGATTAAATTTGTTGAGTCGAGTTATAAGGTAACTTTAGTCTTATCCCGGGACTGCAATAGACTTCAGTGTTCAATGCCGCTTTTGGCGGTCGCCGCTGTTAAGGCGAGGTGAACCAGCGCTTGAAACAATATGACAATTCCGCGAGACACTGGCGACTCTGGCGAGCTGAAAAACTATTGAATTAAAAATCGATTCAAAATTTTAAAGATGTAATAAAAAGAATCTATCGGGTATAATACCTCCAGTTATTTATGACCTTTTTTTAGTACATGACTATAAGTCAGTATTTTCATGTCAAATTACTTATTTTAAGAATAAAACCGAAAATAGAGAACTTTGAATTTATTTTATCGAGTCAACTTCATCAAATCATGTTTCCATAGGATATATTCCCTAGTATATATCGTCAACAATATCAATATAATTTTCATAGATTTTAATTCTCTGTTTATTACTTCAAAGATGAATTCTAAATTGTGGATTTTGCAGTACCACTGGTACCACCCCGCCTTAATTCTGGCTACACAGGAGACACCGTGGTGGTGGAAGAATGTGTGGCGGTCCCCCGTCTCGTTTAAAACAAACAACAATTAATAATAAGTACAGTCTAAAAACACCTTTAAATATAGTAATAAATAATAAAGAAAAACACACGCATTATAATATATATATTATTGTATTATTAAGTATCTCTCAAAGGGTTGTCTGGAAGAGATTGCGTTTAGCGATAAGACCGCCTTTTGTACTTTTAATTTTTTGCAAGTTTCTTGTATGTATCTTTGTTATATTGGTGCAATAAAGTGTATTCTATTCTATTCTATTCTCTTTTAAATCACGGGTCAAGCCCGGTCATTTGATAGGCGTGCGCGGGTAAATGGATCCAACGCGTAGAGGCCCCTTTGAGAAGTTTGATTAAATGTTGTACGCCCGCCGTGACCCGCTCCAGGATATATCAATGGAACAATATACCCATGAGCCGGTCTCGGCAGGCGTTGAGATTATTACAAAGTGTGATGGAAAATAAATGGGCTATGGAGATGAGATCTGGGTGAACTTAATACCAGGCTATTACAGAAGAGGGACGGACGCCTGCCATAACTGCTTTTATTGCTAGTTATTTGCGGCAGGCGGTGGCTTGCAGCTCACTAGATGATTGTTTTATTAATATTATTATTTCCTTATTTTCAGGTATTTACATCAAGGAGTCACTTAACTAAACATATAATGCGAGCTCACTTCTTATAAACAAAAATATATAAACTGCTTGTTCAGATAATTGTGTTTTATTTAATACTAGCTGATGCCTGCGACTTCGTTCGCGTGGACTTAATGATTCCGGCGTATTCGTAAAAATATGAACTAATGTAGATACATAAGAAAATACTTGTTATACGTTAAAAGTCATTTTTTTTTATTTAACATTGTAACCATAGTTAAAAAAAAAATTAAGGGAGTCTTTTCTTCGGGAGCTAATATAACCTGAACGTTGCGTTACAACTCTCGAGAAAGCCACGTAAAGTTGGCCATGCGAAAAACAACCAGTCCTAAGCTTGACCAGCGAATTTTAGTGACTTCTTTATTGTCATAGCAAAGCAAGCGGTCACAGAGAACTGCGTACTAAAATGGACTTTATTTTTGGAGAAGAGTGGTCGTTACCTTTGTAAATAAAATAAAAACGATTGCGTCTTGTAACTTGTAGCAGGTAAGAATAAAAGTAGCACCCCGTGGTTTTTTTTACAATACATTCAATATTTTGTTAATCTATTTATTGTTATTTTACGTAACATTTTTAGTTCTATTTGCTATTATAGCGTGTTTTATACTTTTTTTTAAACTATAATTTATTGTAAACACGTGTTGATTATTATGCAAATAAATTTAACTATGTTCTGCATCAGGTGTTCCAAATCTTGGATTTTTATACCTCAACAAAAAATGGTCATCAGATTTATAGTTTACCTGAACCATTATGGTTCTGCATCAGGTGTTCCAAATCTTGGATTTTTATACCTCAACAAAAAATGCTCATCAGGCTGAACAACTTTTGCTAAGGCGTCATTTTTATATTTCTTATAGTTAAGCTGAACCATTATGGTGCTGCATCAGGTGTTCCACTTTCCAAAACAAATTATACCCTATATGTTGCCCAGGCTTAACAGCTATATAACAAAAAAAGTTTCATTCGAATCCGTCCAGTACTTCCAGAGATTAGCGTGTACAAACAGACATACAGACATACAGACAAACAGACAAACAGACAGACTTTTTTTTATAAATTCTTACTTTATTACTATAATATCTCCATCGCCTCCAATTGTTTTTTTGTAAATATATTCAATGTACAGACACACTATTTTTACTGTTTTATTATATGTATAGATTTGACGAGCTCGGTGGTCGAATGGTTAGCAATGGCCACTTTGACTCCGAGGTCGCTGGTTCGATTCCCGCACAAGATAAACATTTGTGTGCATGAACATGTCTGTTTGTCTTGGTCTGGATATTTTCTATGTATTATAAGTATGTACTCGTATTTACAAAAAAAAATGTATTTAAGTACATTTATCAGATGTCTAGTACCCATAACACAAGCTTAGCGCTTAATTTGGGACTAGATGGCGCTATGTTAATTGTCCAGAAAATGTACATTAAATATTTCCGTATTAGCAGTGATTTAAGAGAGATACTTAATAAAACAATACGCATAATAGGCTATTTGACTAACATTTTTTTCGGTTTGATATGTAGGGACGCCTCAATAATATAACCATAGGTGAAAGAATTACTTCGATAGCACAAAAATCTCTCAAGGTATGTTAATTTGAAAATCACAATTTTCAGACTGCCCCAAAACGCTCCATACAAAAGACTACCGAATTATGACGTCACAGGTTTGTATTTTGTATGCATCTAATCAGAAATTTGTACGACAGCTATGTTAAATATTACGTTTATGTGATTAGTATCATAATAAAAGTTATATCATTTTTTATTGCTTCAACAATGGAAACATATTTTTTTTTATAATATCATACTTTTAAAATGAACTTTCCCGCCAAACTTTGATCGACCCTAAAATAAGTCGGATGGAAGATATTAGAATGAAAGTTTGCAGATCTTTATAGTTTTGTGTATTTTACAATATTGTTAAATAATTTATCTAATCTCATACTGAAATTTACACATTAAAAAACTAAACACAGTATCATAATGACAGTCTTTACGCACAAGCTGTCAAAATAAATTTAAAAAGTTATTTTTCGATACAGCTCTTCTATGGACAACTGTATCGTAAAATAACTTTTTTACCATTTCGATACAGCTTCAGCCCTGGATACAGGTATTTTAAACAGGTTGCAATGCAAATACATTGCAACTATGCAAATTTTTTCTACATAATCTGTGAACGCGGCGCCGCGCGCGCGTCGCGCATGCGCACTACGCATGCTCGATCTGCAAATGGATTTATAAGTAAAAATTATAGCTGATAGATTAACTTCATGGTTGTATTTAAAATATTATTATCATATATTTCATGAGATTAGATAAAGTAGTGTATGAAACTGCACATAATTAGGTATTAAAATACTCGTGTGGTATATTATAACACTCGCCTTCGGCTCGTGTTATAAACTCACACTCGTATTTTAATAACCCTTATTATGCAACAGTTTCATAAACTACTATTTCACAATTTTTAAACATTGGAAAATAGCCTATTATCCCACTACTGGGATAAGGATCTCCCGTCAATCGGAGGGATTTAAAGCATACTCCAGCTGTTCAACTGCGGGTTGGCGGAGGCCAGTGTTTTTAACCCGCCAAATGCCACAGTTACGCCGTGTGGTTTCCGGCAGACTAGAATAGAATCACTCCGTCTCTTCCCGTGGATGTCGTACAAGGCGACTAAGGGAAATATATTATAAAACATCGATCAGGCCTCCCCAACACGTCTGGCCAGCGTGGGGAGTGTAGGCCAAATCGTCCTTCCGTCTAGGACGGACGAGAGAGGGTCGTGCTCATATAGTGGAGACTAAAATGCACCTGATGATGATGATGAAATGCCACTGAATTATTTGATTTCTTTATATGAGAGAGGGCAAAAGAGCACATGAGTAACCTGATGGTAGTAAGTGGTCCATCAACATCTTTGAACCAAAGTCAAATTCACCAGCATGTGGTACACCTTGCTGATTGATAAACGAGGTTCTGGCACTCTGGGGAAAGGAGAGGGCATAGCGTATTTTCTAAGCTGTCTGACTGGGTAAGTACCTCCGCCTTACAGAATATATGTAGCCAAATAACAATTCCCTTGAGTCACACCTCAGGCTTCAATATATTATCCAAGTTTTAAGAATAAATCATATTTTAAGTTGATATAAAATATTTTATTATTATGGCTGTGTGGTTTCCGGCAGACTAGAATAGAATCACTCCGTCTCTTCCCGTGGATGTCGTACAAGGCGACTAAGGGAAATAAAATGAACCTGATGATGATGATTACAAATGAAACGTATTACACACGTAATACCTACTTTTATTTTCCGTTCCACCAACACTTACAATAAAGAGTTTACAGATATTGATTTATTTAACAACTTTCCTTTAACACTTTTAGAATAAAAATAACTAAATAAATAATAAAACATCGGACGCGCAGCATGCGCCACCATAGCGAAATTTATTTATTTATTTATTTTGGCCGCTTTCCCGAATTGATATCGGAAAACCAAAGTCACTTTACATTACTACTTTTTGATGCTCTACACGAATCCGAAGTCAGAATTTCGAAATTTTGAGTTTCATGGCAACGGACGGACAGACAGAACGACCGGACGATTTTATAAGCTCAATAAATTTCGCTGAAAATGGTTGTCTGTATAGTCTGTTTACGGACGATAATTTTGCATAATAATGTGGAAACATAGGCCGATCGTGCCTCTCTATCGCTTGTTCCGCGCTCTCGCTTGCACACTCGGCTCAGGTGAAACGTGACAATGAGTTATGCCTTTTCGTTCGTGCAGCCGGCGTTCATCGATTTATAAAAAGTTTGGTATTTCCTATCTATGTCGCACCATTAAAAAGTAGAACGCGTTGCCGGCATGTGTATTTCCTCATTGATACAATATGGGATCCTTCAAGCGAAGCGTGAAGAAGCATCTTGTAGGCCAGCATGGCAGCGTCAACTGACAAGACATCAAGGTCTCTTGTCCATTGCCGATGCGATTGGGGCTCCAATTTTCGCTTACCATCAGGCGAAATGGAGCCAATTTGCTGTGCTAATATAAAAAATAATAATAATAAGACGTTAGTACGTCAAAAAAGTGAATTTGAATACATAACCCATGTTAAGTACTCAAAAAAAAAACTAAGTTATTAAGTTAAACTTTTGTAACATTCATCATCATCAGGTCCGTTTTAGTCTCCACTACAGGAGCACGACCCTCTCGTTCGTCACAGACAGAAGGACGATTTGGTCTACACTCCCCACGCTGGCCAAACGGGTTGGGGAGGCCTGGGTCCTTACCACAAGCTCTAAACGCAGGAATGGAACCATCATGGTTGCATTTATGAATGAAATTCATTGATAAATACGCAACCATCATAGTTTTATTCCTGCGTTTAGAGCTTCTGGTAAGGCCCCTGATTGATATTTGATAATGTATTTCCCTTAGTCGCCTTGTACAACATCCACGGGAAGAAACAGAGTGATTCTATTCTAGTCTGCCGGAAACCACACGGCCATTTGTAACATTAATGTGACAATAAAACTTAATTTTGTATAGAGTCTGTCATCATCGTCATCAGCCTGTATCTACCCACGGCTGGTTATAAGCCTTCTCCAATGCTTTCCACCAGATACGATCCTCCGCATTCCGTATCCAGCCGCTTCTAGCCGCTTTCTTACGGACATCTTGGGGTGTAAGATCATTTTGGGGTGTTAGTGGTTCATCAACATCTTTGAACCAAAGCCAACTTCACCTGCACGCGGTGCACCCTGCTGACTGACAAACGAAGCTCTGGCGAAAAGAGAGGTAGGGAGCGTAATTGTAAGCTACCCGACTGGGGAATGCTCCACCTCACAGAATACCGCAGCCAAATAACAATTTCCTTGAGGGTTGTTGTGTTCCTGCGAGTGAGTGAGGTCACCAGAAAAGAAGGAGATGCTGCGTTGGCAGCGGGGGTGGCGGCGCGCAAGTGATATAATATGTTGCGAGCGTTAATATGGCTACGGTAACCGCTTCACATCAGGTGAGCCGTAAGCTTGTCTGCCACCCGACGTAGTATAAAAAAAAAACATCGGACCATCTTTTAGAAGTTCAACGCTTCGTCGTGCTACACGCGGCCGCCACTCTATGCATTTTTAAAAAAGTCATACTGTAAGTGTATACAGTATGTCCCGGGATAAAGTAATATTTAAAAAAATACAGTCGGTAAGCAATGAGAATTTGATACCAAATAGCCAGTAAAAAAGTGACTGTCATTAATTACCTAAACTGTGCTTTTAATCTTAAAAATGTTTCATTACATAAAGTCCTTACTGAAAACTATAAATCTTAATTTTGAAAAAAGAAAAAAAAAATAGTAAACATATTTTTTTTTATATTTATTATTTTCATTGAAATTCATTGAGCTTATGAAATCGTCCGGTCGCTCGTTCTGTCTGTCCGTTGACATGAAACTCAAAATTTAGAAATTCTGACTTCGGATTCGTGTAGAGCATCAAAAATTAGTACTGTCCAAGGTCACCCTTGGTTTTCCGAAAAAAAGTCGTTCTGTCTGTCCGTCCGTTGCCATGAAACTCAAAATTTCGAAATTCTGACTTCGGATTCGTGTAGAGCATCAAAAAGTAGTATCGAAAATAAAGTGACCTTGGTTTTCGATATATCAATTCGGGATTTCAAAAAAAAAAATTCCCTGTGGTGGCGCATGCTGCGCTTGTATCTGCGCGTTCGATGTTTTTATCTATTTTCACCCCCTTTCAAGGTTATAATTTATTCCGGTACACACTGTATAATGTATTATTTTCGGCACTGTTTGGTGTTTTGTCAATATTAGTTCAAATTTCTGTTTACTGTGTTCTATATAATATGACTGTTTGTTACCAAAATAAACATAAAAATAAAAATTTTTTTTTCGTCTTTATAATAATAATATCGTCTCCTGTCACATTTCATTGAGAAACGTGTGAAGTTAGTATATGGATGGACTCTAATACGCATTTTTAAAAGAATCATACTGTCATCATGAACGGAAACGGTCCTATGCCTGTATTGTATCTTCTAATATTTACCATGTTGTGTTTTTATGCAATACTTCTAGACAAATTCTAATGTTTTTAGACTTAAGTTATCTGTGTAAAAATGTTGGTAGACCTTATAAATAAATAAATCATCATAATCAGGTCATTTAAGTCTCCACTACAGGAGTCCGTCACAGAAAGGTGGAGGATTTGGCCTACACTCCCCACGCTGCTGGCCAGATGGATTGGGGAGGCCTCATCGAGGTTTGATAATGTATTTCCCTTAGTCGCCTTGTATGACATCCACGGGAAGAGACGGAGTGATTCTATTCTAGTCCGCCGGAAACCACACGGCCATTCATTCATTTGTAATGACTACATTTATTTCAGGGCCTTAAAAAAAATGGTAGCTTATAAAATTTATTTGGTCGTGTCGACTTAACCGTGAATTCGGGACGTAGCCTTGAATTGAAAAGCCGGTTCGCATTTTAGGTGTAATCATACTGTAATTATTATATATTATGTACATTCATACAATTATCATTAAGAAACTGTAAATAGCTAAGTAGGTACCTTTCCTTCCGTAGTCGGATATCCAAAACAGGTTTTTTCATATATGGTATCCAGCAATTTCACATAAAACCCATGGAATTTTAAAAATAAACCCCACTTAAATAATCAAATATAGACTTTAATGTAACGGTAATTAGGTCTAAATACGGTTAACCGGGTTATTAGGAAGTGGTAATGTGAGATGTATTATGAAAATGAACTTTATGTCAATGGATTTATGTCTATTATTACAATGAAGATAGTTCAGTTATTTTAACATTCTTTACACACACGTGAACGTCACGACGAGCCTCCGCACACACCTCCGTGGTTTTGATAAATCTAGCGATGTAAGCGCTGAATAGATTAAATATATATGTAATACATATATATTTAATCTATTCAGTTATTGATTACTGAAATTTACTAATTACTGTGGATTATGTGAAGAAGAAGAGCACCTTCATTCTGAGAGCGATTGATACCTCGCCAATTTTAGCTCATTTGTGGTTAGGGTACCGACCCACCATCCGCAGACCTTCATGAAGGAAGACTTCTGGCCGCAGGGCGTCGTGTTCCGGAGATTCCGAGGACGGCTACCTACCGATTCGCCATACACGTCGCCGACACTGCGTGTATAATATAATAATACTAGAGTTAAGTTTTTATATAAATATGTATGTTAGTTTATAAGGTATTTATAATATGGGTGTATTGTTTTTTTAAACATTGCCTGAAATAAAATGATTATTATTATTATACGGTAACCGCTTCACATCACGCAGGCCGTACCTATGCTTCTCTTCCGTGACCCGATGTAGTATATAAACAATAAAAAAAATGTCCCAATGAGTTTTTTTAAACTACGCCGGGTGGCACACAAGCCTAATTACGCCCTGCCTGTGTTGTGTCGGTGTGAAACGGTTACCGTAGCCATGTTAAAGCTCGCGATAAGAAATATCGCTCACGCGCCGCCACCTCCGCTGCCAACGCAGCAACTCCTTCCTCTCTGGTAACCTCACTCACTCGCAGAAACATAACAACCTTTAAGGGAATTGTTATTCGCCAGCGGTATTCTGTGAGGTGGAGGTACTTTCCCTGTAGGCAGCTTACAAATACGTTGTATCGTACCTCTCTTTTGTCAGAGCCTCTTCCGCTAGTCGACAGAGTGTACCACGTACAGGTAAGGTTGACTTTGGCTCTCAGGATCGTGTTGAACTATTTACACCCCAGTACGAATATCCTATCTTCTACACAAGGGCATCGCCAAGGGGGAGCAGGGAGGGGCAGCTGCCCCCCCCCCCCCCCCCCCTTATTTATTGTAAAGTCTCTCGTGAGATGTAAGGCTCGCACTAAAGTGAAAAGCTTCATGAGCTCTCGACTTTACCTACAATTCATACTTTTCTCCATCGGCTGGCGACGACCTTGCTTCTACAACAACCCATATTCATCCTACTACTGGAATTGAAGGTGGTTTAGAGTGTACTCCAGCCCGATCCAGGATTTTGTTCTGGTCATCATGTCTTGGTGATTTCGTCGACTATGGCCCCTCTTGTCGTAGAATTGCTGGCCTTAACAATTTAATTAGTTGGGCTCTTGTCAGCTTCAGAGCTCTTGCTGTTCTGGTTCCAGAATTTTAAATAGTTATCTGTACATGTAAAAAGATGATTTAAAAAAAAAATTGAAACCGACTTCAGTTGGCGAGCGCAGCTTATTGGTGGAATACCCCGGCAGACGCTGCTGCCCGTCTTCCGGGAGAAAAGTTATCGCGTGACACAAGATTCCTTGTCGCCTTGTACGACATCCAGCGCAGAGCAATGGAGTGGCACAATTTTATTCTGCCGGCTACCATAGGGCAAATTTAAGGGTTTCCCTCGATTTTTCTGGGATCCCATCATCAGACCCTGACTTGGTGAATATGGAATCACCTCGCAATTACCCTTTCAAATAAAAAAATTGAATTTGACCATACGGCCTTATAAGATTTAAGGGTTTCCCTTGATTTCCCTGACATCCCATCATCAGATCCTGACTTAGTGAATATGGGACCACCTTGCAATCATACCCTTTCAAATAAAAAAAGAATTATGAAAATCGGTTCACAATTCGCAAAGATTTCGAATAACATATATACAAAAAAAATATTCAGTCGAATTGAGAACCTCCGGTCATCGCATCACGCGTGAACGGCTGGACCGATTTCGTTATTTCTTTTTATGTTGTATTTGTTATGATCAGGAGAAGGTTCTTATAAAAGAATAAAATAAGAAAGTTACGCGGAAAATTGGAACATTTAAGAAATCTAAACGACCATATTAACTTTTCTAATGTAGCTTAATGTCGTTTCACAGAACTATCAGTGTCAGTCGATTGATACATTGCGCGAAACCAATTCGAATTCAATATTCATAGATAAAAATCAGAACAACGTCTGTCGGGTCAGCTAATAATAAATAATAATAAGTATTCCCGTACAAATTAGGTAAATACCGCCATCTAGTACCAAACTAAGGGAAACTTGTACTACAGGTACTGGATATCGGATATATTACTGAAATACATTTTTTTTCGTAAATGTATGTTCGGTCTGGGTGTTTTGTATGTATAGAAAACACCCAGACCTACCGACAATACAGATAAAATACTTACATCCTTACTCACTTATATTTTCTGTTATGTTAGTTATATGTTATGTGTATAACTAACATATCGTATATAATTATATGTTTTCATATGTATTTATTGTGTGTATGTTCATTACTGTTATTGTGTGAACCGCATTCGAGTTTTATTTTTCCCAAAAGTTTTTCCAGATTTTCCCAAAGGTTAACTGGTAGAGAATGCTCTTAGCATTAAGTCCGCCTTTTATAAATAATACCATTATATTATATTATATTATATTGTCAGACAAATTACACAGCGCCATCTAGCCCCAAAGTAAGCCAAGCTTGTGTTATGGGTACTAGACAACTGATAAACATACGTAAATACATTTTTTTTTTGTAAATATGTACATACTTATGATACATAGAAAACACACATATGTTTGTCCTATGTGCACACAAATGTTTGTCCTATGTGGGAATCGAACCCACGAGCGTTGGTGTCGAAGCCGCGTCATTGACCGCTACGCCACCGAGCTCGTCAACCTTTTTTTTTTGTACCTTTATTGTATGGTCAATAGAGTTTAAATAAATAAATAGAGGAACAGCCAGTCTGGGAGAGGTATCTTCGACTATCTGAAGTTTCTGATGACTTAGCTATTGTGTTCCTGCGATAGGAAACTCCTGCATAAATTCTATATTGATAGCAATATTGTATACTACATTATATTATTACAATTATTTCAGTTTGTCATACGAAGCATCTGAACTTTGGCTTAGTATAAAAAAATCACAGAAAATGTATCTAACAATATTGATACCTAGATATAGTATGGCTTTATTCTTATTCCGAGACATTGATTTCCATGAATATGCATGCATACAGTAAACACAAAAAATACAGCGTTCCAGTTCGCTTCAAGCGCTACAAAAACACAATACAAATTCGCGGCAAAAAATTTCAACCGGTTACGTTGTGACGTCATTACTAACAGCGCTCGTATCCGTAGGCCGGCGGCGTCATTCCGAAGTCTGATCACACTGCCTGCACCGGTCGGATTTAAATTTCGAATAAAACTTGAACCATGAATGAATAAAGTTTTAATTTTTTGACTTTTTTAAAACGAATGTGTTCAGTGCTTTAGTGTTTTGTTTTTAAAGTGATTTTGTGCAAAGAGTTTGGAATTGAAAAGAAGAATGACGGTATTTTTTTTTTAATTTATTCCATTTTGGAAACGTCGTAATTTTGGATAGTAGTTTTAACCGATTTGACAATAGGAGGAAGTTGCTGTTTGTTTCGACTGTTTATAGCGCGTATTGTACGTGACGTGACATAAAATGTTGGAGCGATTCCTTTTTTGTTTGAAAGAGCATTGGGTTTGGGTCCCATGTTTTCGTTGAAATATAAAAAAAAATGTAAAATAAAAACTTGGCTACTTAAAATATCACAGTAATGAAAGCCTGTGCCTGAGTATCGTTGCCGTTGACTTCAATTTGAAGTGATTCTTCTATTCTAGAAAGTTTCTTCACAATAACTTTTATCGAAACTTGTGAACTTAGACAATAGCCTTATGTGAATAAGGGTGTCATAAATTTTTAGTTTCAGTGCGTCTGTCTGTCTGTTTTTTACCAATTTATGGATTTTTTGTAATTTTAAAACCACCTAAGTATATTGGAGATTGGATAGTTTTTATCCGATTACGGCAAATGGGAGGTTGTGTGTTTTAGAGAATATGATTTGACAGATTATGGATTTGTGGGATATGTATCTACTTATTTTCTGAATATCAGCCCTATATCATATATAGCAACATGAAACTTTGCTCGCACGCTGTCACCTCCGCTGCTAACGTAGCAACTCCTTCCATCATGGTGACTTCACTCACTCGCAGGAACACAACAACTCTCAACGGAATTGTTATTTGGCTGCGGTATTCTGAGAAGTGGAGGTACTTCCCCAGTCGGGCAGCTTAGAAAATACGCTATGCCCTACCTTATTTTCGCGAGAGCCTAGTTTGTTAGTCAGCAAGGAGCATAATATGCAGATGAGGTTGGCTTTGGTGCAAAGATGTTGATAAACCACTTACAAAACAGAATATTTAAAATGTATTTCTGACGTGACAACGTCATAGAAATCGATCAACGCCGGCTGCACTAATTGTCACGTTCCGCCTGAGCCGAGCGTGCACGCGAGAGCGCGGAACAAGCCATAGAGAGGAACGATCGACCTAAACGTTCGGCTTGTGACTAGAGATGGGCAAAATGCTGAGCATTTACGATAAATGCCCAAAAAGTACTTTATATAAATATAAATTCCCTATTTAAATCTCTACTTGTGACGCATCTATCTCTCTTACTCCACCGGCCGATGTTTACAGACAACCGATTTTTTATATGTATATGAAGTTAAAGCCGTCCGTGAACAGTTCAAAAGGCCAACCTGGAACCTGGAATATATAAATAACGAATTAACATAAGTTAAAACGAATGGATTCGATTTAATTTTATCTGTGGGCACGGCAGTGACCCCGCCAAGTCGAGCAAAAAGCGGCACGGCCGTCACATCGTTTTCTCGAAGCAATACAGGCCATTTTCGACTCCCTATAACTTCGTTGTGGATAAAATGGCCAAGTCATTCTGTTTATTTAAAACACAAAAGATTTTTAATATTGATATGGTCGCTATAATATTTTGTTAGGTTAGCTAATTACGTAATAACTAAAGACAGAAGGTCCCTTAAGTAGGGACTGAATAAATTAACCGACTTGGTATTACATGGATCTCATAACTTTTACGGTACAATATCTTAGTTGCGAGACTTGGTTTTTTTACAAGTTATGTTTTAGGTTACTTTTATTTTAGAAATTTTATTTATTTTCATTAATATAAATAAAAAATTAAAAAAAAATTATAACTACCGCGCGGACGAAGTCGCGGTCATAGCTAGTACTTGCTAAGTCGTGACGTTATAAATAACCTTTTAAGTATGAACCTTACGTCAAAATCAATAATTATTTTATTAACTAACAATCAAATTGACGCGGTCGCCAATCTAAATCCAACGATTACGGTTGTTCAATTTATTTCATATAAATAATAAGGATAAATAAATAATAAATATTTCTAGACAATTTACACAGCGCCATCTAGTCCCAAATTAAGCGCAAAGCTTTTATGGGTAGGTGCTAGACAACTGATAAATGTACCTACTTGAATACATAAATGTAATTCTTTTGTCAAATACATAAGTATGTATTGATAAGTATGAATTGTTTCTCTTGGTCTGGGTGTTTTATATTATAAAATACAAAACACCCAGACCAAGAGAAACAGACATGTTCATGCACACAAATGTTTGTCTGGTGCGGGTATCGAACCCGCAACCTCGGAGTCAAAGTGGCCATTGCTAACCATTCGATCACCGAGCTCGTCATAAATAAAAATATTATATATATATATATATAGTATCATATTAAATTATATAAATATACACAATAAACTAAAGTAAAAATTTACTAATCTTAAAATACAAATTAAACTAACTAACAATAAACAAATCTTACTATGACCTTACTTTTACATTAATATTAATGCAAAAAATAGCTTCTAAAAAGAACATAAATAAAGCTATGTACAAATTACAATAACTAAATCGCGTCTAAATATTCCTGGAAATTAGGTCTCATGTATCAAAAAATAGCTTCTAAAAATAATAAAAATAAAGCTATGTACAAATTACAATAACTAAATCGGGTCAAAATATTCCTCCACATCAATGTCAAAAGGCATCGTGCCCAGAAGGTTGGCGGCAGCATTGCCATTACTTTTATTATATTATAATTAACAAATTATTATTACACGATTATTTTATTATAATTAATAAATTATTTAAACACACTATCGCTAACACATCTAAGCTAATAGATATAAAGTCGACATTGGTGTGTTTTGTTCTTGAACAGCATTACCGCATATTAAACGGTTCACGCTCTGATATTTACAATACCGTTGTTTGATACAGATGTTTGAGACTAAGATCGTCGACACTTACTACGTAAAAAGAAAGTTTTCTTTGTTTGTTGACGTGACGTCTTTAATTTCGTTACCATACGGTCAGTCTTTAAATTTGCTAGCACGGGGGCAATCCAAAAAATCTAATGAGAACAAAATCGGGGATACAGTTTGTAGTAGGGTTTTCGCGTACCCGCCTTTTTTTAATACCCGGGTATCGGGTATTACTTTTTTTTAATACCTGGGTATTTCCGATTTTAGCAGAAAAAGACAAAATTTTATAATCATGTTTTATTTAAGAGCCCTATTACATTTGCACGCTGACGAGCTCTCGCGCAGTACTAAACCCGCGAAGGCCGCCGGTGCATCGTTTTTTGTAGTAATTTTGAAGTTATATTAATAGTTTTTATTGAAATGAGATAATAAATTCATGCAACAAAGTTTATTCATCATGAAGTAATAATTATTCTCGTATAAATTTTGCTCAATAATATTATCGTTTATTCGAGAAATTAACAGTTTACTTAAAGCGATTTTCGATGTTTTTAGGGTTCCGAACCTCAAAAGGAAAAACGGAACCCTTATAAGATCACTTTGTTGTCCGTCTGTCTGTCTGTCTGTCTGTCTGTCTGTCTGTCTGTCTGTCTGTCTGTCTGTCTGTCTGTCTGTCAAGAATTTCTATGTCGAGAATGTGTGGAGGTATCAAGCTGAAATTTGAACTGTATACTCAGGTCTACGGTCCCATGCAGTTAAAAAAAAATCAAACTGCTAAGTTTACGTAGAAAAAAGTTACGGCCGTTTATTCAGCAAAAAACGCATATTTCGACACACTCAAGGGAATCAAAACCTATAGGGTACTTCCCGTTGACCTAGAACTATGAAATTTGGCAATTGAAATTTGGAACTATTATATTTTTTATAAGGTGTCGAAATTTCAAATTGAAATTACTAGTTCAAATGGGGTATCATATGAAAGGGCTTGTACACATTGCAAAATATTTTTTTTTTATTTTTTTCGACGCATTATTTCTTATTTATAATGAAAAATATCAAATTTAATAATGATACTACGTACCTACGGAACCCTCGGTGGGCGAGTCCGACTCGCACTTGTCCGGTTTTTTTTTTTTGGTTTAAAGAATGTTTTTTTTCTAAATCAATGATATTTCAAAATTCCGAGGCCGCTATGTACTATACGACTATATAACAAATAACATTCTATTTTTTTTATTTCATTTGTTTGGAACAGTAGTACAATCCAGGAGCTCAAAATAGTGAATGCGCGCATTTTATGAAAATTTTTCTCTGCAATTTTGGGTTTATTTAAAAAGTTAAGCAAAATTTACAAATAGCGAGGCCGCTATGTACTATGCCGATAGCTATTCTGTACTATTCAATAAGTCAACATTGTTAATGTATTTTTGTTTCCGAGATCAAGAACGCCAAAATTGGCCATTTTACGCAAAAATCACAGTCAAAATGTAATATGGCTCTTAATTGTGCTAAAGAGTATTTATGTTAATGAGAGAAGTATATTATCAAAAGTCACAGTTAAGCAGTCTTGTTCTCGTTAGCCAATTAATCTCGTTAGCAAAAAAATGACTTTTTACTACAATAAACTCTGTTGTACAATAACAAAAATATGACTGAACAAAATAAGTGACATAAACTTTCAAAATAAAATAAACTAAAATGACAAACTTTCTTCTCTGAAACAGGTATTTAAAATAACATACAGTTAAACAGTGTTTTCAAAAATAAAAATCACAAACTTTTTGGTATTAAACAATAAAAATCATAACTTAATATCTTTCTTCTAAGAATAAATAAAGTAGGTACCCGGGTCTGACTGTGAAATAGTACCCGGGTAGTAAACATGTCATTTACCCGGGTATACTCGAATCCGGGTACCCGGGTAGAAAACCCTAGTTTGTAGGGTTGCCAGATGGTCGGGAATCGTGGATTCTCCCGACATTTCGTGTGATGGTCAGATTCCCGACAAATAACAAAATCACCCGACATGCGAATCTTATAATCATATTCTACCGTAATAATAATTTGAAAATAGCGCACGGAGTGCTCGGACTTCCAGCGGCTCGTAGCGCGCGTAAAATTTTGACTCATAAATTTTCATTTCTCCAGACAACAACCCCAAAATCCAGACATTTTGAAATGTTATCCAGATATTTAGATTTTTCGATCTGGCAACCCTAACAGTTTGGCATTGTAGTTCCGAGTCTATGCTCTCTCTACATCCTAAATTCAATCACACCACTGGATAGTTGATGGATACATAGAATTTATTACGCTAAGTAAGGACTATGGAACTTCGCGTGCGGGGAAACTGAAAGCGCTGCAATTTTGAGATAATTTTAGTGCATATAACGTATTCATGTACAACACGCAGCCGTGTACACTATTATTAAAACATCGATCAAATCAAAGTTACAACAAACTACAAGAACTTTTATTTTATGTTACTTGCTGTTACGGAACCCTTCATGGGCGAGTCCAACTCGCACTTGGCCGCTTTTTATTTATATTTTACAACAGATTGCTTAAAGCGAGTTTTTTGATAACATTCGAACGTGTTAAACGTTTACAAGCCGACCAAATTGAGAAAAACTTTCATGTTGTGAATTTACCAGACGCGTGTTACCCCTTCGATTAAAGGGAGATCAGTAACCCAGCAGTAGGATGATGAGTTGATTTGATGGCGAGATTGACGAGTAATAAAAAAGTAATATAGTTATTACTACACTTCCCAAAACACCAACCCACAAATGGTACAACTTCCCAGAACGGTGACCGATGGTTACCCGGATGGTCACGTTTTATTTCCCAAAAAGTCAACGTTATATTGAACGGTAAAAAATACATATATACTACGGCCTCCTTCTACAGTCGCACCGCTCGCCATCGGCAGGGAATTCAACCTCACACATTAGAGCCTAAGTGGTCGCGTACTGTGCGGTTCCAGAGAAGTTTTCTCCCGCGTACTGTCAAACTGAATGAACTGCCTGTCGAGGTTTTCTCAGGAGACTACAGCATGGGGTTCTTCAAGAAGGGTGTGAAGAGGTTTTTACAGGGTCGGCAACGCGCGTGTGATGCCCCTGGTGTTACAGGCG
Source organism: Hypsopygia costalis (assembly GCA_937001555.2). Lineage (NCBI taxonomy): Eukaryota > Metazoa > Arthropoda > Insecta > Lepidoptera > Pyralidae > Hypsopygia > Hypsopygia costalis. Next base: position 7,266,469 of record OW443355.2, read on the forward strand.
TTCATAGGCTACGGTGACTGCTTTCCATCAGGCGGGCCGTATGCTTGATTGAAGAAGAAGAAGAAGAAAAACATTTATTGGAACATAACACAACACTATTAAACAAGTACAAGCTGTATATATAAGTTAGAAAGGAGAACGAAATAGTGCTGCATGATGCCCCAAATTGGACCCAGCTCAGCATTATGCCGTGGACTGACTATGTCAGACCCCAGCGCTGATTTTCAGCTGGGACCAGTTCGTGACACCACGGACGAACAAACATTGATTGCCACTTTAGTGGTATAAAAAAAAACATAAAACCACTCAAGATCAACTTGTATACATATACAATAGTGTTAGAAACGTAAAATCCGTGGTGCACGGCAGTTGAGCTTCACTTGACTAGCCATCTCTTTAGGCTTTTAATGCCTTATTTGCCATATTGCTGTCTTTCACATTGCTAGAGGGGAGTCAAATTCCAAAAGCTTTCTACTCCTACTAATTTCTTCATATTAAATTCGTTGTGAGTTCCAAGGCAGCCGTAGTTTTACCCCGGGGACTGCAATGGACTTCACTGTTTGCCGCTGTTAATTCTGGCTACACAGGAGACACAGAGGTGGCTGGTGGGAATGTGTGGTGGGCCCCCGTCCCTTTCTTTTGTATACATATATAAAACGAAAGTATAATTGTCTAAGTATTTATATGTTCCGGGTAGACCTTAGAGAAAGAAAAAGGTAGTTAATTACTAGATGAGTATGTGTGGATCCATTTTCTATAAATGGATCCACACATATTCATCATCATCATCATCATCTCAGCCATTGAAAGTCCACTGCTGGACATAGGCCTCCCCTCTAGATCTTCAATAAGAGCGGTTGGAAGCGGCTTGCATCCAGCGCGTTCCTACGGTCTTAATAAATGACTATTAGTTTTTATAAATTCAATTTGTAAGTTATTTATTATTTTCATATAATATTAAAAAATAATTATTTTTGCTAACATCAGTATGTATGAAAAGGTTGACCTTTTGAGAGTTGCCTATTTGGGAAGTTGCTCTTTTGGGAAATATACCAAATGGGAAGGTGACGATTTTGGGACGTTGATCAGATGGACTGGAAGGCTCCAGGAAATTAAATTTATTCAAAGGTGCCCTAACAGACTCAGAGCGCTTAGTAGTAATGTTGTCGAAAAAGCAAAAAATATATTATATAAGCCATTTATTTGAAGTCAATGCTTTTAATCATCAATGTGTCATTTAAAATTAATTTATGGTATTGTCAACATCTGGAATAATGATTGAAATATCATCTGCGAAGAAGATGCGAGGATATTTCGTCACATCTGGCAAGTCGTTTATATAAATAACAAATAGTAGAGGCCCTAATACGCTCCCTTGAGGAACTCCTCATTTATTTTATTGTTAATTTGACTTGTGTGCAATATTTTCCTTGTTATTATTTAATTGGTTTATTCCTTTACATTGCTTCCAGCCCCATTACCACCATCTCTTATTGCGATTCAATAACTGAATAGAATGCTTATTCATACCAATCAATAAGCGACTCCCATCGATATCCCATTTGAAATAGAGTCGCTTATTCATTGGTATGAATAAGCAATCTATTCAATTATTGAGTCGCAATAAGAGATGGTGGTAAGGGGGCTGTTCTGATAATTTACGATCCAGTTTAGTGCAGGCTCCCTAATGTCGTCAACCCTTTTTCATTCCACTGCTGGGATACCGGTCTCCCCTCAATCGAAGCAGTTTAGAGCATACTCCACCACGCTACCTACTCAACTGAGGGTTGGCGGAGGTCAATGTTTTCAAGCCGCCTAAAGGGCACTGTCTTGGCTTAACAACTGTTATCTTATGAAAACAGCTGGTACCGACGGCTTAACGTGCCCTCCGAAGTACGGTAGAGCTCGAGATAAATAAACCCATCCATGCACAGCCTACGGGTAACGTTGATTGACTTGCGTGATCGATTAGACTGCCAAATGTAACAATGCCATCGGGCTCCATACAAATTGAGGGTCCCTGCTACCATGTTCGCTGTCGCATAGTGCGCGGAGACCATAAATACATATAAATGCTGCAGCATCAGCACATACCCTCAAACGGTGCAAATATTCAAACCTCATCGGTAGGTAATTATGTTTTTGTGCCGTTTGGGGTGGAAACACTTGGCCCATGGGGTCCGAGCGCAAGAATTTTATTACGAGATATCTCCAAACGTTTGGTCGACTCTTCCCGCGAACAGAGGGCTGGCCTATTTCTCGCTCAGCGAATAAGCATTGCCATCCAGCGTGGCAATGCTGCTAGCCTTCTGGCCACTTTACCTTTTGACAGCGATGCGGAAGAATATTTTGACGCCATTTAGTTTACTATATTTTATTACTTTTAATTAGTTTTTGTCATTTCCGTTTTGTTTGTATATGTAGTTAGCCATATTTAGTTTTTAATTTAATTGTATATTTTTTATTTTTGGTAAGTAGTTTATATAGATTATTATGTAAAATTTAAACAAATAAATCTGAAAAATTATAAATAACAGTACTACATATTTTACAGCATGGACACTCTTTGCAATTCTCTTGAACCTCCCTTCCCTTCTGATGAGACAAATCTGGAAAAAAATGTATAGTGCGGATTGCTCACAGTCTCATTCACGCTCTGCAATAACTTTTACGTAACATTTGTATGGAGTGGCCGGGGTGTGAGAGCGTAAACAACATCTGTATTATAGTCGAGATATTTAAATATAGCCGGTGTTTATCATAAAGTGTCACGGATTATGTCATTGGAAAGGTCACAGTATTATAGACTAAGAGCCCGTGACTGACAAACCTTCGTCATTTTATGAAAGCTGAAAATTTTCTGTGCATGCCCCTAACACAGGCAGTGACGGATTAAGACTAGTTGATACCTTAAGCAACACACGTTCAAGTAACTTTGGCAAATAACAGGTAAATAACATGTAAACATAAAAAAAAAAAGTTCCCGACGAATTGGGAACCTCCTCCTTTTTTTGAAGTCGGTTAAAAAATGGGATGTGGCTGTGGCATGGACACGGCAGTGTGTTGTACCTGAATACGTTATATGCACTAAAATTGTCTCAAAATGGCAGCGCTCGTCAAATGTTATCATTTCGTTGTTTTTTAGACGTATCCACGACAAAATGAAATAACTATTGTAACTATCAGCCTCTTAAACATCTTTTTACAGTTTCTCAAGTAATCATATATCAATACATATAATAAAACAGTAGGAACCGCGTGTCTGTACATTTGATAAAATTAACAAAAAATGAGTGTGGGCGATAAAAAAAGAGTAACAGAACACAAAAAAGATTTTTTTGATTTTTTTGTCTGTCTGTCTGTCTGTATGTACTCGCTAATCTTTAAAACTACTGAATAGATTTTTATGCGGTTTTCACTAAAAGATTAAGCTCATCCCTGAGCAACATATAGGCTTTGTTTCATCGAAATCTGATGTCAGTTTAAAAAGTTATCGTCATTTAAAGTTTAAAGAAATTTTTTCTTTGTAGAAAATCACTCATCACAAAATCTCAGAAACTACAAGAGCTAGGAGTCTCAAATTTTGTATGGGGGTTCCTTTCAGGACGTAGATGCTCACTAAGACGGGAATTTGGAAAATTCAACTCCTAAGGGGGTGAAATGGGGGTCCAAAGTTTGTATGGGGAACCAAGATTAGTTGGACTATTTTATACGAAACTTTACACGAGATCTTCTGTAGATAAATGAGTAAACACGTGTTTCAGGATTTTTCAAAATTCAACCCCTAAAGGGGTGGAATGAGGTGCAAAAGTCTGAAAATCGACATGGGTATTGTTTTTATGGTTTATCGGGTCGCTGATTCCGAAAACAACAGCTATTTTATAATCTAACATAATCGACGTGACACAAGAGCACTCCTGTAGGGGTGCGATGGGGTTGAAATGTCATAATATCAATATGGGTGTTGATTCTATGGTTTTCTGAAATGTCAATTACGAAAATGGCATCGATTTGAAAACGTGGACACGAAATTTCCATCTCGGTATAAAAATCCAAGATTTAGAACACCTGATGCAGAACCATAATGGTTCAGCTAAACTATAAGAAATATAAAAATGACGCTTTAGCAAAAGTTGTTAGGCGTGATAAGCATTTTTTGTTGAGGTATAAAAATCCAAAATTTAGAACACCTGATGCAGAACCATAATGGTTCAGCTAAACTATAAGGAATATAATAATGACGCCTTAGCAAAAGTTGTTCAGCCTGATGAGCATAAATAGTTTAACAAAATGTTGATTGTATTGTAAAAAAATAACCGCGCAGTGCTACTTTTATTCTTACCTGCTACAAGTTAAACGCAATAGTTTTATTTATTTACGTTATATATTTATTATATATATATATATATATATATATATATATATATATATATATATATATATATATATATAACGTAAATAAATAAAACTATTATATATATATATAAATATATATATATATATACTAGCGGCCGCCCGCGACTTCGTACGCGTGGAGTTATATATTTGCAAAGAATTTTTAATTACATTCGAAAAAGCTAAATAGGTACCTAATGAAAGGAAAAAAATAAAAAAAGTTAAAAACAATCAATATCTAGACGAATTTTTAGAATCAATTAAGTCGACGGATGTTGTTTTTTAAAACCTCTTTGTAAAACCTAAAGTATTTTTTATTGTTATAATAAAACATTCCTCCTTATAATAGTAAGTATGTAGTTGTTTTCAATATTTTTTATACTTAAATATCATTTAAAATCCTTCTGCCATAATCACTTTTACTTCAATAACATTGGATTTCCATACAAATTTCCAACCCCCGTTTTAACTCCAAAAATGGGGTTGATTTCTAAAGATACATTATTAGTACACCTCCAAACTATCTATAGAGCATACATTTTAAATTTCAAGTCTCTTACTACAAAAACTTAGAACTTTCATACAAACTACCAACCCCCATTATAACCCCAAAAAGGGGTTGATATCTAAAGATACATTATTAGTACACCTCCATACCATCTATAGAGCATGCATTTTAAATTTCAAGTCTCTTACTTCAAAAACATAGAACTTTCATACAAACTTCCAACCCCCGTTTTAACCCCAAAAGGGGGTTGATTTTCATAGATACATTATTAGTACACCTCCACTCCATCTATAGAGCATACATTTTAAATTTCAAGTCTCTTGCGTCAAAAACATAGAACTTTCATACAAACTTCCAACCCCAGTTTTAATCCCAAAAAGGGGTTGATTTCTAAAGATACATTATTAGTACACCTCCACACCATCTATAGAGCATGCATTTTAAATTTCAAGTCTCTTGCTTCAAAAACATAGGACTTTCATACAAACTTCCAACCCCCATTCTACCCCCTTAGGGGTGGAGTATCGTAAAATCCGTTTAGCGGATGTCTACACCCTATAAGGAACCTACCTGCCAAATTTCAAGTTTGTAGGTGTTATAGTTTCTGAGATTTCGTGATGAGTGAGTCAGTGATACTAGACGGAAGGACGCAAATACAATGTTCAATATTCTACTCGATTTATACAGAACGGAAACACCGACATGCTTTGTGACACGAAACTGTGACAAAGCGAAAATGTTTCAGGATTGCTGTCTAATCGTTTCAGATGAATGCGAAATGGCCAAGAATGTGGCTTTATCGAGGATTAGTTACGCTTCAGGTCTTTTCATATTAGCTCCCGAAGGAAAGACCCCCTTCATTTATTTTATATTTTTTTTTTAAACTATGGTTACATAACTTAAATAAAAATAATAATTTGTTGACTTTTAACGTGTAATACTGCCCCAAATATTTTCTTATGTATCTACTTTAGTTCGTATTTGTGTTAATACGCCGGAATCATAAAGTCCACGCGAACGAAGTCGCGGGCATCAGCTAGTCTATTATCAAACCCCGGTCACTCCATACAAAAATGGCGCTTTTGCATGTAGTAACCAAATGACGTCTGTACACGTGCCTATGTTTGAGTGACGTTCTCTAGGGCTGACATTATTCAATTATTAGTCGGACATGTAAGGGGGTGTAAGTGGTTCATCAACATCTTTGAACCAAAATCAATCTTACCTGCACGGGGTACACCCTGCTGACTGACAGACGAGGCACTGACGAAAAGAGAGGTAGGACATAGCGTATTTTTTAAGCAGCCCGACTGACGAAGTTGGTACTTCGTCAGTCGGGCTGCTTAAAATTATTGGTATTCTGTGAGGTGGTGGTCCACCTCACAGAATACCGCAGTCAAATAACAATTTCCTTGAGGGTTGTTGTGTTCCTGCGAGTGAGTGAGGTCACCAGAGAGGATGGAGTTGCTGCGTTGGCAGCGGGGATGGCAGCGCGCGAGCGATATTTAATGTTGCGAGCGTTAATATGGTTACGGTAACCGCTTCACATCAGGTGGGCGTAGTGAAGAAAAAAAAAACGTGTGACTCGGGGACTGCCGCGGTAAAGCTATTGCATAGCATTTTTTATCAACTAATGCTCGTTGGCTCGTTCATCCATCCATCCATCCATATCCACTCATCTATCCATCCATCCATCCATCCATCCATCCATCCATCCATCCATCCATCCATCCATTCATCCACCCATCCACCCATCCATCCACCCATCCATCCATCCACCCATCCATCCATCCATCCACTCACCCATCCATCTATCCATCCATCCACCCATCCACCCATCCATCCACCCATCCATACATCAATTCATCCATCCATTCATCCACCCATCCATCCATCCACCCATCTATCTATCCATCCATCCACCCACCCACCCACCCATCCATCCATCCATCCACCCACCCACCCACCCATCCATTCATCCATCCACCCATCCACCCATCCATCCACCCATCCATCCATCCATACATCAATTCATCCATCCATTCATCCACCCATCCATCCATCCACCCATCCACCCATCTATCCATCCATCCACCCACCCACCCACCCATCCATCCATCCATCCACCCATCCATCCATCCACCCACCCACCCACCCACCCATCCATTCATCCATCCACCCATTCATCCACCCATCCATCCATCCATCCATCCATCCATCCATCCATCCATCCATCCATCAATCCATCCATCAATCCATCCATCCATCCATCCACCATCCATCAATCCATCCAACCATCCATCCATCAATCCGTCCGTCCGTCCATCCATCCATCCATCCAAATTGTTTTTTTTTACTTTCCATGTGTTGAGACATCCATCCATTGCACAAATAACTCTCATCTTTTACATACTCGCATATTATTTTAAACTGAATGGAGAATAAAATACAAGCGAGGTCAATTCGTACGTTGTGGCATTCCTTGCGAACGGTTCCAAATCGGTTCCATAGGGGAGGTGAGGTCGACTAGTGAGAGCGGCAGAGAGTGTCCATACTGTACGTTAGTACTATTTACGTTAGTACTATTACTTATACTGTGCTATTATATAAAAATAAGTCGGGTTTTCCTTCCTGAACGCACGAACCGATTTCCACGGTTTTGCATTCGTTGGAAAGGTCTCGGGCTCCGTGAGGTTTATAGCAAAGAAAATTCTGGAAAAATTTGAAAAGAAAAGCGGGAAAATCTTTTTTCACATACAGCGCCATCTCTAAGGAAATGGATGGAAACGAAAAGATTGAGCCACAGCGAAGCGTGGTCGGGCCGCTAGTCTAATTTATATAAAAATTAATCCTGGAAATGTATGTACGCGCATAACTTGCGAACGGCTGCAAGATATCGGATATTTCTTTTTTTGTTGTGTTCCTTATTGTCAGGACAAGGTTTGTATGGGAAATCCACTGAAATGAGATGGGAACGGGAAGATTGTATCACAGCGAAGCGTGGGCGGGCCGCTAGTAATATATAAAATGTAACTATATTACAATTAAAGTTTAAGCGTGTCTGGCAGGGGTTCTTTCTACAATGAATGACGTGTCTGGCAATGAATGACATGATTGCTGATATTATCCCGACGAATATAAGCAAACATTTTATTATTTATACTTCAAAGATTTTGGGGATTTGATTTTTACACGTTGCCTGATATCTGCCAGATCCACCATGATCTAAAGTCCATACTCGCTGCTCATCCTTACCTGTATTAGGGGTATGTACAGAGACACTTTCAGCTTTTATACAATACAATTAACTTTAAGTTAAATTTATTACAATTTTGTGTTTGAATTATATTCGGAGGAGAGCGTTGATATCTGCGACACAGTTCTATACTACTGCAGATGTCATCGTTACAATTGTTGAATTTGTATATAACAACTTTATTCCAAATTTATTCCAAATAATTAACTTTAATTTAAATTAACTTTAAGTTAATTGTATTGTATATTTTAAAAACCCCTACCTTCTAGTCTAACCAAGCCCTTTCATTTGATACCCATATTGATAGAGTTGGACTTGGACCGATTTTCATCAAGCATAGCTAAGAACACTCCCGACTAATTCACCTTTGAAATGAAAATAAAAGTCTAAATCAGTTCATCCGTTAGGGAGCTGCGATGGCATAGACATACACACACACACAGACACAAACACACATAGACACACAATCTTAAACACACAGAGACGTTAAACTTTTAACAAACGCCCCGTCGTTTTTGGGGGTTAAAAATGACGAAAGCCCAACAGATGCCCAACAGTCACGGGCTCTTAGACCATTATTTAAACACAATACATGTGTTTGGCGCCATTTTTATCTGCCGGTACCGTATTCATACCGTATATAGAGCCTCAATGCTGCAAACAAACGCCACTAGAATAAAAAAAGACTATTATTCGCTAAATAGGTAGACGATGAATAAAAAAAACTATTATCTACGCGATTGTTTCTTAAGCCCCATAGTTTTTATTGTAACTTATAAGAAGCACTGTAAATAAAAATAGTTTTTTAGGGTTCCGTACCTCCTAAGGAAAATAAACTGAACCCTTATAGGATCACTTCGTTGTCCTTCCGTCTGTCAAGACCCTTTTCTTTTAGGAGTGAAAAAATCAAGCTTCTAAATCGACGCAATCAAAAGATATGGCCGTTTATGTTACATTTATATCGCATATTTTGACATTTGCAAAGGGAATCAAAACCTATAGGGTACTTTCCGTTGACCTAGAATCATGAAATGGCAAGAAGCAATGTCATGTAGCACAAGTAAAGGAAAAAAATTGACAACCGTAAATTTGTAGTTATTTCACAAACTTTTTATCCCGAAAAAACATCTTAATCCTTCTCCTAACATCTTAAAAATTATTTTACGTCGAAAGGAACCTAAGTAACGACATGGTTTTTTAAACGGGAATAACGGTGGTGCACCCTGCCGTGTAGAGAAATAGGCGAAAGAGTGGTATAGGGTACAGCGTATTTGTAAACTGGCCGACTGGGAAAATACCTCCACCTCACCGGATACAGCAGCAAGCGAGAAAAAAATATACACAAATCAATGGCAGCTCCCCTGGCACGCGGGTGAAGCCGCGGGTAATAAATAATTCCAAATCTTTGAATATTCCTACTCCCATATTATTATTCTAAGGTGAGACATAATTATTCAAGTCACAAAACAGTTTTTACATCCATACAATGATTCATACTATTGTTAATTCAATAATTAATGCGTTATAAACAGGCGTCGTCAACGGTGACGGTGACCATCGGGGAGTAAACACTCGATGCTAGCACATGAGTAAATACTAGGAAGTGGTTGAGATTGCACGCACACTTGCAATTAGTCGCAGGCGTAGCAGCTACGTGATTGGTATCCACATAGATATAGAATCTATAGCCCACGGGGTCGAAATCTAGGTTGGCAGGAGCGAGTAGATTCGCCGAGTGTATGTTTTCCATTGATTTCAGTGGAAAATGTATTTGATGATCATTCTTCAAGGACATGAGCGATCTAAATTTTTTTTCTACACAAACCTCAAGCATGACGAGGTCTTTAATTGTGACAAGTTTCATCAAAATCGGTCGTGGTTTTTTGTGCTTATTCTTTTCCAAGACAAACTTTCCGCTTGGTCCACTCAAATAGAAAAATGAAAAATTCACCAACCACCCAATCCACAACATTTCAACAAACAACAACAACAAAAAAAATCTATACCAGTCCAAAGTGTGCGCTGTTGGTATCAATTTTATTCAACAAGCCGGCTGATTGCTGATCTGAGAAAGTAACAGTAACTCGACTCGCTGGCGACCGGTCTATCGGACACTCGTCTAACTGGTCTGCATTTTGTTTTTGCGAACAGTATCGTCCGTTACGACTTTAAACGGATTTCGGACTTTTTAACTGACTTCGAAATAAGGTCCATAATTTTACTATTTTTCGAGACAGGGCCCACCACACATTCCCACCACTGTGTCTCCTGTGTAGCCAAGATTAACAGCGGTAACCGCCAAAAAGGCAATGAACAATGAAGTCCCGGGGCTGCAATGGACTTCACTGGCTACAGCTGCCTCGGAACTCATAACGAATTTAATTAGAAGAAATTAGTAGGAGTAAGAAGCTTTTGGAATTTGACTTCCCCTCTTAGCAATGTGAGAGACAGCGATGTGGAAAATAAGGCATTAAAGCCTAAAGAGATGGCTAGTTAAGTGAAGCTTCACTTGATAAATTTTACTATTTGAAAGATGGAGAATAACGTTTAAAAAGGTACTTTTCCAATCGTGTATAACAGGCTTTCCCAACCTTTATTTTGATGCCAACCCCCCCCCCCCCCTCCCCCCATCTTTAGTTTCAACAAAAATAAGAAACATTTTATTGTCAGAAGCGAGTGCAGCACGCAATTGTTTTATGAGAAATAAATAAATATTTTTTCTGGATAATTTACACAGCGCCATCTAGTCCCAAACTAAGCAAAGCTTGTACTATGTGTACCAGATAACTGATATTATACTTAAATACATTTTTTTTTTTGTAAATACATAGAAAACATCCAGGCACGTTCATGCACACAAATATTTGTCTTGTGCGAGTATGTAACCCGCGATCTCGGAGTCAAAGTGGCCATTGCTAACCATTGGACCACCTAGCACACTCTTAGACAAACGAAGCTCTGGCAAAAAGAGAGGTAGGGAGCGTAATTGTGAGCTACCCTACTGGGGAATGTACCTCCACCTCACAGAATACCGCAGCCAAATAACGATTCCCTTGAGGATTGCTGTGTTCCTGCTGTGTCCGCTGCGTTGGCAGCGAGGGTGGCGGCGCGCGAACGATATTTTATGTTGGGAGCGTTAATATGGCTACGGTAACCCTTCATATCAGGCGGGCCGTATGCTTGTCTGCCACCCGACGTAGTATAAAGAAAACTTATGTAATATCTTTTGTATATACTTACTATAATATCATGTTTGTCAAAATTTCTCAACAATTCTTTTTTGTCCCGTCCTTATCAGCGATCGCATCAATTATGTGTTGGTTCGTGTCATTTGAACGACGAAACTGTTTGCCTGTCTCGTGCTGCACAAACAATACAAGGTCACATCTAAATAGATTTCAGAATTCCTATTTAAGTCAAAATATTTATTTTATTAACTAAAACTTTCTCATGACGTGTGATTGCCAATATAATCTATATATTAATACGTACCCCTTTTTTACGAAAATTGCGCGGACGGAGGAGAGTATGAAATTTCGCACACTTATAGCTTATATAGATAAGGTATGCTGAAATCTACCAAATTTTTTTTTTAAATTATGCTTAAAAATTCATAATTGTGTGGAGCGAGTGAAACGCTCATGTACGCCCATAAGTCATTCTTGGAAATGAATAGACTCCATAACCACTGAACCGATTTTAATGAAACTTATCTCAATTAAAGACCTCGACACAGGGGCGCCGACTCCGTGGCTGCTCGGGGGCTCGAGCACCCATGAGATATAAACAGTGGGTGCCGAGCACCCCCTGAGAAGACATTAAGAAATAGATCAGTAAGCCTTTTAGGGATGGGCGCTTTTTCATTACCCGATGACCCGTTTAGCGCAGTGGTTTAGATCACTGGTTGAGACGCAAGGGTCGCGGGTTCGATTCCCGCACCAACACAAATGTTTGCTGATGAAACAGATATTTGTGTTGGGTCTGGGTGTTTGTGGGTCTCACACTTCGTTTTTTTCGAGTCATCAAATGAGCATGAGCACCCATGAGGTTTTCTAAAAGCCGGCGCCCCTGCCTCGACATGCTTGAGGTTTGTGCCGTAATAAATTGAGATCGATCGTGTCCTTGAGGAATGATCGTCAAATACATTTTCCATTGAAATCAATGGAAAACATACACTCGGCGAATCTACTCGCTCCACTCAACCTTGATTTCGGCCCCGTGGGCTAGAATGGTCGAATGCCCATTCGACCATTCTAGCCCACGGGGCCGAGGGGGCTACCAATGGGCGACCACTAGTATTATAGCAATTACAACCAATGTTCAACTTATTTCCAGGCTATGAACGTGCGTTTAGCGTTCGCCGTGGTCTCCTCAGCGTGCTGGGCCGCCTTCCAACATGGCTACAACACAGGCGTCCTGAACGCGCCGCAAACGGTATGGATCTTTGCTAAAAGCTATGTAATTAATTAAATAAATAAATATTTCACACAATATTTTACACAGCGCCATCTAGTCCCAAATTAAGCGCAAAGCTTGTGTTATGGGTACTAGACAACTGACAATTTTTTTTTTTTTTTTTTTTTTTATACTCTGTTGGGTGGCAGACAAGCATACGGCCCGCCTGATGTGAAGCGGTTACCGTAGCCATATTAACGCTCGCAACATAAAAATCGCTCGCGCGCCGCCACCCCCGCTGCCATCGCAGCATCTCCTTCCTTTCTGGTGACCTCACTCACTCGTAGGAACACAACAGCTCTCAAGGGAACCGTTATTTGGCTGCGGTATTCTGTAAGGTGGAGGTACATTCCCCAGTCGGGTAGCTTACAATTACGCTCCCTACCTCTCTTTTCGCCAGAGCTTCGTTTGTCAGTCAGCAGGGTGCACCGCGTGCAGGTGAAGTTGGCTTTGGTTCAAAGATGTTGATGAACCACTTACACCCCAAAAAATGTACTTAAATATATATTTTTTTGTAAATAAATATTTTTGGACAAATTTCACACTGCCATCCTGGTCCCAAACTAAGCAAAGCTTGTACTATGGGTACTAGATAACTGATATGATACTTAAATACATTTCTTTTTGTAAAAACATACTTATAGTACATAGAAAAATACCCAGACCAAGACAAACAGACATGTTCATGCACACAAATGTTTGTCTTGTGCGGGAATCGAACCCGCGAAATCGGAGTCAAAGTGGCCATTGCTGACCATTCGACCACCGAGCGCGTCATGTAAATGTATTATAAATATTTAATAAATGGAAAAAATTCACCTCGCCCTGCCTAGGTGGGATTTGAACCCACGACCTCGATTACCGGTCGAGTGCTCTTTCAACTGAGGTACCAGGAAGGTTTGTGATGGTAGTGAATTTCTGCATTTAAACCATTTACGTAATCATATAAATTATTTATTTGCCTGTCTATGGCATGTCTGTATATGTCTTTTCGGAGTATATATGTGTATATACAAGGGGGTCGCCAGAATTTTTCAACCTTTTAAGGAGTCGCGAACTTAAAAAAATTAAAAAACACTGTTCTATTCTATCTATTTCGTTTACATATTACGAGTAATATATTATTTTATGTATTCCTAAAAATAATAAATGCCGAAAAAAAAAATTTAATGATTTTTTTTATTATTTCTTTATTCTTTATAGTCATAAAATAGAGCAATTTTTTTTAAACCAATTTCTTTAATTGCAGAAGTTATTAAAAAATTTAACTTATTGTAAACTTAAAATAGATAAAAATAAATAAATGCATCTAAATTAAAACTAATTAAAATTTTAAAAAATCTATCTATTATGATAGACGAACCAATTTTATACAATTATCTGTTTAATTTACAGGTGATGGCATCATGGCTGCAAACAGAAGCTCTAACTGGCACCAACACAACGATAGAACCAATGAAAGACCCCAAAGTGACGTCAGTTTGGTCCGTCGCCGTGTCAATCTATTGTGTTGGGGGTATGATGGGGGGTATCCTCACCGGATTTATTGCTGACAGGTACTAATTTAGGGGCCATCCATAAATTACGTCACACGAATTTCATGATTTTTTGACCCCTCGCATCCCCCCGTCCTTGTCACAGCTGGTCACTTTTGTGAGACTCACCCCCTCACTAGTGTGACGTTACATTGCAATTTTACATCTAGAGTTGCAAATGTTTTTGAGTTTTTCGTTAATAGTTCAAAGTTCGTGTTTTAACACTTAGATTATAATAGATTTTTAATCTTCCCTATTTTACAAAATTATGTTCGTCGATTTTTTTATACCACTAAAGTAGCAAACAAGCATCCCGCCCGCCTGATGGAAATCAGTTACTGTACGTGTTGCCTACCCTGTAAAAACCTCTTCACGCCCATTTTTGAAGAACCCCCATACTGTAGTCTGCTGGGAAAGCCTTGACAGGCAGTTCATTCCACAGCTGAACAATACGCGGGAGAAAACTTCTCTGGAACCGCACAGTACGTGACCACTTAGGCTCCAATGAGGATGAATTCCCTGTCGATGGCGAGCGGTGCGACTGTAGAAGAAGGCCGTGGACATCATGTCAAACAACTCCCCTGAATTATCACGTAAAATTATCGTCCGTAAATCGCCTTTACAAACAACTAATTCTTTTTTCAGATTCGGCCGCAAAGGAGGATTGTTAATAAACAATGCTCTGGTATTCGTTTCTGCGTTGTTACAAAGTCTTTCGAAGACAGCAAAATCTGCTGAAATGCTCATCGTTGGACGGTAAATATCTTTTTTATCTTGTTGTTTTTTTAAAATACCATGCCAGGTGTTAAACACGTAAACTGTCCTCTCGATTTAAAGCGGTTGCCGCAGCCTGCGACGTTGGTAATAATAACAAATGGGTCGGAACCGTCCACCCCGGTCGTCCCGCCCCGTGAACGGGGTGGTTGAAGAAAATTATTTCATCGACCCCGGTAGTGCCGACCTCGTCGTTTAATGGGGTTGTTGGTACAGATGAAGGTTCATCTACCCCGGCGTGGTTTTTAAAGGGACGATTAGCACCGATTAAATAGCATACGCCCCTGTAGTGTTTAAAACAGGGAGATTAGAGTATTATTTTATATAGATAAACTATAAAATGAGAATAAAAAGAAGTTTGTATACAAGAATCAGTTTTTATTATGGGTATAAAAATACTGTCAATCAGAATATTTAAAAAATCATAAAGAAACATAGTTGACATGATAAAAACAAACGTATAAACTTAGATATAAACCCAATTAAACTATAACCCATTAAAATAATATAAAATTATTACATAATATATATAATTGTTATATAATTTAAGCAACAGTTACATGGTACCACTGATGATGATATATACCATCTACCATCATCTAGTCCCGGGCCCCGGGATTGTCAGCCACCCGAGCCCTTCCGGCCCAGTCCGACCCTGCCACCAAGTGCCAACAATCAACAGTATCAACTTTAATTCTATTCCAGGTTATTGATCGGCATCAACAGCGGTTTAGCTGCAGGGCTGGCACCAATGTATTTGGCAGAAATATCACCTGTCTCAGTTAGAGGATCGGTAAGTTACTCTACACAGAACTACACGTGCAGGCTCGCGATATCACAAGTTTACCGTTGGTATCATCCCTTCGCGTACTAAAAAGTTTGGCAATTCCTATCTATGTCGCACCATTAAAAAGTGGAACGCGTTGCCGGCATACGTATTTCCTCATTCATACAATATGGGATCCTTCAAGCGAAGCGTGAAGAAGCATCTTGTAGGCCAGCATGGCAGCGTCAACTGACAAGACATCAAGGTCTCTTGTCCATTGCCGATGCGATTGGGGCTCCTCTTTTCGCTTACCATCAGGCAAAGTGGAGCCAATATGCTGAGCTAATATAAAAAAAAAAAACAAATCTACGCCTCCAATGAACACTACGCCAACTCAAAACATACCCATCCAGATACACACTGCTAATATGAGTTATACATTTACTTCATCATCAGGTCATTTTAGTCTCCACTACAGGAGCACGACCCTCTCTCGTCCGTCTCAGACAGAAAGAGCATTTGGTCTACACTCCCCACGCTGACCAGACGGGTTGGGGAGGCCTGATCGATATTTGATAATGTATTACCCTTAGTCCCCTTAACGACATCCACGAGAGGAGACGGAGTGATTATATTCTAGTCTGCCGGAAACCATACGGCCAGTTACATACATTTACTTAGCGGTTTCTATTTATCGATTTTATTGTGCGCGTGTGGTTTTTAGGAGTAAAATTCAGGTAGCATAATATTACTGAAGTACTTAATGAATCGATTTAGATAAAAAAAGAAACTTATTAGGAAACTTTAGGTGGCGTAGTGTTCGTTGGAGGCATCGAAATATGTATCCTTTTTACCCGACTGACAAAGAAGAGAGGGTTATGTTTATCGAGTATATGTATTGACTCATCCGTAAAGTCCGATCTGTATTGTTGGTAGTACACTTTTGTGCATTTTGACGTGAAACGTCTTCAAAATCACTCCATTACACACGGGTACCTACTTTACTCTTTGGGGTACCTGCCCCCCTAGCCAAGTGTATAGTGCGCCCAACTTATCTGTTCAGTAACTGGTGGCGCTAGTGGCGAAGAAACTGTAAATTCGAACTGTCACTTTAGTAATAATTGATTTAGTTCTTATTTTGTCCAAATGAATAGATAAGTTGGACGCACTATAATTCGTAGCGTAACGAACGTTAGATACATCACGTGACATTTGTCAAAATCGAACATTTGAATTGACAAATGTCACGTGATCTATCTAACGTTCGTTACGCTACGAGTTACACTTGGCTAGGGGGGGCTGGTCAGAAAAATGGACTGTAACCAATTGGTATATATGATATAGATTGATTGGACATTACGGACGAGTCGATATATAATACTCGATAAACATAACCCTTCTTTGTCAGTCGGAATAATATTTGATCAACATTTTTTGCGGTTTGATATGTAGGGACGTCTCAATAATATAACCATACGTGAAAGAATTACTGCGATAGCACAAAATTCTCTCGAGATATGTTAATTTGAAAATTACAATTTTGAACTTTCTCAAAAACGCTCTATACAAAAGGCTACTCAGTTGTTAAGACGTCACAGGTTTGTATTTTAAATGCATCTAATCAGAAATTTGTACCACAGCTATGTTAAATATTACGTTTATGTATTTAGTATCATAATAAAAGTTATAGTATTTTTTATTGCTTCTCCAATATAATTTTTATTTTTTTTATAAATTCCTACTTTTAAAATGGACTTTCCCGTCAAACTTTGATCGAATTGAACGGAAGATATTAGAATAAAAGCAGATCTTTATAGTTTTGTGTATTTTATGATATTGTTAAATAATTTATACCAATTTTTGAACATTGACAAACAGCCTATTTCAAGAATTTTATATCATCCATTGTATTCCAGATCGGCGCAGTGTACCAGTTAGTAATAACTGCAACCATCGTCCTCTCCCAAGTCTTGGGCCTGGAGTCTGTGCTGGGCACGGCGTCCGGCTGGCCGTACCTGCTGGGCTTGGTGATGGTGCCGGCCATCATACAATACGCCACTTTGCCCTTCTGCCCTGAGTCACCAAAATATTTGCT
Source organism: Hypsopygia costalis (assembly GCA_937001555.2). NCBI lineage: Eukaryota > Metazoa > Arthropoda > Insecta > Lepidoptera > Pyralidae > Hypsopygia > Hypsopygia costalis. Next base: position 7,284,253 of record OW443355.2, read on the forward strand.
GTTGAATCGTGGGCGAGAGCTTCACGCGCAAAGAGGTAAGTTTTTGAGTGAGCGAGCGAAATGAGCTAGCGGGTAAATGGGCGATCGAAATGAGCTATGGTAGCTGCTTTCCATTAGGCGGGCCGTTGCTTGTTTGCCAGGTTTGTATGTGTTGTATCTGTGGATTTGGTGTATTATGTTATCTGTGTAGGAACGCGGCGATATGTCATATATTGTCATGTCATGTCACTTGATGGCGCGCTTTCTCTGTACCAAGTCGAAGCTTATAATAAAACGAGATTATTACATTCATAAGTCTTTTTATTCATACTACATGGTGGCAGCGGTTTCACAAGATAATTAAATGGCGGCACAAAGTGAGGGTGCTGTTGGAGGACAGCAGAATGAAGCATGGCAGGTTCTTCAAGTGGGGGCGCCGTGCTCCGTTTCGGCGCCGGAGCCATTCGACTTTGTTCCTCAACACTGGGGAAAATGGAGACGAAGATTTGAGAGGTACTTGTCAGTCAGCGGCAGTAATGACAAACAAGAGAAAGAAAAAATTAATATGCTTCTGTACGTAATGGGAGAAAAGTCAGAAGATCTGGTCATTCAGCTGAAACTCAATGATAAAATTACGCTAGAAGATGTGCTGTTGGAGATAGATAAATACTTCAGTCCAAAGAAAAATCCGATATATTCAAGGTATGAATTTAATAAAAGAGTTCAAGAGATGGGAGAAAGTACTCAGGACTTTATAAGGGCTGTGTATATTTTGGCGGAAAGCTGTGAATTCGGAACACTTAAAGAGGAAATGATTAGAGACCGAATTGTAGTCGGCGTGCAAAGTAAGAGGGCTCAAGAAAAATTGTTATTAAATATAAATTTGACATTACAAGACGCTGTCAATATAATTCAAAATGTGGATACATATGAAAAGAAAGGAGATTTTGATTACAATGTGAATAAAATTAAAATGGAACAAAGTGAAAGAGTTTGTTGGTTTTGTGGTAGAAAAGGAGTACATAAAACGCGAGAGATGTGTCCAGCATTCAAATCAACGTGTCATAATTGTAAAAAATTGGGTCATTATGCAAGATGCTGCAAAAAAGGCAAGATAAATCTAATGGAAGAAGAGTTCCAGGTAAAACATATTAATTTAGTTAATAACAGCAAGTATATGTTGCCAGTCAAAGTGTTTCGAGATGGACTATACAAGTGTGAACTTTCTTTTCTTGTGGATACAGGAGCGGATATAGTAGCAGTACCAGATAAAAAAGTTAGTAGTACAACGGAATTGCATGCTACTCAAACATCAATCAAAGGTCCCGATGATTGTAAATTAAAGGTAAGGGGAACTTTTACGGGAACATTGCTGTATGAGGATAAAATGTATGATGGTAAAATTTATGTTATAGAAAATTTAAAAGTGCCTATTTTAGGTGTACCAGCAATAGAAGCAATGGGGTTAGTTAAGATTTGTAATGTTAATTGTAGTTCTGTCAGTCAAGTAAATGTTTGTAGAGAATTTCCGAATATATTTAATGAGTTAGGTGTTTTTAAAGAGAAATTTGACATTAAGTTAGTAGACAATAGTAAAAGTTATGTGCAATGTGTACCTAGAGTAGTACCTATACCATTATTAGAGAAACTAAAAGCAGAATTAAATCGTTTATGTAATTTAGAGGTTATTGTTAAGGTAGAAGAGCCCACTCAATATGTGTCACCCATTGTAGTAGTGCCCAAAGAGGATACAGTTAGAATCTGTGGGGATTACACGCAACTGAATAAGAATATTAAAAGACCTATATTTCCTATACCTAAAGTTGAAGTTACATTAGCTAGATTAAATGGGTCAAAATACTACTCTAAAATTGATGCTACATCAGGGTTTCATCAAATACCTTTAACGGAGAGTGCATCCTTAACTACTATCATAACACCATTTGGCAGGTATATGTATAAAAGATTGCCTTTCGGGTTAAATTGTGCTCCTGAGTATTTTTCGATGAAATTTTCAGAATTGTTTTTTGATTTAGAAGGGGTGGTGACACATGTCGATGATATTTTAATATATGCAAGTACAATAGAGCAACATGATAAAATACTAAGGCAGGTACTTTCTAGACTTTCAGAGAGGGGTATTACTATTAACAAAAAGAAATGTCAATTTGGAGTACAAGAGATTAAATACTTGGGGCACATTATCAGTAGTCGGGGAATCTGTCCAGACCCTGAAAGGGTACAGGCAATAAGTAAATTTGATACACCAAAAAACAAGAAACAAGTTATGCAATTTTTAGGCATGATAAATTTTGTTGGGAGATTTTTAAAAAATAAAACTGATCTATTGTATCCATTGTATTCACTATTGAAACATAATTCAGAATTTGTATGGGGCAGTTGTCAGCAAAAAGCATTTGAACAAGTCAAAAAAATGTTGCAATGTGCAACTGTTCTAACTCACTATAATCCAAAATGTAAAATAATTATTGCAGCTGACAGTAGTTCTTATGGTTTGGGGGCTACATTGATGCAGGAAAACATTGATCAGTCTAGAGATATTGTAGCATATGCAAGTCGCACATTAACTGAAACTGAAAAACGATATTCTCAAATTGAAAAAGAGTGCTTGGCATTGACATGGGCTGTAGAACGTTTTAAAGACTATGTTTATGGAATTAAAATAGGCCTGGAGACTGATCATAAACCACTACTGCAGATATTGCAAACAAAGCCTATAGACGAATTGACACCCAGATTAATGGGGTTTAGGATGCGTCTGACTAGGTTTAACTTTGATGTTTCATATATTCCAGGAAAGAAACTTGTAATTCCTGATTTTCTGTCTAGAAATCCTGTAGAATATGATAAACATGAAAAATATGAAAATAATTCCGACATTTTAATACAAAGTATTTTTAAAAGTATTCCTCTTAAAGATGAACTGTTAGAAAAAATTAAATCTGATCAAAGCATTTGTGACATATGTAAGCAGTTAAAAGAATTCACAGTGGGTGGGTGGCCAGCACAATCTAAAATTTCCAGTAACTTGAAACAGTATTATCAGTATAGGTATGATTTCTCCATTGTAAATGATTTCCTTTTGTATAAATCTAGAATTGTAATTCCAAGGGGTCTTCAAAAGGAAATCATGGATAGGATTCATGAAGGACATTTGGGTATTACTAAATGTAGAAACAGAGCTAAACAGACAGTATGGTGGTTAGGACTGTCTTCACAAATAGAAAAAGTTATTCAGAACTGTCCTCAATGTACAGAGGAAAGAGTCAATCCTAAACAAGATATGGTTGTTGAGGAGACACCGGAAAGAGCATGGCAGAAGTTAGGAATGGATTTGTTTTTTTGTAATTCATCATGGTACTTGGTGGTAATCGATTATTATTCGCGGTATTTAGATATAAAAAAATTATATAGTCTTACAGAAAGTAGTATAATAGAATACTGCAAAGAAGTTTTTTCCAAATTTGGTGTGCCAGAGTTGGTTCGAACTGATTGTGGTACACAGTTCAAGGGTAAATTTAAAGAGTTTGCTGAAGAATACAATTTTAATCACATTACCAGCAGTCCATACTATTCCCAAAGCAATGGTTGTGCTGAGGCAGGAGTAAAAATAGCAAAAAATCTGTTGAAGAAAAATAAAGATATATACATGGCACTATTAATATATAGAAATACTCCTTTAGAATCTGGTTTTAGCCCAGCACAGCTTATGTTTGGAAGAAAATTAAGAGACAATCTGCCTAGATTAGGGAAGTTTTTGCAGGAGAGGGTAAGTTGTAAAAAGCAGTTTCATAAAAAGGAATTTAATAGAAAAGTAAAAATGCAATACAATTATAATAGAGTTCATAGAACTAAACAGCTTTGTGATTTAAAGATTAATGATATAGTTTGGATAACTGATTTAAGAATTTATGGTAAAATAGTGAGAGAAGCCAGTGAGCCTAGGTCGTATATTGTAAGTACAGATAGAGGAGAGTTTCGCAGGAATAGATGGCATTTGATTCCAGCACCTTATTACAAAGAAAAGTACAGTAGCATAAAAGATGTTCCTATAACTGTAAATCAGAACGAGATTAAAGACTCTTATCCTAGTGTAAGAAATGATTGTATTGATTATGACAGGCGTGAATTAAATGATAATAATAGGGATTATCCAGTTATAGAACAAGGTTTGAACATAGAACAGGATAATGATTATAGTACTGATAGACAGAATGAGACTAGTAAACTTGGTGGAAATCAAGATGTGAGAAAAAGTATGAGAAATGTAAATAAACCTAAGTGGTTAGCTGATTATGTAACATAACATGTTATCTATTAAAAATATAAAAGGGAGGATGTTGTATCTGTGGATTTGGTGTATTATGTTATCTGTGTAGGAACGCGGCGATATGTCATATATTGTCATGTCATGTCACTTGATGGCGCGCTTTCTCTGTACCAAGTCGAAGCTTATAATAAAACGAGATTATTACATTCATAAGTCTTTTTATTCATACTACAGTATGTTAATTGTAGTTAAGAGTAAATCGTAGATTTATTTAACACAAAACTGTTTCAGGTGCCCAGTTCATATCATACAAATGCAAAAGCTTTATTGAGTAAATTAAAAGATTAGTTTGTAGTTACATTATATCGTGGCCGGGGTGTCGTTTTAAGTATATGATACCAGTGTTAGGAGACCCCGCTCTTCCTTAGTAGAACTATTTATATATGTATATATATTCTTTTTACATTTACAATACATATTTTTTTTATTATTAATAAAAATAATAATTAAAAAGAAATACAAATTTTTCTCCTTACAATAAAACTGACATCACGTTTAGTGTACGAAAGAGGACAGTCATGGATGCAATTGCTCTAATTATGAAGTGTGAATGCAACGGTGGATAAAAATTATCATAAAATATTTAGACGCAACGCCTCTACGTGGCCCAAAATTTGATTATATCCTGTGTAAACAACAGATTGCAGACTGTTGATATAAACGGTGTTGAGTCCAAAGGGACGAATGTGAAAATTGGAGTGCCACAGGGTTCTATTTTGGGGCCCTTTCTATTTTTAGTATGTATATGTAAATGATCTGCCATACATAGTACAGAAAATGCCGGATATAATTGTTGTTTCTTTTTTTTTTTTATACTACGGCGGGTGGCAGACAAGCATACGGCCCGCCTGATGTGAAGCGGTTACCGTAGAGATATTAACGCTCGCAACATAAAATATCGCTCGCGCGCCGCCACCCCCGCTGCCATCGCAGAATCTCCTTCCTTCTTTTCTTACAAAAAAGTAGCCCACAAGGACCCAATGGCTGAATAAATAATTTCATTTCATTGTGTAATATGTTCTGGAATATTTATTAATACTTATATTAAATCAATAAAAAAAATCTTTTCCAGCTCTAACATGGCTTCGCGGCGATGTGGCTGTTCACGGGGAAATGGAGGAAATGCACCAGGTATGATATCAGGCTTCGAAATGACAACGCTGACAATTTGCAATTAAGCGTTTACTCTAACTATATCTTAAGCCTAATTTTGATTGGCTTAAAGTTTTTTTTATACTACGTCGGGTGGGAAACAAGTATACGGCCCGCCTGTTGTGTAAACGATTGCAACCTTCAAGAGAATCGTTATTTGGCTGCGGTATTCTGTGAAGTGGAGGTAATTCCCCAGTCGGGCACTTTGAAAAATACCCTACCTCTCTTTTCGCCAGAGCCTCGTTTGTCAATCAGCAAGGTGCCCCACATGCTGGTGAGGTTGACTTTGGTTTAAAGATGTTAATGAACCACTTAAACCCTAAATTTAAGCTATATTCTCCAATCTTAATCCATTTTCTCCATCACCAGGAAGCAGAGAAGAACAAAGTGAGCAAGAAAGTGACTCTACGCGAGTTGTTCACCAACCGGCAGCTCCGTCAGCCCCTGATCATAGCCCTGATGGTGATGCTGTCCCAGCAGCTCTCCGGGATCAACGCTGTTATATTCTTCTCCACCGATATCTTCCAGAAAGCGAATATATCTAAAACTTATGCTCAATATGCAACTTTAGGTAAGTGCAAGTGCAGGGGAGTCCCCGCAGACCAAGTATACGTCGAGCTCGGTGGTCTAATGGTTAGCAATGGTTCGATTCCCGCACAAAACAAATATTAGTGTGCATGAACATGTCTGTTTGTGTTGGTCTGGGCGTTTTCTATGTATTAAGTATATGTTTTTGTTATTGTTGTCGTAAAGTCTTTATTGAACAAAAGAAATTACATAAAAGAGGTAACATACAACGGCGGACATATCCCATAAGGGATCTCTTCCAATCAGCCATTCAATTACTAGTTAAAAAGATATCATATTTTGGCGAGAACTAAGAATTTGTATAATCAGATTGTACTTAGGTACAATCTGATTACACAAATTATATATTCTATATATATTATATACACAAAAATTATATATATATATATACACACTATATCCGGCATTTTCTGTACCATATATGGCATATCATTTACATATACTAAAAATAGAAAAGGACCCAAAATAGAACCCTGGGGCACCCCAATTTTCACATCCATCCCTTTAGCCTTAACACCGTTTATTATTATTATTTATTTAAAATTACAAGTGACTCCAATTAATATCAATTGTATTTACTAACACCTTAGAATAGTCTACTTACTAACATAATTAATGACTCATTATGTTAGTAAGTAGACTATTCTAAGGTGTTAGTAAATACAGTTGATATTAATTGGAGCGTGCAGCTTATAGCAGTGAAGCATATAAGGGCTGTCCACTCTGCCCGCAATCATTCTAAGGATGTTGTTGGGGCTGTCCCGGACCCTGCGCACCAGGGACCTTTTGCGCATTGTTGCAAAAAAGCAATCAACGCGTGCTTCCGCGAACATTCCTGATGCGCTACAGAAACGGGGCAGCCCCAAAATCAAAAATTTATATCATCTGCAATCAAATTTTGGGCCATGCCTCTAACTCCATAGTGTTCTTATTTATTAAGAATTTATAATCAGATTGTACTTAGGTACATATATCTGATTACACAAATTCTTAGTAATTTACAAAAAAATGTATTTAAATATTGTCGCGGTCCTGTCTCGAACGATCTAGAATGGAACCTTCTAGAATAGTCGCCGCATACTTCGCTGCAAGCAATAATGACCCGTATGTCTACTGCTATAAGGTTCATAACACTATGACATGAAAATGTTCGAGATGTGTCTCGAGACATTACGATGACTTACCGAAGGGAAGTACACATACGAGAATATTCGAGAATCCTTGCCGGCGAATATAAATAGCGACCGCCGCGGCGCATAGGGGAGTTCAGTTTGGACTTCGGAAGAGTAAACTTCGAGCGAATCTACCTGCGAGACAAGTGATAACCTACGACCTCAGCGATACTATTGGACTTCGATTTGACCTGCGATTTGGAATTTTAGTGTGAACTTCGTGTTGTGAAGACCTGCAGATCAGACCCTGCGTGAATAAATCCTTGCAAGTTGTCATTGGCGTTTTACATCCAAATCCAGAACCCTAGCTCGTAACATTTGGTGTCAGAATTGGGGATTTGGAGATGCCACTGACTCCGAGGCGAGGACAAGCCAAGATGGTGCGAGGTCGCCCCTACTAGTGTTGTCACCGAGGCATACTGGGCTCAATGGGACGGTTTTATTCTGCAGAACGGAATACTTTACCGTGAATGGGAGAAGCCTAACGGCAGAGAGTTCTATCTTCAGATAGTTGTCCCAAGAGATGGGGTACAGGATGTCCTTCGTGAAGTGCATGATGGCGTGTGGGGTGGACGCTTGGGCGTGGGACGGACGTTGGCAAAGATTCAAGAAGGGTTTTACTGGCTTCATTGTCGTGAAGGATTGGTGCCGCAGGTGCGCTGCTTGCGCTGCGGTAGGGGGTCCATCATTTAGAAGCCAAGGAAACCTGCAACTTTGTAACGTTGGTGCACCATGGGAACGCGTTGCGGTTGATGTGGCTGGGCCATTCCCTGTGGCGGAGTCGGAGGATGGGTGATTCATGGTGGTTGTGGATTGCTTCTCTGAGCGGCCAGAGGTATTCGCCATGTCTGGTCAAAAGGCCGCAACTGTTGCTTTCGGGTTGTTCGAGAAAGTGGTTTGCTGATTTGGTGTGCCTTCGGAGGTGCACTCCGACCAGGGTGAGGAGCTTTGAGTCGCAGATATTTCAGGAGCTCTGCAAAATATTGGGTGTGCATGGGACTGGGACCGCCCCATATCATCCTCAGTCTGACGGCATGGTGGGGAGATTTGTTCAGGCACTCGAAGGATGTTTGGCGGGACTCGTTGGCGGCCACCGGAGGGACTGGGACGGGTGCATGCCGCCGTTTCTCCTGGCCTGCCGAGCGGCGGAGCGTGGCGGCGCGGGGGCAGCCCCAGCACGTGTCAGCTTTGGGCGAGAGCTGGGAGTGCCAGTGGATCTGCTGACTGGGGGACCTCCTGACGACCCACGTGCAACGGGAAAATGGGTTGCAGTCAAGTGAAAGGATGAAAGCTGGGTGCGACCGTCGAGCGAGTGCAGACGGCTTCGAAGAGGGAGCACTGGTCTGGCTTCGCTACGTGGCTCGACGAAAAGGAAAATCTCCGAAATTGCAGACAGGCTGGGAAGGGCCGTGCAAAGTGGTAGCTCGGTTGAATGACGTGACATATCAAATTCAACGGCAGCCGAGGTGCACAAAAAGTGCTTCACATTGACCGCTTAGCTACTTATCACGGCAGTAATGAAGATGCTCGGGACGAGCATCTCTAAGAGGGGAGCAGTGTCGCGGTCCTGTCTCGAACGATCTAGAATGGAACCTTCTAGAATAGTCGCCGCATACTTCGCTGCAAGCAATAATGACCCGTATGTCTACTGCTATAAGGTTCATAACACTATGACATGAAAATGTTCGAGATGTGTCTCGAGACATTACGATGACTTACCGAAGGGAAGTACACATACGAGAATATTCGAGAATCCTTGCCGGCGAATATAAATAGCGACCGCCGCGGCGCATAGGGGAGTTCAGTTTGGACTTCGGAAGAGTAAACTTCGAGCGAATCTACCTGCGAGACAAGTGATAACCTACGACCTCAGCGATACTATTGGACTTCGATTTGACCTGCGATTTGGAATTTTAGTGTGAACTTCGTGTTGTGAAGACCTGCAGATCAGACCCTGCGTGAATAAATCCTTGCAAGTTGTCATTGGCGTTTTACATCCAAATCCAGAACCCTAGCTCGTAACAATATAATATCAGTTATCTAGTACCCATAGTACAAACTTTGCTTAGTTTGGGGCTTAACGGCCGAGGGTAATTTGTCCAAGAATAATTATTTACTTATTATATTAGACATGTCATGTATGCATGGCGACCCTGTCAACAGTAACCGTATAGTGCCACAAACTTATCTGGCCCGGTGGCGGGGGCGGTGCGATCGACTTAAGCGTTGCCATTAAACGAAATGCCGCCCGTTTTAGAGGAAACATAAAAATCAAAGAAATATATACACTGTTAAAATAATAGCATTGTTATACTTATTAATTGTGTTGTGTGGTGTTTCAATTAAATATCAATTGCCTTCTATTTTTTGTTGATTAATTTTAAAAATTCACCACGTTAAGTCGCGATCATAGCTATTATATAATATTAGAGAGTTATAATATTGCACAGAAACAACTCGTTGACGATTTTTTTATTGTAAGAAATGAAATATGTGTAGAAAAAGATAATATGTATTTAAAAAATACACCTCAATGGAATGTGCATACGCGGTAAGTAAATTAATTGTACCTGGCAATACTACATTCCAAGATGGCGGCTTTAGTTCTAAATTTGGCCACCGGGTCAGATAAGTTTGTAGCACTGTACGAACGATTAACTTACTAATAATATTATATAATAGCTATGATCACGACTTAGTGTGGTGCATTTTTAAAATTAATCAACAAAAATAGAAGGCAATTGATATTTAATTGAAACACCACACAACACAATTAATAAGTATATCAATGCTATTATTTTAACATGTATATATTTCTTAGATTTTTATGTTTCCTCTAAAACGGGCGGCATTTCGTTTAATGGCAACACTTAAGTCGATCGTACCGCCCCCGCCACCGGGCCAGATAAGTTTGTGTCACTATAGTGTGGATTTATATCACTCGCATACGTAATACATCATGGTAAATTTATTTTATATGCTTTAATCTACTTTATGCTTTTATGTGCCGTGTGGTTTCCGACAGACTAGAATAGAATCACTCCGTTTCTTCCCGCGGATGTCGTACAAGGCGACTAAGGGAAATACATTATAAAACATCGATCAGGCCTCCCCAACCCGTCTGGACAGCGTGGGGAGTGTAGGCCAAATCCTCCTTCTGTCAGGGACGGACGAGAGAGGGTCGTGTTCCTGTAGTGGAGACTAAAATGACCTAATGATGATGCTTTTATGACACAGTACTATACAACCAAATTCAGCCAATTATAACATGAAGTTATTAGAGTATATTCATATTACTTGCCTGTCGTAGTGTGAGTTTGGCCCCAAGACGTGATACCCTAAGCAATTCCTTAATTTGCTTTAGGGATACTCCAGCACAGAGTGCTCACTGCGAGTTTTTTTGCTCACATTCGAACGTGTTAACGTTTACAAGCCGACCAAATTGAGAAAAAGTTTCATATTGTGAATTTACCACACGCGTGTCATTTCCAAATTAGCCGGGTTGCTCCTTCACAATGTGAACAAGTACGCCACGTAATTTTGATATTTAATATGCGTCTTATTAATTCACATCATGAAAGAGCACCAGAGGGGGGAAGGGGGGGAGGGACTTGGGCGTGGATTGCTTAATGGCTACATCAAGACCATCACGTAGTCTTAATCAATTAGATCGCAGATCTACGATGTAAGCGAAATCCTTGGCCTTTGTGATTGTGACAGACTGTCTGATAATTTTAACAAAAAAAAACGACTCCAAACATTAATTACTCTACATTAATGTATGTAGATACAGGCTGATGATGATGATGATGATGATGAAAAAAATATGATACCAATCTGGAAGCATACTCTTTCAAATAAAAAGAGTTTTTTTCAAATCGGTTATAAACATTTTTAAAAAAATACAGCCGAATTGAGAATCCTTTTTTGGAGTTGGTTAAAAAGTCATGTGTTTTGTCTATGCACTACTTCGTCCTCTGTCATGAAGTCACTTCACGTTCCAGGAATGGGAGCAATGAACGTGGTGATGACAAGCGTGAGCCTGATGCTGATGGAGTACGGCAGGAAGACGCTGCTGCTCGGCGGGTACGTGCTCATGTTCGTCAGCACCGTCACGCTCTTCGTTGCTAACTTGTATGTAAGTATTGTGCTACAATATCCGTTCGTCCTTCATCGGTCACTTAAATCTTGTTTTTCAAAGGTGGCAACTTTTTTCCATTATTTTTACGTCCACCTCACAGAATACCGCAGCCGAATAACAATTCCCTTGAGGGTTGTTGTGTTCCTGCGAGAGAGCTGAGGTACCAGAAAGAAAGGAGATGCTGCGTTGGCAGCGGGGGTGGCGGCGCGCGAGCAATATTTTTATTATTGCGAGCGTTAATATGGCTACGGTAGCCGCTTCACATCGGGCGGGCCGTATGCTTGTTTGCTACCCGTCGTAGTATAAAAAAAATAATATATGATTTACGGGGAATCCCTCAATAGTATTGTACGTTATTTGTATTTTGTTTTAATTGTCAGTATCCGTTAGTTCCTTTTATTTAGACTATTTGCTCAAGTTAGTTCTATTTAGACTATTTGCTTAGAAATTGAATAAAAAACCTAGACGCCGATGGGCGGCATTGGCGTGTGATTACTGATTTTTTCGGACGCTTTGTACGGGTTAAGTGTCTTGTGATCTCCATGGATTATGACAATGGGGATTTTTGAGGGGTGTAAGGGGTTCATCAATATCTTTGAACTAATTTAACACAAAATTCAGTTTTGATAGTGTTTAAACTTTTTAGTGGTGTTTTTATTATACTACGTCGGGTGGCAGACAAGCATACGGCCAGCTAGATGTGAAGCGGTTACCGTAGCCATATTAACGCTCACAACATAAAATATCGCTCACGCGCCGCCACCCCCGCTGCCAACGCAGCTTCTCAATACGGTTGAAGAATAATTTGTGAAGTCTGTTTTTTTTTAATTATTGTACTCCCACAGACGCACATCTCTTGGGTCCCGTACCTGTGCATCGCAGCGGTGATCCTCTTCGTGATGTCATTCGCGATTGGACCCGGACCGATACCCTGGTTCTTGGCTACCGGTTAGTTTTACAAAATACTTTATTGAGTGGAGCGTCCGTGGTGCACGGCAGTTGAGCTTCACTTCACTAGCCATCTCTTTTAATGCCTTATATGCCATATTGCTGTCTCTCACAATTTTCATTTAATAAATGAATTTCATTAATTCATTCCAAAATTAATTATTGATTTGTCGCGAAGAATGAATTTCATTAATCGTTCATTCCAAAATGAAGTATGATTTGCCGCGATAAATTTCATTCATTCTTTCCAAATTGAATGACTAATTTGTCGCGATGAATTTTATTCAACATTCATTCCAAAATTAATTAATGACTTGTCGCGATGAAAGAAGTTCAAAAATGGAACATGATTTGTCGCAATGAATGAATTTTATTCGTTATTCATTCATTTTGGAAGTAGTGCTTGAAGTTGTGAAGTAATATTCTTTTTACATTTGTATTGTTTTTATTTGATTTTACGTTGCATGAGCAGCTTTTAGACCATTTTTATTATCAGCGTTTGAGCTATAGCCATTTTGTGTTACTTCGGCACACATAATATGATTCTTTTTGCTTTTTTTAACACTATATTGTACTTAAATTTATAAGTAATTATTATAAGACTGAAAAGAACTAATTATGTGTGCTGGAGATACAAGTAAATGTTTCATTCGTTCTTTTTTTTTACATTACAGAACTATTCAACCAGTCGGCTCGCCCCGCTGCGTCGTCTGCCGCCGTGACGATCAACTGGACGGCGAATTTCATCGTCGGACTGAGTTTTCTACCGCTATCAGTAAGCTTCTTACTTGACTAGTCGTCATCTCTTTAGGCTTTTAATGCCTTATTTGCCATATTGCTGTCGCTGACATTGCTAAGAGGGGAAGTCAAATTCCAAAAGCTTCCTATTCCAATTAATTTCTTGATATTAAATTCGTTGTGAGTTCCAAGGCAGCTGTTGTCTTACCCCCGGGACTGCTGTGGACTTCACTGTTCATTGCCTTTTTTGTCGGTCGCCGCTGTTAATCCTGGCTACACAGCAGACACAGTGGTGGGAATGTGTGGTGGGTCAGACCCGATTAAGAAGTAAAGTGATGTCTTTATAAATTCAATATGGCGGACGCCACTTTTTATAACAGTCAGTCCGCACTAAAATAGTGACGGCCAACTGCGGCCGGAACGTCACTCTTCGCTTGTCGCCGTCTCGTTCTTGCGACATTCTATTGGCTGGTGTACAGTGGTTAGCTGGCTGGTGTACGTGCCAACCGTACATCACATGCGCCGACACCGACTGACTGATGATGACGCCACGTAATTTTCCGTCGCATAGCGCGCTGAATAAGACAAGTTCTTAGCATTTAGTTTGTCATGCCAACGGAATATTACGACTAAAACTTCAGCCGCTGAACCATCGGCGCAGTACGTTCCGCAGATGTATAGCGACACTAACTATTGCCGGTGAATAAATCGCCACCCTGTATATTATTATTAACTTAACTCTTTTTTTTTCCAGCTCGCATTGGGTTCCTACATTTTCGCCATCTTCGCGGCGCTCCAACTGATATTCATCATCTTTATATACTTCAAAGTTCCAGAAACTAAAAATAAGACTGTTGAAGAAATTACTGCCATGTTCAGACAACAGTTGTAAATTTAGTAATAGACAGCTAATAAAAGCATTTTCCCATCTGCACCCATGTGGGGGGCAAATGGGAATTTTTGTGTCATCTGCCCCTAACTCACTACATTTCAACTATCGACATATCACATCCAGGGATCTACCGCGTAAGCTGAAGCCGATAGCCATCGGGTTTTTTGATTGCGAAATCGGACTTCTATTTCAGTTCATTAGAGGCCATCCATAAATTACGTCACACGATTTTCATGATTTTTTGACCCCTCCCCCGTCATTGTCACAGCTGGTCACATTTGTGAGACACCCCTCACTAGTGTGACGTCACATATTTTGCAATTTTACATCTAGAGTTGCAAATGTTGAGGTTTTCGTTAATAGTTCAAAGTTCATGTTTTAACAATAGATTTTGAAATGTTACGTGACAAAATTTAGAACCCCTCCCACCCCCATGTCACACAATGTCACACTTTGTCGACCCCCGGCCTCCCCCTTAACGTGTGACGTAATTTATATAAACGTTTTCAGTTTAATCATCAGAGCGCTTCCATCCCTACCTGCTAAGCTTAGTAAACTGCTAACACTAAAGTGACAAACTAGCGTACCTCCATCTCACAGAATACAGCAGCCAAATAACAATCCTTTTAGGGCAGGGTTTCCCAACTTTTTTTACATCAAGGCTCCCCGGATCACAAATAATATTTTCATGCCTCCCCCCCCCCCATATTTTTTTCAATAAGTAAGTACCTACAATAAAAATCGCATTATTTTAACAACATTTATTTTTATGTAATTTGTACAAGACTTTATTACTGAGTTATTTGCCGCGTAGTTTTGTTCTTATTATTCCCACTTTTGGGATCCACAATGGGGAAGTTGACACTTAGTCAAATTAACAGTGGTATTATTAAAACCCCAGGTATCTCGCGAGCTTCAAACTCATTATGATTGATAAATTCGCCAGGCCATTAAGGCTTATCTCTTTTTAGGGATCCACAATGGGGAAGTTGACATATCGGCCTGTCACTGTAACAGTCAAATTATCAACAGTAGTAAACTGCCTAAAACTCATTACAATTGATATCTTCGCCTTATCCCTTTTTAGGGATCCACAATGGGGAAGTTGACATCTCAGTCAAATTAGTTACTTTTATCATGAAAAATGTAACGAACGAACGACATGACGCCGAAGTTTTTTTCTCATAATGTCAAAATTCGCTTTGAAGGTTGTAATCTTGTACATTGTACTTAATTATAAATTTAGACAATAAGTAAAATGACAATACTATTTTTAAAAATATATTGTAATAAATTTTTACAAATATTTCTTCTTTCATTTCAACAATTTCAACCCTATATAAAATAATGAAAATAAAAAACGAAATTGGTTGTCATTAAAGTCTGTTTACGCACGATAATTTTACGTGATAACGTCATAAGAAAACATCGGCCGATGGAGTGGAAGAGAGATAGCTTGTTTCGCGCTCTCCCTTGCACGCTCGGCTCAGGCGAAACGTGACAACGAGTCATGCTTTTGAACCGCTACAATTTTCTTTATTTTTATTTTAATATAATTCAGCATTGAAAAATTCATACAACTTAAAGTTTTCACCCTTTTACTATCAACCTTTAAATTTAATAGGCAAAACAACGTTTGCCAGGTCATCTAGTATTTTAAAAATGACTAATAATATTATTATACTAATTTGTATAATATACTATAAATATATAAATTATACTAATATATGTGAGTGGTTGACGAAAAAAGGGACCTCAAGGTAAAACAATTGATTTCGAGTAAATCGCGTTCTGGTTAGACCAAAACAAAGCTAAAAGACCACAGATTCAAAAATTCAAAAAACATAATAACGGTTTCCTATCCCTTCAGGTCCCTTTTTGGTCAACCATTCACAAATATTAGTATAATTTATAGTATATTATATAAATTAGTATTATAATATACAGTATCATTTATATAGTACTAGCTGACCTAGCAAATGTTCTTTTACCTTATACATCATTAAACATGGGTTGATCGTAGAGAGGTGAAAATTTGAAGTTGTATGTATTTTTCAATATTTCATAATAAAATAAAAAATGGTATGAAAAATACATGTTGGCCGATTCTCAGACCTAACCGATATGCAAACAAAATTTCATAAAAATCGGTCCAGCCGTTTCGGAGGAGTTTTTTTAAAATAAATATTAAATATTTCTGGACAATTTACACAGCGCCATCTAGTCACAAATTAAGCGCAAAGCTTGTGTTATGGGTACTAGAGAACTGATAAATGTACTTAAATACATTTTTTTTGTAAATACATACATACTTATAATGCATAGAAAACACCCAGACCAAGACAAACAGACATGTTCATGCACACAAATGTTTTTCTTGTGCGGGAATCGAACCCGCGACCTCGGAGTCAAAGTGGCCATTACTAACCATTCGACTACCGAGCTCGTCAAGTTTGGTAACAAACACCGAGACAGGAGAATTTTATATATTAAACAATTTTTTACATTTCACGAAGAAGTTCGGAATCGGAATGTTGAAGATGTTCGGAAATACGAAGTAAGCCGATATTCATTATTCATTCTGAAGTATTAAACATTATTTACAAGTAAGAATTCGTTAACAGCAGGAACATACTGCTTCCTTGTGGCTGTGAGGTTGTTCTGCTGGAAATATATGCAACGGGGCTCCTTGTGTGGTGGATCCGTTGGCACTAAGAGAAGTTGCGGCCTCTCCCATAGTCGAAGGTATTGGGAAAGCTGAAAAATACAGTTTTTTCATTAGCGCTGGACTTTTTCTTCACAGCCGTCTAAGGGAACGTTAATCGCTTCGATAAGGTGGACCGTATGATTGTTTGGTACCCAAAACAGTAAATAAGTGTAAATTAAATATCTAACATAAAATAATAGGTAGGGGAAAAAGTCTTTTCGCATTATAGTATGTATGAACTTGTAATAAAATCTCTTTGGTTGTACCATTTGTATCTAGCAGGTTTTGATATCTATAAAAAGTTTAAATTTTAAAAAAGATAATTCCAAATTCAAATTAGGTAAATGTGTGATTTTCATTTGTTTTTTTTACTGTCAAGATGAGTGAATCTAATGAAGAAATTCGATACATTTTAAAATTTTACTACAAAAAAGGTAAAAATTCAACGCAAGCTGCGAAAAAAATTTGTGATTATTATGGACCTAGTGCAGTGTCTGTGAGAGTAGCACAAATTTGGTTTAAGCGTTTTCAATCCGGAAATTTTGATGTCAAAGATGCACGTCGCTCTGGTCGCCCTGTTACGGATAAAATGGATGCCATTTCTGAAAAAGTGGAGCAAGATCGGCATATCAGTAGTTACGACGTAGCTGAAGAACTAGGAATTGACCACATAACAGTTTTGGCGCATAAAAAGGTCGTGGTCAAAGACCGGCCAGGCTTCAGAGACTCTGGCGAAACCCGGGTTAACCCGCAACAAGGTGATGCTGTGTGTATGGTGGGATTGGAAGGGAAGATATTCATTATGAGCTGTTACCGCCAGGCAGGACTATCGATTCTGAACTCTACTGTGAACAATTGATGAGATTAAAGCAAAAAGTTGAGAGAAAGCGGCCGGAATTAATTAATAGAAGGGGTGTGATTTTTCATCATGATAACGCTAAACCTCACACATCTTTAGCCACTCAGCAAAAATTAAGAGAGTTTGACTGGGAGGTGTTAATGCATCCGCCGTATAGTCCTGACCTTGCACCTTCTGATTTCCACCTGTTTCGGTCTCTTAAGAATTCTTTAGGCAATGTCAGGTTAACATCACGAGAAGACTGCCAAAACCACTTGTCGCGGTTTTTTGAACAGAAGTCCCAAAATTTCTATAGTAATGGGATCATGTCTCTACCTACAAGATGACAAAAAGTTATCGAACATAATGGCACCTACATACTTTAGTTAAATGTAAATAAACTTTATTAAAAAATGTTTTGAATTTTCATATAAAATACGAGAAGACTTTTTCCCCAACCTAATATAATAAAATAATAATTATGGGGTGTAAGTGGTTCATCAACATCTTTGAACCAAAGCTAACTAGCTAACTTCACCTGCACGCGGTGCACCCTGCTGACTGACAAACGAATCTCTGGCGAAAAGAGAGGTAGAGAGCATAATTGTAAGCTACCCGACTGGAGAATGTACCTCCACCTCACAGAATACCGCAGCCAAATAACGGTTCCCTTGAGGGCTGTTGTGTTCCTGCGAGTGAGTGAGGTCACCAGAAAGGAAGGAGATGCTGCGATGGCAGCGGGGGTGGCGGCGCGCGAGCGATATTTTATGTTGCCATCGTTAATATGGCTATGGCAACCGCTTCACATCAGGCGGGCCGTATGCTTGTCTGCAACCCGACGTAGTATAAAAAAATAAAAAATAAACCTCATCAAACGAAAGCTGAAAATCAGTGTTTTTTTGCGCGATGTGCAAAAAAGTTGCACTGAGTTGTGGCCATTTGCTTGCTGCATCACACACATGCATCTTATATTCTACGTTCTGTCAGGCCTCCGTCACTCCATGTACTTGCGCGCTATAGTTACCTACCGGCCGGCCGAGCGGTCTCGGGCCGTTTGCGGACCAAATTCAGGCCCTGCGATTGCTTGCGTGGGATCGCGCTGTGCGAAGCAATCACAACTGTACGCTTGAGCATTTAGGCACATTTTAGCATGCAGCGGTTGCTGACGCGACGGAGTAGGCTATTATAGCAGTAGGTATTGGAAATTTTCTACTGAGTGAAGTATCTGTTACGTAGCAACTATTATGTAATCTGTGGTTCTGTTTCCTAGTGTATAAGTTATCTCCCTGTTATTTTTGAATTTATTTTTTGTATGTGTGTGACTGTAGTTTGTAATAAACGTATCTATCTATCTATCTCTTTGAAATTGTATGAAACTGAGTAAAAATGTCTATCCAATTTCATCACCAGAGTGATTCGTGCGAGTTTTCTGTTCGCGTTCGATAACGTCAACGTAAACAAACCGACCAAATAGAGAAGAAACTATCATGTTGTGAATGTATAAGACGCGTGTTACATATCGAAATAGGCTATTTGACAATGTACAAAAGTTGTATAAATTATTTAACAATATTGTAAAATATACACAAAACTATAAAGATCTGCAAACTTTCATTCTAATCTTCCGTCCGACTTATTTTAGGGTCGGTCAAAGTTTGGCGGGAAAGTCCATTTTAAAAGTATGAAATTATAAAAAAATAATATTTCCATTGGAGAAGCAATTAAAAGTAATATAACTTTTAATAATGATACTAATTACATAGACGTAATATTTAACATAGCTGTCGTACAAATTTCTGATTTGATGCATACAAAATACAAACCTGTGACGATACCTCAGTAGCCTTTTGTATGGAGCATTTTTGGGAAGTCCAAGATCGTGATTTTCAAATTAACATATCTCGAGAGGTTTTTGTGCTATCGAAGTAATTCTTTCACCTATGGTTATATTATTGAGACGTCCCTACATATCAAACCAGAAAAAATGTTAGTGAAATAGCCTGAACAACCTGGCTAATTTGAATATACGTATCTGGTAAACATGAGATACTCACTCGTGCCCCTTTAGCAGTGTCCTCGGAGTAAACAGCCACGTCCCTCTTAATGTCAGCACCCACATGCATGCCTAGGAGGAGGGCCACGTCGCACTCCTTATGAGATAACGTCGTGGATATCGCCTGGTAGACATCAGGTTTGAGGAGGAAATCCTGTGTACAATATGCAAGATATACAAATTCTCTATAAATTAAAATACCATATTATCTTCATAATTGGCGATCTACCACAGTACGTTTGTTACCGATGCGATATAAAAATATACAATGTACACATTGTATATTTTTAATGTTTATAAAATGTAAGCGGTGCGCCGGGCGAACATTTGGAGGGTAGATGAATTATCAAAATTATTAATATCGGTTCTTGAATTCTCGAACAGTCTAACTTTGTGAGCCGCGGACACCGCACGCTGCTCTCCGCTATATTCTATACTGTTTACCCGCGAGTTGGAAATAAAAAATTGGTTGCCTGTAACACGGTAATACGGGCGAAAGTTTTACGTGACAACGACTTTGAGTGGTAAAATGTTTTCGAGTGGAAGGGACGCATGCCTTTCACTTTTTATGTCTGTCTCTCTCGCTCTTAGAAGGGACGCGTGCCTTTCACTCGCTCTCATTGTAAGCGCATAACGTGAGCCAGTTTCTTGAAGTGTCACCCGGCTAACCAATTTATAAGACGTTGTCACGTCAAAATTAAATATTCGAATTTTCACCATTTTTCTTTTGCGGAACCTCGTCGGCTCATCCGACCACCAACAACGTTTCCTAAGACGTTTTATACCACGAACGGTGAAACTGTTGAATCAACTTCTCTCAGCGGTATTCCTGAACAATTACAACATGAGAGCCTTCACGAATAGAGTCTTTAATTCCCTTAAAATGCTGACAACAGATTGGCAACCCCTTGGTGTTGCTGGTCTCCATGGGCGGTGGTGATTGCTTTCCACCAGGCGACCCACTTACTCGTTTGCCCCCCTCTCGTATAAAAAAAAAATATTGCAGTCGGCTTTTTACTTTTGTTGTTTAGGTTAATAATTTATTTTGCACCGTGGATTTTAAAATTATAATGATAATATTCCGAAAATTGTCGGGACAACTAATATAGGTAATGATATTTTTTATTTTCTGTGTATTTTATTATAATTTTAGTTTTTAATGTAGTTGTATTAATTTAATTTTAAGATATTTATAAATAATTTTAGTTTTGTAACTTAATTAAGTTTTCTACAAATAGATTTATGATGTATATTTAAAATTTCTTGTTAATAAATTAGTCCACTTAACAAAGGAGGTGTAGAGTGTGATATTAGCGAAAAACTCAAAAGTGGGAACTTTAACCTCCTCCTCACTCCGGCTCACCTCCTAGAGGCGGGGACTTTTAGTATATTTACTCTCTAAGCACCCTGAACAAATTCCTGAAGAAATTGCTTAGGTCCCAGCTCACGCACTCTATACCTCCTTTTGGATTATTCTTTGAGTGGACTAAATGTATTTTAAGTAACTGACTTACATAACATTACAGACATGTTGTCTTTTGGGACCTGTCGCTGTCGACATATAATAAAATGATAATATACAAATATGTTACCTTTACTAATATAGGCAGACTAGGAACCAATACACTGCCAACAATTTTCAAGTCTTTTCTCAGCAACTGCTCCGCAGTGAGCGCCGAGACATTACTCTTAGCTGACATTAGAAGCTCCAGTTTGTTTTTCCTGAAAAAAAAAAGTGAAAGAAAAAAACTTTGAAATAGAAAGTTTGGGGTGAAATTGATTCATCGACATCTCACTCTGACAAACCAGGCTCTGGCGAAAACAGAAGTAGTATAGCGTATTTTTTAAGCTGCTCGACTGGGAAAATACCTCACAGAATACCGCAGCCAAATAACAATTCCCTTGTCGTTGTGGGTTGTTGTGTTCCTGCGAGTGAGTGAGGTTACCAGAAAGTAAGGAAGGAGTATAGGCTGGCAATTGATCGGTCACCCCTTGGTGTTGCTGATTCAGGTGAGCCACATGTTCGTTTGGTCAGATCTCATATGAAAAACAAAAAGAAATTAGTTGCAAGCACTGCGAGCTACACGGCAATTGAGTCAGTGACGACAGAGGCTGCACGCAGAGAGGACATGCGACATCGGTTTGTGGATTCATATAGAGTTGTATAACCTTCCATCATATATTAATTTGTATCGAAAGATACAACTCCATATAAGATAAAGGTCGGTCATGTTCGGAAATATGAAGAAAGCCAATGCCTTCATCATCAATAATAAACTTTCATCTTGTGAACTTATCTCATTAGATCATCATTAACAGCCTGTATCTACCCACTGCTGGATATAGGCCTTTCCCAATGCTTTCCACCATATGCGATCCTCCGCTTTCCGCATCCAACAGCTACCAGCAACTTTTTTGAGGTTGTCGGTCTATCTAGAGAGGGGGCGCCCTAGGCTTCATCACCCCATACCTTGCCTTCACTCTACGACTTTACTCTCCCATCTGCCAACACTGAATCGGCAGATGTAAATGTGTGTAGATGTATGTCTTGGGGGTGTAAGTGGTTCATCAACATCTTTGAACCAAAGCCAACTTCACCTGCACGCGGTGCACCCTGCTGACTGATAAACGAAGCTCTGGCGAAAAGAGAGGTAGGGAGCGTAATTGTAAGCTACCCGACTGGGGAATGTACCTCCACCTCATAGAATACTGCAGCCAAATAACGGTTACCTTGAGGGCTGTTGTGTTTCTGCGAGTGAGTGAGGTCACCAGAAAGGAAGGGAGATGCTGCGATGACAGCGGAGGTGATATTTTATGTTGCGAGCGTTAATATGGCTACGGTAACCGCTTCACATCAGGCGGGCCGTATGCTTGTCTGCCACCCGACGTAGTATAAAAAAAAAAGATGTGGTCAGCCCACTGCCACTTTAACTTGCTGACACTGAGAGCTACGTGGACTACTTTGGTTCTCCGTCGAACTTCTTCGTTCCGGATTCGATCCCTTAGAGTAACTCCAAGCATTGCTCTCTCCATCGCTCGCTGTGCGACTTTTAGTCTGTGAACCAGCCTAACGGTTGTGAACAGCCCCCTTACCACCATCTCTTATTGCGATTCAATAATTGAATAGATTGCTTATTCATACTAATGAATAAGCGACTCTATTCGATTTAAAATAGAGTCGCTTATTAATTAAATAAATAAATATTGTCGGACAAATTAGACAGCGATATCTAGCCCCAAAGTAAGCGAAGCTTGTGTTATGGGTACTAGACAACTGATAAACATACGTAAATCCCTTTTTTTTTGTAAATACATACTTATGATACATAGAAAACACCCAGACCAAGACAAACAGACATGTTCATGCACACAAATGTTTGTCCTATGTGGGAATAGAACCCACGAGCGTTGGTGTCGAAGCCGCGTCATTGACCGCTACGCCACCGAGCTCGTCAAATGTATGTGTCGTCATTGGTATGAATAAGCATTCTATTCAGTAATTGAATCGCAATACGAGATGGTGGTAAGGGGGGCTGTTATTGAGTGAAGCGAGCTTCTATACGCGATCGATTATACCGAAAACTCACTCTTGGAAATGAATAGGCTCCAAAACCACTGAACCGATTTTGATGAAACTTGTCACAATTAAAGACATCGACATGCTTGAGGTTTGTGTCGAAAAAAATTAAGATCGATCATGCCCTTGACGAATGATCATCAAATACATTTTCCATTGAAATCAATGGAAAACATACACTCAGCGAATCTCCTCGCTCCACTCAACCTCGGTTTCAGCCCCGTGGGCTAGAATCCGTCCTAGTTATATTATAACTAAAAACATTGTGTACCTTGCACCTACAACATCTTTTGGCTTTATTAAATTATCCAAAAACTGTACAATTTCTTCGTCATGAGGTGTGCCTTTGTTGAATTCTTTAGAAAAATTTACAGTATCTAATATTATAGTACCTGAAAATATATAAATAATGTTTTTTCAGCATCAACCAATAATCATCCCATTAGGAAATGGGTCTCCCCTCAATCGAAGGCGTTTAGAGCGTACTCCACCACGCTGCTCAACTGCGGGTTGACTACGGTATTTTACGTTGTGAGCGCTGATATGGCTACGGTAATCGCTTCACATCAGGCGGGCCGAATGGGGTGTAAGTGGTTCATCAAGATCTTTGAACCAAAGCCGACTTCACCTGCACGTGGTGCACCCTGCTGACTGACAAACGAAGCTCTGGCGAAAAGAGAGGTTGGGAGCGTAATTGTAAGCTACCCGACTGGGGAATGTACCTCCACCTCACAGAATACCGCAGCCAAATAACAATTCCCTTGAGGGTTGTTGTGTTCCTGCGAGTGAGTGAGGTCACCAGAAAGAAAGGATGGAGAGGCTGCGTTGGCAGCGGGGGTGCGTGCGTGAATAAATCCTTGGAAGTTGTCATTGGCGTTTTACATCCAAATTAGAACCCTAGCTGGTAACAATATTTTACTGCTGTGAAGTGTGCCGCCATCTACCGATTAAGTGTTACACCACAATTTATTAATAGGTAGATAGCTATATTTATAAAAACATAATTACTTTGTAACATATCACTACAAGCTGGGTAAGCTTGAAAAAAATCTGTATCTCTCGCGAACAATGTGGACAAGTCCTTAACTCTCTGCGCGACCAATGTGCAGCACGACCCGGTGATCTCTATAGTACTCCTGGTGTTATCTTTGTAGTTCCATCCAGTCTTGTCTATAGGCCGATGGTCTATGATCTCTGTGACGTACGGAGCTAGGAATTTGTCTTTGGCGCACATGTTGTGGTGGTCGACCAGAATTACATTTGTCTTTGATTTTGATATTACGCTTTGCAGATCGAAGTCGTTTCTGAAATTATAAACATTGATTAGTTTAGACCCCTTTTTTATACTACGTCGGGTGGCAGACAAGCATAAGGCCCGCTTGATGTGAAGCGGTTACAGTAGCCATATTAACGCTCGCAACATTAAATATCACTCGCGCGCTGTCACCCCCGCTGCCAACGCAGCATCGGGGGATACTCAAGGGAATTGTTATCTGGCTGCGGTAATCTGTGAGGTGGAGGTACATTCGGGTAGCTTACCATTACGCTCCCTACGTCTCATTTCGCCAGAGCTGCGTTTGTCAGCATCAAAATTTCAAAGATGTTGATGTGCCCCTTACCTTTGAAATTTAAATAAATAAGTCATAATAATAATGACAATATTCATTTTTTTTTATATGAGATAGGGGCAAACGAGCATGTGGATCACCTGATGGTAAGCAATCACCACCGTCCATGGAGATCAGCAACACGAACTTAAATTCACTTTCACATTCAAGATAGTGTGATGAAAGTGAATCTAAGCTCTGCGGATTTAGAGTAGTAATGATTTTTAATTTGTATGACGTTTCTAAGTGCTTTATAAAGTCCAAGGAATAAATAATTTTTGATTTGATTTGAATGGGTCACCGATCCATTGCCAGCGTATACTCTACTTTACTACCTTCCTTTCTTTCACGTCACCTCACTCAGTCGCAGGAAAACATGGCGCACAACAATTATGGGGTGTAAGTGGTCCATCAACACCTTTGAACCAAAGCCAACTTCACCTGCACACGGTGCACCCTGCTGACTGACAAACGAAGCTCTGGCGAAAAGAGAGGTAGGGAGCGTAATTGTAAGCTACCCGACTGGGGAATGTACCTCCACCTCACAGAATACCGCAGCCAAATAACAATTCCCTTGAGGGTTGTTGTGTTCCTCCGAGCGAGTGAGGTCACCAGAAAGGAAGGAGATGCTGCGCTGGCATCGGGGGTGGCGGCGCGCGAGCGATATTTTATGTTGCGAGCGTTAATATGGCTACGGCAACCGCTTCACGTCAGGCGGGCCGTACGCTTGCCTGCCACCCGTCGTAGTATAAAAAAAAAAGCAACAACAACCCTCAGGGGAATTGTTATTTGGCTGCGGTATTCCGTGAGGTGGAGCCACTTTTTCCGACTGGAGAAGTACCTTCACTCAGTACTTCACTTTTTTTTTAAGAACCTTTTCCTGCCAAATACAAATACAACATAAAAAGAAATAGCAAAATCAGTCCAGTCGTTCACTAGTGCTGCCGTGACCAAGAAAAAAGTTATTCATTTTTAGGGTTCCCTATTACTGAGACTCCGCTGTCTGTCCGTCCGTCCGTCCATGATAACGGCAACAGGTAGACGCTTGAGATATTCACAGAATATTTCGTTATATATTCACTTTAAAAATAAATAATGAAATTAAAATAAAACAAATATTTAAGGGGGGCTCCCATACAACAAATGTGTTTTTTTTTGCCGTTTTTATAGATAATGGTACGGAACCCTTCATGCGCGATTACGCTCCCTACCTCTCTTTTCGCCAGAGCTTCGTTTGTCAGTCAGCAGGGTGCACCGCGTGTAGGTGAAGATGGCTTTGGTTCAAAGATATTGATGAACCACATACACCCCAAAAAATTGATTTATAAACCGATTTGAAAAAAACTTTTGATTTTGAAAGGGTATGCTTCCAGATTAGTCCCATATTTTTTCATCATCATCAGCCTGTATCTAGATACATAAATGTAGAGTAATGGTTGGAGTCGGTTTTTTTTTGTTAAAATTATTTATATATTTTTTTTAAAATGGAAAAACTTCACCTGCCCCCCTAGGTGGGATTTGACTCACACAGTAGAAATATAAGATGCAAAAATTCGTCAGCAACACAAACCTTCCTGGTAGCTCATTTGGAAGAGCACTCGACCGGTTATCGAGAGGTCGTGGGTTCAAATCCCACCTAGGGGGACAGGTGAATTTTTCCATTTTTCAAAAAATATTTATCTAGTCAACAAAGACAACTATTTAAATAATAATAATTTAATTAGTTTGGTGTTATCAAAAAATTGCTGAATTTCATCTGCGACGATGGACTGCTATGCCTACTTTAGTATTGTAATTACTTAATAGGTTGATGACGCCACACTGTGACTCACACAGTAGAAATATAAGATGGAAAAATTCGTCAGCAACACAAACCTTCCTGGTAGCTCAGTTGGAAGAGCACTCGACCGGTCATCGAGAGGTCGTGGGTTCAATCAAATCCCACCTAGGGGGGGCAGGTGAATTTTTCCATTTTTAAAAAAATATTTATCTGGCAAGTTGGCCAATCCAACTATTTAAATAATAATAATATTTATATATAGATGAAGAATAATAACCCCAGTTTCTTTTCCATGCATTGTTATTGCTAGTGTGTTAAATTGTGAATGACTAATCGAATCACTTCGTTAAAGTTAATTTAAATAATCCTATTGTATAATAAATATTCGTTCGTAACAAATTGAGAGCTCGCGATTGTTCTTCAAATCAACTTTGATATCTCAAAAACCAAATGCATTGATTACAATGCACAGTAAACACGTGGATAGTATTATTTTAACGTGATAACGGCTTATAAATCGATAACCGCCGGCTGCACGCACGATAAAACATGACTCATTGTCACGTTCCGCCTGAGCCGAGCGTGCAAACGAGAGCGCCGTACAAGCGATAGAGAGGCACGATCGGCCTAAGCGTTCGGCTTGTGGCGCATCTATCTCTCTTCCCCTCCATCGGCCGATGTTTTCTTATGACGTTATCACGTAAAATTATTGTCCGTAACCGACTTTACAGACAAACAAAACCTTTTTAGTGTTCCGTACCCAAAGGGTAAAAAGGAACCCTATTACTAAGCCTCCGCTGTTCGTCCGTCCGTCCATCCGTCCTTCCGTCCGTCCGTCCGTCCGTCTGTCACCAGGCTGTATCTCATGAACCGTGATACTTAGACAGTTGAAATTTTCACAGATTATGTATTTCTGTTGCCGCTATAACAACAAATACTAAAAAACAGAATAAAATAATTATTATTTAAGGGGGCTCCCATACAACAAACGTGATTTTTTTGGTCGTTATTGCTCGCAATTGACAATGGCAATCGGTAGACGCTTGAAATACTCACATAATATTTAGTTATATATTCACTTTAAAAATGGTTGCCTGTAAAGTCGGTATACGGGCGAAAGTTTTACGTGACAACGACTTTGAGTGGTAAAATGTTTTCGAGTGGAAGGGACGCATGCCTTTCACTTTTTATGTCTGTCTCTCTCGCTCTTAGAAGGGACACGCGTCCACGACACGCTTACAATGAGAGCGAGTGAAAGGCACGCGCCTTTCACTCGCTCTCATTGTAAGCGCATAACGTGACCCAGTTTCTTGAAGTGTCACCCGGCTAACCAATTTATAAGACGTTGTCACGTCAAAATAAATAATTAAATAAAAATATAACAAATATTTAAGGGGGGCTCCCATACAACAAACGTGATTTTTTTGTCGTTTTTATAGATAATGGTACGGAACCCTTTGTGCACGAGTCCGACTCGCACTTGCCCGGTTTTTTTATATATGAGAAGGGCAAATGAGCGTGTGGGTCACCTGATGGAAAGCAATCACCACCGCCCATGGAGATCAGCAACACCAAGGGGTCGCCGATCCGTTGCCAGCCTATACTGCTTCCTTTCTTTCTTCTGGCGACCTCACTCATTCACAGGAACACAACAAGGGAATTGTTAATTGGCTTCAGAATTCTGTTAGGTTGCATACTTCCCCAGTTAGCTTAAAAAATATGCTATGCCCTACCTCTCTTTTCGCCAGAGCATCGTTTGTCAGTCAGCATTGTGCACATGCAGGTGAAGTTGGGTTTTCCTACTCCTACTAATTTCTTCTGATTAAATTCGTTGCGAGTTCCAAGGCAGCCGTAGTTTTACCCCTGGGACTGCAATGGACTTCATTGTTCATTGCCTTTTTTGGCGGTCGCCGCTGTTAATCCTGGCTACACAGGAGACACAGTGGTGGGAATGTGTGGTGGGGCCCCCGTCCATAGTCATTGCCTTGTTGGTTATCGCCGCTATTCATCATGGAGACACAGTGATGTGAATGTGCGGTGGCTCTGTCCCAGTTAAAAAGTAAAATCCCTAGCTGGCAAACAAATGGTAATCTTTGGAAAGGCGTACCCAGACCTGGAGGACTTCAGGCTCTTCCTAATTATAGGCGCATTAAAGTACATGGAACGTGTCTTCAGACAGTCAGGGGAGAGTTACTAAAGAATAGGGAGTGCACAAAAGATCCAATAGAGTCGACGTGCCAGGTGCTGCAGCGCTGGACCCATTTTTGAGTTAAGTTAAAAAGTAAAATGATATGATGAACCACATACACCTCAAAAGCAATTTAAAAAAAATTTACCTAAACACCAAATGAGACTCGTTAATTCCATGCTGACTCAGAACGTACACCACCTCCGTTTTAAGCACAAAGTTGTCCCGATCCACATTCAGTACGGAAACAAATATATTATCCTTAACTTCGTCCAATTCCTTCCCTCTTGTACACACTTTGCATTTTATTTGTTGGTATTGCCAATTCAAAAATAACGCATAAACTATTGAGCTGATTGCCGAATCTAAATCGCAGCTTTCATTGCCAAGAACTATAGTTAGATCCGCATAGTTGTCGTTTTGCTGGAAAGAAATGAAACTGGGTTAGCATAGCATAAGAGAAGTTTATTTCTAGTATTGGTATTGTCTCTAGTATTGGTGTTAAGTGGTCACATGATCTTTTGAGCTAAAACCAACCTCACGAACATACAATAATCACAATCCTCGAGTAAGACATGCACGTCGACTAGCGAAAGAGGCATTGGCGAAGAGATTTCACTGAATACTGGAGCTAAATAACAATTCCCTTGAAAGTTATTATTTTTACGTGTTGAAAGCATTAACAACCGTAATTTCTACCTATAAACAAACAAATACAGGCAAGATACTTATGAACAGATGTAAGATTTTAGAGATGGCATCTGTTCAAGCTTGAAACTTTTAGTATTATCACAGGAAATACTATATATTCGATAAAATGTAACAAAATCTCATAAAAATAACTACTTTCAAAAGTCGAAAAAAAAAAACAAAAAATATACATAAAAAATCCTGAAAAATTAATCTGTCTGACCTCGCTGACAATATCGCGCATAACCGATTTTCATAAAATTTATTATAATTTTTTCCAACATGAAAAGTCAAGGCAGATAATAAAAGAAATTAAAAACAGTGATTGGTACATAATACTTACCAATTTATTTAGAGTGGTTAAAAAGTATTCTTCCATTTTTTTAAGTACAACACGTATGTTAACAAAATTGTTATGTAGAATAGAAATTACGTTTTACATTAAATTATTTCCATATTTCCTAATGTTGTCTCTGCTGTTTCTCAGCGTGTTGTGCACAGAGTACTTTGGTGTTGTGAATTTGTATTTGATTTGTTAATGTCAAGTCAATGTCATAATTGTCAATAATCCAGGGCCAGTTATGTTCGAAGAACGTCGATTTTATATAAAGCTGCGCTATCTATCAAACCGTATGGGTACTAATTCGACGGCCATCTTGCCCCTCTGACCTACCTAACCTCTTACTATGTCCCCGTCGTGGAGTTACATTTCCTTGCTGGATATCCGACTAGATAGAAGTACTTTGACAGAATTTTGATAATTTTCAACATAATAAATATCTAAATTCAATCCAAGTACTTCTATTATTCAACTGAAGTTATGATAGTGTAAATACAAGAGAATCTATCAAGTGAAGTATTGGTTAAAACTGATTTTGGAGTTTCGAGTCGGGCATGTCTAGTCTAGCTAGCGAATTTGTGATAGGTAGTTGACCTTACATCGTGCGTTCTTACCTATAACAAATTGGCAGGCGAGACTAAAGGCGCCCGATTCTAAAAACTCTAAAATCAGTTTTAACTGATACTTCACTTGATAGGTACCTATATATAAATACGACATGGTATTATACCTAGGTACGTATAGGTATAGCTTTAGTAACCAAATGTTTGCCTTGGAGCAGCACTTTCCATACATGCAAGAAATTTTCAGAGTTGCCACTCTTTTCCACTATACTTACTTTACTCTTTGCAATAATCAGCTGACTGAATGACAATGGGTGAATGAATGTTATAATGTTGCTATAACCGTCGAGTTATTTTTTTTATTTTATTTTTTTGTGGTAATATCTGCAATCAGTCGCCAGACTATAATCAGATGAGTTGTGTGACTTGTAGATCAGTATAGGGCAGTATTGGCCAGTGCCTTACTGTCCCCTCAAAGCACGTGGTTTCATTTTAGCCTCTTCACCACGTTGACAGTGTTAAGCAACCCAGAAGCGAGTGGGTTAGGATGGTTGGTAAGACGTTCAATATGTTGTTTCTTATAACGCTCTATTTCTGAGGCAACTGTTGCAATGTCCAAATACTCATGTATTTCGCTATTCCTCGTGAACCATGGGGCATTTACGATATTCCTAAGTATGTTGTTTTGTACCATCTGCTGGCACATGACGTTACTCTTGCTGGCAACTCCCCAGAGCTGGATTCCATAGGTCCTTATGGGTTTGAGAATGGAATTGTAAATTAGAAGTTTGTTGTCCAGGGAGAGCGCTGAGTTTCTACCCATCATCCAGTAGAGACTTCTAAACTTGTGGTTTACTTGATCTCTTTTGGCTTTTATGTGCTTTCTCCACGTCAAACGCCTGTCTAAGTGAAATCCCAGGTATTTAACACAGGTAGCTTCAGGCAAAGTGCTGTCCATTAAATGTACCGGCGCGCAGTCTTCTCTTCTTAGGGTGAATGTTATATGGTTGAACTTTTGAGCTCTGGCCTTAATTCGCCATTTTTGGAGCCAGTCTGTTGTAGTGTCCAGAAGTCGTTGAAGCTTTTTGCTTGCGTTCACAGGATCCTCATCCACAGCCAGAAGAGCAATGTCGTCAGCATAGGTGGCAACCGTAACATCATCGGAGATTGGCAGATCTGAAGTGTAGAGGTTGTACAGGACTGGTCCAAGTACAGAGCCCTGGGGTACACCTGCCTCAATGGGTAGCAGAGAGGATCTGGCATCACCTTGCTTAACCCGAAACAATCTGTCAGCGAGATAGGATTCCAGGATATAGAATACTGAGTGTGGCAATTTCTCCTTAATCTTGCAAAGCAGTCCCCTATGCCAAACTCGATCAAAGGCCTGTTGGACGTCCAGAAATGCAGCAGAGCAGTATTGTTTGTTCTCGAAACATTGTCTGATAGAATGGTAGACACGATGAACCTGTTCGATGGTCGAATGAGCCTTACGGAAGCCAAATTGGTGCTGGGGTACGATGTCGTGATCATCCATCAAATCATTCAGTCTTTTTTGAAAAATGGAAAAATTCACCTGCCCCCCCTAGGTGGGATTTGAACCCACGACCTCTCGATGACCGGTCGAGTGCTCTTCCAACTGAGCTACCAGGAAGGTTTGTGTTGCTGACGAATTTTTGCATCTTATATTTCTACTGTGTGAGTCACAGTGTGACGTCATCAACCTATTAAGTAATTACAATACTAAAGTAG
Source organism: Hypsopygia costalis (assembly GCA_937001555.2). Taxonomy (NCBI): domain Eukaryota; kingdom Metazoa; phylum Arthropoda; class Insecta; order Lepidoptera; family Pyralidae; genus Hypsopygia; species Hypsopygia costalis. The sequence continues at coordinate 7,316,306 of OW443355.2, forward strand.
GCATAGCAGTCCATCGTTGCAGATGAAATTCAGCTATTTTTTGATAACACCAAACTAATTAAATTATTATTATTTAAATAGTTGTCTTGGCCAACTTGCCAGATAAATATTTTTTGAAAAATGGAAAAATTCACCTGCCCCCCCTAGGTGGGATTTGAACCCACGACCTCTCGATGACCGGTCGAGTGCTCTTCCAACTGAGCTACCAGGAAGGTTTGTGTTGCTGACGAATTTTTGCATCTTATATTTCTACTGTGTGAGTCACAGTGTGACGTCATCAACCTATTAAGTAATTACAATACTAAAGTAGGCCAAATCCCACCTAGGGGGGGCAGGTGAATTTTTCCATTTTTCAAAAAATATTTATCTGGCAAGTTGGCCAAGACAACTATTTAAATAATAATAAATCATTCAGTCGTTTGAGAAATATCCTTTCCCACAGTTTTGAGAGGACTGGAGTGAGGCTTATAGGCCGATGCGAGGAACACTCGTGTGGCGTCTTCCCATCTTTGTGGATCATAACAATCTCCGATATCTTCCACGATTTAGGGAAATGCGAGACTCTGAAGATTGCGTTAAACAGGCAGGTCAGAAGGACGATAACTTTTTTTGGCAGCTCTTTGAGGATTCGTGGAGTAATTAAATCAAAGCACGGCGCCTTACTAGGGTCTAGTGATTTAATTTCTCTCGCAATTTCTTTGGGCGATGCAGGCTTGATAGGGAGACATAACTGGATATCTTGGCTAAGTATGGAGTCCACATCTGTATCTTGGTCATTGCCGTCATTTGGTTTAAACACTTCAGCCAAGTGTGCAGCAAAAGCCTCAGATTTCTCTTTATCCGTTCGTGCCCAAGATGATTGACATCGTATGGGTTGGTATGATTGCTGTGGTCCATTCAAGTGTTTGGTAGCCTTCCACAAAGAATGTTCCCCACGTGCGGATGGTGATATAGATTCCAGGGCTTTTTTCAGATTCATGTTTCTGTGTTCCTCAAGGGCACATTTTAGATCTTTCGTTGCTTTATTGTAGGTAGTTTTGTCCGACTGTAACCTCGATTCCTGCCAGATACGTCTCAGGCGTCTCTTCTCGGTTATTTTTAGTTTGATTTTTTTGGGCTGGCTTATTACATCATTCGCAGATGTGTCCACTGATGGAGTATTTACCCATGCTGCTACCTGGATTAGGTTCGTAACTTGTTTGCAGGCCTCCTCAATATCCTCAGCTGTTTTTAATGGTATCCGCAGGTTGATGTGGTCATCGAGGTACGAGCGGAAGCCATCCCAGTCGGTTTTCCTATTGTGCAGTGATGTGGGTCTTTCTCTGTTTATTGCGTTTGTAGACACTGTTAGTATCACTGGAGTGTGGTCCGAAGAACCGTCTAGGCTGGATTCAACATCGGTGAAGAGATGACTCAGTCCTTTGGTTATGAAGAAATCTAGCACATCTGGAGTCCTTTTCGGATCAGAGGGCCAGTAAGTTGGTTCTCCAGTTGATAGTGCACGGTAATGGTGTTTATCGATGCAATTTTTTAGCTGTCTTCCTCTTGTGACAGATAATCTGGAACCCCAAAAAGTGTGTTTGGCGTTCCAGTCACCGCCAGTTATGAATCTGTTGCCTAGAGTTTTGAAGTAGTGTGAGAACATGGTCTCCGTTATATTATATTTGGGTGGGCAATAGATCGCCGATAAGGTGATGGGTCCGGCACGATCTTCCAGTCGTACGCTGGTAGCCTGAAGATGGTTAGTGGAATAGGCTTCATGAACACAATGCTTCAAACTTGATTTTATTAGCAGTGCAGAGCCGGCATGAGCACGTCCATCAGGATGTGGAGTGTAATAAATTTTAAATCCTGTAAGGCGGAAGGAACTCCTGCTAGTAGCATGTGACTCTGAGATGAGAACAACATCTAGTTTGTTGGAAACAATCAGGGCTTCAAGTTCATTGATACTGGAGGACAATCCATTTATGTTCCACGTTGCTATCCTAAGCGATGCCATTTATTTGATTAGCTTCGGGATGATGGTAGTTAGGAGACTAAGCATTTTGCTAATTTGTTGAAGGAGTTGATCCATCTTCTCCGATTGTCTAATCAGTATCAGTTCTACAATCGAAGTTTGTTGGCTGTGATTGATTTCACTTGTGGTTCTTTGTTGGTTGTGATTACTATCGCTAATAGGGTTTCTTTGATGGTAGTCACTGTCTCTTGTGTGTTTTGGTTCAGTGTGGTTTCTCGAGCCGTTGGTGACATTTGCATAGGTTGTGTTACTTGCTGCGTTGGATGCTAGTTTTGGGGGTACTTCCTGGACTAATCTAGTTTGTGCATCAGATTTGATAGGTTGAGTTACAGTTTTTTGTTGCATGTTAGGACTTCCTCGCTTAGTTTTTCTGGCAATGATCTCTTTGTAGACCTGACAGCCTTTGTAATTGGATCGCTATCACAAAGAGCGCATTTTGCTGGCGTATTCCTATCTTGTTTGGAGCATTCCGATGTTCTATGTCCTTCCCCACATTTGACGCAACGGTATGGTCTCATGCAGTTATTTTTGGAGTGTCCGTACTGTTGGCACCGATGGCACTGAACTACAGTTTTTGATTTGCGAGGATCTTCAATTTTAACCCATTGATGGAAGATATATTGGATGTCTTTGACGTTTTTATTATTGACATTCGGTTCCAGGTTTACAAAAAATGTGTACGAAGGTTTTTTGTCAACACCAAACCGAGCATTTATAATCTCGCCACGAACTTTGTTTCCAGTCTTTTCTATTCCTTCCACTATTGCTTCATGGGGCGTTGTATGATGTTGATTTTTTATGACGACTCTGCAGGCTTTAGTTTCTTTTCTGGTAAAAGTGTGTCCTATGAGACCTTTCTGTCTAATGAGGTCGATTACTTTTTTGTAGCTGTCTGCTGTATTTACCATTAGTCGCAAAAAATTTTTGTTAACAATTTTGAATTTGAATTCTGTCGTTGAAACTACCGATGCAATTAGTTTAGTGAGCTCATTGACATCCTCAATACCATATAAAACTATGGGTGGGGGCTTATTTGGACGGCCTGCATTACTAGAGCTAGAGTTATCTTCTGGGTCCAATGGAAGGCCAGTGAATTTGTTTCCTATCGGTGTAGGTGGATTCAAGGGTGGAGAGAACTTTACGCTTTTTGTTTGTAGGTACTCGTTGCCACTCTGGAGGTACCTGGGTCTGGTCTACTAGGTTCTCTCCAGGTTGATGGTTGCTGCCTAAAGAGGAGGATCTTGGTCTCATGAAAAGGCCAGGGTGGAAGGCCTGCTGGACAAGCTTCTTGCTGCTGGCGTTGATGCTGGTATTGTTGCTGCCAGACGCATTTACCGGGACAGGGGCCTGGTCGCCCACCCCTGTGCGGTCTTCGGTAACAGATTTCCCACTCGCAGGCCCGGGTACCTGCGAGTCGAGTTATTATTTAAACGTACATTTAAAAAGTTACATTTTGCGGCCAAAGTTACTTAAAAATAAAAAACCGGTCAAGTCAGGTCTCGTTCTATTGAGGTTTACTAAACAAGCAAATGCTAAGGTAACCGTTTTAGATATGGCGCGTCGCAAGATGTTACCTCAGCAAATAGACGCTAACAATATAAGTAAATTTGTCTGCGCGATGATACCCCCGCTGTTTACCCAGCGTCTCCTTACGTTTTGTGATCACACTCACTCGCAGGAACAAAACAAAACAATGCTACTAGCAGACAGTGAACTACTGAAAATCCATGTAGTGGTTACATAAGGATACGGCACCTCTATGTGCGTGTGACATTAATAAGCTTGTATGAAGATAAACTTCTATTTGGATGCCCGAGTTCTAGAAATTCCTAAGTCATCAAAATGGACTTGGAGATTGCTAGAACTTAAGCATTCATGATTTTTCTCATAAAGGAACGAGCCTGATGTTCGAATGGCTAGCCATGTCCACTTTGACTATAAGATCACGGGTTCCATCCCCGCAAAAGACGCATATTTGTGACCATTAACTTGTGTTTATATTGGTCTAGGTATTTTCTATTTATTATATGTATATATTTACATTAAAAAAATAAGTATACCTAATATCAATTATCTAGCAAAGTTTGTACAAAGGTTAGTACCTTTGTACAAACTTTGCTTAGTTCGAGACTAGATGGCAGTGGGTAATTCGATCAAGAATATTTATCTATATAATTTATATATTTATTTCATTAATGTGAAAAAGTTTGTTTATTACCCTTGTAACCGATTTTTTGTCTGACAAAAAAGTTTAATATGTATAAACATTTTCTAAGTTACAAAAATTACATGCTACGCGAGAGCCCTAAAAGTTACGAAAAAGATAAGAAATATAACTCATTGGCAACACTTTGACGCCCGACGCGCGGGGGCACTCCCAGCCGTGCTGGAGGGAGGCGGAAAATCCTCTTCGACACCCCCTCAGCCTGGTTGATACCAGACTGACCTTTCAAGGGCGAATCAGGCTTTAACTGACTAAAAACCGCCTGCCTAACTACTTTTAGCCACGATGGCTTTAAAAGCGCAAACGGAACGCTAGAGGAAAAAGATTTGAGAAGGTATGTAGTCTGCGACGATCTGGTGAGGGTCCCCGAGAGGCGCTACCGCGAGGCGGTTTCCAGGTCGTCGCAGAGTACACATCGCGATCGAAAAAATTTTATAGAACCGAGGCCCTAAGGCGTTAGACCAATTGGCAACACTGGTAAGAATACATTTTTATAACAGCTGACGACCAGTGTTGCGATTTTCACCCTCCAGTCCAAAATCATTTACACAGCGCTATCATGGCATCAGGCAGGGAGTGGCAGTACTGATCGTAGTACTATTATATAGATTGTGGTACCTACTTACATACCTACTTAACTTTGAAAAAAACTACAGGATTCCTAGAGGAAGGAAGTTTATGTGTGTGTGTGAAGGATGGGTTGTTGTTGGGGTGGTTGTTGGGTTAGAGAGAAGTTTTCTCCCACGTACTACTAAGCTGGAGAATGAACTGCCTGCTGAGGTTTTCCCAGGAGACTACAGCATGGGGTTCTTCAAAAAGAGCGTTAAGAGGTTTTTACAGGGTCGACAATGCGCATTTGATGCCTCTGCCTCTGGTGTTACAGGCGCCCATAGGCTACGGTAACTGCTTTCCATCAGACGAGCCATGTGCTTGTTTGTCACCTTAGTGATATAAAAAACCGGCCAAGTGCGAGTCGGACCGCGCACGAAGGGTTCCGTACCATTATCTAAAAAAATCACGTTTGTTATATGGGAGCCCCCCATAAATATTTGTTTTATTTTTATTTAATTATTTATTTTTAAAGTTAATATATAACTAAATACTATGTGAGTATTTCAAGCGTCTACCTATTTCCGTTATCAATTGCAGCAAAAACGAGCAAAATAAAACCGGCCAAGTGCGAGTTGGACTCACGCACGTAGGGTTCCGTACCATTATCTATAAAAACGGCAAAAAAAATCACGTTTGTTGTATGGGAGTCCCCCTTAAATATTTGTTTTATTTAAATTTAATTATTCATTTTAAAAATGAATATAACTAAATATTATGTGAGTATTTCAAGCGTCTACCTATTGCCGTTATCAATTGCGAGCAAAAACGAGCAAAAAAAAAATCATGTTTGTTGTATGGGAGCCCCCTTAAATATTTATTTTATTCTGTTTTTTAGTATTTGTCCTCACTCACTCGCAGGAATAAAACAAACCTCAAGGGAATTGTTATTTGACTGCGGTATTCTGTGAAGTAGCTTACGATTACGCTCCCTACCTCTCTTTTCGCCAGAGCTTCGTTTGTCAGTCAGCAGGGTGTACCGCGTGCAGGCGAAGTTGGCTTTGGTTCAAAGATGTTGATGAACCGCTTACACCCCCTTAATGGCCAAATTTTGAATTTAGTTGCACCATTTAAAACGTACGATCAAATGAGTGGGTAGATAGAAGAGAGGTAGAAGCCTGCATAGTAATATTCAAGCTCGAGCAGGAACCCTATCGCCGAAGCTGAAGCCTGGAGGATTTTTTGATGGCAAAATCAAACTTCGACCATACCCCGGCCACTCCATACAAATGTTGCGTGATTTACTACATACACATAACTACATACACAATCCCATCTGTGCAAAACGCAAATGAGCGTGTGTGCGTGCGGCGCCATACAAACTGTTCCAGATTTGTCTCAGAGGGGAGGTGAGGTCGACACGAGAGAGCGGCAGGGAGAGGCCACTATACGTAGTACTATTACTTATACTGTGGTAGTATTCAAGCTCGAGCAGGACCGCCGAAGCTGATTTATGCTACTTGTGTTTTGCTTAATTGGAACTTTAACTAGAAACAATTGAGCAGCGTGGTGGAATATGCTCTAAACCCCTTCAATTGAGGGGAGATCCATATCCCAGCAGTGGTATGCCCATAAAGCTTGTTTATCGACGTGATAGCTCTTGACTCTTGACGACGTGATCTTTTAAATCGATGAACGCCGACTGCATGCACGAAAAAGCATGACTCATTGTAACGATCGGCCAAAGCGATCGGCTTGTGACGCATCTATCTCTCTTCCTCTCCATCGGCCGATGTTTTCTTATGACGTTATCACGTAAAATTATCGTCAGTAAACAGACTGTACAGACAACCAATTTTTATAATACAATATGCTATTTGAACAACATTATTACGGTTTGATATGTAGGAACGTCTCAATAATATAACCATAGGTGAAAGAATTACTTCGATAGCACAAAAATCTCTCGAGATATGTTAATTTGAAAATCACAATTTTGGACTTTCCCTAGAATGCTCCAAGTCCATAACGCTCCATACAAAAGGCTACTGAACGATGACGTCACAGGTTTGCATTTTGTATGTATCAAATCAGAAATTAGTACGACAGCTAAGTTAAATATTACGTTTATGTAATTAGTATCATAATAAAAGTTATAGATTTTTTTTTATAATAATTTCATACTTTTAAAATGAACTTTGAACGACCGTAAAATAAGTAGGACGGATGATATTAGAATGAAAGTTTGTAGATCTCTAAAGTTTTGCGTATTTTACGATATTGTTAAATAATTTATACAATTTTTGAACATTGTCAAATAGCCTATTGCGATCTCTCACAGCAGTCAGCACCTGCTTAAGCGATAAAATTAAACGAATTGCGGTCAGGCATTCAAAGTTAAATCGTAAAAATTTATATGTATTTGATTTAGAAACAATTTTATCGACGATGCTATTCAAGGCTTTTGTGTTATTATTTGGTTTGTACAATTGATTTTTACAAACTTTTATTTTCTGTAATCAATGCAAGTTGACGAGCTCGGTGGTCGAATGGTTAGCAATGGCCACTTTGACTCTGAGCTTGCGGGTTCGATCCCTGCCCAAGACAAATACTTATTTGTGAGCATGAACATGCGTGTTTGTCTTGGTCTGGGTGTTTTCTATGTAATATATGCATATATATATGCTTAATGCAAAGTTGCTGAATCTTTACGACAAGCACGCGCCTGTACGTCCAGTTCGAATAAAACACCTGCCGGCACCATGGTTGACTGATGAAATTCGGGGTTTCATTGCTAAGAAAAATAGGGCCAATACTATAATACAAAATGGATCCAGACAGATATCGAGATAGTTATGTTCGGGCTCGTAACATCTGCAACAGAATATGTAGTGTTGCACAAAGGCGCCACATTCATAAATCAGTTGAGAACGGAGATCCAGCAAAGGTATAAAAAATTTCTTAAGTCGATAGGAGTTGGAAAGAAACTTAATAAAAATCTTAACATTGTTGATATTGATAACCTTAATAGGCATCTTTCCTCCTCTGCTGCATTTAATAACAGCACTAAAACTAAAACTCTTGAGTATCTTTCATCGCTTCCAACTCCTGACTATCCCCTATTTTTCTTTACTCAATTCACCGATTGTGGTGTTGAGAAGAACATACATTCAGTTGTGTCAAATTCCGTGGGGGATGATAGTATTAGTCGTGCTATGATCTTACCGATCCTTGATATCATCCTTTCAACCATCACCACGTCCTGGAAAAATGCGTTTATTATCCCTTTGCCTAAAAAATCCCATCCTTCATCCTTTTCCGACTATCGCCCCATTTCCATTCTTCCTTTCCTTTCCAAAGTCCTAGAGCGACTTGTTCAACAACAATTAAACCAATTCCTTAACTATAACAATATCCTCAATCCATTACAATCCGGTTTCCATCCCGGTCATAGCACGACTACTGCTCTATTGAAAATTTCCGATGACATTCGTGTTGCTATGGATCATTCCCATCTGACGGTTTTGACTCTGCTGGATTTCAGCAATGCATTCAACACAGTTGATTTTGATATACTGTTGGGTCAATTGCGTTCTCTCAACATATCTCCAACGGTAATTAAGTGGTTTCATTCTTACCTGCATGGGCGTAAGCAGCGTGTGCGCATTGAGGATTCATTGTCTTCTTGGTGCATCATAACTGCGGGCGTACCGCAGGGAGGCGTATTATCTCCACTTTTATTCGTTCTATTTATTAACTCTATCACCTCTAAACTTCGCTCCTCTTACCATCTGTATGCAGATGATTTGCAAATTTACACGCATGCTTCTTGTGAAGATCTATCAGGTACTATTTCGATTATTAACGAAGATCTTTCTCGTATATCTGAATGGAGTAATTCTCACGGTCTAATTGTTAACCCGTTAAAAACGCAGGTCATTATCATAGGTAGTTCCCGGTTGATATCTAAAATTGACTGGCCTAATTTCCCTTCTATCATTTTTAATGGGACTGTTGTTTGCTGCAGCGATAACGTGAGAAATCTTGGTATCATTTTTGACAAGTCGTTTACTTGGAATGCCCAACTTGCCGCTGTTACATTTTTACCTATGATCTTTTTTCAGTTTTTCATTTATCCGCCTCCAAGAAAACGTTAACTGAAGTGAACACGAAGATACCGTCCAGTCTTACCATTGACAGCAAATGCTTGCAAACAGTCGCAAAGAGCCTTGCAGAATGTCCAGCGACGGAAGCGCCTGTCTGCGTGAAGATGAAGTACATAAATCATCGAAATTTCAACCAAACCATCTATATGTCATTGATAAACCGATGTGAACTGAAATACGTTCAATGTTATCAAGGTTAGATGTTATATAAACTTCCATACACATTTACCGACTCATCTATCAAATTTCCCCTTCGGACACCTGTCTCCCTTGACGGCCTCCCTCGAGGAGACATCAGGACTTCTATAATACTGGCGTCTCCCCAAAGATGGCGAGACATCCGAACTTACTTTTAAAATAATTATATTTTTAGTACTCCTACAGGAGTTAAAAATGTCCCCTGTAACTGTCCACTTGCAAATAAATAAGTAGGTAACCGGACTTCTAATGTTTATATGAAGTTAAACATTTATGCCAATATAAATCTGAATCGAAATAAAAATAACATTGAAAGATACCATACGTATTGTACTAATTAGTCATGGTAAATATTACATAAAAGCTTATTTATTTGCCACTTGTAAACTTACCACTTTTACAGGGGATATACGAGCACTAAAAATATAATTTTCAAAGTAAGTTCGGATGTCTCCTCAGCCTTGGGATGCCAGCACTATAGAAGTACTGATGCCACCCCGAGGGGGGCCGTCAGGGGAGACAGGAGCCCGAAGGGCAAATTTCACACACTGAACAGGGGGCCTTAACTACCGGCGAAGGTGAAGCCGATTATCATTTTTTGATTGTGAAAATCAAAGTTTATCTTAGATTGGCGGTATTAAGTTTAGTTTAGCTGGTAGAAACCATAGAGCTGTACCGACTAAGCTGAAGATGTTTGTCACTAAGAGCCCCGTTACATTTGCACGCTGACGAGCTCTCTCGCAGTACTAAACCCGCGAAGGCCGCCGGTGCATCGTTTTTTGTAGTAATTTTGAAGTTATATTTATCGTTTTTATTGAAATAAGATAATAAATTCATGCTACAACGTTTATTCATCATGAAGTAACAATTATTCTCGTATAAATTTTGCTCAATAATATTATCGTTTATTCGAGAAATTAATAGTTTACTTAAAGCGATTTTCGAAGTTTTTTTGGATAAAAGAATGTTTTTGTATATTAAATCAATGATATTTCAAAATTCTGAGGCCGCTATGTACTATACGACTATATAACAAATAACATTTATTTTTTTTATTTCATTTGTTTGGAACAGTAGTACAATCCAGGAGCTTAAAATAGTGAATGCGCGCATTTTATGAAAATCTTTCTCTGCAATTTTGGATTTATTTAAAAAGTTAAGCAAAATTTACAAAAAGCGAGGCTGCTATGTACTATGCCAATAGCTATTCTGAACTATTCAATAAGTCAACATTGTTAATGTATTTTTGTTTCCGAGATCAAGAACGCCAAAATTGGCCATTTTACGCAAAAATCACAGTCAAAATGTAATATGGCTCTTAACTTAAACCTAAGATCTATGTTGACGATCAAAAAATCCGACGGTAATCGGCTTCAGCTTCCGCGGTAGGGCACAAGAGGGGCAATTGTCGTAATTAAAATGTAGTCAAAATTCAGTTCCGGTCCAGTCTCGATCTCAAAAATGTTATATTTGGTAATAACGTATCACAATATGTAACTTCAATGTTAAATTTAAGAGGGATAATATCGAAATATGACCTAAAATTACAGAAACAAACTAACAATGATATTTTGTTAGAAATAAGAATTCATAATAATTAATTAATGAAATCAAGTATATAATTTACTTCAAATCATAATTTTATCTCGATTCTGTTAACTTTCATTCTGCGGATCGTAAAATAATTACGAGAATTATTGTCCTTCAGATGTTTTCAGCAAGATTGAAAAAAAAACTGTTTCATTTGAAGGGACTTTTATTTTATAAAACAAACAGTTCAAATTGTTTTAAACAAGTGTTTTTTTTTTTCTATACTACGTCGGGTGGCAGACAAGCATACGGCCCGCCTGATGTGAAGCGGTTACCGTAGCCATATTAACGCTCGCAACATATCACTCGCGCGCCGCCACCCCCGCTGCCATCGCAGCATCTCCTTCCTTTCTGGTGACCTCACTCACTCGCAGGAACACAACAGCCCTCGAGGGAACCGTTATTTGGCTGCGGTATTCTATGAGGTGGAGGTACATTCCCCAGTCGGGTAGCTTACAATTACGCTCCCTACCTCTCTTTTCGCCAGAGCTTCGTTTGTCAGTCAGCAGGGTGCACCGCGTGCAGGTGAAGTTGGCTTTGGTTCAAAGATGTTGATGAACCACTTACACCCCAAAGATTAAGAGTTTTCTTTTTGTTCTTTTTTTTTAGTTCTTTTTGTTCTTTTTTTTTAAATAGAGTCGCAAGTACTCGTCAATAGAATAATAACATTTATTTAATAGAATGTCATGCAATTTTTTCTTAAATGTCAATAATTTCAGCTCTTTAAGATTGTCAGGAAGATGATTATAAATTTTTATTGACATGCAATATACGTTTCTTTTAAATTGCGTCAGACGTTGTTTGGGTGTAATTAGTCTATTTTTGTGTCGTGTTCTAGAATTTTCAATTTGTCCATGTTTAGTAAAAATACTTAGATTTTTTTTAACAAAAACACATAACTCATAAATGTACAGACACGGAAGTGGTAAAATCGAATATTTACCAAACAACGGTTTACAGCTGTCTGTTCTTTCGGCATTACTTAATGCTCGTATACATTTTTTCTGGCATGTAAAAGCTCTAGAAATATCGACTGAATTACCCCATAATATTAATCCATATCGTAATACAGATGATACATATCCATGATATGCCATGAGTGCAGCTTGCACTGACGCTATACATCTTACTCTTCCCAACACATAAACAAATCTATCCAATTTGCAACAAAGTGTGTCTATGTGAGCTTTCCAACTGCAGAGGTTATCTACAGTTATGCCCAAGAAAACGGTTGATGCCACCTCTTCGAGTTTATTGTTGTTATATGTAACGTTTAGCGGCACTACAGGTTGATTAATTGTAGTTCTAAAATTAATTATTTTCGTTTTAGTCATGTTAATACTTAAATTATTATTATTTAGCCAATTAATTATATATTTTAAATTGTCATTAATGTCACTTTCATAATCAATGTCATTTCTTTTTTCAATTAAGATTGTAGTATCGTCAGCAAATAATATACATTTATGATTTGTAGCAGATGGTAAATCATTTATATATATAAGAAAAAGAAGCGGTCCCAGAATACTACCCTGAGGTACACCGCTACTATTATGACAGTATTGAGATCTATATACACGTTTGTGATGATCTCTCAGTTTAGTGATTTCCACACATTGTTGGCGGCAGCGAAGGTAGCTTTCCATCCACATGTGGGCTGTACCTCGAATGCCGTAATTCCAAAGCTTTTTCAATAAAATATCATGTGACACAAAATCGAAAGCACTTGTCATGTCTAGAAAAATAGCCATTATTGGTATTTTATCGTTTAATTTTTGCGTAATTGCTTTTATAAGATGAAAGCAGCCTAAGCTAGTTGACATGTTTTTCCTGAACCCGAATTGTTCCGGCTTTAAAATGTCATATTTAGCTAAAAATGAATATATTTTATCATATATTGCTCGCTCTATTACTTTCGATAACACTGGCGAAAGCGTAATAGGTCTGTAATTTTTTATTGTATTTTTATCGCCCTTTTTATGTAAGGGTTTAACAATAAATCGTTTTAGCCGTGTAGGATATTTTCCCTCCGTAAAGGATAAGTTAATTATATGTGCAAGAGGCCCACTTAGCGATTTAGCGCAAATTTTAAGCATTTTAACGTTAATATTATCATATCCTGTTGAGTTGGTGTTTTTAAGTCTAATTATGATTTTGTAAATGTCATTTTGGTCTACCGGTGTCAAAAATATGCTATTATTATTATGATTGTATAAATTAATGTCAATATGTTTAGAATTATTAGTATTTGTTAATATGTCGGAGTGTAAAAAATGTTTATTAAATAGTTCACAAATTTTTTCTGGGTCAGAGTAAGTACTATTATTATATTTTATTTCATTTATTTCGTTAGGGATGGGCTTAGAGGATATATTTTTAATTATTTGCCAGGCTGCCTTACATTTGTTTTGCGCTTGATGTATAAATTTTGTGTTAGATAGTTGTTGTGCCGTTTTTATACACTTTTTTAAAGTATTTGAATATGTCATATACCTCTTTTTCTTGTTTGATTTATTACCTGGCATTAAGTGATACCTAAGATATAGATCCCTTTTCTTTATGCAGCTTCTTTTCAAACCCCTAGTCATCCATTTGTTTTTAATTGGCTTTTTACTGACTTTAATTTTGATGATAGGAAAACATAAGTCATAAAATAGGACAAATGTATCATGTAATTTATTGAATGCATTATCAGTTTCGTCAAAAACATCCTGAAAGGATAACGATTCAATGCATTCACGAAATTTATAAATGTTATCCTGTGACATGTCCCTTCTTTCTTCGAACCAGTACTGCTGAACCTTATGAGTATAATTATTTTTTGGTGAATTGACTTCAAAGGATAGTGTCTGTCCCGTTTCATGATCGGATAAGGCGAGATAATGAATACCCATTTGAACTCCCGCCATATTGCTAGCAATCAAGTCAATACAGGACATCTTTCTTGTGGGTTTAATTATGTGATTACTTAAGTTATGATTGCTCAGTATAGATCGCAATTCATTTGCTGGTTTATTTACTTTAAGCCAGTCTATATTCCAATCCCCACATAAGACTATTTTTTTATTATTTCGCCGTGTAATCTTACATAATAGGTTTTCTAAATTTTTAAAAAATATGTCAACATTTGAATTTGGAACTCTATATATACAAATAATTATTAAATTTAATGTCAAAATTTCAATAGCACAAAATTCAAAGCTATACAGTACAGATTCTACTATATTTGACAAGTTAGTACATTCAAGATCATTCCTTATTAGTATGCAAGATCCCCCCCTACGTTCTCTTGGTCTTGAGTAACATGCTGCCAATTTATAATTTTTAATTGTAAGATTAGATTCTGTACCTTTTTTCATGAAAGTTTCAGTTAGACAGATTATATCTATGTGTCCTATGTTTTTAATTAAATCGTTTAATGTGATTTCCAGCAAGTCTACCTTATTTAACACACCGGCAATATTTTGATGGAGCAATGTAATATTTATTGAATTAACATCGAAAAAAAGTATTTTGTGTATTAGGTGAATTTAAGTTTGTAGAGAGATTCTTTTTAGCAAAATAATAAGGTATAGTCCCTTTCTTATGTGTAGTTATGTTGGTGTTTACTTGAGCCTTACATTGTTTACATTTTTCTCTCATCAAGTTATAATTTTTGAGATACAATTTATCGTATGCCATATAATGTATTTCTATGTTAATTTTGTTACATAGATTTTCAATGCGCTGGGCAGAATATGACTTAGCACTACTAAGTGTATATGCAGATATATCTATAAACTTACAATTATTGTAACAATTCAAAAATGATCGAATATTTTGATTTAAAAGATGACAATTTAAATAAGGATTATAATGTATACTTGTCATAAATACCAAACTTTTTTTTAACTTGTTAAGTACATTACATAATTCACTATAAAACAAATAAGGATTTCTGTCATTAGAACCTATACTTAGAATAATAATGTCATTACTATGTAATGATGTCGTCAAGCTATCAAGATTACTTAATATTTGCGTACTCGTAGCATACGGTTGGCCGTAACTTCATACACGTCATTCCATTTACTCTGTCTTGATGCCCTTAATTTCGTCGCTAGCCCACGTATCTGTTGATCACCTAATATTACGATCCTTGACTTAGTTGTACTACTAACGCCATCTCTTGTCTCTTTTGGTAAGTCATTTACAGATCGAATCACTTGCTTGCTGTCATTTCCTATGTTCGTTTCTATTTGATTTGACACTTTTGTTTGAGACTCCTGCTTGCGAGAAGATAATGGTGTGTCACTGTTTTGTTGGCAGTTATTATAATTATTAGTGAAGTGCACCGGCGATGTTCTGATTCTTATGTTCATATTTGTGATAGCTTGCTTTATAGGAGTACATTTACTTTGCCTAGGAGATGCAGATACATGTTCTGTTGTCAATCTTTTTAGTAGACTTATTGTTTTATTTTTGTCATTTAACTCCTGCTTTAATTCAGTCATTTCCGTTTAAGTTGATTATTTCCTCGTGCGCTATGGTAAGATCATTTTGAAGATATTCTATTTGTTGCTTTAACTCTAAAACCAGTGTTGAGTCTGCCTCCGACGCCAACGGGAGACTTTGAGATGTCATATCCAAAATTGTAGAAGTGAGTATAGAGGAATCATTAATCAAACTGGTTGATATGTCCAAATGTGATTTTATCCTCCTTAAATTATTTTTCCTTAGTGTTATGTTATTCATCTTATCAAAATAATATTTATAAATCAAAAATTAAATCGTAAAAAGAAGCTTCTCTTGCTTTGGAATCGAACTCGGGCTCATAGGTTCGATAAGCGGAAATTCAAACCGCAGAACCAAATTTGCTATTTTATTTATTGATGAAAATAACGATCTAGTTTGTACAATGTAATAAGTTCGTTGACAAGTTCATAATTTAAATATTGCGAAACTTGTAAGCACCGTCGTTTTTGAACTTAATAATTTAGTTCTCACTTATAATAATAAATTATTTGTTTTTAAGATTTATTTATGCGCAGTCTTCAATTCAGTCAAAAAAAAAATATATACATATATTTGTTTGTTACTTTATAAATTATAACTATTAGTTCATTGTTTACAAAAAAAAAAAAAAATTAACACTGTTTTCTTGAATCACTGTGTTGTAATTATTTGGGTTTGTTTATATACGTTATATTTATTTAATTATTTGTACTTAATGATATTCAGTTTTTTTACATAATAACACAGTCATAACAGCCATAGCACAGCACATAAATTGTCACAGTACATACAAAAGTTCGTCACTTTTATATCACATATATTTGATTGCTTGTATTTATTTATTATTTACACACTAGTTGATGCAAACACTTGTGTACGTTTATTGTGTATTTAGAAACTATTTAAAACAATAATATCACTGTATTTACTGGTGTTTCTATTATTTAGAATAAATTTGATACAGAGCCAATGTTTACGTGCAACGCCACCTGGCGGTTTTTTAGAGAGACTGAGAGTTGTATTAGGCGTTTATGAAAAATACTTGTTATGCAAAGGCATTCCCTTTTTCAGACATGAAAGCTGAAGAAGTTTCAACGAAGTATTGTGATCACCACTACTTCGCAAAAACAAGTAAGTCGTAAACTTAAACGAGTAAGTCGTAAACTAAGGGGCCATCATAAATTACGTCACACGAATTTCATGACTTTTTGACCCATCCCCCCGTCCTTGTCACAGCTGGTCACATTTGTGAGACACCCCCCCTCCCTAGTGTGACGTCACATATTTTGCAATTTTACATCTAGAGTTGCAAATGTTAAGTTTTTCGTTAATAGTTCAAAGTTCTTATAATAGATTTTGAAATGTTATGTCACAAAATTTAGGACCCCTCCCACCCCCTTGTCACACAGTGTCACACTTCGTCGACCCCCTTCCTCCCCCTTAACGTGTGACGTAATTTATGGATGGCCCCTAAGATGTGGTAACCCTCACTCACTCGCAGGAACACAATTATATCCAAGGGTATTGTTATTTTGGCTTGCGGTGTTCTGTAAGGTGGTACAATCGGTTCCCAAAGATAACTGACAGCTTTGCAATATAGTTCACTGGGTATGGCAGAGTGAATAGTCATATTAGGGAACCGGTCCAGTGGGACCAGTCGGGCACGATATGCCCTATCTCTCTTTAACCAATCTCGTTTGCATAACGGCACGTGGATATGAAGTTGGCTTTTGCGCTTGGCTCTAGAGTTTGTAGTGAGTCAGTGTATTACTTATTATTTAATTGTAATTTTATTATTAATTAATTGTTAATTTAATTATTAAAAAAAATAAATTAAGTTTAATTAATTGTAACAATTAAAGTGTTAGTTTGAATTAAGTTGTCACTAGATGGCGCTCTTGCTAAACCTGTTGAATGGGTCGTGTTATGGTTTCGATTATGCATATTGTCTATATTAACTTTGTATGTAGCATAGTTATTCCACTTATTGACCGACAGAAACCGATTGTGACGTTGAGTCAGTTACATTGCATCTGTATAACTACCTCATCATCATCGTCAGGTCCATTTTAGTATCCACTACAGGAGCACGACCCTCTCGACCTGTCCTAGACGGAAGGAGGTTGGCCTACACTCCCATCGCTGGCCAAACGGGTTGGGGAGGCCTGATCGATATTTGATAATGTATTTCCCTTAGTCGCCTTGTACGACATCCACGGGAAGAAACGGTCACTCCGTTTCTTCCTATCTAGTCGTCTTCTATTCTAGTCTGCCGGAAACCACACGGCCAATACTACCTACACTAACTACCTACACTACATAAATTTTATTTACTTACCACTCTTAAATTTATCAGGTCAACAGAAAGAAAAATCAGTAAAAAGAAGGAGTAAACGAAGCGTCAGTTATGGTAAGTCGATTTCCATACCCAAAAACCTCTTCATCATCATCATCATCAGGTCATTTTAGTCTCCACTACAGGAGCACGACCCTTTCTTTTCCGTCCCAGACTGGAGGAGGATTTGGCCTACACTCCCCACGCTGGCCAGACGGGTTGGGGAGGCAAAAACCTCTTATTTTCATCGAAATTGTTAGAGGTGGAAGCAAGATCGTCGTAGCACTTTAGAAGGAACGGAATTATCCAGAATCGTGTAAAAAAAATGGGGTGTGACTGCGTCATGGACACGACCGTGTGTTGTGCGTGAATACGTTATATGCACTAAAATTAACTCAAAATAGCAGCGTTTTCCGCTCCCCGCACGCAATGTTTTATAGTCCTTACGTAGCGTAATAAATTCTTTGGACATTCATCTATCCAGTCAGTGGTGCGATTGAATTTTGGATGAAGTTAATAAGTAAATAAATATTGACAGACAAATTACACAGCGCCATCTAGCCCCAAAGTAAGCGAAGCTTGTGTTATGGGTACTAGACAACTGATAAACATGCGAAAGTACATTTTTTTTGTATATACATACTTATGATACATAGAAAACACCCAGACTAAGACGAACAGACATGTTCATGCACACAAATGTTTGTCCTATGTGGGAATCGAACCCACGAGCGTTGGTGTCGAAGCCGCGTCATTGACCGCTACGCCACCGAGCTCGTCGAAGATGATAGATATGTAACTGCAACACAAAAAAACTGTATCCCCCGATTTTGTTATCATTCGTTTTATTGAATTGCCTCCCTATGGAAGCAATTTTAAAGACGTATGACGTATCCACGTCAAAATTTCGTATAGTACAGTGCGACAAACTTATGTGGCCCGGTGGCGGGGGCGTAACGATCGACATAAGTATTGCCATTAAACGAAATGCCGCCCGTTTTAGAGGAAACATAAAAATCAAAGAAATCTAGACACTGTTAAAATAATAGCATTGATATACTTATTAATTGTGTGGTGTTTCAATTAAATATCAATTGCCTTCTATTTTTTGTTGATTAGTTTTAAAAATTATATAATATTAGAGAGTTATAATATTGCACAGAAACAACTCGTTGACAATTTTTTGTTGCATGTATAGAAAAAGATATATATGTATTTAAAAAAATACACCTCAATAGAATGTGTATACGTGGTTAATAAATTAATTGTACCTGGCAATACTAACCTGTATCATTCGTGAATGACATTTCAAGATGGCGGCTTTAGTTCTAAATTTGGCCACCGGGTCAGATAAATTTGTGGGACTGTACAATATAATTTAATAGAAATTGTTAATAGATGGCGTTATATTAGCTATTGTCAGAGCTTTTCTCTATGTTTAAAGGAGAAAACGTCGTCATCTATTGTCAAGTTGCTAACGTATTTGCTAACAAATATTGTTGACAGATTGCAGAGAAAATTTATCTTCGCAGAATTGAGACCTACCTTGATTTTTCGTCCGTATAATATAATGTAAATTTCTTCGAAATAATTAGTACCGTTTATGATTACCATGGCATATACAGAGAAAACGATAAGTACGCACTTATCGTTTTTATGGTTCCGTACCCAATAGTGGCTACCCTAATATTAAGGCTCCGCTGTCCGTCCGTCCGTCCGTCCGTCTGTCACCAGGCTGTATCTCATGAACGGTGATAGTTAGACAGTTGAAATTTTCACAAATGATATATTTCTGTTGCTGCTATAACAACAAATACTAAAAAATAGAATAAATTACATATTTAAGGGGGCTTCCATACAACAAACGTGATTTTTTTGCTCGTTTTTGCTCGCAATTGCTAACGGCAATAGGTAGACGCTTGAAATAAATAAAATAAATAAATAAATATTTCACACAATATTTTACACAGCGCCATCTAGTCCCAAATTAAGCGCAAAGCTTGTGTTATGGGTACTAGACAACTGATAAATATACTTAAATACATTTTTTTTTTGTAAATACATACTTATAATACATAGAAAACACCCAGACCAAGACAAACAGACATGTTCATGCACACAAATGTTTGTCTTGTACGGGAATCGAACCCGCGAAATCGGAGTCAAAGTGACCATTGCTAACCATTCGACCACCGAGTTCGTCTAAATACTCACATAATATTTAACATATACACATAGTGAATATATAACATATTCACTTTAAAAAGAAATAATTAAATAAAAATAAAATAAATATTTAAGGGGGCTCCCATGCAACAAACGTGATTTATTTGCAGTTTTTATAGATAATGGTACGGAACCCTTCGTGCGCGAGTCCCACTCGCACTTGGCCGGTTTTCTCTGTATATGCCATGGTAATCATTAGCCCAGTGCGAGTTTTCCAAGGCAATCGATTTCCACAACGTTATCTTAATTTAGTATGCGATTGGTTCTATTTCAACTGTTTGTCGGTAGATGGCGCTATGTCGATTTCATACAAAATTGAGTTAACTTTGTGCTTAAATGCTTGAGTGCTTAATGCGAGTGTTTTCGTCACATTCGCACGTGTTAACTAATAGCAAGTGTTATAACGCAAGTGTTGTGTTGTGAATTAACCAGATGCGTGTTACATATCCGAATTATGAATTAGCCGGATTGCTCACTTCAAAATGTGAACAAGTAAGCCACATAATTTTGATATGTAATACGCGGCTTATAAATTCACAACATGAGAGTTGTTCTCTATTTGGTCAACAAAACAAAAAACTCAAATAAGTTTGAATAGAAGAGATCCCTCTAAGAGATAAGTCCTCCGCCTTTGTACTACTTTATTTTGCATTTTATTTCTTGTTATTTTTTGATGTACAATAAAGTTGTAACAAACAAACAAAACTCGCTCTAAGCACTCTGTGCGTTCAAGCATACAACAGACTAGCCAAAATCAGGTTCTTTGTATTGGCGGTTCCTATGGTTATTTCGGACTTATCGTAGCTTAAAATAAACTGCAATAGGCTATTTGACTAACATTTTTTTCGGTTTAATATGTAGGGACGTCTCCATAATATAACCATAGGTGAAAGAATTACTTCGATAGCACAATAATCTCTCGAGTTAAGGTAATTTGAAAATCACAATTTTTGTACTGCCCCAAAACGCTCCATACAAAAGACTACCGAATTATGACGACACAGGTTTGTATTTTGTATGCATCAAATCAGAAATTTGTACGACAGCTATGTTAAATATTACGTTTATGTGATTAGTATCATAATAAAAGTTATAGCATTTTTATTGCTTCTCCAATGGAAATATTATTTATTAATATTTCATACTTTTAAAATGGACTTTCCCGCCAAACTTTGATCGACGCTAAAAAAAGTATGACTGAAGATATTAGAATGAAAGTTTGCAGATCTCTATTTTTTTGTGTATTTTACGATACTGTTAAATAATTTATACAATTTTTAAACATTGGAAAATAGCCTATTCTCATTGGGATACACTGTATGGGCGCAGTCTGTATCTATGCTGCATCGGTCGTAGATTTATACTCTATTATAAAACGCTTGCAAGGTTTTATTAGTAGCTTTTATGGTGTAAGTGGTTCATCAACATCTTAGTACTAAAGCCATCTTCACCGGCACGTGGTGCACTCTGCTGACTGACAAACGAGGCTCTGGCGAAAAGAGAGGTAGGGCATTGCGTATTTTGTAAGCTGCCCTCCTCACATAATACTGCAGCCAAATAACAATTCCCTTGAGGGTTGTTGTATTCCTGCGAGTGAATGAGGTCACCAGGAAGGACTGCGGTAAGCACTTCACAGCAGGCGGGCCGTATGCTTGTCTGCCACCCGATGTAGTATAAAAAAGTGTGCCGAATTCCAGCGCAATAGAACACACTGGAAAATGGATCAAATATTAATTGCAAGTTTTTATTATAGGCGTCGCATAACTAAAAGTATATATATATAATAAAATTATAATAATACATCTAAATTAAAACTAATTAATCGCTGCCTGTAGGCAAAGTTTTTTTTTTTTTTTATACTACTTCGGGTGGCAGACAAGCATACGGCCCGCCTGATGTGAAGCAGTTGCCGTAGCCATATTAACGCTAGCAAAATATCGCTCGCGCGCCGCCACGCCCGCTGCCAACGCAGCATCTCCTTCCTTTCTGGTGACCTCACTCACTCGCAGGAACACAACAACCCTCAATGGAATTGTTATTTGGCTGCGGTATTCTGTGAGGTGGAGGTACATTCCCCAGTCGGGTAGCTTACAACTACGCTCCCTGCCTCTCGTTTCGCCAGAGCTTCGTTTGTCAGTCAGCAGGGTTCACCGCGTGCAGGTGAAGTTGGCTTTGGTTCAAAGGTGTTGATGAACCACTTACACCCCAAAAAAGTTCCCAATATGCTGGCCCCGTTGCCTCGTTGGATCGTAACACTAATTCTTTGGACAAAGTAGAGGCCAGCATTTTGATCACGAGATGTTTCCACCAGACGTGACGAAAGTTCTTTAAAAATTTTGGAAGTGACTACTTATTTAGGTGCGTCGGGCATTTTTTGAAATAGGAAAAATCATTGAACTTGCTACACTGTTACCGTAACCGACACCGGTCTATTTGGTGCAGTATGGCGTTCGTCAGTCGACCTTTGTTCTTCGCGTTGAGTCCACGCTACTCTCGTTCCCGAAACACGTACGAGAGTTAGAAAAAGGGAATTCTTCCTGTAGAGCAATTTTCCTGACGGTTCAAAAGTTACACTCGTAATTGTTCAAGTTTTCACTTCTGTTGGCACTCCCAGAGAGCCGCTGTTTTTTTTTATCACTCGGCCCCCATGGCTCCAACGTTTCTACCCCAAAAGCTCAAATACATATCAGCTATCGAGATTACTGTATCTTTTCACTGAAGTAAATAAAAACCTGTAATAACTTATTTCAGCGAGACAACAGTTTTCAAAAAGAAATTTACGTGAAAACGAAAAACGTGAACTGCAGGGATTTCGCCCAGACAAAAACAATGTCTCTGCACCAGTAAATAAAACTAAGATAAAATCTGTCCGTCCACTCATCGGCTACGATTATTATTACGGTGATAGTGGCAGGAAAGATGGATTTAATAGCAGACGTAAGTGACATGTTGACTTCATTGCAAGTTGCATCCGGGGTAGTATACTATTCAGATTTGGTAGCAACAAGGGAGAATTACCAAGCGTTCAGACGATTTTGCAATTCATATAATTGGAATCGATGTGTTAGGTAACAACTCAATGTTTTAGGTCCCCAATAGTGTTAGATACATAAAATCCGTGGTGCACGGCAGTTGAGCTTCACTTGACTAGCCATCTCTTTAGGCTTTTAATGCCTTATTTGCCATATTGCTGTCTCTCACATTGCTAAGAGGGGAAGTCAAATTCCAAAAGCTTCCTACTCCTACTAATTTCTTCTGATTAAATTCGTTGTGAGTTCCAAGGCAGCCTTTTTTGGCGGTCGCCGCTGTTAATCCTGGCTACACAGGAGATACAGTGGTGGGAATGTGTAGGGCCCACCCCCGTCCCATTAAAAAAAAGTAGACGTAAGTTTATTACATACTTTATTGCTTCAAACACAAAATATACCTAGGCCGGATTCTAGCCCACGGGGCCGAAATCGAGATTAAGTGGAGCGAGTAGATTCGCTGAGTGTATGCTTCCCATTGATTGCAATGGATCACGTTTTCAATATTATAAGGGTTTACGACGATGAAATCTCCGTCTAGCTAAATATTATTTACTTCAAATTGCGGAAATCTTCGTTAAATTAAATAAAGACGAGCCCGCTGGTCGAATGGCTAGCAATGGCCACTTTGACTTCGAGGTTGTGGATTCGATCCTCGCACAAGACAAATATTTGTGTGCAAGAACATATCTGTTTGTCTTGGTCTGGGTGTTTCTATGTATTAAATGTATGTATTTACAAAAAAAAATGTATTTAAGTATAATATCAGTTATCTAGTATCCATAGTAAAAGCTTTGCTTAGTTTGGGAGTAAATAGCAGTGTGTAATTTGTCCAGGGATATTTATTTATTATTAAGTAAATTCAGGTGTTATTTTGCTGAAGTCAAATTTTCACGCAAGTTGATCTACACTACGGGCCGTCCATTAATCACGTGATGTTTTTTTTTGCATTTTTAACACCCCTCAAGGATTATGCCTTTTTCATTATCGTGGCATAAAAGTCATCTGTTCGTGCAAGCGTGAACATGCCAGACGCGCTACAGAATCGTGGCAGCTCCATCAATACTCTGAAACCATTATTATAATAATGGTATGTATGCGCAGGGAGTTGTACGCCGTCATCATCTTCAACTTCGTTCGTTTACTTCAACATGCCGCTTTTCGGTTTACAAATTTGACAAAAAATAAACACACGTGATATCTTACTATACCCCCCCTCCCCCCTTGTGATATTTCGTGATTTTTACCGAACCCCCTCCCCCTTCTTTCGAGCCTCACGTGATTAATGGACGGTCCCCTACTTGGCGTGCTACTGTCACTAGTTAATTCATGAAGTCTACTGCCTTCTACACTCTTGGAACTCTGTAGCGTCGTTGCGTGTGATACACTAGTCGAACACACGCAACGACTTTGGGGTGTAAGTGGTTTATCAACATCTTTGAACCAAATCCAACTTCACCTGCACGTGGTGCTGACTGACAAACGAAGCTCTGGCGAAAAGAGAGGTAGGGAGCGTAATTGTAAGCTACCCGACTGGGGAATGTACCTCCACCTCACAGAATACCGCAGCCAAATAACAATTCCCTTGAGGGTTGTGTTCCTGCGAGTGAGTGAGGTCACCACAAAAGAAGGAGATGCTGCGTTGGCAGCGGGAGTGACAGCGCGCAAGTGATATATTATGTTGCAAGCGTCAATACGGTTACGGTAACCGCTTCACATCAGACGGGCCGTATACTTGTTTGCCACCTGACGTAGTATAAAAAAAAAAATCACGCAAGCTAAGCAACGTCGACAATATGAATGAATGAATGAATGAATGAATATTTATTTGCGTTAAATAAGGTATTAACAAGATGTTATATTTTCACAGTTTCTTCTTATTTAGCTACTTTGATAGCATGCGAATAATATAATAAATAAAAAATAGTTTGTCCATGGATGGGGTTTATTATCTCGAGCTCCTCCGTGCTTCGGAAGGCACGTTAAGCCGTCGGTCCCGGCTGTTGTCATTACAGATGACAGTCGGTAAGCCAAGTCAGTGGCTTGAAAGCACTGACCTCCGCCAAACCGCAGTTGAGCATCGTAGGCAGTATACTCTAAAACCCCTTTAATTGAGGGAGAGACCCATATCCCAGCAGTGAGAATGATAAGGGTTGATGACCACGACTGTCGACTGCAGGGGCGCCGGCTTTTAGAAAACCTCATGGGTGCTCATGCTCATTTGATGAGTCGAAAAAATGGCGAAGTGTGAGAAGAAATGACCGACAAATAAATTATGGCTTTTCTCAGGGGTGCTCGGCACCCACTGCTTATTTCTCGTGGGTGCTCGAGCCCTCGAGCACCCACGGAGTCGGCGCCCCTGGTCGACTGGCATCCACCCACTACCGTTTGTAAATGCATGCGACTACCATGGTTACTTTGGTAGTCTCTGTTCCAGCTGCTGCGGTCATCTTGCGCCTTTTCAGCTATGGAAACAGAAAGTATATGTCGCCGCCTTGGCTATTGTGGTCATTTCTGCCAGGGGAGGACTAAGGCATAGTAAACCTAGGGAGGTGCCAAGGGCTCGTAATTTTTGGGGTCCGAAAATTATGTTTTTTATTTTTATTTTTGAAGTGAAAACTTATTTAGTAGGCCCGGAAATACTGTTAAAATTTAGTTCGCCACTGATTTCTGCGACACTTATGTACTTCGCCTCATAGCAAAACAGCCTCGGGCGATCTTTCGTGTACTGCTCTTTGATTTTTGGTTTTCTCTGAACTTCAGTGGAGGATTTCGAAAAGTCTGATTTCGAAAAAGTTCTGACATCTTTTCAGAGACGTTTTGAAACCCTTTCTGGAGATTTTGGCTGAAAGCGATTAAGAACATGTTCTTTCCGATTCTGCAATTTATCGTTTCCGCTTATAAATAAATAAATAAATAAATATTGTCAGACAAATTACACAGCGCCATCTAGCCCCAAAGTAATTGAAGCTTGTGTTATGGGTACTAGACAACTGATAAACATACGTAAATACATTTTTTTTTTTGTAAATACATACTTATGATACATAGAAAACACCCAGACGAACACAAACAGACATGTTCATGCACACAAATGTTTGTCCTGTGTGGGAATCGAACTTATTTAATCGAACGAAATTATTTTTTGTATATTAGAAGACAGTATAAAAAATCTGTTATTTATGTAATAGATCGAGAAGACATTCCTGGAAGTTCTGAAAACGAGATCATATCACAAGCCGATGGTGAACATAGTCCTGCAGAAAATTTTGAAGTTTTCCGTGTAAAAAAACGTAAGAAAGCTATTTATACTAGTATATCTTTGGGTTTTCCTCTTTTAATGCTTTTAACTTGAAAGAGGAAAGCAGATTATTAATAGCGGAATGGAAAATTTTGAGGCCAACTCAATGAAAAACAATTATTTCACTACGACTGAAGTAAAACTTCTTTAGCTCCATCTATGTATGTATGCCCGCGCCTGTTGTTTATTTTTAATGTAATATAAATTGTCATGTTTGTGCACGCTAGCGTAATAAATGAATATTGTATTTTACCACATAAATGATAGTACTTTTATAGTGATAAATAAAGCAATTCGTGCGAAATTATTCCCTAACCATTCCAAAATATTCAAAAATGCACAACGTTAATGTTTTCACTTCTGCCGCACTTCCGGAGTGCAACTCGTTTATATTTATATGAAGGGGGGGGGGGGGGGGGGGGGGGGGGCAATGGGCATGTGGGTTACCTGGTGGAAAGCAATTTCACCGCCCATGCAACACCAAGAGGACGAATATTATTAAACTCCGTTGGCCTTACGTACTAAATTATATATATTATATGTGTATCTAATCTTTTTTTTTTAATTTTGCTAGATGAATCCAGCGTCGCAAAACGAACTCAAGCAGACAACAGAATTCCGAATATTAAAATCAAAGTGTATCCCATCAAACCTCATGAAAAGACAGGTACATGTAGACAGTACATATAACCGGTACATGTGACCAGAATCTACTTTTCAAACAGTCTTATTTGAGGCTAATAGGTACCTGGGGCCTTACCACAAGCTCTAAACGCAGGAATGGAACTATGATGGTTGCGTATTTATCAATGAATTTCATTCATAAATTCGCAACCACGATGGTTCCATTCCTGCGTTTAGAGCTTGTGGTAAGGCCCCTGTTCTTCCACAGTTATGGGTACGCACGCCGCGTCGGCGGCTCCCCGGCCGGTACCGCCTCAAACATTATCCCCCTGCATTTTAAATCTGTAATATCTTCTAAAATATTGATTTAAATTACATGCTGTAAAGGGCCATATTGATCTAAATTTATTATTCATAATCGATCTATATTTGGGGTGTAAATGGCTCATCAACATATTTGAACCAAAGCCAACTTCACCTGCACGCGGTGCACCCTGCTGACTGACAAACGAAGCTCTGGCGAAAAGTGATGTAGGGAGCGTAATTGACCAGGGGCCCCTGGTCATAATGCAAAAGTCGCATTGCAAAAGATTTCTTTTTACGATTGGTTGGAGAAGCTCGATGGCGTCCGCGCGAGTGTCAGTCTGGACCACGCGAGTTAAGCAACGTGTGACCGCAGCCTGTCCAAGGATGGGTTTATTTATCTCAAGCTTCTCCGTGCTTCGGAGGACACGTTGTTGTCACTAGATGACAGTCGTTAAGCCGATTTGGCTTAACGTCAAGCTTAGTCAAGCGATTTACAGCGTAAAGCGTGCGAAAGTTTTTACTTACCTATTTAAAAAGTTTTATTATATATATTTTTGTATATACATATACTTGAAAAACATAACCCTCCCTTCTTCGTTAGTCGGATAAAAATGGTAAATTAGTTTACTATTTAATTTACAGACGTATCAGAAACTGAACAAAACTCTTTTGATGAAAAGGCACCTGAAGAAGGATCTGGCGAAGAATCACCTGATGAAGAAAATAATGGCGAAGAATCGCCTGATGAAGGTTCTTCATATCATATCTCATCTTATCTCACTTCGGCACTCTCATCTCAATAAAATATTATATCCTTTTGTAATTAAAGGATTTATTAGTGCATTTACATTTTTATATACCACTTATTAATAATTAAAACAAATAAAACTATATACAAACTAAAAACAAAAACTACATAATTAAAATTAATAAAATATAATAATCTAAATAGCGAATTAAAATAATTTTATAATTGGTTTGAAATTCTTTCGGAGGTCGTAGTTGTTCGTGTGTAATTAGTTTTAATTTTGATGTATTTAATTAAATTTCATAATCATAATTAGTTTTAATTGAGATGTATTTAATTTTAAATTAATAATAAATAAAATAAAAAAATATTGTCAGACAAATTACACAGCGCCATCTAGCCCCAAAGTAAGCGAAGCTTGTGTTATGGGTACTAGATAACTGATAAACATTCGTAAATACATTTTTTTTGTAAATACATACTTATGATACATAGAAACCACCCAGACCAAGACAAACAGACATGTTCATGCACACAAATGTTTGTCCTGTGTGGGAATCGAACCCACGAGCGTTGGTGTCGAAGCCGCGTCATTGACCGCTATGCCACCGAGCTGGTCGTCGAAATTGTAGTGGTCATTTTTGTTTGGCCTTACAAGAGGATTAATAATATTATTATATAGTGTGCTGGTGACCTCAGTGGTCTTACACTTACTAAATAACATTTTGTGTGTATGTATTTTTTTTTTTCCAGATGAATCCAATATCGAGAAACGAACTCAAGCAGATAACAAAATTCCGAATATTAAAATCAAATTGTATCCCCTCAAATCTCACGGAAAGACAGGTACATGCAGACACTTCATAGAACCGGTACCTGTGACCGGTACCTACATATAAAACAGTCTTATTTGGGGCCTGTACCCGCTCATTATACAAAATCGTATTGCCAAACATTTTTTTACGTTTAGATTTTGACGTGACAACGTCTTATAAATTGGTTAGCCGGGTGACACTTCAAGAAACGCGCTCACGTTATGCGCTTACAATGAGAGCGAGTGAGAGGCACGCGTCCCTTCTAAGAGCGAGAGAGACAGACATAAAAAGTGAAAGGCATGCGTCCCTTCCACTCGAAAACATTTTACCACTCAAAGTCGTTGTCACGTAAAACTTTCGCCCGTATACCGACTTTACAGGCAACCAATTTTTTTTTTACCATTGGATTAGAGTAGCTCGATGGTGTCGTTGCGCGTGTCAGTCTAATTGAACACGCAAGTTAAGCAACGTCAGCCGTAGCCTGTGCATGGATGGGTTTATTTATCTCAAGCTGATCCGTGCTTCGGAGGGCACGTTAATCCGTCGATTCCAGCTGTTGTCATTAAATGACAGTCGTTAAGCCAAATTAGTGGCCTTTAGGCGGCTTGAAAACACTGGCCTCTGCCAACCCTCAGTTGACCAGCGTGATGGAGTATGCTCTAAAGTTCTAAACCTTTTTGATTAATAATAATCCCTCTATAATAAATATAATAGACCTACCTAGTCCACTCTGAACTTATTTCCATAGCCCATATAATTCCAACACATTAAGCAATAGTCTCAATGCTTGCCGAGACCTGCTCATGGCTATTGTTCCATTGATGGGTCACTGCGGGTATACTACATTATAACATTACATTAACATTCTCAAGGGGCCTGTACGCGTTGGATCCATATCTCCGCACACGCCTAGCAAATGACTTTACCTTTAAGGCTTAACCAGTGATTAAAATGATATAGATAAATAATAAATTCTTTATTGAAGATTAGGCGAGGGGGGACACATAGACGTGGATTGTTTAGACTGCAGCCTTTCTCAAAGTGTGTTCCGCGGTACCCTAGGGTTTCGCGATACCCATGTAGGGGTTCCGCAAGAATTTTGAAAAAATAAACAAAGCACCTCTCTCTGGTCGAACGTTTTATTGTAGGGTTCCGTCAAGTATTTCGCTTTCCAAAAGGGTTCGTCAATAAAAAGTTTGAGAACCGCTGGGTTAGGGGTCAAGCATCATGGTCATGGGCATCAAGTAGTTAAGACAACCGGCACTGATGGAGATGCATCTCCTCTCCGCACATCTCCGCTTTGGATTGGCTTCGCAGTTTATACCGGTTAAATTTTAAAGCATTCGAAGGACAGCAAACGGTTACCTTTATTATAAACTAAAAATGATAAATAACTTCTATTTAATTTACAGACGTATCAGAAACTGAACAAAACTTTTCTGATGAAGAGACACTCGAAGAGGGATCTGACGGAGAGTTTCCTGATGAAGAAGATAGTAGCGAAGTATCGCCTGATGAAGGTTCATTCTCATCTCATTATATCGTTATCTCTTTTTATAATGGCTCTGAAATTGAAGACAGCGTCCATACCAAATGTATTGTCCGCTGCCAACTATGAAAGAGTGCTTAGTGCAAGTTTTTGTTCGCGTTCGATTACGTCAATGTAAACAAACCGACCAAATAGAAAAGAACTATCATGTTGTGAATTTATAAGACGACGTGTGTTTCATTACAAAATTATGTGGCTTGCAAGTAAGCCACATAATTCTTCTCAATTCACATTTTGAAGTGAGCAACCCGACTAATTTGGATATGTAACACTCGTCTGGTAAATTCACAATATAAAACTTTTTGACAATTTGGACGGCATGTAAACTAAGGTTTACATTCGAATGTTATCAAGACACTCGCATTAAACACTCTGTATATTTAGTGCGAGCTTTTTATGTATTAGTTTTCGACAAAGTTAGCATCATTTTGTATGAAATTGACATAGCGCCATCTACCGACAATCAGTCGAAGTAGAGCCTATCCCATACTAATCAACATATTCACCCTTTCGGTAAATAAAATTATCACAGAATATTTTATAAACTTAATTATATTTACTACTAGATGACCCGGTGAACTTCGTTTCACGTACTTAAAAATATATAAGATCTAAGATCTGTGGTTCTTCTTAAGCCTACCCTATTTGCCTGAACCTGGAGGATATGGCATTGCAAGACATTTGTTTCCTAACTTGCCGGTTTCCATAAAATTTGACCATAACAGCTTAGATGACTCTCTTGCAGTTTGCCTGCCATGTCACGGACATGAAGCTATATCCGATCCGGGAATTCTTGACGTGGTCCTTCCATGAAACCATGCGCATACTTTGCATCATATTCAACTCCATGAAACGCAACTCCTACACATGTCGTCGCTCAAGTATTGACGATGCTTTACTAATGTATGAAATGGTCTAATTATCGATTTATAGATTTGTCCTTTTAACTTTGGCGGAATTTTGGAGTCACAGATGACACTGGTTACCTCAAGCCACTTAGTCCAAGCTATTGAAATCTCGCAGTCGATGCTACCCGATGATCGAAGAACTGATCCCAAGTACTTAAACCACCCAAGCATTCGACCATATCCTTATGTGCACGGTCGTGGGATCTGTTGTTTAGTTGTTTTCAGCTCAAGTACTCGATCTTGACCGCATTCTGATTCAGGCCATAGTTCTCAAGTGATTTCTTCCATTATTTCACCCGTCGCACCAACTGCCCCTTCAGTGCAATATCATCAGCATACATGAACACCCATGAACCCACCGCAGAGGTGGTCCATGTGGATCCATGATACTACTTGACAATTCGTCTAATATCACGAATGTCTAATATATAAGAATATGTTTAATATTAACAAAATCAGACTAACGACTGATCCTTGGTGTTAATGGGAATTTTGTCTCTCCGACAGAGGTCTAAACTATGGAATTGGAATTTTGGTACATCTCTCTAATCATATCGATAAAAGCCCCTGGTAGCCCTTTAGGCCTCAGTAAAGAAAGTTCTCGCCCAATAAATTTGTGACTAAACAAAAATGTGAATTACAGATTTAAGTAATTTAGAATAAATAGTGAGGAATTTATTTTATTTTGTAATATAATCTTGGTCTTTGGAACATGACAGACCTATATAATATGATTTTGGTCTTACCATATGCGAAGTTATACAACTCTATGTGAATCCAAACCCCGTTCTGCGTTCAACCCACATTGTCTGGTACTATTCGCACTGCGGACGCTGATTACAATTGCAATCATTTTTGTAATTTCCAATGCGAGTGTTTATGAAATTTGCAGATTTCCATTATTTATTCTAAAGTACTGTACAAAGTATGATTTACCATAAACAGTCACTACATATTTCAACTCCTTTCTTAATGTCTATTAGAATTGTGTCATATCTATGTCACTTCTGAGAAAGTCATATTTGACAACCAACAAATATGACGTCGATTCTTTGTGACAATGACACTATTGATAGGTAGGTTCGCCATCTTTGCTGTTATGACATTCGACTATAGTAGGAACACTTTGTATGGGAAATTAAAATTGTTGTTTTCACTATCTTTCTTGATATTTTTCCAAAATTTCTAACCGTTTAAACCTTCCCTGGGCTAAGACAAACATTTCAAAACCAAAATCAGCTAAATCGGCCTGGCCGTTCTCGAGTTTTAGCGAGACTAACAAAAAGCAATTCATTTTTATATATAAGATTTGCTATGGCGTAGTTTTGCGTAATTTTATCACGAAAAAGTAATAAAAAGTATTTTTTATTTGTAATTCCGAAAGCCGATAAAGGTTATGGAAAATTTCAAAAATTTTGAACTTTGCAAATTTTTAAGTATTTAATGTTATCTAATTTTACTAATCAACATATTTCACCCTTTAGTTAAATAAAACCCTTTAGTTAATCATCGTCTTCGACAAAATTACCTTAATTTTGAATGATATTGACATAGCGCTATCTATCGACAAACACTCCAAGTAGAGCCAATACCATACTAATTGAAGTTACAGTTACCTTAGATAAAAACTACAAATGGTAAATAACTTTACTATTTAATTTTCAGACGTATCAGAAACTGAACAAAACTCTTCTGATGACGAGACACTCGAAGAGGGATCTGACGGAGAGTTGCCGAATGAAGAAGATGGTAGCGAAGTATCGCCTGATGAAGGTTTATTTTATCATATCTCTTGTTATCTCTTTTTGTAATGACTTTGAAGTTCTAAGACATCGTCCATACCAAACAATTGTCTGCCGCCAACTGTGAACAGGCTCACTGTTAGCCGCGATGTGCTGTGCTTTGACTCTCGTAAATTTAAACGATCCAAATATCGTTCACGTTCAGGAGGCTTAGTCAGAGTTTTCTAACGTAATGGATTTCTACAATGTTAACTCCAATTAGTATGAGATTATGAAACTCACTCACTCAACGCATACAGAGTGCTTAGTACGAATTTTTTGTTCGCGTTCGATTATGTATTGACTTGGTCGAACGCGAACAAAAAATTCGTTACATTAGTAAGCAAACCGACCAAATAGAAAAAAACTATCATGTTGTGAATTTATAAGACGACGCGTGTTACATATCAATAATTTTAACAAAAAAAAACCGACTCCAAACATTACTCTACATTTATGTATGTATATACAGGCTGATGATGATGATGAAAAAAATATGGGACCAATCTGGAAGTGTACTCTTTGAAATAAGAAAATATTTTTTCAAATCGGTTTATAAATGACGGAGTAATAAAATAACAAACCTAGCAGTGCGTAGATACAGGCTTACGGCTACCATTACCTTAGGCTACCTTTTTAGAGTCGGTTAAAAATATGTCGCTTACTTGCTCACATTTTGAAATGAGCAACCCGGCTAAATTGGATATGTAACACTCTTCTGGTAAATTGACAATATGAAACCTTTTGACAATTTGGACGGCATGTAAACTAAGGTTTACATTCGAATGTGATCAAAACACTCGCATTAAACACTCTGCATATTTAGTGCGAGCTTTTTAAGTATTTGTTTTCGACAAAGTTAGCATCATTTTGTATGAAATTGACATAGCGCCATCTACCGATAATCAGTCGAAGTAGAGCCTATCCCATACTAATCAACATATTTCATCCTTTAGTTAAAATTAATTAAAATTATCACAGAATTATAATCTACTATTTGTTATGGCGTAGTTTTGGGTAATTTTATCACGAAAAAGTAATAAAAAGTATTTTTTAATTGTAATTCCGAAAGCCGATAAAGGTTATGGAAAATTAAAACATTTTGAACTTTGCAAATTTTGAAGTGAAATTAGTTTTAATTTAGATGTATTTCATATTATCTAATTTTAAGTTTATTATAAAATAAATGTGTTGTTAAATAAAGTGTAACGGTTTAAAAAATTTGAAATGCATACTCAAAAATTGTAGAGCTCATTTCTGTTTGGCCTTACCAAAGGGCCTTACAAATATTATTATTAATCGTTGGCCTTACGTACTAAATTATATGTATTTTGTGTGTATGTAATCTATTTTATATTTTGCCAGGTGAATCCAGTATCGAAAAGCGAACTCAAGCAGGCAACAAAATGCCGGATGTCAAAATCAAAGTTTATCCCGACAAATCTAATGGAAAGACAGGTACATCTAGACACTTCCTAGAAACGGTACATGAGACACGTACCTACTTTTAAAAAAGTCTTAATTGGGGCCTGGTACCTAGTCATTGTATTAAAAGACGCGTTGCAAAAATCTTTTTTTAAACCATTTGTATTTTTACGATTGGATTGGAGTAGCTCGATGGCGTCATTAGACGTGTCAATCTAATCGAACACGCAAGTTAATCAACGTCGACGCGGCTTGTTCGCCGTTCCCGGCTGTTGTCATTAGATGACAGTCGTTAAGCCAAGTCAGTGGCCTTTAGGTGGCTTGAAACTGCACTGGCCTTCGCTAACCTAAAATTTAAATACATTTTGAATGAAATTGCCGTAGCGCCATCTACCGACAAACAATCCAAGTAGAACCAATTCCATATTAATTGAAGTTACGGTTACCTTAGTAATAAACAAAAATGGTAAATAACTTTACTATTTAATTTACAGACGTGTCAGAAATTGAACAAAACTCTTCAGATGAAGAGACACACGAAGAGGGATCTGACGAGTCGCCTGAAGAAGAAGATGGTAGCGAAGTATCGCCTGACGAAGGTTTATTTCATCAAATCTCATCTTCATCAAATCTCATCTCATCATTCTGATCTCATTATAGTGTTATCTCTTTTTATAATGGCTCTGAAATTCTAAGACCAAGAGCGTCGCCAAGGGGGGGCAGAGAGAGGCAGTAAGTTTTATTTATTGTACAGTCAAGAAATCGTGAAGCCCATGAGTTCTCGACCTACAATTCATACTTTTCTCATTCTCCATATCTCCTTTCCCCTCACTCCCCCTCCCCCCTGGGCCATCGGCTGGCGACGACCTTGTCCATACCAAACGTATTGTCCGTTGCAACTGTGAACAGGCTCACTGTTAGCCTCGACGTGCAGTGTTTTGATTCTCGTGAATTTGAACGATCCAAATATCGACATAGCGCCATGTACCGAAATTGAATACAAGTAGAGCCAATCCCATACTGATTGAAGTTACGGTTAACTTAGCATAATATAAAAATGGTAAATAACTTTACTATTTAATTTACAGACGTGTCAGAAACTGAACAAAACTCTCCTGATGAAGAGACACTCGAAGAGGAATCTGACGGAGAGTTGCCTGATGAAGAAGATGGTAGCGAAGTATCGCCTGACGAAGGTTTTTTCTATCAAATGTCATCTAATTATAATGTTATCTCTATTTATTATGGCTCTGAAATTCTATGACTTCGTCCATAACAAATGTATTGTCCGCTGTGAACAGGCTCACTGTTAGCCCCGATATGCAGTGCTTTGACTCTCGTAAATTTGAACGATCCCTATATCAATCGCGTTCAGAGGGCTAGTGCGAGTTTTCTGACGTAATTGATTTCGACAAAGTTAACTTCACTTAGTATGGGATTGCTCAACTTCGAGTGTTTGTCGGTAGATGGCGCTATGTCAATTTCATGCGAAATTAAGTTAACTTTGTCGAAAACGAATACGTAAAAAACTTACACTAAGCATGCAGGCAGAGTGCTTAGTGCGAATTTTTTGTTCGCGATCGATTATATCAATGTAAACAAACCGACCAAATAGAGAAGAACTATTATGTTGTGAATTTATAAGACGACGCGTGTTACGTATAAAAATTATGTGGATTTACTTGCTCACATTTTGAAATGAGCCCGGCTAATTTGGATATATAAGACTCGTCTGGTATATTGACAATAAGAAACCTTTTGACAATTTGGATGGCATGTAAACTAAGGTTTACATGTTAGAATATTTAGAATATGATCAAAACACTCGCAATAACACACTCTGCATATTTAGTGGGAGTTTACGTATTCGTTTTCGACAAAGTTAACTTCATATTGTATGAAATTGACATAGCGCCATCTACCGACTAACACTCCAAGTAGAGCCAAATCCCATACTAATCAATTTCACCTTTTTGTTAAATAAAATAATCACAGAATATTTAAATATTTTCTAAACTTATAATTTACAATATGCTATAGCGTAGTTTTGCGTTATTTTATATTGAAAAAGGAAAAAAAAAATCTATTTGCGAAATCTGATAAATTATCTGAAAATTTCAAAAATTTTGAGCTTTATTAAGTGTAATTAGTTTTAATTTAGATGTATTTAATGTTATCTAATTTTAAGTTTATTTTAAAATATATGTAACTACTGTTAAATAAAGTGTAACAGTTTGAAAAATTTGTAATGCATACTCAATTGTAGTGGTCATTTCTGTTTGGCCTTACTAAAGGAGATGAATAATATTATTATTTGTCCTCGTTGGCCTTACACTTAACAAATTGTATACATTTTGTGTGTATGTAATCTTAATTTTTTTAATTTTGGCAGATGAATCCAGTATCGAGAAGGAAACTCAAGCAGGCAACAAAATTCCGGATATTAAAATCAAAATGTATCCCGACAAATTTAATAGAAAGACAGGTACATGCTGGCATTTCGTAAAAACAGTACCTGTGACCGGTTCCTACTTTTAAAACAGTTATTTGGAGCCTGGTACCCGGTCATTATACCAAAAGACGCATTGCAAAAGACTTTTTTATACCATTTGGGTTTTTACGATTGGATTGGAGTAGCTCGATGGCGTCAGCCTAATCGAACACGCAAGTTAAGCAACGTCGACGTGGCCTGTCTATGAATGGGTTTATTTATCAAGCTGATCCGGGCTTCGGAGGGCACGTGAAGCCGTCGTTCCCCGCTGTTGTCATTAGATGACAGTCGTTAAGCCAAGTCAGTGGCCTTTAGGCGGCTTGAATGCATTGGGTCACCTCCCCGTGCAACATTACAGCAGTTGAGCCTCTAAACGTCCATAGGACCGGGTAGACCCGTATCCCAGCAGTGGGATAATTAATAATAGTTGTCGACCAATGACAAACGGACAAAGTGATTCTATGATGAACGACGACGATAAGTACTGCAGAAAATGGTTGATTCTTCATATTTATTAATATTCTTTATTAAGTATTTAGTATATTGTGCTATAAACGTTGGACTTAAAAACTGTTTTCCGAATTTAATGCCCGTAAAATAGCAACTCACATTTCAATGTATAAAAAAGTGTTTTGTTTTTATTGTATGAGATACGATACCTGCTCCACGTATCGCTTTCGTTTTTCATACACGTATTCTCGTTGTAATAAATACGTAATTTTTTAGTAGTTTCGTAAGAGTTTCATAATTAAAATAATACTGTAATAGACTATTACCTAATCCACCTTCCATAGCCCATATAAATACCAAAACATTATGCTATAGTCTCAATGCTTGCCGAGACCTGTGTTTGAACTGACAGTTCTAATTATCGGTGGATCTTCACCCATTGAAATCCGTTTCTTCGGCGGTAACTACAAGTGTCAAAGTCTAAGCATATCATTCATTCAAAGATCCCTCGAACACGTGTCACTGGTAAAGGAATTGAAGACCGGCGGACATCGTTTCACCGGTGTGACGATATCCGTTTGGTGGACGAACGGTTTCATTTTAGCCAAATGGTAATCGTATTCACGTTGCGCGGTAGACT
This sequence comes from Hypsopygia costalis, assembly GCA_937001555.2. Classification (NCBI taxonomy): domain Eukaryota; kingdom Metazoa; phylum Arthropoda; class Insecta; order Lepidoptera; family Pyralidae; genus Hypsopygia; species Hypsopygia costalis. The sequence continues at coordinate 7,354,169 of OW443355.2, forward strand.
CCCTGCTAGTGTGTCACGGCGGGTATGCAACAATATATTAACAGTCTCAAGGCGCCTATTAAATGAACAGACTTGACCCGTGATGATAAAGAGATACATAAAAATAAAGACTTTATTGAAGATTCGAGAGAGGGGAGGGGGGGGGGCACATAGACGTGGATTGCTTAGAACATCAAGTAGTTAAGACTACCGGCACTGATGGAGATGCATCTCCTCTCCACACATCTTCGGTTTGGTGAATTGCCTCCGTAGTTTATACCGGTTGAATTTTAAAGCATTCGAAGGACAGGAAATGTTTTCCTATTCTATGATTCAGAGTGACGGTTAGTTTTATGTATACACTATATATAACTAAAAATGGTAAATAACTTCACCATTTAATTTACAGACGTATCAGAAACTGAACAATACTTTTCTGATGAAGAGACACTCGAAGAGGCATCTGACGGAGAGTTGCCTGATGAAGAAGATGGTAGCGAAGTATCACCTGATGAAGGTTTCTCATGTAATCTCTTTTTGTAATAGCTCTGAAATTCTAAGACAACGTCCACATCAAACTTATTGTCCGCCGCCAACTGTGAACAGGCTCACTGTTAGCCCCGATGTGCAGCGTTTTGACTCTCGTAAATTTGAACGATTCAAATATCGACATAGCGCCATCTACCGAAATTGAATCCAAGTAGAGCCAATCCCATACTGATTGAAGTTACGGTTAACTTAGCATAATCTAAAAATGGTAAATAACTTTAGTGCGAGTTTTCTAACGTAATCCATTTGGACAACGTTAACTTCATTTGTATGGGATTGCTCAACGTCGACTGTTTTTGTCGATAGATGGCGCTATGTCAATTTCATACAAAACGAAGTTAACTTTGTCGAAAACGAATACGTAAAACACTCATAATAAGCATGCAGATTGCTTAGTGCAAGTTTTTTGTTCGCGTTCCGGCAAACACTCGAAATAGAGTCAATCCCACACTATAAATATTTTTGAAAATATACCTCCCCCCCCCCCCCCGCAGGTGGGATTTGAATCCACGACCTCTCGATGACCGGTCCAGTGCTCTTCCAACTGAGCAACCAGGAAGGTTTGTGTTGGTGACGAATTTTTGCATTTTACTGCGTGAAAGTTTGAGCGAGTGGACGTGGGTTTAAATCCCATTTTCTAAAATATTTCTAATACTCTGGCAAGTTGGCCGAAACAACTAATTCAATTAATAACAATCCCATACTAATTGAAGTTACGGTTGCCTTAATACTAATAAACTAATAATAGTAAATAACTTTACGCTTTAATTTATAGACGTATCAGATACTGAACAAAACTTTTCTGATGAAGAGACACTCGAAGAGGGATCTGACGGAGAGTTGCCTGATGAAGAAGATGGTAGCGAAGCATCGCCTGATGAAGGTTTACTTTATCAAATTCCATCTCATTATAATGTTATCTCTTTTTATAATGGCTCTGAAATTCTAAGACTTCGTCCATATATACCAAACGTATCGTCCGCTGCCAACTGTGAATAGGCTCACTGTTAGCCCCGACGTGCAGTGTTTTGACTCTCGTAAATTTGAACGATCCAAATATCGACATAGCGCCATCTACCGAAATTGAATCCAAGTAGTGCCAATCCCATACTGATTGAAGTTACGGTTAACTTAGCATCATTTAAAAATGGTAAATAACTTTACTATTTAATTTACAGACGTGTCAGAAACTGAACAAAACTCTTCTGATGAAGAGACACTCGAAGAGGGATCTGACGGAGAGTTGCCTGATAAAGAAGATGGTAGCGATGTATCGCCTGATGAAGGTTTATTTTATTATATCTCATCATTATTCTTCATTATTCATCATTAGATTTGAGGGCACTGACTTCGGAGGGCACCTGAAGCCGTTGGTCCAGGCTGATATCATTAGATGACAGTCGTTAAGCCAAGACAGTGGCCTTTAGGCGGCTTGAAAGCACTGACCTTCGCCAACGCGCAGTTGGGTCTCTAAACCTCTTCGATTAAGGAGAGACCCGTATCCCAGCAGTGGGATGAATATGGGATGTCGACGAATGACGAACGGACAGAGTGATACTATGAGGATCTACGTCGATAAGTACTACAGAAAGCTGCTATATAATAAATAAATAAATAAATATTGTCAGACAAATTAAACAGCGCCATCTAGCCCTAAAGTAAGCGAAGCTTGTGTTATGGGTACTAGACAATTTGTAAATATTTATGATACATAGAAAACACCCAGACCAAGACAAACAGACATGTCAAGCACACAAATGTTTGTCCTATGTGGGAATCGAACCCACGAGCGTTGATGTCGAAGCAGCGTCATTGACCGCTACGCCACCGAGCTCGTCGTAATTAGCATTCTATATTAGAATAATATAATTAGTATTATATATTAGAATTTAGTATATTATGTTGAACACTTTGGACTTAAAAACTATTTTCGCCATTTGAATTTCATCGGTTATGGTTCCCGTAAATTCGAACGATCCAAATATTGTTTACATTCAGGGATCTTAGTGCGAGTCTTCTAACGTAATCGATTTCGACAACGTTAACCTCAATTAGTATGGGAATGCTTTATATCGACTGTTTTTGTCAATAGATGGCGCTACGTCAATTTGCATCAGCAAAAGCATGCAGAGGTGCGGATTATTTATTCGCGTTCCAACAAACACTCGAAATAGAGCCAATCCCATACTAATTGAAGTTACGGTTAACTTAATAATAAACTAAAAGTAGTAAATAAGTTTACTATTTAACTTACAGACGTATCAGAAACTGAACAAAATTCTCCTGATGAAGAGACACTCGAAGAGGAATCTGACGGAGAGTTGCCTGATGAAGAAGATGGTAGCGAAGTATCGCCTGATGAAGGTTTATTTTATCATATCTCATGATTCTCATCTCATTACAATGCTATCTCTTTTTATAATGGCTTTGAAATTCTAAGACATGCAGACACTTCCTAGAAACCTACTTTTAAAACAGTCTTATTTGGGGCCAGGTACCCGGTCATATTTTATACCAATTTTTTATACAATTAGGATTTTCACGATTGGAATAGAGTAGTTCGATGGCGTCGTTGCGCATATCAGTCTACTTGAACACGCAAGTTAAGCAACATTGACGCGGCCTGTCCATGGATGGATCTTTATTTGTCTCAAGCTGATCCGTGCTTCAGAGGGCACGTGAATCCGTCGCTACCAGCTGTTGTCATTAGATGACATTCGTTAAGCCAAGTCAGTAGCCTTTAGATGGCTTGAAACCACTGGTTGCCAATCCGCAGTTAAGTCTCTAAACCTCTTCGATTGAGGGGATACCCGTATCCTAGCAGTAGGTTTGGCGACCAATGACAAACGGACGGATTCTATGAGGAACTGCGACGATAAGTACTGCAGAAAAGACTTGATTCTTTATATTAATTATTATTATTTATTAGAGTTTAGTATATTATGTTGAAAACGTTTGCGTTAAAGACTATTTTCCGCGAATTTAATGCCCGTAAAATACCAAGTCACATTTCAATGTATAATTCAATGTTTTTATTATATGTGATACCTACTCCACGTATCTCTTTGTTGCTTCATACAAATCCTAAGGAGATGATCTCGTTGTAGCAATTAAGTAAATTTTTTGTAGTTTCCTAATAGATTAATAATACAATACCTAATCCAAGGTGGACTTTGCCCTTTAATTTACAGCACATTATGCAATAGTCTCAATCATTGCCGAGACCTGGGGCCCTACTGCCGAAGCTGAAGCCGATTGCCATTGCATATTTTGATTCGAAAAGTAGGTCTTACGTTTAACTTATTGACTAACATCTTCAGCTTAGTTTGTAGAGCTTCAGAGTTTCTACCAGCTATGCTAAACAACAACACCAGTACCATAAATCTTACCAGTAATTTGATTTTCGCTTTTAAAAAAATTCGATGGGAATAGCTCATGGATATATTGTCCCATTGATATATCCCGAAGCTGGGCACAGCGGGTATGCAACATTATTTTAACATTCTCGAGGAACCACTAGCGAGCGTTGGATACATAAGAGATACTTAATAATAAATTCTTCTTGAAGATTGGAGGGGGGGGGGGGCACATAGATGTGGATAGCTTAGATTATCGAGCCGTTAAGATTGCCGGCACTGTTAGAGATTATCTCCTTTCCGCAGAGCTTAGCTTTGGTCGAGTCCGTAGTTTATAACGGTTGAATTTTATAGCATTCGAAGAACAGGAAATATTTTCCTATTCAAAGTGACGGTTACCTTTATAATGAACTACAATTTAATTTACAGACGTATCAGAACCTGAACAAAACTCTCCTGATGAAGAAACACTCGAAGAGGGATCTAGCGGAGAGTTGCCTGATAAAGAAGATACTAGCAAAACATCGCCTAATGAAGGTTTATTTTAACATATCTCACGTCAAGCATGTAGGTAGAGTGCTTAGTGCAAGTTTTTTGTTCGCGTTCGATTATGTCAATGTAAACAATCCGACCAAATAGAGAAAAGAAATGAAATGAATTGAATTTATTACTGTAAATGTGGTCGGTTACAGAAAGATATTATAATGTTGTCACACACATTTAGTCTCAGTAGACATGTAATAGACATTTAAAGTCACTTCGTCCTAAAAATTTATTGGAAATATTATCTAAATAATCAGATCCTACAATAAGACCGACTATTCAATTAAAGATTAACTCAAATTATTGTATCGGTCACTATGATTACAAACATCGTTCAGTTAAATTTATATGGAGAAGAACTCTCATGATGTGAATTTATGAAACGCGTGTTACATATCAAAATTATGTTTTTTTTTATACCACGTCGGTGGCAGACAAGCATACGGCCCACCTGTTGTGAAGTGGTTACCGTAGCCATATTAACGCTCATAACATGAAATATCGCTTGCGCGCCGCCACCCCCGCTGTCACAGCAGCAACTCCTTTCTTTCTGGTGACCTCACTCACTCACAGGAACAAAACAACTCTCAAAGGAATTGTTATTTGGCTGCGGTATTCTGGGAGGTGGAGATACTTCCCCAGTCAGGCTGCTTAAAAATATACGCTATGCCCTATCTCTCTTTTCGCCAGAGCCTCGTCTGTCAGTCAGCAGGGTGCACCACGCCCAGGTGCGGTTGACTTGGTTCAAAGATGTTGATGAACTAATTACACCCCCTTATGTGGCTTACTCGCTCAAATTTTGAAGTGAGCAACCCCGCTCATTTGGATATGTAACACGCTTCTGGTAAATTCCCAAATTACAACTTTTTCACTATTTGGACGGCTTGTAAACCTTAACACATTCGAATATTACCAAAAAAATTCGCACTGAGAACTCTGTATGTTTAGTGCAAATTTTTTACATAGTCGTCTTTAACAAAGTTAACTTCATTTTGAATGAAAATAACATAGCGCCATCTACCGACAAACACTCCAAGAGAGCCAATCCTACACTAATTGAAGTTACGATTCCCTTAGTAATAAACAAAAAAATCGACCAAGTGCGAGTCGGACTCGCCAGCCGAGGGTTCCGTACGTAGGATTATCATAATAAATTTGATATTTTTCATTATAAATATTCTTATTTCTATAATGCGTCGGAAAAAATAAATAAAATATATTTTGCAATGTGCACATCAAGCCCTTTCATATGATACCTCATTTGAACTAGTAGCTTCAATTTGAAATTTCGACCTCCTATAAAAATATAGACCCCCTATTTTTTAAGATTAAATAAAAATGTAGTTTTGAGATTAATTTTTGCACTTGTAGTCTATAACGAAGTTACTTGCTAAATTTCATAGTTCTAGGTCAACGGGAAGTACCCTATAAGTTTTGATTCCCTCGAGAATGTGTCGAAATATGCGTTTTTTGTTGATTTTTTTTTCCGTAAACTTAGCACTGATTTTTTTTACAATTTCATCGGACCGTAGACCTGAGTATACAGTTCAAATTTCAGCTTGATACCTCCACGTATTCTCGATATAGACGGTCTTGACAGGTAAACAGACAGACAGACAGACAGACAACGAAGTGATCTTATAAGGGTTCTGTTTTGCCTTTTGAGGTACGGAATCCTAAAAATAGTAAACAACTTTACTATTTTATTTGCAGACGTATCCAAAACTGAACAAAACTCTCCTGATGAAGAAACACTCGAAGAGAGATCTGACGACGAGATGCCTGATGAAGAAGATGGTAGCGAAGTACCTCCTGTTGAAGGTTTATTTTATCATATCTCATCATTATTATCTCATTATAATGTTATCTCTTTTTGTAATGGCTCTAAAGTCCTAAGATATCGTCGACAACGTTAACTTCAATTAGTATGGGATTGCTCTACTTATAATTTCATACAAAATAAAGTTAACTTTCTCGAAAACGAATACGTAAAAAACTCCACTAAACATGCAGAGTGCTTAATGCAAATTGTTTGTTCGCATTCAATTATGTCAATGTAAACAAACCGAGCAAATAGTAGAAGAACTATTATGTTGTGAATTTATAAGACGATGCGTGCTACATATCAAAATTATGTAGCTTACTTGCTCACGTTTTGAAGTGAACAATCCGGCTAATTTAAATATGTAACATTCGTCTGGTAAATTCACAATATGAAACTTTTTGGGGTGTAAGTGGTTCATCAACATCTTTGAACCAAAGCCAACTTCACCTGCACGCGGTGCACCCTGCTAACTGACAAACGAAGCTCTGACGAAAAGAGAGGTAGAGAGCGTAATTGTAAGCTACCCGACTGGGGAATGTACCTCCACCTCACAGAATACCGCAGCCAAATAACGGTTCCCTTGAGGGCTGTTGTGTTCCTGCGAGTGATTGAGGTCACCAGAAAGGAAGGAGATGCTGCAATGACAGCGGGGGTGACGGCGCGCGAGCGATATTTTATGTTGCGAGCGTTAATATGGCTATGGTAACCGCTTCACATCAGGCGGGCCGTATGCTTGTCTGCCACTCGAAGTAGTATAAAAAAAATTGACAAATAGGACGGCATGTAAACTAAGGTTCGAATTAGACTAAAGCACTTGCACTAAGCACGCACTCTGCATATTTAGTGGGAGTTTTTTAACATTACAAATATACTATAGGAGATTCCTCTCTTCATTTGTCGTTCTTCGTCATCGTTATGTAGGTAGTATCTATTCACAAAGAAACACACCTATATAGTCCAAGTATTTTAATATTATCTATCTAATTTTAAGTTTATTTTAAAATATATGTACAGCCCCCTTACCACCATCTCTTATTGCGATTCAATAACTGAATAGAATGCTTATTCATACCAATGAATAAGCGACTCTATTTCAAATGGAATAAAGTCGCTTATTCCCCTCCGAATCAGAAGGTCTACCTAGAAAAATGTCATTGGTATGAATAAGCATTCTATTCAGTTATTGAATCGCAATAAGAGATAGTGGTAAGGGGGCTGTTAAATAAAGTGTAACTATTTAAAAAAAATTAATGCATACCCAAAAATTGTACCTAGTGGTCATTTTCTGTTTGGCCTTACCAAAGGGCATATATTATTATTACTCCTCGTTGGACTTACGTAATAAGTTACATATATTTTGTGTGTATGTAATCTTTTTTCTTTTATTTTGCCAGATGAGTCCAGTACCGAGAAGCAAACTCAAAAAGGCAACAAAATTCCCGATGTTAAAATCAAAGTGTATCCCGACAAATCTAATGGAAAGATAGGTAAGTAGAAGGAAGTGTTTGATGGTAACACTTCCTAGAAGGAAGTGTTTGATGGTACCTGTGATTTGACCTGTGACCAGCAGCTACTTTTAAAACACTCATAATTGGGGCCTGGTACTCGGTCACTATACCAAAAGGTGCTTTGCAAAAGACTTTTTCTATACCGAAAAGTAGGTAAAGATACATCTCCTTTCTGAATATCTCAGTTTTGGTTTAGTCCGTAGTTTACACCGGTTAAATTTTATAGTATATCCTTCGAGGCCAATATATATTTTCCTATTCAGTGTTTCAAAGTGACGGTTACCTTCATAATAAAGTACAATTTAATTTACAGACGTATCAGAAACTGAACAAAACTCTCCTGATGAAGAAACACTCGAAGAGAGATCTGACGAAGAGATGCCTGATGAAGAAGATGGTAGCAAAGTATCGCCTGAAGGTTTATTTTATCATATCTCATGTCATCATTCTCATCTCATTATAATGTTATTTCTTTTTAATAATAATAATTCTATATTTATCAGCCTTAATGTGCTAAATCTGAGACCTACCTAGTAGACTTATTAAAGCCTGTAGCAGAGGATCCCGCTCTTCTTCCTCCTAAATTGTTAGTACATATTAAGGCTAAACTATGGACTATAAATATAGCTCATCAACCTAGTACAGTTAGTTTAGTTGAGTGGTGTGTGTGTGTGTGTACGTGTTGGGGGGGGGGGGGGGGGAAGCAAGATTGCGAGGGAATTAAATTATGTGAGAGTATGAGAGAGAAAATGTGATGATACGATATATCTTGGGATCGGTGTCTACTAGTTTTCACTGAAGTGAGCAGCAATTAGACTACAATGAGTTTTTGTATGTGTGTGGTTGGTTATGATTCATATTATAAAAGTCTTTTTATAAAGGCTTTAAAATTCTAAGACATCGTCCATACCTAACGTATTGTCCGCCGTCGTCTGTGATCAGCCTCATTGTTAGCCCCGCTGTGCAGTGTTTTGGTTCCCCTAAACGAACGATCCAATTAATATCGTTCACGTTCAGTTAGCATAGTTAATGTTAATGGGGTGTAAGTGGTTCATCAAGATCTTTGAACCAAAGCCAACTTCACCTGCACGCGGTGCACCCTGCTGACTGACAAACGAAGCTCTGACGAAAAGAGAGGTAGGGAGCGTAATTGTAAGCTACCCGACTGGGGAATGTACCTCCACCTCACAGAATACCGCAGCCAAATAACAATTCCCTTGAGGGTTGTTGTGTTCCTGCGAGTAAGTGAGGTCACCAGAAAGAAAGGAAGATGATGCTGCGTTGGCAGCGGGGGTGGCGGCGCGCGAGCAATATTTTATGTTGCAAGCGTTAATATGGCTACGGTAACCGCTTCACATCAGGCGGGCCGTATGCTTGTATGCTACCCGACGTAGTATAAAAAAAAAAAAAAAAAAAAATAGTGCGATTTTTCTCACGTAATCGATTTCGACAACGGTAACTTCAATTAGTATGGTATTGCTCTACTTCATACAAAACTTTGTCGAAAACGAATACGTCTAAAAATGCACTAAGCACGCAGAGTGCGATTGGGGTGTAAGTGGTTCATCAACATCTTTGAACCAAAGCCAACCTCACCTGCGCGTGGTGCACCCTCCTAACAGACAAACGAGGCTCTGGCGATAAGAGAGGTAGGGCATAGCGTATTTTATAAGCTGTCCGACTGGGGAAGGACCTCCACCTCACAGAATACCGCAGCTAAATAACAATTCCCTGTTGTGTTTCTGCGAGTGAGAAACGCAAGAGTTGCTGCGATGGCAGCGGGGGTGGCGGCGCGCGAGCGATATTTTATGTTGCGAGCGTTAATATGGCTACGGTAACCGCTTCACATCGGACGGGCCGTATGCTTGTCTGCCAACCGACGTATTATAAAAAAAAAGTGTGAGTTTTTTGTGTTATTGTGAGTTTATTGTTCTCGTTCGATTATGTCAATGTAAACAAACCGACCAAATAGTAGGACTGCCATGTTGTGAATGTGCCGGCTAATTTGGATATGTAACACGCGTCTGGTAAATTCTCAAATTGAATCTTTTTCACAATTTGGACTGTTTGTAAATCTTAACACATTTATATGAAATCTCGCAATAAGCACTCTGCGTGTTTAGTGCGAATTTTTACATAGTCGTTTTCGTCAAAGTTAACTTGATTTTGTATGAAATTGACATAGCGCCATCTACCGACAAACATTCGAAGTTGAGCAATCCCATATTAAGTGAAGTTAACCTTGTCGAAATCGATTACGTCAGAAAACTCGTACTAAGCCCTGTGCGAAACACAACGGTACAAGTAGATCCCATAATAATTGAATTTACATTTACCTTTGGTAAATAACTTTACTATTTAATTTACAGACGTGTCAGAAACTGAACAAAACTCTCCTGATGAAGAGACACTCGAAGAGGAATCTGACGGAGAGTTGCCTGATGAAGAAGATAGTGGCGAAGTATCGCCTGATGAAGGTTTATTTTCCCATATCTCATCTCATCATTCCCATCTCATTATAATGTTATCTCTTTTTATAATGGCTCTGTAATTCTAAAACATCGTCCACACCAAGCGTATAACACGTGTAACACGCGTTTGGTAAATTCTTAAATTGAAACTTTTTCTCAATTTGGACTGCTAAGCACTCTGCGATTGCGAATTTTTACGTAGTCATTTTTGCCAAAGTTAACTTCATTTTGTATAAACTTGACATAACGCCATTACCGACAATCAGTCGAAGTAATCCCATACTGATCAATATATTTCACCATTTTGTTAAATAAAACAATCACAGAATATTTAATAAACAGAATATTTAATAAACTAACAGTAAATATAATTAATATTTACTATTTGCTATGGGGTAGTTTAGCGTTATTTTATTATGAAAAAGAAATAAAAAGTTATTTTTATTTGTAATTGTGAAAGCCGATAAATTATCCGTTAGAGAATATTTCAAAAATTTTGAACTTTGCCTACGGGCAGCGGTTTATTAGATTTGTTTTGCTTTTACTTTATTAAGTGTAATTAGTTTTAATTTAGATGTATTTGATGGTACATAATTTTAAGTTTATTTTAAAATATATGTACTGATGAATAATATTATTATTAAGCCTCGTTGGCCTTACGTACTAAATTATATATAATATTGTAATAATCTTTTTTTTATTTTACCAGATAAATCCAGTATCGAGACGCAAACTGAAGCAGGCAACAAAATTCCGGATATTAAAATCAAAGTGTATCCCGACAAATCTAATGGAAAGACAGGTACATGCAGACACTTCCTAGAAACTTATTTTTAAAACAGTCTTATTTGGGACCAGCCCCCTTGGTAAGGGGGCTGGCCCCAACTCTTATTGCCCCCTTACCACTAACTCTTATTGCGATTCAATAACTGAATCGCAGTTTATGAATCGCAATAAGAGTTGGTGGTAAAGGGGCTAGTATCCGGTCATTATACCAAAAGACGCAATGCAAAACTTTTTTTATACCATTTGGATTTTTACGATTGGATTGGAGTAGCTCAATGGCGTCGTTGCGTGTCAGTCTAATCGAACACGTAAGTTAAGCAACGTCGACACGGTCTGTCCATGGATGGGTTTATTTATCTCAAGCTGATCTGTGCTTCGGAGAGCACGTGAAGCCGTCGTTCCCAGCTGGTGTCATTAAATGACATTCGTTAAGCCAAGTCAGTGGCCTTTAGGCGGTTTGAAAGCACTGGTTTTCGCCAACTCGCAGTTGAGCAGTCGAGTCCCTAAACCTGTTCGATTGATGAGAGACCCGTATCCCAGCAGTGGAATAATAAGGATTGTCGACCAATGACAAAAGAACAGAGTGCTTCTATGAGGAACTACGACAATAAGTACTGTAGAAAAGGCTTGATTCCTTATCTATATATTAATACAGGAAGCAAAAACTTTGTACGCCTTTTAAGGAAAATTGCGCGGACGGAGAAGTATGAAATTATGCACATATAGAGTAGGACTGCAGAATGTTAATATTTTTAAAAAAAATATGCATAAAAATACATCAAATCAATTAAAAAAATTACACACACTATATTATTATTGTGTATTAGACACACACTCGCATTTATGCTCTTTTGTTTATTGTTAAAGTCATAATTTAAATTAGTTATGGTCTATAAATATTATTATTCAATATTAGAGTTTAGTTAGTATATTATGTTGAAAACGTTGAACTTAAAAACTATTATCTCTTTCGTTCTTCATACATGTCCTAATTAGATAATCAATCTTGTTGTAAAAATGGTATTAATCAATACTTTATTTTACATAAATTTTACCTTATTAATCAATACATATCCAAGTAGAGCCAATCCCATACTGATTGAAGTTACGGTTAACTTAGCATCATCTAAAAATGGTAAATAAATTTACTATTTAATTTGTATATAATAAATTGTATTGTATTTAATTTACAGACGTATCAAAAACTGAACACTCTTCTGATGAAGTGGCACCCGAAAAAGGAACTGGCAGAGAGTTGCCTGGTGAAGAAGATAGTGGCGAAGTATCGCCTGATGAAGGTTTATTTTATCATATCTCATCATTCACATCTCATTTTAATGTTACCTCTTTTTTATAATAGCATATGGGTAGGTAAAACTGTGTAATGCATTCTATTTAACGATTGTTACGCCTAACTTTGCGTTTGAAATGGTATGCTATTAGATTATTATGGAAACTAAGGGTAGCAAACTTATATAACAATAGGCAAGCATCACAAATATACTACAAAAATAACAGTACCTTTAGGCGGCTTAAAAACACTGGTCTCCGCTATCCCGCAGTTGAGCTGCGTAAAGGTGTATGCTCTAAACCTTTTCGATTGGTAGGAAACGCGTATCCAGCAATGGAAAGAATATGGGATGTCAACGAATGACAAACAGACATAAGTAATGCAGAAAAGGTGTCATTCTTTATATTAATTAAAATTCTATATTAGAGTTTAGTATATTGTGTTGAAAATCTCTGTCGTCCTTCATACATGTTCTAATGAGGGGGAGGTGCGCACATGGATGTAGATACCTTCGAGCATTATGTGGTTAGGATCACTGGCACTTATGGAGATGCATCTCCTCTCCGCACATCTCAGCTTTGGTGTAGTCCGTAGTTTATACCGGATGATTTTTATTTTACGAATTCCGATTACTCTAATAATGAACTAGAAATGGTAAATAACTTCATTATTTCATTTACAGACGTATCAGAAACTGAACATAACTCTTCTAATGAAGAGGCATCCGATAAGAGAACTGACGGAGAGTTGCCTGATGAAGAAGATAGTGGCGAAGTATCGCCTGATGAAGGTTTATTTTATCATATTTCATCTCATTATTCACATTATCATTCTAATGTTACCTGTATTTTATAAAGGCTATGAGATTCGATCGACTGCTGTGAATACGAAAAGGACTTGAATGACTAACTAAAGTCGCTAGGATTCATAGCGACCTTCAATTAACGGGAATCGAACCCAGCCGACCCTCCTTTTTTTTTATACTACGTCGGGTGGCAGACAAGCATACGGCCCGCCTGATGTGAAGCGGCTGCCGTAGCCATATTAACGCTCGCAACATAAAATATCGCTCGCGCGCCGCCACCCCCGCTGCCAACGCAGCATCTCCTTCCTTTCTGGTGACCTCACTCACTCGCAAGAACACAACAACTCTCAAGGGAATTGTTATTTGGCTGCGGCATTCTGTAAGGTGGAGGTACATTCCCCAGTCGGGTAGCTTACAATTTTCATCCCTACCTCTCTCTTCGCCAGATCTTCGTTTCTCAGTCAGCAGGGTGCACCGCGTGCAGGTGAAGTTGGCTTTGGTTCAAAGGTGTTGATGAACCTCTTACACCCCTGTTGATGAACCACTTACACCCCGGCTTACACACCACACACTACAGCTGCACCTTAGTTCACAGTGTTCACACCGAATTCGCGTCAAGAGAATACGCTGTAGCTTGTAGTGTATGTGCTACTGGTGTACACAATAACTATTACGTAATCTGATAGTTAATGCGCTATTATGAACAAATGAGTAGGCTTGCGTATACGTTCGGAGTGCTTAGTTTGACATTTTTGTCAACGTAAACAAACCGACCAAATAGAGAAGAACTCTGACGTTGTGAATAAACTAAAAATATTTTTTGGCGGGAGTTCAAGATCCAGACACGATAGGTGACGATTTATCTTACTCGGTAATATTTTCCATCAGAGCAAAGGCGTTAACCATTTAGTATTATTTTGATTACCAAATGTGTACTGAATATAACGAAGAAAAATCAATACAACGTAATAACTTCATTAATTAAATAAATCAATGATTCAGGTGTGATCAGTATCACATTTAAACATGCGAACAGTAGAGCGGTCGCGGCAAGAATGACTCGAGAACGCCGCGCGTTGCCATAAAAAGCCGCCTCGGCCGCCTCGGCCCTCCCCACTCGCACATCGCCTGATTCATGGATCGGTCGATAAACAACTCGTCATGCGTACGTGCTGAGGCGATCTGACGTCACTCAATAACACGTGGCGCCGACATATTAAATAACTTTACTATTTAATTTACAGACGTACCAGAAACTGAACAAAACTCTGCTGATGAAGAACCACCCGAAGAAGGATCTGAAAGAGAGTCGCCTGATGAAGAAGATAGTAGCGAAGTATCGCCTGATGAAGGTGTATTTTTTCATATCACATTAAAGAGATAACATTACAATGAGATGATAATGATGAAATCATTCTCATCTTATTGTAATAATAAATCTACTATATAAAAATAAGTCGGGTTTTCCTTCCTGACGCTATAACTCCAGAACGCACGAACCGATTTCCACGGTTTTGCATTCGTTGGAAAGGTCTCGGGCTCCGTGAGGTTTATGGCAAAGAAAATTCTGGAAAAATTTGAAAAGAAAAGCGGGAAAATCTTTTTTCACATACAGCGCCATCTGGTGGCGAAACGGAGTTCGCCGGGTTTGCTAGTAATAAATAAATAAATATCTCTGGACAATTTACACTGCGCCATCTAGTACCAAATTAAGCGCAAAGCTTGTATTATGGGTACTAGACAAGTAATAAATGTACTTAAATACATTTTTTTTTTGGAAATACATACTTATAATATATAGAAAATACCCAGACCAAGACAAACAGACATGTTCATGCACACAAATGTTTGTCTTGTGCGGGAATCGAACGACCGCGGAGTCAAAGTGGCCATTGCTAACCATTCGACCAACGAGCTCGTCAATATTATCTCTTTTTATAATGGCTCGGAAATTCTAAGACATTGTCCATACCAAATGTATTGTCCGCCGCCAGGCTCACTGTTAGCCCCGACGTGCAGTGCTTTCATTCCTGTAAATTCAACGATCCAAATATCGTTCACGTTCAGGGAGCTTAGTGCGAGTCTTCTAATGTAATCCATTTCGGCAACGCTAACTTCAATTAGTATGGGATTACTCTACTTCGACTGTTTGTCGGTAGATGGCGCTATGTCAATTTCATACAAAATGAAGGTAACTTTGTCGAAAACAAATACGTAAAATAGTCGCACTAAGCATGCAGAGTGCTTAACGCAGTTTTTTTGTTCGTGTTCGAGTATGTCATTGTAAACAAACCGACCAAATAGAGACGAACTCTCATGTTGTGGATTTATAAGACGCGTCTTACATATCAAAAAAATTATGTGGCTTACTTGCTCACATATTGAAGTGAGCAACCCGGCTAATTTGGATATGTACGTAATACGCGTTTGATAAATACTCAATATTTTCTTTTTTTTTTATACTACGACGGGTGGCAGACAAGCATACGGCCCGCCTGATGTGAAGCGGTTACCGTAGCCATATTAACGCTCGCAACATAAAATATTGCTCGCGCGCCGCCATCCCCGCTGCCAACGCAGCATCTCCTTCCTTTCTTTCTGGTGACCTCACTCACTCGCAGGAACACAACAACCGTCAAGGAATTGTTATTTGGCTGCGGTATTCTGTGAGGTGGAGGTACAATCCCCATTCGGATAGCTTATAATTACGCTCCCTACCTCTATTTTCGCCAGAGCTTCGTTTGTCAGTTAGCGGGGTGCACCACGTGCAGGTGAAGTTGGCTTTGGTTCAAAGATCTTGATGAACCACTTACACCCCAAAATATGTACCTATTTATACAAAATATGAATATGTTTTTTTTTTCACAATTCTTGTAAACATTACCTTGTTCATACTAATGCAACCAAAAACTCGCACTGAATGAACATGCAAAGTACCTACTACTCTGCATGTTCATTCATATTGCATACTCAAAAATTGTAGTGGTCATTTCTGTTTGGCCTTACCAATGGGATATTATTATTAATCCTCTTTGGCCTTAAAAAATAAATTATATATATTTATGTGTATGTAATCTTTTTTCTTTCATTTTGCCAGATGAATCCAGTATCGAGAAGCAAACTCAAGCAGACAAGAAAATTCCGGACATTAAAATCAAAGTGTATCCCGACAAATCTAATGGAAAGACAGGTACATGCAGACACTTCCTGGAAACGGTACCTGTGACCAGCAGCTACTTTTAAAACACTCTTATTTGGGGCCTAGTACTCGGTCATTATACCAAAAGATGCTTTGCAAATGCCTGGAAAGACAGATACATGCAGATACTTCTTAGAAACGGTACCTGTGACCAGTACCTACTTATAAAACAGTCTTATTTGGGCCCTGGTTGGTCATTATACCAAAAGACGTATTACAAGACTTTATTTTACATTTGGATTTTTACGAAACCACTAGCCTCCGCTAACCCGCAGTTGAGCAACGTACGCTCTAAACCTCTTCGATTGAAGGGAGACCAGTATCCCAGCAGTGGGATGAAAAAGGATTGTCGACGAATGAGAATGGACAGAGTGATTCCATGAGGAACGTCGTCTATAAGTACTGCACAAAAGGGTCGATTTTTTATATTAATTAATATTATATAATAGAGTTATATTATGTTGGAAACGTAAGACTTAAAAACTATTTTCTGCAAATTTAATGCTCATATAATAGGAAGGCGCATTTCAATGTATAAGATATTTATTGTATGTGATACGTACTCCACGTATCTCTTTCGTTCTACATTCTATTACCTACGTAAATATTTAGAAATATTTTCCTCTATGATTCAAAGTGACGGTTACTTTTATAATAAACTAAAAATGGTAAATAACCTTACTATTTAATTTACAGACGTTTCAAAAACTGAACACTCTTCTGATGGAGCAGCACCCGAAGAGGGAACTAGCGGAGAGTTGCCTGATGAAGAAGATAGTGGCGAAGTATCGCCTGATGAAGAAGATAGTGGCGAAGTATCGCCTGATGAAGGTTTATTTTTATTAAATTTCATCTCATCATTCTCATCTCATTGTAATGTAATCTCTTTTTATAATGGCTCTGAAATTCTAAGACATCGTCCATACCAAACGTATTGTCCGCCGCCAACTGTGAACAGGCGCACTGTTAGCCCCGATGTGCAGTGCTTCGATTCCCGGGTCCATATTGGTCCACCTAAAGTTCTTTACCTGAAATTGTTATTCCTACCTATTTGTAATCCGAATGATTACTCTTCTTAAAATTTTTCTTCCTCGTTTTCATTCATAAAATTTGTAGTACTACCAACGATGTTCATTACAGTCGTGTTTCCGAAAATTGTAATTAATAATATGACTTATGTAATTGTATTTAAGCTCCTACAGTTGTATTTCATAACGCTTTTATCCCTAAACATAATTTCAATTTGTACTGAAGATTTGTAGACAAATGTAAAGTGATGCATATTAATGTGAGAAATGCCCTAATATGCCAGCTGTGTTTATATGTCAACCTATCCCGCTCGTCACTTCGCTCTTTGCTAACTAAGCAAGTTTATAAGCGACACTGTTGATAATAAACAAAACTCTAAATAAAAATAAGATATGAGTTTGAATAATAGTGTAAAAGACGGTTATATTGAGAAAATATAGAAAAACAAATAATAGTATAAAATAGATGTTTATTGCTACAGACATTATGAAGTTGAAAGATTCGGAATTATGAACATTAGGAACAGAGTAGTTAGGAATTGTGATCGTTAGGTTGAAAAATGTTAGGAAGAACATTTTCGGAGTTCTAATTATCGGAGTTGAAAATTTAGGTGAACTTTGGCGCACCCTTGATTCCCGTAAATTTGAACTAACCACATATCGTTCACATTCAGGGAGCTTAGTGCGATTTTTCTCACGTAATCGATTTAGACAACGTTTACTTCAATTAGTATGGGATTGCTCTACTTCAAGTGTTTGTCGGTAGATGGCGCTATGTCAATTTCATACAAAATAAAGTTAACTTTGTCGAAAACAAATACGTAAAAAACTTACACTAACCATGCAAAGTAGGTACGTAGTGCGCGTTTTTGTTCGCGATCGATTATGTTCTAATATCTTAAAATGAATATTATTATTAATTATATAAATAATATAAATAAAAATTAATTATATTTATTAAATTAATTATATAAATAAAAAGACAGAAAAAAACAATTTATAACTAAACCGCGTCAAAAAATTCCTCCGCATCACTGTCAAAAGGCATCGTGCCCAGAACGCTGGCAGCATTGTCTTACATATCAAAATTATGTGGCTTACTTGCTCACATTTTGAAGTAACTCGGCTAAATTGGATATGTAACACGCGTCGGGTAAATACTCAATATGATGTTTTTTTCACACTGACTGCTTGTAAACGTCAACATGTTCATACGAACGCAACCAAAAATCTTGCACTAAGTACTCTGCATGTTCATACATATTGCATAGGTACTCAAAAATTGTAGTGGTCATTTCTGTTTGGCCTTACCAATGGGGATATTATTATTAATCCTCTTTGGCCTTAAAAAATATATTATATATATTTTGTGTGTATGTAATCTTTTTTCTTTCATTTTGCCAGATGAATCCAGTATCGAGAAGCAAACTCAAGCAGACAAGAAAATTCCGGATATTAAAATCAAAGTGTATCCCGACAAATCTAATGGAAAGACAGGTACATGCAGACACTTCCTAGAAACGGTTCATGTGCCCGGTACCTACTTTTAAAACAGTCTTATTTGGGCCCTGGTACCCGCTCATTATACCAAAAGACATATTGCAATACTTTTTTTATATTTGGATTTTTACGTTTGGATTGGAGGAGCTCGATGGTGTTGTTGCGTTTGCCAGACTAATCGAGCATGCAAGTTAAGCAACGTCGACCGTACGCTTTCCATGGATGGATTTATTTATATCGAGCTCCTCTGTTCTTCGGTGGGCACATTAAACCGACGGTCCCGGCTGTTGTCATTCGACGACAGTCATTAAGCCTAGTCAGTGGCCTTTAGGCGGCTTGAAACCACTGGCCTCCGCTAACCCACAGTTGAGCAGCTTGATGGAGTGCGCTCTAAACCCCATTGATTGAAGGGAGACCCGTATCCAGCATGACAGCAGTGGGGTGAAAAAGGGTTGTCGATGACGAATGGCGAACGCACAGAGTGATTATATGAGGAACGTCGATGATAACTACTGCAGAAAAGAGTCGATTCTTTGTATTAATTAATATTATATATTCGAGTTGAAAAAGTAGGACTTAAAAACTATTTTCAGCGAATTAAATGCCCGTAAAATAGCAAGGCTCATTTCAATGCATAAGATATTTATTGTATGTGATACCTACTCCACGTATCTCTTTCGGTCTTCACACATGTCCTAAGGAGATGATCTCGTTGTAATAAATAACTACATAAATAAATATTTAGAAATATTTTCCTACTCTGTGATTCAAAGTGAATTTTATAATAAACTAAAAATGGTAGAAAACTTTACTATTGAATTTACAGACGTATCAGAAACTGAACAAAACTCTTCTGATGAAGTGGCACCCGAAGAGGGACCTGACGGAGAGTTGCCTGATGAAGAAGATAGTGGCGAAGCATCGCATGATGAAGGTTTATTTTGTCATATCTCATCTCAACATTCTCATCTCATTGTAATGTTATCATTTTTTTATAATAGCTGTGAAATTCTAAGACATTGTCCATACCAAACGTATTGTCCGCCGCCAACTGTGAAGGCTCCCTGTTAGCACCGGTGTGCAGTGCTTGGATTCCTTTACTTTAAACGATGCAAATATCGTTCATGTTCAGAAGTAGTTCGATTGAACTCCTACTCAAAAGCATAATTCATTAGTTTCACTTTGGTGCTATTTAATATCAGACTCAGGCCGCCTATTGGCGTGGAAACTCTGAAGACTTTATTCAGCTCGGCGATCTCAGTTTTCTGTTTCGATGTTTCACATCTGCCAGTTGTCCCATAACACTTCATCATCGTTATCAGCCTATATGTACCCACTGTTGGATCTGGCGCCCAAGTGTGGGTACAGTTACGCTACCCACATACGTACGGAGTGCGTCGTGTAGTGAGCGTGCCTACAAGCTCTAGTAAACATGGAGATTGGGGAGTAGTGCTAGGGCCTCTCGATGCTTGGGACACCGAGCTTGGGACACACGCTTGGTGTTTCATCAATAGCTCATGAGCTACTCGACTTCATCAGGTCATTTTAGGCTCCATTACAGGAGCACGACCCTCTCTCGTCCATCCTAGACGGAAGAAGGATTTGGCCTACACGGCCACCACCCCCACGCTGGCCAAACGGGTTGGGGAGGCCTGATCGATGTTTGATAATGTATTGTATTTCCCTTAGTCGCCTTGTACGACATCCACGGGAAGAGACGGAATGATTCTATTCTAGTCTGCCGGAAACCACTCGACTTACACGTGCCTAAATAGCCTGCTTGCAGCTGAAAGGGGAGTAAGACCTGCTACCAATCTGCTTGAGTGCTTGGTTTGTTTACCGAGCGCGAGAGCGATGCGGGTAAAGGTACTCTCGTCTGGTTGGTTTACTGGACAAGAGACTCGCAATCCCGTGATATAACCGGAAGGTTGATGCACAAGGGCGCATTAGCTGTAGGCATGTAGTCTGTTTTGGATTTCGTACCACGATTGCTCAATTTTAATTCCAGAAAGCTCCAATGTTTCCGCTCAAAGTGATGGTGAAAAAGAAGAGAATGTCGATGAATCAAAAGTAGAAGAAGTAATATCAGAAGACGATGCTGAAGGCGATAACGTTGACGAGACACCATCTGACGAGCAAGGTAAACATCGACACACAGCAACACGACAGTGCAGATGACATGCGAATGTTTTTGAGGCTTTTTAATATGCTCGCCACCACCCTTAGAGCCAAACCAAACTACCTGCGCGTGGCTCCCTACCAATAAGCAAACGAGGCTATCGTAAGAGAGGTATGTCGAAACCGACTGGATTATTTTTTGATATGGGATATACCATAGAACTCACGACACTGTTACCCTTACCGACACCGGTCTATTTGGTGCGGTATGAGGTAGGGCGGGGCGGGCGGGTCGCACGCTGCATACTTGTCTGTGTATTATTGGTTCGTCAGTTGACCTTTGCCTTTGCTCTCCGCGTTTCGCGAAATACACATATGAGAGTTAGAAAACGGGAATGCTTTCAGTAGTGCATATTATTTCCTGACGATTCAAAAAATACACACGTAATTGTTCAAGTTTTTACTTCTGTCGGCACTCCCGCAGTGCCATTTCTTTTATACCACTAGGGTGGACAACACGTATACGACCCTCCTGACGATAATCAATCATCGCAATGTATGGACGATTACGATACCAGAGGTAACACTACGGCGTTGCCGATTCTGTAATAACCCCTTTACGCCTTTCTTGTAATTCTGTAATATCCTTCAGAAAACTCCGAAGCTGAGAGCGATGGAATAATCACAGATAAACCACGTTCAGAAGCAGATGTAGTAAATTCAGAAACCGAATTTGAAGACAAAATCAACAAAACAATTTCGGATGAGGCACCTGCAAAGAAATTAAGCAATAATAGCGACGATGACAAAGGTAATGCTGACCCTGTAAAAATTTCTTCACGCCCTTTTTGAAGAACCCCATGCTGTAGTCTAGTGAGAAAACCTCGACAGGCAGTTCATTCCACTACTTGACAGAACGCCACTTCGACTCCAATGTGCGAGGATGAATTCCCTGTCGATGGCCAAGGGTGGATCCACCGTTGTGGGCACGGTGGGCATGCTCACAACCCTAATATACTTGGAACGTCACACTTTCACTGCCTATTAAGATCAATAGGCTGATGATAATGAATTTAAAAGATGCCTTAGTACAATAAAAAGAAAAAACGCAATTTCGGGCTTTCCGGTGGCTGCGAAGTAATTACAACCTTTTTTGAGGGCTGGGTCCGCGCCGTTCGACGGCGAGCAGTGCAACTGTAGAAGGAGGCCGTGGGCATCATGTCCAACAACTCCTCTGAACACACCCCATTGTACAATCGGTAGAACACACAAATTACAATTACAAATGTACCTTTTCCTAAATGTACCTTAAACACAAAATGTTTGCGGAACACTGTGGTAAAGAATGCTTATAAGAATGCTTTTGATGATCTTGGTGGCGTAGCGGTCAATGACGCGGCTTCGACACCAACGCTCGTGGGCTCGATTCCCACACAGGGCAAAAATTTGTGTGCATGAACATGTCTGTTTGTCTTCGTCTGGGTATTTTCTATGTATCATAAGTATGTATTTACAAAAAAAAATGTTTTACGTATGTTTATCAGTTGTCTAGTAGCCATATCACAAGCTTCGCTTACTTTGGGGCTAGATGTAATTGTGTCGTGTAATTTGTCTGACAATATTTATTTTATTTATTTTAGTATTAAGACCGCCTATATACCCTTAAATCGTGGTAAATAACTTTAAATAAATATAATATGCTGCCATTATTTTGCTCTGATTTCAGTGAACATGGATCAAATTAACGCAGAGTGTCCGACCATTTGTCCAGCTCGAAACCTGATGGTGTGTGCTCGGTGCACGCACGGAGTCTACAAGACATTCATGAGTGTGTGTCATGTTAGGAAATTCTCTTGTGCATATCCTGAAGAGAGTGAGTATCATGGAATCAGAGTTAAATAGTTCTAATTTAGAACGCAATCGATTCATGGTCTACCCAGGAAGTTTAAACTTCCAAACGACGCGTTTAAATTATCCATAGGTACTTAAATTTAAGAAATATATCAAAACTAGATTATGTCAAAAGGCTTACTATTGTATCTCAGATTACATGAATGATAAAAGTATTTGGAAATGAATTGCTCTTGTTATGTTATGTTAATGATTGTATTTGTATTTAATGTAACGATATTGGCAATTAAAAGTCGGCCTTGCGTTTCTTGCCAGTTCTTCTCAAGAAGCTCCGTCACCGGAACTGGCACTTAAATTCACTTTCACATTCAAGATAGTGTGATGAAAGTAAATCTAAGCTCTGCGGATTTAGAGTAGTAATGATTTAGATACATGTTCTTATATTTAATTTGTATGACGTTTCTAAGTGTTTTATAAAGTCCAAGGAATAAAGATATTTTGATTTGATTTGATTTGACACACCAGGAACGTCGATATCACTAAGAACATTCTTATATTCTTTCTTATTTTATTATAGTCTTTCTACCATGGACTACGATTACCGGCTTAGCTGAAGCGGATTCCCATCCGATTTTTTGATTGCAAAAAATATTTTTATTTTCTTTTTATGTTCATATATAATTTTTTTTTGAGGGGGGCAAACGAGCATGTGGGTCACCTGGATGAAAGCAATCACCACCGCCCATGGAGACCAGCGACACCAAGGGGTCGCCGATCCGTTGCCAGCCTTATAAGGGAAATGAAAACTCTGTTCTTGAAGGCACCCATGTCGTAGTTGTTCGGAAATATTAAACTTTATAATATTATTAAAACTCACGTGAGACATTATACTAAATTAATTAGATAAATTAAACGGGTCACTCACGTCTTTTTGTCGGGAAAGCCGTCTAGTTTCGATCTCAAAAGGAGTCCTTCTTCAGGGCGAATGTCCAGACACGTCCACCCTTTGTCTCTCGCGCCGGACACTGATTAAACTTTATCTTAGATTTATGGTACCTATCTTTAGTTTAGCTGGTAGAAAACCTGGAGCTCTACGATTAAGCTGAACATAGATGTCAATACCTAAATTATAAGGCTCCGAATATGACTTTGTCCCATTCGGTGTCGAGAACCTTGGTCCGTGTGGTCCTAGCGCTATAAGGCTTTTTAAGGAAATAGCAAAAAGTTTAGTCGACATCACAGGAGACCGAAGAGCTGGCAGCTACGTCGGACAAAGAATTAGTGTAGCTATTCAAAGGGGGAACGCTTCCAGTACCTTCGAAACCTTGCCTCTTTTTTTTTTATACTACGTTGGGTGGCAGACAAGCATACGGCCCGCCTGATGTGAAGCGGCTACCGTAGCCATATTAACGCTCGCAACAGTAAATATCGCTCGCGCGCCGCCTCCCCCGCTGCCAACGCAGCATCTCCTTCCTTCCTGGTGACCTCACTCACTCGCAGGAACACAACAACCCTCAAGGGAATTGTTATTTGGCTGCGGTATTCTGTGAGGTGGAGGTACATTCCCCAGTCGGGTAGCTTACAATTACGCTCCCTACCTCTCTTTTCGCCAGAGCTTCGTTTGTCAGTCAGCAGAGTGCACCGCGTGCAGGTGAAGTTGGCTTTGGTTCAAAGATGTTGATGAACCACTTACACCCCAAAACCTAAAGGGACTCCTTTCAATAATATATTTTAGTTATTATATTATATTTTTTTAAGGTTTTTAGTTTTAGTTTCAATGTCCTAGTATATATTTTTTTATTTTAGTTTTAGTTAACTTTTATTCTAGTATTATTTAGTTCTAGGTCATTTAGTTTTATTTGTATTTTATGTATTGTTATAAAATTTATTTTATCTATTTTAAGTTTACTATAAGTTTATTTTACTTATAATTTGGATATTGTTGTGATTAATAAGACTTCTTTATCGAATCAAAACATTCGGTGGTAATTGGTTTCAGCTTTAGCGGTAGGCCCCCAGGACTACCCTGTAGCCTGTCCATGGATTGGGGTTTAATTATCTCCATCTCCCTCTTGATTCGGAGCTTGGGAGGGCACATTAATTCGTGGGCAGTTGTCACTATATGACGGTCGTTCAGCCAGGTTAAGTGGCCTTAGGCAGCTTGATAACACTGGCCCCGGCCAACCCGCTGTTGAGCAGCGTGCTGGAGTATGCTCTAAACACCTTCGATTGAAGATACGTATCCTAGCAGTAGCACCTCGTGGGCCAGCATGGCACTGTTAACTGACAGAACACTGTTGTTTAAGTCTTTTGTCAATTGCCGCTGCAATAGGTCTGTAAACCATTTTTTTTTTCGATTTGTTATTTAAAGACGTCACAATAATATAACTATAGGTGAAAGAATTACTTCGATATCATAAAAACTTTTCGAGATATGATAACTTGAAGATCACAATTTTGGACTATCCCGAAAACGTTCCATACAAAAGGCTACCAGTATTATGACGTCACGATACGCTATTTTATAAGCAATAAATCAGAAATTTGGACGGCAGCTATGTTAAATATTGCGTTTATGTAGCTAGTGCCGTAACAAAAGTTATAATATTTTTTATTGTTTCTACAATGGTAATATTTATTTTTTGTAATTTCATACTTTTAAAATGGACTTTCCCACCAAACTTTGATCGACCATAAAAAACGTCAGACATAAGTTATTAAAATTTTGAGATAGCAGATCGTTCTAGTTTTATGTATTTTACGTTACTGATACAGAGTTTTTATAATTTTAGATCTTTGTTTACATGCCTATTCGAACTCCTCTTTTCGCTTGCCATCAGTCGAAGCGGAGCCACTATGCTGAGCTAGGCGACATTATTATAATATACATTATTTGTCCTCTTCTATCCTGTGTCTGGAAGATTTACATTAAATTGTTTTCTTTTGTGTCTGTAATTTATTTCGTGCAATAAAGAGTCATTGTATTGTATTGCATTGCGTTGCGTTGCGTTGGATTGCATTGCAGTTCGTTCGTTGTAGTGTGTTGCGTTGCATTGCGTTGCGTTGGATTGCATTGCAGTTCGTTCGTTGTAGTGTGTTGCGTTGCATTGCGTTGCGTTGCATTGCATTGCATTGTATTGCATTATTAACATCCCTGAACTCTTCCACAGAGATGGAGTTAATATCAAGGTATCCATGCATGCTATCCTCACCATATTGGAGCCAAAGTGCCAGGGACGAGTTGCAAGGGAAGATCACGGACCAGAATGACTTCGACCGGGTGCTGCGCTACGTGGAGTGCAGGGGAGAAGGCAGACTGAAGGATGGCAACAGTAGAAATAAGAATCTGGACGAGAGAATAGACGTATGTAAGTTTTGAACATGGGATTTGAGAATCTTTCGATATAAGCAAAATATCACACACGCTCATTCGCGCTCTGCACAGACGCCATTATTTATGTAGTAGTAAACGACGCGAGATTTGTATGTAGTGACCGGGGTGTGATCTTGTATATTTTTTTTTATATATGAGAGGGGGCAAATGAGCATGTGGGTCACCTGATGGAAAGCAATCACCACGTCCATGGAGACCAGCGACTCCAAGGGGTCGTCGATCCGTAGCCAGCCTATATTCCTTCCTTTTTTTTTTCTGGTGACCTCACTCGCTGCGGTATTCTGTGAAGTGGAGGTACTTCCTCAGTCGGGCAGCTTAAAAAATACGCTATAACTTATCTTTTCGCCAGAGCCTCGTTTGTCAGTGTGCAGAGTACACCACGTGCAAGTGAGGTTGGCTTTGGTTCAAAGATGTTAATGAACCTCCCAAACCTTCTAAATTGAGTGAGATCTTTTATCGAAACGTATTGTATAATATATTTTTTTATTGCAGTTGAACACAAGTGCGATATGTTTGGTGATGAAAATAAGAGAAAATGAAGAAATGATGGCGTTATTATTGTTATTAAATATTAAAATAGTACATAATTGTTTATTCATCATCAAGTCCATTTTAGTCTCCACTACAGGAGCACGACCCTCTCTCGTCCGTCATAGACGGAAGGAGGATTTGGCCTACACTCCCCACGCTGGACAACGGGGCATCGCAGCATCACCATCCGTTCTGGTGACCTCACACACTCACAGAAACACAACAACCTTTAAGGGAATTGTTATTTGGCTGCGGTATTCACTGAGGTGGAGGTACTTCGCCAGTCGAGCAGCTTAAAAAAAGACCCTATTCTGTCAGTCAGCAGGGTGTACCACGTGCAGGTGAGGTTGACTTTGGTTCAAAGGTGTTGATGAACCACTTACACCGCGCTATAACTAACTATTTAGTAGACATAAAGCACTTGTACATACTGTTCCACGTTATTATATTTAATACTAGCGACCCGCCCCGGCTTCGCACGGGTGCAATGCTGATACTAAATGTACTACAGAAGGTCTTTGCGCTTTGTCCTATCCAGTCCTTCCCCAGTTATAAGCACACGCCGCCGGCTCCGCGGCCGGTACCGCCACAGCCGTTATGTCCCTGCATTTTAAATGTGTAATATCTTCTAAACTATTCATTTAAATTACATGCTGTGAAGGGCCATATTGATCTATATTAAATGCGCAATGTATTTAAGGTACTTAATTGGATAAGGATTAATTCTGTATTGCTTAAAATCGCTTCGTAAATAAGGCATTATTTCTTGTAAAAAGCAAAGGATAAAATAACGGTTATTGTGTGTTACCACTAAGAGATAGACATATACCATCGCGAACTTTTTTGTAGACCATTTTAAGGTGAACAATACTGTACTACATTATTTTGATCTATCTCGTTGGGTTCAGCCAGCGTTTGCAATGAAAGAGCAAAAAAATGTGTTTATTTACGACATCACATTAGAAACCTCTAAATTATCAGTGTTTTTCTACTATGTTATGCATATATTATACATATAAACTTTCCAGTTGAATCACTCTATCTATTAAAAAAAACCGCATCATAATCCGTTGCGTAGTTTCAAAGATTTAAGCATACATGGGGACATAGGGACAGAGAAAGCGACTTTGTTTTATACTATGTAGTGATTACCGACCGGTTTCGCCGCTAAGGCATTATCAAGGTAAACAGATGGTATAGTGTTTCTACAAGACATTTTTATTAAAAAAAAATGTTTATTTATTATTAAAATAAAAATGACAAATTGCACACAAATGTTTGTCCTATGTGGGAATCGAACCTACAATTTTTTTTTGTGTCGAAGCCGCGTCATTGACCGCTACGCCACCGAGTTCGTCAAATGAAAATGAAATGAAACAAAAACATATTTTACAACAATATATTGTTTTAAACTTAACCACATTATAGTAACACTTTTTGGTATGCTCCATAATATACAGATAAGTACATATATAGGCACAGGAAATGACTTATTCTACCATGTTCCCACATGCTCCACTCTGGTGTCCCTACTGGGAATGAAACTTAAATAGTTTGACACCTTAAGGAACATAGAAAATTTAATAATTTATAAAATCTAATTTAATATATATTCTAGGACGAATTACACACTGTCATCTAGTCCCAAACTAAGCAAATCTTGCACCTATGGTGACTAGATAACTGATATTATACTTAAATACGTTTTTTTTAATACATAAATATAATACATAGAAAACACCCAGACCAAGACAATAAAACATGTTCATTTAGTGTCCGACCGAATGTTCGGTTTCGGTTTCGTTCGAGTTTCGGCAAAAAAACGAGTTTCGGTTTCGGCGGCAAATTTGCCGAAACTGCGACCGAAATTGAAACTGCATTCGGGAGTTCCCGCGCTGTCCACGGACGAAGACATTTTGCCGCGTACCTACAGTTAGATAATTGTTTCGTTTACAAAACGATACGGTTGCCGAAACTGAGACCGTTGCCGAAATTCGGTTTCAGTTTCGGTTTCGGTCAGAAACTAATGTTCATGCACACAAATATTTGTCTTGTGCGGGGATCGAACCCGCGATCGCGGAGTCAAAGTGGACATGTTTGCCATTCGACCACCGGGGTCGTCAATTTTTCTATGTTTCTTTTGCCACTTCGTCGCCAATAGATGATTCTGAAAAGTTTGAGTAATCATAGGGAGCACGTGGGAGCAAACGCTACAAATAGACATTAGGGTCAATTTACATCGCCGCGGAATGGAATGGAAGCGTCAATTTCGCCTCATGACGCGACAAGACGCGCGAATTCGCTGGAATGCTCGAGTATTCTCGCGTATTCCATTGCTGTGACCGCCCCGACAGACTCGCGGTTCGCGTCACTTCCCGCAGATTCCACAGGCAGCCACGACAGTAGCTAGGGGAATTCTCAAGAATGCGCGAGGATTCCCCGGAAGAAGCGCGACCTTTTTTGGCTCTTATTCAAGTTTATATGTTATACAATTGACATAAAGTTCATTATGTTGTGTACAATTTCGTTGCAAATAGTCGCTTCCATTACATTCCGAGACGGTGTAAATAGAATCTCCACTCATAAGAATTATCACAAAAGAGATATGCTCTCATTTTTTTTAAATCTAATTTTCCTTATCTGTTAATGTCTCTTGAGGGGTTATCAGAGGAGACATGAGTCGGAGGGATATACAAATTATATAGCTATTCCCAAAGACACTACCGGCATCAGCTGGTTGAGCCATTGGAAGGAAATTTTCCCATCGGCACAACTGGTAGTGCTGAAGGGAATACCAGTTCCCAAATGCACTACTCGTAGACTCACACAGTTGTGCACTAAGACCCTTTTCTTGCATCTTACATTATTATAATCAATTAATTAAATTTGCCGTAACGTAATGACTAAAATTCACTTAAAAATAAAGATATTTTTTTATAATAATAAAGACAGGAAAAATCTAAATTTTAATATAACATATTATGAAGCTTTGAGCAAAAATTAACATATTTTATTATTTTATATTATGGATATAAGGGGTCATCCACAAATTACGTCACACGAATTTCATAATTTTTCTACCCCTCCGCCCGTCCTTGTCACAGCTTGTCACATTTGTGAGACTCCCTAGTGTGACGTTACATATTTTGCAATTTTAGATCTAGAAATTACTGAATTTAAACAGCAGTTTCGAATTTAGTTTTCTTTCCATTAAAATTATTTTTTAATAAAATTATCATCAAATCAAACATTTATTTATATTAATTAAAGATACAAAAGTTAATCATCTTGAGTCCATGGACTTTTAAACCACTAATAGACGATCACAACATCAACGTTCGTGTTTTAAACACTTCGATTATAATAGATTTTGAAATGTCACGTCACAAAATTTAGAACCCCTCCCACCCCCTTATCACACAATATCACACTTCGTCGACCCCCTCCCTCCCCCTTAACGTGTGACGTAATTTATGGATGGTCCCTAAGAAAAAAAATTATATTGTTGAAATTTTTCGTCGTTCCCTGTAGTACATCTGATTAGTTCAACTATTGAACTAATGAGACTTATTTTCCCAGTAGTTCAACCATGTAGGTTGTATATATTCTAAAGAGTCAGGCTACTGTGGATAAAGCCTCGGAGTCAAAATGGCCATTGTTTGCTTTAGCCTTAGGACCTATATCGTCAGTCTCTCGCTTAGCACTATTGTCTATCACTATCGCAATTGCTAATATATCCGTAGTCCGATGTGATGACTAGATAAGGAATGTGAGTTCTTTAGACAAACGATGATGTTTAACCTCTCGCGTGCCATGGTCCCATGGTGGGTATAGCGTTAGTACACTTAGTACAGTGCTAAAATTCGCGGCGTGCGAGAGGTTAAACTCGAATAACGTTCAATCAGACAGTAGCTCCCCATAGACACGCACGAAGTCATATATCAACAATAGAGATCAAACTTTTTTCGACGGATGAGTTGAATAATAAATATATAAATATTTCTGTACATATTACACAGCGCCATCTAGTCCCAAATTTAGCGCCAAGCTTGTGTTATGGGTACTAGACAACTGATAAATGTACTTAAATACATTTTTTTTGTAAATACATACTTATAACACATATAAAACACCCAGACCAAGACAAACAGACATGTTCATACACACAAATGTTTGTCTTGTGCTGTAATCGAACCCGCGACCTCGGAGTCAAAGTGGCCATTGCTAACCATTCCACCACCGAGCCCGTCAAAATATTAAATACCTTTGGTCATAGACTGTTGTTGTGCCGTTAAAGGATTTTCAGATATTGAAAGCTGAAATCGTAAGCTATGGCGATAGTGTTAGAAGGTAGACTATTCCGTTACGTAGATTACTCTTAAAAAGCTAGCTTAGCTTAGTTTCTTTTAAGAGCTATATAAAGTTTAATAGGAATAAAAATATCACGCAGTATGGGAAGCGCATGTCATCAAACTTCTAGAATCTGTTGCGAATATTATAAAACTCGATTTGATGTTTCCCGCTATGTATTTAATAAATATTCCTGGACAATTTACACAGCGCCATCTAGCCCCAAATTAAGCGAAAAGCTAGTACTATGGGTATTAGATAACTGGTATAATACTTAAATACACTTTTTTTTTTTGTAAATATATGCATTTTATACATAGAAAACGCCCAGACCAAGACAAAAAGACATGTTCATGCACACAAATGTTTTTTGTCTTGTGCGGGGACTGAACCCGCGACCTCGGAGTCAAAGTGGCCATTGCTAACCATTCGACCACCGAGCTCGTCGAAACATCTCTCTCAATTGGGCATAGTTTGTCGGTTGGATCTATTCTACATAATATGGTCCAATTTTAGCACACGAAAGTTCTATGTAACCAAATACAGATGCTTATGAATTTATGCCTGATCGCTCCTTTTGTGCATTTTCTCATAACTAAAAAAACTAGGTATATTGTAAAAAAAATACTGTTATGCTGCGGCTACACTACCTTACCGTCTACCGGGCTGTTACCGCAATAATTATGGCATTGAATTACCGTTTAAATTACTGCGTGAAGAGGTTACACTAGAGGTTACCGAGATATGTCAATAAATTAGGCGGTAAAAATATCATTTTTCAAGATGGAGGTTGAAGCTGCAGCTGTTATATTTATTTAGATGGTTTCGGTCTTTTTACTTCTTCAAATCATCATTGTACACCGCGATTTTTATCGGGGTATACCCGACTGAAAGCCTATAAAAAGATACGGTTCGCATTGGAATAATTCCAAAACTCGAGCTTTTTTCATTTGACCACTCCATGTCAGTCGATACGTGCGTCGCCGTTGAGCTCATGTTGCACACTGGACAAACGGTAGTGTGGCCACAAACGCATTAATTACTGCGGTAATTCTCTATGATGTGCGAAAACAGACCGCCGCCGGAGCTATTGTCTACCGCCATTTGCCATAGTGATTGGCATTGTAAAATTATGGCCATAAATCGTGGGTACACCTAGCGTTGTTGAAATTATGGCAATAATTATTGGCATATCACGGTAGTGTAGCCGCAGCATCAGAAATACTGAAAAAAAATTCCCATGAACCATTCAATCTATTCATCCCAAAACTATTCTATGTTATACACAGCGTGGCACAAAACAGTGAGGAGCTAGATGGAGTCGTTGCGCGAGTCACTCTAATAATAATATCATCATCATCAGCCCCCTTACTACCATCTCTTATTGCGATTCAAAAACTGAATAGATCGCTTATTCATACCAATGAATAAGCGACTCTATTTCAAATGGAATAGAGTCGCTTATTCATTGGTATAAATAAGCAATCTATTAAATAAGAGATGGTGGTAAGGGGGCAGATCATTTTACAGGAGAGACAATAGTCGTCCAGTTTTACAATGTCATTATAATAATACTGACTTGGCGACTAAAGTCGTTATAAAATATACCAAACCTAACCTAACCTAGTATTTCTGTGGCTCATTTTGTATTTTTTGTAGCTCATGTTATTAATTACAAATAGTTTTCATTCGGCGATATTTTTACTTCCAAACCTATATATTCTGTAAAACTCTTTCGCAAAACTTCTTACGCTAATAAAACGCTTGGAATGTCTTATACTTTGGTCTTAAACATCTTCAATCAGTTTGTTCCCTATATTTCTTTATGTTACTACCATGATTCTTTCCAAGAACATGATCTATTTCGTTCCTTCGCGTAATAGTCACTTTACAAGCGTCACATATGTACCTTTCACCGTCTTTCCTAATTTTATTCGACACTAACAATTCAGAATAATTACATTGATGATTAAACCCCATCACATGTATTTTTACATCCTTCAGCATATTAGGAACGTTTACATTACAAATTCTACAAAACAGACTTTTAATATTATCTGTTGTTTTCATTTGATATAAGAAGTTTTCTTGTAATGCATTTGTATTTGTTTCTCTATTCTTTGTTTCCGCATTGATTGCTGAATTGTTTGTTTCTGTTGGCGCTGCTATTAGTTCTGATTGGGTTGCTTGCGCAAATGTTTTGACTAAATTACTCAATTTTGTACTAGCAGCGGCTAACTCCTTATGCTTTCCCCCGTTTATATGATTATCCCACTCATGCGTATATATATGAGCGGCACAAACATCACAATAAGTTATCTGTGCTCGGTTTTGCTTTCATGTCCCACCTCGAAATCATGTAACTCCTTATCTAAATAAATATAACATCTTAAAAATGACATCACGCCGCTACCTTCATCTTGCAAGTCTCATGTTTGGTGTGATTAATTACAAGCAACCAGAATACCTTTATGTTAAGTTGGCCTGGATGCAGAATGACAGTGGCTATTCCACTCGTTCCTTATTGACTCGATTATCTGTGCCCTGCCACAGGTCAGCTGCATTTCGTGGAAGTTTTAGATTTGCGGCAACAAAATGCTGGAATATCATTCCTCCGCCAATTCAGACCCTAAAACGAATAAACACATTTAATGCAGCCCTTAAGGCACATTTAATAAATACACAAAAAAAATAATAATAATTAATGACAGGTATACATATTTGTTTATTACACTTATTACACTACTATATTATGTTACTCTAGATTATACATCCCGGTGTCCCGTGGGAATTTTCTAAAATCTTTTCTTAGTGCACCCCTGGTATAAGGACCTTATGTGCCAGATTTTGAATCTCTAGACCCAGCAGCTTGGGTTGGGTTGGATATAGTTAACAGTTTGTCAAAGCAATAAAATTCAATATATAGAATAATTTGCTACTTTGTGAGCGAAGTCAGTATCATCTCAATCAAATTAATTTCATGCTATTAATTCTATAAGCTATATAGATGTCTATGTTTTTTACAAGGCTGTAGTGGTTGAGCAATGGAATGATATGGCTACTTATTTTGCAATCGACACCGAAATGTCTTCGTTCTATTTTTTGGAGGTTAGGTACGATTTTTCTGTACTTACCAATTCAATGTAAACGTGGAGACTTCAGAAAAACAAAATAGTAATAGCATGGAGCACTATGCTTGGCGAATCGTTACCGAAAATGCATGCCCGCAGTGTTACAAGGCTCAGCATTTGTGTTTACTAGATTTTAATAAGAACACTATTTCGTTTTGATAAAAAAAGCACAATGTATGATTACTTATTATTATAAATGTAACAGATGTAGGTTATCATGTTATTTTCGTATAAACTAGACACAAAGTGAGAGAGTTACTTTTTTCACAGAATTAAGTAAAAAATTTTTCTTTCAACGACAGTAACAAAGTACAAATAAGTTTCGCTGAGTGAACGGATGATTGTCATTCATTCTATACATTAACCAGTCATTCGTATGTTCACTCACATTGTATTTATGATTGAGAAAACTTTTTTGTCATGATTTAGGGCCCTGGATACGGGTTTCTTAGAGCCTGACTATTTTTTATTTACTTTCAATATAGTGTTGTTTCTGACTGTGTGATATCGCTGTGTCGGGTATGCTCTTTGTTCAAATAATTGGAGAATCTCTTGGATCAACCCGATACCAGCGGTATCATAATTGTTCAATATTAGTATTAGATTTTATGTGCCATAATGTTGGCTAAAATAATTTACATTTACTAACACTTATACACCTGTATTGCGTCTGTTTGTTCGTCCGTGGTGTCACGGATTGGTCTCAGCTGAAAATCAGCGCTGGGGTCTAACATAGTCAGTCCACAGCATAATGCTGAGCTGGGTCCAATTTGTGGCATCATGCAGCACTATTGTTTCGTCTTTCTATAGTATCTATCTTACCTGTCAACTATGTATAGTGTTGTGTCATGTTACAATAAATGTTTCTTCTTCTTCTTCTTCTTCTTCTTCTTATCTTTTCATTATGTATTTCAGTTCCTACATCTACGAGTTTAGATTGAGTTGATTGCGCAAATGTTTTAACTACATTACTCATTTTCGTGTTAGCAGCAGCCATTTGCTTATGTTTTCCCCCGTTTATATGATTATCAAAATTATGCGTGTCTATATACACGGCACAAACATTGCAATAAGTTTTCTTTTGACTTGCTTTTGTGCCTGCGTTTACAATTGTTTGAACTACACTACTTATTTTACCATCAGCAGCTGCCATTTGCTTATGTTTTGCCCCGTTTATATGACTTTCAAGATTATGCGTGTATATATTCATGGCACATACATTACAATAAGTTATATTTTGCTCCGTCACTGGAACTACTGCTTTATTGTGATTATGCTCGTCTTTTTTTACGTTAGGAACAACATTCGCCGATTTCTTTTGTTCGTCAGCTAGTAATTCTGACTGGTGATTTCTACCACCAATATGTTCCAATTCGTTTTTATTCGGCACTTCCACTTTACACAAATTGCACATTTTTTTACCATTTATATATTTTATCTTATTTACAATTAAAAGTTTTATGTATTTATTCTTGTGTTTACTGCCTGTTGTGTGGCCTTTTATATTAACAGGCGTATTAGGTACGATAACGTCGCAAACTTTACAACTAATTTCCTTAGGATTGGATGTAGCACGTAATTGATGATTAAAGTCTTCCATTATGGAAGCATTAGAAGTAATCTCTGTAAGCGAAGAATCATCAGTACGTGTATATACCGATTGAGATATATCTGTATCGGGTTGGGACATTTCATCATCAGTAATTGTGTGAGATATCTCGTCAATATCATAAGCTGTAGATTTCATCCAATCACAAATTCGCGTTCCCGTTGTCCCAAATCCCCCAATACGTCCCTTATAATGTTCGTCTTCCTCGTCTACATCTTTATAGACTAGTCCCGCTAAATTCGCGACGAGTGCCCTGTAGTATTCAGTTTTATCATCCTTACCTGCAGAAATGACTGTGTTAATACTTTCCTTATTAGATTTGTCATCAGCTATTTCAATTCCATCATCGCTTTCAGCATCCTCATTAACAGGCGTTGTTTTTTCATCATCATTTGAAATAAGTGCTCCTCTATCATTAACAGTGTGGATTTTGCTTGTTATATGTTTTGTAATTAGATAATAAATTGAATTCATCATATTACTATCTCCCGTTATTTTGCACGCGCATAGGATACAATAATACGTGTCTGGGTTTCTCTGCAACTAATAACAATATATCAGTAACGAATGCCAACTACTTTTGCAGAGTTAACGTGCAATACAGAAACGCATTGATAGGACCGTTTTTTACGTATACGTCGTTAACGGATGTAATGTTCAATGCCAAATTACGGGACCGTTTTTAACGGGTTAGATTGTGGTGTAAGTGGCTCACCACGTTCTTTAAAGCCAAAGCCAACCTTACCTGCACATGGAGCATCCTGCCGACCAGCGAAAGAGGCTCTGGCGAAAGAGAGGTAGGGCATAGCGTATTTGTAAGCTGCCAGACTGGGGAAGTATTTCTACCTCACAGAATACCGCAGCCAAATAACAGTTTCTTTGAGGGTTGTTCTGTTCCTGCGAGTGAGTGGGGTCACCAGATGGAGATGCAGCGTTGGCAGCACGCGAGCGTTAATTCATTTTGCAAGCGTTAATATGGCCGCTACACATCAGGCGGGCCGTATGGTTATGTAATGAAGTATAAAAAATATTGGTTGCCTGTAAAGTCGGTATACGGGCGAAAGTTTTACGTGACAACGACTTTGAGTGGTAAAATGTTTTCGAGTGGAAGGGATGCATGCCTTTCACTTTTTATGTCTGTCTCTCTCGCTCTTAGAAGGGACACGCGTCCACGACACGCCTACAATGAGAGCGAGTGAAAGGCACGCGCCTTTCACTCGCTCTCATTGTAAGCGCATAACGTGACCCAGTTTCTTGAAGTGTCACCCGGCTAACCAATTTATAAGACGTTGTCACGTCAAAAACGGATACATCGCTACTAGAGTTCAATGTTCCCACTGCATCCGTTTTTAACAGATACGCGCAGTGCTCCGTGTAAGGTGGGGAAGTACACACAGTTACTTTGAGGGTTATTGTGTTCCTGCATGTGAGCGAGTTCAGCAGCAAGGAAATGCTGTGTTGGCTGCGGAGTGGCAGCACAATGCTACAATAACCAGTTTACATCAGGCGGGTCGAATCTTCGTTTACCACCAGACATTGTATAAAAAAACCGATACATACCTGCCTTAAACAATGTTCATCAGTCACCGGTGCCATTACATTCTTCATATGATGAAAATCATATATATGATCTTCTAAAGATACTTCTATAACTGGATTTGAACACATCAGACATTTATTACTATCTCTGTCTATACCAAGAAAGTTGTCTACATATAGCGACTTCTTGTGTCCATTGATATTAATTTGAATAAAATCTTCATTGATATATTTATAACTCATTGGTGTTTTAGGAAAGATTTCAGTTATAGTTTTTAAATAATTCTTTATTGATTTGGTATCATCATCGAGAATATCATTATCTGCATCAATATTACAATTGTTGTCTGCAATAACAACAGACGTAGGATTTACCGTCACGGCATCGACAATGTTATCTTGTATTATTCCTTTCTTAACCCTATTTCGCGTTCTTGTTCTTTTTTTACGTATATTATTTATTTGACTTTTTAAATTGTTATTTTTGTCATCTTCACTTTTTAAATTGTTACTTTTGTCATCTTCACTTTTTAAATTATTATTTTTGTCATCTTCACTTTTTAAATTGTTATTTTTGTCATCTGTAGAAAATTTTAACTCATCTACATGTTTAGTTTGAGAATCAGGTAATTTTATATCTATTTTATTAATATTATTTTTATCTGAATATATCATTAGCAAGTCTTTTAACAATTTGTCATGTATAATCGATAATTTGTGAATTTCAGTTGTGTCATGATCTTCTTCTGTTACGATCGTTGAGCATGGTTCGCAATAATAACCGCAGACTGTTTCTGCGAGTGATGGGTCTGCGTCTATAAACATTTGGTCTCTAACCCTCTGCAATGCTGTATCAGCTATTTTCAAGCAAATATTGTGTTTTTCACTATTATTGTGTTCTATAATATACTTTGTGGGAACTTCGATGTTACAAATATGGCAAGTTACTGTAGGATAATCTGAAAAAAAAATTTTTGCTTACAATTATTATTTTCAAGCAAACTTTTATTAGTAAGTTGTAAGTTGCTTACAATTTAAAAAAAATTAATAGAATGATGTTATATTTCTAAAGATATGCCACTAAGTGTCATATATAGTGTAATATCTCACGAAAGTACACAAGATTAATTGATCACACTGGATCCGTTTTTAACAGATACGCGCATGTACCCAGGGGGCAGAGAAGGGCAGCTAATTGTATGATTTACAATATTATGCGTTGATTTTTGAACAAAACCGACATAATCTTGCAGGTGTTTCCCCTTATACATATACCTTATATGCATATACATTATATTGTATAAGTTATATTTCATGTAGTGTGTATGAAAAATATTGCGCGGGCGACGAGGCCTAAAAATTAACACGCGGGCGACGAGGCCTAAAAAATAATGCGCGGGTGACGAGGCCTACAAAATAATGCGCGGGCGACGAGGCCTAAAAAATAATGCGCGGGCGACGAGGCCCAAAAAATAATGCGCGGGCGACGAGGCCTAAAAAATAATACGCGGGCGAGGCCTACAAACTAATGCGCGGGCGACGAGGCCCAAAAAATAATGCGCGGGCGACGAGGCCTAAAAAATAATACGCGGGCGAGGCCTACAAAATAATGCGCGGGCGACGAGGCCTAAAAAATAATGCGCGGGCGACGAGGCCTCCAAAATAATACGCGGGCGACGAGGCCTACAAAATAATGCGCGGGCGACGAGGCCTAAAAAATAATGCGCGGGCGCCGAGGCCTAAAAAATAATACGCGGGCGAGGCCTACATAAATAATGCGCGGGCGATGAGGCCTAAAAAATAATGCGCGGGCGACGAGGCCTACAAAATAATACGCGGGCGAGGCCTACAAAATAATGCGCGGGCGACGAGGCCTAAAAAATAATGCGCGGGCGACGAGGCCTAAAAAATATTGCGCGGGCGATGAGGCCTAAAAAATTATGTGCGGGCGACGAGGCCTACAAAATTCTGACTAGCCCCCCTGGACCAGATGCTGGGTACGCCCATAGATACGCGCAGCGCAGTGTTCCGTATAAGCTGAGGAAGTACACTCCGTCTCATAACCGCGGTCATACTGACTAAGCACGAAATTTCGAAAAAATTAACTTAATAGGTTGGGAGTTTATACGTACCTGAGGGCTTGCCTCAGTTAAGAATGGCGAATGAATCTAAGGGGTCTAAAAGTAATCGTAAGTTTATAATAAATACACACTCCCGTACGCGACACTTTTATCGGCTCACCACATAAAATTTTATACAGAAGTGGGTAATTTTCATCAAATAAAATTTTATGTAAAGTATTGAATTTAGCATCATTTAAGAATCACAAAAATGACAGCGCGGAGGCGGTGCGGCCTTTAATTTTGGGGTGCAAATACCTCACTACGATCTTAATCCAACCTCGCCTGCATGTGCACTTGCTGACGAGCAAAAGAGAGGTAATACACAGCGTATTTGTAAGCTGCCGACTGGGGAAGTTCCTCCAACTCACATAATACCGCAGCATTCTTTTGAAGTAACGTGCGCGAGGCTACCGAGTCGTACGCCATACTAATACAACATAAATACATTATTATTATTATTATTAAATATTAAAACATACTAATTACAGTACAAAGCCTAGAAATAAGTCTTGCTGAGAAAATTTCTTCTGTATGATATTTTATGAAGTGATGGAATGTTGGTTGGATCTATTCTGCATAACAGGGTCCAGTTATGTAGTTACTGAGCTTAATATACGCCGCAAAGTCATTCTTGGAAATGAGTAGACTCTGAAACCACTGCACCAATTTTGATGAAACTTGTCACAATTAAAAACCTCAACATACTTGAGATTTGTGTGGAAAAAAATTCAGATCTATCATATCCTTGAGGAATGATCATCAAATACATTTGTTTCAAATTCAATTGAAATTTACATTTTAATACATACAATAGTAAATTAATAATTTTAATACATTTTAATTAACATTTTCAATTGAAAACATACACTCAGTGAATCTACTCGCTCTACTCTAATATATATAATAAATTACAAAAAGATGTTAAAAACTTGCCAAATAGCAAATTTAAGAAAGAGCTACAAAAATGGCTAATCAATCGGTGTTTTTATACTGTCCAGGACTATTTAGCGTATCGCCGATAATAATTGAAATATTTAGGTACTTTAATAATATAAATTAATTAATTGTAATTACACTAATTATTTAAATTGATCAATTGTAATGACATAATGATATTATGTATACTATTGCATGTCAGTTATGCTGACTAAATGAGAGAAACAATTAAACACTGCTATGTATGTACATCTATATACCACATTTAAGGCAATAAATAAATTCATTCATTCATTCATTCATTCTCAACCACAATTTCGGGCCCGTAAGATCCGGCGTAGTTATAAAAAATTTACCTGAAGCATTACAAGACTCCAAGTCCCCACATCCAGTGTTCCGTGCAATCAGTTCAAAACTGTAATATTCTTGATCATTCCGTGGACAATTCCACAGCGGTTTACCGTCAACGGCATTGCGTTCCAACCTTGTGCATATAGTTTTTAAATCTATATGATCCAATGGAAATGTGTAGGTTAATGTATTCGTCGCCAGGCTATACATTTTTATGTTTTATAGCATCCTATATTTGAAATATATTGCAAGGTAGGCCGATAACTCTGTAAAAAAAAAAAG
Organism: Hypsopygia costalis; assembly: GCA_937001555.2. Classification (NCBI taxonomy): domain Eukaryota; kingdom Metazoa; phylum Arthropoda; class Insecta; order Lepidoptera; family Pyralidae; genus Hypsopygia; species Hypsopygia costalis. Next base: position 7,395,224 of record OW443355.2, read on the forward strand.
AATTAGTGTGGACGACATTTTTTCTGCATTTCCCAAAGAGGTCGGATATCTTAGATACAGAACAGCCCACTTACCACCATCTCTTATTGCGATTCATACCAATGAATAAGCGACTCTATTTCAAATGGAATAGTCGCTTATTGATTGGTATGAATAAGCAATCTATTCAATTATTGAATAGCAATAAGAGATGGTGGTAAGGGGGCAGTACTCAACTAACAACACTAACAAATCTCTCAAATTCCTGAATACTACTAATAAACTTGACGAGCTTCTTGGTGGTTGAATTCTTTTTTATACTACGTCGGCTGGCAGACATATACATGGTCCGCCTGATGTGAAGCGGTTACTGTAGCCATATTAACGCTCGTAACATAAAATATTGCTCGCCTGCCGACACCCCTGCTGCCAACGCAGCATCTCCTACCTTTCTGGTGACCTCACTCGCTCGCAGAAACACAACAGCCCTCAATGGAATTGTTATTTGGCTACGGTATTCTGTGAGGTACATTCCCCAGTCAGGTAGCTTACCATTACGCTCCCTACCTCTCTTTTCGCCAGAGCTTTGTCCGTCAGCAGGGTGCATCGCATGCAGGTGAATTTGGCTTTGGTTCAAAGATGTTGATGAACCATTTACACCCCAAATCCATAGAATGGTTAGCAGTGGCAAGGTTTGTGTGACAAACGAATCAATTCTTGCTATATTTAAGTACAACAGTTTTGACTCACTTTTAAAAATATTTATCTACAAATTTTACACTTTCCGTACGATTTTTCAAATATTTTCTGTCATACAAACCTTGTTCAGACAATGACAAACAACATAATTACCTATATGCCATTCTGATTTGATAAGCTATCACTTGTGGTAACTTGATATAACATTTTTACATACATTAAATTGATATTTACATAGCAAGACATTAAATTTATAATAACTGCCCGGACAGAGTACAGAGTTCTCAAAAGTTAAGTTTTCTTTTACAATTGTCTATGCAATTTTTATATTTTCTCTTTATCAACTTTCCGTGTGTCTGGAACATACGAAAAAAAAATGTCGAATTGGGTATTTGACTAAATTTTTTTTCTGTTTGATATGTAGGGACGTCTCCATAATATAACCATAGGTGAAAGAATTACTTCGATAGCACAAAAATCTCTCGAGATATGGTAATTTGAAAATCACAATTTTTAGACTGCCCCAAAACGCTCCATACAAAAGACTACTGAATTATGACGTCACAGATCTGTATTTTGTATGCATCAAATCAGAAATTTGTACGACAGCTATGTTAAATATTACGTTTATGTGATTAGTATCATAATAAAAGTTATAGCATTTTTTATTGCTTCTCCAATGGAAATATTATTTTTTAATAATTTCATACTTTTAAAATGGACTTTCCCGCCAAACTTTGATGGACGCTAAAAAAAGTCTGACTGAAGATATTAGAATGAAAGTTTGCAGATCTTTATAGTTTTGTGTATTTTACGATATTGTTAATTTATTTGTACAATTTTTAAACATTGGAAACAACCCAATTGGCCAAGCCGTTCTAGTTTTGCGCTTAGCATCATTCATTTTTTTTAAATAAATATATAAAGTTAAATTCTTCGTAAGATTTTTTGCGGTCAGTGGGTAGCCTTCGCTGTAGACAGGTCAGGGGAGACGGAAACTCAAATCAGACTACGCCCATCATAGCATAATTGACCGCCACAACGATCTACCAACTCTATTAATTCCGTTTTTAAAAGAAATTAAAACTATCTTACTTGCTCTGTCAACCTCAAATATAAATGCACAGAAAAACACAAAAGATTCCGTATAAACAGCGAGCCTCTGCCACAATTGGAATACTACTAAAACCAAATTAAATACTCCACAAAACTATTGATAACCTTTGTAATCGTAACCTACCTGAAATCTGTTTTAGGTACAACTTGTCATCAAAAAAAAAGTAGATAACTTTATGTAGGCACAATCGGCACAATCATAACGAGTTTATCCGACACGACACGTTAAAAAGATTACAAAGTGATAGACATGGGTAACACTGCGCTACGCCGCGCAATTGCGCTAACACACTTCACTGCGCTGATGTGTTAACACACTTTTACAAAAGGTGTTAGCGCACGGCGCAGTTTCAACGCAAGTGTCAAAGTCAACCATTAGTCTTGAGTAGTACATGTACGATGTACTAATAGGTGACGGTACTTGACACTGTACTAAAAGAAACGTTACCGAACGAGAACTCTTATTCGGACTAATCGGACTATTCGTACAGTGTACTAGGTTATCCAAGCCCGAAACACTTGTCTGTCTGTGGTCTGTCCGAGAGACAAAGATTATAGCATCTCGCAATGTTATCGTAAGAGTAAGCGAGATAGGAGGTAAGCGGCCTGCACTGGTATAAATCGCTTTCAGCGCCGTGTGTTTTATTCATATAAAATCTTCTAAAGCGCTGTATAGTGCTTGTAATAACCAAATTTACATTGATCACATGGTATATTGTCGGCTACATTTCTGAGTACTAATAGGTACTAATAGTACTATTAAGGTGTACTAGTACATTAATCGGACTGTACTATTAGAGTGCGCACTTAGGAGTGTCCGATTAAGCACAAGACTGTCAACCATCCAACACAACACATCCAGCGCACCACGCGCAAAGGCGCGCGGTGCGCGGTCGTGCGCCGGTCGGCTCAGTGCCGCGCACATAGGTACGCAACGCCGAGGCGCATTGCGCGGCGCTGAGCCGAGCGGCGCACGGCCGCGTACCGCGCGCCAGCCGGCTCAGTGCCGCGCACATAGGTACGCAACGCCGAGGCGCAGTGCGCTACGTAGCTCACTTAGCAGCCGGAAGCGCGTTCGAACTCATTGCGCCATGGCGCAATTTTGCGTTAACTCAGTGAGCCGGCGCAGTAAGCTGCGCTAGCGCTACTGGGTTAACGCACGAAATTTTACTGAGTTACCCATGTCTACAAAGTGAGTGCAGTGTTAATAAAAAGTAAAAACACAACACACACACCAAAGATATTGAATGTACCAGGTACATTCAATATCTTTGACACACACCCAGCCAAGCAAACAGGAGCATGGACATGTACACAAACATATATGTTCTAAGCAGGGTTGCCAATCTGTGGGGAATTCCACAAACTGAGGGGAGAGCGAAGCTGATTGGGGAAAGTTTGTGGAGAGCTACAATTTGGGGAGAATGCGGGGATTCTATGTATCAATCCGGTCCATACATATTTACACACTAGCTGTTGCCCGCAACTTCGTCTGCGTGAATAGCAGGTATCGTGGTAAGACCATAGGAAATCAAGTACTTGACATAACTGTATAATTAAGAAAAAAACTTATAGTGAATAATTTATGTAGGTACCTACTAATTTTATACCTGCTTTCAAATTTGTTTGCAAATAATGCATTAATTGCAAACAATTTGATTACCATAAAAAAAGGTTATAGTGAGTCAATCTTAAAAGATAGACATATGCTGTCGCGGAATTTTTTAGAACTTCTAAAGAGTAACAATTCCATCATACATGATTTTTGCGTAACTTCAACTATTTACACTGGAACAAATAATGAAATGTAAATATATGGGAAAAAATATGTCTTTTGAGGTTATCCCTCAAAAGACATATTTTTTCCCATTTTTCATTGGTGCTCCGCTCCTATTAGTGGTAGCGTGATGTTATATAGCCTATAGCCTTCCTTGAAATATATGCTATATAACACTAAAATAACTGTCCAATTCGGATGATATTTCCTGAGATTAGCGCGTTCAAACAAACAAACTCTTCAGCTTTATAATATTATGTAATGAATGGTGGTGAGCGGGAGATGATGCAAACGTCTGATTAGGTTTACATTTGGTTTATTATTCGTTCATGTTACATTGACGATCTTATATATACTCTTAAATGCTATACTTATAAATACATATTAGACACTACACTACACGCCCACCGGGCAAAATAAAATAAAATATTTTCAGATAAATATTTTTTTTGTATACAAAATTATGATTATAAATTGCCATTACATAAGTAAAAAAGTAAAATCACGAAAAAAATGTATGCAGGTACAAATGAATACAATATAAAATATCATTGCATTTTAATCAAAACATTCCTATTATCATGTTCAAGCATTGCTATGCCTCTACATTCTATTTTTAGATCTGATTGACAAACTTCAATAACTCTACAATATAACATTTATAGTTATCATTCTCGGAATTCATACACTTACGCATTTCTTATCGCCATCAACTAGTCATCACTAAATTCTCTTAGCATCATTTAAAATAATTGAGCATGGTTTGTTCCAGCTCCGTGTGTTACTTATACATTTTATTATTTCATAGAGTTAACTCTTTTATTCTTTCTTCATTATTTTTAATATTTTATTAAACACACTTTAATATCATTACAAAAGTAATCCAACATCCTCACGAAGGCATCTCGTGCGCGTCATGATCGGAAAGAAGGTTACGTAAATTAATGATTTAAGAGAATTAATTTATGTATTCTTGACATATCTGTCATTTTTTATTCTATACAAGTCATTGCCATTCTAATTCAATCCAAACCTTGGAATTTTATAGGATCCTACAACTCTTGGGTGATCAATCCAATTGTTTGTAGCAACCATAATAATCTCAGGTTATCACTAATATCTTGTACAATCCTTTTATTCATCTTTTATCCATTCGTTTTCTTTGTACACAAATTAATACAGACAATCATTTCGTTCATGACTTTCACATCTACATAGTTTTCAATTTTCAAATATTTCCAACTTCTTCTTCTTCGCATCTTTCGAAAAAATCACGCATACTATAAAATACTATAAGTATATTAAGAAATTGCATCTCGGTGGAATGCTTAAAACTGTCATTATATGTGTAAGTACAAGCATTGAACATAAATATGGTTGTTTGTAATATTATTTAACTCGAAGTTTTTTAAAGCTTCTATACTTTTTGAAACTAATGCTTGCAAAAGGAAAAAAATCATTAGCGCATAATTCATAATGCAAGAATTTTATAATATAGGTATAATCAAGGTTATCAAATTCATATTCATTTGTTTACTTTGTTCCCAGTTCCTTTTATAGCGATGCATTCCGCACGTAATGCACTCGCACTGGAACGTTCCACTGTATTAGCGTTTCTTATTTCAATACCGAGAGAGATGCTCCGGAATCTATAACAACACTATATTTGGCAACTTGTACATTCCACTGACCTCTCATACATACGAGTTAATACAATATCTGGCAAATAAACTGTGATTATGATTATGATTATAAAAAAATATTAAAAAAAAAAAAAAAACTAAAGCAATTAAGTATGTGTTACATACTCGTATTAGTAATATTGTTATACATATGTTCGACTTGTTTTTGAGTTCACACGTCTCTAATCTGAGTTTCATAATTGTTATAAACATAACTCATGATCGAAATATTGAAATTCTAAATTTATCTTTCCCATAAAAATATTAACATTATTAAACTATTTTTTATTTATTTATAGTATTAAGTATAAGTATCAGGCATAATGTCGCTTCTATTACAATTCAAACACCGGTAACAACAAGACAATGGTTTAAAAATCGAAAGTGGGGCATATGCATCCTAGTATAAACAAATTTTTCAAATTGCATATTATTTTCATTACTAAGTATATTATCTTGCCTATTATTGTATTATACTATTATTTATAATATTTGTAAGAATTCCATATAAAAACATTTCTTTTTATTCTCCTATCATTTATGGCCGTCATGTTATCTATTTTTGATTTTACAAGCATTACTATTAATTAATTTTAATGATTATATTATTTATGAATTTTCTTATTTTCATTATAATATGATTTTAATGTATCAAAAAATTGTATGAACATAGAGATAAAATGAAAGATACATGATAACTACATAGAATCAAAAAAAAATATATCTTTAAAATAATATTAACACTACAAAACGCATACTCTTAATTAGTTTTTCAGTTCTCACCACATATTGTTTACTTTTCACTCGAACGATTGCACTTGATTATCACTAGCACTGATTTAGCACTGGTTTGTTTTTTACATTTTTGCACTAAATTATTAGTTCATTTCTCCAAAACCATTTCTCGCTTGGCTCGTGCGTGGCGGTGAGGCTCCTCATGATGACACTCAAATACGAGCCTCCGGATTCGGTAGCAAAATCACCATATTACATTTTACAACAAGACTGCATAATGTTTTTTATGCTCGAAGACAGCTATTGCGATATGAAGACTTCGGCGTATTTTAACTTAACTTTTTTTTTATAAATCATTTTTGACTAACAGTCGGATTATTAAATTATGCACAATAGACACGCGCCTCGCTCAACCGAACACCGTCAGACCGCCTAAGTGGCAAGGGTCGCCATGTAATGAAAGGTGGTGAGCGGGAGATGATGCAAACGTCTGATTAGGTTTACATTTGGTTTATTATTCGTTCATGTTACATTGACGATCTTATATATACTCTTAAATGCTATACTTATAAATACATATTAGACACTACACTACAATTAGTATAGATATAAAACAAAGTCTACTGCTTGTTTTACCGTTCTCCAACACGTCTGTAGAGCGTAAGTTTTAGCTTTTTTAAATTTGTCATGTTTTAATAAATAAAAAAAAATCACTTTTACATTTTTTTGGTTGTTTTATTTCTATTGGGAGTATGTGGGGAATTGTCATTTTTCTTTCCTCAAACGAGAGAATTTCGCCAATGCGTTTGGGATTTTAGCATATTACTATTGGCAACCCTGCTTCTAAGTACCTAATAAAATAGCTGTGTGTGTGGTGTGGTTGTGGTGGTGATCAAGAAAGGAAAAAATCCCCGGTAGAGATATGAGAGAAATTGTCAATGACAAACTTGTTTTTTTTTTAAATAATATTAATAGTTTCCTGCCCTGGATACGAGTGTTTTAGAGCACGACTTCTTTAAAGTATGTACAAAGTACTTGAGAAAAAGGCACGAGAAACGTTGGCCGCGGCGGGTGATTTTTCGTGATATAAATTTTTATTTTTTTATAACTCGTGTAAAAGATTTGAAGATTAATTTTCTAAAAAATCATTTTGGTTTGTTTATTTATTTTTTTTTTTTTTTTTTAAATACATTTTTTATTTATTTAAACTTTATGTAAATAACTTATGAATAAAATACCTACTTAAATATAACTTAGAAATAAATAACTATAAATAATGAAGCCCCGCCAAATCGTTACCCACTTGAAAAGTGCCCAAAAGGCTGGCAGCATTGCCACGTTGAATGGCAATGCTAATCCTCTGGCCGAGATATTGGCCAGCCCTTTGGTCATGTGATACTTCGATCAATCTTTTTGACAACTGTTGAAATAGTTTATGTGCTGATGGTCCCCACGGACCTAGCGTCTCTACCCCAAACGGCTCAAATATGTAGCTCTGATCCAAGCAACTATATTTTCGCCGTTTGAGATTTTCAGCAAACGCTGCAGCCGCACCAGCCCTAACTTCAGTGACCCGAAGATGAGACGGCGCAAGGGTGTCGACGCAGGTAGCGTCCCACACCAAAGGTCGCCCCAACCTCCAGGCCACAAGTGTCATTCCATCCGGTCTCTTCCCATCATCACGTGCAAGCCCGTTCGGTTCTAAAACCGCGGGTGTTCGGATGCTGGCAAGAGCCCGGTGGATGATATTATTAAGGCTAGCGTGGCGTGGTATGCGCCCTGCACTTTTGAGACACGAAAGTCCGTGGTGACCAAGTTGATCGACAGTATCACCACAGGGGCAACGATGCGGGGCGTTTATATAAGTGCCCAAACGCAGACACACTGCTAGACGGAAGGTATCGCGATCCAACAGAGTTCCTAAATTAGGAGATGGTAATGCTTGTAGCCATAATCCAGACTCCCATTCCGCTACAGCCAGGAGACGGGCACGCTCTGCAGAATTGCTACATGTTTGTAAAAGGTTATTTCGTAACAGTCTGCAAAGCGGCTCGTCCCACTGTCTCTGTGATGATGGAAAATCTGGAAATTTTGAATTTGGATCTTGACTCGTCCAAGCATGTTTGGCATCCGTTACATGGCATATTTCTGGTATAAAATCATTACAAATTTTGGTAAAAAGATTTTTAACGCTATGAACGGAAGACAAAAATGCTGGGAGAGCGACACTAGTAATTTTGCGGATTCCTAGGCCTCCGAATCTAATAGGTAGGGAGGCCTGTTCCCATGAACGATCGTCTAAATTAACATTAAGCAGAGCCGAAAGTGTATTTTTAATAATTACGTCCAATTTTTCTGTCAAATCCGGTCGTTTCCAAAAATGGCAGCACCGTAGCACGTACGTAAAATTTGGAACAAAAAGGCAAAAACGCAAGATAGTGAAAGCTATGTGTGTGTTTATATTTGAAAGGCGATCCGAAACGAACTGAAAATTTTGTATTTTTTCTTCTATAAAAGAAGAAAAGGATTCATCGAAAACAGGTGACCCAAGGAGGCGTAATGTAGATTTATTTAAGATTTTGATATCGGGGGCAATTGCAGCAAAACTCGAAACTATTGCATTTTTTTGTTGACAATTATCCGAAATAAAAAGTTCGCATTTTGCATAATTTATGTTTAGACCTAAAGAGTTTAAATGTTGGATTAAAGCTTTAAAATCATGAAGAACTGTATTACAGTCTCCTCCAAGAGTCCCGTCATCTAAATACCAAACATTAAATTTAGAATTTAGAGCCAGTAAAACCGGATGGATAGCCAAACTAAAAATTGCTGGCCCAAGAGGGTCACCTTGTTGACAACCCACAGAGGAGTACAAAAGATGATTCTTATACATTAATTTTGAATTTTTGTTATAGCATTGCCAAAGGAAATTATAAGTCGAGGGAATTTTGGATTTGACTTCTGTCAACAAGGCGGCCCTATCCACGGAATTAAAAGCATTTTTAATGTCCACCTTCAGCAGCACATCACCCTCCTGGTTGTGGATGAAAGTCCTTGCAGAATGTACAGCGGCCTCGCAGCCACCCCTAGAACCAAATCCCAACTGTAATGGCTGGAAGTAGCTACCAAGAGTGCCCGCGATGGCACTGCAACAAATCTTAGAAGTAAGACGGCGGTATACCGTACCTACAGCTATAGGACGTATACCGCCGTCTTTCTTTTATAGAGCGCATAAATTAGCACCATATAGCACATCAGTTACACCGTCACAAACCTTCCCAGACAGCATTAAGTTTACAAGGGCTGTCAGGTTCCCCAGAAGGGACTCGCTGGTATGGCTGGTCTCACCTCCCAACAAATCTTTAAGGTGCTGAGGGGTGAGACCATCTAATCCACCAGCGGAACCACTCCTAAAGGACAAAACGGCCCTGTAAACCTCTTGTGGGCCAATCTGCAAAGGCGCATCCGATGGGCTAGGTGGGGCGGGAAAGGTAATTCTTGCTGCCGAAGGTGGATGTTTGTCGTGAAGTGCGGAAAGAGTATCAGGGGTATCTGGGGCGATTCCATCACTAGAAAAAAGGATTCTGGCTGCGCCTTTCATATCCCCTTCCCCTACCTTAGATTCCACATATTGAAATACATTTTTTTTAATTCTTGTTGAAGCTGAAAGTAAAGGATTTACATTAAGTAATGGGTCAGGTCTATTGCAGTTTTCTTTAATGGAGTTGGTAAGAGATGAATTACAGCACCTTTTATTAATATGTAAAATCCGGTAAGGGAAGGTCAATAAGTGTTCCCAAGCCTCCTGTGTATTTTCTTGAAATGTAAATTTAATTTCTTGTGAAAATAATGTGTGAATATAATGAAATGAAAATAACATAACATATGCGTTGTGTATTTGCCACATTTTACCCAGTCTCCCTTCTCCAGAATTTGTTTTGGTAAAGGGCCTTGTAATCCCTCAACCTAACATATAAAAACAGACTGAACCTACAAAAATTAACTCAAACCCTTCACATAAAAATTTTTGTCACAATTATGGCGTTTACACTAGCATTTACCCAGCGTTGGCGTTCGATGAACGTTATGCGCACAGCAAACGCCGCGACAGCGCGACGCGCCGCGTTGTCGCAGCCTTTCCTCATCGCAGGGGTTGTCGCAGGGGAATCATGCGGCCCATTCTCAGAGACAGAGAAATAAAAACTCTTTGATTTTACCACAGACATTCAATATAGTAAGCAGACGTAACATTAGAAGTTTGAATGCACGCCAAAACAAACACACGTAAATACCACACACACAACCGCAAATACAGGGACGGAGTTAGAGCCTGTCCAGATATATAGATGCCTATCTGACGTGCGAGTGAACTCGCGCGTTTCAATTTATATTCATTCATTTGGGGTGTAAGAGGTTCATCAACATCTTTGAACCAAAGCCAACTTCACCTGCACGCGGTGCACCCTGCTGACTGACAAACGAAGCTCTGGCGAAAGAGAGGTAGGGAGCGTAATTGTAAGCTACCCGACTGGGGAAAGTACCTCCACCTCACAGAATACCGCAGCCAAATAACAATTCCCTTGTGGGTTGTTGTGTTCCTGCGAGTGAGTGAGGTTACCAGAAAGGAAGGAGATGCTGCGTTGGCAGCGGGGGTGGCGACGCGCGAGCGATATTTTATGTCGCGAGCGTTAATATGGCTACGGTAACCGCTTCACGCGTAACCATAGGTTTTACCTTTAAGCTTCTTCTTGTTTTAAAGTCAGTAAGCCATAGAGGAAAACAATGTTGGCCATAAATACATCATTAAAAATACGTAATAATGCTATAATAGGTACCTAAATGAATGACTTACTTACTTACTATATGTTAAATTACTTACTTATCACAACAGCATCATCTTGTGCCAAACTAACCAACGAGTCTTGTAATGTGGTAATAATATGGTTGATATACTACCTAAATGTATTATATATTTTTTGTAAATATATAAATCATATTGTTGGAACTGGCTAATCATAAAACACCTGTATTCTATTTATATGTTTTTTACCATTTTTTAAATTTGACACATTGTACTTTCAAATATACCATCTTCAACTGAAGACGTATTTTTCTTAGATTCAACCAGAAAATATCTATTAATACCACAAAAATTACAACACGTTATCAGCACGAAGCTCTATTAATAGGTATTCAGCGGTTTTCTAAAAGAAACGTTTGTGTTTGTGACCAAAAAGTTGTATCAATTGGAAAACGATTTTTCTTTCCGTCAACATGGCACACGGAACTGGAGATGGTACAAGTGATTCTGTACTTCATGCTTCGCCCTGTGGAGGACTGTACACGCTTGACTGTACTGTCAATATCCCTCACAACGTGGACAATATTTGTATTGCGAACTCTATGCACTCTGACTGTCTAGACAGGTATCAACTTTGGCATAAGCGGTTAGGGCATTTGTGTCGCATAGGCATGAATCAACTTAAGAATCACGGGGTAGGTGTAGACTATACCAAGGTAAACAAAAGTAATTGCATCGCTTGTGTTCAAGGAAAACAGGCTAGAAAACCGTTTAAAAAATTAGCATCGTACAGTAAGGCGACATACCCTTTAGAATTGATTCATAGCGATCTCTGTGGAGCGATGTCTACGACATCATTTCAGGGTAACAAGTATGTTTTAACTTTTATAGATGATTTTACACGCTTGATATTTGTTTATTTTATATCTTCGAAGACTGAAGTTATGAATAAGTTTCGTATTTTTCAAGCTTTAGTGGAAAATCAATTGGATTCCCGTATAAAGTCCATTAGAACTGATGGTGGAAAAGAGTATGTAAATAAAGAGTTTGCTGATTATCTTTCTTCAAAAGGTATCGAGCATCAGACTACAACACCGTATAGTCCTCAACAAAATGGCGTTGCGGAACGCACTAATCGAACGATAGTTGAGAAGGCAAGATCGATGTTGGCCGAAAGCTCCTTATCTCAAGCATATTGGGAAGACGCATTTCAGACAGCTGTTTATTTGAAGAATAGATCCCCTCATCGATATTTAAACGGTCAAATTCCTCTCGATAAGTGGTGTGGACGAAAAAATGATCTCCGTCATCTAAGAGTCTTCGGGTGTAGAGCTTTTGTTCATGTACCTTCATGTCAAAGGAAAAAGCTCGACGTGAAAGCCGAAGAAGCTATTTTTGTTGGTTACTCGGAAAATCCCAACACGTATATTTTTCGAGACTGTAATAATCCTAGACACATTTTAAAGTCAAGAGATGCATCATTTTTTGAGAATTATTTTACACCTTTAAAAGAAACGGAGTCATCGAATCATCAGAATGAAACGTCACCGATGCTGATATTTGATGATAATTTTGTTGACGAAAAGGATGAATTTTATGATTGTACCGATTGTCCAAGTTCTAATATCGAACCATCTACTTCTGTAAGTCCAGGGTGCGTGAATGCAGATTGTCCGTCTACTTCGGTGAGCCCCGAAGAAGTTGAACGTGATTTAGACGTAGGCTTGGATCAACAGCCAACTGAGGAACCAAGGTATCCCTCTAGGTGTAGGAAACCTCCAGATTTCCTGACCTATCAAGCTTTAATATGTTCAAATGAACCAACGAGTTACTATGAAGCTGTTCATACTGAAGATGCTCATAAGTGGATGTCAGCAATGACCGATGAGCATAACTCACTAATGAAACTTCATACCTGGGAGCTTGTGAATAGACCAAATAATAAGAAGGTCATACCATGCAAATGGGTGTACAGATTAAAAAAAGATGCTTACGGAAGCTGTACTAAGTACAAGGCAAGACTTGTGGTGAAAGGCTTTAAGCAGACGAAAGGCGTGGACTACCATGAAACCTTTGCACCGGTCATCCGTCATTCTTCCCTACGCACTTTATTTGCATTGGCTACCGAAATGGGTTTAAAAATGTGGCACTTAGATGTCGATACCGCATTTTTAAATGGAGATTTACACGAGGAAGTTTTCATGGAACAGCCTCCTGGCTTTGCAATGAAAGGACATGAAAACAAGGTATGTCTATTGCGTAAATCTCTTTACGGGCTTAAACAGGCATCTCGAGAGTGGAACAAGAAGTTAGATGAAACCCTTTTAAAAATAGGTTTTATAGGAACTCCTTCCGAACCTTGTGTATATACAAAACTTTTTGGTAGTGAACTTGTCATTCTAGGAATTTATGTCGATGACATAATTATTTACTGTAAATCTGACTTTACTTTTGACATTGTCAAAAACGATTTGCAAAAATATTTTACTTTGAAAGATCTCGGTATATTAAAATCATATTTGGGATTAGAAATCAAATGTAGTGAAGATATTATCAAAGTAAGTCAGTCGAACTATATTTTGTCAGTCTTAGATAAATTTAATATGCGCGACTGTAAGTCGGCGAGTACTCCTTTAGCTCAGAAAAAGCTAGAAAAGATAACCGATGGTGAGTCACTTGAATTACCTTACCAAAATCTGATAGGATGTCTCATGTATCTAGCAGTAAACTCACGTCCCGATATTGCATACGCAGTGAGCTACTTAAGCCAATTCAATACATGTTTTACACGTGAACATTGGCAAGCAGCAAAAAGGATACTACAATATCTTAAAGGAACAGTAGATTATTGCATAACGTATAGTAAAACTGATGAATCCTTAGTAGGATATTCTGATGCCGACTGGGCAAATTGTCCAATTGACAGGAAGTCATACACGGGCTACGTGTTTAAGTTAGCTGGTGGACCAGTGGCATGGGAGGCGAAGAAACAACCTACGGTAGCGCTCTCGTCCACGGAAGCTGAATACATGGCACTGACGGCTGCTTCAAAGGAAGCAAGTTATTTGCGGCGTTTTATATCTGAAATTACAGGTAAATTACACTCTGTAAAGATATGGTCAGACAGTCAGAGTGCTCTAAATTTAGTACATAACCCCGTCCACCACAACAGGACGAAGCACATAGATACTCGTTTTCATTTTATTAGAGAGAAAGTGTCAAATAAGATAATTTTGTTAGAATACTTGAAAACCTGTGACATGCCTGCTGATGTTTTAACCAAACCGCTTGGGCCTGTCACACATAATAGGTGTATAGCTGGGATAGGGTTAACAAAATAATTATTTTAATTTGTTATTATTTTGTTATCCTTATTTTTTCTACCTCTTTTTTTTAAAAATTCTTTATGGGGTTTTTAGATTAAGGGGGAGTGTTGGAACTGGCTAATCATAAAACACCTGTATTCTATTTATATGTTTTTTACCATTTTTTAAATTTGACACATTGTACTTTCAAATATACCATCTTCAACTGAAGACGTATTTTTCTTAGATTCAACCAGAAAATATCTATTAATACCACAAAAATTACAACACATATCATACATAAACATCCTCGATATATCATACAATAACATGACTCGAGCACAAAATAAGTTCACTACACAAATATTTGGACGTCCCCAGCTAGAACAAGACTAGGTAGCTGAAAACTGGATGCTAATAGAACCAAAGAAAGACCGGTGACGTGTAAACGTGTAAAAGTCCTTAAAGGACGAGTTATAGGATCATTATCATGGAATTTCTCGAAGTAAATAAAAACACAACGTTGAAGTTATTATCTTATTTATTTTGGAACAAAATAACTTTTTTCAAATAATTTCTTTTTGAAACATTGCTCGTTATACCTTTTGCGTAATGTTTTGATCGTAAATCAATATAAAACTTGACAATAACTTTAATTAGTAAATATACATGGTTTGAATCATGTTCATCATCATTTGAATTGAAAATTTGCATATAATTGTCATTGTCCCAAATATAATTATTTCGTTCAAAGAAACATCTTTATTGAATTTTAAAAAAAATCACATTTTTGGATTACTGAAACAAGACCATAAGCGGGATATATTAAACCCCCTCGATCTTTTAAGTTGATCAGACATGCAAAAATGTTCTGTTTCTCGCCCATTACTAGCATCTGACAAACAACACACTTAATAATTTTGTTAATTTTTCGCGCTATAAATCCCGATATATAAATTGTAACCTGATGGGTATACTCATCTAAAGGCGAAGAAAGTAAATCAGAAATGAAATATTCTAAATTCTCATCATCAACATCATACGCCGCTTTCATTTTTTTTTCGAAAGTCGGTGTAGTGTCGTTTATGGTATCCAGAATACAAGCCGTACTTGACACTGTTAATATAGACCACAGACATTCAATATAGTAAGCAGACGTAACATTAGAAGTTTGAATGCACGCCAAAACAAACACACGTAAATACCACACACACAACCGCAAATACAGGGACGGAGTTAGAGCCTGTCCAGATATATAGATGCCTATCTGACGTGCGAGTGAACTCGCGCGTTTCAATTTATATTCATTCATTTGGGGTGTAAGAGGTTCATCAACATCTTTGAACCAAAGCCAACTTCACCTGCACGCGGTGCACCCTGCTGACTGACAAACGAAGCTCTGGCGAAAGAGAGGTAGACCTCACAGAATAATGCAGCCAAATAACAATTCCCTTGTGGGTTGTTGTGTTCCTGCGAGTGAGTGAGGTTACCAGAAAGGAAGGAAGGAGATGCTGCGTTGGCAGCGGGGGTGGCGACGCGCGAGCGATATTTTATGTCGCGAGCGTTAATATGGCTACGGTAACCGCTTCACATCAGGCGGGCCGTATGCTTGTTTGCCACCCGACGTAGTATAATATATATATATATATATATATATTGCGTCTCAGATATCACGTTTTACGCGCGTTCCTACGCTGGGAGGGATTCAGTTATAAACATGTACTCGGACACAGCGGTTGAGTTGTGGCTTGCATAAATTGAATGTCTGTGCTTGCATACCGTCGATGGAAACGTCGTAAACTAAGAGAAAGTCGACGATTAACGAGCATTCAATTCTACGTGACAGAATGACACATAGTATGTTTATAACATTATACCCAAAGCTCAGAGAACACAGCGAAAAATTTTTAACTACTTTCCAATGTCAGTAACATCGTTTGATGATTTACTAGAAATTATTCAAGAAGATTTAACTCCATGTCAAAATTATGCGGTAAGGGATACGGTAAGTTGCAGGGGGCAACGAAGATGTTGTAGGATCTACTACGTTATATCCTGTTTCTTCAAAATAATCTCTCTGTCCGCGTTGTGTCAGTCATCCTTGGTTTAGAAAAGTTCGGTATCGAAGTTATTACGCTCCATTTTGTAATACGTCCACTCGCTACGGATTCGCGCGTAACCATAGGTTTTACCTTTAAGCTTCTTCTTGTTTCAAAGTCAGTAAGCCATAGAGGAAAACAATGTTGGCCATAAATACATCATTAAAAATACGTAATAATGCTATAATAGGTACCTAAATGAACGACTTACTTACTTACAATATGTTAAATTACTTACTTATCACACAGCATCATCTTGTGCCAAACTAACCAACGAGTCTTGTAATGTGGTAATAATGATATGGTTGATATACTACCTAAATGTATTATATATTTTTTGTAAATATATAAATCATATCATACAATAACATGACTCGAGCACAAAATAAGTTCATTACACAAATATTTGGACGTCCCCAGCTAGAACAAGACTAGGTAGCTGAAAACTGGATGCTCATAGAACCAAAGAAAGACCGGTGACGTGTAAACGTGTAAAAGCCCTTAAAGGACGAGTTATAGGATCATTATCATGGAATTTCTCGAAGTAAATAAAAACACAACGTTGAAGTTATTATCTTATTTATTTTGGAACAAAATAACTTTTTTCAAATAATTTCTTTTTGAAACATTGCTCGTTATACCTTTTGCGTAATGTTTTGATCGTAAATCAATATAAAACTTGACAATAACTTTAATTAGTAAATATACATGGTTTGAATCATGTTCATCATCATTTGAATTGAAAATTTGCATATAATTGTCATTGTCCCAAATATACTTAATTATCTCGTTCAAAGAAACATCTGTATTGAATTTAAAAAAAAAACACATTTTTGGATTACTGAAACAAGACCATAAGCGGGATATATTAAACCCCCTCGATCTTTTAAGTTGATCAGACATGCAAAAATGTTCTGTTTCTCGCCCATTACTAGCATCTGACAAACAACACACTTATTAATTTTGTTAATTTTTTGCGCTATAAATCCCGATATATAAATTGTAACCTGATGGGTATACTCATCTAAAGGCGAAGAAAGTAATAATAATAATAAATTTATTATTCTCTCCACATTCGATAGGATTACATGTAAGTATATGTAATATGTACAGGCATACATAGATGTTCTGCAGCGATTCCATGTGGAGAAAATCTGGTGCCCATGCTAGGCGAGTTTACACCCGCCTGTATTACGGGTCACCAGGCTCTCTCCCTGGTAACAAGCATTCGTTAATATAAGTACAAGGTGACCTGGTTACAAGTTTGTTAAATTACTATATTACAATATATACTATGCATGTGTGCGTGATGGATTTAGTGTCATGGGTGCGTGTGAATGGTGAAGGAGGGGGGGGGGGGGGGGGGGGGGGGGAGTATGTATGTGAAAGTGTAAAAGGTATGTGATGAGAAGCTAGTGTATGAGAGCGTGCATGTCGGTGTGATGGATCACAAATGTAATGTAAATATTCAATTTCAATATAATATTAAGTATTAAATTTTGTTTTATTTTATTTATTACTATTTTATTACTTTCAATAAATTTTCGGTAAATCAGAAATAAAATATTCTAAATTCTCATCATCAACATCATACGCCGCTTTCATTTTTTTTTTCCGAAAGTCGGTGTAGTGTCGTTTATGGTATCCAGAATACAAGCCGTACTTGACACTGTTAATATAGACACATCATCAATAAATCCTTTTATTTTTAGATTTAACTCAGATCTAATGAGGTTCTTTTTATATGCAGTGCGAAATTGTACAATATCAGGGTTGTCATTAAAACCTCCCCTCGCTCGCATCATACCGAAAAACATTTCGAGATGGTCTTGACTAATTTTATATAGCGGAAGGAACCATAATTTTGCTTTGATGATAAGTTCATGAAACAAATTGGCAGCACTTTCTACACATATAATAAATCCAATAAATCCCGTCTTTCGACCTGAATGTATAATCAATTTATTATCTGAAAATCGTAAATTAGACAAATACTCTTTACAAATTTTCGAGTGTTGCAAAGTGCGTTCAATATTAGCTGGACATAAAGCTTTTTTATATCCAGGTGCAAACATAGACCTGCTATTTAAAATATCAAAGGTATCATTAATTAAATTTATAAATTTTACCGTTGCTGAACACTGGCTGAATTCAGGTAAATTCAAATTATCTTTACAAAATTGGAGAGCATCAGCCACAGACCTACTTAAGAGTTGAACTGCAAGACGTACTTTCATTTTTTGGTTACCAAAAAAAATATGAGCCTGTTTTACTTTATTGGCCAAATCCAGGCCAAATTCTTCAAAATATTTAAAGTTAATCTCATCTCCATCTTTATCAATTAGTGTTGAATAATCTCCAAGGGTATATCTAATGAGTTTAATCATATGACATGGATCGTAAAATACATGAATTTTATAATCTTGAAAAGTGAAAAATGTAGTTAAATTTTCGAATGTAAAATCACACCATAGACGAGTAGCCATACTAATATTAGTTGCAGCCCCATCAAATGTGATACTGCATACAATTATATTAATATCGATAAACATTTCTAATGCCATGTTTAAAAAATTTGCACGCTGTTCACCATTCAGAGAACGTATAAAAAAATATGCTATGGGTAGTTTCCAATAGCCGTTAATCGCTGTTACAAAAAATACTAAGGCTTAGTTGCTAATGGTAAACTGTCATCTGACACCCCAGTGCCAGTGTTAACATAGCCTTGGTATTTGTTTTGGGAACTATCCCACACTTCAGCCATTTCATCTATACATAGATTCACGTATACAGGATGTTTGCTGGTTTGTTCTAACTTCTGCAAAGTTACAAAAGCTTCGGATGTAAACCCCGGTGCAGCATCAACTTTTTTATACCATCTGCTTAGAGTACCAGGATGCAGCAAGACTGTCTCGAAAGTTTCCCTAACAAAATTATAAGCTCTAGGGGAATAGAAGTTTAATTGCAAGGCAAACAATCTGAGTTCCGGTGAGTATTCTTTACTTAAAGATGATTTTTGAACTTTCTTTAAATATCTCACTAAAAAATCCTTATTATTGCCCGGGATATTATTCAAAATTTGTACATCATCATCATTTAATTTTTGTCGTAAATCAGCTATTACAGCGGAAAACTTGGCAACTTTTTTTTCAGTCGCCTGGTCTTGTCAGTAAGTGATTTAATTTTCTTATTTTTAGAAACAATCGTTCTTTTAAATTTTCTAACAAGTTTATCCTGCTGAAGGCCGCTTTGTGAAGAGGTTGAAGGTTTTCTGTCGATTTTATGTGCACCAAGGATAAAAAATGATTCATTTGTAGCTGTGGGTCTTCCGGATGAAGTAGATGGACAAAGGTCTAAAATCTCTTCTTCTGTATCTTTGGTAATACACTTTGCCTGTGATGTGGATGGCAGTGTCTCAATGTTATGTCCAGTTTGAGGTTTTAAAACACCAGGCACACTCCGCTTACTTGACGCTCGTTTAGAGAGTGAACTACTGGGTTCATTTTCTTGAGTCTGTAAAAATAAACCATTATTAGAAGAAGAAGAAGACATTTATTGGAACATAACACAACACTATTACACAAGTTACAAAATAGCTGTATAAATAAGATAGAAAGGATAACGAATTAGTGCTGCATGATGAGATATATATATATTATATATATATACACACATACATACATACAAACATACATACACATATACATACATACACATATACATACATACACATACATGTCATAACACATATAACATTGTAAACTTAAATTAGAAAACACAGGACACAGCACAGAAACTTTACCAAAAAACAATACAAAAAATCGGGCTCCAATAATTAAACCCGTATCCAGGACCCTAATCCATTGATAAATAGCAATTAGAACAAAATAATGAGTCAACGAATGACTGGTTAAAATTTACACCCATCTGTCATTCGTTCGCTCATTGAGACAGGAAAAAATCATATTATTTACTCTCAAGAAAATAAGTTGTACTTAAATATCAAGAAATGAAGAAAGAATCTAATCAATAACTCTGTAGTGTGTATTATGTACATTATAATGAAACATTATAAAAATTGACAAAACATAAAATTTGTGAACGAATTTTATTTTATTTCCCTATTTGGGCAACTGTATCTAATTCTAAAATTATTGTGGGTTCAAAGCGGCAAGCAGCCAACATTTAAGTTAAAGGGGCAGGGAGGGAGAGTTGGAGTATAGCCTTGGGGCACTATGCCGCCTGCCACATGCTAATTACACTATTAAAAAATAAATAAATAAAACTATATTATATAGAATTTATTATGTCACCAAACGTTCTTACACAGATCACCATATAAAAATGATTCATGACCTAATTCAGTTGGCATGCGGTTTACAATAGATAATATACAAATTAACTTAAATGTTGGCTGCTTGCTGCTTTGAACCAACAATCATTTTAGAATTAGATACGGTTGCCAAAAAGATTAAGTAGTTAATGTTTCATATTCCGTAGAAATTTTAAAATATTTACAGGTACAGCAAAACTTCTAGACTGCTAGTGTAGTTATAAATACTGATGATATAACAATACTAACAGACTGGTTTCGCTATTGAGGCAGTTCATTTACTTACTTCGCATGATTGTGGTAAAATTCCAAATAATGTTAGTACTGCACCAGGACGTAGACGTGTACGAAAAGGACTTTTGTCTATGAAATGAAATTGTCATTGAAATGTTCTTGAAAATGGTTGGAGCATAAAACAGATGATTTACTAGGTTTCCAATTTTTTAGCTTCATGTTTGAAACCCAAATGTCACATAATGTCTGGTCCGAAATCTAAAACAAATATTGGATTGTATCAAATCACATATCGATCATTATAGGAATATCCTAATGCAATAGTGTAGTATTCCTATTATCACAACTTGTAATCTATTACAAATAATACTTAGAACTATTTAATTGTTGTGAATCCACTCAGAGTACAGGAGATGAAGTCTAGCTCTTTCACTATAAGGTTTATTAAGCTAATTTATAAGGCTATAGCCCTGATTAATATTGAATCTGTCATACAGTTATAATCATTAACTATTATTAGTCTTATTTTATAGTTATTATCAATGACTATTAATGTAAGTTTTTAATTATTCAGTCAGGATTTAAAAAAATTATAGTAAATAAGTATTTAACTGTTGAATCACTCTTTTCCACACACATTTTATTGTTAGCATTTAATTTAATCTTGCACAATGAATATAAATAATGTACAAGTTCCTAAATACGTCCCTATAAAAATGACAAGTACATAACATGTCAAAGGATTTCTCAATTATTATTTCTGTGACTGAATATATAGAATACATGCCTCGTGATTGAAAGTTTGTTTCAATGCATGCTCTATAATGACAAAGCTCTCTAATAAGTAGAAGTAGAACATACAACAACGTCTAATCTCGTGAGAATTTACACAATTCCTGGCTCGTTTCAGTAACCAACGATATTTACTTACCGATGAAAGGTTAATCCAGGTATATTTCCGTACGTCGTACTTTCACACAAATAGGCACTGCATTTCCCCATCTTAGATATGTTTCTTTAATAATAACCTGTACTTTAATAGTACAGATTTATTCACTTTACACAATAAATTCATCCGCAGCTGGGTAGCGTATCAAAATGGCGACCTTTCAAAATATAGCGTGCGTCATTTTTTTTTAACTTGTCATGTACAGTGTTGCTACACGTGTAAAAACGGGATAGTAACATTCACTAACCCCTATGAGCGTGCGAGACGGAAAGATCAACACACTAATATATTTTATGTTCCGTCTGCTATGTATAATTGAATGTCTGTGATATAGACACATCATCAATAAATCCTTTTATTTTTAGATTTAACTCAGATCTAATGAGGTTCTTCTTATATGCAGTGCGAAATTGTGCAATATCAGGGTTGTCATTAAAACCTCCCCTCGCTCGCATCATACCGAAAAACATTTCGAGATGGTCTTGACTAATTTTATATAGCGGAAGGAACCTTAATTTTGCTTTGATGATAAGTTCATGAAACAAATTTGCAGCACTTTCTAGACATATAATAAATCCAATAAATCCCGTCTTTCAACCTGAATGTATAATCAATTTATTATCTGAAAATCGTAAATTAGACAAATACTCTTTACAAATTTTCGAGTGTTGCAAAGTGCGTTCAATATTAGCTGGACATAAAGCTTTTTTATATCCAGGTGCAAACATAGACCTGCTATTCAAAATATCAAAGGTATCATTAATTAAATTTATAAATTTTACCGTTGCTGAACACTGGCTGAATTCAGGTAAATTCAAATTATCTTTACAAAATTGGAGAGCATCAGCCACAGACCTACTTAAGAGTTGAACTGCAAGACGTACTTTCATTTTTTGGTTACCAAAAAAAATATGAGCCTGTTTTACTTTATTGGCCAAATGCAGGCCTTTTCTATCTTGTAATTTTAATAATTCTTCAAAATATTTAAAGTTAATCTCATCTCCATCTTTATCAATTAGTGTTGAATAATCTCCAAGGGTATTTCTAATGAGTTTAATCATATGACATGGATCGTAAAATACATGAATTTTATAATCTTGAAAAGTGAAAAATGTAGTTAAATTTTCGAATGTAAAATCACACTCTAAACGAGTAGCCATACTAATATTAGTTGCAGCCCCATCAAATGTGATACTGCATACAATTATATTAATACCGATAAACATTTCTAATGCCATGTTTAAAAAATTTGCACGCTGTTCACCATTCAGAGAATGTATAAAAAAATATGCTATGGGTAGTTTCCAATAGCCGTTAATCGCTGTTACAAAAAATACTAAGGCTTGAGTTGCTAATGGTAAACTGTCATCTGACACCCCAGTGCCAGTGTTAACATAGTCTTGGTATTTGTTTTGGGAACTATCCCACACTATGCCTTTACAGATAGCTATTTCATCTATACATAGATTCACGTATACAGGATGTTTGCTGTTTTGTTCTAACTTCTGCAAAGTTACAAAAGCTTCGGATGTAAACCCCGGTGCAGCATCAACTTTTTTATACCATCTGCTTAGAGTACCAGGATGCAGCAAGACTGTCTCGAAAGTTTCCCTAACAAAATTATAAGCTCTAGGGGAATAGAAGTTTAATTGCAAGGCAAACGATCTGAGTTCCGGTGAGTATTCTTTACTTAAAGATGATTTTTGAACTTTCTTTAAATATCTCACTAAAAAATCCTTATTATTGCCCGGGATATTATTCAAAATTTGTACATCATCATCATTTAATTTTTGTCGTAAATCAGCTATTACAGCGGAAAACTTGGCAACTTTTTTTTCAGTCGCCTGGTCTTGTCAGTAAGTGATTTAATTTTCTTATTTTTAGAAACAATCGTTCTTTTAAATTTTCTAACAAGTTTATCCTGCTGAAGGCCGCTTTGTGAAGAGGTTGAAGGTTTTCTGTCGATTTTATGTGCACCAAGGATAAAAAATGATTCATTTGTAGCTGTGGGTCTTCCGGATGAAGTAGATGGACAAAGGTCTAAAATCTCTTCTTCTGTATCTTTGGTAATACACTTTGCCTGTGATGTGGATGGCAGTGTCTCAATGTTATGTCCAGTTTGAGGTTTTAAAACACCAGTCACACTCCGCTTACTTGACGCTCGTTTAGAGAGTGAACTACTGGGTTCATTTTCTTTAGTCTGTAAAAATAAACCATTATTAGAAGAAGAAGAAGAAGACATTTATTGGAACATAACACAACACTATTACACAAGTTACAAAATAGCTGTATAAATAAGATAGAAAGGATAACGAATTAGTGCTGCATGATGAGATATACATACACATACATACATACACATATACATACATACACATATACATACATACACATATACATACATACACATACATGTCATAACACATATAACATTGTAAACTTAAATTAGAAAACACAGGACACAGCACAGAAACTTTACCAAAAAACAATACAAAAAATCGGGCTCCAAGAAACCCGTATCCAGGACCCTAATCCATTGATAAATAGCAATTAGAACAAAAAAATGAGTCAACGAATGACTGGTTAAAATTTACACCCATCTGTCATTCGTTCGCTCATTGAGACAGGAAAAAATCATATCATTTACTCTCAAGAAAATAAGTTGTACTTAAATATCAAGAAATGAAGAAAGAATCTAATCAATAACTCTGTAGTGTGTATTATGTACATTATAATGAAACATTATAAAAATTGACAAAACATAAAATTTGTGAACGAATTTTATTTTATTTCCCTATTTGGGCAACTGTATCTAATTCTAAAATTATTGTGGGTTCAAAGCGGCAAGCAGCCAACATTTAAGTTAAGGGGGTAGGGAGGGAGAGTTGGAGTATAGCCTTGGGGCACTATGCCGCCTGCCACATGCTAATTAAAAAATAAATAAATAAAACTATATTATATAGAATTTATTATGTCACCAAACGTTCTTACACAGATCACCATATAAAAATGATTCATGACCTAATTCAGTTGGCATGCGGTTTACAATAGATAATATACAAATTAACTTAAATGTTGACTGCTTGCTGCTTTGAACCAACAAACATTTTAGAATTAGATACGGTTGCCAAAAAGATTAAGTAGTTAATGTTTCATATTCCGTAGAAATTTTAAAATATTTACAGGTACAGCAAAACTTCTAGACTGCTAGTGTAGTTATAAATACTGATGATATAACAATACTAACAGACTGGTTTCGCTATTGAGGCAGTTTATTTACTTACTTCGCATGATTGTGGTAAAATTCCAAATAATGTTGGTACTGCACCAGGACGTAGACGTGTACGAAAAGGACTTTTGTCTATGAAATGAAATTGTCATTGAAATGTTCTTGAAAATGGTTGGAGCATAAAACAGATGATTTACTAGGTTTCCAATTTTTTAGCTTCATGTTTGAAACCCAAATGTCACATAATGTCTGGTCCGGAATCTAAAACAAATATTGGATTGTATCAAATCACATATCGATCATTATAGGAATATCCTAATGCAATAGTGTAGTATTCTTATTATCACAACTTGTAATCTATTACAAATAATACTTAGAACTATTTAATTGTTGTGAATCCACTCAGAGTACAGGAGATGAAGTCTAGCTCTTTCACTATAAGGTTTATTAAGCTAATTTATAAGGCTATAGCGCTGATTAATATTGAATCTGTCATACAGTTATAATCATTAACTATTATTAGTCTTATTTTATAGTTATTATCAATGACTATTAATGTAAGTTTTTAATTATTCAGTCAGGATTTTAAAAAAATATAGTAAATAAGTATTTAACTGTTGAATCACTCTTTTCCACACACATTTTATAGTTAGCATTTAATTTAATCTTGCACAATGAATATAAATAATGTACAAGTTCCTAAATACGTCCCTATAAAAATGACAAGTACATAACATGTCAAAGGAGTTCTCAATTATTATTTCTGTGACTGAATGTATAGAATACATGCCTCGTGATTGAAAGTTTGTTTCAATGCATGCTCTGTAATGACAAAGCTTTCGAATAAGTAGAATTAGAACATACAACAACGTCTAATCTCGTGATAATTTACACAATTCCTGGCTCGTTTCAGTAACCAACGATATTTACTTACCGATGAAAGGTTAATCCAGGTATATTTCCGTACGTCGTACTTTCACACAAATAGGCACTGCATTTCCCCATCTTAGATATGTTTCTTTAATAATAACCTGTACTTTAATAGTACAGATTTATTCACTTTACACAATAAATTCATCCGCAGCTGGGTAGCGTATCAAAATGGCGACCTTTCAAAATATAGCGTGCGTCATTTTTTTTTAACTTGTCATGTACAGTGTTGCTACACGTGTAAAAACGGGATAGTAACATTCACTAACCCCTATGAGCGTGCGAGACGGAAAGATCAACACACTAATATATTTTATGTTCCGTCTGCTATGTATAATTGAATGTCTGTGGATTTTACTTACACACTCGTTTCGTCGTCGTACATATTATCCAGAGCCGTAAAACAAACCCGCTAACAAACAAATAAAAAAAATATTGTTTTTGTCGGGGAATTATTTAGGTACAATAGTACAGAGAGGAAAAGCGCGGGAAACGTCGACCGTGGCGGGTGATTTTTCTTGATACAAATTTTTAATTTTCAATAACTTGTGTAAAAGATCGGTTTGTAGATATATTTGTGTAAAAAATAGTTCATTTTATTTTATATAATATATATTGTGTATATAATACCCATTATTGGTAAGTTTTAAATACTTTTTTATGTAAATAGCTTGGCCTGTGCTAGGCCAAGCAATGAACGAACCTCCAGATCCGGAGGACCCCGGTGGGGGCTCCGATCTTACAGTAGGATATAATGTTACTATTTCAAATCAATTTTCACAACTTCCAAAAGAAAATGAGTCCAGCATGGATACTGATGCATCTTCGCGTGGAGAACGGAAAAGAAGTCGCGTTACATGTAAAATGTGTAAACACTGCAACAAAAGAAGGAGAAAACACGACTCTTCGCGTCAGCATAGTGATTCTGACTGTATTTGCCATGATGTTTTACCCAGTCTCCCTTCTCTAGAACCAGAATCTGCTTTGGGAAAGGCCCCTGTAATCCCTCAACCTAACAAACAAACAGATTTACTGAACCTACCTAAAAATACAAATTCAAACCCATCAGATGTGTCACTATTAAATAATAATACACCTAAACTACAGTCTAATGCGATTCACACTAATATTCAGCCACAATCTTACACCCTGACTGGCAGATCTCGCTACGAACCGTATGATATTGAGCCATTCGTAGTACATGTCCAAAAAGTAGCATCAGACACTGAAATTCCTTCTCTCCATCCAGTACAGTTTGGTCACTTTGTGAAAAGAAATAATTTTAAGAATATATTGAATGGTAGTATGAAACGCATTGGTAGAAATAGGCTTTCAATGGCATTCTCTGACTACAAGGATGCCAATGAATTTATTGATAACTCTTGCTTGACCAGAAATAAATATAAGGCTTTCATTCCTACATTTAGTGTAACTCGAATGGGACTTGTGCGGGGTGTTCCTTCCGAATGGACACCAGAGGAGATATTAGAAAACGTAACTGTTCCTATTGGGTGTGGGAAAATAATTAAAGCAAGAAGATTAAACTATAAAGTACGTAACAGCAATCCACCTGAATGGAAGCCATCGCAAACTATTGTTCTGACATTTGATGGTCAAATTTTACCGAAGCGCATATTCATGTGCTATAATGCATTACCCGTAGAACTGTACTCATATCCTACCATCCAATGTTACAACTGCTGTCGTTTTGGCCATACAAAAACCAAATGTAACTCACGTCCTCGGTGTTATAAGTGTGGTCAAGGTCATGCTGGAGGTACATGCACAGTTGAGGAGGAGTCTGTAACATGTTGTTTATGTTCTGGGTTCCATCTCGCTACAAGTAGAACATGCCCAGAGTTTGAACGACAAACTAAAATTAAATCTTATATGGCCCAAAACTGTGTTTCATATGCAGAAGCAAATAAAGTGTTTGTACCAGTTTCTAAATCGTTTGCTGATACCATAAGGAATGCTTCAGCTCAGCTCCCTCAATCGCCTGTACCACCAGCTTCACCTATACCTACTACTCGTAGTAAAGTGCCATCATTCTCTAGGTCATATACGAAAACAGTCTTCACTAAACGCTCTGATCCCCCGAAAACAATACGAGACTACAGTCAAATTGAACATAAACAACTTGTCAGAGATTACGATGCTCCGCAGCCTACCAATGGTGTTGCATTAACTCGCGGTGTAAATCATAATGAAACATTGTTTTCAATCTCGGATATTATCCAACTTCTAACTGAAATAAACTCCTTATCTAACAATAGTACCGAACAACGCTGCCCACTTATTGATACTCTAACTCAGTTAAAATCCACTTATGGATCGCGAGCATCGCGACCAAATTATCCAGTGGAATTGCAGAAGCGTAATCTGCAATAAAAATGATCTATTTCATCTTGTAAATAAATTAAAACCTTTTTTATTCACTTTATCAGAGACTTGGCTTAAGCCGAGCTCTGCTTTCAAAATTCCAGGTTATGTCATTCTACGACAGGACAGACTTGACGGCTATGGCGGTGTTGCCATAGTAATCAAGAATTCTGTTCCATATTCTTCATTTCCACTTCCCACCTTTAGCGACGATATTTCAATTATCGCCGCTATTGTAAATAATGTTTGTATAGTTTCAATTTATTTTTCTCGTCCCAATGTAAATATTTTTTCACAATTGAACAATCTATTTTCTATTCTTCCGAGACCGTTCCTGGTATTAGGTGATTTTAACTGTCAACACCAATCCTGGGGAAGCACCATCTCGAATTATTATGGTGAACAACTGTTAGAAATCATTGATTCTCATAATATTTGCATCTTAAACACCGGCTTACCTACTCGACATACTGGACCGAACGAAGGGTTTAGTGCCCCTGATTTATCCTTATGTTCACCTGACTTAGCTTCATCTCTACACTGGCAGCCACTTTCATCTTCATATGGCAGTGACCACTTCCCTATTGTAATAACTTTTCCTTTTGCTAAACATGTTAAGCATACTAGATCGCCGCGATTTAAATACCGACTAAATAAAGCAGATTGGAAATTATATAGTCGAAGAGTAAAGCAGAAAGTATCTGCTCTTCCTCAAGGAAGTGACCAGATTTCGGCCGATATGTTAGGTCAAGTTCTAATCGAAGCAGCGGATGAGACCTTATGTATTAAGTCAGGGCCTATGTCTCACATCCCATCCCCCCCTTGGTGGGACCACGACTGTACAATTGCAATTAGAGCAAGAAAAGATGCAGAAATAAAATATTGCAAAGAAATGACAGCAGAAAATTTTGAATCTTATTTAGAAGCAGTTCGTAGTAGTAAAAAGCTATTTAAGAAGAAGAAATATGAAGGTTGGCAGTCTTTCTGTGCAACCATTAACCCAGACGTTAGTTCGTCAGTGGTCTGGCGTAATATACGCAGATTTAGATCTGCATACGTTAACTCCACTTCGAAACTACCGCTATCTTTAGCTGGCCCGTTTATGGACCGACTTGCTCCTTCTTCCGCTCCTGAACAAGAGTTTACTCCAATTTCTATCCCTCATTATATTGCCGATAATCTTTCTGGACTAAACTCTCCTTTTTCTTTAATTGAGCTTAAAGGAGTACTCAATCGCGTAAAAGATACTACACCTGGTGATGACGGAATTTTCTACTCTTTTGTTAAGAATCTAGATGACTCGGTACTTGTAAAATATCTTAGTATTATAAATTCCATTATGATAACTGGGAGAATGCCCTCCTCATGGAAAACACAGATTGTTATTCCAATCTTAAAACCTAATAAAGCGCCAGACGATCCCTCTTCTTACCGTCCAATAGTGCTCTCATCAGTTTTGTTAAAAGTGGCTGAACATTTAGTCAAAATCCGTCTTGAATGGTTTATAGAAAACTGTAAACTCTTAGCTGATTCACAATTGGGTTTCAGAAGAAGTAAGGGCACTATAGACAGCTTAGGAATCTTTATTACAGATATAAGGTTAGCATTCTCAAATAATGAATCTGTCATTGCCACATTCCTAGATATTACAGCAGCCTATGACAATGTTCTTATATCTGTTTTGAAGAAGAAACTTGATAAGTTAAATGTTCCCATAATTTTGTCAAATTTTATTATAAATACACTTAATGAGAGGTATATCAAACTAACTGTTGATGATTCTACACTATCTAGAACAGTATGGCGAGGGCTACCCCAAGGATCTGTACTCAGCCCATTACTTTATAACATTTATACTTTTGATTTGGAATTGTGTTTGGAAGGAACAGCTAATGTATTACAGTATGCTGATGATCTTTTAATATATAAATCCGGATCGTCTGTTGAAACCAACTGTAATTCATTGACTCATTCTCTTTCAAGTTTTAAATCGTGGCTAGACTCTAATGGTCTGGAATTATCTGTATCAAAAAGCAAGGCAGTATTATTTTCCAGAATGCGCCGACCTCCTCCGTTTACTGTTAAATTTGATAATATTACGATTCCTTCTGCCGATTCTGCCAAGTTCTTGGGGGTAATTCTTGACGCTAAACTTACTGGCCTAACTCATTGTGAATATGTAGCTGCAAGATGTGAACGAAATTTAAATATTCTCAGATGCCTCTCGGGTGTCTGGTGGGGAGCTCATCCCGTCTCCTTAAAGCTGGTTTACAATGCGTTAATTAGAAGTATTTTAGATTACGGAACTTTTTTGCTTGAACCAGGCTCTATTTCAGCTTTCAGAAAGTTGGACATGATTCAGTCAAAGGCCATGAGAATAATATTAGGCGCCATGAAGTCGAGCCCCATTGATTGCATGAGAGTGGAATCTGTGGAGCCTCCATTGAATCTTAGACGACAATTTTTATCAGACAAATTTCTATTCCGATGTGCTGAACGGTATAACAACCCACTTATTTCAAAACTGTCAAGTCTTTCTGACAAAATTGTTTCTTCCAACTATTGGAAAAACAAACGCCCTCCCTGTCTGGTGAAAAGCTTCAATATATTCAACTCTCTTCAGAACCCTGTTCACTTGTTAAAATCCAACCCTTTATTTCTGACTAGCTATGATGCCCTCATCCTTCTGCCTGACATACATACTAGCATAAATATTGTTAAATCGGATGTCAATCAAGAGCTTACTTTCAATTATGTTGTAGACGAGAAGTGGCCGGAATGGCATCGTATATTTACTGATGCCTCAAAACGCTCTGAATCTAGTTGTGTGGGTGTTGGAGTGTATCATTCCCAATATAACATAGTCCAAAAAATTCGACTTCCTCCTGAATCTTCCGTATTTACGGGAGAATGTTTTGGATTATTAAAAGCATTGGAATATATTTTAATATGTAAACTCAGAAAGACGGTCATTTTCTCAGATTCAATGAGCGCACTCCAATCACTAGCTCGGTTTCCATTCGGGTCACACTATACGTTTCCAATAATTTTTGAAATTAGGAAACTACTCCTAAAATGCACATCGAATAATTATTCTGTCTCCTTTGCATGGGTCCCCGGTCATTGTGGCATAACTGGTAACGAAAAAGCAGACAGAATTGCTAATGAAGCGGTAGAGTGTGGTGATCTCTACCCATATATGAACTATGTTCATGATTTAGCTTCTCTACCTAAGACTTATCTGATGGTATCTTGGAATAATATCTGGACAGCAAACGACAAGAAAGGTAGACATTATCGTGCCATTCAACCATCAATTCCCGTTAAACCTTGGTTTTGGAAGTTGAGACTGGGTAAAAAAGCAACATCAATTTTAATTCGTATGCGACTGGGTCATGTTTGTACTCCGTCTCACCTAGCAAAGCTCAATATTGTGGACAGCTCTGTGTGTGAATGCGGTGAACTTGAAGGAGATATGAACCATATGATTTTTGCTTGTTCCCTTCATAACCGTTCATCTCTCCTGGCAGGTTTACTATCTCTCCGAATTCCTTTTCCGTCATCAGTTCCTTGTCTACTTTCCACATTTGATCCCGCTCTTTATCGTATTTTAGCAGAATTTATCCTATCCAATAATATTAAATTGTGAACTTTAGTTTCCTGTATATATTGCTATATCTCCAAACGTCCTGCATATATGTTTAAATTTTATTAATATTATTTTATCATTTCTATTTTTAAAATTTCCATTGTAATATTTACATTCCATTGTAATTTCCATATAATATAATAATTACCGCCATCGTTCTTTAAAACCGATCTTTTCCTTTACCAAATTCCGTTCCTTCGTCCTTTTACAAATAATCCCGTTTCCCCGTTTTTAAATTTCGACATACGGGCCAAAAAGCACAAGCCGTGCAAGGCCAAATATATGAAAAAAAAAAAAAAAAAAAAAAAAAAAAAAAATAGTACATAGATCCTTTTTTTGTTTTGCATTTCTTTCATTCGTTTGTTTGTATTAAAAACGATTCCGTTTTTATAAGCATCGCATTTGTACATAATGGCGTTCGCTAGTGAGTGATGTATTTGTGTGATAATAATAATTCTTTATCGTGGTACATAGGTATGTAATTGTTGATATTGATAGCTCACAATTTATGACCGACTAAGTATATCCTGCCGCTAGGCTTACAAACAATAGAAATATTAGTCTCTCAAATCTCAAACATGCGAGATGTATTTTAAATTATATACCTAATAGATTAATTGGATCCTATTAAGCAGAATAGATCCAACCGACAAACTATGCGACATTGAGAGTTATACATAGCGAGAAATTTCAAAACGAATTTTATATATCCAATAGATTCTAGCAGTATGAAATGAAAAAAAATCTAAACATTCACAGTATTATCAGTCAGTTTCACATAAGTCGTTGAGACCAGCCTATTAAGTATTCAAAATACTTGTGCTAGGTAGGGTTGCCATCCATACTGTTAAAAACAGTATTATGTGTTGTTAAAAACAGTATTATACTGTTTTCTATGCTTTAATACTGTTGAAAAAAACTTCATTTGACCATAGCACTGTTTATTGTACTGCTCCGCATGCACTGGGCCTTAGTATACTGTTTGTTTTACTACGCAGCTTTTAATATACTGTTTTCCTTGTAAAAAAAGTTGGCAACCCTAGTGCCAGGACGTCTCGCTGTTCCATAACTCATTAACATAATCATGATCTTACTGTGTCTCGAAAAGATATAGACATTAAAACTTATACAGTGTAATATTTTTATTCCTATTAATTCCTAGAGGGTCGCAGCCCATGGTGGGTACTGCGTTGGTAACAGCGCTAGAATCCGCGGTATGTGAAAGGTTAAACTATAAATAGCTTTAAAAGTAACAATATACTAGTTGGATCTATTATGCATAACAGGGTATTGAGTAATTTCATGTTAAAAATGTAATAAAAATATAAATGTACGATGTCACTAAATATTTTATCATTGATCTGTCAAAATTATTTTTATTGAAGCGAGCAACGCTTATATACGCCGAAAAGTCACTATTGGAAATGAAAAGGCTCCAAAACCACTGAACCGATTTTGATAAAACTTGTACTTGTCGCAATTAAAAACCTCGACATGCTTGAGGTTTGTGACGAAAAAAAATGAGATTGATCATGTCCTTGAGTAATCATCATCAACCATTATGCCTGTCAAGGACACCTATACAAAATGAGACATGTTGATAGCCCACAGTGCAGAACATGCAAAGGGTCTAACGAGTCCATGAAACACTTGATGTGTCAATGTGATGCCCTAGCCGGCAAACGAATGGAAATCCTAGGAAAGGCATACCCGGATCTGGAGGACTAGAGGCTCTTCCCAATAAGCGGCATACTGAAGTACATGGAACATGTCTCCAGACAATCAGGGGAGAGTGACTAAAGGATTAGGGAGAGCACAAAAGATCTATGAGGGTCGACGTGTCACTGTTGCTGCAGCACTGGCCCCACTCTAAGATAAGATAAGATAATGAACATCAAATACACTTTTCGTTGAAATTGATGAAAAACATACATAAAGAATATACTCAGAGATGCTACTTTATCGACTCAAACTCGATTTCAGCCCTGTGGGCTAGAATCCGGCCTAGTTTATCTCCAATGTATAATTTATATCTTTACATAAC
The DNA here is from genome assembly GCA_937001555.2 of Hypsopygia costalis. Classification (NCBI taxonomy): domain Eukaryota; kingdom Metazoa; phylum Arthropoda; class Insecta; order Lepidoptera; family Pyralidae; genus Hypsopygia; species Hypsopygia costalis. The sequence goes on from OW443355.2 coordinate 7,429,167, forward strand.
TAGATTTCTTTATTAGATAAACTAACTTATATATAAACTATATATAACTTTATAATCCTCAAATACTTACAACATAAAAGAAATTAAAGTTAGATATGTATTAATTAAACAGTGCAAAATAGTATTTTTTTAAGTAAAAAAAAAATACCTAAACAACTAAATTAAGTCATCTGTCAATTAATAATCTAATGTCAAAAATCTTTATCCTTTAAATTCCTAAAAATCATTATCAACAGCATAGTAGACCCTATCAATTAAGTTGTTTTCAATCGTTTTTGACGTGACAACGTCTTATAAATTGGTTAGCCGGGTGACACTTCAAGAAACTGGCTCACGTTATGCGCTTACAATGAGAGCGAGTGAAAGGCGCGTGCCTTTCACTCGCTCTCATTGTAAGAGCGTCCCTTCTAAGAGCGAGAGAGACAGACATAAAAAGTGAAAGGCATGCGTCCCTTCCACTCGAAAACATTTTACCACTCAAAGTCGTTGTCACGTAAAACTTTCGCCCGTATACCGACTTTACAGGCAACCAATTTTTTACACACATTATTGTAATTTGGTTCTGGTGTTAGGGCGAGGAGGCAGACCAAGGCATAAGTAACCTAGACACATGCCTAGGACCCCTAATTTTTAAGGCCTAAAATTAGGTTTTCAATTTTAATTTTTGAAGTAAGAACTTTTTTAGTGGGGGCGGAATTACAATGTTGCCTAGGGCCGGCTTTAACCTTAGTCCACCACTGCAAAGAGGGCAAAGCTGTGGTTAATAATCACACGTCTTTATTCACTGTGTCTTAAGCTTACATATGACATATATACCACATGGTATATGATATGACCGTGTGGTTTCCGGCAGACTAGAATAGAATCACTCCGTCTCTTCCCGAGGATGTCGTACAAGGCGACTAAGGGAAACACATTATCAAACATCGATCAGGCCTCCCCAACCTGTCTGGCCAGCGTGGGGAGTGTAGGCCAAAACCTTCTGTCTTTTGGACGGACGAGAGAGGGTCGTGCTCCTGTAGTGGAGAATAAAATGACCTGATGATGACATGGTTATAAATAAATACAGGCATTTGGAACACATTCTTATTAAGAAGCGTGTGAGATTGGCCCAGACATAGCTCCATATTGAATTCCTCAAACTACACGCTTGCATATGTGAAGATAACATAAACAGGTTCAAATTAGTTTATGCAAGGATCGCTACTTCATATATATACTTATGTTGCAGTCAATGTAATAAATTGTCAATTATTAATAATGAAGCTTACTTGTCACCACATCATTCATCATCTAGGCGAAGCTCGTATTTCCGGTGACAGGACACAAGGAAACCCTAACCTAACCAAAAAACAACACAAAGGATGACGGGCAAAAATGTATAGGACGCGTACCCACCGACCAATAACGACCAGACGTATGTCGTTAGAAAGCTCTTTTCATGACTATCATTTTCTGGGGGCTAGTCTCAATTCGTTGTGGGGAAAATGTTATAGTTACTTAAATGATATCTATTAAAATAAAAGTTGTTAATTTTAGATATCTAAAAAAACAGACATGAATAATAACCAGTGATCGGCGTTGGTAGTGCCATTACGCGGGATTTGTGACCGTTGTTTTAATATGGATATGCCTCCCAAGTCCCGGAAAATTCATTAAACAATTTTATTTAACTTTGAGTTATATTAGTACTATTTGTACTTTACATACCTATTTATATGCTTTACCATGCCATTATTTAAATTAACTAAAGTTTTATTTTATTGTTTTCTTAACTGTTCGTCTGGAGAATTTCTTTTTCTAATTTCTACATAATCGAATTTTCACGTATTACACACTTAACGATACAGCGACAACTGGAAAAATATAATGCACTACTAAACTAGACTAAACGTAATCCCGGAATCCCGTGGTCATATCCATATTAACATCAACATTCAAGTCCATTGACCCCAAATGGCACTATTAACGCCGATCCCTGATAATAACTAATTTATTACATTAACCATAACATATAAGTACATACATATACAGAAAAGTGAACAATTTAATATGATTTAAAATAAGGTTCACAGGAACTAGTCTTACACAATTATTATACTTATCACTCTTATACATCGTTTTTGCGCCTTGAACACCTTATACGTTGGTATAATTTCCCCAGAAAATTAACTACATAGCGCAGAATAGATGCAATATATCCATTATAATAGAGCAAGTTCCCAGGGCCGCCAGACGTCACTTATTTTCTGATGGAAAAAGACTATAGTCTTACCTTAATAATTATACAACAGACTTGTGGAATAGACCTAACCCCGCTGCCACACTATGCTCCTCGCGCTGCCGCGATGTTTCCCTCTCTGCCCACACACTGCTCTACTCGCGCAATTATTCGCGACGCTCCGCACTTGGACATTTGCCTTTGCTATACAATGGACGTTGAAGCTGTGGCTGCGTGCGCGATATGCATTTTTATTATAGCGAAACGAAGCTTTTTTTTATGGACTAACGGTCTGAAAAATGCCATCAAACATTTCTTTTTTGCTACCAGCTCTTTTAGGGAAATGTTCATGACAGACATGATTAAAAAAAAAAATATTTAAAAAATATGACGCGTGTTACGCGCCCGAGCGCTCGATGCGGAATGCGTCCGAGGCGATTGTATGGCCGGCCACTCGCGCTAACTCCTTTGACTCGCGCCCAAAAAACCGACAAAACAGGGAATGATGGGCAAGACGAAGAGCAAGACGAGCGGCATGACGAGTAACGTGGCCACACTACGTTCCTGCCTACTTCCCTCGCTACTTCCCTCGCCACTCGACGAGTGTATGGCAGGGCTAAACCACTTTTAAAATAAACCAGCCAAGTGCGAGTCAGACTCGCGAATGAAGGGTTCCGTACCATTATCTACAAAAACGGCACAAAAAAAAACACGTTTGTTGTATGGGAGCCCTTCTTAAATATTTGTTTTATTTTAATTTAATTATTTATTTTTAAAGTGAATATATAACTAAATATGATGTGAGTATTTCAAGCGTCCACTTATTGCCGTTATCAATTGCGAGCAAAAACGAGCAAAAAAATCACGTTTGTTGTATGGGAGCCCCCTTAAATATTTAGTTTATTCTGGTTTATAATATTTGTTGTTATAGCGGCAACAGAAATACATCATCTGTGAAAATTTCAACTGTCTAACTATCACGATTCATAAGATACAGCCTGGTGACAGACGGACGGACGGACAGACAGCGGAGCCTTAGTAATATGGTTCCTTGTTACCCTCCGGGTACGGAACCCTTATGACGGAACGTGTTATTATGACGTGACGTGACGTCACGTCATAATAACACGTTCGGGTAATAATAACCGTGACGTCCACCCACAAGGTGGACAGACGACCTCATTAGGACCGTAGGATCGCGCTGGATGCAAGCCGCTTCCAACCGGTCTTATTAGAGATCTAGAGGGGAGGCCTATGTCCAGCAGTGGACTTTCAATGGCTGAGATGATGATGATGATGAACGTGTTATATTTAATTTGAAAGTGAATAAAATTATTTTATCTAATCTCATGCTGAAATTTACACATTAAAAAACTAAACACAGTATCTTAATGACAGTCTTTACGCACAAGCTATCAAAATAAATTTAAAAAGTAATTTTTCGATACAGCTTTATGGACAACTGTATCGCCCTGGATACATTGCAACTTTGCGAAATTTTTCTACATAATCTGTGAACGCGGCGCCGCGCGGCGCGTCGCGCATGCGCACTACGCATACTCGATCTGCAATGGATTTTTAAGTAAGATTATAGCTGTTAAATTAACTTCATGGTTGTATTTAAAATATTATTATCATATACTTCATGAGATTAGATAAAGTAGTGTATGAAACTGCACATAATTAGGTATTAATATACTCGTGTGGTCTATTATAACATTCGCCTTCGGCTCATGTTATAAACTCACGCTCGTATTTTAATAACCCTTATTATGCAACAGTTTCATAAACTAATATTAAACAATTTTACTCACTTTCAGCTTGTAAATTTATATATAAGGTAGAGGGGATGATGAGAGTATAAGTGGGGTATATTTTGGTAACTTCCTCCGTTGACATTATTGTAATTATTTTAATTGTCATTTTTCTTTTTTTTTTTTTTTTTTTTTTTTTTATTAATTTAATTGAGTTAAATTGAATATAATAAAATAAAATGAAATTGAATTAGATTAGACTTAATTAAATTGACTTGACTTGAATTAAATTAAATTAAATTGACTCGAATTGAATTAAATTAAACTGTATTAAATTAAATTAAATTGTGTTAAATTGATCAAATTAAATTAAAATTAAATTAACTTCAATGTACTAACGTAGATTATAAGGTTCCAATGTTACTAACCTATTATGGACTACTTTATTGGTCTGAAATAAATTTTATTTTATTTTATTTATTTTAATTATTTAATTTGACATTATTGTATGACGACGAAATGTTTGCACATCGATAGAACGATAAAACATGCACGCTCGCGACCTAAAATGTACCTACCATGTTTTATGCAAATAAATATATTATTTATTCTATTCTATTGTACTCATGGACCACTTCAGCGGGGCTAGCTAAATGGTAGTTTGCAAAGTAGAAAAGCGTAGCCATCGGTAATTTGAACTGTGGAGCGCATACTAAAATGGTCGATTTGACAAATGTCACGTGATCTATTTAACACTTAAGTACCAGTTCTTTATCATAAGTTAGCGTTCGTTATGAGACGAATTACACTTAGCTAGGGGTCTTGTTGTAGTGGACAATAGGTTAAGAAACGCTGGTCTATATGACTCAATATATGAATAACATTTGTTTACAGACAAAACTTTTAAGAAATGAAGAATACTGAGTCATACGAAATTACATTGGAGCCTATTGAATTACAAACCATATTCAATAGAAGAGAACATGATACTGCAATCAAACCTCTTTGGAGAGGTCCACGTGATGAAGATTGTTACAAATTTGAAGTGACAGTTCAGGCAACCTCAGAATATGGTGAGTTGGACCATGGCATTAACAGAATTGGTAATATTATGAAATTATTGTTAATATTATTAACCGACGAGCTCGGTGGCGTAGCGGTCAATAACGCTGCTTCGACACCAACGCTCGTGGGTTCGATTCCCACATAGGAGAAACATTTGTGTGCATGAACATGTCTGTTTGTCTTAGTCTGGGTGTTTTCTATGTACGTATGTTTATATTTACGTATGTTTATCAGTTGTCTAGTACCCATAACACAAGCTTCGCTTACTTTGGGACTAGATGGCGCTGTGTAATTTGTCTGACAATATTTATTTATTTATTATAAATGAACCTTGTTATGCATAATAAATCTAACCAACATTTTGTTACTTTTAAGTTAGAGTGTTTGAAAATATTTAAATTCAGCTTATGCAATATTTGTTCAGCATTACACCCCTAAGATGGAAAAGAAGCGTATAACCCGCCTGTGTCAAATTTACAGGCAATTTGATCTACACTACTTTGCATGCTTCCGCCATCAATTAGTTCATGCAAACTATTGCCGGCCGGCGCCCACAAGTACCGTTAGTAGTTGCATGGAACTGCCGTGGCTGCTTTGGTCGTCTATGCTCCGGCTGATGTAGTCGTCTCGGCGAATCTCCATACACGAATACAAATCGCCTGAGGATGCCTCGCACAGAGGCGAAACGCGAGTCGCAGAGACGACCACGGCAGTCGGGGCGGCTGCATTCGCAACTTTCTTCTGTTTCAGATGTTAGAGTTTCGCCGAGACGACCACAGCAGCTGGAGCAGAGACGACCAAAGCAGCCAGGGCAATCGCATGCAACTACTAACGTTAGTTAGTGGGTGGGTGCCAGCCGACACACGGTGGCGGTGGCGGAAACATGCATAGTAGTGTAGATCAAATTGCCTGTAATTTTTTTTCGCTCATAATATTGTTTTTGAATTACAGATTATCCTACTGTAACCTGTCATATTTGTAATGTCAAAGTTCCTACAAAATATATTAAAGAACATAAAAACAGTGAAAAACATAAAGTTTGTATGAATATAGCTAAAATAGCACTCCAGAGAGCCAAAGATAAAATGTTAACAAATACCCCTGCATCCAGAGGAACTATGGCTGGGTATTTTTGTGAGCCGTGCTCGACGATTGTCAATAATGCACACCATGAGATCTCAGAAATTCACAAATCATCCATGCGATATGACAAATTGCTCAAAGACTTGCTAGATGTTTATTTAGATAGACGTAATATTAACAATACAGATTTAAAATACCTAACTCAGTCTAATCATAAAGATGTAGATAACAGGCAGATAGTAATAGAAGATACAGAAAATATGAAGAAGATGATTTACACACCTAATTATAAAAATAAAGATTTTGACAATAACAGAAAGACAAAGGAATATACTGATCAAACAGAAGACCTAGTGAAGAAAGGAACTTATGTACAATCTAAAAAACTCAAGACAGACTTCAATGTAGCATTATTTGATGAAACTTCAGAAACTAGTTCCAAAAATGTTTCTCAGAATAACCCCAACGAAGAATTATTTAACAAAGCTTCTCAAATTAAGCAAGATAAGTTACCAAGACAAGGAAGTAAAGCGAAATATGATGCCTACTTATATAGTAAGTGCAATAAAGATTACGAAAATACCATAACAAATAATGAATATACTAATAAAAAAGAAAATAAAAAAATAAAAGGATATACTCATAAAGCAGAAGATTTCGCAAAGAAAGGAGTTTATGTAAAATCTAAAAAACATAAAACAAACTTCAATGATGCATTAGTTTATGAAGCTTCACAAACTAGTTTCAAGATTGTTTCGCAAAACAAGTCCAATGAAGAATTGATATACAAAGCTTCTAAATTTAACCAAGATAAGCGCAGTAATGTTGTCAAAAATAGCAAAATAAGTGACAAATGTACTAATAAAACAGAAAATCGTTTCACAAACTTAACTGCTCATGTAGACCCTAAAAAACACAAAAGTAACTTCAGTGAAGCATTATTTTATGAAACTTCGCAAACCAGTTTCAAGATTCTATCGCAAAACAATTTCAATGAAGAATTGTTTTACAAAGCTTCTAAATATAAGCAAGATAACTTACCAAGAGAAGAAAATAAAACTGTGTATGATGCACATTTGTATAATAACCGGAGTGATGTTGTCAAAAATAGCAAAATAAGTGAGAAATGTACTAATAAAACAGCTTGCATGCTTATATAGAACCTAAAAACCACAGAAGGAACTTTAATTATGTATTATTTTATAAAACTTCGCAAAATAGGCAACATGCCTTACGAAGGCATAAAACTAAAACGCTTAGCGACCAACATAGATGTAATGAGTGGTATGAAGATTACGAAAATAACAAAGAAATAAATAAACATGCTAATAAAACAACAAATCTGGCAAAGAAAGTAGTCGCTCAAATTAGGCAAGATGACTTTAGAGAACATTCAAGTAAAAATTTTTTTGATGAATTTATTTGTAACTTGTGCGGATTGTTATGGTCAAGTAGCATGATAAAAGATCGTAATACAGGTAAGATAAAAAATTCTAAATATAAATATTATATTTGCAGTAATAAGAGGTGTCGAACGATCAGACAAATCTTTTATGACGATATATTGTATCCTGAACGTGGTATTAAAACTTATTGTATTGTCTGCGATCTATATATAGACACATATTATTTCCAAAATCACATTGCCAGTAATAACCATGAAGAAATGGCAACAATTAATGAGAGAATGAATAAACTAGCTCGTACTAAACCTGAGTCGAAACAAAAAACAGTAATCTCTGATCGAACCGAAAAATTCATGTCTGTATCGAATGAGGTAGTGGAAGATTTACTTTGGGCTCAAATGATTTCTAAATACACCGTACAAGTTATATGTAAAGTATGTAATACGGCAATTCTTAAAACTACAAAGAATGTACAGCTTCACATCGAAGGAAAAATCCATCAAAATAATTTAAACATTCTATTAATGTGTGAAATGGAAGGCAGTGATCAGAGTCAAAGAAGTATGATAGCTACAGCCAACGATGTAATAGACGACTTACTTTGGGCCCAAATGGAAATTTCCAGAGGCCACAAGGCAGTGAGATGTAAAGTATGTGACATTGTAGTTGTTAAGGCTTTAAAGAATGTACAGAATCACATCAAAGGTAAAGATCATCAAAGAAATTTGAACTTTCTACTATTAAATAATACTATAGGAAGTGCTGGATTACCCTTAATTTTTAGGCAAAGTAATACTGTTAACAAACATGAATTTGTGAAATGTTTGATCTGCAATGTCTCAGTTACAAACATATTGAAAAATATCGAAGATCATGTCAGAGGGATTATTCATCAGAATTATCTTGAAATGAGTTTAATTCCAATTAATGTGGAGTTGTTATATGGTGACGCACAAGTAACTAGTAGAGACAATAGATCTAGAATGCTAGTTAAAATGAATTCAACTTATCATACTACAGGTCCTAATAAAGCTAGATCAATTCCAATTGAAGACTTAATCATTAAGACAAATAAAAAGGAAAAACTGCGTCCTCTAGCCAATTTTAAAAAAGACCGTCGTCTAGTAAACGCAAAAGCTGAAACAAATCAAATACACAAACATAATACAGAAATAATAGTTACAAAACAATTTACAAAGAAAGATAATATAATAAAAAAATTGCGTCCATTAGTAAATTTTAAGCAATATGACCAATCAGCACAAGCTGAGACAAGTCAAGTAAACAGACATAGTTATGCAGAGATAACGGCTCGAAAACCACAATTTCCAAATGAAATAAAAAAAATATGTACTATAGTCTATTCTGTTGAAGATGGTCAATCAGTAATTGTGCAAGCTAAAACAAAAGTAAAGCGACATAATGTTACGGAAACAACTACTCCAATACCACAATGTCCAAAGAAAAATACTCAAATTAAAGAACTGTGTACTGTAAGCAATTTTAAAGAAGATGGCCGCTCAATTAATACACAAGCTGAGGCAAGCCAAATAAAGAGACATCAATATACAAAAACAAAGGCGCCAGTACTACAAATTTCAAATAAAAATGCAAAAGTTAGAATACTGCGTCCTATAGTTAATTTTAAAGATTGCCGTTCTGTCAATGCACAAGCTGAGACAAGTCAAATGAAGCCAATGCAACAGTGTCCAAAGAAAGATGATAAAGTTAGAAAGCTGCCTCCTGTAGTAAATTTTAAAGAAGATGGCCATTCTACACAAGCTGAGAGAAGCCAAGTGAACAGACGTAACAACACAGAATCAATGGCTCGAAACCCACAATTTCAAAAGAGAAGTAATACTAATTCACCACAAAAAACAAATAAAATAATTCCTAAAAACGTTGAAAAGAAGCGACATCTAATAAAAATAACCGCAGATTTGACACAATATCATTGTATGGTCTGCAAGCTTGATCTTCCTTTGTCAAGTTATCACGTGGATAACCACTTGATAGGAACTGGACATGATATAAATTATAGATTGCTGTTATCTTCAAATAGTTTAGAAGAGCAAAGCGATGAACGACTCCACTGTAGAATTTGTAACATTCGTGTTGATAGAAAATCTGTTTTTGGTCACATACAACATATAGTGCATCAGAACAAGATAAAGCAAAGTTCCCCCTCCTTTCCTAAATGCTAAAAATAATAATAAAAAATAAAAATGTTTATTTTCGGATAACTAAAAGATCCATTTTGTTATAAACTTATATCTAGTTGTGTTAGTAGGTACTTATATTCTACCAGCGATAAATTAATTTTAATTAAATGGCCAACTAACGGACAGTCCCCGCTGTGGGCTATCGCTCTCAGAACACTGTTACTGCTGCCTCGTATGCGGCGAAGTAGTGATGCCGCTTTTTTGCGAATAATGTCACCAACCAAAGCTCCACCACTGCATGTGCAAACATAGCTGAGGCGCTACAAAAACGTGGCAGCTTTAACAGTGCTCTGAAGGCGTTATTACACTGGATCCGCAAGGCGCTGTACGATTTCTTTGTGTAGCTTGCCCACAGATTATTCGAGTCGAGTGATGTGCAGTATGCTTTGAACAGACTTATTTTTACTGCATTCGAGCATCGCGCACATCTGCGCGCCAGCATGTTCGCTCTAATCGACAGCGCCCTGCGTTCCCTCTCAACATCTTTTAGGTCCTCGGTTACAAAGTGCCCAAGATATTTAAATTGTTTCACTCTTTTTAGAGGCTTGTCATAAAGTTTTATTGGAGGTATGACTTTCGGACACTTTTAACCAGCCTTGAAGACCATGTACTCACTCTTGGTCACATTGTATAGGAGACCATGTAAACCTGCATCGGACTCGCAGACTTTAAGGAGTCTTCTGAGCGCGCTTACCGACGGAGCCAGCAGCACCACGTCATCCGCGTAACTGATGTTATTGACGCACACATTACCAATATGACAGCCGACACGCATGCTGCTGAGTCCCTCGATCAGCTCATTTATATACCGCCTGCCTGCCTTATTCCGTACTCCATCCTCTAAGGCTAAAGATGTGTCTCTTGTCTGTTTCAGTTTTGTGCACTTATAACATCCCCAGTAATTGAATTGAATATGTTACATAATTGTATCGTACTTCGAAAACACCTTCGTTTGTCTTATGAAGGCTAAAGGTTCTCTCTATGTCTATTTTTGTATTAGACGATTCTCATATTGAGGTCCAAAGATAAAAAGAGGGTAAAGGTCCTCTCTATATGCAGGGTGTATTAGAGTTTAAAGACTGGTCAAATTCAATTACAATAAAAAACTAAAAAAATAATCAACCATAAACGCGGAATGGCTATCGAAAGATTTCTTATTTATCTCCGAGATTCAAGTTTACTATGTAGGTAGGAGACACGTGAACTTGTCGCGCATGCGCCCTCTGCGTGTTTTCCGTTGACTTTCAACGATTGTCAACATTAAAGTATACGCTAAAATGACAGATACCACAAAAATTAAATTGATTTTGATGTTTTTAAGGTATAGTTCTTTTTATTGTTTCACTTTTTATTGTTATACTATGTATATCTTCGGTCCTCAATATTGAGGATCGAGATATTGTACTAAATTTTCTTTGTTGAGGATTGATTAAAAAAGTAGCCAACTTTAAGTAGTAAATAACAATTCAAAACCCCTACAAAATGTCGCTAGACAAAGTATATGTATAATTGTAGTAGTTATTGACAGATTGAAGTGTCCAGGGTGAGAATTTTATTTTAATATTTTTAGAGTACTTTAGTTAGTGACCGTCCAGGATAAAAAATAAATAAAATATAATATAAAATATTTCTTGACAATTTACACAACGCCATCTAGTCCCAAATTAAGCGGAAAGCTTGTACTATGGGTACTAGATAACTGATATTATACTTAAATACATTTTTTTTTTAAAACATACATATAATACGTAGAAAATACCCAGACCACGACAAACAGACATGTTCATGCACACAAATATTTGTCTTGTGCGGGAATCGAACCCGTGACCTCGGAGTCAAAGTAGGCATTGCTAACCATTCGCCCACCGAGCTTCTTTTAATAATAACACATTTAGTTTTTATTCTTCGATCATCAAACTCAAAAATAATTGACCAATAACTTTTGGCGCTTTGTTCTTGATTTACTCAGTTGCTACTGTATCGCCACCCTAATTTAACGCATTTTGACGGGCACTTCATACACAAAATGGTATTCCTTGCCTCTGCTTTCCATAGTCTATCTACTGATTTGGAGAGTGTGTTTGCAATCAAACCGTGGACCGTGGCCCTACCGATTTGTCCTACAGGTAGAGTCACGGTATACGTATACCACTATAATTTGACGAGCTCGGTGGCGTAGCGGTCAATGACGCAGCTTCGACACCAACGCTCGTGGGTTCGATTCCCACACAGGACAAACATTTGTGTGCATGAACATGTCTGATTGTCTTGGTCTGGGTGTTTTCTATGTATCATAAGTATGTATTAACAAAAAAAATGTATGTTTAATCATTAACAAATTATATAATTAACAAAAAAAAATTATATATATAAGTATAATACTTGTGGTCTCACTGGACTAGGGCTATTAATATAGTAGAGAAAAATAAGAAAATATAAACTTATAAATAATCGATATCAATCGATAAAAACTTATTTCGTTATTTACTTATTAAACAAATGTTTTAACTAACATTTAATAAACATAGTCCAGTAGGACCACCACTGGGTCAAATAGGTAGGACGATAACGTACGTGGATTCTTGATAATCCATTTTTTATTTAATATAACTTTTTAATTATAATGTATAACATTACATAATCATTATATTTAGTTTTGTTATAAAATATAACCCTTGTAATATTTATATTTAAGAAGAATACTGTTTCTCAAGAACTCTTACGCTAGTCGTAATAGAATTCCAAGCTTTAAAGCCGTTTTTCCACTAGGCACTATACATCACTATCAGTAGTGTCATAGGAGATCCCTTCCCCGTGACTCTACTATTCTCATTGGCTAATAAAACCGTCTTAGACAGATTAGATCCAACCGACAAACTGCCACATTGATAGATACATAGCGAGAAACTGCAAATCGAGTTTTATATATTCGCAAGATTCTAGCAGTTTGGTGACATATGGTTCACAAAACTTATACTGCGTGATATTTTTATTCCTATTTAAACTTAAAAATAACAAAATGTCGGTTGGTGTATTCTGGATAACAAGGTCCAATTTAGACTCTTATCAAAATTCCCCGTGTATTAACTCGTTGCCCAAGACACTAACATTGTTCACTTCAAAATAAATAATAGGCTTCGGCTTACTTGGTATTTCATTTCCGGACATGATCGACCTGTATATAATATGGAGTTGATATTACTATATTTATCTCAACGCGAGAGGTTCTACTGTTCCATATGAATCCACAAACCAATGTCGCACGTCCTCTCTGCGGTCAACCTCTCGCATAACCCGACTCATTTGCTGTGTAGCTTGCCCTGCTTGCTACCACAGATGGACGTTCGTGGCCGCCGCAAGCAATGCAGTTAGTACGGCGCGTTCGCCTCGAGTTCAATATATCAATAAATAGATAAGTGGATCTAAACACTTAAATATTTGCTTAATTGTATTACATTCCATATACATTCAATGGTTTTTTAAATATATTTTGCGTCACGTTAAGACATATTTTTAGTAAAAATATAAAACATACAAGGGCGGATCCAGCTCTGGCGCCAGGGGGGTCACATAGTTGTGGTCAAGTTATTTCAAGTTATTATTTAAATTTGATAATAATAGATACAGTTAAAAAATAGGTATTTTATTAATGTATGTAAGTACTGTAGGTACTTAAAAATACCTATATTTAAATAACAAAATCAATTAACAATTTAAATTTGTGGTCCATCTAGGTCTTAGATCCAGTCCGGAGGGGAGGGGGGGGGGGGGGGACTCCCATGACCCCCCACCTGGATCCGCCCTTGAAACCATACAAGAAACAAAGGCCAAACGCTTACACGCGCGTTACGTTTACGTTACACGTGTATATCGACATTTAAGAGCGACAAAACTCGGACAGCACGGCTCTGGTGCGCGGGTGTGTTCTTTCTGCACCCCACGTCGTCGTCCCCAAATCTAGTTGTATATAAAAATATAGACTTTCGTTCCTGTTAAAATCTGTTTGCCGATGCCCATTATTTGGAATGTGATTCTGGAGTACTGTTAAGTTGCATTTCGAAGGAATGAAGAAAATTAACTCCAACAGCGAGTCTATTATTTTTCAAGTCAATGTTTTTTAGTTTGATAATAATAAGAACTGGTTAAAATGTGATTCGTTATCATTAAAAATCTTTAAGAAAAAGTTAAACATGTAATAGATTGTATACTATAATTGTAAGATTTTGTTATTAAAACTATTTTTCATTACCATTTCTTTTTTTATTTAACAAATAAATAAATATGTGTGGACAATTTACACAGCGCTATCTAGTCCCAAATTAAGCTCAAATCTTGTACTATGAGTACTAGACCACTGATAAATATACTTAAATACTTTTTTTATAATACATAGAAAACACCCAGACCAAGACAAACAGACATGTTCATGGCAAACGGGGAATGTTTTATCTCGTGCGGGTGTGCCTTATTTCGGCATTGCCCAAGTCTCAGATCTTGATTTTAACTAGACAAAAAATTAGTCGTTAATTTGTCGCCGAAAGGAAAAAAATTGTCGCTCCTCCGTTAAAGAGCTATAAGGTTTTTTTTTGTGGCAGTGCCGAAATAAGCTTATTTCGGCACAGCCCACTCGGGATCTATTAAATACATAACATAGCGAAGATATGATTTTCCCCAGAATTAGTCGTCAATTTGTCGAATTCAGACACAAAGTATCAGAAATTAGTCGACCTCCCGTTAAAAAGTTATAAGTATTTTTTTGTGGCAGTGCCGAAATAAGCCTTATTTCGGCACTGTCTAATAAAACCACATGAGTAAAGAAGGAACAGAGGGAAAGCTGTCTAAGATCTGCAAAATTTGTGCCTATTCTCATAGGGATGACACCTTTGTGGGGGGGTGTATTTGTGGGGGTATAAGTAGCTCAGCATCACCTTATGAGCCAAAGCCACTCTCACCTGCACGTGGCAACCTCCCTGCCAATAAATTCTGGCGAAAGAGAGGTAGGTCACATCAATAACCCGACTGGGAAGTACCACACCTCACAGAAGACCGCAGTCAAATAACATCTCTCTGGAGTGTTATTGTGTTCCTGCGTCAGGTCATCAAAAAGAAGGATTAGCAGCAATAGCAACCGGGGTGGCAACGCGCGAGTGGCATTTACTGTGTTGCAAGAGTATAATAGGCTATGGTAACCGCTTCACATCAGGCGGGTCATGTGCTTGTTTTCCACCCGACGTAGCATAAAAATCCTTTACTGGTATGTCGACAGTTCTATACGGGTCAGAAGCAGGTCGTCCCATTCGCAACTCGTCACGCATTCGGAACTCGTCCCATTCGCAGCTTGTCCCATTCTCATTTCGTCCCGTTCGCGTCTCGCCCCATTCGCAGCTCGTCCCGTTCGTAGCTCGTCCCGTTCGCATCTCGTCCTATTCGCAGCTCGTCCCATTTTTATTTTATTACAACTTGTGGTATCGTTAACGATTACCAGGATGTTAATTTGAATGTTTGCAAAAAAAAAAACATTAAGCCGTTTGACGTAACATTATAGCCCAGGGAGTGATTCGTCAAACGGCTTAATGTTTTTTTTTTTTTATGAATTAAGGAATTTGAATAATATTATTTTTTGTAAAATGTTGTGTAAGCACGGGGTCCTATGGGGATTTTTGTTGTGGGTAAACGGCTTAATGGTTTTTTTATGAATTAAAGAATTTGAATATTCTTATTTTGTAAAATGTTGTGTAAGCACGGGCACCTATGGGGATTTTTGTTGTATTTTTAAAAATAATTTTGTTTGCCTTTTTATTATATATAGGTAATTTAGATAATTCAGGGTAATTTTGATTAAAGTCATTGCTTTTCACCTTAATAATATTTTTTAAGAAAATAAATGATTTGCAGTATTTTTTATTATTTAGTTAGTCATATACCCAATGCGAGCAAAGTCCGTACAAGTAGTGAATGGGACGAGTTGCGTAAAAAAATTGAGGATAGGACGAGTTGCGAATGGGACGAGACGCGAACGGGACTAGCTGCGAATGGGACGAGACGCGAATGGGACTAATTGAGAATGGGACAAGTAGCAATATGGACGAGTTGCGAATGGGACGATCTGCTTCTGACCCTTCTATACGACAGTTCTTTGACTTCAGGTTGTATAATGCTAATAATAAAAAAACTTATTCACGAACATTAAAAAATCTTTTTAGATATCAATAACATTATGATAGCAAATTGATTAAAAAATTTGACTTTTAGCCCCTCTCTACTGGGTCGATAAATTGCATTCCGCTCCTAGGCTATCGTGACTTCTTTCTTACTCTTACATCACGGAGTACAAGATCACTTACTTAGGTACTCTTTACATAAAGAAACCAAGTGTATTTATATCGATAAAATTAATATTCACTACATTAAAATTGCAATTAATTTAATATGAAGAATTAGATTAAGTAGGTATATTGAAATTACAGCTTATTAAATACTTGATACATTAGCAGGCCGATGGATATAAATCGTGTGCATGTTGTAATGAATAAATTAATCAAATATCTACTTACCTAGTTGAATCCTTGGGATAGTTATCCATTTGTTCAATACTTTTATTCTCATACCTACTCGTAAACAACGTGGAGCGAACAAAAACACCTATACGTGCAACGCGCAGGCCCTGAGCTTGTCCACTGGCGGAGTCAGTTTGAACCGGTTTTTTCCAACGAGCGGCCAGTGGACACGCACACAAGGCCACGCATGCTTGTAGTAGTGTACCTAAACACCGCGGTTGAATGAAGCTTTATCTCTGTTCCGTTTCTTTACTCATGTGATAAAACTAAACCACGTAGCGAAAATCTGATTTCACCCAAAAACTAAATTTGTCGCCCAAAGGAAAAATCCTTTGTACAAATTAACGACAAATTTTTTGTCTAGTTAAAATCAAGCTTCGAGACCTGGGCAGTGCCGAAATAAGGCACACCTCGTGCGGGTATCGAACCCGCGTCCTCGGAGTCAAAGTAACCATTGCTAGCCATTCGACCAAAGGGCTCGTACAGGTCGCGCGGCGAGTTAAGATCGCTCGGCAAAAGTAGAAGGGGTATGCGCAGTATTCACTTTCTAGGTCTATTTGGCGGGGCAGAGGAGTAAGGGGGGCGGGCGCGACAATACCGACGCGTAATTGGTGGATCAGTCGCACTTTACCTCCCGCCTCTCGTCCGCGCGTCTCGTGTCTCCTGGGTACTGTTGCGTACAAATTGTTTTTCGTATTAGTAGTACATAGAGATGGGCGGCGGGAAAAATTCGGGAAGGTTAAAATGGGAAGGAAGGAAAAAAATGAATAAATTCCCATTTATTCCGGTAAGTTTTAAAAACTCCCGGGAAAAAATATGTAAAGTTAAATTTCCTATAATATTATTAGTAAAATATCGTTTGGATATAAAATAAAACGATGTTTAGCGGTGGCACAGGCAAACACGTTACAGGTAACAATTATTTATAGCGTGTTCTATCTATATATATAAAATTCAAAGTCCTGACTGACTGACTGATTGACTGACTGATATATCAACGCACAGCCCAAACCGCTGGGTCTAGAGATTCCAAATTTGGCACATAGGTTCCTTATGACGTCTAGGGGTACACTAAGAAAGGATTTTTCAAAATTCATCCCCTAAGGGGGTGAAACGGGAGTCCAAAGTTTGTATGGGGAAACGAGATTAGTTGGACTATTTTATCCGAAACTTTACACGAGTACTTCTATAGGTAAATGAGTAAACACGTGTTTCAGGATTTTTCAATATTCAACCCCTAAAGGGGTGAAATGGGGTGAAAAAGTCTGAAAATCGTGATGGGTATTGTTTTTATGGTTTATCGGGTCGCTGATTACGAAAATAACAAATATTTTCTAATCAAATGTAGTCTGCGTGACATAAAATCCCCCCTGTGGGGGTGCGATGTGGTTGAAATGTCATAATATCAATATGGGTGTTGCTTCTATAGTTCTCTGGGACGTCAATTACGAACATGGCATCGATTTGAAAATATAACATAGTGGACAAGAAATTACTTAAAAGGATTTTTCTAATTTTACCCCTAAGATGGTGAAACAGAGGTCCAAAGTTTGTATGGGGAAACGAGTTTAGTTCTACTATTTTATCCTAAATTTCACACGAGTACTTCTATAGATAATTGACTAAATACGTGTTTCAGGATTTTTCTAAATTCAACCCCTAAAAGGGTAAAATGGGTCCCAAAAGTCTGAAAAACGTCATGGGTATTGTTTTTATGGCTTAGCGGGACGCTGATTACGAAAACATCAACTATTTTAAAATTCAACGTGACTAACGTGATCATCATCTCCTATTGGGGTGCAATGGGGTTGAAATGTCATAATATCAATATGGGTGTTGATTCTATGGTTTTCTGGGACGTCAATTACGAAAATGGCATCGATTTGAAAATATAACATAGTAGATATAAAATTAGTTAAAAGGACTATTAAAATTTTACCCCTAAGAGGGTGAAACGGAGGTCTAAAAATTCTATGGAGAAACGAGACTAGTTGACTATTTTATCCTAAACTTTACACGACTACTTCTATAGATAATTGACTAAACACGTGTTTCAGGATTTTTCAAAATTCAACCCCTAACTGAACTAAACTGGGTCCCAAAAGTCTGAAAAACGTCATGGGTATTGTTTTTATGGTTTATCGGGTCGCTGATTACGAAAACAATAACGATATTGAAATTCAATGTGGCTAACGTGATCATCATACTCTATTGGGGTGTGATGGCATTGGAATGTTTAAATTGGGGTGAAAAGGTCTGAAAATCGTTATGGGTATTGTTTTTATAGTTTATCGGGTCGCTGATTACGAAAACAACAACTATTTTGTAATCCAACATAGCCGACGTGACATAAAATCACCCCTGTAAAGGTGCGATGGAGTTGAAATGTTATAATATCAATATGGGTGTTGATTCTATGGTTTTCTGGGACATAACATAGTCGACATGAAGTTACTTAAAAGGATTTTTCAAATTTTACCCCTAAGAAGGTGAAACGGAGGCCCAAAATTGTATGAAGAAACGAGATTAGTTGGACTATTTTATCCTAAACTTTACACGAGTACTTCTATAGATAAATGAGTAAACACGTGTTTGCCCCGAATTTCACGCGAGCGAAGCCGCGGGCGAAAGCTAGTCCAATATAAATATGGGCCGTGAATATGAGATAAACCGTGTAATTATTTGGACTAATACACTAGTATCGCCAAATGCTTTTTTTCTCAAAATTTAGCTTCGCTTTAGGTAATGTTTATTACATTCATTCAAGAAGCGATAGTGTCATTTGTTTGGCAGTAATATTTTTGTACACTAGCTTAATATGTAATTTAACTCAGTTGTACTTGCTGTTTCTGAGCAGGCAGGTAGATACACGTACGTAACACGAAACTAGACTTATGTAGTTCCTGAGTGAGTAGTTCAATTGTACCAGTTCACCATACAAGCCGGTTCTTGTAACTCACTCTTTCTTGTCCAATGTAGTTCACTGCGTCATTTAGTTCAATCGAGTGACAAAGAGTAAAAAGAACGGAAATACATAAAGCGTACGAGCTAGAGAGAGATACGTTGTAATGCCAAAATTGCTCATAGAGAACGAAAAGGACGGAAGATTCTAAAATTGTTCGAGATAAAACGAGACAAATAGTTTCGTGCGTGATTGACTGACCGAATTAGAACTCTAAGGCTAAGGACATAAGAACCATAAGCTGCTAGCGAAAATATGTTATAGTAGTAGTACAAGGCTCAATTTTTATATTAATTATTATTTTACCACTAAATAATTTATTTTTACTCAAGCTTGACAGTCCTAAGCCTGTGAAAAGTTTGAAGGAAAATCAATATTTTTATTTATAAAATAATTAATTGGTTATACTTATTTAATACAAATATACAATGTCTTCAAAATGATGCAATAGAACTGTAGAAGGAATCAGTCAATAGAACTACTGAGTCGATTGAATCAAAGATACATTGAACTAAACTGAACTAGTGAGTCAAAAGAACTACAGAAGTAAATGAAGTAATTGAACTAAATGAACTAGATGAGTGATATAGTTCATTTGCGTCAAAAGAACTGCATCTCTCTTTTCAGTTCAGTGAACTGCTTTGCTCAAGTCTACACGACACGATGAATGTAATACTAATCTATGTGTTTTGAGACATGAAGCGTATGCGCACTTGACTAAACTGCGCAAAATGGCGGACTGAGCTGACGGGTGAATCCCCCTCCCCGCCTGCCGCTGCGCCGCCGCCACTCTAGGTAGTATGCAGGTACATAGCACGCTAAGTGTCATTCTATTTTATCGCGTTTATTTAAAAGTATTGCTTTAGTAAATTATTAAATTAAATAAAAAAACGCTACTTAGAATTGTCAAATTTTCGAATTTAACGAATTCAATTTCTTACCGGAAGAAATTAAAATTGGGTGGGAAGAAATGGGAATAAATGGAAATATTTCCAGAGGTTGGGTTTTTACCGGGAAAGTGCCCATCTCTAGTAGTACATCACACATCAAAGTTCTACGTACGCAACGAAAATGGAATGAAATGAATTATGTTAAGTTATGAATGAATGAAAATATGCCTTCAGATCTGTGTTCCTCCTGTTTTAAAAAATGGTTCGAACGCATGAAAAAATGTTTAAAATGTAAAGGAGAGTATTTTGAAAAGCAATAAACATAATATTTTGGTTATAACATGTTGTTTTTTTAAGTTACGCAAAAGTTTTAGTGTGACCTACCTATATTATTAACTAAAACTTACTTTTGTTTTTATTTTTCTTAATATACTAGCAATAAATCACAATCAAAAACTAGTGTTATTATAATTATGTTAAGTTACTAAGGGTTAAAAAAAGAAAATAAGGAAAAAAAAATTTTTTTCTTAGTAATTTTGTGCGCGATTGTACACATGCGCCAATTGCCCCCACTAGTTTTACCGAGCGATCTTAACTCGCCGCGCGACCTGTAAAAATTAAAAACAAACTCATTTTTGTATGAAAAATATTTATTTACAATGATTAATGTAACAAGTATACAAATTGTAGTCTTCCATACATTATCTCGACACGTTTTTAAAATCTATCTACAATTAAAATCCTACAGCTCATGCCACTTCTGATTTAGTCTTAGGGTTGCTACACACATAAGCGGGCCGGCATTGTCGCTTCAACAGTATTTGTTGAACAACAAAGCCTTGCCGAAGTAATAACTGCACCTTCTCGTGTATTGTCGACGATATCACAGTGGTGTTGATTACATTTTTTTAGGTAACCACACCACTGCCGACTAGTGATGTGTACACCACAGTGGTGTCGATTACATTTTTTTTAGGTAACCACACCACTGCCGACTAGTGATGTGTAATATGTGCTGCTAAATTACGCAAGCACGTAAGTGGATAAAAATAATTCGTTATGTTTTAATTTATGATAATAATAAGTATTAGATGCTGAAATTGGGCGAATCCTCTGATTCGTAAAACGTAGTAATAATTGTCTACAACAAAATAAAATTATTCATAACAGAACTTCGTAACAATATCAATATCTATACCTCATATTATATTACTATTCATTGTTTTCATAACTTTTTTTAACCTCATTTGCTATCTGTGCTGTAATTTCTTATATTTTGTGAAAAAGTTTGTTTAAATTATGTTTTTAAGTGTTTGTCCTCTCCAAAAAAAATAATCTACAATCATAGCACCGAAGTAAGAGATCATGTATGTAGTCGTGATCTTACGAATGGTAAATAATTGTTATCGATAAATGCATACGTCTTTTAGACAAGCATACGGCCCGCCTGATGTGAAGCTGTTACCGTAGCCATATTTACGCTCGCAACATAAAATACATAAAATATCGCTCGCGCGCCGCCACCCCCGCTGCCAAAGCAGCATCTCCTTCCTTCCACCAGAAGGTGACCTCACTCAATTGCAGGAACACAACAACCCTCAAGGGAATTGTTATTTGGCTGCGGTTTTCTGTGAGGTGGAGGTACATTCCCCAGTCGGGTAGCTTACAATTACGCTCCCTACCTCTCTTTTCGCCAGAGCTTCGTTTATCAGTCAGCAGGGTGCACCGCGTGCAGGTGAAGTTGGCTTTGCTTCAAAGATGTTGATGAACCACTTACACCCCAATTATTATTCATCTCTTATAGTCATGCATTAGAACTACATTACGGTGGTGTGGTTACCTAAAAAAAATTGTAAACGACACCACAGTGGTGTGGTTCAGTGGTGTCGTTGACAATACATGCACCTTCTTCGACTTCAATCGGCTTGTGAAGATCATTCATTCTATCAGGCCGGCATATTATTCGATTCGGCAGTATTTGCTGAATGAAAAAGTCGACCCGAACTACTAAATTACGTTCGGCTTGCGCCGATCGGGCAGTTTTCCGACCGGCATAAGTCGGTAGTTGCCAAGCCGAGTGATAATGTGCGGCAGCCGAGCGGTTTATGGTTGCAGAACATTCACCTACATACATATATTTGATTTTACCACCTGGCTTTGCCGATTAATGTCGGTAAAAATTTTTAATATTTAAAAAATAAGAAATTTTTATTAAATAGTAATTAATATTAAATATTTAAGAAAAGATTTAGTAATATTTAAATTAAAAACTAATTTTGTGCCAGCAGTTGCGGCTATACAATTTTTTTTTTATATGTGTGTAGTAGGGATGTTTTGGAGCTCCGTAACCGAAACCGAAACTATTGGATATCCGAAATAAAAATCAATCCGAAACCGTAACCAAAACCGATATCCGAAAATATCCTCTATCCGAAAATATCCGAAACTTTTGTAGTTTCGGATATGTTCGGATAGAGGCAGAATCTAAATGAGACAAGTTTTGATAGGCATTCGCGGGCCAAGACGGTATACCAACTATGTGGCTCGACGCTTGTATCGTTTATCTACATAATAATTACATACTAGCACATATCTGTCATCCATCATTGTGAGATTAAAATTACTTAAAAAAAAATGAAGGCTCATTCTATTATGACAGATGATATCCACCACTTGACATTGATGGATCTATAACTATAGATGATATGATTTTTATGTAGTACAAAAATTGATTCTCATGATTTGCTGATTTTAGATTTACTTGAACCAGGTTTCTTTTTTTGTTTAAGTTTACCTTGTATTTTTTTTTATACTACGTCGGGCGACAGACAAGCATACGGCCCGCTTGATGTGAAGCGGTTGCCATAGCCATATTCACGCTCACAACATAAAATATCGCTCCCGCGCCGCTACCCCCGCTGCCAACGCAGCCTCTCCTATCTTTCTGGTGACCTTACTCACTCGCAGGAACACAACAACCCTCAAGGGAATTGTTATTTGGCTGCGGTATTCTGTGAGGTGGAGGTACATTCCCCAGTCGGGTAGCTTACACTTACGCTCCCTACCTCTCTTTTCGCCAGAGCTTCGTTTGTCAGTTAGCAGGGTGCACCGCACGCAGGTGAAGTTGGCTTTGGTTCAAAGATCGTGATGAACCACTTACACCCCAAAATTAAAATTTTCCTTTTACAATTCCTAAATAAATTAACATCCGTATCTGAAACTATCCGTAACTATCGGATAATCCGAAATAAAACTGTAATCGAAACCGATATAATATTGTTTACATATCCGTAACCGTATCCGAATCCGAAATTTGATATCTATAACATCCCTACCCCCTAGCCAAGAGTAATTCGTAGCGTAACGAACGTTAGATAGATCACGTGACATTTGTCAATTCGAACATTTTAGTATGAGCGCCACAGTTCGACGAAATAAATCGTCGCGACGCATAGTGTTCAAAAGTTCAAATCGTCGAACTAGCGATCGCTACGCTTTTCTACTTCGCAAACTGCGATTTGGCTAGCCCTCCTGGTGTGTAGCAACCCTTACGCCCAAGCTGCAAAAAGACTTGCGGTTATAGAACACTCTTGTATCATTAGGTTCTATTACATAGTACTATTACTTACACTGTGATTCTATCTCAAGAGTAAAGTTGTAAACGGTACAAGTTTTGATTTTAATTTATCTTTTAATTTTTATTATAATAATAATAATACATTTGGAATGTCTTCGAGAAAGAAAATGTAAATGTTTAATTTATTGTGTACAATTTTTTTTTTAATTGAGTGGAGTCACTCTTAGAAATGAATACGCTCCAAAACCACTGAACAATTTTGATGAAACTTATCACAATCAAAGACCTGGACATGCATGAGGTTTGTGTCGAAAAAAATGGGAATGTCTATATTAAGTATAATTAACAGATCAAATATAAATTAAGGGTCTAATATTTAATAATCAAATTAAGGGTTAAAAATATTGTTGCGCTAACAACTTGCTTCATAACAATAAAAACATTGCAGTAGAGACTATACACTATGAACGGCTCCCCCTGTTAAAGTTTTGTTGTCGTACCCAACAATATTTTTTTCTGAGTTTAGCTGAAGCCGCTTACCACAGAATATTTTGATATGAAAAATTGGTCTTACGTTTTGGTTATTAGCAAACATCTTTAGCTTTGTAGATAGAGCTCTATGGTTTCTACCAGCTATGCAAAACATCGCGCTGGATGCAAGCCGCTTCCAACCGGTCTTATTGGAGATCTAGAGGGGAGGCCTATGTCCAGCAGTGGACTTCCAATGGCTGAGATGATGATGATGATGATGAAGCAAAACACAATTACCACCAATCTAAGCTGAAGTCTGATTTTCGCAATCAAAAATCCCATGGGAATCGGCTTCAGCTTACCCAGTAAGGCCCTGATCTTTTCCATAATTTGGTGCAGATATATAAACTTTACAATATTTTCATATTGTACATGAATAATAATTAAATTAAATTGAAATCGATCATGTCCTTGGAGAATGATCATCAAATTCATTTCCCATTCAAATCAATGGTAAACATACACTCAGCAAATCTACTCGCTCCACTCAACCACACCCCGGCCACTCCATACAAATTTCGCGTCGTTTACTATATAAACAATGACGTCTGTGCAAAGCGTGAATGAGCGTATGTGCGTGCGGCGCCATACAAACAGTTCCCTATTTGTCTCAGAGGGGAGGTGAGGTCGACACGAGAGAGCGGTAGGGAGTGTCCATACTGTACGTAGTACTAATATTTATACTGTGACTCAACCTTGATTTCGGCCCCGTGAGCTAGAAACCGGCCTAGTAAACAAGAATTGCCCCTCTGCTTATCCCACTTCTGAACTACGTTTGTACTAATCAGAAGTGGCATCAATCTCCCCAAACAACATATTAATTTATACAGTATTTTCTACGTGATAAACAACGCCGTCTATAGTCACATATTTCTTTCCATCCACTTCTACAATGTCTAAATTCTCCCCAGTCTCTATAACCAGAGTTTCAGGTTTCTTCTTCTTCGTTTTAACGGGAATTTCACTCCTGCTTCTCCTCTTACGTGTTACTTGTTTAATACCATCAATAGTATCATCAGGTTTATCAATTTCCGGATCAAAAATGAAATATTTCTCGTAACTCTCTTCATTATTAATACTATCTATTACTATATCCTTATAATCACGTATATCAAATGTTAATTCACCTATTTTTTCTTTATTAATACTACTAACGTCCAATTTCATGTGCGGGTAGATGAAAATGTTCCGTTTCTTCTTTTTAACTTTGTATTCTTGCTTTAAGTCCACTCCGTGGAATGTAGAGGCGTGTTCGTTGAGGTATTTCAGGACGGCGAATTGACGGTGACAGACTGAGCATGTGTATGGCATAACTGGAGTGTGTACCTGCAATGGAAAAATAACGTTTTTGTATACTACGTCGGTTGGCAGACAAGGATACGGCCCACTTGATGTGAAGCGGTACCGTAGTTATATTAACGCAACATAAAATATTGCTCCCGCGCTACCACCACCGCAGCAAAAACGCAGCAACTCCTTCCTTTCTAGTGACCTCACTCACTTGCAGGAAATTTCGTGACGTGACATTTCAAAATCTATTAAAATCTAAGTTTTAAAACACGAACTTTGAACTATTAACGAAAATCTCAAAAACATTTGCAACTCTAGATGTAAAATTGCAAAATATGTGACGTCACACTAGGGAGTCTCACAAATGTGACCAGCTGTGACAAGAACGGGGGGAGGGGTCAAAAAATCATGAAATTCGTGTGACGTAATATTATTAAAACTCACGTGAGACATTATCACTACATAGTATAAAACAAAGTCGCTTTCTCTGTCCCTATGTCCCTTTGTATGCTTAAATCTTTGAAACTACGCAACGGATTATGATGCGGTTTTTTTTAATAGATAGAGTGATACAACTGGAAAGTTTATATGTATAATATATGCATAACATAGTAGAAAAACACTGATAATTTAGAGGTTTCTAATGTGATGTCGTAAATAAACACATTTTTTTGCTCTTTCATTGCAAACGCTGGCTGAACCCAACGAGATAGATCAAAATAATGTAGTACAGTATTGTTCACCTTAAAATGGTCTACAAAAAAGTTCGCGATGGTATATGTCTATCTCTTAGTGGTAACACACAATAACCGTTATTTTATCCTTTGCTTTTTACAAGAAATAATGCCTTATTTACGAAGCGATTTTAAGCAATACAGAATTAATCCTTATCCAATTAAGTACCTTAAATACATTGCGCATTTAATATAGATCAATATGGCCCTTCACAGCATGTAATTTAAATGAATAGTTTAGAAGATATTACACATTTAAAATGCAGGGACATAACGGCTGTGGCGGTACCGGCCGCGGAGCCGGCGGCGTGTGCCTATAACTGGGGAAGGACTGGATAGGACAAAGCGCAAAGACCTTCTGTAGTACATTTAGTATCAGCATTGCACCCGTGCGAAGCCGGGGCGGGTCGCTAGTACTAAATAAATTTGATAAATTAAACGGGTCACTCACGTCTTTTTGTCGGGAAAGCCAACTAGTTTCGATCTCAAAAGGAGACCTTCATCAGGGCGAATGTCCAGACACGTCCACCCTTTGTCTCTCGCGCCGGACACTGACACAAGAACAGTGCCCTTTTGAGATCGAAACTAGTCGGCTCTCCCGACAAAAAGTCGTGTGACGTACTTTATGGAACTTAAGGCCTTAACAAGGTCGTAGCCAGCCGATGGCCAAGTGGAGGGGGGGGGGGGGGGGGGGCAAGTTGACATGGATAATGAGAAAAGTATGAATTGCAAGTAAAGTCGAGAGCTCATGAAGCTTTTCACTTGTAGCACGAGCCTTACATCCACAGCGATTGTAATAATAACGGTTCAGAGTCCACCGTGTAAGGCTTCAGGAGTTCTTGACTGTACAATAAATAAAACTAATAAATAAATAGAACCTCTAGGGGGAGGAGGGGGGGGGGGCAGCTGCCCCTTCCTACCCCCTCTTGGCGACGCCCTTGGACCTTAATCAATATAACTTACCTTTAGAATGTGCTCCTTCGCCTTAATCCTTCGTTTGAATTTCTCCATACATATAGCACAGTGGAAGGGATAGTTCGTATGTTTGTATATCATGTGTAAACCGTACGACCTCGCCGTCAAAAACTTTGTATCGCAAATGTTACACTCGTACAGGTTTTCTTTTTGACGGCATAAATGGGAACTGAACTTATTTCTGGAGATCTGGAACAAAGCAAATAAATAAATAAATATTCCTGGACAAATTATACACTGCCATCTTTTTTTTTTTCTTTTTAAGCTATTGCATAGCTTCTATCGCGGGCCTTGAGCGCGGGGACCGACTCCAGAAATTCCGTAACGAAAAAACCTCACGCTCCCCACTCCGACGGGCAAGGAGGTGTGGCTTGAAGGCCGTGCATCGTCTAACGTCGTTCAGTTCGGCAGTCTTCGACACGGCGTTGTGTGCGTGCGATTAGACGTATTGTACGACTCTACGAAACTCGTTTTATTTATTTAATAATAGAAAAATTTGTTTTCTTATCGGTCACCACGCTCAAAAAGTGTAACTTGAATTAATATCAAAGAAAAAGCAATACTGCATGAATAAAATAAATAAATAAAATTATAATTGCATAAGTTGATACAAAATGCTATGCAATAGCTTTACCGCGGCAGTCCCCGAGTGCCACACGTCTTTTTTTTATTTTTATTCTACGTCGGATGGCAGACAAGCATACGGCCCGCTTGATGTGAAGCGGTTACAGTAGCCATATTAACGCTCGCAACATAAAACATCGCTCGCGCGCCGCCATCCCCGCTGCCGACGCAGCATCTCCCCCCCTTCCGGTGACCTCACTCACTCGCAGGAACACAACAACCCTCAAGGGAATTGTTATTTGGCTGCGGTATACTGTGAGGTGGAGGTACATTCCCCAGTCGGGTAGCTTACAATTACGCTCCCTACCTCTCTTGCAGGTGAAGTTGGCTTTGGTTCAAAGATGTTGATAAACCACTTACACCCCATTATCTAATCTTGGGGGGTAAGTCCATGATGTCCAACCGGTAGCTCGCGGGCACCTGGTAGACCGCAGCTTGTTTTCTGGGCGCCCGCGAACAAAATTGGATAAGGAATGCACAAACCAGAGGGGCAATTCTCGTAATTGAAATATAGTCAAAATTCAGTTTCGACCCAGTCTCGATCTCACAAATGTCACATTTGGTATTCTCGTAACACAATATGCAACTTCAAAATTAAATTTAAGCGGGATTACATCGAAATATGAGTGAAAATTAAACAAACATAGTAAGAAAATTAAACTCAAGTATTTTTGTTGGGAAACCCGTTTAAACCTCACATACTGTGAATTTATAAAAATACTGTCGCGGTCCTGTCGCGAATCATCTAGAATGAAACCTATACTAAAGCCAATCTCAATACGGAATTTATGTAAACAAACCATAAATCATGGCAAGTAGGGTTGTCACGCCACATGTAAAATATTCATCAAGGAAAATCTTTTTAACGTTACTATTAATTAAAATTATGTTATTATGTGCATACTACAATATATTTTATTATTTCTGACATTATTACTTTATTTAATATAATTTTGGTTCTTGTCGAAAACATTTTTCTAACTTTCAGAGAAGATCTCCTTGACTCCACAACCCTAATTTACTGTCATTTTACAATAATTACAGATGTACGCAACCTTCGGGGTAATTTTTATTATGCTGCAGATAAATGTAGAAACTCTTATCTCCTTTCCATTTATTTGCTTGTTTTCAATTTGTTATTAATTTAGTTAGATTATCGCGACTTTACAAACCGACGAAAGAATAAAGATATACATTTTGTTTCACTTGTCAAACATTTGACTACCAAAAAACAAAAAGATTTTATGATATTTATCAGAACATGACTTTCAAACCAATAAAAATTATTTATAACTACCATTACGCATAGTCATTAATACATGTAAAATACTTTATAACCTTATTTTTTATGTGTTTTGATATTTTTTTCTTACTGTAATTTCCAGAAAACGAAACGTTCTATGACCTTACATTGGTCGGATTATATGATTATATATTGTATCCCAGTCTTGAGATGAATAAAGTTTGATGAGTACCAAAATAATACAGGTCCAGGAAAAAACGTTGTTAATTTCTGTCTGTCCAAGGTTGCTAGGCAACGCTTTGTTATTAAACATTCTACATTGAGATTGGCTTTAGTATAGAATAGTCGCCGCATACTTCACTGCAAGCAATAATGACCCGTATGTCTACTGTCATAAGGTTCATAACACTATGACATGACAATGTTCGAGACATTACGATGTCTACCGAAGGGAAGTATGTACATGTACATACGAGAACATTCGGGAGCCCTTGCCGGCGGATATAAATAGCGACCGCCGCGGCGCATAGGCAGTTCAGTTTGGACTTCGGAAGAGTAAACTTCGAGCGAATCTACCTGCGAGGCAAGTGATAACCTACGACTTCAGCGATACGATTTGACCTGCGATTTGGAATCTTCGTGTGGCCTTCGTGTTGTGAAGACCTGTAGACCAGATCCTGCGTGAATAAATCCTTGGAAGTTGTCATTGGCGTTTTACATCCAAATCTAGAACCCTAGCTGGTAACATTACTTACAATTTTCCCGCACCGCTCGCAAAGTTTCCCTCCGTGGTTGACGAGGCAGGACGGATGCGCCTTCTTACAGTGGTGATAATAGTCGTTACCACTCTTCACCTCTACACCACACTGAAAACAACGGACAGACAGACAGACATAATTAATATTCTTGGACAAATTACACACTGTCATCTAGTCCCAAATTAAGCGAAAAGCTTGTACTATGGGTACTAGACAACTGATATATTACTTAAATACATTTCTTTCTTTTTGTAAATATATACATATAATACATAGAAAACGCCCAGACCAAGACAAACAGACATGTTCATGCACACAAATGTTTGTCTTGTGCGGGGATCGAACCCGCGACCTCGGAGTCAAAGTGGCCATTGCTAACCATTCGACCACCGAGCTCGTCAGAGTCAAATATTTTTTAAAATTGGAAAAATTCACCTCCCCTGCCTAGGTGGGATTTGAACCCACGACCTCTCGATCAAGCAGAGCTTGTACTATGGGTAACTGATATCATACTTAAATACATTTTTTCTTTGTAAATACATACATGTAATGTAATAGCACGGAGGACGGATGACCGATGGGGTCGAAAGGTTCTCGAGTGGAGACCACGTACCGGCGCGCAGCGTAGGACGTCCACCCACGAGGTGGACAGACGACCTCATTAAGACCGTAGGATCGCGCTGGATGCAAGCCGCTTCCAACCGGTCTTATTGGAGATCTAGAGGGGAGGCCTATGTCCAGCAGTGGACTATCAATGGCTGAGATGATGATGATGAATGTAATACATATAAAACACCCAGACCAAGACAAACAGACATGTTCATGCACACAAATGTTTGTCTTGTGCGGGTATCGAACACACGACAAAGTGGCCAGAGAACTTACAACTACCAGTAGACCAATTCCCGTAATTTTTCTACGGTCGCAGATTGAAAGCCGACCGAATAGACTGATTAGCCGCTCTTTTGCCCCCCACGTTGAGCCCCCCGCGCAAAAACGCGGCGGAACTATGCCCATTTGTTTTTTGTTCGTACCTGCCCGGCGCCGCGGGTGGTCGGGGCCCCATAAAAACGGTCATTGAGACGCAACTTTGTTATTGAGTGCCTACAAGTGGTGTTTTTTACGTTTACTAAGAACAGCACTATACAATGCCGTCTTTTGTTGTTCAACACTCGACTATAGTGTAGAATTACGATGGTCTAAACATTCTCAAGTGGTGTTTCATAGCCCTACTTGTATTAAAGAAAATACCTTATGAACTAAGGCGATAACGTATAGTTTTTTATTTAAAAATACGCTAGGGAGATAAAACCCGATGTTAATAAACAAAAACCTACACTTACCTAAACAAAATAAGCGGTTAGGATATTTGACCAACATTTTCTTCGTTTTGATATGTAGGGACGTCTCAATAATATAAACATAGGTGAAAGAATTACTTCGATAGCACAAAAATCTCTCGAGATATGTTAATTTGAAAATCACAATTTTGGACTTTCCTGAAAACGCTCCATACAAAAGGCTAAAATGACGTCACACGTTTGTATTTTGTATGCATTAAATCAGAAATTTGTACGACAGCTATGTTAAATAATACGTTTATGTTATTAGTATCATAATAAAAGTTATAGCATTTTTTATTGCTTCTCGAAAGGAAACATTATTTTTTAATAATTTCATACTTTTAAAATGGACTTTCCCGCCAAACTTTGACTTAAATTGATTATGTTATTATTTTAGGAATATGCTTGGATCTAAGACAAATAAAATTATATTCTTTTAATACCACCATGGGGTGTAAGTGCTTTATCAACATCTTTGAACCAAAGCCAACTTCACCTGCACGCGGTGCACCCTGCTGACTGACAAACGAAGCACTGGCGAAAAGAGAGGTAGGGAGCGTAATTGTAAGCTACCCGACTGGGGAATGTACCTCCACCTCACAGAATACCGCAGCCAAATAACAATTCCCTTGAGGGTTGTTGTGTTCCTGCGAGTGAGTGAGGTCACCAGAAAGGAAGGAGATGCTGCGTTGGCAGCGGGGGTGGCGGCGCGCGAGCGATATTTTATGTTGCGAGCGTTAATATGGCTACGGCAACCGCTTCACATCAGGCGGGCCGTATGCTTGTCTGCCACCCGACGTAGTATAAAAAAAAAAAAAGAGAGCTACCCGACTGGTGAATGTACCTCCACCTCACAGAATACCGCAGCCAAATAACGGTTCCCTTGAGGGCTGTTGTGTTCCTGCGAGTGAGTGAGGTCACCAGAAAGGAAGGAGATGCTGCGGTGGCAGCGGGGGTGGCGGCGCGCGAGCGATATTTTATGTTGCGAGCGATAATATGGCTACGGTAACCGCTTCACATCAGATGGTTGCTTGTTTGTCACCCGACGTAGTAAAAAATCATCATCATCATCATCATCAGGTCATTTTAGTCTGCATACAGGAGCACGATCCTCTCTCGTCCGTCACAGAAAGAAGGAGGATTTGGCCTACACTCCCCACGCTGGCCAGACGGGTTGGGGAGGCCTGATCGATGTTTTATAATGTATTTCCCTTAGTCGCCTTGTACGACATCCAGTAATCCAGGAAGAGACGGAGTGATTCTATTCTAGTCTGCCGGAAACCACACGGCCAAAGTAGTAAAAAATATCTTGTAATAACTTACAATAGAACACGATACAGGGAACACGCTGTTTGATTTGCACCTAAGTACGTGCACGTCCCGGCTTTCCTCGTTGTCGAACACCTTCCTGCACGGACGACAGGCATATCTGAAATTAAATTAATCTATAATATTATAAGGCTTTCTCCTCATTGACTGACTTATTTGTGGAAATAAGGTGTTATAGGTGTTATATAATTACATGTCCAACTTATTCTACCCTCACGGGGGCGTGCAAATATTTACTTACATTTGTTCGAGTTTATTTCTTAACATCATTTTAATAATAATAATTAGCTTATACATATATATTTTAAAGTAAAAATTACATTTCAATAAATTTGTCATTTAAATATTCGTTAACAGTATAATAACATTTATTCAATAGCCATTCACATAATTTCTTTTTAAACAATGTCATTCTTAAAGTTTTAAAATGGTCAGGTACATATATGATTTAAATTTTTTATTGCCATGCAGTGAACATTGTCAGAATACAAAGCTAGCCTCTGTTTAGGAACAACTAATCGGTTTTTATGTCTACTTCTAGAACATTACATTCTAGAACACAGTCACCATGTCTTATAAACAGACATTGGTATTTTTGAACAATATAGAATCTGCCATTCATAGAATCTGGCGTTTTTAACTCGTCTGACATTTCCAGAATCTGACATTTGTCGAATATACCGTTTCTTCGATGCCACCTTGACGTAAATAGAATATAAAAACAACTTACGGTATATCCTTAGCTCCTTCGTGTTCATATAGCAATAAGTGAGTATCGTACGCCATCTTCGTCTTGAACTCTATTTTACAATACAGGCATGTCAACTCGTTCGGATCTACGGGCGGGTGGGGAATATACTGAAACAAAAATATAAAAGTTAATAAATAAATAAATATTTCTGGACAATTAACACAGCGCCATCTAGTCCCAAATTAAGCGGAGAGCTTATGGGTACTAGACAACTGATAAATGTACTTAAATACATTTTTTTTGTAAATACATACTTATAATACATAGAAAATACCCAGACCAAGACAAACAAACATTTTCATGCACACAAATGATTGTCTTGTGCGGGAATCGAAGCCGCGACCTCGGAGTCAAAGTGGCCATTGCTAACCATTGGACCACCGAGCTCGTCAAATATAAGCATGAAAAAATGAAAACTAAAGTCTTCAACCAGTGCGTCCTCCCTGCAATGGTGCAGAGACTTGGAGACTGACCATCGGACTGGTCCACAGGCAAATGCTCGGCATTTTTCTGCAGGACCGAATCCGGAGCGAAGAAATTCGACGGAGAACTAAAGTTGCCGACATAGCCTTCAGAGTTTGCAAACTGAAGTGGCAATGGGCCGGTCACATCTGCCAAGTAAGTGATGGCAGATGGGGGAGGAAGTTATTAGAGTGGAGGCCGCGCATAGGAAGACGAAGTGTTGTACGCCCTTCTACTAGATGGTCCGACGACCTTAAGAAAGCGGCTGGGAGCGGCTGGATGCGGAAGGCGGAGGATCGTATCTGGTGGAAAGCATTGGGGAAGGCTTATATACAGCAGTGACTAGACACAGTCTAATGATGATGATGATAAAGAATGATGAGCAGTGATCACCGTAGATTGTAAGTTGGGGTGTAAGTGGTTTATCAACATCCTTCAACCAAAGCCACTTTTTTACCTACCCTTTTTAAGTTTCCACTCTGTATATACTTATTGGCCGTGTGGTTTCTGGCAGACTAGAAAAGAATCACTCCGTCTCTTCCGTGGATGTCGGACAAGGCGACTAAGGGAAATACATTATAAAACATCGATCAGACCATTCCAACCCGTCTGGCCAGCGTGGGGAGTGTAGGCCAAATCCTCCTTCTGTCTGGGACGGACGAGAGAGGGTCGTGCTCCTGTAGTGGAGACTAAAATGAATAAGTATATCATCATCAGGTCATTTTAGTCTCCACTACAGGAGCACGACCCTCTCTCGTCCGTCACAGACAGAAGGAGGATTTGGCCTACAGCGTGGGGGGCACGCTGGCCAGACGGGTTGGGGAGGCCTGATCGATGTTTTATAATGTATTTATATATATACTTACTATATACTTGTGTTTCTCCAATTGGTGCTCATAAAACAGCATGTAGGAACGGAAGCAGAGACCACACACCGGGCAGATCTTATTGTAGGTCTCCTTATAGTGAGCCGTACGGATGTGGAACTGCAGACCAGCTTCAGTTCTGTGCACAAGATATAAATAAATAAATATTTCTGGACAATTTACACAGCGCCATCTATAATATTCTTTATCTAATCTCATACTGAAATTTAGAGATTAAAAAACTAAACACAGAATCTTAATGTCAGTCTTTTACGCACAAGCCATCAAAATAAATTTAAAAAGTTAGTTTTCGATACAGCTCTTCTATGGACAACTGTATCGAAAAATAACTTTTTCTCCATTTCGATACAGCTTCAGCCATGGATACAGGTATTTTAAACAGGTTGCAACATTGCAACGTTGCAAAGTTTTTCTACATAATCTGTGAACGCGGCGCCGCGCGGCGTGTCGCGCATGCGCACCACGCATGCTCCATCTGCAAATGGATTTATAAGTAAGAAATGAAGCTGTTAAATTACTTCATGGTTTTTTTTAAATATTATTGTCATCTAAATCATGAGATTAGATAAAGTAGTGTATGAAACTGCACATAATTAGGTCTTAAAATACTCGTATGATGCTATTATCACATTCGCCTTCGGCTCATGTGATACACTCACACTCGTATTTTAAGAACCCTTATTATGCAAGTTTCATAAACTACTATTATTGCATAACTAACTAATACAAACTATTTCATGTTATATAGACAGGTAAATACAAAGGTGAACTTATCTCTACGAGAGATCTCTTCCGGCCGACCTTAATGGTTGTACTTGAGACAAAACATTGTTGGAAGGGTAGACCACATAAAAACGCCAAATATAACATCGACGAGCTCGGTGGTCGAATGGTTAGCAATGGCCACTTTGACTCCGAGATCGTGGGTTCGATTCCCGCACAAGTCAAACATTTGTGTGCATGAACATGTTTGTTTGTCTTGGTCTGGGTGTTTTCTATGTATTATAAGAATGTATTTAGAAAAGAAATGTATTAAGTTATGTAATTAGTATCATAATAAAATTAATATTTTTTATTGTTTCTCCAATGGAAATATTATTTTCTAATAATTTCATACTTTTAAAATGGACTTTTCGCCAAACTTTGATCGACCCTAAAATAAGTCGGACGGAAGATATCAAAATGATAGTTTGTGTATTTTATGATATTGTTAAATAATTTATACAACTTTTGTTGTAAACATTGTCAAATAACATGTACAATAGGTACGAACTTGCGTATGTGACAAATTGCGAGTGTGGCGAACTGCGTATGTGACGAACAACAAACAAACTTACTTGCTTGTCTTTTGGCAATACGGACAGATGGATATTCCTTTATGTGCGTCTAAGTGCTCCACAGCTCGGTATCTGAAAAAAATTTAAAAAATCTGTTACCCAATTATAAAATGTGAGCAAGTAAGCCACATAATTTTGATATGTAACACGCGTCTTATAAATTCACAACATGAGAGGTCTTCTCTATTTGGTCGGTTACGTTGACATTCTCGAACGTCAACAAAAATTTCTCACTGAGCACTCGGGAATATTTATTTATTTATAGTGCCACAAACTTATCTGGCCCGGTGGCGGGGGCGGTGCGATCGACTTAAGTGCTGCCATTAAACGAAATGCCCCCCGTTTTAGAGGAAACTTATAAATCAAAGAAATATATACACTGTTATAATAAATTAGCATTGATATACTTATTAATTGTGTTGTGTGGTGTTTCAATTGAATATCAATTGCCTTTTATTTTTTGTTGATTAGTTTTAAAAATGGACCACGTTAAGTCGCGATCATAGCTATTATATAATATTAGAGAGTTATAATATTGCACAGAAACAACTCGTTGACGATTTTTTTATTGTAAGAAATGAAATATGTGTAGAAAGAGATAATATGTATTTAAAAAAATACACCTCAATGGAATGTGTATACGCGGTAAGTAAATTAATTGTACCTGGCAATACTACATTCCAAGATGGCGACTTTAGTTCCAAATTTGGCCACCGGGTCAGATAAGTTTGTAGCACTGTACAAAAGATTTTCGCCTATCATCGCTTCAATTTTTACAAGTTACTTGTCTTCATTCATTCCTTATTCATTCATCATTCATTCCTTATTCATTCATCGTTCATTCATCATTCATTCATTCTTGTCAAAGGCAAAAATTAATAGACCGCTTGCTTACCTGGCCGTGTGGTTTCCGGCAGACTAGAATAGGATCACTCCGTTTCTTCCCGTGGATGTCGTACAAGGCGACTAAGGGAAATACATTATCAAATATCGATCAGGCCTCCCCAACCCGTTTTGCCAGCGTGGGGAGTGTAGGCCAAATCCTCCTTCCGTCTAGGACGGACGAGAGAGGGTCGTGCTCCTGTAGTGGAGACTAAAATGGGCCTGATGATGATTGCTTACCTATTAGGCGCTTCGAAGTCGCATGCCTTGCATTGATATAGGTACTGGTGCATGTAACTCATGTGCTTCGACAGAGCCGTCTCATTGCTGAAGAACATCCCGCATACGTCACACTGGCAGGTTAGGTACACAGGTAGGCAGCGGGGGTACCGGCGCGCGAGTGATAATTTTAACGATGCAAGCGTTAATATGGCTACGGTAGCCGCTTCGCATCAACCGGCCCGTATGCTTGTCTGCTACCCGACGTAGTATAAAAAAAAACATGATCGAACGTGAACAAAAAACTCGCATTAAGCACTCGGGAATATTTATTTATTTACAAAACATTTCCGCCTATCTTCGCTTCAATTTTTACAAGTTACTTGTCTTCATTCATTCATTCATTCATTCATCATTCATTCCTTATTCATTCATCGTTCATTCATTCGTCATTCTTGTCGAAGGTAAAAATTAATAGACCTGCTTGCTTACCTATTGGGCGCTTCAAAGTCGCATGCCTTGCATTGATACTGGTACTGGTGCATGTAACTCATGTGCTTCGACAATGCCCCCTCATTGCTGAAGTAAATCCCGCACACGTCACACTGACAATTTGAACTGGCCCGCTGGAAAATAAATAAATATCCATACTATATTTATTTATATATTTACATATTATATTTAGGGGTGTCAGTGGTTTATCAACATCTTTGAACCAAAGCCAACTTAACCTGCACGTGGTGCACCCTGCTGACTGACAAACGAAGCTCTGGCGAAAAGAGAGGTAGGGAGCGTAATTGTAAGCTACCCGACTGGGGAATGTACCTCCACCTCACAGAATACCGCAACCAAATAACAATTCCATTGAGGGTGCGAGTGAGTGAGGTCACCAGAAAAGAAGGAGATGCTGCGTTGGCAGCGGGGGTGGCGGCGCGCAAGTGATATTGCGATTATTGTGTTGCGAGCGATAATACGGTTACGGTAACCGCTTCACATCAGGGCCGTATGCTTGTCTGCCACCTGGCGTAGTATAAAAAAAAAACTTATTTTTGCTGTGTCATTTAAATTACTCAAAGGTCGGCTGGAAGAGATCCCTTCATGGGATAAGTCCGCCTTTGTACAAATTGTATGGCAACATTTTTACCATTCTATGTTCTGCAACAGATTTTGTACAATAAAGATATTTACAACAACAACAACACCAAGAAATTTGAAAGTGTGTTTGTTTGTCCTTATTTCACGTCGAAAGTAACAAAAGGATTGACATGTTTTTTTCTTTTTTTTTTTTTTGAAGATAGTTTAAGGCCCGGAGAGTGACATAGGCTACTTTTTATACCGGAAAAACATCTTATTCCCATGGCAATAAATAAAGTTTATAATAATTTGTCCTTCTGTCACTAGATCACTAGATGGCGCTGTCTCATATCTAAATCGCGCTACGGTTGTGTATATAAATATACACAAATCAATGGCAGCTCCCCTCGACCACGCGGGCGAAGCCGCGGGTAACGGCTAGTATAAATATTGTCGCGGTCCTGTCTCGAACCATCTAGAATGAAACCTTCTAGTAACCTACTGAATAGTCGCCGCATACTTCGCTGCAAGCAATAATGACCCGTATGTCTACTGACATGAAAATGTTCGAGACATTACGATGTCTTACCGAAGGGAAGTACATACGAGAACATTCGGGAACCCTTGCCGGCGGATATAAATAGCGACCGCCGCGGCGCACAGGCAGTTCAGCCCCCCTAGCCAAGTGTAATTCGTAGCGTAACGAACGTTAGATATAGATCACGTGACATTTGTCAAAACCGAACATTTTAATAAGAGAATTGACAAATGTCACGTGATCTATCTAACGTTCGTTACGCTACGAATTACACTTGGCTAGGGGGGCAGTTCAGTTTGGACTTCGAAAGAGTAAACTTCGAGCGAATCTACCTGCGAGACAAGTGATAACCTACGACCTCAGCGACACTATTGGGCTTCGATTTGACCTGCGATTTGGAATCTTCGTGTGGCCTTCGTGTTGTGAAGACCTGCAGACCAGACCCTGAATAAATCCTTGGAAGTTGTCATTGGCATTTTACATCCAAATCTAAAACCCTAGCTCGTAACAATATAAAAATGAATCAGTATTTCCCTTGGTCACGGCATCACGTGTGAACGGCTGGGCCGATTTCGCTATTTCTTTTGACGTGACAACGTCTTATAAATTGGTTAGCCGGGTGACACTTCAAGAAACTGGCTCACGTTATGCGCTTACAATGAGAGCGAGTGAAAGGCACGCGTCCCTTCTAAGAGCGAGAGAGACAGACATAAAAAGTGAAAGGCATGCGTCCCTTCCACTCGAAAACATTTTACCACTCAAAGTCGTTGTCACGTAAAACTTTCGCCCGTATACCGACTTTACAGGCAACCAATTTTTTATATTGTATTTGTTATTGTCAGGAGAAGGTTCTTATAAAAGAAAAAAATAAGAAAGTTATGCGGAAAATTTGAAAATTGAAGAAAATTTTACGATCATATTAACTTTTCTAATGTAAAATGTGTCAAGTATTGTGGTCTTCATATGCGAGTTTACACACAGGGTAGCTCACTGTTGCAGTACTGTTCTCTAAGGTTTAAGACAAGAAAGGGGAATCGCAAGGTAAAAATTCTACTATAAATAAATTAATAAATATACCTGGACAAATTACACATGGCCATCCAGCCCCAAACTAAGCAAGACTTGTACTATGGGTATTTTGTAAATACATACATACATATAATACATAGAAAATACCCAGACCAAGACAAATAGACATGTTCATGCACACAAATATTTGTCTTGTGCGGGAATCGAACCCGCAACCTCGGAGCCAAAGTGGCCATTGCTAACCATTCGACCACCGGGCGCGTCAATTCAAACTATTCAAGTGTCTCAAGTACTGTGGTCTTCATATACGAGTTTACACTGCCAACACTCTCTAAATGGGTGCCGTTTTACATGTTGTGTTTGTCCTTTGTTTTAGGTATGTCAACAGATCGCCAAAATCATATACTTACTTAATATAAATGTAGTTATTAAACACTCACAAAGCCATTCTATCGCAGAGTCACGTACTAAGCATAGTCTACTTGTTTATATCGACAGTTGAAACAATAAGAAACATTGACATTGGCGAGAACTTCAAGAACGCCACAACGAATTTTTTTTTTTTATACTACTACGCGCGGCAGACAAGCATACGGCCCGCCTGATGTGAAGCGGTTACCGTAGCCATATTAACGCTCGCAACATGAAATATCGCTCGCGCGCCGCCACCCCCGCTGCCAACGCAGCAACTCCTTCCTTTCTGGTGACCTCACTCACTCGCAGGAACACAACAATTCTCAAGGGATTTGTTATTTGGCTGCGGTATTCTGTGAGGTGGAGGTTCATTCCCCAGTCGGGTAGCTTACAATTACGCTCCCTACCTCTCTTATAATAGAATTGAATTGAACTTACAAGACAAAATAACATTTCTACAGTACCTTTTTGTGTTTAGCCAAGTGTTTCTTGAAAGTATTTTCCTTATCGAATGCGAGTTTACACTCAGGGCAGCGCATCGCTCCAGTGCTTTTTTCTAGCGAAGCTCGCATATCGTCGTCGGTGTGAGGCACCAAGTGGAACATGTGGTCCAGTTGATTATCAGTTTCCACTCTCTCGACTTTTACCTTATTCGGGCATTTGTGGTGTACTGCTATGTTACTGTAAAAAATAAATAATAAAATAATTGAGTGGAGTTGGCCGTGTGGTTTCCGGCAGACTAGAATAGAATCACTCCGTCTCTTCCCATGGATGTCGTACAAGGCGACTAAGGGAAATACATTATAAAACATCGATCAGTCCTCCCCACCCGTCTGGCCAGCGTGGGGAGTGTAGGCCAAATCCTCCTTCCGTCTAGGACGGACGAGAGAGGATCGTGCTCCTGTAGTGGAGACTAAAATGACCTGATGATGATGATGAATTGAGTGGAGCGAGCTGAACGCTTATATACGCCGAAAAGTCACTCTTTGAAATGAGGGTTGGTGTGTTCCTGCGAGTGAGTTAGGTCACCAGAAAGAAAGGAAGGAGATGCTGCGTTGGCAGCGGGGGTGGCGGCGCGCGAGCTATATTTTATGTTCCATCATCTCCATCCTTTCTGGTGACCTCACTCACTCGCAGGAACACAACAACCTTCACGGGAATTGTTATTTCGCTGCGGTATTCTGTGATGTGGAGGTACATTCCCCAGTCCGGTAGCTTACAATTACGCTCCCTACCTCTCTTTTCGCCAGAGCTTCGTTTGTCAGTCAGCAGGGTGCACCGCGTGCAGGTGAAGTTGGCTTTGGTTCAAAGATGATAATGCCATAAAGATCAAGCTTTGGCAAGAATTTGTTGTGATTTACGAAATCAAAGGCCTTGCTCATATCGAGGAATATATATTAGACACGACTGGCGATTTATTATTTAAACTGTCTGTCACCATCTTTAAAATATTGAAGAAGAAGAAAGACAAGCAAGAGTTGTTAAGCATCTCCTACGAAAGCCGTATTGTTTTGGGTGTAGCACATTTGTTTTTTCTAAAAAGTTACATAATCTAACGTAAATAGTTTTTTCTAAAAATTTTGATAGTATAGAAATCAAAGTAATTGCTCTATAGTTATTTAGATCCAATTTGTCACACTTCTTGAACCTAGGCTTTACAATAGATCGTTTCCATTTTTCAGGAATGTTTCCATCGGTATGACAGATTTAAGAGATGAGCTAGAGTCAACACAAAATAATAGGCCCGTTTTGACATTTGTTTTCGCGACGTAACTAGTGATGTAACCAAACGACTCGGTACTGATACTTTACGATAAATCGATTCAAGTTTGCATGAGTATTTGATCAATTTGAATATAATACATATTCAAATTGATCATAAAGTGTATTGGATTAAAGTTCTGATTAGATAATTTTACTTATACTTTGATATTGTAGGTATTTTGAAATGATACAATGTTACGAAAGTAAATAAATAAATAAATAAATAAAAGAATAGTAAAATAAAAGTAAGTAAATAAATA
The DNA here is from genome assembly GCA_937001555.2 of Hypsopygia costalis. Taxonomy (NCBI): domain Eukaryota; kingdom Metazoa; phylum Arthropoda; class Insecta; order Lepidoptera; family Pyralidae; genus Hypsopygia; species Hypsopygia costalis. The sequence goes on from OW443355.2 coordinate 7,471,348, forward strand.
AGACCGGCCAAGTGCGATTCGGCCTTAAAAAAGTTATCTTGATAGATTTTTTTTATTTTATTTTTTTATACTACGACGGGTGGCAGACAAGCATACGGCCCGCCTGATGTGAAGCGGTTACCGCAGCCATATTAACGCTCGCAACATAAAATATCGCTCACGCGCCGCCACCCCCGCTACTAACGCAGCATCTCCCTCCTTTATATATATTATTTTTTTCCTTAACCGATTATTAATAGTCTGTGGACAATATGAAAAATCGTTTTGCACAGCACTTAGCCGAGTGAGTGATACCCATCAATGAAAAATGTAATTACCGTCAGAACATTTCGATCGGTAAAAAATAGAGAACTTCATGGGCTTGAACTGTCAAAACGGGCCTTTTATTTTGCGTTGAGTTTAGTGGGCGACACACACTCAGAGCACACGATTTGAGGATCGTAGTTGTTATATTATCGTCGCGTATCTTTTTTATAGTTGTTATATTAGTATCGCGGTTCGATCCTCGCACAAAACAATCAGTGAAAGTACTACAGCTGCCCGACTGAGGGCAGCTTATAAATTGCATCACGTGCAGTCGAGGTTGGTTTTGGCTTTAATTCACATTCACGTTGACTATAGATATAATTGGAAACCACTGACTCACATTTCATCCAAAGCTAAATTAATAGCTGCTAGCTAAATTAATAATTAGCCATCAAAACTCACTAGTCATGTATATTTCTCCCACAGTGCTTGCAAGTGTATCTGTAGAGATGCTTCTCCGATGTATGGATGGCCATGTCTTCGTCGTTCTCCAAGTGTAGTTTACAAATGTCACACGAATATTTACCGTGCATCTGTAACGGAAAGTTCAACTCATACATATTGTCGCGATCCTGCTAGAATGAAACCTTCTAGAATAGTCGCCGCATACTTCGCTGCAAGTAATAATGACCCGTATGTCTACTGGCATAAGGTTTATAACACTATGACATGAAAATGTTTTAAACACGTTATGATGTGAAGTACATACATGTACATACGAGAACATTCGGGAACCCTTGCCGGCGAATATAAATAGCGACCGCCGCGGCGCACAGAGGAGTTCAGTTTGGACTTCGGAAGAGAGAACTTCGAGCGAATCTACCTGCGAGACAAGTGATAACCTACGACCTCAGCGATACTATTGGACTTCGATTTGACCTGCGATTTGGAATCTTAGTGTGAACTTCGTGTTGTGAAGACCTGCAGACCAGACCCTGCGTGAATAAATCCTTGCAAGTTGTCTTTGGCGTTTTACATCCAAATCCTGAACCCTAGCTCGTAACAATATATATTCAACGTATAGGTCATTGTGGTCGCTGGCCGTGTGGTTTCCGGCAGACTAGAATAGAATCACTTCGTCTCTTCCCGTGGATGTCGTACAAGGCGACTAAGGGAAATACATTATCAAACATCGATCAGGCCTCCCCAACCCGTCTGGCCAGCGTGGGGAGTGTAGGCCAAATCCTCCTGTCAGTGACGGACGAGAGAGGGTCGTGCTCCTGTAGTGGAGACTAAAATGACCTGATGATGATGATAGGTCGTTGTGGGTGGGTGCCGGCCAGCAGTAATTTGTATGAACTAATTGGTGGCGGAAACACGCAAAGTAGTATAGATTAAATTGCCTGTAAATTTGACTTCAAAATTTCAAAACAACACCTGAATCAATTACTATTTTATTACTAGATTTTTTGGATTGCAAATTTAATGACGTATTCAGATTAATAACATCTCACCTGATTATGCTCCTCACAATGTTCAATCAAAAGCTTCACACTATCAAACACTTTCATACAAATCATACATTTCATACATCATACACCCCAAACGATTGAGGATGACTTAAACGTTTGTGGTGAATTACTTACACCACAAAAGATTGATATGCCTTCATGTGCATCTTTAGGTGAATAGAAGAAATGGGGTGTGGCCGTATCATGGTTATAACGCAGTAAAATCATCTTAAATTGCAGCGCTTTGGGGCCATCCATAAATTACGTCACACGTTTAGGGGGAGGGATGGGGTCGACGAAGTGTGACACTGTGTGACAAGGGGGGTGGGAGGGGTCCTAAATTTTGTGACGTGACATTTCAAAATCTACAGGCGATTTCATCTACACTACTTTGCGTGCTTCCGCCACCAATTAGTTCATGCAAACTACTGCCGGCCGGCACCCGCCCACTACCGTTAGTGGAGCCTAACGCAGGCAGTTGTGTACTTTGCTTTTTGTTTTTTCTTGTCAATCTATTTTAGTCATTATTGTCTAACTCAGTAGCTTCAAGTTTGTGTGTTGGAGTTTCTCAATAAACCGAGTTCGTTTGACCACCACTACTCGATTACACTTATCGGTATAGTGCAAACGGGACAGTCTTACCCTACAAGGTCAAGGCTAGAAAGGGATAACTGCTTCTACTGCAACGTCATACATCACGATGTTGCGTACCCCACCATCTGAGGATTTATCCTTATCAAACCCGGATTTATCCCGTGCGACCTCGGCAATTGATGAACATGCCTCTTCTTACTTGCGTAAGCGCAAGCAACCCGATTTGGATTATCGCGTAATTGAAAAGGTGCAGGAGGTATTACACGAGCATCTTAGTATGTGGAAAATGAACCTGGATGTGACGGTAAGTGAAATCGTACAAAAATCTATTGGCGCAGTGCTTGAGAAGGAAATATCCAAATTGTCTTCATCTCTAAGTGAATCATTACAGCAATTAAATTCCCGAATGAATGATGTGCAAGAGTCCATGAATTATGTGAATGACAGACAGGATCTAATGGAATGTCGTCTAAGCGCGGTCGAGGAGAATTCGTCATTGTATAAATGTATACCGACCCAAGTGGCTTCACTTGAAGCTAAAATAGAAAGGATGGAACAGCAGGCGCGACAACTTAACATCGAAATTTCTAACGTGCCAGAGCGACGTGATGAAAATCTGATTTCGTTGCTTAAGGAAATAGGTTCTGTTATTAAACATCCCATAAACCCCACTGACGTTATATCTGCCCATCGAGTGCCACATATGGATAATAAAAACAAATACCCGAAGAATATAATTGTAAGTTTCGCATCGAGAATAATGCGCGATAACGTTATCTCTGCGGCGCGTGCGGCAAAAGGTATTCGGCTTACGTTCTCAGGTGCCCTACGTACTATATACATAAGTGAACATTTAACGCCGAAAAATAAACGGTTGTTTCGCCTCACTCGTGATGCTGCCAGTAAACATAATTACAAGTATGTATGGACCAAACATGGAACGATATTGGTTCGTCAAACAGACTCCTCGTCTATCATGGCAGTGCGCACTGAACAGGACATTGATAGAATTGTATCTAACTGACAATGGTAAAATCTGTTTTGCCTTATTAATTTCCGTGTTGCATTATTTTAATGCTCTTAAATATCTAAATAATATGTCTATAGCATGCTTATCCCTATACGTTACAATGTATTATAAAAGCGATATGTCGAGTAAAGGTTCACGGATAGTAAAATTAATAAATATACCCACGCAACTGAATTGTAATTCTATCATAATTTGCCAACACAATTATTTGTACTTAAATATTACTAATTCTGTGCATTCATTTTTTATTTCGATTTCTTATCAATATATAAGATATGGTCTTAATATTGAGGTATATTGGTTATTATTACTTAAACATATTACTGTGAGAAACGGAATGGCATTACCTAACTGCATATTTAGAGTCACTAGATGGCGTATTTCTAGCTTATTTTATGTACATTATGGCTTCAAAATTATTTTTATATCTTTTCTTTCTGGCATAAAAGAATTTAAAAAATTCGATGCTAAAAACTTAGTTTATTATTTTTTGCACTTTAATGGATAATAATAACTTACTGATTTATTACCAAAATTGCCGTGGCCTGAGAACAAAATTGCATACTCTTTATATAAACATATTATCTAATTCATATGATATTATAATATTGACCGAAACATGGCTTCATCCAGATATTTTCGATAATGAGTTGTTCGACAATAGATATCAGGTGTTCAGAAAGGACCGCGATCGGGCGGCTACCGACCGGCGGGACGGGGGCGGTGTACTCATAGCGGTACTTCGCACGCTCTGTGCCACCGTGCTGCCTAGCGTGCCGCAGGCCGTGTCGCAGCATGTTGGCGAGTCCGTCGCACCCCTCCCTCCCCTTATTGACCATCTTACATTGGAATTGCGGTTTGCTACAAGATATTACATAATTACTGGTGTTTACATCCCACCTAACCAAGGCCACGATACATATGTCACTTTTTTTGATGCTTTAAACAGCCAGATAAATAAATATTACTGTGAAGCGAGCTATGAGCAGTTGATAGTGGGAGACTTTAACTTATCGAGCCTTCACTGGGAAGATACAGGACAATATTCGCAACCCATAATAAATAATAAATTAAATTCTACACATTGGAGTCTAATTAACTTCATGTCTTTTCATGACTGTCTTCAATTCAATTCAATCCCTAATATTAATAACAAAATACTTGATTGCATTTCCAATAATCATTTTTGTAAATTAACACCGGTATTAAACGCTTTGGTCCCGCCTGATGGTTTACACCCTCCCTTCCAAATGATGTTTCCGATATTGAATGACCATAATAATCTTCAGAATAAATCACATGTTAGGTATTGCTATCAACGGGCCGATTATGACTGTATCAGGAAAGAATTGGCTTGTATTGACTGGAATGATTTATTTCTTAATAGAAGTGCGGAAGATTCGGTTTCTTGTTTTTATGAAGAACTGTATAAATTAATAAAAAAGTATATTCCCACTAAACTTATTAGACCTTCGTCCTTCCCTAGTTGGTTTACTCCTGAATTAATACATTTAGCTAAAAAGAAAAATCAAGCTTGGAAAAAAATGAAAAAATTTAATGATGACTCAAACTATAGAATATACTCAATATACAGGAAAAAATTTAAAGTGGCTCTTGAGCGCTGTTATAAAAATTACATAAATATGGTTGAGAGTAATATTAAGAAGGATTCTAAATTTTTTTGGTCGTACGTGAAAAGTCGTAAGAAAAATACAGATATACCAGATACTATAACTTTCAACAAAAAAACTATAAGTGATCCGAATGAGATTTGCACTCTTTTTTCTAACTACTTTCAATCTATTTATGAGCCTTCGTCTGTCCCTGAGGATTATGATGTTGATGATATTTCTATCGATGACTCTCAAACATCTGATACTATTATCAGTGATATTGTGTTTACAAGGGAAGACGTATATAAAGCGCTAAAATCATTAGATGTTAATAAGGGTTCAGGAGTAGATAATATTCATCCTTTCTTCTTAAGATCTGTTGCTGGTGTGATTGATGAACCTCTATGCATTTTATTTAATAAATGTATTTCAGAAGGAGTTTTTCCTAAAATATGGAAGATAGCAATAGTTATACCGGGACATAAAGGAGGCTCCAAAGGGGATGTTGAGAATTATAGACCTATATCAATATTGTCCACCCTGGCGAAGATTTACGAAAGGTTAGTTCATAACGCCATTTATTTACACCTACAAAATAACATTCTTCCGCAGCAACATGGTTTTGTTAAACACCGCTCGACTGTCACTAATATGCTTCTATATTCTACGTATTTATTTGAAGGGTTTGATGCGAACAAGCAAATAGACACAGTTTATACTGACTTTCGTAAAGCGTTTGACAGGGTGGATCATAAAATATTGCTGCAGAAGATAGCTTATAATGGCATAAGAGGTAACCTGTGGCGCTGGTTTAAATCATATATATCGAATAGATCCCAAAAAATTGTCATTAAAGGTTATGAGTCGAGGTCTTTATTTGTTAGTTCAGAAGTGCCTCAAGGCTCTATTGCAGGGCCCCTTCTTTTTATCCTATTTCTAAATGACATAGGTAAGTGTTTTCATTTTTGCGAGTTTCTCCTGTACGCCGACGACTTAAAAATTTACCATGTTATTGATGACCTCAGTGACTCTAACAAATTTCAGGAAGATTTAGACCGACTTTCTCTGTATTGTTATGAGAATAAGCTCGACTTCAGTCTTCACAAGTGCAAGTCCGTAACCTTTACAAAAAAAAGGGCAATTGTCAATTCTTCTTATTCACTTTGTGGAGTAACTCTGGAGAAAGTGGATAAAATCAAAGATCTTGGAATTACTCTTGACTCTAAATTACACTTTGATATACACATTGAAAACATTGTCAATAAAGCATATAAGATGTATGGGTTCGTCACTCGCTCTAGCCAAGGGTTTCAACAACCGTCAACTTACCGTTATCTCTTCCAAACGCTTATAAGGTCACAGCTCGAGTATGCAGTTAGTATTTGGAATCCTCTATATGAAAAATACTGCAATAAGCTAGAAATGGTCCAGAAAAAGTATCTTCGTTGTATTAATTACAAATGTGCCAGAGAAAAATTATCATATGTCGATTTGCTAAAAAAATTTAATTTACTTGACTTGAAATCGAGACGTATGCAGTTAGAGGTCATGCTTTTGTATGACCTACAGTCTAACAAATATGATTGTATGGAATTAATAAGTAAACTATTCTATAAAGTACCTTCTAGATCGCATATACGAACAGTCCGCGCTCACAAACTCTTTTCAGTCAAACTATGTCGTACAAATGCTGGGTTTCGTTGTCCTATTAATCGCATGATGTTAACGTATAATAAAATATTCAACCGACTCGACATATTTGCTTCTAACCCCTATACTTTTAGAAAAAAAATCAAAGAGATATTACTCTGTAGTAGGTGATATTGTTATGCTATAATGCTGATATACTTTTAGCGGCAAACGTTGTTTTGCCATAAAAAATAAACAAGAACCTATTCCCAGATCTACTGAATATACATAAAAAATTTCATCAAAATCGGTCCAGCCGTTTCGGATGAGTATGGTAACACTGTGACACGAGAATTTTATATATTACAAAGATGTTCAACCGACTCGACATATTTGCTTCAAACCCCTATGCTTTGAAGGGGAAATATCAAAGAGATATTTTTTATTTATTTATTTTTTATATTTTTTTTTTGTTACAGTATACTTTGTAGTAGGTGATATTGTGATGCTAAAATACTGTTTTTTGTTAAAATACTTTTAGACAAGTTTGTTTGTGCGTATGTTTAGCCTTTACTTTTTATTTATTATCATCTTCGCATATAATAACTGCACGGTGTAAGTAGCTTAAGCAAGAGCTAATTATTATTATTATTTTTCTTTTCCATATGTTACTTTTTTTTTGTTAAATTTTATGTTATTTTTTTGTTATTGTGTAAGGATAAGGAATGTGTGGATTAATATTTGGTGTTGGTAAGGACCAGCATTAAGTATTAATTAACATATCCTGATAGGCTTTGTATACAATATCTGGAACATAACTTGTTTGTGTAACGCTCCACATATCATACTATAGTTTAATAATAATGTGACCTACTGTGTTGGGTTCACAATAATACTTATCATTAATTGTTACTATTAAATAAGTCGAGATTGTGAACCTGTTTGTGGTCCAAATTAATAAATAAAAAAAAAAAAAAAAAAAAAAATACATGCGACCGCCGCTGCCCCGACTGCCGTGGTCGTCTCTGCGACACGTGTTTCGCCTCTACGCGAGGCATCCTCAGGCGATCTGTGGATGTTGATGGTTAGAACAACAACCTACAAATGACAAGTCCATCGCATTGCCGGCCTTTATATTGTGTTGGAAGTGGAGTGGTAGTGGGGGTAATGGAAAATATATTAAGGATAGGAGAATTACTGACGTCAAGTTGTTTATTCATTAAAGGAATTTTTGAATTTTTGTGTTTTATTATTTCTAATTGTTCCCTAATATTAAGTTTTAGTCCTTTGTCTGTCATGTGTAGTATTTTGTATGAATTATTGGGAGATAAATTGTGTCCTGCGTCTATAAGATGTTCAGCGAAGTGTGACTTTTCTGGACGGTTGTTTTTATAAGCTGATATATGTTCGTTAAATCTAGTTTGAAAATTACGCCCGGTTTGACCTATCCCATATATATATACCCACTACCACTCCACTTCCAACACAATATAAAGGCCGGCAATGCGATGGACTTGTCATTTGTAGGTTGTTGTTCTAACCATCAACATCCACAGATCGCCTGAGGATGCCTCGCGTAGAGGCGAAACACGTGTCGCAGAGACGACCACGGCAGTCGGGGCAGCGGCGGTCGCATGTATCTTCTGTTTCAGATGTTGGAGATTCGCCGAGACGACCACAGCAGCTGGAGCAGAGACGACCAAAGCAGCCACGGCAGTCGCATGCAACTACTAACGGTAGTGGGCGGGTGCCGGCCGGCAGTATTTTGCATGAACTAATTGGTGGCGGAAGCACGCAAAGTAGTGTAGATCAAATTGCCTGTAAATTTGACTTCCGCAAAATAACACCTGAATCAATTAACTATTTCAAAATCTATTATAATCTAAGTGTTAACACGAACTTTGTACTATTAACGAAAAACTCAAAAACATTTGCAACTGTAGATGTAAATTTGCAAAATATGTGACGTCACACTAGGGAGGGGGAGGGGGGGGGGGGAGTCTCACAAATGTGACCAACTGTGACAAGGACGGGGGGAGGGGTAAAAAAATCATGAAATTCGTGTGACGTAATTTATGGATGGCCCCTTTCTCTCCCCCGCACGCGATTTTCCATAGTCCTTTAGCGTAATAAATTCTTTGATCCTTCATGCAACACCAAAGTGTATTACATTTTTTAACCCCCCCCCCCCCCCCCCCCCCCCCCCATTATGCGTAGCAAATTTAAAGAGGTACTCACCTGATTATGCTCCTCGCAATGTTCAATCAAAAGCTGCACAGTAGCAAACACTTTAATACAAATTATACACTTAAACAACGATGATTTGAACGGTTCAGTATTATATTTAGCTTCATGAATTTTCAACTGCTCTTCCTTACCCAACAGAGTAATTTTAAAATTAGCCAACTTGATCCCCACCGACCTACAAGTTAACGTTGTCACTTTATTCCTATCTCTTTCTTCTTTCAACTTCTTCTTCTCCTCTCTCTCCTTTAACAATCTCTGTTTTCTTGATAAACTTCTATATTCTTTTTCTTTCTCATCTTCAATTTTTCTCTCCTCATCTTCGCTATTTACTTCCTCTAGACCTTTGAATACGTCGTTTAGATCTATTTCTTTCTCTTCTGTGTTAGATGTTGTATCATCTACACCTATAATAATAAATAAATATAAATAATATTTAGTTGATACTGTTGATTATTGGCACTTGGTGGAACACTTGTATTGTTCCACGTTATTTAATTTTATTTTTACCGACCGGTTTCGCCGCTAAGGCATTATCAAGGTAAACAAAATTCACAAACACCATCTGTTTATGAATTTTGTCTGTGGTGATTGCTTTTCATTAGGTGGCCCGCATGTTCGTTTGCCCCCTTTCGCTTAAAAAACATCACAGAACTCCTCTTGTTTTTTTACACTTATTACGAATCTATATAATACCACAATATAAGTAAATAGTACCCCCCCCCCCCCGAGACAAATGAGGAACATTTTGGGCTGTACACTGTACTGTACTGTACTGACATATTAGACTGCGGTATTTTGTGAGGTGGAGGTACTTCCCCAATCGGATATAGATATTAATATAAAAAGAAACATACCTAGTCTCTCAATAATATCATCCACCGAATCAAACCCACTCTGAGCAGGGGTATCATCGAACCTGCCATCCGTGTCATCCTTAACATTGTCCTTAACAGACGTCCCACTGTCCTCATTCATGGAATACTCCGTTCTAATAATCCCATTATCGTATTTCACATCCTGCTTTAAGAATTGGTTGTCTCCTTCCTCGGTTGTCTTGTCGCAGGTGTAGAAGAATATGTTCTTCGGGTTCCAAACTCCTAATGATGAGACCAGATTGGTTATTTTTCGGTCCACTGCTGATATATCTGTGGAGCTGACCTGAAATTAATTTTGGGCTATAAGTCTTCGTGCTAAATAAAATGCTGGAGTAGCGTCACTAGTACCACAGTATAAGGGGCAATCCATAAATTACGCCACAAGAATTTCATGAGTTTTTGACCCCTCCCGCCGTTCTTGTCACAGTCACATTTGTGTGACCCCCCCGCCCTAGTATAACGTCACATATTTTGCAAATTTACATCTAGAGTTGCAAATGGTTTTGAGTTTTTCGTTAATAGTTCAAAGTTCATAATTAGGCCTTAAAATACTCGTGTGATGCTATTATCACATTCGCCTTCGGATCATGTGATAAACTCACACTCGTATTTTAAGAACTTTTCTTATGCAACAGTTTCATAAACTACTATTCAATTTTTAGATATTGATTCCATATTTTCAATAGACGATTACTATTTCGTGTTTATTGATTAGATTGACCATAACGATATAACAGGCGCGGGACAATTAGTGTATCATTGTAACATTAGGCACTAATCGAACACGCAAGTTAAGCAACGTCGACTGTAACCTCTCCGTGGATGGGTTTATTTATCTCAAGCTCCTCAGTGTTCGGAACTGCACGTTAGTTGACAGTCGTTGAACCAAGTCAGTGGCCTTTTGGCGGCTTGAAAACACGACCTCCGCTAACCCACAGTTGAGCAGAGTGGTGGAGTATGCTCTAAACCCTTTGATTGAGGGGAGGCCCGCATCCCAGCAGTGGGATGATTATGGCTTTTGTTGATATTGTCGCGGCCCTGTCGCGAATCATCTAGAATGAAACCTTCTAAAATAGTTGCCGCATACTTCGCTGCAAGCAATAATGACCCGTATGCCTACTGACATAAGGTTCATAACACTATGAGATGAAAATGTTCGAGACACGTACCGAAGGGAAGTACATACATGTACATTCGAGAACATTCGGGAACCCTTGCTGGCGGATATAAATAGCGACAGCCGCGGCGCATAGGCAGTTCAGTTTGGACTTCGGAAGAGTAAACTTCGAGCGAATCTACCTGCGAGACAAGTGATAACCTACGACCTCAGCGATACTATTGGACTTCGATTTGACCTGCGATTTGGAATCTTCGTGTGGACTTCGTGTGCAAATAACACTTAGCTTCAAGCTTCAACCAACTAACCATAAACAAATGGTTCGGACGCGGAAAAAAAAATCAGCTGTTGCATATTTGTCGGCCATATTTCTGTTTATTAAAGGTTTATAGTAGGGTCGACCCTGTTTTAAGTTACGAAGCCGCTATTGAATACTTACAAAGCTTTTTAGCGTTATTGAACGATTATGAATAATACTTTTCGGGACTCTCATTATAACAAGCTAATAAACCTATTTTATCTTTTTATGAATAAGACTGTAAAAGAATACTATTAATAACCATACCTCATTGCAAACCGTCATAATTTCCTTCAACACAAAGTCTGCTCGTCTCGCCTTCCTTCTAAACGCTAGAATCTTCTTGATCTGAGCCGTGCATTCTCCGCAGAAGTAGTATGGGTACCCATCATTAGGTGCGATCTGTAATATAGAAAAAGAAATGGTTGTCTGTAAAGTCGATTTACGGACGATAATTTTACGTGATAACGTCATAAGAAAACATCGGCCGATGGTTGATCGTGCCTCTTTATCGCTTGTTCCGCGCTCTCACTTGCACGCTTGGCTTAGGCGGAACGTGACAATTAGTCATGCGTTTTCGTGCGTACCTTTATCGGTTTATAAGACGTTACCACATCAATAATAAATAATCAATATACGATATCATCATCATCATCAGGTCCATTTTAGTCTCCACTACAGGAGCACGACCCTCTCTCGTCCGTCCTAGACGGAAGGAGGATTTGGCCTAGACTCCCCACGATGGCCAGACGGGTTGGGGAGGCCTGATCGATTTGTGATAATGTATTACCCTTAGTCGCCTTGTACGACAATCACGGGAAGAAACGGAGTGATTCTATTCTAGTCTGCCACTAGAATAGAATCTATTCCACACGGCCAATATACAATATAAAAATAAATATTTCTGGACAATTTACACAGCGCCATCTAGTCCTTCTTTCACATCGAAAGTAACGAACTGATTGACATTTTTTTTTTTTTTTTTGAGATAGTTTAAGGCTTGGAGAGTGACATAGGCTACTCTTTATCACGGAAAAACATCTTATTCCCACGGGAAAAAATAAAGTTTATAATCATTTGTCCTACTTTCAGTAGATCACTAGATGGCGCTGTATCATTTCTAAATCGCGCTATGGTTGTGTATATAGATATACACAAATCAATGGCAGCTCCCCTGGACGACGCGGGCGAAGTCGCGGGTAACAGCTAGTAATCCATATATTTTTAAAGGCTGGTCAAATTCAAGGAGACGATTATGTTGGTACTTGGTAGTATTAATCACGAATCAATAAAAAAAACAAAAATTAATCAACCATAAACGCGGTATTGCTACCGAAAGATTTTGTTTATCTCCGAGATTCAAGATTACTATGTACGTAGGAGACAAATGGAGTTGTCGCGCATATGACCTCTATGCCCGCTTTCAGTGGTTATCAACATTACAGTATAAGCTAAATTGACGTTAAAAATAATCAGCAGGAGCAGGCATACATTTTCACCGTGCGGTAGAAAGAGAGCGAGATACCACTTCATCTCCTACGCCGCGCCGGCAGTGCACTCTCCCTCCGTCTTACGAATTTTCGATCAGGACACGTGTCCTGCCGCGAGTTTAACAAATTTTACCCACTTAACGCCGCTAAAGAAGTTTTCACTTCAAAAATCACAAATTACTTACAGAAATCCCACAAGCTGACTCAAAAATCCTTTTACACGACACACTTATCTTGACCAGCACCCCTTTGGTGTCAAGGCACGCTCGACACGCCTTCACATCCCTCATGTTCACGTCTGAATCACTGTCTTGTGTCTCAGTCTCGTACTTTAGATAGTCAGCTATAAAATTGAATATTATAATTAGGGGCCATCCATAAATTACGTCACACGTTAAGAGGATGGAGGGGGTCGACCAAGTGTGATATTGTGTGACAAGGGGGTGGGACGGCTCCTAAATTTCGTGACGTGACACTACAAAATCTTATGTAATCTAAGTGTTAAAACACGAACTTTTAACTATTAACGAAAAACTCAAAAACATTTGCAACTCTAGATGTAAAATAGCAAAATATGTGACGTCACACTAGGGAGGGAGAAGTCTCCCAAATGTGGCAAGAACGGGGGGAGGGGTAAGAAGAAAAAGAAGCGAATTTCATTCTGTAAGGGGATTAAACACTTAAAAATGAGAAAGGAATTTGTAAAATAATATAAGTGTCAAATTACCACATTTTTTATTTAAAAACAAAAGTAACAAAAGAATTAGACTTTATTTGAGAAAGATTTTTTAAATTAACACTTAAAAAAAACAAGTAACTATTATTATAATAACCTTCGTTTTTTTGTGAAAGTGAAAATTATTAACGCTAGGAGCACCAGCGAATCCCCATTTTTTATTACCTCGTAAAATAAACCTTATATGATATAAAGTTAAGGTTTGTATTTCAATAAAAAGCTAGCCGTACTGATAAGTTAAAAGGGATTTCCCCAACTTTAAATGAGGTTGCCATTTTGGGAAACAATCTAAATTGTAGTTTTTCGCTACGTGTTATATCGGCGAACCCTGGTCTGCAACTAGTCTGGGTTACTAGCATCAGTGACTTTGCTAAGCGGTTGGGGTGTTTTTGTATTCATTCCTAATATGTTTTAGTATAAATAAATAAATAAATATTTCTACAATTTTACATTCATAATTCATTTATTTGTTCATAAACATGGGTAGAAATACATTGGTGTTAAATATGAATAAAACAATAGGAACAACCATGATTCGCCTTATTGGCATATGAACAGTAACATTTGAATCTAATCATCATTCAAGATTTTATATTAATTAGGTACTGAGTATCATTTCCATATCAATATTGAATTCGAATACAAAACAATGAGAAATCAATAAATATAAAGAATGTCATGAAATCATAAGAAAATGTCAAAATACAGGACAGGACATTTTTAAATATAATTTAAAAAAGCTCGAAGGTCGTAGTATGTTTTTTTTAACAAGGAGGCCACTGAGTGCAGTTTTAAATCCGTTATGATCATGTATAGATCTAATAGACTGTGGAATTTTATTATAAATAATAGGTGCCATATAATTTACGCTCATTTTGCTGAGTAAAGTTTTACATAAATGATTCAATTTTAAAGTACCTTCACGACGACTTTCGACAGGATTTGGTTCAAAATAGTGTGTAATTTTTCATATATGACATTTTCGATAATTTTGGAAAAAAAATGAGATTAGTTATTCAGCTTTATTATTAGTAGTTAGCAATAGGGCGATAGTTCTTTAAAAGATTGTCGTCCTTTTTAAATAGTAGTATAATAATAAACAATTTCAACCTATCTGGAAATGTTCCGTGTTCTATGCATAAGTTTACTATGTAACACAAGACAGGCGCTATTATATTTGCAACGGCTTTTATAACCCTAGTGGAAACATCGTCAAAACCTACGCTATTAGTATTTTTTAAGTTTTTAATAATTCTTAATATATCAAACGTCGAAGTTGGTGAAATGAACATTGAATTGGATTGATTTTGTCGAATAGTAATAAATTTAGTTTTATCTCGAAGGTTAATTTTTATGGAGTCAATAAGAAAGTTATTAAAAGCGTTTGCTATTTCTGTCGCTTCTGTTATCTCTGTGTCAATACATAAAACACTGGAGATATAAATACATACCTAATCCCCCCACTTCATCTACATACTGCTCATCTTGCGTGTCTTGTTCGTCCTCGGATTTAGGTTCTAAATACAGTGCGTCTGCTTCTTCACCCACTGAATGTGCTTCACCTTGTACAGATATTAATTCTTCATCATTGATGTTCTGTAACAATGAGTTATGTTCATACATGGATGTAGACTGGCCGTGTGGTTTCCGGCAGACTAGAATAGAATCACTCCCGTCTCTTCCCGTAGATGTCGTACAAGGCGACTAAGGGAAATACATTATAAAACATCGATCAGGCCTCCCCAACCCGTTTGGCCAGCGTGGGGAGTGTAGGCCAATTCCTCCTTGTGTCTGGGACGGACAACAGATGGTCGTGCTCCTGTAGTGGAGACTAAAATAACCTGATGATGATGCATGTAGACAAGGTCGTCGCCAGCCGTTGGCCCAGAGGGAGCAACCCTATATTAAAGGCAACTTTGTCAATATATACAGACATACATATTTAATTATTGAGTTTATTTGAGAGACGTAACTGTTTCATCAACATGTTTGAAACAAAGCCAACTCAACTGCGCGCGGTGGACCATTCTGACTGACAAACGAAGCTGTGGAGAAAAGAGAGGTAGGGAGCGTAATTGTAAGTTACCCGACTGGGGAATGTACCTCCACCTCACAGAATACCGCAGCCAAATAACAATTCCCTTGAGGGTTGTTGTGTTCCTGCGAGTGAGTGAGATCACCAGAAAGAAAGGAGTTGCTGCGTTGGCAGCTGGGGTGGCAGCGCGCGAGCGATATTTCGTGTTGCGAGCGTTAATATGACTACGACTTTACACGAGTCCTTCTATAGATAAATGAGCAAACACGTGTTTCAGGATTTTTCAATATTCAACCCTTAAAGGGGCAAAATGGGGTGAAAAGGTCGTAAAATCGTCATGGTTATTGTTTTTATAGTTTATCGGGTCGCTGATTACGAAGATAACAACGATTTTAAAATTCAACGTGGGTAACGTGACAATCGTCCCCTATTGGCGTGCGAAGGAGTTGAAATGTCTAAAATGGGGTGTAAAAGTCTGAAAATCGTCATGGGTATTGTATTTATGGTTTATCGGGTCGCTGATTAACAAAAAAATAATCGAAAAAACAATTATTTTATAATCAAACGTAGCCGACGTGACATAAAATCACCCCTGTGGGGTTGCGATGGGGTTGAAATTTCAAAATATCAATATGTGTGTCGATTCTATGGTTTTCTGGGACGTCAATTACGAAAATGGCATCGATTAGAAAATATAACATAGTGGACACGAAATTACTTAAAAGGATTTTTCAAATTTTACCGCTATGATGGTGAAACGGAGGTCCAAAATTTGTATGGGGAAACGAGATTAGTTGCATTATTTTATCCTAAACTTCACACGAGTACTTCTATAGATAAATGAGTAAACACGTATTTCAGGATTTTTCAAAATTCAACCCCTGAAAGGGTAACAAGGGGCCAAAATGTCTGAAAACGTCATGGGTATTGTTTTTATGGTTTACCGGGTCGCTGACTACGAAAACAACAACGATTTCGAAATTCAACGTGGCTAACGTGACCATCATCCCCTATTGTGGTGCGATGGGGTTGAAATGTATAAATGGGGTGAAAAAGTCTGAAAACCGTCATGGGTTTTTATGGTTTATCGGGTCGCTGATTACGAAAAAAATTTATAATCAAACGTAGCCGTTTTAAATCAAATTAAAATATAATTTTTACTGCATCGAACCCCACTTTATGAGGATGTATAACGCATTTGAGAAATTCCGATATTAATATCGGAATTCCGATATTGAGATGTAATATCGGAAATCAGTATTGGAATTGAAAACTTTCCGATATTACAAGCTCTAGCCGTGGCTTGTCTGTCACCCGACGTAATTAGTTTAAAAAAATAAAAATAAAAAGTCCACAATACAAACGTTAATTATAGGTGCTTAACAATATATTACGAGCAAAATACTAAATCAACATAATCTACGAAAACGAATACTAACCTATGGGAAGTCAAGTTAGTATAATATTTGTTTTTCCTTGCACCGCACTGTTACTACCATCCATAAATTACGTCACACGTTAAGGGGGAGGGAGGGGGTCGACGCAGTGTGATATTGTGTGACAACGGGGTGAGAGGGGTCCTAAATTTTGTGACGTGACAATTCAAAATCTATTTCAATCTAAGTGTTAAAACACGAATAAGAATAAGAATATTTTTATTGTTGAACTGGTAATAAGTCAGATGTTATACAATAAAATTATGTCACAGCAGTTCATACCTGTGTTCAGGCATACAATATTACAATCATGCATAATATATATTTAGATATATAGATTCTTTTACTTTACATTTCATACATTCATGGTTATATGCAGTAACAACTTGTCTTATATACCTATAATATTGTTAATTTATGTCAGAAAAGTAAACGTACATTATAAATGAAGAAGTCAAATTGAGATTAAATTATTAAGTATAGTCATATTGTAAACGTTTATCTTAATCTTATTTTTGTCATAAAACTCATCAAGGCTGTAGAATACACTTTCAATTAACCATTTTTTTTAAGGTAGTTTTAAATCTTGTACCAGTCAGATTTTTGATATCTTTCGGAATTCTATTGTAGATACGGATTGCAGTTACATATGTACTTTTTTCGTAGATTGTGCATCGTATTAGGGGCGTAATAAGACGATCCTTATTTCTGGAATTTCTATTAGACACATCAGATAATTTAGTAAAAAAATCCTCATGTTGATTTACAAACATACAAATCTCTAAGATGTACAGTCCAACCAAAGTCATAATTTTTTTATCCTTAAATAGTACTCTCAGCGTTTCGTCATTCCTCATACCAAATATTGTTCGAATACATTTTTTCTGCAAAATGAACGTTTTATAAGCATCAACCGAGTTTCCCCAGAATAATATACCATACCGAAGTAGAGGACATTTCCATAATATGCAGTAACAGCAACGTCAATAGAAGACACATTTACCAACACAGAAAGAGCATAACAACAACTACGAAGTCTATTGTTAAGTTTAGCTATATGATCCTTCCAGTTCAGATGCGAATCGATATTTACGCCTAAAAATTTAGTGCTGGTGACTTCCTCTAATTCTACATTGTTAATTGTAATTTTCAAATTTGTCACAGATTGATTATATTTCCGAAATTGCATTATCTTGGTCTTACTGATATTTATATTTAAGTTCATGTCACCTAGTCTTTGCATTAAATGTTGTGTGGTATCAATTGGGTATTTGACTAACATTTTTTTCTGTTTGATATGTAGGGACGTCTCCGTAATATAACCATAGGTGAAAGAATTACTTCGATAGCACAAATATCTCTCGAGATATGTTAATTTGAAAATCACAATTTTTAGACTGCCCCAAAACGCTCCATACAAAAGACTACTGAATTATGACGTCACAGATCTGTATTTTGTATGCATCAAATCAGAAATTTGTACGACAGCTATGTTAAATATTACGTTTATGTGATTAGTATCATAATAAAAGTTATAGCATTTTTTATTGCTTCTCCAATGGAAATATTATTTTTTAATAATTTCATACTTTTAAAATGGACTTTCCCGCCAAACTTTGATCGACGCTAAAAAAAGTCTGACTGAAGATATTAGAATGAAAGTTTGCAGATCTTTATAGTTTTGTGTATTTTACGATATTGTTAATTTATTTGTACAATTTTTAAACATTGGAAACAACCCAATTATGTCAGACTTTTGCTTTACAATGTCATCTTTGTCATTAACAAACAGAACTGTGGCGTCATCTGCAAACATAATACATAAGTGACTTGTGAAGTCTGGGACTTCATTTACGTATATTAAGAATAGTAGTGGCCCCAATACGCTGCCCTGGGGAACACCTAATACAGAGATTGCTTCATCAGATTTTATTATTTCAATTGACCTACTAGCATTATTATAACTATTTAGAGCAACAGTTTGACGTGTATTTTTAAGATAAGAGGCAATTAGGGCATTTGCCACCCCTCTGACACCAATGCGATCCAGCTGATTTAGTAGAATATGGTGTACCACGCAGTCAAATGCTTTGGACATGTCTACAAAGAGCGCCGTGCAATACTTATCATTATTTATACCCTCCCATAATTGTTTCAAAAATGAATAAATGGCTAGAGTAGTGGATCTGTGGCTCCTAAAGCCATTCCCAGAATTATTACCAGAACGGGGATGCCTACATTCCCAGAATTATTTATGGTAGAATTCAAATTCTTACTGTCTGCCAAAATAGGAATATTTACTGGTTGCATATAAGATATTGCGATAGGTTTAAAGTATTTGGTTATTTTTGGTTGGTTGTTGTGATGTTGTTGAGTATTGACCGTTTTGTTTGTATTCTTTGAGACGTTTTTTGTAGTGTTAGTTACCATGTGTCTTGTATCTAGTTGTGTCTGCTGCCTAGTGCTTTTTAAGTATTCCTGATATTGAATTCTATTAATTACTCTGAGAATCTCACGATGAATTAATCTGCTGGTACTTAGTCTATCACACATGTCCCTGTAGACATCGTTACTACATATGTCAATGTATCTTGTGTCAATAAAATTTAAACATAAGTCCTGGACCATAGCGTTTAATGAGTTTACAGATATATATTTATTGTTATGTATCTGTCCTATGAGTACATTTGTGTGACTCAACTTATTAAAATAATAGTATAAGTAAGATTGGAATTTTAGAGAGTCATAATCATTTGAACCACCTATTATTATCACAAAATCTCTTTTGTCAAAATTTTTACAAATGTCTAGGGTAGGTTGTAGAATATTATCTATTTGTGCGTTCGCTTTAATAAGGGAAAATATTTCATAGTTCTCACCGAGAAGTTGTTGTAGGGTATTTCTTACATTTTTACCGCTTTGATCTGCAAATATATAAATCTTCCTTTTAGCTTTCGGAACCTCAGTAGGTTTTGTATCCGCGGGAAAAACGTTTACATTTGAGGCACACGCTAAGTTTATAGGATCGCTTAACATAGACTCATGCGTAGTGTGTGGAGTCGAAATTTTAGAGTCACTCTGCGATATTTCTTCATCTTCCTTCGCAGTGAAGTTTAAAGTGTGTGGTTTTAAACTTCTCCTTTTCTTCTTAGTCCCATTTCTAGATATTGATTTTATGGGAGATTGACATATATTTGTTAAAGTTTTTATTCTATTTTCATATTCAATTAAACGTTTTTTTAAAGCATAATTTTCACTGAGTATATTCTCAACTTCACTATCTGCCGCTGTGAGTAATTGTTCTAATGACACAATTCTGTCACGCAGTGATTTCACTTCTTCGTTCTCTACATTTCTCATGCTCGGGCAACTTCGGTTTAGATCCTCTAAGCTATCAGAAGTGGTCTCGTTTTCTTCTTCTATTGATAAAGAAGCAAATGAGTAGAAATGTTTATGATAGTTTTTTGTCTCTTCGTAACATTGTCTGTTGTAGCAAAATTTTTGCTACTGATTGTTTCACTGTCCCAGCAGTTCTCGCATTTCCATCCTTGCCTATTTAATTCTGTCATAAGTTGGTATATTTTTATTGTCACGCTTGTACATTTCAAATGGTAGTTGGTGTTGCATTTCAAACATGTCAAGTAATAATCCGTTGACTCCACATTTAGATTGCATTTGTTGCATTGTAGCGCCATCTTGTTGGGAATCCGAGAATCTTAAGTTGTCGAATTAGATCGGTATTTTTTTTACTCTAAAAATACACGCCTGCGCTGAATTTCGAAGCTGGCACCGTATTTAGCGGCTGATGTAGAATGTTATGTTTCAACAATAACCAAAGATCCACAAAAAGCGATTTTATATGATGAACCGCCTGGGATTCGAACCACGACCCTATGTTAAGTTGGTTTAGTCGCGAGATGCCTACTATCGGCCTTGGTTGACTGTTTTACGTTTTCATACAATTAGTAGCATAACGACTACTTCAGAAAACCTCCAAACACGTAGTCGCACGCGCCGGGGCCTTCCCGGACTCCCAAAGCTTTAGTACGTAGAGGTGACGAAGTCTGAAACGAACGCAGGTCTTCAGTAACACGATTACAAGATGACGACGAACGAACCGCTTGAGGAATTTGCTTACCAATGCGCTGGGGAATCTCCAGCTTAGGCGTGGAACCGCAAATGCGCGACGTACGAACTGGGTGCTTTTGGTTGGAGAGACGCTTCGACCAGGAAAAAAGGGCGATTCTCTTGGGGGACCGGTTTTGTTGTCTCCACGAATCCCCACTCCGAACCACCATCGAACGTTCTCGAAACTTAAAAATACCTCCACTAATACATAAAGTGATATGCATCGACCGCCATCACAAACGAAAAAGTAGGCATAGTGCGACTACATGCTTGGAGGTTTTCTGAAGCAGTCGTTATGCTACTAATTGTATGAAAACGTAAAACAGTCAACCAAGGGCGATAGTAGGCATCTCGCGACTAAATCGTAAAGTTTATAGGGTAAGCGTTCTACAGATGTGGCTAAATGATGCTTAAGTTTCGTGCCGAAATATGAGTCACAATTCTCGATTGTCCAGTTTATGCACTTTGTTTTTCACTGTCACCATCAAACGTTGATAATGTTTTTATCATTTATTTCACTTAACTTTGCACTTTACGAGAAACTTCATATCAGTTTTTATAACTATTAGTATTATTTAGTAATAGATAAAGGTAACTGTATATAAGCTTAATGTTTACTATTTATTTAAAATTTTTAACACGGAGCTTTCTAATAATCATGCTACCCGGTGAGCGGGTGAGCGGGGTGTCCGAACTTTGAACTATGTATTAACGAAAAACTCAACATTTGCAACTCTAGATGTAAATTTGCAAAATATGTGACGTCACACTAGGGAGGGGGGGAGTCTCACAAATGTGACCAGCTGTGACAAGAACGGGGGGAGGGGTCAAACAATCATGAAATTCGTGTGACGTAATTTAGGGATGGCCCCTATACTATGGTTTAATAAATTTCATGAAATTCAAATTATCAAAGATCATTTCATCATAACGCTCATTGGCTGCAACAACGTCATAATTAAAGTCAACATGCATTTTCCGAACGTTATTTTGGTATTTATTTTGATATACTGTATCTACTTTCAAAGTCTTCATAATAGGTTTATAACATTTTACAAGTGCCTAATTATTTTCTTATCTTATTATTGTTGCAATTAATAAGTCTTATTTGGTTGGATAATCTTATAAGTGATCTAGGTGCAACAACGACATAAATGTACGCTGTGACCATATTGCAGCAAATGAGCCATTAAGAAGAGCGCATGCGTAGCCGCCATTTTGAAATGGCGGTAATTCAAATCTTTCATACTGTTTTAATCAACAATGGCTGGGGCAAGGAATATTATCTCCGCAAATCAATAAATAACTAGAAAAAACCATCTATGGGGCTTTATCATTCAGTTGAAGCTCATAATTGTGAACAATTGAAAAGGTGGCTAAAAAAGTTTTTTTCAAATCGGTTTATAAATGACTGAGAAATGAAATAACAAACCTAACAGTGGGTAGATACAGGCTAATGATGATGATGATGAAAAAAATATGGGACCAATCTGGAAGTATACTCAACTTCAAATAAAAAAAGTTTTTTTTAAATCGGTTTATAAATCACGGAGTGATTAAGTAACAAACATTAAAAAAAAAACAGCCTGTTGAGAAGATTTCATTATGATGGCAAATTCATTGAACCGTTACTTAAGCATGTTAGTGCATTCCATCAAAATATTTTGGCTCCGGAGTACTTTGAAATGAGAATCGCACGTCGTTTAATACCCTTTGACTTATCGAAGTGAAATATATTTCATAAACCATTATTATATCTACTGTTTGCAACATGGTTTATTTTTTTTTATAATTCATAATTTATTACAAAAAGTAAGTTTGTAAGAAATAGAAATTAAATTAATATATTTTTAAATTATAAATTAGTTTCAAGTTTAGTGCCACGAACTAGTCGCCTGCTACAAAATACTTACATGATGTGTCAAGAAATTTACAATAAAATACCAAATGATATAAAAAAAATACCATTTAACAAATTTAAAAAAAACATGTAGTAAATGGTTACTGGAAAAAACGTTTTATACAGTTGACAAATTCTTAAATTATTTTAAAAAATAAATTAACTCGGGTTCTGGCGATGCATGGAGTAATTCCTTACAATAGTGACACTAAATATTTGCATGCTATTATATAATATGTCTAAATAGGCATAAGCAACTTTACTTTTAGGATCCAACTGCATTTATTGTATCTACCCTATTTATTGCAAAATTATTTATTTGCAATAAATAGGGTGCATTTATTGTATCCACCCTATTTATTGCAAATAAATCATTTGTTTCAATTTTATTTAAAATGAAAAAAAATTTCAAAAGTGAATGTATATACATATGTCCTGCATTACAAAAAATAGATAAATTAATTACTTTATTGTAACATTACAAATGTTGTTTTGAAATTTAACTAACATATTATTTTTTATTATTCACACTGTACCTGTGCATCTGTAAGAATATCATCTATTTTTCTATATTCTGATACATCTGCTTCTTCTATATTAACTCTTTTGTACTTTTCAGTTAAGCTGGTTCTTGTTTTGATCGCCTAAAATCAGGTCAGTGGTTATAAATCCGAAAATCAAATTTCTTCAGGCTAAATTAAATTTAAAATCACATTTCTACGGGCAGCGGTTTATTATTAGTTTATTAGTTTTGTTTTAGCTTATTTTTATTAGTTTTAATTTAGATGTATTTATTTAATTTTATCTATTCTAAGTTTACAATAAATTTTTGCATAATTAATTTTATACTTTACCTTATTAATTGATTTATCAATATTTTGGAATTCTTGATAGCTTAAAGGATCAGGATTTTGTTCAGTTGGACCACTCTCTCCAAGAAAATGTAGTGAACAAATATAAGTATCCTTGGTAACATTATCAATAGATCTAAAACCTCTGTCAGCTCTCCCACATTTTTTCACCCATAAATCACATTTCGCACATTTTGCACATGCTTTAATATGAGATTTGATTGATGTTTTGATATTTTTCTTCCGATATTCCAGACAAGGCTTTGGAAAATTTATAAAATAGTAGGTATTTGTTTTGAATGATCTATACCGTGTATCACTTCTACATACTCCATAACAACAACGTTTTGTTGTTCCTTTTCGTACAGGCAACATAATTATAATGGATTATAATTTTTTTCCGGTAATTTTGACTTACTGCTTCCTTTTTTTTTCACTTTTTTCAAAAAATAAATCGGCTTTAATTAATATTTTCATTTTTGATTCGGGTACCGGGCATTTTAGCATGGTTGTTTACAAAAAACAGTACGAAAAAGATGACTGATGCGAACGCATGTGCACAAATTTTTTTAGATTTTTGTGATGAAAAGGCCTACCTTTTGAGACAATCACAGTAAAGAAAGAAAAATAAATACAAATTACAAAATATTTTGTAGAGGAAATGAAGGAGCAAATTGACAGTTACTTATTAAATAAAACTTTTAATGGCTTTACGGCTCTGGATACAAGGTCGTAAAAATCGAATATTTATACCACATGGCGATAAAATTGTCAGAAACTGAAAAATCATCATAGAATCGTCTAGTTCCTCGATTTCTTGCAATACTCAACAGCAAAACTGAAAGAAATTGCTTTCCATTTTACTTGCGCACATTGAAATGCATCTGTGTGAGTACTGCCTTCGCCTCGACTCTCACTACACGACCTGTAAGTCTGTGTAGAGGCGAATAGAACATTTTTTTTATAATAAGTCGGGCGGCAGACAAGCATACGGCCCGCTTGATGTGAAGCAGTTACGTAGCCATATTAACGGTCGCAAGCAACATAAAGTATCTCTCGCGCGCCGCCACCCCCGCTGCCCAAGCAGCATCTCCTTCCTTTCTAGTGACCTCAACAACTCTCAAGGGAACTGTTATTTGGCTGCGGTATTCTGTGAGGTGGAGATACATTCTCCAGTCTGGTAGCTTACAATTATCCTCCCTACCTTTCTTTTCTTACATTTGTCAGTCAGCAGGGTGTACCGCGTGCAGGTGAAGTTGACTTTGGTTCAAAAATGTTGATGAATCACTTACACCTCAACAACATGGTGGTTCATGACAACAATAACAACAATAGACATACCTGTACATTCTCATTACCATCGAACACATCTTCTATACCAATAGATTCGGGAATTGCAAATTTGCTAAGTTTTTGTCTCTCGCTGTCATAAAACTGATCATCCTTAAAGTGTCTTCCGCACAAAACCTTATTCTTATCATGTATTGATTGTAAAAAACGTATAGATCTCCAGTCTTCATTCGGAAAACAATATTTTGACCAAGCACGAGCCCTGAAATATCAGTAACGTAACTGAATATCAGAGTGATAGATAATTTAAAAAAATTATCATTATTTCTCTTTTAGTGGTTGTCTAGAATAGAATATTTTTTTTTATTTTTTTTTTTTATTCTACTTCGGGTGGCAGACAAGCATACGACCCGCCTGATGTGAAGCGGTTGCCGTAGCCATATTAACGCTCGCATCATAAAATATCGCTCGCGCGCCGCCACCCCCGCTGCTAACGCAGCATCTCCTTCCGTTCTGGTGACCTCACTCACTCGCAGGAACACAACAACCCTCAAGGGAATTGTTATTTGGCTGCGGTATTCTGTGAGGTGGAGGTACATTCTCCAGTCGGGTAGCTTACAATTACGCTCCCTACCTCTCTTTTCGCCAGAGCTTCGTTTGTCAGTCAGCAGGGTGCACCGCGTGCAGGTGAAGTTGGCTTTGGTTCAAAGGTGTTGATGAACCACTTACACCCCAAATTGAAAGATTGTCATAATGTTATAATAAAACACTTGTACTGTTCCACATAATAAATTAAATACCAATTAAAAATACCATCTGTTTACCTTGATGATGAGATGGTATTTGTCAAATACAAATACCATCTGTTTACCTAGATAATGCTTTAGTGCGAAACCGGTCGGTAAAATTAAATATAATTAAGTGGAACAGTACAAGTGTATTATTATAACATTATGATAATAATGTTCCACCAAGTGCCAACAATCAACAGTATCAACTTTAGAATAGATTGCTTTTAGTGATAAGACCTCCTTTTGTACTTTTCATTGTTGCAAGTTTCTTGTATATATCTTTGTCATATTTTGGGTTGACTGTTTTTATACAACCACTAGCAAACCCGGCGAACTCCGTTTCGCCACCAGATGGCTTCAAGATTTTCCCGCTTTTCTTTTCAAATTTTTCCAGAATTTTCTTTGCTATAAACCTCACGGACCCCGAGCCCGAGACCTTTCCAACGAATGCAAAACCGTGGAAATCGGTTCGTGCGTTCTGGAGTTATAGCGTCAGGAAGGAAAACCCGACTTATTTTTATATAGTAGATCAGAGTGCTGAGTGCGAGTTTTTTATTCAGTTCGATAATGTCAACGTAAACAAACCGACCAAATAGAGAAGTACTCTCATGTTGTGAATTTATATGACACGTGTTACATATACAATTAGCCGGGTTGCTCACTTCGAAATGTGAGCGGGTAAGCTATATAATTTTGATATGTAACACGTGTCATACAAATTCACAACATGAGAGTACTTATGTATTTGGTCGGTTTGTTTACGTTAACATTATCGAATGTGAATAAAAAACTCGCACTCAGCACTCAGGAAATAGTGTACGTCCCTGGTTCCAAGCTAGCCCCAACACCATCCTGAATGCATTTGCAAACAGGTTAGATTGTCTGTATATAAACCATTGTTGTATGATACATTTAAGACAAACAAATAAAAACCCTGTTTGCTATTTAATTATTAATAGTGAATTATAATACAAATTTTAATTTTTTGATTGTATGACTACTATGGCTATGTATGACATGTTTGCCTAAAGCAGCCCCCTTAGGGGCCGTCCATTAATCACGTGAGGCTCAAAAGAGGGGGGAGGGGTTCGGTAAAAATCACCAAATATCACAAGGGGGGAGGGGGGGTGTAGTAAAATATCGCTAGTAGAATAGATTGCTTATTCATACCAATGAATAAGTGACTCTATTTCAAATGTAATAGAGTCGCTTATTCATTGGTATGAATAAGCATTCTATTCAGTTAATGAATCGCAATAAGAGATGGAGGTAAGGGGGCAGGGCTGTCCAAGGCACGGCCCGCGGGCCGCATGCGGCCCTCGGCTTATATTTGTGCGGCCCGTGACGTGTTTTTCATTTACCGATTTTTATACAGTTTTTTACCGTTACAGGCCTTTTACAACAAATCTGAGTGAAAATTATATATTTTTAGAAAATAAAGTTTTATAACTAATTATAACTAAGCTTAAACTTTCAAAGTAGGTAGTAAAAATGTCAAGTATTTGTTTCTGCGGCCCGCTAATCTATTTAGTAATTTGTAATGGCCTGGTATTGTATATGGTTAGGACCAGCCCAGTTATATATGAACCCTCCCCCCTCTCTTATTCCAAGGCTGGTTACGCCCTTGGGTACAATAGTGTATCATGACTTTAGTTTTTATGCCTACTGCACAAAAACCAAAGGCATTCAGGCATTTTTTGTGTGATGCTCTAAGAAGCAGACAAAATTCTAAAAATAATTGTTTTGTCTTCTATGGCTAATATCACCGAACATAAAAAACAGTAGAAATAGTAAGTGGGCGTTACCCGCGTAGGTCAATATACTCCAATTTGGCATATCTCGATCGTCGCATATCTCAGTCGTCATTTGTCACAGCCGCGGAAACAATCATAGCAAAAAAACAAAAAAAAATATAAAAATGCCTTCTTGTGCCATATTATTGTGTAAGAATAATAGTAGCAAAAATAATGTGTCTAATGGTGGCATTTCATACCATCGGTAAGTAATATTTCTCATTATTTTTATTATTTAATAGAATTTAAGCATATTCATTAAAATGCACAAATGCGAACAAACTAAAGTAACCCTTATGTGTTTATTTTTAAAATCAAATTTCTAACGCACTCCACTTCGCTTGTTTAGAACATTCTAGCGTTAATCGATTAGTGATGTGACTCATGTATCGTCAGTATTTATTTACTTGATTATTTACTCCCTCACGATATTGAAACAGTATAATTTTATAATTGTGAAAAAAATATTATATAATATGAACATAATATAATTGTAAGAAATGTTAAATATAGGCAGGCATGGTAGGGATCGATATTGAACTGACTGAGTTTCTTTCGGCGTCTCTTCTCATCTCATCAGTAGTTGTTCCGAAACGCTAGTAGTTTGTTGCTTTGATATAATATAAATAAAATATAACTTAGAATTTGACGATTCTAATTACTGCACACTATTAACTTGTCTACTTCCGATAATATCCATAAGAGCTTTGATTACTTGCTATTCTGCATAGATAAGAGCGTTGGGGGTAAATAATTGTAATAAATCTGCTCACGTAAAACATACGGCCCCTTATAAGAAACTAGCTGTAGCGCGAGGCTCCGCTCGCGTAGCACTTCGTTGTCACATATAAAGAACCCTATATATTAATCCAGATTATCTATGTGTGCAAAATTTCATCTAAATACGTTCAGCCGTTTACGTCTGATCGAGCCACAAAGATCTAAACATCCTCACAAACTTTCGTATTTATAATTATTAGTGTGAAGTATTACCTTTAATCATCATAATTAATAAGTTTGTTTAAAAAAACATTTTTGGGACAAGCTTCTACGACAGCTTTTACGTTTATCATGCATTGTCATCCAAACTATACGTGTACTACAAAATTTCAGCTCAATCCGTGAAGATCTGCCTCAAAATTGAGTTGCAAGATTCCACCCGAACAAACATTGTTACACACTGACATATATATAGACATACATACATACATTGTAAGTTGAAGAAAAGATTGTAAAAATATACAATTTTATGGTACCAAAAATTGTAATAGGTAGATATTCATTGCTCCGGTAGTAGTATTCGGTGTTACTTGGTGTTCCTCGTTACTACATCACTATCGAAAAGCAGTGACATCGACATTCGTGTAGCACAGTCATTCAAATATCGGCCTTAAGTCAAGAATAGAAGTCATAATATTAAAATCAATATGAGTA
Source organism: Hypsopygia costalis (assembly GCA_937001555.2). Taxonomy (NCBI): domain Eukaryota; kingdom Metazoa; phylum Arthropoda; class Insecta; order Lepidoptera; family Pyralidae; genus Hypsopygia; species Hypsopygia costalis. The sequence continues at coordinate 7,500,392 of OW443355.2, forward strand.
GCGTGCCTTGCGTCGAGTAGCTATACTGTTCAGAATCTGACATAATAAGAAGTACAGCTATTGCTCACTAGATGCTTGTTCGGGATTCAATTGTTTTTGAACCGTGTTATAACTGCATAAGGTTGAATTTGAACTAACTTTTTTTTGTATATATGTCATTTTTTACAGTATTTTAGACCAATCATAGCACAAACATGCATGTAGAAACAAGTTAATATTTTGCTTTACATGTGTGAGATTGGCGACAAAGGTTTTCATACTAATAGGTCATCATACGATTTCTACTGTTTTTTATGTTCTGTAGCTAATATGAAGGTCCTTTATATTATTTTTTCTTAAATATCTCTTATGATCAAACATCTGCCAGTGTAATGTATGTATCAAAGTCAAAGTCAAAATTCTTTATTCTGTGGGCCCTCGCGGGCACTTAGACATGTCTTTTACAATTAGGTATATATTTTTTTTATCTACCTGCATTTCGGAATGACCATTGACAAGAAGAAATGCCGAAAGAAACTCTGTCAATATAGGTCTTTTTTAAATCGCCATACAAAATTATCACTATACATAATACAATATTATCATAATACAAACAAAAGTTTAAGCTTAGTATAACCAGTTAGTTATAAAACTTAAATTTTTCAGTCAGATTCGTTTTACAAAAACTGTAGCATTAAATTAAAAACATGTCATGGGCCGCACAAATATAGATTGAGACGGCCCGCGGGCCGTGCTTTGGACAGCCCTGATATATAAGACAAACCCTTCACTTGGTGTTCGCTCAATCAATCAATTATTCGAATTTGCCTATGCCTCTAAAATCCCCCCTTGATTGTACTTATCTCTTCTATAACTACATTCAGGCACAGTATAAGTAATAGTACGACGTACAGTATGGCCACTCCCTGCCGCTCTCTCGTGTCGACCTCACCTCCCCTCTGAGACAAATCTGGAAGTTTGTATGGCACCGCGAGCACACACGCTCATTCGCGTTCTGCACAGACGTCATTGTTTATTTAGTAGTAAACGACGCGACATTTGTATGAAGTGGCCGGGATGTGGTTCAGGTGAGATTAGCTTTCATTCTAAAGACGGTGATGAACCGCTTACACCCCAAAACTTAAATTTTGTCACTCACTTTGATAAATTTGCAGTTCCAGGGTTTGGAAACCTATGGTACGTCACCTTCATATCTTCGGCGCGTGTTTTGCCACATTTTGCACATTTTCTATAATTGTTACAGTTATTCATTTTGTCTATTTAATTAAAAATGTAATATAAGACTATTTAAAATAAAATCTACAAGAGTCCAGTCGGAGCATTTCATATAAGTATATAGGTACATCTTTACACTTTGGTATTTATGAACCGAAATCACTGTTCGTGTAGCTCAGAGTAACTAAATCACTTTGAATAAAATAAAACACTCAAAATTTACAATTACATTACATGCAAACTTGTATTGCACCACAGAGTACTTTGTAATATACTTAGTGCACTAACCTAAACAAAGCCTTGCTCTTGCATTAAATTAAAATCTTGATTATATACTTTCGAACACTCCCATCATCTGGCTAACATTTATTTGGAGCAAGGACTGGAGAACAAATAATAATGATATTAAAGTTTTTTGAAAATTAAATTTCAGCATAGAAACAAACAAACAAAACAAATGCCTGTCTGGTTATCGTTATCAATTCTTTTTTATTTTAGTTTAACGGCTCTAGAAACTAGTCCTTTTCAGCCTAAAGCCTAGATTATTTCCTTTGTTGACACTAGGTAACATTATTGTTACTAAGTACCTACCTTTTTTTTATATGAGAGGGGGGCAAGCGAGCATGTGGGTCACCGGATGGAAAGCAATCACCACCGCCCATAGAAATCAGCAACACCAAAGGGTCACAGATCCGTTGCCAGCCTTTAATGGGAAATATTGACTCTGTTCTTGAAGGCCCCCATGTCGTATTTATTTGGGAATACCGCTGGAGGAAGTTTATTCCACAACTTCACAGTTCGTGGTAGAAAATGTCTTAAAAAGCGTACTGTAGTAGATCGCCAAATATCGAGATGATGAGGATGAAATTTTAATTTATGGCGAGTTGTACGATAGTGGAACTCAGCGGCAGGTACATGTATGTACTTAATAATCGCAGAGTATGATAGTAACAACTACAATTTTTGGTAGTTTAAATAAATCTATTTTATTTATCATTAATAAACAAGCGTATTTATATCTATCACGCGGCTCGACGGCGAGCGCTGCATGTTCAACGTGGTTCAACCCTATGAGCGACACGCAGCCGGGTTTCGTCAAGGCTGTGACAAACCATTTTATAAAAGCAGTGGCGGTTGCTCGTAACGCGTTAGATATAGGGGTTACTTTCGATTGTCCCTGCCGCTGAAAGACTTAGGTACGAGTACAGTTGCAGAATTATTTTGGACCGTATTAGCGCGTAGCGAAGGTTGATATTTTATTATTTTTTATTCCAATTGTGTCGGAAGTGGATCTTCTGTTAGAGTATATTATTCTGTGGCCCAACCTTGGTTTTTTAAAAACCGGTATGTACCTACTCAGATTGTAGAAGACTTTGAGTATTAAGAGCCATATTACATTTTGACTGTGATTTTTGCGTAAAATGGCCAATTTTGGCGTTCTCGATCTCGGTAACAAAAATACATTAACAATGTTGACTTATTGAATAGTACAGAATAGCTATTGGCATAGTACATAGCGGCCTCGCTTTTTTTAAAATTTGCTTAACTTTTTAAATAAACCCAAAATTGCAGAGAAAGATTTTCATAAAATGCGCGCAATCACTTTTTTGAGCTCCTGGATTGTACTACTGTTCCAAACAAATGAAATAAAAAAAATAGAATGTTATTTCTTATATAGTCGTATAGTACATAGCGGCCTCGGAATTTTGAAATATCATTGATTTAATATAGAAAAAAAACATTCCTTTAACCCAAAAAACTTCGAAAATCGCTTTAGGTAAACTGTGAATTTATCGAATTCGTGATAAAATTATTGAGCAAAATTTATACCAGAATAATTGTTACTTCATGAGGAATAAACGATGTATAAATTTGGAGCATGAATTTATTATCTTATGTATATACAAACGATAAATATAACTTCAAAATTACTACAAAATGCGATGCACCGGCCGTTCAAATTTAGTACGGCGCGAGAGCTCGTCAGCGTGAGACCTATGTCGAATTTCTTCGCGCCAATATCGACCGGGCGTCAGAGTATAGTACGACTACCAAGTTTTGATCACGTAAGTACAATTCTTTCTAGTGTTTGTTTTCTATGGAATCTACATAGCTTAGCAACAACATATTGTTGAATTATTCTTAATATTCATTTCATTATTTTCAGCATGGGTCGAAAAGCTCGTAGGTATCAATGTGCATGAAAGTAAAGATGTACATAATGTGTATAAAATAAAGCAAGGTACTTCTTTCCTCAATCATCATCATCAGCCTGCATCAACCCACTGTTGGATATAGGCCTTTCCCAATACTTTCCACCATATTGTCTAAGTCTGGGTGTTTTCTATGTATCATAAGTATATATTTACAAAAAGAAAAAATGTATTTCCGTATGTCCCATAACACAAGCTTCGCTTGCTTTTTTTTATACCACCAGCGTGGTAAACAAGCATAAGGCCCGCCTGATGGAAAGCAGTTACCGTAGCCTATGAACGCCTGTAACACCAGAGATAATATAAGAGGCATCACACGCAACGCGCGTGTGATGCTTCTTATATTATATTTAATATAAATTATATTAAATATAATATAAGATTATATAATAAATAAATATTGTCAGACAAATTACACAGCGCCATCTAGCCCCAAAGTAAGCGAAGCTTGTGTTATGGGTACTAGACAACTGATACATATGTAAATACAGTTTTGTCAAAATTCATCCTCAACCCCACAGATCGAGAAGCCGCATTGAGATCGTTTAACATTCGACTAAGATCCTCCAGCGATTCAGCCATTTTCTTTCCTCAATACACCTATTTAATATAATACTCATTTATATTTTTATTCGGCATTAATAACAATAATGGAACTGTTTCAGAATTAATAACTTCACTGCCAAGAAAACATTACGATGGATAAAGAAAATATTCCGATATCATCGATTGAGGTGCGGTATGATTTTCTTTTCTCTTACCATCTATCGACATGGGAATCGTTTTCGAGGTAATTTGGGGTGCAGATCACGAGAATGAGCTCAATTCGTTTCGGTAATGAGATGACAAGATTTTGAACACATCTGTTCATCTCATCATCATTTTCTACAATCAATAGTGGCTAATTCACACTACATAGTTCGAACATTCTGACTGATGAAAAAGCGTAAGGAACTTTGTTTTCGTCGGGGATCCCACGACGAAAAACAGATTTTTTTTTTTCTTTATATAGTTATCCTGGTTGCATCCCAGGCTTCGGCATTCGAGTCTGGGATTCACATATCTCATTGATTTGTGTGATTTAACTCAGGGGTGGGTTTTGATGTACGATTGCCACTTAACCTAATCTGATGTGCCACTTTTTTTTTTTTTTTTATACTACGTCGGGTGGCAGACAAGCATGCGGCCTGCCTGATGTGAAGCGGTTACCGTAGCCATATTAACGCTTGCAACATAAAATATTGCTCGCGCGCCGCCACCCCCGCTGCCAACGCAGCATCTCCTTCCTTTCTTTCTGGTGACCTCACTCACTCGCAGGAACACAACAATCCTCAAGGGAATTGTTATTTGGCTGCGGTATTCTGTGAGGTGGAGGTACATTCCCCAGTCGGGTAGCTTACAATTACGCTCCCTACCTCTCTTTTCGCCAGAGCTTCCTTTGTCACTCAGCAGGGTGCACCACGTGCAGGTGAAGTTGGCTTTGGTTCAAAGATGTTGATGAACCACTTACACCCCAAAACTTTTGCCGCAGCCTCATTAGCTTATTGGCAGGGTGCACCATGTGTAGTCGAGGCCAGTTTTAAATTTTGAAAAACCATGAATCACGTTTTTTTTTATTATTTTCATTTTTGACTTAACGTTATTTTTAATTATTTTAATTTAAGACTTTTTACTTACCTAGTTAATAAAAGATACTTTTTTTAGTTAATAGAAGATTTTATCATTCGAGGTTCTGAGGTTTCGACTCTACGATGATAAGTCAGTCAGCCAAACTCTCTCTGTATATGAAAGTATAGATATACTAACTGTCAAATTCATAAATCACTGGTGAATTGGCGTGATTTAACTTAGTTTATTTTTATTTTAGATACCTAAAGGCCACGACGTTCTTCTTTGTTTGAAAAAATTCATTAATATAGACGAAACGACCAATACCAGCACTTGAGGAGATAGATACGTGGACAATAGAAACAGAATCTGGGATTGTAAGTATGAACAAAATCATTTAGAAGCTGAAGCTGTTGTATTCATTTCAGATTTTATTAATAATAATAATTGTTTCAGGTAACAGACTACGTAGTTCAAGAACGGAGAATAATTGATTTTCATTCTTTTTTAAACAGTTGTTTGATCATGGTGGAACATTTGGTGCTTTTTCACACCAAAACCATGGATTGATTTGATAGAAATTTGGCAAATAAGTAGTTCTGATTAAAGTTGTTTTACACTCCCATGTAAATTGTTACTAGTTTTATTCTTATCCATAATTTTAATCTAAAACCAAAAAGTACCTAGATAAATAAAGGATTAGGTAATAAAATAAATTTTATTTTTAATAAAAATCATCTGTCTCATTTATGGTACATATAATCTGTTTCTTCCCATACTAAATCCATGACACTCTAAAAATGTGTAGATACAACTATAACAAATTACTTCTTAAGTAGAAATACTAAAAAAATACGAAACTAGAGAGAAAGTATCAAAATCGCTTATTCGTAATTTCAACATAGAAATTATGAGGACTCGTGACCCACGTGACCGTCGGGACGCTTCAATACCGAATCTCGCATAGTGCAAATGTGTGATAGGGCTCTTAAGCCCACTGGTGCATAATAGTCAAAGTGAAATAATCTTGCTTGGTCTTAAAAAGACTAGTATCCAGGGCCGTTAAACAAATTAAAAAACAAAAAATATCTTTATTTATTGTTTGCTTTTCAAAATAATATCTAAAATATGTATTTTCGTCTAATTCGCGCAAGATTTCTGCCGTTAATATGATAATTAATAAATAGCATAGGTATATTGTTGTTGTAACTAAACGAAACTCGTATCAGTATTAATTTATAACCTCAAAATGAGTTCAATACAAGAAAGACTTCAATTGAAGAGGGTTCCTTTGGACACTTGGAACATAAGAGAACAGCTTTGCTTGGCATCTGCTGTCGTTAGAAGTGGGGACCAGAACTGGATGTCCGTATCCAGGGCCTTGAAGACCGTTGGTGAGGCTAATAGACCAGCCGATTGGTACTCCCAGAAAAGGTACGTTTTTACTAAATAAAGCAAGAATGTAATAATAAATAAAAGCCTTTATTCACACATTTTGATACTACATTTTTGATTTTTGGTGTGTAAGTGGTTCATCAACATCTTTGAAGCAAAGTCAACCTCGCCTGCACGTGGTGCACCCTGCTGACTGACAGAAGAGGCTCTGGCGAAAAGAGAGGTACCTCCACCTCACAGAATACCGCAGCCAAATAACAATTCCCTTGAGGGTTGTTGTGTTCCTGCAAGTGAGTGAGATCACCAGGAAGTCAGGAAATGCTGTGTTGGCAGCGGGGGTGGCGGCGCGAGAGTGATGTGTTTAAGTTGCGAGCGTTAATATGGCTACGGTAACCGCTTCACATCTGGTGGGCCGTATGCTTGTCTGCCACCCGACATAGTATAAAACAAAAATAAAGACACTTGAAACATTTTTTCAGCTGTGCAGCACAATATGGAGCCCTACTTGAACATGTGGAGACACCAAAACGCAAGAAGAGGAGCTCCGAAGGTGCCGTGGAGACACCGCAGGAGAGTATCCTCAAACGGCTGACTCAGGAACGGATTGTTGAAATACAGAAGAACTTGGCTGAGATGAATCAACAGTATGAACAAATGACTGTAAGTATTAAACAAAGTTGGCCGTGTGGTATCCAGCAGACTAGAATAGAATCACTCCGTTTCTTCCCGTGGATGTCGTAAAAGGCGACTAAGGGAAATACATTATCAAATATTGATCGGGCCTCCCCCACCCGTTTGGCCAGCGTGGGAAGTGTAGGCCAAATCCTCCTTCCGTCTAGGACGGACGAGAGAGGGTCATGCTCCTGTAGTGGAGACTAAAATGGACCTGATGATGATTAAACAACGTTATAAGGCTCAGTTTCATGTAGGTCAGAGGTTCCCAACCAGTGGTCCGTGGACCACCAGTGGTCCGTGAGAGGTAAATTATGGTCCGTGATACACTTATTTTGAAACAGATTATACAATACTCAATTCTCTAGTTATAAAATAATGGATTTCTATGACAGCTGGTGACCCTACACACAACAAAAACCTCATAGTGGTCCCTGAACAAAAAAAAATTGGTTGCCTGTAAAGTCGGTATACGGGCGAAAGTTTTACGTGACAACGACTTTGAGTGGTAAAATGTTTTCGAGTGGAAGGGACGCATGCCTTTCACTTTTTATGTCTGTCTCTCTCGCTCTTAGAAGGGACGCGTGCCTTTCACTCGCTCTCATTGTAAGCGCATAACGTGAGCCAGTTTCTTGAAGTGTCACCCGGCTAACCAATTTATAAGACGTTGTCGAAATAAATTGATTTTGTAAAGAAAAACAAATAATTAATTAGCAAGAAATAAATTATTTTACCATTTAACGTACGTGGCACGCGAGGGGCCACTATCCCATGGCAACCACAGCGTTAGTACGGCGTTTCGGCGTTTCATTAACGCGATTTTCATTATCCGCGGTTAAAGTTCAGTTGAAAATAGATTATATACTACGAACAAACTTTCGTAATACGTGGCGTTTCGTGGCAGCCCTTGCAATCGGTTCCACATTCGACTCAGAGGGGAGGTGAGGTCGCCGTGTGAGAGCGGCTACGTACAATATGGCGGAGCGGCCATATTGTACGTAGTACTATTATTTATACTGTGATGTGGCATAAGTAGTAGTCCATCGTGAAGTATTCGAGGTACCAGACAACCAACTTTTTATTTTTTTATACTACGATGGGTGGCAGACAAGCATACGGCCCGCCTGATGTGAAACGGTTACCGTAGGCATATTAACGCTCGCAACATAAAATATCGCTCGCGCGCCGCCACCCCCGCTGCCAACGCAGCATCTCCTTCCTTTCTGGTGACCACACTCACTCGCAGGAACACAACAACCCTCAAGGGAATTGTTATTTGGCTGCGGTATTCTGTGAGGTGGAGGTACATTCAGCGCCTGATCAAGAGTTCTGACCGCCCTAGGCTTATTATGAGGGCGAGACCACCGACTGATTCGAGTGTCAAGTCAGTATTTATTTTTCGCGCGCTTATTTAAAATTTGTTTGTTTGTATTATCTTTATGTGTTTGTACCTATATCTAAATTTATTGTTAAAATCATGGTCTCCCAAGCTTTTTCAGATCACAGCGCATTTAGTTTTAGTGTTTTGCCTCGGTCTAGTTGAAATATGTAGGGTTGTTGCAATGATGCTGGATTAAAAGTGCATGCGAAGACATGATTTCAACGCGCCCCCCCGATTCTCGCGCCCTAGGCTGCAGCCTAATTAGCCTGGGTACATTCCCCAGTCGGGAAGCTAACAATTACGCTCCCTACCTCTCTTCGCCAGAGCTTCGTTAGTCAGTTAGCAGTGTGCACCGCGTGCAGGTGAAGTTGGCTTTGGTTCTACTAAACCACTTACACCCCAAACCCCAACTAGACAATTGACGTAAACTTCATTATGCAATGTACAATTTCATTGGATAAAGTCACTTCCATTCCATTCCGCGGCTGTTTAAATTTGGTCTAAGGAGCTCGCGCCGTGAAAAAGTTTAAAAGATACTGCGTTATGTCCATTTAAACAGTTCATCGTCCCGTTTATTATTATAAGAAACGTTTGTCCTCATAAGACCCTTAAAGTTATTACATCCCCTCAGTTTATAACCCCAAGGTGAGCATGTTTTAAACAGGTTCTCAAATAATAGCAAATGTCTACAAAATAACACGGAATGTGGACGCAAATTAGCATTATATAGCAAGATCCCAGGGCCGCCAGATGTCATTTATTTTCTGATGATTAAAATGTGCATGATTGAGTAATGTTAGGGTGTACTATGATCGTATGACTACCTGCTACCCTGGTCAAACGGCTATTCTCTAGGTATCAGTTAATCAAGGTACGTCCACTCACCTCATCTGAATTCTGACAGCAGATTTTTACAAACATGTATAAAGTTAAAGCGTCTGTAAGGTAATACTGCCGACCAGAAGTGTCTGGGAGTATGTATTGATTACTGATTTTTAACGATATTGTGTAACATATATTATCTAAAAATCAGTAATCAGAATTTAGATGAGGTGAGTAGTGTTTATATGCAGCGTCAGACTGGCCATATAGTCGAGGTGGCATTTGCCAGCCGGGCCCCAGCCTGCGCGGGCCCCCCACGGTCCTGGCTTGCGGGGCTTGCGGCAACCGTAAGATAATATACAATCTACGGTCATCTACCATCATCAGCCACCCGGGACCTTCCGGCCCAGTCCGATCCTGTTTATACGTACCTTGATTATCTGATACCTGGAGAATGGCCGTCTGGCCAAGATAGCAGGTAGTCATACGATCATAGTACACCCGAACACTACTCAATCATGCACATTTTGTTCATCAGAAAATAAGTTACGTCTGACGGCTCTGGGATCTTGGACTATTAGTAATGGAACAGTGTTAGTGATTATGATTCTTGCATAAACCATATATTTTATGGATACTAGTGTTCGCCCAGTGGTCGAAATTCGACCATAATTAAACTATGACATTTATGATTTTAACAAAAGAGTATATATGCGTGTGTGCGTCCATGTATTTGACATGGTAGTGTGTGTAATGTTTTTTTTTTATTGATTTAATCTGTTTCTATGTATATTCATATTCATTTATTCACAATGATTTATAACAAGGGGTACATGCACATAGTGGTAAAAAAGATGGTTAATAATGTTACAAATCACCTTATTAAGGCACTCGTGATTTTACATCTGTCGTATTTACATATTATATTTAATAAATAAATATAGTTTAAAAAAACTTAAAAAAAAACACGCTTCTAGAGCACGTGAAACTCACTCGCAGGAACACAACAACCCTCCAGGAACTGTTATTTGGGTGTGAAATTCTGTGAAGTTGAGGTACTTCCCCAGTCACCTTAAAAAATACGCTATGACCTACCTCTTTTTTCGCCAGAGCCTCGTTTGTCAGTCAGCAGGGTGCACCATGTGCAGGTGAGGTTGTATTGTTCGCGATAGATTTGTTATAACCTTGAAACCTGATCGTGTTCAAAGTCCATTACGTGGCCTTTCTCACAAGTGCAAACACGACTATGATACGATATTCCATCATTGAATGCCAGTGACTATCTTCCGGCTTCATCATCAGACCTTGAAACCTAATCGTGGTGAAAGTTCATTACAAGACTTTTCTAAGAAATCTAAAAACAGCTATGATACGATGTTCCATCATGAAGTTCCAGTTCATATCTTCCGGCTCCATCATCAGATCAGTTCGACAGTACCATATTATTGTATTGTCATCAGAACTACATACAGCTGCCAATTGTCATTACGCTACGATCCTTGGAAGATGGTTAAATTAATTACCTTAGATTCCATTACATAGTTAGTTACGTACAGGTCGACCTAATAAAAGTGTGTTAAAAAAAAATCCACCTTCTTTATATAAACTTTATGTGTGCGAAATTTCATAGTCTTCCCGGAAGACTATGAAATTTCGAGCCATTAGGACGGAAGACTCTTCCGTCTTCCGTCCTAAGGGCTGATTTGACTCCGTGGTCGCGGGTTCGATCCCCGCACAAGACAAACATTTGTGTGCATGATCATGTCTGTTTGTCTTTGTCTGGGTGGTCTAGTACCCATAGTACAAGGTTTGCTTAGTTTGGGACTAGATGGCAGTGTGTAATTTGTCCAAGAATATTTATTTTATTTATTTACTTAGATCTCCCGCAAGAACATGTCTGTTTGTCTGGGTGTTTTCTATGTATCATAAGCAGTGATCGGAATAGGTAGAGTGATTTGTTGTATTTGCGTAATGCTGTCATACATAATAATATGGACATGTCTTTTTAATGCACTGTTATCGAAAAATTTCGGGATTTCATTAAATATTATTTATGTGAAATTAAAAAAAAAACTGATTGATTAACGGAATCCTCTATTAGACTTAGCTTTGGAAAGCACGGAAAGCTTTACGTGCTTACCAAAGCAACCGGACCCCGGGGAATTAAAGCCTCAAGAGTTTCGAAATCCCGAAATCCCGGAGGTATATCCATGTTAATATCAGCGTTTGAGATTATTGACCCTAAATCACTCTACCTATTCCGATCACTGATCATAAGTATGTATTTATGTAGGTACATTTATCAGTTCTGTTGACTAGTACCCATAGTATCTACAAGCTTTGCGGTTGATTTGGGATTAGATGGTGCTGTGTAAATTGTCCAGGAATATTTATTTATTTTCTATTAAATATTTTTTTCAGGCGAACATAAACGAAGCTAATAATCCGGCGACTTCAGAGGACAGACTTCATGAGATCTGGGCGTCGATAGAAGCAGCGAAACGTGCGAGAGAAAGAGAGACAGCCAGGCGGGCTGCCTGGTTGAAGGAGAGAGAGGAACGACACGCTAAAGCCGATCGGACTTGGCGACCGCCCACTCAGATAACGCCCACTTCACCAGGTAAGACATCGGGACGACGGGCGCACACCACACACTCCCACCACTGTGTCTCGTGTGTAGCCAGGATTAAATAAATAAATAAATAAATATTGTCAGACAAATTACACAGCGCCATCTAGCCCCAAAGTAAGCGAAGCTTGTGTTATGTATGGGTACTAGACAACTGATAAACATACGTAAATACATATTTTTTTTTGTAAATACATACTTATGATACATAGAAAAAACTCAGACCAAGACAAACAGACATGTTCATGCACACAATGTTTGTCCTATGTGGGAATCGAACCCACGAGTTTTGGTGTCAAAGCCGCGTCATTGACCGCTACGCCACCGAGCAGATCAAAGATTAACTGCGGCGACAACCAAAAAAGGCAATGAACAGTGAAGTCCATTGCAGTCCCGTGGGTAAAACTACTGCTGCCTTGGAACTCACAACGAAAGAAATATGAAGAAATTAGTAGGAGTAAGAAGCTTTTGTAATTTGACTTCCCCTCTTAGAAATGTGAGAGACAGCAATATGGCAAATAAGGCATTGAAGCCTAAAGAGTTGGCTAGTCAAGTGAAGCTCAACTGCCGTGCACCACGGATTTTAAGTATCTAACACTATTGGATATGTAAAACATTGAGTTGTTATCTAATAGGTAAGAGGAAGGATAGAATATAAATTACTAAATTACAGAATTCGTATTTTTGACTGTTTTTTTTTTATACTGACAAAATTATGATATATGATATTTTGGGTGGCAGACAAGCATATGGCCCGCCTGATGTGAAGCGGTTACCGTAGCCATATTAACGCTCGCAACATAAAATATCGCTCGCGCGCCGCTACCCCCGCTGTCAGCGCAGCATCTCCTTCCTATCTTTCTGGTGACTTCACTCACTGGCAGTAACACAACAACCCTCAAGGGAATTGTTATTTGGCTGCGGTATTCTGTGAGGTGGAGGTATATACAATCCCCAGTCGGATAGCTTATAATTACGCTCCCTGCCTCTCTTTTCGCCAGAGCTTCGTTTGTCAGTCAGCAGGGTGTACCCCGTGCAGGTAAGATTGACTTTGGTTCAAAGATGTTGATGAACCACTTACACCCCCTTATATGTCCGACTAATAATTGAACAATGTCAGCCCTAGAGAACGTCACTCAAACATAGGCACGTGTACAGACGTCATTTGCTTAGATGTCAGCAGGGTGCACCGCGTGCAGGTGAAGTTGGCTTTGGTTCAAAGATGTTCATGAACAACTTACACCATTTAGATATATTACGTCTCTAAATTTGTTACCATACGGAGAGGGGGGGGGGGACAATCCCCCCGAATGAAGGATCTAGGAATTTATTACGCTAAGTAAGATACGTTAAATGCACTAAAATTATCTCACAATGGCAGCGCTTCCCCCTCCCCCGCACGCGATGTTCCATAGTCCTTACTTAGCGTAATAAATTATTTGATCCTTCATCTATCCAGTGGTGTGATTGAATTTTGGATGGAGATGATAGATATGTAGCTGCAACACCAAACTATCCCCCGATTTTGTTATCATTCGTTTATTTGAATTGCCTCCCTATGGAAGCAATTTTAAATACATATTCACGTTAATAAGTACCATATTAATATGTTCGTTACAGCTCTGCCAGCGCCCCCTGCATCACCCCTCCTGACGTCTCTTCTCAAGTCTTCGCCGGTGGTGACAACTCCGCAACACATCACCCACCCTGCTAACGTTGTTGGTAAGTTAACATGTCATATCCAAAAGACAAGTGCATTGCAACCGAAGAGCTGAACCAAAAAAACGGTGTGTGCTTAACCACTCTTTGTTTTTGAAGTGAAAACTTCTTTAGCGGCGTTGTGCACTTTTTGGAATGGGTTAAAAATGTTAAACTCACATCAGGACACGTGGCCTGATTCGGAAAGAGAGTAGACCGCCGGCGCGGCGTAGGAGAGGAAGTAACATCCTCCTCTCTTTCTACCGCGCGGCGAAAATGTATGCCTGCTGCTGCTGTTTATTTTTAATGTAATATAAATTGTCATGTTTGTGTACGATAGCGCAATAAATGAATATTGTATTTTACCACATAAATGATAGTACTTGTATGATAAATAAAGCATTCATACGAAATTATTCCCTTACCATTCCAAAATATTCAAATATTCACAACGTTAATGTCCAAGTTTTCACTTCTGCCGGCACTCCCGGAGTGCAACCCGTTTTTTTTATGACAGGGGGGCAAACGAGCATGTGGGTCACCTGATCGAAACCAATCGCCACTGCCCATAGAGACTAGCAACACCAAGGATCCATTGCCAGCCTATCTATACTCCTTCCTTTCTGGTGACCTCACTCATCGCAGGAACACGACAATTCTCAAGTGAATTGTTATTTTGGCTGCGGTATTCCATGAGGTCGAGGTACTTCCCCAGTGCCCTACTGGGGAAGTACCTCGCTTAAAAAATACGCCATGCCCTACTTCTCTTACGCCAGTGCGTGTGTCAGTCAACACGAATGCACTGCTGTCAAGTTAATCCTTATTATTAATCTTTGTTATTAATTAACGTTGAATTTTGAACCTTATGTGGAAATGATTAAAGTGGAATTTCACAGAAACTATTTCGCCTTCAGCGACGGCGCCCACGTTGTCTATGCTGCTTGAAAAGTCCGCTCCATCAGGCGCAACGCAACACGAGAGCAAGCACGCAGCTATAGAACATATTAAAAGTCAGTTGGTGCAGATAGAACAACAATTAAAAGGTAATTTTTTTAAAAGGTTAAGGTTCTGTAAGACCGTAAGTCCGCTATATCTGGCAATATCGGACTTAGATTCTCGTATAGGTAGTGTATTAAGGCTTTATTTGTGACAGATCAACAGGATAACTATAGCCAAAAGATACAATAAGTCCATACCATCAGGCGTCAACAATAATAAGAGCAAGCACGCAGCTATAGGGCATATTAAAAGTAGAATTTCACAGAAGGTGCAGATAGAACAACAATTAAAAGGTAATTTTTTAAAGGCTTTTTTTTCTGCAAGACAATAAGACGCCTGTACACCAGAAGCTTCACACGCGCGTTGCCGACCCTGTAAAAACCTCTTGACGCCCTTTTTGAAGAACTCTATGCTGTAGTCTTCTGAGAAAACCTCGACAGGCATCAGAAAACTTCTCTGGAACCGCACAGTACGCGACCACTTAGGCTCCTATGTGTGAGGATGAATTCCCTGCCGATAACGAGTGGTGCGACTGTAGAAGGAGGCCGTGGGCATCATATCAAACAACTCCTCTGAACACACACCATTGTACAATCGGTAGAACACACAAAGGGACGCAAAATCTATTCTCAGACTTAATAAATAAATAAATATTGTCAGACAAATTACACAGCGCCATCTATTCCCAAAGTAAGCGAAGCTTGTGTTATGGGTACTAGACAACTGATAAACATACGTAAATACATTTTTTTTTTGTAAATACATACTTATGATACATAGAAAATACCCAGACTAAGACAAACAGACATGTTGTTGCACACAAATGTCCTATGTGGGAATCGAACCCACGAGCGTTGGTGTCGAAGACGCGTCATTGACCGCTACGCCACCGAGCTCATCAAATGGTTCCAATCCGTCCGTCAGTTTGGGATCGTCAACAATTCAAATATATAATTACTTATGCTTCTAAACAACTTCCATCTCTTTTCAGCTAGTACAAGCTCGCCGTCCGTCTCCCTCCCGCCCACGCAACCAATCCCAGCGGTGGACATCGATGATATAGAAATAAAAGCCGAAGACGTTTACGCGTTTCGAGATATTGACATACACATACCACCTGTTGCTACAATGCATAAAGGAACTGTTAGGTATGTATCTTAACTAATGGATAAATTAATAAAATTAGTCGACACTAATGGATCTTTTGTGGTCAAAAGATCCATGATGCTGCGGCTACACTACCTTACCCTCACTTCCCCCTCCCGCGCTTCTGCGAGACGGTCGAACTAAACTGTCTGTGCGATTTAATATTGCAAATTAAATAATTTTATTAATTTGTTTCGTAAAGTGTGTGGACATTTCGGTGAATTTTGGTGATCTCATCTGAATTTATCATTTTCGCTTTAAATTTCGATCTTATTTAGGTTTTATTTGTAAATAAGTAAATACAGTGATTATTATTCGCAAACTAGTAGGTATACTAAAAAAAAAATATTTTTGTGCTTCTTGACTGCAGCTGCATCAATTGTAAAACAGGTTTGGCCCGTTAAAGGTACGTAATAATTTCATATTTTATTATTCTATTAGTGTTTTTTATTGGTATTAATATTAGTACAACAAAGTCTCTCAGTGTTGTCACTTTATAAATTTACCCCTGAATCGGGGAAAATTTTATTTTGATAGGTAATAGTTTTATTCCTGCTAACTCGTAACATAAATAAAATGTCTAGTAATACCGATGATCCTGGTGGCACGACACCAATTTTTGGCCGTAGTAATTTGACACCGCGATCTCCGCCGGCAACTAATGCTAAGAGAACATTAGGTGATATATCGCCAAGCCATTTATCACCCGATGAAAAGCGATTACAGCGGTCAGCAAGCACAGATAATATAGACAACTTCCACAATTTAAGCCTTAGCACCTCAGCTGAAATTGTTGATCCAAATATTGATTATGTAGAATTTGTTCGCGAATCCTCTGAATGTCTGGCAAAAATTAATGAAATAATTATCGGGCAGACCTCGCGAATTGGCGTTGCAAATAAATCGACAATAATGGGCATGACCCAACGAGTTACCTCACTGATATCTATGCTAGCCATAAAGTCAGCCACGGCGGAAAAACACCTCGCTATTTCGGAAAAAAAGCTCGCTCTTGTCGAACGAGATTTATTAGCACTAAAATTAGATGCAAAAAATAACCCCGTTGCGCCTATAACTAAGGCTAGCGAGTCGTACGCCGAAAAACTGAAACTTCGCTTGCCAAAACAAATTAAGCCGGTTCAAACTCGCGAGCCAGTGCCCTGCGTCGTAGCCTATCCAACTGAAGAACGATCGGCGGAATTCACAACATCCGAAGCGACTAAGGAGGCACTTATGAAAGCCATTAAGCCATCCGATGATGGCTTTCAAATTGTAGGGGTCAAGAAAACTGCGAAATCCGGTGTAGTAGTACGCGTTTCCAATGACGCTCAAATTAAAAAGCTGCAGTCAATTGAAAGCATTAAATCGGTTGGACTTAAGCTCGAAAAGCCCAAAGGACGCCGCCCGCGTATTATTATAAAAGATATTCCGGACACAATGGACGACACAAAATTTTTAGCCGCGTTATATAATCAGAATATAAAGGACGAATTAAAAATTACATTTTCGGATTACCTAAAAGACATAAAAATCGTGCGTCGTCGTCCTACTGCCTACGGCAGGAAGTGGATGGGAGTCGAAATCTCCCCGGAAATACGCAAACACCTTATTTCGACAAAAGATAAGATTTTTATAGATTTTGCCACATGTAGATTCGTGGACGATATAGAAGTCGTGCGTTGCTTAAAATGCCAGCAATATGGGCATGTCAGTAAATACTGCTCTGCGAATAACCCCACCTGCGCTCATTGCGCCGAAGCACACGACTCACGGGAATGTCTGAAGAAGTCTGAAGCAGACTTCAAACCTACATGCGCAGCTTGTAGGCGTCAAAAAAAGACTGCTGACCACAAGATCGGGTCAGAGTCTTGTCCCACATACGCAGCTCGGTTAGAGTTCAATATTTTAAATACTACCTATGGATAACGTCGTAATTGCACAACTAAATCTACACAACGACAAAATTGCAACGTCCGAGTTAGATAAGCTCGTTGCGGACTATAAGCTCGACCTTGTTTTAGTTCAAGAGCAGTACCAAAGATCGCAATTAAACAGTAAATTTATACAACTTAATAACAAGTCGCGCGCGGGTATATATGCGCCAAGAGGCGGATTTACTATAACATCAATCAATCACCTAATGTCCACTCACTGTGCGGTAGCTGAAGTAACATCTCCATATTTGAGAGTATTTGTAGTCAGTTGTTATTTTCAATTTTCTGACCCTGTGGATTCGCATTTGTATCACCTACGAAGAGTGTTGCATGCTCTTACCGGTCATAAGGTTATTATAGCGGCAGACGTAAATGCATCATCACCATTATGGCACGGCAAGTTGAGAGCGACCGATGCCGACAGACGCTCTGCTGTTGAAGAGTTCATTGCTGAAATGCATCTTCATATTCACAATACCCCTGAAGCACCACCTACTTTTAGTAGCCCTATGGGCGAGTCTTTTATTGACGTCACACTTTCTAGTGCAGACGTCCGAATACAAAACTGGCGCGTTCTTCCTGAAGCTTCTTGTAGTGATCACCGTCTGATCGTATGTGAATTCTCCCCAGTTGTTGAAAGCTTACATCGGCAACAGTTAATAGGTTTTCAATATAAAACTAAGAATGCCGACTGGGCAAGCTTTGCTTCACTTTTCGCTTCCCGTGCTAAAGATTTTACTCGTAGTGAACTTACAGTCACAGAAAGTGTTGAAATTATGTCTGACACATTCGTGTATTGCGCTGACGTTGCATTAGGCCGAAAACCTATAGTTAATAACAGACGATGCGATTGGTGGAATGATACCCTTGTTAGGTTGCGTAGGAATTTCCGTGCCGCTAGACGTAAGATTTCAAAATTAAAGAGACGTAACATCGAGGGAGAAATTTATCAAACAGCTCTAAGTGACTTGCGTATTGCTAGATCTCATTATCGCGCTGCTGTTGAAAAATCCAAAGGTAATTTATTAAAACGTATTGTAGAAAGATTAAATAGTGAGGGCCCGTGGTCTCCCCTATATAACGAATTTAAAGCAAATAGGCGTATTGATCAGGCATACGTATCCAATATAAAATTTAATAATTCACATACCCTTGGTGTAGAAGAGACCGCTGAGACAATTCTGCATGCGTTAATTCCTGATGATTGTGCCGATAGTGACAGTGACTACCATCGTGAGGTTAGGAGCGCGGCGGATATGTGCCCTTCCACTCCAATATCAAATGTACCGTCGATGGATGAATTTATGTCTATTGTTAAAGCTTTGCCTACAAATAAAGCCTCCGGTGATGATAAGATTTCGAATAGAATGATTAAAGAAGCTTGTAAAGTAGCCGCTGAACCTATCTTAACAATACTTACTCGGTGTATTGTAGAAGGTCATTTCCCTGGCATTTTGCGAAGTGGTGTTATGAAAATAATACCAAAAGGCGGTGATAAACCACCGGACGATCCGAAGTCCTACCGTCCTATTACTCTGCTACCGTCGTTGGGTAAGCTGCTTGAGCGCTTGGTTGTGCCACGGTTGCTGCCCGGTGGCCCGCAATTTCATAAAAATCAGTACGGCTTCACCATTGGCAAGTCTACTGTTGATGCTGCGCTCGCAGTGCGCAAAGTTGTTGAACTCTCGGAGAGCAAGTATGTTGTAGCTATTTTCTTAGATATCTCAGGTGCCTTTGATAATGCTTGGTGGCCAATGTTGTTGCTGAAACTTAAGGTGAGAGGTTGCCCTAGCAATATCTACTCTCTCATTCGATCGTACTTTTTGAATGGTACAACTAAATTAAAACTTGGCCATTATGTTGCTTCAAAGGTGCTCACGCAGGGCTGCCCCCAGGGCTCAGTGTTGGGACCGTATCTCTGGAATATCGGTTTTGATGATTTTTTTAGCCTACCCTTACCGGAAGGGTGCTCGTTAACTGGTTACGCTGACGATGGTCTCTTATTAATCAATGCTAATTCAAGATCTAGCATAGAGAAACTAGCCAACACTAGCCTAGGCCTAATTTCAGATTGGGGTTATCGTAATCGTCTCGATTTTGCGCCACATAAAACATATCAACTCTTGCTTAAGGGAAATTTACAGGTTTCACCGCGATTTCATTTTAATGGAGTATCTGTTGCTAATAGGGGTTCGGTTTGTTACTTAGGTTTGCTTTTGGACAGAAATTTTAATTATATTGAGCACATGAAGCAAGTAGGTGAAAAAGCAAAAAAGAATTTCTATGCCTTAACACGAATTTCTACCTCTACGTGGGGATTAACTTTCAAAACGTTAAAAACTATTTATACCGCCACATACTTAGGTTGTGTTACGTACGGTTCACCTGCGTGGGCAGATAGGGCTACTATAGGTGCAGCACGTCGTAAATTGCTACAAAGCCAGCGCCTTGCTCTGATATTTTTATGTAAGTCGTATAGAACTGTAAGCACCGAGGCACTACCCGTGCTAGCAGGTGTGTTACCGGTAGACTTAGAAGTACAACGCCGCGCTTCAATGTACTATACATCTAAAAATATGGTCCCTGATTTCTTGAAAACGCGTGATCGTGAAAAAATAGTTAGACTGTTCAAACCTATTAATGAAGTATTTGAAACATTGCTGTCTGAATGGCAGGAAAGGTGGGAAACTTCTACCAAAGGACGCCACTTGTATCTGTTCTTTCAATCGGTAAGAGATAGATTAAAGAAAAAGTGGTTAGAAGTAGACCACCCCGTTGCGCAATTTTTAACTGGACATGGCAATTTTAAAGCTAAACTCTTTTCGTTTAAATTAGTGCCGTCGCCCTTATGCGAATGTTCTACTGCTAATTCTGAATTCGATCAAACAGCACACCATGTTCTCTGGGAGTGTGATCTTTGGCAGCGGGAGCGGGATGACATGTTGAATTCATTGCAAGTTGCATCCGGGGTAGTATACTATTCAGATTTGGTAGCAACAAGGGAGAATTACCAAGCGTTCAGACGATTTTGCAATTCATATTATTGGAATCGATGTGTTAGGTAACAACTCAATGTTTTAGGTCCCTAATAGTGTTAGAAACTTAAAATCCGTGGTGCACGGCAGTTGAGCTTCACTTGACTAGCCATCTCTTTAGGCTTTTAATGCCTTATTTGCCATATTGCTGTCTCTCACATTGCTAAGAGGGGAAGTCAAATTCCAAAAGCTTCCTACTCCTTCTAATTTCTTCTGATTAAATTCGTTGTGAGTTCCAAGGCAGCCGTAGTTTTACCCCTGGGACTGCAATGGACTTCATTGTTCATTGCCTTTTTTGGCGGTCGCCGCTGTTAATCCTGGCTACACAGGAGATACAGTGGTGGGAATGTGTGGTGGGCCCCCGTCCCATTTACACTACCTTACCGTCTACCGGGCTGTTACCACAATAATTGTGGCGTTAAATTACCGTTTAAATTACTGCGTGAAGTGGGGTGGTTACACTAGAGTTTACCTAAATATGTCAATAAATTAGGCGGTAAAAATATCATTTTTCAAGATGGAGGTTGAAGCTGCAGCTGTTATATTTATTTAGATGGTTTCGGTCTTTTTTCTTTTTCAAATCATCATTGTACACCGCGATTTTTATCGGGGGATACCGACTGAAAGCCCATAAATATATACGGTTCGCATTGGAATAATTCCAAAACTCAAGCTTTTTTCATTTGACCACTCCATGTCGGTCGATACGTGCGTCGCCGTTGAGCTCACGTTGCACACTGGACAAACGGTAGTGTGGCCACAAACGCATTAATTACTGCGGTAATTCTCTTTGATGTGCGAAAAAAGACCGCCGCCGGAGCTATTGTCTACCGCCATTTGCCATATTGATTGGCATTGTAAAATTATGGCCATAAATCGTGGTTACACCTACGCGTTGTTGAAATTATGGCAATAATTATTGGCATATCACGGTAGTGTAGCCGTAACATCAGTGTCGACGTATCATCGGTGCTGCAGCACCGGACCCACTCTTATGATGTATTATTATTATGTATCTCTCTTAATTTACGGGTCAAGCCCGGTCATTTGATAGGCGTGCGCGGGGATATGGATCCAACACGTAGAGGCCCCTAGAGAAGTTTAATGTAATGTTGTACGCCCGCCGTGACCCGCTCCAGGATATGTCAATAGAACGACATACCCATGAGCAGGTCTCGGCAGGCGTTGAGACTATTGTGAAGTGTGATGGAAAATAAATGGGCTATGGAGATGAGATCTGGGTGAACTTAATACCGGGTTATTACAGAAGAGGGACGGACGCCTGCCATAACTGCTTTTATTGCTAGTTATTTGCGGCAGGCTGCGGGTTGCCACTCACTAGATGGGCCCCCGAAATGCCGGGAAAACGGCCGGGGGCAACACCGGTGTAAGTGACTCAGGGATGTCGAGAGGTGTGCTGCGCTTTCTCCGAAGTTACTCGCGGCGTGATGCCCGTTAACACTTCCACCCCTGGAGCATATAGCTCTAGCGGCTCCTCTCTGGACGGCCAATGAAGGCAAGCCAGAGCTGAGAGTCCTGCGGGCCTTCTTGTGTTTACACTCCGACCGATGAAGACACGTCGGAGACGAAGGCCCTGACCGACTCTCTGGAGACTCGGGTCCGTGGTGTCGCTACTCACACAACAGCTCGTCACACAAGCTGCCCTGCGGACTTATTAGGTTATTAGGTATTATTATTATCTCTCTTGCACTCACCCAATACAATATTCACACCAACCCACGGCCGTATCCATGACACAGGCTCATCCAATTTTTTTTATCTTGTTTAGTACTATACGATAATTTGTTTCAGACCAGACAAACCTTTCAAGAAGGAGGACGCTGAAATGCCTATCGTAACGTCAAGTGCAATCCAAGTGGAACAAAATGTGATTAAGGTAAGGAGGTGCTGCGTTTGTAGCGAGAGTGGCTCGCTCAAGCGGCATTACGAAAAGATATCTTTTGTACGGAGAAAGGGGGCATGTGATATGGGCCTTTTCTCAATTGAAGGCGTTTAGAGCATAGTCTATCGCGCTGTTCAACTGGGGATTGGCGGAGGCCAGTGTTTTCAAACGGTTTAAAGGCCATCGAGCTCCTATTTAACCTAAACTACTGCAATCTCCTTTAAATGGTGGAGGAAAACTGTTCCAGCAGTACGATGAGTATAAAGCCAAGTTGATGATATGATGAGTTTGTGTGCATTTATTTACAAGGCCACTGACTTAGCTTAACGACTGTCATCTAATGACAACAGCCGGGACCGACGGCTTAACGTGCCCTTCGGAGCATGGAGGAGCTCGATATAAATAAACCCATCTATAGACAGGATACGGGCGACGTTGTTTAACTTGCGTGATCGATTAGATTAGACTGACACGCGCAACGATGCCATCGAGCTCCTATTTAACCTAAAGTACTGCAATCGCCTTTAAAAGGTGGAGGAAAACTGTTCCAACAGTACGACGAGTATAAAGCCAAGTTGATGTTTGTTATCTTTTTCAGGAGGAACCCGTTGTTATAGATAATGTTTCAGAAGAAGTATTGACCTCTGAAATAGAAGTAGTAAGTATTTTTCTAATGTATTAGCTTTCGCCCGCGGCTTCGCCTGCGTGAATTCTTTCAAGCTTTTTATTTTATTTATTTTTATTTTATTTAGTTTCGCCGCGGTGGTGTAAACAAATATTGCAAATAACATTAGACCCATAGTGTGTTCTACCGATTGTACAAAGGGGTGTGTTCAGAGGAGTTGTTTGACATGATGCCCACGGCCTCCTACAGTCGCACCGCTCGCCATCGACAGGGAATTCATCCTCACACATTGGAGCATAAGTGGTCGCGTACCGTGCGGTCAAGCTGTGGAATAGAGGTTTTCTCAGGAGACTACAGCATGGGCTTCTTCAAAAAGGGCGTGAAGAGGTTTTTACAGGGTCGGCAACGCGCGTGTGATGTCCCTGGTGTTACAGGTGTTCATAGGCTACGGTAACTGCTTTCCATCAGGCGGGCCGTATGATTGTTTGCCACTTTATAATATATAATAACGGTATAAAAAAATAAAGTCCCACTTGCCAGTGTCTTACTGAACTGAAATTTAGCACTGTCGTTTGGTTCTCGTGTCAATGCATGAATTTAATTATGTACTTTTTGTATTATTACTAACTAATAAATTGTAGTTTTTTTTTTGGCCCACCACACATTCCCATCACTGTGTCTCCTGTGTAGCCAGAATTAACAGCGGCGACCACCAAAAAAGGCAATGAACAATGAAGTCCATTGCAGTCCCGGGGGTAAAACTACGGCTGTCTTGGAACTCACAACGAATTTAATCAGAAGAAATTAGTAGGAGTAGGAAGCTTTTGGAATTTGACTTCCCCTCTTAGCAATGTGAGAGACAGCAATATGGCAAATAAGGCATTAAAAGCCTAAAGAGATGGCTAGTCAAGTGAAGCTCAACTGCCGTGCACCACGGATTTTAAGTTTCTAACACTATTGGGGACCTAAAACATTGAGCTGTTACCTAACACATCGATTCCAATAATATGAATTGCAAAATCGTCTGAACGCTTGGTAATTCTCCCCTGTTGCTACCAAATCTGAATAGTATACTACCCCGGATGCAACTTGCAATGAATTCAACATGTCATCCCGAATATAAATTGTAGTTATATATTTAACTTATAGTTATATGAAATTATCTTGTAGCCGCCAGAAGAGATTCCCACTGTAGAGACGCCATCCAGCGAAGAACCTCCGAAGGAGATTAAAATCGCATTCCCTGAAGTGAAATTCCCGACGCCTGAAATTAAAGTAATACAACCGGATGAGCTCAAGGTAAGCCATGTTTGTTAAATAAAGGCACTTTTGACCGGTGCTTGAATGGCTGGCAATGGTCACTTTGACTCCGAGGTAGCGGGTTCCATCCCCACACAAGACAAACATTATGCTTAAGGCCGGGTCCCCCGCACATTATTGTTCATACACGTTACATGAAGACACCTACCTACACGAAACATAAGAGTAGGGGAACAGTTATATACGGATAATATTGTGAATCATACAATTTCGGGGGGGGGGGGGGGGCTTCTCTGTAAGTCCATGTTTGTGTGCATTTATTTACTAAAAATGTATGTATGTACCTATATCTGTTACCTAGTACTAGGGTTGCCAACTTTTTTTACAAGAAAAACAGTATATTAAAAGCTGCGTAGTAAAACAATCAGTATACTAAGGCCCAGTGCATGCGGAGCAGTACAATAAACAGTGCTATGGTCAAATGAATTTTTTTCAACAGTATTAAAGCACAGAAAACAGTATAATACTGTTTTTAACAGTATGGTTGGCAACCCTACCTAGTACCCATAGTACAAGCTTTGCTTAGTTTGGATGGCGTTATGTAATTTGTCCAGGAATATTTATTTAAAGGACTTCCAAGGATTTATTCACGCAGGGTCTAGTCTGCAGGTCTTCGCAACACGAAGTCCACACGAAGATTCCAAATCGAAGTCCAATAGTATCGCTGAGGTCGTAGGTTATCACTTGTCTCGCAGGTAGATTCGCTCGAAGTTTACTCTTCCGAAGTCCAAACTGAACTCTTGTGCCCCGCAGCGGTCGCTATTTATATCCGCCGGCAAGGGTTCCCGAATGTTCTCGTATGTACATGTATGTACTTCCCTTCGGTAGACATCGTAATGTTTCTCGAACATTTTTATGTCATAGTGTTATGAACCTTATGGCAGTAGACCCGTATGGGTCATTATTGCTTGCATCGAAGTATGCGGCGACTATTCTAGATGATTCGCGACAGGACCGCGACAATATAAAGCACACGTTGCTGAACCGAACCCTGCGTGATAAACCCATTGTAATATTATTTCTTTTAGATAAAGGAGGAGGTGAAAGAACCGGAGGTGGTTCAAGTAGAACCGGAGAGGACCGAAGAGGAAGTTGTTGTTGAAGAGGTCCCAGCGCCGGTTGTTGAGGAACCGAGGTGAGTGAGGATAGCAAATTATTTATTTGTTTGTGGAAACATTTTTTGTACTAAAGTCATAATAAATAGATACAAGAAGTTGCCGGCAGACTAGAATAGAATCACTCCGTCTCTTCCCATGGATGTCGTACAAGGCGACTAAGGGAAATACATTATCAAGCATCGATCAGGCCTCCCCAACCCGTCTGGCCCGCGTGGGGAGTGTAGGCCTAATCCTCCTTCTGTCAGGACGGACGAGAGAGGGTCGTGCTCCTGTAGTGGAGACTATAGTGACCTGATGATGATGAGGAACAAGAAAGAAAAATATTCCGTGCTTTGGACGGCACGTTCCTTGCTTCAGAGGGCACGATCAGTGCTTCGGAGGGCACCTTTTGCGCGTGTCAGTTTAATCGAACTCACAAGTTAAGCAACGTTGACCGCAGTCTGTCTATAGATGAGTTTATTTATCTCGAGCTCCTCCGTGCTTCGGAGGGCACGTTAAGCCGTCGGTCCCGGTTGTTGTCATTAGATGATAGTCGTTAAGCCAAGTCAGTGGCCTTCAGGCGGCTTGATAACACTGGCCTCCGCCAACCCGCAGTTGAGCTGCGTGGTGGAGTACGCTCTAAATCCCTTCGATTGAGGGGAGACCCGTATCCCAGTAGTGCGATGAATATAATTTGATGTGAAGGTGGTATTTTCTATTCTATGACATCAGCAATTTTTTTTTATTATAGCGTGGAAGAACCGCAGCCGGAAGCAGTGGTAGAAGCTACACCGGAAGTAACCGAACCGGAAGTGGATGAAGTAGCGCCTGTTAGTGAAGAATTGGTGGCAGATCCAGACCCAGCAAGTATACCTTTGCCTCCGGATCCGGAACCGGAAGTGAAGGAGGAAATTGCTTCAGGTATTTTTTTTATATAAGGGGGGCAAACAAGCATGTGTGTCACCTGATGGAGATCAATCACCACCGCTCACTGAGATCAGCAACACCAAGGGGTCGCCGATCCGTTGCCAGCCTATACTCCTTCCTTAATTTCTTTCTGGTGACCTCACTCACTCGCAGGAACACAACAAATTTCAAGGGAATTATTATTTGGCTGCGGTATTTTGCGAGGTTGTGGAGGCCGTGTGGTTTCCGGCATACTAGAATAGAATCACTCCGTCTCTTCCCGTGGATGTTGTACAAGGCGACTAAGGGAAATACATTATAAAACATCGATCAGGCCTCCCCAACCCGTCTGGCCAGCGTGGGGAGTGTAGGCCAAATCCTCCTTCTGTCTGGGACGGAAGAGAGAGGGTCGTGCTCCTGTAGTGGAGACTAAAATGGACCTGATGATGATGATGATTCTGCGAGGTGGACCTTTGTTTTCGCCAGAGCCTCGTTAGTCAATCAGCAGGGTGCACCACGTGAATCAATCTAGGATCTAAATGTGTTTTATTTATTGAAATACTAGCGGCCCGCCCACGCATCGCTATGACACAAATTACCCATTTCCATATCATTCCTGGCGATCATTTTCATTCCTGTTTCCCATACAAACCTTGTCCTGTTTACCCCTTTTTGAAGTTCTTCTTTACGAGCTCGGTGGTCGAATGGTTAGCAATGGCCACTTTGACTCCGAGCTCGCGGGTTCGATTCCCGCACAAGACGAACATTTGTGTGCATGAACATGTATGTTTGTCTTGATCTGGGTGTTTTCTATGTATTATAAGTATGTATTTACAAAAAAAAAAATGTATTTAAGTACATTTATCAGTTGTCTAGTATCCATAACACAAGCTTTGCGCTTAATTTGGGACTAGATGGCGCTGTGTAAATTGTCCAGAAATATTTATTTATTTATTTACGCACGCCTAACTTGGGAGTAAGCTGGTGAATGCGTGACGAGAGCGTTACGGAAACGGCGAACGGAAGTTTAGAGGGAGATAGAAGTTAGTAGAGCTAAAGAAGTTTTACTTCAATCGTGCGGTCTAAAGCAGGGCTGTCCAAAGCACGGCCCTCGGGCTGCATGCGGCTCTCAGCTTATATTTTTGCGGCCCGTGACGTATTTTTCATTTACCGGTTTTTATACAGTTTTTTACCGGTACAGGTTTTGTACAAAGAATCTGACTGAACATTATATATTTTTAGAAAAGTTAAAGTTTTATAACAAACTAGTTATAGCTAAGCTTAAACTTTCAAAGTAGGTAGTAAAAATTTCAAGTAGGTATTTGTTTCTGCGGCCCGCTAATCTATTTAGTAATTTGTAATGGCCCGGTATTGTAAATGGATTGAACAGCCCTGGTCTAAAGCATACTAGTTTGTTTTTATTTCGAAAAAAATTCAGATATATGAATTTCTGAAATATGAAACAGCTATTCTGCTGATCGGGTTGGAGAGAAATCCAACAAATCAAAGATCATAATAATCGGTCCAGCTTTTCTTAAGTTATAAATGGTGTAACTTATCGGACTTTGTTTTATATATCTATGTTTTTACATTGCATTTTCAGTTCCTCTACCAGAAGAGGAGGTACAAACTCCACCAGTTGAAGTCGTGGAGGAACAACCTGAACAGAAAGTAAAGCCAGAGAGTCAAGCCAGTAAAGTGGAGGAACCGGCGGTTGAAGAAGAAGTAAAGGAAATAAAGAAGGAGGAAGATGCGGAGGTTTGTTGTTTTTATACTACGTCGTGTGCCAAACTAGTATAGGGCCCACCTTATTTAAATATATTGCCGTAGCCTATAGATACATCCTGTGTGATATCCGGCAGACTAGAATAGAATCCGTTTCCTTCCCGTGGATGTCGTACAAGGCGACTAAGGGAAATACATTATCAAACATCGATCAGGCCTCCCCAACCCGTTTGGCCAGCGTGGGGAGTGTAGGCCTAATCCTCCTTCCGTCTATGACGGACGAGAGAGGGTCGTGCTCCTGTAGTGGAGACTAAAATGGACCTGATGATGATGATGATAGATACTTTATATATAAGAAGTATTGCTCGCGCGCTAGTATACTAAACTCTTAACGGTATTTTTTTTTAATGAGAGGGGAGCAAACGAGCATTTGGGTAACCTGATGCAATCACCACCGGCCATGAAGTTCTGTAACACTAAGGGGTCGCCGATCCATTGCTAGCCTATATTCTTTCCTTTCTTTCTGGTGACCTTACTCACTCGCAGGTACACAATACCCTCTATATCATGATTTGCTTGGATGGGATCATGACGGCGTATTTGCCCTATCCGTTCGAGCCATGGGTGCCTTAATTTCATCCGTAAGCCATGGCTTACTTATTATTACGATAATGACGCAGGAAAGTGGTTGACCCGAACAGGCCGAGGAGGTGGGGGGGGGGGGGGGGATATTTATCATTTAAATTTAAAATTATAGTGTTGCATGCCAACATTTTTTCATCAACGGTTTGGGTCAAAAGAACTTGATCCCAGGTTTCTATGATAATCAATTTATTATGACATAATATGATGATGATTATATATTTTATGTATCCGGTTTAAATGCCTATAAATATGATATGTAATATAATGTAATAATAAAATAATTAAATATGTATGTAATATAATACGTAACATAACTTTGTACGCCACCGCAAATGGCAGAACATGGTCTGCACTTTTAATTTGTATGATCTGTATATTTCTACCTATGTTCTACAAAGAATAAATGAATTATGGATTGCGTCATGTAATTAAAAATGTCTCCCAGTCTATTGCAGCAATGTTACGCAAAAGAGAAACATTGTGCCTTCTCTTAGGTCGTCGCAGTTATAAATCAAATCATGCTCAAAGAAAGCATGTGCTGTCCGGAAGGTTATTCGAGCAGTGGGGTCCCTTCATTTGACGTTGGAAAGTTATTCCAGCAGTGGCATGCATTCGATTGAGGGTGGAAGTTTATTCCAGCAATGAAATGCCTAAGATTGGCGGTGGAAGGTTATTCCAGCAATGGGATGATTATAGGTCTTTGGTGATTATTTTCCAGGACTCCATACCCCTGAAGGAGATGATAAAAGAAGCTGAACCTCCTCCTCAAGCTGCGGAGTACACCGAGGAGAGACCGGGAGGACCTGAATTGGAGGACACGCATACAGAGACCGATGACGACACACCGATGGAGGTATGTACTGTAGGTACCCCCCTTTTTTATACTCTAGCGACTCGCCCCGGTTTCACACGGGTGGAATAAAATATCTATTATATGTATGTAAATGCAAAAAAAAATGTATTTAAGTATAATATCAGTTATCTAGTACCCCTAGTACAGGCTTTGCTTAGTTTGAGACTAGATGGCAGTGTTTAATTTGTCAAGGGATATTTATTTATTCAGACAGGGATAAATGAAAGCAAATAGGGGGGTATGAGAGTGGAGGTCGCGGATAGGTTGACGAAGCGTTGGACGCTTTCCTTTTAGATGGTCAAATGACCTTAAGAAAGCGGCTTAAGGCGGCATGCAGATATCATATTGACGTGACAACGTCTTATAAATTGGTTAGCCGGGTGACACTTCAAGAAACTGGCTCACGTTATGCGCTTACAATGAGAGCGAGTGAAAGGCGCGTGCCTTTCACTCGCTCTCATTGTAAGCGTGTCGTGGACGCGTGTCCCTTCTAAGAGCGAGAGAGACAGACATAAAAAGTGAAAGGCATGCGTCCCTTCCACTCGAAAACATTTTACCACTCAAAGTCGTTGTCACGTAAAACTTTCGCCCGTATACCGACTTTACAGGCAAGCAATTTTTTGGTGGAAAGCTTTGGTGAAAGCCTATATCCAGCAGTGGGTACATACAGGCTGATGATGATGATTTATTTATTTATTATTTAAAGAAGTTTCCTCTTCAAAAATATTTGTAGCCTTTTAGTCTGTATCTTCTATGTTTTTCAATCAAAAATTTCTTGTATTTATCTCTTTTTCAGTTGAGCCGCGAAGAAGAGAAGGACGGTAAGAAGAAAAGAGATTACTCACGCAAGAAAAAATCCGATTCGAGAAGTAAGTCGTTGTTTGTTTGTAATATTAAAATTGCAGCTTTTTACTAAATGTATATTATGGATGTATACACGGTACATATACCAAAATACTTATACTATATATACATATACTAATACTATTTTTTACAATTTTTGTCTGTCTGTCTTTGTTCCGACATATCTCGGAAACGGCTGGACCGGTTTTGACGGGTCTTTCACTGTCAAATAGCTGATGTAATAAGGAGTAACTTAGGCTACTTTTATTTTAGAAATTTAATTTATTTTTATTAAATAAATAAATAATAAAAAAAAATAACTATTCCGCGTGGACGAAGTTGCGGGCACAGCTAGTTGGAAATGTGTTCCTTAACAAGGCGCCTGTTAAGTTTGTCTGTCTGTTGATGCATCTGAACGTCCAATTGGCGTCCTCCTAAACTGGCCCATTAATGTCGAAAATGCATGCTATTTTTGACATCACGTTGTTGTGTTCGAGTGAGTGAGGTCACCAGAAAGAGAGAAAGGAAGGAGCTGGCTGGGAACGGATCGGTGGTCCTTCCCTTGGTGTTGCTGATCTCCATGGGCGTGGTGATTGCATTCCATCAGGTGACCCACATGCTCGTTTGCCCTCCTCACATGAAAAACACCTGCGGACATCTTCCACGGATACTTATATCCATACGTTAAGCATTTCTTCATAAAAATTTAGGAACTTTTTTGTGAAGAATATTTTCAGCTACAATTTTTATTTATTCATCGTTATTTCATACCTTTCAATTTATCATCATTAATTTTAATAATTGTATTGGATTAATGTCATAATTTATTATTTTAATTGTTATATATTAATTTAAATGTATTTTTAATAATTTAATTTAAATGTAATATAATAATTTGGTACAATTTTTCCTTACATATTTATTTCATTTCTAGATAGTCATTTACAGAATA
Organism: Hypsopygia costalis; assembly: GCA_937001555.2. Taxonomy (NCBI): domain Eukaryota; kingdom Metazoa; phylum Arthropoda; class Insecta; order Lepidoptera; family Pyralidae; genus Hypsopygia; species Hypsopygia costalis. Next base: position 7,532,008 of record OW443355.2, read on the forward strand.
GAATCATTTTAGGATTAGATAGTCTTTTAGTCTTTTATCAAACTGTCTATATTTAGCCTCTTCTTTAATATCCAAAGAGGTGCACTAAATTATCAAGGGAAATTTATTAGATTGTATTAATTTTGTTTAAAAAGCACTTAAACGGATAAAGAAATATGAAATAAATAATTGAAAATGCATTAATCAAGATAAAGCTAGACACTAAAATTTATGAGCGCTGATATGTCAAAAAGGTCTGGTACTCAATGCACTAAGTTGGCAACACTGGATGCGACGCGAACGTATGCGATGGATTCATCGTGAACGTTTTCCTGCGGACGAAATCCGTTTGAATACATCGTTAGTGAGGACCTTTAGGTACTAGATAGATTTTGCATTTATTGGTCTCATCAGACTTGCAAGAGATTGTTTGAGCTCTAGCAGACTCCGAATGGTGGAGGTATGTTGTTCCAACATTTCGTTGCTATCAAAATTCTATGACTGTATGTATGTTTGTCCGTCAGCGTGCTCGGGGTCCGAGAGCGCGGCGGAGGCGAGCGCGCCCGAGTCCCCGAGCGCGAGCGACGCCGAGAGAGAACACCGGCTGTGGAAGAAGTCCGTCATGCTCGTCTACAGCAGGTACCGTACTAAAAAAAACACTTAAATATACCTATATATGTAAAAAAATATTTTGATGAGAAAATAAATCATTCACTCCTAAACTCGGTCGTTTGGTAGGCGTGCGCGAGAATATGGTTCCAACGAGTAGAGGCCCCTTTGAGAAGTTTGATGTAATGTTGTACGCCCGCTGTGACCCGCTCCAGGATATATCAATATCAATGATATTATTATTAACTACTAAATTCATCTCTCTGCTGGTTTCCCGTTAAACGAAGGGCTTATCGACGAGCTCGGTGGCGTAGCGGTCAATGACGCGGCTTCGACACCAACGCTCGTGGGTTCGATTCCCACATAATGTTTGTCGTGCATGAACATGTCTGTTTGTCTTAGTCTGGGTGTTTTCTATGTACGAGTATCATAAGTATGTATTTACAAAAAAAAATGTATTTACGTATGTTTATCAGTTGTCTTGTACCCATAACACAAGCTTCGCTTACTTTGGGGCTAGATGGCGCTGTGTAATTTGTCTAACAATATTAAATAACAATATTTAATTTATACTCCAAAGGATTGTATTCCAATACGTTGCTTAACTGCACGTTGGCAGTTTTCAATGATAATTTTTGCTTTTTTCGACGTGCTTTAAAATTGCTTCGAATTCTTTGTGAGCCGCATTCGAATTTTATGTTTATCCCAAAGGTTAAGTGGTAGAGATCGCTCTTAGCATTAAGTGCGCCTTTTGTACTATTATTCTATTGTCAATAAAGTTTAAAATAAATAAATAAATATTTCTTAGAAATTTTACAAATTAAATATAACAAAATATAGAAATATAACAAATAGAGTGTGGTTGTGTATATATGCACTAAAATTATCTCAAAATGGCAGCGCTTCGCCCTCCCCCGCACGGGATGTTCCATAGTCCTTACTTAGCGTAACAAATTCTTTGATCCTTCATCTATCCAGTGGTGTGATTGAATTTTGTATGGAGATGATAGATATGTAGCTGCAACACCAAACTGTATCAATTTTAAAGACGTATCTACCTCAAAAATACTTTTTTTTTTTGCAGGCTATGCGCCCACAAGTACGCATCATTGTTCTTGCGACCCATCAGCGATGAGGAGGCACCCGACTACAGCGTCGTGGTCAAAAGACCCATGGACCTGTCCACCATCAGGAGGAACATTGACGCCGGCATCACCAGGTACACAAACAATAGGCTATTTGAAGTTGATATGGAGAATGAGAAAAGTATGAATTGTAGATAAAGTCGAGAGTCTTTACATCTACAGCGATTGTAGTAATAACGGTTCAGAGTCCACCGTGTAAGGCTTCACGAGTTCTTGACTGTACAATAAATAAATAGAATCTCAAAGGGCAGCTGCCCCTCCCTACCCCCCCTTTGGCGACGCCCGTATGTTCTTCCAGGACCACAGCTCAGTTCCAGCGTGACGTGCTGCTGATGCTGTCAAACGCTCTGATGTACAACAGCAGCGAACACAGCGTGTACACCATGGCCAAGGAAATGCACGAAGAGGTAATGACCTATCCAATTTTGACGAATACGTGAATACTCCTTCATTGCCGAGGCTGCCCATCGGCGTCCTATAAATCATTAACCACATACCAAAGAAGACGCCCATCGGCGTCTAGTTTTTTATACAATGTCTAAGTTAAATAATTTGTATGGCGGCATGAGGTTAAAATTCCTAATACTTAAGCCGGCAATGAATGAGTTAAAATTGCTTCCATAGGGAGGCAATTAAAAAAAACGAATGATAACAAAATCGGGGGATGCAGTTTGGTGTTATAGCTACATATCTATCATCACCATCCAAAATTCAATCACACCGCTGGATAGATGAAGGATCAAAGAATTTATTAAGCTAAGTAAGGACTGTGGAACATCGCGTGAGGGGGAGTAATTTAATTGGGTATTTGACTAACATTTTTTTCTGTTAGATATGTAGGGACGTCTCCATAATATAACCATAGGTGAAAGAATTACTTCGATAGCACAAAAATCTCTCGAGATATGGTAATTTGAAAATCACAATTTTTAGACTGCCCCAAAACGCTCCATACAAAAGACTACTGAATTATGACGTCACAGATCTGTATTTTGTATGCATCAAATCAGAAATTTGTACGACAGCTATGTTAAATATTACGTTTATGTGATTAGTATCATAATAAAAGTTATAGCATTTTTTATTGCTTCTCCAATGGAAATATTATTTTTTAATAATTTCATACTTTTAAAATGGACTTTCCCGCCAAACTTTGATCGACGCTAAAAAAAGTCTGACTGAAGATATTAGAATGAAAGTTTGCAGATCTTTATAGTTTTGTGTATTTTACGATATTGTTAATTTATTTGTACAATTTTTAAACATTGGAAACAACCCAATTATATATAGTAACTCGCTGGCCCGGCGAACTTCGTATCGACTTGCGTTTCGTATGTCTTAAGTTGGATCAAACTGCACACACTATGCAAAATTTTATTAAAACCGGTCCAGTGTTTTAGGATTCTTTCGCGGACAAACAACGTGACACGTAATTTTTATATATTAAGATTACAACGTTATTGATTAAATAATAAAGAAAAAAATCGAGTGCGCTTTGGGACCACACGACTGAAGTAGAACTTCTTTATCTCTATCTATATAATTTATATCTCCCTCTCCAACTTCCGTTCGCCGTTTTCGTAACGTTCTCGTCACGCATTCACCAACTTACTCCCCAAGACTAGCGAGCGTAAAGAAATTTTACTACAAAAAAAAACAGTGACACTACGGGAGCGCCGGCAGAAGTGAAAACTTGAACAATTACGTGTTTATTTTTTAAATCGTCAGGAGTATTTGGCTCTACTGAAAGCATTCCCTTTTTCTAACACTCGTTCGTGTATTTCGGGAACGAGAGAAGCGTGGATCCAACGTGGAGAGCGAAGGTCGACTGACGAATCAATAGCGCACAGGCAAGCATGCAGCGTGCGGCCCGCCCGCCCCGCCCTACCTCACACCGCACCAAATAGACCGGTGTCGGTTACGGTTACAGTGACGCGAGTTCAATGGTTTTTTCCCAAAATGCCCAACGCGCGTAAAGAAGTTTTCACTTCAAAAATGAAATACATTATCAAGTTTTTTTTACCCGCGACGGAACGGAGACGGTATATGCGTTTGGGGTGCTAAGATATTTGTGCAAATCAATTTTGCCAATTATCTCCAAAACTACGAGTCCGATTTTGATGCGGTTTTCAGTAATGGGTTCGGGTTTGATTAATGCATGTTCTTAGATTGGTGTTACGGTGACAACTCATGAACTTAATAAAAAAAACCCAAGAAAATCCGTCGGGGGCTGCTTTCAGCATAAATAAGTATACGTTACTATAAAACTATCAAACTAGTTTATATTTATTATTGGCAGCCCCAACGGATTTTCTTGGGGTTTTTTTTATTAAGTTCATAGCATAAATTCTTTAAGTCGGGGGTTTCAAAATTATTTTATCCTTTTTCAACACGTTTTAACCGTCGTGGGTGTTTTCAAAATTTATAATTTTTTATTATTAGTATTTAGGCAACAAAAACGGTGGGTAACCGAAGGGCACAGCTAGTATTGATAAAGTATGTATTTGATAAGCTCAGTGGTCGAATGGTTAGCAATGGCCACTTTGATTCCGAAGCTGAGCGTTCAATCCCTGCACATGACAAATATTTGTGTGCATGAACATGTCTGTTTGTCTTGGTCTGGGTGTTTTGTATGTATTAAAGGAAATGTTGATTGTTGGCACTTGGCGGAACATTATAATCATAATGTTGTAATAAAGCACTTTACTGTTCCACGTCATTTTATTTAATTTTACCGACCGGTTTCGCCGCTAAGGTACTCAAGAGTAGAAACACAAACACCATCTGTTTACCTTGATAATGTCTTAGCGGCGAAACCGGTAGGTAAAATTAAATAAAATTACGTGGAACAGTACAAATGCTTTATTATAACAATATGAGATATAATGTATTCAAGTATAATATCAATTATCTAGTACCTATAGTACAAGCTTTGCTTAGTTTGGGACTAGATGGCGGTATGTAATTTGTCCAGGAATATTTATATATGTACTATGTCCGCTGCAGGCGCAGTGCCAGCTGGGCATGCTGCTGGCTGCGCAGGCGCACGCGGGGCTCAGCGCGGCGCCCTGCGCGAGACGGAAGAGGAGGAGGCTCGACGACACGCACGGACCGAATAAACTGCACAAACACTGACACGCACGCATCGTTCATTGTACACTCTCTGATAATAAATTATATTTGACAACTTAGTAAATTCATTAGTTTTATTTTTTTAGGGGGGGGGGGGGATAAATTCATTAGTTTTATTTTTAAGGGTGGGGGGGATAAATTCATTAGTTTTATTTTTAGGGGGGGGGGGGGGGGGAAGCAATGATCACTGCCCATGGAGATTAACAACACCAAGGGGTAGCCGATTCGTTGCCAGGCTCTTTCCTTTCTTTCCGGGGACCTCACTCGCTGGAACACAACAAACATCAAAGGAATTGTTATTTAGCTGCAGTATTTTGTGATGTGGAGGTACATTCCCCAGTCGGGCAGCTTACAATTACGCCCCTACCTCTCTTATCGCCAGAGCCTCGTTTGTCAGTCTGCAGTGAGCGAGCTGTGAAGTTAGGGTTACCCCACTTCAAATCGGCCAGGAATCGCAATTTTTCAAGCTATCCTTTTCCGTCGTTCAGTAACGTTCCCACCACTGTTTCTCCTGTGTAGCCAGTATTAACAGCGGCGACCGCCAAAAAAGGCAATGAACAGTGAAGTTGCAGTCACGGGGGTAAAACTACGGCTGCCTTGAAACTCACAATGAATTTAATCAGAAGAAATTAGAGTAAAAAGCTTTTGGAATTTGATTTCCCCTCTTAGCAATGTAAGAGACATCAATATAGCAAATAAGGCATTAAAAGCCTTAAGAAATGGCTAGTCAAGTGAAGCTCAACTGCCGTGCACCACGGATTTTATGTATCTAACACTATTGGGGTATCATCAGTAGTGGGTATAAAATAAAACTTCATAATTCAGCTATAATATACATTTTAGTGATCATCATATAGCGGTCGCGTCAGCGGCGCCGACATACAGTCAGACAAGTTTACATTACATACAGATAACTAACGATAATGGCGCTTACATTGTAAATATCGCGCTTCGCTCATATCGCGTCACACAGAAACGTGTAGTGTGACTATGTGGGACAAATATTCCCACAGTGTGTAACTGTGGTACAATTATTCCCACAGCGTAAAACTGGCGACGATGATGACAATTTGTTTTTCTCGGGTAACATTTATTGAGACACCGTTCAGTAGTATTCTCCGTTGTTGCTAAATTGCGAATAAAATTCGCCAAGAAATGTGAGTCAAAAAGATACTATGGAACATAATTCTTATAGGAGCATAGAAATGTCTTTGTATGAAAATTTAATAAATGAAATAGTAAAAACAAAACAAAATTACAAATATATGCAGCCCATAGGTGTCAATTAACTATTACAATCGAAAACATTTACAAAAAGCAATAAAAAAAAATTAATATAAGTATTCGCGTATATGTTAACCCGAAGAAACGAAATTGGCAGCATCGCATCACAGTGTGAGACTGTGGGAAGTGTTTCCCACCAAGTAACATTACTACGATTTATGTGTGACTCAATGGGAAACGAAGCATTGCAATAATGAAACACATAATACCTACACATAACCGTACAACCAGTGTGTAGCATCCCCCGCTACCGACAGAACGGTTGTGTGTACATATTTTGCGAACGAATTAAATTGTGACATTTTCCAAATTCCCCCACCCCTAATTTCTTATGATCCTTAATACAATTCAGATAGGGTTTAAAACTGCATGCAATTGTCCACTATTATAAAATCCTATACTCTATTGAGAGAGCAATAAGGATCACAATTGATCAGAATTATAATTCAATAATTTACACATAAACATCTCCGTATTTATAACATCAAAAGCCACATTAAATTGTATGAAGTCCTACGGATCAATTAAACATTAAATATCTGATGATTGGAGTGGGGGAAAAGATCCTATGAGTCGACTTGGGCGTCACTTCTGCCCAAATTCTACCAATATAGTCATAAAAGTATTTTCTCGTACAAACAACGTACGGTAGTAATCGCCACGCCATTTGCCCGTGTAAGATCTTGTTTCAGCTTTTGAACATCACTCACGACAAATATACCAAAAACAATACGATATATTTATCGTTGGTTGTTAACCTGAGCCGATACACAAGTTATTGGCATTGAAAAGGTTAAAAGTATTGTAGGTTTTAAGGATCACGTTGTCTTTCAAAAACATACGAATTTATTTTCTTGTTTCTCACCACCATGAATCCATGATATTGATTGATATTTTATGTCATGATAGTGGTGCCGATCGGCATCCGCGGGGCTTTACGTGTTAAATCGAAATTATTTTATATAAATACAACGTGCTCTTTCATTCTACAATACTTTAACTGTTTCTATCATTATTTAGTTCGTGAAAAGGAGATCGCTACTAAGATGAGTATTTTTCTCGAGTGTTAAAAAGCATTGAACATTTGTTCGTAGTGAGCAAATTACTCACGGCATCAGAATTATTCGTATTGTCATATCCAGATTGTCGCAATGGCGTTTGAAGAGATTCGTTAAAAACAGACAGCGCAGTGCTGTGCGCTCGAGTGCTCCGCACATTGTGCTACAATCCCAAATATGTGACTTTCAAACACATCGAGAGAATATTCATATTAGCTGCCATCTCTACATGTCCAGTATTTGAAGAGAAAGACAGAACGATACTGTAGATCGTTCGTCTCTCACTTTTGTCAATAAACGTGATTCATCTTTACATATTGAAAATACAATACGAAATATTATGTCGTCACTCGTCTCCTTCATTTGTCAATAAAAGTGATTCCATATTTGCATGTTTAGAATACAATGGGAAACTTTTAGGTCCAATATGTGCGAAAGATATGGAATGATACTTTAAATCATTTCTCTCTTTCATTTGTCAATATTATGATTAGTTACATTACAAACTATCTACTTTCGCAAGTTTATCAAAGGTCTAAAGTTCATGAAGAACCCTAATTTTCATATAAATAAAACAATACTTTAGCACAAATAAAACCCTGTTTTTGTTTGAGGAGGGATTTACACAACTTTATCAAATTCCAAACTAAGTAGACCATGTACCACGGGTACTAGATAAATAATAAACGTACATAAAAATCTTTCTAACTTCTTATAAATCGATGAACGCCGGCTGCACGCACGAAAAAGCATGTATCATTGTCACGTTTCGCCTGCGCCGAGCTTGCAAGCGAGAGAGAAAATATATATATATATATATAAAATGGCACAACATAAATAGGTACTCGTCAACGAGATATAGATAAACAAGCGTATAGATAAAATACAATCAAAACGTAATATAATTATTAAAAAAGAAAAGTATTTTGGCCACATGTTTCCAAAGTGTTTTACCGCCCAACTTTGCCGGTAGGTTAGGAGATGGATCATTTTAACTACTATCAATAAATAAATACATATTTTTTAATTAATAAATAATAGCCTAGTAAGATAATAAGATGTTTTAAAGACTATATTTACGATTAAATATATTTTTTTAAGTTTTTTATTCATTTTAAAGCTACATATGATATGGGTATAACTGGGCGTTTATGATCTATGTACCTACGATCATATTGTAATTTATTTTTGGATTTTAAGTTTAGCTTACCTAAGCTAAACTTAAAATTTTTCAATTATAAGATTTAAATTGTTTTTCATTTTAATATTTATCTTTTTTTTTTTCATTACATTGATTCGCCGCGAAATATTGTAATAAGTAATAAGACAGCAAACAGCAAAAATTGCTACTATGTCAATAAATTAAACGTAAAATGGAAAATAAAGAAAAATTGTGAAACTTTCATTTCTTTATATGATGAGATATGAAAAATCTTTCAAAATAAAAAGGATAGTTATACATATAAAAGTATCATATAAGATTTTTGGATATAGTCATGAAATACCTGTTTAGTGCCTATACATAAATGTATATACTACTAAATAAAAAAAAAATCTTACAAAAGTGGGCGATAAAAACAGTTTGAGAATGTGTGGTTTTATTTGTGCTTTATTTCTGGTTTTGGCGCAACGCAGCGGCGATGTCCCTGACATCGAGTTGGACTTTAGGCTTGTGTTGTGGCGGCTCGAAGTAGAACTCGAATCTCTTGAAGGATTCTATCTCCCTCTCAGATGTCTCCAGGGTTGAGAGGTTGGTGATGCTCCGGTCAGGTAGGAACACGCTGCTCTCTTGAGCTGCTGAGATGATAGTACAGTCAGCAATGAAGGTACAGTTATCAAATTTAATCATTTGTGATTTGGTTAAAAACAATCAAAAATAAAATTAGGGAAACGCAAACATTTTTTTTTTTAATTTCGCAAACATTTTTTTTTTTCAAATTTCGCAAACATTTTATTTTTATTAAAAAGGTTAACTTAACATATAGCAACACTGATACTGGTCCTAAAAAGGTTTTAGTTCAAGAAGTTATGGAACTGAACGGTCTCTATATATGGAGGGTAATGAGAACCGTCTTAAATGGAAAGGAGGGTGATATAGTGTCCCGTGGTGAGCAGCAAATTACAATTCAGAAACTCACCGATATAGCGCTAGAGTAACAAGAAGAAGTGATGTGAATATAGCAGTTGTAAACGAAGTGAAGTGTGTTAAATTTAAACCATCCAACCATCTTACTCTTATGGCTTTTGGCGCTATGTTAAAATTCTATTCTTGTTTCCTGTGGCACAATGAGCTGCTTGTCAGCGGACATTTTTTTATACTACATTTTTTTTATACTACGACGGGTAGTAGACAAGCATACGGCCCGCCTGATGTGAAGCGGTTACCGTAGCCATATTAACGCTCGCAACATAAAATATCGCTCGCGCGCTGCCACCCCCGCTGCCAACGCAGCATCTCCTTCCTTACTGGTGACTCGCAGGAACACAACAACCCTGAAGGGAATTGTTACTTGACTGCGGTATTCTGTGAGGTGGAGGTACATTCCACAGTCGGGTAGCTTACATTTACGCTCCCTACCTCTCTTTTCGCCAGAGCTTCGTTTGTAAGTCAGCAGGGTGCACCGCGTGCAGGTGAAGTTGGCTTTGGTTCAAAGATGTTGATGAACCACTTACGCCCCAATTGTCCTTGAGGAATGATCATCAAATACAGTTTCCATTGTAATCAATGGAAAACATACACTCAGCGAATCTCCTCGCTCCACCCACCCTCAATTTCGGCCCCGTGGGCTAGACTCCGTGTTAGTAGTATATTCACCGTGCGGGCGCGCGGTCCTGGTGCCCACGGCGCCGAAGCCCCCGTCGTCGTCGGGGGGCGAAGCGCCGCCGCTCGAGCAGAGGGACTCCGCCGTGGGCGAGCTCGTCGACGACTGGACCACTGCCACAAACATCCTACATTACATCACTGTTACTTTTTAAAGACACTTGTCTTAGAAATCTTATAATATCTAGTTATTAACCCAAATAATAATATGGTTTAAGACATTTATTTCTCAAAACAGAATACATTATTCACTTACAGAGAAATATCAGAATACATTATAAAATTTGTAGCCGATCGCAAGGATCGAGAAACGGAGCGGTAGTACCGAATTATTACATTAATTATAATTACTAATTACATTTAGAAATTGTATGTACTTACATAATAATAATAATATCCTCAAAAATTACACATGCGCTGGCGAAGTAGTTACCACAAACGTGTTTGTAACAAGTGAGGGTATTTGTCTTATTATTTCATTCTCATAACATTTATTCACTTCTAAATTTCTATTATATTCTCACAATAAATAATAATTATTAGTATCAATTATTATTATTATTAATTAAATTAAATTACACCATTACATTTAATAAACACAATACAAACAAATATAGATTTGTGACTGTACAGTACCTATCCATGTGCAGTGTCCTCAATACGTATTGGAACACAGTTCCTATCATAATGACAATTGATAGCAATTACCATTCGTTTCTCATAATATGGAATTGCAGTTTCTTTTTAAATAGTGGGAAAGATTGTATCTCTTTTATATCTTTGGGGAGGCTATTATAAATTTTGGCACCCTCATACCTAATATTCCTAACACCGTAGTTGGTTCGCGGATTGAAAAGACAGATATTGTTTGCGTTTCTCATTTTCCGAGTTTGAATTTGTGCTTTTTTAGTAAAAATTATATGAGAATGTGTGTTTTTCGTTAATATTTTTCTTATTAACAAACAGGTATGAAATTTGTACATTTGTGCAAGCGTCATTAATTTAGTTTTATTATAAACTGTTTTTGTAGGTGTTAAATAATTCAGATGAAATAGTAATTTTATGATTTTATTTTGAGTAATTTGTAATTTCTTTAAATTACTTTTTGCGGCAGAACCCCAAACTTCAATTAGGTATGTCAGGTGAGTTTTAATGAGAGAATTATATATTATATATCTAACCGATTTAGGAAAACAACGAACTGTGCCCCTTAGTATACCCATTAATGACGATAATTTTGAGCGTATCTTATCCAAGTGTGGTTTCCAAGTTAGGTGACTATCTAATGTGAGGCCAAGGTATTTTTCAGATTCCACTAGTTTTAGAGATTCATTATTTATACGTAGAGGATGAGTATTTAAGATTTTCTTATTTTTTGCCCTAAAAATCATATAATTCGTTTTGGCCACGTTAATAGTTAACAAATTATATTGAAACCATGTGTGCAAGTTATCCAGATCATTTTGAGCTCCTGTGACAATTTCCTGAACATTATTTCCGAAGTAAAAAAGACAAGTGTCGTCTGCATAGAGAGTTACATCTGCAGTGAGACCTAGGTCTTTAATATTATTGATATAAATCAAGAACAGTAGAGGCCCGAGAATGGAACCTTGAGGTACACCGTATGTTATTGGTTCGGATGTACTTCTAACATCATCTATTTTAACTATCTGATGTCTATTAGAGAGATATGACTTTATCATTTTAAGTGCAGACTCACTGATGCCGATATCCAATAGTTTCTGAAGGAGAAGTTTATGACTCATTGTATCGAATGCCTTTTTTAGGTCTATAAATATTGCAAGAGCTATGTGTTTATTGTCTAGTTTACATTTTAGATTAGTTATAAGGTCTGTACATGCTGATAATGTATTGGATTTAGTACGGAAGCCATATTGCTTTTGATAAAGAATGTTATTTGAAATTAAAAATTTGTCCAAACGATTGTATATGATTTTCTCAAAAATTTTTGACATAATCGGCAGTACCGAGATGGGGCGGTAATCACCTGCATCTGTTCTATTACCAGATTTAAATATGGGACTAACTTTAGCTATTTTCAGAGGATCAGGAAAGAACCCAGCTTCCAGACAATTATTAATACAAATTACGAGCTTTTCAAGTATTAGTTCTTTTACAACCTTAATTACTTTGCATGATATACCATCGAGACCGGTCGTTGTATTTGAATTTAGGTTATCTATTATTTTGCTGACTTCTTGGACTGTGGCAGGTTCGAACTTACATAATGTAGGCATATTTGATGTAGTTTTGTTACTGTATAACTCTCTGTATGCTTCACTGTCATAATATTGTGTAGGAATTTTGTTTGCTAATATAGCACCCACATTAGCAAAGAAAGAATTAAAACAATTGCAGATGTCAAGTGTGTCAGTGTAGCAGCCAGATGGCGTTTCAAGTTTAGATGGAGCTGTGGTTTTTTTTGTTTTGTTACTATTCAATGAGTTAATTAATTTCCACATTTTGAGAGGTTTTTTTTCACAGTTCTTAAAAGCTTTTTGGTAATGATTGCACTTGGCATTTTGTATTTTTTCTCGTACCTCCTTTCTTGCCTTTGATAATTCTGTCTTAATCTGTTCTTCCTGTCCTTTATTATCGGCATATGTTGCTTTGTTTCGCATTTTTAATATTTGATTTCTTTTGTTGATGGCATCAATAATATTTTTATTAATCCAGTCTGATTTTGGTGGATTTTGTATTTTATTCTTACAGATACTGCTCTTTCTTATCGCCGCCATCAATGTCGCTTCGAGTTGCTCATAATTTAAATTGTGAAGTTGTGACAGGTCCTGTGCAATTGTCTTATAGAGCATTTGATAGTCCGTAGACGAGTATGTGATCTTTTTCTTCTTTACTGGTTTATATTTATCAATTTCAAGGTATATATGTTTATGGTCAGACATCGCTGAGTCCACGATAGCTAGATGAAACTTATTATTCTTGATATTGGATGCAACATGATCCAGAATTGTTTGAGTACTCGATGTTTCCCTCGTGCAATGATTAGGGTTGATTTTGTTTAATATATTAAATCCATTTTCTTGTACGAGTATTTTGTAGTCGGTAGTTGATGAACTTTTTTTGAGTAAGTTATAGTTGAAGTCTCCAAATACGACTGCCCGTTTTCGTCTCTGTAACTGTAATGAGTATGTTTCAAAGAATTTTTCGTCATTGGTTCTTTCCGGTTTGTAAATTCCGCCAATGTCTAGGGAAAACTTCTTTAGGTGGATCCATAGGAAATGGTTGTCGTCTTCATATAGATCTTCGACAAAATTATGTTGGAGACTGGAATGCACATAAATCGACACACCACCTCCCCTTCCATTACTTCGGTAGTTATAATAATGACTATAATCCGTCAAAGCGAGACTTTCAGCTTCAGAGTCGCTTTTTATCCATGTTTCAGTCAATATTATTAGGTGTAGTGTACTTGGTACAGTTTGTATAATACATTTCAGTTCATCCAGTTTACCTGGGCTTACTATACTGCGTACGTTGGCGTATAAACATTTTAAGGATTTCCTATTTTTGACTATATTATCGTGTGCACTTGATAATTGATATGTGATATAATTGCCTGCAGATGCTTCGTGTTTTGCCAGTTCTGGTTGATTCAGTTTTTTGACGTGATATTCATTATTTTAGGTGTGCCCTTAACATATTTAATAGTTAAATTCTGTTCGCCTTCCGCGGTCCTTTTATTCAACTCTGCTCGTAGTCTTGACATTTCTTCTTTCTGCGACTGTGTAAGGTCAGAGTAGCATTTGATGTTATCTATCTCCTTTGAAATATGACTCTGATTGCGCAGTATTGTCTTAGCCGTATTGGCGGATGCAAAACAGGCTTTTATAGGACGGCTTTTTTTGCTGTCATATTTTCCCAACCGAAAACATTTTATAGGTTCTGCACAACCGGGATCAGCCAACTTTATAATTTTGATGACTTCTTGTTTATCGTATGCGATTCTCACAGCTGCGTCTCGGGATTCTATCTCTTGTATACCATTTATAACAATGTTTTTCTCCCTTTGGAACCGGTCATGAATTTCAGCAATAATATTTTCTTTAGTAGCGTTGTTAGTGGTCTGGCTGTTGCAGGAGGTAGAAACTTTGAAGTTTTCGAAATCTATATTTAGGTCATGCAATTTTTTCTCCAGGTCGTTTTTGGCTACTTGTATTTTAGCTAATTCGTCCTTGACCTTAACTTGTTCTATAGAGAGATGGTCAGTGGTAGATTTAATTTGGTTGATCTGATCTGTTATCGTTGAGACTTGTTCAGATATTTTATCCAATTTTTCGGCATGTGACTGGCTCATATTTGTTATTATTGACAGGATTTTACTCTCGAATTTATCAAATCTATGGACAAGGTCATCCTCTGGTGTCTTTCTTTTACGGGATGGAATTTTGTTAGTCTCTGAGTCCACCTGCACCAACTTTTTAAGGTCCGGTAGTGAATCGGAACGACTTGCTATCATTTCATTGCCATCGCCATACTTAATCGGACCCTTACTAGGTGAATGTTGCACGGCCATTTGTCGTAGTGCAAAACAAATAATTATATGTAGCTACTTATCTTAGTTAAAAGCGGGTAGAAAAATCACTGTGCCGGCCGTCTCTTTATCCGAAGTGAGGTGCGGTGCCGCTAAGTGCTGTATTTGGTGTTAAAACGTGACTTGTTACACTTTTACTTTCAATCAAAAATGCGTTGTGTTATGTTTGTCACAAAGTTAATCTTTCACTACTATGTTTAAATTAATATAAAGACAAATTTTGCGATACGTCCACTCCGTGTGCTCGCCAGCGAGCGATCTTTTTGTGATAATACAGAAATAAATAAATAAATATTGTCAGACAAATTACACAGTGCCATCTAGCCCCAAAGTAAGCGAAGCTTGTGTTATGGGTACTAGACAACTGATAAACATACGTAAATACATTTTTTTTTGTAAATACATAATTATGATACATAGAAAACACCCAGACCAAGACAAACAGACATGTTCATGCACACAAATGTTTGTCCTATGTGGGAATCGAACCCACGAGCGTTGGTGTCGAACCCGCGTGACCGCTACGCCACCGAGCTCGTCAAAGAAAGTCGAAAGTAGAACTGTTTTTAACGTGAAATCGTATTTAAAACTTCTTCCATAGGGAGGCAATTAAAAAAAAGTATGATAACAAAATCGGGGGATACATTTTGGTGTTGCAGCTACAAATATATCATCTCCATCTAAAATTCATTCCCACCACTGGATAGATGAAGGATCAAAGAATTTAAACCATCATCACCATCATCAGGTCCATTTTAGTCTCCACTACAGGAGCACGACCCTCTCTCGTCCGTCCCAGACGGAAGGAGAATTTGGCCTACACTCCCCACGCTGGCATGACGGGTTGGGGAGGCCTGATCGATGCTTGATAATCTATTTCCCTTAGTCGCCTTGTACGACATCCACGGGAAGAGACGGAGTGATTCTATTCTAGTCTGCCGGAAACTTCTTGTAACTATTTATTATGATTTTAGTGCAAAAAAAGTTAGCCGTGTGGTTTCCGGCAGACTAGAATAGAATCACTCCGTCTCTTCGCGTGGATGTCGTTCAAAGCTTGTACTATTGGTAAATTAACTAAAGTTCGTGTTCAAATCTATTATTGTTGTGTAGTTTCGTGTGATATGTCGAGTGACGAGCCCGGCGGTCGAATGGCTAGCAATGCAATGGTCACTTTGACTCCCGAGGTCGCGGGTTCGATTCCCGCACAAGACAAACATTTATGTGCATGAACGGATTTAGAGTAGTAATGATTTATACATGCTCTTATATTTAATTTGTATGACGTTTCGAAGTGCTTTATAAAGTCCAAGGAATAAAGATATTGTTAATTTTTATTTTTTTTTCATTTTGAACATTATCTTGGTCTGGGTGTTTTCTATACTATTTCTATAGACAACTGATAAATGTAATTAAATATATATATTTTTTGTAAATACATACTCATGATGTATTTACAAAAAAAAATGTATTTAAGTACATTTATCAGTTGTCTAGTACCTAGCTTAATTTGGGACTAGATGGCGCTGTGTAAATTGTCCAGAAATACTTATTTATTATTTATTAATTATATGTAATAATTACCAGTGTTGTTAGGTCTAAGCGGTGTTGCTTGTTGTTGTTGTTGTTGCAACTGTTGTTGCTGTTGGTGCGTGTAGAGCGCGTCAGGCCACGCGCCGCCGAACACTGCAGCTGACTCTACCGGCTCCTGTACAGAAATAATACTCACTCGCATTACATGTACAAACGATCATTTGACTTTTAGATTATGGCAAATAAACATACAGCTCGGCTGATTGTAATCAAACTCAGGGGTGTAAGTGGTTCATCAACATCTTTGAACCAAAGCCAACTTCACCTGCACGCGGTGCACCCTGCTGACTGACAAACGAAACTCTGGCGAAAAGAGAGGTAGGGAGCGTAATTGTAAGCTACCCGACTGGGGAATGTACCTCCACCTCACAGAATGCCGCAGCCAAATAACAATTCCCTTTTGCCAACGGACTATAAAAAAAATCATTGTCTGTAAAGTCTGTTTACGGACGTTAATTTTACGTGATATCGTAGGGAGGGGCAGCGCCCCCCCCCCCCCCCCCGCGCCCCTAGAGATTCTATTTATTTATAAGTTTTATTAATTGTACAGTCCAGAACTTATGAAGCTTTACACGGTGGACTCTGCACCGTTGTCATTACAATCGCTGTAGATGTAAGGCTCGTACTACAAGTGAAAAGCTTCGCGAGCTCTCGACTTTACCTACAATTTATACTTTTCCATATCAACTTGCCCCCCTCTGGGCCATCGGCCCTCATGATTATTGTTAAAATGAATTTGGTTTAATGTATTTGTATTGTTATTACCTATCAATGACGTTATATATATTGTAACAATTTAAAGGCAAAAGTAGTACCTAGTAGTGTAATGTTAATAATTAATGTATCCTCAAATATATATTTGCATGTCTAATTTGAATAAATGTGAAATACTTTAGTATTGATCAGAACACCATCAATGTAATCACTTTTAAACTATAATCACAATAAATACAATAAACTCTTTTCTATCCGCTCATCTGCCCCCTAAAGTGACCGCCCCCCCCCCCCCGCGCAAAATCGCGGCGGAACAATGCCCCTTTGTTTATTGTACCTACCTGCCCGGCGCCGCGGGTGGTCGGGGCCCCATAAAAACGGTCATTGAGACGCAACTTTGTTATTGAGTGCCTACAAGTGGTGTTTCAACACTCGACTATAGTGTAGAATTACGATGGTCTAAACATTCTCAAGTGGTGTTTCATAGCCCTACTTGTATTCAAAAAAATACCTTATGAACTAAGGCGATAACGTATAGTTTTTTATTTAAAAATACGCTAGGGAGATAAAACCCGATGTTAATAAACAAAAACCTACACTTACCTAAACAAAATAAGTTTTTATTCTATTCTATTCGGCTGGCGACGACCTTCCCTACCTCTCTTAATCTAACGTGACAATAAGTCATGTTTTTCAGTGCGTGCAGCCAGCAAAACGATTTCACGTCAAAAAACAGTTAATTACAAATAAAACTCACCTGTCCTTTATAAAACTTAGATTCTGTAACGTGATGAATAGTCACTTCGTTGTTCAACTTCGAACCAACTCTTAACCTCTGAAAGTACGGCAACGGGTCACCGTTGGGAATGGCATTCGTTCCCAAATCGTCCACTTTGTTCATATTCGACTCGTTCTTATCACTGAACAGAGCATTCCTGAACACATTACGGTTCTCTTGACCAAACGGAGTGTATAACCCGGTGTATTCATTCTCTTCTCGTTTTAACGGAGTTCCAATTGGCTCCGGACGTTGAATTGGATTTGCGAATAAAGACTCATTCGCTCTGTCATTATTCGGTCTAGTACCGATTGGATTCGGTGACACAACAGGCTTCGGACTAGAATTTTCAACAAAGTACTCCGGAGTTAAAAAGTTCCGTTGCTGATTTTCCTCCGTTGGTTTGAAAAGCGAGTAACCTTCATCGTTCTTTTGAGTGAACGAAGCTAGGTTCATTATACGGTTTTGGAATTCATCGTTCTTCGGTGATGAGGATTCTACGAAGTTGTTTTGATAGTTCGGATTGACGTAAGTGTATTGGGGCTGCGGATACATGCTCGGTGCTTGCGGTCTCATACCCATAACGTTTTGCTGATGCATTATGGACATCAATGGGTTTCTTATGGTATACATTCCGTTTGACGTAGGGGTGATAGTTGCTTGGCAAGCGTTTGGTGGCATCGGTATTGGATCAGGGATTCTGATTTCCGATTTCTTCTGTACTGGAGTGTTGGATATCTGTACGGGTGGAAGGTTGGGGTGGAACATTGGGTTCCTTAGTGTGACCATTTTGGCGTCTTGCTTCGGTTCAGCCGTTTCTGCCGCCGCGGCTGCCTTTTTGGCTTTTTTCTTGGCCTTTTTCGATTTGCCTGTTGGTTGTGGAGGTGGCTCTGGGATGACAATTGTTTTTGGTGGTTCTGAAAAATAATTAAACATTATTATTTAAATTGTTAGGCCCCGATGACCTTAAAAATGCGGCTGGGAGCTGGATGCGGAAGGCGGAGGATCGTATCTGGTGGAAAGCATTGGGGAAGGCTTATATCCAGCAGTGGGTAGATACAGGCTGATGATGATGATGATGATTTAAATTGTTCTCTTCGGCCAATTTGCCAGAATATTATAAATATTTAAAAAATTAAAAAACATCACCTCCCCGCCTAGGTGGGGTTTGAACCCACGACCTCTCGTTTACCAGTCGAGTGCTCTTCCAAAAAAATAGCCGAATTTCATCTGCAACGATTGACTGCTATGCCTTGTTTAGTAGTGTAATACTTAATATGTAGATGGCGCCACACTGCAAGTTAACAGCAGTAAAATATAAAATTCAAAAATCCGCCACCACCACAAACCTGGTAGCTCAGTTGGAAGAGCACTCGACCGGTAATCGAGAGATCGTAGGGTCAAATCTCACCTACCACCATTTGAGATCGAAGCTAGTCGGCTTTTCCGACAAGTATAGGTGAGTAACCGAATTAATTAATTTATTATATACTAGTTTCCACCACGGCTTCGCCCGCGTTCCCTTTTTTTTTTTATAAAAAGTATCCTATGTCTTTCCTTTGACAATATATGTACAAAGTTTCATAATGTCTAATAATAGGGAGGTGAATTTTACCATTTTTAAAATATTTATAATAATTAAACATTGTCGTTCAAAAATCTATTACGTGTAATTCAAGGTGATTCAGTTAATAATAGTTGAGAAGTGTAAGCTCACTATCATCTATGAGCCAAAACAAAGCTCGAACAGCGAGCAAGAGAGAGCTAAGCTTGGAGTTTCTCTAAGGGATCGAAGTTGGAATGGAGAAATTCGATCGAGAACCAAATTTCTCGAAATAGCCATTCTGAATCAGCAAGTTGAAGTGGTAGTGGGCTGGCTATATATGCCGAATCAATGATGGCAAACAGAGAAGGAAGGTTTTAGACTGGAAGCCGCGTATGTTGGACGCAGCACATCTATGCGCTCTGATGATGAGAATCGCATCTGATGGAGAGCATTACAGAAGGCATCCAGCAGTGATGACGGTACCTGGATGCGCCGTGGTGAACATCATCATGGAGGGGTCCGCGTTGATGACGGGCGTGGGCCGCGCGACGGGCGTCGGCGCCACCGGCAGCTGGTTGCACTTCCACAGCGGCTGGAACAACAATATAATAGGTAGGGGAAAAAGTCTTTTCGCATTATAGTATGTATGAACTTGTAATAAAATCTCTTTGGTTATACCATTTGTATCTAGCAGGTTTTGATATCTATAAAAAGTTTAAATTTTAAAAAAGATAATTCCAAATTCAAATTAGGTAAATGTGTGATTTTCATTTGTTTTTTTTACTGTCAAGATGAGTGAATCTAATGAAGAAATTCGATACATTTTAAAATTTTACTACAAAAAAGGTAAAAATTCAACGCAAGCTGCGAAAAAAATTTGTGATTATTATGGACCTAGTGCAGTGTCTGTGAGAGTAGCACAAATTTGGTTTAAGCGTTTTCAATCCGGAAATTTTGATGTCAAAGATGCACGTCGCTCTGGTCGCCCTGTTACGGATAAAATGGATGCCATTTCTGAAAAAGTGGAGCAAGATCGGCATATCAGTAGTTACGACGTAGCTGAAGAACTAGGAATTGACCACATAACAGTTTTGGCGCATACACAGTGGTCAAAGACCGGCCAGGCTTCAGAGACTCTGGCGAAACCCGGGTTAACCCGCAACAAGGTGATGCTGTGTGTATGGTGGGATTGGAAGGGAAGATATTAATTATGAGCTGTTACCGCCAGGCAGGACTATCGATTCTGAACTCTACTGTGAACAACTGATGAGATTAAAGCAAAAAGTTGAGAGAAAGCGGCCTGAATTAATTAATAGAAGGGGTGTGATTTTTCATCATGATAACGCTAAACCTCACACATCTTTAGCCACTCAGCAAAAATTAAGAGAGTTTGACTGGGAGGTGTTAATGCATCCGCCGTATAGTCCTGACCTTGCACCTTCTGATTTCCACCTGTTTCGGTCTCTTAAGAATTCTTTAGGCAATGTCAGGTTAACATCACGAGAAGACTCCCAAAACCACTTGTCGCGGTTTTTTGAACAGAAGTCCCAACATTTCTATAGTAATGGGATCATGTCTCTACCTACAAGATGACAAAAAGTTATGGAACATAATGGCACCTACATACTTTAGTTAAATGTAAATAAACTTTATTAAAAAATGTTTTGAATTTTCATATAAAATACGAAAAGACTTTTTCCCCAACCTAATAGTAACGCTTATATACGCAGAAAAGGAAGTAAGTACTTTGTTGTGTATGGAAAACAAGGTAACAAAAGAAAATTGCTTTAAAAAAAAATTGAAACAGACTTCAGTTGGCGAGCGCAGCTTATTGGTGGAATACCCTGGCAGACAAGTTATCCGGGAGAAAAGTTATTGCGTCACACAAGATTCCTTAGATAGTGAGAATCTCTTATTAAAGTAAAGTGTAGACCGATACTCACCACGGACTTGATCGGAGGTGGCTCCTTCTTCTCCGAGGGTTGCACCCGAGTCAGTGTGATGCCGGGGGGTAGTTTCAGATCAGCCACCTGCAACACACCATTTGAATTTCATCAAATCACCAGAAAGGAAGGAGATGCTGCGTTGGCAGGGGGTGGCGATATTTAATGTTACAAGCGTTAATATGGCTACGGTAATCGCTTCACATAAGGCGGGCCGTATGCTTGTACGCCACCCGATGTAGTATATAAAAAAAAAACCAGTCATTTATTTCGCGAATATGGGTAATATACAGTTGGATTATAATACTAATAAAATTGACCTGCCATATTCTGCCTTTCGGCATGCAAATTATAAAATATTAGTATGAATTTCATGCATTATTTTATAATATTAGATGTCTTCAGCAAATAAAATTTATTGATACATTGTCACATATATTTACATATATCAAGAATAACAGAGGACCTAAAATACTGCCCTGTGGTACCTCTGAGTGATTGGACTATTAGGTGGATCTATATGTTTTCTGCTAAGTCTTGTTATTTCTAGGCATTGTTATCAATTGGATAAAATAGCTTTCAATCCAAGTAATACCTGAGGGACAATTCGCGTAATTAAAATGCAGTCAAAATTCAGTTTCGATCCAGTCTCGATGTCACAAATGTCAAATTTGGTATTCTCGTATCACAATACGTTACTTCAAAGTTTAATTTAACTGGAACTATATCGAAATATGACCGAAAATTTAACAAACTAAGAAAATTAATTTGCCTACAATAATAATTGATAATAATTAATTAATGAAATGAAGTATATAATTTTAGTAAATTCACAATTCAATCTCGATTCGGTCAACATTCAATCTGCGTTCGTAGAAAAATTACGAGAATTGGCCTTCTGGCCCTCTTTATACCGTAACGTTCACATTTATTTAAAGGAATAGCATGATTCACCTATCAAATGCCTTTGTCAAGTCAAAAAACAACATTTTTTTATCAATATTCTGTGTGATATCATGCATCAATGAGAACGCAGCAAGAGTCGTCGATTTATCT
This sequence comes from Hypsopygia costalis, assembly GCA_937001555.2. Taxonomy (NCBI): domain Eukaryota; kingdom Metazoa; phylum Arthropoda; class Insecta; order Lepidoptera; family Pyralidae; genus Hypsopygia; species Hypsopygia costalis. The sequence goes on from OW443355.2 coordinate 7,554,236, forward strand.
TTTTTTTTTTTGTGAGGGGGACAAACGAGCATGTGGTTCATCTGATGGAAAGCAATCACCACCGCTCAGGGAGATCAGCTACACCAAGGGGTCGCCGATCCGTTGCCAGCCTATATTCCCTACTTTCTTTCTAGTGACCTCACTCACTCGCAGACCACATCCCTCAAGGAAATTGTTATTCTGATAACCATTTTGTTCAATTGATATGATTTAGTTTTTATTTAAAAGTGATATCAAAGGAGCATGTAAAGCTTTCTCGAAAATTTTAGACATAGTTGGAATTAGTGTAATTAGGCCTAAAATCGTTTAATTCATTGTACTAAAAAAAAGTGAATGAATGAGGAAAGCGAAATATCCAGTGGGTACATAATAGGCTGACTGATAAAAGGACATTTCGAGAAAAGGACATTTGGAGAAAAGGACAGTATGAGCTGAGAGGATGATGACATACCTGAACACCGCAGCTGAGCTGTTCCATAATACTGCAAGGCGGTGGCTTCTCAGGATCACCATTCGTACACTGATTCTGTAACAAAACATGTTTTATATGAACTACATCTCTTTTCGCAGAGCCTGAACCCGAAGAACCTGAACGTGATGGTGAGGTTGGCTTTGGATCAAAGATGTAGATGAACAAATTACAACCCAAATATATTTATAAGTTTAGACTTATCAAATTACTACTATTTATCGAGGTCTTACACATAAAGACAGCGTCATTTTAACAATAAGTGAGTCTTCTTGATAGGCACCTTACTTAGAAAAAATACGTCAAAAATACTAGGTCGGATTCTAGCCCACGGGGCCGAAATCGAGGTTAAGTGGAGCGAGTAGATTCGCCGAGTCAATGTATTTGATGATCATTCCTAAAGGACATGATGGATCTCAATTTTTTTTCGAAACAAACCTCAAGCATTTCGAGGTCTTTAATTGTGACAAGTTTCATCAAAATAGGTTCAGTGCTTTTGGAGCCTATTCATTTTTTGGAGCCTTTTCGGCGTATATAAGCGGCTCCACTCATAAAGTGAAGAATGACATACGAAATAGTACACTGACTATTAACAATAACATAATCCTTAAACCGGTAAGGACATAAAAGTATACAGCTGTGGGGATGTTGAAGTGGGTGATTTTTTATACAACTAAGGTGGCAAACAAGCATACGACCCACCTGATGGTAAGCAGTTATCGCAGCCTGGAAGCTAGCTACACTAGAGGCATCACTCATGCGTTGCCGACCCTGTAACCTCTACACGTCTTTTTTGAAGAATCCCCCCCCCATGCTGATTTATTAAAAAAAAATTGGTTGTCTGTAAAGTCGGTTTACGGATGATAATTTTACGTGATAACGTCATAAGAAAACATCGGCCGATGGAGTGGCAGAGATAGATGCGTCACAAACCGAACGCTCAAGCCGATCGTGCTTCTCCATCGCTTGTTCAGCGCTCTCGCTTGCACGCTCGGCCAGGGATCGAATAACCGAAAAAATTTGGATATATCGGTTAAAGGTATGACGTCATACCTTTAAATTTCGATACCTTAAAATAAAGGTATCTTAATAATTTCGGTATTGTAATATTCCGGTATCGTTATTTTTTTAGATATCTAAATTATAAAATAAAGGTTATAAATTTCGATACCTTAAAGTAAAGGTATCTTAATAATTTCGGTAATGTAATATTCCGGTATCGTTATTTTTTTAGGTATCTAAATCTAAATTATAAAATAAATGTTTTCTTTCCACAATGTCGGCCGCATTGGTAGGTAAGTACTTGATCGATACCTACGTCGCGTCGTTGTCGCATCATTTTTTCGGTACCGAAATGGTTTTGGTTAAGGTACTGGTAATATAAAGGTATAATGGTACCGTAAAAAAATAAAGGTATTCTTCTTGTTTTACCGGTATCGTAACCACAATTCTCAACCGTTTTGGCTCTACCTTTAAATCAAAACGATATCGTAATTTTATACCAGTACCATACCCTTATACCATTACCGCTTTCAATCCCTGCGCTCGGCTCAGGCGGAACGTGACAATGAGTCATGCTTTTTCGTGCGTGCAGCCGGCGTTCGTCGATTTATAAGACGTTATCACGTCAAAAACCCAGTGTAACATTTATTTAATACTAGCTTTTGTACGCGGCTTCGCTCCCGTCAAATTCTTTTTTGTAAAAAATATTTTTTTTTAATAAAAAGTATCCTATGTTACTTCTGATATCTCCAAGAATATGTGTACAAAGTTTCATGATGATCGGTTGAGTAGTTTTCGCGTGAAAGCGTAACAAACAAACGGACATTCACATTTATAATATTAGTAGGCATGAAAGGGGGGGAGGGGGTCTCGGCATCTTCCTGTCTATAAATTCTACTGGTTTATAATAGAACTGTGTGATATTGCAAGCAAATTATTTTTATGTTTTATTACTATGAGTAGCAGACAAGCATACGGGCCCGCCTGATGTGAAACGAAATAAAATTTATTCTATCATTGGGCCCTTGTGGGCACTTAGTAGGGATGTAAACAATATAAGAAGTTTACCTTGATAATGCCTTAGTGGCGAAACCGGTGGGTAAAATTAAATATAATTAAGTGGAACATTACAAGTGTATTATTATAACATTATGATAATAATGTTATAATAATACACTTGTAATGTTCCAAGTGACAACAATCAACAGTCGTCGAGCCAATTCATATACATAGTTAGAATAGAATCACTCCGTTTCTTCCCGTGGATGTCGTACAAGGCGACTAAGGGAAATACATTATAAAACATCGATCAGGCCTCCCCAACCCGTCTGGCCAGCGTGGGGAGTGTAGGCCAAATCCTCCTTCCGTCTAGGATGGACGAGAGAGGGTCGTGCTCCTGTAGTGGAGACTAAAATGACCTGATGATGATGATGATATAGTTACCATTTTGTTGACAACTTCGATGGTAGTGTCCGGTGTAATGTTGATGACTTGTTGTTTGGGAGCTGGCTCCTTCTTCTTCTCTTTCTTGTTCGGTTGTTGTTGTGCAGTCTGTTTGGCTGGCTTGGCAGCCGCTGGTGGCGCTGCAATTGAGACAAATTTATAAAGTTTTTGGTATACGACGTCAGGTAGCAAACAAGCATTCCGTCCGCCTGATGTTTACCGACCCGATAGACATTGTCCTGTATTCTTAACAATGAATATTGAATTCGAATTGGTTTCGCGCAATCTGTCAAATGACTAACAGTTCTGTCAAACGACAAAGTTACATTAGAAAAGTTAATACGGTCGTTCAGTTAATTAATTTTCCGCGCAACTTTCTTAGTTTTTTCTTTCTTATGAACCTTCCCCTGACAATAACAAATACAACATAAAAAGAAATAGTGAAATCTGTCGAGACGTTCACGCGTGATGCTGTGACGAGGGAAATAGGAATATATATATATATATATGATGAATATATATATATATATATATAAAATATGTTTTAATGCCAGTGCACATGGGGGCTGATTAAGGTTAATACCATACCATGAAGTTCAAGTGTTAGTGGAGAGGTTCCGGGAAGGCAAAATAATTGAGTGACGTTGACGAATTATAGAGGTACGAAGTTCGCCGGATCAGCTAGTACATATATATATATATATATATATACATATATATATATATATACATACACATATATATATATATATATATATATATATATATATATATATATGGTGTGGTCTTAATTTTTACCTGTACTATGTATACCTAAGAACTGTTTCTTAAAAAATATTAAAATTAAGACAAAAACAAAGTGGTCGTATTATGCCCTATGCCTGTTAAGGAGCTCTCTGTCGTTTTATAATTTGTTTCCATTATCCCTATTTTTAATTAGGAACTGCATAGTTTGAATTTCGATCTCTTTACTGATAACCGACAATGAATAATAGTAATCAATGATTAAATTAATTATTTTTTGTAAGCTACTAAAAGAATGTTTTATTTGTTAAAAAAAACGTAGAATGTTATTTTTGTTAAAAAAAAACCTAATAATTTACAATTATATTTTCATTTCAAAATCATCTCTTGTATAATGGAAATAGTGTCCATATCATACTACCGCCAGACGGGCATAGGGCATATAACACCGAACACAAAAAACACTAGAATTAGTAAGTGGGCGTTACCCGCGTAGGTCAATATACTCCAATTTGGCATATCTCGATCGTCGCATATCTCAGTCGTCATTTGTCACAGCCGCGGAAACAATCATAGCAAAAAAACAAAAAAAAAATATAAAAATGCCTTCTTGTGCCATAATATCGTGTAAGAATTAGTAGCAAAAATAATGTGTCTAATGGTGGCATTTCATACCATCGGTAAGTAATATTTCTCATTATTTTTATTATTTAATAGAATTTAAGCATATTCATTAAAATGCACAAATGCGAACAAACTAAAGTAACCCTTATGTGTTTATTTTTAAAGTCAAATTTCTAACGCACTCCACTTCGCTTGTTTAGAACATTCTAGCGTTAATCGATTAGTGATGTGACTCATGTATCGTCAGTATTTATTTACTTGATTATTAGTATAATTTTATAATTGTGAAAACAATATTATATCATATGAACATAGTATAATTGTAAGAAATGTTAAATATAGGCAGGCATGGTAGGGACCGATATTGAACTGACTGAGTTTCTTTCGGCGTTTCTTCTCATCTCATCAGTAGTTGTTCCGAAACGCTAGTAGTTTGTAGCTTTGACATAATATAAATAAAATATAACTCGAATTCGAATTACTGCACACTATTAACTACTTCCGATAATATCCATAAGAGCTTTGATTACTTGCTATTCTGCATAGATAAGAGCGTTGGGGGTAAATAATTGTTATTACAATTATTTACACCCAACGCTCTTATCTATGCAGAATAAACGCCGTGGTTGGAAAAATCTGCTTACGTAAAACTTACGACCACTTATAAGAAACTAGCTGTAGCGCGAGGCTCCGCTCGCGTAGCACTTCGTTGGCACATATAAAGTACCCTATATATTAATCCAGATTATCTATATGTGTGCAAAATTTCATCTAAATACGTTCAACCGTTTACGTCTGATCGAGCCACAAAGATCTAAACATACTCACAAACTTTCGCATTTATAATTTTTTTTTTTCTATACTACGTCTGGTGGCAGACAAGCATACGGCCCGCCTGATGTGAAGCGGTTACCGTAGCCATATTAACGCTCGCAACATAAAATATCACTCGCGCGCCGCCACCCCCGCTGCCATCGCAGCATCTCCTTCCTTTCTGGTGACCTCACTCACTCGCAGGAACACAACAGCCCTCGAGGGAACCGTTATTTGGCTGCGGTATTCTGTGAGGTGGAGGTACATTCCCCAGTCGGGTAGCTTACAATTACGCTCCCTACCTCTCTTTTCGCCAGAGCTTCGTTTGTCAGTCAGCAGGGTGCACCGCGTGCAGGTGAAGTTGGCTTTGGTTCAAAGATGTTGATGAACCACTTACACCCCAAATTATTATTATATTAGTGTGTACCTTTAATCATCATAATTAATAAGTTTGTTTAAAAAATCATTTTTGGGACAAGCTTCTACGACAGCTTTTACGTTTATCATGCATTGTCATCCAAACTAAACGTGTACTACAAAATTTCAGCTCAATCCGTGAAGATCTGTCTCAAAATTGAGTTGCAAGATTCCACCCGAACAAACATTGTTACACACTGACATACATATAGACATATACATACATACATTGTAAGTTGAAGAAAAGATTGTAAAAATATACAATTTTATGGTACCAAAAATTGTAATAGGTAGATATTCATTACTCCGGTAGTAGTATTCGGTGTTACTTGGTGTTCCTCGTTACTACATCACTATCGAAAATAGTGACATCGACATTCGTGTAGTACAGTCATTCAAATATCGACCTTAAGTCAAGGATAGAAGTCATAATATTAAAATCAATATGAGTAGCGCCACCTAGCGTCGAGTAGCTATACTGTTTAGAATCTGACATAATAAGAAGTACAGCTATTGCTCACTAGATGCTTGTTCGGGATTCAATTGTTTATGAACCGTGTTATAACTGCATTAGGTTGAATTTGAACTAACTTTTTTTTTGTATATATGTCATTTTTTACAGTATTTTTAGACCAATCACAGCACAAACATGCATGTAGTAACACGTTAATATTTTGCTTTACATGTGTGAGTTTGGCAACAAAGGTTTTCATACTAATAGGTCATCATACGATTTCTAACTGTTTTTTTTTTGTTCTGTGGCATATAATGACCACTTTCTTTGAATAACGATTTTTCCCAAAATGAACTGTTTAGTAAAAAATGTTTAGCTTCATACAAAAGATACAAATATTGGTAATCAAAAAAAGGTTTTATGCATTTAAAAAAAGACAAAGATCACTATAAAACTCTAATTAACTAGGTCGATAAATCGTACTATGCCTGATTAAGGGTTAAAGTTCAAATTGACTTTCAAGTATTGTTACGAATCGTTTGTATGGGAGTATAGAAAAGTGTTGTTTTAAGTACTTTATCAAGCAATTTTAAAAAATTTCTCTGCGTAAGAACCATCCTCGTACTTCAAGGAATATTCTAAAAAAAGAATTAGCAAAACTGGTTCAGCTGTTCTCGAGATTTGCGCTTAGCAACACATTCAGCGATTCATTTTTATATTATAGATAGATAGATTTAACGTAAGGTGGTTGGTACTGCAATTATGATACCTTGATTGTACATTACTTTTTATCTAACAAAGTGAGCCGAGTAGATTTTTTTATAGAAAAAAAATTTGGAAAGTTTTGAATGTGATTAAAACTTGCAAACATACCAGTCTTTTCAACTTTATTCTCCTTCCCCTTCTTTATCTCCTTTTCTTGCTTCTTCTCTTTCTTTTCTTCTTTCTTCTTCAACTTCTCTTCTTTCTTTGGCTCCACTTTCTTCTCAGGCTTCTTGGCGACCGGTTCAGGTTTCACTGGCTCTTGCTTTTTCGTCTCTTTCTTGCTTCTTGCCTCTTGTTGCTGTCTCTTTCTTTCTTCTTCTTCCGCCTGTATAAATAGTACATATGATGAGCAAAATTTATTACAAAATTTATTACTCGGTGGCGTAGCGGTCAATGACGCGGCTTCGACACCAACGCTCGTGGGCTCGATTCCCACATAGGACAAACATTTGTGTGCATGAACATGTCTGTTTGTCTTGGTCTGGGTGTTTTCTATGTATCATACGTATATATTTACAAAAAAATAAATGTATTTATGTATGTTTATCAGTTATCTAGTACCCATAACACAAGCTTCGCTTACTTTGGGGCTAGATGGCGCTGTGTAATTTGTCTGACAATATTTATTTATTTATATACATATATTTTTATACTACGTCAGATGTCAGACAACCAACAGCCGTGTACACCCACACAGCCAGACCCGAACTTTTAATTAACATTTTAATTATTTTATTTAATTAGTGACCTGTTGCTTCGCGAGTAACTTCCGTTGCTTCTTGGACAGTGGTTGCGTAGTTTCAGGCGGCGGTTGCACTTTGGGTTGTTCTTTAGGCTTTGGCTCGCTCTTCTGTTGGACTTCTTTTTGCTTTTTCTGAAAAAAAAAAAACATAATAAATAAATGCTATTCGACATAATGAATTCTTTGTAATATGGCATCCGGGGTAGTATACTATCCAGATTTGGTAGCAACAAGGGAGAATTACCAAGCGTTCAGACGATATTGCAATTCATATTATTGGAATCGATGTGTTAGGTAACAACTCAATGTTTTAGGTCTCCAATAGTGTTAGAAACTTAAAATCCGTGGTGCACGGCAGTTGAGCTTCACTTGACTAGCCATCTCTATAGGCTTTTAATGCCTTATTTGCCATATTGCTGTCTCTCACATTGCTAAGGAGGGAAGTCTAATTCCAAAAGATTCTTATTCCTACTAATTTCTTCATATTAAATTCGTTGTGAGTTCCAAGGCAGCCGTAGTTTTACCCTCGGGACTGCAATGGAGTCCATTGTTCATTGCCTTTTTTTGTCGGTCGCCGCTGTTAATCCTGGCTACACAGGAGACACAGTGGTGGGAATGTGTGGTGGGCGCCCGTTCCGTTTATTCTCCGAATTTACTCTACCCATATACGGTAGCCTTATTTGTCAAGCGTGACGTCATTAAACTCTGTAAAAAAAAAAATGGTGTGTGGCTATGTCATGGACACGGCCGTTTTTTTTTTTTTCTTTTTTATACCACTAAAGTGGAAAACAAGCATACGGCCCGCCTGATGGAAAGCAGTTACCGTAGCCTATGAACGCCTGTAACACCAGGGGCATCACACGCGCGTTGCCGACCCTGTAAAAACCTCTTCACCCCCTTCTTGAAGAACCCCATGCTGTAGTCTCCTGAGAAAACCTCGACAGGCAGTTCATTCCACAGCTTGACCGTACGCGGGAGAAAACTTCTCTGGAACCGTACAGTACGCGACCACTTAGGCTCCAATGTGTGAGGATGAATTCCCTGCCGATGGCGAGCGGTGCGACTGTAGAAGGAGGCCGTGGGCATCATGTCAAACAACTCCTCTGAACACACCCCATTGTACAGACGGTAGAACACACAAAGGGACGCAAAATCTCTTCTCAGACTTAAGGGTTCTAAACCGTCTGTCAGTTTGGGTACGTGAATACGTTATATGCACTAAAATTATCTCAAAACGGCAGCTCTTCCCCCTCCCCGCACGCGATGTTACATAGTCCTTACTTAGCGTAATAAATTCTTTGATCCTTCATCTATCCAGTGGTGTGATTGAATTTTGGATGGAGATGATAGATTTGTAGCTGCAACACCAAACTGTATCCCCCGACTTTGTTATCATTCGTTTTGTTGAATTGCCTCCTTAAGAGAGAATTTAAAAAAGTATTCACGTCTAAAACATAACAAGCGATGTCTTCATTGTACGTACCTTCTCTTTGGAGCCCTTAGCGAGCTGGTTGATATGTGCGAGCGCTTGCTCCCAGGTTTGCTTGCGTTGGCCCTCTGTTGTTTTCGCCTGTTGTTGTTGTTGTTGTTGCTGCTGCTGTTGTTGTACTTGTTCCTCCTCCTCCTCGTGAACGTACACTGGGAGAACAATACAAGTAAATAATAAATAAATATTCTTGGACAAATCACACGCGGCCATCTAGTCCCAAACTAAGCAAAGCTTGTACCACACCCCGGCCACTCCATACAAATGTCGCATCGCTTGCTACTACATAAACAATGGCATCTGTGCAGAGCGTGTCTCAGAGGGGAGGTGAGGTCGACACGAGAGAGCGGCAGGGAGAGGCCATACTGTACGTAGTACTATTATTTATACTGTGCTTGTACTATGGGTACTAGATAACTGATATTATACTTAAATACATTTTTTTTTTGTAAATAGGTACATACATATAATAAGTATAAAACACCCAGACCAAACAGACATGTTCAAACACACAGGGTTTAACTTTAGGGGTGTAAGTGGTTCATCAACATCTTTGAACCAAAGCCAACTTCACCTGCACGCGGTGCACCCTGCTGACTGACAAACGAAGCTCTGGCGAAAAGAGAGGTAGGGAGCGTAATTGTAAGCTACCCGACTGGGGAATGTACCTCCACCTCACAGAATACCGCAGCCAAATAACGGTTAGTAGTATGATAATGGGCATTCGAAATCCACTTTCAAGTCACCTACGGTTCCTTGAAAGTGGATTTCTCATCCCCATTATCTTGTAATTTCGCACGCTGTCAATATATAAAAGGGTGTTTTGGTAATTTGCATCATTATATCTAAGACAGTCTAAATCTTTACAACTGCAATGAAATTTGTCAGACAGTCTCAAACTTTACAGTTAGACAAAATTTGTCCTGATGCTGAACTAGTTGCTGGACGACATGGAAATCTCCTGCCTAATACAATTCGTTGCATAATCTGTGGTCCTTCGAATTGTGGAAAAACGAATGTTGTTATAGGTCTTTTATTGCACGAAAATGGGTTACGATTTAAAAACGTGTATCTTTATTCAAAACATTGTATCAACCCAAGTATATGTTTTTAGACAAAGTTTTGAGTTTAGTGCCTGATATATTTTTTGCTAAATACCAAGACAATGAACTTATAGTAAGTCCACATGAAGCGCACCCTAATTCAGTTATAATATTTGATGACGTTGCATGCGAGAACCAAGCCAACATGCGAGATTACTTTGCCATGGGAAGGCATAAATTTATAGATTGTTTTTACCTGAACATAGACTACAAAATAGGGATGGGCGTTGAATGAACGAACCGTTTTTTTAGACTGTTTTTTGTGCGTGAACGTTTAAACTAGTTTACAGTTCACAGATAAACTAGTTTATTCGTCGACTGGTTGATGAGTCCGTTGCGTCGCGTCGCGATCGTCTCGTCTCGTTTAGTGACTTGACAAATGAGATTTTCGTTCGTTTACGTTTACCAATCGTTTATGTCAAGAAATAGTCTTTATCGATGACGACGTAAACTAGTCGAAAATTAGACTGTTTTTATTGCATAGCTTTTATCGCGGGCTTTGAGCGCGGCGACCGAATGAAGAAATTCCGTAACGAAACCAAAACCAAAACCAAAACCAAAACCAAAACCAAAACCAAAACTAAAACCAAAACCAAAACCAAAACCAAAACCAAAACCAAAACCAAAACCAAAACCAAAACCAAAACCAAAACCAAAAGCAAAAGCAAAAGCAAAACCAAAACCAAAACCAAAACCAAAACCAAAACCAAAACCAAAACCAAACAAACAAACAAACAAACAAACAAAAAAATCGTCGACGACCCACCCACCACGTCGACGACGTAAACTAGTCGAAATTAGACTGTTTTTTTTTTAACTAGTTCATCGTCGACGGTAAACGGTCTCGTTGCGTCGACTGTAAAATCGTCGACGACACCCACCACTAGTCGACGACGTAAACTGGTCGAAAATTAGACTGTTTATTTTTAAACTGGTTCATCGTCGACGGTAAACGGTCTCGTTGCGTCGACTGTCTAATCGTCGACGACCCATCCACTACTAGTCGACGACGTAAACCGGTCGAAAATTAGACTGTTTTTTAAACCAGTTTATCGTTGTGGATAAACGGTCTCGTTTCGTTGACGGCAAACCCGTCGACGACACATCCCTACTACAAAATACAAAATGTCGATCACTTTCGTTCGCTCAGGCTCACTTTCGTTCGCCTTCCCTCACTGCAGTGATCTAGGTAGCCCAATATTATACGTCCGAATAGGTGTACAAGAATAAATAGTTATATTTATCACCTCTGATTAATCTATATTCTTTGATGGCATTCGCATACCTCTGATTAATTTATATTCTTTGATCGCATTCACATATTTGCTTGCTAGGCAATAAATTTCCAGTTCGTCGTCTGCGTGCTAGATTGTCCAACCGACCATTTTGACCAAAAATTAGTTTTGAATGCAGAATTATAAACGCTGAAACGTGGACTCTATTGCACTGACTTTTAAGGCTTATTTTTCCAAATAATGGTAGATATTTCTGTTTAAAATTTTATTGTACACTGGGAAAAAATATAAATTCCGTGCTTTATTATCCAACTTCCACGACTTATTCTAAGTCCCACGTTTTAATTCTTGTTCCGTGCTTATTTGCTCAACCTCCACCTAGGTAGCCAATCACAGTTGGTCATATGCGTGACGTAGGCGCACGCCATTTTGTTTTGCGATTCAGTCTGGCTTGGGTACTGTTGGAAAGCAGTTCGTTTGCTAAATAAAAACACATTTTAAACAATAAAAAGATTGAATAACAAGTCAAACCACAGTTAATAATATTCTATTAATATGTCCCGAACATATTACAAGGGAACAAATACTCGGGAACCTGCCGACATTAAACGGTAAGTACTTTAATACCATTTTTGATGATCTTATACAGGATGTTTATATTTTGACTAAGTAACTCAGTAAGATCGAAATGAATTGATAAAATTAGCAGATTGATAGATAGACACATATAAATCGCTTACTTATAGGGTTTTTGTTTGGCTTGGGTACTTGTATGTATGTATGTAGTGGCGACGCCTGCGAGTTGCGAGCTCATACCATACTGAAGCAATTAAGTACGGGTTCCACCAAATTCCGTACAAGCAGGTCAAATCGTTGACTTATTCCAAATCTAATTTATTGGAGATCCATTATCAAACCTCGTTCAGCGGTACTCCAAAAAAAGTCAACATTAAAAAAACATCAATCGCCATAATAAATGAAGTAGTTATCAAAAAATCAAACGCAACATTAACGAAAAATAAAATCGATGATATCAGAAGCGCATATAAATTTATGCCACGCAAAGACAAGGCGTGTATGGAGGCGATTATAAAGAAGGCAGAAAGAACATAAGGTTGATAAATGATATAAAGCTAAAAATAAAAGAAAATGATAATCCAAGCACAGCAAGCACGTCTACAAAAACAGAAAAAGCTGAACAAGGAAAGAAAAAAACTGGACAGGAAAAGAAAAATACAAGAAAAAGAGCAAATAATAAATCAGGAAACAAATACGAAAAGGGCAGAACAAAGAGCAAGAATTTTTTTAAATTTTTTTTCACTACACGTGTCCCAACCATCTCACTCTCTCTCTCTCACACATAAGCACACAAACGTTTGCTTACATTGTACACACCAGTCATTCAAAACACCCTAGCACACTTCAATACACAAAAACACTTCAATACACAAAAGCACACTACACTCACGTACACAAACAAACATGCATTTGGTGATTTTTATTTTTTTTATTTTATACCTACTTACTTTCTTAATAAAGTTTTAAATTTTATTGATATGAGACAATTTTTTTAAGCACCCTGTACTTTGAAAGTGGTAGTTTGAACAAATAAGCACTGAACGGATAAATTTGCAATTTGTCCAAAGTGCAATGCATTTATGTTCAACGTCCACATTCGTAATTTCGTTTGTGCTATTTTGTTCAACCTCCATTTTCAAACTTAAAAATACACGAAACTTCTTCACCTTATAATTTTAACAGAATAGTTTTTAATTCCATAGATCCTTATAAACATATAATAATAAATAATTAGTCATCTTACGCACGCATTACCAAAATAAACATAAAAACGTTCCTGGTGAAAAATTTGGTCAATGGTCGGTTGGACAATCTAGCACTCAGGCGACGAGTTGGTTTCGATATTGATTCGAATTACATTTACGTAGTCATCAACATGCGTAGTTTTAAAAATTAAATAATTTGTTTATGGTTCCGTAGTGCATTTAATATTTTATTTATTTATATTGTACGCGAATATTATGCGTTTATGTTATTATAGACAAGTATTTTTTTTTTTAACATGTTTGCAAGACAAACAAGTTTATAGCTCACCTGATGGGAAGCGACAATCGCAACCTATAAACGCTTGCAAAGAGCACTCTCACTCGCACGTTACTATCTCCGCTGATCATGCAACAATATCTAAGTCTCATTTACTTTACTCACTCACAGGAACACAATCATCATCATCATCACTACAATTAAATTAATTAAATTAATGTTTAATTTATTTACACAAAAACATTGTTTACTTATGTTATTAATCCTCTATTCCTTAAAATAAAATATAAAAATTACTGCAATTATTAAATCTTAAATAATGATAAAATATTCCAAAACGTTTCTTTATAATCATTGCGGAACCCTGTTCATGTTGCTTACGAATCATTGGTTAGTTGTTCCAATTAAGTAGTTAGCAACATAATTATGTAGTTTTAAAATGAAATATTATAAATACAAAACTTGGATGATGGTTCCGTATTCATTTAAGCGATAATCATCATCATCATCGTTTAATATATTTAGTTATTACAGTACATATTAGTTTGTTTACGTTGTTTATTATAGTTTATGTTTTTATTGATAAGTATATTTTTATACCACGTTTGATGGCAAACAAACATATGTATCACTTGATGGAAAGCGGCTACCTTAGCCTGCAGACCCTTGCATCTCAAAAAATATATATGACTCCCAAGTTGCAATTTCCACTGCTCGTGCAACAATGTATCATGACTTTACTCACTCGCAAGAACACAATCATCATCATCATCACTCTTTAATGTATTTATTTACATGTTATTTAATTATATTATACATACACGAGTATAATTCGTTTATTTTTTATTAATAAGTATTTTTATACCGTTTTTGGCGACAAATAAACGTAATAGTTCACCTGATGGGAAACGGATACCGCAGCAAACTCAAAAAATACACATTCATAAAAAAGATTGACATTATACCTATTATGTATTTATGGGATTAATGTATTAAATATACGCAAACGTGTTTCTTTAAACTGACAACGAACTCGGTTCATATTGCTAACGTATCACTAACTTTGTTTCACAATAAATCGATGTTCTATTTATTCGGACTTAGCAATTTGGATATGTATTTAAATAACTCGTAGATGGTTCTGTATCTTAAACATTTAATGTAAAATGTTACTTATATGTCTTTAAGAAGAATGTATAATAAAATGAATATTTGCCATTATGTTATTAGTACACATGGTGCACCCCGCCTATTTTCCAAAGGTGCTTTGGCAGATTTTTGTTGCATTAGGAATCACTGAACCAGGGACTACTTCTGCTTTTCAAAAACACCAAACGTTGGTGTATAACAATACTTGAGATAGATTGATTGATTGATTGGTGTGGTTTTTCACAAAGCTAGGTTTACCTGTACGTGATGGGCCTATCTGAATTACGATCGAGTTTTTGTTACATCGATATTTGTCGAATAAAAAAAAACATTCTTGAGTGTTGTTGGGTTCATGCGAGTGAACAATTTTTATTCAATATATTAAAAAATATCCAAACAAAAATATTAAAAAATTTATTATGAATTCTAATAAAATTTATTCAAACGTTTCTTTATACTGACTGGGGAACTCTTTTCATTTTACTTACGAATCATTTTTGATGCAATAAAAACGCAGGGATTCTACATGTTAGCTATCAGTTCTTCAACTGTGAGCCATCAAGCAGCCTTCCAAGTTCACCCTTGCACAAGCGCAAGTTCCACAGCAGTAAAACCTTGCACAAGCGCAAGTTCAACAGCAGTAAAACCTTGCACAAGCGCAAGTCCGGTTAAAACCTTGCACCAGCGCAAGTCCGGTTAAGACCTTGTACCATCTCAAGTCTTATATCTCGCACCAGCGCGAGTCTGGCGTCTAGCTGCATCAAGTCGAGCAATAACAATGTTAGTAAGTAATTCCTCATCATCATCATCATCGTGTCAACTCATAATCGTATTACCGCTGCGATACTTGTGTAATTTATGACGAGCTCGGTGGTCGAATGGTTAGCAATGACCACTTTGACTCCGAGGTCGCGGGTTTGATTCTCGCACAAGTCAAACATTTGTGTGCATGAACATGTCTGTTTGTCTTGGTCTGGGTGTTTTCTATGTATTATAAGTATGTATTTATAATTTACAATTGCAAAAAAAACTATTTAAGTATATTTATCAGTTCTCTAGTATCCATAACACAAACTTTGCACTTAATTTGAGACTAGATGGCGCTGTGTAAATTGTCCAGAAATATTTATTTATTTATTATTTACACCCTACTCTAGTGTATTCAAGCCGTTCGAAGACCTGCTGACTTAGCTTAATGACTGTCCCATAACGTCAACAGCCAGGCTTATGGTCTGTCATGTTCTTCGGGTCACAGAGATGCTCGAGCTCTTAAACCCATCTTACAACAGGCAATGTTATGTGTTAAGGCAATGTTAATAATAGATGTTGCTTGGCTTGCATTTTCATATAGACGTGTAAATGTACATACATGTAATATAATCTTTTTTTATATCACGTTGGATGGCAAACAACCATAGAACTCCTCTGATGTGAGGTAGTAACCGTACTCCATGGATGCTTGCAACACACGGAGTGTCATTCACATGTTGACATCCCACTGCTAACACAGCAACTCCTCATCTTGTTTATAAATATTTAGATATAATTAAACATTTTTTTAGGTCTGATTCTGAAGTCGAAGTTTTTAAAGCCGTCCAGAAGACAACAAAACAAAGAAAAGCTTCTGCATCGTCAGCAAAGCACAAGGAACTTAGGTGAGTACAGTACTGGATATACTTGGATATATTTACGATGGTCATATCATATCAAAAAAGATTATGTCTATAAATATACATACATACAGCATATATAGCCTAACTTCGATCAAAAGGGCATAATATTTTATCACATACTGCGATATCTGCTCTACGCAGTGGAGCACAGTGTTTTCAAATCAGGCCAATACCTTAGCTTAATGACTGTCATTTGTCGCCAACAACCAGGGTTGAAAGCTTGACGTGCCCTCGAAGCTCGGAGGAGCTCGAGTGTGTTACATCTTTTACTACTAGTGTGTTTGTTTATACTGACTCGCATAACGACATCAGTGCTCCTTCTGGTATACTAATCTCTTATTTATCTATTATTATTATTGGTAACTTACTATCTCTTTTAAACCACTGATATTAATTCGGTAATTACTCATTGTTATTAGACTTGTTATTAGCATATTAATATATATTGTAATCATTCATGTAACTATTGAGTTGTAAGATTTCCAAATATAAATAAATAAATTATTTCAGGTCTGATTCTGAATTTGATGAATACCCATATAAGAAGAAACGGTCTTCTACGCCTGCTAAACGCAAACCAACACACGAGTCAGCAAAGTGAGTAGAAAAAATGTTTAATAACTTGATCTCCGTAATAGATGTTATTAAACTATACTTACTTCTGCAAAATTTAGATTGAAATACCTATTACAATGATCACATTATATCAATACATTGTATGTTTCTTTCCTAGGAATCACAAGAAACAAAGATTTCTAGACCTCTTCGGACTCTGTGAAGAGGACCGGGACACGTCTGGCGTAGCAGGACGAAGCTCTTCTCAATCTCTGTCATCCTTCATATCTCGCAAAGTTGCTGGAGGGATACAACGTCGGAGTGTTCCAACGGAAGGAGACTTCTTTGTAGAGCTGAGAGTTTATCAACGGAGCGACATTGATGGAATTGATCCTCTCGAGCGGTGGAAGAAGGCTCTGCTCCGCATCAGTTGCCTCCTCAATGAGGATACGTCGCAGTGGACTGCGCTGCAGCGATTAGTTCGGGAAGCGCATCATTTGTTTGAAGCAGCGGAGCCAAAAATATATGCGGAGAAATTTAATGTAAATTTAAAATAATTAATAATAATTAATAGTTCTATAGTCGTTATTTTGTATTTTCTTTTTTATATTCTTATGTATATTCTTTTTTATTAGGTATATACGTAGCCGGTAATTAGATAAATAAAATATTGATGATTAAACTGATTTTTAATTTATAATCAACTATTGACTTTTAACAAACATAGAGCATTTTATTGCATAGTTTGCAAGATTGCACACACACGAGGCACGAGAACCAAAAAGGTTAACACAGCAGTTTAGGTATACTCGCGTTACCTAATAGCAACATGCTCAATGTCTGTTTTGATGACACCAACTATGAATATAACCTTTGATTTTTACACAAATGTAAAGTAGAAATATCTCATATTACGACAGTGTGACGGCGAACACGTGCAAAGTAGATCAATCATAAGCATGTCAGTACTTGCGTAATAGTTTTACGTATCACTGTTTCGCAATTGCTTACTTTGCAAATATCAGCAAGTGTTCGAATGTTTCACAATACAACTATGCAAGTTAATTTTATAATAATTATTGAAGTAGGTACAACCATTATCTGAGCTGCGTCGCAGAGGTACACACGATCACGCTTGTATTCATTAAATACCAAGTAAGTAGAATTGTTTAAAGGAGTATTACTGGCTTAGTATTAGTACACCTATTTGGCATTTTTTTGTTTATAATACCGTATTTTCCTTACAGATATGGCAGATTCTCCGAACATTTTACTGTCCCAGTACGGACAAGATCCTTTCGACTTCGAAAATATGACTAATGGATGTAGGGAATTGTTTGCTGCTAAAAAAGCAGAAAAACAAGAAAGGAGAAAACGAGATGGTGTTAGAAAAAAAGCGCGAATTGCACCAAAATCATTTGTAATCAGTAAAGAGCAAAGGGGTATTAAACTGATTAAAATAAAAGTGTTGGATTTAACAAGTGACTCGGAGAATGAGGCATTGCAAGGATCCAGCGAAGATGAGAAGAACGTAGTGCTCAGTGCTCAATATGTGGTTCAAGACTCGGTGGATGAAGTTATGGACCTTACGGAAGGGGTTGTTAAAAAAATTACTAAAAAACTATGTGGAGACAATTTTTAATTTTTGTTATAATATTTATTCATTATCATTTTTTAATAAAGTTTTTGTATATATAAACGTTGTTTTTGTCTTTTTTCTAATTTAGTTTTAAGATAAATAAAACAAAATTTCTTTATTATTATTTATATTGTAATTTAATAAAATACAACTAAAAATGTTAGTATAACAAAATGTTTATAATAAGTATATGTATGTAATAAGTATACTTCAAATAATTAGCTAAAAGTTATATTATAATTAAACAATTACAATATCTAGTAAAACTACCTAATATTCTATTCAACAAATATGTAAAAATAAAAAAGTAATCAAAAATATCTAAAGACTTTTGACGCCGTTTAGTTATATATTTCTTTCTATTTTTTTTTTTTTCTTTTCTTTCTTTATTCATTTTTAATTACTTAAGTTTGTATTTTAAGATTAGTATATTTTTGTTAGTTAATTTAGTTTATAGTGTAAAATATCTAAATAATATTTTTTATTATGTATGTTAATTTCCACTAATACATACTTTTAAATACCAGTTTTTTATACAAATTACATTCTCAAGAGCACAATAGTTTTTATGAAAACAACAATTTAACTTATTTGAACACTTAGAATACATATCATATAAAGTTGAAAAATTAGGACAGCCTTTATCTTCAACATCAATCAAAAAACAATTATCACACAAGTCTCGTAACCATTTTTGTTTTTCGCAGCCCTTCATTATAATTGTTTTATTTTGTAAAATTGGGCTAATCATTCTATAGAATTCTCTGTAATCTATATGCCCTTCACTCCATGTAATGCCTCTGTGTCGTTCAATCCACCTCACAGTCTTTTTTTCTTCACTAGTTAGTTTGGCATATGGATACGGTGGTTTTATTAGAAACACTTGAGTGAAGTCCTCTGTAGACAGTGCTAGTTCCTTTATTATAAATTTATTGTAGCAATCTTTGAATCCTTGGATATCAACAAAAATTATCGAATTCATGATATCTTGCGAACAATATTGCTGAGAGGTTTATATTCAACTAAACAATCATTTAAAATTAAACAATAAGCAGAGGTTTGATCAGGTATCTCTACAACACTCTCAATTTCTAGGCGAATGTTAATAACTGGTCCTGATTTTATATTGTCGTTTTGTCTAGAGCAGTCTATCACAAAAAGAGGTGCTATTTCTTTGAACTCCGTAGCAGACAACAAGGAGTCTTTACGTCCGTAATACGACTGTTGAAAGTTTATGTATTGTTCATATATTAAAGCAAAGCTGAAGTTAGTAAAATTGGTGTTGTAATTTTCATATGGATAATAAGTAGAGTTCAAAAAAACTTTTACATCACGTAAATTACAGTGATCGAATTGAGACATATCTTTAAGAGCACTGTTTTTTCTGTTAGTTTGCAGAGCAAAAATAACATATCTCGGCTTTTCAATCTGTGTCGAAGTTTTTATTGACCACGTATGTTTAGTAGTCTTTGGTAACATAGGATATTCATAAAGATCCCAATTCCTAAACGCCAATTGAATAGGTCTATCTTTGTCAAGAAGTTTAAGTAAATGTATTTTTTCTTTGTCTGATACTTTGATATGAGGCATACGCCAAACAATTTTGCGTATATCGATGCTCACTACCTCGCCTGTATTCAGTTTCACTGAGTTAAGATCAGTATGACTTCGCAATAAAACAAGTTCATGTTTACAATTTACAATTACTTTTCGATAATCTTCTGCAAATCCTAAAATGTTACTGAGAGGAATAGATGCGTTAAGCCAACCTCCCTTATTATCCTCGTGTCCATGTATATCCCACCCCCATGTTTTAGACATCTTCGATTCGGCTTCATTCATTGATAAAAACGATTTCATGGTAGTCGTAATTCCAGCATTTTTAACTTTATCTATTTCAATGCCGTTTAATTCATAGCGTATGTCTTGGAAAAGAAATAGGATAGGGTTGTTTGTTAAATGAAAGAGCGGTACTCTTTCCTTAGTATCATTTTTGGTTACATTTACATGAGCTTCTATATACAAATAGCTAGCACTGGGAAGTAAATATAGATCTTGTTGATTAATAGGTATCCGAATTTCATCATTTCTATTGAAACTTGTAATGTACGGTTTGTATGAATGAATTTCAATGCCCTCTATGGAGTTGTCATAGAAAGGTGAATTGGCAATGTTCAAAATACTCATTTTATTAATCCAATTGTTTTTAAAAAGTTTTTATTCGCTATTGATAGTTTATTTCGTTTACAGTGAGTATGTGTTACCTTCTGAATAGTGCGATTAACACTAACCTTCTGGTTACACGAAGTTACGTTTTTATTGTAATCTATCATTTCTTTTTGACATGTAAATATAATTGTACTTCTTCACCGCGAAGATTGATTAAAGCGTTGTGTATATCTAGTATTCTTATATTTATTGTATTAACAGTTTTCCTGTTCACTGGGAAATAGATCGTGTTTTTTGGTATTTCTATTATTTTGTAACCTGGAGGAACATTTGGAGCAAATTCGTGTATTATATGACTTGATTTTCCATTTATATAAGAACCGCTTATGATATCACATTCGATTCGTACCACGGTTGTCGATAAAATGTTAACTGGGAGTAGCGACTCGTGTAATATATTTCTTTTTAGGAATACGTTACCATAACCTAACAAAGCACCAATAGAATTTTGCTTTTCAAAATGTATATCCTTAGTGCAGAATATTGTAGTTTTAAGCGTGTTATTGTTGCAATGTAATTTGAAAATGCATCCTTTCACTTTAGATTGTAAAAAATCACAAATATCTTGAAGTTCATAAGCTCCTTCAGGAATTTCAATAACTTCGTTAGAGTCATAGTGAAATTTATTGTTATGAACCGTAATATTTGGTATAGAATTAAACGTAGAGAAATGTAATAGTGCGCACTCGTAGTCACCATCAAGATCCAATGTGGGTGAATAATTTGTTGATAATACTGAGCTGTTTCCAGTTATGGACAGTGTGAATGACATGGTGTGAATGAATAAAAACACAAATTATAGTATTAATATATATGTTTATTCCAAAAATTATGTAAAAATTGTAAACATAAATGACCGCAATTTACAGTATCGAATTTTTGAAACGGAGTATAATTATAGGAAATATTGCATCTATGTAAATATTTTATTAATTCTAAAGGTGGTTTTAAGTCTCCAAAACTATCAAAATATTCACAATAACTGTCTATTTTTGCATAGGCTACCCAGTGAGTTCCATTGTTTTTATGACTATCTAAGTTAACTACACCGCATTCTAAAGGTTTTGGTCTAATAGGTAGTGTATCCCTCATAAAAACTCCTCGGAAGAAAGGAATACTTTTAGCATGTTTAATAATATCGACATTAGTAAGAGCACGTATGGGTAGCCTATTAATTAGTTTTTTGAAGATTTCACAAGTAATCCATTGCCTTTTTTATATGGTTTGACGTAAAGACCTTTTCCTATCGCAATTGCCTCCATAGTTTTATTATGACGTTCAGATTCTTTTAAATTTTTCTGTGCTGTTTTATATTCGTTTATTGTTTTTACAACACCAGCTGCTCCACCTGCTAGTGCACCTAGTGCAGAAAGACCCGCAAAAATAGGTATCAGTGGTAAAATTCCACCTGTTTTAGGGATTGGTATTATTCTTGGTAGACGAACATGACACTTTTTAGGAATAACTTTTTTTGCAATACTATATGCATGTTTAATAATAGATTTATTGTCCTTAGATTTGTTTTTTCTCATCCGTTTTCTTATTTTCGATATCACAGTTCTAAATTTTTTGACTCCTGAACCAGTCTTCAGTTTGGCTTTCATAACTTTACTAACCAACCATGAGGCTAATTTTTCTCCTTTGCCTGCGTCTTTTGAGTGTAACCGTTTTTTAGCCATATCTATTAAATGCAAGTCTGCTTTATGACGATCTGAGAGATTGGTGTGATTTGAGTAAGCAATATCGTGATTTTTACAAGCTTCGTCTAATTGATTGACTCCTTGATCCCCTCTTAATAACCTTTCTTTTAATTTTGTGCCCGGCCCGCAATAGTTGTATCCTGGTAAGTGGAGCTCGAATGGTAGATTATTTATTAAGCTATTAACAAGTCCTCCTCCTTGCATTTCTTGAAATATAATGATTGCAATATAGAGTTATAAGCGCTTATATTACTGTACTATTGATTTTCGGTCCACCCAACTATTTTCATGACTACCAAGTCCTAACCATTTCACTAAAAGTTTATTTCCTTTTTTCCTTATTACCTTTTCTATTAAATATATATTAGGATAATTTGTTCTTTGCAATTCTTCTTGGTAAAACGAGCCTGATATATCTTGTTTTTTTTGGTCTTGTATATGATACGTAACCGGATTGGTGTGATTAACCGTTTTAATCGTGAAAATTTCAGTTGACCAGTTCGGCGTGTAACCTTTTTCAAAACAACTTTTGTATTTACTTATTCGCACAAAGTCGCCTATTTTCAATTTAGTTTTATATGGTTTTATTAATTTTGCTTGAAATTTTTTTATATTGATTTTTACTTGGTGTTCATTGTTCTTACTAATGTCCAATGGTTTGAATTTAGTAACACTGTGTCGACTATTATTGTACTCAATTAAAATATCATCCAATTTTTTTCCTCTCCACTTATAACTACCATTGTAATTAAAACATTTAAACAACTTAGTTTTTAAAGTTCTTATCAATCTTTCTACAATTGATGCTTTTTTTGTTGAATACGATGAATAGTGGTTTATTTTTAATAAGTACATAAGTTTTTGAAATTCATCGTTATAAAATTCGGTTCCCATATCGGTTTGTAAATTATTAGGACTACGTCTACTCGATTTTACAACGTAAGCAAATGCTTCAACAACTTCTCCTTTACATTTGGTTCTTAATGGAATCGCCCATGCATATTTAGTGAAGCAATCAATGACCACTAAAATGTATGCAAATCCGTTGTTAAACGTTTTGAAAGATTGTAAATCTATCAGATCAGCTTGCCATAAATCATCTATACCTTTTAATATAACAGAACGTCGAATAAAATTTCTACGTGCCGATCTATGAATTTCATTGATCACTTGCTGCTTGGACATTTTGTAGCTTCAGTGAGTTGATGTAGTCTCTAGTACAAAATTTATTTTCAAACTGTTTTAAATTCTTAGTCATATCTGCTTTTATTGCTTGCATCAAATCAGCTTTTATTCTATTTATCAAAGCTTCATATTCTTGTTTAGAAACACAACTGGCAATCTTTGAATCAACATATTCTTTATTCACAGCATCATCAGAAGCTATAGGTATTTTAACTCCAGTTAATCGTGATGAGCGTAAATTTAAATCTCCAGTTACTGTTCTAACAAAATTATTTTCTGTAAAATCAAATACGTCTGATAAACGTAATCTTTTATGCACATGATGTCCGAATTTGTCTATATTCATTTTGAAACTGAGATCAGCAGTAGTTAAGTATTAATATATAGTTTTAATTAAACTGCGCTGTTTAATTTATAATACCGCTTTCACGTAATTCTTCTATAATTGAGATAATTTCATTGTCTAATCCAGTGTTTCCAGCATCTTTAGAAGCTATTAATAACTTCAATCTCTCAACTAGTTCATTAGGATCATCCCAGTAAATATAATCCGTATATTTATTCATTCGCTTTTTTAATATCAACCCTTCACCTTCGCTAACGTTTGCTATATTACTAGCAGAAGATGAGATAGAAGATGATGAAGGTTTTCGTAACTTGAAAAGAGGTTTTATAATATTCAAATACGTTCGACCTTTATTAGTTTTTATAGGTTTTTTTGAATCAAAATCTCGTCGATGAACATTCGTTTCTATTAGCATAGTTTTATATTCTTGAAGATCATTTTCTGTAATTAATTCCAATTTTGGTACCTTATTGAATAAAATTTCGACTAAGCCAGGAGATTTTTCATAAGTACGTGTCCCTACGGATATTGTATCGTCACCTATAGTCACGCGACATGTGCCCATCATTAGTTTACCACGTTCTCTTCTGACTCCAAAAGGAACATCTTCAAATATCTCTGAAGACATCGACCAAGATGATGCATTTTGACTTGGGCTTGGTATCGATTCAATTGTTTTAAATGATAAATTGCATGCATTGCTTTTACGAGAGTCTTCAAAATCATCTACGTCGATTTCTTCATCAGAAGTATCTTGCTGTGACTTATCGTCTAATTTATCTACCTTTAGAGTTCTGTTGTAATGTGATTCTGTCGGTGAATTTTGATTAATTACATGAAAATTTGACGATCTATCGTACGTATCATCCGAAGATACATTGTGTTTTTTTTCTTTAATTATATGGTTCAATGGGTTGGTGATAGGCTTAAAAACTGATTCTAATAGATTTTCATTGCGGGATTCCATAGATCGCATATCCTTTATCTTCCTCTTAACAGCTTCAGCAATTTGAACGATTTGGGATTTTAATTCTTTCTCCATTTGTTAATCAATTAAAATTGCGTTGTATGCCTAATGATACAATAAATGAAATGACACTGTTTGGTAATGAAGTTGCATTTTATATTTAAAATCATTTATCAAAAATCACAAATGTGTCAAAGTTCTTTCTGTAACAGCCTTTGTTTTTTGCGCAGTCTTTATTAATTACTAAATAATTATATGGTTCAACCCATATTTTTGAACACATATCTCGAAACTCACTCCATGTCATATCAGTATTGACATGTTCATCATATATATGACGGAGATTTACATCGTCCTGTTTAAATAATAGCAAAAGGTTTGCATTATCTCTTATAAGTTGTTTAGGAATTTTGCTGTATGTCTGGTTCAAGTAAAAACAATCTATAAATTTATGCCTTCCCATGGCAAAGTAATCTCGCATGTTGGCTTGATTCTCGCATGCAACGTCATCAAATATTATAACTGAATTAGGGTGCGCTTCATGTGGACTTACTATAAGTTCATTGTCTTGGTATTTAGCAAAAAATATATCAGGCACTAAACTCAAAACTTTGTCTAAAAACATATACTTGGGTTGATACAATGTTTTTGAATAAAGATACACGTTTTTAAATCGTAACCCATTTTCGTGCAATAAAAGACCTATAACAACATTCGTTTTTCCACAATTCGAAGGACCACAGATTATGCAACGAATTGTATTAGGCAGGAGATTTCCATGTCGTCCAGCAACTAGTTCAGCATCAGGACAAATTTTGTCTAACTGTAAAGTTTGAGACTGTCTGACAAATTTCATTGCAGTTGTAAAGATTTAGACTGTCTTAGATATAATGATGCAAATTACCAAAACACCCTTTTATATATTGACAGCGTGCGAAATTACAAGATAATGGGGATGAGAAATCCACTTTCAAGGAACCGTAGGTGACTTGAAAGTGGATTTCGAATGCCCATTATCATACTACTACGGTTCCCTTGAGGGCTGTTGTGTTCCTGCGAGTGAGTGAGGTCACCAGAAAGAAAGGAGATGCTGCGATGGCAGCGGGGGTGGCGGCGCGCGAGCGATATTTTATGTTGCGAGCGTTAATATGGCTACGGTAACCGCTTCACATCAGGCGGGCCGTATGATTGTCTGCCACCCGACGTAGTATAAAAAAAAAAAAAAAAAAAAAAAAAAACACAAAAGTTTGTCTTGTGCGGGAATCGGATCCGCAAACTCGGAGTCAAAGTGGCCATTGCTAACCATTCGACCACCGAGCTCGTCTTCTAT
This sequence comes from Hypsopygia costalis, assembly GCA_937001555.2. Lineage (NCBI taxonomy): Eukaryota > Metazoa > Arthropoda > Insecta > Lepidoptera > Pyralidae > Hypsopygia > Hypsopygia costalis. Next base: position 7,580,367 of record OW443355.2, read on the forward strand.
GTTCGTACCACCTAAGCTGCCCGACTGGGGAAGAACCTGCACCTCACAGAATACCGCAGTCAGATAACAATTCCCTCGAGGGTTGTGTTCCTGCGAGTGAGTGAGGTCACCAGAAAAAAAAAGGAAGGAGTATAGGCTGACAATGGATCGGCGATGCCTTGGTATTGCTGATCTCCATTGGTGGTGATGATTGCCTTCCATCAGGTGACTCACATGCTCGCTTCCCTCTTTCATATATAAAAAAAAAAGTGTATGAAGTGTCTAAGTATATATAAGAAGTGTATAACAAGGGCCCAATGATAGAATAAATTTTATTTCGTTTCACATCAGGCGGGCCCGTATGCTTGTCTGCTACTCATAGTAATAAAACATAAAAATAATTTGCTTGCAATATCACACAGTTCTATTATAAAACAGCAGAATTTTTAGACAGGAAGATGCCGAGACCCCCTCCCCCCCTTTCATGCCTACTAATATTATAAATGTGAATGTCCGTTTGTTTGTTACGCTTTCACGCGAAAACAACTGAACCGATCATCATGAAACTTTGTACACATATTCTTGGAGATATCAGAAGTAACATAGGATACTTTTTATTATATATATATATATATATATTTTACGAAAAAGAATTTCACGCGAGCGAAGCCGCGGGCAAAAGCTAGTATAAAAATAAATAACAATATATAGAGGATGTAAAAAAGACGTACCTGCGAAGTGTCTCTTGCTGACCGGCGCCTGTTGCAGCGCTGAGGGCGGGGCGCGCCGCACGCACACCATGCCGCCCGCCGCAGGGACAGCGGACACCGTGGGGCCTGCGGGCGAGGCTAAATAATAAATAAATAAATAAATTATAATATAAATAATTCATCATCAGGTCATTTTGGTGTCCACTACAGGAGCACGACCCTCTCTCGTCCGTCCTGACAGAAGGAGGATCTGGCCTACACTCCCCACGCTGGCCAGGCGGGTTGGGGAGGCCTGATCGATGTTTTATAATGTATTTCCCTTACTCGCCTTTCACGAAATCCACGGGAAGAGAGGGAACTCACAATTTTGGACTACACGGGAACCGACGAAAATCACAATTTTGGACTATCCCGAAAATGCTCCATACAAAAGGCCACCATGTTATGACGTCACACCTTGCTATTTTATATGCATTAAATCAGAAATTTGTACGACAGCTATGTTAAATATTGTGTTTATATAGCTAGTACCATATTAATAGTTATAGTATTTTTTATTATTTCTACAATGGTAATATTATTTTTTTTATAATTTCATACTTTTAAAATGGACTTTCCCACCAAACTTTGATGAACCATAAACACGTCGGACATAAGTTATTAAAATTTTATGATCACATATCGTTCCAGTTTTATGTATCCTACGTTAGTGATAGAAGTTTTTGTAATGTACCACCACCTTACAGAATAACGCAGCCAAATAACAATTCTCATGAGGGTTGTGTTCCTGCGAGTGAGTGAGGTCACGAGAAAGAAAAAATATGCTGCGTTGGCAGAGGAGGTGGCGGCGCGCGAGCGACATTTTATGTTGCGAGCGTTAATATGGCCTATGGTAATCGCTTTACATCAGGCGGGCCGTATGCTTGTTTGCCACCTGACGTAGTATAAAAAAAAACAAACGTACTGATAAACGTTGCGTTCTGTTTCTGCTTCTCAGCCTTCTGCTGCTCCAGCAGCTGCATCTGCCTCTGTTGCTGCAACTGTTGCTGTAACTGTTGCTGCATCTGTTGCTGTAGCTGTTGCTGCCTCAACTGTTGTTGTTGCAGCTCGTGTTGCTGCTGTTGCAGTTCCTGCTGCAGTTGTAACTCCTGTTGTTGTTGTTGGAGACGCTTTTTTAGGTACGCTGCGTTTTGTTCCACCTATAGACAAAATTATACAATGGGGTAAAAGTGACTCACATAAGTATGTGAGGACCCTCACCTACGGCTCGGGTCTCAATGTCGTCTCAGCGGTAATCACCAACATTACACACCTGTACCATAAATGTACTAATATTTTCTCTCTCAATTTACGGGCCAAGCCCGGTCATTTGATAAGCGTGCTCGCGGATATGGATTCAACGCGTAGAGGCCCTTTTGAGAAGTTTGATGTAATGTAGTACGCCCGCCGTGACCCGCTCCAGGATATGTCAATGGAACGACATACCCATGAGCAGGTCTCGGCAGGCGTTGAGACTATGGCGAAGTGTGATGGAAAATAAATGGGCTATGGAGATGAGATCTGGGTGAACTTAATACCGGGCTATTACAGAAGAGGGACGGACGCCTGCCATAACTGCTTTTATTGCTAGTTATTTGCGGCAGGCTGCGGCTTGCCACTCACTAGATGGGCCCCCGAAATGCCGGGAAAACGGCCGGGGGCAACACCGGTGTGAGTGACTCAGGGATGTCGAGAGGTGTGCTGCGCTTTCTCCGAAGTTACTCGCGGCGTGATGCCCTTTAACACTTCCACCCCTGGAGCATATAGCTCTAGCGGCTCCTCTCTGGACGGCCAATGAAGGCAAGCCAGAGCTGAGAGTCCTGCGGGCCTTCTTGTGTTTACACTCCGACCGATGAAGACACGCCGGAGACGAAGGCCCTGACCGACTCTCTGGAGACTCGGGTCCGTGGAGTCGCTACTCACTTATATTATTATTTTTATTTACTTTGTATACAATTACATAATAAATAATATACAAATGTAACATCATGCCAAATTTGTTTTATAGCTTCTGTGCTATCAGTACGTACGTTCTGGTCCTTGATGTTCGGCTGCTGCTGAGCGCGGGCTTCAGCCAGCTGTCTCTCGCAGTGCTGCAGCCGCCGGGTCCAATCGCCCACTTGCTGCTCGGCCAAATTTACTTCCTGAAAATAAAGTCAGGCTCTAAACGACTCGTATCCACGTACATATAATCTACTATATAAAAATAAGTCGGGTTTTCCTTCCTGACGCTATAACTCCAGAACGCACGAACCGATTTCCACGGTTTTGCATTCGTTGGAAAGGTCTCGGGCTCCGTGAGGTTTATAGCAAAGAAAATTCTGGAAAAATTTGAAAAGAAAAGCGGGAAAATCTTTTTTCACATACAGCGCCATCTCTAAGGAAATGGATGGAAACGAAAAGATTGAGCCACAGCGAAGCGTGGTCGGGCCGCTAGTAAATTATAAATATTCCTGGGCATATGATACACTGCCATCTAGTCCCAAACTAAGTAAAGCTTGTACTATGAGAATTGAATAACTGATATTATACTTAAATACTTTTTTTTCTCGATATTGATAACGTTGTTGCAATTGTTTTTTTTTTTTTTTTTGCAGTTTTTATAGATTTTGGTACCCTTCGTGCGCGAGTCAGACTCGCACTTGGCTGGTTTCTATTATAAATATATACATATAATACATAGAAAATACCCAGACCAAGACAAACGTTCATGCACACAAATATTTTATCTTGTGCGGGGATCGAACCCGCGACCTAGGAGTCAAAGTGGCCATTGCTAACTATTCGACCACCGGGATCGTCAAATAACAGTGCACTCACCTTAGTAGTGGTATTCATTAGTGTGGTTAATTCACCCAGTTGTTCGGCCACCATTTGCATCTTCGCTTGTTGTGCTAGGTTCAGCTTCTGTTTTTTACCTGTAACAATAACATTTTTTTTTATACTACGTCGGGTGGCAGAGAAGCATACCGCCCGCCTGATGCGAAGCGGTTACCGTAGCCATATCAACACTCGCAACGTAAATATCGATCCCCGCTGCCAACGCAGCATCTCCTTCCTTTCTGGTGACCTCACTCACTCGCATGAACACATCAACCCTCAAGGGAATTGTTATTTGGCTGCGGTATTCTGTGAGGTGAGGTACATTCCCCAGTCGGGTAGCTTACAATTACGCTCCCTACCTCTCTTTTCGCCAGTGCTTCGTTTGTCAGTCAGCAAGGCGGACCGCGTGCACGTGAAGTTGGCTTTGGGACAAAGATGAACCACCTACACCCCAAATGACAAACAAAATATAACATATACATAACAATACACACTACAAAATGGATAAATTATAAATTTTATTATATACATCTCAACATCATTTTCTCTCACTCGATCAAAAACACTCACACTTAAATTCCCACAAATTTTGGAATGCACACTACAATTGCAGCATTTCGTATACTCCTTCACACCCTTTCACTTTGACAGTCAAAATAACACTTCATGCTCACTTAATTTGTACTTATATATGATTACTGGAGAGCACTGGTGCTATAAATACAGGTACCAACCTAGTTATGGCATCAGCGTCCAAATTTGTATGCTTATTGTGCCGCTCTAACGGTTCTACCTAAGAACTAAGAATAATATTGTTATTTAGTTGTCAACTATTTTCAACAGTTATGTGCACACATAATGTATTCTTGATTTTGTAATGCATGCTTATTTATTAAATAAAGATTATTATTAAAAACAAAAAAAATTAACCGTCGCAGAACGCTTGGCAAATGTGAGCTTACAAAAACGCTGTACCCTACCTCTCTTTTGCCAGGGCCTCTTTCGCTAGTCGACAGGTTAGGTTGGCCTTAGCTCTAAAGAAACAATTATTCTCACGAATGTGTCCAGTTGTGATAAGGACGGGGGAGGGGTCAACAAATCGTGAAATTCGTGTGACGTAATTTATGGCTGGCCCTTTATTACATTACATCGAAACTTATTTGACCTCTGCATAGTTAGACACGAGAGGAGATCATCGAGTATACGAATTAGGAGTACGTGGCGTCGCGTCGCCACTCAACAGACACCCTGACCCGCCGATAAAGATGTTTCACATATCAAAATACGACCCGTCGTGGGATGCCTGGCAGACAACTTATATGACCTCTGTATAGTGAGACACGAGAGGAGATCATCGAGCCAACCGGGAGAGAGCCAACAGAATTAGGAGTGCGTGGCGTCGCGTCGCCACTCAACAGACACCCTGACCCGCCGCTATAGATGTTACATATCAAAATACCGACCCGTCGTGAGATGCCTGGCAGATAAGAAACAACGAAGATATGCATGAAACAATGGCCGAGTGGGGAAAGTTGCTAAGTTAAGAGCGCGTGGCGACGCATGCGTGGCGACCGGTCACACAAAAACTGTGAAGAAAGTGGCGCCCCTATGTTCGTCTATTCTTATTGATCTCATTCTACTGTACCTCCTTATTTATTGATCTTCCTTACCTTTCTTCTTCGTCCGTTTGGCCTGTAGCTGATGAGCCTGTCGAGCCTCTTCGAGCCTCCTCCGTGCTGCGGCGGCCGCGGCCTGCAGTGTGGCTGCTTCGCGCCTCGCCAGCATCAACTCTGCTATGATGGCCGTACGTTCCTCTACCAAACGGACCTCAGTCTGCATCAATTGTGAATAAAAAAAAAATCATTAAAGCCTTGAACCAAAAAACCGCTCCCATTAAAATAACAGTATCAAAATCGATACATTCGTTTAAGAGCTACGATTTCACAGACACGTCGAATTTATAACAACATTGTAAGCTAGCTGACTGGGGAAGAACCTCCTCGTCACAGTCAAATAACAATTCCCTTGAGGGTTGTTGTGTTCCCGCGAGTGAGTGAGGTCACCAGAAAAGATGGAAGGAGTATAGGCTGGCAACGGCTCGGCGACCCCTTGGTGTTGCTGATCTCCATGGGCGGTGGTGATTGCTTTCATCAGGTGACGCACGTGCTCGGTTGCGCCCTCTCATAAAAAAAAACCAACCCTTTTCAGTCACAGGTTATCAATAATTAACAGTGCTTCAATGTAACTATTTATTCGTCTTTTTATTAGAATATTTATTTCTTCAAATGTTCCTTTCGCAAAATGTCAAACGGCTTAGGCTGTAGAGCGTGCCAAATAATAAGACATACATACATACATACGCTCGAAAAACATAACCCTCCTTCGGCAGTCGGGTAAAAACAACCCCATTTCGATTAAGCGATTCGATTAAGACCCGTATTGGGTTGTAACGGAACTTCGCCTCCGCCTCCGTTACAGCGGAAGCTCCGCAAGAAATCGTACCTTCGCCTCCGCCTCCGCCTCCGCGTCAGTACATTTTTTGCGGAGTAGTAACGGAGGTTTATTTACATAATCATAGAACAATAACGCGCGAACAATGAAGGCATCAATTCCAGTTTTTGTGTTAATTTTGATTACTAGAAGGTAATTTTTATTTATATGTTTACCTAAATGTACTAATAATGTACGTATTTGAAACAAAGATATACGCGGTAATATGAGGATATATGCGGTAATACGAGGATGCGTTTTTAACTTGGCGGGATGGTAGGTAGGTGACTGGTTGTCGCTGAAGGCGGGCTTTGAAATTTTGCCACATGTACCCTACAGTCCTGACCTGACTGGTGGTACAGGCTAATGAACCATAAATTACTAATTTTCTATATCCACCACATTCACCTCCGCCTCCGTTAACCTCCGCATCCTCGGAGATGAACATCGTCGCCTCCGCATCCGCCTCCGCTAAGAAAACCTCCGTTGCAACCCTACCGTGTACATACCCTCTTGGCCTTCTGCCGCTGTTTCTTGGCCCTCTTCTTGCCGCGGTCCACGTGCCGGGCGGGCCCCTCGATGTACTGCAGCAGCGCGTCCAGGTCGCGGGGGTCCTCCGCGCGGGAGCCGCGCCAGCACGACCCGCTGGGACAAACACATTCGTTAATATTTCGGGACAATGTTTGGGGTGTAAGTGGTTCATCAAGATCTTTGAACCAAAGTCAACTTCACCTGCACGCGGTCCACCCTGTTGACTGACAAAGGAAGCTCTGGCGAAAAGAGAGGTAGGGAGCGTAATTGTAAGCTACCCGACTGGGGAATGTACCTCCACCTCACAGAATACCGCAGCCAAATAGCAATTCCCTTGAGGGTTGTTGTGTTCCTGCGAGTGAGTGAGGTCACCAAAAAGGAAGGAGATGCTGCGTTGGCAGCGGGGGCGGCGGCGCGCGAGCGATATTTTATGTTGCGAGCGATAATATGGCTAAGGTAACCGCTTCACATCAGGCGGGTCGTATGCTTGTCTGCCACCCGACGTAGTATAAAAAAAATAACAATTTACACAGCGCCATCTAGTCCCAAATTAAGCGTAAAGCTTGTGTTATGGGCACTAGACAACTGATAAATGTACTTAAATACATTTTTTTTGTAAATACATACTTATATTACATAGAAACCCAGACCAAGACAAACAGACATGTTCATGCACACAAATGTTTGACTTGTGCGGGAATGGAACCCGCGACCTCGGAGACAAAGTGGCCATTGCTAACCATCCGACCACCGGGTACGTCGTTGTTTTCAATGTTAGAGTACGACATATATTACAATATTTCATATTCTAATACATAAATATCATAGTCTAATATTGAAAACCCTATACAAAAAGAATAAGTAGTTTTTGAGAAAATAGCGAACTTACATTTACGTTTTGTATGTGATTAAATGTTTCCTTAATGTATGTATTTACAAAAAAAAATGTATTCAAGTACGATAATGTATACGCTTCTACAATAAACTTCCAAATGACGCGTTTAAATTATCCATGGGTAAATTTAAAAGATTTATCAAAACTAGACTATGTATAATCTGAGATACAATAATGATAAAAGTATTTGGAAATGAATTGCTCTTGTTATGTTAATGATTGTATTTGTGTTTAATGTAACGATATTGGCAATTAAAAGAGTCGGTCTTGAGTTTCTTGCCAGTTCTTCTCAAGAAGCCCCGTCGCCGGAACTGGCACTTAAATTCACTTTCACATTCAAGATAGTGTGATGAAAGTGCATCTAAGCTCTGCGGATTTCGAGTAGTAATGATTTAGATACATGTTCTTATATTTAATTTGTATGACGTTTCTAAGTGCTTTATAAAGTCCAAGGAATAAAGATATTTTGACTTTGACTTTGACTTTGACTTTCACTTTGATATCAGTTACCTACCACCCACAGTACAAGCTTTGCTTATTTTGGGACTAGATAGCCGTGTGTAATTTATCCAGGAATATTTATTTATCTAGACATACATGTGAAATACAGAACCTCTTTTTAAAATCGGTTAAAAACAAATAATTACCCGGAGCATCCAGACGATGTCGAGTAGACGCTCGATTCTCGACTCGAAACCGACACGGCAGCGCTTTGTTGTTGTTGTCGGCTTTGACGCTGTTGTTGTTGTTGTTGTTGCTGTTGCTGCTGCTGTTGTTGTTGTTGTTGCTGCTGTAGTTGTTGTTGTTGCTGCTGTTGTTGTTGTTGTTGTTGTTGATGCATTAGCACTTGCTGTCGTAGTAATAACTGAAAACATCGTTTATTAAATAACTAATTAAATTTACATATATATTTTTTAATGAAATGAAAACACACCACACATTGACCAAGGGAAACAGATATATGTTTATGCACACAAATATTTGTCTTGTGCGGGAATCGAACACGCGACCTCAGTCTCAAAGTGACCATTGGTAGCCATTCGACAATAAGTTCGTGAAGAAATTCATTACAAGCGTTAATATGGCTATAGCAACGGCTTTACATCAGGCCGGCCATATGCTTGACGACATACATAGTATAAAATAGATTCAAGTTCATTCTGATGTTACAAAGTCTGTTGCTGCAACAGTTGTTTTTGCTACATATATAAGAACTTACCCGTTGTTGTTGTTCTTGAGTCAAAGTGGGCTTGTTGCGAACGGGACGATCAAAAAAAGGTTCTGGTTTCTATTTTCTGTTGTTGCAAGGTCTTTTTATACTACGTCGGGTGGCAGACAAGCATACGGCCCGCCCGATGTGAAGCGGTTACCGTAGCCTTATTAACGCTCGCAACATAAAATATCGCTCACGCGCCGTCACCACCGCTGCCATTTTAGCATCTCCTTCCTTTCTGGTGACCTCACTCACTCGCAGGAACACAACAGCCCTCAAGGGAACCGTTATTTGGCTGCGGTATTCTGTGAGGTGGAGGTACATTCCCCAGTCGGGTAGCTTACAATTACGCTCCCTACCTCTCTGTTCGCCAGAGCTTCGTTTGTCAGCCAGCAGGGTGCACCGCGTGCAGGTGAAGTTGGCTTTGGTTCAAAAATGTTGATGAACCACTTACACCCCATCTGTCTGTTGCTGCTACAGTTATTGTTGTTGCTACATATATAAGAACTTACCCGTTGTTGTTGTTCTTGAGTCAAAGTGGCCTTGTTGTGAACGGGAAGATCATAAAAAGGTTCTGGTTTCTATTTTCTGTTGTTGCAAGGTCTGTTGCTGCAACAGTTGTTGCTACATATATAAGAACTTACCCGTTGTTGTTGTTCTTGAGTCAAAGTGGCCTTGTTGTGAACGGGAAGATCATATAAAGGTTCTGGTTTCTATTTTCTGTTGTTGCAAGGTCTGTTGCTGCAACAGTTGTTGCTACATATATAAGAACTTACCCGTTGTTGTTGTTCTTGAGTCAAAGTGGCCTTGTTGTGAACGGGAAGATCATATAAAGGTTCTGGTTTCTATTTTCTGTTGTTGCAAGGTCTGTTGCTGCAACAGTTGTTGCTACATATACATGGGGCACACTAAAAGTTTTGCACTTCTAGCTAATCGGAACTATTTTAATTTGGAATGTTATATTTTTTGAAACGACTTGGAACCTTCTTAGTAATAAAAAAAAAAATTGGCGGGAAATCATTTGTCAATTGTTTTTTATCACTAATCAAAGTTCTACGTACGCAACGAAAATGGAATTAAGTCGAAAAGATTTTAGAACGATGATTTTTTATGATTTTAAAAGTTCTCTCTCTCCGCAAGACTGTGCCGCTCGTCTTCAAAATGCTTTTGGGAGAGAAGCACCTTGTTTAAGCACCGTGAGGCGATGGTTTGCTGAATTTGAGAGAGGTCGGGTTTCTTTACATGACGAATTTCGTGAAGGGCGGCCTTCAACTGCCGTCAACGAAAATAATGTGGCTACTGTTAAGCGGCTAATTGAAGCAAACCTGCAGATTACCTATGAGACAATTCAAGGACTATTGGGGATTGGTATGAGCCAAATTCAGAAAAAAATACACGAAGAATTAAAAGTTCGGAAACTTTGTTGTCGTTGGATCCCTCATGAACTGACAGCGGAGCAGAAGCGGGCTCGCGTGGAATGGTGCTCACAGATGCTACTGAAGTACGTCCACGGACATTCTAATGCTGTTTATGACATTGTCACAGGAGACGAAACGTGGATTTATTGTTTTGAACCCGAAAAAAAACAGCAATCTTGTGAATGGGTGTTTGGAAATGAGAACAGGCCAACAAAAGTGAGGCAGGCGAGAAACGTTGGTACAAAAATGATCGCGATTTTTTTCTCAGCTACGGGTCCCATCTGCACAATTTCACTTGAAGATCAAAAGAGTGTTAATGCTGAGTGATATTCTACCATTAGTTTACCCAGGGTGTTAGAAAAAGTTCGCGAAAGACGACCAAAAAGCCGCGTTCTCCTACATCATGACAACGCTTATTCACACACGGCCAACAAAACAAAGTCATTTTTAGCTTCCGAAAAAGTACAACTGGTCACCCATTCTGCACATAGCCCCGACCTAGCACCTTGTGATTTCTGTATTTTCCCCAAAATCAAAGATTTGATGAGAGGTTTCACTTTTACCAACTCCGAAGAGGCAGTGATAGCGTTCAATCAGCACGTAGAAAACATGCCTTCAGATCTGTGGTCCTCCTGTTTAAAAAAATGGTTCGATCGCATGAAAAAATGTTTAAAATGTAAAGGAGAGTATTTTGAAAAGCAATAAACATAATACTTTGGTTATAACATGTTGTTTTTCTAAGTTACGCAAAACTTTTAGTGTGACCTACGTATAAGAACTTACCCGTTGTTGTTGTTCTTGAGTCAAAGTGGGCTTGTTGTGAACGGGAAGATCATAAAAAGGTTCTGGTTTCTATTTTCTGTTGCTGCAACCGTTGTTGCTACATATATAAGAACTTACCCGTTGTTGTTGTTCTTGAGTCAAAGTAGGCTTGTTGTGAACGGAAAGATCAAAAAAAGGTTCTGGTTTCTATTTTCTGTTGTTGCAAGGTCTGTTGCTGCAACAGTTGTTGCTACATATATAAGAACTTACCCGTTGTTGTTGTTCTTGAGTCAAAGTGGGCTTGTTGTGAACGGGAAGATCATAAAAAGGTTCTGGTTTCTATTTTCTGTTGCTGCAACCGTTGTTGCTACATATATAAGAACTTACCCGTTGTTGTTGTTCTTGAGTCAAAGTGGGCTTGTTGTGAACGGGCAGGTCATAGATAGGTTCTGGTTTCTTTTGTTGTTGCGCGGCCTGTTGCTGTTGTTGTTGCTGCGCCTGTTGTTGTTGTTGTTGTAGCTGTTGTTGTTGTTGCTGCTGTTTTATTTGCTGTAAATATAAATTTTGACTGCTATAAGATGGATAGAAGTTACTTGTTTACGAGCGGTAATACGAGGATGCGTTTTTAACACGGCGGGATGGTAGGTAGGTAGGTGATTAGTGGATTTGTCGCTGAAAGTGGGCTTTGAAATTTAGCCACATACACCCTACAGTCCTGATCTGACTGGTGGTACAGGCTAGAGATGTAACGATCTGGAATTTTGTCAAACCGAGTTATTAGATAGATAGATAGGTACGTTTATTAGGTCTATTCTGATTGGTCAGACGGCGCGACGGTATAAACTCGAATTGACAGGCGCGCATGCGCGCAGAGCGACGCGACACGACGCAGCCAAACCGAATTAGTAGACGCGCTAATCGACGCAACTCGGTTATGCTCAAATCGGTTTGAATCGGTTTGAAAAGTCGAGTCGTCACATCGCTAGTACAGGCGTCCATTAGAGGGTGAAGTGTGGTGGAGTTTGATGGCAGAAATTAACGTAAAATTAACATAACGTTAAAAATAACAGTATTGTGTCGTATGTTTTAACAGTGTTATTCGTTAAATTTAATAGGCATAACAATTTAGTTGTGATAACTGTTTTCCATCAGGTGAGCCGTATATAGCCATAAAGTGGCAAACATGCACTTTAGTGGTATAAAAGGTAAAAAAAAAATTCCACATCTAATTACTATAGTTTAGCGCCATCTACCCATTAAGAATCGTACTAGTCAAAGTCAAATTCCAAAAGCTTCTTACTCCTACTAATTTCTTCACATATTTTTTTCTATACTACGTCGGGTGGCAGACAAGCGTACGGCCTGCCTGATGTGAAGCGGTTACCGTAGCCATATTAACGCTCGCAACATAAAATGTCGCTCGCGCGCCGCCACCCCCGCTGCCAACGCAGCATCTCCTTCCTTACTGGTGACCTCACTCACTCGCAGGAACACAACAACCCTCAAGGGAATTGTTATTTGGCGGCAGGCATTTACATTCCCCAGTCGGGTAGCTTACAATTACGCTCCCTACTTCTCTTTTTGCCAGAGCTTCGTATGTCAGTCAGCAGGGTGCACCGCGTGCAGGTGAAGTTGGCTTCGGTTCAAAGATCATGATGAACTGAACCACTTACACCCCAAAATATAATATTAAATTCGTTGTGAGTTCCAAGGCAGCCGTAGTCTTACCCCCGGGACTGCAATGGACTTCATTGTTCATTGCCTTTTTTGGCGGTCGCCGCTGTTAATCCTGGCTACACAGGAGACACTGTGGTGGGAATGTGTGCCCCCCCCCCCCTCCTTCCGGTGATCGTACTATTAAGGTCTTACCTGTAACCGAGCCTGTTCCATTCCGTTAGGCGTAGTCTTGGCTTCAGGCTTAGCTGGCGTTTCGTTCGCCTGTGGCGGCGCAACGGTAGGTACAACCTGCAACACAAACATGCAAACCAACGGTATTGAGCCACTATTTTTAGAGCATTATAGCAATTCATTTCCAAATACTTTTATCATTTATGTAATCTGAGATACAATAGTAAGCCTTTTGACATAGTCTAGTTTTGATATATTTCTTAAATTTACCCATGGAATAATTTAAACGCGTCGTTTGGAAGTTTATTGTAGAAGCGTTAATTGATTCAGGTGTTATTTTGCGAAAGTCAAATTTACAGGCAATTTGATCTACACTATTTTGCGTGCTTCCGCCACCAATTAGTTCATGCAAACTACTGCCGGCCGGCACCCACCCACTACCGTTAGTAGTTGCAAGCGACTGCCGTGCCTCCACTTCCAACACTATATAAAGGCCGGCAATGCGATGGACTTGTCATTTGTAGGTGGTTGTTCTAACCGTCAACATCCACAGATCGCCTGAGGATGCCTCGCGTAGAGGCGAAACACGTGTCGCAGAGACGACCACGGCAGTCGGGACACGCACCCTATACCTAACAGCTAATGCGCCCCGTGTGCCAACCTTCCGGTTATATCACGGGGGATGCGAGTCTCTCGTCCAGTAAATCAACCAGACGAGAGGACCTTTTCCTGCACCGCTTTTTGCGCTCGGTAAACCAACCGAGCACGCAAGCGTAGCAGTAGCAGGTCTTACTCCGCTTTCACCTGCATGCAGGCTACTTACGTACTCTTAAGTCGAGTAGCTCGTGGCGACCGACGCTCGGAGAACCCAAGCATCGGGGCCCTACTACCACTCCCCATTCTCCATGATGGGTAGCCGGAGCTGTATGGCACGCTCACATCCCGGCGCACAAGTACAAGTACAAGCGCGCCTAGTGTTTCTGCACCCACACTGGGGCGCCGGATAGCCGGCTCCCTGATTTCCTTGACAGGTACCGGAGCTGTATAAGGCGCGCTCACTTCCCGACGTCCTTCAAAGAAGAAACGCCTACCCCGAGCCTACGGTAGGGTGACCGGGGTGACGGAAGCGATCGCCCGTCAACCTCCTTGCTCAGCAGGCAAGTACCCGAGCCGCGGCGTCAGCTGGGAAGCCGACGACCGCTATAAGGGCCGCTCCAAGCCCCGTTGAGAACCACTGTGGCGGCCCTTCGCCTTAGGCCAGTGATAACCAACTCGCTACGCGCGAGGCCGAGCGCCCGGCCGACAATATGGCCAGGCAGACGAACATGCCCGACCTCTGTAGCTAAACCACATGCGCGTGAGTGTTTACACGCACATAAAGCCACCTCGAATCCGAACCCATGACTGGCAAATTGGGCTGCCGCCAGTCCCCGAGGTACCCTGATCCAAACAGGGGGACCCGTAGTTCCCCCTGCGAACTCTCCACAGTCGGGTACTCCGTGGAGAGTGGCAGTCGGGACAGTGGCGGTCGCATGTATCTTCTGTTTCAGATGTTGGAGATTCGCAGAGACGAACAAAGCAGCTGGAGCAGATACGACTAAAGCAGCCACGGCAGTCGCTTGCAACTACTAACGGTAGTGGGTGGGTGCCGGCCAGCAGTAGTTTGCATGAACTAATTGGTGGCGGAAGCACGCAAAATAGTGTAGATCAAATTGCCTATTGTAGAAGCGTATACATTGACCTGGGAACGGTAACGTACCCTCTGTATCTTAATTATTTCGAATTATTGTTTTGACATGATATCGTCTTTAAATCGATGAATGCCGGTTGCACGCAATAAAAAGCATGACTCATTGTCACGTTCCGCCCGAGCCGAGCGTGCAAGCGAGAGCGCGGAACAAGCGATAGAGGCACGATCGGCCTAAGCGTTCGGCTTGTGTGTTCGGCATCTATCTCTCTTCCACTCCATCGGCCGATGTTTTCTTATGACGTTATCACGTAAAATTATCGTCCGTTAACCGACTTTACAGACAACCTATGACGAGCTTATGACGAGCTCGGTGGCGTAGCGGTCAATGACGCGGCCTCGACACCAACGCTCGTGGGTTAGATTCCCACATAGGACAAACATTTGTGTGTATGAACATGTCTGTTTGTCTTGGTCTGGGTGTTTTCTATGTATCATAAGTATGTATTTACAAAAAAAAAAAAATGTATTTACGTATCAATTGTCTAGTACCCATAACACAAGCTTCGCTTACTTTGGGGCTAGATGGCGCTGTGTAATATGTCTGACAATATTTATTTATTTATTTATAACCATTTTTTTTTCATTTCAAATCTCACCTTGGGCTTCTCCGGTTTCTCCGTGACGACCATTTTGGCCATCTTCTCGGCGAGTTGTTTCTGCTGATTGTCTATGCTCTGACGTTTCTGCTGAGCTTGCACCGACAGGTTCGGAGGGAGTGTCTTTGGTAACGCCTGGAAAGGAGACCAGTTTACATTCAAAGTCCAACAAACTTGCCTTACCCACACGCGCATTTTTTTTTTTATATACATTCATCATCATCATCATCAGGTCATTTTAGTCTCCACTACAGGAGCACGACCCTCTCTCGTCCGTCCCAGACAGAAGGAGGATTTGGCCTACACTCCCCACGCTGGCCAGACGGGTTGGGGAGGCCTGATCGATGTTTGATAATGTATTTCCCTTAGTCGCCTTGTATGACATCCACGGGAAGAGACGGAGTGATTCTATTCTAGTCTGCCGGAAATCACATGGCCAGTATATTATATTATATACATTAGCTCAGCACTTCGCCCGATGGTAAGCGAAAAGAAGAGCCCCAATCGCATCGGTAACGGACAAGAGACCTTGATGTCTTGTCAGTTGACGCTGCCATGCTGGCCTACAAGATGCTTCTTCACGCTTCGTTTGAAGGATCCCATATTGTATGATTGAGGAAATACACATGCCGGCAAAGCGTTCCACTTTTTAATGGTGCGACATAGATAGGAGTTGCCAAAGTTTTTAGTACGCGACGGAATGAAACCAACGGTGATCCAGAGATGTTGGGGTGTAAGTGGTTCATCAACATCTTTGAACCAAAGCCAACTTCACCTGCAAGCGGTGCACCCTGCTGACTGACAAACGAAGCTCTGGCGAAAAGAGACGTAGGGAATAGCGTATTTTTAAGCTGCCTGACTGGGAAAGTACCTCCACCTCACAGAATACCGCAGCCAAATAACAATTCCCTTGAGGGTTGTGGTGTTCCTGCGAGTGAGTGAGGTCATTAGAAAGAAAGAAAGGAAGGAGTATAGGCTGGCAACGGATCAGCGACCTTTGGGTGACGCTGATCTCCATGGGCGGTGGAGTTTACTTTCCAACAGGTATAATTTAAACTCTCCTATCTTATCTTATCTTAGAGTGCGGCCCAGTGCTGCAGCACCGGTGACACGTCGACCCTCATGGATCTTTTGTGCTCTCCCTAATCCTTTAGTCACTCTCCCCTGCCTGTCTTGAGATATGTTCCATGTACTTCAGTATGCCGCTTATAGGGAAGAGCCTGTAGTCCTCCAGGTCGGGGTATGCCTTTCCTAGGATTTCCATTCGTTTGCCCGATAAGGCGTCACATTGACACATCAAGTGTTTGAAACTCT
Source organism: Hypsopygia costalis (assembly GCA_937001555.2). Taxonomy (NCBI): domain Eukaryota; kingdom Metazoa; phylum Arthropoda; class Insecta; order Lepidoptera; family Pyralidae; genus Hypsopygia; species Hypsopygia costalis. The sequence goes on from OW443355.2 coordinate 7,596,735, forward strand.
CCTACATCATCAGCTGTATTTTGTATGGAAATAGACAGATTTTGACAACCAAATTAGTGACGTAGCCTTGGTAACATACGGGAAGAACATACCCTGTGTATTTTCTACCATGAGATAGAGCAGGGCTGTCCAAAGCATGGCACGCGGGCCGCATGCGGCCCTCGGCTTATAACGCTACAGTTTTTGTACAACGAATCTGACTGAAAATTATATATACCTATTTAGAAAAGTTAAATCTTTTATAACTAACTGGTCATATTAAGCTTAAACTTTCAAAGTAGGTAGTAATAATGTCAAGTAGATATTTGTCTAAGCGGCCCGGTAATCTCTTCAGTAATTTGTAATGGCCCGGTATTGTATATGGTTTGGACAGCCCTGAGGTGGACGTACTTCTCCAGTGTCATTGATAAGAACTCACCGGCGGTTTCGGAGAAGGCTGCTGTTGCTTCTGCTTCTGTGGTTCAGCTTGGGTCTGCACAGCCGCCTGCTTCTTCTCTATTTCCTGTTCGCCCTGACAGAAACCACACAATAAAGAGATTATAATAAATTAAATTAAACGTGTCTCTTAGGTATTTTTGTCAGGAAAGCAGATTAGTTTCGATCTCAAACGGAGATCTTCATCAGGGCGAATGTCCAGACGTGCACTCCCTGTTTCTGTCGCAACTAACACTGACACTGACGACCAGTTTGATTTAATTAATTATTTTACTATGATTTCTTACCAACTTCAATAATATAAATATATAGATTATTTTTTTAATCCGTTGCTCGACAAACTTATGCGTCAGCCTACTGCTGCCTCAGGCTTTGAATGAATGAATGAATGAATATTTATTTGTATCTCCCCGATGCTTTCGACCCAAATGCCATTCATCGAACCTCTGCCTTCCTTATCCAGTCATTTCCAGTGGCATTTTTAACGAGCTAGGTGATCGAACCGCTAGCAATGGCAATTGGACTCCGAGGTCACAGGTTTGATCCCCGCATAAAACAAATATTTGTGTGCATGAATATGTCAAATTGTCTTAAGCCATTCAATCGCTGTCGGGCTCGTCCACTCGTCCATAAATATTTTAATAAATAAATATTTCTGCACAATTTACACAGCGCCATCTAGTCTCAAATTAAGCGCAAAGCTTGTGTTATGGGTATTAGACAACTGATAAATGTACTTAAATACATTTTTTTTTTGTAAACACATACCTATAATACATAGAAAACACGCAGATCAAGACAAACAGACATGTTCATGCGTACAAATGTTTGTCTTGTGCGGGAATCGAACCCGTGAACTCGGACTCAAAGTGTACTTACATTAGTAGTCTTGCATTGTTGTTTCTTCTTGTTGAGTATAGAACGCAGTCGTTCGCGCGTCTCGTTGAAGTTGCGTGGCACGGGCGTCGTTAGCGGAGGCTGTCGGAACAACAAACGTGTCATTAACTGTTTCTTGTTGGCATTGTAACTAATTAAAATTGTAACATGTAATAGTATTGTCGCGGTCCTGTCGCGAATCATCTAGAATGAAACCTTCTAGAATAGTCGCCGCATAGTTCGCTGCAAGCAATAATGACCCGTATGTCTACTGACGTAAGTTCATAACACTAGGACATGAAAATGTTTGAGACACATTACGATGTCTTACCGAAGGGAAGTACATACATGTACATATGAGAACATTCGGGAACCCTTGGCGGCGGATATAAATAGCGACCGCCGCGACGCACAGGCAGTTCAGTTTGGACTTCGGAAGAGTAAACTTCGAGCGAATCTGCCTGCGAGACAAGTGATAACCTACGACCTCAGCGATACTATTGGACATCGATTTGACCTGCGATTTGGAATCTTCGTGTGGACTTCGTGTTGTGAAGACCTGCAGACCAGACACTGCGTGAATAAATCCTTGCAAGTTGTCATTGGCGTTTTACATCTAAATCTAGAACCCTAGCTTGTAACATTTGGTGTCAGAAGTGGGATTTGGAGATGCCACTGACTCTGAGGCGATGACAAGCCAAGATGGTGCGAGGTCGCCCCTACTAGTGTTATCACCGAGGCATACTGGGCTCAATGGGACGGTTTTATTCTTCGGAATACTTTAACGTGAATGGGAGAGGCCAAACGGCAGAGAGTTCCGTCTTCGGATAGTCGTCCCAAGAGATGGGGTACAGGATGTCCTTCGTGAAGTACACGATACTAGTAGGAAATACTATACTTATAATTGTCATTATTTCTTTTGATTTACGAATTCTGCCCACTCCATGCACAAATTCGTCGCCATACGGTTGCCTCGAAAAGGTTGCCCTCAGCAATAAGGCCACCTTGTGCCAGGATAAAGTGTAACACTGATTTGGACCTTCCGATAGGGCTGTACGGTCTATTGATGCCTATACACACCTTTGAATGATAGTTGATAATTTGATATGATATAAATGATAGGCTGCAGGACTTGTAAGAAACTGTCTGTATTATTTTAACTTATATTTATGTGATTGATGATGATGATAATTGATTGATATAATTGATAGTGATAATTGAGCACGTACGACGCGTTGCTTGGCGAATTACGAACTGAACTTAAAATATGTATAAATGTCGTACATAGCGTAAAGTGCTGATACATCGAATTGTGCGGTTGCATTGCACCGTACAAGGGCCGTATGCCGGGTGCCACTTTAGTGGTATAAAAACAATCCATTTAGGTGGCTCCGTCGTTCACGCGGTCCCTGTGCGCTTGCCGAGAGGGCCCTGGGGAAAAAGGGCGTGTGAACCTCTGATACAAATGAATACATGCACGTACGGCGTGTCCGAACACGGTGCAGTAGCAGCAGGTGCAGGGCTGGTCCGCGCCGCCCTCCGCCGCGCAGCCCCCGCCGGAGTGGCCCACTGGAAACACATACAAGAACCTGTCAAACCATGCTGTACTATGAACTTATGAAGGGAAGAGATTGAATCGCAATAAGAGATGGTGGTAAGGGGGCTTTTCTCTTATGGAACCGACCGTACAAATAAATATATAGTTCGACAAACAATTGTTTAACTTAAAGATACCTCGCTGTCAACGAGGTTCGAGGTTTCTCGATGAGAAAATATCTATGGAGAGAATTTTTGGTGCGTATTTGGAGATTTTGGTGGCAAACAAGGATACGGCCCGCCTGATGTGAATCGGTTACCGTAGCCATATTAACGCTCACAACATAAAATATCACTCGCGCGCCGCCACCCCCGCTGCCAACGCAGCATCTCCTTCCTTTCTGGTGACCTCACTCACTCGCAGGAACACAACAACCCTCAAGGGAATTGTAATTTGGCTGCGGTATTCTGTGAGGTGGAGGTACATTCCCCAGTCGGGTAGCTTACAATTACGCTCCCTACCTCTCTTTTCGCCAGAGCTTCGTTTGTCAGGCAGCAAGGTGTACCGCGTGCAGGTGAAGTTGACTTTGGTTCAAAGATGTTAATGAACCACTTACACCCCAAAAAGTGTGATGATTATGGGTATGATACTTGATACTAATACCACTAATACTTCTCCATGTCCCTACATATATATGCTACTTACGTGTCTACATACATTAAGCTTTTACAGTATTTTATATGTATTATAATAATAGCTAGCAATGGCCACTTCGAATCCAAGATCGCGGGTTTGATCCCCGCACAAGACAAATATTTGTGTGCATGAACATGTCTGTTTGTCATGATCTGGGTGTTTTCTATGTACTATATGTATATATTTACAAAAAAAAATGTATTTATGAACATATGTCAGTTATCTGCTCGGTGGCGTAGCGCTCAATGACGCGGCTTCGACACCAACGCTCGTGGGTTCGATTCCCACATAGGACAAACATTTGTGTGCATGAACATGTCTGTTTGTCTTGGTCTGGGTGTTTTCTATGTATCATAAGTATGTATTTACAAAAAAAAAAGTATTTACGTATGTTTATCAGTTGTCTAATACCCATAACACAAGCTTCGCTTACTTTGGGGCTAGATGGCGCTGTGTAATTTGTATGACAATATTTTTATTTATTTATTTAACTTGTGTTGACAATTCGTGAAAGCACATTACTTTGTGACAATAATGTCGTTGAGTCAAGCATAGATAGATTAAACAATAGACAAATTGATAAGTCTCCGTTGCATTAGCACAAGAGTAACTTACGCCTTCATCATGTAAGGAAATGAACGAATTATTGTCACCTGCAAACTGACAGACGGTTTAGAACCTTTAAGTATGATATATAGATCTTGCAACTCTTTGTGTGTTCTACCGATTATACAATGGGGTGTGTACAGAGGAGTTGTTTGACATGATGCCCACGGCCTCCTTCTACAGTCGCACCGCTCGCCATCGGCAGGGAATTCATCCTCACACATTAGAGCCTAAGTGGACGCGTACTGTGCGGTCTCAAAGGAGTTTTCTCCCGTGTACTGTCAAGCTGTGGAATGAACTGCCTGTCGAGGTTTTCTCAAGAAACTACAGCATGCGATTTTCCAAAAAGGGCGTGAACAGGTTTTTACAGGGTCGGCAACGCGCGTGCAATGCCCCTGGTGTTCCAGGCGTTCATAGGCTACAGTAACTGCTTTCAAACAGACGGGCCGTATGCTAGTTTGCCAATTTGGTGATATAAAAAAAATTTACTCCAAAATACTCCCTCTGAACACGTGGTCCGACTGCTTTGTCCGACTAATCCGACCACGTGAACTTCTTTTTCCTGTTGGTTCGATTAGGGAGTCGGACTATGACATCTTGCCATTATTTAGAAAACATGGTCTGAATACATACTTAAAAAAGTTTGGATTTTTAATATTTATTTATTTAAATAGTACTAACCTTTACAAACATGCTGTTGATGTGTACTATTCTCGCAAGCTTTAGGCTGAGGCTTCACCTGCTTCGGCGGCGGTTTAGCGGCTTTAACTTCTTTCTTCTCCTCCAAACCACCTTTACCCTTCATGTCATAACACTGTTTCACTATATCACCGAGACATACCGAATTAGAATCTGTATCTTTACAAGAATTGCAAACGCAATCGTTAGTCCATTTACAATCACTTTTGGGAGTATCACAAACGTCACTTTCAGATTTCGACTGTCCATTCTTAGCCATATTCTTAAACGCAACTGCATTCAACGTCTGTTTCGCATTCCTTAACGCTTGCGCTGAATACTTCGCTAACAATTCCGGATTTTGTGAACCTATTACCGACAGTTTCTCCTTCTGTGCCTCATCCTGTACTTCGACTTTCAACGTCCCTTCAATATCTTCGTCTAACAATTTCGAATCTATACTTGAACATATTGATATCACGTGCTTCTTATAAGTCTCTGGTACAGGTAAACCTTGGGTTATGTACGATTTTATTGTGTAGAAACTGTCTAGTAGAGATTTCTCTCCTTTGGATGTTAGTATGGCTTCACATTTGGCTAACAAAGCGTCGTTTTTAGCCTTCTTATCGTCATCCTCCTTTGGTTCTACTTTTTCTTCTTTTTTCACTGGTTTTGGTTCGGCTTTCTTAACAACCCTTACGTTAGCTTTCCCTATTATCTTGCTTAGTCCTTTGGCAGCTAAAATTTCACCCTCACTAGCGTTTTGATTCTTCGCCGGCGGGGTTACTTTAGCGAAACCTTCTTTCAATTTTTCTTCTAATTGTTCTAATCTGTATAGCATAACTAGCCACTCGTCTCCTGTAAGCACCTTTTTAGGCAATGTCTGCATGTAATGTCTATTCATTTCTCGAAACCTATCAATAAAGTAGTCTTTTTTCTTATCATTAGATAGAGTATTAAAATCTGGTAAATTTTCAGCCTTTATCACGGGCAGTCCTGTTAACTCTTGAATAACATTCGTAGCTATTTCAGGGTCCAAAAGGATCCATCCAGCTAGCTGCTGAGATTCAGAGCATCTCTTTATAACGTCTATGTATTTAAATTTCAAATTTTTCACTGATGATTTTTTATCTTGGGACATTTTCGATAATTTCATTATAAGCAAATCGAAAGTGTTCCCGGCTGATGTGGATAAAAACTTTGTTATCTGCTGTAACGATTCTTTAGACGCACTATTGTCGCTATCGGAATCTTTTAAATCTTTATTTTTCCTTAATTCATCTATTTTCTCAATTATCTTATCACTTTCATTGCAGCATTGTTTCCCAGCCAAATCTTGTATGTAACTGTAAAACTTGTCCAACATAGCTTCTATCTCACTCTCTAGAAGTTCAATTGGTATTCCCTTAAATTTAGTTGCGACGTAATGCTTCCACGAGTCGAACCTAGATCTAACTAACTCTCTCAACTCGTCCATACTTAACGCGTCTTTTACGGAATTGTCAAAAAGTGTGGACGCTTTTGAATACATTTCGGAGTTAATACTATTTTTAGGCAATGCGAATATATCACCGTCTTCTTCGAGACATTTAGCTAAAACTGGACTCTTATTTTGTTTTAGATATTCAAAAACTTTATTAATAACCACTTGAGCTGATATAGAAAATAGTAGATCGTTAAAATCCTCCTTATTGTTAGCTTTAGACTTCATAAGACTCTGTAGATCTTTCTCATCTTTTAAAAGTTCAGATATATCTTGAGTGTCGAATTCAAAAGTCATGGTACCTATATAATCATCACATTTAATCTTACGATTACTTTTTCTCTTAGCAGTATTCTTTGTAACCTTAATACTATCTCTATTTTTGTGAAGTTTCAATTCACGTATTTGTTTTAAAGTCTCCGGAGTCAATTGAGCTTCGTTATTAACATCTGGCAATGAATTCATTATAGAAGCGAATTCTGGAAGTTCGAAAGATGCATTTGCGAATTCAGTCAACTTAGTTGCTATCTCTGGCATATTTGCTAAAATTTGCGGCATATTCTCAACAAATTCGGCTAGTTTTGTGTTAGCAACGTTTAGGTCTATAGGTTCATCTGAATCGATTTTTTCTAGAAACTCCGCTGAATTCTTATCTAGACTCATCATGACTTCGCAGATCTGTTCTAATGATAGAGCACTGTCATCCTTGTCTTTACCTTCTTTGCTTATACTATTATAAGAATTGATTATATTCTGACATTCTTCCATTGCTTTCTTAATTTCTAAACCAAAAGTCACATATTTGTATATATTTGGGTCTTTTCCTTCGTCTTGATTTTCCGTTTCAACTACTTTAATATCTTTCTCGCTCTCTTCTTTGATTAAAACTGGAGTTCTTTTTGCGTCTACGGGAAAATGGATTTCGGGCGTGACTTGAGCTTGAAAATCTATGATTTTGTCTTGTTTAAAATCTGTCCTGTTTAAGAATTTATTGACAGTTAGCAATCTTTGACTCGGTTTCGGAGTATACACAGGCAGAGGTTCGGATGTAGTTGGAGACATTTCTTGTAACGGGGGACTTACAGACTCCGGATATTTAGCTTCCTCATACTCTTGTACATTATCTGAATTGAGTGCAAAATTTGCGAATTTAGCAAGACATTCTTTCATATCTTTGCATAGTTCTCCGTCTTTTTCGCCGACTATTGTTTCTGTATCACTAATATTGTCTTCTCTTTCTAGGGGGAAGGCTTCTGGAGGGTCTACGTCAGATTTTACTTCATGCAGCTCCTCGGTTTTAAGTCCGTCTGTTAGTAACTCTGTCGTTTGAGCTGGTGCTTTGTGTTTGAGCATTTGGAGAATTTTGTGGGGTTTGCTGAGTGGTGAGGCGGGTTTGAGCTTGCGTTTGGTTGCTGTGGACAGTCGGGGCAGTTTGGGGCTTGCAGTTCGACGTTTGCGGCGGGGTTGTTCTTCTACTAATGTCACGTTGCTGTCTGGGAGGCTGGAAGTCATCAAAATTTTGTTTACCCTGTTAATACGACTGTCAAGAGCTCTTTTAAAATAATTGACAGTATGAAATTAGTTGACGACGCTCACCTCTCCCGTTCCTGGCGCAATTGATCTTCGAGCCACATCCGTAGCCTGTGGTAGTACAGTTGTTGATCTCTCATATGCATCACTTTGCGACGAACCTGCAAATGAATATTTTAATTTAGTCAAAAGAAAAATGTGTGATGTAATTGTGTCAAGTATTTATGATTCAAATGGATGTATTGGATGACTGATGATAAGCATTTCCTATAAAAAGAGATGTGGGTACTTTTAGTTTGTTTGTTGTAACTTTATTGCACATTAAAAATATAACTTTAATATAACTAGTCAATCTTAATTCTTCTTCTTTTTTATAAATTGTATATTAATATATTGCTAACATTGGACACTTTTTTAGTGACATTTTTACGAATTATACTTTTAAATAGGCACTAGTCTCAAAGCGGGTGAGAACACGTCCAACCATCGACTATTTCCTCGCTTTAGAAACGTACACACAGAATACTAGCGAATGAGATGAATATATCTAGTTGATCACTGACAGTTTAGAATTCCGGTGAGACTCTTTCTCTATTACTTTTTTTTTTTACAACAAATTGTCTGAGTAAATATATCAGTTAAGTCTATGAGTTAGAGCTTATAAGTAGTGTGTGAGACCGCCAGTGGGGCGGCGTGTGGGCGGGAGTGTGTATGCGCGCGCGTATTTGTATGTGTGTTAATGTGTGTGTGTGTGTGTTAGTGTGCGCCTGTGTGTTAGTGTGTGAGACTCTCTCTTTGTGCGTGTGTCTGTCATCGTGTGCGTGTACCTCGTTGAACCTCTGCAGGTGGTACTCGGGGCAGAGCGCGCGGCAGGGCTGGTGGTGCGGCGGCGGCGGGGGGGAGCCGGGCGCGGGCGGCGGCGGCGCGCGCCCGCCCACCAGCTGCATGCACACCTGCGCCACACAGTCACACAGTCACACCCTCACACCACATACAGTCTACATAATATATATGTCGCAGCCGATTGGTAGAACCGCCACATTACAAAACGGCTAACTTTAGGCAGATTGCATTTAAATTATCTTTTGGTTAGGTTTGTGTTATTATAACCGTGATTAGAAATAGCCGAGCTATTCGATTCTATCATTATAGTATTCTTATAGTGATGCACCATCAGGTAACGATTCGGTCGTGTAATTATATGATAAAAGGACGGACGTTAAAATAATGGCTCCGCCATTTTTTAAAGCAGCTAGACGTTATGTAATGCGGCGGATTTTACGAATTGGCTGCGACATATCCACTGCCTAACTAATTTAAGAGACCTGCTTATATAAAACCTGCTACCGTTCCGCTTGCGTGCTCGGTTGTTTTACCAAGCGCAAGAGCCGTGCGGGTAAAAGTCCTCTCGACTGGTTGGTCTACTGGACGAGAAACTCGCCATCCTGCGATATAACCGGTTGGCACACAGAGGCGCATTAGCAGTTAGGTATAGAGTACGTGCCTAGTCTGCTTGCAGGCGAAAGGGCAGTAACACCTGCTATCAATCTGCTCGAGCACCTGGACGGTTTACTGGCCGCGATAGCGGGGCGGGTAAAGGTCCTCTTGCCTAGTTAGTTTACTGAGCAAGAAACTCGCTATCCTGTGATATAACTGGAAGGTTGGTGTATTGGGGAGCATTAGCTGTAGGCAGAGGATTGTTGTACCAGGACTCCGATTCCCATAAATGAAAGTCGCTAAAATATCCTAGCAATACATATTATTAAATGGCTTTACGGCTCTGGAATCGTTGTCCTTTAGAGACCGTCTTCTTTATCTCATTCCCCGCTTCGAGGACATGCCGAAAAATATAATCAGGAATCTTCTTGTTCTTCAACTCTGATTCATAATAATGATATTGTATTATGGTGGTAAGTAATATTTTGATTGCAGAAAATTAGTAAAATCTTTGATTTAAAGTATTTGAATCGGGGCTGTCGAGTTATTCCAACAAGTCGTTCAAAACAGCAGTAAAATTGCACTATCGGTTTTATTGTTGACTTATTACAAGTAATAGAGGAACAAGAAGATTCCTGACTATATTTTTCGGTATATCCCTGAAGCCGGGATTAAGCTATAGGAATAATACAAAGACAGGCTTAAAAGGACATTGATTCCAGAGCCGTAAAGCCATTTGATAAATAAATCGAAATGTCATCGACGTGTCCTTGACATGTCGTCAAGCTATAAAATCATTAAAATCGTATTCTAGTGTGGTATAATCTCCCCCTCAAATTCGACATATTCTACAAAACTTCTACTGATATAATTCGATCAGATAGTGAAGATTAAATGTCAAATATCGCGATTCAAACAGCCCCCTTACCACCATCTCTTATTGCGATTCAATAACTGTATAGAATGGTTATTAATACCAATGAATAAGCGACTCTATTTCAAATGAAATAGAGTCGCTTATTCATTGAATACCAATGAATAAGCGACTCTATTTCAAATGGAATAGAGTCGCTTATTCATTGGTAGGAATAAGCAATCTATTTAATTATTGAATCGCAATAAGAGATGATAGTAAGGGGGCTGTTCCGAATGCTTAGTGCGAGTTTTTTGCTCACATTCTCAACGTGTTAATGTTTACAAGCCGACAAAATTGAGAAAAAGTTTCATATTGAGCTTTTTCCAGACCCTCGTTAGTCAATCAGCAGGATGTGCAGGTGAAGTCGGCATTGGTTTAAAGATGTTGATTAACTACTTACACCCCAGCGCTGTTAGTAGGATGATATAAAAAAAAATACCGTAGACAATTTCTTCTGCTTCCGGTAGACTTGCAACTGCCGCCTATGGACTTCCGGTAGCCGTCGGTACATCGCCATCAGCTTCCGGTCCACCTCAGAGAGTCCCATATCGACGCGTTTCCTGAAAAAAAAAAATATGAAATTATATTTTTAAAATTTTAGTTTTAATTGAACAATTACGTTTTTAAGAAAAAAATATAAACCAAGGAAAATTCCACTGACTTGCTCCTATTTTGAACCGACTTCAAAAAAGGAGAAGGTTCTTAATTCGTAGGATTTTTTTAATGCATGTTGCCTGATTACTCGAAAACGCCTTGACAGACTTGGAACATTTTTATTGCTGCTTATTCATTTTATCAAATCGACAAGTAAAAAAAAACACAGCCGAATCGACAACCCCCTCCTATTTTGATATTGTTTAATAGATAAGCCACTGTCATTGTGTAATTTGTTATTGGTCACAATGCCGCAGACTTCTATCGATCAGCCGTAATTAGCTGGAGACCTCATAAGATATCTCACTATACAGAGAGTATTGTTAAAAGCTGGTCAAATTCAAGGAGACGATTATGTTGTTTGTTATTAAGAATCAATAAAAAAAAAAAAACAAATATGAATCAACCATAAACGCGGTATGGTTATAGAAAGATTTCTTGTTTATCTCCAAGTTTACTATGTAGGAGGCACGTGGGATCGCCCTTTCCGTTGTGACCGCTTTCAGCGGTTAGCAACATTACAGTATACGCTAAAATGACAGATACTACAAAAACTAAACTGATTTTGATGTTTTTTAAAGTGTAGTTTTTATTATTGTTTCGTGATCAGTAACAGCTACACCAGGCTTTCCCAATATTTATTTCGCCGAGCCTGCCCGATTCAGAAATAATAAAACAAAGATCCTCCAAGTTTCTACAAAAATAACAAACACATTTCTTTTATCAATTAAATCATTTATTTGAATTTCAAATATTTATTTAAATACACATACAATTTTTTTTTTGTAGATGTACCTATTACACCTTCCCCTCCCCTGAAGTTTCTCTACGCAAAGCTCCTGATTGTCTTGATAATTCTTGGTTTAATCAATTTTAAAGTACAATATCGACTTCATCTTAACATTCGTGTACAGCGGCCGCCTACCGCGAGCGAGAGATGATTGTCAAACCGTTATTTGTCTCATTCGTTCCGCATACATCCGTCCCTTTCACTCGCTGTTGCATTTCGTTACCAGTCATACGTCGTCTCGTAACACTTTCATTCCTACATATACACAGTCGTCAGTCCACTGACCTGTTGTCGTTGTTGGTGGAGAGCGACCACTGGTCACAATGCTGCAGCACGCGGTCCATCAGGCGTTCAATGGCCGCGATGGACCTCATGAGACGTCTCACTATATAACACCACTCCCGAGGAGTCCTTTATAACATCCCTAATTATATACATTGTCTACTGGGCCCACCACACATTCCCACCACTGTGTCTCCTGTGTAGCCAGGATTAACAGCGGCGACCGCCAAAAAAGGCAATGAGCACTTCGGGGGTAAAGACTACGACTGCCTTGGAACTCGCAAGAAATTAGTAGATGTAAGACGCTTTTGGAATTTGACTTCCCCTCTTAGTAATATGGCAAATAAGACAATCTATTAAATAGGATTACACGCTGGTCGTCACAAACGCATTTCGTCATTAACGCAGTTTGTCATCGCCGATCTTATTTACGTAATTGGTCACTTTCGCGATTCGTCACATATGCGATTGGTCATATACGCGATTCGTCATATACGCCGTTCGTCATAGACGCGATTCGTCGTAACTTTACCTATAAGGTCGATTGTCAGATCACGAAAAAAATACTGCTGTTTTGTACAAAAAGTTGTTTTTTTTAGTGTAAAAAACTCGCCCCAAGATGGAAGCCTAAAGAGATGGCTAGTCAAGTGTAGCTCAACTGCCGTGCACGTGCACCACGGATTTTAAGTATCTAAAACTATTGGGGATCTAAAACATTGTGTATAGAATGTCGTCAGTCCACTGACCTGTTGTCGTTGTTGCTGGAGAGCGGCCACTGGTCACAGTGCTGCAGCACGCGGTCCATCAGCCGCTCGATGGCCGCGATGGACCTCATGAGGTGCCTCACGGTCCGGCACAGCTCCCCGGGAGCAGCCTCCCCCTCCGACCCGCCCGACTCCACGGCCGCGGCGGCAGCCAGGAGTAGTTCCGACGCAGAGTCCAGGGATGATGAAGTGGATAGGCCGAGAGAGCCAGTGCCGGAATTAGCGTCGGAGTCCGTAACTGAAAATAGGTAAATAAATAAATATTTCTGGACGGTTTTTTTTTTGTACATAAATACTTATAATACAATGCACAAGGTTAACATTTGTGTGCATGAACATGTCTGTTTGTCTTGGTCTGGGTGTTTTCTATGTATTATAAGTATGTATTTACAAATAAAAAAATGTATATTAAGTAAATTTATCAGTTGTCTAATACCCATAACACAAGCTTTGCGCTCAATTCGGGACTAGATGGCGCTGTGTAAATTGTCCAGAAATATTTATGTATTATTATGTATCTCTAATTATTATTATAACTGAAAGCTTGGTGCACAGGGGAGCTTTAGCTGTAGGCACAGGATCGTTAACAGAACAGTTTTGTCTAGTCTTTAGTCAGTCACCGCTGCAATTTGGGCCCCTCTTTTCGCTTACAATTAGGCAAAACAGAGCCACTACACTGTACTAATATATAAAAAAAAAAAAAAAAAAAATATATAAACATTTCTGGACAATTTCACACAGCGCCATCTAGTCCCAAATTAAGCACAAAGCTTGTGTTATGGGTACTAGACAACTGATAAATGTACTTAAATACATTTTTTTTTATAAATACATACTTATAATACATAGAAAATACCCAGACCAAGACAAACAGACATATTCATGCACACAAATATTTGTCTTGTGCGGGAATCGAACCCGCGACCTCGGAGTCAAAGTGGCCATTGCTAACCATTCGACCACCGAGCTCGTCGAAATGTAATGTTATAATAAAGCATTTGTACTATTCCACGTTATTATATTTAATATTACCGACCGGTTTTGCCGCTAAGGCATTATCAAGGTAAACAGATGGTGTTTGTGTTTGGTAGAAGAACAAACATAGTAGAAACACAAACAAACACCATCTGTTTACCTTGATAATGCCTTAGCGGCGAAACCGGTCGGTAATATTAAGTATAATAACGTGGAATAGTACAAGTGCTTTATTATAACATTATGATAATAATGTTCCACCAAGTGCCAACAATCAACAGTATCAACTTTATAAAAAAATATATTAGTAGGTTTGCTGTCGTTCGCCGGTCGTAAAAATCAACTCACAGTTGGGATGTAAGCGGTTCATCAACATCTTTGAACCAAAGCGAACTTCACCTGCACGCGGTGCACGCTGCTGACTGACAAACAAAGCTCTGGCGAAAAGAGAGGTAGGAAGCGTAATTGTAAGCTACCCGACTGGGGAATGTACCTCCAGCTCACAGAATACCGCAGCCAAATAACAATTCTCATGAATTCTCATGTTGTTGTGTTCCTGCGAGTGAGTGACGTCACCAGAAAGGAAGGACATGCTGCGTTGACAGCGGGGGTGGCGGCGCGCGAGCGAAATTTTATGTTGCGAGCGTTAATATAGCTGCGGTAACCGCTTCACATCAGGCGGACCGTATGCTTGTCAGCCACGCGACGTAGTATTAAAAAACTCACTATCGTCCAGGTCGCCTGTGTGCACAGAGTCGCTGTTGTCGTGGTCTCCGTCGTCTATAGGCTCCTCTGCTCCTTCCGGTACACCCTCGACGCTATCTGGTGGCCTGCGGAAATTACACATAAAATAATAACAACAGCAATGTGATCGAGTGACCCTTGAGATGTGGTGCTGGAGGCGCTTGTTGATTATAAAATGGACTGCTCACCGCACTAATGGTGGCCATACACCATACTGCCCATCGTCCAAACGGCATGACCATGCAAGCTTGTTCCAATCTGCAGTTCGTCCATATACACCACACACGATCAGTTTTAACTGTCCAATTGGCAGCGACGTTCAGTTGAAGCCATGGAATCACAAGTGACGGACGACAATGTACTAGCCGTCTTGGGCATATTACAAGTGATAAAAAAGCAAGAAAAAAGAAAAGATCATGCGGAATGGTGCTAACAATGGTTAATGAAAAGGAAACAGTTTTTCTCATACAAATTTAATACAAGAGTTGACGATTACGCCAAAAGATTATTGTAATTATTTACGGGTGAATGAAGAAACATACATAAAACTTCTATCATTAGTGGCTCCTGTATTTTGCGACATATTAATTAAAGTAAGAGAGAGCGCGCACGTCTACCACCGACAAAGATCTTGACTCAAATGAACTGTCGCGCCGATCGCCATACACATACACGGTCCAATCGGCATGATCCAATCGGCTTGATCAAGTCAAAAGAATTGAATTTTGATTGTTTCGTCAAGTTTAACTGTCATGCCAATTCACGCCCACACACGGTCAGTTCTACTTGATCCAATCGTCAGCGTCATGCCGATTGGACAATGGGCAGTATGGTGTATGGCCACCATAACGTCTCCATCTTGAAAGAGCTTCGTATCAAACAAAGGCTTTCGTCGATTGTGCAAGTGCGAATCATTAAGATGTTTGGACATATCATCCGCAACTAAAGCTCATTGGAACGTTTAATGGTAGAAGGAAGAATCGAAGGTCAACGTTCTCGAGGCCGATCACCCACAAGATGGACAGACCTGATTAAATCATCTACCAAGTGTTCCCGAACAATTAAATCAAAGTGAAAAAGTGAAAAGTACATATTGTCGCGGTCCTGTCGCGAATCATCTAGAAAGAAACTTTCTAGAATAGTCGCCGCATACTTCGCTGCAAGCAATAATGACCCGTATGTCTACGGCGATAAGGTTCATAACACTATGACATGAAAATGTTTGAGACACATTACGATGTCTTACCGAAGGGAAGTACATACATGTACATACGAGAACATTCGGGAACCCTTGGCGGCGGATATAAATAGCGACCGCCGCGGCGCACAGGCAGTTCAGTTTGGACTTCGGAAGAGTAAACTTCGAGCGAATCTACCTGCGAAACAAGTGATAACCTACGACCTCAGCGATACTATTGGACTTCGATTTGACCTGCGATTTGGAATCTTCGTGTGGACTTCGTGTTGTGAAGACCTGCAGACCAGAGCCTGCGTGAATAAATCCTTGGAAGTTGTCATTGGCGTTTTACTTCCAAATCTAGAACCCTATCTCGTAACAATATTATTCGTCCAAATACGATACATACTTGGCACCAGTTCCGTCACCCTGCTGCAGCTCCCGACCTTCAGCTTCAGGCTTCACGTCGTTAGGAGCCTGGAAACGAACACAATAAAGTTGATACTGCTGATTATTGGCACTTGGTGGAACATTATTATCATAATTGTTATAATAAAACACTTGCACTGTTCCACGTAATTAGATTTATTTTACCGACCGGTTAACACAAACACAAACACCATCTGCTTACCTTGATAATGCCTTAGCGGCGAAACCGGTCGGTAAAAATAAATGTAGTTACAGTGGAACACAAAAGAGTAGAAGGAGCTCGATGGCGTCGTTACGCGTGTCAGTCTAATCGAACACGCAAGTTAAGCAACGTTGACCGCAGCCTGTCTATGGATGGGTTTATTTATCTCGAGCTCCTCCGTGCTTCGGAGGGCACGTTAAGAGCCATATTACATATCGACTGTGATTTTCGCGTAAAATGGCCAATTTTGACGTTCTTGATCTCGGAAACAAAAATACATTAACAATGTTGACTTATTGAATAGTACAGAATAGCTATTGGCTTAGTACATAGCGGCCTCGCTTTTTGTAAATTTTGCTTAACTTTTTAATTAAACCCAAAATTGCAGAGAAAGATTTTCATAAAATGCGCATATTTACTTTTTTGAGCTCCTGGATTGTACTACTGTCCCAAACAAATGATTTAATACAGAAAAAAAGCATTCTTTTAACCAAAAAAGCTACGAAAATCGCTTTAAGAAAACTGTTAATTTCTCGAATAAACGATAATATTATTGAGCAAAATTTATACGAGAATAATTGTTACTTCATGATGAATAAACTTTGTAGAATTTATTATCTTATTTCAATAAAAACGATAAATATAACTTCAAAATTACTACAAAGAACGATGCACCGGCGGCCTTCGCGGGTTTAGTACTGCGCGAGAGCTCGTCAGCGTGCAAATGTAATACGGCTCTTAAGCCGTCGGTCCCGGCGGTTATCATTAGATCGCAGTCGTTAAGCCAAGTCAGTGGCCTTAGTGCGGCTTGAAAACACTGGCCTCCACCAACCCGCAGTTGAGCAGCGTGGTGGAGTACGCTCTAAACGCCTTCGATTGAGGGGTGACCCGTATCCCAACAGTGGGATGATTATGGGTTGATGCCGAGAAAAGAGTAGAAAGGGGACTAAATTTATTAACAATAGCAACGTTGTCTTTTTTCATACAAAAGTGCTCAAGGGTCACTATGTGAGAACTGTTCTTGCGAAGAAAGTGGCGCCCCCTATTTTTGTCTACTCTTTTCTGTCGCACTGTACGTGGAACAATACAAGTGCTTTATTATAACATTATGAAAGTACAATACATTTCGTCACACCAAAGAAATACGATGTAAATTTGAGTTTATCATTGTACATGAGGTAGCTGTACGTTATGCATAGCATTAGGATTCAATACATTGAATCCCTCGTTGGATCCAACACACGACACATTGCATCCATCGGTGGATCCAACATAACACATTAGAGCCCTAACTAAATCCGACATAGTGAATTCTTCGCTTGATCCAATATTAAATAACGCCTTTTGTAAGTTTCTTCTTGAGAAAGCTATTACTCAGTAAATGAATTTCTGCAAGATTCAATTAAATAAATACTTTGATATACAAATTGACATTAACTTTACAATTAATAATCTAACAAATGAAGACTTATATAATAATATGTAAATTGATTAAAAATAAATTGAGATTCGATATTCAGACAATTGTAATTTAATTATATTTGCATGCTATTCAAGTATCAGATGAAGGAAGCTATGTATTTATCTCATAAGACCACTTTGTACCTTTATCTGAGCAAATAAAGATTTCATTTCATTTCAACACAGAATTTCTTGCTAGATCGAAAACACAACACCAATGGGTCTAATGTGTTAGATCCAGCGAGGAATCCCATATCCCTAGCTGGATTTAACACATTAGATCCCTAACTGGATCCATCTGTACCCATCATTGGATCCAACACTCGCGGGTTTCAACATACTGAATCCAATATTGTATCAATTGACAGAAAAAATATTTTACTGTTCGCAATACGGCGGGTATTAGGCACGTTTTTAACCCGTCTAGAATATTATACTAACCTTGTCGCCATCAGCTGCGTCTTGTTTGGCGCCGTTGAACTCGTTCACCGCTTGCATTATGCCGAAGAACGATATTCTTGAGCAGAACAACCTTAACGAAACATTTACAAATTAACGTAAAAAAAAAAAAAAAAAAAAACATTGGGTGTGGCGGTGGTCACGGCCGTTGGTTAACGTGAAACGTGTATATGAGCGATCACCGCGCTGTCACGTGTGAGTCGCGAGTTATACTGAATACAGAACAAGCGAGAGCCCCCGCCCCCGCCCCCCGCCATCCCCGATGCAAACTTAAGGTCTCAGCAGCGAGCTGACTATATACGCTAAATAATGACATGCGACTCATGTTTCTGTGCCTTATAGTTTTGTAATTATTAAGGTCAGACGATATGGACCAATTCGTTACAGTCCAGTTTTCTGACCTGGCCCCCATACCACCATCTCTTATTGCGATTCAATAACTGGATAGAATGCTTATTCATACCAATGAATAAGCGACTCTATTTCAAATGGAATAGTCGCTTATTCATTGGTATGAATAAGCATTATATCCAGAATCGCAATAAGAGATGGTGGTAAAGGGGCTGGAACCCGTATGTATTGGAGTGATTTTAAAGACGTTTCACGTCAACAAGGAAAACCGATCAGTAGTTTTCCAGTTTATCCATTACATACAAATCTAGATCATTAGATTCTAGCCCACGGGGCTGAAATCGAAGAGTAGAGCGAGTACATTCGCTGAGTGTATGTTTTCCATTGATTTCAATGGAAAATGTATTTGATGATCATTCCTCGAGGACATGATCGATCTCAATTTTTTTTTCGACACAAACCTCAAGCATGTCTAGGTCTTTATTTGTGACAAGTTTCATAAAAATCGGTTCAGTGGTTTTGGAGCCTATTCATTTCCAAGAATGACTTTTCGGCGTATATAAACGTTCCGATCGCTCCACTCAGTTAGCGATAAATCATAACAATAAATCAGTCTCCAAAAGGCTATCATCCAGGGCCGTAAAATTAATAATGTTACCTGAGCAATTGTTTCCTCTGCTGCGCGCACAGCGTCCGCGGCGTCAGACAGTCGCAGCGGTGTCGGTAGCCCGCCCACGCACTCACTGACAGACAAACATTACGACTTTAGTATACTCTACACTCAACTCATAGGCCGCGCATAATGGCGGCCACTATGAACGATTACAGGCAAAAAAATTGTATAAATTTATTTAAAAATATCGTAAAATACACAAAACTATAAAGATCTGCAAACTTTCATTCTAATATGTTCCGTCCAACTTATTTTAGGGTCGATCAAAGTTTGCCGGAAAGTCAATTTTAAAAGTACGAAATTATTAAAAAATAATATTTACATTGGAGAAGCAATAGGTATATAATACTATAACTTTTACTCAAATAAAGTAAAAAATAATAAATTAGTTTAAAAAATATAATAATATAATTAATTTATTTGTAATTACGTAAACGTAATATTTAACATAGCTGTCGTACAAATTTCTGATTTGACGCGTACAAAATACAAACCTGTGACGTCATAAGTCATAAGTCAGTAGCCTTTTGGGCAAAGTCCAAAATTGTGATTTTCAAATTAACATATCTCGAGAGATTTTTGTGTTATCGAAGTAATTCTTTCACCTATAATAATTATATTATTGAGCCGTCCCTACATATCAAACCGAAAAATATGTTGGTCAAATAGCCAATTGCCATCGATGGCATGATCACCAGAGATTGTTCATGATCGGCGTTGATCGAGCTTAATAATGCCAAACCCCGGCCACTCCATACAAAAATGGCGCTTTTGCATGTAGTAACCAAATGACGTCTGTACACGTGCCTATGTTTGAGTGACGTTCTCTAGGGCTGACATTATTCAATTCAAAAGTCGGACATGTAAGGGGGTGTAAGCGGTTCATCAACATCATTGAACCAAAGTCAATCTTACCTGCACGGGGTACACTCTGCTGACTGACAGACGAGGCTCTGACGAAAAGAGAGGTAGGACATAGCGTATTTTTTAAGCAGCCCGACTGACGAAGTACCACCACCTCACAGAATACCGCAGTCAAATAACAATTTCCTTGAGGGTTGTTGTGTTCCTGCGAGTGAGTGAGGTCACCAGAGAGGATGGAGTTGCTGCTTTGGCAGCGGAGATGGCAGCGCGCGAGCGATATTTAATGTTGCGAGCGTTAATATGGTTACGGTAACCGCTTCACATCAGGTGGGCGTAGTGCAGAAAAAAAAACGTGTGACAGTCGGGGACTGCCGCGGTAAAGCTATTGCATAGCATTTTTTATCAACTAATGCTCGTTTGCTCGTTCATCCATCCATCCATCCATCCATATCCATTCATCTATCCATCCATCCATCCATCCATTCATCCACCCATCCATCCATCCATCCACCCAACCATCCATCCATCCACCCATCCATCCATCCATCCATCCATCCATCCACCCACCCATCCACCCATCCATCCACCCACCCACCCATCCATCCATCCATCCATCCACCCATCCACCCATCCATCCATCCATCCATCCATCCATCAATCCATCCATCCATCCATCAATCCATCCAACCATCCATCCATCAATCCGTCCGTCCGTCCGTCCGTCCATCCATCCATCCATCCAAATTGTTTTTTTTTACTTTCCATGTGTTGAGACATCCATCCACTGCACAAATAACTCTCATCTTTTACATACTCGCATATTATTTTAAACTGAATGGAGAATAAAATACAAGCGACGTCAATTCGTACGTTGTGGCATTCCTTACGAACGGTTCCAAATCGGTTCCATAGGGGAGGTGAGGTCGACTAGTGAGAGCGGCAGAGAGTGTCCATACTGTACGTTAGTACTATTACTTATACTGTGATAATGCTGTCCGACATGCAAGGGTCCGTTCCCACAGACCGGCTCGTAGAGGAGAGCAGATTTTGGTGGTCGGTCCCGGCGGCCACGTCCCGCCCCGGCGCGTGTGTACTGACCGTGCGCGCGGTCGGTCCCGGCGGCCACGTCCCGCCCCGGCGCGTGTGTACTGACCGTGCGCGCGGTCGGTCCCGGCGGCCACGTCCCGCCCCGGCGCGTGTGTACTGACCGTGCGCGCGGTCGGTCCCGGCGGCCACGTCCCGCCCCGGCGCGTGTGTACTGACCGTGCGCGCGGTCGGTCCCGGCAGCCACGTCCCGCCCCGGCGCGTGTGTACTGACCGTGCGCGCGGTCGGTCCCGGCGGCCACGTCCCGCAGCCGGCGCGCCGTCCCGCCGCCGGCCGCGGCCAGCCGCCGCGCCAGTGTGTACTGACCGTGCGCGCGGTCGGTCCCGGCGGCCACGTCCCGCAGCCGGCGCGCCGTCCCGCCGCCGGCCGCGGCCAGCCGCCGCGCCAGTGTGTACTGACCGTGCGCGCGGTCGGTCCCGGCGGCCACGTCCCGCAGCCGGCGCGCCGTCCCGCCGCCGGCCGCGGCCAGCCGCCGCGCCAGTGTGTACTGACCGTGCGCGCGGTCGGTCCCGGCGGCCACGTCCCGCAGCCGGCGCGCCGTCCCGCCGCCGGCCGCGGCCAGCCGCCGCGCCAGTGTGTACTGACCGTGCGCGCGGTCGGTCCCGGCGGCCACGTCCCGCAGCCGGCGCGCCGTCCCGCCGCCGGCCGCGGCCAGCCGCCGCGCCAGTGTGTACTGACCGTGCGCGCGGTCGGTCCCGGCGGCCACGTCCCGCAGCCGGCGCGCCGTCCCGCCGCCGGCCGCGGCCAGCCGCCGCGCCAGTGTGTACTGACCGTGCGCGCGGTCGGTCCCGGCGGCCACGTCCCGCAGCCGGCGCGCCGTCCCGCCGCCGGCCGCGGCCAGCCGCCGCGCCAGCCGCCGCCGCGCGCGCTGCACCCACTCGCCGCCCGGCCCGCTGCCCGCCGGCACCATCTCCACCTGGAACACCCACCGAACGATACGTCCCTTCAGTCTCGACACTAGAGGAAAACGAAATACGGCGTCCCACAAGGAAGTGTACTGGGACCGTTACTATTTCTCATTTACATAAATGACCTGCCAAAATCTATTTGTAAATTTAATGATACTCTGCGAATCACCGTACGTCATGACAAACTGGATGGCTTTGTGCAACCGCAGCGTTTTCATTGCAATGCATCGGGCGAGCCGGTTGCCAGATATCAGTCGCCCATCTAGGTACCTTTTTTTTATATGTGAGAGGGGGACAAACTAGCATGTGTGTCACCTGGTGGAAAACAATCACCACCGCCCATGGAGCCCGACGACACCGAGGGGTCGCCGATCTGTTGCCAACCTTTTAAGGAAAATGAAAACTCTGTTCTCGAAGGCACCCATGTCGTAGTTGTTCGGAAATACCGCTGAGGGAAGTTGATTCCACAGTTTCACTGTTCGTGGTATAAAATGTCTTAGGAAACGTACTGTAGTAGATCGCCAATTATCAAGATGATATCGACGGAATTTTAATTTATGGCGAGTTGTACGATAGTCGAATTCAGCGGCAGGTATCAAATCAAACAGCCTCTTTCTTTACGTATATCGAGTAAGAGTGAATCAAGTAGGTCGACATATTTTGTTAATTGTGAAAATATTCGAAACCCGTTCAGTAACTTTGAAATTTTCTTTATACTCCGACTACCTGAACATGTTAAATAGTATTTAGTATACAAAAAAGTAACTCTAAAATTGTAAATTTTTCTTGCGATCAATTTACTACACTCCTTTCAACGTAGGAACCGTCGTATGACAGGTCGGTAGAACGTAACTTGCAAGGATGTATTCAATTTGACAAAAAAAGTGATTATGAGAATAAATGTGTAAATCGTCCTGTAATATTTTTTTATATAATGATTCTTATCTGTTAATATTATAAAGTGATCTTTCAGTCCAAAACAATGTTTTGTTTCACTTATTTCACAGTGAAAAACATAAAACTTTAATTTATTTCACTTACCCAACTTTTTACGTACTACGTCTACTTTCAGCCATTTTGTACTAGAGATGCGACTGATTAATCGAAACATTAACACTTCATGTTTCGAATATTCAGTCAATAGTATTTTTAATCGTTCTACTTTTCTTAACGACTCGGAAAATTAACGCATGCGAATGACAATTTATTATGATGATGAATTGACTTATGTGTATAAATACATAAATCGATGTGATGATGTGTATGTGTGGAGATAAAAAAAGACGTCGATTTTAAGTGATTAGCGCTAGCTTTAATTGCCATATTATTAGGTACCTAACTACGTAATTCCTATACATATAACTTTTTTGTATTTACCCAAAATGTACTTTTTTATATTTTGAATTATTTTTATTCGTTTAATCGATAGAACATACTAGGCCTGTAGGATCGATAATCGAATTTTACTCACTCAATTAAAAGTTGTCTTGTTTCTAGTTATGTCAAATGGACTGTCAAATTGAAGTGTCATACGACGGTTCCTAGGTTGAAAGGAGTGTAATCTTGGTATGTTTAATTTTCAGTCATATTTTGATGATAAACACTCTATAATTGTACGACCTATGATGTCAACTGGCCTTCGATAAGGCAATGGGATATGTTTATATATAAAAATGAATGTTTGTCTGTATATCCTTTATGCATTCGTTTAACGCTCATCCAATTGCAGTGAAACTTTGGTGGGATATTCAGGGTATACTGGTAAGGTTTAGACAGGACGTCTGTCAGGTCAGCTAGTTGGAAATAAAATCCTTCAATCTTTTCCACAGGACAGTCTAATGTAACTATTCATCATCATCATCATCATGTCATTTTAGTCTCCATTACAGGAGCACGGCCCTCTCTTGTCCGTCCCAGACAGAAGGATTTGGCCTACACTCCCCACGCTGGCCAGACGGGGCAGGGAGGCCTGATCGATGTTTTATAATGTATTTCCCTTAGACGCCTTGTACGACATCCACGGGAAGAGACGGAGTGATTCTATTCTAGTCTGCCGGAAACCACACGGCAATGTAACTATTCAGAGAACCCTAATTTATAACAGTAATACGACGCTTATACACTAGGTACATATAGAAACAAAATACAGCGTAAAGCGACTTTGTGCAATAACTTACAGCGCCATCTATTGGTGAACTTTTGAATTATAAAGAAAAATTGATTTTTACGTTCTACAATAATTAAACTTTGAAGTGTTGTATTGTGATACGAGAATATCAAATGTGACATCGGAACGCAATTGAATTTCGACTACAGTATAATTACAATAATGAGGGTATTTTGGCAGCACTGTAGCGTAGGGTCCAATCATTTGTCAATTGATAGCATCTTGTCAAATGTCTAGTTAACGTTTTGTGTTGTCTTGTCGTCTTAAAGTTTCACTGTCAAAAAATTCAGAAAATTTGGCAATCTGGACCCGACGCCTACCTAGCGACATCTAATGTCAGAAAAAATATAAAACATCCCCATCAAATATCAAACATCGTTTGGTTCTATGACGGAGTTAAGTGGGTAGAACTATTCAAGGAACTAATAAATGATTTTATTCTATTGACGAATACTTGGGACATTATTAATAATTACCAGAAGTTAGATGACCGATATAGATTCTAAATTAATTCTTTGGAATGTGTTTATGGGACAGTCAGTCATACAAAAACTTTGTTACTTCAAAATATGTAAATAAATAAATATTTCTGGACAAATTACACGCGCCATCTAGTCCCAAACCACAGTATAAGTAATAGTACTAACGTACAGTATGGACACTCTCTGCCGCTCTCACTAGTCGACCTCACCTCCCCTCTGAGACCGATTTGGAACCGTTCGCAATGGATGCGACGTCCTACAAATTGACGTCGCTTGTATTTTATTCTCCATTCAGTTTAAAAGATGGGAGTTACTTGTGCAGTGGATGGATGTCTCAACACATGGAAAGTAAAAAAAAATGAAATTAATTCGATCCCTTTGGATGAAATAAAGTACTGATTTTTTTTACAAATTACCTAAAAAGCATGCGGCAGCCATAGTTTCATCATAACTAATTCATGTCTGTCAAAGTAGGATACAAGATACAATTAATACGAGATGAGAACAGGATAGCATTATAGCAGATTTATGTCTCAAAGAGCAAGTGAGTGCGCAGACGCGGATATGACATTGCTGTCACTTGAGTTATGATGGTTTATTGTTAATGTTTACAATTTTCTTATTTATATTTCAATGTTTATTGTGCGTGATGTCATGTGTGGTATTAGTTTTAAATTACGTTTGTTCCATGTGAATATAAAAATGAATCAAATCATTACGCATGCATTTATATGAATAGTAAAAAGCTACAATTAGTGAGAATGAAATGGTTTGACCATTACAATGAACCGGTGTTCGGAAGGCGAACAATCGATTTAGTGGTGATTAGAAAATATAAAATTTTGGGTAAGTTAGCAATGGCAATTATACAAGGCGTTTTGTAAATATTGGCTGAAGTCAGTGTAGTGTATTTACTATGTTTTGTTTGATTAAGATGTTGATGAACCACTTACACCCCCTTACATGTCCGACTAATAATTGAATAATGTCAGCCCTAGAGAACGTCACTCAAACATAGGCACGTGTACAGACGTCATTTGGTTACTACAAGCAAAAGCGCCATTTTTGTATGGAGTGGCCGGGGTTTGCCCAAACTAAGAAAAGCTTGTACTATGGGTACCAGATAACTGTTTTTTTTTTTGTAAATAGAGTACATACATGTAATACCAAGAAAACACCCTGACCAAGACTGTAGTGGTAATGTAATATATAGTGAGTAAGTTTATGTAATAAAGACAGTATTCGACGAGCAGTCAGTGTTTTAATACGTCTCAAATACACCAAACCCTACATGGCGACCCGGCCAGTGCAAGAATGAGCCGCGGCCAGCGGCGCCTCCCGACGCAAATATCATATCGTGTTACTTTTGGACAATATATTTTTACTGTGAAGAACTTATTTTCAATTAACTTTATGAAGTGAAGTGTTGTCAAAGAAAAATAAAAAAATAATTAATATTATTAACGGGAAATTAATAAAAATAAAATGCTGTCAATACTGGATATGACAGAAGTAGAGATTTGTCAGTGAGACTACATACATCTTTCATCTGCTTTTATCCCAGCTGCAGTAAGGATGAAAGCAATGATGATGATGATGATGCAAAGGACGAGAACACGAAAGAAGTACGAAACTAGTGAAAAAAAAAAAAAACAACGTGAACGTTTTTTAATTAATATGAAAAGCACAAATAATAAAATTAAAATAAAAGGCGCTACAGTAGATTTGTTTAACAAAAAAAGTGTAAAAAAAAGTGCGTGTGTGGACCTTTTAAAACGTTTACCTAAATACCTAAATAAATAGACAAAATTGGACTAAGCGGACTTTAAATTACTAAACTACGAAACTACGTTGTTATTACGTGTACCTAATTCATTAGCGAAATCTATAAATAACTCATACAGATATCAAGTGCAGTGCGGTATGCGGCGCATCACCATATATAGACAGACGTTAAATAAACAATAGTTAACAGTAAGTTGTAAGTTATGTGAAAGAGAAATTATTCACGATTTATATTTTAATTCATGGTCAAACATTCGGGATTTAGATCACCCCTCAATCGAAAAATTTTATGCTCAACTGCGGGGTGGCAGAGCCTAATATGAGTTTATTTGATAAAATTAGAGTTATGTAGCTAAAATGGCGAAATACAATTTGTATATGTTATAAAAAGACAGTTCTATAATTATTATTCAAAAACTTAGGCAAGTTACAATGGTAATAGGTAGTAATTGGAATCCGGAGCATCGAGTGCCCTGCGCGCCACCAGCAACATGCGGTGCCTACGCAGCACTTTGCCATACATGGCGCACTGTCACGCGGCCAGCATTCACTCGTGCTCAAGTTCGTCATGGTCATCAAAATGTCATCATATATTTTGATACTATTTATGAAATAATTTCAACTCATTTTTTTATGAATGAAACTTAAATATTTTTTAATGCTAAGTTAGTTTAAAGGCATAAAAAACAAATATAGTGACCGCGTAATATTAGTGAATAAAATAAAGAAATCTATTTCCACTTTAAAAATGATTACGAATCTTTTGTTTTACGAGTAGGTATAAACAATGTTTATGTTTGTTTTATAAATAATGACGTGTATAGATTGTTCCGAATTAGAAATAAGGAGATAACAATTATGTCTGATTTTGACAAATGAGGTTTTTTCATCTATAGGCCTGATCAACCTATAGTTGTAGAATTTCTCAAAGAAAGAAAAAACTCTATTAACTGTATTAAGCAGTATAGAGAGACAAATTTAAAAATATGTAAAATAATTTTCTTATTTCTCGATCGTTATCTACTAGAATAGTGTTAGCGAGAGAATAAGATTATATATGGAGAAAAATAATATGAATAAATTAATTAGAAAGGAGTAAAGAAAATAAAAGGCAATGGAAACATATCTATGCTTTGTAAGTGTAACATTTATCTTACATCTCGATCGTGATCTACTAGATCAGTGTTTGCGAGAGATATAGATGCAAAGTATATAAAAATAAATAAGATATAAAGAAGTAAACAGAAAGTAATGAAATGTGATGATATATATGCCTATGTTATGTGTACCATTGATCTGATATCTTGATCGTAATCTACTATGCCAGTGTTAGCGAAAGAATCAGAATCTATGTGTAGATTGATAATTTAATACGAGTAGAAATGGAGAAATATTTAAATATATTAATTTCCTGAAATGAAATGAAAAATATAACGGATTTGACGTAAATATTTTATGGTTAAGAGAATATCAAGACAAAAAAAAATGATTTACTTATACTGACCAAAACTAACAATGTCACGTAATATGTAATTGATTAGTATTTCGGAATTATGATAATTACTATGATATTGTTTGCTAAATGATTATTCTTTTTTAGCCTTGCCAAGTCTTAACTAATATATATTAAAATTAGAAATTAGCGATTATACGTTATAAATTACACTTTAGAAATGTATTATATAATAATTATTCCAAATATAACTTGCAGTACGTTACTTATTTTTTTTTTCTACAGATATTTTTGTATGTAATCTTTTGAGTATTATCTTTTTTTTTTTTTTACAAAAACAGCTCAATCATGTGGTTAAGAATTTTATAGGAATTGGGAAATTAATCTTGTATTTTCACATAGTAACGATATATTTTAAAACAAAAAAAATTATCATTTTTATTTCTCATGTATTAATGTTGTTTTAATTCTTCCACTGGTATTGACTTATACTTACATTTGTAACAATAATATTCTATAAAAAATGTATTTAATTTTAAATGTGAAGATTTCTTAATGCAATTTTTTTTTCTGTGTGAAGGACTCATCATCAGTAACATTTTTTTTATATTTGAAAATTTTATAATGTCATTACTTGTGATGCGTTCTTATGAGTACATATTATTCATGAACAAGGATTTAGTTTTGTCATACTGCTTATTTACTTATACTTATATCCACTTTTTTGCAAATTTTTGTTTTATTACTTATAATTAACAAATATGTATATTAACAGCTAAATAACATAAATCGTACAAATATATAATTCTTTTTACTGCTTTATATTTTAAATTTCATATAGGTACTATTCAATAATGTTCTTTTTTCCCATTGTTATGATTGACTTTTTTTTTTTTCAAATATTAGCTCATCTGTATTTATATTCAATGATTTATCAAATAAAATAAAACTGTAAGTTTATTTTATTTTCTCCAAGGGAAGGAGATGTAGTGGTAATGTAATATATAGTGAGTAAGTTTATGTAATAAAGACAGTATTCGACGAGCAGTCAGTGTTTTAATACGTCTCAAATACACCAAACCCTACAACAAACAGACATGTTCATGCACACAAATGTTAATCATGCGCGGGAATCGAACCCGCGACCTCGGAGCCAAAGCGGCCATTGCTAGCCATTCGACCATCGAGCTCGTCTTCAATAATAACGATTTGTACATTGGGGACATAAACTGTATTCATTTTAATAATAATGATAATTGTGAAACACGTGAAATAATAGTAGAACAAGTGAAACTCAGTTTATAAATTTGATATGGGGGGGGGGGGGGGGGTCATGTTCTATGCTGATTACTATAAATTAATGTGGATAATGATGATAATCATCTATCACCAACATTTGGTCATTTGTTGATGGAGTGTGCCAAACAAAACAGAGACTCACTGAGGAGAAAATACAAATTGAACATCAACGATGTAGGATTGGCTCAATGTATATTGACTAATCCTATATCAGTGAGGGCAAGAATGTTCTTCGACTTAATTACCGCATTTCATCAATGACTCACTTGGATTAGGGTACGATGGGGCTGCCATATCTGGAATAGATATAAGCCCCTTAAAAAAAAAAAAAAACAATGTTATGTTACCTTGAAAGTCACTGTGGAAGCAGCTTTGAAATTTTCTAAGATATTGCAGAATCTCTCCAATGCATTCCTGTAAAAGAAACATTTTATTTATTTATTTATTCAATGTATAGAACAAAATCTCATAGACATACAGTACTTCTGGATAAATAATAGACATCGGCAATCATGGTGAACACTTCCATTTATATTCATCATCATCATCATCATTATCAGCTTGATTCTTTTTGATTAGAGTTTAACTCTATACAATGTAAAAAAAACTTTTTTTTTTTTTTAACTATTTAACCACTAATTATATATAAGGGTTCAAAAGGCGCACTTAACGCTAAAAGCATTCTCTACCGGTCAACCTTCGGGACAAGCAGGAAATCACGAATGTGGTTCTGAAGAAGCAAAACAAAAGCAGATTTAAATAGTAAAATATAATGCTATGACTAATAAAATAGTATTTATAATAGGCTATTTGACCAACATTTTTTTCAGTTAGATATGTAGGGACGTCTCAATAATATAACCATAGGTGAAAGAATTACTTCGATAGCACAAAAATCTCTCGAGATATGTTATTTTGATTCAAAATAACATAACAAAATAGCGTTAAATCACAATTTTGGACACTCCCGAAAACGCTCCATACAAAAGACTAATGAGTTATGACGTCACAGATTTGTATTTTATATGCATCAAATCAGAATTTAGTACTAAAGCTATGTTAAATATTACGTTTATGTAATTAGTATCATAATAAAAGTTATAGTATTTTTGATTGCTTCTCCAATGGAAATATTATTTTTTAATAATTTCATACTTTTTAATTTAAAATAGACTTTCCCGCCAAACTTTGATCGACCATAAAATAAGTCGGACGGAAGATAGAATGAAAGTTTGTGTATTTTACGATATTGTTAAATAATTTATTAAATTTTTGAACAATGTCTAATAGCAGAAAATAAAATAAACATACATAGCATAATAATATATTTAATAAACATACATATACATGCATAAATCCAGGGATGATGATGATGATGATTTAGTGCTTAGATAGATCGTCTAAAATAATTGCATGGGTTTTTTTTTAAAAGGAGCTTACTGTTTATCCAACGTTCGCCGGAAATCTCGACAGAGACAGTTCTTCTCCACGATGAGTGAGGTTATCTCGCTCTCCTGCGCGAGGACACACAGCTGTTCGTGGAGTATCGCCGCTCCTGGAATTAAAAAAAGCAATGTATCTATTTATAAAAAAAAAACTGAATAGTTATTCAGTTTATTTATTTTATTTTATAAATAAAAAAACTGAATACTTATCAATAGCTATTTATATATATTTAGTGACGATATCGGTGGTTGAATGGTTATCAATGGCCACTTTGACGCCGAGGTCGCGAGTTCGATTCCCGCACAAGATAAAGATTTTTGTGCATGAATATGTGTTTGTCTTAGTCTGGGTGTTTTCTATGTATTATAAGTATGTATGTATTTACAAAAAAAATGTATTTAAGTACATTTATCAGTAGTCTAGTACCCATAACACAAGCATTGCGCTTAATTTGGGACTAGATGGCGCTGTGTAAATTGTCAAGAAATATTTATTTATTTATCTATTTATTAAAAAAATAAACTGAATAACAATCAATAGCTATTCAGTTTAATTATTTTATTTTATAAATAAAAAAGACTGCATAGCTATCAATAGCAATTCAGTTTTTTAATAAATATTGCAATAGCTAGCTACCTAGCCATCTATTGACCATAAATGGCGCTAATCAGTAATTTTTTTTGTCGAAGATGCATCGCGGTTAGCATAATTAATATATACGAAGTAAATAACTTCTCTATTTAAAAAATTGGTTGCCTGTAAAGTCGGTATACGGGCGAAAGTTTTACGTGACAACGACTTTGAATGGTAAAATGTTTTCGAGTGGAAGGGACGCATGCCTTTCACTTTTTATGTCTGTCTCTCTCGCTCTTAGGCGGGACGCGTGCCTCTCACTCGCTCTCATTGTAAGCGCATAATGTGAGCGCGTTTCTTGAAGTGTCACCCGGCTAACCAATTTATAAGACGTTGTCACGTCAAAAAACTGAATAGCTATAAATAGCCATACAGTTTTTTTTAAATAAATATCTAGCTAATTATCTATTGACAACAGATGGCGCTATTAAGATTTTTTTTGTCGAAGCTGCATCGCGTTTATAATTTGTTATATGTCATATTCTTAGATAATACAGTTTTGTTGTCGATCGTAATAGTTTAACGATAAATAATTAACAATTCTGTTTAGTAGTAATAGTCGCACATTTGAAAAATATTTTTCAACCTGCAGTAAACACTAAAGGTAAACGGACAATTTTAATTCTGTTCGTGGCGCGTGCTTTAGCATAATTTTATTAATAACGATTTCTATACATTTTTACCGCACTGACTCTGACGCATGCAATGGTTTATAGAAGTGAAAACTTCTTTAGCGACGTTGTGCACTTTTCGGGATGGGTAAAAAATGTTAAACTCGCGTCAGGACGTGACCTGATCGAAAATTCGTAAGACGGAGGGAGAGTAGACCGCTGGCGCGGCGTTGGAGAGGAAGTAATATCCCTCTCTCTTCCTACCGCGCGGCGAAAATGAAGGGCTGCTCCTTTTGTTTATCTTTAATGTAATAGAAATTGGCATATTTGTGTACGATAGCGCAATAAATGAATATTGTATTTTACCACATAAATGATAGTACTTTTACACTGATAAATAAAGCAATTCATGCGAAATTATTCCCTAACCCTTCCATAATATTCAAAAATGCACAATGTTGATGTTCAAGTTTTCACTTCTGCCGGCAATCCAGGAGTGCAGCCCGTTTTTTTTATTTAAATTTCTCTCCTATTGTTAGGATAGAAAGTAGATATTACAAAGCAAATGTACAATAAAATATAATACGTCGCAGGACACTTGGCGGATCTGAAACATTGTTAATTTGTTTTTATTACAAATTTTATTTTTATTACATATTTGAAATCTAAAACGGGACGGGTTCCCCACCACAAATTCCCACCACTGGAGACACAGTGGCGCCCAGCCGCAGGGCGCGCCCCCGCACGCCGCCCCCGCGACGCTGACCTACGTCTGTACTGACCGTCGTCGTCCAGCCGGAGCCTCCTGAGCCGCGGCAGGTCCCAGAGCTGCGGGGCGAGTCTCCGCAGGGCGCGCCCCCGCACGCCGCCCCCGCGACGCTGACCTACGTCTGTACTGACCGTCGTCGTCCAGCCGGAGCCTCCTGAGCCGCGGCAGGTCCCAGAGCTGCGGGGCGAGTCTCCGCAGGGCGCGCCCCCGCACGCCGCCCCCGCGACGCTGACCTACGTGTGTACTGACCGTCGTCGTCCAGCCGGAGCCTCCTGAGCCGCGGCAGGTCCCAGAGCTGCGGGGCGAGTCTCCGCAGGGCGCGCCCCCGCACGCCGCCCCCGCGACGCTGACCTACGTGTGTACTGACCGTCGTCGTCCAGCCGGAGCCTCCTGAGCCGCGGCAGGTCCCAGAGCTGCGGGGCGAGTCTCCGCAGGGCGCGCCCCCGCACGCCGCCCCCGCGACGCTGACCTACGTGTGTACTGACCGTCGTCGTCCAGCCGGAGCCTCCTGAGCCGCGGCAGGTCCCAGAGCTGCGGGGCGAGTCTCCGCAGGGCGCGCCCCCGCACGCCGCCCCCGCGACGCTGACCTACGTGTGTACTGACCGTCGTCGTCCAGCCGGAGCCTCCTGAGCCGCGGCAGGTCCCAGAGCTGCGGGGCGAGTCTCCGCAGGGCGCGCCCCCGCACGCCGCCCCCGCGACGCTGACCTACGTGTGTACTGACCGTCGTCGTCCAGCCGGAGCCTCCTGAGCCGCGGCAGGTCCCAGAGCTGCGGGGCGAGTCTCCGCAGGGCGCGCCCCCGCACGCCGCCCCCGCGACGCTGACCTACGTGTGTACTGACCGTCGTCGTCCAGCCGGAGCCTCCTGAGCCGCGGCAGGTCCCAGAGCTGCGGGCGCGAGTCTCCGCCGGCGCCCAGTCGCAGGGCGCGCCACACGCACACCGCCGCCCGCGACGACGTCCCACCTGCGAACATACACCATCATCATTATCTATAAATTGTCTGAAACCCCTATATAATAAATATCCTGCAAATGCATTGCAACACCAAGCACAAGCACCAGTTCTCTCCATTATTTAATTGTATAAGTTTAATTTTAATAATATAAAACTTGTTTTAGAGAGTAAAATAAATTATTTTGTATTTGTAACAGGACTTTATTAACTGTCTCGCTCGCTCGTCGTTTGCAGATCGTGTTATTTCGCATCGCACTCTCTCCGTGTATTCTGTCAGTTTGTTCATTTTTATTCGATTGACGAAAAAGGATGCTGTTATCAGTATAATTTCAAAACCTTGCCAACAGATGGCGCTGTAGGTTAAGTAAGCGATGATAGACGGCGCTGTAAAATATATTCGTTCAATATCTATATAGTTTTCGCTGGCAATAAATTTTATCGTCAATTCTACCAAAACTTTTATTTTTGTCGATACCAAGATCCAGACCAGACATAGGTAGACTCGATTTTTGGGGATTTGTTCAAATGACTGACGGAGGCCGCGTTGTTGGCCAGACACAGACACAGACACAGCCGGCAGTGACCGTGCAGGCAGTACTCACTGTGCGCCAGCGCCCAGACGACGTGCGCCACGAACGCGCTGACGGAGGCCGCGTTGTTGGCCAGACACAGACACAGGCGGCAGTGGCACCCAAACTGGACGCGGTATACCCACTCCTCGCGAACCAACTCCACGCTCCTGGAAATAAAACAACAGGGTCAAACACGTTTTCAATAAAACGATCAAATAAAATTTTCGATCCTAGCTAAACTACTCATTATACATTTTTTCGTACTCGTTTCCATGCAAATCTAAACTGAGTAGTAACTTGTAACTGTGTTTGTCACAGAATGCTCACACTGGATCTTTTGTGCTTTATTCTGTATTTTTTTTAACCAGACGTTTATTTATGATCTCTTAGAAGCACATAAACTCCGTTCGCCGAGAGTTGATAAATATTATGAGAAGCCTTGAAATAGAGATTGTCGCTTAAATGTCGCATACTGTATGACGAGAGGTTACGTGTGTACCAAGCGCTGTGCGCTCGCAATGTTTTATGGTACGAAGCATGCAGCTGTAGTCAATCGCAGGCCGTTGGCGCGTCTAATTTTTTATGTCTAAATTGATAAAAATAATTAGCGGGCCGCAATCTATGATGAGATTAGAAACTCTGTTTTTTTTTTAATCTACTCTCAACGAACGGATTATAGGAGCGTGATACGCACATGTCGCTGGAGACGGACACGAGCGTGTTGAGCAGCGCGGAGATCTCGCACCACGAGTGGTACACGCCCAGCAGCCACTCCTCCACCGGCGCGAACGGCGGGGGCGGCGCCTGCGACGCGCGCTCCACCTCTGGGGGTACATCAACATTCATATTCACGATCCATCCAGCCCTCCCTATTTAGCACAAACCAATTTATAGTATTTAACAAATACGGGGGATAAAATTTGGCATTGTAGTTTCGAATATATGCTTTATATCCAAAATTCAATCACACCACTGGACAGATGAAGGATCAAAGTATTTATTACGCTAAGTAAGGACTATCACACGAACATCGGGTACGGGAGAGGGGGAAGCGCTGCCATTTTGAGATAACTTAAATGCACATAACGTATACTCGTAGAGCACACGACTGTGTCCATGACATAGCCACACGCCATTTTTGTTCAAAAATTAAGTTTTATTATTTTCTCACATTAATTGACATCAGAGATATCGAAGATTAGTATGGACGATTAAAGATAAGTGTTTAGCTGAAACAACGACTAAGCCATGACGATAATGTCGTAAGACAGCTGTCTTCTAGCTAGCTAGCTAGAAAAGCTGTTATTTGGCGATTGGGTTGCAGGCTACTGACAGTGTTAACAACTAACAGCGAAGCTAGAAGCTAGTTTTAAAAGGTCCTAACTGTAGTGGTAACAATTTTAAATGATAAATTACGATTTTTTATTTACTTAATTATATATTTTATTGAAAGTAATAAGTTTTTTTTCTACGAAATATACGAATCTACGAAAATCTATATTCTATAGAGATTTTCGTAGATTTCGATTAATTTTAACATTATATACAAAAAAAAACTTAATACTTTCAGTAAAATATATAATTAAGTAAATAAAAATAAGTAATTTATTATTTAAAATTGATAAATTACGTATTTTTATTTACTAATAATAATCTAAATGATGGCACAAACTATAATGGTGAAGGAATTAAGTGTTTTTAAATTTTTATCATCTCGTAGTACTCACCGCAGACGTAGTGCAGGAGAGCTGCCTCCTCCTCGGGAGTAACGGGAGGCTCCTCGTACGTCGGCAACTCGGCGCTCTCGCATCTGTACATACAAGTACTTACATCACAACTAGCTGTGCGCCTTAAAGCTCAGGAATGTTAAAACTTTACAACAAAACGCCATCTATCTCAACAACACTTCAACAAGAAAGAAAAATACCCTCCTTCCCTTCCCTTTACGGTCAACAGATAGCGCTGTTCAGTTTTATCTCGATTCTACATCGCGTTTACCAAAATTAAAAAAGTATGGTAAAAGATTTCCATACAAATTTACCTCTCAGGTTAAGTGGGACGTAATAAATTTTAACACAACTTTACGTCCCGAACAAAACGCCATCTATCGTAGTAACCTTTCAACAAGAGAGATAAATAGTTTCCCTTTTTGATCAATAGATTGCGCTATTCAGTTTTATCTCAATACTGCATCGCGTATAGCAAAATTAGTTCTTACGTTTTAATTATTGACAAACAATAACACAATATTCAGATTAGTCGATAGAGCTCCAGAGTATCTACCAGCTAGGTAGCAAAAATCTAAGCTAAAATTTGATTATCACAATTGGGTTGTTTCCAATGTTTAAAAATTGTACAAATAAATTAACAATATCGTAAAATACACAAAACTATAAAGATCTGCAAACTTTCATTCTAATATCTTCAGTCAGACTTTTTTTAGCGTCGATCAAAGTTTGGCGGGAAAGTCCATTTTAAAAGTATGAAATTATTAAAAAATAATATTTCCATTGGAGTAGCAATAAAAAATGCTATAACTTTTATTATGATAATAATTACATAAACGTAATATTTAACATAGCTGTCGTACAAATTTCTGATTTGATGCATATAAAATACAAAACTGTGACGTCATAATTCGGTAGTCTTTTGTATGGAGCGTTTTGGGGCTGTCTAAAAATTGTGATTTTCAAATTAATATATCTCGAGAGATTTTTGTGCTATCGAAGTAATTCTTTCACCTGTGGTTATATTATGGAGACGTCCCTACATATCAAACAGAAAAAAATGTTAGTCAAATAGCCAATTAAAAACCCCAATGGGAATGTGATTTAGCTTAGCCGGTAGGGCACCATAGCAGTAAAGGATTTCCATACAACTTAACTTCCCTCGTTAAGTGGAACTTAATGAATTTTGGGGTGTAAGTGGTTCGTCAACATCTTTGAACCAAAGCCAACTTCACCTGCACGTGGTGCACCCTGCTGAGTGACAAATGAAGCTCTGGCGAAAAGAGAGGTAGGGTGCGTAATTGTAAGCTACCCGACTGGGGAATGTACCTCCACCTCACAGAATACCGCAGCCAAATAACAATTCCCTTGAGGATTGTTGTGTTCCTGCGAGTGAGTGAGGTCACCAGAAAGAAAGGAAGGAGATGCTGCGTTGGCAGCGGGGGTGGCGGCGCGCGAGCAATATTTTATGTTGCAAGCGTTAATATGGCTACGGTAACCGCTTCACATCAGGCGGGCCGTATGCTTGTCTGCCACCCGACGTAGTATAAAAAAAAAAAAAAAAAAAAAAAAAACTTTACATCCCGGAACTTTGAGAGGGAATAAAGGGCAACTTTCTCTCCTAATGTTAAGGTCGAAAGTACACATTCATTACAAATACAAATGATTTATTTGCAATAAATATGGTAGGTACAATAAATGCGGTTGGATCTTAAAAGTTTCTTACGCTTTATCACTTTGACTCCGAGGTCGCGGGTTCGATTCCCGCACAGGACAAACATTTGTGTGCATGAACATGTCTGTTTGTCTTGGTCTGGATGTTTACTATGTATTATAAATATGTATTTACAAAAAAAAAATGTATTTAAGTACATTTATCAGTTGTCTAGTACCCATAACACAAGCTTTGAGCTTAATTTGGGACTAGATGGCGCTGTGTAAATTGTCCAGAAATATTTATTATTTATTATTATGCATATTATATAATAGCATGCAAATATTTATAGTCACAATTTTAAGGATTTACTCCATGTATCGACATAACCCGAGTTAACTATTTTTTTAAATAATTTAAGAATTCGTCAACTGTATAAAACGTTTTTTCCAGTAGCCATTTTCTTTATATTTTCTTAAATTTGTTAAATGGTAGCTCTTTTATATCATTTGGTATGTTATTGTTTTTTTTTATACATCATATAAGAATTTTATAGCAGGCGACTAGTTCGTGGTACTAAACGTGAAACTAATTTGTTAGGATTTCTCATACTTCTTTGTGATTGTTCTTTAGTTTGTGGGAGTTCATGTTTGTTTAACAAACTTGCCAATTTCGCATAGGTATATAAAGACAAGACAAGTGTAGTACAATTGTAGTTTATGAAACTGTTGCATAATAAGGATTCTTAAAATACGAGTGTGAGTTTCTCACATCAGCCGAAGGCGAATGTGATAATAGCATCACAAGAGTATTTTAAGACCTAATTATGTGCAGTTTCATACACTACTTTATCTAATCTCATGAAATAGATGTTAATAATATTTTAAAGAAATCCATTAAGTTAATTTCACAGCTTTATTTCATACTTATAAATCCATTTGCAGATGGAGCATGCGTGTTGCGCAGACGCGACGCGCCGCGCGGTGCCGCGTTCACAGATTATATAGAAAAATTTTGCACGTTGCAATTCATTTGCATTGCAACCTGTTTAAAATACCTATATCCAGGGCCGATGTACCGAAATGGAAAAAATAGTTATTTTTCGATACAGTTGTCCATAAAGAGCTGTATCGAAAAGTAACTTTTTAAATTTATTTTGATCTCTTGTGCGTAAAAGACTGTCATTAAGATTCTGTGTTTAGTTTTCAGCGAAATTTATTGAGCTTATAAAATCGTCCGGTCGTTCTGACTGTCCGTCCGTTGCCATGAAACTCAAAATTTAGAAATTCTGACTTTGGATTCGTGTAGTGTAGTGTAGAGCATCAGAAGTAGTAATGTACTAGGTCACTTACCTTGGTTTTCCGATATCAATACGGGAAAATGGCCAAAAGAAATAAATTTCGCTATGGTGGCGCATGCTGCGCATCCGATGTTTTAATCTCTAAATTTCAGTATGAGATTAGATAAAAATTATTAGTTTATTCATGACTATACGTACGTGTCGGGCTGCAAGTCAGCCGGGCTGTCGTCATCGAAGGGCAGGTCATCGCGGACACTCTCGGCTGACGCGAGAAGCTGAAACCATACATACACGGCATCAACCCAGTGGTTCATCAACATCTTTGAACCAAAGTCAACTTCACCTGCACGCGGTGCTCCCTGCTGACTGACAAACGAAGCACTGGCGAAAAGAGAAGTAGGGAGCGTAATTGTAAGCTACCCGACTGGGGAATGTACCTCCACCTCACAGAATGCCGCAGCCAAATAACAATTCCTTTGAGTGAGTGAGGTCACCAGAAAGGAAGGAGATATGCTGCGAGCGTTAATATGGCTACGGTAACCGCTACACAACAGGCGGGCCGTATGCTTGTCTGCCACCCGACGTAGTATAAAAAAAAAGCGCAACGACAACATCGATCTTCATGGCACGCTCGGTGCCATACAAATCTAATTTTAATACAATACAATATAATTTATTGAACCAATAATAAAATACAAACAAAAGTACATATACAGAATTAGAATACAAAGGGCGTCTTAATACCATTGCCATCCCCTCACCTGTAGTATGTCCTCGTGTCTGATGAGCGCATGTTCTGCTGATGCAGGGTCAGCACTCAACAGCGGCAGCAGGAACTGACCCATTGTGGGGGCTTCCGCTGAATCCTGAAAAAGAAAAAAACATTTGTTGACGTGAATATGTGTTTAAAATTGCTTCCATAGGGAAGCAATTAAAAATAAAAAAAAACCGGTCAAGTGTTAGTCGGACTCGCGCACGAAGGGTTCCGTACCATTATCTATAAGAACGGCAAAAAAAAAACACGTTTGTTGTATGGGAGCCCCCCTTAAATATTTGTTTTAATATTTATTTTTAAAGTGATTATATAACTAAATATTATGAGAGTATTTCAAGCGTCTACCTAGTACCGTTATTTCGAACAATTGCGAGTTTCCACGTCAACATGGGGCATCAAGTACCCCGCCTTAAGAATCCTGTATCAGGGAACGTATGTAGCTACGGTTACGTATGCTGCAGCCATATGGTGCCATAGAATGTGTGTTTATGTTTGTCGCAGTGCGGTACTGAGAGGTCAGCGCCAGGCACTCATTCTGCTGACCAAGGCATACAGGACCACCAGCACAGCAGCCCTGCCTGTACTGGCTGGAGTTTTTCCGGCGGACCACGAGATAACTCGTGCGGGGCGAATGGAGGCTGCGCGTAGAACCGCGACTGGACGAGAGTTGAGCAGACGTAAGCGCGATATTTGGGAGGCAGCGGCTTGTGATTGGCAAGAACAGTGGGCTAGAGAGTCGAAGGGAGAGGAGCTCCGTCGTTTCTTCCCGAACGTGCGGGCTCGACTCATGGCGACATGGGTTGAGCCTGACTATCCTACCTCTCAGATCCTCACGGGTCACGGGGCGTTTAGGAAGCGGTTGCATGATTTGGGTCTGGCGGAGCACGGGATGTGTTCATGCGGGGAGAGCTTGGAGGACAGGGACCACGTATTGTGGTCCTGTCCAAAATACGGGGATTTGCGGTCAAGTATGTTGGACGCGATTCATCGTAGCAAAACGGAAGTGGGGCCGATGTACTTTTCGAACCTTGTATCGTCGGCGGCGAACTTCGCAGCTCTACGAGGGTTCGCCCACACGTGGCAGAAGCGCAGGAGCGCTATATATAGTTTTGAGATTTATTGCTTTATACTTGCCAAATTTCATAGTTCTAAGTCAACGGGAAGTACCATATGAGTTTTGATTCCCTTGAGAATGTGTCGAAATATGTATTTTTTGCTGAATGTAAAACGGCCGTATCTTATTTTTACGTAAACTTAGCAGTTAGATTTTTTTACAACTTCATGGGACCGTAGCCCTGAGTATACAGTTTAAATTTCAGCTTTATACCTCCACGCATTCTCGACATAGAGGGTCTTGACAGACAGACAGACGGACAACAAAGTGATCTTATAAGGGTTACATCTTTCCTTAAGAGGTACGGAACCCTAAAACGAATGATAACATAATCGGGGGATACTTTCTACTACGTGGGATTTTTTCTACTACGTCGGGTAGCAGACAAACATACTGTACGCCTGATGTAAATCGGTTACCGCAGCTATATAAACGTTTGCAACATGAAATATCGCTCGCGCGCCACCACCCCCGCTGGCGACGCAGCTTCTCCTTCCTTCCTGGTACCTGGATGAGCGAGAATAGCTCATGTATTTTTAAGAAAAACTGACAGAAACATGTAAGTGACGTGTAGTACCACCTGTGGTTAACAGGTGGCGTGGAAAATCCAAAATTGTGATTTTCAAATTAACATATCTCGAGAGATTTTTGTGCTATCAAAGTAATTCTTTCGCCTATTATTCAGACGTCCCTACATATCGTCGCGGTCCTGTCTCGAACGAGCTAGAAAGGAACCTTCTAGAATAGTCGCCGCATACTTCGCTGCAAGCAATAATGACCCGTATGTATACCAACATAAGGTTCATAACACTATGACATGAAAATGTTCGAGACACGTTCCGAAGGGAAGTACATACATGTATATACGAGAACATTCGAGAACCCTTGCCGGCGAATATAAATAGCGACCGCCGCGGCGCACAGATGAGTTCAGTTTGGACTTCGGGAGAGTAAACTTCGAGCGAATCTACCTGCGAGACAAGTGATAACGTACGACCTCAGCGATACTATTGGACTTCGATTTGACCTGCGATTTGGAATCTTAGTGTGAACTTCGTGTTGTGAAGACCTGCAGACCAGACCCTGCGTGAATAAATCCTTGCAAGTTGTCATTGGCGTTTTACATCCAAATCCAGAACCCTAGCTCGTAACAATATGAAACCGAAAAAAATGTTTGTCAATAGCCTATTGTAATGTTCTGCGGTCACAAGTCCATACTCACAGGTCCCTTGTGCTGAAATCCATTGCAGTCCAGGTCCACCATGGCGGCCGCCTCCTTCAGGGACGAGCTGTCCGACGAGCCTGCTGTTGACAGACAAAATACATTAAAAAAAAACTCACGTTTGGGGTGGAACACATCCCACAACAATCCTTAACATACATATAAACTAATATCTCTGGTTACAAAAATGGAACTGATTTGATCTACGAAAGTGGAAAAATAATTCTTCTCTGACAACTAGTTATCAAACAGCGAAAAAAAGTTCTCTTGTAACTGGTTATGAAAGTTTTGTTACTTAAGTGGAAGAAGGGGGAACTTCGTCGTCAACACTATGCATCCCAGCAGTGATGACTACATCCCACTGTGGGGATACGAGTCTCCTCTCAATCGAACGGGGTTTAGAGCATTCTCCACCACACTGTATCAACTGCGGGTTTTGCCAAGGTTAGTGTTTTCAAGCCGCCTAAAGTCCACTGACTTAACGCTGTCATCTAACGACAACAGCTGGGACCGACGGCTTCACGTGCCCTCCGAAGCACGGAGGAGCTCGAGATAAATAGACCCATCCATGGACGATGTCTATGTTGCTTGATTTGCGTGATCGATTAGAATGCCACGCGCAACGACGCTATCGGGCACCGAGCTTAGATCATGTTCGGGGATAAATCCATATGATCCATACACTACACCAGGAAAAAGCAAAGTAAAAAAAAAATAAATAAGTCCGCCTTTTGTACCCTTATGTAATTTTGTAGTCAATAAAGTTTAAATAAATAAAAAAAAAATTGGTTGCCTGTAAAGTCGGTATACGGGCGAAAGTTTTACGTGACAACGACTTTGAGTGGTAAGATGTTTTCGAGTGGAAGGGACGCATGCCTTTCACTTTTTATGTCTGTCTCTCTCGCTCTTAGAAGGGACACGCGTCCACGACACGCTTACAATGAGAGCGAGTGAAAGGCACGCGCCTTTCACTCGCTCTCATTGTAAGCGCATAACGTGACCCAGTTTCTTGA
Organism: Hypsopygia costalis; assembly: GCA_937001555.2. Lineage (NCBI taxonomy): Eukaryota > Metazoa > Arthropoda > Insecta > Lepidoptera > Pyralidae > Hypsopygia > Hypsopygia costalis. The sequence continues at coordinate 7,639,742 of OW443355.2, forward strand.
AGTGTCACCCGGCTAACCAATTTATAAGACGTTGTCACGTCAATAAATAAATACTTAGGTAATTTCCCTTTTATTTCTGAACCAAAATGTAAACGAACGGAGTCAACCACCTATTACTCAATTATGTATGTGACTTTGCTAGCAATGAAATAAGAAAAAAAAAGGAAAGAAAGACTAGGCCGGATTCTAGCCCACGGGGCCGAAATCGAGTGGAGCGAGTAGATTCGCTGAGTGTATGGTTTCCATTAATTTCAATGGAAAATGTATTTGATGATCATTCCTCAAGGACATGATCGATCTCAATTTTTTTTCGACACAAACCTCAAGCATGTCAACATCTTTAATTGTGACAAGTTTCATCAAAATCGGTTCAGTGGTTTTGGAGGAGGAGGAAAACAAAATGGAGGTTATAATATTTTACAAAATGTATGGTCATACAGAAAATAAGTAAATAAACGTCGTTACGGCCAATTGATGGAATGAGGACTTTAACAGATTTTCAGTTTGTTTGCAGATTAATCCAATAACGATTATAGGTAGTAAGTACATACATGCGTCGTCGAGCTCTGTCCACTGGTCGTCCGAGTCGGAGTCAGCGCCCACGTCGGAGGCGTCCGACGCCGCGCCCGCCAGGACCACGCGACGCGACGCAGCACGACGCGCCGCGCGACGGGACAACTGGCACATACATACATTATCTTTTACATCTCTCATATTCGGTAAGTAGGTCCTTATTACCCCCAAATGGGGCTTGTAGGTGACCAATTAGCGCTCTAGGGTAATAATGTAGCTATAAAAGGCTCTAGGGCGGTAAGTAATTAAAAAAAAAACACTTCACTCTTTCAAAAAGTTCGCGTACATCTAACCATCATACTGGCAATAGACATCATGCATTCAGCCCAATGACAAAAGAGGTCGCTTCGCTATTCAGCCTTCTCTTCGTATGAGTATAATAGTCATCAATTTAAATATCGAACGACGAAGCTCAATTTCCTTCTATAAAAAAAAATAAATAAAAAAAAAGAGATGAAAAAAGGCGGGAATAGAAACTTTTACTTTTAATATTGTTTGTTTTCGGGATTTTTTTATAATTACGTGCTAATTAGGAAAAAAAACATGAGTTCTGCAAGTGATGAAGATATAAGCTGCACTCCCGATTCAATGAAAATGGAAGCTGAAGCAGCAATTAACAATATTTTGCCTGAAAGTTCTAAAGAGAGATATTTGAAAACTTACGACGAGTTCATGAAGTGGCGAAAAGAAAAACAAGTAAAGTCTTTTATTCTTGTAGTCCCGGTTTTTTTCTACTTACCTCACAATCGAGATGTAAAGCAGAGTAGTTAGCTCGGGTGTAAGCATCAATTGCACCCTCGAACTGTAGGCGCACGAGCGCAGCGAGGGCTGCAATTGATGCCTTACAGCCCTCGGCTACTAATCTACTATTATTATTAGGCCCTCGGCTCATATTTGTGCGGCCCGTGACTTTATTTTTCATTTACCGGTTTTATATATTTTTTTACCACTACACTGGCTAAAAATTAAATTAAATTAAAACTAACTGGTTATAAATAAGCTTAATTTTTTTTAAGGTAGTAATAATGTCAAGTAGGAATTTGTTACTGCGGCCCGGAAATCTATTTAGTAATTTATAATGGCCCCGTATTGTATATAGTTTGGACAGCCCTGATTTAAATGATGGCTGTCCAAACCGTATACGGTCACGGGTCAATTCAAATTACTAAATATTACATGTAAATTATTAGAAGGCTGCAGAAACTAATTTAATTTCATTAACTAGCGGCCGCCCGCGATTTCGTACGCGTGGAGTTAGTTATTTGCACATATTTTTTAATTATATTCGAAAAAGCTAAATCCCTTCTTATAATAGTAAGTAGCTGTTTTCAATAATTCTTATACTTAAATACCATTTTAAATCCTTCTGCCATAATAACTTTAACTTCAGTAACAAAGGACTTTCATACAAACTACTATCTCCCGTTTTAATCCAAAAAAAGGGGTGTATTAAAATACACATTATTATTACATCTCCACACCATCTATAGAGCATACATTTTAAATTTCAAGTCTCTTACTTCTCTCCCCTCCCTTATTATAAGAAGCGATTTAGCTTTTTAGAATATAATTATAGATTATGTGCAAATAACTAACTCCACGCTGACGAAGTCGCGGGCGGCCGCTAGTGTATTATATGAGCACCCCCATCCCTTCCTTATATGTAATATGTTATTATAGGAGTGTACCTCCTTGCCCTTGGGCACGGCGCGGCGTCTCTGCGCGCGCTGCGGCCGCGGCCGGCGCCGCGCGCGGCCCGACCACGACGACGACGACGACCCGCTGCCGGAGCCGCGCGACCCCATCTGGCGACACACAGCTCCAACTGTTACTTACATATTAATAATTAAATATTTCTAGACAAATTACACGCTAATTAATTGATTCAGGCACACCCTGGCCGTTCCATACGAATGTCGCGTACTTTACTACTACATAAACGATGACATCTGTGCAGAGCGCGAATGAGCTTGTATGCGTGCGGCGCCATACAAACTACTCCCGATTTGTCTCAGAGGGGAGGTGAGGTAGACATAAGAGAGCGGCCATACTGTACGTAGTACTATTACTTAAACTGTGATTCAGGTGTTATTTCGATGCCTCCAAGGAACACTACGCCAACTAAAATTTAGATAGTTTTCTTTTTTTATCTAAATCGATTCATGACTTCAGTAACATTATGCTACCTGAATTCTATTTATAAAAGACAAACAGACACAACAAAATCGACAAACACAAACCGCTAAGTAAATGTATAACTCATATTAGCGGTGTGTATCTGGATGTGTATGTTTTGAGTTGGCATAGTGTTCATTGGAGGTATCGATTTTGCGGAAGTAAAATTTACAGGCAATTTGATCTACACTACTTTGCGTGCTTCCGCCATCGTTGCGTGCATGGCCACGGCAGTCGCATGCAGTTACCAACTGTAGTGAGTGGCTGCCGGCCGGCAGTAGTTTATACTACAACGGGAGGCAGGTGGCTTGCATGAACTAAATGGTGGCGGAAGCATGCAAAGCATGCCAAGTCACAACACACATGAGTACTAGATAGCTGATACTATAAATAAATAAATAAATATTATCAGACAAATTACACAGGGCCATCTAGCCCCAAAGTAAGCGAAGCTTAGTGTTATGGGTACTAGACAACTGATAAACATACGTAAATACATTTTTTTTTTGTAAATACATACTTATGATACATAGAAAACACCCAGACCAAGACAAACAGACATGTTCATGCACACAAATGTTTGTCCTGTGTGGGAATCGAACCCACGAGCGTTGGTGTCGAAGCCGCGTCTTTGACCGCTACGCCACCGAGCTCGTCAAACTATACTTTAAAATAAACATTTTTTTTTATATAAGTTATAGTCAATATAATAAATTAGTTATTATTCATGTTGACAATACGGGTTAGTATCATAATGGCTTAGTATACAAATTGACCTAAGCACTATAAAGAGAGATATCAGAATGACCAAACCTACAAAAAGTCTATATCTGAAATTGACGAGGTAGCAAAATGACTGGTTATCGAAACGACTATCATCGCGAATCGACCATATCGCAGGTTGACTGGATAGCCACAATGATTGTACAGTCAAGATGAAATTTAAAATACTAGAAACAATACAAATAAAATTATTGAAAAAATAAAACGCACGATAATACAACACTTCTTGCATGACAAATTTCCTTCGGAACAATACTTCTTTCTTAATAATTAACAGTTATTATATTTCAAGTGGACAGTATGTTTCAAGTGGCTATGAACAGAGATTCAAAAGGAATAAGTTTTGTACCGAATTACACCTACATTTTGCGATCTGGTCATTTCGCTATCTAACCGTTTTGAGATTCGGATGTTTTGCTACTAAGTCGTTTTGAAATGTGGTCATTATGCTTTTTAGAAATTCTGATATAAAGACGTTCTGGATACATAGTCTTTCTTAGATGTGAACTATATGTCTACTTGGTCGTTCTGATATCTTGGTCTTCTGATACTAAGCCGACAATACTAGGTCAATGTGATAAAACATGTGTTGGTTAGATTTGAGTTGATTTTTTATTAGGTTAGGGTTTTCTTGTGTCATGTCACCGGAAATAGCCTAGCCTAGATGATGCATGATGTGTGTAAGCTTAATTATTAATAATTGACAATTTATTATATTGGCCAGCCATTATAAATAATGATCAATTTATTAATTGACCTTAATTTGGGACTAGATGGCGCTGTGTAAATTGTAAAAAAATATTTATTGATGGTGTTAAAGCACTGAAACCACATTCAGGAGCATATTATATTATTTATTACATTGATAGTAACATATACATACTTATAATACATAGACCAGACCAAGACAAACACACATGTTCATGTACACAAATGCTTGTCTTGTGCAGGGATTGAATCAGGAACCAACATCAAAGTAGTCTTTGCTAGCTATTCAACCACTGGGATTGTTGTATGACAAATTTTAGGCCTCGGTTCAGTGATTTGATTCACTCCAGCCTAACTAAGTAACCAAGATCAAGATCGTTCATAGCTAGATGTCAAAAATACCAGTAAAATAGGTAGATGTCAAAAATAACCCGACAATTTAAATTTTGAAATCATTTATTAATCCTTTTATTTTTTCACAATATCAGTTTCTTTGACATGTTTCATAATATATTGACATGCTACAATAAATTATTATAATTATAGACATAACAAAATGAATTGGACAATTTAATTTATATTTCATTTTTATTCCTATTTTTGACATTGCTATTTTATTTGACATATTACTTATTGAATTGACACTATTTTATTGTAATTTTGATAATAATTTTTGACATGTTAAATAATTAATTCTTACTTACTAATAATAATGTTTTATATGGATACTCAAATCTGAAATAAATGAATATTTAATTTAATTTAATTTATAGCGATTTATTCTTTGTTTTATTTTCTAATTTGTAATTAATAGTTTCGATCGTTTTTTGAAAATACGACATATCTAACATGTATCACTACGGCTTCCACGAGACAGGCTCGACCTAGTGTGGAGACCACTGGCCTATAAATATTTTCTTTATTTTAAGTTATAAGATTAAATAAGTGTAAAATGTAACGGAAATTGTAATAAAATTATTTCTATTTCTCTTAGAAATAGAAATAATTTTATTCACTTTACTAAATTAATATTACTTCACTTTAATGGGTAATAAAATTATTTCTATTTCTAAGAGCCAAGCCAGCCTAAGACCAATCTACAGCCATCATGTTATCAAAAAAAACTCTAATGGAAGTGGGCAGCCCCCAGGGTAAAACTATAGCTGCCTTTGAACTCACAACAAATTTAATATGAATAAATTAGTAGGAGTGGGAAGCTTTTGGTAGGTAGTTTCGTAGGTAGATGGTATGGCCATATCATGAGACGGGACAAAGGCCATGTAGTGAAAATCGCATTAAGCTTGCCAGAACAAAAGAGATGTAGAGGCCGCCCGCCATCGACAGGAACAGGAACGGAAGAAGAAGAGTGGGAAGGTTTTGGTATTCAAATACCAAAAGCTTCCCACTCCTACTAATTACCTACTAAATACCAGAGTGTCTCCTGTGTAGCCAGGATTAACAGCGGCGACCAACAAACAAAATGAACAATGAAGTCCACTGCAGTCCCGGGGGCAAGACTATGGCTGCCTTGGAACAACAAATTGAATCAGAAAAAAATAGTACGAGTAAGAAGCTTTCAGTATTTGACTTCCATGCTTAACAATGCGGCAAATAAGGCATTAAAAGCCTGAACAGATGGCTAGTCAACCAATAAGTGACAAGATTAGATGCTGGAATATTATTGAATGAATGACAAAGGAGACAGGAATAGAATTGTCTGGAGGGGGACTTTGCCAACTGGCAAACAGACCTACTAAAAATAATATGTGTAGAGATGTAAAATGTTTGTTTTCTGAAAGGTATTTTTTTTTATTTGTCTAAGGGTGCAGACATGTATATGAGGTACGTATACATGTGGCCACCCTAGTCAAATTGGCACTTCCAAAATTTCGGTCTTAAAAAAAAGGAATTGCATCTTTCTAAAATTGAATGATCTTTCGTATCTTATTATAGGTCCTAGTTGTACTAAATAAGCAGCTTCGTAATGTTTTTTTTTTATTTGACTAGGGTGACAAACATGTGCACGACTTGCTTGATGGTAAGAAATTATCACAGCCTATGGACGCTTGTGTCACTAGAGGCATTACTCAAGTGTTTCAGACTCTTTAAAAACCCCTTTATGGCTTTCTTGAAGTACCCCATACTGTATTCTCCTGGGAAAAAATTGCCAGGGAGTGCTTTGACACAACTTAAGAGTTAAGCCCTTCTCCCAATACAATATGCACAGGCGACTCAAGTATCCTGCAAGTATTGGAGACTAGTCACCACCAAATATCTCACATACATTTGAATGCAGACTCGCACACTACGCTACTGGTATCCTACGCGTCCGCGACTGGTATCGCGCGTCCGACAACATGGCGGTGGACCAAGAAATAAATGTTAAATTTGTACAAGAAGCTGAAAAATACCTTCACAAAAATTTTTTCACATGAATTCTGGTAATTTGTAGTTGAAAATTTTATAACTACAAATTACCAGAATTCATGTGAAAAAATAAAAATAAATAAATCAAAAGTAAACTTCTCTAAATATTGTATTTTGTTGATGTATAGCAGGCTTTAATAATGCATCAAGAGGCAGATAGGACCCTTCAGACATTCAGTAGAAAGATAAAAATCTATTAACATCATGTTGTAGTTTTAGTGCTGCTACAAAAAGCCTACAATTTATGTTGTTTCTACTCTTATATGACGTCGTCTGTTTCTATAAAACAGAAAAGCCGCAAGTGCTTCTTCCTCACTGGAATCTCTTGACATTACGTCCATCCACAAAAAACGAGTTAGTACATTTTTTTTTTTTTTTAATTCTACGTCGGGTGGCAGACAAGCATACGGCCCGCCTGACGTGAAGCGGTTACCGTAGCCATATTAACGCTTGCAACATAAAATATTGCTCGCGCGCCGCCACCCCCGCTGCCAACGCAGCATCTCCTTCCTTTCTTTTTGGTGACCTCACTCACTCGCAGGAACACAACAACCCTCAAGGCAATTGCTATTTGGCTGCGGTATTCTGTGAGGTGGAGGTACATTCCCCAGTCGGGTAGCTTACAATTACGCTCCCTACCTCTCTTTTCGCCAGAGCTTCGTTTGTCAGTCAGCAGGGTGCACCGCGTGCAGGTGAAGTTGGCTTCATTGCTTCGTTCATTGCTTTGGTGCAAATTGTAATATTAGTATGCTGTTAGTTTTAATTATAATAAATATTTTGGCAGATAATAGTAAATTTAAGAGTAATTTGACGAGCTGGGTGGTCCAATGGCTAGAAGTGACTACTTTGACTCCGAGGTCGTGGGTTCGATCCCAGAATAAGACAAACATTTGTATGCATGTCTGTTTGTCTTCCTCTAGGTTTTTTTCTATGTATTATATGTATGGATTTACAAAACAAAAATGTATTTAAGTAGAATATCAGTTAACTAGTACCCATAGTACAAGCTTTGCTTAGTTTGGGACTAGATGGCGCTATGTAAATTGTCCAGAAATATATATATGTTACTATTGTCATTTGCAACAATTATTGTTGATTTAATAAGAATCTGTTGAATGGAATAATTCTATCGTAGAAAAACTATATTAGCAAGTAGGTACTGCAGTTCATTGACACCAGCGTAAGAGAGTAAGTAAACAAGTGTAAAGCTGTGAGAATTGCTCGCGAGAAAGGGATGCAAGATCAGCCATATCGACTCACTGCGATTTCAAACAGCGATGGGAAGTCCTGCTGTTGCTCGCCGTCCGCCAAACCAGCCAGAAGACCCAGCTCCGCGCTAAGATCTGCTAACTCAGCCCCGATTCGATCCACCCTATCGGCATCCCCCAGTTCGTCCTTCAAGATGTCCCCGATCTCGTCAGACACGGCAGCCACTGCAGAAGCCACCTCGTCCGAAGGCACACCCTCCTTGTCCAGCCCTTCGCCACCGCCGGCGAACAACTCCGAGTCATCCGTAGCCCTGCCACTGAGACCCGCACATTTCTCCATCGAAAACATCATTTGAAAACCGAATAACACAACGGATTCAACAAACGAAACATCTAAAGTCAATATTAATCGTATCTAATCACTCGAACAGGGCAAATTCGGATGCTATTTCATGAGCAACCATTTTTTCATCGGCACCTGAATGTCCCGAACTTTTTGACAATACCAATATGGCGACGGTATTTTTAGGACTTTTCTGACTAGTTGCAAGCGGATAACGTAACAAAATATTTTATGGCAACATTGGTATAATCCAATCTAGCAAAACTACATAGAGTCACAAGAACCTTCTGATACTTAGGTAGCTTCTGTGTTTATTAGGATTATCACAGGTATTTTAAGCAAACAAAAAAAAGCTTGCTAAGATTTTATTATTTTTGCTTTGAATGTTACATTTATTCATTAGTTCGTGACTAAACAATAATGTTATTTCCACATTACAATATTTCCCGATATACTCTGAAACTAATAAATACCTTATCTATCATAGATAAAGGGTTTCTTTATCTTAGAAGAATTATTTGTTATTTTATTTATGACTTTTCGTGACATTAGCGCCTATATAAGGCTACATATGAAAAATAATGAACAACTAATTAAACAAGATGAAAAGACATGAGATAATTCGGAAAATTATTTGTGTTCCTACAGCCTGTTATCTAGGACCGGAATGTGCAGTATATTTTTTTTTTTACATTTCTGACACTGACACATTGACGTTGTATTTGACATGTCGCGATTCTGCGCGTTTTAGGTTAGGTTGCCCAATAAAAATAGAATTAATTTTTATAAAAATCCCTGTACATGTGTGTGCTGCAGGTAAAATGCCGCAGTGCGTTAGGTACTTGATAAATCAAATATGTTATTTTGAAATTTTTAACACGATTGTATAATTTTGTTAAGCTCTCTAGACGTTACACAGTACTGTTATTATGTTAGGAGTCAATCGGTGAAGAATAATTATCTTTTTGTGTCTATATTTAGTGCTATACCCAGGCCGGTAACTTCTAATGACTGGATAGTTATCTAATTAGTACAATTAAGATAGTAATAACAAATCATGGCTGTGCAAAATAAGGTTTTGTATGCTTTCCGTGGGTGGATAGCATTCATCGCCTTCATGGATTTGGGTACTGCAGGCCGGTCTTACATTGAAAGGAGATCGTTTTTAAGTAATAATGCTGAAGAAAATTTAGATGGTAAGTGTAAAAATCACTTTAAGTCGTGTTGCCATACGTCCCTACGTCCCTGTTTTGGAAGAACATCGCGCTTTTTTAGGCCAAAGTGTATTGTCCCGCTTTTGGCGGTGAAGGCCAAAAATTATATTTTGGTAAACTTAAATTAATGGACGGAATACTAGAATTTTAATCTTTGGAAGAATATAATAAAAAATTGTTTATATTTTTTATGTTCCATTTTATAGTATTTAAATATCTTTGATCCTTGATTATGTACACTCAGGACAAAATGTTAATATAACTAGTGGAAAAGAGGAACAAATCGATACCTCCAATGAACACTATGCCAACTCAAAACATACACATCCAGATACACACCGCTAATATGAGTTATACATTTACTTGGCGGTTTGTATTTGTCGATTTTGTTGTGTCTGTGTGTCTTATATAAATAAAATTCGGGTAGCATAATGTTACTGAAGTAATGAATCGATTTAGATAAAAAAAGAAAATTATCAAAATTTTAATTGGTGTAGTGTTCCTTGGAGGTATCGAAATGGTTGTGTGAGTGAGATGTCACTATCGGTCTCACTGTATAGGAAGAGGTATGTGTTAAATTTGTGTAGAAGCTTTTTAATTTTTTTGATGAAATTAATTTATATGGCAGAACAACATTTGCAGGGTCAGCTAGTCGTCATCAGCCCTTATGCATCCCACTGCTGCCTCCTCTCAATCGAAGGGGTTCAGAGCATACTCCACCACTCTGTTCAACTACGTGTTGGTCACCAGTGTTTTCAAGCCGCCTAAAAGCACTAGCTTAGCTTTTGGTTTAATGTCTGTTGTCTAATGACAACAGCCCCGATCGACAGCATAACATGCCCTCCGAATGCTAATGCAAAAGCAGTACGTATACCAGCCATTTCATTTAATTATTGATGTATGTAATGTAGATAAATCCACTCATATAATGAAGACCAATTTTTATTATTGGTAGTTCATTTTTATGGGGAGCTAATGGCAGATTGAACATACTTGGTAATAAATATTGGAAGATAAGAAAATTCTAAAAAACATGAATTCAACAGAGGTATCTGTGGATTCAATTTTTATTATTGGTAGTTAATTTTTATGGGGAGCTAATGTCAGATTGAACATACTTGATAATAAATATTGGAAGAAAATTCTAAAAAAACATGAATTCAACAGAGGTATCTCTGGATTTATAACCCTTAAGCTATGTAACTCTGTTTTAATTTCATGATCACATCAAACTCTGTTCTTCGGAGGAGTCGAAATATAGATTATTTACCTTGATGTGTCAGGATTTTGAAACCAATGCTTATGTAAAGTTAAAATAATGAACAGACTAAAAGATTCCTTTCTTGTTTCTTCAGGTGACTTCACAATATCCCGAATGCTCGGCATGTATTCAGTACTGAAAGCTCTGGCACTTATTCATTGTACGCTGTACATACACTATCGACCGTAAGTAATTATACAGTAGAAACTTGATTATCTGGCCCTCAGATATACTACGGACCTAAAACTGCCTTGGCGCAGTGATCCCTTATTAACTAAAGCAATAACAAAAGCCCAAGCTTTTGTTTTAGTTAACTTAGTTAGCAATTGTTACTCCACTCTGAGTGCGTGTCAACATCTACATATTTAAGAATGTTAACATGATTAAGGCTGCCGTATTTTAAGAAAATATGTGTGTTGGGAAATTCGCTTAATAATTACGTAATAAACATTGATTATTGTTGATATGTAATTGTTGTATTTAATAAACTTTTAAAAATAAACCCAATTTTCTTCATACACTCAATTATCTAGATTTTCGATTATCCGATTGCCTACTGACAACAATTAATCCGGTTAATCGAGTTTCTACTGTACTTTCAGACTTGTTTGTGAAGTTCTTTTACATATCATGTGGTTGTGGATTGTCTTCTTATAAATTATATTTAGAGTCTGTGCAATGCATGAGTGATAGCTCTTGTATTGCGAGCGTCATTAGGCTACGATGACTGCTTACCATCATGTAGGTCTTGTTGTATAATAAAAAATAATTATGGGGGGGGGGGACATACTAGCAATGGCCACTTTGACTCCGAGGTCGCGGGTGCGATCCCTGCACAAGACATATATTTGTGTCCATGGAAATGTCTGTTTGTCTTGGTACTGAGTGTTTTCTATGTGTTATTATGTATTTACAGAAAAAAAATGTATTTAGTTAGGTACATATTATATCAGTAATCTAGTACCCGTAGTACAAGCTTTGCTTAGTTTGGGACTAGTTGGGCAGTGTGAAATTTGTCCAGAAATATTTATATATTTATATTCGCAATGGCGAGGGTATGTTGTTCCAACATTTCGTGGCTTGATATCCAAAGCGGCGATTCTATGAGCGAGCATATCCGGCTAGCAAAAACATGTTGGTAAGGAGAAAGAGCAATTGTACTCTTGTTCGTTTAGTTCTTCAGTAAATCAAATAGAAAAAAATAAAGCAATCTTCTGCTGACATGTTTATTTATTTATTTGTAATCAACAGCCTACAAAAATACATTATTAATATATTATATAATCTACAAACTTAGGCCAGAACAAAATTACATTATGTATGCCACTTGTACTTAGTATTCTATATTACTAATACATATTAATAGGGAACAATAAACGTACCTTCACAATAGTATTGTCGCGGTCCTGTCTCGAACGATCTAGAAAGGAACCTTCTAGAATAGTCGCCGCATACTTCGCTGCAAGCAATAATGACCCGTATGTCTACTGACATAAGGTTCATAACACTATGACATGAAAATGTTCAAAACACGTTCCGAAGGGAAGTACATACATGTATATACGAGAACATTCGAGAACCCTTGCCGGCGAATATAAATAGCGACCGCCGCGGCGCACAGAGGAGTTCAGTTTGGACTTGGGAAGAGTAAACTTCGAGCGAATCTACCTGCGAGACAAGTGATAACCTACGACCTCAGCGATACTATTGGACTTCGTTTTGACCTGCGATTTGGAAACTTCGTGTGGACTTCGTCTTGTGAAGACCTGCAGACCAGACCCTGCGTGAATAAATCCTTGGAAGTTGTCATTGGCGTTTTACATCCAAATCCAGAACCCTAGCTCGTAACATTTGGTGTCAGAATTGGGGATTTGGAGATGCCACTGACTCCGAGGCGAGGACAAGCCAAGATGGTGCGAGGTCGCATCTACTAGTGTTGTCACCGAGGCATACTGGGCTCAATGGGACGGTTTTATTCTGCAGAACGGAATACTTTACCGTGAATGGGAGAAGCCTAACGGCAGAGAGTTCTATCTTCAGATAGTTGTCCCAAGAGATGGGGTACAGGATGTCCTTCGTGAAGTGCATGATGGCGTGTGGGGTGGACGCTTGGGCGTGGGACGGACGTTGGCAAAGATTCGAGAAGGGTTTTACTGGCTTCATTGTCGTGAAGGATTGGTGCCGCAGGTGCGCTGCTTGCGCTGCGGTAGGGGGTCCATCATTTAGAAGCCAAGGAAACCTGCAACTTTGTAACGTTGGTGCACCATGGGAACGCGTTGCGGTTGATGTGGCTGGGCCATTCCCTGTGGCGGAGTCGGAGGATGGGTGATTCATGATGGTTGCGGATTGCTTCTCTGAGCGGCCAGAGGTATTCGCCATGCTTGGTCAAGAGGCCGCAACTGTTGCGTTCGGGTTGTTCGGGAAAGTGGTTTGCTGATTTGGTGTGCCTTCGGAGGTGCACTCCAACCAGGGTGAGAGCTTTGAGTAGCAGATATTTCAGGAGCTCTGCAAAATATTGGGTGTGCATGGAACTGGGACCGCCCCATATCATCCTCAGTCTAACGGCATGGTGGGGAGATTTGGTCAGGCACTCGAGGGACGTTTGGCGGGACTCGTTGGCGGCCACCGGAGAGACTGGGACGGGTGCATGCCGCCGTTTCTCCTGGCCTGCCGAGCGGCGGAGCGTGGCGGCGCGGGGGCAGCCTCAGCACGTGTCAGCTTTGGGCGAGAGCTGGGAGTGCCAGTGGATCTGCTGACCGGGGACCTCCTGACAAACCACGTACTCTACCCTCCTGACGAAACACGTACTATTACATTTCCGAGTTACGTGAGAAAATGAGAGAAATTCATGCCATAGTTCGGGAAAATGGGTTGCAGTCGAGTGAAAAGATGAAAACTAGGTACGACCGTCGAGCAAATACAAACGGCTTCGAAGAAGGAGCACTAGTCTGGCTGCACAACGTAACTCGACGAAAAGGAAAATCTCCGAAATTACAAACGAGATGGGAAGGGCCGTACAAAGTGGTCACTCGATTGAATGACGTGACATATCGAATTCAACGGCAGCCGAGAGGTGCACAAAAAGTGGTTCACATTGACCGCTTAGCTTCTTATCACGGCAGTAATGAAGATGCTCGGGACGAGCATCTCTAAGAGGGGAGCAGTGTCGCGGTCCTGTCTCGAACGATCTAGAAAGGAACCTTCTAGAATAGTCGCCGCATACTTCGCTGCAAGCAATAATGACCCGTATGTCTAGTGCCATAAGGTTCATAACACTATGACATGAAAATGTTCAAAACACGTTCCGAAGGGAAGTACATACATGTATATGTCGTGGTCCGATCGTTTAATTGGGCCGATCGCGATAAGCCTGGCCAGATCGACGTGAGCCGCCATATTTTGATTTGACCAATTATTTCATGATGTGCCCAATGTAAAGTTGGGCAGATCGACGAGAGCAGACTATTTGTCGATTTTCCCATTCAGTTACTTGGCCGCATCGAGACAAGGCTGGGCATATCATGATATGCCTGGGCGCATCGTGATGTAGTTCCACTTTCTGACGCTTTGGCTTCGTTCATGTGACTGTGTCAGCTGTGTGTTTGTTTACGTCTAGAAAAAATGGCGGCGTTACAAGAAACTGAAAATATTGCTAATACACTGAAAATATTGCATATATATAGGGTGATAATAGTGAGTTGGTGGACGAAAAAAGTGCTTTCCGATTGCATTTCGATCAAAAGCTGCTTGATTTTTATGAGAGTCACGCAAATTCCTCGCATAATGTGAAAAAACCTTGGACCTCTGCTCGGATTTCACAGGTTAGTTTTTGTTAATAATCAAATTATTACACGTAACATGACGTAACCTAAATGTCTTGTGCTAATATATCTTTTTGTTATATCGGAGGTCAGCAATTCATATCAATTTTTTTTATTTTTTTTAGGTTATCGAGCTTATAAAGAAAAGTAGGGTGTCCATGCAACGGTATTCCTCAGACTATTACTGGAGCTCCAAATATAATTTCCTTCCGTTTGGCAAAATATTTTTCGTCAAATTTTACTTCCCAAAAAACTTATCGCGCTATTTCATTTCCCAAAAGAATCTTTAGCAAACTTATATTTCGCATTTTAATCACTTGGTCAAATATTCATTTGGCAACTTTTTACTTGCTCAAGTTTTATTAAGTCAAATATACATTAAGCAAATACTTTATTTTGTAAAAAAATATATTCCAAAAATAAGTTCGTGCAAACAGCCTAGTTCTAACAAACATTTCACTTGCTTGCTTTGTATCTGTTGCGTACTTTTTTGCACAACAGGGTTGTGCAAAAACTTGCCTAAAACAAAATGTGTCATTAATAATTCATTATAAATAAATAAATAAAATAATTTAGGCTTGATTAGAACTGCAAGAAAAGTGGGTTAGGTTAGGTTAGAACTGTGACCCCAACAGAGCGCGAGCCGAGCGAGCCTAGCGAGCGTGCCGCGGCAGCGGCCGGCGAAGCGCCGGAATTGATTTGTTTAATAACAATTTAATTATTATAGAAGTTCTTACCTGTAAATTATGTAATTATGCAGTTCAATTTTTAATGCAGTGTATTTGCAATATTTTGGGAAGAGCATGTTATGCCGAACCACATTTGACTACATAATACTTGGTAAAATGAAACATTGCTATGTAATTATTTTTAAATAAAAGTCATTAAAAATAATAAAACTCTTTTCATTTCCAAATTGTTAGTCATCCTACCTACTCTAACCGAACATAGCTGAGTAAATCTTTATTAACTTTTTAAACGTCTTTTTATCGAGTGAAATACTTAAACTTGATTTTATTTGCTTGTAAGTATGATGGACACCCTACAAACTCGATTTGGCCAAGTATGGACGGGCAAATCGTCAAACGTTATGCTTTGAACGATATGGCGGTGATTAGGCAGCCAAATCAAAATATGGCGGCACATGTCGATCTGCCCAGGCTTATCGCGATCGGCCCAATTAAACGATCAGCCCACGACATATATACGAGAACATTCGAGAACCCTTGCCGGCGAATATAAATAGCGACCGCCGCGGCGCACAGAGGAGTTCAGTTTGGACTTGGGAAGAGTAAACTTCGAGCGAATCTACCTGCGAGACAAGTGATAACCTACGACCTCAGCGATACTATTGGACTTCGTTTTGACCTGCGATTTGGAAACTTCGTGTGGACTTCGTCTTGTGAAGACCTGCAGACCAGACCCTGCGTGAATAAATCCTTGGAAGTTGTCATTGGCGTTTTACATCCAAATCCAGAACCCTAGCTCGTAACAGTATTGTTTCACAATATTTACAGATATATGCACTCACATTACTCACATAGTACATTAAAACACTGTATTTAGTTAATGCAATTAAATAACTTTCAATATTATACAGTAATAATAATAGCGTACAGAATATATTAGGTTTTACAATTAATGCACAGTATTGTAAGTTAGGTGTAGGGTACATACATTTTTAAACAGCAAGTTAAGGGGCAATCTTATTTTTGTACCTGTTTAGTGCATATGTCGAAGTTAACAAAGATAAAAATATTTAATGAGTTACTAACTGATAAACTGTATGCAACATTTCAGTGTGGTGTCCATGGGATACTGGTCGTTGGCACTCACCATCACCATGTACTTCACGGAGGCCTTCTATTTCCACTCCACGGATCTCAACTTCTACGTGGTGTTTCCGTGCATCTTAAATAGTAAGTATTATAAGGCTACCTTCACATGCAGCTACCATATTTTTTATGGTTCCCTAGTAAACAAGGAATCGGTTTCGCCATGTCCGTCTGTCTGTGGTATTCTGTGAGGTGGAGGTATTTCACTCATCAGACAGCTTATTAATATGATTGGCAAGCGCAAACAAGCTTAAAACCCGCCTGATGTAAAGCTGTCATCGTAGCATATAGACGCTTGTGGCACAGCATAGTAATACAACCAGTAGTTTAACTTCATACTAGCGCCCAAATCGGCGCACACACACAGGCAAGCGTCATTTACACGACCGCTCAGGAAGTTTTGGTGCGCCGCGCACCGTGCACACGTGCGCCGATTTGGGCGCTAGTATGAAGTTAAACTACTGGTTGTATTACTATGCTGTGCTTGTGGCATCACTTACGTGTTGCCGACCCTGCAAAAACCCCTTAACACCTTTCATGAAAAATCATACTTTGCCGTACTTCTCTATGGCCATAGCCTCGTTTGTCAATCAGCAGGGTGCGTCACGCGCAGATGATGTTGACTTTGATATAAAAATGATCGCTCCGTATCAGAAGGTCAAATAATCAAAATGACCATGATGCATTAACGTCATGAAACTAAAACGACTAAAACGTACTAAATGAAGCCAGTCACTTTTATAATAAGGAAAACATTGGAGTAATTTATAAAATGCATTTGAATGTAGAATAACGCATAGCCAAGTACTTTTGTCTAACATGACGTTTTTCATTTGAGACATTCTCCTAGTATGACTATTTTATATTTCAGACGTTTTACTAGTAGGACATTTTACTTTCACGACGTTAATGCATCATGGTCATTTTGCTTATTTGATTTTCTGATACGTAGCAAAAATGATGAACTACTTACATCCAATAAAAAAGCAATTCAATCAAGTCTGTCATGTCATCTTCAAAAAGAGAATTGAAGAACACCCTAATGCACTTGCAAAGGATCTACGTAGACTTAGACGAAAAAATCCACAGGATCTACTGCTGTAGAGAGTCTGTGATTTAATGAAGTGGACGTGTCAGTGGACATGTACCACTCAAGCTCAATATTCCATACTGACCTATTGCTGAATATCAACAGGAGGATAGATTGCAATAATAATTATATATATAAAAAAAAAAGTCTGACATGGTTGACTGGAAGAGATCCCATTTGGGATAAGTCCGCCATTGTACATAACTATTTTATTGCCATATTTTTTTTTTTACAATAAACAAAAGCTTGAAAAAACTCTTATAACATACATTTTTTTTCAGTTATAACGTTATTAGGGTTAATATACCTACCACGGAAGTTGAAACTCTTTGGGAGTGTCCCAGGTATATCAGGCATGGATAGAGATGTCGAAGACGAGAACACACAGATACTGCGGCAAATGGGCAACTTCCGGCGACGGAAACCAGGGCATATAAAAAACAAACACGTGTGATCTACGCTGCAAGGGTTAGTGGGAATATTCTAGAAGATTCGTGGAGTTCATACCTTATTTTCAGGTTCGACTTATTTTTGATGGCAGACTTAGGGCTGAAACACATAACCACGTTGCGGCACTGCACCGTAAAAATTAATTAAATAAATATTTCTGGACAATTTACACAGCGCCATCTAGTTCCGAATTAAGCGCATAGCTTGTATTATGGATACTAGACAACTGATAAATGTACTTAATTTTTTTTTTTTATGTAAATACATACTTATAATACAAAGAAACACCCAGACCAAGACAAACAGACATGTTCATGCACACAAATGTTTGTCTTGTGCGGGAATCGAACCTGCGATCTCGGAGTCAAAGCGGCCATTGCTAACCATTCGACCACCAAGCTCGTCAAATAGGCTTGTATCCCTTTTTTTTTCGATTTGTTATTTAAAGACGTCACAATAATATAAGTATGGGTGAAATAATTACTTCGATTGCATAAAAACTTCTCGAGATATGATAACTTGAAGATCACAATTTTGGACTATCCCGCTTTTGGACTAAAACGCTCCATACAAAAGGCCACCACGTTATGACGTCACACCGTGCTATTTTATATGCATTAAATCAGAAATTTGTACGACAGCTATGTTAAATATTGCGTTTATGTAGCCAGTGCCGTAACAAAAGTTATAGTATTTTTTATTGTTTCTACAATGGTAATATTTATTTTTTATAATTTCATACCTTTAAAATGGACTTTCCCACCAAACTTTGACCGCACATAAAACACGTCGGACATAAGTTATTAAAATTTTAAGATCGCAGATCGTTCTAGTTTTATGTATTTTACGTTACTGATAGAGAGTTTTTATAATTTTGTAACATGGGCAACAAGCCTATTGGCAGTGCCACCCGCGCCGCTAAATAGAATTTTTCGGCGTGCACCTCGCCGTATACAAAAAGTAATAAAACGTAAACGTTTAATCAAACTTTATCGTTAACAAAGTGTAACAGTGTGGTTTAGTATTGTAATTACTTAATAGGTTGATGACGCCACACTGTGACTCACGCAGTAGAATATAAGATGCAAAAATTCGTCATCAACACAAACCTTCCTGGTAGCTCAGTTGTAAGAGCGCTCGACCGGTCATCGAGAGGTCGTGGGTTCAAATCCCACCTAGGGGGGCAGGTGAATTATTCCATTTTACAAAATATTTATAATATTCATGCAAGTCGGCCAAGACAACTATTTAAATAATAAAGTGAAGTAAGTGTAAACCAACATTAAAAAATCACAAGAAAATGGTTGCCCTACATACGGCAGTAGAACGCTTTGTTTCGTGGCACCGCAACGCAACGCTCGGTGACGCGTTGCGTTGCGGCGCGGCGCCACAACCTGGTTATGTGTTTCGGCCCTTATAATCTAGTTTTGTTTGGGCAATTCAATCGTTAAGATTTAAAAGCTTTACAGCTTTTATACAGTCTGTTCCGGGATAAAGTAGAGGGGTGAAAATAGATCAAAAAGTCATACATATAGAGTCCTTAGTGAAAAATAAAAATCTCAATTCATGACAAAAAAAAAATACCAATTCAGGGTTACCTTTATCCCGGAACACACTGTATTTGACGTTATCAATAATAAATATTGACCAGCCACTGCTATCCGCGTTGCTGACGCAGCACCTCACGTCTGGTCACCTTACACACAACAATCATCCAGGACGTTCTCATTTGGTTGTGCGTGAAAGGTGCCCTACTAGTCTTTCACGAGAACCTCGTTTGCCAGTAGCCCGAGTGCGACATGTGCAGATGAGGTTGACTTTGATTCTAAAGCTGGTGAGCCACTTACACCAACGTTTAATTCCCCAATTTCAAATATCTATTGTAAAAATGTATATTCATTAGTTGCCCAAAACAAAAATACCCATATTCTCAGGAAATTTTGGTAAGTGGACGATTATTATTAAAAATTAAGATTGGTCCAAGTTGTAGAGACAAAAATTTCGCTTTTTATTTCTGGTTGCTACCGGCAGCTACTACGGAACGAAACGAAGCACCTTTCTTTGTGGTTAAGTACAGGTCCGATTACAGTACGAGTTATTCAGATTTTCATAGTGTCGTCTCGCTAATATTAGTGAGGTGTAAACGAGACGACACTAATAGTCTGAATACCTTGTAGTATAATAGGCCCTTAGGTAAAGTTTGTCGGCTGTGTGGTGTGCCCTTATCTAGCTTCGGGGGATGTTAAGGTATTTTCATAGAGCAATAATCTTAATTCCTAATATTGGAGACTTGATTACAATTGCCTCGATTACGACACCAAAGCTAAACTCAGCGCGATGGCGTTTTTTGTATTGATCCACCCACCCAGTGCTTAACAAAGCGACTGTTCTGCCTACTCCCTATAGTGGACAGAATGGTGTTGGGGCTGGCGCGCAGCCTGGCAAGTGCAGATGCGCTCCTCTTGCGGAGTACTGTATCAAAGTTTTCAACACGTGCGTCTATAAACATACTGGATAGACTGCAGCAGCGCCTCAGCCCCATCATCGCCCTGATTGTATGGCTGTATTGGATGCGCAGAGCTATATAGTAACAATATAGTACCTAAACATAAATTATCATGGATTCCTATCTCACCGCCTGAACGTAGCGCACCTTTTGTAAACATAGAAGTTTTTATTAATGTAAGTATAAGTACATACAAGGTTTTAGTTCTAAGTTGTGAGAGTGTAAGGTAAACTTAACTTCCTAACTTGTTACTGTACGACTTCCTTTGGGGTCGATATTGGCTCACCTAAATTTATTTACCCGAAATTGTTCTTCCTACCGATTCGTTATCCAAATGATTATTCTTCCAAAAATTTTTCTTCGTAAAATTTTCACTCATATTCAGAAAGAAAAGAATGAATTGTAAAGTGATCTATATTCATGTGATTTCTCACATGAATACGCCCTAAAGTCGCTTCTGCCCCCTTACCACCAACTCTTATTGCGATTCAAGAACTGAATAAAATGCTTATTCATACCATACCAATGAATTAGCGACTCTATTCAATTTGAAATAGAGTCGTTTATTCATTGGTATGAATAAGCAATCTATTCAGTTATTGAATCGCAATAAGAGTTGGTGGTAAGGGGGCTGGTAGCTGTGTTTATGTCAACCAAACCCGCTCGTCGCTTCGCTCCTCGCTAACCAAAGCGTTTTTATAAACGACACTGTTGATCATAAAAACAAATCTAAATGAAAAAGATCTGACTGAATAATACTGTAAAAGACCGTTATGTTGAGAAAATATAGAAATACAAATAATAGTATAATAGATGTTTATTGCTACTGACATTATGAAGTTGAACGATTCGGAATTAAGAATATTAGAAACAGAGCAGTTAGGAATTGTGATTGTTAGGATGAAAAATGTTAGGAAGAACATTTTCGGAGTTCCAATTATCGGAGTTGAAAATTTATAATGCAGTGTTTCTTAACCTGTTGTCCGCGGATCACCGTGGGTACGCGAGCATGTGTATGGGGTTCCACCGTTTATCTAAGAACAGTTGAATTAATAAATATACCAGCAAGACTCCCAAAAAGCAGCATCAACCTTCACATTAATACAGTATTTAAAATTATTATAAAAATGTAATTAGTTTTCCGTACTAAAATAAATTGTCCTAAATTAAATAAATTTATTGAGATCCTAAATTGTTTAAATAAATTTAGTGAGGTAATAAATTTATTATAGGGGTCCTTGAAATTGTGTTTGATTTTCTAGCGATTCTAGCGTAACGTCCGCGTACCGAAAAATGTGAGGAAACACTGTGTTAATATTATAATTAAGGAGACGGCAGAAGCCAATATCTTATTATTATTAAGAAGTTATTTGAAAATAATGATTCTAGTCTTAATTTTCTCTATAATCTATGTATTGAAATTTACTAAATTAATTTGCTCATAATCCAGTCGTGTGAACTATTGGGAAAAATCCGAATAGTAGTGTGTGTATTACTGAGACTAAATAATATTATTCTAGGCTATACTGTTAAGCTCTAAATTATATTTTCCCACGATACCAGAGATCTGAACTATTAGGATTATAGTCTCAGTAGTACGATTATGACAAAACAATTTCCAAATAATTAAAAGACATTACAATAAAATTAAAATTATAAATATAAATAGAATATTTATCACGACTTTAGGGTTCTTGTGTATAGTATTTATTGGCCTTCCAAGTTGGAACAGGAAAGCAAATAATACACCTCCGTCCGAACGACGTCCTCTTTTAACTAATTTATTCACGGATCTTTGCTTGAGTCAAAAACGTTTGTTTTTCGATTCGAGATCGGGAAGACGCCCTGCATGATAACATTGAAAAAAATGTCTAGCACCGGAAATCGTTGATTCATCAAATTCTATAAAATATTCTTAATATTTTTGTCATAATTACCCTAATGCTAGTGTATAATTTTTAGATGAACACAAAATGACTTCATGCTTGACTCTTGACAAACTTGTAGCAAGTAAAATAAATCAGACTCGAGGTCTCGCCCATATACCGGTTTCACACTCAACACCAATGTAACAGTAACCAACTCCGTACTTACAGCTCCGGAAACATTTTTTTTTCGAATCGGGGCAGAGTTGACAATGGCGGTTACATCTCTTCTCTCATCCACTTACAATACATTACATGTTACATTTAAAAATGAAAATTGATAAGAAACAAGGTTTTCTGGATGTTAATATCTCACTAATTTATGCCGCGTAGGATTTACTAATTTATACTCACTAATTTATACCAGCGTTGCTAGATTAAGCGGGATTTAAATATTGGATAAAAAGCGGGACATATAATAAAAGTTCCGTAGAGTTTTTAATAGAATGAATGGATATGTGGCTTGGGACGATCATATACAATGAAAAGATCAAAATCATTTTCAATTCTATAAAATGTGTAGCAAATAAAACTCATTCTTTGCTTATGTTTCTGCAAAGATTCAAATTCTGGTGGTCGTCAATTAATTTAATCTTTGGCGTCCACCGCCAAAAGCGGGAAACATAGTCCCCCTCGAGGGACTATGTTTCCCGCTTTTGGCCCACTACGCTTTAAACTTAAAAAGCGGGTCGTCTGACCTTCCCCTGATCTGGATGCTAGGTAATTCTAAATCGTGGTAAATATTATATTTATATACTCGTATAAAAAGAATGTATGTAATAATGTGCGAATGGTTTTTTATTAATAAGTATAATTATAATAAGCTCAAACGACGTGCTTTCCGTAGTGACTTGCAATATAAATTATTCTGTAAGAATTAGTATAAGGATGACTGAAGGAAACTAAACATAAACATACCCAAGATAAATTTAAAACTAAAAAAACCTCATATAGAGTGCGGTTCGAACTAGCGATCTCTCGATATCCAATTGAACTCAAACGGTTAAGAAAACTAAAGTGTGCACATAGCGACTATTTTTTTTCTTCTTTTCTTTCCTGCTATTCCAATTTCAAATTATCCCAGTAGTTCAATTAGCTAGAGCCATGAACTTAGTAGATAGAACACACATCACAGTAGATCGTACTAGCGGTTCGTCATGTCGCACTAGCGGTTCGTCATGTCGTGAGTTCGAACCCCACTTTAGTAAGTAGTGTAAAAGATAACAATTCACATATTTTTTGATGGAAAACAAACTGTCACAAGAATGTTTAAGTACACTTTGCGAGCTTCTACTGCCAATTAGCACTTGCAAATTATTGTACATTAATTATGTTTCATTATTTATAATTTGTATTATGTAAATTTACGTTAGCTGGATCTTTATTTCGTTCTTTTGTCCGAAACGTACTAAAGGCAATCTACTTAAAGTAACTAAATCAAAATTGGTAAAAGCAGATTTAAAACTCATTTGAAACAATGTAGTACGTATAATGCTAAAATTAAACGGGCAACATATATCGGGAATGCCGACATGTGTCGATCACTATTGTATAGACGGAACTTAACGGCGACGTTGCAGACGCCATGGTCACGGGACGGGACGGGAAGACAGACAAATCTGTTAACCCTTAACGAAAAAGAAAGTGGGCAAACTATCTGTCTGCCCACTTTCTTCTTCGTTTATTATTAGGCAATTTACACTCACTCATGGGTGGTTGGGAATTATTCATCAAGCTACGCTACACTAGTCAAACGGATATATTCATAAGCACGAATGTCCTTATGAATTCGCCCTGACGAAGATACTCGTTCGAGATTGAAACTAGTCGGCTTTCCTCTGCTGGCGCAACATATTCTCATTAGTCAATTTGATTGGACTACTGGGAATATAGTTCTATAAATAAGGAAAATGCTTTCCCAGTCAGGCTCGTTAAAAGTATAACATCATGTTTGTGTATAATGTATTAAATAGAAAAGGAAAAAACAGTATCAACAGGCCATAAGCATGTCGCAGCCAATTGGTAGAATCCACATTACATAAGGGCTAGCTGTTTTTTAAAAAAATCGAGCCGTTTTTTACAACCGCTTTTATATTATCACCCGAGTGACTAATCACCAGATGGCCTTACTCCTATTTCTATTTAATCAAAGACAAACGTAACCTAAAGAAAAGATAATTTAAAGACAATCTGCCTAAAGTTAGCTGAACAAATACCCAAAAATCGAGTCTACCTAGATCTGGGCCGAAGCTAAAGCCGTTTAGCATCGAAAATTTTGATTCGAATAATGGGTCTTACGTTTTAGTTATTGACAAACATCTTCAGCTCAGTCGGTTAAGCTCTCTATAGACTCTAAGCTGAAGTTTGATTTTTGTAATCAAATCATCAGTCAAATTCCAAAAGCCTTCCTACTCCTACTAATTTCTTCTGATTAAATTCATTGTGAGTTCCAAGGCAGCCGTAGTTGTACCCCCGGGACAGCAATGGACTTCACTGTTCATTGCCTTTTTTGGCGGTCGCCGCTGTTAATTCTGGCTACACAGGAGACACAGTGGTAGGAATTTGTGGTGGGCCCCCGTCCCTTTTTGTAATCAAAAAATCTGATGAGAATTGATTTCAGCTTAGCTGGTACAGTTCGAGGATAAAATTTATTGCCATCGAAAACTATATCAATATTTTCAAAACCTTGTCAACAGATGGCGCTGTTAGGTTAGCAATGCTTACTAACCTAACAGCGCCATCTGTTGTCAAGGTTTTGAAATTACACTTAACATCAGCCGTTATGTAATACAGCGGTTGTACGAACTGGCTGCAACATGTATACAGATACATAAGTTGTGCTTACTAGCACCACCACAGAATAAAAAATCATCAAAGAGAAACGTTCAACATGGTCGCGGGTTCGATCCCCGCACAATACAAACATTTGTGTGCATGAACAATTTGTCTTGTACTGGGTGTTTTCTATATATTGAATTTACAATAAAAATGTATTATACAATGGGGGTGTTTGATATTTTTTTTGACACCAGATGTCGCTAGGTAGGCGTCGGGTTCAGATTGTCAAATTGTATAGTGCTACAAAGTTATCTGACCCGGTGGCAAAATTTAGAACTAAAGCCGCCATCTTGAAATGTAGTATTGCCAGGTACAATTAATTTACTTACCGCATAAGCACATTCCATTGAGGTGAATTTTTTTAAATACATATTAGCTTTTTCTACACATATTTCATTTCTTACAATAAAAAAATCGTCAACGAGTTGTTTCTGTGCAATATTATAACTCTATAATATTATATAATAGCTATGATCGCGTCAAAACGTAGTGCATTTTAAAAAATAATCAACAAAAAATAGAAGGCAATTGATATTTAATTGAAACACCACACAACACAATTAATAAGTATATCAATGCTATTATTTTAATAGTGTGTATCATTTCTTTGATTTTAATGTTTCCTCTAAAACATTTCGTTTAATAGCAACACTTAAGTCGATCGTACCGCCCCCGCCACCGGGCCAGATAAGTTTATGGCACTATACTGAATTTTATGACAGTGAAACTTCAAGACGACAAGACAACCCAAGACGTCAACAAGTCATTTGACAAGATGCTATGAATTGACAGACCCTGCGCTACAGTGCTGCCAAAAGACCCTCATTGTATTACCCATAGTACAAGCTTTGTTTAGTTATGTTACTAGATGGCAGTGTGTTATTATTTATTTATTATTGGAATGTTCCATGAACTATATTTAGTTTCTTACAGTTGTAATATTTTAATAAGTATATTATTTTAAAATATTAAAATATTCAACGGACCACAATACCTAGTGCCATATCACTAATATAGGTTATGATTGTTAAATTTGAAAATAAATGAAAAATCCGTTTGAAAATATTATCTTTTATTTCAATCACCATTATTATAAAAATATATTAAATATAATAATATTTATTTAGGACGGTACATAATGGAATGTGTGGACTTTGTCCACGATAAGTCAGTAAGGAATTGAACTTGGCAAGGCGTTCGTCTTGAATTACAATATGTTTAATGTCATGTTAACACTTGATTATCCATATAACTTGATTAAGCCTCATAGCATAATTAATTTTATGTCAATTGTATAACTTATGACGTTTCTAAGTTCTTTATTAAGTCCAAGGAATAAAGATGATTTGATTTGATTTACTAGCCGACTCGCGCACCTTTGTCTGCGTGTAACAGAGCGTTGAGAGTGAAGCGTAAAGGTTACCATTTCAAAGGTTATAGTGAGCCAATCTTAAAAGATAGACACAGTCATGCTGTCACCAAGGGCGTCGCCATGGGGGAGCAGGAGGGGCACCTCCCCCCCCCCCTTAGAGATTTTCATACTTTTCTCATTCTCCATATCAACGTGCCCCTCTCTGGGCCATCGACTGGCGACGCCCTTGGCTGACACAGACTTTTTTTATTGAACTTTTTAAGATGAATAATTCCGTCGTAATACGACGGAATTATTCAAAAAATGCGCTGCGTAAACCTGTAAAAATGTGTTGAACCGCAACCGTTTACGCAGCGCAACGGAACGGAACGGAAGCTCTCAAAAGGAATATCTTTGCAACATTTTTCATTGGTGCTCCGCTCCTATTGGTGGTAGCGTGATGTTATATATATATAGCCTATAGGCTTCCTCCAAAAATAGGCTATCTAACACTAAAATTATTTTTCAATTCGAATGAGTAGTTCCTGAGATTAGCGCGTTCAACCAAACAAACAAATTCTTCAGCTTATAATATTAGTACAGATCAGTGTTTCCCAATTAGTGGTACGCGTACCTCCAGGGGTACGCGCAGCAATCTCTTAACTAAAATATTAAATACTTAAAAAACAATAATGCAATAACAATTGCCAAAAAAATATTCACTTTAATTAAACGATCAGTGGGTAAGTCAAATGTATGCATCGAACGCTTTAGTGTGTCATTAGAATGTCTTTTGATGATAATAAATATAAAATAAACATTTTTCAATTTTTAAGTTCCTGCAATAAGGGATACACTGGTTCGAGGTTTTTTTTTAAGTGGTACGTAGAAAAATCTAATTGGGAACCGTTGGTATAGATAGATAAATTAAATACGAGCCCAAAAAGGGCGCGCGTATTCCGGGGAATCCCCGCGCATTCTCAAGAATTCCCCAAGCTACTGATCGTATTTAAGTTTATATGTTATACAATTGACATACAATTCATTAGGCTCTATTTACATCGCCGTTGAATGTAATTGAAGCGACTTTTTGCAACGAAATTGTACATATTTTGGGGTGTATGTGGTTCATCAACATCTTTGAACCAAAGCCATCTTCACCTGCACGCGGTGCACCCTGCTGACTGGCAAACGAAGCTCTGGCGAAAAGAGAGGTAGGGAGCGTAATTGTAAGCTACCCGACTGGGGAATGTACCTCCACCTCACAGAATACCGCAGCCAAATAATAATTCCCTTGAGGGTTGTTGTGTTCCTGCGAGTGAGTGAGGTCACCAGAAAGGAAGGAGATGAGCGATATTTTATGTTGCGAGCGTTAATATGGCTACGGTAACGGCTTCACATCAGGCGGGTCGTATGCTTGTCTGCCACCCGACGTAGTATAAATAAATTAAAAAAAAACATATTTGTAATTTCGTTGCAAAAAGTGGCTTTCATTTCATTCCGCGTCGGTGTAAATAGAGCCGAAGGGTTAGCGACGAACCATTTGTTTAGTAATAGTCGGGGACAGGTGCGCAGGCGATCTTGACGAAGTCTTCATACCGCACCACTCCGTTGTTGGACACGTTCGCTTCACGGAATATGTTGTCAATCTGTAATATATAAGGATAAATTTCACGGAATATGTTGTCATAGCGTTCCGTTTGCGCTTTTAAAGCCATCGTGGCTAAAAGTAGTTAGGCAGGCGGTTTTTAGTCAGTTAAAGCCTGATTCGCCCTTGAAAGGTCAGTCTGGTAGCAACCAGACTGGCGGGGTGTCGAAGAGGATTTTCCGCCTCCCTCCAGCATGGCTGGGGGGTGCCCCCGCGCGCGTCGGGCGTCAAAAAAAAAAAATATGTTGTCAATATGTAATATAATAAGGATAAATTTCATATCTAGTCTTAACGGGAGGGTGAATTTCAAATGCAGTCTTAAGGATGTTGTGTGTATAAATTTCGATTTTGAAGTATAGTGAATACATTGTGAATATTCACTATACTTCAAAATCGAAAATGAATACACACGTGAGAGTTTAATAAAAATTCTCACTGTATATTCACTATACATGTTCTAACATGAATAATATTTGATAATTATTAATTTGACAATTTATTGTATCAACATTTCTGCGTGGTATCCATTTAGCCACTCTAAATAAGAAGAATCTATATTTACCATAATACCTTGTTAAGTAAATACCTTGTAAGGAAAATAAATAATCATTCATTCATTCAATAACGTTCATTCACCCAGTCATTCAATAACGTTCAGTGAAGTACCCCACATCAGTGAAGTAAGCCGGAAACTTTATGCATCTCTTCACTCACTAAAACGTCTGCAAAATTTTCTTCCAGTTTCTACAAAGTCCTTACTTGCTCGATCCCTCCTTCTTCCTCTCCTCGATTACGGCGATGTGGCATATCTAGACCCAGCGGAAGAGTTAGTTGATAAATTAGATCGTCTACAAAACCAATGCATACGATTTGTTTTCGGCCTACGCAAGTATGACCACATTTCGGCATTTCGTCTTCGCCTTGGTTGGCAACCCATTAGGGCTCGTAGGAGCAGTCACATTCTCTCTTTCTTATATAATGTATTATTTCACCCAAAGGCTCCTTCATACCTTCGTGATAAGTTCCAGTACCGGATAAGAGACTGTCGCTTGCGTTGTCAGGGTGATTTGATCCTGGACATTCCACACCATAGTACCAATACCTATACCAACTCCTTTACAGTAAAAGCAGCAAAGCTTTGGAATTCGTTACCCAATGAAGTGAGAAAGGCTTCCTCAATATTTTCATTTAAGTCCGCACTGGAGAAATACTTCCGTGACAATTTCTCTAACAACGAGTTCTTCACATTAAAATAATTTTATTAAGTTTTGTGAGTTACACTAACAAGTTACTTGTATGAGTGTGTATATGTAGTAGATTTTAAATTATTGCACTTCTACATATGTAGAAGACATGAATATCATGTCACATGTGCGTTTAGATATATGCCCACATATATGTACTCCACCTACCTATTTGTTAACTATGTCATCTCAGATGCTCAAAGGTTGGCTGGAAGAGATCCCTCTATGGGATAAGTCCGCCTTTGTACAAATTCGTGTTTTCATTTTTATATTTGTTTGTTTGTTTGTTTGTATAATCTTTATTGTTCAAATTACATATTGAATAAGTACATGAAAATAAAGTGGTACAAAGGCGGACTTATCCCACATGGGGATCTCTTCCAGTCAACCTTAGAGTAACTGCGTGGAGTGGACAATTAACAGCGATTGGCAAGTAGAACATCAAGTAATAAATTAAAGAAGGAAATTTACAAAACAAGTTACTATATTTACTGTGTTCTGAAATTTTTGTACAATAAAGTTACATACAACAACAACAACAACGTTCATTCTTTCATTCATTCATTCAATAACGTTCATTCATTCATTCAATAACGCAAAGTTTTAGTATCAGCAGTACCTCTCTGGCCGATAGTCCTTCGCCCCAGTTCTGCAGCAGATTCCGAAGTTGCCGCGCCGGTATAACACCTTTCTTCTCAGCGTCGCCTGCTTTGAACGCATTCACCACCTAAACAAATAAATAACGGAGATTAACAAAGTACAATCAAACCCCGGCCACTCCATACAAAAATGGCGCTTTTGCATGTAGTAACAAAATTACGTCTGTACACGTGTCTATGTTTGAGTGACGTTCTCTAGGGTTGACATTACTCAATTATTAGTCGGACATGTAAGGAGGTGTAAGTGGTTCATCAACATCTTTGAACCAAAGTCAATCTCACCTGCACGGGGTACACCCTGCTGACTGACAGACGAGGCTCTGACGAAAAGAGAGGTAAAACATAGCGTATCTTTTAAGCAGCCCGACTGACGAAGTACCACCACCTCACAGAATATCGCAGTCAAATAACTATTTCCTTGAGGGTTGTTGTGTTCCTGCGAGTGAGTGAGGTCACCAGAGAGGATGGAGTTGCTGCGTTGGCAGCGGGGATGGCAGCGCGAGAGCGATTTTTAATATTGCGAGCGTTAATATGGTTACGGTAACCGCTTCACATCAGGTGGGCGTAGTGAAGAAAAAAAAACATAGTAAGTTAGCAATGGCAATTATACAAGGCGTTTTGTAAATATTGGCTGAAGTCAGTGTAGTCTTCAGCCAATATTTACAAAACGCCTTGTATAATTGCCATTGCTAACTTACTCAAAATTTTATATTTTCTAATCACCACTAAATCGAATATTCGCCTTCCGAACACCGGTTCATTGTAATGGTCAAAACATTTCATTCTCATTAATTTTAGCTTTTTACTATTCATATAAATGCATGCGTAATGATTTGATTCATTTTCATATTCACATGGAACAAACGTAATTTAAAACTAATACCACACATGACATCACGCACAATAAACATTGAAATGTAAATAAGAAAATTGTAAATTTTAACAATAAACCACCATAACTCAAGTGACAGCAATGTCACTTCCGCGCGTCTGCGCACTCACTTGCCCTTTGAGACATATAAATCTGCTATCCTTTTCTCATCTCGTATTAATTGTATCTTGTATCCTACTTTGACAGACATGAATTAGTTATGATGAAACTATGGCTGCCACATGCTTTTTGCCACATGCAGGTTAATTTATTATTTAATAAAAAAACTGTACTTTATTTCATCCAAAGGGATCGAATAAATTTCTTTTTTTGACTTTCCATGTGTTGAGACATCCATCCACTGCACAAGTAACTCCCATCTTTTAAACTGAATGGAGAATAAAATACAAGCGACATCAATTTGTAGGACGTTGCATCCATTGCGAACGGTTCCAAATCGGTCTCATAGGGGAGGAGAGGTCGACTAGTGAGAGCGGCAGAGAGTGTCCATACTGTACGTTAGTACTATTACTTATACTGTGGTACAATTAAACAAATAATAGGCTTTGCCAACCCCCCGGCCACTCCATACAAATGCCGCGTTAACAAAGACGTGAATGACGAGCTCGGTGGTCGAATGGTTAGCAATGGCCACTTTGACTCCGAGGTCGCGGGTTCGATCCCCGCACAAGACAAATATTTGTGTGCATGAACATGACTGTTTGTCTTGGTCAGAGGGGCAATTCTCGTAATTAAAACATAGTCAAAATTCAGTTTCGATCAAGTCTCGATCTCACAAATGTCACATTTGGTATTCTCGTAACACAATATGTAACTTAAATTAAATTTAAATTTCGATATGATCCCGCATCATATCAAAATATGAGTGAAAATTAAACAAACTAAGAATGTTACTTTGCCAACAACAACAATTGATAATAATTAATTAATGAAATCAAGTACATAATTTTAGTCAATTCACAATTCAATCTCGATTCGATCAACTTTCAATCTGCGTTCGTAGAAAAATTACGAGAATTGGCCTTCTGGGTGTTTTCTTAGTATTATATGTATATATTTACAAAAAAAACGTATTTTATCAGTTATCTAGTAAGTACCCATAGCACAAGCTTTGCTTAGTTTGGGGCTAGATGGCCGTGTGTAATTTCATCATCATCATCATCATCATCATCAGGTCCATTTTAGTTTCCACTACAGGAGCACGACCCTCTCTCGTTCGTCCTAGACGGAAGGAGGATTTGGCCTACACTCCCCCCCACGCTGGCCACGGGTTGGGGAGGTTTAAATGTGTAATATCTTCTAAACTATTCATTTAAATTACATGCTGTGAAGGGCCATATTGATCTATATTAAATGCGCAATGTATTTAAGGTACTTAATTGGATAAGGATTAATTCTGTATTGCTTAAAATCGCTTCGTAAATAAGGCATTATTTCTTGTAAAAAGCAAAGGATAAAATAACGGTTATTGTGTGTTACCACTAAGAGATAGACATATACCATCGCGAACTTTTTTGTAGACCATTTTAAGGTGAACAATACTGTACTACATTATTTTGATCTATCTCGTTGGGTTCAGCCAGCGTTTGCAATGAAAGAGCAAAAAAATGTGTTTATTTACGACATCACATTAGAAACCTCTAAATTATCAGTGTTTTTCTACTATGTTATGTATATATTATACATATAAACTTTCCAGTTGAATCACTCTATCTATTAAAAAAAACCGCATCATAATCCGTTGCGTAGTTTCAAAGATTTAAACATACAAAGGGACATAGGGACAGAGAAAGCGACTTTGTTTTATACTATGTAGTGATGTAGATTAGGGATGGGCGTTGAATGAACGAACCGTTTTTTTAGACTGTTTTTTGCGCGTGAACGTTTAAACTAGTTTACAGTTCACAGATAAACTAGTTTATTCGTCGACTGGTTGATGAGTCCGTTGCGTCGCGTCGCGATCGTCTCGTCTCGTTTAGTGACTTGACAAATGAGATTTTCGTTCGTTTACGTTTACCAATCGTTTATGTCAAGAAATAGTCTTTATCGATAACGACGTAAACTAGTCGAAAATTAGACTGTTTTTATTGCATAGCTTTTATCGCGGGCTTTGAGCGCGGCGACCGAATGAAGAAATTCCGTAACGAAACCAAAACCAAAACCAAAACCAAACAAACAAAAAAATCGTCGACGACCCACCCACCACGTCGACGACGTAAACTAGTCGAAATTAGACTGTTTTTTTTTTAACTAGTTCATCGTCGACGGTAAACGGTCTCGTTGCGTCGACGACACCCACCACTAGTCGACGACGTAAACTGGTCGAAAATTAGACTGTTTATTTTTAAACTGGTTCATCGTCGACGGTAAACGGTCTCGTTGCGTCGACTGTCTAATCGTCGACGACCCATCCACTACTAGTCGACGACGTAAACCGGTCGAAAATTAGACTGTTTTTTAAGGGCCCAGATTGTCTAGGCGCGACATCGGTTTCGAGCGACCGCAGCGCTACTGTTTACTGAAACAACCGACGGGGCGGGTGAATGACCCAAAGACAGCGCGATTTTCAAAATGTTTTGCGACAAACGTTCCAATTGTTATTGAAGTTGAATATTTACAGCATAACAAAAATGTTGAATTATTGGAAATAAACGACGAGTGTAAAATATTCTAAGACTAGTTTTTCGTTATAAAATGATAATCAATATTAATTACTAGATTAATAAGAGTAGTTGAGACACAATTTTTATGTTTTTCTATTTATATTAAACAATCAAGAGCAGGTCCGGACTGACCTTTTTGTATTCTACTTACCAAAAATTCCAACTATGTATTTATTTGTAATTTTCCTACCAAAGTTTATTCTTATTTCGTAAAATATTCATTCAACAAAATAATTGCAAATTCAGTAGGAAGTACGGTCGAAATAACATCGAGCTTTCCTCGCTAGTGTATATCTCTACGCAAGGAAATGTGCCTATTGCGTAAACTCAAATAGGGTGGTGGCACCAATTATCGGCCATGTCAACTTTTTTTTCAACTTTGTTTGCTTGTAATTTTTGAGTTAATAACTTTTGCTACGCTAGTATACGAAAGTATAAAAATGATTCATATAATTAAAAGTAAGTAAACAATAACAAATATGAGTCGCCATCTAAAAAGCGTGCTAGGGTTGTACAAAAATAAATGAAACAAGTTTATAAATTATTAATATACTAATTAAAAGTAAGTAAACAATAACAAAATATGAGTTCAAAATTCTAATGTTTTTTCATTTTAACGATTACTGATCAAATTTTGATTTCTGCTAATTTGATGATAAAATCAATTGCTATTGCAAAACTTATCAGAATGAGTACCAGCTGCCCGATTCACGTAATAAAAACCGTAGCGTAGGAACTTAAAAATGTCACTTCGTTTTTTGCAAATTAAGCCCTTTTAACCGACTTAAAAAAAGAAGAAGATTCTCAATTCGCTGTATTTTTGAAACAATTTTGATGATTCTTTACACCAGGTAACTCTTCAAAATCGTATAGGAATTGTATAGTAATTGAGCTATTGAAAGATTTATGACAATCCAAGACTAGATAAGTAAGTGCGTTTAAAACAGAAAACCAAAAGGCGATTTCTAAGTTTCTAAGTTAAAACGACTTTTGGACTGGCGTGTTTACGTGAATCGACCGGCTGGATAGTTAAGTTACCTCAGTCTCTTTCAAAACCATTAGGCGTTCTTTTCTTTCAAAACACGTAAAGCTCTTTCTTTCCTCTCTTTCATAGCCTCTATGATACTGGGCGCGTCACGAATGGGCATGCTTCGTGACTGCCGAGGATCAACTAATTCTGGAAGTAGGCAATCGTAATAAAACCTAACTAATTTCATCTCCATTTTCTCCTTCCAAAATTTGTCGTCCTTTTCTAAAATATAAACTTTCATAGGTACAGTAGCACCAAACCAGTTGCCAAGCATGCAAACGTTTCTTTTAGTAATATGTACCTGTCCCTGAATTTGGAAATACTAGTTATGATTTTTATTTATGACATAACTCTTGGAAGCCTTGCCCAAAAGGTATGTTTGGCCATTGCTTCATCAAGAGTCATGCCAGCTAAAGAATGTGGGCACTTAATTTCAATTAAACCGTTTGCATAAATGCCATCTGGTGTATTACCAAGAAATTCATATTGATCGTCGACGAACAAACCGCAACCTTGTATACTAATATTCTTTTGAATTTCTAACTGTCTAATTTCGGTTTCTTCGTTTTCGATACCGTACCGTACAGCAAGCAAACTGGAGATGTTACTACCATAAACGATTTTACCAACAAAAGCAGCACAACTTGTGCTCTCTCGTTTTTTACAAACTTCCCCGAATGATGATGAGGTTAGTAATTTTCTCCTTGTACTCATCCACTCAGCACTACTTCTTTGCAAATGGGTCGACCTTTCAAGCTCCTCTCTTTCAGCACAAGACAACTTTAAATCGGCTAAAAAAGATGGCTTGGCTTTCTCATATAATTCTGGACTCAGATCAGGTTTTTCGCAGTTTGGTCCATAGTGAGCGTCTTTCGATACAGTGTTGTGGCTTTTTTTCAATCTTAATTTAGGTTTAGCAATTAAACGGTTTCTACGATTACAATTTTCCACTTTCGCGATCAAAGGAATCGGACTACATTTAAATATGACTGATGATCATGAGTTTTACTATGAATCGATCCCGTATTAAAAGACACAACAGCAGCTGCGCATCGGCCCGCATAAGAACCACGGGAAGAATAATTTACACGCTTACCCCCAACTAATTTGGCAATTACTCCGTTAAAACTTTCAACTATATTACTTGTGCAATTATGAATTAAACTTCTAGAATGATATGACAGTCTTTTACTTAAAATTTCTACCGCGTCCATTAATCCGCATCCAACAATTGTTGGAAGTAATCCAACAGGTTCTATTCGACGAGTATCAGGTCTACAGAAATACTCCTTGCAATGTTGGTGATTACCAAATACGTGTTGTGGACCATTTAGGATATCTTCACTAAGATTTTTTATTTTTTCTTCGAGTGACTGATTTTGATCCGCCCAATATTTAATCGCGCATTTTACACCCGTTCTTAAACGCAAATACCTTTCTTTTAGGAATTTCCGCAATTCGCAAGGATACTTAGTGTCTTTTGACAGTTTCTCCAAGCTATTGCAGTAGTTTCGTAAAAGATGATTTTTGCATTCAATTTTCTCTACTATTAAATTATCGTACGGACGCGAATCTAATATTTTTTTATAAGTACTAGAATCGCCGTCTGCTACAAATTTATTATAAATTACACCGTGATCAACAATGGAACGTTTAAACCCCTCAACTATTATGGTCGATTCCATCCCGGTAGATGATCCTGAATAATTCTTGAAACAATGGTGTTCCGGGGGCTGACTGTTGTTCTTTGCGGCTCGTGCACAGACTACGCAGTATTTATTTTTAACTCCAAAAAACAATACTTTATTAGTTTTAATGCCAATTATCGCAGCTGCGCCGGATAAGGCGGAAAAATTCTTACCATAAGATCTCTTCCTCCAACAACCGTCAACAGCAACAGATATTAATGGTGTACCATTTTTATCAACACTACTTATAGACTGCGTACTCTGCTTCTTCCTTGACAGCTTCTGCCATGGAATGTGTTGCTGTCTTTTCCCACCAATCGCAAACCGTATTATTAATTTCATTGTATAATGAAGGTGACATGATTGGTAACGGTTACTGCGGCAGTTAATGTTTTTAACTGAGAGTAGCTCCCACCAGATGATATGATACCAGATACAATTTGATGATTCACTTCCATGCTATCTTCTTTCTTTTCAACCAAACACACAGTAAACTTCATACTACACATACTACATTTCATGATGAGTTTTGAGTCCAGACCAACTTTTACTTCACCTATTATACTGAGGTAACTTAACTTACAATCCATTGGACCGTGGTCCCCTATGGCCTGAAGAGCTTTATAAAAAAAAGAAATATCTATTACTCTACGCCCAACTTCCACTTCATCCACCTTTCCCTCTTGACTGTTTTCAATAACTAGTTCCTGTAAAGAAAGATAATGGCTTTATTTTTTTTTATAAAAAATAATTAAAAAAGAATGGGCCAAATTTCTTCAAACATAGCTAAGAACTCCCTTAGAATACATCTTTGAAACACATAACACTAGATCAAAATCTTGAACGTTTTATATAAATAAACGTAATAAAAACTGGTTGTTTGTAAAGTCGGTTCAGGACAATAATTTTAATAAAAAAAGCTGTTGTTTCATTTTTAACCTTATTAATATTCCTGTTAACATAAAAAATAGCTAAACATGTTGTTTAGCGTTTTCATGCATTTTCCTAATGTCGGCCGGGTGGCCGATATTGGGATTTATCAATAAATAAAGATCCCTAACCTCGACCCTGCGATTATTTCATAAAAAAGACAAGTAAATGTAAAAACCTTGGTTTTTTTTCAATAAAAAACAATATAAAATACCATAGGTATGTTTA
Organism: Hypsopygia costalis; assembly: GCA_937001555.2. Lineage (NCBI taxonomy): Eukaryota > Metazoa > Arthropoda > Insecta > Lepidoptera > Pyralidae > Hypsopygia > Hypsopygia costalis. Next base: position 7,677,232 of record OW443355.2, read on the forward strand.
ATTCCATTTAAATACTAACTAACTCAATGCGCTCGCAACCGGGATTTGACTCGCCACTGCCACTAAACGACACAAGTCGGTACCGGCGCGTGCTCTATTGCCAACTGAACGTTCAAATATTGAAGCACCCGCACCAAAATATGGATTATTCGCATATAGAGTCGCTTTTTGAATAAAAACTATTATAATTTTAGGGTTATTTTAATAGTTAGGGTAAGTGCTCCAGTGAATTAACACCCACCAGTGAATGAACAAAACACACATTTTTCAATATAATAAGAAATCTAAGCTTTTCTACTCAAGCCAGTATTTTTTTCTCAATCGAAACATTATATTACGTCAACTGAACACACAGGTATTTGCCTGTGACCTATAGTTTCAAAATCGCGACCGCCTAAAATGAAAGTATTCTGTCGTATTTTTGATTGTATGGAGCAGAATTTAGGGCATTGCTGAGACTTCGTGTTTTGATATTCACTTTGTAGATACTATAAGTGTGATAGTGTTAACAAAATTTGATAGTAGGATGTAAAAAGAACTGTTTTATCTTACAAAAAGCTGATTGCATAAATTTTAATTATCATAAATAAATTATAGGGGTGTTCGATAATTGGATCACGAAATTGAAGAAAATCTAGTCAATGAACACACAGTTTTAAGCATTTGGCATCTTAGCCTTAATGCAGTTGGCTAATTTTTTGTACACAACTTTTATAAACGGTTGTCAATTTTTTGACCAATATTCGAACGAGGTGTTCTTTTATTATTACCAGTTTATCCTCCATACCTAGCCTGATATCTTCAGTAACTTTTAGAAGTGCAGTAATAGTACTGTGCCCAGGACGAAAACCAGACGGAGTGAACTGATTAAATAAAATAAATAAAGATCTCCACATAGAAGTGCCTTTCAGCTAAAACGACCACGGAAAGACAGCAAAATGCAAGCTAAAAAGAAATTAATAAATAATGATGACATATAGAACCAATCTTCTATTATAGAAATATAATAGTTTAGAAGAGAAAGGAGAATCTAACATAGAAGTGATGAATAATAATATTAAATATTTTATAATAATAATCCAGTATTAATATTATGTTTTAAGCATTTGGCATCTTAGCCTTACGGTCTGCCCGAGGGGCTATGCGAATGGGTTGCTAGCTTCTTGTCCAGCAGAAGCATTAGAGCCGTTGTAGATGGCAGTTGCTCCGATAGCATGGACATCAATGCTGGCGTCCCGCAGGGTTCTGTATTGTCCCCGACGCTGTTTCTGCTGCATGTTAATGATATGTTGTATAATGACAGCATTCATTGTTATGCGGACGACAGCACCGGGGACATTTATTACACGGGCCGCGCAAATATCCCTCGTTCTTTGGTGGAGGAGAGCCGCGAACAACTTGTGTCGCAAATTGAGAGCACACTAAGTAGAGTGTCCGACTGGGGGCGACAGAACTTAGTGCGATTTAACCCCTCTAAGACACAAGTCTGCGCGTTCACCGCTAAGAAAACCCCATTTGCTGTGGCTCCACACTTCGAAAACACACCCCTCACCATCGCCAATAGTATTGGTATTCTAGGAGTTGACATCTCCAGCGACGTCCAGTTTCGATGTCATCTGGAGGGGAAGGTCAAGCTGGCATCGAAGAAACTAGGTGTGCTCAACAGGGCGAAACATTACTTCAACCCGCGGCAAAGACTTATACAAAGCTCAAGTTCGGCCGCATATGGAGTACTGTTGCCATCTATGGGCGGGAGCGCCTAGATACCAGCTTGCACCCTGTGACTCGATTCAAAGGCGTGCTGTGAGGATTGTTGACGATCCCAAACTGACAGACGGTTTAGAACCTTTAAGTCTGAGAAGAGATTTTGCGTCCCTTTGTGTGTTCTACCGTTTGTACAATGGGGTGTGTTCAGAGGAGTTGTTTGACATGATGCCCACGGCTTCCTTCTACAGTCGCACCGCTCGCCATCGACAGGGCTCATTCATCCTCACACTTTAGAACCGAAATGGTCACGTACTGTGCGGTTCCAGAGAAGTTTTCTTCCACGTACTATCAAGCTGTGGAATGAATTGCCTGTTGAGGTTTTCCCAGGAGACTACAGCATGGGGTTCTTCAAAAAGGGCTTGAAGAGGTTTTTCCAGGGTCGGCAACGCGCATGTGATGCCTCCGGTGTTACAGGCGTCCATAGGCTGCGGTAACTGCTTTCCATCAGGCGGACCGTATGCTTGTTTGCCACCTTAGTGGTATAAAAAAAAATGTTAGATAGTTCTCTTTAGGTTATAAAATATCAAGTAACACGCAATTATAATAGTAATCATATCGTCTATTTAATATAATAAAAAAATATATATATTTACAATAACAATTACCCGAAATAAACTCTTACATAATAATTTATATATAGAACTGATATATAAAAGTGGTAGTTCATTCAATGGGTTTCAAAAGGTTTATTCACTGGATTTTTTTGTTCATTCTCTGGTGATTTGTGTGTTCAATGCTGATAGTTATTGAGATAACCTGCATTTTATACAAATATACCCCATATTTGTATAAAATGCAGATTATCTCAATAACTATCAGCATTTTTGCTAAAATATGTATACTGTATCAATCATGAATAAATTGTGAACATAATAAAATAAAATATTTTTTGGTTAGGATCTCATAAGTAGCTGGCTGTAATTTTCAAAGTTTGGAATGCCCTTAAGGGTTCATTCAATGGAGCACTTACCCTATATTCCATTTTCTCGCAAAGGCCGATATTAGGAGGAGGCCGATACTAGAAGACTTCACCCTACTGAGATTTTGTCTTCGTCCATCACTAACTAGGTATTTTTTTTTTTTTTTATACTACGTCGGGTAGCAGACACGCATACGGCCCGCCTGATCTGAAGCGGTTACCGTAGCCATATTAACGCTCGCAACATTAAAATATCGCTCGCGCGCCGCCACCCCCGCCACCCCCGCTGCCATCGCAGCATCTCCTTCCTTTCTGGTGACCTCACTCACTCGCAGGAAGACAACAGCCCTCAAGGAAACCGTTATTTGGCTGCGGTATTCTGTGAGGTGGAGGTACATTCCCCAGTCGGGTAGCTTACAATTACGCTCCCTACCTCTCTTTTCGCCAGAGCTTCGTTTGTCAGTCAGCAGGGTGTACCGCATGCAGGTGAATTTGGCTTTGGTTTAAAGATCTTGATGAACCACTTACACCCCAAGGTAGTTTGTTTATTTATGTAATAAGTCTACAAGAATTACGTATAACAACTTACGTCTATAGTGTGTAGTCTAAGCATAGCAGTGTTGCTTGGAGTCTCGGCCTGAAGGTTTTCTTTATTTTCAATACTGGAAATATTATTCATCATTATTATCCACTTTATAATTATTTTGTAATTTTTGTACAACACCAGACCCTAGGCGCGTCGCGTCTCTTTGGCGGTAAGTATGTCGACAAAGCCGCGTGCCCGTGCTATTTCTGTTATGAAACATACCTACTTCCACAATCTGATATTTAGACAATAATGATGAACATGAAAACGAATACTAGGTAGAAATTGACTTTATTACTTATAATACAAACCAATATTTACATGCTATTGTATATGTCTGAATCAAGCGATCTAAATCATATGACATAGGTATTGTATTAGCTTTGTAATGTACCCTGTTCAAATGAAAATAAATTATATTATTATTACTACTTAGACAGGATAAGCACACAAATAAAACTAGGATTTTTACATGACACTTTCACAGAAATCTCGTAATTTTTTTCTAGGTAGGTATTTAGGACAAGACGTAGTAAAGTAGGCAGATAAATAAATAAGTAGGAAGGAACTTACATTTTTTCCGAGATCTTTTGGCTTTCATATTTTTATAATGCGTACTAAACTTTCTTTTCCCTGGCAAATTCAAATTCAATCAGTCCTGCGAAAAAAACCCTCGATTACCGACTAGATACGTTTATGATATTGGCTATAGCATGTTGAAATCATGTTTCAAGCCTGAATTGATACATATTTTACAAGGTTCATAAAATAACCTACTCAACAAAGTATCTAATTCATTCTTTGTATTTTTTACGATTTATATACATTCATTATATTGGTAAATTAGTTATACTTACAGTTTTTCACAAAAAACACAAATTCACAACACGTAATTTTGCTGGAGCATCCGACGCGCGTGGTGTCACCTTGACATATAAAAACACACTGGCGATTAGTGGCGAAACAGAGTACTAATTCGTAATATCGGAATGTGCGTCATTTTTCATACATTTTTCTATGGAGAATTTACGTAAAACATATCTAGATTTTAGGGCTTTAAAAGAGGAAGTCTTTGTTTGTAAAGGTACAAAAAAAAAGTATATGTTATATTTATTGGTTTCTTCAGTGTTCAAAAAGTGTTTCTTTTTATCAATTTGTGTTGATTTATTGGGTTAAATCTGAAAAATACGAAGGCATGTTTTTGCATTTTTTCTCAATTTTGTGCGTTTGTTGACCTTTATTATAAAACAACTATTAGATTTTAAGAGTTTAATATAATCATACAATAATTTTTGGTCTTTGATTGTAATATATACAAATTATCATTGATATCAATCATATCTAAATAGGTTAAATATGAAAAATCGTAACACTCTTTTCACAGTTTTCACGATCTGGCCCCTTAAACCAGTTTATCGTTGTGGATAAACGGTCTCGTTTCGTTGACGGCAAACCCGTCGACGACACATCCCTAATGTAGATACTGTTGATTGTTGGCACTTGGTGGAACATTATTATCACAATTCTTATAACAAAGCACTTGTAATGTTCCACGTAAGTAATCACATTTATTTTTACCGACCGGTTTCGCCGCTAAGGCATTATCAATAGTAGAAACACAAACACCAACTGCTTACCTTGATAATAAAAACTTACCTCGACGGGTAAATTCTCGGCTCGGGAGTGAATGTGCATCACTTCCAGGAAGTCTGCGAATGACATCTTCCCTCCTTTGCCTTTGAGGTAGCCTGCGAAATGAACACTAAGCATCAACATTTTGTGTCTTTTTTTTTTTTTTTATACTACGTCGGGTGGCAGACAAGCATACGGCCCGCCCGATGTGAAGCGGTTACCGTAGCCATATTAACGCTGGCAACATAAAATATCGCTCGCGCGCCGCCACCCCCGCTGATAATGCAGCATCTCCTTCCTTTCTGGTGACCTGTCTGTTCTGTTAAGTTTAAAAACTTAACCCCGCCGCCACACTATGCTCCTCGCGCTGCTCATCGCCTTGCTCCTCGCGCTGCCGCGATGTTTCCCTCACTGCCCACACACTGCTCTACTCGCGCCATTATTCGCGACGCTCCGCACATGGACATTCGCCTTTGCTATACAATGGACGTTGAAGCTGTGGCAGCGTCCGCGATATGCATTTTTATTATAGCGAAACGAAGCTTTTTTTTTATGGACTAACGGTCTAAAAGATGCCATCAAACATTTCTTTTTTGCTACCAACTCTTATAGGGAAATGTTCATGACAGACATGATTTAAAAAAAATGATTTAAAAAATATGACGCGTGTTACGCGCCCGAGCGCTCGATGCGGAATGCGTCCGAGGCGATTATGTGGCCGGTCACTCGCATTCACGTTGCCGGTCCCTTTGACTCGCGCCCAAAAAACCGACAAAACAGGGAATGATGGGCAAGGCGAGGAGCAAGACGAGCGGCAAGACGAGTAACGTGGCCACACTACGTTCCTGCCTACTTCCCTCGCTACTTCCCTCGCCACTCGACGAGTGTATGGCAGGGCTATAACAGAACAGACACAAAATGTTGTCTATATGGTGCAACCAATTGGTAGAATTCGTCGCATTACATATTGATTAGTTAGATTAGTTGTAATATACTTATAGGTATATTCATCATCATCATCAGGTCATTTTAGTCTCCATTACAGGAGCACGAACCTCTCTCGTCCGTCCCAGACAAAAGGAGGATTTGGCTTACACTCCCCACGCTGGCCAGACGTGTTGGGGAGGCCTGATCGATGTTTGATAATGTTTTCCCTTAGTTGCCTTGTACGACATCCACGGGAAGAGACGGAGTGATTCTATTCGAGTCTGCCGGAAACCACACGGCAACGAGAATAGAGAGAATAGGTATATTACAACTAATCAATAAAATATTACAAATGTATATATCATATAACATATATATCGATGAGCTCGGTGGTCGATTGGTTAGCAATGGCCACTTTGACTCAAAGGTCGCGGGTTCGATTCCCGCACAAGCCAAACATTTGAGTGCATGAACATGTCTGTTTGTCTTGGTCTGGGTGTTTTCAATGTATTTTATGTAAGTATGTATTTACAAAAAAAAATATTTAAGTACATTTATCAGCTGTCTAGCACCCATAACACAAGCTTTGCGCTTAATTTGGGACTAGATGGCGCTGTGTAAATTGTCCTGAAATATATTTATTATCTAATATATAAAATTTTTTTTCTAATACTTACATTTTTAAACACGTGATATCATTCGAATGGAATGTCTGAATTGAATAATTCAAAGTTATATAAAGGTATTGAAGCTGTCGTGAATATGAAGTAATTTATTTTGATAAAGATTAATACCAAGATACAAATAAAGAGACCTTTTTAGCGGCGGCATTTCAATTATAAATTTATAAAATAAAAGAACACTTATTTTGACATAACTATAACAGTATATGCCGTCGCGAGACTTTTTGTAGAAAATGATGTGTTCGGCAAAGTCGTAGTACATTTTTTGTTCTATCATCAATAGTTTCCGCAGCGCACGTGGTGTAAGGAATTTTTTAGGTATTTTTTTTACATTATGTATCAATATCTTACATTTTAAGTTTTTATCACAGACCATAATTAACCTCTCTTGGACCACTGGTGGTCTGCAGACCACCTCTGTTGGGAACCTCTGCTATAGACAATGGGTATCGCTTTAAATCAGGTAGATCATATACTTGTTTGGCGCCTAGCATGGATTAAACAATATATACCTGTCAGTTCCTGTATGGTAGGGCTCATCCCAAGCGACCTCATGACCACAGTCAGCTCATCCAGCGACGTGATCTGCCCAGAACGGGCAAACAAGTAGAAACATTCTCTAAACTCTGTAACATAGACAATAAAAAAATTAGAATTAAATTAGCCACCCTCACAAACCTTCCTGGTAGCTCAGTTGGAAGAGCAATGGACTGGTCATCGAGAGGTCCAGGGTTCAAATCACACTTAAGCGGGGCAGGTGAATTTTTCCAGTTTTAGAACCTATTTATAATATTCCGGCAAGTTTATTTTTCTTTTTTTTTGTGAGAGGGGGGGCAAAGGAGCATGTGGGTCACCTGGTGGAAAGCAATCACCACCACCCATTTAATTGCCTCCCTATGGAAGCAATTTTAAAGATATAATCACATAAAAAAAAACATATTAATTATTATTTAAATAGTTGATTTTGGCAAACTTAAAGGCTGGCAACAGATCAGTGACCCCTTAGTGTTGCTGATCTCCATGGGCGGTGGTGATTGCTTTACATCAGGTGACCCACATGCTAATTTGCCCTCTCTCATACAAAAAAAAAGGTATATTCTTGCGGTGACATATAGGTATACCGCAAAGAGTATGTACGTATTTGGTTGCCAAATTCCATACTCATCATAACGTAGAACAATTGATAATGAAGAAAAACAATTGCCAAATCATATAAATGTACAAATATTTTATTTTTGCTCTCCAGCGTGCCTTTGTAACTTTTTCATGCGTCTTTTCATTCATCACGATTCATGCGGGGTGAAGCCACAGGCAGGAGCTAGTTACAACATTCAGTTATTACTAAAGTAGGTTGCTTTCTAATAAGTACGTAAAACTTCTAAATAGATATCAGATATTCGATTTCTGATGATTCAACAATGCAACCAATTATTATACAAGATATTATACCTTGCTAAATGATTATCTTTATTTGTAATCAAGGTAAAGATGATAAAAATAGTGGTTTCACTAACCATCAATGTCCTGTTCTTTGAAGTACCGCGCCTGTAAACAATAGCAATAGTAAACGTTCGTATGTGCAATTTATATTTAAAAATAATAGCTAAATTACCTACCATTTCTATAAAAATAATAAAATAAACCTTTCACAAAGTAACTAGATAAAAATTAAATTATTACAAATTATGCAAAAGATATGTGTACACACACAAACTAAACTGCACTGGAGTGACACTGACGTTAACCTCCGTCTCTCTGACACTGACAGCTAATACAAAAAAAGATTGTTGACGTTTTGGCAGGAACTTGAGCGCGGTTGTGCTTCAAAACTTTTCATAATTTATTGTATAATGTTATATAAATATAAAGGGTAATATACTATATTATATAAACTAAATGCCTATCTAATTTATCTATAACAAAGAAAAAGTTGTGGGATAAAAAATAAACTAAATTAACTAAAAATAAACAAATCTTAAAACAAATATTATTATGTAAATAAATCGTGTATCGTGCCCAGAACGCTGGCAGCATTGCCACGCTGAATGGCAATGCTTATACGTTGTCCCAAATATAGGCCAGCCCTCTGGTCACGGAAAGTATCAACCAAGCGCTTTGCTAAATCTCTAAATAGAAGCCTTGCACTCGGACCCCATGGGCCAAGCATTTCGACCCCAAACGGCTCAAATATATAATTACCTATAAGGTTTAAATATTTGCGCCGCTTAAGTGTCTCTGCTGATGCAGCAGCAGCTCCCGCAGATCCCGACGTGTGAGGGAGATGAGAAGACGATAGGGTAATAGGCCTGTGAACCATTTTTTTTTTTCGAATTGTTATTTAAAGACGTCACAATAATATAACTAAAGGTGAAAGAATTACTTCGATATCATAAAAACTTTTCGAGATATGATAACTTGAAGATCACAATTTTGGACTATCCCGAAAACGTTCCATACAAACGGCTACCAGTATTATGACGTCACGATACGCTATTTTATATGCAATAAATCAGAAATTTGGACGGCAGCTATGTTAAATATTGCGTTTATGTAGCTAGTGTCGTAACAAAACTTTTAATATTTTTTATTGTTTCTACAATGGTAATATTTATTTTTTATAATTTCATACTTTTAAAATGGACTTTCCCACCAAACTTTGATCGACCATAAAACACGTCAGACATAAGTTATTAAAATTTTGAGATAGCAGATCGTTCTAGTTTTATGTATTTTACGTTACTGATACAGAGTTTTTATAATTTTAAATCTTTGTCTACATGCCTAATTGGCAGGTTGCATCCCATACCAAAGGCCTTCCCATCTTCCATGGTAGCAACGACATCCCATCAGGTCTCTTACCATCGTCGCGTGCCAGACCATTTGGTTCCAAAACAGCTGGGACACCGGCGGTGACAAGAGCCCGACGAATAATGTCATTTATGCTGCCGTGACGTGGGATTCTGCCAGCGCTCCTGCGACATGAAAGTCCATGGTGTCCAAGACGGTTGACAGCTTCTCCACATTGACAATGATGCGGAGCAACACAAGGAACGCCTAAACGGAGGCAAGCAGCAACACGGAATGTTCCGTCGTCCAACATCGTACCTACATTGGACGACGGTAACGCCTGAAGCCAATGGCCCGACTCCCACTCCCCCACAGCCAGTAGACGAGCACGCTCTGCAGAATTAGTAACCGTAGTAATTAGGTTCTCACCACAGACATTCAATATAATTGAATGTCTGTGGTTCTCACGAACCAACTCGCAGAGCGGGCTATCCCACTGTCTTTGGGATGATGGGTTATCGGGCATATATGTGTTCGAAGAGGCTGCCCTCCAGGCATTTATGGCATCGGTTAAACACATCACCTCCGAATTAGCCCGTGAAGGAGATAGGATTTTCCGGGTCAATTCTTCAGTGCTGTGAACCGATGACAAAAAAGCTGGTAGGCTCACACTAGAAATTTTGCGGATACCGAGCCCGCCTAAACGCACAGGTAATGTGACCTATACCCAGGCCCGGTCACCCAGGTCTAAATTTAAAAGAGATGATAAAGTTCTGTGTAAAAGCAGATCGATTCTTTCCAACAGAGCTACATGCTTCCACATGTGGCAGGATCGTATGACATATGTGAATTTTGGAACGAAAAAACAATACCGAATAATCGTGTATACTGCGTGAATATTGATTATAATAATAATGTTATATTGATTCTTTACACATGTATTATACTATTACTTATACTGTGGTATTATGGTGCGTCGGTGCAAGTGATCATTAGAGAGCATAAAATAATTGGAATCTTTGATGTAATCGCCGCTGTCGAGTTTTTAAAAGAAGTTGTTCAAAATAGCAATAAAATTAAAATGGCATCATTTTGTGTAGTTTTGCAGTTGAGTAATTGAGAAAAATAGGAACTAGCGGATTCCTAACGATATTTTTGAGCATATCCCTGAAGCCTGGACTATGAAATTATATATATTTCGATTAGTGATGGGCATTTACAAAAAGAAAGCCATAAATGGAGAATAATCCAGGAAAATTCCCAGAAAAGTTCCCGATCGGAAAAATGTTCGGATTTTTTCATATATTCGACCCAAATTTCAGCTTAATCAGATATCTGATGTGCTCTTTTAGGTATTTATGGATCTAATTATTAATCACGAGCTTCATCACCTTGGAGAGAAGGGAGGTAACAGTTATTGACAATTAGGCATGAAATTACCACATCACGAAATGGTAGGTGGTGCTGCGCCCGCGCCCCCATCGTTGAAACTAATAAAGATCTCTATAGAATCGAATTTTTCCATAGTCCACAACTGTTAAGCACGTACATACCTACGTAAATATAATCAAACAGGTTAAATACCTACATATCTCTTTTGGTTTTTGCCGCATTAGTGTAAAATTAGTAAAGCACCATTTCCTCCCAGAAGAATACACTAATAATATTGAAATCCATGCAAGGCTTACGCCAGGAAAAATAAAATGGCATGATAAATTGTTATGTACTAATAACGTTTTTTTCAATATTTTTCCAGCAACAACCCGGGTTTTTCCTATTGGGTTTTTGCCCACCACCCTCTCCGCAATCTCTAATTAATTACGATATCTTGATGATGGGTAATCTTCAATTATTGAAGAATTATTGCCAGAAGAAATGCCCCAGTGTTACCACTTTCGATTAGTTGACGGTACATGTATTAGAAAATGACTTCGGTAAATTTTGGTTAGGAATTGCATCTGTGTATTAATTTAAAGGAAACTCTGCAGAATATTGTTATAAATATTGGAATTGTTTAAGGATGTGTTTGGTACAGTAAGGTGCGCATCGGGTATGGAATCACTTACAGGGGTGCCAAATCTGTTTGCATTATACATGCGGGTAGTGTAAGTTACATCCTGTGATATATTCTCTGAGGTCAGGGTTCTCGGGTTCACTGGTGTTAATGGTCTTTCGGTTAGCCTTGATCGAATATGATCAGCGTGTCTCCGTCTTTCCACGCCATCAGAAGTTTCTACGATGTAGGAATATCTGTGTTTCCTTGCCGTGACAGTAGCAGGTTGCCATTTCTTTTCAAGACCTGTTTTTACAAAAATGTTATCACCAGGTGAGTACTCAGGCGTGGATGTATTTAAATTTGCTTGCACTTGTTTGAACTGTAGCATTCTTCTTTTATTGGGTCGGATGTTAGAAAGGAGGCAGTTAAGTTGACGGCCAAACATCATTTGGGCTGGGGACTTTCCAGTGGTAGAATGAGGGGTGTTTCTATATGTAAACAAAAACTCGTGAAGCCGTTGTTTGAGCTCAGTTCCAGCACCTGCCGATATCCGGTTTTTGAAAGTTCTGACAAGGCGTTCTGCCAGCCCATTTGTTCGAGGGTGATATGGTGATGACGTTATATGTAAAATGCCTTGATTATTGCAGAAATCTTTGAATTCCTGGGAAGTGAACTGGGGGCCGTTATCAGATACGATTAGACGATGTAGTCCAAATGTACAAAAAATGTCACCCAATACTGAAGTCAGACCTTTGGATGTGATCTGTTTCATTGGTCTTATTTCTATCCATTTGGAGAGGGCGTCGCATAGGACGAGCCATTGAAAACCTTCAAATGGTCCAGCGAAGTCTATATGTATCCGGTCCCAGACTTCTTCTGGAACGGACCAAGAATAAATTGGTAGGTCTGGACTAGATGGGCGATTTTGTTGACAGCCACGGCATAATTTTACAAAAGTATCAATTTCCTCCTCCATGGAGGGCCACCATACATAAAAACGGGCGAGAGCTCTCATAGCTGATATCCCAGGGTGCCCACGATGAAGGTAATTTAAAATCTGTTTTTGTAAACTTTCTGGAATCACCCTGTCCCTGCCACATTAGAATGTCATTTTCGATAGAAAGTTCATCTCGTTTGCGGTAATAATGTTTGATGTCGTTATTGAGATCTTGCCAACCAGTTCTCAAACTCTGTATTACTTTTCTTAAAACAGGATCTTTGGTTGTGCTAGTTTTGATATGGTTTTCTGTTAAGTGAAGGTCTGTTAATTTGGTACTTATCAGCTTTGAATCGATTCTGTATACCGCGCGTTCACTTCGCGAAGGTTTTTCATCGTTATCTGGTAATCTGGAAAGGCAGTCTGCTATGATGTTATTTTCTCCTTTACGGTAGCAAATGTCATATTGATAGCTACCAATCAGTAAAGCCCATCTCACCAGACGATTATTAGCTAATTAAGGAAGGTTTCGATTAGTTCCTAAAATATGAATGTGGGGTTTGTGATCCGTAACCAAAATAAATTTAGTGCCTCGTAAATATTGATCGAATTTTTTTATACCGAAAAGAATAGCCAGGGCTTCACGGTCTATTACTGAATATCTACTTTCAGCGCTGCGTAGTTTTCTAGACGCGAACGCTATAGGTTGCTCAATACCTTTAACGTCTTTGTGGTACAACACGGCGCCCACACCTTTCTCTGACGCATCACAAGCTAAATAAAGAGGACGACCCTCGACAAAAGCTATCAATGGTTTTGATGCAATAATACTTTTTTTTGTAACTTCAAAAATGTTGTTTTCATGCTCAGTCCAATGCTATCTGTTTCTACCGCTAATCAATTCGTATAAATCAGCGCATACACCATGAAGGTGTGGAATAAAACGTTCATAGAAATTAACTAATCCTAGGAACGATCTCAATTCTTTAGCGTTAGTGGGTTGTGAGGCTTTAGAAATAGCATCGAGTTTCGTTTTTGTCGGTCGAATACCTTCCCGGTTAAATTTACTTTTAATCCTGCCTGTTGTAAGCGATTGAAAACAGTGGCTAATATTTTTAGGTGTTCGTTGGAGTTCTTTCCTGTAACTGCAATGTCATCAAAATAAACAGCAACATTAGGAAGATCAGATAACAATTTATCAAGATAGTGTTGAAAGATGGATGGTGCTGTCGAAATTCCAAAGGGGATGCGGTTATATTGAAAATAACCTTTGTGTGTTGACAGTGTGAGAATTTTTTTTGATTCCGGGAATATTTCAAATTGTAAATAAGCGTCTTTTAGGTCGATCTTTGAAAACAACTTACCATCTGCTAATTTCTGTCGCAATTGATCGAATAAAGGTACAGGGTGTAAGTGTTTAATTAATGCAGAATTAACTGTACTACGGTAGTCGCCGCAAATTCTGACTTCGCCGGTAGGTTTCACTACGTTGACAGTAGGCGTGGCCCATTCTACTGATGTTATGTTAGGGTCTATTTGATAAATAATACCTTCAGAGACCAGACGGTCTAGTTCCCTCTCAATGTTTTTCTTTAGACTAAACTTGATGGGTCTTGCCGGAAGATGGACTGGTTCTGCTCCTGGTTTGATATGTATGTTAACAACGTAATCTTTCACCCTACCCAGTCTGCCGTCAAAAAGAGTAGAGTATTTGTTTAATACCTGTTTGAGTGATGTTTGGATTTCGTTGTCTCGTTTAATTGAGTATACAGCACTTGGGAATGCCATATTGAAAATTTCGCTCCATTGTAAGCCAAAGAGCATCGGATTGGCGTTCTTTATTACAACTGCTGGGAGAATTTTCTTCTGACCCTCGACTTCAACAGTTACGTCTGTAAGACCTTTCGTTTTCAATTTGTAGTTACCGTATGCCTTTAGTTTAGGCCCTTTTGTTAGAGCTGGTGAGCCTATTTTCTTGCATAATGTATGGCTGATAATAGAGTACGTAGAACCTGGATCCCAATCCATAGTGCATTTGTTACCATTGATTTGAACATCGATACGTTTGCAATCCTTCTTCTGTGTTGTGAGATTACAAACAAAATCATCGTCACTTTTATCACTGCTGTCGGAGTCGTGAGAGGATGTCGTTACATCTTCGTTGTCTTTACTAACTTTTTGAAGTCTTGTAGATTTTGAAGTTCGCTTGTACTTTTGCTTCGTTGGGGAGATGTAGGCTTTTCCAGTTTTGATACAGCACTTTTCAAAGTGACCCTGTGTGTTACATTCCTTACAAATATTTGTCTTAGCTGGACAGTTGGTTAATGGGTGTTTTTCAAATTTTCCACAACGTAAGCATTGTTCTAGATTGAGTATGCGAGGTGAAGATGATTTTCTATTTGTATATTTGTGTGTCGATGGTTTTTTTGTAATTCTTTGCACACTTGTTCCAGGTGTGTCGTGCTCTGCTTGTTCCCGAGATTGTGCAACAGCAAAAATTTTCGCAAATGTGACTTCTGTTGTGATACTATTATGAATTTCTAGTAAATCTGGCCATTTTTGTTTCAGATCTGTTTCAAGTTCTGGGTGTACCTACATAAATTATTTACCATAAGTTATTTTCTTAATTATACGGTTATGTTAAGTACTTGATTTCCTATGGTCTTATGGTCATTGGACAACTGATATTCACGCGGACGACATCGCGGGCAACAGCTAGTAAATAATACATCTAGAGGACCTCGTATGATATGTTCAAGTATATGAAGTGACATACGACAACGGATATCATCACTATAAACATCACGGCTCAGTATCATCAGGCCCTAGATATTAACTTAAGCAGTGTACCTTAATAACTTTTGGGATGTATACCCAACTGGGTATTATACCTCCACCCCCACAGAATACCGCAGCCAAATAACAATTTTATTCCCTTGAGAGTTGTTGTGTTCCTGCAAGTGAGTGAGGTCACCAGATAGGAAGGAGTCGAAGGAGATGCTGCGTTGGCAGCAGAGGTGGCGACGCGCTAGCGATATTTCATGTTGCGAGCGTTAATATGGCTATGGTAACCGCTTCACATCAGGCTTGTCTGCCACCCGACGTAAAAAAAAAAAAAACAAATTTTTACTTTTTAATGTTTTAGCAACAAACTAGCGACTTTTGTGATGAATTTAGAGACTCAGGCTTACGGGAGTGGGCAATACTGGACCCGACATGACAGCATGACACTTACCTTACTTGACACTTGACTGCTTTGATAATTTGACATTCTTCTGACGATACGATTATTTTTCCATAATTTTATTACTCAAAATTGTGAATTATTACATAAAACCGCTGTAAACTGTGTAATTAGTGCAGTATTTGTGTTATGTGAGTGTCCTATTGTGTATAATTGAAATGCCCACTGTTGACATTGTCTGGTAAGATAAAATTGGTTTTCATTGTCAATGTTATCTAATTATAGGTGAATATTAGTTACACGGAGCTGACAACAAGTTCCGTACAAAATAGGCCTTGTCCTTAAGTCTACAGTCATTACGTGTACAATGTTATGTACCTGTATCAACATTAAAACTAAATTTTATCACGCTCTTGTTATATTAATATTTTCGTATTTAGGACGCTAGAGTTTCTTTTGTATACCACTAAACTGGCAAACAAGCATACGGCCCGCCTGATGGCAAGCAGTTATCGTAGCCTATGAACGCCTGTAACACCATGGGCATCACACGCCAGTTGCCGACTATAAAAAACCTCGTCACGCTCTTTTTGAAGAACCCCATGCTGTAGTCTCCTGAGAATACATCGACTGGCAGTTCATTCCACAGCTTGACAGTACGCGGGAGTAAATTTCTCTGGAACCGTACAGTATGTGATCACTTAGGCTCCAATGTGTGAGGAAGGATTCCCTTTCGATGACGAGAGGTGTGACTGTAGAAGGAGGCCGTGGGGCATCATGCAAAATGTTGTTACCTACTGCTTCATTTGTATATTAAACAATAGATATTTGGGATGTATGTGACTCACCACCATCCTTGGAGCCAACCTGACCTACATGTGGTGCAGACTGCCAACTAACAAATGAATTGCAGACAAAAGAGATATTAGGGCTTATATGTTCCGAATGGGGAAAGTACATCGAACTCATAGAAGAACAGAACCTAATAACAAATATAATTTGACAATCCCGTTAGTCGAATGGCTAGTAATGGCTGCTTTGATTTCGAGGTTGCGGGTTCGATCCCCGCACAAGATAAACATTTGTGTCCATGAACATGTCTGTTTGTCTTGGTCTGGGTGTTTCCTATATTATATTATAAGTATGTATTTACAAAAAAAAAAATGTAATTTAAGTACATTTATCAGTTGTCTAGTACCCATAACACAAGCATTGCGCTTAATTTGGGACTAGATGGCGCTGTGTAAATTGTCTAGAAATATTTATTATTATAATGGGTGGCTCACAGAAAATTACAACTAGACAACTGATATATGTACCTAAATACATTTTTTGACGTGACAACGTCTTATAATTCGATGGAGCCGGCTGCACGCACGAAAAAACATGACTCATGCGGCGTTACCTCGCTCTGAGGCGTTCCATTAAAATTTTCTTTTGAAAAATGCAAACATTCCATCAGTATTTTCTTATGACGTTGTCACGTTCAACTATCGTCAGTAAACAGACTTTACAGACAACCATTTTTTTTTGTAAATATATGCGTATAATATATAGAAAACACCCAAACCAAGACAAACAGACATGTTCATGCACACAAATGTTTGTCTTGTGCGGGAAACGAACCCGCGACCTCGGAGTCAAAGTGGCCATTGCTAACCATTCAACCACCGAGCTCGTTAAATATATTTAAGTATGGTTTAAAAATAAAGATTTTTTCTCAACTGTATACCTTTTAATCATAAATCTCCTTCCTGCAATCATGCATCCTTCATTAATGCATCATGCATCGATGCATTAATCCCTTTGCTCTGGCGAAAACAGCATACCATATTTTTTAAGCTGCCCGACTGGGGAAGTACCTCCACCTCACAGAATACAGCCAAAAAAACAATTTCTTCAAAAATTTAAAACCTTACTCTTTCTTATTGTTGATGATGTTGGTTGTTGGCACTTGGTGGAACATCATTAACAATTTGTTATTAATAAAGTATGTGTACTGTTCCACTTAATTTAATTTATTTTTACGGATCAGTTCTGTCTCAAGGCATTATCAAGGTAAACAAACAGGTGTTATCATTTTCTTCAAAACATTATTATAATCTATCTTTGCGTTTCTGTATATAATTATGTATCTCTCTTGATTCACGGGTCAAGCCCGGTCATTTGATAGGCGTGCGCGGGGATATGGATCCAAGGTGTAGAGGCCCCTTTGAGAAGTTTGATATGGGTGGAAAGGGACGAGAGAGACACAACCAAAATTTACAGATTTTGCACATGTCATAGTCATCCTCAAAATCTAGGCACTCCTAGGTTAGCCTAGTTAAACTTCGGTACCTTTGACTGCAAAAATTGGTCAAACATAGTTTTAACTAAGGACGTTCGTAAAAGTGGTTACTTTTAAACCTTAAACCTACACCCGTGTCACAAGTCTCGGGATCTGCTTGCGGTTTCTCTCTCTGCCATACGATGGACCCGTCACCCGCACGGTGAATCCATGGAAGCTAAGAAGTTCGTCTAACCTATGCAGTAAAAAGTAGTGGCTGAGGACATTGGTTAGGGTACGAGAATGTTAAGCTTGTGACCATAAAATCCCGAGTGAGCGAAGCGACCGAGGTTCAACTTGTCTTTGTAGAGGAAGGTGAGGTACATTTGTAAAATAAATTTCGACGATGGTATGTCAAAATGTGAGGCTTCCGCATTTGCTCGCAAACTCGTGCATACTTACGTGTTCGCGCGGTTGGCGTGTTTACTCTGCAACACGCTTTTGGGGTGTAAGTTAAAAGTCAAACGAAGCTCTGGCGAAAAGAGAGAGAAAAAGTTTTGGCTACAACGACCTCCTTAGTGTTTGACTGAGATCCTCCCATTTTCTCCATGGGAGGGAGGGAGTATCACAAATGTGACCAGCTGTGACAAGGACGGGGGAGGGGTCAAAAATCAAGAAATTCGTGTGACGTAATTTATGGATGGTCCCTTCTTTCTGGTGACCTCACTCACTCGCAGGAACACAACAACTCTCAAGGGAATTGTTATTTGGCTGCGGTATTCTGTGAGGTGGAGGTACATTCCCCAGTCGGGTAGCTTACAATTACGCTCCCTACCTCTCTTTTCGCCAGAGCTTCGTTTGTCAGTCAGCAGGGCGCACCGCGTGCAGGTGAAGTTGGCTCTGGTTCAAAGATCTTGATGAACCACTTACACCCCAAATGTGGTATGTGAGTGAGAAGACACTGTCCATTTATTGGATAAACACTGATTATATATATCTTACATACTACTACATCACAACATAACATGAGGTGGAGGTAACACCCCAGTCGGGCTCATGCTTTACCTATCTTTCCATTTTATCTTTCTTTTCTTGGCAGGTTGCACCACGTGCAGGTGACGTTGACTTTGGCTCTGAAAATAACTACGTACATCCCAGAACAATAGTAGTACCACAGTTTAAGTAATAGTACTACGTACAGTATGGCTACTCCCTTGCCGATCTATCGTGTCGACCTCACCTCCCATCTGAGACAAATCTGGAACAGTTTGTATGGCGCCGCACGCACACACGCTCATTCGCGCTCTGCACAGACGTCATTGTTTATGCAGTAGTAAACGATGCGACATTTGTATGGAGTGACCGGGGTGTGGTAGTACTGAATATAGTCATTTCATGATATTTTTTTTTTTGTTTCAGCAAGAATATACAGACGCATATCTGCCTGCTAACCAGAAATAATGGAAGAGCCGATAATAAAAAAATCTAAAACAAACATAGACACCAAGATATCCTAAGTTTTAAAGTTAAAAAAAAATAGATAAATTCCATAAACTAGTCTCATAGTGAGTGTGTAAATAAGAAAAAAAAAAAGATATATTTTTATGTTTTTGTTGTCTATTAGAACATAGAGTTATTCCATTTTTGTTGACGTTTAAATAAAAATAGTTTATGAAACTAAAGAGATTGTTAATGAATCATAAATAATAGTTACCAAAGATAATATTTATAGAGAGCACCTTTTTTTTTTAAAAAAAAAAAAAGTGAGGGTAGAAATTAAATTTCACAAAAATACATATTATAAGTGCAACATAGATGCTTCTAAGTACATGGCTTAGTGGGAAGGTAGACAAGTTTAGGAGCTACGGGGAGGGGAGGAGGGAGAAAGGGACAAACATGGCCGCTACGATGGTGGAGACTCCCCCCCCTCAACTAATAACTACTATAGAATGGAGTATGATGGATAAAAGCAAGTTTTTTCCACTTTATACATTGAGCAGTTTTACAAGTAAGTAAATCCTTTTTGACGTCTTATAAATCCGTGGACGCCGGCTGCACGCACGAAAAAGCATGACTCGTTGTCACGTTCCGCCTGAGCCGAGCGTGCAAGCGAGAGCCTAAGCGTTCGGCTTGTGACGCATCTATCTCTCTTCCACTCCATCGGCCGACTAAAATGAACCTGATGATGATGATGACATAAAATTATTCGACTTTACACACAACCATTTTTTTTTAAATACTACGTCGGGTGGTAAACAAGAATGCGGCCCGCCTGATCTGAAGCGGTTACCGTAGCCATATAAATGCTTGCAAATCACAAGATGAAATATTGCAAATATCGCTCTCGCGACGCCACCCCCTCTGCCAATGCAGCAACTCCTTCCTTCCCGGTGACCTCACTCGCAGGAACACTACAACCCTCAAAAGAATTGTTATTTGGCTGCGGTATTCTGTGAGGTGGAGGTACTTCCCCAGTCGTGCGGCCACCTCTCTTTTACCAGTGCCATTTTCGCTAGTTGACAGGGTGCACCACGTGCAGATGAGGTTGGCTAGCAGGGGGGGGGGGGGGGGAGGGATCTTTTTTTCACTTTTTTTGCTTTTATCTCGAAAACTTTTGAACTCCAACTGGCTTGTTCTGTTTCTCGAGGTATTCTATCAAGGTTATAGTATTTTTATGACAGTTACTAGGCTCCATAAAATCTCTAACTCGTTCCCAGGTCAATGTATACGCATTTAAAATAAACTTTCAAACGACGCGTTTAAATTATCCATGGGTAAATTTAAAAAAAAATATCAAAACTAGACTATGTCAAAAGGCGTACTATTGTATCTCAGATTACATAAATGATAAAAGTATTTGGAAATGAATTGCTCTTGTTATGTGATGTTAATGATTGTATTTGTATTTAATGTAACGATATTGATAATTAAAAGAGTCGGCCTTGAGTTTCTTGCCAGTTCTCCTCAAGAAGCCCCGTCGGGCTGGCACTTAAATTCACTTTCACATTCAAGATAGTGTGATGAAAATGAAACTAAGCTCTGCGGATTTAGAGTAGTAATGATTTAGATACATGTTCAATATATTTAATTTGTATGACGGTTCTAAGCGCTTTATAAAGTCCAAGGAATAAAGATATTTTGATTTGATTTGTGCTCAATGGCTTTTGTTGAGTGGAGCGAGCAGAACGCTTATATACGCCCAAAAGTCATTCTTGGAAATTCATAGGCTTTCAAAACCTCTGAATTTGTCACAATACAATGGTCGGGTACGGTGGTTGGCTGCCCCATGTGCGCCAACTCGTGAACAGGTGCTGCCAGTGAGAAGGTGCTGGGGGAATTAATTTACCTAATTTAAGTAAATAAATTATAATAGTTTTAGTGACGTGCACGTATTTATAATTATGTATGTAAAAAACTAAAGTAGGTATTTTATTTTTTCAGTAAGATGCGGCCTGTACCCTTTGACATTAGTAAAAACACAAATTCAAGTGCAAAGGAAAAAGGAGGCGTACAGTGGAGTGATCGACGCTATATCCAAGATATACAAGCACGAGGGGGTCTCCGGCCTCTACAGGGGGTTTTGGCTGTCCAGTGTAAGTTATAATACTAGCTTGTTTAGTAGTGTAATACTTAATATGTAGATGGCGCCACACTGATACTTTACAGCAGTAAAATATAAAATGCAAATATTCGCCACCATTACAATAGGCTATTTTCCAATGTTTAAAAATTGTACAAATAAATTAACAATATCGTAAAATTCACACAACTATAAAGATCTGCAAACTTTCATTCTAATATCTTCAGTCAGACTTTTTTTAGCGTCGATCAAAGTTTGGCGGGAAAGCCCATTTTAAAAGTATGAAATTATTAAAAAATAATATTTCCATTGGAGAAGCAATAAAAAATGCTATAACGTTTATTATGATACTAATTATATAAACGTAATATTTAACATAGCTGTCGTACAAATTTCTGATTTGTTGCATACAAATTACAAACCTGTGACGTCATAATTCGGTAGTCTTTTGTATGGAGCGTTTTGGGGCAGTCTAAAAATTGTGATTTTCAAATTAACATATCTCGAGACATTTTTGTACTATCGAAGTAATTCTTTCACCTATAAATAAATAAATAAATAAATATTTCTGGACCATTTACACAGCGCCATCTTGTCCCAAATTAAGCGCAAAGCTTGTGTTATGGGTACTAGACAACTGATAAATGTATTTAAATACATTTTTTTTTTGTAAATAGGTATATATAAATAATACATAGAAAATACCCAGACCAAGACAAACAGACATGTTCGTGCACACAAATGTTTGTCTTGTGCGGGAATCGAACCCGCGACCTCGGAGTCAAAGTGGCCATTCCTAACCATTCGACCACCGAGCTCGTCAAACCCTACCTATGGTTATATTATGGAGACGTCCCTACATATCAAACCGAAAAAAATGTTAGTCAAATAGCCTATTGAGCTTAAGTATGTGACTGCTTAGTAGGTGATTTGCAAGTTTGATTACATTCTAATCGAACTTGACAGTCACAACGACGCTATCGAGCTCTTCGATTATGTAAATAAACTATTTTGTGCATCCATTCCGTCTGGCTGGTCGGCTCGGAATGAACAGATAAACAAGATAAGATACAGTTCTAATCTAATAATAAATGTAATACATCAGCTGATCGATTAATAACATAGTAACTATGAAGTTGTACACATTGTGACGCTTATATGTTGTTTAAATTCACTGATAAGATAAGACGTTTGGAAAACTATTAGATGACTTTTAAACTTTCGCGTTGCATGATTTATGAAATATAAGAACGGGAATTAACGCGATCATGCATAAGGGTATTTACATACCTTTATTATTGCCTGACGTTTCGACCAGGTTGCACCGGCCGTGGTCGCAGGCTGACTGACCACGGCCGTGGTTAGTCAGCCTGTGACCGTACGTATTTACGTATGTAAATACCCTTATGCATGATCGCGTTAATTCCCGTTCTTATATTTCATAAGCTATTAGATGTGTAATAGACCGACAAACGAGGCTCTGGTGAAAAGATAGGTAGGGTATAGCGTATTTTTGAAGCTGCACGACTGGGGAAGCACCTCCACCTCACAGAATACCGCAGCCAAATAACAATTCCCTTGAGGGTTGTTGTGTTCCTGTGAGTGATTATTTTGCGGGCAAACCCTATTAGTTAAGAAACACAAAAGTAATTAAATTGGCGATAGCTTTAAAGGTACCCTTTTTTTATACTACGTCGGGTGGCAGACAAGCATACGGCCCGCCTGATGTGAAGCGGTTACCGTAGCCATATTAACACTCGCAACATAAAATATCGTATATCAGCATATCCTTCCTTCTACCAGAAGGTGACCTCACTCACTCACAGGAACACAACAACCCTCAAGGGAATTGTTATTTGGCTGCTGTATTCTGTGAGGTGGAGGTACATTCCCCAGTCGGGTAACTTTAAAAATACGCTCCCTACCTCTCTTTTCACCAGAGCTTCGTTTGTCAGTCAGCAGGGTGCACCGCGCCGTGCGCGTGCAGGTGATGTTGGCTTTGGTTCAAAGATGTTGATGAACCACTTACACCCCAATGTTGTGTTTCTGCGAGTGAGTGAGGTCACTGGGAAGATAGAAAGGAAGGAAGGTGTATAGGCTGGCAACGGATCGGCGACCCCTTGGTGTTGCTGATGTTAGGTTAGGAAGCCAAAAATAAAAGATTCGTTCAGTGCAAATTATAATAATTAAATTTATTTTATGCACTCTTAGAAAGGTGTGTTCTACTACAAAGGAGTCGTACGATACTGAACTGGAATATGATTTCTACTGAACCACAGAGCTTGGTTAGCTGACTAAGGCATACAGAGCATTTAACAATGTAGCCCTTTGTTTAAAGATATTATAAACAATATTGTGTGACTAAGACAGATGTCTATTAAACAGAGCGAGATAGATTTATTTTTGTATACTTATTCCAACACGCCCCCTCAAAAATAAATAATAATAAAAAAATATCTATCACAAGCTATTTACAATATCAAACTTATGAACACACCATTCTTTGTCTGGGGAAACAATCATCAATATCTTGGTCCAACATTCGTTGCGCAGGATTAGGGAAACCCCAGTAAAACCTAATCAGACCAAGTCAACTTAATTATGCTCTTATGTAATCTCATTTGCAGTATATATTTACACTACATACTTTTCATTAGACAGAGCTTTAACATTAAATTATAATACACCGAGTTTTTCTCTCAGTGCCGAAAAACGAGCAGCTGGTAATGCCTTTGTAAACATATCTGCCAGTTGATTACCTGTGGACACATAAATCATTTTAATTACATTTTTCTCAACTTGTTCCCTAGAAAAATGATATTTTATGTCAATATGTTTCGACCGTTTATGACTTGTCGGATTACTTGCAATGCTTATGCATCCGTTATTATCCTCAAAAATAGGAATCGGATTTGAAATTTCTACATGAATACTAGTCACTAATGACTTTAACCACAGAGCTTCTCTCACGGCTTCAAACAAAGCCATATACTCTGCTTCAGTAGATGACGCTGCCACTGTTGACTGACGCTTTGTTTGCCAACAAATTGTGCATTGTTCAAACAATTTGAACAAGTATCCTGTTGTGCTTTTACGATCAACTTCATCACTTCCCCAATCGGAATCAACAAAGCCACTGAGAATGTTATTATAAACATTTGGATTCCGCTTATAAGTTAGTTTCAAGTCAGTAGTTCCCTTTAAATAACGTAACACTCGTTTTAAATGTGACCAAAGTGAGTTATTATTTCTGTTACCAAATCTACTTAGAATGTTTACAGCAAAGCTTAAATCGGGACGAGTACATAACATAACATACATCAAACACCCGATAAGATTTTTACATGGAGCTTTTGTTGTTTCAATTGCACTCAAAGCGTCAAAGTCTACTTTGTTTTCCAAAGGTGTACTGACAGAATTACAGTCATTCATGTTAAACTTTTCTAAGACCGTTTTTATGTACATTGCTTGGTCTAATGTAACTGTATCATGTGATCTTTCCACTTTAATTCCTAGGAAACATTTGATCTCCATCAAGTCTAACATTTTAAACTTTTTCATTAAATAAGTTTTGAAACTATTCATGGTATTTATATCAGCAGTCGAAATAACAAGATCATCGACATAAAGTACAACATAAATATTTTTTGAAATGTCACCGGCATCTAGGAAATAAATACAACGATCAGCTGATGAGTATTGAAAACCCTTTTCAATCAAAGTTTGTTCGAACATTTGAAACCAACAACGTGCAGATTGTTTTAAACCATATAAAGCTTTATTCAATCTACAAACTAAGTTGTTTGCGTTTGGAATTCCTTCAGGAATTTTCATGTAAATTTCCTCTTTTAGTTTGCCGTTCAAAAATGCCGTTTTGACGTCCATATGGTGAACGAGCAAATTGAATTGATTTGCAAATGCTAATATAAATCTAAAACTTGAAATTCTTGCAACTGGCGCAAAAGTTTCGTCATAGTCAATTAAATATTCTTGACTAAAACCACGAGCGACCAAACGCGCTTTATATTTCAAAGGTTTGCCAAACTCATCATTTTTAATATTAAATATCCATTTACAGTCAACAATATTTCTGTTTTCAGGTTTCGGAACAAGCGTCCAAGTGTCATTTTCAATAAGTGATTTAATTTCCTCATCAACAGCTTTTTGCCATAAAAGCCTATCATGCCTGGTTTGAATTTCAGTATACGATGTAGGAATTGTACATATTAAAGACTTTGCGTATAATAAATAGTTCACAGAAATATCATTACTGTTTTCATCATAAGACACTGTAGGCAAATTTTTAATTCGATCACTTCTTCTAATAACACTCGAACTACTAGAAGCTACTTCATTCCGAGATCCAGTCAATTTATCTTGAAATGAATCATAGCATGTATGCCCATCTGCACTGCGTACAGATTTATTAGGTGGTGGACCTAATGCGCAGGGTACACTGCCCGTTTGTTTCACATCATCTGATCTTATATTATCAGATGCGCACAACCTGCTACACATGTGCTCGTCAGAGTTATTGGTATTTTCAGATACAATACCTTCAGGCTTCACTGGCCTACTTGACAAGAAATTAATCTCATCAACAATTACATCTCTGACTCTTACAAACTTTTCTTCTACCACATTCCACACCTTATAACCATTCGGTTCATAACCAACCAATATCCCTTTCAAGGATTTCTCATCGAATTTTGCTTTTCTACTTTTGTTAAGAAAATACACAGTTGAACCGAAAACCTTTAAATACTTAAGTTGCGGCTTCTTATTATGCCACAATTCAAACGGTGTGTTATCTACTTTCAGTGCTTTTGTGGGGCTGACATTGATAAGATAAGTAGCAGTTAACACAGCCTCACCCCAGAACGACTTGTCTAACTTAGCACCTGCTATTAAAGTTCGACTTCGTTCTGTTAACGTTCTTATCATACGTTCGGCAATACCATTCAAAGCAGGGGTATGCGGCACTGTTAAATGGTAGGTTATACCTTTTTGCATACAGTATTCTTTCATTTCACTCGATAAATATTCGCCACCATTGTCACAATATAAATTGACAAGTCTCAAACTAAAATGAGCTTCGCACTTAGCAACATAATCTCGAAAAGCAGCAAAAACGTCTGATTTATGAGCTATTAAGTATGTCGCACAGTAGTGAGTGTATTCGTCTACAAATATCACAAAATAGTTTTTGCCGTCAAGTGTCGAAGGAGTGATCATACCACACACGTCGGAATGCACATTAAATAGAGGTCGTTTAATAATTTTAGATTTACTTTTATGAAATGACAGACTTGCTTGTTTTCCATATATGCAAGCTTCACATAAACTTTCACTGGGTGTAATATTATGTAATCGATCAATATCAGAAAACATTTGTTTGGTTTTAATTTGCAAGAACTTAGATTTGCCTATGTGACCCAATCTTTGATGCCACAAATCATAGTTACTATTCATGACCCTATTTGATGAGCAATTCAAAGCACATTTATTAAGCATGAAATTAATACCAATTAAATTATTCAAAGACTCACCCTTTGTTACCATCTTACCCTCTTTGTTGAGTATTTGTACACCATTTTGACCAAAAATTATGGTCATTCCAGCCTGTTGCATTCTTTTGACCGATAACAAATTATATGGAATTTCTGAGCAGAAAAGAACATCCTGTAGCAATCCACTCATACCCGTATCAGTGGTAATAGATAGAGTGCCTCTTTTTGTCGCACTAATGAATGTTCCGTTTTTAGCTACAGAAATATTTACTGGAGACTGAAGTTCTATGAACCCACGTGTTAGATCTTCTCTGTTAATTAAATGATCTGAGGCACCAGAGTCTAATATGAATGTAATTTTATTGGTGCTGTTGCCTTCTTCAGAATAGCATTCGTTTCCAACCATGAAAGCAAACCCTGAGATATTCGATTTTTCTCTGTCTTCTAATTTCAAATTCAATAACCTTTTTCTCAATGCCAATTGGGATGCGATACTTTTTCTTTCATACACTGCGTCGAGTTTTATGAAAATCTGTTTTGCTGTTTCTTCATTAGCAAACCCCAGCAAAGAATCTGATAAATATTCGATGATGGTATTTTTCGCTATCTTTTCTTTCTTCGTCCAATCACTGTTGATGCGTACAGGAGGCTCTTCGTCAATTACTTGCAGCACTTCAAGTTCGTTTAATAAACTGCGTATTCTAAGTTTCCATAAAGAATACTTTTCGCCGTCAAACAGTCTAATATTTCTTTTTACTTTTGAACCGTCCATCGTTACAGTTAGAAAATAACACAAAAAGTCACTTAGAATACGTAAATAGTTTCTCTACCAAAATTACAAAAATCACAAGTCTTAAACGTTACCACTTAAAGCGTTTTTTATCGTATTTAAAAAAGTCTGTTTCTTTCAATCACTTAAAAGTCCACTTTGTACTGTACACTGGGCCCATAACCTGTTAGGTTAGGAAGCCAAAAATAAAAGATTCGTTCAGTGCAAATTATAATAATTAAATTTATTTTATGCACTCTTAGAAAGGTGTGTTCTACTACAAAGGAGTCGTACGATACTGAACTGGAATATGATTTCTACTGAACCACAGAGCTTGGTTAGCTGACTAAGGCATACAGAGCATTTAACAATGTAGCCCTTTGTTTAAAGATATTATAAACAATATTGTGTGACTAAGACAGATGTCTATTAAACAGAGCGAGATAGATTTATTTTTGTATACTTATTCCAACAATCGGCATGGGCGGTGGTGATTGCTTTCCATCAGGTAACCCACATGCTCGTTTGCCCCCCTCTTATGTACCTAATAAAATAAAAACGAGATGTTTTTACTTATTGATGCTTTCTACTTGCCTTCATTATTTTTTACTACCAATATCACCAAAATGGGCAATGAACAATGAAGTCCACTGCAGCCCCGGGGGTAAGACTAAGGCTGCCTTGGAACTCACAACGAATTTAATATGAAGAAATTAGAACTTAGTAGGTGTTGCTGGGCGATTGCTTTATTTTTGTTTACATACGTATAATACATAGAAAACACCCAGACCAAGACAAACAGACATGTTCATGCACACAAATGTTTGCCATGTTGACGCGCTCGGTGGCGTAGCGGTCAATGACGCGGCTTCGACACCAACGCTCCTGGGTTCGATTCCCACATAGGACAAACATTTGTGTGCATGAACAAGTCTGTTTGACTTAGTCTGGGTGTTTTCTATGTATCATCATCATCAGGTCATTTTAGTCTCCACTACAGAAGCACGACCCTCTCTCGTCCGGCCTACACTCCCCACGCTGGCCAGACGGGTTGGGGAGGCCTGGTCGATGTTTTATAATGTATTTCCCTTAGTCGCCTTGTACGACATCCACGGGAAGAGACGGAGTGATTCTATTCTAGTCTGCCGGAAACCACACGGCCAACGCGTTTTCTATGTATCATAAGTATGTATTTACAAAAAAAAATGTATTTACGTATGTTTATCAGTTGTCTAGTACCCATAACACAAGCTTTGCTTACTTTGGGGCTAGATTGCGCTGTGTAATTTGTCTGACAATATTTATTTATTTATGTGCGGGCATCGAGCCCGTAACCTCGGAGTCAAATAACCATTGCTAGCCATTCGACTACCATGTTAGTTTTAAATTCCTTCATCGTTTCAATTTGTTTTTTCTTCAGTTTCAGATAATATCAGGCGTGTTCTATATCACTACATACGAGGGAGTTAGACATGAACTAGGAAAATATGACATCAGCCCCAAGATGAAGGTAATATATAAATATTCCCCCGTTGCCGGAACTGGCACTTAAATTCACTTTCACATGCAAGATAGTGTGATGAAAGTGAATCTAAGCTCTGCGGATTTAGAGCAGTAATGATTTATACATGTTCTTATATTTAATTTGTATGACGTTTCTAAGTGTTTTATAAAACACTTAGTCCAAGGAATAAAGAATTTTTAATTTGATTTGATTTGATTTATTCCTGGATATATTACACACATCGCCATCATGCACACAAATATTTGTCTTGTGCGGGAATCGAACCCGCAACCACGGAGTTAAAGTGAACATGGTTAGCCATTCGACCACCGGGGTCTTCAAATATATACTTTTACTAGCGACCCGCCCCGGCTTCGCACGGGTGCAATGCTGATACTAAATGTACTACAGAAGGTCTTTGCGCTTTGTCCTATCCAGTCCTTCCCCAGTTATAAGCACACGCCGCCGGCTCCGCGGCCGGTACCGCCACAGCCGTTATGTCCCTGCATTTTAAATGTGTAATATCTTCTAAACTATTCATTTAAATTACATGCTGTGAAGGGCCATATTGATCTATATTAAATGCGCAATGTATTTAAGGTACTTAATTGGATAAGGATTAATTCTGTATTGCTTAAAATCGCTTCGTAAATAAGGCATTATTTCTTGTAAAAAGCAAAGGATAAAATAACGGTTATTGTGTGTTACCACTAAGAGATAGACATATACCATCGCGAACTTTTTTGTAGACCATTTTAAGGTGAACAATACTGTACTACATTATTTTGATCTATCTCGTTGGGTTCAGCCAGCGTTTGCAATGAAAGAGCAAAAAAATGTGTTTATTTACGACATCACATTAGAAACCTCTAAATTATCAGTGTTTTTCTACTATGTTATGCATATATTATACATATAAACTTTCCAGTTGAATCACTCTATCTATTAAAAAAAACCGCATCATAATCCGTTGCGTAGTTTCAAAGATTTAAGCATACATGGGGACATAGGGACAGAGAAAGCGACTTTGTTTTATACTATGTAGTGATAACAGTTTTAAATTGGAAAATATTTTTACTCTGATCGATGCTAAGGAGAGCGGTACAGAGTTGAAAAAAAAAACAGTTTTTTTAAACAGTTCAAATTGTTGGAAATAAGTGTTATTTTTCTTTTTACTTTAGCTCATTAATAAATAAATCAATGTCCTGACAATTTCATAATATGTATTTTTGAAGTGAAAACTTCTTTAGCGGCGTTGTGCACTTTTTGGAATGGGTAAAAAATGTTAAACTCGTGTCAGGACACGTGACCTGATCGAAAATTCGTAAGACGGAGGAAGAGTAGACCGCCGCCGGCGCGGTGTAGGAGAGGAAGTGATATCCCCCTCTCTTTCTACCGCGCGGCGAAAATGTATGCCTGCTCCTGCTGTTTATTTTTAATGTAATATAAATTGTCATGTTTGTGTACGATAGCGCAATAAATTTATATTGTATTTTACCACATAAATGATAGTACTTTTATACTGATGAATAAAGCAATTCGTGCGAAATTATTCCCTAACCATTCCAAAATATTAAAAAATGCACAACGTTAATGTTCAAGTTTTCACTTCTGCCGGCACTCCCGGAGTACAACCCGTTTTTAGGGTTCCGTACCTCAAAATGAAAAACGGAACCCTTATAAGATCACTTTGTTGTCCGTCTGTCTGTCTGTCTGTCTGTCTGTCTGTCTGTCTGTCTGTCTGTCTGTCTGTCAAGAATTTCTATGTCGAGAATGCGTGGAGGTATCAAGCTGAAATTTGAACTGTATACTCAGGTCTACGGTCCCATGAAGTTGTAAAATAATCAAACTGCTAAGTTTACGTAGAAAAAAGTTACGGCCGTTTATTCAGCAAAAAACGCATATTTCGACACTCTCAAGGGAATCAAAACCTATAGGGTACTTCCCGTTGACCTAGAACTATGAAATTTGGCAAGTAACATCGTTATAGACTACATGTACAGGAATAAATCTTAAAACTATACATTTGTAAATAGATCTTAAAAAATAGGGGGTCTATATTTTTATAGGGTGTCGAAATTTCAAATTGAAACTACTAGTTCAAATGGGGTATCATATGAAAGGGCTTGATGTACACATTGCAAAATATATTTTATTTATTTTATTCGACGCATTATTTCTTATTTATAATGAAAAATATCAAATTTAATAATGATACTACGTACCTACGGAACCCTCGGTGGGCGAGTCCGACTCGCACTTGTCCGGTTTTTTTTTAAACAGTTCAAATTGTTGTAAAAAATAAGTGACTTTTTTTTTTTAATTTTACTTTAGCTCATTAATTTCAAATCAGTGTCCTGACAATTTCATATTAATTTATTATTATGATGATATAATGTATTTTTTATGCATTCTGCACTCATTCTCTACATCAGGCACCAGCTTCTCACACAATATTAAACAATTAAATGGCTATAGCTTACTTTGTCAAAGTCAAAGTCAAAACTCTTTTAAATAAATTTATTATTATTATGTATCTCTTTTTAATCACGGGTCAAGCCCGGTCATTTGATAGGCGTGCGCGGGGATATGGATCCAACGCGTAGAGGCCCCTTTGAGAAGTTTCATGTAATGTTGTACGCCCGCCGTGACCCGCTCCAGGATATGTCAATGGAACGACATACCCATGAGCAGGTCTCGGCAGGCGTTGAGACTATTGCGAAGTGTGATGGAAAATAAATGGGCTATTGAGATGAGATCTGGGTGAACTTAATACCGCGCTATTACAGAAGAGGGACTGACGCCTGCCATAACTGCTTTTATTGCTAGTTATTTGCGGCAGGCGCTGGCTTGCCACTCATTATTATTATTCTCTATATAAACTATAAGTGTGCGAAATTACATACTCCTTCGTCCGCGGAATATTCGTAAAAAGGTGTACAAAGATTTGGCTTCACGTATTAATATCTTCTTTATATATATAATTCTACTGTACGTGTATATATGTTATAGCAAATTTTTATACTACTTAATTAATTAATATTTGGCCACCCACGACATTCTTAGTATAAATTGATTTTATTATTCATTGCTTAAATTTAATTGTATTGTTATAATTATTGTTATTTATTATTTCGATTTAATTGTATTGTTATAATTATTATAATTCTATGCAAGTATCGCAACTATTACTTATGGTATGGCAAATGTAATTATTCTAATTCCCACAGTACAGGCTTAGCCTAGTGTGGCTTATGTTAAATATAACGCCTGTAAATATATGTCACTCCTCCTAAACGGCTGGACAGATTTGAATGAATTTTTTGTATGCGTTTGGGTGGCGCCCTTTGGAGGGCCAATTCTCGTAATTTTTCTACAATCGCAGATAGAAAGTTGACCGAATCGAGATTGAATTGTGAATTGACTAAAATTATATACTTCATTTCATTGATTAATTATTATCAATTCTTTTAGTTGGTAAAGTAACATTCTTAGTTTGTTTAATTCTCAGTCATACTCCGATATAATCCCACTTAAATTAAACTTTGAAGTTACATAATGCGATACGAGAATACCAAATTTGACATTTGTGAGATCGAGACTGGATCGAAGCTGAATTTTGACTACATTTTAATTACGAGAATTGCCCCTGGATGGTTTAAATAAACAAATCAGCCAGGCAGATGGCGCTCTACTCCCCAACCCGTTTGGCCAGCGTGGGGCGTGTAGGCCAAATCCTCCTTCCGTCTAGGACGGACGAGAGAGCACGACGCGCTCCTGTAATGGAGACTAAAATGGACCTGATGATGAAGATGAGATGGCGCTGCAGTAATGGGAACGGGAAGATTGAGCCATATATATATTTTCTGTTGCAGTCATTTATAGCCGGAGGTTGTGCATCGATAGTGGGTCAGAGTATTATAGTTCCGTTCGACGTGCTCAGCCAACATCTGATGGTGCTCGGCTTGGTGCGGGGCCGCGTTGATGGCAGCAAAAACATGGTGTGTACTTTTGTTTCTTTAATATAATAATAATAATATTTATTTTATTTCATAATAGCATACAATTTTGGACTATATCTATTATAAACTAGTATTTAAATATAAAGTAATCACTCACAATTTTTTCGAGTCCATCACACAAGTGTCTATGACACAGGCTCGGCCTAGTATAGACACTTGTGTGATGGACTCGAAAAAATATTATAAACTAGTATTTAAATATAAAGTAATCACTCACAAGTTTTTCGAGTCCATCACACAAGTGTCTATGACACAGGCTCGGCCTAGTATAGACACTTGTGTGATGGACTCGAAAAAATATTATAAACTAGTATTTAAATATAAAGTAATCACTCACAAATTTTTCGAGTCCATCACACAAGTGTCTATACTAGGCCGAGCCTGTGTCATAGACACCTGATCCTTCCACTATTAACATTTACAATCATAACATGCATTACACTCAATAATTAGTAAATACATAAATAGTTTAAAATACGAACTGGTGTCTAACTAATCGTATATTTTTTAACTACCTGCATTCCGGGGATACAAAACATCCCGAGATCGGCGTCAACAAGTGTGACTCATGCGCCGTGCGACAAGTTAATTTCGTTTAGTTAGACCACTTAAACTATGGGTTGTGGCAATTTAATATATACTTTAACTTTTTCTATTTTTTGTAGACGATGTTTCTTTTGTTTTGTTTCTATGTATATACAAAAAAAATATATATTATATGTATGTATTTACAAAAAAAAAATGTATTTAAGGCGGGGTGGTACCAGTGGTACTGCAAAATCTACAATTTAGAATTCATCTTTGAAGTAATAAACAGAGAATTAAAATCTACGAAAATTATATTGATATTGTTGAGGATATATACTAGGGAATATATCCGATGGAAACATGATTTGATGGAGTTGACTCGATAAAATAAATTCACAAAGTTACCTCTTTTCGTGTCATTTTATCTTCTATTTTCGGTTTTATTCTTAAAATAAGTAATTTGTCATTATAAGTCATGTACTAAAAAAAGGTCATAAATAACTGGAGGTATTATACGCGATAGGTTTTTTTTTATTACATCTTTAAAATTTTTAATCGATTATTCACGAATCTGACATAAATAAGGTATTACGTGACATAATAGAATGGTTAGATAAAAATAATTTAAAAATAAACATATGTAAAACTAAAATAATGCATTTTTATCAGAAAATGAGAGCTCAAAATATAAATGTTGAACATAATGGACAGCATCTAGAAAAAGTAGAATAGCATAAATTTCTAGGGTTAACAATTGATAATAAACTTACTTGGAGTAGTCATATAGATAAAGTTTGTAAAAAACTAAGTAGTTCTGCTTATGCGCTGTTTCGACTATCTAAAAAAGTTAAATTAAATGTGGTTTTAGTAGCATACCATGGATTGGTTACACCTTCACTGAATTATGGTGTTATATTTTGGGGCAACTCAAGGGACAGGGAAAAAGTTTATAGAGCACAGAAAAGATGCTTAAGGTCGATATGTGGTCTGCAAACGCAAGATAGCTGTTTACCTCATTTTCAATCACTTAAGTTACTGACATTTCCATGTATTTACATTTATGAGACATGTGTATTTATAAAATCAAATCCAAATCTTTTTATTAAATTGTGTGACATAAGAAATAAGGTAAAGCATGTAAGAAAACAATATACACAAAAGTTAGTAATTGGGAATCACAAGACAGCTCTTTTTAAGAAAAGCATTTTTGGAATGGGTCCAACTATATATAATAAGCTACCAGATGAATTTAAAACTTTAAATCTTGTTACTTTTAAAAATAAACTGAAATTATTATTGTTGGACAAATGCTATTATTCTGTAAATGAATATTTGAATGTTAATTTGAAATAGAATGACATTATTAATAATTTTTTATCGTAGAATATAACTTGACTTTATTTTTTAATTTGACATTGTTTTTTTTATCTTTATTATAATTAAAATTCGTAATTTATAATAGAATAATATATAGACACTGGAATAGAATGACATTATTAATAATTGATAACGTAGAATATAACTTGACGTATTATTATTATTTTTTTAATTTGTCATTGTTTAATTCTTTTTTATGTTATATTTGAGATTCATAATTTAAAAGACAAAAGTATATAATATTTGTATTAATTATTGTACGTCCAACCAAGGACAGGACACGGTGAGACTGATAAAGTGTAATACCTATAAATACCTGTGTTCAACAATAAAGATATTTGAATTTGAATTTGAATTCAATAGATTTTCAGCTCGCCAGAGTCACCAGTGTCTCGGGGAATTGTCATATTGTTTCTAGCGCTGGCTCACCTCGCCTTAAGTATTATATCAGTCATCTAGTACCCATAGTACAAGCTTTGCTTAGTTTGGGACTAGATGGACGTCTGTATTTTTGTCCAGGAATTTTTACTTGTGCTTATGTACTTTCTTTATTCTCTAGATCAGGGGTTCCCAACCGTTGGGCCGCGGACCACCAGTAGTCCGTGAGAGGTAAAATTATGGTCCGCAATAGAAACTTATAATGTAAGAAATCTCTTACATTATAAGTTTGTATCGCGATTTCAGTATTTTGTATAATAGTGCTCAATCGAGCACTATTATACACCTCGACATCCTATGACACTCGGGTACTCTACACCCAACAAAAACCTCGTAGTGGTCTGCGAATACAAAAAGGTTGGGAACCACTGCTCTAGATGGACGGACGACCTCAAAAAAGTGTCTGGTAGCGGTTGGATGCGGAAAGCGGAGGCTCGCATATGGTGGAAAGCATTGGGAAAGGCCTATATCCAGTGGGTAGATACAGGCTCATGATGATGATGCTGATTTTCTTTTTATAATATGACAGATTAGCTCATGACCCGCCTAATGTGAAACGGTTACCGTAGCCATATTAACGCTCGCAACATAAAATATCGGTCGCCCGTCGCCACCTATCTTCAACAAAATTGATAATTTTCTACGGTATTCTGTGAGGTGGATAAAATACGCTACCTCTGGTAGTCTGGTAGGTCTGGGGTGTAAGTGGTTCATCAAGATCTTTGAACCAAAGCCAACTTCACCTGCACGTGGTGCACCCTGCTAACTGACAAACGAAGCTCTGGCGAAAAGAGAGGTAGGGAGCGTAATTGTAAGCTACCCGACTGGAGAATGTACCTCCACCTCACAGAATACCGCAGCAAAATAACAATTCCCTTGAGGGTTGTTGTGTTCCTGCGAGTGAGTGAGGTCACCAGAAAGAAAGGAAGGAGATGCTGCGTTGGCAGCGGGGATGGCGGCGCGCGAGCAATATTTTATGTTGCGAGCGTTAATATGGCTACGGTAACCGCTTCACATCAAGCGGGCCGTATGCTTGTCTGCCACCCGTCGTAGTACAAAAAAAAAAAAAAAAAAAAACCTCTTTTTGCCAGAGTCTCGTTCGTCAGTTGCCAAGGTGTACCACGTGCAAGTGAGGCTGGCTCAAAGATGTTGATGAACTACGTACACACCATAAAGTCCACGAACAAATTAATTCTTCTTTTGATTTTTTTTTTGTGACAAATAATTCTTGTGGTTGCAGGTAATGAATCCCTTAGGCTTAGATCTAGAGAAACGGATGTCCAAAGCGGCGCTCGCGAGGGAGGTGGCGGTGCGCGTGTACCGGCGGCACGGCGTGGTGGGCTACTACCGCGGCTACTGCGCCTCGCTCGCCGCCTACGTGCCCAACTCCGCCCTCTGGTGGGCGCTCTATACATCTTACCAAGGTGAGTATCTTATAGGGCTATATTTTCCTATATGAGATTCAAGTTGGGGCCGAGAATATATCCTTGAGCGATGCCTATTTTAATTTATAGAATATCGACAAATTATCTGTACTTTTACGTGCCCAACTCTGCCCTTTGGTGGGCACTATGAACATCTTACTAAGTTATATTTTCCTATATGAGATACTAGTTGGGGCCAAGTATATATCTTTGAGCGATGCCTATTTTAATTGATAGAATATCGTCAAATTATCTGTACTTTTACGTGCCCAACTCTGCCCTTTGGTGGGCACTATGAACATCTTACCAACCAAGGTCTATCTTATAGGGATATATTTTCCTATATGAGATACTAGTTTGGGCCGAGTATATGTATATCCTTGAGGGATGCCTATTTAAATTAATAATAGTATTTCCGGACAATTTACACAGCGCCATCTAGTCCCAAATTAAGCGCAAAGCTTGTGTTATGGGTACTACTAGACAACTGATAAATGTACTTAAATACATTTTTTTTGTAAATACATACTTATAATACACTCAAACCAAGACAAACACACATGGCCATGCACACAAAAGTTTGTCTTATGCGGGAATCGAATCCACGACCTCGGGAGTCAAAGTGGTAATTGCTAACCATTCGACCACCAAGTTTGTCAATTTATAATTTAATATTTGTAAAGTGATAGAATATCGTCAAATTATCTGTACTTACGTGCCCAACTCTGCCCTCTGATGGGCGCTCTATACATCTTATAGTACCAAGTAGTCCCAAGTAGTAGTAGTAGTAGTACGTATCCAAGGTTAGCATTTTATAGGATTGTATTTTCCTATATGAGATACTAGTTGGGGCCGAGTATATATCCTTGAGGGATACCTGTTTTGATTGATAGAATATAGCCAAGCTATCTGTAATTTTGTGCAATAAATCTTCATAGGCACGTTAAATTACAAGATATTCGGGATAAACACCGTGGTCCAACCAATACAAGCCACCGGCCAGTCAACGTAGAAATATGCACATTTTATCCTTACTATATACGAGTACTATACTCTTGAATCCTAAAACTCCTTCATATTGTCGGAGTCCTTTCGCGACTCATCTAATTAGTTAGTCAATTTACTAAAATTCAAAATAGTAGTTTATGAAACTGTTGAATAATAAGGGTTCTTAAAAAATACTAGTGTGAGTTTATCACATGAGCCGAAGGCGAATGTGATGATAGCGTCACACGAGTATGAAGTTAATTTAACAGCTTTATTTCTTTCTTATAAATCCATTTGCAGTTCGAACATGCGTGATGCGCATACGCTCACAGATTATGTAGAAAATTTTTGCAAAGTTGCAATGCATTTGTGTTGCAACCTGCTTAATATAGCTGAACCCAGGGCTGAAACTGTATCGAAATGGAAAAAAGTAATTTTTCGATACATTTTTGTCCATAAAGAGCTGTATCGAAAAGTAACTTTTTAAATTTATTTTGATGTCTTGTGCGTAAAAGATGACATTAAGATTCTGTATTTAGTTTTTTAATTTCTAAATTTCAGTATGAGAGTAGATAGATAGATAGAATATGCTTTATTTACACAATAAATTACAGAGAATACAAACAACAGTTTTCTTAACACAACTTTTATGTGCAACAAGGCGGCCTTATTGCTGAAAGCAATCTTTTCAAGGCAACCTTTAGGTAACTGAATAAGGCATGAAGTAGGTAGGGTTCGCATAAAAAAGAAAAATGTAACTAAATTATAAATTAAATGTTATATAATATGTAATATAATAATAACTATATAACACATACAAATCATACATAGAACATAGATAAATATATATACATTGAAATATACATACACAACAATACACAAAATCGGTGGAGAGTAGATAAAATCTATTTTCTTTATTCTTGTTTACAGACGAGCTGCTACGGGTAAGTCCCGCGTGGGTGTCGCATCTATTGATCCAGTGCATCGCGGGGACACTGGGTGGCTTCACGACCACCGTGCTCACCAACCCGCTGGACATCGTCCGTGCTAGGTTGCAGGTTAGTTAATAGTAGTATTATAAACCAGGACTGGAATTCGTTTTTTATTAAAGAAAAATGGATCGTGTATCCAAATAACAAAACCGTTATAATCAACAAGATGTAATTAATGATTTAAATAATTAACTAAACGAGTGCAATGTATAAGAACAGATATCAGAACTGCAAAGTCTATAGATAGTTTCAAAAAATAAGTAAAAAAATAATTTATTTCCTCTCTAAAATGGATCGTGTATCCAAATAACAAAACCGTTATAATCAACAAGATGTAATTAATGATTTAAATAATTAACTAAACGAGTGCAATGTATAAGAACATGAATATTGCTAAGAGAAACGTCCATCACGCACGAATGTCGCCGCCC
This sequence comes from Hypsopygia costalis, assembly GCA_937001555.2. NCBI lineage: Eukaryota > Metazoa > Arthropoda > Insecta > Lepidoptera > Pyralidae > Hypsopygia > Hypsopygia costalis. The sequence continues at coordinate 7,716,478 of OW443355.2, forward strand.
GAGTGACCGCACTCGGCCGCCACAGCCCACTGCCGGCTTGCCGGAAGTCACGTGACTCTCTGTAGTCATGCTTCATTTTCATTTATTGTTAATAGTAGTTTATTAATCAAAGCAACAACAATTATATTTTCCAATTTAAAACTCCTATGTAACTTGGGGCTTGTGTCATATTTTCCTAGTTCATGTCTAACTCCCACGTATGTAGTGATGTAGAACACGCCTGATATTATCTGAAACTGAAGAGAAAAGCAATTAGAACCAACGAAGGAATTTAAGCCGAGTACTGTAGTCGAATGGCTAGTAAATACTAGTAATATCTATTTGACTCCGAGGTCGCGGGTTCGATCCCCGCACAAGACAAATATTTGTGTGCATGAACATGTCTGTTTGTCTTGGTCTGGATGTTTTCTATGTATTATATGTAGGTGTGTATGTATGTTAGAGGAGCTTGATGGTGTTGTTGCGCGTGTTAGTCTAGTCTAATACGCAAGTCAAGCAACGTTGACCGTAGTCTGTCCGAGGATGGATTTATTTATCACGAGCCCCTCTGTGCTACCGATTTTGTATGCATCAAATCCGAAATTTGTACGACAGCTATGTTAAATATTACGTTTATGTAATTAGTATCATAATAAAAGTTATAGTATTCTTTATTGCTTCTCCAATGGAAATATATTTTGTTTTTATAATTTCATACTTTTAAAATGGACTTTCCCGCCAAACATTGATCGACCCTAAAATAAGTCGGACGGAAGATATTAGAATGAAAGTTTGCAGATCTTTATAGTTTTGTGTATTTTACGATATTGTTAAATAATTTGTACAATTTTTGAACGTTGTCAAGTAGCCTATATATATTGTATGTATATATATTGTAGTATATATATTGTATGGTATATATTAATTTCAGGTAGAAGGCGTAAGCTCAATGCGCGAAGTAGTCAAAAATCTCTGGCAAGAAGAAGGTTTCCTCGGGCTGTACATGAAGGGTCTCTCGGCGAGGCTGGTGCAGTCAGCCTGCTTCTCCTTCTCCGTGATCCTCGGGTACGAGAGCATCAAGAGAGTGTCGCTCTCGGACGAGTTCAGACCGAGGGTGCGCTGGTGAAATATAACATGAGAATGACATACACTGTCTTTTATTTTAACCATCGTATCCTCATTGTAACTTTGGAAAGAAGTCTTCTTTTATTTATTACTAGTCATCACGTCACGTCACGACACGACACGTCACGACACGACACGTCACGACACGACACGACACGTCACGACACATCAGACAAATATTAATCCATCTTTAACCCCAAAAAGGAGTTGATTTCTGAAAATACATTATTAGTACACCTCCACACCATCTATAGAGCATACATTTAAAATTTCAAGTCTCTTACTTCAAAAACATAGGAGTTTCATACAAACTTCCAACCCCCGTTTTAGGGGTGGAATTTCGTAAAATCCGTTCTTAGCGGATGGCTACACCCTATAAGGACGAGCTCGGTGGTCGAATTGTTAGCAATAGCCACTTTGACTCCGAGGTCGTGGGTTCGATTCCCGCACATGACAAACATTTGTGTGCATGAGTCATTTTAAATCCTGTCCGAACTTGAATTAAACATAGATAGAAACACGCGGCGCGTTACGCCGTCACGACGTAATCATTTTGGCACATTGCCGACCACACACGCGTTGCGTCAACATGTTTTAATTAAAATATTTAATAAATATTTTTAATTTTATTAAATATTTTAATAAAAAAAATGCCGTACCTATTCAATTCAGGTAGGTATAGTAATTAGTTACAAATTATAGTTATAAACTTTACAACTACTCGACTCATGAGTGTGAATGAATGAATAATGATGTGAAAGAGTGTAGGTTAGAGAAAAACATCGCTGGCGCGGCCACACCCGCTACCATCGCATCATCTCCTTCCTTTCTGGTTACCTCACTCACTCGCAGGAAAATAACAACCCTCAGGGGAATTGTTATTTGGCTGCGGTATTCTGTGAGGTGGAGGTATATTCGACGAGTTCGGTGGTCGAATGGTTAGCAATGGCCACTTTGACTCCGAGGTCGCGGGTTCGATTCCCGCACAAGACAAACATTTGTGTGCATGAACATGTCTGTTTGTCTTGGTCTGGGTGTTTTCTATGTATTGTAAGTATGTATTCAAGTACCTACATTTTCAGTTGTCTAGTACACAAGCTTTGCGCTTAATTTGGGACTAGATGGCGCTGTGTAAATTGTCCAGATATATATATTTATTTATTTCTCAGTCGGGTAGCCCTGATCCCTGATTCGATCCCTGATCGAAGGCTAACTGTCAGCTGTAAGAACGAAGAAATATGCCAGACACGGTCGAACGTATCCCTCCTTCTTAAGGAACCTTTAATTCGGTACCGGTATATTAGAACCTTTATTCAGAACCGGTTCCGGTGGAACCGGAACCCAACCGGAACCGAAACCGGAACCGTACCGAAAAGAGGAACCTTTTTACAAACCGAAATGAGGAACCGGAACCCAAATTTGTACCGGTTTTCAATCCCTGGCATGAACACGTCTATCTTGTTCTGGGTGTTTTCTATGTATTATAAGTATGTATTTACAAAAAAAAATGTATTTATGTACATTTATCAGTTGTCTAGTACCCTTAACACAAGCATTGCGCTTAATTTGGGACTAGATGGCGCTGTGTAAATTGTCCAAAAAAAAAGGAACCTACCTGCAAAAGTTTCAAGTTTGTAGGTATTATAGTTTCTGAGATTTCGTGGTTAATCAGAGTAGTATTTCGCTTATATATATAAATTTATACTTTGGACAATTTCTTAGAGATTCCTAGGATTTCCATATTTCCATTCGTTTGCCGTGGTTTCGTAAGACTCCTTGCATGTTCTGCACTCTGGGCTTTCAACAAGTCTCATTTTGTATAGGTGTCCGTGGCAGGCATAATGGCCCTAAATAAGCAAAGCTTGTACTGTGGGTACTGGGTAACTGATATTATACTTATATACATTTTTTTTGTAAATGACATAATATAATACATAGAAAACACCCAGACCAAGACAAACAGACATGTTCATGCACACAAATATTTGTCATGTGCGGGGATCGAACCCGCGACCTCGGAGTCAAAGTGGCCGTCGCTAGCCATTCGACCACCGAGCTCGTCAAAGGTTTGGTGTAGGTGTAAGTGGCTCACCATGATTTTTAGACCCAAAGCTAACTGGGCACCAGTGAAGGAATTTTTTGACGTGACAACGTCTTATAATTCGATGGAGCCGGCTGCACGCACGAAAAAACATGACTCATGCGGCGTTACCTCGCTCTGAGGCGTTCCATTAAAATTTTCTTTTGAAAAATGCAAACATTCCATCAGTATTTTCTTATGATGTTGTCACGTTCAACTATCGTCAGTAAACAGACTTTACAGACAACCGATTTTTTTTAGGCAGAAATCCTGCTATCAAGGTACATTTTAAATAGTCGCATTAAAGCTAACCTGGTCTGTAAGTGTTTCATCACCATCTTTGAACCAAAGCCAACTTCACCTGCACTCGGTGCACCTTGCTAACTGACAAACGAAGCTCTGGCGAAAAGAGCGGTAGGGAGCGTAATTGTAAGCTACCCGACTGGGGAATGTACCTCCACCTCACAGAATACCGCAGCCAAATAACAATTCCCTTGAGGGTTGTTGTGTTCTTGAGAGTGAGTGAGGTTACCAGAAAGATAGGAGATGCTGCGTTGGCAGCGGGGGTGGCGACGCGTGAGAGATATTTTATGTTGTGAGCGTTAATCATGGCTACGGTAACCGCTTCACATCAAACGGGTCGTATGCTTGTCTGCCGCCAGACGTAGTATAAAAAAAATGTTGCTACTGTCCTACTAGTAGTGTTCTATTAGCTGTCCGAATGGAGAAGTACCTCCACCTCACATAAGACTGCAGTCAAATAATAATTCCCTTGAGAGTTGTTGTGTTCCTGCGAGTGTGGTCACCAGAAAGGAAGTTGCTGCATTGGCAAGGTGGCGGTGCGCGAGCGATGTTTCATGTTTTTGTAAATGACATAATATAATACATAGAAAACACCCAGACCAAGACAAACAGACATGTTCATGCACACAAATATTTGTCATGTGCGGGGATCGAACCCGCGACCTCGGAGTCAAAGTGGCCGTCGCTAGCCATTCGACCACCGAGCTCGTCAAAGGTTTGGTGTAGGTGTAAGTGGCTCACCATGATTTTTAGACCCAAAGCTAACTGGGCACCAGTGAAGGAATTTTTTGACGTGACAACGTCTTATAATTCGATGGAGCCGGCTGCACGCACGAAAAAACATGACTCATGCGGCGTTACCTCGCTCTGAGGCGTTCCATTAAAATTTTCTTTTAGTTTTTTTTTAGTTTAGTTTAGTTTAGTTTTTTTTTAGTTTTTTTTTAGTTTTCTTTTAGTTTTTCGGTCTCGGTCGGTCGGTCAATGCAGTTGTTTTATAATTTGTTCCCGAGAAAATATTTTGTTTACGCTAGAAAAAGTTCACTAATAATATAGTATCATATACCACTCTGTAGCTTGTGAAACACCCCATTCAACAGTGTAATTAAAATATCAATTACCAACACCATTGCAAAATTACAAACAAAAACATTTCGAGTTATTCATCTAACGGCCGCCTGCGCAACCAGTGTTATCGCCGACGCAGTGAATCATCGCCCGTACTAAGTGATCCAGCGCCCACACCTTTACTGCAACAAGTATAAGGTTGAATTTCAAACAACGTCGCAGTTCACCTGATCAACGACACCGCTTAGCGACATAACATCTACCGTAAGTCGAAATATTATAAATAATTATAATAATGTCAACAACTTGCGCTGCCTGTAACTCTAAAATCTTAAGCATAGAATTCATGGAGTGTCATAAATGCACAGAACTTTACGACCTACAATGCCTCAACCTAGACAGTGAAAAATTTCATAATTTGACCCAAGAATACAAAGAGAAATGGATCTGTCCGTCTTGTACATGCAGTCTACCAAAGGGTGATAACTCTTCCACCCCGATTCGATCCACTAGTGGCAACCTCAACGACACATACACGTCAAATGATAACATAAATCTGGCGCGCGGTACTCGTTACAGAAATACTACACCCATTGTTACTACTATCGAAGGGAGCGACAAATTGACTACTCTGATCGCTGAAGTTCGACTCCTCAGGCAAGAAATGAGTGACGTTAAGCAGCAGAATGCAAACTTGGCGCAGCAGCTGTCTATTATGACGGCGTCCTATACGTCTAAATTAAATGAATATGAAAAAAAAATACAAGATAGGGACGTCACTATAGCGACCCTACAATCGAACCTATGTGATATGAAGCAATTGTTTACAGTGCAGCAACAAAAGTATATAAGCAATGAAATCGAAATCATAGGTATTCCGGAAACAGAAAATGAAGATCTGATAAATGTGGTCGAAACAACATCCAGGGAAATTGGCGTTCACCTGAATGAATCCGATATCGACAGTTTATTTCGAATGGGGCTCAAACAGACAAATAGCCATAAATCATCGCAAGGCAAAATGCCTCGACCTATTGTTGTCAGACTACTTCGGAAGCGGAAACGAGACGAGCTTCTTAAAGCAGCAAAGAAACGCGTTAGTAGCACACCCAAGACTGTGTACATCAACGAGCGCCTCACAAAAGAGAACCGATTGTTATTCAACCAAGCTAGGCTGCGTGCCGGTCTGCATGGATTCAAGTATTGCTGGATTCGCGATGGCGCAATCTATGTCCGTAAGGAACATAAAGGGCCTGTCCACCGCATCCAATCAAAAGAAGACCTCGACCAACGGATTGGATTGTCAGCAACAACAACAGATGCGCCGACAACCACAGCGGCTGAAGTGCCTCCGACAAATGTGCAGTAAACAAACCGACATGCCTTTCCTAAGTTATTGTTTTATATTATTTACTAATATTGTTTTTGAATCTAAGCACTTATTTCGTCAAATACTGGTAGTACATAATACAGCTTCTATTAAATACAACCTTACCAACAAATCATACACCATACTCACCCGCAATATATACACCATACACACACAGTACTCACTCTTAATACACACACATACATGTTATAATAACCTAATATCGACTTATTGCAAGATAGTTCTCATGGGTGGTGCCTGCTATCGCTGCCGGCAGTTATTCTTTGGCGTGCTATATGCGGTGGCATGCTCTCATAGATTTGCGTATGCGTTATCTGTATCTATATGCGTCGTGAATCGAACGTATTATTTTGCTCACTATATTGTACATAGCACATACTCTAAATGTGTTGTCAAAAAACTATATAGAAACCACAATATTATTTGCTTACAATACAATTATTATTATTATTATTTTTAAATGACTAATCAAAATAATATTTCCTTAGAAACAATGACGGATATTGACAACACATTTACTATACCTTGTCATGAATGTGAGCTACTAGAGAAATGTAATACTATAATAACTGATGCATACAATTTTAAACTACTAACGTTCAATATACGGAGCATACGTCATAACTTTAATGAGTTCCTCGTGGCGCTTGCCATGATAAATGTTTCCTTCGACGTCATTGTACTGACTGAGTGCTGGCTGGCTGAGGGGGGTGCTGTGGGACAGATTCCGGGATATACATCTTTTTGTACCAATACCCATGTAAATCGCTGTGGCGGTGTTACAGTATACGTTCGGGATATGTGGAATGCTACTGTGGACGAACTCTCATTTCCTGAAGCGGAATGCCTATCTATTAGACTTGGCGGCTCCGTGGCAATCTTAGGGATCTACCGCTCTCCATCGTTCAGAACGCTTGACAGCTTTACAAACTGTCTCACCAGTGCAATAGAAAGTCTAAAAAACTATCCAACTGTCATTATTACTGGAGACATAAATATAAATATCCTTGCCGACTGTAACTCTGACTACCACAATCTTCTAACTGAGTTGGGTTTTATGGAAATTATTAGTAAGCCGACTAGAGGAGAGGCATGCTTAGACCACATATTTATTAAAACAAAGTTTCCCAATGCAATCGGCCTAATTGGTAAAACGGGCATTACTGATCACAATATGGCAATGATGGGTCTCAGCTCCGCTACAAAACCTAGTATTCAGAGAAATAGAATGTTTACCAAAATTTACTACAAGGCTGTGGCACGGGACTTGGCGGGGATGGATTGGTCTGCGGTCACCGGAACAACTGATGTTAACATGGCACTTGGTGCACTTAATAATACCATTTCTTCAGCTGTTCGCAAACATAGCTCGCGTGCCCGAATTAGTCGATCAAAAATAACTCTGAAACCATGGATTACACTTGGCTTGGTTAAATGCATGAAACATCGCGACAAACTTCACGCAGATCTGAAAAAGAACCCTGAAGACCTAGTGCGCAAACATGTCTACGTTCGTTACAGGAATTTTCTCTCTGAAACTCTTCATAGGTTGAAACGGGACTATGAAAGCAAAGAACTTGAAAATAATAAAAAAAACACCAAAAAACTATGGAAAACTATAAGAAACATCTGTGAATACTCAGTCGACAAAAACGTCCCGAACGAGTTATGTAATATAAAATCTGACGTCAAAGAAGCATTAAACACCTGTAACGAATATTTTGCAAATATCGGAAAAAACTTGGCAAACAACATAATAAACAAGCAGCTCTACACTAATCAACCAGAGCTCTCTAAAAGTAACAATACCGATTATAACAGCCCTAACTCTTTCTTTATGCACCCCACTGATATTCACGAGGTAAAAAAATATATATGTCAATTAAAAAATCATAGCGCACCTGGATTAGACTCATATACTCCAATCCTAATCAAAGAAATCAGAGAGGTAATTCTGGAGCCGTTAACCTATATAATTAATCTGAGTTTGTCAACAGGTGTATTCCCAACGGAATGGGAAAAAGCAGTAGTAATTCCAATCCACAAAATAGGTGACAAAACAAAGCCAGAAAACTATAGACCTATCTCTCTTCTGAGTGTTCTCTCCAAGATTCTGGAAAAGATTGTAAATAAGCGACTTATTTGCTATTTGGAATCTTGTAATCTGATCAGTGGCAAACAGTACGGGTTTAGGCGTGGAAAATCTGCAGAGGATGCAGTAGACCATGTTACTAGAGTAGTTTGTGACTATCTTGATAAAGGCAAAAAATGTGTAGGTATATTTCTGGACCTAGCGAAGGCCTTTGATACTGTTTCGGTGCCTATGCTTCTGGCAAAACTTGAAAACAGTGGAGTCAGAGGCTTGCCACTGGAATGGTTTCGAAGCTACCTTACAACGAGGTGTCAATGTGTAAGGGTGGGAGATTCGGTAAGTGATGATTTGCCCATTGAATTCGGTATCCCTCAAGGTAGTGTGCTCGGGCCCACCTTATTCCTCCTATATATGGAGAACATACACGCGGTGCCACTGGACAACGTGGAGCTTATCTGTTATGCTGACGATACCGTCGCATTATTTACGGGAGAGGATTGGGACCTAGTCACGAAAAACGCGGAAGTAGGTCTTAACAAACTAGGACTGTGGTTGAACAAAAATCTCCTTACTTTGAATGTTCAGAAAACAAAATTCTTATGTTTTCACAAAACAAGAGCATCTGCGCCAAGACAAGAGGTCTCTATTAAAGTCCATTGTCCATCATGCAATACATCCAATTGCCAATGTGAGATAATTACCAGGGAAAGAACCGTAAGATACTTGGGTGTCGAAGTGGATGAAAACTTAACGTTTAAGCCCCATATAGCCAGAACATCTGCAAGGATCAGGAAAGTCATCTACGCTATGAAACTTCTCCGTGATTCAGCTGATCAGCGCGTTCTTCGCCTTGTTTATACGTCACTCATAGAATCACTTTTGAACTACTGCATTACAACGTGGGGAGGTGTATGTAAGTCGTACATGCTGAAACTAGAACGTGCCCAACGTTCTGTGCTGAAAGTGATGTACAGGAAGCCCTTCAGGTATCCTACAGCTGAACTCTACGGAGAAGCGGAAGTGCTGAGCGTACGGCAGCTGTACATTTTTCGCATGGCCCTCATGATGCATCGCAGTATCAATACAAGCTCTCTCGCTGCCATGTCACAAAAAAGAGTTCCATCTGTTCCTCGACCTTGTATTAAGTCATCCTTTGCTAGACACTTCACATGCTTTTTGCTTCCACACATTTACAACAGGGTCTTAAAGAGATGTTGCATTTTAGAGTCTACCTACTATCAGGCAAAACAAAAATTACGAACTTGGCTTCTCACGTTAGATTACAGTGACACAGAAAATTTCATTGCCATAGTCACATGACACATTGCTTGTAACGTGACAACACCACACACACTAACACACAAACACACGCAAACACCACACACAAACACTATACCAATAATATTATGCTGTATTATCACAATTATAATTATTTATTTATTTTTCCTCCATCAAAATTTAATCCTATCAATTCATAATAATAATAATCAATATATAAATTATAATACTATAAATATAAAAATACAACATTATCAACTTAGCATCGAACGTACCTTTGTAATTTGTTAATGTAATTTTTGGTGCCCCAGAGACGGGTTCGACCCATGTTGGGGACCATAGGTAACCAATATAATGTAAAAACAATTTTGAAAATAAACTATTTGTATTGTATTTGTATTGTATGTCGCGAGCGTTAATATGGCTGCGATAACCGCTTCACTACAGGGCCGTATGCTTGTCTACCACCCGTCGTAGTATAATAAAAATGGGATTAAGCTGTGTCATAGACATGGCCGTGTGTTATATGTTATATACACTAAAATTATCTAAACATGGCAGCGCTTCCCCCTCCCCCGCACGCGATGTTCCATAGTCCTTACTTAGCGTAATAAGCTCTTTGGTCCTTCATCTATCCAGTAGTGGTGTGATCGAATTTTGGATGGAGATGATAGATATGTAGCTGCAACACCAAACTGTATCATTCGTTTGTTTGAATTGCCTCCTGATTCTATCATTCGTTTTTTTCAATTGCCTCCCTATGGGCAGGGTTGGGCCTGATTAATCCTTATGCTAATTAGGCAGCAGCCTAGGGCGCGAGGATCGGGGGGAGGGGGGGGGATCGTGTCTTCGCATGCACTATTAATCTAGCATCATTGCAACTACCCTACAGACTCGTATTCCAACTAGACCGAGACAAAACAAAATGCGATGTTAACTGAAAAAGCTTGGGAGCCCCAATTTTAATAAAAAGTTGATTTTAAAAAAAAGTTTAAACTGACTTCAGTTGGCGAGCGCAGCTTATTGGTGGAATACCCTGGCAGATGCTGCTGCCCGTCTTCCGGGAGAAAAGTTATGGTTTAAGACATTTATTTCTCAAAACAGAATACATTATTCACTTACAGAGAAATATCAAAATACATTAAAAATTTTGTAGTTGATCGCATGGACCGAGAAGTTATCGTGTGACTCAAGATTCCTTAGTCGCCTTGTACGACATCCAGCGCAGAGCAATGGAGTGGCACAATTTTATTCTGCCGGCTACCTTAGGGCAAATTTAAGGGTTTCCCTCGATTTTTCTGGGATCCCATCATCAGACCCTGACTTGGTGATTACGGAACCACCTCGCAATTACCCTTTCAAATAAAAAAAATGAATTTGACCATACGTGCTTATAAGATTTACGGGTTTCCCTTGATTTCCCTGGCATCCCATCATCAGGTCCTGACTTGGTGAATATGGGACCATCTTGCAATCATACCCTTTCAAATAAAAAAAGAATTATGAAAATCGGTTCACAATTCGCAAAGATATCGAATAACATACATACAAAAAAAATATTCAGTCGAATTGAGAACCTCCTCCTTTTTTGAAGTCGGTTAAAAAGCGCGCGTAAAATAGACACGTGTCAGTCGGTGGTCTCGTCCTCATAATTAGCTTAGGGCGGTCAGAACTCTTGATCAGTCGCCGCCTATGGGAGCAATTACAAAGACTTACATATTAACGTCAAAAATATATTTATTTATTTACCTAAGTACCAACGTGTTGGTCCAAGCGTCACGTCACAATGATGGCCGACGTCCGAGGAGTTGGATCTCTTTGTCGAGACGACTTTGATGTCTTTATGATAAGATAAAACTTACTTGTTTTCACAAAGATTAAAACAGAATTAGATCAGACATATTTTTCATATCTACTATATAAAAATAAGTCGGGTTTTCCTTCCTGACGCTATAACTCCAGAACGCACGAACTGATTTCCACGGTTTTGCGTTCGTTGGAAAGGTCTCGGGCTCCGTGAGGTTTATAGCAAATAAAATTCTGGAAAAATTTGAAAAGAAAAGCGGGAAAATCTTTTTTCACATACAGCGCCATCTCTAAGGAAATGGATGGAAACGAAAAGATTGAGCCACAGCGAAGCGTGGTCGGGCCGCTAGTATATTTATATATATAATATATATTTTATAGTTTTTATATTTTTTATAGTCCACGATGAACGACGCTGTATTACTATAATCATTACTTTTATGAGAAAAAATATAGATCAGGAGTGCAGATGGCTAATATTTTTTTTATATTATGCATAAAAATTTTGGGGTGTAAGTGGTTCATCATCATCTTTGAACCAAAGCCAACTTCACCTGCACGCGGTGCACCCTGCTGACTGACAAACGAAGCTCTGGCGAAAAGAGAGGTAGGGAGCGTAATTGTAAGCTACGCGACTGGGGAATGTACCTCCACCTCACAGAATACCGCAGCCAAATAACGGTTCCCTTGAGGGCTGTTGTGTTCCTGCGAGTGAGTGAGGTCACCAGAAAGGAAGGAGATGCTGCGATGGCAGCGGGGGTGGCGGTGCGCGAGCTAATTTAATTTGCGAGCATTAATATGGCTACGGTAACCGCTTCACATCAGGCGGGCATACGGCCCGCCTGATGTGAAGCGGTAGGTAGCTTGTATGCCACCCAACGTAGTATAAAAAAAAAAAACCATTACACTGTCATATATTTGACACACACACGCATATACAATACATTCTTTTGTTTATTTTATGGTCGAATTTCGACCAGTGGGCGATCATCATCATCAGGTCTATTTTAGTTTCTCTCGTCCGTCCTAGACGGAAGGAGGATTTGGCCTACACTCCCCACGCTGGCCAGACGGGTTGGAGAGCCCTGATCGTTATTTGATAATGTTTTTCCCCTTAGTCGCCTTGTACGACATCTACGGGAAGAAACGGAGTGATTCTATTCTAGTCTGCCGGAAACCACACGGCAAAGTGGCCGATCACTAGTTATTAATAAATATGTGCTATGTCTAAGTGCCCACAAAGGCCCAAAGACAGTTTTTTTTTTATACTACGTCAGGCGGCAGACAAGCATACAGCCCGCTTGATGTGTAGCGGTTACCGTAGCCATATTAACGCGCCGCCACCCCCGCTGCCAACGCAGCATCTCCTTCTTTCCTGGTAACCTCACTCACCCGCAGGAACACAACAACCTTCAAGGGAATTGTTATTTAGCTGCGGTATTCTGTGATGTGGAGGTACATTCCCAGTCGGATAGCTTACAATTACGCTCCCTACCTCTCTTTTCATCAGAGTTTTGTTTGTCAGTCAGCAGAGTGCACCGCGTGCAGGTGAAGTTGAACCGAGTATTTAAATAATATCATTTCATTTCATGGGTTTAGTAATATAACAAAGGAATGCACAACAGATCAATCGAGAAGTGATTCAGCTTGTGGACTACTGTTTATACTTATAATTAATCGTCACCGGAAGTTAGATGCCCGATATAGATTCTAGATTCATTCTTTGTAATGGGTTTATAGGTCAGACCGATGTCATACAAAGGTTTTGTTTCAAAATATTTGTTACATTAAATATGTAATAAATAAGTATAAAAACCGGCCAAGTGCGAATCGGACTCGCGCACGAAGGGTTCCGTATCTATAAAAACTTGCGTCTAACAAAAATTTGCACGTTAAATGTAAATAATTCGCAAACAGATTACTATATTGAAAAATGATCTTCCCACACTCCCAATGTTTATAAAAGACCTATCCAACGACACCCCACACCATGGGATAGGTGCAGAAAAAAAAATTCATCCCCATTTTACGTATAGGCAGGTACCCCGAAAAAAATATTTTTCAAAATTTTATTTTACCACTTTGTCAGCATAGTTATATGTGTCTACATGCCAAACTACAGTTTTCTAGTATCAAGCGTCTCTGAGCTAGGCCGCGGACGGACGGACGGACAGACGGACATGGCGAAACTATAAGGGTTCCTTGTTTACTACGGAACCCTAAAAATGGAGTAATGTTTCGATGGCGGCGTTACGCGTGTCAGTCTAATCGAACACGCAAGTTAAGCAACGTCGGCCGTAGTCTGTCTTTAGATGGGTTTATTTGTCGATGTCTGTACTTCGGATGGCCCGTTAAGCCGTCGGTCCCGGCTGTTGCCATTAGATGAAAGCCGTCGTTAGATGAATGTAGCCAGTAGTTTTCATATATTTCCATGTAATTTCTAGTGCACACGGTCGTCGCTAGCCGATGGCCCAGGGGGGGGGGGGGGGGGGGGCACGATGATATGGAGAATGAGAAAAGTATGAATTGTAGGTAAAATCCAGAGCTCATGAAGCTTTTCACTTGTAGTACGGTTCAGAGTCCACCGTGTAAGGCTTCACGAGTTCTCGACTGTACAATAAATAAATCTTATAAATAAATAGTATCTCTAGGGGGGGCACCTGCCCCTCCCTGCCCCCCCTTGACGACGCCCTTGCAAGTGAATATATCTTATGGATACGTCCCGTCTGATGTGAAACGGTTACCGTAGCTTTAAGATAATGAGACGATGTAGCTCGCAACAGAAAATATCGCTTGCGCGCCGCCACCCCCGCTGCTAATGCAGCGTTTCCTTCTTTTCTGGTGACCTCACTCAATCGCAGGAACACAACAACCCAGAAGGGAATTGTTATTTGGCTACGGTATTCTGTAAGGTGGAGGTACATTCCCCAGTCGGGTAGCTTACAATTACGCTCCCTACCTCTCTTTTCGCCAAAGCTTCGTTTGTCAGTCAGCAGGGTGCAGCACGTGCAGGTGAAGTTGGCTTTGGTTCAAAGATATTGATGAATCACTTACACCCCAAAATTTTATATTTAACGTAACATCAAATAAATACATTGCAAACCTAACGTAAACTATTTTGCACATTAAAAAAAACATATTGCACATCAAATGCAGGATTTGATGTGCGTTCAGATTGACACTTTGACAGTTGTCGACCCCATTAGGGTCGACAACTGTCAAAGTGGCGTTAGCAGCGCAAAGACCAATAACAAAGCGGTTTTTGTATGAAATTAATAGTGAATTCATAGATAGAGACCATTATTGAGAAAATGCCTAGATGTTGTGTACCAAATTGTAAAGAAACTGGAGGCCACCAGTTTCCTCCAGATGAGAAACTTAAAAAAAATAATTATAATCAAAATAATTAATAAATCTCAAAAAATCAAGATATATCTTATTTATATTAATAATCTATTTATATTAGTACAGTGGTGGCGCCATCTGAGATCAGCTTTAACTTGCCAACCCCATTTGACGTGCAAATTACTGCAAATGAGGTTTTTTATGTGTATCAATTTAATTGATACACATTTTCCTTTTTCTTCTTTTTTCATGTATGCACTTAATTGGTAGTGAATATATTTCATTAGTTCTTCTGGCCTTGTGGGTGATTTATTTTTATAAAATACTGTCCATTTTTGAAACTATGTACCTACTCGCATATGCTCAGCTATCATTAACAATAGTTTTGCGAAGTGTTTAAGATCCCTAGTACGACTCTCGACTCTCTACTACGAGCTCTCGCGCAGTACTAAACTAAACCTGCGAAGGCCGCCGGTGCATCGTTGATTGTAGTAATTTTGAAATTATATTTATCGTTTTTATTGAAATAAGATAATAAATTCATGCTACAAAGTTTATTCATCATGAAGTAACAATTATTCTCGTATAAATTTTGCTCAATAATATTATCGTTTATTCGAGAAATTAACAGTTTATTTAAAGCGATTTTCGAAGTTTTTTTGGATAAAAGAATGTTTTTTTTCTATATTAAATCAATGATATTTCAAAATTCCGAGGCCGCTATGTTATATACGACTATATAACAAATAACATTCTATTTTTTTTTATTTCATTTGTTTGGAACAGTAGTACAATCCAGGAGCTCAAAATAGTGAATGCGCTCATTTTATGAAAATCTTTCTCTGCAATTTTGGGTTTATTTAAAAAGTTAAGCAAAATTTACAAAAAGCGAGGCCGCTATGTGCTATGCGAATAGCTGTACTGTTCAATAAGTCAACATTGTTAATGTATTTTTGTATCCGAGATCATGAACGCCAAAATTGGCCATTTTATGCAAAAATCACAGTCAAAATGTAATATGGCTCTTAACAATAGTTTTGCGAAGCATTTAAGTAGAGCGTAAAACATTTTATATACGCATTACACATAAATTTTAGACATAATTCAATATTAACAAAACACGGAAGACAATAAAAAAAATCACAACGCGTTTAGAAAAAAAAATGGCCTTGAGATTTCTTAAGCAATTCGACAAGGCTATCTTGTTCATTTTAACGGCTACATGTGCAAATGTGTATCTTTACGAAATTTTGCTGGATTCGTGTGGATGGCGATAGTAGGGTTGCCAACTTTTTTTACAAGAAATAAAGTATATTGAGGTCTGAGAAGAATATTAAACAGTATTTTAGAAAAATGAACAGTATTTTATTTATTTAATTTTTTAAATACATATTTTTAACAGCTTCGGGCACAAGTTATTAATATAGTATTTTTTTAAAAACTTCATATGCCTCACAAACTCACAACAATTATAACTAAAATTAAAATGTACGAAAAGCTCATTAAAAAAAAATGTGTGAACTCTAAGTCAAACATTAGTGTTAAGTATTTTGATGCTGAAAACAGTATTTTGTATACTTTATTTTTGTTCAACAGTAAAAAGTATAATGGAGTGAAAAACAGTATAATACTGTTTTTAACAGTATAGTTGGCAACCCTAGGCGATAGCGACATTGCGCGTGTCAAGACTGACGTTGCGCGTGTGAAGACAGGTTACAGTTGCTTACCGTGCGTGTTCGATTAGACAATCGAACACGTAAGGTAAGCAACTGTAAGCTGTCCGTGCCTGGGTCTATTTATCCCGAGATTCTCCAGTCAGCCACTTTCAGCCCCTTTTTTTAAGACATCGGATCATCATTTTTGGGGTGTAAGTGGTTCATCAACATCTTTGAACCAAAGCCAACTTCACCTGCACGCGGTGCACCCTGCTGACTGACAAACGAAGCTCTGGCGAAAAGAGAGGTAGGGAGCGAAATTGTAAGCTACCCGACTGGTGAATGTACCTCCACCTCACAGAATACCGCAGCCAAATAACGGTTCCCTTGAGGGCTGTTGTGTTCCTGCGAGTGAGTGAGGTCACCAAAAAGGAAGGATATGCTGCGGCGGCAGCGGGGGTAGCGGCGCGCGAGCGATATTTTATGTTGCCAGCGTTAATATGGCTACGGTAACCGCTTCACATCAGGCGGGCCGTATGCTTGTCTGCCACCCGACGTAGTATAAAAAAAAAAAAATTTGAGGACATCAGACCATTTAAAATACCAACTAAATATGGCATGGAAGATGGGTAGACCTTTGGTGTGGGACGCAACATGCGTCGACACCCTCGCGCCTTCCCATCTTCCATATACGTCGGGTTCTGCGGGGGCTGCTGCTGCATCAGCGGAGACCCTCAAACGGCGCAAATATTCAAACCTCATTGGTAGTTTTGTTTTTGAGCCGTTTGGGGTGGAAACGCTTGGTCCATGGGGTCCGAGCGCAAAAAGTTTATTTAGAGATATCTCCAAACTTTTGGTCGACTCTTCCCGCGACCAGAGGGCTGGCCTATTTCTCGCTCAGCGAATAAGCATTGCTATCCAGCGTGGCAATGCTGCTAGCCTTCTGGCCACGTAGATACCTGTTGACGGCGATGCGGAAGAATTTTATAACGCTGTTTAGATTATTATATTTTATTAATTTTAATTAGTTTTTGTCTTTAGTTTGTATATATAGTCATATTTAGTTTTCATTTTAATTGTATGTTTTTAATTATTAGTTAAGTGCTTAGTTGCGAGACATTACCTATGTAATTGAAAATAATAAATATAGCTATATATACAAACGAATTGCAGTTCCGGGGGAAGACTGCGGCTGCCTTGGAACTCACAACGAATTTAATATGAAGAAATTAGTAGCAGTAGGAAGCTTTTGGAATTTGACTTCCCCTCTTGTCAATGTGAGAGACAGCAATATGGCAAATAAGACATTAAAAGCCTGAAGAAGTCAAGTGAAGCTCAACTGCCGTGCACCACGGATTTTAAATATCTAATACTATTGGATAAATTTATTGGCAAACACACGTGATACAATTAAGAGCAACAAAAAAGCATTTAAATATGTTTAACAAAACTCAGAATTTATTATAGTTATAGAATTTTTACATAATAATCTATACAAACTACTTACCAATAATTAAAAATATACAATTAAATTAAAAACTAAATATGGCTAACTATATACAAATAAAACGGAAATGACATGATACTATTGGAGACCTAAAACATTTGGTACCTAACACATCGATGTCAATAATATGAATTGCAAAATCGTCTGAACGCTTGGTAATTCTCCCTTGTTGGTACCAAATCAGAATAGTATACTACCTCAATATCATAATAGCATTGAGGATTGTTATGTTCTTGTAAGTGAGGTGAGATGTGAGGAGATACGTTAGCAGTGGAGGTGGTAGCGCGTGAGTAATAACTCCGTCACGAGACATATTATTCTGTGACTAGACGTAAGGAGATGCATTACAAGCATCCATAGGCTATGGTGTTTGCATTGCAACCTGCTTGCTGCTGTATCGAAATGGCAAAAAGTTATTTTTCGATACAGTTATCCTTAGAAGAGCTGTATCGAAAAGTAACTTTTTAAATTTATTTTGATGTCTTGTGCGTAAAAGACTGACATTAACATACTGTGTTTAGTTTTTAAGCTATTGCATAGCTTCTATCGCGGGCCTTGAGCGCGGGGACCGAATCCAGAAATTCCGTAATGAAAAAACCTCACGCTCCCCACTCCGACGGGCAAGGAGGTGTGGCTTGAAGGCCGTGCATCGTCTAACGTCGTTTCAGTTCGGCAGTCTTCGACACGGCGTTGTGTGCGTGCGATTAGACGTATTGTACGACTCTATGAAACTCGTTTTATTTATTTAATAATAGAAAAAATTGTTTTCTTATCGGTCACCACGCTCAAAAAGTGTAACTTGAATTAATATCAAAGAAAAAGCAATACTGCATGAATAAAATAAATAAATAAAATTATAATTGCATAAGTTGATACAAAATGCTATGCAATAGCTTTACCGCGGCAGTCCCCGAGTGCCACACGTCTTTTTTAATCTCTAAATTTCAGTATGAGAGTAGGTATAATAAATAACCAAACCAAAGACAGCACGTGTACAATCTTAATCTTATCGGTCAAAGAACTGACCGCTTCAATAAAATAATATAAAAAAAACCGGCCAAGTGCGAGTCGGACTCGCGCACGAAGGGTTCCGTGCTATCAGGGACAAGAGAACTATTTACTCCATGGTGCTATCTATAAAACTGGCCAAGTGCGTGTCTTCAATTATCACGATAATTTTATTATCAAAGGGCATATTTATCTAGATAATTTCAAACCCTGATTTCTGACAAATATGTTGAATGTACCATCACGGACGTCAAGGCCTTGCCAGTTTAAGAATATCCTTGAAAGTAAATCCCCAATGTTCCTAAAAACTTATCAGGTCGTGAGCGATATGTACCATTTCAACTTCATTGTTTTTGGACCTTATCTCTGCGTCGTAAGGTTCAACAGCGAACAGCGTGTTTCGGTACAAGCGCCATCTAGCCTCTGGTAATGTACTACACAACACAATTCTATTCGTCTTACAATACATTATAGAAGTTCGTCACCTATTACTCAGTATCTTGTAAAGTCTACTTAGCCATAATAGTTTTGCTTTTAATTCCACTATATGGACTACTCCCATGTTTTTTTTCACATTTCTAAATATTGCAGTTTCGTTGATACAGGAAGGAGGGGGGGGGGGGGACGCTTGCGTCTAATAAAAATTTGCACGTTAAATATAAATAATTCGTAAACAGATTACTATATCGAAAAATGATCTTCCCACACTCCCAATGCTTCTAAAAGACCTATCCAACGACACCCCCACCATGGGGTAGGTGCAGAAAGATAAAATCATTCATTTTACGTGTAGGGGAGGTCCCCGAAAAAAAAATTTTTTTCAAAATTTTATTCTACCACTTTGTCAGCATACTTAATATGTGTCTACATGCCAAACTACAGCTTTCTAGTATCAAGCGTCTCAGAGCTAGGCCGCGGACGGACGTACGGACGGATAGACAGACATGGCGAAACTATAAGGGTTCCTTGTTTACTACGGAACCCTAAAAATTTGTTAGCATTTTAGAGTCATTGCGAAAATAACAATGATTTAAGTATATTGTGATAAAAATGGCGTGATTTCGTGCCTTGTACGGGGGCATTAGTATTATCTCGGGGAGTTATCTTGTACATTAGGTAAGTAATAAATAGTATCATTATTTTGTTGTCATGGCGATACGAAATGCCGGGTCTTCTACAAGTGCTTTTTCGTAACATTCTGCAAAATATCGAATCGAAACAAAGAGGCGTGGCTATTTATGTATTTATATTATTTTTATACCATTATAATGGTAAACAAGCATACGGCCCGCCTGATGGAATGATGATAATGATGATGAAATGTATGGAAACGCAAATACATTTAACGGTACTCCAAAAACTCGGCGTCGTTAACCCTTCTTCATCTCAGTGCTAGGGTCTCCCCTCAAACGTAATTTAGAGCGTACTCCACCACGCTGCTAAACTGCGTGTTGGTAGAAGCCAGTGTTTTCAAGCCGCTTAGCCCTTAGATTAAAACAAAAAATTTAATCAAAGGCCTAGCCAATGATTTGGACCTAATGACAACTAACGTGCTCTCTGAAGCACGAATTCCAATACGTTCATTTATGGTAAGTACATGGGGCACACTAAAAGTTTTGCACTTTTAGCTAATCGGAACTATTTTTCGAATGTTATATTTTTTTAAACGACTTGCAACCTTATTATTAATAAAAAAAAAATTGGCGGGAAATCATTTGTCAATTGTTTTTTATCACACATCAAAGTTACTACGTATTATGTACGCAACGAAAATGGAATTAAGTCGAAAAGATTTTAGAGCGATGATTTTTTATGATTTTAAAAGTTCTCTCTCTCCGCAAGACTGTGCCGCTCGTCTTCAAAATGCTTTTGGGAGAGGAGCATAAGCACCGTAAGGCGATAGTTTGCTGAATTTGAGAGAGGTCGGGTTTCTCTACATGACGAATTTCGTGAAGGGCGGCCTTCAACTGCCGTCAACGAAAATAATGTGGCTACTGTTAAGCGGCTAATTGAAGAAAACTCGCGGATTACCTATGAGACAATTCGAGGACCATTGGGGATTGGTATGAGCCGAATTCAGAAAATTTTACACGAAGAATTAAAAGTTCGGAAACTTTGTTGTCCTTAGATCCCTCATGAACTGACAGCGGAGCAGAAGCGGGCTCGCGTGGAATGGTGCTCACAGATGCTACTGAAGTACGACCACGCACGGAGACGAAACGTGGATTTATTATTAAATATATTTTGAACCCGAAAAAATTGGTAAAAAAATGATCGCGTTTTTTTTCTCATCTACGGGTCCCATCTGCACAATTCCATTTGCTTACCCAGGGTGTTAGAAAAAGTTCGCGAAAAACGACCAAAAAGCCGCGTTCTCCTACATCATGACAACGCTTCTTCACACACGGCCAACAAAACAAAGTCATTTTTAGCTTCCGAAAAAGTACAACTCGTCCGTCACCCATCCTGCACATAGCCCCGACCTAGCACCCTGTGATTTCTGTATTTTCCCCAAAATCAAAGATTTGATGAGAGGTTTCACTTTTACCAACTCCGAAGAGATAGCGTTCAATCAGCACGTAGAAATCATACCTACAGATCTGTGGTCCTCCTGTTTTAAAAAATGGTTCGTTTGCATGAAAAAATGTTTCAAATGTAAAGGAGAGTATTTTGAAAAGCAATAAACATACCTAATATTTTAGTGTGACGTATAATTTTAACAAAAAAAAACTAACTTCAAACATTACTCTACAACTATGTATGTTGATACAGGCTGATGTTGATGATGATGATGAAAAAAATATGGAACCAATCTGGAAGTATACTCTATCAAAAATTTTTTTTCAAATCGGTTTTTAATTGTGTTGATGATGATGATGAAAAAAATATATGACCAATCTGGAAGTATACTCTATCGAATATTTTTTTTTTCAAATCGTTTTTTAAATGACGGAGTAATGAAATAGTAAACCTAACAGTGGGTAGATACAGGCTAATGATGATGATGATGATGATGAAAAAAATATCAGTCCAATCTAGTTTGAGTTCAATCTAGTTTGAGTTTTTTTCAAATCGGTTTATAAATCACGGAGTAATTAAGTAACAAACATTAAAAAAAAAATACAGCCGAATTGAGAACCTCCTCCTTTTTTGGAGTCTGTTATAAACAAATCCCCTCCCCTAACTTAATCATCTAACCGCGACACTACTCACACTTTATATGATTGAGCTTTGGCACTGATTATCATTCTGTGTTCTCAGAAATGTACGCAGCATAAAACCCGAAATTGCATCATTTTTGAACTGAAAACTTCTTGTAAGCGGCGTTGTATACTTTTTGATTTTGGGATGCGTAACAAATGTTAAAACTCGCGTCAGGACACGTGACCTGATCGAAAATTCGTAAGACGAAGGGAGAGTAGACCGGCGCGGCGTAGGAGAGGAAGTAATATCCCCCTTTCTACCGCGCGGTAAAATGTATGCCTGAAGCAGGCAGTTTATTTAATAAATTTTCATGTTTGTGTACGATAGCGCAATGAATGAATATTGTATTTTACCCACAGACATTCAATTATATCACAGACATTCAGTTACAATAATTGAATGTCTGTGATTTTACCACATAAATAATAGTACTTTTATATTGATAATTAAAGCAATTCGTGCGAAATTATTCCCTAGCCATTCCAAAATATTCAAGTGTTCACTTCTGCAGGCACACACATTTTCGCCGCGCGAAAGAAGAGAGGGGGATATTACTTCCTCTCCTACGCCGCGCCGGAGGTCTACGCTCTCTCCGTCTTACGAATTTTCGATCAGGACGTGTCCTGACGCGAGTTTAACATTTTACCCATCGCAAAAAGTACACAATGCCGCTAAAGAAGTTTTCACTTCAACATGTGCTAATTAGCCCGTCGACCGAGTTCGTCACTATTTATTTATTTATTATTGTTTGGGCGACTTATAGCGAAATAGGTAAATATTTGTGTAAATTGTTGTGTAGAAAAATTAAATAAATAAACTGTTTTGCGCATTCATTCCGTCTGGCTGCTCGGCTTGGAGTTAAAATATAAACATGATAAGATCGATACCTCCAAGGAACACTGCGCCAACTAAAATTTCGATAGTTTTCTTTTTTATCTAAATCGATTCATTACTTCAATAACAATTCTATTAAAAAAATACACACAGACACAACAAAATCGACAAATACAAACCGCTAAGTAAATGTATAACTCATATTATCGGTATGTATCTGGATGTGTACGAGTATGTTTTGAGTTGGCGTAGTGTTCATTGGATGTATCGAGATATTTATATCTAATCGAAAAATAATAAGAAGAAAGAAGTTCTCACTTCTATAATAAATTTGCACAAACCTTCGCTGTATCTGGGATTACTGTGCGCAGGGGCGAAGGCTTTTAGAAAACCTCATGGGTGCTCATGCTCATTTTGATGACTCTAAAAAGTGGCGAAGTGTGGGAAGAAAAATAAATGCACACTGATCGACCGACAAATAAATTAATGTCCTACTTATATACTGCGTACTGTAAACCACTGGGCCACAGTTTTTAAAAAATAGTAATACTGTGACTGCGCTAAGCGGGTTGATGTCTATTCTCAGGGATGCTCAGCACCCACTGTTTAATTCTCATGGGTGCTCGAGCCCCCGAGCACGGAGTCGGCGCCCCTGACTGTGCGTCACATTAACCACAATACACTGAGAGACTATGCTGTGCCTTACCGCTAAGGCTCAACAAAGTGTGAGATATGCTAGAAGGTCATTATTAAATCGACTGTAGCGAAATCTATCGAAAGCAAGCCAGAGTGCTTACTGCGAGTTTTTCGTTCGCGTTCGATAATGTCAACGTAAACAAACCGACCAAATAGAGAAGAACTCTCATGTTGGGAATTTATATGAGGCGTGTTACGAAAGGTTACATATTATAATAACTAAACCCATTATAACTATTTTCGATATAACTACGGTCGATTCACATATGTTTATAACGCATATTGGTCGACTGAACTACTCTTTAACTTACCTAATTTTGATTAAACTAAAGTTAATCGCACTAACGAACGATTAATATACCTAATGTTTTTTTAAGATATTGAATGTTACAACTATGTATGAAATACTTAGTGGACGACTCTCCTACGGGTTATCAATACTGCGCGCCACCCTGGATTGTTCGCTAAAACGAGGGTAGTCTAGTGGCCAATTAAGGAAAATCCGCCATTGGTTGCACCTTACTTGCTCACATTTTGAAGTGAGCAACCCGGCTTATTTGGATATGTAACAACTTTTTCTCAATTTGGTCGGCTTTGTGACCAAAAAACTCGCACACTCTGAAAGAAATCGTGCTCCTCTGGGTATTTCAGGAGCCGCGTCTTCATTACTATGACGAGCTCGGTGGTCGAATGGTTAGCAATGGCCACTATGACTCCAAAGTCGCGGTCTCGATTCCCGCACAAGACAAACATTTGAGTGCATGAACATGTCTGTTTGTCTTGGCCTGGGTGTTTTCTATGTATTATAAGTATGTATTTACAAAAAATAAATGTATTTAAGTACATTTATCATTTGTCTAGTACCCATAACACAAGCTTTGCGCTTAATTTGGGACTAGATGGCGCTGTGTAAATTGTTAAAAAATATTTATTTATTTATTATTTATTTAAATTACTCGCTCCATTCGTCCATTTTTGACGACTGATACAAATCTTCGGCTTCGGCCTAATGTTCGGCAGATTTATGGCCGATGGCGATGGTGCGGCCGTTGGCCGAAGATAGCCGAAGACGAAGGAGAAGGAGCTCCATTTTTAGTTGTTTTTCATTGTGATGAAGAAGAAGTCATAATACATCTGCCCCCTGGGCTAGAAATAAGAAATAGTACTGACTGTATTAACAAGAACAGGGTCAAGCACAGCGAGTGAGGGTTGCGAGGAGATTGTCTTCTATTATGATCCCTAACTCTTAGGCTGGATCCGCACTTTGGTGACAGACGGTACGGCCGAGCCCCCTATCCCCTTTCCCTCTAGCTACACCCACAAACAGTACGTAAACTACTAAACAACAGATCAGGGGTTCTCAATCTTTTTCAGCCCGCAGCGCAGTTACAAATTAAGTATTTTGTCACGGCGCGGCGGCGCCCTACCCTAGCTAGATATTTGAAAAAGATACAGTCCAAAGAAAGTGATATCTAAAATAATAGTAGTTAGGTTAGGTAGATAGGAACAAACATTATACCATCTATGTACAATATGAAATTGAGTTTTTTTACTATAAAAGAATTGAAACAGAAAAAAAATAATTAAAGTCTTCCTTGACTTTAATTTTTTTTTTTATAAATTTTTAGTCAGCATATTGGCTCCACTTCGCCTGATGGCAAGCGAAAAGAGGAGCCCCAATCGCTTGGCAACGGACAAGAGACCTTGATGTCTTGTCAGTTGACGCTGCCATGCTGGCCTACAAGATGCTACTTCATGCTTCGCTTGAAGAATCCCATATTGTATGAATGAGGAAATAGGTACATTATGCCGGCAACGGCAATATTTCGGATAACGATATTTAGAGGATCGATCGATCGGCGCCCTGCGGGCGTTGAGAGATTGTTGCCGACCTCTCTTTACTTTTTACGGCGCACACTTTGGGAACCCCAGCAACAGATTATAACAAGCCGTTTCCAATCTCTGAAGTCAGTTAACGAATATGTCCGATAACTTCTGATAAAATTAGGTCACTTGAAAAAACCTACACAATGAAGATAGGTCCCTATCACATACGCAATATCTCATATCGTTACATAAATAAAAAATACGGATACATCAAGACATTCGTTCCCAAAACACATATCTATGTTATCAGTGAGATTTTATTGTTGTTATGGAATTGCAAACAACAAATTCACAATATGATTTTTTTTTTCTATTTGGTGGGCTTGTAAACGTCAGTGTTCCGCAAACTTTATGTGTTAAGGTACCTATATCTAGGAAAACGAAAATTTTTGGAGGTACACCATAAATGAAGAAACCAGTTTTTATTTGTGTAAAAATTTTTCTTCCGTCCGTCTATTTAGCTTTATGGGATAACCTTATTTTTCCGAGGCACACCAACTGACGACCACGGTACACCAGTGTGCCGCGGCATATACTTTGCGGAACACTGTTATACGTATTTGTTTTCGACAAAGTTAACTTCATTTTGTATGAAATTGTCATAGCGCCATCTACCGACAAACAATCGAAGTAGAACCAATCCTACATAAAATTAACGCTGTCGAAATCGATTATGTTAGAAAACACGCACTAGGCGCCCTGGCACTTATTGCATACGCAATATCTCTTATCTATATATAAATAAAAAATACGGATATGTCGAGACATTCGTTCCCAAAACACATATCTATGTTATCAGTGAGATTTTATTGTTGTTATGGAATTTCAAACTAGCGCCCGCCAATACAATACAATAGCTTTGATAATTGTTGTCAGCAGCAGATTTAAGCCGATGATACACCAGAAACAAACTATTGTTCACGGCTACATAGATGGAGCCGTCCAAAGGATCAAGTAGATGAAGAGACAACAGCAAGGAAAATTCAAACTAATTAGTCAGACTATAAACTTTATAAGAGAATTAGGAAAAAGATTGGTCAACGTAACTGGTGAACCAAGATCTGGCACATTCCTCGCCCAAAGGATCAGTTTAGCCGTCCAGCGAGGTAATGCTGCTAGCATCTTGGGAACGATGCCACACGGGCCAAACTTTTTACATTTATTTTAGTTTTAGGTTATGTAGTTTTATTTTAGTATTATTTAATTTTATGTACTTTAGTTTTATAGTTGTATTGTACTGTATAACAATACAAGTTTTAAGTCATTAGAAATTCTAATATAAGAACTCGACATCAATCCACAATGAACCCACTGTTGGGATACGGGTCAATCGTAGTGGTTTAGAGCATAGTCCAGAATGCTGCTCAACTGCGGATGCCAGTGTTTTCAAGCCGCCCAAAGGCCACTGACTTGGCTTAACGACTGTCATCTAATGACAACAGTCGGGACCGACAGCTTTACGTGTCCTCCGAACTCCGAAGTACGAACTTTTTGATCTGAATACGTCTA
This sequence comes from Hypsopygia costalis, assembly GCA_937001555.2. Lineage (NCBI taxonomy): Eukaryota > Metazoa > Arthropoda > Insecta > Lepidoptera > Pyralidae > Hypsopygia > Hypsopygia costalis. Next base: position 7,743,241 of record OW443355.2, read on the forward strand.
ATATTGCAATTCAAAAAAACGAATAACAAAATCGGGGGATACAGTTTGGTGTTGCAGCTACAAATCTATCATCTCTATCCAAAATTCAATCACACCACTGGATAGATGAAGGATCAAACAATTTATTACGCTAAGTAAGGACTATGGATCGTCGCGTGCGAGGGAGGGGGAAGCGCTGCCATTTTGAGATAATTTTAGTACATAAGGATTCACGTACAACACACGGCGTGTGTGTGATGTGTTATGGACACGTCCATGACGCAGCCAGCTAAGTAGGTCATGTTTTTTCTCCTTGTACGATTATGTTAATAATTTAAATATGAAACGCTAATAATGAACCAAACTAAGATTTTATTCATATATTAAATTTATTTTTATGACGTTTTAATTACGAACATGTGTTTGTAATAAAAATTCAAATACTTAATAGAATATTTAATAGAATTCGTTGTATGCGGTAAAATGGAGCATGTAAGTACTGGGTCGCACCAGCCCAGAGATGTGAACAGTATTCCATATGATGCCTAACTTGGGCTTTATATAGTTGAAGGCGATGCTGTGGTGTAAAATACCTTCTGGCTTTACAGATGATGCCAATTTTCCTAGAGGCCAATTTGGCCTTGCACTCCAAGTGACCACGAAACTGCACATCACTCGATATGTCAACACCCAAGATACCAAAGCTGGACTACGAGAAACTGTGTTTCCCCGTGGTCAAACTCCATTGGCATTGTGCTTTTTCAGTAAGCTGTATATTTGCTGTTTATATACAAACAGTCATTGTGTAATTAATATGTACCTACTACATGCTGAGTGCGAGTTTTTACGTATTCGTTTTCGTCAAAGTTAACTTCACTTTGTACGAAATTGACATAACGCCATCTATCGACAAACAATCGAGGCAGAGCCAATCTTATATTACTTAAATCAAGTTAACCTTGTCGAAATCTATTATCTTAGAAAACTCGTACTAGGCACCCTGATACTTATACACTTTCTTGGAATATGTTTCGGTATGAGTTAATACCGTTCGGCTTTGATGGTACGTATACACGCGATATTCATGGCATCATCCGTAATACAGGCGGGTGTAAACTCGCCTAGCATGGGCACCAGATTTTCTCCACATGGAATCGCTGCAGAACATCTATGTATGCCTGTACATATTACATATACTTACATGTAATCCTATCGAATGTGGAGAGAATAATAAATTTATTATTATTATTACATTATTATTATTCAATGGGCACAAGCACGCGTGCCTTATTTCGGCACAGCCCTTTTAACTAGACAGACAATTTGTCGTTAATTTGTCGCCAAAGGAGAAAATTTGTCGCTCTCCTGTCAAAGAGCTGTAAGGTTTTTTTTTGGCAGTGATGATGTGATTTCCCCCAGAATTATTCGTCAATTATTTATGTTATAAAAAATACTCGACCTCCCGTTAAAAAGTTATAACTATTTTTTGTGGCATTGCCGAAATAAGCCTTATTTCGGCACAGCCTCATAAAACTACACCACCTAGCGAAAATCTGATTTCATCCAGACATTACCTTGAATTTGTCGCAAAAAAAAACACAAGTGGTCGATGCGTAATTAAAACAATTTTTGGCGACAAATCAACGACTAATTTTCTGTCTAGTAAAAATCAAGATCTGAGGCCTGGGATGTGCCGAAATAAGGCACGCCACAAGCAAAGGCACGACCGTGTGAATAGTTAGTTAGATGACTACCGTGCGTGTGATTAGCTAGCTTAAACAGCGACTCACGCCGGGCTGCTTGCTCGGCTGTGCGGCAAGCGTCTAAACGTACCATGATTATTAAAATAGTGGGTTAAAGTAAATAAAAGATCTGTACTGACGTCACATCGCTTTATAAAAATCTTTACACAATTCACTCACATTTTCAGTTTTCACAATAGACAAGAATGGTTTTACTTTCAGCTAAGCCACTCGTTGGTAATAAACAATAAATATAAATCTATTTATATATATATTTAGGTACATTTGCATTGTAATACTAGTATAGTACGTATAGGTCATTCACCAATCAAAAACTTGGGACGTAAAGCACAGGAGCTAGGTAAAATTTCACTTTGCATATAATAATACAATACCTACAAATACATTTATAATTCTTATTTTAATAATTTTAATGCATTTCACAAATAAAAAATCGACTCGGTACCCCAATCGATCTAAGAGCTCAAATCCAAAAGGACATGAGTTTTATCACACCCCGGCCACTCCATACAAATATCGCGTCAGTAGGTACTAGTTACATGCCTTTGTTCCCGATGAGTCACACCATTTTGTGTTACGCATTGGGAAAAAAATTACCGATTAGTAACACTGTAACTCAATGCCACATTTTTTTTCCTTTGAGTGACAATGTCCCAAAACAACAACTCTGTGTTCCCGTTGAGTAACACCTTCTTCACTCTCAGAACTCTTCAGAACTCTGACCACTTTTACGAACGATCAGTATGTTCTACACAAATAAAGCGTGACAGCACGTTATCTTACGATACATTATAATTGTGGTGTGTGACGGCTGTAAGTTATATTCAAATACACCGTTGATAAGTTTTATTTATTTAAACTATTGCACACAATCTTATAATTACATAAAAGACGAACTTAATGTCTCTTAGTCTACTTTTGGGGCATTTAGCTCCATGAGATATTAAACCCGCAAGGGTGAGGCCAAAAGAGTGTAACAGGACGCTGTTATTCAGAATAGGTCCAACAGAAATTTGGTTACTTTTAAATAGAAGCTATTTAAAGGATACTTTAAATAGCTTCTATTTTATTATTATATTTTTCTTCCTATTATAATAGGAAGAAAAATATTACGCAGTATAAGTTTTGTGAAGCATATGTCATTAAACTGCTAGAATTTGTTACGAATGATATAAAAACCGATTTGCAGTTTCTGCCCATGTATACCTCTCAATTTGGTATAGTTTGTCTGTTGGATCTATTCTCCACAAAAGGGTCCAATTGAGTTATGATTCGCGTTGCCAGATGTCCCGCTTATGGCGGGACGTCCAGTTTTATAACATACTCAGGACGCGTTCGGTCGGACAACTAAGCACGATGCCCTAAATCCCGCTTTTTCATGAAAGTAGCCACCGCAGATTTCATAAAGTAGATAATATTTTTGTTTATATGTGAAGGTTTAACTGATCTCAATAAAGCCTGTAGTTTTTAAAGCAAAGAATTTAAACTATAATTCAGGAGGCAATGTTCAATACCAGCCAAGTCCAACTTTTTACAAATCGAACAAAAATACATTTGTGTATTAAGATTGCAAAAATTATAAAATTGTAAGTAGTAAGACATGTGGTAGGATTTGTATGAAATCTATTATTTTGGATTTGACAATTTTTGAAAATACCTCCTGAATTATGATATTTTTTACGTCGCGATTTTAATATCCCACTCCTGCTTTTTTAACTTTTATGTCCCGATATTTAGAAAAATGGGTATAGCAACACTATGTGCTGTGACGATCGAAAATGATTCCGCCATTTGTACGAAACCGACGTGAATTACGCGACACGAGGCACGAAATTACGCTCGTTTGGCCTCACCCTAAAGATGAAATCTTTATGGATATAGGTAGGTTACATTGTCCTTATTACAAACATTATGTTGTCATTACTACAATAAAAATATTTGAGAAGTAAGTTTTGCATTGACAACCGAAGAAAGGATTACTCCTACTCAAAACAATACACAAAAATAAGCGCTTTATAACTATTTTTTTAGGATCTACAAAACGTTTGTTTTTCACCAGGCCTGGATCTAAGAATTCATTCAGGAAAGGGCATTTTTTGTACTTCCCTGTAAATTTAATCAGTCACTGACAAAAACCCTTGCAATATATAAGATGGCAGTTCAGCTATTTACAACTAATTGTAATTAGATGTCAACTACTCTATTAATTTAATCACCTATAAGATTTGGAACAAAACCCTTCTTAGAAAGACGCTTTTCGAAACGCTAGCAGACAATGTTATTGGTCATTTATTAGATTTACATACCTTCATATAATACATTTAACCATTCAAGCATATAAACTATGCGACTAAAATATGACCCGTCCCCATAAAAATCTTTGTTTTTATATAATACGCGAAAATGTTTCATCTTTACCTGAGGGAAACCGCAGGTGAAGACGAAATCCTCCTTGACGACCTTTGAAGTATTCCTTCACGTTTTGTCTAAATGAGTCGGGGGGTAAATAGGAAGAGGGAAATACGTGTACAGGCAGTGAACTTCACAACTTTATGGTTCGGCAGAGAAATTAAAGTCAATTTTGGAAAGTTATAAACTGTATCCTATGACGTTGAGATTTCAGACCAGCACGAGTGGCTGTAAGGAGAAATGGAGATGAACACGAGTAAAGAGCTCTTCAGTACATTCCCCACGATAGATACGGTGAGGACACTCATACATGGCTTGATAAAACTAGAATCCCTATACGAAATAATAAGCTTGTCGGTTTTTCCTTCAATTTTCTGAACAGAACTTCTTCCAAAATTTTCTCTAAAGACTAGATGACGAGATCCCATTAAAAGTTTTTACAGATCTGACCACACGTGTTATGTGAGGTATGGGGCGTACCACGGCCATCAACAACAAGCATCAAGTTATTTGTCATACTAAAATTGCACACCGCAAAAGAACAGTCATTCTTGACTTGGATTTCATATAATGAGCGATTGATAACAAGAATATTCCCTATAACTAATATAAATGAAGGAAATACTTAGGAAACTAAAATAAAGCTACTATAAAATGATAATACTACAAAATAATTACCGAAAACTTGTTACAGCCATTTAAAATGAATAAGTCAATCTAAGTACAGGGGAATATTATAGCAATTAGAAGAAATATAGGAATTGTTTCAAAATGAATTAAACACTTTTATACATCAGTCTGTTCATTTTACTCCTCACGACGATGAAACACATTCAAACACATTGCTTAGGTCGAGACAACGCAAGCACACGTGTTAGCGAATTGACGATATAGTAGATGTCTTTCAGCAACTTAATTTATTCACCAATAGATGGCGTTAGTGACTTAGTCTATCTAAACGATTCCAGTATGTTTTCGAACAAACAAGAAAGCCATCTAAATAATTTAATAATGCCATAAAGGCGAAAGTGGTCGGTAAAAATAATTTAATTAAGTGAAACGGTACAAGTAAATTAATATCAAAATTAAAATAGGTATAGACCTACGTATCCACGTCAAAAAAAAAAAAAGAACTGGAAGGTAAGCTTTGTTTAGTTGTGGACTAGATGGCAGTGTATAATTTGTCCAGGAATATTTATTTTATTTACTTACATAAACCGCCTCTAATGACTTTATCATCCAGTGAGGTAAGCTTTGTTTAGTTGTGGACTAGATGGCAGTGTATAATTTGTCCAGGAATATTTATTTTATTTACTTACATAAACCGCCTCTAATGACTTTTTCATCCAGTCTCCAGTGAGGTAAGCTTTGTTTAGTTGTGGACTAGATGGCAGTGTATAATTTGTCCAGGAATATTTATTTTATTTACTTACATAAACCGCCTCTAATGACTTTATCATCCAGTGATTCAGACTACGTCTACGCAGCAACAGCTATGAATCATGATGTTATATCGTATTTATAATATGCGTTCACACTCGTGTTAACTAATTGGCTATCACAATTACAATAACATACACAAGCACAGCTAACGTAATAAATCCTCAAACTAATCATAAATTTATTACATAACTGGCTGATCCGTGCCCACTTAGTTGGACGGTAAACATTTTTACCAATAAGTTTTTTCATTTTTTGGGTCAGTATATATCTATGACTCTCACAAATAACGTGGCTTTCTATTGGTATAAGATTTTTCAAAATTGGTTCTGTAGATCCAGAGATTACCCCCTATAACCTCACAAACTCGCATAAACTTTACCTCGTTATAATATTAAGTATAGATGAAACTGTCCCCAGGGTAAAGTTTGTATAATGGACCAAAAATGTCATTTACATATCTTATTATCCTAAAGATCGGAGCCTACTGACGGCAGGAGATTTTTGGGTAGACGTCATTGATCCTTATTCATCCCACTGTTGGGATACGGGTCTACCCTCATCGAAGGGGTTTAGAGCATACTCAACGCTGCTCAAATGCAGGTTGGCGGAGGACAGTGTTTTCGAGCCGTCTAGAAGCCACTCACTTGGCTTAACGACTGTCATCTAATGACAACTGCCGGGACAGGCGGCTTAACTAGAGTTTGCTTGTACGGGAGGTAAATTAGACACGATTTCTCAAACCTAGTGTTAGACTACGACTTCTCTTAATAAAGACGTTAATTAGACATTCAACTTTAAACATATCGACCTTTGCTTCAATTTTTAAAACACGTTAATTATGGGCGACATTTGTCAGAAGACGTGTAACGGTAATGATTATGACTATTTGAGATGTTACATTACCTATACCACAGAATAATATACACTTCTTATACAATGGAACTATACGCGGATTTATAGATATAGTTAATTATGGCACAATTTGGGCACTGAACTGCCATCTTAACAATGATATTGTATTATAAAAGAGGTAGATGCCGTACTTTTTGAAACGATCTACTTCAGCTGATATCCGAGTCGAAACGGAACAATTTTAAACGGACCATGGTGAGTTTCCATGATATTTATGAACTAAGCTACGTCATCCGCTGTATTATATATGGAAAACTCCTGACCAAGTCTTGGGCAAATGCAGGAAGAGGAATATCTTGATTTTGTATCATGCATTCACCGAACTAATGTTGCATCTATATAATTACGCCTACTGTCTTAATTTTATTATTCAATTTCCGCGTGCTAGTGCTATATCTACCCCTATATCATTGTATCTTAGTATATCTATGTTTCAATGGTGGAACTACACTTTCGTACAATCCAACATGACTCTGATCTGTCCGAATTCACGATTGATAAAAAAAAGCCTCTCTAAGTTAAAGCAGTTACCACACCAGCCGAATATGATACAAATTTTTACTCTTTGACCTTCCAAAATACATTTCTATAAGATCTTAGACAATTATCAGTCAAAACCAGGCTAAGTTCAAGTATTATGTCAACAAATGCAAGCCTTTTACCCGCAGCCTTGCCCCGCGTATACAAAACACGTGGACTACAAGTATCCTGCGTATTAATCCGTAATATATTCTATATATATGCCAAATATTACCAAAATCCACGTCGTTGAAAAACCCACACAATACGTACGCTACGGGGAAGAAGGGAGTACGAGCTCTGCTTTCTTTCGCTGATAGAAGTCAAGAGGAAGTTAAAAATTGCTATAATTCTGCTGACATGATATTTGAACGGCCTCCAGATAGTCCAGTCGGAAAAGAAAACACGAAGTTTCGGCCCGAGATCATATTTTGGTCCCACTTAGATAATAATTAAAGGGTTTATGCTACGGGGTATTTAGTTTAGACTATTTATCATAGTGACGTCTCGCTTACATCTGACGAAAACGAACGAGACGATACTATAATAGACTGAATACCTCATGGTGTAATATCGGGCATATTATATGCCAATAAAGAGTGTGTGGAAATGTCGTGTGAAAATCAGACAAAATCCGAATTTTGACCCAAAACTTCGGGATTTCAGTTCGTAGGAGGCTTCCTATTCCATCTTAAACAGATATCAATAACGACATTTTCAAAAAGTACCCGACTTGTCCGGTATAAAAATGGTTTATCTCAAAGGTTTTTGTCTCTTCTGTAAATAATTAAATACAGTAAATAGGACAAGTCCAGTTTTTGTCGCTAATTGCTAATTTTATATTACATCTAACAACTTTACAAGCTGACATATGAGCCGCACACATAGACAGTAAAATTGTCATGTTCAGTAAATTCAATTCATATATTATAAAAATTTCACAAAAAAGTACATATAACACAAACAGTACTAAATAAAGATTTAGGATAGACGTTTGATCCAGTGTTATACTTGACGACAAGACTCATTGATGCCTAATTGAAGATATTATGTTTATGTAGTGAAATAATTACAAATTAAAAAACAACTAAATGCGAGGTAAATTCGCAGAGGAAGGGTGCCATGCCAACTACCACGACCACCCTAATTGCCGAATAAGCTCGTTTGTAATATGAAGTCTCCCTTTAACTATTAACTTTATTTATTTTTTTATTTGTTGTTACAGCCGCTATAGTAGTACGCACTCTGTAAAAATTTCAAATGACTACCTATTATGGTTCAAGGATACTGCCCTGAGTGAAGCCTTATGAAGAGAGTCCCATGGGCATGCATTCGATACGTAAAAAATTAGAAAGAAATGAAAGGTCGACGAGGACGGACGAGGAAGTAAACTGAATTTACGAATGTGATAATTCTTGACCTTTTCTCAACTACTAATAGACTAATTTTATTAAACAGTGCCATCCTCCCATCCATCATATGGTTCACAGGCTAAAAGTTGCGCAGCAAGAGATGAAGAGGGTTATACGCGGGGATTCTTGAAGAGATCCAATCGGGAATAAAGAAATTCGACGGAGAAACAAACTTTTCGACGTGACTCTCAGAGTTCGAAAACTACAGTGGCAATGGTCCAGCCATATCTGCCAAGTCAGTGATGGTAAATGTGGGAGGAAGATATTAGAGTGAAGGCGGTGCATGGGATAAGGAAGACTTCTAGATGGTCTGATGGCTTCAAGAAAGCGGCTTGAAGCAGCTTGACGCGGAAGGCGGAGGATTGCACTAGGTGGTAAACTTTGCGGAAGGCCTATATTCAGCAGTGGGTACACTAGTCGATGATAATTTTGTATAATATATGCACAGAGTCAGTAAAATACCATATTTATATGAAATTTACTTAGTATATATTTTTTAATTATCAATGTCAAATAAAAATGAAATGGAAATATCTTGTAATTTTTAATTCTTGCTATTTTACTGACAGAGCTGAGAGCAGACATATCAGGAAAAATCCTGTTATCTAGTCACCTTAGATGGAAGAAGAATGATAGAGAAAAAAGTCAAGTCAGAAAATACTGTTTTTCTTTTACTTTTTATGGATCAAACACCTATCTTATTCCGAATCTGTCTCTATCTTTATATACATCTTATACTAAACACAGATTAGCCTGGACTTATCAAAGGCGTGTGAATCAATTACGTATTGAAACAAGCAATATTGATTCAATCATTGACCCATTATGAGATAAATATAATTAATTGCGAGCAATCAGAACACGCTTTACGCTATCGCAGACATTTACATCCATTATTGTTTTTTTTTTTAATTAATCAACATGTAAACTATAAACATACATTTGTCTTATTACCTACATAAGTTATATTTAACTTTGGAACATGGGAAATTTGAGATTATCATTATCAGCGTCACTTACGGGTAGGGTTGCCAGGTGTCCGGATAAAGTCGGACATAGTTAGGCTTTTTGATTGCGTATCCGGCCAAAATTAACGGTGTCCGGTTTGTCCGGCTTTTAGCACTTAAATTCACATTCAAGATAGTGTGATGAAAGTGAATCTAAGCTCTGCGGATTTAGAGTAGTAATGATTTAGATACATGTTCTTACATTTAATTTGTATGACGTTTCAAAGTGCTTTATAAAGTCCAAGGAATAAAGATATTTTGATTTGATTTTGTTAGGTGCAAACGAGCGAGAGCGCCGAGCGTGGCCGAGCGCAGAGCGAGTGGAGCGTTGATTTTATATACAACATACACACACCTATAAATACAGAGACACAAAATCCTCAATAATATAGGGTGTTCGGCTTTGTTACCCAAATGTCTGTCCAAACTAGCTGGTCTGTCGGGCTATTAGGTTTAGCAACCTGGTAACCCTACTTACGGGCCTATTTCTATAATAAATTTGAGGTTTTGTATACCCGTATTTCCTTCAAATTGGAATTGAATTTAATAAAACATATTGTATGTACAAATGTGTATTTTGTTACAACAGGAAGCGAACGATAGGGAAATTAGAGTGATGGTTTGGAGGGATTTTTTTTAAATATCTGAGTCACAAAACTTATAAACAAAATCACATCAAAAACAGGTAAACAAAGCCATTCTTAAAGTGTATGTCTATACCAAACTTTTGATGTATTAGCAGGGCTGTCCAAACCATATACAATACCGGAACATTACAAATTACTAAATAGGTACATTAGCGGGCCGCAGAAACAAATATACCTACTTGACATTTTTACTATCTACTTTGAAAGTTTCAGCTTAGTTATAACTAGTTAGTTATAAAACTTTAACTTTACTAAAAATATACAATTTTCCATCAGATTGGTTGTACAAACCTGTGCCGGTAAAAATCTGTATAAAAAAACCGGTAAATGAAAAACACGTCACGGGCCGCTCAAATATAAGCTGAGAGCCACATGCGGCCCGCGGGCCGTGCTTTGGACAGCCCTGTATTAGAACACTAACCAAAACCCATAAGGGGCCATCCATAGATTACGTCACAAGTTAAGGGGGAGGGGGTCGACGAAGTGTGATATTGTGTGACAAGGGGGTGGGAGGGGTCCTAAATTTCGTGACGTGACATTTCAAAATCTATTATCATCTAACTGTTAAAACACGAACTTTGAACCATTAACGAAAAACTCAAAAACGTTTGCAACTCTAGATGTAAATTCGCAAAATATATGACGTCACTAGGGTGGGGGGTGTCTCGCAAATGTGACCAGCTGTGACAAGGGCGGGGGAGGGGTCAAATATCATGAAATTCGTGTGACGTAATTTAAGGATGACCCCTAAGTTAATGATATCCCATATCAAATATTTACAGATTTGAAAACAGAAATTAATATTGTTGTATTTTGCAGAACCCTGGTGACCCATCTCACAAAACCCACTATAGGAATCAATCACTGGTCATAGTATTATGAAAACAACAAAACAACAATTGGTTGTCTGTAAAGTCTGTTTACGGACGATAATTTTACGTGATAACGTCATAAGAAAACATCGGCCGATGGAGTGAAAGAGATATAGATACGTCACAAGCCGAACGTTTAGGCCGATCGTGCCTCTCTATCGCTTGTTCCGCGCTCTCGCTTGCACGCTCGGCTCGCAGGCGGAACGTGACAATGAGTCATGGCTTATTCATGCGTGCAGCCCGCGTTCATTTATAAGACGTTATCACGTCAAAGGAGATCTAGTGCCAAAATTCAGTAAAAAAAAATAGGAAATAAATTTTAGGGGAATTACACAGCTAGCTATGTGCTTCTCGTATGAAGCAAGCCATTGCCTTTGTAGTAATCTACATTATTATTATTATTACTGACCATGACATTCTTGACATTAAATTTGATGTAATTTTATTGACAATAGTTTGTTGTATTCTATCTATGCAAATTATATGTTATTAATATTCATTGTGAATTTGTGACATAAATTTATAAATTTACATGCCATAAGGTAGAATATGGTAAGTCAAATTTGTTGTACTCCATTTGTATTGTAAAATTACACATGTTCGCAAATAAAATATATATTATGATATGATAAGCACGTCAAAAATGCAAAGGGGGCGTCCATTAATTACGTGAGGTGTACGGGGGGGGGGGGGGGGATCGAGCCGAATCTTACTAAATCTCACTTGGGTGAGTGTATGTGTGTGTGTGAGTGTGTGTGTGGGGGGGGGGGGGGGGGTCTTAGCAAATATCACATATTTTTTTTGTATATGTTAGTTTCAATTGTGTCTCTTGAGACCGCGCAGGAGTCTCTATGGACTAAATTAGAATAAATATTTCGTTAACTTTCGTTTAAGTACATAATATCTAATTTTATCAATGTGATTTAAGATTACAGCAATATTCGTAAATACTAGTCTATGCTAGTCTTAAGAGCCATATTACATTTTGACTGTGATTTTTGCGTAAAATGGCCAATTTTGGCGTTCTAGATCTCGGAAACAAAAATACATTAACAATGTTGAGTTATTGAATAGTACAGAATAGCTATTGGCATAGTACATAGCGGCCTCGCTTTTTGTAAATTTTGCTTAACTTTTTAAATAAACCCAAAATTGCAGAGAAAGATTTTCATAAAATGCGCGCATTCACTATTTTGAGCTCTTGGATTGTACTACTGTTCCAAACAAATGACATAAAAAAAATAGAATGTTATTTGTTATATAGTCGTATAGTAGGTAGCGGCCTCGGAATTTAGTAATATCATTGATTTAATATAGAAAAAAAAAACATTCTTTTAACCAAAAAAACTTCGAAAATCGCTTTAAGTAAACTGTTAATTTCTCGAATAAACGATAATATTATTGAGCAAAATTTATACGAGAATAATTGTGACTTCATGATAAATAAACTTTGTAGCATGAATTTATTATCTTATTTCAATAAAAACGATAAATATAACTTCAAAATTACTACGAAAAACGATTCACCGGCGGCCTTCGCGGGTTTAGTACTGCGCGAGAGCTCGTCAGCGTGCAAATGTAATAGGGCTCTTAAATGAAATTAATAGAGGTCAAATATCGTCAAAAATGCTTCACGTAATTAATGGACTCCCCCAAAGAGGATTGTTGACACTGAATATGTTTCACAAATGCAGCAATAGCTGTTTATATATATGATGTATGATATACAGTGCTACATAAAAAAGTAGACTTGTCTACTTTTTTTAACAGCTTTCACATGGCAACCATGAGCACTTTTCTATGGAAAAAATCAATGTTGCTACTACAAATATATTTAGTTGCGGATCTAGTCTTTTATGTTGCACTGTATGTGTAGATTTTGAATAAAATTACAATCTTGGCTGTATATAGCTTATAGCAACATGTAATGTTTTAAATAAATTCTATATATTCTTTAACTATTGCCTGTCTTAACTTCCGAATTAGGTTTTTAACCAACTATACTATAACAGACAAGTCTGCGGTTAAACTACTAAATGTAGCAATTAAAATTCTAGGTGCTTTTACACAGGGCTCGTCATATAATCATAGAATATGCAGCTTGTATAACAATTAACCCATCTCCCATGAGGTATTCTTGTAATAAACAAGAATACCGCATGGGATATTCTTTTCAGAAGGAGGATATTCATTTTCAGAAAATTTGGTGGCCCTGAATATGTTATTAATCATCCTTCAGAGCAGTATTCCACAAACTTTTTGTGTTTAAAGTGTAAGGTGTGTAGAAATTCAAACTTTTTGGAGGTACCTAATAATAAATGAAAAATTTGTTTTTATATGTGTAAGTATTTTTCTATTTAACTTTATGAGATAAGTAACCTTATTTTTCCGAGGCACACCAACCAATGGCCACGGTACACCAGTGTGCCGCGGCACAAACTTTGCTGAACACTGCTTTAGAGCATCTGAGAGACCATGTATAAAATAAGAGCAAACTGGGCTATTTGAACTAAATCATTGTAAGCAGGTCATCTTGAATGCTCCTTGGCAGCCATCATCATAGCCTGACCGACCAGCACTCGCTCGCCAGCGCCGAAATCAAATTTAAAATCTTTCGGGGCCTCAAACAACAAAATAATCGTACTACCCATATTAAACTGTCCGAATAAATCTCCTTTCTTCAATTCAATTTCTCCTAAATCTCGCTCGTCAATCCTATTTCGTTTACCTTTCGTATTTGTTTGTAATTGTGGATCACTATAAATCTCTATTGAACCTACATTAGTGGCACCAACAGCCGTCATACTGAAAAATCCATGCTTCCATTTACCAACATAAACGGCTCGTTCGTTCATCGTAAATAAACCTGGAATCAGCCGTGCCATCCACGGATTTACCGATAACAGCTTACCGGAAAAGTGCCTTCGGAACGTCGACGTCCAGTCACACGGTGAATGGAATCTGTGGTAGTCTCCGGGAGCTAAATATATGATGCATTGATGTAATATGTTGTTCTTATTTGTTAGTAACGAGTCGTAGTATGTGTCCGTTTTCATTCTAGACCATTTATTTTCTCCGAGGAATTCTTCGAGGCTGTAAGTTACTCCTTTTACTTGCTCAATCTTATCTGTATCAGCTGGACCACAGTTTAGGACTACACCATCGCAGGGAGACACACACGGCGCTGGAGAAATGTACCGCGCACCATCACGAAGTGGACGCGTAAAAAAAGCCGATAAACTTCTATAATGCTTCAAGTCCGTAACAGCTGCATCGTTTAAATTCACGTTAAAAATTCTCACATAAGTTCCATATACAAAATTTCTGATAGAAGTTGGCAGTTCACAAGCAGCTAAATGGCCCCAAAGACGACTTGTAACTCGGAAGGGAAACATTTCATAAAAACGAATTTCCACTTTAGAAACATCGTAATTAATACTCGCACGAATGTAACACCAACTGACGTAAATAACACTCCCTAACGGCACCCAACGCGTTATTATTGCCCTCAAATTCATCCATTTCGTTCTCTGAAACGAATTATTCTTTGTTTGGTTGTTCGAGTGAATCGTTGATGTTTGACGGAAGGGGCAGTGTGGGCGTCTTTTCAACATAGGATTTATTACTGGGAGGCAGCTTCGTATTAACGTTGGCGGAAACATCGCGCATTAGACTCGTTCGTTTAGATAAAAATAAATTGTTTGTTTTCTTTACGTTTTGCGTATTGAATTGATTGAACGAACAGACGTGCGTACGCCAAAACAATCAAAGCAAAACAGCAGAAAAAACGATTTCAATTTCAATCCAATCCATCTAGATCACACAAATTGACATATTGACATGACACTGACTGTCAGCTTTTTTTAATAGTTCTCCGGCACTGGAATCACTGGATATAAGGTCTGTTTTTTTTTTATAATTTGGAGCATCCATGGAACTGTAGACCGCATTCCAGATGCGCATTGCTATCTAACACCTATATAACAACTGAAGGAAAAAAAAACAACGGGTTGCACTCCGAGGGTGCCAGCAGAAGTGAAAACGTGAACATTAATGTTGTGCAAAATAGCAGTAAAATGGCATTATTGGTTTTGTTGTTGAGTTATTCTATGTAATAGAGGAACAAGATTCCTGATGATATTTTTCGGCATATCGCTGAAGCCAATAAGTTATAATGCAGACGGGCACTAAAGAAGATAAGCCAGAAGCGTAAAGCCATTTAATTAAAAAAAAAACATGACAGTGACAGATACTGATACTATTACTTCATGGCGGCTACGCGCCCTATCGTTTTGTAATTACGTGACGTAAAGCATTGTTGACGTTCAAAGGGTTCAATTTTCGTTTTTCGTTTCGTTTTATTATTTTACCGCTTTAATTTCTACATCCTATGTCCTCTATTTACAATGGAAATGCAGTGTCCTGTATTATACCGGATGTTACTGTGGAAACTTCGGAATTATCAAATTGTGAGACAGGTTTCCAAACGGAAAATCTCCCGACTGAAGTGTTCCGGGGCTTTGAAAAGCAGCCTGTGGTAATAGTGGAACGGTACGATATAACTCCTTACTTGAATAAGTTGAGGACATCATTACCGCGACTAAATAATCTGCCCGCCAAAAAGTGTAACTTCTTTTCGAAGTTCACTCAGGAATGTAGGGTGAATGTTGTTAAGGAGGATTTGCTTAAGCTAAAAGAAAGCTTAGGTAACCGTTCCCCGAGGTCTGATATATCTGAGAGGTTCGCCGACGAAGCTATGGGGCACTTGAAATGTAAGATTTGTAAAAAGCTGTATTCTAGTGAGAAGAAATTGTTAAACCATCAACAGAATAAGCATATGATTATATATAAACCTGAACTTAAGCCTCAGAAGCGGGTTTCCTTCTCAGACCACGTAATAATACATGAAGTTAAAGAGTATCATAAGTGTAGGAAATGTCCGAGAATATTCGAACATTATAAATTATTAAAAGAACATATGAAGAACCAACATAAGAAACGGAAGTGTTATATTTGTGACTATTGTAATAAAAAGTTTGTTGATCGCATGTTTTTTAAAGTACACATACGTCTCCATTGTGATGTTTGCGGTCAACTGTTGCCGAGTAAAGCGAAGCACGCAGAACATAAACGCAATGTGTGTAGAGTTCTGAAATTACATACGTGTAAAACATGCTTGAACTCTTTTTTCCACTTCATGGATTTGAAAGACCATAGTTACGAACATTTAAGTACATTTTTTATATGTGACATCTGCAAAGATCAGTTTACAACGAAATGCGGTGTATCACACCATATAAAATTTTTACATTCAAAGAAAAGACCGAAAGTACATGATTCATCATCGTTATACACTATGCGTAACTTAGGTTCGGAGCGATTGTACCTCTGTAACTTTTGCGATGAAAGTTCTGTTGACCGGGACATCATTGAAAATCATGTACAAGCATTACCCGATTTGTCAAACCGTGCGATGACAGGTTACAAGGACTATTATTTCTGCGATCAGTGTTTAAAGAAGTTTAGTACGGAAAAGGATATGCTGCAGCATAAATGGACGCATTTTCTAAAAACAGGCGATAATTCACAAGTGAGGAAAGAAATTGAGCCTCCGAAATGTAAAATTACTAAGACAACATATAAATTAGGAGATACGGTGCCAGAATATATGAAACCGTCTGTAATTTTAGAGAAGATTAACATAGGAGGTAAAGTTTTAGAAGATACGATAGATTTTATTAATGTAAATAGTTTTGATGTCCAAGACGGTAATATTAAGAAGCCTGTTGTGGACCCGAAGAGTAAAAAAACTATAATATCAAGATATCAATGTCAGGTATGTATTATTATTATCATTTATTTATGTATTTTATCAGGTATGTATGATTTACACCCAAGAACCAATATTTTAAACAAATTTGTTCAGCCAAGTAATACAAAAATGCCAGTCAAGCATACTTAACAATTTTGTGTTAAGTGCTTTGATTACTATTTTGAAACGAATTTGTTCAGCCAACTAATACAAGAATGGCTGTCAAGCATACTTAACAATTTTGTGTTAAGTGCTTTGATTACTATTTTGAAACAAATTTGTTCAGCCAACTAATACAAAAATGACAGTCAAGCACACTTAACAATTTTGTGTTAAATGCTTTACTATTTTGAAACAAATTTGTTCACCCAACTAATACAAAAATGACAGTCAAGCATACTTAACAATTTTGTGTAAAGTGCTTTGATTACTATTTTGAAACAAATTTGTTCAGCCAACTAATACAAAAATGACAGTCAAGCATACTTAACAATTTATATCAAAATATAATCAAAGCACTTAACACAATTTGTTAAGCATACTTAACAAATTGTGTTAAGTGCTTTGATTACTACATATTTTTTGGGGTGTTAGGGGTTCATCAACATCTTTGAACCAAAGCTAACTACACCTGCACGCATTGTACCTTGCAGACTGACAAACGAAACTCGGGCGAAAAGAGAGGTAGGGAGCGTAATTGTAAGCTACCCGATTGGGGAATGTACGAAGGAGATGCTGCGTTGGCAGCGGGGGTGGCGGCGCGCGAGCGATAGTAAGCGTTAATATGGTTATGGTAACCGCTTCACATCTGGCGTCAGGGCCGTATGCTTGTCTGCCACCCGATGTAGTAGAAAAAAAAAAACAAATTTGTTCAGGCAACTAATACAAAAATGCCAGTCAAGCATACTTAACAATTTTGTGTTAAGTGCTTTGATTATTTTATGTTATTCTATCCTCTATAATAAAAAAAATATACCTAAAATATACATAAAAAATACCAAAAATATACCAGTCCTGCACTGACAAAAAAAACATGGTCACGTTAAGTATGCACCCAGTCAGTGCTGATTAGGAGTATTTGACGTCCTAAGCCAGCGTTTCTTAACCTTTTTCGATTGCGGACCCCTAGAAAATCGAGCACAATTTCAAGGACCCCATGAATAACTTAAATTATTGTCAATGTCAAATGTCATAATCAACATAATTTTGCATGCTAAATTGTATTAGCTATACATGCGCACATTTCACGATGTACCACCTTTATACCATGTTTTACGCAATAAATTAATTGTATTATAAAAAAATAAAAAACACAGTAATAAATTTAGGACAATTTATTTTAGAACTGAAAAAAAATCATTTTTATAAAAATTTCAAGTACTGTATTAATGTGAAGGCTGATGTTGCTTTTGTGCAAGTCTTCTTGGCATTATTTATTAATTCAAATGTTTATAGATAAGGCGGCGGACCCCCATACACATACTCGCTTAACCCCCGAGGTTCCGTGAACCACAGGTTAAGAAACACTGCCCTAAGCAATTCATTTCTATATGCTCCTGCCCCTTCTCCACAGTTCATAAAGAAACTACTACCCTGGTCAGCATGCATTGTTTTGTTTGTTTTGATATAAGTAAGTTCTATACCCAGTTTGAAATGGCAATGTCTGCATGCAGCTCATTTTGCAGCAAAATTACTACATCCTAAGTACAGGGGCGCAGAACTCACTGTGAAAATATTTCTAAAGCTTTATCATTTATAGAAGTTAATCACAAATGACAGATTTCTTTCACAACTTTCTATTTGAAGGTCATGTAGTAAATCACTTCGAATCTGTCAATGGTGGCTGTCATTTATGATGTTGGAACACTTTTGAGCTGTAACGAAACAACGGTGAACGCCGATGAACGCCGGTTGCACGCACAAAAAGCATGACTCGTTGTCACGTTCCGCTTGAGCCGAGCCTGCAAGCGAAAGCGCGGACAAGCGATAGAGAGGTACGAACCTAAGCGGCCGGCTTGTGACGTATCTATCTCTCTTCCACTCCATCGGCCATTGTTTCCTTATGACGTTATCACATAAAATTATCGTCCGTAAACCGATATTACAGACATCTAATTTTTAAAATATTTAATTATGTTTTCAGACATGTTCAAAATACTATTCGTCAAACTACTGCCTGACACGCCACATAACTACCCAACATAGTGACTATGAAACACTCCGCTGCGGTGTCTGCGAAGAAACATTTGTGTGGCCTTCGTTGCTACAGTCTCACCGTTGCATCCGCATCAATCGTCCAGAAATGCCATTCGATGATGCCAGACCGGAGATATTCTTCGACAACATCAACCAGATCGGTCAAAATGGATTCGGTGATTTTAATATACCGGAGAACGATGATTATATGAACAATGTGGATTTTGAAATACCAGCACCAATTGTTACACTGCGTGAATGTGAAGAGAACTTTACGAGTGAGTCGAATTCATTGCAGAATTTAGGTTATAAAATTATAATGCAAGAAGTACCGATAGAGTTTTAACTGTTTAATAAGTTATATAGACATAGTAACAAATATTTTGGTTTTTGTATATAATATTAGCTCACCCGGCCATAAAAAATAGATAAGAACCTATTCTTAGACCTACTGAATATACATATAAAATTTCATAAAAATCGGTCAAACCGTTTCGGAAGAGTATGGTAACTAACACTGTGACATATATTAGATTTTTGCAATGGTTATACGTGATTTTTGTCGGGACGGAGGCCCACCACACATTCCCACCACTGTGTCTCCTGTGTAGCCAGGATTAACAGCGACGACCGCCAAAAAAGGCAATGATCAGTGAAGTCCATTGCGGTCTCGGGAGTAAAACTACGACTGTGCCTTGGAATTCGCAACAAATTTAATCAATTCAATCAAAATTTAATCAAATTACAAAAGCTTCTTCCTCCTTCTAAATTCCTCCTTCTCCTTCTAATTGATTAAATTTGTTGTGAATTCCAAGAGGGGTCTTGGCAATGTGAGAGACAGCAATAACGTGTTACTTCAAGTACGCAAAACCTAAAAATAGTTTGTTCAGAATCATGAGTAGAATCAATTCCATAATTTTCATCCATTTTTAAAGTAACTGGCTTTTGATAAAAATAATTATTATTATTTTTAATTGCCGTGTCTATTATTAAATTGCGCTCGACAATCAAGCGAGAAAATGTGAAGTAGGTAAACTAACGTAATACCGCCGTGTTCAAAAAGTCTTAAGCGCCGCCTGCAGAGAGCGGCGCTTACACGTCATTGACGCGATGCTCGCTCTTTAATATTAATATTTGCTTATCGTAGCCATTGGCGCGTCTTTTTGATAAGAAAGCGCCACAGAGCTCAGAAACTATTAGAATTATTAGGAAAACAAAAAAGTGTTCATATCTCCGAGGAATTTTTTTTTTTCGAAATTATTACTTATATCAATTTATAATAATAAAACTCAGTTGGTGTGTTTGAGGTTTTGCGTACTTGGAGTTACACGTTACTACATTGCTGTAATCAGCCTTACAAACAATGATGTTATATTAGATATTTTAAAAATGAATAAATTCACCTCCCCGGTCTAGATGAGATTTAAACCCACGACCTCTCGATGACCGGTCGAGTGCTCTTCCAACAGAGCTACCATGTAGGTTTGTTATTGCATTTTAAATTTTGTATTTTCTGCTGTGTAGTCGCAGTGTGGCGCCATCTACCTATTAAATATTACACTACTAAACAAATCATAGCAGTCCATCGTTACAGATAAAATTCGGCTATTTTTTGATACAGATGTTCTATTTCACGAAGAAGGTTTGCTCTTAGTTGTTGTTAGTCGTGCACGTGCACATTGAGGTAGTGTGCGTAAACTCGAGAGCTCTTAGTCACGATCGCGACCCGGTCAGAGTCACTAGCGGTCAGAGTCAGTACCGTTAGCAAAGCAACTAAAGGCAGAAAAGTCGACCGCAGTGAGGTAATTATTTTTTACATTTAACGTAAAAAAATATTTTCCCCCCCCTATAGGAATAACTGCTCCATCATAAAAATTGTTAAAAAGTATATACATGACTCATTATTATAAAAAAACTTAAACTTTTCTTACTTCTAGACCGGGGATTTGGTTGAATTAGTTGAAAGTCATTAATTCCCATTGGTTTTATCTTAAATTAGAATTGTACGACATCATAAAAAGACACAAATATCAACACATATAATATAAAATAGATGACATAATAAAGAATAAAAAGAAAATTATGTTTCGGAAAGTGATTAATATTCAAAAATTTAATTACATCCTTTATTAAAAAAAAATATATAATTAGAAGTCCAAGGACTAAATATTAATTGTTTATTAAATAGCATAAAAAAAAATAAGACTCAATTTAAAAATGATTACAGAATTCTTTGCTAACGCTCCTTCAGTTTACGCACACAAACGCGCCTGTCTGTACATGCCACTACTACAACTAAAGACAAACCCTCTTCGTGAGATAGAATATCTGTAACACCAAACTTTAATATTATTGGAATAGTTGAATTTTTCCATTTTTAAAATATTTGTAATTATATAATTATTAAATTTTTAATCATCATATAACACTGCCGAGTATCAATAGTCTCATGTATTTTAAGACTGATAAATAGGCTATTTTCCAATGTTTAAAAATTGTACAAATTATTTAACAATATCGTAAAATACACAAAACTATAAAGATCTGCAAACTTTCATTCTAATATCTTCAGTCAGACTTTTTTTAGCGTCGATCAAAGTTTGGCGGGAAAGTCCATTTTAAAAGTATGAAATTTTTAAAAAATAATATTTCCATTGGAGAAGCAATAAAAAATGCTATAACTTTTATTATGATACTAATCACATAAACGTAATATTTAACATAGCTGTCGTACAAATTTCTGATTTGATGCATACAAAATACAAGCGTTTTGGGGCAGTCTAAAAATTGTGATTTTCAAATTACTATATCTCGAGAGATTTTTGTGCTATCGAAGTAATTCTTTCACCTATGGTTATATTATGGAGACGTCCCTACATATCAAACCGAAAAAAATGTTAGTCAAATAGCCTATTGTGTATGTACTGAAAGTCGCTTTTCACTTTATATAAATGGGTTATAATTATGTATAATGAAAACCAGAGGCAGATGGTGGGCCCTGTACCGAAATTCTAATAATAATAACAGCATTAAAAATTGGCACTGTTGTCAGACAAATACCATCTGTTTACCTTGATAATGCCTTAGCGGCGAAACCGGTCGGTAAAATGAAATATAATTACGTGGAACAGTACAAGTTTATTATAACATTATGATAATAATGTTCCACCAAGTGTCAACAATCAACAGTATCAACTTTGCACTGTTGGTTTTGCTGTCATTTCAAGCAATTTTATTTCTCCCTTAATCCCATTTGATTTATGATAAAAATTAATGTTGTCTCGGGGTATAAGATATAGCTGTGGATACGTTTATTTGACCAATTCGGGATGTAAGTCGTTCATCAACATCTTTGAACAAAAGCCAACTTCACCTGCACGCGGTGCACGCTGCTGACTGACAAACGAAGCTCTGGCGAAAAGAGAGGTAGGCAGCAGCGTAATTGTAAGCTGGGGAATGTACCTCCACCTCACAGAATACCGCAGCCAAATAACAACTCCCTTGAGGGTTGTTGTGTTCCTGCAAGTGAGTGAGGTTACCAGAAAGGAAGGAGATGCTGCGTTGGCAGCGGGGGTGGAAACGCGCGAGCGATATTTTATGTCGCGAGCGTTAATATGGCTACGGTAGCTGCTTCACATCAGTCGGGCCGTATGCTTGTCTGCCACCCGACGTAGTATAAAAAAAACAGTATTTGTACACCAATTTTGTTAATCGTGACATGCATGCAAACGTCCCTAAATTTGTAAACTATATATAAAAATACAATAAAATAAGTACACTGCAATGATTCCGTGAAATGTTAAATGTGCTGTAAATAATAGTAATTAATTATTAATTTTAATGTAAAGTCGTGTATGTACAGTCGAAAGCACGCTTTAAAAGACTAGTCCGATTTTAACACTTATTGCCTGCAGTTATGAATGGTAGGTCCAATACTCCAAGCGTAGACAAAGTCGCGTACTCTCGACTGTATATGAATCCAAGCGTAGATAAAGATTCACGTCGTCTCGATTGTATAAAAATAGTATAGTGCGGCCAAAAAGAGAACTAAATTTATTAGTAGTGGCAACATTGACCTTTCTCATACAAAAGTGCTCGAGTGTTGCCATGTGAAACCTGTTTTCAGGTAGACAGTGACGCCACTATATTTGTCTGCTCTTTTTTGTTGCATTGACGATTAGTATTAATCTATGAGATGAATAAATACTATTTATTAGTTTGAAGCCGAGTTGGTTATGTTACTGAATTAACATTGTGACGTCATTTTATTATTATTTTATTTATTTTGGTATTTTTGATGGTTTAGTAAATATAAAGAGGTCAGCTATATTAGCTAAAGTTACATTAGTATGGTGCGATTTTAAGTTTTAAGTCTAACAAGAAACTCAAATAAAAGAAAAAAAGTGTGGAACATCCGAAATAAAGCTTTTTATTTAATTATTCAAACTTCATACACAATATACACAAAGTATGTATTCATACACAAAACACAGGCGGACATAATGCTGTGCAAGTATTCTGTACCAGTTAATCTTAGGGTGATGCAGAATATTAGGAGAAGAAATATGAACAAATAAAAAAGTAGAAACCGACTTCAGTTGGCGAGTGCAGCTTATTGGTGGAATACCCCGGAAGTCGCTGCTGCCCGTCTTCGGGAGAAAAGTTAATGCGTTATACAAGATTCCTTAGTCGCCTTGTGCAGCGCAGAGCAATGGAATGGCGCAATTCTATTCTGCCAGCAACCACAGGGCAAATTTATGGGTTTCCCCTCGATTTTTCTAGGATCCCATCATCAGACCCTGACTTGGTGAATATGGGATCACCTGGCAATTATACCCTTTCAAAAAAAAAGAGAGAATTTGACCATACGTGCTTATAAAATTTAAGGGTTTCCCTTGATTTCCCTAGGATCCCATCATCAGATCCTGACTTGGTGAATATAGGACCACCTTGCAATCATACCCTTTCAAATAAAAAAAGAATTTTGAAAATCGGTTCACAATTCGCGAAGATGTCGAATAACACAACACACATACAAAAAAAAAATCAGTCGAATTGAGAACCTCCTCCTTTTTTGAAGTCGGTTAAAAATAGTATAGGAACAAAACCTTATAGATAGTGTCCTTGTTTTATTTATTTAATCTTCATGCACATAAAAACAATGTGCAAAGGCGGATACAAGTATTTTCTAACACTCTATTCTTCGCTTCTATTAATTTTGAAAACATATCTGACCTGCCCCCTTACCACCTTCTCTTATTGCGATTCAATAACTGAATAGGATGCTTATTCATACCAATGAATAAGCAACTCTATTTCAAATGGATTAGAGTCGCTTATTCATTGGTATGAACGACTTGGCTCAAATCAACTTTATGCATAGAAGTATTTTTAATACGTTTTCGCGTTAAAGAGTATTATAATATTTATTATAATATTATTTTCTTATTCAAGTTGGCGCTTTATGCAATTACTAAACCATCGTGCTAGAAGTATAAATAACAAAGTAGACATTTCATGGCTTATAGTGGATTTGAAGCCACAAAAAACATGCTTATTGTGAAAACAACTGGTCTCGAAACGGTCACGCTCCCTTGAAAACCTAAAAAGTGGAATAAGTGTGAGCTATGCTCATTGTCAATATCCTTGTAAAAGCTATATAGTTGTGTTATATATAATATAGTTGTGAAGAGTACAGAGCCACCGTTGTTGTCTGCGTTGACGAATGGGAAGCGATTTAAGCTGAGACCGATATGAGGAGACATGATCAAATTTACGAATACCGAAAATTAAACGGATAGCGCTATTAATAAGTCGGTCCAGTTTGTTAAGAATATCTTTTTAAAAGATGTCTTATAGTGAGGCTTCATTATCCGTATGGCGACTGAAATCTACACTAGGGTCCTTAGATTAATGCATTTATCGCCCTGCATGCGGGTTTGTTGCATAGCAAAAAACACGCATGCGGGAAAGTTACTATGACAGATCCCGCATGCGCGGCGAAAAACGCATGACTAAAAAGGCCCTAAACGCTGCGCTGTGACGTGTCTTGCGTGGCCCTCATGCGTTGCGACGTCGTCGTGATGCGTCGCAAGGCAGAGTGCTTAGTGTGAGGTTTTTGTTCGTATTCGATCATGTCCTCGTTAACAAACCTACATAATAGAGAAGAACTCTCATGTTGTGAATTTAGTTGCGAGTTACATATCGAAATTATGTGACTTACTTGTTCACATTTTCGGTGACGAGCTCGGTGGTCGAATGGTTAGCAATGGCCACTTTGACTCCGAGGTCGCGGGTTCGATTCCCGCACAAGACAAACATTTGTGTGCATGAACATGTCTGTTTGTCTTGGTCTGGGCGTTTTCTATGTATTATATGTATATATTTACAAAAAAAATGTATTTAAGTATTATATCAGTTATCTAGTACCCATAGTACAAGCTTTGCTTAGTTTGAGACTAGATGGCCGTGTGTAATTTGTCCAGGAATATTTATTTATTTATTATTTTGAAGTACGCAACCCGGATAATTTTGATATGTAACACGCGTAGGGTAAATTCACAATATGAACCTTATTCTCGATTTGGTCGGCTTGTAAACGCTCGAATGTGACCAAGAATCTCGCACTAAGCGCTCTGATTTATTGTCGAATGACGACTGAAATCTACACTAAACCACAGTATAAATACTACGTACAGTATGGCCACTCCCTGCCGCTCTCTCGTGTCGAGCTCACCTCCCCTCTGAGACAAATCTGTAACAGTTTGTATGGCGCCGCACGCACACACGTTCATTTCTGTTGTGCACAGACGTCATTGTTTATGTAGTAGCAATGACGCGAGATTTATATGGAGTGGCCGGGATGGGATCAAACGCTGCGCTGTGACGTCGTGCGTGGCGCTCTTGCGTTGTGACGTCGTCATGGGTCGTCGCAAGGCAGATGTGGCATACAACGCATGGGTCTGTTGCGACGCAGCGCATCGCATTAATGAGGCCTCAACATTAAAGAATATGGTTTATTGTGGCTTCACGCTTGGTGAGGTATTGATCTGAGGTTGCAAGCTATTTAATTATTTTTAAGTTGGTAGATAATATCAAAGTACATTTTGGAAAGCACATAGTGTATAACTGTATATATAATGTATATATAAGCTTTGTAAATAATGGTAGATATATAGGCGATAATCATGTTTATGTTATTAAAAAAAAAAGCTAGCTTGTTGAGACAAAAGCGAAGACAAGAAATTGAAGCGTACAAAACATGCCGATGTTTTAAATCTGAAATTTGTAAATACAGGGTGCTTGGTTGAGAAGTGCTACAGGGTGAAGCTCGGTTTATGATACTGAACCAATTTTCCAACTTCTGTTTTTCAATTCATAGTAGCCCCCAGGCTGTCCCTTTTGTTAACTTGTCGTGTCATCCTTCTTTGGCAAAGTTGTTCTATATCATGTTGTAAACAGTTCATATACAACGTGTAACTTCAAGTACGCAAAACCTAAATATAGTTTGTTCAGAATCATGAGTAGAATCAATTCCATAATTTTCATCCATTTTGAAAAATATTTTTTTTTTTTTTTTTTTTTTTTTTTTTACTACGTCGGGTGGCAGACAAGCATACGGCCCGCCTGATGTGAAGCGGTTGCCGTAGCCATATTAACGCTCGCAACATAAAAAATCGCTCGCGCGCCGCCACCCCCGCTGCCAACGCAGCATCTCCTTCCTTTCTGGTGACCTCACTCACTCGCAGGAACACAACAACCCTCAAGGGAATTGTTATTTGGCTGCGGTATTCTGTAAGGTGGAGGTACAATCCCCAAGTCGGGTAGCTTACAATTACGCTACCTATCTCTCTTTTCGCCAGAGCTTCGTTTGTCAGTCAGCAGGGTGCACCGCGTGCAGGTGAAGTTGGCTTTGGTTCAAAGGTGTTGATGAACCACTTACACCCCGCAATAATAATTAATATTTTTAATTGCCGTGTCTATTATTAAATTGCGCTCGACAATCAAGCGAGAAAATGTGAAGTAGGTAAACAAACGTAATACCGCCGCGTCCAAAAAGTCTTAAGCGCCGCCTGCAGAGAGCGGCGCTTCATCATCATCATCTCAGCCATTGATAGTCCACTGCTGGACATAGGCCTCCCCTCTAGGTCTCCAATAAGACCGGTTGGAAGCGGCTTGCATCCAGCGCGATCCTACGGTCTTAATGAGGTCCTCTGTCCACCTTGAGCGGCGCTTACTAACTTACTATTAATATTTGCCTATCGTAGCCATTGGCGCGTCTTTTTGATGAGAAAGCTCCACAGAGCTCAGAAACTATTAGAATTATTAGGAAAACCAAAAAGTGTTCATATCTCCGAAAAAATTTTTACGAAATTATTACTTAGATAAAAGTATATCAATTTATAATAATTAAACTCAGTTGGGGTGTTTGAGGTTTTGCGTACTTGGAGTTACACGTTGTATATCAGGGCTGTCAAAAGCATGTTGTCCCTTATTAAAAGTAGGTTACTACCAATATGTCCGGATATATTGGCCCCAGGAACCTACTTTACTACCTACTTTAGAAGCTTAAGTTTTGTTATAAAACAGATATTACAATTTCTAAAAATATATGATAAAAAATACTATAGAGGTAAAAAAACCATATAGATCAATTTAACATACGTGCGGCGGTGTAAATTTAGCCTAATGAGACCTGAGTATGAGTCCGCGAGTGTTTACACAAAAGTTTACATTAGTGACCTTATACCAGACGCATATTTGGTAAGGCTGAGGCCGCACTACGGATTTTTGCCGCGGGCGGTATTGCTAGTAACCGCAAAACCGCGAACAGTACACTTTAACTGGTGTGAACACAATGTATGGCGACATACTAAGTTGGTCGTCGGTTGTCGTGGTTCGATCGTGTCGTCTTCGTTTTTTTTTTCTTGACATAATTATTGTATGTTCGTTATTTTATGACGTATTTGAAGCGATACTGCATAATAGTAAGTTAATAAATAAGATTTTTTTTAAAACATTTTTTACTCACATACCTACCCAAATGACCATCCCACTGGTGGGATGACAGGGGCCCACCACACATTCCCACCACTGTGTCTCCTGTGTAGCCAGGATTAACAGCGGCGACCATCAGAAAGGCAATGAAGTCCATTGCAGTCCCGGGGGTAAAACTACGTCTGCCTTGGAATTCACAACGAATTTAATCAGAAGAAATTAGTAGGAGTAGCAAGTTTTCGGAATTTGACTTCCCTATTGGCAATGTGAGAGACAGCAGTATGGCAAATAATGCAAGAGGTGGCAAGTCAACTGAAGCTCAACCGATTGCCTGCATCAGGGATTTTAAATATCATTAAATATTTTAAATATTATGTTGTTTGTACCATTGAGTTGTTACCTAACACATCGATTCCAATAATATGAATTGCAAAATCGTCTGAACGCTCGGTAATTCTCCCTTGTTGTTACCAAATCAGAATAGTACCTACATATACTACTCCGCCGTGTGGTTTCCGGCAGACTAGAGTAGAATCACACTCCATCTCTTCCCGTGGATGTCGTACAAGGCGGCTAAGGGAAATAATTATCAAACATCGGTCAGGCCTTCGCAACCCGTCTGGCCAGCGTGGGGAGTGTAGGCCAAATCATTCTGTCAGGGACGGACGAGAGAGGGTCGTGCTCCTGTAGTGGAGAGTAAAATGACCTGACGATGATGATACTACTCCGGATGTGGCATGCAAGGCATTGAACATGTTCCACTGATGGGATATGAGTCTACCCTTAATCTCTCTTAACCTCGAGATATATAAAGGAGTTTAGAGCATACTCCAATCCGCAGTTGAGCAACAACTGCGGATTGGAGAAAGCTAGTGTTTTCAAGTCGCCCAAAGGCTAGTGACTTTGCTTAATGACTGTCATTTAGGGGTGTAAGTGGTTCATCAACATCTTTGAACCAAATCCAACTTCACCTGCACGCGGTGCACTCTGCTGAGTGATAAACGAAGCTCTGGCGAACAGAGAGGTAGGGAGCGTAATAGGCTTGTTGCCCATGTCAGAAAATTATAAAAACTCTCTATCAGTAACGTAAAATACATAAAACTATAACGATCTGCAATCTTAAAATTTTAATAACTTATGTACGACGTGTTTTATGTTCGGTCAAAGTTTGGTGGGAAAGTCCATTTCAAAGGTATGAAATTATAAAAAAAATGGGATACAAGCCTATTACCTCCACCTCACAGAATACCGCAGCCAAATAACAATCCCCTTGAAAGTTGTTGTGTTCCTGCGAGTGAGTGAGGTCACCAGGAAGGAAGTAGATGCTGCGTTGGCAGCGGAAGTGGCGGCGCACGAGCGATATTTTATGTTGCGAGCGTTAATATGGTTAGGGTAACCGCTCCACATCACGGACCGCGGACCGTATGCTTGTCTGCCACCCGACGTAGTATATTTTTTTTTCTATAAAGCATAATACTTTAAAATATTACGATCTACCTTACGGGCTAATAAGTAATTTAATTTTAACATAAACTTCTAAATATTATAGTCTAAGAATAATGTCCATTGACTTTTCTTAGTGTCTATTAAGGTGAAACACTTTCTTGTTGTGTTATATTTAATGCACTGTCACTAATATTGTCTCACTTATTATTACACTAACTCAAAGGGTTTTGTTCTTTTGAGTCTTCTCACTAGGTCTGTGTTATCGAGAAGTTTGACTACCTCTGGATTCACATGGTGATGAAGTCTAAGTTCATGAGCTTCTGCATATTTTTGTATCACTTTGTCCAGAAATTCCACTTTAAGGTCCCGATGGAGATAGTCATTTTTGAAGTACCACGGTGCATTTACAATGCCCCTGAGTACTTTATTTTGGAAGCGCTGAATAACTTGTTTGTTACTCTGTTTTGTACAGCCCCATAACTGTACTCCATAAGTCCAAACTGGCATAAGGACTTGCTTGTATATCAGTAATTTATTGTGAATCGACAGGCTAGAATTCCTCCCGAGCAGCCAATAAACGTTTTTGTATCGTATCTCTAACTCCTCTCGTTTCTTCTTGACGTGAGCTTTCCAATGTAATTTCACGTCTAGGGTCATTCCTAGATATTTGGCCGTATTTACATACGGGATCTGCTGATTATTTAAAAGCACTGGATGGTAGCGCGGATTTTTATTTGTGAAATCAATGTGAACCGATTTTGACTCATTTAATTTAATTCGCCATTTTTGTGTCCAGTTGTAAACTTTTGTGATGGCAATTTGAGTTTTCTCAACTGCTTCTTTGTGTGTATTCCCAACAGACATTATGGCAGTGTCGTCAGCAAAAGTCGCAATTTTTGCTGACGACACTGCCATAATGTCTGTAGTGCCAAGTGCGGTTGCCAAGTGTCCGACGTAGTATATAAAAAAAAAACTGGACAAGTGCGAGTCGGACTCGCCCACCGAGGGTTCCGTAGGTACGTAGTATCATTATTAAATTTGATATTTTTCATTATAAATAAGAAATAATGCGTCGAAAAAAATTAATAAAATATATTTTGCAATATGTACTTCAAACCCTTTCATATGATACCCCATTTGAACTAGTAGTTTCAATTTGAAATTTCGACACCCTATAAAAAATATAGATCCCCTATTTTTTTAAATCTATTTACAAATGTATAGTTTTGAGATTTATTCCTGTACTTGTAGTCTATAACGACGTTACTTGCCAAATTTCATAGTTCTAGGTCAACGGGAAGTACCCTATGTTTTGATTCCCTTGAGTGTGTCGAAATATGCGTTTTTTGCTGAATAAACGGCCGTAACTTTTTTCTGCGTAAACTTAGCAGTTTGATTTTTTTACAACTTCATGGGACCGTAGACCTGAGTATACAGTTCAAATTTCAGCTTGATACCTCCACGCATTCTCGACATAGAAATTCTTGACAGACGGACAACAAAGTGATCTTATACCGGTTCAGTTTTTCCTTTAGAGGTACGGAACCCTAAAAAATAGCAATAACCGGAATTGTCGGGTCATTGTGCCCTCCGATCTTTGAAGCCTCCGATCCATGGAGAAGCTCGAGATATATAAATTCATCCATAGATAGACTTCGTACGACTTTGCTACTGCTGCTTATTCGATTAAACTGACAAGTAGATAATGCAATCTCATTCTCGCGAGATCTCGCGCGGGGCGGCGGCGGGGCCTGAGGTAGCGGTTGGGGGACGAGATCTCGCTTAGATTGGCTTAGACCTCGTCCCCCGACCGTTACCTCAGGCCCTGCCGCCGCCCCGCGCGAGAATGAGATTGCATTCCGTCCCTACTGACAAGCGCCACGCCATTGAGCTCCTCAACATTTGTCATCATCAATTAAATAACTCCAATGACAATCAATAAAGGGGTGTAAGTAGCACATCATCCTCTTTAGAGCCAAAGCCTGTACGTGGGACGCCCCACCGAATACCAAACGAAGCTCTGGTGACAGAGGTAGAGTATATGGAGCCCGTAACGTAATTTTTCATCGGCTCACATACTTATTTCATCTTTCACAAGAGTTCTACAGGGAAATTGCTCATTAGATAATTTAGATTTGTTTTGGTACTTATTAAACGTAACCTTTATTGGGGAAGTACCTCCACCTCATAGAAAAAAACTGCACCCAAATACAAAGTTGTGTTCCTATGACTGAGTGAGTGAGTGAGAGGGTCACCGGGAAAAAAGGAGCGGTGGCGAGTGTGGTGGCTGGTGGCCTTCGGCGCACGAGCGATATTTTATATTGCGACCGTCTATATCTATAGGCTATAGTTACCGTTCTAAAGCAGGTGCACCCTACACTTGTTTGCCTCCTGATGAATAAAAAACTACTTTTCAACCTTTCCACTAGGCCACAAGGTACAGATTCATTTGCATTATCAGTACTGTCAGCGCCTAGTTACATGGATTTCTTGAAATTGAATTTTGGGGTGTAAGTGGTTCATCAACATCTTTGAACCAAAGCCAACTTCACCTGCACGCGGTGCACCCTGCTGACTGACAAACGAAGCTCTGGCGAAAAGAGAGGTGGGGGCGTAATTGTAAGCTACCCAACTGGGGAATGTACCTCCACCTCACAGACTACCGCAGCCAAATAACGGCACATAACGGTTCCCTTGAGGGCTGTTGTGTTCCTGCGGGTGAGTGAGGTCACCAGAAAGGAAGGAGATGCTGCGATGGCAGCGGGGGTGGCGACGCGCGAGTGATATTTTATGTTGCGAGCGTTAATATGGCTACGGTAACCGCTTCACATCAGGCGGGCCGTATGCTTGTCTGCCACCGAATGTAGTATAAAAAAAAATCTATAGGCTATAGTTACCGTTCTAAAGCAGGTGTAACCTACACTTGTTTGCCTCCTGATGTATAAAAATTACTTTTCAACCTTTCCACTATAGGCCACAAGGTACACTTTCGTTTGCATTCTCAGTACTGTCAGCGCCTAGTTAAATGGATTTCTTGAAATTGTGTGAAGTGTGTTTTTGAAGAACATTATGATAGAGTATATCGGGTAAACCTAGATAGGGAGTTCATTCCACAACTTGATAGTACGCGGGTAAAGTCCCCTCTGAAATCGCATTGTATCTACGCAACCATTTCGGCTTACAGTGCGACTCAAAAAAGTAGACAAAAATAGGGGTGCCACTTTCTTCGTAAGAATAGTTCTCAAATGGCAACCCTTGAGCACTTTTGTGTAAAAAAAATAAAATGTGCTATTAGTAATAAATTTAGTTCACTTTCTACTCTTTTGTGTTCCACTGTATGTGAAGACGAAATTCCTCCAAGCAAACCTTCAATAGAGTTAGAGTTCAATAGAGAAAGTCGTTAATTAATTACTAGAATGTTCTTTGGGTGTGTCACGTACCTACTGCAAGAGGTAGTGATTTGCACAGCGCCATTTACAAGCAGTGTCAAGCAAGCTCACACCATTTTTGAAGTGAAAACTTCTTTAGGCGGCCTTGGCACTTTATTTTGTGGGGATTGTAGTGGCTGAAAGAGGCAAACACTAGACTCACGACTAGAATTCTGATTGATTCACTTCACTTCTACAATTGATTACTGAGTCCACTTTCTAAGAGATTCTTTTTATTCACGGATTTCTCATCTGGCAACACTTCTGCATGTGTCATCAGTCATGAAGTAAAAAAAAAACTTCGTAGGGATGCACGAATGAAAGTTATATCGATTTATAATGTAAATAGATATTGTTCAATCATAATTTTCATACATTTATGTCAAGGAATATTTTATTTTTATTTTTGTTACTATACTACCATACTATAGACTACATCGCCCATCGATCCAATAGTGACGACGTTCAATATCGAATTATATCAGAATTATACTGTAATCATTGTTTCTCTTCTAAGGGTTGTCTGGAAGAGATTGCGTTTAGCGATAAGACCGCCTTTTGTACTTTTAATTTTTGCAAGTTTCTTGTAATGTATCTTTGTTATATTGGTGCAATAAAGTGTATTCTATTCTATTCTATTCTATTCTATTCTAATTATATCATTATAATTATATCAGTATTATACTGATATAATTCGATCCAATAGCGAGGACTACGAGGGGAGGTCAATAAGTTCGCGGAATGAGAGAGAAGGAGGTTGAAATTAAACACCAAATTATTTTTCCTTTTCAATATATTCTCCTTTAACCCTAATACATTTTTCGGATCTCTCAAATAGCTTGTTTATACCATCGAAAAAAAATGATTTGTCTTTGGTGTCAAAATAGGCCGAAATTGCCGACTTGACTTCATCATCGTCGTCAAATTTCTTTCCACGCAGCTCTTTCTTCATTTTTGGAAATAAATAATAGTCACTGGGGGCCAAGTCTGGACTGTATGGTGGGTGGTTTAATTGTTCAAAGCCGCATCGGTGAATGGCAGCCGTCGCAACATGGCACGTGTGGACGGGTGCATTGTCGTGCAAAAGGAGCACACCTTTTGACAGTTTTCCTCTTCTTTTTTTCTTAATGGCTTCTTTCAATCTTTCCAGTAAAGAAGCGTAGTACTGTCCCGTTATAGTCGCACCACGTTCTTTATAATCGATCAGTAAAATACCTTCTGTATCCCAAAAGATAGTCGCCATGATCTTTCCGGCCGATTGTGACACTTTGAACTTCTTTGGAGGAGGTGTACCTTTTTTATGCCACTGCATCGACTCTTGCTTCGACTCAGGTTCATAGTGGTGAACCCAGGTTTCATCTCCAGTAACAATCCGGGCCATAACTTCTTCCTTTCTCTCTCCACAGAGCTCCAGAAACTGGTGAGAGCACTCGACACGCTCGCGTTTTTGAAGTGGCGTGAGCATTCTCGGAACCCATCTTGCACTGACTTTAGTCATCCCAAGATGATGATGTAGGATATTTAAAATACTTGATTCGGATACTCCAACCATTGCTGCAAGTTGCTTCTTCTTCAGTCGGGCATCTTCCAATACAAGTTTTTCTACTTTTTCGACGATTTCCGGTGTGGTGGCCTCAATTGGCCGTCCGGAGCGGGGGTCGTCTTCAATGGACTCCCTTCCTTGTTTGAAAAGACCATGCCACTTGTAAACCATGGTTTTACCAGGGGCAGAGTCCGCGTAAACCGCTAACAGCTCTTGAAAAATCGTCTGAGCGGATTTTCCTTGCTTGGTAAGAAACTTAATAACGGCACGGTGTTCAATTTTCTCCATACTGGCTGACTTCTTCCCGATTTAGTTGTTTGCAGGTCGATAACTCAAAAGTTAATGACACGATTAGGTTCAAACTTGGTATATATACTCTTAATGAGGTGCTTAACTAGTGCCTACCTGGACGGGTAAATTTATCCCCATCAACCCCTCCATTCCGCGAACTTATTGGCCTCCCCTCGTACGACGAAGTTCAATAACGCGATTCAAACATAAAATTTGTGTTGAACCTCTCTACATGCTATTGAGTTGAAATCTTATGGAAGCGCGTTCAAGCGATACGACTATATCAACAATGGATAGGACTTCGATCCAACGACTTTTGAATGATAACGCTATTTTGATCGTTCGAATTTACGGGTAATCGAATTTCGAAGCATTTAAAAAAATATCGCATTTTAGAGTAGATATATTGATATTCTTGTAGTTAGTCGATTCATATCAATTATTTTCTGATAAAATATCGATATTCTGTTAAGCCCTGCACAAGTGTTGAACTGTCATTTTTATGTGTCATTTATTTACACTTGATTATTTATTTCGTTCAGTCGACGGAATTAACAAATAAATCAACAAAGTTACTAAATAAAGTATTTTTTAAGCGTTTATTGATTAAGTATCTTTAAATTTGACCTATGTGTAGTGTTTACTTTGTCAAATCAGTGCGTTACAAGTAAACAAATTGGACAAAAAATATTCTCAACAAATTGTGATTCTATTGTAATAAAACCATGTCTGTTAGTGAAAAAGTATCGCTTTCGGATGCCCTGAGCAACGTTGATGTATTGGATGAGCTCACTTTGCCTGGTAAATATGTTTTAGATGCGTAATTTTAGTTTTCACTGATACGGGTAATGGGTGAGGCATATCCGCCGTTTAATGTGGTTATTACTACCTAACACAATTTTGCCTTTATAAACAAAGTTGTTTGTGATAAAGACCCGTGCTTTTATCGAAGTATTACGGGCTGTGTTCAGAGCAGTTATTTGATATAATACTAACTAAAATTGCAACCACATTGGGGTGTAAGTAGCTCACCATGGCTCACCACGGTCGTTAGAGTCAAAGCCTACCTCACCTGCACGTGGTGCACCTTGCCGTCTAGCGAAAGAGTCTGGCAAAAGAGATGTAGGCTCAGATTTAGATTAGTCACCCATGATTTTGAGGGAGGGCGGAGGGGAGGGGACCCCCTCGGTACCCTTCCCGGCTCTCGGAGATGCTTAGTTTTGGAATAATATTTTTTTTTTTAATAAAAATAACCTCAAAATAACAATATTTTATAAATAATCATATATTTTAACCCTAATTTGAGTAACACCCTAAAGTCGCTTCTGGCACTCACAATTTGATTCTTCTCATGTAGGTATACCATTAGAAAGTTCACATTTTTAACAGTATATCCACAAGTTCTTACATCGCGGAAACTTGTTGTTTTTAAGATATTTCAATTTCAATTTAAATTCATCGATTTTGGCATTTGATTTAGTCTTCTTCTTTTTTCCGTTTCGTTACTGATAAGTTATGATTGATATTGTTTGTTTGTAGATTTTTTTTTTTTTTTTTTTTTTTTTTTTTTTGTTTGTCTTTTCTATCTGCAATCAGCCCATTTAGCTTTTATCAGATTGGTTGAAATTAAATGACATTTTGAGATATCACATCCAATGATGTGGATTCTCTTAAATAAATATATATATATATATATTAGATCATGGCTAGTCTTGCCCTTTTCAAGCGAAATACATATTCACTAGTGTCGAGGAGTGTTACGGCTAGTTTGTTTTTATGTCGACAAAGTCTTTGTTTGTATGCCACGCAGGACCTTTCTATTTCCTCATGTACAGTTGGAATTTCCAGATAGTCATGTACTTCGTTATTCCTTATGAACCAGGGTGCTCTGCTTATTGTCTTTAAAATTTTATTTTGGTACCGCTGTAGTATCTCAATGTTTGAGCGGCTTGCAGACCCCTAAAGCTCTATGCCATATGTCCACACAGGCCTTAAGATGCACTTGTATATGAGAAGTTTATTCTCCAGACTTAAGGAAGATTGTCCGCCTAACAGCCAATATAAGTCTCTAAATTTTTTGTTTGCTTGCTCTCTTTTAGCTTTTATATGATCTTGCCAGGTAAGTCGTCTATCTAGATGCATACCTAGGTATTTGACTGTGTTGTTTTGAGGCAGAATACAACCGTCATGCGTCACTGGCAGACAGTCTCCTCTTTTCGTCGTAAAGGTTATGTGAACAGATTTTGCAGCACTAACTCTTATGCGCCACTTTTTCAGCCAGGTACTGATTTTGTCCAGGTCCAGGTTTTTTGTCGCAGGCAAGTACAGCCGTGTCGTCAGCATATGTTGCAGTCATCACGTTTTCTGAGGTTGGTAAGTCAGCAGTATAGATAGTGTATAATACACCCCTGCATCTATTGGATAGAAAGATGATAAACAGTCTCCACACTGAACCTGAAATACCCTGTGCTCCAAGTAGGATTTCAAAAGCTCATTTTGTTTGTAGAATCAGAAAAAAATAATTATTACGTTGTTTTTATTCATTTCCTAATACTATTTATAGTTCCTAATACTGTTTATACTATTATTTAATTAAGAAAAACACATTGTTTTGTATTTATTTATAAAACTACCGGCCAGGTATGTGCTTCACGACATATAAAGTGATATACAAAAAAAAAAATTGGAACATCAAATTCATTTATTCAAACAAAAAAATATTTTATTAATTGCTAGCTAGGTCAGTGGGTAGCTTTCAGGGCGGGGTATTTTAAAACTTAATCCAAAACATTTGGATAAACAATATTTTTTGTTTTTCCATTTTGAGCATGAATAAACAAACGGCTGGGGGTACCGACTCTGGAACAGGCAACATAAAGTCGGCGCTCTACCGATTTTGTGCAAACTTCACATAAACCATCTACTAAATAGTCCGTACAACGCCTAAACATTTGGTTTGGATAGGTGAGCCCGTTCTTGAGTTATAAAATTACAATGAAAAGTGGCATTGATTTTTATATATATATAGATTACTATAATGAGTCATAAAAGTAGTCTGGAATCAATGTCAAGTACATAAAAGTCAGTCGCTTAGGTTAGCGAGGAGCGAAGCGACAAGCGGGTTAGGTTGATGTAAACACATCGACTTTAGGGCGTTTCTCAGATTAGGGTTAAATATATGATTATTTATAAAATATTATGTTGGGGGAACCCCTGCCCCCCCCCCCCCCCCATCCACTCCCCCCTGAAAATCGTGGGTGACTAATCTAAATTTCTTCCCAGACGTAGAGTACAGTGTACTTGTAAGCTGTTGAAGTACCACCATCTCACAGAATACCACATTCAAATAACAATTGCTTGCCATCAAGACAAGCTCAGTGGTCGAATGGTAAGCAATGGCCACTTTGACTCCGAGGTCGTGGGTTCGATTCCCGCACAAGATAAACATTTGTGTGGGTGAAGTAAAAATTTTAATACTTTTTTGCAGACAAGCATATTTGACCCATTTGATGAATATAAATAAATATTTCTGGACAATTTACACAGCGCCATCTAGTCCCAAATCAAGCGCAAAGCTTGTGTTATGGGTACTAGACAACTGTAAAAATGTACTTAAATACATTTTTTTTTGTAAATACATTATGTATGTAAAATGTATTTCATTAATACATAGAAAACACCCAGAAGAAGACAAAGAGACATGTTCATGCCAACAAATATTTGTCCTGTGCGGGGATCGAACCTGTGACCTTGGAATCAAAGTGGCAATTGCTAACCATTTGCCAACCGAGCTCGTCAAAGAATATAATTATCATGTATTATTTATCCCACAGATGAGCAGCCCTGCATTGAAGCAGCACCATGTTCCATCCTGTACCA
Organism: Hypsopygia costalis; assembly: GCA_937001555.2. Taxonomy (NCBI): domain Eukaryota; kingdom Metazoa; phylum Arthropoda; class Insecta; order Lepidoptera; family Pyralidae; genus Hypsopygia; species Hypsopygia costalis. The sequence continues at coordinate 7,781,796 of OW443355.2, forward strand.
GGCGAACTTTGACACCAACTTTGAAGACCGAAATGGCTTTGTCACGGGCATCGCTAAGTACATCGAGGAGGCTACGGTTCACGCTAATCTGGTAATTACCATCTTTTGTGCTTATTGGATGTTTTAAGGATTAAGAGTTAGCTCCAGGATGAGAGGATCCCATTTCTTTTGGAATAAATAATAACATGAGCCACAAAAAATATTAAATGGGCGACAGAAATAGATTAGGTTAGGTTTGGTATGTTTTATATCTACTTTAGTCGTAAAGTCAGTCGCTCATAGTCGCCGTCGTCGTCGTTGCTGTGATGTAGTGAGCATTAACGTGGCTATGATAACCGCTTCACATCAGGCGTCTCGTCAGACAGACGAGACGCCTGATGTGAAGCAGTTATCATCCTAAGCAGTATGACAAAAAAATTTTTGTATCGTCAGGAAATATTTCACCTTACCTCAAACTGCACCAAATAGACCAGTGTCGGTTACGGTTACAGTGTCGCGAGTTCAATAGTTTTTTTTTCTTTATTATACTACGTCGGGTGGCAGACAAGCATACGGCCCGCCTGATGTGAAGCGGTTACCGTAGCCATATTAACGCTCACAACATAAAATATCGCTCGCGCGACGCCACCCCCGCTGCCATCGCAGCATCTCCTTCCTTTCTGGTGACCTCACTCACTCGCAGGAACACAACAGCCCTCAAGGGAACCGTTATTTGGCTGCGGTATTCTGTGAGGTGGAGGTACATTCCCCAGTCGGGTAGCTTACAATTACGCTCCCTACCTTTCTTTTCGCCGGAGCTTAGTTTGTCAGTCAGGGTGTACCGCGTGCAGGTGAAGTTGGCTTTGGTTCAAAGATGTTGATGAACCTCTTACACCCCAAAAAAAGTTCAATGCGTTTTTTCGGATTACACGCTGGTCGTCACAAACGCATTTCGTCGCAGTTTGTCATCGCCGATCTTATTTACGTAATTGGCCACTTTCGCGATTCGTCTCACAAGCAGTTCGTCACATATGCGATTGGTCATATACGCGATTCGTCATATGTGCGGTTCGTCGTAACTTGACCTATAAGGACGACTGTCAGATTACGAAAAAAATACTGTTGTTTTGTACAAAAAGTTGTTTTTTTTTAGTGTACCAAACTCGCCCCCAGAGGGAATGTGCCAATTATGTAACATGTACAATAGGATCGAAATTGGGTATGTGACAAATTGCGAGTGTGACGAACTGCGTATGTGACGACGTGCGTCTGTGACGAACTGCGTAGGTGGCAAACTGCGTGTGTGACGAATGGCGTTTATGGCGAACAGCGTAATGTGACATATTGCGTAAGTGACGAAATGCGTTTGTGACGACCAGCGTGTATTGCGTTTTTTCCATCTCAAAAATACCAAACGCGGCTAAAGAAGCTTTCACTTCAAAATTAAATTTATAATTACAGAATGAACTTCTAGAAGAAGGCAATGCTCATGCTGTGATGCTGTACACGTGGCGTTGCTGCAGCCGCGCCATTCCCCAGCCCCGGTCTAACGAGCAGCCGGACCGGGTCCACATTTATGAGAGGACGGTGCAAGTTCTCGCTCCGGAGGTGGACAAGCTGTTGCAGTTCATGTACTTTCAGGTATTGTTTTTTTTTAACGTGACGCGGGCCCACAGTGGCGGACTAAGGCGGGCCCTAGGCATCTCTATCTCATCTAGGGGTGTAAGTGGTTCATGATGGGGTGAGATGGTGTGAGGTAAGGCAACATTCTATTTCCGGGTCTACAAAAGTAGTTCAAAAGTAAAAATAAAAGACCTAATTTTCGGGCCCCAAAAATTACGGGCGCTAGGCACGTGCCTAGGTTGCCTTGGCCTTAGTCCGGGGCCCACCACAGTGTCTCCTGTGTAGCCAGGATTAACAGCGACGACCGCCAAAAAAGGAAATGAACTGGGGTGTAAGTGGTTCATCAACATCTTTGAACCAAAGCCAACTTCACCTGCACGCGGTGCACCCTGCTGACTGACAAACGAAGCTCTGGCGAAAAGAGAGGTAGGGAGCGTAATTGTAAGCTACCCGACTGGGGAATGTACCTCCACCTCACAGAATACCGCAGCCAAATAACGGTTCCCTTGAGGGCTGTTGTGTTCCTGCGAGTGAGTGAGGTCACCAGAAAGGAGGGAGATGCTGCGGTGGCAGCGGGGGTGGCGGCGCGCGAGCGATATTTTATGTTGCGAGCGTTAATATGGCTACGGTAACCGCTTCACATCAGGCGGGCCGTATGCTTGTCTGCCACCCGAAGTAGTATGAAAAAAAAAAAAAAAAAAAAATGAACAGTGAAGTCCATTGCAGTCCCGGGGGTAAAACTACGGCTGCCTTGGAACTCACAACGAATTTAATCACAAGAAATTAGGAGGTGTAGGAAGCTTGTGGAATTTAACTTTGATAATGCCATGCATAGGCAGGCTATGGTCAATGATCCTTCACTTGCATGTTTGATTAGACTGGCTTATTAGCTGAATCGAGTCGCGCAACGATTTCAACAACTTCTTCATAAGAATTCAAAATTAATTATTTCAATAGAAAAACCAAGTACATAGTTAATTGATTCAGGTGTTATTTTATGGAAGTCAAATTTACAGGCAATTTGATCTACACTACTTTGCGTGCTTCCGCCACCAGTTAGTTCATGCAACAAAACCACAGTTAATTGAAACTATTAAACTATAATGTCATATTGTTTTTTCCAGCGTAAAGCGATAGAACGTTTCTGCGCTGAAGTACGTCGACTATGCCACGCGGAAAAGCGTCGAGACTTTGTTTCCGAAGCGTACCTGCTGACGCTCGGCAAGTTCGTGAACATGTTCGCCGTACTCGACGAACTGAAGAACATGAAGAGTTCTGTGAAGAACGACTATTCCACCTATAGGAGGTAATTCCATTACTATCTTCTGTTTTTGTCATGTATAGAAACACCGTGTCTGTTTTAGCAGAGTATACCTTAGCAAGTTCGGCAACAGGGTTGGAAAGAAATAATTTTTATTTTAAGCTATTGCATAGCTTTTATCGCGGCGACCGAAGAAATTCCGTAACGAAAATAAAACCTAACGGGGGGCGTTAGGTTTTATTTTCGTTACTGAATCTCTAATATGACCTTTGGACTCGACCTGGCTTAAGAACATTTCCTTATACAATACATACTCGTATTTCGCCATTATCGAGTATTATCGAGTCAATGGCACAGTTGTAAATGTGTGACCAATTTCAACTATCGTTTCTACGTTCGCGCCTCGATGTGGTCATTACTCTTTTTGTAACTTTATTCGATGTTGGTGAACGACTAAAGACTTTTTTTGAACTTTTTCGCTATTATTATTTTTGACATTCGATTTTGACATCATTATTTTTGACATTATTACTGATTTTGGGATAAAATTTTATTAATAGCTTTACCGCGGCAGTCATACGTATTTATTTTATTTTGTACTATATTCTGCCCGCGTTTACTAAAAAATCTTTTAATTTTTAACGTGGTAACGTCATATAAATCGATGAACGCCGGCTGCACGCACGAAAAAGCATTACTTATTGTCACGTTCCGCCTGAGCCGAACGTACAAGCGAGAGCGCGGAACAAGCGATAGAGGCACGATCGACCTAAGCGTTCGTCTTGTGACGCATCTATCTCTCTTCCACTCCATCGGACGATGTTTTCTTACATGACGATATCAAGTAAAATTATCGTCGGTAAACCGACTTTACAGATAACCAATTATTTTTGGGTTAATATAGTGTATGACACTCACAAATAACGTGGGTTTGTATTGGTAAAAGAATTTTTAAAATCGGTTCCGTAGATCCAGAGATTACCCCCTACAAGCTTACAATTTCACAATTCTTCAGCGAAATTTATTGAGCTTATAAAATCGTCCGGTCGTTCTGTCTGTCCGTCCGTTGCCATGAAACTCTAAATTTCGAAATTCTGACTTCGGATTCGTGTAGAGCATCAAAAAGTAGTACTGTAAAGTGACCTTGGTTTTCCGATATCAATTCGGGAAAGTGGCCAAAATAAATAAATAAATAAATTTCGCTATGGTGGCGCATGCTGCGCGTCCGATGTTTAATATTAGTACAGAAGACAATCATCAAATAGTTAGCAAGCGTTTCTTTCTTATATTTCGTATATTGTTTTGAAACGCGATGTCTAGATCAGTATAGTATACTTTAGCAAGTTCGCCAACATGTGCATCGTGTTCGATGAATTTAAAAACTGAAGAGTTCTCTGAGGAACGACTTCTACCTGTTCAGTTTGAGTTGGTGTCGGCGACAGTGACAGCAAATCTTGTGTATTTTTCAGGGCGGCGCAGTTCCTGAAAGTGATGTCTGATAGTCAGAGTCTTCAGGAATCCCAGAACCTGTCCATGTTCCTCGCAACGCAGAATAAGATCAGAGACACAGTTAAAGATGCGCTGGAAAAAATTAACGGTCAGGATAATCTATATATTTTTTTTTTGACGAGCTCGGTGGTCGAATGGTCAGCAATGGCCACTTTGACTCCGAGGTCGCGGGATCGATTCCCGCACAAGACATATATTTGTGGGCATGAACATGTCTGTTTGTCTTGGTCTGGGTATTTTCTATGTATTATATGTATGTATTTACAAAAAAAAAAAAATGTATTTAAGTTTTATGTCAGTTATCTAGTACCCATAGTACAAGGTTTGCTTAGTTTGGGACTAGATGGCCACGTGTAATTTGTCCAGGAATAATATATATTATATATTTATATATATATATTATATATTATATATATATATATATATATATATATATATATATATATATATATATATATTATTTATATATTATTACCTTATTCATCCCACTGCTGGGATATGGGTCTCCCCCAATAGGCATGTATCCCATTTTTTTTTTCGATTTGTTATTTAAAGACGTCACAATATTTAAATATACGTGAAATAATTACTTCGATAGCATAAAAACTTCTCGAGATATGATAACTTGAAGATCACAATTTTAGACTATTCCGAAAACGCTCCATACAAAAGGCCACCACGTTATGACGTCACACCGTGCTATTTTATATGCATTAAGAGCCATATTACATTTTGACTGTGATTTTTGCATAAAATGGTCAATTTTGACGTTCTGTATCTCGGAAACAAAAATACATTAACAATGTTGAATTATTGAATAGTACAGAATAGCTATTGGCATAGTACGTAGCGGCCTCGCTTTTTGTAAATTTTGCTTAACTTTTTAAATACACCCAAAATTGCAGAGAAAGATTTTCCTAAAATGCGCGCATTCACTATTTTGAGCTCCTGGATTGTACTACTGTTCCAAACAAATGAAATAAAAAAAATAGAATGTTATTTGTTATATAGTCGTATAGTACATAGCGGCATCGGAATTTTGAAATATCATTGATTTAATATAGAAAAAAAACATTCTTTTAACCAAAAAAAACTTCGAAAATCGCTTTAAGTAAACTGTTAATTTCTCGAATAAACGATAATATTTTTGAGCAAAATTTATACGAGAATAATTGTTACTTCACGATAAATAAATTTTGTAGCATGAATTTATTATCTTATTTCAATAAAAACGATATATAGATAAAAACGGTATATAACTTCAAAATCACTACAAAAAACGATGCACCGGCGGCCTTCGCGGGTTTAGTACTGCGCGAGAGCTCGTCAGCGTGCAAATGTAATAGGGCTCTTAAATCAGAAATTTGTACGACAGCTATGTTAAATATTGCGTTTATGTAGCCAGTGCCGTAACAAAAGTTATAGTAATTTTATTGTTTCTACAATGGTAATATTTAAAATGGACTTTCCCACCAAACTTTGACCGAACATAAAACACGTCGGACATAAGTTGAATTGTGAGTCGAGAATTGTTTTCTTTGTGTTCGCCAACTGAAGTCGGTTTTTTTTAATCAACTTTTATTATGTTATTATATTATTAACAATAATATTCTTACAATTTATTAATTGCACGTCGCTATTACGCTAATAATCATAATATTGTCTATTACTACTTAACTATACTTGTACTGTTCCACGTAATCATATTTAATTTTACCGTCCGGTTTCGCCGCTAAGGCATTGTCAAGTTACATGTTAAAAATGGCACAATTTTTACCTTTCAGACATGTCTGCTTATACTACGACGCGACATAGTAATTAAAGAATATTATTATTGCCCAAATGAGTTAATTTCATACTTTTTAAATTATATACAATCAATTTTAAAAAGAAATTGTTTTTTACGGACAATCTACAGCAATTTATGCAAAAAAAAACATCGGGCGCGCAGCATGCGCTACCATAGGGAAATTTATTTGTTTTGGCCACTTTCCGGAATTGATTGAAAACCAAGGTCATTTTACAATACTACTTTTTGATGCTCTACACGAATCCGAAGTCAGAATTTCTAAATTTTGAGTTTCATGGCAACGGACGGACAGACAGAATCTTTATTTTGGCCACTTTCCCGAATTGATATCGGAAAACCAAGTTCACTTTACTACTTTTTGTTGCTCTACACGAATCCGAAGTCAGAATTTCGAAATTTTGAGTTTCATGGCAACGGACGGACAGACAGAACGACCGGACGATTTTATAAGCTCAATAAATTTCGCTGAAAATTGTCATTTTTGACATGTTGCTTTATATGTAGTGACCGTCGAGATGGTGTTTATGTTTCCAAATATTTATTTATTTCATTGCAGGCTACGAAGATCTGTTGGCGGATGTGGTGAACATCTGTGTGCATATGTACGAGACCAAGATGTATCTCACACCATCAGAGAAACATATGCTTGTTAAGGTATACTCTAATCATTGTAATGTTGCACGGGGAGTTGACTTAAATGAAAGACGTTGACGGGTTGTAACTGACTGCCTGACTTTGTTTTTTTTTTATACTACGTCGGGTGGCAGACAAGCATACGGTCCGCCTGATGTGAAGCGGTTACCGTAACCATATTAACGCTCGCAACATAAAATATCGCTCGCGCGCCGCCACCCCCGCTGCCAACGCAGCATCTCCTTCCTTTCTGGTGACCTCACTCACTCGCAGGAACACAACAACCCTCAATGGAATTGTTATTTGGCTGCGGTATTCTGTGAGGTGGAGGTACATTCCCCAGTCGGGTAGCTTACAATTACGCTCCCTACCTCTCTTTAAAACTCTGACTGTCTTTATTGAGAGAAATCATGGGTTTATATATAATACTAGCTTTCGCTCGCGGCTTCGCTCGCGTGAAATTCGATCATTTTATTATTCAAGCCAAGTCTAACACGCAACGCAACCACCTTGATGTAGCACCTTTAATTGTACTATATATACAATTATGCAGTTTAGATTTTTTCATACAACATTTTTTTTCCCGCTAACTGTCGTTCCCATGGGAATTTTTAAAATACAGCCATAACTAAAATTTATATTTACTAAGGTATGCATGCATGCTAGATTGAAAACATCTATCTTACGTGATTTAGATTTTTACATACAAAAGTTTTTTCCCGCTAACTCCCGTTCCCGTGGGAATTTTGCAATATCCTGTTGCAACTAAGCTTTAAGTTTACTAAGGTACCTGCATGCCAAATTTCAAGCGTCTAACTTAAGCGGTTTAGATTTTTCATACAAAAGGATTTTCCCGCTAATTCCCGTTCCCGTGGGAATTTCGGGAATTCCTTTCTTAGTGCACCTCTACGGTACCTAAGCTACGTCCCTTCCAAATTTCAAGTGCCTACGTTTAGCCGTTTAGGCTGTGCGTTGATATGTCAGTCAGTCAGTTTCTCCTTTTATATATTTAGACTAGCGGCCCGACCACGCTTCGCTGTGGCTCAATCTTTTCGTTTCCATCCATTTCCTTAGAGATGGCGCTGTATGTGAAAAAAGATTTTCCCGCTTTTATTTTAAAATTTTTCCAGAATTTCATTTGCTATAAACCTCACGGAGCCCGAGACCTTTCCAACGAATGCAAAACCGTCGAAATCGGTTCGTGCGTTCTGGAGTTATAGCGTCAGGAAGGAAAACCCGACTTATTTTTATATAGTAGATTATTAAAACTCACGTGAGACATTATACTAAATTAATTAGATAAATTAAACGGGTCACTCACGTCTTTTTGTCGGGAAAGCCGACTAGTTTCGATCTCAAAAGGAGACCTTCATCAGGGCGAATGTCCAGACACGTCCACCCTTTGTCTCTCGCGATCGAAACTAGTCGGCTCTCGAGATCGAAACTAGTCGGCTTTCCCGACAAAAAAAAAGACGTGAGTGACCCGTTTAATTTATCTAATTAATTTGGTTTATATATAGTTCTAAACTAGGGCCTTACAATGATGTAGACTAAGGACGGATGACCTACATAACAAGGTGACCTACATAACAAGGTGACCTACATAACGAGGTGACCTACATCGGAATGAGGTTTAAGTACAAAGCAATTAGAAAGAGAATGATGCGTGTGTCGTCACACTACATCATTCAATTTTCCCAGTTCTTTTTGCAACATTATTTTTATATCAATTTGGGTGGCAAACAAACATACGGCCTGCTTGTTGTGTTCCTGCGAGCGAAGGAATGGTTGGTAACGCGCGTGTGATGCTTTCCATCAGGCGGGCCTTATGCTTCTGCACGTTAGTGGTATAAAAAAAAACAACGGGTTGCACTACGTGAGTGCCGGCAGAAGTGAAATCTTGAACATTAACGTTGTGTATTTTTGAATATTTTGGAATGGTTACGGAATAATTTCACGCGAAATTATAGAATCATCCTCCCCCCCCCCCCCCCCCCCAGCGGGGGTGGCGGCGCGCGAGCGATATTTTATGTTTACCCCAAAATTGTATGCGTTTGGGTGGCGCCCTGGATGGTTTATATTACAAATCATCCCGGCAGATGGCGCTGCGGGACAACGTCCGTCGGGTTGGCTAGTTTATATATATATAAAGAGAGAAAACTCAAAAATAAACCTTCAAAATAAGGTTTTTAATGTGATGTTTTGGGGTGTAAGTGGTTCATCGACATCTTTGAACCAAAGCCAACTTCACCTGCACGCGGTGCATCCTGCTGACTGACAAACGAAGCTCTGGCGAAAAGAGAGGTAGGGAGCGTAATTATAAGCTACCCGACTGTGGAATGTACCTCCACCTCACAGAATACCGCAGCCAAATAACGGTTCCCTTGAGGGCTGTTGTGTTCTTGCGAGTGAGTGAGGTCACCAGAAAGGAAGGAGATGCTGCGATGGCAGCGGGGGTGGCGGCGCGCGAGCGATATTTTATGTTGCGAGCGTTAATATGGCTACGGTAACCGCTTCACATCAGGCGGGTCGTATGCTTGTCTGCCACCCGACGTAGTATAAAAAATAATAATAAAATTTTGTACAGGTGATGGGTTTCGGGCTGTTCCTCATGGACTCTGACGTGTGTAACATTAACCGCTTGGACCAGAAGAAAAAGATACGCCTGGACCGGATTGATCGGATCTTTAAGGTATTCATTACATTCTTTTACCCCGTCGCCGGAACTGGCACTTAAATTCACTTTCACAGATAGTGTGATGAAAGTGAATCTAAGCTCTGCAGATTTAGAGTAGTAATGATTTAGATACATGTCTTATATTTAATTTGTATGACGTTTCTAAGTGCTTTATAAAGTCCAAGGAATAAAGATATTTTGACTTTGACTTTGACTTTACAAAACGTCGTCGAAGGACCATCCCTCAATAGGCTATTTGACAATGTTCAAAAATTGTATAAATTATTTAACAATATTGTAAAATACACAAAACTATTAAGATCTGCAAACTTTTATTCTAATATCTTCCGTCCGACTTATTTTAGGGTCGATCGAAGTTTGGCGGGAAAATCCATTTTAAAAATATGAAATTATCAAATAATCATCGTACGCGCAGCATGCGCCGCCATATCGAATTTTTTTTTTTTTTTTAGAAATAAAAAGAAAAGAAAGAAATTTTTTTTAGAATTGATATCCGAAAACCAAGGTCACTTTACATTACTACTTTTTGATGCTCTACACGAATCCGAAGTCAGAATTTCGAAATTTTGAGTTTCATGGCAACGGACAGACAGAACGACCGGACGATTTCATAAGCTCAATGAATTTCGCTGATAATATTTCCATTGGAGAAGCAATAAAACATTCTATAACTTTTATTATGATACTGATTACATAAACGTAATATTTTAACATAGCTGTCGTACAAATTTCCGATTTGATGCATACAAAATACAAACCTGTGACGTCATAACTCAGTAGCCTTTTGTATGGAGCGTTTTCGGGAAAATCCAAAATTGTGATTTTCAAATTGACATAACTTGAGATATTTTTGTGCTATCGCAGTAATTCTTTCACCTATGGTTATATTATTGAGACGTCCCTACATAACAAGCAGAAAAAAATGTTAAATAGTCAAATAGCTATTGCAGGGGTGACATACCCCACGACGCTGCTCAACTGCGGGTTGACAGAGGTCAGGGTTGAAACTCCGCCTAAAGGCAACTGACATGACTTCACGACTGTCATATAATGGCAACAGCCGGGGGCAACGGCTTAACATGCCTTCCGAAGCACGGAGCTTTACATTACAATACTCTTTATTGCATCAAAAAAAAATAACAATAATAACTTTTTTATACCACTTAGGTGCCATACATGCATACGTCCCGCCTGATAGAAAGCAGTTACCATACCCTATAGATGGCTGTAACACAAGAGGCATTTGTCTAACATGACGTTTTGTTATTTCAAACTTTCTCCTAGTATGACTATTTAGTATTTTTTTAAATACATATTATCTTTTTCTGCACATATTTCATTTCTTACAATAAAAAAATCGTCAACGAGTTGTTTCTGTGCAATATTATAACTCTCTAATATTATATAATAGCTATGATCGCGACTTAACGTGGTCCATTTTTAAAACTAATCAACAAAAAATAGAAGGCAATTGATATTTAATTGAAACACTATACAACACAATTAATAAGTATATCAATGCTATTATTTTAACAGTGTATATATTTCTTTGATTTTTATGTTTCCTCTAAAACGGGCGGCATTTCGTTTAATGGCAACACTTGAGTCGATCGCACCGCCCCCGCCACCGGGCCAGATAAGTTTGTGGCACTATACTGTCTATTTATTGTTGTGAACTAATATTATTTCATGTTGTTGTATCTAAGTTGAATTTGTATCGGCATCGGTGTTGTCACTTTTGGCCTGCACTGAAAAGCAGGGCTGAGATCACTCTGTGAACTCAGCAATGATCCCTGAGGGTGGGCCAAAATTTCAACGTCACTTCTTATATTATGTCTTGTTGTATTTGTGTACAATTGTATGTGTGAAGTTGGAATAAAAATATTTCTATTTTACATTTCAGACGTTTTACTAGTAGGTCGTTTTACTTTCATGTCGTTAGTGCATCATGGTCATTTTGCTAATTAGACCTTCTGATACGGAGGGCCTCAATGGTAGGGGATTAGAGCGTACTCCAACACGCTGATCAACTGCGGGTTGGCGGAGGCCAGGGTTTTCAAACTAAAATTCACATTTCTTTTTTTTTATACCACGTCTGGTGGCAGTCAAGCATACGGCCTGCCTGATGTGAAGCGGTTACCGTAGCCATATTAACGCTCGCAACATAACATATCGCTTGCGCGCCGCCACCCCCGCTGCCAACACAGCATCTCCTTCATTTCTGGTGACCTCACTCACTCGCAGGAACACAACAACAACCTTTAAGGGAATTGTTATTTGGCTGCGGTATTCTATGAGGTGGAGGTACATTCCCCAGGCGGGTAGCTTACAATTACGCTCCCTACCTCTCTTTACGCCAGAGCTTCGTTTGTCAGTCAGCAGGGTGCACCGCGTGCAGGTGAAGTTGACTTTGGTTCAAAGATGTTGCTGAATCCACTTACACCCCCAAATTTTTATTTCAAAATCTGTTTTTTTTTTTCCAGAATCTGGAAGTGGTTCCTCTCTTTGGAGACATGCAAATCGCACCGTTTAATTATATCAAGAGGTCCAAACATTATGATCCAAGCAAGTAAGTGTCGTCATTTGATCATAGAAATACATTTATTCAGCACTTTATACATCAATTTATTTATTTTATTGTCACACAAATTACACAGCGCCACCTAGCCCCAAAGTAAGCGAAGCTTGTGTTATGGGTACTAGACAACTGATAAACATACGTATATACATTTTTTTTTGTAAATACATACTTATGATACATAGAAAACACCCAGACCAAGACAAACAGACATGTTCATGCACACAAATGTTTGTCCCGTGTGGGAATCGAACCCACGAGCGTTGGTGTCGAAGCCGCGTCATTGCCCGCTACGCCACCGAGCTCGTCGTTATAATCTGTACTGTATGTATTTTTATTTATTACTATCTGGCCCGACAGTCGTTATCCTGTCTTCTTATAAATGAATCCACATGAAGTCAAATGTCTGACAGTTCTATCAAAGGATATAAAGTTTCATTAGATTTTTTTTGGTGCAAGTGTTTTATCAACATCTTTGAATCAAAGCCAACTTCGCCTGCACCCCGCTGACTGACAAACGAAGCTCTGGCGAAAAGAGAGGTAGGGAGCGTAATTGAAAGCTACCCGACTGGGAAATGTACCTCCACCTCACAGAATACCGCAGCCAAATAACATTTCCCTTGAAGGTTGTTGTGTTCGTGCGAGTGAGTGAGGTCACCAGAAAGGAAGGAGATGCTGCGTTAGCAGCGGGGGTGGCGGCGCGCAAGTGATATATTATGTTGCGAGCGTTAATACGGTTACGATAACCGCTTCACATCAGGCGGGCCGTATGCTTGTCTGCCACCCGACGTAGTATGAAAAAAAAAAAAAGAATAGTTAATATGGTCGTTAAATTTTCTTAAATTTTCATATTTCCCGCAGCATATTTCTAATGTTTTTTTAATAGAACCTCTTGACAACAACGAATACAACATAAAAAGAAATATCGAAATCGGTCCAGCCGTTCACGCGTGATTGCAGAAATATTTTTTTTATAGATGGCCGATGTCGTCAAGTCCAAACCCGCCGTCTCCTCAAGCAGACCTGATGGTCCACCTGCCGCAAATACGCGAAGAACACCAGAACTACATATCTGAACTAGCCAGATACAGCAACGAGGTAAGTGGAAACTTTGTCCTAAATGATTTTCGACCTTAGGTTCTACGACAGACTGTTTAATCTCTCTCGTCGTCTGTCGTCACTGACTCATTGCTGTGCAGCTCGCACTGTTTGCAAGTAATAACTGTTCGTAAAAATTACATAGAATTTTATACGTTTCTGATAATTTTGAATTGTTTTTGTCAATGGTTTCTGTAATGTACAATACAATGTTTCCCGATGCTATTCTGGAGTACTGTAAGTACCTAATCGAACGAATCATCATCATCAGGTCATTTTAGTCTCCACTACAGGAGCACGACCCTCTCTCGTCCGTCACAGACAGAAGGAGGATTTGGCCTACACCCCCCACGCTGGCCAGACGGGTTGGGGAGGCCTGATCGATGTTTTATAATGTATTTCCCTTAGTCGCCTTGTACGACATCCACGGGAAGAGACGGAGTGATTCTATTCTAATCGACCGAATATTTTTGAATAAATACTTGAAATACTTGAACTTGTGGTTAAGCAACGTCGACCGTAGCCGGTCCATGGATGGGTTTATTTATTTATTTAGAGCTCCTCCGTGCTACGAAAGGCCCGTTAAGCAGTCGGTCCCGGCTGTTGTCATTAGATGATAGTCTTTATGCCAAGTCAGTGGCCTTTAGGGTGCTTGAAAACATTGGTCTCCGTCAACCTGCAGTTAAGTTTCCCTACAGTGGGATAAATAAGGGACGACGGCTGTAAATAGAAGTGGTATTGTTTTGTGACGGATTTTGAGCCTTACGTATTCAGCGTACGTCACATTTTTTAATGACTTAATAAACTGGGAATTTCACTCGCGAACAGTATCTGTAAAGGATTTTATACCTAAAGTGCTATGCGTAAAACACATTTTTTACTGACAACAAGTAGCCAGAATTTTTATAATTCGCTAGACGACATAAAAATAATGTAATGTTGTAAAGGAATTTAAATCTTTTGTGCTCTGAACACGTTATAAATTTCATTGGCAAGAATCAACAAGGTAAGTGCATATACTCTTGTAAAGAAATCTATACTTTATTTACTTTGTTTTATGTCATATTTTTTTCTAACATGAAGGTGAACCCACACTTATTCGAGCTGAATGCGCCGAACCACCCTTCCCGATTCGGACGATTCCGCGCGGATAGGTGTGGAGTTGTCATAAGGTTTCATATAAAGAATTCTAATATTTGATTCGTTCGGTTCTTATTTCAATCAATTGTCACAAACGTCAGATTTGTCGGCTTGCTTGTGCGAACTATAGGGCCACAAATTTAATTTGGCCCGGTGGCGGGGGCGGTACGATCGACTTAAGTGTTGCCATTAAACGAAATGCCGCTCGTTTTAGAGGAAACATTAAAATCAAATAAATGTATACACTGTTAAAATAATAGCATTGATATACTGATTAATTGTGTTGTGTGGTGTTTCAATTAAATATCAATTGCCTTCTATTTTTTTGTTGATTAGTTTTAAAAATGCACCACATTAAGTCGCGATCATAGCTATTATATAATATTAGACAGTTATAATATTGCACAGAAACAACTCGTTGACGATTTTTTTATTGTATGTATAGAAATAGATATATATGTATTTAAAAAAATACACCTCAATGGAATGTGCATACGTGGTAAATAAATTAATTGTACCTGGCAATACTAACCTGTAGCAGCACCTACTCATTCGTGAATGACATTTCAAGATGGCGGCTTTAGTTTTAAATTTGCCCACCGGGTCAGATAAGTTTGTGGCACTATAATTGCGAGGTGAGACAATTGGCTCACTTTACGGGTGTTCGTTTTTGACGCTTAGGGGCGTATGTAAAAAAATATAACATCATTGGATTAGAGCTGACGTCTTTCCGCGTCGGTAAGTGGCACGGGAACGAATTAATGCCAGGCAATTGTCTTGGTTTCTTCTTGCCACAACGAGGCAGGTAGAATTCATCTTTTTTTTTTATGCTACTTCGGGTGGCAGACAAGCATACGGCCCGCCTGATGTGAAGTGGTTACCGTAGCCATATTTTTTTTTTTTTTTTTATACTACGTCGGGTGGCAGACAAGCATACGGCCCGCCTGATGTAAAGCGGTTACCGTAGCCATATTAACGCTCGCAACATAAAATATCGCTCGCACGCCGCCACCCCCGCTGCCACCGCAGCATCTCCTTCCTTTCTGGTGACCTCACTCACTCGCAGGAACACAACAGCCCTCAAGGGAACCGTTATTTGGCTGCGGTATTCTGTGAGGTGGAGGTACATTCACCAGTTGGGTAGCTTACAATTACGCTCCCTACCTCTCTTTTCGCCAGAGCTTCGTTTGTCAGTCAGCAGGGTGCACCGCGTGCAGGTGAAGTTGGCTTTGGTTCAAAGATGTTGATGAATCACTTACACCCCATGTTAACGGTCGCAACATAAAATATCACTCGCGCGCCGCCACCCACGCTGCCAACGCAGCATCTCCTTCTTTTCTGGTGACCTCACTCACTCGCAGGAACACAACAACCCTCAATGGATAATAAATAAATAAATATTGTCAAACAAATTACACAGCGCCATCTAGTACCAAAGTAAGCGAAGCTTGTGTTATGGGTACTAGACAACTTATAAACATACGTAAATACACTTTTTTTTTGTAAATACATACTTATGATACATAGAAAACACCCAGACCAAGACAAACAGACATGTTCATGCACACAAATGTTTGTCCCGTGTGAGAATCGCACCCACGAGCGTTGGTGTCGAAGCCGCGTCACTGACCGCTACGCCACCGAGCTCGTCAAATATGTTATGAACAAGATCATGTAAGAACATTATTTCCAGCTGGGTGAGTCGTTATATTA
Source organism: Hypsopygia costalis (assembly GCA_937001555.2). Lineage (NCBI taxonomy): Eukaryota > Metazoa > Arthropoda > Insecta > Lepidoptera > Pyralidae > Hypsopygia > Hypsopygia costalis. Next base: position 7,797,838 of record OW443355.2, read on the forward strand.
CATCTAATAACTTGCATCTACTTAGGAATTTGGCCATACTATAAACCAGGGATTGAATAATCGAAAAAATTTGGATATATCGGTTAAAGGTATGACGTCATACCTTTAAATTTCGATACCTTAAAGTAAAGGTATCTTAATAATTTCGGTATTGTAATATTCCGGTATCGTTATTTTTTTAGATATCTAAATTATAAAATAAAGGTTTTAAATTTCGATACCTTAAAGTAAAGGTATCTTATAATTTTGGTATTGTAATATTCCGGTATCGTTATTTTTTTAGGTATCTAAATTATAAAATAAAGGTTTTCTTTCCACAATGTCGGCCGCATTGGTAGGTAAGTACTTGATCACACGCCAATGCTACCTACGTCGCGTCGTTGTCGCATCATTTTTTCGGTACCGAAATGGTTTTGGTTAAGGTACTGGTAATATAAAGGTATAATGGTACCGTAAAAAAATAAAGGTATTCTTCTTGTTTTACCGGTATCGTAACCACAATTCTCAACCGTTTTGGCTCTACCTTTAAATCAAAACGATATCGTAATTTTATACCAGTACCATACCCTTATACCTTTACCGCTTTCAATCCCTGCTATAAACTACTGTGGCAGAATTTAAATTGCAACGTGAGCAAGTATTTGTTATTGAACCATTTCTATTTTATGTATATTCATTATACATCTCCGCCAACCCGCATTTGAACAGCGTGGTGGAGTATGCTATAAACCTCTTCGACTCAGGTGAGACCCATATCTTGGCAGTGTTATAATTAAGTGTCTATTTCTATATATTGATTTAGTAGCTATACTTTTTCTTCAACAACAATCTTCACTCCATCATGAAGGTTGCTTCTGTGACAGGGTATTACATTCTTATGCTAAATATAAAAAGAGTTACATTCTCATTGTTACTGTTTATTTGCTTCTAGTTGTACAAATAACGTTCAAAGCAATAGATATTTATTTGTCAGCTTCATCATTTCTTACAGTATCAGTTATAAGAATAGCGTTTACGTCAATATTCGCAAACTGTCTCTTTGGGGCGTCTTTGAAATATTCTTCTATTTCTAGCAAAGTTTTGTCCTTAGTTTCGGGCAAATATTTGTAACCTATGGCAGTAAAGATGCTTGATAAAACTCCGAAAGCAAAAAATGCACCATCTAATCCAAAATATTTAAAAATGTATGGGCTTGACTGTATAACAATACTAAATGTTAAATTATAAAGTACAGACGATATTAATATTGATACACTTCTATATTTTAAAGAAAATATTTCTCCAAATAAACCAACACCAATCAAAATAACACCGCTACTTATCGACAAAGAAAATAATGCCAATAAAGTTATGGAAATGAAATGGTTTTCAGATATTACTGCAAGTTTTATAAGATATAAGTAAAATGATAATATAAATAAAAATACAATAGCTGTAAAGGTTGTTGTGAACAATAACATTCTTCTAGGAACATATCTAGACACAAAGCTTCCTGTATACATCCCTAATAATGAAATGGCGTCTAAAGATAACATTCCAACAATGGCCATTTTATCACTGTCAGTAATAGATTTAATGATGTCAATAGAATAAATGACACAAACAAACTTTCCTGAACTGTGATACATGAAACAAAGTACTAAAGCTAATAATAAAGGTTTGTAAAATTCACCAGACTTGGCTATCATCATAATGCTCTTAAAGTTACGCTTATGTATGAATTTCTTCTGTCTGATATATTCCTCTTGTGACTTTATCATTTTTTCCAATTCTTGCTCTGAATCTTCGTCGGTTCCTCTTAGCCATCGATGTGCTATTCTGCTTTCCTCGAATCTTCCCTTACTTGCTAGCCAAGAGGGTGACTCATGGAAAAATATGACTGGTAACATAAAGAGCGAACACACAATGCCAAGAATAGTAATGTGTCTCCAAGGGAAGAAAGCTCCGATGGAATTTGCAATCCATATCCCCCAAAAGACCAGAGCTGCTTTTATTGTGAGAAATACGCCTCTATATCTTGGGGCTGCATATTCAGACAAGATGATGGCACCAACGCTGGAACAAGCTCCTAAAGAAGACGCGTGAAGAATCTCACTGATCACGATATGAGTAGTCGTCTTCATGAAGTACTGTAATATGTAGCCCGATATCATCGCCAGCGATATAATCAATACAGGTATACGCCTTCCATAAACAACAGTTATCCAGGTCAATAAACATGTCCACGGCATAGCAGCATATCCGTATACTGATTCTGAAATTAGTAGCATACGAGGGGAGGTCAATAAGTTCGCGGAATGAGAGAGAAGGAGGTTGAAATTAAACACCAAATTATTTTTCCTTTTCAATATATTCTCCTTTAACCCTAATACATTTTTCGGATCTCTCAAATAGCTTGTTTATACCATCGAAAAAAAATGATTTGTCTTTGGTGTCAAAATAGGCCGAAATTGCCGACTTGACTTCATCATCGTCGTCAAATTTCTTTCCACGCAGCTCTTTCTTCATTTTTGGAAATAAATAATAGTCACTGGGGGCCAAGTCTGGACTGTATGGTGGGTGGTTTAATTGTTCAAAGCCGCATCGGTGAATGGCAGCCGTCGCAACATGGCACGTGTGGACGGGTGCATTGTCGTGCAAAAGGAGCACACCTTTTGACAGTTTTCCTCTTCTTTTTTTCTTAATGGCTTCTTTCAATCTTTCCAGTAAAGAAGCGTAGTACTGTCCCGTTATAGTCGCACCACGTTCTTTATAATCGATCAGTAAAATACCTTCTGTATCCCAAAAGATAGTCGCCATGATCTTTCCGGCCGATTGTGACACTTTGAACTTCTTTGGAGGAGGTGTGCCTTTTTTATGCCACTGCATCGACTCTTGCTTCGACTCAGGTTCATAGTGGTGAACCCAGGTTTCATCTCCAGTAACAATCCGGGCCATAACTTCTTCCTTTCTCTCTCCACAGAGCTCCAGAAACTGGTGAGAGCACTCGACACGCTCGCGTTTTTGAAGTGGCGTGAGCATTCTCGGAACCCATCTTGCACTGACTTTAGTCATCCCAAGATGATGATGTAGGATATTTAAAATACTTGATTCGGATACTCCAACCATTGCTGCAAGTTGCTTCTTCTTCAGTCGGGCATCTTCCAATACAAGTTTTTCTACTTTTTCGACGATTTCCGGTGTGGTGGCCTCAATTGGCCGTCCGGAGCGGGGGTCGTCTTCAATGGACTCCCTTCCTTGTTTGAAAAGACCATGCCACTTGTAAACCATGGTTTTACCAGGGGCAGAGTCCGCGTAAACCGCTAACAGCTCTTGAAAAATCGTCTGAGCGGATTTTCCTTGCTTGGTAAGAAACTTAATAACGGCACGGTGTTCAATTTTCTCCATACTGGCTGACTTCTTCCCGATTTAGTTGTTTGCAGGTCGATAACTCAAAAGTTAATGACACGATTAGGTTCAAACTTGGTATATATACTCTTAATGAGGTGCTTAACTAGTGCCTACCTGGACGGGTAAATTTATCCCCATCAACCCCTCCATTCCGCGAACTTATTGGCCTCCCCTCGTATGTGAAATTAATAGCTTTGTCGGAAGATTTGTGAATATTTTTTGAAAAATGGAAAAATTCACCTGCCCCCCCTAGGTGGGATTTGAACCCACGACCTCTCGATGACCGGTCGAGTGCTCTTCCAACTGAGCTACCAGGAAGGTTTGTGTTGCTGACGAATTTTTGCATCTTATATTTCTACTGTGTGACTCACAGTGTGACGTCATCAACCTATTAAGTATTACACTACTAAAGTTTTAAATTTTTCAAAAAATATTTATCTGGAAAGTTGGCCAAGACAACTATTTAAATAATAAAGATTTGTGAATGTTAAATATTAAGTATACAATACCAATATACATTGGATTCCCCGTGTTTTGCGGTCTTTACTAAATCAGTGATTATTATAATTCAAGAAGAATAAAACAAATGTTAATACTTAATAAAAAAAATAATAGAATTGCAATGGGTTCAAAATCAATATCTAAAATAACCAATTATTCAGACAAGGACCATGTTATTTGTTTAAAATTATAAAAAGTCTCTGATTCTTAAAATACACAGAAGAAAACTTAAACTTAAATGGTCATCCCTAATAGACTACAAGCCCATGGAAAAAAAAAATCCTGTGAAATGAACCAACGTGAATAACGCTTACAAGGCTGTTACTATATCAGAAAATAACTCTGAGCACTATGCCGTCATTTCTGAGCGGTACAGGTGAGTACGTGAGTAAATGGAATTTCCCAGGTACAAGTGAGGAATTACGACTAATTATTAATGTACGGCTTTTTTATAGTTTATAGATGATTAAAAATAAATGTCAAAAAACCTAGTGCCGTACTAAAGCGGTGGTGACGGAAGTCAGTGCAAATTTTTAATTCGCCGATAATTGTAGAAGCAATATTTATTTATTTATTATTTATTTAAAACTTTATTGACCACAATAAGATGATACAAAAGGCGGACTTAATGCTATTGCATTCTCTACCAGTCAACCATTAGGAGTGCAGAGTCACACGATTGCGGCTATTCCAAAAATAACTTAATATGTACTGTAAACATATTACGTAAACCTAAAAGATAAATAATATAATAATAACATTAATAAACATACTTACACATGCACAGTTATACACAAATATCCATACATATATACATACCTATAAATATATACTTATACATAAATATAATGACATATATTAAATAAAGTGAAGATATTTACTGCTTTAACAGACCCTGTAATAGATAGGCGCGCACCTTCTTCTTGAAAGTAAATTTACTGGGAGAGCTTCTAATAGCTTCTGGTAATGCATTCCAGAGACGTGAAGCTTGTAGAGTAAAGGAGTTGGACATAAAACCGGAATGGAAAAGTGGGATTGAGAGTAAGTAAGAATTGTTAGAGCGAAGTTCGAGGTTATGAGAGTCGCAAAGATACTGAAACATGCATTTCATGTATTCAGGAGAATCAGGATTGAAGAGAATTGAATAAAGCGTACAAAGCAACCTCAATTGTCGACGTTGGCGAATAGGAAGCCAACCTAATTTGGACCGGTAAGAAGAAATGTGATCAAATTTTCTGAGACAGAAGATAAATCGAATGGCATTATTAATAAGCCGGTCAAGTTTATTCAGGAGATCTTCATTTAGATCAGGATAACACACATCAGCATAATCTATGAGTGGTATAACTAGGGATTGAACAAGTGTGACCTTGGTAGTAATAGGGAGAAAATTCCTATATCGATTGAGAAATCGTAATGTAGATACTACCTTACGACTTACTTCTGCAATTTGAGTGGTCCAGCTTAAAGTACAATCAATATGTAGGCCGAGATTTTTAACACTTGTGCTGAAAGGGATCACAGAATTATTAAAATTAATAGCCGACATGGAACTGGTATCTGTTTTCGAAATTTGCCGCGAACTACCGACGAGAATTGCCTGGCACTTGTTAGGGTTTACCGGTATGCCAAAACTGTCCGACCAGGATTTTATTTGGCAAAGATCTGCATTCAATTGTGAAATACCTAAATTTAAGTTATCTACAGACGTTTGCACATAAATTTGCAAATCATCGGCATAGAAATGGTAATAGCAACCTAGCGAAAAGGACAGAAAATTAATGAAAATGGAAAACATTATAGGGGACAAAATACCGCCCTGAGGTACACCAGTTGTCAGGTCATTCCAATCCGATATCTCACGGCCAACTCGCACTGCCTGCTGCCGACCTCGAAGATAAGATGAAAACCAATTTAGCGCCGTAGATGAGAAATTAGAATGTTTTAAGATGGCTAATAAGATATCATGGTCTACCATGTTAAAAGCATTGGAGAAGTCTATGAGAACAAGAATAGTGACCATTCTATCTTCCATTCCCCTGCGTATATCTTCCGTGATTTTAAGGAGAGCAGTAGCAGTACTGTGCCCAGGTCGAAAACCAGACTGAAATGGCGAGAGGAGATTGTTAGAGACGATGAACTTGGACAGCTGCTTATGTGCGACGGCTTCCAGGATTTTTGAGAGGAAGGGTAAAATAGAAATAGGTCTATAGTGACTCAACAGTTGAGGAGAGGGAATTTTTGGAAGGGGTGTTACTAGCGCTTTGCCCCAGAGACATGGAGAAGTACCCGTTGAAAAAGAAAAGTTTATGAGGTGAGCCAGAACGGGGAGTACATTTTCTAAGACAGCAAGGATCATGTCTCTACCTATGTCATCACAGCCGATAGCTTTAGATTTAATAGAGAGGATTACTTCACGAATCTCATCCTCACTTACTTCAATATTCCTCATTTATTTAGTCATTTATTACTGTACGTAATATTTTTATTTGTTACCATTTATAATGAACGGCTTTAAGGTACAACGATAATATTTAGTAACATTATATCAAAAAAAAAGTTGCCGTACATTAGTTTATGATCTTACAGCAGTAATAACTCGGTAAATCCTAAAATTTAGATAATTATGTAATTACACAAATATTAACAATAATTTTTGGACTGCATAATTATTAAACATTAATGTCTGTGTTAAATAATATTTTGAACAAGATGCCGTACATTTTACAATGACCTTATGTCATGTGGGTGTAGAGAAAGGGTTGCGACCCTTGGCTTTCGACCCAGCGCTGGAAATATGTACGGCGTTCATGGGTAAAGTATCTGTATATGTATACAAAAGGAATTACACAAATGCCGTACACTAATAAATGACCGGAATATTGCTTCTACAATTAAAAAATTTGCACTGATTTCTACAATTAAAAAAGTAGCTGTTACTTATTACAAGCGACCTTTTGTATATGCTGTATTTTCCCTTATTATTATTACGGGTATATTATGAGTTGATGCCGCCAATTAGCAATTTAATTTGAATCCATTAATAATAGATACGGAAAATAACTTACTCAATAAAGCTTCTGTACTCATGGAAATGGTGATGGTAGAGTTCTCATATTTTCTCAACTGCGGTATCATGACCGTCGGGGTTCCACAGCTGACGCCCGCTACGAAATAACCGAACCAAGCCGCGCTACAGATGTACATCTAGAATATTATATTAATTCAATTAGCAAAATATTTTATTTAGGACTAATAGACTACAAGCCCATGGAAAAAAAATACCTGTGAAATGAACCAACGTGAATAAAAGCGTTATTTATATGTACGGCATCTTGTTCAAAATGAACCAACGTGTTCATTTTGAACAAGATGCCGTACATTTTACAATGACCTTATATCATATGGGTGTAGAGAAAGGGTTGATACCCTTGGCTTTCGACCCCAGCGCTGGAAATATGTATGGCGTTCATGGGTAAAGTATCTGTACATGTATACAAAAGGAATTACACAAATGCCGTACATAATAAATGACCGGAATATTGCTTCTAAAAATTAAATAATTGCACTGACTTCCGTCACCACCGCTTTAGTACGGCACTAGGTTTTTTGACATTTATTTTTAATCATCTATAAACTATAAAAAAGCCGTACATGAATAGTTAGTCGTAATTTCTCACTTGTACTTGGGAAATTCCATTTACTCACGTACTCACCTGTACCGCTCAGAAATGACGGCATAGTGCTCAGAGTTATTTTCTGATATAGTAACAGCCTTCTAAGCGTTATTCACGTTGGTTCATTTCACAGGTAATTTTTTTCCATGGGCTTGTAGTCTATAAGCTTTGCATGCCTTTTGTAATGGCGGAACATGCTGAACTTTATAAACGACATTTAATTTCATTTGCACTAAAGATCATCTCCGTAGTTCCATGTGATACCGGGGGTGTAACACTATTGCTTTCAGTTATGCTATAGCTGTAGATTCTACGGGCTTATTATTTTGTCTACTGCTTTTGATTCGATTACTGTAGTTAATATCTTTAATAGGCTATATCACATTTTGTCTGTAAAGTCGGTTTACGGACGGGTTTGGGGTGTAAGTAGCTCATCAACATCTTTCGAGCTAAAGCCAACCTCACCTGCACGTGGTGCACCCTGCCGACCAGCTAACGAGGCTATGGCGAAAGAGAGGTAGGACGCAGCGAAACATCATACTGTGCTCTCCTTTCACTGGTCAAATGGGAGAGGGGCACAGTGAGGTCGTTCGCTCCAGGCTTGGCCACCATCCGACTGGGGAAGTGCCTCCACCTGGCAGAAAACCGCAGCCATAATGGCTATGCTGTGTTCCTGCGAGTGAGCTAGGTCACCAGGGCTTTTTAGAGGAGTTGTTGTGCTGACGGCGGGGAGACCAGCGGCTGTCGAACCGCCGCTAGCGGTGTAGGCGCGGCATGTTGGCGCGGCGGTCAGGGAGACCCGGTGAAACGGCTGTCCGCTGGCCGCCCGCAGGTCAGTAGGGTTCCCGAACCCGGGGATCACGTAATCTCCGCCCCGGGAGGCTGAACCGCCAACCTGTGCAAAGTCCCTGTTGTAGTAGTCGTGCCGGAGGAGGAGACCGGAGTGGACCCGGCTGCTGCAGCAGGGGGGGACCGGGGGCCCTTCCGCCCGCCGCGCTAGCAAACCGCACAACCTGCACTGTACTGCGGGGGTAGACTCTGCGCTTTTTGTCTCTTGTGCCGTCAGACAGAACAACTTCTCTTATTTATTAAACCTCTATCCCCTTATAATGGCTAGGAAGAAAAAAAGAAAGGTTTCTACAGCGGCGTCCTCATCCACATTCGACGTGGACTTTTGTAACATTAGGGGACTTCACACAAACTTAAATGCAGTTCACCATCACCTAGAGACTGCAAAGCCGACCCTGCTTTTTTTAACGGAGACGCAGATATCTTGTCCGGGCGATACTTCTTACTTGTTATACCCCGGGTACAAACTTGAACATGCTTTTGTACGTCGAGCCGGGGTATGTATGTACGTCCGGGATGATATTTGCTGTCGACGTCTTCACGGCCTTGAAGACAGGGACCTGTCAGTGTTGTGGGTACGCGTGGAACAGGGCGGCCACACCCGTATCTACGCGTGCCTATACAGGTCTCATAGCGGTGATACAGACACAACTCGATTGATCGAGCACCTGCAATTGGCGACTGACAGAGTCATCGAGAGGTACCCCTCCGCGGAGTTAGTGATTTTGGGAGACTTCAATGCCCACCATGCCGAGTGGCTCAGCTCTCGGTCCACTGACTTCGCGGGGAGGTCTTTCCATGATTTTGCTCTGGCCTATGGTTTCTCACAGCTGGTTCATTCACCAACGAGAATACCAGATATTGAGGACCATACTAGCTCTCTACTGGACCTTCTGCTGACCACACATCCGGATGAGTATACAATCTCTGTGGATGCGCCACTAGGCTCGTCGGACCACTGCCTTATCCGGACCCAAGTGCCATGTGCTAGCCCAGACGCACCCCGGTCTATCGGATGGCGTCGCATGTGGCACTATAAGTCAGCAGACTGGGATGGACTGCGTGAATTTTACGCATCATACCCGTGGAGGCGGCTCTGTTTCGATTCAGAAGATACTGACACCTGTGCATCTGCTGTAGCTGAGGGGATTTTAGCTGGGATGGAATTATTTATTCCAAACCGGCGGGTGGCTACTTCAGGTGCTAAGAAGCGGCCGTGGTTTAATGGGTCTTGTAGAGAAGCTAAACTCCGCAAGCAAGCTGCATACGAGGCTTGGACCACGGCTCGTATCAATGGAGATCCTGGTGTTTCTGACTTGAAACGCGTATTCAATGCTGCCTCGAGGTTCAGTAAGAGAGTAATTGCCAGGGCAAAGTTTGAGTTCATCGGCAGGATTGGTGAGCGCCTAGCTAAGCACCCATCTGGGAGCCGTGCTTTTTGGTCGCTTGCTAAGGCTGCCGAGGGAAACTTTTGTCAGTCGACCTTTCCACCACTCCGAAAACCGGATGGTAGTCTGGCCCACAGTGCTAAGGAGAAAGCGGATCTGTTGGGTAATCTTTTTGCCTCAAACTCGACTTTGAACGACGGGGACGCCGCACCACCTTCCATCCCGTGGTGTGGTGATTCCATGCCGGAAATCTCATTTACTCAACGAGATGTCCGGCGGGTATTGCTATCCCTCGACGTTCATAAGTCGAGTGGGCCAGATGGCATTCCGGCAGTGGTGCTAAAGCTGTGTGCTCCTGAGTTGTGTCCAGTTCTTACGCGCCTTTTTGCGCTCTCTTATTCCACCAGGCAGGTTCCGTCATCATGGAAGACTGCGAACGTGCACCCTGTGCCCAAAAAGGGTGACAGATCAGACCCATCGAATTACAGGCCTATCGCCGTTACCTCCCTTCTCTCCAAGGTAATGGAGCGCGTGATCAACAACCGGCTCCTGAAATACCTAGAAGATCACGACTTGATCAGCGACCATCAATACGGCTTTCGTCATGGTCGCTCGACTGGTGATCTTCTAGTGTATCTTACACATCGCTGGGCTTCAGCCGTGGAGAGTCAAGGTGAGGCATTAGCTGTTAGTCTAGATATGGCGAAGGCGTTCGATCGGGTCTGGCACCGCAGTCTTCTTTCGAAGTTACCTGCATACGGTTTACCTGAGGGTTTGTGCGAATGGGTCGCTAGCTTCTTGTCCTGCAGAAGTATTAGAGCCGTTGTGGATGGTAGTTGCTCCGATAGCATGGACATTAATGCTGGCGTCCCGCAAGGCTCGGTGTTGTCCCCGACGCTGTTTTTGCTGCATATCAATGATATGTTGTCTATTGACAGCATTCATTGCTATGCTGACGACAGCACCGGGGACACTTATTACACGGGCCGCGCCAATATCCCCCGCTCTCTGGTGGAGGAGAGCCGCGAACAACTTGTGTCGGAAATGGAGAGCACACTGAATAGTGTGTCCGACTGGGGACGAAAGAACCTAGTTCAGTTCAATCCCACAAAGACACAAGTCTGCGCGTTCACCGCTAAAAAAACCCCTTTTGCTGTGGCTCCTCAATTCCAGAACACACCCCTTACCGTCGCTAAAAACATTGGGATCCTCGGAGTTGAAATCTCCAGCGATGTTCAGTTTCGTTGTCACCTGGAGGGAAAGGTCAAGCTGGCGTCGAAGAAACTAGGTGTGCTCAACAGGGCAAAGCAGTACTTCAACCCGCGGCAAAGACTTATGCTTTACAAAGCTCAAGTTCGGCCGCATATGGAGTACTGTTGCCATCTATGGGCGGGAGCGCCTAGATACCAGCTTGCACCTTGTGACTCAATCCAAAGGCGTGCTGTGAGGATTGTTGAGGATCCCAAACTTACAGACGGTTTAGAACCGTTAAGTCTGAGACGAGATTTTGCGTCCCTTTGTGTGTTCTACCGATTGTACAATGGGGTGTGTTCAGAGGAGTTGTTTGACATGATGCCCACGGCCTCCTTCTACAGTCGCACCGCTCGCCATCGACAGGCAATTCATCCTCACACATTGGAGCCCAAGTGGTCGCGTACTGTGCGGTTCCAGAGAAGCTTTCTCCCGCGTACTGTCAAGCTGTGGAATGAACTGCCTGTGGAGGTTTTCCCAGGAGACTACAGCATGGGGTTCTTCAAAAAGGGCGTGAAGAGGTTTTTACAGGGTCGGCAACGCGCATGTGATGCCCCTGGTGTTACAGGCGTTCATAGGCTGCGGTAGCTGCTTTCCACCAGGCGGGCCGTAAGCTTGTTTGCCACTCTAGTGGTATAAAAAAAAAAAAAAAAAAAAAAAAAACGGACGAAAATTTTACGTGATAACGTCATAAGAAAACATCGGCCGATGGAGTGGAAGAGAGATAGATGCGTTATAGGCCGCTCTCTCCCTAGCACGCTCGGCTCAGACGGAACGTGACAATGAGTCCTGCTTTTTGTGCGTGCAGCCGGTGTTCAAGATTTATAATACGTTATCACATCAAAAATATAGCACTTCTCTAGGGTATTGAGTATGATTTTTAGCATAGCTTGTGATTGGACTCTAGTTATCACATAAGACGTTATCACATCAAAAATATAGCACTTCTCTAGGGTATTGCGTATGATTTTTAGCATAGCTTGTGATTGGACTCTAGTTATTGGTATCAGGAGCTGCAGTATCTTAATGTCTCGTGTGTCAGTCAGCACCACGTGCAGGTGAGATTGCTTTGGCTCACCGACCACGATGAACCACTTACAACCCTAAAATATGCTCAAAAAGCGTTATAACAAAAATAAATTAATATTTTTTGTTTGTTTTAAACGTATGTTTAGGCCCAAGATATTTTATTTCCGATTTTCAATCCCTGTCTGATTTTGTACAATGTCCGATATGACTGATATTGATTTCTTTCATCTATTATTAAATATAATTTTGTACCTGTCTGATAAGCGGTACCCAAGAGCTGTTCCCTTTTCTGCCATCTTCATTTGTTTCTGTTGTTACTTTATCGTATTTTGCCTCCATCTGTAAAAACTCTTCATTAAAACTATTGAAAGAGAAACATAATTTTTGACTATTATTAGCACGCCGTTAAATAGGATTGCACTGTCATATATAGTCACATTCGAGCGAATGAGGGCTCACTATCGTTTTCAAAACCAAAGCTTACTTTACTGCGCTCTGTCTGTTAACAAAGCAGGTTATGCAAAGAGACAGGGACCAGTATTAGCGAGCTAGATAATATATGTGTCATATAAAATGCCTCAGACAATAATTCTACAATACAACAGGATCTGCAAGGTCTGAGAAATCCATTTTGAAGAGTTCTCAAGGCCTATATTATCAAAGAAATAATATATAGATATAGCAGACGTCCTATCGATTGACCCAAATATCAACGAAGTGACAGATTGAAGTCTGACATATGCTAACTCGAAATTATGGGCAAAAGATAAGAGTAGACGCAGGTCATGGACAACTGGAGGGTTCTAATAATGACCAAAATATTATTTGGGTTCCTGCGCCGTAGGAGTATGTTAGCGTATGTTTCTCTGTGCATTAAAAGGAACGTTATCGTTCGCTGCATCTCCTTCTTCATTCTCTAGACTTCTTAGTTACTGACTTACAGAACAGCAATAATCTATGCGGGCTATGCAGATTTTTTTTTATACTACGTCGGATGGCGAACAAGCATACGGTCCGTCCACCTAACGTGAAGCTGTTAATTTACTCGCAGGAGCACAACAACCCTCAAAGGAATTGTTATTTGGCTGCGGTATTCTGTGAGTTGGAGGTACATCCCTCGACGGGCAGCTTACAAAATACGTTATGCCCTATCTCAGTTTTCGCCTGACCGTCGATTGTCAGTCAGCAGGGTCCACCACACAGAACACTTGGTATTCTTCGGTGCCCCACGACCTCCATATGGTGCACTACAGAACACTAGGTTAGTTTTTTTTTTCAATGATGTTGATGAACCACTTACACCCTACCCGTAACTTTTTTTTTATACTACGTCGGATGACAGACAAGCACAGTCTGATGTGAAACGGTTCCCGTAGCCATATTAACGCTTGCAACGTGAAATATCGCTCGCGTGCCGCCATCACGGCTGTCAACGCAGCAACTTCTTCCTTGATAATATGTTTAACTGTATAGGTTCTTTCGAGTGACAACATTAATTAAAATTTAGAAATTTATGTGCAAGCACTCACCTTGTAGATAGTTTTCGTTTGCGATCGAAATTATTCGTTTTTCCCGACGGGACTTCTTATTTCAGGTGATGTTTCATGTACACTTTTAATAATATAAAGAAAATCATCAAAAGACTTACACCATACGACAAGTGTGTTAGTTGTAATTGCAACTAGTTCTCAACATGCTTGCTTGAATATTAAGTGATTTTTATAACATTCTACCTGTTTACACAGCTGGACGATTTATACAAATATTTATCAAAAATGGTTCTCATATTTATTCGACTGACGAACAAGGAAGGTTATGTTTCTCGAGTGTATGTATATATCTTTGGCGCTCTACAGTCTAAACTGCTTGATAGATTTCAACATTTGAGGTGTCATTGGATTCGTCTCAGCTGTGAGAGTGACATAGGGTAATTTGAATGAAAAACAAAACAAAGGTGTTAGAATTTTCAGTCGGGGTTTTTGTTTCAGTTAATAATTTCATGTTCTTGTTTAATAACAAGATTATTTTGGTAAGGGGCTACAGAACTAACTCCAATTCAACCCAACTAAGACAAGTCTGCGCGTTCACCGCTAAGAAAATCCCATTTGGTCTGGTTCCTCAATTCTAGGACACATCTTTTACCATTGCCAAGAGTATTGGGATTTTCAGAGGTGAAATCTCCAGCAATGTCTAGTTTCGTTGTCATTTGGAGGAGAAAGTCAAGTTGGCGTAAAAGAGACTACGTGTGTTTCTAAATAATGTCCATGTTGTTACTAATTTTATTGTCACTAATATGGATGACCCAAAAAAATGTCTGGCGGTTTTCCTAGACTTGGCAAGGGCTTTCGTCACGGTCTCTTTTCCTACTTTGCTGAAAAAACGTGAGTCTTTTGGGATTAGAAGTACACTGTTGAGCCTGTTTAAAAGTTACCTGTCTAATCGGTACCAGTCTACAACTATTGGTGATTTCTCACTAAAGTATTCAAACTGGTGGTGGTGTCGTGTTGCGCGTCGCCGTATTGACAATAAAATTGGTTAAATGCGGCGATAGCTGCCTCGTGCATCAACTCGTGAACGGGTGCTATCAGAAGGTACTGGTCTGCTGAAGCTATTATGATTGCAAAGTTGACAATGAAGGAAGGATTTAGATTAAGTAGTGTTAGACAATAGTGCGATAGATCATTAGAATAAAAAGTGACGTGTAAATGAAAAAAAATGTGAATGGACACCAGGGTCTGTAGTTTGTAATGTTTGTAAAAATGTGGATGGTAATTTTTACTAAGTAAAAAAAAAAACTGTACACCGTAGACGAAGAAAATCGTAACCCTGTTTCAGTTAGTCTGGTGAAGAACTTACACAGCCAAGAAACCATGTCATCAGTCATTATGAAAGTAGAGTTAGTCTCGTTCCTTATCTGTGGTATTACCACTGTTGGTGATCCGAATACGAGACCTGTCGTGAAGTAAGCGGTCCATGGTACGCTGCAGATGAGAATCTGGAAATAGAAAATTTATTTGTTGTTACATGTGACTTAAATACATTTTTAATCACTACATAGTATAAAACAAAGTCGCTTTCTCTGTCCCTATGTCCCTTTGTATGCTTAGTTCTTTAAAACTACGAAACGGATTTTGATGCAGTTTTCTTTAATAGATAGAGAGTTTATTATGGAAGGTTTATATTTATAAAACATACATAATTTAGTAGAGAAACACTGATAATTTTAGAGGTTTCCAATGTGATGTCGTAAATAAACATATTTTTTTGCGCTTACATTGCAAACGCTGGCTGAACCCTACGAGATAGATCAAAATAATGTAGTACAATATTATTCACCTTAAAATGGTCTACAAAAAAGTCCGCGACGGTATATGTCTATCTCTTAGGGATAACCCACAGTAACCGTTTATTATACTCTATTTTTTACGAGAAATAATGGCTTATTTACGAAGCGATTTTAAGCAATACAGCATTAATCCTCATCTAATTAAGTTCTCTAAAAACATTGTTCATTTAATATAGATCAATGGCCCTTTACAGCATGTAATTTGAACGAATATTTTCGAAGATATTACAGATTCAAAATGCAGGGACATAACGGTGAACTGTGGAAGCTCTGTATAGGACAATGCGCAAAGACCTTCTGTAGGATATTTAGTATCAGCATTGCACCCGTGCGAAGCCGGGGCGGGTCGCTAGTTTATAAATATAATGAAAATGTTTTTTTAACTGTTCTAAATAAAATGATGAGAGGAGCACAGTGAGCGCTTCATGGAGGCAATAAAGAGAGACATAATGCCAAAAGGTGGGCTAATAAATGCTGTTGAAGAAGAAGAAAGCATTTTGTTTGGACAATCGTTATGAAAGTCACATTTTTTGTATTTTTTTCTATTACAATTACAGACGAGTGGAACTGCGGGCTGATACTGTTAGTCTAGAAAATTACTTAAGGCCACATTTCAAATTAATCTTTGACAATTAAAAGTAGAGTTCTGCCTAGCATATGAACGCACAGTTTAATACTGCTGCTGCGCTGAGAAACTTTGTGTTAGTGTAAATACACTTGTTTAGTGTATGAAATTTAAATAAATAAATATTTACACGTTCACTAAAAGTCACATTCGCGAAACGTCTCTTTAATTTGTACAATGACCATAACGTCACGTTTACATAATTTGTGTAATACTAATTCGCTTCAAATGATTTAGCAATTAATTACAAGACACAAAATAAATCTATATGTATTCCCTGTTGTCGACAGGGAATTTGTAAATTATGCTCGTACATTATAAACACGTGTTACCTGTCTCAATAGCGGGGTCCAAGAGCTGCTTTGTCGATTCCTATCTTTGCTTCTTTCTGTGGGTACCAGATCGTATGGTGCTTCCATCTATGAGATTTTAATCGTCAGGGTGCACCACGTGCAGGCGAGGTTGGCTTTGACTCTAAAGATCGTGGCGGGCCACTTAGACTCCAAACTTCAGAAGATTATGTTGAATTATCTGTAAATATTAGCAAGCTGGATAGTGCCCTCATTTGCCTAGTTAGTAATATATATATATGTTACCGGAAATGTATGTAATCCGTCATTGTATACAATTCCTAAGAAATGTATGTAATTCCTAAAATCGCCCGGAAATGTGTGAAATAAATTATATATACATATTTCCTAGGAAATATACAGTATGTAAATGAACAGGACCGCGGGATTTTTTTCTTTTATAGATTATAATATTCCTAATCAAACATAGTATTCCTTTTTTCTGAAAGTAATATAGTATAAAAAATAATAATGTTAACTCTGTATGGAAAAAATATTTATTACGCATGCTGTATAAACAATGTTGTCTGATTGTGAGCACGAGGTGGCAACAATGTTACACACCCCGCATACCCCGCTCACCCCCTCTAACTTCATTTCTTTTCATTTTCTACATCTTCTTCCTTCTTTTATTCACTACTCGCAGTGCTGCCAGATGCGTCTTATTTTACCTTTATGTACCCGATTAACGAGCGCAAGAAATAACCAAAAACATGAAGTATTTTTTTAATGCATACGTTTTGTTGGCAATCAGACAATCAAGTGTAAGTATAGCGACAACAAAGCAGGGAACAAGAAAGAACCATTGTAGAGCCGAGTCAAAATACTGAATCAGCAATGTTTATAATGTTTAGATAAGAGTGACCGTGACGCGTACCGTTTGTTTATGTATGAACGTAATAAATTGTGTCTCTGCAAGGGGATCTGGGATAAAAACAAGTGTTCAATTTCAAAACATTTTCAGTTACTTATAAATAATTTTGTATGTGCCGCTTTTTTCACGCTACGTCGGGCAACAAAGAAGTCCGACACGAATTAGTTACCGTAGCCTATTACGTCGACCGATATCAATTGCACTATTTGCACTGTTGGTACACGGGTCACCCTTCAATCAATGAGGTTTAGAGCGTATCCACCACATTGTTCAACTGCGGGTTGGCATGGGCCAATGTTCTCAAGCCATTTAAAGGCCACTGACTTAGATTAACCACTGCCATCACATGAAAACAGCCGGGACAGACGTCTTAATGTCCTTCCCGAAGCACGGATGAGCTTGAGACAAATAAACATATCCATAGACAATAAGCTCAATATCTCTATACTACGACAACCGCTTATATCAGGCAGGCCGTGCGCTTGTTTGTATAAAAAAATGGTACAATATTTTTTTTTGTGTTTATACTGCTTACACCTTAAATTATTGATGATGATATTGCATACATTGACTAATGAATATCCGATCATATTGTAGTTTTTTTTTTACATAGAAAATTCTATTTTCTCTTATTGTGACTTCCCTTCAAACTATCTGCTATTTTAAAATTGATTGAATTTACCCACATTTCGGGGAGTTACCCACCAATTGGCTATGTTTTAATTCACACAAAGCCGCGATCGTTTGTCGGCGAATCTCTGTTATCTTAAAAATGTGATAACTTGATAATTAAACACTAAAATTTTTACTTTACTTCGTTAATTAGAAGGTTTAATTTTGTATAATTGCAAATGGTCCTATCACGCGTATTTCTCTGACGTCGTTCTCGCTTGCTCTTGTGTTCTGTGGATTTTTTTTCTGTGATATTGACACCAAAGATTAGGGAGTGGAGGGAGGTCATAGGCACTGTATTCCCGGAAATACTACAGTGGTCGCGTGTGCGTGATCCGTCGCACATCTGTTACTTTCGTTACGTATTTAGGTACTAGATCAATTGTGTAGTTTTACATAATGGCTTTGTACAGTGCCAGTGAATATTTGGACATGATTTTGGTGTATGCGCAATGTGATTATGACATGGGGCAGACCCTAAGGGAGTTCGCCAGGCGGTACCCAAACCGTCGACATCCAAAAAGGGGAGAAATAATTACGGGGGCCATGATAAGAATTAGAGAAAATAGCCCAATCGTTCCCGTTCATGCAGGTGGTGGTCCTCGACCCATACCAGCGAGACTAGGCGGCTAATCGTAGGCGATTGAGAAGATGTATCGTAGAGCAATTTCGAACGTTTAAAAATTTAAATACTGGATGAAAGTGTTGTTTTCTAATTTTGATTTAGACTGAGATACTTTTTGAAAATCTGTAGTCTTACGGTAGTGTTCGTGTTCTGTTATTTTTCTTACCATTTTTTATGAAACAATCATGAAGTGAAATTTTACGTTATCAGTACCAGTTTCATGAATCTATCAATGACTTACATTGTTGCGGGCTCGTGCGTGGTGGCTCATTCACATCAAATGGCGGCAGAAGTTACAACATTGATTACGGCTCTAGTCTAGGCGCCATCGCTGCCGTGTTAGGCCTATGTCACGTATCTCAAAAAACAGCGTTTTGAGAAAAACGCATTCAAAGTTTTTGATAAACCAGATCTCATTACTCCTTTAATACTTAAGTTACAACTTTGAAATTCTCTTGGTATGATAAGCATATTATTGTGAGACAATGTTTACAATTTTATTAAATTACTAAGCACCGACGTGAAAAAAACACTGTTTTTTTTATTTTTGACGCCTAATTTTTCATACAATTTAGTGTAACACGTAGTTACGTATCTATAAATACGGTAGTTGTGCATGTCATGTTTTATAAACTTTCCAAAACTATGTAATGCCTATATCCTGTATCTTTACTTACAGCAAATATGATCTGAAAAATATTTGGGATTAGGAAAGGAACACCTACATGGAACTTCATTAAGGGTCAAGAAATTCATATTTCAAATGAAAAAATATTTTTGTTGTTTAATAATACTTCACAATAGTCCTGTTACTGTTCAGTCTATATATTCTTATATATATTGTAAGTCAATGTGAATATAAAACTTGAGTATTAATCACAGTTACAAATGATCTTTACTGGTAGTAAAATTATTTAGCTTCTTAAATTTAACAGTGTAATCACAACAACTAATTGTTTATCTCGTCTTTACTAAATAATGGCTTAAATTGTTAACTTTAGAACTTCTAAAATTTTATATAATCAGGAAGAGATTTGTAATTTGTTGGTCTGTAACTTAACGATCTGGATTAGTTAATCTTCCAGTTCACGATCTAGATCTTGTGCTGAAGTATTGACATGCAGATTGTGAAAAAAGCTACGGCGAAACTCAGGCATATTTTCCGCAAGCTTCAGCAAATCGTCTTTTTTAGTAGAGTTGACAACACGTGGCCCATTTTGTCGGGGTAGGTTCAGAAGTTTGTTACTAATTTCTTCCAGAAAAAACTTTTTCACTTCAAGCTTTAGAGCATCAAACTCCTTGAAATCTTCCTCCATGTAAGACTTTTTCAAATAAATTGAATTCGATTCTTGTCTGAATTCAACAATTTTTAGCGCCGTTATATTGTATAATTTTGGAAAACTTCTTTTTAAATCGTCTCTAAATAGAAACATATCCTTGTGCGTCAGTTCTATTACTTCTATATTTTTTCTAGACAGTTTTATTTTGTCCACAAAGTCATCTTTATCGTAAATATTTTTACTTCTAGCAAGTTTATTGGCAATATTAGCGTGAACAGTGTCAGCGGCCATATACGTGTGACCTGGTTCCAAATAAACTATACGTATTTTTTTAGTTGTTACTAACGCGGGAGAGTTAATAAGTCGAAGCAAAGCTGAGAATAATATTCGATTCTTATTTTGTGCAGTACAATTATCAGCATAAATAATCACTTCCTTGGAATCTTTACAGGTATTGATGATGAAGTTAACATATGCGGATGCAACATTATTTGCATTTCTTCCCGCTTCACCTTCATGCCACAATATGCAATAAGCTGGTACATTCCGTCCAGGACTTACAAAAGTTTCATTAAAAAGAACTAGTTTTCGAGAAAAAAATGCCTCTTTTATAGTTAATTTCGGCATCAAAATAACTTTCTGCATATCTGCAGTGAAAATCTTTGTATTTTCATGTTTCTAATCCATATCTTTCTTCAAGCACAATCTAGAAAGTTTTTTATTTTCGTAGTGAATCGAAAATGTTTTACATGTTTTACAGGAACCTTCATTGCATAAATGTTCTTGAGAATTCTGGGGGTGACGTTCATTATGAGTAGTACACAAAGAACACAGGTCTTGCTGTGGATTCGACGTCGAGAGATTCATTTCTTTTAATATTTTGTGGAAAAACGCCCAACTACATGCTTTTTTTGTTCTTTTCCTGTCTACAATGCTCTACGTAATCTTTGTAGATATCAGAAAATGTAATTCCACTCGGTAAATATTTCCGAAGAGGAGCATGTTTAAGATTATAATGAGAGGCAGTTGGTTGTAACTTATTAATAAAGCTTTTCACGTAGTCTATTTCTTCGGTAGAATATTTATTCCATGGCGTACCCCTGCCCCGCTGTTCTGGAGCAGCCTGCTGAATTTTAGGATTAGTTATACCATGCTTAAAGTTAGCTTTGAGAATTGTGTTAACTGTTTGATCATGTTTAAACCCTAAAGTATGCAAGAAAAATGTTTTACATACAACCACTTCATCCAGAGTCCATACCAGAGTATTGTGACGCCGTGAACTATACTTTGTAGAAACTTGTTTTTTCTTCTTTAAAACGTTTTGAGAAATAAAGTTTCGTTGGTTCTGTTTATCTCGATTTCTAAATTCTTGCCATATCTTTTTACTGTCTACAGAAGAAAACTTCATCGAACATTTTTTAGGGCATCCGGAACGACAAGGTTCTAAAATCGGAATTTTTTTCTTTTCATAATCAATTTTTTTTTGGGGTCTCTAATTTTTTTCTGTTTACCCTTACTATTTTTGGAATTATCTTTTGAATTTTCTGACACTTCATCTAAATTTCTTGGAGGTATTTCACTGTTAATATTATCTGAATCATTTTCTAAACTTCGTGACATAGCTCTATTCCTTGAACCTTGTTCGCTACTTAAATGCTCTATTAATTCTTCAACACTGCGATCAAAAGAATCAGTGTCCCTGGATTTGGCAACATCATGTGTCTGTTTTGGTGTAGACTGGTCATCTTCGCCTATATTTCTTTGAAAGGTATCATTACCAAATATGGCTGGGTCATTAACGGAATTGTGTGTCAACATATTTTCAAAGTTAGGTTGCCTTTCATTTAAACATTTATTAACTTTATTAAATTTTTCTGTACTACCTGTGCTATCAGAAATATTGTCACATGGCTCAGAATATTTATTTGCAGTGTAATGGCCCATTTCTGTATAAATAATCTTTTCTTGGGGAATCATATCGTTGTAGGTGATTTGTCTCTCCAGAGTAAGGTCTATGAATTGTGGTAGTCTAGTTATATTGGAGATTTCAAAAGTATTATTATCTAGTGGCACCGGTTCACACGTTATTTCAAAATTGTGTAGTGTGCTGTTAGGTTTTACAATATTATCCGATATATCTTGATAAACTATTGGTGAATGGGCACGACTTGACAGATCTTCAATTCCGAACCTCAGTGACATATTCAATAAATCGCTGGCACAACTTAACGGAGAAATGGTACGCTCAGCTCCATCATCCTGGTTTTCATAAACTGGTTCTTGATAGTTATTTTGCACAAAACCTAAATTTTCATTTTGACTGCTTCCAGGAATTAATGATTCATAAATTTTCTCTTGTGGTATCATTTCACTGTCATTTCCCATTAATTGAGCCGTACTTTCGTAGTAAATATTGACTGGATTGGTATTTGCACTATTACTATTATCTAAAACTTTCTGTCGCTTGGATAACTGCAATATCATACTTCTCCTTAACTCACTCATTGTTTTTAACAATATGATGCACTTAATCTCTCATACACACAAATAAATAATCAAAAATTAACACTTATTGATGTGTAGCGTGTTTACATCTAAACTGTTTTGTTTACATATACAAAAAGTACTCCTACAAGTTCGTACGAGTTTGTTATGCCTATCTAGCGTATAATGAGATACCGGAGATAGGCAAAATGATTATCGCGATTATGTGTTTGAAACTTGTATGACCTATCTAACGTAACTGAAATACCGCAGATATCCATTATAAATGCTCTCAATAACCTTAAATACGTTGGCTCGGCTATTGTTATTTATATTGAAAAAATGCGTAAAATAAAAATCTCTGTTTTTCTTCAGGTAGATCAACATTTTAAAAGATTAATAAGCGTTGTTAAGCGTAACTAACGTATCTCAACTTACGTGACATAGGCCTAACACGGCAGATCGCTTACATAGGGTGTGTATTAATTTTTTCTATTTTTATTTTTTATTTTTTTGTGAAACATGTAATTTAAAAAAAATAAGTAGGCGCGTTTGATTACAAATACGATGTTCACTTTCGGAAAAAATTCCTGCGGTGCTGTTCATTTACATACTGTATACATTTCCTAAATAGCAATCGGAAATGTAAAACATGATCGTAAATGTAAAATTTGATCATCAAAATAATAGATCTGTCACCTAATAAATAGATCAGCTCCATAATTTAATGAAAAAATGGCTAACAGGGGCGGAGTCAAATTGGCGTCATATTCACTGACGAGTCTTACCAATACTTGGTCAATGTAATAAATCATGTTTTGGTTAGATTTGAATTGATTTTTGTTTAGGTTAGGGTTTTCTTGAGCTCCGTCAACCTAGACCATGAATGATGGGGGATGTAGGAATTATATACAATTTCTAGGAAATGTATACATTTCCTAGGATATGTAGGTATTAATAATTTTTTAAAACAATATTTTATACATTTCCTAAATAGCTTCGGAATTGTATACATTTCCTAGGAGTTGTATAAAATTCCTATATTTCATACATTTACGGTAACATATATACATGTTACTAACTAGGTAGATAGTATAGTAATAATGGCAGATGGTGGAAGAAAGCTCTAGTGTGTCGGTACCGAACAAGAATATATTTTTATCATTTCACTCACTTTTATAGTATTTTCACCTTTCTTTTTCACTTAAGTTATTTTAATAATTTTAGACTTTATCTATATCAAACTGGTGCCAACAGTTTCTGGAATTTAAAATACATATGTTAACTCCAACAATTAAGATTTGTCTAAAGACAGTTGTTAATTAACGCATCATTATGTAACTAGTGTAAGTAATTTTTAACTACAGTTTTTTTTAATATCACAGTAGTTTTTGCTTCGACCGTCTCACAATGTTTAAATAAATAAATAAATAATAAATAAATATTGTCAGACAAGTTACACAGCGCCATCTAGCCCCAAAGTAAGCGAAGCTTGTGTTATGGGTACTAGACAACTGATAAACATACGTAAATACATTTTTTTTTGTAAATACATACTTACGATACATAGAAAGCACCCAGGCCAAGACAAACAGACATGTTCATGCACACAAATATTTGTCCTGTGTGGGAATCGAACCCACGAGCGTTGGTGTCGAAGCCGCGTCATTGACCGCTACGCCACCGAGCTCGTCATTTGATATCGACTTCGATGTAGTTTGTGTGAATTTGAAATCTTATTTTATAATTGCTGCAAATTTTGATACTTGGCGATGTCCCACCTTATTGTATTATTATGCTTTTGTACATATTTGCACAGATGGGGTGGTGGTTACGTTATTGTATTAGTAATACCTAGGATTTTGAGCCTTAAGTACACAGCATACGTTACACTTTTTATCGGTCTCAACAGAGTTATTAAAAACGAGGCCGCGACAGTGGCGCCTTAATTTCTTTACTAATAACATAGTATAAATAGAGAAGTAGGAGAACTCAAGCCCCGAGCGGGAGATAATAGCCTAAACACGTAGGGCTGTCGCTTAATAGTTAATTCAACCGTCAAAAATACTTAGTCAATCTCTATTATACAAAATTAAGTAAGGTACAAAATACAAAATTAAGTAGGGTAAGTGTTAGGGATCTGTAACAAAGTGCGAGTCGGACTCGGTCACGAAGGGTTCCGTACCAAAAACGACACACAATCACGTTTGTTGTATTGGAGCCCCCCTTAAATATTTATTTTATTCTGTTTTTAGTATTTGTTATTATACCGCCAACAGAAATACATCATTTGTGAAAATTTTAACTGTCTAGCTACCACGGTTCATGAGATACCTACAGCCCTTGGTGACAGACGGACACCGGAGTCTTAGTAATAGGTTTTTAACCTTTTTAGGGTTCCGAACCTCAAAAGGAAAAACGGAACCCTTATAAGATCACTTTGTTGTCCGTCTGTCTGTCTGTCTGTCTGTCTGTCTGTCTGTCTGTCTGTCTGTCTGTCTGTCAAACATTTCTATGTCGAGAATGCGTGGAGGTATCAAGCTGAAATTTGAACTGTATACACAGGTCTACGGTCCCATGAAGTTAAAAAAAAATCAAACTGCTAAGTTTACGTAGAAAAAAGTTACGGCCGTTTATTCAGCAAAAAACGCATATTTCGACACACTCAAAGGAATCAAAACCTATAGGGTACTTCCCGTTGACCTAGAACTATGAAATTTGGCAAGTAACATCGTTATAGACTACAAGTACAGGAATAAATCTCAAAACTATACATTTGTAAATAGATCTAAAAAAATAGGGGGTCTATATTTTTTATAGGGTGTCGAAATTTCAAATTGAAACTACTAGTTCAAATGGGGTATCATATGAAAGGGCTTGATGTACACATTGCAAAATATATTTTATTTATTTTTTTCGACGCATTATTTCTTATTTATAATGAAAAATATCAAATTTAATAATGATGCTACGTACCTACGGAACCCTCGGTGGGCGAGTCCGACTCGCACTTGTCCGGTTTTTTTTTAACCTTTGGGTGTGGAAATCTAAAAAGAATAAAAATAATTATATTTGTACATACACCAGGAGTGACTGCAATTTTTTCATTACCTACATTTTAATGCATGCTTACTCAGTGACAAACGAGCAGACAGCCCACCTGATGGTGAGCGGTAACTGTCGCCCATAACATCCACGATTCACGCATTCAAGCTGTTGGCAACAAAAATGCAGAATCGCAGGTGCGTTGTCCTTCAAACCGGAACACAAAACACAACAATGCAAGCATTGTTGCTTGGCGGCAGAAATAGATAAGGCAGTGGTCCTCACCCAGGCGGACTCCTACCATTTGATAAAACCTACTTCATGTTATCTGTTTAGTGATTTGAAAAATTACGGTCTAAATAGGAATAGGATTAATTAAAACGTAGCTTTACTGAATCATAATATTTATTCAAATAATCAAAATTATTATGAAAATACATTTTTATTAAGTACCTATTATATATTATTTTTTACATTAAACTATTTTTAATACTTTTTAATTTACACACTTATCATGTGATTATTAGGAGTGTCGGTGGCCGAATGGTTAGGGTATCCGACAAATTGTTATTGAGACATCCATGAACACTGCAATGTTTTTTATGGCTAGTCGACTTTGTAGCCATCTTTAACGAATTTGTAGTTATATACGACGTAGGTAGGTACCTAAATGTTCAAATTATTAACGAACGTCAGCGCAGGCGCGAATCTTGCGCGGTTTTGCGTACGGCGCAGCTCCGACCCCGACTGGCGGTCCATATAACCTCCTATAAATGTTGTCAGTGTGTGCGTGCGACGGCCATACGTACGGGCGCGCTCACATACAAACCGCGCTCGGTGCGTTTGTATGAAGTTACCTTACTTCTCTATTTATACTATGCTAATAATAACAATGTATTCGTGGCTATAATAAGAACTTTATTGAGTGAAGCGGGCGGAGCGAGCTTAACGTTTAAGTACGCCGAGAAGTCACTTTTAGAAATGAATAGGCTTTAACCACTGAACTGATTTTGATGAAACTTGTCACAATTCAACAATCACAAGATCCCGACATGCTTGAGGTTTGTGTCGAAAAAAAAAATGGAAATCATCAAATACATTTTCCATTGAATTTAATGAAAAACATACACTCAGCGAATCTACTCGCTTCAGTCAACCTCGATTTCGGCCCCGTGGGCTAGAATCCGGTCTAGTTAGAAATATTTTAATTGACGAACTGGCTTGAGCCTTCGTACTCATATATCCTGGTGTTCCGTGGGAATATTCAAAAATCCTCTCTTAGCGGATGTCTACGTAGTAATATCTACCTGTATGCCAAATTTCAACCAGATCGGTCCTGTAGTTTGAACTGTCCGTTGATAGATCTGTAGGTAAGAGTTGTTTTTTATAGATACATACTAGCTGGTTTTGTGGATTTATGCGCGTTTTGAGCATATGTGTGGGATTATATAGAGCTGTGGTGTTTTTTTTTAACTGTGACTAGAATGAAACAGAACATTGCCTAAAACAAAAAGAAATATTAAAAAAAGATATTTTGTTTGTTTGAAGTAAGTTGTTTAGTAGGCAGTTAGTTTTGAAATTAAAAAAAAAAGCTAGCAACCCTGCATCACGAGGAAAGAAATAAAATAACCAATAATTACATATATATTTATTTAATGTTTTATATTTAATTGCACACAATAATGTAAACGTGACATTGTGTTATTATAAAAAGTTAAGAGACGTTTTGCGAATGTGACATTTTATGAACGTGACATTAGAAACTTGTATTATGTTTCCACAGCCAGCCTTTCTACGCCATAACTTTATTTTTTACTACGTTATCCATAAGACGTTCAGTTTCTTCTATCTTAGAGTTGTCCTTGAAGTAATCTTCTATTTCTAATAACGTTTTGTCTTTCGTCTCTGGTAATATTTTATAACATATATACGTGAACACAGTTGACGTTACACCATAAAATAAAAATCCTCCTTCTAATCCAACGAATTTGAACAACATCGGAGCTGTTTTTAATAAAGAACTATTAATTATATTATACATCAGTGATGTAATTAACATAGATATGCTTCTATATCGTAAAGACACCAATTCCCCAATTAATGTTGAAGCTAATATGATAACGCCACTACTGATTGCCATGGAGAATATAGTCAATAATGTTATCGACACATAATGATTTTCAGCTACTATAGATAGCTTTATAAGATATAAATGTATTGATAATATAAATAAGAATATAATGGCTACACTTGATGTTGTGAACAATAATAATCGTCTAGTTATTATTTTAGAAAGAGCTGTACCAATATATGCACATAGAATTGTTGCTCCGTCTAAAAACAACATACTAATGTACGCAGTTCTTTCGTTATTTGTCATTTTTTTAATTATATCAATCACGTACATACAACAAACAAATTTACCTGAAAAACAATGCATGGATAATAAAATAAAAGATGTACAAATTGGCTTATAAAACTGTTTAGATTTAACAGTAGCGACTGCTTTAGTGAAATAGTCTTTGAATTCTAGATCTTCTTTAACACTGAGATATTCTTGCTGGGATTTGATCAATTTATCTAACTCTTCTTCTGAGATATCGTCGGTGCCTCTCAGCCATCTATGGTTCGCTCTGCATTCATCAAATTTTCCTTTACTAGCCAACCATGCTGGCGATTCTTTCCAGAAAAATATGTTAACCATACCAACATTAATAACTAAAGCAAATATTCCAATAGTTTTCCAATGACAGAATGTGCCTATAGCATTCGATACCCAAATTCCCCATAAATTAAGTGCTGATTTGAACGCGAGGAATACACCGCGGTATTTCGGCGCGGCGTATTCAGAAATGACAATAATGCCGATGGTACTAGCTGAGCCTTGAAGATTACTAAGAATTATTTCACTTATTAATAATTGTGTAATTGTAGTACAGAAATAGAAAGTCAGTAAGCCTGTATAGATAGCTAATGTTAGAATTATGTATGTTGGCTTTCTTCCAAATGTTGATATAAGGTATGTAAATGTGAAAACCCATGGCACTGCGGCGTAGCCCAGTATGGAAGCTGAAATAAAAAAAAGAGAGTGCGTCAGAATGGCCGGTCACTAAACGTGTATATCATTGAACGTATGCCTAAACATTGCTGCCTTATTGTTTCTCTTTGCTTCCCATTAAGAAAGAATTGCTTCTACCGTAAATTCATAATCACCCAAAAATGTTTTATTTCTTCGAATTTACGATGGAAGCAATTCTCTCTTAATAGGAAGCAAAGAGAAACAATAAGGCAGCAATGTTTAGGCATACGTTCAATGATATACACGTTTAGTGACCGGCCATTCTGACGCACTCAAACTAACTCTATGGGGGTTTCTCGTTGATATTTAATCAGACCTCAAAAAAATTGAATATTATTTAATGCCTGTGAATCAAAAATCCTTTCTACTTGTTTAAAAATAGCTTGCGCTTGTGACCTTGTACGAGCGAATTCTGGTATTCGTGGCATTCGTGGGGATTTTCAAAAACCTTTCTTAGTGGTATATAATATCATGTCATAATAGCTGTTAAATTTTAACTCAATCCGTCCAGTGGTTTGAGCTGTGCGTTGATAAATCAGCCAGTAACGATTTCATTTTGTTTACATTATTATGTTTCTAAAAACAGCCGTCTTTATTTCTACTTGAATGAATTGACAATAAAATTGATTAAATGCGGCGATAACTGCCCCATGCATCAACTCGTGAACGGGTGCTACCAGAGGCGACTGGTCTGCTGAGGCTATCATGATTGCAAAGTAGACAATGAAGGAAGGATTTAGATTAAGTAGTGTTAGACAATAGTGCGATAGATCATTAGCATAAAAAGAGATAGAAGAAGTATAGACGAAGAAAATCGTAACCCTGTTTCAGTTAGTCTGGTGAAGAACTTACACAGCCAAGAAGCCATGTCATCAGTCATTATGAAAGTAGAGTTAGTCTCGTTCCTTATCTGTGGTATTGCCACTGTTGGTGATCCGAAGACGAGACCTGTCGTGAAGTAAGCGGTCCATGGTGCGCTACAGATGAGAATCTGGAAATAGAAGTTGTATTTGTTGTTACGTGTGGCTAAAATACATTTTTAATTTATAAATATAATAAAAAATTTCATTTAACAACAACAACAGAGACAACAAAGCCATAATGCCCAAAGATAGGCGAATACATGCTGTTGAAGAAGAAGAAATAAATTAAATGTATGTAACCCGCAATAAAGTAGTATGCTTCAAACCTTTCGATTAAGGGGAGACTCGTGTCCCAACAGTGGGTTAATGCCGATACATACACATAAAGGAATTATGACTGCAGTTCCTTAATTTTAAGAAAGTAGGCACGTGTCATCGATTTATATATATGTAGTGTATGAGGTGTAGTAAGAAAGAAAGAATTTGTAAAATTCTCTGGTGTCGATAGGGAATTTGTTAATTATGCTTGTACATTATAATGACATGTTACCTGTCTCAAAAGCGGGACCCAAGAGCTGCTTTCTTTATTCCCATCTTTGCTTCTTTCTATGGTTACCGCATCGTATGGTGCTTCCATCTATCCGATTTTAATTCCTATAATTTCTTGTATGTTTTTAAAGCTAGAAATATAATTCATGCGAGTTGAAACTTTGTGTAAGTAGAACTTATCATGTCTTTATGCGAACTTTGGGTGTCTTAATGCCTAGAAAAATCAAAATATTTTAATTACGTTCTTTCCCTATAACCAACATGTGGTGTGACTAGAGATGTGCCGTTGCCGACAACATTGCTCGAGGTTAAAGTTTTGGGAATATTGTCGATTTCGACATTATTTTTGGCAGTTTTAGCAATATTGTCGGTAATGGAACATACTAAGGAATCCTAAATTAAAATGTCTTACAATTATGTTGATATAGATGTAAGCATTATCAAAATGGATAGCGCCCTCATTTGTCTAGTTAGTAATGGCAGATAATGGACGAAAGCGTTAGTGTGGCGGTAGCGGACAAGAATATTTTTTAATTATTTCACTCACTTGTATAGTATTTTCACCTTTCTTTTTCACTTTCTTTATCTCACTGCGGTTATTTTAATGCCTTTTTAAACCTTATCTGTATCAAACTGGTGTCAACAGCTTCTGAAAACTAAAATTAGAGAGACGCCCCCAGGGTATATGAGGCTTATTCTCATTAACGTTTAATTTATTGGTTAAACTGATACATTTGTTAATTCCAACAGTTAAGATTTGTCTTAAGACAGTAGCACTATTTTGTAGCTATTGTATCAATTTTTTTTTAATATCATTGTAGTTTTTGTTCCAACTGTCTCACAATATTCGATATCGACTCGTATGTAGGTGGTGTAAGTTTGCAATGATATTTTATATTTAATGAAAATTTTGATATTTGGCGATGGCACACCTTATTGTGTCTTTGTATATATTTGAACAGATGAGGTTATTTAATCATATTAGTAATACCTAACTTCTTGTATTACAAGCATACAGGATACCCCCCTCCCGCGCTTCTGCGAGACGGTCGAACTAAACTGTCTGTGCGATTTAATATTGCAAATTAAATAATTTTATTAATTTGTTTCGTAAAGTGTGTGGACATTTCGGTGAATTTTGGTGATCTCATCTGAATTTATCATTTTCGCTTTAAATTTCGATCTTATTTAGGTTTTATTTGTAAATAAGTAAATACAGTGATTATTATTCGCAAACTAGTAGGTATACTAAAAAAAAAATATTTTTGTGCTTCTTGACTGCAGCTGCATCAATTGTAAAACAGGTTTGGCCCGTTAAAGGTACGTAATAATTTCATATTTTATTATTCTATTAGTGTTTTTTATTGGTATTAATATTAGTACAACAAAGTCTCTCAGTGTTGTCACTTTATAAATTTACCCCTGAATCGGGGAAAATTTTATTTTGATAGGTAATAGTTTTATTCCTGCTAACTCGTAACATAAATAAAATGTCTAGTAATACCGATGATCCTGGTGGCACGACACCAATTTTTGGCCGTAGTAATTTGACACCGCGATCTCCGCCGGCAACTAATGCTAAGAGAACATTAGGTGATATATCGCCAAGCCATTTATCACCCGATGAAAAGCGATTACAGCGGTCAGCAAGCACAGATAATATAGACAACTTACACAATTTAAGCCTTAGCACCTCAGCTGAAATTGTTGATCCAAATATTGATTATGTAGAATTTGTTCGCGAATCCTCTGAATGTCTGGCAAAAATTAATGAAATAATTATCGGGCAGACCTCGCGAATTGGCGTTGCAAATAAATCGACAATAATGGGCATGACCCAACGAGTTACCTCACTGATATCTATGCTAGCCATAAAGTCAGCCACGGCGGAAAAACACCTCGCTATTTCGGAAAAAAAGCTCGCTCTTGTCGAACGAGATTTATTAGCACTAAAATTAGATGCAAAAAATAACCCCGTTGCGCCTATAACTAAGGCTAGCGAGTCGTACGCCGAAAAACTGAAACTTCGCTTGCCAAAACAAATTAAGCCGGTTCAAACTCGCGAGCCAGTGCCCTGCGTCGTAGCCTATCCAACTGAAGAACGATCGGCGGAATTCACAACATCCGAAGCGACTAAGGAGGCACTTATGAAAGCCATTAAGCCATCCGATGATGGCTTTCAAATTGTAGGGGTCAAGAAAACTGCGAAATCCGGTGTAGTAGTACGCGTTTCCAATGACGCTCAAATTAAAAAGCTGCAGTCAATTGAAAGCATTAAATCGGTTGGACTTAAGCTCGAAAAGCCCAAAGGACGCCGCCCGCGTATTATTATAAAAGATATTCCGGACACAATGGACGACACAAAATTTTTAGCCGCGTTATATAATCAGAATATAAAGGACGAATTAAAAATTACATTTTCGGATTACCTAAAAGACATAAAAATCGTGCGTCGTCGTCCTACTGCCTACGGCAGGAAGTGGATGGGAGTCGAAATCTCCCCGGAAATACGCAAACACCTTATTTCGACAAAAGATAAGATTTTTATAGATTTTGCCACATGTAGATTCGTGGACGATATAGAAGTCGTGCGTTGCTTAAAATGCCAGCAATATGGGCATGTCAGTAAATACTGCTCTGCGAATAACCCCACCTGCGCTCATTGCGCCGAAGCACACGACTCACGGGAATGTCTGAAGAAGTCTGAAGCAGACTTCAAACCTACATGCGCAGCTTGTAGGCGTCAAAAAAAGACTGCTGACCACAAGATCGGGTCAGAGTCTTGTCCCACATACGCAGCTCGGTTAGAGTTCAATATTTTAAATACTACCTATGGATAACGTCGTAATTGCACAACTAAATCTACACAACGACAAAATTGCAACGTCCGAGTTAGATAAGCTCGTTGCGGACTATAAGCTCGACCTTGTTTTAGTTCAAGAGCAGTACCAAAGATCGCAATTAAACAGTAAATTTATACAACTTAATAACAAGTCGCGCGCGGGTATATATGCGCCAAGAGGCGGATTTACTATAACATCAATCAATCACCTAATGTCCACTCACTGTGCGGTAGCTGAAGTAACATCTCCATATTTGAGAGTATTTGTAGTCAGTTGTTATTTTCAATTTTCTGACCCTGTGGATTCGCATTTGTATCACCTACGAAGAGTGTTGCATGCTCTTACCGGTCATAAGGTTATTATAGCGGCAGACGTAAATGCATCATCACCATTATGGCACGGCAAGTTGAGAGCGACCGATGCCGACAGACGCTCTGCTGTTGAAGAGTTCATTGCTGAAATGCATCTTCATATTCACAATACCCCTGAAGCACCACCTACTTTTAGTAGCCCTATGGGCGAGTCTTTTATTGACGTCACACTTTCTAGTGCAGACGTCCGAATACAAAACTGGCGCGTTCTTCCTGAAGCTTCTTGTAGTGATCACCGTCTGATCGTATGTGAATTCTCCCCAGTTGTTGAAAGCTTACATCGGCAACAGTTAATAGGTTTTCAATATAAAACTAAGAATGCCGACTGGGCAAGCTTTGCTTCACTTTTCGCTTCCCGCGCTAAAGATTTTACTCGTAGTGAACTTACAGTCACAGAAAGTGTTGAAATTATGTCTGACACATTCGTGTATTGCGCTGACGTTGCATTAGGCCGAAAACCTATAGTTAATAACAGACGATGCGATTGGTGGAATGATACCCTTGTTAGGTTGCGTAGGAATTTCCGTGCCGCTAGACGTAAGATTTCAAAATTAAAGAGACGTAACATCGAGGGAGAAATTTATCAAACAGCTCTAAGTGACTTGCGTATTGCTAGATCTCATTATCGCGCTGCTGTTGAAAAATCCAAAGGTAATTTATTAAAACGTATTGTAGAAAGATTAAATAGTGAGGGCCCGTGGTCTCCCCTATATAACGAATTTAAAGCAAATAGGCGTATTGATCAGGCATACGTATCCAATATAAAATTTAATAATTCACATACCCTTGGTGTAGAAGAGACCGCTGAGACAATTCTGCATGCGTTAATTCCTGATGATTGTGCCGATAGTGACAGTGACTACCATCGTGAGGTTAGGAGCGCGGCGGATATGTGCCCTTCCACTCCAATATCAAATGTACCGTCGATGGATGAATTTATGTCTATTGTTAAAGCTTTGCCTACAAATAAAGCCTCCGGTGATGATAAGATTTCGAATAGAATGATTAAAGAAGCTTGTAAAGTAGCCGCTGAACCTATCTTAACAATACTTACTCGGTGTATTGTAGAAGGTCATTTCCCTGGCATTTTGCGAAGTGGTGTTATAAAAATAATACCAAAAGGCGGTGATAAACCACCGGACGATCCGAAGTCCTACCGTCCTATTACTCTGCTACCGTCGTTGGGTAAGCTGCTTGAGCGCTTGGTTGTGCCACGGTTGCTGCCCGGTGGCCCGCAATTTCATAAAAATCAGTACGGCTTCACCATTGGCAAGTCTACTGTTGATGCTGCGCTCGCAGTGCGCAAAGTTGTTGAACTCTCGGAGAGCAAGTATGTTGTAGCTATTTTCTTAGATATCTCAGGTGCCTTTGATAATGCTTGGTGGCCAATGTTGTTGCTGAAACTTAAGGTGAGAGGTTGCCCTAGCAATATCTACTCTCTCATTCGATCGTACTTTTTGAATGGTACAACTAAATTAAAACTTGGCCATTATGTTGCTTCAAAGGTGCTCACGCAGGGCTGCCCCCAGGGCTCAGTGTTGGGACCGTATCTCTGGAATATCGGTTTTGATGATTTTTTTAGCCTACCCTTACCGGAAGGGTGCTCGTTAACTGGTTACGCTGACGATGGTCTCTTATTAATCAATGCTAATTCAAGATCTAGCATAGAGAAACTAGCCAACACTAGCCTAGGCCTAATTTCAGATTGGGGTTATCGTAATCGTCTCGATTTTGCGCCACATAAAACATATCAACTCTTGCTTAAGGGAAATTTACAGGTTTCACCGCGATTTCATTTTAATGGAGTATCTGTTGCTAATAGGGGTTCGGTTTGTTACTTAGGTTTGCTTTTGGACAGAAATTTTAATTATATTGAGCACATGAAGCAAGTAGGTGAAAAAGCAAAAAAGAATTTCTATGCCTTAACACGAATTTCTACCTCTACGTGGGGATTAACTTTCAAAACGTTAAAAACTATTTATACCGCCACATACTTAGGTTGTGTTACGTACGGTTCACCTGCGTGGGCAGATAGGGCTACTATAGGTGCAGCACGTCGTAAATTGCTACAAAGCCAGCGCCTTGCTCTGATATTTTTATGTAAGTCGTATAGAACTGTAAGCACCGAGGCACTACCCGTGCTAGCAGGTGTGTTACCGGTAGACTTAGAAGTACAACGCCGCGCTTCAATGTACTATACATCTAAAAATATGGTCCCTGATTTCTTGAAAACGCGTGATCGTGAAAAAATAGTTAGACTGTTCAAACCTATTAATGAAGTATTTGAAACATTGCTGTCTGAATGGCAGGAAAGGTGGGAAACTTCTACCAAAGGACGCCACTTGTATCTGTTCTTTCAATCGGTAAGAGATAGATTAAAGAAAAAGTGGTTAGAAGTAGACCACCCCGTTGCGCAATTTTTAACTGGACATGGCAATTTTAAAGCTAAACTCTTTTCGTTTAAATTAGTGCCGTCGCCCTTATGCGAATGTTCTACTGCTAATTCTGAATTCGATCAAACAGCACACCATGTTCTCTGGGAGTGTGATCTTTGGCAGCGGGAGCGGGATGACATGTTGAATTCATTGCAAGTTGCATCCGGGGTAGTATACTATTCAGATTTGGTAGCAACAAGGGAGAATTACCAAGCGTTCAGACGATTTTGCAATTCATATTATTGGAATCGATGTGTTAGGTAACAACTCAATGTTTTAGGTCCCTAATAGTGTTAGAAACTTAAAATCCGTGGTGCACGGCAGTTGAGCTTCACTTGACTAGCCATCTCTTTAGGCTTTTAATGCCTTATTTGCCATATTGCTGTCTCTCACATTGCTAAGAGGGGAAGTCAAATTCCAAAAGCTTCCTACTCCTTCTAATTTCTTCTGATTAAATTCGTTGTGAGTTCCAAGGCAGCCGTAGTTTTACCCCTGGGACTGCAATGGACTTCATTGTTCATTGC
This sequence comes from Hypsopygia costalis, assembly GCA_937001555.2. Classification (NCBI taxonomy): domain Eukaryota; kingdom Metazoa; phylum Arthropoda; class Insecta; order Lepidoptera; family Pyralidae; genus Hypsopygia; species Hypsopygia costalis. Next base: position 7,833,888 of record OW443355.2, read on the forward strand.
CTTTTTTGGCGGTCGCCGCTGTTAATCCTGGCTACACAGGAGATACAGTGGTGGGAATGTGTGGTGGGCCTTATTTTTTAAGCATACAGGATTTTGAACCTTACGTACTCAGCATACGTTACACTTTTTATCAGTCTCAATAGAGTTATTAGCGCGACATTGGTGCCTTTCTTTTGTTACTAATAATAACAATGTATTCGTGGCCTTCATAACAAGTTTAACTTAAAGTGAGAGGTTGACCTAGCATTATATACTCTCTCATACAATCGTACTTTTTAAGTGGTTTAAACTGTAATGTGACTAGAAAGAAACAGAACAGTATATAGAGTAAAAAAATTGTTAAAAAAAAATATTTTTATTTGTTTGAAATAAGTTGTTAGTAGGCAGTTAGTTTTTGAAATGTAAAAAAAAACTTGCATTTTGGTTATCATAAACATTTTGTTTAGTTTTTTTCTCTGTCTGAACAGTAAAGAGTATATAATATATAGATTATAATAGTGTAACTAGCAATCATGCAATACCATGAAAGAAATAAAATAACTAATAATTACGTATAGATTTATTTTAAGTCTTTTATTTAATAATTGTTAATGTATTAGAAGCTAATTCGCATTGCAAAATTATGTACCTAAACGAGACATTGTGTTATTGTAAAAATTTAAGAGACGTTTTGCGAATGTGACATTTTGTGAACGTGACATTAGAAGCTTCAATTCTTCGTCCGCGCCCGGTCTGCTTACGCCGTAACTTTATTTTTTACTACGTTATCCATAAGACGTTCAGTTTATTCTATCATAGAGTTATCTTTGAAGTATTCTTCTATTTCTAACAACGTTTTGTCTTTCGTCTCTGGTAATATTTTATAATACGTGAACACAGTTGACGTTGCTCCATAAAATAGAAATCCTCCTTTTAATCCAACGAATTTGAACAACATCGGAGCTGTTTTTAATATAGTAGCATTAATTACATTATACATCAGTGACATAATAAATATAGATACCATTCTATAACGTAAAAACACCAATTCCTTAAATAATGCTGTAATTAATAATATATCACCACTATTGATTGCCATGGAGAAAATAGTCAGGAATGTAATAGACACATAATGATTTTTAGCTACAATAGATAACTTTATAAGATACAAATATATTGATAATATAAAAGAGAATAGCCACTATGCTACGCTCGTTGTTGTGAACAATAACAATCGTCTAGTTATTCTTTTAGAAAGAGCTGTACCAATATATGCACATAGAATTGTTGCTCCGTCTAAAAATAACATGTTATTGTACGCAGTTCTTTCGTTGTTTGTCATTTTTTTAATTATATCAATCACATACATACAACAAACAGGTTCACCTGAAAAAGAATACATGAATGTGGCCGTCGAAAATCTTGCCACCGAGGCAAGACAGTGTAGCAAGTCTATCTCCTCCCTCACAATAGAAGTATCTGAAAACAATTTGTTAATAATTCGTTTTTGAAACTTTTGATTAGGGTATTTAGATTCTAGGTTGCTAAATAAATGATATATGAATTGGCATATAAAACTGTTTAGATCTAACAGTAACAACTGCTTTAGTGACATAGTCTTTAAATTTTTAATCTTCATTCACACCATATACTTGTTGGGATTTGACCAACTTATCTAGCTCTTCTTCTGAGATATCGTCAGTGCCTCTCAGCCATCTATGGTTCGCTCTGCATTCATCAAATTTTCCTTTACTAGCCAACCAGGCTAGTGATTCTTTCCAGAAAAAAAAAAAAAAAACATCCATACCAACATTAATAACTAAAACAAATATTACAATATTTTTCCAATCACAGAATGTGCCAATAGTTTTCCAATCACAGAATTTGATACCCAAATTCCTCATAAATAAAGTGCAGATTTGAATTATTAGATTTTGATTTTTTGAGGATTTTTTTTTTTTTTTTTTTTTTATACTACGTCGGGTGGTAGACAAGCATACGGCCCGCCTGATGTGAAGCGGTTACCGTAGCCATATTAACGCTCGCAACATAGAATATCGCTCGCGCGGCGCCACCCCCGCTGCTATCGCAGCATCTCCTTCCTTTCTGGTGACCTCACTCACTCGCAGGAACACAACAGCCCTCAAGGGAACCGTTATTTGGCTGCGGTATTCTGTGAGTTGGAGGTACATTCCCCAGTCGGGAAGCTTACAATTACGCTCCCTACCTCTCTTTTCGCCAGAGCTTCGTTTGTCAGTCAGCAGAGTGCACCGCGTGCATGTGAAGTTGGCTTTGGTTCAAAGATGGTGATGAACCACTTACACTTAGGTCTTTAGTTTTGAAGCTAGAAATGGAATTCATGCGTATTAAACCGTTGCACAGTAGAATTATAATGTTGCAATGCAATCATGCAATAATGTCCAAAAATGCAATTGTCACGAATTTTTGGACATTTTGATATGTGTCTCTAGTGCTATCTTCTCGCTGTAACTTATGATGCAGGTGTCTGAATTGCCTCCTTGAGCTACATATATATCTATCTAATATATAACATTCATCATCATCATCATCATCATCTCAGCCATTGGAAGTCCACTGCTGGACATAGGCCTCCCCTCTAGATCTCCAATAAGACCGGTTGGAAGCGGCTTGCATCCAGCGCGTTATATAACATATAACATTCACAATGTTCGATATTGCACTCTGATCCATGCTATGTGATTTCTAAATATTATTTTGTATATGCTATTAATTTAAATACCTTAACTGTCGTATGCCTTAAATATAACTAAGTACATACTTGCACAGATGAAGTAGTTATGTTATTGTATTGTGAGCCTTAAGTACTCAGTATACGTAACACTATTTATTGATATTGACAGACTATTGTGTGCTGAGTCGAATAAATACGCCTTGAATTCGTCGTTTATGCTTTATTTCGTTTTCAAAGGACAAGTTTCTTAAACCTTCTATTTCACTTCCAAACTGGGAGTGAAATATAAAGATTTGGCCATTTTTTTTTTTTTTTTTATACTACGTTGGGTGGCAGACAAGCATACGGCCCGCCTGATGTGAAGCGGTTACCGTAGCCATATTAACGCTCGCAACATAAAATTACGCTCGCGCGCCGCCACCCCCGCTGCCATCGCAGCATCTCCTTCCTTTCTGGTGACCTCACTCACTCGCAGGAACACAACAGCCCTCAAGGGAACCGTTATTTGGCTGCGGTATTCTGTGAGGTGGAGGCACATTCCCCAGTCGGGTAGCTTACAATTACGCTCCCTACCTCTCTTTTCGCCAGAGCTTCGTTTGTCAGTCAGCAGGGTGCACCGCGTGCAGGTGAAGTTGGTTTTGGTTCAAAGATGTTGATGAACCACTTACACCCCAAAAATGACCTGACCATATGATATGATTCTTCCTGCTGGTCTCCCGTCTTCAGTTTCGGTTTTTCGATACGCGCGGGGTAACCACTGCCGTGTTATCTTGAATCCAATTTGACGTCACCGGTTTAAATATTTTGTTTCGAAGGACTAATGTTTCGTGCTCAATCAAAAAAATACGCATTGAATTCGCATATTTCGTCGACACCGACAATGTTCCAGTCGGTGATCGAATAAAGAAAATATATTTGCTAAAACCGCGCGATTTCGTCTTCGAATGTAACTCGCTGAATTGCCGCTAGATGGCGCGCAAACCAAGTTTAATTATCTAATTTGCTACAATTTCGTGTTCAACGTGTTCGTGGGTATATAAATCGATTTAAATTACTTTAACTTAAAACAGACGTACGTAAAATTTCACGGTAGCGTGGTAGGATGGACGGAAACTATCTAGAATAAAGAAGAAGCATTATATATTTTTAGTTTTTAGGGTTCCGTAGTAAACAAGGAACCCTTATAGTTTTGCCATGTCCGTCTGTCCGTCCGTCCGCGGCCTAGGTCAGCTCAGAGACGCTTGATACTAGAAAGCTGTAGTTTGGCATGTAGACACATATACAGGTAGAATAAAATTTTGCAAGTATATTTTTTTTCGGGGTACCTCCCCTACACGTAAAATGGGGATGATTTTTTTTTCTGCTCCTACCCCGTGGTGTGGGGTATCGTTGGATAGGTCTTTTAAAAACATTGGGAGTGTGGGAAGATCACTTTTCGATATAGTAATCTGTATGGAATTATTTACATTTAACGTGCAAATTTTTGTTAGACGCAAGTGTTCTTCCCCCCTGTATCAACGAAACTGTTATATTTAGAAATGTGAAAAAAATCATGGAAGTAGTCCATATAGTGAATTTAAAAGGAAAACTATCACGGCTAAGTAGACTTTACAAGTTACTGAGTAATAGCTACGACGAACTTATAAAATGTATTGCAAGACGAATAGAATTGTGTAGTACATTACCAGAGGCTAGATGGCGCTCGTACCGAAACACGCCGTTCGCTATTGCAGACGACGACGCAGAGATAAGGTCCAAAAACAATGAAGTTGAAATGGTACATATCGCTCACGATCTAATTATAGATAGTACGAAACCCTTCGTGCGCGAGTCCGACTCGTACTTGGCTGGTTTTTTAAATAACTGTTAGTTAGCAGGTACCTACTTTTTAACACGCTTTTATTAGCTTCACCTGTATGTTTGCTTGTTTGTCAGTTTGTAACCGACTTCTTTTAACTTGATTTTGACCCACTTTGAACGGTCAGTTTTAATTTGAACTTTGTATACTTATCAAGGACCGATGACAATAAGCTTATTTAATTATCCTGGTGAGGATCATCAGGGTTGAATAATTTCCTCACATATCATCGAACTAAAAAGTGGAAAATAAATATAGTTATAAAAACTAAAATACACGCTTTAATGATCTATCGAACTAAAAAACGAATAAATGAAAAGTATGACACAAAGCACCCCACGCTTTTTTCACAATAATACTATTCTTTTTCGTTCATTTATATTTTCTGCCTATATTAAAAATTAGTTTTCGTTTTTTAGTTCAATTGATCATTAAAGCGGGTTTTTTTTAAATATTTTTTAAACTATATTTATTTTATGTACAACTTGTATTGTATTGTTATTATGTTATTGTATATTAGTTTTTCCACCATTGTTTATCGATTTTTCTTCAGTTGAACAATAACGTGTAATCTTGCCGTGAAATTAACTAACAAATAATTTCATGTATATTTATTTATTTGCATTATATTACAAAAATTAAGGAGCTTAATAATTAAAAGTACAATACTGCGAGTATCTTCCAAACAATGTCTGATCCTATTTCTTCATTAGCACGCGAATATACTACGTCATCTGGTGTCATGTTCCCAAAATGTCACCATGTTACATAATGTCAAATTCGCAAAATGTCACGTTTACGATATGTATTGACGTGGCTCAATGCTATATGTGTACGCTCTGCGTTAAAGGATTATAGTAAAACGTGCAACTGATCAGAGATTCATACCAGATGTGACTGACAAAGTACAGTCACATCTGGTATGAACAAGATCATGTAAGAACATTATTTCCAGTTGGGTGTGTCGTGATATTGATATTACATCTGATAATTTGCATTCACTTAGGAGTTCGCCTAACGATAAACTGCTGTGGAAGAATTTATATTGCAACATACGTATTTTTTTTTGAGTTTTATGTACATATATTCATCTCCGCTATCCCGCCTTTGAACAGCGTGGTGGAGTATGCTCTAAACCTGTTCGACCCAAGTGAAACTAGGGATTGCAATGCTTGATCCGCAATCCAGCAATCCAGCTCATATCATCATTAGGTCATTTTAGTCTCCACTACAGGAGCACGATCCTCTCTCGTCCGTCCCAGACAGAAGGAGGATTTGGCCTACACTCCCTACGCTGGCCAGACGGGTTGGGGAGGCCTGATCGATGTTTTATAATGTATTTCCCTTAGTCGCCTTGTACGACATCCACGGGAAGAGACGGAGTGATTCTATTCTAGTCTGCTGGAAACGCGGCTCAAACCAGCTCGATCCAACATAATTTTGTGCCTGCTGGATCCAGCATCTGGCACTGGATCGATGAGGATCCGCAGTTGACTGCAAACATGAAACTAATAGTTTTTTTGCACGAAAATGATATAAAATTTTACGTAGTCGTTTTGTTCAGCAGGTTTTATAGTTACTCCGAACAGAAGCAAATAACGTTTCCATTATGTGGTCTTTTGAGAATATGATATTCAGCGACGGAGGGATTCTGTCGCTCTTGTGTGTGTGACATGTGCTATACCAATGGTGGATTTTCCTCAAGGCCAACTACGCCCGGCCCTAGGGCGGCCAAATGTTAGGGGCGGTCGGACCAGGGTATTACCGAAAGATAATTCTTACAAATTACAGACTGCCATGGCGGTTTTGCGGATAAGAATTATATAAATAGGTATGAAGCTGATAAATAAGAACTAAAATACTATATAATTAGAAATAAAGAGTCAGCTAATAAGAACCAATATAAGGCGGCTACGATACGACATAGGACGGCCAAGACTACAAATCCGCCTCTGTGCTATACACCGCCCCACCTATTTTTTGGCTTGATTTCTACTTCAAACGATTTTCAACCGAGTTTGAGGAAACCAACCAGAAAAAGTGTTTTAATGATTATCATGATAATGGAAAGATTAACAAATATCTTTGTTACTTAAGTTTCTACAGTTGTTAAAAAAATCAATAAGAGCTGGATCCAGCTGGATTTGCTCTGATCCAGCAAAAATACAGCTGGTTTGAAAATGCCGCTGGATTGCAATCCCTAGGTGAGACCCATATCTCGGCAGTGGGGTTAATAAGGGTCTATCTCTATACATTGATTTAATACCTATATTTTTTCTTCAACTACAGTCTTCACTCTATCTTGAAGGATCATCATGAAACTTCTGTGAGAGGGTAATACATTTACAGGGCGACACTTCGATCTTTGTGCTATACATAGTAAGAGTTACATTCGCATTGTTACTGCTTATTTGCTCCTAGCCGTACAAATAACATTTAAAACAATAGGTATTTATTTGTCAACTTCATCATTTCCTACAGTATCAGATATAAGAACAGCGTTTACATCAATATTCGTAAACTGTCTTTTTGGAGCGTCTCTGAAATATTCTTCAATTTCTAGCAAAGTTTTGTCCTTAGTTTCAGGCAAATATTTGTAACATATAGCTGTAAAGATACTCGATAAAACTCCATAGGTAAAAAATGCACCATGTAATCCAAAATATTTAAAAATGTACGGGCTTGACTGTATGACAATACTATATATTAAATGATAAAGTACAGACGATATTAATATCGATACACTTCTATATTTTAAAGAAAATATTTCTCCAAATAAACCAAGACCAATCAAAATAACTCCGCTACTTATCGACAAAGAAAATAATGCCAATAAAGTTATGGAAATGAAATGGTTTTCAGATATTACTGCAAGTTTTATGAGATATAAATAAAATGATAAAATAAATAAAAATATAATAGCTGTGAAGGATGTAGTGAACAATAACATTCTTCTAGGAACATATCTAGTCACAAAGCTTCCTGTATACATCCCTAATATTGAAATACCGTCCAAGGATAACATTCCAACAATGGCCATTTTATCACTGTCAGTAATAGATTTAATGATGTCAATAGAATACATGACACAAACTAACTTTCCTGAACAGTGATACATACAACTAAGTGCTACAGCTAATAAGAAAGGTTTGTAAAATTCACCAGACTTAGCTATCATCATAATGTTCTTAAAGTTATGCTTATGTTCCAAATTTTTCTGTCTGATATATTCCTCTTGTGACTTTATCATTTTTTCCAATTCTTGCTCTGAATCTTCGTCGGTACCTCTTAGCCATCGATGTGCTTTTCTGCTTTCCTCGAATCTTCCCTTACTTGCTAGCCAAGAGGGTGACTCAGAGAAAAATATGACTGGTAACATAAATAGTGAACACACAATGCCAAGAATAGTTATGTGTCTCCAAGGGCAGAAAGCTCCAATGGAATTTGCTATCCATATCCCCCAATAGGCCAAAGCTGCTTTTATTGTGAGAAATACACCTCTATATCTCGGGGCTGCATATTCTGACAAGATGATGACACCAACGCTGGTACATGCTCCTATAGAAGAGGCTTGAAGTATCTCACTGATCACAATATGAGTAGTTGTCTTCATGAAATACAGTAATATGTAGCCAGACATTGTCGCCAGTGATATAACTAATACAGGTATACGCCTTCCATAAACAATAGTTACCCAGGTCAATAAACATGTCCACGGCATTGCAGCATATCCGTATACTGATTCTGAAATGAGTAATATGTTTGAAAATGTAATGGCTTTGCCGGAAGATTTGTGAAAGTTAAATGTTATACAATAACATTTAACTTTCACAAATCTTCCGGTTGGCAAAAATCAAAAATGGGTTAGCAAAAATCGGGTACCTTGAGGTTTTTATTTTTTTACTCGTTTTTTTTTTTAGTGTAAAACTAATAAGTATTGTACCATTTTAGATTCCTGATTAAATGCGCCAACTTTTAATGGCACTTGCCAAGGCATTTTAGTACATTTTTTTTAAAGGAGGGCCTTTCAAAGTCGACAATTTAACAAATTAGTCTCAATTCTAGGAAACTTGGGGCAATTGTGTCATTATTTGTGACTGTCATTCAGATATGTTATTTAGGGTTATGGTTCCAAAGATTAAATGAACAAAAATAATAAAAATTGACTACAATAACCGAAAAATGGTTACAGTTTGACCAATTTTCTAGGTTTTTCTTAAAATGCCCAAAATTTGAAACTGCATGGAATAGATATTTATTTTTATTTTTCTCATGATGGTTACGATCAATCCTGTCACCCCGTTTTGGCTTGACGTTGAGTTCTGGGACACCCTGTATATCAACGCTCAGCCCCCTTACCACCATCTCTTATTGCGACTCAATAACTGAATAGATTGCTGATTCATACCAATGAATAAGCGACTCTTTTCAAATGGAATAGAGTCGCTTATTCATTGGTATGAATAAGCAATCTACTCAATTATTGAATCGCAATAAGAGATGGTGGTAAGGGGGCAGCCCTAACTGCTTGGTCTAGAGCTTCCAAATTTGGCACGTAGGTTCCTTATGATGTCTAGGGGTGCACTAAGAAAAGATTTTTCAAAATTCATCCCCTAAGGGGGTGAAACGGGGGTCCAAAGTTTGTATGGGGAAACAAGATTAGTTGGACTATTTTATCCGAAACTTTACACGAGTACTATTAGATTTCTATATATTACTATTAGATACGATTCTATAGATAAATTAGTAAACACATGTTTCAGGATTTTTCAAAATTCAACCCCTAAAGCGGTAAAACAGGGTGAAAAAGTCTGAAAATCATTATGGGAATTGTTTTTATGGTTTATCGGATCGCTGATTACGAAATCAACAACTATTTTATAATCCAACATAGCCGACATGACTTAAAATCACCCCTGTGGGGGGTACGGTGGGGTTAAAATGTCATAATATATTGATATACCCATATTGATGGGTGTTGATTCTATGGTTTTCTGGGAAGTCAATTACAAAAATGGCATCGATTTGAAAATATCAACCCCTAAAAGGGTAAAATGGGGTCAAAAAGTCTGAAAATCGTCGTGGGTATTGTATGGTTTATCGGGTCGCTGATTACGAAAATAACAACGATTTTAAAATTCAACGTAGCTAACGTGTCCATCATCCTCTATTGAGGTGCGATGAGGTTGAAATGTCTATATATCAATATATGTGTAGTATTTTGGAACCGGTTTTCGGAACGCCAATCCATACTAATATTATAAATGCGATAGAATGTCTGTTACCTCTTCACACTTAAATCTCTGGACCAATTTAGATTAAATTTGGTTGAGAGATACCTGGAGTCCTGGGAAAGGACATACCTAAGATAATTTTTATCCCAGAAATTACCTATTATTGTTATTTATTGTACCCGTAGGGCGGTAACGTGACCATCATCTCCTATTGGGGTGCGATGGCGTTGAAATGTCTAAAATGTGGTGAAAAAGTCTGAAAATCGTCATAGGTATTGTTTTTATGGTATATCGGGTTGCTGATTACGAAAAAAACAACTATTTCAACATAGCCGACGTGACAACTTTGTAGGGGTGCAATGGGGTTGAAATGTTATAATATCAATATGGGTGTTGATTCTATGGTTTTCTGGGACGTTAATTACGACAATGGTATCGATTTGAAAATATAACGTAGTGGACACGAATTACTTAAAAATATTTTTTAAATTTTACCTCTAAGAGGGTGAAACTGAGGTCCAAAGTTTGTATGGGAAAACGAGATTAGTTGAACTATTTTATCCTAAATTTTACACAAGTACTTCTATTGATTAATGAGTAAACATGTGTGTGCCCCGAATGTCACGCGAGCGAAGCCGCGGGCGGAAGCTAGTATGTATATAAAAGCGAAATACCACTCACTGATTAATCACTAAATTTCGGAAACTATAACACTTACAAACTTGACATCTTAACATCCGCTAAGAACGGATTTTACGAAACTCCACCCCTGGGGGGGTAAAATGGGGGTTGGAAGTTTGTATGAAAGTCATAGAAACAAAGAAAGGAAGGAGAATAGGCTGGCAACGGATCGGCGACCCCTTGGTATTCCTGATCTCCATGGGTGGTGGTGATTGCTTTCCATCAGGTGACCCACATGCTCGTTTGCTACCCTCTCATATATAAAAAAAAAAAAATGTTTTTGAAGCAAGAGACTTGAAATTTTAAGTGTTTGCTCTATAGATGGTGTGGAGGTGAACTAATAATGTATCTTTAGAATTCAACCCCTTTTTAGGGTTAAAACGGGGGTTGGAAGTCCTATATTTTTGAAGTAAGAGACTTGAAATTTTTTAGGTATTTCTAGGAAGATACCTTTTTGGGAGTTGAGCTATCAGAAGATGAAGATCAATCTTCCTCAACACATAATGAGAATTCATTAATAATAGATACAGAAAATAACTTACTCAACAAAGCTTCCGAATTCATAGAGATGGTGATCGTAGAGTTCTCATATTTTCTCAACTGTGGTATCATGACCGTCGGGGTTCCATAGCTGATACCCGCTACGAAAAAACCGAACCAAGCCGCGCTGCAGATGTACATCTAAAACATTATTTCCATTATAGACCATCTACATAGTTCCACGTGATACCAGAGGACGTCTAACACTATTGCTTTCAGTTAATGCTATAGCTGTAAATTTTACAGGCTCATTATTTTGTCTACTGCTTTGATTTCTAATAGGCTATTTGTCATTTTTTTTCAATATGTTATGTAAGGACGTCGTAATAATGTAAGTAACAGAAGTACTGCGATAGATAAGAATTTGGAGAAATAGGATAACTTGAAAATCACCGTTTTGTATTTTCTCCGCTCGCTCCATACAAAAGGCCACCACTTTCCAACGTCGCACCTTCCTATTTTGTATGCATTAAATGAAAAAGTACGACAGCTATGTCAAATGTTTCGTTTATGTAGCTAGTGCCGTAACGAAAGTTATAGTATGTTTATCGGTTCTCTTTTAAATTGAGCTTTCCTACCAAAATGTGATCGGCTTTAAAACCACTCATACTACAGTGATAATGGCCAGTTGTATTCTGGACGGAAAGACTACATCAAATCGATCACTGTTTTTTTACAGCGGTCAGAAAATCTGGAAAATATGGGATCTGGGCCTAAAAGTAAATAAATACCGATCTTGATCATAAGACCTACGCTAAATTGTGTATTTTGAAGTGTTCTTTCCATCTAGACTACAACTGGCCATCTTATCCCTTTAGGCCCGAATGCCCCCAAGGGCTCTATATCTGTTATTCAGATCTCAAAAATGTTGTACAGGAAATTTGTACTAGCTTCTTGTTTTTCTATAGTTTATCGTACTTTGTTTCCATCAAGCAGGTTTATGTACATGTTAACTATTATTATCTAAAAAAAGATTCAAAGAACTGATTTCTTTCTACTATTATCACCTGTTTCTTTGGTTAAGTCTTCATATTTTCTTTTATTAAGTATAATTTCTTACCTGTCTGATAAGCGGTACCCAAGAGCTGATTTCTTTTCTGCCATCTTCATTTGTTTCTGTTGTTACTGTTGTTACTTTATCGTATTTTGCCTCCATCTGTGAAAACGCATACTCTTCAATAAAAATCTTGAAAGAGAAACATAGTTTTTGACTATTATTAGCTCGCCATTAAATAAGATTGTACTGTCATATATAGTCACATTCGAGCGGGTGAGGGCTCACTATCGTTTTCAAAACCAAGGCCTACCTTATTTGCATGTACTGCGCTCTGTCTGTTAACAAAGCAGGTTATGCTAAGAGATAGGGGCCAGTATTAGCGAGCGAGATAATATATGTGTCATATAAAATGCCGCAGACAATAATTCTACAATACAACAGGAGTTGCAAGGTCTGAGAAATCCATTTTGGAAAGTAGAAGAGGAGTTCTCAAGCCCTATATTATCGAAGAAATTAAATCTCGTATTTTACCAGCTTGGCCATATGAGCGGGTGGAAAAAATATATAGATATAGCCGTCGTCCAGTCGGACGTCCTATCCATTGATCCAAATATCGACGATGTCACAGATTGGAGGCTGACATATGCTAACTCGAAATTATGGACTAAAGATAAGAGTAGACGCAGGTCATGGACAACTGGAGGGTTCTAATAATGACCAAAATATTATTTGGCTCTGCGCCATAGGAGTATGTTAGCGTATGTTTTTCTGTGCATTAAATGGAACGTTATCGTTCGCTGCATCTCCTTCTTCATTCTCTAGACTTCTTAGTTACCGACTTACAGAACAGCAATAATTCGCTTTGCTATGCAGCTTTTTATTTTTTTTTATACTACGTCGGATGGCGAACAAGCATACGGTCCCACGTGACGTGAAGCTGTTAATTTTCTCGCAGGAGCACAACAACCCTCAAAGGAATTGTTATTTGGCTGCGGTATTCTATGAGTTGGAGGTACATCCCCAGACGGACAGCTTACAAAATACGTTATGCCCTACCTCAGTTTTCGCCAGACCGTCGTTTGTCAGTCAGCAGGGTTCACCACACAGAACACTTGATATTCTTCGGTGCCGCACGACCTCCATATGGTGCACTACAGAACACTAGGTTAGTTTTATTTCAAAGATGTTGATGAACCAGTTACACCCTACCCGTAACTTTGATTTTATACTACGTCGGATGACAGACAAACATATCGCCCGTCTGATGTGAAGCGGTTACCGTAGTCATATTAACGCTTGCAACGTGAAATATCGCTCGCGTGCCGCCACCACGGCTGTCAACGCAGCAACTTCTTCCTTGATAATATCTTTAATCTATCGAGTGGCAACATTAATTAAAATTTAGAAAATTATATGCAGGCTCACCTTGAAGATAGTTTCCGTTTGCGACGTGACTCCTTATTTCAGTTGATATTTCGTGTGTCTTTTAATAATATTAAGAAAATCACCAAAAGACTTACACCATACGACAAGTGTTAGTTGTAATTGCAACTAGTTTTGAACATGCCTGCTTGAATAGTGAATATTTGACTTTCTACCTGTTTGCACAGCCGGACAATTTATAGTAATATTTAAGCAAAATGGTTCTCAGTCGGAATATTTATCCGACTGACGAACAAGGGAGGTAATGTTTTTGGAGTGTATGTATGTATATTTCTTTGGCGTTCTACAGCCTAAACCGCTTGACAGATTTCAACATTTGAGATGTCATTGGATTCGTCTCAGCTGTGAGAGTGACATAGAGTAATTTGAATGAAAATCAAAACAAAGGCGTTAGAATTTTCAGTCGGGGTTTTTGTTTCTGTTAATAATTTCATGTTCTCGTTTAATAACAAGATTATTTTGGTCATGGGCTACAGTACTTACTCCAATTCAACGCAACCAAGACATAATCTATTATGCGCGTTCACCGCTAAGAAAATCCCATTTGGTCTGGTTCCTCAATTCCAGGACACTTCTTTTACCATCATCGCCAAGAGTATTGGGATTCTTGAGGCGAAGTCTACAGCGATGTCTAGTTTCGTTGTCATACGTAAGAGATAACCACGCGTAGAAAAAACTAGGTGTGTCCATGCTGTTACTAATTTTATTGTCATTAATATGGATGACCAAAAAAAATGTCTGGCGGTTTGTCTGGACTTGGTAAGGGCTTTCGACACGGTCTCTGTTATTACTTTCTGAAAAAAACTTGAGTCTTTTTGTATTAGAGGTACACAGTTGTGCCTGTTTAAAAGTTACATGTCTAATCGGTACCAGTCTACAACTATTGGTGATAATTTTAGCACATTTTTACCGGTATCTTACGGCGTACCGCAAGGTAGTTTACTCGGGCCTACCTAATTTTTGAGATATAATAATGAACAGCCAACTAATCTCCTATGCTGATGATACGGTACTTTTATTTGCCAGCCAAACTAGGAAAGAAGTGCATAATTCTGCTCAACACACATTAAACTTTGTCTATAAATGGCTCTCTGATAACTACCTTTAATACTGACAAAACAAAATATATTTCGTTCTCTATTAGGAACCCGCGTGTCTTTGATGACAGTCTGAAATTAGTGGCTCATAGTTGTGAAATGTTTACTAATTGCTATTGTCAGACAACTGAAATAAAAATCTGAAAGTGACCTTAGACTGAAGTTCAAGAGGCATATTGAATTGTTATGTGGAAGGATTCAAAAATTCTGGCTGCCTTTTTATAGGTTAGGTTATAAATAAATTGAAAAAAGTACTAGCTATTGGTTGAAAATGTTGGAAAATAGTTAGGTACTGTTTAATTTATTTATGTTTAGATTTTACTCAACCTCTCACACACATACATTAATTGTCATATTTTACACATATTTTTACACGCTTCTTTCATTTAAGTATTTCTTTATTATTTCTTTAAGTATAATAAAGAAATACTTAAGTAAGTTAAAAAGTAGTTAGTAAGTAGTTAAGTTTAAGTGTATATTAGTTAAAAGTGTAATTTGCATTTGCATTAAAACATATTGAAATGTCATGTTATTATATATGGACGTGCATATTATACATGGTATTATATATGGCCGATATTATGGCCGTGTGGTGTCCGGCAGCCTAGAATAGAATTACTCCGTCTCTTCCCATGGATGTCGTACAAGGCGACTAAGAGAAATACATTATCAAACATCGACCAGGCCTCCCCAACCCGTCTGGCCAGCGTGGGGAACCAGGATTTTATATGTTAGTTGTTAACATCGTTTTTGGTGATTTGATTCAATTTTATTTCCCAATTGATAACGTTTAATCCATCAAAATAAGAAGTGAATACTTCAGAATAGACCCATTTTCGACCTCGAATTTAATCAACTCATATATGCCCTTGTCAGAGTAAAAATATATATATCTCTACCTCCTAGGATATCTCATTTTAGATGAAACTTTTTTATCTTTCATTGTCTCTATTTTACTACTTTTAAAAATGAGAAGGAATGTGAAAGGAAATATTTATTATTAACTGATAGACATTACCGTGGGGTTTGCGGCAGACTAAAATAGAATCACTCCGTCTCTTCCCATGGATGTCGTACAAGGCGACTAAGGGAAATACATTGTAAAACATCGATCAGGCCTCCCCAACCTGTCTGGCCAGCGTGGGGAGGGTAGGCCAAATCCTCCTCTCTGTGACGGACGAGAGAGGGTCGTGCTCCTGTAGTGGAGACTAAAAATAACCTGATGATGATGATAGACATTACACATCGGACCTAGTAGTACTCTGACCCCACACTAGGCTAGGCCTGTGTCATGGGCGTCAATACAGTATGTCTTACAACTATAAACAGTTTTACGGCAACAAGCCCCCTTACCACCAACTTTTATTCCGATTCAATAACTGAATAGAATGCTTATTCATACCAATGAATAAGCGATGATTAAATTGGATAGAGTCGCTTATTCATTGGTATGAATAAGCATTCTATTCAGTAGTAGTATAAAAAGTAAGTAGTTGAGCCGTTTGGGGTAGAGACACTAGGTCCGTGGGGACCATCAGCACATAAACTGTTTCAACAGTTGTCAAAAAGATTGATCGAAGTATCACATGACCAAAGGGCTGGCCAATATCTCGGCCAGAGGATTAGCTTTGCCATTCAACGTGGCAATGCTGCCAGCCTTTTGGGCACTTTTCAAGTGGGTAACGATTTGGCGGGGCTTCATTATTCATTATTTAATCTCAATTTGACTTCTTCCTTTATAATGTACGTTTACTTTTGTGACATAAATTAACAATATTATATATAAGACAAGTTGTTACTGCATATAACCATGAATGTATGAAATGTAAAGTAAAAGAATCTATATATCTAAATATATATTATGCATGATTGTAATATTGTATGCCTGAACACAGGTATGAACTGCTGTGACATAATTTTATTGTATAACATCTGACTTATTACCAGTTCAACAATAAAAATGTTCTTATTCTTATAGTTATTTATTTCTAAGTTATATTTAAGTAGGTATTTTATTTATAAGTTATTTATGTTAAAGATATTAAAATAAATAGTCAACAGTAATACGAAAAAAAAAAGTAAGTAGTAGTATAAAGAAATCCAAAATTCAATCTCGATTCGATCAACTTTCATTCGGTGATCGTTAAATAATTACGAAAATTGGTCTTCAGGAAGGGCTTCCGTCATAACGAATTTAATAGAATTTATTGATAATGTCCTTTACGTCAGTGCTCCGCAAACTTTTTGTGTTTAAAACGAAAGTTTTTTAATGTACACAGTTAAATTTAAAATCAGTTTTTAGTTGTGTACTTACACAACTAAAAACTTATTCTTATTATTCTTCTGTCCGTCTATTTAGCTTTATGAGATAACCTTATTTTTCCGAGGCACACCATCTAAAGGCCACGGTACACCAGTGTGCCGCGACACACACTTTGCGGAACACTGCTTTACGGTACTCAGAAGTCAGAACCATTTGCAGTGCCCTCACGGAGCAGCCCCCTTACCACCATCTCTTATAGATAGATAGATAGAATATGCTTTATTTGCACAATACGAGTACAGAGATTACAACTAAAATATTAACAAAATGTTTATGTGCAACAAGGCGGCCTTATTGCTGAAAGCAATCTTTTCAAGGCAACCTTGAGGTAACGAAACAATGCATGAAGTGGGTAGGGTTCGCAAGAAAGCACATACATATCTTATATAAAACATAGATATAAACATACATACATACATATATATACACATACATACATATATATACACATACACATATATATACACATACACATATATATACACATACACATATATATGTCCATAATACATACCTACATAGTTTAAATATAAATAAATAACAAAGCTAATAATATCAGTATACAAAGATGGAGTCAAAGCGAAAGGAAATAATTATGTACACTCTTTTTGAAAACTTCAATAGATTTTGCGGTTCTGATAGTCACAGGTAAGTTATTCCAGAGCCTTATAGCTTGAATAGTAAAGGATTGATCTAAGAATTTAGAGGAATGAGAAGGAACGCAAAGAGTAAGATTTTCACATGAGCGAAGTGGCAGATTGTGAATGGAAGAGGAAAACTGGAAGGAATCTTTGAGGTAAGAAGGAGCTTTAGGATTAAAAAGAACAGAGAAGAGAAAAGAAAGTATGTGCATGTTTCTGCGCTGACGAATGGGAAGCCATTTAAGTTTTTCGCGATATTCCGATATGCGATCAAATTTACGAAGTCCAAAGATAAACCTAATGCAGAGATTTTGAAGTCGTTCTAATTTGTTCAAGAGATCTACATTAAGGTCTGGATAAGAAATATCA
Organism: Hypsopygia costalis; assembly: GCA_937001555.2. Lineage (NCBI taxonomy): Eukaryota > Metazoa > Arthropoda > Insecta > Lepidoptera > Pyralidae > Hypsopygia > Hypsopygia costalis. The sequence continues at coordinate 7,851,763 of OW443355.2, forward strand.
GCATAATCAAGGATTGGGAGGAGAAGGGACTGTGCAAGAACAATTTTAGTGGCAGTGGGTAAAAAGTTTCTAAGACGTCTCAGTGACGCAGATGCAGCAAAGATCCTCCTGCTAACCTCGGCCACCTGTGACCTCCAAGATAATGTTGAGTCAAAAATAATCCCAAGATTTTTAACAGTTCCACTAAAAGGAATGCAGATACCATCAAACACAACCGATGGGATTTGAGAAACATTAAGTCTTGAAATGAACACCGGACTGCCTATAATAATGGCCTGAGATTTACTCGGATTCACTCTCAGCCCAAATCGCTTGCTCCAGGTTGAGATTAGATCTAAGTCTATGTTAATCTGACTAATGGCCTGAGAAATATTATTGAGTGAGGCTTGAGAATATATTTGTAAATCATCAGCATAAAGGTGGTAGAGTGAAGAAATATTGTGAGTTATTGAACTAATGAAAAGAGAAAATAGTAAAGGAGACAGCACACCACCCTGCGGCACCCCGACATTTGTATCACACCACATGGAATTAGAGTGATCAATCTTGACACGTTGTCGTCGCCCGTACAGGTAATTACGAAACCAATCAATCACTGTTGGAGATATGTTAAGAGAAGACAGAACTCCTAGCATGATGTCAAAATCGACAGTGTTAAAGGCATTGCTGAAGTCAAGTAACGTCAAAACTGTAAGCTGTTGTTTTTCCATGCCACATCGAATGTCGTCAGAAATTTTGACTAACGCACTAGCCGTACTATGACCAGGACGGAATCCGGATTGGTAAGGATTATGGAGATTGTTGGAATTCAGGAAGGAACTCAGTTGCCAGTGAACTAATCTTTCCAGCACTTTAGAAAGAAATGGGAGTATTGAAATAGGGCGATAGTCACTGAAGGAAGAAGGATAAGCTTTTTTGGGTAAAGGAATGATATGCGCTTCTTTCCAGCACTTGGGAGATCGAAGAAAGATGATGTAATGTGTCTGATTTGACTTGCATGTCAAGAGAAGCGTTTGAGGAGAAGTGACGGTTTATTTGATCTAGATCAATATCAGGAGTAATTGTGTTACGAGATTTGCCCACTCCCATAGTTTTAAGGAATTTCCAAACTTTAGCTTGGTCCTCATTCTCAACTGACTGATGAATGTGGCGTCGCTGTGCATCTCTACACACCTTATTGCAATGATTCCTCACTTGATGATATCTATCGCGCTTAGTTGTGTTTGTTGGATCTGCTTTGTAACAGGCTTTTGCTCGGTTCTTTTTTTCACGGAGAAGCCGTATATCCTCCGTCAACCAAGGAGCAGGAAGATGCTTTAGCTTCACCGGACGAATAGGTGCATGAGCGTCGTATAGCTGTAAGAGCAAGGAATTAAAAATCTCAATTTTATCATCAATCGTGTTAGTGTTGTCAATGAGTAACCAATCAATCTCTTTCGCATCATCACGTAATTTATTATGATCCATGCCACTAAAGTTGCGTTGCATAAGGATTTTAGGTTTAGGTTTCGGAGGACGAATTTTGTAGGAAAGGAAAACCAGATCGTGATAGGAGAATGCATCTGCACCGAGCTGACCGTGCTTCGCAACATGGTCCAAAGAAGTAACAATCATAAGGTCAAGAAGAGAGGGTGTACAGTTAGGGAAAAAATGCGTAGCATTTAAAGGAAGTATGTTCATATTTATGGAATTTATTAAATTTTGTAAACGAAGAGCCCGAAAATCATTTTTTAGAAGACATGTATTAAAATCACCCATAACAATCGAGTGGCTATATGCAGAACTAAGGTTTTCAAGTAAACATTCAAAAGAAGAAAAGTAATTAATAGACAAATTCGGGCTATAATACACACCAAGAAGAACTTTGTTTCCGTTGAGATTAATTTCTAAAAAGAGATGTTCGGCGGTGTTTGGAGGAGGAGGTTGCGGTGACCTACTCACGATGGTAAATGGGATATGGCTACGGAGGTAGATTGCTACTCCACCATGGGCAGAAGTGGTCCGATCATTACGGATGAGCTGGTAACCAGGAAGGGAATAGGAGGTTGAAGGTAATGATGGATGCAGGAAGGATTCTGATACCAGGATAGCGTGAATGTTTCTATTACTGCCAAAAGTGAGCAACATGTCGGAATAATGCGCAGGAATACTTTGCGCATTAATGTGCACAACATTAAAATTTTTTGGAACATCTGCGAACGTGCACTCTAAGGACTGTGTGAGAGAATCGCCTGCACTATGAAAACTATCATCATTAATTGAACTATGAGATAACGATATGTAATCACCACTAACGTTTCCATCATTAGTTACTGACATGATAAAACAAAAGTATTAAATAAATATATATTTAGATATATATATATATATATATATTATACAATAAAAATATATATATTAATAGTATAAATAAAAATTGTTATATATAATAATAATAATAACACTAAAAGGTTTACAATTACATTGTTACCCGCCAGCAGCATAAAAAAGAAATTACACAATTTTTAAATTAAAAACTAAATCAATAAAAGTTAATACATCCACTTATTTACACATAATTGACTATGTACTACCGCTTGTGATCGAATCAGCAAAATGAAATAAATAATTATTAGTCAAATTACCAAATCAAAACACAAATTCCAAAATTATCATCAAAGTGATGTGTGGTTGCCAACAACTAATAAAGAACGAAATGACACATTGACAATAACAGCCTACTGAACTGAGAACCCACTCAATATCAATTGTCAGTCAAGAAGAAGAATAAAATGAAAAATCAAAAAGAAAACAAACAATCAAGAATTTGTACTTTACCTACAAATCTACATTAAACTTCATAGTGAAAATAATTGTTAAACTTGTGGACTATACAAGTGAAAATATATGCCGATTTAGTGAAAACAAATAATACTATGTCGTGTACTACAACAAATAATAACGAAACACTGTCGCGACTACTTCTTGCTGTTCATACCTGCTCGTTTTCGAGTTTGCATGTTTAAATGCTGCTCTTATTGCGATTCAATAACTGAATATATTGCTTATTTATTCATACCAATGAATAAGCGACTCTACTCCATTTGAAATAGAGTCGCTTATTCATTGGTATGGATAAGCAATAAGCCACTGAATAGAATACTTATTCATACGAATGAATGACTTTTGACGAGCTCGGTGGTCGAATGGTTAGCAATGGCCACTTGGACTCCGAGGATGCGGGTTGGATCCCCGCACAAGACAAACATTTGTGTGCATGAACATTGTCTGTTAGTCTTGGTCTGGGCGTTTTCTATGTATTATATGTATTTATTCACAAAAATAAAATCTCTATTGAATTTGAAATAGATTCGCTTATTCATTGGTATGAATAAGCAATCTATTCAGTTATTGAATCGCAATAAGAGATGGTGGTAAGGGGGCAGAAGTAATCCGCGGCGCATTTAAAGTTAAAGATAATAATAGAATTTCTTAATTACAATAATAAGGTGATACAGATGTCAGATTTAAAAACTGAGTTTCACTTAATCTGCCCGGTTTGGGGCGTGTGAACTAACATAATTATCATAATAATTTCAACAACAAAAAAAAAAAATACCGACTCCATACACAATTTTACATTTATGTAGATCAAGTTGATGATGATGATGATGAAAAAAATATGGGATCAATCTGGAAGAATACTCTCTCTCGAGTTCCTCTTGTAATAACACAAGGAAACTGAAGTGCCGTTTCCGTATATGAATTTATGATCCATGATGGTGTTTCCGTTGTCAGGATGTTTTCAAATCAATTTTTATATTCAAAAATTAAACCTAGGATTGTTGTTAAACCATATTTTGTAATAACATGACCTAAGACTTTATTTGTCAACGTCCTTATCTATCTCAGTATTACCTAAAAGAATTTGAGTTACATCTCTGTTTGAAATATTTGTCTCAGAAGTGTCCTTGAAATACTCTTCTATTTCCACCAAAGACTTATCTTTCGTTTCTGGCAAATATTTATAACAAATAGCAGTAAAGATAGTGAACAACACTCCGTAAGTACAAAATGCACCATGTAAACCAAAATTGCTAAAAATGTATGGAGTTGGCTGTAGAATTAAGCTATAAACTAAACTATAAGTTACAGCTATCGTTAACATTGATACGCTTCTGTATTTTAATGAGACTAATTCTCCAATTAAAGTAGTAGCCATCAAAATAATGCCACAACTTATAAATATAGTAAATAGTGACAGTAAAGTTATAGATACGAAATTATTTTCTGTTATTATCAACAGTTTTATAAGATACAAGTATAACGATAAAGTAAACAAAAATATGATTGAAGCAGATGATGTAGCAAACAGAATAGTTCTTCTAGAAACATATCCGGATATAGCACTTCCTGTATACATTCCTAATACGGTAATACCATCTAGTATTAACATTCCTGTGTAAGCCATTTTCTCGCTATCGGTAATCTTCTTGATAATATCAATGGAATACATGACACAGACTACTTTTCCTGAACAGTGGTACATGAAACATAATACGGCACCCAATAGAACGGGTTTGTAAAATGCTCTGGACTTAACCATGGTCACAATTTCTTTAAGACTAGTCCGGGATCTAGAGCTTTTCTCACTGAGATAATCCTCTTGAGATTTTATTAGTTTTTCCAATTCATGTTCTGAATTTTCGCTTGTACCTCTTAACCACCGATGTGCTTTTCTACACTCTTCAAATTTTCCTTTACTTGCCAACCACGATGGTGACTCAGGAAAAAATATAATTGGTAATACAAACAAAGAACATACAATTCCAAGTATAGGTATTGTCCTCCATGGTAAGAATGCCCCCATAGCATTTGATATCCATAGTCCCCAGAAACACATAGCTGTTTTCATGGTGACCATCACTCCTCTATATTTGGGATCTGCGTATTCACAAATGAGAACAATGAATACGCAATTATTGGCCGCAAAGCAACAAGATTGCAGAATTTCGCTGATTAAAATATGTATAAAAGACTTGCTGCAATAGAGCAATATATGCGCAGATATCATTGTGATGGATACAAAGATTAAGGGTATTCGTCTTCCTGCCACAATCGTTAGATAGGTGAAGAAGAAAATCCATGGTATTGTAGCGTAGCCGTATACCGATTCTGAAATTAGATATATTGGTATATTAATATTTTAGGAATACGCATGGATCTAAGACAAATCAAATGATATTCTTTTAAAAGCACGCCGGGTGTCTAACAGGTATCGAATTCCATCTATTGTATAGCAGTTATCGTGATCTATAGAGGTTTATAATATGAATAAGAACAAATTGTGGTGACGGAGCTCTATCCGTCTACAGCGTTACCGTAGTCTATAGAGGCTTAAGATACAAAACGTAGTGCTTGAGCGCTCGTGCTATTCCCGTCATATTAGTTTCAGAACCCAGATCTGGTTGTGTGAAATCGATGTCCAATAAGTATTGTCTAGCTAGCTTATGATAAACAGTGGCTAGCGCACATAGACGCTTGTAATGTCAGAGACATGTTTGGCATATTGCCACCTCCGCAGCAGCTCTTTCAGCTTCGGTGACTTCTTGCAAACATAAAAAACAATGCGGTATTATTATTAGGTTGTGTTATATTTTTTCATAAATTGTGGGACCGTTTTCGGATTCCTCCAGATCAAACTACAAATCTCGCTTGGTTTGGTCTCTCTCTCGCCTGGATATTGAGACTTGCATTGACAAGATTTTACTTTATTCGTATCACAAGACACGCATTAAAACAAGGGTGCAATACATTTAGTACTGACATTGTAACATTGATCTTACTTATATACTCGTATAATGTAAACATTAACAAATTGTGGTGGAAACTAACCGATAATACAAGATGCGTAAATATGAATATATATTTGAGTAATACAACCTGTGATAACTGTTGTAATGGCGTGTGTGTCGCAGTGGAACAAAATGGATGCAGTTCAGTCGTTTTCAGCTGTCACCCAGAAAATAATGCCCGTGACTAAAGAATGTGCTAGAGGGGAAAAAATAACTAAAATGACTTACTCAGCAAAGCTTCCATATCTTCTGAGACAGTAATTGTAGAATTTTCGTATTTTCTTAATTGGGGTAACATAACTGTAGGGATACCGTAAGTAATGCCCGCGGTGAAATAACTGATCCAGGTCATGCAGGAGATGGCGATCTACAACATTTGTGTTTATAAGTCAAGATGAAGAATTAAATTAATCGCGTCGGGCCTAGAATCTTGCTTGAGCCACTACAGATACGCAGAGATTTTGGTAGTTTGGGTGTTCTGTTCTGTATCTATCATGGGAAATGTTCTGAACAGCTCTGTAATCTGGCGCCTTCTTTTCCATTTTTTCTTAGAGCCACCCGTGCTGGTGTTAATTCCATCATCATAGGATAATTGCCTGCCCGCACCAAAAAGCTCGGCAACTCATTTCTCCGCCGAACTATCATTATCATCATCATCATCAGGTTATTTTAGTCTCCACTACAGGAGCACGACCCTATCTCGTCCGTCATAAACAGGAGGATTTGGCCTACACACCCCACGCAGGCCAGACGGGTTGGGGAGGCCTGATCGATGTTTTCAAATGTATTTCCCTTAGTCGCCTTGTACGATATCCATGGGAAGAGGCGGAGTGATTCTATTCTAGTCTGCCGGAAATCACACGGCCGAACTATAATTTCGTAGAATTCTCGGTACACGTATTTCCATGTTTGTATAATCAACTAGCTGCCCGCCCCGGCTTCGCACGGGTAAAATGTAGTGTTTTATTTTCCTCGCAATTTTTTAAACTTTTCTCTGCGTAAGAACCATCCTTCATACTTCAAGGAATATTCTAAAAAAAGAATTAGCGAAATCGGTTCAGATGTTCTCGAGATTTGCGCTTAGCAACACTTTCAGCGATTCATTTTTATATTATAGATGGTAATTTAGACGAAGCGTGAAGAACTACATAATTAGGTCGTCAAGGAGTGGACATATGGTCTAACCTTTAGTCGTCACCTGTACTTTCCATCAGGCAAGGTGAAAACATATAAAAGACAACCGTTGCTGATTGATCTATAAACACACAGCTCAAACGGCTGGACGGTTCGGGTTGAAATTTGGCATACAGGTATCTATTATCACGTGGGCGTTTAGGGTTGCCATCTCTAAAATCTGGCAATCAGGACAAGAAAAAATTACTTAGTGTTGACACATATTTAGCAAACAAAAGTTATCACTCGCATAGGGCGGTGGCCAAGGCAAATTTGGATATACAGATGATGAGAAGAAATGGACTTTGGAGAAAAATATTTTATGTCTACTAGCATTATCAGTTTTTGATATATAAGAGTTTTAACCTGTACAAAAGCTAAATTTGAAGCAATCAGTATATTACCAATTGCTATTCATACCTGTCTTAATAATGGTTTGCGAGATGTATCATTATCTTCTATGTTGATACGGTCTTCAATAACTTCATATTTTTCTTTATTATTTGCAGCCATGCTATTATTACGTTGAATTATATAAATTTCAACAACTGTTATAATGAAAGGTGTTACTGGTACTGGTATTGAATAATCAAAAGAAAATTAATGCTTCCACGAGTTAAAACGAAAGCTGTACAATTATTTATCTAGTTCAGTGGTTCTTAACCTTTTCTTGATGGCGGATCATCTACATTTATAGTGTCCCGGAACATACTCGACTACCAGGTCTCTGGCGATCATATTAAAATATGTGGTGTTTTAAAAAGCGCGAAAAGATGTTTTCACCGTTACTGTTTTAACTGCTTTTCGTTAGGTGAGCCGTATGCATGTTTGTCATTTTAGTAAAAATACAATAAAAAAAATTGGTTGCCTGTAAAGTCGGTATACGGGCGAAAGTTTTACGTGACAACGACTTTGAGTGGTAAAATGTTTTCGAGTGGAAGGGAAGAGCGAGAGAGACAGACATAAAAAGTGAAAGGCATGCCTTTCACTTTTTATGTCTGTCTCTCTCGCTCTTAGAAGGGACGCGTGCCTTTCACTCGCTCTCATTGTAAGCGCATAACGTGAGCCAGTTTCTTGAAGTGTCACCCGGCTAACCAATTTATAAGACGTTGTCACGTCAAAATTGGACGACTTCTTGGTTCAATTTTTTTTTATTTTTTTATTTAACTAGATGCCTCATAGTGTTTGATTTGACAAAACAATTTCTCTCTGCGGTTTATAGACATGGGGTGATACTAGGGTTCCCAACCCTCCCGTATTGTCCGGGAGACTCCGGTAATAATGGTTAATCTCCCGACCTCCCGGAGAACAATAAATTCTCCGGCTTTTCTAAAAAAGTGGTACAACTTTAAAGATCCGGAATACCAAACAATGAAAATTTTATCCCGAATCAGGGATTGTTAGATATTGACTTTAGTGGCCAACTTTACGACGAGGTTGGACTTTTGTATCGTTGAAGAAAATCGAGTGGATGCTGGGTTTTTTTTTATACTACGTCGGCTGGCAGACAAGCATACGGCCCGCCTGATGTGAAGCGTAACCGCTTCACATCATATGTAGGCCATATGAATGCTCGCAACATAAAATATCACTCGCGTGTCGCCACCCCCAACTGAGTTGGTTGACTTCTTTACTAAATCGAAAAATAGAACGTCCCCCCCCCCCATAAAAGTTTTTTTTATACTACTTTTTTATAGTTTCCCGGGTTGGTCCGTTCAAGAGTTGGCAACCCTAGGTGGTGACACTGCGCTGATTTGTTTTCACAAAATGTATTGGCGACCACCGCGAGTGTATGTGAACTTAGCATATTAATTTCTGGCATCTCACTATTTGATGAGAGTTTTAATAGCATCTCGAATAATTCTATAATTCCTTATGTTAGTTGAGACCAACTTCTTAGCTTCCATGGATTCACCGTGCATGCCGAGTCCATCGTGTGGCAGAGAGAGAAACTCCAAGCAGATCCCGAGACTTGTGACACGGGTGTAGGTTTAAGGGACAATAATAAAGACTAAAATACGTTTTTTTTTTTTAAATGAGATGCTAAATTCGGGTTGTGCTCAGAGGAGTTCTTTGAGATGCCTACAGACTCGCCCTAGGCAAAAAATTCTTCCTCACACATTGGAACCTAATTGGGCACGTATTGTAATGATTCAGATGAGTTTTCTGCCTCGAACTCTTAATTTGAGGAATTCTTCCTACCAAGGTTTTCCCTGGAGACTACAGTATGGGGTTCTTCAAGAAAGGAGTAAAGGGGGGTAGGTGGGAGTGAGTGATGCCTCTTGTCCATGGGCTGCGACTTACCATTAGGCAAGTGTGTTTGTTTGTCTACCTAGCCGTATACTAAAATCATACAATAACAAAGAGGATTATTTTGAAGTCACTAAACTAGAGAAACGTAAGCAGTACTTAGAACTTTATTTAAACTAACCCTTTATACTAAACTGTCACGGTTAAGGCGGCAATGCTATGGAATTCACTTCCCACCTATGTGAGAATGGCAACTTCTGTGGACTCCTTTCAAGCTCGTATTGACAAGTTCTTGTACGTGTGACATTGAGCCTATGATATATATGTGTATGTATATATATGTTTGTTTATGTATGTATGTTGTATAGTATGTATTTGTGTATGTATATATGTGTGTATATATTACTATATTTAAAGGCATTTTTAGACCGAGTACTCATTATTGTTGTTTGATTTATCTATATTTACTTGCTGTATTTATTGCAACTTCTTCCTTTTTTTTATTGTTTTCTCGTATGTATTCTTTATATCTGAAGGCCCTCGCCAGTCTACAGTTTATATCCAACACTCGAAGGTTGGCCGGTAGAGATCTCTTATAGAGATAAGCCCGACTTTGTACGTCTGTATTTTATGTGTTTTGTATGTAAATATACTTATGCTTATTATGTACAAATGAGTAACTCATTACTAATTCCATTCAGTAGATAAACTAATTGTACTGTTTTTAATCAGTACTTATTCGCCTATTGTCACACGCATTGTTGTTTTGCTGTGTAAGAACTGGCCCTGAAATTATTTAGAAGCGTAATGCTGTACTGAAATTATTTGGCAGCGTAATTTATTGTTTGTAATTTGTTTCTATACTTTTTTTTTTCATTTTATTAATCACTCTCGTGGACAAATTCATAAGAACCATCAAATAGGTACACTTGATATGGAGTGTATGACTTTTTTTTTATAGTACGTCGGGTGGCAGACAAGCATACGGCCCGCATGTGAAGCGGTTACCGTAGCCATATTAACGCCTGCAATATAAAATATTGCTCGCGCGCCGCCAACCCCGCTGCCAACGTAGCATATCCTTCCTTTCTTTCTGGTGACCTCACTCACTCGCAGGAACACAACAGCCCTCAAGGGAATTGTTATTTGGCTGCGGTATTCTGTGAGGTGGAGGTACATTCCCCAGACGGGTAGCTTATAATCACGCTCCCTACCTCTCTTTTTGCCAGAGCTTCGTTTGTCAGTCAGCAGGGTGCACCACGTGCAGGTGAAGTTGGCTTTGGTTCAAAGATGTTGATGAACTACTTACACCCCAAGACTGATGCTTGAGCTAGCTATAACGCTGTGTTACAGCTTCTCACCTGAGGACAGACAGTTGTAGACTAATGTTACACTGTTACAAATTATTTTTACCACTGGAATTAATTTAATTGTTTGGACGAAACTGATAAAGCGCCGTGAAGCACTCAACCTAATAAAGTTTTAGTGGCGACAGGTTCCTATTGCCACACCGCACTTCGCGGCTCAACGATAAATGCCAATCGGGGGCGCCATAACGACAGTAGGAGTTACGTTAGTATACGACAGTTCGTAAGCTAGATCAGACAAGTGGTCAAAATCCATAAAATTTACTATATGTGGAGTCTGGGCACGTAGACCCAGAGGTTGAATAGCACGCGCATGCTCTACCAAATATCGGTCGGGTAAATTACGCCCACGAATGAAAAAGTTTACGTAACTTACGTCAACGTCAGTGTAAACCATCAAATGAAAAAGTTTACGTAACTTACGTCAACGTCAGTATGAATCATCAAATGAAAAAGTTTACGTAACTTACGTCAACGTCAGTGTGAACCGTCAAATGAAAAAGTTTACGTAACTTACGTCAACGTCAGTATGAATCATCAAATGAAAAAGTTTACGTAACTTACGTCAACGTCAGTGTGAACCGTCAAATGAAAAAGTTTACGTAACTTACGTCAACGTCAGTGTGAACCATCAAATGAAAAAGTTTACGTAACTTACGTCAACGTCAGTGTGAACCGTCAAATGAAAAAGTTTACGTAACTTACGTCAACGTCAGTGTGAACCATCAAATGAAAAAGTTTACGTAACTTACGTCAACGTCAGTGTGAACCGTCAAATGAAAAAGTTTACGTAACTTACGTCAACGTCAGTGTGAACCATCAAATGAAAAAGTTTACGTAATTTACGTCAACGTCAGTGTGAACCATCAAATGAAAAAGTTTACGTAACTGACGTCAACGTCAGTGTGAACCATCAAATGAAAACGTTTACGTAACTTACGTCAACGTCAGTGTGAACCGTCAAATCAAAAAGTTTACGTAACTTACGTCAACATCAGTGTGAACCATCAAATGAAAAAGTTTACGTAACTTACGTCAACGTCAGTGTGAACCATCAAATGAAAAAGTTTACGTAACTGACGTCAACGTCAGTGTGAACCATCAAATGAAAAAGTTTACGTAACTTACGTCAACGTCAGTGTGAACCATAAAATGAAAAAGTTTACGTAACTTACGTCAACGTCAGTATGAATCATCAAATGAAAAAGTTTACGTAACTTACGTCAACGTCAGTGTGAACCGTCAAATGAAAAAGTTTACGTAACTTACGTCAACGTCAGTGTGAACCATCAAATGAAAAAGTTTACGTAACTTACGTCAACGTCAGTGTGAACCATCAAATGAAAAAGTTTACGTAACTTACGTCAACGTCAGTGTGAACCGTCAAATGAAAAAGTTTACGTAACTTACGTCAACGTCAGTGTGAACCATCAAATGAAAAAGTTTACGTAACTTACGTCAACGTCAGTGTGAACCATCAAATGAAAAAGTTTACGTAACTGACGTCAACGTCAGTGTGAACCATCAAATGAAAAAGTTTACGTAACTTACGTCAACGTCAGTGTGAACCATCAAATGAAAAGGTTTACGTAACTTACGTCAACGTCAGTGTGAACCATCAAATGAAAAAGTTTACGTAAGTGACGTCAACGTCAGTGTGAACCATCAAATGAAAAAGTTTACGTAACTTACGTCAACGTCAGTGTGAACCATCAAGTACGTATACTTGATATGGAGTGTGTGAGATACTGGTGCCTGAGCTAGCTATAACCCTGTGTTACAGGTCACCAGGTTCTCACCCGCGGACAGACAGTTGACGACTAATATTTTCGTTAGAAATTGTTTTTACCACTGGATTTATTTGAGTTAATTACGATATTATATATGACATTATGATTACGATATTTTGACATTTATTTTGACATTATAATGACATCGCCATTGTCACTATGATTTTTTGAAATTTAGAATAAAAATGTAACTATTTCTCCTGATTTTGCATGCCAATTTTTGGTGCGGCACGCTTGTACTTTTGTTATTTACCGTGTTTTCTAGCAGCAAATAAATTATTTGTACTGTTAGGATAATATTGGTAGAACCAGTAGAACAATAACAAACTATTCATAATAAATGCACATCTCTAATTTGTATGTAGCATCGAACATTTAAGAAAGTTAAAGTCCTTCTCCCCCCGGATACCGCAGTGAGTGGTCGTGTGTGCGGGACCTCGTCGACTTATTAAATTATAAATAATAAAATTGTGTGAAAAAAAATTTTTGTGATTTGTGGACTCGAACCTGGTCGCTGTGGGTGAGAGGTGAGTGTCGAGCCAGTCGACCAGCGGAACGATAGTTCGCCGCGACGAAATTAACCATCGTATTCGTTCTTCCGTGACAAGTTATCGTTCAATCGTCTACGGGTCTACACAGCTACGAGCTACGTGCTACGCACCTATTAGGCTACGCAACGCAACGTGTGCTACGACGCTCTCCATTGCTGCCGCGGTAATACAGGGTTTATCGCTCAACTGACACATAACTTGTTACGAAATGCCTAACTTGACGCGCTCCCCGCCACTTAACAAATCGATAAGTGCGTCAGACTCCGACATTGCCAAAGCAAGTAAACCCTTACTTGAAGACATTAATGCTCAGAGGGATAGCAAGCGGCGGCGTTTGTCGGATACAGCACAAGATGACCCAAATGACATTCGAACGATTATTCGAGAGGAACTTCGCGACATGCTGCGTTCACTCCAAAATCAGCAAAATTCACGCTTAGACAATTTAGAGAAACATATTTCAGAAATAAAAGCACAAGAATGCGAAATTAAGAAAATAAATCCTACGCTGTTAGACATCAAGAACACAAACACTAGCATAGAAAGTACCATATCGTTTCTTGCTTCACAAAACGAAGAGCTTAAAAAGAAGATAGAATTGCTGGAAATCCAAAATAAGAAGGACAAGGAACAAATAACCATTTTAGAGCAAAGACTGGAAGATACTCAGCGTGAGGAACGTAAGACAAACTTCGAAATAAAGAATGTACCTAAATTAATAGATGAAACGAAAGAAACTATGATAAAAATAGTGACGAGTCTATCGAAAACTGTAGGATGCAAACTTGATGAAGAACATATCAAAGACATCTACAGATTAAAAGGAAAGATGGGCTCAAATGGTAACACCCCGATCGTAGTCGAGACCTCATCTACTATCATGAAGACAGAACTTTTGACTATGTGCAAGGCTTTTAATAGGAAAAACAAACAGAAGCTATGTGCGAAACGTCTCGGATTTAAAAGCAATGAAGATACCCCTATCTTCATATCGGAGCAGCTAACGATCAAAGGTGCCAGGTTATTCTTTTTGGCGCGGGAACTCGCTAAAACAAAAACATTTAAGTATTGCTGGACGGCATTCGGCCGTGTGTACCTACGAGAGAACGACACATCTCCCGTCATTACAGTGAAAAACGAAGCCCAAATAAATATTTTGATGCAAAGGGCATGACTAGTGGCTGCACCCTGTGCAGGTATATATTACATAGGCAATAATGAGTGCTTCTTGTTACATTACAGTTGTTATTTCTTTTCATTAATAATTTTATGTAAGCTATATTTCATATTCGACTCGCTCAATAATATAGGCCAAATACACGCACATACACAAACACTTATACAATATCCCAAAGCTTTAAACACTTACACAACTCATCTCTTCATCCAATACATTATGGCATACTTACCCAAACAAATTAAACAAAAACTCAAAATAACAATAACCTTCATTGTACATTATCAAATCAGACAAGACGTTGGTAGTCGTATTCAGCATTTTTTACGAAGGTAATGATAGATAATTCACTTAATAATTTAGAAGTAATAGACGAAATTCAAATTGCAGAATCTAGAACAGACTCTATTCATAACTTCTCGAAAACTTTGCAGTACGTCAAAAACAAGGACTTTACAATAGTCGCCCAAAATATTCGTAGCATATATAAAAATTTTGACAGCTTGCTAGTTTCCCTATCAAATTTTAACTTTGAAGTTGATCTACTGGTATTAAGCGAATGTAGGCTTGATGTCAACAAACCAATACCCCAACTGAATAACTATACATCGTTTTCTACCTCAAATCATATCAACCAATGCGATGGAGTAGCCATTTATGTAAAAAACTTATATAAAAGTAGTGTCACAGAAGTTACACTGGTAGGCGCATCATGTATTCAGGTGAAAGTACAGGACTACACAATTCTCTGTATTTATCGCTCTCCCTCTAATATGAATGCTGAAAAATTTATTACCTCCTTATGTGCTTATTTGGACAGTATAAAAGCACACCAAAATATAGTTATTACTGGTGACATTAACATAAACATCACTGAAAAAAGTATTGAACATTCGTACGAGCGAGCAAACAGACTATCATATCTCAACATGCTTGCAATTCATGGCCTCCTGCCAGGCCACGTATTGCCTACAAGGGAGCTCAGTTGCTTGGACCATTTTATGCTGAAAATGAATAGCAATGTAGACTCAGCATCTATAGTAGTCTTTGATAGCACTGTAACTGATCATCATATGATATTCCTAAAACTGACTAATTCAACAAAATGAATCGAAAGGGAACCAAAGTATAAGACAATCATAAATTATGAAAAAGCACTACAAAGTCTAAAAGAAAGAAATCTAGGAAACCTTACAACATTCGACAATCCTACAGAACTAACCAATACTCTTATAACTACAATACAACAATGTTTAACAGATAATACCACAATAAAACGTATTTCCTCCAAGGAACATATGATCAAACCCTGGATTACACCAGATACCGTAACTTTTGTAATAAAATAATTAGTAAATTAAAAATCAAATATAATAAGGAACTCTTAGCTAAAAACAGTAAAACTCCAAGAACTCTATGGCGAACTATAAATGACATTACAAGCCGAAACTCAGTAAAAACAAATAGTCTAGAGTTATTGGATTTACAAGAAACTCCAAACTTGTCAGTTGACCATGTTAATAAGTATTTTGCCAATATTGGCGAGACCTTAGCTCTGAATGCGTTGGCGAATTCCTCCTCAGAGACGAATAAAGTTGCTGGTAGGTCGCGGACATCTCCAGTCGCGTCCTTTGCTCTTTTAAGAACTGATTCTCTTGAGATATACGAAACTCTAATGAGTTTAAAATCCGACAGCGCTCCGGGCTGGGATAATATACCGACGCGGTTTCTAAAAATGGCTAATGAAATTGTAGTTCCCATAATAATGCATCTCGCAAACCTATGTTTTGAGCATGGAATTTTCCCACCCGCTCTTAAAAAAGCAATAATTACGCCTGTGTATAAGAGTGGAGATAGAATCAACGTGTCGAACTATAGGCCAATTGCAGTTTTAACTGCAATATCAAAAATACTAGAGAGACTCATAAATAAACGCCTAATAAACTATTTAAACAAAATTGATTTTCTGTCTAAATCACAGTACGGGTTCCGTCAAACTCTTTCTACCGAAGATGCCGTTACAGCGATTACCTCACATATAGTGCAGAATGTTGACAAAGGAAAGAAATGTATTGCAGTGTTTTTAGACCTAAAAAAAGCGTTCGATACCGTCTCTGTACCCATTCTTTTACATAAACTGCAGAATATCGGCATAAGAGGAGTTGCTCTGGAGATGTTTGCAGATTACCTCACTGAGCGCAAACAACGCGTTAAAATAGGCCAACATGTCAGTAACGAATGTGGCGTGACGTATGGAGTCCCGCAAGGGAGTGTCCTTGGTCCAACCTTGTTTTTAATCTACATCAACGGTCTCTGTAGTATGAATATCAATTCGGGACAAGTGTTTTCCTATGCCGACGATACTGCCGTCGTTTTCACTGGCAATACGTGGGGTTCTGTACATCACGCTACTGAGGTGGGCCTTGCGGAGATAGCTCGTTGGTTACAATCAAACCTTCTTACACTAAATACTGATAAAACAAATTACATTGCTTTCACAAAATATAATTCATCACAGCCTAATACTAACTATACAATTCAAATTCATAATTGTCACTACCAAGACCTGGCCTGTTCCTGCAGTGCCGTTACCAAAGTAAATTATACCAAATACTTGGGAATCATAGTTGACCAGCGACTGTCTTGGCATGGTCATCTTGAAATAATGATGGGAAGAATTAGAAAACTCATGTGGGTGTTTGGGAAAATGAGACATGTTGCAGACAAGAAGTTACTCAAACTGTTGTACGTTTGCCTGGCTCAGTCAATATTGGTCTATTGTGTCCCTGTCTGGGGTGGCGCTAGTAGAATAAAGTTTCTTGAACTAGAAAGAGCACAAAGAGCACTCCTCAAAGTAATGAACTTTAAACCGTTACAGTATTCTACAGAAGACCTGTATCAAATCAGTGGAGTTCTTTCTGTGCGACAACTTTACATACTGTCGATAACATTAAAAGTGCATAGAAGTTTGCCTTACGATTCTTCTAAAATATCCGGAAGACGAAAGCACAATGTAGCACCAACGGTAGCAATTAAAACGCAATATGCAAAGCGTCAATTTTTGACACGTTCTGCTCATTTGTACAATAAAATCAACAAAATTTTAAACATTTACCCGATGAATAAATATGTATGCAAAACGACCATAACGACACTGCTAAAAAGTTGGAATTATGAAGAGACTGAGAGATTTTTAGAATAATAAATTAAACATTATTAAAAGTAAAAATATTTTATTATAAACACATCAAAACACACACACACACACGCGCGCGCACACACACACACACACACATACACACACACAAGTTAGTCTTCTAAGTGTCTACTAAGTATCACCACAGAATAATATACACTGTATCACTGGATCTAAAATATTGTTATGGAGAGGCAGGATTTCTAACACAAATATATTTTTATTTAAAAGAAATCCTAAATCGCAACACGGAAATGTAACCTGATACTGAATAAAGAATTTTGTATTTTGTATTTTGTATTTGTATTTGTAAAGGATCACATGAATACTCGTAGGAGTACATATAAATAAATAAATAATAAATAAATATTGTCAGACAAATTACACAGCGCCATCTAGCCCCAAAGTAAGCGAAGCTTGTGTTATGGGTGCTAGACAACTGATAAACATACGTAAATACATTTTTTTGTAAATATATACTTATGATACATAGAAAACACAAAAAAATATGTAACAAACTAAAGTAATTTATATGTTTTATTAATAAATTTAAATGCTGTATAAATTAATACGAAACATATACAAACAAATATTTCAAATCCGAAGTTGAGCAGCGTGGTGGAGTACGCTCTAAACCCAGTGGCATGAATAAGTGTTGACGAGGACATAACAGTAATAATATACAATTAATAAAGCTATACAAGCGATACAACGAAAATAAAAGATATACACTGAGACCCCGAGACCACACAACTCTCCAGCAATGGGAGTGAAGGGCTATTGCTGGAAAGTCAGAAGGGCCTCGTCATAGGTGCGAGCGATGTACCACGTGCTGAAAATCTTTCTACAGGCTTGGTCCGTGTGTAAAAGGAGAGCATACAATTACAATAATCCACTTACATGAGAACAGAATTATTATGAAGTACTTAAACTATAAAGCAGCCACCTTAATCAAATGTAGCTACATTATTTAAATATAGGTAGACCGCGTATAACTAATTTTCGAAATTAGATATACAGGATTGGAGACGCTCTAGCCGGTAACAAGCACAAAAAATATTAAATAGAAAGCTACATGTGTGATATATTCTGTTTGTCCCACTTTATTACTCGGAGGCTCAGTAGCTTCGAATAATATGATCGCGTAACTGGCTTTTAAACTGGTGTAAGGTGTAATTAAAACCTCCCTCAAAGGTGATACTTTTTGTGCCGAGGTACGTGTTTTTGGTAACACGAGCAAGCCTGGTCGACGTAAACTACGCTTGGAGACTTGAAAGCGAGTAGGTGTATGATTTTTAGTCAATCCATAATTTCATTCGGCGATCAATCATTACGAAAATTGGCCTTCAGGATTGGCTTTTATCATATCGAATTGAATAGTATTTTTTGATAACGTGCTTTACAGTACTCAGAATGACTTGAGTTGCCCTGACGGACCAGAAGTAATGCGCAGCACATTAAAAAACTATTGTTCTAATTAAAAATTATACGGTATTAATCGCATAACACTTTTAAAATATTACTGGTTTCGGATAACATCCTGCTATTACATTTGTACCGTATTCCCAAAAGTTATCAAAAAATGTGAAAATAAGATCCGAAGATGGAAATTTGCGTCGTCGTAAATTTAGAGTCGTAAAAATAAAAAGTATATTTTCTTGTTCTACGACTATCGATACATATAAAACAAAGTCAAGTAGTTACGTCATTTATAACTTAGTAACAGCTGGATCAATTTTATTGATCTTTGAATTTTTGGGTTTGTCTCCATCCCGAGCAGTATTCTGCTGTTCGGCATGGAGACAAATCTATTCATATGTCAGAAAAAAAATATGATGAAATTGTCAAGACGAGTTTTGTATAGAAATGAGATGAGAACAGAAATATTGAGCCCAGAGTAGCGTGGGCGGGCCGCAAGTTTCTTATAATAATATGAATACAGACTAAAATTAAACATTAATAACGTATCATTATATAATTAAAATTAAACATTAATAACGTATCATAACTTCAACAGTGCAAATCGACAACTAAATATAGTCATAATTTTAATGGAAGGAAGGTACTTGATGGATTGACAGCAAATTATCAATATTTGTTTTAGTCTCCGCGTTCTGTAATCAATCAGCTTCTATTTTTAGTAGGTTTGTAACGTCATAAAACTTTTTTCGACAAAAGTTTTCTCGCAATTTCCCACAGCCCAGGATATTTTTGTATATTTCTGCCAAAATGTTTGATAACCTTTTTTAATATTTTTTTCATTGGGCCTATGCTCGAGCTGTTCCTATTGCAATAACACATTCGCCACTTCCGTTTCATCAAGTGTATTCATGATCTGTGGTTGTATTTCCGGCGTCAGGATGTTTTCAAATCTATTTTTGTGTTCAAACATTAAACCTGGGATTGTTGTTAAACCATATTTTGTAATAACATGACCTAAGACTTTATTTGTCAACATCCTTATCTACCTCAGTATTGCTTAAAAGAATTTGATTTACATCTCTGTTTGAAACATTTCTCTCAGAAGCGTCCTTAAAATACTCTTCTATTTCCACCAAAGACTTGTCTTTGGTTTCTGGCAAATATTTGTAACATATAGCAGTAAAGATAGTGAACAACACTCCGTAAGTACAAAATGCACCATGTAAACCAAAATATCTAAAAATGTATGGAGTTGGTTGTAGAATTACGCTATAAACTAAACTATTTGTTATAGCTATCGTTAACATTGATATGCTTCTGTATTTTAATGAGACTAATTCTCCAATTAAAGTAAAGACCATCAAAATAATTCCCCAACTTACAAATATAGAATATAGTGACAGTAAAGTTATAGATACGAAATTATTTTCTGTTATTATCAATAGTTTTATAAGATACAAGTATAACGATAAAGTAAACAAAAATATGATAGTTGCAGAGGATGAAGCAAACACCATAGTTCTTCTAGAAACATATCTAGATGTAGCGCTTCCTATATACATTCCTAATACAGTAATGCCATCTAGTATTAACATTCCTATGTAAGCCATTCTCTCGCTATCGGTAATCTTCTTGATAATATCAATGGAATACATGACACAGACTAATTTTCCTGAACAGTTGTACATGAAACATAATATGACACCCAATAGAAGGGGTTTGTAAAATTCTCCGGACTTAACCATGGTAACTATTTCTTTAAGACTGGTCCGAGATCTAGAGCCTTTCCCACTGAGATAATCCTCTTGAGATTTTATTAGTTTTTCCAATTCATGCTCTGAATCTTCACTTGTACCTCTTAACCACCGATGTGCTTTTCTACACTCTTCAAATTTTCCTTTACTTGCCAACCACGATGGTGACTCAGGAAAAAATATAATTGGTAATCCAAATAAAGAACATACAATTCCAAGTATAGGTATTGACCTCCATGGTAAGAATGCCCCCATAGCATTTGATATCCATATTCCCCAGTAGCACATAGCTGATTTCATGGTGACCATCACTCCTCTATATTTGGGATCTGCGTATTCACAAACAAGGATAATGAACACGCAACTGGTGGCCCCAAAGCAACAAGATTGCAGAATTTCGCTGATTAAAATATGCCTAAAAGACTTGCTGCAGTAGAGCAATGTATATGCAATTATCATTATGATAGATACAAAGATTAAGGGTATTCGTCTTCCTGCCACAATCGTCAGATAGGTGAAGAAGAAAAGCCATGGTATTGTAGCGTAGCCGTATACCGATTCTGAAATGAGATATATTGGTATATTATTTTAGGAAAACGCTTGGATCTGAGACAAATAAAATTATATTCTTTTAATACCACCATGGGGTGTAAGTGGTTCATTAACACCTTTGAACCAAAGTCAACTTCACCTGCACGCGGTGCACCCTGCTGACTGACAAACGAAGCTCTGTCGAAAAGAGAGGTAGGGAGCGTAATTGTAAGCTACCCGACTGGCGAATGTACCTCTACCTCACAGAATACCGCAGCCAAATAACAATTCCCTTGAGGGTTGTTGGGTTCCTGCGAGTGAGTGAGGTCACCAGAAAGGAAGGAGATGCTGCATTGGCAGGGGGGGGTGGCGGCGCGCGAGCAATATTTTTAATATTGCGA
Organism: Hypsopygia costalis; assembly: GCA_937001555.2. NCBI lineage: Eukaryota > Metazoa > Arthropoda > Insecta > Lepidoptera > Pyralidae > Hypsopygia > Hypsopygia costalis. The sequence goes on from OW443355.2 coordinate 7,873,209, forward strand.
GCGTTAATAAGGCTACGGTAACCGCTTCACATCAGGCGGGCCGTATGCTTGTCTGTCACCCGACGTAGTATAAAAAAGAAAAAAAAACCACGCCCAAACAGGTATTGAATTCCATCTATTGTATAGCAGTTATCGTGCTCTGTAGAGGTTTATAATATGAATAAGAACAAATTGTGGTGAAAATTAACGAACGATAAAAGATGCATAAATATGAATATTTAGTAAGTTAATACAATGGCGTGTGTATAGCAGCGAATCAAAAGCGATGCAGCTGAGTGGTTTCCAGCTGTCATCCAGAGAATAAAGCATGTGCTAGAGGAAAAAACCGGCTAAGTGCGAATCGGACTCGTGCATGAAGGGTTCCGTACCATTATCAATAAAAACGGCACAAAAATCACGTTTGATGTATAGGAGCACCCCTTAAATATTTGTATTATTTTTATTTAATTATTTTTTTTCAAAGTGAATATTTAACTAAATACTATGTGAGTATTTCAAGCGTCAACCTATTGCCCAGCATCAATTGCGAGCAAAAAAAAACACGTTTGTTGTATGGAAGCCCCCGTAAATATTTGTTTTATTTTGTTTTTTAGTATTTGTTGTTATAGCGGCAACAGAAATACATCATCTGTGAAAATTTCAACTCTCTAACTATCACGGTTCATGAGATACAGCCTGGTGACAGACGGACGGACGGACAGCGGAGCCTTAGTAATAAGGTTCATTTTTACCCTTTGGGTACGGAACCCTAAAAAATAAACTAAAATGACTTACTCAGCAAAGCTTCCATATCTTCGGAGACCGTAATTGTAGAATTTTCGTATTTTCTTATTTGGGGTAACATAACTGTAGGGATACCGTAAGTGATGCCCGCGGTGAAATAGCTGATCCAGGTCATGCAGGAGATGACGATCTACAACATTTGTTTACGTAAGAAAAGGCGAAAAATCAAGTTAACCACATCGGGCCTAGAATCTGTATCTGTAGAAGGCTGACTGATCTATTGACAGCTCAAACCACTGGACGGATGTGGTTGAAATTTGGTATACAAGTACCTATTATCACGTAGGCTTTTAGGGTAGTCATCTCTATAATATGACAATCAGGACAAGAAGCGTGAAAACTCCGGATTTTGAAGCTTAAAAACCCGAACATTGAATTTACTTAGTGTTGATACATATTTACCAAGTAAAAGTTATCACTCCAATAGAGAAGGGCGGTGGCAAAGATTACATGGACATTTTGAACCAAGAGAAGTAATGAATATGAAATTTGGTCATGTGGTTGAAGATAAGAAATGAACTTTGGAGAAAACTATTTTATAGGCAATTTGATCTACACTACTTTGCGTGCTTCCGCCATCAATTAGTTCATGCATGCAACTATTGCCGCCAGGCACCCACCCTCTGCCGTTAGTATCTCTGCTCCAGCTGCTGCAGTCGTCTCTGCGACTCTCCACCATCTGAAACAGAAGAAACGTGCGACTGCCGCCGCCCTGGCTGCCAAGTCGTCTCTGCGACACGTGTTTCGCCTCTACGCGAGGCATCATCAGGAGATCTGTAGATGTTGATGGCTAGAACAACCTACGAATTACGCACGCAAAGTAGTGTAGATCAAATTGTGTGTAAATTTGACTTTCGCAAAATAACAATAAATAAATACATAATCAATTAACTACCAGAATCAATTAACTAAACTATTTTATGTCTGTTATCCTTATCCTTTTTTGGTACAAGATCGTTTTGACCTGTTAAATTTGAATTTTTTTGCTAAATTTGAAGCAATCACTATATTACCAATTGCTATTCATACCTGTCTTAATAATGGTTTGCGAGATGTATCATTATCTTCTATGTTGATTCGGTCTTCAATAACTTCATATATTTCTTTATTATTTGCAGCCATTCTATTATTACGTTGAATTATATAAATTTTCACAATACACGTACGTACGTAACATTTCACATTTACGTAATATTAAATAAAAATATATTTTTCCACGATTCAATAGAAAAGCTGTACAATTATTTATCCAATTCAGTGGTTCTTAAACTTCTCTTGATGGCGGATCATCTACCAAAAATTTATAGTGTCCCAGAACATTCTCGACTACCAGAGCTCTGGCGATCATATTAAATATACGGTCCTTTAAAAAGGACGAAGCTATGTTTTTACCGTTACTGTTTAACTGCTTTCCATCAGCCGTGCCGTATGCTTGTTTATCACCATAGTCAGTTAGACGACTTCTTGGTTCAGTAATGCTCAAAGGACGCACTCATATGATTTCTTTATTATTATTTTTTACCTAGATACCGTATAGATTTGATCATACAATTTGCGCTAGTTCAGTTTACTGCGCTGATGAGTTGACACACTTACTCAAAATGTGTTTGCGACCAGTGCAATTTCAGCGCAAGTGTATGCGTGTGAACTTAGTATGCCAATTTCTGTTATCCCACTATTTGATGAGAGTTCTGATAGCATGTCGATTGGTTCTATAATTCACGATATTTTTTTTTGAATAGTTTAGTAATAAATAAACCGAAAAAACGATTTTTGATAAAAGAGATGCTAAATTCGCATACGAGTATCGATTTCCGGCATCTCACTGTTTGATGACAGTTATAGTGGCATACCGAATAATTCTACAGATACTGCTACTTTCATCTCTCTCTCTTGTCAATGCCCATGATATTTCTCACTCTCTTCCTTTACCTGATGCTTCAGCTCAATTGGCGGCCGGAATTGCTTTCGATATTGTTGCGCCATGGCCCAATTTTGGGTCAACTCTGTGAGCCGGTGCAGTAAGCTGCGCTAGCGCTTCTGAGTTGACGCACCAAATTTTGCTGAGTTACCCATGTCTAACAATAGCATTAATCGATCAAGGAATGAACTTATTGTATAGGTCAATTATATTATTTTTCTGTATTTTTTTTCGATATATTCTTCTCAGTCGGACACTCTTGGCAGAGTGGTCGTGATCATGGGCAGGTCACTACGAATGGCGGCTCCTGTTATATTTCTCCATTTGGTTCTGTTGGAGGCATTGCGGGAGCATTGGAACATAAATCTCTCCATCTGGTTATGAAACACGTGTTAACTCATTTATCTATAGAAGTACTCGTGTAAAGTTTAGGATAAAATAGTCAAACTAATCTCGTTTCCCTACACAAACTTTAGACCTAAAATTTGAAAAATCCTTTTATTTTTCATATTTTTATTTCGTGTCCACTATGTTATATTTTCAAATCGATGCCATTTTCGTAATTGACGTCCCAAAGAACGAAAGAATCAACACCCATATTGATATTATGACATTTCAACTCCATCGCACCCCAATGGAGTATGATAGTAACGTTAGCCACATTGAATTTCAAAATCGTTATTGTTTTCGTACTCAGCGATCTGATACACCATAAAAACAATACCCATGAAGATTTTCATACTTTTTGGCCCTATTTTACCCTTTTTGGGCTTGAATTTTGAAAAATCCTGAAACATCTGTTTACTCATTTATCTATAGAAGTACTCGTGTAAAGTTTCGGATAAAATAGTCCAACTAATCTCGTTTCCCCATACAAACTTTGGACCCCCGTTTCACCCTATTAGGGGATGAATTTTGAAAAATCCTTTCTTAGTGTACCTCTAGACGTCATAAGGAACCTACGTGCCAAATTTGGAATCTCTAGACCCAGCGGTTTGGGCTGTGCGTTGAAATATCAGTCAGTCAGGACTTTGAATTTTATATATAAAAAGAAGATAAACGGTAAATTTTTACATTTGAAACAACTGAGGCAACTGCAAACTGTTGCAAACAATCTACAGATAGCTCAAATGATCACTATCACACAGTAGGGCAATGCTAATGCGCTGTGCCGGATAAAAACTGTTTGGTACTTACCCTGTTAATTTTTCATAAACTGCAGATATTGTATGGTTACGCTATTAACTCGCGTAGGGAGCATTTTGTAAATTCTTTTTCAGTCACTTTACTTCACTTAATTTAGCTATGTAATAACTTTGTAATCTCTTGAAATAAATGAGTACTTATATGAATTATTATCGTTCAAGCTCCAACGAATTTAAAAACCCAAATGAACTTTCAACCTAAGTGCTGCAAGCTCGTTAAATAGTAAAATATCAGGAACATGTTTCAACTTGATCATGAATTCGTTCATGTTAAATCGCGTAAGCGTCAAATAGAGTGAAAGTCATAACGCGCCTGAAAGACGTACGCTACGCTCGAACTCATTATCTTGCACAAACTTGTCCACACTGACTTGCCGAGTTTTTCATCTTGTACGAACTTGAGACTTTACATTACTACAACAATGCTATTTCATACAAAAATATTAATTATTCTTAGTACACGTAACACATCATAAACAATACAGTACCTACCTATCTTGAAAGTTTTAAATAAGAACTTGTGTTAATTTAATAGGGGTCGATTTTTAGACCTCGTCGACCCCCAAAATCAGTTTTCGTTTATGTCGACCCCTAGGAAACCGATATCGGGAATTGGGGTCGATATCGACCACTTTGGGGATCCCTATTCTAGATCCAGCGGTTTGGGCTGTACGTTGATATATAAGTCAGTCAGTCAGTCAGTCAGTTTCTTCTTTTATATATTTAGATTGTCGTTCTTATAAGGTCAAATAGAGAATACTAACACTATTTTTTTTAAATACTCTTCATCCTTAAAGCCTTGATAGTGGAAGGTGCTAGCTGGTACCTTGTGACTCGGTTTGCACATGCACTTACCCATCATCGGGTACCTCAATAAATAATTAATAACTTTATTGTTTTCTTTTTTTCAGGTAAGCTCTCAGAATAATTAGTTAAGCGAAATAAGTTCAGGAATCAATTTTGTAAGTAGCTTGTTTTATTAAATCAAAAACAATCAGCTTCAAATATTTTTACGGATGTAATTCATTCATCGAGACATCCGTCCACTGCACAAGTAACTCCCATCTTTTATTTAAAACTGAATAGAGAATAAAATACGACCGAAGTCAATTCGTACGTTGTGGCATCCCTTGTGTACTGTTCCACATCGGTTTCAGAGGGGAGGTGAGGTCGACTAATGAGAACGGCAGAGAGTGGCCATACTGTACGTTAGTACTATTACTTATACTGTGGTTTAAGGAAGGTTTTTATAAAAATAAATCACCACTTTCTACCCGTGCGAAGCTGGAGCGGGCAGCAAGTATAATTATAAACATATCACAACATATACAAACAATATATTAGGTATGTGATTAAAGTCTTCAATTCAAAACCTTATAAATACAATAATAAAATGTTATCAAGTAAAAAGGTTTTAATTGTATAATAACATTTATCAATGAACACTTTAGTTGCATGGTGTTTAATTAATTTTGTGGAAATCGGCAATTTCTTGTACTTCCTGTCGAGTGAATTGGGTAATTTATGCTACTTCAAGAATATACAATGAGGGCATCGGTAAAATATTATGTTTCTTGAAATAGGGAATACCATCATCACATAAAATAAAACCGGCCAAGTGCGAGTCCGACTCGCGCACGAAGGGTTTCGTACCATTATCTATAAAAACGGCAAAAAAAATAAATCACGTTTGTTGTATGGGAGCTTCCTTAAATAATTGTTTTATTTTTATTTAATTATTTGTTTATAAAGTGAATATAAAACTAAATACTATGTGAGTATTTCAAGCGTCTACTTATTACCGTTATCAATTGCGAGCAAAAATATCACGTTTGTTGTATGGGAGCCCCCTTAAATATTAATTTTATTCTGTTTTTTAGTATTTGTTGTTATAGCGGCAATAGGTAATTAACATCATCTGTGAAAATTTCAACTGTCTTACTATCACAGTTCATGAGATACAGCCTGTTGACAGACAGACGGACGGACGGACAGCGGAGCCTTAGTAATAGGGTTCCTTTTTACCCTTTGGGTACGGAACAATAAAACAAGCCATCCGTTGTTTTTTTATTTAAACATGGCCCTTAAACATCTTTTCAGGGCTTTGAAGTCAATTTGCTTGTCAACTGAATTCCCCCAGATAATAATGTAGTATCTTAGGATCGACAGGCAATACCATTATATGCATTGATAAATGCACGAACGTCGAGTTTACGGCTAATTCTAAAGCATACGCAAATTTACTTAATTTATTACAAAGTTGTTCAACGTGAGCTTTCTAATTTAATTTCCTATTAACTATAAATACTATCTCGATAGCGCACATTAATAGTCGATTCAGGTAACCGTTGACTGAAGTTACAGTAATTTGATTAGTTTTACAAAATAAAATATTAAAAATGTATCAAATACGTTTAATATTAATTACAACAAATTATGTTGTAATTAATATTGATATAATCGTATCAATTACTGTTTTTTTTTTACCTTTTATTTTAAGTGATTACTGACATAATTTTTTTTACTCTTTATGGTGCAATAAAGAGTATTGTATTGTATTGTATTGTATTTTTATATTTCTTAAATTACAAACTACTAAATTTATTATCAATTGAGGCATTTTTAAAATAGTAAAAATGCTTATCTATTCATTTCATATATTTTGACACATTAAGGCGCTTTTCTTGTTACTGTAATATTTAAATAAATCTATCACGCGCCTCCGCTGCGAGGAAGTCGTCTTTTCAAATTTCTCAAGCAATTCTATGCACTATTGCTATGTCATATATATAAATAACTAGCTGTGCCCGCGACTTCGTCCGCGTGGAATAGTGTCTTTGGGCAGCATTTTTAAATATTTCGGCTATTTATTTTACAAATAAGACACATACGTATTAATACTTATATGAGTTGCAGTGTGCCATCTAGTGCTTATATAGCTCTTTTGTGGAACATTGTACATTCATCCCAACCAACAGCTTACACTGCTGCAACTTTCTTCCGCGCTCACCTCTTTTGCTAATGTTACATACCGGCATGTCCTCATCAGCTAAGTTCAATGGTAGTTTTAGAACCGAGTGCGCTATACCCCTATAACTATTTTGCTTTTAACCGTAAACACAGAAAACAAAACTTCTTATTATGAAAATAACTTATTTAAGAATTTTATTTAATTGTATAAAAACCTATTTAAAAAATTATTATAAACCCAAATGAATTAAATTTAACTAATTTTATTGACCCAAATAAACAAAATCTCTATACTAAGTATAACTTTTTACACTTGTACTTAAGAACTTGTTTTTATGAACCATTTGTAACCGATTCCTAGAAATCCCTTTCGGATATAGCGACTTCTGACTGAGTCGGCATGCAAAGGCATAAAGACTCATTCATAAAACTATTAAGCTTTCTTATCTTTTGTTTACATTCACAGATGGTCAAATGCTTTGTTTGTACAATGCCAGTTTCTCAATTTGTAATGACTGCGTAAATGTTATCTACATCAGGATAGCACTAATATTTTGTCTCTTGTCGCAAACTTATAAAACATTCATTCCATACAAACTTTCATCCCCTATTCCCTATTGTTATTTTACCCCCGTGTGGGTAAAACTTTTACAAACTTTGAATGTCATATTTATTTATATCGAATCAACAGCCTAAAAAATAAGTTTCAAGCTTCTAGCTCTAAAAATAACGATACTTCCATACAACCTTTCACCCCCTCCCCTTTTAACCCCTTACAACCCTTTTTTTGCATTAAAAAGTAGCCTATGTCCTTCCTCAGGCTCTAAACTATCTGTGTACCAAATTTCATTTAAATCGGTTCAGTAGTTTTGCCGTGAAAGCAGGACAGACAGACAGACAGACAGAGTTACTTTCGCATTTATAATATTAGTAAGGAAGTAAGGAAGTAAGGATTCACTTATACCTTACATATTTCCATACAAACTTTCATCCCCTATTCCCTATTGTTATTTTACCCCCGTGTGGGTAAAACTTTTACAAACTTTGAATGTCATATTTATTTATATCGAATCAACAGCCTAAAAAATAAGTTTCAAGCTTCTAGCTCTAAAAATAACGATACTTCCATACAACCTTTCACCCCCCCCTTTTAACCCCTTACAACCCTTTTTTTGCATTAAAAAGTAGCCTATGTCCTTCCTCAGGCTCTAAACTATCTGTGTACCAAATTTCATTTAAATCGGTTCAGTAGTTTTGCCGTGAAAGCAGGACAGACAGACAGACAGACAGACAGAGTTACTTTCGCATTTATAATATTATATAGTAAGTAATATAGTAATACTATATAAAGACTAAAGTCTTCAACCAGTGCGTCCTCCCTGCAATGACATATGGTGCAGAGACTTGGACACTGACCATCGGACTGGTCCACAGGCTAAAGGTCGCGCAGCGAGCGATGGAGAGGGCTATGCTCGGGGTTTCTCTGCGGGATCGAATCCGAAATGAAGAAATTCGACGGAGAACTAAAGTGGTCGACATAGCCTTCAGAGTTTGCAAGCTGAAGTGGCAATGGGCCGGTCACATCTGCCGAGTAAGTGATGGCAGATGGGGGAGGAAGTTATTAGAGTGGAGGCCGCGCATAGGACGACGAAGTGTTGGACGCCCTCCTACTAGATGGTCCGATGACCTTAAGAAAGCGGCTGGGAGCGGCTGGATGCGGAAGGCGGAGGATCGTATCTGGTGGAAAGCATTGGGGAAGGCTTATATCCAGCAGTGGGTAGATACAGGCTGATGATGAATGATGAATGAATATAGTAATATATAGTAATATAGTAAGGATATGACAGTGAAAATGCTCGTCAGGGCGCTGCCAGCCGCTGCTCTTCCGGTGTGTGTTGACCCTAAGGGTTAATTTTTTTTTTCAAATTTGTATGGGACCAACTTCGGTCATTCCCTTTCCAATAAAAAAATAATTATCAAACCCGGACTACTCTATGAAAAGTTGTGCGTGGTCTGGTCATACATAAAAAATATACTAGTCGACTTGAGAACCTCCTCCGTTTTTTCTTCGGTTAAAAACAGAACAGACGTACCAATGGCGGGTATAGCGAAAGAGCGAGGCAACATCTGTCTCTGTCATACGAACAGAGTTGTTTACGGAGCCAGTTAGTTTTGACAGATTCAATTGGGTTTACAAAGCTTGTATCTAACATTTCTTTTGAGGAGCTCGAAGGCGTCGTTGCGCGTGTGAAGACTGACACGATACGTTTGGCATTTGTTAAATTGCTTGATCGGAGTGCTGAGTGCGAGTTTTTTATTCACGTTCGATAATGTCAACGTAAACAAACCGACCAAATAGATAAGTACTCTCATGTTGCGAATTTATATGACGCGTGTTACATATCAAAATTATATAGCTTACCCGCTCACATTTCGAAGTGAGCAACCCGGCTAAATTGGATTTGTAACACGCGTCTGGTAAATTCACAACATGAGAGTACTTATCTATTTGGTCGGTTTGTTTACGTTGACATTATCGAACGGGAATAAAAAACTCGCACTCAGCCCTCGGTTAGACAACCGATCACGCAAATTAAGATCAAATGCCAAACGTAGCCTGTCCATGGATGGGTACATTTATTTCAAGCTCCTCCATGCTTCGTAGGGCACATTAAGCCCGGTCATCATCGGTCCCGGTTGTTGTTATTGGACGATAGTCGTTAAGCCAAATTAGTGGCCTTTGGGCGGCTTGAAAACACTATAATAATAATAATCTTTATTTAATAAATAAGCATGCATTACAAAATCAAGAATACATTGTGTGTGCACACATAGGTGGGCATTAACTCGTTAATCCGTTAATCGTTAAATTATCTCATATTTTATTTATAATAGGGTTAAAAATAAAATAAGAAAAATATAAAATTGTTAAAATTTGTCCTGTTAAAATATAAGGAGTTTCAACTGGGCGAGCTCCGATTCATGTTAGTAAAATACCCTCTGTAATACATTTATTGAAAATTATGTGTAGAGGTTTACATATTTCATTTGCAGTATTTTTGAGAAAAGAAGCTGGTATACCATCTGACCCAGGGCCCTTACTAGGGTCCAGTGACTTTAGTTCTTGAGAGATCATAGCAATTTCTATAATTAGTGTGTCGATATTCACATGACTAGTAGGCAGAGATTCATCAGGCGGGGACCATTCATGAAGATCCAACGTTGATGGTTCGAACACAGATTCAAAAAATTTCGAGAACATTTCACAAATTGTTTTTGGATCACTAGATGTACTGCTTCTGTATGTCATTGTCGAAGGAATATTTGATTTCGTTTTTAAATTGGATACATAGGTCCAAAAATGCTTTATATTATTTGTTATATCATCTTCTACTGAGTTTAGATATCTATCGTAACATTTTTTGCATTCTGATTTAAATCTCGTTCGATATTGAGAGAAAAGCTCGTAATCTGCAACATTACCAAACCGTTTCCATTTAACCCATGATTTTTTCTTATTATTAAAAATGTTCTGAAATGTAACGCTTTAACTTTTAACGAAGTTAACTTTTTCAGTAACGGATTAGCGATTAACGAAGTTAACTGTTTGATTAACGGTGCCCAGCTATGTGTGCACATAACTGTTGAAAATAGTTGACAACTATATAACAATATTATTCTTAGTTCTTAAGTAGAACCGTTAGAGCGGCACAATAAGCATAGAAATTTGGACGCTGATGCCATAACTAGGTTGGTACCTGTATTTATAGCACCAGTGCTCTCCAGTAATCATATATAAGTACAAATTAAGTGAGCGTGAAGTGTTATTTTGACTGTCATAAGTGAAAGCGTGAAGTGTTATTTTGACTGTCATAAGGTCTGTTCTGAAATGTAACGCTTTAACTTTTAACGAAGTTAACTTTTTCAGTAACGGATTAGCGATTAACGAAGTTAACTGTTTGATTAACGGTGCCCAGCTATGTGTGCACATAACTGTTGAAAATAGTTGACAACTATATAACAATATTATTCTTAGTTCTTAAGTAGAACCGTTAGAGCGGCACAATAAGCATAGAAATTTGGACGCTGATGCCATAACTAGGTTGGTACCTGTATTTATAGCACCAGTGCTCTCCAGTAATCATATATAAGTACAAATTAAGTGAGCGTGAAGTGTTATTTTGACTGTCATAAGTGAAAGGGTGTGAAGGAGTATACGAAATGCTGCAATTGTAGTGTGCATTCCAAAATGTGTGGGAATTTAGGTGTTTTTGATCGAGTTAGAGCAGGGTTTCCCAACCAGGGGGGCGCGCCCCCCTAGTGGGGCGTAGAGGGATGTCAAGGGGGGCTTGAGACGTTTGTGTTTTTAATAGAAAAATTATTTCAATGCGTTATTGAAGTAAACACTGTAGGTAGAATATGAAGTAAACACTGTAGGGAGAATGCAAGCTCAAGTATCTCACTTGTATTGTCACTATACTCCCTAGTACTCTTATAGATTGGTTGATAAAAACGTTTTAATTTAGTCAAAGTTCATTTTGTGATTATTTTTGTACAAATTACATAAAAATAAATTTTGTTAAAATAATGCGATTTTTATTGTAGGTATTTACTTACTGAAAAATTTATGGGGGGGGGGGGGGGGGGCATGAAAATATTATTTGTGATCCGGGGAGCCTTGATGTAAAAAACCCTGAGTTAGAGAAAAAGATGTTGAGATGTATATAATAAAATTCTTAATTATGATTATAAAACACTGGCCTCCTGGAACCTGCAGTTGAGCAGCATAGCGGAGTATGATCTAAACTCCTTTGATTGCGAGGAGACCCTTATCCCAAAATTGGAATGATTACGGGTTGATGCCTTAGGGTCCGTTCAGACAGACCGGCTCGGAGAGGAGAGCATATTTTGGTGGCGTTTAAAATAGAATTTTAAATCATTGGCATAAAGTTTATTTTTAAAGTCCACTACTTTTGTTTGTTTGTTTGTAAAAACTTTATTGTAATACAGCAATAACAATATAGTTTGTTATACGAGAATACTCGAGAGCCCGGTGTGAATTTTAAAAATGAACCTTATGCCAATGATCCAAAACTATAATTTAAACGCGCTCAAAATATGCCCTCCTCTCCGAGCCGGTCTCTATGAACGGAACGGACCCTTAGCCGGCCGTGCTTAGTAAGCTTGTTATAATGGCAAATGTACTAAGACCACAACTGGTTTCCAGGGTCTGATGATGGAGCAGCTTGCAATGTAATTAATGCATTATTATAAGAGAGGTAGGGAGCGTAATTGTAAGCTACCCGACTGGGGCATGTACCTCCACCTCAGAATACCGCAGCCAAATAACGGTTCCCTTGAGGGCTGTTGTGTTCCTGCGAGTGAGTGAGGTTACCAGAAAGGAAGGAGATGCTGCGGTGGCAGCGGGGGTGGCGGCGCGCGAGTGATATTTTATGTTGCTAGCGTTAATATGGCTACGGTAACTGCTTCACATCAGGCGGGCCGTATGCTTGACTGCCACCCGACGTAGTATAAAAAAAAAAAAAAAAAATTGCAAACAAATTTGAAAACAGGTATAAAATTAATAGGTACCTACATACATTATTTTTCTTAATTATACGGTTATGTTAAGTACTTGATTTCCTATGGTCTTACCACGATAACTGATATTCATGCGGACGAAGTCGCGGTAAACAGCAAGTCAATTATAAAATAAAATATAATAACTAAAATAGTACAAAACCTGGCGCGTTGATTTTCTAAAACAAACTTTACATACATAATAAAACTACGCTCACCCTTTTATACTAAAAAATATAATTGATTATTATTATTCACTTCTCTATCACTAAGAATTCAAACCTAGTCAACACGTAAACTATGTGCATTTATTAAATTTTAATATCAAAGTGTCGTGTGATCCATGTCTGGATTAGTTCCTATACATAGTACTAGATGGCGCAATGATGCAAGTTAAATCGCGCTATGGTTACGTTTTCACGCCAATACAATTCCTTTCTCAGTGTTTTTTCAAGCCGCCAAATAACAATAAAATCCTTGAGGATTGTTGTGTTCTTGTTTTTGAATTGGGGACAAATTGATATTTGACATCGATTTTTATCACCAATTAATTAATTAATTAAATAATTAATATCCAGATGTCCAAACTAACTAACATTATAAATGTGAAGTGAAAGTGTGTTTAGGCTTAGGCATAGAGATGTTCAAAATTTTCATTTGTATCGATACGACGATATATCGCAACATTATGTATCGATACAGTCGATATTTTTCAATCTATAATAATAAAAGGCTTTGTCCTCATTGACTGACTGACTGACTGACTAATCAATGCACAGCCCAAACCGCTGGGTCTAGAGATTCCAAATTTGGCAAGTAGGTTCCTTATGACGTCTAGGGGTGCACTAAGAAAGGATTTTTCAAAATTCATCCCCTAAGGGGGTGAAACGGGGGTCCAAAGTTTGTATGGGGAAACAAGATTAGTTGGACTATTTTATTCGAAACTTTACACGAGTACTTCTATAGATAAATGAGTAAACACGTGTTTCAGAATTTTTCAAAATTCAACCCCTAAAGGGGTAAAATGGAGTGAAAAAGTCTGAAAATCGTCATGGGTATTGTTAGTATGGTTTATCGGGTCGCTGATTACGTAAACAACAACTATTTCACAATCCAACATAGCCGACGTGACATAAACCCCATCGCACCGTCCCTAGGGGTAGGGGGGGTGCAATGGGGTTGAAATGTCATAATATCAATATGGGTGTTGATTACATGGTTTTCTGGGACGTCAATTACGAAAATGGCATCGATTAGAAAATATAACATAGTGGACACGAAACTACTTAAAAGGATTTTTCAAATTTTACCCCTAAGAGTGTGAAACAGAGGTCCACAGTTTGTGTAGGGAAATGAGATTAGTTACACTATTTTATCCTAAATTTTACACGAGTACTTCTAATAAATGAGTGAACACGTGTTTCAGGATTTTTCGAAATTCAACCCAAAAAAAGGAGTAAAAAAAGTCTGAAAATCGTCAAGGATATTATTGTTTTTATATTTTATCGGGTAGCTGATTACGAAAACAACAACGATGTCAAAATTCAACGTGGCTAACGTGACCATCATCATGTAATTTTTTTACACTTTGATTTATCTTTTTTAAGCTGATGGAATAAGACTTGTGTGTTGACTGAAGTGTTATCCTAATAGGTTTTTAAATTTGTATTTGGCGTCATTCAGTGCTTATATGAACAATCGTGGGCGGCCGGCGCGGCGTTCTTGCATCCGTATTTAGTACAATTAAAGGTACTACTTGAAAGTGGTTGCGTTGCGTGTCAGACTTGACTTGGATAATCTAAAATGCGCGAATTTCATGCGAGCGAAGCCGCTTGCAGAAGCTAGATAGTAAAAGGCTTTGTTCTCACTGACTGACTCACTAATCAACGCACAGCCCAGACCGCTGAAGCTAGAAACCTGAAACTTTGGATATATGTTCCCTATACAATGTAAGCGTGCTCTAAGACGGGATTTTCCGAAATTTCACCCATAAGAGGTTGAAAATAGAGGGTTGAAAAAAACCCTCTTTTTGGAAGTCGATTCTACCTAGATTAGACCTACGATTTTGAGACTTATTTATGTGGAATAGTTGTTCATAAAAAAAGGGTTTATGAGTTACTGATTAACTTTTGTCCAGTCCAAGAAATGTCTAAAAATGTTATAATTATATTTTAATTAACTCATCACTAGATGGCGCTATACTTAGCATTTGTACAGCGCGCTATGGTTTCGTTATTAAGGAAAGGGTATATACGAGAGATTATTTCAAACCATGGGGTTATCCATGACGGTTTATCGCTCACCTCATCCCAGTACTTACCCCCGGAAGTTGTCCATCGCGCGCGTAGGGCGTAAAAAAAACTGCGTCCTTTAAATGAAGCTACATTTGGGACAGAAAACTAATTGAAAAACCTATTCTAAGCACCTACATAATATAAGAATTTCAAACAATGACGTCAAGATTGACTAAATTTATACTTGTGGAAGGTGTGATGATGCCCCATATCATTATAGCTCTGGAAGATGATGGAGCTGGCCTGTTCCGCTCCATCTCCTACCACTTGCTTGGAACGGAGGTGTATCATCAGGAGGTTCGTGCCACCATTGTTCACGTATTAAACAACTGAAACGATGAGTTGTTATATACCCCGCATTCCTATTATTCCATCAGACCACCCCGTTCAATTTAAGAGACTTCAATTTCCCATAAAGGTGTTTTGCTATGACCATTAACAAAGCTCAGGGGGCAGTCTCTAAAGGTCGCTGGGGTTGACTTGAGACAGGACTGCTTCTCCCATAATCAGTTGTATGTAGCTTGCTCAGGAGTAAGTTCTCCTGGAAGCCTTGCAATTTTGGCTCCTGGTGCGAATGCCAAAAATATTGTTTACCGGGACGTCTTAATCTAAATGGTGTATGTTTGTAATAATGGTCAATACGAGACAGTACTTTATGGGGAAAAAATTAAATATCTGGAATCTTAACAAAACTAGACGCAAATCAGGAGTGTTCCCGTAGCGAAGCACGGGTACTTTGCTAGTAAGTTATAAAATAAAAGTCTTACTTTGAGAACAACGTTATTTATTATTAAAATGAAAGAAAACTAGCAAGCTACAAAGTTAACATTACAATTGCCACTGAGAGGCGCTTAAACTACGTAAAAACAAGTTTGACAAGGGAAACAAAAAAATAGACAACGCTATTTAATTATACCATGCAGCCGGGTTTCTTATTTTTCAATTTATTTTAATTATTTTCGACGTTTTTCCTTCCTTTACCTAAGTATTATTAAAAAAAAAATATCCTGTGTTTTATCTAGTGCTAGAAAAGACTCCACATAAATGAAGCAGAGTGATAGATAATAAAGCATCTATGTTATGACTACTCTGAATAAACCTATCTAATGTCGGTAACATTAAAAAGAACTATCTACCTACGCGCAAAAATATAAACAAAGTTTCGATGTCGCCCACCGCCGCCAGGTCGGTTCATTCTTAAAAATTGTTTACATCTCTTATTACTAAAAACATACGAGGCTTAATGAAATAAAGTTCAAATTGTAATGTGATGCAGGCAGGATTATGGATTCGATATTTTTACCTATGGAATACGATATATCGGTGCGTATCGCATGGTCGTGTATCGATACGAAATATCGATATATCGCATAACTTTGTATCGATACTTGATAATATCGATACGTATCGCGTATCTTTATTTAGGCATCAGTCTAGGATTGGCTGGATGCGGTGGCGGACGCCTGTTTCTGTATTGCCGTATTGTTTCGTTGCTGCTATAGTTGCATTCGCCAATCGCCGTACAACGTCGACAAACAAATCCAGAGAAGCACAAGATCCTACCGGCATTTTATCATCACAATTTCATATCCCATTTATAAACTTATGCACGTTTACGTACACTGCTGTGAATTGTTGGTAATATAAAATAAATTTTAAATCACGCGGCATCAGAAAATATGGCGGACACAGTGTTGACACTGCCCCGCTGTCAAATCCCACACACAGCCCCCTGATTACACACCATGACAGACATACCCGACAACTAAGCTAAAGTTACTTATGTTTAATTATATATATGAACTAGAAAAAAAGCGCGAGCTGTTTGATTGAAATCCTTTTTCAAGCAAACAGAAAAATAAAAATCTGTTTGGTACCATCTATTTTGTATGTTTTCATTAAAATTATTTCATTCATTTATTCATATTCATTTATTTACAATGATTCATAACATTGAGGCACTTATTTTTTAATACATATACGGTATATATACCCGTGGCAGACCACAATAAAACCTAACCTAACTAAAAATTAACTCAGATCAGATTATTTATAATTATAGTAATAAGAACACAGAGGTAATAATGACCAATGTATTACAATTAGCCCGTTACACATACAAACATATTTTATATGATCACCCTAAACTCCGTTTTGGCACACCCTCGCCACTCAATACAAAATACGACAACACAAACGTACCGCGTCTGTATACATGCAGATGTGTGTGTCTTAGGGTTGACTACATAACGAAGTAGGTACCTAAGACGTTATGATTTAGGTAATATTGTAATAATAAATATCTTTAAACGTTTATTTTGCGAGATTATGATTAAGAGACTGCATTAAATCCAGTTACGTTACTGTGATACATTCAATGTTCCGTAATACGAAACTGCAAAGTTAAAACTAAGTAAACACTCCAATCATCCTTTATAATAATAGATCGGTATATAATATTTACACAGGTGAATTTATAAACTACAAGCACAGTATAAGTAACAAGTAACAAGTTTGTGTCATTGTTTTTTGTTTTATTAGAGGGGGCAAATGCGCATGTGGTTCACACATGCGTGTTTGCTCCCCTGATAGTGGCTGATAATGATGATGATTATAAGACTACTACATAACTTTCAGTCAGTATTAATTCTAGTTAGTATATATAATATTTTCCAACAAAAATTTTACTCACTAAAATGATTGGACTCTTTATCTTAGATAGATAGATAGATAACATTTTTATTTGCACATTGAAACACACAAAATACAGAAACTTAAAATAATTCTAATAATAAAACAGAACTTGGGATACAACTCCAGTCCAACCGCGAGCCATCATCATCTTCTGTCTATTATAAAAAATATGCTAAAATTATTTTAAGACGAGTACCACTTTGAATCTTTTATTTATTTGTATATTAATCAACACCCTATTCCTCAGTTTCGGACAAAAATATTTCGGCTACATCTTTATTAGAAACATTCGTCTTGAAATATTCTTCTATTTCCAGCAAAGACTTATCCTTAGTTTCGGGCAAAAATTTGTAATTTATTGCAGTAAAAACACCAAATGAAATTCCGTAAGATAAAAACGCACCATGCAAACCAAAATATCTGAAAATGTATGGTGTTGGTTGTAGAATAATGCTATACGTTAAATTATTAATTATGGAAGTCGTTAACATTGATACGCTTCTGTACTTTAATGAGATTAGTTCTCCAGTTATAGTAGACCCCATCAACATAATACCACAACTTAAAGATAGAGAAATTATTGATAATAAAGTTATAGATACGAAATTATTTTCCGTTATTACAGATAGCTTTATAAGATACAAATATAATGAGAGTATAAATAAAAATAAAATAGCTACAGGCGATGTAGTAAATAATAAAGTTCTTCTGGAAACATATTTAGATATGGCGCTTCCTGTATACATTCCTAATACTGAAATACCGTCTAGTATTAACATTCCTATGTAAGCCATTCTCTCGTCATCGGTGATCTTCTTAATGATATCGATAGAATACATAACACAAACTAATTTTCCTGTACAGTGGTACATTAAAATCGTTACAGTACACAATAGTAGAGGTTTGTAGAACACTGTAGACTTAATCATAGTTACAATTTCTTTAATGCTGGTCCGAGATTTAGAGCCTTTCTCCCTGAGGTACTCCTCTTGAGTATTTATCAATTTTTTCAATTCTTTCTCTGAATCTTCATCTGTACCTCTCAGCCACCGATGTGTTTTATTACATTCCTCAAATCTTCCTTTACTCGCCAACCAAGAGGGAGACTCGGGAAAAAATATTACTGGCAACATAAATAAAGAACACGCAATTCCAAATACAGGTATTGATCTCCAGGGAAAGAATGTTCCCATTGCATTTGACATCCATACACCCCAATAGAACATACCTGATGTGAAATTCATTAACAGACCTCTATATTTGGGTGCTGCATATTCACAAAGGATAATGATGGAAATGCAACAACAGCACCCAAAGCTGCTGGTTTGCAGAATTTCACTGATTAATATACACGTAGTAGAGTTACTATAATAGAGCAATGTATAACCAGAAATCATAGCAAGTGACACTAAAAATAACGGTATCCGTCTTCCAGACACAATCGTTAAGTAGGTTAACAAAACAGTCCATAGTATTGTGGCGTAGCCGTACATCGATTCTGAAATGAGATAAATTGTCAATTTATTATTTGGCAAGAATATGTCTGGATCTAATATATCAGTGACAGCGACAGACGGAATATGCTGGGTCAAACAATCTAAGTATCTGGTAGGCGAGAAGGTAGAGGAAGAGAAAAACATAGGGAAATAAATAGAGGTTTTATTGTGCCGCCTTGATGGCCCAGGTAGTCATGCTCACTAAAGTGTTCAAACTGGTGGTGGTGTCGTGTGGCGGGTCGCCGCATTCTCAATAAAATGGTTGGATGCATCAACTAGTGAACGGGTGCTGCCAGAGGGTACTGGTCTGCCGTGGCTGTCATGGTTGCAAACAATAGAAGGATTTAGGTTAAGTAGTATTAGACAATAGTATGATAATCAGCATAATGACGACGTGCAATTAATACATTTTTAGAAAATTGTGAGATAGATAATAAGATTGAAAGATAGTAGGTAAGACCCCGGGGTCGGTAGATTGTAATTATTATGAATTAAAAAATTTATATAAATCCCTCGAATAGTAGAAAATATTTCGTGCACGCTCTCAATTCTCAAATTCATGTACGGCAAAGTTATGGAACTCACTGCCTGTTGAGATCAATCTTTAAATTGTTTTAAATCAACACTAAGAAGGTTCTTTGTCGAATCCTGATTTGAACCCTAGTACAATATAATTTTATTAATTTGCACAATGTTTATTATTTCTTTTCCTATAATATTGTATTATTTGTTATATGTATGTACATATGTATTTATAATGAACATAGTAGTTATATGACACAAGTGTTTGGTATTCCACTTGCCTATTCATGAAATCCTCTGAGATACTGTAAGGTGTTGGCTGGATGAGATCCCTGTGAGGTCCACCTTTGTACTTTTCCTTTATATTACTGTGTTGTAATCCATACTTTCATACTAATATTATAAATGTGAAAGTGTGTTTGTTTGTCGTTCTTTCACGTCGAAAGTAGTAAACGGATTGACATGAGTTTTTTTTGGAGATAGTTAAAAATAAAATATAATGTTCCAATATCTTTATGATTTGTAGAAAAAAGTCATTTTCGCAAAATAAAATGGCTGAAATTAATAAGCGATAAATTGTAAATTTATTTATGAGAAAATATCGTTTATTAAGATAGTCTTATAGTCATCGAATGATATAAAATTGCAAAATAGGGCTAATTTTTTGTCAGGTTATTAAAATGAAATAATTTAATCATGATAATCCATCAACAACATTAGGAAATCAGAAATGAAAAGGAGTAGCTCCTATTTTTAAGTCCAGAAGAGTGACAAAGGCTACTTTTTATCCCGGAAAAACATCTTATTCCCACGGGAAAAAATAAAGTTTATAATAATGTGTCCTTCTTTCACTAGATCTTTAGATGGCGCTGTCTCATTTCTAAATCGGGCTATGGTTGTGTATATAAATATACACAAATCAATGGCAGCTCCGCTGTACCACGCGCGGCGAAGCCGCGGGTAACATCTAGTTATTTTATGTACAACTAGCGGCCCGCCCCGGCTTCGCACGGGTGAACATAAGATTTTTTTTATATTTTTACCTTTTATTTAGCAATAAATGTTACTCAGAATGAATGTAGCTTTCCAATAATGAAGGAATTTTTGAAATCAGCACAATAGTTTTTGAGTTTATTCATTACAAACATACACACACACAAAAATACAAATCTATCCTCTTTATATAGTTTTACGCGATCAAAATAATACAACATACTCAACGTGGCATCCATATTTTCCGAAATTATAATGGTAGAATTAGCGTCTTTTCTAATCTGTGGCAACATGACTGTTGGGATGCCAAAACTGATGCCCGCGATTACAAAACTGATCCAAGATATGCTGCAGATGGCGATCTGAAATGTGAATAAATCATCATCATCATCAGGTCCATTTTAGTCTCCACTACAGGAGCACGACCCTCTCGTCCGTCCTAGACGGAAGGAGGATTTGGCCTACACTCCCCACGCTGGCCAAACGGATTGGGGAGGCCTGATCGATATTTGATAATGTATTTCCCTTAGTCGCCTTGTACGACATCTACGGGAAGAAACGGAGTGATTCTATTCTAGTCTGCCGGAAACCACACGGCCAATAAATAAATGTGAATAAATAAATGTAAATAAATAAATAAATTGGGGTAAGTGGTTCATCAACATCTCTGAACCAAAGCCAACTTCGCGGTGCACCCTGCTGATTGACAAACGAGGCTCTGGCGAACTGGGGAATGTACCTCCACCTCACAGAATACCGCAGCCAAATAACTCCCTTGAGGGTTGTTGTGTTCCTGCGAATGAGTGAGGTCACCAGAATGGAAGGAGATGCTGTGATGGCAGCGGGGGTGGCGGCGCGCGACCGATATTTTATGTAAGCGAAATGACCATGATGCATTAACGTCATGAAAGTAATACGTCCTATTAGTAAAACGTCTGAAATCTAAAATAGCCATTCTAGGAGAACGTCTGAAATGAAAAACATCATATCATAATATGTATATTACTTCATATGCGTTTGCGGTGTTAAGATGTTTGTGCAAATCAATGTTGCCGTTTATCTCCAAAACTACGTGTCCGATTTTGATGCGATTTTCAGTAATGGGGTCGGGTTTGATTGGTGCATGTTCTTAGATAGGTGTTACCGTGACAACTCACCAGGGGGCGCTGCAGTAAACATTTGTTTGTGCAAAATCAAAACTACCAGTCTGATTCTGATGAGGTTTTCATTTGTAATAGTAGGTATTACAAATGAAAACCGCTTGCTCTCTAAAAAGTTTGTAATAAAAACAAAATTAAAATTTTTGAAAAAACCCACGATGGTTAAAACGTAGGTGAAAAAGGATAAAATAATTTTGAAACCCCGGACTTAAAGAATTTATGCTATGAACTTAATAAAAAAAACCCAAGAAAGTCCGTCGGGGGCTGCCATCTCTATTTTAAATTTCAACATAAATATAATTAAGTATACAAGTTATGTACTATAAAACTGCCAAACTAGTTCTTTTAATGGCAGCCCCAACGGATTTTCTTGTTTTTTTTTATTAAGTTCATAGCATAAATTCTTTAAGTCGGGGGTTTCAAAATTATTTTATCCTTTTTCAACTAAGTTTTAACCGTCGTGGGTTTTTTCAAAATTTTTAATTTTGTTTTTATATAATAAGGAAAACAAAGGAATAATCTATAAAATGCACTGAATGTACAATAATGCATAGCCAAGTACTTTTGTCTAACATGACTATTATTTGACGAGCTCGTGGTTGAATGGTTAGCAATGGCCACTTTGACTCCGAGGTCGCGGGTTCGCTCCTCGCACAAGACAAACATTTGTGTGCGTGAACATGTCTGTCTTGGTCTGGGCGTTTTCTATATATTATTATGTATGTTTTTACAAAAAAAAAATGTATTTAATTATTATATCAGTTATCTAGTACCCATAGTACAAGCTTTGCTTAGTTTGTGACTAGATGGCAGTGTGTTATTTTTCCAGGAATATTTATTTATTATTTTCATTACTGCGTCATTTTTCAGGTAAGAAAATTTAAACTTCCTTTATATCTGACTCTTTGAACATGTTGCACATAGCTTCATACTTTTTACACAATTCACATATGTATCATACCTGTCTTATTAAAGGTTTGCAAGTTGCATTGTCAGCTGCACTCTTCGGATGTTCTTCAATATATTTATATTCACATCTATCGTTGACAGACATTGCTGTATCTTATTTTAAAATATTAAACTTTTGTATTGAAAATAGAAACTGAACTGGCGCGTTATGGGCTACAATATGTGAATAATAAAACTTGTACAATTATTTGCATTTTATATACATAAAGCGACGGAGACAAACACAGCCAAGTTCAATTATTACTTTATTGTATTAATCTTTAAATTATCTATATTTACGTAATCTGTATATCTATCTATCTATATATATAAAAGCGAAATACCACTCAATGATTGTAATTGTAATAGTTAATCATCAATGTAATAATTATTTTTAAATCAAATTTAAATAATGTATTTTTATAATGATTTTATATTTATATATATATAGCATGACAGAATGTTTTTATATATATATTGTAACATGTAACGCGTAGGTGTTTTGGACAATATTCTGGAAGCCTATTGTGAGAATGAAAATAAATAAATAAAATAAATAAATGATTAATCACGAAATCTCAGAAACTATAACACCTACAAACTTGAAATTTGGCAGGTAGATTCCTTACAGGGTGTAGACATCCGCTAAGCACACTTTACTTTGTAATAATCTCAACGCCTGCCGAGACCTGCTCATGGGTATATCGTTCCATTGATATATCCTCGAGCGGGTCACGGCGGGCGTACAACATTACATCAAACTTCTCAAAGGGGCTTCTACGCGTTGGATCTATATCCCCGCGCACGTCTATCAAATGACCGGTCTTGACCTGTGAATCAAGAGAGATACATAAAATAATAATTTATTAACTCAGCGACGCCATATTCATAAATCGGTTCAGATTGGTCAACCAGCTATAGTCTGGTATTATTTAAAATCATTGGGAGATAGTAACTATCAACATAGTAATCATACTAACCTTAACGTCAATTCTCATCTGCTGCATTTGATAGTGGCTATAAAAATAGTACAATAAATGGTCTTTCCTCACTAACTCCCAATACCTCACCTTCTTTCATTTCAAGTCAATTTGCTGATTGTGATGTTAAGAAGAACATATTTTCCGTTGCTTCAATTGCGGTGGGCGCTGATGACATTGGTCGTATCATGATCCTTCCCATTCTGGATAACCTTCCTCCCATAATTTCTTTGATTTTGAATAATTCTAGCTCCTCTGCCAGTTTTCCAACGTTGTGGAAGGATTAACTCTAAGTGACTTGCGTATTGCTAGATCTCACTATTGTACTGCTGTTGAAAAATCCAAAGGTAATTTACTAAAACGTATTGTAGAAAAATTTAATTGTGAGGGACCGTGGATTGACCAGGCTTATGTATTCAATATAAATTTTAATAATTCACATACCCTTGGTGTAGAAGAGACTGCTGATACAATTCTGCATGCGTTAATTCCTGACGATTGTGACAGTGACTATCATCGCGAGTGGGGTACATCTGTGCCCTTCCACTCCAATATCAAATGTGCCGTCGATGGATGAATTTCTATCTATTGTTAAAACTTTGCCTACAAATAAAGCCTCCCGTGATGATAAGATTTCGAATAGAATGATTAAAGAAGCTTGTAAAGTAGCCGCTGAACCTATCGCTAATAATTTTTATGCGTTAACACGAATTTCTACATGTACGTGGGAATTAACTTTCAGAACGTTAAAAATTATTTATACACACATTGCAGGTGCAGCACATTGTATTTTTTTTCAAAGCCAGCGCCTTGCTCTGATATGTTTATGTAAATCGTATAGAACTGTAAGCACCGAGGCACTACCCATGCTAGCAGGTGTGTTACCAGTAGACTTAGAAGTACAACGCCGCCCTTCAATGTACTATACATCTAAAAACATGGTCCCTGATTTTCTGAAAATGTGTGATCGTGAGAAAATACTTAGGCTGTTCAAACCTAATAATGAGAGACTTGAAATATTGCTGTCTGAATAGTACGGAAAGGTGGGAAACTTCTACCAAATGATGCCACTTGTATCTGTTCTTTCAATCGGTAAAAGATAGATTAAAGAAAAATTAATTAGAAGCCGATCACCCCGTTACGCAATTTTTAACGGGGCATGACAATTTTAAGAGTAAACTCTTTTCGTTTAAATTAGTGCCGTCGCCCTTATGCGAATGTTCTACTGCAAATCATGAATTCGATCAAACACCACACCATGTTCTCTGGGAGAGATCTTTGCCGTCGGGAGCGGGACGACATGTTAAATTCGTTGCATGTCGCATCCGGGGTAGTATACTATTCTGATTTGGTAGCAACAAGGGAGAATTACCAAGTATTCAGACGATTTTACAATTCATATTATTGAATACGATGTGTTAGGTAACAACACAATGTTTTAGGTCACCAATAGTGTTAGATACTTAAAGTCCGTGGTGCACAGCAGTTGAGCTTCACTTGACTAGTCATCTCTTAGGCTTTTAATGCCTTATTTACCATATTGCTGTCTCTCACGTTGTAAGAGGGGAAGTCAAATTCCAAAAGCTTTTTACTCCTACTTCTTTTTCTTCTGATTAAATTCATTGTGAGCTCCAAGACAACCGTAGTTTTACCCCGGGACTGCAATGGACTTCACTGTTCATTGCTATTCTGATATACGTTATTTTCGGTCTACGTAAATATGACCATATCTATTTACCGGTCTCAGTTCAAGTGGGTCCCTATCGGTCTACGTCGAAATTTGCATATATTTTCTCTACTGTATTCAGTTCTTTTCAACCCTAACTCCCCTTTTACTTGAAAAAACGTTTTTCATTTTTCAAAGAGTTCCAAAGTATTTCGTAGTACTCTCTCTCTTCATCTTTTTTTTTATGCCACTAAGGTGGCAAACAAGCATACGGTCCGCCTGATGGAAAGCAGTTACCGTAGCCTATGGACGCCCGTAACACCAGAGGCATCACGTGCGCGTTGCCGACCCTGTAAAAACCTCTTTACGCCCTTTTTAAAAGTCAAAGTCAAAGTCAAAGTCAAAATATCTTTATTCCTTGGACTTTACAAAGCACTTAGAAACGTCATACAAATTAAATATAAGACATGTATCTAAATCATTACTATCTACTTAAATCCGCAGAGCTTAGATGCACTTTCATCACACTATCTTGAATGTGAAAGTGAATTTAAGTGCCAGTTCCGGCGACGGGGCTTCTTGAGAAGAACTGGCAAGAAACTCAAGGCCGACTCTTTTAATTGCCAATATCGTTACATTAAACACAAATACAATCATTAACATAACAAGAGCAATTCATTTCCAAATACTTTTATCATTTATGTAATCTGAGATACAATAGTAAGCCTTTTGACATAGTCTAGTTTTGATAAATCTTCTAAATTTACCCATGGATAATTTAAACGCGTCATTTGGAAGTTTATTGTAGAAGCGTATACATTGACCTGGGAACGAGTTAGAGATTTTATGGAGCCTAGTAATATGCACAGCGAGTTTGTTTTTATTTCTTAAATTTAATTGATGGAGATCACTGTTTTTCCTAAATTTAGTTTGATTTTTATGAACGTAAATAAGATTTTCATAAATATATTGAGAATGTAATGTCATAATATTTATCTCTTTAAATTTATTTCTCAGTGTCTCCCTGGGACTCATCATATAAATAGCACGGATAGCTCGCTTCTGGAGCACAAAAATTGAGTCTACATCCGCAGCACTACCCCAAAGCAATAAACCATATGACATAATGCTGTGAAAATAGCTAAAATAAACTAAACGCGCAGTGTCAACATCAGTCAGTTGACGTATTTTCCTTACGGCGTACGCTGCTGAGCTGAGTCTACCCGATAACGTTTCTATATGTGGGCCCCATTGTAATTTAGAGTCTAATGTTATCCCAAGGAAGACAACCTTATTGACCAATTCCAATCTCTCATTGTCCATCACCACATTGGTTTTTACTTGTTTCACATTTTTTGTAAAAAATCTAACATATTTGGTTTTACTACCATTTAAAAGTAGGTTATTAGCACTAAACCAGTTTACTATTTTTGAAAGAGCATTATTTACATCGTCAATTTCTGATTGTTGTCTATTTACCTTAAAAATTAAAGAAGTGTCATCTGCAAATAATACTATTTCGTGATTATTCTTTACAAGATGAGGTAGATCATTAATGTACACGAGAAACAGGAAAGGGCCCAAAATAGAGCCTTGTGGCACCCCCATCGCTACAGTTGATCCATGTGATCGCTTTCCATTAACATCTACTTTCTGAACCCTATCACTCAGATAAGAAGTAAGAAG
This sequence comes from Hypsopygia costalis, assembly GCA_937001555.2. Classification (NCBI taxonomy): domain Eukaryota; kingdom Metazoa; phylum Arthropoda; class Insecta; order Lepidoptera; family Pyralidae; genus Hypsopygia; species Hypsopygia costalis. Next base: position 7,900,107 of record OW443355.2, read on the forward strand.
ATCAAGAGCGATGCCTCTTATACCATAGTGGTGTAGTTTTCTGACTAGAGTTTCATGCTGCACACAATCAAAAGCCTTAGATAAGTCACAAAACACCCCATAGGCGTCCCGTGACTCCTCCCAAGCCTCATATATACATTCTAGTAATTTTACCCCAGCATCACATGTTGACCGTCCATGAGTGAAACCGAATTGTTTAGTGTGCAGGAGATTATTTTCATTAAAGTAATTAAGTAACTGAGCGAGAATTAGTTTTTCAAAAATCTTACTAAATGTAGGTAGTATTGATATTGGTCTGAAGTTTGTGGGGTCTAATGTACTACCTGATTTAAACAAAGGAATAATTTTGCTTAATTTCATCAAGTCAGGAAACACACCACAATCAATACATCTATTAAATATCACAATTAAGGCGGGAGCAACAATGTCAAATAAAGATTTTATAATATGTACGGAAATGCCCCATAGATCAGCCGTTTTCTTAATATTAAGTGATTTAAATGCAACTTTTAAATCAGACCCATTAACATGACGGAAATGAAAATCGTTATAAAATTCAGGCACATTATCTTTAATTAATGACTCTGCAACGGAGGTGGAAGAGCCCAAGGCACTAGTTAAAGTGACAGGGAAGGCAGAAAAAAATCTTTCAAAAGCATTGGCAACTTCTAAATCTGACTTGGTAACATGACCATCAATACTTAATTTAAACTCTGAATCCTTTGTCCTACCCTTCCCAGTCTCTTCATTGATAACCGTCCAAGTGGCTTTAATTTTATTACTACTATGTCTAATTTTTGATTTAATAAATATAGATTTTGCTACTTGACAAACGCGTTTGAAAATTTTCGAATATGATTTTACATGTTCTTTAAATTCTTCACTATTATTGAATTGTCTTTCATAGTATAACATGTACAAAGTTTGCCTACTCTTATAAATACCTACGGTTGCCCAGTCACCAAAGACAAGGCTATTGGTAAAAGTAATTTCCTTGGAAGTAAATATTGATTTAAATTCGCGAAGAAATGCATTAAAAAATGAATTATACATCAAGTTAGGTTCCAAGTCATTATCTAAAAACGGTAAGTTACTAGTTAGGTTTACTCTCATACGTTCTAAGCGACTCACTGTTACTGGCACAAAAGTAATTTTTGTCTTGACAACATTTTTATTTTTTATTTTAATACTTATCATTTGCCCAGAATGATCAGAATCCAATTTATTAATAATACTTTTTTGGGTTGGACTAATATCTGTGTATATATTATCTAAGCAGGTAGCCGTGGTGGCACTTATTCTAGTAGGCTCCATAAATAAGTTAACTAAATTATGGGATTTAAAAAGACTTAAAATTTTACTTGATGCAGCTGTATTTGTAAGTATATTAATATTAAAATCTCCACAGACCAAAATAGTTTTACCTGAGTTACTAACTTTGCATAGGGCTTCATCCATGATTTCTAAAAATAAATTAAGATCCGCGGTAGGAGGTTTATATACACATATAACAATGAACTGCTCTAATTGTACACAGGATAGTTCAATGGAACATTCTACAGAGAGAGACACAATATCTTTCCGTTCTTTAAATTTAAGTTTTTTATTTAGCAAAATTAGCGACCCGCCATGTACTGTATTGACCCTGCAGAATGAACTACCGACCTGGTGGTTGCTGAAATTGAACATGAGCTGATGCCCCTTTAACCAATGCTCAGTAATACACATAATACTAATATTATCAGAGTTCATGAATAATTCCAGTTCTAGTTGCTTGCCCTCAGTCATACAATATATATTTTGATGTACCAGGTTAATATTATTATTTGTGTTGTAATTATTACATTTTTGTGGGCATAGTGACATGTTATAGTTACTGTTTGATTGTATTGCTAAATCAATTAATTGTGAATTTAATAAATTAGTGCTAGAGGTTGTTACCTCTGTTGTCTTATGAGTTAATTTAAATGATTAGAAATGTCATTATTAGAAAATTCCATGTCAACAGTCCGCTCAATAGAAGCGGATTTTGTAGCCAAGTTTTTGGCTGAAATGTCAAAAAAATAGGATAGCGAAAGTGCTATCTGTCGCTTAAAACTAGCAGAAAGGTAATATCTACCTTTAGTCAAATAATATAAATTTTTGCTAACAAAACTGTTAGTATCAATCAAATGAATACAATCATTATATGTACTTATAGTGTGTAGTACACTGTTCAACTTATATCTAAGATTATTTTCTGCATCTGACAAGCTCTTAGAGTAGGGAAATGTAAACAAAATTATACTACTTAAGTCTAGAGATAATAAATAATCACAAAAATCTATTAAATCCTTTTTGTTTAAATTACCCCTATTTTCTACTAAAATAATGAGATTTTCATAATTATTAAATTTGAATTTTAAAATTCTTTTCATAATTTCTTCATAATTTGCAGATGGTAAGCAATGGTTTACAACTGACTGTCCCTTAATAAGTGAATTCAATTTTGAGCCCATATTTTTTCCAATATTATCACTAAACATAATAGTACTTTGTGCATCACCTGGTGTACAACATGTTACATCAATTGATGCACCTAATGACTGCTCTGTCCTAATACCAGTATGTGAGCTATCACACAAAGTCTCAGTATAATTATTGTCAACCGCAGTAGCACACATTGGCCGTGGAGAACTAAAGCAAGCGCAGTTACATGGATGGTTGTTGATGAGTGAATCAAAGCGCTCAGCATTGTAATTACTCAATTTCAAGAGATAAAGAACCCCATGCTGCAGTCGCCTGGGAAAACCTCAACAGGCAGTTCATTCCACAGCTTAGTAGTACGTGGAAGAAAACTCCGCTGGAATCGCACAGTACGTGACCACTTCGGTTCCAATTTGTGAGGATGAATTCCCTGTCGATGGCGAGCGGTGCGACTGTAGAAGGAGGCCGTGGGCATCATGTCAAACAACTCCTCTGAACACACCCCATTGTACAATCGGTAGAACACGCAAAGGGAAGCAAAATCTCTTCTCAGACTCAATAATAAGACAGGTACCATAACGAATGTAATGAGAAACTGCGATTAATCAACTTTCCAGACGAACTTAGTAACTGTTGTGACTCAATGTGCGATGAGATAAATCATAGATGTATATTATTGATAATCTGTATAATTATTATTATTCCATTTATTTAATATTTATCTCTCTTTTTTTTTACATTTTTAAATATAAATATAAAAAAAAAATACATTTAAAAATATAAAAAAACAGGGGCACCCGCCGGTAGTGGAGCAAAGACTCAAACTACCGGTGGTCAGGGCTCCAGAGAGTAACCTCGTGGGCCAAGTCCAAGTACTTAGAAAGTTTCTCTTTCTCGGCCTTAACGAGGTTCTCATCATGGGGAATGGTGACGTCAACGAGAATTGCACGGTTCGTCACTCGGTCTAATACCACGATATCAGGTCTATTTGCGACAATAGTTCTGTCCGTGATAATAGACCGGTCCCAGTAGAGCGTGACACTACCGTTCTCGAGAACTGGCGCAGGTGCATACCTGTAGTATGGTACTTCAGAGCTCACAAGGCGATATTTAAGAGCAAGTTGCTGGTGTATAATCCTAGCTACTTGATTGTGTCTATGCAAGTACTCGCCGTTAGCAAGATGAGAACAACCGGAAACAATATGCCTGAGTGACTCAACGGGACGGTGGCATGCTCGACAGATGTCGACCGTACCGTCCTTCAGGATATATTTCCGGTAGTTATTCGTCTTGATAACTTTGTCCGTAATTGCACAGACAAAACCTTCGGTTTCCCCAAAGAGGTTGCCGAAACGTAGCCAGGCCACCGACGCGAGCGAGTCTACATCAGGCCCATTCAGAGCCCGGTAGAATCGCCCATGTAGCTCCTTGCTCTTCCATATATCCTTGCGGCCCTGGGTGGTAAGCACAGATGGTTCACGCCAATTCTCGTTTGCCAAGGATAGTGGTGTAAGGCCCTTATCAACTGCTACAACGTCGCGATGCATCCCACTATCACAGTTTAGGAAATATTCCCTGAGATTGCACACCTCACGGTTGTGTAGGTTTTTGGCATTTAAAAAGCCACGACCCCCACACTTCCGTGGGATGTACGATCTCATCACTGATGATCGTGGGTGATGCATGCGATACGTCGTAAGCAGTTTTCGGACCTTTACATCCAAGGCGTCCAGTTCCTTCTGAGTCCACCTTAGTATGCCGAAGGTGTATATCAGCAGGGGCATAACCCAACCGTTGAAGGCCCGAACCTTATTACCACCCGACAACAGACTTTTTAAGACTTTTGTCAGGCGACCAAAGAATCGGTCCGTCACCGATTGTTTTATGTCCCCGGCGGTTATACCTAAAGACTCCGACATACCAAGATATTTGTAGATTTCGACTTCAGAAAGAGATCTGAGGGACATCGTCTCCGAGAGTTGCAAACTTTCCGAGTTTGCAACTCTACCCCGCTGTACATGCATGACCGCACATTTGTCAACACCAAACTCCATACAAATGGCGTTACTGAAAGTTTCTGTTACTTTTAGTAACTCCAAAAGGTCTGGTTTGTTTGGTGCAAACAACTTGAGGTCATCCATATACAGCAGATGAGAGAAGATCTCACCCTCTTTATGAAGTCGGATGCCTAACCCTGAATCCCTTAACAGAGTGCTAAGTGGATTCAGAGCTAGACAAAACCATAACGGGCTCAGGCTGTCACCCTGGAAGATACCACGTTCAATCCTTATACGGTCCACCGACTCAGGAGAAACTCAGCAACCCGGTTGACAAAGGACTGTGGTCCACTGCCCCATACATGAGCCGAGAAAGGAGCATAGAGTTGAATCTATTTTATACAACTCCAGCACCCTTTTCAGCCATGAATGAGGCACCGAATCATAGGCCTTTTTGTAGTCAATCCAGGCGGCAGAGAGGTTCTTCCTGTTTCGGCGGACCTGTTGGAAAACGGCTGTGTCAATGAGAAGGGAGCTCTTTAGTACCACGGGACCCAACCCTACACCCATTCTGAGCGATGGCCAAAATATTATTACACTCAATGTGTTTAGTAATTTTAGATGTCAGAATGGATGTAAGGAGCTTGTACAATGTTGGCAAGCACGTGATGGGTCTATAGTTCTTAGCTTCCGTGGCACTACCATTCTTATAGAGCAGGAAAGTAATACCACCGGTCATAAAACTTGGTAGAGATCCAACTTCAAGAGCTTCTTGAAACTGAGTTGCCAAGAGAGCATGCGAGCGACGGATATATTTATTATTATTATTATATATTTCTTATCTGTATAATTATATATTTATTAATATATGCACTGAGACAGGCGGCATCTGTAACATGCAATTCAAAAAAATGTTTTTATAATAAAAAGAAACCTACTGTTGGCTGGAATCGGCACGTGAGCGAAGCTCACAGGGAATCCCAGAGTAAATTTCAAATGTGGTTATTGTGCAATAAACCAAAATCGGGTTCAGTATATAATGAAAAGAAAGTCGGAGGATTGTTAGATCTCGTTTGAAATGGTGTCAAAACAACGAGGAGCACGGGGGCCCACCACACATTCCCACCACTGTATCTCCTGTGTAGCCAGGATTAACAGCGGCGACCGCCAAAAAGGCAATGAACAATGTAGTCCATTGCAGTCCCAGGGGTAAAACGGCTGCCTTGGAACTCACAACGAATTTAATCAGAAGAAATCAGTAGGAGTAGGAAGCTTTTGGAATTTGACTTCCCCCCTTAGCAATGTGAGAGACAGCAATATGGCAAATAAGGCATTAAAAGCCTAAAGAGATGGCTAGTCAAGTGAAGCTCAACTGCCGTGCACCACGGATTTTAAGTTTCTAACACTATTGGGGACCTAAAACATTGAGTTGTTACCTAACACATCGATTCCAATAATATGAATTGCAAAATCGTCTGAACGCTTGGTAATTCTCCCTTGTTGCTACCAAATCTGAATAGTATACTACCCCGGATGCAACTTGCAATGAATTCAACATGTCATCCCGCTCCCGCCGCCAAAGATCACACTCCCAGAGAACATGGTGTGCTGTTTGATCGAATTCAGAATTAGCAGTAGAACATTCGCATAACGGCGACGGCACTAATTTAAACGAAAAGAGTTTAGCCTTAAAATTGCCATGTCCAGTTAAAAATTGCGCAACGGGGTGGTCGACTTCTAACCACTTTTTCTTTAATCTATCTCTTACCGATTGAAAGAACGGATACAAGTGGCGTCCTTTGGTAGAAGTTTCCCACCTTTCCTGCCATTCAGACAGCAATGTTTCAAATACTTCATTAATAGGTTTGAACAGTCTAACTATTTTTTCACGATCGTTTATTCGACACGTTTTTGGATGTTTTTTGGATCTATCGAAAGCTTTCGACCTGGTTTGTTACGACATTTTGTGGCAAAAGCTGGAAGATAAGAAAGTGCCAACAGAGCTATGTAACATATTCATGTTTTGGTATCAAAATCACGTCAATGTCGTAAAATGGTCTAACACATTTTCGGAACCATATAGGTTGGCGTGCGGAGTGCGACAAGGGGATCTGTCCTCGCTCAAGCTCTTTAACCTGTATGTGAATGCACTGATAGAGGAGCTCAGCAACACGCATGTTGGCTGCCATGTTGATGATGTATGTATGAATAACATTAGTTATGCGGACGACATGGCGCTGCTGAGCGCCTCTGTTTGTGGCTTAAATAAGCTGGTAACGATATGTGAACGCTATGCTGCCTGCCACGGGTTAAAATATAACGTACTGAAAAGTGAATGTATTGTCTTTCATCCCGGAATGAAATATACGCGCAATGTTCCCAGTATTCGATTGAATAGAACTCTACTCAAGAGAGTGAATCAGTTTAAGTATCTGGGACACTGGGTGACTTCCGATATGAAAAACAATACAGATATCGAAAGAGAACGTAGGGCGCTATCAGTTGGAGCCAATATGATTGCCCGCAGGTTAGCCCATTGTTCCACCGAAGTTAAAATATCGCTATTTCGAGCTTATTGTTCATCTTTCTACACAAGCAGCCTGTGGATTGATTACACGCAGAAGCAGTATGGCGCACTGCGCATTCAATATAACAACGCGTTCAGGAGACTGATGGGGCTGCCACGGTACTGTAGCGCGTCGGGGATGTTTGCCGAAAATAGAGTAGACTGCTTTTACGCAACTATGCGCAAACGGTGTTCATCCCTGGCGCGCAGGGTCCGGGTAAGCACCAACAGCGTCCTGAACGTGTTTGCGAATAGATTTGATCTTCAGTATGTGAACCACTGTTCAATGGTTCACATACTGAGGAACAAAGACATGTAAAGAATCTCTTGTTTTCTTTGTTTTAATGTAACTAACAATAGGTTAAGTTTACTGTTACTAATATTTCTTATTTTATAATTATCCTTGTTGGTCGCAATAAAAACATTTTTATTTTTTATTTATTTATATTATTTCTACAGACGTAGTATAACCGTTGAGGATTTTTGTTCCTGCGTGTGAGGGTGGTCACCAGAAAGGAAACAGTGGCTGCGTTGGCAGCATTGTGCGAAATAAAATTTTACTCGTATTATTACTTTTTATTCTGAATCATGAATTAATATAATTTCTGGTGTAAAATTTAACTCACTAATTAGGCCCATAACTATTATGGTTAATATAGGCCCCTGTACTTGGCCTAGTAACATTTTAAACTCTAGACTAGAATAAGACGTTACTCGTCACAATCTTTTTCTAATTTAACATCGGACAAAAGAGTTTCAGTTGCATCTTTATTCAACACGGTTGTTTTAGAAGCATCCTTGAAGTATTCTTCTATTTCAACCATAGGCTTATCTTTGGTTTCTGGCAAATACTTGTAACATATAGCTGTGAAGATACTGGATATAACTCCGTAGACAAAAAACGTACCATGCAAACCGAAACATTTAAAAATGTAGGGAGCTAGTTGTAAAGTTAAGCTCTTAAGTACATTATTAAATACGGCAATAGCTAATATTGATATACTTCTGTATTTTAAAGAAACTAATTCTCCAATTAAAGTAGTACATACTAAAATAATACCGCTGCTTATAGATATAGAAAAAATTGCCAATAAAGATAAAGAAACGAAATTGTTTTCTGTTATTACCGATAGTTTTATAAGATACAAATATAATGACAGTATAAATAAAAATATAATGGCTATAAACGATGTAGCGAACAACAAAGTTCGTCTACAGACAATTTTAGATAAGGCGCATCCAGTATACATTCCTAATACAGAAATACCGTCAAGTATTAACATTCCTATGTAAGCCATTCTCTCGCTATCTGTGATCTTCTTAATGATATCAATAGAATACATGACACAAACTAACTTTCCTGACCAGAAATACATGGATGTTATTACCAAACCTAAGAAAAAAGGTTTGTAGAACTCTCCTGATTTAACCATCGTCATAATTGCTTTAAGACTGGTCCGAGATTTGGCGTCACTTTTCTTGAGATATTCCTCTTGAGATTTAATTAATTTTTCCAATTCATGCTCTGAATCTTCACTTGTGCCTCTTATCCACCTATGTGCTTTTCTACACTCTTCAAATTTTCCCTTACTTGCCAACCAAGGGGGAGACTCAGGAAAAAATATGATCGGCAATGCAAATAAAGAGCATACAATTCCAAATATAGGTATTGATCTCCATGGAAAGAATGCTCCCATGGCATTTGCTACCCATATTCCCCAATACCACATAGCAGATTTGATTGTGAGCAAAACACCTCTGTATTTGGGATCTGCGTATTCACAAGTGAGGACAACTAAGACGCAATTGGCGACCGCGGAGCTAGTAGTATGTATAATTTCGCTGATTAAAATATGAATAGCAGATTTGCTATAATAGAGCAGTGTAAATCCAGATATCATTGTGATTCCTGTGAAGAATAGTGGTATTCGTCTTCCTGACACGATCGTTAGGTAGGCGAAGAAGAAATCCCATGGTATTGTAGCGTAGCCGAAGACCGATTCTGTAATGATATTGGAAAATAATAACATGAGGCACGAAAAATACTAAATGAGCCACAGAAGTACTAGATTAGGTTAGATTTAGGGAACTCGTCGCCAAATAGAGAGGGATCCTCGAGAGAGTGGCGTGCTTAGTGTTCCTGGCTTGCCACAAGTAGAAGATTAACCCAGAACCGTCTATGTATAATTTCGCTGATTAAAATATGAATAGCAGATTTGCTATAATAGAGCAGTGTAAATCCAGATATCATTGTGATTCCTGTGAAGAATAGTGGTATTCGTCTTCCTGACACGATCGTTAGGTAGGCGAAGAAGAAATCCCATGGTATTGTAGCGTAGCCGAAGACCGATTCTGTAATGATATTGGAAAATAATAACATGAGGCACGAAAAATACTAAATGAGCCACAGAAGTACTAGATTAGGTTAGATTTAGGGAACTCGTCGCCAAATAGAGAGGGATCCTCGAGAGAGTGGCGTGCTTAGTGTTCCTGGCTTGCCACAAGTAGAAGATTAACCCAGAACCGTCTGGGCAGAAAAGGGCTCGTGTATGTGCGGGCACCTGCTGGCGGGGTTAAGGATGTGATATCATAATCATTCCCATAACCTTGCCACATGGCGGTGAGAAGGAACACCGGTTGTTTTTTAGTCGGTACGTCTGCCCGGTGGGGTCTACTAGGGGCCTCATACACACTGGGTAGGAGTCCGACATACCCACGCCGTCGTCACCTCGATCGCGTGGGATGTATGAGCATTTATCCATCGAAAACAAAAAAGAAAGGTTTAGTATGTTTTATTTACTTAAACCGCCAAGTCAGTGTAATAGTCGCCCAGTTTCACAATTTTAGATGGTATATATATTACTACCCATATATATATTGGTAATTTAGTATTATAATCTTCAATACGTGATGTGACCACACCACGGGCTATTGGATTGGGCGGTGCTTTTGTAACATTATTTGTTTTAATTTTTTATATTATCTTTTTGTTATAATAATAATAATTACTATACATCAAACTTCTCAAAGGGGTCTCTACACGTTGGATCCATATCCCCGTGCACGCCTATCAAATAATCGGGCTTGACCCGTGATCAGTCGAGAGATGATAATAATAATAGCAGTGACCGGGCCGGGCTACATTTCGGTTTCTTAAAAATTTTAACTTTGCATTGTTGTAGTAGTCCGACTGGCCCGTCGTCTTTATGTCACACATCAGTACTTAAAGATATACTAATTGATTCAGATGTTAATTTGCGGAAGTAACATTTACATGTAGAATAACTTTGTAAGTTGTTGTTCTGACTATCAACCTCCACAGATTGCCTGAAGATGCCTCGTGTAGAGGCGAAGCACGTGTCGTAGAGACGACCACGGCAGTCGGGGCGGCGGCGGTCCCACATTTCTTTTGTTTCATATGTTGGAGTTCGCCGAGACGACCGCAGCAGCTGGAGTAGAGACGACCAACGCAGCCACGGCAGTCGCATGCATCTACTAACGGTAGTGGGTGGGTGCCAGCCGGCAGTAATTTGCATGAACTCTGGTGGCGTGAGCACGCAAAGTAATATAGATCAAATTGCTTTAAAGATATACGCCTAGGTCGAGTACATGTTTTTTTTTTATATTAACTCAGCATATTGGCTCCACTTCGCCTGATGGTAAGCGAAAAGTGGAGCCCCAAGCGCAACGGCAACGGACAAGAGACCTTGATGACTTGTCAGTTGACGCTGCCATGCTGGCCTACAAGATGCTTCTTCACGCTTCGCTTGAAGGATCCCATATTGTATGATTGAGGAAATACATATGCCAACGCTGTGGCAACGCTTTCCACTTTTTAATAGTGCGACACAGATAGGAGTTTCCAAACTTTTTAGTACGCGACGGAATACCAACGGTGAATTTGTGGTATCGCAAGCCTGTACGTGTTGTTCGGTGACGGAAAGGGGAGGAAGGGATAAGGGAACACAGTTCTTCAGATCACTCTCCGTTGTATGGGCGGTAAAATACTCTTAGTGAGCCAATATATCTGCGGAGCTGAAGAGGTTCAAGATTCTTGGTAACCTCTTCGTCACCAATTATGCGGACTGCTCGTCGCTGCAACCAGTTGATGGCCTCAAGGAGATACTGGGCGGAACCATCCCAGAGATGCGAGCAGTACTCCACGCAGGCTTGAACTTGAGTCAAACAGAACAAAAGACAAAGCTGATCCGGCGCGGAGAACCGCCGCACCCTGTTCAGGATCCCGAGTTTCTTTGAGGCTGTTGAGGTGAGGCTCCATCGATTTCTGTCCTACCAGCCCAGCACCAGGGCGACCGAAATATCGCCGATGAACCGTACTGTCGTCAGCATAGCTATGAATGTTTCCTAGAGGTAGCATGTCATTGATATGAAGCAGAAAGAGGGTGAGCGATAGAACGGAGCCCTGGGGGACGCTCGCATTCACTGGCATGAACACGGAAGCGCAACCATCTGCAAGGACGCGGATTCTACGCTAATGCAGGAAGCTAGCAATCCAGTCATAAAGCTGGACAGGCAGACCGTATGCCGGAAGCTTGGAAAGAAGTGCTTTGTGCCAAACCCGATCAAACGCCTTGGCAATATCTAGGCTGATTGCCATAGATTCAACATTTGTATCGATTGCCTCACCCCAGAGGTGCGTCACATACGCTAGAAGATCACCCGTTGATCGTTTCGGCCTGAAACCATATTGACGGTCAGTAATTAGGGAACGATCTTCTAGGTAGCGGATCAGTTGGTTATTGAGGATCCTCTCCATGATCTTGCACAGTACTGAGGTCATGGCTATGGTAATTTGATGGATCCGAACGGTATCCCTTTTTTGGTACCGGTTGCACATTAGCTTCTCTCCAAGCTTCCGGAACACAACCGGTTGAGTACGAGAGACTATCGAGGCGCGTTAACACCGGAGACATCTCTGCTGCACATGTTTTTAGTACAATCGCCGGAATATCGTCTGGACCACTGGCTTTTCAGACATCGAGTGATTGTAGTTCAGATCGCACGTCACACTGTCTGATACGAATATCAGGCATGTTAGAACCACTGGAGGGTATAGTTGGTGGTTGTGTGCCACAATCATTGATCCGGGAGTTAGCCGCAAAGTGGCTAGCCATGATGTCGGTTTTATCCTGCGGCTGATGTGCCAGTGAGCCATCGGGGCATCTCAGCGGTGGCAGCGACCGTTCACAGAAGTTGGCCTGCACAGTTTTAGCAAGTCGCTTGTAGCTGCGTGACCCAGTGGGATGCGACACCAACTCCTGCCCCACTCGTGCAACGCGCTGTGCGTCCGCCTAATATATGCCCTCTTGCATACCTTGGTGGCAGCGTTGTAGCCTGATTTCAGCGAGTTGATGTTGGGATCATTGAGGGCGCGGCCCCTGGTCCAAGCACGGTACGCCGCCTGCTTGTTACTAACAGCAACGGCGCATTCGCGATTAAACCACGGGCGTCTCCAGCTCTTGATGTTGACATCGGAGTAAGGGATGTAATACTCCATCCCAGTGCCAATCTCGCCAACAATAGCCGCAGCACTCGCCGTAGCATCCTTCTCACTGAAACAGCATTGCCCCCATGGGACGGAAGCAAAGTATTCGCGCATAACGTCCCAATCTGCTGACGAGTAGCGCCATACGCGGCGTTTGACTGCCTCGGGTTGCGGCAGAACTACGCTTGGCACTATTGTGGACACCAGGCAGTGATCAGAGTTGCCCAGGGGTGCCTCAACAGAAACCCGGTATCCCTCAGGGTGGGTGGTCAGCAGTAGGTCGAGCAGAGAGGGCGCCTAATCAGAAATGTCGGGTATTCTGGTAGGTTGGTCTACCAATTGCGTCAGGCTGTGCGGCCGAGCGAACGCATGAGCGGCCCTTCCTGCATGGTTGGTTGTGGACATCCGAACGGACAAACAAACAGACCCCGGCTTTCGCGTGAAAGTTCTCCTCAAGTACATAGCCGGGGTACTGCAGGTAAGAAGTGTCCGCTGGACGCTGGATTTGTGTCTCCGTCAGAAAAAGCAAGACAGGCTGGGCCATGGGCTGTTTAACAGGGTGGTGGGGGAGTGCACCGCAGTATGACCAGTTCTTTTTTGTTGCGCTGTCATAAGTGTAGGATGGGAAACGTGAAGAGAGGAAATTGCTGTCACGACAGACAGGAAGGGGGCGGTGGCCCCGTCCCTCCATAAACTTGCCGTTAGAGGAGCTGCACTGACCCGACGGACGGAAGGGCCCCCGCACCCCCCCGGAGATAGTCGCCGGGTCCCCACCTCCCGGTAACCAACCGGCACGACGATCTACCCCGAGATTATGCGCGTTATGATAGGGCAACCTCTCGAGGTGGTTAGCTCGATCGGGCTCCTGTACCATACCGCTGGCGGCCAGCGAAATAACCGTTTCAACGGGTCTTCCTGGCATCTTTCCAGCAGCGGGATGAGTAAGAGTTGTCGACGACGACGGATAGACGGTTGTTTTCTTGCTTAAAAGAACACTACAAAGTACATCATTGGCCTCGACTCTTATAATTTAGAGTAAGGTGTCTTACCTTGCTCTATATTATAAGTACATTATAAATAAACTGTTCACGTGTGATGCCGTGACCAAGAGAAATAGGGATTAATTTTTATATATATAGATGCAATGGGAACTTACTCAATAAGATTTCCATATCTTCAGAGATGGTAATATTTTCGTTTTTTCTAATCTGTGGCATCGAAACTGTCGGGATGCCAAAAGCGATGCCCGAGGTGAAGTAAATGACCCAGGACATGGCGGAGACGGCGACCTACAACATAGCATTTTAAGTCATGACGATGAATATCTTGATTTAGTCGGGGCTAAAATTACTAGGCACTAATTTTATTGGCAAGGTTCAGAAGATTTAAAGTATTAAAATGTCCATAGTATAGAAAATGTCTATTTATTTGTTAGCACTCAAATTATCTCAAATTAACAATATCAAAAAATCTAGAGCAAAAATGACGTTTCCTAATAGATTTTCCACTAACGTAACGATAGAAGATTGTTCTATTCTTAATAAGGATATAAGACAACAAAAAAAGACATCGTTTAAGTCGACACGAACTCGTCCTATTGTTTATCTCTGAAAACCAAGACCTTAATTATACAATCCCACTTCGCCGCTACTCTATTTCGGACACCAATATAATTTTGAAAATCGGTTCATTAAATTATATTTTACTAATGGCACACATTTTTACTAGTTTTTACTTACATAACCATACAATTGTATGATTATGTAAGTGGAAACTAGCTATAACTGTATAATATAACAATTTTATGCCAAATTGAGAGATATATAATACATGGCGAGAAACTTCAAATCGAGTTTTATATATCCGCAGCAGATTCTAGCAGTTTGATGACATATGCTTCACAAAACTTATACTGCGTGATATTTTTATTCGTATTAAACTATAAATAGCTTTAACGTCAAAGTAACAAAATGTCGGTTGGATCTATTCTGCATAAGGGGCCATCCATAAATTACGTCCTTTCCCCATCCTTGTCACAGCTGGTCACATTTGTGAGACTCCCCCCCTCCCCAGTGTGACGTCAAATATTTTGCAATTTGACATCTAGAGAGGTCTTCGAGTTTTTCAATAATAGTTCAAAGTTCGTTTTTTAACACTTAGATTATAATAGATTTCGAAATGTCACGAAATTTAGGACCCCTCCCACCCCCTTGTCACACAATATCACACTTCGTCGACCCCCTCCTTCCCCTTTAACGTGTGACGTAATTTATGGATGGCCCCTAACAGGGTCCAAATTATCAAATAAAATCCTTACCTGTTTTAGTAATGATTTTCGAGACGCTTTGTTATCTTGAATAACTTTATATTGTTCTGTATCGTCAGCAGCCATTGCTGTATTTAATATTCTTATTTAATTCTTAAATATAAAATTAGATTAATACATTTAAAAAGGTGTTACTGGTATTGAGTCACATTTGACAATGTAAGTAATAATCCAAGCTGAATAATTGTTTGTTCAGACTGACGGAAAGTGAAGGTGAAATTCGCAGCAGACTAAAATGGCGCATTTATACACTTTTGGGGCCCGTAGCAAATCTTACTGGAAGGGGGCCCTCTCTTATTAATCAAGGTCTAGCATAGAGAAATTAGCCAACACTAGCCTAATCTTAATTTCAGGCTGGGGCTATTGTAATCGTCACGATTTTGTACGACATAAAATATATCAACTCTTGCTTTAGGGAAATTTACAGATTTCACCGCCATTTCATTTTAATGGAGTATCAGTTGCAAATAAAAGTTCAGTTTGTTACTTGGGTTTGCTTTTAGACAGAAATTTTATTTATATCGAGCACATTAAGCAAGTAGGTGAAAAAGAAAAAAATAATTTCTATGCGTTAACATGAATTTCTACCTCTACGTGGGAATTAACTTTCGAAACGTTAGAAATTATTTATACCGCCATTTATTTAGGTTGTGTTACATACGGTTCACTTGTATGGGCAGATAGGGCTGCTATAGGTGCAGCATGTCCTAAACTGCTTAAAATCCACCGCCTTGCTCTGATTTTTTTTATGTAAATAGTGGCGGTCGCCGCTATGAATCCTCGCTAAGCAGGAGACACAGTTGTGAGAATGTGTGGTGGGCCCCCGTTCCGTTTTATCTTCCTATCCTAGACTATGCACATATTTGTCATTTGGATCTCAGTGAAGAACAACTTGATAATCTAGAATGACTTCAAAATATCTGTACGCTTTATTTTCGGTCTACGTAAATATGACTATATCAATTTTCCGGTCTCAGTTATCCGTCTACGTCGGAATTTGCGTAAACTTTCCCTGTATGCATTTCATTTGAACCCTATCACTCCATTTTTAAAAGAGGTACAAATTTCCGATTTTCGTAGCACTTTTCTCTTTTCGTTCTCTCTGCGTCTTAATACTCTTTCTCACTTTACAAAGTCTTAACTCTGGCTCCTTCTCTGTTGAGGTTGTACGACTATGGAATTGCTTACCGCTCCGCATTCGGCAACCTCAAACACGAACATGTGAAATCAGTGATAATGTGAAATCTCATTACCTCACACAATAACTTGATATTCTGTAAATTCCTGGCATTACGTAAAACTGTTTATATAATATTTTCTCAATATAGTTTTTTAAGGTATATTTTTTTTGTATGTATTTATATAAGCGTGGAGTATATAAGTGTTATATTTGTGTAACACTATGTATGTGTTTTGTGTAACCCTTCTACTCTAAGGTTGTCTGGAAGAGATTGCTCATAGCGAAAAGACCGTCAATTGTATTGTCATTAAATTTCTTTCTTTTGTGTCTGTAATTTCTTTGGTGCAATAAACAGTTATTGAAAATATATAGGTAGTGGCAGAATACCAGTGTTTCACTAGAATTTGACTTCCTCTCTTAGCAATGTGAGAGACAGCAATATGGCAAATAAGGCATTAAAAGACTAAAGAGATGGCTAGTCAAGTGAAGCTCATCTGCCGTCCACCACGGATTTTAAGTATCTAACCTATTGGTGACCTAAAACGTTAAGTTGTTACCTAACACATCGCTTCCAATAATATGAATTGCAAAATCATCAGCACGCTTGGTAGTTCTCCCTTGTTGCTACCAAATAGTATACTAACCCGGATGGACATGGAAGGTATTGAACATGTCGTCCCGCTGCAGTCGCCAAATATCACGCTCCAAGAGACGGACTTAGAAATATCTACATTTTTAAATATCCTGCGCTGGTGCTACCGCCACTGGGAGGTACCCATAACCTTGAGAATATACCCCCCGCCTGCGATAACACTCCAAATAAAACAGAATTCGTACATTTTCGATGAATATAATGGATTCCTGGACGTGTAAAAGCATAATTAGATTAGTTTCTCAACCTATTTTCAACTTTATTTCATATGTTTGCATAAATTTAAATATCTATCACTGTTAATTTTAAGTTTTTATGAATACATAGCAAGGCATTTAATCTGTAACTTTTCAATTAGGGCACGTACTCTATACCTATATCACAGGATTGCGTGTGCCTTATTTCGGCACTGCCCATGTTTTAGATCTTGATTTTAACTAGACAGAAAATTTGTCGTTAATTTGTCGAAATTTGTCGATCTCCCGTTAAAGAGCTATAAAGTTTTTTTTTGTGGCAGTGCCGAAATAAGCCTATTTTGGGACAGCCCACTCGACATCTATTAAACTACATAACATAGCGAAGATATGATTTTCCCCAGAATTAGTCGTCAATTTGTCGAATTCATACACCAAGTATCATAATTAGTCGACCTCCCGTTAAAGTTATAAGTATTTTTTTGTGACAGTGCCGAAATAAGCCTTATTTCGGCACTGCCCAAAAAAACTACACCACCTACCGAAAATCTGATTTCACTCAGATGTTGCCTTGAATTTGTCGAAATTTCTCGGAAATAAAACACAACTGGTCGATGCGTAATTACACGCATTTTAATAATTCTCATAATAAGTATAGTCCGAGATCATTATATGATGCACAAAATGCAACAGTAAAGTTTTATTTCCTTCCTTTTTCAGAGTCTGGCAAAGTTTGTCAATGCATGCAACTGTTTTCTGATCTACGAATGCTTTAGGTGTTCTTTAGCACTACATTAGCTGCTTTTTACGATAGCCATATGTGAATGGGGTGGTGTTATTCTACTCTGCCTACGTTAGGCTCTCTGACTACAACGTGAATTATTAAAATACGTGTAACTTTTTAATCACGCATCGACCAGTTGTGTTTATTTCCGACAAATTTCGATAAATTCAAGGCAACGTCTGGGTGAAATCAGATTTTCGCTAGGTGGTGTAGCTTTTTTGGGCAGTGCCGAAATAAGGCTTATTTCGCGAGTCTCTCGTCCAGTAAACCAACCAGACGAGAGGACCTTTACACGTTCCGCTCTTGCGCTCAGTAAACCAACCGAGCACGCGAGCGGATTGTTAGCAGGTATTTCAATTAGAGCAATGATATTATTTCTACAGACGTGGTATAGCCGTTGAGGATTGTTGTTCCTGCGTGTGAGGGTGATCACCAGAAGGGAAACAGTGGCTGCGCTGGCAGCATGGTGCTAAATGAAATTTTACTCGTAATATTACTTTTTATTCTAAAACATGGATTAATATAATTTCTGGTGTAAAATTTAACTCACTAATTAGGCCCATAACTATTATGGTTAATATAGGCCCCTGTTCTTGGCCTAGTAACATTTTAAACTCTAGACTAGGATAACACGTTACTCGGCAAAATCTTTTTCTAATTTAACATCAGACAAAAGAGTTTCAGTTGCATCTTTATTCAACACTGTTGTTTTAGAAGCATCCTTGAAGTATTCTTCTATTTCAACCATAGGCTTATCTTTGGTTTCTGGCAAATACTTGTAACATATAGCTGTGAAGATACTGGATAAAACTCCGTAGACAAAAAAGGTACCATGCAAACCGAAACATTTGAAAATGTAGGGAGCTAGTTGTAAATTTAAGCTCTTAAGTAAATTATTAAATACGGCAATAGCAAATATTGATATACTTCTGTATTTTAAAGAAACTAATTCTCCAATTAAAGTAGCACTTACTAAAATAATACCGCTGCTTATAGATATAGAAAAAAATGCCAATAAAGATAAAGAAACGAAATTGTTTTCTGTTATTACCGATAGTTTTATGAGATACAAATATAATGACAGTATAAATAAAAATATAATGGCTATAAACGTTGTAGTGAACAACAAAGTTCGTCTACATACAAATTTAGATAAGGCGCATCCAGTATACATTCCTAATATAGAAATACCGTCAAGTATTAACATTCCTATGTAAGCCATTCTCTCGCTATCTGTGATCTTCTTAATGATATCAATAGAATACATTACACAAACTATCTTTCCTGACCAGTAATACATGGATGTTAATACCAAAGCCAAGAAAAAAGGTTTGTAGAACTCTCCAGAATTAACCATCGTCATAATTGCTTTAAGACTGGTCCGAGATTTGGCGTCACTTTTCCTGAGATATTCCTCTTGAGATTTAATTATTTTTTCCAATTCATGCTCTGAATCTTCACTTGTGCCTCTTATCCACCTATGTGCTTTTCTACAGTCTTCAAATTTTCCCTTACTTGCCAACCAAGGGGGAGACTCAGGAAAAAATATGATCGGCAATGCAAATAAAGAGCATACAATTCCAAATATAGGTATTGATCTCCATGGAAAGAATGCTCCCATGGCATTTGCTCATACCATACCCATACTCCCCAATACCACATAGCAGATTTGATTGTGACCAAAACACCTCTGTATTTGGGATCTGCGTATTCACAAGCGAGGACAACTAAGACGCAATTGGTGACCGCAAAGCTAGTACTCTGTAGAATTTCGCTGATTAAAATATGAATAGCAGATTTGCTATAATAGAGCAGTGTAAATCCAGATATCATTGTGATTGCTGTGAAGAATACTGGTATTCGTCTTCCTGACACGATCGTTAGGTAGGTAATGAAGAAAATCCATGGTATTGCAGCATAGCCGAAGACCGATTCTGTAATGATATTGGAAAATAATAACATGAGCCACGAAAAATACTACAGAAGTACTAGATTAGGTTAGGTTTAGGGAACTCATCGCCAACTAGAGAGGGATCCTCGAGAGAGTGGCGTGCTTAATGTTCCTGGCTTGCCACAAGTAGAAGATTAACCCAGAACCGTCTGGGCAGGAAAGGGCTCGTGTATGTGCGGGCTCCCGCTGGCGGGCTTAAGGATGTGATATCATAACCGTTCCCATAACCCTGCCACATGGCGGTGAGAAGGAACACCGGTGGGTTTTTTAGTCGGTAGGTCTGCCCGGTGGGGTCTACTAGGGGCCTCATACACACTGGGTTGGAGACCAACATACCCACGCCGTCGTTCCCTCGATCGCGTGGGATGCATGAGCATTTATCCATCGAAAATAAAAAAGAAAGGTTTAGTATCTTTTGTTTACTTTAACCGCCAAGTAAGTGTAATAGTCGCCCAGTTTTACAATTTTAGATGGTCTGTTTATTACTACCCATATATATATATTGGTAATTTAGTATTATAATCTTCAATACGTGATGTGACCACACCACGAGCTATTGGATTGGGCGGTGCTTTTGTAACATTATTTGTTTTAATTTTTTATATTCTCTTTTTGTTATAATAATAATAATGACTATACATCAAACTTCTCAAAGGGGTCTCTACACGTTGGATTCATATCTTCGTGCACGCCTCAAATAATCGGGCTTGACGCGTGATCAGTCGAGAGCTGATAATAATAATAGCAGTGACCGGGCCGTAGGAAGCTACATTTCGGTTTCTTAAAAAAATTAACTAGATACACGCCGTAATTTTTACATTGTACTAGCTGTACCTGCGGTTTCAACCGCGTGAAATTAGGTTTATCACACAGTCTTAAAATCGCGCGTTCTCCGAAAACATTTTTACCCGACCTCCAAAAAAAGGAGGAGGTTTTCAATTCGACTGTATATCCTGTCTCATGTATGTTACGCGATAACTCCGGCAATTATGAGTGGATTCAAAAAATATTTTTGTATCAGATAGGACTTTTTCCGAAACTTACTTTTGGAAAACCTATCTATTATTACGGCTATGGGGCGGTAATTTGATGGATCCGAACGGTCTCCCATTTTTGGTACTGGTTACACATTAGCTTCTCTCCAAGCTTCCGGAACACAACCGGTTAAGTACGAGGGACGATAGAGGCGCGTTAACACCGGAGACAACTCTGCTGCACATTTTTTTAGTACAATCGCCGAAATACCGTCTGACCACTGGATTTTCGGACATCGAGTGATTCAGATCGCACGTCACACTGTCTGATACGAATATCAGGCATGTTAGAAACACTGGACGGTATAGTTGGTGGTTGTGTGCCACAATCATCGATCCGCGAGTTAGCCGCAAAGAGGCTAGCCATGAGGTCGGCTTTCTCCTGCGGCTGATGTGCCAGTGAGCCATCGGGGCATCTCAGCGGTGGCAGCGACGGTTCACAGAAGTTGGCCTGGACAGTTTTAGCAAGTCGCCAGTAGCTGCGTGACCCAGTGGGATGCGACACCAACTCCTGTCTCACTGATGCAACGCGCTGTGCGTCCGCTCTAATATATGCCCTCTTGCATACCTTGGTCGCAGCTTTGTACGCTGATGTCCGCGAGTTGATGTTGGGATCTTTGAAGGCGCGGCCCCTCGTCCAAGCACGGTACGCAGCCTGCTTGTTACTAACAGCAACGGCGCACCCGCGATTGAACCACGGGCGTCTCCAGCTCTTGATGTCGACATCGGAGTAAGGGATGTAATACTCCATCCCAATGCCAATCTCGCCAACAATAGCCGCAGCACTCGCCGTAGCATCCTTCTCACTGAAACAGCTTGCCCCCATGGGACGGAAGCAAAGTAGCCGCATACCGTCCCAATCTGCTGACGAGTAGTGCCATACGCGGCGCTTGACTGCCGCGGGTTGCGCCAGAACTACGCTTGGCACTATTGTTGACACCAGGCAGTGATCAGAGTTGCCCATGGGTGCTTCAACAGAAACCCGGTATCACTCAGGGTGGGTAGTCAGCAGTAGGTCGAGCAGAGAGGGCGCCTAATCAGCAATGTCGGGTGTTCTGGTAGGTTTTTAATTGCGTCAGGCTGTGGGACAGAGCGAACGTATGAACGGCCCTTCCTGCATGGTTGGTTGTGGAGGAATCCAACCACGAGTCGTGATGGCAGTTAAAGTCCCCCAAACACACCATCTCTTCACCTGCCATCCGACTTAGGTACTCGAAAAGTCGAGTTGTCTCCGTGTCCCCATTATGGGATCGGTACAGGCACATGTATGGCCGACTCTGGAGACCCATGTGGACGGGAAAGGAGGGATCCTCATAACAGCGCAGACGGCGACAACAGACATCCGAACGGACAAACAAACAGACCCCGGCTTTCGCGTGAAAGTTCTCCTCAAGTACATAGCCGGGGTACTGCAGGTAAGAAGTGTCCACGGGACGCTGGATTTGTGTCTCCGTCAGAAAAAGCAAGGCATGCTGGGCCGTCTCGAGGTGCTGGTGGACGGCGTTGAGGTTTGCGTGGAGTCCGTGGATGTTAGGGAACTCCACTTTTAACAGGGTGGTGAAGAGTGCACCGCTGTATGACCAGTTCTCTTTTGTTGCTCTGTCATAAGTGTAGGATGGGAAACGTAAAGAGAGAAAATTGCTGTCACAACAGAAGGGAAGGGGGCGGTGGCCCCGTCCCTCCATAAACTTGCCGTTAGAGGAGCTGCGCTGACCCGACGGACGGAAGGGCCCCTGCACCCTCCCGGAGGTAGTCGCCGGGTCCCAACCTTTCGGTCACCAACCGGCACGACGATCTACCCCGAGATTATAGGCGATATCATAGAGCAACCTCTCGAGGTGGTTAGCTCGATTGGGCCCCTATACTATACCGCGGGCGGCCAGCAGAACAACCGTTTCAACGGGTCTCCCTGGCCGCCGGGTCAGCTCAGTCCTCCTGGCAATGAACAGACGGTATCCTCCGCCGCCCCCACAATGTCGCCAGAGCAATCCCCCAAGCATTTCTGTGCTGTCTGATGCCATGACCAAGAGAAATGGGGATTCATTTATATATGAAGATGAAATGGGAACTTACTCAATACGATTTCCATATCTTCAGAGATGGTAATGGTAACATTTTCGTTTTTTCTAATCTGTGGCATCGAAACTGTCGGGATGCCAAAAGCGATGCCCGAGGTGAAGTAACAGACCCAGGATATGCTGGAGACGGCGATCTACAACATTGCATTTTAAGTTATGTCGATGAATATCTTGATTTAGTCGGGGCTAAAATTACTAGGCACTAATTTTATTGGCAAGGTTCAGAAGATTTAAAGTATTAAAATGTCCATAATATAAAAAATGTCTATTTATTTACTAGCACTCAAATTATCTCTAATTAATAATATCAAAAAATCTAGAGCAAAAATTACGTTTCCTAAGACATATTCCACTAACGTAACAATAAAATATTATTCTATTCTTAATAAGATTCGAGTATAAGACAACAAAAAAAGTCATCGTTTAAGTCGACGCAACTCGTCCTATTGTTTATCTCTGAAAACCAAGACCTTAATTGTACAATCCCACCTCGCCACCACTCTATTTCGAACACTTGATTTTGAAAATCGGTTCATTAATTATATTTTACTAATGGCACACATTTTTGCTAGTTTTTACTTACATAACCATACTGTAGATGATGCGCCTCGATGCTGAATAATAAAGCAATATTAATTAATTAATATAACACTGCATAAATAGTTCTGTGTAAACATTAAACTATAATATAATAAATAATTGTGTATAATAAGTTGAATTCAACTTACTACTAGTGCCATCTGTTGGCAATTGGTAAACACTTGTATTTGTATATTTGAAATTGGCGCGTTTGACGGCTATTGGTTTGATACCCACCTGTTTTGGCATATACGTCACCAGTCGCATAAGAAATAATTGTAAGAAAAAGGGTTAGGAAATGTGCTTACTGTGAAACATTCGAAAAAAAGTTGTATTTAAATCGTTTGTAGTAAAATCCAGCAATAAACGGACTTCACCCCTGATTCTGCTTTTATATTCCGACCACATCGTCTACAATAGGCTATTTTCCAATGGTTAAAAATTGTATAAATTATTTAACAATATCGTAAAATACACAAAACTATAAAGATCTGCAAACTTTCATTCTAATATTTTAAGTCAGACTTTTTTTAGCGTCGATCAAAGTTTGGCGGGAAAGTCCATTTTAAAAGTATGAAATTATTAAAAAATAATATTTCCATTGGAGAAGCAATAAAAAATGCTATAACTTTTATTATGATACTAATCACATAAACGTAATATTTAACATAGCTGTCGTACAATTTCTGATTTGATGCATACAAAATACAAACCTGTGACGTCATAATTCGGTAGTCTTTTGTATGGAGCGTTTTGGGGCAGTCTAAAAATTGAGATTTTCAAATTACCATATCTCGAGAGATTTTTATGCTATCGAAGTAATTCTTTCACCTATGGTTATATTATGGAGACGTCCCTACATATCAAACAGAAAAAAATGTTAGTCAAATAGCCTATTAGTGGTCCATCGATCCGAATCGTTTTTGTACGAACCAGTGACGGTTGGAATATCTACTTACTTGTTAGTTGGGCTACTGGAATTTGTCTAGATGTTCACTACGCCGCCGCTTAGGAAAATACAAACTCGCAGTGCAACTTTGAAAATGCAACGTGAACAAACTGCCGCTAACATGAAAATGGAATCCAAACGTGAAGTCCAGTCGGAGATTCTGGAACCTTCGACAGAAAACGCCACAAAAGTGCAACGACCTCAAACCGTTGGAAAAATGCAAAAGTCGGTTTCTAGTGGGAAAAAGTCCAGTAGTTCAATGATAGCACGTAGAAAACAGCTGGAATTGGAGGCCGCAGAGGCAAAAGCTAAAATTGAACGAATGGAATTGGAGATTGAGAAAGAATTATTGGAAAAGAAACTGGCTGCTGATGTCGCCGCTTTGGAAGATGAGTGGTCCAAGAAGAGCATTGGAAGCCGATCCTCTTGTCGATCTTCTGTAAACGCCAAAACGAAAGTAGAACAGTGGTTGGAGCGTAGTGTACTGACATGATGGGTTCGAATCCCACAGTGTTATTAAAGGTTGTGCCGATTACTGTACACGGCCCGAAAGGTAATATCAGCACGTACGCGCTTCTAGATGATGGCGCCACCGTGACGTTGATATCAGCTGATGTTGCTGAACAAGTTGGACTGCAAGGTGAGACGTCAACTATGTGTGTGAAAAGCGCGTGGGACTCCGCTGAGTTAGTGTGTGTAGTAGAAAATATAAACTTTTGTATCTCGAACCGCGAAGGTCAATGTTTTAGCTTACAAGCACGTAAAATGAATGAGCTTAATTTACCTGTGCAAAGAATGTTAGATACTTGTAAATATAAACATGTGCAGGAATGTAATTTTATAGAAACATATAATTGCGATATAAAACCTAAATTATTGATAGGTTAAGACAATTATAATTTGATTGCTCCAATTCAATGTATTAGTGGACGTAAAAATGAACCTTATGTAACTCAAACATCGTTAGGTTGGTGTGTACATGGAATTGTTTGTGCGGTGAACGGTGTAAACAAAAATAATTCGTTACTTCATTTACATCGCGATCAATATATCGACAACGAAAATATTGAGCCAGCTGTCGAACGCCCGTTGCAACCCGCGTTGCCTGCATCGCCCGCGCCGTTCGCGTCGCTACCGCCGCCGTCGCCCATAGCGCCCGTGCGGCCCGGGCCGCTTGTGCGGTTCGCGCCTCCCGTGCCACTTGCGTCCACGCATAACTACCTACAACCATGCGCTACGTATACTATGTTACATGTTCAGAATTACGATATGTTGTTTCATGATGAGATGAAACGTTCGTTCGCTATCGACGCGATAGGTATTAATTGCCAACCACGTATGAATGCAGATGACGCACGAGCTGTAGCGATACTGGATAACACCGCTAAACTTATTGACCAGCAGTGGGAAGTGGGCTTACCTTGGAAGTCCGACGCTAAGTTGCCCGATTCCTACGCAAATGCCTACAGAAGATTACGATCTATTGAAAATAAAATGAAAACAAATGAAAATTATGCTGTACGTTACAGGGAACGCGTTGATCATTTATTTGTGAATAATTATGCTAGGGAA
The DNA here is from genome assembly GCA_937001555.2 of Hypsopygia costalis. NCBI lineage: Eukaryota > Metazoa > Arthropoda > Insecta > Lepidoptera > Pyralidae > Hypsopygia > Hypsopygia costalis. Next base: position 7,925,941 of record OW443355.2, read on the forward strand.
CTGACTGAGGAGACAGACGGTCGGCGGGTGTGGTACTTGCCACACTTCGGTGTTGATAATCCCAACAAGAAGAAACTCCGTTTGGTGTTTGACGCGGCCGCGCCCTCTGCAGGTCTGTCCCTGAACGACTTTCTGTTACAAGGCCCTGACTTGTTGCAGTCACTGTTGGGAATTATGATGAGGTTTAGAGAGAACTCCGTGGCTGTAACCGGCGACTTAAAAGATATGTTTTTAAGAATAAGAATCAATCCGGATGATCAACATGCATTACGATTCTTATGGCGGGAGAGACCCGAAGATCCTGTGAAGGAATATGCGATGACAGTCTTACCCTTTGGGGCAAGATGCTCGCCGTATATTGCACAATATGTAAAAAACAAGAATGCTATGCGATTTCAGTCCGAAATGCCAAATGCAGTGAAGTTATATTAAAGAATCACTATATGGACGACTGTATTGACAGTTACGAAAATTCTGCAAGCGCTGTAAAAATTATAAATCAAGTCATTCATATACATAAGCAAGGAGGTTTTGAAATACATAATTGGACCAGCAACTGTCAACATGTTTTAGAAAACATTCCAAAAGAAGCCTTAAAAGAAGGCGCTATAAGGTTCAAAACGGACATGCAGCCGGAACGAACGCTCGGACTTATGTGGGATCCCAATAGCGATACTTTGGCATTTGATATACCTCTGAGAAAAATCCCTACAGATATTTTGACATCAATACGTAAGCCTACAAAACGAGAAGTGCTCCGTTTTATCATGTCAATATTTGATATCTATGGCATGCTTGCGCCTTTCACTATAAAGTCTAAAATATTGTTGCAAAAAATATGGCAAACAAATGTTACCTGGGATCAAGAGATAACAGATGAATTGAATATCTATTTTCGCGAGTGGCTAAATGGATTGAAAATAATGCAAGATATTCGAATACCAAGATGGTACTTCCGCGCATCGATAGACGGTTCGAATTCCAGTGCACAAGTCAGTACACCACCCATGACAGCGCATATGCAAAGCGAACACAGTGTTTCCCAACTCGAGCTACACGTCTTCACGGATGCTTCGCCCGCCGGGTACGCTGCCGTCGGTTATTATCGGAAGGTGATTCGAAACGGCCGCGACACTTGTGTGTCTTTTGTTGCGAGCAAGACTAGGGTCGCCCCCGTGAAGCCTATATCAATACCTAGGCTGGAGTTGCAGGCTGCTGTACTTGGATGTCGACTTGCGGATAATATTCAGCACGAACATCGAATAAAAATTACAAAACGATATTTCTGGACTGATTCAACAACTGTGTTACACTGGATAAGAAACAATAGGGGGAAATCGATACGTTGTCAAAATCGGATGAGTGGCATTATGTACCAACCGACAAGAATATTGCCGACGTTGCTACTAAGAGAAACAACTACTTGTTGTGCAGTGATTGCGAATGGTTTACTGGACCTACCTTTCTGTCTGAAAGTTGTCAGAAATGGCCGTCGGAACCGAACCTGCATCAAACATCTATTAGTGACGACATTTTGGAAACGGTGCATACCGTATACCATGCCCCCAAGAAACCAGATTTACCGAATGACCCGGACCCCAGTCGATTCTCCTCTTGGCTACGCTTGGTGCGGAGCACTGCTGCAGTTTTGTTATTTATAGAAAAATGTCGTAAAAATCCAGAACACAAAACTATCGATAGAAAATTATTAGACAGAGCGGAATCTCTACTACTGAAATATTCTCAAAATCAATCCTTTTACAAGGAAATAAATTGCATAAAACTTCATAAAAATATTGAACGTAATAGTAGATTACTTACGTTGACCCCTGTACTTTGTGAAGACGGCTTACTGCGTGTCGACGGCCGTATAGCTGTGAAGAACGTGAGCGCACAAGTAAAGAATCCCATGATTTTGGATGGTCGTGATCACATTTCACGTTTGATAGTGAAACATTACCACGAACGTGCTGCTCACTCCTGTAATGAAATGGTAGTGAATGAATTACGTCAAAAATATTGGATTCTGCGTTTGAGACCTACAGTGCGTACAGTCGCAGCCAAATGCTTGTTGTGTCGCTTGAGAAAAGTTACACCGAAGCCTGCTCGACTTGGCGACCTTCCTGAAGGTAGACTTGCTCATCATCAAAGACCATTCAGCCACTGTGGAATCGACCTATTTGGACCGTACGAAATAACGATGGGACGAGGTAGGCCTCAACGATACGGAGTGATTTTTACCTGCTTGACAGTACGTGCCGTTCATATTGAGATCGTCGATTCGTTAACATCGGACTCCCTGATAATGGCTCTAAGGAGAATGGCAGCCAGACGGGGATGGCCGCAGCGTATATATTCTGATAATGGGACGAATTTGCGAGGTGCTGAAACAGAGCTGAAAAAAGCCTACTCTGAAATATTGAATGATGGTTCTCTACAGTTGGAAGCTGTCAATCGTGGAGTGGATTGGTTTTTCATTTCTCCAGCAAGCCCGCATATGGGCGGAGCTTGGGAACGACTTATTCGAAGCATCAAGAACGCACTTCGAGTTGTCCTGAAAGAGAGAGCCCCGCGTGAAGAAGTGTTTTCTACCTTGTTGGCTGAAATAGAAAACATGGTGAACAGCTCACACATGTGTCGGTTGAGCCGACCAGTCAGGAGTCCTTAACTCCAAACCACTTCTTGCTTGGAACGTCGTCTAACTTGCCTGTTCCGGGAGTGTTTGGCGATGATGATTTTTATTTGCGAAGACAATGGAAAATATCCCAGAGGTTAAGTGATATGTTTTGGCAACGTTGGGTGAAGGAGGTTTTACCTGAATTATTGCCGCGCCAGAAATGGTGCTATGATAAGAAGCCGCTGCGTGCCGGTGACCTCGTTGTCGTGACGGACCCGAACTTACCGCGTAACAATTGGCCTATGGGCGTGGTAGAACGTGTATATCCTGGAAAAGATGGCCGTGTGAGAGTTGTGGATATCAGAACCAGGAAGGGTGTTATGAGGAGACCGGTGACACGGGTGGCGCCTCTCCCAGTGATTGATGAGTGTCATAAAGCCGACACTGGGGCGGAGAATGTAGATGATGCGCCTCGATGCTGAATAATAAAGCAATATTAATTAATTAATATAACACTGCATAAATAGTTCTGTGTAAACATTAAACTATAATATAATAAATAATTGTGTATAATAAGTTGAATTCAACTTACTACTAGTGCCATCTGTTGGCAATTGGTAAACACTTGTATTTGTATATTTGAAATTGGCGCGTTTGACGGCTATTGGTTTGATACCCACCTGTTTTGACATATACGTCACCAGTCGCATAAGAAATAATTGTAAGAAAAAGGGTTAGGAAATGTGCTTACTGTGAAACATTCGAAAAAAAGTTGTATTTAAATCGTTTGTAGTAAAATCCAGCAATAAACGGACTTCACCCCTGATTCTGCTTTTATATTCCGACCACATCGTCTACACATACAATTGTATGATTATGTAAGTGGAAACTGGATCTATTCTGCATAAGTGGCCATTAGGGTGTCCCTTATTTTTCAAAGTTTTTATTTTTGAACGCATAGGTCTTAGTTATGTTCATTTGCTTCTAAAACACTCGGAAATAAATTTTTAGCTTATTTGGAATACGATAACCCGTGCCGACTTACATCGAATGATGTTCATACAAGTTGCGCGAAAGTAGCGGCGCGTACTTGCGGGATTTGTCATTTGTTCTCAGTGATTATCGTGATTAACACGTATTATTTTACATTTAAAATATGACAATCTAATTAAGAAGCAATAATAAAAGTATTTTCTTAGTTGATGCCATAAATTATCATCAAGTTCTTGCAGTACTTTTTTAACATTCGTGAAGTTAAATTGACTGTTTGTGAAAGCGCAAATCTCTTCATTCGAGAGTGTATTATATTTTTGGAAAAACGTTAGAATCCTTATCAGAGCAAAACCTAACTGTGTAAAACAACTTGTGGATCCTCACCATACTTGGACCGAGTTGCAAAAAAAAAATACAAGATTTTTACAAGCGCCGTGAGGAGGATTTCCAAAACAATTTAGATAATTTAATATATAGATAATTTATTCGATATAGCACATGATGATGCTTTGGAAAGAATGAAAATAGAAGACGATAAAATATTTTTATTAAAACAAAGAGAACCAGGGGCGTCCAGGATGTTTGGCGAGTTTACTACACAAGATTACTACACAAGATTTTACACAAACGCAAGGACCTGATAATCAACCAACCAGTTCTGTTGAAAGCCTTAAGGAATCCTTGCCATCCACCTGACAAAAGGTAAGTTCTGGAACTACTACAAAAAGAGGAAGGAAAGACTATATCGCGCCTGTTAGTTGGAACATTAGATAGATGTCAATTAAGCATAAGGGATTCTGTCTATATACTCGTACTTCAGGCTGTAGTAGAAGCACTATATCTAAGCTGTGATTATTTTCCGACAAACTAATCGTCCTTTCAACGCATTCGCACAGAGTAGAAAAGTTAGAGTGCAATCTATAAAATCAGATTTTCAGAATAATATGCCTGAAATGGTGACCGTTCACTGTGATGGGAAATTATTACCTGGACTGGATGTCAGAAGTTCTAAAGAAGAACGTCTGTCAATTTTAATTTCATTTGGAGAAAATGAACAACTTCTGGCTGTACCCAAACTGGAGAGCTCTACCGGCCAGGTTCAAGCTAAAGCTGTGTTAAACGCACTTTATGACTGGAACCTCTACGACAAAGTCCACATAATGTGCTGTGTTTAATACAGGGCGATTGAAAGGAGCTTTTGTACTTTTGGAACAGAAACTACTCTTTGCTTGCTGCCAAAACATTGTATTGCTTGATCACTGTAAAGAAAGAATAAAAGCAATTTTTGCGACGCTTTATCCGAGAACACAGAAATCTGTTTTCAGGCTGTAAAAGAGACCCTTAAAAGAAAATATCCTGCCTGATCTGTAATTTTATCTTTAATAATAAATATTTTATAAAATATAAATATTTATATATATATTTTAATTTCTTTAGCTACATAACAGTCAGGGTATAAAAACAGCAATTTTCGAAATCTTCAAGCTTCTGTCGGCACGGGTTAATGTTGACGTAGGAAGATAAAATTTTGTATTAAAGTAAGTCAGGGCAGTTTAAAAAGAATTAGGGGGTATGCGTTTCGATATTCAAAAAAAATTTTTTTTTACCCATATAAGGGACACCCTAGTGGCCATCCATAAGTTACGTCCTTTCCCCATCCTTGTCACAGCTGGCCACATTGGTGAGACCCCCCTCCCCCCCCTCCACAGTGTGACGTCAGATATTTTGCAATTTTTACATCTAGAGATGTTTTTGAGTTTTTCAATAATAGTTCAAAGTTCGTGTTTTATCACTTAGATTATAATAGATTTTGAAATGTCACGAAATTTAGGACCCCTCCCTTGTCACACAATATCACACTTCGTCGACCCCCTCCCTCCCCCTTAACGTGTGACGTAATTTATGGATGGCCCCTAACAGGGTCCAAATTATCAAATAAAATCCTTACCTGTTTTAGTAATGATTTTCGAGACGCTTTATTATCTTGAATAACTTTATATTGTTCTGTATCGTTAGCAGCCATTGCTGTATTAATATTCTTAATTAATTCTTGAATATAAAATTCGATTAATACATTCAAAAAGGTGTTACTGGTATTGAGTCACATTTGACAATGTAAGTAATAATCCAAGCTGAACAATTGTTTGTTCAGACTGACGGAAAGTGAAGGTGAAATTCGCAGCAGACTAAAATGGCGCATTTGTACACTTTTGGGGCCCGTAGCAAATCTTACCGGAAGGGGGCCCGTTAACTGGTTTCGCCGATGATGGTCTCTTATTAATCAATGCTAATTCAAGATCTAGCATAGAGAAAGTAGCCAACACTAGTGATATGTCGTCGACGGTTTTGCCGTCAACGAATCGAGACCGTTAATCCTCAACGTTAAACTAGTTTATAAAACAGTCTAATTTTCGACTAGTTCACGTCGTCGACGGAAGCTCATTGAACTATGACACCGTAAACGACTATCATTGCAAGTCGTTTACGTTGTCATGGTTCATGTTCATTGACTTGTGTTCAATCTTCTGTCGACTTCTTAACGAGAATTAAATAAAAGGATTATAAATAAATATCGTTTTCGCTAGCCGCCCGACAAATACGTATATTTACGACGACAAGTGTCTCATTCCACAGTAAAAAATATTTCATTAACATTTGACATTATTTTTAACTACAGAATTTGCCACTTCCACTTCCTACTCACATCTTACCTTACCACGGTTAGTATCTATTTGGCATATACGTAATGCAAATTCCAATTCAAATGACATTGTAAATTAAACGTTAAAAACGTATATAAACAAACAACTATTTAATTGACAGACAAACAGAAATAATATGTATTTGCACGATAATAGAGTTCATTTTAAGAAATAGTCTTATTAGTGTGAAGCGAATAGAATGCTTGAGTGAGGCGTCGACGGTCATCGTGTCATCGGGTGGCATACAAAAACGAACGAAGAGACCCGAACGTGACAACGTGATGATGTTGAATCAACTGTAATCTGTGGTTGAACTCGCATCTAACGAATCGAAACGGAATGTCGTTCACGCGTAGACTAGTTTATTCGTAGACTGTAAACTAGTCTAATGGTTCATGTCAAATAAACGGTTTATAAAAACCGTTCGTTCATTCAACGATCATCCCTAGCCAACACTAGCCTAATCTTAATTTCAGACTGGGGCTATCGTAATCCTCACGATTTTGCACCACAATAAAATATATCAACTCTTGCTTAAGTTTTATGAATACATAGCAAGGCATTTAATCTACTATTTTTCAATTAGGGCACGTACCTTTATCTAATTGCTAATGCGTCCCTGTGTGCCAACCAGACGAGAGCACCTTTATCAGCACCGCTCTTGCGCTCAGTAAACCAACCGAGTACGCAAGCGGATTGGTAGCAGGTCTTTTAATTAGGGCAATGATGTTATTTCTGCAGACATGGTATACCCGTTTAGGATTGTTGTTCCTGCGTGTGAGAGGTTGGATACTAGAAGGGAAACAGTGGCTGCGTTGGCAGCATGGTGCGAAATGAAATTTTACTCGTAACATTACTTTTTATTCTGAAACATGGATTAATATAATTTCTGGTGTAAAATTTTACTCACTAAGGCGTATAACTATTAGGTCACATCCATAAGTTACGTCACACGAATTTCATGATTTTTTGACCCTCCCCTGTCCTTGTTACAGAAGGTCACATTTGTGAGACCCCCCACCTCCCACCTCTAGTGAGAGGTCACATATTTTACCAGATAGTTGCAAATGTTTTGAGTTTTTCGTTAATAGTTCAAAGTTCGTGTTAACACTTAGATTATAATAGATTTTGAAATGTCACGTCACGAAATTTATAACCCCTCCCACCCCCTCGTCACACAACATCACACTTCATCGACCCCCTCCGGGGAGGGAGTGTGACATAATTTATGGATGGCTCCTTATGGTTAATATACGCTCTTGTTAAAAGTGGAGTTTAAAATATTACTAGGCCAGTAATATTTTAAGCTCAAGACTAGAATAAGACATAAAGTTGTTATTCGTCAAAATCTTTTTCTAATTTAACATCGGACAAAAGATTTTCAGTTGCATCTTTATTCAACACTGTTGTTTTAGAAGCATCCTTGAAGTATTCTTCTATTTCAACCATAGGCTTATCTTTGGTTTCTGGCAAATACTTGTAACATATAGCTGTGAAGATACTGGATATAACTCCGTAGACAAAAAACGTACCATGCAAACCGAAACATTTAAAAATGTAGGGAGCTAGTTGTAAACTTAAGCCCTTAAGTAAATTATTAAATATAGCAATAGCAAATATTGATATACTTCTGTATTTTAAAGAAACTAATTCTCCAATTAAAGTAGTACTTACTAAAATAATACCGCTGCTTATAGATATAGAAAAAATTGCCAATAAAGATAAAGAAACGAAATTGTTTTCTGTTATTAGCGATAGTTTTATGAGATACAAATATAATGACAGTATAAATAAAAATGTAATGGCTATAAACGATGTAGTGAACAACAAAGTTCGTCTACAGACAAATTTAGATAAGGCGCATCCAGTATACATTCCTAATACAGAAATACCGTCAAGTATTAACATTCCTATGTAAGCCATTCTCTCGCTATCTGTGATCTTCTTAATGATATCAATAGAATACATGACACAAACTAACTTTCCTGACCAGTAATACATGGATGTTAATACCAAACCCAAGAAAAAAGGTTTGTAGAACTCTCCAGATTTAACCATCGCCATAATTGCTTTAAGACTGGTCCGAGATTTGGCGTCACTTTTCTTGAGATATTCCTCTTGAGATTTAATTATTTTTTTCAATTCATGCTCTGAATCTTCACTTGTGCCTCTTATCCACCTATGTGCTTTTCTACACTCTTCAAATTTTCCCTTACTTGCCAACCAAGGGGGAGACTCAGGAAAACATATGATCGGCAATGCAAATAAAGAGCATACAATTCCAAATATAGGTATTGATCTCCATGGAAAGAATGCTCCCATGGCATTTGCTACCCATACTCCCCAATACCACATAGCAGATTTGATTGTGACCAAAACACCTCTGTATTTGGGATCTGCGTATTCACAAGTGAGGACAACTATGACGCAATTGGCGACCGCAATGCTAGTAGTCTGTAGAATTTCGCCGATTAAAATATGAATAGCAGATTTGCTATAATAGAGCAGTGTAAATCCAGATATCATTGTGATTGCTGTGAAGAATACTGGTATTCGTCTTCCTGACACGATCGTTAGGTAGGTGAAGAAGAAAACCCATGGTATTGCAGCGTAGCCGAAAACCGATTCTGTAATAATATTGAAAAATAATAACATGAGCCACAAAAAATAATATATATGAGCCACAGAAGTTCCGTAAACCTAACCTAACCTAAGGTTAGGTTTACGGAACTCGTCGCTATATAGAGAGGGATCCTCGAGAGAGTGGCGTGCTTAGTGTTCCTGGCTTGCCACAAGTAGAAGATTAACCCAGAACCGTCTGGGCAGAAAAGGGCTCGTGTATGTGCGGGCTCCCGCTGGCGGCGTTAAGGATGTGATATCTTCACCGTTCCCATAACCCTGCCACATGACGGTGAGAAGGAACACCGGGGGTTTTTTAGTTGGTAGGTCTGCCCGTGGGGTCTACTAGAGGTCTCATACACACTGGGTTGGAGTCCGACATACCCACGCCGTCGTCTCCTCGATCGCGTGGGATGCATAAGCATTTCTCCATCGAAAACAAAACAGAAAGGTTTATTTTCTTTAACCGCCAAGTCAGTGTAATAGTCGCTCAGTTTCAGAATTTTACACGGGCTATTGGATTGGGCGGTGCTTTTGTAACATTATTTGTTTTAATTTTTTATATTCTCTTTTTGTTATAATGGTAATAATTACTATACATCAAACTTGTCAAATGGGTCTCTACACGTTGTATCCATGTTCCCGCGCACGCCTATCAAATAAGCGGACTTGACCCGTGATCAGTCGAGGGCCGTAGAAAACTACATTTCGGTTTCTTAAAAATTTTAACTAGATACACGCCAAAATTTTTACATTGCATTTTAGTAGTGGTCCGACTGGCCCATCGTCTTTATGTCACACATCAGTACTTAAAGATATACTAATTGATTCAGATGTTAATTTGCGGAAGTATAATTTACATGTAGTACAACTTTCATTCGTAGTCATTTGTAAGTTGTTGTTCTAACTATCAAGATCTACAGATCGCCTGAAGATGCCTCGTGTAGAGATGAAACACGTGTCGCAGAGACGACCACGGCAGTCGGGGCGGCGGCGGTCGCACGTTTCTTTTGTTTCATATGTTGGAGTCCGCCGAGACGACCTCAGCAGCTGGAGCAGAGACGACCAACGCAGCCACGGCAGTCGCATGCATCTACTAACGGTAGTGGGTGGGTGCCGGCAGGCAGTAATTTGCATGAACTGTGGTGGCGTGAGCACGCAAAGCTACAGATCGCCTGATTGTTATAATTACAGACTGGTATTGCACGTAATCTACTTTTCCTTGGTATCATACATATATAATGGAAATCAATTATTGACAGAGGTACTTAGGCTGCGAGGGCTTGGTGATTAATTGTTGTGGTGGCTGCGTTATCCTATTGGGATGTACATAATTTTAATGCCCTAATGATGGTTCCTAAAGGGCAATTAAAAGTTAGTTTTCTGAATGCAGGTTCCCTGGGTACAGGCCATGATGAATTTCTGGTAGCTATGGAACGATACAATGTACTGGGCTCCGGTGGCTTGGCTTTGAATGTATCAGCGGGGCTGTCGAGTTGTTAGCGGAAATTATGGGTCGCTATAGCGACATATATGTGTGAGTACCTATGGCGATCCGGAATAAAGTTTTGATTGTTATTATTACTTCTATTTATATATGAGTATTGTATATGTGAGTGTGCGTGTGTGTATATGTATACATGTGGGTATGTATACGTATGTACATGTATACGTAAAAAAAGTATAATATGTAATAATATATGTAAAAAAAGATAATTTTAAATAAGAAACTGCGCAAGATGTTGAATATATGTAAAAGTACCTACGACGAGAATGCCGATAAACTATCTTTTAGTTTGGCATATAATTACTATGTAAAACATGTATGTTATGTTAATAAACAATAAAAAAAAAATAAAAAAAAGGTTTCATGGCTGTGAATGAAACCTGGCTAAGAAAGGGTGAGGAGGGACGTGCACCTGCGGTACCGGGCTATAGACTGCGACATATACCGCGGCCGACGAACGTACGATCTCGAGGAGGTCGAGTAGGCTTTTATATTAGACGTGGTTTATCGGTTCGCGTCTTGCCTCATCCCTCAGACCTAAATGTTGAACAAATGTGGATAGGATTTAGTCTTGCCGGGGAAAAAATAGCTATTGGTACTGCATAAAAAGCACTACTCCACTCAGGCTCGAACTTGAGTATTATACAAAAGACAGGTGGTCCGGCGCGAAGAACCGCCGCACCCTGTTCAGGATCCCGAGTTTCATTGAGGCTGTTGAGATGAGGCTCTCAATATTCCCTTTGGTTAAGGTTGCAGCGAATATCCATGCCTAGCATGTTCAAGCTCTCACGCAAATTGAGCGAAGTGCCTTGAAGGCTGGGGGTAGGAAGGAATGGAGATGTTTTTGTGGTAAACGCGCACACTTGCTTGCACAGATGCTGCGTTGGCAGCGGGGGCGGCGGCGCACGGGCGATATTTAATGTTGCGAGCGTTAATATGGCTACGGTAACCGCTTCACATAATCGGGCCGTATGCTTGTCTGCCACCCGACGTAGTATAAAAAAAACATAGCAATGAATGTTTCCTAGAGGTTATCATTGATATGAAGCAGAAAGAGGGTGGGCGATAGAACGGAACCCTGGGGGACGCCCGCATTCACTGGCATGAACCGCGAAGCGCAACCATCTGCAAGGAAGCGGATTCTACGCTCATGCAGGAAGCTAGCAATCCAGTCACAAAGCTTGGAAAGAAGTGCTTTGTGCCAAACCCGATCAAACGCCTTGGCAGTATCTAGGCTGATTGCCATCGATTCACCATGTTTATTGATTGCCTTACCCCAGAGGTGCGTCACATACGCTAGAAGATCATCCGTTGATCGTTTCGGCCTAAAACCATATTGAAGGTCATTAATTAGGGAACGATCTTCTAGGTAGTGGATTAGTGGGTTATTGAGGATCCTCTCCCTGATCTTGCACAGTACTGAGGTTACGGCTATGGGGCGGTAATTTGATGGATCCGAACGGTCTCCCTTTTTTGGTACCGGTTGCATATTAGCTTCTCTCCAAGCTTCCGGAACACTGGTCGAGTACGAGAAACGATAGAGGCGCGTTAACATCGGAGACAACTCTGCTGCACATTTTTTTAGTACAGTCGCCGGAATACCATCTGGACCACTGGCTTTTCGGACATCGAGTGATTGTAGTTCAGATCGCACGTCACACTGTTTGGTACGAATATCAGGCATGTTAGAACCACTGGAGGGTATAGTTGGTCGTTGTGTGCCACAATCATCGATCCGGGAGTTAGCCGCAAAGAGGCTAGCCATGAGGTCGGCTTTCTCCTGCGGCTGATGTGCCAGTGAGCCATCGGGCATCTCAGCGGTGGCAGCGACGGTTCACAGAAGTTGGCCTGCACAGTTTTAGCAAGTCGCCAGTAGCTGCGTGACCCAGTGGGATGCGACACCAACTCTTGCCCCACTTGTGCAACGCGCTGTGCGTCCGCTCTAATATATGCCCTGGTGCCTTGCATACCTTGGTGGCAGCGTTGTAGGCTGATTTCAGCGAGTTGCTGTTGGGATCATTGGGGTCGCGGCCCCTGGTCCAAGCACGGTACGCTGCCTGCTGGTTACTAACAGCAACGGCACACTCACGATTAAACCACGGGCGTCTCCGGCTCTTGATGGCGACATCGGAGTATGGGATGTAATACTCCATCCCAATGCCAATCTCGCCAACAATAGCCGCAGCACTCGCCGTAGCATCCTTCTCACTGAAACAGCACTGCCCCCATGGGACGGAAGCAAAGTAGTCGCGCATACCGTCCTAATCTGCTGACGAATAGTGCCATACGCGGCGCTTGACTACCGCGGTTTGCGGCAGAACTACGCTTGGAACTATTGTGGACACCAGGCAGTGATCAGAGTTGCCCAGGAGTGCCTCAACAGAAACTCGGTATCCCTCAGGGTGGGTGGTCAGCAATAGGAAGAGCAGAGAGGGTGCCTGATCAGCAATCTCGGGTATTCACCAGAATCAAACGCCTTGGCAATACCAATTGCATTAGGCTGTGCGACAGAGCGAACGCATGAGGGGCCCTTCCTGCATTTTTGATTGTGGAGGAACCCAACCACGAGTCGTGGTGGCAGTTAAAGTCCCCCAAACACATCATTTCCGCATTAGGGTACCGCTCCTGCGCTTCATCTGCCGTCCGACTTAGGTACTCGAAGAGTCGAGTTGTCTCCGTGTTCCCATTATAGGATCGGTACAGGCACATGTATAGCCGATTCTCGAAGTCGACAATCACATGCACTCAAAGGACGGGAAAGGAGGAATACTCATAACAGCGCAGACGGCGACAACAGACATCCAAACAGACCCCATTCCGGTTTTGCGTGAAAGTTCTCCTCAAGTACATAGCCGGGGTACTGTAGGTAAGAAGTGTCCGCTGGACGCTGGATTTGTGTCTCCGTCAGAAAAAGCAAGGCAGGCTGGGCCGTCTCGAGGTGCTGGTGGACGGCGTTGAGGTTTGCGTGGAGTCCGCGGATGTTAGCGAACTCCACCTTTAACAGGGTGGTGGGGGAGTGCACCGCTGTATGACCAGTTCTCTTTTGTTGCGCTGTCATAAGTGTAGGATGGGAAACGTGAAGAGAGGAAATTGCTGTCCCGACAGTAGGGTAGGAGACGGTGGCCCCGCCCCTCCATAAACTTGCCGTTAGAGGAGCTGCACTGACCCGACGGACGGAAGGGCCCCCGCACCCCCCCGGAGGTAGTCGCCGCGTCCCCACCTTCCGGTCACCAACCGGCACGACGATCTACCCCGAGATTATGCGCGGTATGATAGGGCAGCCTCTCGAGGTGGTTAGCTTTTTCGATTGGGCCCCTGTACTATACCACGGGCGGCCAGCGGAACAACCGTTTCAACGGGTCTCCCTGGCCGCCGGGTCAGCTCAGTCCTCCTGGCAATGAACAGACGGTATCCAGGCCGCCGCCCCCACACTGTCGCCACAGCAATCCCCCAAGCATTTCTATGCTGTCTGTAGACCTCACTCACTCGCAGGAACACAACAACCGCTGCAGATATCGATCACTAATATTTATTAGTGGTCGATGCCTCCAGGGAATGCTATTTGACTGCGGCCTTCGAGATGGAGGTACTTTCACAGCCGGGCATTGAGCGCTACCTCTCTTTCGCCAGAGCCTCGTTCGTTCAATAGCAAGGTGACCACGTGCAGGTGAGGTTCTTTGGCTCTAAGGTAGTAGTGAGCCACATACACCCCATAACGAGAACCATAGGATTCGTTTCGAAAAGTAAGCTAGGTTATTTGAACTGGGTGGGAAACAAGTAGGGAAACTAGATCACCTCATGGAATTCAGTGTGAACCGTGAAGATAGCTGTTTAATATTTGTAACTAGCTGACCCGACAGACGTTTCCCTGTCTTCTTAACAATTAATATTGAATTCCAATTGGTATCGCCCAATCTGTCAAATGACTTATAATTCTGTCAAACTACATAAAGGTACATTAGAAAAGCTAATATGGTCGTTCAGTTTTCTTAAATTTTCAAATTTTTATTAATATTTAATAAAATAATTAAATACGCAATATTTTTATGTTTTTCTTTCATTAGAACCTTCTCCTAACAATAACAAATGCAACTTAAAAAGAAATGGTGAAAAAGATCCAGCTGTTCACGCGTGATGCCATGACCAAGAGAAATAGGGATTATTTTTTACATATATATGTATAGATGAAATGGGAACTTACTCAATAAGATTTCCATATCTTCAGAGATGGTAATATTTTCGTTTTTTCTAATCTGTGGCATCGAAACTGTCGGGATGCCAAAAGCGATGCCCGAGGTGAAGTAAATGACCCAGGACATGGCGGAGACGGCGACCTACAACATTGCATTTTAAGTCACGACGATGAATATCTTGATTTAGTCGGGGCTAAAATTACTAGGCGCTAGAGATACAAAATTTGTATCATTAGTTCCATCAGTTATCACGGGGAATATCTTGACTTTTCTTTAATGGTACTAGAGATACAAAGTTGTGTCACTTGTACCATCAATGGTACTACTGATCCTAAGGGTATTTTTATTGGCAAGGTTTAGAAGATTTAAAAGTCCATAGTATAAAAAATGTCTGTTTATTTATTAGCACTCAAATTATCTCATATCAAAAAATCTATAGCAAAAATTACGTTTCCTAAGACATTTTCCACTAACGTAACAATAAAAGATTATTCTATTATAAAATATAAGACAACAAAAAAAGACATCGTTTAAGTCGACGCGAACTCTTCCTATTGTTTATCTCTGTAAACCAAGACCTAAATTATACTATCCCACCTTGCCACCACTCTATTTCGAACACCAAAATAATTTTGAATATCGGTTCATTAATACTCTGTGTAAAAAGTATCGGGAATATGTCAATAAAAAGACCCGCGTAAAAGAGGTCGTTCTAATTTTTTTACTGCATGTTGGTAGCACTGTACTGATTTAGCGCGCAAAATTTGAGCGGGATCTGTCATTTAATTTGTTTTAAACTACACTTTTTGTTGGTCATAGTTTTGAGTCCTCGGCGATTTTTACAATGGAAAATATTGTTGAACAAAGAGTGTGCCTTAAATTTTGTGTTTCGAATGATATTTCATGTGGTGAATCACTAAAAATGTTGCGAAATACCTACGGCGAATCGTGTATATCGAAAACAAGGGCTTATGAATGGTATAAGGCTTTTAAAGAAGGCCGAGAAGTAGTAGTAGACTTGCCTCGTTTTGATAGACCTTCAACCGCTACGACCAAAGAAAACATCGACAGAATCAAGAAGCTAGTGCTCGAAAATCGACGTATGAGTCTGAGAGAGTTGGCTAGTGAGGTGAACATATCTTTTAAGTCCGTCCACAATATTCTCATTGACATTTTAGGCATGAAACGCGTCGCCGCGCCGCTCGACTAGTTCCAAAAGAGCTCAATTTTGTTCAAAAAGCACAGCGAAAGCATGTCGCTGAAGACATGGTTTCCCGAGCTTCTACGGATCCGACCTTTATGAAACGTATAATAACTGGCGATGAGACATGGGTTTATGAGTATGACATGCAAACAAGGCAACAGTCTTCAGAATGGCGTCTCGAAAACGAGCCGAAACCCAAAAAACCGCGGCAAAGTCGCTCCAAAATCAAGGTGATGCTGACAGTTTTTTTTGACTACCGTGGTGTGGTTCACTCCGAATACCTTCCAGAGGGAGAAACAGTGAATAAATAATATTATTTAGGCGTCATGAAGCGTTTGCGTGAGAGTATCCGCCGAAAACGTCCAGATTTGTGGCGACACAACTCATGGATGCTGCACCATGATAATGCACCATCACACACAGCCATTATAGTGAAAGAGTTTTTAGCGAAAAATTCAACAAAAGTTCTCGACCAAGCACCGTATTCACCTGATATGGCTCCGTCTGACTTTTTTTTATTTCCCAAGTTAAAATTACCACTTCGAGGAACACGTTTTGAGTCGATAGAAGCCATAAAAGAAAATTCGCTGAATGAGCTAAAGGCCATACGGCAAATAGCCTATGAAAATTGTATGGAAGACTGGGTGAATCGGTGGAGATGTTGTATTGCAAGCGATGGGGCCTACTTTGAAGGCGATAAAATAAATTTAGATGAATAATTTGTATTTTTTGTTTTATTGACAAATTCCCGATACTTAGTACACAGAATGTATTTTACTAATGGCACACATTTTTGCTAGTTTTTAGGGTTCCGAACCTCAAAAGGAAAAACGGAACCCTTATAAGATCACTTTGTTGTCCGTCTGTCTGTCTGTCTGTCTGTCTGTCTGTCTGTCTGTCAAGAATTTCTATGTCGAGAATGCGTGGAGGTATCAAGCTGAAATTTGAACTGTATACTCAGGTCTACGGTCCCATGAAGTTAAAAAAAAATCAAACTGCTAAGTTTACGTAGAAAAAAGTTACGGCCGTTTATTCAGCAAAAAACGCATATTTCGACACACTCAAGGGAATCAAAACCTATAGGGTACTTCCCGTTGACCTAGAACTATGAAATTTGGCAAGTAACATCGTTATAGACTACAAGTACAGGAATAAATCTCATAACTATACATTTGTAAATAGATCGTAAAAAATAGGGGGTCTATATTTTTTATAGGGTGTCGAAATTTCAAATTGAAACTACTAGTTCAAATGGGGTATCATATGAAAGGGCTTGATGTACACATTGCAAAATATATTTTATTTATTTTTTCCGACGCATTATTTCTTATTTATAATGAAAAATATCAAATTTAATAATGATACTACGTACCTACGGAACCCTCGGTGGGCGAGTCCGACTCGCACTTGTCCGGTTTTTTACTTACATAACCATACAATTGTATGATTATGTAAGTGGAAACTAGCTATAACTATACAATATAACAATTTTAATTGTATATATTACATATTCGATTTGTTAGTAAGTGTTAATGATCAAATTTCGTAGAATAGCACTTTATATATTTCTTGCTACTCTGTTAATTCCCTCCGTATATTGTCTATTACACTCACAATTGGATTCTGTTATGCAGAATAGATCTAGCCGACAAACTTTGCCAAATTGAAAGTTATACATAGCGAGAAACTTCAAATCGAGTTTTATATATTCGCAACAGATTCTAGCCGTTTGATGACATATGCTTCACAAAACTTATTCTGCGTGATATTTTTATTTCTATTAAACTTTAAATAGCTTTAACGTAAAAGTAACAACATGTCGGTTGGATCTATTCTGCATAAGTGGCCATCCATAAGTTACGTGCTTTCCCCGTCCTTGTCACAGCTGGTCACATTTGTGAGACTCCCCCCTCCCTAGTGTGACGTCAAATATTTTGCAATTTTACATCTAGAGATGTTTTTGAGTTTTTCATTAATAGTTCATAATTTAGGAACTCTCCCACCCCCTTTTCACACAATATTAAACTTCATCTACCCCCCGCGTTCCCCCTTAACGTGTGACGTAATTTATGGATGGCCTCTAACAGGGTCCAATTATCAAATAAAACCCTTACCTGTTTTAGTAATGATCTGCGAGACGCTTTATTATCTATACATATAATATCTTGAATAACTTTATATTTTTCTGTATCGTTAGCAGCCATTGCTGTATTAATACTCTTATTTAATTCTTCAATATAATATTTGATTAATAGATTTTAAAAAGGTGTTACTGGTATTGAGTCACATGTGACAATGGAAGTAATAATAATAGAAGCTGAGCAATTGTTTATTCAGACGGGCGTGAAGTAAATAAGGTGAAATTCGCAGCAGACTAAAATGGCGTATTTGTACCTGGGTAGGGTTGCCAACATTTCTTCGGTGAAATATAGCATTTTTCAAAATAAGCTATAAAAATGTAGTACACTTCTAAAAAAAAATTATTAAAATGTAATAATTAAACATCGGACGCGTAGCATGCGCCACCAAAGCGAAAAATATTTATTTTATTTATTTATTTATTTTGGCCACTTTCCCGAATTGATATCGGAAAACCAAGGTCACTTTACATTAATATTTTTGATGCTCTACACGAATCCGAAGTCAGAATTTCGAAATTTTCAGTTCCAGTACGGACAGACAGAACGACCGGACGATTTTATAATAAGCTCAATAAATTTCGCTGAAAATATATAAGTTATGTTTTAAAATTATGTGACGAAATTAACTGGTAAATTGTAAGCAAACATTTGCACGCCCCTGCGAGGGTAGAATGAATTGAACATTATTTATTATGTAACATCTATTATACCTTATTCTCACAAATAAAATTATCCTTAAATATAGTATTTTATGTCAAAATAAAAAATTGATAATGACACATTTGTTACTTATTTATTTTTATCAAAACTATTTTTTTTTTTGCATTTCTTTCACTACTTGTCTTTTTAATCGGTGTTAGCGGCGCATTTGAACTTGACATACTTTCTTCATCAGTACCACTTTCTTCCATGAATATTTTTTTTTATTTAGGACCTGAACCTAAATATAATAAAATCTAATTGAAAATAAAGTCTCTTTACAAAAATAAAATACTTTTCAGTGTTGGATTTTTTTTAAAATAATTATTTTACAGCCCCGCTTTTAATAAGGCGCTGTTTGTTAGATTTCAGTGTTGGAAATAAAGTATTTTTACGTACTATATATAACTTCAACAGTATATAGTACACAGACCCGAAATATAGTACAATACTGTCGTGTTAGCTGTTCTGGATTTCTTTTCAGGAGTAAATAGATAATAAGCAAATACAATAAAATTCAAAAAAAAAATTCAAAATTCAAAATATCTTTATTCCTTGGACTTTATAAAGCACTTAGAAACGTCATACAAATTAAATATAAGAATATGTATAAATCATTACTACTCTAAATCCGCAGAGCTTAGATTCACTTTCATCACACTATCTTGAATGTGAAAGTGAATTTAAGTGCCAGTTCCGGCGACGGGGCTTCTTGAGAAGAACTGGCAAGAAACTCAAGGCCGACTCTTTTAATTGCCAATAACGTTACATTAAATACAAATACAATCATTAACATAACATAACAAGAGCAATTCATTTCCAAATACTTTTATCATTTATGTAATCCGAGATACAATAGTAAGCCTTTTGACATAGTCTAGTTTTGATATATTTCTTAAATTTACCCATGGATAATTTAAACGCGTCGTTTGGAAGTTTATTGTAGAAGCGTATACATTGACCTGGGAACGAGTTAGAGATTTTATGGAGCCTAGTAATATGCATAGCGAGTTTGTTTTTATTTCTTAAATTTAATTGATGGAGATCACTGTTTTTCCTAAATTTGGTTTGATTTTTATGAACGTAAATAAGATTTTCATAAATATATTGAGAATGTAATGTCATAATATTTATCTCTTTAAATTTATTTCTCAGTGTCTCCCTGGGACTCATCATATAAATAGCACGGATAGCTCGCTTCTGGAGCACAAAAATTGAGTCTACATCCGCGGCACTACCCCAAAGCAATAAACCATATGACATAATGCTGTGAAAATAGCTAAAATAAACTAAACGCGCAGTGTCAACATCAGTTAGTTGACGTATTTTCCTTACGGCGTAAGCTGCTGAGCTGAGTCTAGCCGATAACGTTTCTATATGTGGGCCCCATTGTAATTTAGAGTCTAATGTTATACCAAGGAAAACAACCTTATTGACCAATTCCAATCTCTCATTGTCCATCACCACACTGGTTTTCACTTGTTTCACATTTTTTGTAAAAAATCTAACATATTTGGTTTTACTACCATTTAAAAGTAGGTTATTAGCACTAAACCAGTTTACTATTTTTGAAAGAGCATTGTTTACATCGTCAATTTCTGATTGTTCAATAATCGTCTAATCAGCGACACGCGTCATGTAGCAGCTGCAGAAAGAGAGGTCGTATGTTGCCGTTGTTGCTGTCTTTGTCGCACCCAGATACTGGCGTTCGCGCGGCGGCGGGCTCAGTCAGTGTTACCGTGTCTACAATGCGTGCACGCCGTGTCGATGAATGCTTCTATGTCCCAACAATACTATGTATATATTATAGTACGCTTGACAACCCTACTGCTGGAGCCCGTGGCAAATTCTTCAAAAGGGACTGTCATCTAAAATAGCTTTCATCATCATCATCAGGTCATTTTAGTCTCCACTACAGGAGCACGACCCTCTCTCGTCCGTCCCAGACAGAAGGAGGATTTGGCCTACACTCCCCACGCTGGCCAGACGGGTTGGGAGGCCTGATCGATGTTTTATAACGTATTTCCCTTAGTCACCTTGTACGACATCCACGAGAAGAGACGGAGTGATACTATTCTAGTCTGCCGGGAACCACACGGCCAAAAAATTGCTTTAATATTAATTAATTAATATTCCTGGACAAATTACACACTGCCATCTAGTCCCAAACTAAGCTTGTATGGGGGGGTGGCATGTGTAGGGTAGATATGTAGTATAAGATGGGTACCTGTATGCGATTCAAAGTCCATATATATCCTGATGTTTTATTTTCTTTCACACCACACACATTTATTTGTAGAAGGAGAGAGTATATAACTAAGTACTGTAACAATTTACACTCCACGAGCTATTAACCGCTATAAACAGTTGCAGGACGTATATTATTATAATAACGAAACAACACCACGTACCATAGATAGGTTCACGGTCGAATTTTAATGACTAGTGCAGGGCGCATTATTAGCGCTTACGACGGTAGACAAATAACAAAAATGTTCGTCTCCAATGTACGACGACAATCGTCCGAGAAATTAATCACACGACTAATTTCTCGGGAGATCGTTAGTATTCTTGCCCGCCTATGTATTTATTGAATATTTGTTGTTTATACATAGGCGGGCTACACTTGTACTATGAGTACTAGGTCACTGATATTATATACTTAAATATATATTTTTAAATACATACATAGAAAACACCAAGGCGTAGACAAACAGACATATATCCACGCAAATATTTGTCTTATACGGGAATGTTAGATTCCCGCATGGTCGGAGTCAAAGTGGCCATTGCTAACCATTCGACCATCGAGCTCGTCCGCCTCATATTGTAAAAGCAGGTACTAGTAATAATTTGAAATGTTAGGTTACTACGTAACTATTATAATGTTGCGAAGTAACGTAGTAACTCAATGTTCTTATAACTATTTGTTGTTTAGTAGTGTAATACTTAATAGATAGATGGCGCCACACTGAGACTTCACAGCAGTAAAATATAAAAATGCAAAAATTCGTCACCATCACAAACCTCCCTGCCCCCTTACCACCATCTCTTATTGCGATTCAATAATTGAAGAGATTGCTTATACGCTATTTATATATAGTGTCATACACACTACTAAACAACAAATAGTTATAATGACATTGAGTTACTACGTTACTTCGCAACATTATAATAGTTACGTAGTAACCTAACATTTCAAAGTATTACCTGCTTTTACAATATGAGGCGGACGAGCTCGGTGGTAAGGGGGCAGTTAAAAAAAAAATAAGTTGTCCGAAACCGCATATCATGAACGTACTTTTCCAATACAGCAGTTTTACAATGAATTAATAAATGAATATTTATTTGCATTAAATGAGGTATTAACAAGATTTATATTTATATTTTCACAGTTTCTTTTTATTTAGTTACTTTGATAGCATGCAAATGTTTACAATATCTTAACTATTATACAATTGTTATCAATAAAACAAGTCAGTATTTCTTCCTAACAATCTTCGATCATTATTAATATAGAGTAACAATAGTAGTAGAGTAGTAGTAGTAGACCATTAATAATAAAAGACCGTGCCATTACATACCAAAAAATATATATTATTATTATGATGCTTATGTCAAAATATTCGGCTTAGAAGAATCCTTGAAGTGTTCTTCTATTTCTAACAAAGTCTTGTCCTTAGTTTCAGGCAAATATTTGTAACATATAACAGTTAAGAGACTCGATGATAATCCGTAAATGAAAAACGCACCATGCAAACCAAAATATCGAAAAATGTATGGAGCTGGTTGTAGAATTAAGCTGTGTATGAGATGAAAAGTTACAGAAATCATTAACATTGATACACTTCTGAATTTCAGACACACTATTTCTCCAAATAAACTAACAGCCATTAAAATAATACCACTACTTGTTGATATAGAAAATAATGCCAATAAAGTAATAGAAATTATACTGTTTTCAGTTATTATAAATAGTTTTATGAGATACAAGTATAAAGACAATGCATATAAAAACATAATCGCTGCTGAAGATGTAGTGAATAGCAAAGTTCTTCTACAAACATATCTAGATGTAGCGCTTCCTGAAATACCGAAATACCGTCTATTATTAACATACCTATGTAAGCCAGTCTCTCGCTATCTGTGATCTTCTTAATGATGTCAATAGAATACATGACACAAACTAATTTTCCTGAACAGTGGTACATTAAAGATATTACTGTTGCCAAAAAAATTGGTTTGTAAAACTCGCCTGACTTAACTATCGATATAATTCCTTTATGATAATTCCGAAATTTCCAGTCCTTAGCAGTGAGATATTCCTCTTGAGATTTTATCAATTTATCCAACTCCTTTTCGGAATCTTCACTTGTACCTCTCAGCCAGCGATGTGCTTTACGGCACTCTTCAAACCTTCCCTTACTTGCTAACCAAGAAGGCGATTCAGGGAAAAATACAATGGGCAATATGAATAAGGAACATATAATTCCAAGTATTGCTATATATTTCCAAGGTAAGAATGTTCCCATTGCATTTGATATCCATACTCCCCAGTAGCTTGTAGCTGTCTTCATTGTGAGCAATATGCCTCTATACTTTGGAGATGCGTATTCAGAAATAAGAGTGATTGAAATGCTAGTTGAGGCTTCGTGGGAGATGCTTTGAAGAATTAGGCTGATTAAAATGTGCGTGGATGTCTTGCTGCAATAGAGTAATGAGTAACCCGATATTAAAGTTAGCGATACGAAGCATAATGGTATTCGTCTTCCTAATATAATGGTTAAGTAGGTCAACAAGAATATCCAAGGTATCGTTGCGTAGCCGAATATGGATTCTGAAATTAGAGACAGAATTATTGCAATAAGATCCTTGAAATGAAATGTGAAACATTTTCCTTTATATGAGAGGGGGCAAGCGAACATGTGGGTCACCTGATGGAAAGCAATCACCACCGCCCAGCATTTTAAGGGAAATATTGACTCTGTTCTAGAAGGCCCCCTGTCATATTTATTTCGGAATACCGCTGGAGGAAGTTGTTGATGATGATCGATTGAAAAAGCGTACTGTAGTAGTTCGCCAAATATCGAGATGATGAGGATGGAATTTAAATTTATGGCGAGTTGTACGATAGTGGAACTCAAAACTTACTTAAATTGACGTTGATGTTTTTAGAGATAAAGAACGAAGTGAATAAGCATTAACTTTGTTCAGTTGTTTTGAACAAAAAATAATTTTGGAAATCATTAACTTTTCATTTCTGGAGTTAACCTAGTAGACGTCACTTGCTTTTCGGTTACTTTCGGTTCATAGCGTATAAAGTATTAAAAAGTCCACGGTAGTCACGGCAAATCATAAAAACTTACTCAGCACGGCTTCCATATTTTCCGTGATGGTGATTGTAGAATTCCCGTCTTTTTTTATCTGTGGCATCATAACTGCTGGGATGCCATAGGTAATGCCTGCAGCCAAATACGCGAACCAGCATGTGCTGCTGATGATAACCTTCAACGTGTTTTGCATGGGTTAAATACAATGTTATATATTTTTTTTATCTACTCTCATACTAAAATTTAGATATTAAAAAACTATACACAGAATCTTAACTCGTGTGATGCTATTATCACATTCGCCTTCGGCTCATGTCATAAACTCACACTCGTATTTTAAGAACCCTTATTATACAACAGTTTCATAAACTACCATTTTTATACTGCGTCGAGTGGCAGACAAGCATACGACCCGCCTGATGTGAAGCGGTTAACGTAGCCATATTAACATTCGCGACATAAAATATCGCTTGCGCGCTGCCACTTTCTGTTGACCTCACTCATTCGCAGGAACACAACAACCCTCAAAGGAATTGTTACATGACTGCGGCTACGACCTTTTGTGAAGTGGAGGTACTTTCTCAGTTGGGCAGCTTACAATATACGCAATGCCCTACCTTCGCCAGTCTCGTTTGCCACTCAACAGGTACCGTATATATATCGTACCACATGCAGGTGAGGTTGGCTTTGGTTCAAAGATGTAGACGAACCACTTACACCCCAAATACATTTGTAAAAGTGTGGTCCAAAGATGGAAATTCGCAAGCGTCGGTGCGATGATGTGACGCGTGAGTGATGCTGCGATGATTGCTTACCATCAGAAAGGTCGTACGTTTGTTTGTCTAAAAACTACACCGGATTCTAGCCCACAAGGCCGAAATCGAGGTTGTCTGGAGCGAGTAGATTCGCTGAGTGTATGTTTTCCATTGATTGCAATGGAAAATGTATTTGATGATCATTCCTCAAGGACATGATCGATCTCAATTTTTTTTCGACACAAACCTCAAGCATGTCGAGGTCTTTAATTGTGACAAGTTTCATCAAAATCGGTTCAGTGGTTTTGGAGCCTTTTCATTTTCCAAGAGTGACTTTTCGGCGTGTATAAGCGTGCCGCTCGGTTCGCGCCCTCCACTCAAATTACTGTTTATTGTTAAAATGGTCAAATGTCTAGGATGTAAGTGGTTCATCAACATCTTTGAACCAAAGCCAACTTCACCTGCACGCGGTGCACCCTGCTGACTGACAAACAAAGCTCTGGCGAAAAGAGAGGTAGGGAGCGTAATTGTAAGCTACCCGACTGAGGAATGTACCTCTATCTGACAGAATACCGCAGCCAAATAACAATTCCCTTGAGGGTTGTTGTGTTCCTGCGAGTGAGTGAGGTCACCAGAAAGGAAGGAGATGCTGCCTTGGCACTGGGGGTGGCGGCGCCGCGGCGCGCGAGCGGTATTTTATGTTGCGAGCGTTAATATGGCTACGGTAACCGCTTCACATCAGGCGGGCCGTATGCTTGTCTGCCCGACGTTGTATAAAAAAATATATATATCAGAAAGAGTGGTGAACTGGAACAACAGATAGGAACGAAGTTCCTTATTATAAAAATATTAATTTCAAGTTCTATTCGAGGTACTCGTATAAAGAAAGTAATTATTCGGGTACCTATACATTTCTTATTCTTCTGAGACGTGGAGTTACTTTCTTTACCAGTTCGGCTTATTTCTATTTCGCCAGTCTCGTTTGCTAACCTTCAGGATGCAAAACGTGCAAGCGAGGTTCGCTTTGGTTAATGCCGCCATGCAGGCCTTTAAATCCACTACAATATAGTGAATTTACGTATTTAGTAACATTTTGTGTTTCATAATAGAACTTCTCGAAATCATAACTCTTTTATTAGATTTCAAAGACAACGGCGGAACCCCTACAAAATATTTATAGTTAGAACAATATAAGGAACTGATATAAACGAAAGAAAATACTTAGATTCACTTTCACATTCAAGATAGTGTGATGAAAGTGAATCTAAGCTCTGCGGATTTAGAGTAGTAATGATTTAGATACATGTTCTTATATTTAATTTGTATGACGTTTCTAAGTGCTTTATAAAGTCCAAGGAATAAAGATATTTTGATTTGATTTGATTTATTATAATTTTTTTATCGATAAAAAATAAACTAAAAAAACTAGGTTACAAAATTATCTTAACGCCTTTATTTTATGTCACCATAAATAGATAGAATATACATAATAAAAATCTTACGTTTTTAATACACTTTTATTAGGTCGACCTGTATGTAACTAACTATGTAATGGAATCTAAGGTAACTAATTTAACCATCTTCCAAGGATCGTAGCGTAATGAAAATTGGCAGTTGTATGTAGTTCTATGAAATATAAGAACGGGAATTAACGCGATCATGCAAAAGGGTATTTACATACCTTTATTATTGCCTGACGTTTCGACCAGGTTGCACCGGCCGTGGTCACTGGCCGTGGTCAGAGTCAGCCTGTGGCCACGGCCGGTGCAACCTGGTCGAAACGTCAGGCAATAATAAAGGTATGTAAATACCCTTTTGCATGATCGCGTTAATTCCCGTTCTTATATTTCATAAATCATGCAACGCGAAAGTTTAAAAGTTATTGTATGTAGTTCTGATGACAATAACATAATATGGTACTGTCAAACTGATCTGATGATGGAGCCGGAAGATATGAACTGGAACTTCATGATGGAACATCGTATCATACTGTTTTTGGATTTCTTAGAAAAGTCTTGTAATGAACTTTGACCACGATTAGGTTTCAAGGTCTGATGATGAAGCCGGAAGTTAGGCACTGGCATTCCATGATGGAATATCGTATCTTTGAACACGATCAGGTGCAATTATAAAAGCATGTTTTTCTAGTGTTTTTTGAACTATTAATTTATTTTTAACGTTCGGACGTACGGACGTTTTTTGCCAGCTAGGTTACCCCTCCCCAACGTCCCATAAGGAACTTCCAAAAACATACCTGTTTTAAAAATGGTGTACACAATTTCCTGTTGTCTGCATCGTTTGAGTGGTCCTCACGTATTTCATTACCGTTAGCAGCCATTGCTATGTTCACCAATACTAGTATATCAATTACAGCATCTTCACTGTATATTTTTAATTCGTTAATATGTTTTAAATTATGTATATTGATTGCGAATTCTAAAGTATCGTTAACTGTAACGTAGTGTCATACAACCTGTTCAAATATTTCGTAATCTTTCATGATAGTGCGTTGGCCAAGTCTGATTCTAAAAGCCTTTTTTAAGCTAATGTTTAATGAATGATTCCTAAGTCGGTCGCTTGATGTACGATTAAGTAATGGTCTGTTACTTTTCGAGTGTGGAACGCAGAAAATTAACAACGATGTTAAAATCTCTGTTAATTTTAACAGCTCATTAACTAATGCTTCGGTTTAGAAAATAATGGTGAAATCAGGTCTAAAAGTGTCCGTTTAATTAATGGTTGAGTTTTTATTCTTCAAATCAATTCTTTATTTGTATTAAGGAGTGGAGGACTATATGATGGAGAAATGGAAACACGTAGAGACACTATTATTAGAGCGAGTTTAATACGTTAGTGCCTTAGATTATCAATTGGTCTCCGCTCCGCTTCGACTAGATGCCGCGGCGCACTTGTGAAATGTGGCAACAAATACTACACCGAACTCGGCGTACCCGAGCTTGTTGCAATACAATTCTTCACGCACACTAGCATCTCTGCACATTGTTTTACGCACACTACAATATTGAGTTGCCGCGTTCACGGAGCTGTTGTTTTTAGATAGTGCGGCATCTAGTCGAAGCGGAGCGGCGACCAATTGTTAATCTATGTTTAGTGCAGTGTTCCGCAAAGTGTGTGCCGCGGCACACTGGTGTACCGTGGTCATTAGTTGGTGTGCCTCGGAAAAATTAGGTTATCTCGTAAAGTTAAACAGACAGACGGAAGAAAAATACCTCCAAATTTTTTTATATATATATATATATATATATATATATATTACGTCGGGTGGCAGACAAGCATACGGCCCGCCTGATGTGGCGGTTACCGTAGCCATATTAACGCTCGCAACATAATATATCACTTGCGCGCCGCCACCCCCGCTGCCAACGCAGCATCTCCTTCCTTTCTGGTGACCTCACTCACTCGCAGGAACACAACAACCCTCAAGGGAATTGTTAGTTGGCTGCGGTATTCTGTGAGGTGGAGGTACATTCCCCAGTCGGGTAGCTTACAATTACGCTCCATACCTCTCTTTTCGCCCGAGCTTCGTTTGTCAGTCAGCAGGGTGCACCGGGTGCAGGTGAAGTTGGCTTTGGTTCAAAGGTGTTGATGAACCACTTACACCCCAAAATATTTATAGTGTACCGTCAGAAATTTTCGTTTTTCTAGATGTACCATAAACAAACAATGTTTGCGGAACACTGCCTTAGTACAATCGAGCAGACACATTGAACATGGTAACCATAACTACCGTAAACAAATTTGAAGACATGTCAATAGAAAAACAATATGAAATATAAAAGAACTAGCGGCCCGGTACGTGCTTCGCTACGTATAAAGGGAAATAATAAAAAAAATAATTGGAACATCAAATTCATTTATTCAAACAAAAAAATATTTTATTAATTGCTAGCAATTTTAAAACTTAATCCAAAACATTTGGATAAACAATATTTTTTGTTTTTCCATTTTGACCATGAATAAACAAACGTCTGGGGGGTACCGACGAGTCTCGAACAGGCAACATAAAGTCGAAGCACGTCCAAAATGAAATGACCGCATGAATGACATAACAACATGCTTGTACCTACTGTCAACACTGAAAAAAGTTTCAATTTGACAGCACAATTCCCATTAACAAAATGATCCGCCATTTATTGAATTCATTTGTTACAAAAAATGTGATAAATGAAGAACCGCTCTACCGATTTTGTGCTAACTTCACATAAACCATCTACTAAATAGTCCGAACAAAGCCTAAACATTTGATATTGATAGGTGAGCCCGTTTTTGAGTTATAAAATTACAACGAAAAGTGGTATTGATTTTTATATATATAGATATATCCAGCTAGCTAGCAGCTGGCCGTGCGGTTTCCGGCAGACTAGAATAGAATCACTCCATTTCTTCCCGTGGATGTCGTACAAGGCGACTAAGGGCCTTTAAGGGCCTAAATACATTATCAAATATCGATCAGGCCTCCTCAACCCGTTTGGCCAGCGTGGGGAGTGTAGGCCAAATCCTCCTTCCGTCTAGGACGGACGAGAGAGGGTCGTGCTCCTGTAGTGGAGACTAAAATGGACCTGATGATGATGATGATATCCAGCTAGTCATTCGCATTCGGGGAATCCCCGCATTCGGGCTCACGACCGACTTATCGACCAATGGAAATGAGCCTCGCGGCTAACGTTTCATGTTTTGTCGACAGGTGACAACTACCTTCAAAGAAGCTGGCTCCGACGCGGAGAATAAAGCTGTGACTGAACTCTGCCTGCGCGGTCTACAGCTGCTTTCGTCCTGGTGTTCTGTCCTGACGGAGTTGTGCTCGTGGAAGTTGCTGCACCCGACTGATCATGCCAGCAATAGCCGTTGTCCGGCCGATGCTGAGGAATACGAACGGGTAAGCTTGATTTAAATTTATTTCTCCTAAGATTTTAGGGGTGTAAGTGGTACATCAACATATTTGTTCCAATGTTAACTTCACCTGCAAGCTGTGCACCCTGCTGACTGACAAACGCAGCTCTGGCGAAAAGAGAGTTAGGGAGCGTAATTGTAAGACTCGGGAATGTACCACCTCACAGAATACCGTAGCCAAATAACAATTCCCTTGAGGGTTGTTGTGTTCCTGCGAGTAAGTGAGGTCACCAGAAAGGAAGGAGCCACGAAGGATATTTTATGTTGTGAGCGTTAATATGCTTACGGTAACGGCTCCAAATCAGGCGGGCCGTATGCTTGTCTGCCACCCGACGTAGTATAAAAAAAAACAAATAGATTTCGTATGCAGCACAGCTTAATGAAATGTAACTCTGACTCTGAATTGGCGTTGCTTTTTGTCGTCGTTACGCTAATGAGTGAGTCTAATCACTCACTCACGTTTACGAGCCCAGTGGTCGAATTGCTAGCAATAGCTATTATGACTCCGAGGTCGCGGGTTCGATTTTCGCACAAGACAGTTATCTGTTTGTCTTGGTTTGGGCGTTTTCTGTGTATTATATATATGTAAAAACATCGGACGCGCAGCATGCGCCATCATAGCGAAAATTTTTTTTTTTTTTCGAAATCAGTTTTTCGAAATTTTATGTTTCATGGCAACGGACGGACAGACAGAACGACTTTTTTTTTCGGAAAACCAAGGTCACTTTACATTACTACTTTTGATGCTCTACACGAATCCGAAGTCAGAATTTGGAAATTTTGAGTTTCGTGGCAACGGACTGACAGAACGACCGGACGATTTCATAAGCTCAATGAATTTCGCTTAAAATATATTTAAGTATAATACTATTTTTTTTTTTTTTTTTTTTTTTATACTACGTCGGGTGGCAGACAAGCATACGGCCCGCCTGATGTGAAGCGGTTACCGTAGCCATATTAACGCTCGCAACATAAAATATCGCTCGCGCGCCGCCACCCCCGCTGCCACCGCAGCATCTCCTTCCTGGTGACCTCACTCACTCGCAGGAACACAACAGCCCTCAAGGGAACCGTTAAAAACCGTTACTAGGCCGGATTCTAGCCCACGGGGCCGAAATCGAGGTTGAGTGGAGCGAGTAGATTCGCCGAGTGTATGTTTTCCATTGATTTCAGTGGAAAATGTATTTGATGATCATTCCTCAAGGACATGATTTGACGAGCTCGGTGGCGTAGCGGACAATGACGCGGCATTGACACCAACGCTCGTGGATTCGATTCCCACATAGGACATACATTTGTGTGCATGAACATGTCTGTTTGTCTTAGTCTGGGTGTTTTCTATGTATCATAAGTATGTATTTACAAAAAAAAAAAAGTATTTACGTATGTTTATCAGTTGTCTAGTACCCATAACACAAGCTTCGCTTACTTTGGGGCTACATGGCGCTGTGTAATTTGTCTGACAATATTTATTTATTTATTTATTTATAATCGATCTCAATTTTTTTTCGACACAAACCTCAAGCATGTCGAGGTCTTTAATTGTGACAAGTTTCATCAAAATCGGTTCAGTGGTTTTGAAGTCTATTCATTTTCAAAAGCGACTTTTCGGCGTTTTCCGCTCGCTCCACTCAATCAGTTATCTGGTATCCATAGTACAAGCTTTGCTTAGTTTGGAACTAGATGGCGTTGTGTTAAAAAGCAATAAATATTCGCCAACAGGCTACCCGCTACAACTACACGTCAGAAGAGAAGTTCGCAATGATCGAAGTCATAGCCATGATAAAGGGACTCCAGGTCCTCATGGCGAGGATGGAGACGGTCTTCGCTGACGCAGCGAGGAGGTCCATCTATGCTGAGCTGCAGGACTTCGTCCAGTTGATCCTGAGGGAGCCGTTGCGGAAAGCCATCAAGAATAAGAAGGATCTGATTAGGAGGTAAATATAGTTGGCGTGAAAGGGTTAAAACCCTTCATCATTGGGTAAGCCCAATAATGTCGTATATCTATAGATACCCATACTAAATTGCATCAGAAGACGGTCCCTTCTGTTGCATGGATAGCTGCATTGCATGCAGCTGGGGTGTAAGTAGTTCTTCAACATCTTTGAACCAAAGCCAACTTTATCTGCACGTGGTGCCCCCTATTGACTGACAAACGAGGCTCTGATGAAAAGAGAGGTAGGGCATAGCGTATTTTTAAGCTGCCCGATTGGGGAAGTACCTCCACTTCACAGAATACCGCAGCCAAATAACAATTCCCTTGAGAGTGAGTGAGGTCACGAGAAAGAAAGAACGAAAGGAAGGAGTATAGGCTGGCAACGGATCGGTGACCCCTTAGTATTGCTGATCATCATGGACGTTGGTGATTGCTTTCCATCAGGTGAAATACATGTCATTTGTCTAACTGAAACATTTATAAAAAAAGGGCCGTGAATCTAATGTAAACTTACGTGGATATCAGTTAACCACTCACTATTCACGTTCAAATGAATCAAGGGGGGGATCGTGTATTTTAATAAAAAATTACCTAGATTTCAAAGTTTTAGATGTAGGAATCCCAATCCCATATAATTTTGAAATTTGTGCAATAGAGATAATAAATTACAACCTTGTCATAATTTGCATCTATAGAAGTCCTATAACTAAGCCTGATACTTTCTTAAACGAACTCCTCACAGATAAATTAACTAAACGTCGGTTTGCAAATAAACGAATCATAATATGTGGGGATTGGAATATTGATATGTTACAATCTAATAAATACTCGAAAGAGTTGAATTCAATACTGTCAAATAACAATTTAAAAAATCATATAACAACGCCAACTAGAGGCAAAGCGTGCTTAGATCTTATCGTGAGCAATATTGATACGGTGAAAACGAAATTACACTATTTGGCGCTATCAGACCGCGAAACTGGGCAAAGTTTACAAGTAAAATTGCGAGAAATAAAAGAAACCTCGACACAAAGTCAGGTATGGTTTGAGAGCAAAAGGGACTACAGCGATGACAATATACGTAAGTTTTGTGAGTGCATCGCGAGCTTATCCTTTCATAACGTGTATTCAGAGACTGACACCGATAAATCGTTTAATAATTTTCATGATGAATTAACATTATCTTACAACTTATGTTTTCCCATAATTAAAATAAAAAAAGTCAGAAAAGCTATGAAAAACAGGTGGCTGACTAAAAATCTTAAAAACTGTTGCATTAAGAAAAGACAACTATATAGAAAATACCAATTATCGACATCCAAAAAACGTCTTTAAAAATCAAATATGATAGATATGCTAAAATTTTAAAAAAATGTATATATAAAGCGCAAAATATTAACAATACCCAATATATAGCCAGGTTCAAAAACACATGTAAAGCAACTTGGCAGGTTATAAAGGGAAAAACACAAAAAACAAAAAAGGATGAAATTCAATCAATAAAATATAATAATATTTTATACACTCAGCCTAAAGATATTCAACAAATACTTTATAGAATTGACAAATAATAATGTTAATGATACACCAAGCACAACTAGTACAAAGATACCTAATAATGAAAATACTATGTTTTTAACCCCAGTATCAGAAATCGATGTATACAAGGCAATAAAATCACTGAATAATACTACATCGGTTGGCTATGATTGTATAAATACAACGATACTAAAAAAATGCGCAGCATTCTTGTCAAAACCACTTAGCCATATAATTAATTTATCATTCACCGACGGCAAGTTTCCAAAAAGGCTTAGGTACTCAATTGTGAAACCGTTATATAACAAAGGATTAACCACGGATTTGAATAATTATAGACCAATTACAATAATCCCTATATTATCTAAAAGCTTGGAGAGTATCATGCGCGACAAGCTACTTAATTTTATTTCAAAATTTGACATATTAAAAAAAGAACAGTTTGGTTTTGTAAGGAATAGTTCTACCACCTTAGCTTGTTTTTCACTTATAAAATTCGTAACGGAAAATCTAAACGACAAAGTACCAGTAGTGTCTATTTTGCTAGATATGACCAAGGCATTTGACTTTGTATGCCATAAAAATTTACTCGACAAACTGTACAGATATGGAATACGGGGACAAGCTCAAGAGTGGTTGAAAAGTTATTTACAAGATAGAGCCCAATGCGTTGAAATTGTAAGAACTGACAAAAATAATAGGAAAACTTACAGATCTGTTTATAAGCAAAATAATTATGGTGTACCTCAAGGGGGAGTTTTAAGTCCATTACTTTTCATTCTGTACATTAACGATCTCCCTGACATAATAAATAATCAATGTATACTATTTGCAGATGACACGACTTTACTGTTTAAAATTAATTTGATTAACGATTATAATAAGAACATAAATGAGACATTAGAACATGTTATACAATGGTTAGAGCAAAATAATTTGAAAATTAATATTTCAAAAACAAAACTAATTAAATTTCAGACATATAATAGTACACCACTAGCCTTGAACATTAAATATGGAAATACTAGAATCGAAATCGTAAATAACGCTGCGTTCCTGGGTATTGAAATAGACAAATACTGCAGATGGGATAAGCATATAGACAAAATAACATCTAAATTAGATAAATTTGTCTATGCCGTTAAACATTTACGGCAAACCTCATCTGTGGAAACTGCATTAACAGCGTACCACGGTTATGTTTCCTCGGTCTTACGCTATGGTATAGTACTATGGGGAAACTCGGTGTTGGTTAATAATGTCTTCAAAGTGCAAAAGAAGTTTGTAAGAATATTGTGTAATGCCGACTTTAGAGACAGTTGCAAACCTTTTTTCCAACAACTAAAAATACTTCCCCTCCCCTGCCTGTATATCTATGAAATGTGTGTCTTTGTAGCTAAACATTCATTTCTTTATAGAAAAAATCAAAACATAGAGGGCAGTAGGACTAGACACAAAAATAAACTTTGTGTACCACCACAAAAACTGTCTGTATATCAAAGAAATGCATACTGTATGTCTATTCAAATTTATAATCATTTGCCTGAACGTTTTTATTTACTAAATTTGAGACAATTTAAAAAATCACTGTTTTCTTTATTATTGGCCAAATGTTATTACACGGTTAACGAATTTATTCACGACAAATTAATTTGAAATTGTAATTATTTATGACGAAAAATAGATATATTATATATATTTTCTTCTTTGACTTTTTATGATTTCTAGTGTTTGTGTATTTTTAAAATAACTCAAATTCACTTTCACATTCAAGGTAGTGTGATGAAGTGAATCTAAGCTCTGCGGATTTAGAGTAGTAATGATTTAGATACATGTTCTTATATTTAATTTGTATGACGTTTCTAAGTGCTTTATAAAGTCCAAGGAATAAAGATATTTTGATTTGATTTGATTTGAAAAATTGTTACGTAGACTATCGCCATCCTTATCAAATCAGATATTTTGTTGATGGTTGGCACTTGGTGGAACATTATTAACATTTTGTTATTAATAAATCACTTGTACTGTTCCGTAGACAAATTTTTATTTTACTGACCGGTTTCGCCTTAAGGCATTGTCAATGTAAACAGATGGTGTTTTCTTTACAAAATATTTTGATACCGTGCAATCGATGCCAATACTTATCAAATTTAAAAAGGTATTCTGTAATAATGCAACCAGTGTTGCCATTTATCTCCAAAGCTACTTGTCAGATTTTGATGCGGTTTTCATTTGTAATACCTATGCTTGCTCGGTTTGCTAGGTGGGTATATATATATATGTATATATAATATGTTTTACCCACCTGTGTTACCACTTCATGAAAGTTCCCCAACAGATCGGGGTAATTCAATAATGCTATGTTAGCCACACTGTTGTTTGTAATTAAATATTCCAAGCTGTCACAATTATCCATACAAATAAATTGATGCAGTAAATTAAAATTATAAATGTTCATTTTGTTACTTCTAAGTTAAATCTACTCAAAGTTTAATAGGAATAAAAATATCACTCGGTAAAAGTTTTCTGAAGCATATGTCATCAAATTGTTGGTATCTGTTGCGAATATATAAAACTCGATTTCAAGTTTCTCGCTATGTATATATCATCATCATCAGGTCAATTTTAGTCTCCACTATAGGAACACGACCCTCTCTCGTCCGTCCTAGACGGAAGGAGGATTTGGCCTACACTCCCCACGCTGGCCAGACGAGTTGGGGAGGCCTGAAGGCCAATTCTCGTAATTTTTCTACGAATGCAGATTGAAAGTTGACCGAATCGAGATTGAATTGTGAATTGACTAAAATTATAAACTTGTTTTCATTAATTAATTATTATCAATTCTTGTTGTTGGCAAAGTAACATTCTTAGTTTGTTTAATTTTCACTCATATTTCGATACAATCCCGCTTAATTGAATTTTGACTATATTTTAAATACGAGAATTGCCCCTCTGATCATTATTTGATAATGTATTTCCCTTAGTCGCCTTGTACGAAATCCACGGAAAGAAACGGAGTGATTCTATTCTAGTCCATTTGGTGTACAATTAAGATATTACTTTTTTGTGTAATACAAACAAAGAAACAACCAAACCTTTTTTACAGTATAATAGTGTCAGTACGCGAGACATGCGGCGACTGGGCTCGGGGTTGTGAACCGCAACAGGACCCAGCTCTACGAGGCAAGAAAGACGCCGAGACGAGCTTCACCATCAAAGTGCCGAGAAGGAACGTCGGTGAGTGTTACTGGTGTTGTTCGCGCCTGAATAAATAAATAAAAACTTTCTTATTTTTTTTCTTTCATAAGACCTTTTCCTGACCATACCAAATACAACATAAAAAGAATCTACATTTGAAAGAATTTCATTTTGTCAGTATAAGATTTTAGATCTTTGGGTGCTCGATAGCGATATATAAATAAACTTATTCTTTTGATGGAAAACGTCTTCAAAATCACTCCAATACGTGTACCAGGTCAGAAAACTGGACTGTAACGTATTGGTCTATATCGTCTTACCTTAATAATTACAAAACTATAAGTCTAGAAACATGAGTCGCATGTCATTATTTAGCGTATATAGTCAGCTCGCTGCTAAGACCTTAAGTTTGCATCGGGGCCGGGCGGGGCGGCGGGGGAGGGGCGTTGTGTAGAATAACGGAAACCGGCGCTCTCGCTTGTTTTGTATTCAGTATAAGTCACGACTCACGCGTGATAGCGCCGTAATTATTTTGTATATTTTATGCAGTTCATTTAGACGAATAGATTTAAATAATATTAAGTGTGTTTTGGACGATATTGCTAATAAAAATAAATGAATTTCTAATTAAAAGCAATTTTTTTTTTCTTTCAATCTTTAAGTAGAATAGCGGAAACAATACTGAAAGCGACTCGCTGATATGGACGTTTCACGTTAACCAACGGCCGTGCGCATCGACACAGCCCGACACCCGATTTTTTTTTTGTGATTTTCTCGTCTACTAGCTTTTTGAAGATTTATTTAATCCTTACATACGCTTGGCGAGTTATTTAATAACCCTCTTACGCTATAGGGCCATCATCCACTCAGCTGTACATGGTCCGCACGCAACTGGAAGCTCTCATCTCTGACAAGTCAGGTGGAAGACGGACTTTACGCAAGGACCTGGACGCGGCGACATTGCAGCAGATTGAGCAGTTCCATCGACAAAGTTTCTTCTGGATGTATCTTCTGAATTTGTCAGGTAAGTCAATGGTGTAATATCAAGTAGATATATATGAAGAAAATAAATAATAATAAAAAACGGGTTGCACTCCGGGAGTGCCGGCAGAAGTAAAAACTTGAACATTAACGTTGTGCATTTTTGAATACTTTGGAATGATTAGGGAATAATTTCGCACGAATTGCTTTATTCATCAGTATAAAAGTACTATCATTTATGTGGTAAAATATAATATTCATTTATTGCGCTATCGTACACAAACATGACAATTTATATTACATTAAAAATAAACAGCAGGAGCAGGCATACATTTTCGCCGCGCGGTAGAAAGAGAGGGAATATCACTTCCTCTCCTACGCCGCGCCGGCGGTTTACTCTCCCTCCGCCTTACGAATTTTCGATCAGGCCACATGTCATGACGCGAGTATAACGCCGCTAAAGAAGCTTTCACTTCAAAAATATATACAGAATGAAATTTTCAAAACTGGTCAAATTGATAAAGGCGATTGTGTAGCTATTACTGATCACGAAACAATAAAAAAACTGTACCTTAAAAAACATCAAAATCAGTTTAGTTTTTGTATTATCTGACATTTTAGCGTTTACTGTAATGTTGATAAACGCTACAAGCGGTCACAACGGAAAGCGCGCAGAGGGCGCATGCGCGTCAACCCCACGTGTCTCCTACCTACATAGTAAACTTGAATCTCGGAGATAAACAAAAAGTCTATCGATAGCCATACCGCGTTTATGGTTGGGTAATTTTTGGGTTTTTTTATTGATTCGTGATTAATACTAAAAATATAATCGTCTCCTTGAATTTGACCAGCCTTTAAAAATACATAGGTAACAACTCAGTGTTTTAGGTCCCCAATAGGGTTAGAGATTTAAAATCCGTGGTGCACGGCAGTTAAGCTTCACTTGACTAGCCATCTCTTTAGGCTTTTAATGCCTTATTTGCTATATTGCTGTCTCTCACATTGCTAAGAGGCGAAGTCAATATTCCAAAAGCTTACTCCTACTAATTTCTTCTGATTAAATTCGTTGTGAGTTACAAGGCAGCCGTAGTTTTACCCGTGGGATTGCAATGGACTGGTTGCCTTTTTTGGTGATCGTCGCTGTTAATCCTGGCTATACAGGAGGTACAGTGATGGGAATGTGTGGTGGGCAAAAATCAACAAAGACTGTCAGCAGAATGATCGACACGTGTTTCATCAGCAAAAGATAGATTATTTGCCAAGGCGAGAAAAAAAAAATGAATACATTCACATTGAAATTCATTGGTCTTCTGGTCACATGCTTTTTTCATCCTGCCCATGCTTTGCTGGCATTGGCTCTAAAGATCGTGGTGAGCCAGTTACACCCCTCTCTAGGACTTTCCTCCCCAGTACTAGAAGGTTGATGGTTGATATAGATCCTTAACCTTTCACGTGCCGCGATCCCATGGTGGGTTACAGCCGACAGCGTTCCCTAACTTCATTCATATCGCCTGATAGTCAATAAAAAAAATATTAACTTCAGAAGTTTATTATGATAATAACACAATAAAATATATATAAAAGTACAAATTGACAACCAATAAATATCTCAATCCATAAAACAAATCGCAGACAACTTTCGCGACGTAAAAATTAAACCAATCGATTTGTCATTTTTTTTATTAAGTCATTTGTGCGTTTGTTCTTTATTAATAGTATAATGTAAATTGTATTATAGACTGCTTAGAAATTGAGGTACAAAAGCCTTCAAAAGCATTGAACCAGTCTCACTCATGGTCAAGGAGCTTGATATAAATTTCTGAACGCACGCATAAATATTTGCCAACCAATAAATATATTCACACTATTTGTATGGGAAAATGTTTTGTTTTTAACCGACTTCAAAAAAGGAGGAGGTTCTCAATTCGACTGATTTTTTTTTTTGTATGTATGTTATTTGATATCTTCGCGAATTGTGAACCGATTTTCAAAATTATTTTTTTAATCCCAAGAATGAAAGTCAGGGTCTGGTGAGGGGATCCCAGAAAAATCGATGGAAACTCTTAAATTTGCCCTGTTGCCAGCTGAAGTCGGGTTTTTATTTTTTCTTAAAAATCATTATTTATTTATTTTATTTTTTCGTCAATTTTCCAATGTTTTTGATAATTATTCTGCTATTCGGGACGGAGACAAATCAAAAACCATGGAAATGGGCCCAGCCGTTCTTCAGTATAACTGAACAAACCCTACTTTGTTTTATATATATTAATATTATGTAGGTAATTTTAATAATTTATTTATATTCTCGTTTCAGATTCCCTCCAAAAATGCTGTGATCTTTCCCAGCTTTGGTATCGCGAGTTCTACCTAGAAATGACTATGGGAAGGAAAGTTAATGTGAGTATTATATTTAAATTAATTGCAAGCTGTGCAAGCTACACGGCAAATGCGTCAGTATCAACAATGGTTGACGCAGAGAGGACGTGTGTAGCTCTAGGGGTTCATATAGAGTTCTATAATCTCCAATCCCACATTGAATAAATAAAATCATTTATTAGATCAACATGTTTACAATTAATAAATAAATAAAATCATTTATTAGATCAACATGTTTACAATTAATAAATAACTAAAATCATTTATTAGATCAACATGTTTACAATTAATAATAAATGTAAGTCTATAGATAAATACCTTAAAACTAACATACATATAATATACTATTCATCATCATCATCATCAGGTCATTTTAGTCTCCACTACAGGAGCACGACCCTCTCTCGTCCGTCAGACAGAAGGAGGATTTGGCCTACACTCCCCACGCTGGCCAGACGGGTTGGGGAGGCCTGATCGATGTTTGATAATGTATTTCCCTTAGTCGCCTTGTACGACATCCACGGGAAGAGACGGGGTGATTCTATTCTAGTCTCCCGGAAACCACACGGCCACTTAATATACTATACAAATTAAAATTATATTTATTGCGTTCTCTCTCTGTATGTGAGTGCTCTTTTAACTGCATTTTATATTTTACTGCTGTGAAATCGCAGCCGGTACGAACAAATTCCACGGAGAACCAAAGTGGCCGACATAGCTCTCAGAGTCAGCGAGTTGAAGTGGAGGTGGGCTGGCCACATCTGCCGAGTTAGCGATGGCAGATGGGGGAGGAAACTCCTAGAGTGGAGGCCACGTATGGGACGACGAAGCGTAGGGCGCCCCCTCTCTAGATGGATTGACGAGCTCAAAAAAGTGTGGTAGCGGTTGGATGCGGAAAGCGGAGGATCGCATATGGCGGAAAGCATTGGGAAAGGCCTATATCCAGCAGTGGGTAGATACAGGCTGATAGTGATGAAGTCGCAGCGTATCCATCTACCTATTAAGTATCATCATCATCATCATCATCTCAGCTATTGAAAGTCCACTGCTGGACATAGGCCTC
This sequence comes from Hypsopygia costalis, assembly GCA_937001555.2. Classification (NCBI taxonomy): domain Eukaryota; kingdom Metazoa; phylum Arthropoda; class Insecta; order Lepidoptera; family Pyralidae; genus Hypsopygia; species Hypsopygia costalis. The sequence continues at coordinate 7,966,705 of OW443355.2, forward strand.
CCCTCTAGGTCTCCAATAAGACCGGTTGGAAGCGGCTTGCATCCAGCGCGATCCTACGGTCTTAATGAGGTCGTCTGTCCACCTCGTGGGTGGACGTCCTACGCTGCGCTTGCCGGTACGTGGTCTCCACTCGAGAACCTTTCGACCTGAGAAGAAATTAAGTATTACACTGCTAAATTCTTTGATGATTACTTCGATCGGTGATCGAGAGGTCGTGGGTTCAAATCCTACATAGGCGGGGGAATTGGTGTATTTTTTGGTTTTTAAAATATTTATAATATTCTGGTAAGTTGGTCGAAATGCAACTATTTGACTACTTGATGAGCTCGGTGGTCGAATGGTTAGCAATGGCCACTTTGACTCCGATGTCGCGGGTTCGATTCCCGCACAAGACAAAAAAATGTGTGCATGAACATGTTTGTTTGTCTTGGTCTGGGTGTTTTCTATGTATTATAAGTATGTATTTACAAAAAAAAATGTATTTAAGTACATTTATCAGTTTTCTAGTACCCATAACACAAGCTTTGCGCTTAATTTAGGACTAGATGGCGCTGTGTAAATTGTCCAGAAATATTTATTTAAACTAGGTCGGATTCTAGCCCACAGGGCCTAAATCCAGGTTGAGTGGACCGAGTAGATTCGCCGAGTGTATGTTTTCCATTGATTTCAATGGAAAATGTATTTGATGATCATTCCTCAAGGACATGATCGATCTCAATGTTTTTTCGACACAAACCTCAAGCATGTCGAGGTCTTTAATTGTGACAAGTTTCATCAAAATCGGTTCAGTGGTTTTGGAGCCTATTCATTTCTAAGAGTGACAAACGTATCGCTCGTTCCGGTCAATAATAATAATAATAATAATAAATAATAATAATAAATCGTACACATAATAATAATACAACATCACATCAAACTTCTCAAAGGGGCCTCTACGCGTTGGATCCATATCCCCGCGCATGCCTATCAAATGACCGGGCCTGACCCGTGAGTTAAGAGAGATACATATAATAATAATAATAAGCTCCAGGGGTGGAAGTGTTAAAGGGCATCACGCCGCGAGTAACTTCGGAGAAAGCGCAGCACACCTCTCGACATCCCTGAGTCACTCACACCGGTGTTGCCCCCGGCCGTTTTACTGGCATTTCGGGGGCCCATCTAGTGAGTGGCAGGCCACCGCCTGCCGCAAATAACTAGCAATAAAAGCAGTTATGGCAGGCGTCCGTCCCTCTTCTGTAATAGCCCGGTATTAATTTCACCCAGACCTCATCTCCATAGCCCATTTATTTTCCATCACACTTCGCAATAGTCTCAACGCCTGCCGAGACCTGCTCATGGGTATGTCGTTCCATTGACATATTCTGGAGCGGGTCACGGCGGGCGTACAACACAACTGCATTCTCTCTCTGTATGTGAGTGCTCTTTCAACTGACTGTGACAACTTGTGATGGTAGCACATTTTTGCATTGTATATTTTACTGCTGTGAAATCGCAGCCGGAACGAAGAAATTCCACGGAGAACCAAAGTGGCCGACATAGCTCTCAGAGTCAGCGAGTTGAAGTGGAGGTGGGCTGGCCACATCAAACTTCTCAAAGGGGCCTCTACGCGTTGGATCCATATCCCCGCGCATGCCTATCAAATGACCGGGCTTGACCCGTGATTAAAAAGAGATACATAATAATAATAATTTGTATTTATAATGTTATGTTTTTATATTTATATTGTAAATACAAATTATTGTAAAAAAGAAAAGTAAATAAATAATTGGAATAATAATATATATATATATTATATTATTATATATATATTATATTATTCACAGAAATGCACAGTTCGCCACCAGCACAATGAAGAATGCAACGACCTGATCACCATGGAGAAGAGGATCCAGTTCCCCATAGAGATGTCCATGCCGTGGATATTGACTGATCACATTCTACGTAGCAAGGAGCCGGCTATGATGGAGTGAGTAGATATTTAGTTAGTAGCTTATATTTATGGGTGTAAAAGCAGTGTCCCAGAATCCAATCAGTCAGATGTGTTTTAAAACTATTTTCTTTTAAGCTTTTAAATTCATTAGGGAAATCTACTATATAAAAATAAGTCGGGTTTTCCTTCCTGACGCTATAACTCCAGAACGCACGAACCAATTTCCACGGTTTTGCATTCGTTGGAAAGGTCTCGGGCTCCGTGAGGTTTATAGCAAAGAAAATTCTGGAAAATTTTGAAAAGAAAAGCGGGAAAATCTTTTTTCACATACAGCGCCATCTGGTGGCGAAACGGAGTTCGCCGGGTTTGCTAGTTATTGTATAATGTCGTACACATATGCGAAACATTTTTTTTCGTAAATGTACTTATGGCAAGAAGAATTCCGTTCGTAAACCGACTTTACAGAAAACCAATTGTTTTGTTCACAGATACGTGCTCTATCCCCTTGATCTTTACAACGACAGCGCCCAGTACGCTCTCACCGTATTCCGCAAGCAGTTCCTTTACGATGAAGTCGAGGCCGAAGTCAACTTGTGTTTCGACCAGTTTGTCTACAAGTTGTCTGAACAAGTCTACTCTCACTACAAGCAGTTGGCTGCGAGGTAAGTGACATTATCTTGTAGCTTGGGCTTTGGGGTGTAAGTGGTTCATCATGATCATTGAACTAAAGCCAACTTCACCTGCACTCGGTGCACCCTGCTGACTGACAAACGAAGCTCTGGCGAAAAGAGAGGTAGGGAGCGTAATTGTAAGCTACCCGACTGGGGAATGTACTTCCACCTCACAGAATACCGCAGCCAAATAACAATTCCCTTGAGGGTTGTTGTGTTCCTGCGAGTGAGTGAGGTCACCTGAAAGAAGGAGATGCTGCGTTGGCAGCGGGGGTGGCGGCGCGCGATTGATATTTTATGTTGCGAGCGTTTATATGGCTACGGTAACCGCTTCACATCAGGCGGGCCGTATGCTTGTCTGCCACCCGACGTAGTATAAAAAAATAAAAATAAAAAAAGCTCAATGCGAAGCATCGCAACCAATAATAAAAGCCAAAATTTGTGTCTGTCTGGGTGTTTTCTATGTATTATATGTATATATTATAGTCAATGTAATAAATTGGTCATTATTTATAATGGCTGGCCAATGTAATAAATTGTCAATTATTAATTCTAGTCAATGGTACTACTGATCCTACGGGATAATTAAGCTTACTTGGCACCACATCATTCATTAACCGGAGCTCCTATTTCCGATATGTTACAGTGAATGTAATAAATTGGTCATATTTATAATGTCTGACCAAAATAATAAATTGTCAATTATTAATAATTAAGCTTACTTGGCACCACATCATTCATCATCAAGGTTGACGGAATTCTATTTCCGGTGACAGAACACAAGACAACCCTAACCTAACCAAAAATCAACTGAAATCTAACCAAAACCTGATTTATCACTTAAGTATTAATCAGTATGAATAATAAACTAATAATTAACTTCATGGTTTTATTTAAAATATTATTATCATCTATTTCATGAGATTAGATAAAGTAGTGTATGAAACTGCACATAATTAGGTCTCATAAATACTCGGGTGATGCTATTATCACATTCGCCTTCGGCTCATGCTCGTGTTTTAAGAGCCCTTATTATGCAACAGTTTCATAAACTACTATTATCTAGTGATTATAAATGAAACTGTGCAAATTGACCGCATTGGGTTATATCCTGTCATGACAATGTAATTCTGTAATTAAATAATAATAGATAATAGACCACACGAGTATTTTAAGACCTAATTATGTGCAGTTTCATACACTACTTTATCTAATCTCATGAAATAGATGACAATAATATTTTAAATAAAACCATGAAGTTAATTTAACAGCTTCATTTCTTACTTATAAATCCATTTGCAGATGGATCATGCGTGGTGCGCATGCGCGACGCGCCGCGCGGCGCCGCGTTCACAGATTATGTAGAATAATTTTGCAACGCTGCAATGCATTTGCATTGCAACCTGTTTAAAATACCCGTACCTGTACCAGGGCTGAAGCTGTATCGAAATGTAGAAAAAGTTATTTTTCGATACAGTTGTCCATAGAAGAGCTGTATCGAAAAGTAACTTTTTAAATTTATTTTGATGTCTTGTGCGTAAAAGATTCTGTGTTTAGTTTTTTTAATCTCTAAATTTCAGTATGAGATTAGATAAATATATATAAAGTGTAATGATGCGGTTTGTTCCAGCATGTTGTTAGACAAGCGGTATCGCGCGGAGTGTGCCGCCCGCGGCGCCGGCACCGGCGTCACGGCGGGGCGGTACGCGTCGCTGCTGCGACAGCGACATGTCGCGCTGCTGGGCCGACACGTCGACCTGTGCGCACTGGTACGTACACCCAGCGTCGGACTGCCCATATAGTCGAGGTGGCATTTGCCAGCCGGGCCCCCCACGGGCCTGGCTTGCGGGGCTTGCGGCAACCGTAGGATTATATACCATCTACCATCATCTCGGGTCTCGGGCCCCGGGATTGTCAGCCACCCGGGCCCTTCCGGCACAGTCCGTCCCTGCGTACACCTTCATAAAGGAATAGGCTATTTGACCAACTTTTTTGTCGGTTTGATATGTAGGGACGTCCCAAAAACGCGCCATACATAAGGCTTATGACGTGACAGGTTTGTATTTTGCATGCATCAAATTACAAATTTGTACGACAGCTATGTTAAATATTTCCTTTATTAGTAATTAGTATTATAATGAAAGTTATGGTATTTTTTATTGCTTCTCCAATGGAATATTATTTTTTTAATAATTTCATAATTTTAAAATGGACTTTTCCGCCAAACTTTGATCGAATTTAAAATAAGTCGGACGGTAGATATTAGAATGAAAGTTTGCAGATCTTTATAGTTTTGTGTATTTTACGATATTGTTAAATAATTTATTTATTTATCTACTATATAAAAATAAGTCAGAACGCACGAACCGATTTCCACGGTTTTGCATTCGTTGGAAAGGTCTCGGGCTCCGTGAGGTTTATAGCAAAGAAAATTCTGGAAAAATTTGAAAAGAAAAGAGGGAAAATCTTTTTTCACATACAGCGCCATATCTAAGGAAATGGATGGAAACGAAAAGATTGAGCCACAGCGAAGCGTGGTCGGGCCGCTAGTAATTTATATAATTTTTGAACATTGTCAAATAGCCTATTAGGACATAAAATAATGTGTATGATTACAAAAGATTTATTCTCAATCAACAATCTCTACGTATTAAAAAAAATACAGCCGAATTGAGAATCTCCTCCTTTTTTGGAGTCTTTTTTGTCATTTTTGGAATTATTGTCATTTAAAATATTATTAAAGGAAGCATAATGTCAATATATATTTGGCCGTGTGGTTTCCGGCAGACAAGAATGGAATCACTCCGTCTCTTCCCGTGAATGTCGTACAAGGTGACTAAGGGAAATACATTATCAAACATCGATCAGGCCTCCCCAACCCGTCTGGCCAGCGTGGGGGAGTGTAGGCCACATCCTCCTTCCGTCTAGGACGGACGAGAGATGGTCGTGCTCCTGTAGTGGAGACTAAAATGACCTGATGATGATGATGATAGTTTAAAATATTGTCATTCATGCAGGTGGCCCAGCGGATCAATGCAGATATGCACCGGGCCCTCGATGCGGCGGTAGCCAAGTTCGAAGCTGGAGACATCACTGGAGTTGTGGTGAGTTATTTCTTTAAATACGACTATATTAGACTGGGCTGGGCAGCTTTTAGAAAGCTTCGTCACATCTTCGCCGCGCAGATGTGCTTGTGTGCTTGTTGACTAAAAGTCTCCCTGCGATGACTTAGGGTGCAGAGACTTGGACACTGACCATCGGACTGGTCCACAGGCTAAAGGTCGCGCAGCGAGCGATGGAGAGGGCTATGCTCGGGGTTTCTCTGCGGGATCGAACCAAAGTTGTCGACATAGCCTTCAGAATTTGTAAGCTGAAGTAGCAATGGGCCGGTCACATCTGCCGAGAAGTGATGGCAGATGGGGGAGGAAGTTATTAGAGTGGAGGCCGCGCATAGGACGACGAAGTGTTGGGCGCCCTCCTACTAGATGGTCCGATGACCTAAAGAGAGCGGCTGGAAGCGGCTGGATGCAGAAGGCGGAGGATCGTATCTGGTGGAAAGCATTGGGGAAGGCCTATATCCAGCAGTGGGTAGATACAGGCTGATGATGATGATGATGATGATTTCTTTAAAAAACGATTGGACCTTATTATGCAGAATGCATCCAACCGTATATATTTTGTTACTTTTAAGTTAAAAAATTGGACGACCCCAGTGGTTGAATGGCTAAACGTGTCCATTTTGACTCAGGGATCGTGGGATCGATTCCCACACAAGATAAATATTTGTGTGCATGAACATGTCTGTTTGTCTTGGTCTGGGTATTTTCTATGTATTATAAGTATCTATTTACAAAAAAAATGTATTTAAGTACATTTATCAGTTGTCTAGTACCCGTAACACAAGCTTTGCGCTTAACTTGGGACTAGATGGCGCTGTGTAAATTGTCCAGAAATATTTATTTAATTATTCTTGGACCCATAGAGAGACATGATTTCAGTTCGTTATCAATCAAGACATGAGTTCAGTCGCATACTATTTTTGAGCCAAAAGCCAACCTTCCCTGCGCATGGTGCACCCAGCTGATTAATTAACGAGGCTCTTGGTAAAAGAGAGGGCGTAATTGTAAGCTACCCGACGGAGGAAGTACGTCCACCTCATAGAAGACCACACAGCCAAATAATAATTCCCTTGAGGATTGTTGTGATCCTGCGAGTGAGTGAGGTCACCAGAAAGGAAGGAGTTGCTGCGCAGCATTTCACTGATGGCAGGAACACCACAACAAAAGGGAATTGTTATTTGGCTGCGCTATTCTGTGAGGTGGATGTACTTCCCCAGTTGGACAGCTTACAATTATGATGATAAAATTTTTATTTATATTAATTTTTATAATTCCTTTATGTTTTAAAAAAAATATATTTTGAATGGTTCAAATAATAATAATAATAATAAAAAAAAAAAAAAAATGACGTTGTCGAAGTCACATCAACTTTTTTGTTAAAATTTTATATTAATTGTTATTTTTCATATTCCCACTTAAAATTCACATTTACAATCATAACAATCAAAGACAATCATATATAAATAAAAATTTCAGAAGATAAATTCATTATAATACAGAAATATTTACGACGAAATGAGAACAAACAGTGATGACATTGTCATAAACGTCAAATAGTGAAAACATGAGTAATGAAGAAAAATATTATACATAATTATGAATTATTAACAATGATATACAATGATAACAAGATCAAGACTTAAGCAAACGTCACAATCCAACGCACGCCCACCACCACCGCCCGCCTCGTCTAGCTCCACATCGTCGGAGGAGCAGTACGCGACACCTCCGACTTCCAACGTGTCGAGCGACGAGGACGGGCCACCGCCGCCCCCGTCGCCGCCGAGACCTGCGCGACGGAGAGGACGGCCCCCGCTACCGGCCGGCTTGGGGTCTTCGGGGCACCCTGCCCCGCGACAGGCTCCCGCTACCGGTGGTGTAGTGCGACGCATGAGGTGGACGAATTCTATAAATGAAAACGTCATGCGCGCCTACTATAGGGCAACAGAGGGAGGAAACAATCTCAGTGCGTATCGTGTTCGTATGCTTCCACTGTTTCAGGTGCTTGAACCGACTGTCACCGTTTCTGTTCAGCGTTTGTCGGATCAAGTAAGGGCTATCCAGCGTTGCCGTTTGCTGGATGAGTCTACGCTTGAGCGACTTCGTCGGGAAACGCAACCTGTACACATAGTCACCGAGGTAAGCCAAACTCCGCCTACGATGATGTCGAATAATATACAGTCGGCAACAACGCATGCGGAGGATGGACCAGTGCCAGATGAATATGTGAACACGAGCGTACATCCAACCCAGGATGATGAGCAATTGAGAAGAGCATTGGATGAGGCGCTTTATGAGTACAGATCCACACCAATTGCCGAAAGACCTCGTCTACCACGTTTGCCTGTGCATTGACAAAATATGGCACTTATGGGGACTTTAGACCGCTTACTAGATTCCTACCTGGAATCTAGCCAAGACCTTGCTGATACCCACTCGATACTCTACTGTGCAGCCATCGCGGCTTGTCGCTTGGCTCGAGTCAAATTTCCGGATTGTGACCGAGCCTCGCGACCAGTTGTCGATGTTCCTGCATGGCAAATGAGAATCGAGCGGCGTATCAGCGCGGCTAGAGCCCTCATGGGGAAACTAATCTGCTTCAGATCGGGTAATAACCGCCCGAGAGTTATGCGCTTTGTACACCAGGCATTTGCTGGGACCAATATTAGGCCCCAGGATTATATGCACTGGGTCACAGACCGCATAGACTTTCTGAAGCAGAAAGTGTATGCATGGGCAAACCGTATTCGTCGTTACAGGCAGCGTGTGGATAGGTACCAACAAAATCGGCTTTTCCAATGCGATCAAAGGAAAGTATATCGAACTTGGGAGAGATCTACTAGCCGTGTGGTTGATAGGCAACTTCCGACCGCTGAAACTGTGTCGCAGTTTTGGCAAAGCATTTGGTCGGTGCCTATCAACCACACCGAGGGAGCATGGATTGACGTTGTTGAGCGTGCATGTGAGTCGATCGGAAACATGGAGGCTATTATCATTAGCCCCCAGGACGTTAGCTGTGCAATCCGAACGGCACATAACTGGAAAGCTCCAGGTCCGGACGGATTGCACAACTTTTTCCGTCGCTCGCATGCGCGCTTGGCAACACAGTTCCAAGAAGCCCTTGAAATAGGATCTCTGCCAAGTTTTATGACTACTGGTATTACTTTCCTGCTCTTTAAGAATGGTAGTACCACGGAAGCTAAGAACTATAGACCCATCACGTGCTTGCCAACCTTGTACAAGCTCCTTACATCCATTCTGACATCTAAAATTACTAAACACATTATGTGTAATAAAATTTTGGACATTGTTCAGAATGGGTGTAGGGCTGGGTCCCGTGGTACTAAAGAGCTTCTTCTCATTGACATAGCCGTTTGCCAACAGGTCCGCCGAAACAGGAAGAATCTCTCTGCCGCCTGGATTGACTACAAAAAGGCCTATGATTCGGTGCCTCATTCATGGCTGAGAAGGGTGCTGGAGTTGTATAAAATAGATTCAACTCTATGCTCCTTTCTCGGTTCATGTATGGGGCAGTGGACCACAGTCCTTTGTCAACCGGGTTGCGGAGTTTCTCCTGTATTGGTGGATCCTATAAGGATTCAACGTGGTATCTTCCAGGGTGACAGCCTGAGCCCGTTGTGGTTCTGCCTAGCTCTGAACCCACTTAGCACACTGTTAAGGGATTCAAGGTTAGGCATTCGACTTCGTAGAGAGGGTGAGATCATTTCTCATATGTTGTATATGGATGATCTCAAGTTGTTTGCACCAAACAAACCAGACCTTATGGAGTTGCTGAAAGTAACCGAAACTTTCAGTAGCGCCATTGGTATGGAGTTTGGTGTTGACAAATGTGCGGTCATACATGTACAGCGGGGTAGAGTTGCAAATTCGGAGAGTTTGCAACTCTCAGAGACAATGTTCCTCAGATCTCTCTCTGAAGTCGAAACCTACAAATATCTTGGTATGTCGGAGTCTTTAGGTATAGCCGGCGGGGACATAAAACAATCGGTGTTGGACCGATTCTTTGGTCGCCTGACAAAAGTCTTAAAAAGTCTTTTGTCAGGTGGTAATAAGGTTCGGGCCTTCAACGGTTGGGTTATGCCCCTGTTGATATACACAATACAATACAATACAATAGAATTGGCGTAAACCATCTGTGCTTACCACTCAGGGCCGCAAGGATATATGGAAGAGCAAGGAGCTACATGGGCGATTCTACCGGGCTCTTAATGGGACTGATGTAGACTCGCTCGCGTCGGTGGCCTGGCTACGTTTCGGTGACCTGTTTGGGGAAACCGAAGGTTTTGTCTGTGCAATTACGGACGAAGTTATCAAGACGAATAACTACCGGAAATATATCCTGAAGGACGGTACGGTCGACATCTGTCGAGCATGCCACCGTCCTGGTGAGTCACTCAGGCATATTGTTTCCGGTTGTTCTCATCTTGCTAACGGCGAGTACTTGCATAGACACAACCAAGTAGCTAGGATTATACACCAGCAACTTGCTCTTAAATATCGCCTTGTGAGCTCTGAAGTACCATACTACAGGTATGCACCTGCGCCAGTTCTCGAGAACGGTAGTGTCACGCTCTACTGGGACCGGTCTATTATCACTGACAGGACTATTCTCGCAAATAGACCTGATATAGTGGTATTAGACCGGGTGACGAACCGTGCAATTCTCGTTGACGTCACCATTCCCCATGATGAGAACCTCGTTAAGGCCGAGAAAGAGAAACTTTCAAAGTACTTGGACTTGGCCCACGAGGTTACCAACATGTGGCATGTGGACTCGACGATTATTGTTCCGATAGTCGTGTCAGTAAACGGACTTATAGCTAAGAGCCTCGACCATCACCTCGAGAGGCTCTCGCTAGGCAGTTGGGTCAAGAACCAGATACAGAAGGCGGTTCTTTTGGACACGGCCCGCATTGTGAGAAGGTTCCTCACTCTGGAGCCCTGACCACCGGTAGTTTGGGTCTTCGCTCCGCTACCGGCGGGTGCCCCTGTTTTTTTATATTTTTAAATGTATTTTTATTTTTATTTTTTATATGAATATATTTAAAAATGTAATAAAATAAGAGTTAAAATTAAATAAAGGAATTATAATAATAATAATAATAATAGTCCGCAGGGCAGCTTGTGTGGCGAACTGTTGTGTGAGTAGCGACACCACGGACCCGAGTCTCCAGAGAGTCGGTCAGGGCCTTCGTATCCGACGTGTCTTCATCGGTCGGAGTGTAAACACAAGAAGGCCCGCAGGACTCTCAGCTCTGGCTTGCCTTGATTGGCCGTCCAGAGAGGAGCCGCTAGAGCTATATGCTCCAGGGGTGGAAGTGTTAAAGGGCATCACGCCGCGAGTAACTTCGGAGAAAGCGCAGCACACCTCTCGACATCCCTGAGTCACTCACACCGGTGTTGCCCCCGGCCGTTTTCCTGGCATTTCGGGGGCCCATCTAGTGAGTGGCAAGCCACCGCCTGCCTCAAATAACTAGCAATAAAAGCAGTTATGGCAGGCGTCCGTCCCTCTTCTGTAATAGCCCGGTATTAAGTTCACCCAGATCTCATCTCCATAGCACAATTATTTTCCATCACACTTCGCAATAGTCTCAACGCCTGCCGAGACCTGCTCATGGGTATATCGTTCCATTGACATATCCTGGAGCGGGTCACGGCGGGCGTACAACATTACATCAAACTTCTCAAAGGGGCCTCTACGCGTTGGATCCATATCCCCGCGCACGCCTATCAAATGACCGGGCTTGACCTGTGATTAAAAAGAGATACATAATAATAATAATAATAATGGCAGGCGTCCGTCCCTCTTCTGTAATAGCCCGGTATTAAGTTCAGCCAGATCTCATCTCCATAGCCCATTTATTTTCCATCACACTTCGCAATAGTCTCAACGCCTGCCGAGACCTGCTCATGGGTATATCGTTCCATTGACATATCCTGGAGCGGGTCACGGCGGGCGTACAACATCACATCAAACTTCTCAAAGGGGCCTCTACGCGTTAGATCCATATCCCCGCGCATGCCTATCAAATGACCGGGCTTGACCCGTGATTTAAGAGAGATACATAATAATAATATTTTTATTTATAAATATTACTATTTTAATTGAAAATTTTTGTACCTACTTCTGTTTTACCAGTGCCTTTTTCGCTAGTCGACAAGATGCACCGCGTGCAATCGAGGTTGGCTTTTATTAATTGAAAAAACCGAGCTTGCATTCAAATGACTGTTTTTTGATATACAATTAATAACTTTTGGCTGGTGGAGTGTAGGCCAAATCCTTCTGTCTGGGACGGACGAGAGAGGGTCGTGCTCCTGTAGTGGAGACTAAAATGACCTGATGATGATGGTGGAGAGCCACTACACCCCACATGTGTTTCTTTTAGGAGTTAGAAGGCCTGATAGCAGTGAACCGTCTTTGCCACGCACTCCTCAGTCGATATCTCACATTGGACGAGTTCGAGGCAACCCTGAGGGAGTCAGACCACGGTGTGCTGGCTCCGTACGGCAGGGTCACGCTGCACGTCTTCTGGGAGCTGAACTATGACTTCCTACCCAACTACTGCTACAACGCGGCCACAGACCGGTAATAGACTATTTGACTAACATTTTTTTCGGTTTGATATGTAGGGGCGTCTCAATAATATAACCATAGATGAAAGAATTACTTCCATAGCACAAAAACCTCTCGAGATATGTTAATTTGAAAATCACAATTTTGGACTTTCCCGAAAACGCTCCATACAAAAGGCTACTGAGTTCTGACGTCACAGGTTTGTATTTTGTATGCATCAAATCAGAAATTTAATACCGGGCTATTACAGTAATGTACAATCAAATACAAAGTTGTATAAGTGAAGAATGTGATTGCCAGGTTCGTGAAGTGCCGCGGCATCCAGTTCGCGGCGGGCGTGCAGCGCGAGCGGCCGCAGCAGGCCGGACACGCGCTGCTCTGGGGCTCCAAGCAGCTCACGCTGGCCTACTCCACGCAGTACGCACAGTACGCCGGTCAGTACCACCATATTACATATGACCAACATATTACATTTGACAGTAGAGTTATTTTTGCTATTTCTCAAATGTTTATACGGCAACTAACTAAATATTACTATTTCAAAGACACTTTGCATGTAAATGTATAAACTTACTCATGTTTTGTGCAAATAAAAAAAATCTTTATCTTTTGACGACCCTGGTGGTAGAATCGCTAACCATGTCCACTTTGACTCCGGGGTCCCGGGTTCGCTTCCCGCACAATACAAATATTTGTGCGAATGAACATGTCTGTTTGTCTTGATCTGGGTATTTTCTATGTATTATATGTATGTATTATAAAAAAAGTATTTACGTAGATCAGATATAGTCATCTAGTACCCATAGTACAAACTTTGCTTAGTTTGGGACTAGATGGCGCTGTGTAATATGTCCAGGAATATTTATTTATATCACCGTGTACATTTTTACACAGGAGACAAACCCTCCACCTCCAATAGCTCCACCGACCTCGCGGTCATATGAACCGAATCATGGGAGAAGCGCGTTGCACTTTGCTCTGATGTTCTTCCGTGACGCGGGCAATTCTTGACTCCTTACAAATGATTTAACTCTATTCTTTGTCCCTCATCAAAGCTCTTTCCCTCTTCTAGGACAGCTACATACACTCACTAAAAGATTCAGCCAATTTTTTCTGTGCTGAACTGCTGAAATGAATACTGTTCGGCGATGTATTTTCTGCTCCATATGTGTACGATATTATGTCTTTCAAAAGGAATGTGAAGAGGCACTTTCTAGGCCGGCGTCGTGGACGTGACGAGATGGTATGAAGCGTGTGATTTAGTCGCACCCGTTGCTGAACTCCAGTGTTCTGCGGCCTATCAGGCAGGCCCTGGTTGTCACATGCCGTATCATCGCGGCGCCGAAAGATATCAATTAAGTCGTCAACGTCACTCTTACTCATCTGTCTGCTGGGATACGGGTCTTCTCTCAATCGAGTCGGGTTACATAGAACCAGAACCGCAGTTTTAAGAGGATTGACAGTGGACCAGCCACATCTGTCAATCAGTGATGGCAGATGAGGAAGGAAAGTTCTACAGTCGAGAAACAGTTCTACAGTCTAGTACGGGACGACGAAGCGTTAGGGTCAGGTTACTGTATTTTTATTATTCATTAAATCATCATCATCAGGTCATTTTAGTCTCCACTACAGGAGCACGACCCTCTCGTCCGTCTCAGACAGAAGGAGGATTTGGCCTATTCTCCCCACGCTGGCCAGACGGGTTGGGGAGGCCTATTCATTAAATGCCTTGCATCAAAAAGGAGGTCCTCGCTTCAATGGGTTGATATTGACATCTTTTTTGGTTGTATCAGGTTTCGTAGGCCCCCAGCACCTCCACGCCCTGGTTCGTCTCCTGGGCTACCAAGGAGTGGCAGTGGTGGTAGCCGAGCTACTGGGAGTAGCCCGCGGCTTGTTGCACGGCACACTCGCGCAGTTCACTCGCGCACTCACCGCCGCCATGCCCAGGCACTGCAAGCTGCCGAGATATGACTATGGGTCCAATGGTAAGGTTTACTTCTGCAAAGGAAATAAAGATTTCATTCACTCATTTATACCAAACAAAAATATTAATATCGGAAAAATTACAACGCCATCTAATATCAAAATCAATAAAACGAACTAAAATGTAAGTGGGGTGTAAGTGGCTCCCATCGCCATCTGATCATGAGGATTGTTATGTTGAGTGCTTTTGTTAGTGCCTCGCAGAGTGCACCACGTGCAAATAATCTTTGTTTTGGCTCAAACATGATGATGAACCACCTACATCCTAACTTACGTTAATGTATTATAGTTTTTTTTTTAAATGGAAAAATTCACTTCCTCCGCCTTGTTTAGTAGTGTAATATTTATCTGGTAGATGGCGCCACACTGCGACTTCACAGCAATAAAATATAAAATGTAAAAATTCGCACCATCACAAACACAAACCTTCCTGGTAGCTCAGTTGGAAGAGCACTCGACCGGTAATCGAGTGGTCGTGGGTTCAAATACTACCTAGGCCCCCGTGGTGACATTTTCCATTTTTTAAATATTTATAATATTTTTGCAATTTGGCCGAAATCAACTATTTAAATAATAATTACGTTAATGTATCATTACCGTACATATGCGAGTGAATATTATTTACGTTTGCAGGTGTGCTGGGATACTACCACGCGCAGTTAACAGACATAGTCCAATACCCGGATGCACGCACGGAACTGTTCCACTCGTTCAGGGAGCTGGGCAATATCATATTGTTCTGCATGCTTATAGAACAGGTGACATACTTTAAACAGTATTTTACTAGCTGTAATACTCGGAAATGCTCATATTAATGTTTATCATACGCTTGTTGGATCTAAGATCTGAAACACAGAATCGATATATGTTCCATTATACTGAATAAAAAGCGAGTGCGTGTTTCATAGTACTTTTTATTTTGTGAAATTGTAACGAAAAACTAACTGGCTTAGAAATGGCGACATTGGAGCATAAAGTGGAGCGTAGAATACTGGGTTGACGGATGATCTTGTATAGATAGTAATGGAGATCTAATTAGAACGCCTATGCCCAGGATTGGGGGGGGGGGGGGGGATTTTGGTGGAAATGATGATTGTGACAAAGCTATGCCGAACGTAGATCGTTCTAGCAATGATTATAATTAAGTAATTGTATCGCGATATCTATATGAACCTACTAATGGTAATATAAAATTATGAATTCCAAAGAATTCCTTTTGGTCACGCAAATGCTCTATCAACATTCCAATTTTTTATTTACCAGTAACACATTGTCTGAATTAGAACATTTTAATCTGATCCCTCCTTCTATATATCTCCTTAAACCCTCTCGTGCTGCTCTGAAATCCCACCCTCATAGGATACAGTTGTTGCTTTCCTGCACCAAAAACTTCGGCAACTCATTTCGAACCATAATGTTGTCAAATCCACAGCCGGCATACATATTTCCCTCTTCCTATAACCCAGGGTCGTTTAGACCAAGCGTGAAGAAATACTTACATGGTTCGTCAAGGGGTCGGATCACTGCGATTAGTGCAGCGCTGGCGGTCCTCACATTTAGTCTTCACTTGTGCTTTCCATCAGGACTTTTAACCGTGCATATAAAAAAAAAATAAGAACAAAATTTGGAAAGGGTTATTCTAACTCATACCAACTCATATCCTTATTAAAGTTAATTTTTCCACGTAAAATAATTGAGTTTATGTCATGCAGGCATTGAGTCAAGAGGAAGTGACGGATTTGTTGCACGCAGCACCGTTCCAAAATATTCTACCACGTCCGTTCGCAGCAGGTAAGACAAATCCATGTCTTAAATTACTTAATATATATTTAATAGACATACATAAATTCAGTATAGTGTAGTAAAAACTTTATTGTACAATAAAAAACACAAATACGTACACAATTACAAAATTAAACATCGGACGCGCAGCATGCGCCACCATAGCGAATTTTTTTTTTTCGAATCCCGAATTGATATCCTAAAACCAAGGTCACTTTACATTACTACTTTTTGATGCTCTACACGAATCCGAAGTTAGAATTTCTAAATATTGAGTTTCATGGCAACGGACAGACAGAACAACCGGACGATTTCAAAAGCTCAATGAAATTCGCTGAAAAAAAAAACAACAGTTTTTGACGGACAATGGCGGACTTATCCCATTAGGGATTTCTTCCAATCAACCATAGAAAACCTGAAAGAATATTGGAGTTTTAACATTTGGCGATATCTTAGTAGGTACTTATTCAGAGATGGAAATGAATTGCTCTTGTTATGTTAATGATTGTATTTGTGTTTAATGTAACGATATTGGCAATTAAAAGAGTCGGCCTTGAGTTTCTTGCCAGTTCTTCTCAAGAAGCCCCGTCGCCGGAACTGGCACTTAAATTCACCTTCACAGATAGTGTGATGAAAGTGCATCTAAGCTCTGCGGATTTAAGTAGATAGTAATGATTTAGATACATGTCTTATATTTAATTTGTATGACGTTTCTAAGTGCTTTATAAAGTCCAAGGAATAAAGATATTTTGACTTTGACTTTGACTTTGATGATTTAGTTCTAAAAAAATTGCATAGGTTTTCTTTACTACTTAGAACAAACTTAGTATTCCAAATAATTAATATTTTCAATGTCTTTTTTTTATTAATTCTTCAGAGGGAGAAAAGCCTGAAACGAAGCAGAAACGTTTAGAAGCTAAATATGCGGCGTTGCAGATAGTTCAAAATGTCGACAAATACGGAACGGCCAAGGTAAGTGCATGTATTAATAGAACCACCGGGCCCGTCAGGGAACTGAATCCAGTGTGCATTTGTCCAGGAATTATCATTTATATTTCTCTTAAATCACGGGTCAAGCCCGGTCATATGATAGGCGTGCGCGGGGATATGGATCCAACGTGTAGAGGCCCCTTTGAGAAGTTTGATGTTGTACGCCCGCCGTGACCCGCTCCAGGATATGTCAGTGGAACGATATACCCATGAGCCGAGACCGGTGGCTTGCCACTCACTAGATAGGCCCCCGATATGCCAGGAAAACGGCCGGGGGCAACACCGGTGTGAGTGACTCAGGGATGTCGAAAGGTGTGCTGCGCTTTCTCCGAAGTTACTCGCGGCGTGATGCCCTTTAACACTTCCACCCCTGGAGCATATAGCTCTAGCAGCTCCTCTCTGGACGGCCATTCATTTATATTTATTATTATATCGTCTTCTCACTTCTCCTCTTCTTCTCTTGTCTGTCTACTCATCTCGATTTGGTCCGTGTGTGCAGCAAAGCCAGCTGGCCCGCGAGGGCGACCTGCTGACGCGCGAGCGCCTGTGCTGCGGGCTGTCGCTGTTCTCGGTGGTGCTGCGGCGGCTGCGGGGGTGCCTGGCCGCGCCGCAGTGGCCCGCGCCGCCCGCGCCGCACCACCACGCGCCGCACCACACCGACGACACCAGCGAGTTCCACAGGTCACATACATACATACCTACCTACACACCTCACTATCTATACATAGCTAGTTCCACAGGTTACGATATATAAATAGCTAGTTCCACAGATCACTACGTATGACCCACGACCTCTTGATTCGATTCGGTCGAGTGCTTTTCCCTACTGAGCTACCAGGAATGTTTTGTGTTGCTGACGAAATTTTTCATATCTATTTACTGCTGTAAAGTCGCAATGTAGCTCCATCTACCTTTTAAATAAAATCGCAAATCTTCCTATTAACTCATTTCCTATCAGCAACTGGTTTGTCAGCAATCTTCTTCTCTTCTGTTCTTCTGGGTCACCAGTGTGGAGATTGGAAGTAGGATTTCCAAATGATGGATGGTCAACATATAGATAGCTAGTTTCACAAGACAAGATATATAAATAGCTAGTTCCTCAAGTCACGATATGTAAATAGCTAGTTTCACAATCACGATACATAAATAACTAGTTTCACAAGTCACGTTATATAAATAGCTAGTTGCCCAAGTCAATATATGTAAATAGCTAGTTTCACTTGACACTATATGTAAATAACTAGTTTCACAAGTCTCGATATATAAATATCCAGTTTTACAAGTCACGATATATAAATAGCTATCTTCACAAGTCACGATATATAGTAGCTAGTTTGACAAGTCACTTCAATGGGTGGAGTATGATGCATGATGAATTAATGTCGCGCAGATCGCGCCACATGACGTAAGAATGGCGTGATTCTTATGCCTCGTTGTAGCGAGCGAGTTACTTGTGGATGCAACTTGCATACTCGCCACACTGTTTATTTAAATGTACTGTGCTAAAACTATTTTATTTATTTTCTTAAAGTTTAAATTTTATTTACAGATTGTGGTCGGCGTTGCAGTTCCTGTATTGCATTCCAGTCACTGACACTCAGTTCACAGTCGAGTAAGTAGATTATTTCCCTTTCTACGTTTGTATAAAATGAAAATCTTTATTTACACATTTATACAGTCATTTAATAGTAGTTTATGAAACTGTTGCATAATAAGAGTTCTTAAAATACAACTGTAAGTTTATCACATGAGCCGAATGTGGTAATAGCATCACACGAGTATTTTAAGACCTAATTATGTGCAGTTTCATACACTACTTTATCTAATCTCATGTAAAAGATAATAAATATATTTTAAATACAACCATGAAGTTAGTTTTTTACTTACAAATCCATTTGCAGACCGAGCATGCGTAGTGCCCATGCGCGACGCGCAGTTATTTTTCGATACAGTTGTCCATACGACAACTGTATCGAAAAATAACTTTTTAAATTTATTTTGATTGCTTTTGCGTAAAAGACTGTCATTATGATACTGTTTTTAATATCTAAATTTCAGTATGTGAGTAGATAAATAAATATATGTTCAAGGCTGGAAATTGTTTGGCAACTGTACATTGCTTTAAAAATGTAGGCATGCAAAATATTGAAATACATTAAAATATGATACATTTTTTTATACTACTTCGGGTGGCAGAGCAGAGAGATCTATTTTATTTTGTTCTGTTCTATTCTGTTTTATTCTAACCTCAGAATGGAGCAGCATTAAGAGCCCAAAATGTATTTATTATTAATTTTCTCAGGGAGCTATTCGGCGAGGGTCTCCACTGGGCGGGGTGCACTATCATCGCGCTGCTCGGCCAGCAGCGGCGCTTCGAGGCCCTTGACTACTGCTACCACATCCTGAGGGTGCAACGGGTCGACGGGAAGGACGAGAACGTCAAAGGAATCGTGAGTATGCCCCTCCCCCCTCCTCTAGGTGGAATTTGAACCCACTACCTCTCGATGACCGGTCGAGTGCTGTTGGTGACGAATTTTTGCATCTTTTATTCTTCTGCGTGAGTCACAGTGTGGCGCCATCTACCTATTTACATTACTAAACAGCAGTCCATCGTTGCAGATAAAATTCAGCTATTTTTTGATAACAACAAACTAATTAAATTATTTTTTATATATTGGAAGAGCATTCATCGAGTCATCCGGTCATCGAGAGGATCAGACCGGGGGAGGTGAATTTTATCCATTTTCAAAAATATTTATAATATTCTGGCAAGTTGGCCAAGACAACTATTTAAATATTAAAAATTGCCGAAAGGTGATCCGCGGAACCCTAACGCGATCCGTCGAAAACTTATCAAAACATTCGTCGAAAAAAAATGACTAGTTAGGCCCTATATAATAATTATAGCAGCTAGGGTTCCCCTAGGAAAAGTGTAATCAATTAGGGTTCCGTGGAAAAAAAAACATTAAGAAGCTCTGCCTTACAGTCCTGAACTGAACCTTGTGACCACCACAGCAGAAATGGTTTACCATGTCCTTAAATAATTGAGTGTAGCGAGCGAAACGCTTATCTACGCCGAAAAGTCACTCTTGGAAATGAATAGACTCCAAAACCACTGAACCGATTTTGATGAAACTTGTCACAATTAAAGACCTCGACATACATGCTTTGTAGACATTTTTTTTTATAAAGAAAATCACTAATACTAGTCCCCTTAATTACTTCAACAATAACCTGATTGATACTATTCTAACAGAAAACTTTATATGAATATCTGTCACTCGTAAAGGTCTCTCTCTCCTTACCCACGTTACACACAGCGGGACAGGTGAAACTATATAACAACTTTTTTTTTTCTCCCACAGCCCCTGAAGCGTATGGTAGACCGTATCCGTCGCTTCCAAGTCCTCAACTCTCAGATCTTCGGCATTCTCGCGCGGCATCTCGCCGCCGACGACGAGAGAGCCGGCGTTGAACACGTCCGCTGTTTCCCGCCGCCATGTGCGCCTCATCACTAAATATTTAATAAATAACTAACATGTTGCCAAATTTAGCTACAAGTGAGAAAACATGTTAGCTATTTCTACACTACTTTATTATATAACTCTTCTTTATAAGTAAAAATGTTTATGTTTGTTTATTTTCGACAGTTATCTAACGATCGGTTTGAAATTTTGACACATTGTTGCATTTCTAAGAATGTTTTTATCCGTTATTCTTATGGGAAAGCTAAACAGACTGATCTACAGCGTATTGAAGCTGGATTTATGTAATTATTGATAAATAACAAACATGTTGCAAATGTTGCCCGATTCCCTAGCTATGTTAGTTATTTATGCTTTGTATTCCATACCGTTAATAAATATTTATGCTAATTATTTTGTTTTATGGACTAAGTTAATAAACATGTTAGCAATCTTACCTTGCAATTCCCGCCAACATGTAGGTACGAGTGGTTCGACATGTTAGTTATTTCTAAATTCCACATTGTTAATAAAGTAACTAAGATTTTTGAACTTGCTGTATGAACTAAGTCGGCAAAATTTTTCACTGTTTATTTTGCAGTCCTAAAACATTTGTAGTATTTATAAACTTGTTCGATACATGAGCGAGTGAGCGACTACTTCTTCTATATAACCAAACTATTAATAACAGTTTTTTTTTTAAAATCAATTTGTATGTTATATAGATTAAGTTAGCGAGCAACTTTGATACTTCCCTGAATAAGTGTCAGCAGACTTCATAAACGAGCAAGCGAGCGAACATGTTCGTTATTTCCCTATCAAATTACGGAGAAATACATTTTATATATTTCTCTATTCTTTATTGATTTTGGTTATCTAAAGGGTTAATACGCATTATTTCTATTTAATTACATATTTTAAATTATAATTATTATAGTTATGTATAAACTGTTTATGACCACCGGAATGTATGAAATGGTTCAGCGATGCGATGAGATTCCGAAAAATATTAATTATAGTAATAAACACAAAATACTCTTTCCATTATGAAGTATTTTTTATTATGTAAAGGTGGGGATGCACGACATAGACGGCTAAAAAAACAGTGTCACTCCGGGAGTGCCGACAGAAGTAAAAACTTGAACAATTACGTGTGTAATTTTTGTATCGTCATATAATATTGTGAAAGCATTTACTTTTCTGTGTTTGGTTTCCGGCAGACTAGAATAGAATCACTCGGTTTCTTCCCGTAGATGTCGTACAAGGCGATTAAGGGAAATACATTATCAAATATCGATCAGGCCTCCCCAACCCGTTTGGCCAGCGTGGGGAGTGTAGGCCAAATCCTCCTTCCGTCTAGGACGGACGAGAGGTAGAGGTTCCTGTAGTGGAGACTAAAATGGACCTGATGATGATTATGATTTACTTTTCTCGTACATGTATTTCGGGAACGAGAGTAGCGTGTACACGACGCGGAGACCAAAGGTCGACTGACGAACCAATAGCGCACAAACAAGCCTCATATCACACCAAAAGACCGGTGTCGGTTACGGACCAGTGTCGCGAGTTCAATGGTGTTTTTTTTCATCTAAAAAATGCCCAACGCACCTAAAGAAGTTTTCATTTCAAAATATGATGATCAAAATATTTGTGTTTTATGAAAATAACTGTCAATTCTTTTATATTGATTTATAAATGTGTATTAATAAATACATACAAAACGTAATAATTTAATTTATCGTTCTTGCTATCGTTTTTGATTTGTACCAACCTAATTACCTAACTATAAAAGTAATATATAACTATAAAAGTAATATATATATTTTGCACAAATTTTCACCATTTTCCGAGAAGAGGTTTATTCCGTTTCATCATAATCATCATCATCAGCCTGTATAACCCATTGATGGATGTAAGTCTTCCCCAAAGCTTTCCACGAAATACGATCCTCAGCCTTCCGCATCCAGCCGCTTTCTTAAGGGCATCGGACCATCTAGAAGGAGGGCGTCCAACGCTTCGTCGTCCTGCGCGCGTCCTCCACTCTATCTTCCTCCCCCATCCGCCATCACTTAAAAACGCTTTCACTCTAACGTGAACTTGAACTGGTGAGTACCCAAGAGGATGTTTCGGGTGATCACTGTGATCAGAGGCTCCTGTGTCGTGTAGCGCGCCTATAAGTAAGTAAGTAAGCGTAGTATTATTATAGTAATTAGTATAAGTAAGTATGAAGTAGACTATTGTATTCCATTTTTATTATTGCAATGCGCATTTTTTTATTAATAAACGTAATCGTAATATTCATTTGGTTTTATTTTTACATTTAAAAATGTTGATGAACCACTACACCCCAAATACATATTCATACATGTATGGACGTATCATTCCATACATCGTTGTCACTTAGGTATTCATCAATTCTCTAGTAAGCCCTCAATAAGGGCTATAATATATATATGTTACGGCTAAAGGTGGGTGTGAACATAAACTTAAGATTAGACGGCTAATGTGCACATTAACCGAAACGAACCGGCTAAAAATGTATTCGATGGACGCGCCGGGCCGGCGGAGGGCTTGCGGGGGCGGTGGGGAGACGATGCGCGAACACGTGGCAATGAAACTTCCGAATAGAGTACTATTTTAATGAATTACGACGTAGGATGCAAGAGCGAGCGAAGGGCACCCCGAGGTTATGTTTTGTTAGGTTACTTTAAACTCTTTACACAGAAATAGGAGCCCCGCAAAGCGAGGCTCCGTCGAAATAGCACCACAGTATATGAAAGTTAATTTAGCCGGCTAAAACTAACATTAACACCTCCTTGAAGTTAGACTTAAGTTTAGCCGGCTAATCTTAAGTTTATGTTCGCACCCACCTTTAGCCGTAACATATATATATAATAATAAGTATTAAGAGTCTTTTTGATATGTTTCTTGAACATATTTTCAGTAAAGGAAAGGACAGTCCTAAAATATTTATTTATTTATTTATTTGTCCACATACACAATTATCATTACAGGCCTTTCAGCCCAATGCGACAGTGTAGCAAAAACATAATCACATAATTCTATTGGTTCATAGTATCATAAAATTATAATCATAATATTAATAATATAATACATTTTACTGTTATTTTTTAACAAGTCACCTTTGTCATAAAATAATAATTTAAACAAGCACTACAATGTCATAAGAATAAGTCAAATAAAAAAATAATTAAATAGTAATAATATAACCTGAAATGTCATTCTGTAACAATAGTCAAATTCATAAATTCCATAAAATTTGCAATAAAATCAAAATTATACCATATTTAAATACCATGTCAACATAACAAATATAATTAAATACTATGTCATCTTATAACATATTATCCACAATGCTACCTTTGTGAATTCACTCAGAGTACAAGCAAACAGATCAATGTCCACATGTATCATGTTAAGAGAGCGAAGTGCGCGCGTCAGCGGCGCTTCATTCAATAGGTTAGTCCTACCGCGCGGCACTACTAGCAGACACGGCCGACGCCGGCGCCCTATGTACTCATTCGGAACATAAAAATTTAACAGACCCAGTATGTCCGCGTTATTTATCCTCCCTCTAATTATTTTAAATATATACAAGGCCAGTGAATGTTCCCTCCGAACCCTGAGTTCATTATATCCCACCATGCCTAAAATAAACAATGTCGGATACATAAGTGGGTAAAAGGGATACACCCCATACTGTCTTAAATACAAGTATCTGACAAACCTATTCTGCACCCTTTCCAACATAAGGTTGTATTTCGTTTCGTGAGGCGCCCATATGACTGAATTGCATTCCAGCTGACTTCTCACCAGTGCGTTATATAAAACTGTTACTGCTTTGATGTTTGTAAAATCGTGGGCTCTTCTTAACACGAAACCTAAATTTCTGAAAGCTTTTTTGCAGCATTTGGTTATGTGGTCTCGAAAAGTCAGACTTGTGTTCATTTGGACGCCTAGATCCCTAACTTCATTTACCCTAGTCAATGGTGCTCCATCGATGTCATAGGAATACCGTACGGGGGTGTGTGCTCTAGAAAAAGATATAGTTACACACTTTGAGATGTTGAACTGCAGAAGGTTATCCTGGCTCCAAGCGACCACTCTATTGATGTCCTCTTGTAGCCTCACACAATCCTCCTCGTCGTTTACACGGAGATACAGTTTCAGGTCATCAGCGAATAATAAACATTTCGCGTTCTTAACAACCTGGGGAAGGTCATTTATCATTATAATGAACTCGAGGGGCCCGAGGTTACTTCCCTGACTTATACCTGACCTAGTACAGTAAGGTTCCGAAATACAACCCTGATATTCTACGTATTGCTGCCGGTCCCGCATATAACACGCAAAAAAATTCAACAGATGTGGGGTGAAACCGACGCCTGCGAATTTCTTAAGTAATACGTCATTATTGACTAAGTCAAAGGCTTTCTTAAAGTAGGCGGCGTCAATTTGTCCTCCACTGTCCACTGTCATCTGAATATCGTTCACGTACGTTAACAGGTTACTGGTAGTACTTTTAGCTGGCCTGAATCCGTGTTGAGCGTCTGATAATTGTGCGCTCACCTGTGAATAAACGCTGTGGTGTACAGCCGACTCCAGCACCTTTGCTGGAGTCGACAGTACAGCCACCGGCCTGTATCCATCTACATATGTTCCAGAACCTGCCTTCGGTACCGGAACCACCCGAGTGAGCCTCCAATAGTTTGGAAATTCGGGCTTTCCTAAACAGAGGTTATATATGTGAAGCAACGGTTTGGCTAGTACCCGGTCACAGTCCTTAAAAATATAGGATGGAATACCATCCGGTCCCGACGACTTCTTAGGCTTAAGTTGCCGAAGCGCACGTTGGACATCTTTCAACGTCAATTGATCGAGGTGAATGCGCGCCGCACAGTTGGCGTCGCCCGCCCCCGACACAGCTGCGTCTACGTCCAATTTGGCTCGTTCCTGGCTATAAACCGAATGGAAGTACTCTGCTAACTCTTCCACGCTTTGTTCGATAGATAATACTTGGCCATCCTTAATAATTTTTTTGGAGTTTCTACTACCTCTTTTGGAGTTCGTATAATTCCAAAAGGATTTCGG
The DNA here is from genome assembly GCA_937001555.2 of Hypsopygia costalis. NCBI lineage: Eukaryota > Metazoa > Arthropoda > Insecta > Lepidoptera > Pyralidae > Hypsopygia > Hypsopygia costalis. The sequence continues at coordinate 7,992,351 of OW443355.2, forward strand.
GTCCTCCAATACCTGATTTTGAATCCGGTGTCTATATTGCTTGTTTGTCGATTCTAACAAGATTTTAACTTTTCTTCTACACTCACTGTATGCCTGGTAATCAGATAAAGCCCTACTCTTTTTGTACTTTTTATGTAGAATCGATTTCAACTTAATAGAATTTATTATTTCATTTGTATACCATTGCGGATGTACAAACTTCGGGCATACCCCCTTTCGCTTTTTCCGTGGGACACACGCGTCTATAATTGAATTTAAAATGTCATAAAAAAATGTCAAACTATCATTTAAATTTAAATCATAAATAGGAGTCCAGTCTATTTTTGCTATCGATGAATATAATAAATAAAAATCAGCTTTATAAAAATTCCATTGCTTAATATTATAACTTGCCTCTCTATTCGTCGCACTCTGTGATTCCCGCGCGCTGTGTATAGGCTGCGGGGACCCGACCCGCACGGTGATGTCGAGCGGCGGGTGGTACAAGTCCACCGGTACGAGCGGCATATCTGCCGCGCACACCTTCACTCTCTCACACTCGTCAAATTTACTCAACACTAAATCCAGTTGTCGACCGATACAATTCCCTATATTATTAGTCTGAGTGAATCCACAAAAAGTTTGGAAATAATCAAAATAATTACTAATATTCGAAGAACAAGAGAACAAATTGAAATCTCCTATTACTATTAATTCACTATATTTCATACTAAATTGCTGAATAATATTAAATAATATCAAGTACTCATTTTCACTACTGTTCGGGGGTATATATACGACACACAGTAAAAATAAAAATCTATGTTGTCGGTAAACTGTTGCACAAACCAGTTCGAATGCATGATTATCGATGTTGACGTCACCCGGGGTCGACACTCGACGCAGCTCGAAGCGCGGTGTGGCCACGAGACACGAAATATGTTCCAGAAACATATAGACTCTTAATACCTACTTATTATTATAGATATCGGGCAATTTATTATAGAATCGAATGCAAAAATAAATATTTTCAGTAAAGTAAAGTAAAGTATGAACACGAACATATTTTTAGTAAAGGAAAGGACTGTCCTTTTCTTTACTGAAAGCTGAAATGTTCAGGAAAGACTGAAAATATGTTCCAGAAACATATCAAAAAGACTCTTAATACTTATTATTATAGATATCGGGCAATTTATTATAGAATCGAATGCAAAAATAAATATTGCGAAAATAAATATATTCTTTATTTACCTTTTGACCGCCCAGCTTCATGTCAGTTGTCGTGTCCCCATCGCCAGACTTTATAAATCAACAAATAAATACCTCTGACGAACAATAATTTTGATGCATGCTTCTCGCTATATTAAGTCCTTTTAAAATATTGTAAGCGTTTGTTGTATGTTCAGTCTCTATTATATTTACTGTTTTAATGTAGTTGGCTGCTGTATAAACGTAAAAACATAAACAAACGAACACAGGTTCGCTGTCGGATAAATACGACAGAGGCGATTCGAACCCGAAAATATTTGACGGATAGATCAGACTGGGGCGGTCGAAAGGCTAAGTAGAAGTTTCCAATCTTTTTTATACTACAATGCTCCTTTAAGGTTGTATGTACTCTAAAAGAAGATAAGAGTTTAGTTCTAATACAGTACTGGACATAACTATCTGACCCCCGAATAGTTCCACTGAAAACACCTGTATGATTTCGATGCCTCCAATGAACACTACGCCAACTCAAAACATACACATCCAAATACACACCGCTAATATGAGTTATACATTTACTTAGCTGTTTGTATTTGTCGATTTTGTTGCGTGCCTTATTTCGGCACTGCCCAGTCTCAGATCTTGATTTTAACTAGACAAAAAATTGACAAAATACGTGTAACTTTTTAATTACGCATCGACCAGTTGTATTTTTTCTGCGACAAATTTCGACAAATTCAAGGCTTGATTCTGAGTGAAATCAGATTTTCGCTAGGTGGTGTAGTTTTATTGGGCAGTGCTGAAATAAGGCTTATTTCGGCACTGCCACAAAAAATACTTATAACTTTTAACGGGAGGTCGACTATTCTGATACTTGGTGTCAGAATTCGACAAACTGACGACTAATTCTGAGGGAAATCATATCTTCGCTATGTTATGTAGGTAGTTTAATAGATCCCGAGTGGACTGTGCCGAAATAAGCTTATTTTGGCACTGCCATATAAAAAACCTTATAGCTCTTTGACGGGAGAGCGACAATTTTTTTCCTTTGGGCGACAAATTTCGACAAATTAACGACTAATTTTCTGTCTAGTTACAATCAAGATCTGAGACCTGGGGCATTACTACAAGCTCTAAACGCAGGACTGAAACCATCATGGTTGCGAATTTATGAATGAAATTCATTGATAAATACGCAACCATCATAGTTCCATTCCTGCGTTTAGAGCTTGTGGTAAGGCCCCTGGGCTGTGCCGAAATAAGGCACGCGATTTTGTTGTGTCTGTGTGTCTTTTATAAATAAAATTCAGGTAGCGTAATGTTACTGAAGTAATGAATCGATTTAGATAAAAAAAGAAAACTATCGAAATTTTAGTTGGCGTAGTGTTCCTTGGAGGCATCGATTTGTGCGTGGGTCGGTACATGTCTTGGAATGTAGATATATAATTAATCTTGCTGGGCCACGGGTCTCCGCACAATCGAAGGGCTTTAGAGCATACTCCACCACGCTGGTCAACTGAGAGTTGGTTGTTGAGAGTAGAGAGTTTGTTGAGAGAGAATTAATAAATATTTCAAATAAACAATTCCCTTGAGGATTGTTGTGTTCCTGCGAGTGAGCGAGGTCACCAGAAAAGGAGATGCTGCGTTGGCTGCCGGGGTGGTGGCGCGCAAGTGACATATTATGTTGCGAGCGTTAATACGGTTACGGTAACCGCTTCACATCAGGCGTTTCAAGTAAGCTTGTCTGCCTTCCCGACGTAATATAAAAAAAAATACTGGAGAAATTACACAGCGCTATCTAGTACCAAACTAAGCAAAGCTTGTAGTATGGGTACTAGATAACTGAATAATGTTTATATAAGCATTCTATTCAGTTATTGAATCGCAATAAGAGTTGGTGGTAAGGGGGCTGATCTCCATGGGCGGTGGTGATAGCTTTCAATCAGCTGACCCGCATGATCGTTTGCCCCCGTCTCATATAAAAAATAATAATTACAAGTTGTACATAATAGATCTACTCTGCTCTCACTCGCAGGAACACGACATTTTTAAATATAAAGAAAAGGAAATTAAAAAGCTATCACACAGTCTTAGTATTATTATTGCCTATTTATATTTAGTATATTCTGCTCACGTGTACTGCTGTCGTTTTGAGAATCTGTCGTCTTGAGAATCTGTCTTTTTGAGAATCTGTCCTTTTGAGAATCTGTCCTTATGCGAATAAAGGTACTTACATACATATAATACTTAGAAAACACCCAGACAAACAGACAGATATGTTCATACACACTTCTTTCTGTCTTGTGCGGGGATCGAACCCGCGACCTCTGAGGCCATTGCTAGATATTCGAACACCTCGTCGGGAATAGACATTGAAGCTGATTAATTTTCTAGACCAAAAATAGACGGTATTGACCTTTGGCATGCCGCGAATTTTAGTGCTTCACCAAGCGCCGTACCAACGCACGGTTTACCCACCACGGGACCGTGGCACGTGCAGGGATAAAGAAAACACAAAATAAAATTTGACATCATTTTATATTAAGACTTAGAACTATGTTACATAACCTATTTAAAAATAACTCGTTCGTTATAAGTAAAAAACTTACAATAATTCATAATATTTTACAACAGTTTGGACTACCCACTTACATCCAAAAGAAATTAGCTATTATTCTATAGTGATATGATCTCTGGCAGAATTAAATATTGCAACCTGCAACACCGCGATTGAAAAAGGTAAAGAAAATAATATAAAAATCTGTTCGGGCTGTGTTGGTGCACACGGCCGTTGGTTGACGTGAAACGTGTATATCAGCGATCTCCGCGCTGTCACGTGTGAATGGCAGAATATGTTTGCATCACACAGCTTTGTACGATCATGTTAATACCGTATTCTGAGGAATAAATGAATCTGAGTCTGTCACGTGTGAATATACTGAATACAAAACAAGCGAGAGACCCTCCAGTTTTAGCCTGGCTAAAACTGCTAAGTATATTGCAGTGATTCTTATACAGACAGCATAAGGTTTAAATTAGTCCAGACGGCTTGGCAACCTCCCCCCCCCCCCCCCTCGCGTGTCTTTACGTTTTAAAATTATCCTTTTGTGATTTTTATTCTACGTCAATGTCATGTTATATTTAACCCAATTATATGCTTCGATATATTCATCCCACTGCTGGGATACGGGTTTTCCCCTCAATCAAAAGGTTATAAATATTTTTGGACAATTTACACAGCGCCATCTAGTCCCAAATTAAGCGCAAAGCTTGCGTTATGGGTAGTAGACAACTAATAAATACATACATGTAATACATATAAAACACCCAGACCAAGACAAACAGACATGTTCATGCACACAAATGTTTGTCTTGTGCGGGAATCGAACCCGCGACCTCGGAGTCAAGGTGGTCATTGCTAAACATTCGACCACCGAGCTCGTCATAGTATAGTCAAGTTTAGATAGATAGATAGAATATATGCTTTATTTGCATAATACAAATTTAATATACAGTGAATCAATAAATTATACAGACTTGTTTATAAAGCTGCCCCTTATTGCTGAGAGCAATCTTTTCAAGGCAACCTTAGGGTAACGAAATTGTGCATGGAGTGGGCGAGATTCGCAAATCAAAAGAAGTTAACGAAAATTAGAATTATAGTACTATTATAAGATTCATTATTATGTATAGACGAAGATGTGTAACCTATTACTAATAGATAATTGAATTTCACTTGCGTTAATTTCCATGATCAATTAGCCTGACGAGCTCCTCTTAAGGGTAACGAAGGGTAACTAGGTATATAAAATAATGCCAAGAGATTATATCACTATTATGTTTATATTTGAAACTATACACTAGCGGCGATTCAACATAGTGAGATGACGAATAGAGATCTATTCCGAACTACATACAAAAAGGCGCCAAACATAGATTTTTATACAGAATTGCTGAACTCCAGTAACGGCCGAGTTTTAAAAGTGAAAAAGGCGGAATTCGTGTTTACTTTTGATTTTTTATGCAAAGTCTTTCTTGCCTCAAAAGTGAAAGAGGCGATATTCAAATTAACTATCTATATTAAGTTTTTTATTTTAGCTAAAGTCTTGAAAGAAATGGCGTTTTGTAAGTTATTTATGACGTGAGAACGTCTTATCAATCGATGATAGCTGGCTGCACGCACGAAAAAGGCATGACTCATTGTCACGTTCCGCCTGAGCCGAGCGTGCATGCGAGAGCGCGGAACAAGCGATAGTGAGGCACAATCGGCTTGTGACGCATCTATCTGTCTTGCACTCCATCATCCGATATTTTCTTATGACGTTATCACGTAAAATTATTGTCCGTATCGACTTTATAGAGAACCCTTTTTTTTTTTTTGCAAGAACAGAAGTTTGTACTTCCTTTAAGTACTTTGTATAAAATCTTTTATTATGTTTTTTGTTATATCTAAGAGTTAAGCAAATCTGTAAAAAATAATCTATGTCATACACTACACCACAGACTATCATACTTTTTTTTTCTCGCCGACGATACCCACAGCCTTTTCACCTACTTTTCGGTAAAATTAAAACAAAAACTTAAGTGAAATGCATTACCCGTGGCCTATTTATCTTAAATTAATAAATATATAAACATTTTTTTTATTATTTTAATTCATTTCAGTAAAAGCTGTCGTCTATGCACTAATTAAAAAAAGTACGCACCACATATTACAAATATCTCATAATTTACATTAAAGCGACTTTTTTTAAAGACAACAACGACTTAGCTTTTTTATTAAAAAAAAAAACAAATGACCACAGACAATTTTAAATATTTTTTTTTTACAAATTACATATTTGTTGTCTTTGAAAAAAATTCATACTGCTTAGGCTTAACAGTATACCTACAAGACCTATGTATTTAAAAAAATATATTGCTGGCCCTTAAAAGTGTTACATGTGTATTTATTCTGACATTTATTTAAATTACAACAGAATTCTGGTAACAACAGTATCGTGCCTCGTATTCTCTACATTCGACAGTAACGAGACGATATCGATAAAATTATATCGATATTTTTAAAACTATCGACACTCATGAAACATAATTTAGAAATATATAGACTATTTGAATTAGTGCAGATCGAGATATATAAAATTCTGTTTGCGACTCTAAATTTTGTACTTGTATCGAGTGTATTTTTTTTTTTCACTTAGTGTATTTTTGTTCACGCTGTAAAAAAAACAGAATTTAAAATTCTATAACAAACTATCCTAAATATTAATATACATAAATAAACAGCAAGAGAAAAAATATTATACAAAAAAAAAAGTGTTAAAATGTAATTATTTTTTATTAATTACTTATTGCAACGATAACGACGTCATAGACGCCAAAAATCTACATTTATGGTATTTTTTTTTTCATAGTTTTTATTTTTAAATCAGTCGTTTCTGGCATACATATAAATGATATCGATTTTAGTTTAGGATTTTAAAACATGATTATTTCTCACAAAAACAAACCATAATGATAATCATACAAAATATATTTTTTTAATGTTTTGCAATATTTTTATTAATTAAAAGCTTATTTCACGGCATGTGAACTTTTCGACTTATTTTAGTAGCAGTATTTTTATATAAATTTACAAATAAAAGCCAAACATAAATTTATATACAGAATTGGTAAACACCAGTAGCAGCCGAAGTAGTTTTAAAAGTAAAAAAGGCGGAATTCGTGTTTACTTTATTTTTTTTATGCAAAATCTTTTTCGCCTCAAAAGTGGTTAAAAGACCACTTTTAAAGTAACACAACCTTTTTATTTTTTTAAATATAATTGTTTAATTGGGCTATACATATTATTTTTTTATTTTATACATACATAAGTACATAAATAAATATGGTTACTAATAAAATCCTAAACTATAAATCAACTTTTCACATGATTTTAGCAAATGAAATTATAATCGCATGCTGCCACTCAAAAAGAAACCTATAAAAATCTAATAAAAAATGGAATATTTCGTATTATCACATTTTTTTTTTATAATTTCGAGAGATAATTTTGTGATTGAAATGATTTTTTTTATATAAATAAAATAGCTGATCTTGTTCAAAGAAAGGACTTTTTTGTATTTCAATTTTTAGTTTTCTTTTTTGTATTTTATGAAAAGAAAAATCTATAATTTCTTTCGTTAAGTGGTTGGATGTAATAAATAAGTACCAATATAAATTAATATTATTAGAATGGCAAGAACATTTCAATCATTTTTTTTTATTCAAAAAATCCTTTCTTTGTACAGAATTTTTTTTCAAAACTTTTTTGTAAAAGTTGTAAAATCCACTTTGACAGGACCTGATTATTGTCAAAGTGACAGCTTTCAAATTGACAACGAAAATATATAGTTATGGAAGTTCTATTGAAAACCTTTCACAGACAAGATTTGAAAAGATAATTTTAATACTATAAAACAGCACATCATAAATAAAGGGATGGAATTCGCAGAATTATAGGCAGAAAGGGTATTTAATGAAAAAAAAAAAACAATGAGCGAGGAAGCGGGGGGGGGGGGGGGGGACGTGGAGAGGAATGGAGAGCGTCGTTTCTGTAAGATATTAAAATTATTTTTTATTCCCTAGCCGCATATTGAAACTTCATAATCTATGCACTCACGTCTTTTTCCATAGAGAATCCATAGACAGCTAAAAAGCTTTATAAACTATGTTCTTATTTATTTATTGCGGTGTAGTCTTGTCTGTTAGGTTGGTGCTACCATCTCGGGAACATAGGGTAAGGTTGGTGTCACTGTTCGTAGTTTTTCGCCTTCCGGTCCAACTCGTCGTCTGACGTGCGGTTCATAGAGTGGTCTGGAAAAAAAAAACAGTTATGAAATCAAGCAAATCTATGATCTTGGGTACAGATTTTAAGTCTTATTGTATAGCAGGCGGGGGTATCGATGCGTGAACTACGGTAACCGCTTCACATCGGAACGGGCCTAGGCTTTTCTACTTCCTGACGTAGTATAAAAAAAATATAGTTTTCTTTTCACTGATACTAATTCAAGTCCAGTGTGTCCTGTGTAGACAGGATTAACAGCGGCGATAATCAAAAAAGGCAATGAACAGTGAAGTTCATTGGAATCCCAGTGGTAAGATTACGGCTGCCTTGGGACTCACAACGAATTTAATATGAAGAAATTAGTAGGAGTAAGAAGCTTTTAGAATTTGACTTCCCTTCTTAGAAATGTGTGAGACAGCAATATGGCAAATAGGGCATTAAAATCCTAAAGAGATGGCTAGTCAAGTGAAGCTCAACTACCGTGAGTAAAATAGAAACTGTCAACTATAACGTGAATTTGGTTTTATAGTATTGTGTCATAAAAGCATAAAGCATATGAAATCAATTTACCATAATTTATAACGTATGCGACTGATATAAATCCATACTAAGTAAATCGTTCGGCCGGTTACTGTTGACAGGGTCGCCATGCATACATCACATCTACTATATACTTGGTCTGGGAGTATACTCTTGACACACGCGACACGTATACATCACAATTATACTTGGTCTAGGAGTATACTGACGAGCTCGGTGGCGTAGCGGTCAATGACGCGGCGACACCAACGCTCATGAGTTCGATTTCCACACAGGACAAACATATGTGTACATGAACATGTCTGTTTGTCTTGGTCTTGGTCTATGTATCATAAGTATGTATTTACAAAAAAAAAATGTATTTACGTATGTTTATCAGTTGTCTAGTACCCATAACACAAGCTTCGCTTACTTTGGGACTAGATGGCGCTGTGTAATTTGTCTGACAAATATTATTTATTTATTTATTATACTCATGACACACGCGACACGTATACATCACAAATTATACTTGGTCTGGGAGTATACTCATGACTCGAGCGACACGTATACATCACAATTATACTTGGTCTGGGAGTATACTCATGACACGAGCGACACGTATACATCACAATTATACTTGGTCTGGGAGTGTACTCACCATTATGCTGGGGCATTTTCGGTACCAACACGACGTTCCCATCAGCGGCCTGCTGGAGAGAATATTGCGTCGACGAGAGAGGACGACCTTCGGGGTCGCGGAGATTCTGAAAAAAAAATCGGTTGTCTGTAAAGTCTGTTTACGGACGATAATTTTACGTGATAACGTCTTAAGAAAACATCGGCCGGTGGAGTGGAAGAGAGATGCGTCATAAGCCGAACGCTTAGGTCAATGGTGCCTCTCTATGCACGATCGGCTCAGGCGGAACGTGACAAAGAGTCATGCTTTTTCGTCGGCGTTCATCGATTTAAAAACAATTAGAACAAGTCAAAAAACAAATTAGAAAGAAAGTTAACCCTTTCAGACCTACCGTGCGCAATTGAGGACATAACACTTTTGTAAAACTATCCTAATAAAATAAAATTTTACTTAATTAAAAACTGTTGTTATCGTTTGCGAACATTATAAATCTCTGAATAACATACCCCTAACGCCATCTATTAATACGTGTATGAAATAATTAGTCTGTTTCGATCAGTCGCCGGCGAAAGTTTGAAGTGTGTAGGTAAGTGATTTATTTCCTTTATAATTTTCAAGTTATTTAGTAAGGTATGCCTTGAAATAAATATACATCGATAAGTTATGTTACAAAGGCAAAGAACATCGTATTTTACAAACAATTATTTAGTGTTTTGTATAATAAATTGCGAATATACGATAAGTCTACAAACGCGGACAATAGGTTTTGTTTGGATATTTTTTTCCAAACATTCATAGACATTTAGTGAATACCTACCTAAAGTTATATTTATTTTCAAAAAGCGTATTACCGATACTATATAAAAGATACTGTGATAAACGTGTAATACATACATATAGTAAATTTTGCAACGTATAATGTTTTTTTTACAGGCGTATTTATGATCAAAAATCATGTTCACGAGGGACGCTTTGAAACTTTTGGAACATGGACACCTTTCGGACTTGGAGTTGTCTTCGGATGATGAGGAAGTAGGAAATAATAGTAATATCCCGTGTACGAGACTTATTCGATTGGGTGCTGATGTGATAACACAGAACCAAAGAGAGTACACCCCACCTGACCCCTTCGAAGAACATCTAAACGAAAATGAAGACGAAGGTATGTCAGCTTTCGATTTTGAGCTTGATACCGAAGAGTCAGAGGAGCTGGCTATTGAAGAGGGCGAGCAAGAGCTAGCTGCATTGAATTGTGAGAATTTCGATTATCTTACACCAAAACCGAACATCAAGTGGAGGCACAGACAAATAGATAACACTATACCGACGGATTTCCTGCCACCAATAGCATTTGATCCAGTTGTGCAAGACCCTCTTGATTATTATTATTATAAATATGTTCCTAAACAGCTTTTTATACAGATGGCTGAAATGACAAATTTATATGCTGTGCAGTCAGGAAAAGCCAGGTATAAGCCTACGTCCAGCAATGAAATAGAGATATTATTTGGCTTACACATGGCAACCGGAGTATTCAATAATCAATTATCCAGTTTTGAAAATGTACTGGGAAAATAACATAAGTATTCCTCTTTTTATAAACCTACAGTTCCTACAGTTTATTATTTATTTTCTTTACAAGATTTATTACGTTTTTCATTGTTTTAGAAGATTTATTTTTTGTTTTGAAGAAGTTGAATTTAATTTTGTAAAACATATTTTTTCTAATAAAAACGTTATAAAATGATCATCTATTATTTATCTACATATAGCCCCTACATTAGTTGTTATAATCATGTGGAGGAAAAGGGAAGATCTTCCTTGGGCATGTTAATATGCCCGGGATCCCGGCGCGGCCCACCAGTAGTTGCCTGGTTGTTGTATATATTCTATGATCACTTGGGCCGAATGTTCACTTTTGAGGACATAAAAAAAACATAAATTTTCTCGGAAAATAATGAAAACATATCAGTTTTTTTCAATATCGCCATACTCAATAGTACCTAATATAACATGAATAAAATCGGTTCTTACAAATTCCAAAAAACAAAAAATCAGGTCTGAAAGGGTTAACACAATACATTAGTACTGCAAATGAAACTGAGATAAACATTTCTTATCGTTTATCAATGTGATAAAAAACGGTTAGTATGACCAAACGATAGAAGTGAAAACTTCATCTCTCGCTCCGTCTCGCTCTCTCCCTGACGACTTTACACGAACGCGTGTTACGAAGTCGAACTTGACGCAATTTTTTTATACTATGTATTTATAATATGTATATATAGACTCAGCAACTGCTACCTTTCTGGTGACCTCACTCACCGCAGGAACACAACAACCCTCAAGGGAATTGTTATTTGGCTGCGGTATTCTGTGAGGTGGAGGTACAGTCCCCAGTCGGGTAGCTTACAATTACGCTCTCAACCTCTCTTTTCGCCAGAGCTTCGTTTGTCAGTCAGCAGAGTGCACCGCGTGCAGGTGAATTTGGCTTTGGTTCAAAGATGTTGATGAACCACCTACACCCCTAAATGTGAAGGTGGAATGGTTTTAGCGGTCGTCGCTGTTAATCCTGGCTACACAGGAGACACGGTGGTGGGAATGTGCGGTGGGCCCCCGTCCCTCCCGTTAGTCAGCAGGGTGCACCACGTGCAGGCGAGGTTGGCTTTGGTTCTAAAGGTCGTCGAGAGCCCCGAAACAAAAATATATCATACAATATATATACTTGGCCGTGTGGTTTCCGGCAGACTACAATAGAATCACTCCGTCTCTTCCCGTGGATGTCGTGCAAGGCGACTAAGGGAAATACATTATAAAACATCGATCAGGCCTCCCCAACCCGTCTGGCCAGCGTGGGGAGTGTAGGCCAAATCCTCCTTCTGTCAGGACGGACGAGAGAGGGTCGTGCTCCTGTAGTGGAGACTAAAATGACTGACTGATGATGTATACTTACTTGAAACACGTGTCTATATAGTGCTGCGAACCGCTCCTTCACCCGCTGCCTTTCAGTGATGAGTGAGTGATGGTCGCGTTGAGTGCGTTGTTTGCGGTCGCGCATCGTACGCACCTCGTCCGCCAGAGACGTTATCTGGTCCAGCTTCCGCTTCCGGCAGTTCTGTGCTGCCACCTATAGACGACATAACAAAGAATTTAATAAATAAATTTGACGAGCTCATTGGTCGAGTCGCGGGCTCGATCCCCGCACAATACAATCATTTGTGTGCATGAACGAGTCTGTTTCTCTTAGTCTGGGTGTTTTCTATGTATTATAATATGTATTTATTTATTTTTATAAAAGTGTTTAAATGAAATTATAAAATTATTATAAATATTTCTGGATAAATTACATTAGTTCGAAAATATACAAAGCATTGTTTAAATCAAGTATCTCAATCGAATCAAGTTTACATACTTATATTACACGACAATGATCAAGAATTATCGTAATATATACAAAACTAGAACGATCTGCGATCTTGAAATTTGAATAAGTTATGTCCGACTTGTTTTATGTTCGATCAAAGTTTGGTGGGAAAGTCCAATTTAAAAGAATGAAATTATATAAAAAACAATCAAAAATACTATAACTTTTGTTACGGCACTAGCTACATAAACGCAGTATTTAACATAGCTGTCGTGCAAATTTCTGTTTCATTTCTAATTCAGTAGCCTTTTGTATGAAGCGTTTTCGGGAAAGTCCAAAATTGTGATATTCAAGTTATTATATCTCGAGATGTTTTTATGCTATTGAACTCTACGACCCGTAAATGAATAGTGTTGTGGAGTACACTCTAAACTCCTTCTATTGAGAGGAGACTCGTATCTCAGCAGTAGTATGTATTGATGCCGAATTGTCATTGTATCTTACCTTATTTTTGCCCCGTCTGCGTATATCCCGTATGAGCGAGAGCTGAGCCTCGCTCAGGTCGTGCTTGCTCAGCCGCTCGTTGAACTCGTCCATCGGGAGGTTTATAATATCGTGGACTTCTAATGGTATGCCTGAAACAGACATAAGTATTGTATATTTCTGAACAAATTACATAGCTTAATCCTAAGCAAAGTATGTACCCTGGGTATGAAACAAATATAAAATTTAATTTAGTATTATAGATATAGTTAATTGATTCAGGTGTTATTTTGCGGAAGTCAAATTTACTGGCAATTTGATCTACACTACTTTGCGTGTTTCCGCCACCAAATTAGTTCATGCAAACTACTGCCGGCCGGTTTTTTTCCTAGTGTAGTACCAATATATTAAATTGTATTTTATTATAGTCACTTAGGGGCCCATAAATTACGTCACACAAATTTAATAATTTTTTTGACCCCTCCCCCCGTCCTTGTCACAGCTGGTCACATTTGTGAGACTTCCCCCCCCCCCCCCCCCCCCCCCCCGTGTGACGTTACATATTTTGCAATTTTACATCAGAGATACAGAGTTGCAAATGTTTTTGAGTTTTTCGGTAATTTTTAACACTTAGATTTTGAAATGTCATGTCACGAAATTTAGGACCCCTCCCACCCCCTTGTCACACATAATCACATTTCGTGTCGACGAAGTGTGATATTGTGTGACACACCTTGTCACACAATATCACATTTCGTGTCGACGAAGTGTGATATTGTGTGACAAGTTAGGGAGGTGGGGGGCGCCGCTCCCTCCCCCCTAACGTGTGACGTAATTTATGGATGGCCCTTAGGAGGTAAACTCGTGTACGAATATGTTCTCACCAAGTGCCTTCGCTCTCTTCTCGTCCCTGGAGAGATGCTGCCCGCTGCTTGTCGCTGAAGACCCGCCGTCTGATATGCTGCCGTCCGTTAACCGCCGAACTAAAACAAAAATAAATAATAAATATTCCTGCACAAATCACACGGCCATCTAGTCCCAAACTAAGCAACGCTTGTGCTATGGGTATTAGAATAATTTATAATATTAATATACGACGAGCTCGGTGGCGTAGCGGTCAATGACGCTTCGACACCAACGCTCGTGGGTTCGATTCCCACATAGGACAAACATTTGTGTGCATGAACATGTCTGTTTGTCTTAGTCTGCGTGTTTTCTATGTATCATAAGTATGTATTTACAAAAAAAAATGTGTTTACGTATGTTTATCAGTTGTCTAGTACCCATAACACAAGCTTCGCTTACTTTGGGGCTAGATGGTGCTGTGTAATTTGTCTGACAACTATATATTTATATACATTTGTTTTTTGAACATACAAACATATTATATAGAAAACACACAGTCCAAGACAAACAGACATGTTCATGGACACAAATGTTTGTCTTGTGGCTTGTACTATAAAGATTTAGAACAATTTACATTTTTGTGTACAAAACTACACAAGAAACAGTACACACAGATACAAAATTATGTTGAACATGTCATCTGAATGAAGAAGAAGAAAAGTTCTGATTGCTTAATGCGAGTTCTTTGGCGACATTCGAACATGTTAACGTTTATTGGCCGACTGAATTGAGAAAAAGTTTCATATTGTGTGGGGGTGTAAGTGGTTCATCAACATCTTTGAACCAAAGCCAACTTCACCTGCACGCGGTGCACCCTGCTGACAAACGAAGCTCTGGCGAAAAGAGACGTAGGGAGCGTAATTGTAAGCTACCTGAGGGCTGTTGTGTTCCTGCGAGTGAGTGAGGTCACCAGAAAGGAAGGAGATGCTGCGATGGCAGCGGGGGTGGCGGCGCGCGAGCGATATTTTATGTTGCAAGCGTTAATATGGCTACGGTAACCGCTTCACATCAGGCGGGCCGTATGCTTGTCTTAGCCGGGTTGCTCACTTCAAAACATGAGCAAGTAAGCTACATAATTCTGAGCGTCTTATATTCACAACTTGAGAGTTGTTTTCTATTTGGTCGGTTTGTTTACGTCGACATGATCGAACGCGAACGAAAACCTCGCACTAAGCATTCAGTTCGAAAGATAACTTTTAACAAACTGTTTGTAATTGTTTAGCGTTTGTGCTTGCCCGATTGAGAGCGGTAAGGTGTCCCGAAGGCTAAACTTTCAATGAAGAAATAACAATAAAATAAATGTTCCTAGACAAATTACACACTGCCATCTAGTCTCAAACTAAGCAAAACTTGTACTATGCGTACTAGATAACTGATATAATACTGAGTTTTTTTATTATTATTATTTAACCCCTCGCGTGCCACGGTCCCATGGTGGGTACAGCGTTAGTACAGCGCTTGGTACAGCGCTAAAATTAGCGGCATTCGAAAGGTTAATGCGATTAATTAAGCTTTTTGGTCGAAGATTCCAAAGTGGATGCTCACCTCTTTTGTCTCTGACGGCGGCCGGCCGCTGGTCTGCTGGCGCGAGCGGAGCGCTGTACGTGTGGTTGTGGCGCACTCTCTCGGGCGTCGCGTACACGAAGCGGTTGGGGTTCGACGCCGGGCTGGGTATGCCCGTCTGAAAAACAACAAAAAAAATGTAAATATTTTTAAAAATTGAAAAATTCACCTTCTGCCTAGGTACGATTTGAACCCGCGACCTCTCGATGACCGGTCGAGTGCTCTTCCAACTGAGCTACCAGGAAAGTTTGTGATGTTGACGAATTTTTGCATCTTATATTTTACTGCGTGAATCAGAGTGTGGCGGCATCCACCTATTAAATAATTACACTACTAAACAAGGCATAGCAGTCCATCGTTGCAGATGAATTTCGTAATATTATTATATATATAATAATTTCGACTTTTGATAACACCAAACTTATAAAATTATCATTATTTTAAATAATATAAGCAGCTCGACCGGTAATCGAGAGGTCGTAGGTTCAAATCCCACCTAGGTGGGGAAGGTGAATTTTTCCATTTTTTTTTATATTTATAATATTATATTCTGGCAACTATTTAAAATAATAAAAATAAATAACCCTTGCGCACCATGACACTATGGAATGTTATATAGCATTATGAAATGAAAATACAAAGTAATCAGACCCTACTTTTTTTTATTCTATGTCGGGTGGTAGTCAAGCATACGGCCCAACTGATGTGAAGCGGTTATCGTAGCCATATTAACGATCACAATATAAAATATCGCTCACGCGCTGCCACCCCCGCTGCCAATGCAGCAACACCTTCCTTCCTGGTGATCTCACTCACTCGCAGGAACATAACAATTCTCAAGGGAATCGTTATTTGGCTGCAGTATTCTGTTATGTGGAAGTACTTCCCTAGTCATGCAGCTTACGAATACGCAGCACCATAACTCTCATTTGCCACAGAGTCTTTCGCTAGTCGTCAGAAGTTGGCTTTGGCTCTATAAATCGTGGTGAACCACTACGCCTTAAATTAGTAGTATTTAATAGTATTTTTAATTTCACCTTAGGGGCCATCCATAAATTACGTCACACGAATTTCATGGTTTTTTGACCCCTCCCCCCGTCCTTGTCACAGCTGGTCACATTTGTGAGACTCCCCCCCTTCCTAGTGTGACGTCACATATTTTGCAATTTTACATCTAGAGTTGCAAATGTTGAGTTTTTCGTTAATAGTTCAAAGTTCGTGTTTTAACACTTAGATTATAATAGATTTTGAAATGTTACGTCACAAAATTTAGGACCCCTCCCACCCCCTTGTCACACAATGTCACACTTCGTCGACCCCCTCCCTCCCCCTTAACGTGTGACGTAATTTATGGATGGCCCCTTATCCTTTTTTTTACCAATTTGTGCGGACCATTGAATTGGGACCTCTCTTTTGCCTCTTCCGTTAGTCGGCAAGGTGTCAACGTGCAGGCGTGGTTAGCTTTGGCTCTAAAGGTGAGCCCGTGGTGAGAACTATTTTTTGACTCAAAAAACCGCATATTTTGAGTCCAAAAATAGGTGTGTGTGGTGCAAAGAATCGAAGAAAGAAGAAGCGATCGGAATCGCCTTCAGCTTACGCGTAGAGCCCAAGTTCAGACGATGTACTGATAATTACCTGCAGTAGTGTGTGGCTAGAGTGCGGTGTGTTGAGATCCAGCGCTGGCTGCAGGGGGGCCACGTGCGGGGGAGCCAGCTGGTGACGACTGCTGAACTCCACTGGAACCAACATAATCATCAGTACAAAAATGTACTCTAATAACAAGTTAAAAGATTTATATATATATGTATTTGGCAATTGGCACGTTCAGATTCTGGCACATTAGTGCAGCATTAGCGACTTTACTTCTTTTTATAATAGTTAGTGGTAAACTGGCACGTTCAGATCCTGGCACATTAGTGCAGCATTAGCGACTTTACTTCTTTTTATAATAGTTAGTGGTAAACTGGCACGTTCAGATTCTGGCACATTAGTGCAGCATTAGCGACTTTACTTCTTTCTATAATAGTTAGTGGTAAACTGGCACGTTCAGATTCTGGCACATTAGTGCAGCATTAGCGACTTTACTTCTTTTTATAATAGTTAGTGGTAAACTGGCACGTTCAGATTCTGGCACATTAGTGCAGCATTAGCGACTTTACTTCTTTTTATAATAGTTAGTGGTAAACTGGCACGTTCAGATTCTGGCACATTAGTGCAGCATTAGCGACTTTACTTCTTTTTATAATAGTTAGTGGTAAACTGGCACGTTCAGATTCTGGCACATTAGTGCAGCATTAGCGACTTTACTTCTTTTTATAATAGTTAGTGGTAAACTGGCACGTTCAGATTCTGGCACATTAGTGCAGCATTAGCGACTTTACTTCTTTTTATAATAGTTAGTGGTAAACTGGCACGTTCAGATTCTGGCACATTAGTGCAGCATTAGCGACTTTACTTCTTTTTATAATAGTTAGTGGTAAACTGGCACGAGGCAAGTATTTATTTCATGCCAATTTACTCTTTTTGGGTGGTCATCATCATCATCAGGTCATTTTAGTCTCTACTACAGGAGCACGACCGTCTCTCGTCCGTCACAGACAGGAGGATTTGGCCTACACTCCCCACGCTGACCAGACGGGTTGGGGAGGCCTGATCGATGTTTTATAATGTATTTCCCGTAGTCGCCTTGTACGACATCCACGGGAAGAAACGGAGTGATTCTATTCTAGTCTGCCGGAAACCACACGGCCTTTTTGGGTGGTAAACTCGTCCAAATCTATTTTAAGATCGTAAATGCATAATATGTTTAAGTTTAACATATCAGTTTGTGTGTTTGATGTTGGATGCAGTTTATTTTTGTTTCTAACGTAATTCTTTGCTCTATTAGTTCAAAATCGGTTCAGCCGTTTATGCCGTAATTGAATAGGTATACGAACAAATAATGAAGTAGAGTATCGAGCGAATTAATAATGAAATAAATGTTTCCTCCCAATGTTTCTATTATGATCTACATACCGATGACTCTTTCCAACTGAGCTACCAGAAAGGTTTGTGATGCTGGCGACCATTTCCATTTTATTTACTGGTCTAGTCCCACCCAGGCGTGGGAGGTAAATTTCCTCATTTCAAAAATATTAATATAAATTATAGCATGTCGAAATCAACTATTAAAATAATAAATTTTAAATAGTTTAGTACATTTTTGTTACTTTGTCGGATGGGAGACAATATAAATATGATTCATGCATCACCACCTCCGCTGCCAACGTAGCCGTAAGGGATGAGGAAAGCTGAAGATCGCATATGGTGGGAAGTATTGGGGAAGGCCTCAATCTAACAGTGGGTAGATACAGGCTGATGATGATGATGATGAAAAAAGTTATTTTAAATATTGTTATGTTACCGTTGTGCATGTGCATGTTGTCGTGGTGGTAGCCCTGATCGGGGCATTCGTACTTGACGACGGGCGCCGGTCGCGGGAGAGGTTCTAAGGGAGGCACTTGCTGCTCCTGCTGGAAGATAAGTAAATAAATAAATAACGATATTGACGAGCTCGGTGGTCGAATGGTTAGTAATGGCCACTTCGACTCCGAGGTCGAGGGTTCGATCCCCGAACAAGAAAAATATTGGTGTGCATGAACA
This sequence comes from Hypsopygia costalis, assembly GCA_937001555.2. Taxonomy (NCBI): domain Eukaryota; kingdom Metazoa; phylum Arthropoda; class Insecta; order Lepidoptera; family Pyralidae; genus Hypsopygia; species Hypsopygia costalis. The sequence continues at coordinate 8,011,482 of OW443355.2, forward strand.
TGTCTGTTTGTCTTGGTCTGGGTGTTTTCTATGTATCATAAGTATGTATTTACGAAAAAAAATGTATTTATGTATGTTTATCAGTCGTCTAGTACCCATAACACAAGCTAAAAACACCCAGACCAAGAATAACAGACATGTTCATGCACACAAATGTTTGTCATGTGTGGGAATCGAACCCACGAGCGTTGGTGTCGAAGCCGCGTCATTGACCGCTACGCCACCGAGCTCGTCAAAAGTTATTATAAATAAAAAAAAACAAAATTATAGACATTTCACGTTCATAAATACTCACTTGAAAGCATCTTTTGCCGAACATGTGATGTTTCTTCTGAGGGTGATGCGAAGCCGCACGGTCTCGGCCGTAGGCTTCGTACGGCCGGAACTTTGAACTGAAACAAAATAAAAAAAATGGGTTAAAATACCGCCAAATGTTTACTACAGACGTCGCTACAGAAAGTTAAATAAATATATGAATATTTCTGGACAATTTACACAGCGCCATCTAGTCCCAAATTAAGCGCAAAGCTGTACTATGGGTATTAGACAACTGATAAATGTACTTAGAGGGGTGAGACAGTTAACTCACTTTTTGGGTGTACGTTTTTAAATTATAACATGTTAACAACTACTTAATAAAAGTTTTTTTGTTTTGTTTAATGAATATATAAATATTCATGGACAAATTTCACACTGCCATCTAGTCCCAAACTAAGCAAAGCTTGTACTATGCGTACTAGATAACTGATACTAAACTTAAATACATTTTTTTTGGTAAATACACACTTAAAAATATATAGAAAACACCCAAACCAAGACAAACAGACATGTTCACGCATACAAATGTTTATCGTGTCAAAGTGGCCATTGCTAACCATTCGTTCGTCTTTCTCAAGTCTTTCACAATTACTTAGGGGAGGCGTATAAGTCCCCCCCCCCCCCCCCCCGAGTCCGCAGTCTAAACTCTAGCATTAATATAAAAAAAACTTTGCCGGAAAACTAAATAGATGGTAAATGTCAAGTGATAAGTGATTACTGATTACACACAGCAAATAGACATGTTCACACAAATATTTGTCTTGTGCGGGGATCGAACCCGCGACCTCGGAGTCAAAGTGGCCATTGCTAACCATTCGACGTCATAAACAAACAGATAGACAGAGACGTAATTATATATGTTACCTGTGGAACTCCTGAGCTGAGTCTGATCCCTCGCACCACTCCCCGTCCGAGAGGGAGGGAACTCTCTCTGAACCCATCGACGACACCGCACTATCCGATGCCGAGTCCCGCTCTGTCGGTTCAGAAAAAAGATGGTTATCTGTAAAGTCGGTTTCATCATCATCAGGTCATTTTAGTGTCCACTACAGGAGCACGACCCTCTCTCGTCCGTCCCAGACAGGAGGATTTGGCCTACACTCCCCACGCTGGCCAGACCGGTTGGGGAGGCCTGATCGATGTTTTATAATGTACATATTTCCCTTAGTCGCCTTGTCCGATATCCACGGGAAGAGAAGGATTCTATTCTAGTCTGCCGGAAACCACACGGCCAAAGTCTGTTTACGGACGATAATTTTACGTGATAACGTCATAAGAAAACATCGGCCGATGGAGTGGAAGAGAGACAGGTGCGTCACAAGCCGCGCTCTCGTTTGCACGCTCAGACGGAACGTGACAATGAGTCATGCTTTTCCGGGGTGCAGCCGCGTTCATTGACTTTTTTTTTATACTACGTCGGGTGGCAGACAAGCATACGGCCCGCCTGATGTGAAGCAGTTACCATAGCCATATTAACGCTCGCAACATAACATATTGCTCGTGCGCCGCCACCCTCGCTGCCACCGCAGCAACTCCTTCCTTTCTGGTGACCTCACTCACTCGCAGGAACACGACAACCCTCAAGGCAATTGTTATTTGGCTGCGGTATTCTGTGAGGTGGAGGTACATAAAAATTTTAGAACACGTTTTCACGTGAAACAATAATAGTAATGATGATTTTAAGGTCCTATGAAACATAATAAAGCACTTTGAAATTCAAACTCAAAATTATTTATTTGTATAAGATATGGATAAGATAAAGATTCGGGGTGTAAGTGGTTCATCAACATCTATAAACCAAAGTAAACCTCACATGCACGTGGTGCACCCTGCTGACTGACAAACGAAGCTCTGGCAAAGGAGAGGTAACGCATAGTGTATTTCTTAAGCTGCCCGACTGGGGAAGTACCTCCACCTCTCGGAATACCGCAGCCAAATAACAATTCTCTTGAGGGTTGTTGTGTTTCTGCGAGTGAGTGGGTTCAGAAAGAAAGGAGTATAGCAGGAGTATAGGCTTGCAATGGATCGGCGACCCCTTGGTGTTGCTGATCGGCATGGGCGGTGGTGATTGCTTTCCATCAGGTGACCCACATACTCGTATTCCCCCCTGTCAAATAAAAAAATCTTGGCTTAGGATCACAGTTGATGGTGACGCGCTTACACCCCAAAACTCAACTCAAACTTTTGGGGTGTAAGTGGTACATCAACATCTTTGAACCAAAGCCAACTGCAACTGCATGCGGTGCACCCTGCTGACTGACAAACGAAGCTCTGCCGAAAAGAGATGAGTAGGGAGCGTAATTGTAAGCTACCCGACTGGGGAATGTACATCCACCACACAGAATGCGGTGTTCTGTGCCAAATAAAAATTCCATTGAGGGTTGTTGTGTTCCTGCGAGTGAGTGAGGTCACCAGGAAGGAAGGAGATGCTGCCATGGCAGCGGGGGTGGCGGCGCGCGAGTGATATTTTATGCTACGGTAACTGCTTCACATCAGGCGGGCCGTATGCTTGTCTGCCACCCGACGTAGTATAAAAAGAAAAACACACTAGAAGCGAGTAGTCTACTTACCGGGCATCATCATGTGCGTGTGGTTGGGGTGCGGTGCGTGATGACCACTGGCTCCGTCCAGCATTCGCATCGTGTACATGCCTGCAACAAATAAATACATAAATATTCCTGGACAAATTACACACCGCCATCTAGTCCCAAACTAAGCAAAGCTTGTACTATGAGTACTAGATAACTGATATTGATACTTAAATACATTTGTTTTTTTGTAAATACATACATATCATCATCATCAGGTCCATTTTAGTCTCCACTACAGGAGCACGACCCTCTCTCGTTCGTCCTAGACGGAAGGAGGATTTGGCCTACACTCCCCACGCTGGCCAAACGTGTTGGGGAGGCCTGATCGATGTTTGACAACGTATTTCCCTTAGTCGCCTTGTACTACATCCACGGGAATAAACGGAGTGATTCTATTCTAGTCTGCCGGAAAACACATACACATAAAACACCCAGGCCAAGACAAATAGCCATGATCCCTTTTGCCCACTCTCGTACGTGTATTTCGGGAACGAGCAAACCGTGGATCCAATGCGGAGACGAAAGTTCGACTGACGAACCAATAGCGCACATGCAAGCAAGCGGCACGTGTCTGGTGTCGGTTACGGTATCAGTGTCGCGAGCTCAATGCTTTTTCCCCATCTCAAAAATGCCCAACGCGCCTAAAGAAGTTTTCACTTCAATAAAGTTGATTTAAAAAAAATATATAAAAACCGACTTCACCCCGGGAGACGCTGCTGCCGTCAAGATTCCTTAGTCGCCTTGTGCGACATCCAGCGCAGAGCAATGGAGTGGCGTAATTTTATTTTGCCGGCAACCACACGGCAAATTTAAGGGATTCCCTCGATTTTTCTGGGATCCCATCATCAGACCCTGACTTGGTGAATATAGGACCACCTCGCAATTATACCCTTTCAAATAAAAAAAGAATTTTGAAAATCGGTTCACAATTCGCAAAGATATCGAATAACATACATACCAAAAAAAAAACAGGTGAATTGAGAACCTCCTCCTTTTTTGAAGTCAGTTAAAAAAAATAGGGTGTGATTGTGTCATGGACACGGCCGTGTGTTCTACGTGAATGCATTCTAAACACTAAAATTATCTCAAAATGGCAGCGCTTCCCCCTCCCCCGCACGCGATGTTCCACAGTCCTTACTTAGCGTAATAAATTCTTTGATCCTTCATCTGTCCAGTGGTGTGATTGAATTTTGGATGGAGATGATAGTTGCAACACCAAACTGTATCCCCCGATTTTGTTATCATTCGTTTTATTTAATTGCCTCCCTATGGTCTAATCTTGATAATGTATTTCCCTTAGTCGCCTTGTACGACATCCACGGGAAGAAACGAAGTGATTCTATTCTAGTCTGCCGGAAACCACACGGCCAATTGACAATATTTATATATTTATTTATTAAGTAAAACCAAGCAAAGCTTGGTTGAGCGTGTACTGTTTAAAAAATTGCCGATTCACAGTAATCTTATCAATAATTGATGTTATACCGATATGGAGGTGATGTCAGCATGATTTTAAGTATATAACTATCGATTGTTTGTTATGATAACAATAATTTTAATGTGTCATACAGTTGTATAGTTCATATAATAATACTTAATATAAAAATGTGTCAATGTGTGATGCAATAATAACGAGTTGGGGTGTAAGTGGTTCACCAACATCTTTGAACCAAAGCCAACTTCACCTGCACGCGGTGCACCCTGCTGACTGACAAACGAAGCTCTGGCGAAAAGAGAGGTAGGGAGCGTAATTGTAAGCTACCCGACTGGGGAAAGTACCTCCACCTCACAGAATACCGCAGCCAAATAACAATTCCCTTGAGGGTTGTTGTGTTCCTGCGAGTGAGTGTGGTCACCAGAGAGGAAGGAGATGCTGCGATGGCAGCGGGGATGGAGGCGCGCGAGCTATATTTTATGTTCCGAGCGTTAATATGGCTACGGCAACAGCTTCAAATCAGGCGGGCCGTATGCTTGTCTTCCACCTGACGTAGTATAAAAAAAAATTAAGAGGGGCGCCGGCGCCGTGAATCAATCCTCTATCATTATTCCAAACAAATATTTGCGTTCGCGTTAAATTCAACCTAAACTAACTACTATTATTGTATTTATTTCGACTGTCTAGATAGGGTAGAGCGTCATGACAAAATACTAAATTTGAAACTGCGCCGCGGGCTGAAAAAGATTGGGAACCCCTGGACTATGGAACATCACGTACGTGGGAGGGGGAAGCGCTGCCATTTTAAGATAATTTTATTACATATAATAACGTATTCATGTTCAACACGGACGTGTCCATCACACAGCCACAACTATTTTTTTTTATTAATGTAAATATATTTTTATTGACCGACTTCAAAAAAGGAGGAGGTTCTCAATTCGACTGAATATTTTTTTTTGTATGTATGTTATTCGATATCTTTGGGAATTGTGAACCAATTTTCATAATTCTTTTTTTATTGGAAAGGGTATGATTGCAAGGTGGTCCCATATTCACCAAGTCAGGATCTGATGATAGGATGCTAGGGAAATCAAGGGAAACCCTTAAATTTTATAAGCACGTATGTTCAAATTATTTTTTTTTATTTGAAAGGGTAATTGCGAGGTGGTTCCATATTCACCAAGTCAGGGTCTGATGATGGGATCCCAGAAAAATCGAGGGAAACCCTTAAATTTGCCCTATGGTAGCCGGCAGAATAAAATTGTGCCACTCCATTGCTCTGCGCTGGATGTCGTACAAGGCGACTAAGGAATCTTGTGTCACGCGATAACTTTTCTCCCGGAAGACGGGCAGCAGCGTCTGCCGGGGTATTCCACCAATAAGCTGCGCTCGCCAACTGAAGTCGGTTTCAATTTTTTTTTTTAATCAACTTTATTATAAGAATAATTCGTTTAATAGTACAAGATTGACATCATGTGTAGTTACGTTGAAACGGAAATCCCCGACAACCAAAATTCTCGACTTATTTGACACGTGCTACTTAAAATCCGCAACCATTCATACCAAGATTGTGTTATCTAATCAATCAATAACATAATCTAATTCCATAGTTCACATACTGATAGCGACAGGTCACTAAAATAATTTTGTATTGTCATCAATATATATTATAAAACCTACAATAATAATTTTGTCAAACTTTAATAGCGTGCTAATTTGTTTCCATAATTATTTATCATGTAATAACATTAAGCATTCAATAGGCTAGTTGCCAATATTACAAAATTACAAAAACTCTCTATCGGTTACGTAAAATACTTCAAACTAGAACGATCTGCGATATTAAAATTTTAATAACTTATGTCCGACGTGTTTTATGTTCGATCAAAGTTTGGTGGGAAAGTCCATTTTAAAGGTATGAAATTATAAAAAAATAAATATTACCATTGTAGAAACAATAAAAAATATATAGTTATAGAAACTATAACTTTTGTTACGGCGCTGGCTACATAAACACAATATTTAACATAGCTGTCGTACAAATTTCTGATTTAATGCATATAAAATAGCAAGGTGTGACGTCATAACGTGGTGGCCTTTTGTATGGAGCGTTTTCGGGATAGTCCAAAATTATGATCTTCAAGTTATCATATCTCGAGAAGTTTTTATGCAATCGAAGTAATTATTTCACCTATATTTATATTATTGTGACGTCTTTAAATAACAAATCGAAAAAAAAATGGTATACAAGCCTATTCACACATGTCAAGTAGTACATATCATTAATGGCGGATTTTCCTTAAGACCAACTAAGCCCGGGCCTGGGGCGGCCAAATGTAAAAGGCGGCCGGAGTAAGGTATTACCGAAGGGTAATTCTTATGTCCCATCCAGACTCTCCACGAGGCTGTGCGAGGGAACGCGAGTGCGAGAGTGAGGAAGCTCGTGTCCCCTCGCCTCGCCTCGCTGTCGCTCCGCTTTCTGTCGGTTTTTCGAGCGCGAGTCAAAGGACGCGAGGGGGTGAGGCGAGAGAATCAACCACACTCTCGCGCTCGCTAGCTGATATATGCGCAAGGCATTATAATATTGGTAGGCACATAAAGTAGCTAACGTAGTCACTTCAATCACGTCCATCTTGAAGTAGACGTAGCGGGCAATTGAATAAAAATAAAGAGTGTGGATGGCTTGCACTCCTACTGCCTCCACTCGCCGAGACTAGTGCCTAGAGCTCTAGGAGGCGCCTCGCGAGAGTCTGGATGGGGCATTAGAAATGACAGTCTGCCATAGGGGTTTTGCGGAGAAGAATTATATATATAGGTATAAAGCATATAAATAAGAACCAAGATGCTATATAATAAGGAGTCCGCTAATAAGAACCAAGATACGGCGTAAGGCGGCCACGATACCACCTAGGGCGGCCAAGACGAAGAAGAAGGGTGTAAGTGGTTCATCAACATCTTTGAACCAAAGCCAACTTCACCTGCACGCGGTGCACCCTGCTGACTGACAAACGAAGCTCTGGCGAAAAGAGAGGCAGGGAGCGTAATTGTAAGCTTATTTACAAACATGTCCCCATTAAATATACGACAACGACAGGCAGTGTCTTAAAACATATAATCAGTCCGTTACTAGATGACGAGCAAGCAAGTCGTCTCAAATAAAGTGATATATTTTTTTGTATAGTTTTTACATTATCTAAAGTGATATTTTGTAATATTTTTAAGCTATTGCATAGCTTCTATCGCGGGCCTTGAGCGCGGGGACCGAATCCAGAAATTCCGTAACGAAAAAACCTCACGCTCCCCACTCCGACGGGCAAGGAGGTGTGGCTTGAAGGCCGTGCATCGTCTAACGTCGTTTCAGTTCGGCAGTCTTCGACACGGCGTTGTGTGCGTGCGATTAGACGTATTGTACGACTCTACGAAACTCGTTTTACTTATTTAATAATAGAAAAAATTGTTTTCTTATCGGTCACCACGCTCAAAAAGTGTAACTTGAATTAATATCAAAGAAAAAGCAATACTGCATGAATAAAATAAATAAATAAAATTATAATTGCATAAGTTGATACAAAATGCTATGCAATAGCTTTACCGCGGCAGTCCCCGAGTGCCACACGTCTTTTTTTTTTTGTACGATATTGCGGTTACTGGCTACATATCATTGAAAAACAGTGTCCAAGGCACAAAATGTCCTTTTTATAGCTTCAACGGAATATTTATTTTGTATTTTTCAATACCAGCGGCGAGAACTGGCAGAGGAAATTGTGTAGATGCAGGAGTTATTTGTTCATGAGTCCGGATGGATTCGATCACCGCACAAGACAAACATTTGTGTGCATGAACATGTCTGTTTGTCTTGGTCTGGGTGTTTTCTATGTATTATAAATATGTAATTACAAAATAAAATGTATTTAAGTACATTTATCAGTTGTCTAGTACGCATAGTACAAGCTATGCGCTTTATTGTGACTAGACGACGCTGTGTAAATTGTCCAGAAATATTTAATATTGTTGCAACAATTTCATAGAAATGTCGCAAGTAGATCCATTTGTATTTGTAGTTGTAATAGGCATCTTAATGCAGCGTTTGTGTAGAGTGTCCAGAGTATGCTACAGTAAAGTTTAACTTTGCCTAGCTGTGGCTTTTTTGAGCGCTGTTTCATTCTGCTTTAAGTAGACTAACAGAGACAAACTGTCAAATAGTCGGCACAAGTACGTCGAACTTACCATCATAAAGTTTATAGTAAGAACTGAGATATTCTCCGGGATCTGGATACATCATATGACTGGCTAAGTATGGCGGTACGTGATAGTAAGGGTTGTAAGGATACCGTGCGACAGACAAATGCATTTTTTCATCCAACAAATTCACTGCAATCCAAATATCTTTACGATTCCTCGTGCATAAAATATATTATGCAAAGTTTATATTCACTGGATATGCGAATATTTTCACGAAACATGTGTATATGGTTGTTCCGTTCTTTATCGATAACTGGCGTAAGCACAGCAGATTATTTGTATCGATTAATAATGCTTATCGTTATCTTTACAGTTGAAAAACAATGTCTTTTTATCTACTGTCGCTTTTTCAGAGAAAATATATTATTCAGTGAAATTCAACAGTCCCTCTTCAACTCAGGTGAATTGCAATAGATAACATCCATAGTGTATACATCTCTATATTTAACAATTTAATTGTTTCTTTATTCAAATCATTCTATTACAAATTCATAAAGCTCATTGTCTTTTCTATATTTTTTATTAGCGGCCAGGTTGTATCTTCTTTTGTTTCCCCTTACTCTTTGCTTTGTTATGTCTTATCTGTATCTTCACCTTGGAAAGTTCTGTGATGTCACAGAACTAAACCATAAACAAATACTTCGCTTCACTAATGCCAAAGCAAATATACGCGTGACTTTCCACTGTCAGATAAATACGTATTGTATGATCTTAACAGTCTTGAACACTTCAAGGGTCAAAAAAGAGTTTGTATTTAAATGACCAGAGACAATAGTTGTATCGTTTTAGCACTGACACTGACACTTTCACCAGAGACTCGGTGGTTCTTTTCGATCGGCGAAGGAGGCAACAGAATCTGCACATGCATAAGCCACAGTCTGACCTGTGATGCCTTCTACTCTTCTTAGTACGGATATACAGACGGAATGGCATAGGTAGGCTTTTCAATTCCAGTACAAAAATAATGCAGAAAAAGTTTTCTATTCACAACAAAATTTTGTGCACAAAAATTTCGTCTCAAATAACCAAAAGACTCCAAAGTCCAAAGAAAAGTTAATTATTTTTTTCTAATATTTTTAATTCTCCAATTGGATATTATAAAGTTCTATGTTTAAAATCTCACTTCAGAAAGCACATTACAAAAAGGCGATAGACGTATGAAAAAATTCCCATGTTGAATCAAAAACAAATTTTAGCGACACTGCAACAGCATGTAAATATATTTATATATAGTTTATTGTATTCCAATTCCAATGAATAGCTTCTTAATTTGAATGGAATTTTATATTAAAATTTAATAGGCAACACTGCAAAAATCCCAATTTTTTAAACGCAACACTATTTTTAACGACTCTTGATAGGAGGAATTTACGAGACGCGGGAAGCAGAACTGAGATCTGTCAACAGCAATTCCTTATATATAAGGCGATGTGTCAACAAACTAATCTTTTGTTAAATATAATTTGTCAGATTGGCAAATGTTACATGTTCAAAACATGTACAAGTAAATATCATCTAGAAATTATCAAACTGTCATAAACTAGGTGGTGGTATGGAACATTACTGCCTACATTGTTATCTAAAATACTTGTATAACTATTTTATATTAATAGACTGCTGACCCGACCCGACTTTGGCTTTGACTTTGGCCGTGTGGTTTACTAGAATAGAATCATTCCGTGTCTTCCCGTGGATGTCGTACAAGGCGACTAAGGAAAATACATTATCAGATATCGATCAGGCCTCCCCAACCCGTTTGGCCAGCGTGGGGAGTCTAGGCCGAATCCTCCTCCTGTCTAGGACGGACGAGAGGGTCGTGCTCCTGTAGTGGAGACTAAAATGGACCTGATGATGATGATGATGAAAGACTGCTACTATAGTCTATATATAAATATCTATATAGATATTACTCCTAGATTTGACCAGTTATACCTCGGGTACCTCACCTCCCTCTCCAAGTCGATCCTCGCTCGCTCGGCTTTCGTTGGTCACAAGCTTAACCTAACCTAACCAACGTCCTCGGTCAAAACTACTTTTGACTGCATACGTTAGTTAAAAATGGTTTTCACCAACGTCCTTAGTCAAAACTATTTTTAGTCCAATTGCAGTCAAAAATGGTTCGGAGGTGAGGTGCCGAAGCTTAACTAGTCCAACCTAGGAGTTCCTAGAGATCGAGAATTGACTATAAACATATATATTGGCCGTGTGGTTTCCGGCACTAATCACTCCGTCTCTTCCCGTGGATGTCGTACAAGGCGACTAAAGGCAATACATTATAAAACATCGATCAGGCCTCCCCAACTCCTGTATATGACGGACGAGAGAGGGTCGTGCTCCTGTAGTGGAGACTAAAATGACCTGATGATGATATAACAAATATTAAAGTACCGGCCGGGCTTTTCTCGACTCGTTTTTAGGAAAATGAATTTTCCTAGAATTAAAACCTAATTAGATCGATTTTCGCTTTCGATCACTAAGATGTTTTCTCGTACATTGCCTTCGAAATCGCCATAAAAGTTTGTGAGCTCGCAGTGGCATATAATTCCACTCATCAGAACTTAATAGATACTAATAAATGTCAATGGATTATTCTTAGACTATAATATTTAAAAGTTACTATAATGTTAAAGTTAAATTACTGTTAGCATTGAAGCGGGGGGCGGCTTAGGCGGCGATGGAAAAAAAAGGAATTATAATAATTTTGTTCATTGCGATCGCAACACGGTAGAAAGAGTTCGTCTCGTCCTCGCAGCAGCTTATATTGCGTGCCACCGCTCTGGTGGGAGAAAGTTGAACTAAACTACAGCGCCTTCTATACGCCGGTCTGGCCTATAGAGGGCGCTGTATTAAAGTTTATAGTAGCCGACAGAGGGCATGTGGCAACAATTACGGCATGTGGGAACTTTGTACACATATTCTCAAAGGTATCAGAAAGCACATAGGATACTTTTATTTAAAAAAGTAAACGCAGGCGAAGCTGCGGGTGGAAGCTAATATTATATATTACATTCCACAACGAAAAACAGTGTAGAATAGAAAACAAAAGATTTAGAAGGCTCGGCATACCATTTCAATTTTCAAGCAGCAACATCTAACTATAAAGATTAGATAAGATTGTTTAAGTTTGTGACAACGATGACTTAGTGCTGTTTACTAATAACTGACTAATTAAAAATAGCATAAACTAAATATAGACAAAACCGCTGCGTTGGCCTGACTTGCAAATTCACATATTATAGTTCCTTACTAGGAAGTATATTTAGTTTGGGACGCAACTTGTGCTGATACTCTTGCACCGTCTCATCTTCCCAGGACACAAAATAGGGCTGGCGCGGCGGCTGAATCTGCTGAATGCCTCAAAAGGCGCAAATATAGTAATCTCGATAGCGGATATATATTTGAGCCTTTTTGGGTGGAAACGTTGGGGCCAAGGGGGCCGAGTGGCATAAAATATTTTTTAAAGAACTTTCGTCGCGTCTGGTCGAAACATCTTGTGACCAAAATGCTAGCCTCTACTTTGCACAAAGAATTAGTGTTGTAACACTCGCCGGCCGCTGCCTGAACTTTAAACGCACCTTGTTTTCCGTCCCAATTTAATTATAGCACAGTATAAGTAATAGGACTTAACTAAAGCTCGGAGTGACAACTAGTTTTATCTGAAAATCAACGATACTACTGGCAAGCTCTAGTTTTTAATAGTTATTTCTAGTTGTAACAAGGGTCATTAGTTAAAAATAGTTTTAACTAGGGAGAAAACATTCAGCATTCTTCCGGAAAACGGGTTATAACTGTAACATATATACAGATAAATAAAATTTGAGTGCCTGTATGTAATTAAAAAATGTTAAAACAACCATACCAAAATATTTTTTTTACAAATTTTGTGTCTGTTTATTCTATTAATCTCTTTAACGGATGCACCGATTTTGACGGGACATTCACTGGAAGATAGCTGATGTAATAAGGAGCAACTTAGGCTACTATTAATTTATAAATTTTATTTAGTTTTATTAATATAATGATTAAAAAAATAAAAAATAACTATTCCGCACGGACGAAGTCGCGGGCACGACTAGTTGTAAAAAATAAATTTACGTCCTTATTTAGGTACATTCTTAAGTAGGCTCCCTAGGCACATACATGACTCAGCAGTGGTAATTAGATTCAAACATTTTACTGTCACTTGCTATCTCTTACTGTACGTACTTTGTTTGTTCAAGAAGTAAACTAATATCTAACCGTCATAATAATTTATAACGGTGTTTACTAGTAGAATTCAGAGAAGATAACGTGCCATAGACCTATAATTCACTCCGTTTTATAGACGCCTGGTTGGTGTTGCAAACGTGAGAGAGATTGTGGAGATATTCTCTATCTTAGGGCCTTATCATAATAGCGGCTTGCGAGCGTTTTCAAAGCGGAGCGGGCGAGGGTTGGCAGAGGTCAGTGTTTTCAGGCCGCCCAAACGCCACTAACTTGGCTTAACAATTGTCATCGAATGCCAAGAGGCGAGACCAACGGCTGAACGTGTCCTCCGAAACACGGAGGACCTCGACATAGATAAACCCACGCAACGACGCCATCGAGGTCCTTAGCGCGTTGTAATCCCCCCCCCCCCCCCCCCCTCAAGTAGTAGAAAAATTATTTCACACTTAATGCAATAACACGGGGGGTATTATTGCATTATTGAAGTGTATTACGTAGTAGATAAATTATTTCGCATTTCAATAATGCATGAACAGCAGTGGCATATCATTGCCCCGTCACGTATGCCATGATTTAGTCATTTTAATCGCTTATATCCGGTTTTCACCCGATTTTTGTAATCTATGATAAACATATCGACGTTATCAGTTTTGTTCGTAATGACTTTTGTAATCAGACGTGTCATAGTATATTTATATGATATCTTAATATCTTAAAGGATAGATAATAGTGCATACGTACTGGTAGTTACTATGTGGCAAGATAGGCAAAAAAAAAAAACATTTTTTTTACTACTACTCTTTAAAATTGCTTTCATAGCGAGGCAATTGAAAAAAATTAATGATAACAAAATCGGGAGATACAGTTTGGTGTTACAGCTACATATCTATCATCTCCACCCAAAATTCAATCACACCGCTGGATAGATGAGGGATCAGAGAATTTACTACGCTAAGTAAGGACTATGGAACATCGCGTGCGGGGGAGGGGGAAGCACTGTCATAGTGTTGCAGCTACATATCTATCATCTCCACCCAAAATTCAATCACACCACTGGATAGATGAAGGATCAAAGAATTTGAGAATATTGCGCGTATGAATAATTGGACGGCTGTTTTGTAGAATAGACCCAATCGACATTTTGTTCTCTTTAAGTTAAAGTTATTTAAAGTTTAATAGAAATAAAAATATCTCGCAGTATCAAACTGCTTGGCCGTGTGGTTTCCGGCAGACTAGAATAGAATCACTCCGTCTCTTCCCGTGGATGTCGTACAAGGCGACTAAGGGAAATACATTATCAAACATCGATCAGACCTCCCCAACCCGTCTGGCCAGCGTGGAGAGTGTAGGCCAAATCCTCCTTCTGTCTGGGACGGATGAGAGAGGGTCGTGATCCTGTAGTGGAGACTAAAATGACCTGATGATGATGATCAAACTGCTAGAAACTCAATTTGGCATAGATTGTCGGCTGGATCTATTCTAACAGGGTCCAATTTATGTTTTACCGCTTGTGATTTTTAACCTACGCGCTAAGTAACAAAACGGCGTACATAATAATCACTCACCCTCATTCATAGCCATATCCATCAGCTGGAGATCCTCATCGTTCAGAATGGACTGGAGGAATCCGTCCTGATTGGTCGGTGGCGCCATCTCACTCGTGTTCTGAGAAATAAAATGTTCAATTTCAGTTTGGTCGACATATGTAAATCAAAAAGGTAGGAAAAGTGCAATTTTGTGAACTTTGGGGAAACTTGGGTATAAATGGATTTTTTTATTATCACTATGGGGGAAACTTGGATATAAATGGATTTTTTATTTAAATTCGATTACATTTTATTAAATTTTATTCTAAGAAAATCCTCGATTAGAATTTATAATCAAGATAGACTTCTGTCACATTGTTGTTTTAATTTAGGGTGTAAGTGGTTCATCAACATCTTTGAACCAAAGCCAACTTCACCTGCACGCGCTGCACCCTGCTGACTGACAAACGAAGCTCTGGCGATAAGAGAAGTAGGGAGCGTAATTGAAAGCTACCCGACTGGGAAATGTACCTCCACCTCGCAGAATACCGCAGCTAAATAACAATTCCCTTGAGGGTTGATGTGTTCCTGCGAGTGAGTGAGGTCACCAGAAAGGAAGGAGATTCTGCGTTGGCAGCGGGTGTGACGGCGCGCGAGCGATATTTCATATTGCGAGCATTAATATGGCTGCGGTGGCCGCTTCACACCAGGCGGGCCGTATGTTTGTCTTCCACCCGAAGTAGTATTAGTAAAAATAAAATAAAAAATTACAAGTAACCAAAAATCTGTTATTGAGGGTCATTAAACAGAATAATTTACTATTTGCCATCCGACTACTTGGTAAGATTTTTTATTAGTGACGTTAATGTGTGATCTAAGCTATATAAAATTGGTAAACCGGATCTTTTGTCAGTATCTACATAAGACTGTATAGTTTTCCTTTGCCATAAATTAGTGCCTTTTTTTTTAAGTAAGTTTAAGATTAATACTATATTAAAAACGAAAATAATAATAAAATACATAGAAAAAATATTAATATTTACCTATATTCATTGTCCCAATATATAAAATTTTCGGGGATTGTGGCCAAAAGGATGGCCGCATTTCCGCGCTGTATAGCGATGGAAATATTTTGGCCTAGATATTAGCCAGCTCTTTGGTTACCCGAAGTCAAGACCAGCTTCTTGCCAACCTCCTTGAATAATTCTCGTTTAGTGCCTAGATATTTTAACTATGACATTTTTTTTCGAAATAAATGCTTTCAGACAACCTTTGACCCATATATTATTTGTATTATTTAATTTCAATACAATATCATTTTCATTTTAAATAACACCACTTGTCCAGGTACATATCTAGTCATAGCAATAATACTAAGGTTATAAAACAGTGCCATCTATACATAACTTTTGTAATCACGTCGTTTGCTTTCGTTCTAAACAGTTACAAGTCCCAAAATACAGATGGCACCACTTACATGTTTACCTCACAGATATAGGATCGAGAAACTCTATTGTCTATGGTTTACCTGGTAATAAATGCCATCGTGTTGTTGCGGATGGTGAGCTGATTCCACCTTGTACGCGCCTTCCAAGGGTGCTGCGGCACCGGCTATAACAGATAATAAGTATAAAGAAATCTGCGCTGAAAACACACTATATTACGCTTTATTTGCTTGTGCGGGACAAAAGCGGAGTCAATGAATACGCATTCTTCGGAAGTTCGACGAGCTCGGTGGCGTAGCGGTCAATGACGCGGCTTCGACACCAACGCTCGTGGGTTCAATTCCCGCATAAGACAAACATTTGTGTGCATGAACATGTCTGTTTGTCTTAGTCTGGGTGTTTTCTATGTATAATAAATAAGTACCTATGTATTTACAAAAAAAAAATGTATTTACGTATGGATATCAGTTGCCTAGTACCCATAACACAAGCTTCGCTTACTTTGGGGCTAGATGGCGCTGTGTAATTTGTTAAAAAAGTTTTTCTTTTAATTTTTTGGCCGTGAAACGTCTTTAAAGTCACTTCAATACATATTGCTCATTCATACCAATGAATAAGCGACTCTATTCCATTTGAAATAGAGTCGCTTATTCATTGGTATGAATAAACATTCTATTCATCGCAAATGAATCGCAATAAGAGATGGTGGTAAGGGGGCTGCCCCCCTAGCCAAGTGTAATTCGTAGCGTAACGAACGTTAGATAGATCACGTGACATTTGTCAATTCTCATACTAAAATGTTCGATTTTGACAAATGTCACGTGATCTATCTAACGTTCGTTACGCTACGAATTACAGTTGGCTAGGGGGGCTGGTCAGAAACCTGGACTGTAACGAATTGGTCTATATCGTCTTACCTTGATAATTACAAACTATAAGTCATAGAAACATGAAACGCATGTCATTATTTAGCGTATACAGTCAGCTCGCTGCTAAGACCTTAAGTTTGCATTTTTTCTTTCAATCTTTAACACTAAATGCGACGCAGATAAATACATAATAAATAAATAAATATTGTCAGACAAATTACACAGCGCCATCTAGCCCCAAAGTAAGCGAGGCTTGTGTTATGGGTAGACAACTGATAAACATACGTAAATACATTTTTTTTTTGTAAAAACATACTTATGATACATAGATAGACGTTTCACGTTAACTAACGGCCGTGTGCACCTACACAGCCCCATACGATTGTTTTTTAGGGTTCCGTACCCAAAGGGTAAAAAGGAACCCTATTACTAAGGCTCCGCTGTCCGTCCGTTCGTCCGTCCGTCCGTCCGTCTGTCACCAGGCTGTATCTCATGAACCGTGATAGTTAGACAGTTGAAATTTTCACGGATGATGTATTTCTGTTGCCGCTATAACAACAAATACTAAAAAAAAAAAAATTTTAGGGGCTCTCATACAACAAACGTGATTTTTGCTCGTTATTGCTCTCAACTGATAACGGCAATAGGTAGACGTTTGAAATATTCACATAATATTTCTTTATATATTCACTTTAAAAATAAATAATTAAATATAAATAAAACAAATACACTTCTGGACACATCTATTGGCCCACCTTAGAGTTTAGGTTTCGATGGCCCCTACCGAAATATGATTGCTAGATTGAACAAAAACTATTGATGCAGTTTTAAACCTGATACATTTTACCATCTTTTTCGATCATATTGTTTTAAATTTGAATTCAGAATACCACACGACATGGAGCTACGCCTAACAAGTCGGGTATGCGCCTTGATTAAGGCAGTTGATTTTTGAATAAAAAACATTTTTTATCAAATAAAAGTTTAATTTAATAACGCGTGTTGCCTCCATGGGCATCTACCACAGCTCTCATACGATTAGGCATAGAGTTTATCAACCGCTCTATGAAATTTTGAGGGATCCTCCCCCATTCCTCTTCTATGGCAGTTTTCAACTCCTGCATCGTCTGGGCAACTGGCTGACGAGCCCTAACACGTCTTTTTAGCTCGTCCCACATGTGCTCAATGGGGTTCATGCCTGGGCTTCTTGCTGGTCAGTCCATAACTGTGATGTTCACATCCCGAAGATATTCCCTGACGATGCCGGCAATATGGGCTCTTGCATTATCATGCATAAAAAGGAAATTTGGGCCCACATAGTCCGCGTATGTACCTTTCAGCATTTAATGTTGGCAGCCGTGGTCCCGTAACAACCTTAAGTTGAGTTTTGCCGCTCGCGGATATACCGCCCCAGACAGTCCATGAGCCACCGCCATAAGCAACCCTCTCTTCAAAGCAGCATTGTGCGAAACGCTCTCCCTTACGTCGGTAGACCTTCTTCCTTCCATCATTGCCATGTAACACAATTTTAGACTCATCAGAAAAGAGTACACGGCTCCAATGCTGCTGAGTCCAATTTAATTGAGTGCGTGCGAAATGAAGGCGCGCTGTTCGGTGGGCTCGCGTTAGTTTGGGGCCATTAGCTGGCTTGTGTGGTACCATATCGCGTTCTTTTAACCTTCTCCGAACAGTTCGAGCGCTCACAGATACTCCGTGGAAGTCATGAAGTTGGTTTTGTATCTCAATGGAGGTAAGGTGACGATTTCTCAAGCTGGTCGTCACGATGAATCGATCCTGCCTTTCAGTTGTGACCCGAAATCGTGGCCTTCCTTGGCGACGAACAAAGCCGCCAGTCTCTAGGTACCTCCGATAAACATTTTGGACCACAGATCGACTTAAATTAAGTTGAGCACTCACATTTCTTTGGCTGTGTCCGGCCTGGATAAGTGCCACAGCTTGGGCGGCGACTTCAGGCGAAGTATCCATAGATTATTGATAGAACCTCACTTTAATGTTAAGAATAAGTAATATTTGTTGCAAAACCAAAGAGAAAAATCACACTTTCAAGAATTAAATCCAAGTAAACCAATAAAATCAAGTTTTCTTAGTATTCGATTGTTGGATATCAACGAACAGGCTCCAAATTGTCTTTTGTTTCTTTAAATTCTGTGTTCGAAATTCAAAAAAAGACTATTGAATGAAATTATGAATGTGCCAGGTTCAAAACTGCATAAAACTTTTTGCTCGACCTAATATAAAATTTTAGCTAGGACCAAACGAAACTGAAAATGCAAGGTGGGCCAATAGATGTGTCCAGAAGTGTATTTAAGGGGGCTCCCATACAACAAATGTGTTTTTTTTTTTGCCGTTTTTATAGATAATGGTACGGAACCCTTAGTGCGCGAGTCCGACTCGCACTTGGTCGGTTTTTATTTATTATTTATAAAAGGAATCGTTTTATTAACCGACTCCAAAAAAAAAGAGGAGGTTCTCAATTCGGCTGCATTCTTTTTTTCATGTTTGTTATTCCATAACTCAGCCATTTATAAACCGATTTGAAAATGAAACTTTTTATATAGCGAGGTCGGATATGAATAATATGTTCTTAAATTCGTATTGTGTCACTGAATAAGTTATGTCTTAAAGAAAATCTTATGGTCAAAACTTACCATAAGCATCAGGATGTTTTTCAGGAACAGGAGGGAGAGGTGTGTGGTAGTTGGGCGCGTATCCAGCAGCCGCACCGTGACCACTGAAAAAAAAGTTTACAATTATTTATTACTAGTGGGTAAGAGCACCAGAAAGAACGAAAGGAAGGAGTATAGGCTACGAGTAGCAACGGATCGTCGACGTCGTGTTGCTGATCTACATGGACGGTGCATTCCATCAAGTGACCCACATGCTCGTTTGCCTACCTCTTATATAACAACTTCACCTGCACGCGGTGCACCCTGCTGACTGACAAACGAAGCTCTGGCGAAAAGAGTGGTAGAGAGCGTAATTGTAAGCTGCCCGACTGAATAAGTACCACCACCTCACAGAATACCGCAGCCAAAGAACAAATATACGGTCAAACAAACATTACTTACCTAATGTTGTGGGTATGGTGCGGATGGTGAGGGTGGTGTTGATGGTAATGCTGGTACTGATCTGGTGGTGGCGGGATGGTCAGCAGCGAGGCGAGGTCCTGCCACCGCTGCTCCACGGACATAGATCGCATCAGAGACTGGAACAGAATAAAATAACGTTACAAAATTTATTTATACAAAATAATATGACGAGCTCGGTGGCGTAGCGGTCAATGACGCGGCTTCGACACCAACGCTCGTGGGTTCGATTCCCACATAGGACAAACATTTGTGTGCATGAACATGTCTGTTTGACTTAGTCTGGGTGTTTTCTATGTATCATAAGTATGTATTTACAAAAAAAAATGTATTTACGTATGTTTATCAGTTGTCTAGTACCCATAACACAAGCTTTGCTTACTTTGAGGCTAGATGGCGCTGTGTAATTTGTCTGACAATATTTATTTATTTATTTATTATGTGGAATAAAAAATTGTAGAAGTCTCCTAAGATATTTTATATCACGAACAGTGAAACTGTGGAATCAATTTCCCTCAGCGGTATTTCCGAACAACTACGACATGGGAGCCTTCAAGAACAGAGTCTTTATTTCCCTTAAAAGGCTGGCAACGGATCGGCGACCCCTTGGTGTTGCTGATCTCCATGAGCGGTGATGATTGTTTTCCACCAGGTGGCCCACATGCTCGTTTGCCCCCCCCTCATATAAAAAAATTGGGTGTGGCGGTGTCATGGATACGGCAGTGTGTCTCAAAATGGCAGCGCTTCCCCCTCCCTCGTCGTTGTGCGTGTCAGTCTAATCGAACAAGCAAGTTAAGCAACGTCGATCGTAGCCTGTCCATGGATGGGTTTATTTATCTCGAGCTCCTCCGTACTTCGGAAGGTACGTTAAGCCGTCGGTCCTGGCAGTTGTCATTACCGATGACAGTCGTTAAGCCAAGTCAGTGGCCTTTAGGCGCCATGAAAACAACTGGCTTCCGACAACCCGCAGTTGAGCAGCGTAGTGGAGTATGCTCTAAACCTCTTCAACTGAGGGGAGACCCATATAAGTGGGATAAATAAGAGTTGACCACGAACATAAAGTTTAAATTAGTATAGTACATTATAATTAGAGCTGCCATTTCTCAAAGAGAGCAGACCCGGATATTATTGAAACATCTCTATTTTTTGTTATAATAAAATAAAACATATTTTTAGGTAGGTAGGTATAATTTATTAAAATCGAATAATTAGGCGTATTACCTACATCTAATAAATCAACTCGAAACTCTGCTATTGCTAGGGCCACCTTGATTTGATTTAATAAAATTATATTTTTTACTGGTAAGAGTTTGTTGCAGCATCTTTGCTTTGATTTGATATACAGTTGACTTTCGCGCGCCGCCCGGACATATCGATGTAAAACCCGTAGCCCGGATATGCATTATTCAAACCCGTATACTCCGGGTCAAACCCGGAGGGTTGGCAGCTCTACTTATAATATGTATCTATAGACTTATGATTATTATTAATTGTAAACATGTAGGTCTGTAATAAATCATTATTTCTATTATGTATTACAAATCAAAACAATTTCAAAGTAAATCAATGTAAAAACATTTAGACGTTTTAAAATTCAGTACTGTTTAATGACTTATTTAAATTGTATGAATATGAATAATATACTTATAATTTACTTTTACAAATCAAATATTTTCTATCGGAGGGCCCGACAATCTTACACGTAGTGATTATATATTCTGTGCTTAAACCACAGACTAAACCTATACCATATGGTGCTATTTGGCGCGAAATCGTAAATATGGCGCGTTTCCCTTACAAATATTGAATTAACTAACAAAATATGTAGTTTTAACGGTGAAGTGCGGTCGAAATTTCGTTTTTTACGATTTTCACACGTGTGTCGACAATTATCTGCGATATTTCGCTGCTACCATCAAAATTATTGGACAAATAATTTGTGACCATAGACAAGATAGTTGCATTTTATAATCATGACAGACAGAATCGATAGTGTACGAAACTTTTACTCGATCGATGCATCGATTTCGAATTTACATTCGAGTGACTAAGCTTTTTTTACGGACATATTTTTTGTGCGTTTTACTCGAGTCAAATCAAGCTCTATTTTATTTTTATTTATTTAATTTTCAATTCAATGGCTGACGTATTCATAATTCTATATTTAACTAGCGACCCGCCTCCGGCTTCGCACGGGTAGATCTCTATTGCTTACGTACACGCCAGTAATGTTCTTAGTCGGCATGACATTTTTCGTCATTTTCAACAATCATTGTCATTCACCAATTTACACAAAATCTTAATTATATATAGTTATACTAAAACCTTCCATGTACATATATAAATAAATATTCCTAGCCAAATTACAGATTGCCATCTAGTTCCAAACTAAGCAAAGCTTCTACTATGGGTAGTTGGGTTCTAGGTACTAGCACAGTATAAGTAATAGTCTAGATAACTAGATACTAAACTTAAATACATTTTTTGTATGTACATAATATCCTCCCATCCATCCATCCAACCCGTTTGGCCAGCGTGGGGAGTGTAGGCCAAATCCTCCTTTGTATGGGACGGACGAGAGAGGGTCTTGCTCCTGTAGTGGAGACTAAAATGACCTGATGATGATGATGTACATAATAATATATAGAAAACATCCAAATTAAGACAAACAGACATGTTCATGCACACAAGTATTCTGCGGGGTTCTTGTGCGGGGATCGAACCCCGCGACCTCGGAGTCAAAGTGGCCATTGCGACCACCGAGCTCGTCAATCCGTCCATTAGCGAACACCATAGGTATGAAAATCTTTACAACTTAATGTATAGAGGTGATTTATAGCTACTATTGATCCCTTTATATCTCAAAAACTATCACAGGTTTACATCCCGATATACAATCTGGCAGCCCTGGCCGATGAGCGATCACGTTCTTATATTTATGTACTCTACATTTATGTATGTATATACAGGCTGATGATGATGATGAAAAAAATATGGGACCAATCTGAAAGTATACTCTTTCAAATAAAAAAAGTTTTTTTTCAAATCGGTTTACAAATCACGGAGTTATTAAGTAACAAACATTAAAAAAAATACAGCCGAATTGAGACCTCCTCCTTTTTTGAAGTCAGTTAAAAACTAGACATTTGTGAGCAGTTATTAAGAATTGGTAGTATATCCTGTCAGTGCTAATATATAGGGCATGGAGACAACAACTCTCACAAAGAAGTCAGCCGAAAAGATCAGCATTGCACAAAGGGCGATGGACAGAGCGATGCTCGAAATAATACTTCTGCAAAGAAAGTGAAATAATTGGAATAGGCGATCTACTAAGACCACAGATGCGGTGACTACCATAGATAGCCGAAAGTGAAGGTGGGCGGGACACATAGCTTGTGTGAGCAAATAGCGATGGACTAGGAGGTGGAAACCTAGGGAAACCACGGCAAACAGAGGATGGCCAGCCCGAAAGATGAGCGAAGGACATCCGACAATACGAGAGTCGAAACTGGATGGTTATGGCACGTGACAGGGACCCTACCGCCGAAGCTGAAGCTGATTACCATTGAATATTTTGATTCAATAAAAACGTTTTTTTTTTTTTAAATAAAAACCGACTTCAGTTGGCGAGCGCAGCTTATTCGTAACAATACCCCGGGAGATACTTCTGTCCGTCTTCCGGGAGAAAAATTATTGCGTCACACAAGATTCCTTTGTACGACATCCAGCGCAGAGCAATAGAGTGGCGCAAGTCTATTCTGCCGGCAACAGGGCAAATTTAAGGGGTTCCCCTCGATTTTTCTGGGATCCCATCATCAGACCCTGACTTGTTGAATATGGGACAACCTCGCAATCATACCCTTTCAAATAAAAAAATAGAATTTGACCATGCGTGCTTATAAAATTTTAGGGTTTCCTTTGATTTCCCAGGGATCCCATCATCAGATCCTGACTTGGTGAATATGGGACCACCTTGCAATCATACCCTTTCAAATAAAAAAAGAATTTTGAAAATAGGTTCACAATTCGCGAAGATATCGAATAACATACATACAAAAAAAAACAGTCGAATTGAGAACCTCCTCCTTTTTTGAAGTCGGTTAAAAAATAGGTCTTACGTTTTAGTTACTGACAAAATATCTTCACTGCCCGGTAGAGCTCCAGTGTTTCTGCCAGAGAAGCTAAACATAGGTACCATAAATCAGAGCTGATTGGTATTCACAATCAAAAAACCCAATTTTGAAACCCAAAAGCGGAAAGGAACCAGACAAAATAAACATCTTACTGATGTGTGAATGAAAGTTTATGGCTATATTTTTATAGCGACACTTTGTCATGTTAAGTTTGCGAAATTTTGGATTTGATCTCATAAAAACTCTAATTTATTTTTATTTCTTTTATGTTACTAACCGGGCATAAACACTTTTTTTGTTGACTGCGCATGGGATTGGAGCATTATTAGTTCCTAGCAATCCTTTATGGTGATTAGTGAGCACTGTTTTGATAATGACAAAAATACTCTTGAACTGAGATCTGATTGCCACAACTAAAAAAGAAGAAGCCAACAAAAAGAGTAGAAACGCCACAAAGACAAAATCTATTAGTAATTTATAACATTACACATACTCTTTTCTTGCCTTCTATATGATCGCTCCGTTTTTATTTCAGAACTCATAGCAATCCGTGTACCTTTTCCAACTTCTATTAATTGTTTATTATATTCAAATGCAATATTTATAGAACGTAATAATATCAAGCTTTGAATGATATTTGAATGATTAGAAATTAGTAGTAACATGTATTGAAACCAATCCTGGACGTTATAAATTATCGTTCGAATACCATTTAATGTTTTTAATATATATAATTTCGTAATTGTATTGTTTCCCTAGCTTTATTATTGGCTAATCAATGTATAGCCATTAAAAAAAAAAAAGTAACATTATCTTTTTCCATACAAAATAGATCAGGGTTACCATGCGAAAACTGTATACATAAAGAAAGTGGCGCCCATATGTTATTTTTTCAATGTTTTTGGCCGCAATGTAAGCGAAATAGCAAATTTTCTAAAGCCGTTGGTTCGTTAGATAAATACTCATTGACATCCAGATCATAAGACTTTTCCATGACTACACATTTTGTAAGCACTTTGAATTTTAATACGTCGCGTTTAT
This sequence comes from Hypsopygia costalis, assembly GCA_937001555.2. NCBI lineage: Eukaryota > Metazoa > Arthropoda > Insecta > Lepidoptera > Pyralidae > Hypsopygia > Hypsopygia costalis. The sequence continues at coordinate 8,036,398 of OW443355.2, forward strand.
TTAAGAAATCGCTCTCAAAAACTAAATGACAAGCAGCTTATGCAAAGATCATCGTGAAATGTGGAGTCATTTAACTTGTAGACATTATGCGATTAATAGTTGACCAAAGTTTGGGGTGTAAGAGGTTGATCAACATCTTTAAACCAAAGCCTACTACACCTAACCTAACTACACCTGCACGCGGTTCATCCTGCTGACTGACAAACAAAGCTCTAGCGAAAAGAGAGGTAGGGAGCGTAATTGTAAGCGACCCGACTGGGGAATATACCTCCACCTCACAGAATACCGCAGCCAAATAACAATTCCCTTGAGGGTTGTTGTGCTCCTGCGAGTGAGTGAGGTCACAAGAAAGGAAGGAGATGCTGCGTTGGCAGTGATGGTGGCGGCGCGCGTGCGATTTTTCATGTTGCGAGCGTTAAATATGGCTACGGTAACCGCTTTACATCAGGCGGGCCGTATGCTTGTCTGCCACCCGACGTGGTATAAACTGGTTTCATTTGTTGGTATGGTTGAGTGGTTGGTATGATTGACTGGAAGAGATCCCCTGATGAGATAAGTCCACCATTGTACAACATATTTTTTGCATATACCTTTTTGTTATTGCTGTATTACAATAAAGTTTTTACGAACAAACAAACAAACGTACATAAATGTAAACATAGTATAAGAACGACTAGTAGACCGATGCTCTTGATGAAATTAATAAAAATTTCATTGATTTCATCTGAACTGAAAATTATTTCGGCTTCTATCTCTCTTCCACACCATCGGCCGATGTTTTCACCCGGTCATCACTTAGAATTATCGTCCGTAAACCGACTTTACAGATCACCTATTTTTTCTAGTATTGTATTCTTAATTATAATTTGTGAAATACCTACTTTGTTTATAATTAATACGATACGTAGTGTTTCAGTGCAAAGTTTGAAATTTAAAGTGGATTTTCATATCAGTCATATTTCATCGGATTTATAGGTCATTTACAAAAGACCAGCGGCTTTAAATTACAACAAAAAAATAGTAATAATCAGCCCCCTTACCACCATCTCTTATTGCGATTCAATAATTGAATATAATGCTTATTCATACCAATGAATAAGCGACTCTATTTCAAATGGAATAGATTGCTTATTCATTGGTATGAATAAGCAATCTATTCAATTATTGAATCGCAATAAGAGATGGTGGTAAGGGGGCAGGGTATTGTTAAAAACCACAATTACATTTTCACGTGAATATGTCTTTAAAATTGCTTCCATAGGGAGGCAATTCAATAAAACGAATGATAACAAAATCGGGTGATACAGTTTGGTAGCGCTGCCATTTTGAGATAATTTTAGTGCATAAAACGTATTCACGTACATACTACGCACGGCCATGACACATCCATACCCCATTTTATTTTTATTCTGACCTTTATTTAATATACATAGTATATTCAACAGCTCAATTATAAGAACCATTTGGGGGAAATTGATTACTTATAATTTTTGTTTTGTTGTTTCTTTTCTTCCTTTTTTTCTATTTCTTTGTAAATATTTTATTTGTAAATATTAAGCTTACTACATATATAGATCATAGCATATTTTGTAAAAAAAAATATAATATTCTACGGCATTATAAGAACCATATCAGAATATACAACATATCAACACTGATGCACAGTTTAACATTTTTCGAAATCCGCTTTTTCTCCAAATATACATAAAACATAGTAACTTAAATACGGTGTTTGCTATAAAACTGCTGAAATGGAGATAGTGCAGTTTACGCAGAGGGTCGTTAATGTTGTTATGTCACCTGTGGTTTCACTTAAAATCTTCTTATATAATGTTAGATATTTAAAATCCGTGGTGCGCGGCGGTTAAGCTTCACTTGACTAGCTATCTGTTTAGGTCTTTAATACCTTATTTGCCATATCGCTGTCTCTCACATTGCCAATAGTGGTTGTTAAAATCCAAAAACTTCCTAACTTCTACTAATTTCTTCTGATTAAATTCATTGTGAGTTCCTCCATGGCAGCCGTAGCTTTACCCCTTCAGACCGCAATGGACTTCACTGTTCCTTCTTTCTATTGGTTGCAAGTATAAATCATAGCTACACAAGAAACAGTGGTGGAAACGCGTGGTGGCCTTTTCACTTCTTATGTAACAGTGGCAACAACCTAAGTAACAAAGAATAGATAAGCTCTAGTTAAGGTTAAGGCCGCTTTATAACTCACAATGAATTTCTTAGACGGTTTAGATTTAAGTCCCCTTGACAATGACCAAGAAATAATAATATGGCTAATAAGGCATACAATAGCTTAAAAAAGATCAAGTACTACGGTTTATTGCAACAAACCGTTATTACATCTTTCATTCAAATTGGAAACTTATAACCGTTAGTTGTTACTTAAGTCATTAATGCCAACTAAATAGATTTCAAAATCGCTTGAATGTGGGTTGATTCAGCAACTGATACTTGAACTGTCGCATATTGTGCGGTATCTGAGAGATTTTCTTCTGCAAAATCTTAATTTGTTTATTGAAGTCACTGCCAAATTTCTCAAGAGACTTTTTTTACAGAGACGACAATGCACGAGTCATGACTCTGATGTTGCAAACCCCATAAACTGGAGCGACTGTTTACCACTAGTCAGGTCGTATGCTAAAATTGTGGAATCACCTTCCGTCAGCGGTATTTCCGAACAATTACGACATGGGAGCCTTCAAGAATAGAGTCTATAATTCCCTTAAAAGGTTAGCAACGGATCAGCGACCCCTTGGTGTTGCTGGTCTCCGTGGGCGGTGTTGCTTGTTTTCCACCAGGTGACCCACATGCTCGTTTGCCCCCCTCTCATATAAAAAGAATTTTTTTTATAATATTAATGTAGATCAATATTACTTATATAACAAATCACAATTAAAATGGGCCCAAAAATACATCCCTATGGAACGCCATAGCAATTAAATCCATCACAGCCATGTTTTCTCAGTTTAAATACGTCAGATTGTTGTCAAATGGTTTTATAAAGTGTCCTACGACCTTGTCTCGATCTCAAGGTGTCACAAAATTACACACAGCGTCTGTATACGATGTATATGGTGTAATTTGCCGCACGCGAGTCCGTAATGTCTCTAATTGTCAACACGTGGTTAATGATAGTCTATAGTGCTTCGAATGCCGATAAATTACATCTTAACGATGTTTTGGCCTTTACTTGATGGTTTATCCCGAAGATTTTTCAGCAGAGATGTTCTTTCATGGAACAAACTTATAGATACTAGTTGGGAACATTTTTGATATATATACATATTCTTTATTGTATAACTAATACAAAATTAAAATAAATAAAACTGAATATATGACAAAATAGATCTACTTCTAGGTACCACATTGATAAATAAATACATAGACATACATATATTAACATATCTACATATACTACATCTATAAATACTTATATACCTACATAGACATGCATAAAATTATTATATTACTCTATGTGACTCAAATAGTGCTCATTTAGTTTTACGTATTTATACAAAAAAATGTATTTAAGTATAACATCATTTATTTAGTACCCATAGCTTTGCTTTAGTTTGGGACTAGATGGCCGTGTGTAATTTGTCCAGGAATATTCATTTATTTATTTATTATTATTTAGTCTTTTTATTTAAGTTTTTGCATTCGTGCAATCTCTAAATTTGTTGGTAGTTTGTTCCAAAATTGCGCTCCGCGAACAGTGAAACATTTTTATAAGAAATTATATAGTGCATTATGCACTAGGTTATAATTCATTTCTTTTTCAATTTTGTCACTATTTATATCCTAGTATATTTTTAATACTGAATCGTAAAATATTAGCACGTGAAGCATGTATGTAGTAATTAATATTAAGTGATCTATAAGTTATGATCTTGTTCACTTATCCATTTTAGCTACAATATTTCGATATTGTAGCTAAAATGGATAAGTGCCCCAAAACTGACTTGCAAGCCAACAAGAACATTAGTATGATCTTGTTAGCTGTTAGTACAAATTCAAAATAGGTACTTGTAAAAATAGCGAAATTTATAATCTCAGCTTCAAGAGGGAAAGGCTACGCGTGAGTGTAACTTCAAGCACTCATAAATGCGAAAGACTACACTCAAAATAACCGTTTCCATAGAGAAATAAGGCATGGAGAAATCCAACTTTGTTAGCACTACACTTATAAATCCACGCATAACATAGTCAACAATTGTCTATGCTTCGTATTTGTCTATGGTATTTGTCTATGCTATGTTTAGTTACTGGCACGCGAGCGGAATGAGAGCGTTCGCAGCACAGAACGTGTGTTCCGAAGATTTCGAATTTTAAAAAACAAATATTGTGTTTGCCTATGGTTTAAATATTGAAGGTAGCTACCTGTTTTCTTTATTATCTTAAGCCAATATTACACTATTCGACAAAATTGATCGACTTTTGCCAGAAGGCGCAGAAATGTATGGGGTGTTTATGGAGTGTAAGTAGTTCATCAACATTTTTGAACCAAAGCCAACTTCACCTGCACGCGGTGCACCCTGCTGACAGACAAACGATGCTCTGGCGAAAAGAGAGGTAGGGAGTGTAATTGTAAGCTACCCGACTGGGGAATGTACCTCCACCTCATAGAATACCGCAGCCAAATAACAATTCCCTGCGAGTGAGTGAGGTCACCAGAAAGGAGATGCTGCGTTGGCAGCGGGAGTGGCGGCGCGCGAGCGATATTTTATGTTGCGAGCGTTAATATGGCTACGGTAACGGCTTCACATCAGGCGGGCCGTATGCTTGTCTGCCAACCGTCGTAGTATAAAAAAAAAATGTAGCGAGGAGAAAATTACCCTTTTTAAGGCCTATTGCCAAATCTTGTATACGTGCAATCTTTAGGTTGCACTGGACAACAAAGGTGGAAGATTTTATGGAATACGTGCGCGGGAAGACAAAGTACACCCTTAGGGTTGAGCGGTTTGAGTCTCACCAAAAGGTGAATTTTAATTCATTTGTAGTGAGAGTTCCAACCCACCATCTATCAACCTTTTTAAGGAGGAATTTTGGCCGGAGGGTAGTCCGTAGTATTTCGGAAGTTCCGAGGTCGGTTGTCGAATGCAACGCGATACGCGTCGTCGACTGAACGTGCTGTAGTCTAAATTTGTATAGTACTAGCTGTTGGTTTGCCATAAAAAATAGATAACAACCTATTCTCAGACCTACTGAATATACATATAAAATTTCATAAAAATTGGTTAAGCCGTTTCATAGGAGTATAGTAACTAACACTGTGAGATGAGAATTTTATATATTAGATTATATGTATGATAGTTTTAATCTATGGACTTATGTTTGTTATTAATATATTAATTATTATTTATTATACGAAAACTTCTTTCAACGCTCTTCGAGCTATAATTCTTTTAGGGTGATGTTGGGGCTTCCTAGCTATTGTAGCGCATCGACTATGTTCGATATAGAGCATACAAATGATTTCTATGCGGTGTTAAGCGGAAGGATCGCGTCTCTGGTGTGCAGGGTTCGAGGGAGTACCAATAGCATCCTGGAAGTTGTTATGGTCCGTGAGCCAGCAACAGATTTTCCTGACCGATTTCCTCTCAAGCGATAACTCGGGAAATACTTCAGAGAGTTGTATGCCGCATGGTAAACGTCAGCTGAAAATTTGACAGATGATAGATTATACTTAAATTTATTTAACAAATTTTCAGTCGGGAGGAAATGCTTGAAAACAATTATTTTTTAAACATAAAATTTATAAATTCAATTATTATAATTCAACAAATAATGGGAATAAATTGGATGTGATAAAAATTGTTTTTTTTATATATATGAGCGGATAGCAAACGAACATGTTTGGTCACCTGATGAAAGCAATCACCGCCGCCCATGGAGATCAGCCACACCACGGGATTGCCTATCCGTTGCCAGCCTATACTCCTTCCTTTCTTTCTGGTGACCTCACTCACTCGCAGGAACACAACCACCCTCAAGGGAATTGTTATTTGACTGCGGTATTCTGTGAGGTGGAAGTACTTCCTCAGTGGAGCAGCTTACAAAATACGCTATGCCCTACCTCTCTTGAGTATAATTAAAATAGGTTGCGGCTATGTCATGGATACAGCTGTGTGTTGTACGCGAATATGTTATATGCACTAAAATTATCTCAAAATGGCAGTTCCCATTCCCCGCACGCGATGTTCCATACTCCTTACATAGCGTAATAAATTCTCTGATCCTTCATCTATCCAGTGGCGTGATTGAATTTTGGATGGAGATGATAGATTTGTAGCTGCAACACCAAACTGTATCCACGATTTTGTTATCATTCGTTTTTTTAATTGCCTCCCTGTGGACGCAATTTTAAAGGCGTACTCATGTAACATCTCTATTTGAATACGTTTTTTTTTTAATCGGTTTAAAATGACAAAATACTGGATTTAGTACTAATTCAACGTACCAAATGTCAATTAAATTAACAAAGAGATAAAAATTACAATGCGATGCCAAAAATTACTGATTACATATAATACGCAAATAATTACTTCTAAATGACAGTTTTGTACCAAGGTCACAGGTTCGGTTCTCGACAACATGCAATTTGGCCTGCGACGGAACAGTCAATTTGTGTGAAAAAAAAATAATTTGTTTGTTTTTTTTATCTCTCTTCTGACGACGTTTTGAGAACCTTTGATTGGACAATGTTGGGTTTTCCTTAATATATGTGGTTAGATGTCGACGACCTCGATGGTTGAGCGGTTAGGAATGGATGCGACGCGAGAAGGCATAGGTTCAACTTCCACAACGACAAATCAATTATAAATAAATAAATATTGTCAGACAAATTACACAGCGCCATCTAGCCCCAAAGTAAGCGAAGCTTATGTTATGGGTAGACAACTGATAAATATACGTAATTACATTTGTTTTTGTAAATACATACTTATGATACATAGAAAACACCCAGACTAAGACAAACAGACATGTTCATGCACACAAATGTTTGTCCTATGTGGGAATCGAACCCACGAGCGTTGGTGTCGAAGCCGCGTCATTGACCGCTACGCCACCGAGCTCGTCAAATCAATGATGTAGTGTTGCCGATGGATTAGTGAGTAATACTCGTAGATGAGGAGCTCGTTGCGCATGCCAGTCATATCGAACACACAAGTTAAGCAACGTTGGCCGTAGCCTGTCCATGGATGGGTTTACTTATCTCAAGCTCCTCCGTGCTTCGGAGAGCACGTTAAGCCGTCGGTCCCGGCTGTTGTCGTTTAGATGACAGTCGTTAAGCCAAGTCAGTGGCCTAAACCAAGTTGGGTGGCTTGAAAGCACTGGCCTCCGCCAATATGTTCTAGCCAGTATGCTCTAAACCCTTTCAATCGAGGAGAGACCCGTAGGTATCCCATTGATGATGGGAGGAGGAGGATGGAAGGGCAATTATTGCAATTCGGTTAAATTACAATAATCGGATTTATTGGTTAAAAAATATTAAACCACAGGATACCGCAGACAAATAACAATGTCCCGTCGAGTGCTCTTCCAACTGAGCTACCAAGGTTTGTGATGGCGGCGAATTTTTGCAATTTATATATATATATATTTTTATACTACGTTGGGTGGCAGACAAGCATACGGCCCGCCTGATGTGAAGCGGTTACCGTAGCCCTAGTTACGTTCGCAACATCCACCCCCGCTGCCATCGCAGCATCTCCTACGCTTCTGGTGACCTCACTCACTCGCAAGAACACAACAACCCTCAAGGGAATTGTTATTTGGCTGCGGTATTCTGTGAGGTGGAGGTACATTCCCCAGTCGGGTAGCTTACAATTACGCTCCCTACCTCTCTTTTCGCCAGAGCTTCGTTTCTCAGTCAGCATGGTGCACCGCTTGCAAGTGAAGTTGGCTTTGGCTCAAAGATTAAAATCACTTACACCCCACAACAGTTTGTAATTTGTCCAGGAATCAAAACTTTACAGCTATTTCCCGTAGTGAAGTTATCAAAAAATAATGTCGAATATGACCGTAAAACCACAGTTAATGTAACTACTATTTCTAAGAGCTTTTTTAATTCTAAGTTTTAATGTAACATACTAAAACTTGATATGTTAGAAAAGTGCGAACTGCGAATGGCTTTATTGCCATCATGCATTTTTTATTACATCTAGAATGACTGTGAATAAAAGAAAGAAACTTACCACTGCCAAATCTTTTATGGTAAAAGATCTTGCGGGTGGTAAACAAATGGCTACTTGGCAAAGTTCTAAATAAAATTTATAAAAAATAGACGAGCTCGGTGGTCGAATGGTTAGCAATGGCCACTTTGACTCCGAGGTCGCGGGTTCGATTCCCGCACAAGACAAACATTTGTGTGCATGAACATGTCTGTTTGTCTTGGTCTGGCTGTTTTCTATGTATTACTAGCGGCCCGACCACGCTTCGCTGTGGCTCAATCTTTTCGTTTCCATCCATTTCCTTAGAGATGGCGCTGTATGTGAAAAAAGATTTTCCCGCTTTTCTTTTCAAATTTTTCCAGAATTTTCTTTGCTATAAACCTCACGGAGCCCGAGACCTTTCCAACGAATGCAAAACCGTGGAAATCGGTTCGTGCGTTCTGGAGTTATAGCGTCAGGAAGGAAAACCCGACTTATTTTTATATAGTAGATAAGTATGTATTTACAAAAAAAAATGTATTTAAGTACATTTATCAGTTGTCTAGTACCCATAACACAAGCTTTGCGCTTAATGATATAAATACAATTATTATAATTCAATAAATAATGAGAATAAATTTGATGCGATAAAAATTATATATGAGAGGGTGGCAAACGAGCATGTGGGTCACCTGATGTAAAGCAATCACCACCGCCCATGGAGACAAGATAACCAACACCAAGGGGTCGCCGAACCATTGCCAGCCTCCTTCCTTACTTTCTTTCCGGTGACCTCACTGACTGACACATTAATAACAATAGAAATTAAGGATACTTTTTTTACTAACGCGTATGGACTACGCTCAAAAAATTTTCAAAATTCAAAATTCAAAATATCTTTACTCCTTGGACTTTATAAAGCACTTAGAAACGTCATACAGTGATGCTCTGAAATATTCATTACTAGCTGTGCCCGCGATTTCACCCGCGTGAAATTAGGTTTATTACACAGTTTTAAAATCGCGCGTCCACCGAAAACAGTTTTAGCCGACTTTTAAAAAATGAGGAGGTTCTCTATTCAACTGTATACATATACTTTGTGAAAACTTCTTTAGCGGCGTTGTGCACTTTTTGGTATGGGTAAAAAATGTTAAACTCGCGTCAGGACACGTGACCTGATCGAAAATTCGTAAGACGGAGAGAGAGTAGACCGCCGGCGCGGCGTAGGAGAGGGAGTAATATCCCCCTCTCTTTCTACTGCGCGGCTAAAATGGTCGCCCAGTGGTGGAAATTCGTATAGTATAATATTATATGGTCGCAATTATATTTTTATGACGGAACAGTTTTAGTCTACTCAAGAGAATAAATAAATAAATATTGCAAGACAAATTAGACACTGCCATCTAGTCCCAAACTAAGCAAAGCTTATAATAGTATAAGCTTTGCTCATACACCCAGTCAGTATCTGTTATCTAATACCCATAGGGGTACTAGATAACTGATAGTATACTTCATATCTTTTATAAATATATAGGTACATACAATACACCCAGTACAAGACAAACAGACATTTCATGCACTCAAATATTTGTCATGTGCGGGGTTCGAACCCGCGACCTCGGAGTCAAAGTGGCCATAGCCATTCGACCTCCAGACTCGTTCTTTACGGAAGTACATTTTATTTGCTTTACTGTGTGTCATATACACAGTAGTTTGTATGATTATTTTATTGATTTAATGTAATTTTTATACATAATAAAAAAAAAATATTATCATTCTGCACTCCTTCTCTATATAAACTATAAGTGTGCGAAATTTCATACTTCTCTGTCCGCGGAATATTCATAAAAAGGTGTACAAAGTAGGTACTTGGGATGTAAGTGGTTCATCATGATCTTTGAACCAAAGCCAACTTCACCTGCACGCGGTGCACCCTGCTGACTGACAAACGAAGCTCTGGCGAAAAGAGAGGTAGGGAGCGTAATTGTAAGCTACCCGTCTGGGGACCTCCACCTCACAGAATACCGCAGCCAAATAACAATTCCCTTGAGGGTTGTTGTGTTCCTGCGAGTGAGTGAGGTCACCAGAAAGGAAGGAGATGCTGCGTTGGCAGCGGGGGTGGCGGAGCGCGAGCGATATTTTATGTTGCGAGCGTTAATATGGCTACGGTAACCGCTTCACATCAGGCGGGCCGTATGCTTGTCTGCCACCCGACGTAGGATAAAAAAAAAAAAAAAAACACAGATTTTGCTTCACGTATTATAGATTGATGTATGTTTATCTCCCTAAGATAACAACATTTCATGTGTAAATTACACGTGAGAAGCTGGGGCAGATCGCTAGTAAAATATAAATAGATTAGTTATAAAAAAAAATGCGCCATTTTTAAATCCTAAATCAATAATTCAGTGTAATGTTTTTTCGTGTTAATAAAAAAGCTGTAAAGTTTCGTGTTAATAATAAAGTTGTAAAGCTTTTTCGTGTTATTAAAAAAGCTTTTACAAAAAGAAAAAAAGAGACGCTTTCACTTTTCTTTCTCCAAACTAAAAGTAAAATTTACGTAAGACGCTATTATCCTTAACTCTAGAATGACTTTTAAAAAGTAAACATTGTTTTTAATATTCTCATGAAAAAAAAGAAAATTTCGCTCATGGATTAAAAACGTACGAATTTATTATATTATCTCAATGACATGTAAACATGTGATAATTAACTACCTAAATAATTAAAATGCGAAACGAAATTAGCGACATGAATGTTAAATTTAATTTATCTATCGAAAATGCACAAATTATTTCCTATAACTCAAATTTTTACGGTAATTTTTATAATCGTTTTCGCGAGTTTAAAGGACAGTGTTCCCTAATCCAAAAAAACAATAAAAAAATACAAAAATAAAGTTTTAACATAAAAACATTTTCACTTACTTGATACTCGTGAAAATCCATAATAAATAAACTTAACTAACTTAAATTATATTGCACTTTTCAGACTGTCCACATAAAGTGGTTTATTGCACATAAATTATAAATCAGGTACATTTGACGTTTCACATCACATTTTTAATCTGTCACGCGCACGGGCGCCATTTTGACGCTCGTTTCGCGCCAACACTCAGAGATCACTGTGGTCTGTGACATACTGGTAAAAATTGCCGTGAAATGTACTGTTAGTGTTCTGTTTGACCAGTACACTGTGGGTTTTTTATTAGTTTTTATTCTACTGGTTAATTTTGCATGTGATCAGGTCCTTTTTTTTAAGTTTCTCAATGTTTATGCATGTAATATGGTCATTTTACGACTTTCGACTGACACCTTAGTCAAATTAATTCCTTTTATCTCTTCAAACCGACTAAACACTAAAATGATTTATAACATGAGGTTGCAACAGGGCTGTCTACTGTACTGTAAAATCAGATTTTACGCTGCTTTTTTTTAAATATTCAAAATATATTTTGGGCGATCGTTCGGAAACACCGTTATCCAAACACATTAAATTTCTTTTTTTTTTATAAATTTCAGAAAAATTTAGATCTATTTCAGGTTACTTTGTTGTTTTTTTTTTTATTGTAGTACCTACTCGTATATTCAGTTTTGGTGGTATTATACTTTCTTTTTAGAAATACATACATATGTTTGTAAATTTGGGTAGTGCGAGTGATACTTCTTGTTTTGCAAGTTTTATAGGCAACAGTGAGTATATGACGAGCTCGGAGGTCGAATGGTCAGCAATGGCCACTTTGACTCCGAGGTAGCGGGTTCGATTCCCGCAAAAGACAAATAACTTTGTGCATGAACATGTCTGTTTATCTTTGCCTGGGTGTTAAGTATATATTGTATATACGCATTAAAAATATATATTTACCTTTTTTTTATACCATTAAAGTGACAAACAAGCATACGACACGCTTGATAGCTTGGAATACAGTTACCACTCATAATATAAGTTTTGCTTAGTTTGAAACTAGGTGACGCTGTGTGATTTGTCCAGGAAAACTCTGTGGTTTAAGCGTTTATAGGGAATGGAATATTAGACAAATTATATCTAAAATAAATAATAAATATTCCAGGACAAATTACACACTGCCATCTAGTCCCAAACTAAGCAAAGTTTGTACTATGGGTACTAGATAACTGATATTATACTTAAATACATTTTTTTTTGTAAATACATACATAGTAAACACCCAGACTGTGACAAACAGACATGTTCGTGCACATAAATATTTGACTTGTGCGGGGATCGAACCCACGACGTCGGAGTCAAAGTGGCCAACGCCAGCCATTCAACCATCGAGCTCGTCAAAACTTGGTATAACAAATATCTGTCTTGTGCGGGGATCGAACCCGCGACCTCGGAGTCAAAGTGGCCATTGCTAACTATTCGACCACCGAGCTCATCAGTCACAAGATTTGAAGCAGCAACTGTCCAGTCCACTAAACCAGCGGGACTCAGATGTATGTTAAGTGAGCGAACCCGCGGCGCTACTCTAGCGAGATGAGTGTGAAATCGGCATGTTACAAGTGGAGGCTGTCATTATCTAACGGTGAACGGTCGCCGGCACTCACACGTGCCACAAGCTACATATGTGCACAAAAAAAAAAGTTTTTAAGACGAGATTGTACTAGTTTTTAAAGCTCTTTTTTATCTATATATATAAGTATCTCGTGTCACGGTGTTTGTGGTCGCGCTTCACTGAGACAGCTCGAACGATTATTGTGAATGTTTTATGTATATTTGGTAGGTTTGCGAATAGCTCGTAAAGTATATTTCATTAATTTATTTGGGGTGTAAGTGGTTCATCAACACCTTTGAACCAAAGCCAACTTCACCTGCACGCGGTGCACCCTGCTGACTGACAAACGAAGCTCTGGCGAAAAGAGAGGTAGGGAGCGTAATTGTAAGCTACCCGACTGGGGAATGTACCTCCACCTTACAGAATACCGCAGCCAAATAACAATTCCCTTGAGGGTTGTTGTGTTCCTGCGAGTGAGTGAGGTCACCAGAAAGGAAGGAGATGCTGTGTTGGCAGCGGGGGTGGCGGCGCGCAAGCGATATTTTATATTGCGAGCGTTAATATGGCTACGGCAACCGCTTCACATCAGGCGGGCCGTATGCTTGTCTGCCACCCGACGTGATATAAAAAAAAAAATATATGGGAGAACAATGTTTACCGAGTCAGCTAGCTTTTTTATATATAATATTTATAAATAATCACAAAAATCTCTAAAGGTGAGGTAGTACTTTTTATGTTTTTTTGTTTTTAACTAATGCAAATATTGTGAAAAATAAAATATACATATATTAATAAATAAAATTTAACATACGTGTGTAACTTGTGACATGTTACAGACAGGTACAAAATATTCACCTGATATTCGATAGACATGCAAATTTTACACACAAGAAATTGGTTCATTGCATCTACGTCAAAAATGTTTGTTTAATGAGAGATCCTTCCAAACATAATGTATGAGCAAGCTACTTGGATCAATCACCTTAAGAAGCAAGCATGAAATATTTCATGAAGGTAATATTGTTTCGTTGGCAATATTACGTGGCTAATAAATAATTACTAGTTGTCGCCCAGTTGTCGAAATTCGACCATTATATTTTTAATCTATTCTCAATTTGATCACAGACTTTAACAATAAACAAAAGACAATAAACAAAAACACGTGTGTGTATAAATTACGTGGTAGTGTGTGTAATGTTTTTTTTAATTGATTTAATGTGCTTTTTAAGCATAACTTTGAAAAAAATATTAGCATTCTGCACTCCTTCTCTATATAAAGAATAAGTGTGTGAAATTGCATACTCCACTAAATCCGCGCAATTTTCGTAAAAAGAAGTACAAAGGTTTTGCTTCACGTATTAATATATAGATAACATTAATTTGTATCTTTTCGATTATTTCAATGAAATTATCATTTCGGATATATGTTAAAAAATTGGCTCGTGTGAGTTACTCGACTTTCGTCGGGCCCGTACTGTCTGTAATTAGAAAGACGTCAATGTATATACGAGTAGGAATTGGTGATTGATTGAACCGAACAGTTAGGAAGGCTCGCCGTACATTAATAAAGAATAGGAAATGTATGCCGAAGAAAATAGAATCAACGTTTATGCAGTTACGGGTACTTTATTTTGGCTGAATAAATATAATATGTAAAACTAATTGGGTTGTTTCCAATGTTTAAAAATTGTACAAATAAATTAACAATATCGTAAAATACACAAAACTATAAAGATCTGCAAACTTTCATTCTAATATCTTCAGTCAGACTTTTTTTAGCGTCGATCAAAGTTTGGCGGGAAAGTCCATTTTAAAAGTATGAAATTATTAAAAAATTATATTTCCATTGGAGAAGCAATAAAAAATGCTATAACTTTTATTATGATACTAATCACATAAACGTAATATTTAACATAGCTGTCGTACAAATTTCTGATTTGATGCATACAAAATACAGATCTGTGACGTCATAATTCAGTAGTCTTTTGTATGGAGCGTTTTGGGGCAGTCTAAAAATTGTGATTTTCAAATTACCATATCTCGAGAGATTTTTGTGCTATCGAAGTAATTCTTTCACCTATGGTTATATTATGGAGACGTCCCTACATATCAAACAGAAAAAAATGTTAGTCAAATACCCAATTAAAAATACCTGAAAAATGAGAGCTCTCATTTTTTTTTTTTATACTACGTCGGGTGGCAGACAAGCATACGGCCCGCCTGATGTGAAGCGGTTACCGTAGCCATATTAACTCTTGCAACATAAGATATTGCTCGTGCGCCGCCACCCCCGCTGCCGACGCAGCATCTCCTTTTCTTTCTGGTGACCTA
Source organism: Hypsopygia costalis (assembly GCA_937001555.2). Lineage (NCBI taxonomy): Eukaryota > Metazoa > Arthropoda > Insecta > Lepidoptera > Pyralidae > Hypsopygia > Hypsopygia costalis. The sequence continues at coordinate 8,051,410 of OW443355.2, forward strand.
ACTCACGGGCAGGAACACAACAACCTTCAAGGGAATTGTTATTTGGCTGCGGTATTCTGTGAGATGGAGGTACATTCCCCAGTCGGGTAGCTTACAATTACGCTCCCTACCTCTCTTTTCGCCAGAGCTTCGTTTGTCAGTCAGCAGGGTGCACCACGTGCAGGTGAAGTTGGCTTTGGTTCAAAGATCTTGATGAACCACTTACACCCCAAAACTCACTTGACGGCAGCTGGGTGTAGCTTTATGAAATAAAGACTAAATTAAAGTTTATTTCCTTACAAATATAGACAGAAGTAAAATCATTTTATTTCTTTTTGGTGATTGTATTAAAACCAAAAATAAAAAATAAAGACAATTACAAAAATTTATGTTTTTGTTACCGACCCGCTTTCATTGCGGCCCAGTGTAGTTTGTATTTGCGAATGATCGCAAACAGGAACATTGAAATCAATATTAAAATAACTTAAAAACAAAGTCAAATTCATAACTGCAGAACTAAGTGTACAGAGGATCTTAGACTTATTTAAGCACTTACAACTTAAGTCACCTTTGTCAGGTATCGCAAAAGACTTTAGGCGCGCGCGCGACTACCTACATACATCCGTACGTGAAGCATTTTGTCATATAGATATAGGAACTTATTTATAACTAATATTGTCGGCAAATTTTTTTATGGGAACAATATTTTCTGTCACCTAAGTTTAGATGTGTCACTAATCTGCAGTACCCTAATAATAATATCTATCCCCAAGAAATATATTAGTCATCATTTTAATCAATACTGTCCCTAAATATAAATCATCAGCTTAACAAACTATTAGTATCATTTAATTCGTTTGATCGTCAAAATAATAGATCTGTCATGAAATAAATAGATCAGCTCCTTAATTGGCTATTTTCCAATGTTTAAAATTTGTATAAATTATTTAACAATATCGTAAAACACACAAAACTATAAAGATCTGCAAACTTTCATTCTAATATCTTCAGTCAGACTTTTTTTAGCGTCGATCAAAGTTTGGCGGGAAAGTCCATTTTAAAAGTATGAAATTATTAAAAAAATATATTTCCATTGGAGAAGCAATAAAAAATGCTATAACTTTTATTATGATACTAATCACATAAACGTAATATTTAACATAGCTGTCGTACAAATTTCTGATTTGATGCATACAAAATACAGATCTGTGACGTCATAATTCAGTAGTCTTTTGTATGGAGCGTTTTGGGGCAGTCTAAAAATTGTGATTTTCAAATTACCATATCTCGAGAGATTTTTGTGCTATCGAAGTAATTCTTTCACCTATGGTTATATTATGGAGACGTCCCTACATATCAAACAGAAAAAAATTTTAGTCAAATAGCCAATTTAATGAAAAAATGGCTAATAGGGGCGAAGTCAAATTGGCGTCATATTCACTGACGAGTCTTAGCAATACTTGGTCGATGTAATAAATCATGTTTTGGTTAGATTTGAGTTGATTTTTGGTTAGGTTAGGGTTTTCTTGTTCCTGTCATCGGAAATAGGAGCTCCGCGAAGCGGCACTTCGTCAACCTAGATGATGAATGATGTGGTGCCAAGTAAGCTTAATTATTAATAATTGACAATATAATACATACAAAAACATTTATTTGGTACTAGACCCTATATCTCCATGATTTTAGGTGATTTATTGTGGAATCGATTTTATATTGTTTGGTGACCACATTTTGGTGACAAATCTATTATTTTGCGGGCAAACCCTATTAGTTAAGAAACACAAAACTAATTAAATTGGCGATAGCTTAAATGATACCCATTTTTTATTCCTCCGTCGTCTTAGGGGGTTTATAAAATTTTTAGCACAGTAAAATAAATTATTATGGAGTTTTAAATAAGTGTGCAGTGTGCCTATACCAAAGTCAGAGTCTAATCATTTTTAGAAGACATTATTTGTGAATTAACAACAATGGCGTGTACTAATATTTTAACGTTTAGGTGAAAGTAATTTTTTTTATTAAAATGTTGTAGTAGGGAAACACACGATGCAAAGTATAAGGAAGATTTTTATATCCGACGAGCTCGGTGGTCGAATGGTTAGCAATGGCCATTCTCACTCCGAAGTCGCGGGTTCGATCCCCGCACAAGACAAACATTTGTGTGCATGAACATGTCTGTTTGTCTTGGTCTGGGTGTTTACTATGTACTACAAAAAAAAAATGTATTTAAGTACAATATCAGTTATCTAGTACCCATAGTACAAGCTTCGCTTAGTATGGGGCTAGATGGCGCTGTGTAATTTGTCTGACAATATTTATTTATTTATTATTTATTTATTTACTATAAAACTGCCAAACTAGTTCATTTAATGGCAGCCGCAACGGATTTTATTGGGTTTTTTTTATTAAATTCATAGCATAAATTCTTTAAGTCGGAGTTTCAAAATTATTTTATCCTTTTTCAACTACGTTTTAACCGTCTTGGGTTATTTAAATTTTTTTTATTTTGTTTTTATAATAATCAGAGTGCACGAATGTGAGAAAATTCAACAGAAGTAGACATCTAAAAGAGCCCAAAGAATTTACTAACATATAATCCATTTACGTTCCTTTATAATTGAATGACCAAAGTTCCACGAACACGAGAAACATCGACATAATCAGACATCACTATGAGCACCAAATTTGACCCACACAACTAAATAGTAAACTTATAAAATAGGAGAAAGCAAATCCGAACCCGCTACCCGGTACCGTTGGCGACGTCAGTTATTTTAAAATTACGCAGTTGACAATGTCATTATCAAGTATGGGCAGGCGTGGCAAAAACTCTATCGATCTAATGATCCATGGATCATTTGTTGTATATACCGATCGGTGAATACGATTGAGATAAGGATGTCCGCACTTTGTATAAAAATATCGATGTTTTTGGCGTGAACACGTCTTTAAAATTGCTTCCATAGAGAAGCCATTCACAAAACGAATGATAACAAAATCGGGGGATACAGTTTGGTGTTGCAGCTACATATCTATCATCTTCATCCAAAATTCAATCACACCACTGGATAGATGAAGAATCAAAGGATTTATTACGTTAAGTAAGAACTGTGGAACATCGCGTGCGGGGGAGGTGGAAGCGCTGCCATTTTGAGATAATTGTAGTGCACATCACGTACAACACACGGCCGTGTCCATGGCAACCACGCCCCATTTCTTTTTCTTCTGTTATATATTGAAAGTTTGTATCGATGTGTTGGTTTATCGCTTCATAATATATATTATGAATGTGTATCCTCGATATAAAGGGCCTCGGGTGAAAGGCTATTTGGTTTAAGCGACATTTTTGGCGATACTGAGTTATTATAATACTTTTTTATACATGTGTGGAGCAAACGGGTATGTGGGTCACCTGATGGAAAGCAATCACCCCCGGAAGGATCACATCAGGAGAAGGTTGACATGAAAGCAAAAAATAAGAAAGTTGCGGAGAAAATTAGAAAATTTAAGAAAACTGAACGACCAGATCAACTTTTCTAATGTAACTTTATGTCATTTGACAGATAGCTAAAACTCAACTCGAGATAAATATTCGTTGAACTGATATGATTTGACATAATAACATTGACATTATCACTATGATTTTTTGAAATTTAGATTAAAAATGTAACTATTTCTCCTGATTTTGCATGCCAATTTTTGGTGCGACACGCTTTACCTTTGTTATTTATACTACATGTTATGTACCGTGTTTGCTAGCAAATAAATTATTTGTATAATTTGTTGTTAAGGACAATGTCTGTCGGGTAAGCTATTTTATATAGATATCGAATTCGTCGCATTGCATAGTTTTAAAACATCGATATAAACATGGAACATCCCTAGAAAGCGACATGTAACTATGATTTATATATATGTTGATAGAAAATATACTTTTCATTTCTCATGCTCGTAAAACTCCAGTTTATGTTAAGCATAAGCGTAAAACGGCTTTTTGTGCATAAGTATGTATACTTCTTCTAAAGACCATACAAGGTTATACTGCCGTACGCAAGAAAATTTCTACTGGAAATTTGTTAGTACGTTATATTTATTTTATTTGCCTTTGTCTTTATACAAATAGAATTTTGGGGTTAAGTGGTTCATCAAGATCTTTGAACCAAAGCCAACTTCACCTGCACGTGGTGCACCCTGCTGACTGACAAACGAAGCTCTGGCGAAAAGAGAGGTAGGGAGCGTAATTGTAAGCTACCCGACTGGGGAATGTACCTCCACCTCACAGAAAGAAAGGAAGGAGATGCTGCGTTGGCAGCGAGGGTGGCGGCGCGCGAGCAATATTTTATGTTGCAAGCGTTAATATGGCTACGGTAACCGCTTCACATCAGGCGGGCCGTATGCTTGTCTGCCACCGAAGAAGTATAAAAAAAAAACACATTAATTATCGGAGTTTTACCACCCGGGACTGCAGTGGACTTCATTGTTCATTGCCTTGTTTGGCGGTCGCCGCTGTTTATCCTGGCTACACAGGAGAGATAGTGGTGGGAGTGGGACTGTTTGGTGGGTGGGAGTGGGAGACTGTTTGGTGGGCTTTGGTTCTCCGTCGAATTTCTTCGTTCCGGATTCAATCCCTCAGCGAAAAGTAAATTAATATTTATTTCAAATTTTAAAGCCGTGGAATTAAATAAGTTTAATATAAAGAGTGCCTTTAAATATTCCAATATGGTTAAAAATAACTTGGTATTTGGTACTTTTGAATTCTTTTAGATTATGCATAATTTTTACCTACCTTAACAATGGTACGCAACGGCGCGAAAATTTAATAATTTAATTTACATATCTATTCTTTGTAGTACAAGAGTGATTACAGCGACCTCTGGTGTGTGAAGAAATCGACTTAGTTATTATTTTACTTCGTCGGGTGGCAAGCAAGCATGCCAACTTAATGTGAAGCAGTCTGATTAAACCCACAGACCAAGTAGATAAATAAAAATAATGAAGTCCACAGCAGTCCCGGGGGTAAAACAACGGTAAACATTCAATTGAGCAGCTTGGTGGAGTACGCTCTAAAACAGTTCAATTGATTGGAGACCCGTAATCCCAGCAGTGGTATGAATAACAATTCCGTTGAGGGTTGTTATGTGCAAGTGAGTGAGGTGAGCAGAAAGGAAGGAGACGTTGCGTTGGCAGCGGCAGTGGCAGCACGCAAGCGATATTTTACGTTGCGAGCGTTAATATGGTTACGGTAACCGCTTCACATCAGGCCGGCCATATCGTTGTCTACCATCCGACGAAGTATGAAAAAAAGAAAAAAACAGGTTGACAACGAATAGTATAAAAATGCAAGCTTTCCTAAAAAGTGCGCAAATTCAAAACCTTTCTCCTTTGATACCATCCTTATTATCGATCGATCGTTGATCTATGGATCGAATCTATAGATCGCGGGGTCAGACGCAATTACGGCGCTATTCAGCCGCTGCGAGCATTATGTGTCATTATGTTGCAGCGCGTACGCGTCGACTGTCATTTTGAAAATTGTCTAGTATCCTGATTTGTATTGCATACCTCTGGCAATTCCCGTTAAAGGTTTCTAATCATGTGTGATTTCCTAGTGTCGATGTGTAATATCACATGCTAGGTTTGGTTATGAGGTTTTGCAGCATAGCTTTTAATAATTTTAACAAAAAAAAACCGACAACAAACATTACTCTTCATTTATGTATGTAGATACAGGCTGATGATGATGAAAAAAATATGGGACCAATCTGGAAGTATACTCTTTCAAATAAAAAGTTTATTTCAAATCGGTTTATAAATCACGGAGTAATTAAGTAACAAACATTTAAAAAAATACAGCAGAATTGAGAACCTCCTCCTATTTTGGAGTCGGTTAAAAAATAAGGCAAGATAACAACACAGCGGAAAGAATAAGCAACACGATCGAAAAATCCCATGGCCATGAAGTCTAAGAAAAGCTTGTACTATGGGTACTAGACACCAGAAGGCCAATTCTCGTAATTTTTCTACGAACGCAGATTGAAAGTTGACCGAATCGAGATTGAATTGTGAATTTACTAAAATTATATACGTGATTTCATTAATTAATTATTATCAATTCTTGTTGTTGGCAAAGTAAAATTCTTAGTTTGTTTAATTTTCACTCATATTTCGATAAAATCCCGCTTAAATTTAATTTTGATGTTACATATTGTGTTACGAGAATACCAAATCTGACATTTGTGAGATCGAGACTGGATCGAAACTGAATTATGACTATATTTTCATTACGAGAATTGCCCCTCTGATATACTGACTGACATACAAGGTTTTTTAATCGTCGTCAACCCACTGCTGGGATACGGGTCTCCCTTCAATCAATAAGGTTTAAAGCATACTGCACCACGCAGCTCAACTGCGGGTTGGCGGAGCCCAGTGTTTTCAAGTCGCCTAAAGGCCACTGACATAGCTTAACGACTGCCATCTAATGACAACAAGGGTTTAACGTGCCTTCCTTAACACGGCGGAGCTAGAGAGGAGTATTTGACACATAAACATAATACACAGAAAACAAACAGACATGTTAATGTACACAAATGTTTGTCTTGTAACGAAGCCGCGAACTCGGAATCAAAGTAGCTAAATGCTAACTATTCGACCACCGGGCTAGTGCAGCGCTAGAGCTAGGGTATTTTCAACTCTGCGTCCGTGAGTAAACTATTTTTCACCAAACATTAAAAACTCGTCAAAACTAACTATAATAACTTATAGGTCTGGGCGTTGTGGGTGCAAATATAGAAATACGAATTAGCACGACGCGAACTCTCACCTCGCGCTCCCAACCCGTTTGGCCAGCGTGGGGAGTGTAGGCCAAATCCTCCTTCCGTCTAGGACGGACGACAGAGGGTCGTGCTCCTGTAGTGGAGACTAATATGGACCTGATGATGAAGATGATGAACTCGCACCGCAGAAAACTGCATCACGTATTGCTCCGATGCGATTTTGTGAGAAAGAGAGTCTCACTGCCATGGCTTGGATTACTATTACTTTGATGATCTTCTACCTCTACTACTCGACCGCAAAAAGAATATTACACTGCTGTCAGTGATAGAAAGATACCAAAAAGGAAAAATGAGCTCGTATATTTATTTCTACGATGCGACGTCGTGGCGCAGTTTTATGTTCTGACCCTAATTTCAAACATCCTAGCTCGTAATGTAATTTTCTCCAAATGTCCTTTTCTCGAAATGTCCATTTTCTAAATGTCCATTTCTCAAATTGTCTCTTTCTCAAAATGTCCTTTTCTAATAAAGTGTGAATTTAATTTCTAATAATTGCCCGATTTGAACAATTAACTGCAACACAAAATAAAATTAAACCTGTGCATAGCGACTTTCTTCTTTTATTGTATATGCATTTATTACCATTATATAGAAAATTTATTTTGAAGCTCTCTTCAAATATTTGCATCAATAAATAATTTGACAGCTATGTCAGAAACAGTGTCATTTTATTCATATATCATTTATTTATACTACTTTGCGTGACAAACAAGCATAATTCCGTTGAAGTTATCATATACGGGATACGGGTCTCCGCTCAATAGAAGGGGTTTAGAGCATACTCCTAGACGCGAAATATGCTCAATAAGAAAAAATAGTACGCATGTTCTGGAGTCAGAGGTAACACTGAACTAATGCTCTATTTGACAAAATTATCTAAATCTAGTGCATTTTCGCGGTTGGTTTAGTGCATTTTTTGTGCTGTAAGTGGATCATCAACATCTTTGAACCAAAGACAACTTCACCTGCACGCGGTGCACCCTGCTTACTGACAAACGAAGCTCTGGCGGAAAGATAGGTAGGGAGTGTAACTGTAAGCTACCCGACTGGGGAATGTACCTCCACCTCACAGAATACCGCAGCCAAATAACAATTCCCTTGAGGGTTGTTGTATTCCTGCGAGTGAGTGAGTTTACCAGAAAGGAAGGAGATGCTGCATTGGCAGCGGGGACGGCGGCGCGCGAGCGATATTTTATATTGCGATCGTTAATATGGCTACAGTAACCGCTTCACATCAGGCCAGCCGTATGCTTGTCTGCCACCCGACGTAGTATAAAAAAAAATATCATGCCAGCTGTATTATATATTACTACGTTAGTACTATTACTTATACTGTGATATTACTCTAAGAAGTCGTTATGCATTAACATCAGGAGGAGATCAGGGATTTAGATCTAGACTCAGAGGTAACACTGAATCTAGTGCTTTATTTGACAAAATTATCTAAATCTAGTGCATTTTCGCGGATGATTTAGTGCATTTTTGGATAGGTGTTAATGCGGGCAGCTAGTGTAAATAATATCAGTGTACCATCGTCTATAACTCCTGTAAGTTAACAATACTAAACATCAAAGCAACCCGCTTCCCTAAGGAATACCCAATAATGAATAATGACAAGATTTGAAATGGTCAAACGCCGTCAAAGGATTGACGCTGGTTTCTTTTTCTTTCAGTGGCAAAGGGATTGCTCCAGGGAATAACATTCTTGTAATGAACCTTTTCGGTAGCTCCAAGAAGTAAATCTATTGTTTGGTATGAGTTTATAATAATAATAACCCCATCAAAAACATAAATGTGAAATGAGAGCCAAGTTCAATATTATGATATATGCCTTGGATGTTGACTTCAACTACAAAAGAAGTGAGATTTAAATTGGCGCCAAGTTCAATGGTCAGTCCTGAAATTTATTTATTACAACATAATAGTAGTTTATGAAACTGTTGCATAATAAGGGTTATTAAAATACGAGTGTGAGTTTAAAACATGAGCCGAAGGCGAGTGTTTTAATAGACCACACGAGTATTTTAATACCTAATTATGTGCAGTTTCATACACTACTTTATCTAATCTCATGAAAATACAACCATGAAGTTAATTTAACAGCTATAATTCTTACCTATAAATCCATTTGCAGATCGAGTGCATGCGTAGTGCGCATGCGCGACGCGCCGCGCGGCGCCGCGTTCACAGATTATGTAGAAAAATTTTGCATAGTTGCAATGTATTTGCATTGAAACCTGTTTAAAATACCTGTATCCAGGGCTGAAGCTGTATCGAAATGGTAAAAAAGTTATTTTACGATACAGTTGTCCATAGAAGAGCTGTATCGAAAAATAACTTTTTAAATTTATTTTGACAGCTTGTGCGTAAAGACTGTCATTATGATACTGTGTTCAGTTTTTTAATGTGTAAATTTCAGTATGAGATTAGATAAAATATTTTTCTTCCAACTATGCTTTAATTTCATCACAATCACACTAAAAACTCAGTACAAAACGAGTGTTTAATGCTCTAGAGCAATAAAAATGTATGAAATTTCATTATTGCACAGTTTTTTTTAATCGCACCAAAAGGTGCCAATCTCAATGGATTAGCTCTATTCAGCCAGCCGATATCAATACTTTTTTTTTCGTACGTATTATTCGTTTCTATCCTACTTGTTCCAAATTTAAAAAATGATTGCTGCTAACTCTGAGTTAAAAATGAAAGAAATTTAAAAAAGTGATTTGGCGGGAACTTTGTTAATTTTGCTTGACAATATTTTTGGAAACGATAAAAGTGTGATACTATCTGATTTTGAGTGCTTCGGCTTCGAATTAAACTGGAATCATCTAGCGACACATTAACTCCGTAAAACATTCTAAATGAAGCCGACAGTGTTATAGAAACTTCTATTTTAACTGTTTGATATGAGTTTCTTTTATCTACTATTCCTATAGGTATTAGTTGAAAGAAAAGCAGATTATGCACCTCGCCTTAAGTAATTTATATTGCCCTCGTTAGATTAGAGCCCTCGCTAACGCTCGGGCTCTAAATCAGGCACTCGGTGCAATAATAAATTACTTTGTGCTCGATGCAATAATCTACTATTATCTACTCTCATACTAAAATATAGAGATTAAAAAACTAAACACAGAATCTTAATGTCAGTCTTTTACGCACAAGCCATCAAAATAAATTTAAAAAGTTACTTTTCGATACAGCTCTTTATGGACAACTGTATCAAAAATGAAATATGTGATAAACTCACACTCGTATTTTAAGAACCCTTATTATGCAACAGTTTCATAGACAACTATTTCAACACACTTGCTCATAAAGTGGCTCTAATTTCACCGCAATTACCAAGGGAAATAGGAATATTTTTTTATATACTCGTATATATATATATATATATATATATATATATATATATATATATATATATATATATATATATATGTAAGAATAAACTATAGGTAAACTAATTAGTCAAGAAAAAAGATGGTCGGGTTAACTAATGAACATGAACGTTGTCGACTGTACATATATATATATGTGTACAGTCGATAACGTGAAACGTGAACGTTGTCACGGTTGACCCTTTAACAAATTTCTCCTTTGCACCATGTTCACTAGTTAACCCAACCATCTTTTTTCTTGACCAATGGGGATGTTTAATATTTTTTCTGACATTAGATGTCGCTAGGTAAGCGTCGGGTCCAGATTGTCAAAATGTACTGAATTTTTTGACAGAGAATTTTTAAGACGACAAGACAACACAAGACGTCAACAAGACATTTGACAAGATGCTATGCATTGACAAATAATTGGACCCTACGCTACAGTGCTGCCAACAAACCCTCATTAGTTTACCTATAGTTTATTTTATATTACCCCACATGGGCGAAGCCATGGCGGTTCTCTAGTTTATTTATAATATTAGTGGCATAATTACAGTACCAAAAGGCGTGGATGTTACAAAAAAAGGACATTTATTTTACGGTTTTTGTCCATCTTGTTACCTGTCACCCGCAAACTGTCAGCGGATCATTAATAATGACCATTTGCGGTTTACAATAATGGTTATATTATTTAGTAAATTTTTTTTTTTGGTTATTTTTTTTAAAGGTACAAAATTTCACCTTTGTTACTGCTGCGTATGGAGATCTGAACCGATGTTGAAGTCGACGACGTTCTTTTGTTTATGAGAGTGGGGCAAACGAGCATGTGGGTCACCTGATGGAATGCAATCACCCCCGCCCATGGAGATCAGCAACAGCGAGGGGTCGCCGATCCGTTGCCAATTGCCTCCCTTTCTTTCTTTCTGGTGACCTCACTCACTCGCAGGAACACAACAACCCTCAATGGAATTGTTATTTGGCTGCGGTATTCTTTGAGCTTAAAAAATACTCTATGCCCTACCTCTCTTAAATACAATCGCGCATACAATTTATGCGTTATCTATTTATATACCTAAACATCTTATCAAATAAATAAATATTCTTGGACAAATTACACACGGCCATCTAGTCCCAAACTAAGCAAAGCTTGTACTTTGGGTACTAGGTAACTGATGTATACATGTTCTTAAATACATTTTTTTTTGTAATTACATATATGGACGTGTGGTTTCCGGCAGACTGGAAAAGAATCACTTTGTCTCTTCCCGTGGATGTCGTACAAGGCGACTAAGGGAAATACATTATTATCAAACGTCGATCAGGCCTCCCCAACCCGTCTGGCCAGCGGGGGGAGTGTAGGCCAAATCCTCCTTCTGTCTGGAACGGACGAGAGAGGGTCGTGCTCCTGTAGTGGAGACTAAAATGACCTGATGATGATGATGATATGTATAAGTATAATACATAGAAAAATATTTATCTTGTGTGAGGATCAAACCTACCTCATTAAAAGCAGTCATTGCTAGATTGGTCGACGCCAATCTCAGAAACTGCTTAACCGATTTGAATGCGGGTTTCATTGATGTATTGTGACAAACAAAAAAGTTTACCGCTTCTACGATTTTTGTACAAACAAGGGTGACAAAAAAGCCTACGACCAGCCTGATAGTAAGCAGTTATCGCAGCCTATTGACGCTTGCGACACCTGAGGCATCACTCTTTTTTTCTATTTTCGTTTATATTGTAGTGAGGTGGGGGGAAGGGGTCGATTTTAAAAACATCGAGAAACGATGAGCTAGATCACCGAATCCCAAAGTGGGCGATGAACAAGTCACTACAACTCCACAAAGTAAGGCTACTTAGGCACTCTTAAGTCGAGTAGGTATATACTACATATACAGTACACAAGGTGGGCTCGGTGGTCGAAAGGTTAACTCCGAGTTCGCGGTTTCAACCCCCGCACAAGACAAATATTTATGTGCATGAACATGTCTGTTTGTCTTCGTCTGAGTGTTTTCTATGTATTTACAAAAAAAAAAAACAAAATGTATTTAAGTATTATATCAGTATAGTACCCATGGTACAAGCTTTGCTTATTTTAGGAATAGATGGCAGTGTGTAATTTGTCCAGGAATATTTATTATTATTATCATCATTGGATATGCGGTTCCATAATATAAATGAGTTTTGATTATTGTTCCGCTGCCTCAAATGTTGAGAACCACTTGGCTGAGGACCATTTGATAAATTACATGTTTAGACAGGTGACGCCTGGCCACCTGCGTTGTATGCACGACATGACAAATTGTTTGAGCTGCTTAAACGTGCCGACTGGAGGTTAAGCGATGTTTGATGCAGTTCGCTACCTGATGGGTTCAAAATGTCAACGAATTTTAGCGACTTATACGAGCTCGGTGGTCGAATGGTTATCAATGGCCACTTTGACTCCGAGGTCGCGGGTTCGATTACCGCACAAGACAAACATTTGTGTGCATGTCTGTTTGTCTTGGTCTGGGTGTTTTCTATGTATTTACAAAAAAAAAATGTATTTAAGTACATTTATCAGTTGTCTCGTACCCATAACACAAGCTTTGCGCTTAATTTGGGACTAGATGGCGCTGTGTAAATTGTCCAGAAATATTTATTTACTTTCCGGTTCGTTTTTCGCAACATAACTTGTGACGTCTCCCCTCATCGAATATGACATCATCATCATCATCATCAGGTCCATTTTAGTCTCCACTACAGGAGCACGACTCGTCCTAGACGGAAGGAGGATTTGGCCTACACTCCCCACGTTGGCCAAACGGTCTGGGGAGGCCTGATCGATATTTGATATACTAATATAAACGCTTCACATCACATCTATACGCTTCAAGGACTTCAAGGTTTGTTCAAGAAATACCAAATTTTCAGAAATAACGTCAGTCAAAGGTTTGCATTAATTATAGCCGACGAAGTATTTCGTTGAAGTGAGAATACTTAGCCTTCGCTACTTTGCCATACGACGTAGTACGTGTCATATTGCAGAATCAATTCCCTGCCAAGGTATATTTTTTTTTTCATAGGCTGACTGCTTACCATCGGGCACGTCGTACGGTTGTTCGTCAATCTAGTCTTATAAAAAAACTTTCTTCTACCATCATTACAATGTCCAATAGTTAAATATGAAATATTAGAAATTATTGGTGATCGGCTGCGAGATAACGACGAACAAAAGATATGCTTTGACCGAAAATGGATGAGATTGCTGTCGCTACATCTCTACGATGCGGCTAGGGTTGGCACAAGCTTTTTACTGAAACTATTTCAAATGTCAAATAATTTCAATTGGCTCTTTAGCAGATGCTTTTATAAAATTAAAGAATATGTACAACATAGGCAATACGCGAAATCTAGGCACTCCTACCTCCTGCCCCCCTAGCCAAGTGTAATTCGTAGCGTAACGAACGTTAGATAGATCACTTGACATTTGTCAAAATCCAACATTTTAGTATAGAATTGACAAATGTCACGTGATCTATCTAACGTTCGGTACGCTACGAATTACACTTGGCTAGGGGGGGCTGGGTTTGAGTGGACTTCCCTCTCAAAGACAAGTCGAGGCTCGCTCGTTTCGCTCGCTCGACTTTCGTTGGTCACAATCTTACCCTAACCTAACTCAAGTCCTCCGTCAAAACTACTTTTGACTGCATAGGTTAGTTAAAAGTGGTTTTGACCAACGTCTTTAGTCGAAAATATTTTTGCCCATTTTTCTGTTAAAAATTGTGAAAAGTAAAAGTCTCAATTCGCTGTGAAAGACTAGTAAAACCTCAAGACGAGCCCGGTGGTCGAATGGCTAGCAATGGCCACTTTGACTCCGAGGTCGCGGGTTCGATCCCCGCACAAGACAAACATTTGTGTGCAAGAACATGTCTGATTGTCTTGGTCTGGATGTTTTATAATTATGTATTTACAAAAAAAAATGTATTTGAGTATAATATACGTTATCTCGTACCCATAGTACAAGCTTTGCTTAGTTTGGGACTAAGCTAGAGCTGTGTAAATGTCCACAAATATTCATTTGTATTACTAGTAAAAAATTCATCCAAGTTTGAATCATCTTCGGATATTTTTTTTACATAAAGTTTCTGACAAGTGACAACCCTAGCAGTTCATTAGTGCATCTCCCACGAACCGTCTGCTTTCATCTCACCGCTGGCTTATCGCATCAGAATCTATATGTCATCATTCTAAATAGCACTTTAATTTAAATAACATAAGATCTCTTATCCGTTAACTTGTGTTGAAGAAGAAGAAATGATGTTACTTGGTGCAACAAGAATTTTTTTTTTTCATAAAAACATCACAATCTATTACATTTCATTAAAAGTAAACGAGAAAAGTTTTTTTATACGACTAAGGTGCAAACAAGCATACCACCTGCCAGATGCTAAGCAGTGGTGCCTATGGACGCACGCAACACCAGAAGTATCACTCGTTGCTCACCCTGTAAAAACCCTTACACGGCTGTAAAAACCCCATGAACCTTTTGAGCATTGACGTAAAAGCAAATGCGAGCGTTAACATGGCTAAGGTAACCGCTTCGCATCAGGCGGGCCGTATGCTCGTTTTAGCGAGACGGGGGCCCACCACACTTGAATGTGGTGTCATATGTGTAGCCATGATTAACAGCGGAGACAACACAAAAAACGCAATAAACAATGAAATTAATTGCAGTCCCGGGGGTAAGACTACGGCTGTCTTGGAACTCACAACGAATTTAATCAGAAAAAAATAGTAGGAGTAGGAAGCTTTTGGAATTTGACTTCCCCTCTTAGCAATGTGAGAGACAGCAATATGGCAAATAAGGCATTAAAAGCCTAAAGAGATGGCTAGTCAAGTGAAGCTCAACTGCCGTGCACCACGGATTTTAAGTATCTAACACTATTGGGGACCTAAAACATTGAGTTGTTACCTAATAATTCCAATAATATGAATTGTTGCTACAAGGAGGCAATTCAAAAAAACGAATGATAACAAAATCGGAGGATACAGTTCGATGTTCCAGCTGGACATCTCTTCCCGTGGATGTCGTACAAAGCGACATAGGGAAATTACATTATAACACATCGATCAGGTCTCCCCAACCTGTCTGGCCAGCGTGGGGAGTGTAGGCCAAATCCTCCTTCTGTCAGGGACGGACGAGAGAGGGTCGTGCTCCTGTAGTGGAGACTAAAATGACCTGATGATGATGATTGTACAAAAAAGTTTTTACTATACTATACTATACCTCCTTTTTTGAAGTCGGTAAAAAAAACTTTGCATTCAACAGGTCAATAATGCCTTGCATTAAAAGATAGTAATCAGTTGATTTTAAAGCACCATTTAAGGCCTAAGATATAATAAAGCCAATTCAACGTTTTCCTGTTCGCGAATTCTGCTATATCATACGTACAGACAGACAGACATATGAAAGGGCTGGGCGGGACTATAGATATGTCCAGTCATTGTAGGACCTGATTGGGATATTTACAGGTAGGTAAATATATTCTTCTTTATTTTAGTTGTTGGCAATCTATTCTCATCAGAATTGATTGCCAACAACTAAAATAAAGACTTTTAGTAGACTATTTTTTATGGGGTGTAAATGGTTCATCAACATCTTTGAACCAAAGCCAACTTCACCTGCACGCGGTGTACCCTACTGACTGACAAACGAAGCTCTGGCGAAAAGAGAGGTTGGGAGCGTAATTGTAAGCTACCCGCCTGGGGAATTACCTCCACCTCACAGAATACCGCAGCTAAATAACAATTCCCTTGAGGGTTGTTGTGTTCCTGTAAGTGTGAGGTCACCAGAAAGGAAGGAGATGCTGCGTTGGCACCGGGGGTGGCGGCGCGCGAGCAATATTTTATGTTGCGAGCGTTAATATGCCTACGGGAACCGCTTCACATCAGGCGGGCCGTATGCTTGTCTGCCACCATGTAAATACCATGTAGTATAAAAAAAAATTGCCGCTATGGAGTGTTTCGAATTTTATTACTTTTCAAGAAGACCATGTTTAGGTCACTCGGTTAAGAGTTAAAATATTCTGTCATATTGCTAATAATAATCAAGATTTAAAAAAAAAATTGGATGTCTGTAAAGTCGGTTTACGGACGATAATTTTACGTGATAAAGTCATATGAAAACATCGGCCGATTTAGTGGAAGAGAGACAGATACGTAATACAAGCCGAACGCTTAGGCCGATCGTGCCTCTCTATCGCTTGTTCCGCGCTCTCGCTCGCACGCTCGGTTTAGGTGGAACGTGACAATGAATCACAATGAGTTCAAATAAAAAAAGATTTCTTCAAATCGGTTTATAAAAGACGGAGTAATTAAGTCACAAATATAAAAAAAAAAAATACAGCCGAATTGAGAACCTCATCTTCTTTTATGGAGTCGGTTAAAAATGGCGGACAGCACATAAATAAATATTGTCAGACAAATTACACAGCGCCATCTAGCCCCAAAGTAAGCGAAGCTTGTGTTATGGGTACTAGACAACTGATAAACATACGTAAATACATTTTTTTTTGTAAATACATCCTTATGATACATAGAAAACACCCAGACTAAGACAAACAGACATGTTCATGCACACAAATGTTTGTCCTATGTGGGAATCGAAGCCACGAGCGTTGGTATCGAAGCCGCGTCATTGACCGCTACGCCACCGAACTAACATAGGACTAAATACAAATCCCTTTTTTTAACAACAAATAAAAGTTAAGTTTTAGACTTTTTCATTTATTCTTGTTTCACCTTGATGTCATTTTTACAAGTATCAACTGGTATTATAATAGATACGTGCACAACTATAGTTACTTGGCCTTCATCTTGAACTTCTCACGACTTTAATGTTGTGAGTCAGAGCGAAAAAAACCTCTTGTCCACGCCCGTGTGGCATAGTGGTGAAGTGGGCCCTAAACAAGCAGACCGGGATCAAATCCTGTCAGACTGTGAGCGAATTTTCGTAGTAATGGGGTAGTTTTAGTTGTCGATATCGATGTGGTTTTGTTTACTTATTAGAATGTTGTAATACTTACTACGTATGTCTAGCCAATTAGTATAATCCGCTGTATTGAATACCGCCATTTGTTTTAGAAATGGTTCCGCTTTATAATGGGGCGAATTATCATTTAGGCGGATACCACTATTCTTGAAAGGTTCAAAGTTGCAGTAATTTATAAATACAATACAGTAAGTATACTTTATTGCACCAAAAGAAAAGAAACATTAGTTTCGACGAGCTCGGTGGTCGAATGGTTAGCGATGGCCACTTTGATTCCGAGGTCGCGGGTTCAATCCCCGCACAAGACAAATATTTGTGTGCATGAACATGTCTGTTTGTCTTGGTCTGGGTATTTTCTATGTATTACACGTATGTATTTACAAAAAAAATGTATTTAAGTATTATATCAGTTATCTAGTACCCATAGTACAAGCTTTGCTTAGTTTGGGACTAGATGGCCGTGTGTAATTTGTCCTGGAATATTTATTTATTTATTCTTGAAAGGTTCAAAGTTGCAGTAATTTACAATACAATTATACAGTATACTTTATTGCACCAAAAGAAAAGAAAGATACATTAGTGAAAAACATGTGTACTAGTACAAAGGCGGTCTTAACGTCGACTAATCTCTTACAGACAAACTTAGGGTAATATAACAAATAAACCGAAATTAAGTTAGATATAAATAGATATATAAGTAGATAGAGATAGGGGATATTAATAGATAATTTACAGGTTTTATGAATATAAAATGCGTATTTTAATAATAACCATGACAGGAATAACAATGAAAGTACTTACGTTACAAATTATGTTACATTACATTTTTTTTCTTCGAAAAGTAAATTCTCTAGGTAATTTTCAAACGTATCGAAGATTTACGAGTTTACTTTTGAATGGTTATTTTGTAACGATCAGATAATGACTATAGTATAGTGTATGTATGTATATTTTCTTTTGCACTATATATTGTTGTTGTTAATTTATTTTTGTATGCCGCATTCGTGTATATCTGCTATTCCCGAAGGTTGTCTGGTAGAGAATGCTATTAGCATTAAGGCCGTCTAAGTACCCTTAAATTGTTGAGCCTGCCAGCCACCCTGAGCCGTGTGGTTTCCGGCAGACTAGAATAGAATCAGTCCGTCTCTTCCCGTGGATGTCGTACAAGGCGACTAAGGGAAATACATTATCAAACATCGATCAGGCCACCCCAACCCGTTTGGCCAGCGTGGGGAGTGTAGGCCAATTCCTCCTTCTGTCTGTGACGGGCAAGAGAGGGTCGTGCTCCTGTAGTGAAGACTAAAAGGACCTGATGATGATGATGATGAAGTACCCTTAAATTGTGGTAAATAAAGTTTAAATAAATAAATCATATAAAAATCTCTGTATTTATATCCAATATTGACAATTGACCGCACCTTTGGAACCAAAGGGCCTAAGCAGAAGAAAAATATTTTTATAAACTTAATATATATCGATAAACAACCCATCACTATTGGAACAGTAGAAAAAATACTAAATTGTCGCTACTGTACGTCCGTCTATACACCACAGGTGATGTTTACGAATTATTAAAATTCCTAAACTTAAGCAAATATTGGTGATTGAAGGGTAAACGGATTATAATATTGGTAACAAAAAATAGTGATGCTTTTTGTAAAATTCTAAAGATTTTTGCTGATATCGAGAGCTGGCAGTACTTGAGACAAAAGCCTACATAACACATTCCTGTGTAGCCAGGATTAACAGCGGCGACCGCCAAAAAAGGCAATGAACAGTGAAGTCTATTGCAGTCCTGGGGGTAACACTACGGCTACCTTGGAACTTACAACGAATTTAATCAGAAGAAATTCGTAAAAGTAAGAAGCTTTTGGAATTTGACTTCCCCTTTAGCAATGTAAGAGACAGCTATATGGCAAATAAGGCACTAAAAGCCTAGAGAGATGGCTATCCAATCGCGCGCTACGGATTTTAGATATCTAACATTATTCAATAATTTTTATATATGTATTAGCCATTAGCAAACATCGTGACAGTAAAAACCGGCCAAGTGCGAGTCGTACACGCACACGAAGGACCATTATCTATAAAAACGAAAAAAACATCATGTCTGTTGTATGGAAGCCCCCCTTAAATGTTTATCATACTTTATTTATTTATTTATTTTTAAAGTGAATATATAACTAAATATTTTGTGAATATTTCAAGCGTCTACCTAATGCCGTTTGTTGTATGGAAGCCCCCTTAAATATTTATTTTGTTCTGTTTTTAGTATTTACTGTTATAGCGGCAACAGAAATACATCATCTGTGAAAATTTCATCTGTCTAACTATCACGGTTCATTACATACAGCCTGGTGACAGACGGACGGACGGACAGCGGAGTCTCAGTAATAGGTTCCGTTTTACCCTTTGGGTACGGAACCTTAAAAACTGGCTACAAAACGCTTACACAATACCTACTACTCAAAGGACCTAAGTTAAGGAGTTAAACCACTGGTATATATCATCATCATCATCATCATCTCAGCCATTGAAAGTCCACTGCTGGACATAGGCCTCCCCTCTAGATCTCCAATAAGACCGGTTGGAAGCGGCTTGCATCCATATATAAATTATACTAAATTATACATAGGTATACCACGATACCTCGAGTCACGAATTTAAGCCGTGCGAGTTAATTTCGATTTAAATCGATAACTTTACGTCAAACTTCTATCGATTTCGTATCAGACATCGATTAATGATTGTGATATTCGATTGTCATCAAAATTCTCTAATGGGGTCGATTTGAAACAATAGTTTTGTGGGAAGGTTGGTAACATTGTTGCTTATGTCACAGTCAGGTCATTCCATACGAATACTGTGTCGTTAGGATGATGTATCGGGTTTTGAAAATAAATAAATATGGAAAATAATAACATGAGCCACAGAAAATGCTAAATGAGCCACATAAATACTAGGTTAGGTTACGTTTGGTATGTTTTATATCAACTTTAGTCGCCAAGTCAGTATAATAGTCGCCCAGTATCACAATTTTAGATGCTCTGGCGAAAAGAGAGGATGGAGCGTAATTGTAAGCTACCCGACTGGGGAATGTACCTCCACCTCACAGAATACCGCAGCCAAATAATAATTCCCTTGAGGGTTGTTGCGTTCCTGCGAGTGAGTGAGGTCACCAGAAAGAAAGGAAGGAGATGCTGCGTTGGCAACGGGGGTGGCGGCGCGCCCGCTACGGTACGGTATATGGCTACGGTAACCGCTTCACATCAGGTGGGGGCCGTATGCTTGTCTGCCACCCGACATAGTATATTAAAAAAAAATGCTCGGTTTATTACCACCCATTAAATATTTCTGCACAATTTACACAGCGCCATCTAGTCCCAAATTAAGCGCAAAGCTTGTACTATGGGTACTAGACAACTGATAAATGTCTTTAAATCCATTTTTATTTATAAAAACATATTTAAGGGTGAGGTTCTATGTATTTTTTTATATGAGCGGGGGAGCAAACGAGCATGTGGGTCACCTGGTGGAAAGCAATTACCACCGTCCATGGCGATCAGCAACACCAAGGGGTCGCCGATCCGTTGCCAGCCTTATAAAGGAAATAAATATGTATATTATATATGTAAATTATAAGTATGTATTTACCTACATACTTATACAAACAGACATGTTCATGCACGCAAATGTTTGCCTTGTGCGAGGATCGAACCCGCGACCTCGCATGTTCGCTATTTCGATAGAGCTTCATGGGAAGGAGGGGGGGAGAGGTATAAATGGTTCATCTGCACGTGGTGCACCCTGCTGATTTACTAATGAAGCTCTGGCGAAATAGAGGTAAGGCATAGCGTAATTTTTGGTACTTCCCCAGCCAAACTTGGGCAAGTTGCCTCTAAAAATCACTAACAATTTTCAATTATTTATTGCATTATTTTGGGCTGAGCTACTAACCCCTAAATAATGCAAAATTAATGCAATAAATAATTGAAAATTGACTCTAGTCTTTTGAAAGTACAGTTGGGAGGACATGTCGAACCTCCGGTAGCGATGAACAATAACAAATTAAATATATCAACAGACAATTTGTCCAAAACATTCATATTGTCACGTTTGATTGATGAACTTAAGCTCGTTGGTCGTAAGTCCAGTAAAAATGTGTGGGCTGAGGCATAAGCGGACGCGGAAATAATCCGCTGTCCTGTCGCACAGGACTAAGCTTGATCTGTGTCAAGAATCAATCTTGACACAGATCAAGCTTAGTCCAGTTTGATGAGTGTGTGTGATACAGGACTAAGCTGGATATGTGTCTCTTGACACAGATCATAGTCAGACTTAGTCCTGTATCACACATTTTAATTCAAGATTGATTCTTATCAATCTTGACACAGATCAAGCTTAGTCCTGTGTGATTAGTGTGTGATACAGGACTAAGCTTGATGACGATATTTTGGCGTAAATGGCACATCATAATCTTCAATAAAGTTGATTTTTTTTAAAATATATAAACCGACTTCAGTTGGCGAACGCAGATTATTGGTGAAATACCTCGGGAGACGCTGCTGCCCGTCTTCCGGGAGAAAAGTTATTGCGTCACACAAGATTCCTTAGTCGCCTTGTACGACATCCAGCGCAGAGCAATGGAGTGGGGCTATTTTATTTTGTCGGCAACCACACGGCAAATTTAAGGGTTTCCCTCGATTTTTCTGGTATCCCATCATCAGACCTTGACTTGGTGAATATGGGACCACCTCACAATCAAACCCTTTCAAATAAAAAAAAAACAGAATTTGACAATACCTGCTTATAAAATTTAAGGGTTTCCCTTGATTTCCCTGGGATCCTATCATCAGATCCGGACTTGGTGAATATGGGACTACCTTGCAATCATACCCTTTCAAATAAAAAAAGAATTTTGAAGATCGGTCACAATTCGCGAAGATATCGAAGAACATACATACAAAAAAAATTCAGTCGAATTGAGAACCTCCTCCTTTTTTGAGTCGGTAAAAAAAAAAATGAAAATAAATAAAACAAGACAAATATTCGTCTGCATGAACATGCTGTTTGTATTGGTCTGGGTGTATTCTATGAATTATATGTATGTACGGAAAGAAATGTATTTAAGTATAATATCAGTTATCTTGTATCCATAGTACATGCTTTGCTTAGTTTGGGACTAGATGGCCGTGTGTAAATTGTCCAGTAATATTTATTTATTTTATAAAATGTGAAACGAAGCTTGAAAATGCACATGGCCCGAATGACAGTGTCAACTGATGTCACTGTTGTCTTGTCTTTAGTCAGTTGCCGCTGCAATTTAGGCTTCTCTTTTCGCTTACCACCAAGCGAAGCGGATAAAAAATGTATGTACCAATAATTCTGCTATTGCGTTTATATTGAATTGGTTATGTATGGATTTTAATTATCTGAAATAAAGTTATTAATATATTGGACGACTGGTAGGTATACCACTCTTCCAATATCCTACTGGAAGTTAGTGACTTGTACCACACCCTAACCCCACCGCGCCGTGTGTGGTGTGATCCCTGCGACACCACTTCATTTATCACTATCATTTTGGAGAAATTCCGTGTTTTTTTACAACTTCTTTGATTTCTGTGATGCCGCTGTGTTGTTGCGAGTTAAATTTATTTTACACTATCGACCCGTCCCGACTACCCACGCGTTGAAGTGGACTTCATTGCCTATTTACTGTACTGTATTAACTTTGGGACGAGCGTGAGTTCGCCACGAGCTACTCGACTTGAGAGTACCCAAGTAGCCTGCATGCAGGTGAAAGGGGGTAAGACCTGCTAATGCTCCGCTTGCGTGCAAGAGCAGAGCAGGTAAAGGTCCTCTCGTCTGGTTGGCTTACTGGACGGGAGACTCGCAACCCTGTGATATAACTGGAAGGTTGGCACACAGGGGCACTAGCTGTTAGGTATAAGGTACGTGTACTGTATTAACTGTGACATTAATATTGCAAGTAACAACGATTGACATTTTATAGTATAATTTTATAATGTAATTTTATTAATAATATAATTTTATAGTCCTAAAATAAGCATGTCATATAAATTTATATTATTAATAAAATAAAATTATAAATAATGCATAATTTAGTTTACTTAATTTTTTCCTTATATTGCATCTGATATATGGTTTATACTCGTATGTGTACGAATGTGTGTATGTTTTTATTTTTTCATTTTGTCATTATTTTGTTTACTGTGCCACCTACCTTCTTATATGTATTTTTTCCTATATGCAAAGGTTGCCTGGAAGAGATTGCATATAGCAATAAGGCCGCCTGTTGTACTTTATAATTATTGTTACTATTTTGTTATCCTGTATATGGTGCAATAAAGAGTAATGTACCTATTGTATTGTAGAATACGTTACATTATTTTGATGTAAGTTTTGCTGTGCCCTACCGGGGTACATGTGCGAAACAAACTATATATTGCGAGAGCCGATTATACAACATGAAATGCAAATAAAGAACTTGAAACTTAAAACCTCACTCAATTCAATTTAACAATGTTTATTCTAGCTACGCAGGAGACACAGTGGTGGGAACTTGTTGTGGGTCCATCCCGATCTAGTGTCGTTGATAAATCTGTACATGGATTTAACTTACCTGGTTATACGGGACGGAGGCCCACCACACATTCCACTGTGTCTCCTGTGCAGCCAGGATTAACAGCGACGACCGCCAAAAAAGGCAATGAACAGTAAAGTCCATTGCAGTGCCGGTGGTAAAACTACGGCTGGCTTGGAACTCACAACGAATTTAATCAGAAGAATTTTGTATGTGTTCTTACTCATCTGACTGTCTGAAAAAGCGTGATCGTGAGAAAATATTGAATAATTTATATTGAAAAATTGATTTGATTACAAGTAATCTAAGTATTTTCTAACGATCACACATTTTCATACAGTCAGGGGCCATATTTTTAAATGTATGTATAGTACATCGAAACGCGGCGTTGTACTTCTAAGTGTACTGGTAACACGCCTGCTAGTACGGGTAGTGCCTCTGTGCTTACAGTTCTATACGATTTACATAAAAATAACAGTACAAGGCGCTGGCTTTGAAGCAATTTACGACGTGCTGCACCTGTAGTAGCCCTATCTGCCCACGCAGGTGAACCGTACGTATCACAACCTAAGTATGTGGCGGTATAAATATTTTTTTCAACACACTTGCTCATAAAGTGGCTCTAATTTCACCGCAATTAGGCACATAATGACACCTATAATCAAACTGTGGCTTTTCCATTGCTATTCACAAGTGAGTGATAAAGTTTTTGTTTCATTTTATTGGTTGAGTTGCTTTGTTCCTAAAAAAGTTTCGAAACAAAAAAGATCGTGTTCAATAGTACAAATAAATTAATGTACCAATTGCTTGCTCATTTCATGCAAATATCAACTCGTATGTGTTTAATAAATAAAAGTTTCTCTCAAATATAACTTTTGTTTTCTCTGTAATAAAGAAAACTTTACATTCCCCATTTTGTACGTGGTTAAAATGCAATGCAAGTTGATATGGAGAATGAGAAACGTATGAATCGTAGGTAGAGTCGAGAGCTCATGAAGCTTTTAACTTGTAGTACCTTACATTTTTTTTTTTTTTAACTACGACGGGTGACATCTTATAATTTAATTTTATTAATAACTAACTGATCCAGAGAACTTTGTACCGCCTAACAGTCAATGATAAGAATATAATTGACAGACAAGCATACGGCCCGCCTGATGTGAAGCGGTTACCGTAGCCATATAAACGCTCGCAACATAAAATATCGCTCGCACGCCGCCACCCCCGCTGCCACCGCAGCATCTCCTTCCTTTCTGGTGACCTCACTCACTCACAGGAACACAACAGCCCTCAAGGGAACCGTTATTTGGCTGCGGTATTCTGTGAGGTGGAGGTACATTCACCAGTCGGGTAGCTTACAATTACGCTCCCTTACAAACGAAGCTCTGGCGAAAAGAGAGGTACTTTTCGCCAGAGCTTCGTTTGTCAGTCAGCAGGGTGCACCACGTGCAGGTGAAGTTGGCTTTGGTTCAAAGATGTTGATGAATCACTTACACCCCAAAAACTCAACTCGTATGTGTTTAATAAATAAAAGTTTAACTCAAATATAACTTTTGTTTTCTCTGTAATAAAGAAAACTTTACATTCCACATTTTGTACGTGGCTAAAATGCAATGCAAGTTGATATGGAGAATGAGAAACGTATGAATCGTAGGTAGAGTCGAGAGCTCATGAAGCTTTTAACTTGTAGTACCTTACATTTTTTATTTTTTTTTAACTGCGTCGGGTGACATCTTATAATTTAATTTTATTAATAACTAACTGATCCAGAGAACTTTGTACCGCCTAACAGTCAATGATAAGAATGTAATTGACAGACAAGCATACGGCCCGCCTGATGTGAAGCGGTTATCGTAGCCATATTAACGCTCGCAACTTAAAATATCGCTCGCGTGCCGCCACCTTCGCTGCCTATGCAGCATCTCCTTCCTCTCTGGTGACCTCACTCACTCGCAGGAACACAACAACGCTCAAAGGAATTGTTATTTGGCTGCGGTATTCTGTGAGGTGGAGGTACTTCCCCAGTCGGGTAGCTTACAATTTACGCTCCCTACCTCTCTTTTCGTCAGAGCTTCGTTTGTCAGTCAGCAGGGTGCACCGCATTCAGGTGACGTTGGCTTTGGTTCAAAGATGGTGATGAACTACTTACACCACAAAACCCCCTCCTCTTCCCTTTGTAAGAGATTACTCTACGTTAAGACCGCCTTTGTACTACTACTTTATGTTTTTCACTAATATATCTTTCTTTTCTTATGGTGCGGTTGAAGTTGGCTTTGGTTCTAAGATGTCGATGAACCACTTACACCCCAATCTCTCAAAAAACCTACCACGATTGTAATAATAACGGTACAGAGTCCAAGTCAAAGCTTCACGAGTTCTTGACAACATACCATATCATGACTGCAGTCCGTCTGTATAGAGCAGTGTTACCGAACCTGGGGGTAATTACCCCCGCAGGGGTAAAACAAGGTTTCTGAAGGGGTAAAGCTGATGAAAGATAACAAATTAGTTTAGCTTCAGACTCAGACCCATAAAATCTGATCTAAGGTGCGGGTAAAATCAGTTTCCTATATTGGTCATAGGGGTAACTATATGGAAAAGGTTCGGAAACACTGCGAGCTACCGGTTGGGCACCATGGCTCTAGACTCTAGAGCCATGGTGCCCAACCGGTAGCTCGCGGGCACCTGGTAGCCCGCAGCTTGTTTTCTGGGCGCCCGCGAACAAAATCGGATAAGGAATACACAAACCAGACTTTAAGAAGCTTTCTGAAAATGTGAACAGTCAGTTATCGCATTAGCTTTTAGCTGTTCCGGGGTTCCGGTCTATTATGTTTTGAAGTGTAGTAACTGTGTCATATTAACATAATAAATAAAAATCACTTATGTTTTTTATTAACTCGGCGGTGCCCGCGCGCGTGGCGTATCAGGATTATCAGAATAGCACTTGGAGCAATACAAGTTGGGCACCACTGGTCTAGAGCCTTAACGAGACTTACCTGGTTGTGGTAGTGCGCCAGCGGGTGATGCGGCACATGCCGCATCGCCGGGTGCAGCATCTCGCTGTCCCCTCCGCTGCTGCTTCCTTCTACCGCCTGTCGGAGACAATACGGCATTAAAATAATTTTAACAAAAAAAAAACCGACTCCAAACATTACTGTAGCTGTGTCGTTTCCGGCAGACTAGAATAGAATCACTCCGTCTCTTCCCGTGGATGTCGTATAAGGCGACTAAGGGAAATACATTATAAAACATCGATCAGGCCTCCCCAACCCGTCTGGCCAGCGTGGGGAGTGTAGGTCAAATCCTCCTTCTGTCTGGGACGGACGAGAGAGGGTCGTGCTCCTGTAGTAGAGACTAAAATGACCTGATGATGAAACATTACTCAACATTTACGTATATAGATACAGGCTGATGATGATGATGATGAAGAAAATATGGGAGTATACTCTTTCAAATAAAAAAAGTTTATTTTTAAATCGGTTTATAAATAACGGAGTAATGAACTAACAAATCTAACAATGGGTAGATACAGGCTGCTGGTGATGACGATGATGATGAAAAAAATATGGGACCATCCTGGAAGTATACTCTTTCAAATAAAAAAAGTTTTTTTCAAATCGGTTTACAAATCACGGAGTAATTAAGTAACAAACATTAAAAAAAATACAGCCGAATTGAGAACCTGCTCCTTTTTTGGAGTCGGTTAAAAAGCGAGTCGGACATGCGACAACGCGGGATCCCTGTAAGCATTTGGTGTAAGTGGTTCATGAACACCTTTGAACCAAAGCGAACCTCATCTGCGCGTGGTGCACTCTGCTCTCTGACAAACGAGACTGGCGAAAAGAGAGGTAAGGCATAGCGTATTTTTTAAGCCCAGTCGGGCTGGGGAAGTTCCTCCACCTCACAGAATACCGCAGCCAAATAACAATTCCCTTGAGTGTTGTTGTGTTCCTGCGAGTGAGTGAGGTCACCTGAAAGAAAGGAAGGAAGGAGTATAGGCTGGCAACGGATCGGCGACCCCTTGGTGTTGCAGATTTCTATGGGCGGTGGTGATTGCTTTCCATCAGGTGACCTACATGCTCGCTTGCCCCCTCTCATATAAAAAAAATGACAGTGCTCTACTGACCTCCGGCTGCTCATCCTTGGTCTCCGCCTCGTCTCCTAGCTCCACCAATTGCAAGGCCTCCTCAAGCAAGTCGAACCTCGACTCCTCGGAGTTCACCAGCTCCGTCGGCAGCTCCCCTTGAATCACGTACTCGCCTGGGGGAGAAAAGATGGAGTTAGTAGAGAAAAGAAATTTGGCGTGACATTTCGTTTCTTCGCCTTTTTTTTTGACATTTAATAAATAAAATAATTTAATTGACAGACAAGCATGCGGCCCGACTGATGTGAATCGGTTACCATAGCCATGTTACCACTCGCAACATATATATATCGCTAGTGAAATATCACCACCCCCGCTGCCAACGCAGCTTACCTCACTCACTCTCACTAACATAACAACCATCAAGGAAATTGTTATTTGGCTGCGGTATTCTGTAAAATAGGCATTCCCCAGTCGGACAGCTTACAAAATACGCTACCTCTCTTTTCGTCAGAGCCTCGTTTGTCATACAGCAGGGTGCACCACGTGCAAGTGAGGTTGGCTTTTGGACTGATGAACTTACAGACCAATTATGTGACATTGGCAATTTATAAGAAATGGGCCAAATTTAAGTTGCAAGATTTGATTAGACACCGCGGTGACAATAAATACTAAAATAAAATAAATAAAAAACATTTATTGCAGACCAACATGTTTACAATTAATAATAAACATAAGTCAATGGATGAATACCTTAAAACTACAGATATATATTATTATATAATAAACTTAATTTAAACTACAGCATGTACAGTCGGCGGCGTGTATCGCGTTGCATTCGACAACCGACCTCGGAACTTCCGAAATACGACGCCCTCCGGACAAAATTCCTCCTTAAAAAAGGTTGATAGCTGGTGGGTTGGAACTCTCACCAAAAATATACTAAAATTCACCTTATGTCGAGACTCCAACCGCTCAACTAAATAAAAAATTGTAAAGTAAAATTTCGCAAAACAAAAGTTACATCCTATTACGGGCTACCCTTTCATAATTGAGTTATTTGCCAATTTAGCATAACAAAAATGAGTTTACTCTGTAAGCAAATGTCTCAAAAGATCTCTTGTCTATGGCTGACCATTTTTTTTTTCTAACCCTTTTAAATGGCGGTATTTGTAATCTGTTAAGGAGTGCAACAAGTAACCACTGTTTCGTCACGGTAGCCAGGTTGTAAATATTCATAATGATTGACAGATAGACATCTTTTTATTACAAACTATTCATCAGTAAACACAGTAAAGGATATTTGTTTAAATTGTATTTGAAGAGAATATTGGGGTTGTAACAAAATAGAATTGAAGGAAAACGTACTGCTTTGGTAGTCTGAGTATAGATGAACATATTGAGCAGGAGGACCTTTGAATCCTTAATTTTTGAGTCAGATTCGGAACTGCCTAACTTTCTAACTTTATTTTTATAATTACAATCTACAGACCCTGGAATCCGTACTTTTTGTTTACGTACCTCATTTTTACGTCACAATTTCCTTACATTATTATTACACATCGCTATTATGCTATATAGTGATTTCTAACATTTAACTTTTGAACATTTACAAAAACCAGACAATTGCAGGGACTTGTGCTCCTTCGTTCCACAGATAAAGACCGTCCCACAGATTAAAAACAAAAAGGCCTGCCAATCAGCATTAAGCGTCTAAGCCTATTGCCTCTGTGACAAGCGAGGCCTTTGTTTGGTTAAAAGGATTACTACTGGTTTGTGGTATGAAGAACCCTCGGTGGACGGTACAGTGTCTGAGTTGATACTTTTTAAATATATTTTTTTATTGATAATAATAACAATCTACAGACCCCCGCGTCCGTACCATAGAGAAATAAATAGAGCTTTTGCTGTGCAGCCCTGACAGCCCAGGTAGTCATCAAACTGGTGGTGGTGTCCTGTGGCGGGTTAACGTAGCCATATTAACGATCGCAACATGAAATGTCACTCGCTACCTCCGCTGTCAATGCAGTAACTCGTTCCTTTCTGATCACTCACTCGCAGGAACACATCAACCCTCAAGGGAATTGTTATTTGGCTGCGGTATTCTGTGATGCGGAGGTACTTCCCCAGTCGGGTAGCTTACAATTACGTTCCCTACCTCTCTTATCGCCAGAGCTTCGTTTGTCAGTCACCTCACCAGGGTGAACCGAGTGCAGGTGAAGTTGGCTTTGGTTCAAAGATGTTGATGAACTACTTACACCCCACTTCCCTTATGCAGTTATTCCAGCAGCAAGTTGATAATAGGTTGTCAACGAAAATTTGCATGAAATTTGTAATTTATGCCATTCAAATCACCATAAATGAACGAATATTTATTCATTGTAAAGAAACATAAACCCGCAAACTATTCAAAAAAATTCGCAAAAGTCCCATACAAAACCATATTGTAAATTTAAAAACAAAATAGCATTTCAACCCTTTGGCTGCGACTACCGTTAGTCGAAGACAAAAAATGTGTCGCTGTGGTCTTAAAGACCACGAACAAAAGAAGGATTTAACCATTCAAATCATTTGAAGCGCAATTGTCAATAGCTACTTAAATAGAAGTTACTTTTTTTTGTGACAGAACCGTGGCGTTAATTTTTCGACAAGATAGTGGTTTGATAATTTGAGGGGATTTTTTTTTTCATTCTTAAATTATTTTTCACTTATAATTGGCTCACCATTAACTATAAAATTAAAATAATTTAGGTAGAATTTAAATATTTAACTATTGTAATTCAATTTGGATCCGACTGAATTATATTATTATTTTACCTTAATGTATAGAAAAAAAATTCTTGGGGGTGTAAGTGGCTCATCACGATCTTTAGAGCCAAAGCCAACCTCACCTGCACATGGTGCACCATGCCGACAACTGAAAGAGGCTCAGGTGACAAAGAGGTAGGGTACAGCGTATTTGAGCTAGCTACCCGACTGGGGAAAGTATGAGTGCGAGTGAGTGAGGTCACCAGAAAGGAAGGAGATGCTGTGTTGGCAGCGGGGGTGCGTAACTGGTTCACATCAGGTGGACTGTATGCTTGTCTGCCACCCGACGTAGTAACCAATCGGCATGGCTCTCTTTAGGTCATCGGACCATCTAGAAGGAAGCGCCTAACACTTCGTCGTCCTACGCGCGGCCTCCACTCTAATACTTTCCTCCCCCATCTGTCATCACTTACTCGGCAGATGTGACCCGCCCATTGCCACTTCAGCTTGCAAACTCTGAAGCCTATGTCGACAACTTTGGTTCTCCGTCGAATTTCTTCGTTCCGGATTCGATTCCGCAGAGAAACCCCGAGCATAGCCCTCTCCATCGCTCGCTGCGCGACCTTTAGCCTGTGGACCAGTCCGACGGTCAGTGTCCAAATCTCTACACCATATGTCATTGCAGGGAGGACGCACTGGATGAAGACTTTAGTCTTAAAATTAAATTTTGTATTACCAAGTTTTTTTTTGCTGTTACGTTGCATTTGCAATGTATGGATTAAGTGATTTTTGTACGCAAATAAAATTGCTAATTTTCTCCGCCGTTATTTGGAACAGGGTCGAGACACTCCTCTTGTTGTTTCACAGCTTTTATTAAGGAAAATAGTTGTTAACTCTTACAAAACCACTGTCGCAGAGCTTACATAACAACAACAGTAGTGGCCTTGGCAGTGACTGTCACGCTGGTAGTGTCGAAAGTGAATTGATCAGATCATTGCGTGGATCAATCGGCGGCGTGTCGGTCTCGGTTTGCGCATTGTTGATTATTGGACTATTTATAGATGGTTAGATTGGTATGGTTTTGATTTGAGGAAGAGTGTGTAGCTTTAAATCACAGATGACGTGAAAAATACGGCTAGAAGTGGCTGGATACGGAAGGCGGAGGATCTTCTGCTCATTCTTCAATGCGTTCCCTTAAATATGATCCCCCATATTTAGTGGAAAACATTGAGGGAGGCTCACATCCAGCAGTGGGTAGATACAGGCTGATGATGAAGACACAACCCAATAGTAGGATGAATATGGATTGATGTAGGTGTAACTAATCTACATATTTGACAGAATAGCATTTAAGAATGGCCACACTAATGTAGGCAAGCGTTCTCGGTTTTATGGAATTACCAAAACATACAATCGTATTTTTAACCATATAGATATCACGGCAACGCAAGCCGGTACCTTCAAGAAACAGGTGATTGACGGGGGGGGGGGGGGGCACACCACACTCCTGTGTATCCAGGATTAACAGAAACGACCACCAAAAAAGAGAATGAACAGTGAAGTCCTGGGGGTAAGCCTACGGCTACCTTGGAACTCACAATGAATTTAATCAGAAGAAATTAGTAGCAGTACGAAGCTTTTGGAATTTGACTTGACCCTCTTAGCAATGTGAGAGACAGCAATATGGCAAATAAGGCATTTAGCCTAGAGAGCTAGTCAAGTGAAGCTCAACTACTGTGCACAACGGATTTTAATTATCTAACACTATTGGGGACCCAAAACATTGAGTTGTTACCTAACACATCGATTCCAATAATATGAATTGCAAAATCGTCTGAACGCTTGGTAATTCTCCCTTGTTACTACCAAATCAGTATACTACACCGTATGCGACATGCAACGAATTCAACATGTCGTCCCGCTCCCGCCGCCAAAAATCACACTCCTGTATTAAGTCTTTACTTTTAAGAATTGTAATACATATTGACGAGCTCATGCACACAAATGTTTGTCCTGTGTGGGAATCGAACCCACGAGCGTTGGTGTCGAAGCGGCGCCATTGACCGCTACGCCACCGAGCTCTTCAAATATAGTGAACATAGTATGCTGTTTGATCGAATTCATGGTTTGCAGTAGCACATTCGCATATCGGCGACGGCACAAATTTAAACGAAAAGAGTTTACCCTTAAAATAACGAAAAGAGTTTACCCTTAAAATTGCCACTTGCAGTTAAAAATTGGATAGGTTTAAAAGGTGACCGACACATTGAAATAAATATTAAAATAAAAATACATACCATTAATTGTTACATACGTTTTACTTATTATTAAAATGGGCGTGTGACCAATGTTCTAAAATTATAAAAACTCTGTATCAGTAACGTAAAATACATAAAAGTAGTACGATCTGCGATCTCAAAATTTTAATAACTTATGTCCGACGTGTTTTATGGTCGATCAAAGTTTGGTGGGAAAGTCCATTTTAAAAGTATGAAATTATAAAAAATAAATATTACCATTGTAGAAACAATAAAAAATACTAAAACTTTTGTTACGGCACTAGCTACATAAACGCATGATTTAACATAGCTGTAGCATAAATTTCTGATTTAATGCATATAAAATAGCGTATCGTGACGTCATAATACTGTATGCCTTTTGTATGGAGCGTTTTCGGGATAGTTCAAAATTGTGATCTTCAAGTTATCATATCTCGAGAAGTTTTTAGCCTATCGAAGTAATTCTTTCACCTTTAGTTATATTATTGTGACGTCTTTAAATAACAAATCGAAAAAAATATGGTTCACAAGCTTTCGCTATAATAGAAATTTGTCGTGAACGGCGCTGACGACACAGTCAATCAGTACATATTATATGAATTGTAACATGTGTGGCAAGCGATCGCCGCCGCCCATGAAGACCTACAAACGCCAAGGGGTCGCCGATCCGTTGCCAGCCTATAGGTACTACTTCCTTTCTTTCTTTCTCTTTCTTTCTGGTGACCTCACTCACCCGCAGGAACACAATAACCCTCAAGGGAATTGTTATTTGGCTGCGGTATTCTGTGAGGCGGAGATACGCTATGCCCTACCTCTCTATTCGCCAGGGCCTCGTTTGACAGTGAGCAGGGTGCACCACGTGCAGGTAAGTATAAAGTATATTCATTCATTCATTTTGAAGCGATTAAAAAGTACATTTTCAGCATTTCGCATAAAATCCTTTATTTTGATACTTCATTCGACAGGATGAGATTTTTTTTTTGTATTTTTTTTTATTATAATTAGGTGACAACTCACACGATGAGATCCAGAGGTTCCCAACCTGTGATCCGCGGGCCACCAGTGGCCCGTGAGAGCTAAAACAAGGTCCGTGATGCAGATTTATAATGTAAGAGATTGAGCAATACTAAACCAAAGATTGTATTCTCGAGATAAAGTGTCGTTTATTTATAGGACACTTGGGTCTCTACATTGAACAGCGACCTGGAAGTGGTCCCCGAACAAAATAAGTTTGGAAACCACTGGTCTAATCGAACAATTAAGCATCGACCGCAGCCTGTCCATGGATGGGCCTATTATCTCGAGCTCCTCCGTGATAGAAAGGGCACGATAAGCCGTCGGTTCCGGTTGTTGTCTTTAGAGGCTTTAGACGACAGTAGTTAAGCCTCAGTGGCCTTTGGGCGGCTTGAAAACACTGACACTTTTGGGGTGTAAGTGGTTCATCAAGATCTTTGAACCAAAGCCAACTTCACCTGCACGTGGTGCACCCTGCTGACTGACAAACGAAGCTCTGGCGAAAAGAGAGGTAGGGAGCGTAATTGTAAGCTACCCGACTGGGGAATGTACCTCCACCTCACAGAATACCGCAGCCAAATAGCAATTCCCTTGCGGGTTGTTGTGTTCCTGCGAGTGAGTGAGGTTACCAGAAAGAAAGGAAGGAGATGCTGCGTTGGCAGCGGGGGTGGCGGCGCGCGAGCATTATTTTATGTTGCAAGCGTTAATAAAGCTACGGTAACCGCTTCACATCAGGCGGGCCGTATACTTGTCTGCCAACCGAAGTAGTATAAAAAAAAAACTGACCTCCGCCAACCCTCAGTTGAGCAGCGTGGTGCAGTATTCTCTAAATACCTTCAATTTTAGACGGTTTAGAACCTTTAAGTCTGAGAAGAGATTTTGCGTCCCTTTGTGTTCTACCGTCTGTACAATGGGGGTTGTTCAGCCCCCTTACCACCATCTCTTATTGCGATTCAATAACTGAATAGATTGCTTATTCATAACAATGAATAAGCGACTCTATTTCAAATGGAATAGAGTCGCTTATTCATTAGTATGAATAAGCAATCTATTCAGTTATTGAATGGCAATAAGAGATGGTGGCAAGGGGGTAGAGGAGTTGTTTGACATGATGCCAACGGCCTCCTTCTACAGTCGCACCGCTCACCATCGACAGGGAATTCATCCTCACACATTGGAGCCTAAGTGGTCACGTACTGTGCGGTTCCAGAGAAGTTTTCTCCCGCGTACTGTCAAGCTGTGTAATGAACTGCCTGTCGAGGTTTTCTCAGGGTGCTACAACATGGGGTTCTTCAAAAAGGGCGTGAAGAGGTTTTTACAGGGTCGGCAACGCGCGTGTAATGCCTCTGGTGTTACAGGCGTTCATAGGCTACGGTAACTGCTTTCCATCAGGCGAGCCGTATGCTTGTTTGCCACACTGGTGGTATAAAAAGAAAATCAGGCGAGACCCATATCCCAGCAGTTAGATGAATAACGGTTAACGAAGACGACCATGGTATAAGAATGATTTATCACAATATTTTTTTAGTTATTTGTAACGTTATATTAAATTAATATAAATATAAATATTAGGTTGGGGAAAAAGTCTTTTCGTATTTTATATGAAAAATCAAAACATTTTTTAATAAAGTTTATTTACATTTAACTAAAGTATGTAGGTGCCATTTTGTTCGATAACTTTTTGCCATCTTGTAGGTAGAGACATGATCCCATTACTATAGAAATTTTGGGACTTCTGTTCAAAAAACCGCGACAAGTGGTTTTGGCAGTCTTCTCGTGATGTTAACCTGACATTGCCTAAAGAATGCTGAAGAGACTGAAACAGGTGGAAATCAGAAGGTGCAAGGTCAGGACTATACGGCGGATGCATTAACACCTCCCAGTCAAACTCTCTTAATTTTTGCTGAGTGGCTAAAGATGTGTGAGGTCTAGCGTTATCATGATGAAAAATCACACCCCTTCTGTTAATTAATTCCGGCCGCTTTCTCTCAAGTTTTTGCTTTAATCTCATCAGTTGTTCACAGTAGAATTCAGAATCGATAGTCCTGCCTGGCGGTAACAGCTCATAATGAATAATGTTCTTCCAATCCCACCATACACACAGCATCACCTTGTTGCGGGTTAACCCGGGTTTCGCCAGAGTCTGTGAAGCCTGACCGGCCTTTGACCACGACCTTTTTATGCGCCAAAACTGTTTTGTGGTCAATTCCTAGTTCTTCAGCTACGTTGTTACTACTGATATGCCGATCTTGCTCCACTTTTTCAAAAATGGCATCCATTTTATCCGTAACAGGGCGACCAGAGCGACGTGCATCTTTGACATCAAAATTTCCGGATTGAAAACGCCTAAACCAAATTTGTGCTACTCTCACAGACACTGCACTAGGTCCATAAACGTCACAAATTTTTTCGCAGCTTGCGTTGCATTTTTACCTTTTTTGTAGTAAAATTTTAAAATGTATCGAATTTCTTCATTAGATTCACTCATCTTGACAGAAAAAAAAAACAAATGAAAATCACACATTTACCTAATTTGAATTTGGAATTATCTTTTTTAAAATTTAAACTTTTTAAAGATATAAAGATAAAATTTAAACCTTTCAGATACAAATGGTATAACCAAAGAGATTTTACTACAAGTTCATACATACTATAATGCGAAAAGACTTTTTCCCCGACCTATTATTATCACACAAATTACACAGTGCCATCTAGCTCCCCAAAGTAAGCGAAGCTTGTGTTATGGGTACTAGACAACTGATAAACATACGTAATTACATTTTTTTTTGTACATACATACTTATGATACATAGAAAATACCCATACTAAGACAAACAGACATGTTCATGCACACAAATGTTTGTCTTATGTGGGAATCGAACCCACGAGCGTTGGTGTCGAAGCCGCGTCATTGACCACTACGCCACCGAGCTCGTCAAAGCTCGATAAGTTAGGCTAGTAACAATAACAGTAGGTTAAACAATATGTTAACGACCAAAAACCGAATTAACTTTTTCAAATAACAAAAACTCAATCAACTCGTAAAGGGACGTGGATTTTTTGGAAAACCCCAAATTTTAACACACAATACGTTTTATTTCCTCGAAATAACAAAAAAAAACACGAAACACCAATCGATTAAGGCATTTAATTCATCCGGTACTATATAAAACACGTATTTAATTGTTTTGGCGGGTAAAAAAGGCAGCCATATTGGTTAGCCATTTTGTCCTTCACGGTTGACCAATCGCAGCGCGTTATATACGGATGGTTTATTTTGGGTCTCGTTTTAAATTAATTGTGACTATTTTTGAGATGGCTTTCGAAGTACCTAATTACCTAG
The DNA here is from genome assembly GCA_937001555.2 of Hypsopygia costalis. Taxonomy (NCBI): domain Eukaryota; kingdom Metazoa; phylum Arthropoda; class Insecta; order Lepidoptera; family Pyralidae; genus Hypsopygia; species Hypsopygia costalis. Next base: position 8,088,716 of record OW443355.2, read on the forward strand.
GTAAATAGATATTTATTTTATTATACCAATAAGGATTTTTTCTTTTTACAAATGGTCGCCCAATGGTTTTAAATCGAATATAATTAATTAAAATTATGATTTTAATAACAAACAAAAGAGTACATGTGTGTGTTTGTGTGTGTGTGTGTGTGTGTGTGTGTGTGAAGTAGTAGTTTATATCAAAATGTTTGAACCAAAGCCAACCTCACCTGCACCGTGATGAACCCTGCTGACTAACAAACGAGGCTCTGGCGTAAAGAGAGGAAATAGCGTATCTTTTAAGCTGCCCGACTGGGGAAGTACTTCCACCGCACAGAATACCGCAGTCAAATAACAATTCCCTTGAGGGTTGTTAGGTTCCTGCGAATGAGTGAGGTCCATAGGTATACCATTAAGGTGGCAAACAAGCATACGGTCCGCCTGATGGAAAGCAGCAACATGGAATGCAAGGAGTATAGGCAACTTATCGGCGACCCCTTGGTGTTGCTGATCTCCATGGGCGGTGGTAATTGCTTTCCATCAGGTGACCCACATGCTTGTTTGCCACCTCTCATATAAAAAAAGAGGTACCTATCGGTCGTGTCCATGATACGGCCACACCCCATTTTTTTTCTTTTTAAATTCGTCTCAAACTAGTTTTTTTTTTATACTACGTCGGGTGCCAGACAAGCATACGGCCCGCCTGATGTGAAGTGGTTACCGTAGCCATATTAACGCTCGCAACATAAAATATCGCTCGCGCGCCGCCACCCCCGCTGTCAACGCAGCATCTCCTTCCCTTCTCTTCTGGTGACCTCACTCACTCGCAGGAACACAACAACCCTCAAGGGAATTGTTATTTGGCTGCGGTATTCTGTGAGGTGGAGGTACATTCCCCAGTCGGGTAGCTTACAATTACGCTCCCTACCTCTCTTTTCGCCAGAGCTTCGTTTGTCAGTCAGCAGGGTGCACCGCGTGCAGGTGAAGTTGGCTTTGGTTCAAAGATGTTGATGAACCACTTACACCCCCTAGATTTACTGGAGAAGTAACATTCGTCTTAGGTAAGGCCTAAATCATCATATTTCAGTCAATTAACACAAAACTCTAATTAATCAAAGTACATGTACAAGTATATAGTCAATACCCGAAATCTGGTACTCCTAGGTTTGACTGGTTAAACCTCGGGTTCACTTCTCTCTTCAAAGGCATAGGGTTGCTGTTTATGGTTGCTCCTGTCGAGGAAACGGACTCTGGCGAAAGAGAGGTATGATTCTAAAGATGCTGGGGAACTGATTTTTTTTTATACTACATCGGAAGGCAGACAAGCATACGGCCCACCTTATGTGTAACGGTAACCGTAGCCATACCAACGCTCGCAACATGAAATATCGCTGGCGCGCTGTCACCCCCGCTGCCAACGCAGCAACTCCTTTCTTTCTGGTGACCTCACTCACTAACTGGAATACAACAACCCTCAAGGAGATTGTTATTTGGCAGCGGAATTCTGTTAGGTGAAGATATTTTCCCAGTCGGGCAGATTTAAAAATACGCTATGCCCTTCCTCTCCTTTCGCCGGAGCCCCTTCTGTCAGTCAGCAGGGTGCACCACGTGCAGGTGAGGTTGACTTTGGTTCAAAGATGTTGATTTAAAGGCTAGCAACGGATCGGCCACCCCTTGGTGTCGCTGATCTCTATATGGGATCAGCGACACCAAGGGCCTATGGGCGGTGGTGATTGCTTTCCACCAGGTGACCCACATGCTCGCTGGCCCCACTTATATAAAAAAATGAACGACTTACACCCCCTTGTATAAGTAGTTCCGGTAAACTGATCACTATCTTATCAGTTGATAGTAGTTTTGGTAAAAGTTTTAACTCATTAGAAAAATTGACCTTTCAAAAGATGAACAGATAGTTTTGTAATTTAACTATTTAGTTGTATATTGTGAACTTCACATAGTTTGCGATGGGTATCATTTAAAACTGTTTAATTGTGTTTTATCATTGAAAGAAAGAGATTTAAAAGATGGCGGTTCGTCATTGAGTGAAGCGAGCCGAAAAGTCACTCTTGGGAATGAATAGGCTATAATATAATATAATATATAATTTGGGGTGTAAGTGGTTCACCAACATCTTTAAACCAAAGCCAACTTCACCTGCACGTGGTGCACCCTGCTGACTGACAAACGAAGCTCTGGCGAAAAGAGAGGTAGGGAGCGTAATTAAGCTACCCGACTGGGGAATGATACACCTCACAGAATACCGCAGCTAAATAACAATTCTCTTGAGGGTTGTTGTGTTCCTGCGAGTGAGTGAGGTCACCAGAAAGGAAGGAGATGCTGCGTTGGCAGCGAGGGTGGCGGCGCGCGAGCGATATTTTATGTTGCAAACGTTAATATGGCTACGGTAACCGCTTCAAATCAGGCGGGCCGTATGCTTGTCTTCCACCCGACGTAGTATAAAAAAAAAAGGCTCCAAAACTACTAAGACATTTGTTGAACATGTCTGTTTGTCTTCTTCTGGGTGCTTCCTATGTATTATATGTATATATATTTAAAAATAAAAATGTATTTAAGTGTAATATCAGTTATCTACTACTACCCATAGTACAAACTTTGCTTAGTTTAGGACTAGATGGTAGTGTGGAAATCGTGCAAGAAACTTTAATTCTTATTTATTTTTTCTTTTCAGCGGAACTTAAATTCACTTTCACATTCAAGATAGTGTGATGAAAGTGAATCTAAGCTCTGCGGATTTAGAGTAGTAATGATTTATACATGTTCTTATATTTAATTTGTATGACGTTTCTAAGTGCTTTATAAAGTCCAAGGAATAAAGAATTTTTTGATTTTGATTTTTGATTGATTGATGATTTTTTGCATATACACGCCGAAAAATCATTCTTGGAAATGAATAGGCTCCAAAACCACTGAACGGATTTTGATGAAACTTGTCACAATTAGAGACCTCGACATGCTTGAGGATTGTGTCGAAAAAAAATTGAGATCGATCATGTCCTTGAGCAATGATCATCAAATACATTTTCCTTTGAAATCAATGGAAAACATACACTCAGCGAATCTACTCGCTCCACTCAACCTCGATTCCAGCCCTTTGGGCTAGAATCCGGCCAAGTTTTATGGGAGAACGAATATGAAATGGTTAGAGTATCCATTTGGCTTACAAGGTGTATTTGTAAGGTATAGATTACATGCACTAGAATTAAATAGCAGCGCTTCCCCTTCCCCCACACGCGATGTTCCACAGTCCTTACTAAGCGTGATAAATTCTTTGATCCTTCATCTATCCAGTGGTGTGATTGAATTTTGGATGGAGATGATAGATTTGTAGCTGCAACACCAAACTGTATCCCCCGATTTTATTACCATTCGTTTTTTGAATTGCCTCGCTATGGAAGCAATTCTATAGACATATTTACGTCAAAATCTACACATCTCTTACAAATTCACGACAATCAACCAACAGACATACGTAATACATAAAATTAATATAAACGAACTGTAACAACCCATCAATATGGTCCCAATGAAACAATTGCATCCAATCTTCTTTGATTAAACCGTCAGCCATCTTTAAAAATAAATTGCTTTCCGACCCACAGGCATTCGGGTTTTAAATTGACCTTCTATCTCACTCGAATGTTATAAACAAAACAGGGATGGACTACACGGACGTTCCAAGTTTGAATTCGAATTCATCGCTCTCACATAAGGACAGGCGGTTTTTAAATTGGTGCTTCGCGTTCCTTTCGTGTCGGAGCGAGACGGGAGGTTTTGTTTTTTTAGTTATTTTTTTGCTCTGGATGCCTGCGGTTTCGCCCAGTCTTTGTGGCCAGCCGCAACAGCATTATGTATTTAGTTTTTAGATGCATTTTTAAATCATTAAAGCTTTTGGTGCGGTTTTCTGCATCTTAGTCGCTTTTTGATGTATGCCTACAGGATACAGAAAAACATATGTTTATATTCTTTGTGAATAAACGATTAGGAAGTAACTTGAAAAGTAGATTAGTTAAATGAATGAAATTAACATATAAGTACATGAATTATATTTAAACTCATTGTGAGTTCCTTAATCTAATCCTGGCTACACAGGAGACAAAGTGGTGGGAATGTGTGCTGGACCCCGTCCCGTTACCCATGTATTATTTTTGTATTTGTAGTAATGGTATTTCGGTATTTGTAGACTGTGAGGCGAGGTGCAGCCATTCTGGATGGTCTTAGGATATTTTTAGAATATACCATAAGATTAATAACAGGAACATACTTATATCTTATTTATTTGTAGGAAAATAAACAGCTAAGTAAAAAAAACTAGCTTAATAAAGCTACCAGTTGTCACATATATGTAACCAGGATAAACAGTAGCCTATGTTTTTATACCACTGAAGTGGTAAACACGCATACGGGCAGTCTGATGAAAAGCAATTACTGTAGCCTGTACCACCAGGGGCATCACACGCGCGTAGCCGACCCTGGGAAAACCTCTTCACGCCCTTTTTGAAGATCCACATGCTGTTATTTCCAGAGAAAACTTCGACAGGCAGTAGGTACCTACATTCCACATTCCACAGCTTGACAGTATGCTGGAGAAAAGTTCTCTGGAACCGCACAGTAGGCGACCACATAGCCTTTTACTGTATGCCCCTGGTGTTACAGGCTTTCCCTCAGGCCGTATGCTTGTTTTCCACTTTAGTGGTATAAAAAACATTAATTCATCTCCGTAACATTATGTAAATATATAGTAGGTAGGTATGGCAAAAATGTTAATGTCGAAAAGCCTTTAAACTTTTAAAAAGGATAACAATTTCTTACCACAAAGAATTCCCGCCTCCGCACGTCTCCATTTTTTTGTACCAAAGACAAGACCCTCTCGAGACCATCGAGACGCCTCTTTCAATTTCCGAGCGCTCGAGTGTGGGATGTTCTCATTTTGAATTTCGTGTTTTTTTTTTTTTTTTTGGAATTGACGTTTCAGGCGCGCCAACAATGGCCACCAGTTGGAAATTTAGGGAATATTTTTTTATTATGTGTTACAACACGAATATGTTGATGTTAAAAATAAAGAATTACATTTTATACATTAAAATTGAAGAAAATAGGGTTCAATAGACGGATTTCTTATAGAAACAACAGAATGCATCAAATGCCGAAATTCTTTCACCAAGCGATACTCTTTCAAACCAGGGGAACAGCGAACCGGTGTACGGTTCGCTGTTTCCCTACGGTTTTTTATACCACATCGGCTCCCAAACAAGTATACGACCCGCCAGATATAAAGCCATTATTGAAGCCGGCCGCATATAATATCTGATCGACTGGGCTCTCGCTACACGTAGAGATGTAGCGTCTCTTTGCGTTCTATACAAATTATATCACGGATCACGGGGAGTGCTCGGATGAGCTATTTGATATCTGCCGCTGAGTTCCACTATCATGCAACTCGCCATAAATTAAAATTCCATCCATATCATCTTGATAATTGGCGATCTACTAGGGTAACGTTAACTAAGGCATTTTATACCACGAACAGTGAAACTGTGGAATCAACTTCCCTCAGCGGTATTTCCGAACAATTACGACATGGGAGCCTCCAAGAATAGAGTCTTTATTTCCCTTAAAAGGCTGGCAACGGATCGGCGACCCCTTGGTCTTGCTGATCTCCATGAGCAGTGATGATTATTTGCCACCAGGTGACCAGGACACATGCTCGTGTGCTGTCCTCCCATAAAAAAAAAAAAAGAAAATCCCTACTTTAACGATTTGCTTTACAGGTTTTAATATTTATCTTTATTGTAAAAACACGTTTATCGTCTCGTCCAGGTGCTTACTAACAGCATTAACATTTGCTTGTACTTAAATCCCAAGTGACCTGACAACAGGGAATGTCCATGATCGATCAAAAATGACAAATGAAACGTCAAAATATTTTATAGAACCGGGGAAAATTTGAATCTCTAGAGGGCAAAACGCAAATTTTGTCATTCTATCGAGGTATATATTTTTTATATCGCTTCTGAGTGTTTAATGCGAGGATTCTAATATACACTATTTGATATAAATAAATAATAATAAATAAATATTCCCGGACAAATTACACATTGCTTTTACTTAGTGCCAAACTAAGCTTGTAATATGGGTACTAGATAACTGATATAATACTTAAATTCATTTTTTAAGCTATTGCATAGCTTTTATCGAGGGCTTTGAGCGCGGCGACCGAATCAAGAAATTCCGTAACGAAAATAAAACCTAACACCCCCCACCTAATATGACCTTTGGACTCGACCTGGCTTAAGAACATTTCCTTATACAATACATACTCGTATTTCGCCAGTGAGTATTTTCGAGTCAATGGCGCAGTTGAAAATGTGTGACCAATTTGAACTATCGTTTCTACGTTCGCGATGTGGTCATTACTCTTTTTTTTTATAAATACATACATATAATATAAAGAAAACATCTAGATAAAGACAAACAGACATGTTCATGCAAACAAATATTTGTCATGTGCGGGGATCGAGGAGTCAAAGTGACTATTGCTAACCATTCGACCACTGAGCTCGTCATATTCAAATTCAAATGATTTATTTTGCTAAAAACATATGTACAGAATATAGGTGTTGGTATGAATAGAAGATCCATTATGTCCTTTTGCAACAATTTAGGCATGCAAAATGTCAAAATTAATAACAAATTAAATTAAATTAAAATAAATGTCAAGTTAAGTAATTCTAATAGTCAAAGGATATTTCTTGTTTACATAACATGTCACATTTATATTTTTTTTTATATCAAATTTATATTTAGTTTATAAATTCATAAAGGGAGTAACAGAAACATTTCTCAATTAGCCAGTTATGCAATTTACTTTTGAATTGTGCGACGGGTATCAAAACGTTAAATTAATTTTGAATGGAATTGGCTTTTGGACAAATGTTTTGTAGTATTAAGGAGTACCTATCCATACATATGTTTATATATGTTTTGTGGTTGGTTTTCGATCCTTCAGCGTCAGAGGGTCGCGGGTTCGATCCCCGCAGACGGCAAACATTTATGTGGTGAACAATTTTTTTGTCTTGAGTGTGGGCGTTCCATCCATACTAATATCATAAGTGTTAAAGTAAGTAAATTCGTTTGTTTATTTCTTCATGCCTTGACTATGCAGCCAAACTATAAATCAAACGCATTTTATTTCTTAAATATTTCAGAACTCCGGAAAATAATACCCTCCAAACTAGACTATCGCTATCCTTATCATATCAGTAATTTAATAAACTTGGTATCTCTTTTCCTCACCGAGTGTAAAATGGCGCCAATTTTCCTCGCAAAAATATGAAATTAACTACAGTACCTACCTACGTGTTAAAATAAATTATTATTGTGTACTTTCGTATAATAAGTGTTCTCTTAAGATTTAATTACTTTATCAACACAAACACAACTCCAGAACGTCACGATTCACAAACGTCCGATTCATCTGCTTGCTTTTGTGCGAACTAATTGCGAGGTGAGACAATTGGCTCACTTTTTGGGTACCTATTCGTTTTTGACATTTAATAGCATATCTACTGGATGCAGGTATTACTAAAACATATAGACGAGCTCGGTGGCGTAGCGGTCAATGACGCGGCTTCGACACCAACGCTCGTGGGTTCGATTCCCACACATGACAAACATTTGTGTGCATGAACATGTCTGTTTGTCTTGGTCTGGGTGTTTTCTATGTATAATAAGTATGTATTTACAAAAAAAAATGTATTTACGTATGTTTATCAGTTGTCTAGTACCCATAACACAAGCTTCGCTTACTTTGGGGCTAGATGGCGCTGTGTAATTTGTCTGACAATATTTATTTATTTATTATTATTTATGATAATCTTGACATGGTTACATATTTTCGTAACAGCCTATATCTCAAAGCTATTGTAGGGACACATATTGCCGATGCAGCGTTTTTGCCATCACGTGGGCCCCCACTGTTGAAATTCCACTGTCAATACTGTTTCTGTTACTACTGTTAAAGTTACTGTTGAAGTTAAACTGTCTGGCTATCACAAGGTGCTATGGGTTGTCAATTAATAAAAGTTGCTTTCCGAAAATGACTTCTTTTATTTTGCCACAATTGTTACACTTTTCGATTTACAAAGTAAATAATTTTACCCAATAATTATAACCTATAATTAGACCGATGATTTTGACCAATACGAGTGTGTACTTGTCACGAGATTCCGGGACGACTGATGGGTCGTGCTCGCGCGTCAGACCGCCGCGGCAAAAACGCTGCATCGGCAATAAGTGTCCCTACACTATGTTCCAGTAAAGGGCAAAACTTTGCACTATAAAATGACGTGAATGATCTATATCCATGCAGACGACATGCTTAACAAATATTTTAAAGTGAAAAAGCTTTGAAAATAAATTAAAAAAAATATCTCATAGAAAAGACTTCAACGCGCCACGTTTCCCGACGGGACGTCGAAACGATCACAAGTGGATTGTGTTTCAGACGTTTCCAATTTTGGATGGACGTCCTGCTTTACGCTTTTATTAGCTTCACCTGTATGCAAGGGCGGATCCAGGGGGAGGGTCATGGGGGTCATGACCACCCGCTCGGCTGGATCCAGGACCTAGATGGACCACTAATTAAAATTGTCTAACTTTTATATATATTTTTGTCACAATATAGATTAAGTACAGTACCTACATACATTTATAAAATACCTACTTATTACCTGTATCTATTATTATCAAAATTTTATTATAACTTGAGTGTGACTTGACCACAACTATGTTACCTCCCCCTGGCGCCAAAGCTGAATCCGCCCTTGCCTGTATGTTTGTTTGTTTGTCAGTTTATAACCGACTTCTTTGAACTTGATTTTGACCCACTTTGAACGGTCAGTTTTAATTTAAACTTTGTATACTTATCAAGAACCGATGACAGTACAATAATTTAATAGGTTTATTTAATTATCCTGGTAGAGATCGCCAGGATTAGGTAATTAATTTCCTCACATGTCACATCGAACTAAAAAGTGGATAATAAATATAGTTTAAAGCTTTTTACACAATTATACTAATCTTTTTCGTAAATTTATATTTTCTGCCTATAATAAAAATATTTATCGTTTTTTAGTTCGATTGATCATTAAAGCGTGTTTTTAGTTTTTTTTATTTTTTATTATTATCATCAGGTCATTTTAGTCTCCACTACAGGAGCACGACCCTCTCTCGTCCGTCACAGACAGAAGGAGGATTTGGCCTACACTCCCCACGCTGGTCAGACGGGTTGGGGAGGCCTGAGCGATGTTTTATAATTTATTTCCCTTAGTCGCCTTGTACGACATCCACGGGAAGAGACGGGAGTGATTCTATTCTAGTCTTATTTAAACTATATTTATTTAGTCTAAAATCCCGCTCGGAACACCGCATGTCTCGCTTTTGGCGGTTGATGCCAAAAAGTGATTTCTTCGACTGAAATTCACAAAACGAAATATGTCAATTAAATCCCTACCAATATTATTAATGTGTATGTGAGTTTGTTTGTTACGCATTCACGCCGAAACTACTAGACCGATCATCATGAAACTTTGTACACATATTCTCAAAGGTATTAGGAAGGACATTGGATACTTTTTATTAAAAAAAAAAAGTAAACGCGGGCGATGCCGCGGATGAAAGCCAGTCTCATATATACAATTTTCACCAAGTTTTAATGTTACTTCTAAGCACGTATTACCGTCTAACATAACGAAGGCATTACGCTTTCTCCACAATAACTTTCTTTAAATCTTTAGAATTGACTGATTATTATTTAATGATAGATATTAATTGTTAGATTCATTATATTTATGTTTTAAAGGATTATCTTTCTTAATAATTGAATAGAAAGTTATGGATTTACAACTAAGTTATACTAACATGCAAACCCGGCATCACTTGGTAATAGGTATTTATATCAAATCAAATCATTTATTTCGCCAATATGGGTAATATACAGTTGAATTATAATACCTACTAACATTTACAATACAATACAATTCATTTATTGCTTAAAACATGGTATAAAGTTGGTACATCGTGAAATGTGCGCATGTTTAGTTAATACATTTAACTACCACATTCTGCCATTTGGCACGCAAATGATTAAATATTTGTAAGAAATTTGCCGTGTGGTTTCCGGCAGACTAGAATAGAATCACTCCGTCTCTTCCCGAGGATGTCGTACAAGGCGATTAAGGGAAATATATTATAAAACATCGATCAGGCCTCCCCAACCCGTCTGGCCAGCGTGGGGAGTGTAGGCCAAATCCTCCTGTCTCGGACGGACGAGAGAGGGTCGTGCTCCTGTAGTGGAGACTGAAATGATGATGATGCATTTGAATATAATGTCAAGAATTATTTACTCGAATCAGATCGTAAGTGAACAAACGGCCTTATGCTTAGACCCATAACAGGAAACGTGTTCATATTTGCGTAAGCAAAACATGAACTTGATACAATAGTTCAGCAGACGTTCCAATTTTCTCCTCTTTGCATTGATTTTGTAGAATAACAGGAAGTAGAACATAATACGGTATAATACTCGTATATGTGTATAGTAAGTCACGGGCGATATAACAGTTATACAATATGTGTTACATTCAAAGTAATAAATTGTCAATTATTAATAATTAAGCTTATTCATCATCTAGGTTGAAGGAGCTCCGCTTCACAGAGCCCCTTTTTCCGGTGACAGGACACAAGAAAGCATTAAACTAACCAAAAAATCAACTTAAATCTAACCAAAACATGATTTTCATACTGACGCTGAAGCTGAGGTAGGCCTAGAAACAATAGCGTGACGATGCGGTTGCCGCCGCTGGTGTATGATCATGAAAAGTTGTTTGTATGGAGAATGGGTAGTTTAGAGTGCCATTAGAAGCATCTCGTGCAGATAGAATAGAATAGAATAGAGTCGAGCTCGGTGGCGTAGCGGTCAATGACGCGGCTTCGACACCAACGCTCGTGGGTTCGATTCCCACACAGGACAAACATTTGTGTGCAACATGTCTGTTTGTTTTAGTCTGGGTGTTTTCTATGTATCATAAGTATGTATTTACAAAAAAAAATGTATTTACGTATGTTTATCAGTTGTCTAGTACCCATAACACAAGCTTCGCTTACTTTGGAGCTAGATGGCGATGTGTAATTTGTCTGACAATATTTATTTATTTATTCGCATTAAAAGTTATTACACTGATGGTGTTCTGATCAATAGTAATTATAATACTAATATAAGTAAACTAATATAAGTACTTATTTCACATTTAGTCAAATTAGACATGCAATAGTAAGAGTAGGTATTAGGCTTTGGCCCTCAGGGTCACATCATAATTAGAGATGGGTAAACTGCCGGGCATTTATGACAAATCCCCAATAAGTCATTATTTTAATAATGATTTTTGTATTTTATGTAGGTACTTATGTTTTATTACAATACAGTTTTACAAACAAACAAGTACCTATGTATGAATGGCTTATAAATGATTAGTTTTTGGGCATAAATAGGGAATTTGTATGTACTTATTAGGTATTAATCGTACAACTCGCCATAAATTAAAATTCCATCCATATCATCTTGATAATTGGCGATCTACTACAGTACGTTTCCTAAGACATTTTATGCCACGAATGGTGAAACTGTGGGATCAACTTCCCTCAGCGGTATTTCCGAACAACTACGACATGGGTGCCTTCAAGGACAGAGTGTTGATTTCCCTTAAAAGGCAACGGATCGGTGACTCCTTGGCGTTGCTGATCTCCATGGGCGTTGGTGTTTGCTTTCCACCAGACCCACATGCTCGTTTCCCCCTCTCTTAGATAATAATAAAAATCATTTTGCACATCTCTAATCTCAGCTGTCTGAAAACTAAATTACACTTAAAAATAAAACCATTTCTCACTTCACTTAAAATAAAATTTACATCCGTATATCGTTATATATTTATGTAATTACGATTTTTGAATGGATAATCGAATCAACGTTTTTTGATTCAATTATATCCACGCCATAAAGACCATTAAAAATACATACCTGATTTATTTGATTGCACCAAAAACTAGGTTAATATTTAATGATACAAGAAGTATCGGTACCGTTATAATATCACATGACACAATCACTCAAATATCAGTTCCGGTAACTCGATACTAAAATCACACTGTCACTATCGAGTGAAATTATTTTTTTCAACAATGACTGGCCACAAATATGCACCGTATAGGTGACCTAGCAATTATCTATGGATTTCACTTTTTAAATTCGAGCGCGCAAGGATATACCGCTCCTTGGAACCACGGGCGTATAATAGCCTGGATGAAAACCTTTTTGTCCCTACGTACTGGCAGCTTTTTTTTTTCACATTGTTTCGTCCAACCGGCATGACGGCCTACTATAGAACGCCAGTAGGCGGAGCGGATTCGAAATTCGAACGCGCTGCGAACGTAACAATATCCAACCGTCTCTTTCGATCTCTCCTTTGTTTTGTATGTAAGAGCGAGATGTGTATATTTCTGATCTGATTTTGCGTAATGTTTTTTTTTCTTTCCGGGTATAAGGATGTGTTGAATAAGTATACATAGCCAGTTTAGGTATTGTTCGTTACTCTGTGACGTGTATATAGCTTAAATTAGAAGTAGCCATAGATATTCGCGGGTTTAATTTAAATCTGTGTTGAAATTAATTAGATTTTTAATTAGTTTATGGTAATCGAGTAATTAAGGAAGATGTTTATCTTGACGGTATCTAATGGGTAAATTATGTTGCTTATAAACCTCATAGGACCACATACCTACTAATCCATACTTCTATACATAAGAGTTCTGATGTGAACATGTCTTTAAAATTCCTTCCTTAAGGAGGCAATTCAAAAACGAATGATAACAAAATCAGGAGATACATTTTGGTGTTGCAGCTTCAAATCTATGATAGAATTGAAGCTGAAACATCCAAAATGTATCCATCTCCATCCAAAATTCAATCACACTACTGGATAGATGAAGGATCAAAGAATTTATTACCCAATTTAAGGTCTATGGAACATCGCGTGTGGGGGAGAAGGAACCGCTGCCATTTTGAGATAATTTTAGTACATATAATGTATTCACGATTAACACACGGCCGTGTCCATGCTACAGCCACATCCCTTTTCTTATGAGAAATTAAAATTTATATATTCTGCCGATTGTCATTTTTTTTTTTTTTTTTTTTTTTTGTGTTTTTGATTGTGCAGGGGTCCAAAATAATGTTCAGTGACCACACATCTCCAGTAGACATCGTTTCATTTCAAATTAAGGTCTAGACATTTTAGCTCTAGAAAATAATAAAACTTATCATCTTTATATATAAAATTCAAAGTCCTGACTGACTGACTGACTGATATATCAACGCACAGCCCAAACCGTTGGGTCTAGAGATTCCAAATTTGGCACGTAGATTTCTGATGACTTCTAGGGGTGCACTAAGAAAGGATTTTTCAATATTCATCCCCTAAGGGGGTGAAATGGGGGTCCAAAGTTTCTATGGGGAAACAAGATTAGTTGGACTATTTCATTCGAAACTTTACACGAGTACTTCTATAGATAAATGAGCAAATACGTGTTTCAGGATTTTTCAAAATTCAACCCCTAAAAGGGTAAAATGGGGTCAAAAAGTCCGAAAATCGTCATGGGTAAGTACTTGTGTAAAGTTTAGGATAAAATAGTCAAACTAATCTCGTCATTTATAATTGGTTATGAAGTTTCATTAAGAGCATTTTCTTAGCAGACCGACATTGGAGTACTTATTTAAAATGATGCCCACGACCTTTTACAATCGCACCGCTCAGCATCGGCAGGGAATTCATCCTTATACAATAAAACCGCAATGATCACTTAAATTAGACTTTGAATTTCATATTGTGATACGAGAATACCTAATTTGACATTTGTGAGATCGAGACTGGACCGGAAATGAATTTTGACATTTTAATTTCGAGAATTGCTTACATCAGGTTGTGGAATTAACTATTCATCATCATCATCATCAGCCTGTATCTACCCACTGCTGGATATAGGCCTTCCCCAATGCTTTCCACCAAATACGATCCTCCGCCTTCCGCATCCAGCCGCTTCCAGCCGCTTTCTTAAGGTCATCGGACCATCTAGAAGGAGGGCGTCCAACGCTTCGTCGTCCTACGCCCGGCCTCCACTCTAATACCTTCCTCCCCCATCTGCCATCACTTACTCGGCAGTAGAGTTGAGCGCTTAAACGAAAAGCGCTTAAAAAAGTCTGCTTATCAGCGTAAGCAGATAAGCACGCTTATAAAAATAAGCCTTTTTCGTTTAAATTTTTTACAATTATTTGACAAATTTGATATAGCGCCATCTATAATTGATACACATAATTACTGCCACGTCGCGTCGTGCTGTATTAGTTAGCCATATATGCAATAATAAACCTTACCATCAACAAGTTTAGGTTTACTATCGATTAACGTTCATTTCATTTTCGTTTAAACAAATGCGTTTCGTTGAAAAAAGCGTCAGTAATCCTCATTCAATATTGAACCTTATTCGCAGGTACCTTAGGATTAATGTTGTTTAATTTTCTTTCACTTTCGTTTCAAAAATGATTTTCGTTTAAATAAACAACGCTTACGCTTTTTTAAGCAGTACGCTTTTTGTTGTCAACTGGTAAGCGCGCGTGTGAATGTTTGCGCTAACGCTTTTGCTGTTGTCGTCGGTCGATCAATGCGAATTTTTTTGCTTTGCTGTGTTAAGTATGTTCATGCGTATACGAAACTTTAAATACTTAGAGAAAAGAAATCGGCTGCAAATAGATACTGTCTGTGATCGTTAACCATTGCATTGTCTTAAAGCTGCGACTAAATTTTTAAACGTTTTTCATAAGCGTAGACGCCTCAAGTATCAACGACAGCGCATCAACATAAGCATAAGCATCAACGACAAAAAAAGCGTTTAAGTAAAAAGCGCGCTTTTGATAAAAAGTACAACGTTTAAACGTTTATTAATTTTAAGCCGTTTTTTCCAACTCTACTCGGCAGATGTGACCGGCCCATTGCCACTTCAGCTTGCAAACTCTGAACGCTATGTCGACAACTTTGGTTCTCAGTCGAATTTCTTCGTTCCGGATTCGATCCCGCAGAGAAACCCCGAGCATAGCCCTCTCCATCGCTCGCTGCGTGACCTTTAGTCTGTGGACCAGTCCGATGGTCAGTGTCCAAGTCTCTGCACCATATGTATAATTAACTATTCGCTGCCCAGGTATTCATAGGAGGAGATATCCAATGGACTATATAGCCTGAGAGAAATCGTCCGGAACCGCACAGTACGCGCCCATTTTGTTCCAATCTGTTTTTTTATATAACTTCAGATGGCAGACAACCATATGGCCCGCCTGATATGAAGCGGTTACTGTATTTCCAACATGATATATCACTCTCTCGCTACCCCTGCCAACGCAGCAACTGCTTCCTTTTTAGTGACCTCACTCACTCGCAGAAGCACAACAACCCTCTAAGGAATTCTTTTTTGACTGCGGTATTTTGTGAGGTCGAGTGTACTTCCTCAGTGCCCCACGTGCAGGTGAGGTTGGCTTTGGCTCTAAAGACAATGATCAGTGATGTCAGTGCAGTCCCAGGGGTAAACTACGGCTTTCTTGGAACTCACAACGTAGGTAAGTGTAGGAAGCTTTTGAAATTTGACTTCCCCTGTAGACAATGTGAGAGACAGCAATATAGCTAGTACGGCACTAAAAGATCTATGAAACTTTTGACGAGAACAAGTCTTTAAAATTGCATTATAGATTCCCCTAGCCTTCTTTCTTCATTAAATTTCAATACCCGATTTAGAATCCGTAACCGTAACTATAATATCTTTACCCTCCAAATATTCACTAACAAAACATCGTATTATAATCCAAACGTTAGAATGTGTCGCCAATTTAACGAAATCCTTGTGTCCAACAAATATTTTTCATTGTAATCTTTCACAGTTCCGAAGGCAAATTAACACAATTTTAATAGAGTAGAAGCAATTTTTTAGTAATTTTAGCATTTTTAATAGGTAGCATTTTTCATGTCATACTTTGGTAATTTAGTTTAGTCCATATCTGAGTCTGTATCAAAATACTGTTTGCAACAGTGCTCTCTGGTAGCTTTTAATATTTGTATTTAGATGCTATTAGGCACACATGTTTTGGTTTACAATCTAGGACAATACCAATTTTAAGCTTACAAACTGTTTACAAACTGATTGTAATCTGTTTTGTGTGTTAATCTATATATATATAAAAGAAAGTCGTGTTTGTTACAACACTTATAACTCGAGAACGGCTGGACCGATTGCCATGGTTTTTGATTTGTTGGATTTGTTTCCGTCCCGAATAGCAGAATAACTTTTAAAAACATTGGAAAATTCTCGAAAAAATAAAATAAAAGAGAAAACATTTTCCCATACAAAATGTTCGTGGTTGTCGTAGCTGTCAAATGTGACGTTGTCGTACGTTTGTACGCCAAATGTATGCGTGCGTTCAGAAATGTATATTAAGCTCATTATAGAACAAATGTCATAGATTAAAAACAAATGTTAACTCTATTGGTCTCATTTTTACGTCTTGAAAGTTGGCTGTGATTTGTTTTGAAAACAGTTTTGTGGATTTAAATATTTATTGCAAAGAGAATGTAACCACTACGTTTTAAGAGACGGATGTGCCATACAAATAGCGTAATTTGAAATGGAAGCGAAAACAATCAGAATTTGTACCAAATTCGCTTCCGATTCATAGAGTCGTTTTTTTACTTTGAGTTGCGCCAGGCTGATTTATTGGTTCTAAAATATTTATGCGTGCGTTCAGAAATTTAAATCAAGCTCCATAAATCTATATAATATATAAAATAATGTCGTGTCTTGGTCGGGAAAGTATTAAAAACATTGAAAAATTGATAAGGAAATCTTTATTTTTATGAAATCTTCAGTTTTTATGGATACGGGTCTTCCCTCAACCGAACGGGTTTAGACCATACTCCACCACACTGCTCAACTGGGCGTTGGCGGAGGCCAGTGTTTTCGAATCGCCTAAAAGCCACTAACTTGGCTTGACGACTGTCATTTAATGATATTAATAAACAACCGGGACCGACGGCTTAACGTGCCTTCCGCAGCACGGGTGGGCTCAAGATAATCTAATGATAACAACCGGGACCGACGGCTTAACATGCCTTCCACAGCACGGGTAGGCTCAAGATAATCTAATGGTAAAAACCGGGACCGACGGCTTAACGTGTCTTTCGAAGCACGGAGGAGCTCGAGGTAATATAAACCCTTCCGTGTACAGGCTACGGTCGACGTTGCCTAACTTGCGTGTTCAATGAGACTGACACGCGCAATGATGTCATCGAGCTTCTCTATTATTTTATATTAAGCATTGTTTTAATTCCATAAAATCATAAATTTAGTTAAATTTAGCTAACATGTACCACGACATTCATTGATAGTAAGGCGGTACGAAGTTCGCCGGGTCAGCTAGTAAATAAATAAATAAATTGCTTCCATAGGAAGGCGATTCAAAAAAACGAATGATAACAAAATCGGGGGATACAGTTTGGTGTTGCAGCTACATATCTATCATTTCCATCCAAAATTCAATCACACCACTGGATAGATGAAGGATCAAAGAATTTATTGCGCTAAGTAAGGACTATGGAACATCGCGTGCCTCTTCTCCTTAACATGACATCCGAAGCATGGACGTATCTATAATAATAATAATTTTTGAGAGAGATTAAATAATAATAATAATTATATTTAATCTCTCTCACAAACAAATTGATAGGAACTATTAAATAGGTTCACTTTGATTGTAGGCTGGAGTGTGTGAGAGACAGGTGCCTGAGCTAGGTATAACCCTGTGTTACAGGTCACCAGGTTCTCACCCGTGGACAGATAGTATTAGCAGCCTATTACATTGCATGACAATATTGGTGGAACCACCAGAGTAACAACCTATTCACAATAATTTATTCTTATTCTTTTATTGCACATTACAAAAAATAAAACGTTACAAGAGTTTACGTAAGTGGTATGCAAAGGCGAGCTTATCTCTAATAGAGATCTCTTCCAGCCAACCTTCAGCAGTGGGAGAGTATGTTGAGTAGCGGTTAGAGGTAGCTATGTGCCTGAAATTATTAAATATATTATATAACATAACGCGATATTGTGTATATCGTAATCTATCTAAGTATATATACATATTCTTAGATACACACATATTAAATACATAAATACCTATACATATAAATACATACATACATACTATTTAGACATATCAGATAAATAGTAATCTTTCAATTTTTTCTTAAAAGAATAGACGGATGGGCTGTTGCGAATATGCAAGGGCAATTTATTCCATAACTGAGTAGCGCAGTAGGTGAACGAATTGTAAAAAAAAATTGTATGCGCAGTAGGAAGCAGCAGCGTTTTGGTGTGACACGGACGACGAGGGCGCGAGATAGGGGGAAGGAGATTAAAACGGGAACGGAGGTAGATTGGAGCAGAAGAATTATTAAGGATCTTGTAAAGAAAAGTCAGGATATGGAAATTGTGGCGACTGCGGATGGGAAGCCATTTGAGCCGGGCGCGGTACTCACTAACGTGGTCAGTTTTTTTCAGTCCGAATATAAACCTGATTGCAAGATTCTGTAAGCGTTCTAATTTATTTAAGAGCTGTTCATTCGCATCAAGATAACATATATCAGCGTAGTCGAGGAGGGGAAGTAGGAGAGTATTACTGAGCATGACTTTAGTGGAGAGGGGGAGAAAGTTTTGAAGACGTCTAAGAGAGTGGAAAGAATGATGCATACGCTTGCTGACCTCATTAATATGAGCAGACCAGGATAGATTACAGTCAAGAATAAGACCTAAGTTTTTGGACTTTGAGGAGTAGGGTATGTCGATACCATTGTATTGTACCTTAGGTACCGAGCAAAGTTTGGGTATTAACCGGCTACTAACAATGATCATTGCTTGTGATTTCAGAGGGTTAACTAACAAGCCAAATGATTTAGCCCATTCCCCAATAGCATCAAGATCTGCGTTAAGTAATCTAATTGCCGAGCAAACGTCTGATGGTGCAAAACGTCGGTACATCTGTAGATCATCTGCATAAAGGTGATATGACGTTGAAATGACATGGACAATTTGGTTGATAAAGACCGAGAAAAGGAGAGGTGATAATACGCTACCCTGTGGTACACCAGCTTTTAACGTGGACCAACTAGAGAAAGTGTCATCAAGTTTAATACATTGGTGTCGATCTCGAAGATAGGAATCAAACCATGAGATTGCGGAAGAAGAGACGTTAAGTGCGCTAAGAGTACCGAGAAGGACATCAAAATCCACTGAGTTGAAGGCACTGCTGAAGTCCAACAACACAATAACAGTAAGCTCTTAATTGTCCATTGCATGTCGAATGTCCTCAGTAACATGGAGCAAAGCACTGACTGTACTATGAGAGGGCCGGAATCCAGATTGAAATGGACTAAGGAGATCATTTGCAGCTAAGTAGGAGTGAAATTGCTTATGGACAGCGCTTTCCAATACTTTTGACAGTATGGGAAGAATAGAGATGGGGCGATATTGCGACAGAGAAGAAGGGTTAGTAACTTTAGGAGAAGGAATAACGTGAGCCTTTTTCCAAGCTGACGGAAAGACATTTGATGCCAAGGAAAAGTTAAGAATGTGTGTGATAACCGGCAAAATATAATCCAAAATGATTAGAAGCATATCAAGGCTCACGCCATCGCTGCCCACAGCTTTGGTTGAAATTGACAGAATACTTTAAAAAAATTAAAAAAAATTAAACTATATATCTATAGATAGGGCTGTCGAAGGCACGGCCCGCCTATGCGGCCCTCGGCTTATATCTGTGCGGCCCGTGACGTTTCATTTACCGGTTTTTATACAGTTTTTTACCGTTACAGGTCTCGAATTTACAATGAATCTGACTGAAAATTTTATATTGTTAGAAAAGTTAAAGTTTTATAACTACTAGTAATTTGTAATGGCCCGGTATTGTAGGTATATGGTTTAGACAGCCCTGCTATAGATTATTAAGTCGCTGAACCAATCATACATACATACATATGGTATGTATGTATGTATGTAATCTCTTTATTATACCACAAAACAATACAAATAAAAGTAGACAAATAAATTATACAGTATAAAGGCGGGCTTATCTATTTAAGAGATCTCTTCCAGATTATGGTATTATGGTTGGCTTATTTGCCACCGTAGTGGTGTACAAAAAGCTTAACACCCACTTTCTCCGGTGCGTTCCGGCGGCGGGCGCTAGTCACGGTGACGTCACGCCGCCAGTCATCTCCCATCAGCAAATTAGAGTTCGACGAACTCTTTATGATAGTTTAAAAGTATAAGCTCATATTTTTTTTCAAATAAACATACAGTCCGCCTGATGTGAAGTGGTTAAAGCAGCCATATAAACTCGCAACTTGAAATACTGCTCGCGCGCTGTCCGCTACCAACATAGCAACTCGGAATGAGTTGCATACGGTCCGCCTGATGTGAAGCGGTTAACGTAGCCATATTAACGCTCCCAACATAAAATATCGCTCGCGCGCCGCCACCCCCACTGCCATCGCAGCTTCTCCTTCTCATCTAGTGACCTCACTCACTCGCAGGAACACACCAACCCTTAAGGGAATTTTTAATTAAGTAGTTGCGGAATTCTGTGAGGCGGAGGTACATTCTCTAGGTTCTCTAGGTTTATACTACGTCGGGTGGCAGACAAGCATACAACCCGCCGGATGTGAAGCGGCTAAAGCAGCCATAACTTAATAACTTTGACGAGCTCGGTGGTCGGATGGTTAGCAATGGGCATTTTGACTCCGAGGTAGCAGGTTCAATTCCCGCACAAGACAAACATTTGTGTGCATGACCTGGTCTGTTTGTCTTAGTCTGGGTGTTTTCTATGTATTATAAGTACATTATGAATTTACAAAGAAAAATGTATTTAAGTACCTACCTACATGTATCAGTTGTCTAGTACCCATAACATAAGCTATGCGCTTAATTTCGGACTAGATGGCGCTGTGTTAAATGTTGTGAAAAAAATTGTACAATGACGTTTGAGAAATTAGTACTTATCGCAATGTTGGCTTTACTGTAAAAGTAGCTGAGTATTATTCCAGAAACATTTATTTATTATTTTACTAACATACCCAGCCCGCTTCGCCGGGCTTAATAATAAAAAAAAATGCTCCGTTCGCTACCAAACCTCACAGGATTATCCGGCACTGGGTCAATCTAAAGATTGACTGAAAATTTCGTTGAAATCGGTCCAGCCGTTTCGGAGTCTATATGGAACATACATACATTTTTTTTTGTACTACGTCGGGTGGCAGACAAGCATACGGCCCGCCTGATGTGAAGCGGTTACCGTAACCGTATTAACACTCGCAACATAATATATCACTTGCGCGCCGCCACCCCCGCTGCCAACGCAGCATCTCCTTCTTTTCTCTTTTATAGGTATAAAAAAATATATATATAATAATAAGAGATAAGAGAAAAGAAGATAGATAGACAGAAGAAGAAGATATAAACGTTCGCAACATGTCGCTGGAGCGCCGCCAGCCCCGTTGTTAAGCTACTAGGGCACACTCAAAGTCCAAACAGACAAAACCGCAAGCAGTTATAGTTCATAACACGAAATTATGAAATATTTTTTTTAACAATAACAATTAAATATCCTTTTAAAACTGCTACCACTGTGTACGCCATTAACACTCCGCCGAACAAAAGAAAAGGGTAACTTTTTTTGCATACCGCAACCCTAAATTAGTTGCACTTGAAAAAAATTGTACGATGACGTTTGAGAAATTAGTTTCGCAATGTTGGCTTTCCTGCAAAAGTAGCTGAGTATTATTCCATAATTCGCCCAGTCGTGGAAACTCTACCAAAATAGGCTATTTGACTAACATTTTTTTCGGTTTGATATGTAGGGTAGGGTTTGATATGCATCTCAATAATATAACCATAGGTGAAAGAATTCCCTCCGGATCAGTAGTACCATTGACTAGTACCATTGATGGTACAAATGACACAACTACCTCTAGTACCATTAAAGAAAAGTCAAGATATTCCCCGTTACTTTGATAGCACAAAAATCTCTCGAGATATGTTAATTTGAAAATCACAATTTTGGACTGTCCCGAAACCGCTCCATACAAAAGGCTAATGAGTTATGACGTCACAGGTTTGTATTTTGTATGCATCAAATCAGAAATTTGTACGACAGCTATGTTAAATATTATGTTTATGTAATTAGTATCATAATAAAAGTTATAGTATTTTTTATTGCTTCTCCAATGGAAATATTATTTTTTAATAATTGCATACTTTTAAAATGGACTTTCCCGCCAAACTATTAGCGACCCTAAAATAAGTCGGACGGAAGATTGCAGTGAAATTGCAATGAAAGTTTGCAGATCCTTATAGTTAGTTTTGTGTATTTTACGATATTGTTAAATAATTTATACAATTTTTGAACATTGTCAAATAGCTTAATATATATATATATACATATATAATATAGTATATATGCGTGTGTGTGTAATGTTTTTTTTATCGTTTTGATGTACTTTTTATGCATAATTAAAAAAAAAATTAACATTCTCTATATAAACTATAAGTGTGCGAAATTTCATATTCCTCCGTTCGCGGAATTTTCCTAAAAATGGGTACAAAGTTTTTGCTTTACGTATTAATATATAGATTATGGTACAGAGACTTGGACGCTGACCGTTGGGCTGGTTCACAGACTAAAAGTCGCACAGCGAGCGATGGAGAGAGCAATGCTTGGAGTTTCTCTAAGGGATCGAATCCGGAACGAAGAAATTCGACGGAGAACCAAAGTTGTCGACATAGCCCTCAGAATCAGCGAGTTGAAGTGGCGGTGGGCTGGCCACATCTGCCGAGTCAGCGATGGCAGATGGGGGAGGATCCTAGAGTGGAGGCTTCGTATAGAGCGGAGTGTAGAGCGCCCCCTCTCTAGTTAGATCGACAACCACAAAAAGGTGGCTGGTAGCGGTTGGATGCGGAAAGCGGAAGATCGCATATGGTGGAAAGCATTGGGAAAGGCCTATAAAGGCTTACTATTGTATCTCGGATTACATAAATGATAAAAGTATTTGGAAATGAATTGCTCTTGTTATGTTATGTTAATGATTGTATTTGTATTTAATGCAACGATATTGGCAATTAAAAGAGTCGGCCTTGAGTTTCTTGCCAGTTCTTCTCAAGAAGCCCCGTCACCGGAACTGGCACTTAAATTCACTTTCACATTCAAGATAGTGTGATGAAAGTGAATCTAAGCTCTGCGGATTTAGAGTAGTAATGATTTATACATATTCTTATATTTAATTTGTATGACATTTCTAAGTGCTTTATAAAGTCCAAGGAATAAAGATATATTGAATTTTGAATTTTTAAAATTTAATAACCAGCAGTGGGTAGATACAGGCTGTTGATGAGATAATTTTTGAGTTCCATAGCGTCTATGCGTGTTAGTCAAATCGAGCACGCAAGTTAAGCAACGTCAACCGTAGCCTGTCTATGGATGGGTTTATTTATCTCGAGCTCCTGCGTGCTTCGGAGGGCAAGTTAAGCCGTCGGTCCCGGCCGTTGTCATTAGATGAGAGTCGTTAATTAATATATAATATCTAATCCAAAGCGTAAATGGCCGCTAGTGTATGGCGGAAGTCGCCCCCGCAAATGCAGTCAACAGGATTTACATCGAGTTTACAAATCATATAGTTTGTAAGAAGCAGTCTGGTATGAAACCATGATTTGTTAAAACTCCCAGGACCCTAGTCAGCATGACGTCACGGCCGTGACGTCGACACCGCGCCGGCGAGTCATCGCCTATCAGCGGTTTAATTCAATGCCGTGGAACGATAACACGAGTTAAGCAACTCAACACGTGTTTACAATTCAATAGGCTATTTTCCTATGTTTAAAAATTGTGTAAATTATTTAACAATATCGTAAAATACACAAAACTATAAAGATCTGCAAACTTTCATTCTAATAGTTCTTCAGTCAGACTTTATTTAGCGTCGATCAAAGTTTGGCGGGAAAGTCCATTTGAAAAGTATGAAATTATTAAAAAATAATTTTTCCATTGGAGAAGCAATAAAAAATGCTATAACTTTTATTATGATACTATTCGCATAAACGTAATATTTAACATAGCTGTCATACAAATTTCTGATTTGTTGCATACAAAATACAAACCTGTGACGTCATAATTCGGTAGTCTTTTGTATGGAGCGTTTTGGGGCAGTCTAAAAATTGTGATTTTCAAATTACCATATCTCGAGAGATTTTTGTACTATCGAAGTAATTCTTTCACCTATGGTTATATTATGGAGACGTCCCTACATATCAAACCGAAAAAAATGTTAGTCAAATAGCCTATTGTGAACTTCGTTATTACTATATTGGGTGCCTAAAGCATAAAGTTTAATTAACCATAACCACAGTGTAAGTAATAGTACTACGTATAGTATGGCCACTCCCTGCCGCTCTCTCGTATCGACCTCACCTCCCCTCTGAGACGAATCTGGAACAGTTTGTATGGCACCGCTCGCACACACGCTCATCCGCGCTCTGCACAGACGTGATTGTTTGTGTAGTAGTAAGTGACGCGACATTTGTATACAGTGACCGAGGTGTGCCATAACTTTACTAGGCCGGATTCTAGCCCACGGGGCCGAAATCGAGGTTGACAGGATCGAGTATCGAGTCGATTCGCCGAGTGTATGTTTTCCATTGATTTCAATGGAAAATGTATTTGATGATCATTCCTCAAGGACATGATCGATCTCAATTTTTTTTCGACACAAACCTCAAGCATGCCGAGGTCTTTAATTGGAACAAGTTTCATCAAAATCCGTTCAGTGGTTTTGGAGCCTATTCATTTCCAAGAGTGACTTTTCGGCATACACACACGGCGTGAGCAGAGCCTAGGTATGTACATACCTAGGCTCAGCTCATTCCCGTGTAATGTCAACGACACCACTGAGCGACACCACTGTGGTGTCGTTTACAATTTTTTTTAGGTAACCACACCACCTCCGACTAGTGATGTGTAATGTTTATTCGTTATGTTTTAATCTTTAATGATAATAAGTATTAGTTGCTGAAATTGGGCGAGTTCTCAAGGGATTCTTAAAACATAATAATTGCAGTCGTTACAACAAAACAAAATTAATCATAATAGAACTTCATAACAAAACTGAATAATAAAATCCAATATTATACAATAACACCTCATTTGCAATATGTGTTATAATTACGTATAATTTGTGAAAAAACCTGTTTAAAATATGTTTTTAAGTGTTCATCCTCCAATAAAAACATCTGCAATCATAGCATCGAAGTAGGAGTTCATGTAGGTATGTCATGTGATCTTACGAATGGTAAATAATTGTTATCGATAAATGCATACATATGTCTTGTATTAGCCCTACACTACGGTGGTGTGGTTTCCTAAAAAAAATTGTAAATGACACCACAGTGCCACACCACTGTGGTGTCGATGACAATACACGCTCACTCCACTTAATAATGCCTTATGCCATTTATTGCCAGCTTACGTATCAAGAATTTTTTTTTATATATGAGAGGGAGGCAAACGAGCATGTGGGTCGCCTGATGGAAAGCAATCACCATCGCCCATGAAGATCAGCAGCACCAAGGGCTCGCCGATCCGCCAGCGTATAGGTACTTTTTCCTTTCTTTTTTTTCTAATAAGAATCTTTATTATAGACGAAGATGTATAACCTATTTTTTTTAAACGGGACGGGGGCCCACCACACATTCCCACCACTGTATCTCCTGTGTAGCCAGGATTAACAGCGGCGACCGACAAAAAAGGCAATGAACAACGAAGTCCATTACAGTCCCGGGGGTAAAACTACGGCTGCCTTGGAACTCATAACGAATTTAATATGAAGAAATTAGTAGGAGCAAGAAGCTTTTGGAATTTGACTTCCCCACTTAGCAATGTGAGAGACAGCAATATGGCAAATAAGACATTAAAAGAGATGGCTGACTAGTCTAATCTCTTTCTTATTTAGTGAAGCTTTAGTGAAGCTCAACTGCCGTGCACCACGGATTTTAAGTTTCTAACACTATTGGGGACCTAAAACATTGAGTTGTTACCTAACACATCGATTCCAATAATATGAATTGCAAAATCGTCTGAACGCTTGGTAATTCTCCCTTGTTGCTACCAAATCTGAATAGTATACTACCCCGGATGCAACTTGCAATGAATTCAACATTTCATCCCGCTCCCGCCGCCAAAGATCACACTCCCAGAGAACATGGTGTGCTGTTTGATCGAATTCAGAATTAGCAGTAGAACATTCGCATAAGGGCGACGGCACTAACTTAAACGAAAAGAGTTTTGCCTTAAAATTGCCATGTCCAGTTAAAAATTGCGCAAAGGGGTGATCGACTTCCACCACTTTTTTTATTTTTTTTTTTATTCTATCTCTTACCGATTGAAAGAACAGATACAAGTGGCGTCCTTTGGTAGAAGTTTCCCACCTTTCCTGCCATTCAGACAGCAATGTTTCAATGTTTACCGCATTAATAGGTTTGAACAGGTGTTTTCTCACGATCACGCATTTTCAGAAAATCAGCCAGAGCCCCGTTTACTATTTGGCTTTGGCTCTAAATAGGTACCCAATCTCTATTTACCTACTAAATAGGTAATTAGGTATGCAACCTATGAATACTGCTCTTTTATAATATCAACTTGACTCCAATATATTTTCTGACTCTGGTCAGTCTAACAGACCATTTTTTTAAACATTTCTTAATAACTATGTAACAACACAAGCCAAAAATAAACCTTAACATAGTTATGTAAGGTCGATATTCGAATGGTACAACGATAATAGAGTCTAACAGTATTTAAATTACAAAAGAGCGTAGGTAACATATAGGTTTGTAGAATATGTGAACTTAAAAACGATTTTACCTTATCTCAATGTGTACCTACTAATAAAATTATTATCTCACGTTTAATTCAAATTAAGAAAACCCGTTTTAAGTTTTCATTATAATGGAAAATGTGTTCTATTTTTATAGCAACAAAGTTAAATTTTAAGTAATATTCATTACCTTATTTTATTGGTAAAATATTATATTGGTACAAAATTATAGCACATTCTACGTTCAAATTTTCTACGTCTCTACTATTCTTCTAGACATACAAATTTGAATTTTATATCAATGCAGAACGGCCCCAATTTCTTTGTATCAAAACTAGGCTTTTACGACATTACAAAAGCGAGCGAGAAATTATTGATTAGCAAGCGAACCGGCCAATCAGAGGCCGTCTTATGGCAAGATGGCTGACAAGGGTTGCTATCCCTTCGTACATATAAATACGCGTCCATTTAATTTATTACGCATTGTGTTCCCCGTGCATTAATCTTTTTCTGCTTTTATTAATAGTCTCCCTGCTGTTTTATTTTAATGAAATGCTTTGAGCGATTTCTCGGGCTCCGCCATCTTGGATTTTGGGCGAGTTCGTATTGATTTTTCTTAGGCGTGTTCGTTTATGGATCCGAGGCTTTTGGTATACTTTGCCCAAAGTTATTTTGGATTCATTTATGAAATATGCTTTTATATTATAGGTAAATAGGCACCATTTTGTGCGGCTGTGACTAACGTAACGTATAAGAACAGAAGTCTAATTGTAGCAAAGGAGTTAACACTTTTCCCGCCAATATCGCTACTTAATATTATAAATGAGGATGTTTGTTTGTTTGTTACGCTTTCACACCGAAACTACTCAACCGATCATCATGAAACTCTGTCCACATATTCTTAAAAGTATTAGGAAGGATATTGGATACTTTTTATTAAAAGTAAACGCGGGCAAAGCCGCGGATGGAAGCTAGTATTATATATTGTAAAAAATATGCTCCAGCAAGGAGCATATTTTTTACTTGGGGATAACGTTTCGCATGCCGCGGATTTTAGCGCTGTACGCAAGCACCGTACCAACGTTGTATCCACAGTGGGACCGTGGCACGCGAGGGGTTAAACCGTTTCTGCAGACAATAATCGACATCGTTCTAATTAAAAAGTTGATACTGTTGATTGTTGTCACTTGGTGGAACATTATTATCATAATGTCACAATAAAGCACTTGTACTATTCCACGTTATTATATTTAATATTACCGACCGGTTTCGCCGCTAAGGCATTATCAAGGTAAACAGATGGTCTTTGTGTTTCTACCAACGTTTTGGTTAGAAACACAAATTATTTATAATAACACTATATATATATATAATACATTTATTTTTTTACCATTTGTAAGTATATTATTTCTATATTTATCTATTACCTGCCCATGTTATTTTTAATGGCTAACTTATTTCAATATATAATTGACGATCCTGATGGTCGAATGGTTAGCAACCTCTTTGACTCCGAGGTCGCGGGTTCGATCCCCGCACAAGACAAACATTTGTGTGCATGAACATGTCTGTTTGTCTTGGTCTGGATGTTTTCTATACCTATAATTATACTTAGGTATGTATTTAGAAAACAAGCGTACATGCCAGCTGATGTGAAGCGGTTACTGTAGCCACATAAACGCTTTACATTACGCAACATGAAATATCTCTCGAGCGCTGCTACCCCCGCTGCCAATGCAGCAACTCCTACCTTCCTGGTGACCTTACTCACACGCAGGAACAAGACAACCATGAAGGAAATAATTGTTTAGCTGCGGTATTCTGTGAAGTGGAGGTACTTCCCCAGTCGGGCAGCTTACAAAATACGCTATACCCTGTCTTTCTTTTCGCCTAAGCCTCGTTTGTCAGTCCAGGTTACATAACGTGGAGGTGAGAGAAGCAAGATCTTGGAGAATCACTTACACCTTAATTTTGACGAGCTCGGTGGTCGCATGGTTAGCAATGGCCACTTTGACTGCGACGTCGCGGGTTCGATTCCCGCACAAGACAAACATTTGTGTGCATGAACATGACTGTTTGTCTTGGTCTGGGTGTTTTCTATGTATTATAAGTATGTATTTACAAAAAAAAAATGTATTTAAGTACATTTATCAGTTCTCTAGTACCCATAACACAAGCTTTGCGCTTAATTTGGTACTAGATGACGCTCATTTTGCCATGCATTTAACTAATATAACAATCTAGTCCCAAAGAACCGTCCCAGAGCTAAAAGTACCTACTTACCTACCAATATACTTATGATATTTTATACATAAACGGACTATATGGGTAATATCACGGTTTTTTTATACCACCAGTGTGGCAAACAAGCATACGGCCCGCCTGATGGAAAGCAGTTACCGTAGCCTATGAACGCCTGTAACGCCAGAGGCATCACACGCGCGTTGCCGACCCTGTAAAAACCTCTTCACGCCCATTTTGAAGAACCCCATGCTGTAGCACACTGAGAAAACCTCGACAGGCAGTTCATTCCACAGCTTGACAGTATGCGGGAGAAAACTTTTCTGGAACCGCACATTAAGATCACGGTACTAAAAGTAGGGATAAAACGTGTGGCAGTGGGCCAGCTGCCGTGTCAGTGATGGCAGATGGAGGAGGAAAGTCCTAGAGTTAAGGTCGCGTATGAGGCGACGAAACGTAGGGCGCCTCGTCTCTACATGGACAGACGACCTCAAAAAGCGTCAGCCCCCTTACCACCATCTCTTATTGTGATTCAATAACTGGATGAATACCAATGAATAAGCATTCTATTCAGTTATTGAATCTCAATAAGACATGGTCGTAAGGGATCTGGTAGCGGTTGGTTGCAGAAAGCGGTGGATTTCATCTGGTGAAAAGCGTTAGGAAAGGCATATATCCAACAATGGATGATGATGAATCGAAGTACGATCCTTGAGGCGTTACCAGGCAAGCTCAAACCGATTTCCATCAGATTTTTTGTGTTTTGACGTGACAACGTCTTATAAATTGGTTAGCCGGGTGACACTTCAAGAAACTGGGTCACGTTATGCGCTTACAATGAGAGCGAGTGAAAGGCGCGTGCCTTTCACTCGCTCTCATTGTAAGCGTGTCGTGGACGCGTGTCCCTTCTAAGAGCGAGAGAGACAGACATAAAAAGTGAAAGGCATGCGTCCCTTCCACTCGAAAACATTTTACCACTCAAAGTCGTTGTCACGTAAAACTTTCGCCCGTATACCGACTTTACAGGCAACCATTTTTTATTAGTCAACCCTTACTCATCCCACTGCTGGGATACGGGCCTCCCCTCAATGGACGGGGTTTAGGTGTACTCTACCACGCTGCTCAACTACGGCGGAGTAGTTCAATCCAAAAAAAAAATTGGTTGCCTGTAAAGTCGGTATACGGGCGAAAGTTTTACGTGACAACGACTTTGAGTGGTAAAATGTTTTCGAGTGGAAGGGACGCATGCCT
This sequence comes from Hypsopygia costalis, assembly GCA_937001555.2. NCBI lineage: Eukaryota > Metazoa > Arthropoda > Insecta > Lepidoptera > Pyralidae > Hypsopygia > Hypsopygia costalis. Next base: position 8,119,273 of record OW443355.2, read on the forward strand.
TTCACTTTTTATGTCTGTCTCTCTCGCTCTTAGGCGGGACGCGTGCCTCTCACTCGCTCTCATTGTAAGCGCATAACGTGAGCGCGTTTCTTGAAGTGTCACCCGGCTAACCAATTTATAAGACGTTGTCACGTCAAAAGATAGGTCGTGGATTCAGATCCCACCTAGGGGGGACAGGTGAATTTTTCAATTTTTCAAAAATATTTATAATATTTCAATCTTAGCATTTGATTTGTAATATGCAAAAATCTATTGCTTGCATTAATGGTACCTAGTGTGCAGTTAGCTAGTGGTGGTGGTGGTTTTGGGGCGTAAGTAGCTCATCACGATCACTTAAGCCAAAGCCTATTTCATATACACCGCATCCTGCTGACAAGCAAAAGAGGGTACAGCGTATTTATAAGCTTCTCGACTGGGGACTGTATTGCTTTTAGATTTTCCAATTCTAAATTAATTAGATATATTAAACGGGTCACTCACGTCTTTTTGTCGGGAAAGCCGACTAGTTTCGATCTCAAAAGGAGACCTTCTTCAGGGCGAATGTCCAGACACGTCCACCCTTTCATGAGTGTCCGGCGCCCTGAAGAAGGTCTCCTTTTGAGATCGAAACTAGTCGGCTTTCCCGACAAAAAGACGTGAGTGACCCGTATATCTAATTAATTTAGTATAATGTCCCACGTGAGTTTTAATAATTTTCCAATTCCTTCAAAACTAGACAGCAATTCCTTCCTTTCTGGTGACGTCACTCACTCGCAACAACACAATAATCCTCAATGAAATTGTTATTTGGCTGGGTATTTTGTGAGGTGGAGGTACATTCCTAGTCGGGTAGCTTACAATTACTCTCCCTACCTCTCTTTTCGCCAGAGCTTCGTTTGTCAGTCAGCAGAGTGCACGGCGTGCAGGTGAAGTTGGCTTTGGTTTAAAGATGTCGATAAACCACTTACACCCCAAGACACACACACACAAGATACATTAGAAAAAATCTAATGATAAAATCGGGGGATAAAGTTAGGCGTTGTAGTTTCGAATCCATGCTCTACATCTTTGGATGTATTCAATCACACCACTGTATAGATGAATGATTAAAGAATTAATTACGCTAAGTAAGGACTATTGGGGAGGGGAAAGCGCTGCCATTTTGAGATAATTTTAGTGCATTTAACGTGTCGATGACACAGCCACGCGCCATTTTTTTTATATGTCGCAGCGTTAAATTGTCTACAAATTATAAATTAAAAACTAAGATAAATATCACATACAAAAAGTCGACATTAGCATAAGCTGCATTATACCAACTTCCTTTGCTTAAAACTAAACTAGCGCCATAGACACGAGGTACTTTATAATCGCCACTGTGTAGAAACGCAGAGGCACCATGATTGAACATTTCGCGGGCGGCCGGCGGTGTAATTTTTTGGTAAGTCATCAAAACAATGATATTTACCTATTGTTAGCTGGGGTTAACGTCCTGAAAGGGTTAAGATTTACAATAGATGAAATTGAAAGTAAATAATAGAATACAAACTAGTGTTATTAAAAATTGGCAGTCATGAGTTTTGCTTCAACAAAGTCACAGAAATGTATGAAGCTATGACCATCAGCGTATTTTAGGACACAATGAAATTCGACAAAATATTTTAAATGGTTGTAATTTATATAAAAGATTATGTTTGCATGTCTTATACAAGACAAAATGTACATGGGAAATTGTCTAATGCCATCTATATATGTATACATTTTGAGCAAATAAATGTTTATTGATTGATTGATTGAACAATTTTATTCAAAGCCCTATTTTTTAAGATCTATTTACAAATGTATAGTTTTGAGATTTATTCCTGTACTTGTAGTCTATAACGATGTTACTTGCCAAATTTCATAGTTCTAGGTCAACGGGAAGTACCCTATAGGTTTTGATTCCCTTGAGTGTGTCGAAATATGCGTTTTTTGCTGAATAAACGGTCGTAACTTTTTTCTACGTAAACTTAGCAGTTTGATTTTTTTACAACTTCATGGGACCGTAGACCTGAGTATACAGTTCAAATTTCAGCTTGATACCTCCACGCATTCTCGACATAGAAATTCTTGACAGAAAGACAGACAGACGGACAACAAAGTGATCTTATAAGGGTTCCGTTTTTCCTTTTGAGGTACGGAACCCTAAAAAACGATTTTATGTCACAGAACTTATGACTTGACTAGATAAATTAGTAACATAATGTTATAATAAAATACTGGTACCATTCCACGTAATTATATTCATTTTTATTTTTACCGACCGGTTTCGTCGCTAAGGCATTATTAAGGTAAATATATGGTGTTTGTGTTTCTACAAAACATTCTTAAACCCCTTATTTTTAACATCAACAAATGGTCTAATATTAATATATAGCAATAAATAAAATAATAATATCGTCAGTTTTTCTCTTACACCACTAGAGTGGAAAACTACCGTACAACTCGCCAGCTGTAGAAGTCTGAATCAAAAAGGAATAAAATATTTCTTTACTACTTTTTTTTATACTTCTATAAATTACGTACTTCTAAACAGGCAAGTATTCCAGAGCCTTTAGAAGCTTGAACAGTAATACGTATTTGGAACCATAGATACCTACTTATATACTAAAAACTTCACGTCAATAAAGATATAAGCGAACAATACATACCATGGCTTCCGCTCCCATACCAACCCCATACAACTTATGATTAATGTACGCTCGACATCTCAATCCCATAGGAGTACCATCATTAATAACTTTATTGTGGAATTTAAATCAATTCAAACTTACGCGACGTGTATAGCTGCATTGTATGTAGTTTGTTATTTGAATTTTGAGATTTTAGAGCCCTGAGTACGAGCACATTTACACTGGGTCTCGAAATATCTTTGTCGTTGTTGAACCATTTAAATATCGAAAAATATTTCGGCATTGCATTAAACCCATAATCATCCCTTAATATATATCATAATGGACGAGTTCGGTGGACGAATGGTTAGCAATGACCACTTTGACTCCGAGGTCGCGGGTTCGATTCCCGCACAAGACAAACATTTGTGGTGGTGTGGGTGTTTTCTATGTATTATTTATAAGTATATATTTACAAAAAAAAATGTATTTAAGTATTATATATCAGTTATCTAGTATTCATAGTACAAGCTTTTCTTAGTTTGGGACTAGATGGCCGTGTGTAATTTGTCCAGGAATATTTATTTATTTATTATCAGTTGTCTAGTACCCATAACACAAGCTTTGCGCTTAATTTGGGACTAGATGGTGCTGTGTAAATTGTGCAGAAATATTTATTTATATCCCACCTTATCATCGGTTCGCCACGAGCTACTCGACTTAAGAGTGCCTAAGTAGCTTGCAGGTGAAAGGGGGAATAAGACTTGCTACCAATCTGCTTGAGTGCTTGCTTGGTTTACCGAGTGCGAGAACGGTGCGGGTAAAGGTCCTCTCGTCTGGTTGGTTTACTGGACGGGAGACTCGCAATCCTGTGATATAACCGAAAGGTTGGTGCACAGGGGCGCATTAGGTGTAAGGTATAGGGTCTGTGGTTGGCCGTGTGGTTTCCGGCAGACTAGAATAGAATCACTCCGTCTCTTCCCATGGATGTCGTACAAGGCGACTAAGGGAAACACATTGTAAAACATCGATCAGGCCTTCCCAACCCGTCTAGCCAGCGTAGGAGTGTAGGCCAAATCCTCCTTCTGTCTGGGACGAGAGACGAGACGAGAGAGGGTCGTGCTCCTGTAGTGGAGACTAAAATGATGATGATGATGATGATGATAGGGTCTGTTGTGTCCTTATCGGTCGATTAATATATCACTAGAGACAGAGCGGAGGCTGACGTATGCGATCTTAGAGTCAAGAACTGGATTGATTGCGCAAGATAGGGACAAGAGGATTCTCACATCGGAGGTCAAAACTCACTAAACTCACTTTGGGTCAAATAACACATATATTATTAAGATTTTATTTTATATAAAGAAAAAAAAAATGAAAAATCTACAAAAAACTTTTTATTTATTTCCCTTAAAAGGCTGGCAACGGTTCGGCGACCCCTTGGTGTTGCTGATCTCCACGGGCGGTGATGATTGCTATCCACCATGTAACCCACATGCCCGTTTGCCCTCTCGCGTAGTACCTAAGTAGCCTGAAAGGGGAGTAAGACCTGCTACCAATCTGAATGCGCGCTCGGTTGGTTTACTGAGCGCGAGAGCGGTGCGGGTAAAGGTCCTCTCGTCTGCCCCCTTACCACCATCTCTTATTGCGATTCAATAACTGAATAGATTGCTTATTCATACCAATGAATAAGCGACTCTATTCCATTTTAAATAGAGTCGCTTATTCATTGGTATGAATAAGCAATCTATTCAATTATTGCATCGCAATAAGAGATGGTGGTAAGGGGGCTGGTTGGTTTACTGGACGGGGACTATTTCCCAATCCTGTGAGATACCCGGAAGGTTAGTGCACAGGGGCGCATTAGGTGTAGGTATAGGGTAGGTACGTTGCCCTCTCGCGTATAAAAAATATATAACATTATATCTACATGATCTTAACCAGTAATCAAAAAACCAAAACCAGCAAAACAAGCTTTTTTTGTTTATACTACCTCGGGTGGCAGAAACACATACGGCCCGCCTGATGTGGAGCGGTTACCGTAGCCATATTAACGCTCGCAACATAAAATATCGATCGAGCGCCACCAGCCCCGCTGCCAGCGCAGCTTCTCCTTCCCTTCTGGTGACCTCACTCACTCGCAGGAACACAACAACCCTTGGCTGCGGTATTCGGTGAGGTGGAGGTACACATTCCTCAGTCGGGTAGCTTACAATTACGCTCCCTACCTCTCTTTTCGCCAGAGCTTCGTTTGTCAGTCAGCAGAGTGCACCGCGTGCAGGTGAAATTGGCTTTGGTTCAAAGATATTGATGAACCACTTACACCCCTTAACAAAAGTATTAGTAAGTCAATGTGTAGCCTAGCTTACTCAGCAAATTCTTGGTTCTCTCACGTAGGTAGGTATATTATATAACCATTTAATGAAAATGCATTAGAAATATATCTGAGTGCTGAGTGCGAGTTTTTTATTCACGTTCGATAATGTCAACGTAAACAAACCGACCAAATAGAGAAGTACTCTCATGTTGTGAATTTACCAGACGCGTGTTACAAATCCAATTTAACCGGGTTGGCTCACTTCGAAATGTGAGCGGGTAAGCTATATTTTTCTTTTTTTTTTTTTTTTATTATACTACTTTGGGTGGCAGACAAGCATACGGCCCGCCTGATGTGAAGCGGTTACCGTAGCCATATTAACGCTCGCAACATAAAATATCGCTCGCGCGCCGCCACCCCCGCTGCCATCGCAGCATCTCCTTCCTTTCTGGTGACCTCACTCACTCGCAGGAACACAACAGCCCTCAAGGGAACCGTTATTTGGCTGCGGTATTCTGTGAGGTGGAGGCACATTCCCCAGTCGGGTAGCTTACAATTACGCTCCCTACCTCTGTTTTCGCCAGAGCTTCGTTTGTCAGTCAGCAGGGTGCACCGCGTGCAGGTGAAGTTGGCTTTGGTTCAAAGATGTTGATGAACCACTTACACCCCAAAAATTATAATTAAATATAATTTTGATATGTAACACTCGTCATATAAATTCACAACATGAGAGTACTTCTCTATTTGGTCGGTTTGTTTACGTTGACATTATCGAACGCGAATAAAAAACTCGCACTCAGCACTCTGAAGACACGGATATATCTGGCAATAAACAACGATTTATCTAAACACTAAATAAATAAATAAATATTGTCAGACAAATTACACAGCGCCATCTAGCCCCAAAGCTTCGCTAGCTTGTGTTATGGGTACTAGACAACTGATAAACATACGTAAATACATTTTTTTTTTGTAAATATATACTTATGATACATAGAAAACACCCAGACTAAGACAAACAGACATGTTCATGCACACAAATGTTTGTCCTATGTGGGAATCGAACCCACGAGCGTTGGTGTGGAAGCCGCGCCATTGACCGCTACGCCACCGAGCTCGTCAAATAATCATCATCATCGCTCAATTTATGTATATATATATTTATTAAATATATAATTATGCTATGTATGTTTATTTTATTTTCAGCGGCAATTATAAATACTATTTTATTAGTTGTAGTAGGCAAGTATTATATTAAATTTGCTTTTGTTATGCTTTTTCAGAACCGCATTAGTAATTTTCTGCTTGTCCCGAAGGTTGACTGGTAAAGACTTTTTTTTTATACTACTTCGGGTGGCAGGCAAACATACGGCCCGCCTGATGTAAAGCGGTTACCGTAGCCGTATTAACGCTCGCAACATAAAATATCGCTCACGCGCCGCCACCCCCACTGCCAACGCAGCATCTCCTTCCTTTCTGGTGAACTCACTCACTCGCAGGAACATAAGAACTCTCAAGGGAATTGTCATTGGCTGCGGTATTCTGTGAGGTGGAGGTACAATACAGATTTAGCGTCCGCCTTTTGTACCCTTATATAATTTCTGGTTAATAAAGTTTTTAACTAAATAAATAAATAATAAAACACTTCTTAATTATCATAACCAACGTTGTCATTATGTAATAATAATATACCTATAACACTTCAGTGCATAGCACAAATAAGTACCAAGATATAAAAGAACTTTGACGTTTTAATACGAAAATATCAATAATGGAATAGTAAAATTATTACACAAAGCGACAGATGTTATCATAAAAGCAGTAATACAATATACAAAAAGAATTCTTTCACCATCAAAGACAGCGAATACAGAAATCCATAATATCACCAATTCCACAAAAAATAACCATAGACAAAGCTCCGATGAAAAAAGACCCAAAGTATTAATCACAGAACACTGGCCGAAACGATGACTTGTGGAAAAGTCGAATGAGAAAAAAGAAAGATTTTTTTTCGAAATTCGAACGCGGCTGTCACTCCTACCAACTGGCCGGTTTATAGAGAACTCTTTGTAGTATTAAAGATGTCTTAAAAAGGAATATTATGTGAAGAAAGCGCGAGTAGGGTACGTTTCTTTTTACGCTGGTTATTCTTCAGCTCATTATAGTACAGACGCCGCTGCGTCCCGAACGTGTCCTTTTCGAAATTTGAAAGATAATCGACTTTTATTATTGGTATTTTTTCTCCATTGTACAGTTTTCGATCATTTTCGATCAAAATTCGTTTTTAATGCATAAATTATGGACGCTTGAGAAATTATGATTAATTTAATACCTGTTAAATTTATATGGTATTATCCTTCAGTTTTTGGTAAGCACATTTTATATCAGCCCAATCAATAATAAGGCAAGGTTGCTAACCGTCCCGTTTTCACAGGACATGTACTGAGAATTTTGAAGAGTCCTGGGGCTCTAGCCAAGTGTAATTCGTAGCGTAACGAACGTTAGATTGATCACGTGACATTTGTCAATTCTCATACTAAAATATTCGATTTTGACAAATGTCACGTGATCTATCTAACGTTCGTTACGCTACGAATTACACTTGGCTACGGGGGCTGGGGTATTCTGGATTGTTTTTTAGCGGCGTCCTGGGTTTTTACCTTAAAAATATTAACGACAATGAAAATGCTAAATACACAACTAAATGTAGATAACTAAAGCCTGTTTTTTAATTGATTGTTTTAATTTTACGAGCTCATTGGTCAAATGGTGAGCAATGGCCAGTTTGACACCCGAGGTCGCGGGTTCGATCCCCGCACACAAACATTTGTGTGCATGAACATGTTTGTCTTGGTCTGGGTGTTTTCTATATATTATATGTATGTATTTACAAAAAAAAAATATTTAAGTACATTTATCAGTTGTCTAATACCCATAGTACAAGCTTTACGCTTAATTTAGGACTAAATAGCGCTGTGTAAATGGTCCAGAAATATTGTATATTTATTTATATAAACGTAACTTGAACCAAGGTAGTAATTGTCCGTGTGGTTTCCGGCAGACTAGAATAGAATCACTCCGTCTCTTCCCGTGGATGTCGTACAAGGCGACTAAGGGAAATACATTATAAAACATCGACCAGGCCTCCCCAACCCGTTTGGCCAGCGTGGGGAGTGTAGGCCAAATCCTCCTTCCGTCTGGGACGGGCGAGAGAGGGTCGTGCTCCTGTAGTGGAGACTATAATGACCTGATGATGATGATCTGTTGTCTAGTACCCACAACACAAGCTTTGCGCTTAATTTAGGACTAGATGGCGGTGTGTAAATTGTCAAGAAATATTTATTTATTTATTATTTATTATTAAATAAAGTAGCCCCATATTGCGGGTTTACATAAGTAATTTTTTTTGTTTTATACTAAGTCTCAAGCAGGGGCGCCGACTCCGTAGGTGCCCGAGGGCTCGAGCACCCACGAGAAATAAACAGTGGGTGCCGAGCACCCCTGAGAATAGACATCATGAAACAGATCAGTAATCTCCTCTTAGGGATTGGGCGTTTTTCATTACTCGACAACCCGTTTAGCGCAGTGGTTTAGAACGCCGGTTGAGACGCAAGGGTCGCAAGTTCGATTCACGCACCAACACAAATGTTTGTCGAAGAAACAGATATTTGTGTTGGGTCTGGGTGTTTGTGGGTTTCACACTTTTTAGAGTCATCAAATGAGCATGAACACCCATGAGGTTTTCTAAAAGCCGGCGCCCCTGGTCTCAAGACTTGATAAGAAGACAGGACAACGTCTGCCGAGGGGTGTAAGTGGTTTATCAACATCTTTGAACCAAAGCCAACTTCACCTGCACGTGGTGCACCCTGCTGACTGACAAACGAAGCTCTGGCGAAAAGAGAGGTAGGGAGCGTAATTGTAAGCTACCCGACTGGGGAATGTACCTCCACCTCACAGAATACCGCAGCCAAATAACAATTCCCTTGAGGGTTGTTGTGTTCCTGCGAGTGAGTGAGGTCACCAGAAAAGAAGGAGATGCTGCGTTGGCAGCGGGGGTGGCGGCGCGCAAGTGATATATTATGTTGCGAGCGTTAATACAGTTACGGTAACCGCTTCACATCAGGCGGGCCGTATGCTTGTCTGCCACCCGACGTAGTATAAAAAAGATAGTAAACTATAAATTTGAATGTTATAAACGTAATAATATTACCAAGAGTGTTCTATAAGTTCAGGCCCGTACGCCTGGCGAGACCCCTCGTCGTAGTTCATCTGTCATATGATTCAGCTATTTCTGCCCTTACGTTTCCGATGCATAAGTAATTAAACTTTTTTAGCGAAAGCAGGGCGCAGTTCCTTGTCAAAAACCTTGCATGTAGGATGGGATATTTCACCAAGGAAACTTAGGACTCATTTTTGAAAATGGAATATTTCTCCAAGGAAACTAAGGCGTTATTTTTGAAGATGGAATATTTCTCCAAGGAAACTAAGGCGTTATTTTTGAAGATGGAATATTTCACCAAGGAAACTAACGCCTTATTTTTGAAGATGGAATATTTCACCAAGGAAACTAAGGCCTTATTTTTGAAGATGGAATATTTCTCCAAGGAAACTAAGGCCTTATTTTTGAAGATGGAATATTTCACCAAGGAAACTAAGGCCTTATTTTTGAAGATGGAATATTTCACCAAGGAAACTAACGCCTTATTTTTGAAGATGGAATATTTCACCAAGGAAACTTAGAACTTATTTTTGAAGATGGAATATTTTACCAAGGAAACTAAGGCCTTATTTTTGAAGATGGAATATTTCACGAAGGAAACTAAGTCCTTATTTTTTAAGATGGAATATTTCACGAAGGAAACTAAGGCCTAATTTTTGACGTGACAACGTCTTATAAATTGGTTAGCCGGGTGACACTTCAAGAAACTGGGTCACGTTATGCGCTTACAATGAGAGCGAGTGAAAGGCACGTGCCTTTCACTCGCTCTCATTGTAAGCGTGTCGTGGACGCGTGTCCCTTCTAAGAGCGAGAGAGACAGACATAAAAAGTGAAAGGCATGCGTCCCTTCCACTCGAAAACATTTTACCACTCAAAGTCGTTGTCACGTAAAACTTTCGCCCGTATACCGACTTTACAGGCAACCAATTTTTTTTTTAAGATGGAATAATTCACCAAGGAAACTAAGGCCTTATTTTTGAAGGTGGAATATTTCACCAAGGAAAGTAAGGCCTTATTTTTCAAGAGAATATTGTTGACGAACTGGGTTGTCGAATGGCTTTGTCTTGTGCGGGAATCGAACCTGCGACCTCGGAGTCAAAGGACATTGCTAACCATTCGACCACCGCGCTCGTCTAGTAAATACATAGTTCACTTTCAAGCATTCTTTGGTTGACTGGAAGAGATCAATTTTTGGGGTGTAAGTGGTTCATCAACATCTTTGAACCAAAGCCAACTTCACCTGCACGCGGTGCACCCTGCTGGCTGACAAAGGAAGCTCTGGCGAAAAGGGAGGTAGGGAGCCTAATTGTAAGCTACCCGACTGGAGAATGTACCTTCACCTCACAGAATACCGCAGCCAAATAACAATTCCCTTGAGGATTGTTGTGTTCCTGCGAGTGAGTGAGGTCACCAGAACGGAAGGAAATGCTGCATTGGCAGCGGCGCGAGAGCGATATTTTATGTTGCGAGCGTTAATATGGTTATGGTAACCGCTTCAGATCAGGCGGGCCGTATGCTTGTCTGCCACACGTCGTAGTATATAAAAAAAAAATCCCTTCTGAGATAAATCCGCCATTGTTTATAATATTCTGTACTTGTAATTTTATGTATTTGTACAACAAAGTTTTACAAACAAACAAACAAACCTGTGTTCAACAATAAATACATTTTTTTTTGACGTTATAACATCTAACAAAACGATGAACGCCGACTGCACGCACGGTAAAGCATGACTCATTGTCATGTTCCGCCTGAGCCGAGTGTGCAACGAGAGCGCGGCTTGTGCCGCATCTATCTCTCTTCCACTCCCTCGACCGCTGTTTTCTTATGACGTTATTACGTAAAATTATGGCCGGTAAACCGACTATTTTTTTTTTATACTACGTCGGGTGGCAGACAAGCATACGGCCCGCCTGATGTGAAGCGGTTACCGTAGCCATATTAACCCTCGCAACATAAAATATCACTCGCGCGCCGCCACCCCCGCTGCCATCGCAGCATCTCCTTCCTTTCTGGTGACTTCACTCACTCGCAGGAACACAACAGCCCTCAAGGGAACCGTTATTTGGCTGCGGTATTCTGTGAGGTGGAGGTACATTCCCCAGTCGGGTAGCTTACAATTACGCTCCCTACCTCTCTTTTCGCCTGAGCTTCGTTTGTTAGTCAGCATGGTGCACCGCGTGCAGGTGAAGTTGGCTTTGGTTCAAAGATGTTGATGAACCACTTACACCCCATACTTTCCAGATAACCATTTTTTTTTAATTGATTTTGACTAAGGCCTCGTTAGTTATCACCAGAGAGCACCACGTGCACTGTAAGTCAGTTTAACCGTAATTTTCTTACTCAAATAAACTTTATTACCCTTATACTAGAAAATAACAGCTATCGGCTATCACTCCCCTATGCATGTGCGTGTAGTCAAGGGTGGAAAGAACCCCTATTTATTTGTATTGTACATAAGGGACCCTTTGGGGTAGATTTCAGATCGCATTTAAGTAGTATTGGGGAGGTTTTTGATAATAGGAAATTGTTTGGTTATGATATATTATTATATATGTTGTTTGTGTTAGGGCTGACTGCAATACCCTATTTATTTCAAATTCTTAAGGCACTTGTCTCATCTGGCGAGAAAGATCCAACTACCGAGAATTTTCTCGCTCGAGAAATGTACAATACATACAGATATATATATATATATATATATATATATATATATATATATATATATATATATATATATATGTGTATGTGTATATGTAGTATATGTGAATATTCATTTATATAATTTAGCATGTATATAAGTATTTGTAATTTATTATTCATAGTAATGAATATTATTATTATCTGAGCTGCACCACCTACCATTATTTCAGATTACTCTCTCCTCTACCCTAAGGTTGTCTGGAAGAGATCGCTCGACGATAACACCGCCTTTGTACAAATAAGTAATTAATGTTTTTCTCTGTATATTTTTTTCTTTCCTTTTGGTGCAATAAAGTATATTGTATTGTATTGTATTGTATGAAAGGGGGGCAAACGAGCACGTGGGTCACCTGGTGGAAAGCAATCACCACTGCCCATGGAGATCAGCAACACCAAGGCGTCGCCGATCCGTTGCCAGCCTTTTAAGGAAAATGACTCTGTTCATGAAGGCTCCCATGTCGTAGTTGTTCGGAAATACCGCTGAGGGAAATTGAATCCACAGTTTCACCATTCGTGGTATGAAATGTCTTAGGAAACGTACTGTAGTAGATCGCCAATTATCAAGATGATATTTAATTTATGGCGAGTTGTACGATAGTGGAACTCAGCGGCAGGTATCAAAGCAAACATCTGATTCGAGCACTCCCCGTGATATAATTTGTATAGAACGCAAAGAGACGCTACGCGCATTCGCGCATGGTTGGTGAACCATATATACCCCAAACATCTTTGAACCAAAGCCAATCTCACCTGCACGTGGTGCACCCTACTGATTAACAAACTCTCTGCAGGCTGTGGCAAAAAGAGATGTAGGGCATAGCGTATTTTTTAAGCTTCCCGACTGAGGAAGTACCTCCACCTCTTAGAATACCGTTTCCATATACTTTACGACCTATTGTTCTCATATATACCAAATATACTTAAAAAAAATCGGGTTGCACTCCGGGAGTGCCGGTAGAAGTGAAAACATGAACATGAACATTACATTTTTGAATACTTTGGAATGGTTAGGGAATAATTTCGTACGAATTGTTTTATTTATCAGTATAAAAGTATGTGGTATGTTATGTGGTAAAATACGATATTCATTTATTGCGCTATCGTACACAAACATGACAATTTATATTAATTAAAAATAAACAGCAGGAGCAGGTATGCATTGCCGCTGGGTAGAAAGAGAGGGGGATATCACTTCCTCTCCTACGCAGCTCAGGCCGTCAACGCTCCCTCCGTCTTACGAATTTTCGATCAGCCCCCTTACCACCAACTCTTATTGCGATTCAATAACTGAATAAAATGCTTATTCATACCAATGAATAAGCGACTCTATTGGTATGAATAAGCATTCTATTCAGTTATTGAATCGCAATAAGAGTTGGTGGTAAGGGGGCAGGCCATGTGTCCTGAGGCGAGCTTAACATTAAGTGCACAACGCCGCTAAAGAAGTTTTCACTTCAAAAATTATAAAAATAAAAATTGGTCGAGGTGTTTTGGACGCGTGCGTCCACAATCACCGTCACGAGATTTGTATACAAGAACAGCTAGTTTAATAGGGTAGCATTACTTCTTACCTTTTACCTACCTTCAAGACTGAAAGAGATTGAAAGTCTTGCCAGGGAGTGCACGAAGATGGTAACAGGTGAGACATATTGTATAAAACAAGGTATGGGCCATCCATAAATTAAGTCCCACGTTAAGGGGGAGAGAGGGGGTCGACGAAATGTGATATTGTGTGACAAGGGGGTGGGAGGGGTCCTAAATTCCGTGACGTGACATTTCATAATCTATTTTAATCTAAGTGTTAAAACAGGACTAATAACGAAAAACTCGAAAACATTTGCCACTCTAGATGTAAAATTGCAAAATATCTGACGTCACACTAGGGAGGGGGGAGTTTCACGAATGTGGCAAGCTGTGACAAGGACAAATGCCAGTTGTGACAAGGAGGATAGATGTGCCTTGAACACAAAAAGTTTGCGGAACATTGCGCTAGAGGTCACTCAAAATACTAATATCTCTCAAGCGTGTGAGTAACCTCCGATTTCCCCACAATGTGAATAGCACGACGCGACGTTGCAAACGATCAAGAGCGTTAAGCAAGTGTGCTCGTATAATAATAGCAATCACTTACCAGTTTCAGTATCCACGGTGTACGACAGTCCACTCCATGGGTCGTCCTGTCCGAAAAAAGTCTTAAGTGAAAATATTGTCCACGACATACTCGTACATATATGTAATACAAGATATATTGATGCAACACATACGGCAATTTGTTGCAAATATCAGCTCTCTAAAGGGCAATTCTCGTAGTTCAAATATAAGTCAAAATTAAATTCCGATCCAGTCTCGATCTCGCAAATGTCAAATTCGATATTCTCGTATCACAATATGAAACTTCAAAGTTTAATTTAATTGGGATTATATCGAAATATGACTGAAAATTAAGAATGTTATTTTACTAGCAATAAGAATTGATAATACGAGTAATTAGTTAGTATAATCAAGTATACAATAGGCTATTTTCCAATGTTTAAAGATTGTATAAATTATTTAACAATATCGTAAAATACACAAAACTATAAAGATCTGCAAACTTTCATTCTAATATCTTCAGTCAGACTTTTTTTAGCGTCGATCAAAGTTTACCGGGAAAGTCCATTTTAAAAGTATGAAATTATCAAAAAATAATATTTCCATTGGAGAAGCAATAAAAAATGCTATAGCTTTTATTATGATACTAATAACATAAACGTAATATTTAACATAGCTGTCGTACAAATTTCTGATTTGATGCATACAAAATACAAACCTGTGACGTCATAATTCGGTAGTCTTTTGTATGGAGCGTTTTGGGGCAGTCTAAAAATTGTGATTTTCAAATTACCATATCTCGAGAGATTTTTGTGCTATCGAAGTAATTCTTTTACCTATGGTTATCTTATGGAGACGTCCCTACATATCAAACAGAAAAAAATGTTAGTCAAATAGCCTATTGAGTGGAGTATACACGCCGAAAAGTCACTTTTAAAAATGAATTTGGTTCCATAAACATTGAATCGATTTTGATGACACTTGTCACAATGGAAGACCTCGACATGCTTGAGGTTTTTGTCGAAAAAAATTGAGATCGATCATGTCTTTGAGGAATGATCATCAAATACATTTTCCATTGAAATCAATGGAAAACATACACTCGGCGAATCTACTCGCTCCACTCAACCTTGATTTCGGCCCCGTGGGCTAGAATCCGGCCTACTTATTAGGCAATTCACAATTCAATTTCAAATCGGTCAACTTTCTGCGATCGTAGAAAGTAAAAATACGAGAATTACCCTTCCAGAGTGCTGAGTGCGAGTTTTTTATTCACGTTCGATAATGTCAACGTAAACAAACCGACCAAATAGAGAAGTACTCTCATGTTGTGAATTTATATGACGCGGGTTACATATCAAAATTATATAGCTTACCCGCTCACATTCGCTCCATCGCGTGCACAGCACATAAACAAACTTATGACACAAAAATGCAATACGAGCTTATTTCAAAAAAGTGTTTTAGGCATGGCTGCAAAAATTTATAATAAAATTCCCACAGATATAACCATATTAAAATTACAATTATTTAAGATTAAATTATCGGCATTGCTTATTGACAAATGTTATTATTCCATTAACGATTATTTGAATGATAGTAATGTATAATTCTTATAATTTTGGTTTCTATTGCCAATTTTGTTGACTATTGAAATTTTGTTTTAATTTGACTATAATATACATTGACATAATACAAAGATATAATATACATAGTTTGACATACTGTAATATAATATGAAATTTGTACTTTGCTTTAATATTATATATCTGCCCAGCTATATATATTGTCTAGCTATATTATGATACGATTTATTTCTAAAAATTTGTATGCTTGACGGCAAAACATAGAGGTACCATTATTGTAAACAACATCTTACACTTGTAAACATTTCACCTATGTTGACACAAATAAATTGATTCTGATTCTGATTCTGATTCTGACATTTCGAAGTGAGCAACCCGGCTAAATTGGATTTGTAACACCGAGTCTGGTAAATTCACAACATGAGAGTACTTCTCTATTTGGTCGGTTTGTTTACATGATCGAACGTCAAGAAACAACTCGCACTCAGCGCTCTGATAGTTAAGAGCTATATCGTTAATTCTAGTCCTCTCATTATACACATTCACACACACTCTCATACAACACCAAGGGGTCGCTGATCCGCTGTCAGCTTATACTCCTTCCTTCCTTTCCGGTGACCTCACTCAGGGGGCGTTCAAGTATTACGTAACGCAATTTGGGGGGAGGGAGAGGGGTCGTTACGATGCGTTACAGGGGCGGGAGGGGGGGTTCAAACAACGCGTTACAACAGTATATTTAAGTAATAGTGTATTTTTAATCGTTACGTAACATTGTATTTTTATTGAAATAAAAAACTACGGAATTAAAATTACTTAAACTGGCAACCTTTTTGTTTAGGTTTTCGGTGGGTCTCATGCTGACTCTCCAGCGCAACCGCCAAAAAAATGACAACAAATTTTAGCGATTTTCCAGTGCTGTTATCGCAACATAACTTGTGACTTTTAGGTAATAATGGTCACTTGGATGTTACGTAACGTTCAGGGAGAGGGGGGAGGTGCAGAAAAACGTTACGGCGCGTTACATGGGGGGAGGGAACGTCAAAAATCTCTAAAAATTTCGTTTCGTAATAGTTGAACGCCCCCTCATTCCCAGGAACACAACAACCCTCAAGGGAATTGCTATTTGGCTGCGGTATTCTGTGAGGTTGGTATTCAGCCACCATCGACTCGCCAAACATGATCTAGCCTAGTAATTCTGCTATATATAATACATGTTTATGCCGTTTGAAGTCGAGACATATGGTCCATGGGGCTCATCTGCGAAAAATTTTCTTTCAGTAGTTTCATCAAAACTGGTTGCCGTCTCTGGAGACAGGAGGGATGGCTCGTTCTTCGCTCAAAAAGTGAGCATTGCTATTCAGCGAGGAAACGCAGCCAGTGTTCTTGCCTCGCTGCCGCATGGGACCGATATTTTCGAGGAATAGATTAGTATTTTGTTTTTCTTTTTATTAGTTTTATTTATAAGTAGTTTTAAGATGAGATTATTTTTTTTACTATAAGTAGTTTAGTTTATGTTGTTGTTATATGTATATTTCTTATATAATAAAACACGATTCTGCTATTGTAGGAATGTGCTCATTCCTAAGTCAGTCATGTCATGTAGGAATGTGCTCATTCCTAAGTCAGTCATGTCAATATTCTTAATTACACTCCCTCAAACTTTTACGTTTAAAATAACTCACCTCTTTCACTTCAGGATCCAACAGCGAAGCCTTCACCTTCTCGATCTTGGCATCTTCTTCTTTCTTCTGCTGTATCTTCTCTTCCGCTCTCTTCAGCTCTTGGTCCACCTCATCGTTCATCACCTTGGTGGCTTGGGGACCCTCCTGGAAAACATTTAATGCTTTAACAGGCTAGTAGTATAAATATAGTAGCAATCTCGTTGAGAACGAGATCTCGCGCGGGGCGGCAGCGGGGCCAGAGGTAGCGGTCGGAGGACGAGGTCTAAGCGAGACTTCGTCCCCCGACCGCTACCTCAGACCCCGCCGCCGCCCCGCGCGAGATCTCGCGAGAACGAGATTGCATTTCCTATATAGTAGCGATAGTAGTAAGTAGTATAAATTGGCAATGCAAGAGACAACAATATGACAAATAAGGCATTAAAAACCTTAAAAATGATGGTTAGCTGTAATTTTAATCTTTTGTTGTTGGTCGCCGTTGTTAATCCTGGCTACACAAGAGATGCAGTGGTGGTAATGTGTGGTGGGTCTATCCCGATCTCTCATGTCTATGTGCATTTCGTCCCTTAGCTTACAACACCGCTCAAGTCGAAAATTGGCGGTTTTCACATTTTAATGCCATTCGATGGAGCTGCTCATTGCGCGTCTAACCATTGGTCACATAATTATAGATTCAACCAATCAGAAGCCGTAATTCGAAAAGTAGTGACAGCGCGCAAGTCAGTTGGAGTCTCAACACCGCACAAGTCGCTAGTCTGACATACATTTCTCGTAAAAATACTTAGTGCTCCGTAATTATTACATTTTGATGTGGGTTTTATTGCTGAAAGGTCTTTGCAAGAAGTTATAATAGAAGGTTAAGAGGTAAGCTATATAATAAAGTAATGTTTATTGATTTACACGTATTAATAAAGAAAGAAAAGACAATAGAATATCTTCATACTTACTTAAGCGGTGTTTACTATCGTTTTTTTTTAACTTAGGCGGTGTTTCTAAATGTATTTTATTTGTTGTAGAAAGCTCAATAATTGAAATACACTATGGATGGAGAAGAAATTGATTCCTGGAGTACCTAATCAGAGTTCAGGTGATGAATTGTTATGTGCCTATTACAAGAAGCAGGGCTGATGTCAAAACATAAACGGCGTAAACAAAGTTGCAAAGAAGATAAAAAAAGAATTAATAACAATTCCATTCAGGGTTGTTTTATTCCTGCGATTGAGTGAGTTCACCAGAAAGGAAGGAGTTGCTGTGTTGGCAGCAGGCGCGAGCAATATTTCATGTTTCCAACGTTCATATGGCTACGGTAACCGCTTCACATCAGGTGGGCCGTATGCTTGTGTGCCACCCGACGTAGTATAAAAAAAATTAACTAGGTCAGTAGATTAGGTTTGTTTTGAGGTCCACATTTTTTATTTTTTTAATAATAGTTACATAGTAATTTATATTCTTAATGCAGTAATTCTTATTATTTTTTTTACATTTGAATCAAAAAGATAACACTAGTTCTTCTGATACCAAAGAATGCAATTCTCCTAATAAATAGGAAATTGTTGCAATACCAATAAACGAACAAAACTTTGGGGAGTCCATGAAAAGAAATATAACTAGCCAGGACAAAATAAACTTAATATTTGATCAAAAAATAGACTTGGATATTGAAAACATTGATATCAACAATCTATAAGTTATAATATTAGGTGATAAAGATTTCTTTGATCTGCAACAGGGACCACCCGAATTCGCTACGGTGGCCATCGAGGATCCTCAGCCTTCTGTATTGAATGTTGTCAATGTCAAGATAGAAAGTGAGAATGTTGTGCAAGACCAAGGAAATATTGGATTAAGGATGGACAAGATTAAGGATGAAGGGTGAAAATTATTTAGGATACAGAAGAGACAGAAAATCAGAGACCAAAGACACATTTAATGTGAAACAAGACGTAGGTATAAGACGTTAAGCCTGTAAGATCCATGAAACCACCGTACACTTCTGCGTTTTGCAAGAAACCGAAACTCAAATCATGTGACAACATAACTGGGAGCAGCGAAGATTATTTATAACTTCTCACGTAATAAAGTACCAAAGAAAGCTACAAAAAATCCAGAATCATCCAAAAGAACTGGTAGACGAACTTACGTTTGGACGATTGATAATGTACGTCACCAAGTCTGTAAAAAATTGGTTTGTTAGATTTAGCCTGAAAACTCCCAAGTTGTTCGTTCGTGTTCGTTAAAGGTTCGTGTGTCACCAAATACCTTTTAGCAATTAATGTCAACAATGTGATTCTTATGAGTTAGGTTATAGATGTTATAACGATTGTTAGTTATTCTTGAAGTATTTCTTAATAAAGTTCTCTTTGTAAATCTATCTATCAATACCTTATTCCCTAACTTTTCCGCAAACAACACCGCCTTAATCTAATAAAATATCTGTCAACACAGCTTAAGTCATAAAATAAAAGCTAAAATAGAGTAAATCGTCAAAATAAATATAAATAATTATTTCTTAACCGCTAACTAGGCTATTTATTAAGTAATAACAGAAAAATTCCACCGATTTTTTAAAATAGACAGTTTTTTTCGTCTCCTGTAAAGTTGGCAAAAATGACTTATGCGGTGTTGTTAGCTAAGGGACGATTTGTGCCTTTTGATGTGACTAATCACGTTAATGGATTATATAAATAAATAAATAAATTATATAAGTACGAATCATAAACATCAGAGTAGTTTGTTTTATATCACTAAAGTGGCAAACAAGCATACGGCCCTGATAGAAGCAGTCACCGCAGCCTATGAACGCCTGTAACACCAGGGGCATCACACGCGCGTTGCCGACCCTCTAAAACCCTCTTCACGCCCTTTTTGAAGAAGCCCATGCTGTAGCCTCCTGAGAAAACCTCGACAGGCAGTTCATTCCACAGCTTGACAGTACGCGGGAGAAAACTTCTCTGGAACCGCATAGTACGGGACCACTTAGGCTCCAATGTGTGTGGATGAATTCAAGGAGGCCGTGGGCATCATGGCAAACAACTCCTCTGAACACATCCCATTGTACAATCGGTAGAACACACAAAGGGGCGCAAAATCCCTTCTCAGACTTAAAGGTTCTAAATCGTCTGTAAGTTTGGGATCGTCAACAATCCTCACAGCACGTGTTTGCATTGAGATCGGAACAGACCCACTACACATTTTCACCACTGCGTCTCTTGTGTAGTCAGGATTAATAGCGGCGACCAACAACAAAAAACTTACACTGCAATCCCGGGAGTAAAATTACAGATGCTTAACTAGCCATCTTTTTTAAGGCTATTACTGCCTTATTTGTCATATTGTTGTCTCTCGCATTGCCAAGACTGAAGTTAAACTCCAAAGCTGTCTACACCACTAATGATTATGGGGATATGGATAATTCATATTATTGGATTCTATGTGTTAGGTAACAACTCAATGTTTCAGGTCACCAATAGTGTTAGATACATAAAATCCGTGGTGCACGGCAGTTGAGCTTCACTTGACTAGACATCTTTTTAGGCTTTTAATGCTTTATTTGCCATATTGATGTCTCTTTCATTGCTAAGAGTGGAAGTCAAATTCCAAATGCTTCTTACTCCTACTAATTTCTTCTTATTAAATTCGTTGTGAGTTCGAAGGCAGCCGTAATCTTACCACCGGGACTGCAATGGACTTCACTGTTCATTGCCTTTTTTGTTGGTCGCCGCTGTTAATCCTGGCTACACAGGAGACAGTGGTGGGCCCCCGGCCCGTACCCTCACTAATTACTTTAATTTGCGCATGCACAAAGAATATAAAAAATAATCGTTTGGTGACGTCACATATTCGCAGTAACACAAACCTCAAAGGTTTTTATTAATAAGTACCTACGTCATATTAAAAAAAAAAGGTATATTACCATCTGAACGGGATCCTCCAGAGAGAAGCCCATATCGACATCCTGCTTCCACAGGACCTCGATGAGGTCCATATCCTGCGAAAGAAAGAGAAAAAGCATCACTGACATGATCAATTTGGCGCAGTCGGTAGATAATAAATTGGTTGTCTAATAAAGTCGGTCTACGGACGATGATTTTACGTGATAAGTCATAGGAAAACATCGATCGATGGAGTGGAAGGGAGATAGATGCGTCACAAGTCGAACGCTTAGGCCGGTCGTGCCTTTTGCAGTGCAGCCGGCGTTCGCTGTTTTGATGTGAAACGTCTTTAAAATCACTCCTACACATACGGGTACCAGGTCATAACACTGGACTATAACGAATTGGTCTATATCGTCTTACCTTAATAATTACAAAACTATAAGTCTAGAAACATGAATCGCAAGTCATTATTTAGCGTATATAGTCAGCTCGCTGCTGAGACCTTAAGTTTGCATCGGGGCCGAGCGGTGTGGCGGGGGAGGGGTATTGTGTGGAATAATGGAAACAACACTAAAAGCGACTCGCCGATATGATTTTTTCGCAAAAAGAACAATATAGAGATCTTGTCTATGGCAGTGATTCGAGGCGAAGTAGCAAATTGCCACAGGCTAAATAATTAACGAATATTACTATTTTTTTTTATATTATTTAAATTACAACTAAGAGCACTTTCAGCCTGCGGCTTCGCTTACGTCAATTTTTATTTTTTTTATTACTGAAATAAAAAATTGTCTGTTTGTTTAATGGCTCTTTCAAATTGTAAAATAATTATTGCCATCTGTTCTGTAATTTCCAGAGTTTGTTGATTAAAAACAAACAAATCGTTAATACATAAACTTGAACAACTTTTTTATATATAATATGCATCACAGCTCAATGTACACTCAAATGTCTCAGTGCCCTATGAATAGGGTTGCCATTTGCCATCACTAAATGCTAGCAACCTGGACAAGATACTCGAAAACTACGAACTGCTATGAATCTTAAAACCCGGACATGTCATCAGTGCTTTGTGTACTAGAGCTATATTTTAGGGTTCCGTACCCGAAGGGTAAAAAGGCTCCGCTGTCCGTCCGTCCGTCCGTCTGTCACCAGGCTGTATAATAATAATAATAATAATAATTTATTTATTTCAGACAATTATTACAGTCCATATTTGTTAGTACAAAATACTTATCCTATGTTAGTAAAACAGACCTAATACTTAAACAACTAAAACCTGTTGTGGCACACTGGTCCGTGCAATTCAAGCCAGTGGGCCACAAAGGGACCGTCCATACGGTCAGCGACGACACGCAGGAGGCTGCTGCCACTGGCCCGCGTCCGCAGCGCCATCGAGGCCGCCCTCTTGCGCAAAGTGGCATGGAAGCCATCAATACGCGCCTCTGCAAACATTCCAGACGCGCTGCAGAAGCGAGGCAGCCGCAGCAGCGCCCTTAATGCATTATTGTACTGAACGCGAAGGGTATCGAGCGACTTTCGGGAGTGCGTGACCCACAAGTTACACGTGTAAAAAGTTGTACAGTAGGCTCGAAAGAGTGTCAATTTGACCTGTTTTGAACAACGCGCAAACCTGCGGGCCACCATATTCGCTCTCACCGACAGTGCTCTCCGTTCGCGTTCAATATCCGCATCGTCCCTCAGGTCCTCGGTCACAATGTGACCTAGGTACTTAAACCTGTCTACTCGCTTCAGCGCCACACCAGCTAGCCTGATAGGGGGCACCTCTGTCGGACATTTACTGCCAGATTTAAACAACATAATTTCGCTTTTCTTGGCATTATATTTAAGACCGTGGTCCTGTACATACTTTTCGCAGATACCTATTAGTTCCCTAAGTCCCCCAACTGACGCGCTCAGCAATACCATATCGTCAGCGTAGCTAATATTATTAAAACAAATATCATCCACGTGACAGCCGACGTGGCGACTGCTGAGCGAGTCAATCAGGTCGTTTACGTAAAGAGCGTCGGTGAACTTAAACCTCCTTGCCTCACCCCGCACCTCAACCTGTACGGATCCGACAAAGTACTCGCCCATCGCACGTTGTTGACCTGGTTTCCATACCAATATTGTAGAATATTAATAAGTTCTGGAGGTAAGTTGACTTGCTGTAGTTTCTTCCATAACATGTCGTAGGAAACCAGGTCGAACGCTTTTGACAGATCGAGGAAACAGGCGTATACTGGCGTACTTCTGTCAGTGTAGTATCTGACGGCATGCTTCATGCACACTATAGCACTTTCAGTCGATAGTCTAGGCCTAAACCCAAACTGGTTGTCGTGCAAGGTGACGTGATTATTTATGTGTGCATTTAGCAGGCCGTCCAATACCTTGGCTACCACGGTAGCCAATGAGATAGGTCTGTAGTTGGATTTATCAGTAATATCTCCGGTTTTATTTTTGACTATTGGAACTACAACCGTTCGCATCAGCTCCGCCGGCAGATAAGAGTGCCCTACGCAAAGGGTATATAACATTGTATCTCATGAACCGTGATAGTTAGACAGTTGAAATTTTCACAGATGATGTATTTCTATTGCCGCTATAACAGCAAATACTAAAACAAATATTTAAGGGGGCTCCCATACAACAAACGTGATTTATTTGCTCGTTTTTGCTCGCAATTCATAACGGTAATAGGTAGACGCTTGAAATACTCACATAATATTTAGTTATATATTCACTTTAAAAATAAATAATTAAATTAAAATAAAACAAATATTTAAGTGGGGCTCCCATATAACAAACGTGATTTTTTTGCCGTTTTTATAGATAATGGTACGGAACCCTAAGTGCGCGAGTCCGACTCGCACTTAGCCGGTTTTATTATTCTGTGATAAGACGGTTATTCGCAGCATGGAGCGGGCGATCGTGATTTAAAACTTTCAACCTTGGACAACAAATGAAACCCCGCCCGGACGCTCCCCGGACGCTCCCCGGACCCCTCCAAGCTAGGACAAATCCGGGTAACCCCGGACGGATGGCTACCCTATCTATGAACATGTGGTGTGATTGCTTAACCAATCAATCGACGTTTTTTTTTCTTAATTCAATTCATCGGACAATGAAGAATCTAACTATCTGCTGGTGGTCTGCCTATTTAACAATACTCGGCAATCAAAACACTTTTCTAATTACTTATAAAATAACAATAACATAAAAACCTACTTGTTGAATTCCACCATCGAAATGTAATCCAAACTGTTCACAGAAATAGCCACTATAAAAAACCTTATCAATACGACGCCATCTTTAACATGGCGACTGCAGTAATAGCCGGGTTATCGCATACCTCATCTATGTTTTACATCGATCTACATCTGAGACTGTGCAGCAGGTTAGAGTGAGATAAACGGTTGATAGAACGAAACAGATGATACTGATTTTGTAGTTGGTCTTATTTTTTTGTTATTGGGTCATTCGATTGTTACAAAGGCTTTAAAATGACCCTCGCGATTATTGACAGGATATTTCTTATAGAATATTGAAATTGTTTATTTTTATTCCATTAAGATATTAAAAATAAAAGGATTTTAAAGCGAATTTGACATGATTTCGGCAATGTGGATAGAAATATTGTCCAAATAGAAGCTGGCTGATTGGCTGGTATGTGAAATATATTTAAATCATAAATCATTTATTTGTTTGTTTGTCCATAAAATTTATTATACAAATATATAAAATTTCAACTACAGAATAACATAACCAATGGCGGGCTTATCCTAGAAGGTGATTTGTATTTAATATTCACAAATATGTATATTTTTCTCCGGAGAGACATTAGATGCTTCGAGAAAAGTGTGAAGGGTTTTTTTTTAGCAAAAAGTTAATACAAATATTTTTTTAAACCAGCAGACAAGCATATGACCTGCGTGATTGAAGCGGTTACCGTAGCCATATTAATGCTCGCAACATGAAATATCGCTCGTGCACCGCCACCAACCAACTCCTTCCGTTCTGGTGACCTCACTCACTCGCAGGAACACAACAATCCTCAGGGAATTGTTATTTGGTTGCGGTCTTTCGCCAGAACCTCTTTCGCTATTCAGTAGGTTGCACCGCGTGCAGGTGAGGTTGGCTTTGGCTTTAACGATTATGATGAGCCATTTCCACCCCACTATTTAAATTCCGCTAGATATATTAATTTTATGGTTTTTAAAGGGTCGGTAACGCATGAGTCTCAATATGATGCCTTTGACGTCCATAGAATATGATGACAGCTTACTTATTTCATTTTTGTTGTAGGTAGGTACTTAAATAAAAAAAAAGTTAGTGAGTAAACATAATGGTTAATTTAACGAAAAAAGTTTGAGGAAAAATAACAGAGAAAATTTGAAACTACTCAGTAATCAGCGCCGACAGATTAAAATTAAACCTTTCTTTTGATGTTACGTATTTAGTTCACCATATAATCCGCCATGTTTAATTGACATAATACGAAATTAATAACCGGTGGAATAGAAACTGTATTGAAACAGAAAAAATAACAATAAAACGATCCAAAATCAACTTTGTAGCCTATAAGATTAAGATTTAAATTTAAATATCGAAAGTACCATTTTCTTTTTTAATTTTAATCACGAGCGATTAGAATGTATCAACTATAAAATACCTTATGTCTATAACAAAAGGTAGTTGATTTTGAATCTTATTTTTAACAGATTAGAGTATAAAGTTAATGTTTTTTTTTTCAATCGCAGTACCTAGTAGTAGGGGTCGGTTACATGGTTCAATTCAATGAAATGAAATATTAATAGTTTTAGGGCCCTGACAAACATACGACTTTCAGCATTGGTGATAAGCGATTTTTGAGATACATTTTTTGACATACATTTTGAGATAATTTTAGTGCATATAACGTATTCACGTACAACACATGGCCGTGTCCCTGACACAATCACACCCTATTTTTTTTTGCTCTAAATGTTTTGAGAATCTCACTCACAAAATAAAATTATCTCTGTGCAATGGCCGCATGAACGAGCATGTCGGCACTTTAGGCCGTTTTTAACCGACTTCAAAAAAGGAGGAGGTTCTCAATTCGACTGTTTTTTTTTTGTATGTATGTTATTTGATATCTTCGCGAATTGTGAACCGATTTTCAAAATTCTTTTTTTATTTGAAAGGATATGTTTGCAAGGTGGTCCCATATTCACCAAGTCAGGATCTGATGACGGGATTCCAAGGGAAACTCTTAAATTTTATAAGCACGTATGGTCAATTACTTTTTTTAAATTTGAAAGGGTATGATTGCGAGGTGGTCCCATATTCACCAAGTCAGGCTCTGGTGAATGGATCCCAGAAAAATCGATGGAAACCCTTAAATTTGCCCTGTGGTTGCCGGCGAAATAAAATTGCGCCACTCCATTGCTCTGCGCTGGATGTACAAGGCGACTAAGGAATCTTGTGTGACGCAATAACTTTTCTCCCGGAAGATTGGCAGAAGCGTCTCCCGGGATATTCCACCAATAAGCTGCGCTTGCCAGCTGAATTCGGTTTTTATTTTTTTCTTAAAAATCATAAAGTCATGCGTTTTTTAGCCCGCATGCGGGATCTGTATAGTAAATCTGAATAGTAAAATATCCGCATGCGTCTTTTCTACTATCCGCATGCGGATAACAAATCAGCACGTGCAGCGATAAGCGCATGAGTCTAAAAAGACCCTTTGACGGCCCTAGCGCTTCGAACGAGTCTAGATATGAAGAATGAAGTATACATGACGTTTACTTCTAAGTGCTAAGTGGGAGTTTTTTGTTTACATCATGTCAACGTAAACAAACCGACCAAATAGAGAAAAACTCTTATGTTGTGAATTTATAAGACGCATGTTACATATGAAAATTATGTGGCTTACTTGCTCACATTTTGAAGTGAGCCAACCCGGCTAAATTGGATTTGTAACACGCGTCTGGTAAATTCACAACATGAGAGTACTTCTCTGTTTGGTTGGTTTGTTTACGTTGACATGATCCAATGTGAGCAAAAAACTCGCATTAAGCACTGAACTCGCTGTATTTGTTTGACGATCTCGGTGGTCGTATGGTTAGCAATGGCAAAATCAATCAAATCATTTATTTGCGAGCAAACACGGTACAAAGTTGGTACAACTATAAAAGCGTGTTGAACCAAACATTGGCATGCAAAAGATAATAAAAATTAAAATGTCAAAATAAATTAATACAAATAAAAATAAAATATTAGTTGTCAAACATTACCTAATTAAAAATTATAAACAACAGTCCCGCACAAGACAAAACACTGTGAGCATAAACATGTCTGTTTGTCTTGGTCTGGGTGTTTTCTATGTATTTACAAAAAAAGTATATATTTATTTAAGTAGGTATAATATCAGTTATCTAGTACCCATAGTACAAGCTTTGCTTAGTTTGGGACTAGATAGCCGTGTTTAATTTGTCCACGAATATTTATTTATTTATTATAGCATGTCTGCTGGGGCCTTTAATTTTATACGTAAAAGAAATAAGTTTCATTATAAATACAATCAATATCACGTTGTATTTGACACTGACCTTAGCATGGTTCCTATGATAGAAGTAATGGTCAAAGTACAAATTCTGTACTTTGTAATGGTTAAATTTGGACTGCCCGTGACTTTTAAAATGGATTTTCTCTAAAACTTTGATCGACTCTAAGTTAAGTCGGAAGATATTAGAATGAAATTTTCGTGTATTTTACAATATTGTTAAATAATTTATACAATTTTTGAACATTGTCAAATAGCCTATTGCGCGGTTCCAGAGAAGTTTTCTCCCGCGTACTGTCAAGCTGCGGAATGAACTGCCTGTCGAGGTTTTCTCAGGAGACTGTAGTCTCCTGAGAAAACCTCATGGGGATCTTCAAAAAGGGCGTGAAGAGGGTTTTAGAGGGTCGGCAACGAGCGTGTGATGCCCCTGGTGTTACAGGCGTACATAGGCCACGGTAACTGCTTCACATCAGGCGGGCCGTATGCTTAATTGCCACTTTAGTAGTATAAAAAAATATACTACGATAGTTGCAAGCAAGTAGCTTGCTCATACATAAGTATTAATTCATTTGTTACTACTTTGGGGTGTAGTAGCTCACCATGATATTTAGAGCCAAAGCCAACCTCACCTGCAGGTGGTGCACCTTGTCGACTAGCGAAAGAGGCTTTGGCAAAAGAGAGGGTGGGTACAGCGTATGTATTTGTAAGCTGGCAGACTGGGTAATACCTCCAAAAGCCAAATGTTGTTGTGTTCCTGCGAGTGAGTGAGGTCACCAGAAAGGGAGGAGTGGCTACGTTGGCATATGAGTGGCGGCGCGCTAATTCATGTTGAGAACGCTAATATGGCTTCGGTAACCGGTTCACATCAGGCGGGCCGTATGCTTGTCTGCCAACCGACGTAGTATAAAAAATAATACTACAATACGATTCACAATATAAAACTTTTTCTCAAAAATTAAAAACCTCACACTAAGCACTGAAAATCCTGGCAGCACTCTCAGTAATGTAGCGCCATCTCTGATTCCTAAACGATACATGAAACAACGCCCTCTAATTTTTATAACAAACAACTTCGCCTACATGACGTAGAGACTTTTAGTACTGCTATTATACGTTAGAAGGCGCTGTATAATGCTTTACTCGTTTTAATACTGCTATTTAACAACAGATGGCGCTACATGCTACAGTCATTTCTATTTTGTAGGTTAATATTATACGCATAAAGCACAGAATAACATACACCTGGTGGTGAGAAATATTGCTAAAATTGTAGTTTTAAATACACGTTAGTTGGGCTGTAATAAATAAATAAATATTTCTGACAATTTACACAAAGTCATCTAGTCCCAAATTAAGCACATAGCTTGTGTTATGGATACTAGACAACTGATAAAATGTACTTAAATACATTTTTTTTTGTAAATATGTACATACTTATAATACATAGATAACACCCAGACCAAGGCAAACAGACATGTTAATGCACACAAATGTTTGTCTTGTGCGGGAATCGAACCCGCGACCTCGGAGTCAAAACAATATTAGAACAAGTATATGAATAGTTAATAACAAAATGTTATATTTTGTATCTTGTTCAACAATTGCGCTGTAATGTAATTATATAGTTACAAAAACAGCATAACGCTGTGTCAACAAATTACAGTAACATAATACTAGTTATTTAACAAGATATGTACTACGATTACATAGGTACATATCGCGTACTAGTAGGTATTACACAAGAATTACTCATTCCAACCTTTGTATTCATATCAGCATTGATTGTAAAACGATAGTGGCGCCACCAATACAAAACAATCATAACATTCTGTAATATGATTTTATGCGTATTTCTAAATATTCATTTTTAAGTAGACAAGAGTTAATAAGAAATTTTATAATTCATTCTATGATAAAATACTTATTTTTAAAAGATGTTTTGGTATAATTTTCAAAATATCAAATTTAGTTCGGAAAACTCATAATAGATGTCATTAGTGAAATAGAAAATGCGTTCTAGAACGTGGATTTCGAGGAAACTTGTTTTTTACGCACTTGAAATGAGGTCGGGAGCGGTCAAGGCGACTCAAGGTTACGTCTCCGGTGAAAATAACACATTATAGAATGAAACATATGATCACAGACTAAATTAAAGAATATATTCGCGGAATAGAGGGCGCGGCGATGTCAAATGGGGATAATTTCCATTTTACGCGCATTTATATTTTACGACTAATTATTATGTGTATTGTACGTAGGTTTCTAGTATGTACCTAGCACAAAATAAAATAAAAATACCTATCTGCCAATCACGTAAAAAGGATTGCTTGGTTTAGGCAACCATTATGTTTTCTTAGTGAGAGATTTTTGGACACATTCGAATGTGTTAACGATTACAATCCGACCGAATTGACAAAAAGTTTCATATTGTGAATTTATCAGACGCGTGTTAAGAATGAAAATAACCAACTTGTAACCTACATACCTATTTTCTACGGCCAACATCTCTTTTTGACGTGACAACGTCTTATAAATTGGTTAGCCGGGTGACACTTCAAGAAACTGCGTTACGCTCCGCGTTATGCGCTCACAATGAGAGCGAGTGAGAGGCACGCGTCCCTTCCACTCGGGCATGGTTAGCCCGCCTAAGAGCGAGAGAGACAGACATAAAAAGTGAAAGGCATGCGTCCCTTCCACTCGAAAACATTTTACCACTCAAAGTCGTTGTCACGTAAAACTTTCGCCCGTATACCGACTTTACAGGCAACCAATTTTTTTTATTACCCCTAAATGATAAGGGTGGACCCACCCCTAAATATTTTTATTTATTTACTTGACAACTTTTTTATTTTTATTTTATTATGTTTTAGCATTGAAAAGTACATACAACCAGTGATACAACTTAAAATTTTCACCCTTCTACCGTCAACCCCTTTTATATGGCAAAAAAAAACGTTTGCCGGCTCAGCTATGCAATGTTGCGTTCTTCATACGCTTGAAGTCATAAAAGTCATACAATATTGAGGACGCCATTGGCGCATATCTACGCTAATATTACACAAATAACAAGCATATTAGTCATAAATTTACATAAATGCACATATAGATTCACAGCGGCGCCGACTTTTAGAAAACCTAATAATAGTCATTTGATGACTCGAAAAAAACGAAGTGTGAGACTCACAAACACCCAGACTAGGGTTGCCAACTATACTGTTAAAAACAGTATTACACTGTTTTTCACTACATTATACTGTTGAACAAAAATAAAGTATACAAAATACTGTTTTCAGCATCAAAATACTTAACACTAATGTTAGACTTAGAGCTCACATATTATTTTTTGAAATGAGCTCCTCGCTCGTTTTAATTTTAGTTATAATTGTGGTGAGGCATATTAAGTTTTAAAAAAAAGACTATATTAATAAGTTGTGCGAGAAGCTCTTAAAAATATGTATTTAAAACATTAAACAAATAAAATACTGTTCATTTTTCTAAAATACTGTTTAATATTCTTCTGAGACCTCAATATACTTTATTTCTTGTAAAAAAAGTTGGCAACCCTAACCCAGACCCAACACAAATATCTGTTTCATCAGCAAACATTTGTGTTGGTGCGGGAATCGAACCCGCGACCCTTGTGTCTCAACCGGTGCTCTAAACCACTGCGCTAAACGAGTCGTCGGGTAATGAAAAAGCGCCCATCCCTAAAAGGCCATTACTGATCTGTTTCATGATGTCTATTCTCAGGGGGTGCTCGGCACCCACTGTTTATTTCTCATGGGTGCTCGAGCCCCCGAGCACCCACGGAGTCGGCGCCCCTGTAGACTCATCCGTAGAATAAAATCAGAGTGCTTAGTGCGTTTTTTCGTCACATTTAGTCACATTCCAACGTGCTAACGTTTACAAACCGACCAAATTGAGAAAAAGTTTCATATTGCGAATTTACCAGACGCGTGTTACATATCCAAATTAGCCAGGTTGCTCACTACAAAATG
The DNA here is from genome assembly GCA_937001555.2 of Hypsopygia costalis. Taxonomy (NCBI): domain Eukaryota; kingdom Metazoa; phylum Arthropoda; class Insecta; order Lepidoptera; family Pyralidae; genus Hypsopygia; species Hypsopygia costalis. The sequence continues at coordinate 8,150,921 of OW443355.2, forward strand.
TGAGCAAGCAATCCACATAATTTTCATATGCAACACGCGTCTTATAAATTCACAACATGAAAGTACTTCTCTATTTGGTCGGTTTGTTTACGTTGATATGATCGAACGCGAACAAAATAACTCGCAGTAAGCACTCAGAAGGCCAATTCTCATAATTTTTCTACGAACGCAGATTGAAAGTTGACCGAATCGAGATCGAATTGTGAATTGTCTAAAATTATATACTTGATTTCATTAATTAATTATTATCAACTCTTGTTGTTGGCAAAGTAACATTCTTAGTTTGTTTAATTTTCACTCATATTTCGATATAATCCCCCTTAAATTTAATTTTGAAGTTACATATTGAGTTCCGGGAATACCTACCAAATGTGACATTTATGAGATCGAGACTGGATCGAAACTGGATTGAAACTGAATTTTGACTAAGTATATTTTAATTACAGTACTTCCCCTCAGATCTTTAGTGTTGCTAGTTCACTTTCGTGCGTTTTTATGGGGAGCTAATATCAGATTGGACGTATTTGATTCGAAGCAATATCTGAAGAGAAATGGGATAAGACAATTCTAAAAACCGTATTTCTGTACAATTCATATTCCTTATGTCGTCAAGCTATTTAACTCGATTTTGTTCAGACATTAAAAGCTTAAAAAGATAACTAGTCGAGTGAAGCTCAACTGCCGTGCACCATGGATTAACTAATACATAAAACACCCAGACCCACACAAACAAGCCTGCTCATGCACATAAAAGTTTGTCTTGTACGGGGATCAAACCCGGAACCTCGGAATCAAAGTGGTCATTGCTAGATATTCGACCAGCAGGCTTGTCATAACAACAAACATTGAGTTGCTGCCTAAAAAATCGATTTATTGGAATCGATTTGTTAGGCAGCAACTAAATGTTTTAAGTCCCCAATAGTGTTTAGATACTCCGTGGTGCACGGCAGTTGAGCTTCACTTGACTAACCATCTCTTTAGGCTTTAATTACTTATTTGCCATATAACTGTCTCTCACATTACCAAGCTCACATTAACTCATATTAATTTCTTTTGATTAAATTCGTTGTGAATAGACTAGAATTGAATACATTTTATTGCTAACTGTGTACTAATTCTGATATTGATGTAAAATTTATGATAGTTTCAAACTTAAACCCTATCGGACATGCAACAATATGTCATAAGGTAGATAGATAGATAGATAACATTTTTATTTGTTAACTTACTTAAGTTAAGGTAAGTTAAGGTACTTAAATCTATGATTATTTTATACAAATTTAAATTACACATTCCATAATAAATACTTATTTAGTCAGTTATATTGTCAAAGTATTATTTTATATTATAAAAAACATTATGATGTAGCCAGGTTTTTAATTTATATTTGAATAATTGTCCATCTAAATATTTAATCTCTTTTTGCAAACGATTAAATATTAATATACCATGAACCAAGTGAGTTCCAACTGTTCCAAGGCAGCAGTAGTTACCCCCGGGACTGCAATGGACTTCACTGTTTATTGTCTTTTTGGCGGTCGTCGCTGTTAATCTCCTGGCTACACAGAAGACACAGTGGTGGGAATGTGTGCAGAAATGGCATGGGCCTGAACCAAAAAAGAACTTCAGTGTTCAGCCAATCGCCTAAACAATGTTTAGACGTATGATTGAATAGCGTTGTACAATGAAAGAGCACCTAAACAAGAATGAGAACAAGAGGTTAATTATAAACTTCAAATACAAACGAAATTGCTGTTGTGGTAATTGTTTTCATCTGTCCTTTGTGGTAATGTTTCAGTCATTATCAGTGCCTACATTTTTTTTTTTAATAAATTAATAAATTATAAATATTGTCACACAAATTACACAGCGCCATCTAGCCCCAAAGTAAGCGAAGCTTGTGTTATGGGTACTAGACAACTAATAAACATACGTAAATACATTTTTTTTTTTGTAAATACATACTTGTTATACTTAGAAAACACCCAGACTAAGACAAACAGACATGTTCATGCACACAAATGTTTGTCCTATGTGGGAATCGAACCCACGAGCATTGGTGTCGAAGCCACGTCATTGACCGCTACGCCACCGAGCTCGTCATTTTTTTCTTGAAATTTTGTTGTTGGGTTCTTCTGCGTCGTTCCCCGTCACAGGTACCCGTCCAATTCCTCCCCCATGGGTTGCGTCGTCCGTTCCAACCCGATTTCGTCTTATAGCCCTGCCATACACTCGTCGAGTGGCGAAGGAAGTAGGCAGGAACGTAGTGTGGCCACGTTACTCGTCATGCCGCTCGTCTTGCTCTTCGTCTTGCCCATCATTCCCTGTTTTGTCGGTTTTTTGGGCGCGAGTCAAAGGACCGGCAACGTGAGTGCGAGTGGCCGGCCACATAATCGCCTCGGACGCATTCCGCATCGAGCGCTCGCGCGCGTAACACGCGTCATATTTTTTAAATCATTTTTTTAAAATCATGTCTGTCATGAACATTTCCCTATAAGAGCTGGTAGCAAAAAAGAAATGTTTGATGGCATCTTTTCGACCGTTAGTCCATAAAAAAAAGCTTCGTTTCGCTATAATAAAAATGCATATCGCGGACGCTGCCACAGCTTCAACGTCCATTGTATAGCAAAGGCGAATGTCCAAGTGCGGAGCGTCGCGAATAATTGCGCGAGTAGTGTGTGGGCAGTGAGGGAAACATCGCGGCAGCGCGAGGAGCAAGGCGATGAGCAGCGCGAGGAGCATAGTGTGGCGGCGGGGTTACATGCATACGAATAATATTCAACTTTTGCCACACCGCGTATAGCGGCAATATGTTACCCGTGGGCGGTTCGCCCTCGCGAGCCTAGGCAAAGAGTTTATATTCGAGGCCTATTCGCAACTCACGTTGCACGACCCGTATGTATGTATGTAATGAAAGAGCTAGCCGTACAATGGAATGGCTATTTTAACCAGTTCGCTGGGACATATATATTATATTATCTTGATATGACAGACATGATATTATTATCAGTAGATAGTTTTATCGATTTTATATATTTTATAGCAGTTTGCTCAAAATGGCGAACGTGTCGAAGGAAGATTGAGGTTACTAGTGAGCCTCTGTAGAGATGCTGTGGTAGCAACTGAGGTAGTATCTGGAAGCGTCAATACCCATTGACGAGAGGGTCTACAAGATCGGAAATCGTGTGAGGCCAAGATTAATTTCGGGTCGTTGATCCCGTGGAGTAAGGGGCCATCCATAAATTACGTTACACGAATTTCATGATTTTCTGACCCCTCCCCCTGTCCTTGTCACAGCTGGTCACATTTGTGAGACTCCCCCCCACCCTAGTGTGACGTCACATATTTTGCAATTTTACATCTAGAGTTGCAAATGTTGAGTTTTTCGTGTTTTAACACTTAGATTGTAATAGATTTTGAAATGTTACGTCACAAAATTCAGGACCCCTCCCACCCCCTTGTCACACAATATCACACTTCGTCGACCCCCTCCCTCCCCCTTAACGTGTAACGTAATTTATGGATGGCCCCTAAGTTCGGAGTAAGAGCATACTCCATCACGCGGTTCAACTGCGGGTCGGCGGAGATCTGTGTTTTGTAGCCTAGAGGCCATTGACTTAGCTTAACTATATGGACTACTTCCGAATATATGTATACTCTCTTAATTCACGGGTCAAGCCCGGTCATTTGATAGGCGTGCGCGGGATATGGATCCAACGCGTAGAGGCCCCTTTGAGAAGTTTGGTGTAATGTTGTACGCCCGCCGTAACCCGCTCCAGGATATGTCAATGGAACGATATACCCATGAGCAGGTCTCGGCAGGCGTTGAGATTATTGCGAAATGTGTTTGAAAATAAATGGGCTATGGAGATGAGATCTGGGTGAACTTAATACCGGGCTATTACAGAAGAGGGACGGACGCCTGCCATAACTGCTTTTATTGCTAGTTATTTGCGGCAGGTTATTATTATTATTATGTGTATCTCTCTTAATTCACGGGTCAAGACCGGTCATTTGATAGGCGTGCGCGGGGATTTATACATCAAACCTCTCAAAGGGGCCTCTACGCGTTGGATCCATTCCAACGCGTAGAGGCCCCTTTGAGAAGTTTGATGTACAACTGTTGTACGCCCGCCGTGACCCGCTCATTGTTATTATTAACGACTGTCATGTAAGGACAATAGCCGGGACCGACGGCTTAACATCCCCTTCGAAGCACGGAGGAGCTCGAGATAAATAAACCCATCGATGGAGAGGCTGCAGTCGACGTTGCTTAACTTGCGTGTTTTGATTAGACTGATACGCGCAACGATGCCATCAAGAGCTCCTCAGTAAGTATACATACTTAAGGTTACCCATTTTCTTATAAAATAAATTATTTGATTTCCACTCGTTCACAGGCTATGGCAGCCGCTTCCATCAGGCGGTCTGTACGGTAGTTTGCCACCAGACGTAATCTAAAACGACCCGGTGGTCGAATGGCTAACCATGTCCACTTTGACTCCGGGGTCGCTGGTTCGATCCCCGCACATGACAAATATTTCTGTGCATGAACATGTCTGATTGTCTTGGACTTAGTGTTTTCTAGGTATTATATGTATGTATTTACCAAAAAAAAATGTATTTAAGTATAATATCAGTTCCGTGTGGTTTCCGGCAGACTAGAATAGAATCACTCCGTCTCTTCCCGTGACTAAGGGAAATACATTATAAAACATCGATCAGGCCTCCCCAACCCGTGGGCCCCCGACCAGCGTGGGGAGTGTAGGCCAAATCCTCCTTCTGTCAGGGACGGACGAGAGAGGGTCGTGCTCCTGTAGTGAAGACTAAAATGACCTGATGATGATGATGATATCAGTTATCTAGTACCCATAGTACAAGCTTTGCTTAGTTTGTGACTAGATGGCAGTGTGTAATTTGTCCAGGAATATTTATTTATTTAATTTACACTCGCGGACAGGCTATTACAACCGCTTCCATCAGGCGGTCTGTCATTGCGGAAGTCGCTTTTGGAGAAACTATTTTATTCCATTAAAGAGTTCTTAGAATAAGGAATAGACATTCGTAATTGATGCATGGATTAAATTTCTTATGAATTATTGTTTGATATATAATGTAATGATACACCTAATTGTTACATATTAATTTATAGTATTAAATATATTGGACATAGTCATTTATATTAATAACATTAGTAATATAAAAAGATAATATACTCAATATTATATTTGAAATATTGATTGTAACATTAATTTGATTTTGGAAATTGACATATAATAATTAAAGTAAGTAAAATAAACTTAAAGTAAACTTAAAATAGATAAAATAAATTCTATAACAATACACAAAATACAAATGAAACTTAATTACCTAAAACTAATCAATATAATTAATATTATATTAATTAATTGAGTATATTATATTAATTAACTAGCGACCCGCCCCGGCTTCGCACGGGTGCAATGCTGATACTAAATGTACTACAGAAGGTCTTTGCGCTTTGTCCTATCCAGTCCTTCCCCAGTTATAGGCACACGCCGCCGCCGGCTCCGCGGCCGGTACCGCCACAGCCGTTATGTCCCTGCATTTTAAATGTGTAATATCTTCTAAACTATTCATTTAAATTACATGCTGTGAAGGGCCATATTGATCTATATTAAATGCGCAATGTATTTAAGGTACTTAATTGGATAAGGATTAATTCTGTATTGCTTAAAATCGCTTCGTAAATAAGGCATTATTTCTTGTAAAAAGCAAAGGATAAAATAACGGTTATTGTGTGTTACCACTAAGAGATAGACATATACCATCGCGAACTTTTTTGTAGACCATTTTAAGGTGAACAATACTGTACTACATTATTTTGATCTATCTCGTTGGGTTCAGCCAGCGTTTGCAATGAAAGAGCAAAAAAATGTGTTTATTTACGACATCACATTAGAAACCTCTAAATTATATCAGTGTTTTTCTACTATGTTATGCATATATTATACATATAAACTTTCCAGTTGAATCACTCTATCTATTAAAAAAAACCGCATCATAATCCGTTGCGTAGTTTCAAAGATTTAAGCATACATGGGGACATAGGGACAGAGAAAGCGACTTTGTTTTATACTATGTAGTGATATAATTAATATAATATACTCAATTACCTACTCTCGTAAGATTTGCATGCTATTGAAAATGGCTAAATAGGTCTAAGAAACATTGTTATACTATCTGACATCCTCATTTACTGTTACCCTATTTAATGCAAATAAAGATTATGATGATTATGATCTGTACGGTTGCTTGACACCAGATGTAATCTAAAATAAGAGGATTTTTTTTTTTTTACTACGTCGGGTGGCAGACAAGCATACGGCCCGCCTGATGTAAAGCGGTTACCGTAGCCATATTAACGCTCGCAACATAAAATGTCGCTCGCACGCCGCCACCCCCGCTGCCACCGCAGCATCTCCGTCCTTTCTGGTGACCTCACTCACTCGCAGGAACACAACAGCCCTCAAGGGAACCGTTATTTGGCTGCGGTATTCTGTGAGGTGGAGGTACATTCACCAGTCGGGTAGCTTACAATTACGCTCCCTACCTCTCTTTTCGCCAGAGCTTCGTTTGTCAGTCAGCAGGGTGCACCGCGTGCAGGTGAAGTTGGCTTTGGTTCAAAGATGTTGATGAACCACTTACACCCCAATATTGCTAAAAGATGTGTTATTCCGGCTGACTCGGTGACTCACAAATGCGTCACGTTCACGCAATGTGACGAAATAGAGAAACCCGAAACGGAACTGTTTTGAAATTAATTTTTAGGGGTTTTATGAAGAGTATAAATTTTGGGGTGTAAGCGGCTCATTAACATCTTTGAACCAAAGCCAACCTCACTTACATAAGGTGCACCCTGTTGACTGACAAACGAGGCTCAGGCGAAGAGAGGTACGGCATAGCGTATTTTTGAAGTAAGAAAGGAAGGAGATGCTGCGTTGGCAACGAGGGTGGCGGTGTGCGAGCGTTATTTTATGTTGCGAGCATCAATATGGCTACGGTAACCGCTTCACATCAGGGGGGCCGTATGCTTGTCTGCCACCCGACGTAGTATAAAAAAAAATACCCGACTGGGCAAGTACCGCAGCCAAATAACAATTCCCTTGAGTTGTTGTGTTCGTGCGAGTGAGTGAGGTCACCAGAAAAAATGCTTTAAACCCCATCTGTTAAGGGGAGACCAGCATCCCAACAGTGGGATGTTATATGTGCTAGTGAGCAGCATAAACGTTATATTATAAACTGGCGGCCCGTCCGGGCTTCGCACGGGTGGACAAAATATTGCAATTTTCTTACGGATCCCTAATTTTTTCGAAATTAAAATATAGCCTATGTTACTCCCTGATAATGTAGCTTTCTATTGGTGAAAGAATTTTTGAAATCGGTCCAGTAGTTTCGGAGCCTATTCGTTACAAACAAACAAATCTTACCTCTTTATAATATTAGTTTAGATTATAAATGTAAGTATGAGTTTGTCTGTTACGCTGTAACGCCGAAACTACTCAACCGATCATCATGGAACTTCGCACACATATTCTCAAAGATATTAGAAAGGAGTTAGGATACTTTTTAACACACTTTCATTAAGTCGACCTGTATGTAACTAACTATGTAATGGAATCCAAGTTAGCTAATTTAACCATCTTCCAAAGATCGTAGCGTAATGACAATTGGCAGCTGTATGTAGTTCTGATGACAATACAATAATATGATACTGTCGAACTGATCTAATGATGGAGCCGAAAGATATGAACTGGAACTTCATGATGGAACATCGTATCATAGCTGTTTTTGGATTTTTTAGAAAAGTCTTGTAATGAACTTTGACCACGATTAGGTTTCAAGGTCTGATGATGAAACCGGAAGATAGGCACTGTCATTCCATGATGGAATATCGTATCATAGTCGTAATGCACTTTGAACACGACCAGGTGCATTTATAAAAGCGAGTTTTTCTAGTGTTTTTTAAACTATTAATTTATTATTAAATATAAACAAGTAAACTCGACCCAAACCGCAGGAGGAAGATAGTATGTCATAAAATTTATAAATAACACATGCCCTCATTATGTATGTATGTATGTACTGCCATTACACGTGTTTAGATCACTTTCAATTTCCCTACACACGACTACTATAAAATTGGCACGACCTGCTGGCAACGGATCGGCGACCCCTTGGTTTCGCTAGTCTCCCCATGGGCGGTGGTGATTGCTTTCCACCAGGTGACCCACATGCTCGTTTGTCCCCCTCTCACATAAAAAAAAAACCTATACATACTAACAGTCGACCGCGACTTCGCGTGGACTTCACAAAATGAACAATCATTAATGTAGTAAAGGAACTAAAATGAACAATCGTAGCTAATTTGGCCTCCTAATACAGGCATTTTTCAAGCTTAAAAGGAGACTTCAACGACGAGCTCGGTGGTCGAAGCAATGGCCACTTTGACTCCGAGGTCGCGGGTTCGATTCCCGCACAAGGCAAACATTTGTGTGCGTGAACATGTCTGTTTGTCTTGGTCTGGGTATTTTCTATGTATTATAATTATAAGTATGTATTTACAAAAAAAAAGTGTACTTAAGTACATTTATCAGTTGACTAGTACCCATAACACAAGCTTTGCGCTTAATTTGGGACTAGATGGCGCTGTGTAAATTGTCCAGAAATATTTATTTATTTATATTTATATTCAACAATGAATCTTGTAGACACTTGTTAAATGAAATAAATAATTATTATTATAAAAAAAAGGTGATTGACCTTGATATTGATTTGGGGTGTAAGTGGTTCATCGTCATCTTTGAACTAAAGCCAACCTCATCTCAACCTGGTGCACCCTGTTGATTTACAAACGAGGCTCTCGCGAAAAGAGACGTAGGACATAGCGTATTTCTTACTGCCCAACTGGGGAAGTACCTCTACAGAATACCGCAAATAAATCACTCGCAGGAACACAACAACCCTTAACGGAATTGTCCCTTAAGGGTTGTTGTGTTCCTGCGAGTGAGTGATGTCACCAGAAAGTAAGGAGATGCTGCGTAACATACTAACAAGTATTTTTACCCGACTGCCGAAGGAGGGTTATGTTTTTCGAGTGTATGTACGAGTATGTATGTCTTATTATTTGGCACGCTGTACAACCTAAACCGTTTGACAGATTTCAACATAAGAGGTGTCGATAGATTCGTCTTAATCACGCGAGTGACATAGGCTATCATCATCAGGTCATTTTAGTCTCCACTACAGGAGCACGACCCTCTCTCGTCCGTCACAGACAGAAGGAGGATTTGGCCTACACTCCCCACGCTGGCCAGACGGGTTGGGGAGGCCTGATCGATGTTTGCTAATGTATTTCCCTTAGTCGCCTTGTACGACATCCACGGGAAGAGACGGAGAGATTCTATTCTAGTCTGCCGGTAACCACACGGCTTAATCAAATATAATAACAAATACATATGACATAGGTTATATCAAATATTAAAAAAAATATGGCGGCTGTGAGCCGCAAAATTGTCGCTGCAGCAAATTTTTTTTTCTTCTAATTATATCGATATGGGTATCAAAATAAAGGTCTCGATGACCTGATTTCAAATATATATTTGATATATTAGATTTTGCCCGCGGCTTTGCTTGTGTGGAATTATATTATTGTTGCGCGTGATTAATAAATCAGCCCCCTTACCACCATCTCTTATTGCGATTCAATAACTGAATAGATTGCTTATTCATACCAATGAATAAGCGACTCTATAGCATTTGAAATAGAGTCGCTTATTCATTGGAGTCGGATTTTTGATTTTTTTAATTAACTTAATTTATACTACGTCAGGGCAGACAAAAGGGCTCCGTAGCTGAAAAAGTTTGAGAACCACTGCATAGAGCGTCTGACCCTTTAGGGCCCAGACTAGATACCACCAGATGCATCAGACGGAGTTATCGAGCTAAGGTGAATGCGCTAGACGTCTAGGGTACGGACGATGACCTAGGTTCAAACCTAACTTCCGAGCTAGACAAGCATTCAGTGCCACATGCATGGGTAACTTCCTCATCACTACTCTTAGTGTCAAAGGAAACCTCACGAGCACCTGGCAGACCATACTAATCGACATAACTTTAACAAAAAAAAACAGACTCTAAACATTACTCTACATTTACGTATTTAGATACAGGCTGATGATAATGATGATGAAAAAATATGGGACCAAACGGGAAGTATTCTTTCAAATAAAAAAAGATTTCTTCACATCGGTAGACATTCCCCAGTCGGGTAATTCTAGAGGCTAGTCTCTTTTCGCCAGAGCAGCATTTGCCAGTCAGCAGGGTGCACCGCGTGAAGGTGAAGTTGGCTTAGGCTCAAAAATGTCGATGACCACTTACACCCATTGATGTACCATCAATGCTTACACCCCAAACAAACAAAGCCCTACTCCAGTCGACCGACTGTCCTTTGTCCAGAGGGGCAATTCTCGTAAGTAAAATGTAGTCAAAATTCAGCTTCGATCCAGTCTCGATCTCACAAATGTCAAATTTGGTATTCTCGTATCACATTATGTAACTTCAAAGATTGATTTAAGTGGGATTATATCGAAACATGACCGAAAATTAAACAAACTAAGAATGTTACTTTGCCAACAACAAGAATTGATAATAATTAATTAATGAAATCAAGTATATAATTTTAGTCAATTCACAATTCAATCTCGATTCGGTCAACTTTCAATCTGCGATCGTAGAAAAATTACGAGAATTGGCCTTCTGGTAATTTTTGCTTTTCGATCTTGTCAGTCTTTTAGTTATTTGTGCCAGTGGCCAGACGCTGCCACTAAAGAGACCGCAACACAAATCTTTACATAATTATTATTACTAACAGCCCGCCCCGGCTTCGCATGGGTAGAAAGTGGTATTTTAGTTTCCTCGCAATTTTAAAATATTTTCTCTCCATAAGAACCTTCCTTCTCATCATCATCATCAGGTCCATTTGAGTCTCTACTACAGGAGCACGACCCTCTCTCGTCCGTCCTAGACGGAAGGAGCATTTGGCCTACACTCCCCACGCTGGCCAAACGGGTTGGGGAGGCCTGATCGATATTTGATAATGTATGTCCCTTAGTCGCCTTGTACCACATCCACGGGAAGAGACGGAGTGATTCTATTCTAGTCTGCCGGAGACCACACGGCCAAGGCCTTCCTTGTACCTTAATATAAATATGAAAATAAAAGTTAGCAGAATTGGTCGAGCCGTTCTCGAGTTTTGCTTAACAATTGTTTTGCCTTCCCGGAACCTCTCCACTAACACTTGAACTTCACGGTATGGTATTAAAGTTCAAATTGACCTTTAAGTATTATTACGAATCGTTTGTATGGGAGTATATAAAAGTGTTGTATTGAGACTTTTTCAGGCAATTTTTAAAAAAATCTCTGAGTAAGAACCATCCTCGTACTTCAAGGAATATTCTAAAAAAGATTTAGCGAAATCGGTTCAGCTGTTCTCGAGATATGCGGTTAGCAACACTTTCAGCAATTCGTTTTTATATTATAGAGATACATATAGATATGTATACTGATAATGTATTTCGTACGTTGCCAAGTTCAATGACTTTCGGTCAAACACCTTACTTAAGTAAATGACGAATTAACGAACTTGAAATTGCCTAAGCCTGGTAGAATAACTTATTATTATGCAAATATTTCTTAAATAGTGCGCAGTTTTCACGTTGGGTATTTATTTATACCGCCTGCCTGAAATGTGCCGTGTGTAATTTGTCCAGGAATATTTATTGTATACTTATTTATTGTATAAATTAAGCCCACAACTAGGGTTGCCAACTCTTGAAAGGACTAACCCGGGAGACTTAGGAACGTGGAAAGAAAATCTCAATTAATTTTTAAATTTATATTTATTCTACTTTCGAACAGCATCTGATATACAAAATCATAAAAGTTTTTACATGGAAAATGGAAAAAGAATGGAAAACGATTAATGACGTGCAAGCGAAAGATGTGTATAATTAGAAAAACCCTTCGATCAACAATATACAACGAAAAACCGGAGAAATTATTGTTCCCCGGGAGGTCGGGAGATTGACCATTATTACCGGAATCTCCCGGGCAATCCGGGAGGGTTGGGAACCCTACCCACAACCCTACAGAATGTTCTATTGATGCTAGAACAGGGGACAATAATAAGAGTTGAAATACATAATAACATGTATGACAGTATGACGTCATGTTTGACCCAGATTTAGCGAAACAGTTCATCTATGCACTGACTGAATATAAATGCAAAAAAACGCCACCGTCACTCGACCGGTAATTGAGAGGTCGTGGGTTCAAATCCCACTTACACAGAGGGTATGAATTTATCCATTTTCTAAATTTTATAATATTATAGCAAGTTGTGCGGAATCAACTATTTAAATAATAATTTAATATATACTTATTTAAATCCAATATATAAAATTTTCGTGTGTTTGTTAACAAACTCCTCCGAAACGGCTGGACCGATTTTTAACCGACTTCAAAAAAGGAGGAGGTTCTCAATTCGACTGTTTTTTTTTTGTATGTATGTTATTGAATATCTTCGCGAATAGTGAACCGATTTTTCGTGTTTTTTCAAAATTTTTAATTTTGTTTTTATGTGCATATCGGGTAGGTCTGAGAATCGGCCAACATCTATTTTTCATACCTTTAAATGATAAAAATATATGGGGGGGGGGCATATATTTTTATGTTTTTTTTATTTTATTGACAATTTTTATTTTATTTTATTATGATTTCGCATTAAAATATACATACAACACTAGATTTTCACCCTTCTACCATCAACCCCTATTTTTAATAGCGATATTAGATTTATATACCAAAACAACGTTTGTCGGGTCTGCTAGTGATAGACTAAAATAGGGGCTATAGAGATTTGACGAGCTCGATGGTCGAATGGTTAGCAATGGCCACTTTGACTGAGGTTGCAGGTTCGATTTCCGCACAAGACAAACGTCAAAGTCAAAGTCAAAATTCTTTATTCTGTGGGCCCTCGCGGGCACTTAGACACGTCTTTTACAATTAGGTATTTTTTTTATCTACCAGCATTTCGGAATGACCATTGACGAGAAGAAATGCCGAAAGAAACTCTGTCAATATAGGTCTTTTTTTTTTAAATAGCCATACAATATTATCATAATACAATAAAAAGAATGTCAATGTACAATAAAAAAAATGGTATGTCAACCAAAATAAGAGAGAAAATAAAAAATAAAAAAATAAGTAAAATAAAATAGTAAAAAAAAATAAAAATATAAAAAATCATAGTATAGAGTGTATATACATATTGTATAAAGTCTAAATATGTATATCCACAATACTACTTGTAAAGCCACAATACTACTTGTAAAGCAGTTTTTTTGAACATGTTTGTTTGTCTTTGTCTGGGCGTTTCTATGTATTTAAGTATGTATATACAAAAAAAAAATGTATTTAAGTACTTTTATCAGTTGTTTAGTACCCATAATACAAGCTTTGCGCTTAATTTGGGACTAGATGGCGCTGTGTAAATTGTCCAGAAATATTTATTTATTTATTTTATTTATTAAGTCCCCTAATAACAACTATGGAAAATCAGGTAAATATTGTATGAAAGCGCCAAAACCTTGATACAAAGCCAAATAAACAGACACACAGAAATACAGATAAAGTATTCTTTATGTAGGTCAAGGCTTATTCTGATGTCATGCGCTGAAACGACTTCTACAACTAAGGACCGCATAATGCAACATGAAACGGTTGAAATATACATAAAAAGTAGGGTGTAAGCTCGCCATGAAAGCGCCAAAACCTTGATAAAAAGCCAAGTATACAGACATACAGAAATACAAATAAAGTATTCTTTATGTAGGTCAAGAAAAGTTCTGAAGCCATGCGCTGAAACGTCTTCTATGACTAGGGACCGCATAATGCAACATAAATCATAAATAAATAAATATTCCTCGACAAATTACAAAATAACATCTAGTCCCAAATTAAGCAAAGGCAGAAAAGCAGTTATCTAGTACCCATAGTATATACTATGGGTACTGGATACCCATAGTATATACTATGGGTACCTAAATCTGTTTATTATGTAAAGATGTACATACTAGACCGGATTCTAGCCCACGGGGCCGAAATCGAGGTTCAGTGGAGGGAGTAGATTCGTTGAGTGTATGTTTTCCATTGATTTCAATGGAAAATGTATTTAATGATCATTCCTCAAGGACACGATCGATCTCAATTTTTTTACGACACAAACCTCAAGCATGTCGAGATCTTTAATTGTCACAAGTTTCATCAAAATTCGTTCAGTGGTTTTGGAGCCTATTCATTTTTTTTTTTTATACTACGACGGGTGGCAGACAATCTTACGGCCCGCCTGATGTGAAGCGGTTACCATAGCCATATTAACGCTCGCAACATAAAATATTGCTCGCGTGCCGCCGCCACCCCCGCTGCCAACGCAGCATCTCCTTCCTTTCTGGTGACCTCACTCACTCGCAGGAACACAACAATCCTCAAGGGAATTGTTATTTGGCTGCGGTATTCTGTGAGGTGGAGGTTCATTCCCCAGTCGGGTAGCTTACAATTACGCTCCCTACCTCTCTTTTCGCCAGAGCTTCGTTTGTCAGTCAGCAGGGTGCACCGCGTGCAGGTGAAGTTGGCTTTGGTTCAAAGATGTTGATGAACCACTTACACCCCAATATTTCCAAGAGTTCTTTTCGGCGTATATATTTCACTTCGCTCGCTCCGCTCAATCAATTTACTTGCACGAATTACACACTGCCATCTAGTCCCAAACTAAGCAAAGCTTGTACTATGTGTACTAGATAACTGATATTATACTTAAATACATTTTTATTTGTAAATACATACATATAATACATAGGAAACACCCATGTCGAGATAAACAGACATGTTAATGCATACGAATGTTTGTCTTATGCGGGGATCGGACCTGTGACTAGGGCTGCCACTTCTCATAGAGAGCAGAACCGGAGATTTTTGAAACATCGCTATTTTTTGTTATAATAAAATAAAACATATATTTTAGGTAGGTATAATTTCATTTAAATTTTTCAATCAAATAATTAGGCGTAGGTACCTATTACCTACCTACATCAAATAAAACAACTCAAACTCTGCTATTGCTAGAGCCACCTTGATTTGATTTAATAAAATTATATTTTTTACTGGTAGAGTTTGTTGCAGCATCTTTGCTTTGATTTGATACGGTTGACTTTCGCTCGCCGCCCGGACATATCGATGTAAAACCCGTAGCCCGGATATGCACTAATCAAACCCGTATATTCCGGGTCAAACCCGGAGGGTTGGCAGCTCTACCTGTGACCCCGGAGTCAAAGTAGCCATTTGACAACCGGGCTCGACATAGACTTAGCTTAAAATACCTTTAAACAGGTAATCGGGCTGTTAATGTAAGCTGCCCCCTTACCACCATATCTTATTGCGATTCAATAATTGAATAGATTGCTTATTCATACCAATGAATAAGCGACTCTATTCCATTTGAAATAGAGTCGCTTATTCATTGGTATGAATAAGCATTCTATTCAGTTATTGAATCGCAATAAGAGATGGTGGTAAGGGGGCTGTACAGAGTCATTATTTCCTTTAAAAGGATGGCAACGGATCGGCGACCCCTTGGGGTTGCTGATCTCCATGGGCGGTGGTGATTGCTTTCCACCAGGTGACCCACATGCTCGTTTGCCCCCTCTTTATTATTAGTACTGTGTTTGCCCCCCCCCCCCCTCTCATATAAAAAATAAGCACCTCACTTATAAACAGTATATGATGTATCTAATATAGTTATATGCTATCTTCAGGAAGGCAAAGTCGCTCGCCGAAAACGGCAGTCCCCACGATGTAAATGACTCATTATTGTTTTGTCCCATCCATTATTTTTTTCCTTTTTAAATCCGCTTTAAAAACAAATTCTTCATAGCTGCGTTGTAAACAGCATTATGTCAGCTGACTCGCTCGATCGTATTTTAAACTGTGTTCTGAATCATAACATATAGTCAAGATTCCTGCTGTAAAAAAACCTACTAACAAAATTTATAAACGTGGCGTAATTGTAAGCACTTAGTTAGTAATATTAGACTATACATGGGTAATATGTGTTTGTGTTTATAACTTTCATATGTTAAGTGGCTGGATAGAGAATCTTCCAAGATGAGATAGGCAACCATGGTCTTATTAAAACTGTTAGGACCACCAGTGCTACTACATATGGGGCCTATTAAACTCGAGAAGTTTCAGCCGAATGTTCAGGGTTTTCCTTATACAATCGGTAATCAAATTTCAATATTGTATCATTTTCAAAATAACTAGATCGTAGTAAATAATTATAACGGTTTTAGTTATAAATTTGGCTGAGGAAATATTCCAAATATAGATTTCATTAAAATTATGAATGGTAAAAAAAACATGGGAAATAGCATCATTAAAAAGTCTGACTGAGAAACGTACCAGGGGTAGAAATAACAAACATAACTTGTGGTCGCTATGGCAGGTATTCCTTTAAAATAAGCGCTTATTCACAACTTTATAATACATATAATGTATAATCATTTACGTCTTACGAGATAATTTTGAGCTCAAAACAGGTAGTAATATTATACTTTTTTACCTTCTAGATTACGGAATAGCGCCCATATAAATAAATAAATATTCCTGGAAAAATTAGACACCGACATCTAGTCCTAAACCAAACCCCGGCCACTCCATACAAAAATGGCGCTTTTGCATGTAGTAACCAAATGACGTCTGTACACGTGCCTATGTTTGAGTGACGTTCTCTAGGGCTGACATTATTCAATTATTAGTGGGACATGTAAGGGGGTGTAAGTGGTTCATCAACATCTTTGAACCAAAGTCAATCTTACCTGCACGGGGTACACCCTGCTGACTGACAGACGAGGCTCTGACGAAAAGAGAAGTAGGACATAGCGTATTTTTTAAGCAGCCCGACTGACGAAGTACCACCACCTCACAGAATACCGCAGTCAAATAACAATTTCCTTGAGGGTTGTTGTGTTCCTGCGAGTGAGTGAGGTCACCAGAGAGGATGGAGTTGCTGCGTTGGCAGCGGGGATGGCAGCGCGCGAGCGATATTTAATGTTGCGAGCGTTAATATGGTTACGGTAGCTTCACATCATGTGGGCGTAGTGAAGAAAAAAAAAACGTGTGACACTCGGGGACTGCCGCGGTAAAGCTATTGCATAGCATTTTTATCAACTAATGCTCGTTTGCTCGTTCATCCATCCATCCATATCCATCCACCCACCCACCCATCCATCCATCCATCCATCCATCCATCCACCCATCCACCCATCCACCCATCCAACCATCCATCCACCCATCCACCCACCCATCCATCCATCCATCCATCCATCAATCCATCCATCCACCCACCCATCCATCCACCCATCCACCCATCCACCCACCCATCCATCCATCCATCCATCCATCCACCCATCCACCCATCCACCCATCCACCCATCCACCCATCCACCCATCCACCCATCCACCCATCCACCCATCCACCCATCCACCCATCCACCCATTCACCCATCCATCCACCCATCCACCCATCCATCCATCCATCCATCCAACCATCCATCCATCAATCCGTCCGTCCGTCCGTCCGTCCGTCCATCCATCCATCCATCCATCCAAATTGTTTTTTTTTACTTTCCATATGTTGAGACATCCATCCACTGCACAAATAACTCTCATCTTTTACATACTCGCATATTATTTTAAACTGAATGGAGAATAAAATACAAGCGACGTCAATTCGTACGTTGTGGCATTCCTTGCGAACGGTTCCAAATCGGTTCCATAGGGGAGGTGAGGTCGACTAGTGAGAGCGGCAGAGAGTGTCCATACTGTACGTTAGTACTATTACTTATACTGTGCCTAAACTAAGAAAGTTATGTACTTTGGCTACTAGATAACTAGATATAAATACATTTTGTAACTACATACATATAATACATAGAAAACACCCAGTCCAAGACAAAAGGACATGTTCATATACACAAAAACTTATCTTGTGCGGGGATCGAACCCGCGAACAAATCAAGAAACCATTGCTAGCCATTCTACCAGAGGTCTCGTCCACATAAACTGTTTAATATTAGAAAGTGGTTACTTTATTCCACATCGCCAGTCTAGTGTATGTAATTTGTGTGGTACGAGGTTTTGCAGCGGGAATCTAGACTACTAGTGATGCAATTATGTTTAGAATGACTCTTTTGTTTATGATCATTCACGTGGCAAGCGGTCACTGTTGTGAACTAACAGCTATATATATATATTTCACTATATATTATACTGCATATAACATCGATAGATAGACACAGAACGTCCATTGACTTAGTAATAAATAAATATATATTTCTGGACAATTTACACAGCGCCATCTAGTCAATTAAGCGCAAAGCTTGTACTATGGGTACTAGACAACTGATAAATGTACTTAAATACATTTTTTTTTTTGTAAATGCATGCAGGTACTTAAAATACATAGAAAACACCCGGACCCAGACAAATAGACATGTTCATGAACACAAATGCTTGTCTTGGGCGGGAATCGAACCCGCAACCTCCGATTCAAAGTATTCTTGCCGCCTGATGAGAAGTGGTTATCATAGCTGTTGGCGACCTACAGCGCAGACATCCTTTTTAGCCAATATATTCAAATTATCGGTACTATTTTCTTTTTATATTCGAAAACAATTGTATTTTATCAGTCAAAAAATATATATGAAACACGAACTAGTGGTTTCCGTTGCCATCCTCAACAATAGCCATATTAACTCAAAATCAAATATAGCTCGCGTGCTGCCACCCCCACTACCAACGCAGCAACTCCTTTTCTGTTGACCTCACACACTCACAGGAACACAATACAATAACCCTTGGCTAATGAAACTTGGAAAATGAAACAACTCTATACCCATGGATTGAAGATCCAGTGGCAAAAAATGGGGCGTGGCTGTGTCATAGACACGGCCGTGTGTTGTACGTGAATACGTTACATGCACTAAAATTATCTCAAAATAGCAGCACTTCCCCCTTCCCCGCACGCGATGTTTCATAGTCCTTATGGTAATAAATTCTTTGATCTCTCATCTATCCACCAAACTGTATCCCCCGATTTTGTTATCATTTGTTTTTTTAGGGTTCCGAACCTCAAAAGGAAAAACGGAACCCTTATAAGATCACTTTGTTGTCCGTCTGTCTGTCTGTCTGTCTGTCTGTCTGTCTGTCAAGAATTTCTATGTCGAGAATGCGTGGAGGTATCAAGCTGAAATTTGAACTGTATACTCAGGTCTACGGTCCCTTGAGGTAAAAAAAAAATCAAACTGCTAAGTTTACGTAGAAAAAAGTTACGGCCGTTTACTCAGCAAAAAACGCATATTTCGACACACTCAAGGGAATCAAAACCTATAGGGTACTTCCCGTTGACCTAGAACTATGAAATTTGGCAAGTAACATCGTTATAGACTACAAGTACAGGAATAAATCTCAAAACTATACATTTGTAAATAGATCTTAAAAAATAGGGGGTCTATATTTTTTATAGGGTATCGAAAGGAGACAATTTTTTTTGGGCCCACAAAATTCGAGCGTATATCTATCGCATTATATACAAAAAAAGTATTCGTTTTATTATGAAGACAGACGATTAACAAACATAAAGTCTAACCGATTTCTATTCAATTATTAAAAAAGTAATGATTTGATTTATCTCGTTTTCCGATTTATCCGACCATTATTACGCGTTCCATTTTTGTAAATAGGATGTGTAACGTCGAGCTTAGAATATTGTTATTATTTTGAAATGAAACCACCTATGCTACACCTTCTCAGTTGCAAGGAATTTAGAAGATCTTTTTTTGAAGTTACTTGTTATAGAATTAACCAGAGATTACAATTAAAATCTTTTGATATATTCTGCAAACATTAAACCTTTACCACCGGCCGTGAAATGGAACGCAGATTCTTTGGTGCAACTTGGAAGAGTGTTGCCATTCACTAATGTCGCGCAATGCAGATTAGGACCGAATAACATTAATCGAATAATGTTAAAAATCGATAATCGATAATTGGTTTATAAGACAAAAAAAGAAAATTGAAGTAATAATTATGTACAGCATCAACCAACGAAGGTGGCTACCACCAAGTGAGATAGTCGTGTTCGTTCCATCCTGGGATAAGTTGTGATTATTATTTAACGGCATATTGTTCAAAATGTCAAATTGACATCCAAACCATTTGACAGTAAATCCCATAGCCAGAAAGTGTTACTTGGCTTGGATAATCCCATCATGGGAGAAAGACTTACATAACCTTATTATGGGTTGTTCCGAATGTGAAATAAAATCATCTAGATATGATGATTGCAGTAGAACGCGGGAAGTTTAAGATCCGGATAGTTTAAAGCGAATATGACATTGACGCGCGTTTTAACAGACCACGTCAGATTGAAAGCTGTTGTGGATGAAGATTTTTGAAGGCTCACATCCGCAGATGCAGATGTGGATTTAAAGATTTTTTTTAAAGTAACTTTACTAGTACAATATATCTAATAATAATATATATTTTTTAATACTACTATTACGAGTTTACTATTATAACTAGATTACTAGTTGACTCGACACGTTCTCTCCAAGGCATGTGCATAAAAATAGACCGACTTGGCTCATCTTTGTCCAAGTTGGCCAAACTTAAACTTGAATGTACTTGGCTTGCCTATGCTACATCTACATCCGCATGAACATGGACATTAATTATTGCGGATATGGATGCAGATATCCAAATCGATGTGGAAGCTCCCCAATTGAGAATGCGGATGTGAATATTCTCAACATTCTTAATGACAAGAGCTCGTCAATGTCAAATTGACATCAATCAGCTAAGTTTTCGGCACAGGTCCAGATATTTTCGTTGATTAACATTATAATTTTAATTGAACATTCACTGAGACAAACTATGACTAACTTACGCGCCGTCGTGTAATGTCAAAATGGGCTCGAGACTATCCATGAAATATTTCACGGTAGGGTTTTAATAATAAATAAAAGCTAAGGTGTACATTTGCTATATGATTTATCTACATGTAAAAGTGATTAATATGTTTATATGTGGTATAACATAATTACATCATAAATATCAATGCACTTGATTTTGAAATATAAATCGATAAATGATAATCGATTGTGAAAATCACTTCTGGTAACACTGATACCGATGTCATGGCATCGTAGTCATCGTATGATCGTACCCTACGTACACACTATAATTACATAAATCCGTTGCGTTTGTAACTGTGTCTTCTTCCGTAAAAGTGTTTTTTGGTTTTTCTGTAGCGTTGAGATACGATTTTGGTATTCTTTCCACATTCAGATTACTTCAACATCGAGTAATCGTCAAGTTATATTTTACTGGACATTTCTTGCAGAGTGAACTTAGTTTTGAATATTCTCAAAATATGGCATCTGCAATGATTGCTGCGAATGCACATAACCGATGCGTTAATTGTGCAGTAAGATTGCAACGCAATATACGAAAACAATTGTTGTCTGAAATATCTGCGAATATTCGTCAACTTACAAGTTCATGGATAGCTTGTGAGGTGAGTGTTTCCTTTTTGGCATAAGATATCGCAATGTATGTAATAATTATGTAGGTACCTAACTAAAGGAATGCACGATTAATGTCGTAATAGCACCTTAACATGTTCACTTTTTATTTTTCAGTTGATTCCACAAGATTCAATTTGTGGAAATTGTCATTTGATATTGCAAGAGTGTGAGCAAACTGGTCGTTCAATTAGAAGATTTGGATATAACAAATATTTGCATTCCTTGTGGCTGTTCAATATTAAGAGCTCGTCAAACACATGCTGTGCCAAATGACTGCAGAAAGGAGTATTATTTTGGTGTGGATACCTTCACACCAGGCACATCAGGTAATAAAATATAAGTTATATTTGGACCATGTATGTGACAAAAGATAACTAAATGATTGTTTTTATAACAAAAACCTTTTAACCTAATATTATAATGTTTGAGTTTGGATATAGGAGGTAATCTTGAAAATTATTAATTTGATTTAAAAAATTCTTTCATCAGTAAAAGCTACGTTATCACTCAGTGACTTAAGGCTATATTTTAGAGGAGCTTGATGTCATCGCTGTGCGTGTCACTCTAGTAAAGTAACGTCGACCGTAGCCTGTCTTTGGATGGGTTTGTTTGTCTCGAGTTTCTCCGTGCTTTGGAGGGCACGTTAAGCCGTCTGTTCAGGCTGTTTTTATTAGATGACAGTCGTCAAGCCAAGTCAGTGGCCTTTGGGTGGCTTGAAAACACTGGCCTCCGCCAACCTGAAGTTGAGCAGTGTGGTGGGGTATGCTCTTATACCGCTTCGATTGAAAGGGTGACCCGTATCCTGGCAGTGGAATGAATATGGGATGATGTGGTGGTGGAAGCCGAGGAGCGTCACTATACTAAAGCCAATCTCAATGTAGAATGTTTAATAACAAAGCGTTGCCTAGCAACCTTTGACAGACAGAAATTAACAACCTTTTTTCCTGGACCTGTATTATATTGGTACTCGTCAAACTTTATTCATCTCACGACTGGGATACGGGTCTCCGACCCGTATCTCAAAATATAATCCGACCAATGTAATGTCATGGAATGTTTCGTTTTCTGGAAATTACATTAAAGAAAAAATCAAAACACATAAAAAATAAGGTTATAAAGTATTTTACATGTATTAATGACTATGCGTGATGGTAGTTATAAATATTTTTTATTGGTTTGATACTCATTTTCTGATAAATATCATAAAATCTTTTTGTTTTTTGGTATTCAAATGCTTGACAAGTGAAACAAAATGTATATCTTTATTCTGTCGTCGGTTTGTAAAGAGGCGATAACCTAACTAAATTAATAACAAATTGAAAACAAGCAAATAAATGGAAAAGAGATAGAGTTTGTACATTTATCTCCAGCATAATAAAAATTACCCCGAAGGTTGCGTACATCTGTAATTATTGTAAAATGACAGTAAATTAGGGTTGGTAAGTCAAGGAGATCTTTTCTGAAAGTTGGAAAAATGTTTTCGACAAGAACAAAAATTATATTACATAAAGTAATAATGTCAAAAATAATAAAATAAATTGTAGTAAGCACATAATAACATAATTTTAATTAATAGTAACGTTAAAACGATTTTCCTTGATGAATATTTTACATGTGACATGACAACCCTATTTGCCATGATTTATGGTTTGTTTACATAAATTCCACATTGAGTTTGGCTTTAGTATAGTTTCTAATATTTGTAATCCTGCAAGAAAACTTCATTATTATTTATTACAATTTATTACTTTTGTATATTTTAGGTTCAACATTTGGAACGAGTGTGCATGGCTTGCTGGTTGAAAGCTATCCGAACGGTACAAAGACAAGAACAACAAGATTATAGAAGAGATGTGGAAGAGCCTCCATTAGTTGTTGACAATATCATTAACATCCCCCCACCACCTCCCATGCCAGCGCCTCCAGTGGCGAATACAAAATTGAAGTATATCGAGACCCTATTGAACTTGAGCCAAATTACTATCTCGTTCGGGGTAGGATACAATCACGGCACACAAGTAGAAAAAATACTTATGTAAAAATTAATACAGATCCACCTGTTGCCAATACTCTTGTGGTTCTAGATGAATACTGCTGCAACTGTTTAGTAGACAGATGTACTGTTGGGTGCTGTGCACATGTGATGTGTACATTTTTGAGTTGGGCACGGCATCAGGATAGTGTTGAACCACCTGCATCTTTTTTAGATGATGTTTTATTAATAAGAGACGATTTTGATGATGTTAATGATGAGGATTAAATGTTTATATAAATGATAAATCATGTATTTTTCCTGGCCCTAATCTCCAGCATAGTACACTAAGACCTCATCAAGCTTGACACTGCAGTTTAACTATAGTTCCTACTATGTGTAGCATAAGAATGGTAAAAACATCAACGGGCTTGATCAGTTCTTAGCTGTATTTATCTACCCCTCTTATTTTGCTAATAATTCTAACGCACAAACAAAGAATATGTACACTATGTTGAGTGCTAAGCAAGTATACGGCCCGTTTGATGAAAAGCGATTACCGTAGCCTATAGCATACCATGCAATTTATGCAGTATCGCCCGCGTGCTGGCACTGCCGCTGCTAATGCAGCATGTTTACACCTATATATTTTTACTATGTCGGGTGCTAAGCAAGTATACGGCCCGTTTGATGAAAAGCGATTACCGTAGCCCATAGTGTGCAATATAAGCAGTATCGCCCGCGCGCTGGCACTGTCGCTGCTAATGCAGCATCTTCCTCACGTGCAGGAACAAGCCATTCTCAAGTGTATTGTTATTTGGCTGCGGGCGGTATTATGTGAAGGAAGGTTTTTCCCCAGTCGGGCTCGATTCTCGAATGGCTCGATATGACCTGTCTACTTCGCCAAAGCCTCGTTTGATTATCTGTAAGGCACCACGCACAAGTTACGTTGGCTTTGGCACTGAAAATGAAGATAAAAATAATAGTACTTGAACCCCATTCCCATGGGATTAAAGTACAGACTTAGTTCGTCATTTTTTATTTAGATTAGGTAGGTACATAACCTCAAATATTTTAATTTCGTATTTCACGTAAATCCGGTTAAATAAGTTAAAGATAAGAATACCACTGTAATCTATGAAGTTTAAGGAACAAAATGACGTAAGTTTCATTCGTATACATTAATATTGGGTAGGGGCCCAAGCTCCATACAAAAAAAAATTGTCTCCTTTCAAATTGAAACTACTAGTTCAAATGAGGTATCTTATGAAAGGGCTTGATGTACACATTGCAAAATATATTTTATTTATTTTTTTCCACGCATTATTTCTTATTTATAATGGAAAATATCAAATTTAATAATGATACTACGTACCTACGGAACCCTCGGTGGGCGAGTACGACTCGCACTTGTCCGGTTTTTTTTAATTACCTCCCTATGGAAGCAATTTTGAAGACGTATTTACTAATCCCAATCGAACCACAAGAAACAAAAGAATTGATTATAATTTTAACAATAACGGTTCTGTATTTATTAGCATTACCTACTTATTTTAATTAAAATGCATATATGTTAAAAGAAATTATATATAAATCAATAATACATATCAATAACTACAGTGGGATCAAACAGAGAAAAACAGGAACTAATTTTATTTCCTGTTTTTTTTTTCAATACAAAAGTGCTCAAGTGTTACCATTTGTTAAATATGTTCTCACCAAAAAGTGATGCTTGTTGGCGCCCCTATTTTAGTCTACAGTGCTACAAACTTATCTGACCCGGTGGCCAAATTTAGAACTAAAGCCGCCATCTTGAAATGTAGTATTGTCAGGTACAATTAATTTACTTACCGCGTATGCACATTCCATTGAGGTGTATTTTTTTTAATGCATATTATCTTTTTCTACACTTATTTCATTCCTTACAATAAAAAAATCGTCAACGAGATGTTTCTGTGAAATATTATAACTCTCTAATATTATATAATAGCTATGATCACGACTTAACGTGGTGCATTTTTATAACTAATCAACAAAAAATAGAAGGCAATTGATATTTAATTGAAACACCACACAACACAATTAATAAGTATATCAATGCTATTATTTTAATAGTGTATATATTTCTTTGATTTTTATGTTTCCTCTAAAACGGGCGGCATTTCGTTTAATAGCAACACTTAAGTCGATCGTACCGCCCCCGCCACCGGGCCAGATAAGTTTGTGGCACTATACTCTCTTATTTGGCATCATTATACTTGACAGATAATAAATATTTTGAAGTTGAAACTTCCAAGGTCTTCAAGAATTCTAACTTTAAAATTACCATAGACTATACACAGATAAATAAATAAACGATAGAGAAAGCATGCAAACTAACCTCTTGCGTGAGCTCATCTCCGCTGTGGTGACCCTCGTCTGATTCGGATTTGACATCTTGCATCTCAGGTCCAGAAGTATCCATTTCACTCACACCACTAGAACTAGCTGACGTGAAACTAGTGCTTGCTCTTTCTCTCTTTACATCCAAAACGAGCTCTTCTTCAAACATAGATTGTGAATCTAAAGGTGTGTTTTCTAGCAGAAACTGCTCCAAATTATGTTGTTTCGTATTGATATATTCAATATCATTCTTTATTTCTTTCATATCATCGAAAAGTTCTCCATATTCTCGTAGATCGGCCATATTTTGATGGTAAACAGATTCGGGGTCACCGAGTTCGAATTTCTCAGATTTACTCGCGAAGTATGGAACGAAATCATCAATGGCGTTATCACTGTATAGATCTTCACTTGTTTCCTTTTTAACCTTCACGTCCACTATTTCAGCCGAAGCTTCCTCAGGGTCAGGCTTAATCTGCATCTCGTTAGGTTGGATCAAAAATTCGTTGACATCAAATGACCTGGTCGCTATTTCAGCGAAAATATCTGATTCTGTGTGGTTGCTTAAGAAATCCGATGATAAGGTCACGACTGCGTCTACTTGAAGTATCTCATTTTGACTGTTTTCTTCTTCTTCTGTGACCTTGACTTCTTGCGCTACGTTATCATCTGACGATACCCCATCGTTGACAGGGCTCTCGTCCGGGACCGACGCGGTGGCGAGCACCGGGGCAACTGTGTCAGTCGCCACGTTATTTAATAAATATGTATGTACAGCTTGATTATAAATCCGGTCATTGTTTTCGTTGTAGGAACTTGCGTATCGTCCAAGGGAATTCAGTTCTTCGAATAATTGTCTTTCGTAGTTTATTAATATATTGTCTAACGATTTCGGATGAACGAAACGTGGTCTTATTAACGTTCTTGCTTCTTGTTCGTAAGACCAGTCGGAACCATTCGATATGTGGAGGCCAGCTATTAATTGCTGGTTTTCTCTCTCAAGGTAATCGTTTGGATCAGCCTTGAGTAAACTCAGAACTAAAGCTAGCCGAAGCAGCTCATCGCCATAGAGTTTCTTCAGTGCGATCATTGTCAAGTTTTTCTAATTTATTCAGTCTTTAATTGAGCACTAATACTGTGAGATCAATAAACCTTTTAGGTTTCTTTTTTAATTTAAGAGAATATTGAAATAAAAAAAATATTGGCTATGGTTTACAAGTCCTTTCCTGATTACTCCGTTTAAACGTTTCCCGCTTTTTGCGTTTGACAGATGACATTTTGATAAGCTGTCACTTTCTTCTCATTTTGAGTGTCAAAAGAGGAGATGCTCGTTTTAGAAACATTGTCACTTATTCACTTTTTCACTAAATTAAAAGTTTTTCTTTGAGTTTTTCCTTTTGGTAGCGCGCCAATTTCACTTTTCAACACTATTCATATATCTGTATGGAAACAAAGGGATTGTGACCTTGTCTTAATGCAGCTGTCTCAAAAATACAATTATTTTCTTTTGATGTCTTATTGCGCACCTATATATAGATTTTTTATGATTACATAGCAAGACTCAAAGCAGCACAATAAATTGCTGTTTGAAAAAAATACCAATATATCTTCTAGACGTCACAAAACAATAATATAGGTCTTTCCTGCTCGTGGCTGGAAGAACTATTTTATTTTGCAGTATGAATTTCATAGTGTAATACATAAATATTTAATAGATCTTTTTTAAAGAATGTAAAATTATACTGAAACTGCTGGAAAACTGTCATTACAATATTTTTATATTCTTGTTATATTGTCTAGCTCAGACTATTTCTACCACATTAGTAGATTTTTAGATCCGTTTAGTTAGCTAAGTTATGAAATAATTTACTGATTTTTTTCCAAAATTATAAATGGTTCTTTTTCTTGTTCAAAGTATATTAGTGTATCCATCAAATTCCATCCCTTATTTACATTAATAATTATGTCAAATTAAAACAATAACATGTCTTATTTTCACCTTTCAGATTTTAAGACATTTTGGCATTTTTTTTTTTCAAATCTACTGTCAAAGTAAAAAAGGTAATGTTGATTTCAAATTCAAATTCAGTTTATTGGTAATTACAAGGTTAGTTTACAATGATTTTGGAATCTCATGATTCAAAACCTTGTAATTACCAATTAAGTTAAGATAACCTGTATTAGAGGAGTCCCCTATATTTGTACATGCATGATGATGTCTGAATCGATCACAGCGAACTACGGCTCGATGGAGTTTTAGTAATTGTGATGGTGGACTTTAAATTTCGATCAAAATGTCTGGTCTGGTTCGATCAAAGTGTATTATGGTCCCAATTATCATAATAGTGCATAAAATTAGTGGAATCTTTGAAGTGTTTATATCGTCGAAACGAACGAAGTCAGAGCGAAGTCGTGTAACTACAGCCTTAGAGCAATACAATTGCAGTATCAGTTTTGCTGTTGAGTTATTGAGTAACGAATGGATATTGACGATATTTTTCGGCATATCCCTGAAGGCATGACGACGAAATTATAGAAATTGATAATGGCAAAAATAAACTTCGACTGAAAACAAGTGATTTAAAACGAAACAAAGAAGAATTGAGATGGCATTAGATTGGTGGTATCTGTGGAAGTATGTACTTCACTAATACATTAATAAAGCTTATGTAAGAATTTATAATCTGTCACAATGTTGCAAAAATTTGCATTGTTTTATTTCAAAATCTTGCCTATTAATGATGGAAGATTCTAGCTGATTTATCAATTGCACTAAATGCGTTACCGTTCTAAGCAACAAAATAAAAATGGCGTGATTCCTAAATTAAATTAATAAATTAATTTATTCGAATTAACTAACTATTGTCTATTGTGAAGCATAGACTAAGTATTCAAATTTATTCTAACCTTTTGACATTTCGTAACAAATACGATAATAATGAGTTAAACAAATAGAATAAATATATAAGAATAGAATAACTTTGAGGCAAGGGACGAATTTAAATCATTTTTGAAAAAAAATAATTGAATATAACAGGAATAGAAAATCCTGGACACATGTCTCAGTAGTTATGTAAGTACCCAACTTTTAGTTGACAAGTATTTATCTTATTATTAAGTATTATTGTTTAGTCCTCTTTCTTTACAATTTTATTTGTATTCACTTTTTATTTCGATCCTAAAACGTCAATTACATTTAATATTAATTTCTTCGTTTAACTTGTTTGCAAAGATAATTCCAAAATCAAAATTCTCATATCAAAAAACCTGTACAGGCCCAGATGTTTATAAATCTGCAGAACAGCCACCAAAAAATGTATGCGAGACAGACAATAACCAACTGCGAGGCACCCAATGAGGCACCAAAATAATATTCAAGTACTTTACAAAGCTTTCTTAAAATTATAACCTCATAAATTTTCTAAAACGAAGGTACGCTTTAGACGGCTAAGGCCGAAAAAAAGTACATAATACCGAGATGACATTTTTGCTACTTAGTTAGTAACAGAGACATCTAGCGGAAAAATACATTTTACTAAAATTTTCATAATCCAAAAATCTCCTGATGAAATTGCGTCGTATTACATTCGCGTTATACATATACATATACATTATTTCAAAACATTATTTGCGTATAATTTTCTCTCTAAGAAACCACGCATTACGTTACGCACATCGAAAAAACAAAAACATATATCAACCTAAATATAGGTACATGGTTATGTTTTTGTACAAGAACTCGACATAAAAAGAAAAAAAAAAGAAATATACAAAAAAAAAACGATTACCCGCCAAGTTTGGCGCCGTTTATTCTAACCCATCGAGCGAATCTATATTTTTAGACATTGCATATAAAGTTTACATTACTTTGTCATTGAAAATGCAGGGTCGCTGCCGGCCGTTGCCATTTCAGTCTGGAATTAGCTAAATTTTCGATTACTATCTATAATTAATTAAAGAAGACGTAGTTTTTAATAGTAAATATTAATATGAAAGGTAAATACTGTACCTACATGGTTTCTATTCGCCTATGTTCTAAACCGAATATTTCCCCATAAAAAATATATAAAATGTTTTTTGATCCTGGCCATTTATATTTTACATCCAAACACATATTAGATGGTTCGTTTAATCTATAATTTTATGTTTATTATCCCACTACCCGCAAAAAATATTAATGTGAATATTTGTGAGGATATTTGTATGTTTACATTTAAATATATAAACAAATTAACGGATATTAATGAAATTTACCGCCATACATTATATTCAAGCTTAACATAAGGATATTCTAGTCATTATGTATTATAATATATGTATTTTTATTTAAATTACTTTATCTATTGAATATGTGTTTGTACTATTAATGTATTCAAATGTATTTATTATTTTGTCCTACAGCATCGCATTGGTGTAAGCTGTAATATTGTTAGAAATGTTTTCAATAAATAAATAAAAATAAATGTGTAAACTTAAGTATGTAAGAAAAAGTTCATAGATATTCGTGGTCATGACAAAACAGGCCGATTAACACCTGTACAGAAATATGTTGTATTAATTTATATTTGTTAAACGCTTGAATCGTAAAATCATCGAGTTACTAGCCAAGCCTAACCATAAACAATTATAAAGAAAGAAAAGTTAAACCGAAAAAAAAGTAAGAACGTAATTCTCCAACCGAAAATGCGGCGTATAACGTTCCCTTTATGCACATATTTGAAAAACATATTTGCGTGTAATTTCCCTTTTAAGAAACCACGCATTACGTTCCACGCGCTTATCAAGAAAAACAAAACACAACAACCTAAAAATACCTGCCACATATGTTTTCTACACAAGTAACCATTAAAATAAAATAAGAAAACAATAGACAAACAACTGTTATCTATCATATAATTCCAGCGTATTTCGTTAAACTTTCCAACACAATTCCTTTGCTTACATATCTCGTTTTTATTTAACTGTCAAATTTTATTTTTCGAACTTTCGAACACAATTTCTTTGTTTACGTTGCGAAACGCGCGCGCGTCAATCGGCTTCTCTCACGACCAACTGCGGAATACTGAGGCACGAGTCTGTGGTAGGGCTGCGACTTGGCTAATAATTTAAAAATAAATATTATTTTGTATCATTTTGTTTACAATGCAGAAGGAAGTGTTTCAAACGTGTGCAACTGTACTGCTCATGTAAGTTTATTTTCGTGACTAACCCGACTATAAACATCAAATATGGACCCACTGACAGATCAATGCACCTCGCTGACTTAAGAAATTTATGTAAATGTACATACAAAGCACAGGAAATTTTCTTATTCTGAAATGAACTAGCTTTAAAATATGGTAGTAACTCTACACAGATTTGGACTTTATATAGCAGGAATATCTTTTTCTGTTCCTATCATTTCCATTAAAATAATGTTTACTACTTAATGATAAATAATAGGGAAATAAATTGGAATCACAAGAAAATTATCACCTGCCTAATATGTACAAAAGTGATGAGCTGATGGAACAATTTTTGTTCCTTTATATTTGTTTCTCGATTACGAATTATGAAGAATCTAGTACCACAGTATTTTTTATTGTTGTATTACAATAAAGTTTTTACAAACAAATAAACAATATAAGTAATGGTACTACGTACTAAAATTATTGCTCATAATTACAAATAAAGTCACCACCATTCGGCTTATAAAATAGTTTGAAATATAAAACAAAGATTCGTTATCATACGCGCAGACAACCCTAAACGCTGTCAATGACCAATAAGTCATGACCCGTGCAATACTCTACGCCATCTGTTTCATAGTTCATATAGAAATGTACTAACAATACAATGTATATCACAGGTCATTTTAATTTGGACGGCTTGTCTTATCTTTACATTTACAATTAAATTATCTATTACGTCGAGGTGTTGTGATTCTTACAGACCAATTATTATTAGAATACACAACACATGTAATTGAATCATACACAACGTGATCCCGCAGTATTTAAAAAGTTCTTGCAAAATTATTAAGAAAATTCTTAGCAGGGGTCTATCTACGTAATTCTTTTTATTTTTATTTTATAGTTTACAGTCGGCCAAGAAAGTGGTCTGTCAGTTTTGACAAAACTTCCAACAAATGTGATTGTTGCTCTACTTCTATTTTTAAAGCGAAATAAGACCTTCCAAATTTGAAAAGTATAAACGTTTGTAAATCTAAAGGTGATAGATCACTTATTTGGCCCACTGCAAGTACTCCCTTAATCTTGATTAGACTTCGTAAAAAGTAGCTAAATCATAGTGAGGCCTAAAAATAAATTTAACGTGTTTTTATGTCTGTAATAATGATGTACATTTTTGACGTGACAACATCTTATAAATCGATGAACGCCTGCTGCACGCACGAAAAAGCATGACTCATTGTCACGTTAGTTGACGTTGAGAGCACGGAACAAGCGATAGAGAGGCACGATCGGCCAAATTGTTCGGCTTGTGACGCATCTATCTCTCATCCACTCCATCGGCCGATGTTTTCATATGACGTTAACACGTAAAATTATCGTCCGTAAACCGACTTTACAGACAACCAGTTTTGTTCTTGAAAAGTTGACATGATTTTCACTATCTATGCACCTGCTCCCTTTAAAATTATTTTGTTGGATCTTTCCCCCATATTCTGAACTCGGCCATCTTGTCAGTCAAATCTCGAAAGAGCGGGAAACCTCGCTGCACATCTCACAAAATTATAATCGTACGTAGGAACAAAGAAAGGAAACGCTTAATAAAACCCACACGAAATGAAGGTGAAACATATTAAAGCCAGGCAGTTATTTTCGCTAACGAGGTGAAGATATTAGGCTCTTCCCACACCGATGTGAAATGCAGCGAATAATATGCAACGACCTTTATGAATTTTTAGATCACATATTTATGGCGTATGGGGTGGGGTGTAAGTGGTTCATCCAACATTTTTTAACCGTAGCCAACTTCACCTGCATGCGGTGTATGCTGACTGGCAAATGAAGTTCTGGCGAAAAGAGTTGTTGTGTTACTGCGAGTGAGTGAGGTCACCAGAAGGGAGGGATATGCTGTGTTGACAGTAGGGGTTGCGGCGCGCGAGCGATATCTTATTTTACGAGCGTTAATATGGCAACGGTAACCGCTTCACATCAGGTGGGCCGTATGCTTGTTTGCCAGCCGGCGTAGTAAAAAAAATATTTTTGAAGTAAAACTTCTTTACGCATGCTTGACTTGGGGAGTAAGCTGATGAATGCGTGACGAGAGGGTTACGGAAACGGCGAACGGAAGTTGAGAGGGAGATATAAGTTAGTAGAGCTAAAATATTATCATAAATATATATTTAAACGAAATGTATTTAATAATGCAATAACTATTTATAATAAAATACCGAATAAATTAAAATTGTTACAAGGAAATACATTTAGGAGGAGTTTAAGTGACTGGCTAATGACTAATTGTTTTTATATTATTAAAGATTTTATAGAATATTGTGACAAAAATACTACTTAATATATGCACGTCTGCATGCAGGCAGAATACATCTACTACCAATGTACTGTAAGAATATTATGATATTGTGTATTCTAACAAATAAATTATTATTTATTATTATTATTATTTATTATAAAGAAGTTCTACTTCAGTCGTGTGGTCTAAACCACACTCATTTTTTTTACGACATTCGCGTCTCCCAGATCCCGCAAGAATTCCAAAATATATATCTTAGATCACTATCTATTAATCAGTACCAGCCCCCTTACCACCATCTCTTATTCCGATTCAATAACTGAATAGAATGCCTATTCATACCAATGAATAAGCGACTCTATTTCAAATGGAATAGAGTCGCTTATTCATTGGCATGAATAAGCATTCTATTCAGTTACTGAATCGCAATATGAGATGGTGGTAAGGGGGCTGTGCCTATATGCCAAATTGCAATCAGAAGGCCAATTCTCGTAATTTTTCTACGAACGCAGATTGAAAGTTGACCGAATCGAGATTGAATTGTGAATTGACTAAAATTATATACTTGATTTCATTAATTAATTATTATCAATTCTTGTTGTTGGCAAAGTAACATTCTTAGTTTGTTTAATTTTCACTCATATTTCGATATAATCCCGCTTAAATTTAATTTTGAAGTTACATATTGTGTTACGAGAATACCAAATGTGATTTGTGAGATCGAGACTGGATCGAAACTGAATTTTGAATATATTTTAATTACGGGAATTGCCCTCTGACCCGTCCAGTGTTTTGATGTGTGAGTGATAAATCAGACAGTAATTGTAACCTTTTCCAGATACAGAGAAGAAGAGATCTTCTCTCTCAACTCAACTATAGCAGAATATTACCATTTCTTCTTTGACAGTCGACTAAAAACTCAAATACGCTCGAAAGTAAAAAAAAACGGACAAGTGCGAGTCGGACTCGCCCACCGAGGGTTCCGTACGTAGGATCATTGTAAATAGTTCAGGAATCTAACCCCCCATTTTTTTTAAATTTAATAACAAATGTATAGTTTTGAAATTTATGCCAAATTTCATAGTCCTAAGTCAACGGGAATACCCTATGAGTTTTGATTCCCTTGAGAATGTGTCGAAATATTCGTTTTTTGCTGAATAAACGACCGTATCTTTTTTTTACGTAAACTTAGCAGTTTGATTTTTTTACAACTTCATGGGACAGCAGACCTGAGTATACAGTTCTAATTTCAGCTTGATACCTCCACGCATTCTCGAGTTAGATGGTCTTGATGGACAGACAGACGGACAACAAAGTGATGTTATAAGGGTTCTATTTTTTCCTTTTGAGGCACGGAACTCTAATAATCATCGAGTAAAGACTGATTAGCGCAACAAAAAAAGAAGAAGAATCACACATTGTCAATATATTTCATTTAAAACAATACCAAATCGAAGAAACAAACAATAAAAATCGTACACTATGCGAATACCTTTAGAGCATTGAGTCAGTGAGTCGACCTAACCAACCTAACCAAATTAGGAGTTTGTATCGACTGCGCCGACCTCGGTCATTCACCATCTGTTAGAATCGATTACTTTATAATTTAAGCCTTTCGGCACATCACTACGCCGTATTTTTTTTTTTTCTATAGAAGTGAAAGAATGTAAATATAATTTATCTAATTATTAAGTAATAGTCAATTTTGGTAATTAAAATAATCAAAACACCGTGTTACTTGTAGTTTACAAACAAAAAGGTTATTAGGGTTTATTTTATTATTCCCATTAAAAGGTTATTAGGTTATTAAAGGTTATTAGGTAGTTTTTTTTTTATTTTCTTATTCAAGAACTACTGAAAAAAAAATGGGGTGTGGCGTGAATAGGTACGCTATATGCACTAAAATTATCTCAAACTGGCAGTGCTTCCCCCTCCCCCGCACGCGATGTGCCATAGTCCTTACTTAGCGTTAATTCTTTGATCCTTCATCTATCCATTGATGTGATTGAATTTTGGATGTAGAGTATAGATTCGAAACTACAACGACAAACTGTTACCCCCTCCCGATTTTGTAATCATTCGATTTTTTGGATTTCCCCCTATGGTAGCAAATTTAAAGACGTATTCACATCATGCGCCACCATAGCGAAATTTAACGCGGCATTTTCATTTTCGGAGGCCATTTTAGCCCATTTCGCGTAGAAGTATCGAAAAACCATTTTGGCCACTTTCCCGAATTGTTATCGGAAAACCAAGGTCACTTTACATTACTACTTTTTGATGCTCTACACGAATCCGAAGTCGGAATTTCGAAATTTTGAGTTTCATGGCAACGGACGGACAGATAGAACGACCGGACGATTTTATAAGCTCAATAAATTTCGCTGAAAATATGTAACTGACAATCAGTTAGATATTCTTTTGTTATTTTTATCTATATTTTTATAATCAATTTGGTGTTTATCTATCACTTAAGTGACATCATCATATTTATGATGGAATGGAATGCATCACAGGTATGGAAGGTCGAGTCTCGAGGGTGAGACAGAGGGCCGCACAAGAGTGTACAAAACGCGTAAATGGAAATTGAGGAACTTTTCAGATAAATAAATAAATATTTCTAGACAAATTACACACGGCCTTCTAGTCCCAAACTAAGCAAAGCTGAGATAAGATAAAATTCATTTATTCACAAAAATAAGGTGATTCAGATGTCAGATTTATAAGCTGAGTTTCACTTATTCTGCCCGATTTTGGGCGTGTGAACTAATTGTTGATAACTAGCGTGAATTATTATAATCCCACCAAAAACATAAATGTAAAAAAGGAGAGCCAAGTTCAATACAAAAATTATGCTTGGCTGTGGGCTTCGCCGCAAAAAGAATGGAGATCTAAATGAGTGCCAAAGTTCTATGCAAAATCACAATTGCTGTTATTTTAAAAAAACCGACCAAATGCGAGTCGGACTCGCGCACGAAGGGTTCTGTACCATTAACTATAAAAACGGCAAATAAATCACGTTTGTTGTATGGGAGTCCCCCTTAAATATTTGTTTTATTTTTATTTCATTATTTCTTTTTAAAGTGAATTTATAAATAAATATTATGTGAGTATTTCAAGCGTCTAGCTATTGCCGTTATCAATTGCGAGCAAAATCGAGCAAAAAAAAAAAACACGTTTGTTGTATGGGAGCCCACTTTAATATTTAATTTATTATATTTTTTAGTATTTGTTGTTATAGCGGCAACAGAAATACATCATTTGTGAAAAATGCAACTGTCTAACTATCACGGTTCATGAGATACAGCCTGGTGACAGACGGACGGACGGACGGACGGACGGACGGACGGACAGCGGAGCCTTAGTAATAGGGTTCCTTTTTACCCTTTGGGTACGGAACCCTAAAAAATGTGAGATCTTAAAGTAGGTTAGATTTGACTTTGCCAGTTTTCATTGTTAGTGAGAGTTCCTTTGCTTGAACTTGGCTTGACACGCACAGTTTAGGTCGCCAATATACAAATAATTATTATTGAAATTAATTACTATATATAATAATTATTATTATTGAGTATTGTACTGGACAACTTTTATTAATATAAATACATTTTTTTTTTGTAAATAAATACATATAATACATAGAAAACACCCAGACCAAGACAAACAGACATGTTCATACACACAAATATTTGTCTTGTGCGGGGATCGAACCCGCCAATTCGGAGGCAAAGTAGTCATTGCTAACTGAAGGATTTAAAAACACTCGTTTTCTAAACACTATTTATTTCACGGCTTAATCTTTTTAATATATTTATTTTTCTATTTACATTACGTTCCCTATTCCAGTCAGTCGTCGATTGTCGATTGTCCTCTTTTTCTTACGTCATATCCTTTTCC
Organism: Hypsopygia costalis; assembly: GCA_937001555.2. NCBI lineage: Eukaryota > Metazoa > Arthropoda > Insecta > Lepidoptera > Pyralidae > Hypsopygia > Hypsopygia costalis. The sequence continues at coordinate 8,188,388 of OW443355.2, forward strand.
GTCTTGTCAGTTGGTTCTTTGTCGGTGGCCAGTTGCGAGGCTGCCCGCTAAAGAGTCCGCAACACTAACTATTCGACCACCGAGTCTGTCTAAGATCTTCCCACACTACGAGTAAGATCATTGTTTTCGGCTGAAGTGCCGACGACGTGCACGACGACGTGCACAACAGCTGTGTGATAAGTTGGAATATTTTTTTACATAAAGGGTTCCGCCGAGTACATGAATCATCATCAGGTCATTTTAGTCTCCACTACAGGAGCACGACCCTCTCGTCCGTCCCAGACATAAGGAGGATTTGGCCTACACTCCCCAAGCTGGCCAGACGGGTTGGGGAGGCCTGATCGATGTTTGGTAATGTATTTCCCTTAGTCGCCTTGTACGACATGCACGAGAAGAGACGGAGTGATTCTATTCTAGTCTGCCGGAAACCACACGTCATAATCACATGAATAATCATTACAAATTAATATAAAATTAAATAAAAATGGAATTTAATAACATGAGCCCCAGAAAATGCTAAATGAGCCACAGAAATACTAGGTTAGGTTACGTTTGGTATGTTTTATATCAACTTTAGTCGCCAAGTCAGTATAATAGTCGCTCAGTATCACAATTTTAGATGCTCGGTTTATTAATAATACTTAATAAAAATTTGTTCACAATTTTTTGACGACCTCGATGTTTGAATAGCTAGCAAGGCTACTTTGATTCTGAGGTCGCGAGTTCAAGTCCCACACAAGACAAATATTTGTGTGCACTAACATGTCTGTTTATCTTATTCTGGTTTCTATGTATTATAAGTATATATAAAAAAAGAGATGTATTATTACGTATCTCTTTTTAATCACGGGTCAAGCCCGGTCATTTGATAGGCGTGTGCGGGGATATGGATCCAACGCGTAGAGGCCCCTTTGAGAAGTTTGATGTAATGTTGTATATTATTATTTATCTGGTACCCACTGACAGTATAAGCTTTGCTTAGTTTGGGACTAGATGTGAGTGTTTTCTTTTTATAAGTTAATCAAATAAATAAATATTCCAGGACAAATTACACACTCATACATCGACACACATAAATCAACATAAATTAAGATTCCATCCATATCATCTTGATTGGCGATCTAATACAGTGCGTAAGACATTTTACACCACGAACGGTGAAACTGTGGAATCAACTTCCCTCAGCGGTACTACTGAACAATTACGACAATGGGGACTACAAGAACAGAGTCTTTGTTTCCCTAAAAAGTCTGGCAACGGATTGGCGACCCATTGGTGTTGGAACCTGGAATAAGATAAAGAATAATACAAGGACGGACTCTAAAAACATTTATTCCAGAGCCGTAAAACTATTTGATAAATAAATTAATCACTGTTAAAAAATATTTCATTGTCTTGGAAAGTTTTTTTTTTCAATAACCAGCAGACAACCCACAGATCAAAAATGGTATACTGCCAAGAACATAAAAGTTTTTGTTTTCGACATTAGTTTGACACTGGGGCTTTTGGCCGCCATGGCTTCTTTGCAAATGTGTATGAGCTGTGTAAGTGATAATATTGTGTAGCGGTATCGGCACTTAACCGGAATATTGCAAAGCTGTGACCTCGTTTAGAGGGTCAAAGAAATAGTGATGTTACGAGGTATAGTGAAAAACGATTCTTTATAAGAAAAAAAAAGGTTGTCTATTAAGTCGTTTTTGTTAACTATGTTATTGACTGAGTGAGTAAGCGAAGTGACCAAGGTCTATACATAGAAAACATTGGTTGTCTGTAAAGTCGGTTTACATAATCATAAGTCATAAGAAAACATCGGCCGATGGAGTAGAAGAGATAGATGCGTCATAATCCGAATGCTCAGGCTGATAGTGCCTCTCTATCGCATGTTACGCGCTCTGGCTTGCACGCTCGGCTCAGGCGGAACGTGACAATGAGTCATGTTTTTTCGTGCGTGCAGCCGGCGTTCATCAATTTATAAGACGTTATCAGGTCAAAAAATGTTCTATAATCGAAAAAATCTGAGGTGACAGTTAATGTAAATATAGTTTAATCAGACCAAAGTAATGAAAAACGCATCAAAACAGGCCCCCGTAGTTTCAGCAAGTGTTTTTGACGTGAACATGTCTTTAAAATTGCTTCCACAGGGAGGCAATTAATAAAAACGAATGATAACAAAATCGGGGGATACAGTTTGGTGTTGCAGCTACATATCTATCATCTCCATTCAAAATTCAATCACACTACTCATCACTACTGGATAGATGAAGGATCAAAGAATTTATTACGCTAAGTAAGGACTATGGATCGTCGCGTGCGGGGGATTGGGAAGCGCTGCCATTTTGAGATAATTTTAGAGCATATAACGTATTCACCTGTGACAACGTCTTTTAATTCGATGGAGCCAGCTGCACGAAAAAAAAAGATGACGTATGCGGCGTTACCTCACTCTGAGGCGTTCCATTAAAATTATCTTTTGAAAAATGCAAACATTCCATCGGTATTTTCTTATGACGTTGTCACGTTCAAAAATCGTCAGTAAACCGACTTTACAGACAACCGACTATTTTTTTTTTACTCGGACTACAAAGAACTTAATTTTTTTTTTACTTTTTTTGTGTTTACCGCTGGACTACTACAAAGTTGGGAATGTGTGTTGAACCTATCCCGTAAAATACTGTAACCATGTTGATACTTATTAGGCGTATGTTATCTTATTAAAACGACAGAAAACGGATACCTACATCTCATCCTTGGAGCACTGACTGGGCATTGTGCCTGCCATGGGCACCTATACAAGATGAGACTTGTCAATAGCCCAGAATGCAGAATATGCAAGGGACCTTACGAGACCATGAAGCACTTGATGTGTCAATGTGATGCCCTAGCTGGCAAACGAATGCTACCTAATCCTAGGAAAGGCATACCCAGACCTGGAGGACTACAGGCTCTTCCCAATTAAAGGTGTACTAAAGTACATGTCTTCAGACAGTCAAGGGAGAGTTACTAAATGGGTATCATTTAAGCTTTAAGATTGTCAATTATTAATAATTAAGCTTACTTGGCACCACATCATTCATCATCTAGGTTGACGGAGCTCCTATTTCCGATGACAGAACCCAAGAAAACCCTAACCTAACCAAACATCAACTCAAATCTAACCAAAACATGATTTATTACATTGACCAAGTATTGGTAAGACTCGTCAGTGAATATGACGCCAATTTGACTTCGCCCTTATTAGCCATTTTTTCATTAAATTAAGGAGCTGATCTATTTATTTGGTGACAGATCTATTATTTTGATGATAAAACGAATTAAATGATACTAATAGTTTGTTAAGCTGGTGATTTATATTTAAAGACAGTTTTGATTAAAATGATGACTAATATATATCTTGGGGATAGATATTATTATTAGGGTACTGCAGATTAGTGACACATCTAAACTTAGGTGACAGAATATATTGTTGCCATAAATAGGGAGTGCACAAAAGTTCCAAGAGGGTCGACACCGGTGGTACAAGGGTCCAGCGCTGTTCAAGATGAGATATCAGCCCATTTCAAGATAATATTAGGCGTAAATTTTATTATACAATAGAGCCCTTGCCAAAATAAAATTAGAAAGCGAATTACATTCGCAGAGAAAGCATTTTTATGTTTAAAATCACAGTGTGAAAGCGACGCACGCGTTGCGTGTAATTCGGATGTGTGACGTTAACTGCCTTTTCTTGCATTTCGCTTTTAATACTTTTTTTATACTACGTCAAACAAGCATACGGCCAGCCTGATGTGAAGCGGTTACCGTAGCCATATTAACGCTCGCAAATTAAAATATCGCTCGCGCGCTGCCACCTCCGCTGCAAAGCAGCATCTCCTTCCTTTCTGGTGACCACACTCGCTCGCAGGAACACAACAACCTTCAAGGGAATTGTTATTTGGCTGCGGTATTCTGTGAGGTGGAGGTACAGTTAATAATTTAAGATACTGAAATTTTATCTTTTAAAGTTAATAATTTAAATTACTGCAATTTCTTTGTGTTTACTTGTATGACCTTCATTATTGGTCGTCGTCAACGATTATTCATCCCACTGTTAGGATACGGGTCTCCCCTCAATCGAAGGGGTTTAGAGCGTACTCCACCACGCTACTCAACTGCGGGTTGGCGGAGTCCAGCGATTTCAAGCCGCCTATAGGCTGAACTTGGTTTAATGACTGTCATCTAATGACAACAGCTAGGACCGACGGCTTAACGTGTCCTCCGAAGCTTGAGATAAATAAACCCATCCATGGACAGGCTACGGTCGACGTTGCTTAACTTGCGTGATCTATTAAACTGACACGAGCAACGACGCCATCTCCTCATTATAGGTAATAAACTAAAACTATTCACAAAAAAAAAAGGAAAAGACATTGTCATGTCGGAAGTAGGAAGAAGTCGTGGCTCCGGAATATCAGAGAGTAGACCGGTATTGCCAGTGTGAAAAAACTTTTTCCTCTGGCAAGAGATAAGGAGAGATGCTGACAGTCAATCTCCAGTAATGAAGAGGCACAAGAAAAAGAAGAAGAATTCACAAATATAGCCAAAAAAAAAACGACGTAGGGGCGCCGGCTTTTAAAATACCTCATGGGTGCTCATGCTCATTTGATCACTCGAAAAAGTGGCGAAGTGTGAGATGAGAAATGCACACTGATCGACCGACAAATAAATAAATGTCTTACTTGGGACGTTCTTCTTTTTTATCGACAATCTGACCGGCTAATTATTAAATTTGTTATAAAATAAATATGGGATTTCTTTAGTAAAATGTATTTTATATTATTGTCTCGTTATTGCAGTTTGCAAAAACATATAATGCATCGAAGTATTACTTGTAATTTTGGATTTACTATAAATTTTGTAGGAATAGTTACAAAAAATCAACACCTCAGTCACAAAAATGTTTTATTTTTTTATTTTTCATGCAAAATCAGATCTTCAGTTTCTTATTACTTTCTTATCAAGAATAAAAACATTTATTTTTAACTACCTCCATGGGACGGAATTCTTAATGCAAACATTTTAAAAATGTTATCCAACACCACTCTGTCACATTTTTGCTTCTTAAGAGCAAAAACATTTTAATATTATGAAAGTCTTCCAATAAAGTAACTTGAAAATCTGGTGAACACTTTTATTGTTTAGCATGTAATACTAGAAAACGTGATTTTTGTAAATATTACCAATAGACTGGCTCATACACTACTTTGAACTTAAATTATAAGGGGGACAAAATTGTGACAGAGTGGTTAACGAAGTGACGAAGTGGTAAATAATGATTACCTGTCGAACAAAGTTAACCTTATAACAGTTTTAAAGTTAAGAAAACAATAACAAATTATAATATTTCCTTAAAATGCTACTATAAGTCTTATTTATTGGTATTCATTCTTTGGTAGATATTAATTTAGTATTATAATATCTTTTCGATTACTCTACTTTTCAAATACTTATATTGGTTGATCGAATTCGTAAAACACGCGTCTTCCTCTTTTAACTACCTTAGGAGATGGAATAATTTTTTAACTAATTTTCAAACATCACATCTGACACATCAGATTCTACCAATTTAAATAATTTCCCAGTATCATCAACAGTTTTATAAAACATCACCCGAACATCTCCATCTTTATCCACTTGACTTTTTGCTACTCCTAAATAAGTTGTACTCGACTTTTCTTTCACTTACATCTTTTACCAAAAAATGTGTACCATCGTTTATTAATAATGGATGGATCTTATTCACTAGTAGATCATGTGATGCACCTTTGTTTTGTGCCCACAGATTTTTTTCAAATATAGGCTGGTCATCTCCTCTTCTGAAGTAGAAGTATACACAGTCATATCTTTAACTAACTTTTTACGAGCATGATATCTTTCTAAATCTTTACGTTTCACTTCTGCAACGATTTCAGGGTTAAGTTTTCTTTTTTCACGACACTGTCGCTGTCTTTTAGCCGCAGATAATGCCATTTTTTTATTTATCTGATCGTAACGCCTTAAATTAACAATATAGTCGACGATATGATAACCAACACCAGAAAACTAACAATCATCTGTTATGAAAATGAACTAAGGCTCTAAGTTCCATACAAAAACGACCACTCCGTTACGAGTTATACCACTCGGTCACATTTTTGTGACAGAGGTGCCTCGTGACAGAGGTGTAAAATAGTAATGTTTGAGATTCTCTGCTTTCGCCTAATTATGATTTACGCATAAAACTGGGCATGTATGAAATATTCATCAGGAATCAATAAAATAATATTAAAACACAGAAATTATAATATCATTTGGAAGTATAACTTACGTGACAGAGCGGTCGCTAAATAAACACACGCACCTCTTTTTTCTGTTTGCGAGCGACTGACCGGTATTGCTGGGGTGTACGGATGCATAGCGTGGGTCCGGGGTGGAGAGGGACTTACTCCACGACCATTGACCATGGTAAAAATTGCTAATGCTCATAATTTTGTGCCATAAAATGAGTGACAGAAGGTAGCAATAAAAATCAAATACGGCGGGAGACAGCTAATAAAATATTTTTTTATTTAATAATAGAAACATTAAAAATTATTTGTTCTGATTAAATTAACAACAATGGTTAAGTAGTTCAGTAAATATTTTTGGATAAAAACTTTCAATGTGATTTTTTTTTACGAGAGTAGTTTGTTTACATTAATGGTCACAGAGGGACATACTTTATTTGTATGTAAAACACCTCCGTCACGCTTTTTGTATACTATGTCACAATAATTTTGTAAAAAATATTAATAATTAAAATCTAGATTTGAGGATATTATAATTGTTGCATTGTCAAGTGTATTTTCGTAAAAATAAAATATAAGTAATTTAATATTTTGGAGTAGTAACATTTATTTTTGCGGAGAAGACAAGTCATTGTCGATAAAAAAGAAGAACGTCCCACTTACATACTGCGTACAATTACTAATTATGTTTGATAAAAATATGAAATGAAACCATTATATAAAAATGAAACTAGTGTTTATTATCAAGAAATATTATAATTTAAAGGCGCTAAAAGACGACTAGTGATCTGTTTCTTGATGTCTATTCTCAGGGGTGCTCGGCACCCACTATGTATTTCTCATGGGTGCTCGAGCTCCCGAGCACCCACGGAGTCCACTAAAGTCTTTAGAATATACTTTACCTTTAATGATACGACTACATAAGCAAAAATCTATAGGTACAGAAAAAATATCACGAAAAAAGAATTTAACGAATCGTAAACAATAAACAAGCTGGCCAGAAACAAGATGGACGCGGTCAATTTCCCTCCATATTTGACGTCACCGTTACTTTTTCGCGGACGACCGAGAGAAGTTCAAGGCTATTCGGCCAGTGCTGCAAGAACGACGTTATGTTCCTAATTTGAATTTGCGTAATATTTTTCTTTGACAATAGACAAATATTTTCAATCCATTGTTTTTTATTTGTTCACAAATGAAACGCTTTGAAACATCCTAGCAATTTCAAGTAAACAACTTACTTTATACTTTAAGGGTCGTTGACACTTCTAAAGACAAGTTATGATGTTTATTTGACGTTTTGCATAACAAGTAGGTAGGTATATATTTATATTACATACCTACTTACCTATTATGTATTTGCTAACGTTTCAGAATTATTTTAACCTAAGTATCATAACATTCATAACTAAGTCTTCACTGTAACCTCGCGATTTTTTTCAATTGAATTTTAATGTCTCTAAAAGTACTAGTCAGTGGCGGATCAACGTATAAGCATTATAAGCACGTGCTTGGGGCCCCTGGTTTCCAGGGGCCTCTATCCAGGATATATAAATAATAAATAAATAAATAAATATTATCAGACAAGGCCAAATCCTCCTTCTGTCAGGTACGGACGAGAGAGGGTCGTGCTCCTGTAGTGGAGACTAAAATGACCTGATGATGATGTTCTAACCCCAAAGTAAGCGAAGCTTGTGTTATGGGTACTAGACAACTGATAAACATACGTAAATACATTTTTAGGGTTCCCTACCTCAAAAGGAAAAACGGAACCCTTATAAGATCACTTTGTTGTCCGTCTGTCTGTCTGTCTGTCTGTCTGTCAAGAATTTCTATGTCGAGAATGCGTGGAGGTATCAAGCTGAAATTTAAACTGTATACTCAGGTCTATGGTCCCATGAAGTTGTAAAAAAATCAAACTGCTAAGTTTGATTTTTTTACAACTTCATGTAAAAAAATCAAACTTAGCACGTAGAAAAAACTTAAGGCCATTTATTCAGCAAAAAACGCATATTTCGACACATTCTCAAGGGAATCAAAACCTATAGGGTACTTCCCGTTGACCTAGAACTATGAAATTTGGCAAGTAACATCGTTATAGACTACAAGTACAGGAATAAATCTCAAAACTATACATTTGTAAATAGATCTTAAAAAATAGGGGGTCTATATTTTTTATAGGGTGTCGAAATTTCAAATTGAAACTACTAGTTCAAATGGGGTATCATATGAAAGGGCTTCATGTACACATTGCAAAATATATTTTATTTATTTTTTTCGACGCATTATTTCTTATTTATAATGAAAAATATCAAATTTAATAATGATACTACGTACGGAACCCTCGGTGGGCGAGTCCGACTCGCACTTGTCCGGTTTTTTTTTTGTAAATACATACTTATGATACATAGAAAACACCCAGACCAAGACAAACAGACATGTTCATGCACACAAATGTTTGTCCTGTGTGGGAATCGAACCCACGAGCGTTGGTGTCGAAGCCGCGTCATTGACCGCTACGCCACCGAGCTCGTCTTATATATACCAAACTATAGTAAATTTAATTAAAAACAATTGAGCTATGAACAAATGAGAAATGAGACGGACAAAAAACAAACAAACACACTTTCGCATTTATAATATTAGTAAGGATCTTCTAAATTCAAGCTACAGAGGGCCCACATGAGCTCTATGCTTAGGGCCTCAGAAAGTCTTAGTCCGCCACTGGTACTAGTCCAATTCCAGTGATCGGTAAATATGTCACTTATATTACGTACTTACACATTAAATTTCAACAAAATCGGTCCAGCGGTTTCGGAGTAAATAGCACAATAGTTTTTGATTCGTTTCAATGCCAATATCTCTTTAACCGATTCAATTGTCCAAGGAATTTAAAATTTGTATTAATTAACGTTACCTACATTCTTGTCTTGGTCTGGGTGTCTTCTATGTATTATAAGTAAGTATGTATAATTACAAAAAAAATGTATTTAAGTACATTTATCAGTTGTCTAGTATCCATAACACAAGCTTTGCGCTTAATTTGGGACTAGATAGCGCTGTCTAAATTGTCCAGAAAAAAAAAGGTAGAAAAACAACATAGTTCATAATAGGTAATGTTATTCGCTAAGGCGAATAGCCTTGTGCCAGTGCTAGGTGCAGTGAGGTCGACGGGGAGTCTGATATGGCGAATAAGGTTACTCGTGAAGTAACCATAATAGGGTGACCTCAATTTATAAAGATGCCCCGGCCCTACCAATACCTTGATATGATAGCTATGAGACTGACGTAACCACAGTATAAGCACAGTATAAGTAATAGTACTACGTACAGTACCGCCACTCCCTGCCGCTCTCTCGTGTCGACCTCACCTCCCCTCTGAGACAAATCTGGAACAGTTTGTATGGCGCCGCACGCAAACACGCTCATTCGCGCTCTGCACAGACGCCATTGTTTATGTAGAAGTAAACGACGCGACATTTGTATGGAGTGTCCGGTGTGTGGTATAAGCACACCCCAGCCACTCCATCCAAAAAACGTCAACACAAAGAGACCGCGTCTCTTTGTGTTGTCGTTTTGTGTCGTCTGTGTGTACTTCCACCTCACAGAATACCGCAGCCAAATAACAAGTATTTTTTTATATTATATATTAAACAAATATTTAAAAAAAATTGAAACCGACTTCAGTTGGCGAGCGCAGCTTATTGGTGGAATACCCCGGCAGACGCTGCTGCACGTCTTCCGGTAGAAAAGTTATCGCGTGACACAAGATTCCTTAGTCGCCTTGTACGACATCCAGCGCAGAGCAATGGAGTGGCACAATTTTATTCTGTCGGCTACCATAGGGCAAATTTAAGGGTTTCCCTCGATTTTTCTGGGATCCCATCATCAGACCATGACTTGGTGAATATGGAACCACCTCGCAATTACCCTTTCAAATAGAAAAAGAATTATGAAAATCGGTTCACAATTCGCAAAGATATCGAATAACATACATACAAAAAAAATATTCAGTCGAATTGAGAACCTCCTCCTTTTTTGAAGTCGGTTAAAAATAAATAAATGTGACAATAGTAATACATAGCTATGTAAATACACTTATGCATGATCGTGTTAATTCCCTTTATTATTCTCATAATATAAAGTACAACCCATTGTTACAAAATACTAATATAACTGTTACTACGTGGTATTTGTTGCTATGCCAAGTAAAATTCCAGAATTTAGCAACCTTGTGGACGAAATTAATAAAACGTACTACACAGGCGTGTTTTCAGAGATTCTAGGAAAACACGAGGCCGGCGCTGTTTGTGATAAGTGGCTTCCTTTGTCGGAAATATTGCCATGAAAAATAATAAAGTACAGAATTTTCCGCATTACAAATAGAGATGTGTCAACTAACATGCTAACTCGAGTTCTGCTAGGTTCGAGTTAACTAAACTGACCATTTATTTTTGAACTCAAAACGGGACATATTTTTTTATACCCCAGTCAGCAGGTTAACAATGACAACAACTTCTTAATTTTCTTTATTTATAAAAAGTGTAACTCAATGCAATAAGTATTTCTTTTTAATCACGGGTCAAGCCCGGTCATTTGATAGGCGTGCGCGGGGATATGGATCCAACGCGTAGAGGCCCCTTTGAGAAGTTTTATGTAATGTTGTACGCCCGCCGTGACCCGCTCCAGGATATGTCATGGAATGACATACCCATGAGCAGGTCTCGGCAGGCGTTGAGACTATTGTGAAGTGTGATGGAAAATAAATGGGCTATGGAGATGAGATCTGGGTGAACTTAATACCGGGCTATTACAGAAGAGGGACGGACACCTGCCATAACTGCTTTCAATAAGTATTTACTATTATTATATTCATATTATGTAATTCTAATTGTTTTTATTGTAACAAGTTGTGAAAATTTTAAATCAATCACCAGTTCACCAGCTTTATTAAAGCAAAGTTCCTCTGACAGTAATTATTATATTACATGAAACAAATTTTCACGAGCTTCATAATTTAAAGTTTTCGCGCGGTTTCGGAAAACGGGATTATTTTGCGTCGCGGTGCTTTATTTGGGGACAACGAGACAGGTGACCGAGAAAAGAGACAGTCCCGTTCAAAACAGGACGTATGGTCACTTTAGAGTTAACTCCAGTTGAATAGATTAGCTGTAATTTTAATATCTAGATTATCAATAATATTAGGGTTTGATTTAATAATATTTATTTTATATCAAGATTTTTGGGGTGTAAGTGGTTCAACAACATCTTATAACCAAAGCCAACGTCACCTGCACGCGGTGCACCCTGCTGACTGACAAACGAAGCTCTGGCGAAAAGAGAGGTAGGGAGCGTAATTGTAAGCTACCCGACTGGAGAATAATAATAAATAAATAAATAATAATAAATAAATATTTCTGGACAATTTACACAGCGCCATCTAGTCCCAAATTAAGCGCAAAGCTTGTGCTATGGGTACTAGATAACTGATATTATACTTAAATATTTTTTTTTTGTAAATACATACATATAATACATAGAAAATACCCAGACCAAGACAAACAGACATGTTCATGCACACAAATATTTGTCTTGTGCGGGAATCGAACCCGCGACCTCGGAGTCAAAGTGGCCATTGCTAACCATTCGACCACCGAGCTCGTCATCGCCATTCGAAAACCGTTTCTTTTTTTAGAAAATTCCTGAATATCAGCCCCAGTATGCGAATGTAACTCTCAAAATAAACTTGAGATTAATTATGAAGATGCGCGCGCCTTGGGTTTCACGTAAATCTTTCAAAATTCACTTGTCTGGCATTATTCACATTAATCTGGGTGTAAAGTGGCGCATCCAAAATATACCACATTCTTGACAAACATTTTTTTTAAAGGGGATCAAGGCGGGAATTCTCAATACTACCATAGTATAAGTAATAGTACTTAGTACAGTATAGCCACACCCTTCCGCTCTTTCGTGTCGACCTCACCTCCCCTCTGAGACAAATCTGGAACAGTTTGTATGGCGCCGCACGCACACATGTCCATTGACGCTCTGCCCAGACGACATTGTTTATGTAGTGGTAAACGACGCGACATTTGTATGGAGTGGCCAGGGTGTGATATTACCCAATGGTTAAAGATGAAGCATTTCTTCTTCGCCAATGACCAATTCCGAAATGCTAATAGAAAAGAAAATATGAGTAAGAATATGATTTGTTTTGTTCTATATTCACTAAAGTGAGCCAATTGTGTTTTGGGGTGTAGGTATTTAATGTAACGATATTGGCAATTAAAAGAGTCGGTCTTGAGTTTCTTGCCAGTTCTTCTCAAGAAGCCTCGTCGCCGGAACTGGCACCATTGAGATATAAGTACTACGTAGTACTTATATCTCAATGACTGGCACACAATAAATTCACTTTCACATTCAAGATAGTGTGATGAATGTGAATATTGAAAAGGAAAAAAAAAGGGAGCGTAATAGGCTATTTAACAATGTTCAAAAATTGTATATATTATTTAACAATATCGTAAAATATATAAAACTATAAAGATCTGCAAACTTTCATTATAATATCTTCCGTCTGACTTATTTTAGGGTCGATCAAAGTATGGCGGGAAAGTCCATTTTAAAAGTATGAAATTATTTAAAAAATGTTTCCATTGGAGAAGTAATAAAAAGTACTATAACTTTTGTTATGATACTAATTACATAAACGTAATACATATCGACGGCGAAGTGCCAATACCTCCTATCTATCATTTTTCGAGAAATTGACTTTCTTTATGCCATTCACTTTAAAATCAATTTCTATTTTATATTTCAAATATATTTATATATTTCATTGAAACTTTAGCTTTCCATATTTGTATATTCACCATACAATGAATTAATTATTTTTAAAGTTTTCAGAAAACTAAACGTTATTTTTACTTTCTGTGAAATTTTGTCTGTGTTAGTTAGAAGATATTGGCACTTCGCCGTCGATATATAACGTAGCTGTCGTACAAATTTCTGATTTGATGCATACAAAATACAAACTTGTGACGTCGTAATTCAGTAGCCTTTTGTATGGAGCGTTTTTGAGAAAGTCCAAAATTGTGATTTTCAAATTAACATATCTCGAAAGATTTTTGTGCTATCGAAGTAATTCTTTCAATTATGATTATATTATTGAGACGTCCCTACATATCAAACCGAAAAAAATGGTGGTCAAATAGCCTATTGTAAGCTACCCGACTGGGCAATATACCTCCAACTCACAGAATATCGCAGCCAAATAATAATTCCCTTGAGGGTTGTTGTGTTCCTGCGAGTGAGTGAGGTCACCAGAAAGGAAGGAGCTGATCTCTATGGGCGGTGGTGATTGCTTTCCATCAGGTGACTCACATGCTCGTTTGCCCCCTAAACTCACGACTCACACTCGTATTTTAAGAACCCTTATTATGCAACAGTTTCATAAACTACTATTATGTTAATACCAAGAATTCCTATCATAATATTGTACCTAAGTTTTCGCCAAATAAAATATGATATCTTTTTAACCACTCATTGAATGGTTGACTGTAAGAGATCCCTTGTGGGATAAGTCCGCCATTGTATATGTACACTCTTTTATCATCATGTTTATGTAATTTCTTTTCTACAATAAAGACTTTACAACACCAACAACAAGAATTGTATTGTTAACGGAGAGTAAGTTTTCGCACCTATTTATGTATAAAACTTTTGTGATAATTAATTACGTAACAATGTAAAAACAACGACAAAACATAATATGAAATGTACTGACATATAAAATAGGCGGCAAAACAAGTAACTACGTTTTTTTTTTAAATTTAGATTTTGACGTCTTTAAAATTGATTCCATAGAGTGACAATTCAAAAAAACGAATGTTAACAAAATCGAGGGATACAGTTTGGTGTTGCAGCTACATATCTATCATCTCCATCCGAAATTCAATCACACCACTGGATAGATGAAGGATCAAAGAACTTATTACGTTCATTGATATATATATTATTACGTAAGGACTATGGAATATCGCGTACGGGGGAGGGGAAAGCGCTGCCATTTTGAGATATAATTATAGAATTTTAGTGCATATAACGTATTCACGTAGGTACAAACACACGGCCGTGTCCATGACACAGCCACACGCATTTTTTTTTAAATTTAGATTAATCTTTTGTATTATATTCCTAATAGTCCAGAACCAAGACAACAGCATGACCCTGTCGCACTATAGGATCCTATAAAAAGCGAGTATCAGGATAATCTGGTCACGCGAATTAACCACGAGAACATGTTCATAAAAAAATTAGCTGTTATACAAAACAATGTGAGTAATATTTGAATGAAAATAATTAATTATACAGTTTTTTAACCTCAACACCTACTCGGCGAGTCGGATCGATTCTCCTACCTGGTTGTCGCGGGATCAACGACCGGGCAAAGGTTTTCTTAACTTTTCCACATAATCAAAACTATTTGATGAAATCATTGAAATTAGGTATAAAAATATCTATTTTTTTTTATCCAACAGCTTTACGGCTCTGGAATCAATGTTCTTTTGTATTATTTACTTTGTATTATTGGATGAATTTTAATGTATTATGTTTAAGTAGTATTAAGTTCTATTTATAATTCTGTATACATTCGAACACAATATTTTTTGTTAACGAATAAATAAATACAAATACAAATTATTTATTTATCTTATTCCCGGCTTTAGGGACATGCCGAAAAATATCGTCAGGAATAGCTCACCCAGTTCGCGCCAAAAAGTCAAAAGAATAGAATTATAATATATCTATCAAATATATTTCTGGACGCGGTCTGGATGGAAAATATCTCCCGCGCAGGTTTGTTTCATTTTCAACGCCCGTACTGCTGAAGTAACTATAATTATTCTAAAAAAACCGAGAGAACTAAGTTTTATGATATGAAAAAAAAATGGGACCAAACTTCCAGATTAGCCACATTTTATTTTTTCTGATAATCATATCTTTCAAATAAATAAGTTTTTTTCAAATCGGTTTATAAATGACGGAGTAACGAAGTAACAAACATTAAAAAAATACAACCGAATTGAGAACATTCTCCTTTTTTGTAGTCGGTTAAAAAAAAGGGAAAAATTCACTTCGCCTAGATTTGAACCTACTGAAACTTAAATTTTTGCATTTATATTTACTAATTGTGAATGCACCGCTATAACAAAACTTTTGGTAGCTTCAGTTGGAAAGAGCCCTCTACCGGTAATGGTCATAGATTCAAATCACACCAAACAAAAAATAACATCCACCTTCTAGGTGGATGTTATTTTTTTCTGTTTATAAAATATTTATAATATTCTAACAAGTGAACCGAAATAAGTATTTAAATAACAATAATCTAACTCCCATGAGATGAGACACTTTGTGTATGGAAACAATGTTTTTTGAGTTGTGTTTTTGTATATTTATCAGGAAACCCGGCTTTAGTTACGTTAATATACACTTTGTAAGCAGTTGATCTTTGCTGATTTAACAAATAAGTAGGTGTACATAACATTGTTTACTTGGTGATGTAAGCGCTACTCAGAAATCGAGGTGCTTGACCTGTCATCGATTATTTGATACGCTGATTCATAAATTTCGACATATCTTTAATATTACCTATATAATAGGTAATAATTAATTAAAATTCGTGGAACTATTATTATCTTAATCCGTGCTATTAATATATTGTTTAGCCAGATTCCAGGAGCTATAAAATTAAAAGTAATAGAATAGTTATCTGTGTTCGATTTATTCTTTGTTGGCGGAAACACGGTTGTCGTTCTTGATTATTTTCTTTTTATTTTATCGATTTGATTCACATGTAGTACATGTATAATAGTGAACCTACGAATAATAGAATAAATAAAACAAGTGCTATCGGATTGGCCTAAAACTGTCCTTTCGTTTATCTCTAAAGTTAGCCATTTTTCGCAGAAATTTTATCATGATATTGAAGCATAGATTTAATTACAAAATAAATAAAAAATGTCGCCGTCAACCCTTATTCATCCCACTACTGGGATATGGGTCTCTCCTCAATTGAAGAGATATAGAGCACACTCTACCACGCTGCTCAACGGAGCTCGAGATAAATCAACCCATCCATGGACAGGCTACTGTCGACGTTGCTTAACTTGTGTGTTCGATTAGACTGAGACACGCAATGACACCACCAAGCTCCTCTAATGCTAATAATAATAATAAAAAATGTAGTTGCAGTTGCAACAATGAAAAAAAAAAAACAGTTGCAACAATGAAAATAAAAAAAAACAAAGTCGTACCATAAACAATTTTATTACCGTATCGATGAAGATATTTGACCTCCTGACCTGACGAGACGTTGAGGACAAACGAGGTTATTACCTACTCAAATATTTCTCGAATCACACGACATTCACCTAATTTCGTCTTTCTTACTATTACTAGGTTGTGGCCTCGACTTCGTTTGCATGTACCCCGGTATCCTATTAGATTTTTGAAGTGAAAACTTCTTTAGCGGCGTTGTGCAGTTTTTGGAATGGGTAAAAATGTTAAACTCGCGTCAGGAGGTCAGGACGCGTGGCCTGATCGAAAATTCCTAAGACGGAAGGAGAGTAGACAGCCGGCGCGGCGTAGGAGAGGAAGTAATATCCCCCACTCTTTCTACCGCGCGGCGAAAATGTATGCCCGCTTCTACTGTTTATTGTAATGTTATATAAATTGTCATGTTTGTGTACGATAGCGCAATAAATGAATATTGTATTTTACCACATAAATGATGGTACTTTTAAACTGATAAATAAAGCAATTCGTGCGAAATTATTCCTTAACCTTTCCAAAATATTCAAAAATGTACAACGTTAATGTTTAAGTTTTCACTTCTGCCGGCACTCCCGGCGTGAAACCCGTTTTTTTTTTATATAAGAGGGTGGCAAACGAGCATGTAAGTCACCTAATTTGTAAATTGAATAGCTGTTAAAATAATATATTGCTATTGTTGAGAGAATGGCTCGGTGCGTATAAAACCTGCTGGCTTGTGCGTATAAAAACCTGCGTGCTTTTTAGCACATTGTAATATAAGAATATAATGTAATTATGTTATATATTGTGATTATATAAACAAAAAAAAAGGAAATCAATCACCCTCGCCCATAGTGATCATAAACAAAAAGGGATCGCCTACCCTTTACCAGCCTATACTGCTTCCTTTATTTCTAGTGACCTCCTGAATAAGGATTGACGATAAAGACCTGACAGACACCATGGTAGACTGTTTAAAAATCCGTCTACTACACATTTATTGTTTTATTTAGGTATTCTACCTATAATAATCTCTTATGCGACCGAAGTCGGTATTAGAAGCTAGTATTCCTCGCATTTCCATTAACCTTTCCGGACTCACTCTCCCGACAAATCGTAAACATTCGCGCCAAAACTAAACTTACACAAAGATTCTTTGAAAATAGAACGTCCTTGTCAAGATCGTTCGGTTGAGGTCGATGGTCTCCGGGCGTTTGATGTAATAGATAAAAATATTTTTTTAATTTTTCGTCGCAGTATACTGGTTGTTTGTCCAGTCTAGACTGAAAGTTATCTATGCTTAGGTGTTAGATGTGGCTAAGAACACATCCCACTTGACGACACTGACGTTTCCAGTTAATATTATATAAAATTATTAATTTGTTACAAACAACTTTTGAATATTAAATGGTTGGCTGGAAGAAATCCCATGAGGGATAAGTCCGCCATTGTATATGTACCTATCCTATTTTTATAACATGTTGTATTTCTTTGTACAATAAAGAATTTACAACAACAACATGCAACAAGGCAGTTATTAATTGAATAGCAACTAAAGGAGTAGAGGTAGCAACTAGAGGGAGAATTGTTGACCGCGGAATTTTCCTTGCTTTCAGGCTAGATAGGTTTCTTTTGACGTGACAACGTCTTATAAATTGGTTAGCCGGGTGACACTTCAAGAAACTGGCTCACGTTATGCGCTTACAATGAGAGCGAGTGAAAGGCACGCGTCCCTTCTAAGAGCGAGAGAGACAGACATAAAAAGTGAAAGGCATGCGTCCCTTCCACTCGAAAACATTTTACCACTCAAAGTCGTTGTCACGTAAAACTTTCGCCCGTATACCGACTTTACAGGCAACCAATTTTTTTTATACCACTAAGGTCAAGCTCTAAAGGACTAGTATCCAATGCCATAAAACTATTATTAACCATAAAAGGGATACTTGATATCTGAAGCCAGCCCCCCTACCGCATTATCTAAATGGAATCATGGTACTTTGATATTTAATCGTCAATCCTCAGTCATCCCACTGGTGGGATACGGCTCTCCCTTCCCCAATCGAAGGGGTTTAGACAATACTCCACCACGCTGCTCAACTGCGGGTTGGAGGAGGCGAGTGTTTTCAAGCCTTCAGTTATATTATCATAAAAACTGAAATTCTTCATAAAAAAAAATTTATGTGAAGAATTTCAGTTTCGATTAAAATAAATTAAATTAAATTAAATTGGACTTTATTAAATTGAAATTTCAATATATTAAAGTCCAATAGCTGAGTTGGAATTTGATCTTTGAAAATACGTTACACATATCCCGTACAATATGGAAATTAAATTTTAAACAAACCTTAAAGCTATTACGTTTCCGTTTCCTTATTCAGGGATGAGTGCAACTGTTTGTTTGTTTTGCTTTATGGACTCATAAACTTGTTTAGAATATTAAATAAACACTTCCTTGTCTGCCGAGCATGCATGACTATGACTCAAATGGATCTATACATACTAAATATCTTACTATACATAATATCTTAGCCAAAAGACTTGTTTCCAGAGCATTAAAATTATAATAATATTATCTCTGGATATAAAGGCCGTATTACATTATAATTGTCATTTATTTTTTGCACTTTTTTCTTAATTTTTTAATAAATATTAAAATAATTTGGACCGGCAGCTGAGCGAGACTTATTTGTTAGTCAGGGCTCTAGATAGGAGACCCTATTCACTAAACGAGCTGTATCCAGACCTACCCCTCTCACCTGGGATCTCGAGCTTGACCCTGCTGATGTGCAAAAGCCTGAAACAGCTATTCTACGCTATATAGACCGTTCACAGTTTTAAGGAACATAATCTCAATAAGGATCTCTATGGCAACGTTGTGCGTGTCTGTCTAATAAAACACGCAAGTTAAGCAACGTCAACCGTAGCCTGTCCATGGATGGGTTTATTTATCTTGAGCTCCTCCGTGCTTCGGAGCGCACGTTAAGCCGTCGGTCCCGGCTGTTGTGATTATAGATGAAAGTCGTTAAGCCACGTCAGTGGCCGTTAGGCGGCTTTAAAATGCTGACTTCAGCCAACCCGCAGTAGAGCAGCGTGGTGGAGTACGCTCTAAACCCCTTCGATTGAGGGGAGCCCCGTACCCCAGCAGTGGCATGAATAAGGGTTGACGACGATCAATATCAACAATATTGCACTTTTACTCGAGTTTTTTTGTTCAGGCAGTAGACCTATTGCCTGAACAAAATAATTGAAGACTGTCGGAATAATCTATAGGTCATAATAACCAAGTTGCAAGCCAAGTCCAAGTACTTCGAAATAATTCGACCTTCATGATTCTTAGCAATTTAATAGAAAACAAACAATACATCTCTTTAATCTTCGTTAAACGTCGTCAAACGCTTCACCACCCGAACGCAGCTCAGGTCAAGGCCTGAATGCCTGAGTTTTATTGTCAACGCGCTGCATCAAAAGCATCAACTAAACGACCGTATAAAAAACCTTGGCAAAGACAGTGCAATTTATTAATGCCTTTTCTCTGAATTGTTAGGTCATTTACACTGGAGGTGGGCTGCTCAAAGTCGTCGGGTCATCATAACTCATCCGTAACGTAACCATGATTACTGTTTTGAGCAGGACAGTCAGTAATAAAGTTATGGTAGGCGTCCGTCTCTATTTTGCATTAGCCCTGTATTTAGTCCACCAGATCATCCTCATAGCCCATATATTTTTTAACAGACGTAAGCAACAGTTCCAATGCCTGCCGAGACCTGCTCATGGGTACATTGTTCCATTGATATATCCTGGAGCGGGTCACGGCGAGTGAACAACATTATGTTAAACTTCTCTAAGGGGCCTCTACGCGTTGGATCCATATCTCCGCGCACGCCTACTAAATGACCGGGTTTAAGCCCGTGAATGTAAGAGATATAATAATAATAAATATTCCTGGATAAAATTATACACTGTCAATCAAGTCCCAAAATAAGCTAAGCTCGTCACGTCAAAAAAATGTTACCCAATCTGTTAAGTGTGTATAAATTACTGGATAATTCCTTATAGCTAATGAATTTGGTGTCTGGTCCAAACCAGACATAAAAGCCAATGAATTTCACGTCTGGTCCAAACCAGACGTAAAAATTCGTGGCTTTGCAGAATTTCAAATCATCTGGCAACCCTACACTGTCCTTAATAAACTTAAAAATATCACGGTTTGAAGTAAACATCTCATTTGTGATAACAAATGCGATATATCGCTTGATATTAAGACGTTTCCTACTGCGTTCTCACGTATTTCTTTTTCTAAGTATGTACAGTCAATGGGTTTTAAGAGCAGCACCACCTACCGTTAAATACATAAAACTAGAACGATCTGCGATCTTGTATTTTAATATTTTACGTCCAACATCTTGACGAGCTCGGTGGTCGAATGGCTAGCAATGGCCACTTTGACTCCGAGGTCGCGGGTTCGATCCCCGCACAAGACAAACATTTCTGTGCATAAACACGTCTATTCGTCTTGGTCTGGGTGTTTTATATGTATTTATACGTATGTATTTATTAAAAAAATGTATTTAACTAAGTACATTTATCAGTTGTCTAGTACCCATACCCATAGTACAAGCTTTGCGCTTAATTTGGGACTAAATGGCGCTGTGTAAATTATCCAGAAATATTTATTTGTTACCTACTTACCAATACAGTAAATAATTTTTAAGTTATTAAAATAATTAACTGTTCTATTAAAAGTAATTAAAATGTTATGGGGTGTAAGAGCATCACTATTTTTGGACCATAGCCAACCTCAGCTGTACGTGGTGCACCCTGCCGACTGACTAGCGAGGCAATAACGAGAACTAAGAGGAAAGAGAGGTTAAACCAGGTTAATCGTAAGCTTGGCTGTGTGATTTCCGGCAGACTAGAATAGAATCACTCCGTATCTTCCCGTGGATGTCGTACAAGGCGACTAAGGGAAATACATTATCAAATATCGATCAGTCCTCCCCAACCCGTTTGGCCAGCGTGGGGAGTGTAGGCCAAATCGTTCTTCCGTCTAGGACGGACGAGAGAGGGTCGTGCTCCTGTAGTGGAGACTAAAATGGACCTGATGATGATGAATCGTAAACTGCCCGACTGGGGAAGTACTTCCACCTCATCCCCCTCCCATAAAAATACTGCAACACCTTTATAATAAACAGAAATATAAAATGAGTCATTTAGCCTGTTTTACATACGAAATAAAGACCTAATTATTTTCATCAACAAAGAATTCTCTATCTGGGTTAAAGAACGCGATATCATATTATATTTAGATTTTCTCGCTCGTGCCAGCACCGTTGCACTCTCACTGCATGTTGCAATGGTATCTATGCTGCAACAAACACATCATCAGGTCTTGAGGGACATGTTGAAGCAATAACTAAAAAAAAATGTTTGAGGCATCTGTTTTTGTTTGTTTAAAACGGGGGGCCACCACTCATTCCCACCACTCATTCCCACCACTGTGTCTCCTGTGTAGCCAGAATAGGCTATTTTCCAATGTTTAAAAATTATATAAATTATTTAACAATATCGTAAAATACACAAAACTATAAAGATCTGCAAACTTTCATTCTAATATCTTCAGTCAGACTTTTTTTAGCGTCGATCAAAGTTTGGCGGGAAAGTCCATTTTAAAAGTATGAAATTATTAAAAAATAATATTTCCATTGGAGATGCAACAAAAAATGCTATAACTTTTATTATGATACTAACCACATAAACGTAATGTTTAACATAGCTATCGTACAAATTTCTGATTTGATGCATACAAAATACAAAAGTGTGACGTCATAATTCGGTAGTCTTTTGTATGGAGCGTTTTGGGGCAGTCTAAAAATTGTGATTTTCAAATTAACATATTTCGAGAGATTTTTGTGCTATCGAAGTAATTCTTTCACCTATGGTTATATTATGTAGACGTCACTACATATTAAACCGAAAAAAATGTTAGTCAAATAGCCTATTAACGGGTTTCGTACTCGAGTGCGAATGATGGCCGTGTGGTTTCCGGCAGACTAGAATAGAATCACTCCGTTTCTTCCCGTGTATGTCGTACAAGGCGACTAAGGGAAATACATTATCAAATATCGATCAGGCCTCCTCAACCCATTTGGCCAGCGTGGGGTATAGGCCAAATCCTCCTTCCAGCTAGGACGGCCGAAAGAGGGTCGTGCTCCCGTAGTGGAAACTAAAATGGACCTGATGATGTACTTGAGTGCGAAAGTATCATCGATTTTTGTTACTTCGAAAACCTTTCAACGACATTTCTATACTGCGGCGACTTGTTAAATCGATGTCTTGATTATGCGATGTTTCGATACTTCGAAAAATTGTACAATTGTAATACATACTGCGAACGATTGTACTGCGAAAATATCATACTGCCTTGTCTATTCGACATCTTGTACAGTGCCACAAACATATCTGACCCGGTGGCCAAATTTAGAACTAAAGCCGCCATCTTGAAATGTTAGTATTGCCAGGTACAATTTATTTATTTACCACTTAAACACATTCCATTGAGGTATATTTTTTTAAATATTTAAATATCTTTTTCTATACATACAATAAAAAAATCAACGAATTGTTTCTGTGCAATATTATAATTCTAATCTATAATAATAAAAGGCTTTGTCCTCACTGACTGACTGACTGACTGACTGACTGACTCACTAATCAACGCACAGCCCAAACCGCTGGGTCTAGAGATTCCAAATTTGGCAAGTAGGTTTCTTATGACGTCTAGGGGTGCACTAAGAAAGGATTTTTCAAAATTCATCCCCTAAGGGGGTGAAACGGGGGTCCAAAGTTTGTATGGAGAAACAAGATTAGTTGGACTATTTTATCCGAAACTTTTCACGAGTACTTCTATAGATAAATGAGTAAACACGTGTTTCAGGATTTTTCAAAATTCAACCCCTAAAGGGGTAAAATGGAGTGAAAAAGTCTGAAAATCGTCATGGGTATTGTTTTTATGGTTTATCGGGTCGCTGATTACGAAAACAACAACTATTTTATTATCCAACATAGCCGACGTGACATAAAATTCCCTTCTCATCATCATCATCCCCCTATGGGGGTGCGATGGGGTTGAAATGTCATAATATCAATATGGGTGTTGATTCTATGGTTTTCTGGGACGTCAATTACGAAAATCGCATTGATTTTTCAATTTTTTTCCCATAAAAGGGTGAAACGGAGGTCCAAAGTTTGTGTAGGGAAACGAGATTAGTTTGACTATATATAAAAGAGTGAACACGTGTTACAGGATTTTTCGAAATTCAACCCAAAAAAAAGGAGTAAAATGGGGTCAAAAAGTCTGAAAATCATGAAGGATATTATTGTTTTCATATTTTATCGAGTCGCTGATTACGAAAATAACAACAATTTTAAAATTCAACGTGGCTAACGTGACCATCATCATGTAATTTTTTTAAACTTTGATTTAACCTTTTTAAGCTGATGGAATGAGACTTGTGTGTTGACTGAAGTGTTATCCTAATAGGTTTTTAAATTTGTATTTGGCGTCAATCAGTGCTTATACGATTGCGGGCGGCTGGCGCGGCGAGGACGGGACGGGTGTAGTAGTAGTTATCCGGAAAGTTCTTGCATCCGTATTTAGTACAATTATAGGTGCTACATGAGGGTGGTTGCGTTGCGTGTTAGACTTGACTTGGATAATCTAAAAAGCGCGAACTTCACGCGAGCCAAGCCGCAGGCAAAAGCTAGATAGTAAAAGGTTTTGTCCTCACTGACTTGACTGACTGACTCACTAATCAACGCACAGCCCAGACCCCTGAAGCTAGAAACCTGAAACTTTGGATATGTATTCCTTATACAATGTAAGCGCGCACTAAGACAGGATTTTCCGAAATTTCACTCCTAAGAGGTTAAAATAGGGGGTTGAAAAAAAACCCTCTTGGAAACCGATTCACCTATGATTTTGAAACTTGGTGGAATAGTTGTTTATAAAAAAGGGGATGTTTATGGGTAACTGATTAACTTGGCCCAGCGCCCAGCCAAGAAATGTCAAAAAATGTTATATTTATATTTGAATTAACTTATCACTAGATGGCGCTATACCTAGCATTTGTACAGCGCGCTATGGTTTCGTTATTAAGGAAAGGGTAGGTATATACGAGAGATTATTTCCGTTTGCGCTTTTAAAGCCATCGTGGCTAAAAGTAGTTAGGCAGGCAGTTTTTAATCAAACCATGGGGTTATCCATGACGGTTTATCGCTCACCTCATTCCAGTAGTTACCCCCGGAGGTAATCCATCGCGCGCGTAGGGCGTAAAAGAAACTGCGTCCCTCAAATGAAGCTACATCTGGTGTCGAAAACTAATTGAAAAACCTATTCTAAGTACCAACTTTATGGGATATACCTACTTAATATAAGAATTTCGGTATTTTTCAAACAATGAAGTCAAGATTCACTAAATTTATATTTGTGGAAGGTGTGATGATGCCCCATACCATTATAGCTTTGGAAGGTAATGGAGCTAGCCTGTTCCGCTCCATCTCCTACCACTTGCATGGAACGGAGGTGTATCATCAGGAGGTTCGTGCCGCCATTGTTCACGTATTAAACAACTGGAACGATGAGTTGTTGAGTGAGGACAGTAAAGGATGCGCTGTTGGGGAATCTCTCTTGATAACCCGCATTCCCATTATTCCATAAGACCACCCAGTTCAATTTAAGAGACTTCACTACAATTTCCCATAAAGGTGTTTCGCTATGACCATTAACAAAGCTCAGGGGCAGTCTCTAAAGGTCGCTGGGGTTGACTTGAGACAGGACTGCTTCTCTCATGATTAGTTGTATGTAGTTTACTCAGGAGTAAGTTCTCCTGGAAGCATTGCAATTTTGGCTCCTGATGCGAATGCCAAAAATATTGTTTACCGGGACGTCTTAACCTAAATGGTGTATGTTTGTGATAATGGTCATTACGAAACAAAAATACACGCAAATCAGGAGTGTTCCCGTAGCGAAGCACGGGTACTTTGCTAGTATTATATAATAGCTATGATCGCGACTTAACGTGGTGCATTTTTAAAATTAATCAACAAAAAATAGAAGGAAATTGATATTTAATTGAAACACCACACATCACAATTAATCAGTATATCAATGCTATTATTTTAACAGTGTATATATTTCTTTGATTTTAATGTTTCCTCTAATACGGGCGGCATTTCGTTAAATGGCAACACTTAAGTCGATCGTACCGCCCACCAGGCCGGGCCAGATAAGTTTGTCGCACTGTAACTGCGATGTTATGTACGTATGAATGAATGAATGATTGAATGAATGATAGAATGAATGAATGAAACATTTATTTGTCTCCAGCACCCACATAATATTTTTTTAATTACTTATTAAACTTAAAATTCAATATGGTGTTTAAAAAAAAAACACAAAAAGAATCATGTGTGCCGATGGGTTATGTTGTTTAGGAGTACGTAAAAAACTCGCACAGCATGCAGAACTGAATATTCCACATAAGTAATTAAATACATATATTACCGTCTGGTATTACGCGCGTCACTGACGAAGTATAACATTTTATGTTAAAGGGATATTATAACTGATAAATGTACTTAAATACATTTTTTTGTAAATACATACTTATAAATTATAATAAATAGAAAATATCTAGACCAAGATAAACAGACATGTGCACACAAATGTTTGTCTTGTGCGGGAATCGAACCCGCGACCTCGAAATCAAAGTGGCCATTGCTAACCATTCGACCACCGAGCTCGTCGGTAAAAACCTAACTTGAAGTTTTCTCTTATGTACAAAATATACAAAAGCCTTACTTTCGGGCCCCAAAAATTACGGGCCCTAAGCACGTGCCTAGGTTGCGTAGGCGTTAGTCCGCCCCTGCCACTCCATAATGGAGTGGTCGGGGTGTGATAGACTATCTTCAACCTAAGCTGAACTTTGATCCATCACTCACTGTGAGTTAATTTTATAAATAAAACATGTTTTGAACATCATCAACAAATGAGTTGAACGATGTTATGTAGGCATTAAGAGGAGCTAATCAGCCTAATTGATAACGCAAGTTAAGGCAAGTCAAATTCAATTATTTATCAGTAATAGGCTTTAGAACCATTTTTTCGATTTGTTATTTAAAAACATCACAATAATATAACTATAGGTGAAAGAATTACTTCAATAGCATAAAACTTATTTTGAAAAATGGAAAAATTCACCTGCCCCCCTAGGTGGGATTTGAACCCACGACCTCTCGATGACCGGTCGAGTGCTCTTCAAAATGAGCTACTAGGAAGGTTTGTGATGCTGACTAGAGATGGGCGGCGGGAAAAATTCGGGAAGGTTAAAATGGAAAGGAAAGGGAAGGAAGGAAAAAAATTAATAAATTCCCATTTATTCCGGTAAGTTTTAAAAACTCCCGGGATAAAATATGTAAGGTTAAATTTCCTTTATTATTATTAGTAAAATATCGTTTGGACATAAAATAAAACGATGTTTAGCGGTGGCGCAGGCAAACACGTTACAGGTAACAATTATTTATAGCGTGTTCTATCTATATATATAAAATTCAAAGTCCTGACTGATTGACTGACTGATATATCAACGCACAGCCCAAACCGCTGGGTCTAGAGATTCCATATTTAGCACATAGGTTCCTTATGACGTCTAGGGGTACACTAAGAAAGGATTTTTCAAAATTCATCCCCTAAGGGCGTGAAACGGGAGTCCAAAGTTTGTATGGGGGAAACGAGATTAGTTGGACTATTTTATCCGAAACTTTACACGAGTACTTCTATAGGTAAATGAGTAAACACGTGTTTCAGGATTTTTCAATATTCAACCCCTAAAGGGGTGAAATGGGGTGAAAAAGTCTGAAAATCGTGATGGGTATTGTTTTTATGGTTTATCGGGTCGCTGATTATGAAAATAACAAATATTTTCTAATCAAACGTAGTCTGCGTGACATAAAATCCCCCCTGTGGGGGTGCGATGTGGTTGAAATGTCATAATATCAATATGGGTGTTGATTCTATAGTTCTCTGGGACGTCAATTACGAACATGGCATCGATTTGAAAATATAACATAGTGGACAAGAAATTACTTAAAAGGATTTTTCTAATTTTACCCCAAAGAGGGTGAAACAGAGGTCCAAAGTTTGTATGGGGAAACGAGTTTAGTTCTGTTATTTTATCCTAAATTTCACACGAGTACTTCTATAGATAATTGACTAAACACGTGTTTCAGGATTTTTCTAAATTCAACCAGTAAAAGGGTAAAATGGGTCCCAAAAGTCTGAAAAACGTCATGGGTATTGTTTTTATGGCTTATCGGGACGCTCATTACGAAAACATCAACGATTTTAAAATTCAACGTGGCTAACGTGATCATCATCTCCTATTGGGGTGCGATGGGGTTGAAATGTCATAATATCAATATGGGTGTTGATTCTATAGTTTTCTGGGACGTCAATTACGAAAATGGCATCGATTTGAAAATATAACATAGTAGATATAAAATTAGTTAAAAGGACTTTTAAAATTTTACCCCTAGGAGGGTGAAACGGAGGTCTAAAAATTCTATGGAGAAACGAGATTAGTTGACTATTTTATCCTAAACTTTACACGACTACTTCTATAGATAATTGACTAGACGTGTTTCAGGATTTTTCAAAATTCCCAGTTTACCCTAAAAGGGTAAACTGGTTCCCAAAAGTATGAAAAACGTCATGGGTATTGTTTTTATGGCTTATCGGGTCGCTGATTACGAAAACAATAACGATTTTGAAATTCAATGTGGCTAACGTGATCATCATTCTCTATTGGGGTGTGATTTTTTTTTTTTTTTTTTATACCACTAAAGTGGCAAACAAGCATACGCCCCGCCTGATGGAAAGCAGTTACCGTAGCCTATGAACGCCTGTAACACCAGGGGCATCACACGCGCGTTGCCGACCCTATAAAAACCTCTTCACGCCCTTTTTGAAGAACCCCATGCTGTAGTCTCCTGAGAAAACCTCGACAGGCAGTTCATTCCACAGCTTAACCGTACGTGGGAGAAAACTTCTCTGGAACCGCACGGTACGCGACCACTTAGGCTCCAATGTGTGAGGATGAATTCCCTGTCGATGGCGAGCGGTGCGACTGTAAAAGGAGGCCATGGGCATCATGTCAAACAACTCCTCTGAACACACCCCATTGTACAAACGGTAGAACACACAAAGGGACGCAAAATCCCTCCGCAGACTTAAAGGTTCCAAACCGTCTGTCAGTTTGGGATCGTCAACAATCCTCACAGCACGCCTCTGAATCGAGTCACAAGGTGCAAGCTGGTATCTAGGCGCTCCCGCCCACAGATGGCAACAGTACTCCATATGCGGCCGTACTTGAGCTTTGTAAAGCAGAAGCCTTTGCCGCGGATTGAAGTACTGCTTGGCCCTGTTGAGCACACCTAGTTTCTTCGACGCCAGCTTGACCTTCCCCTCCAGGTGACAACGAAACTGGACGTCGCTGGAGATTTCAACTCCTAGAATCCCAATACCTTTGGCGACAGTAAGGGGTGTATTCTGGAAGTGAGGAGCCACAGCAAAAGGGGTTTTCTTAGCGGTGAACGCGCAGACTTGTGTCTTAGAGGGGTTGAATCGCACTAAGTTCTGTTGCCCCCAATCGGACACTTTACTTAGTGTGCTCTCGATTTCCGACACAAGTCGTTCACGGCTCTCCTCCACCAGAGAGCGGGGAATATTAGCGCGGCCCGTATAAAATGTGTCCCCGGTGCTGTCATCCGCATAGCAATTAATGCTGTCAATAGATAACATATCATTGATATGCAGCAAAAACAGCGTCGGGGACAATACAGAGCCTTGCGGGACGCCAGCATTAATGTCCATGCTATCGGAGCAACTGCCATCAACAACGGCTCTAATGCTTCTGCTGGACAAGAAGCTAGCGACCCATTCGCATAAACCCTCTGGTAGACCGTATGCAGGCAACTTCGAAAGAAGACTACGGTGCCAGACCCGATTGAACGCCTTCGCCATATCCAGACTGACAGCCAATGCCTCACCTTGACTCTCCACGGCTGAAGCCCAGCGATGTGTAAGATACACTAGAAGATCACCAGTCGAGCGACCATGACGGAAGCCGTATTGATGGTCGCTGATTAAATCGTGCTCTTCTAGGTATTTCAGGAGCCGGATGTTAATGACGCGCTCCATTACCTTGGAGAGAAGGGAGGTAACAGCGATAGGCCTGTAATTCGATGGGTCTGATCTGTCACCCTTTTTGGGCACAGGGTGCACGTTCGCAGTTTTCCACGATGATGGAACTTGCCTGGTTGAATAAGAGAGCGCGAAAAGGCGCGTAAGTACAGTACACAACTCAGGAGCACACAGCTTTAGCACCACTGCCGGAATGCCATCTGGCCCACTCGACTTACGAGGGGAGGTCAATAAGTTCGCGGAATGAGAGAGAAGGAGGTTGAAATTAAACACCAAATTATTTTTCCTTTTCAATATATTCTCCTTTAACCCTAATACATTTTTCGGATCTCTCAAATAGCTTGTTTATACCATCGAAAAAAAATGATTTGTCTTTGGTGTCAAAATAGGCCGAAATTGCCGACTTGACTTCATCATCGTCGTCAAATTTCTTTCCACGCAGCTCTTTCTTCATTTTTGGAAATAAATAATAGTCACTGGGGGCCAAGTCTGGACTGTATGGTGGGTGGTTTAATTGTTCAAAGCCGCATCGGTGAATGGCAGCCGTCGCAACATGGCACGTGTGGACGGGTGCATTGTCGTGCAAAAGGAGCACACCTTTTGACAGTTTTCCTCTTCTTTTTTTCTTAATGGCTTCTTTCAATCTTTCCAGTAAAGAAGCGTAGTACTGTCCCGTTATAGTCGCACCACGTTCTTTATAATCGATCAGTAAAATACCTTCTGTATCCCAAAAGATAGTCGCCATGATCTTTCCGGCCGATTGTGACACTTTGAACTTCTTTGGAGGAGGTGTGCCTTTTTTATGCCACTGCATCGACTCTTGCTTCGACTCAGGTTCATAGTGGTGAACCCAGGTTTCATCTCCAGTAACAATCCGGGCCATAACTTCTTCCTTTCTCTCTCCACAGAGCTCCAGAAACTGGTGAGAGCACTCGACACGCTCGCGTTTTTGAAGTGGCGTGAGCATTCTCGGAACCCATCTTGCACTGACTTTAGTCATCCCAAGATGATGATGTAGGATATTTAAAATACTTGATTCGGATACTCCAACCATTGCTGCAAGTTGCTTCTTCTTCAGTCGGGCATCTTCCAATACAAGTTTTTCTACTTTTTCGACGATTTCCGGTGTGGTGGCCTCAATTGGCCGTCCGGAGCGGGGGTCGTCTTCAATGGACTCCCTTCCTTGTTTGAAAAGACCATGCCACTTGTAAACCATGGTTTTACCAGGGGCAGAGTCCGCGTAAACCGCTAACAGCTCTTGAAAAATCGTCTGAGCGGATTTTCCTTGCTTGGTAAGAAACTTAATAACGGCACGGTGTTCAATTTTCTCCATACTGGCTGACTTCTTCCCGATTTAGTTGTTTGCAGGTCGATAACTCAAAAGTTAATGACACGATTAGGTTCAAACTTGGTATATATACTCTTAATGAGGTGCTTAACTAGTGCCTACCTGGACGGGTAAATTTATCCCCATCAACCCCTCCATTCCGCGAACTTATTGGCCTCCCCTCGTATGAACGTCGAGGGATAATAATGCCCGCCGAACATCTCGTTGAGAAAATGAGATTTCCGGCATGAAATCACCACACCGCGGGATGGAGGGCGGTGCGGCACCCCCGTCGTTCAAAGTCGACTTTGAGGCAAAGAGATTCCCCAACAGATCGGCTTTCTCTTTAGCACTGTGGGCCAGACTACCATCCGGTTTTCGAAGTGGTGGAAAGGACGACTGACAAAAATTTCCCTCGGCAGCCTTAGCGAGCGACCAAAACGCACGGCTCCCAGATGGGTGCTTAGCTAGGCGCTCACCAATCCTGCCGATGAACTCGAATTTTGCCCTGGCAATTACTCTCTTACAGAACCTCGAGGCAACATTAAACTCGCGTTTCAAGTCAGAAACATTATGAGCTCCGTTAATACGTGCCGTGGTCCAAGCCTCGTAAGCAGCTTGTTTGCGGAGTTTAGCTTCCCTACAAGACCGATTAAACCACGGCCGCTTCTTAGCACCTGAAGTAGCTACCCGCCGGTTTCATCATTCATCATCATCATTATCAGCCTGTATCTACCCACTGTTGGATATAGGCCTTTCCCAATGCTTTCCACCATATGCGATCCTCCGCTTTCCGCATCCAACCGCTACCAGCCACTTTTTTGAGATCGTCGGTCCATCTAGAGAGGGGGCGCCCTATGCTTCGTCGTCCCATACGTGGCCTCCACTCTAGGACTTTCCTCCCCCATCTGCCATCGCTGACTCGGCAGATGTGGCCAGCCCACCGCCACTTCAACTCGCTGACTCTGAGAGCAATGTCGACCACTTTAGTTCTCCGTCGAATTTCTTCGTTCCGGATTCGATCCCTTAGAGAAACTCCAAGCATTGCTCTCTCCATCGCTCGCTGTGCGACTTTTAGTCTGTGAACCAGCCCAACGGTCAGCGTCCACGTTTCTGCACCGTAGGTCATAGCGGGGAGGACGCACTGATTGATCACTTTGGTCTTCAAACATTGGGGTATATCTGCGGTGAGGATGTGCCGAAGCTTCCCAAAAGCTGCCCAGCCCAGTCGAATGCGTCTATCGATCTCTTTGTTGAAATTACCCCGGCCCAGCTGTATGGCCTGTCCGAGGTAGACGTAGTCTTTAACCACTTCAATTACTGCATTCTCTACGACAACCGGGCTAGGGATGATGAGATCGTTGTACATAACTTTCGTTTTGTCAAAATTCATCCCCAACCCCACGGATCGAGAAGCAGCATTGAGATCTTTTAACATTCGACTGAGATCCTCCAGCGATTCAGCCATTATGACCACGTCATCGGCAAATCGTAAGTGTGAGATGTACTCGCCGTTCACATTGATACCCCGCGTCTTCCAATCAAGCGTCTTAAATACATCTTCTAGTGCAGCGGTGAATAGTTTCGGGGAGATGACATCCCCTTGACGTACCCCCCGCTGCAGTTGAATAGGATCAGACTGCTGATTCTGGACGCGGACAGTCATTGTCGCAGCATTATATAGACATCTCAGCACTTCGATATAGCGTTGGTCTACTTGACATCGCTGTAAGGATTCCAGAACAGACCAAGTTTCGATGGAATCGATGGCTTTTTCATAATCCACAAAAGCCATACACAACGGCAGATTGTACTCAGTAGTTTTCTGCACAATCTGCCGCAGTGTATGAATGTGGTCTACGGTGCTGTAGCCTTTACGAAACCCAGCCTGTTCCGGTGGCTGGTAGTCATCGAGCCTTCGAGCGAGACGATTTGTGATAACCCTTGAAAACAGCTTATACACGTGGGTCAGGAGCGAGATCGGCCTATAGTTCTTCAATAAGGTTTTGTCGCCTTTTTTGAAGAACAAAACCACCAAACTCCTGGTCCACGCGGCTGGTGCGGTCCCATTGTGAATGACAGAATTAAACAGACGTTGTAGTTCCTTTAGAATAGCAGTTCCTCCAGCTTTCAACAGTTCTGTTGTAATTCCGTCCTCACCAGGAGCCTTACCATTTTTCAGCTGATCAAGGGCCATCTCAATCTCACCCATGCTGATGTCAGGGATGTCTTCGGTGTAGTGGCGAGTTAACGGAGCTCGGCGATCATGTACACGAGCAGCCGGTGTAGGGACAGGTGCATGTGCAGCATAAAGATTGCTATAGTATCTCTCGACTTCCGCTAATATTTCTGCCTTCGAAGAGACGACACGGCCATTCTCCAGCTTGAGCTTCGACCCGCCGGTTTGGAATAAATAATTCCATTCCAGCTAAAATGGCTTCAGCTACAGCAGATGCACAGATGTCTATATGTTCCGACTCGAAACAGAGCTGCCTCCACGGGTACGATGCGTAAAATTCACGCAATCCATCCCAGTCTGCTGACTTATAGTGCCACATGCGACGCCAACCGGTAGACCGGGGTGCGACAGGGCTAGCGCATGGCACTTGTGTCCGGATGAGACAGTGATCCGATGAGCCAAGTGGCGCATCCACCGAGAATGTATACCCATCCGGGTGTGTGGTCAGCAGAAGGTCCAGTAGAGAGCTGGTATGGTCCTCTATATCTGGTATTCTCGTTGGAGAATGAACCAGCTGTGAGAAACCATAGGCCAGAGCAAAATCATGAACAGACCTCCCCGCGAAGTCAGTGGACCGAGAGCTGAGCCACTCGGCATGGTGGGCATTAAAGTCTCCCAAAATCACTAACTCCGCGGAGGGGTACTTTTCAATGACTTTGTCAGACGTCATTTGCAGGTGCTCGATCAATCGAGTTGTGTCTGCATCACCGC
This sequence comes from Hypsopygia costalis, assembly GCA_937001555.2. Taxonomy (NCBI): domain Eukaryota; kingdom Metazoa; phylum Arthropoda; class Insecta; order Lepidoptera; family Pyralidae; genus Hypsopygia; species Hypsopygia costalis. The sequence goes on from OW443355.2 coordinate 8,222,542, forward strand.
TATGAGACCTGTAAAGGCACGCGTAGATACGGTTGCGGCCGCCCTGATCCACGCGTACCCACATTACTGACAGGTCCCTGTCTTCAAGGCCGTGAAGACGTCGACAGCAAATATCATCCCGGACGAACATACATACCCCGGCTCGACGTACAAAAGAATGTTCATGTTTGTACCCGGGGTATAATAAGTAAGAAGTATCGGCCGGGCAAGATGTCTGCGTCTCCGTTAAAAAAAGTAGGGTCGGCTTTGCAGTTTCAAGATGGTGGTGAACTGCGTTTATATTTGAGTGAAGTCCCCTAATATTACAGAAATCCACGTTAAGTGTGGAAGGGGATGCCGCTGGAGAAAACTTCTTTCTTTTTTTCTTCATGGCCATAAAAAAGGGGTCAGAGGATTATGAGAAACTGTTTCACTGACGACGCGAGGGACAAAAAAGCGCGGTGGCTACCCCCGCAGCACAGTGTAGGTTGTGCGGTTTGCTAGCGCGGCGGGCGGAAGGGCCCCCGGTCCCCCCCTGCTGCAGCAGCCGGGTCCACTCCGGTCTCCTCCTCCGGCACGACTACTACAACAGGGACTTTACACAGGCTGGCGGTTCAGCCTCCCGGGGCGGAGATTAAGTGATCCCCGGGTTCGGGAACCCTACTGACCTGCGGGCGGCCAGCGGACAGCCGTTTCACCGGGTCTCCCTGACCGCCGCGCCAACACACCGCGCCTACACCGCTAACGGCGGTTCGACAGCCGCTGGTCTCACTGCCGTCAGCATAACAACTCCTCTGTAAAAAGCCCTGGTGACCTAGCTCACTCGCAGGAACACAGCATAGCCATTATGGCTGCGGTTTTTTGCCAGGTGGAGGCACTTCCCCAGTCGGATGCTGGCCAAGCCTGGAGCGAACGACCGCACTGTGCCCCCCTCCCAATTTGACCAGTGAAAGGGGAGCACAGTATGATGTTTCGCTGCGTCCTACCTCTCTTTCGCCATAGCCTCGTTAGCTGGTCGGCAGGGTGCACCACGTGCAGGTGAGGTTGGCTTTAGCTCGGAAGATGTTGATGAGCTACTTACACCCCTAAACCCCTAAGTGATGGGATTGGAATGTTTAAAATGGGGTGAAAAGGTCTGAAAATCGTCATGGGTATTGTTTTTACAGTTTATCGGGTCGCTGATTACGAAAATAACAACTATTTTGTAATCCAACATAGCCGACGTGACATAAAATCACCCCTGTAAAGGTGCGATGGGGTTGAAATGTCATAATATCAATATGGGTGTTGATTCTATGGTTTTCTGGGACGTCAATTACGAAAATGGCATCGATTGCAAAATATAACATAGTCGACATGAAATTACTTAAAAGGATTTTTCAAATTTTACCCCTAAGAAGGTGAAACGGAGGTCCAAAATTGTATGGGGAAACGAGATTAGTTGGACTATTTTATCCTAAACTTTACACGAGTACTTCTATAGATAAATGAGTAAACACGTGTTTGCCCCGAATTTCACGCGAGCGAAGCCGCGGGCGAAAGCTAGTCCAATATAAATATGGGCCGTGAATATGAGATAAACCGTGTAATTATTTGGACTAATACACTAGTATCGCCAAATGCTTTTTTTCTCAAAATTTACCTTCGCTTTAGGTAATGTTTATTACATTCATTCAAGAAGCGATAGTGTCATTTGTTTGGCAGTAATAGTTTTGTACACTAGCTTAATATGTAATTTAACTCAGTTGTACTTACTGTTTCTGAGCAGGCAGGTTGATACACGTACGTAACACGACACGATGGATGTAATACTAGACTTGTGTAGTTCCTGAGTGAGTAGTTCAATTGTACCAGTTCACCATACCAGCCGGTTCTTGTCACTCACTCTTTCTTGTCCCATATAGTTCACTGCGTCATTTAGTTCAATCGAGTGACAAAGAGTAAAAAGAACGGAAATACATAAAGCAGCTAGAATGAGAGAGATACGTTGTAATGCAAAAATTACTAGCGATAGAGAGCAAAAAGGACGGAAGATTCTCAAATTGTTCGAGATAAAACGGGACAGATAGTTTCGTGCGTGGTTGACTGACCGAATTAGAACTCGAAGGCTAAGGACATAAGAACCTTAAGCTGTTAGCGAAAATAGGCTCAATTTTTATATTAATTATTATTTTAACCACTAAGTAATTTCTTTTTACTCAAGGTTGACAGTCCTAAGCCTGTGAAAAGTTTGAAAGAAAATCAATATTTGTAAGGGAATTTATAAAATATTTAATTAGTTTTAGGTACTTATTTAACACAAAAATACAATGTCATCAAAATGATGCAATAGAACTGAGAAGAATGTAGAAGGAATCAGTCAACAGAACTACTGAGTCGATTGAATCAAAGATACATTGAACTAAACGAACTAAGTGAGTCAAAAGAACTACAGAAGTAATTGAACTAAATGAAGCAATTGAACTAAATGAACTAGATGAGTGATGTAGTTCATTTGCGTCAAAAGTACTGCATCTCTTTTTTTAGTTCAGTGAACTGTTTTGCGCAAGTCTATGTAATACTAATCTATGAGTTTTGAGACTTGAACCGTACGCGCACTTGACTAAACTGCGCAAAATGGCGGACTGGGGCTGACGGGTGAATCCCCCTCCCCGCCTGCCGCTGCGCCGCCGCCACTCTAGGTAGTATGCAGGTACATAGCACGCTAAGTGTCATTCTATTTTATCGCGTTTATTTAAAAGTATGCTTTAGTAAATTATTAAATTAAATAAAAAAACGCTACTTAGAATTGACAAATTTTCAAATTTAACGAATTCAATTTCTTACCGGAAGAAATTAAAATTGGGTGGGAAGAAATGGGAATAAATGGAAATATTTCCAGAGGTTGGGTTTTTACCGGGAAAGTGCCCATCTCTAATGCTGACGAATTTTTGCATCTTATATTTCTACTGTGTGAGTCACAGTGTGACGTCATCAACCTATTAAGTAATTACACTACTAAAGTAGGCATAGCAGTCCATCGTTGCAGATGAAATTCAGCTATTTTTTGATTACACCAAACTAATTAAATTATTATTATTTAAATAGTTGTCTTGGCCAACTTGCCAGATAAATCCAACTACTTAAATAAGATGCAAAAATTCGTCAGCATCACAAACCTTCCTGGTAGCTCAGTTGGAAGAGCACTCGACCGGTCATTGAGAGGTCGTGGGTTCAAATCCCACCTAGGGTTGACAGGTGAATTTTTCCATTTTTCAAAATATATTTATCTGGCAAGTTGGCCAAGACAACTATTTAAATATTATTAGCATAAAACTTCTCGAGATATGATAACTTAAAACATCACAATTTTGGACAATCCAGAAAACACTTCATACAAAAAGCTACTAGCGTCTCTCCTTGCTATTTTGTATGCATTAGATCAGAAATTTGTACGACAGCTATGTTAAATATTGTGTTTATGTAGCTAGTGCCATAACAAAAGTTATAGTATTTTTTATTGTTTCTACAATGGTAATATTTATTTTTTTATAATTTCATACTTTTATCATTATTTATCATTATCAGGTCATTTTAGTCTCCACTACAGGAGCACAACCCTCTCACGTCCATCCCAGACAGGAGGATTTGGCCTACACTCCCCACGCTGCCCAGACGGGTTGGGGAGGCCTGATCAATGTTTCATAATGTATTTCCCTTAGTCTCCTTGTACAACATCCATGGGAAGAGACGGAGTGATTCTATTCTAGTCTGCCGGAAACCACACGGCCAATATGTGTGTATAATGTGTATTATACATATCGAATATATATATATGCTTAGAGTGTATATTGTTTTATATAAGATAATTAATAATTTCAGGTACATAGCTACTTCTAACCGCTACTTAACATAGGTACTGTTACTTGTGTATTGCCAACCCAGCACCTCCAAAGATACTTCTCTGAGTTTACTTCCTTACAGAAACACACCTAATAGCAGGCTTCTAAATATTCAGGAATTTCGTAAGTTAACTTTACTTGCCTATAAACAATATATTAAAATTCCGTTTATCCATTATTGTACACCACTAAGCTGGCCTGAAGCAGTTACTGTACTGTAGCCTATGGACACCTAGATATAATTATGGATTTTCTTTTATGCTATCCAGATTTGTAAAGCTAAATAGAGGTAATAAAAATCTTTCTTGTTAGATTCTTATAAGCTATGAAAAAAAAATAGATGCTTTGATTACAAAAAAAAAATCAAAATTAAATTGTCAAATAAATATGTCACATTATGGTCAATTATACCGTAAGAGCAACTACTGATCTTACTGTTTTTATGTCATATTATGTTGATATTAGGCCCCTAGCACCAAGCATAATGGGGACAGCCTTCTTACTTGTAAAGCATCATGAAAAGAATTACAATTTTGACATGTACCACAAGCCATTTTCAGCCTTATGCCATTTGTATTAAGAGTCACTGTAAATTCCCTTTGATGATGTGATCATGGTACTATAAATACTAAGTAGGCAATAGAGTCCCTGCCAAGGTAGCTAGTCACATGTAGTTTAAAATTTCAAGTACTATTCTAAAAATGTGCATAATTACCGACTTTTTTATTTTTTATTTTAAATTAACATGTTCTAAATTCAAATTATGACTAAGCAGCACACAGTCAGATTGATATGTAAAAAAAAATATTACACTAGAAGTGAATGTTTATGGTATGTAAGGTACATACCATAAACATTCACTTCTAAAGTCAAATATGTCACATTATGGTCAATTATACCGTAAGAGCAACTACTTATCTACTGTTTTTATGTCATATTATGTTGATATTAGGCCCCTAGCACCAAGCATAATGGGGACAGCCTTCTTACTTGTAAAGCATCATGAAAAGAATTACAATTTTGACATGTACCACGAGCCATTTTCAGCCTTATGCAATTTGTATTAAGAGTCACTGTAAATTCCCTTTGATGATGTGATCATGGTACTATAAATATTATGTAGGCAATAGAGTCCCTGCCAAGGTAGCTAGTCACATGTAGTTTAAAATTTCAAGTACATACATATTCTAGAAATGTGCATAATTACCGAATTTTTTTATTTTTTATTTTAAATTAACATGTTCTAAATTCAAATTATGATATTAAATAAAAAAAAATATTAGACTAGAAGTGAATGTTTATGGTATGTACCTTACATACAATGCACCATTATTATCATAACCATGGATTATAGGAAATTAAATTAATGTAAATAATCATAAATTAAGACATTTCACGCCAATGAAATAAGTCAATGTACCAGTATTTTATTTCTCTCTAATACTAATGTTTCGGAATCAGATAAAAGTAGATAAGATAAGACCCACCTGCTTTGTTTGAAAAACATAATGTAGGTATTTGGAGACATGTAAAATAACCTTTTGTTTAGTTTTCTCGCGACTTAGGAATTTATGTAAAATAAAAACGTTGTTATTTTTTTTCTTGATATAGTATTAATAGCTTTCATTTGCCTTTTTACGGTGACAATGTAATAAATGAAGGTGAAAATAAAAGTTGAACAATTTGATTGAATTTGAGGTTAAGTTAAAAAGGTGTAATTCTTGAATATTATTTCTGTGAGACAGCCGCAGTAGTTTGGTCTTACGTTCCGCTCTGTTACCAACCAGAATAATAACGGAAGAAATCACTAAAACAGGTAAATACACTGGAAAATTGCAAGGTTTTAGCACTACACTTTTAACGTTTCACTAAAAGTATAAATACACTGAAATCCTCAAAGTTTGTGCACTGATTAAATAGATCACAACTTGGTGTTTACTTTTTATTAGTTTTGTAATAATTTGTAATAATAATTAACGCGAAATAATCGAAAAACAAGTTCACTCAATAGCGGAATCCGTTTGTGACTGACTTCCGATCGTACTTTTGAGACAAGCGAAACGAACACGTCATGCTGACAATTAGACAAGGATAGAGTTCTACACGAAAAAGAGAACACAAAGGTTATTAGCCGCCCGAATGAAAATGACTGTTCACTATTGTTTGTGCTAATGAGGAATTTATTTTATTACTAATTTTACTTAGTTTGATCATGTTGTTGATAATGATAAAATAGGATAGATAAAACTTATAAATTCAACCATATACATACAATGTAATCAAAGTGAAATATTTGCAGTAGCGATATCTGTTAACGATACGGAAAATTATTTCGCAATTGCGTAGTCTTACTACTCGATAATAGGTGGCGCTACATACTTATCGAAATATTTATTTTTTTATTAAATTATATAATATTTATTTTGTCACGTCGACTCCGCATGGCGCTGATAATAATGCAAATTATCTAATGTAACCTTTCACCTCGATCACTACACATTAATGAGGTTTCGTCTTTTGTTGACAAAACATGACTGTGATATCGATTTTACGACTTACCTTCTACCTAATATGAGATAATTATATGTAACGATTTCATAACATTCTAAATGCAAATAATATTGTATTATCAATTAAGATATGACGACTCCCCATAGAAACTAGCACCAATATTGTCAAAAATAAATAAATACACTATCTAGATAACAATGTTGACAATAAAGACGTAAATTCTTTAAATCTTCTAAATAAACTTATGAAACGTGTAATTTAGTTAAAATTTTAAGTAAATTAATCATCTAAAAGGCTTGAAATTAGCTGCTATATTAAGCTAAAGTGTTGTAACTAAATGAAAAAACATAGTTTGTTTGGAGTGTGAGTGACGATATTTGGAGCCAAAACCAACCCTGCCGACTAGCAAAAGGGACTCTGGCGAAAGAAAGGCAGGGTACAGCGTATGTGTAATCCGGACTGGTTCAGTGTGTAAGCTTCTTCTTTAAGTTAGTTTCATTTTATTTGTAATTGTTGCCATAATTTCATTTGAGAAAAAGTAATTGTCAATTGGAATACTTCATATGATGTTAGTAACAGTTTTTGGAATAGTTTACTAGCCAAATATGCTAAAATAATTTTATTTAATTATAAAACGAATTGTTAACTCATTTAACTCGTGTTCTAGATCATTTAATTTAAACAAGTACTGATATTAAACTCGGAAGTGAAATCGTTACGCATTCGCGCCAATGTCGCGCCTTAAGCGAAGAAGAGCGGGAATATCCGACTCGAAAAGTAACGAATTCACAACCGAGAGCTCACTTAGTTGCTGAACGTCGTCGAGAGTGGTTGTTCACTTTAAGTTTATGCTGTAATAAAATACCTGTAATAAAGTATAAAGTACTGATACAGAAAATTGAGTTTCAAATTATCATCGCCCCGCTAGAACCTTCAATTTTACAAACGGAAGTGGTTCTGGTAGAAATCAACGTTGTTTTCCAGTCTTTGCGTACTGCACGTTTACAAGCTTTGGTATTAAGTAAGCGCCTTGTAGCCAATTTTTAATGGCGTGATGTTCGCATATGACAAGTTAATTTATAAAATGGGTGCTGGCCCTATTTAGCTCAATTAAATAACAAATTATTATATTCGTTACCACCATTCTTTCTCTAAATGAACACAGAGTGCTTAGTGCGTGTTTTTGGTCACATTCGAACGTCTTAACGTTCACAAGTCGACTAAATTGAAAAAAAGTTTAATATTGTGATATTACCAGACGCGTGTTACATATCCAAATTAGCCGGGTTGCTCACTTCAAAATGTGAGCAAGTAAGCCACATAATTTTCATGTGTAACACGCGTCTTATAAATTCACAACATGAGAGTACTTCTCTATTTGGTCGGTTTGTTTACGTTGACATGATCGAAGGCGAACAAAATACTCGCACTAAACACTCAGATATACTATCTAAACCAGACGTGAGCACGTAACAGCGTAATCAGAGATAATTTTTTTATATACTTATCTATCAGTCGTGTAGGAAATACATACAGCCCGCCTTATGTGCCTTATTTTTTATTTTTTTTATACTGCGTCGGGTGACAGACAAACATACGGCCCACCTGATGTGAAGCAGTTACCGAGCCACATTAACGCTCGCAACATAACATATTGCTCGCGCGCCGTCACCCCCGCTGCCAAAGCAGCATCTCCTTCCTTTCTGGTAACGTCACTCACTCGCAGGAACACAACAACCCTCAAGGGAATTGTTATTTGGCTGCGATTTCTGTGAGGTGGAGGTACATTACCCAGTCGGGTAGCTTACAATTACGCTCCCTACCTCTCTTTTCGCCAGAGCTTCGTTTGTCAGTCAGCAGGGTGCAGGTGAAGTTGGCTTTGGTTCAAAGATGTTGATGAAACACTTGCGCCCCAAAAAATAAAAATTAAATCGTTACATTTGCATGGAATTTTTAAATTAATTTAAGGCTTGTTGACATATTCCGAAACTACAAAAATTTAATAACATATGTCCGATCAAACTTTGATGGGACAGCACATTAAAAAAATATATTTAAAAGAATATTACCAATGGAAAAACAATAGAAAATACTATAACTTTTGTTACGTCGCGCCGCACGCACAGTCCTAACAATCAGAGTGCTGTCAGACCGCTCAGACATTTAAAAATAACATTTGAAATAAATAATATTTTAAATATCAATGTAAAGAATAGTTCTTTTGTATAATAATATAATTTATAAAGAAAGAAAATATTTTTATTAACATCACAACATGTGACAATAAATGAAACAATGCACAAAATATATAATATTTAACACAATGTACATAATAGGCTATTTGACTAACATTTTTTTCGGTTTAATATGTAGGGACGTCTCCACAATATAAACATAGGTGAAAGAATTACTTCGATAGCACAAAAATCTCTCGAGATATGGTAATTTGAAAATCACAATTTTTAGGCTGGCCCAAAACGCTCCATACAAAAGACTACCGAATTATGACGTCACAGGTTTGTATTTTGTATGCATCAAATCAGAAATTTGTACGACAGCTATGTTAAATATTACGTTTATACTTGTTTATACTACGTCGGGTGGCAGACAAGCATACGGCCCGCCTGATGTGAAGCGGTTACCGTAGCCATATTAACGCTGGCAACATAAAATATCGCTCGCGCGCCGCCACCCCCGCTGCCAATGCAGCATCTCCTTCCTTTCCTTTCTGGTGACCTCACTCACTCGCAGGAACACAACAACCCTCAAGGGAATTGTTATTTGGCTGCGGTATTCTGTGAGGTGGAGGTACATTCGAAACGTTTATGTGATTAGTATCATAATAAAAGTTATAGCATTTTTAATTGCTTCTCCAATGGAAATATTATTTTTTAATAATTTCATACTTTTAAAATGGACTTTCCCGCCAAACTTTGATCGACGCTAAAAAAAGTCTGACTGAAGATATTAGAATAAAAGTTTGCAGATCTTAATAGTTTCGTGTATTTTACGATATTGTTAAATAATTTATACATTTTTTAAACATTGGAAAATAGCCTATTATGATGTTAATTTGGCCATCGCTCGGCGTTAATGCTGTGTAAATACACATGGCGCTGATATTCTGCAACAGCCAACAAGGGCAAATTTAGGTAATGATATAAATAAATAAATCAATATTGTGAGACAAATTACATAGCGCCTATCTATCTAGCTCCAAAGTAAGCGAAGCTTGTGTTATGAGTACTAGACAACTGATAAACATACGTAAATACATTTTATTTTTGTAAATACATACTAAGATACATAGAAAACACCCAGACTAAGACAAACAGACATGTACATGCACACAAATGTTTGTCCTATGTGGGAATCGAACCCTCGAGCGTTGGTTCCGAAGCCGCGTCATTGACCGCTACGCCACCAAGCTCGTCAAATAAGGATAAAGAATATAAAATTTATCATTTTATATTCTTTATCCTTTGAAAAAAATATATATCTATAAATCACTTACCTACCTAATGGCAACGTTTAGACTTATCTAAATTTTATTCATTCGTGTGCCTAATATACAATCACATTATGCTTGTGTACAACAATAAAAATATTTTTAATCTATACAGGTACATATAGCGATAAACAAATGAATGAAGTTATTTGTTATAGATAACATAATTTCCTTTACCTAGTTGTAAGTCACCCGTGTAAATTGCAATGCTACGGTCTATGGTATATTGCTCGGTATTTTAAAGTAACTATTATAAACCGTAAACTTCAACATGTATCATTAATGAAATATAATAATTAATAAATTAATCCAGGAGACAATATTCATTCTATAGTGCCACAAACTTATCTGGCCCGGTGACGGCGGCGGTACGATCGACTTAAGTGTTGCTATTAAACGAAATGCCGCCCGTTTTAGAGGAAACATAAAAATCAAAGAAATACATACACTATTAAATTAATAGCATTGATATACTTATTAATTGTGTTGTGTGGTGTTTCAATTAAATATCAATTGCCTTCTATTTTTTGTTGATCAGTTTTAAAAATGCACCACGTTAAGTCGCGATCATAGCTATTATATAATATTAGAGAGTTATAATATTGAACAGACACAACTCGTTGACGATTTTTTTATTGTAAGAAATGAAATATGTGCAGAAAAAGATAATATGTATTTAAAAAAATATACCTCAATGGAATGTGCATACGCGGTAAGTAAATTAATTGTACCTGGCAATAGTACATTACAAGATGGCGGCTTTAGTTCTAAATTTGGCCACCGAGTCAGATAAGTTTGTAGCACTGTACTCCGATTGCTTAATCAGAGTTTTTTGTTCGCATTCGAACATTAATGTAAACAAACCGACCAAATAGAGAAGAACTCTCTTGCTGTCAATTTTATAAGACGCGTGTTACATACCAGAATTATGTGACTTACTTGCTTACATTTTGAAGTGAGCAACCCGGCTAACTTGGATATGTAACGCGCATCTGGTATATTCACAATGTGAAACTATTTCTCATTTTGGTCGGCTTGTAAACGTTAACACGTTCGAATGTGACCAAAAACTCGCATATAATACTTTGATAGTAGTTTCTCTTCTATCGGAGGAGTTTAAAGTGTATTCAACCACGCTTCACGGAGACTAGACACTGTGTACATCTTGAGTATCAGTGTAAATATTTGATTCCCTTGGCATGTTTAGTACAGTATAAACTGCTATGTTCTTTGGGGTTGTGAATCTATGTTCAGGCCAAATTTCATTCAAATCAGTTCAGCCGTTCAGTCAGTCAGACAGATTCACGAATATTATTAAAATTCACGTGAGACATAATAAATTATAATATTGGTCGTGTTGTTTCCGGCAGACTAGAATATAATCACTCCGTCTCTTCCCGTGGATGTCGTACAAGGCGACTAAGGAAAATACATTATAAAACATCAATCAGGCCTCCCCAACCCGTCTGGCCAGCGAGAGAGGGTCGTGCTCCTGTATTGGAGACTAAAATGACCTGATGATGATGATAATAAATTAATTCACTATATATGTTTCCTGAACATCCTCGCCGCTTAAGACAATGGGTGCGGTGTGCGAAGGATAGTGACCCGTTTGGGAACCCAGATATTTATGTGATACCTTGCGACTGGCGACTGTGGCAGCAGCTACGTGGGAGAAATATGATCTGATAAGACTCTCAGAATAATAAGGAGCTTGAAGAAAGGATACAACTGGTTAGGCGATCACGGAACATGTGTATACTGAAATAAGCCTTTGTTCCTCGAAAAATTCACAAGACGATCGCCTACGTCCGAATTTCAACCGCGATTTCGTGTGGGTATTGCCGGCTGTCAGCCCCCTTACCACCATCTCTTATTGTGATTCAATAATTGAATAGAATGCTTATTCATATCAATGAATAAGCGACTCTATTCCATTTGAAATAGAGTAGCTTATTCATTCGTATGAATAAGCATTCCATTCAGTTATTGAATCGCAATAAGAGATGGTGGTAAGGGGGCTGGACTCCGGTGCTTTAGGATGATTCTGTAGAGAGTGACCATACTGTCGCCAATGCTCAGTTTTTACCACCACATAGTGAGCGTACTAAGCGACCGTTCTTCCAAAGACATAGATGAATTAGATCCACCGTATGTCACCACGTTATCGTCGAAGGTGGCACCTCACCACTCAACGCACCAATGCGTCTCCCCTCTCCCACCTTTTCAAGTCGTGTGGCGGAGACAGATTCAAATTTTTAACCCCCGAAAAACGACGGGGGGTTATAAGTCTGCCTGTGACATCGTACCTCCCGAACGGATGAACCGATTTATATATTTTTTTTATTTGGAAGGTTAATTAGTTGATGGTGTTCTTAGCTATGTTTGATGAAAATCGGGCCAAGATGGCCGCCGCCACAACATGACGGATAACATAGTTTTTTACAACGTCTTCAATACGGGTATCAAATTAAATGGCTTGACTAGTAGAATATTATACACTAAGATAAATTTCAAATTCAAGATGGCTACCGCCACAAAATTGCGATTTAAATATATTTTTTTCACAACTACCTCAATATAAGTATCAAATGTAAGGACTTGACTAGACTAGAACGTCGGGTTTTTTTATTTTTAATTTAATTGTGTTGTTATATTTAGTGTGTATACAAATAGGTTAATAATAATATTCAAGATTTACCTACTTGACAGAGAATTATTAGTTGAAGTTGGTTTTTAAAATAATCAGTACTCTACTTATAAGAGTCTAAGATAAGATAAAGCCGTGTTTGATAAAAAAATATTGTAGCTGTACTTCCGCGTGTACATAAGTTCATGACATTCTTTGAGGAATCGAATCCGGAACGAAGAAATTCGATGGGGAACCAAAGCTGCCGACACAGCCTAAAGAGTTTGCAAGCTGAAGTGGCAATGGGCCGATCATATCTGCCGAATAAGTGATGTCTGTTCGAAGGGAAGGTATTAGAGTCGATGTGGCGCGTAGGACGACGAAGCGTTGGGTGTCCTCCTTCTAGCTGGTCCGATGACCTTAAGAAAGCGGCTGGATGCAGAAGGCGGACGATCGTATTTGGTTGAAAGCATTGGGAAGGCATATCCAGCGGTCGGTAGATACAGGCTGATGAGGATAAAGATCATGGCTACATTACGAGTTCTGCTACCAAATCAAAATAATGTAATTTTTCTTTTTTGTAATGTTATCTCATCGTGTATATTCTATCGCAGTCAATTCATAGAACCGCTGCTGCCGCTGCATTACATAACGGCTAACTTTAGGCCTTTAACGTAGGTTAGGTTAGGTTTGTCTTGTGATTAATTAGAAATCCTCTGAGCTAGCAGAGGTCACTGTGAGGCGCACACTAGAGGAGCGCTTTCCAGTTTAATGAGGTGTATACTGGGGTACATACGAAAACTTCGTTAAAAAGTTACTGAGAACGGGGGAGATGAAACCGAGGATGGGAATGTCTGACGACGCCCAGAGAACCGGTTTCATCAGTTCCAATGTTGTTAATTAGAAATAGGAGCTGCAAACTCGATGAAAACAATAACATTGAATATAAGAATAGTAAATAACGATAAACTGACAAATAAAGTTGCGATTGCCTCTAGTATAAAAGATAAAGTTGACATTCATAATAATATAAAAAAAAGTGCGAGATTTTTGCTCGCGTTCGATCATGTCAACGTAAACAAACCGACCAAATAGAGAAGAACTCTCATGTTGTGAATTTATAAGACGCGTGTTACATATCTAAATTATGCGGCTTACTTGCTCACATTTTGAAGTGAGCAACCCGGGTAATTTGTATATGTAACACGCGTCTGGTAAATTCACAATGTGAAACTTTTTCTCAATTTGGTAGGCTTGTAAACACGTTCGAATGTGACCAAGAAACTTGCACTAACACTCACACTCATGATACCACAAGTTACACATATCAATACAAAATACATACCTGTATATACTTTCGATTCACAGCTGCAGCACATTCCGGATCTGGACTTAAACTCCTCATAGTCGGCATCACGTCTTCTATCATCGTAACCATCTTAATCGACAATTCTTTCTCTTTTCCTCTTTAAAAATCCTTTTTACAATTATATCCTTTGTCTCTTTCCTTCCTCTTATAGTAGTTATAAACTCAAATGAAAAATTAACTGATAAAGAAATTAATAATCAAAATAGTTGTAAGTTAAGAAATATAGATGGAGTTGTGGTCTGTCTAAATTATGGAGTACAGAAATCTCGTTCTTCGCTCAAATGTAATGTTTAAATTTGTGTTCATAAAAAAATAATTTATATTTATTCTACTGCACGCTAGATGGAGCTAATTTCAGAGCTTGAATGAAAGTGGACTTGTCTGCAAATTAGCAAACTATGGGAAAAATCTTAGGAGAAAATTGAAATCAAGAACTTTCTAATAAAGTTTTGTAGGATTGTGATAGAGGTATAATACAAATTGGCAGAGCAGAGATGGCAATCTTCACCAAAGAAGCGAAATATAGAACCCGTACGAAGAGACTTGATCTGAAATGAAAAAAAAATATATAAAACAATAATTCGTTATTAGATTTTAAACTGCATATCGCTGCTACAACATTTAGGGGGCCGTCCATAAATTACGTGAGGCATTTTTGAGGATTTTTGACCCCCACTCACTCCCCTTGGTGAGAGTTTATAAGATTTTCCTCGACCCCCTCCCACCTATCCAATCTCACGTGAGATTTTTCAAAAAAGGTGCTAAAGCATTGGATTTATAATTAAAAAAAAAACTATTTGCTCAATTATTGACGTGACAACGTCTTATAAATTGGTTAGCCGGGTGACACTTCAAGAAACTGGGTCACGTTATGCGCTTACAATGAGAGCGAGTGAAAGGCGCGTGCCTTTCACTCGCTCTCATTGTAGGCGTGTCGTGGACGCGTGTCCCTTCTAAGAGCGAGAGAGACAGACATAAAAAGTGAAAGGCATGCGTCCCTTCCACTCGAAAACATTTTACCACTCAAAGTCGTTGTCACGTAAAACTTTCGCCCGTATACCGACTTTACAGGCAACCAATTTTTTTTCACCTGTGACTAGTATTTGCGAATACTCTCGCTTGAGTATTTATTATGTGTAATAGCACATAATAAATACTTAAGCGAAAATTTATAAAATATTTATTCTAATTCAGTCCATGGAGACTCGTGCACGAGAGTGACTATTGGAACCAACATATCCAAAAGAATACGTGATATTTGCCCAGACGTCAAAATCGCGATCGGTCAAAATAGCGATAGGTCTATATCTCAAACTGTCAAAATAAGTAATTGTAAGCTACCCGACTGTAGTAGGGGAGCCCAAGAGGGGGATTTCGGGAGTTACTAAAGCGCGGCAGATTAACATACAGGGAGATACCTTGTATTCGATTAAATGCCTCCACCAAATATTTTTTTTTTTTTTTTTCTAAAAAGCATCATGCTTTAAAATATTACGATCTAGCTTACGGGCTAATAAGTAATTTAATTTTAACATAAACTTCTAAATATTATAGTCTAAGAATAATGTCCATTGACTTTTCTTAGTGTCTATTAAGGTGAAACACTTTCATGTTGTGTTATATTTAATGCACTGTCACTAATATTGTCTCACTTATTATTACACTAACTCAAAAGGTTTTGTTCTTTTGAGTCTTCTCACTAGGTCTGTGTTATCGAGAAGTTTGACTACCTCTGGATTCACATGGTGATGAAGTCTAAGTTCATGAGCTTCTGCATATTTTTGTATCACTTTGTCCACAAACTCCACTTTAAGGTCCCGATGGAGAGAGTCATTTTTGAAGTACCACGGTGCATTTACAATGCCCCTGAGTACTTTATTTTGGAAGCGCTGAATAACTTGTTTGTTACTCTGTTTTGTACAGCCCCATAACTGTACTCCATAAGTCCAAACTGGCATAAGGACTTGCTTGTATATCAGTAATTTATTGTGAATCGACAGGCTAGAATTCCTCCCGAGCAGCCAATACATGTTTTTGTATCGTATCTCTAACTCCTCTCGTTTCTTCTTGACGTGAGCTTTCCAATGTAATTTCACGTCTAGGGTCATACCTAGATATTTGGCCGTATTGACATACGGGATCTGCTGATTATTTAAAAGCACTGGATGGTAGCGCGGATTTTTATTTGTGAAATCAATATGAACCGATTTTGACTCATTTAATTTAATTCGCCATTTTTGTGTCCAGTTGTGAACTTTTGTGATGGCAATTTGAGTTTTCTCAACTGCTTCTTTATGTGTGTTCCCAACAGACATTATGGCAGTGTCGTCAGCAAAAGTCGCAATTGTATTATTTTCTAATTTGGGAATATCACAAGTGTATAGTAGATACAGGACCGGACCTAAGACACTTCCTTGAGGTACCCCAGCTTTAATTTCCTTTAGATCAGAGTACGCATCTTCTTGTCTGATTCTAAACATTCGGTGAGAAATATATGACTCTAGTATTCCAGCATACTGCTTTGGCAACAATTTGTTGATCTTATACATTAAACCTTTATGCCAAACTTTATCGAAAGCTTGTGCAACGTCCAGAAATACTGTTGAGCACACTTTCTTTTCTTCTAAAGCTTTTTCTATAATATTTGTGATTCGATGCACTTGGTCTATGGTAGAGTGTTTCTCTCTAAATCCAAACTGATGTTGCGGTATCAAGCCTTTTTCATCCAGTATGGGTTTTAATCGTTTGAGCAAAAGCTTTTCAAATAATTTAGACATAACTGGCAATAATGAAATCGGCCTGTATGATGTCGTTTCATGAGGCGGTTTACCCGGTTTTGCTATCATAATTACTTCAGCTACTTTCCAGATATCCGGAACTATTTTTAACCTGAACGCAGCATTAATGAGGTTCGTTAATTTGACCAGAGCCTTACGAGGAAGATGAAGTAGGACTTCTCCAGTTATGAGGTCGTAACCTGGTGCTTTCCTAGAATCAATATTGGTCTTTATTTCATTCGCAACTTCTTTTGGTGTTACAAACTTTATGTCTGCGTTTTCTTTCGAAGTATCGTGGCATGTCAGGTTATCAGATCCTTCATTGGGTTGAAAAATTTTTTCCAAATGCTGCGCGAACCTTTTTGCTTTTTGTTCATTACTTATGGCCCACTTTCCATTTTCTTCCCTTATTGGCGGTATTTGCATAATTGGTCTTTTTACAGTTTTAGTAGCTTTCCAGAGAGAATAGTTAGTCCTGCTATCACTGGTTAAGTTTTCTAGGCGAGTTTTAAGAGATTCGTCTTTGAAAGTCCGTATCACTTTTCTAAGCATTTTAGTGAGGCTATTCAGAATTTGTTTATCGCGTGGCGATCGTGTTTGGTGCCATATTTTTCTTTGTTTTCTTTTTTGTGCTATCAAATTCATAATTTCTTCCGGGTATCTGTTTCCTTTGGGTTTTCTATGGATCTCTGGGGTGTTTTGCCATGCTGACAGTTGGATATCGACGGTAAATTTTTCTACTTCAAAATTTAGCTGCTCTTCATTACGGAGCGGTACATTAAGATTAATTTTATTTTCTAAGTCTATTTGAAAACTCTCCCAATCAGTCTTTCTATTTACTAATGTTGGATTGTTTTCTTTATATATAGCAGTATCACTTAAATTTAAAATAATAGGCGAATGATCTGAGCTCATATCGAAGCCGTCTTCAACACTCATGTAGTTAGTAGATATATTTTTACAGATAAAAAAATCAATCAGGTCTGGGATTTTTTGTGGATCAGTGGGCCAATAAGTTGGCTTTCCAGTCGATAATACGTCACATTGATTTTCTTTTATAGCTTTGAGTAATTCTCGTCCTTTGGTTGTGGTTAGTCTGGAACCCCAGTATACATTTTTGGCATTTAGATCACCTCCAAGGATAAACCTGGTTCCAAGTTTTTGTAAGAAATTAATGTATTGATCTTTTTTTAGCGAGTATCTGGGCGGGCAATATATTGCTGAAACAGTAATCGGGTATTTTTTAGTTTTAATACATACCGCTACAGCTTGTATTTCACGTTCTTCACACTTGTGGCACTCGTAGTGGTAGAGATTTTCTTTCACGATTATGGAACTACCTCCTCTTGCACAGTTATCAGGATGTAGTGCGTGGTATATTTTGTATCCTTCTAATTGAAAGAATGACTGTTTTGTACAATGTGATTCAGAAATTAAGCACACATCAATTTTTTCAGTATCTAGGACTAACTGCAATTCATTTTGATGTTGGAGTAGCCCATTTGAGTTCCAAGCCATGATTTTGAGAAAATAATTCATGATTTGCTTTTAGTTATAGTCTTTTTGGTGCTATTTTCCATCTTTTTAAGGCGCTCATCAAATGATGTCAATAACATGAGTACTTTATTTAATTTTTCTTCGATGTCAGTATTCGGCTGAGCATCATTTATTTTTTTGGCGGTGATTTGAGCGTAAGTAGTTTTTTCAGACTTACTTTTGTTCTGTTGCCATGGTTGTGGTATTGACTGTGTTGGTACACATGTTTTGTTTATTGTTATCATAGAGGATTGCTGTTGAGCATGTGGCTTTTTCTTTAAATTCTTGTTTTTAAAATTTTGTAACTCTTTGGCAACCACACACCCCCTGTAGTTTGCAGGGTGTTGTTCGCCACAGTGTATGCATTTTGGTTTATCTTGCGGTGACTTTTGGCAGTCTTTGGTTAGGTGCTTGCCAGTACACTTAACACATCGTGGTTCTTTAGAACAGTATTTTTGTGTATGACCGTAGGCTTGACATCGTTTACACTGGGGGACCAGCTTCGGTGTCTTAAGGGAGTGGATTTCTACTCTACATCCTAGTATATTTTTTATGTCAAAGATTTTATTAATGTCTTCCTCGTTCTTAAAAGTGAGCATAAACATATTCAATGGTTCTTTATTTTTCCATCTTAATTTGTTTACTGCACTTTCTATTTTATATCCTTTGAACTGCAGTTCTTCGACAATTCTTTCTGGTATGCACGTATGGTGCAGTTTTTTAGCGATCACTCTTATAGGACGATCTTGCTTATTCTCGTATGAGTGCCATGCACAGTTATTGGAGGTGAGTCGTTTCGTTATAGACCTATACGTTTCTTCATTGTCGGCGTTCACTTTTACACTATCCCCACTTAACATTTTTATTGTAAATGGGTCGCCTAATACGCCTTCTACCAAAAAATCATAAAATTTTTGATAATCTTTAATTCCATCCACAATTATTGGCGGCGGGGACGGTATTTTTTTGTTTATTTTTGACTTGGGCTCATTACTAATACCCGGACTAGTATTGGGAGACGGTGAGTTTATCAGCTTTCTTTTCTTTCTATTTTTTGCACGTACCCAACCAGTTTCTTTAGCCAACTCTTCTTCGTCCGTGCAATATTCAGCAGGTTGAGAGGAGTTATATTTAACATTAGTACTATCATTAGAGGAGATAGGAGGCTGTTCCTGCTCTTTATATTTTTGCAGTTTTTCTATTTCTAGCTGCAGATTCTCCAGTTGAGTTTGCAATTGATGAACTTGACATTCTAGATTCTCTCTTGCTGCTTTCTCGTTTTTGTAGTAAGAGTAGAGAATCATCTCATTCTCAGTATTGACTTTAATCGTAGTTGGGGAACCACTTGCCATTTTTTTAGACTTACCGAACATATATTATTTTAAACGATATAGCTTCGCCTTAACAATTGTCCGTACTGCGTATTGCGTAAGTGGGTCATCGTGACGCGCACTGCACTGGTTAGCGGCGTGACGGCGGTAGCCGCTGCGTCGACACTTTTAACTAGAGCACTAGCGCCTTGCGTTCGACACGTTTGCTCTGCACAAAATCGAAAACCGAACCGATTAGTAAAAAAAAATGATCATCTGAGGTTCTCGAGCGCGTCAGATTAAGGTAGGGTGAGTTAGTTACATGCTAAAACGTGTATATTCCACTAATCTGACAATTTCAAAGTGACGTAAAAAAAGGAGAGCGCTACAAAGTTATAAAAAAAAACGTCAACTCGACATTCTCGAGCGTGGCTAACTTTATTTTTATTTTTAAGGGAATAATTCAAGGTTTACGAAAAATATATAATCTGACGATTTCCATAAGCCGAAGTAAGAAAAGTCAATCGATGCCTGTATTCCCTCTCCGTAGATGATGATGAAGATGTAGTCATAACACCGGATATTCTTGAGGATACTCCAGAAGTAGGTATATTTTTTTTCCAATAATTAAAAAACACGTTATTCATAAAAAAATGACGTTTTTAATGATTTCTTATGCAATCTGAGGATGAAATCGAGCCAGAGGAGAAAGATGTTGATTCTACCGATGAAGATGATAATTAAAAAAAATACGCAAAAAAATAATGAGGCTGATGATGATGATGATGATGACAAGTATTCTACTTAAAAAACATACACATGTTTTATTTGCTTGCATGCTATTTCTTCAGCTTTTCAAATAATTAAGTTCGATGATTTAAAAAAATAAAAATAAAATTTATTGTCAGATTAGGCGAATCCCTAGAGATAATCGTCAGATTATGAGACAGCACGTCTAGGGCTTATAGATGAACCACATGAGTAAAGAAACGGAAAAGAGATAAAGCTTCATTCAACCGCGGTGTTTAGGTACACTACTACAAGCATGCGTGGCCTTGTGTGCGTGTCCACTGGCCGCTCGTCGCGTACACGGCACGGTTGGAAAAAACTGGTTCAAACTGACTCCGCCAGTGGACAAGCTCAGGGCCTGCACGTATAGGTGTTTGTGTTCGCTCCACGTTGTTTACAAGTAGGTATGAGAATAAAAGTATTGAACAAATATTAAAAATAAACAAAGTGGGACAAAATGGTTATTTACCTTAAATCATCTCGATCTTACGCTCCTATCTCACTGCCTATTGTTAACACTAATTATCAACAAAATTCATTTCTGTGGCGAGCTAGTAAGCAATTTAATGTCGTTTGTTCGGAGCTAAATCTTGACTTGTTTAACTGAAGTAGCGGCTCGGTGAGGCGGTTGTTGACGGGGCAGTTCGCCGCACTTCATGGAAGATAACATTTTATATAGTAACAAGAGTTCAATAGCGGTTTTTTTATTTATGTGTTTGTTTCTTTTCTAAACTGAGTGGTAACTTGTAACTATGTTTGTCACAGAATGCTCACATTGTATTTTATTTATGCTTTATTCAGTATCTATTGGCGGATACCTTTAATTGGCTTTCTAGAATGTAAATCTCAGCTATTTATTTAATTGTAACAGCTGTTGGTATTCCAAATAATATAAAATAAATAAATAAAATACTTTATTGTGTGTGTGAACAATAATAGAAAAAGTAAAATATTTGATTAATTTATTTACTACAATTTGCACACGATTTATATCTTAGGGCCTGCTAATATATCAAGTATTTAAGGCTGGGTGGGATTCAAATTTGAGTTTTTTAAAACCATCTGAGACTTAGATAATAATATTTTAAATTCTGAAAAAAATATATGTGTTAGGTAAGGATCTTGTCTAGTCAAAATCGCATTCAATGTCACGACCTAATCAACTTCACTCGATAAAAAAAATTCCCAAAATCACCCCTTTGTGTTAATGTTTTTTCAATATTGTGACTATAATACTGAACGAATACATTTAATTTTTGTACTCAATTAAAGCTAACAAATAGTTACAGACAAATTCGCAGAGTACGATTAAATAATATATATATTTTTTTTACTGTGTGCAAATTTCCACTAAATATGAGAGCGCGGGGGTTCGGCAGCCCATCAGTCGCGTGCTGGCGCTTATAGACGACGGACCTGTGCTCGGTGCCTGCGCATCAGTATTTTTTTTGAAAAATTTGTGTGCTTCAAGTGATTCTTATGGGCAATAAACAACGTAAGCGAAAGAAGTCGTCCAAAGCAATAAAAATAACTAACAGAAAGAATGGACTGCGAAGATATACAAAGAGGTAAGTACCTTTATGTAGATGTTTGATTTTTAATGTAATGTGGTATTTAATATATTAAAATTAGATTGTTTTATATATTTGTGTTTCATCAAAATCTTTGAACCAAAGCCAACTTAGTTAAAGTAGGGAGCGTAATTGTAAGCTACCCGACTGGGAAATGTACCTCCACCTCACAGAATACCGCAGCCAAATAACAATTCCCTTGAGGGTTGTTGTGTTCTTGCGAGTGAGTGAGGTCACCAGAAAGGAAGGAGATGCTGCGTAGGCAGCGGGGGTGGCGGCGCGCGTGCTGTGTTTTATGTTGCGAGCGTAGCCATATTAGGCTACGGTAACCGCTTCACATCAGGCGGGCCGTATGCTTGTCAGCCACCCGACGTAGTATAAAAAAAGTCTGATTGATAATTTACAAAAATATATTATGGCTAAACTTGCGGCCATCATGCCACAGTAGACATGCGCAAAACAGTACTTTGAAACGTACTGCCATATGGCATGACATATCGTACCGCGTCATATGGCATTATAGCAGTACCCCGAACATGACACATGACATGGCGCGCTATGCGTACTGTTACGAACGTTTTGTATTACTTAGGTCGTTCTGTACTGAATGTAATAGATACTCCGAACATGACTCATGACATGGCGCGCTATGCGTACTGTTGCGAACGTTCTGTATTACCTAGGTCGTTTTGTACTGAATGTAATAGATACTCCGAACATGACTCATGACATGGCGCGCTATGCGTACTGTTGCGAACGTTCTGTATTACCTAGGTCGTTTTGTACTGAATGTAATAGATACTCCGAACATGACTCATGACATGGCGCGCTATGCGTACTGTTGCGAACGTTCTGTATTACCTATGTCGTATTGTATTGAATGTAATAAATAGACCTTTTGTTATTTTAAAAATTTAAACATGCCGAAGAACGTTACGTAATGTACGCAAGTTTAGTATTTGACAAAGTTGATTTCTTTTATTAATTAATAAAATATAATCTATAAACAGCAGTGATAGCAGCAGTTCATAATCTAAATAATTTTAGACGCACCACGAAAACATGTCAACAATGAGTGAGCTGCTCTGTCTTCTAATGATTATATCTATATGATTGATAAAACTATGATGATTACTTGCGTATTTAAATATCAACTATGTATAACGATTTTTTCTTTTCCGAGTTTCAAATTATTCAAAACAATAACAGACTAAAGAAAATATTGCGCGCAAGATTTTTTTACGACGTAAGGGGCAGCGCCAAAGCAAAGAAATATAAACCTTATGCGAGGTTGATTACAGTTTCATATCAAAATTCCAGTAAAAAACGTGGGCGTGACAGAGACGGAAAACTCTCGCTCGCACCATTACTCGTACTCGAACGTGCCCGCGCCGAGCGGCCGCCGTCCGACCGTGTGACGTCCTGCGTACTGTGTACTGTTTAGGGTCATGCTATATGTTGCCAGGTACTGGGTACTGTTACAGTACGCGGTCGAGTTATATTACGCGTCATGCATTACTAGCAGTACTTACACATCTCTATGCCACAGTATAAGAATATACAGTAAGTACTAAAGAACGATATGATTTTTGATAATTCATGTTTTGTCTTTATCGGTACATATCTGCCTGGCGTTTTATTGTAGGTCAATGCAGCAGTCTCCAATACCAGACATCATCGCCGAAGTAATTAATATGGACAGCGGCGAATAATCAATCTGTTATCTGCGGATTCAACTGAAAATAGGTAAGTAATTACCATAGATCGAGATAGGTACGCAGCGCTTTTTAAACAGTTTTAATATGTCCCGTTTATACATATTTGCTTAGTCATGTCAAGTCAGGAGGCGCAACGTACGTACCCAATACTTACGGACTTCTGACGGACAGACTTATCTATACTTCTATACTAATATTATAAATCTGAAGAGTTTGTTTGGTTGAACGCGCTAATCTCAAGAACTACTTATTCGAATTTGTAAAATTATTTTAGTGTTAGATAGCCTATTTTTCGAGGAAGGCTAATAGGCTATGTAAGATCACACTACCACCAATAGGAGCGGAGCACCAATGAAAAATGTTGCAAAATGGGAAAAAAATATTCCTTTTGAAAGCTTCCGTTGCATGCGCTGTGTAAACGGTTCAAGTTACGCAATAATTATAACAGAATTATTCATCTTAAAAAGTTCTAATAAAAAGTCAGTGATTGCATATATCTGCTCGTTCTTCTTTTAATTTTCTTCTTTTTTAGGGTTCCGTACCTCAAAAGGAAAAACGGAACCCTTATAAGATCACTTTGTTGTCCGTCTGTCTGTCTGTCAAGAATTTCTATGGCGAGAATGCGTGGAGGTATCAAGCTGAAATTTGAACTGTATACTCAGGTCTACGGTCCCATGAAGTTGTAAAAAAATCAAACTGCTAAGTTTACGTAAAAAGTTACGGCCGTTTATTCAGCAAAAAACGCATATTTCGACACATTCTCAAGGGAATCAAAACCTATAGGGTACTTCCCGTTGACCTAGAACTATGAAATTTGGCAAGTAACATCGTTATAGACTACAAGTACAGGAATAAATCTCAAAACTGTACATTTGTAAATAGATCTTAAAAAATAGGGGGTCTATATTTTTTTATAGGGTGTCGAAATTTCAAATTGAAACTACTAGTTCAAATGGGGTATCATATGAAAGGGCTTGATGTACACATTGCAAACTATATTTTATTTATTTTTTTCGACGCATTATTTCTTATTTATAATGAAAAATATCAAATTTAATAATGATACTACGTACGGAACCCTCGGTGGGCGAGTCCGACTCGCACTTGTCCGGTTTTTTTTTTTTGCTATCCTTCTTTCAATTAATATCACCCTGCCTTTAGGACTTTTATGTAAAGAGAGGTGTACGACTGAAAATGCGGATTTAATGTTAAACGAAACAACAGCTGCTGAGCTCTTGCTTGGTAACCTCCTTTCAAAGGATTTTTTTTGGTACGACCAATCAATTTCACGCTGACACTATTATAACACTGAACAGTGTTTGTATCATCGTAACCGAAAAATCTGCGTGATTTTGCTGTAATGTATAAAACAATCGTGTAGAAAGACGAATTCTGGATCTATTTCAGCTCTTCGTTGTCATTTCCATCTTTGCTACAAATATTCTTGGTACATACATTCTGCACGGTTAAAAAAATAATTGTGCAATTTTGACATTGCTGTGTTGTGAGAACTTTTAGAGGCTTTGTGATGTATTCTTACATACTGTACAATTTGATTTCTATATTATCAATTTTTTTACATTATTAAGCGATAAAATAATTATTTCAAATGCGTCCATTATTTAGTTCGGTAAATGTCCCGTATAACTTATTATATATTATAGACAGTTATAATTAATATAATATGATAAATTTTCAGGCACATTGATGTTCCGACGTGTAGCTACACAGCTGACGTTTCCAAGAATTCTTTTATGAGATTAGATCCAGACGCTCCACTACGAACTAACTTTTACGTAAGAATCATATTTTATTTGATTGCATTTAATATAGTTTTTTTGGGAGTTTATTAATTTAGCATAATAAAAACTATAAAAAAGTTAGATAATGTACATCCAAACAAAATATTATGTTTTATTCCGAAACATGTAATTATTTACCATTATGTTTTAGAAATACTGAGGAGACATCCCTTATCGAGACGAACCCTTGTTTACAAAACGCATCGAAAGGGACGATAACTTCTGGAAAACGCAAATGGAGCAAAAGTTGGTCAAATTTTATATGAAGTGTTTAATGCCAGAAATTGTTGATAGTCGACACGCACGTGGAATAGCATTAAGCACATTGTCCTTACAAGATGACAAGGAAAATGTAAATTATGTAGACTCCCCAGACTTGCCATCACTTGAGCCACACATGCGAAATGTTAATTCTGTAGAGCCTATAGTTCTATCATCTTCTGAACTACAGTCAGATTTGCACCCGGGTACAAGCTCACGAGAAATATATTTTAAACAATTTTAAGAGTAAATAAATATTTTTTATTTAATACTATCTTTTATTTATTTATAATAAAAATGTACAGAAAAACTCTTAAAAGAATCACCATGACATTCATAGTTTTTTAAAAACACCGGGCCTGCCATACGCACATTTATGCCTCCTATATGACAAGAAAGATGAACAATGGATTCTGCTGTAATATTAGTTTCCTTTTCTAATATCTCAAGTCAAATCTAGGAAACGCGAACAGGTTGTTATTTTTTTTTTTATATTCTATACCTAACCTACATTACTTATTATTTACGAAACTCTTGTCACTACTATAAAAATATAAAAGTGCATTTCTGAAGTTTTAAAATTAACTAGTTACTGCTTATTCCTATACTGTGTGACCGGGCGGGGTGACGCGAGTTCATCGCGCCGCTGCCTCCGCGTGAATAAGTTCGCGCGGTGCCGGCAACGCTGAATGCCTACTTTTGCACGACTACCTAGCCTTAATAAGCTATAATTCAACATAATCTAATTCTTCATATTAAATTAATTGCAATTTCAATGTAGTAAATATTAATTTTATCGATATTATACACTTTTAGTTACTTTTATGTAAAGAGTACCTAAGTACCTAAGTGATCTGGTACTCTGAGATGTAAGAGTAAGAAGTCACGATAGCCTTGGAGTGAGAGGGGCTAAAAGCAAAAATTTTAAATTAATTTGCTATTATATTATTGACATTTAAAAACATTTTTTAATGCTCTTTTGAATGCTCGTACATAAGTTTTTTTATTATTAAAATTACACAACCTGAAGTCAAAGAACTGTCTTTGACATACCAGTAAAGGATTTTTATGCTACGTCGGGTGGAAAACGAGCACATGACCCGCCTGATGTGAAGCGGTTACCGTAGCCTATTATACGCTTGCAACACAGTAAATGCTGCTATTGCTGCTAATCGTTCTTTTTGATAACCTGACGCGGGAACACGATAACACACCAGAGAGATGTTATTTGACTGCGGTCTTCTGTGAGGTGTAGTACTTCCCAGTCGGGTTATTGATGTGCCCTACCTCTCTTTCACTAGAACTTATTGGCAGGGAGGTTGCCACATGCAGGTGAGATCCGCTTTGGCTCATAAGGTGATGCTGAGCCTGTTTAGACTGTACCACACGATAAAAAGAAATAACAAAAAATTGTTTAGAGTTAGTCATTTCTAAATACTGTTAATAATGGAGTTAGTTTAGCATTTACTTAGTTTTTAGAATAAGTACGTTGTATTTCAGATATTAACGTTAGTGTACGTGTGTCGAATACGTTTTATTAATGTTACCATCTAAATAAATATAACGGCTGAAGCTTCAACCTCCATTTTGAAAAATGATATTTTACCGCCTAATTTATTGACATATCTAGGTAAACTCTAGTGTAACCACACCACTTCGCACAGTAATTTAATGCCACAATTATTGCGGTAACAGCCCGGTAGTAAGGTAGTGTAGCCGCAGCATTAGAAAATATGACGCGCTCGATAAATTTTTTTTTTGTTCATTTTGAACCTTTACGTACGGCCACCCCCATCATGGAAACAGTCAGATTAACATACGTACATTTCCAAAAATACCTAGGACATGGATGCTATCAATATCTGACGCGCTCGAGTATGTCCATGCAACAGTTTTTTTTTTACATTTTTGAAAGTCTATAGCCGCTCTCCCCACCGATGAAAAGGTATATATTGTACCTATGTCATTTTTTTCTTCTTATCATCTAAGTTTCGCAATCCAATTGGTCTCTATGACGCTCGAGTAAATCCCGATTTAGCACCAGGGACTCTCCCCTACCACTGGAATGTGCCTACACCTCACAGAATACCGCAGCCAAATAACAATTCCCTTGAGAGTTGTTGTGTTCCTGCGAGTGAGTGAGGTCACCAGAAAGCAAAGAGATGATATTTTATGTTGCTAGCGTTAATATGTAACCGCTTCACATCAGGCGGGCCGTATGCATGTCTGCCTCCCAACGTAGTATAAAAAAATTCTTTTTTTTTATACTACGTTGGGTGGCAGACAAGCAGTAATGAAGATTTCACTTCACTGCAGTTTTGCTAAACTGCAGTGAAGGGAAATCTTCATTACTAGCTATTGACCAAGCATTAGCAAGCGCCAATATTTTTATCGATATCAATAACTCAATTAATGCGTGCGTTTGCAGCGTTTCCGTTAGTTCGTGAGCCTGAGTCATAAGCTGAGTAACCCATTTTTGTTAACAAACCGTATTAATTATTGACTGATATTCTGATAATCGACATCTAAAGACGGTTTGCCATAGCGTTATGAAAACTTCATATCGGTTTTAATAAAATAACGAAAACGCCCATGATGGGGACATGTATGAGGCACCTCTGGCTCTGGCTCACATATTGACACGAGACACTTGATTGAGACACTAGTCTTGAGTAGTACATGTACGATGTACTAATAGGTGACGGTACTTGACACTGTACTAAAAGAAACGTTACCGAACGCGAACTCTTATTCGGACTAATCGGACTATTCGTACACTCGTACAGTGTACTAGGTTATCCAAGCCCGAAACACTTGTCTGTCTGTGGTCTGTCCGAGAGACAAACATTATAGCGTCTCGCAATGTTATCGTAAGAGTAAGCGAGATAGGAGGTAAGCGCCCTGCACTGGTATAAATCGCTTTCAGCGCCGTGTGTTTTATTCATATAAAATCTTATACAGCGCTGTATAGTGCTTGTAATTACCAAATTTACATTGATCACATGATTTTAATGTCGGCTAAATTTCTGAGTACTAATAGGTACTAATCAGGTGTACTAGTACATTAATCGGACTGTACTATTATGCTGCGGCTACAGTACCGTGATATGCCAATAATTATTGCCATAATTTCAACAACGCCTAGGTGTAACCACGATTTATGGCCATAATTTTACAATGCCAATCAATATGGCAAATGACGGTAGACAATAGCTCCGGCGGCGGTCTTTTTTCGCACATCAAAGAGATTTACCGCAGTAATTAATGCGTATGTGGTCACACTACCGTTTGTCCAGTGTGCAACATGAGCTCAACGGCGACGCACGTATCGACCGACATGGAGTGGTCAAATGAAAAAAGCTTGAGTTTTGGAATTATTCCAATGCGAACCGTCTCTTTTTATGGGCTTTCGGTCGGGTAAACCCCGATAAAAATCGCGGTGTACAATGATGATTTGAAGAAGAAAAAAGACCGAAACCATCTAAATAAATATAACAGCTGTAGCTTCAACCGCCATCTTGAAAAATGATATTTTTACCGCCTAATTTATTGGCATATCTAGGTAAACTCTAGTGTGACCACACCACTTCACGCAGTAATTTCAACGGTAATTACTGCCACAATTATTGCGGTAAACAGCCCGGTAGACGGTAAGGTAGTGTAGCCGCAGCATTAGAGTGCGCACTTACGAGTGTCCGATTAAGCACAAGACTATGAGACACACACAGCTCCTCAACCTCTGCCAACTGGCCTTACGAGGCATCAACAGATGCGTAGGGTGTCTTAAAAAAATTATCTTAGCTAGTTTGTTATGAGTATAAAACTCATACGTAATAACATACGTAGCGCTGAACAGCAAACCATAGCGCGATCTAAAATGACAACAGTGCCATCTAGGATTACTTTACAAAATCTCAACACATTTGTATTTGAGAATCAAATTAAGCCATAATAAAATTTGTTTAGCCACAAAAACAGCATTTAAATCACTTTGTTAGCTTATAAAGAATTGTTTGCAATAAAAAAAAAAAAATCAGCAATCCTTGTTCCGCAAATAGTCTTTATAATGTTCTGTAATTTATACTAATATTATAAAGCTGAAGAGTTTGTTTGTTTGTTTGTCTGTTTGTTTGAACGCGCTAATCTCAGGAACTACTGGCTCGAATTGAAAAATTATTTTAGTGTTAGATAGCCCATATTTCAAGGGATGCTATAGGCTATATAACTCACTAATATTATAAATATGAAAGTGTTTTTGTTTGTTTGTTTCTTTCACGTCGAAAGTAACAAACAGATTGACGTGTTTTTTTTTTTGATATAGTTTAAGGCCTGGGGAGTGACATAGACTACTCTTTATCCGGGAAAAACATCTTATTCCCACGGCAAAAAATAAAGTTTATAATCATTTGTCCTTCTCTCACTAAATCACTAGATGGCGCTGTCTCATTTCAAAATCGCGCTTTGATTGTGTATATAAATAATACACAAATCAGTGGCAGGCAGGCAGCTCCCTCGACCACGCGGGCGAAGCCGCGGCTAACAGCTAGTCCGTTTTAATAAAATAACGAAAACGCCCATCAGCCCATGTCTGTCTAATTGTCTAAGAGGCTAGACTTGTGAGTAAAATAACGTAACGGTGATTAAATCACTGTGATCTGCAGTTTAAAGTTATAACGGTTAGTGTTGCAAAATAATCGGCTATCGATTAATCGATTGTGTTCACCCAGAATCACTCGTACTATCGATTAGACTATCGATAGTATCGATATTCTCGATATAATCGATACTATCTATGTCAATAATACAGAAATACTATCGATTATAATCGAATAATCGATTATAATTGTTCAAGTGCGCAATATAATCGATTATATCGGTAGTATCGATAACAATTATTATAGCAATATAATCGACTTAATCGATGGTATCAATTTAATCGTTTTAATCTTACATTGGTTTAGATTATATTGCTCCTGTTACTGATCTGCAATATATCCATAGCCCATCGTGAAACATCACAAACTATAACAATGAACCGTCAAAGAATGATTATAATAAATGCTTACTAAACGTAGCAGTTTTATTAAAGTACCCTCAATCACAGAACTTTTATTAAGTTTGCTCATACTTATTCATCTAACTAATAGTTGCAAAGGCATGCAATACTATCTAAACCAATGTTAGATTAAATCGATTCGATCGATTAAGTCGATTATATTGTTAAATTAATTGCTACCGATACTATCGATATAATCGATTATATTGGGCATTTAGACAATTATAATCGATTAATTGATTACAATCGATAGTATTGCTAAATAATTGAAATCGATAGTATCGATTATATCGAGAATATCGATACTATCGATAATGCAATCGATAGTATGGGTGATTTTGGGGCCCATCTAATAATCGATTATAATCGATACTCGATCGATTATGCGGCAACACTAAATAACGGTGACTTTTCTTGAAATAACAACGTTACCGCCGTGACACTGTGACGTTACAAAATAACAATGTTATCTAATTCGTTCCATCGTTATCTCTGTTCTAATCACTCTGATCACGCACGTCACGACGGTCACATAGGAAAGGAAAGGGATCGGATATATTCGAAACGATGCCGAAGCGTCTCGTACGCCTATGAGTGCGAGTGAGAAGGCGTTATTATTTATTAATTATTATATTTTCATTGTATTCGACGTCTTCGGCTCTATAAAATATGAAAAAGAAAATTCTGGAGATGATCATTATTTGGTTGATCCCATACACACATAGTGTAGTGATTATGTGGTCTGTGTGATGATCATGCCTCTGAATGGTCTAATGCAGCGATTCTTAAACTTTTTCGACGACGGAGCCCTTTTGAAAGACTAAAAATGTTATGGAACCCTAAACTAATAAATAATCAGGTATAACAGATAAAGATTTGTTGCTACTTTTCATTAAATGGTTACATTAAATTGTGATTTTTATTTTTATTCTAACAAGTTTATTGATTTCATCTAGTATATTCATTTTATTGTGACTGCTGACGGAGCCTTCCCAGTGGTCTTACGGAGCCCAAGGGCTCCGGGAAGCACACTTTGAGTAACGCTGGTCTTATGTAACTATAGTGATCGAAGTTACAAAATCGCAGTGATTTTTCATAGTGATCTACGTGACCTTAATGATCGACGTGACCATAGTGATCGGCATTACCATAGTGATCGACGTGACAAAGTCAGTAAAGTCACAGTGACTTTTCACTGTTACTTTTTTGTAACTGGAACGACAGTAACGATTTTTGAAAAATAACGTTATTTCTAGACTTGTGTAGTTCCTGAGTGAGTAAGTAGTTCAATTGTACCAGTTCACCATACAAGCCGGTTCTTGTCAATCACTCTTTCTTGTCCCATATAGTTCACTGCGTCATTTAGTTCAATTGAGTGTAGAAGTTTTGTAGAAGAATTTAGTACAAAGTGTAAAAAGAACGGAAATACATAAAGCGTACGAGCTAGAATGAGAGAGTAACGTTGTAATGCCAAAATTGCTAGCGATATAGAGCGAAAAGGACGAAAGATTTTGAAATTGTTCGTGATAAAACGAGACAGATATTTTCGTGCGTGGTTGACTGACCGAATTAGAACTCGAAGGCTAAGGACAAAAGAAGCTGTTAGCGAAAATATAAATATAGTTGTAAAGATACAAGGCTCAATTTTTATATGAATTATTATTTTAACCACTAAATAATGTATTTTTACTCAAGGTTGACAGTCCTAAGCCTGTGAAAAGTTTGAAGGAAAATCAATATTTGTAAGGGAATTTATAAAATATTTAATTAGTTATACTTCTTTAATACAAAAATAAACTGTCATCAAAATAATGCAATAGAATTGAGAAGAATGTAGAAGGAATCAGTCAATAGAACTACTGAGTCGATTGAATCAAAGATACATTGAACTAAACTGAAATAGTGAGTCAAAAGAACTACAGAAGTAATTGAACTAGATGAGTGATATAGTTCATTTGCGTCAAAAGAACTGTATCACACTTTTCTTTCAGTTCAATGAACTAGTGTTGCCGCATAATCGATCGAGTATCGATTATAATCGATTATTAGATGGGCCCCAAAATCACCCATACTATCGATTGCATTATCGATAGTATCGATATCCTCGATACTATCTATTTCAATTATTTAGCAATACTATCGATTGTAATCAATTAATCGATTATAATTGTGTAAATGCCCAATATAATCGATTATATCGATAGTATCGATAAAAAATAATATAGCAATATAATCGACTTAATCGATCGTATCGATTTAATCTAACATTGGTTTAGATAGTATTGCATGCGCAAACTATCTAAACCATATGAGCAAACTTAATAAAAGTTCTGTGATTGAGGGTACTTTAATAAAACTGCTACATACTTAGTAAGCATTTATTATAATCATTCTTTGACGGTTCACTGTTATAGTTTGTGCCGTTTCACGGTGGGCTATGGATATATTGCAGATCAGTAACAGGAGCAATATAATCTAAACCAATGTAAGATTAAAACGATACCATCGATTATATTGCTATAGTAATTGTTATCGATACTACCGATATAATCGATTATATTGCGCACTTGAACATTTATAATCGATTAATCTATTATAATCGATAGTATTTCTGTATTATTGACATAGATAGTGTCGATTATATCGATAGTCTAATCGATAGTACGAGTGATTCTGGGTGAACACAATCGATTAATCGATAGCCGATTATTTTGCAACACTACAATGAAATTGAACTGATTTGCGCAAGTCTAGTTATTTCTAGGTCACTCACATTGAGTAACAGTGAGTGAGACACACACAGCTCCTCAACCTCTGCCAACTGGCCTTACGAGGCTTCAACAGACGCGTGGTGTGTCTTTAAAAAAATTTTTTTTGATGAGTTAACCTTGTTTGTAAAACTCAGACATAATAACATACGTAGCTCTGAACAGCAAACCATAGCGCGATCTAAAATGACAACAACGCCATCTAGGATTACTTTACAAAATCTCAACGCATTTGTATTTGAGAAGTACTTACATACTAGGCTATTTTCCAATGTTTAAAAATTGTATAAATTATTTAACAATGTCGTAAAATACACAAAACTATAAAGATCTGCAAACTTTCATTCTAATATCTTCAGTCAGACTTTTTTTAGCGTCGATCAAAGTTTGGCGGGAAAGTCCGTTTTAAAAGTATGAAATTATTAAAAAATAATATTTCTATTGGAGAAGCAATAAAAAATGCTATAACTTTTATTATGATGCTAATCACATAAACGTAACATTTAACATAGTTGTACAAATTTCTGATTTGATGCATACAAAATACAAGGAGCGTTTTAGGGCAGTCTAAAAATTGTGATTTTCAAATTGACATAGGTACCTATCTCGAGAGATTTCTGTGCTATCGAAGTAATTCTTTCACATAAGGTTATATTATGGAGACGTCCCTACATATCAAACCGAAAAAATGTTAGTCAAATAGCCTATTAAATGTTAAGCCAATAAAATTTGTTTAGCCACAAAAAACAGCATTTGTATCACTTGGTTAGCATATAAAGAATTTGTTTGCAATAAAAAAAAAAAACAATCAGCAATCCTTGTTAAGCAAATAATCTCTATAATGTTCAGTAATTTAATCATACATAGGCAGCTTACAATAGTATAAGTTTGCGTAATAAAAATAAACAATCAGTCCGCAAAATAGTTATTCGAACAGCATTATCATAATTATGTTTAAAATAAACTCGCTTAGGTTAGCGAGGAACAAAGCAACGAGCGGGTTAGGTCGACATAAACACAACGCCAGAAGCGACTCTAAGGCGTTTCTCAAATTAGGGTAAAAATATTATTGAAATTATGTTTAGGAATAAAAGCGTTATGAAATTCAACTTTAAGAGTTGAAATATATTTACGTAAGTCATATTATTAATTATAGGTACAAATATAAGTCCGGGTTTTTTTATTATTTTCATTAAAATGATATGAAGGTCACGCCGCCGACAGCGCTGCCGCCGTATTGTTTGATAGAAAGAAAAAAGCTTTAAGAAATCGGTGACTAACATTTAGTGTTAGTCACTATTTCTTAAAGCTTTTTTCTTACTTACTTATAATTGAATAGTTATAATTACTTATAATAATTTTAACAAAAAATTACCGACTTCGCACATTACATTCTGTGACATTACTCTACATTTATCGAGGCTGATGATGATGATGATAATGAAAAAAATATGGGACCAAACTGGAAGTATACTCTTTCAAATAAAAAAGAGTTTTTCTCAAATCGGTTTATAAATCACTGAGTAATTAAGTAACAAACATTAAAAAAAAATACAGCCGAATAGAGGACCTCTTTTTTTTTAAACTAAGCATTATCACATAATAACATACAAAGTAAATAATTAAAACTGAACTGTAAAATATAAAAATAAAGTCCATTTTCAGTTGTTATAAATTAAATTTCAATATGTATTCTATCTATAGAAGTACTAGTGAAAAATTTAGGATAAACGTCATACAAATTTAAGACCTCTGTTTCACCCTCTTAGGGGTAAAATTTGAAAAATCTTTTTAAGTAATTTCGTGTCCACTACGTTATATTTTCAAATCGATGCTATTTACGTAACTGACGTCCCAGAAAACCATAGAATCAACACCCATATTGATATTATGACATTTCAACCCCATCGGACCCACACAGGGGTGTTTTATGTCACGTGGGCTATATTCTATTATAAAATAGTTGTTTTAGGGTTCCGTACCTCAAAAGGAAAAACGGAACCCTTATAAGATCACTTTGTTGTCCGTCTGTCTGTCTGTCTGTCGGTCAAGACCCTCTATCTCGAGAATGCGTGGAGGTATCAAGCTGAAATTTGAACTGTATACTGAGGTCTATGGTCCCATGAAGTTGTAAAAAAATCAAACTGCTAATTTTAGGTAAAAAAAAAATACGGCCGTTTATTCAGCAAAAAACGCATATTTCGACACATTCTCAAGGGAATCAAAACCCATACGGTACTTCCCGTTGACCTAGAACTATGAAATTTGGCAACATCGTTATAGACTACAAATACAAGAATAAATCTCAAAACTATACATTTGTAATTTAATCTTAAAAAATAGGGGGTCTATATTTTTTATAGAGGGTAAGTTCAAATGATACCCCATTTGAATTTCATGAATTCAGGATCTGATGATGGGATGCCAGGGAAATCAAGGGAAACCCTTAAATTTTATAAGCACGTATGGTCAAATTCATTTTTTTTCTAAGATTCCTTAGTCGCCTTGTACGACATCCAGCGCAGAGCAATGGAGTGGCACAATTTTATTCTGCCGGCTACCATAGGGCAAATTTAAGGATTTCCCTCGATTTTTCTGGGATCCCATCATCAGATCCTGATTTGGTGAATAAGGGACCACCGTGCAATCATACCCTTTCACATAAAAAAAGAATTACGGAAATCGGTTCACAATTCGCAAAGATATCGAATAACATACATACAAAAAAAATATTCAGTCGAATTTAGCAAGTTTAAGTAGTTCATCAACATCTTTGAACCAAAGCCAACTTCACCTGCACGCGGTGCACCCTGCTGACTGACAAACGAAGCTCTGGCGAAAAGAGAGGTAGGGAGCGTAACTGTAAGCTACCCGACTGGGGAATGTACCTCCACCTCACAGAATACCGCAGCCAAATAACGGTTCCTTTGAGGGTCGTTGTGTTCTGCGAGTAAGTGAGGTCACCAGAAAAGAAGGAGATGCTGCGTTGGCAGCGGGGGTGGCGGCGCGCAAGTGATATAAATTATGTTGCGTGCGTTAATACGGTTACGGAAACCGCTTCACATCAGGCGGGCCGTAAGCTTGTCTGCTACCCGACGTAGTATAAAAAATAAAAAAAAAAGGTCGTGCGTCTTCCGGCGAATCCTCGCACATTATCGAGAATTCCCCTAGCTACTGATCGTATTTAAGTTTATATGTTATCCAATTGAAATAAGGTTCATAATGCTATGAACAATTTCGTTGCAAAAAGTAGCTTCCATTCCATTCCACGGCGTTGTAAATTGAGTCTATCTCGACTCATCTTATCTCTCAATTAAGGTATCTGTGTAATTGTACAACGTGTATGTTAATCTGTATCCTTGAACGTACATTATCTAAAACACTTTTTCGCTATTTAAACATTGTTATAAAATTTCGTTACGCCATTTTATGGATACGTTTCCTTATTATGTTAAGGTCAGATAATGTCTGCACAAGATATATTTTAACCTAGGGTTGGCAACTGTCCTGCCCCCTTACCACCATCTCTTATTGCGATTCAATAATTAATAATTTGAAATAGAGTCGCTTATTCATTGGTATGAATAAGCAATCTATTCAATTATTGAATCGCAATAAGAGATGGTGGTAAGGGGGCTGTTCTCTTCAGGACATGTACTGTTTTTTGGGGTGTCTTGGGTTGTCTCGGATAGTTTTAAAGCGGCGTCCTGAGGGCCAATTCTCGTAATTTTTCTACGATCGCAGATTGAAAGTTGACCGAATCGAGATTGAATTGTGAATTGACTAAAATTATATAGGTACTTGATTTCATTAATTAATTATTAACAATTCTTGTTGTTGGCAAAGTAACATTCTTAGTTTGTTTAATTTTCGATATAATCCCGCTTAAATTTAATTTTGAAGTTACATATTGTGTTACGAGAATACCAAATTTGACATTTGTGAGATCGAGACTGGATCGAAACTGAATTTTGACTATATTTTAATTACGAGAATTGCCCCTCTGGGTTTGTAAAACTTACTGATTTATAAAAGTTGGGACATTTAATACCTAGGTAATTACCTACTCCTAAATTATTAAGGACAATCAATATGTTAAGGGCTGAAACTGAAACTGCGTGACGCAGTGCGGGCGACCGTCGCGGGGAAGTGGATCTCGCGTCCGTGCAATGGGCACATGAGTAAAGAAACGGAACAGAGATAAAGCTTCATTCAACCGCGGTGTTTAGGTAGGTACCTAGGTATAGAGTAGCCGTCTGTCCGGGGTTCCCCGATGTGTCCTAGTTAGGAGGGCGTCCGGGGAACGTCCGGGCGGGGTTTCATTTGTAGTCCGGGGTTAAAAGTATTAAATAACTACCGCCCGATCCATGCTGCGAATGACCGTTTTGTCACAGAATAAAAAATAGTACTAAAAAATCATTGATGAAAACGATTTTAAGATTAAAAATCCGGAGTTTTCACGCATCTTGTTCAGCACCCTTACCACCATCTCTTATTGCGATTCAATATTAAACTCTATGTCAAATGTAATATAGTCGCTTATTCATTAGTATGAATAAGCATTCCATTCAGTTATTTAATCGCAATAAGAGATGGTGGTAAGGGGGCTGGTTGCTAGCGTTTAGAGATGGCAACCCTACTCAGAGGGGAGGAGAGGGCGATGAGAGCGGCAGGGAGTGGCCATACTGTACGTAGTATTATTACTGTGTTTTTTTTTGTGTCTCGGTGGTCGAATGGTTAACTATGGACATTTTGACTCCGAGGTCGCGGGTTCAATTCCCGCACAAGACAAACATTTGTGTGTATGAACATGTCTGTTTGTCTTGGTCTGAGTGTTTTCTATATATTATAAGTATGTATTTACAAAGAAAAATGTATTTAAGTACATTTATCAGTTGTCTAATATAATACCCATAACACAAGCTTTGCGCTTAATTTGGCGTCATCCCTGCCGCCTTCACCCGAACGAGAACCGCCAGGGAGCGAAAAATGAAGCTGCCACTTCAATTGTGTGTGTTAAAGTGCACACAGCTTTTTTGTTATGTCGTTTGTTGTCAAGGTTGCGTATGCCTATTTGGACTTTCCTTATCCGGGCACTTCGTAAACCCAAGTTATTTCTCATATGTCAATGTGGTACTAGCACACCCCGACCACTCCATACAAATGACGCGTGGTTCACTATTACATAAATAATGACGTCTGTACAGAGCGAGAATGAGAGCGATCGTTCATGAGGTCATGAGGGTGAAGGCGTCATCCCTGTATTCGAGGATTGATGTGAATACGTACATATTTAAAATTACATCCATAGGGAGGCAATTAAAAAAAAACTAATTATAACAAAATCGGAGGACAGTTTGGTGTTTGGTTTAGTGATGCAACATGAAAAAAAACGACTTTGTTTTTTTTCACTATGTTGAAAAAAAACTTAGCTCCCTTGTTTTTTTTTCCCAAAAGTGTTATTTTTTAGAAAAAATATCTGTAGAAATTTAAATATTATAACGAAGCATGTTTCTTCTTTTTTACATTTTACTGCAATACAAAATCAAACTTAGTACCTAGTGAATCAATTAAATGAAAAA
Organism: Hypsopygia costalis; assembly: GCA_937001555.2. Taxonomy (NCBI): domain Eukaryota; kingdom Metazoa; phylum Arthropoda; class Insecta; order Lepidoptera; family Pyralidae; genus Hypsopygia; species Hypsopygia costalis. Next base: position 8,261,589 of record OW443355.2, read on the forward strand.
TTATTATTCCTGCGTGTCAATGTCAGTATCAATCACTTTCAGAATCAGTGCCACTTACACTAGTCTTGTCCATGTCAGTATCGGAATTTTCACTGTCTTCTATCTCTTCTTCTGTCTCTTCTAGATCTACATTTTGAGACACTGTAACATTTTTTTTTCTGTTTGTTCTTCAGATTGTAATTTCAAATTGTGCGCAATATACACAATTTTGCTAGCCCTGTTATTTGTCAGTCTATTGCAGGTCTATTGCAGTCAGGGTTCCGAACATAGGGGGTTTCCCCAACCAAAAGTATGGTTGGTTTAAAAATACATCAGAAAACGAATATAACGTTTTAAATATTAATTTTTATACCGTAAATATTTTAATAATTTCGAACTCCGTACTCTTGAAAAAAACATGCTTCAGAAAAAAACCGTTTTGTTTTCAGGTTTTTTTTTCAAGTTTTTTTTTTACGACAGAAAAAAAACAGTTTTTTTGCAACACTAGTTTGGTTTAAGAAAGCAGAACTCTCTCTTACGAACTCTCCTACGATCAGTGTCGCTTGTTCGTAGGAGAGTCAGATTTAGGGATACGACAATAGGATCCCACTACTGTTAGGATACGGGTCTTCTCTCAATCGATGGGGTTAAGAGCGTACTCCACCACGCTGCTCAACTGCGGGTTGGCGGAGGCCAGTAATTTTAAGCCGCCCAAAGGCCACAGACTTGGCTTAACGACTGTCGTCTAAAGACCACAACTAAGACCGATGGCTTAACGTGCCCTCCGTAGCACGGAGGAGCTTGAGGTAAATAAACCCATCCATAGGCAGACTACGGTCGATGTTGATTAACTTGCGTGATCGATTAGAATGATATGCGCAGCGACGCCTTTGAGCTTCTCCCTTTGGGTCATTTATTGGATTTTGTGAATATGTGATGAACCTACTTAAAGAGGCGTTCGGTTCTCTATGGATACTACTGGGAGAGATATTTTGGCGGGAACAAGCGAACGTGTCTGGCATAATAATTAAATATTGATTTTATTTATTACACGGTCCGATACAGTAAATATAATCAATTGGTGGTGTAATATAGGACACCACAGGTTTCAAAATCTGTCGCTTAGTAACATATCTATTTAATGTAGGTATTATCATTGTTTATTTATCTATCGGTATCTCAGTGAACTATAAAAATAGTTTAATAGGCCCTAAATAATGATAGATGACATCACCGACGTAACTTGCTAACCATATCGCATAATATGTTGCGTCGTTATCTATGTTTTTTATCAAAATAAAGTTTATCGTGTTATGAAATCACCAAAATAATGAGACATATGTCTCCATAATTTGTTCTACATAAACATATATCATAATATTTTGGTCGATTATCTCTCATTAAACAGCCTAATCCGACTTTCCACATGTTCGCGCCAAAATTACGCATTGATAATTACGTCTGTATCAAACAAAATCGATCTTTAAGGCGTACGCGTAAAGTAGATTTTTGCTTGAGTAATGCAACAAATCACAGAATTGACCCTACACGTGACATGATACAAGTTATCATATTCGTTCCGCATTTTACTGTCAAATCTGTCACTACTGTCGCGCCAAATCTTGCTAAGTGCGAAAGAGAAGGAAGATGGAATTAAAAAAAAACTAAGGTCAACTGCCAGTATTGAAGTACTTATGTGCGTAACTAATAATTATTCAACGAAAACATACATGTAAAATTATATTTCATGCAATCATTATGTACGTTTAGAGCTTCGATTGCGCAATATTTACAATAAAATAACACATCTTAAATTGTAAGCATTGATAGCAATGATTGAGGAAAAAGTATTTAAAAAATACTTACATATAACCATAGACAATCCAAATATAAAAAATAAACACACTACAAAATCCAAAATCGAACTTTTAAAAAAAGTAAACAAACGAAACAATCTTGCTACGAGAAAAAGCGGTAAGGAACTATTAATCAACTGTATTAGTGGACGTATATTCAACTTGGTTGGGTTATATCGCGTAGAAACGACGCACGGGCTCGGCGAATCAATGTCAACTGTTTTTGAATTGATAAATACCTATTTTATGGCGCCGGTATATGAATGTACTTAAGTGATAATGAGTGATAACGTTCAGACAGCGGGCAAGCAGATTGTTTTTAGGGTTCCGTACACAAAGGTTAAAACGGACCCTATTACTGAGACTCCGCTGTCCGTCCGTCCGTCTGTCACGTCACCACGCTGTATCTCATGAACCGTGATAGTTGAAATTTTCACAGATGATGTATTTCTGTTGCCGCTATAAGAACAAATACTAAAAAATAGAATAAAATAAATATTTAAAGAGGCCTCCATACAACAAACGTGATTCTTTTTGCTCGATATTGATAACGGCACCAGGTAGACGCTTGAAATATTCACTGAATATTTAGTTATATTTTCTCTATAAAAATAAATAATTAAATTAAAATAAATATTTAAGAGGGAGATGAATAATACACATGACAATAAACATGATTTGTTTTGCCGTTTTTATAGACAATGGTACGGAACCCTTCGTGCGCGAGTCCGACTCGCACCACTCGCACTTGGTCGGTTTTTTTATATGCTTTATGATTTATACGAAATTATGTCGAAGAATATGCTATATACTTACTATCAATTTATCTACAACTACAAGTATTTACTACAAACCAACGACGATATAAAGCTTTTAGCTTTTCTTTAGGCTACAAACATAATAATTATAATTTAGTATCGAAGATACGCGGAGCTCGACGGCCTAGTTGCGCGTGTCAGTCTAATCGAAAACCAAAGTTAAGCAACGTTTGCCGTAACCTGTCCATGGATGGGTTTATTTATCTCGGGCTCCGGAGCTTCGGAGGGCACGTTAAGCCGTCTGTTCCGGCTGTTATCGTTAGATGACAGTCGCCCAGCCAGAATTTAGAAGCCAGAAGGCCATGTGTAATTAAATCAACATCATGATCATCAGGTCATTTTAGTGTCCACTACAGGAGCACGACCCTCTCTCATCCGTCCCAGACAGAAGGAGGATTTGGCCTACACTCCCCACGCTGGCCAGACGGGTTGGGGAAGCCTGATCTATGTACCTCCACCTCACAGAATACCGTAGCCAAATAACAATTCCCTTGAGGGTTGTTGTGTTCCTGCGAGTGAGTGAGGTCACCAGAAAGGAAGAAGATGCTGCTTGACAGCGGGGTTGGCGGCGCGCAATTTCGTACTTTTTAGAGGGTGTTTTTAGTACTCGGGTTTTAGTTTTTTAAACTTTATTTTTATGCACAAAGGAATAATCATATCGTCTATAACTCCATTAACTCCCTCAAATGTCAAGTGGTGGAAATCATCTGTCCTATTAGAACGGACCTTCATTTTTTTTTAGGTAATTTTAATTTCACAAGAATGGATAACAGATATGAGGAAATATGTAATTATTATGTAGATAAACGATGAAAACGTCGAGTGACGCAGTTAGTTATGTCGCCTTGTCCCGCGAAAACCTATCAAAAGTGTATCATTTAGATTCCGCCTCTATCCGAAATTATCCGAAACTTTTATATCGGTTTTACGGTTTCGGATAGAATTTTATTTCGGGTATCCGATAGTTTCGTTTTGGTTACGGAGTTCCAAAACATCCCTACAGTAGGGGCTCTCCCTGCCGCTCTCTCGTGTCGACCTCACCTCCCCTCTGAGACAAATCTGGAACAGTTTGTACGGCGCCGCACGCACACACGCTCGTTCACGTTCTGTACAGACGTCATTCTTTATGTAGTAGTAAACGGCGCGACGTGGTCGGGGTGTGCAATCAGACAGGCCGTACGCTTGTTCGTCACCCTAGCGGGTATAAAGCGGTACAATGGGGTGTGTTCAGAGGAGTTGTTTGACATGATGCCCACGGCCTCCTTCTACAGTCGCACCGCTCGCCATCGACAGGGAATTCATTCTCGCACATTGGAGCCTAAGTGGTCGCGTACTGTGCGGTTCCAGAGAAGTTTTCTCCCGCGTACTGTCAAGCTGTGGAATGAACTGCCTGCCGAGGTTTTCTAAGGGCGTGAAGAGGTTTTTATAGGGTGGCCAACGCGTGTGTGATGCCTCTTGTGTTACAGACTATGGTAACTGCTTTCCATCAGGAGGGCCGCAGGCTTGTTTGGAATTTCAGTGGAATAATATATATAGATATTATTTAATCTATGTCGTAACTTTGGTACTTGTTGCAATTTAAGGAAAATGTTTCATACTTGCGTCATCGCTCATTAGGCGGGTTCAAACTCCAAGGCTATCTGTGCGATTCTCAAGAAGTTATCATATATAATAAGATGGCGGTGTGACGACAGCGATATGAACGTTCAAAGTCCATTTCTTATACTACGTCGAATGGTAAACAAGCATACGGCCTGCCTGATTTTGACTTTGACGTGAAAACGTCATAAAAAAAATAAACACACTACAAAATCCAAAATCGGACTTTTTAAAAAAGTAAACAAACGAAACAATCTTGCTACGGCAAAAAGCGGTAAGGAACTATTAATCAACTGTGTTAGAGGACGTATATTCAACTTGGTTGGGTTATATCGCGTAGAAACGACGCACGGGCTCGGCGAATCAATGTCAACTCTTTTTGAATTGATAAATACCTATATTATGGCGCCGGTATATGAATTAATAAGTGATAATGAGTGATAACTAGGGTTGCCAACTCTTGAAAGAACCAACCCGGGAGACTTTTATGGATGTTAAATGAATGGGGGGGGGGGGGTGTTTTATAACTCCTCTTTTTCTAAAGAAATACTAATTCGGATTCTTTCCTCGCTCCATGCTTGTTCCATTGCAAAAGTAAATAGAGACATAAATGTAGAGAACGAGTAGTGACGTACGAACGAAGGACTTATTGGTCTCCGGGAGGTCGGGAGATTAACCATTATTACCGGAGTCTCCCGGACAATACGGGAGGGTTGGGAATCCTAGTGATAACGTTCAGACATGCTTCCATAACATTACAAAATCGGAGGATACAGTTTGGTGTTGCAGCTACATATCTATCATCTCCATCCAACATTCAATCACACCACTGGATAGATGAAGAATCAAAGAATTTATTACGCTAAGTAAGGACTATGGAACATCGCATGTGGGAGAGGGGGAAGCGCTGTCATTTTTAACCGACTTCAAAAAAGGAGGAGGTTCTCAATTCGACTGAATATTTTTTTTGTATGTATGTTCTTTGATACTTCGCGAATTGTGAACCGATTTTCATAATTCTTTTTATTTGAAAGGGTATCATTGCAAGGTGGTCCCATATTTACTAAGTCAGGATTTGATGATGGAATGCCAGGGAAATCAAGGAAATCCCTTAAATTTTATAAGCACGTATGGCCAAATTCTATTTTTTTATTTGAAAGGGTATGATTGGGAGGTCCCATATTCACCAAGTCAGGGTCTGATGATGGGATCCCAGAAAAATCGAGGGAAATCTAAGGGTTTCCCTGTGGTTGCCGGCAGAATAGAATTGCGCCACTCCATTGCTCTGCACTGGATGTCGAACAAGGCGACTAAGGAATCTTGTGTGACGCAATAACTTTTCTCCCGGAAGACGGGCAGCAGCGTCTGCCGGGGTATTCCACCAATACGCTGCACTCGCCAACTGAAGTCGGTTTTTTTTTTTAATCATGAGATAATGTTAACGCATACATATAACGTATTCACGTACAATACACGACGTGTCCATGATAAAATCACACCCCATTTTCTGTTCGCGTTCGCTCATGTAAACAAACTGACTAAATAGAGAAGAACTCTCATGTTGTGAATTTATAAGACGCGTGTTACATATCAAGATTGTGTGGCTTACTTGCTCACATTTTGAAGTGAGCAACCCGGCTAATTTGGATATGTAACACGCGTCTGGTAAATTCACAATATGAATTTTTTCCTCAATTCAGTCGGTTTGTAAACGTTTCCAATGTGAGCAAAAAACTAGCACTAAATTCTTATATCCACAAAGCCTGACTTTTGTAAAGTATTATGTGTATGAACATTAATTTCAGTTGAGAATTCCTCACCACAATTCCCAGTGTTTCACTAAATCGTTCACTGTCCATGCTGCACGCCTGTGGAATGCACTACCGATCAAAGTGAGAATGTCCCAGTCACTCGACTCCTTTAAAATTCAGGTAATGAAACACTACGAGTCTGCCTCTGACATTTATACTTAGAATGTCTACATTTATGTATTGTGTATAGTATGTTATATGTATAGTTTTTATTTTGTATATTTTAGATGGTAGGTATGCATGTATTTCTCCAAAGCCCAAAAATGGAAACTCTCTTTCAATTTTCTATGGTTGACTGGAAGAATCCCTATTGGGATAAGTCCGCCATTGTATACAGTATAATGATTTTTGTATTTTATGTACTTATGTTTGATATACAATAAAGTTTTACAAACAAACAAACAAACAAACATTTGTATGCCTGAGCGCAAAACAGAGATCTGTCAATAATATAAACCAACACCAGTGTGAACATCAAATACCTATGTTTAACAAATAAATTATTCTTATTCTTATTCTAATTCTCGTTTTCGTTCTTATTCTTATTCTTAAACACTCAGATGCGAAGCGGTCACCGTGACCATATTAACGCTCGCTCGCGCGCCGCCATCCCCGCTGCCAACTTATCAACTCCTTCTTTTCTAGTATCCTCACTCACTGGCAGAAACACAGCAACCCTTTAGGGATGAGCTCGGTGAGCGAATGGCTAACAATGGCCACTTTGAGACAAACATTTGTGTGCATACAAGACAAACATTTGTGTGCATGAACATGTCTGTTTGTCTTGGTCTGGGTGTTTTCTATGTAATATATATATTATTATTATTATTTATTTAAAATTACAAGTGACATGACTCATTATGTTAGTAAGTAGACTATTCTAAGGTGTTAGTAAATACAATTGACATTAATTGGAGTGTGCAGCTTACAGCAGTGAAGCATATAAGGGCTGTCCACTCTGTCCGCAATCATTCTAAGAATGTTGTTGGGGCTGTCCCGGACCCTGCGCACCAGGGATGCACACCTTTTGCGCATTGTTGCAAAAAAGCAATCAACGCGTGCTTCGGCGAACATTCCTGATGCGCAACAGAAACGGGGCAGCCCCATCAACACCCGGAACGCGTCGTTGTATTGAATCCGAAGGGCCGAGTAGGCCCGTTGCGTATAATCCCTCCACAGGCTGCACGTGTATAGGGAAGTACAATATGCTCTAAATAATGTTAGTTTTACTTCCCTCGAACAACGCGCAAACCTGCGAGCAATCATATTCGCCCTGACCGACAGAGCCCTTCGTTCCCTTTCAATATCTATATTGTCCTTGAGGTCGGACGAAACTACGTGCCCAAGATATTTAAATGTCTGCACCCTTGACAATGGTGTCCCGTTCAATTTAATAGGGGGCACCTCACTGACACGGCTCCGTCGGGCCTCAAAGACCATATACTGACTTTTATTGGCATTGTATTTTAGCCCATGTCCAGCCACATAAGTTTCACACACAGACAGTAATTTACGCAGTCCACAAACTGACGCACTCAGCAGCACCATGTCATCTGCGTAACTTAAGTTATTGACACAAACTTCATCTATATGACATCCGACATGCATGCTACTGAGAGTCCCAATTAGCTCATTTATATATAGGTTAAAAAGACTAGGTGAACTTAACCCACCCTGCCTCACCCCGCACTCAAGTTTGTAAGGGTCTGATAACTTATCAGCCCATCTAACACAGTTAACCTGGCCCCCATACCAATATTTGAAAATGCGTATTAAAGGTACAGGTAGTTTGATGCTCTCTAACTTGTTCCAGAGTATATTGTAGGATACCAGATCAAATGCCCTAGACAGGTCGAGAAAACAAGCGTAAACAGGTGTTTTCCGGCTAGTATAGTATTTAACAGTGTGCTTAAGACACAGTATTGCACTTTCAGTGGACAGACCGGACCGAAACCCGAACTGATTTTCATGCAGTTTTAAATATACATTCAACTGTGTATTAAGCACACTGTCCAACACCTTAGCCAAAATTGTTGCCAAAGATATAGGTCTATAATTATCTTTGTCTGAAGTATCACCCGTTTTGTTTTTAACTACTGGTATCACAATGGTTTTCATAAAATCTATCGGTAAGTATGAATGCCGTAAGCACATTGTATAAAACATTGCAAGCACCCTGTTCATGTGAGGGCCAGCACAGCGAAGATGTTCTACGCTAAGACCATCATGACCTGGGGACTTGCCTCCAGTCATAGATTTTATTGCTTTTGAAATATCTTTTGAAGTAATAATATCCCCTACTTCGTCACATCTGATCTCGTCATCGTTCTCCCTATATAAAGAAGTTCCCAAGGGAGATTTAACAGTGAAAAGCTCTTTGAAGAGGCTTGCAATGCTCTTAGGGTCACTCACGCCATCCACACTCACCGGTAAGCCAGACCGATACCCCATTTCCTTAGTGCTCTTCCAAAAAGCACTAAAATCCTTTTTGGTATGTTGCGAGGCCATCATATCAATTTTAATTTGCTGTTGATGGTCCTGACACCACTTCAAGCGTGACTTAAATACTCTTTTACTATTACACATTTCGTAATATAATGGGCCATGCCTAGGCTGACCATGACTCGTCCATAAACGAAACTTATGTCTGGCCGCCTCGTGAGCTGCTCTAACATGACTATTCCAGCCCGCTAATGGTTTTTTCATTATACGCTTACTATACATACGGCTGACAGTCGCAGCCTCCCCAAGGGCAGATACAATGTCAATATACATTTTATCCAAAATTTTCTTATGACTACAATCAGTACAACATATATCAACACAAGACGCAAATTCTGGTGGAAAATCTATTAGTCGCAATTTTTTGTGACACTCATCTCTATAAACAGTTATCTGCTTCTTAGATCTCTTCCCCCATGTAACATTATGTTTAGTGTTTGAAGATGGCACACTACAGTTCAATTTAGGAGTCAAAAGTTTTAAGTCACATTCAATTACAAGTGGGAAGTGATCAGACCACATAACATCATATTTAACACATACATTTTTCACAGATGATATTGTGGAATGTGTTACAAGACAATGATCCAGCCATCGCCTAGAGCCATGTGATTGGCTTATAAATGTGTATGTGTTAGACGATAAACCTAGCATATCTGTATCTATACAGCACCAGTTCTGTTCATTACAATAGTCTAAAAGTTCCCTATAAAATAACTGCTGCGGATGAGCATTGAAATCGCCTAATAAATACACTGAGTCTATGCCACTCTCATCTACAATAGCACTTACCGCACCGAGGCAGTCTGTGTACTCCGAAAGATTGTCTCTGCAGTCCGTTGGCATATATATACACATCACTATAACAGGACGGTCGTCCGTTAATATTTTTATTGCACATAGACGAGAATTATCACACTGTATTACTGATACATTTTGAAAGACCGCACTTCTCCATAGCAATGCTACGCCACCGTAAGGCCGACCACGCAGCATACCCTTCGTTGTATCTACGGCTGATACACCTGTAGAACAAAATCCGTCGTCGATGGAACTCAGAAACGAAGTCTCATCAGGTAAAAGCCAAGTTTCTTGGAGCGCTATTATATCTGAAAATTGACACAGTTCCCTGATGCTATCTATGGAACGTTTAACATTTTTGCAATTGAATGAAACTAGTGTATATGTCGATTTATCCATTATTCTCGCGTGTATTACCGTTTAAAGAGGTAACTCTGTTCGTATTCTTATATTTGTAATGTACAAATTTTCTAAATAAATCCCTTTAGGCCATATATTTTCATCCAAAAATAACGACAATTTGTCATTATTTACAAAAAACTTATAGGCTTTATGACCCGTTTTCTTTTTAATGTCAATTTTTTCTAGTGATACCACTTCATTAGTTTTTATAGAAAGATAGTTAATTATATCGCTTTCTTCTGTATCTTTGTGTACGTTCGTTATAAATATTGGGGATTTTCGTTCAGCAGCTTTGAATTTTTGTCTTCCTTCACTTGCAGCCACGCCCATTTGTCCCCTGTATCTGTCGTGCATTTTCTTTTTCTTATGCTGTACAGTCTGCCATCCGTAATTATTTTCCTTCGTTTGTACGTCCGGATTATTTAAATTCGAACGACCGGAATCAGTTGTAGCCGAGCCGACGTTTGTTTTGATTGCTATCCCTCTCTCACCTCGCGCCGAGGGGCGCACGCCATCGCATACCATAGTCGTGTTAGTCACAGACGACGTCACTATCGGTGGGCAACAGCTGTTAGTTGCATGAATCATCGTCATATCCCTGAGCGACGGTTGCGGCGATAAAATTTCGGAGGGTACATCTTTATTTACTTCGGCAGTTGGCTGGTTCACTATCCTCATAGATCGGTATTCTGGCGCTGTATAATCATCAGGAACTAATGATGATGTCATATTTTTTACAGAGCTGCAACCATTTATAGTGGAATTATGCATATCCGACAAACCTATCGGTCCGCTATCCAAACACCAAGCACCACGTCTTGTATTCACATTACATATTCGTGGCGGAGAAATATTTTTCAGTGTTTGTACTTCACTTTGAAGTTATATGTATGTATTTATTTACAAAACAAAAATGCATATAAGTATATATATCAGTTATCTAGTACCCATAGTACAAGCTTTGCTTAGTTTGAGACTAGATGGCTGAGTGTAATTTGTCTAGGAATATTTATTATTACTATTAATTGTTCACTCGCAGGAACACAATAGCCCTAAAAGGAATTGTTATTTGGCTGCGGTATTCTGTGAGGTGGAGGCACCTCCCCAGTCGGGCTACTTATAATTGCGCTGCCTTACCTCTATTGAAAATAAAATTCATCTTTATTTTAATATTGTGACATTGTGACATGACTATATACAACAAAAAAAATTGGTTATTATTATTTAAATAGTTGTCTTGGCCAACTTGCCAGATAAATATATATTTTTTTTTTTTTTTGAAAAATGGAAAAATTCGCCTGCCCCCCCTAGGTGGGATTTTGAACCCACGACCTCTCGATGACCGGTCGAGTGCTCTTCCAACTGAGCTACCAGGAAGGTTTGTGTTGCTGACGAATTTTTGCATCGGGGCAGGCGAATTTTTCCATTTTTCAAAAAAAAAAAAAAATATTGGTTGTCTGTAAAGTCTGTTTACGGACGATAATTTTACATGATGACGTCATAAGAAAACATCGGCCGATGGAGTGGAAGAGAGATAGATGCGTCACTAACCGAACGCCCGCGCTCTCGCTCGCACACACGGCTCAGGCGGAACGTGACAATGAGTCATGCTTTTTCGTGCGTGCAGCCGGCGTTCATTGATTTATAAAACGTTATCACATCAAAATGTGAATGATAAACAGTGTTTGTAATTATTTGAATTTAATTTCTATTTTTATCGTTTTATCTTCAAAAGATATCTGAAGCAGACTTGTAACATCACAAATCACCAGTTTTCGATGGACCACCCATAATCTAGTGCCCAGCGGCTGCAAAAATAAAACATAGACACTTTATCATCAATCAGAGGGGCAATTCTCGTAATTAAAATATAGTCAAAATTCGATCCAGTTTCGATCTCACAAATGTCACATTTGGTATTCTCGTAACACGATATGTAACTTCAAAATTACATTTAAGCGGGATTATATCGAAATATGAGTGAAAATTAAACAAACTAAGAATGTTACTTTGCCAATAACAAGAATTGATAATAATTAATTAATGAAATCAAGTATATAATTTTAGTCAATTCGCAATTCAGTCTCGATTCGGTCAACTTTCAATCTGCGTTCATAGAAAAATTACGAGAATTATTGGCCTTCAGGTCATTTTTGTCGCCACTACAGGAGCACGACCCTCTCTCGTCCGTCCTAGACGGAAGGAGGATTTGGCCTACACTCCCCACGCTGGCCAGACGATATTCTGTGAATATTTCAAGCGTTTACGGTCTATTGCTGTTCAATCAATATCGAGCAAAAAAATCACGTTTGTTATATAGGAGCCCCCCCCCCCCCCCCATTAAATATTTGTTTTATTTTCATTTAACTATTTGATTTCATAGTGAATATATAACTAAATATTCTGCTAATATTTCAAGCGTCTACTTGTTGCCGTTATCAATATCGAGCAAAAACGTTATAGTAAGTTATATGGGAGCCCCCCCCCCCCCCCGTAAATAAATTTGTTTTAATTTGAATTATTTGATTTTATAATGAATATATGATTAAATATTCTGTGAATATTTCAAGCGTCTACTTGTTGCCGTTATCAATATCGAGCAAAAACGAGCACAAAAATCACGTTTGTTGTATTGTATGGGAGTCCCCCTTAAATATTTATTTTATTCTATTGTTTAGTATTTGTTGTTATAGCTGCAACAGAAATACATCATCTCAAATCATCTGTGAAATTTCAACTGTCTAACTAACTATCACTGCTCATGAGATACAGCCTGTTGACAGACGGACGGACGGACGCACGGACACGCTACGCTAATGTTTTTTTACATAATTTTATAACATAGTCTATGGAACGTCCAATGTAAATGTCCAAAACGTAAACGTAAATAGTAGAACGGTGGTCGAACGTTAGCATAGAGCTAACGTTCGACCACCGTTCTACGATTTGTTCTAGGTCACTTTCTACGTAAACGTTTTACCAACCGGTTTACGCCGCGTTCTACGTAAATGTTTAACGCTACGATCTCCATAAATATTTTGCGCATCGTTCTACGATTTCTTCTACACCATATTCTATGTAAATGTTCTAAGCACCGTTCAACGATGCGGTCTGCACCATTTTCTACCAAAATATTCTATGTACTGTTCTACGACTGGTTCTAAGCTGGTAAGGTCTATTAATTCTACTACAAACATAGTTGTAGACGCTCCGATAACCGACCATAATGCAGTCATTGTTGGGCTTGACGTCAGAGTAAAGAGGAATAATGAACAAACTCACATCAAGCAAACCAACTTTGAAGCTACTCTAATGGATATTAACAACACAGATTTTAGTAGTATTTTGTCATCGTGTGATCCGGAATGGTCTTCTGAAAAACTCATTAATATATTATCTTCGTGTATTAATAGAAATACAACCCTTAAGAAAATACCGAGACGAAAAAGAAACATAAAACCATGGATAACACCAGGGCTCATGCGTTGTATCCTAAAAAGAGATAAGATGCACATGCAATGTAAATTAGAACCCAATAATCATACCGTAAAAGAAAAATATAACTCGTACAAAAATAGCTGTAACGATCTACTTAAAAGATTAAAGAAACTACATGAAAGGAATCAACTCAAAAAACACAAAAACGACGTTAAAATGACATGGAAGATAATAAAATCAATCACGAACCTGAATTCCCAAAAGACACCCCCTAGAAACTTACTTAATATTTCGACTACGCCTGAATCGTCTTTAGATCAAATAAACAACTTTTTTGCAAACGTTGGGAAAAACTTGGCAGAAAAAATTCCCATTAGTAATAGTGCTGAAAGGGATGGAAACTCTGTATGCAACTCCATGTTTCTGGATTCTACTAATGAACACGAGGTTAGCTCGATACTGTTTAAACTGAAGACTGATTGTGCTGTAGGTTGGGATGGTATCTCTTCAAAAATTTTAAAAATGGCTCACGAGAAACTAGTACCGGTTATTACACATATATTTAATCTTTGCCTAATTACTGGCATTTTTCCGCGGGTTTTTAAAAAGGCGATTATTCACCCCATATACAAATCTGGAGACAAGAACTTAATAACCAACTACAGACCCATCTCTGTACTTTCAGCTCTTTCAAAAATATTGGAATAAATTATGAATAAAAGATTAGTTGAATCTATAATAATAAAAGGCTTTGTCCTCACTGACTGACTGACTGACTGACTGACTGACTAATCAACGCACAGCCCAAACCGCTAGGTCTAGAGATTCCAAATTTGGCAAGTAGGTTCCTGATGACGTCTAGGGGTGCACTAAGAAAGGATTTTTCATAATTCATCCCCTAAGGGGGTGAAACGGGGGTCCAAAGTTTGTATGGCGAAACAAGATTAGTTGGACTATTTTATTCGAAACTTTACACGAGTACTTCTATAGATAAATGAGTAAACACGTGTTTCAGGATTTTTCAAAATTCAACCCCTAAAGGGGTAAAATGGAGTGAAAAAGTCTAAAAATCGTCCTGGGTATTGTTTTTATGGTTTATTGGGTCGCTGATTACGAAATCAACAACTATTTTATAATCCAACATAGCCGACGTGACATAAAATCACCCCTATGGGGGTGCGATGGGGTTGAAATGTCAAAATATCAATATGGGTGTTGATTCTATGATTTTCTGGGACGTCAATTACGAAAATGGCATCGATTTGAAAATATAACATAGTGGACACGAAATAACTTAAAAGGATTTTTCAAATTTTACCCCTACGAGGGTGAAACAGAGGTCCACAGTTTGTGTAGGGAAACGAGATTAGTTAGACTATTTTATCCTAAACTATACACGGTACTTCTATAGATAAATGAGTGAACACGTGTTTCAAGATTTTTCGAAATTCGACCCAAAAATAAAGGAGTAAAATGGGGTCAAAAGTCTGAAAATCGTCAAGCGTATAATTGTTTTTATATTTTATCGGTTCGCTGATTACGAAAACAACAACGATTTTAAAATTCAACGTGGCTAACGTGACCATCATCATGTATTTTTTTTAAACTTTGATTTATCCTTTTTAAGCTGATGGAATAAGACTTGTGTGTTGACTGAAGTGTATCTAGGTTTTTAAATTTGTATTTGGCGTCAATCAGTGCTTATACAATCGCGGGCGGCCGGCGCGACGTTCTTGTGTCCGTATTTAGTACAATTAAAGGTACTACTTGAAAGTGGTTGCGTTGCGTGTTAGACTTGACTAGGATAAACTAAAATGCGCGAATTTCACGCGAGCGAAGCCGCGGGCAAAAACTAGACAGTAAAGGCTTTGTCCTCACTGACTGACTGACTCACTAATCAACGCACAGCCCAGACCACTGAAGCTAGAAACCTGAAACTTTGAGATTTGTGTTCCCTATAAAATGTAAGCGCGCACTAACACGGGATTTTCCGAAATTTATCGCTCACCTCATCCCAGTAGTTACCCCGGAGGTTGTCCATCGCGCGAGTAGGGCGTAAAAAAACTGCGTCCTTCAAATGAAACTACATCTGGTGCAGAAAACTAATTGAAAAACCTATTCTAAGTACCTACCGACTTTATGGGGTATACCTACTTAATATAAGAATTTCGGTATTTTTCAAACAATGACGTCAAGATTGACTAAATGTTTACTTATGGAAGGTGTGATGAAGCCCCATACCATTATAGCTGTGGAAGGTGTTGGAGATGGCCTGTTCCGCTCCATCTCCTACCACTTGCATGGAACGGTGGTGTATCATCAGGAGGTTCGTGCAACCATTGTTCACGTATTAAACAATTGGAACGATGAGTTGTTGAGTGAGGACAGTAAGGGATGCGCTGTTGAGGAATCTCTCTTTATACCCCGCATTCTTATTATTCCATCAGACCACCCCGTTCAATTTAAGAGACTTCAATTTCCCATAAATGTGTTTTGCTATGACCATTAACAAAGCTCAGCGGGCAGTCTCTAAAGGTCGCTGGGGTTGACTTGAGACAGGACTGCTTCTCTCATGATCAGTTGTATGTAGCTTGCTCACGAGTAAGTTCTCCTGGAAGCCTTGCAATTTTGGCTCCTGGTGCGAATGCCAAAATTATTGTTTACCGGGACGTCTTAACCTAAATGGTGTATGTTTGTAATAATGGTCAATACAAGACATTCCTTTAAGGGGAAAAAATGAAATATCTGGAATATTAACAAAAACAAACGCAAATCGGGAGTGTTCCCGTAGCGAAGCACGGGTACTTTGCTAGTACTTTAATAAAAACAATATAATTTCTGGAAAACAATTTGGATTTCGAGCTGGAAAATCAACTGAAGATGGAGTAGTCGAACTTACAGAACATGTCGCAAAATTGATTGATAATAAAAGGAAATCTTTAGGCATCTTCTTAGATCTGGCCAAGGCATTCGACACGGTCTCTATCCCAAAACTTCTAAAACAAATGGAACGCTTGGGTATTCGCGATTTGGCCCTTAAGTTATTTAGAGACTACCTTACAAATAGAACGCAACGCGTCGTCATTGGTGACTATGCTAGTTCCGATGCCACAGTGACTAATGTCAACTTGCGGAACAAAAACAAATTGGTTATTCCAAAACATAGACTGGGGAAGGTCAATAATTCGTTTGTCGTAAACTGCATCCGCTACTACAATAAGTTGCCGGAGTCGGTCCTGATTTTACCCGACACTAAATTCAAACAGCTTATTAAGACCACCTTATGTAAAAAGGCTTACTACAGGACCGACGATTACCTTAATGATAAAAATGTATGGCAAATTCTCGGCACAGGATGTGAAGCACAGGCGTCTTATCTTTACAAGTAGTATTGTGGATATACATATTTAGACTTTATACAATATGTATATACACTCTATACTATGATTTTTTATATTTTTATTTTTTTTTACTATTTTATTTTACTTGTTTTTTTATTTTTTATTATCTCTCTTATTTTGGTTGACATACCATTTTTTTATTGTACATTGACATTATTTTTATTGTATTATGATAATATTGTATGGCTATTTAAAAAAAAAGACCTATATTGACAGAGTTTCTTTCGGCATTTCTTCTCGTCAATGGTCATTCCGAAATGCTGGTAGATAAAAAATATACCTAATTGTAAAAGACGTGTCTAAGTGCCCGCGAGGGCCCACAGAATAAAGAATTTTGACTTTGACTTTGACTTTGACATTTGGAGTCCCACAAGGCAGCGTGCTTGGACCTAGCCTCTTCCTAATATACATTAACAACCTGTGCAACATGAAGTTAAACAAGGGAGAAGTATTTGCATTTGCCGACGATACTGCACTTGTATTTCATGGTGATACTTGGGAGGAGACTAAAATAAACGCTGAGGTGGGGCTGGGCCAGATACTGAGTTGGTTATATATCAATTCCCTTACATTAAATATTAAGAAAACCAACTATATCACATTTGGGATAAACCGTAAGGAATTGCCATCCGCTACAAATTTTCAAATTAAAGCACACACCTGTAACTACAGCGCTCATTCTCCTGGATGTGCCTGTAGCTCATTGGAAAGGTCTAGTACAATTAAATACCTGGGCGTACTTCTTGATGAAACGCTTACGTGGACACCCCAAATAAATGTACTCACAGCAAGAACTAGACGTCTGATACCAATTTTTAGGAAACTGAGGAACGTCGCTGATCCCAAACTACTAAGATCCATCTATTTTGCGCTAGGACAATCCGTTTTATCGTACTGTATAAGAGCATGGGGCGGTACCCGAAAGACAGCTCTCTTGCCTCTTGAAACAGCACAGCGTTGTCTATTGAAGGTATCACAATTTAAACCATACAGATATCCAACCCAAACGCTATACACGGAAAGTGATGTTTTGACTGTGCGACAACTGTATGTAGCAAACATTGTCAAATTTCAACATAAAGCAACTCCTTACATACCTGAGCAATATAATTTGATTCGAAGAAAAGATAAAGTCTGCCAAACATTTAAATTCAACACTCATTTTATTACAAAATTTCAATGCTATTCGGCGCCTAAACTTTATAACAAAATAAACAAAATAAGTGAAATCCACAACCTTAGCAAATACCAAATGAAAATTAAACTACAGAAATGGCTTAAGACTCTAAATTACGATTCCACGGAAAACCTATTATCAATTTTATCCTAAAATGCATTATTTTTTATCTGGAAAAATTATATATTAAATTATTACATATTTTATCTTAAATAATTAATTAATCAATAAATTATGATACAAATAAATTATACATTTTATAAACAAAATATATAAATTTAAACCATTGTTACGGTACGATCTTATAAATTATGATAAAGTACATTAAATAAGCTTAACAAAATATAAATTTAATAAACTATCCAAATTAATACTTTAGGCATTACTAATGTATAAATAACCGACATAAACCAACATCATCAACAAACTGAAACATCGTCTACAAAAAAAACAAAAAAAGTTAATGTACATATTAAATTGCCACAACCCACAGTTTAAGTGGTCTAACTTGCGATGTCTAACTAAACGAAATTAACTTGTCGCACGGCGCATGAGTCACACTTGTTGAAGCCGATCTCGGATGTTTTGTATCCCCGGAATGCAGGTAGTTAAAAAATATACGATTAGTTAGACACCAGCTCGTATTTTAACTATTTATGTATTTGATAATTATTGAGTGTAATGCATGTTTTGATTGTAAATGTTATTAGCTTATTCTGTGTTAAT
This sequence comes from Hypsopygia costalis, assembly GCA_937001555.2. Taxonomy (NCBI): domain Eukaryota; kingdom Metazoa; phylum Arthropoda; class Insecta; order Lepidoptera; family Pyralidae; genus Hypsopygia; species Hypsopygia costalis. Next base: position 8,280,099 of record OW443355.2, read on the forward strand.
AGTGGAAGGATCAAGTGTCTATGACACAGGCTCGGCCTAGTATAGACACTTGTGTGATGGACTCGACAAAATTGTGAGTGATTACTTTATATTCAGATACTAGTGTATAATAGATATAGTCCAAAATTGTATGCTTTTATGAAAAAAATAAATATATCAAATATCAAAGCTACGTTCTAGGTAAATGTTCTACGCACCATTCTACGATTTGTTCTACGCTACGTCCTACGTAAATATTCTACACTAATGTTCTACGCAAACGTTTTACGCTTTGTTCTACGAAAGTGTGCTACGCTACGTACGTCCCATGTAGCTCTAGCTCTACGCTAAGTTCTACAATGCGTCTTACTCTCTACTCCTACTATAGCCTACGGTTGTTTCTGGTAGGATTTTAAGAACGCATACTACGTGAAATGGTTCTAAAGGTATAAAAGTAATAAAGTATTGGGGTGTAAGTGGTTCTTCAACATCTTTGAACCAAAGCCAACTTCACCTGCACGCGGTGCTTGCTGACTGACAAACGAAGCTCTGGCGAAAAGAGAGGTAGGGAGCGTAATTGTAAGCTACCCGACTAGGGAATGTATCTCCACCTCACAGAATACCGCAGTCAAATAACAATTCCCTTGAGGGTTGTTGTGTTCCTGCGAGTGAGTGAGGTCACCAGAAAAGAAGGAGATGCTGCGTTGGCAGCGGGGGTGGTGGCGCGCCAGCGATATTTTATGTTGCGAGCGTAACGTAACGTAACGTATCGTATGTTATTACAGCTTTAGAACCATTTTACGTAACGTGCGTTATTACAGCTTTAGAACCATTTTACGTAACGTGCGTTATTACGGATTTAGAACCATTTTACGTAACGTGCGTTATTACAGCTTTAGAACCATTTTACGCTGCATGCGTTCTTAGATCAAAACTGTTTAACGCAGCATAGATACTTCAAATTATTTAACGCGCAGATACATTCGTACACCTTTACAACCGTTTGACGCCTCGTGCGTTATTAAACTTTTAGAACCATGTTACGCTTCATGCATTCTTACACCATTAAAACTGTTTACCGCAGCATATGTTAAAAATGTTTAACTTGTATGTTAGTACACCTTTAGAAAACTATTTAACTTATACCTACTCTTTGATATTATAATTATTTTTGAAAAATGGAAAAAAATTCACCTCACCCGCCTGGGTGGGATTTGAACCCACGACCTCTCGATGACCGGTCGAGTACTCTTTCAAATGAGCTCCCAGGAAGGTTGGTGTTGGTGACGAATTTTTGCATCTTATGCTTTTACTGCGTGAGTCACTTATACTCTTTAAACCGCTTAAGGGTCCGTTCTCACAGACCGGCTCGGAGAGGAGAGCAGATTTTGGTGGCGTTTAAAACAGAGTTTTAGGTCATTGGTATAATATTATTTAATTGGTATAATTGGTTTATTCTTAAATTAACTTCTTTTGTTATAGGAGAATGGTCGAGAGCCGATGTGGAGTTTTAAAATAAACCTTATGCCAATGACATAAAACTCTATTTTAAACGCATCCAGAATCTGCTCTCCTCTCCGAAACCGGTTTATTTGAACGGACCCTATGGTGGCCATACACGATACTGCCCATCGTCCAATCGACATGACCATGCAAGCTTGTTCCAATCTGCAGTCGTCCATATACACCACACACGATCAGTTTTAATTGTCCAATTGGCAGCGACGTTCAGTTGAAGCCATGGAATCACAATTGACGGACGACAATGTACTAGCCGTCTTGGGCATATTACTCGTGATAAAAAAGCAAGAAAAAAGAAAAGATCGTGCGGAATGGTGCTAACAATGGTTAATGAAAAGGAAACAGTTTTTCTCATACAAATTTAATACAAGAGTTGACGATTACGCCAAAAGATTATTGTAATTATTCACGGATGAATGAAGAAACTTACATAAAACTTCTGTCATTAGTGGCTCCTGCATTTTGCGACATATTAAGTAAAGTAAGAGAGAGCGCGCACGTCTACCACCGACAAAGATCTTGACTCAACTGAACTGTCGCGCCGATCGCCATACACGGTCCAATCGGCATGATCCAATCTGCTTGATCAAGCCAAAAGAATTGAATTTTGATTGTTTCGTCAAGTTTAACTGTCATGCCAATTCACGCCCACACACGGTCAGTTCTACTCACAGAAATAAAAAAAACAGGTAGAAATCGTATGACGACCTATTAGTAAGAAAACCTTTGTCGCCAAACTCACACATGTAAAGCAAAATGTTAACGTGTTACTACATGCATGTTTGTGCTATGATTGGTCTAAAAATACTGTAAAAAATGACATATATACAAAAATATGTTAGTTTAAATTCAACCTTATGCAGTTATGACACGGTTCATAAACAATTAAATCCCGAATAAGCATCTAGTGAGCAATAGCTGTACTTCTTATTCTGTCAGATTCTAAACAGTATAGCTAATCGACGCAAGGTGGCGCTACTAATATTGATTTTAATATTATGACTTCTGTCCTTGACTAAAGGCTGATATTTGAATGACCGTACTGCACGAATGTCGATATCACTACTTTTCGAAGTGATGTAGTAATGAGGAACACCAAGTATCACCGAGTACTGCTACCGGATTAATGAATATCTACCTATTATAATTTTTGGTACCATAAAATTGAATATTTTTACAATCTTTTCTTCAACTTACAATGTATGTATGTCAGTATGTAACAATGTTTGTTCGGGTGGAATGCATTCGGGTGGTGCAACTTAATTTTGAGACAGATTTTCAACCGATTGAGCTGAAATTTTGTAGTACACGTTTGTTTGGATGACAATGCATGATAAACGTAAAAGCTGCCGTAGAAGCTTGTCCCAAAAAATATTTTTTTGAAAAAACTTATTAATTATGATGATATATGATGATGATAGGTGAAATCATACTTCACACTAATAATTATAAATGCGACAGTTTGTGAGGATGTTTAGAACTTTGTGACTCGATCAGACTAGATGAAATTTTGCACAAATATAGATAGTCTGGATTAATATATAGGATACTTTATATGTGACAACGAAGTGCTACGCGAGCGAAGCCTCGCGCTACAGCTGGTTTCTTATGCCTGCCTATATTTATTTATAATTTATAACATTTCTTACAATTTATTATATTATGTTCATAATTATGATATAATATTTTTTCATAATTCAAAAATTATACTGTTTCAATATCGTGATGGGAGTAAATAATCAAGTAAATAAATACTGACGATACATGAGTCACATCACTAATCGATTAACGCTAGAATGTTCTAAACAAGAGACGTGGAGTGCGTTAGAAATTTGACCTTAAAATTAAACGCATAAAGGTTACTTTAGTTTATTCGCGTTTGTGCATTTTATTGAATATGCTTAAATTCTATTAAATAATGAAAATAATGAGAAATATTACTTACCGATGGTATGAAATGCCACCATTAGACACATTATTTTTGCTACTATTATTCTTACACGATAATATGGCACAAGAAGGCATTTTTATATTTTTTTTCTATGATTGTTTCCGCGGCTGTGACAAATGACGACTGAGATATGCGACGATCGAGATATGCCAAATTGGAGTATATTGACCTACGCGGGTAACGCCCACTTGTTATTTCTAGTCCTTTTTTATTTCTGTGGTTCTACTTGATCCAATCAGCGTCATGCCGATTGGACGATGGGCAGTATGGTGTATGGCCACCATTACGCAGCACACGTTCCTACCTCTTTTTCGGCCGTCTCCTCGGAGTGGTAAGAGCAAATCTCCCAATTGCCAAATCTTGCTGCCGTTGTTTCTTCCTCTCTTTTCTTTTTCTTTTTTGCTCCTTCTCGTAGTAAGACAAGTAATTTTGTATGCTACCCCCAAAGTCAGGTCTTTCTGTCACTCGTATTTTTACAGTGGTGTTAGATTGTGGCGCTGAAATATATAGATAAATAAATATTCTAGACTAGGTGACTTGGCAAACGTTTTTGAAGTGAAAACTTCTTTAGCGGCGTTGTGCACTTTTTGGGATGGGTAAAAAATGTTAAACTCGCGTCAGGACACGTGGCCTGATCGAAAATTCGCAAGACAAAGCTGCGAGACTACAAAATTAAACTTTAAGCAAAGACGATACGATTGATATTGCTTTGAATATTTTAATTAATCGAAATAGTTTCGCCATTCAACGCTAGATGTCTAGGTGCTACAAAGTTTTGCGTGGTTTTACTATTCCCTAACAGGTGGCACTACGAATTTCATCATTCTATTATAGTTCTTATGTCGTTTCAGTAAGACACAAAATATATTTTTGAAATGAAAACTTCTTTAGCGGCGTTGTGTAGATAAACTTTTTAATGTAAAATAATTCTAATAGTTCTGAAGTGTTAAATTTTTAATGTAATATAAATTGTCATGTTTGTGTACGATAGCGCAATAAATGAATATTGTATTTTACCACATAAATGATAGTACTTTTATACTGATAAATAAAGCAATTCGTGCGAAATTATTCCTTAACCATTTCATAATATTCAAAAATGCACAACGTTAATGTTCAAGTTCTCTCAGAGCTTACAAAGTTGCGGACGTTAGGTGGCGCTGATGTCGTGCACCCAACGAAACCTCTGGCTTGTAGGGCACTGTGCGAGTGATACCATGATATACTTACTTCTTACTATATAGTCATCAAACCACCCTGGTCTTTGTCCTTCGTATTTCTTCTCAAGCTCTTGCAGCATGTTACATAAATGTGTTATGTACTTCTCTTGACCTGAAAGGAATGCTAGTGAGGTTGCTTGCAAGCTTTTCATAGGACTTATACCTGTTCGATTTTTTTTGTTTTTTTTTATTTACAAAGCCAATCGCAATATGCGCACGCTCAACGGTGTAAGATGCCGCTGAGCATGCGCAGATCGGCTTACTTTCTAAATAGCGCACACCCCTGTCGTGGACAAGGCACTTATATATCTATTATTAATAATGATTTATCTATCTTACAATTTTAACTACCTTAAAACCTATATATATATTAAGCTATATTAAAGTGTCATGATGCAATAGCATAAAATTAATCAAAGACATACTTGATACCTGTTTGATTAAATGCTCAATGATCCATCAAGGTATCTTTTAGATGGATCTTAGTGGACTAACGATCATTTACACATCAATATAGTTTTGGGGTAGAGTAGCTCACCACCATCTTTGAGCCAAAGCCAAACTCATCTGCACGTCGTGCGCCCTGCTGACTGTCTAACGAGACCAATTCGTTACAGTTACAGAGAGTTGGCAAAAGGGTGGTAGGGTTACAACACACTGTATTTGTAAGCTGCCCGACTGGAGAAGCACCTCCACCTCACAGAATATAGCAGCCATTACACCAATAATACTACTAATACATATATTATACTAGCTGGCCTTTAAATATTTTTACGTTAATTTTTCCGATGAGTTATAAACTATCCTGTGACGAGCTCGGTGGCGTAGCGGTCAATGACGCGGCTTCGACACCAACGCTCGTGGGTTCGATTCCCACACAGGACAAACATTTGTGTGCATGAACATGTCTTCTATGTATCATAGGTATGTATTTACAAAAATATATATATGTATTTACGTATGTTTATCAGTTGTCCAGTACCCGTAACACAAGCTTCGCTTACTTTGAGGCTAGATGGCGCTGTGTAATTTGTCTGATAATATTGTTAATTTGATTTGGTTATTTGGTTATCCTATACAGTGTGGTCATAAGTGGCAGTTTCCTGCCGTTTTGGCAGGATAGGACCCTTATTTTAGGCTATGGCATGATTCGTGGCAGTTTTTAAAAATTCGGCAGTATTTGGCATTATTGGGAAAATATGTTTTCTTGTAGGTTGCTGGTAGATAATGTTAAAAATGGCAACACTACATCACTAGTCACGGGGATTCCCTTAAACTTCTCGGTGAATTTTTGTGTTTATATATTAAGAACAAATTGATGATGAGTTTAGAAATCTAAAACTGTCAATATATGATACATATATTGACATTATTTTGACATTTTCACAAAGAACTTTGGCAGGATTTTAACCAAGCTAAGGCAGTATTAGCTATTTTGAGATGGTCACACTGATCCTATATCTCAAGTTGGATCAAACTGCACACACTGTGCAAAATATTATTAAAATCGGTTCAGTAGTTTAGGAATTAGGATTCCATCGCGAAAAAACAACGTGACACGAAATTTTTATATATTAAGATTATTATTTAGCTACTGTCAATATTAATATTATTATTATATTTACATTCGAATAGTTCTTACCTAAAATATTAGTATACAAGTAAAGCATCAAGTTAGGACTCGTGATCTCCTTATCCTTGTTCATGACAAAACGTTTTTTGACGATGTGGTATAGTTCTATCATTATCTGGTACTTGGCAATGATCTGATGGCACAAGTAGCCTATTTCGTATTCCAAGTTGTTCACATACAAAAACCTCTTATTGAAATAATCCAATAAGTGCCTCATGCTGTGAAAACAAAATAAAATTAAACAAAATAGTAAAGTGGCAAACATGCATACGTCCCCTGATGGAAAGTATGCATGTTTTTTTTAATATATAAAAAGGGGGCAAACGAGCATTTTTGGCCAGCGTGGGGAATGTAGGCCAAATCCTCCATCCGTCTTGGACGGACGAGAGAAGGTCGTGTTCCTGTAGTGGAGACTAAAATGACCTGATGATGATGAAACGAGCATGTGGGTCACCTGGTGGAAAGCAATTACTACCGCCCATGGAGATCAGAGATACCAAGGGGTCGCCGATCAGTGCCAGCCTTTTAAGGGAAATGAAAACTCTGTTCTTGAAGGCACCCAAGTTGTAGTTGTTCGGATATACCGCTGAGGGAAGTTGATTCCACAGTTTCACTGTTCGTGGTATAAAATGTCTTAGGAAACGTACTGTAGTAGATCGCCAATTATCAAGATGATAATATCATCTTGATAATTGGAATTTTAATTTATGGCGAGTTGTAAGATAGAACTCAGCGGCAGGTATCAAATCAAACAGCTCATCCGAGCACTCCCTGTGGTATAATTAGTATATATATATATATATATATATATATATATATATATATATATATATATATATATATTAGGGTGGTCCTTATTCCTAAGAAAAAAATTTTTTTTCTTTAATTTCGCGGGGCACCACATTATTTGAATATATACCTTAAGAAACTATTTCAGTCATTTTTTTGAATTTTTTAAATGACATTTAGGGGTCGCTACCAAGGTTTGAATTTTCAATAAAAACTCAAAAACGTATTTTTGCGATTATTTTATTCATAAAGCCTGGACTAAAAAAATATTACGAAATGATTGTTGTAGTTATGAATTAAGATATGTAGATATCTAAATCAATTATTTTTAAGATACAAGAGTTGACTTGTTAGTATTAGGGTACTTCTTCCTATACTCTTTCACCAACAAAAGTAAATATTGCTTTTGTTCGTCATTGGTTGTAATCAATTTATTATATTCTTCCTTTAAAGCAACACCATGTTCAGCTATGTCGTTCACTACTCGCAAAGAAAGAACGATATTTTTGGCAGCTACATAATCAGTATCTTCGTTCCAAGTTTCCACGTCTGTATTAAAAAAAAATTGATGAGATACCTAGGATCTGGAAGAATCTTAAGGAATTACTAGTCACGAAGTTGTCTATATTTTTTTCGGGGATATGTGTGATATCAAGGGTTATTCTTTTGAAGCAATCTTCTCTGCCTTCAAATGTCAGTGCTTCTACCATTTTTTTCTTCTGTTGAACTGAAAGTTCATCATCGAAAAAGGCAAACAAAACTAGCTCTTCTGGCAAATACCACAAATGATTCAGAATTTTTTTCAGCGCATCATTGGCTATATTTTTGTTAAAGCTTTCAAAGGCTTTAAGGTCTTTCAATAATTGAAGGTCGTTTCTTGGTGCTGACCATCCGGTAGAGGCTTGAAACCAGTATTTAACATAAATAATCACCGTGAAAATGCATATTTCTCTCACACCCTTTTCGTCTTTCTTAGTAAGCTTAAACTGATGTTCAAATATATAAATTTTCAAACAGTACAATGCTCTTGCCATCCATCTAGCCCGATGTAGACCAGCAGGTCTCTTAAATAGAACGCCTTTTTCAAGAACACCTCCTAAGTACTTGTAGTTGTTGTTCGGCAAAAGAAATCCTGTCTGCGATCACTTCTGCAAGAATATTTGTCTCAGCATCATCAGTTATCCTTTTGTAGTCGCTTTTATCAATAGTGTCCCAATTATTCTTAAATCTTTTAAATAATAGTATATCAGGACCACTAGATGGGGCAAGCGATTGATCCACTACAGCTGACAACATAATTTCCATTATGTGGTGACTGGACCAATAAAAAATTGGCGTCGATTTTTTCGCACTGCTAATAAAAACTGCTTTTCTTCTTCTACAGACGAGAGGAGGGAGGGGATAAGGAGCGATTGTCTATGCGAGTTTCACTTGCACGTAAAATGGTAAACCGCTGTCCTTCAACGCTTTTTGTAAAAACTTTGACTGCTGGTAGCGACCTCCAAATCTTAACAAAAAACAAAAAAAAGCAAAATTTATTTCATATTTTGAAGTATATAATCAAATTAGAAAGTGCCCCGGTGATATTTCAAAAGTCGAAAAATATATATATATATATATTAGGTCTCTCTTTGCATATATATATATATATATATATATATGCAAAGAGACGCTACATCTCTGCGTGTAGAGAGAGAGAGTCGAATCGAATCGATGTAATCTCTATAATATATCACAAAACAATAAAGAAAAGTAGGCAGGTTTTTGGGGTGTAAGTAGTTCATCAACATCTTAGAATCAAAGCCAACTTCACCTGCACGCGGTGCATCCTGCTGACTGACAAACGAAGCTCTGGCGAAAAGAGAGGTAGGGAGCGTAATTGTAAGCTACCCTACTGGGAAATGTACCTTCACCTCACAGAATACCGCAGCCAAATAACAATTCCCTTGAGGGTTGTCGTGTTTCTGCGAGTGAGTGAGGTCACCAGAAGGAGATGCTGCGCTGGCAGCGGGGGTGGCGGCGCGCGAGCGTTACTTTATGTTGCGAGAGTTGATATGGCCACGGTAACCGCTTCACATCAGGCGGGCCGTGTGCTTGTCTGTCACCCGACTTAGTATAAAAAAAAGGCAAATAAATTAAACAGTATAAAGGTGGGCTTATCTCTGAAAGAGATCTCTTTCAGGCAACCGTAGAATGCTTGAAAGGATTCATAATAGGCGTGGTTAAATCAAATTGATTTATAATGTATCATAATAGCTATGGTTAAAACGACTATTCGTTAATCTATATTAATATACTATAGAATAATAAAATAATAAATAAATATTTTTCTGGGCAATTTACACAGCGCCATCTAGTCCCAAATTAAGCGCAATGCTTGTGTTATGGGTACTAGACAACTGATAAATGTACTTAAATACATTTTTTTTTGTAAATACATACTTATAATACATAGTAAACGCCCAGACCAAGACAAACAAACATGTACATGCACGAAAATGTTTGGCTTGTGCGGAAATCGAACCCGCGACCTCGGAGTCAAAGTGGCCATTGCTAACCATTCGACCACCGAGCTCGTCGTATTCGTCGAGAAGAAATATATATTTATGATTTGTGATAAAAAAAAAGTAATAATAATATCAGTAGTCGGAGAAAGCGCAGCACACCTCTCGACATCCCTGAGTCACTCACACCGGTGTTGCCCCCGGCCGATTTCTTGGCAATTCGGGGGTCCATCAGTGAGTGGCAAGCCACCGCCTGCCACAAATAACTAACAATAAAAGCAGTTATGGCAGGCGTCCGTCCCTCTTCTGTAATAGCCCGATATTAAGTTCAACCAGATCTCATCTCCATAGCCCATTTATTTTCCATCACACTTCGCAATAGTCTCAACGCCTGCCGAGACCTGCTCATGGGTATATCGTTCCATTGACATATCCTGGAGCGGGTCACGGCAGGCGTACAAGATTACATCAAACTTCTCAAAGGGGCTTCTACGCGTTGGATCGATATCGCCGCGCATGCCTATCAAATGACGGGGCCCGTGAATTAAGTGTGATATCAGTAGTAATAATATTTTTTTTACAATTCGTTCACCTACTGCGCTGCTCATTTTTGGAATAAATTGCCCTTGCAAATTTGCAACAGCCCATACGTCTATTATTTTAAGAAAAAAAATCAAGATCACTATATCGGCGGTCCCTACTTATAAAGCGACATGTCAAAAATGGCATTTTTTTTAATTGCATAAATTGCTATAGATTGTCCGTAAAAAAAAATTTCTTTTTGTTTATTGATTGTGTATAATTAAAAAGTAAGAAATTAAATCATTTGTCCAATAATAATACTCTTTAATTACTATATCGTAGTATAAGCAGACATGTCTGAAATGACATGTCGCTTTATACGTAGGGACCGTCGATATATTTGTTACTTAAATTAAACAGTATTAAATTATTATAATTTTTTAATTAATGTATCTTCCATATTATGTATGCAGAATGTAAGAGAATAACAGCCCAGACAAACCTTTGTGGTTTAAGGACTGTTTTATGTTAATAAATGTAAATGTTTTAGAAAATAAATAATAAGAAAAAAATAAAAAAAATCTAATCTTTATATATTTTTTTTAATTTATTTCTTACTTATCAGCAGGGATTCAAAAACACCTTCATAAAGGATACACATTCATAACGGTAACATATTCAATCTGTTACAGAATTATTCCTGTAACACTTATTGGCGTGTTTTAAACCTGTTTCGCTAGTAACACTTATAAAGTGTAACAGATATAACGTTTCTGTTACCAATCTGTTAGAAAACTGTTTCTACATTTTTCTAGACGTGTGTACCTACGCACCATACTGGTACGCGCCGCGTGAGCTGTTGCAATCGGTATAGTTATGCCAATGTAAACCTTATTGGCTGTAGCAGTTATTAACACTTATAAACCGGTATTTCGGAAAACAGATTCAAAGTGTAACACTTTCTTTCTGTTTCACTTTAAAAACAGAAATGAAAAACACTGTTCATAACACTCCATTCGGTTACCGTTAAAGTCCCTGCTTATCAGATCTACTTTTTCTTTTATTATAATATATCAGGATACACATTTACACTATAAACTAAATTAACTAGGTAACAAAAAATAGACTAATCTTAAAATACAAACGTAAGTAATTAAAAATGAATAAAGAAAGAAAAGAAAAGAAAAAAAAGAAATATATAACTAAACGGCGTCAAAAAATTCCTCCGCATCATTGTCTACAGGCATCGTGCCCAGAAGGCTGGCGGCATTGCCACGCTGAATGGCAATGCTTATACGTTGTGCCAAATAGAGGCCGGCCTTCTGGTCACGGCAGGTATCGACCAAGCGCTTTGCTATTTCTCTAAATAAAAGCCTTGCACTCGGACCCCATGGGCCAAGCGTTATCTTTATATATTATATAATTCTACTGTACGTTACGTGTGTATGTCACTATACTCCTCCTAAACGTCTGGTCAGATTTGAATGGATTTTTGTTCTATGCGTTTGGGTGGCGCCCTGGATGGTTTAGAATCCCAAATCAGCCCGGCAGATGGCGCTGCAGTAATGGGAACGGGAAGAATGAGCCACAGCGAAGCGTGGTGGGTGAGCCGCTAATCTAATCTATAGTAATAATATAATACTCCTTAGGGCTCCGTAGGGCGTCCTTATTTTACGTGAGGTATTTGGAGGGGGGGGGGGGGGAGAGCGGAAAGATCGAGCCGAATCTTACTAACTACTAATAATATATTTAAGTATAATATCAGTTCTCTAATAACTATAGAACAAGCTTTGCTTAGTTTGGAACTCGATGACCGTGTGTCCGCAGAGACCCGCAGAGGCCCCTGTGAGAAGTTTGATGTAATGTTGTACGCCCGCCGTGACCCGCCCGCTCCGAGATATATCAATGGAACGATATACCCTTGAGCAGCCCCCTTTACCACCATCTCTTATTGCGATTCAATAACGGAATAGATTGCTTATTCATACCAATGAATAAGCAATCTATTCCGTTCATACCAATTCAATTCATACCAATGAATAAGCAACTCTATTTCGAATTCAATAGAGTCGCTTATTCAATCAAACGTTACATAACTCATGCTTATAACAAATCAAACGTTACATAACTCATGCCATGTGAAACATGTGAATGATAGTATCTTTTTGACACCAACGACGAGTGAAGAAGTATATAATGCGATTAAATCTTTAAATAATACTCACTCCGTCGGATTTGATGGGTTTACAACAAAAATACTGAAAATCATTGCTCACATAGTATCCCCAATTATGGCTTACTTAATAAATTTATCATTCTCAGAAGGCACATTTCCTGAACTTTTAAATCTTGTAGTCGTTAAACCAATACATAAAAAGGGAGATGTTACTAATATGGATAATTATAGACCTGTAGCTTTAATACCCATACTTGCTAAGGTAATAGAAAAAATCATGTATATTAGGATAACAAACTTTTTGACCAAACAAAAGATATTAAAAGATGAACAACATGGTTTTCGTAAGGGTAAATCCACTACATTGGCAGCCTTTAAACTCCTTAAAAAAGTTATAGAGAAAATTGATAACAACATTGATACGACTGTAGTATTTTTTTATATGAGTAAGGCCTTCGATTTTGTCTGTCATGATACTCTATTAAACAAATGTGAGAAGTATGGCCTTAGAGGATTAGCACATAGCTGGCTAAAAAGCTATCTTAAAAATCGAAGGCAATATGTTGAACTAACAAACATTAATGAAAATAGGGAAGAAGTTTCCTTTAAATCCTCGTGTCTAGTTAACAACGTTGGAGTTCCTCAAGGAACAATTCTGGGACCATTGCTTTTCATTTTATATATAAATGACTTACCTAATGTAACAAATCATGATTGTACTCTATTCGCCGATGACGTATCTATAATTATTCCCAAAACAAATGACGTAGATTATAACGATGACATAAATAATACAATAGGAGACGTACAACAGTGGCTGGAGGCCAATAACCTCCAATTAAATATAAATAAAACGACATACTTGCAATTTTTTAATGAAAGACCATGTAAAACTAACTTAAGAGTCAAATTTAAAGATGATGTCATTCATGAATCTAATGAAGTCTCTTTTCTTGGTATCACAATTGATAACCAATGTAAATGGAAACAACATGTTAAAAAAGTAAGCAACAAGGTCAATAGCTTTGCATACGCACTGTGGCGTCTGAAAACATTGGTGGATGAAAGAGCGGCCCTAATGGCCTATCATGGATATGTTGCCTCAAATCTCACATATGGTATTCTTCTGTGGGGTAACTCTGTAGATGTAAATAAAGTATTCATATCCCAAAAAAAGTGTATTCGTGCACTTTGTGATGTATCACAGAGGACTTCCTGTAGGCCACTATTTCAGAAATTGAGGCTGCTCACAGTCCCGTCACTTTATATACTGCAATGTTGTATCTTTGTTAAATGTCACCCTGAAATTTTTAGATGGAAGGATGATCACAGTGTGATCTCAAGAAGACATCCGGGAAAGCTATTGATACCAAATATGAAAACGCAATTTTACAAACGAAATTGCTATCCATCTACCATAATGGTGTTTAATAAGTTGCCCACCAAATGGATAGCACTTCCGTTGAGTGAATTCAAAAGGACATTAACCCAATGGCTCATTGTACAATGTTTTTATTCGGTTCAAGAATATATGGATACAAAAATAAATATAAATGACGAACTATGAGGGTAATGATGGCATAACAATCAGTAATCTGTTTCTGAATTTAATATTTTTAATTTAATTATATCTAATGCAATTGACATGTTATAAGAATAAAATTTTAATGTTGACATGTTATAATAATAGTTTAATGATAGCATAAATATAAGTTATTAGGACATTAATTAATTAATTTATGTACAATTAATATCCCCAATATACAATTAATATATGTCTATGAATATTTTGAAAGGGAAAATTTTGCATGCCAGTAATGGCTAGATGTAGGGGTTGCTTTTATATATACTGTAACATCTATATTGTACCACATCTATAGCAAATAAAGTTCATTCATTCATTCATTCATTCATTCATTCATTCATTGGTATGAATAAGCAATCTATTCCGTTATTGAATCGCAATAAGAGATGGTGGTAAGGGGGCAGGTCTCGACAGACGTTGAGATTATTTCAAAGTGTGATGGAAAATAAATGGGCTATAGAGATGAGATCTGGGTGAACTAAATACCGGGCTATTACAGAAGAGGGACGAACGCCTGCCATAACTGCTTCTATTGCTAGTTAATTGCGGCAGGCGGTGGCTTGCCACTCACAGATGTGCCCCGAAATGCCAGGAAATCGGCCGGGGGCAACACCGGTGTGAGTGACTCAGGGATGTCGAGAGGTGTGCTGCGCTTTCTCTGAAGTTACTCGCGGCGTGATGCCCTTTAACACTTCCACCCCTGGAGCATATAGCTCTAGCGGCTCCTCTCTGGACGGCCAATGAAGGCAAGCCAGAGCTGAGAGTCCTGCGGGCCTTCTTGTGTTTACACTCCGACCGATGAAGACACGTCGGATACGAAGGCCCTGACCAACTCTCTGGAGACTCGGGTCCGTGGTGTCTCTACTCACACAACAGCTCGCCACACAAGCTTCCCTGCCCTAATTTATTATTTCATTTATTCATATTTTTTCTCAATTTTTAACATTTTTAAATATACAGATAAAAAAGAAAAGTACATTTAAAAATATATAAAAAAGGGAGCGAAGACCCAAGCTACCGGTGGTTAGGGCTCCATAGTGAGGAATCTCCTCACAATGCGGGCCGTGTCCAGAAGAACCGCTTTTTGTATCCGGCTCTTGACCCAACTGCCAAGCGAGAGCCTCTCGAGATGACGGTCGAGACTCTTCGCTATAAGTCCGTTCACTGTTACGACTATCGGTACAATTATCGCTGAGTCCACATGCCACATGGCGGTAACCTCGTGGGCCAAATCCAAGTACTTCGAAAGTTTTATTGACTTTTATTATTATATTATTATAAGTATTGATTTTATTTATTTATTATTATATAATCTATACAAATACAAATACAAAATATATTTATTTGGTACAATTTTGTGAACAAATAATTTGTGATTGAAGCTCCTTTTAAGTATATGTATAATTGTATATATACTTGTGCTAGGAAACTCCGCTCCTCCATAACAATTGGGTGTTGGTAAGTAGCTATTAAGTTTTTTATTTATACATATAAAACTAGTAAACAAATCAAGTTGCTCAACTAAATGCGTATGTGTTTTGTATATATTCTGTGTATTATATGTATGACGTATATAAATTGTGTATTATAATACACATAATAATCTATGGTTCTTACCTATTCCTGTAGCCAATATTAATAGTGTAGCAAGCACTGATGGCAAGGCCTTGTCTATAATAGTGCCTGGGTTTACCAAACCAGTTTTCGAAATATGCAAATATTTGACGTAATGCCTTTTCAGCATTTTCACCTTCTTTGAGCCCTGAAATATATAAAAAAAAATTGTTGTCTTTAATGTCGGTTTACGGACGATAATTTTACGTGATAACGTCATAAGAGGTCACCAGAAAGGAAGGAGATGTTGCGTTGGCAGCGGGGGTGGCGGCGCGCAAGCGTTAATATGGCTACGGCAGCCGCTTCACATCAGGCGGGCCGTATGCTTGTCTGCCACCCGACGTAGTATAAAAAAAAAAAAAAAAAAAATAAGAAAACATCGGCCCTTGGAGTGGAAGAGTCACAAGCCGAACGCTTAGGTCGATCGTACCTCTCTATCGCTTGTTCCGCGCTCTCGCTTGCACGCTCGGCTCAGACGGAACGTGACAAGTAGTCATGCTATTTCGTTCGTGCAGCTGGCGTTTATCAGTTTAAATGACCTCATCCCGTCAAAAAAAAAAAACCGGCCAAGTGCGAGTCGGACTCGCACACGAAGGGTTCCGTACCATTATCTATAAAAACGGCAAAAAAATCACGTTTATTGTATGGGAGCCCCCCTTAAATATTTGTTTTATTTTTATTTAATTACTTATTTTTAAAATGACTATATAACTAAATATTATGTGAGTATTTCAAGCGTCTACCTCTTACCGTTATCAATTGAGAGCAAAAACGTGCAAAAAAAATCACGTTTGTTGTATGGGAGCCCCCTTAATTATTTATTTTATTCTGTTTTTTAGTATTTGTTGTTATAGCGTCAACAGAAATACATCATCTGTGAAAATTTCAACTGTCTCACTATCACAGTCCATGAGATACAGCCTGGTGACAGACGGACGGACGGACGTACAACGGAGCCTTAGTAATAGGGTTCCTTTTTACCCTTTGGGTACGGAACCTTAAAAAAGAGTGCTTTAAACCAGTTTCCGCAAACTTTTGGTGTTTATGGCACATCTAGGAAAACGAAAATATTTAGAGGTATAAATGAAAAATCTGGTGAAAAGAGAGGTAGGGAGCGTAATTGTAAGCTACCCGACTGGGGAATGTACCTCCGCCTCACAGAATACCGCAGCCAAATAACGATTCCCTTGAGGGCTGTTGTGTTCCTGCGAGTGATTGAGGTCACCAGAAAGGAAGGAGATGCTGCGATGGCAGCGGGAGTGGCGGCGCGCGAGCGATATTTTATGTTGCGAGCGTTAATATGGCTACGGTACCCGCTTCACATCAGGCGGGCTGTATGCTTGTCTACCACCCGACGTAGTATATAAAAAAAAATAAAAAAAAAGATCAGGGGCCCTCCCGCTGAAGCTGAAGCAGATTACCAACGGATTTTTTGATCGCGAAAATAGATCTTAAGTTTAGCTTAATGACAAACATCTTAATAAAAGTTTCAGGGCTCTGGACAAAGCGAAGTGGGAAAAATAAATTTTTGAAATAGGGTCGGCGCGCTGGGATAGTAGACTATCCCAGGACGTTTCAGTGGACGTTTCAGAGAGTTTCTTACTTAGTCGGTAGAATTCTGTGCTTTCTACCAGTTAAGCTAAATAAAATTACCGCAAATCTAACCAAAAGTTTCACAAGTCCCGGTCCTTAGTATCCAAACTACTTCTTATAGAGGAAGATCCCAGGGCCGCCAGACGTCACTTATTTTCTGATGAATAAAATTTGTATGATTGAATAGTGTTATATAGACTTGCGCAAAACAGTTCACTGAACTGAAAAGAGTGATGCAGTTCTTTTGACGCAAATGAACTATATCACTCATCTAGGTCATTTAGTTCTTATGACTCACTTATGTTACTGTACACACTTATGTTACTTCTGTAGTTCTTTTGACTCACTATTTCAGTTTAGTTCAATGTATCTTTGATTCAATCGACTCAGTAGTTCTATTGACTGATTCCTTCTACATTCTTCTCAGTTCTATTGCATCATTTTGATGACATTGTATTTTTGTATTAAATAAGTATAACTAATTAAATATTTTATAAATTCCCTTACAATTATAAATATTGATTTTCCTTCAAACACAGGCTTAGGACTGTCAACCTTGAAAGAAATTATTTAGTGGTTAAAATAATAATGAGTATATAAATTGAGCCTTGTATCTTTACAACTATAGCATATTTTCGCTAACAGCTTATGGTTCTTATGTCCTTAGCCTTCGAGTTCTAATTCGGTCAGTCAACCACGCACAAAACTATCTGTCTCGTTTTATCTCGAACAATTTCAGAATCTTCCGTCCTTTTCGCTCTTTATCGCTAGCAATTTTGGCATTACAGCGTATCTCTCTCATTCTAGCTCGTACGTTTTATGTATTTCCGTTCTTTTTACTCTTTGTCACTCGATTGAACTTTGAGTGAGTGACAAGAACCGGTTTGTATGGTGAACTGGTACAATTGAACTACTCACTCAGGAACTACACAAGTCTAGTGTTATAGAAATGGCCATGATTGAGTAGTGTTAGAGTGTACTATGATCGTATGATTACCTTACGAACGCTTTAACGTTTCGCGTGCCGCGGTCCCACGATAGGTAGGTAGGAACAGCGTTGGTACGGCGCTTGGTATAGAATTGACAGGTCGCTGCATACGAATATATTAAGTAAGATTTACTAATTTTTCTATGACCTTTAAAACGTCTGTAATGTAAATACTGCTGACCGGAAGTGTCTGAGACTATTGATTATTGATTTTTAACGACATTGTGTAACATATATTTATACATCAGCTATCAGAAATTAAATGAGGTGAGTAATGTTTTTACGTAGATTGATTATCTGATACGTGGAGAATGGCCGTCTGGCCAAGGTAGCAGGTAGTCATACGATCATAGTACACCCAAGGGCGCAGCAAGGATCCAGTTTTGGCGCCAGAGGGAGGTCACATAGTTGTGGTCAAGTCACACTCAAGTTATAATAAAATTTTGATAATAGATACAGGTAAAAGTAGGTATTTTATTAATGTATGTAAGTACTGTACTTAATCTATATTGTGACAAAAATATATATAAAAATTTTAAGTTTAACAATATTAATTAGTGGTCCATCTAGGTCCTGGACCCAGCCCAGGGGGTGGTCATAACCCCCATGACCCTCCCCCTCGATCCGCCCTTGAGTACACCCTAACATTACTCAATCATGCACATTTTGTTTTTCAGAAAATAATTGACGCCTGGCGGCTTTGGGATCTTGGATTATTACCAGTGTCGTTCGTTAAACTGAAGTAGGCTTGTTCGGACAGATAAGGCAGCAAGGGTGTCAGGTCAGGAACCTCCGATGATGATGTTTGTGGAGTTGAAATACCTGCTCAAAACAATACAAATGGAAACGGTGTCAGTGGTGTCTCTCAAATCCAGAAAATTTACAAATTGCCGAACCCGGGGGTCGTTTGGCTACCCATATCCACTTTGACTCCGGGGTCGCGGGTTCGATCCCCGCACAAGACAAATATTTGTGTGTATGAACATGTGCGAAATTCGAACTGCTCTTTGTTGTATGCGGTCAAATGAAGTAAGTAAATAGTGGGCGCACCAGCCCAGAGATGTGAACAGTATTCCATAAGAGGCTGGACATGGGAGACCAGAGTGCTGACTGTAAGTTTTTTATTCACGTTCGATAATGTCAACGTAAACAAACCGACCAAATAGATAAGTACTCTCATGTTGTGAATTTATATGACGCGCGTTACATATCAAAATTATATAGCTTACCCGCTCACATTTCGAAGTGAGCAACCCGGCTAAAGTGGATTTGTAACACGCGTCTGGTAAATTCACAACATGAGAGTACTTCTCTATTTGGTCGGTTTGTTTACGTTGACATTATCGAACGTGAATAAAAAACTCGCACTCAGCACTCCGGGGCCCTACCGTCGAGGCAGAAGCCGTTTTCCATTGGAATTTTTGAATGCGAAAATGAAACAATTGCTTAGATTATTGCTAATTAAGTTCAGCGCAGCTGGTAGAAACCCTGGAGCCACCTGGAGCTCTACAGATTAAACTGAATATGTTTGTCGATAAAGCCGATGGTAATCGGTGCGCCCCTGGGCTTTATACAGTTTTTTTTTTAAGCTATTGCATAGCTTCTATCGCGGGCCTTGAGCGCGGGGACCGAATCCAGAAATTCCGTAACGAAAAAACCTCACGCTCCCCACTCCGACGGGCAATATATGTAACATAGATGTCGCAACTTTGCTTTACTTCCAGTTGCTTTTGAAATACTTCCCCAGCATACTTTCATAATGATTTAGTTCTAAGAATTTCACATAGATGTCTCTATATTTCGATTAGTGGTTCAAATATTTGACGTAGATGTCGCTGTTTTGAATTATCGCGTTTTCATCCCTCTGCTGAAAACTTTGTTATAACTTTGAAATTTGATGAAATATATAATACCATGTAGTAGAAGTAAAATTTTGGGAAAACGGCCGTTTTTGACGTCAAAACGTGCTCCATGATAAATTATTTTTCTGGGTTACTCGTCGATTAGATAGGGTATCAAATTATGTATGGATGTTTGTTAGCAATACTGCATGAATAAAATAAATAAATAAAATTATAATTGCATAAGTTGATACAAAATGCTATGCAATAGCTTTACCGCGGCAGTCCCCGAGTGCCACACGTCTTTTTTTTTTATACTACGTCAGGTGGCAGACAAGCATACGGTCCGCCTGATGTGAAGCGGTTACCGTAGCCATATTAACGCTCGCAACATAAAATATCGCTCGCGCGCCGCCACCCCCGCTGCCAGCGCAGCATCTCCTTCCTTTCTGGTGACCTCACTCACTCGCAGGAACACAACAACCCTCAAGGGAATTGTTATTTGGCTGCGGTATTCTGTGAGGTGGAGGTACATTCCCCAGTCGGATAGCTTACAATTACGCTCCCTACCTCTCTTTTCGCCAGAGCTTCGCTTGTCAGTCAGCAGGGTGCACCACGTGCAGGTGAAGTTGGCTTTGGTTCAAAGATGTTGATGACACCCCAAAATAGTTGAAGGTGTTAGGTGATGTTGAGGTGTAAAATACTTTCTGGCTTTACAGATGACGCCAATCTTCCTAGAGGACAATTTGCCCTTGCACTCCAAGTGACCGCGAATTTAAATATCACTCGATATGTCTACACCCAAAATAGAAAAAAGAAGACAACTTTTGATTGACAAATGTTATTATAGCATAAAAGATTTTCTGAATGATATTTTATAAATTGTTATTAATTAATTTTTAGTGTGACATTTGAGTATTGTTTTAATGGAATTTAGATGACATTTAGTAATTTTATGCTTATACTTATTAATTCCTCAGTTTTATTTATTTTAATTTTTCTTTTAAATATATATTTCTATTTGCAGCTTATTTGTTAATTATCATTCGTTGAATATTTGTTGTAAATGCTTAATTAAATAGATTCAACCATGTCTAAGTTTTGCATGCTTAAACTAAGCAAAATGTACTAGGGACATTATACACATTTATGACCTTCCATGTACCTACATTTTAAGCAAATAAAAAAAAGAAGAAAAATGCTCGAACTAATACTAAAGGGAGTATTTCCACAGCGTCCAAATGCTACGGTAACTACTTCCTATCGGGCGAGTTGTATGCACGTTTGGCATCTTAGTAGTATATAAAAATTGGAAACAGAAAATGAATAATAAATAAAACCGGCCAAGTGCTAGTCGGACTCTGTATGGGAACCCCCTTAAATATTTATTTTATCCTATTTTTTAGTATTTGTTATTATAGCGGCAATAAAAATACATCATCTGTGATAATTTCAACTGTCTGACTATAACTGCTATAACGGTTCATGAGATACAGCCTGGTGACAGACGGACGGACGGACGGACAGCGGAGCCTTAGTAATAGGGTTCCTTTTTACCCTTTGGGTACGGAACCCTAAGAAATATCTTTAAAAGTATTATTACACAAAAAAAATACTTACATAATATTAAAATATATAATGAAAAGTCGTAGAGCATGTTCTTTTATTTCATTATTCGATAAGAACTAATCATGGTTTTATACAATTAAAAACCTATTTTTTAATTAAATACCAACTCAGTTTTATCTGTGGTATTATTTGATTATTACTGAAAATAATAGGCACTTAAGATATTAATTACCTACTTATTTATTTCAATTTCATAAAATACAATATTTAGTATATTTAGTAGAATTGTCTTAACACTAAATATTAGAATTGTATATCTATATGTAAACCACACAATGCATACAATAGAATGCATATCTAGCAATGTCAGTTCGACGTTTTTAGTTTCTGGTTTTTCTTTTTAAATCGTGTCATCATTATGAGGATCGTGCTTTCAATGGGAGCTGGAAATGTCGACGGTTACATAATATGCTCCATTTTTCGCTGTTACAAAATTTTATGCTGAATACAATGTGTACATACTTTGTACATCCAAATAGATAAGGCAACATTTATCTTTATAAATTGCAGCTAATAAATAATAAATCATGTACGGCATCATCATAATAATTGCTACTAACTAATATGTATTAATTGTATTAAAATAAAACCTCAACTGCACGTGGTGCACACTGCGGACTAGCGAAAGAGACTCTGGTGAAGGAGAGGTAGCGTACTTATAAGCGGCCCTACTGGGAAAGTACCTCCTCCTCACTGAATACTGCAGCCCAGAAACAACACCCTTGAGGGTTGTTGTGTTCCTGCGATTGAATGAGGTCCCCAGAAAGAACTGTTTTGTTTGAAATTAACAGAAAGTAGTGTTATTTTTTTATTTATAAATGCTTTAAATTTTCCATGCTTAATAAAAGTGTGCTCACCTTTAAAATATTTGTGCTTGATTAAAAATGACTTTATATATTTTATATAATGTTAGAAAATTTTATATTTTTTTTAATACATAGGATATTTTCCACATTGATATGGATATAAACTATCACAGTATAAGTAATAGTACTACCTACTACTATCATATTTACGAGTTATTTATATTATTATAGCATAAATTATTGGCTCTAAGCCAGTTGTACGGTTTACCACACATGGTTATTTTATATTTGACTGCTATAAAAGTAAATATTATCACTAATATCGGTGAGAGCTATCGTAACATTGAACTCGTGCACATTGGAGAAAGGAATTGCCAGTATCTGACTTGTAAGAGCCCCTCCATTTGTAATCACCTTAACTAAGAATATTATATTAACTTCAACTTTTGGTGATCTTTCCTTTCTGCACTCCACATCAAGCCAGCAAACAAGTAACTAGTCAACGTAAGGGAAACCACCCTTACATCAGTGTTTCCCAATTAGTGGTACGTGAGATTGCATCAAGGGGTACGCGCAGCAATCACTTAACTAAAATATTAAATCCTTAAAAAACAATAATGCAATAACATTTGCCAAAAAATATTCAATTTAATTAAACGATCAGTAGGTAAGTCAAACGTATGCATCGAGGGCTTTAGTGTCTTTAGAATGTCTTTTGATGATAATAAATATAAAATACACCTGATTTCATTTTTTACTTAACGTTCCGGCAATAAGTGAGGGGTACGTAAGTTTGAGGTCTTTCTTGAAGTGGTACGTAGAAAAAACTAATTGGGAACCGCTGCTCTAAGCCAAATAATATAAGTCGTTAGTTTTGAATTATCATACAATAGTTAAGAGTCACAGTTAAGAGCACAATCAATTAACCACATTAACATTATATTTATTATACAAGTGTAATTTTTAAGACTGGTCAAATCAATAGAGGCGATTGTGTAGCTGTTACTGATCACTAAACAATAAAAAAAACTATACCTTAAAAAAACATCCAAATCAGTTTAGTTTTTGTATCTGTCATTTTAGCGTATACTGTAATGTTGATAACTGCAGAAAGCGGTCACAAGTTCCCAACGAAAAGCGCGCAGAGGGCGCATGCGAAACAACATCACGTGTCTCCTACCTACATAGTAAACTTGAATCTCGGAGATAAACCGTCATCCGTCCTAGACGGAAGGAGGATTTGGCCTACACTCCCCACGCTGGCCAAACGCGTTGGGGAGGCCTAATCGACATTTGTTAATATATTTCCCTTAGTCGCCTTGTACGACATCCACGGGAAGAGACGGAGTGATTCTATTCTAGTCTGCCGGAAACCACACGGCCAATTTTTTACCTCATTTATGGTTGATTAATTTTTGGATTTTTATCTAACAACTAAACGTCTTCTTGATCTCGGAGATAAACCGTCATCCGTCCTAGACGGAAGGAGGATTTGGCCTACACTCCCCACGCTGGCCAAACGCGTTGGGGAGGCCTAATCGACATTTGTTAATATATTTCCCTTAGTCGCCTTGTACGACATCCACGGGAAGAGACGAAGTGATTCTATTCTAGTCTGCCGGAAACCACACGGCCAATTTTTTACCTCATTTATGGTTGATTAGTTTTTGGATTTTTATCTAACAACTAAACGTCTTCTTGAATTTGACCAGCCTTTAAAAATACACTCTTTAATACTAATACAGTATTATTACATTGTGTCATTAATTGTTATTAATAAATATATAATTATACTAGAGTATATTATTCTGTGCTAGCCGCCCGCCCACGATTTGCTGTGGCTCAATCTTCCCGTTCCCATTACTGCAGCCATCCAGGGCGCCGCCCAAACGCATACAAAAAAGATAATTCAAATCTGTCCAGCCCTTAGGGTATATATAACTAGGTCAATAATTATTTTGCTACGTTCAATTACCAACTATAGCTGTTAAATAGTGCAAATGTTATAAATACCATTTTGTACGATGATATTTCTAGCTGGTTGAAAAGCAGTTGACAAAATGCGGGCTGAAATTTCCGAACGGCGCACAATTTTCGGGTTTAAGAAAGCTTTTGTTGTGCAACGGTTTAATACAAAAGTGTCAAATGACGGCACATCTGCCGGTACAAAGGGTTACGCTCATGGATAGATTATTTTTCAAACCACCTACGCTAGTTATATATACTCTAAGGTTCAGCCGTTTAGGAGGAGTTCAGTAGAATTATATATATAAAGATATACTATAAGTATATACTATAAGTAATTATATATATATAAAGATATACCTATAATACCCTCACTATGGGCCTTATGAACAAGCTCAAAGTAGCCCAACGAGCTATGGAGAGGGCTATGCTCGGAGTCTCTCTGCGAGATCGAATCAGAAATGAGGAGATCCGTAGAAGAACCAAGGTTACCGACATAGCCCAGCGGATTAGCAAGTTGAAGTGGCAGTGGGCAGGGCACATAGCACGGAGGACGGATGACCGATGGGGTCGAAAGGTTCTCGAGTGGAGACTACGTACCGGCAAGCGCAGCGTAGGACGTCCACCCACAAGGTGGACGACCTCATTAAGACCGTAGGATCGCGCTGGATGCAAGCCGCTTCCAACCGGTCTTATTGGAGATCCAGAGGGGAGGCCTATGTCCAGCAGTGGACTTTCAATGGCTGAGATGATGGTGATGATGATACCTATAAATACACGTCGCATTTATTGACACCCAAAATGAATGAAAACAATTTTTTTTATTATTGCCATCAAAATTTATTTTCCCATGGCTGCATCAGGATAATCTACATCAATATCAACGCCTTCGATTGCCGGCACGAAATTGTTCCATTTTTTTAACCACTTGTCTCTTCTCAATTGTTTTTTATAATCTTCCTCCGCCTTACTTCTTCTTCTCGCGCTTGGCATTATCGCCTTCGTAGTAGCAGCAGTAGTAGTACGCCTTGAAATAGAAAAAAAAAAACATAATGGATTGTACAGGATGGCGATTTGTCACCTGCAATATTTCATCCTAAAATTCTAAAAGAACTAGGTCGTTCTTTTAGAATTTTAGGATGTAACTTGAAGAACAAGTTACATCCTAAAATTCTACATCTTTGAACCAAAGCCAACCTCACCTGCACGACACCCTGCTGACTGACAAACCAAGCTCTGGCGAAAAGAGAAGAGAAGACATAGCGTATTTTTTAAACTGTTCGACTGGAGAAATCCCTCCACATCACAGAATACCGCAGCCAAATAAAAATTCCCTTGAGGGTTGTTGTGTTCTTGCGAGTGAGTGACATCACCAGAGAGAAAGGAGGGAGTATAGGCTGGCAACGGATTGGCGACCTTCTTGATGTTGCTGATCTCCATGGGCGGTGGTGATTGCTTTCCATCAGGTGACCCACATGTTCGATTGCCTCTCTCTCATACAAAAAAAAAAGAAACACGTTTGTTCCGACCCATTGTTATCCATTGTCGAATGGATATTGAAATCCACACTAGACGCTGTGCTGCGACGGCTTGCGTTGCCGCTTGCGTTGCGACGTGGTGCGTCGGTGCAACGCTTGAGGCATACAATGTGCTGTTCCACTTCAACGACATGTAAGCGCAACGCATTAATGAGGCCTCATCCTTAGACGGTAGTAAAGGGGGCCCACCACACATTCCCACCACAGGATCCCCTGTGTAGCCAGGATTAACAGCAGCGACCACCAAAAAAGGCAATGGACAGTGAAGTCCACTGCACCACTGCACTACTACTGCTGCCTTGGATCATAACGAATTTAATCAGAAGAAATTAGTAGGAGTAAGAATCTTTTGAAATTTGACTTCGCCTCTTAGCAATGTGAGAGACAGCAATATGGCAAGTAAGGCATTAAAAGGATTTAAAAGTATCTAACACTTAGACGGTCGTGAACCAAACCATGCCAAAACGTTTACATACTTTTTAAATAGCTGATCTCTGGTGTGGTATCTTTGCTTGTCAAGCCATTTCTCCTCTTCCAGCTTTGCAATATGTTTATTTAAAATACCATAGTACATGTCTGTTTCTAGCATAATTTCATTGTAGTCACTCTCTGAAAGCAAAGAAAGTATACCATCAGGGGCTGTGGCAAATTTACCAGATGGGCCCTCAGAGGATGGGGCCATCCCTAATAAATCATTTAAATAATCAACACTAGAGAAGTATTTTGTACATCATCATCATCATCAGGTCCATTTTAGTCTCCACTACAGGAGCACGACTCTCTCTCGTCCGTCCTAGACGGAAGGAGGATTTGGCCTACACTCCCCACGCTGCCAAACGGGTTGGGGAGGGTTGATCGATATTTGACAACGTATTTCCCTTAGTCGCCTTGTACGACATCCACGGGAAGAAACGGAGTGATTCTATTCTAGTCTGCCGGAAACCACACGGCCATAATATATAATATATCTTACCTTTTAAAAATTTGTATGTTGTTAATTTATAACCTAACTTAAAAAAAACTATTTTAGTAGTAAGCTCTTGAACCTGGGCCCTTTGGTTCGGGGGCCCGTGACATTTTGCCCGCTCTGTCACCCTGTAGTTACGCCATTGGCACTTGTTTTGGGGTGTAAGTGGTTCATCACCATCTTTGAACCAAAGCCAACTTCACCTGCACGCGGTGCACCCTGCTGACAAACGAAGCTCTGGCGAAAAGAGAGGTAAGGAGCGTAATTGTAAGCTACCCGACTGGGGAATGTACCTCTACCTTACAGAATACCGCAGCCAAATAACAATTCCCTTTAGGGTTGTTGTGTTCCTGCGAGTGAGTGAGGTCATGAGAAAGATAGGAGATGCTGTATTGGCAGCGGGGGTGGCGGCGCATGAACGATATTGTAACGACATGCCAGCCAGTCAGCCTAAGCCATGCGCCAAGCCATAGCCGGGCTTAGACCGGAAGCGCGCCAAACGGTCGAGAACAAGCCCACCAATCGTGCCGTTGATTGGTCGTGACGTCACTGCCGGCCTGCCATCGCCATACCGCCCCATCATGGCGGGGGAAAGCGAATAAATACGACGGAGAGCTCATTGCAGGGTCATTCTGTATTCTACCGGATCATAAGTCGAAACTCTGCCCGTCCTTAGGCGAATTGATTGTACTAATTTATAACAGTAATAAATATATGTGATTTATTTCAAGCGTTTATTTTCTAAGTCGTTTCACTCAGAAGTGGGCTATGAAACGACGGCGTCCTGATGAATCTGGTCAAGGAGTTCGGCCGCCTGGTTGGAACTCTTCAAGTGACGACCGAAGAAGACACGATAGCAGCGATGACGACGATTTTTCACCACCTCCTGCCAGAAAATTACTAAAATATTTGCTGGAAAATGAGGTCGAGAGAGCGATACGGGACCTCAATGCAGAATCTACATCATTTGGACAGACAAAAGATCACCGTGCCGCTTCGTTAATACCGGAATTTGATCCTGACGGAGACGACTGCACAGTATCTACATGGCTGAAAAAGATCGACCAGCTTGGTGACATACATGGCTGGAATGACAAAATAAAAGCATTTCACCTACAAGACAAACTCCGCGGCCAAGCGCGTAAGTGGTACAATAGACTTGATGATTACAATTATTCCTGGGACGAATGGAAGCTCATGTTAATACGTACTTTCCCTAAACATCGTGATTATAGTGCCTTACTAGATGAAATGATGCAAAGGAAGAAGATGCCCAATGAGACCATGACGAAATATTACCAAGACAAAGTCGCCATGTGTTTTCGATGTAAATTGTCCGACAGCGCTACTGTCTCGTGCGTTATCAGAGGCCTACCTATTTCATTACAGCCTAATGCCCGTGCGTTTCAATGTGAACGACCTGACGAATTGTACGAAGCCTTTCTATGTGCACTTGACGATTACAAAAGTTTAGGCCAAGAGGTACGTACAACACCTACGAGTAGCAGAGATGCGAGACAGCCACAGATAGAAAAGAGGATTAATCCAGATACTGACCCTTGTCCACGTTGTAAAAAGACAGGGCACATGTTACGTAATTGCACAATGCTCGACCAACGTATTTGTTATAAATGTGGTAAACAAGGTCACATTGCCACTCGCTGTCAAAGTTCCAGTACAATTACTAAGACTGCCTTAGCCAGTGAGGAGATTAAAGAAGTGAAGTTACTGCAGAACTACAACAATATTTACAAGAAAGTAGTAAAGATCAACGGGATTTACGTTAAATCCTATATTGATACCGGAAGTCAAGTAAATGTCTTGAATAGCGAAATTTCCAGATTATTGGCGCTTAAAGTCACACCTACAAGCATGATTTTAAAAGGGTTTTCTGGCGGGTTGATCACGAGCCGCGGAGAAGTCGATTTTAATCTACAAATCGATGATGTACAAGTTAATTGCAGGGCATATTTGACAGATATGGATATGGGAGAAATTAACTTGCTAATTGGTCAGCCAGTGATAAACTCCGATCACATGTCATTGATTGTAACCAACGGTACAGCTACACTAATGAGAGACGATGTTTTTACAAATGACGTAGTGGAAGAGCCCGAAAAATTTAAAGTTGTTACGTCATGTAAAGAGTCCCTACCACCTGGAGCATCCATCATAAAAGTTCAAGTATTGGGTAATCGTGAGAATAACGACGTGTGTACTGCACCTCGACATTTTGAGTTTCAGGGAATTTCTTACTCGCTGCCAGCAACATTACTGCGCGGTGGAGAAGGCCATATCAAAGTCATGAACACAGGAGATCAAAACGTTGAATGGGAAGCCGGCGAGACCTTAGTTCGAGCTGAGAGCTGCAACGAGTCACCACCATCTAGCCAGGTCAGTAGCCAAGCCATGCCTTTACCATCTTATTCGCATAAATCGCCAGATTTGCCAAGCATGCCTAATAAATTATGTGAGCCTTCAAATTTATCTGCCCATACTCTTACTGTCAGCCAAATTTCTCAACTTATTATAGGAGGTGTCCCTTTGAATGAAATTGATATAGGTAAATTAAATAAAAACGAGTATAATGATTTAATAAATTTATTGTTACAATACAAAGATAGCTTTGCCAACAGTACAAAAGACCTGGGCTGTACAAATTTATTGCAGATGAAAATCAAACTTACTACTCATCAGCCAATATATCGTCAGCCGTATAGGTTAGCACATAATGAACAAGAAATCGTAAAAGCTAAGGTTTCCGAATTATTAGATGCGGGTATTATTCAAGAATCAGAGTCTGACTACGCATCCCCCGTTATTTTAGTTAAGAAAAAGAACGGCGATAGTAGATTGTGTGTCGATTACCGTGCGCTTAACGCAGCTACTATAAAAGACAGGTACCCATTACCAAACATAGATGATCAAATTTCGAAATTAGCTGGCAAGAAATATTTTACAAGTCTTGACATGGCCCAGGGGTATCATCAAATTTTTTTATCACCAGATGATACACATAAAACTGCTTTTATAACACCACAGGGTCATTTTGAATATCTTCGCATCCCATTCGGATTAGCAAATGCACCATCCGTGTTTATGCGATTGATTAATAAAATAGTTGACTCGATTCGTATGTCATCATCTATAGGTTCTTCCAATGAAATTCTTGCCTTTTTAGATGACTTGCTTTTACCTTCTGTTGACGTAACTACCGGCATTGATATTTTAGAAACCGTGTTGCAAAAATTTCAAGCTGAAAACCTAAAACTTAATATGAAAAAGTGCTCCTTTCTTAAAAATAAAGTAACATATTTGGGTCATGAAATTTCTAGCGAAGGTATACAACCAGCAGAGTCAAAGTTAAATGCTGTTTCTCAATTTCCCACACCTAAAAATGTTCACGAAGTACGTCAGTTTATAGGACTCTGCAGTTATTTCCGTAAATTTATACATAAATCTGCAATCATTGCTCGCCCGTTGACAAACTTAACAAAGAAAAATGTAGCATGGATCTGGGGTGATAATCAAGTGGCTAGTTTCAATGAACTAAAAAAGTGTTTGTGCTCTAAGCCAGTATTAGCTTTATACGATCCGACGTTACAAACAGAAATACATACAGATGCATGTAAATCAGGTATAGCTGGTATACTACTACAAAAACAGTGTGATGGAACTTTGAGGCCCGTTCTATATTTTAGTCGAGTAACTTCTAAAGAAGAATCTATGTATCACAGCTATGAATTAGAAACACTTGCGGTAGTAGAATCTTTACGTAAATTTCGTGTGTATGTCGTAGGAAAACATATAACAATTGTTACGGATTGTACAGCCGTCCGTGCTACCCTCACAAAGCGTTATCTTATTCCACGTATAGCAAGATGGTGGCTGATGATTCAGGATTATGATATGAGCATTGAATATAGACCAAGCGAACGAATGAAACACGTCGATGCTCTTAGTAGGAATCCAATAAACACTGTAAATATAAATCGTCTCGATACAACTGACTGGTTTTATACTCTCCAATATCAAGATGAAAAACTTAAGAGCATAATAGATCAAATAAAAAATGGTTTAGCGGGACGTGACCTAATACAAAATTATGTCCTTATTGATGATAGGTTATATCGAAAAACTGTTAACGGAAATCGCCTCGTGGTGCCCGGGACGGGTAGATGGAAAATAGTTCAGATGCATCACGATGAAATAGGGCACGTAGGGCTGAAACGTAGTACAGACTTAATAAAGAATGACTATTGGTTTCCGAAGATGACGCGGTTCATTCGAAAGTATATAACTTCGTGCTTACATTGCGCGTATGGAAAAGGTGATCACGGAAAGAAGGAAGGGAAGCTACATCCAATATCTAAACCTACTGAACCATTTCGAATGATCCACGTCGATCATTTGGGACCATTTTGTAGAACAAAGAAAGGTCATGTGTACATGTTAGTTATAACTGACTCGTTTTCGAAATTTGTAATAGCAGAACCAACGCGAACAGTTAATTCGGTCGAAACTATTAGAACTCTTAAAAGAATCTTCGCGTTGTTTGGGTATCCTGATAGAGTGGTGACAGATCATGGGAAGGCATTCACGAGTAGATATTTTAAAAAATTTGCAACTGATAAGCAATTCAAACATACATTAAATGCTATCGCTTGCCCGCGTGCCAACGGTCAAGTTGAGCGCACCAATCGTACAATACTGAATGCCTTACGCGCTACTGACCCTAGCGAAGCAGCTAACAATTGGTCTAATTGCTTGCCTGATGTTATTTGGGGAATCAATAATACTCTAAATGATACTACTAAATTAAAACCATATGATTTGATGTTTGCGCGTAGTGGTAGATCAGTATGCGATATTTCAATTCCAGGGCGCGTTACTGAACCAACTCAAAACAAGCGTGAAAAGGCTAGGGTTCGCATAGAAAAGGCCAGTGCTAAAATGAAACTTAACTTTGACAAACGCCGCAAAAGAGCTCACATTTATAAAAAAGGGGATTTAGTTCTCTGGAGACAGGCCCCTACTAGTAGTGCCGCTAAGGTCAATACAAAGTTAGACGATTTATACTCCGGCCCCTACATTGTTACCAAAGTTGTTGGCAATGACAGATACAGAATTAGGAGTGTCAAAGGCTTAAGAGGTTACAAGAATTTTACAGGTTTAGTGTCTGCCGATGCACTGAGACCTTATCAAAGTATAGCCCCTGTATCTGACAGTGCCAGTAGCTCCGATGAACAGCTAGAAACAGAAGACTTAATTGATCTACTTGAAAGTTAATCACAAACATGATGTTCCCATTGCGGGAGCAATCTTTTCAGGATGGCCGAATGTAACGACATGCCAGCCAGTCAGCCTAAGCCATGCGCCAAGCCATAGCCGGGCTTAGACCGGAAGCGCGCCAAACGGTCGAGAACAAGCCCACCAATCGTGCCGTTGATTGGTCGTGACGTCACTGCCGGCCTGCCATCGCCATACCGCCCGATCATGGCGGGGGAAAGCGAATAAATACGACGGAGAGCTCATTGCAGGGTCATTCTGTATTCTACCGGATCATAAGTCGAAACTCTGCCCGTCCTTAGGCGAATTGATTGTACTAATTTATAACAGTAATAAATATATGTGATTTATTTCAAGCGTTTATTTTCTAAGTCGTTTCAATATTTTATGTTGTGAGCGTTAATATGGCTACGGTAACCGCTTCACATCAAGCGGGCCGTATGCTTGTCTGCCGCCCGACGTAGTATAAAAAAAAAAGTAGTTCCTTTTTCCTACAATCCACGGTCATTTATTTCCTCAGACGGGCAAAAATACTTGAACGCTATGCAGTAGTCGCTTGCTGCATAATTGTTCATAGTTAAGTCCGTACTGTTGGAGTACGTCCGGTAGACCTCCAACATATAATGCCCTACCTCTGTTTCGCCAGAGCCTCTTCTGCTAGTCGGTAGGGCGCACCACATGGAGGTGAGGTTCACTTTGGCTCTAAAGAATGTGAACCACTTACATCCCGAAAAGTTGAGCGCTAATCATCAACATTTAGGGGGTATAACAAGTTGCATTTGTTTCTGCGTAACTACGTGTCTCACTTGCGTATTTACGTGACTAACTTGCGTAACCACGTGACTAACCAGTGTATCTACGTGACTAACTTGCGTAACTACGTGGTAACATGCGTAACTACGAGATTAACTTGTGTAACTACGTGTATCACTTGCGTATTTACGTGACTAACTTGCGTAACCACGTGACTAACCAGTGTAACTACGTGACTCACTTGCGTAACTACGTGGTAACATGCGTAACTACGATATTAACTTGTGTAACTACGTGACTAACTTGCGTAAGTACGTGGTAACTTGCGTATTCACGTGACTAACTTGCGTAACTACGTGACTTACTTGCGTAACTATGTTACTAACTTAAGTAATCATGTGACTAACTTACGTATGATGTGATAAGCGTTAAAGTAGTCGCTTGCTGCATAATTGTTCATAGTTAAGTCCGTACTGTTGGAGTACGTCCGGTAGACCTCTAACATGTGCTTGAAGGTGTCTATGAGACCGGCAGCAAGTGTTCCTAGTTCATAGCTCAGCGTCCCTTTATATCTCTCTTGCAGTTTTTCAGCGTGGCGTAACTTTAAAAAAACATCTGAAAAAGATTTTTCATGTGAAGTCGGCGAATTACTTTCTTGTTGCTATAGCGGCCCAGTAACTATATCTAGTGAAATAGATGACAAACAAAATACAAAAAAAAAACGGGTTGAAGTGAAAACTTGAACATTAACGTTGTGCATTTTTGAATATTTCGGAATGGTTAGGGAATAATGTAGCACGAATTGCTTTATTTATTAGTATAATAAAAGTACTATCATTTATGTGGTAAAATACAATATTAATTTATTGCGCTATCGTACACAAACGTGACAATTTAGATTACATTAAAAATAATCAGCAGGAGCAGGCATACATTTTCGCCACGAGGTAGATAAAGAGGGGGATATTACTTCCTGTCCTACGCCGCGCCGGCGGTCTACTCTCCCTCCGTCTTACAAATTTTCGATCAGGTCACGTATCTTGACGCGAGTTTATCATTTTTTACCCATCCCAAAAAGTGCACAACGCCGCTAAAGAAGTTCTCACTTCAAAAAAATTGGCTGTCTGTAAAGTCGGTTTACGGGCGATAATTTTACGTGATAACGTCATAAGAAAACACAGGCCGATAGTGCCTCTCTATCGTTTGTTCCGCGCTCTCATTTGCACGCACGGTATGTATGTATGGCCGCTCCCTGCCGCTCTCTCGTGTCGACCTCCCCTCCCCTGTGAGACAAATCTGGAACAGATTGTATGGCGCCGCACGCACACATGCTTATTCGCGCTCTGCACAGACGTCATTGTTTATGTAGTACTACAGGAAGCGACATTTGTATGGAGTGGCCGGTGCGTAATGTAACTTTGTCGTTTTGGTTCAAAATATTAAAGAATAGAATAAAGAATAAAGAATTTATTTATTTGCACAAAACATGAGTAGATTACATACATTTGCATGCAAGTGCTTTGAAATTGTGAATTTTAGTTCATCATGTCTTGCCTTGTCGGCGTACAAACATTTGAGAAAGAGCAGCTAATTACAATGTTGTCGAAATTTAGTAACATGTCAAACTTAAATATGAAATAAAACATAAAAAGAAATTAACACAAAATAATAATAATAAAAATAATAGAAAATAATCAATAACATATGTCAATGGAAAAGAAATAAGATCGATTTGAAATTAAATAACTAATTAAAATATGCATTCATTTTAGAGATTTGTCTTCAATAAAGTCATTCACAGTGTAATAACATTTCTCTGTCAATAGTTTTTTGAGATGAATTTTAAACAATTTTACATTTTAAGTCCTCAACCGGTCTGGTAGTTTATTTAAAATTATTGGTGCCATACAAATTTTTGCATTAGCGCACTCTTAGCGAAGTGAAGACACAATCTATTGTTATTTCGCCTATTCCTTGGAACAATATCAGATAGTTTTGGAAATAATTTAGGGTTTTGTTTTACAAATAATGCAATTTCTAATATGTAAAGTGACGGAAGTGTGAGAATTCTGTGCTTTGTAAAATACGGTCTACAGCTATCAGTTGATTGAATTCCACTGAACATTGAACATAGCTCTAATACAACGCTTCTGCATTTTAAATATTAACTCTCTGTCAGTTGAATTACCCCAAAAGATGACGCCGTATCTTAGAGCAGATTCAATTAACCCATAATATGCAGTAAGGAGGGCACTAGTATTTAACGTACGACTGAGTTTGTAGAGCAAGTATGTCAAAGTTGATTTTTAATCGTTGTTAATTGTTGATTAAACTATATTTATAAAATATACAGCTATTTAAAAAAAAAAAACATTATTTTTTTACGATTTCTTTGCCACAAGTATTTGGCATTGGTTTTTATCGAGTCCACCAATTTATATCCCTTCGGAGTATCGAGGAAAGATCGAAAACTTGAGCAATTTTCATCAAAATTCAGTCGTATCAGAAGCTCAGCTTTTATCAAATCAAAGCCCGTATGATTCTTTCCTTTACAATAAAAATTATTTAGCAGACTAAACACGGTAACAGACTAAACAAGATGTATATATGTCGGGAGATTTAGTTATTTGTTAGGAGTCTGATCATCACATGAAATGTCGAGAGAATCCACACAATTCCCAATCATCTGGCGACCCTAAAGCAAGCCGATGATACCGATGTATCTGGCGCTTGTGACAATTGATGTGATGTGATAAAAATTCTAATTTATGTTGATAAAGTAATTAAAGCCCAAGAGAACAGATATCACACGAAAATATATATACAATATATATTTTACGAAATATCGTCTCGGCTCGGAATACACTTTTGTGCCTTTCGGAGCCGAGATCCTGGGTTCGTGGGGTCCTAATGCTTAAATTAATGAATGAGCTCTCCAAGCGCCTGGTCGAAGCCACTGGTGACCGAAGAGCTGACGGCTTTCTCGCACAACGGATTAGTATTGCCATACAACGAGGAAACGCTGCCAGCATCTTCGGTACAATGCCACGGGGGCCTTTTTTAGATAATATGTAGTTTTATTTTTATTTTTTATTTAGTTTCTTAGAAATAATTGTATGAATTTTATTAAATACATATACAATAATAATTGATTTTAACACATACATTAGTTCATTCCATGTTTTTGCAACATGGAATTAACTGAAGAAAATTGGCGCCATTTTGCGATCGGGGAGGAAAAGAGATAGCAAGATTAATAATGGCTGATACATGATAAGGATGGCAATAGTTTGTGTAACTATTTATAGCTAGCTATCTATTCTATGCAACAGCTGGAACCGTTTTCTGATGCAATTTAGTATGGGTATGCCATCTCTATAGACATTTAACATTATTAACCTTTTGTAATAAGCATATTCAGGAAATGCAGACGTTGTATGACAGCATAACTAAGTCTTTCAGGGTAAGGAAACTGTTCAGGTGACCTCGTGAACCAGCTTGCTTCAGACCAGCCGCAAACCAGCACTGAAATGGGACAAAACATAATTAAAAAATTACCTTACATTGTGTACACTAAGGACTCTGAGTGCTTAGTGCGAGGTTTTCGTTCGCGTTCGGTCATGTCAACGTAAACAAACCTACCAAATAGAGAAGAACTCTCATGTTGTGATTTTATACGACGCGTGTTACATATCAAAATTATGTGGCTTACTTGCTCACATTTTGAAGTGAGCAACCATGTTAATTGGATATGCGACACGCGTCTGGTAAATTAACAATATGAAACTTTGATCCAACTTGAGATATAGGATAGTTTATAACTCATCGGAAAAATTAACGTAAAAATATTTAAAGGTACGAAGATACGAAGTTCTCCCGGCCAGCTAGTAGTTTATATAAAGAAGGAGTGCAGAATGGTTTAGTTTTTTTTTAAATTATGCATAATAATACATTAAATCAATAAAATAGACATTACACACACTACCATGTATTTGTCACACACATACTCTTTTGTTTACTGTTAAAGTCATTATTTACATTAATTATGATCTAATTTCCACCACTGGGCGATCACTTATTATTTGTTTATGAATGAATGAATTTATTTGCTTAGATAAAGTTACAAACTGGTGTTAAATTTATAATATATAGCATCCTTAAATCTGCTACTTTGATAGCATGCAATTAATTATTATTTATTTATTGGTTATTGAATACTTACAAATAATCGTTACTGGCAATAAATACATTACTTGACTACACATTAATAGAAAATATATAAAGTAAGAACATAGTGATTAATAAAATTTTATGTCCAACATAAAAGAGTAGGTATATTTAAAAAAAGTATATAATATCTACAGACATAAAATGTTAATAATACTTTTTATAGCTATAATGTGTAGAACATTAATTGATTTTCTAATGAAAAAAAAAACAAGTAATTCAATGGCAATGATTACTTACTAAGAAAGAAATCATTTGAACATTTAAAAGTTCAATTGAGAATAGATCGAACGAATTTTCGTAATACGTGGCACGGTGTGCAAGCTCTTGCGTTCGGTAACACATTTGACTCTGACGGGAGGTGAGGTCGGCTTGGGCTTGTGAGAACGGCACTTTATACTGCGATATAGTTGTGATAAATTCTACATATATATGTGCAAAATGAACGTGAAAATATGGTTTTTATTGATATGTAAGTTGAACCTTTTTTGACAGTCACCGCTGTTAATCCTGGCTGCATAGGAGACACAGAGGTGGGAATGTGTGGTGAGCCCACGTCTCTATTGTTTAGAGTACTTGCTCTCCAGGTGCCTGTATATCTAATAATAATTTGCTGAAGATGCTAACTTTTACAGAGCAACAAAAATCAACTAAAATTGCTTACCAGCTACGAGTATGATTTCGCTTAAATATCTGCTGTGAACCCGCATAATCAACTCCGAACCGAACTTACATGCAATAGTCACATAATCGACTCCGAAACGAACTTACCTGCAATAGTCACATAATCGACTCCGAACCGAACTTACCTGCAATAGTCACATAATCGACTCCGAAACGAAATTATCTGCAATAGCCACATAATCGACTCCGAACCGAACTTACCTGCAATAGTCACTTAATCGACTCCGAACCGAACTTACCTGCAATAGCCACATAATCGACTCCGAACCGAACTTACCTGCAATAGTCACTTAATCGACTCCGAACCGAACTTACCTGCAATAGCCACATAATCGACTCGGAACCGAACTTACCTGTAATAGCCACATAATCGACTCCGAACCGAACTTACCTGCAATAGTCACATAATCGACTCCGAAACGAAATTACCTGCAATAGTCACTTAATCGACTCCGAACCGAACTTACCTGCAATAGCCACATAATCAACTCCGAACCGAACTTACCTGCAATAGCCACATAATCGACTCGGAACCGAACTTACCTGTAATAGCCACATAATCGACTCCGAACCGAACTTACCTGCAATAGCCACATAATCGACTCCGAACCGAACTTACCTGCAATAGTCACTTAATCGACTCCGAACCGAACTTACCTGCAATAGCCACATAATCGACTCCGAACCGAACTTACCTGCAA
Source organism: Hypsopygia costalis (assembly GCA_937001555.2). Classification (NCBI taxonomy): domain Eukaryota; kingdom Metazoa; phylum Arthropoda; class Insecta; order Lepidoptera; family Pyralidae; genus Hypsopygia; species Hypsopygia costalis. Next base: position 8,318,574 of record OW443355.2, read on the forward strand.
TAGCCACATAATCGACTCCGAACCGAACTTACCTGCAATAGCCACATAATCAACTCCGAACCGAACTTACCTGCAATAGCCACATAATCGACTCCGAACCGAACTTACCTGTAATAGCCACATAATCGACTCCGAACCGAACTTACCTGTAATAGCCACATAATCGACTCCGAACCGAACTTACCTGCAATAGCCACATAATCGACTCCGAACCGAACTTACCTGTAATAGCCACATAATCGACTCCGAACCGAACTTACCTGCAATAGTCACATAATCGACTCCGAAACGAAATTATCTGCAATAGCCACATAATCGACTCCGAACCGAACTTACCTGCAATAGTCACTTAATCGACTCCGAACCGAACTTACCTGCAATAGCCACATAATCGACTCCGAACCGAACTTACCTGCAATAGTCACTTAATCGACTCCGAACCGAACTTACCTGCAATAGCCACATAATCGACTCGGAACCGAACTTACCTGTAATAGCCACATAATCGACTCCGAACCGAACTTACCTGCAATAGTCACATAATCGACTCCGAAACGAAATTACCTGCAATAGCCACATAATCGACTCCGAACCGAACTTACCTGCAATAGTCACTTAATCGACTCCGAACCGAACTTACCTGCAATAGCCACATAATCGACTCCGAACCGAACTTACCTGCAATAGCCACATAATCGACTCCGAACCGAACTTACCTGCAATAGCCACATAATCAACTCCGAACCGAACTTACCTGCAATAGCCACATAATCGACTCCGAACCGAACTTACCTGTAATAGCCACATAATCGACTCCGAACCGAACTTACCTGTAATAGCCACATAATCGACTCCGAACCGAACTTACCTGCAATAGCCACATAATCGACTCCGAACCGAACTTACCTGTAATAGCCACATAATCGACTCCGAACCGAACTTACCTGCAATAGTCACATAATCGACTCCGAAACGAAATTACCTGCAATAGTCACATAATCGACTCCGAACCGAACTTACCTGCTATGTTCACGTAATCAACTCCGAACCGAACTTGCCTATTATGATCACATAATCAACTCCGAAAAGAACTTGCCTGTTATGATCACATAATCGACTGTGACCCAAGATCTGGCACATTCCTCACCCAAAGTATTAGTTTAGCCATCCAGCGAGGTAATGCTGCTAGCATCTTGGGAACGATGCCACATGGGCCAAACTTTTTACATTTATTTTGGTTTTATTTTAGTATTATTTACTTTTAGGTTATTATATCTGTATTTAAAAACTCAATATGTGTCTATGTGTCAAATAAATATATTAAGTTCGATCAATATAATCGACTCCGTACTGAAGTAATATTACTCTCGTATTTTAATTACTACCTACCTACCTACTTTGCCAATCCAAAGCGTAAATAGTAAAACTCCGTAGTAACTCTGGCGTAGACTTTGCCGGCCCTTTTGGATATTGATTTATATTGCAGATTTAAAATTCTGTTCGTGTTATTGGATTGACATGACGAACTACGGCGATAAAGAGGCTGTCAAGATCTATTTAAGAGGTATGTATAAATTACATGAGATTTTTTATATTAACTCAGCATATTGGCTCGGGGGGGGGGGGGGGGGGCTTGAGATTCTATTTATTTATAAGTTTTATTTAATGTAGAGTCAAGAACTCGTGAAGCCTTTTTACACGGTGGACTCTGTACCGTTATTATTACAATCGCTGTAGATGTATGCTCGTATAGCTCGTACTACATGTGAAACGCTTCATGAGCTCTCGACTTTACCTACAATTCATACTTTTCTCATTATCCATATCAACTTGCCAAATCGGGTGGCAGACAAGCATACGGCTCGTCGGAGATGAAGCGGTTACCGTAGCCATATTAACGCTTGCAACATAAAATATCGCTCGCGCCGCCAGCCCCACTGCCAACGCAGAATCTCCTTCCTTTCTGGTGACCTCACTCACTCGCAGGAGCAAAACAACCCTCAAGGGAATTGTTATTTGGCTGCGATATTCTGTAAGGTGGAGGTAAATTCCCCATTCGGGTAGCTTACAATTACGCTCCCTACCTTTTCGCCAGAGCTTCGTTTGTCAGCCAGCACGTGCACCGCGTGAAGGTGAAGTTGGCTTTGTTTCAAAGATGTTGATGAACCACTTACACCCAATTCCTACAGGTATTGAAGATATCATAAAAGACAACAAAGATAAGATAGAAAGATTTGAATTCATCAAAATGAACAGTCTACGATCAGCTCCGTTTGAAGTAGGATATCTCTACTTCGCCATACAAGAAGAATACCGCCGTATGGTTGATAAATACAACATTACAATATACTTAAACACCCGACTGTACCTTATGGAAATGGTATTGTACTTAGAGGAGATAGAGATGGGGTACTGGCATATAGAACATTTGTGTAATATGATGCATGAGATTGAAAGGAAATATAAAGACAGAGGGAGCGTACACCATGTTTATATTAATCCAGATTTGACAACACAAACCAGAGCTACTACGAAGAAGTTTAGTCTTGACTTCTTAAAGGCAAAGAAAGCGAAGAAATCAAAGAAACCGAAGAAGAAGGATGTGAAGAATATGGAGGCTTTTATGTACAAACTGTATACTACCAGAAAGCGATCAACTAGGTGGTGGTGGCCCCATGAGTATGGTTGGGAAATCGATTATTGGTGGTAAAAGAAATTAAAATAAGGAAAATAATAAAGGTGGTTTAATTGATAGTCCATATTATACATGATTTACAGATTTGCGGTGTAAGTGCTTCATCAGCATCTTTGAACCAAAGGCAACCTGTACATGGTACACCTTGCTAACTGACAAACGAGGCTCTGACGAAAAAAGAGAAAGTAGGACATAGATATGATACCAGAGAGAGAGAGAGTAGACTTTGGGCGATTATTGAGCCAGTATGGTCTTCTATGTCAGGGCTGTCCAAAGTACGGCCCGTGACGTGTTTTTTCGTTTATCGCTACAGTTTTTATACAACGAATCTGACTGAAAATGATATATATTTAGAAAAGTTGAAGTTTAATAACTAATTGGTTATACTAAGCTTAAACTTTTGAATTAGGTACTAAAAATGTCAAGTAGTTATTTGTTTCTGCGGCCCGCTAATATATTTAGTAATTTGTAATGGCCCGGTATTGTATATGATTTGGACAGCCCTGTTCTATGTGAGTGAATTTGGGGTTCGTCAACATCTTTTAACCAAAGCCAACCTCACCTGCACGCGGTGCCGCCTGCTGACTGACAAACGAGGCTCTAGCAAAAAGAGAAGAAGAAGTAGGGCATAGCGTAGTTTTTAAGCTGCCCGACTGGCGAAGTACCCACCCCACAGAATGCCGCAGCCAAATAACAATTCCCTTGAGGGTTGTTGTGTTCCTGCGAATGAGTGAGCCCACCAGAAAGAATGGAAGGAATATAGGCTGGCAACGGATCGGCGACCCGTTGGTGTTGCAGATCTTCATGGGCGGTAGTGATTGCTCGCGGCCTAACGATATTATTAAGTTAATACGGAGAATGAGAAAAGCAGGAATTGTAGGTAGAGTCGAGAGCTCATTAAGCTTGTCACTTGTAGTACGAGCTTTACATCTACAGCGATTGTAATAATAACGGTACAGAGTCCACCGTGTAAGGCTTCACGAGTTCTTGACTGTACCATAAATAAAACTTATAAATGGGGCGAGGGGTAGGGTTGCCAACTTTTATTTACAAGAAAAACAGTATATTAAAAGCTGCGTAGCAAAACAAACAGTATATAGTAAGGCCCAGTGCATGCGGAGCAGTACAATAAACAGTGCTATGGTCAAATAAAGGTTTTTTTCAACAGTATTAAAGCATAGAAAACAGTATAATACTGTTTTTAACAGTATGGTTGGCAACCCTAGCGAGGGGGGACCCTGCCTCTCTTATGCTATAGTCTCATTGTTTCCTAATTGGCAGGTTGCATAACGTATAGGTCAGGCTGAGTGAGGCTGACTATGCCTCTAATGATAATGATAAGCCACTTTTTACTTATTTTAATAAGCAAATGATTATGATTCATCACATCGTCATCCTTTGGCATGAGCCATTTTTGCCGGGACGGTGGGTCCACCACACATTCGGAACCACTGTGTCTCCTGTGTAGCCAGGATTAACAGCGGCGACCAACAATAGGCAATGAACAGTGAAGTCCAATGCAGTCGCGGGGGAAAAACTACGACTGCCTTGGACCTCACGTCACAACGTATTTAATCAGAAGAAATTAGTAGGAGTAAGAAACTTTAGGAATTTGACTTCCCCTCTCAGCAATTTGAGAGACAGCAATATGGCAAATAAGGCATTAAAAGCCTAAAGAGATGGCTAGTCAAGTGAAGCTCAACTGCCGTGCACCACGGATTTTAAATCTCTAACCCTATTGGGGACCTAAAACATTGAGTTGTTACCTAACACATCGAATCCAATAATATAACTTGCAAAATCATCTGAACGCTTTGGCATTAGCCATTGCTGGATATTCGACCATCGCGCTGTGGCAGTTAATACTGTCAATAACAGAACACCACCTTACGCATCGCAGTTGGTCAAATGTTTCGTCGCAGTGCACCATAAATTGTACGATGCGTCGCAGGGCACCACCGCGATTTACATCTACCGCGCGCACAGCTGTTGAACTCGCGCGCGCCTAATACTTTTCGTCTTATAAATTCCTTTGTTTTCGTATTTATTCTTCCTGTAAATGTACTGTATTTCTTAGTGTTTCTCTTCATTGTACGTACTTCTGAACTGTATAATATTATTGTGATATAGACATTATACGGAGTTGAAAATAGTGTGTGTTCATATTCAATACGCCCAACACAACTATAGCGCTCTCGTCAACATACTTAATAACTGCTGCGGCGCAACGACCCAAAGTGGATCTTGGCCTCCGCCACCAGATGACGCCATGCCTTCTGATCCTGGGTCATAATCATCATCAGCCTGTATCTACCCACTGCTGGATAAGCCTTTCCCAATGCTTTCCACCAGATACGATCCTCCGCCTTCCGCATCCAGCCGCTCCCAGCCGCTTTCTTAAGTTCATCGGAACATCTAGAAGGAGGGCGCTCCACACTTCGTCGTCCTACGCGCGGCCTCCACTCTAATACCTTCCTCCCCCATTTGCCATCACTTACTCGGCAGATGTGACCGGCCCATTGCCACTTCAGCTTGCAAACTTAATTACTCCGTGATTTATAAACCGATTTAAAAAAAAACCTTTTTATTTGAAAGAGTATACTTCCATATTGCTCCCATATTTTTTTCATCATCATCATCATCAGCCGCTATCTACCCACTGTTATGCTTGTTATTTCATTACTTCGTCATTTATAAACCGATTTGAAAAAACTTTTTTTTTAAAGAGTATACTTCCACGTTGGTCCTATATTTTTTTCATCATCATCATCATCAGCCTGTATTTACATACATAAATGTAGAGTAATGTTTGGAGTCGGGTTTTTTTTTTAATTATCGCAAGATAAACTTTTAACCACAGTATAAATAATAGTCTTTAACTTAACTGTCTGACTCGTCAACATACTCTAACTAACTTAAATTTATTTGTTTGAAGCGATGGCCTCATCTCTCTTAGCTACCAGGAAACCTTCTCCAGGGAAGAACACCATGAACGACGTGTCTTGGGGCTTGAAGGTCAAGCTTCTGAAGAACCTGGACAATGGACGTGGATTTGGAGTTGGAAACCGGAGAGGTATGGATGCACATCACTAATATACGTCAAAGAGATGAAGAATTAATTGGCGATCTACCACAATACGCTTTTTAAGATATCTTCTACAATTCAAACAATTTCAAATAATGGGGTATAAGTACCCCAACATTTGAAGTTTAGAATTAATATAAATATAACTACATTTATCTTACATTGAATTATTATTACAGATAACGCAAATGTAATGCAAAGTTCCGAACATACGGAATCAGATGAAATTAGTAGTGAAGACGACAATGAACTGAATGAATATGAACTAGAGAAAGAAGAAATAGCTGAAAGACTCAAAAGTCGAAGAGCGGACGATGAGATCAGTCCTGATTATCTCCCTCCTGATATCGCAAACCGTCCTATAAAAGAAGCACAAGACGAAAAAGACATGAAATTAAAATTATTCCGTCTTATGTATGAAACAGTCAAAGATAATGATATACAAACGAAAACAGCTGAAAAAATTAAGAATGAATATAGTAAATCAGTTGTTTTTGAAATTGGTTATATAATAGCCGATATAACTGATAAGTACGAAATTATGTTTGACACGGGAGCTACTATGAAGAGGTTGTTTGATGATTGGAAGCCAGTTGAACATGTGAATGCTTATGAGCAAATTACAAACCAAGGTGTTGAAATAAATCAGCTTATAGATTTGCTGAAGACACTTAAACCTAATAATAGTACTAGACGTTGGAAAAGGCCTCGATTTTAAATTGATAGTACGCGCATAAATCATCGAAACATAAACTCTTAGTTCCAAAATATATCAAAGTGTTTAAATTATTATTATATCTCTTAGATTTACGGGTTTAAACCCGCTCATTTAGAAGGCGTGCGCGGGGATATATTTCCAAAGGTCTCTTAGAGAAATTTAATATAATGTTATGCACCCCTCGTAACCCGCTATTGAATATACCAATGGAATAATTACTCGAGTGGAGACCACGTACCGGCAAGCGCAGCGTAGGACGTCCACACACGAGGTGGACAGACGACCTCATTAAGACCGTAGGATCGCGCAGGATGCAAGCCGCTTCCAACCGGTCTTATTGGAGTTCTAGAGGGGAGGCCTATGTCCAGCAGTGGACTTTCAATGGCTGAGATGATGATGATGAATTACTCATGGGTAGGTCTCGGCATGCATTGGCACTATTGCTAATGTGTGTTAGAAAATAAATGGGCTATAAGGATAGGGTTCCCATCCGTCCAGGTCCCCGGATTTGTCCTAGTCCGGGGAGCGTCCGGGCGGGATTTCATTTGTAGTCCAGGGTTAAAAGTTTTAAATCACTACCACCAACTCCATGCTGCGAATAACCGTCTTAGCACAGATTAAAAAATAGTACTAGTACTAAAAAACACTGATGACATGTCCGGGTTTTATAATTAAAAATCCGGAGTTATCACACATCTTGTCCTGGTTGCTAGCATTTAGAGATGGCAATACTATGTGAGGATGATCTGAGTAGACTAAATACTGGGCTATTGAAAAACCAAGTGCATCGGCGATGTTTGCAGAGTACCAAACTGATAGCTTTTCAGCCGTCATTCGTCACGTAAGAAAACCACATCGCTGATTCGCAGACTACGGGATAGTCGCAACAGCATCCTAGAAACGATTGCGGACCGATACACGTCGCCACTGTGGAGGACCTTGGTGCGGAGGGTGATCATGGAAACTGACACGCTTCTATGATCATCCTCAGTGCCTTGGCTCCTTTTTATACTTTTAATTTGACAATTCTTTATTCGTAATAACCAATTACTAACATATTTCTAAGTTTACTAACATTGATATGGATTCCTGTTGTCTGAAATAAACAAATTTTATTATTTTTTAATGTGGATATTAAATTATATGTTTTAATGTGTGTTTCTTATATACCTTCATACAGTTGCGACGTAACTGAAATATTATATTTACTAGCTCGAGAGGTAATGAGATTTTACAGGAGTTAAAAGATTGTGCTTAACGGATAGAAGATGGCAAGACATTTGTTTACGAAATCCATTCGCAACATTAGACGCGGTATCGCGCCGTTATTATTACATGAAAAAATCTTACAGCGTTGGCCATGTTTGTATTATGGTGATAGGTCAGGACTGGCGCTGTGTTTATGTCGACCTAACCCGCTCGTTGCTTTGTTCCTCGCTAACCTAAGCGAGTTTATTTTAAACATAATTATGATAATGCTGTTCGAATAACTATTTTGCGGACTGATTGTTTATTTTTATTACGCAAACTTATACTATTTATTGTAAGCTGGCTATCTATGATTAAATTACTGAACATTATAGATATTATTTGCGGAACAAGGATTGCTGATTGTTTTTTTTTTATTACAAACAAAATCTTTATATTATTATGTTAACCAAGTGATTTAAATGCTGTTTTTTGTGGCAAAACAAATTTTATTATGGCTTAATTTAATTCTCAAATACAAATGTGTTGAGATTTTGTAAAGTAATCCTAGATGGCACTGTTGTCATTTTAGATCGCGCTATGGTTTGCTGTTCAGCGCTACGTATGTTATTATGTATGAGTTTTTATACTCACTTATAATACATACTAGCATTACTTGCTTTAAAAAATAATTTTTTTAGAAGACACTACGCGTCTGTCGATGCCTCGTAAGGCCAGTTGGCAGAGGTTGAGGAGCTGTGTGTGTCTCATTCTCATCTCATCTCATGTCAATATGTGAGCCTCATACATAGACAGACATGGGGACATGGGCGTTTTTGTTATTTACCCGATTAAAAGGGTCAGAAGCAGGTCGTCCCATTCGCAACTCGTCCATATTGCTACTTGTCCCATTCTCAATTAGTCCCGTTCGCGTCTCGTCCCATTCGCAGCTAATCCCGTTCGCGTCTCGTCCCATTCGCAACTCGTCCTATCCTCTATTTTTTTACGTAACTCGTCCCATTCTCTACTTGTACGTTCTTTGCTCGCATTGGGTATATATTTTTTTTTTTATATACTACGTCGGGTGGCAGACAAGCATACGGCCCGCCTGATGTAAAGCGGTTACCGTAGCCATATTAACGCTCGCAACATAAAATATCGCTCGCGCGCCGCCACCCTCGCTGCCATCGCAGCATCTCCTTCCTTCCTTTCTGGTGACCTCACTCACTCGCAGGAACACAACAGCCCTCAAGGGGTCCGTTATTTGGCTGCGGTATTTTGTGAGGTGGAGGTACATTCCCCAGTCGGGTAGCTTATAATTACGTTCCCTACCTCTCTTTTCGCCAGAGCTTCGTTTGTCAGTCAGCAGGGTGCACCGCGTGCAGGTGAAGTTGGCTTTGGTTCAAAGATGTTGATGAACCACTTACACCCCAAAACCACTTACACCCATTAATATAACTAACTAAATAATAAAAAATACTGCAAATCATTTATTTTCTTAAAAAATATAGTTGAGGTGAAAAGCAATGACTTTAATCAAAATTATCCTGAATTTTCTAAATTACCTAGGTATATATAGTATAAAGGCAAACAAAATTATTTTTAAAAATACAACAAAAATCCCCATAAGTGCCCGTGCTTACACAACATTTTACAAAAAAAAAATATTCAAATTCTTTAATTCATAAAAAAACCATTAAGCCGTTTACCCCAATGACGAAAGAATTACCCACAACAAAAATCCCCATAGGCCCCCGTGCTTACACAACATTTTACAAAAGAAATATTATTCAAATTCCTTAATTCAAGCTCTACAAGAAACATGGTTACTGCCAGAGAAAATATCATTTTTGAGTACTATCAGTGACGAATTCAATGGCACGGGAGTATCTGCAGTGGACACTTCGGCCGGCATCCTGCGTGGAAGACCATACGGAGGTGTAGCGATACTGTGGAGTTGTGTTGACTTAAGCACACTATCAAATATTACACAAAGCGTAAAACACCTGTATATGCTTGCTTTCTCGACCTTTCTCGAGCATTTGATTCAGTTCTATATAATGGCTTATGGAAAAAGTTAGAAAAGTTGCAATTACCATCAGAGCTTATTAATATTTTTAAATATTGGTATAGTAACCAGACCAACAATGTACGATGGGCCGGAGCACTGTCACGCCCATATAGGTTGGAGTGCGGGGTGAGACAAGGGGGATTGTCCTCCCCTACGCTTTTCAACCTATATATGAACGAGCTGATCGAGGAGCTTAGCAGCACTAGAGTCGGTTGTCACATGGATGGAGCCTGTATCAATAACATCAGTTACGCGGACGACATGGTGCTGCTGAGTGCATCGGTCTGTGGCCTGAGGAAACTCCTCAACATATGTGAAAAATATGCTAATTCTCATGGATTAGAATATAATGTCAACAATAGTGAAGTCATGGTTTTTGAGGTCGGGCGCAGTCGGTGTGATATAATTCCAACTATTAAACTTAATGGGGCACCCTAAAACGCACATACAAATTCAAATATCTGGGTCATATACTGACCCCCGACCTCAAAGACGATGTCGATATAGAAAGGGAGCGTAGAGCATTGTCAGTGAGAGCGAACATGTTAGCTCGCAGGTTTGCGCGTTGTTCTGATAGCGTGAAAATAACTCTGTTTAGAGCATACTGGACATCGCTTTACACGTGCAGCCTGTGGGCTGAATATACTCAAAAGTCTTACAATGCTCTACGTGTTCAGTATAATAATGCGTTCAGGGTGCTGTTGCGGCTGCCCCGTTACTGTAGCGCCTCGGGGATGTTTGCCACAGCGCGTGTCGATTGCTTTTATACAACGATGCGTAAAAGGTGTGCATCCCTGGTGCGCAGGGTGCGGGCCAGCGGCAACAGCATCCTGGCCATGATTGCTGGTCGATTTGACTGCACGTATTTGTCTCGCTGTTGTTGCATTTCTCATGGAATGGTGCAGCGGTGAGATTGGTTCAACAATCAATTAATTAATTATGATGCTAATATAACTAACATGTAGACTAAGATTTTACTAATATATTGAGTCATGGTTACTTGAATAAAGAAATTATATTATATTATTATTATATTATAAAAAAAAATCATTAAGCCGTTTGACGAATCACTCCCTGGGCTATGACATACATTCAAATTAACACCCTGGTAATCTTTAACGATACCACAAGTTGTAAAAAAATAAAAATGGGACGAGCTGCGAATAGGACGAAATGCGAACGGGACGAGCTACGAACGGGACGAGCTGCGAATAGGGCGACCTGCTTCTGACCCGATTAAAACTGACATGTAACTGATAATATGAAGTTTTCATATCGCTATGGCAAACCGTCTTTAGATATCGATTATCAAATTCAAATTCAAATTCAAAATATCTTTATTCCTTGGACTTTATAAAGCACTTAGAAACGTCATACAAATTAAATATAAGAATATGTATAAATCATCACTACTCTAAATCCGCAGAGCTTAGATTCACTTTCATCACACTATCTTGATGTGAAAGTGAATTTAAGTGCCAGTTCCGGCGACGGGGCTTCTTGAGAAGAACTGGCAAGAAACTCAAGGCCGACTCTTTTAATTGCCAATATCGTTACATTAAATACAAATACAATCATTAACATAACATAACAAGAGCAATTCATTTCCAAATACTTTTATCATTTATGTAATCCGAGATACAATAGTAAGCCTTTTGACATAGTCTAGTTTTGATATATTTCTTAAATTTACCCATGAAATTTATCAGAATATCAGTTGTTAACAAAAATGGGTTACTCAGTTTACGACTCAGGCTCACGAACTAACGGAAACGCTGCAAACGCACGCATTAATTGAGTTATTGATATCGATAAAAATATTGGCGCCTGCTAATGCTTGGTCAATAGTTAGTAATGAAGATTTCCCTTCACTGCAGTTTAGCAAAACTGCAGTGAAGTGAAATCTTCATTACTATATTTTTTTATACTACGTTACGTTTTTTATACTACGTAGTATAAAAAAAAGATATTTTTTTATACTACGTTGGGTGGCAGACAAGCATACGGCCCGCCTGATGTGAAGCGGTTACATATTAACGCTAGCAACATAAAATATCATCTCTTTGCTTTCTGGTGACCTCACTCACTCGCAGGAACACAACAACCCTCAAGGGAATAGTTATTTGGCAGCGGTATTCTGTGAGGTGGTAGGGGAGCCCCTGGTGCTAAATCGGGATTTACTCGAGCGTCATAGAGACCAATTGGATTGCAAAGCTTAGATGATAAGAAAAAAATAACATACATATAATATGTATGTATATACCTTTTCATCGGTGGGGGGAGCGGCTATAGACTTTCAAAAATGTAAAAAAAAAACTGTTTCATGGACATACTCGAGCGCGTCAGATATTGACAGCATCCATGTCCTAGGTATTTATGGAAATGTACGTATGTTAATCTGACTGTTTCCATGATGGGGGTGGCCGTACGTAAGGGTTCAAAATGAAGCTCGTTTGTAATAATCTGACGATTTGGATGTGACGCAAACTCTCGGCCATTTTGAAATACTCCAAACAAAAAAATCTAAAATTTTGAAATACTCGAGCGAGCGCGTCAGATTAAGATAGGTATACGAGGGCGACACTGAAAGTTTTTAGAACTGGCCACTTGTAAACAATATAATAAAAAAATAAGTTTAAATTTTGAAAAATGGAACTCTGCCAATATTATTGAGTATGTATTTCATTCATTTGTCATTTGTTTTACGATTTGGCGGCAAATTGAAAATTGTCTGTGTCACGTCAACATGAATTTATCGCAAGAAAATTTTCGTGCAATAATTTTTTAGGACTTTCGTTGTCATTTAAGTCAGCAAGAAAGCTATGATAGACTTCGATTGGCCTTTCACGATGAAGCCCCATCTCGTGCGACTATTTACAACTAGTTTAATGAGGTTAAACGTGGTCGCATTAATCTCACCGATGATCTGCGTCAGGGCGGCCTTCTACGGCGACGACTGAAAATAACATCAGTGTTGTGCGGCGTATGATAGAGACTGATAAAAGAGTGACGTATCAGCAGATTCGAACAAGCTTAGGCATCGGTATGAGTCAAGTGCATAAAATCCTCCATGAACATTTAGCGGTCAGGAAGCTTTGTGCCCGGTGGATACCTCATAATTTGACCGAGGCCCAAAAACTCCGTCGGGTTGATTGGTGCCGTGAAATGATTCAAAGATTTAACGGAGGTGACTCAAACGCTGTGTTCGACATACTTACCGGTGACGTAAGCTGGGTTTACTGTTATGATCCAGAAACCAAGAGACAGTCTGCTCAGTGGGTGTTTCCTTTCGAGGAGTTGCCAATTAAAGTGAAGAGAGGTCGAAGTGTGGGAAAAAAGATGGTGGCCTCGTTCTTCGGAAGGACAGGTCACTATGCGACAATTGTTTTAGAGGATCAAAAAACAGTTGGAAAAAGTTGGAAAAAGTTCGGGAGAAACGTCCTCGAAGTAGGATCCTTCTTCACCACGACAACGCCTCGTCGCACACCGCCGCCAGGCGAACGATCGACTATTTAGTGACGTCAGAAGTATTAACTTGGGAGAATGAAACCCAAGCAAGGGCCATTTAACGAGACCAACTGTGGCAAGACACCGTTAAAAACGCGGTATCAAGAAAGAAAGAATGCTTTAAAGTATGGCAGTCTATAAAAGAAGAAAGTCACAGGGACAGTTATAGAACAGCCAAAACGGAAGCAAAAAAGGAGGTAGCGATCGCAAAAACCGCAGCTGATAGTGATCTGTATGAAAGATTAGAGTCAGCAAAGACAGACGTAGAAATACATAGAATAGCTAGAAGAAGAAACCAAAATACGAAAGATTTCAGCAAAGTAAAATATATAAAGGATAGTAATGGTACACTGCTAACTGATGACATAGACATAAATAAACGTTGGGTGGAATACTACCGACAACTACTTAATGTCACCCACCCGAGGAAAACGGATTTGGAAAAGCCGAAACCTGTTCATGGTCCACTACCGGCTATAACACCTCAGGAACTGAAAAGGGCGATAAAGCAGAAGAAAAACCACAGAGCCACAGGACCAGATGAAATTCCAGCTGAAGTCTGGAAACAGCTTAAAGAAACAGGGATTACCTGGCTGCACAAACTGTTTAACAAACTCTTGCAAGGTGCTCGTATTCCTGATTCGTGGCGAAATAGCTTCCTGATGCCGTTTTACAAAGGGAAGGGAGACATCCGCGACTGTAATAACTATAGAGCAATAAAATTGATGTCGCACACTTTCAAACTTTGCGAGAGAATAATCAATAATAGACTAGTTGAAATTATTAAATTAACTCCGAATCAGTGTGGGTTTGTTGCGGAGAAAAGCACTTCAGATGCCATCCAAGCTGTCCGAATACTGCTGGAAAAGGCAAGAGCAAACAACGCCAATCTTCATATGGTCTTCATAGACCTAGAAAAGGCTTTCGATCATGTGCCGCGAGACCTTATTTGGGATGCACTAAGAGCACAAAATGTACCTGAACAATATATAACTTTTATACAAGACATGTACACTGGTGTTACAACTCAAGTCGTCAGCCCAGCAGGTATATGTGACAAGTTTAGAATCACAGTTGGCGTCCACCAAGGCTCGGTGCTTAGTCCGCTTTTATTTAATGTCACAATGGACTACATCACAAAACACTGCCAAAGACCAGTGCCTTGGAATATACTGTACGCAGATGATGTCGCTCTTATATCAGACTCGGTAAAAGACCTACAGAAGGATCTAAACGTTTGGTCGGAATCACTCGAAAATAACGGTCTAAAAATCAGTCGCAAAAAGACGGAGCAGTTGTCGTGTATATTCGATGGACGCACAGATGCAGATCCACAGACGCAACTCTTCATCGATGGCACACCATTACCAATTGTCAATAATTTCAAATACTTAGGGTCTATCATTAACAATGACGGCAAGATCGAACAGGATGTAACTCACAGAACAACCACAGGATGGATGAAATGGAGACAACTCACAGGCGTGATGTGCGATAAAAGAATGCCCATTAAACTAAAAGGAAAACTGTACAAAACAGCAATCAGACCTGCTATACTGTATGGTACGGAATGTTGGGCACCAACAAAACAACATCTATCAAAACTTCATACGACAGAGATGCGCATGTTGCGCTGGTCAGCGGGTGTCACGCTCCTGGACAAAGTACGAAATGCATACATCAGAGGAAGTTACAAAGTCGCTCCCATCATTGACAAGGTGAAGGAACGCCGCTTGCAATGGTATGGCCATATACTACGCCGTCCTACAGACCATATGGTAAACGTAGCCCTAAACTTACCAACGACAACGCGTCGCCGCGGCAGACCTCCCGCCACCTGGTTGACGACGGTCCAGAAAGACCTGAGGGACGAACAAATTGACGCAGCAACAGCGCAGAACAGAACTAGATGGAAGAGACAGACAAGGAGAGCTGACCCCAGATGATGGGAAAAAGCTGAGGAGACGAAGAAGAAGAAGTGGAATTACTGGGTCACCCGCCGTATAGCCCCGACCTTGCGATTGACCTTGCGATTTTTATTTATTCCCGAAAATAAATCAAAAACTTCGAGGAAAACTTTTTATGAACACCGAGGAAGCAGTGGGCACGTTTCAAAAGGCCGTTGAAGAGACCCCTAAGGACGAGTGGGCTAAGTGCTTTTCTCAGTGGTTCCATCGGATGCAGCGGTGTATTGATGTGAATGGACACTATTTTGAAAAGATATAATAAAACTAATAACTTGCTAGTTTGCTCAGTTTTTGATTTTCTAAGAACTTTCAGTTTGACCCTCGTATATGGTTCATCGTTCATCTATAAGCCCAAAACGTGCTGTCTCATAATCTGACGATTATCTGTAAGGATTCGCCTAATCTAAACTTACTCGAGCGTCATAGAGACCAATTGGATTGCAAAGCTTAGATAATAAGAAGAAAAAAATGACATATAATATATACCTTTTCATCGGTGGGGGAGCGGCTATAGACTTTCAAAAAATGTAAAAAAAACTGTTGCATGGACATACTCGAGCGCGTCAGATATTGACAGCATCCATGTCCTAGGTATTTATGGAAATGTACGTATGTTAATCTGACTGTTTCCATGATGAGGGTCAAAATGAACAAAAAAAAAAATTATCGAATATTTGTTATAACTGATTGACTGATTTGTTACAACTGACGATTTGGATGTGACGCAAACTCTCGGCCATTTTGAAATACTCCAAACAAAAAAATCTAAAATTTTGAAATACTCGAGCGCGTCAGATTAAGATAGGTATACGAGGGCGACACTGAAAGTTTTTAGAACTGGCCACTTGTAAACAATATAATAAAAAAATAAGTTTAAATTTTGAAAAATGGAACTCTGCCAATATTATTGTATTTCATTCATTTGTCATTTGTTTTACATACAAGGTAATTCGTAGCGTAACGATCACGTGACATTTGTCAAAATCGATCATTTAGTATGAGAATTGACAAATGTCACGTGATCTATCTAACGTTCGTTACGCCAATAATAAGAATCGAAATTGAAGTTTGATTTTCGCAATCAAAAAAATCGATGGCAATCTGAGGGCAATTTTGGTAATTAAAATGTAATCAAAATTCAGTTTCGATCCAGTCTCGATCTCTCAAATATTTTGGTATTCTCGTATCACGATATGAAACTTCAATGTTTAATTTGAGTGGGATTATATAGAAATATGACCGAGAATGATACAAACTAAGAATGTGTTTTCACCAACAATAAGACTTGATAACAAAATTAATTAATGAAATCAAGTATATAATTGTAGTTAATTTACAATTTATTCTCGATCCGGTCAACTTACATTCTGCGATCACAAAATAATTACGAGAATTGGACCCTGTTATGCAGAATAAATCCAACCGACATTTTGTTACTTTTAAGTTAAAGCTATATAAATTTTAATAGGAATAATAATATATTATATACATATATACGTATTTTTTTTTTATGTTTGTTACTTATTACTCAGTGATTTATGAACCAATTTGAGAAAAACTTTTTTATTTGAAAGAGTATACTTCCAGATTGGTCCCATATTTTTTTCATTATCATCATCATCATCAGCATCTATAAATGTAGAGTAATGTCACAGAATGTAATGTGCGGAGTCGGTTTTTTTTGTTAAAATTATTATAAGTAATTTTTAAGTATTCAATTTTATGTAAGAAAAAAGCTTTAAGAAATCGTGACTAACACCAAATGTTAGTCACCGATTTCTTAAAGCTGTTTTCTTTCTATCACACAATACGGCGGCAGCGCTGTCGGCGGCGTGACCTTCATATCATTTTAATGGAAATAATAAAAAAAAACCGGACTTATATTTGTACTTGTAATTAATAATATGACGTAAATATATTTCAACTCTTAAAGTTGAATTTCATAACGCTTTTATTCCTAAACATAATTTCAATAATATTTTTCCCTAATTTGAGAAACGCCTTAGACTTAGAGTCGCTTCTGGCGTTGTGTTTATGTCGACTTAACCCGCTCGTCGCGTTGTTCCTCGCTAACCTAAGCGAGTTTATTTTAAACATAATTATGATAATGCTGTTCGAATAACTATTTTGCGGACTGATTGTTTATTTTTATTACGCAAACTTATACTATTGTAAGCTGGCTAGCTATGATTAAATTACTGAACATTATAAAGATTATTTGCGGAACAAGGATTGCTGATTGTTTTTTTTTTATTGCAAAAAAAATCTTTATATGTTAACCAAGTCATAGTACAAATAAATAAGTAGGATAACTTCATACAAACGCACCGAGCGCGGTGTGTATGTGAGCGCGCCCGTACGTATGGCCGTCGCACGCACACACTGACAACATTTATACGAGTTTAAACGGAGCGCCAGTCGGGGCTGCGCCGTACGTAAAACCGCCCGCTTCCACGCAATATTCGCGCCTGCGCTGACGTTCGTTAATAATTTGAACATATAGGTACCTACTAGTGATGTAACGAATGTCAATTTCTAGACATTCGCGAAAGCGAATGCCAATATCTGCCGTTGATATTCGCGGATGCGAATGCGAATACGAATATTGACTTTTGTATTTAGCGCCATTTGTGTATGACTTTATTTTGACAGCTAAGTTGGCGCGCGAGTTACACGCACACATTTGTAATCATTTGCATCTACTTCCGAGCATTGTCGAGCCGATCCGAAAAAGGCCGATTGCTGTTTGATTTACGAGTGATGTTTATTGTTTAGTTAACAAAAAATCCTAACAGAAGATAAGGTTTTGAAATAAATATATAAGAAGTTAATACTTATTTGACGAGCTCGGTGGCGTAGTGGTCAATGACGCTGCTTCGACACCAACGCTCGTGGGCTCGATTCCCACATAGGACAAACATTTGTGTGCATGAACATGTCTGTTTGTCTTAGTCTGGGTGTTTTCTATATATATCAGAAGTATGTATTTACAAAAAAAAAATGTATTTACATATGTTTATCAGTTGTCTAGTACCCATAACACAACCTTCGCTTACTTTGGGGCTAGATGGCGCTGTGTGTAATTTGTCAGACAATATTTATTATTATTTTATTTACCTTTTTGTAATTGAAAATCTTAATTATTTTTAAGACGTTCATATTCGCATCCGAGAAATATGCGAATATTCGCGAATGCGAATACGAATATTCGTTACATAACTAGTGTACCTACCAACGTCGTATGTACTACAAATACGTTAAACATAGCTACAAAGTCGACTAGCCATTAAAAAATTGCAGTGTTCATGGCTGTCTCAATAACAATTTGTCAAATCCTGAATTATCTTTCTTCTTTTTTTCCACACCCAAAGGATAAAAAGGAACCTATTACTAAGACTCCGGTGTCCGTCTGTCACCAGGGGCTGTAGGTATTTCATGAACCGTGATAGCTAGACAGTTAAAATTTTCAAATGATGTATTTCTGTTAGCGCTATAAGAACAAATAGTAAAAACAGAATAAAATAAATATTTAAGGGGGGCTCCCATACAACAAACATGATTGTTTGTTTTAGGTACGGAACCCTTCGTGACCGAGTCCGACTCGCACTTGGCCGGTTTTTTGTTACAGTACCCTAATACTTACCCTACTTAATTTTGTATTTTGTGCCTTACTTGTATATAGAGATTGACTAAGTATTTTTGACGGGTGAATAAACTATTAAGCGATAGCCCTACGTGTTTAGGCTAATATCACCCGCTCGGGGCTTGAGTTGTCTTACTTCTCTATTTGTATTATGACCAAGTGATTTAAATGCTGTTTTTTGTGGCTAAACAAATTTTATTATGGCTTAATTTAATTCTCAAATACAAATGTTTTGAGATTTTGTAAAGTAATCCTAGATGGCACTGTTGTCATTTTAGATCGCGCTATGGTTTGCTGTTCAGCGCTACGTATGTTATTATGTATGAGTTTTTATACTCACTAACTAAGTTGAAGTTGACGCTTCCGTAAAATAAATTTTTTAAAGACACCCTACGCGTCTGTTGATGCCTCATAAGGCCAGTTGGCAGAGGTTGAGGAGCTGTGTGTGTCTCATCTCATGTCAATATGTGAGCCAGGTGAGCCTCATACATAGACAGACATGGGGACATGGGCGTTTTCGTTATTTTATTAAAACTGATATGTAACCGATAATATGAAGTTTTCATATCGCTATGGCAAACCGTCTTTAGATATCGATTATCAGAATATCAGTCAATAATTAATACGGTTTGTTAACAAAAATGGGTTACTCAGTTTACGACTCAGGCTCACGAACTAACGGAAACGCTGCAAACGCACGCATTAATTGAGTTATTGATATCGATAAAAATATTGGCGCTTGCTAATGCTTGGTCAATAGTAATGAAGATTTCCCTTCACTGCAGTTTAGCAAAACTGCAGTGAAGTGAAATCTTCATTACTGCTTGTCTGCCACCCAACGTAGGATAAAAAAAAAATCTTTCTTTTATACTACGTTGGGTGGCAGACAAGCATACGGCCCGCCTGATGTGAAGCGGTTACATATTAACGCTAGCAACATAAAATATCATCTGTTTGCTTTCTGGTGACCTCACTCACTCGCAGGAACACAACAACCCTCAAGAGAATAGTTATTTGGCAGCGGTATTCTGTGAGGTGGTAGGGGAGCCCCTGGTGCTAAATCGGGATTTACTCGAGCGTCATAGAGACCAATTGGATTGCAAAGCTTAGATGATAAGAAAAAAATAACATACATATAATATGTATGTATATATATACCTTTTCATCGGTGGGGGGAGCGGCTATAGACTTTCAAAAATGTAAAAAAAAACTGTTTCATGGACATACTCGAGCGCGTCAGATATTGACAGCATCCATGTCCTAGGTATTTATGGAAATGTACGTATGTAAATCTGACTGTTTCCATGATGGGGGTGGCCGTACGTAAGGGTTCAAAATGAACAAAAAAAAATTTATCGAATAACCTCGTCCTAAAAAAAAGCTCGTTTGTAATAATCTGACGATTTGGATGTGACGCAAACTCTCGGCCATTTTGAAATACTCCAAACAAAAAAATCAAAAATTTTGAAATACTCGAGCGCGTCAGATTAAGATAGGTATACGAGGGCGACACTGAAAGTTTTTAGAACTGGCCACTTGTAAACAATATAATAAAAAAATAAGTTAAAATTTTGAAAAATGGAACTCTGCCAATATTATTGAGTATGTATTTCATTCATTTGTCATTTGTTTTACGATTTGGCGGCAAATTGAAAATTGTCTGTGTCACGTCAACATGAATTTAACGCGAGAAAATTTTCGTGCAATGATTTTTTAGGACTTTTGTTGTGATTTAAGTCAGCAAGAAAGCTATGATAGACTTCGATTGGCCTTTCACGATGAAGCCCCATCTCGTGCGACTATTTACAACTAGTTTAATGAGTTTAAACGTGGTCGCACTAATCTCACCGATGATCTTCGTCAGGGCGGCCTTCTACGGCGACGACTGAAAATCAGTGTTGTGCGGCGTATGATAGAGACTGATAAAAGAGTGACGTATCAGCAGATTCGGACAAGCTTAGGCATCGGTATGAGTCAAGTGCATAAAATCCTCCATGAACATTTAGCGGCCAGGAAGCTTTGTGCCCGGTGGATACCTCATAATTTGACCGAGGCCCAAAAACTCCGTCGGGTTGATTGGTGCCGTGAAATGATTCAAAGATTTAACGGAGGTGACTCAAACGTTGTGTTCGACATACTCACGGGTGACGAAAGCTGGGTTTACTGTTATGGTCCAGAAACCAATAGACAGTCTGCTCAATGGGTGTTTCCTTTCGAGGAGTTGCCAATTAAAGTGAAGAGAGGTCGAAGTGTGGGAAAAAAGATGGTGGCCTCGTTCTTCGGAAGGACAGGTCACTATGCGACAATTGTTTTAGAGGATCAAAAAACAGTTACTGCAAAGTGGTACAGTAACAATTGTTTGCCACTTGTATTGGAAAAAGTTCGGGAGAAACGTCCTCGAAGTAGGATCCTTCTTCACCACGACAACGCCTCGTCGCACACCGCCGCCAGGCGAACGATCGAATCTTATTTAGTGACGTCAGAAGTGGAATTACTCGGTCACCCGCCGTATAGCCCCGACCTCGCACCTTGCGATTTTTATTTATTCCCGAAAATAAAACAAAAACTTCGAGGAAAACTTTTTATGAACACCGAGGAAGCAGTGGGCGCGTTTCAAAAGGCCGTTGAAGAGACCTCTAGTGGGCTAAGTGCTTTTCTCAGTGGTTCCATCGGATGCAGCGGTGTATTGATGTGAATGGACACTATTTTGAAAAGATATAATAAAACTAATAACTTGCTAGTTTGCTCAGTTTTTGATTTTCTAAGAACTTTCAGTTTGACCCTCGTATATGGTTCATCGTTCATCTATAAGCCCAAGACGTGCTGTCTCATAATCTGACGATTATCTGTAAGGATTCGCCTAATCTGACAATAAATTTTATTTTTATTTCTTTAAATCACTGAACATAGTCGAGCGTCACTTTAAAGTTGAATTTCATAACGTTTTTATTCCTAAACATAATTTCAATAATATTTTTCCCTAATTTGAGAAACGCCTTAGAGTCGCTTCTGGCGCTGTGTTTATGTCGACCTAACCCGCTCGTTGCTTTGTTCCTCGCTAACTTAAGCGAGTTTATTTTAAACATGCTAATGCTGATAATGCATGCTAATGCTGATAATGATGCATGATAATGCTGTTCGAATAACTATTTTGCGAACTGATTGTTTATTTTTATTACGCAAACTTATACTATTGTAAGCTGGCTATATATGATTAAATTACTGAACATTATAGAGATTATTTGCGGAACAAGGATTGCTGATTGTTTTTTTTTTATTGCAAACAAATTCTTTGTATGCTAACCAAGTGATTTAAATGCTGTTTTTGTGGCTAAACTAATTTTATTATGGCTTAATTTAATTTTCAAATACAAATGTGTTGAGATTTTGTAAAGTAATCCTAGATGGCACTGTTGTCATTTTAGATCGCGCTATGGTTTGCTGTTCAGCGCTACGTATGTTATTATGTATGAGTTTTTATACTCACAAGCTTGGTTAGACTTACCCTACTAAAAATTTTTTAAAGACACCCTACGCGTCTGTTGATGCCTCGTAAGGCCAGTTGGCAGAGGTTGAGGAGCTGTGTGTGTCTCAGACTCCAGTGTCTCGTGTCTTGTGGTGTAAAAGTAATGGCTCCCTTCACAATGGGACATGATGGCCCATCAAATGATCGTCAATAATCGCCGCCATGATCGGGCAGCTCTCCACACAATCGTGTCTATTCATTTACTGACTGTCTACTGTTATGATAAGACGTCTATCGAAGATGGATATCAAAGTGATCGCGGCTGCGGCAATATTTCTTATTATATAAAAATTAACACTAATTCATAATTAGAATTTAATAACCAAAAAAAAATAATTCAAGTCGTCAAAAATTTTAGAGCCCGAGCGTTAGCGAGGGCTCTAATCTAACAGGCACGAGGGCAACATAAATTACTAAAGGCGAGGTGCATAATCTGCTTTTCTTTCAACTAATACCTACAGGAATAGTAGATAAAAGAAACTCTTAACAAACAGTTAAAATAGAAGTTTAATTATTGAAATTAAAAGATTTTCTATAACACTGTCGGCTTCATTTAGAATGTTTTCCGGAGTTAATGTGTCGCTAGATGATTCCATTTTAATTCGAAGCCGAAGCACTCAAAATCAGATAGTATCACACTTTTAACGTTTCCAAAAATATTGTCAAGCAAAATTAACAAAGTTCCCGCCAAATCACTTTTTGAAATTTCTTTAATTTTTAACTCAGAGTTAGCAGCAATCATTTTTTAAATTTGGAACAAGTAGGATAGAATCGAATAATACGTACGAAAAAAAAAAGTATTGATATCGGCTGGCTGAATAGAGCTAATCCATTGAGATTGGCACCTTTTGGTGCGATTAAAAAAAACTGCAATAATGAAATTTCATACATTTTTATTGCTCTAGAGCATTAAAGACTCGTTTTGTACTGAGTTTTTAGTGTGATTGTGATGAAATTAAAGCATAGTTGGAAGAAAAAAACTATATATTGGTCCCATGCGGCAGGGAGGCAAGAACACTGGATTTATAATTGATATTTTATAGTGCAATTATTCGATTTATTGTTTCTTGTAATTTATTACGATAGGTTCATATGACTGCAGTAGGACCAGAAGAAAAAATACAATAATAGTAAAGCGGTAATTTTTAAAGCTTTTATTCTTCTATTTTGTTTTGAGACAAAACTTTTTATATATATTTTTAGATCATTTTAATCATATGGCGAAATATATTAATTTTTGTATAATTTTAATAATATCAGGTAAGTTATTTCGTATTGTATCACTACTATTGTTTTGGTGTAATAACGCGTTATAATTTGATGAAATACAAGTGCTCTTATTATAACATTATAATATTATAACGTAACTGGTGACCCAAGATCTGGCACATTCCTCGCCCAAATCAATCAATTTATTTATTTGCAATAATACATAGTCACATATTGTTACAGTGCAGTTGTCAAAATATACATTGTTTTACGTGTACGAGTATAACCAGTATAACTGTAGTATTCAACCTGCATGCAGGTGTGCAAATATTTACATAAGTTAAAATTATTTATAGTATGTCATTTGTCAGATTAGATTACTATATTAAATTACAATAATGTCCATTTCTTTTAATCAAATAATAAAAAATATATATTAAATTATTAAATTAGATAGGTACCATAAATTACATGTCAATACAAATTCATAATTATAAATGTCCTACTTTTTATTTAAGTATTCGTGCACAGTATAGAAGTAGTTATCTATAAGCCATTTATTCAAAGTACATTTAAACTTTTTTATATTTAATAATTTTATTTCATCCGGCAATTTGTTAAAAATTAAAGTGCACATGTTAAACACATTTCGTTGATATATGTCAGTAGCACAAGAGGGTCTCTGTAATAGGTTCATGTGCTTGGTCCTAATTGGTCTCAAGTTACCTTCACCGCGTTTTTTTAAAAAACTGAGGGTGAGTTTTAACAAATAAGCAAACGTCCATAATGTACATGCATGGTAGCGGTAGTATTTTAATTTTTTTGAATAATGGTAAACAACTGTCACGAAACCATGCCTTGTCTATTGCCCGTACACGTTTTTTTTGCAACTTAAAAGCTCTTTCTATGTCTACCGAATTACCCCACAATAAAAGACCATAGCTTAATATCGAGCTGACGTAACCGTGATAAGCGGTTAACGCGGCATTGGTCGATACTGATTGTCTTAATTTCTTTAAGGCATATACGAAACGGCCGAGCTTTTTACAAGTTATGTCAACATGTTGTTTCCAATTTAGATGTTTGTCAATATTTATGCCTAAAAATTTTACGTAGTCAACTTGTTCTATGCGTGCATTATCATGAGCAATATTTAATGGGGTCAATCTTGAGTTATAGGATTGGAAATGTATTAGTTTGGTTTTGCTTATATTAACGTTTAAATTATTTAGCTTCATCCATTCAATGACATCATTTGGACATCAAAGGATCAGTTTAGCCATCCAGCGAGGTAATGCTGCTAGCATCTTGGGAACGATGCCACATGGGCCAAACTTTTTACATTTATTTTAGTTTTAGGTTAGTTTTATTTTAGTATTATTTAATTTTAGGTACTTTAGTTTTATAGTTGAATTGTATGTATTGTTTATTTGAATAAAGACCATTTATTAGCTTAGGACGGGCGTATGCCATACATGTGCGTAGGATTGTCATCCGTCTGGGTTTCCCCGGATTTGTCCTAGTTTGCAGGGCGTCCGGGGAGCGTCCGGGCGGGGTTTCATTTGTAGTCCAGGGGTAAAAGTTTTAAATTACTACCGCCCGCTCCATGCTGAGAATGACCGTCTTGTCACAGAATAAAAAGAGTGCTAGCACTAAACACACTTATGACGTGTCCAGAGCTTTCACGCTTGTCCTGGTTGCTTGCGTTGAGAGATGGCAACCCAACTGTGCGTATATATTTCTTTTTATACTACTTCGGGCGGCAGACAAGCATACGGCCCGCCCGATATGTAGTGGTTACCGTAGCCATACGTAGCGAGCGTTATCGCAACCAAAAACATCGCCCGCGCGCCGCTACCCCCACTGCCAACACAGCATCACCTACTTTCTGGTGACATCACTCACTACCTCGCTGGATGGCTAAACTAATCCTTTGAAGGAATGTGCCAGATCTTGGCTCACAGTCGATTATGTGAACATAGCATTACCTGTTCGGTTCGGTTTTTTTTTATACCACCAGTGTGGCAAACAAGCATACGGCCCGCCTGATGGAAAGCAGCTACCGTACCTATGAACGCCTGTAACACCAGAGGCATCACACGCGCGTTGCCGACCCTGTAAAAACCTCTTCACGCCGTCATTACGTCAACCAATCTTTTTCCTAATTCTTTTACAAACCTTTAAATGTTGCTATTATTACATCATAATAGGTTGCTATTGTTGCAACGCAATTTGATCAAATACCGAAATCATGCGATGGCATGCTTATACTGTCAGGGGCACAGAAATGTAGATAAATGGAAAGCCTTTCAGCCTGAAAATGTGCCGTTCTGTCTGAGGAATAGTCTGGGCAGGGTATTGTAAATAGTAGCAATAGTGAGTTTTTTTTTTTTGTTTTATTAGTAAGCTGACATAATTATATAGTAGTGTAGTATGTAGAGCACAATGGCTAATTTGTATGTTTTACCGTAACTTCATGGTTTACTGCGACTAGGGTTGCCAACTTTTTTTACAAGAAATAAAGTATATTGAGGTCTGAGAAGAATATCAAACAGTATTTTAGAAAAATGAACAGTATTTTATTTATTTAATGTTAAATACATATATTTAAGCTTTTACCTTCTTGCACAACTTATTAATTTACTCTTTTTTAAAAACTTTATATGCCTTACCAGAATTACAACTAAAATTAAAAGGAATGAGGAGCTCATTTAAAAAAAAATGTGTGAGCACAGTTAGATAATTGTTTCGTAAAAGTTTCGGTTTCGGTTTCGGTTTCGGCCGAAACTGAGACTGTTGCCGAAATTCGGTTTCGGTTTCGGTTTCGGTCGTAAAAACCAGTTTCGGTCGGACACTAGTGAGCTCTAAGTCTAACACTAGTGTTAAGTATTTTGATGCTGGAAACAGTATTTTGTATACTTTATTTTTGTTCAACAGTAGAAAGTATAATGTAGTGAAAAACAGTATAATACTGTTTTTAACAGTATAGTTGGCAACCCTAACTGCGACATAGACGCATATTGCTTGGTCAGCGAGAGAGAATAGCATAAATAGCATTAAGACATTATAATAAGGGCTCTATTCATATTCAACAACAAGTGTGTACATCATTGGTGTTCCTCGGAGCACCCACCAGCAACCCTCTATCTTCGCGTTATTACAGTAGTAATAAATTAATAATTTTATTGTTTACTAGCGACCCGGCTTCGCACGGGTGCAATGCTGATACTAAATGTACTACAGAAGGTCTTTGCGCTTTGTCCTATCCAGTCCTTCCCCAGTTATAGGCACACGCCGCCGGCTCCGCGGCCGGTACCGCCACAGCCGTTATGTCCCTGCATTTTAAATGTGTAATATCTAATATTGTTCTGTGAATAAATAAATGAATGCTCGGTATGTGTATAAAGCCTGCTGGCTTTTTAGTATATTGTACTTTAAGAATATTATGTAATAATGTTATATGTAGTGATTAAATAAACAAATAAATGTAGAAGTAGATGATTTTACTTCTACATCTAGAAAACAAGACAACATACTCGTAAATATACACACCGAGTTAGTCAATTGCATGTCATTTCCGGTTAATTTCATTTCCGTGGCTGCTATAAACGACAAAACGTCCTTCGTTTCAGGCATCTCTTCTGCGCATGCGTTTTTGTTCTGGGGTAGCTACCAGCCGTGGGATGAAAATGACCACATGAGGATCACGGACAAGCTGAAACTAAAGGACATTACCATGGAACTGATGGCCGATGCCAACTTGAAGATCAGACAGACCCTCAGTATAAGAGAGACATACAGCGGCACTGTGCCCTACGATGTCGGGAACATCATGGGTAAGTATGTGCACACATTATGGAGCATCCACAAATTACGTGAAGTTTGGGGTTTAAGAGACCAATTAAATCTCACTAAATCTAATCAAGACAGCCCCCCTAGACAAGTGTAATTCGTAGCGTAACGAACGTTAGATAGATCACGTGACATTTGTCAATTCGAACATTTTACACAGTTCAAACTAGCGATCGCTACGCTTTTCTACTTCGCAAACTGCCATTTGGCTAGCCCCCCTGATCATGCACACAAATGCTTGTCTTGTGCGATCGAAGCTCAGGGATCGAACCCACGACCTCGGAGTCCAAGTAGCCATTATATTCCTATACAAATTACACAAAGCCATCTAGTCCCAAACTAAGATAATCTAAACTAAATCTCACTTGGGGGAGAGTAGTGGTGCCGCTGCACTGCTGCCGCAGCAATACAGCCCCCTTACCACCAACTCTTATTGCGATTCAATAACTGAATAGAATTATGAAATATAAGAACGGGATTTAACGCGATCATGCATAAGGGTATTTTTTTTTTTTTTTTATTAATTTATATCACAATCTACATACCCGGGGTCCGTACCTTTTATTAAAAGTTTTCTAATTTTTATCTTACAATATTCTTACAATATAAATTGCACGTCGCTATTATGCTAATAATTATATTATTGTCTATTACTACTATATGTTATCGTCTATGGCTCCTATTGTTTACCTTGCAACCATGACAGCCAGGGCAGACCAGTCCCCTCTGGCAGCACCCGTTCACGAGTTGATGCATGGGGCAGCCTCAACAGCATTCAACCATTTTATTGGGAATGCGGCGACCCGCCACACGACACCACCACCAGTTTGAACACTTTAGTGAGCATGACTACCTGGGCTGTCAGGGCTGCACAGTAAAACCTGTATTTATTTCCCTATGGTCTTTCTCCTTCTCTTCCTCTCACCCACCAGATACACACGTTCTTTGACCCAGCATATTCAGTATAGTCAGGCAATAATAAAGGTAAGCAAATACCCTTATGTATGATCGCGTTAATTCCCGTTCTTATATTTCATAAATCATGCAACGCGAAAGTTTAAAAGTTATTATAACTGAATAGAATGCTTATTCATACCAATGAATAAGCGACTTTATTCAATTTGAAATAGAGAATGAATCTATTCAGTTATTGAATCGCAATAAGAGTTGGTGGTAAAGTGGCTGGTCCGCATACATTGTTTATAGGTTTTTATGAGAGTCTATTCCGAGCTAGTAGCGTCGCCCCACCACCGCCGCGACGCACCACTAGTGACGCAGCCGCCATAGCGTAGTACCACAGATTACATAATAGTTACTACGTAACAGATACTTCACTCAGTAGAAAATTTCCAATACCTACTGCTATAATAGCTTACTCCGTCGCGTCAGCAACCGCTGAATGTTAAAATGTGGCTAAATGCTCAAGCGTACAGTTGTGATTGCGTCGCACCGCGCGATCCCACAGCAATCTGCAGGGCCTGAATTTGGTCCGCAAACGGCCCGAGACCGCTCGGCCGGACGGTAGGTAACTATAGCGCGCAAGTAGGTACATGGAGTGACGGAGGCCTGGTAGTAGTACTTACCTACGTGATTAGTTCTGTTTGACAAGTAAATTGTCACCAAAAAATGATGAATTTCTTTCAAATTTAAAAAAAAATTTCTTTAAATCTTTACTTTTTACGAGAAATAATGGCCTATTTACAAAGCAATTTAATGCATTAATACTAATCCAATTAAGTACCTTAAATACATTGTGCATTTAATATATTCGTATATCAATATGGCCTTTTACAGAATGAATATTATCGAAGATATTACAGATTTAAAATGCAGGGAAAAGCGGTTATGGTGGTCGGCCGGGCGGCAGGCGGCGCGTGCATATAACTGTGGTAGCACTGGATAGGACAATGCGCAAAGACCTTCTGTACTATATTTAGGTTCAGCATTGCACCCGTGCGAAGCCGGGGCGGGTCGCTAATAATATTATAATTTATTTTCTAGGCAAAATTCGTGAAAAATACAGGCATATGATGGAAGCGTATAGGCAAATGAAAGACAAGTCGACAGGGCGGTCGGTGAACGTGTCGCCTGCCATCAGAGAGCTGAAGCCGATCCACTTCATCGTCTCCATGGAGTTGGTGTGGATGATACAGCGGCAGATCGACAAGATGGTCAACATACTAGAAGCAACGGTCGATCTAACAACTGCAATGAAAACTTTGCCACCGAAGTGTGAGTACGGCAGAAATGATGCATTTCTGCCGGAGTATGCGACGCCCTCCCAGACCATTTGACCACTGCCCCTTACCACCATCTCTTATTGGATAGAATGCTTATTCATACTAATGAATAAGCGACTCTATTTCAAATGCAATAGAGTTGTTGAACAACTGAATAGCAGTTGTTGAATCGCAATAAGAGATGGTGGTAAGGGGTCTGGTGGTCAAATAGCACTCCAATTTCCCATCAGAGTGCTTACTGCAAGTTTTTTGTTCGCGTTCGATCATGTATCGTAAACAAACCGACCAAATAGAGAAGAACTCTCATGTTGTGAATTTATAAGACGCGTGTTACATATCAAAATTATGTGGCTTACTTGCTCACATTTTGAAGTGAGCAACCCGGCTAATTTGGATATGCAACACGCGTCTGGTAAATTGACAATATGATTTTTTTTACGTAGTACGTAGTATACACAGTCAGAAGACTGCCACTGTTTTTTTTTCACAGTCAGAAGACTGCCACTGTTTTTTTTATACTACGTCGGTACCAGGCAAGCATACGGCCTAAGGGACCATCCATAAATTACGTCACACATAAGGGGGAGGGAGGAGGTCGACGAAGTGTGATATTGTGGGGTGGGAGAGGACCTAAATTTCGTGACGTGTTATTTCAAAGTCTATTATAATCTAAGTGTTAAAACACGAACTTTGAAGTATTAACGAAAAACTCAAAAGCATTAACTCTAGATGTAAAATTGCAAAAATATGTGACGTCACAAAGAGGGGGGGGGGTCTCACAAATGTGACCAGCTGTGACAAGGACGGGGGAGAGGTCAAAAATCATGCAATTCGTGTATGGCTCCTAATATGAAGCTGTTACCGTAGCCATATTACCGCTTGTAACGGGAAATATCGCTCTCTAGCCGCCAAAGCAGTAACTTCTTCCTCTCCGATAGCTTTAATTTCAAATACGATATTGGTTTTGCAGCTCGAGGAAACAGAACTGCTACCAACACCACAGAAGCCGTCAACAAGCAACAAGCATCCATTGAAACCACTACAGTGAGCGAAAAGAAGGTGCAAGAGGAACAGGAGTTAAAACGAAGGTACAGGGAGCAATACCTGATGAAGAGGCTTGGACTGCCGGTCAACTCCACCACGACCAAGAAGAGATTTATCAACAAGTGGCCGGTGGAGGATACGTGGAATTTTGGGCCGTATGACGATATGGGAAATAAATAAATTAAGAACATTGTAAAGAAAAGTTTTATTTTATGCCGTGTGCTTTCCGGCAGACTAGAGTAAAATCACTCCGTCTCTTCCCGTGGATGTCGTACAAGGCGACTAAGGGAAATACATTATAAAACATCGATCAAGCCTCCCCAATCCGTCTGGCCAGCGTGGGGAGTGTAGGCCAAATCCTCCTTCTGTCTGGGACGGACGAAATAGGGTCGTGCTCCTGTAGTGGAGACTAAAATGACCTAATGATGATGATGATGATGATGATGTATAGAAAAGTTTAGTTATGGATTAATCGTATAGCAATATTATGCCTAAACTCTTCAACTTAGTGCCGTCGCCCTTATGCGAATGTTCTACTGCAAATCATGAATTCGATCAAACAGCACACCGTGTGTTTTCTTGGAGTGTTATCTTTGGCGGCAGGAGCGGGACGACATGTTGAATTCGTTGCATGTCGCTTCCAGGGTAGTATACTATTCTAATTTGGTAGCAACAAGGGAAAATTACTAAGAGTTCAGACGATTATGCAATTCATATTATTGGAATCGATGTGTTAGGTAACAATTCAATGTTTTAGTTCTCCAATAGTGTTAGATACTTAAAATCCGTGGTGCACGGCAGTTGAGCTTCACTTCACTAGCCATCTCTTTAGGCCTTATTTGCCATACTGTTGTTTCTCACATTGCTAAGAAGAAGTCAAATTCCAAAAGCTTCTTACTCTTACTAATTTCTTCTGATTAAATTCGTTGTGAGTTTCAAGGCAGCCGTAGTTTTACCCCCGGGTCTGCAATGAATTTTACTGTTCTTTGCCTATATTGGTGGTCGCCGCTGTTAATCCTGGCTACACAGGAGACACGGTGGTGGGAATGTGTATTGGACCTCCGTCCCGTAATCGTATAGCATTGTAGGAGTTCGATGGCATCGTTGCGCGCGTTTTGCAGTGTACACGAACACATAAGTTAAGCAACGTCGACCGTAGCCTGTCCATGGATGGGATTATTTACTGGAGCTTCTCCGTGCTTCGGAGGGCATGGTAAGCGGTCGGTCCCGGCTGTTGTCATTAGATAACAGTCGTTAAGTTAGTGGATTTTAGGCGGCTTGAAAACACTGACCTCTGCCAACCTGTTGAGCAACGTAGTACGCTCTAAACGCCTTCGAATGATGGGGGAGACCCATATCCTAACAGTGGGATGACATAAGGGTTGACGATGCGTTGCGTGGTAAAACAAGCATACGGTCCGGCTGATAAGCGGTTGCGACAGCTCGAATGCTCTAAAATGCCAGTGGCATCAGTCGTTCGTTGAACTAGCATATGGCCCGTCTGGTAAGCGGTTGCCGCAGGTGGAACGCTCTTAATACCAGGGGCATCATTCGC
Organism: Hypsopygia costalis; assembly: GCA_937001555.2. Taxonomy (NCBI): domain Eukaryota; kingdom Metazoa; phylum Arthropoda; class Insecta; order Lepidoptera; family Pyralidae; genus Hypsopygia; species Hypsopygia costalis. The sequence continues at coordinate 8,350,874 of OW443355.2, forward strand.
ACGTTGCTGATCCTTTAAAAACCTTTCCACGTGCCTTTTAAAGAAATATTTATAAAGTGGAAAAAGTCACCTCTCGGTCTCAGGAGGGACTTTCGATAACCACCCATCTTTCTGATCTTTCCAACCGAGCTACCAAGAAGGTGTGATAGTGACATTTTTTTTCATTACTATTTACTGCTGTAAACTTACAGTGTAGCGCCATCTATCTGTTAAGTATTACACTACGAAACAAGACATAGAAAGTCCATCATTACATATAAGATTCGGCTATTTTTTGTTAAAAGCAAAGTTATTAAACAATAAATTGTTATTTAATAGTTGATTTTAATAATATATAAAATATTTATATAAACTCTGGCAAGCTTTGTTTAAAATGGAATGGGGGGGGGGGGGGGGGTAAGTTGATATGGATAATGATAAAAGTATGAATTGTAGGTAAAGTCGAGAGCTCATGAAGCTTTTCACTTACATCTATAGCGATTGTAATAATAACGGTTCAGAGTCCACCGTGTAAGGCTTCACGAGTTCTTGACTGTACAATAAATAAAACTTATAAATAAATAGAACCTCTAGGGGAGGCAGCTGCCCCCCCCCCCCCCCCCCCCCCCCCCCCTGGCTACGACCTTGTGCATAGTGCGATGCGAGTTTTTTGGTCACATTCGAACGTATTACTAGATACTACTTGTTACATATCCAAATAAGCCCGGTTGCTCACTGCAAAATGTGAGCAAGTAAGCCATTTAAATGTGATATGTAGCATGCGTGTTATAAATCCGCAACGTTCTTCTCTCTTTGGTCTTTTTGTTTACGTTGACATGATTGAACGCGAACAAAAAATCGCACTCAGCACTCTGAAAGTATGTACAGTACAGCATGCTTATACGAGTTTTTTACGTATTCGTTTTTTTACGTAAATTGTATCATAGCGCCATCTACCGACAAACAGTCGAAGTAGAGCCGATCTCATACTAATGAGGGTATTATGGCAGCACTGTAGCGTAAGGTCCAATCATCTGTCAATTCATAGCATCTTGTCAAAAGTCTTGTTGACGTCTTGTGTTGTCTTGTCGTCTTAAAGTTTCACTGTCAAAAAATTCAGTACATTTTGACAATCTGGACCCGACGCCTACCTAGCGACATCTGATGTCAAAAAAAATATCAAACATCCCCATTGAAGTTTTGTCGAAATCGAGTATCGACGTTATAAAACTCGCAGTAAGCCCCCAGAACGTATTCTCATTTGTAATTTAAGTAAGCGATATAAAATAATTTTATTAATAAATTAACAGGCTCATAATTAATTATTCTTTTTCAATTACTAATCAACATTATTTCAACAGTTTTATAATGTTGTGCACGTGGGTAATGAAGAAGAAAATGTATATGTTTTTAGTAGTTATACTATTCGGTAAGAAAATGTTAAATCAACTTCATAATAATTACCTCCACCAAAGCACTGAAGCACTTGACTGACTTCAATTTAATTTAATGTGATCTAATTTATTTACGCGATAAAGAAAATAAAAGAAATTTACTATCTGAAAAGTCGGTTTACGGACGATAATTTTACGTGATAACGTCACAAGAAACAGACCGATCGTGCCTAGTGCGTTTCTATCGCTTGTTCCACGCTCTAGCTTGCACGCTCGGCTCATTCGGAACGTGACAATGAGTCATACTTTTTCGTGCGCGTAACCTGCGTTCATAGATTTATAAGGAAGACGTTTTCACGTCAATAAAAAAACAGATATTTACTTACATAAATAAAATAAAAAATCCCTATGGCCTGTCGGCAGAGTCTCCAGAAGACTGACAGCATCACCTCGTTGGATAGCAATACTAATTCTTCGATCAAGGTAATGACCAGCCTGGTGATAGCCGACAGGACGTGTCGACCAATTTTTGAGAAATTTCTCTAAATAATTCGTGGACTGACGGGCCCCACGGCCCTCTAAGTCTTTACCCCAAACGGCTCAAATATGTAACAGCCCCCTTACCACCAACTCTTATTGCGATTCAATAACTGAATAGAATGCTTATTCATACCAATGAATAAGCGACTTATAGCGTTGGTGGGGGGCAGCACGAAGAAAACTCAAGATAAAGAATATAAAAACAATGTAATGCAGTACACTCGACACTATTTTAAAACTTGTACAAAGGCAGAACCAGTTAGACTTTTAAATTATGACTTTCTTGCACACTCGCGGTTGGCGCGCACCCTCTAACTCTCTCTCGCTCACGGCCCCTGGCGGCCGGTCGGGTAACCACACTGGGGTGCCAGTGTGTGTTGCCAACGCCCGCTTTATGAACTGCCGCACGCTATACACTCCCCCTCGAGTTCCAGAGAACGTCCCCGCTCTTGAACTCGCATACAGGAAATGGTACATACAGGACAAACATGCTTACGAGGACGCCCTCTCTGGCGTTTAGGAACCACGGGACGAGGAGGCGAACTATCCCGACTATGAAACCTGGTAAGATCTGATACATGATACTTACCTAAAATATTCTCCGGATTATCTAAATTCGCGATCAAGTACGCTGTAGGACTAACTCTTTTCGCAATTACATAAGGACCGTCCTTTTTGGGAACAAACTTAGCTGTAATGTTCTTTGCTGCATTGCTAAGTACATGTGACTTTAAAAGTACCTGATCTCCGACTTCGAAGACTTCAGCAGCCCTTTTTGACTTATCAGCGCATTCCTTGCGTCGATCCTGCTGAGCTTCAACTCTTTCCCTTACAGCAATGAAAGAGTTAACAAAACTTTTTAAATAGGGTGTGATTTGAGGCACAAAATTATCTTTATTAAGTATCGACCGAATGTCGTGTTGTACGTCGAGTGGTGAGCGAAGCTCCCTAGCGAACGTTAAGTATGCTGGAGACACACCAGTAGTCTGACAAACCGCGGAGTTCATGGCGAACCTTATAGCAGGTAAGTGCTGTGGCCATGAAGAATGGTTCGTATCAACTAGACGAGACAACTGAAATTTTAAATCCCTATTCTTGCGCTCAGCTGGGTTAGCTGAGGGATGGTACAAAGGTAACAATTCCTGACCTATACCTAATACAAACATACACTGCTGCATAACAGCAGAGACAAACTGGACGCCATTGTCTGACACAATGCGTCGAGGAAGTCCGTAACGGAGAAAAAACTCTTCAATTAATGTGCGAGCGCACGCCTCTGAGGTTGCCTCCTTCAAAGCGTACAGCTCAGTCCAGCGAGTCGCGGTATCTTCCACTAACAATATCCACCGTTCTCCATTGTCTCCAACAGGAAGCGGACCGAAAAGGTCTATGGCCAACACTTCTCCCCTTTGATTCAGAACGGGAGTCTGTAACAGACCTGACGGTTTTTTGTTAGAAGCCTTATACCGCTGACAGGTAGCACAAGTCTTGATATAATCCGTTATGGCCCTACGCATGCCTGGAAAATAGAAACCTTGAGCGACTCTATTGTAAGTTCTGTCCACTCCATGATGACCAGCTATATCAGAGTCATGACATTCCTTTAGGATTTCGAGGCGCAGAGAAAGCGGAACAACCAGCTGTGGCTCTTCACTGTCTACATCGGGATTATACCTATACAAGACTCCTTGTTGCATGAAGTATCCTCTTTCAGACCAACGCTTAACACCTATAGACTCAGCATCAGATGTATCCTCTAGATCACTAACAATTTTCTTTAGTTCCAGGTCATCGAGCTGCGCGCGTCGGAGATCGGTAGGACTCCTAGCAGGTAAGTCCACGACAACGGAGCAAACTCCACACTGATCCTTGTTTTCTTCTTTACAGGTTGGGCGACTAAGCGTATCAGCAATAACATTAGCTTTTCCAGGCGTATACTGAAACTGAATGTTAAAGCACTGTAACTTTAAAGCCCATCGCGCCAATCTACCAGACGGCGACTTTAAGGTAAGAAGCCACTTTAACGGCTGATGATCGCTACCTATGATAACCTCGTGTCCTTCTATGTAGCCTCTGAAACGTTCGACGGCCCACACGACAGCGAGAGCCTCACGCTCTGTAGTGCTGTAATTCCTTTCGGCTGGAACGAGAAGACGGCTAGCATACTCTATAGGGCGCTCATCTTTACCTTCACCTTGTAACAATACGGCTCCAATGGCGTAGTTGCTAGCATCCGTCCTCAACACAAAGGGCTTACTATAATCTGCTTGAATGAGAATCGGTGCCGACGACAGGCGCTTTTTCAACTCCTGAAAGGCACTAGCTTGGTCTGCATCCCAAGACCAAGGCTGATTCTTCTTTAGTAGGCGTGTTAAGGGCTCAGCGACAGCAGAAAAATTTGGAATGAATTTCCTAAACCACGAGCACGTCTGTAGAAAAGTTCTTAAATGACGCAACGACGATGGTGCCTTCATGTGTAGGACTGCACGAACTTTGTCATCATCCGGTGACACACCATCTTGGGTGATGACATGACCAAGGTACTTTACCTTGTCTCGTGCAAAGACACACTTTTCTCTGTTCGCGCGTAACTTAAACAAATGTAACCTTTCGAACACAGTGCGCAAATCCGAAATATGCTTTTCAAAGCTACCCTCGGATATTATCAAGAGATCGTCTTGATATGCTAGAAGAGTCACATCCTTCAGCGAAGCACCCGTACGAAGTCTATCTATGAGACGCTGGAAGGTTGAAGGCGCGTTCTTCAACCCGAACGGCATTCGCTTGAAGCGAAAAGAACCAAATGGCGTCAAAAACGCTGTTTTGTCCCTATCCTGCTCACGTAATCTAACCTGCCAAAAACCACTGCGCATATCAATTGTACTCATGAAAGAGTGCTTTTTCGTTGACTGTACAAGCTCATCTATCAATGGCATCGGATAGACATCGGTCTTTGTTACCGAGTTGAGCTTCCTATAGTCCACACAAAAACGTACCTTACCATTCTTCTTGGGAATGAGAAGCGCCGGAGAACCCCATGCGGACTCACACTCTTCAACTATGTCGTCTGCCAGCATCTTATCCAACTCTGCCCGCATGACCTCTTTCTTAGCCGGTGTCAACCTATACGGCGGAACAGCAACGGGGGGGTGATCCCCTGTATCGATAATATGCTCGGCGAAAGGAGTCGCGTCTCCCCCTGGCGCGAAGATATCTTGGTGTTCTACTAGGAGGTGCGCGAGAACCTCACGTTGGCTACTGTTAAGCGAAGTTGCCTCATCATCCCGGAGCACCTCAACAGCGGCACACGAAGATGCAGGTGACTCCTTCTCAAACTGCATCTCGAATTTTTGTTTAATATTTTCGGCAAAGTGCCAACTGCTATCACCAAAATTGAAAACAAGATTGAATATGGTAAGAAAGTCGATACCTAACAAGCTTTCATTATTATTAGCTTCGGGAAAAACTAAAAATTTTATGATGCTAGTTTTATGTTGGAGCGTCACCTGCACCTCCGTGGTTAATACATTCATCTCCCTACATACACCATCTGCCAACCTAACAATTTGCGTTGACGGCAATAACGGGTGTCCTAACTTTAGTAGGAGAGCGTATAGCGTGTGACCGGCAATACAGCTTTTAGCAGCCGAATCAACTAAAGCAGTGCCACAATTACCTAGAATGCTTATATTTAACACAGGGCGACAAAAAGGTGCATTATTGTTTATTTTAACAACATTCTCACAACTATTGTAACTACGATTACAATCATAAAAACTAGACACACCTGTATTTACTTTAACCATATTATTGTCATAAACAAAACTGTTACTAACATCCGAACTTGATACGCAAGTATAAACATTACGAACATTATTGTTATAAACACAAGAGTTACAAAAATCACCCACGGCGCGCGTAGGGTTACCTTGCGTCGACACTGGCATTGACGGGTTAACTAGCGGCGGCTGCGCGGCGGCAGCGGCGGCCGAGGCGGCCGGGCTGCGCCGATGCCTGCGCGCATGCGCGGTCTCCGCGCGTGAATCGCGCAGCGAATGCAGCGATGCGGCCGCGTCACTATGACTGCTAGTGGACGTACTTATCACCCCGTCGTGTGACGTGAAGTTAACGGAATAAAACGACTGCTGACCACCCGACGAACAGTTTTTACACTTTGACTTGATAACGTTCGCCGCTCCACAACCGTAACATTTTATTTCACTTTCCCACTTTACCTTATTATTTTCACTGTTATCACTATTTCGCTTTAGTTTCTCACATAACTCTTTGCGGTGACCTAATCGCTTGCAATATGAGCAAAATAACTTCTTTCCCTTGACGGCGACTGTTTCGGCCGACTCAGCGTTTGCGGGGGCGCCGGCGCTCGGCGCATCAGAAACAGTAGGTACATCCCGCGCCGACGACGACGCTGTGCGCTTGTTGCTATGCGCCTGTAACCTCGCTTGAGTCGTGCTACTTGCCTGACCTTTTCCAGTTTCTTTTAGGGAATCTTCTATTATGCGACACTTATGAAGTAACTCGACGAAACTAATGACGCTTTCTCTCGTCACGCGTTTTCTAATGCGCGGACTAAGGAGACCGAACGCCATGTCTAATTGCACTTTTTCCGATAGGTCATCCTTTGGAAACTTTGATAATAAAGCACGTACCTTAGCGATAAAGAGATCCGTGTGCTCTTCTTCCTGGTTTAAACTGAACAACTTACGATAAAGTCGATGTGGCGGGTCATGCTGGCCGAAAGCACCTTCAATTTGTGTAAGGGCCTCCGACCACGTACTAGTCGATCTTTTAACTCCTTGCCACCACACAGCAGCAGGCCCCTCCAGCAACATCGAAAAACCTCGGAGAGCGTTCTCATCGGAAACATTTACGCAATCTTTATAAGTAACAATCGCGTCGATAAAGTTTTCCAACGACTCGTCCGCGCGTCCGCCGTAACGTGTCGAGCATTTCGCGAAGTTTCCGTTCGCGCCACAAGCGAAGGCCGATTCTTGATGGGCCTCGGAGACGTTATGCTGCGGCGTCGATGATCGTACTTCGCGTATCAACTGCTGGCAGAAATCATTCTGGGTTTGCTGTATTGTGGTGATAAAACTTGTGAGAGTTTCTTGCGACATTGTGATATTCATGGCGGCTCCACTGCCGGCGGCGCCTCCATCGTTATCGGAGATATCTTCTGACCGTGTTCTTGGCATCTTGGACTCTGTAGACTCACGCTAGTTCCTGAGTACCGACAGAACACAATCCTAGGTTCGACAACAGTCCCCTACGGTCACTTTTCGTGATCGTTGTAAGTTATTTCACTACACTCGTTTTATAATAACCTACACACGTTGGGCAGCCACTTATAGCGTTGGTGGGGGGCAGCACGAAGAAAACTCAAGATAAAGAATATAAAAACAATGTAATGCAGTACACTCGACACTATTTTAAAACTTGTACAAAGGCAGAACCAGTTAGACTTTTAAATTATGACTTTCTTGCACACTCGCGGTTGGCGCGCACCCTCTAACTCTCTCTCGCTCACGGCCCCTGGCGGCCGGTCGGGTAACCACACTGGGGTGCCAGTGTGTGTTGCCAACGCCCGCTTTATGAACTGCCGCACGCTATAGACTCTATTCTATTTGAAATAAAGTCTCTTATTTATTAGTATGAATAAGCATTCTAGTCAGTTATTGAATCGCAATAAGAGATGGTGGTAACGAGGCTGTTGCTTAAATTACTATAAATATTTGCGCCATTTGATGCATTCTGCAGAAGCCGCTGCGGCACCGGCTTTTTTATTTTCATTTAATTTATGATTTTATATGCAATGTTAGACATTTTGACATGATAGAATTTATATGACAAAAAGTTGATTTAAAAAAAAATTGAAACCGATTTTGGCGAGCGCAGTTTATTGGTGGAATACCCCGGCAGACGCTGCTGCCCGTCTTCCGGGAGAAAAGTTATCGCGTGAGCGTGACACAAGATTCCTTAGTCGCCTTGTACGACATCCAGCGCAGAGCAATGGAGTGGCACAATTTTATTCTGCCGGCTACCATAGGGCAAATTTAAGGGTTTCCCTCGATTTTTCTGGGATCCCATCACCAGACCCTGACTTGATAAATATGGAAGCACCTCGCAATTACCCTTTCAAATAAAAAAAAATGAATTTGACCATACGTGCTTATAATATTTAAGGGTTTCCCTTGATTTCTCTGGCATCCCATCTTCAGATCCTGACTTGGTGAACATGGGACCACCTTGCAATCATACCCTTTCAAATAAAAAAAGAATTATGAAAATCGGTTCATAATTCGCAAAGATATCGAATAACATACATACAAAAAAAATATTCAGTCGAATTGAGAACCTCCTCCTTTTTTGAAGTCGGTTAAAAAGTGTAATTAATATTAGCAATTTTAAAACCGCCTGGCCCTAGTCGCAACCTAGGCGAACGGCCCAATGGAATGACTTTGATTCATTGGACGATGGGAAAACCTGTCGTATGTGACGTAACTTGTGTTGATACGTTAGCGGTCTCTCATCTCCAAGGTCCCAGCTTTGAGGCTGGCTCAGCAGCACCCGGTGGGAACGCCTTAATTGTGGGAATTACTCAGAACAGAGTACTTCCTATTGTAGGATTTAAAAGACACTCGTTTATATTTTACTTATTTTATAAATATTTTTATTATATTTATTTGTCTATTTGCATTACGTTCCCTAGTCCAGACAGTCGTCGATTCTCCTCGTTTTCTTACGTCATATCCATTTCCGTCTTGTTAGTTGGTTCTTTGTCGGTGGCCAGTCGCGAGGCTGCCCGCTAAAGAGTCCGCAACACCTATATTTAAGGCTTTCAGCACCGGGTGTAGCTGAGCCACACCGTACTGTCCACCATAGAGTAGGCTAGACAGTCGCTTGTCATGCATTGGGTGCCCTACACCTCAATAAAAATAATTTGTATGCACTAACCTAATCTTAAGGAAATTGTTACTAACAAAATATGGATTCTCGGCTGTGAAATAAATATATTTTATTTAATTTTTATTTATTTTTAAAAGATGATTTGATTTAGTTTTTAGGTTTCCGTACCCAAAGGGTAAAAAGGAACCCTATTACTAAGGCTACGCTGTCCGTCCGTCCGTCCGTCTGTCACCAGGCTGTATCTCATGAACCGTGATAGACAGTTGAAATTTTCACAAATGATGTATTTCTGTTGCCGTTAGAATAACAAATATTAAAAAATAGAATAAAATAAATATTTAAGGGGGCTCCCATACAACAAATGTGATTTTATTGCTCGTTTTTGCTCGCAATTGGTAACGGTAATATGTAGACTCTTGAAATACCCACATAATATTTAGTTATATATTCACTTTCAAAATAAATAATTAAATAATAATAAAACAAATATTTAGCAGGGGCACCCATACAACAAACGAGATTTTTTTGCAGTTTTTATAGATAATGGTACGGAACCCTTCGAGCGCGAGCCCGACTCGCCCTTAGCCGGTTTTTTTCTTATTTATGCTTCCAGGCGTATTCAAGCTGTCAGAAGCTTACCAATCGTATGACTATGAAAAGTTCATGGAATATGACAACTCCAAGGGTGTGAGGGAACGAGTCGAGTCCATGGTTCGGGAACACTATAGAGACTGCGTGGAACGTGTGAAGGAACTGATGCCTATGAGGTTCATGTACGAGGAGTCGCCGCATTATGAAATTGGGTATATCATGGGGGAGATTGTTGAAAGGTACTGCTGTACAGCTTCTCCTGGGGCCTCTCCATACAAATTTGGCATCATCGTGTTGACAATGATGACGTATTCATCCCACTGTCGGGATACGGGTCTCTCAAGCCAAGGGGTTTTGAAGTTCTTCGAAACTCAAACTAGTCTGTTCAGGTCCACTGTCTATGACTATCAAAAATTTATAATGCGTTGCCGGACGAGTTCAAAACAGAAGACAACCAGAAGCAATTCATAAATAAACTGAAACACTTTTTAACACAGAAAAGCTATTATTCCTTAGACGTATTTCTAAACGATAAAGACAAAAAGTTATGTAAATAAATAAACGTTAGTACTACTATTAAACAAGATCAAATAATTTTCTTTGACATACGATTATTTAAATATATTTTATAAACTAATGATATTATTATTATTGACATTTCATTGAAATTAAATTAATATACTTTATGACTAAAATAATATGATTATTATAAATTATAGACATTCATATAATACCTACATAAATAGACAAAATATTGATATAGACAATGATTGACATCAAAACTTATTTAAACATTTAATTTTGTTCTAATTTTTTTTAACAAACACATTCTTTACATAAATATAAGATTAATTGTCATATATATATATTTTTTTTATAAAAATTAATAATCAGAGAAACGCCCAAATCCATCTGCCGTACCTCAAAAACCGCTAACACATCTTTGCAATGCCCAACAGGGTTCATATGTATGTAATAATCTGTATACTGTATAAACATCCTTATAACTATGTACTACATATGAAATGCAATAAAGATATTGAGTATTGAGTAAGTTAAGACTTCTTTAGCGGCGTTAAAAAGAAAAAAGGGCCCACCACACATTCCCACCACTGTGTCTCCTGTGTAGCCAGGATTAACAGCGGCGAACGCCAAAAAAGGCAATGAACAGTGACGTCCATTGCAGTCTCGGGGGTACTTTAGCGGCGTTGTGCTCTTTTTGGGTGGGTAAAAAATGTTAAACTCGCGTCAGGATGGCCTGATCTAAAATTCGTAAGACGGAGAGAGTAGACCGCCGGCGCGGCGTAGGAGAGGAAGCGATATCCCCCTGTCTTGCTACTGCGCGATGAAAATGTATGCCTGCTCCTGCTGTTTATTTTTAATGTAAGATAAATTGTCATGTTCCACCACGCCGCTCAACTGCGGGTTCGTGTTTTCGAGCTGCTTAAAGTATACTCACTTGGATAAGATAAACGACTGTCATCTAAAGACAATAACCGGGACGACCCGCTTAACGTGCCTTCCGAAGCACTGAGGAGCTCGAAATAAACCCATCCATAGACAGCCTACGGTCGGCGTTGCTTAACTTGAGTGTTCGATCAGACTGACACACGCAACGACCCCATCTCCATCATATTTAAAACATAAAAGATTTTTAATATTGATATGGTCGCTATAAGATTTTGTTAGGTTAGCTAATTACGTAATAACTGAAGACAGAAGGTCCCTTAAGTAGGGACTGAATAAATTAACCGACTTGGTATTACATGGATCTCATAACTTTTTACCCGACTGCGACAGAAGGAGGGTTATGTTTTTCGAGAGTATGTATGTATGTATAATTGTTTGGCACGCTCTGCAGCCTGAACGGCTGGATGGATTTTAGCTTGCGAGGTGTCGTTAGATTCGTATTTGCTGTGAGAGTGACATAGGCTACATCAAATATAAAAAAAAACAATATGGCGGCTGTGAGCCGCAAAATTGTCGTTGCAGTAATTATTTTTCTTCTTCTAAATATATCGATATGGGTATCAAAATAAAGGTCTCGATGACCTGATTTCAAATATACATTTTATATTAGTTTTTGCCTGCGGCATTGCTTGTGTAGAATTATATTATTGTTGCGCGTGATTAAATCTGTTGTAGGTGCAGTTGGGTTTTTGATTTTTTTAATTAACTTAACTTGTTACGGTAGAAGATCTGAGCTGCGAGACTTGGTTTTTTTTACAAGTTATGTTTTTGATTGCATATATTTTATACGACTTATATATGACGAGATCGGTGGTCGAATGGTTTTTTTTATTTTTTTTTATTGATATTTATTACAGTCTACAGACCCGGGATCCGTACCTTTTATTAACAATGTTCTGTTTTTTTTTTTTTTTATCTCATAATATTCTTACAATTAATAAATTGCACGTCGCTATTGTGCTAATAGTTATATTATTGCCTATTACTACTTAACCTAAATCCTCCTATTGTTTACCTTGCAACCATGACAGCCAGGGCAGACCAGTCCCCTCTGGCAGCACCCGTTCACGAGTTGATGCATGGGGCAGCCATCACCGCATTCAACCATTTTATTGGGAACGCGGCGACCCGCCACACGACACCACCACCAGTTTGAACACTTTAGTGAGCATGACTACCTGGGCTGTCAGGACTGCACAGTAAAACCTGTATTTATTTTCCTAAGGTCTTCCTCCTTTTCTCCCTCTCACCCACTAGATATACTTACATTCTTTGTCCCAGCATATTCCGTCTGTCGTTGTCACTGATATTGAATGGGCAACCATCTCGATTCAGTGTCATCTGTTCCGTACGGAACTGAGTAGTCCTATTTTTTGTTTTTTTTCCTATTGCTTTGCCAATTCTTTCACGACGGGTGCATCCCGACTCCAGATCGCCATTTGCAAATTGTAGTCCCGAATTGCTTCCGTGGTTGCAGTTTCCGCACGTTTTATGAATTTTGCAGTTGCGTCGAATAGCTCGCTGCAGTCTGTGTAATATATACAGCTACAGGTATGTCTCGAAACTGCCACCACTGCATGGGGGACGCTACTATGCAGTTGAAGGTTTTTCATCGATGTCCTGATGATTACCACTGACTCGTATGTCAGTCCCTGTGCTTCATGAATGGTCAAAGTACGAGACCCTTCGCCACTGCCGTAACCTTGACCGATCAGCTGTTCTTTCTCGGCCTGAGTATGTACCAGGTACAAGGTGTTGGCTGTGCTTGTGGGTATTAGTGACCCTGTGTACATCATTAGCTTCAGAGACCGTGTGCGAGTGTTGGACGAGTATATTCCATTGTATACTTGTCTGAGGGCATACGCAACGTCTAGTGGATTCCTTCTGGTGCATAGCATTTCACGGCTGATGTTCGCCGCTGGGCTTGGGCGATGGTATTTAAGCCGGAAAAGGTTGGATCTGTCGATGAATGGCAGTTGATTTATATCGCCAAAGAGCAGGACCTTCTTGGCACCGGTAATTCGCACTGCCATCACTATGGCCCCGAAATGGTTCATCAGCGCTTCGTTGACCATAAGTCTTTCGTAGGTGTCTGTCGCTGGGATCCCATTTGCAAGTACTGAGGCCATTGTACGTGCTTTAGCTCTTGTTTTTGTACCGATGCGTTTAGTTATCTTCTCTTTCAGGTCGCGAGTGGATTCAGTCGTGGTTGCAATGACCAAGTCTTTACCTGGATCATAATTCTCGGAAATCCATTTTGATTTTCCACATCCGGGTACTCCGTTGACCCAAGTTGTCGAATGGTTAGCAATGGCCACTTTGACTCCGAGTTCGCGGGTTCGATCCCCGCACAAGGCAAACATTGTTCATGAACATGTCTGTTTTTCTTGGTCTGGATGTTTTCTATGTTATAAGTACTTACAAAAAAAAATGTATTTAAGTACATTTATCAGTTGTCTAGTACGCATAACACAAGCTTAGTGCTTAATTTGGGACTAGATGGCGCTGTAAAAATTGTCCAGAAATATTCATTTATTTTATATGTTAACAGATACAAGAAAATGGTATTCAACGTCAAAAGACCAAGGGTGTACAAGCAGGACAATGTCTTCGACACCCTGCGAAACGTGGAATGGATTCAGAAGTACTATTTCGAAATTTATCACTTAATAAACATGATTCACGAGATCGAACATAAGTATAAACGTAATATAGAATTCGCCGACCTCTCCCAACCACCGAACTATAAGAACATTAGGCTGGAAGAAGCTAAAGAAAGACAATTGCAGAGAATATTGGCTAGAAAAAAGAAGAGTAGAATGAAGCACATGAAGAAGATACAGGCTTTGTTGGAGTCGGGGAAGATTCAAGAAGTTCGTCCAAAGAAAACAATTAACAAATGGTGGCCTATTGATTATGGGTGGGAAATCGATTATTATTGGTAGTGGAGTAAATGTTTTAATTAACTGGTTACATTTTTTACTTAGGGGCCACCCAAGGTCGTCGCCAGCCGATGGCCCAGAAGGGTTCTATCAGCCCTAGGCTAATTATGAGGACGAGATCACCGACTGATTCGAGTCACAAGCCACAAGTGTTTATTTTACATGCGCTTTTTAAAAATTATTGTTAAAATCAGGGGGCGCCCAAGCTTTTTCAGTTCACAGCGCATTTACTTTAGGTCTAGATGAAATGTGTAGGATAGCAATGATGCTAGATTAATAGTGCATGCGAAGACACGAAGTGATGATAAGAGTTCAGTTGTACCACAGTATAAGTAATAGTCACTCGCTTCGCTCGTGGCTCAATCCTAGAATCCTTCTGGTTGTACTACCAATGATGGGATTGGTCTCTAGTACTACTGGTAGTACTAGTGACACAAGGTTGTATCATTTGTTCTACCAGTAGTACTTCTCAGTAGTACTTCTGATCCGCGCGCCCCTTCCATTCCTCGCGGCCTAGGCTGCAGCCTAATTAGCCTAAGGGTTAATCAGGCCATGATTGTAGGTAAAGGCGAGGGCTCATGAAGCTTTTTACTTGTACTACAGCAAATTGTAATGATAACAGTACAGGTGTAAAGCTTCACGAGTTCTTGACTGGACATTATATAAAACTTATTAATAAATAGAATCTCTGGGGGGGGGGGGGGGGGAGCAGCTGCCCCTCCCTGCCCCCTTCGGCGACGCCCTTGGGCCACCCATAAATTACACACGTTACGGGCCGTCCAGTAATCACGTGATGTTTTTTTTTTGCATTTTTACACCCTCTCCATTCCCTTGGTGAGGTGTAAGTCTACCCTCCCTCCTCCTTGTGATATTTCGTCATTTTTACCGAATCCCCTCTTTCGAACCTCACGTGATTAATGGACGGCCCCTTAGGGGGAGGGGGTCAATGAAGTGTGATATTGTGTGATAAGAGGGTGGGAGTGTGTGACGAGTGGTAAGTGATTCATCAAAATCTTTGAACCAAAGCCAACTTCACCTGCACGCGGTGCACCCTGCTGACTAACAAACGAAGCTCTGGCGAAAAGAGAGGTAGGGGGCGTAATTGTAAGCCAAATAACAATGCCCTTACCGGTTGTTGTGTTCGTGCGAGTGAGTGAGGTCACCAGAAAGGAAGGAAGGAAATGCTGCGTTGGCAGCGAGGGTGGCGGTGTGCTAGCGATATTTTATGTTGCGAGCGTTAATATGACTACGGCAACCGCTGCACATCAGGCGAGGTGTATGCTTACTGCTACCCGAAGTAGTATAAAAAAAAGACGTGACACTTCAAAATGTATTTAATCTAAGTGTTAAAACACGAACTTTGAACTATTAACGAAAAACTGAAAAACATTTGCAACTCTAGATGTAAATTTGCAAAAGGTGTGACGTCACACTTGGGAGGGACACACGCGTGAGAAAACTTCTCTGGAACCGCACAGTACGCGACCACTTAGGCTCCAATGTGTGTGGATGAATTCCCTGTCGATGTACATAAGTTCATAAGGGGGTCCTTCATAAATTACGTCACACGAATTTCATGATTTTTGACCCCTCCACGTCCTTATGTCACAGCTGGTTACATTTGTGAGACCCCCCCCGTGTGACGATACATATTTTGCAATTTTACATCTAGAGTTAATGCTTTTGGTTTTTCGTTAATTTGAACTATTAACGAAAAACTCAAAAGCATTAACTTTGTGCCTTTTTTTAGTTGTGTGCCTTATTTCGGCACTGCCCATGTCTCAGATCTTGATTTTATCATCATATTTGATGCGTGTAACTTTTTAATTACGCAACGACCAGTTGTGTTTTATTTCCGACAAATTCAAGGCAACATCTGGGTGAAATTAGATTTTCGCTAGGTGGTGTAGTTTTTTGGGCAGTGCCGAAATAAGGCTTATTTCGGCACTGCCACAAAAAAATACTTATAACTTTTTAACGGGAGGTCGACTAATTCTGATTCTTGGTGTCTGAATTTGACAAATTGACGACTAATTCTGGGGAAAATCATATCTTCGCTATGTTTTGTAGTTCAATAGATCCCGAGTGGGTTGTGCCGAAATAAGCTTATTTCGGCAATGCCACAAAAAAAAAACCTTATAACTCTTTAACGGGAGACCGACAATTTTTTTGCTTTGGGCGACAAATTTCGACAAATTAACGACAAATTTTTTGTCTAGTTAAAATCAAGATCTGAGACCTGGGCAGTGCCGAAATAAGGCACACTTCAAAGTTCGTGTTTTAACACTTAGATTATAATAGACTTTGAAATAACAACGTCACGAAATTTAGGACCTCTCCCACCCTACAATATCACACTTCGTCGACCCCCCTCCCTCACCTTAACGTGTGACGTAATTTATGGATGGCCATTAGGCCGTATGCTTGAGTACAGACAGAAGAATCGACAGAAGTGAAAAATTTCATATTGTCAATTTACCAGACGCGTGTTACATATACAAATTAGCCGGGTTGCTCACTTCAAAATGTGAGCAAGTAAGCCAAATAATTTTGATATGTAACACGCGTCTTATAAATTCACAACATGAGAGTTCTTCTCTATTAGGTCGGTTTGTTTACTTTGATATAATCGAACGCGAACAAAAATTTTGCACTAAGTACACTGATCTAAGCCTATCACCACCGCTCGTGGAGAGTTAACTCTTTCCGGCACACATTTTAGGGCCCAGTTCTATAAACGTTTTTTGAATAAAATTATGAGTTAGAGCCTAAAGATGACCCAAAAAAATATTTTTTTACCTTTTTTTACATGGGGGTCAGATACAAGGCGGTTATCTCTGGTAACCACTGTAAAATAAGTACCGCTGCTAAACCACTTCGTATTTGCGACTGTGCAGTAAAAAATAAATCAAGGATTACATCTGTTTTTCACTTTAAATATGTGATACTATAAATCAACCCTAATTAGCAACAATTTACACTCTAAAACTTAACTTTACAGTATTTACTTACTTTTTGAATAAAAACATCGAACACTTTCGAACTGTGAAAAACCAGTATTTTGGAAATAAATTTTAGTACACAATCAAACCGTGGCGTTAGCAGTCAAGGTCTTACTTAACATCTCCGTATTCACGCATTTTATCGTAGTACATGCAATATTCAAAGGATATCGCTACTCGTCAAGACACGGTCAAACATAGGTGGCACCACCAGAGGTACGGCCAGGGGTACGGTGGTTCTGAAGCGTGGCTAACGCAAATGACCACCGTGAAGAAGAGTTAAATCGAAATAAAACCTTTTATATATAATTTAAACTTTTAATGTATTCATTCAATGAGTACTATATACAAGACCCTTTATATTTAGTCGAAATTATTTATTATTATTATTACTGAAAACAATTTCTTGATCTAGGTAAAAAGTTTAAATAAAAAATATTTTCCATAAAAAAATTGCACTCTAACAATATAAAGACTGGATTCTAGCCCACGGGGCCGAAATCGAGGTTGAGTGGAGAGAGTAGATTCGCCGAGTGTATGTTTTCCATTGATTTCAATGGAAAATGTATTTGATGATCATTCCTCAAGGCCATGATCGATCTCATTTTTTTTTCTACACAAACCTCAAGCATGTCGAGGTCTTTAATTGTGATAAGTTTCATTAAAATCTGTTCAGTGGTTTTGGAGCCTATTCATTTTCATGAACGAGTTTTCAGCGTATATAAGTAAGCGTTCCGCTCGCCCCACTCAATAAAGGTTAATTTTGTAAATACCCCCCCTTACCACTATCTCTTATAGCGATTCAATAACTGAATAGAATGCTACTAATGAATAAGCGACTCTATTTCAAATGGAATAGAGTCGCTTATTCATTGGTATCAATAAGCAATCTATTCAATTATTGAATCGCAATAAGAGATGGTGGTAAGGGGGAAGGACACGACAACGCTATAAGGGTGCGAGCATAAAAGAACCGGTTACCGATTTCCACTATTAAGTACGAAACGGTATAATTTAGTTTCAATTTACATGTACCCGGTAAACCGGTTTTTTTATGCACGTAGCCTTAGAAGCACAGATATAAGTGCCTGCTGTAAGTAACCGTACGTCATCGCGTACAGAAACCAAGTATCTTTTTATGAAGTAAAACTTCTTTACGCATGCTCCACTTGGGGAGTACGGAAGTTGCGAGGGAGATATAAGTTAGTAGAGCTAAAGAGGTTTTACTTTAGTCTTGTGGACATTCGTTTTTTTTTAATATGAGTCGCATATGCTCAGAGTTGTACAGCTAAGCGCACTTCAAGCTTCACTATTTTGTACCATTCTTATGCCTTACGTAATAAGAGTCACAATTGCATTGTGACTGTTAAGCATGAACTGCTCTTAACTGTAACTGCCAAGAGCTGCTTGGAAAAAAAAAATGTTTTCTGTTTCATAAACATAATCATAGTTACATACAGCGTAAACCTAGCAGTTTATCGATTACTATATGATCATCTAGTACTGTACTACAGTCTAGTGTAGTCCTCATTGAGAAGTCACGTTATTGAATTTATACCAAACGAACCCAAGCAACTATTACAAACCTAGTCCGTCATATACTGTTTTAGTTCAAGCTGTCTTCATCCCAAATTTCAACGAATAAACAGTGCCGTGGCCACCAATCGGTGTTGCAAAAATCATTACTCACATGCCGAAGCCGGCCATTGGCGTCTAGTTTTTGTATTCAATGTCTAGACTAAATAGTATGACGGCATGAGGATAAAATTCATAATACGTAAGCTGGAAATGAATGGGTTAAATCGTGAAACTCGGAAAAAAAAACAGAGTTTCACATTAGTCAGCTTACATAAAAGAACTGTTAACCGCTCCCAGCTGCAATAAGTTTAAGAAGTAAGTTAGATTGCTTTGTATTTAGAAGCCGATACTACTCGAGAATGGGTAATCAAGATTTTTATACCAGCAATCTCTTAGGATACACCCCGGCCATTATATACAAATGTCGCTTAAGTTAACTATTACAAAATAACGTCGGTACAGAGCGTGAATGAACGCATCATTCAAGGCAGACTTCCATCTTGCTCAAATAGAACATACAGTTCCAGATTCGACTCAGAGGTGATGTACCTGAGACCTGAAGAGCCTGAATACCTGAGAACGGCAGGTAGTAGCCATACTGTACATAAGTACTCATGTGTTCAGGATAAGATTTTTCAAGTTGCACCTTGATTTTATTATAAACAAAATAGCGCTTGGTTCGTGTATTCGATGAGGTAAGGTAACCTTCGCTCGCCACATGGACTAATACTGTAAAAATAAAAATGATCGTTGCTAAGCGCAAAACTCGAGAACGGTTCGACCAATTCGACAAATGTTTTTTTTCGTATTTAATATAATATAAAAATTGTCTAGACTTGCGTGGACAAACAACACTTTTCTTTTCACATAAAAATTGAAAGAACAAAGTCTGTCCGGGCAGATAAGTAGTATTGTATAAAAATAATACCTGCCAATACATTGACAAGAAAATAAATTGCATTTGCAAAAATTGCAAAGAACATAATTTTCATCATGGTTTTATTTATAGGATCCCTAAAAACGAATGATAACAAAATCAGGGGGATACAGTTTGGTGTTACAGCTACATATCTATCATCTCCATCCAAAATTAAATCACACCACTGGATAGATGAATGATCATAGAATTTATTACGCTAAGTAAGGACTATAGAACTTCGCGTGTGGGGAAGGGGGAAGCGTTGTCATTTTGTGATAATTTTAGTGCATATAATGTATTCACGTACAGCACGCGGCCGTGTCCATGACAGCAAAACCCTTCTTTTTTTACATATTAAGAATGTCTATCTTCTGAAGGCTGTACGGACGAAGCCGCAGGCGGCCATTAGTATTTGATATTTTTATTATATATATGCCAATACATATTATATAATACAGCTGCCATTTACGATTTTTATTATGATATTCTCCACAAAGAGAGGATTGCTGTTCCATTAGAAATGAATCGATATCTACCATAGGCATGGGTCATGAAGTCGCAAGCAATAGCTACCTAGGATAAAATATTAAGTTGTCGTATATAGCCTGCTACGCCATTAACAGTCGGTGGTATCACGAGGAATAGTAATTCCTAGTATCACCTCCAGTGGTACCATGGGGAAATAATATAAATCTTTCGACAGGTTACCATTACCAGCAATTTAAAATTTATATTAAACATAATAAAAGACATAGCTTGACTAATCTAACACGGCGATGTCATAAAAAATTTACATTTTGACAGGTGTCAAAAAGTAAATTTGACTGTCAAATACTTTATCAAACGAAAATATAGAGGGCGACACTATGCGACCTCGTATATAAGAAGTTCGGTTCTTAAAAGTGCAACTTTTATATGTTAGTGATATTGTAATAATGGTGTTGTAAATAATTGAATTTGTAAATCATCATCATCAGTCTGTATCTATATAAGGCTGGATATAGTCCTTCCCTAATGCCTTTACACCATATGCGATCCTCTATTTTCCGCATCCTGTCACTTCAGCCCCCTTAGCCAAGTGTAATTCGTAGCGTAGCGAACGTTAGATAGATCACGTGACATTTGTCAAAATCGAACATTTTAGTATGAGAATTGACAAATGTCACGTGGTCTATCTAACGTTCGTTACGCTACGAATTACACTTGGCTAGGGGGGCCGATCGGTCTTTCGAAGTTTCCAGTCCA
This sequence comes from Hypsopygia costalis, assembly GCA_937001555.2. Taxonomy (NCBI): domain Eukaryota; kingdom Metazoa; phylum Arthropoda; class Insecta; order Lepidoptera; family Pyralidae; genus Hypsopygia; species Hypsopygia costalis. The sequence goes on from OW443355.2 coordinate 8,371,461, forward strand.
TTTGAAGTACAACTCTTCATCTATTATGAATTTGTTCAATCCAAATTCAATTATTTAATTGAACCCTGTTATGCAGAAGAGACCCAACCGACATTTTGTTACTTTCAAGTTAAAGTTATTTAAAGTTTAATAGGAATAAAAACATCACGCAGTATAAGTTTTGTGAAGCATATGTCATCAAATTGCTAGAATCTGTTGCGAATATATAAAACTAGATTCGAAGCTTCTCGCTATGTATATCTCTCAATCGGACATAGTTTGTCGGTTGGATCTATTCTGCATAACATGGTCCAATTGTAAATTCAATTATTTACAATATTTGTAATTGTACAAAATTGAAGAGTAGCTACTTTTACTGCGTAATGACATTAAAATTCAGATAAACCACATTTCAATAATAATTTCGACTAAATAAAAGGAAAACACAATTATTTACTTTACAATTCTAAAATATACAATTTTTAGAAGAGAAAAGTTTATATATCAATTTGATATATAAACAATATTTTTTTTTTACAATTATTATAAACAATAACTTTTATACTTTCGCTAGATTAAGTCGTACATAGCGTTCTTTACAATTTTCAGTATTAAATTGCTGCAACGAAAAAAATCACAAGTGTGTACAAAGCCTTAGAGTTTTAGTAAATTTTATCATCTTACAAAACGGTAAAGGTATACATATATACTTCAATTTCTACACAAATAATCAATTTTCGTCACAGTTTACAACAATGTAACATGATTTTTATTCAAAGCATTTAACATCATAGCCGAATAAACAGACAATAACTTCACAGAGCATAATTATTATTAAAAAAAAAATCAAAAATTTAAAAATCAGTCCACACATCTAAACATTACCCACGATAAATACCCGTGTGTAATCGCCTTAAGTAATCTACAGACTTGCGACAAAAAAATCGCAGGGTGCAAACGTAAAAAGTCGCAGGTTATAATCGCAATATTTATCTATTGGACTGGCCGGCTTTCTCGCAATCGTCCGTACATCTACAGTCCTCTGTAATCGAATCTAACGACATTAGGCTTTCCTGCGACATTCGGAGACACGAGCGACATCTGGAGTCTATGGAATTGCCACTTTGCGAATTCGCATCTTCCGAGACAGATTCCAGCGACTTTAGACTTTCGACTGACGTTAGTTTGTAGGACTTCCTAAATTCAGCTATTTCTTCTTCGCTCATATTTAAAGCTAGCAACGAATCTCTCGCTATTTTGCCCAATGACGAGACCTTTTTCTTTTTTTTACTCATAATTGTGTCCAATTTCGTTAACGGGCTAGGCTTGTTCAGACTTTCAGGCAACGATTTCGGACTAGAACCACTTCTAGTTCGTAGTCTAGACTTTCTTTCGGGTATATCTCTAGGTGTTGTTATATCAGGCATTTTAAACATAATAGTCTTCGTTTTTGGACTGTCTTTCTCCTCACTTTTAGACAATTCTTCTAAAGAATTGGCCTTTTTAAGTTTAGCTCTCTCAGGTATTACGGGAGATGGACTCAGCCCTTTAACTGTGAACACTTCAGGCAGTTCAACATCTTCGTCTATAATCAATTCAGGAGACAAATCCAACATTTCTTTAATCTCAGCTTCTTTTAATTCCTGAGCTAAAGAATGTCGCCCGTCTGTTTCCTGCCCAAAGTCTCGATTTTCATATATTAAGTACGATAATGCATCTTTCCCCACATCAACGCTGTCCAAATCAACTTTTTTGCAATCAATCGATTCTAAAGTCACTCCACTATCTGTCGATGTATTTTTATCGTCAAAATCTGCAACTACATCTATGTCGCAAGTCTCTTCTATAGTCGCTATCGGTGCTAAATCACTTTGAACTTTATTATTATCCGCTTTAGAGTCTAATTCTGCCGCTGTGACTTCCCAAACAGTACCTACTATAGGCTGATTTTTTATCTGCTTCTCTGCTAATTCGATAGCTAAAGCTTTAGTATTGCTCATACTAGATGTCAAAGTATTCTCTGGACTAATATTTTCTTTAATCCCTCTTATTATTTTACTTGGGAGCTTATCAACAGGCTGTCCTGTGTCTGGACTGGATTGTTTCTCTAATGAGTTCTCGGAGCCTGATGACTTAAGCACTGCGGCGAAAGACCGAGGTCGTACAACTTCTTCTTTATCTATCTTGACCTCGGCGCCGGGGTTTCTATTGTTGTCTCCCGCGGGTGTGTTACACACAACATTTTTATTCAAGTCGTTGGGTTTACTGAGATCTACGTTATCACTGGCCCTGGCGTTGCCGTTGGAGCCGACGCTGTCTGAACTTACAACTAAACACTTTTGTACTAAAAATTCATCGGTGGTTCTAGGGGTAACTCTATTTTCTAAATCTTGTGACGCCTCGCTTTCTGTGCTAGGCTGAAACGTTTGAAATTCGCTCAGGGTGTTATCTGTGTCGGTCGATGGTGTTTTGCTGTCCAGTTTCTTAGAGAAAGACTCGTCGACGAAGGATACTTGTACCCGTTCGGATAGCGTCGAGTCAGTGGCCTCGGATGAGCTGTCCCTGTCTTCCTTTTCGTCTTTCTCTTTCTCTGTACCACTGCCCCACGACCAAAACGAACTGGTTAATGAGGAGTCCTTTCTGGGAGGCGTAGATGAGGATGACTTCTTGTCTTCCTCACCTGAACTCCGAGAGAACAAGCTACTTGGATGCTGGAAGAGACTTAGTAATTTTTCTAAATGTGATGGCAATTTTATTTCCTTATCCGGTTCGGGCCTCGGAATATGAAAACTAGGCGACGGAGCCACCCAAGACATCTTCTTCGTCCGATCTACACCCTTGTTCTTCAACGCTGGCACGTCCAGCAAGCTCGAAGTTCTTTTTGGGGACGTCAATGTGTCTTGTATTTGGAAATTGTCTGGTTTCCTAACCGATTCTTTTAAGCTAGAGTTATTTGTCAATGTTCCCTCGTTAGACGAATTATCGTCTTTGTTCTCTGTAGGGTTCTGCAAGGAATATTCTATTCCAGAATCGGCTGACGTAACCATCACTTTCTCATGTTTCCCAGAGTCCAATGAACTGACACTAGCCTCCAAACTGGATAGCGAATCGTGGATTTTCTTACTCTTCCCAAATATAATAGGAGATACACTCTCGTTCGAACTAACCGACATATTTAAGAAGTTACTACAGTTAACTGGTGTCACTTCACTGGTATTTGATTCTATGCTGCTCTCTGTAGATAACGTAACATGGTCGGGTTTTCTCCTATCTAGCTCCGTATCGGACTCGACAGGTTCTTGTATTATTATAGGTTTCGCAACCTGAAGAGCGTTCTGGTCTAAGGCGTTAAGACTTTCAACGGAGCTTCCAGAAATTTCCAAAGACGAGCTACTGTCGCAGAAGGGACTTCCGCTCAATTTTTTATTCATAAGCCTAGACACTTCTAAATCAGGGCTGTCTAAACTTGACTCACTCTTATTTTTCTTAAGAACTACGTTATTTCGTATATTATTAACAGGTACGTTCGCAAATGTATCTATATTTACATCATCAGCTTGCGTGCAGTCATGCTTCACATCCTTCCTCAAACTCGAGGTTTTAGTTGATAAATCCCTCATTTCTTGTATCAAGTTGCCTAAATCTACAGTGATTGCTTCAATTTGTTTAATTGCAGTTTCGTCTCGTTTGACCACTTCTTCAATATGTCTAAATTCGTTTTGGTCACTATTTTTGGTTTGGCCCTCAGTTTTAACTGTAACCTCAACTTTGATGTCCCTCTTCTCACTCTCACTCATTTCTATACTATTTTTCACTAGCCTAGTTTCAGTTTTCGTCACATCATCATTAATTTCCTCACTATGAGTTATTTGTTCAGTTTTATCAGCAACAGTTTTGAGTTCACTACACACTATATTATCACTATTAATACTTTCACTACCACTTACATATTTGGCATCACGCGCATTTTGGTCAGATTTATCTAATTCTATTACAGACTCAGTCTCTTTAGGTTCTGGTCTTTCGATTGTTGGTTTAATAATAACTTCGCTAACTTCTTGCTCTGAACCTGGATTAACTTCAACCGCTTTTTTAGTACTAACTTCTTTAGAAGCATTAGGTTTAACGTTAGTAGTTTGAGTACGAACGTTATCTAGGTTCACAGCAGAGCTTGCTATATCAGTCTGAATTCCACTACTTATTTGTTTCGGCCTTAAAGCTTCATCAGATTGATTTAATTCGGTCTCTTTCAAGTCTATATCTTTAAAATCTGTCTGAACGGATTCAGATATCATCGTTTTTTGATCTTTACTGGTTGCATGCGGTTGGCCATGTTCAGAACTGGTTGATTCATGGTCATTTTCAGGCCTGGCTGTCACTTCACATTCGTTAGTTTGAGCTCTAGTAAAACTAGGTAGACTGTCTAATCTGGCTGCCATTTCAGAGGATATTGACCTGTCGCCAGTTTGGTCTAAGTCAATGTCGCTTTCTGTGTCACTCGCAGCTTTGGCTGCACCCTGACTGATGTCAATATTAGTTGGTGAATCAGGTGGAACGGTCGATGGATTTGTTAAGCCAGATTTTTTTATCTCAGGTTTCATAGAAACCTCATCTTGCGGCTTGCTTACTGGTTGCCTGATCTCTGGACTACTACTAGTTGGATTTGATGTTTCGGTATCTACTGGTCTGGTTGTCTGAGCCTGGACTTTCGTGGTTGGTCTGGTGTCTGTTTTCACTGGTTCCACTGTTGGATTGTAGACTGAGTCGTAGTTTCTAGTTACTGAGAACCTCGAGGTGCTTGGTTGGCTGGTTGACGCTGGGTGCACTTGGATTTGGGGCGGTTCTGCTACCTGCACAATAAAAAAAAAAATTGTACAGTGCGTTATATCATTGTCATGTGGGAAAGAGAGAGCTTGCTCTTCAATGGACTCTGAAGTGGATGGTTCGATCCCCGCAGAAGACAAATATTTGTGTGCATGAACATATCTGTTTGTCTTGGTCTGGGTGTTTTTGTATGTATTAACAAAAAAAAAATGTATTTAAGTATTATATCAGTTATCCACTCATTCAGACAAATTTTTGCATTTTTTATTTTACTGCTGTGAAGTCGCAGTGTGACGCCATCTACCTATTAAGTATTATACTACTAAATAAAATTCGTCACCATCACAAACCTTCCTGGTAGCTCAGTTGGAAGAGCACTCGACCGGTCATCGAGAGGTCGTGGGTTCAAATCCCACCTAGGCGGGAGGAGGTGAATTTTTGCATTTTTTAAAATATTTATGCGAAATAATTAGATGAGAAAACATTTTTTGTCAAATAAATATTTCCCGGACAATTTACACAGCGCCATCTAGTCCCAAATTAAGCGCAAAGCTTGTGTTATGAGTACTATGGGTACTAGACAACTGATAAATGTACTTAAATACATTTTTTTTAGTAAATACATACATACCAATAAATAATAATAAAATAAATAAATAAATACAATATTTATTTTTAATAATAATTTCCCCGGCCGTTTTCCTGGCATTTCGGGGGCCCATCTAGTGAGTGGCAAGCCACCGCCTGCCGCAAATAACTAGCAATAAAAGCAGTTATGGCAGGCGTCCGTCCCTCTTCTGTAATAGCCCGGTATTAAGTTCACCCAGATCTCATCTCCATAGCCCAGTTATTTTCCATCACACTTCGCAAAAGTCTCAACGCCTGCCGAGACCTGCTCATGGGTATGTCGTTCCATTGACATATCCTAGAGCGGGTCACGGCGGGCGTACAACATTACATCAAACTTCTCAAAGGGGCCTCTACGCGTTGTATCCATATCCCCGCGCACGCCTATCAAATGACCCGTGATTAAAAAGAGATACATAAAAATAAATAAATATTTCTGGACAATTTACACAGCGCCATCTGGTCCCAAATTAAGCGCAAAGCTTGTGTTATGAGTACTATACAATTGACAAAATAAATGTACTTAAATACATTTTTTTTGTAAATACATACTTATAATACATAGAAAACACCCAGACCAAGACAAACAGACATGTTCATGCACACAAATATTTGTCTTGTGCGGGGATCGAACCCGCGACCTCGGATTCAAAGTGGCCATGGCTAACCATTCAACCACCGAGCTCGTCATTTCAGCGAGTTGCATGTAGATATTTTGTTTGTTTTTTAGGAAAAAATGGGCATAAAGCGAAACATATGTTTGTGAAATTTACCTGTACCACCCTGAACCGGGAGGAGGTGGGGCAATAAGGTGATCTTGTTGGAGTGGACGGACTCGAGCTCTCAGTCGAAGACTCGCGCTCTGGGGTCACTCGCGTTACCTGCAAATACACAGCTTGTGATAACAACGAACCCCGCGAACGTTTAACAATGGTAAAAATTTAGTCGTTTAACAATGGTAAAAAGTGGTAAGTGGTTTATGAACATCTTTGAACCGAAGCCAATCTCAGCTGTACGTGGTGCACCCTGCTGACTGATAAACGAGGCTCTGACGAAAAGAGAGGTAGGGCATAGCATATTTTTTAAGCTGCCCGACTGGGGAAGTACCTCCACAGAATACCGCAGCCAAATAACAATTCCCTTGAGATTTGTCGTGCTCCTGCGAACGAGTGAGGTCACAAGAAAGGAAGGAGATGCTGCATTGGCAGCGGTGCGGATATTTTATGTCGCGAGCGTTAATATGGTTATGGTGACCGCTTCACGTCAAGCCGGCCGTACGCTTGTCTGCCACCTGTAGTATAAAAAAAATGAGAAAGTAAATTCTTTTGGCAAGTTAATTGCACAAACTTACCGAGAACCGCGAGTGGTGCTGGTGCGGCGGGATGGGACTCCCGGCGGGGGAGGGCGCGGGCGAGGGGAGCGGGGAGCGGAGCCTCCCGCGGCGCTCCTCCTCGCCGGCGGGGGCCGCGCCGGGGGCGGCCGCCGACATGCCCTGCGACGTCACGTCACCAAACATCACTATATACATTACTCCATGCACAAATTCGTTACACTAAGGTTGCCTTGAAAAGATTGAATAAGGCCGCCTTGTTGCATATACAGGATGGAAACTTCTAATGCCACCTGCAGGGAAAATACTCTTAATACTGTAGATAGAAAATTTTACTCAAATCAAACATTCATTTATTAAAAAAAAAAAAAGAAAACTGATTTCAAAGAATTTTTTAAAATTCGCTTGCCACATCCGGGAATCGAACCTACTCAAGTCGGTAATTTATCAAGTTGATTAGAGAAAAATCATCCTAACGAACGATACAATAAAAGTACAGAATGTAATTTTTACTGATTTTAATCGGTTCGATTCCCGGTCTGTAATAATTTATTGATTCACCCATACTTTCAATTTGTATTATGCAAATAAAGCATTTTTTTTTTTTTATATTAGCACAGCATATTGGCTCCGCTTCGCCTGATGGTAAGCGAAAAGAGGAGCCTTAATCGCATCGGCAACGGACAAGAGACCTTAATGTCTTGTCAGTTGACGCTGCCATGCTGGCCTACAAGATGCTTCTTCACGTTTCGCTTGAAGGATCACATATTGTATGAATGAGGAAATACATATGCCGGCAACGCGTTCCACTTGTTAATGGTGCGACATAGATAGGAGCAGGGATTCAAAAACACCTTCTTATAGGATACACATTCATAACGGTAACATATTCAATCTGTTACAGAATTATTCCTGTAACATTTATTGGCGTGTTTTAAACCTGTTTCGCTAGTAACACTTATAAAGTGACAGATATAACGTTTCTGTTACCAATCTGTTAGAAAACTGTTTCTACATTTTTCTAGACGTGTGTACCTACGCACCATACTGGTACGCGCCGCGTGAGCTGTTGCAATCGGTATAGTTATGCCAATGTAAACCTTATTGGCTGTAACAGTTATTAACACTTATAAACCGGTATTTCGGAAAACAGATTCAAAGTGTAACACTTTCTTTCTGTTTCACTTTAAAAACAGAAATGAAAAACACTGTTCATAACACTCCATTCGGTTACCGTTAAAGTCCCTGGATAGGAGTTGCCAAACGTTTTAGCATATTCTATCTATTTATCTAAAAATAAGTACATAATACAACACATAATTGTACATTGTATGTATTACTACATATATACATTGTACCTATATATTTTCTATATACAATGGACATAGCTTACTTCGTACTTTCAAAATTCAATTGGCCACTTACGAGCTGCCGGAATCCGGAATAATCTTTTGTATGGAGCGTTTTCGGGAAAATCCAAAATTGTGATTTTCAAATTAACGTATCTCGAGAGATTTTTGTCCTATCGAAGTAATTCTTTCACCTATGGTTATATTATTGAGACGTACTCGTACGTACATATCAAACCGGAAAAAATGTTCTTGTAACAGAACGTTGTAACAGGCGAACAGTATGTTTTATTGTTATGACATTTATTTATTTCTAATACATTATTTATTACATTTTTTAATACATAATATAAAAAATACATTAAAAAATATAAAAAACAGAATCCCCCCGCTAGCGGGAACAAGGCCCAAACTACCGGTGGTCAAGGTCACAGAGACAGAAACCTCCTCACAATACGTGCCGTTCTAAGGATGACAGCTTTCTGTATGTGACCTTTGATCCAGCTTCTCAACGCGAGCTTCTTGGGATGTCGGTCGAAGCTCTTGGCGATTAAACCATTGACATTATTGTTATGTATCTCTTTTAATTCACGGTTCAAGCCCGGTCATTTGATAGGCGTGCGCGGGGATATGGATCCAACGCGTAGAGGCCCCTTTGAGAAGTTTGATGTAATGTGGTATTATTATTATAATAGTGACTTGCCTAGTGGTTGTGTAGTTGTATATATTGTAATGTGTATGATGTATTAGGTAGTAAAAGTGTCAAGTATTTGGCCGTGTGGTTTCCGGCAGACTAGAATATAATCACTGCGTCTTTCGTGGAGGTCGTACAAGGTGACTAAGGCAAATACATTATAAAACATCGATCAGGCCTCCTCAACCCGTCTGGCCAGCGTGGGGAGTGTAGGCCAAATCCTCCATCTGTATAGGACGGACGAGAGAGGGTCGTGCTCCTGTAGTGGAGACTAAATTGACCTGATGATGATGTATTATGTGCTGTAGTGTGCAAATAAAATGTTATGTTATGTTATGTTATGTTACGTTACGTTACGTTACGTTACGTTACGTTACGTTATGTTATGTTATGTTATGTTATGTTACGTTATGTTATGTTACGTTACGTTATGTTATGTTACGTAACGTTGGTCAAATATCGTCGAGTCCGTACCCTCGCGAGGCAGGCGGTGTGGCACGTGAGGCTGATCTTCCTGTGCGCGCGGCGGTCGGGCGAGGCGGCGGCCGGCTCGTTCCCGCGGCACGCCGCGCGGACGTCGCGCGTCAGTCGTGCGACTGTCGCCGCCTCGTGGTCTTCGGGGGATAACGTTGACGATTCCTGGAAGTAAATAAATATAATACATTTGTATGTTATAACTTTATTGTACATAAAAAAAAATTTAATAACAAGAAATAAAATGCAAAATAAAGTAGTACAAAGGCGGACTTATCCCTTAGAGGGATCTCTTCCAGTCAACCTTAAATATAATACATATAGATAGATATAGACGACGAGCTCGGTGGCGTAGCGGTCGATGACGCGGCTTCGACACCGACGCTCGTGGGTTCGATTCCCACACAGGACAAACATTTGTGTGCATGAACATGTCAGTTTGTCTTGGTCTGGGTGTTTTCTATGTATCATAAGTATGTATTTACAAAAAAAAAATGTATTTGCGTATGTTTATCAGTTATTTAGTACCCATAACACAAGCTTTGCGCTTAATTTGGGACTAGATGGCGCTGTGTAAATTGTCCAGAAATATCTATAAATATTGTCAGATAAATAACACAGCGCCATCTAAGCCCCAAAGTAAGCGAAAAAAAAAAACAAGACAAACAGACGATGTTCATGCACACAAATATTTGTGCGGGGATAGAACTCGCGACCCCGGAGTGAAAGTGTACACATCAATACTTAGTAATGTTAAATAAATAAATAGATATGGCATACCCATAATAAATTGCGTTAGAAAACGGTTTCTGTCGCCTGGGAGATCTATAAATATCGCTATCCTTATCATCTCGGCGCTTTAATATACTTGCTAACTCTTTCTTCACTGAGTATGTAATCAGCGCAACGGCGCCTTTTTTTTCTTGCAAAAATATGAAATTTACCTAAAGGTGCTTTATGAATAACAGAATAAATTTGGAAAGCCAAAAAAATGGACTACTGTGTTTATGGTGTGACTGTGTTATGGGACACGGCCGTATGTTGTAAGTGAATACTTTATTATGCACTAAAATTATCTCAAAATGGCAGCGCTTCCCCCTCCCTCGCACGCCATGTTCCATAGTCCTTACTTAGCTAAGTAATTTCTTTGACCCTTCATCTATCCCGTGGCGTGATAAAAATTTTGGATGGAGATGATAGATATGTAGCTGCAACACCAAACTGTATCCCCCGATTTTGTTATCATTCATTTTTTTTTTTATTGTTTATTATGGAAGCAATTTTAAAGACATATCCACGTTAAAACTTACGGCGGGGTCATCGAGGTCAATCTGCGTCAGCGTGGTGTTATCCTTCATGGCAGCGACGAGAGCTTGCAGTCCTTCACTTCCCAGATTGTTCTCGCGTAAATCTAGTCTCTGAAATACAACAAAAATAAGAAATAGATAAATATTTCTGGACAATTTACACAGCGCCATCTAGTCCTATACCCTGTGGAATCCTCGAAACAGATCGTTAAATTTTGAAAGTTTTATGAGCGCGGCAGCTATAGTAGCCTTGTCAGCCTTAACCACTGAACCGGTATTTTTAAGAGGTAGGGTATAGAATAATTGTAAGCTGCCCGACTGTAGTAGTACCGCCACCTCACAAAATACCGCAGGCAAACAACAATTCCCTTGAAGGTCGTTGTTTGCCGGCGAGTGATCACTCACTCACAGGTTACTAGAAGCATCGGGAGCGCTTCACATCAGGTGAGTGGTATGCGTGTCTGTTACCAGACGTAGTATAAAAAATGGAGCGTGGCTGGACACGAGCGTGTGTTGTACATGAATACGTTACATGCACTAAAATTATCTCAAAATGGCAGCGCTTCCTCCCCCGCACGCGTACGCTTACTTAGCGTAATAAATTCTTTGATCCTTTATCTATCCAGTGGTGTGATTGAATTTTGGATGGAGACGATAGATATGTAGCTGCAACACCAAACTGTATCCCCGATTTTGTTATCATTCGTTTTTTTGAATTGTCTCCCTATCGAAGCAAATTTAAAGACGTCAAAATATTACGTGTTTCTTTACCTGAAGCCTGTTGAATCCTCGCAGCAAGTCAGGCAGTGCTGAAGCCAGTGGATCAAGTCGCAATAGATCGTTGAATTTTGAAATATTTTCAGCGCGGCAGCTATAGTAGCCCTGTCAGCTCAAGTCGGTGAACTGGTACAATCATTTGATATGTATTTTGTTACCTATACCCTGTAGAACCATCGCAATAGACCGTTGAATTTTGAAAAATCTTGAGCGCGGCAGCTGTAGTGGCCCAAGCCTGTCAACCGGTACTATGTGTTTCCTTACCTGAAGCCTGCTGAATCCTCGCAGAAAGTCAGGCAGTGCTGAAGCTACGTCTGGACCAAGTCCAGCGGCCTGTAGTCCTAACGACACCAGGGTACCGCCCGTTGACAACGCCCGGATGACCTCCACGCCGAGATCGTTGTGTCCAACGTTCAAAACGCATAGAGATTTGGAATAACGCTGGAAAATATAAAGATACTTTTATTTAAAAGTGCATTTATTCACTCAGTTTGTCGAAAGTGTAGAAAAAAATGACAAGAGAATCACATGTGTTTCTTTTTAAACTAAGCAAAGCTTGAACTATGGGTATTAGATAACTAATATTATATTATCTATCTTCTATCTATCTATCTATACCTATAAAAGAGAAAGTATGTTTATGTATGTTCCGTATAGAGTTCGAAACGGCTGGACCGATTTCAACGAAATTTTCAGACAATCTTTAGATTGATACAGCGGATAATCCTGCACCCCTGGACTACTCGGGCGAAGCCGCAGGTAACAGCTAGTATAAGTATAAAAAATATATTTAAGAATACATTTTTTTGTCTAAATATCTACATACATATAATACATAGAAAACACCCAGACGAAGACAAACAGACATGTTCATGCACACAAATGTTTGTCTTGTGCGGGGATCGAACCCGCGACCTCGGAGTCAAAGTGGCCATTGCTAACCATTCGACTATCGAGCTCGTCATTAATAATAAAAATTTGGTTGTCTGTAAAGTCAAGTAAAGTAATGGGATGTAAGTGGTTCATCAACATCTTTGAACCAAAGCCAACTTCACCTGCACGCGGTGCACCCTGCTGACTGACAAACGAAGCTCTGGCGAAAAGAGAGGTAGGGAGTGTAATTATACGTTACCCGACTGGGGAATGTACCGCAGCCAAATAATTCCCTTGAGGGTTGTTGTGTTCCTGCGAGTGAGTGAGGTCACCAGAAAGGAAGAAGTTGCTGCGTTGGCAGCGGGGGTGGCGGCGCACGAGCGATATTCTATGTTGCTAGCGTTAATATGGCTACGGTAACCACTTCACATCAAGCGGGCCGTATGCTTGTCTGCCACCCGACGTAGTATAAAAAAAATGTTGGTTTACGGACGATCACTTTACGTGATAACGTCATAACAAACATAGGCCGATCGTGCCTCTTTATCACTTGCTCCGCGCTCTCGCTTTCACGCTCGGCTCAGGCGGAACGTGACAATGAGTATTGCTTTTTCGTGCGTGCAGCCGGCGTACATAGATTTATAAGACACTAGCTGACCTGTCAGACGTCCTGTCTAAACCTTACCCAGTATACCCAGAATATCCCACCAAGTTTCATTGCATCGGATGAGCGGTAAACGAATGCATAAAAGACATACAGACAAACATTCATTTTTATATACAGTAATACCCCGACTTACGCTACCCCGTTTTACGCGAATTCGGAGATACGCGGTATTTCTTTGATCATCGCGCGCATCCAGCTTGCTTCAACCAATGGACCAGGGAGTCAAAACATTTATAGCTTATTACTCAAGGCGATCATTTGCACATGTTAATGAAGCTATGAGACAAAATAGCGAGCTTTCTGTCAAACACTTTTGGAAGCAATCCAATGTCTTAGATGCTGTAAGAATTATTGGACAATCTTGGAATAATATTTCACAAAAAACTTTGAATGGCGTCTGGAAAAAGCTGTGTCCATTTTTTTCACGACAGAAACTGAGGGTGAATCAGCCTCAGATTCTGAACAAATCGATGGTATAGTAATAGAAGAAGTTATCAATATTGCCAAACAATTAAATTTAGAGAAAAATGCTGATGACGTCCAAAAAGAAGAAAAAACGAGAAATAAAAAAATCATCTCATCAAATTGTTTTAATTATCTAAACATGTTTCTTCTAAATTATTGTTTTCTTTGGACTCTGATCCCGATTACACAAACTTTATACGTATTTATATGCAAGTTTGAACCCCGACTTACGCGAATTCGACTTACGCGGATATCCCTTGGTCCCACCTATCGCGTAAGTCCGGGGTATTACTGTATATATATACATATACAGAAGACTAGCTTTTGCCCGCGGCTTCTCTCGCGTGAAATTCTTTATCGTAGAAAAAAAATGTATATTTTACTTTCTATGTTTATTTATATTGTAATCTACTATATAAAAATAAGTCGGGTTTTCCTTCCTGACGCTATAACTCCAGAACGCACGAACCGATTTCCACGGTTTTGCATTCGTTGGAAAGGTCTCGGGCTCCGTGAGGTTTATAGCAAAGAAAATTCTGGAAAAATTTGAAAAGAAAAGCGGGAAAATCTTGAAGCCATCTGGTGGCGAAACGGAGTTCGCCGGGTTTGCTAGTAATACTTATAAATATAAATTTACACTACAAACTAAATTAACTAAAAATAATCTAATCTTAAAATTAATAAATAAATAAATACATCTAAATTAAAACTAATTACATCACTGTCATTGTGGCGTTGTTGTCGACCAGCTCGGACACCATGGTCTCTCCTGCACGAAAAGCGCAGGTAGGTTTTCTCGCCATGCCAGTCTTAATGACATAATCCGCCGGGCTTTTGCCACCGATAACTGTGCGGCCATTCTCGAACCAAATGGTCTTGTACGGGATGATGGCAAAAGACCGGACGGTATGACTTTGGTTCCTTGGAGGATGGGGCGGCCCTTAGTTTGGGACGCAACTTGTGCTGATACACTTGCACCGTCTCATCTTCTCAGGACACAAAATAGGGCTGGCGCGGCGGCTGAATCTGCTGAATGCCTCAAAAGGCGCAAATATAGTAGCCTCGATAGCGGTTACATATTTGAGCCATTTGGGGTGGAAACGTTGGGGCCATGGGGGCCGAGTGCCAAAAAAATTTTTAAAGAACTTTCGTCGCGTCTGGTCGAAACATCTCGTGACCAAAATGCTGGCCTCTACTTTGCACTAAGAATTAGTGTTGCGATCCAACGAGGCAACGGGGCCAGCATATTGGGAACTTTGCCTACGGGCAGCGGTTTATTAGATTAATATTTTTTTTTTTTAGTTTATTTTAATTAGTTTTAATTTAGATGTATTTATTTAAACTTTCTATGTTACTTCTGATAACTTCCAAGAGTATGTTTACAAAGTTTCATGATGATCGGTTGAGTAGTTTTCGCGTGAAAGCGTAACAAACAAACGGACATTCACATATTTTTTTTTTTAGACAAATTACACAGCGCCATCTAGCCCCAAAGTAAGCGAAGCTTGTGTTATGGGTACTAGACAACTGATAAACATACGTAAATACATTTTTTTTTGTAAATACATACAAAACACCCAGACTAAGACAAACAGACATGTTCATGCACACAAATGTTTGTCCTATGTGGGAATCGAACCCACGAGCGTTGGTGTCGAAGCCGCGTCATTGACCGCTTCGCCACCAAGCTCGTTATCTATATTATTAGTAGGGATCATCACGTCAAAACGTAGTGACTAGTGTCCTTCTACTTACCAACATTTTGTTTAAGTGGAGCGCACATCTCCTCGTCAGCTGGTTATTCCACAACACCAAGAAAGCCAACCCTCTGGAGTCGTACCCACCCATCACTGGAAACAAAAACGCCGATTCTTCAACAAAATGAATTCAACATGTCGTCCCGCTCCCGCCGCCAAAGATCACACTCCCAGAGAACATGGTGTGCTGTTTGATCGAATTCATGATTTGCAGTAGAACATTCGCATAAGGGCGACGGCACAAATTTCAACGAAAAGAGTTTAGGCCTTTTTTTTAAAGATAGAATTCCTTTATTCACAAAAATAAGGTGATACAGATGTCAGATTTTTATAGTGAGTTTCACTTAAAAAGTTGATACTGTTGATTGTTGGCACTAGGTGGAACATTAGTATCACTTAGAAGTTTCACTTATTCTGCCCGATTTTGGGCGTGTGAAAACATAATTATCATTATATTTAAAATTATTACTAAAAAAATATATATAATATCATTATAAGTAATTTTTTTTGGAATCCCGAATACAAAAACACGATCGGCAAAAAAATGTATGGGAAGCGCGGGAAATTAAGTTCAAACTACTTATGCGTGCGCAATTTTTTTTACAGCTCGAACTGCGCATGCGTGCGCCTTTTTTTCATATTCAGCCTAAAACCATAGACTAGTTTAATGAATTAATAAAAAAAAAGATAGCGGTACTATAATGAGTTTTATTTTTAATTTTATGTATATAGCGTTTATAAACTGCGTCTTTAAAGAACCGTCTTTGAATTCGTAATTCGAATTTTTCGATTTGAGTGTAGATAAAATTATATTATGATACATATGATACGTTTTCATAAATATTTATTCTGTGTATGTTGTTACCATTATTCTGTGAACCACGTTTGAGTTTTATCTGCTTTTCCCAAAAGTCGACTGGTAGAGAATGCTCTTAGCATTAAGTCCACCTTTTGTACCCTTATTCTATGGACAATAAGGTTTAAATAAATAAAGAAACCTCCCCAACCCGTCTGGCCAGCGTGGGGAGTGTAGGCCAAATCCCCCTTCCGTCTAGGACGGACGAGAGAGGGTCGTGCTCCTGTAGTGGAGTCTAAAATGGACCTGATGATGAAATAAAGAAAATAAACTGAAGGGTACTTACGTGGACAGTGGTGCGGTGAGAGCGGGGACGTGCCGGCCGACGGTGGAGTCTGGTTAGCCTGGTCTATGAGAGCGCTCGATATGTGGTGGACTCCTTTATCCTGCACACACAAAACGTAACAATAGGCTTGTTGCTCATGTTACAAAATTATAAAAACTCTCTATCAGTAACGTAAAATATATAAAACAAGAACGATCTGCGAACTTAAAATTTTAATAACTTATGTCCGACGTGTTTTATGTTCGGTCACAGTTTGATGGGAAAGTCCATTTTAAAGGTATGAAATTATAAAAAATAAATATTACCATTTTAGAAACAATAAAAAATACTATTACTTTTGATACGGCACTGGCTACATATACGCAATATTTAACATAGCTGTCGTACAAATTTCTGATTTAATGCAGATAAAATAGCACGGTGTGACGTCATGTCATAACGTGGTGGCCTTTTGTATGGAGCGTTTTCGTGATAGTCCAAAATTGTGATCTTCAAGTTATCATATCTCGAGGAGTTTTTATGCAATCGTAGTAATTATTTCACCTATGTTTATATTATTGTGACGTCTTTAAATAACAAATCGAAAAAAAATGGGATACAAGCCTATTAGATATACTCGTATACATGTCGCAAGAGAGATTTCTCTCAACTTTGGCGCATCATTAAATTCCAATTCCACAATAAATCATCTAAAATCATGGAGATTAGGGTCTAGTACCAAATAAATGTTTTTGTATGTATTATATTGTCAATTATTAATAATTAAGCTTACTTGGCACCACATCATTCATCATCTAGGTTGACAAGCGGAGCTCCTATTTCCGTTGACAGGACACAAGAAAACACTAACCTAACCAAAAATCAACTCAAATCTAACCAAAACATGATTTATTACATTGACCAAGTATTGGTAAGACTCGTCAGTGAATATGACGCCAATTTGACTTCGCCCCTATTAGCCATTTTTTCATTAAATTAAGGAGCTGATCTATTTATTTGGTGACAGATCTATTATTTTGATGATCAAACGAACTAAATGATACTAATAGTTTGTTAAGCTGATGATTTATATTTAGAGACAGTTTTGATTAAAATGATGACTAATATATTTCTTGGGGATAGATATTATTATTAGGGTACTGCAGATTAGTGACACATCTAAACTTAGGTGACAGAAAATATTGTTCCCGTATAAAAACAGTCTAAATGTGAAACCAGTGTCGCTTTACGGATTTGAAACATGGAAGATAAATCCACCCTTTTGAAGTTAAACTTCATTACGCACGCATGCTCGACTTGGGGAGTAAGCTGGTGAATGCGTGACGAGAGCGTTACGAAACGGCGAACGGAAGTTGAGAGGGAGACATGAGTTAGTAGAGTTAAAGAAGTTTTACTTCAGTCGTGTGGTCTTAAAGCACACTCGTTTTATTTTTGTCGTAGTGTCAGTTTGTTACGCTTAGTTCCCATACAAATATAATGAGGATCTTTTGGCAGCACTGTACCTACGATTGAGGTCCAATCGTTTGTCAATTCATAGCATCTTGTCAAATGTCTTGTTGACGTCTTGTCGTCTTGAAGTTTCACTGTCAATAATTCAGTACGATTTGACAATCTGGACCCGACGCCTACCTAGCGACATCTGGTGTCAGAAAAAAAAATCTAACATCCCCATTGCATACCATTTCATTTCATCCATTTGATTTTATTTCCTTAGGCCGAGGTGTGCTACTAGCACAATAAAAGTATAACTCCCTCTTCTGTAATAGCCCGGTATTAAGTTCACCCAGATCTCATCTCCGTAGCCCATTTATTTTCCACCATCTACAATTAGTGAACATGAAATGTTTTTACCATAAATGTTAAAAACATTGTAAACAATGTACCGGTGTTCGGAAGGCGGACATTCTATTTAGTGGTGATTAGAAAATATAAAGTTTTGGGTAAGTTAGCAATGGCAATTAAACAAGGCGTTTTGTGAATATTGACTGGAGTCAGTGTAGTGTATTTACTATGTCCGAGTAGTTATTAAATAACGTTAGCCCTAGAGAACATCACACAAACATAGGCACGTGTACAGACGTCATTTGGTTTACTATATGCAAACGCGCCATTTTTGTATGAAGTGGCCGGTGTTTAGTACTAGTATGGAGGCAGTACCTCAATCTCGTTGTTGGACAGGTCGAGCAGCTGCAGCCTCAGGTTCATCCTGAGGAGTGAGGCCAGTTGCTGCGCGTCAGCGAACTTCAGGTTATTGTCACCGAGGCGGAGCTCACGGACCGACGTGTTCGTCTTCAAACCGATCACTGGAAAATATTTTTTTATCTTAGAATTACATCCAATAACATTCATTCATTCATTCACTCATACAGTATTACCAGGCTGGATTCTAGCCCACGGGGCCAAAATCGAGGTTGAGCGGAGCGAGTAGATTCGCCGAGTGTATGTTTTCCATTGATTTCAATGGAAAATGTATTTGATGATCATTCCCCAAGGACATGATCGATCTCAATTTATTTCCGACACAAACCTCAAGCATGTCGAGGACTTCCATTTTGACATTTCATCAAAATCGATTCAGTGGTTGTCTAATCTCATATGCTCAATTTGTTATAATCATATAGGTACTATAAGCAAAACATATGTAATATTATTATTTAATTAGTTGTCTTGGCCAACTTGCCAGAATAATTGAAAAATTCACCTGCCCCCCCCTAGGTGGGATCCCACCTAGGGGGGGCAGGTGAATTTTTCAATTATTCAAAAATATTTATAATATATTGCATATGTAGTTCTCACCAATGGCCACTAGATGGCGCTGTACTGTATGCGAATCGTACAATAATTAAATTCATTGGTATAAGGTATAAGGCTGTTGGCGAGAATTTTAATAAATGTCTAAGCGTTCCGTTTGCGCTTTTAAAGCCATCGTGGCTAGAAGTAGTTAGGTAGGCGGATTTTAGTCAGTTAAAGCCTGATTCGTACCAGCAACCAGGCTGACGGGGTGTCGAAGAGGATTTTCCGCCTCCAGCACAGCTGGGGGGTGCAAACGCGCGCGTCGAGCGTCAAAAAAAATAAATTATTAAATGTCTATGCGTTCGGAGAAGTTTTTCTTTTTGCTTTCTGCTCCTGGCTAGGATACCTTTGGACAGTGGTTTTGTAGTCTATTCAATTCCAAGAGTGACTTTTCGGCGTATATTTAAGCGTTCCGCTCAAACTCTACTCAATAAATATTTTAAAAACCGGCCAAGTGCGAGTCGGACTCGCGCACGAAGGGTTCCGTACCATTGTCTATAAAAATGGCAAAAAAAATCACGTTTATTGCATGGGAGCCCCCCTTAAATATTCGTTTTATTTTTATTTAAATATTTATTTTTAAAGTGAATATATAACTAAATATTATGTGAGCATTTTAAGCGTCTACCTATTACCGTTATCAAATGCGAGCAAAAACGAGCAAAAAATCACGTTTGTTGTATGGGAGCCCCCTTAAATATTTATTTTATTCTGTTTTTTAGTATTTGTTGTTATAGCGGCAACAGAAATACATCATCTGTGAAAATTTCAACTGTCTAACTATCACGGTTCATGAGATACAGCCTGGTGACAGACGGACGGACGGACGGAAAGCGGAGCCTTAGTAATAGGGTTCCTTTTTACCCTTTGGGTACGGAACCCTAAAAACGGAAACAATCATCTCCCCTGCCTAAATGGGAGATGAACCCACGAACTCTCGATTACCAGTGGAGTGATCTTTCCAACTGAGCTACCGGGAAGGTTTAAATAATAAATAAATAAATAGTCCTGGACAAATTACACTGCCATACTTTTTGAATACGGCCTTAGAAAGGCCTTACCAGGTTTATCCTTACCAAGTGAATACGGCCTTACGAAGGCCTCTCCAAGTTTATCCTCACCAAGTGAAAACGGCCTTAGGGTGGACTCTCCAGGTTTATCCTTACCAAGTGAATACGGCCTTAGGAAGGCCTCTCCTGGTTTATCCTTACCAAGTGAATACGACCTTAGGAAGACCTCTCCAGGTTTATCCTTACCAAGTGAAAACGGCCTTAGGGTGGACTCTCCAGGTTTATCCTTACCAAGTGAATACGGCCTTACGAAGGCCTCTCCAGGTTTATCCTCACCAAGTGAAAACGGCCTTAGGGTGGACTCTCCAGGTTTATCCTTACCAAGTGAATACGGCCTTACGAAGGTCTCTCCAGGTTTATCCTCACCAAGTGAAAACGGCCTTAGGGTGGACTCTCCAGGTTTATCCTTACCAAGTGAATACGGCCTTACGAAGGTCTCTCCAGGTTTATCCTCACCAAGTGAAAACGGCCTTAGGGTGGACTCTCCAGGTTTATCCTTACCAAGTGAATACGGCCTTACGAAGGTCTCTCCAGGTTTATCCTCACCAAGTGAAAACGGCCTTAGGGTGGACTCTCCAGGTTTATCCTTACCAAGTGAATACGGCCTTAGGAAGGCCTCTCCTGATTTATCCTTACCAAGTGAATACGGCCTTAGGAAGGCCTCTCCAGGTTTATCCTTACCAAGTCCCAACAACGCAGTGCCGGTCAGCCTACACCTTGGTAAGCAGAGTGCCCTCAAACCGCAGGTGTGAGGTCGCAGCGCCCTCGCCAGCACCGGCGTGTCGGCAGCTTCCAACGGCGCCGAACTCAGCTCCAACTCTAATAGCTCGCAACTCTGTGGAGTGTAACATCATTTGTATTAGGAAGATTGCTCCTAGTAACTTGCTCTCATACATTATGTATGGAGGAATCTTTTATTAAACAAACATTTTGGTTTAGATGCAAATGAAACTCTTGTAAATAAATAAATAATAATAGGCTAGATGACAATGATCTAAAATTATAAGAAATATTTCGACGAGCTTGGTGGCGTAGTGGTAATTGACGCGGCTTCGATACCAACGCTCGTGGGTTCGATTCCCACACAGGACAAACATTTGTGTGCATGAACATGTCTGTTTGTCTTGGTCTGGGTGTTTTCTATGTACCATAAGTATGTATTTACAAAAAAAAAATGTATTTACGTATGTTTATGAGTTGTCTAGTACCCATAACACAAACTTCGCTTACTTTGGGGCTAGATGGCGCTGTGTAATTTGTCTGACAATATTTATTTATTTAAGAGTATCGTAAAATATCCAAAACTAAGGGCCGATTTTTCAATCATCGAATAACTTAACAAATAACTAACTAGCGAATTAAAATATCCGACTGTTTAACGGACGGATATTTATAAAATTGGTTGAATTTTTCAATGGTCAGATAACGAGCTGATAACTATCCAAGGTTTTTAGTTGCAAAGCTCACCCTGATTCTGTACGAGCGAGAAGTACGCATACGTTGTTACGTGTGTTAGAAGAAGACAAAAAAAGATTGACATTTGTTGACTTGACGTTTAATCATAACCTCTAATTTCTATGCATCAATCAAACTATTATGCACTTTTGCTCATTCGTTCGTGGTCGTGGTATTTTCTGTGGTGATTTTTACTTGGTGGGTTATTTGCCAGGTCGTCAATAGTATCGAAAATATCAATAGTTTGGAGAAACAAAAAATAACCTCAAAATAAACTTCAATGAAAGGAAGGTTGACTTGACGTATAAATACCTATCTAATGATAGGGTTACCTTACCGAACGAATAAATTTAAGAATTATTTTTTTACGGGCCTGGATCAAGGTTTTTGGAGCCTATCTTTAGTTTTTCGTTTCTTATCTGGCCATCAAAGAGGCAAATATATTTATTCCCCAGATAAGGGCGTTATTCGCCAAATAGAGCCTATCTGACGATTGAAAAATGCAACATTTTGTTATCTGTCAAATGAACACTATCTGTCTGTTTATCTGAGGATTGAAAATCGGCCCTAAAACGAACTGAGATCTTGAAATTTATATAACTTATTTCGACTTGTTTTATGGTCGATCAAGTTTGGTGGGAAAGTCCAATTTAAAAGAATGAAATTATTTAAAAAATATATTAACTTTGGAAAAATAATTAAAAATACTAGGTATATCTTTTGTCACGGCTAGCTACATAATCGCAATATTTTACATTTTAACATAGCTATCGTAAAAAAAAATCAGTTTTAATGTATACAAAATACCTAAGTATGACATCATAACTAAGTAGCCTTTTGTATGGAGCGTTTTCGGGAAAGTCCAAAATTGAAATTTTCAAGTTATCATATCTCGAGAAGTTTTTATGCTATCGAAGTAATTCTTTTATCTATCTATAGTTAGTTATATTATAATGCCGTCCTTAAATAACAAATCGAAAAAAAAATTGTCATTTAGCCTATTCTGGTCAATTTTACACGGCGCCATCTAGTCTCAAATTAAGAGCAAAACTTGTACTATGGGTACTAGACAACTGATATAATATACTTAAATACATTTTTTTTTTGTGAATACATACTTATAGTCGCCAACACATAGAAAACACCCAAACCTAGACAAACAGACATGTTCATGCAGACAAATGTTTGTCTTGTGCGGGGATCGAACCCGTGACCTCGGAGTCAAAGTGGCCATTGCTAGCCATTCGACCACTGGGCTCGTCAAACTCATTTTTAACCGACTCCATAAAAGGAGGAGGCTCTCAATTCGGCTCACTTAATTACTCCGTGATTTATAAACTGATTTGAAAACAACTTTTTTTATTTGAAAGAGTATTTTTGGGGTGTAAGTGGTTCATCAACACCTTTGGACCAAAGCCAACTTCACCTGCACGCGGTGCACCCTGCTGACTGACAAACGAAGCTCTGGCGAAAAGAGAGGTAGGGAGCGTAATTATAAGCTACCCGACTGGGGAATGTACCTCCACCTTACAGAATACCGCAGCCAAATAACAATTCCCTTGAGGGTTGTTGTGTTCCTTCGAGTGAGTGAGGTCACCAGAAAGGAAGGAGATGCTGCGTTGGCAGCGGGTGGCGGCGCGCGAGCGATATTTTATGTTGCGAGCGTTAATATGGCTACGTCAGCCGCTTCACATCAGGCGGGGCCGTATGCTTGTCTGCCACCCGACGTAGTATATAAAAAAAAAAAAAAATCTTCCAGATTGCTCCCATATTGACGAGCTCGGTGGCGTAGCGGTCAATGTCGCGGCTTCGACTCCAACGCTCGTGGGTTCGATTCCTATCCCACATAGGACAAACACATTTGTGTGCATGAACATGTCTGTTCGTCTTAGTCTGGGTGTTTTCTATGTATCATAAGTATGTATTTACAAAAAAAAAACTGTATTTACGTATGTTTACCAGTTGTCTAGTACCCATAACACAAGCTTCGCTTACTTTGGGGCTAGATGGCGCTGTGTAATTTGTCTGACAATATTCATTTATTTATCTATTTATTTATATTATTTTCATCATCATCATCATTATCAGACTGTATCTACCAACCGTTATGCTTGCTATTTCATTACTCCGTCATTTATAAACCGACTTGATAAACAACTTTTTTTATTTGAAAAAATATACTTCCAGATTGGTGCCATATTTTTTCATCATCATCATCATCAGCCTGTATCTACATACATAAATGTAGAGTAATGTTTGGAGACGAATTTTCGTTTTTTTTTTTTTGTTAAAATTATTGATTTGATTCACTTACCCTTCTGATCATTCTTGACACCGCTTGCCATCCTCTGAAGCCGAATATCCTCGGCCCAATGATACATAGTGACGTCGCACTCTCGTAGTACTCTATCATGTCGCACAGCGCCTCCTGGTGACAAAAAACAATAGGCTGTTTATGTAAGGACGTCACAATAATATAACTGTTTTTTTTTTATACTACGTCGGGTTGCAGACAAGCATACGGCCCGCCTGATGTGAAGCGGTTACCGCTTAGCGCTTGCAACATAAAATATTGCTCGCGCGCTGCCACCCCCGCTGCCAACGCAGCATCTCCTTCCTTTATTTCTGGTGACCTCACTCACTCGCAGGAACCTTCAAGGGAATTGTTATTTGGTTGCGGTATTCTGTGAGGTGGAGGTACATTCCCCAGTCGGGTAGCTTACAATTACGCTCCCTACCTCTCTTTTCGGCAGAGCTTCGTTTGTCAGTCAGCAAGGTGCACCACGTGCAGGTGAAGTTGGCTTTGGTTCAAAGATGTTGATAAACCACTTACACCCCAAACGTAAACTCTGCTTACCAAGGTGTAGGCTTACTGGCACTGCGTTATTGGGGTTTGGTAAGAATAAACCTGGAGAGGCTTATCCTAAAAAAATAAAAATACCCGACGTATATAAAAAAAACAGGGCTTCTTCTATCTAGTAAAAGATCATAATGGACATTAATCTCACTTACCGCCCCCTCGTCTCCAAACCCGACCACATGGTCCAACTCCACTCTTCGGAACTGCACCTTGGAGAACAGGACCTCGAGGGCGTCAGCCGTGGAAGCGTCCGGCATGGCGCACTCTGATAAGATGAGACGTGGGGCACGGGTGCCGCCGCCGAGGGAATTCTCCGGCAACTCCTGGAAATTACAATTCAATTATTTAGTTAGTTCAAATGACATAATTTTATTATCATCATCATCATCATCAAGTCATTTTAGTCTCCACTACAGGAGCACGACCCTCTCTCGTCCGTCCTAGGCGGAAGAAGGATTTGGCCTACACTCCCCACGCTGGCCAGACGGGTTGGGGAGGCCTGATCGATGTTTTATAATGTGTTTCCCTTAGTCGCCTTGTACGACATCCACGGGAAGAAACGGAGCGATTCTATTCTAGTCTGCCGGAAACCACACGGCCGGCGTATCGCCTTAATACGTTTGACAATTGAACCTCTCCACTAACACTTGAACTTCACGGTATGGTATTAAAGTTCAAATTGACTTTTAAGTATCATTACGAATCGTTTGTATGGGAGTATAGAAAAGTGTAAAAAACTTCGTCGTCGCTAGAATCACTCATTTTAAGTTTTTCACTTGTTTTCAAGATTCTTTTGGGGTGTAAGTGGTTCATCAACATCTTTGAACCAAAGCCAACTTCACCTGCACGCGGTGCACCCTGCTGACTGACAAACGAAGCTCTGGCGAAAAGAGAGGTAGGGAGCGTAATTGTAAGCTACCCGACTGGGGAATGTACCTCCACCTCACAGAATACCGCAGCCAAATAACAATTCCCTTGAGGGTTGTTGAGTTCCTGCGAGTGAGTGAGGTCACCAGAAAGGAAGGAGATGCTGCGTTGCAGCGGGGGTGGAGGCGCGCGAGCGATATTTTATGTTGCGAGCGTTAATATGGCTACGGTAACCGCTTCACATCAGGCGGGCCGTATGCTTGTCTGCCACCCGACGTAGTATAAAAAAAAAAGACTTGTTTTTAACTTATGGTTTTAACAATATAACGTGAAAAGAAAATTGCGCGCGCAAAGCAAATTAAAAAAAAGTACACCAAGGAGGTTCCGAGTCTGAGTTTTTAACAAATTAAAAAAAGTTGTTTGATAAATTCGGCACCATGGAGGTAGAAGTAAATAGGTTTTCACCTCACTAGCTCGTAAAAGCTCTGTTTATCATTCGAAATCTGCGTGGAAAATCGCACTTTATCCGCTAGCGTGGAAAGTGTTTTTAAAATTCGAATATTTTTATTCAATAAAGGTTTCGTACAATAAATTACATATATATAGAACCTCATTGGTTTCGTAATAGTTTATGTTCTCTGCAGCCAGTCCATTGATGATTATTTATTAAAACTGTTTTTCTTGCACCTAACATTTTCCTCGCTTTAGTGAGGTGAAAAGTTGTGTGTTGCGCTCGGCAGCAAAGTTTTTTTAGCGTCTCGTACCTTTGAAACCCTCGCTACGCTCAGGATTCTATATTTGAACCACTCGCTTCGCTCGTGGCTCAATCCTAGAATCCTTCGCTTGCTCAGGTTTCAATACAAGGTACTCGCGCCAAAAAATTACTTTGCAACCTTGCATAACAAATAACTATTATGATGTTTTGAATTCACAAACTTGCACGCACACGATGTTCTAAATTCAAATTTACTTTATCCTCTAGCGGATAAAAACGACTTTTGCACTCAGATAACGAAGAGCAAAAATACAGTTTCCGAGATGGGGGATGAAAATATTTTTACTCTCCCTCAAGTTGGATCATACTGCACACACTGTGCAAAATTTTGTTAAAATCGGTCCAGTAGTTTACGATACCATCGCGGACAAATAACGTGACACGAAATTTTTATATATTCATAAGAAGATAACATCACTGATTATCTAAAATACAATCAAGGTTCCAATCAACAAAGTAGTAGGACTTACCCGTATCTGTTGTAGAACACATTCGATAGGTGGCGTGTTGTGCCGCCTGCATGCTTCCAAATAGTCTGCAGCGAGCTGCGCTCTCGTCGTTGGTTGGACTGAAAACAGAAAAAGAATAGTAGTTTATAGAACTGCTGCATAATAAGGGTTCTTAAAATACGAGTGCGAGTTTATCATGATTTCACATGAGCCGAAGGCGAGTGTGATAATAGCGTCACACGAGTATTTTAAGACCCAAGTAATTATGTGCAGCAGATGATAATAATATTTTAAATAAAGCCATGAAGTTAATTTAACAGCTTGCGGTGCGCATGCGAGACGCGCCGCGCGGTCCTGCTTTCACAGATAATGTAGAAAATTTTTGCAAAGTTGCAATGCATTTGCATTGCTTGCTGCTGTATCGAAATGGAAAAAAAGTTATTTTTCGATACAGATGTCCATAAAGAGCTTTATCGAAAAGTAACTTTTTAAATTTATTTTGATAGCTTGTGCGTAAAAGACTGACATTAAGATTCTCTGTTTAGTTATTTAATCTCTAAATTTCAGTATAAGAGTAGATAAAGTTAATCAGACAATAGTTAGTAGGCAGAAAATAGAGACTTGAA
This sequence comes from Hypsopygia costalis, assembly GCA_937001555.2. Classification (NCBI taxonomy): domain Eukaryota; kingdom Metazoa; phylum Arthropoda; class Insecta; order Lepidoptera; family Pyralidae; genus Hypsopygia; species Hypsopygia costalis. Next base: position 8,398,621 of record OW443355.2, read on the forward strand.
TGCAAATTTTAATATTTTTTTTATTCATCGTTTTACGACCCTGGATACGAACGAGTCCTTAGTTGAATCATTTCTTCATCTTTATCCCGTGTTATATGCCGAAAAATATCATCAGGAATTATTTCGTTTCTATATGTATATATATATATATATATATAGAAACGAAATAATTCCTATATATATATATATATATATCTATATATATAAAAGAGAAAATCACTCACTCACTCATCACGAAATCTCAGAAACTACAAGTGCTAGGAGTCTCAAATTTTGCAAGGGGGTTCCTTTTAGGACGTAGGTGCTCACTAAGACGGGAATTTGGAAAATTCCACCCCTAAGGGGGTGAAACGGGGGTCCAAAGTTTGTATGGGGGAACCAAGATTAGTTGGACTATTTTATACGAAACTTTACATGAGCACTTCTGTAGATAAATGAGTAAACACGTGTTTCAGGATTTTTCAAAATTCAACCCCTAAAGGGGTGAAATGAGGTGCAAACGTCTGAAAATCGTTATGGGTATTGTTTTTATGGTTTATCGGGTCGCTGATTCCGAAAACAACAGCTATTTTATAATCTAACATAACCGACGTGACACAAGAGCACTCCTGTGGGGGTGCGATGGGGTTGAAATGTCATAATATCAATATGGGTGTTGATTCTATGGTTTTCTGAGACGTCAATTACGAAAATGGCATCGATTTGAAAACTTTGACACGAAATTTCCATCTCGGTATAAAAATCCAAGATTTGGAACACCCTGATGCAGAACCATAAAGGTTCAGCTAAACTACAAGAAATATAAAAATGACGCCTTAGCAAAAGTTGTTCAGCCTGATGAGTTTTTTTTTATTGAGGTATAAAAATCCAATATTTGGAACACCTGATGCAGATCCATAATGGTTCAGCTAAACTATAAGAAATATAAAAATGACGCCTTAGCAAAAGTTGTTCAGCCTGATGAGTATTTTTTGTTGAGGTATAAAAATCCAAGATTTAGAACACCTGATGCAGATCCATAATGGTTCCGGTAAACTATAAGAAATATAAAATTGACGCCTTAGCAAAAGTTGTTCAACTTAATAAATAAGCAATTTTAATAATTCTTATTCGTTTGAGAGGATACACTCTCCAGGTGGTCCCATATTAAAACGAATGTTGCTAAGCGCAAAACTCGAGAACGGCTCGACCAATTCTGCTAATTTTTATTTAAATATTTTCGTTAAGGTATAAGGAAGGTTCTTATGTACATAAAAATTGCGAGGAAAAGAAAACAACACTTTCTACCCGTGCGAAGCCGGGGCGGGCAGCTAGTAATATATATATTTGGTAGGTATTAATTATTATTAATCCAACGCTTTTTCACCCAAATTACAAATTTTGAAAAATCACACGTGATATTGTGGAGGGGGTCGAGGAAAATTTTACAACATGTCATCAAGGGGGGAGATGATCAAAAGTCCTCAAAAATACCTCACGTAATTAATGGACGCCCCCAAACAGTAAATTAAGAAAATTTTATTTTTATATGAAAAACAGTGTTGTCTCTAATTTAAAACTTTCCTTTTTGGAAAAATCCCCTTTAAGTACACGTTTTTTAAAATGATATTAAGTTTAATATAAAACAATCTTTAGAAAAACAAACAAAAAACGCTAACAATTTTGCATTTTATGAGATGCAAGATTATCCTTTCCCATTAAGCCCACTTTGCACTCCATATCTCGCCAGTGAGTTCCCACAAATATGACAATTTTGCATCTTAAGCGAGTGAAGATAAAGTTTATTTTCCTTTCACATTAAGCCAGCAAGTTCCCTGGCGCCGAGAATATCGTAATCGAATCGAAATCGTACAAAGTAAATTCTCCCCAGTCGATACGTGTTTATTACCTAATATCTCCGTCTCTCTTGCACCTATCACAATCTGCTATCGCCGTCCTTGTCACAAGTGGAGCACTAGGTGACTAGGTCATCTCGGTGACATCATTTGGCTTCACTTTATGGGGTTCTGAGGTTACGACTAAGTTAGAATCTACATTTTAAATCAGCTTAAGATTTTAAACCTATTTAAAGTTAATGCTGCATTGTAACCAATATAAAAATAATACTGCTTTTTGTAGCAGATAGGGATCTAAATAAATAAATAAATATTCTTGGACAAATTACGCACTGCCATCTAGTCCCAAACTAAGCAAAGTTTGTACTATGGGCACTGGATTGGATAACTGATACCAAACTTAAATACATTTTTTTTTTGTAAATACATACATATTAATACATAGAAAACACTCAGCCCAAGACAAACAGAGATGACCATGCACATCAATAGTCTTGTGCAAGAATCGACCCCGCAACCTCGGAGTCAAAGTGGCATTCGACCACCGAGCTCGCCGTCGCCGTCGTGTAAATAGCTTACCATCTGTATAGACGAAGCGAACGTTTTGGGGTGTAAGTGATTCATCTACATATTTAAACTAAAGCCAACCTCACTTGCACGTGGTGCACCCTTCTGACTGACAAACGAGGCTCTGACGAAAATAGAGGGAAAGGTCCCGACTGGGGAAGTACCTCCACCTCACAGAATATCGTAATTCTGTAGGTACTTCCCCAGTCGGCCAGACAACAATTCCCTTGAGTGCTGTTGCGTTCCTGCGAGTGAGTGAGGTCACCAGAAAGATAGGAAGGAGTATAAGCTTGGTGATCTCCATGGGCAGTGATGATTACTTTCCATCAGGTGAACCGCATGCTCGTTTGCCCCCCCTCTCATATAAAAAAACTTCGCCTGTATGTGGTGCATCCTCCTAAATAGAAAACGAAAAATCTATGATGGAGAATGCTTCCACTATATAGACTTTGATATGATATGATTTTTTATTTACACAACTAAGGTGGAAAATGAGCACAAGACCTTCCTGATGGTAAGCAGTCATCGCAGACACTCGTCACATCAGAAGTATCAAGCACGCCGTGTCAAGTTTTACAGGGTCGGATCAGTACTACGTAAGTGAAGGCATGGTTCAGTCCTTCTCTAACCCTGGGGGTATGGCCAGTATTGGCCAGGAGTATAGTCCCGGTGGTAGAGATGGGCGTTGAATGAACGAACCGTTTTGTTAAACTGTTTTTTTGTGTGCGTGAACGATTAAACTAGTTTACAGTTCACAGATAAACTAGTTTATTCTTCGACTGGTTGATGAGTCCTTTGCGTCGCGTCGCGATCGTCTCGTCTCGTCTAGTGACTTGACAAATGAGATTTTCGTTCGTTTACGTTTACCAATCGCTAATGTGAAGAAATAGTCTTATCGACGACGACGTAAACTAGTCGAAAAATAGACTATTTTTAGTTCATCGTCGACGGTAAACGGTCTCGTTGCGTCGACTGTAAAATCGTCGACGACCCACCAGTAGTCTACAGACCCGGGGTCCGTACCTTTTATTAACAATGTTCTATTTTTATCTTACAATACTCTGACTAGTTCATCGTCGATGGTAAAGGGTCTCGTTGCATCGACTGTAAAATCATCGAAGACCTCACTACCCGGAGGGTCAGCAACGTGTCACGCTTTGTCAACCCTGTAAAAACCCCTTCACACTTTTCTTGAAGACAACAATGTTTCCTACACCTACTAATTTCTTCTGATTAAATTCGTTGTGAGTTCCAAGGTAGCCGTAGTTTTACCTCGGAACTGCACTGTTCATTGCCTTTTTTGGTGGTCGCCGCTGTTAATCCTGGCTACACAGGAGACAGTGGTGGGAATGTGTGGTCCCCCCCCCCCCCACCTCTATACGGCGCCGATCCTAAATAATGGGATAAGGACCAGGCAATGATGATGTGGTCGAGCTTGACATCATCAACAATCCCCCCAGCTCAGTCAAATTCCAAAAGCTTCCTACTGCTTCTAATTTCTTCTGATTAAATTCGTTGTGAGTTTCAAGGCAGCCGCAGTCTTACCCCCGGGACTGCAATGGACTGCACTGTTCATTGCCTTTTTTGTTGTTCGTCGCTGTTAATCCTGGCTACACAGGAGACACAGTGGTGGGAATGTGTGGTGGGTAGAGTTGCCAACTTTACAGTTAAAAACAGTATTATACTGTTTTTCACTACATTGTACTTTTTACTGTTGAACAAAAATAAAGTATACAAAATACTGTTTTCAACATCAAAATGTGAGGTGGAGGTACATTCTCCAGTCGGGTAGCTTACAATTACGCTCCCTACCTCTCTTTTCGCCAGAGCTTCGTTTGTCAGTTAGCAGGGTGCACCACGTGCAGGTGAAGTTGGCTTTGGTTCAAAGATCTTGATGAACCACTTACACCCCAAAAATACACTAGTGTTACACTTTTTTTAATTAAGAGGCTTTTACGCATTTTTTTAAAATTTGTAATAAAAAATTAGCTCCTGATTTAATTTTATGTATGTATCTAATTTTTAAAAAAGAGTGTAAATTAATTATGTTGTGCGAGAAAAATGAACAGTATCTTATTTATTTAATGTTTTAAATACAATAAAACATATGTATTTAAAACATTAAATAAATAAGATACTGTTCATTTTTATAAAATATTGTTTAATTTTCTTCTCAGACCTAAATATCTGGCGGCACGGCAGTGCCCCCGCCAAGTCGAGCAAAAAGCGGCACGGCCGTACCATCCTTTTTTCAAAGCAATTCCGGCCATTTTCGACCCTCTATAACTTCGTTGTGGATAAAACTAGAAACCTGAATTTTTAGTAACCATACTTTATTTCTTGTAAAAAAAGGCATGCCTGCCCAGTGGTGGGCCCAAACAAAACCCAACTCGTCAAAACTATACACAACTCACTCCTGGCGCTGGAAGCATACAATAAAATGAGACCGTATAAACACAATACAATGTGGTCAGCAACAAATTCAAGGCCGTTGTTACTAAAGTTACCATCGTAAAAGGCAGCCTTGACCGTGGGCAAGGTCTGGGTGGCGTCGCAAGGCCGCGGCCCGCCATGCATGCCACTGATATCATTCCGCGAAGTTACATTAGGGCCATGGCAGACATGCTACTTTTAACATCGGCGTTTAGCGTTATTACATTAATCGAGACTAATGTTAGCTATCATTAAATTTAAAAGCATAATTTATAATTATTTAGTATGTATTTATGCGTATGATTTCATGTCACAGCCACATGCCACAGTCATGATTTCACACTGTATAAAAGATTTGATTTGACTCCAAGCTTGTAATTCGTTGCGCCAGCATTTCGACCAATCACGATGAAGCACGCCGCTCTTCAAGAGTGGTGAAAGTGGAGAGCCAGGCGTCAACTTCTTTCCAAGCGAAGCAAGCATGATCAGGCTGATCAGGCATTCGATACCGAGCACTCGTACAGACAACACGTGTGTGAAATAAACGATCTCAACTGTCAGTATTACAGTTGAGCTAATCCTAGGAATAAAGTGAATAGCAAGCAACGTCGAGAGTTTCATTACTTTAAACAACATCCAACACTAAGTTTGAAAAAGACTATTTAAAAAACCGGCCAAGTGCGAGTCGGACTAGCGCACGAAGGGTTCCGTACCATTATCTATAAAAACAGCAAATAAATCACGTTTGTTGTATGGGAGCCCCCTTAAATATTTATTTTATTCTATTTTTTAGTATTTGTTGTTATAGCGGCAACAGAAATACATCATCTGTGAAAATTTCAACTGTCTAACTATCACGATTCATGAGATACAACCTGTAATAATCTCGGAGTCGGAGTCTCAGTAATAGGGTCTATTACAGAGACTCCGCTGTCCATCCGTGAAAAAAGACTAGACTCATTGTAAACGACTCACGACTAGTATTTATATAACTCTTAAGACAGAAGGCTAATTTAAGCCCTAGTCTTTTAATCTTTTAAATCAATAAGACTTATGTAATATTTTAAGTTGTAACTTAAAAGGCTTAAATGACTTTAAAGTCATTTAAGCCTTTAAGAGGGTTATTTTATATTGCTAGCGTTAATATGGTTACGTTCACATCAAACGGACCGTATGCTTGTCTGCCACCCGACGTAGTATAAATAATTATATTATTATTTCCCTTATATGTTTTTTAAACTATTAATTATAAATTAATAGTTTAAAAAACACTAGAAAAACACGCTTTTATAAATGCACCTAATCGTGTTAAAAGTCCATTACGTGGCCTTGCTCACAAGTGCAAACACGACTATGATACGATATTCCATCATGGAATGCTAGTGCCTATCTTCCGGCTTCATCATCAGACCTTGAAACCTAATCGTGGTCAAAGTTCATTACAAGACTTTTCTAAGAAATCCAAAAACAGCTATGATACGATGTTCCATCATGATGTTCCAGTTCATATCTTTCAGCTCAATCATCAGACCAGTTCGACAGTACCATATTATTGTATTGTCACCAGAACTACATACAGCTGCCATTGTCATTACGCTACGATCCTTGGAAGGTTAAATTAGTAGCCTTAGATTCCATTACATAGTTAGTTACATACAGGTCGAGGGTCGACCTAATAAAAGCGTGTTAAAAAAAATTACAATAAAGAAGCATGTCTGCTTAGACCCTTAGAGATTACGTAGTGGAGCTTTGTTGTGCGTTTCTTTTATACCACTAGGGAGGTAAACAAGCGTACCTACTACCCGCCTGATAGTAAGCAGTCATTTCCTCGACCCCCTCCACCCTACCCCAGTTACACGCGAGATTTGATTTGTATTTTGGGTGTAAAATCGTTGGATTTAGTAAAAAAAATTAGCTCAATTATTTTTATATAACACTAGCAAAAACTAGTGTTTGCTAATATTGCTGTAATCTTAAATCACAGTGATGAAATAAGATAATAAATACTTAAACGAAAATAAATATTTTTTCATATTAATTCAGTCCATGGAGACTCGTGCACGGTCTCAAGAGTGACTATTGGAACCAACATATCCAAAAAGTGACGTGATATTTGCCAAGACCCCCCCCCCCCCCCTCCAAAATGAGATTTAGTAAGATGTTGATGAACCACTTACACTCCTAAATTATTAATTAAGTTATTTATTTTGCTACGGTGTAACGAAATCCTTGCCCATACAATAACAAAGTTAGTCATCCAAAATTGCATGATCAATGAAAAATAGACACTAATGAATGAAACATTCTTCTAAACGCCAAACGTTCATTCAAGTGTGAACTGAGTTATGAATGAACACCTCTCGGGACTATTCACACCGAGAGCAAGAAATTTCTGACTAGTTCCTGCGCGCGGGCTTGCCCCGTGTGGATTGATCGACACCAACCCATGATTATCCCACTGTTAATCTTCCTTCAATTGAAGGGGTTTAGAACGTATCCTACCACACTGCTCAACTGCGGATTGGCAGTGTTTTCAAGCCAACCAAAGGCCAATTGAAGGGGTTTAGAACGTATCCTACCACACTGCTCAACTGCGGATTGGCAGTGTTTTCAAGCCAACCAAAGGCTACTGACTTGGCTTAACGACCTCACTCACTCGCAGGAACACAACAACCCCCAAGGGAATTGTTATTTGGCTGCGGTATTCTGTGAGGTGGAGGTACATTCCCCAGTCGGGTAGCTTACAATTACGCTCCCTACCTCTCTTTTCGCCAGAGCTTCGCTTGTCAGTCAGCACGGTGCACCGCGTGCAGGTGAAGCTTTGGGTTCACAGATGTTGATGAACCACTTACACCCTAATTATTTTGAATCAATTAATATTTGAAGAGCCCGGTACACTGGCTACCAATGGCCATTATGACTCCGAGCTCGCGGGTTCGATTCGATCCTCACACAAGACAAATATTTGTGTTCATAAACATGTCTGTTTGTCATGGTCTGGGTGTTTTCTATTTATTATATCTACTATATAAAAATAAGTCGGGTTTTCCTTAATGACGCTATAACTCCGGAACGCACGAACCGATTTCCACGGTTTTGCATTCGCTGGAAAGGTCTCGGGCTCCGTGAGGTTTATAGCAAAGAAAATTCTGGAAAAAATTGAAAAGAAAAGCGGGAAAATCTTTTTTCACATACAGCGCCATCTGGTGGCGAAACGGAGTTCGCCGGGTTTGCTAGTGTATGTATGTATATACAAAAATATAATATTTACGTATAACATCATTTATCTAGTACCCATAGTGCAAGCATAGCTTAGTTTATTCTGTAAAGTCGTTTTACGGACGATAATTTTACGTGATAACGTAAACTTAGGCCGATCGGGCCTCTCTATCGCTTGTTCCACGCTCTCGCTGGCAGGCACGGCTCAGGCGGAACGTGACAATATGTGACCAAAAAACTCGCACTAAAGCACTTAGCTTTGACGGTAGACCCCTAGGTCGTCGCGTGTTTTTGTCGAAAAAGCTTACTAGTTTGTCAAGTCCGCTTCCCTAAGTTTTCGTCGTTTTATACTACTTACTTTTTTTTTATACTACTTACGTCGGGTGGCAGACAAGCATACGGCCCGCCTGATGTGAAGCGGTTACCGTAACCGTATTAACGCACGCAACATAATATATCACTTGCGCGCCGCCACCCCAGCATCTCCTTCTTTTCTAGTAACCTCACTCACTCGCAGGAACACAACAACCACAAGGAAAATAACAATTCCCTTGAGAATTGTTATTTGGCTGCGGTATTCTGTGAGGTGGAAGGTACATTCCCGTCGGGCAGTCGGGTAGCTTACAATTACGCTCCCTACCTCTCTTTTCGCCTGAGAGCTTCGTTTGTCAGTCAGCAGGGTGGGTCACCACGTGCAGGTGAAGTTGGCTTTGGTTCAAAGATGTTGATAAACCACTTACACCCCAAAAGTCGTTTCGATATTGAAGTAAAACTTCTTTCCGCACACTTGACTTGTGGAGTAAGCTGATGAATGCGCGACGAGAGCGTTACGAAAAGTGTGATCGAACTAGCGAAGAGAACGGAAGTTGAGAGGGAGATATGTATAACTAGAAGTTTTACTTCAGTCTTATGGTAGACCACAAGACTTAAGGTTAAGAAGACTGGTTTTTTTGGGTATTTCTAGTTAATTGTGCTGTGAAACATTTAATTCTTGCTAAGATTCATTTGCCTCCCCAACCCGTTTGGCCAGCGTGGGGAGTGTAGGCCAAATCCTCCTTCTGTCAGGGACGGACGAGAGAGGGTCGTGCTCCTGTAGTGGAGACTAAAATGACCTGATGATGATGATGATGAAGATTCATAATTTTAAGTCAACGGGAACTGCTGGATCAAAGAACGTAAGTATCTGGTGGGTGAGGGGGAGAGAAGGAGAAAGACCATAGGTAAATAAATAGAGGTTTTACTTTGCAGCCCTGACAGCCCAGGTAGTCATGCTCACTAAAGTGTTCAAACTGGTAGTGGGGTCGTGTGGCGGGTCGCCGCATTCCCAATAAAATGGTTGAATGCGGTGATGGCTGCCCCATGCATCAAATCGTGAACGGGTGCTGCCAGAGGGGACTGGTCTGCCCTGGCTGTCATGGTTGCAAGGTAAACAATAGGAGCATTTAGGTTAAGTAGTAATAGACAATAATATAATTATTAGCATAATAGCGACGTGCAATTTATAAATTGTAAGATAAAAATAGAACATTGTTAATAAAAGGTACGGACCCCGGGTCTGTAGACTAGTGGTGGGTCGTCGACGATTTTACAGTCGTCGCAACGAGACCGTTTACCGTCGACGATGAACTAAAAATAGTCTAATTTTCGACTAGTTTACGTCGTCGTCGATAAGACTATTTCTTCACATAAGCAATTGGTAAACGTAAACGAACGAAAATCTCATTTGTCAAGTCACTAGACGAGACGAGACGATCGCGACGCGACGCAACGGACTCATCAACCAGTCGAAGAATAAACTAGTTTATCTGTGAACTGTAAACTAGTTTAATCGTTCACGCACAAAAAACAGTTTAAAAAAACGGTTCGCTCTTTCAACGCCCATCTCTACTGTAGACTGTAATAATTATCAATAATTGTAATAATTGTCAACGGGAACTACCCTATAGGTATCGCCGAAACCTATAGGTTCGTCCGAGAAGTTTAAATAATATCATCTTTAAAATGGCACAAATGCTCGAGTATAAAATTCCTAGTCAAACCCATCCAAACACTGACTGCGATCAGCGTTGCTTGACTTACATAATCGTCACTAAGCCCTTCGAAATTTGTTCGCAAATTAGCAGCATCCAAAATTATCCACCATTGTCTCCTACGTAAACTGGTTCCGGATGTTTTTGGCACATACGCGTGAAATTCACAGTAATTTTCCATTTTGCGCGAAATATATTTAGCATCAGGTGAGTCATCGAGCGGCTTGCCCGAACAGCTGGCCGGACTGTGAATACTATAATGGAAATATCTGCGCCGATGTGTCTCAAAGTTTCGTAACAACAATAATATTAAAAATAAAAACGGTAATTTAAATAACTAAAAAAACCGACTGCTTTTCTGTGTAATTTGGAAATGAAAAACCCCTAAAACAAGAAAACAGTCGGGACCCTACATGTGCTCTAAATTCACTAAGCCTCCATTTCTAGAAAGCGTCCCGACTGCTACATGTTTTCTTGTTTTAGGGGTTTTTCATTTCCAAATTACACAGAAAAGCAGTCGGGTTTTTTAGTTTTTTAAATTACCGTTTTTATTTTATGTTTTTTAGTTTTATTTATTTTGATATATGCAACGTCACTCTCACAGTAAATACATATCTAATGACACCCCTCAAGCTAAAATCCATCGAGCCGTCCAGACTGCGGCCACAGAATAATCTGCGGCGCGCATTTGCATTTGAACTTGGCGCCAAAAATCCGCCATTTTATTTTATTTTTATGTACCCAGTGTAACACAGCAAATACGAATCTAACGACACCTCTCAAGCTAAAATCCATCCAGCCGTTCAGGCTGCAGAGCCAAACAATTATACATACATACATACTCTCGAAAAACATAACCCTCCTTCTGTCGCAGTCGGGTAAAAATGTAAATTGATAGTACTTTTATACTGATAAATAAAGCAATTCGTGCGAAATTATTCCCTAATCATTCCAAAATAATTAAAAATGCACAACGTTAATGTTCAAGTCACTACTCACTCACACTGGCACACTACGTCCACCAGTACAGGGAGTCATAGTATCTGGTACTGTACTATTGCCTGTTTGTAACAAATAACATTTATTAATTGTAACAAATTAAACAAGTAACTAATTAGTCGATTAATGTCACATTCTAAAAATTACAGATTATATAGAAGCCATATTCATGCCAGATCATTCGAAAATTTTGTATTAAAAATTTGAACATTTGTACATTTAAAAAATGTGTACATAGTTTAATGTACAAAGTTTGAAATAAGTGAATTTTTATACACGTTCTTGAGAACATTTTTATAATTATAACTAGCAAACCCGGCGAACTCCGTTTCGCCACCAGATGGCGCTGTATGTGAAAAAAGATTTTCCCGCTTTTCTTATCAAATTTTTCAAGAATTTTCTTTGCTATAAATCTCACGGAGCCCGAGACCTTTCCAACGAATGCAAAACCGTGGAAATCGGTTCGTGCGTTCTGGAGTTATAGCGTCAGGAAGGAAAACCCGTAGTAGATATAAAAATGTCATATATAAAGATTACATTAATGTCAGATTGATTAATATAATCTGACATTAGTACAGTGTTACCGAACCTGGGGGGTAATTACCCTCACAGGGGTACCACGGGGTTTCTGTAAGGGGTAAAGCTGATGAAAGATGACAAATTAGTTCAGCTTCAGACCCATAAGATCTGATCTAAGGAGGGGGGTAAAATCAGTTTCCATAATGGTCATAGGGGTAACTATAAGGAAAAGGTTAGGAAACGAATGACGAGTTCGGTGGTCGAATGGTTAGCAATGGCCACTTTGACTCCGAGGTCGCGGGTTCAATTCCCGCACAAGACAAATATTTGTGTGCATGAACATGTCTGTTTGTCTTGGTCTGGGTGTTTTCTATGTATTATAAGTATGTATTTACAAAAATGTATTTAAGTACATTTATCAGTCGTCTAGTACTCATAACACAAGCTTTGCGCTTAATTTGGGACTAGATGGCGCTGTGTAAATTGTCCAGAAATATTTATTTATTATTTATTTTAATCTGGCGTTTTCAGAATCCGACACAATTAGAAACTCTAGTCGCATCAAAGCGGAACGCTTTGTTTCCTCCATTCCTACAAAATGGGGTTCTGCAAACGAAGCGTGAAGAAGCACCTCGCGAGCCAAGATGGCAGTACCAACTGACAGAACACTGTTGTCTAGTCCATAGCAAGTTGCCGACGCAATTTGGGCTCCTCTTTACCTTACCATCAGGCAAAGCGTTTGGCTAGAAGGCAGTGTATAATTTGTCCCAATATTTATTTAATTTAAATATACTTTTGTTTATTCTTGATAAAATTTATGGTTTGATATCGATTGCTAACATTTGTAGCTGGATTCGAGGTGCTGAGTGACTCGCCTGGAGTTACACAACACTATTGTAATATCCACCTGGGAGCCATCACCAGCGTTGCATCATCAGCCGACATTGACTCAAGTCAACACTAGAATAGAATTCGCTGAATTTCTGTAGACAGAATGTCGTCATGTGCTCCAGTGATATAAGAATTAGGTATTTAATTTAAATAAAATATAAAATAAACAAAATCTAATTGGTTGTCTGTAAAGTCGGTTTACGGACGATAATTTTACGTGATAACGTCTTAAGATAACATCCGATTGAGTGGAAGAGAGATAGATGCGTCACATGCCGAACGCTTAGGCCGATCGTGCCTCTCTATCGCTTGTTCCGCGCTCTCGCTTGCAGCAGCTTGCTTTGTGCGTGCAGCCGGTGTTCATCGATTTATAAGATGCTGTCAGTAGAAAATTTATTTCTCTCCAGCCTGTATGTTTTTCATAACACAAAAGTGGTAAACAAGCATACGGCCCGCCTGATGGAAAACAGTTACCGTAGCCTATATGATAACGCCTGTAACACCAGAGGCATCACACGCGCGTTGACGACCCTGTAAAAACCTCTTCAGGCCCTTCTTGAAGAACCCCATGCTGTAGTCTCCTGTATTTTAGGTGATGGCAAACGAGTAGGATTACGTAAAGCAATCACTGCAGCCCATAGACAACAATGCCAAAGGGTCACCGCTCTGTTACCAGCCGTTGTAAAGCCAGCTACTCACATCCCTGCCGCAAGGACACAAGTATGAACGATGGAATTGATCATTAAAACGACGCCTAGGCAAGACAAACGAGGCTCTGACGAAAAGAGAGGTAGGGCATAGCGTATTTTTCAAGCTGCCCGAATGGGGAAGTACCTCCACCCCACAGAATACCGCAGCCAAATAACAATTCCCTTGAGAGTTGTTGTGTTCGTGCGAGTGAGTGAGGTCGCCAGAAAGGAAGATAGATAGAATATACTTTATTTGCATAATACAAATTAGAAGTACAGTGAATCAATAAATTAATACAGACTTGTATATATGCAACAAGGCGGCCTTATTGCTGAGAGCGATCTTTTCAAGGCAACCTTAGGGTAACGAATTTGTGCATGGAGTGGGCAGGATTCACAAATCAAAAGAAATTAATGAAAACTAGAAGTATAGTAATATTATGCGAAACATTATTATGTATATACGAAGATTTATCACTAAGGAGTATGTGCTGGCACCGGATCGGCGATCCCTTGGTGTTGCTGGTCTTCATGGGCGGTGGTGATTGATTTTGATGGACACACAATAGGCTTGTATCCCATTTTTTTTTTTCGATTTGTTATTTAAAGACGTCACAATAATATAAATATAAGTGAAATAATTACTTCGATTGCATAAAAACTTCTCGAGATATGAAGAATTGAAGAACTTGAAGGTCATAATTTTGGACTATCCCGAAAACGCTCCATACAAAAGGCCACCACGTTATGACGTCAAACCGTGCTATTTTATATGCATTAAATCAGAAATTTGTACTACAGTTATGTTAAATATTGCGTTTATGTAGCCAGTGCCGTAACAAAAGTTATAGTATTTTTTATTCTTTCTACAATGGTAATATTTATTTTTTTTATAATTTCATACCTTTAAAATGGACTTTCCCACCAAACTTTGACCGCACATAAAACACGTCGTACATAAGTTATTAAAATTTTAAGATCGCAGATCGTTCTAGTTTTATGTATTTTACGTTACTGATAGAGAGTTATTATAATTTTGTAACATGGGCAACAAGCCCATTGGTGGTCCACTACGAATGTAATTCATGCAACGAGCTTCATTTTGACAGTTATCGAACTGTGAACCGTTAGAACAGAAAAAAGAATAATAAAGTAACCCCTTTTTTAAACAGATATTTATATTTCATAGGCATAATTATTCTAATTTAATTTATACTACCTATACTACTTCGGGTGGCAGACAAGCATACGGTCCGTCTGATGTGAAGCAATTACCGTAGCCATATTAACGGTCGCAACATAAAATGTCGCTCGCGCGCCGCCACCCCCGCTGCCATCGCAGCATCTTCTTCCTTTCTGTGAGGAGAAGGTACATTCCCCAGTCGGGTAGCTTACAATTACGCTCCGTTTTTATACTGCGTTCTTGTACCCGCCGCTCCTTCCTCACCCCGCATAAGTTTTGTTCCACAGATATTTTGACGAGCTCGGTGGTCGAATGGTTAGCAATGGCCACTTTGACTCCTAGGTCGCGGGTTCGATTCCCGCACAAGACAAACATTTGTGTGCATGAACATGTCTGTTTGTCTTGGTGTGGGTGTTTTCTATGTATTATAAGTATGTATTTACAAAAACAAATGTATTTAAGTACATTTATCATTGTCTAGTACCCATAACACAAGCTTTGCGCTTTATTTGGGACTAGATGGCGCTGTGTAAATTGTCCAGAAATATTTATTTATTAAGCTATTGCATAGCTTCTATCGCGGGCCTTGAGCGCGGGGACCGAATCCAGAAATTCCGTAACGAAAAAACCTCACGCTCCCCACTCCGACGGGCAAGGAGGTGTGGCTTGAAGGCCGTGCATCGTCTAACGTCGTTTCAGTTCGGCAGTCTTCGACACGGCGTTGTGTGCGTGCGATTAGACGTATTGTACGACTCTACGAAACTCGTTTTATTTATTTAATAATAGAAAAAATTGTTTTCTTATCGGTCACCACGCTCAAAAAGTGTAACTTGAATTAATATCAAAGAAAAAGCAATACTGCATGAATAAAATAAATAAATAAAATTATAATTGCATAAGTTGATACAAAATGCTATGCAATAGCTTTACCGCGGCAGTCCCCGAGTGCCACACGTCTTTTTTTATTTATATGAGCAGAGAAGTCTCCTAAATTGCCCTTGTAGATACGTGAACAGCCCGCTTTACAGCCAAAGAGCCAAGCATACGGCACGCCTGATGTGAAGCGGTTACCGTAGCCATATTAACGCTCGCAAAATAAAATATTGCTCGCGCGCCGCCGCCCCCGGTACCAACGCAGCACTCCTTCCCTTCTGGTGACCTCACTCAATCGCAGGAACACAACAACCCTCAAGGGAATTGTTATTTGGCTGCGGTATTCTGTGAGATGGAGCTACTTCCTCAGTAGGGCAGCTCAAAAAATATGCTAATCCCTACCTCTCTTTTCGCCAGAGCTTCGTTTGTCAGTCAGCACGGTGCACCCCGTGCACGGTGTAGGTGAGGTTGGCTTTGGTTCAAAGATGTTGATGAACCACTTACACCCCAAGGTTGCCCTTGTAGATACGTGAACAGCTTATGTGACCTTTAGTATTGAACATGCGACGAAAATAACTATAGTAATTCTTAACACCCATGCAAACAGTCGTTAGGAACGGCCATTAATAAGTTCGTATGAAAATAGTTCAATTATTCACAACTTCATAAGTCATACCATGAGACCGGTCGCCCACCCGCGTCATTGCCAAGGTGTTCTGGACAATCATCGTGGACTCAGACAATCTCGTACATAGATACCGTATTTTGGATATTTCTTGAGTTTGACAAGCTCGGCGGCCGAATGGTTACCAATGGCCACTTTGACTCCGAAGTCGCGAGTTCTGTCCCCGCACACAAGACAAATATTTGTATGCATGATCATATCTGTTTGTCTTGGTTTGGGCGTTTTGTATGTTTTATATGTATGTATTTACAAAAAAAACATGTATTTAAGTATAATATCAGTTATCTAGTACCCATAGTACAAGCTTTGCTTAGTTTGGGACTAGATGGCGCTGTGTAGTTTGTCCAGGGATATTTATTAGTTTTTAATGTAGATATATTAATTTTATTCTAAATTAAATTTTAAGATATTTGAGTATTTTATTTCAAAGGGATAAAAAATAAATATATAAATAAATACTTTAAATTTACTTACAAATAAAAAATATCCCCAAGATCGTTGTCTTTCGGCAGTGTCCACAGAACACTGGCAGAATTACCTCGCTGGGTAACTATACTTATTCTCTGAGCAAGGTAATGGCCAGCCTTCTGGTTATAGGACGTGTCGACCAATTTTTGAGAAATATGTCTAAATAGTTTGTGGGCTGACGGGCCCCACGGCCCCATGGTCTCTACCCCAAACGGCTCAAATTACTATATTTGCGGCGTTTGAGGCATTCTGCAGAAGCCGCTGCGGTACCGGCCTTAGACCCTGTTGCAGTGAGGTGAGACGGGGCCAGGGTATCGACGCATTATTTATTATTTATTATTGTGCAAATTATATCTACCTATATAAACCTATACATAAACAGGCTACAGTCGACGTTGCTAAACTTGAGTGTTTCTCACAACTAGTGCTGTGCTATTGATTGCTATATAGTATATCGACGGTCCCTACGTATAAAGCGACATGTCAAAAATGGTAATTTTTTTTATTGCATAAATTGCTATAGATTGCCCGTAAAAAACATTTTCTTTTTTATTTTATTGATTGTATATAATCAAAAAGTAAGAAATTAACTTTTTTTTTTTATACTACGTCGGGTGGCAGACAAGCATACGGCCCGCCTGATGTGAAGCGGTTGCCGTAGCCATATTAACGCTCGCAACATAAAACATCGCTCGCGCGCCGCCACCCCCGCTGCCGACGCAGCATCTCCATCCTTTCTGGTGACCTCACTCACTCGCAGGAACACAACAACCCTCAAGGGAATTGTTATTCGGCTGCGATTTCTGTGAGGTGGAGGTACATTCCCCAGTCGGGTAGCTTACCATTACGCTCCCTACCTCTCTTTTCACCAGTGCTTCGTTTGTCAGTCAGTAGGGTGCACCGCGTGCAGGTGAAGTTGGCTTTGGTTCAAAGATGTTGATGAAACACTTACACCCCAAAATATATTTCATGTTGCAAGTGTTAATATGGCTATGGTAACCGCTTAACATTAGACGGGCCGTTTGCTTGTCTGCCACCCGACGTAGTATAAAAAAGACTTGCTAGGGACTTATATCGATTTTCTATTGAGATTCGATTCGTTAACTCAATCGAATGAAATCTCGATCTTACTCTGAATGAATTAAAAATAGATCTTTTGGCAGTAGATACTAGCAGTTGATACTATTTCAAATTACTAATACGTTATCAGAGTATAAGTAATAGCATTAACTACGTATGGCCACTCGCTGCCACTCTCGTGTCACCTCCCTCTGAAACGAATCTGGAGTCTGGAACAGTTTGTATAGCGTCGCACGCTATACAAACTGTTCCATACCCTTAACACTATATTTCACTTAAGTTTATGAGTAAGGGTCCATCCATAAATTACGTCACACGTTAAGGGGGAGGGAGGGGCCGACGAAGTGTGATATTGTGTGACAAGGGGGGTGGGAGACCTCTCCCATCCCCCATGTCACACAATATCAAGCTATATTGTCGCACAATATAAGCTGGAACAGAGTCGCTTATTCATTGGTATGAATAAGCATTCTATTCAGTTATTGAATCGCAATAAGAGATGGTGGTAAGGGTGCTAGTTGCTAGCGTTTTTAGATAGCAACCCTAATCCCTTGTCTACTATAATACTTGGTCTGTGATATCATCGATGTCGTTATGCCGGTGCTAAATTTATGACAGTGTTGTGTGTACTGTAATTAGGACAATTATTGTGACCGCTGCAAATTGATGATATATTACTTTTAATGACTTTAATAACGATGGAGTAGTCATGAGTATAGATGTGGCAAACATTTTTTATGGGGATTGGCAATATTGCCGGGCATATATCGACGGTCCCTACGTATAAAGCGACATGTCATTTCCGACATGTCTGCTTATACTATGATATAGTAATTAGAGAATATTATTATGGGGTGTAAGTGATTCATCAACATCTTTGAACCAAAGCCAACTTCACCTGCACGCGGTGCACCCTACTGACTGACAAACGAAGCACTGGTGAAAAGAGAGGTAGGGAGCGCAATTGTAAGCTACCCGACTGGGGAATGTACCTACACCTCACAGAATATCGCAGCCAAATAACAATTCCCTTGAGGGTTGTTGTTCCTGCGAGTGAGTGAGGTCACCAGAAAGGAAGGAGATGCTGCTGTAGCAGCGGGGGTGGCGGCGCGCGAGCTATATTTTATATTGCGAGCGTTAATATAGCTACGGTAACCGCTTCACATCAGGCGGACCGTATGCTTGTCTGCCACCCGACATAGTATAAAAACAAAAAAGATGTTTGTCAATAACTTTAACCGAAGAACAATTTTTGAAATCAATAGTTTTTAAAAAAGAATTGAAACCGACGTAAGTTGGCGTTATTGGTGGAATACCCCGGCAGACGCTGCTGACCGTCTTCCGGGAGAAAAGTTATAGCGTGACACAAGATTCCTTAGCAGCCTTGTACGACATCCAGCGCAGCGCAATGGAGTGGCACAATTCTATTCTGCCGGCTACCACAGGGCAAATTTAAGGGTTTCCCCTCGATTTTTCTGGGATCCCATCATCAGACCCTGACTTGGTGAATATGGGACGACCTCGCAATTACCCTTTCAAATAAAATAAAATAATTTGACCATACGTGCTTATACAATTTAAGGGTTTCCCTTGATTTCCCTGGATTCAAAGGGAGCCCCTGAATTTTGTTGTTGGGTAAAATTCTTTCATCGACCCCGGTAGAACCGACACCGTCGTTTAACGGGGTGTCTAGCTTAGCTATGGGTTTCTTGATGTGCTAGTACAGATCAAGGTTCATCCACCCCGGCATAGTTTTTAACTTTCTCGCAAACGCTCCATACAAAAGGCTACTGAGTTATGACGTCACACGTTTGTATTATGTATGCATCCAATCAGAAATTTGTACGACAGCTATGTTAAATATTACGTTTATGTAATTAATACCATAATAAAATTTATAGTATTTATATTGCTTCTCCATTGAAAAATAGTACTATTTAATAATTTCATACTTTTAAAATGGACTTTCCCGCCAAACTTTGATCGACATTAAAATAAGTGTGACGATATTAGAATGAAAGTTTGCAGATCTATATAGTTTTGTATATTTTACGATATTGTTAAATAATTTATTAAATTTTTGAACATCGTCAAATAGGCTATTGCCCCTCAGTATACAACGGCCCTTATAAAGTTGCTTCATTACGCAGACAGCGCGGCGCGCGCATCACATGACCTATTTCTAAGAAAAACTCACTGCGTACGTACCGACATAATTATTCTTTGTATTGTTATAGTAGAGAATCTTTTGTTCTTGACTTTTTAATTGAGGAAAACGGCCGGGACGTCGCGGGACGACCGGCAGACTTAAAATATCGGAACTGTGGTGTTTTCTATAAACACTAGCGACATGCCTCGGATTCGCATGTGTGAAATAATACAAAATTATATTTTAATACAAACAAACAAGCAATACGATTTTAAGAGCCAAAGTCAGCCTCAATCACATTAAGTCAATATTATAGCCAGGATTAACACTACCAAAAAAGCAATGAACAATGAAGTGCATTGCAGTCCCGGGGGTAAAACTACGGCTGCCTTGGAACTCACAACGAATTTAATCCCTGTCGAATAGCGGAACAAGCTCTGGCGAAAGAGAGGTAAGGCACAACGTATTTGTACGCTGCCTGATTGGTGAAGTGCCTCCACAGAATACCGCAGGCATAAGGACCCTGCGCACCAGGGATGCACACCTTTTGCGCATCGGTGCAAAAAAGCAATCAACGCGTGCTTCAATACAAAGTCAAAATAAAACAAAGTTAACCCACGCAAAATAGTCGCATAGACAAGTTGCTGAGCCCGTGTTATCGTTATCTATACGTTAGATAATATAATTTGGTTGTTTTCCGCTAGCGCGAAAAAAAAACGTGATAATAAGTCAATACAAATATTTTTTTATGTGAATGCGGCAGCTCAGCTTCGTCTAGCTTTTATAGAGGGAGATAAGGTACCTGCCCCCCTAGCCAAGTGGAATTCGTAGCGTAACGAACGTTAGATACTTAGATCACGTGACATTTGTCAATTCGAACATTTTAGTATGAGCTCCACTCCACAGTTCAAATTAGCGATCGCTACGCTTTTCTACTTCGCAAACTGCCATTTCGCTAGCCCCCCTGAGGTTTGACTCCCACCACTGTGTCTCCTGTGTAGCCAGGATTAACAGCGGCGACCAACTAAAAAGGCAACGAACAATGAAGTCCACTGCAGTCCCGGGGATAAAATGACGGCTGCCTTGGAACTCACAACGAATTTAATCGAGCCGAATCTTATTAAAACTCACTTGGGGGGAGAGCCCCCCCTATTGGCAAATATCACGTAATTTTTGGACATGTTGGTTCCAATAGTCACTCTTGAGACCGTGCACAAGTCTCCATGCACTGAATTAGAATAAAAAAAATATTAATTTTCGTCTAAGTAATTGGGTTGTTTCCAATGTTTAAAAATTGTACAAATAAATTAACAATATCGTAAAATACACAAAACTATAAAGATCTGCAAACTTTCATTCTAATATCTTCAGTCAGACTTTTTTTAGCGTCGATCAAAGTTTGGCGGGAAAGTCCATTTTAAAAGTATGAAATTATTAAAAAATAATATTTCCATTGGAGAAGCAATAAAAAATGCTATAACTTTTATTATGATACTAATCACATAAACGTAATATTTAACATAGCTGTCGTACAAATTTCTGATTTGATGCATACAAAATACAGATCTGTGACGTCATAATTCAGTAGTCTTTTGTATGGAGCGTTTTGGGGCAGTCTAAAAATTGTGATTTTCAAATTACCATATCTCGAGAGATTTTTGTGCTATCGAAGTACTTCTTTCACCTATGGTTATATTATGGAGACGTCCCTACATATCAAACAGAAAAAAATGTTAGTCAAATACCCAATTATTATCTAATTTTACCACTGTTATTTAAAATTACAGCAATATTAGCAAATACTAGTCTTTGCTAGTCTTAAATAAAAATAATTGAGCAATTTTTTTTTAATAAACCCCGACTCTCATACACCAAACGTACAAATTTTAAAAAATCTGTCGTGAGATTGGTGAGATACACCTTACATTTTAAGAGAGACAGGGAGCGTAATTGTAAGCTACCCGAGTGGGGAATAAAATAATAAACATTGTCAGACAAATTACACAGCGCCATCTAGCTCCAAAGTAAGCGAAGCTTGTGTTATGGGTACTAGACAACTGATAAACATACGTAAATATTTTTTTTTTGTAAATACATACTTATGATACATAGCAAACACCCAGACTAAGACAAACAGACATGTTCATGCACACAAATGTTTGTCCTATGTGGGAATCGAACCCACGAGCGTTGGTGTCGAAGCCGCGTCATTGACCGTTACCCCACCGAGCTCGTCAATGTACCTCCACCTCACAGAATACCGCAGCCAAATAACAATTCCCTTGAGGGTTGTTATGTTCCTGCGAGTGAGGTCACCAGAAAGGAAGGAGATGCTGCGGGGGTGGCGGCGCGCGAGCGATATTTTATGTTGCGAGCGTTAATATGGCTACGGTAGCCGCTTCACATCAGGCGGGCCGTATGCTTGTCTGCCACCCGACGTGGTATAAAAAATGAGGTCTGGCTGTTTCATGGACACGGCCGTGTGTTGTAAGTGAATTCACTCCCCCGCACGAGATGTTCCATAGTCCTTACTTACCGTAATAAATTCTTTGATCCTTCACCTATCCAGTGGTGTGATTGAATTTTGGATGGAGATGATACATACGTAGCTGCAACACCAAACTGTATCCCCCGATTTTGTTATCATTCGTTTATTTTGAATTGCCTCCCTATGGAAGCAATTTTAAAGACTTATTTCGCGTCAAAAGAGTATTTTTTATTTTATTTTTTTATACCACGTCGGGTGGCACACAAGCATACGGCCCAGCTGATGTGAAGCGGTTACCGTAGCCATATCAACGCTCGCAACTTAAAATATTGCTCGAGCGCTGCCACCCCCGCTGCCAACGCAGCATCTCCTTCCTTCCTTTCTGGTGACCTCAGTCACTCGCAGGAACACAACAACCCTCAAGGGAATTGTTATTTGGCTGCGGTATTCTGTGAGGTGGAGGTACATTCCCCAGTCGGGTAGCTTACAATTACGCTCCCTACCTCTCTTTTCGCCAAAACTTCGTTTGTCAGTCAGCAGGGTGCACCGCGTGCATGTGAAGTTGGCTTTGGTTATAAGATGTTTATGAACAACTTACACCCCGAGAAGATTTCAAACTCCGAAACATACACACTATTTATATAGATATGTCTTTTTTTAGACAATTTTTTCCGTCACCTGGCCTATTTACCGTCACGAAGGGTCCGGTATTCGACTATATTTAGCCGGTAACCCGGCATTTTCCGATGTTTCACCGGTCGCCGAGTTTTGGCACCACTACGCACTACGCAAATATGCGTATTTTACAAAATGCGTCGCTTATACAACACAACACGTGTATTGAACCGGTTATATAATAATTTTTAAGTGTAAGTCACTTATCGTCCTCAACCCTTCAAAACAAATAATCTACTATATAAAAATAAGTCGGGTTTTCCTTCCTGACGCTATAACTCCAGAACGCACGAACCGATTTCCACGGTTTTGCATTCGTTGGAAAGGTCTCGGGCTCCGTGAGGTTTATAGCAAAGAAAATTCTGGAAAAATTTGAAAAGAAAAGCGGGAAAATCTTTTTTCACATACAGCGCCATCTCTAAGGAAATGGATGGAAACGAAAAGATTGAGCCACAGCGAAGCGTGGTCGGGCCGCTAGCAATCTAATATATAAAATTCTCTGCTGTTATAAAAATAACAGCAGAGCAGAAGGCTAGGTTATTCAATCAGTGTATCCTACCAGTTTTAACAAATAGAGCTGAAACTAGGGTCCTGACCAAGGAAAGTATACACAAGATACAGGTCGCCCAGAGGAAACTAGAACGAAAGCTCGTGGGGGTTACACTGAGAGACCGTAAAACGAACACCTGGCTCAAGAAACACAGTAAAGTCGCAGATGCCATCGAGCGAGTGGCGAGTCTCAAGTGTCAGTGGGCAGGTCATATAGCCCGAAAGCAAAGTTCGTGGTGTAACACGATCTTGGAGTGGAGGCCCTGGGGGGAAAAACGGCCCAGAGGAAGACCACAGATGAGGTGGAAGGACGACGTCAAAAAGATAGCAGGACCAAATTGGATGCAGGTTGCACAAGATCGAAGGAAATGGAAAAATTTGAAGGAGGCATACACCAGACTGTTGGTAGAAAACGGCTAAAAATAACGACGAGCTCGGTGGCGTAGCGGTCAATGACGTGGCTCCGACACCAACGTTCGTGGGTTCGATTAGTCCACATAGGACAAACATTTGTGTGCATGAACATGTCTGTTTGTCTTAGTCTGGGTGTTTTTTATGTATCATAAGTATGTATTTACAAAAAAAAAATGTTTTTACGTATGTTTATCAGTTGTCTAGTACCCATAACACAAGCTTCGCTTACTTTGGGGCTAGATGGCGCTGTGTAATTTGTCTGACAATATATTTATATTTAAAGGGCCGAAACACATAACCGCGTCGCGGCGACGCGCCGCAACGCAACGCACCACCGAGCGTTGCGTTGCGGCGCCGCGAAACAAAACGTTATGCTGTCATACCATTTTGTTGTGATTTTTCAATGTTATTGAATGTATGTAAAAAAATAGCAAAAAATGTTACATTTCGTTAACGTTAAAGTTTGATTAAACGATTATTTTATGATACTTTTTGTTGCGGGTTCTAATAAGACCAGTGGTTTCAGGAACGTGTGTATATTCTATCGTCTATGTACTGACTAACTTACATAATAACAAACAGTCTATATATACTTATCACAAATATTACTATAACAAAGGGATATTCAAAGTCAAAGTCAAAGTCAATCTGGACATCTCAACGTGATGTTTGGGGTTTATAATTTTCATATGCTTGCTATATTTATTTTACTGCATCTGTTATTTCACTCACGTATTTCTATAAAGGAGGATACATACTTATTCTAAAGGTGTGAATACATTAATATGCTATATCCCATACTTTTTGTATTTCATAAAAACCTGCGTAGCGGCGGGCGGCACCGCCGATTTTGGCGGTGCGGTGCCGCAACGCGGTTATGTCTTTCGGCCCTAATCAGAAAATATCTAAGCGGTGTCTCAGAATGTTTTTCGTTTTTGAATTGATCAATTAATTCTGATCGATATTGCCATGTGATTCGGACTTTTTTGGCAACAGAAATGCAAAACCAGTACGGCTACAACCGCAACTTTTTCCATCAAGATGGAGCCACTTCTCATGTTACAAATGACTCATTAGCTGCTCTTCACGATTTATTCCATGGAAGAGTGATAAGTCTCCGAGGAGACATCAACTGGCCACCGAGGAGCCCTTATTTAACGCCTGCAGATTTTCAGCGAAATTTATTGAGCTTACAAAATCGTCCCGTCGTTCTGTCTGTCCGTCCATTGCCATGAAACTCAAAATTTCGAAATTCTGTACTGACTCGTACTTGGCCGGTTTTTTTATACTTAACATCTAAAAACGAAAAAGATTCTGAGACACACTTTATCACAGTCCAATTCTGTAATGGGGTGTAAGTGGTTTATCAACATCTTTGAACCAAACCCAACTTCACCTGCACGTGGTGCACCCTGCTGACTGGCAAACGAAGCTCTGGCGAAAAGAGAGGAAGGGAGCGTAATTGTAAGCTATCCGACTGGGGAATGTACCTCCACCTCACAGAATACCGCAGCCAAATAACCCTTTCCCTTGAGGGTTGTTGTCTTCCTGCGAGTGAGTGAGGTCACCAAAAAGGAAGGAGATGCTGCATTAGCAGCGGGGGTGGCGGCGCGCGAGCGATATTTTATGTTGCCAGCGTTAATATGGCTACGGTAACCGCTTAAAATCAGGCGGGCCGTATGCTTGTCTTCCACCAGACGTAGTATAAAAAAAAACGAAAAACTTTCTGAAAAACGAAAAACTTTCTGAAAGACACCTTTATCACAGTCCAATTCACAGTGTCCGCACTATAGTTGTACGTGCCAAAAAACAACAGCAAGAACGTGTCTGACGACCCACACCTGTAACGTGTTCCATTCATGCTTTGATCTCTTGTACCACTTGTCCCATTTGCGATCAACCCGTGAATAAAAGTTACGTCATGCACCACGTGGGGTCTCTTGGACCCCATTCATTGTCTGGGTAGGGAAAATGCGTTTTTGTAGAAACACAAATACCATCTGTTTACCTTGATAGTGCCTTAGCGGTGAAACCGGTCGGTAAAATTAAATATAATAACGTGGAACAGTACAAGTGTTTTATTATAATAACTAGCTGTCCCGGCGAACTTCGTACCGCCTAACAATCAATGAATGTCGTGGTACATATTAGCTGAACTAAATTTATGATTTTATGGAATTAAAACAATGAATAGTAGAAAATAATAGAGAAGCTCGATGGCGTCATTGCGCGTGTCAGTCTAATTGAACACGCAAGTTAAGCAACGTCGACCGTAGCCTGTACACGGATGGGTTTATATTACCTCGAGCTCCTCCGTGATTCGAAAGACACGTTAAGCTGTCGGTCCCGGTTGTTATCATTAGCTCATCTTGAGCTCCTCCGTGCTTCGGAAGGCACGTTAAGCCGTCGGTCCCGGTTGTTATCATTAGCTCATCTTGAGCTCCTTCGTGCTTCGGAAGGCACGTTAAGCCATCGGTCCCGGTTGTTATCATTAGCTCATCTTGAGCTCCTCCGTGCTTCGGAAGGCACGTTAAGCCGTCGGTCCCGGTTGTTATCATTAGCTCATCTTGAGCTCCTCCGTGCTTCGGAAGGCACGTTAAGCCGTCGGTCCCGGTTGTTATGATTAGCTCATCTTGAGCTCCTCCGTGCTTCGGAAGGCACGTTAAGCTGTCGGTCCCGGTTGTTATCATTTAATGACAGTCGTTAAGTTAAGTCAGTGGCCTTTAGGCGGTTCGAAAACACTGGCCTCCGCCAACCCGCAGTTGAGCAGCGTGTTGGAGTACGCTCTAAACCCCTTCGGTTGAGGGAAGACCCGTATCCATAAAAACTGAAGATTTCATAAAAATAAAGATTTCCTTATTGTTAATTTAAAAAAAAAAAACGTTTTGTTTTATTTTTTTTAGTTTTGAAATAGGTTTTATCATTTTGGTGACTTGTAATTGTCATTTCTTTTGATGTTTACTCTGATTTGATTCTTGCGCTCGAACCCCATGGGAAAAGCGTTTTCACCCCTATCGATTTGACATTTTTAAATTTTCATAACAAATCACAGACAACTTTCGCGACATAA
Source organism: Hypsopygia costalis (assembly GCA_937001555.2). Classification (NCBI taxonomy): domain Eukaryota; kingdom Metazoa; phylum Arthropoda; class Insecta; order Lepidoptera; family Pyralidae; genus Hypsopygia; species Hypsopygia costalis. Next base: position 8,425,437 of record OW443355.2, read on the forward strand.
AAGTGACACCAATCAATTTGATGTTTTGATATTTGATAACCAATAAATATCGTAATCCCTTTTACAACTGACACTTTCATTTGTATGGGAAAATGTTTTTTCTTTTATTTTATTTTTTCGAGAATTTTCCAATGTTTTTAAGAGTTATTCTGCTATTCGGGACGGAAACAAATCCAACAAATCAAAAACCATGGCAATCGGTCCAGCCGTTCTCGAGTTATAAGTGTTGTAACAAACACGACTTTCTTTTATATTATATAGACATTATGATAATAATGTTCCGCCAAATGCCAACAATCAACAGTATCACTATTGGGGGTGTAAGTGGTTCCTCAACATCTATGAACCAAAGCCAACTTCACCTGCACGCGGTGCACCCTGCTGACTGACAAACGAAGCTCTGGTGAAAAGAGAGGTAGGGAGCGTAATTGTAAGCTACCCGACTGGGGAATGTACCTCCACCTCACAGAATACCGCAGCCAAATAACAATTCCCTTGAGGGTTGTTGTGTTCCTGCGAGTGAGTGAGGTCACCAGAAAAGAAGGAGATGCTGCGTTGGCAGCGGGGCTGGCGGCGCGAGAGCGATTTTTTATGTTGCGAGCGTTAATATGGCTACGGTAACCGCTTCACATCAGGCGGGCTGTATGCTTGTCTGCCACTCGACGTAGTATAAAAAAAAAAAAAAAAACAATTTTAAAATGAAGCGGAAGATCGCATTTGATGGAAAGCATTATGGAAAGCCAAGCCGGCCTTCTAGTCTGCCAAGCCGGCAGACTAGAATAGAATCACTCCATTTCTTCACGTGGATGTCGTACAAGGCGACTAAGGGAAATACATTATCAAATATCGATCAGGCCTCCCCAACCCGTCTGGCCAGCGTGGGGAGTGTAGGCCAAATCCCCCTTCCGTCTACGACGGAATAGAGAGGATCGTGCTCGTGTAGTGGAGACTAAAATGGACCTGATGATGATGATATCTAGCAGTGGGTAGACACAGGCTTATGATAATGATGATGTAGGAGCAGTATGACCATTTTTTTTACTTAAAATTAAAAAAAAGAAGTTTGAAATTAAATCCATATTTAAATACATTTTGACAAACAATTGTAATTTTTCACTAACTCAAAAGTAGACTTTTTTGTCAAAATGTATTTAAATATAGCTTACATTTCAAAAGTTTTTTTTTTATTTTAATTAAAAAAATGTCGGTTTACGGATGTCAATTTTACGTGATAACGTCATAAGAAAACATCGGTCGATGGAGTGGCTTATGCTTAATCCGCTTGGCAGATCGTGCCACTTGCTCGCTTGCACGCTCGGCTCTGGCGGAACGTGACAATGAGTCATGCTTTTTCGTGCGTACAGCCGGCGTTCATCGATTTATAAGACATTATCACTTTTTTTTTATACTACGTCGGGTGGCAGGCAAGCATACGGCCCGCCTGATGAGAAGCGGTTACCGTAGCCATATTAACGCTCGCAACATAAAATATCGCTCGCGCGCCGCCACCCCAGCTGCCAATGCAGCATCACCTTGCTTTCTGGTGACCTCACTCACTCGCAGGAACACAACAACCAAAACAACAACAACAACGTCAAAAAAAAACACCGCTCACTTACTTGCTCACTCATCTAGGTACTAATAAAACGCCCTAAAAATATTACGGACCAATTCTCTCATACCCGACTATAGTTGTTGATGCCAAAATAATAGCACCGATCGTGTGAGATAACCCATCTGAGTTCACATCCCTTTGATGATGATCACTCACTTTTAAATTACACGACAATTAACTCACTCACCGATGAGTAAATGGACAGGCCCACCACACATTCCCACCAGTGTCATCAGCAGTGACGTAGCTAAGCGTGGCAAAAGTCGCCCCTTACCTACGCTACACCTCGCGTGAGGTCCACGCATTCCCACCACTGTGTCTCCTGTGTAGCCAGGATTAACAGCGGTGACCGCCAAAAAAGGCAATGAACTGTGAAGTCCATTGCAATCCCAGGGGTAAAACTACGGCTGCCTTGGAACTCACAAGGAATTTAATCAGAAGAAACTAGTAGGAGTAAGAAGCTTTTGGAATTTGACTTCCCCTCTTAGCAATGTGATAGTCTATATGGCAAATAAGGCATTAAAAGAGATGGCTAGTCAAGTGAAGCTCAATAGGCTAGACGACAATGATAAAAAATTATAAAAAGTACTTAACAGTGTCATAAAATATACAAAACTAGAACGATCTGTGATCTTGAAATTTTGATAACTTATGTCCTACTTGTTCTATGATCGATCAAAGTGTAGTAGGAAAGTCCAATTTAAAAGAATGAAATTATAAAAAAAAAATATTAATTTTGGAAAAACAATCAAAAATACTATAACTTTTGTTATGGCACTAGCTACATAAACGCAGTATTTCTCATAGCTGTCGTACAAATTTCTGTTTTAACGTATACAAAATACATAAGTGTGACGTCATAATTATGTAGCCTTTTGTATGGAGCGTTTTCGGGAAAGTCCAAAATAGTGATTTTCAAGTTATCATATCTCGAGAAGTTTTTATGCTATCGAAGTAATTGTTTCACTTATAGTTATATTATTGTGACGTCCTTACATAACAAACCGAAAGAAAAAATTGTCGTCTAGCCTATTGCTGTGCATTACGGATTTTAAGTATCTAACACTATTGGAGACCAAAAAATAGATACGAGATACGAGGAGATACGAGGAGATACTTCGTGTGGACATTGGAATTTGACTTCCCCTCTTCAGAATGTGAGCGACGGCAATATGGCATTAAAAGTCTAAACGGATGGTCAAGTGAAGTTCAACCACCGCACCGGCGATCTTTACCAGAGTTCTACCGCCTAAATTGAAGACGATACCACAGCATAGTAATACAACCAGTACTTTAACTTCATACTAGCGCCCAAATCGGCGCACGCACACAGCCAAACGTCTTTTACACGACCGCTCATGCTGCGGCTACACTACCGTAATATGCCAATAATTATTGCCATAATTTCAACAACGCCTAGGTGTAACCACGATTTATGGCCATAATTTTACAATGCCAATCAATATGGCAAATGGCGGTAGACAATAGCTCCGGCGGCGGTCTTTTTTCGCACATCAAAGAGATTTACCGCAGTAATTAATGCGTTTGTGGCCACACTACCGTTTGTCCAGTGTGCAACATGAGCTCAACGGCGACGCACGTATCGACCGACATGGAGTGGTCAAATGAAAAAAGCTTGAGTTTTGGAATTATTCCAATGCGAACCGTATCTTTTTATGGGATTTTTTCAGTCGGTTATACCCCGATAAAAACCGCGGTGTACAATGATGATTTGAAGAAGAAAAAAGACCGAAACCATCTAAATAAATATAACAGCTGCAGCTTCAACCTCCATCTTGAAAAAATATATTTTTACCGCCTAATTTATTGACATATCTAGGTAAACTCTAGTGTAACCACACCACTTCACGCAGTAATTTAATGCCACAATTATTGCGGTAACAGCCCGGTAGACGGTAAGGTAGTGTAGCCGCAGCATCAGGAAGTATTGGTGCGCGGCGCACCAACTGTGCCTGAGCGGTCGTGTAAATGACGCTTGGCTGTGTGCGTGCGCCGATTTGGGCGCTAGTAGGAAGTTGAACTACTGGTTGTATTACTATGCTGTGACGATACCCAGCGACGTAGCGAGGGCTTAGGGTTGCAAGGCGTCCGAAATGGCCAAAATGAACGGTGTCCGGCTTTGGTTAGGCATTTTACTTTACGCAAACGAGCGAGAGCGCCGAGCGTGGCCGAGCGTAGAGCGAGTTGAGCGTTGATTTTATATACAACATACATACTAGTGTTGTAACGGAACTTCGCCTCCGCCTCCGTTACTGCGGAAGTTCCGCAAGAAATCGTACCTCCGCCTCCGTACAATTTTTTGCGGAGTTGTAACGGAGGTTTATTTACGTAATCATAAAAGAAATAACGCGCGACAAAAACTAATTGAACGCATCAATTCCAGATTTTTTGTTAATGTTGATACTAGAAACTAATTTTTATTTATATGTTTACTTAATGTACTTATGAATGTACGTATTAGAAACAAGGATTTTATATTTTTAATAGTTTTAATTAACCATTACTATTTTTTTCTACATCCACTTTCACCTCCGCCTCCGTTAACCTCATCCTTTCCTCTCCGCATCCGCGGAGGTGAAACTCGTCGCCTCCGCATCCGCCTCCGCCTCCGCTAAGAAGGCCTCCGTTACAACCCTCAATAAGCGTTACAATCCTCAATAATGTAGGGTGTCCGACTTTTTTTCTCAAATGTCCGGCCAAATTTGCTGGTCTGTGCGGCTATTAGGTTTGGCGACCTGGCAACCCTTCGTGAGATAATTTAAACGTGGGCAAAGTAGCATCAGCGAGACCCTTTTCAACAGACTTCAAAAAAGGAAAAGATTCTCAATTCGACTGTGTTTTTTCTACATGAAAATCAGATAATAACTAAGGATACGAAAAATAAATAAACAAAATAAATATTCCTAGACAAATTACTCTTTGCCATCTATTTTTTTAATTTTTTTATACTACGTTAGACAAGCATACGCCCGTAGGGATGCAAACGATACATCGATGTTTCAAAACATCGAGGTATCGTTCATAAACATCGATGTAAAACATCGATGTTGAACTACAAGAAAACATCGATACATCGTTCACTAACATCGATGTTTTATGAACGATGTTTGATTCTATAATTACCCAAGAAAGAAACCGGTTGCTCGGCAGTAGATTGTCGAAATTATTATTTTTGAATTCTATATTGAGAAAAAATAGTAAATAAGTTTTGTTTAATTCATAATAAATTTGATTATCTTTGTCTTTCTAATATTTGTTTAATTTGTCGTTCTACTACTTTTTATATCCTCATACGTTATTGGATGTATCGTTTAAAGTAACTAATTATTTGACATTGTCAGTAATCATGATTACCAAAATGAATCTAAGTAGGTTTTCAATATTTTTTATAAGAAAAAGCCTTTTCTCTGTATTTCAAGGCTGTATTTGCTGACCCTGCTAGTAATTAAAGAAAACATCGAAAAAACATCGATGTATCGTCCTAAAACATCGATGTTTGATGTTGCACTTTAAAAGTCAAAGTCAAAGTCAAAGTCAAAATTCTTTATTCTGTGGGCCCTCGCGGGCACTTAGACACGTCTTTTACAATTAGGTATATTTTTTATCTACCAGCATTTCGGAATGACCATTGACGAGAAGAAATGCCGAAAGAAACTCTGTCAATATAGGTCTTTTTTTTTAAATAGCCATACAATATTATCATAATACAATAAAAAGAATGTCAGTGTACAATATCGATGTTTCAGTATCGATGTTTTTTATGAACGATGTTGCATCCCTATACGCCCGCCCGCCCGCATAGGCCCGCCTGATGTCAAGCGGTTACCGTAGCCAAGTAGCCATATTAACGCTCGCAACATTAAATATCGCTCGCGCGCCGCCACCCCCTCGGTGGCCTCACTCACTCGCAGGAACACATCAACCCTCAAGGGAATTGGTATTTGGCTGCGGTATTCTGTGAGGTGGAGGTACATTCCCCAGTCGGGTAGCTTACAATTACGCTCCCTACCTCTCTTTTCGCCAGAGCTTCGTTTGTCAATCAGCAGGGTGCACCGCATGCAGGTGAAGTTGGCTTTGGTTCAAAGATGTGGATGAACCACTTACATCCCAAAATCTAGTCCCAAACTAAGCAAAGCTTGTACTATGGGTACTAGATAACTGATATTATATATAAATATTACTTTTTGTTACTTTTTGATATGATAACGTCTTAAAAATCAATAAACGGCGGCTGCACGCACGTTAAATGTAGCATGACTCATTGTCACGTTCCGCCTGAGCCGAGCGTACAAGCGAGAGCGTGGAACAAGCGGTAGAGAGGCACGATCGGCCAAGCGTTCGCCTTGTGACGCATCTATCTCTCTTCCACTCCATCGGCTGATGTTTTCTTATGACATTATCACGTAATATCGTCCGTATTACCGACTTTACAGACAAGCAATTTTTAAATTAGTTCACTAAGAAATATCCAAAACCTAATATAATACAAACATTAATTTTTAATATAATTCTGTTACTAACAATTTATGGAGAGAGACATATCTGAAAATAAATGATTATTATTATTAAACTAGCCGCCCGCCCCGGCTTTGCACGGGTAGAAATTAGTATTTTATTTCGCAATTTTTAAATCTATTCTCTCCATAAGAACCTTACTTATAGATAGATTAACGACAATATTAAAACCAAAGTTAGCTGAATTAGTTGAGATGTTCTCGAGTTTTGCGCTTAATAGCAACATTAATTTTTATTTATATAGATCAGAGGTTCCCAACCGGTACATCATGTACATGCAATCTTGCTTTATTATTACTATTACTTAGTTTGTTGATTAAAAATCCTACTGTTTTATTTAAATAAGAAGAAATAATTATAAATGTTTACTGAACATAATAAGAAATTATGAATGAATAAAATAATAATCTAGGTTTTTATTTAGTGTATTTCTCATTATTTAATATGTATGTAGATACCCCCATCTACATACATATTAATTAATGAGAAATACATGTATACAACAAGTAGTCGCATAGTCGGCGCTCTTTGCCGAATAGTCGCCTACTGGTCGCCGACTATGATAATGACCGGATAGTCGGCTTTACCGACTAGTATCCGAGTAGTCGGCACATGTCTACCTTAAATATTTCTTATAAACAGTTTTATTGTATGTATAGATGTTAGATATACAATGCCTTCAGCAAATCTTAATTGAATGCAAATTTTCCTTATACCAAGTAGCCTATATTTACAACAAGTTTTCCTCAATAATCTCCACCCGGACATCATTATTCATAATCATCATCATCATCAGTACTTACTATAGAATAGAATAGTCCTTTATCTATATCAGTTATAGGCTCCATAAAATCTCTAACTCGTTCCCAGGTCAATGTATACGCTTCTACAATAAACTTCCAAACGACGCGTTTAAATCATCCATGGGAAATTTAAGAAATATATCAAAACTAGACTATGTCAAAAGGCTTACTATTGTATCTCGGATTACATGAATGATAAAAGTATTTGGAAATGAATTGCTCTTGTTATGTTATGTTAATGATTGTATTTGTATTTAATGTAACGATATTGGCAATTAAAAGAGTCGGCCTTGAGTTTCTTGCCAGTTCTTCTCAAGAAGCCCCGTCGCCGGAACTGGCACTTAAATTCACTTTCACATTCAAGATAGTGTGATGAAAGTGAATCTAAACTCTGCGGATTTAGAGTAGTAATGTAAATATAAGAATATGTATAATAATTTATACATATTCTTATATTTATTTTGTATGACGTTTCTAAGTGCTTTATAAAGTCCAAGGAATAAAGATATTTTGAATTTTGAAATTTTTGAATTTCAGTGGTTCCCAACCTTTTTTTGTTCGCGGACCACTACGAGGTTTTTGGTGCGTGTAGGGTCCCGAACTGTCATACAAATCTATTATTCTATAACTCGAGATTTGTGTATTTTGTATAATAGTGCTGAATCTCTTTCATTAGAAGTTTGTATCGCGGACCATAATTTACCTCTCACGGACCTCGGCCTTGAGTTTCTTTGCCAGTTCTTCTTAAGAAGCCCCGTCGCCATAACTGGCACTTAAATTCACTTTCACATTCAAGATAGTGTGATGAAAGTGAATCTAAGAGCTTTCGCACATTAGGCCACAAGTAGCCGCTACTAAACGCAGTTACAAGTGGTTAGGTCAAACCACTAAACGCAACCACTAGTCGTAGCTACTAGTCGCTGTACGCGGTCCACAGTCGGAGCCACTAGTGGATAGAAAGTATCAACATTTTTCCTCAGAATTCGACTGGAGATAGACGAGTAAAATGAAAATACTCTTAGTAGTTTAATCGATTATTATTTAAAGACGGACAAAAAGTCGCTGAATCCAAAACCAATTACGACGATCAATTTGCCGGCGACTGTGGTCGAGTGGCTCGAGTGTACGTAGGCGGCGCGCGACCAAACGCGGCCACAAGTAGCGAGCACTGCCCACTCTCGCAGCTTGTAGCTTCGACCCGGCCACTCGAACGCTCAGTGTGCGTCGATACCATACAAAAAGTATGAAAAATATCGTCCACAACTTGTGGCGGCCACTAGTGGCTTAGCTGTGGTCGCCAATGGTGGCCTAATGTGCGGCAGCTCTAAGCTCTGCGGATTTAGAGTAGTAATGATTTAGATACATGTTCTTATATTTAATTTATATGACGTTTCTAAATGCTTTATAAAGTCCAAGGAATAAAGATATTTTGATTTGATTTGATTTGATTTGGAGCACTGGTGGTCCACGCACCACCGGTTGGGAACCTCTGCTCTAGCGAGAGAAGTAAGGTGCATTATATTTGTAAGCTGTAATGCTGCAGTGTGGGGTCAAATGATAAACATAAGGATTAAATTTGATGAGCTCGGTGTTCGAATGGTTAGCAATGGCCACTTTGACTCCAAGCTCGCGGGTTCGATCCCCGCACAAGACAAACATTTGTGAGCATGAACATGTCTGTTTGTCTTGGTCTGGGTGTTTTATATGTATTACTAGCGACCCGCCCCGGCTTCGCACGGGTGCAATGCTGATACTAAATGTACTACAGAAGGTCTTTGCGCTTTGTCCTATCCAGTCCTTCCCCAGTTATAGGCACACGCCACAGCCGTTATGTCCCTGCATTTTAAATGTGTAATATCTTCTAAACTATTCATTTAAATTACATGCTGTGAAGGGCCATATTGATCTATATTAAATGCGCAATGTATTTAAGGTACTTAATTGGATAAGGATTAATTCTGTATTGCTTAAAATCGCTTCGTAAATAAGGCATTATTTCTTGTAAAAAGCAAAGGATAAAATAACGGTTATTGTGTGTTACCACTAAGAGATAGACATATACCATCGCGAACTTTTTTGTAGACCATTTTAAGGTGAACAATACTGTACTACATTATTTTGATCTATCTCGTTGGGTTCAGCCAGCGTTTGCAATGAAAGAGCAAAAAAATGTGTTTATTTACGACATCACATTAGAAACCTCTAAATTATCAGTGTTTTTCTACTATGTTATGCATATATTATACATATAAACTTTCCAGTTGAATCACTCTATCTATTAAAAAAAACCGCATCATAATCCGTTGCGTAGTTTCAAAAATTTAAGCATACATGGGGACATAGGGACAGAGAAAGCGACTTTGTTTTATACTATGTAGTGATAAGTATGTATTTAAGTACATTTATCAATCGTCTAGTACACGTAGTACAAGCTTTGCGTTTAATTTGAGGCTAGATTTATTTACAAAAAAAAATGTATTCAAGTATTATATTAGTTACTAGATAACTAATATAATACTTGAATACATTTTTTTTTTGTAAGACAATCGTCTAGTACCCATAGTACAAGCTTTGCGTTTAATTTGGGACAGATGGCGCTATGTAAATAGTCTAGAAATATTCATTTATTTATATATGTATACATCAGTTGAAAGAGAACTGGATCTGGGTCATTCTAAGTTAAGAAGTACTTTCGACGGCAACGACAAAAAAATACCTGTTTTTTAAATAAACTTCATAAATAACCTATTTATCACTTAAAAGTAAATGTTTCCGACGTGGTCACTAAAATTTATTGCAGAAATGTACGTAATTAATTCACAATAAGCTCTAATATAAGAAAAATATCTCTCCCCTGGTCTGTCCCCCAACCGACTTTATTTGTAAATCAGTAATTATGAATGAATTAAAATTCAATAATTACTTTAACATCGTTAATTTTATAAAGACAGTCAACTTAGTAATAGTATCTTACAAGTAAAAGTGCTTATATTCCAATTTTTCAAAAAAAATATTAACACCGAAATTTGTCCACCGTGTTTCGTGTCTCGTCCCCTGGTCTTTTGTTTTCGTTCAAAAATCAGTTTTGCTTTCCTGTTTTGTAGAAGTTGTGACCTTGAATTCATAGTGTGTAACGTTAAGTTAACAGCAAGTGGCGCATAAGCAACTGCGCAGCCATATTGTCGGCCATTACGATCACGCCACTCGATGGGCGCAGAAGTGTTTAGTGAATGCAGTCTTTCCTCTGGTAAGTTTTACTTTGCAATTATTTATTAAAATACTATCATATACTTAAATATTTACTATGAATAGTGTATACATTGTTACGTTTGTTTGTGGATTACGTGCGAGAAATACTTTTACGGCTATTTTAGATTTCTATCGAAAATGTATCTCCCCTGGCGTATTTCCCCTGGCTCTTTTGATGGCAGGGGAGATACTTAATGTCCAGGGGAGATACGTTTTTATGCGTTTCCATGAATACTTCTAGTTTTCTCTAAACCTTTACTTGGCGTTATGTCTATTTTAGCTTTACAATATAATATTACGTTTTTTACAGAAAAATGGCACCTCGAAAAAAAAAAAGAACGCGTGAAGAACGGCTTGAAAATAAGAGGATAGCAGAACGATTACGATGTCAAAGGATTAAAAATTAAGCAAAGGGAATAATATGAAAAGAAGAAAGATAAAGGAACTGTTAAGACTGTGAAGCAAATGACACCCAGAGAGCAGCGGAAGGCTAGAAAAATATGGAGAAAAAGCAAAAATTCGTAGAAGTCGTTTAGCACTCCTAGATAATAGGTCTTTACCTATGAAATTACCGTTCTGCAGTACTGGCCATTTCAAATCAAAATAATTTTTGTTTAGCTAAGAATTCTAATTTCAAATTAATTTTAATTTAAAATCATGGCATTCTTGGACTTTGGTCGACAATGACGAATTAAAGGCGATTGTGGAAGCTGATGATACACATCTACGGCTGAATTAGCAGCAGCTTTCGACGTTAGCGTCAAAACATTATTGGTCCATTTGCGTCAAATTGGCAAGGTAAAAAAGCTTGACAAATGGGTGCCCCACGAACTCAATGATCGCCAGCGCGAAGTACGCGTCGAGACGTGCCTTGCTCTGCTCAACAGACACACAAATGAAGGAATTTAAAACCGCATTGTTACCTGCGATGAAAAATGGATTCTGTTTGATAACCGCAAGCGGTTGGGAGTCAGCAAGTTGGTTGGATCCTGGTTCAGCACCTAAACAATGCCCTAAACGAAAACTTACCCCTAGGAAAGTGATGGTCACTGTTTGGTGGTCTAGCGCCGGTGTGATTCATCACAACTTCTTACCAAACGGGGTGAGCATTACTGCAGATGTGTACTGCGAAGAACTGAACACAATGATGGAGAAGCTGGCACGTCTCCAACCAGCATTGGCCAATCGCTCGTCTCCGCTGCTCCTGCACGACAACGCGCGACCTCATACTGCACAGCAGACGGTCTCCAAGTTGCCATAACTGGGGTTGGAAGCTCTCCGTCATCCGCCCTACGCGCCAGACCTTGCGCCTACAGACTACTACTTTTTCCAGAATTTGGATAACTTCTTGGCGGGAAAAAAATTCAATACCCGAGAGGCAGTACAAAATGCCTTTGAAGAATTTGTTGCCTCCCGTCCAGCTGATTTCTTGAAGAAGGGCATCAATAAACTGCCACTGCGTTGGCAAAGATGCATTGATTGCATGGGTGATTACTTCGATTAATACAAATAAAAAATACATTAAAAAAATTGTTTAAATTTTTCATACAAAACGGCAATTTCATAGGTAAACGACCTAATATAAGTAATGCTTTTGTAACATCACCATGTTCGGATAATGAAGGCCCACCGCCTCCTCAAAATATAAACATCCGAGCGCAGGCAGCACAGCAAAAGTCAACTCGAGCAAGAAACCTGAAGATAAAAAAACAAGCGGATGAAATAGCTCAACTTAAGTCTGCAATCCAACGCTACAAAAAACAAATACAACGGATAAAAAAACCACCAATTATCACACCCAACACTAAAGTAAATTCACTTGTAAGTGCAGCCGACAAAGAAACTATAAAGAAGAAACTGCTTTTCAGTGAAGTTGTTACTCAACAACTTAATGAAATTTTTTCAAATCTCACCACCAACCAAGAAAGAAGAGTCTTCAGGAGAGTGTTAAGCGGGAAAATAGTAAAAAAATATGATGTTTTATCGAAAGAAATGAAAATAAAACCTTTGAGTAACATAAGTAAGAAATCAAGACTGAAAAATAACCTTGTTTTTTTTGTTTATCTCTTCCCTGTTCATAAAGTATCCTCCCCTGTACATGTTGTCTCTCCCCTGTACTGTGCATTTCCCCTGGTCACTTATAAAACGAGATAAAACCAACAAATTGACTGGCCACTTTGTAAACGTTTTCAACTTAGCAGTTTCCATAAAAAAAAAATGTAACATAAGTAAAAATATATAAAAAAAGCCGTGCCGCCATTTCATACAACGAATTACCTCTTAACTTAGAATGACCCATCTGTTATCAAGCGGTTGTGGATTCAAATCCCTAGCGAGAGATGTGAATTTTCAATTAATAGAGAATTAAAAGAAGCGAGGTAATGCTGCCAGTAGAGATGGGCTGTACGATAAATGCCCAAAAAGTACTTATAAACTCCCTATTTATGCCCAAAACTAAGCATTTATTGGGCATTTACGGGTACTTACTGGGCATTTATTGTAAATGCCTGACATTTTGCCCATCTCCAGCTGTCAGTCATCTATGGACACTGCTGACAGGCAACAATCGAGATATTTTTTATTTATAAGTAAATTTCTGTTTTTTTTTATATTAATATATAAATCATTATCATAATAAATTCAACTGAAGGATCTCGACTGTTGAAACTAGACCTATCCTTAGGACATCCCAGGGGCGGACTAAGGCCTAGGCCAGGGCTGTCCAAAGCACGGCCCGCGGGCCGCATGCGGCCCTCAGCTTATGTTTGTGCGGCCCGTGACGTGTTTTCCATTTACCTGTTTTTATACAGATTTTTTACCGGTACAGTTTTTGTACAACGAATCTGACTGAAAATTATATATTTTTAGAAAAGTTATAGTTTTATAACTAACTAGTCAGGGGCCATCCATAAATTACGTCACACGTTAAGGGGGAGGGAGGGGGTAGACGAAGTGTGATATTGTGTGACAAGGGGTGGGAGGGGTCCAAAATTTCGTGACGTGACATTTCAAAATCTATTATTTAATCTAAGTCTATAAATTACGTCACACGTTAAGTGGGAGGGAGGGGGTAGACGAAGTGTGATATTGTGTGACAACGAAATTTAGGACCCCTCCCACCCCGGGAGGGGTCCTAAATTTCGTGACGTGACATTTCAAAATCTATTATAATCTAAGTGTTAAAACACGAACTTCGAACTATTAACGAAAAACTCAACTAGATGTAAAATTGCAAAAAATGTGACGTCACACTAGGGAGTTTCGTAAATGTGACCAGCTGTGACAAGGAAGGGGGAGGGGTCAAAAAATCATGAAATTCGTGTGACGTAATTTATGGATGGCCCCTTATAGCTAAGCTTAAACTTTCAAAGTAGGTAGTGACATTGTCTAGGTAATTTGTTTCTGCGGCCCGCTAATCTATTTTGTAATTTGTAATGGCCCAGTATTGTATATTGTTTGGACAGCCCTGGCCTAGGCAATCTAGGCACATGCCTAGGGCCGTAATTTTTGGGGCCTGAAAGTCAGGTTTTTAGTTTTTATTTTGGAAGTACAAACTTCTTTAGTAGGTTCTGAACTATGTTACCTAGGGACCGCTTTACCCTTAGAGACATTCTCAATCTTTCTAAACATACCCTTAGTCGTCTATTAACTGTATAATAGAATCTCGCTAATCCAGCACTTCATTCGATCAAAGACACGTCCGGCGCCCTCCACCTCTCCCGCCCCTCTTCGTTTACTTAAATAAATAAATATTTCTGGACAATTTACACAGCGCCATCTAGTCCCAAATTAAGCGCAAAGCTTGTATTATGGGTACTAGACAACTGATAAATGTACTTAAATACATTTTTTTTGTTGTAAATACATAGTAATAAATAATACATAGAAACCACCCAGACCAAGACAAACAGACATGTTCATGCACACAAATGTTTGTCTTGTGCGGGAATTGAACCAGCAACCTCGGAGTCAAAGTGGCCATTGCTAACCATTCGACCACCAAGCTCGTCAAATAACAGTAAATATTATTTATTATAAAACTATGTATGTATGTAATTGTAAGTTAATTTTGGGACGTTACTGTTATATAAACTTGTACGACAGGAACCGAAATACATCATATTTTCTATTTAAAATGCTTTATTTTATTTATGATGACTATTCTGTTGTATTGTATTATGTATAATGATAATATTGTATGGCTATTTAAAAAAGACCTATATTGACAGAGTTTCTTTCGGCATTTCTTCTCGTCAATGGTCATTCCGAAATGCTGGTAGATAAAAAAAAATATACCTAATTGTAAAAGACGTGTCTAAGTGCCCGCGAGTTTTGACTTTGATTCCTATACAATCCAGTAATCCCAACATTCCAATAATCCGTCACCGTCTGGATTTTAATAGTACAACCCCTTACCACCAACTCTTATTGCGATTCAATAACTGAATAGAATGCTTATTCATACCAATGAATAAGCGACTCTATTACAAATATAACTATATGGTGGTAAGGGGCTAGATTAATGAGATTCCACTGCAGAAGTTTACGGTTAACAAGTAATACTGGTAAGTAGATGGGCGTTTCTCTGCTATTTGGAAATTCGTCCATACAAGACTGTCCTAAACATTTTTTTTCAATTGTTGAAAATGTTTGTTAATAAAAATGAGGACAATAGTAAATTAAATATATATGTTAAAAAAGCCCACACATTTTCTTCTTTGTTTTTGAGTTATTAACGATTTTGTACAAAATCGTGACAGGGGACTGTCGTAACTATCCAGGGGAATGTTTTTATGGACAAAAACAAGTATTTTTGTTTATTAATCAGTCTTTATTTTGCTTTGTCATTCTTAAAATACGAGATTTATTTAATTAAAATATTTAAACAATGAAACACTACTGAATAAATCAATAGTATTAAAACAAATTTTACTTATTAAAGTGACTTTTCTTAAGGCTAAAAACATTGCGGTAATCTTCGCAAAATCATCTTAGTATCTGAATACTTTTTGTATATTACTAAAGTTTCAATTTTATATTATTATAAAGCTTGCTTTATAATAATACAAAATTAAAATATATACAAGGTATCATTACTACTGATAATTCATTATCACATACTGATAACATAAAACTCTAATTTATTGTGCTTTTGAAGTAACAAAAGAAATTAACATTAATCGTAAAAGCCATTCCACTTCAGGAAAAATCTTATTTCTCAAAGACCGGCACAAATATTGTAAAACAATAAAATATTCTTCTCCCTTTTAGATTTAAATCTGGATCTGGTAACTTCTCGAACATTTGGTCAAAACTGACATCAGAAATTGTCCATTCTAAATTTGTGGCCCTTATTATCACATATCACATATTTATAAAAGTTACTGTAAATTCATTTTCCTCATTATTTTTATACTTCATTAATAACAGCAGCATACCGATATTCTGTGTTTCTGACATTAAACTTAACTAAAACGTTATCACCACTGTTGTATTGCTCTTGGGTACTAGACTGCCCTGCAGTATTCTCAAAATCAGGATAGATAATATCACACGGTCGTGAAATTTCGGTTTCTTTTATAATGTTACTATCCACATCATTAAGATATTCTTTTAACTCTTTAAAGGCTTTGTACTGATGCAATATCTTTCTTTCGTGGTTATAATACTTTTACTGTCACTATTAGCTTTTTTATCCAATCGCTGTAACCTCTTTTTATACTTTTCCATTTTCTTTTTGTATTCCTGAATCTTAAGGCTAAGAAAAATGCTAAAAAGAAACGCGAAAAGATACTATCAAAAGGATTTTATAGTATCTTTTCGCGTTTATTTTAGCATTTTTCTTTATTGCTGTAACTTATGCAATTTCTGACGATCTTAAAGGTGCCAGGTGTTCTTCCGCGGGATTCTCTGAATTAGGTGCAGTTTCCCTTATAAATCTTTCCAAACATTTTTTACTGGATTATGCTCACGACGACTCATATTCATAACTAATTTTCTAGTGCCTTTTTCTTTTCTCTTGTCATACTTCAGCCTTTCTTTTTCTTACATTTTTTCTTTTTTTTGAGGGTCATTTTTAAGAAGTTGATATCACAAACGTTCAGCTATACATTTTTGTTCTATTTCGTACGTTTATGTATTTCTTCTCTTGTTTTGAGTGGCTTCTTTTTGAGATGGCTTTTTGAGATAATAACTACAAAAGAGACGGTACTGTTAATGGTCATAGATGCTCATGCCGACTTGACAAAACCTCAGCGAACAGTCCCTTGCGGTATGAACAGTCCCCTGTGCTATGAAATGGCAGGGGACTGTTGACCAGGGAACTGTCATTTTTAAATAAATATTTAATAAAACAAAACCATTTAAACATTTCATTTATACGTTACCAGATGTGGCTACCTACTAGACAATAGATGACTTTAAACAAATTTTCGTTATTAACACTCCTTAAATAGTAAAACAAAAGCTTACCAGTGGACTGTTTCCACTAATGGTCGAGACGGGTGGTTCAGCAGTAAACACAGTCGTAGCACTAAAAAAAATGGCTGCTGCCCGCTTAGCTCCACAACCCAACGAACTTCACACCAATTGTGTTTCGTTTCATGAACTACATGCTTAGCGCTACAACAAATATTGACTAAATCGCGGTGTGCAAATTTTAACAGGGGACTGTTTTAATAATTTGAGGACAGGATTCGCACATAAATATTCTGATTAAAATTCTATTGTAAAAATGTAATTGGTATACATAAAAATGCTTAATGTTTTTTTTATATATTTGGATATTTATTATTCAGTTATGAACACCAAAAAAATAAATATTCGTAAAAAGATTTGTAATTCTGGAAAAGGGACATATCAGGGGACTGTGTTTTGAGGTGTTTGAAGTAAATTTATTCAAATATTGCATTCTAAAATTACTAAATAAGCTGTGGTGTGCCAAGAATGCCTAACACTATGTCGTTATTGACACAAAATACTGAGAAATAATGTGATTTATTACATAAAATTAGCTTGGGACAGCGATTTTCCATTTAGTGGAGAAATGCCCAGATACATGGTCTGAAAACTCTAGAAAAAAGTTTATAGGTAATATAGAAAGATTAAAGATGAAGCATCTTTGTAATTAAGTAAACATGTTTACATGTCTTTAGTTAGTGATGTCATAGGGCTTATGATATTTTTTTGTACATATAAGTCCTTAACACTTTTAGTTGTAAAGCAGATTCATCTTGTTTATTGAAGACATCACAAGGCTTTTCTTTGACTTCGTCATACAAAAGACCTTGGACTAAGTCTTTTGTGACTCAGAATAGACAAAAGGTGATATGATTTTGGAAAATTTTGCATTTTAGTGACATAAATTTAGCAATATTTTAAATTGTTGAAAATTCTCGTAACTCACCATCTTGCCAAGGATCCGTGGACTCGTAGTACTCGGTAACTAGCTGGTCATCAGCAGGGAAAGAAACTGTGCGTAACTTCTTCGGATTTGTATCCTTACTCTCATCTTCCCCGGATAACCCAGGGATTGGGTTAGCGGCGGGTTTCTCACGAGCATCCGGACATGGAGTGTTCTTATCAGGGTCGGTAGACATATCTATCAACAATTTTACCACATCTCGCCACACACGGCAACATGAGCGGATTACCACAAAAAAAACACCACAAAAATTCGCTTTTAATGACACAACACGCGCGCACTGTTCGATTATAACGTATTCTCAACACATATAACTCGTTAACGCACCGACCGATATCAAATTTTTCGCGTTTCGATGATATTTCACTATTTTTATAATTCGTTTCGAATCAAAACATTCCGGACCTCTCATACATCGTTTACCGCCATATTGGATTGTGAAAAAGACAAAAGATTACTTTTCGATTGTAGCCGCACGGTGGCGTTTTTTATCTTTTTCCTAAACTAATTTAATTATCAAAAAATTTGCATTTTTTTAGCTTAATTTAACGAAATAATATGAATATCGTGCCAAAAATGATTAAAAACATGATAATAATATATAAAACAAAGTAAGGCAAATAAATAAAGAATTTAAAATGGTAACATTTTGCAGCAGCTTAGTGAGAGTAGTGACATCTATTTCTTTTAACTCAGTTTTGCACGGTTGATAGTAGTTTGCTGTTGGTTTATTAGTATTGAAATATCTCACTAGATGTCATTACTGTTTGATAATGCGAAAATAAATTAAAATTTTCCTAGTCCAAAAATGTTTTGGATTTTAACAAGGGTTTTCTGGTCCTTGCCCTACCAACTTGGACGCTTTCAGAACGTCCATTAGACTAGAACAAATCGGGGGCCTGGGAAAACTAGAACGTATAAGTATTATGTAGTTAACAAATAATCCGGAACCCCGTCTTGCTTCTAATAATTTTTTACGCTAGGAAAGAAACCAAAAAAGTGTCGTCCGCATTTTAAAGTTCTATACGTCCATGCGGTATCATTCAGTCCCGATAAAAAAAGGCACATGAGAACCAAGCTAGGTGATGCTTTCCTGGGAAACAGTGGAACGAAGCAAGCTATCATGTTGTGGTGTTGTTGTCTTAAGGATCTTCAAAAAGGTCGTAAAGATGTTTCGACGTGATAACGTCTTATAAAATCGCATGACTTATTGTCACGTTCCACCTGAGCCGAGCATGCAAGCGAGAGCGCGGTTTGTGACGCATCTATCTCTCTTCATACTCCATCGGCCGATGTTTTCATATGATAAAATTATCGTCCGTAAACCGAGTTTACAAGACAACCAATTTTTTTTTTACAGAGTCACAAAGAAGCGAGTAATGTCCATGTTTATTGTTGGCGTCCATAGGTTGCGGTAACTGCTTCTCATCAGGCGGGACTTAGGTGACAACACTGTCATATAATATCTCGCCCAAGGGCGAGCTTCCACTTTTTAATATGCGGCGGTATTTTCAACCAACTTGCCAGAAATTATAAATATTTTAAAATAAAATTCACTTCCCAAGAACTCCATACTTTTTTACATGCATGAAGGTGGGAAGTGTTTTTTTTTTTTTAAGAATTTGGATGCCTGCCCTTTGGAGAGATATTATATAAGGCTCGTCTGATGTAGTCCCTGAGGTAAAACCTCGCTAGGGAGTTCATTCCAGAAGTTAAATAAAGGATCATCTTTTATATTTGATAGTGTGTTCAACAAATTATATTTCCCGTTCCCATCTCATTCTTGTGGATTTCCCATACAAACCTTGTCCTGACAATTTCATCATATTTTTTTTCTGATATCTAAGCTATTCTGCTGTACAAGATGGAGTTAAATCCAATAAATCAAAGATTCTTTTTTTTTTTTTAAGACATAAATCGGTCCAGCTGTTCTTGAATTATAAATGGTGGTGTTGCTAACAAATAGCAAATCAGTAGCCTTTAGGCCTTTAGGCCGCCAGTGGTGGAGAATGCTCTGAACCCCCTACGATTGAGGGGAGACTCGTATTTCAGCAGTAGGATGAATATGGATTGTCCTAGGTCTATACGCTGCGATAACCACTTTACATCAGGCGGATCGTATGCTTGTTTGGCACATGGTATAATAAAAGCCATAGTTTTACCCCCGGAATCGCTATGAATTTCGCTACTTATCTCCTGTTAATAACACACAAACAACACAGTAGTATGGGATTGAATGATGAATGAATGATATTTTTTATACTCAGATTAAGGCTTAATAGATAGAGGTAGCAAATAGAGGTCGAGTAGATTCGCTGAGTGTAAGGATGTATTCCATTGATTTCAATGGAAAACGTATTTGATGGTCATTCAAGGACATGATCGATCTCAATTTTTTTTCGACACAAATCTGAAGCATGTCGAGGTTTTGTAAGTTTCATCAAAATAGATTCAGTGGTTTTGGAGCCTATTTATTTCCAAGAGTGACTTTTACACACTCAAACACTCAACAATAAGGTGTTGTCAATTATATGGTACTCACCATATTCCAACAAAATGGCTAATATGTGGTGAACCTGCTATTAAGAAGTCGCGCTATTGTTTACGAAACACCCTAAAAATTATCACCCGGTCTCGGGGTCTTACCCGATCGGTATCGGGGTTTTACCCGCGGAACTGCAGTGAACTTTTTTTATACCACTAAAGTGGAAAACAAGCATACGGCCCGCCTGATGGAAAGCAGTTACCGTAGCCTATGAACGCCTGTAACACCAGGGGAATCGCGTGCGCGTTGCCGACCATTTAAAAACCTCTTCACGCCTTTTTCTGAAGAACCCCAAGCTGTAGTCTCCTGAGAAAACCTCGACAGGCAGTTCCTTCCACAGCTTGAGAGTACGCGGGAGGAAACTTCTCTGGAACCGCACAGTACGCGACCAGTTAGGTTCCAATGTGTGAGTATGAATTCTCTGTCGATGGCGAGCGGTGCGACTGTAGAAGGAGGCCGTTGGCATCATGTCAAACAACTCCTCTGAACACACCCCATTGTACAATCGGTAGAACACACAAAGGGACGCAAAATATCTCCTCAGACTTAAAGGTTCTAAACCGTCAGTCAGTTTGGGATCGTCGACAATCCACTCGAAAATCGAATTTCCCTATCTCCTGTTAATCTAATCACACAAATAACATAGTAGTATGCGAATGAATGATGAATGAATGAATGAATGATAAATTAATGCTGAATGAATGAATAATAAATTAATGATGAATGAATGAATGATATTGTTTACGGAACTCGTCGTAAATAAAAATACATAATAAATATTTAAAATCGTTTATTCAAACTCAACATCATATATTCTTTACACAATTTTGTTCACTTACATATTGTGTTTTAACACTATTATTTACTCGTATAATAAAAGTGTAAGTAAAGGCATGCACTGACTTGGAATTTACGTATATAATATTAGAACATTTTAATGATAAGATGCACTGAAGCTATTTATCATCAACTATATACATATTATTATGATCCATAGATGTAAAATCTCTCTTAGGGCGCCTTCACACTAGCATTTGTGCAGCGTAGGCGTTCGATGAACGTATGTACAGCGTAGACGCCGAGACAATGCGGCGCGTACGTCATGTTGTCGCGGCGTTTCTGCTGGGGCACATGAGTATGCTGCGCTAATGTCGCGCACCCGCGAACATTCTCAAATGTATACTAATAATACATACAATTTAATAATATTATTTATTTAGGTAATTACTGTTATTAATGTATAAAATGAATAATAGCAACGTTCAATTAATCTGCAGCGGAAACGCTGCGTCAACGCGGCGCCGCGTCCCGTTGTCGCGCAATCTGCGCTGCGCATACGTTCGTCTTACACCTACGCTGGACAAACGCTAGTGTGAAACGCCCTTACACCTCAAAAAGTTGATTGTCTTTTTCTCAAAAAAAAAAAAGATTTTCTAGAAAAACTATCAATCAGTTTGTCTATAGTTTGTCTCTGTCAACTGTTCTCTCAAATTAAATTCCTCTGTTACTCCTCTGCCATTAAACAAATGACGTTTAGGGGCTAAAACTACATGACGCGGACGCCCGCGTGGTCTCATACAAAACTGGACCGTCATGCGGACCCGCGCGGGCGTACGTCGCGGGGGTCGCGGGGAGATAGGTCTGGTGTCCGCGCAACGGGTTCCGGCTTCCCGCATCGGAGACCGTGAGTGATTCGCGGAGTTGTACGTTTGTTTATAGTGATGCGGCGTGTCGTCTATTTTTGGTATTTAAGTATTTTGGTACTCGTTAACACGTTAAAATGGCGTCACGCGCGAACTCACGCGCGTAGATCCCCCGCTTAACGCAGTTTTAGCCCATATATATTAAAGTTTATTAACAGTAGAATAGAGAAATTAAAGATACATAAAAAATACATGCAATATAAACTCTATTTTTGGACAGTCGAATTATTTGGGACAGTACCACTGGGTATTAAAACATCTTCCCCCAAGTCAGTACCTGCCTTTATATTAATAATAAATGGATAACGAATACAATTTTTCTTAAAGTTTTTGATAGCGACATAATTTATAATAAACAGTTTATATAAAAATTAAAAATATTAACGTAAAATTAGTTTCGAATTAGACATTTATACATATTATAGATTTCTAACAATTATTTTTAGGCTTTCGTTAGTATTGTCATGTACAAAATTTTATTTTATACTGCCTTTTGTCACACTCCGACCACTCCATACAAACATTTGTGTGGAGTGCCGTTCACTATTACATAAACTATGAAATGTGTACAGAGCGAGAATGAGCGTGTGTGCGTGCGACGCCATACAAAACGTTCCAGGTTCGTCTCAGAGTGCTTAGAGATTTTTGTTCGCGTTCGATCATATCAACGTAAACAAACCGACCAAATACCGAAAAACTCTTATGTTGTGAATTTATAAGACGCGTGTTACGCCGATCAAATTGAGAAAAAGTTTCATATTGTGAATTTACCAGACGTATTTGCTCACTTCAAAATGTGACCAAGTAAGCCACATAATTTTGATATGTAACACGAGTTCTATAAATTCACAACATGAGAATTCTTCTCTATTTCGTCGGTTTGTTTACGTTGACATTATCGAACGCGAACAAAAACTCGCACTAAGCACTCGGTGCGTTAATTAAATTAATTTATATATTTATAATGTCTGACTTGAGTGTTAATAATATTTACCTCGTCTTTTATTCTTTTTATATTATAAAATACTAAAATTGAAATAGAATTTCACATTAAATTTAATACAGTTTCCAATAATAAACAAGGACAGACAGTAAACAGATTTTTTTTCAATAATTTTTTTTTTTTAACGTTTTTAAAACGCACATATAGATATAGTTACTAACTATATCTATGCACACTGTATTGAACACTATGTCATAAAAAAAACACATTTACAGAATAAAAATTCGAAGTTATTTCCCATTCTCGAGCAAAAAGAAAATACATATTCAATTTCTTTTACTTAGTAGCCGCTCTTTTGCCCCCCACGTTGAGCCCCCCGCGCCCCCCCCCGCGCAAAAACGCGGCGGAACTATGCCCATTTGTTTTTTGTTCCTACCTGCCCGGCGCCGCGGGTGGTCGGGGCCCCATAAAAACGGTCATTGAGACGCAACTTTGTTATTGAGTGCCTACAAGTGGTGTTTTTTACGTTTACTAAGAACAGCACTATACAATGCCGTCTTTTGTTGTTCAACACTCGACTATAGTGTAGAATTACGATGGTCTAAACATTCTCAAGTGGTGTTTCATAGCCCTACTTGTATTCAAAAAAATACCTTATGAACTAAGGCGATAACGTATAGTTTTTTATTTAAAAATACGCTAGGGAGATAAAACCCGATGTTAATAAACAAAAACCTACACTTACCTAAACAAAATAAGTTTTTATAGCACTTGACACCGGCCCGAACATCTGGCGCCGTTAAGGCGAGTCGCTTAAACCCCTTTTTTTATTTTTTTTTCCATTGAGTTTATGATTCTTTGGCCTTAATCCGATAGCTAATATGGCGGAGAAACGAAAAAAACATAAAAAAATGGGCCTGAATGTATGACAGATGAGTATTGTTCAATCTGCCCAAAACTGAACGCCAAACTGCAAATGTCGACCGTAGGTCGACACGGGCAATTCAAGCGTTTCAAGGTCGTGACGTCACTTGTCGACCGTAGGTCGACACGGGCAATTCAGCGGGTAGTATATAAATCATACATTATAGATAATTAACACTCTATAAGCCTGGACAGATAAGTCAACAACTTTTACTATGAATAAATTTTAAATAAGGAAAAAAATAATACGGTTGCCTTCGAACTCTTGCAACAACAATTAGAACTTTTGTAACCTTTTAAAACTAATTTTTAGGCTGATTTCATAGAACAAGAAAACGTGAGTCTTATTATTTAGGTTGTAAAAAAAATGTGACAAATGGATTCATTTATAACAAAATTGACATAACTATTAGTTTGACGTGATAATTAAAAAGTTAAATTAAAAAAACGAGGTGTGGCAGTGTCACGGACACGACTGTGTGTTGTACGTACATATGTTATATGCACTAAAATTATCTCAAAATGGCAGCGCTCCCCCCTCCCCCGCACGCAATGTTCCATAGTCCTAACTTAGCGTAGTAAATTCTTTAATCTTTCATCTATCCAGTGGTGTGATTGAATTTTGGATGGAGATGATAGATATGTAGCTGCAACACCAAACTGTATCCCCCGATTTTGATATCATTCGTTTTTTTGATTTACCTCCCTATGGAAATAATTTTAAAGACGTATTCGTCAAAACCATAGAGACACGTGGACAGCGCCCGAAGAAAACCCATACACATTATGATGTCACAAAATAAATAATACATAAGGTAATACTTGGCCGTGTGGTTTCCCGCAGACTAGAATAGAATCACTCCGTTTCTTCCCGTGGATGTCGTACAAGGCGACTAAAGGAAATACATTATCAAATATCGATCAGGCCTCCCCAACCCGTTTGGCCAGCGTGGGGAGTGTAGGCCAAATCCTCCTTCCGTCTAGGACGGACGAGAGAGGGTCGTGCTCCTGTAGTGGACACTAAAATAGAGCTGATGATGATAATGAAGGTAATACTTCCCGTCCCCATCTCATTGCCGACCCTGTTAGGCAGAATAAATCCAACTGACAAGCTATGCCATATTGAGAGATATACATAGCGAGAAACTTCAAATCGAGTTTTATATATTCGCAACTGATTCTAGCAGCATATGTCATCAGACATATGCTTCCCAAAACTTATACTGCGTGATATTTTTATTTCTATTAAACTTTAAATAGCTTTAACTTATAAGGGTCATATAACAGGGTCCAATTAGAATTTACTTTTTAATTATAACAAAAAAAAAATAGTATGTAATAAATAAAAGTTTTGTTATAAAATCCATATGTGCTCTTTCAATTATCATATTTTTTTAAATAACCCAAATGTCGAGTCTGTGCACGTATATTAACATATCAGAAATCTATAATATATTAAATTTCAAAACATACATACAAATAATACAATACATCTAATGGACATAACAATCTTTATCATACGTACACATATATATTCTGGCACTTTAATAATATAACATACAGAATGTTCTTTTCAAAAGCACAAACAGTACACAGTACGTTTCCTAAGACGTTTTATACCACGAACGGTGAAACTGTGGAATCAACTTCCCTCAGCAGTATTTCCGAACAATTATGACATGGGAGCCTTCAAGAAAAGAGTCTTTATTACCTTTAAAAGCCTGGTAACGGATCGGCAACCCCTTGGTGTAGCTGATTCAATGGGCGGTGGTGATTAGTTTCCACCAGGTGATACACATGCTAGTTTGCCCCCCCTCTCATATAAAAGAAAAACAAACTTAGCTATAAATAAAGATTACCCGAATATCCGGACGAGCGTTTTGCCAAAAAAATTGTGCATTGCGCGCCTAAAGAAGTTTAATTAAAAAAAAATGATTGCAAAGTCGGTTTACGGACGATAATTTTACGTGATAACGTCATAAGAAACATAAGCCGATTGTGCCTCTCTATCGCTTGTTCCGAGCTCTCGCTTGCACGTTCGGCTCAAGCGAAACGTAACAATGAGTCATATTTTTCGTGCGTGCACCCTGTGTTCATCGATTTATAACACGTTATCACGTAATAAATAGAGCATCCATACAACTTTCATACCGGCCCAACCGAACAGTTAATATCATAAACTTTTTAAAAATAATTCATATTACTTTAGCAACGTTATTCATTTTTACGAGCAAAATTACAGCTTGAAAAATTTGTGCTTATGAATGAAACACTTGTATATTAGAAAAACTTTCTTTCAAATAAAAATATGTTTATTAATATTGTTTTATTGCATAAAAGAATATGGATATATTTTAAAATACGACAAAAGTAATAAAATTCATTTTTTATATAATTTATATAATTTGAATTTTTTGTATGCCTTTTGGATTGTAACATTCAACTGGTACATTTCATTTTTATTTGAAACAAAGTACTTAATAATTAGGTACAGGTATTACCATATAAAACTACCACTTTTACCATTTAAACTGCTTGTAAAATTTCATATAAGTTTATCTTATATAAAAACCTAATTTAATATCATATAACATATATAATTTTGAATTTTAGTAACAATAAAAATGTATATATTATTTAATACGTTTAAATTCGTATTTTTGAGATAATAAGGGAATAATAGTCGAGTGATATTTTATCAATAAAAAAATGTTAGGGTGATTTTAAAGCAAGGTTACACGAGATGGTAACTTTAAATAAAGTTTTTACTAAATTATTTTCACTAAGTTTTAGAAAACTGATAAATAAACGAAAAAAGAACAGTGTATTGTTTAAAATAAAACTGTATTAAACTTTTTCTAGAATTTTATAAAATTTAACAGTACAAATGATTATTATAAATTTCCATAAAATGTAACAAAACTTATGAAACAAAAATCTTTTACATTATTAGATGTGCCGACTATGACTTTGGCCGACTAATCGATTAGTCGCGTCTCTAATATCTATTTTGCTTCAAAATCACCCATTCAAAAATTTTATTGATAAAAATCAAATTGTTTTTATGATACCAAAGATTTATTGAAGAAATTGGACAGATATTTTGTATAACCCGTCTGTGTTAAGTTGCCAGTGCGTGGAATGCATCGCCAAATTTATTGCAATTTCTTTGAAATATTTCTTGTTATTATTATTTAAATAGTTGTCTTGGCCAACTTGCCATATAAATATTTTTTGAAAAATGGAAATATTCACCTGACCCCCCCCCCCCCCAGGAGGGAGCCCGTCTAGGGGGGGGGGGGGGGGGGGCAGGTGAATTTTTAACCTTTTCAAAAAATATTTCTTGTATTTAAAATAGTCGGTTTTTCTCGTGAGTACTAAACAGGTGTAATTTTTAAGACTGGTCAAATTGATAGAGGCGATTGTGTAGCTGTTACTGATCACGAAACAATAAAACAAACTATACCTTAAAAAAACATCAAAATCAGTTTAGTTTTTGTAGTATCTGTCATTTTAGCGTATACTGTAATGTTGATAACATTCAGCAGTCACAGCGAAAAGCGCGCAGAAGACGCATGCGCAACAACCCCACGTGTCTGCTACCTACATAGTAAACTTGAATCTCGGAGATAAACAAGAAATCTTTCGATAGCCATACCGCGTTAATGGTTGATTATTTTTTAGGTCTTTTTATTGATATTTGTTTAATACTAACAACATAATCTTCTCCTTGAATTTGACCAGCCTTAAAAATACACCTGTATATTAATATATATACTAAGTATATATGAGTAATGTACTGTATGTACGTATGTATACAGTGTAATTATGTATGTATGTGTACAGTGCCTGTACCGAAATTGGATGTAGTCTATATGACTACCTTAAATAAAATAAAGAAAAGTGTAATAAACAACATACATTTCAAACATTCACATGTATAACAGGCAAATGTGTTGAATGAATTTGTTGAACGTTATTTTGTAAAAAATAAATTGTTTGTTTTAACCCCCTTAATTCACTGGCGAGTATTAAATTTCCCAAGTATCATTGATTTTCCCATACGTCGGCGCAGTATGTCTTTTTCTTCCATACAGCCTTATCAGCCGTCATATTTACTTTTACCCCTTTCTAACCCCATATCATCTCTCACATAAAACTTTTACTGCCTTTACTTCTACAACTCCCGACTAGAAACCGTCTGTTTCTAGTGGTCAGAAGTTGCGAACTGGGTGTTTGCGTTTTACGTAAATGCCAGACCCATAATTTATAATTGGCGATTTGGTCACTCTGTGTAGTGGCCTTTTGGTCACTTTGAGGGAAGAAGCGCTTTGATTACTTTCAAGAATCAGGCGTTTTGAACGCTTTGAAGAAAATATCGTTTTGAACATTTTGAGGAGTGGCGTTTTTTTTACTTTGAAGAAAATGGCGTTTCGGTCACTTTGAGGAAAGTGGCGTTTAAGTAACTATGGGTAAAGTGTCGTTATAGTCAATTTGAGTAAAGTGGCGCTTTGAATACTGAGGAAAGTGGCGTTTTGAACACTTTGAAGAAAGTGGCGTATGGCTACTTTGAAGAAAATGGCGCTTTGAACACTGAGAAAGTGGCGTTTTAGTAACTATGGAAGTGGCGTTATAGTTAATTTGAGTAAAGTGGCGTTTTGAACATTTTGCGGAAAATGGCGTTTTGAACACTTTGCGGAAACCGGCGTTTTTGGGCAAAGTGGCATTATAATCACTTTGGATAAAGTGGTGTTTTGGTCACTTCGAGTAAACTGGCGTTTTATATCAGATAAAATGGCGTTTTGGTCCCCTAGAATGGAAAGTTGGTCAGTACGCCACCGGCACTTGCCTCAGACGGGTGCGTTCATCTTAGATCTAAGTTCCAGCTGTATATAACTATATTTGGTCTCAATATACTTGGAGTGCTTACTAGCTACGTCTTTTCCTTCGTCACTGGCTCTCTTTCTTTATTTTCAAATCCAGGACGCCATCTGGGGGAAAACAGTGTATTAAATAAATCTTCTATAATATAAAAATGAATCGCTGAATTTGTTGCTAAGCGCAAATCTCGAGAACAGCTGAACCGATTTTGCTAATTCTTTTTTTAGAATATTCCTTGAAGTACGAGGATGGTTTATACGCAGAGAAAAATTAAAAAAATTGCGAGGAAATTAAAAAACCACGTTTTACCCGTGCGAAGCCGGGGCGGCCAGCTAGTAAATAAATATTTCTGGACAATTATCACTTAGCTATTTAGTCCCAAATTAAGCGCTAAGCTTGTATTATGGATACTAGATAACTGATAATTGTACATTTCTTCTCGTCAATGGTCATTCCGAAATGCTGGTAGATAAAAAAAAATATACCTAATTGTAAAAGACGTGTCTAAGTGCCCGCGACCACAGAATAAATAATTTTGACGTTGACTTTGTACTTAAATACATTTTTTTTTTTGTAAATACATACTTATAATACATAGAAAACACAGACCAAGACAAACAGACATGTTCATGCACACGAATGTTTGTCTTATGCGGGATAGAAACCGCGACCTCGGAGTCAAAGTGGCCATTGCTACTTCATACCAGCTTGGGCCTTGTGATTCGACTCATAGACTCCATACTCGATCATCATTCGAGCCATATTCGAAATAGGCTATTTGACCCCTCTGTATGCTTAAAACGCAATTGGTCTATGTCCGGAACAGTGTCTAATGCGTATAAACTCTAAATCGCATTCTGCCTAACTTTCAGAATGCCGGCGGCGCTGTTCGACTAAAATGCATTAATACTAAAACGCGTTAGGGCTAATTCGCATTAAGCCTAAAACGAGTATTGACTAATTTCTATAATATACAACGTTTTTATATGTAAGAACGTCTCAATAATATAACCATAGGTGAAAGAATTACTTTGATAGCACAAAAATCGCTCGAGATATGTTAATTTGAAAATTACACTTTTGGACTTTCCCGAAAACCTCCATAATACAGGCTACTAGATTATGACGTCACAGGTTTGTATTATGTATGGCTTAAATCAGAAATTTGTACGACAGCTATGTTAAATATTACGTTTATGTAATTAGTATCATAATAAAAGTTATACATAGTATTTTTATTGCTTCTCCAATGCAATATTTTTTTATAATTTCATACTTTTAAAATGGATTTTCCCGCCAACCTTTGATCAACCCTAAAATAAGTCGGACGGAAGATATTAGAATGAAAGTTTGCAGATCTTTATAGTTTTGTGTATTTTACGATCTTGTTACATATTTTAATACAATTTTTGAACATTGTCAAATAGCCTATTACAAAGAGCTTTTTGTTTTTATATACGTCGGGTGGCAGACAAGCATACGGCACGCCTGATGTGATGCGGTTACCGCAGCCATATTAACGCTCGCAATATATAATATCGGTCGCGTGCCACCACCCCCGCTGCCAACGCAGCATCTCCTTCCTTTCTGGTGACCTCACTCACTCGCAGGAACACAACAACCCTCAAGGGAATTATTATTTGTCTACAGCATTCTGTGAGGTGGAGGTACATTCCCCAGTCGGGTAGCTTACAATTACGCTCCCTACCTCTCTTTTCGCCAGAGCTTCGTTTGTCAGCCAGCAGCGTGCACCGCGCGCAGGTGAAGTTAGCTTTGGTTCAAAGATGTTGATGAACCACTTACACCCCTGTATTTAACTAACTAACTATAATATGGTTATGGAGATGAGATCTGGGTGAACTTAATACCGGGCTATTACAGAAGAGGGACGGACGCCTGCCATAACTGCTTTTATTGCTAGTTACTTGCGGCAGGCGGTGGTTTGCCACTCACCTTATTATTATTATGTTTTATGTTGTTATGTATTAATTAATGTTTTTAATTATTGGCATTTGTTGAGTGTATTGGGCGACTGTAATGCTCACAAATTGTATGTTTTTTATAAATAAATAAGAAAAACGTCATACCATCACTGTCCGCATAATAAGCAATTCGTCTCGGCGCCGACTGCTTCCTCCCATGTCCTTTTCTCCTTCCCTCCTTCACGGACAAATTCAAAACACCATTCTCACTCCCTAACACACCTTTAACATCTTCAAAAACCTTAAAATCATTATCCAAAACCACAGACTTCACATCGCTGGAAAAATCATTTGTAATGAAAACTGTTTTTGCAAAAACTTTTTTCTTATCAACCTTCTCGCTTTTATAAATATGGTTCACGCTTTGCTGGACCAGTTTGTCTATGCGGCATTCGAATGTGCTTTTGTCCCTTTCTATCTTTAGCTCTTTGTCTCTCTCTGGCTTGAAGCATTCTGATAGGAGCGGGGATATTGTCTCCGTTACTGATATTTTTTTTAATTCTTTGGACGGCTCTGTTTGAGATTCTTGTGATGCGATGTCTATAGTAGGTACTTGTGTGGAGTCTGAACGGTCTTTCAGTATCTGAAAATGAATTAAAAAGATCAGGTTTTAATGCTAATAAATACGAAAGTTTGTATGTTTATAATAATAAAAAAAAGCAGTTATGGCAGGCGTCCGTCCCTCTTCTGTAATAGCCCGGTATTAAGTTCACCCAGACCTCATCTCCATAGCCCATTTATTTTCCATCGCACTTCGCAATAGTCTCAACGCCTGCCGAGGCCTGCTCATGGGTATGTCGTTCCATTGACATATCCTGGAGCGGGTCTCGGCGGGCGTACAACATTACTTCAAGCTTCTCAAAGGGGCCTCTACGCGTTGGATCCATATCCCCGCGCACGCCTATCAAATGACCGGGCTTGATCCGTGATTAAAAAGAGATACATAATAAATATTTCTGGATTTTACACAGCGCCATCAAGGGGGCCATCTATAAATTACGTCACGTTACGTGACGTAATTTATAGACATTATTTAATTTATTTATTTATTTATTTATATTTATTTAAATCTTTAAGGAAACCCCCACAAGTAGAAACGAGATAAAAATATGAAATCAAACATTAGGTACCACTAAACGCGTCACAAGCATAAGGTCCATAAGTGATCGAACCGAAACCACAATAGCCGCACAAATAATAATATGCAAAACCTAGTAAGAAAAAAAAAATCTATATATAATACGGAATGTAACGTAATTTATGACGTAATTTACAATATCACAGTTCGTCGACTCCCTACGTGAGTTACGTAGGGGGTCGACGAACTGTGATATTGTGTGGCAAGGGGGTGAAATGGGTCCTAAATTTCGTGACGTGATATCGGTCGAATGGTTAGCAATGGCCACTTTGACTCCGAGGTCGCGAGTTCGATCATCGCACAAGACAAATATTTGTGTTGCATGAACATGTCTGTTTGTCTTGGTCTGGGTGTTTTCTATGTATGTATGTATGTATTTACAAAAAAAAATGTATTTAAGTACATTTATCAATCGTCTAGTACCCATAACACAAGCTTTTGGACTTTGGGACTAGATGGCGCTGTGTAAATTGAGCAGAAATATTTATTTATTGATCATCATCAGGTTATTTTAGTCTCCACTACAGAGCACGACCCTCTCTCGTCCGTCCCAGACAGAAGGAGGATTTGGCCTACACTCCCCACGCTGGCCAGACGGGTTGGGGAGGCCTGATCGATGTTTTATAATGTATATCCTTATTCGCCTTGTACGACATCCACGGGAAGAGACGGAGTGATTCTATTCTAGTCTGCCGGAAACCACACGGCCGAATGGTACAAATGATTTTTATACAATTCCATAAAATGTAACAAAACTTTTGAAACAAATATCTTTTATATTATTAGATGTGCCGACTATGACTTTGGCAGACTGATCGATTAGTCGCGTCTCTAAAATCTATGGGGTGCAAGTAGTTCATCAACATCTTTGAACCAAAGCAAACTTCACCTGCATATGGTGCACCCTGCTGACTGATAAACGACGCTCTGGCGAAAAGAGAGGTAGGGAGCGTAATTGTAAGCTACCCGACTGGTGAATGTACCTCCACCTCACAGAATACCGCAGCCAAATAACGGTTCCCGTGTTATGTTCTTGCGAGTGAGTGAGGTCACCAGAAAGGAAGGAGATGCTGCGGTGGCAACGGGGGTGGCGGCGCGCGAGCGATATTTTATGTTGCGAGCGTCAATATGGCTACGGTAACCGCTTCACATCAGGCGGGCCGTATGCTTGTCTGCCACCCGACGTAGTATAAAAAAAAAAAATTTTGCTTCAAAATCACTCATTAAAAAAAAATGATAAAAATCACATTTTGTACTAATAAGTATTTGTTCTTTCTATATACATACTTACCCGAGTGATATACAGTCGTAATCGCTGACATTTGTCGAGTACTGCCTCGCGCCGCGCTGTCAGCGTCTTCCGCTCAGCGAGAGCGTCAGCGCGGCACGCCCTCACCGCGCGTAACTCACGAGTCAGCCTACTGAGATGCTCAACACTACGACGCCGGCTGTTCTGTGATGCCAGCTGTAAAAAACAGTGGAAATTTTATTTACAAAAATGATTTTTTTGTATATTATGTCGGGTGGCAGACAAGCACATTCACATCAGGCGGGACGTATCCCGCCTGATGTTTGTGATTATCAATTGCGAGCAAAAACGAACAAGAAAATCACGTTTGTTGTACGGGAGCCCCCTTAAATATTTATTTTATTCTGTATTTTAGTATTTGTTGTTATAGCGGCAACAGGAATACATCATCTGTGAAAATTTCAACTGTCTAACTATCACGGTTCATGAGATACAGCCTGGTGACAGACGGACGGACTGGGGAGTGTAGCGTAAAACGTTACGATGCGTTACAGGGGTGGGAAGGGGGGTTTTCAAACAACGCGTTACGTAACATTGTATTTTTATTGAAATAAAAAAACTACGGAATTAAAATTACTTAAACTGGCAACCTTTTTCGTTTAGGTTTTCGGGGGGTCTCATGCTGACTCTCCAGCGCAACCGCCAAAAAAATGTCAAATACGGTTTTTTTTAACGTTACGGATGTTTTTTGCCCCCTAGCCGGCACTATTATTTATTATAGTATTTTTGGAACAAAGTTCCTTAAGGGGCAGAGGGGCCGCAACGACCGATAAGGAAAAATTCGTTCCAAAAATAAGAAAGTTGCGTAGAAAATTTAAGAAAACTAAACGACCATATTCATTTTTCTAATATAACTTTGTGTCGTTTGACAGAACTGTCCGTCATTTAACAGATTCCACGAATCCAATTCGAATTTAATATTTATTGTTAAGACAGGAATGTCTATCGGGTCACCTAGTCTATACAGATAATAAAAATTAAGAGCGTCTGTGGAGTGTGTGCATAAAATTATGAGAGCAGCAGACAGCAATATGGCAAATAAGACATTAAAAGCCTAAAGACATGGCTAGTCAAGTGAAGCTCAACTGGCGTGCACCATATATTAACACTACTGATAGCATAGTATAAATAGAGCTGATAGTGCCAAGCAGTAGTGCCAAGGGCAATAAAGGAATTAATTTTAAGTATCTAAAACTATTGGGAACCTAAAACATTGAGTTGTTACGATTCCATATCACATCGATTCCAACAATATGAATTACAAAATCGTCTGAACGCTTGGTAATTCTCCCTTGTTGCTACCAAATCTGAATAGTTTACTACCCCAGATGCGACATGCAAGAAATTCAACATGTGTTTTTATGCATTATTAATAATTAATATTAATATTAAGTTTTTATACAGCAGAATATGATGGACCATGTAACTTTAATATCATTTGTATATTACCCATATTCTACGCAAATAAACTTTTGATTGATTGATTGATTAATATGGCTACGGTAACCGCTCCACATCAGACGGGCCGTATGCTTGTCTGTAACCTGACGTAGTATAAATAAAAATGCATACATTGCAAATTGAGGTAGATTTAAAGTAAGCAACAGAAACTTTCCTGTGGTTCACATGTAACCCGATGCGTCGAGGTTGCCGCCTCGCCGCCTCGCACTCCGGTTATGTGGCTATAGCTGTCATATAAGTTGAATTAAATTATGTCACTAGCTCTGCCCGCGACTTCGTCTGCGCGGATTAATATTTTTTTATATTATTTATTTCATCATCATCATCAGGTCCATTTTAGTCTCTACTACAGGAGCACGACCCTCTCTCGTCCGTCCTAGACGGAAGGAGGATTTGGCCTACCGTCCCCACGTTGGCCAGGCGGGTTGGGGAGGCAGATGGCGGATGAAAATTTACAAAATACATGTAGCCTAAGTTACTCCTCTGCCAGTGAAAGTCCCGTCAAAATCGTACCAGCCGTTTCAGAGATAAGCCGTAACAACCAGACAGACAAATATTTATTAGTTATTTTAATATTACAAACAGACACTCCAATTTAATTTATCTGTATAGATATGTTTATGAGTACATATTATAATAATATACGAGGGGAGGTCAATAAGTTCGCGGAATGAGAGAGAAGGAGGTTGAAATTAAACACCAAATTATTTTTCCTTTTCAATATATTCTCCTTTAACCCTAATACATTTTTCGGATCTCTCAAATAGCTTGTTTATACCATCGAAAAAAAATGATTTGTCTTTGGTGTCAAAATAGGCCGAAATTGCCGACTTGACTTCATCATCGTCGTCAAATTTCTTTCCACGCAGCTCTTTCTTCATTTTTGGAAATAAATAATAGTCACTGGGGGCCAAGTCTGGACTGTATGGTGGGTGGTTTAATTGTTCAAAGCCGCATCGGTGAATGGCAGCCGTCGCAACATGGCACGTGTGGACGGGTGCATTGTCGTGCAAAAGGAGCACACCTTTTGACAGTTTTCCTCTTCTTTTTTTCTTAATGGCTTCTTTCAATCTTTCCAGTAAAGAAGCGTAGTACTGTCCCGTTATAGTCGCACCACGTTCTTTATAATCGATCAGTAAAATACCTTCTGTATCCCAAAAGATAGTCGCCATGATCTTTCCGGCCGATTGTGACACTTTGAACTTCTTTGGAGGAGGTGTGCCTTTTTTATGCCACTGCATCGACTCTTGCTTCGACTCAGGTTCATAGTGGTGAACCCAGGTTTCATCTCCAGTAACAATCCGGGCCATAACTTCTTCCTTTCTCTCTCCACAGAGCTCCAGAAACTGGTGAGAGCACTCGACACGCTCGCGTTTTTGAAGTGGCGTGAGCATTCTCGGAATCCATCTTGCACTGACTTTAGTCATCCCAAGATGATGATGTAGGATATTTAAAATACTTGATTCGGATACTCCAACCATTGCTGCAAGTTGCTTCTTCTTCAGTCGGGCATCTTCCAATACAAGTTTTTCTACTTTTTCGACGATTTCCGGTGTGGTGGCCTCAATTGGCCGTCCGGAGCGGGGGTCGTCTTCAATGGACTCCCTTCCTTGTTTGAAAAGACCATGCCACTTGTAAACCATGGTTTTACCAGGGGCAGAGTCCGCGTAAACCGCTAACAGCTCTTGAAAAATCGTCTGAGCGGATTTTCCTTGCTTGGTAAGAAACTTAATAACGGCACGGTGTTCAATTTTCTCCATACTGGCTGACTTCTTCCCGATTTAGTTGTTTGCAGGTCGATAACTCAAAAGTTAATGACACGATTAGGTTCAAACTTGGTATATATACTCTTAATGAGGTGCTTAACTAGTGCCTACCTGGACGGGTAAATTTATCCCCATCAACCCCTCCATTCCGCGAACTTATTGGCCTCCCCTCGTATAATGTTAAATTATGTATGTAATAATAAGGTTTCTAAATTGTCTCTCATGGTAACGCATTTAACGCGTAAAAATATTACAAAATGGGCGCAATGATGCTACG
The DNA here is from genome assembly GCA_937001555.2 of Hypsopygia costalis. NCBI lineage: Eukaryota > Metazoa > Arthropoda > Insecta > Lepidoptera > Pyralidae > Hypsopygia > Hypsopygia costalis. Next base: position 8,461,992 of record OW443355.2, read on the forward strand.
TGGACGGGGCGGAGAGACCTCGCCAAATTTAAATTTAGCCGTGTGGTTTCCGGCAGACTAGAATAGAATCACTCCGTCTCTTCCCGTGGATGTCGTACAAGGCGACTAAGGGAAATACATTATTATAAAACATCGATCAGGCCTCCCCAACCCGTCTGGCCAGCGTGGGGAGTGTAGGCCAAATCCTCCTTCTGTCTGAGACGGACCAGAGAGGGTCGTGCTCCTGTAGTGGAGACTAAAATGACCTGATGATGATGATGATAATGTTAAATTATGTATTAATAAGGTTTCAAAATCGTCATTGTAACGCATTTAACGCGTAAAATTATTACAAAATGGCGGCGATGATGCTACGTGGACGGGGGGAGAGACCTCGCCACATCTCCGTCTGGACTCTGCCGCGCCGCAACCGACGCTGAAATTCTTGGATCCTCAACAATCCTCACAGCACGCATTTGAATCGAGTCACAAGGTGCAAGCTGGTATAAGCGCTCCCGCCCATAGATGGCAACAGTACTCCATACGCGGCCGAACTTGAGCTTTGTAAAGCATAAGTCTTTGCCGCGGGTTGAAGTACTGCTTTGCCCTATTGAGCACACCCCAGTTTCTTCGACGCCAGCTTGCCTTTCTCTCCAGGTGACAACGAAACTTAACGTCGCTGGAGATTTGACGAGCTCGGTGGGGTAGCGGTCAATGACGCGGCTTCGACACCAACGCTCGTGGGTTCGATTCCCACATAGGACAAACATTTGTGTGCATGAACATTTCTGTTTGTCATAGTATGGGTGTTTTCTATGTATCATAAGTATGTATTTATAAAAAAAAATGTATTTACGTATGTTTATCAGTTGTCTAGTACCCATAACACAAGCTTCGCTTACTTTGGGACTAGATGGCGCTGTGTAATTTGTCTGACAATATTTATTTATTTATTTATTTCAACTGCGAAAATCCCAATGTTTAGATTTATTATTAGATTATTTATTATTACAGTAGATGCGGCACATCCCTTCAGCGCCTGCACCTCAACCACCCAAGCCGCCTTCGCGTGAGTGACGCGCCTTGAGAATAAAAAATGGGGTGTAACTGTGTTAGGGACACGGCTGTACATTGTATGTGAATACGATATATGCATTAAAATTATCTCAAAATGGTAGCGCTTCCCCCTCCCCGCACGCGGTGTTCCATAGTCCTTACTTTAAATAAATTCTTTGATCTTTCATCTATCCTGTGGTGTGATTGAATTTTAGATGGAGATGATAGATATGTAGCTGTAACACTAAACTGTATCCCCCTGATTTTGTTATCATTTGTTTTTAGGGTTCCGTACCCAAAGGGTCCATCCATCCGTATGTCCGTCCGTCCGTCCGTCCGTCCGTCCGTCCGTCCGTCCGTCCGTCAGTGTGTCACCAGCCTGTATCTCATGAACCGCGATAGTTAGACAGTTGAAATTTTCACAGATGATGTATTTCTGTTGCCGCTATAACAACGAATACTAAAAAACAGAATAAAATAAATATTTAAGGGGGCTCCCATACAACAAACGTGATTTTATTGCTAATTTTTGCTCATACTTGATAACGGCAATATGTAGACGCTTGAAATACTCACATAATATTTAGTTATATATTCACTTTAAAAATAAATAGTTAAATAAAAATAAAACAAATATTTAAGGGGGGCTCCCATACAACAAACGTGATTATTTTTTTGCCGTTTTTATACACAATGGTAGTGAACCCTTAGTGCGCGAGTCCGACTCGCACTTGGCCGGTTTTTTTTTTAATTGTCTCCCAATGAAAGCAATTTTAAAGACACGTCAAAAAGCTGTCCAGTCTTCCAGACAAGCTGAAATTAAAAAATATTTTGAAGAACCAGATTTAGGCATTACTTACTCTATTCTTGATCCTTCTTCGAAGTCCCTTCAGGAATGCCAGGTCGCTATCACTGAGTTTCAGTGACTGCACCCTCTCCGAGTACTTGGTGGTCGGTAGGCCAGCTACTTCTTGAACTGTCATGTTGATTCCTCGAGCTGAAGATAAAATTTAGTTTGTCTTGCAGTACAAGAAAAAAATATCTGAGGGTTTCCCAAACAGTAGTTCGCATGACTAGAGATGCCACCTTATTTTTTTTGAGAAAATAAATAAATAAATATTACTGGACAATTTACACTGCGCCATCTAGTCCCAAAGCAAATGCAAAGCTTGTGTTACGGGTACTAGACAACTGATATATGTACTTAAATACATTTTTTTTGTAAATACATACTTATAATACATAGAAAACACCCAGACCAAGACAATCAGACATGTTCATGCACACAAATATTTGTCTTGTGCGGGGATCGAACCTGCGACCATTCGACCACCGAGCTCGTCATAATATGTATATATAAAAATTATTATTTAACTTTGGACAAAAACCTATTTGCTCATGGAAATATATGTCCTCTATAATTTCACACTTTATAATAGGCTATTTGACTAACATTTTTTTCCGTTTGATATATAGCGACGTCTCCATAATATAACTTTAGGTGAAAGAATTACTTCGGTAGCACAAAAATCTCTCGAGATATGTTAATTTGAAAATCACAATTTTTAGACTGCCCCAAAACGCTCCATACAAAAGACTACCGAATTATGACGCCTTTCGGTTTATAAAGTCCAAATCCCAAAATGTACAGAGGGTGCAAAACGTCCATATCACAAAATGTCCATGTCCCAGAATGATCATATCCCAGAGTGTCCATATCCTAAAATGTCCATATCCCAGAATGATCATATCCCAGAATGTCCATATGCCAAAGTGTCCTCATCCCTGAATGTCCATATACATACCAGAGTGTCTATTTTATTTTATTCAAACAAAGCTATTATGGTGGAATAAAAAAACAATTGTTGTCAAACATTATTATATTCAAATCAAAGCAATAAAAGAAATATAATTATTTATATTATATAAAGAAACCAAACGATGAAATTTTAGCAACTTTACTATTAATTAGTATGTATTTAAATTTTCTTACGTCTTTACAGTATACCCCTGATAGGTACTCCACAATCAAAATACTGAACAACAAAACAATTAACAAAGTAGCAATATAATGAAACCAAAAAATCTAAGTCTATAATCATACCCTACCCTAAAATAAAAAATAAAATAATCGACCCTAAAATAAGTCGGACGGAAGATATTAGAATGAAAGTTTGCAGATCTTTATAGTTTTGTGTATTTTGCGATATTGTTAAATAATTTTTACAATTTTTAAACATTGGAAAATAGCCTATTACAAAGACAACTCTTTGGCAGTGCAGTGTTTTTGGGGTGTAAATGGTTCATTAACATCTTTGAGCCAAAGCCAACTTCACCTGCGCGCGGTGCATCCTGCTGACTGACAAACGAAGCTCTGGCGAAACGAGAGGTAGGTAGCGTCATTGTAAGCTACCCGATGGAGGGGGGGACCTCCACCTCACAGAATACCGCAGCTAAATAACAATTCCCTTAAGAGTTGTTGTGTTCCGGCGAGTGAGTGAGGTCACCAGAAAGGAAGGAGATGCTGCGCTGGCAGCAGGGGTGGCGGCGCGCGAGCGATATTTTATGTTGCAAGCGTTAATATGGCTACGGTAACTGCTTCACATCAGGCGGGCCGTATGCTTGTCTGCCACCAGGCGTAGTATATAAAAAAAAACCGGACAAGTGCGAGTCGGACTCGCCCACCGAGGGTTCCGTAGGTACATAGTATCATTATTAAATTTGATATTTTTCATTATAAATAAGAATTAAAGCGTCGAAAAAAATAAATAAAATATATTTTGCAATGTGTACATCAAGCCCTTTCATATGATACCCCATTTGAACTAGTAGTTTCAATTTGAAATTTCGACACCCTATAAAAAATATAGACCCCCTATTTTTTAAGATCTATTTACAAATGTATAGTTTTGAGATTTATTCCTGTACTTGTAGTCTATAACGATGTTACTTGCCAAATTTCATAGTTCTAGGTCAACAGGAAGTACCCTATAGGTTTTGATTCCCTTGAGTGTGTCGAAATATGCGTTTTTTGCTGAATAAACGGCCGTAACTTTTTTCTACATAAACTTAGCAGTTTGATTTTTTTTTACTTCATGGGACCGTAGACCTGAGTATACAGTTCAAATTTCAGCTTGATACCTCCACGCATTCTCGACATAGAAATTCTTGACAGACAGACAGACGCACAACAAAGTGATCTTATAGGTGGTTAATATGGCTACAGCAACTGCTTCCCATCAAGCAGGTCATATTCTTGTCGGCTACTGCATATATAAAATAATAAAGAATAGCTTTATTTATTTTTATATATTATTATAAATATAGAATAGTAGAGACGTTAGGGCCGTGGGGTCCATCAGCCCGCAATCTTTTTAAAGAGATATGCGGGAGGTTGGTCGAGGCTTCATGCGACCAGAGGGCTGGCCATTACCTTGCTCAGAGGTTTAGCATTGCTATTCAGCGAGGTAATGCTGCCCGCATTCTTGGTACGCTACCAACGGCAACGATTTGGGGGAAATTTTTTACTTATAATTTTTGTTTAATTTATTTTCTTCGTTTTTTTGTACCTCTTTGTAAATATTCAGTTTAGTAATATAGTTAATTAATTTAGAATAAAAGTAATATCTTCTAGAAAAAAAAAAAAAAAAAAAGAAGATTTTAAACAACATATGGAAACTTATAAAAGTGACCCCAAATGGGAACAACATGTGTACATGTGTTAAAAATCTGTTGATTTTCAGTGTAAATTTAATATCATTGCAACACTGAATAACTCTTTATTAAAAATTATTATTATAAATTATATAATAAAAACTATCTCATTCATTTTAGAAAATAATAATGAAATAACTTTCCATACATTAAAAATTAAAATGTTCAATAGGTACCTTAACTATACTATATAAGTTAACATACATCTTGTCATGTTTTATGATGACAAAATCATAACATTGGGTTGATTGGGTAATATCCTATCAAATTATAGACAACAGTGCCTAAAGTCCCCGAAAGTATCAAAATAAAATTATGCAAAAGAACATCGATCTGTACAGGCTTATTTAAGGCAATTTAAACTTTATAGACGTAAGTATAGAACTAAATAAGTGTGTAACGCAAGGAAATAATCTACGTCATATTACAAAATACCTGTTGCATCGTTTCTCAGAACACAAGACTCGGATTACAAACTTTTTGGTGAGCTGAAAACGTACATACCATCGAGTATTTCTTGGTCCGATTGGTAGGAAGATGCGTTCTTCGCATTATCGTCCATTCTTCATATTTGTAAACTTGTTTTTCTAATAGATTTTTAATAATATTTCTTGCAATTCTTATCACAATTCCCAATGGGATAGGTTAACATGCAGTGGTCTGTCATTTGGCTGTCACTGTCAGGCACAGGCAATACAGTCAGTTGTTCTCGCTTTCGTTCTTTCTATCGTTTGGCAATCACTGTGTAGTTGAATATTATTTTTGACATTATAAACTTAATTTGTATATTAACAGTACTGTCAAAATGTGCTACAGGGATATGCCGAAAAGTATAGCTAGGAATTATTATACAACGTCGGGTGGAAGACAAACATAAAGCCCGCCTGATGTAAACGTTTACCTACACCGCCTGTGTGATTGTTTACATATTGTCCGTTACGTACACGTGCCTGAATTTCACGTTTGTTAAAAATACATACTGCCTCCTTATATAAAAAAAATACTGACCGTATTTTACTGTGTACACTAGCATAAACGCTAGTATAAAAAAATATCAAGCTAGCGTATACAGAGCTGTACTCGATAGGTTATATTAAAGTAACAAAATTTATACAGAAAACTCAGTCTAAATTTTGCTCACGCTATGCAACATTTCAAAATGATTGCTCAAAAGGGAACAAAGTTATGACGATTTGAGAAAAATATAGAGCTATCGTTATGCCAGCGTACCCGTACGGATTCTTATTGAAAGAGATCTTTCCTTTTAATAAATGCTGTATAAAAATAAATTCTGTATGAAATGCCTTTGCCAGTATAGATATTATATGTATTTCTGTTTTAAATTCGCGCCCTCGCTCATTCGCGGGTGAAGGCGTTTGATTGGAGTTGAACGGGTGGGTTGACGCGCGAGGTTCTTTCGGTCTCGCCAGAAGTTGACCGGCGAAGACGCCAGTCCATATAGATCTGTCCCGTGATAACGTTGCGCCGGGATTCGCGCGCCGGGTCATTTGTTTTGTTGACGGCGGCGTGGCCGCGTGTAGGCTAGAATTGTTTGCCACCGCCGTCGTACAGTCCATAAGAGTTCGAGCCGTGTTGAGGTCGCGCTTGGGACGCGCGCCGGCTCATGTGTTTTGTTGTCGACGGCGTGGCCGCGTGTAGGCTAGAATTGTTTGCCACCGCCGTCGTAGAAACACTTTGCACTTGAGAGTTGTTTGACTTAATTAATCTAATTGTGCGGAATTGTAATCGGTTTATCCGTGGCTGTATCACGTTGTATTGTGTTAAACTGTTAAAGACAGCGGTTGTGGTCGTTGAGTATTATTGTTAGTGGTGGATTGGAAACTCTCAAGAAAGAAAACGGGGGCCCCCTATCGTCAAGATACCAGGGGAATCAAGACCACGACGGCCAACGCTGTAAGTTTTTTCATGTAATAATACGACGCGAAACGCGTCCAATGTTGCGAACAATTTTATTTTTTTTTTTTTTTTTTTATAACAGAGGGTGGCAAGCGAGCATGTGGGTCACCTGATGGAAAGCAATCACCACCGCCCATAGAAATCAGCAACACCAAGGGGTCGCCGATCCGTTGCCAGCCTTTTAAGGGAAATATTGACTCTGTTCTTGAAGGCCCCCATGTCGTACTTATTTGGGAATACCGCTGAGGGAAGTTGATTCCACAACTTTACAGTACGTGGTAGAAAATACCTTAAAAAGCGTACTGTAGTAGCTCGCCAAATATCAAGGTGATGTGGATGGAATTTTAATTTTTGGCGAGTTGTACGATAGTGGAACTCAGCGGCAGGTATCAAATCAAATAGCTCATCCGAGCACTCCCCGTGGTATAATTTATATAGAACGCAAAGAGATGCAACATCTCTGCGTGTAGAGAGAGACTCCAGCCGATCAGAAATCATTGGGTTACCGACAATTCGAACAGCTCTTCGTTGTATGCGGTCAAATGGGGCGAGTAAGTACTGGGGCGCACCAGCCCAGAGATGTGAACAGTATTCCATATGAGGCCTAACTTGGGCTTTATACAGTTGAAGGCGATGCTGTGGTGTAAAATACCTTCTGGCTTTACAGATGATGCCAATTTTCTTAGAAGCCAATTTGGCCTTGCACTCCAAGTGGCCACGGAACTGTACAGCTCTGGATATGTCAACACCCAAGATACCAATGCTGGAGCTAATAGTAAGGGGAGTACCTTCCAATCTAGGAGCTACGACAAATGGGGACTTTTTTGCAGTAAACGCACATACTTGTGTCTTTGATGGATTCAGCTGGACTAAGTTCAGTCTACACCAATCAGAGACGTGTCCAAGAGACGTCTCAATCTCAGACACAAGTTTTTCCCGGTACTCGACGACGCAATCCCGAGAAACATTACATAGACCACTGTATCTTGCGTCCACGGTACTGTCATCTGCATAGCAATGGATGCTGCATACATGCAGCAAGTCATTGATATGCAGAAGAAACAATGTAGGAGACAATACGCAGCCTTGTGGCACGCCAGCGTTCAGGGGTAATGGATCCCAGCGTGCACCGTCAATCACAACTTTAATGATCCGCCCAGTGAGAAAATTTCGTAAACAATTTCAATTCTCACTGAAACATCACAAAAAAAAATTGTTGTCTGAAAAGTCGGTTTACAGACGATAATTTTACGTTATATGAAAAGACATCGGCCGATGGAGTGAAAGAGAGATAGATGCGTCACAAGCCGAACTTAGGCCTTTGTTCAGCACTCTCGCTTGCATGGTCGGCTCAGGCGGAACGTCACAATGAGTTATGCTTCTTCATGCGTGCAGCCTGTGTGCATCGATTTATAAGACTTTCACGTCTAAAATATCTAACGTTCTCGGAACGAATAAATTGTCATCATCACTCATCCATCCCTCAGTCACGCACAGAACAGATTTTTTTTATTTGTAGTTTTACGGACCGGTTAAACCTGCGTGATTCACTTATCTTTCTCATTTATATATAGCAACACTGGGCGGAACTGTCAAGCAATTGCTGTCAATTTTTTCTTTGTTTGTTTACTTTGTGTAGGTGTGGTGTTTGTTTCATTCACTCGTTTACTTGCGCGTTGCCCGGTGCTTTAATTTCATTGATTCTTTCAAACATTTTTTGTGGTTTCTTCCTTAATTAAAGAATATTTGGTAAGTTTTACTTTAAGTACTTCAATTTTAGCATTAAATACTGCTTTAAATAAACGTAAACATGGTTTTGCGTTTTTTTAAGGCATCAATTGGGCTATAACGCAAACCAGTATTTCGCAAAGATTCGTATTTTTTTGTTCCATGTATTAATTATTTTATTAGGAAATTCTTCTGGTTCTTCAACGAAGGGTCATATGTCCAGTATCAGCATAATTTTAACATTGTATAGAATATTTATTACGATTATAAAAATTCTTTGACTATGGGTGTGTAAGTGGTTCATCAACTACTTTGAATTAAAGCCAACCTCACCTGCACGTGGTGCACCCTGCTGTCTGACAAATGAGGATCTGGCGAAAAGAGAGGAAGCATATTTTTAAGCTGCCCGACTGGGGAAGTACCTCCACTTCACAGAATACCGCAGCCAAATAATAATTCCCTTGAGGGATATTGTGTTCCTGTGAGTGAGTGAGATTACCAGAAAGAAAAAAAAGGTATGAGTATAGGCTGGCAACGGATCGGCGGCCCATTGGTGTTGTTGGCCTTTTCATCGGGTGACTCACATGGTTGTTTGCCACCATCTCATATAATAAAAAAAACGGCTCAGCTTTAGATTAAGTAACACCTGCAAATAGGACCATATTTTTTTTATAGATAGGTTTGTTAAAGGTCAAAAAAACTCTAATTCTAACTACTCTAATTTAATAAAATTTCAAAGTGCGGAAATGCATAGTTTTTACAGTAGAAATTATTGAAAATTGCAAAATTTCTTCAGGAAAGCACTTTAGATTAAATAACACCGTAAAAGTGGCGGAGGAGGTGAGGGAGAGGGGGAGCGGGGCCTCATCCCGGACGTCCCGGAGGGGGAAATAAAAGTGCGGAAACCTTTTTTTTCAAGTACCTATTTTTTTTTTTTTGAGGTTATATTGAGTTTTTTTGATTTTTTGTTTCCAACTCACCTCTGAACAATAAACAAAATCCTTAATATTGAAATGCTGTCTAATTATTGATATTTCATTTACACAGCGCCCTCCTACATCTAGTCCCAAATTAAGCGCAAAGCTTGTGTTATGGGTAATAGAGTTAAGCGCAAAGCTTGTGTTATGGGTAATAGAGAACTGATAAATGTACTTAAATACATATTTTTTTTTTGTAAATACATACTTATAATACATAGAAAATACCCAGACCAAGACAAACAGACATGTTCATGCACACAAATGTTTGTCTTGTGAGGGAATCTAACCCGCGACCTCGGAGTCAAAGTGGCCATTGCTAACCATTCAACCACCTAGCTCGTCATATGATCTACATGAACATCAAATTGTTATTGTTATTTAGTATTTGTTGTGTGAATGTACCAATAATGTAATTTGTAAATTACTGTTTCTTTTTTGTTATATGAGAAGGGGCCAAATGAGCATGTGGGTCACCTAATGAAAATCAAACACCACCGCCCATGGATTCAGCACCACCAATGGGTCCACGATCCCTTGCCAGCCTATACTCCTTCCATTCTTTCTGGTGACCTCACTCACTCTCAGGAACATAACAACCCTCAAGGAGATTGTTATTTGGCTGCGGTATTCTGTGGGGTGGAGTTACTTCCCCAGTCGGGCAGCTTAAAAAATGCTATGCCCTACCTCTTTTTTTGCCATAGCTTGGTTTGTCAGTTATCAGGATGGACTAATTTACATAAACCTGTAATGAACCATAAAAAAATTACCTAAACCATTCTCATGAATTTCTTGTCCCCATTCTGTAGTTTTTGAATTATCCCTTTCAGAATTTCGAATTCTGTATATATTCTTAAACATAAATTAGCATTTTCCAGCTGACTCTATAGGCAGTAAGAGAAGTAGTCCCCCTTGATGGATAATTACAATATGTAGAAGATGTATCTCTTTTCTGTTTCAGGAAAGAAATGGACTTGGCAAACGGCGAGAATGGTGCAGAGGAGAATGTGTCAATGAACGAATTTGTAAGTACCTACATGATTACAACACAAAATTTCATTCAATAATTTCTTCAAAACTGCTTGCCGTCTCTGGGGACTAGGGATGTTACGAAGTGGTTATATCGGAACCGAATTCGGAATCTGAATTTATAACTTGGTTTAGCGGAAGTGGAACCGCAATCGGAGGCGGAAGCAGTAGAGAAATGGGTTAAGGTCGTATCCAATGGACAACTGTGAAAAATAACTTTTTTTCCATTTCGATACTGCTTCAGCCCTGGATACAGGTATTTTAAACAGGTTGCAATGCAAATACATTGCAACTGCAAAATTTTTCTACATAATCTGTGAACACGGCGCCGCGCGGCGCGTCGCGCATGCGCACTACGCATGCTCGATCTGCAAATGGATTTTTAAGTAAGAAATAAAGCTGTTAAATTAACTTCATGGTTGTATTTAAAATATTGTCGCGGTCCTGTCTCGAACGATCTAGAATGGAACCTTCTAGAATAGTCGCCGCATACTTCGCTGCAAGCAATAATGACCCGTATGTCTACTACCATAAGGTTCATAACACTATGACATGAAAATGTTCGAGATGTGTCTCGAGACATTACGATGACTTACCGAAGGGAAGTATTCTACGAGAATATTCGAGAACCCTTGCCGGCGAATATAAATAGCGACCGCCGCGGCGCATAGGCAGTTCAGTTTGGACTTCGGAAGAGTTAACTTCGAGCGAATCTACCTGCGAGACAAGTGATAACCTACGACTTGAGCGATACTATAGGACTTCGATTTGACCTGCGATTAGGAATCTTCGTGTGGACTTCGTGTTGTGAAGACCTGCAGACCAGACCCTGCGTGAATAAATCCTTGGAAGTTGTCATTGGCGTTTTACATCCAAATCTAGAACCCTAGCTCGTAACATTTGGTGTCAGAATTGGGGATTTGGAGATGCCACTGACTCCGAGGGAGGATACTCCTGGTGTGAGGACTAGGGCACAATGTGCTGCGGAGGCCACGCCTACTGCCCCTGAGGCCACGCCCACCGGCCATAGGGGCACGCCCACTGCCCCCGCCCTTTATGCCCCGCCCACCGGGCAGGACACGCCCACCGGCCAACAAGCTCCGCCTCCTAGCCACGCCCACCGGAGACATTAAACCTCCGAAACTTTCAACGGAGGTTTTGGATATGTCGTGCCTGATGGCAATGATGAAGGGCATGACGGATGAGCAGGCGAGGATAAGAGAAGTACAGAAGGCAGATCAACAAAGGATTCTTTCTGCCGTTACCAAGTTTAGCGATACGGTAGCTAAGCTACATGAAGATGTAGAGATAGTGAATGGACGGGTTTCCGAATTAGAGGAGACTTGAAAAATGTGAAAACTGGCCTCACTGGACTGCAGATGAAAGTTCGGCGTATAGAAGCTGCTGGAGTTACGTCGAGCGGAGCTGTCGGCATAATCCAGGGACCTAAGGTGAAGGTGCCTTCTTACGACGGTACTACATCTTGGGCCGCCTACCGCCAGCAGTTTCAGACTGTCGCTGCTTCGAATGGGTGGACGGACGAACAGAGCCTGACAGCCCTCACCATCGCGCTCAGAGGTTCGGCCTTGTCTGTGCTGGAGGACTTTAAAGACCTGCTAGAGGCACTTGAGGCTAGATATGGGGAACGACACTTGGAACACGTTTTTCGTGCCCAGCTACGGGACCGGACCCAGCGCCCAGGTGAAGGACTTCAACAATGGGCGTTGGAGATCGAAAAGCTGGTTCGAAAGGCGTACCCTTCTGCTGATAGTAGGATGATGGACACCAACATTCTTCAAGCCTTCGTCGACGGAATCAAGGATCTTGAAATTAGGGCTGCAGTGAAGCTTCGCCACCATGCCTCATTAAAAGAAGCACTCGCACACGCCCGGAGAGAGATATCCGGCAAGGGTACAAACTTCGCGAAGTTACGGAGGATGTTAAGGAGATCAAGATGCCGCCCAAAAGGAACTCCGGACCCATGTGCTACAAGTGTGGCGAAAGAGGACATCTGCAGTTCACGTGCCCTAAGAAGGAAAGACAACCGACCAAAACTAACGACAGGCTGGATGCACTTCTAATCAAAATGGAGCAGCGTTTTGAAGAGTTGGTAAAGAAGCATGATGCTGCGCCCTCTACCGTGAATCAGGGAAACGAGTAAAAGTCAGGACTGCGGGGCGGGTACTGGCTGGAGCGGAGGAAGCCCCAGCAACCGTAATCTCACAAGCATGGAATGGGAACAGTCTACTAATACGCGGCACAGTGAACGAAATAGACTGCAAAATCACCTTAGATACAGGAGCCTCTAGAACGATAGTGAGACCAGATCTAGTGAAAGCTGTAGGGAGACGCAAAGGCACCAGTTTATGCAGACTTCTCTCCGCTTCTGGCCAACAGATACCCGTCCTAGGGGAAAGGTTGGTTACGATACGTGTTGGAGAGTCGTCATATACTCATGACGTAATCGTAGCCGAAATTATGGATGATTGCATTCTAGGCTTAGACTTCATGAGGAAACACAACTGTCACATCGATGTCACTAACGGTGTCTTTAAATGTGGTGATGAGGAAAACTTCATACTTGGCGGTCCCGATGGAAAAGTGACGTGCCTGAATAAAATCGTAATACCTGGACGAGCACAAGCTCAAGTAAAGGTGAAACTGCCTTTGAGTCAGAAGAATCAGCCGGATAGATGTATGCTGATTGAAGATACGCCCGGCAGTGCAACCTGTAAGAAAGTGCTGATAGCAAGAACTCTCGTCCGTGGAGGTAAGACCGCTGTAGTAAGGGTTGTGAATTTGTGCGACCGAGAGATTAGCCTAAGCAAAGGTGAAGTTATTGGAAGATGTGAGGAAGCTGTTTGGATGAGAAACTGCCAATCAACTTCAAGCTCAGCTACGTCGAACACCAGGAGCGAAATTATAGCCACTAAACTGCTTGAAGATTGTAAAAGTAATCTGAGCTATTCGCAGAGCATGAAGGCCAAGATGTTGCTACTGCGTTTTGGGGAAATCTTCTCTTCTGACGAAGGAAATCCTGGAAGAACATCTTTAGTTCAGCACAAAATTGACACCGGACATGAGCGACCTATCCGTCAGCGAGCAAGGCGTATACCAATTGCTAAAGAAAAGGAAGTTCAAGACATGTTGGAAGACATGCAAAGAAACAAAATTATAGAACCTTCTGCTAGTCCATGGTGTTCTCCAGTTGTGTTGGTCAAGAAGAAAGATGGTAGCACAAGGTTCTGTGTGGACTATAGACGACTTAATAATGTGACAAAGAAGGACAGTTATCCACTACCACGAATCGATGATACACTGGACACATTGAGTGGTATGAGATGGTTCTCGACGTTAGATCTGAAATCCGGCTACTGGCAAGTAGAAATTGATCCGAAGGATAAAGAAAAGACAGCCTTTTCAACTGGTAAAGGTTTATGGCAATTTAACGTCATGCCTTTTGGATTATGCAACGCGCCGGCTACTTTCGAAAGACTTATGGAGTGTGTACTGGCAGGTTTAGTTGGAGACGCTTGCCTTGTCTATTTGGATGATGTCATAATCATGGGCAGAGATTTTGAAGACCACTTACGGAACCTAGAGCAGGTCTTGAAAAAGATAAAGGGAGCCAACCTGAAGTTAAATCCGAAAAAATGCAGTTTGTTTAAGAAGAAAGTAAACTCGGCCATGTGATTACCAGCGAAGGCATACAGACTGATCCAGACAAAATCGAAGCAGTACAAAAGTGGCCTACTCCCAAAGATAAGACAGAAGTGCGGGCATTTTTAGGGCTATGCTCGTATTACAGACGCTTTGTTAAGGGATTTTCCGAAATTGCCAAGCCTTTACACCGATTAGCTGAAGACAAGCAGCCATTTCATTGGGATGAGACCTGCGAGGGTTCTTTTCAGAAACTAAGAAAATGTCTTTGCGAGACTCCAATCTTGGGATTTCCACAACCTAACGGCCAATTCATTGTAGACACGGACGCCAGCAACACAGCAATCGGTGGTGTGTTATCGCAGAAACAAGGCGACAGAGAAGTGGTGTTGGCCTATTTTAGTAAATCGCTGTCGAAATCTGAAAGGAACTACTGTGTGACAAGAAGGGAGCTCTTGGCTGTGGTAAAGACATTACAGCACTTTAGCAAATATCTCATTGGCATGCGGTTTACACTTCGCACTGACCACGCCGCCCTGAAGTGGCTGTTACAATTTAAAAATCCAGAAGGTCAAGTTGCTCGATGGATCGAACAACTGCAAGACTTTGTGATTGAACACCGCAGCGGAAAGGCGCATGGAAATGCTGATGCACTCTCAAGAAGGCCATGTCCTGAAGACTGCAAGCACTGTGCCAAACAAGATACAAAGGAACTGCCATTGAGATTGACAAGAATGGGCCCATCGAGATCCTGGGAAGATGAGGCGATGAAAGAAGCACAGGAAGATGACGAAGATGTACGGCTCATTGTCGCATGGAAAAAACGAGGCGAGGACAAGCCAAGATGGTGCGAAGTCGCCCCTACTAGTGTTATCACCAAGGCATACTGGGCGCAATGGGATAGTTTTATTCTTCAGAACGGAATACTTTACCGTAAATGGGAAAAACCTAACGGTAGAGAGTTCCATCTTCAGATAGTTGTCCCAAGAGATAAGGTACAAGATGTCCTTCGTGAAGTACATGATGGCGTGTCAGGTGGACATTTGGGCGTGAAACGGACTTTAACAAAGATTCGGGAAAGGTTTTACTGGCTTCATTGTCTAGAGGATGTGCAAGATTGGTGTCGCAAGTGCGCTACTTGCGCTGCGGTGAAAGGTCCATCAACTAGAAGCCGAGGAAACCTGCAACTTTATAATGTTGGTGCGCCATGGGAACGCATT
This sequence comes from Hypsopygia costalis, assembly GCA_937001555.2. Classification (NCBI taxonomy): domain Eukaryota; kingdom Metazoa; phylum Arthropoda; class Insecta; order Lepidoptera; family Pyralidae; genus Hypsopygia; species Hypsopygia costalis. The sequence continues at coordinate 8,477,272 of OW443355.2, forward strand.
GCAGTTGATGTGGCTGGACCATTCCCTGTAACGGAATCAGAAAATAAGTACTTCATGGTAGTAATGGATTACTTCTCTAAGTGGCCAGAAGTATTCGCCATACCTAATCAAGAAGCCACAACTGTTGCATCCAAGTTGTTTGAAGAAGTAGTTTTCCGATTTGGTGTGCCTTTGGAAATACACTCCGACCAAGGTAGGAACTTTGAGTCACAGATATTTCAAGAACTCTGCAAAATATTGGGTATGCATAAGACTAGGACCACCCCATATCATCCTCAATCCGACGGCATGGTAGAGAGATTTAATCAGACACTTGAGAGACATTTGGCGAAACTCGTTGACAACCACCAGAGAGATTGGGACAAATATATACCGCCGTTTCTCCTGGCCTACCGAACTGCTGAACATGAAAGCACAAAGGTAACCCCAGCACGTGGCAATTTTGGAAATGGGTTGCAGTCGAGTGAAAAGATGAAAACCAGGTACGACCGTCGAGCAAATACAAACGGCTTCGAAGAAGGAGCACTAGTATGGCTTCACAACGTAACTCGACGAAAAGGAAAGTCTCCGAAATTACAGACAAGATGGGAAGGGCCGTACAAAGTGGTCACTCGGTTGAATGACGTGACATATCGAATTCAACGGCAGCCGAGAGGTGCACAAAAAGTGGTTCACATTGACCGCTTAGCTTCTTATCACGGCAGTAATGAAGATGCTCGGGACGAGCATCTCTAAGAGGGGAGCAGTGTCGCGGTCCTGTCTCGAACGATCTAGAATGGAACCTTCTAGAATAGTCGCCGCATACTTCGCTGCAAGCAATAATGACCCGTATGTCTACTGCCATAAGGTTCATAACACTATGACATGAAAATGTTCGAGATGTGTCTCGAGACATTACGATGACTTACCGAAGGGAAGTATTCTACGAGAATATTCGAGAATCCTTGCCGGCGAATATAAATAGCGACCGCCGCGGCGCATAGGCAGTTCAGTTTGGACTTCGGAAGAGTTAACTTCGAGCGAATCTACCTGCGAGACAAGTGATAACCTACGACTTCAGCGATACTATAGGACTTCGATTTGACCTGCGATTTGGAATCTTCGTGTGGACTTCGTGTTGTGAAGACCTGCAGACCAGACCCTGCGTCAATAAATCCATGGAAGTTGTCATTGGCGTTTTACATCCAAATCTAGAACCCTAGCTCGTAACAATATTATTATCATATATTTCATGAGATTAGATAAAGTAGTGTTTGAAACTGCACATAATTAGGTGTTAAAATACTCGTGTGGTCTATTATAACATTCGACTTCGGCTCTTGTTATAAACACACACTCGTATTTTAATAACCCTTATTATGCAACAGTTTCATAAACTACTATTTAAATACAAATATTTTACTTTTTGTGTATGTACATATCTTGAACTTGTGGTGTAGTTTAATTTAGGTAACACAGAATAGAAACGAACGAACGAAATATTGGTTTACGAAGTAACCGGTTCCTACAAGCAAGGAGTCTATGAAATTCATTTAACTATACATTTTATGTTATATTTGATGAATTTAATAGAAGTAGGCGGCCATAGGGTCTGTAGAGACCATAAGATGATAGAGTCTATGTGACAAAAATAATTTTGTATAATTTTTAACCCCTGATCGAAATAGAGGGGTTGCTGTTATCTGCATGTTTGTCTGTCTTTTTGTGGCACCATAGCTCCAAAACGAATACATTAAATGCTCCAAATGAATTTTAGGTGTTAGGGGTTTATCAACATTTTTGAACCAAAGTCAACCTCATCTGCACGTGGTGGGCAAAAAAAAATTCTTAATTTACAGACAAGCATATGATCTGTCTCATGGTAAGCAATTATTGTACCTTATGCCTATGCCATTAACAATACAATATTCTGCATTTCCAGGAGATTTACGTAATGGATCCGAATGTACATCTGGAGTTGGAGCAGGAACAGATCAAGTTGCAGCAACTCGAGTTGCAAGAACAGCAGGTGCTCTGCAAGCAGCGGATGCTAATGCTCAAACAGACGAGCGAGAGAGCTGTGAGTACTGTTTTTATCTATTATAGGGACAAGTCCGCTCGCTTTTAGGTTTCCGTACCCAAAGGGTAAAAAGGAACCCTATTACTAAGGCTCCGCTGTCCGTCCGTCCGTCCGTCCGTCTGTCACCAGGCTGTATCTCATGAACCGTGATAGTTAGACAGTTGAAATTTTCACAGCTGATGTATTTCTGTTGCCGCTATAACAACAAATACAAAAAAATAGAATAAAATAAATATTTAAGGGGGCTCCCATACAACAAACGTGATTTTTTATGCTCATTTTTGCTTGCAATTAATAATGGTAATAGGTAGGCGCTTGAAATACTCACATAATATTTAGTTATGTATTCACTTTAAAAATAAATAATTAAATAAAAATAAAACAAATATTATGGCACTGAAACGTGGTCCCTCACTATGGGTCTTATGAACAAGCTCAAAGTAGCCCAACGAGCTACGGAGAGGGCTATGCTCTGAGTCTCTTTGCGAGATCGAATCAGAAATGAGGAGATCCGTAGAAGAACCACGGTTATCGACATAGCCCAGCGGATTAGCAAGTTGAAGTGGCAGTGGGCAGGGCACATAGCACGGAGGACGGATGACCGATGGGGTCGAAAGGTTCTCGAGTGGAGACCACGTACCGGCAAGCGCAGCGTAGGACGTCCACCCACAAGGTGGACAGACGACCTCATTAAGACCGTAGGATCGCGCTGGATGCAAGCCGCTTCCAACCGGTCTTATTGGAGATTAGAGGGGAGGCCTATGTCCAGCAGTGAACTTTCAATGGCTGAGATGATGATGATGATGAAAACAAATATTTAAGGGGGGCTCCCATACAACAAACGTGATTTTTTTTGCAGTTTTTATAGATAATGGTACGGAACCCTTAGTGCCCGAGTCCGACTCGCACTTGGCCGGTTTTTTAACTAGCTTTCATTACTACTGCAAAGACAAATTCACAGTTTCCTTTCAAGGACTCAAAGGCTGACTGGAATAGATCCTTTATAGGGATAAGTCCGCTCTTTTTGTAACTAGCTTTTATTACTACAGCAACTTAGTTGCATAGTCTGCCAGAGTCTCATTATTCAGACAGCAGGCGGCACCACCTGCAGGTGAGGTTGGTTGTATTTGGTTCCAAGTTGAACCTTGTTACACCCCATACCTTTTCAAGCATATTACACCAATTGCAGGTGAGGTTGGTTGTATTTGGTTCCAAGTTGACCTTTGTTACACCCCAAACCTTTTCAAGCATATTACACCACCTGCAGGTGAGGTTTATTTATTTATTTATTTAAAAACTTTATTGACCACAAATTATAAATAAGGGTACAAAAGGCGGACTTAATGCTAAAAGCATTCTCTACCAGTCAACCTTTGGGACAAGCAGAAAATCACGAATGCGGTACTGAAGAAGCAAAATTAAAAAAAAAAACAGCTCTGTACTAAAATATAATAATAATTAGAGGTTGATTGTATTTGGTTCCAAGTTGAACCTTGTTACACCCCAAACCTTTTCAAGCATATTCCACCACCTGCTGGTGAGGTTGGTTGTATTTGGTTCCAAATTGAACCTTGTTTCACCCCAAACCTTTTCAAGCATATTACACCATCTGCAGGTGAGGTTGGTTGTATTTGGTTCCAAGTTGAACCTTGTTATACCCCAAACCTTCTCAAGCATATTCCACCACCTGCAGGTGAGGTTGGTTGTATTTGGTTCCAAGTTGAACCTTGTTACACCCCAAACCTTTTCAAGCACATTATACCACCTGCAGATGAGGTTGATTGTATTTGGTTCCAAGTTGAACCTTGTTACACCCCAAACCTTTTCAAGCACATTACACCATCTGCAGGTGAGGTTGGTTGTATTTGGTTCCAAGTTGAACCTTGTTACACCCCAAACCTTTTCAAGCACATTACACCACCTGCAGGTGAGGTTGGTTGTATTTGGTTCCAAGTTGAACCTTGTTATACCCCAAACCTTCTCAAGCATATTCCACCACCTGCAGGTGAGGTTGGTTGTATTTGGTTCCAAGTTGAACCTTGTTACACCCCAAACCTTTTCAAGCACATTATACCACCTGCAGATGAGGTTGATTGTATTTGGTTCCAAGTTGAACCTTGTTACACCCCAAACCTTTTCAAGCACATTACACCACCTGCAGATGAGGTTGATTGTATTTGGTTCCAAGTTGAACCTTGTTACACCCCAAACCTTTTCAAGCATATTACACCACCTGCAGGTGAGGTTGGTTGTATTTGGTTCCAAGTTGAACCTTGTTACACCCCAAACCTTTTCAAGCACATTATACCACCTGCAGGTGAGGTTGGTTGTATTTGGTTCCAAGTTGAACCTTGTTACACCCCAAACCTTTTCAAGCACATTACACCACCTGCAGATGAGGTTGATTGTATTTGGTTCCAAGTTGAACCTTGTTGCACCCCAAACCTTTTCAAGCATATTACGTAAAGTTATTCAATATTTTGGGTTCATAAGTGGGTCATCAACATTTTTGAACCAAAGCCAACCTCACCTGCACGTGGTGCATCTTGCTTCATAGCTAAATTAATATTGTAATATCATCTGTTTTCAGAGCAACTTGAGTGCGTCATCGAACCAGCACATACTGCCTGGTGGAAGGATTGAGGTCAGAAATGTCAATGATAAGTGAGTGTCATTTAAAAATACTAATTGCATGATTTACAGTCTTAAGCCGTGTAGCATGTATGTACAAATTAGGGGCCTTCCATAAATTACGTCACACGAATTTCCATTACATTACATTACTTTTCCTAAGTGTATGTTTTCCATTGAAACCAATGTACATTTAGCACATCTCATATAAATATTTTTAATGGTTATTATTTATACTTGATATTACTTGGACTGATGCGCACTCGTACCTCTGGGTAATAGCCGAAAATCAGTGTGTTGCTTATGCAACATTTCCACTGAGCTATGGCCCCTTTGTATTGCTGCAACACACACCTACAATGAACAATGTGTATACTGTCACCAATTGTAAAAGCTTATAATTGTACGTGTGTAACTGCTGTAATACAAATAAACTATCTATCTATCTATCTATCAATGGAGAACATACACTCAGCGAATCTACTCGCTCCACTCAACCTCGATTTCGGCCCCGTGGGCTAGAATCCGGCCTGGTAATACTGTAGCAAAAAGAATATTACCGATTTTTTTTAATGCTAGACGCATGTAGAGTTGGAAAAAACGGCTTAAAATGAATAAACGTTTAAACGTCGTACTTTTTATCAAAAGCGCGCTTTTTACTTAAACGCTTTTTTTGTCGTTGATGCTACTTGAGGCGTTTACGCTTATAAAAAACGTTTAAACATTTAGTCGCAGCTTTAAGACAATGCAATGGCTAACGATCACAGACAGTATCTATTTGCAGCCGATTTCTTTTCTCTAAGTATTTAAAGTTTCGTATACGCATGAACATACTTAACACAGCAAATCGCATTAATCGACCGACGACAACAGCAAAAGCGTTAGCGCAAACATTCACACGCGTGCTTACCAGTTGACAACAAAAAGCGTACTGCTTAAAAAAGCGTAAGCGTTGTTTATTTAAACGAAAATCATTTTTGTAACTAAAGTGAAAGAAAATTAAACAACATTAATCCTAAGGCACCTGCGAATAAGGTTCAATATTGAATGAGGATTACTGACGCTTTTTTCAACGAAACGCATTTGTTTAAACGAAAATGAAACGAACGTTAATCGATAGTAAACCTAAACTTGTTGATGGTAAGGTTTATTATTGCATATATGGCTAGCTAATACAGCACGACGCGACGTGGCAGTAATTATGTGTATGAATTATAGATGGCGCTATATCAAATTTGTCAAATTATTAGACAACATTGTAAAAAATTTAAGCGAAAAAGGCTTATAAAAGGCTTATTTTTATAAGCGTGCTTATCTGCTTACGCTGATAAGCAGACTTTTTTAAGCGCTTTTCGTTTAAGCGCTCAACTCTAGACGCATGGGGAAGGTTGTAGCATGGTAAGTGCGTCAGTAAGTAGAGTTTCATTGTTTTTTTTTTTTGCTTATTGTTGGATGTGCTGACAATGCTTCTGTCATGACTAAGATGTGGAGGGCGCCCAGAGGGCAGCACTAGATGTGTGGTTTTTAGAGTTATTTCGAAATTTAATAAGCTTGGTAAATGGTGTTAGGTGTTAATGTCATATATATATGTATTTAACACAACTGTGCACAAGTTAGATTTTTTTTTATCTGTCAATTATTATTCGGTCATCATAATTTACTAACTAGCTAAATTCCGTTTAAATATGTTTTTTTTTTTCATAAAACCTCTTAACAAATTGCTCGAGTATTTGAGATAAATACCTAATAATATCTGCTGTTTTTGTTTGTTGTTTTGTAATATTGGAGCTTGCATTTATCGCTCTACCGCAGTATAAGTAATAGTACTAACGTACAGTATGGCCGCGCCCTGCCGCTCTCACTAGTCGACCTCACCTCCCCTCTGAGACCGATGTGGAACCGTTCGCAATAAAAAAAAAATTGGTTGCCTGTAAAGTCGGTATACGGGCGAAAGTTTTACGTGACAACGACTTTGAGTGGTAAAATGTTTTCGAGTGGAAGGGACGCATGCCTTTCACTTTTTATGTCTGTCTCTCTCGCTCTTAGAAGGGACGCGTGCCTTTCACTCGCTCTCATTGTAAGCGCATAACGTGAGCCAGTTTCTTGAAGTGTCACCCGGCTAACCAATTTATAAGACGTTGTCACGTCAAAAAAAGTAGTACGTTGCAATGGATGCAACGTTCTACAAATTGACGTCGCTTGTATTTTATTCTCTATTCAATTTAAAATATGGGAGTATGTAAAAGATGGGTGTTACTTGTGCAGTGGATGGATATCTCAACACATGGAAAGTCAAAAAAAGAAATTTGACGAGCTCGGTAGTCGAATGGTTAGCAATGGCCACTTTGACTCCGAGGTCGCGGGTTCGATTCCCGCACAAGACAAATATTTGTGTGCATGAACATGTCTGTTTGTCCTGGTCTAGGTGTTTTCTATGTATTATAAGTATGTATTTACAAAAAAAAAAAAAAAAGTATTTAAGTACATTTATCAGTTGTCTAGTACCCATAACACAAGCTTTGAGCTTAATTTGGGACTAGATGGCGCTGTGTAAATTGTCCAGAAATATTTATTTATTCGATCCCTTTGGATGAAATAAAGTACTGTTTTTTTTTATAAATTATCTAATAAGCATGTGGCAGCCATAGTTTCATCATAACTAATTCATGTCTGTCAAAGTAGGATACAAGATACAATTAATACGAGATGAGAAAAGGATAGCATTATAGCAGATTTATATGTCTCAAAGAGCAAGTGAGTGCGCAGACGCGAAAGTGACATTGCTGTCACTTGAGTTATGGTGGTTTATTGTTAATGTTTACATTTTTCTTATTTACATTTCAATGTTTATTGTGCGTGATGTCATGTGTGGTATTAGTTTTAAATTACGTTTGTTCCATGTGAATATGAAAATGAATCAAATCATTACGCATGCATTTATATGAATAGTAAAAAGCTACAATTAATGAGAATGAAATGGTTTGACCATTACAATGAACCGGTGTTCGGAAGGCGAACATTCGATTTAGTGGTGATTAGAAAATATAAAATTTTGGGTAAGTTAGCAATGGCAATTATACAAGGCGTTTTGTAAATATTGGCTGAAGTCAGTGTAGTGTATTTCCTATGTTTATTTTTTCTTCACGACGCCCACCTGATGTGAAGCGGTTACCGTAACCATATTAACGCTCGCAACATTAAGGCGTATACAGTGGCCAACATTCGAATAATAGGTTATTATAAAACCATTTTTCTCGCTAAATATTAAGCCTACTGATCTGAAAAAAATATATAATATTTTGCAAGATATACACAAGAACATGGTTTGATCAGAATTTAAAATAATTTAAGAAACTCATAGAAAAAAATTATTAAAAACCACTATAATTTTCAACATAAAACCATTTATTTCCTACAATATGTATCGAAATCATCTAAAATTTTGTATACTTTTTCATTATATGTAATTACATAACTTGGTTTTTTCAGTTATCGAAAAAAAATATTTTTGACTAGTCAAGAAAGATAAATCGATTTCGCGAGGTTCGAATTCCCCTCGCTCGTCTAAAATATCAGTGCGGGACGAGACGTGTTGCTGAACGGACCTATGTTAGGTTGCTTGAGACCCCACCCCCGCGCGCCGCTCCATCCCACTGTTCATTGTGCCCTGTCGTCGCATTGTTTTTACCCGACTGCGACAGAAGGAGGGTTATGTTTTTCAAGAGTATGTATGTATAATTGTTTGGCACGCTCTGCAGCCTGAATGGCTGGATGGACTTTAGCTTGAGAGGTGTCGTTAGATTCGTATTTGCTGTGTCAAAATAAAAAAAAATCAAAATGGCGGATTTTTGGCACCAAGTTCAAATTCAAAGGCGCGCCACAGTCTGGACGGCTCAGTGAATTTTAGCTTGAGGGGTGTCATTAGATATGTATTTACTGTGGAGAAAAAAAAATTACCGGTTTTATTTTACGTTTTTTAATTTTATTTATTTTGATATATGCAATGTCGTGCATAAATCAAAATAAATAATACTAAAAAACGTAAAATAAAATCGGTAGGTAATTTAAAAAACTAAAAAAACCCGACTGCTTTTTTGTGTAATTTGGAAAAGAAAAACCTCTAAAACAATAAAACATGTAGCAGTCGGGACATGTGCTCTAAATTCACTAAGCCTCCATTTCTAGAATGGGTCGACCCGACTGCTACATGTTTTCTTGTTTTAGGGGTTTTTCATTTCCAAATTACACAAAAAAGCAGTCGGGTTTTTTAGTTTTTAAACGGTTTTATTTATCTTGACCTGTTTGTTTATTTATTTGTTTGTTTATATTTTTGGGTCAAATCTAGTAATTGAAATTTGACCCCCTTCCATGATGACAGATTGATCTGAAATTTGGTACACACCTTTAGTTCTGGTGACAATACAATTAAATAAATTCTGTTTCATTGTAAATCCAAGATGGCCGCCGCCGCTACAAACTGGCGGTTTACAAATTTTGTCACGACTACCTCAATATGGGTATCAAATGAAAGGGCTTGACTAGTAGAACACAGTTCACATGAAAAAAAAAAACGAAAATCTAAGATGGCCGCCGCTACAAAATGGTGGTTTACACATTTTGTCACGACTACCACTATATGGGTATCAAATGAAAGAGCTTGACTAGTAGAACACAGCTCGTCGCTCGTCGCTCTCATGAATATTATAATAAAAACCAAGATGGCCGTCAACAAAATGGCCGGTTGGCGGTTACATATTTTCTCAATTTTCATTAAGGGTATCAAATTAATACAAGACAAATTTAAAAGTAAAAAAAATATGACATAAGTCAAATCTAAACTTAATTGAATGAGAAGTACTACGAGTATGTAATGAAATTAGAAACTAAAAACTTGAAAATAAAAATTATGAAAATAAAAACATTTTTAATTTAAACAGTTTTATTGAAAGTAATGTACTAAAAGCTAAAAAATAATTCGGTAGGTCCGAGGTTTCAGTCATCACACCCCTCTCCCTCATCAGTCTAAGGCATTGATCAGACAAAATAATAAAATCGTTGGGCCCGTGTTTCTATCCAATCAGCTCAAGTTTACGCTACGCCCAACGATTTTATTATTTTGTCTGATCAATGCCTAGGTATACATTATGAAAAAAATATTTTATAAAATATTTTATTTCAATTTTAATAGGTACTTACTTATACATATTTTTTATAATTACCTAATATAAAATAAAAGAATATGATTTTATTATCGAAATTCGGGTTCTTATTTCACTACCAAAACATTTTAATAAAAATATGTTTTCATAATTAAAAAAAAGAAAACAAATGTTTTCAGAACATTATTATGAACCACGCGGTAAGTTATTCATGTCCGTTTTTATCTAGATCTGATCAAATATACCTATATATATAAAAAACTGCATTTCTTTGCAATAGATAAAAGTCAGCGCCAGCGGAAATGGGTAGTTTACGTATTGGCCTACAGTACTAGTAGAGTGTTCAGTACAGAATCCTGACACCTTTACAATCGAAACCCACATTTTAGAATCCCTCTATAAGAATTTAGCTAGGAGGCTTCTGGATTATCTTTCAATAATGCCCTAAGAAGAAATTAGAAATAGATTAGATTATAAGAATAAGTATTTATCAAAAAATTACTCCCTGTCGTATGATCAGAAAGGGATCAAAACGTTTAGAATAGTCAGACGAATGGAATGCTAGTCGATAGGTTGTACGTAATACAGATAATGTAGGTTAAGTACTTCTATTTGTCTCTAAGCGACCAGTTCCGCAAAGGTATAAATGTACGAGACAAATTATGACCCAACTGCGCTTTACTATTCATAAAGCGCGCAACGCGATGTTACACTGCGGTGAGGTGGGGGCGGTGCGGGGATCGCGCGCGGGGAACTCGCCAAATGCCCAAGGTCGTTGACGGATGTAATCGCCTTAAATATCGCTAGCGCGCGGCCATCCCCGCTGCCAACGCAGCAACTCCATCCTCTCTGGTGACCTCACTCACTCGCAGGAACACAACAACCCTCAAGGAAATTGTTATTTGACTGCGGTATTCTGTGTGGTGGTGGTACTTCTTAGTCGGGCTGATTAAAAAATACGCTATGTCCTACCTCTCTTTCAGTAAAAAAATACGCTATGTCCTACTTCTCTGTCAGAGCCTCGTCTGTCAGTTAGCAGGGTGTACCCCGTGCAGGTGAGATTGACTTTGGTTCAAAGATACTACTAATAATTGAATAATGTCAGCCCTAGAGAACGTCACTAGAAAGCGCCATTTTTGTATGGAGTGGTCGGGGTTTGGCTCTACACGAGCTCGTCCGTCACTTATCCGGCGTTTTGACGGACCGGATAATTAGCCTATATATTTTTATGAACCGGTTGCTTATACATCCGAGATCCGTGATACGGACTTTTCACTGATCAAGATCTGTCCATGACAGGACATCACGTATGCAGCTATCTGGCGCCTAAGTGTGGGTACAATTACACTAGCTAGGCGTAGAGAGTGCGTCGGGAAGTGAGCGAGCGACCCTCTTTAGGGGAGTGCGCCTTACAGCTACAGCTCCGGTGCCCATCATAGAGTGGTGGTAGGGCCCCGATGCTTGGGAAACCGAGCGTCGGTCGCCACGAGCTACTCGACCTGAGAGTGCTTTAGTCTGCTTTCAGACGAAAGGAGAGTAAGATCTGCTACCAATCCGCTTGCGTGCTCGGTTGGTTTACTGGGCGCGATAGCTGGGCGGGTAAAAGTCCTCTTGCCTGGCTGCTTGGTTTACTGGGCGAGAGTCTCGCACATATTTTACATAAACCTGTAATGAACCATAAAAACATTACCTAAACTATTCTCATGAATTTCTTGTCCCCGTTATGTAGTTTTTGAATTATCCCTTTCAGAATTTCGAATTGTGTATATATTCTTAAACATAAATTAGCATTTTCGAGCTGACTCTATAGGCAGTAAGAGAAGTAGTCCCCCTTGATGGATAATTACAATATGAGCCTACTTACGATATAATGTTGTAATGGGTAATGAAGATGTATCTCTTTTCTGTTCCAGGAAAGAAATGGATTTGGCAAACGGCGAGAATGGTGCAGAGGAGAATGTGTCAATGAACGAATTTGTAAGTACCTACATGATTACAACACAAAATTTCATTCAATAATTTCTTCAAAACTGCTTGCCGTTTTGAAGAAATTATTTACGAAGTGGTTATATCGGAACCGAATTCGGAATCTGAGTTTATAACTTGGTTTATCGGAACTGGAACCGCAATCGGAGGCGGAAGCAGTAGAGAAATGGGTTAAGGGTAGATTGAATAAAGCCACAAGTGAAATAAAAAGCTAATCAAACTTGGATTAGTTTGATTACGCTCGAGAAATGAAAAATGAAACTCGCATAGTAAATGAAGCGCTAACGCACAATGCTGAATATAAAATAAAACATGTGAATGAGTACTTATTCCACAGAAGGAAGACCTTGAATTATCGCCGTAAAAAAAACTTGTCGGTCCATTAATTCCTTTGATGTGAAAAAAGGACAAACAAACAATTACACATATTTTATATTAGTATAATATTTAATATTAGTATAGATATTATATATATATATATATATATTTTTATTCATTATTTAAAATTATTTCATAATATCATACATAACACCACACGCTAAAAGCCCCGCTTGACTTAGTTTCGGCTGGTCGTTGACAAGTAAGTAAGTCTTTTAAGTAATTTTTTAAATACAAATATTTTACTTTTTGTGTATGTACATATCTTGAACTTGTGGTGTAGTTTAATTTAGGTAACACAGAATAGAAACGAACGAACGACCGGTTCCTACAAGCAAGGAGTCTATGAAATTCATATAAACTATACATTTTATGTTATACTAGCTTTCGCCCGCGGCTTCGCTCGCGTGACATTCGGGGCAAACACGTGTTTACTCATTAATCAATAGAAGTACTCGTGTAAAACTTAGGATAAAATAGTCCAACTAATCTCGTTTTCCCATACAAACTTTGGACCTCCGTTTCTCACCTTCTTGGAGGTAAAATTTGAAAAATCTTTTTAAGTAATTCGTGTGCACTACGTTATATTTTCAATCGATGCCATTGTCGTAAATAACGTCCCAGAAAACCATAGAATCAACACCCATATTGATATTAAGACATTTCAACCCCATTGCACCCCTACAGAGTTGTCACGTCGGCTATGTTGGATTATTAAATAGTTGTTTTTTCGTAGTCAGCGACCCGATATACCAAAAAACAATACCTATGACGATTTTCAAACTTTTTCACCACATTTTAGACATTTCAATGCCATCGCATTCCAATAGCGGATGATGGTCACGTTACCGCCCTACGGGTACAATAAATAACAATAATAGGTAATTTCTGGGATAAAAACTATCTTAGGTATGTCCTTTCCTAGGAATCAAGATATCTCACAACAAAATGTCATCTAAATCGGTCCAGCGATTTAAGCGTGAAGAGGTAACAGACATTCTGTCGCATTTATAATATTAGTATGGATTGGCGTTCCGAAAACCCGTATAAACGACACATATATTGATATATAGACATTTCAACCTCATCGCACCTCAATAGAGGATGATGGTCACGTTAGCCACGTTGAATTTTAAAATCGTTGTTGTTTTCGTAATCAGCGACCCGATAAACCATATAAACAATACCCATGTCGATTTCCAGACTTTTTGACCCCATTTTACCCTTTTAGTGGTTGATATTTTCAAATCTATGCCATTATTGTAACTGACGTCCCAGAAAACCATAGAATCAACACCCATATTGATATTATGACATTTTAACCCCACCGCACCCCCACAGGTTGAATTATAAAATAGTTGTTGTTTTCGTAATCAGAGACCCGATAAACCATAAAAACAATACCCATGACGATTTTCAGACCTTTTCACCCCATTTTACCGCTTTAGGGATTGAATTTTGAAAAATCCTGAAACATGTGTTTACTCATTTATCTATAGAAGTACTCGTGTAAAGTTTCGGATAAAATAGTCCAACTAATCTTGTTTCCCCATACAAATTTTGGACCCCCGTTTCACCCCCTTAGGGGATGAATTTTAAAAAATCCTTTCTTAGTGCACCTCTAAACATCATAAGGAACCTACGTGCCAAATTTGGAATCTCTAGGCCCAGCAGTTTGGGCTGTGCGTTGATATACATCAGTCAGTCACTCAGTTTCTTCTTTTATATATTTCAACTCCATCGTTTCCCCACAGGGGTGATTTTATGTCACGCCGGCTATGTTAGATCATAAAATAGTTGTTGTTTTCGTAATCAGCGACCCGATAAACCATAAAAACAATACCCATGACGATTTTCAGACTTAATCCCCCAATTTTACCCCTTTAGGGGTTGAATTTAGAAAAATCCTGAAACACGTATTTACTCATTTCTCTATAGAAGTACTCATGTAAAGTTTCGGATAAAATAGTCCAACTAATCTTGTTTCCCCATACAAACTTTGGACCCCCGTTTCACCCCCTTAAGGGATGAATTTTGAAAAATCCTTTCTTAGTGTACCCCTAGACATCATAAGGAATCTACGTGCCAAATTTGGAATCTCTAGACCCAGCCGTTTGGGCTGTACGTTGATATATCAGTCAGTCAGTCAGGACTTTGAATTTTATATATATAGATTTGTATGAATTTAATAGAAGTAGGCGGCCATAGGGTCTGTAGAGACCATAAGATGATGAAGTCTATGTGACAAAAATATTTTTGTATAATTTTTAACCCCTGATCGAAATAGAGGGGTGTTATAAGTTTGATGCTGTTATCTGCATGTTTGTCTGTCTGTTTGTGGCATCATAGCTCCAAAAATAATGGATTAAATGCTCCAAATGAATTTGAGGTGTAAGGGGTTCATCAACATTTTTGAACCAAAGTCAACCTCATCTGCACGTGGTGGGCAAAAAAATTCTTAATTTACAGGCAAGCATATGATCTGTCTCATGGTAAGCAATTATTGTACCTTATGCCTATGCCATTAACAATACAATGTTCTGCATTTCCAGGAGATTTACGTAATGGATCCGAATGTACATCTGGAGTTGGAGCAGGAACAGATCAAGTTGCAGCAACTCGAGTTGCAAGAACAGCAGGTGCGCTGCAAGCAGCGGATGCTGTTGCTCAAACAGACGAGCGAAAGAGCTGTGAGTACTGTTTTTATCCATTATAGGGATAAGTCCGCTCTCTTTTAGGGTTCCGTACCCAAAGGGTAAAAAGGAACCCTATTACTAATGCTCCGCTGTCCGTCAGTCCGTCCGTCTGTCACCAGGCTGTATCTCATGAACCGTGATAGTTAGACAGTTGAAATTTTCACAGCTGATGTATTTCTGTTGCCGCTATAACAACAAATACTAAAAAATAGAATAAAATAAATATTTAAGGGGGCTCCCATACAACAAACGTAATTTTTTTTTTTTGCTCGTTTTTGCTCGCAATTGATAACGGCAATAGGTAGACGCTTGAAATACTCACATAATATTTAGTTATATATTCACTTTAAAAATAAATAATTGAATAAAAATAAAACAAATATTTAAGGGGGGCTCCCAACTAGGTTTTATTACTACTTCAAAGACATTCATAGTTTCCTTTCAAGGACTCAAAGGTTGACTGGAATAAATCCCTAATAGGGATAAATCCGCCTTTTTTAACTAGCTTTTATTACTACAGCAAAGACAAATTCAGTTTCCTTTCAGGGACTCAAAGATACAGACACAGCAACTTAGTTGCATAGTTTTTTTTTTTTTATACTACGTCAGGTGACAGACAATCATACGGCCCGCCTGATGTGAAGAGGTTACCGTAGCTATATTAACGCTCCCAACATAAAATATCACTTGCGCGCCGCCACCCCCGCTGCTAACGCAGCATCTCCTTCTTTTCTGGTGACCTCACTCACTCGCAGGAACTCAACAACCCTCAAGGGAATTGTTATTTGGCTGCGGTATTCTGTGAGGTGGAGGTACATTCCCCAGTCGGGTAGCTTACAATTACGCTCCCTACCTCTCTTTTCGCCAGAGCTTCGTTTGTCAGTCAGCAGGGTGCACCGCGTGCAAGTGAAGTTGGCTTTGGTTCAAAGATGTTGATAAACCTTGTTACACCCCAAACCTTTCAAGCATATTATGAAAAGTTTAACAATATTTGGGGTTTATAAGTGGTTCATCAACATCTTTGAACCAAAGCCAACCTCACCTGCACGTGGTGCATCTTGCTGTCTGATATTGTATAGGAATCTGTTTTCAGAGCAACTTGAGTGCGCCATCGAACTGGCACATACTGCCCGATGGAAGGATTGAGGTCAGAAATGTCAATGATATGTGAGTGTCATTTAAAAATACTAATTGCATGATTTACGGTCTTAAGCAGTGTAGCATGTATGTACAAATTAGGGGCCTTCCATAAATTACGTCACACGAATTTCATGATTTTTTGACCCTTCCCCCCGTCCTTGTCACAGCTGGTCACATTTGTGAGACCCCCCCCCCCCCATGGCTCATTTTTAAATTTATATGTTATACAATTGACATAAAGTTCATTATGCTATAGTGGGGCTGTTGGATTTAAAATCGACTCAGGAAACTAATCGATTGTTAGTTAGGGCGTAATCGAGCTTGTTGACTGGCAACACTCGTTTCGCCGGTGCGCGCCGTCAGGGGGCGCGCGCGCAGCAGTCTCTTGCAGTCTCTCGTAGTTAGCTGCAGACTTGAACCGTTCTGGAAAGCGGTTATTGTGTCGAGTTGCTTTGCTGCGTGATGGCTTCGGGATAGGCTTCGCAGCACATATGGGAGTCTCGCGACCTGGAGTTCGCGTAGCAGTCGCTAGCGGTCTCTCGCAGCCGCTGTATAGACTCGAATCGTTCTGGAAAACGTTATCTGGAAATAACAACGTGGCGGCGCGCGGGGCGCTTCTGGGACGCCGGTTGCTTTGACATACATACGGGAATTCTCGCGACCTGGAATTCGCGTTATAACTTCTGGAACCGCGCTGGACCGCGGATAGACGCCGGGACGCGTCGAAAGTTTGGACAGTGTTAACAATGAGTGATTGATCGCTGGGCGACCTCGGAACACTGAACTGGTTGTGGTGAACGTATCCATTATTATTATATATATATTCCTGTCCTTAAACCCTTATTCCTGTCTGCGTGAGCCCGTCTGGATTACGGTGAACCAGAGTCGGGAATCGGGTAATTTTAGATGTAAGTTCAAATTATAGTTATTAGGATTGAGTACGCAATTACTCAACAATTTCTGGTAGCAGAACGTAATTTATTCAACAGGGGCCATTGGGCACATAAGAATTTGGGGTCCTTTTAAAAATAAAGAAATCGAATTATGTATTCTCCTGACAGGGTCGGTACCATCGACCCCGGTCATCCCGTCCCGTTAACGGGGCGGTTGGGAAAAATTGTTTCATCGACCTCGGTCATCCCGTCCCGTTAACGGGGCGGTTGGGAAAAATTGTTTCATCGACCCCGGTCATTCCGTCCCGTTAACGAGGCGGTTGGGAAAAATTGTTTCATCGACCCCGGTCATTCCGTCCCGTTAACGGGGCGGTTGGCAAAAAATTGTTTCATCGACCCCGGTCATTCCGTCCCGTTAACGGGGCGGTTGGGAAAAAATGTTTAATCGACCCCGGTCATTCCGTCCCGTTAACGGGGCGGTTGGGAAAAATTGTTTCATCGACCCCGGTCATTCCATCCCGTTAACGGGGCGGTTGGGAAAAATTGTTTCATCGATCCCGGTAATGCCAAACTCGTCGTTTAACGGGGTGGCTGGAACAGGTCAAGGTTCATCTACCCCGGCGTGTTTTTTTTCACCGCGGTGGTGGTTAGCACCGATTGAGTAGCATACGCCGTGGTAGTGTTTACAACAGGGAGATTAGAGTATTATTTTATAGAGATAAAATATGAACTGAAAATAAAATGAAGTCTGTATGCAACAATCAGTTTTTAATATGGGTATAAAAATACTATAAATAAATAAATATTCCAGGACAAATTACACACGGCCATCTAGTCCCAAACTAAGCAAGCTTGTGCTATGGGTACTAGATAACTGATATTATACTTAAATACATTTTTTTTTTGTAAATACATACATATAATACATAGAAAATACCCAGACCAAGACAAACAGACCATGTTATGCACACAAATATTTGTCTTATGCGGGGATCGAACCCGCGACCTCGGAGTCAAAGTGGCCATTGCTAACCATTCGACCACCGGGCTTGTCATCTATATATTTAAAAACTATCAAATATATATTTAAAAATTCTTATAAAGAAACATAGTTGAATTGTAGAATTTTAATTTATCTTTTCTTTTTTTTTTTATACTTCGTCGGGTTGTAGCCAAGCATACAGCGCGCTTGATGTGAAGCGGTTACCGTAGCCATATTAACGCTCGCAACATAAAATATCGCTCGCGCGCCGCCACCCCCGCTGCCAACGCAGCATCTCGTTCCATTCTGTTCCATTCTGTTGACCTCACTCACTCGCAGGAACACAACAACTCTCAAGGGAATTGTTATTTGGCTGCGGTATCCTGTGAGGTGGAGGTACATTCCCCAGTCGGGTAGCTTACAATTACGCTCCCTACCTTTCTTTTCGCCAGAGCTTCGTTTGTCAGTCAACAGGGTGCACCGCATCGCATTTATCTTCCGATATTTAGAATCAAATAACGTTCACTCTTCTCATTCATCAACCCTAGATAGGGCCTTAACAGTCCTTATGGCAAGTAAGCCTTTTGCATGTGAAGCCCAGAAACGTCCTTAACATATTTTATGTCTTTTTCTTACAGGAACCTGGAGCCACGTGATACTGATTCCAGCTACGGTGCAGGCGCTGGCGATTCGGTAAGCTTACAATTTAATATGGACTCTAGAGCGCGCGTCATTGTAAATAAACTCATTCGTTCATTCATAGCCTGTCTTTTCAATAAGGCATTTCCCACCGTGTAGGGCATGATCGCCTGTAATAGGCTTGTATCCCATTTTTTTTTTCGATTTGTTATTTAAAGACGTCACAATAATATAAATATAGGTGAAATAATTACTTCGATTGCATAAAAACTTCTCGAGATATGATAACTTGAAGATCACAATTTTGGACTATCCCGGAAACGCTCCATACAAAAGGCCACCACGTTATGACGTCACACCGTGCATACACCGTGTACACCGTTTTATATGCATTAAATCAGAAATTTGTACGACAGCTATGTTAAATATGTATGTAAATGTTATGTAGCCAGTGCCGTAACAAAAGTTATAGTATTTTTTATCGTTTCCACAATGGTAATATTTATTTTTTATAATTTCATACCTTTAAAATGGACTTTCCCACCAAACTTTGACCGCACATAAAACACGTCGTACATAAGTTATTAAAATTTTAAGATCGCAGATCGTTCTAGTTTTATGTATTTTACGTTACTGATAGAGAGTTTTATAACATGGGATGAGAGTATAATTTTGTAACATGGGCAACAAGCCTATTGGCTATATGATTGGCGACCATCGAGAGTAAACGCCACTGCGCCGGTTTTTGGACAAACATCAAAGGAAATTCGGCCATCACTCAGTTCATATTTGTTGAACCTATCTACGATCAATCTATAAAATACCTTCTAAGATATTTGTATTATGAATCTTAATAGTGCGTAATATGAACTACAAACATTGTAGTTTTGATTAAGTACAATTTAGTTGAGTTCGAGTGGAGGCCGCGCGTAGGACGACGAAGTGTTGGGCGCCCTCCTTCTAGATGGTCTGATGACCTTAGGAAAGCGGCTGGATGCGGAAGGCGGAGGATCGTATCTGGTGCAGTGGTGCAGCAGTGGGTATATACGGGCCGATGTGATCATGATGATGAAAATTTAGTTTCTCGAAAATTCTAATTCCATTCGTAGATAGGTATTTTGAGTTAATGCATGCATCCTACACGTCGCGTCATGTAAAAAGAACGCTAGAAGAAAGCGGAGGTGGTGTGTTTGCACATGGGAACACTCGCGCACATAACTACAGACCGTTCACCGTAAGATGTCCCCTGGCCTAGGAATTGGTAGCATTGCCTACGGTGTTGCCAATAATATATGTACCTTTTACTCCCTTATTATCTAAACGTGTATGTACCCCACCACAGATTTATATACGTATTACTTTTTTTTTTATATTACTTTGGGTGGCAGACAAGTATACGGCTCG
This sequence comes from Hypsopygia costalis, assembly GCA_937001555.2. Classification (NCBI taxonomy): domain Eukaryota; kingdom Metazoa; phylum Arthropoda; class Insecta; order Lepidoptera; family Pyralidae; genus Hypsopygia; species Hypsopygia costalis. Next base: position 8,497,239 of record OW443355.2, read on the forward strand.
CATGATGTGAAGCGGTTGTCTACTAATAAATTTTAATTTTAAATTAATTATTGTTTTTATTTTTTCTGACAGTAATAGGCTATTTTCCAATGTTTAAAAATTGTATAAATTATTTAACAATATCGTAAAATACACAAAACTATAAAGATCTGCAAACTTTCATTCTAATATCTTCCGTCCGACTTATTTTAGGGTCGATCAAAGTTTGGCGGGCAAGTCCATTTTAAAAGTATGAAATTATTAAAAAATAATATTTCGTTTAATGGCAATACTTAAGTCGATCGTACCGCCCCCGCCACCGGGCCAGATAAGTTTGTGGCACTATACTGGGTTTATTGAATGGATGAATTTATTTATTTCATATATGTAGATGTACATAGCATATGATCGTTTCACACATTTAGTCAGCATTACTGACATGCAATAGAACACAAATTGTATTTAGTGAGATTACAGTTAATTAATTTATATTCATAATGTTATAATAAAGCACTTGTATGAATGTAAAATGGGTATAAAAATGTTTTGTAGAAACACAAACACCATCTGTTTACCTTGATAATGCCTTAGCGGCGAAACCGGTCGGTAATATTAAATATAATAACGTGGGATAGTACAAGTGCTTTATTATAACATTATGATAATAATGTTCCACCAAGTGCCAACAATCAACAGTATCAACTTTTTAATTTATATTCTTACATTATTTTACAATTATTGCAGGCGATGTGTCAAATAATCCTGAACAGTATAAAACACCGATTATTTAGCCATTTATTAACACGTTGACTGTCCGTGTATTACATGTAATGCATTTTTGATCCAGCTGTGACGTCCGTGTACAAAATGTAATGCGTCAATGTTGACATAATAAAGAATTCCGGCAAGGACGTGTGAGTTAAGACTTTGAGCTTTTAAGAACGTATGAACAAGGAATTAAGGAAACTATAACACCAATGTCCGATCATTTTTATTTTATTTCAAGCAATATTAAGGAAAGTAAAAAATGTTTAATGAGCTTCATTAAAACGGAGTTTTCTAAACAGCTGACGGAAAAAAAATAGTGTTACCAGTTTTCACACAGGGATACCAAATTATAAAATCAAGTTTACCCTCAAATTTTTCCCACAAATATTATAGTGCATTACATATAATACACTAAAATCTAGCTCTAGCGTCCGTGCATTACATATAATACACTAAAATCTAGCTCTAGCGTCCGTGCATTATATATTATGCACAATGTATTCAGGTGACTTTCAGGTTTTTAACCATATATATGAGTTATCTAAGTATCTTTTCATTCATTCATTCAAAGGTATTTTATGGCAGTTTATTAAAAAAAAATCGCTGGACGTCACTGGTTGGTGTCACAAATAATCTGGGACAGTCAACGTGTTAAATTTGTTATTTGGCAAGTTTTAAGCTATTGCATAGCTTCTATCGCGGGCCTTGAGCGCGGGGACCGAATCCAGAAATTCCGTAACGAAAAAACCTCACGCTCCCCACTCCGACGGGCAAGGAGGTGTGGCTTGAAGGCCGTGCATCGTCTAACGTCGTTTCAGTTCGGCAGTCTTCGACACGGCGTTGTGTGCGTGCGATTAGATGTATTGTACGAGTCTACGAAACTCGTTTTATTTATTTAATAATAGAAAAAATTGTTTTCTTATCGGTCACCACGCTCAAAAAGTGTAACTTGAATTAATATCAAAGAAAAAGCAATACTGCATGAATAAAATAAATAAATAAAATTATTAAGTTGATACAAAATGCTATGCAATAGCTTTACCGCGGCAGTCCCCGAGTGCCACACGTCTTTTTTTAACATCTCTAGGTAATTTGCTGTATATTTTGATCGCCATTGGGTATCAGTTAGAACCAAAGAGGGTTGTTTTCGTTGTTGGAACCACTAATCTATCCGGATATCGTCTATTGAATTTGCTCGGCACATCGCCATAATATTGAAACAGTTGTGGATTCAATTTTATAATTAGACTAGTATTATGTTATTTCTGCACAAACCTTTCGCTAGCGGCTTCGTATATTAGTTGTTCGTAGGCACATCGCACCTCATAGCGACCAATAGACCGATATGCGCAGCTTGACCACCAGCGTTCTTTTTACGTGACGCGACCTTTAAGGGGCTATCCATAAATTACGTCACACGAATTTCATGATTTTTTGACCCCTCTCCCGTCCTTGCTGATCACATTTGTGAGATTATTTTTTCATTAACGTTTACTCGAATAGCCAACACTACTCCGGTAGTGTGATTTCGCACTATCATTACCGATATTTGCCATTCACAGGCGATCTTGCCCTCTACCATCTACATAATTGCATATCATTGTCCATCATGGAGGATGGCGCGGCAGGCGCAGGACCATCACACTTATTATTATTATAGTCATCAAAGGTGCAAAGGTGCAGTGGATTTTTTTAAGGTTTGTTTAATTATATTTATTTTGTTCCTAAAATAAATATAATTAAACAAACATTTGTGGTTTAGATGCAAATTAAATTATTTCTTACATCTCTAATCATTTACCTACACACATATATATATATATATATATATATATATATATATATCCCTATATCCCTATTTCGTTATTTCTTTTTATGTTGTATTTGTTATTAGAAAATGAACTCCGCCATTGACGGTCCCAAGCCCGTATGAAAAAGGAGGAGGGTTGGTTGATGAGAAGAGGCCATACCAACTGTAAAAGGCCAACGTCGAGTCTCGGGCGACGGTCAACTAACCCGATCAAGCACTAGCAGAGGTAGGAAATGATCACTGCAACCCGCAACTTTGCCTTAGGCAAAATCGGGGGCCTTGGCTTCACCGCCCGGGCCAAGAGGTAGAAAGCCTCCATAAAAACTTACCCCAATCCTACAGTGGGACACGCGCCAAAAGGATGAATGACTGATGGGATATCAGCCGCTAGCGCCAACCTCAATGGACCTGGCCCACATTGTTGTATTGCGCCTTCACATGGGAATGGGCGTCACCCTGTGTGCGACCTGATTAAAACGACCCTACTCGTGGGAACAACATGGAAAACAATGAACAATTAAACAACCCTCAACCTCAAAATAAAATACTAACTCAACAAATTTTTCACAAATCCTTTTTTAACAAACCAAGAACCCAATCGCTTAATAATCTTGATGACCTTACGCCAGTTAATATGGAAAGTTGCCTGCCTACTCCTAACAGAGACCAATGGACGAAAATACCTGAAGGAAAAAGACAACGCGAAAGCCCTGGAACAGAACAAGCCCAAAAGCAAAAGAAACTCGACACTTACTGGCTGAGCCAACCAACACCTACACCAACCTCAAACAGATTTGCCGAACTCGATATTGACGAGCAGGACACACAAACTAAAGAAGCCACTATAAAACCTGAAAAAGCCCCTCCTCTGTATGTAGACCGAGTTAGTAATATACAACCATTACTAAAAATGCTTGATGAGGTAGCTGAAGACAATTATGAAGTAAAAATTCTACGTAATGAACAAGTCAGAATACAACCCAAATCCACAGAATTATATACAAAAATAGTAAAAAATCTACAAGAAAAAAAAACCGAGTTTCATACCTATAGGCCGAAACAAGATCGATGCTTTAAAGTAGTCCTCAAGAATCTTCACCCTTCTACTGACATTGAGGAAATAAAGGTTGAGTTAGAAAACCAAGGTCACAAGGTCACTAATATCTGGAACGTCAAACAAAGAACGACCAAAACCCCACTACCGATATTCTTCATAGAAATCGAATCAAACAATAGAAATAAGGATATCTATAACATAAAAAGTATCTTACACTGTAGAGTCATCATAGAACCACCAAGACCAAAACGCGAAATACCACAGTGTGGCAATTGCCAGCAATACGGACACACCAAAAAATACTGCTTTAGGAATCCCAAGTGCATTAAATGCGCTGGAGACCATGCGTCAGCTAAGTGTGAACGTAAAGAAAGGTCGGACAGTGTTAAATGCGTACTCTGTGATGGAAACCATCCCGCAAACTACAAAGGATGCTCTATATATAAGGAACTTCAGAAAAAAAAATATCCTGCTCAACCAACTAAACCCCGACAGACTAAGTTCACTACACACCAACCAGATAACGTCAATGTTCCTAAACTACAAAACCAACCATCTTATAATCAAGCTTTATTATCCAATAAACCATCGCAAATACCAACTGACTCACAAACCTCAAATGATTTACCAGAAGCCCAAACAAACAACAATGATATGAGACAAATCTTGAATACTATGACCCAACTAATGCAACAACTATCGACAGTTACAAATCTCCTAATGAACATCATGACCAAACTAGCACATTCCGTGCGTTAAAAATAGCCCTCTGGAACGCCAATGGGCTCTCACAACATGCCCTCGAAGTGGAGACATTTCTAAAGACAAACAAAATTGACATCCTACTAGTATCAGAAACACACTTCACGGAAAAAAACTACTTCAAAATACACAATTACAAATTTTACCAAACAATGCATCCAGACGGTACATCCCATGGAGGATCTGCATTATTAATCAAGAACAATATCAGACACTATGAAGCTGAGCCTTTTAAAACTCCAGAAATACAAGCTACAAGCGTAGTTGTTGAGGACTGGAGGGGCCATTTAACTGTCACTGCACTTTATTCCCCCCCAAAACATGCAATCAAAAAAGAATACTATGTCAGTTTTTTCAAAACACTGGGACCGAGGTTTATAGCAGGTGGAGACTAAAAATACCCAATGGGGTTCTCGCCTAACAACTCCCAAAGGACGGCAATTACAGGCAGCCATAAGTGAACTACACCTAAACTCGATATCGAGCGGGACTCCAACTTATTGGCCAACGGACCCAAAAAAAATCCCAGACTTGGTAGATTTCAGTGTCGTTAAAGGGATCCCTGTCAATTGCTTCAGATGCACTAGCCTACATGAACTCTCATCAGACCATAATGCAGTACTATTAGAGGTCTCCCAAAAAATCTTCAAAGTTAAACCTCCTGCGAGGTTATGTAATCGTAAGACCAACTGGAGTGTATTCCGTTCCCTGATAGAGTCTACGATCAATACTAACCTGCCCCTCAAAACTGAAGAGGATCTTACAACAGCAGTAGAACATTTCAATCAGTGTATCCATAATGCAGCTTGGAATAGCACTCCTGATAGCATGACGCACCCAGAACCAGTTTGCTCAAAGTCTGTTCGCGATCTAGTAGCAGAAAAAAGACAAGCTCGAAAACTGTGGCAAACCACTAGGTTCCCTGGAGACAAAACACGGTTAAACAACCTAACAAATAAACTTAAACGACTACTCGACGCCGAAAAAAATGAACATGTCCAGAATCACCTGCACAACCTTGATGCCACTGCTGCAACAGATTATTCTCTCTGGAAAACAACAAAAAAGCTCAAAAAACCGATTGCCCCGAACCCGCCAATACGCAGAAAGGATAACTCATGGGCAAAAAGTGACATAGAGAAAGGCGAAGCCTTTGCTTCTCATCTAGATGAGGTTTTCATACCAAATACTACACGAAACGCATCAGCTAGTGAAGAAATTACCAACTCCCTCAATGAAACTTATCAACTCGACCTGCCAATTGAAAGGATCAAAGTAAGCGAGGTCATAAATACAATCAAAAATCTTAACCAAAAGAAAGCCCCCGGATATGATTTGATAACTGCAAAAATACTCCGGGAAATACCAAGGGTAGCAATTCATTTCCTAACACATTTGTTTAATTGTATACTGACCAAAGGCATCTTCCCACCCCAGTGGAAGGTAGCCCAAATTATAATGATCCTCAAACCTGGTAAAGCTCCTGAAGAGGTGTCTTCTTATAGACCGATCAGCTTACTACCCATCCTGTCGAAGGTTATGGAGATACTTTTCTTAAAGAGACTGAACACAGTCATAACAAAAAATAAAATCATACCTGATCATCAGTTTGGCTTCAGAAGACACCACGGCACAATAGAACAGGTGCACAGACTAGTAGAAGAAATACACAAAGCCTTTGATAATAAGAAATATTGCTGTGCAGCATTCCTGGATATTTCTCAGGCCTTTGATAGGGTTTGGCATGATGGCCTATTATATAAAATAAAGAACAACCTCCCGTCAAACTATTACATTTTCTTGAAATCTTATCTTGCGGATAGATACTTCTATGTCAAACATGGAGAGGACATAACCAAACTCCACAGGGCTTATGCAGGAGTGCCACAGGGTAGCGTGCTTGGCCCGATCCTGTACCTAATTTTTACCTCAGATCTACCTACTACAGACGGAGTCGTGATTGGTACTTTTGCAGATGACACAGCAGCATTGACAACCCATGATGACCCAGAACAAGCCAGTAAAAATCTACAAAAGTCCCTAGACAACATCACTAAATGGCTGGATACTTGGCGGATAAAAGCGAATGAATCAAAGTCGGTTCAAGTGACGTTTACAATGCGACGTGATACATGTCCCACTGTATCGCTAAATGGAGTACAGATACCCCAAGAAAATGAAGCCAGATACCTTGGAATTTATTTGGATCGTCGCCTTACATGGAAAAAACATATCTTCACAAAAAGAAAAGCACTGGGAATGCAACTAAGAAAGGTGTACTGGATGCTGGACAAAAAGTCTAAACTGTCTTATGAAAACAAATTACTATTATATAAATGTATACTCAGGCCAATATGGACTTACGGAGCCCAACTTTGGGGCACTGCATCCAATTCCAATCTCCAAATACTCCAGAGGTTTCAATCTAAAATGCTAAGGATAATCACAAATGCCCCTTGGTATATAACAAATCAACAACTACACTGCGATCTGGAAATCAGATCAGTCCAGGAGGAAATCAAACACACAATGAAATCTTACAAGAAAAGACTGGATAATCACCCTAACATATTAGCAAAGTACTTAATGAGCGACCAATCAACACCCAAAAGATTAAAACGGAAAACCCCAAGAGACCTATAGGGAGAAAATATAATACATATAGGGCGCACGTCAATGGACTGCCTGCCCTCCAAGACGATTAGATAAATACATAACCTTATGCTGAATGTTCCCAATGGAATAGATTGCATTTGAAAGAGAATAAAAAAAAAAAAAAAAAAAAAAAAAAAATTAGAAAATTGAACGACCTTATTAACTTTTCTAATGTAACTTTTGGCGTTTGACAGAACTGACAGTCATTTGGTAACGGGCGTAAAGCCAATTCAATATTCATAGTTAAGGAGAATGGACAACGTCTGTCCAGTTCAGCAAAAAATAATTTCATTTGCATCTAACCCGCCAAAAATGTTTGTTTAAGCCCTCGCGTTCGCGAATGTTAGCGCCGTACCAAGGGATGTACTAACGTTGTACCCACTATGGGACCGTGGCACGCGAGGGGTTAAAATTGAGTTTCAATATATTGTGCTCCTTCACCTAGCTGTAATGACTGCTCGAAGACGATCTTCATTGACCTAATCAGCTTCTGAATTGATTCTTACGGGATACCTTCCCACTACCGATTTTAGCTCATTCACGCTTGAAGGAGCAGGATTTCTGGAACGAAAAAACGGAATACCTCCAGCGCTAAGCCCGGACTTGAATCCCATGAAGAGAACCTTCCTCTTCAGTTCATCCCACACGTGCTCAATGGGATTCAAGTCCGGGCTTAGCGCTGGAGGTATTCAGTTGTCGCACGGGAAGTGTGACAACGAGCATTATCGTGCATAGGAGGAAGTCATCGCCGATATATCCCGTATAGGAACGACATGTTCCAGCAGAATATCGAAAATGTAGCGGTCTGAAGTTAGACCGCCTCCTCGTCCCCCGCCAGGCACGAAAACAAGCTCCGTTTTACCGTAGAAAGGCCCACATCATACAAGAACCGCCCCCATAAGCCACTGTCTCAGTGAAAAAGCACTGCGCAAATCGCTTCCCAGGCCGTCCGTAGACACGAAATAAAATTTTTGTTGTTTTCTTCATTCATTATTTTTCCATATTTCCTTGTTTTCCTAACTCCTTCACTTAATTCGGGATAGCTCCTTAAATACTGGCGTGATTTAAATGAATTAGGTATCAATTTAAAGCTAACGGTTGAACCTTTAAAATGGTGCCATTTTTATTATTACTAACAAATTATTTAGTACTCAAGATCGCGCGGAACCAATTTGAAGTGAGTGATTCCATACTTTTGCACGCGAGTGTAAATGCGCATTTACTAACTTGGTTTGAGTTACTGAAACTTGGTTCGCACGTGGTGTGTTTCTGCCCCCTTACCACCATCTCTTATTACGATTCAATAACTGAATAAGCAATCTGTTCAATTATTGAATAGCAATAAGAGATGGTGGTAAGGGGGCAGCTTTCGGTACTAGATTGCATATTTTTTGTTAGGTTGAAAATATATTCTTCGATGCTCCATTGGCCGAATCGTTGGCAGTGGATTCTGGGAGTGAGGTCGACGAGGAGGAGAACCTGACCGCGGACCAAGTTTATGAGATTCTGGAGGAAGAAGATGGCCAGAACGGGGAAGATGAAGTAGAGGGAGGCTGTCTACCATACGAGTGGAGCGCGGATTACTCCGCATTTTCTGGGAGACGCGAAGCGTTTCAAGTAGAGGTTGGTCCTCAAATTGCTGGGACAACTCCACTGGACATATTCTGCCAATTTTGGGATCAACCTCTTCTTGAAATGATCGTGGAAGAGACTAATAAATACGCCTGGCAAACGATAGTTCAGGCTTCTGAGTCTGCAACGGGCATCCTCCCTCATTCGAGGTTGAACGACTGGGTGGAGACGTCCGTTGCAGAGATCTATCGTCTGCTAGGTGTAATTATTTTAATGGGTATGACTGTCATGGGTCGGATCGACGAGTATTGGAGCAAGGGATACTTGGGAATGCCAGGATTCCGGGCCATAATGTCTAAGGGCAGGTACATAATGCTGATAAAATTTTTGCACTTTGCTGATAATTATTGCATTCCCGAACACGGTGATTATCGGAAAATTGCAAAAATTCAACCGCTGATTGAATATTTAATAAGGAAATTCCAAACAGCTTACAGCCCTCGCAGAGAGCTTTCCATTGACGAATCGTTGTTGCTTTGGAAAGGTCGTCTTAGCTGGGTACAGAGCATCCGGACCAAAGCATCACGATTCGGCATAAAAAGCTATGAACTTTGCGAAGGCGCAAGTGGTTACGTTTTAAATTTATTTATATACTGTGGGAAAGGGTCGACGTCTTCTGAAACACTACACGGGTTTCAAAGTAGCACAGCTAAAACTGTGCTTCAGCTCTTTTCAAACTATTTTGATAAAGGCTACACGTTGTATATGGACAACTTCTATAACTCTGTCGAATTGTGTCGCTATTTAAAATCGCGTCGCACCGATGTGGTAGGCACACTCAACCCAAGGAGGCTAAATACCCCGGGTGAAGTGAAGGGTTTGGACGAACGGCGCTTGGCTCGAGGACACGTGGTAAGTAGACACTGTGGTGACATTTCGGTTACCGCGTGGAAGGACGTCAAGTTGGTAACCACAGTATCTACTTACCACGACGACGAACTTGTTGCAAGTCACCGCGCTGGACGTCCGTTCCTCAAACCAAAAGTGGTGGAGGAATACAACAAATTTATGGGAGGGGTTGACCTAAAAGACCAGAAGCTGTCCATGTATCTGCTCGAACGCAAGCGGGGCATAAAATGGTACCTGAAAGTGTTCAGGCGTCTCCTGAACATTTCTATATTAAATTCTTACATAATTTACTCCAACATTGAGCAAAACAAAAAAATGACGCACCGGCAATTTCGTTACGCACTGGCTGCAGAAATATGCGAGCGTTATGATGCGCTAACCAGGCAGCGAGTTCACAACGACATTGTCCCCAAGCTCTACCTTCGGCTCGATAGGTCTCGAGACCATTTTCCCGAGCAAATGGCGGCTGAAGGGGAACGTGCCAATAATAAACAAAATAAGTACAAACGAGCGCGTTGCGTGCGCTGCCTAAAGACCGCTCCTGGAAAACGCACCATGACGAGCATATTCTGCAGTCAGTGCCACGTGTTTCTTTGTGTTGGTCAATGTTGGAGAGAGTATCACACTTTAGAAATAATCTAAATATGTAAAAAGAGAGAGAATTTATTCATATTTAGATTATTAATAAATTTGATTAATTATTTATACAATTAAGGTACCAAACAAGCATACGGTTTGCCCGATGTTAAGCAGTCACTGCTGCTTATAAACGCTTGCAACACCACATTTATTACACGCGCGCTGCTGACCTGTGTTTGTGTGTGTCGCCATAAACGTCGATAAAGTGTGTTAGTTATCATTAAATTTAAAAGCATAATTTATAATTATTTTGTATGCGTATGAATGCCACAAAGTCATGATTTCACATTGTATAATAGTGTCACGAGCTAGGGTTCCAGATTTAGATGTAAAACGCCAATGACAACTTCCAAGGATTTATTCACGCAAGGTCTGGTCTGCAGGTCTTCACAACACGAAGTCCACACGAAGATTCCAAATCGCAGGTCAAATCGAAGTCCAATAGTATCGCTGAGGTCGTAGGTTATCACTTGTCTCGCAGGTAGATTCGCTCGAAGTTTACTCTTCCGAAGTCCAAACTGAACTCCACTATGCGCCGCGGCGGTCGCTATTTATATTCGCCGGCAAGGGCTCCCGAATGTTCCCGTATGTTCATGTATGTACTTCCCATCGGTACACATCGTTAACGTGTCTCGACCAGTCTCGAACATTTTCATGTCATAGTGTTATGAACCTTATGTCAGTAGACATACGGGTCATTATTGCTTGCAGCTAAGTATGCGGCGACTATTCTAGAAGGTTTCCATTCTAGATGATTCGCGACAGGACCGCGACAATAGATTTGATTTGAGTTGAAAAAGTGCCTTGAAATAAACTCTGCGCGACCAATGAATTAGTCGTAACTCCGCAACGGAGAGGGTTAGACTAAATGTTTGTACGTTGTTGTGTAGATATAGAAATGTTCTGAAAAGCTAAAAAAGCTAAAAAGCTGGGCTGGTGACAAATTACAAAAATCGTTTGTTTTATTTTAAGTTATGTCACGCATTAACAAAAGTATTCAGCGCCAGCGGCAAATGGGAAAGGATCCGACGCTAAGAACTATTCGTGATAAATCAAACGAGCGCCACAATTTATCGACAGAATTGTATTAGTTGTTTATTTTACAATCCGTTTCATTTATGTGGGATTTGAAAAAGAAGTGTTTCAGAAGACGTTCTTCCAGGGTTTGCAGTTCTACAGTCATTGAATTTTAACAACATTGATAAGTAGTAGTGCATTTTTATTTCTTTGAAAAGTTTTAATCACTAAGAACTTTTCAAAGAAATAAAAATCCAGTCTTACTTCTCAATGTTCTTAAAATTCAATGACTGTAGAACTGCAAATCATTTTTCTGATTAAATTTTCAATAAGTGCAAGAAGCATTAGGTAAGATTTAAGGCCGCTTATATCCAGCAGTAGATACAGGCTGATGATGATGATATGAGTCATAATATGTAATAATGATAATTATGTTTAGTTCACACGCCCAAAATGGGCAGAATAAGTGAAACTCTGACATCTGTATCACCTTATTTTTGTGAATAAAGAAATTTCATCTTTATTTAAATTTAAAAGCATAATTTATAATTATTTTGTATGTATTTATGCGCATGATTGCCACATAGTCATGATTTCACATTGTATAAAAGATTTGATTTGACTCCAAGCTTGTAATTCGTTGCGCCAGCATTCAGCAGACCACTCACGATTCCTTCCAAGCGCGGCAAGCATGAGACATTCGATACCGAGCGCTCGTACAGACAACACGTGTGTGAAATAAACGATCTCAACTGTCAGTATTACAGATAATCTACTTTTTTTTTATACTACGTCGGATGGCAGACAAGCATACGGCCCGCCTGATGTGAAGCAGTAACCGTAGCCATATTAACGCTCGCAACATAAAATAACTTATTTTGGAGTTATGTGAATTCGTGTGTAACGTGGAGGTACTCCCAGCCTATGTTGTTATTGTTACACATGTTTGGTTTTTATTACATTTAATGCCTGATAAATTCTTGCAATTATCAGGTGATAGCAAGCAAACCTGTGAGCAACAGCTAATAATATTTATATATTTGAAATGTGCTAACAAAGCTCTTTCATTTGATACCCCACACGACACCATCAAGAAAAAAATTTTTTTTTACTTTACTTTATGTCCCCTAGAGGGCGCTGTAGCAATTTTAACGTGACGTCATGTAGCCTATAACCAGCGGACGATCAAGAGGCTTCCAACGACACCTCATTTGTCTAATTATGATAACTAGTTTAGAAGTTATGTGGGAACAGATGAACATCCATAGCCACATACATACATACATACAGGTCAAAATCATAACCCTCCTTTTTGCTTCGCCGTAGTCGGGTAAAAAAGGAACCCTATTACTAAGGCTCCGCTGTCCGTCCGTCCGTCCGTCTGTCACCAGGCTATATCTCACGAACCGTGATAGTTAGACAGTTGAAATTTTCACAGATGATGTATTTCTGTTGCCGCTATAACAACAAATACTAATAAATAGAATAAAATAAATAATTAAGGGGGCTCCCATACAACAAACGTGATTTTTTGCTCGCAATTGATAACGGCAATAGAATATTCACTTTAAAAATAAATAATTAAATAATAATAAAACAAATTTTAAGGGGGGCTCCCATACAACAAACGTGATTTTTAGGGTTCCTTACCCAAAGGGTAAAACGGGACCCTATTACTGAGGCTCCGCTGGCCGTCCGTCTGTCACCCGGCTGTATCTCATGAACCGTGATAGTTAAGCAGTTGAAATTTTCACAGATGATGTATTTCTGTTGCCGCTATAACAACAAATACTAAAATATAAAATAAAATAAATATTTAGCTCCCATACAACAAACGTGATTTTTTTTGCCGTTTTTATAGATAATGGTACGGAACCCTTCGTGCGCGAGTCCGACTCGCACATGGCCGGTTTTTCAAATCTATTACAAAATATAATATCGTATGTATGTATTTTTTGTATCATTGTTGTTGCAAAAGTAAACAGCCTGTACAGCAGCACTGATCAGTGCTTGCGGCAGACGACCTAGTTGTTCACGCACACATGCACACAATAAAGAACGTTGAACGGGTCATAGGTTTAGTCTTTGATATTTTTTTTTTCTAAAATAGTTTATATTGAACATTTATATAGCCTGCGGTAAACGGCCAAACACGTTTGTCAAATTTTACGTTTTGTTTGTACGTTTTTATCAAACATCGGCGCTCACGTCTAAACCAAGTTTGTCAAACAAATCGTCAGTCACTTTTGGTCTCGTCCACAAGAACTACCTATTTAAATAAACCAGTCACCAATCTGATGAAAATGGCGCGTTTATTTGACAAACACGCGCGCAGACCTTCAAACTGCTTGTCAAATACGCCGTCAATCAAATTTTCTTTCCAACACATCACACACGTAGATTGTTTGACAAACACATCAAACAAGCTCGCAGACGATTAAAAAAATTGACAAAAACGTAAAATTTGACAAACAATTTGATCGTTTACAGGGCGCTAAAGTCTTAGATGTGTTGAAAGATCATTTTGTCTACTTGGCAACACATGAACACAGTAATTTCCCTAAAGTTCAGAGAATTCAAATATCTCGAAAGAAGCATATCAAAAAAGACCTGTCAAATCGCCTATTGTTTTGGTTATCTATCGAATAATAAAATTATTTTTATAATTTATGTGCTTTTTGTATGTTATAAGTTCATTATACTAACTATTTAACAAAAATAAATACTTCCTTACAGCAAATACTTCGTATTTATGGTATTCTATGGTAAGAAAAGTTTGATATGAATAAGTGTAAAATGTCTAACTTTTCGAAGTGAAATGTAATTTTCTAAATAAATTTTAACTAGAAACATGGTGTTTTTCATTTCATTATCATTGCTTTGATATTGAACTAAGTGATATGATAAATAAAAGTAAGAAAGAAACAAATGAATGAAATAAAACAACTTTATTGCTGCAACCAAACATTCATCTCGAATGTTTGGTTCGATTAGCTGTGGAAAATAAAAAATATAACAATAACTTTTGCAACAAAATTTATAATAATAAGGTAAATTATTATCCATCTGTAGAATAAAATCGCTAGTTATATGTCCGCCATACAATTTATTGATAATTTTATAATACCACAAAACAATACAAAGAATGTAGTCAAATAAATTAAACAGTGTAAAGGCGAGCTTATCTCTGAGAGAGATCACTTCCAGCCAACCGTAGAATGCTTGAAAGGATTGATAATAGGCGTAATAGTATAATTCATAAGGGGTGTAAATGGTTCATCAACATCTTTGAACCAAAGCCAATTTCACCTTAATTTCACCTTTAATAATGTTTTAGTTATATATATACACATAGCGACTCCCCACAAAACGGGTAAACCCTGCGAGGTTTTTGTTTTGTGGATTATAATATGATGTTAATGTATGAAGTAAGATGTGTTGTTCAATAAAATAAAAAAAAAACCTACACGCGGTGCACACTGCTGACTGACAAACGAAGCTCTGGCGAAAAGAGGTAGGGAGCGTAATTGTAAGCTACCCGACTGGGGAATGTATCTCCACCTCACAGAATACCGCAGCCAAATAACAATTCCCTTGAGGGTTGTTGTGTTCTTGCGAGTGAATGAAGTCACCAGAAAGAAGGAAATGAATGAGCATAGATTTTTGACGTGACAACGTCTTATAAATTGGTTAGCCGGGTGACACTTCAAGAAACTGGCTCACGTTATGCGCTTACAATGAGAGCGAGTGAAAGGCACGCGTCCCTTCTAAGAGCGAGAGAGACAGACATAAAAAGTGAAAGGCATGCGTCCCTTCCACTCGAAAACATTTTACCACTCAAAGTCGTTGTCACGTAAAACTTTCGCCCGTATACCGACTTTACAGGCAACCAATTTTTTTTTTTTAATCTTTGCAACAGACAATCACAACACGAAAACGTCAGGGGAAAACTCAACGTATAGTGCCACAAACTTATCTGGCCCGGTGGCGGGGGCGGTACGATCGACTTAAGTGTTGCTATTAAACGAAATGCCGCCCGTTTTAGAGGAAACATAAAAATCAAAGAAATATATACACTATTAAAATAATAGCATTGATATACTTATTAATCGGTGTTGTGTGGTGTTTCAATTAAATATCAATTGCCTTCTATTTTTTGCTGATTAGTTTTAAAAATGCACCACGTTAAGTCGCGATCATAGCTATTATATAATATTAGAGAGTTATAATATTGTACAGAAACAACTCGTTGACGATTTTTTTATTGTAATAAATGAAATATGTGTAGAAAAAGATAATATGTATTTTAAAAAATACACCTCAATGGAATGTGCATACGCGGTAAGTAAATTAATTTTACCTGGCAATACTACATTTCAAGATGGCGGCTTTAGTTCTAAATTTGGCCACCGGGTCAGATAAGTTTGTAGCACTGTAACCTGGATGATATGATTACACTTATCAATTATACTAGCTGTTACCCGCGGCTTCGCCCGCGTGGTCCAGGGGAGCAGCCATTGATTAATGTATTTTTCTTTTGTTGTATTTTTTTTTACTTCGTGAGATATAAATAGTACCAATAGGTACAAATTTTAATGATGATCGGCTACATAGAGCGTTAAGAAATAACAAACAAACGAATTTACTTACTTTAACACTTATAGTATTAGTATGGATCAAGACAAAAAAAATTGTTCACCACGTAAATGATTGCCCTCTGCGAGGATCGAATTATTTTTTTCCGTGGGAATAAAATGTTTTTCCTGGATAAAAAAATTCACTCTCCATACAATAAACGTATGTTATTAAAAAATAAAGTTTATAATCATTTGTCCTTCTTTCACGTCAAAAGGAACCTAAGTACAGACATGAAATTTTAATAGGGATAGTTTGCGGTCTGGAGAGTGACAAAAGCTACTTTTTATCCCAGAAAAACATTCCCACGTTTTCTTATGGTAATCAATAGGAGAAAGTAGGTAAAAAAAGGTTATAGTGAGTTAATCTTAAAAGATAGACATATGCTGTCGCGGACTTTTTTTTAGAACTTTTAAAGACGAACAATTCCGTCATACGTGATTTTTGCGTAACTTCAACCGTTTACGCAGCGCACGCGACATGAGCCCTCAAAAGAAATATTTTTATTTTTCACCGGTGCTCCGCTCCTATTGGACGTAGCGTGATGTTATATAGCCTTCCTTGAAATATAGGCTACCTAACACAAAAATAATTGTTCAAATCGAACCAGTAGTTCCTGAGATTAGCGCGTTCAAACAAACAAACTCTTCAGCTTTATAATATTAGTATAGATTATATGTATGTATATATATATATTAGAATACAAATCCCGAAAATATACCAGTTTTCGTAGCCAAAGATTTAAACAAGCTGCCCCCAGTGTCGTTTGACCACATCAATGTGACGCCGTTGCTGAAAAAATGCTTGTGATGGAAAATACTATATACGTGGAGGGTATAATAATATGATGAACAAATCCATGTTGAGTAGCGGGCCGATGGCGATTTCAATGTTCGGCGGTAATAACGATACGTCACCGACCGAACAGGGGGGCTAGCCGCGTGCCTTATGGCGCGTCCCCACTACGAGCCGCACGACCGTGGCAGCCGCGATGCACGGTTTCGCTAGACTTTTGTGTTTTTTTCCTACGCGTCCCCATATAACAGGCGCGCGGCCCGCCTTGCGTATATTTCGCGCCAGTCACATTCGAAATGTACGAAGAGGAGGACCTGCTTTTAGCTTCAGCGGCTTTTATAGTTATAAGCAGTGCTCCACACATTAGAAAACACGAGGCGGCGGCGGTCGCAAGTACACTGGCCGGCCGCGCGGCTCGTCCACACCACGCAGAGACGCGCGGCTTCCTTTGAAGTAGACCGACAAGCGTCGGGTTGAGCGAGGCTGGCCGCGAGTCTTTGGTAAGCCGCGCGGCTCGGGCCTCGCTCACGTACACACTCGCAAGACTCAGACGCCCGGCTAGGCCTCACAGAGCCGCGCGGCTCTAGTGGGGACGCCGCTTTATTTTGGCACTGCCCAGGTCTCAAATCTTGATTTTAACTAGACAAAAAATTAGTCGTTAATTTGTCGAAATTTGTCGCCCAAAGGAAAAAAAATGTCGCTCTCCCGTCAAAGAGCTATCTAAATAACATAGGTAGCGAAGATATGATTTAACCCAGAATTAGTCGAATTCAGACACCAAGTATCAGAATTACTCGACCTTTAATGTAATTAAAAAGTTACACGTATTTTAATAATCACGTTACGTTAACACGTAGAAGCGAATACTACACGCGTGATATTTAATGAACGTGTATTATGAAGTAGTGATGGATCGCGTTAAGGATCACAGAATTTGATTTCCGAAAATCCGTATCTCGATCCAAGGATCGTGATAAATATCGCACGTGTAGTGTCGCTGCGATACGGATCGCTTCAGTCTGCTCTGGAGAAGCGATGGAGGAGGATGACTTTTGTAGCTACACGGGCGAAATCACAAACGAAAGCGAGAATCCTGTTTCGACGTGACCATCCACAACCCATCAAAAATATTTTCAAAACATCATATTATGTTTGGAAGTAACGCCTGTAATATATGGGACACATCGTGTGATGGCTTTAAGAAAAATTTTAAGTGTTTTTTTTTTTATACTACGGCGGCGGGTGGCAGACAAGCATACGGCCCGCTTGATGTGAAGCGGTTACCGTAGCCATATTAACGCTAGCAACATAAAGTATTGCTCGCGCGCCGCCACCCCCGCTGCCAACGCAGCATCTCCTTCCTTTATGGTGACCTCACTCACTCGCAGGAACACAACAACCCTCAAGGGAATTGTTATTTGGCTGCGGTATTCTGTGAGGTGGAGGTACATTCCCCAGTCGGGTAGCTTACAATTACGCTCCCTACCTCTCTTTTCGCCAGAGCTACGTTGGTCAGTCAGCAAGGTGCACCGCGTGCAGGTGAAGTTGGCTTTGGTTCAGAGATGTTGACGAATCACTTACACCCCAAATGGCCCGCATGGAGGCACTGGGTATATTTTCCTCTTTGTCGGTACCACTGTTTAACCCAGATTCTCCTTTTCACTCTCGTTTTTAGTAATATTGCCATATTGATAGCAACACAAGCTTTTTCTTCATTCATTTCGGTCCAATAATCATTAAACATTTTTTGTCCGCATTAAACAGTGTTACAGTGTTGCGGCCAATACTGACTGACGGACGTGATCCGTAATGAACGTGTAGGGTGTGTCGATATGGATTGCGATAAGTTATTCCAGATCGCGATAAATATCACACGTGTAGTATTGGCAAATATCTGATTCTGACGTTCTCGCTCGGAACGAATAAATTGTCAGGTCCCGCCGCTCCCGCACAGCGCACAGAACAGATTTTTTAATTTGTAGTTTTACGGCCCCGGATAAGAGTTCTTTAGAGCCCAACTTTTGTATTATTTTTTTATCTTGTTTCTTTTTATTATAGATCATTATCACATCACATATTCATATTTTAGTCCCTGAAGAAGGAATAAAATAAAGAAGTATATTGGTACCGGAAATTTCAATGAGTGTAAAGGACAAAAATGCGACAATGGGTTTTAAACTTTGAGTATTAATCGACAGGAGATGCCCTAACGAAATTCTCCGAACAAATTTTTTCACCACTTTTAGCGGGGGGCGAGGTAAACACGTACAACACACCACCAAAAGATGTAATTAACTCGCAGCCACAAATTTTGCTGTTGCGATAAACGCACACTACAAAAAAAATCAACACATCAAAAATTACATGCCCACAGACACAGTTTTCACGTAACTATGCAGCACACATACGAAAAAAGATAGTGATGGGACACATCTGAAGAATGAGTCAAATCAGTGATGAATGAACTGAATTGTCATATACTATTTATTATAAAATTGTAAAAGTGAAAATTCTGTACATTAAAGATATTATCCAAAAAATATGTTTGTTTGTATGTATATCTGTCTGTATTTATGTGTCTTTGTGTCATGAGCAATCTCGTGCAACTAAACGCGGTATGAACTGTCGCCCGCGGTTTTCCCGGGCTGATACAACCACTGTCTTCTATAATACAAGTACGCTGGACTACGTACGTACTTGTAGTATAGAGGTCAGTGAAAATAACCTTCAAGAAAAGAGCGTACGCCCATCTAAAAACCCAGCTACGCACTTGTAACCCTTCTTGAAGTTGCTTAAATAATTTCTTATCCTTTATTTGATTTTATCGGACAAAACCCTGTTTGAGAACATGAAATATTGTCAATTGATTTTTTAACAGATATCCTACTAATACTTTAAATGTGAACATCCAAAGATCCAAACATCTTCGTTTGGATGTTTAGATCTTTGGATGTTACTCAATCACGCAATAACGGCTAAACGGATTTAGATGAAATTTGGTATGGAGATGGTTTGAGTCCCGGGGAATGGCATTTTCGAGAGCAAATGCATGCCTCCTTTTTTGAAGTCAGTTAATAACCATTTGTTGTATACTAAAACCTTCTCCAGAATATAATAAATACATTTCTGAAAACCGCATCAAAATCGATTCAGCCAAACGCGAGATAATGACCCACAAACATACATAGAAACATACGGGTCAAACTCGTCAAATACAGAACCTCCTTTTTTTGAAGTCAGTTAAAAACCAACACGTACGTATGTAGAACCCAAAAGCCAATAATGTTGATGAATGGTAATCGTACAAATATTATATGCAGCAGATCTATACTTAAAGCACCCAAGATTTCACTAAGGCTCTTAAACTTACAATGAGGCATTGCGAAGATCGGGGAACTGCTTCAGACGTTGCTACAGGTGAAGCACTGGTAGTATTCGATTTTGTTGGTTCATTCGTTGTTTTTTTTACAAGAGGTTCCTCCTAAAAAAAGTTTGATAGTTTATTTTAATATAAATATACCTAGATAACTTTTGAAAATATTTAGAAAAACCGAAAGAAGCGCCGCCCCAAAAGCGTTACCAAAGATGTCATCACCTGGTGTAAAAGTTGACAGTCACAACGCACAAGGAGAACATCAATACACTTTCCATAGACACTTACGCTCTTCTAGAGTGAAGAAATTTTGAAAAGGATATATGGGGCAAAATGGGACAATATTTAAATTTTTATCCTTCATTTGATTTTATCGGAAAAATACACGGGTTTAAAAATTAAATGTATACCTACTATATTGAAGTAGTCAAAGATTTAAGAAAAACAAAGAAATAATGACTCACCAAACAAGGACAGAGTCGCAAAGAAGGTATTGCACCTTCAATCAATGTCTTTCTGTTATTTTTGTAGCTCTCCGGAGTAAAGTGCTCCGAACAGATAACACTTGTATGTGTAGGTCTCCAAGAATCATTTTCGCTATTACAAAATTTTCTCCATTTCTCTTTTATATAGGGATCTTTTGGAAATCTAAAAGGACATACAATTACATATATTAAATAAAGTCTATATATAATAGTATCTGTATAACGTATACACTCATAGTCCCACACTAAATGTATTGCTTTTACCTACTTTTTTTTAGCCAACAATTCTTTTCATTTTCAGACAAAATTTCTACATCGTATGTCCAGAGAAATATAATTTTTCTAATTCACCTTACAAGATTTCAATGTAACATACATCTATACCTACTATTTAATTCAATATCTAATAAAAAAAAACTGACTATTATACGAACTGCAGTAATTGAATGAGTGAATGATTCATTCAAATGTTGAATCGATTTTTTTGTCACATCCCTAAAAGACCGATTCGCCCCTGTACCACTGTATTCATGTTTACATTTTTCTGTCGTTTACGTATCGCAACGGTTTTTTCTTTAAATGGAGATTGTACTTTAATAAACATTTAATAGTTAGTAAAAACACTTACCTATGATAGGAAACGCGATCTTGTTGCGAATTTGAGCTATCAGATCGCCTTTTGCACGATAATACTGCAAAATTCACCATTTTTGGAGAGAAACGTCAGACGACACAGAGGGATGCAAAATGGCGGTGAAGCGACTTTAAGTAGTTTTATATAACGTGTTTGACCAGTTGACCAATGTACTTTGCCGGAGGGGTTCGCCCGCGTATGGCATCTCCTGTCGATTAATACTCAAAGGTTTTAAATGCCATTTTATTGACTTATAGACTTGACTTAACGACTGTCGTCTAATGACAACAACCGAGACCAGCGGCTTAAATAACGTGCGTTAGGAAGCACGGACTCGACATAAATAAACTCATCCATAGACAGGCTACTGTCGACGTTGCTTAACTTGGGTGATCGATTAGACTGACGAGTAACGACGCCATCAAGCTCCTCAGATGTTTCATGGGACTGGAGGGCCATATCGTCGTTTAAGTTTTATCACCATGTAAGTCTTTTTTAATAACTTTTCAGGAGAGACATAAATCAGATTAGTTTGACATAGACATGGGCTTCCGTGTTGTTACTTTTCCGTAATTTTAAAGGTTATAATTGGTCATATCTTGATTCTGACTGGGCGAAACGACGCGTCTTTCGATTCTTTTCCGAGTGGCATCAAATAGGCTTGTATCCCATTTTTTTTTCGATTTGTTATTTAAAGACGTCACAATAATATAAATTTAGGTGAAATAAATACTTCGATTGCATAAAAACTTCTCGAGATATGATAACTTGAAGATCATAATTTTGGACTATCCCGAAAACGCTCCATACAAAAGGCCACCACGTTATGACGTCACACCGTGCTATTTTCTATGCATTAAATCAGAAATTTGTACGACAGCTATGTTAAATATTGCGTTTATGTAGCCAGTGCCGTAACAAAAGTTATAGTATTTTTTATTGTTTCTACAATGGTAATATTTATTTTTTATAATTTCATACCTTTAAAATGGACTTTCCCATCAAACTTTGGCCGCACATAAAACACGTCGGACATAAGTTATTAAAATTTTAAGATCGCAGATCGTTCTAGTTTTATGTATTTTACGTTACTGATAGAGTGTTTTTATAATTTTGTAATATGGGCAACAAGCCTATTGTCAAAACTGCCAAAAAATGACCTAAGTGGTGATAGAACTTAGACGATTCAATTCAATTCTTCTTTGTGGCGTTCTTGAAGTTCTCGCCAATGTCAATGTTTCAAGTTTATGCTTGTCTTTCTCATTTATATAGTGCCACAAACTTATCTGACCCGGTGGCCAAATTTAGAACTAAAGCCGCCATATTGAAATGTTAGTATTGCCAGGTACAATTTATTTATTTACCACGTATACACATTCCATTGAGGTGTATTTTTTTAAATATTTACAAATCTTTTTCTATACCTATAATAAAAAAATCGTCAACGAGTTGTTTCTGTGCAATATTATAATTCTAATATTATACAATAGCTATGATCGCGACTTAACGTGGTGCATTTTTAAAACTAATCAACAAAAAACAGAAGGAAATTGATATTTAATTGTAACACCACACATCACAATTAATCAGTATATCAATGTTATTATTTTAACAGTGTATATATTTCTTAGATTTCAATGTTTCCTCTAAAACGGGCGGCATTTCATTAAATGTTAACACTTAAGTCGATCGTACCGCCCCCGCCACCGGGCCAGATAAGTTTGTGGCACTGTATATAGTAACACTGGGCGGAACTGTCAAGCAATTGCTGTCACTTTGTGTTTGTCATCTGTCATACTGAATTTTTCTTTGTTTTTTTTCATTCAGTTCAGTTCAAGTCAGTTAAGTGTTCACAAAGAGAATGTAACCACTACGTTTTATCAGTTCACTCGTTTTCTTGCGCGTCGCCCGGTGTTTTAATTTCATTGTTTCTTTCAAACATTTTTTGTGGTTTCTTCCTTATTTAAAGATTATTTGGTATGTATTATTTTAAGTACTGCAATTTTAGCATGAAATACTGCTTGAAACAAACGTAAAAATCGATTTCGTGTTTTTATATGGCATCACGTGGGCTTTAGCGATCTTTTCAGGAAGACAGCGCAGTATTTTGAACCGCTATTTAGTTTTTTTTTGTTTAATTTTTTAGGATATTCTTCTGGCTGTTCAACCAAGGTTCATATGTCCAGTATCATCGTAACTTTAACATTGTATACAATATTTATTACGATTATAAAAAATTCTCTAACTAATTTGTAACCCTAATTATTCTCTAGAAATTTTAATATTATATACGTGAGTTTTATTCAAAATTAAAGGTACTGCACTTATGAGCCTCGTGTACTTAAGTGTTATGTGTGGTATAGAAAATCAGATTGCTGGTGTTAATGTAAAGCTGTATAAATCTCATAAATAAAACCAAAATAGACAGCAAATTGTAGTTTTTGGGTCTTTGCAGTTTTACTTTGAGTACTTGTACAATTACTTTTTTTAACAGAGATAATATAAGAAGTACTTTTTTTGCTCTCCGTATCAGAAGGTCAAATTAGCAAAATGACCATGATGTATTATATTATAGATTATACGTCATCATGACAGTAAATCGACCTATTAGTAAAACGTCCGAAATCTAAAATAGTCATACTAGGAGAAAATAAATTTTCTATGATATTTTCATTATGCTATGAACAATTTAGTTACAAAAAGTCACTTCCATTCCATTCTGTGACAGTGTAAAATTGAGCCTAAAGATCTCTTTATTAATTTATGTTGTTAATTGTACAGAAAAATGGCAGCTCGGAGTCGGGGCTACAATCAGTCCAGTGAATGGGAAGACTTCAACAACTCTACTTATGACGCTGATGATGATATGAGGTAAGTGTACGTGATCATTGACATGATCGAATGCGAAAAAAAAACTCGCACTCAGTATGGCCGGGTTGTGGGACATCTCGCCCACGCAAAAACTTGTCTGCGGGCCAAATGTCTACTTTTTAGGGTTCCGTACCTAAAGGGTACAAAGGAACCTTATTACTTAGGCTCCGTTGTCCGTCCGTCCATCCGTCAGTCACCAGGCTGTATCTCATGAACCGTGATAATTAGACAGTTGAAATTTTCACAGATGATGTATTTCTGTTGCCGCTATAACAACAAATACTAAAACACAGAATAAAATAAATATTTAAGGGGGCTCCCATACAACAAACGTGATTTTTAGGGTTCCGTACCAAAAGGGTAAAAAGAAACCCTATTACTAAGGCTCCGCTGTCCGTCTGTCACCAGGCTGTATCTCATGAACTGTGATAGTTAGACCGTTGAAATTTTCACAGATGATGTATTTCTATTGTCGCTATAACAACAAATGCTAAAAAAACAGAATAAAATTAATATTTAAGGGGGCTCCCATACAACAAACTTGATTTTTTTGCCGTTTTTATAGATAATGGTACGGAACACTTCGTGCGCGAGTCTGACTCGCACTTGGCCGGTTTTTTTTTAAATGTACATGGGTAGAGTCGCCCGGACCAGTTGAGAAGAATGGGCCAGGTGACACCTGGCCCATTCTTCTCAACTGGTCCGGGCTATTAAAAACTAAAGGGATATATCGCCACAATTTTATATTTTTTATTAGTTATCAGTTAAACCTGTTAGTTTTATTTAACATCAAAAAACAATTATTTAAAAAAAAAAAATATTGTAAGTACCTAATCATAACAAATCTATACATAGGTACATAACTCCCTGGCTGCTCTCTTGTGTCGACCTCACCTCCCCTCTGAGACAAATTAGGAACAGTTTGTATGGCGCGGCACGCGCACACGCTCATTAACGCTCTGCACAGACGTCATAGTTTATGTAGTAGTAAACGACGCGACATTTGTATGGAGTGACCGAGGTGTGGACGAGGCGTAGTCGCGGTGCGTTCATGTTTAAGTTATATAGTACAAGCTTTGTTTAGTTTGCGACTAGAATCTAGTTCAAGAGCCTCCCATTTCTTTTTGCCACGAAACCATAATTATTCATAATAGGCTATTTGACTAACATTTTTTTCGGTTTAATATGTAGGGACGTCTTCATAATATAACCATAGGTGAAAGAATTACTTCGATAGCACAAAAATCTCTCGAGATATGGTCATTTGAAAATCACAATTTTTAGACTGCCCCAAAATTGATATATACTATACGAGTATATATAAAATATAAAATATTTATTGTTATTATTATTCTAATTTTAGACTGCTAATGGAAAATAGAAGGTAAGAACAGACCAAAGAGCTGCTTATAAATTTGTAACTGCAACATTTTGGGGTGTATAATGGCTCAGCACGATCTTTCGAGCCAAAGCCAACCTCATCTGCACGTATTGCACTCTGCCTGACTAGCGAAACAGGCTTTGGCATAAGTGTACAGCATATTTTGACGAGCTCGGTGGCGGTCAATGACGCGGCTTCGAAACCAACGCTCGTGGGTTCGATTCCCACATAGTACAAACATTTGTGTGCATGAACATGTCTGTTTGTCTTGGTCTTAAGAGTACGTAAGCAGCCTGCATGCAGGTGAAAGCGGAGTGAGACCTGAGTGCTGAGTGCGAGTTTTTTAATCACGTTCGATAATGTAAACGTAAACAAACCGACCAAATAGATAAGTATTGTCATGTTGTAAATTTATATGACGCGTGTTACATATCAAAATTATATAGCTTACCCGCTCACATTTCGAAGTGAGCAACCCGGCTAAATTGGATTTGTAACACGCGTCATATAAATTCACAACATGAGAGTACTTATCTATTTGGTCGGTTTGTTTACGTTGACATTGTCGAACGTGAATAAAAAACTCGCAGTCAGCACTCTGTTACTGTTCCGCTTGCGTGCTCGGTTGGTTTACTGAGCGCAAGAGCGGAGCAGGTAAAGGTCCTCTCGTCTGGTTGGTTTACTGGACGAGAGACTCGCAACCCGGATGATATAACCGGAAGGTTGGCACACGGGGCGCACTAGCTGTTAGATATAGGGTACGTTGTTTGTCTTAGTCTGGGTGTTTTCTATATATCATAAGTATGTATTTACAAAAAAAAACTGTATTTACGAATGTTTATCAGTTGTCTAGTACCCATAACACAAGCTTGGCTTACTTTGGGGCTAGATGGCGCTGTGTAATTTGTCTGACAATATTTATTTGTAAGCTGTCAGACTGAAGAAGTACCTCCATCTTTTCGAATACCACAGACAAATCATAATTCTCTTAAGCGTTTTTTGTGTTCCTGTGAGGTCACCGGTAACAAAGGAAGGTGTTGCTGCGTTGGCAGTGGGGGTGGCGGCGTGCGAGCGATATTTCATGTTGTGTTAATATGGCTACGGTAACCGCTTCACCTTATATGTCTGCCACCCGACGTAGAATAAAAAAAAAACAGTGGCACTCCGGGAGTGCCGACAGAAGTGAAAACTTGAACTATTACGTGTGTGATTTTTGAATCGTCAGGAAATATTTTGCACTACTGAAAGCATTCCCTTTTTACCCGACTGCGACAGAAGGAGGGTTATGTTTTTCGAGAGTATGTATGTATGTATAATTGTTTGGCACGCTCTGCGGCCCGAACGGCTGGATGGATTTTAGCTTGAGAGTAATTTATTAAACTAAACTAAAAAACCCGACTGCTTTTCTGTGTAATTTAGAAATGAAAAACCCCTAAAACAAGATAACATGTAGCAGTCGGGACCCTACATGTGCTCCAAAATTCACTAAGCCTCCATTTCTAGAATGGCTCCCGACTGCTACATGTTTTCTTGATTTAGGGGTTTTTCATTTCCAAATTATACAGAAAAGCAGTCGGATTTTTTAGTTTTTTAAATTACCGTTTTTATTCTAATTCTCGTACGTGTATTTCGGGAACGGGAGTAGCGTGGACACAACGCGGAGATCGATTGATGAAGCAATAGCGCATAGGCAATCATGCGGCTCGAGACCTGATATAGCGGTAGGTACGCTCCTGCTGGCAACAGATCGGCGACCCCTTGGTGTTGCTGATCTCCACTAACGGTGGTGATTGCTTTCCACCAGGTGACCCACATGCTCGTTTGGTGGGCAACCTAGTATGCCCACATACTCGTTTGGTGGGCAACCTAGTATGCCCACATGCTCGTTTGGTGGGCAACCTAGTATGCCCACATACTCGTTTGGTGGGCAACCTAGTATGCCCACATGCTCGTTTGGTGGGCAACCTAGTATGCCCACATGCTCGTTTGGTGGGCAACCTAGTATGCCCACATACTCGTTTGGTGGGCAACCTAGTATGCCCACATACTCGTTTGGTGGGCAACCTAGTATGCCCACATACTCGTTTGCCCCCCAAATGAGTATCACCTGGTGGAAAGTAATCACCACCGTTAGTGGAGAATGTCTGTCATATTAAAAAAAAGTGTTTATTGATGTGATAACGTCTTATAAATCGATCAACACCGGCACAAAAAAGCATGACTCATTGTCACGTTCCCGGTGAGGCGTGCGTGCAAGCGAGAGAGATATCAGAATCAGAATCGTTTATTTTGCTTAAAATGTAGGTACATTAAAAAAAGATGTTAAGTAATTAGGTTTACATGTTCCGTATATGTTTACCTTATGGCATGCAAAAATATATAAATATAAGATAAAATTAAGCGTTCGACTAATGATGCATCTATCTCTCTTCCACTCCATCGGCCGATGTTTTCTTATGACGTCATCACGTAAAATTATAGTCCGTAAACCGACTTTACAGAGGGCCAATTTTTTTTTGTTTTGACAGATCCGTGGAGTTGGACCACTGTCGGCTGTACGTAACGAACATTCCAATGGTTCTCAACGATGATGGGCTCCGGACAGCGTTCTCAAAGTTTGGAACTGTGGTTCGACTTTTCCTTAGTTCGGATCCGAACAAGAGATATGCTATGGTCACGTTTGAAACACCTGGGTGAGGGAAACAATTTTTTTATCGTACTCTAATAAGTTCCAAAATACCGACCTAAATATACTTTATTTCTTGTAAAAAAGAATTGGCGTCCCTAATCGCGACCCACACATTGAAAACCATTAAGTTAAGACTAACACAGGGGTGTAAGTGGTTCATTGACATCTTCGAAGCAAAGTCAACCTCACCTGCACGTGGTGCACCCTGCTGACTGACAGAAGAGGCTCTGGCTAAAAGAGAGGTAGGGCATAGCGTATTTTTAAGCTGCGCGACTGGGGAAGTACCTCCACCTCACAGAATATCGCAGCAAATTAACAATTCCCTAGAGGGTTGTTGTGTTCCTGCGAGTGAGTGAGGTCACCAGAAAGAAAGGAGTTGCTGCGTTGGTAGCGGGGGTGGCAGCGCGCGAGCGATATTTCATGTTGCGAGCGTTAATATGGCTACGGTAACCGCTTCACATCAGGTGGGCCGTAGCTTGTCTACCACCCGACGTAGTATAAAAAAAAAATACGCGCAACGATGCCATCTAGCTACAAAACGTAATCTATTGTTACTTTTTCAGGGAGGCGAAGTTAGCTATGACGAAGTTGAACAGAACTGAACCTTTGAAACTGAACATTTCGATAGCACAGAAGGTTGGTCTTTTTGTATATTTAAACGTTTAATAGATATACGTTGATAAATTGGCAATGGCCAATTTGACTTCGAGGTTGCAGGCTCAATCCCCGCACAAGACAAATATTTGTGTGCATGAACATACCTATTATTGGGTGTTTTCTATATATTATATGTATGTCTTTAAAATAATGTATTATGTCAGTTATCAGTTATCTAGTACCCATAGTACAAGCTTTGCTTAGTTTGGGACTAGATGGCCGTGTGTAATTTGTCCTGGAATATATATTTATTTATGTTACTTCTGGATAATTGGAAGTATTGTTGAATTGTATATAATTGAATTGTATATAATGTAATATCACATTGTAATATAGAATTTAATATAATATGACATTAAAATGAAAACTAAACATATTTTGACAATTTAGATAATAACTAGCGGCCCGACCACGCTTCGCTGTGGCTCAAACTTTTCGTTTCCATCCATTTCCTTAGAGATGGCGCTGTATGTGAAAAAAATTTTCCCGCTTTTCTTTTCAAAATTTTCCAGAATTTTCTTTGCTATAAACCTCACGTAGCCCGAGACCTTTCCAACGAATGCAAAACCGTGGAAATCGGTTCGTGCGTTCTGGAGTTATAGCGTCAGGAAGGAAAACCCGACTTATTTTTATATAGTAGATTACAATAAAAAAATGAATGTATAGTAGTTAGGTATATAACTATTTTCGTACTGAATGCTATGATATTAGCTGTGACATTAATATTGCAAGTAATGACGTTTGAGATTTTGTAGTATAATTTTATAATTTAATTTTATTAATAACTAGCAAACCCGCCGAACTCCGTTTCGCCACCAGATGGCGCTGTATGTGAAAAAAGATTTTCCCGCTTTTCTTTTCAAATTTTTCCAGAATTTTCTTTGCTATAAACCTCACGGAGCCCGAGACCTTTCTAACGAATGCAAAACCGTGGAAATCGGTTCGTGCGTTCTGGAGTTATAGCGTCAGGAAGGAAAACCCGACTTATTTTTATATAGTAGATATCATTTAATAGTCCTAATTTTATAAGCTTGAATAATGCATTACATTATTTAGATGTAAGTTTTGCTGTACATTTAAGTATATTAGTTGTCTAGTACCCATTACACAAGCTTTGTGCTTAATTTGGGACTAGATGGCGCTGTGTAAAATTGTTTTTTTTTTTTTAATTTTTTTTTTATACTACGTCGTGTGGCAGACAAGCATACGGACCGCCTGATGTGAAGCGGTTACCGTAGCCATATTAACGCTCGCAACATAAAATATCGCTCGCGCGCCGCCACCCCCGCTGCCACCGCAGCATCTCCTTCCTTTCTGGTGACCTCACTCACTCGCAGGAACACAACAGCCCTCAAGGGAACCGTTATTTGGCTGCGGTATTCTGTGAGGTGGAGGTACATTCCCCAGTCGGGTAGCTTACAATTACGCTCCCTACCTCTCTTTTCGCCAGAGCTTCGTTTGTCAGTCAGCAGGGTGCACCGCGTGCAGGTGAAGTTGGCTTTAGTTCAAAGATGTTGACGAACCACTTACACCCCAAAATTGTCCAGAAATATTTATTTATTATTTATTCTTCTGATTAAATTCGTTGCGAGTTCCAAGGTAGGCGTAGAGTTACCCGCGCGAGTGCAATGGACTTCATTGACCGTCGCCTTTTTGGTGGTTGTTAATGCTGACTACACACAAGGGCGGATCCAGAGGGAGGATCATGGGGGTCATGACCGGGGGGGTGGACTGGGTCCACGATCTATATGGACCACTATTTAAAATGGTTAAACTTAATGTTTTTATAAATTTGCAGCGAAATTCATTGAGCTTATGAAATCTTTATTTTGGGGTGTAAGTGGTTCATTAACATCTTTGACCCAAAGCCAACTTCACCTGCACGCGGTACACCCTGCTGACTGACAAACGAAGCTCTGGCGAAAAGAGAGGTAGGGAGCGTAATTGTAAGCTGCCCGACTGGGGAATCTGAATACCGCACAGAATACCGCAGCCAAATAACAATTCCCTTGGGAGTTGTTATGTTCCTGCGCGTGAGTGAGGTCACCAGATAGGAAGGAGATACTGCGTTGGCAGTGGGGGTGGCGGCGCGTGAGCGATATCTTATGTTGCGAGCGTTAATATGGTTACGGTAACCGCTTTACATCGGGCGGGCTGTGTGCTTGTCTGCCACCGGACGTAGTATAAAAAGAAAAAAAAAATCGTCCGGTCGTTCTGTCTCTCCGTTGTCATGAAACTCAAAATTTTGAAATTCTGACTTCAGATTCGTGTAGAGCATCAAAAAGTAGTTAAAGTGACCATGGTTTTCAGATATCAATTTAGGATTTCGAAAAAATAAGAAAATTGGCTATGGTGGCGCATGCTTCGCGTCCGATGTTTTTGTATAAAACTAGCGGCCCGACCACGCTTCGCTGTGGCTCAATCTTTTCGTTTCCATCCATTTCCTTAGAGATGGCGCTGTATGTGAAAAAAGATTTTCCCGCTTTTCTTTTCAAATTTTTCCAGAATTTTCTTTGGTATAAACCTCACGGAGCCCGAGACCTTTCCAACGAATGCAAAACCGTGGAAATCGGTTCGTGCGTTCTGGAGTTATAGCGTCAGGAAGGAAAACCCGACTTATTTTTATATAGTAGATTAGATTAGGTACAGTACTTACATACATTAATAAAATACCTACTTTGTACCTGTATATATATTATTATGAAATCCTATTATTAAAAAAATTAATAACATGAAGTGACTTGACCACAACTATGTGACCCCCCCCCCCCCCCCCCCCCCTCTCATGGCGCCAAAGCTAGATCCTCCCTTGACTACACAGGAGTCACAGTGGTGAGAAATTGTGGTGGGACTTGAGTGGTAAACAGAATAAGATCCCTAATTTCTTATTTCGATTTATGTGTTTTTGTGTAATATTTGCTATTTTATATTGAATAGGGAAAATCCAGAGACAACAATAGGACCGATAGGACCATGGACCGAGACCTGAATGGTCCAAGTGTGAAGAACTTTGACAATAGCAGCGTGAGCAGCAAGAAGAGTTGCAGGTCAGTGTGAATATTATTATTACATAATATTCTTACTAGCTCGGTGGCGCAGCGGTCAATGACGCGGCTTCGACACCAACGCTCGTGGGTTCGATTCCCACACAGGACAAACATTTGTGTGTATGAACATGTCTGTTTGTCTTAGTCTGGGTGTTTTCTATGTATCATAAGTATGTATTTACAAAAAAAAAATGTATTTACGTATGTTTATCAGTTGTCTAGTACCCATAACACATGCTTCGCTTACTTTGGGGCTAGACGGCGCTGTGTAATTTGTCTGACAATATTTATTATTTATTATTTTACCAGAACTAGAGTTGCCATTAGACCATCAAATGCGCAATCTCAAGACAAATACTCGTTTAACATTGGGGTGTAAGTGGTTCATCAACACCTTTGAACCAAAGCCAACTTCACCTGAACGCGGTGCACCCTGCTGATTGACAAACGAAGCTCTGGCGAAAAGAGAGGTAGGGAGCGTAATTGTAAGCTACCCGACTGGGGAATGTACCTCCACCTCACAGAATACCGCAACCAAATAACAATTCCCTTGAGGGTTCTTGTGTTCCTGCAAGTGAGTGAGGTCACCAGAAAAGAAGATGCTGCGTTGGCAGCGGGGGTGGCGGCGCGCAAGTGATATAGTATGTTGCGAGCGTTAATACGGTTACGGTAACCGCTTCACATCAGGCGGGCCGTATGCTTGTCTGCCACCCGTCGTAGTATAAAAAAAAAAATCTCTTCTCGATCAACCTCGATTTCGGAAATCGAGGTTTTTGGATCGAGTAGATTCGCTGAGTGTATGTTTTCCATTGATTTCAATGGAAAATAAATAAATATTGTCAGACAAATTACACAGCGCCATCTAGCCCCAAAGTAAGCGAAGCTTGTGTTATGGGTACTAGACAACTCATAAACATACGTAAATACATTTTTTTTTGTAAATACATACTTATGATACATAGAAAACACCCAGACTAAGACAAACAGACATGTTTATGCACACAAATGTTTGTCCTATGTGGGAACCGAACCCACGAGCGTTGGTGTCGAAGCCGCGTCATTGACCGCTGCGCCACCGAGCTCGTCAAATGTATTTGATGATCATTCCTCAAGGACATGATCGATCTCAATTTTTTTCCGACACAGACCTCAAGCATGTCGAGGTCTTTAATTGTGACAAGTTTCATCAAAATCGGTTCAGTGGTTTTGTAGCATAAAGGCTCCGCTTACTCCACTCAATTATCGCTTGAGAGGCGTGGACGGAGCTTAAAAGGTGTAGCCACGCCTCTTTGTTTCGATGTTTGTGCAAAAATATTTAGAAACATCGGACGCGCAGCATGCGCCACCATAGCGAAATTTTTTTATTTTCGAAATCCCGAATTGATATCCTAAAACCAAGGTCACTTTACATTACTACTTTTTGATGCTCTACACGAATCCGAAGTCAGAATTTCGAAATTTTGAGTTTCATGGCAACGGACAGACAGAACGACCGGACGATTTCATAAGCTCAATGAATTTCGCTGAAAAACATTTACGTACCTTTGTGTGTTCTACTGATTGTACAATGGGGTGTGTTCAGAGGAGTTGTTTGACATGATGCCAACGGCCTCCTTCTACAGTCGCACCGCTCGCCATCGACAGGGAATTCATCTTCACACATTAGAGCCTAAGTGGTCGCGTACTGTGCGGTTCCAGAGAAGTTTTCTCCCGCGTACTGGAATGAACTGCCTGTCGAGGTTTTCTCAGGAAACTACAGCATGGGGTTCTTCAAGAAGGGTGTGAAGAGGTTTTTACAGGGTCGGCAACGCGCATGTGATGCCCCTGGTGTTACAGGCGTTCATAGGCTACGGTGACTGCTTTCCACCTGGCGGGCCGTATGCTTGTTTGTCACTCTAGTGGTGTAAAAAAAAAAGGAGGAGACCCAATGTATTACTTCCAGTATGATAACTTCCCGCTCCATCCGTCATCCATATTTTATTTTACGGCTCTGGATACGATACGTTACCTTTTAGAGCCCGGCTTTTATTAGCAATTTTTTTTATACTACGTCGGGTAGCAGAAAGTATACGGCCCGCCTGATGTGAAGCGAATACCTTAGCCATATTAACGCTCGAAACATAAAATAACGCTCGCGCGCCGCCCCTGCTGCCAACGCAGCATCTCCTTCCTGTCTGGTGACTTCACTCACTCGCAGGAACACAACAACCCTCATGGGAATTGTTATTTGGCTGCGGTATTCTGTGAGAAGGAGGTACATTCGCCAGTCGGGTAGCTTACAATTACGCTCCCTACCTCTCTTTTCGCCAGAGCTTCGTTTGTCAGTCAGCAGGGGGTGTACCGCGTACAGGTGAAGTTGGCTTTGGTTCAAAGATATTGATGAACCACTTACACCCCCTGCAGCAATGTCCTCGTTTCTCAAATACTCAACAGTAAAACGGGTAGTACAATTTTAATGCTGCTTCGCACAACTTTTTGGAACAACTCGACAGCGACAATATATGTTTTTTTTACTTCTAATTAAAGATTTCACAATTTTTTTGTACTATAGTGATGCAGCAATCAATTATCTAACACTCAATTATGATAATTTGTTGTTTAGAAGCATAACTTCGCTCCCCGAGTTCTCGCCAATAAACGCCAAAATTTATTGTTTTTTTTTTCTATTTTTGTGTGAAAATCTTAATGCGGTTCACAGAATACATCTACTTACCAAGTTTCAACAGTATAGTTCTTATAGTTTCGGAAAAAAAGTGGCTGTGACATACGGACGGACAGACAGACATGACGAATCTATAAGGGTTCCGTTTTTGCCATTTGGCTACGGAACCCTAAAAATGGCAGCGCTTCCCCATCCCCCGCACGCTATGTTCCGTAGTCCTTACTTAGCGTGATAGATTCTTTGATCCTTCATCTATCCAGTGGTGTGATTGAATTTTGGATGGAGATGATAGATATGTAGCTGCAACACCAAACTGTATCCCCCGATTTTGTTATCATTCGTTTTTTAGGGTTCCGTACCTCAAAAGGAAAAACGGAACCCTTATAAGATCACTTTGTTATCCGTCTGTCTGTCTGTCAAGAATTTCTATGTCGAGAATGCGTGGAGGTATCAAGCTGAAATTTGAACTGTATACTCAGGTCTACGGTCCCATGAAGTTGTAAAAAAATCAAACTGCTAAGTTTATGTAAAAAAAAGTTACGGCCGTTTATTCAGCAAAAAACGCATATTTCGACACATTCTCAAGGGAATCATAACCTATAGGGTACTTCCCGTTGACCTAGAACTAGGAAATTTGGCAAGTAACATCGTTATAGACTACAAGTACAGGAATAAATCTCAAAACTATACATTTGTAAATAGATCTTAAAAAATAGGGGGTCTATTTTTTATAGGGTGTCGAAATTTCAAATTGAAATTACTAGTTCAAATGGGGTATCATATGAAAGGGCTTGATGTGCACATTGCAAAATATATTTTATTTAATTTTTCCGACGTATTATTTCTTATTTATAATGAAAAATATCAAGTTTATAATGATCTTACGTACGGAACCCTCGGTGGGCGAGTCCGACTCGCACTTGGCCGGTTTTTTTATTTATTGGTTCCCTATGGAAGCAATTTTAAAGACGTATCCACGTCACAATCATGTCGATCACTAGTGTAGGTATATGTCGCAGCCAATTCGTAAAATCCGCCGCATTACATAACGCTGCCCTACGCCTCTTTTAACAGAGCCTTATTTCATCCGCAATGTGCACCACGTGCCAGTGAGGTTGGCTTTGGCTTAAAGATGATGGTGAGTTACTTACTCCCCATTACACACCGATCAGAATCAACTAAGTATTTTTTTTTATACTACGTCGGGTGGCAGACAAGCATACGGCCCGCCTGATGTGAAGCGGATATCGTAACAATATTAACGCTCGCAACATAAAATATCGCTCGCGCGCCGCCTCCCCCGCTGCCACCGCAGCATCGCCTTCTTTTCTGGTGACCTCACTCACTCGCAGGAACACAACAACCCTCAAGGGAATTGTTATTTGGCTGCGGTATTCTGTGAGGTGGAGGTACATTCCCCAGTCGGGTAGCTTACAAATACACTCCCTACCTCTCTTTTCGCCAGAGTTTCGTTTGTCAGTCAGCAGGGTGCACCGCGTGCAGGTGAAGTTGGCTTTGGTTCAAAGATGCTGATGAACCACTTACACCCCAGTCCTAGCAGTTTAAAAAAATGTCGGAGTTATTATTTCAACCCGCCTTTTTAACATATGATTACACGTCGGAATTGTTACCTGATGGTGCATCACCAAGAATACTATAATAATAGAATTAACTAGCTTGGCTATTTCAAATCAGAACACAAACCTAAACCTAACCAAAAGATAATTTAAATACAATCTGGCTAAAGCTAGCCGTTTTGTATTGTGGCGGTTCCACCAATTGGTTGCGACATATACGTGACTTACACGAGATCGATTTTAATATTTTTTTGTTTTTTTTTTTAAACTTCCCACTAAATAATAAATCCATCCCACGGGCATTTTTTCGGGATAGAAAGTAGCCTATGTGCTATTCCAGATTATTATCTATCTCTGTGTAGCCGTGTGGTTTCCGCTAGAATAGAATCACTCCGTCTCTTCCCGTGAATGTCGTACAAGGCGACTCAGGGAAATACATTACCAAACATCGATCAGGCCTCCCCAACCCGTCTGGCCAGCGTGGGGAGTGTAGGCCAAATCCTCCTTCTGTCAGAGACAGACAAGAGAGGGTCGTGCTCCTGTACTGAAGACTAAAATGACCTGATGATGATGATGATCTCTGTGTCAAATTTCATTCATATCCGTTCAACCGTTCTGGCGTGAATAACTAACAAACATACATCCATTCTTTCGCATTTATAATATTAGTAGCTTCCACGCGCGGCTTCGGACGCGTTTACTTTTAATAAGATGTATTATAATAATATGTCCTTCCTAATACCTTTGAGAATATGTATTCAAAGTTTCATAATGATCGGTTACTCAACCGATCATTATGAAACTTGAGTTTCGGCGTGTATGTGGTTCATCCATCAACATCTTTGAACCAAAGGCAACTTCACCTGCACTTACAAAATACAAAAATGTTTATTTCGTTATAGACATTTGTTACAAAACATAGAGACTGACTCCTTCTTTTAAGTATATAAACACCTGTACCAGAAGGAGTCGCTCTTCCATAGCAACACAATATTTATTTACTTGTGACAGAAAGTATTGTTCCCTTACTTAAATGCCATTACGATACAAAAGGTCCATTTTAAAGATTTCTTTGTGTTAGTTGGCACATAGGCCTCCATTATTTGAATTAATATAACTTAATTTAGAAGAAAACAAATAGTTATTTGTCTCCAGTGTTAATTTGTTATAGAAAAGTTATATAAATGAAGAAGGAGCTCGATGGCGACGTTGCGCGTGTCAGTTCAATCAAACACGCAAGTTAAGCAACGTCGACGGCAGCCTGTCTATGGATGGGTTTATTTATCTCGAGCTCCTCGGTGCTACTGGCACGTTAAGCCGTCAGTTCCGGCTGTTGTCATTAGATGACAGTCGTTAAGCCAAGTCAGTGGCTTTAGGGCGGTTTGAAAACACTGGCCTCCAACCCGCAATTGAGAAGCGTGCTGGAGTATACTCTGACCCCTTCGATTGAGGGGAGACCCGTATTCCAACAGTGGGATGATTATCGGTTGATGTCGATATAAAAGAAGTGTGGAATTCAACTTAGTATGAATTGAACGATGTTTTTATCATTGTCTTTGTATTCATTCCAATGAAAAAAAATGTCGCATAAACAAAAAATACATTGCCGCCATTGGCTACTTCCGAGAAATGTCAATCTATCTGTCATCTCGATTCGCGCGTTCTCATTGGCCATTCATTTCGTTTTGTGACATTGTGGAGGCAAACTGCGTCATTGCGTTGCAATTGAAAAAGTTGTTATAACTTGATAATTTGTTAAATATTCAGTGAAAAGTTATAAAGCGGTGATAATTTTGTGTTTTGGTGTGGTGTTTGTGATATTAAATCAAAGTTTTCGTGTGTAACGTTTGAGAAGAAACATGAGTGGTGGTGACGCCATATTATTGAAAAAATATTTCTCCTCCGTGCAAGAAACTGAAAAGTAAGCAAATTATGTTCGCTAACGAACTTTAAACATAACGTTTACATTGTTATTGTTATTTGATACGCTATTTATTTGGTTTCAATGTCGTAAGTTGTTACATTTGATATTTATTTCAATTATTGTTGGCGGAAGATAGAATCGAATTTTCATTCACTATCATGATAAAATCTATTCTAATTTTGCAAATAAATGGTTAAATTTTAGTATTACTGATCATGCAATCGTTGAATTTCAATTTTCAACAGCTCAAACATAGCTTTTGCGTTTATTTTTCTTGAATACCTTTAGTTGAGGGTAGTTAGGTAATATTTTCGCGTAACCTTTGTTATTGGATATGAAGAAACCATGTTTACTTTATACCCGAGACAAAACATGGCAATAAATGTTGGTACAATTGTTTTTTAAAGGCAAAATGGCTTGTTGAACTTATAAATGACGAGCTCGGTGGTCGATTGGTTAGCAATGTTCACTTTGATTCCGAGGTCGCAGGTTCGATCCCCGCACAAGACAAATATTTGTGTGCATGTACATGTCTATTTGTCTTGGTCTGGGTGTTTTCTATGTATTATATGTATGTATTTATTTTGGAAAATAAATGTACCTATTTAAATATCATCATCATCATCAGGTCATTTTAGTCTCCACTACAGGAGCACGACCCTCTCTCGTCCGTCTCAGACAGACGAAGGATTTGGCCTACACTCCCCACGCTGGCCAGACGGGTTGTGGAGGCCTGATCGATGTTTGATAATGTATTTCTCTTAGTCGCCTTTTACTAACGGGCTATTTAAGTATAATATCAGTTATCTTGTACCCATAGTACAAGCTTTGCTTAGTTTGCGACTAGATGGCAGTGTGTAATCTTTAACACATTGAATATTATTGACCTATCAGTCTAATGTTGAATATACAAGGTTTTTGCAAAGATCTTACTTAGGAGAATGGAAGGCAAATTAGATAAACAGCCAGAAGAACAGGCAGGCTTTGAAATAGGCTACTTAGTGCTTAACCTCGTCCATGTTGTGAGGCAACTCATAGAGAAGTTCACAGAGTATTTAGCATAAATTGCAAGTACAGGTCGCATCATGTAAAAAGAATGCTGGTAGAAAACAGAGGGGCTGTATTGTATTTGTGCATGGACACACTTTCGCACAAAAGTACTAGGTCTATTTTTTTTATACTATGTCGGGTGACAGACAAGCATACGGCCCGCCTGATGTGAAGCGGTTACCGTAGCCACCCCCCTGCCATCGCAGCATCCTTCTCCGCTCCTTCCTTTCTGGTGACCTCACTCTATTGTTATTTTTGAACAAACTTTTTGCTATCGGCTTCTTAAATTAGTTATTGGTAAGCACATTGCACATCATACCACTAAATAGACCAATAAATCACCTAATGGACAGCTTACCACTAGGGTTCTTTTTATGTGAGGCAACTAAGGGTCGACCGAGACAGGTTTTTCGTTCTCAGCCGAGACGGAGACCGAGAATAGAGAAATCGTGAAAAAATCGTGAAATTTTTGTAAGAATATAAATTATTTGAGAGTGTAATTTAATTCAGTTTTAATAATTGTCATGTTTTAAATAAACATGGCTGCCGCCAAATTGTCACGGTTTTAAAAAAACACAAGACCGGACTATTGGGGCGTTTTAAAAAAAGGTTAATGGAAATTAAAGTATGTAAATGAACAATAAACAAGAGATTATAGTCAGTGGCCAAGATGATCAGGCTGCCGTCAACCCAAATTTATATAAAGCTGTTAAAAGATAATAAAAGTAAAGAGTATTCTACTCACAATTTTCGGGCGCCTAGGTTGACGGTCGTTGCGTTGGTTATACCCTCTATAACACAGCGGAGATCATTGAACTATTAATCTCAAGTCGGGTTAAATGCCATACGAAATCTATGGGCAACTGGCCGTGAAAAATATATATCAAAGCAGAGCATATAGTTCAATAATACATCAGAATTTGACTGATCTGTATATTGCAATAAGAAAAAATTATTACACAATTATATTATATATAACGAGATACAGCGGTACGCTTATGGGCTAAGATTTGTTTTTGAAACAGTTACAGAGAACATAGCCCTTAACTACAATAGAATTACATTTACGCAACACGCATCAACCAATTCAGAGTCACATCATCAATACAACATTTTGGATGTTTCGTCGCGTCAAAGAAGAAGTAGATTTGAGTAGAGAAAATGTTATTAGAATGCGAGTCAGAAGTCGAGTAGAGGTGAATTGAAGAGGGGGAATGAGAAGTTGAAGAAGAAGTGAAGGTTGAGATTGAAGGTTGAGGTCGAAGGTAGAGGGCTGAAAACAAAATAACCTCCATGAGATTCGGACTTTGAACTTTGAAGTGACGCGTCCTAAAAATTAAGAAAAAAAAATAACTTACCGCATTGAATCATGCGCCCTTCTTTAAAAATCTAATGCGATACACATGTTATGCACTCAAATGTGCATTCTGAAAAGAACAAATTTTCATTTTAATATCCACGCGTGGGTCGTGGCCGTGAATTGGTACATCGACCAACACGAAAAACGCTTACCAGCCTTCCTCAAACGCCAAAGGCGTTATAAGTTATTATATTCACAATTTTGGGCCATTTCAACCACAAACACCCAATTTTTAAATATTTTCTTATAAAATTGATTAATAATCGACTATTGTCAAGTCATGTTCGAACGGAAAGAAGGAATGACAAAAAAAGTTGCCAGATGCAAGCCACGTAAATCTCCTTCTTCAACTTTTAACATTTTCTCAGTTTTAATTTTAGAAATATAAATAAATTATGTATTTATTAATTTCGGCGACATTTTAATTTTAAAAATAACGTTTTAATAATATGACACCACACTAAGAGCAATATATTATATTTTAGAAAAATGTATTTTTTATGCATTGCATACCGTCCTTTTTATTAAAGAAATATATTAGGGATCCGGATACAAGGATTTACGAGTTTATTTTGCAATACACAGTTCACCCAACAAATAAAAAGGATAACTCTGTAGCGTTCCCTATGAGCACGCTACATTTCACCCGTTCTGGGAAAAAAAAATTTTAGAAACGGAGTTTCTAAAATTTTTTTAAAAAAAACATCCTTCCCAGAGGTAAATGTAAATAAAAAAATAATGAAATTAAATTCAAATAAACAAAACAAAACACGTAGGCTACTACACCTATCCTGCACTAGACATGCATCCAGATGCTGGAAGACACCAACCATGGAAACACTCCGTCGAGAAACTACCGGCGCAGCTCAGTCAGTTCAAACACCCTGAACTGGCAACCCAACAAAATGTTCCAACAGAAGGATAACCTACCACGATAACTAATAAGATAAGAATGAAAACTAACCAATAACCAAAAATTAGCGAACGGTGTACAACTGGTATAATACGCTGGGCACACTAGCCGCGCATTAACAAACCAATTCACTAAGGTTATATTATAATTAAAGTATCAATATAAATAACTAACTAACTAGAATTGTGGTCTGGTGTACTACTGGCGTAATAGGATGGGCCCAAAGAGTAGCCTCCTATCAGCGAACCAAGGCCGACAAAACAAAAACTCCCACTAACTACAAAAAAATATGTCGAAAGACATATAAGAAAAGCATGTTGAAAAACATGTAAAACAAATGTGTGATCGGTATACGACCGGCGTAATAGGATGGGCCCGAAGTGTAGCCTCCTATTAGCAAACCAAATCAACACAAATATGTCAACGGACATATAAAAAAAACTCCTACCAACTTCAAAAAGAACATGTCGAAAAGACATGCAAAACAAACGTGTGGTCGATCTGCTACTGGTGAATTCCGGTCAGCACCTTCGCCTCGAAATTTACGAACCGACCAACACAATTGGTATAAAAATCGTCCGAAAAGACGTAAATAACACAAGGTGTGTTAAAAAAGTGGGTCCGGAGACACCAAAATAATGTGAGCGAATTTCGCAAATGAAATGCTCTAAGTTAAGTCGAATCCAAATAAGTCCAAATCAAGAGATTGGCTTGCTAGCAAATAAAGTCATGTCCGGGTTTAAACTTACCCTAAAACACAAAACAAAAAAACATGTGACACACAACTCACATAAGTAGGTAAGTATGTATGCACAGGACAAAACATCGACTTAACAAAAAAATTCGGAAAACAATGATCCGACAAAAAAATATTGTACAAAATATACAAAAATAAATAATAAATGATAGTCCTTTTTGCGCTGGAATATGCACCTCACTATTTTCAGCATTTTAATTTTAGAAAAGAAACCAAATCTTGAAGAACATACAGAAGGTACAGAGCGTAGCTTAACTGTAATAGTGTATACCAAGGCGTCCTACATTCATCACCTAACAAATTGACCATGCCTTTCAAAACACATTCATACATCACCTATCAGGGTCAAAACCGAGATACCACAACATGAGCTAGCGAGTTTGTAACGAAATTTTATATTTTAAGAATATCTTTAACATGATAATTACCAAGGGTATTTTTGACTAAGTCCTTCAACAAATAAACGTTATTAGACACTTTCTCTACAACTTCACATTTAACAAATTTAGGTGCTAATTTAGCGGAAAAATAGTGCTGAGCATTCGACTGAACGAAGTTCCTCCTCCATACAATATCGCCAGCACAAAAAGAAATGCTTTTCCGTCCAATATTATAATAAGAAGCATTCTTTTTATATGCTTTAATTAAGTTTGATACAATTTTATCAAAAATATTTTCTAAAGTAGATAATAATTCAGAATAGTCAGACCTACTCCCAATAATTAAATTCTCTGAAGAATCAGAGGAAGAAAATTTATATAAAGAACCATCTAAAATTGTCTCCCTTCCAAACATAAGAAAATTAGGCGTATAGCCTGTAACTAAATTAATAGTGCTATTAATAGCAGACTGGACATGTGGCAAATATTTAGACCAAGTCCTATGATCAGTTTCAACATAACAGGATAAACAAGTTTCAATCGTCTTATTGAACCTTTCAACTGGGTTGTTCTGAGGTGTGTATAAAGAATTGTAGAAAACTTTAGGAATATTGTAACCTTCTATAAAGTCTGTAAATAATTTTGAAGTAAACTGAGTACCATTGTCACAAATTATAGTTTTAGGACATCCAAATTTT
Organism: Hypsopygia costalis; assembly: GCA_937001555.2. Classification (NCBI taxonomy): domain Eukaryota; kingdom Metazoa; phylum Arthropoda; class Insecta; order Lepidoptera; family Pyralidae; genus Hypsopygia; species Hypsopygia costalis. The sequence continues at coordinate 8,540,295 of OW443355.2, forward strand.
AAAAATATTTCTTTTTCTAGTATTTTGACTATAGTTTGTGCCGTAGCAGTATACATTGGAAAAATCCAACAAAATTTTGTGAAAACATCTACTATTGACAGAATAAAATTATGTCCAGAATAAGAACGCGGTAAAGGTCCTATGATATCTATCGACAGCATAGTCATAGGTCGATTAACAAGCTTAGGGTTGGTCATCAATCCTAATGGTGCAGAATTAGAATGTTTATACGCTTTACAAACGTCACATCTGACTATATAATCTCTAATATCTTTAAACATCTTAGGCCAAAAATAGTGTACTTTAATCTTCTCAAGAGTTTTATGAATACCGAAATGAGCAGAATTAACATCATCGTGATTATTACGAATTGTTTCTAAAACATGTTCTTTAGGTATAACGATTTTCCAAGCTAAGTTCTGTGATAAAGAATTCTTTGGGCGAATATACTTATATAAAACTTCATTTTCGACTTTAAATGTTCCAAACTTCGATGGATATTTTTGACAATCGACAAACATCTTAGAATACCACGGATCATGAATATCATCGGGGCAAACAACAATAGAAGAGATTTCGACTCGAGATAAAGCATCAGGTACAGTATGTAAACTACCCTTTTTGTGTACTACATTAAATTTGTATTGAGACAAACGAGCTGCCCATCTGGCGAGTCTACCAGAAGGATTGGACAAGTTCATCAGCCATTTTAAGCTAGCATGATCTGTAACTACAGTGAAATCTGTTCCTTCAATATAAGGTCTAAAATGTTCAATTGATAATAAAACAGCTAGAAGTTCTCTTTCAGTTACACTATAATTTTGTTCAGCTCTAGATAACATTTTAGAAAAATACGCTATAGGATGAGACTGACCAGAGTCATCTTCCTGCATTAAAACACTACCAACGCCGTTTCCACTAGCGTCGCAATGCACATAGAACTTTTTGTCAAAATTAGGGCACTGTAATACCGGAGCGGTAATTAAAGCAGTTTTCAAACTATTAAATGATTCATCTGCATCTTCATTCCAAGAAAATTTTACTTTAGCATTCCTTTTACCTCCAGTTAATTTGGTTAAAGGAGCAACAAGATTAGAAAAGTTAGCAATAAATCTACGATAATATGAGCACATTCCTATAAAACTTCTAACATTTTTGACTGATTTCGGTGTAGGAAAATTCTTTATAGCTTCTAATTTTGTTGGATCAGTATGTAGTCCATCCTCATCAACAACATATCCTAAGTATCGCAATCTTTCCTTGCAGAATTCTGATTTTGATAAGTTAATGGTAAGTCCAGCATCCTTCAATCTTTTATAAACTTTATGAAGTAAAACTAAGTGACTTTCGAAGTCGCGTGATATCAATATAAGATCATCCAAGAAACAGAATATATTATCGTCAAATTCAGGTCCAAACAAGCGATCAGAGAGTCTCTGCAATTCCGCCGGTGCATTTGTCACACCAAATGGCATCCTAACGAATTCAAATAGACCTCTGCCGGGAACAACAAAAGCTGTCTTTTCTCGTGACGTTTCTTCCAATAAAATTTGATAAAAAGCTTTAGAAAGATCAATTGATGATAAAAATCTAGCATCTCTAAGGTTAACAAGTATTCTAGAAATATAAGGAAGTGGATAAGAATCCTTAACAGTAACTGAATTTAATTTACGTGAATCTAAACAAACTCTAAGACTGCCATCTTTCTTTGTTACTAATACAAGTGGACTACTCCAAGGTGATTTTGAAGGTTGTATGATACCTTCCTCTAACATACGATCGATTTCAACATTAAGTGCTTTAGATCTAGCGGGGCTCAAAGGGTAATATCTCTGCTTAATAGGTTCTCCCGTAGTGACAATTTTATGTTGCACAAGGTCGGTCCTACCTAGTCCCTTGTTTTCATAAGAGATATCTTTAAATAATTCCACAATATGATCTAAACGAGATTTTTCCTCAGGTAACAAGTTATTAGCAGAAGTAATAGGTGATATTTCAAAAGGTTGACCACTAGAGTTCACAAAAGATACTTCTTTAGATAATTTATTAAAGATTCCAAACGATACCCAAAAATCTATACCCAGAATAACATCACTAGTTATAGAAGGTATAACAATAAATTTGATAAGCTTAGTCCGTTTTGCACATTTAACTGGCAATTGCATGTACCCAAGAACTTGTTGACATTTGCCGTCAGCTGTGGTAGCAATAAAAGAAGATTCTTGTAACACAAATCCTAAATCTTGAAAAGTTCGGTGCGAATTATTACCAAGTACACTAATCTGTGCACCGCTATCCAATAATCCCAAAAATTCATGACCTCTAATCGAAAATGAGATGTAAGGTCTACTATCTAAGTTTTTAAATTTCAAAAACGAAGCAATTTGAGAAACTAAATTAATTTGAGAATTACTGACATTATTGACAGATGATGATGATGATGATTTGTTACAGGTTTCAATAGAATTATAAATTTCTCCAGCTGTGGTCCGTTCACTTCTTCTAGAAAGAAGTTGGTCACAACTGGCCCTCATGCGTTTTTTGAACCGCAAGATTCACAAGCAGCAACGCCACTATCCAAAACTGAAACATTTTTTGTAACAGGTTTGCACCTAGTACAATTACTAGTCAATACGTTCGGTTGTCCACACCTAAAACACTGAATAGCCGGAAATTTTCTACACTGTTTATAATTATGACCAGGCATTTTGCACTTTAAGCAGATGGCTTCAGTTCGTGGCGAAGACACGGCATTCATCCTAATATTGGGCTCTGTCTTAAAAGTGGCAGGCCTCTTTACATTAATATTTTGATTAACAGGACGAAGAGATTCGATCTCCCTACCTAACTGTAAAAGTCGATTAATAGTCGTAACTGACCTACCTACCAGATGATACGAATATTCCGGTAGCATGTTATGTTTTATAATTTGAATCAAGGTATACTCCGATAATGGACTATTCAATCTAGCAGACATATCCATCAATTCAATAATAAATTCAGACAAAGTTTCAGATGACCTCTGCATTCTAGTACGAATTTCATGTTCCAGCTTGTAATTCAAATCTATCGACGCAAACTGTTCAATTACTTCATATCTAAACTGATCCCAATTGAAAATCCATTCCTTCCTTCCTCTATACCATTTCAAGGCAATATCAGAAAGAAGCACTGGTATAGCTAAAAAGCACTGTTCTTTAGTAAAACCTTTAACAGGACCTAATTCATCCAAACGAGTAAAAAATTCCATAGGGCAAGTCCTACCGTTAAAAACTAATCCCAATTTTGTAAAATCAAAACGTTTTTGATAGCAAGAATAAGAATTCATATGTGGAGAAGCACTGTTAATGTTTGTTGAATTGTGGTATGCATTATTTAAGTTCACTGAATTTAAATTCACTTGTTCCGAATGTGGTGCGTTCAATATAACATTAGATTCAATAACATTCTCTAAATCTATCATATTACGAATTTCCGTAGCGGGTGGTAAATCGTCCTGATTCCGCTGCTGGGTCTGAGGTTGTATATTAATATTGTTAAGCGAAGGCATGTTAACATCCATAGCCTGCATATCAGACTTAGTGTTAGAATCATTCGACTTATCATCCATCTTTCAAAGTTAGCAAATTAAATAAATTTAAAATATACACAAGCGTAAGTGTGTATACACCTTTATGAATACAGTATACATTCACATATAAGCCAAGTAAGAAAGCACAGCACAAGCTAATTAGGCTTTGCAAAACTCAAAATATCAGCAATGTTTCAAATCGGTTATGTCCAAGTATTTTTCAATGTTTATAAGTATATTGTTTAGTTAAATTACACTTTCAATATAATTGTTTTGTTATAATGTTCAAATGCAATGAGCAAGCTTTATATTTTTGATAATATTCACAGCAAAGTTGTACAAACATCAACCAACAATGTAACTTTTTCTTTTTAGGTTATGTAATGTGTGAAATTTCAAACTAATTATGAATAAGCAAGTAGCAATATGAAGTCACATCAAATCTATCACTTTTGAAAACAATTTTCTATATTTTTTATCATATTTACTTAGTATTTACTTAAATTCACCAAAATGTTCAAGCGTTGAAAATTTTTCATACAAAATGTGTCACTCCTGATGTTAAGCTAGTAATGTGTTTATGTATTCAAGAAAATAGCATTAATTCGCAATAAGCTGTAGCACTGTTAAATAAATTCAGCAATTGAAGTGTTAACAATGTGTAGTAATATGTTTTAACTTTGTTTTATAATATTTTTTTTCAAATTCAAAATTAAAGTTGTCACATATGAACAAACGTTGTACACATAGGTTACAAGTATAAGTACAAGTCACACTCTTTACCTGTTGAAAAATGGTTCACATAACAAGAAATGTTTATATATATGTCAGTTGAAACAATTGATCAAAAAAAATACAAAGTATAAGATAAGGTTGCAAATAAAAATATAAACAATGTTTATTCAATAAATAACTCCATATCTGTCATCTTCATCATATAAAATATAACTCAAATGTTACATTTCAAAAATACTAAATAAAGTTAGCCAAATACCATCTGCTCGCTTCACCAAAATAACAAAAGTTTGTCAACGACAAAGTATAAATTTGTATTCAAAGGAATACCATATAAAAATAACCAAGTAACTATTTAGAAAACAGTCACGGCTAACAAGAAAGTTAAATATCAAAGTTAAGACCAAGTTGTCCCAGACCTCATATGGATTTCATTGGTTACCCAACCAATATTTTCAGTAAATTCAATTATCAAGTATTAAAGTTTTCATATATTTTTATATAATTATATTCAAAATATCAAGTTTTTTAATAAATCAAGTCCCTGTTCGACTGCGTCAATTGTCATGTTTTAAATAAACATGGCTGCCGCCAAATTGTCACGGTTTTAAAAAAACACAAGACCGGACTATTGGGGCGTTTTAAAAAAAGGTTAATGGAAATTAAAGTATGTAAATGAACAATAAACAAGAGATTATAGTCAGTGGCCAAGATGATCAGGCTGCCGTCAACCCAAATTTATATAAAGCTGTTAAAAGATAATAAAAGTAAAGAGTATTCTACTCACAATTTTCGGGCGCCTAGGTTGACGGTCGTTGCGTTGGTTATACCCTCTATAACACAGCGGAGATCATTGAACTATTAATCTCAAGTCGGGTTAAATGCCATACGAAATCTATGGGCAACTGGCCGTGAAAAATATATATCAAAGCAGAGCATATAGTTCAATAATACATCAGAATTTGACTGATCTGTATATTGCAATAAGAAAAAATTATTACACAATTATATTATATATAACGAGATACAGCGGTACGCTTATGGGCTAAGATTTGTTTTTGAAACAGTTACAGAGAACATAGCCCTTAACTACAATAGAATTACATTTACGCAACACGCATCAACCAATTCAGAGTCACATCATCAATACAACATTTTGGATGTTTCGTCGCGTCAAAGAAGAAGTAGATTTGAGTAGAGAAAATGTTATTAGAATGCGAGTCAGAAGTCGAGTAGAGGTGAATTGAAGAGGGGGAATGAGAAGTTGAAGAAGAAGTGAAGGTTGAGATTGAAGGTTGAGGTCGAAGGTAGAGGGCTGAAAACAAAATAACCTCCATGAGATTCGGACTTTGAACTTTGAAGTGACGCGTCCTAAAAATTAAGAAAAAAAAATAACTTACCGCATTGAATCATGCGCCCTTCTTTAAAAATCTAATGCGATACACATGTTATGCACTCAAATGTGCATTCTGAAAAGAACAAATTTTCATTTTAATATCCACGCGTGGGTCGTGGCCGTGAATTGGTACATCGACCAACACGAAAAACGCTTACCAGCCTTCCTCAAACGCCAAAGGCGTTATAAGTTATTATATTCACAATTTTGGGCCATTTCAACCACAAACACCCAATTTTTAAATATTTTCTTATAAAATTGATTAATAATCGACTATTGTCAAGTCATGTTCGAACGGAAAGAAGGAATGACAAAAAAAGTTGCCAGATGCAAGCCACGTAAATCTCCTTCTTCAACTTTTAACATTTTCTCAGTTTTAATTTTAGAAATATAAATAAATTATGTATTTATTAATTTCGGCGACATTTTAATTTTAAAAATAACGTTTTAATAATATGACACCACACTAAGAGCAATATATTATATTTTAGAAAAATGTATTTTTTATGCATTGCATACCGTCCTTTTTATTAAAGAAATATATTAGGGATCCGGATACAAGGATTTACGAGTTTATTTTGCAATACACAGTTCACCCAACAAATAAAAAGGATAACTCTGTAGCGTTCCCTATGAGCACGCTACATAATCAAATATATATTTATATATATATATTATTTATTCCACATCAATTATCTAAAACATAGTTTCATCAAAAGTGTACAAAGGTGAGCTTATCTCTACAAGAGATCTTTTACAGCCGACCCTATAGGCAGTGTCAAATAGTCACTTGACGGATAATTACTATATGTGCTACAATATGTGCGTACTTACGATATATGTTGTATTGGGTAATGAAGATGTATCTCTTTTCTTTTTCAGGAAAGAAATGGACTTTGCAAACGGCGAGAATGGAGCAGAGGAGAATGTGTCAATGAATGAATTTGTAAGTACATACATTTTGGGGTGTAAGTGGTTCATCAAGATCTTTGAACCAAAGCCAACTTCACCTGCACGCGGTGCACCCTGCTGACTGACAAACGAAGCTCTGGCGAAAAGAGAGGTAGGGATAGTAATTGTAAGCTACCCGACTGGGGAATATACCTCCACCTCACAGAATACTGCAGCCAAATAACAATTCCCCTGAGGGTTGTTGTGTTCCTGCGAGTGAGTGGGGTCACCAGAAGGAAAGGAAGGAGATGCTGCGTTGGCAGCGGGGGTGGCGGCGCGCGAGCAATATTTTATGTTGCAAGCGTTAATATGGTTACGGTAACCGCTTGACATCAGGCGGGTCGTATGCTTGTCTGCCACCCGAAGTAGTATAAAAAAAAAAAATACAACACCTGTCTCACAAGAAAATACTGAGTTTTATCAGTTTACTAGCGGGCCGGGCGAACTTCGTATCGCCTTTAAATATTTTTGCGTAAATTTTTGAGTTATAAACTATCCTATCTCTCAAGTTGGATGTAACTTGCAACACTGCAAAAATGCGCACACAATGCAAAATTTTATTAAAATCGGTTCAGTAGTTTAGCCGTGTGGTTTCCGGCAGACTAGAATAGAATCACTCCGTCTCTTTCCCTGGATGTCGTATAAGGCGACTAAGGGAAATATGTTATAAAATCGATCAGGCCTCCCCAACCCGTCTGGCCAGTGTGGGGAGTGTAGGCCAAATTCTTCTTCTGTCTGGGACGGATGAGAGGGTCGTGCTCCTGTAGTGGAGACTAAAATGACCTGATGATGATGATTAGATAATGCCCTAGCTGGCAAACAAATGGAAATCCTAGGAAAGGCATTCCAACCTGTCATGTTTTAAATAAACATGACTGCGCCAAATTGTCACGGTTTTAAAAAAACACAAGACCGGACTATTGGGGCGTTTTAAAAAGAGGTTAATGGAAATTAAAGTATGTATGAACAATCAAAGGGGTTTCATTTAAACAAGAGATTATAGTCAGTGGCCAAGGTGATCAGGCTGCCGTCAACCCAAATTTATATAAAGCTGTTAAAAGATAATAAAAGTAAAGAGTATGGTACTCACAATTTTCGGGCGCCTAGGTTGACGGTCGTTGCGTTGGTTGTACCCTCCATAACACAGCGGAGACCATTGAACTATTAATCTCAAGTCGGGTTAAATGCCATACGAAATCTGTGGGCAGCTGGCCGTGAAAAATATATATCAAAGCAGAGCATATAGTTCAATAATACATCAGAATTTGACTGATCTGTATATTGCAATAAGAAAAAAAGTTGTTACACAATTACATTATATATAATGAGACACAGCGGTACGCTTATGGGCTAAGATTTGTTTTTGAAACAGTTACAGAGAACATAGTTCCCCAAAATCACACTCAAGCTGTACGCATCAAACAATTCATAGTCACATCATCAATACACCACTTTAGAACTATGTTTCGTCACGTCAAAGAAGAAGTAGATTTGGGTAGAGAAAATGTTATTAGAATGCGAGTCAGAAGGCGAGTAGAGGTGAATTGAAGAGGGAGAACGAGAAGTTGAAGAAGAAGTGAAGGGCTCGAAGGGAAGTTGAAGGTGAAATTGAAGCTTGAAATCGAAATCGAAGTCGAAGGTAGAGGGCTGAAAACAAAATAACCTCCATGAGATTCGGACTTTGAACTTTGAAGTGACGCGTCCTAAAAATTAAGAAAAAAAAATAACTTACCGCATTGAATCATGCGCCCTTCTTTAAAAATCTAATGCGATACACATGTTATGCACTCAAATGTGCATTCTGAAAAGAACAAATTTTCATTTTAATATCCACGCGTGGGTCGTGGCCGTGAATTGGTACATCGACCAACACGAAAAACGCTTACCAGCCTTCCTCAAACGCCAAAGGCGTTATAAGTTATTATATTCACAATTTTGGGCCATTTCAACCACAAACACCCAATTTTTAAATATTTTTTTATAAAATTGATTAATAATCGACTATTGTCAAGTCATGTTCGAACGGAAAGAAGGAATGACAAAAAAAGTTGCCAGATGCAAGCCACGTAAATCTTCTTCTTCAACTTTTAACATTTTCTCAGTTTTAATTTTAGAATTATAAATAAATTATGTATTTATTAATTTCGGCGACATTTTAATTTTGAAAAATAACGTTTTCATAATATGACACCACACTAGGACCAATATATTATATTTTAGAAAAATGTATTTTTTATGCATTGCATACCGTCCTTTTTATTAAAGAAATATATTAGGGGTCCGGATACAAGGATTTACGAGTTTATTTTGCAATACACAGTTCACCCAAACAATTAAAAAGGATAACTCTGTAGCGTTCCCTATGAGCACGCTACATTTCACCCATTCTGGGAAAAAAAAATTTTAGAAACGGAGTTTCTAAAATTTTTTTAAAAACATCTTTCCCAGAGGTAAATGTAAATAAAAAAATAATGAAATTAAATTCAAATAAACAAAACAAAACACGTAGGCTACTACACCTATCCTGCACTAGACATGCATCTAGATGCTGGAAGACACCAACCCCGGAAACACTCCGCTGAGATACTACCGGCGCAGTTCAGTCAGTTCAAACACCCTGAACTGGCAACCCAACAAAATGTTCCAACAGAAGGATAACCTACCACGATAACTAATAAGATAAGAATGAAAACTAACCAATAACCAAAAATTAGCGAACGGTGTACAACTGGTATAATACGCTGGGCACACTAGCCGCGCATTAACAAACCAATTCACTAAGGTTATAATATAATTAAAGTATCAATATAAATAACTAACTAACTAGACTTGTGGTCTGGTGTACTACTGGCGTAATAGGATGGGCCCAAAGAGTAGCCTCCTATCAGCGAACCAAGGCCGACAAAACAAAAACTCCCACTAACTACAAAAAATATGTCGAAAGACATATAAGAAAAAGCATGTTGAAAAACATGAAAAACAAATGTGTGATCGGTATACGACCGGCGTAATAGGATGGGCCCGAAGTGTAGCCTCCTATTAGCAAACCAAATCAACACAAATATGTCAACGGACATATAAAAAAAACTCCTACCAACTTCAAAAAGAACATGTCGAAAAGACATGCAAAACAAACGTGTGGTCAATCTGCTACTGGCAAATTCCGGTCAGCACCCTCGCCTCGAAATTTACGAACCAACCAACACAATTGGTATAAAAATCGTCCGAAAAGACGTAAATAACACAAGGTGTGTTAAAAAGTGGGTCCGGAGACACCAAAATAATGTGAGCGAATTTCGCAAATGAAATGCTCAAAGTTAAGTCGAATCCAAATAAGTCCAAATCAAGAGATTGGCTTGCTAGCAAATAAAGTCATGTCCGGGTTTAAACTTACCCTAAAACACAAAACAAAGAAAACATGTGACACACAACTCACATAAGTAGGTAAGTATGTATGCACAGGACAAAACATTGACTTAACAAAAAAATTCGGATAATAATGATCCGACAAAAAATATTGTACAAAATATACAAAAATAATAATAATAAATGATAGTCCTTTTTGCGCTGGAATATGCACCTCACTATTTTTAGCTTTTAATTTTAGAAAAGAAACCGAATCTTGAAGAACATACAGAAGGTACAGAGCGTAGCTTAACTGTAATAGTGTATACCAAGGCGTCCTACATTCATCACCTAACAAATTGAGTCAGTCCTTTCAAAACACATTCATACATCATCTATCAAGACTCATAACCTAGATACCACAAAATAAGCTAAAGAGTTGATGACGATACCTCCGTAACGAAATTTTATATTTTAAGAATATCTTTAACATGATAATTACCAGTGGTATTTTTGACTAAGTCCTTCAATAAATAAACGTTATTAGAAACTTTCTCTACAACTTCACATTTAACAAATTTAGGTGCTAATTTAGCGGAAAAATAGTGCTGAGCATTCGACTGAACGAAGTTCCTCCTCCATACAATATCGCCAGCACAAAAAGAAATGCTTTTCCGTCCAATATTATAATAAGAAGCATTCTTTTTATATGCTTTAATTAAATTTGATACAGTTTTATCAAAAATATTTTCCAAAGTAGATAATAATTCAGAGTAGTCAGACCTACTCCCAATAATTAAATTCTCTGAAGAATCAGAGGAAGAAAATTTATATAAAGAACCATCTAAAATTGTCTCCCTTCCAAACATAAGAAAATTAGGCGTATAGCCTGTAACTAAATTAATAGTGCTATTAATAGCAGACTGGACATGTGGCAAATATTTAGACCAAGTCCTATGATCAGTTTCAACATAACAGGATAAACAAGTTTCAATCGTCTTATTGAACCTTTCAACTGGGTTGTTCTGAGGTGTGTATAAAGAATTGTAGAAAACTTTAGGAATATTGTAACCTTCTATAAAGTCTGTAAATAATTTTGAAGTAAACTGAGTACCATTGTCACAAATTATAGTTTTAGGACATCCAAATTTTAAAAATATTTCTTTTTCCAGTATTTTGACTATAGTTTGTGCCGTAGCAGTGTACATTGGAAAAATCCAACAAAATTTTGTGAAAACATCTACTATTGACAGAATGAAATTATGTCCAGAATAAGAACGCGGCAAAGGTCCTATGATGTCTATCGACAGCATAGTCATAGGTCGATTAACAAGCTTAGGGTTGGTCATCAATCCTAACGGTGCAGAATTAGAATGTTTATACGCTTTACAAACGTCACATCTGACTATATAATCTCTAATATCTTTAAACATCTTAGGCCAAAAATAGTGTACTTTAATCTTCTCAAGAGTTTTGTGAATACCGAAATGAGCAGAATTAACATCATCGTGATTATTACGAATTGTTTCTAAAACATGTTCTTTAGGTATAACGATTTTCCAAGCTAAGTCTTGTGATAAAGAATTCTTTGGGCGAATATACTTATATAAAACTTCATTTTCAACTTTAAATGTTCCAAACTTCGATGGATATTTTTGACACTTGACAAACATCTTAGAATACCACGGATCATGAATATCATCGGGGCAAACAACAATAGAAGAGATTTCGACTCGAGATAAAGCATCAGGTACAGTATGTAAACTACCCTTTTTGTGTACTACATCAAATTTGTATTGAGACAAACGAGCTGCCCATCTGGCGAGTCTACCAGAAGGATTGGACAAGTTCATCAGCCATTTTAAGCTAGCATGATCTGTAACTACGGTGAAATCTGTTCCTTCAATATAAGGTCTAAAATGTTCAATTGATAATAAAACAGCTAAAAGTTCTCTTTCAGTTACACTATAATTTTGTTCAGCTCTAGATAACATTTTAGAAAAATACGCTATAGGATGAGATTGACCAGAGTCATCTTCCTGCATTAAAACACTACCAACGCCGTTTCCACTAGCGTCGCAATGCACATAGAACTTTTTGTCAAAATTAGGGCACTGTAATACCGGAGCCGTAATTAAAGCAGTTTTCAAACTATTAAATGATTCATCTGCATCTTCATTCCAAGAAAATTTTACTTTAGCATTCCTTTTACCTCCAGTTAATTTGGTTAAAGGGGCAACAAGATTAGAAAAGTTAGCAATAAATCTACGATAATATGAGCACATTCCTATAAAACTTCTAACATTTTTGACTGATTTCGGTGTAGGAAAATTCTTTATAGCTTCTAATTTAGTTGGATCAGTATGTAGTCCATCCTCATCAACAACATATCCTAAGTATCGCAATCTTTCCTTGCAGAATTCTGATTTTGATAAGTTAATGGTAAGTCCAGCATCCTTCAATCTTTTATAAACTTTATGAAGCAAAACTAAGTGACTTTCGAAGTCGCGAGATATCAATATAAGATCATCTAAGAAACAGAATATATTATCGTCAAATTCAGGTCCAAACAAGCGATCAGAGAGTCTCTGCAATTCCGCCGGCGCATTTGTCACACCAAATGGCATCCTAACGAATTCAAATAGACCTCTGCCGGGAACAACAAAAGCTGTCTTTTCTCGTGACGTTTCTTCCAATAAAATTTGATAAAAAGCTTTAGAAAGATCAATTGATGATAAAAATCTAGCATCTCTAAGGTTAACAAGTATTCTAGAAATATAAGGAAGTGGATAAGAATCCTTAACAGTAACTGAATTTAATTTACGTGAATCCAAACAAACTCTAAGACTACCATCCTTCTTTGTCACTAATACAAGTGGACTACTCCAAGGTGATTTTGAAGGTTGTATGATACCTTCCTCTAACATACGATCGATTTCAACATTAAGTGCTTTGGATCTAGCGGGGCTCAAAGGGTAATATCTCTGCTTAATAGGTTCACCCGTAGTGACAATTTTATGTTGCACAAGGTCGGTCCTACCTAGTCCCTTGTTTTCATAAGAGATATCTTTAAATAATTCCACAATATGATCTAAACGAGATTTTTCCTCAGGTAACAAGTTATTAGCAGAAGTAATAGGTGATATTTCAAAAGGTTGACCACTAGAGTTCACAAAAGATACTTCTTTAGATAATTTATTAAAGATTCCAAACGATACCCAAAAATCTATACCCAGAATAACATCACTAGTTATAGAAGGTATAACAATAAATTTGATAAGCTTAGTCCGTTTTGCACATTTAACTGGCAATTGCATGTACCCAAGAACTTGTTGACATTTGCCGTCAGCTGTGGTAGCAATAAAAGAAGATTCTTGTAACACAAATCCCAAATCTTGAAAAGTTCGGTGCGAATTATTACCAAGTACACTAATCTGTGCACCGCTATCCAATAATCCTAAAAATTCATGACCTCTAATCGAAAATGAGATGTAAGGTCTACTATCTAAGTTTTTAAATTTCAAAAACGAAGCAATTTGAGAAACTAAATTAATTTGAGAATTACTGACATTATTGACAGATGATGATGATGATGATTTGTTACAGGCTTCAATAGAATTATAAATTTCTCCAGCTGTGGTCCGTTCACTTCTTCTAGAAAGAAGTTGGTCACAACTGGCCCTCATGCGTTTTTTGAACCGCAAGATTCACAAGCAGCAACGCCACTATCCAAAACTGAAACATTTTTTGTAACAGGTTTGCACCTAGTACAATTACTAGTCAATACGTTCGGTTGTCCACACCTAAAACACTGAATAGCCGGAAATTTTCTACACTGTTTATAATTATGACCAGGCATTTTGCACTTTAAGCAGATGGCTTCAGTTCGTGGCGAAGACACGGCATTCATCCGAATATTGGGCTCTGTCTTAAAAGTGGCAGGCCTCTTTACATTAATATTTTGATTAACAGGACGAAGAGATTCGATCTCCCTACCTAACTGCATAAGTCGAATAATAGTCGTAACTGACCTTCCCACCAGATGATACGAATATTCCGGTAGCATATTATGCTTTATAATTTGAATCAAGGTATACTCCGATAATGGACTACTCAATCTAGCAGACATATCCATCAATTCAATAATAAATTCAGACAAAGTTTCAGATGACCTCTGCATTCTAGTACGAATTTCATGTTCCAGCTTGTAATTCAAATCTATCGACGCAAACTGTTCAATTACTTCATATCTAAACTGATCCCAATTGAAAATCCATTCCTTCCTTCCTCTATACCATTTCAAGGCAATATCAGAAAGAAGCACTGGTATAGCTAAAAAGCACTGTTCTTTAGTAAAACCTTTAACAGGACCTAATTCATCCAAACGAGTAAAAAATTCCATAGGGCAAGTCCTACCGTTAAAAACTAATCCCAATTTTGTAAAATCAAAACGTTTTTGATAGCAAGAATAAGAATTCATATGTGGAGAAGCACTGTTAATGTTTGTTGAATTATGGTATGCAGTATTTAAGTTCACTGAATTTAAATTCACTTGTTCCGAATGTGGTGCGTTCAATATAACATTAGATTCAATAACATTCTCTAAATCTATCATATTACGAATTTCCGTAGCGGGTGGTAAATCGTCCTGATTCCGCTGCTGGGTCTGAGGTTGTATATTAATATTGTTAAGCGAAGGCATGTTAACATCCATAGCCTGCATATCAGACTTAGTGTTAGAATCATTCGACTTATCATCCATCTTTCAAAGTTAGCAAATTAAATAAATCCAAAATATACACAAGCGTAAGTGTGTATACACCTTTATGAATACAGTATTCATTCACATATAAGACAAGTAAGAAAGCACAGCACAAGCTAATTAGGCTTTGCAAAACTCAAAATATCAGCAATGTTTCAAATCGGTTATGTCCAAGTATTTTTCAATGTTTATAAGTATGTTGTTTAGTTAAATTACACTTCCAATATAATTGTTTTGTTATAATGTTCAAATGCAATGAGCAAGCTTTATATTTTTGATAATATTCACAGCAAAGTTGTACAAACATCAACCAACAATGTAACTTTTTCTTTTTAGGTTATGTAATGTGTGAAATTTCAAAACTAATTATGATTAAGCCAGTAGCAATATGAAGTCACATCAAATCTATCACTTTTGAAAACAATTTTCTATATTTTTTATCACATTTACTTAGTATTTACTTAAATTCACCAAAATGTTCAAGCGTTGAAAATTTTTCATACAAAATGTGTCACTCCTGATGTTAAGCTAGTAATGTGTTTATGTATTCAAGAAAATAGCATTAATTCGCAATAAGCTGTAGCACTGTTAAATAAATTCAGCAATTGAAGTGTTAACAATGTGTAGTAATATGTTTTAACTTTGTTTTATAATATTTTTTTTTAAATTCAAAATGAAAGTTGTCACATATGAACAAACGTTGTACACATAGGTTACAAGTATAAGTACAAGTCACACTCTTTACCTGTTGAAAAATGGTTCACATAACAAGAAATGTTTATATATATGTCAGTTGAAACAATTGATCAAAAAAAATACAAAGTATAAGATAAGGTTGCAAATAAAGATATAAACAATGTTTATTCAATAAATAACTCCATATCTGTCATCTTCATCATATAAAATATAACTCAAATGTTACATTTCAAAAATACTAAATAAAGTTAGCCAAATACCATCTGCTCGCTTCACCAAAATAACAAAAGTTTGTCAACGACAAAGTATAAATTTGTATTCAAAGGAATACCATATAAAAATAACCAAGTAACTATTTAGAAAACAGTCACGGCTAACAAGAAAGTTAAATATCAAAGTTAAGACCAAGTTGTCCCAGACCTCATATGGATTTCATTGGTTACCCAACCAATATTTTCAGTAAATTCAATTATCAAGTATTAAAGTTTTCATATATTTTTATATAAATATATTCAAAGTATCAAGTTTTTAATAAATCAAGTCCCTGTTCGACTGCGTCAATTGTCATGTTTTAAATAAACATGACTGCGCCAAATTGTCACGGTTTTAAAAAAACACAAGACCGGACTATTGGGGCGTTTTAAAAAGAGGTTAATGGAAATTAAAGTATGTATGAACAATCAAAGGGGTTTCATTTAAACAAGAGATTATAGTCAGTGGCCAAGGTGATCAGGCTGCCGTCAACCCAAATTTATATAAAGCTGTTAAAAGATAATAAAAGTAAAGAGTATGGTACTCACAATTTTCGGGCGCCTAGGTTGACGGTCGTTGCGTTGGTTGTACCCTCCATAACACAGCGGAGACCATTGAACTATTAATCTCAAGTCGGGTTAAATGCCATACGAAATCTGTGGGCAGCTGGCCGTGAAAAATATATATCAAAGCAGAGCATATAGTTCAATAATACATCAGAATTTGACTGATCTGTATATTGCAATAAGAAAAAAAGTTGTTACACAATTACATTATATATAATGAGACACAGCGGTACGCTTATGGGCTAAGATTTGTTTTTGAAACAGTTACAGAGAACATAGTTCCCCAAAATCACACTCAAGCTGTACGCATCAAACAATTCATAGTCACATCATCAATACACCACTTTAGAACTATGTTTCGTCACGTCAAAGAAGAAGTAGATTTGGGTAGAGAAAATGTTATTAGAATGCGAGTCAGAAGGCGAGTAGAGGTGAATTGAAGAGGGAGAACGAGAAGTTGAAGAAGAAGTGAAGGGCTCGAAGGGAAGTTGAAGGTGAAATTGAAGCTTGAAATCGAAATCGAAGTCGAAGGTAGAGGGCTGAAAACAAAATAACCTCCATGAGATTCGGACTTTGAACTTTGAAGTGACGCGTCCTAAAAATTAAGAAAAAAAAATAACTTACCGCATTGAATCATGCGCCCTTCTTTAAAAATCTAATGCGATACACATGTTATGCACTCAAATGTGCATTCTGAAAAGAACAAATTTTCATTTTAATATCCACGCGTGGGTCGTGGCCGTGAATTGGTACATCGACCAACACGAAAAACGCTTACCAGCCTTCCTCAAACGCCAAAGGCGTTATAAGTTATTATATTCACAATTTTGGGCCATTTCAACCACAAACACCCAATTTTTAAATATTTTCTTATAAAATTGATTAATAATCGACTATTGTCAAGTCATGTTCGAACGGAAAGAAGGAATGACAAAAAAAGTTGCCAGATGCAAGCCACGTAAATCTTCTTCTTCAACTTTTAACATTTTCTCAGTTTTAATTTTAGAATTATAAATAAATTATGTATTTATTAATTTCGGCGACATTTTAATTTTGAAAAATAACGTTTTCATAATATGACACCACACTAGGACCAATATATTATATTTTAGAAAAATGTATTTTTTATGCATTGCATACCGTCCTTTTTATTAAAGAAATATATTAGGGGTCCGGATACAAGGATTTACGAGTTTATTTTGCAATACACAGTTCACCCAAACAATTAAAAAGGATAACTCTGTAGCGTTCCCTATGAGCACGCTACAAACCTGCAGGAATACAGGCTCTTCTCAATGAGAGGCATACTGAAGTACATGGAACATGTCTCCAGACAGTCAGGGGAGGGTGACTAAAGGATTAGGGAGAGCACAAAAGATCCATGAGGGTCGACGTGTCACCTGTGCTGAAGCACTGTACCCACTCTAAAATAAGATAACCCTGTGCCACTTTCTGGACCTTGAATTATCGCCATAAAAAATCTTGCCAATTTGATGTGAAAGATGGACAACCAAACAAACACACAAACTTTATATTAGTATGGATGGATATAGTATATTGATTCTCAAAGTATTAGACTTTTGTCTTTGACTTTTTGATAAAGTATCTGACGAGCTCGGTGGTCGAATGGTTAGCAATGGCCACTTTGACTCTGAGATCGCGGGTTCGATCCCCGCACAAGTCAAACATTTGTGTGCATGAACATGTCTCTTTGTCTTGGTCTGGGTGTTTTCTATGTATCTAAGTATGTATTTACAAATAAAAATGTATTTACGTATGTTTATCAGTTAGTCTAGTACCCATAACACAAGCTTGGGGCTAGATGGCGCTGTATAATTTGTCCGACTATATGTATTTATTTTTTTATTATATAAACTATAAGTGTATTAAATTTCATACTCCCCAGTCCGTTCAATTTTTATAAAAAGGAGTACAAAGTTTTTGCATCACTTATTAGTATGTAGATTATTTTATGTGTTCCTTAAAAGTTATATCTCTAAGTCAGTTCTAACATATGCCCTGTCTCATGGTAAGCAATCATTGTAGCCTATGATTATTTCATTAACAATTAGAGATGTGCATAATGCCAGGCATTTACAATAAGTGCCCAGTAAATGCCTAGTTTTGGGCATTAATAGGGAATTTATTAAATTAAAAAAGAAAGGAGATGTTGCGATGGCAGCGGGGGAGGCGGCGCGCGAGCGATATTTTATGTTGCGAGCGTTATATATGGCGTAGTATAAAAAAAAGATATAAGTACATTTTGGGCATTTATCGTAAATGCCCGGCTTTTTGCCCATCTCTATTAACAATACAATGTTCGACATTCCCAGGAGATGGACGTAATGGATCCGAATGTACATCTGGAGTTGGAGCTGGAACAGATCAAGTTGCAGCAGCTCGAGTTGCAAGAACAGCAGGTGCGCTGCAAGCAGCGGATGCTGTTGCTCAAACAGACGAGCAAGAAAGCTGTGAGTACTGTTTACAAGATACTTTTATTACTACTCCAAATACAATTATGTGGGGTGTAAGTGGTTTATCAACATCTTTGAACCAAAGCCAACTTCACCTGGACGCGGTGCACCTTGCTGGCTGACAAACGAAGCTCTGGCGATAAGAGAGGTAGGGAGCGTAATTGTAAGCTGGGGACATTCCCCAGCTTACAATTACGCTGCACCCTGCTGACTGACAAACGAAGCTTTGGCGAAAAGACAATTACGCTCCACTACCTCAGTGGAGCGTAATTGTAAGCTACCCGACTGAGGAATGCTCCACCTCACAGAATACCGCAGACAAATAACTATTCCCTTGAAGGTTGTTGTGTTCCTGCTAGTGAGTGAGATCACCAGAAAGGAAGGAGTTGCTGCGTTGGCAGCGGAGTTGCAGCGCGCGAGGGATATTTCATGTTGCGAACGTTAATATGGCTACGGTAACCGCTTCACATGAGGCGGGCCGTATGCTTGTTTCTCACCTTAGAGGTATAAAAAAATGGGGTGTGGCTGTGTCATCGACACGGCCGTGGTTTTTTTAAGTGAATACGTTATATGCACTAAAATTATCTCAAAATGGCAGCGCTTCACCCTCTCCCGCACGTGATGTTCCATAGTCTTACTTAGTGTAATAAATTCTTTGCTCCTTCACCTATCCAGTGGTGTGATTGAATTTTGGATGGAGATGATAGATATGTAGCTGCAACACCAAACTGTATTCCCCGATTTTGTTATTATTCGTAATTTTTTTTTATACTACATCGGGTGGTAGACGAGCATACGGCCCGCCTGATTTGAAGCGGTTACCGTAGCCATATTAACGCTCGCAACATAAAATATCGCTCGCGCGCCGCCACCCCGCTGCCAACGCAGCATCTCCTTCCTTTCTGGTGATCTCACTCACTCGCAGGAACACAACAACCCTCGAGGGAATTGATTTGGCTGCGGTATTCTGTGAGGCGGAGGTACATTCCCCAGTCGGGTAGCTTACAATTACGCTCCCTACCTCTCTTTTCGCCAGAGCTTCGTTTGTCAGTCAGCAGGGTGCACCGCGTGCAGGTGAAGTTGGCTTTGGTTCAAAGATGTTGATGAACCACTTCACCCCTAATCATCACTACACTAAATCCGCAGAGCTTAGATTCACTTTCATCACACTTTTTTTTTTATACCACTAAGGTGACAAACAAGCATACGGCCCGCCTGATGGAAAGCAGTTACCGTAGCCTATGGACGCCTGTATCACCAGAGGCATCACGTGCGCGTTGCCGACCCTGTAAAAAACCTCTTTACGCCCTTTTTGAAGAACCCCATGCTGTAGCCTCCTGGGAAAACCTTAACAGGCAGTTCATTCCACAGCTTAGTAGTACGTGGAAGAAAACTCCTCTGGAATCGCACAGTACACTATCTTGAATGTGAAAGTGAATTTAAGTGCCTTAGCCTAGTAGCCTTAGCGTAACAAATTCTTTGATCTTTCATCTATCCAGTGGTGTGATTGAATTTTGGATGGAGATGATAGATATGTAGCTGCAATACCAAACTGTATCCCCCGATTTTGTTATCATTCGCAATTTATGAATTGCCTCCCTATTGATGCAATTTTGAAATATTGCCGTCAAAAAAATAGTCAATCAGTTGTAGTTTGTTGATGACAGCGGGCAACTGCAGCCGTGCTTCGTGTGTGCATCCGGTAGCTGAATTAATATTTGTTGGATTTAAAATCGACTGGAAATCGGTCGATTGTTGGTTAGGGCATAATCGAGTTCGTTGACCGGCAACACTCGTTTCGCGTGCGCGCCGTCAGAGGGCGCGCGCGCGGCAGTCTCACATAGTCGCTAATGGCCGGTGGTAGGCCGCTGCATAGACTCCCTAATAGTGACATAAAAGTAATATCTTTTTTTTTTCAGAGCAACTTGAGTGCGTCATCGAACCGGCACATACTGCCCGGTGGAAGGATTGTGGTCCGAAATGTCAATGATAGGTGAGTGTCATTTAAAAATTGATGGAATCACGCCATTTTTATTTTGTTGCTCAGAACGGTAACACATATAATGCAATTGATAAATAAGCAAGAATCTTCTAACATTTTAATAGGCAAGATTATAAAATAAAACAATGCAAATTTTTGCAACATTGTGACAGATTATAAATAAATAAATAAATATTGTCTAGACAAATTACACAGCGCCATCTAGCCCCAAAGTAAGCGAAGCTTGTGTTATGGGTACTAGACAACTGATAAACATACGTAAATACATTTTTTATTTTGTAAATACATACTTATAATACATAGAAAACACCCAGACTAAGTCAAACAGACATGTTCATGCACACAAATGTTTGTCCTATGTGGGAATCGAACCCACGAGCGTTGGTGTCGAAGTCGCGTCATTGACCGCTACGCCACTGAGCTCGTCGATTATAAATTCTTTGATTGATTCTTTTATTGGATTTCTTTGATTGCATGCTTTACATTCTTAAGCCGTGTAACATGTATGAGTAAATTTGTTGCCCATGCATACTGTTAACGAACATTATGTTCGTCAAAAATGTTTGTCACATTCGACGATAAAGGTGAAACAAGCACCAAGTCAAAATCCACATAGTCAAACATGCCAAGTCAATAGTCAAACACAATACACACTATAAATCAAAACATGATATTGTTACGAGCTAAGGTTCTGGATTTGGATGTAAAACGCCAATGACAACTTGCAAAGATTTATTCACGCAGGGTCTGGTCTGCAGGTCTTCACAACACGAAGTTCACACGAAGATTCCAAATCGCATTTCAAATCGAAGTCCAATAGTATCGCTAAGGTCGTAGGTTATCGCTTGTCTCGCCGGTAGATTCGCTCGAAGTTCTCTCTTCCGAAGTCCAAACTGAACTGCCTATGCGCCGCGGCGGTCGTTATTTATATTCGCCGGCAAGGATTCTCGAATATTCTCGTATGTACTTCCCTTCGGTAAGTCATCGTAATGTCTCGAGACACATCTCGAACATTTTCATGTCATAGTGTTATGAACCTAATGGCAATAGACATACGGGTCATTATTGCTTGCAGCGAAGTATGCGGCGACTATTCTAGAAGGTTCCATTCTAGATCGTTCGAGACAGGACCGCGACAATATATTGAATAACTTTTAAACTTTCGCGTTGCATGATTTATGAAATATAAGACCGGGAATTAACGCGATCATGCATAAGGGTATTTGCATACCTTTATTATTGCCTGACGTTTCAACCAGGTTGCACCGGCCGTGGTCACAGGCTGACTGTCTCAGCGGTGTTACTCTGTCTCCGTTGTCGAGGTCGATGAATCTACATCTACCCCCGTGTTGTTCGATATCCATGTACCGCGACATACTACACTCACGACATCCCTATTCTGCGAGCTAACCGACGCGTCCATATTCTGTCCGTAAAATAAACTGCAGCTGCGGTAGTTCTTACATAGGCCAAACGAAGCGAACCATCGCTGAAAGTGTTAGATAAATTCTGGTAATTTGACCAAAACCAACTATTATATAATTGTAATGACTAAAGTCTCTTGTACACGGGTAGAGTAAATCGGCAGAGTAGCGTTACATTGACCGCTGGTTTCACTGTTACTATTCTTACCGTGCTGATCGCTTCGCAATGTACGCCCCATTTTACTCTACCCGTGTACGTCAAGCTTTAGAAGTAGTTAGTACTATACTAAGTTATAAGAGATTTATATACAGGCTGTATTTTTTAAGGCTGGTCAAATTCAAGGAGACCATTATGTTGTTAATATTAATCGCTAATCAATAAAAAACTAAATAACCAATCGACCATAAACGCTGTATGGCTATCGAAAGATTTCTTATTTATCTATTTTTTTTATACCACTAAAGTGGAAACAAGCATACAGCCCGCCTGATGGAAAACAGTTACCGTAGCCTGTGAACGCCTGTAACACCAGAGGCATCACACGCGCGATTATCTCCGAGATTCATGTTTACTATGTAGGTTAGGAGACATTTGAGGTTGTCGCGCATGCGCCCGCTGCGCTCTCGCCGCTGTCGCTTCTATGAAAATGTTACCAACATTACAGTATACACTAAAATGACAGATACTACAAAAACTAAACTGTTTTTGATGTTTTACCTTAAAAGGTACAGTTTTTATACAGCTACACAATCGCCTCTGTCAATTTGACTAGTCTTTAATCTTACACCAGTATATTTAGATATAAATAACTAAGATAATCGGTTGGTTAGCTATGGTAACTTTCACAATTGTTGCGGGTTCAATTCTCGCACAAACTATTTATGTGCATGAAAATAGTCTGTTTGGATGTTTTCTACGTATTTATATACATATAAGTATATTCTTAAATATCTCTATCAGTTATCTAGTATTCAAACAAGCTTTTGGGACTAGATGGCGCTGTGTAGTTTGTACGGAAATATCTATTAAAATTGTTAACGCAGTCGTTCTCAACCTTTGTCGTAATGAAAAATTTCAGATAATCGGGTGGTTGGCAATGGTAACTTAACAATTCTTGCGGGGTTCGATCCCCGCTTAATCTATTTATGTGCATGAACATTGTCTGTCTGGATGTTCTCTATATATTTATTACTATTTATATACATAAAAGCTCGATAATAACGCGAGCTCGGTGATCGAATGGTTAGCAATGGCACAGAATAATATACTCTAGCAGTGGCCACTTTGACTCCGAGGTCGCGGGTTCGATTCCCGCACAAGACAAATATTTGTGTGCGTGAACATGACTGTTTGTCTTGGTCTGGGTGTTTTCTATGTATTATATGTATGTATTTACAAAAATAAATGTATTTAAGTATAATATCAGTTATCTAGTACCCATAGTACAAGCTTTCCGCTTAATTTGGGACTAGATGGCGCTGTGTAAATTGTCCAGAAATATTTATTTATTATAAAAGTATACTCTTAAGTACTCATTAGATTTGAAAAATATATATAAGTATAATATCAGTCATCTGGTACTCAAAGTACAAGCTATTGCTTAGTTTGGTACTAGATTGACTTTGGGTGTAAGTGGTATATGAGTGAACCAAAGCCCACTTCACCTGCACGCGATGTACCCTGCTCACTGACAAACGAAGCTCTGGCGAAAAGAGAGATAGGGAGCGTAATTGTAAGCTACCGACCGGGGAATGTACCTCCACCTCACAGAATACTGCAGCCAAATAGCAATTTCCTTGAGGGTTGTTGTGGTCCTGCGAGTGAGTGAGGTCACCAGAAAGGCAGGAAATGCTGCAATGGCAGCGGGACTGGCGGCGCGCGAGCGATACTTTATGTTGCGTGCGTTAATATGGCTACGGTAACCGCTTCACATCAGGCGGGCCGTCCGTATGCTTGTCTCCCACCCGACGTAGTATAAAAAAAATGATGGCAGTGTGTACTTTGACCAGGTATATTTATTTATTTATACTTTATTTATATGTTTTTTTTTATACTAGACGCATGGGGAAGGTTGTAGCATGGTAAGTGAGTCTGTAAGTAGATATTCTTTGTGTGTTTTTTTGCTTATTGTTGAATGTGCTAACTTTACTTCTGCCATGGTACTGTCTAAGTGAATGAATGAAACATTTATTTGTATCTCCAGCACACACATAATATTTTTTTCCAGTCTTATAATAATTACTTATAAACTTAAAATGCAATATAGTGTTTAAAAAATACACAAAAAGAATCATATGTGTGCCGCAGTAACATAAAATGGCCATAGCTCAGCTACATGTTTTGCTCTAATGAACAAAACGCTGATAATTCTGCTACGTAATAGTATTAAGTACAGTAATGCCTCTCCCTGCCGCTTTCTCGTGTCGACCTCACCTCCCCTCTGAGACAAATCTGAAACAGTTTTTATGGCCGCACGCACACTTATGCACACTTTGCACAGACGTGTATGTTTGTTTATGTAGTAGTAAACGAGGCGTTATTTGTATGGAGTAGCAGGGGTGTGGCCATGGCTTAAATGTGCAGAGCCGCTAGAGCGCAGCACTAGATATTGTGTGGTTTTTAGGATTGCCAACTCTCACTATGATTATTTCCGGATTTAAGAGCCCTATTACATTTGCACGCTGACGAGCTTTCGCGCAGTACTAAACCCGCGAAGGCCGCCGGTGCATCGTTTTTAGGGTTCCGAACCTCAAAAGGAATAACGGAACCCTTATAAGATCACTTTGTTGTCCGTCTGTCTGTCTGTCTGTCAAGAATTTCTATGTCGAGAATGCGTGGAGGTATCAAGCTGAAATTTGAACTGTATACTCAGGTCTACGGTCCCATGAAGTTAAAAAAAAATCAAACTGCTAAGTTTACGTAGAAAAAAGTTACGGCCGTTTATTTAGCAAAAAACGCATATTTCGACACACTCAAGGGAATCAAAACCTATAGGGTACTTCCCGTTGACCTAGAACTATGAAATTTGGCAAGTAACATCGTTATAGACTACAAGTACAGGAATAAATCTCAAAACTATACATTTGTAAATAGATCTTAAAAAATAGGGGGTCTATATTTTTTATAGGGTGTCGAAATTTCAAATTGAAACTACTAGTTCAAATGGGGTATCATATGAAAGGGCTTGATGTACACATTGCAAAATATATTTTATTTGTTTTTTTTCGACGCATTATTTCTTATTTATAAAGAAAAATATCAAATTTAATAATGATACTACGTACCTACGGAACCCTCGGTGGGCGAGTCCGACTCGCACTTGTCCGGTTTTTTTTGTAGTAATTTTGAAGTTATATTAATCGTTTTTATTGAAATAAGATAATAAATTCATGCTACAAAGTTTATTCATCATAAAGTAACAATTATTCTCGTATAAATTTTGCTCAATAATATTATCGTTTATTCAAGAAATTAACAGTTTTTTTTTTCTATATTAAATCAATGTTATTTCAAAATTCTGAGGCCGCTATGTACTATATGACTATATAAGAAATAAACTTCTATTTTTTTTATTTCATTTGTTTGGAACAGTAGTACAATCCAGGAGCTCAAAAAGTGAATATGCGCATTTTATGAAAATCTTTCTCTGCAATTTTGGGTTTAATTAAAAAGTTAAGCAAAATTTACAAAAAGCGAGGCCGCTATGAACTAAGCCAATAGCTATTCTGTACTATTCAATAAGTCAACATTGTTAATGTATTTTTGTTTCCGAGATCAAGAACGCCAAAATTGGCCATTTTACGCAAAAATCACAGTCGATATGTAATATGGCTCTTAACAAGTTTGATAAATGTTTGGTGTTAGGTGTTAGAAAACATAAAACAATACATTTTAAACTTGTTGCAGTCTTCTGTTAAAAACTAACAAACTTCTACTTCACGCTCTCAATGCTCTAAAGTACACTGGTACAGGGTCGTTGTTCGTGGTCTGTCAAAACGTCAAGTCGGACAAACTGCTTTTGTACGTACTCTTACACGCTTTGGTGTCGTCAAAATAATTTTATAGCTAGCGTTAATTACCACTGTTTTCCCAATTTGTAATGCACTATGCACTTTTCTTGCTGCTTGTGCATATATAGGTACCTATTACGTACGTATTTAATACTGGCAAAAATGCATGTTTAAAAAATGACACAGCTTTTAAATCTATAAGGTTCACTTGGCATAAGGACGACTTCTTGAGGACCACGTTCCAAAAGGACAAATTCCTAATGGCCATCTTCTCATTCATCACTAGTGATGTAACGAATATTCGTTACATCACTAGTGATGTAACGAATATTCGTATTCGCATTCGAATTCGCGAATATTCGCATATTTCTCGACATTCGCAATTTTATGCGAATGTTTTGCGAATATGAACGTTCTAAATATAATTAAGATTTTCAATTAAAAAATGGTACCAAAATTAAATAAAGAAGTAAGTATCTACTTCTTATATATTTATTTCAAAACCTTATCTTCTGTTTGAACTTTTTGTTAACTAAATAATAAACATCACTTGTAAATTAAACAGCAATCGGCCTTCTTCGGATCGGCTCGACAATGCTCGGAAGTAGATGCAAATAATTACAAATGTGTGCGTGTAACTCGCGCCACTCGCGCGCCAACTAAGCTGTCAAAATAAATCCTTAGACAAATGGCGCCAAATACAAAAGTCAATATTCGTATTCGCATTCGCATTCGCGAATATCGATGGCAGATATTCGCATTCGCATTCGCGAATGTCTAGGAATTGACATTCGTTACATCACTACTAGATAGTGCCTTAACAGTCCTTATGGCAAGTAAGCCTTTTGCACATGAAGCCCAGATACGTTCTTAACATTTTAACGTGATAACGTGTTATAAATCGATGAACGCCGGCTGCACGCACGAAAAAGCATAACTCATTGTCACGTTCCGCCTGAACCGAGTGTGCAAGCGAGAGCGCGAATCAAGCGATAGAGACACGATTCGACTTGTGACGCATCTATGTCTCTTCCACTCCATCGGCCGATGTTTTCGTATGACGTTATCACGTAAAATTATCGTCCGTAAATCGACTTTTGTCTGTAAAGTTTTTTTTTATACTGTACTTTTTCTTACAGGAACCTGGAGCCCCGTGATGCTGATAGCAGCTACGGTGCAGGCGCAGGAGATTCGGTAAGTTTACAATTTAATATGGAGTCTAGAACGCTCGTCATAGCTCATAGCGCGTCATAGCAAATAAACTCATTAATTCATATTTAATATGGAGTCTAGAACGCTCGTCATAGCTCATAGCGCGTCATAGCAAATAAACTCATTAATTCATATTTAATATGGAGTCTAGAACGCTCGTCATAGCTCATAGCGCGTCATAGCAAATAAACTCATTAATTCATATTTAATATGGAGTCTAGAACG
This sequence comes from Hypsopygia costalis, assembly GCA_937001555.2. Lineage (NCBI taxonomy): Eukaryota > Metazoa > Arthropoda > Insecta > Lepidoptera > Pyralidae > Hypsopygia > Hypsopygia costalis. Next base: position 8,567,917 of record OW443355.2, read on the forward strand.
CTCGTCATAGCTCATAGCGCGTCATAGCAAATAAACTCATTAATTCATATTTAATATGGAGTCTAGAACGCTCGTCATAGCTCATAGCGCGTCATAGCAAATAAACTCATTAATTCATATTTAATATGGAGTCTAGAACGCTCGTCATAGCTCATAGCGCGTCATAGCAAATAAACTCATTAATTCATATTTAATATGGAGTCTAGAACGCTCGTCATAGCTCATAGCGCGTCATAGCAAATAAACTCATTAATTCATAGCCTGTCTTCCATCGACTATGATGCTATCACGCAATAGGCTACTTGACAATGTTAAAAAATTGTATAAATTATTTAACAATATCGTAAAATACACAAGACTATAAAGATCTGCAATCTTTCATTCTAATATTCCTTCCGTCCGACTTATTTTAGTGTCGATGAAAATTTAGTGGGAAAGTCCATTTTAAAAGTATGAAATTATTAAAAAAATATATCTCCATTGGAGAAGCACTAAAGAATACTATAACTTTTATTATGATGCTAATTACATAAACGTAATATTTAACATAGCTGTCGCACAAATTTCTGATTTAATCCATACATAATACAAACCTGTGACGTTATAACCTAGTAGCCTTTTGTATGGAGCGTTTTCGGGAAAGTCCAAAATTGCTATATTCAAATTACCATATCTCGAGAGATTTTTGTGCTATCGAAGTAATTACTTCACCAATGGTTATATTATTGAGGACGTCAATAAATTAAATAAATTCAACGGGTCACTCACGTCTTTTTGTCGGGAAAGCCGACTAGTTTCGATCTCAAAAGGAGACCTTCATCAGGGCGAATGTCCAGACACGTCCACCCTTTGTCTCAAACGTGCCGGACTCTCAGTGTCCGGCGGTTTTCCCGACAAAAAGACGTGTGACCCGCTGAATTTATTTAATTTATTGAGTATAATGTCTCACGTGAGTTTTAATAATATTATTTAGGACATCCCTACATATAAAACTGAAAAAAATGTTGGTCAAATAGCCTATTGTCCATCATGGTCGATGGCGCGGAAGCACCATCATATTTGTTACTGAGTTGACCGAGGGGAAAGCTTATGTACGCCGTATGTATTATATGTATGTATTTACAAAAAAAAACGGTAATTTAAAAAACTAAAAAACCCCGACTGCTTTTCTGTGTAATTTGGAAATGAAAAACCCCTAAAACAAGAAAACATGTAGCAGTCAGGACCCATTCTAGAAATGGAGGCTTAGTGAATTTAGAGCTCATGTAGGGTCCCGCCTGCTACATGTTTTCTTGTTTTAGGGGTTTTTCATTTCCAAATTACACAGAAAAGCAGTCGGGGTTTTTTAAATTACCGTTTTTTTTTTATGTTTTTTAGTTTTATTTATTTTGATATATGCAATGTCGCTCTCACAGTAAATACATATCTAATGACACCCCTCGTGCTAAAATCCATCGAGCTGTCCAGACTGCGGCGCGCATTTGCATTTGAACTTGGCGCCAAAAATCCGCTATTTTGTTTTTATTTTTTATTTTGACGTACCCAGTGTCACTCTCACAGCAAATACGAATCTAATGACACCTCTCAAGCTAAAATCCATCCAGCCCAGATCCAGAGCATGCCAAACCATTATACATACATACATACATATATACTCTCGAAAAACAGAACCCTCCTTCTGTCGCAGTCGGGTAAAAAAATATGTATTTAAGTATAATATCATTTATCTAGTACCCATAGTACAAGCTTTGCTTAGTTTGGGACTAGATGGCGCTGTGTAATTTGTCCAGGGATATTTATTATTACTGGGTGGAGCGAGCGGGATGCTTATATACGCCGAAAAGTAATTCTTGGAAAAGAATATGCTCCAAAACCATTGAACAAATTTTGATAAACTTGTCACGATTAAAGACCTCTACTGAGAATGATAATCAAATACATTTTCCACTGAAATCAATGGAAAACATTCACGCGTTAGAATTCTATTTATGGCCTGAAAAAGTTGACGTTACAAAATTAATTTTTAACATTAACGTAAATGTTTAAGATTGATTTTGACGCAAAATTTTTCAGCGAATCTACTCGCTCCACTCAACCCGATTTCGGCCCCGTGGGCTAGAATCTGACCTAGTAGGTGTTTTTTTTTTTTGTATTTATTTGACTGTCGTTTATACATCTGCAATCCATAAATTATTGACCACAGTTTGTTACGTAAAATAAGTCGATAAGATTCGGGTTAACTTTCGTTGCAACTGGGATATCAAAGTTTGAAAGTCTAAGAGGAAAGGGCCCCATTATATCTACTAGTTTAATATTATCCAACGCATGTCGACTACAGCATGAATCGTACCATTTCATATCACTAATGGGGTTGCCAGATTTAAAAAATAAAATTGCAGGAGCATCACGGTTGATCTATCAAAAAAGTCGAAAAATATATTTGGCCTTAACCTGGCAACCCTGTGTTCAGAAACATCATCTGATACCGAATATTCTTCGGCAGAATGAGAGAGATACCGTGTGCTCCTGCAAAACGAAGGTGAAGACATCCTGGTCCGGAATCTCCGAGAGTTCCACTCCATCCACATGCATCCTCTGTTCTGAAGACAGTCGGAAGAACAGACCATACAAGGACCAAGCTAAGTCTAGTACCGTCACTGGCACCAGCAAAAAGTCTCCATATTCTAGCAATTTTGCTGAGAGTAAAACTGCTAACAGCGTTAAAACGAACGATGTTAGCAAAAAGTCTGATTACACTACCAGTAAACTCACTGAAACCATTAGTAAGCGTTCTGAGGTTGCCAGTAAAAAAATACAAGTTGAAAACAAAATTGCTAAAAACAAAAGTGATGTTAATATGTATGATGACTTCTACAGTGATAGTGAAAATGGTGTTGATGAAACTAATAGGTTAATACAATTGAGGAACTCTGACTATATGGACATTGTAGATGATGCTTTAAAAATTGTCGTAGCATTAGCAGGTTATCCTAAGTCTAAGATGCGCTTAAGGCAAATGGAAGTATTCCAAAAATGTCTTACTGATGTAATAGATATGCAATTAAAGGCAAATCTTTTAAAGAAAGTGCCAGTCTTTTTCGATTATTACTTAAATAGAGGTACTATTGTTTGTATTTGTAAAGATATAGATACTAGGAACTGGTTGGTTAGAGTTAAACCAGGATTGCAAGAGAGGATGGATACGAATTTAATTTTGTTAAAAGCAAAGGTAAAACGATTGTGTTTAGCAGTATTCAAAATACCGAAATCTAGTTGGCCGGCCTCAGCCCAAGAGGCATTTAAACTTCTGCAATATTTTAATCCTACTTTAAATACAAATCTGTGGAAAATATACTCTCAGAAAGTTGAAGATAATATAGAATGTACGTCTTTTCTAGTAGATAGAGTTTCAGGAGAGATAATACGGGGACCAAATTTCAAAAATGTTATTGATTACAATCAAATGGATTTTGAATTGACTGGTTATACCGAGATTTACTATGAATGCTTTCTATCTGATATGGATGAAGATTTGTCGAGCGTGGCCTCTAGAGTGAAACTGTTGGAAGAACTGAAATCTGCAGATAATACACCCAAAATAATGTCTGAAGTTAGATTGGAAAAAGTTAATCCTCCGATAATAACAGCGGTATGTACAGATGTAATAGATTCTTGTACTTACGATCAGGAAGTATCAGATGTTGAGACTGTTGAAGAAATCGTAGACATCAAAAATGCACTCGATAATTCCTTGCAGCATAATATATTGCAAAAGTTAAAGGACGTAAAGTTTATAAGTGAAAATAATGAAGTGATTATGTGGTCAGATGAAAGGAATAATTGCAACAGTGATCAAGAAATCGAGAAGTGCGACACAGTACTAGAGCACGAGCCTGACACGCCTGAAGAGCAGAACGAAACTTTCCAGTCCGGTGTCGTTGGTTCGGACAAAACAGAGTCAATAAATCAAAGTAATGATGATTTAATTGCAAGAAGTAGCAATTTAAATATAGACAGCAATAGGGGCATAGCATACCATAGACGTACAAACTATCTTGATGTAGAAAATGAGCTTAAAGTAGCAGTAACTTTAGAGGGATATCCTCAAAATAAATTAGATGGCACACATATCAGGAGGCTCAAGCATTTATTTAAAGATTATTTGCATAAGGATATGAAACAACAGCGTTTTAGCGATTGGATCATACCTAAGTTCCAAGACGTGTATTTGTCTAACGGCGCTGTCATATATATTTGCGATAGCATGGAGACTAAGGATTATTTGACGGAAGTGCTGCCAAAATTTATCAAGTCCACGGGATTAAAACTAACTTTCAGGGAAATGAAAAAATTAGTTAGATATACAAGAGTTGTGATGCGTTTGCCTAAGGAACTAGCACGATTCGAATCAATGGAAATATTAATGAAGCTACAAGCATTGTATCCAGGTTTAAAACCGGATTGCTGGAAATATTATTCTGATATTGCGGGTAAATTGAAACGTCAGTTTGGAGTGGACCCAGAGTCATTAGAAGTCATAAAGAGTCCTGATTTTGATCCCATCTACGATGGAGAGAAATTGAGTTTTAGGATTATAGACAGAAAAAAGCGTGATGTTAGTTTCGAAGAAAGTGTTCATGAGGAATCATTAACTGAAACGCCTGACAATAAAAAACAGAAAGAAATAGGAAAGAAAATGTACGTTCCGATTGATTTGGAAATCGCTAACGCTCCATTAACACGAATAAGGACCAATCACTATTCAGACTTAATTGCTGATGATTTAAAACTTTATGTGGGACCATCGAACTATCCAGAATCCAGAGTCGATGAGGTTCAATTCCGAACAATAAAGAGGGCTTTAGAAAATATCGTGTATGAAACTGTAGATACCGAATGCGACGATAAAATTCCGAAGTTCCACGACATGTACTTGTTTGATGGTGTTATATTCATAATTTGTCAAAATAAAATGTCAAGGCATTGGTTGGAAAACATTTTGGATGTAGTGAACAGAAAATTAAATACGAATTTGAAATCTACAGAATTTAGAGGCGCTGTCGGTATTGTTAGTATGGCATTAAAAACTACAAAGGATATAGATGAAGTTATAACTATTTTGCAGGAACACAATCCACGTTTGAGAACGAAATATTGGAGGAAAATAAGTACTATTAGATCTAAACTAAAGCTAGATGTGATATTACAAATTGATAAACTATCAGCTGAAGTGATTACTAGTCCGGATTTTAATAAATCCATTCAAGGAAATGCGGTACAGTTTAAGTTAGGTCATTTGCAATCTTTATTGAAACCTAAGGAAAGTCTCGAAGAATTGACTAAGGTTTACGTTAAGAAATTTAATTCTTTGGAAACAAAACGTAAGAATGCTATTAAACAATCAGTAGACCTTATCGAGGAAACTGTTGAAGAAGATTTAGATACAAACAAGAATATACATTCGACAGACAAAGAAGACACTAATTTTGAATTGGATACATCAGATATAGACCCGGTCTTAATAGACAAAGAGTCACCTAAAAGTGACCAGACAGCTTTACCAGATACTGACATTAGTGTCTACAAAGTAACTTTAAAAATACCCATGATTATACTACCTGATCATCAAGAAGATTTAAATGTAATTTTTGATTTGTTGGAAGACAAGAATCCGGGACTTAATACAGAGTTATGGGAGGTTTATACTGACATTGCTTACCCAAGCAATGGGAAATTTACTGTAGTGATGGACAAACAGTCGGTACAAGTAATAAAGGGTAAAAAATTTGATTCCACCATCGGCGGAGAAAAACTTAAGTTTATTATTTAAATACTACCTATGTGTAATGAGTAAAAATACCAAATAGTAGGATTTGATGTTGTGATATTAGGTAGGAATAAGGTTGGAATACTGCATTTTAATACATTCCATTTTGACTTCACTGTATTTTACGATAAATGCTCAAAAAGTACTTTAAAATTCCCTATTTATGCCCAAAACTAGGCATTTATTGGGCATTTACATGCCACTTATTGTAAATGCCTGGCATTTTGCCCATCTCTAATTGTGCCTAACAGGGTCCATATTTCCTTCGTCGACAAGACATGAACCGATCTCACCGATAGCAGTTATACTTTTAAAATAAAATCAACTCTGTGATTATATTTAGTGGAGCAATTTTATCGGAAATATGTTTTACATTTTTGACTAGATTAAGTTATTGATAAATTGTTTTTGCATTAGTAAAAAGAATATTATGGTTATTGTGAAGTGTTAAACTATTGTTCAGAATAATTAAATTTGTTACTAATATGTAATTATTCGTCACTATCAGTATTTGATCTTGTTTGAAATAAACTAATAAGTAGTAACATTTTCAACAATAACTGTGAAGTTGTGGAATCAACTTCCCTCAGCTTCAGTATTCACAAATAAACACGACATGGGAACCTTCAAGAACATCATCATCAGCTTTTATTTTTGCTACTTCCGAATGTAAACTTTCTATCATGTCAGATCCTTTGCTATCCACATCTAATTACTTACGGCCGCTATTTTGCGGTCATCGGTCCATTGCTCAATCATTCGTTGCTCCTTTGTGGCTCTCCTAGAACTTCTATCATGTCCCATCACTGACCCAGCGGCTGTGACTGGCGCCCGCTAAGTATCAGGGGGCCAGTCATGATATCAACATAATCAGGATAATTTCTAGAGACAATAACTTTAAGTAACCTTGCCGTATCTAGAATCTTGATAACTTTGATTCTCCATTTTGACGTGATAACGTCGTATATCAATGAACGCCGGGTGCATGCACGAAAAAGTATGACTCATTGTCATGTTCCGCCTGAGCCGAGCGTGCAAGCTAGAGCGCGGAACAAGCGATAGAGAGGCACGATCTGCCTAAGCGTTCGGCTTGTGACGCATCTATCTCTCTTCCACTCCATCGGCCGATGTTTTCTTATGACGTTATCACGTAAAATTATCGTCCGTAAACCTACTTTACAGATAATCAATGTTTTTAGTTCGGATTTAAATTCATCATTCTTTTTGTAACATACCTTTCATTCCTCCATATTATATGCCCTTACCATGAAAGGTGATAACCGGTGCGTTCGTATTAGTAACAGGTTTTAAAAGTTATTCTGAAGAATTGTGTTTTAAAATTCGAAGTGAACGAATGAATTTACTGTGTCTGATTATGGAGTATCTCAGGGACCGGAACCGCTTAGCATTATTAAAGGTACCTATATAGACTTATTTTCAGAAATTTATGAATTCGCATATCGTACGTACGTAAGCATACATTAGGCTGTGGGTCGCCACTAAACTGGTGGCGTGGCCGGAGATGCTTTGGATTTCGTAGACACGCCATCTAGCGACACTCGGGAGGAGGAGAACTTTCTTATGTCAAATAAAGACTCGCCACGCCGCCTGTTTGGTTAGGAGCGACGCTTTAATTAAATCAAACGAATACACAAGATACAGTTCTAATTAATAGAAAGCCATTTCTGCAGCTTCTAAGTCAGTGCTTCCTAAGTCCAATTTTTTCGAGGACCAGTATTTTTTGGTCAGTTAAGATTACAAAACTTCATTCTACGCAGCTTTTCGTAGTTGAGAACTCATACATTAGGCTAGACGAAGGCGTTTTCTGCTTAGCCGAGTGAGAAAAGAAATAGTTTTTTATGGTTTTACGGCCCTGCATACGAGTCATTTAGCATCCGACTTTTGTCTAATTTCTTCATCTCATTCCCGTCTTAGGGACATGGGGAAAATATCATCTATAATCTCCTATTTTCTCAATTACTTGTAATATTTCAACAGCAAAATAGATAATGTAATTAAATGAAGTACAATCACGTTTTGTGTACTATATTTTAACAATTAATAATCTGTGACCATTAAAATTAACTTATCGACTGAATTGCAAAGAATTTTCAACCTTGACTGTATGCTATTAGATACTTTTTTTAGTTATACTTTTTACTATTTACATAAGTTTTTATAGGGTAAGTATTTTGTATTATTTGTTATAATTATTATCATTCAATGATTTTGTTAATTTGTAATTTGCTCGCTATGTATTTCTTAAGGTTTTAATAAATAAAGTTAATTATACAATTGAAATACTTTTTAATTTATTGCTTTTGTATCTTGGTGTTGCGGAGTCACCTTTCGTTTGACACTTAATAATATTGCCTTGAAAATATACACACTGAAAAAAGACCCAGGGTGACCCTTCGCCTGATCAAGTTAAGACTTAGTTGGTCGAATTAGCAACGATTAGTACCTACCCATTTGTATGTGGTTAAATTTCTACCTCGATAGGTTCATTATTAAAATAAAATTTTACAGTCAGCGGGGCCCTTTTCCGATTGAAGGCCAATTCATTATTTATAGGCCGTGTGGTTTCCGGCAGCTAGAATAGAATCACTCCGTCTCTTCCCGTGGATGTCGTACAAGGTGAATAAGGGACATACATTTTAAAACATCGATTAGGCCTCCCCAACCCGTTTGGCCAGCGTGGGGAGTGTAGGCCAAATCCTCCTTCCGTCTGGGACGGACGAGAGAATGTCGTGCTCCTGTAGTGGAGACTAAAATGACCTGATGATGATGATGTATTTTTCAAGATTGGTCAAATTGATACAGGCGAGGCGATTGTGTAGCTGTTACTGATCGCGAAACAATAAAAAAATCTATACCTTAATAAAACCTGCACCACATGTGCAACGAAATATTATTTTTTAATAAATTTGAGAATAAAATATAAAACAGAATTGGTAAAGTTTTCGCTCGGCACTGATGATATGTAGACATCAAGCGAGTTTAGAAAGAGAGACCGATATATTACGACGTTATGAAGGTGATTTCGGGATTGTATTCATATCGTCCTCAAGCGCGGATCTAGGTATATGTATTAAAATATATTTATCCGTTTATTTATTTTTTTATACTACGACGGGTGGCAGACAAGCATACGGCCCGCCTGATGTGAAGCGCAACATAAAATATTGCTCACGCGCCGCCACCCCCGCTGCAAACGCAGCATCTCCTTCTTTCTGATAACCTCACTCACAACAACCCTCAAGGGAATTGTTATTTGGCTGCGGTATTCTGTGAGGTGGATATATTAGGTTGGGGAAAAAGTCTTTTCGTATTTTATATGAAAATTCAAAACATTTTTTAATAAAGTTTATTTACATTTAACTAAAGTATGTAGGTGCCATTTTGTTCGATAACTTTTTGCCATTTTGTAGGTAGAGACATGATGTTTTCATTTTGGGACTTCTGTTCAAAAATCCACGACAAGTGGTTTTGGCAGTCTTCTCATGATGTGACCCTGACATTGCCTAAAGAATTCTGAAGAGACCGAAACAGGTGGAAATCAGAAGGTGCAAGGTCAGGACTATACGGCGGATGCATTAACACCTCCCAGTCAAACTCACTTAATTTTTGCTGAGTGGCTAAAGATGTGTGAGGTCTAGCGTTATCATGATGAAAAATCACACCCCTTCAATAATTAATTTCGGCTGCTTTCTCTCAACTTTTTGCTTTAATCTCATCAGTTGTTCACAGTAGAGTTCAGAATCGATAGTCCTGCCTGGCGGTAACAGCTCATAATGAATAATGCCCTTCCAATCCCACCATACACACAGCATCACCTTGTTGTGGGTTAACCCGGGTTTTGCCAGAGTCTGTGAAGCCTGACCGGCCTTTGACCACGACCTTTTTCGCACGTTCTTGTCGTACGTGATCCACTTTTCATCACCAGTTATAAGCTTCTTCAAAAACGGTTCGCTTTCATTACGTCGTAGTAAAGAATCGCAAATGAGTACACGGTTCATTAGGTTTCTTTCAGTGAGATCGTGCGGCACCCAAATATCGAGCTTTTTAGTGTACCCAGCTTTTTTCAAATGCGCCAAAACTGTTTTGTGGTCAATTCCTAATTCTTCAGCTACGTCGTAACTACTGATATGCCGATCTTGCTCCACTTTTTCAAAAATGGCATCCATTTTATCCGTAACAGGGCGACCAGAGCGACGTGCATCTTTCACATCAAAATTTCCTGATTGATAACGCTTAAACCAAATTTGTGCTACTCTCACAGACACTGCACTAGGTCCATAAACGTCACAAATTTTTTTCGCAGCTTGCGTTGCATTTTTACCTTTTTTGTAGTAAAATTTTAAAATGAATCGAATTTCTTCATTAGATTCACTCATCTTGACAGTAAAAAAAAACAAATGAAAATCACACATTTACCTAATTTGAATTTGGAATTATCTTTTTTAAAATTTAAACTTTTTATAGATATCAAAACCTGCCAGATACAAATGGTATAACCAAAGAGATTTTATTAGAAGTTCATACATACTATAATGCGAAAAGACTTTTTCCCCTACCTATTACATTCCCCAATTTTCGCCAGAGCTTCGTTTGTCAGTCAGCAGGGTGCACCGCGTGCAGGTAAAGTTAGTTTTGATTCAAAGATGTTGATGAACCACTTACACCCCCAAAGTTATCTAGTTATCTGGTATCAATAGTAGCTTTGCCTAGTTTGGGACTAGATGGCGGTGTGGTATATTTGTTCAGGAATATTTATTTATTTATTCAACTTATTTGTGACGAATTTTAGAAATACCCTCCTTCACGGCACATATTTAGTGGCAGATGTTTAAGCGACATTCAATAAAATTTACATAAAGTTATATACTTCCATTAACTGGTTTGTATCTTTCCATTTTATTTTGTTCTGTGTTCTATAAACTGGCTATGGACCTAGACAGACGGACTGCATTTCAACTGCAATTCCACTGCAAATTTGCAGTTTCATCGCAGTTAGTACGGCTCCAATGAAACTGTAAACTAACCGTACAGCCCGATTGCAGTCGGTGTACAGTGGGGGTGCAGTTCCAACGACTGCATCTTGACTGCACGGTCGACGTGCAGTCCCAATGTAGTTGGACCAACTGCACTAGGACCGTAATAGAACTTCATTTGCCTTCCGGACCCACGGCACAACTACTATGCTCCCCTGGTTAGCTACCTTTTTCAAATGAAGTTCCTTTACAGTCCTATTGCAGTTGGTCCAACTGCATTAGGACCGCACGTCGACCGTGCAGCTATCTTGCAGTCAGCATGCAGTCGTTGGAACTGCACGCCCTCTTCACACCGACTGCAATCGGGCTGTACGGTTGGTTTGCAGTTTAATTGCAGTCGTACTAACTGCATTCAAACTGCAAATTTGCAGTGGAATTTTAGTTGAAATGCAGCCTATGGACGCCTGTAACACCAGAAGCATCACACGCGCGTTGCCGACCCTGTAAAAACCTCTTTACGCCCTTTTTGAAGAACCCCATGCTGTAGTCAAATTCCACTGCAAATTTGCAGTGGAATTTTAGTTGAAATGCAGTCCGTCTGTCTTACAGATTACTCTCTACAACCTCACAAACTATAGTATAGACTAAGCTTGCTCTATGCGTAAAACGGTTTTCTATTATCCACTATGTGCATTATATTATTCTGTAATATTGATAATGCTTTGAATTAAATATATATTTGTTGTCGCATGGCTTACGTAAATCATGACACGTGCACAAGTAAACAGACACGACATTCGACACAGCTAAAATGTCCCGCGCTACAGCGCGTATCGTCCCGGGCGTGCGTGACGTGCGGCGCGGACGCGGATTCGTTCTGCGCGAGGTGCGGCCTCACGCCTTACTGCTCCGTGCGATGCCAGCGCCGCGATTGGAACGAACGACACAAGGCAGTCTGCCATAACTTAGCCATGTGAGTAAAATTTCTTGATTAATACAGATTTTGCAGGCCGTTTTTGCAGTTTCGGGGGTAACACTACTCTCAACGAATTTAATCGGAAGAAGTTAGTAGAAGAAGCTTTTGAAATTTGACTTCCCGGGACTGCAATGGACAAAAAAATTTGGTGGTTGCCGCTGTTAATCCTGGCTACACAGGAGACTGGTGGGAATGTGTGGTGGGCCCACGTCCCGGTGAGGCCCTTTTTTGCATTCTATTTCAAATGAATGTCATAAAGCAAGCCGGCTGTCACAACATGGCCGTGTGATTTGAATTTTCTTTAAAGTTACGGGCGTAGATTTTGCGGTATATTTCTGCATCCTAATTTTAACGAACGACACAAGGCACCCTGCGACAACTTGGCTAATATGAGTTTTGGAAGTATATCAGTTATGGCCTAAACTTTGCGGGCTATTTTTCTATATCTTACTCTTAAGTGCAAATCCGAAGTATAAGCCGCAAGTTTAGTTTTTTTTAAAATATTCTATATAGTGTTGTAACGGAACTTCGCCTCTGCCTCCGTTCCTGCGGAAGTTCCGCAAGAAATCGTACCTCCGCCTCCGCCTCCGTACAATTTTGGCGGAGTTGTAACGGAGGTTTATTTACATAATCATAGAACAATAATGCGCGATAAAAACTGATTGAACACATCAATTCCACATTTTGTGTTAATTTTGATTACTAGAATGTAATTTTTATTTATATGTTTACTTAAATGTAGGTACTAGGAATGTACGTATTTGAAACAAAGATTTTGTATTTTTAATAGTTTTAATTAACCATAAATTACTATTTTTTTCTACATCCACTTTCACCTCCGCCTCCGTTAACCTCCGCATCCGCGGAGGTGAAACTCATCGCCTCCGCATCTACCTCCGCCTCCGCTGAGAAGGCCTCATTACAACCCTAATTATATACTAGCGGACCAGACAGACGTTGCCCTTTTGTGAATATAAACCATCCAGGGCGCCACGCAAACGCATACAAAAAAATCCATTCAAATCTGTCCAGCCGTTTAGGAGGAATTCAGTGACATACACACGTACACTAGAATTATATATATAAAGATTATCATGCATAGGACAGGGACTGTTGATAGAGCAGAAAAGAGATTGTTTTTCGTCCCGAGCACGAAAAAGTAGTTTAATGTTTTTTAATGTACACTTATTTTTTTTTTATTAATCAAATGACTAGCTCGGTGATCGAATGGCTAGCAATGGCCACTATGACTCCGAGGTCGCGCGTTCGATCCCCGCACAAGACAAACATTTGTGTGCATGAACATAATTATTTGTTTGTCTGGGTGTTATCTGTGTATTATCTGTATGTAATATCAGTGATCTAGTACCCATAGTAAAAGCTGTGCTTAGTTTGGAACTAGATGGCACTGTTTAATTTGTCTATTAATATTTATTTATTGATTATTTTCCTTGTTATGTTGTAGACATGGCCCTGGAGGAGCCGATGTCCAAGACAGTGTTGAAGCTGTTATACCTGTGTAAGTTTTTTTTTTTTCTCTTTTCATCTGCGATCAGTAACCAAACTATGAGCAGATCTGTTGAACGTCCATTTGACTTGCACGAGGAGTGGTCCATTGACCTCTGCTCTCTCTTAGTTACCGTCTAACTCGACTATATGGTTTCGCTTAAGTCTCTTCGGATGATTGATTATCAGAGGGGCAATTCTCGTAATTAAAATATAGTCAAAATTCAGTTTCGATCCAGTCTCGATGTCATAAATGTCACATTTGGTATTCTCGTAACACAATATGTAACTTCAAAATTAAATTTAAGCGGGATTATATCGAAATATGAGTGAAAATTAAACAAACTAAGAATGTTACTTTGCCAACAACAAGAATTGATAATAATTAATTAATGAAATCAAGTATTTTATTTTAGTCAATTCACAATTCAATCTCGATACGGTCAACTTTCAATCTGCGTTCGTAGAAAAATTACGAGAATTGGCCTTCTGATCTTTTGCGAGGGGATTTGGTTGGGCTGCTAACTTAACTTTGTACTTGACGGAGTATTCTTTGATCTCCTCGCCAACTGTGCTGATGTTAAGCTCGCTATACAGTTCACAATTTCTTAGAAACCATGGGGCGTGAGATAGGTTTCTTAGGATGCCGTTTTGTGCTCGCTGTATTATAGCAATGTTAGACTTGCATGTAGATCCCCAGAGCGTGACCAGGACAGTGTCGAAGCTGTTATAACTGTGTAAGTATATCCTTCAGGTGAATTACCTGACGTGCTCGATGGCGTCGTTGAGCGTGTCAGTATAATCGAACGCGCAAGTTAAGCAACGTCGACCGGAGCCAGTCAATAAATGGGTTTATTTATCTCGAGCTGCTTGGTGCTTTGGAAGGCACGTTAAGCCGTCGGTCCCGGCTGTTGTCATTAGATGTCGTTAAGCCAAGTCAGTGGCGTTAGGGCTCGAAAACACTGGTCGTTCGTTCGCTAGTCGACAAGGTGCATCACGTGCAAATGGGGTTGGCTTTGGCTCTAAAAATCGTGCTGAATATATATTTTTTAATATCAAATTGGTCAATACAGGATACCCCCGGCTGCCCCCCTCCGCCGTCCGCACTCCCCAACCAGAAACATGAAACGTGACCAGATGAACAACAAACCGGTGAAGCAAGAAGACTCTGATACTGACAGACAAAATAAGGTAATGTCTAGGTGTTTTCTTTGACGAGCTCGGTGTCGTAGCGGTCAATGACGCGGCTTTGACACCAACGCTCGTGGGTTCGATTCTCACATAGGACCAACATTGAATGAACATGTCATGAATCTCACATAGGATGAACATGTCTGTTTGTGTTGGTCTGGGTGTTTTCTATGTATCATAAGTATGTATTTAAAAAAAATGTATGTATTTATGTATGTTTATCAGTTGTCTAGTACCCATAACACAAGCTTCGCTTACTTTGGGGCTAGATGGCGCTGTGTAATATTTATTTATTATTATTTATTTATGTAATACTAGCTGCCCGCCCCGGCGTCGCACGGGTAAAAAGTGGTGTTTTATTTTCCTCGCAATTCTTTTAAATTTTTCTCTGGATAAGAACCATCCTCGTCCTTCAAGGAATATTCTAAAAAATGAATTAGCGAAATCGGTTCAGCTGTTCTTGAGATTTGCGCTTAGCAACAAATTCAGCCATTCATTTTTATATTGTAGATATGCATGTATTTACAAAAAAAATGTATTTAAGTATAATATCTAACGGCGAGAGGTCTTCACTTTGATTTTTAGAAATGGTGACGTCACCATTTTCTTCATCATCCCCTGACATCGCAAGTAACAAGCAAAACAAAAGAATATCAGTTCTAAAACATTTTAATTTTAAATAAAACTTATTTTTAAAGAAAGTGAACTTATGTTTAAGCAAAATCAACCTTATTTCTATTTCTTACATCCAGGCCGAATATATTTTACAAATAATAATTACTATTACAGATAATAACTAAGAAATACACCTAGACAACTTATAACTTAAATAAAATAATTAATGTCTACTCACAAGATGTAGTTAGCTAGTTCCTTTTTCTTCGAAGGCTCACAGAAAAGTGATTAACAAAATGCCATGACCGACCCAACTACTAAGTATGGCGCTAGTGTGTTCGCGCCATCATAGCAAACGTGTCAATCATGGATTTAACAAATCAAATTGATTACCGCATAGTTACTTATTTAGCTGATAATTCATTATTAATTATAGAATGAATTTTAAAGACATTAAGCGTTTGGTAATAATTTGTTTAACAGAAAAGTAAAATTGCACGCTGCGTGTTTTCATCCGCCCAAAGTTGTCAATTGTTGATGTAACTACTTTTTAGAACAAATAGCAATTAACAGCGATGAAAACACGCTGCCTGGTGTTTATAAATAATGTTGTTAATTTACAATATTATTTGATAGTTTAATTATCATTTTTAAGCTTGGTTCATGTTTTTTAATCCAAAACCTAGAACAACTACAATCGATGACTGTTCTTTTAATATTCTAAATTGCAATTTAGCTAAAATCAAAGTTTCTGTAACGTAATTAATCCTAATAACGATCATAAATATATCTAAAATATTTTAATTAATAATTTACTACAGTTACAAGCTACTGTCCGCCTGATGGAAAGCAGTTAGCTTTCCATCAGGCGGACCGTAGCTTGTTTGTCACCTTATTGATATAAAAAAAAACTAGTACCATATTACAATCTTTGCTTAGTTTCTGACTAGATGGCCGTGTGTAATTTGTCCAGGAATATTTATTATTATTATTTGTAGCACGCCAGGTGCCAAACAAGTATATGCCCCGCTTGACATAAACTGGTTTCCGTAGTCTATAGGTAGACTTCCAATATAATTACTATTGTTGTTGATGATGACCTCGGTGGTCGAATTGTTAGCAATGGCAACTTTGACTCCGAGCTCGCGGGTTTGATTCCCGCACAAGACAAACATTGTGTGCAAGATCGTGTCTGTTTGTCTTGGCTTGGGTGATTTCTATGTGTTATAAGTATGTATTTACAAAAAAAAAAATGTATTTAAGTATATTTATCAGCTCTTTAGTACCCATAGTACAAGCTTTGCACTTAATTCGAAAGTAGATGGCGCTGTCCAATTTGTCTCGAATACACCTATCTATGGATGTGACAGGCTACGGTCGACGTTGCTTGACCTCACAGAATACCGCAGCCAAATAACAATTCCCTTGAGGGTTGTTGTGTTCTTGCGAGTGAGTGAAGTCACCAGAAAGGAAGGAGATGCTGCGTTGGCAGCGGGGGTGGCGACGCGCGAGCGATATTTCATGTTACCAGTGTTAATATGGCTACGGTAACCGCTTCACATCAGGTGGGCCATATGCTTGTCTGCCACCCGACGTAGTATAAAAAAAAAGACTTGCGTGATTGGTTAGCATGCTGCGCGCAACGACACCATCGGGCTCCTCTAGCCTTAGGAATTTAGATTTAGATTGCTTTTCTAATTTCTCGAACGAGATAGCGGCTAAGCTAACCACTGCCCCATCATCACTACTCGAGTTTTAATTTAACGTTGTTTTTATTTATTATTATTTGAAGTTTAGGAATTGTAAAATTTCTCGATTTCTCGACAAGAGATGACAATGTAATAACTGTTGTAGTTAGTTACACTGTAAACTGTCTGACTATCGAAGGTGCTCTAGTTCTGAATTAATAAAAGTTATTATTCCAAATTGACTTCGTTTATTACGCTACTGTGAAAAATTTACACAATTTTTAAAGTAACATAAAACTAAATTTGAACGAATAAACTTGACCAATATGAGTGTGTATTTAAGCACGGATACCCGGGGACGACTGGCGCGTTATGCTTGTGCGCCGAATTGCTACGGCAAAAACGCTGATCCGGCATAATGTGTCCCTACAAGAGCAAATTACGTTGATTGCCCGGGAAATCGAGAACGAGAATTCTCGGCACAGAAACCCTATTCTTAGAATGCTTGATGTTTTTATTTAGCAGGTGTTCACGGCGCCCGGTCAGAACAGACAGAATTCGACAAGGAACTTCAACAACCGCGGCGGTGGGAGCGGTGGCGGAGGTCGCTTCAACAATTCCCCTCGCAACCAGAACGATAGACGACCTCGTCAGAATTTAACACAGAACGCTGAGGAGCAGGAGGAAGACTGGGGCAAGCCTAAGGGTGAGTGCTTTATATAATAGCAAAGCGACACTAGCGCCTCACTGCATTAACATATGAGACTAATTTATAAGGTGTTCGTTTTCAATTTCTTACGCGCACATTCCAATATTACGTGGGAAGTGTCATCCCATTAACTGAAATCACAAGTTATTGACAACCTCACGACCAATAGGCTTGTTGCCCATGTTACAAAATTATAAAAACTCTCTATCAGTAACGTAAAATACATAAAACTAGAACGATCTGCGATCTTAAAATTTTAATAACTTATGTCCGACGTGTTTTATGTTCGGTCAAAGTTTGGTGGGAAAGTCCATTTTAAAGGTATGAAATTATAAAAAATAAATATTACCATTGTAGAAACAATAAAAAATACTATTACTTTTGTTACGGCACTGGCTATATAAACGCAATATTTAACATAGCTGTCGTACAAATTTCTGATTTAATGCATATAAAATAGCACGGTGTGACGTCATAACGTGGTGGCCTTTTGTATGGAGCGTTTTCGGGATAGTCCAAAATTGTGATCTTCAAGTTATCATATCTCGAGAAGTTTTTATGCAATCGAAGTAATTATTTTACCTATATTTATATTATTGTGATGTCTTTAAATAACAAATCGAAAAAAAAAAATGGGATACAAGCCAATTCTCGTAATTATTTTACAACCAAACAAACAAAACAAAAGTTGAACAAAAGTTGACGGAATCGAGATTGAATTATGAATTGACTAAAAAATTATGTCATTTTATACTCAATTTTGTTAGCAAAATAACATTCTTAATTTGGGTAATTTTCGGTTATATTTCGATATAATCCCACTTAAATTAGACTTTGAAGTTTCATATTGTGATACGAGAATACCAAACCTGCTTGAGATTGACTGGGTCGTAACTGAATTTGGCTACATTTTAATTACGAGAACTGCCCCTGTTGTCAGAATTTCATACACACTGTGTTCGAGGTGGAAGAGTAAGGCAGGCCTGAGAGTGAGTACGTTGTTATAGCCAAGTGACACTAGCGCCACATCGCATTAGTATACGAAACAAATTTATAATGTGAATAAAAAAATATTATATTCCGCAATCAGGGTGATAGAATCATCAGAAATTCACACAGAAGGATATTTTTTTACGTAAGCCAATCGTAAACTCAGCTGTGTATAATGCCGCCGTATAATCTCCACTCATTTCCCACCACTGTGTCGTTGATTGCAGTTCCAGGGGTAAAATTATGGCTGACTTTGAAATCTCCAACGAAATTTTTTTTTTTTTTTTTTACACATCGCCATCTAGCCTCAAAGTAAGCAAAGCTTGTGTTATGGGCACTAGACAACTGATAAACATACGTAAATACATTTTTGTTTACTTTTTTTTTTTTGTAAATATACTTATGATACATAGAAAGCACCTAATAACACGAAAAATTAATCAAAAAAAATTAGTAGGTGTTGAAAAGAAGCTTTTGGAATTAGACTTCCCCTTTTAGCAATGTGAGAGACAGCAATATGGCAAATAAGTAAGTGCCCTACATGTATTAAACATAAGAAATGTAATACCTATTTCATCCACAGCTGACCAAACACCGGAACCAAAACCAGTGCAGATACCAAAACCGGTTGCAGACGTACAACCAAGCGCGTCCAAAGAGATTCCAGTGAGCAAACCAACTCCGGTGGTGGCACCGAAACCAGAGATACCGAAGACAGTGGAACCGAAACCAGAAGTTAAACCACAAACCGTTGCTAATCCGGTGCTCAAACCGGGCAGTTTGAGCGATGTTATGCCCGAGAAGAAACTCATTCCAAAGAAGTAAGTTATAAATGGCCGTGTGGTTTCCGACAGACTAGAATAGAATCACTCCGTCTCTTCCCGTGGATGTCGTACAAGGCGACTAAGGGAAATGCATTATCAAACATCGATCAGGCCTCCCCAACCCGTCTGGCCAGCGTGGGGAGTGTAGGCCAAATCCTCCTTCTGTCTGGGACGGACGAGAGAGGGTCGTGCTTCTGTAGTGGAGACTAAAATGACCTGATGATGATGATAATGTATATTTTTTTACTACGTCGGATGCAAGCATACGGCCCGCCTGATGTGAAACGGTAGCCATAGCCATATTAACGCTGTCAACATAAAATATGCTCGCGCGCCGCCACCCCCGCTGCCAACGCAGCATCTCCTCCCTTTCTAAAGAAATTTCAATTTATTTTCGCGCACGGTTGTCAAATGACTGACAGTTCTGTCAACAACAAAGTTACATTAGAAAAGTTAATATGGTCGTTTAGTTTTCTTAAATTTTCTAATTTTCCGCGCAACTTTCTCATTTTTTTATATAATTCTGTTTTTAGACGATGTCGGGTGGCAGGCAATCATACGGACCGCCTGATGTGAAGCGGTTACGCTCGCAGCAGCATCTCCTTCCTTTCTGGTGACCTCACTCACTCGCAGGAACACAACAACTCTCAAGGGAATCGTTATTTGGCTGCGGTGTTCTGTGAGGTGGAGGTACATTCCCCAGTCGAGTAGCTTACAATTACGCTCCGTACCTCACTTTTCGCCAGGGCTTCGTTTGTCAGTCAGCAAGGATGCACCGTGTGCAAAAGAAAAAGCTCCTCCATATATAAATAGTATTAAAACATATCATTTTTCACAGCTACCTCCTAGATCTCTTGTCAATCGGTGACACCGTACTCCTGTCCGTGGACAACGTAGCCTCTGCGTGTGCCACCAAGAAGCCAGGGTTCGTCTGCCTCGCCATGCATGAGGACCACGGCGCCAGCTACACCGCCATATGTGAGGATTACACGGTGGACTGTGAAGCTGATAGGACCGAGATCACGTGAGTCAATTACACATGTCAATTATGAAGATGTCCATACAGATGAAAATTAATAATTTCTTTATTCAATCTTTCACAAGTGGTAGATCAAGTTGACGGTGTCTCCTTTTAGACAACTTCCTTTTTTGGGGTGCAAGTGGTTCATCAACATCTTTGAACCAAAGCCAACTTCACCTGCACGCGGTGCACCCTGCTGACTGACAAACGAAGCTCTGGCGAAAAGAGAGGTAGGGAGCGTAATTGTAAGCTACCCGACTGGGGAATGTACCTCCACCTCACAGAATACCGCAGCCAAATAACAATTCCCTTGAGGGTTGTTGTGTTCCTGCGAGTGAGTGAGGTCACCAGAAAGGAAGGAGATGCTGCTTTGGCAGCGGGGGTGACGGTGCGCGAGCAATATGTTATTTTGCGAGCGTTAATATGGCTACGGTAACTGCTTCACATCAGGCGGGCCGTATGCTTATCTGTCACACGACGTAGTATAAAAAAAAAAAAAAAAAAAGACAATATGCCTGTGCCAGGAAGCACCGCTCTTTCATAACAACAATCAGATTGATATTGATGTACATTGACACTAACTAAAAATCGATGTAAGACATCAGGTTTATGTGCAGTGTTGCGAGTTATATGCGTGTTAGTGAGTGATATAAAATATTTAAAAAAATATTGAACCGACTTAAAAAAATAAGTATGGAAAAGATAAAATTTCTTTATTTACAAAAATAAGGTGATACAGATGTCAGGTTTAAAAGATGAGTTTCACTTATTCTACCCGATTTTGGGCGTGTGAACTAATTGTTGAACCACTTTTTTTTTCGATTTGTGATGTAAGCAAATCAAAATAATGTAACTATAGGTGAAAGAATTATTTCGATAGCATAAAAATTTCTCGAGAATGATAACTTGAGTGGACGTATCGGGAAATGGCTATATTGGGAAGTGGTCACGCTAGGAAGGTGCCCTGATGGACCGAAAGGTGAAGATCACAATTCTATCTCGAAAACGCTCCATACAAAAGGCCACCACGTTCTGATGTCACACCTTGCTATTTTATATACATTAAATCTGAAATTTGTACGTCAGCTATTTTAAGGTGAAGTGAGTCCAGAGTACACGCTTATTCAAATAACTTTTTTATTTAAACTATTTCAAATTGGTTTCTAGAAATTTAAATATGAAATCTTGAGTCCTTTCTGCAGGGTTAAAAGCTATTGAAAACACAATCAATCATTTTTGACTCGATAGAAAAAAATCGCGAACTTCTCTCTAAATTGCACTAATTAAAAGATATATCTATTTAATACACTCACCTTTTTACATGGAAATTATACCAAAATTTTCATAATTTTAATTAGGAGAGTGTTATGCTATTACTTTATTAAATAAAAATATAATTATAAAAACAAATAACGTTTTGCGTTCGCGCACCCTCCCCGTGTCTCGATCGCTCACAATAACGTCACGTCAGTGCTCTAGGAGCTGTGTTCGAGGTGGGACCTGTGCCGCGCGTCCGCTCAACGCGTTGTCGAAGTCGTCATTAAATTAAAATAATGGGTAACAAAAAAAATAAAATTAAACGTGCGAGACGCCGTCGTCTCGCGACAGTGAGGGCCAATGGAAGGAAAACTGCTGCACTACGGTAAGTAAGTGTTCCGTATTCAAGTTAATTTCTATTAGACACCTAAACAAATATCTATTATTATTTATAGACTATAGATATAAACAAATATCTATTATTATTTATAGACTATAGACTATATATATATATATATATATATATATATATATATATATATATATAATAGATAAATATCTATTATTAGTTATCATATTTGTTTGTATTGAAAACACAAAAAAAAAATATACAGTACAGTAAAAATACAGTACAGGCAAATGCCTGTACTGTATTTTTTTTTTTTTTGTGTTTTCAATAAAGATTATTCTAATTGTAATATTTTGTTTCGTTGTTTTAGTTGGTCGAGTCACAATAAAGAAAATAACGAAGCCATGTCTATTTCTTCAAATACATCAGATGAGTAAGTATTTATAATATTATTGATATTATATTTTATGTAATTTTAAAAGAAACAATATAATTGATTGGATTATTCCGTAACAATAATATAAGTAAATACAGAAGCGAATATTCTTGTGTACTTGTGCCGGCCTGGACGCCGCGAAATGAACACCGTGTAGAAATATCAGTAGGACAATAAAACAACGTGATACATTTTTTTTTTACTGAGACCCGGTTTCTTGGATTTTTCTCATGCTAGATGTTTCGTGTGAAAACTTTATTATAAATCTTCCTTGAATTATCGCGTCCCGACAGACAGACGCGGAGGGGGACTTTATTTTATAGTAGTAGTGAAACTGGCCACGTTTTGTAGTCTATTGGAGAAATATGAATGTTTTAAATTTTATTTCAGACACACAGAAAAAATCAGGTCGCCGTCGTTGATGCGTCGAAAGTACGACAAGTGACAAGTAAGACGTCACTGACGAAACTGCAACGAATAGTCTGCTGTGCAGCCACGGGATCATTTCACACACCTACAGCAGCGATGGAAATGGTCCTAGACCTGTTACCATTACATATATTCATTGAGGCGGAGGCTTTGAAAGCCTTATACAGGATCGAAACATGGAATCGACATTACACTCAGACCAGACATACGCATATGGAGTATATGGAACCAAAACATTTGAAGGTACTGGAGCGGGCATTTTCTTTAAGGACATACAACATAGTCAAAGTATGGATCAATATGCTACTGTATTTCAACCTGAAATGTATGCCGTAACTGCTTGTGCAGAAATGAATCTAGATAATAATAATCGACACATCAAAAGCCAACACCTTGTACCTGGTACACGGTGTTGGCTGTTGATGGTACACTCAGGCCAAGAAAGAGCTACTGATCAAGGTTACGGCAATATACTTTGACCATTCTTGAAGCAAACTGACTTACGAGTCAGTGGTAATCATCAGAACATCGATGATAAACCTTCAACTGTATAGTAGCGCCCCGCCATGCAGTGGTAACAGTTTCGGGACACACCTGTAGCTGTATATTACACAGACTGTAGCGAGCTTATTTATGGGAAAGCAATAGGAACGCGACTATGGAACTGACATAAAGAACTGATAACATTGAAACAGGAATGTCGCCAGTGCAATATCAGGCAGTGACAGTGATGGACGGAATATGCTGGGTCAAACAATATAAGTATCTGGTAGGTGGGGTAGGAGGGGGGGAGAGGGACAATAGGGAAATAAACTGAGGTTTTGCTGTGCAGCCATGGCAGTCCAGGTAGTCATGCTCACTAAAGTATCCAAACTGGTGGTAGTGTCGTGTAGCGGGTCGACGCGTTCCCAATAAAGTGGTTAAACGCGGCAATGGCTGCCCCATGTATCAACTCGTGAATGGGTGCTGCCGAGGGGACTGGTCTACCGTGGTTGTCATGGTTACAAGGCAAACAATAGGAGGATTTAGATAAGTAGTATTAGGCAATCGTATAATTATTAGCACAACAGCGACGAGCAATTAATAAATTGTAAGAAAATTGTGACAAAAAAAAGATGATTGTTAACAAAAGGTTCTGTAGATTGTAACTATTATTAATAATATATATATATATATATATATTATTAATAATAGTTATAGTGTATGCCGGCGCGTGGTAGTTAGTTAGTCTAAGTACCTATTTTAATTTGACAAATAATAAATATAGTTTTCTTTTTATTTTCTTTCTTCTTTACTTCTTCATAATATACCCAAACATCGACTTGACAGTGTTGCATCACTTGCTCGCATGTTGAATATTAATCATGGGATGTGTTCAGAGGAGTTATTTTACATGATGCCCACGGCCTCCTTCTACAGTCGCATCGCTCGCCATCGACAGTGAATTCATCCTAACATGGGAGCCTAAGTGGTCGCGTACAGTGCAGTTCCAGAGATTTTTTAAGCTATTGCATAGCTTTTATCGCGGGCTTCGAGCGCGGCGACCGAATCAAGAAATTCCGTAACGAAAATAAAACTTAACACCCCCCCACTCCGCCTACCATATAGCTGTGCCAAGCGTTTGCTTAACGTGTGTGTAGGTATGTATATGGTACGACACACACACACACATATAGTTTAAATTCTCAATATGTATATATATGTCGAGCAATGAAATAAATAAATAATTATAATTGCATAAATTGATAAAAAATGCTATGCAATAGCTTTACTGCGGCAGTCCCCGAGTGCCACACGTTTTTATTCTCCCGCGTACTGTCAAGCTGTTGAATGAACGAGGTTTTCTCAGGAGACTACAGCATGAAGTTCTTCAAGAAGGGCGTGAAGAGGTTTTTATAGGGTCGGCAACGCACTTGTATGCCCCTGGTTTTACAGGCGTTCATAGGCTACGGTAACTGCTTTCCATCAGGCGGGCCGTATGCTTGTTTTCCACATTAGTGATATAAAAAAAAATACATTATTTTGAAAAAATATCTTTCTATATGTAGTTTATTTGGTTTTCATTATAATTATATTTCCAGATGGATTAAAATAAAATATACTCAAGCATGAAACAATCTTGGAAAATACTTCGCATAAATAATATTTACATACTCGTACATCGTTTTCAGTAGATTATCAGACGTACATTCATAAATAAACTTAATTTCACACTTATAATAAGGATAAGAAAAACAATAAGTAGGCACTTAGTTTATTTCAATATCAAATTTCCGATATCCAATCATTTTAATTTCAAAGTAAGTATTTTTAACTATTGTATTGTATTGACGGTTGTTGTACTGTACAGTCGCTATATTGTGGTATCTCGGCAGCGAGCGCGCGCTTGTAAGGGGGCAACCCCGCGCCGGCTCCTCTCAAGCCCCGCACCTCACCCCCTCGAAAACGGCCAAGCCCTGGACTCACGTCACCTTAAATATTACCTTTATCTATCACGGGGCAGGTGAATTTTTCCATTTTACAAGTTATTGTGTTTTTTTATTGTTTTTCTAACTGTTATGCTTTTTTTTTAAATAATTTCATCCTGTTAAAATGGACTTTCCCACCAAACTTAGATCGACCATAAAACAAGTCGGACTTAAAATTCTACAAAATTCTGCTGCGCGCCTAAAAACCTTTTCACGTAAAAACATATATTTTTTTAAACCTGTTTCTCAAAAAATTCACCAATGCAAAGCAGAGGCGATTTTTTTGAGTTTACTTAGCTATAAGAAATGTTCTCCCCAGGCCATCTCTCGGGGAGACATTCTCGTACCTGAGTCCAGACGACGGTGGCTGGTACCGCGCTCGATCGCTCGGCAGCGGGCGGGCTGCTTTATTGGACTCGTCTAAAGTACTGCCGCTGCTGCCCACTGACAAGTGCAAGAAACTGCCCGCCAAATATGAAGCTCTGCCGGAATTCAGCTGCCATCTCGATGCTTCTAATATTAAGGTAGACAGAGAGAAGTATTTAATATTACATTTTCGGTGCATGCCACATCTGGGGTAGTATACTATTCAGATTTGGTAGCAACAAGGGAGAATTACCAAGCGTTCAGGCGATTTTGCAATTCATATTATTGGAGTCGATGTGTTAGGTAACAACTCAATGTTTTAGGTCCCCAATAGTGTTAGATACTTAATTAAAATCCGTCATGCACGGCAGTTGAGCTTCACTTGACTAGCCATCTCTTTAGGCTTTAATGCCTTATTTGCCATACTGCTGTCTCTCGCATTACTAAGAGGGGAAGTCAAATTCCAAAAGCTTCCTACCTACTCCTACTAATTTCTTCCGATTAATTCGTTGTAAGTTCTAAGGCAGCCGTAGCTTTACACCCACAATGGACTTCACTTTTTTGACGGTCGCCGCTGTTAATCCTTGCTATACAGGAGATACAGTAGTGGGAATGTGTGGTGGGACCCCGTTACGTATTACATTTAGGAAAGCTCTGCTGTTGCTTTGAAGATGCTACGTCAGCAGCTGGTGTGCTAACGCGACGAGCAATTCTCTTTTATTGCAAGTGTCTATATGGATATAGTAACCGCTTTACATCACGCGTGCTTTTGCTTGTTTGACACTCTTGTGTTGTATAAAAAAATACAACAAATGTTGAAATGCATTTGTGGAGTGGTTCGAATGGGTAAGGAATGACTATAGCATCTGTGATGAAAATATACATTTGGTCATCTAAAAAAAACAGCTTTAATTGTTTCTTAAAATTTTGTCTTGATGATATAAATCTTTTCGGTGGTGAAATTATATTCCAACATTTGATTCTGGCACTAATAGTAGATTATTGCATCGAGCACAAAGTAATTTATTATTGCACCGAGTGCCTGATTTAGAGCCCGAGCGTTAGCGCGGGTTAGCGAGGGCTCTAATCTAACAGGCACGAGGGCAATATAAATTACTTAAGGCGAGGTGCATAATCTGCTTTTCTTTCAACTAATACCTATAGGAATAGTAGATAAAAGAAACTCATATCAAACAGTTAAAATAGAAGTTTCTATAACACTGTCGGCTTCATTTAGAATGTTTTCCGGAGTTAATGTGTCGCTAGATGATTCCATTTTAATTCGAAGCCGAAGCACTCAAAATCAGATAGTATCACACTTTTATCGTTTCCAAAAATATTGTCAAGCAAAATTAACAAAGTTCCCGCCAAATCACTTATTTAAATTTCTTTCATTTTTAACTCAGAGTTAGCAGCAATCATTTTTTAAATTTGGAACAAGTAGGATAGAAACGAATAATACGTACGAAAAAAAAAGTATTGATATCGGCTGGCTGAATAGAGCTAATCCATTGAGATTGGCACCTATTGGTGCGATTAAAAAAAACTGTGCAATAATGAAATTTCATACATTTTTATTGCTCTAGAGCATTAAAGACTCGTGTTTTGTACTGAGTTTTTAGTGTGATTGTGATGAAATTAAAGCATAGTTGGAAGAAAAAACATTTATGTAAAGAAGTAGAAGAAAAATATTTATTTGCTCT
The DNA here is from genome assembly GCA_937001555.2 of Hypsopygia costalis. NCBI lineage: Eukaryota > Metazoa > Arthropoda > Insecta > Lepidoptera > Pyralidae > Hypsopygia > Hypsopygia costalis. Next base: position 8,595,266 of record OW443355.2, read on the forward strand.
TTACACAACACAATACAAACCAGACAAACAGACACGAATAGTATACAAGAAAAATTAACGTATGACGCAATATATTGCTATATTCATGTGTAATAATGGTGGGTCCATTATTACACATGATATATACACTCAGCTTCAGAAATCTGCAACAGACTCACTGATTTTCAATTAGGACCTTGCAACTCTATGGACATACATGCACAAGACAAGGGTGTCGCCAGGGGGGGGGGGGGGCAGATTCTATTTATTTATAAGTTTTATTTATTGTACAGTCAAGAACTCGTGAAGCTTTACACGTTGGACTCTGTACCGTTATTATTACAATCGATGTAGATGTAGGGCTCATACTACAAGTGAAAGGTTCTCATTCTACATATCAACTCCCCCCCCCCCCCCCCCCCCCCCGGGCCATCGGCTGGCGACGACCTTGCACAAGAAAGAAGATAAACAACTAAATATAAAATAGAAGATATCTGTGTTACGTTTTGCACCTAAAATAAATAAATAATTATTCCTGGACAAATTACACACGGCCATCTAGTCCCAAAGTAAGCAAAACTTGTGCTATGGGTACTAGATAACTGACAATATACTTAAATACATTTTTTTTAATACATATAATACATAGAAAACACCTCGACCATGACAAACAGACGTGTTCATGTACACAAATATTTGTCTTGTGCGGGTATATCGAACCCGCAACTTCGAAGCCAACGTGGCAATTGCTAACCATTCGACCACCCATTCAAACACAAGAAATAATGTCTACTACGGACATGGTTTATCAAACCATATCTATCTGTAAATACCGTAGTACCATAAAAGTTTATCAAACCTTTTCATTTGACGAGCTCCGGGTCGAATGTTTAGCAATGGCCACTTTGACTCCGAGGTCGCGGGTTCGATTCCCGCACAAGACAAACATTTGTGTGCATGAACATGTCTGTTTGTCTGGGTCTGGGTGTTTTCCATATATTATAAGTATGTATTAACAAAAAAAAAATGTATTTAAGTACATTTATCAGTTGTCTAGTACCCATAGTACAAGCTTTGCGCTTAATTTGGGACTAGATGGCGCTGTGTAAATTGTCCAGAAATATTTATTTATTATTTATTAATTTTCGCAGGTCGGAGACTGTCTATCCTGCACCATAGTGTCCAAAACTCCACGTGGTTACACGTTGAGTCTCACGAACGCCGAGACAGCCGAGGTGGTGGGCGACGGAGAAGTCTCCAGATGGATCCCTGAAGTACAGTACCCTGCGCCTTCAACGGCTAAAGTTAACACTCGTAAGTATGCTAGGCGGGATTCTAGCCCACGGGGCCGAAATCGAGGTTGAGTGGAAAATGTATTTGATGATCATTCCTCAAGGACATGATCGATCTCATTTTTTTTTCGACACAAACCTCAAGCATGTCGAGGTCTTTAATTGTGACAAGTTCCATCAAAATCGGTTCAGTGGCTTTGGAGCCTATTAATTTCCAAGAGTGACTTTTCGGCGTATATAAGCGTTCCGCTCGCTACACTCAAATATTGGAAATACATTTTTATTAAAACCATATTATACCTGATAGCATCAGAAGAATCGCGAATAAATTTAATTTCAAAAATAAAGTTCATGCTCACCTCTTGGACAATTTGCCAAAACTATGAATCATCCTCCTATTCATTATGTATATGTATGTTTATATTATGTTATATGTATCATATATTTTGTATTTATGTAATGTGTATGTATGTATATTTTCTGTTGTACTGTAATATATTGTTGTTAATTTATTTTTTATGCCGCATTCGTGTATATCTGCACTCCCAAAGGTTGTCTGGTAGAGAATGCTTTTAGCATTAAGACCGCCTATGTACCCTTAAATTGTGGTAAATAAAGTTTAAATAAATAAATAAAATTATAATAAAAAACATTTTCTTCTCCCCAGCTCGAGCGGAAGTCGTGATACCACAGGTGGACCGTCCAGACCTGATCAACAACTCCAAGATGGTCATCGTCGAGGTGACGGAGAAGGGGGCCCTCGTGTTGAGACCGTCTGATGCAGCCTCCACGAGGAAGTACGAGCAGGTCCTGCAGGATGTACACATGTCTGCGGCCAAGGGTGAGTTGGTATTTTTAACCGATTTTATAAAGGGAGGTTCCCAGTTTACTCTTTGAAAAAAAAAACCGTGAAAATACCCATAATAGGCTATTTTCAAATGTTTAAAAAATGTATAAATTATTTAACAATGTCGTAAAATACACAAAACTATAAAGATCTGCAAACTTTCATTCTAATATCTTCAGTCAGACTTTTTTTTAGCGTCGATCAAAGTTTGGCGGGAAAGTCCATTTTAAAAGTATGAAATTATTAAAAAAAAATATTTCCATTGGAGAAGCTATAAAAAATGCTATATCTTTTATTATGATACTAATCACATAAACGTAATATTTAACATAGCTGTCGTACAAATTTCTGATTTGATGCATACAAAATACAAACCTATGACGTCATAATTCGGTAGTCTTTTGTATGGAGCGTTTTAGGGCAGTCTAAAAATTGTGATTTTCAAATTGACATATCTCGAGAGATTTTTGTGCTATCGAAGTAATTCTTTCACCTATGGTTATATTATGGAGACGTCCCTACATATCAAACAGAAAAAATGTTAGTCAAATAGCCTATTGTCAAAGAAAAAAAGAACATGTGAAGATTATTATAGATGCCACTACAATAGATTGCTAAAATAATTATTACGATTACATATACTAAATTCACAATTAATTATTACAATTTAAATGGTCATAATTTATAATCGCCTCGCGATTCGGCATTCATGGAGGGGACATATCGGGCATAGCAATGCCTAATATAGTCCAATATGTGGGCAATTATCGCCAGACCAGTGTTTGAGTTCGCTAGCACTCTACGTACTAGATGCGCCTCTCTTCCGCATAGTCGCCTGAAAGCAATCTGAGGGGCAATTCTCGTAATTATAATGTAGTCAAAATTCAGTTTCGATCCAGTCTCGATCTCACAAATGTCACATTTGGTATTCTCTTATTATACATTATGTAACTTCAAAGTTTGATTTAAGCGGGATTATATCGAAATATGACCGAAAATTAAGCAAATTAAGAATGTTACTTTGTCAACAATAAGAATTGCTTGTAATGAATTAATGAAATCAAGTATATAATTTTAGTCAATTCACAATTCAATCTCGATTCGGTCAACTTTCAATCTGCGATCGTAGAAAAATTAGGAGAATTGGCCTTCTGTGTTCATACAAACATACCCGATGCCTTATACATGTTGGAAACGATGAAGCCTGTCGTACGAAGGTAAAGTCGGGCGAGTTAGTAGTGGTACGGGGGCCCACCACACATTCCCACCACTGTGTCTTCTGTGTAGCCAGGATTAACAGCGGCGACTAACAAAAAAGGGAATGAACAATGAAGTCCATTGCAGTTCCCGGGGTAAAACTACGGCTGCCTTGGAACTCGCAACGAAATGATTGAATGAACTTTAGATGTGGTACAATATAGTTGTTGTATTTATAAAAGCAACCGCTACATCTAGCCTCTATTGGCATGCAAAATAATTAAAGTAAGAAAGCGGCTTCCTTATTATTGTTACGAGCTAGGGTTCTAGATTTGGATGTAAAACGCCAATGGTCGTAGGTTATCACTTGTCTCGCAGGTAGATTCGCTCGAGGTTTACTCTTCCGAAGTCCAAACTGAACTGCCTGTGCGCCGCGGCGGTCGCTATTTATATCCGCCGGCAAGGGTTCCCGAATGTTCTCGTATGTACTTCCCTTCGGTACACATCGTAATGTGCCTCGAACATTTTCATGTCATAGTGTTGCTTGCAGCGAAGTATGCGACGACTATTCTAGAAGGTTTCATTCTAGATGATTCGCGACAGGACCGCGACATTATTGAGCCCAAATTTCACAGCACCCTATATCAGGACTTCCCAACCAAGGGGGCACGACCCCCTTGGGGGGCTATGCTATTCAATCGCTGCTATAGAAGTTTCGGCAAGTCACAACACGCCGTGTGACGCGCCTTCCCACCTTCCCGCTTGCGTCCATCTAACTCATAAAAACTCTTAAGGGGCCATCCATAAATTACGTCACACGTTAAGAGCGAGGGGGTCGACAAAGTGTGATTGTGACAAGGGGGAGGGGTCCTAAATTTCGTGACGTGACATTTCAAAATCTTTTAAAATCTAAGTTTTAAAACACGAACTTTGAACTATTAACGAGAAACTCAAAAACATTTGCAACTCTAGATGTAAAATTGTAAAATATGTGACGTCACAATAGGGAGGAGGGGGGGGGGGGAGCCTCACGAATGTAACCAGCTGTGACAAGGACGGGCGAAGGGGTAAAAAATCATGAAATTCGTGTGACGTAAATTATAGATGGCGTATAAGGGGGGCATGAAAATATTTTGTTAGGTTCGGGGAGGCACGTCGAAATAAAGGTTGGGAATCCCTGTCTTATATTATTACTGCATTTGTTTACAGCAAGCCCTCTCAAAGAGCTGCCATTGAAGGGATCAACTGTGGTGGGGAAATTCTCTGACGGAATACACTACCGTGCGCTTTGTTTGCGCACGAACAGCAAACAGAACAAATGCTTGCTGGAATATATCGAGTTTGGTGAGTATTTTGAAAGAAATAATAAATATTGTCAGACATTACACAGCATCATCTAGCCCCAAAGTAAGCAAAGCTTGTGTTATGGGTACTAGACAACTGATAAACATACGTAAATACATTTTTTTTTTGTAAATACATACTTATGGTACATAGAAAACACCCAGACTAAGACAAACAGACATGTTCATGCACACAAATGTTTGTCCTATGTGGGAATCGAACCCACGAGCGTTGGTGTCGAAGCCGCGTCATTGACCGCTACGCCACCGAGCTCGAAATAATAATAATAAAGAAAATATGTTTGTTAACAACATCATCATCGGCCTGTATCTACCCACTGCTGGATATAAGCCTTCCCCAATGCTTTCCACCAGATACGATCCTCCGTCTTCCTTCTTTAATCTAACATCACAATATAAGTCAATAATTTAAACAATAGCATTATAACATTTTAAAAATAATAAATAGATATTTATCTAATCTCATACTGAAATTTACACATTAAAAAACTAAACACAGTATCTTAATGACAGTCTTTACGCACAAGCTATCAAAATAAATTTAAAAAGTTATTTTTCGATACAGCTCTTCTATGGACAACTGTATCGTAAAATAACTTTTTTACCATTTCGATACAGCCTCAGCCCTGGATACAGGTATTTTAAACAGGTTGCAATGCAAATACATTGCAACTATGCAAAATTTTTCTACATAATCTGTGAACGCGGCGCCGCGCGGCGCATCGCGCATGCGCACTACGCATGCTCGATCTGCAAATGGATTTATAAGTAAGAATTATAGCTGTTAAATTAACTTCATGGTTGTATTTAAAATATTATTATCATATATTTCATGAGATTAGATAAAGTAGTGTATGAAACTGCACATAATTAGGTATTAAAATACTCGTGTGGTCTATTATAACATTCGCCTTCGGCTCATGTTATAAACTCACACTCGTATTTTAATAACCCTTATTTTGCAACAGTTTCATAAACTACTATTATTTATCATGATGACGATGAATAATTAAATATTTCTGGACAATTTTCACAGCGCCATCTAGCAAAAACCCAAACTAAGCAAAGCTTGTCCTATGGGAACTAGATATTTATTACAAAGAAAAACACACAGACCAACACAAACAGACATGTTCATGCACAGGAATGTTTGTCTTGTGCGGGAATCGAACCTGCGACCTCGGAGTCAAAGTGGCCATTGCTAACCATTCGACCACCGATCGCGTCGTAACAATACACGACAACATACAGGGAGCTTTTGATTTATCTGCCAGGATTGAAAAGGGTAGTAGTATTACATATGCCGATTTCGATAGTAAATGAAATTTGTGCCCCACGTGTTATTTTTTTTCTCTTAGGAAATAAAATCGCATCATGAAAAGATTAGTTTACTTTGTATGAACCATCCCTCTGTGTCGCAGTCTAGACGGCGTGGTCAATGCGCTCGGGTATGACCCGTGCCGAAAGGCTACGTCACGAGTTGCCAAACGCTTTCCGAATACGGTGATAACCGCGGTAAAGTCAAAGTTTACTCAAACGTTGGGCCGCCCTTTGTAAACGCCGCTGCTTCGCAGCGATGTCTGTCGCTTGATCTCATGCCGCCCACCCCCGCACGGGCGGCGCGGCAACAGCGCTCGCGCCGCGAGAAAGAAGGAAGAAAGGATCCAAGGAAACGAAAACAGTGTTAACCGTGATTCGTCCGTGTGTTGACCTAATCATGCCTATACGCCGCAGTTTTACGAAATGTACAAATTTCTCGAAATGGTATGGTATGGTTTCTTGTCGCGAGTGTAAATGCGCACGCAGAATATCTGTACGAAATTCAGTACAGATAGACCTCGATCAGTTACAGAAAGCGGTAGTGGACTTTTTCCGCAGACATTCCATGGCAAAAAAGTGGTAAAACATGTATGTAGACGTGGATAAATTAGTGGCTAATTGTGATTTTGTGTAAATAATTTGAATGAGCTTTTAAACACGCCAAGTTATTGTAGAACATGTTATGTGACTGCGTTATTTTTGAAAACTAACATCGTAACTAAGTGTTTTTATGATGTTTCCATAAACAAACACATACATTATTCGACGAGCTCGGTGGCGTAGCGGTCAATGACGCGGCTTCGACACCAACGCTCGTGGGGTTAATTCCCACATAGGACAAACATTTGTGTGCATGAACATGTCTGTTTGTCTTGGTCTGGGTATTTTCTATGTATCATAAGTATGTATTTACAAAAAAAAACTGTATTTACGTATGTTTATCAGTTGTCTAGTACCCATAACACAAGCTTCGCTTACTTTGGGGCTAGATGGCGCTGTGGAATTTGTCTGACAATATTTATTATTTATTTATTATGATATTAATTTGACAGTTCAAAACCTGTGATAATAAGTGTGATGAAAAGTTCAATGACCTTGATAAGGACAATCATCTGCCCTCCTGTAAGTGTATGTTATTATTACCTATCAGTTTTACATTTGATTACATTTTTTTTACCTATCCTATTTTGATTACAACTCATTTTAAAGGAAATATGCAATTGGGACGACGCTACCTACGTACAGCTGTTATTGTTATTATCGACTTCATCTGATAGCGCGGAATGTATTAAGCACTATGAAACCAGTTCATTGACTACGTTATTTATTTTTTCAAAGCTTATTAATGATATTGGGACGCCATATTTCTTCACTAACGTAACAAGTAGGCTTAATACTATCTGCCATTAAATTCCTGGCTAATACAAAAAAAGCACCTTATATAACATTTTAAACATAATGTACTTTATCATGGTGTTAATTCGGCCATCGCTCGGCATTAATGCTGTGTAATAATACATACAGCGCCAGTATTCTGCGACAGCCAACAGGTGCCGACACGGACATCGTCGGACGAGGAATGTACCTTTCAAAAATCTCTGCATCCAGGGCCATCAGGCTATCTAGCACGTATAATGGGGAGAGTTCCCCATAACACATACCGAATGAATACACGTACGAGAGTTAGAATAATATTTTGTTAAAAAATTTTTTTTTTTAAATTATTTGGGAGTGTAATTAATATAAAGTTGATTTAAAAAAAAAAACCGACTGCAGTTGGCGAGCGCAGCTTATTGGTGGTATACCCCGGCAGACGCTGCTGCCCGTCTTCCGGGAGAAAAGTTATTGCATCACACAAGATTCCTTAGTCGCCTTGTACGACATCCAGCGCAGAGCAATGGAGTGGCGCAATTCTATTCTGCTGGCAACCACAGAGCAAATTTAAGGGTTTCTCTCGATTTTTCTGGGATCCCATCATCAGACCCTGACTTGGTGAATATGGCACCACATCGCAATTACCCTTTCAAATAAAATATAAAAAAAATTGACCATACGTGCTTATAAAATTTAAGGGTTTCCCTTGATTTCCCTTGGATCCCATCATCAGATCCCGACTTGCTGAATATGGGACCACCTGGTAATCATACCCTTTTAAATAAAAAAAGAATTATGAAAATCGTTACACAATTCGCGAAGATTACGAATAACATACATACAAAAAAAATCCCTCCTCCCTTTTTGAAGTCGGTTAAAAAGGGAATGCATTGAGTAGTGTAGCTATACAATTCAACAATAGATATTGTAATGGTGACAATTCTTGAAATTCATTATTTGCTTCTTTGATTTATTATTTTTTATTGTGTATCTCTTTTTCATTACGGGTCAAGACCGGTCATTTGATAGGCGTGCGCGGGGATATGGATCCAACGCGTAGAGGCCCCGTTGAGAAGTTTCATGTAATGTTGTATGCCCGCTGTGACCCGCTCCAGGATATGTCAATGGAACGACATACCCATGAGCAGGTTTCGGCAGGCGTTGAGATTAATTCAAAGTGTGATGGAAAATAAATGGGCTATGGATATGAGATCTGGGTGAACTAAATACCGAGCTGTTACAGAAGAGGGACTGACGCCTGCCATAACTGCTTTTATTGCTAGTTATTTGCGGCAGGCGGTGGCTTGCCACTCACTAGATGGGCCCCCGAAATGCCAGGAAATCGGCCGGGGGCAGCACCGGTGTGAGTGACTCAGGGATGTCGAGAGGTGTGCTGCGCTTTCTCCGAAGTTACTCGCGGCGTGATGCCCTTTAACACTTCCACCCCTGGAGCATATAGCTCTAACGGCTCCTATTATTATTATTATTGATTAGATTCTTAACTATATACACGTAATTGTTCAAGTTTTCACTTCTGTCGTCACTCCCGGCGTGTTACTGGTTTTTTTAAATAATAACTTACAGTTAAATATTCTTTCATATTTTAACAGCAAACCAAGAAGTGACGCTACTGGAGAACATCTACCCGTGCCCACCAGAGCATGATCTGGCACAGAACCCCACGCTGGCCTCGCAGGCTTCCTTGCAGCTCAGCTGCACCGAGATCAAACCACCAGCCATCAAACTGTTGCAGGATCTGAGGGACGATGCTGAAGAGTTGATACTGGTAAATATATTTGTAACAATTTTTTTTAATGCCACTAAAGTGGAAAACAAGCATACGGCCAGCCTGATGGAAAGCAGTTACCGTAGCCACCAGGGGCATCACATGCGCGTTGTCGACCCTGTAAAAACCTCTTCACGCCCTTTTTGAAGAACCCCATGCTCCTGGTGATAAATCATCTCCTGAGAAAACCTCGACAGGCAGTTCATTCCACATAGTTTTTTTATTATAATAGGGTTTATTATTATTTAATAGGTGCGCACGCGGAAGGGCACGCTCGCAACAAAAATATCGCTTGCACGCCGCCACCCCCGTTGCCAACGCAGCATCTCTTTCTTTTCTTGTGACCTCACTCACTCGCAGGCATACAACAACCCTCAAGGGAATAGTTATTTGGCTGCGGTATTCTGCGAGGTACATTCCCCAGTCCGGTAGCTTAGAATTACGCTCCCTACCTCTCTTCTCGCCAGAGCTTCGTTCGTCAGTCAGCAGGCTGCACCGCGTGCAGGTGAAGTTGGCTTTGGTTCAAAGATGTTGATGAACCTCTTACACCCTTTTACTTGTGGCATAAGTACGCCGTGGCCCATATATGGGCCATTGAACTGTGAATATAAATATTCTCAGACGTTACTGTCCAACGCTGACAAAAGATCCATGTGGTGGCACCATCCGCTTGACTGTAGTGAAGACCAAGGAAATTATCAAATGTAAAACCTAAACACTTATCTTGACTTGTGGATTGGATACGCTGTGAACCATTTATGGGCCACGGACTTGTGGGATTAGTTCGACGTGGCCCATATCATCATCATCAACATCAGGTCCATTTTAGTCTCCACTACAGGAGCACGACCCTCTCTCGTCCGTCCTAGACGGAAGGAGGATTTGGCCTACACTCCCCACGCTGGCCAAACGGGTTGGGGAGGCTTCATCGATGTTTGATAATGCGTATTTCCCTTAGTCGCTTTGTACGACATCCACGGGAAGAAACGGAGTGGTTCTATTCTAGTCTGCTGGAAACCACACGGCAAGCACCCATATATGGCCCATTGAACTGTGAACTTTGTTAATATTCTCAGACGTTACCGTCCAACGCTGACAAAGTCCCAAGCGGAGGCACCGTCCGCTTGACTGTAGTGAAGACCAAGGAGTCTCTCAACGAGAAGGTGGATCAGATGAGCAAGCCCGTCTGGAAGATGATGGAGGAAGAAGGATGCAAAGTCATGGGTATGTATACAGTATTATTTCCATCCATAACAAGCTGACAAGCTCGGTGGTCGAATGGTTAGCAATGGCCACTCTGACTCCGAGGTTGCGGGTTCCATTCCCTCACAAGACAAATATTTGTGTGCATGAACATGTCTGTTTGTCTTGGTCTGGGTGTTTTCTATGTATTTACCTAAAAAAATTGTAAACGACACCACAGTGGTGTGGTTCAGTGGTGTCGTTGACAATACACACGCTGACATGCTGACTGACAAACGAGTCTCTAGCGAAAAGAGAGGTAGGGCATAGATTTTTTAAGCTGCCCGACTGGGGAAGTACCTCCACCTCACGGAATACCGCAGCCATATAACAATTCCTTTGAAGGTTGTTGTGTTCCTGCGAGTGAGTGAGGTCACCAGAAAGAAAGAAAGGAAGGAGTATAGGCTGGCAACGGTTCGGCGACACCTTGGTGTTGGTGATCTTCATAGGTGGTGGTGATTGCGGTGTGGATTGCGATTGTGGTAGTGGTGACCCATTTGCACATTTGTCCCCCTCTCATTCTCATTGTCTCTCTCACGAGCTACTCGACGCAAGTAGCCTGCATGCAGGTGAAAGCGGAGTAAGGGCCGAAACACATAACCACGTTGCGGCACCGCAACGCCAAAATCGGCAGTGCCATTCGCGGCGCTACGCAGAATTTTGCGGCGTGCAACTCGCCGCAAATAGTGTAAAAAAAGTAATAAAACGTAAACGATTAATCAAACTTTAACGTTAACAAAGTGTAACACTTTTTGCTATTTTTTTACATACGTCCACCAACATTCTTTTTTTTTTTTTCTATACTACGTCGGGTGGCAGACAAGCATACGGCCTGCCTGATGTGAAGCGGTTACCGTAGCCATATTAACGCTCGCAACATAAAATATCACTCGCGCGCCGCCACCCCCGCTGCCATCGCAGCATCTCCTTCCTTTCTGGTGACCTCACTCACTCGCAGGAACACAACAGCCCTCAAGGGAACCGTTATTTGGCTGCGGTATTCTGTGAGGTGGAGGTACATTCCCCAGTCGGGTAGCTTACAATTACGCTCCCTACCTCTCTTTTCGCCAGAGCTTCGTTTGTCAGTCAGCAGGGTGCACCGCGTGCAGGTGAAGTTGGCTTTGGTTCAAAGATGTTGATGAACCACTTACACCCCTTCAAAAATCACAAGAAAATAGTTGCCCTACATACGGCAGTAGAACGCTTTGTTTCGCGGCACCGCAACGCAACGCTCGGTGACGCGTTGCGTTGCGGCGCGGCGCCGCAACGTGGTTATGTGTTTCGGCCCTTAGACCTGCTACTGCTACGCTTGCGTGCTCGGGTGGTTTACCGAGCGCAAGAGCGGAGCAGGTAAAGGTCCTCTCGTCTGGTTGGTTTACTGGACGAGAGACTCGCAACCCGTGATATAACCGGAAAGTTGGCACACGGGGCGCACTAGCTGTTAGATAATAGGGTACGTTGTCCCCCTCTTATGTAAAATATATATATATATACCTATATATAAATGACGTTGTTGGTTACAGCGATGCCGCCAGTGATGTTCAGCGTGGTGGAATACCTGGAGCTGCCGGCTGGAGGCTGCGAGATCGAGGTCTTGGACGCGAACACGCTCCCCAACGGGTACATCGGCGGACACCAGCGGGGCCTGCCCTACGCCCAGAGGGTCTTCACTGAACTAGCTGATAAGGTTAGACATCCCCCCCCCCAGACAGCCTGTCTTTCACATTGCTCAGAGGTACCACTCTTAAGTTTGCCTTGAAAAGATTGCTTTTAGCAATAAGGCCGCCTTGTTGCACATTTTTATTTGTTTTTTTTTTATATTAGCTTACCATATTGGTTCCACTTCGCCTGATGGTAAGCGAAAAGAGGAGCCCCAATCGCATCGGCAACGGACAAGAGACCTTGATGTCTTGTCAGTTGACGCTGCCATGCTGGCCTACAAGATGCTTCTTCACGTTTCGCTTGAAGGATCACATATTGTATGAATGAGGAAATACGTTTGCCGGCAACGCGTTCCACTTTTTAATGGTGCAACATAGATAGGAGTTGCCAAACTTTTTAGTATACATACATACTCTATAAGTGGATATTTTCTGTATGCAGTCTGCAAATTGTTTCTGTAGCTTGTATACTGTAAATAAAGCATATTCTATCTATCTTTCTATCTTAGCAAATGTGGCAATTCACTATTGACAAATCGAAACCTCCAAGGAACACTACGCCAACTAAAATTTCGATAGTTTTCTTTTTTTATTAATCGATTCTTTACTTCAGTAACGTTGTGCCACCTGAATTCTATTTATAAAAGACACGCAGACACAACAAAATCGACAAATACAAACCGCTAAGTAAATGTAATACTCATATTATCGGTGTGTATCTGGATGTGTAAGTTTTGATTGGCGAAGTGTTCGAAATTAGACTTGCGCAAAACAGTTCACTGAACTGAAAAGAGCGATGCAGTTCTTTTGACGCAAATGAACTATATCACTCATCTAGTTCATTTAGTTCAATTACTTCATTTAGTTCAATTACTTCTGTAGTTCTTTTGACTCACTATTTCAGTTTAGTTCAAAGTATCTTTGATTCAATCGACTCAGTAGTTCTATTGACTGATTCCTTCTACATTCTTCTCAATTTTATTGCATCATTTTGATGACATTGTATTTTTGTATTAAATAAGTACCTATAACTAATTAAATATTTTATAAATTCCCTTACAAATATTGATTTTCCTTCAAACTTTTCACAAGCTTAGGACTGTCAACCTTGAGTAAAAAGAAATTATTTAGTGTTTAAAATAATAACTAATATAAAAATTGAGCCTATTTTCGCTAACAGCTTATGGTTCTTATGTCCTTAGTCTTCGAGTTCTAATTCGGTCAGTCAACCACGCACGAAACTATCTGTCTCGTTTTATCTCGAACAATTTCAGAATTTTCCGTCCTTTTCGCTCTCTATTTGGCATTACAACGTATCTCTCTCATTCTAGCTCGTACGCTTTATGTATTTCCGTTCTTTTTACTCTTTGTCTCTCGATTGAACTAAATGACGCAGTGAACTATATGGGACAAGAAAGAGTGAGTGACAAGAACCGGCTCGTATGGTGAACTGGTACAATTCAAAAACTCACTCAGGAACTACACAAGTCTAATCGAAATGACGCCCATGAAACCCAATAGTATTAGATACTTGAAATCCGCAGTGCAAGACAGTTGAGTTGCACTTGACTCTCTAGGCTTTTAATGCCTTATTTGTCATATTGCTGTCTCTCACATTGACAAGAGGGAAGAGGGGAAGTCACATTCCAAAAGCTTCTTACTGCTACTAATTTCTACTGATTCACTGGAACGAGCGGAACGTTTATATACGCCGAAAAGAGTGACTACTCTTGGAAATTAATAGCTTCCAAAACCACTGAACCGATTTTGAGGAAACTCGTCACAATTAAAGACCTCAACATGCTTGAGGTTTGTGTCGAAAAAAAATTGAGATCGATCATGTTCTCGAGGAATGATCATCAAATACATTTTCCATTGAAATCAGTTGAAAACATACATTCAGCGAATTTACTCGCTCCACTCAAGCTCGATAGATGAATTCGTTGTGAGTTCTAAAGCAGCCGTAGTTTTAGGACTGCAATAGACTTCACTGTTTTTTTACCTTTTTTGCTGGTCGCGCTGCTGTTAGTCCTGACAACAAGGACACACAGTGGTGGGAATGTGTGATGGGCCCCCATAAAAAATAGTCATACAGCCGTCTAGTACACATAGTACAAGCTTTTTGCTTAATTTGGGACTAGATGGCGGTGTGTAAATTGTTCAGAAATCATCATTATCATCATCAGGACAGTTTAGTCTCCACTACAGGGGGTCTACTCTTATTCTACGAAACGAAATTTCGCCAACGAACGAAATTTAAACGAAGTTTCGTTAGTGACGCTACTCTTATTTCATTTTCGTTTTGGCAAACGAAAATCGGATCAATAGACAACTTTCGTGAACGAAGTTGAACGAATGAAATGTGTAGGTCTTTTTATATGTCCATTACGGTTTATTATTCAACATAAAAATACTATTTTTCTAGAGGCACTATAAAACACCCATTGCTACCCGACTAATTAAAGAAGTCCATTTCATGTACTGGGATTAGGTTTTAACATAATGCAATCAAAAATGTTCGTATTGTTTCGCACGAAATTGACAGCTAAACATTATTTGTTTAAAGTTTTTAAAACACTTAAAAATAAACATCTCAAGTGTTTGTTATCAAGTGCTTTTTTATGCTGCGAACGAGATCAACATTCCATATGAAAGTATCAAGTCGTAGTCTGCATTCAAAGAAGTTTGTTTGTCTCGATTTAAAAACAAACACAACTCTTCAAATAATTCTCGGCTCAATCTGTAATTCCCTACAAAATCGGTGTCGGGAATTCTACTAATGTTGAGGCTATTGCGAAGGCGGCGGCGGTTCCTTCTACGCTCCAAACGTTCTTCACGCAGCATCGATTAAAAGTATTCTTGCAGCCATTTTAAGGATATTTTTTATTTATTGAAGTTACGAAATTCAGAAGGTTCTCTTTTGGCTTCGTCGATTTGAGGTTAAAATTCCGAACCATTAGCTGTCAAATTCGAAGTTTCGTGTCGAAGAGTAGGTTTAGAAGATTTAAATGTCAAACACTCCCCACGCTGTCCAGACGGGTTCGGAAGGCCTGATCGATGTTTTAAAATGTATTTCCCTTAGTCGCCTTGTATGACATCCACGGGAAGAGACGGAGTGATTCTATTGTAGTCTGCCGGAAGCCTCACGGCACAGAATATGTCCAGAAATATTTATTATTAATTAATTTCAGATAACAACATACGCGAACAGCGAGATCGGAAGCCAACCGTACTTGCCCGAGCCTGAAGAACTCTGCATCGCCCAATGTCCACCGTGTAAGTATCCGTTACATAAAATACCAAACAAGTTTACGGCCCGCTTGATCTAAAGAGTATGGCTGTTTAAGGTCTCATCATACATAATTCTCGTAATTAAAATGTAGTCAAAATTCAGTTGCGATCTAGTCTCGATCTCAGAAATGTCAAATTTGGTATTCTCGTAACACAATATGTAACTTCAACAGTTTGATTTAAGTAGGATTATATCGAAATATGATCAAAAATTAAGCAAATTAAGAATGTTACTTTGTCAACAATAAGAATTGCTTATAATGAATTAATGAAATCAAGTATATAATTTTAGTCAATTCACAATTCAATCTCGATTCGGTCAACTTTCAATCTGCGATCGTAGAAAAATTAGGAGAATAGGCTTGTATCCCATTTTTTTTTTTTTTCGATTTGTTATTTATAGACGTCACAATAATATAAATATAGGTGAAATAATTACTTCGATTGCATAAAAACTTCTCGAGATATGATAACTTGAAGATCACAATTTTGGACTATCCCGAAAACGCTCCATACAAAAGGTCACCACGTTATGACGTCACACCGTGCTATTTTATATGCATTAAATCAGAAATTTGTACGACAGCTATGTTAAATATTGCGTTTATGTAGCCAGTGCCGTAACAAAAGTTATAGTATTTTGTATTGTTTCTGCAATGGTAATATTTATTTTTTATAATTTCATACCTTTAAAATGGACTTTCCCACCAAACTTTGACCGCACATAAAACACGTCGGAGATAAGTTATTAAAATTTTAAGATCGCAGATCGTTCTAGTTTTATGTATTTTACGTTACTGATAGAGAGTTTTTTATAATTTTGTAACATGGGCAACAAGCCTATTGGCCTTGAGGAACTTGGACGGGACGGGCTGGGTATAAAAAATTATGTACCTATACACACACACAACTTCTTCACTTAACTAGCCATCTCTTTAGGCTTTTAATCCCTTATTTGCCATATTGTTGTCTCTCACATTGCTAAGAGGGGAAGTCAAATTCCAAAAGCTTCTTACTGCTACTAATTTCTTCTGATTAAATTCGTTGTGAGTTCCAAGGCAGTCGTAGTTTTACCCCCGGGACTGCAATGGACTTCATTGTTCATTGCCTTTTTTGGCGGTCGCCGCTGTTAATCCTGGCTACACAGGAGACGTAACATAGGTTGTAAGTGGTTCATCAAACATCTTTGAACCAAAGCCAACTTCACCTGCACGCGGTCCCTTCAGCCACTTTGGTAACTATATGGTTCATAACCAGCTACGAAACCGTATTTTTTTTCACTGTTTCGTAACTAGTTACTAAGAAACACCCCTTCAGCCACTTTGGTAACTATATGGTTCATAACCAGCTACGAAAAAGTAATTTGTTTCACTGTTTTGTAACTAGTTATTAATAAACACTTATATTTTCTATTTTCGTAATTTTTCATAACCAGTTATGAAAATATACTTTTTCTTCTCTGTATGTAACCATTGACTAAAACCTTTTTCCTAAATGCTGGCTGTTATCGGCCTTATATCTAATGACATTGCAAACAAATGCACATCAAGTGTGTGTTGTTTGCATTGATATTATAATAAAATAAATAATATTTGTGTCCTAACGATACGATGGAATTCTTCCCTACGAAACGAGCAGGCACAAAATTAATATTTGAAGGCCGTGAATACCATAAACGAAAAACATCCGGCTATCAGTACATCATGAAAAAATCGCTAAGAACTGAATAAAAGTTCAATTCCTATTTTATTCATTTTTGGTTACATGACATTATGTTCATCAAAATGTGGTGTTGTCATGAAGAAGAAATACGTAATACAAATTACGTAGAAGGATGGCATTCTCGTTTAAACCAGTATGTGGGTGTTAAAAATCCGTCTATCGCGAAAGTGCTTGACATTTTAGAAAAAGAAATGAAGATCAAAAACAGTACCGGGAAGTCTAAAACCCGAAAACAGAGCATGTATGTTGAAATTGATGAAGAGATCAATTCGGCTATTGAAGAGTTGAAAAGGAAGACAATCACTGTGGGTCTGGTGGGTCATTGCGTAGAAATTGTTGCCCCTTTTGTAAGTTTTATATATACTTAGTTAAATATATATATACTTGCCATAGAAAACAATAAAAAATATTCTAAATTTGTTTTTTATTAAGTGTTTATTAGTAACTGGTTACAAAACAGTGAAACAAATTACTTTTTCGTAGCTGGTTATGAACCATATAGTTACCAAAGTGGCTGAAGGGGTGTTTCTTAGTAACTAGTTACAAAACAGTGAAAAAAATAACTGTTTCGTAGCTGGTTATGAACCATATAGTTATCAAAGTGGCTGAAGGGCACGCGGTGCACCCTGCTGACTGACAAACGAAGCTCTGGCGAAAAGAGAGGTAGGGAGCGTAATTGTAAGCTACCCGACTGGGGAATGTACCTCCACCTCACAGAATACCGCAGCCAAATAACAATTCCCTTGAGGGTTCTTGTGCTCCTGCTAGTGAGTGAGGTCACCAGATAGGAAGGAGATGCTGCGTTGGCAGCGGGGATTGCGGCGCGCTAGCGATATTTCATGTTTTGAGAGTTAATATGGGTACGATAAGCGCTTCTCATCAGGCGGGTCGTATGCTTGTCTGCAACATATCGCTCGCGCGCCAGCACCCTGTCAACGCAGCATCTTCTTTTGTGGTGATCTCATTCACTCGCAAAAACAACCCTCACGGGTGTTGTTATTTGGCTGCGGTATTCTGTGACGTGGAAGTACTTCCGCAGTCTGGCAGCTTACAATTACGCTCTCTACCTATCTTTTCGCCAGAATCTCGTTTGTCAGTCAGCGGGGTGCACCACGTGCAGGGGAGGTTCAAAGATTTTGATGAAACATTTACACCCTAAAATTTCAATTTGTTTCCGTTTCAGACCCGCAATGGTTCCGGGGCGTTGTTGTAAGCCTGAAGCGAGGCGAGCAAGTCGCGGACGTGTGTTATATAGACTATGGGAATATGGAGACGGTACCTATCAATTTACTGAGAAAAATGATGCCGGAGTTCGTATTGGGATACCCAGCGCTCGTGTCACACTGCGAGATCAAAGGTAAGTCTAGATAGATGGAATATGCTTTGACTTCTCAAAGAAAACAAATAAATAAATAAATAAAAATATTGGTTGTCTGTTTACAGACAATAATATAATAGAATATAAGACGAGTTTAAAAAAGTTCATAATAGATAATAGTAGTTTATGAAACTGTTGCATAATAAGGGTTATTAAAATACGAGTGTGAGTTTAAAACATGAGCCAAAGGCGAATGTTATAATAGACCACACGAGTATTTTAATACCTAATTATGTGCAGTTTCATACACTACTTTATCTAATCTCATGAAATATATGATAATAATATTTTAAATACAACTATGAAGTTAATTTAACAGCTATAATTCTTACTTATAAATCCATTTGCAGATCGAGCATGCGTAGTGCGCATGCGCGACGCGCCGCGCGGCGCCGCGTTCACAGATTATGTAGAAAAATTTTGCATAGTTGCAATGTATTTGCATTGCAACCTGTTTAAAATACCTGTATCCAGGGCTGAAGCTGTATCGAAATGGTAAAAAAGTTATTTTACGATACAGTTGTCCATACAAGAGCTGTATCGAAAAATAACTTTTTAAATTTATTTTGATAGCTTGTGTGTAAAGACTGTCATTATGATACTGTGTTTAGTTTTTTAATGTGTAAATTTCAGTATGAGATTAGATAAAACATATTACACTATCAATGATTTTTTATTGGACAATTTATAAATACATATATGAATGAATTAATATATGAATGTAATCTAATTATGTAATAAGTATATTTAATGAATTATTGAGTTGCGAGTATTTCAATGTAGATTATTATTACTATTATTTTAAATATAAGTATATGTGCTAACATTAAAAATATTGTACGCCAAAACGGCAAGTTGTAGCAGCACAGTTATTAATTTTAAGATCATATGTACATTACCTACACCTTTCTACCAACATAGAAACAGCTGACCTTTTTATTTATTCAAAGTTGCATGTAAGCTATCATCTGACAAATTTTCAAGTGAGAGGAAATCACTGAACGAAATTTTTTTTTCTGCATGTTCGTGTGACCAGCTGACGTATAATCCACCACGGTACGGCCAGCTGACTTTTTTTTATCTTCGTATAATTGCGTTAACTATTATTTAACAAGTTTTCAGTCGGGAGGAAATGACAGAAAACATTTTTTTACGTGATTAACAGGCTGCCGCTGCCCCCCCCCCCCCCCCCCCACGGAGCGGCCGCTGACATTTACCATACGGCATAATACAACTCTCTGAAGTATTTCCCGAGTTATCGCTGGAGAGGATTTTCATGACCAATAGGCTAGACGACAATTTTTTCTTTCGATTTGTTATGTATGGTCGTCACAATAATATAACTATAGGTGAAAGAATTACGTCGATAGCATAAAAACTTCTCGAGATATGATAACTTGAAAATCACAATTTTGGACTTTCCCGAAAACGCTCCATACAAAAGGCTACTGAATTATGACGTCACACTTATGTATTTTGTATATGTTAAAACAGAAATGTGTACGACAGCTATGTGAAATATTGCGTTTATGTAGCTAGTGCCATAACAAAAGTTATAGTATTTTTGATTGTTTTAACAAAGTTAATTTTTATTTTTAAATTTCTTTCGTTTAAATTGGACTTTCCCACTACACTTTGATCGATCATAGAACAAGTCGGACATAAGTTATTAAAATTTTAAGATCGCAGATCGTTCTAGTTTTGTATATTTTATGACACTGATAAGTATTTTTTATATTTTTTTATTTAATCTCATACTGAAATTTACACATTAAAAAACTAAACACTGTATCTTAATGACAGTCTACGCACAAGCTATCAAAATAAATTTAAAAAGTTATTTTTCGATACAGCTCTTCTATGGATCTTAAAATAAATAAATCTTCTGTATCGTAAAATAACTTTTTTACCATTTTGATACAACTTCAGCCCTGGATACAGGTATTTTAAACAGGTTGCATTGCAAATATATTGTAACTTTGCAAAATTTTTCTACATAATCTGTGAACGCGGCGCCGCGCGGCTCGTCGCGCATGCGCGCTACGCATACTCGATCTGCAAATGGACTTATAAGTAAGAATTATAGCTATTAAATTAACTTCATGGTTGTATTTAAAATATTATTATCATATATTTCATGAGATTAGATAAAGTAGTGTATGAAACAGCACATAATTAGGTATTAAAATACTCGTGTGGTCTATTATAACATTCGCCTTCGGCTCATGTTATAAACTCACACTCGTATTTTAATAACCCTTATTATGCAACAGTTTCATTAACTACTATTATCATTGTCGTCTAGCCTATTTGGTCATGAAAATCTGTTGCTGGCTCACGGACCAGTCTGTCGGCTCAGCTAGTATTAAATAATTAATTGACTATAAATTAATTTGTCCACAGACTTCCCACCCAAACCGACAGACGAGATGATAGCGCGAGCGTTACAACACATGCAAATCAACGAAGAAGGTAAAGGTATACTCCGAGTGACAAGCTGCGTTAAAATAGAAGATGGATGCTATATAGTCGAAGTGCCTGAACTGCTAGCGGCTATGAAGGGATAGAAACATATAATTAGGTATTACAAAAAATATATAATTATATATTTCTTGTTATGGAAATATTATATAAAATAGTTTTGTTATAAAGCCTATATGTAATATTTTCATTTATGACATTATTTTTTTTTTTGTATTATTGAGTCATGTAAAAGCAAGACATTCATTTTTACCGAAAAAAAAAAAATATTTTGGTACGCCGACGGGCGTCTTTAGCATGTGATTTATGGGACGTCGATGGGCGCCCTCTGCACTGAATGGGTTAACATGTATCAAGAGTCAATTTTACTGTACATTGTAAAATTTTAAGACGCATTTAAAGTCGCTACGTTGAAAAAGTTTGATGTTGCCTTTGCTTTTATTATGATTCATTTAAATGTAAGTTAACATTTGGTAACGTATTAAATATAAGTTTAATGGCTCTTTGTGCCGTGTTTGTACATATTATTTAGCCTAGACATTGAATACAAAAACCTAGACGCCTATGGGCGTCTTTGGCGTGTGATTAAGGATTTCTGGGACCGCGCCATTTGTCTAAACTCTTTAGAATTAAGACATAATTTAGGTTAAAAATTTAAGACATTAATTAACTTTATATATTGACTACTATATAATACATCCTATAAGGATTTTTTTTACATGACGTACGTATGTGGGCATCTAAAAGATTTGAGCGTCCAAACCTACCAAAATATACGTATACATTGAACAAAAATAAATCTTATCACAAGATGTTAAAGTGCACTTTCAAGTGTTGTCAAAATACATATTAGGGGCCATCGATAAATTACGTCCTTTGAGTATTAAGCCACTGGAGATGCCATACGCGGGCGACCCCCTCCGGCAAAGTACATTGGTCAACTGGTCAAACACGTTATATAAAACTACGTGTCGCGTGACGTTTCTCTCGAAAAATGGTGAATTGTGTAGTATTATCGTGCAAAAGGCGATCTTATAGCTCAAATTCGCAACAAGATCGCGTTTCCTATCACAGGTAAGTATTTTTACTGACTATTAAATGTGTATTAAAGTACAATCTCCATTTAAAGAAAAAACCGTTGCGATACAGAGAAATGTAAACATGAATACAGTGGTACAGGGGCGAATCAGCTTTAGGGATGGACAAAGTCAAAAAAACGATTCAATATTTGAATGAATCATTCACTCATTCAATTACTGCAGTTCGTATAATAATCAGTTTTTTTATTACATATTGAATTAAATAGTTACATTTAAATCTTGTAAGATGAATTAGAAAAATTACCTTTCTCTGGACATACGATGTTGAAATTTTGTCTGAAAATGAAAAGAATTGTTGGCTAAAAAAAAGTAGGTAAAAGCAATACATTTAGTGTGGGACTATGAGTGTATACGTTATACAGATACTATTATTTATAGACTTTATTTAATATATGTAATTGTATGTCCTTTTAGATTTCCAAAAGATCCCTATATAAAAGAGAAATGGAGAAAATTTTGTAATAAAATGTTTAAAATATTACTAGCATATCTGTTAAAAAATCAATTGACAATATTTCATGTTCTCAAATAGGGTTTTGTCCGATAAAATCAAATAAAGGATAAGAAATTATTTAAGCAACTGCAAGAAGGGTTACAATTGCGTAGCTGGGTTTTTAGATGGGCGTACGCTCTTTTCTTGAAGGTTGTTTCCACTGACCTCTATACTACAAGTACGTACGTAGTCCAGCGTACTTGTATTATAGTTATATGATATATTTTCACTTTTAAAATTTTATAATAAATAGTATAAGACAATTCAGTTCATTCATCAAACTGATTTGACTCATTCTTCAGATGTGCTCCATCACTATCTTGTTCGTATGTATGCTGCATAGATTTACGTGAAAACTGTGTCTGTGCGCATGTAATTTTTGATGTGTTGATTTTTTTTGTAGTGTGCGTTTATCGCAACAGCAAAATTTGTGTCTGTTGAGTTAATATCATCTTTTGGTGGTGTGCTGTACGTGTTTACCTCGCCCCCCGCTAAAAGTGGTGAAAAAATTTGTTCGAATAGTTTCGTTATGGCATCTCCAGTGGCTTAATACTCAAAGATTACGTCACACGTTAAGGGTGAGGGAGCGGGTCGATGAAGTGTGATATTGTGTGACAACTGGGTGGGAGGGGTCCTAAATTTCGTGACGTGACATTTCAAAATCTACACATAGCGCGCGAGTTGAATGCAGAACTCAGGAATGCGATAGTGCTGTGACATAATTAGAATTAATGATAACAATAAATTTCAAAATCGTTTTAAGTTTAACATTTTAAGTTTAGAAAAAAAAAACGAAAATATATATCACACATTTTTTATTAATATTTTTTTTATTAATTCACACATAGAAATCAAATAAAAAAATTACAAGTTATTCAGCATCAGATTCTGAAATTACAGACGGTTGATTTCAATAATTTTCTTCTAAAATTATGACGTGATCGTCGAAGCCACGCCAGTCTTCCTCTGTGGCCTGAGTGAGCGCCAGCTCCGTAACTTCTTTTAACCTTTTTAGGGAGAAATCAGAATTTACATTGTGATGCCTCACTGTTCTTTTTAACCGACTTCAAAAAAAGAGGAGGTTCTCAATTCGACTGAATATTTTTTTTTGTATGTATGTTATTCGATATCTTTGCGAATTGTGAACCGATTTTCATAATTCTTTTTTTATTTGAAAGGGTATGATTGCAAGGTGGTCTCATATTCACCAAGTCAGGATCTGATGATGGGATGCCAGGGAAATCAAGGGAAACCCTTAAATTTGCCATATGGTAACCGGCAGAATAAAATTGTGCCACTCCATTGAATGCGCTGGATGTCGTACAAGGCGACTAAGGAATCTTGTGTCACGCGATAACTTTTCTCTCGGAAGACGGGCAGCAGCGTCTGCCGGGGTATTCCACCAATAAGCTGCGCTCGCCAACTGAAGTCGGTTTCAATTTTTTTTTTAAATCATTACTTTTGCCCAAGCCAACTCAATAGGGTTGAGGTGGCACATGTATGGTGGTAGTCTTACTAAGATATGGTCTTGACTTCAGCCCCCTTACCACCATCTCTTATTGCGATTCAATAACTGAATAGATTGCTTATTCATACCAATGAATAAACGACTCTATTGCATTTGAAATAGAGTCGCTTATTCATTGGTATGAATAAGCAATCTATTCAATTATTGAATCGCAATAAGAGATGGTGGTAAGGGGGCTGATGAATTCATCGATTTTGAAAGATTTTTCTGTAGGCCTATGTAACTGAACCAAGTGAAAGAGCTGATCCTTTCTCATAGTAAGTGAAGCTTCCACATTGTTCTTGGTTAACCATTCCAACATTACTGATTTGGTGCTGGACTTTGTTGGGACTTTATTTTCTTGTACACTATGGTATGGTGTATTGTCCATCACAATAACGCTGTTTTGTGGTAGATTACGGATTAACATGTCAGTGGCCCACTTCTCAAATTTAACACTGTTCATCTGTCCGTGATAATCACCTGACATAGTACTTGCTTTAAAAAGTAACTTTGCACCATTTAAAAACCCCCATCTTGATCCTGCGTGGACAAGAATGAGCCTGTTCGTGGAGCTTGTGTCCGTCAATACAGCGTCGATTATTTCGTTTCATTTTTTAAAAGTGAGGTTGTTATCTACCCATGTTTCATCCAGATAAAAAATATTTCGATCGTCTTGCCTATATTGACGAATTTTCCGCAAATAAATTGATCGTGCATAAGCGACAGCTGGCCTCCACCAAAATTCTACGTTTATTATGAGATTTGAGCCATCTATATCCCATGGCTTTTAACAATTTTCTTAAACTCGTCACTCCCCATGGACACTCGATTTTTTCTCGAATAGCTGGGAGGAGTTTAATGCAGGTCGGAACAATTTTTTTAGTTAAAATAAATTCTTCAATAATTCTGTGTAAACACCTAGATCAAAATCATCCACGTTTAAATTTGTTTTCTTGTTACATGGTCTTTTCCTTTTAGAAGGCGAACAAAGAGGCCCTTTTGTATTGCAGCCAATGTTATCTTCGAAAGTCCAGTGTAACGGCTTGCTCGATCGTAAGCATTATTTAAAGTGAATGCCAAATTGTTGTTCTGCCTTTTTTCAATACACATGTCTAGAACATTTTTCGCCAGTTCCCGTGCTTGGCGATGAATAAAAACTCGTTTTTTTTTATAACAGAGCTTGATGAACTCGGGTACGTCATTATTAATAAAGTTGATTTTAAAAAAAATTAAACAGACTTCAGTTGGCGAGCGCAGCTTATTGGTGGTATACCCCGGCAGACGCTGCTGCCCGTCTTCCGGGAGAAAAGTTATTGCATCACACAAGATTCCTTAGTCGCCTTGTACGACATCCAGCGCAGAGCAATGGAGTGGCGCAATTCTATTCTGCCGGCAACCACATCCGATCATCAGACCCTGACTTGGTGAATATGGCACCACATCGCAATTACCCTTTCAAATAAAAAATAATAAATTTGACCATACGTGCTTATAAAATTTAAGGGTTTCTCTTGATTTCCCTGGCATCCCATCATCAGATGCTAACTTGCTGAATATGGGACCACCTTGCAATCATACCCTTTCAAATAAAAAAATAATTATGAAAATACGTTCACAATTCGCGAAGATATTGAATAACATACATACAAAAAAAAATTCAGTCGAATTGAGAACCTCCTCCTTTTTTGAAGTCGGTTAAAAACGATAATAACACGCGGCTGCAACTTGAATATTAATGCGATAACACAGTAAACGTATGATAGCTGTCAAGGACAGCACAGCACTTCACTGCAGGCGTGCGAGACGCGGCGTGCGGACGGCGGGGGGAGATGCTCCCGCCCTTCGTCTCAGGCCCCGACTGCATTCAACTCGCGCGCTATCTATATATATTCTGGTAGGTTTGGACGCTAAAATCTTTTAGACGTCCGCATCATTATCATGGTCCATGGACCACGTTCAAAGCTGTTTAGATCAAGTGTACTTTGGTTGTTGATACTATGATTTTGATGTTGTTCGTGTCATTGTGTCCACTTTGCCTTTTAGGTAGAAAGTTTGTTTCTAATTTGTATTTTGACAACAATTGAAAGTGCACCTTGTCGTCTTGTGATAAGGTTGATTTAAACTTTCGCATTGCATGATTTATGAAATATAAGAACGGGAAGTAACGCGATCATGTATAAGGGTATTTACATACCTTTATTATTGTCTGACGTTTCGATATGGTTGCACCGGCCGTGGTCACAGTCTGACTACATCATTACACGGGATCATACACGGGAATTAACGCGATCATGCATAAAGGTATGTAAATACCCTTATGCATTTACGCGTTACATTGCTGGGAGTCTCACAAATGTGACCAGCTGTGACAAGGACGGGGGAGGGGTCAAAAAATCATGAAATTCGTGTGACGTCAGTTATGGATGGCCCCAAAGTTCGTGCATGTCATCGACCTACATACGCTTCCGATAGACATGGCTATGTGCACTTAATTGATAAAATTATAATATTCTTAATGATTTTACTTAGATACTACAGGGGAGTCTGTCGGGTAGGTCGCAGGAATTGGATACGCGAGAATACTAGAGCATTCTAGCGAATTCGCGCGCCTTCCCGCGTCATGAGGCGAAATGGAAGCTTCAATTCCGCATTCCACGGCGGTATAAATTGAGCGAAATGCTTCACAGGTTGGTCGCAATGGCCTTTATGCAATAGCAGAAGTGGTGCCCAGTAAGGAATGCAATCTCGTTCTCGCGAGATATCGCGCGGGGCGGCGGCGGGGCCTGAGGTAGCGGTCGAGGGACGAGGTCTAAGCGAATCTAAGCGAGACTTCGTCGCCCGACCGCTACCTCAGGCCCCGCCGCCGCCCCGCGCGAGATCTCGGAGAACGAGATTGCATTCACTAGTGCCCAGCACTCACCTTATGTGTGTATACCTACATATAAAACATATATAACAAACAATTTCAATTTTTCCATGCTTTTTGACATTTGTGTTAGATGATGTCAAGAACCATTTCAATGTTCGTCTTTGGTCAGATAAAGTTTTTAATTGCGGACGTGTTAAGTGCGGACGTGTGGAGACGGACGGACGAGAGAGGGTCGTGCTCCTGTAGTGGAGACTAAAATGACCTGATGATGATGATGACGTGTGGAGATGTTGTGATCTCAATGTACGCCGCGTTCATTTACAGTTTTCTTGACAAGATCTTTTATGGAGACTCTTCTAGGGAGTATATAGTGCACGCACTATGTTTCTTAGTTTCATGTTTTTCGAGATTTCTTGAGGTGCAGGTTTTCCTATTTTATGCGTTCACACCGTTTTTTTGTATTAGAAGAGGTTTTGTTTGTAAAACTTTGTTGTACAAAAACATACTAGAGTACAGAATATTACAAACAATGGCGGATTTATCCCACAAGGGATCTTTTCCTTTTTTTTCGACGTTAATGCACTTTATAAATATTTAAAAAAAAAAATCATCTCGCCGCCTAGGTGGGATTCGAATCTACGACCTGTCGATTGCCAGTTGAGTATGTGTTCAGGGAGAATTTTCAATTTTTAAAATATTTCTAATATTTTGACCAGTTGGCCAGAATCAACTATTTAAATAATTATTATTTATGCACTTTTCCGTCATAAATGTTTATGCAATTCAATTTGATGGTGAATGAGACCCATCGTTTTTGCCTGGATTTTCCTCCAGTAATTTCTCATTGGTATATTTGTACCAATTTACATTTTTCTTACATAAATAAACTAAGTCGATTATGACATTTTTGACATTTTGCTAGATGGTAAAAGATGATTTCTTTTTGCCATCATTTCTAGATTTTTCTCTGGAATAGCAGTTATGCATTCCATTAATTTTCTCGTTAGTACTTATTGGTATAGTCTTGTGTATTTAGTCCGGTATAGGATTGCAACTTGACTCGCCAATACGCAATACGACTTTCACGCTCCACTGGGCTCGGGTAAGTGCTCGAGACAGACTTCTGTAAACAGTGGCGTAGCGAGGCATGGCCAAAGTGGGCCCTCGCCCACGGCCTCGCGCGAGATTCCTTTGTGGACGTCTTGGAACCAAACGCCGTGAACGAACGAGACCCGAATAAGGCTTAACTCACACTGGTGCAAAGTCGAAGCGCGGCGACTATAGTTGTAAAACCCCGTTATTAACCAAATTTATGGTTAGCTACCGATAAAATGCAGTTATCAACGGTTAATTATCCGACTGTGACACCTAAAAAGGGTAAAGTTTTTTTTCTAATTTATGTATTAACCTTTTTTTCATAAAGTCAACAGTTTTTGCATACGAGCGCCGCGAAGTTTTGATCATTACTTATATACATACACCCAACCTGTGACATTTAATTTTATCTGTCGCATAGGTAGGTAGAAACATACTTTTAATACTCACATTACCGTTGTTATTGTTATTCATTAGTTGCACAATGTAGTAGTCAGTTTTTTGCGCAATAGCAAGCTCGCTGTAATCGAGCGCTGTGGGACAGGAAATCGTCTCGACGCGTGACAAATCGTCGGCTACCACGTTTTGCTTACCTTCTACGTATCGAATGTCCGTCGTAAATTCGCTGATAAACAGTTGCCTAGTACGCCTGTGTGTTTCTTTGTTGCTATCAAAATTTTTATTAAAAGCAAAAGTCAAAGGTTTATGATCCGTAAAAATATTTTATGGTCGTCCTTCGAACATCTTTCGGAAATGCCTAACAGCCAAAAAAATTGCCAAAAGCTCTCTGTCGTAAGCGCTATATTTCCGTTGCGCTTCGCTTAGCTGCTTCGAAAAATACCCTAGAGGTTTCCATGTGTTCCCTTCTTTCTGCTGAAGAACTCCCCCTAAGCTGGTGTTTGAACTATCTGACATTAAAGATATTGCAGCCTGAATACTAGGATGTGACAATGTAGCTGCCTTTTTCTAGATAAGCTTACATTGTTCAAATGCCTCTATAGACGCTTGCGTCAATGCGATCTTAGTCTTATCGCGTTTCTTACAATTATGGAGATACTTATTTAAATGTGCTTGTTGTTTTACTGCTTTAGGGATGTGCGCACGATAAAAATTAACCATACCTAAAAATCGACGTAGATCCTGTACCGTTTCTGGCTTAGGGGTAATCGTCAATAGCTTGCACTTTATCGGTCAGTGGTCGTATGCCTTCCGTTGACACTTCCTATCTGTGCTCCTCGTCTGAGCTGCTAGCTATCAATACATCATCTATATAATAAAACACAAAAATCAAGTCCTTGGAAAACAACCGTGCTCATGAAGCGTTGGAAAGTGAATGCTGCTCCTGACATTCCAAACGTCATTCGAGTGAACTCAAATAATCCCCAAGACGTGATGATGGCAGTCTTTTCTATATCCTGTTCCGCGACAGGAATAAAGGGATAAGCTCTCTGAATATCTAATTTCGAAAATATTTTCTTTCCCGCTAAATTGTAAGTGAAATCCTGTAATCTAGGAATTGGGAATCTGTCGGGTTTAGTTACCGCGTTCAATTTTCTGAAATCACCACAAGGTCTAATTTCGCCATTTTTCTTCGCAAGACTTCGCATAGACTAGCCCATGGACTTTTCGATGGCCTACAAATTCCTAGTGCCTGCATTAGTCTAAATTCCTCCTTGGCCTTCTTGTACCTGTCCGGAGGTAAAGGCCTGGCCCGCGCGTAAATGGGAGGTCCTCTCGACTCAATGTGATGGTACACATTATGAGACGGAGGGTCCTTGAATGAAATTGGCTTATTTAAATCGGGGTACCTACTTATTAATGAATGATACGCGTGATTATCCTCGACCGTTTTAACTGAAGGTTCAGAATGTTTTACAATTGTACCATTTATACCTATGCTAGTCACATTGTCGATGAGCCTACGGGCTTTCAAATCTACTAGTTATCTTTTAAAAAAATCGGCCCCTAAAATAAGCTGTTTAATATCCGCGACTATAAATGTCCACCTGTAGGCTCGCCGAAGTCCTAAATTTAACTCTAGAGTCTTTGTTCCAAAAGTTTTAATTTCGGTTCCATTCGCCGCGTATAACTTGTAGTCCGAACAACTAATAAATTGTTTATTTCTCACCGGTAAAACTGATACGTTGGCACCTATATCTATAAGAAAACGCAATCCGGATCGGGAATCGCTAACACTTAGGCGGTGAGACGGCTGAATGCAAACTTCCGCCACTGTTTGCACCCCTACTGGTTTCCCGACGGCGATGACTTGCCCCACGAACATAGCTGTTCACATTTGTGCGCTCTTTCCCGAAACTTGTAATGGTAGGCGCAAAGCCAGTCCGGGCTATCTGGCGTGCGTCGGCTGCTCCCTCTCGAAGACGATCGACGTCGGTTGAAGCTGCGGCTCCTGCTATGGCTTCTTCCTCCGTGTCCGCAATTACCCGTAGGTACATTGGGTCTGCACTGTCTTCTGGCGCTCCAGATGCGCCAGTCGCACATTTAATTTTGCAATCTCCGCCAGCATCAAGGCGGCCGAAGTATCTTTGCTACTCGACGACGCCAACTCCGACACCTGCATCGGTCGAGTAGCTTCCATTACTGTGTCTGCAGTCGCTGCCTGGGTGTCCAAACTCTTGCTTTCCGACGCTGCCAATACTGCTCTCGTCGATAACGGAAGATGATTCTGCCACAAAATGCTGAGGGTCTGGTCTGGGATCTTCCCTCTAGCTAGATCCTTCATTCTCCGTAAAAGTTGAGACGGCTTCTGATCTCCGAGCTCCATCTCGCTAAGGAGCTTCTGCAGCTGTCTAGTCGCCGATTCTTCGTAAATCGATAATAACCGGTCTTTTATGGCGTTATATCGATTGCTCGGTGGCGGCTGTGTTAATAAATCTGTTATTTGCTCTATCGCTTCTTTACTCAGTTTCCCAATAACCAAATCGTATTTCGCTTGGCCACTCAAATGCTGCGGATTCAATACTGCTTCTGTTCGTATGAACCAGTGACGCGGCTGGTCCGGCCAAAAATCCGGTAATCGCGTCGACAAAGATACGGCGGCCAAGTCCGCCTGCCGGCCGGCTACGATGCGCGCGTCAACCGCGGCCCCGCCGCCAGCCGGCAGCTGTGCCCCGCTATCGCTCGGGTCGTTCATGTTTTGCATTTTAAATTACACTGCACTTAAAGTTCGATGTAGTGGTTTACAAAAATGGTTCTCACTACCTCGTATTGGTCTGAGCCCCCCCCCCCCTCCCCCTTTACACGGAAAACTAAAAAAAAAATGTCCTTACTGTTCTTTTTTCACAACACCAACACAAAATGTTCAAAGTCTGGGGTCTGGTCTGGGTCACCACTGTAAAAACTGTAATACGTTACACAATTGGGTTGTTTCCAATGTTTAAAAATTGTACAAATAAATTAACAATATCGTAAAATACACAAAACTATAAAGATCTGCAAACTTTCATTCTAATATCTTCAGTCAGACTTTTTTTAGCGTCGATCAAAGTTTGGCGGGAAAGTCCATTTTAAAAGTATGAAATTATTAAAAAATTATATTTCCATTGGAGAAGCAATAAAAAATGCTATAACTTTTATTATGATACTAATCACATAAACGTAATATTTAACATAGCTGTCGTACAAATTTCTGATTTGATGCATACAAAATACAGATCTGTGACGTCATAATTCAGTAGTCTTTTGTATGGAGCGTTTTGGGGCAGTCTAAAAATTGTGATTTTCAAATTACCATATCTCGAGAGATTTTTGTGCTATCGAAGTAATTCTTTCACCTATGGTTATATTATGGAGACGTCCCTACATATCAAACAGAAAAAAATGTTAGTCAAATACCCAATTCCACATAGTTTACCAAGTACATAAAACTAATATATCGAAACAATAATCCTAACCAATAACTTGACCAATACGAGTGTGTACTTGGCACGGAAACCCGGGGACGACTGGCGCGTTATGCTCGTGCGCCGGATCGCTACGGTAAAAACGCTGATCGGTCATAATGTGTCCCTACACATTTACTACATATTTACATAGCACAAATTTGTACTAAATAATAGAACAATAGAAATGAATATGCTGTAGGCGGAAAAATATGACGCGTCGCGTCGCTTCGACTCTGCGCCAGTGTGAGTTAGCCTAAGTATAACGTTACTGGGGGTTTATCATAATATATAAGTGAAGTGTGCTTGGAAATGTATCCCTCTTGAAAGCTTCGCTGTTGCTACTTCGCCTACGTCTATATTAGTCCACGCTACGCCACTGTCTGTACATTTCCCTTAGGGTTTCCTTTAAAGAAAGTAAGCCAATTCGAAAGTTTATTGAACGATAGTGATTTGTTGATTTTGCCGTCATACGGGGATTTCTGGAAGCTTCCGTATCAGCATTTATATTTGTTTAACCAAATAATATAGTTTAAATATTGTATTTTTTCGCCGAACGGTACTGTAAACTGTGTGTTTTTCAATCTGTTGAACGCGCATAATCCCCAGGACGACTGCAAAGTCACATTCGATAGATCGCCGGGGAAGTCCCCTCCGTATCAGAAGGTCAAATAAGCAAAATGACCATGATGCATTAACGTCATGAAAGTAAAACGACCTATTAGTAAAACGTCTGAAATCTAAAATAGTCATACTAGGATAACGTCTGGAATGTAAAACGTCATGTTAGACAAAATTACTTGGCTATGCGTTATTGTACATTCAATTGCATTTTATAAATTACTCCATTGTTTTCCTTATTATACAAGTGATTGGCTTCATTTAATACTGGCCACTTGTAGAAGTAATATACATATTATGATATGACGTTTTTCATTTGAGACGTTCTCCTAATATGACTATTTTTGAGTTCAGACGTTTTACTAGTAGGTGGTTTTACTTTTCTGACGTTAATGCATCATGGTAATTTTGCTTATTTGACCTTTTGATACGTTGGGAATCGCAAGTGGGTTTTCATGTGGGCATTTCTGACTATAATGCAGTTTTATTTCATGGTATAAAATAGTGGACTGTTGACTGTCGTTCCAGCATTTTCATCATTGATACTAATTTGATTGTTCCATTTCAAATTTTTATGCAGTTCATTTGATGTTGAACAATGGCGTTTGTTGTTTTCACCGTTGATTTCAAGATATTCTTTTAGGTAGCGTGATAAACGCTGCAGTCCCTAATATTTGCTTCGTGGTGTTTAAGAAAGCCAAATTGTGCCATTTCAAATTTTTATACAGGTTTATACGTTGAACGATGGTGGTAATTGTTTTCACCGTTGATTTCTAGATATTCTTTTAATAATAAAATAAAAATCATTTATTTCAGATCAACATGTTTACAATTATTAATAATAAACATAAGTCCATAGATAAATACCTTAAAACTAACATACATATAAAACAATATACTAAATTTAATTACACGTTCAGTCGGCGACGTGTATCGCATTGCGTTCGACAATCGACCTCGGAACTTGCGAAATACGACGCCCTCTGGCCAAAATTCCTCCCTTAAAAAGGTTGATAGCTGGTGGGTTGGAACTCTCACCACAAATGAATTAAAATTCACCTTATGGCGAGACCCCAACCGCTAAACCTTAAGGGTGAACTTTGTCTTCCCGCGCACGTATTCCACAAGATCTTCCACCTTCTCTTCTAAAAATCTTTTAGGTAGTGTGATAAACATTACAATCTCAAATATGTGTTTCATGGTGTTTAAAACCAGTTTAAGTTATGCCATTTAGAAGAAAAAGAAGGAAACATTTATTGCATCATAACACAACACTATTACATAAATTACAGGTTGCCGTATAAGTAAGGTAAGACAGAAAGATAATAATATAATAATTATTACAATACAATAAAATTATTGTATCGATTTTGTATTTGCCATAAATGTAGAGAGTGGTATAATTATCCCACTTCTGATTTTAATGCAGTTTTGTTTGGTAGGGAATAGTTTCTAGATATTCTGATATAAGAGCAGATTGTATTATCTCTTGTTGTTGTAACATCCTTATTGTACAAAAGAAATACAAACATATTATAAAGAGTAGGAGAGGTACATGGTACAATGGCGGACTTATCTCACATGGGATTTCTTACAGCCAACCATTTAACATTGAAAATAAAAACATGTAAAATCTGTTTCAAACTTGGACATTTTTTAATTTCCAGTTATGACGTTTATTCCGTTTTATTTGGTAATAAATGACTGGTTTTCCCTACCATTTTTCGATTTTTCTTTGCAATTTCAATTGTCCTTCTGTACTTTCGTTTTGTCCGATAAAATCTGACCTTGGTGGATTTGACTGGAAATTTGATTTACATTACTTTGCCCACCTGTTAGTTCATGTAAACTACCACAAGGACATTTTCAAGGACTAAGCCAAAATTAGAAAGGCTTTGACTTTGTGTCTGGTGGTATTTGGTGGCCACTGGGACATTTTCAAAGACTAGGGCAAAATTGCCAAAGCTCTGGTTTTATGCCGACTTGTAGCAACTAAGATATTTTCAAGGACTAGCCTAAAATTAGCTAGACTCTAGCTTAGTGTCTGGTGCCATTTGGTATCCACTAGGACATTTTCAAGGACTAGGGCAACATTGGAAAGGCTCTGGACTTTGTGTCTGGTGCCGTTTGGTAGTCTGTAGCATATTTCCAAGGACTGAGCCGAAATTGGCAAAGCTTGATGTTTCATGTCGGTTGGTTGCGACAACGTCATTTTCAAGGACTAAGCCGAAATTGGCAAGCTTTTGGCTTCGAGTATGGTGCCATTTGATAGACACTAGGATATTTTCAAGATCTAGGCCGAATTTGGCAAGTTTCTAGTTTTGTCTGGAACCGTTTGGTATCCACTTGGACATTTTCAAGGGCTAGGCCGAAATTTTCAAGTTTCTAGTTTTGTGGCCGGTGCGCCTTTTGAATCCACTTGGACATTTTCAAGGGCTATGCCGAAATCGGCAAGTTTCTAGTTTTGTGTCCGGTGCCCCTTTTGTATCCACTTGGACATTTTCAAGGGCTAGGCCGAAATTGGCAAGTTTCTAGTTTTGTGTCCGGTGCCCCTTTTGTATCCACTTGGACATTTTCAAGGGCTAGGCCGAAATTGGCAAGTTTCTAGTTTTGTGTCCGGTGCCCCTTTTGTATCCACTTGGACATTTTCAAGGCCTAGGCCGAAATTGGCAAGTTTCTAGTTTTGTGTCCGGTGCCCCTTTTGTATCCACTTGGACATTTTCAAGGACTATGCCGAAATCGGCAAGTTTCTAGTTTTGTGTCCGGTGTCCCTTTTGTATCCACTTGGACATTTTCAAGGCTATGCCGAAATTGGCAAGTTTCTAGTTTTGTGTCCGGTGCCCCTTTTGTATCCACTTGGACATTTTCAAGGGCTAGGCCGAAATTGGCAAGTTTCTAGTTTTGTGTCTGGCGCCCCTTTTGTATCCATTTGGACATTTTCAAGGTTTAGGCCGAAATTGGCAAGATTCTAGTTTTGTGTCTGGTACCGTTTGGTATTCACTTGGACATTTTCAAGGGCTAGGTCGAAATTGGCAAGTTTATAGTTGTGTCTGGTGCCATTTGGTATCCACTACTATATTTTCCAGGACTTGTTCGAAATTGATTCTGATTTTGTGTTTGGTAGCGATTGGTAGCCACTAGGTCAGTTTCAGAGCCTGGGTCAAAACTGGCAAGATTCTGGTTTTGTATCTGGTGCCGTTTGGCAGTCACTGGGATATTTTGAAAGATTGCCTGACCAGAATTGGGGACGCTCTGGCTTTCAGTCTAGTGTCGTTAATTAGAGTAAGACAGAATATCTACTTGTTCATAAGTCTAGACTACACAGATGTAGCTAGGCTCATAGTTTTGAATTTTCCTTAATAAATGAATCTTTGAAAGCTTGATAAAACTTGCATTACGTGATTTTTTTTAGTGTTTCGACTCATTTCTATGGTTAATGTGGAAGTATTCATCAGAATAGTAAGTATAGAACTTACAGCCTGCAAGAAATTATAAACAGTTTTTCGCATTTAATGTTATGTGCGTTTGTAAATACATATGATAAATGTTATCTTCGATTCTCTTTTGATTATTGTCATTGACATATTTTTATTATATAAGTGTCTAATTGTATGCGTTTTCAAAAATTGGATTAGTAATCCAAATACCTCTTGTTATCATATTTGACACTTGTCTATCTTTAAGAGAAGTAACTTATCAGAAGTGGAATTATTAATAGAATCATCCCACTTCTGATTATGGAGGGGCGATTTCGAATAATATTTTTGTTTTTTTTTCTATTGTATGTAATTGCATACGATTTAATACATACATAACATAACATAATGGACGTTTGTCTATCATAATATGTAAAACTGTTACCATAATAAACTTATCCTCTTCTCACTTCTGAAATGGATCCTGTTATGCAGAATAGATTCAACCGACATGCTATGCAAATTGAGAGATATACATAGCGAGAAACTTCAAAACGAGTTTTATATATCCGTAACAGATGTTTGATGACATATGCTTCACAAAATTATGCTACGTGATGTTTGTATTCCTATTAAAGTTTAAATAGCTTTAACTTTAAAGTAACAAAATGTCGGTTGGATTTATTATGCATAACAGGATCCAAGCGTTGCATGGAGAGTTTTTCCTACCTTTTTATCACATTTTAGTGTGATTTACTAACGCTGTTTAGTAAATAAGGCAGTAATTGTTTTCATATTTCACGTTATTTGATTATCTAATATTAATAGGTGTATTAAAAGTTATTGCCACTTCTGAAAATGTCGCATTGAAAGTATTCTATGACACATTGTAATTTTTTCATCACAAATTGTTGTTAGTTTATAGTATTACATTTAACATAAAATAAGGAATGACTTAGGTATGAATAAATATAGAATTTCGTTAGTGCGTGTAATGCTCAATTTACACGCCGCGGAATGGAATGGAAGCGACTTCTAGCAACGAAATTGTTCATAGTATAATGAACTTTATATAAACTTAAATAACTCTTTTTACTCCTTTATATATACTAACCTGTGTACATCTGGTCTGGGTACTAACTTAATGTTTGTGTTGTGTTATTTTAGATCACTCATTGGACCCCCGCTATTTGGCACCGATCAATAGTCACATTGATTTCATTGTGTCTTTCTCAACCTCGACATTGGCAAAATCATCGTCAAACAAAAACGATGGAGCCATTTATTTAAAAAGAAGAAGAAATACGAGCCAAAAAAAGGTCGCGCGTTTCCCGGGGAATCCTCGCGCATTCTCGAGAATTCCCCTAGCTACTGATCGTATTTAAGTTTATATGTTATACAATTGACTTAAAGTTCATTATGCTATGTACAATTTCGTTGCAAAAAGTCGCTTCCATCCGGAGTAAATTGAGCCTGTATGTTACAGTCAATACCCGAGATCTAGGCGCTCGTAGGTTTGACCAGTCAAACATCAGATAACTTACCTCCCTTTGCAAGTCGAGCCTTATTCTCTATGCTCACTCGGCTTTTGTTAATTACAAACATAACCTAACCAACGTCATTGGTCAAAATTACTTTTGACCGAGGAAGTTGGGCTTAGGTTAGGTTAAGTTTGTGATCAACAAAAGCCGAGCGAGCGAAGAGAGAGAGAAAATATTAATATTAAATTGGGTATACGTAGTGAGTGCCTAGTGCAAGTTTTTTGTTCGCGCTCGATCATGTCAACGTAAACAAACTGACCAAATAGAGAAGAACTATCATGTTGTGAATTTATAAGACGCGTGTTACATATCAAAATTATATGGATTACTTGCTCACATATTTAAGTGAGCAACCCGGCTAATTTGGATATGTAACACGTGTCTGGTAAATTCACAATATGAAACTTTTTCTCAATTTGGTCGACTTGTAAACGTTAATAACTTGGAATGTGACCTAAAACTTGCATTAAGCACTGTATCCATATCATTTGACTTTTCTTTGTTAGATTTAGTATGTTATGCTTTGTTACATTTAATATGTTACTTTTGTATCCTTAATTTTTTACAATAAATGTCTATTTTCTATGTATTTGGCTTTTTTTTTTACTACGTAGACAAGCATACGGCCTGCCTGATGTAAAGCGGGTACCGTAGCCATATTAACCCTCGCGACACAAAATATCGCTCGCGCGCCGCCACCCCCGCTGCCAACGCAGCATCTCCTTTCTGCTGACCTCACTCACTCGCAGGAACACAACAACCCTCAAGGGAATTGTTATTTGGCTGGGCTGCGGTATTCTGTGTGTGGAGGTACATTCCCCAGTCGGGTAGCTTACAATTACGCTCCCTACCTCTCTTTTCGCCAGAGCTTCGTTTGTCAGTTAGCAGGCACCGCGTGCAGGTGAAGTTGGCTTCGGTTCAAAGATGTTGATGAACCACTTATACCCCAAAATAACTTTTATTTGCTGAATCTAGCACACTGTTAGCACAAAATACAGTACAGAAGTAAACCTCATGCCTGAGTGCTTAGTGCGAGGTTCTTGGTCACATTCGAACGTGTTTACTTCTCTTACAAGCCGACCAAATTGAGAAAAAGTTTTATTTTGTGAATTTACCAGACGCGTGTCATTACGTTGAATAAATAAACTGTAAAAAAAAACTTTTAAAAACAAGCTTTTTTTTAGTGACCTAAAATATGAGAAAATAAACTTTTAACTAAATTAAACTAATCAATTTAAGTACTATGTACCTATTACACAATAAAAAATTTATAAAAGCTTGTGGCGATATTTATCTGCCTATTTTCTAAGAGACATTTTATTTCTTATTATGTCAAGTCACTTAATATTGTGTCATAACCAGTTAGATACAGGCACATCTCGCGACAAGCTTTTATAAAATTTTAATTGTGTAATAGGTACATAGTACTAAATTGATTAGTTTGATTTAATTAAAAGTTTATTTTCATCTTTCTAGGTCACTTAAATAAAAACTTGTTTTAAAAAGTTTTTTTTACAGTTTATTTATTTTTTAGTTATTATTGGGCATGTTCTACTTATCAAGTCCTTTTATTTGATACCCATAATGTGGTAGTGCAGAAAAAATAACGAGTCCGCCATCTTGAATTATCCGCCATATTGGATTTAATGTAACGTAATATTATTTTATCTAATCTCATACTGAAATTTACACATTAAAAAACTAAACACAGTATGACAGTCTTTACGCACAAGCTATCAAAATAAATTTAAAAAGTTATTTTTCGATACAGCTTTTGGAGAACTGTATCGTAAAATAACTTTTTTACCATTTCGATACAGCTTCAGCGCTGGATACAGGTATTTTAAACAGGTTGCAATGCAAATACATTGCAACTATGCAAAATTTTTCTACATAATCTGTGAACGCGGTGCCGCGCGGCGCGTCGCGCATGCGCACTACGCATGCTTGATCTGCAAATGGATTTATATGTAAGAATTATAGGTGTGCCTTATTTCGGCACTGCCCAGGTCTCAGATCTTGATTTTAACTAGACAAAAAATTAGTCGTTAATTTGTCGAAATTTGTCACCCAAAGCAAAAAATTTGTCGGTCTCCCGTTAAAGAGTTATAAGGTTTTTTTTGTGGCAGTGCCGAAATAAGCTTATTTCGGCACTGCCCACTCGGGATCTATTAAACTACAAAACATAGCGAAGATATGATTTTCCCCAGAATTAGTCGTCAATTTGTCGAATTCAGACACCAAGTATCAGAATTAGTCGACGTCCCGTTAAAAAGTTATAAGTACTTCTTTGTGGCAGTGCCGAAATAAGCCTTATTTCGGCATTGCCCAAAAAAACTACACCACCTAGCGAAAATCTGATTTCACCCAGATGTTGCCTTGAATTTGCCACTCGAATCTGCCACAAAAAAAACCTTATAACTCTTTACCGGGAGACCGACAAATTTTTTGCTTTGGGCGACAAATTTCGACAAATTAACGACAAATTTTTTGTCTAGTTAAAATCAAGATCTGAGACCTGGGCAGTGCCGAAATAAGGCACACGAATTATAGCTGTTAAATTAACTTCATGGTTGTATTTAAAATATTATTATCATATATTTCATGAGATTAGATAAAGTAGTGTATGAAACTGCACATAATTAGGTTTAAATACTCGTGTGGTCTATTATAACATTCGCCTTCTGCTCATGTTATAAACTCACACTCGTATTTTAATAACCCTTATTATGCAACAGTTTCATAAACTACTATTTCGTGTTCTTATCAAGCCCTTTTATTTGATACCCATATTGTGGTAGTGCAGAAAAAAATACTAGTCTGCCATCTTGGATAATCCGCCATATAGGATTTAGAATGACATTACATAGCTAACCATGCATTGTCATCTAAACTAAGCGTGTATACAAAATTTCATCTGAATCGGTTGAAGATAACTGGTTCAAAATTAAGTTGCAAGATTCCACCCGGACCAACATACATACATTGCAAGTTAAATAAAAGCTTGTAAAAATAGTTTTGATCAATGGTTCAAAACTATTTTTGGCCGAGGAAACATATTTTTACGAACACGATTTCATGGACATGGATGTAATGGCAGATCGACGACAACTGAGATGGAATGTTTGAATAATTTAAAATGGAAAATAATAACATGAGCCATAAAATATACTTAAATGAGCTGCTGAAATACTAGTAGTACTTAGGTTTGGTATGTTTTATATCAACTTTAGTCGCTAAGG
This sequence comes from Hypsopygia costalis, assembly GCA_937001555.2. Lineage (NCBI taxonomy): Eukaryota > Metazoa > Arthropoda > Insecta > Lepidoptera > Pyralidae > Hypsopygia > Hypsopygia costalis. Next base: position 8,635,989 of record OW443355.2, read on the forward strand.
GGCCACTCAAGTATTACGTAAGCAGATTTTTTACAATTATATATCCCCCCCCCCCCCTTCCCCTTGTCAACAAAAGTAAGCAAACCTCTTCCCCCCCCCCTGCCATGCTTACGTAATCATTGGTAGTCAAATCCGTGAAATCGTCATTCGAATCGAAATGAAACAATAGATTGACGGAAGAAATAGACAATTTGTGGGTTGCCATTTGTGTAAAAAAGTAAATAATAATTGCTGACGTAATCACGATATTGACCCCCCCCCCCCCCCCCCCCCCCATCATGTCAACATCAGTCAGTATAGTACACAGTCTCACAATTTTAGATGCTCGGTTTATTACCCATTTAAAATTAACTAAATAAAAAAAGAAAATAGGTCGCTAATGATTTTACAGATATTTATTAGATTATAAGTTTTAAAATCACATTTCCGTACACCGAAATAGAGACACCGTCGCATTGGACGCACAGAACAACAACAACAAGACAATAGGAACGAAAACGCTGAAGAACATTCAGTCTGCTACGCAAATGGTCAGTTTTGAAAATATCTACTACCTTGAATATTTTACACATCTTCCAATGATGTTATACCTATTTCTTCAGATATGCCACCAAGCGTCAAAAACAAACACTCGAGAAGTAACCAAATTGTCTCACATCGCAATTAATTCGCACAAGCAAACCGCAAAATCTTAACTTGTATGAAATTGATTGAAATAGGTAAAAATGCTATCTGCATTATATTAAATAAAGCCCAAAGGATCACATCATACAAAAGTACACTAGAAAATCTGATTTTAATGCTTATTTAGGTTAATTTCAATTATGTATGCAATGAAAATAAGCGCCATTGTGCCGCCATTAGTGAGGAAAAGAGATAGCAAGTATATCACAGCGCTGACATGATAAGGTTAGCAGTAATCCATCTCTCAGGCGACGTTATCCATATATAACAGGAACCGTTTTCTGACGCAATTTAATATGGGTATGCCATATCTAGTATATAAAACAGACAGCTTTCAAATTACCTTTGTCTAATTTTAATTCTACCCATAAATCTCTCATCTGTCAGGTTTTCATGAACCAATTCTGGTGAATACGATCTTTCAGCTAACGCCTTTTGGAAAGCCTTTTCAAATAATTTCTGTTTCTCCAACAATAGCTTATCATTCTTCGAGTTCGATATCGCGGCTAAAGTAGTGTCTACCCAAGCTTCGTAATATAATTTTGTGTGGTTATTTATACTGTTTGGTGCCCATTTGGCTACTTCAGTGTGTGGCGAACGAGGGCCTGGAGAATGTTTCGGAGATGGTCTGTGTTTGGTCCTGCTCCTTTTGAAGCTTTCCCTTTTTTTAGCAGGTTTCTCTTTGACACTGCCTCCACTGGGTATAATTTTGATTCTTTCTGGGACAGCTTTAGGTTGTTTAAATTCAGCTGCTATGTTAATTTTTAACGGTGTCCTTTTTTTCTTTTGATCTACGAATGACACTGCTTTGTATACTTTAATCTTATCATTTCTGGACGTGATTGTTTTTATTACTGGACGCTTCCTGAGTGGACTTGGTGAGACAACACGTAATGGCATTTTCTCCATATAATCCTGTGTTATTATGCGTGTGTGATTGCTTATTTTATTATCTATTTCTGCTACCAATCCCGGGATATCTTTAATTTGTTGTGGGGACGTTTTGGGAAAACGGTCTGCGAAAAAGAAGCTAAAGTTAGTATTTTGCTCCCACGTACATCAAAACCTGCTACAGTTAATTATAGAGGTGATGATAACTTGCTGCTGGTGTTTTGAGCTATTGAAAATCCTGAGGACTACATAAAAAATCTCATGGCTTCAGTAGGTAATCTGGCATCACCTAGTATCGGAATTCACACCCCAAGTAGGATCCTAGCTGGTGCTGTCATATTATACCTCTATATATGACTAGCTTCGAAAGTCTTTTTATTTTATATGTTATCGGGTAAATATATAGCTTGACACTCCCAAATAAATTGGTTTTCTATTGGGTAAAGAATTTTCAAAATCGGAGGAGTAGATCCAAAGATTACCCCCTTACATCCTCACAAACAATCTCACAAACTAAGTAGGTACCGTTTTATAATAGTAGTATAGAAGTAGTGATGATCAACTTGGAGGTAAAGAAATGTGACAAAGAGAACGCTGAATTTGAACGGATTTAATGAGTGAAAAAGACCAAAAAAGAGGTGACCAGAGAAGAATGATTGTGCGAGATGATATGGCTAAGAAAGGGGTAACTAGATATGACAGCTGATGAGGATGAATGGATGAAAAAGACACTTTGTCGACGTCAAATAATGGAAAAAGGATGATGATGACATGATGATTAACTCTTAGTTATCATTTTGTGTATAAAAATAAAACATATACTTTACCACTCTTCATTTTCGCTTCATAAGTTTGTGGTCTAACATTTCCTCTTGGAGATTCCCCATTTTTGTCATTACTTAAATTTAAATTTCTCCTATTTATTGCCTTGATTATGTTATTATCTCGGACATTATTTTTCTCATCGCGTTCTATATTTGTATTACATACAGTATCATTTGGTACTGTAGTTTCTCCCTCATTTACTGTATTATTATTTGCACTACGTTCATTGTTTAGTGGAAAAGTTCTTATTGTTTCTTTTCCTTTATATTTTATTTGATTATTTTTCGTAATTAATTCTTGCTTACTATTAGGCATTTTTATATTTCTGTCATTTATATGTCCCGCAATTCGCCCGCTTATTTTGTTTTCCATTTCTTTCGTTTCTTGCCCAACAAATGATTTTGTTATATCTTTTCTATTTGTTATAGCCTTCTTTATATTTTGAGAATCATATTTTCTTGATAAGACTAATTCATGCTTACCAGTCATTTTCATGGCTTTATCATTGACATCTAAAGGAAAGTTTTGATTACTCTCATGATTTCCTTGCGAATTTCCCATTGATTCTTTGCCGGTGGATATTTTTGTAATATTTCTATTTGTTATATTTTGAGAATTACATTTTTTCGATAATACATTAATAACTAATTCTTCTTTCCCAACAAGTTTCAAGTTTTTGTCACAAACATTTACTGTAACATCTTGACCACGTTCATTGCTTCTTGAAAATTCTCGGACGATCTCTTTATCGTCAGATTTTTTTGAAACAACTTTTGTAGTCAAAATTTGAGGATCACGTTTCCTTGTTGCGTTAGTAACTAGTTCCTGTTTACTTATTTTCATGTCCTTATCAATGACAGTCGTTGTTGGTTTACGTTCATTGTTTTCTACAAAGCTTTTAATAGTTTCTTTTCTATCAGATCTTTTTACAATATACTTATCTTTAGAAATATTTTGAATATCGCCGTTCTTTGTTGAAAAAGCAACTAACTCCTGTTTTTTGTCAATGAACTTTATCTTATCTATCCTTGCCTCATTTAATTTTATACCTGGCTTCACTTTTTTATCGACTTCTTTTACAGTTTTAACTCCATCACACTGATTTTGGTTTGAGTTGTCTGGTTTAGGTTGGTTGGTTGGTTTGAGTATTTCATTTCTGTTATCAGATTTATTGTCAACTACTTTTCTGTTTTCTGACTCTACTTTAGAGTCGCCTCTTTCGGAAACTATTTTATTTACTTGACTAACAACACTTGTTCTTGATTTTTCTATCTTTCTAGTATCACCGCTATCTTTCGTTTTGTGTTTATCTGTTTCTGGTTTTAGTTGTTTCTTGTCCATATTTACTGAAATTTTATTAAAATGCCGAATACATACCACGATTAATTTGCCGAATACTTTGATGTTTTTTGTTGACACTTCATGCCTACGTGATTTGAAGTTTTTTTTAAACCCACAGAGATTTTTAGAAGTAAACAAAATGAAACCATAGACTTAGGATTTTTCGCTAATGGAACCGATGTAACCAGATATTGTTTTTGAAAACATTTTACAAGAGAATTTTTTTGTGAAGTCTGCTGCGGAGACATGCGGAAATCATTATGAAATTTACTTAGGATCCTGCTGACACAAAAATATTCGTGACAAACATCTGTATCTAAAGACAACAGATACCAAATTAATTAATTAAACGGGCCACTCACGTCTGTAATTTATTTAATTAATTTAGTATAATGTCTCACGTGAGTTTTAACAACAGATACCGGAATACCCCTGTACGAAGTCGCGGGCGCAAGCCAGTAAGGTCTGGACTTATTTTAGTTATATAAGATTTATTCAAATAAACTTAAGCTATCAACAATACATACCATTCAACTATAAAACTAAAATACCTAAAATTAAATAATACTAAAATAAAACTAAACCTAAACTAAAATAAATGTAAAAAGTTTGGCCCATATGGCATCGTTCCCAAAATGCTAGCAGCATTAGCTCGCTAAATGGCTAAACTGATCCTTTAGGCGAGGAATGTGCCAGATCTTGGGTCACAGTCGATTATGTGAACATAGCAGGTAAGTTCGGGTCGGAGTCGATTATGTGAACGTAGCAGTTACGTCGACCAATCTTTTTCCTAATTCTTTTACAAACCTTTTTGTGCTGGGACCCCACGGACCAAGGGTATCGACCCCGAATGGAACAAATGAGTATTCGGGGCCGATAACACTGTATTTGTTGATCTTAAGTCGCTCAGCCGTCTCAGCCGCCGCGCCAGCGCGATTTCTCGTTCCTGCATGATGAGACGGATCCAAGGTGTCTACGCATGTGGCGTCCCGCACCTTAGGTATATGAATACCGTAAAGGTGTAAATTCGACCTACTGCAAAGATGTCAACATTAAAAAAAAAGTTAATGTCAATCAATGTTTTTGTATTGCAACAATAATTAATAAAAATGTTCTTTAAAATTGCTCAAGACTCGTTTAGGTACATAAAACATTTTGGGACCAAAAACATGTTCTAACATTTTAAACTGTGTTTTCTGTAAGTATATATATTTTCCTTAGAAGGCTGGTAACGAATCGGCGACCCCTTGGTGTTGCTGATCTCCATGCGCGATGGTGATTGCTCTCCATCAGGTGACCCACATGCTCGTTTATAATAATAAATAAATATTTCTGAACAAGATACACACGAAACTAAGCGAAAGTTGTACTATGGGTACTAGATAACTGATATTATACTTAAATACATAGAAACCATCCAGACCTTCGCTTAGATGAAGCTTTTAAGGCCCCGCAAGGCTAAAAGCAGTCCCTAGGTGGTGTTTAGTCGGTAAGAGTCCGACATAATCAACGTAGCCTTACGCTACGTTGGTATCCATGAGGATTCACCACCTCCTTCCCGTAGTTTCCTCCGGAAGGTTATCCATCGCGCGCGTGGGGCGTTGAAAAAAAAAAAAAACATCCAGACCAAGACAAACATTTTCATGCACATTATTTGTCTTGTGCGGGGATCGAACCCGCGAACTCAGAGTCAAAGTGGCCATTGCTAACCATTAGGCCACCGAGCTCGTCTATCTCGTGTTTGCCCCCCCCCCCCCCCCCCTTCTCATTAAAAAAAACTAAATAGCAAAATATCAGATTACAGCGCTCAAATGAATTCAAAGAAAAATGGACCCAATAGCTCAAGTGGTAAAGTCGAAATCCTCTAACAGCGCGATCACAGCGAAGTCAGACAGAACCAACAAGAAGTGCAGAAGCAACGTCGAGTTTCAGCCGCACGTGCTGAAAAAACGCGGCGTTTACGTCGAGAAGAGAATTACTAAAGCGAACATACATAATACTGGTAACTATTTACAACCTGTACGTGGTGCACCTTTTTTTGACATGATAACCTCTTATAAATCGATGAACGCCGGCTGCACGCACGAAGAAGCATGACCCATTGTCACGTTACGACTGAGCCGAGCGTGCAAGCGAGAGCGCGGAACAAGCGATAGAGAGTTACGATCGGCCTAAGCGTTCGGCTTGTGACGCATCTATTTCACATCATATTTTACATTTGTCAGCAAAGAACATACCTAAGTGTTTTTCTACCATGGGGCGGTACTTCTTGCTTTGTTAAGCGTATGTGTATAATGTATGGGCCGTATACTTGTTTTCCACTCGACGTAACATAAAGTCTTGTTTGTATGTAACATCTATGTATTGATTAAAACAATAATAAAATAAAAGCTTACATCGTGTGCCGAACATAGCTCGGGTCGGCTGAGCTTCGCATTTCTCAGATTCGTAACGTTTATTATTCTTCTTAAACGTGTCTGGTGAGACAGGCAGGGTGCACCACGGGTAGGTGAGGTTGGGTTTGGCTCTAATGATGGTGAGCTCTTTACACGCCATTACCGTCTGCTATGTCTGGCAGATTCGAGCGATGCTCGATCGCTCGAATCTGCCAGATATATATAGATAGATAGCTTGGGTCCGCTGAGTATCACTCGAAATTCGCCGAGTATCGTTAGGGTCCGAGGAGCAACGCTAGGGTCCGCCGAGCATTGCTAGGGTCTACAGAGCATGGCTCGAATTATTTTTAATAATATGAAAAAATATTAAAAGTGACTTTATTGAAAATAATAAAATAAATCTCGGGATCTGCAGAGCATAGCTGGTATGAAGGTGTACCGATCATCGCTTAGATCTGCCGAGTATCGTCAGGGCCTCCGGAGCCAATGTTGAATTACAGTACCTGTCGGAATAAAAAATTAAACTCTCAAAAGGATTCACGAAATCTGGCTTAACCAGGAGATTTTTTTCAGACCCGGATAACCAACAAGATAAAAAGCTAATTCCAAAGCCTCGTCCAGATCGTAAGAAGTTTGTAGCATCAGTCTTGACGATTCTATCAAAATCAACAACAGGAACGCAGTATCCTGACCAATTACCAGCAAAGAAAACACCGCCTAAACCTAAGCCAGTAACATTTAAGAAAAAAATAGAAACAAGTAACGCACCAATTTTGGACAATATCCCAAAAGCTAAAGCAAAGAAATTCAGATCCAAAGTTCTTAATAACATAGAAGCAAATAAAAATCCAGATTTACTTATACTAAAATCAAGAAAAGATATTATTGAATCGCCTTCAAATTTTTCTGACTCGAATCCTTATAGGCTACCGGATAGTTCATTCATTCAGAGTAATAACAAAATTAATTTACTAGATAATGATTTAGGAGTGATTGCAAAAGAAGTTTTGGAAGGCAAAAAAGCTAAAACAGAAAAGAAAGTTAGGATCGACGATCCAATCACCTTGGTCGAGGACACCACTAATATACTAGCTACTAATAATAAACAAACAGACAAATTATATGATTTCTTTGTAGATTTGCTTGAAACTACATTCAATGCAAACAGTAATAAAATCGGATATGTGACACAAGCGAATCCTAGCGCGATTAGTTCAAATTTTAATTTAGAAATTGATGAATCAGTTCTTAAAAAACTAAACGTTAAAAATAATGTAACTGAAATGTTAGACGACGTTACACAAAAGCCTTCAAATTATATCACTTGCAAAAAAGAAGATAATGATTTGGAAAATCAAATGCTATTGGAATTTATCAAAAATACGACACCGTATAGAGAGAAATTTACTATAAGACGGCCAAGTCCAAATACTAGTCCAGTTAGAAGTAAATTAAAAACACAATCCTTCATTTATCCGGTTAAGAAACAACAAAAAACAGAAAGCGTTATAAACTCTAAGCGATCATTTTCAAACACTTCAAAAAAGAAGACGTTATTAAGTGAATTTAAAGAACAACTCAAATTAGATTTAGAATGTTTTGAAGAGCCTCAGAATTTGTATCAAGCTCTTAAAGTTATGGCAAGAAATAAAAGAAAGCATCAGAAATCTTTAAATTTCGCTGTACCAATAAAATATGGAGCAGATGATTGTATGCTTAAAAGACGTAAAATTATTTCGGATACTGCAAAATTATACAACAAGAAACGTAGAATTGATGATCTAAAATCAACTATGTCCATGAGAAAATACATAGACAATATCAACTCAAAGAAGTTTAATACAGCTCGAAGTTTGAAAGCGCAAGAGTCTTATCAGTCGTTAGAAGTCTATGGTTATGATTATGAAGTGCATAAAGAGGATTTTGATGGGGCTCTATCGACGTATCATAGCACAGAGACGAGTCAGATGAATGTTGATGCACTCCTTAAATATACGGATAGCGATCTGAGTCAAAATTTGAGAAGTATCAGTCAAAACTTGAGTTTTTACGAGTCGAATGAGTAAAAAAATATTGAATAAAGTATATTTTAAATATTTCTATTCTTGCGTGTAGCTCAGGGAAGTATCCTAGGCCCTTTCTGAAATTCCATATAAATCGGTTCATTGCAGTCATTTCTAAGATTAGCCTGCTCAGATTCTAGTAAGTAGAAATATATGACGTGGATATGACTTTGTGGTTGGTTGTTAAAGGGGTCTTTACGTCAACAAGAGATTATGCACTAACGCCATCTGTTGGTGCATAACAGAATGAAGTCAGTAAAACTTAGGGTGTTCTGCGTGTATTGTCAACGACACCACAGAGTGGTGTCGTTGACAATACACACACACACACCACAGAGTGGTGTCGTTCAGTGGTGACGTTGCTACATTACGGTACGTGAACTAGGTACATTACGTGAACTACATTACGGTGGTGTGGTTTCCTAAAAAAAATGTAAACGACAGTGGTATGGTCCAGTGGTGTCGATGTCGTTGACAATACATGGGTTTCTGGGTAAAGCGAACAGTTTCTTCAAGGGCGGATCCAGGGAGTGAGGTCAGGGGGGTCGTGCCCCGAGAGCGGTTTGTTTTATATATGACCTCCTTCCCCCGCCGGACTCGATTGAGTTTCTTTCAGTTGTTATATGTATTGGAAGATAAAAGGTAAATGAGAAAATGAAACAAAAAATATCAGAAATGGTAATATAATTTAAAATAACCAATGTAAACGAATATAGAATAACAAATAATAGTCTTACTATTGCGAGGAACATCAATAATACGAGCGTGACGCGATTCTACGGAGAAATAAATAAATGAAACTAAAAAGTAAATTAAATCAACAAATAAATACCTCTGACAAACATGGATGTTGATGCATGCTTCTCACTATATTCATTCGTTTTAATATATTGCAAACGTTTGTTGTATGTTCAATCTCTATTATATTTACTGTTTTAATGTAGTTGACAGAAGGAAAAACCATAACAAACGAAGGCAGATTCGCTATCGGATAAATACGACAGAAGGGATTTGGGCCCGAAAATATTTGCCGGATATATCAGACTGGGGCGGTCATAAGGTTACATAACTAATGTAACTAAAGATAAACATTTATCACATTTTTTTTATATTTTAAAAATTAATATCACAAATTTATGAGACATGTTCTATCTAACTTATAACGACATTTTGAATGTCATTTTGTACAATGATTACATGAGATTTTTTTTATCAAGCAAGAAGTTTTTGACGTTTGGTGTCTACTTCATATCATGACTACTCCTGCATGACCAGAAGTGATTTTCTAGATTTGACCATTTCTAGATTTGACCATGGATATGTTATGGTCAATATAATAAATTGGTCATTATTGATAATGCCCAATTTAGTAAATTATCAATTATTAATAATTAAGCTTACTTGGGACCACATCATTCATCATCTAGGTTGACGGAGCTCCTATTTCCGACGACAGGACACAAGTCTAACCTAACCAAAAATCAACTCAAACCTAACCAAAACATGTTTTATTACATTGACCAAGTTTCGGGTAGTATGAATAATGCCCAATTTATTATATTGACCATAACAGATATCACTAATTCCTCCTTTATTCTTGATCAGTAAGTGTAACTTCTGCCTCTTGTATGTTTTAATAGTATGGTCAAGGTCAACATCTACGTCTACATCCATATCTCTGAAGGGGTATGGCCCCCTTCGGTGTCCATCCAAATAAGCCTTAGGGACCATCCATAAATTACGTCACACATTAAGGGGGAGGGAGGGGGTCGACGAAGTGTGATATTGTGTGACAAGGGGTTGGGAGGGGTCCTGCACGCGGTGCACCCTGCTGACTGACAAACGAAGCTCTGGCGAAAAGAGAGGTAGGGAGCGTACTTGTAAGCTACCCGACTGGGGAATGTACCTCCACCTCACAGAATACCGCAGCCAAATAATAATTCCATTGAGGGTTGTTGTGTTCCTGCGAGTGAGTGAGGTCACCAGAAAAGAAGGAGATGCTGCGTTGGCAGCGGGAGTTAATATGGCTACGGTAACCGCTTCACATCAGGCGGGCCGTATGCTTGTCTGCCACCCGAAGTAGTATAAAAATAATAATAATAATATTATATTCTAGGTGTCAAAACACGAATTTTGAACTATTAACATTTGCAACTCGAGATGTAAAATTGCAAAATATGTAACGTCACACTATGGAGGGGGGGTCCCACAAATGTGACCAGCTGTGACAAGGCCGGGGGACGGGTCAACAAATCATGAAATTCGTGAGACGTAACTTATGGATGGCCCCTTCCTTATGCAAAAGTAGTCATAATAAGAAGTGGACATTAAGCGTCAAAACTGGCAAGAAAACTGTTTAAGACTAAATAACTTAATGAAAAATGATGAAAATAAATTAAGTAAACGTATACGTTTATTATCTCTAGATATTACTACAATTTAAAAAGCCGCTTATCTGCTGCGACTGTCCAGCCACTCCATACAAATGTCGCGTCGTTTATTACTACATAAACAATGGCGTCTGTGCAGAGCGTGAATGAGTGTGTGTGCGTGCGGCGTCATACAAACTGTTCCAGATTCGTCTCAGAAGGTGAGGTCGACACGAGAGAGCGGCAGGGAGGCCATACTATTATACCAGCGGTTTTCAAACTTTTTTAGTGACGGAACCCTTTTGGAAATTTAGGTTTCCAACACTTGACGGAACCCTACAATAAAACGTTCGACCAGTTTTGATTTTTTTTCTAAATTCTCACGGAACCCCTACAGGGGTATCGCGGAACCCTAGGGTTCCGCAGAACACACTTAGAGAATGGCTGACTTATACTGTGCTGCTGCGAAAGTGGCGCCACTTTAAACAAAAACATCTTGAGTTAGCATTTACGATGAATGAGGTCCTTCAGAAAGGTGAAGAGGTATTTACAGGGTCAGCAACGCGCGAAGAATGCCCCTGGTGTGTGCCCATAGGCTGAGGTAACTGCTTTACATCAGGCGGGATGTATGCTTGTTTCCCACCTTAGTGGTATAAAAAAAACAATCAGGATGAATATCAGAAATTCCAACACCCAGATTGTTAGAGAGCAAAATAGTACAGTATTTTTAAGTAATTAAAATAGGTTTCGCTGTAAGTACCAAAAACCTGGCGAAAAGAGAGGTAGGGAGCGTAATTGTCCCTTGAGGGTTGTTGTGTTCCTGCGAGTGAGTGATGACACCAGAAATGAGATGCTGCGTTGGCAGCGGGGGTGGCGGCGCGCAAGCGATATTTTATGTTGCGAGCTTTAATATGGCTATGGTAGCTGCTTCACATCAGGCGGGCCGTATGCTTGTCTGCCACCCAACGTAGTATAGAAAAAAAAAGATTTTGAATGTAAGAACAATTGGCATTGGTAAATTATCCCACCGCTGGCAATCAAGTAGATTTAGCAACTATACAATAATATGTAAAAGTCTCACCGGCAGTGTGAACAGACAGCAATAAACTATTTATATATGCATCTCTTTCGTAAGATCCCATAAAGTGCTATGAATTGAATATATTGATATAGTATATACTAAAACTGCACATAAAAAATTGTTACAGAAAAAAATTATGATTACAATTTATAGTCAACTTTATGTTATTTAAAAAAAGGGCAGCGTAACTTACCAATCTTGATATAATTAAAAAAAAATGTTTTTAATTATGAGTGTGTGTGTCTATTTTCAACAATTTGATTTTCTGTTCATTGTCATACGGCAACAGAGCAACGGAAGCTGTCCGTTTAAAACTATGTAGAAAATTCAACACTGCTATTTTCTTCGGCATTCCTACCACAACTGTGTGGCCATCCTCCGCTTCTATTACATCAATTTGTATTATCGGACACATTGACAGTACCGGGCAATCGTAACGTTCCATGAAATTGTACTGCTTCACTGGTTCTGCGTTAAATATATCCAATTGTCCAGAAGAATACGGAGCATAGTAGATTCGGAGTACTCCCAAGTTTGTCCCAACGAAATAGACATCACCATACGATCGTACAGTGACGATATCTCGTAAAGGACCTTGCGGTATAGTGTGGTTTAGGATATACATCCATTGGAAATACACTCGCCAATCTAAACGCTCCAAGAAGTTATAAAGTTGAAGTTGGTGAAGTAAATTATAATCCGCATCTAAATAACATGTCAATACTAAAGTTTTATTGATAATAGAGTATATATTCCGCTGGAATGTCAATACGTGGAGGCGATCCGTAAATCCCAGAGACATTACACTGTCTTCCGTCTTGTCAATAAAATTATCAGTTATATTATTGTCGTCCAGAAGACAAAAGTGAATTTCGTCCTTTAAATTCACATAATAGACTTCCCTGTCGACTAAAATAAACATTTTAACATCCGAAAAAATTATATTTGTCTCAAGATGCGGATTGCTTTTCTGAACGAGAAAAAGTTCGAGGTTATTATTCAATACGGCAATGAAATTATCATTCTCGGTGTATCTCATGTAGTCTCCGGTTATCGAACCACGTTTGGACAACCCTAAAGTCTCGATATCGTAGTAATCTATGGAACTTCTAGTGTGAACAGCTACAATACCATTTCTAAGGACTTTGAAGTTTTTAATCTCTTCATTTACTCGGGAAGCTGAGGCAAATTCATCTCGTTGTTCTCCGGCGTGTGCTAGCTTCGACCAGAGCGACAGGGAGCGGTAAATATTGAACCATAACAAACCAGGTCGGGCTTGGAATCGAGCTGTTTTGTAGACATTCCGAAAATCTGTTTTACAATGCCGCCGCCACAATGACTCAATTCTAGCGAGTCCATCGACTATTACATTCCATCTTAAACACACTTGACGACATCTAATCAAATCCTTTGGCCGTAAAAAGGTGAAAATGTATAAAATTATTTCAGTAGGTAATCCACACAGATGGCACGGGTTTTCGTCGTCTAGAGACATTTTCGATGGACAATTTATGAATGTTCCCCTTAAATACAATGTAGCAATACAATTTTCATGTTAGATATTTCTAATTCATGTTGTTTTTTAGTTTTTTCAGATTTTTCATTTTTGCGCAGAAAGTTTTTAGTATTATGATATAAAATGACAGTGATTTGATGATACAGGACATATGACATTGAAGTCTTTATGACTCTTTTTCTTTGTTTCGTTTTGGCAACCTTTCTTTAGTAGAAGAATTTATATGTTTCTTTAGTTGAAAAACTTCAAGAACTCGAAGTTTTTAAGTTAATAATAATATCATTATTTCGCGTCGGGCACCATGGGCAGTATTATTGCTATTATTCGTCGGGCTCTTTCCATCGCCGGGGTGTCAGCTGTTTTAGAACCAAATGGTCTGGTACGCGACGAGACCGAACGGTATGTCATTGCTGCCATGGAAGATGGGGGAGCCATTAGATGATATTGATAATCATATGGGATATGGGACGCAACATGCGTCGATACCCTGGCACCTTCCCATCTTCAATGTTCGTCGGGTTCTGCGAGAGCTGTTGCAACATCAGTTGAGACTAGAGATGTGCAAAATGTCAGGCATTTACAAGCGTATAATACGTGCCCCAGTAAGTACTACAGGTACTGCCCAATAAATGCCTAGTTTTGGGCATAAACAGGGAGTAAGTATTTTTTTGCATTTACCGTAAATGCTCCGGCATTTTGCCCATCTCTAGTTGAGACCCTTAAAGGACGGAAATATATCATCATCTATCATCGGTATATTTTTGAGGCGTTTGGGATCGAAATACTTGGCCCATGGGGTCCGAACGCACTTAACTTGTTTAGAGACATCATGGTTCTCACGACCAGCGCTTGCCTTTTTTAACCCCCGACGCAAAAAGAGGGGTTTGACGTGTCTGTGTGTGTCTGTCTGTCTGTCTGTGGCATCTAAGCTCCCGAACGGATGAAGCGATTTCAGTTTAGTTTTTTTTTTTGTATTAAAGGCGACTTATGTGCGAGTGTTCTTATATATGTTTGATGAAAATAGGTTGAGCCGTTTAAAAGCTGTGGGGGGTGAAAGTTTATGTGTCGGGGGTTTTTTTAATTTTTAATTTTTTTTTCTCACCCAGCGAATGAGCATCTAAACGTTGCAATATTGCTAGCCTTCTGGGCATATTACCCCTTGACGGATGTGCGGAGGAGTTTTTCGACGCAATGTAGCGATACCTAGTGTGCTTAATATTACTACTATTTTGCACGATTTTATAGAACAACTCGAGACGGCGGCAATTTAAACACTCCAAATCCGAAAAAAAATAGGAAACAATGGGAATACGCTATAAATTATGAAAATTTGTTTAGAAGCACACTCGCGTTCAATAGTGCTTCGATTCCTTCCCGTAAATGTTCAATCGCTACGTTATTGAAGCAACTCAGTTGCTGGAGCAGCTTTCACACAACGATTGGATTTTTTCACGTTACCATTTCTCTATATAATACGATACTCATTCGCACAAGAGGCATCAAATTCAAATTTTAATGTACAATTTAATATACAACGTATGGAATAGTCCTCATGTGAACAATCGTTTAGTATACTGGAAAATATAATACATGAAAAATTCAAATGTAATAGTCATCCAAGACGATGACGACCAAGTCGCTATGATAATGCAGCGATTGAACATTACAAGAATCAGACCCCAGGTGTTTTATTAGTATAAATAAAATGTATGTAAGTATTTTACTTCATGACATTTCAGATTGGATTTGTAATGCAATTACTATTTTAGCCACGATTTGTTTATGTTATTTTGTTTTTTCTTTTGTTGAACAACTTCACTAGTACAACACAAGTTATATCCATAGGCATCTCTCCCAAATGGTGTTACAAAGGTAGTTAAAAGTTTAGAACCCTCTTTTAATGGCAATTAAAAGTATCCTTTGTTCGCATCTAATTTAGAGAAGTACTTTGCACTACCGATTCTTGCCAAACATTCATCTACTGACGGCAGTTGATATCTTGATCTATAAATATTTTTGTTTAACTCTGTAAAATCTACACAGAGTCTTATAGTACCATCGTCTTTTGGTCGCACTACAATATCAGCGCAATATGCAGTTGGTTTCTCTACAGGGAAAATGACGCCTTGTTTTTGAAGATCTAACTCCTTTCTGAGAGGATCATACAGAGGTATAGCAATTCGCCTAGAACTGTTAACGGCATATGGTCTTGATTTGGAGTTTATGCATATTTCTTATTCTCCGTTTAAGCCTTCTATAAGGTTTACATATTTTGGTTTATAATCGTTATGTTCTAGATTAATTGACTTTGACACTGTATTCCTGTGTACTAAACCCAAAGCCTCTATAGCTGGTTTTCCTAGCAAAGGATCATTTATGTATGTAATATTTTACTTCAAGACATTTATTATAATGACTATTAATTTAATAGACAATTCTTATGTCAGTGCAGTGCAGTGCGCGCTCGATGACGGACGCGCCACACTGCATACGAATTTTTTATTCGCGATCCGCGCGGCTATAGCCGCTGCACGACTGCCGCTATGAGTTCCGAACAGCTCATAGCCAACGAAGTTCTGGCGTTTATCCAGAACGCCATCGACACCATGGATGAAGTTAGTATTCTGCAGCTCTGCAAGACTAACTTCAAAGTAGAAGAAATTTGCAGTGCCAAGGTGCTGCTGTACGAGACGCTCGGGATGACCGACCGGATGCCGTCCCGCAGAAGGGACGAAAAGGGTGAGAAAAGTCTCCAAGATATTATCTCACTCTTAAAGGGGACTGATCCCGATAACGTGCCCGCTTTTGTGGCGAAGGAACTTCATAAGCTCCCGCCATACAGCTACGACCACGTCGATGTACTAGTGCTGCTTAAGGATGTTAGAAGTCTGACAGCCAGCCTAGCCGCAGTGCAGTCCAGATTGGAGGCTTCCGAGACCACCATAAGTGAGCTGCGTGCCGAGGTAGCGTCGTTGCGCGGCGCTGGCTCGGAAAGTAGGTCACACGAGGTCTCTGGTGTGATTGCACGACACGGGGCGCAACCTGCGGCCGTCAGCAGTTTTGCGTCGGCCATCACTTCGCCGGTGACACCGCGTCCCGCAGCCCGCACCTCGGCCCCGCCGCCGGAAACGTCACGAATAGGCACGACAACTCCCGATCGTGCATACGCCGCCGCCGCCGCTAAGCCACCAAAGCGGCTTACGACACAAAGGGAGAAACGAAATCCTCACAAGCCCTGTGTAAATGCGCTCCAGGGCTCACGAAAGGACCAGTGCGACCCCGAGGGCTTCATCAAAGTGGAGAGAAGGAAGAAGCCCACCAGCCGCAACAAGTGCGGCACCGCACCGACAGGACCCAGACACCTGCTGCGTCCGGCCGTGCCGACGACGTTGCTGTATGTGTCCCGCCTGCATTACTCTACAAAGGACGAGGAGATTGTGGAGTACATCCGAGTGAAGACCAACTTCAATTGTAGAGTCGAAAGGTTGGAATCGCGCCACCGAGTGAACTTCAATTCCTTCGTGGTGAGGGTTCCAACAGAACATCTTTCGACCTTCACGAAGGAGGAATTCTGGCCGAAAGGTGTTTTGTTCCGCCGCTTTCGTAGCCGGTTACAGGACACCGCGCGGAATACGCTGCCGACTAAGCTCGTCTAATTATAGATGAACAATTATATAAATATATATTTTTAGTTTAAGGTATTTATAATATGGACTTGTTTTGTTTACATAACAATTGTCTGAAATAAACGATTATTATTATTATTATGTCAAGTCTAGAAGAATAAAACATATAAAGAGATCTAACACAACATCATGTTCTTTCAAAAAAGACGAGTTATTGACTCAAAATCTTTGTGCGACAAGACAAAACGGCAAAAAATTTACAAAAATATTTTTTGACGGAAGAGTGATTGCCAAAACGAAATAAAGAAGTTAACTTAAACTTGCAGTTTTTTTTTAATTTGTTTACTGTCTGAGTCTCTGAGAGTCTGTCTGTTTTCATTTTGATGTTTGAAAAATTTTAAATTCGTGTTTTGTTTACAAAATTATCAATTTCGTTTTTTATTTTACAAAAGCTACCAAACAAGCAGTATATGTTTGATTTCAAAGGTAGCTTATCAAATTTCTTTGTAAATAGCCTCATACTTAGTAGTATTGTAAAGAATGTCGGGTTTCAAAGTGTTAAAAGATGTAAGCAAAAATTTCGAAGCCGAATTACGACGTACATCAACTGAACTGTTCTCTGCTAAAATTGGAATATCTTTTGAAGATGAAGTGGCCCAGAAAATGCGTGATTTATCTCTATTTACGTCCAAATTGAGGCTTCTAAGAGCGAAACCCTTGGCCGGTAAGTGAATTAAAAACAACTCTTTTTATGTTGAATTCATAGATGTAGAATATAGAAAGTCTTCCAAAACTAAATGAAACACTGGCTCACTGAGTTAACTCACCCCGAAACCCGCCCCGAAAGCTACCCACTGACCCTTGCCGCACACTACGGGGCACTGGGTACCTCGGTGCGCCACAGTGTGAAATATATAACCATTCCACGAAAGGCGATTTACTCTTATCATTTCCATCACCCATGCTGCTTTCAAACTTTATGCAATTTTTTTTACCCATGCTACTTTCAAACTTTATCCAATTTTTTTTATACTACGTTGGGTGGCAGACAAGCATACGACCCGCCTGATGTAAAGCTGTTACCATAACCATATTAACTTGCAACATAAAATATTTAAGTATTATTGCTCGCGCGCCGCCACCCCCGCTGCCAACACAGCATCTCCTTCGTTTCTGGTGACCTCACTCACTTGCAGAAACACAACAACCCTCAAGGGAATTGTTATTTGGCTGCGGTATTCTGTGAGGTGGAGGTACATTCCCCAATCGGGCATCTTACAATTACACTCCCTACCTCTCTTTTCGCCAGAGCTTCATTTGTCAGTCAGCAGGGTGCACCACGTACAGGTGAAGTTGGCTTTGGTTCAAAGATGTTGATGAACCACACCCCCACTTAATATAATCATTCCCTATTTTCCAGTAACCCCTGAAATAACAGAACAAGAGAAGGAAAATGCCACCACACTAAAGACCTATGAAGAGTTGGCGATGTCCAAAGTGTTAGAACAGCAGATAGTGAAGTCTCTGACACAGGCTCAGGCAGTCCGGCAGTTGATTACTACTCCAGATAAGGACCTGGATCCCGAAATGGTGGAGAGAAAAGAGTTGGTACAATAAATATACAACAGTTGGTACAATAAGGCTACTTTTACTGCTACTTAATATAGCTTTGCATTATCTCAATGAAATTTGCGCTCTTCTAATATCTGAATTGTAAGAAAAAAAAACTACAATTTGTAAGCATCACTAAAAAGTTGATAACACTATCAGAACTGTATGATATGAAAAAAAGATGGGACTAATCTGAAAGTATACTCTTTCAAATAAAAAAAAAGTTTTTTTTCAAATCAGTTTATAAATGACGGAGTAATGAAGTGACATACATATCCTCCTTTTTTGGAGTCGGTTAAAAATAATAGAGTCAGTTTTACCCTTAAAATACTGGCAAGCAATTTTGCGAATTTCTATGGGCGGTAGTGATTACTTTTCTAATTATGGCAGTAAATGTGTTATTATGGAATTTGCACCCATCTACAAAAGTATATAATGTCCCAATTAGAGATGGGCAAAATGCAGATTATTTACAATAAATGTCCAAAAAATACTTATAAATTCCCTATTTATGCCCAAAACTAGGCATTTATATGTACAGGGCATTTACGATAAGCGCCCAATCTCTAGTCCCAATGGATAACTGATAGATACTGCTAATAGCATTAAGTTCGCCTTTGGTATATTTTCTGTAGAAATTGGTACAATAAAGAATATAATTTTGTGTCTGACGAGCCCGGTCGTCGTATGGGTAGCAATGTCCACTTTGACTCCAGGTTCGCGGGTTCCATCCCTGTACATGACAAACATTTGTGTGTATGAACATGTCCGTTTGTCCTGGCTCCCTACCGCCGTAGCTAGGGTTCCCAACCCTCCCGGATTGCCCGGGAGACTGGTAATATTGATTAGTCTCCCGACCTCCCGGGGAACAATAATTTCTCCGGATTTTTCAAAAAAATATACTCTTCGTACTACATCTTGTTGAGGAAAATAGAGTGGATTTACGCTGGATTGACTTCTGTACTAAATCGAAACATCCGTGAGAAATCCATGTTCCGAATTGCAAAAAAAAAAAATGGTCGCGTTTCTTTCTATTCCTGTCTTGATTCTTCTTACGAGGGTGTATTCAGTATAATGGAACAAGTATGGAGCAAGAAAAGAAACCGAATGAGTTTTGTGATGAAAAACCGACAAATATTAGATGCTGCTTGAAAGCAGAAAAAAAATTGAAAAACTTAAAGTTATATTTATTCTACTCCCATATTTTAGATCCATAACTCTCCCGGATTGGTCCTTTCAAGTGTTGGCAACCCTAGCCGTAGCTGAAGCCGATTACCATTAAATATTTTGCTTCGAAAGATAGGTCTTACGTTTAAGTTGACAAACAGCTTCTCGGTAGAACTCCAAGGTTTATACTAGCCAAGCTAAACACAATTACCACCAATCAAGCTGAAGTTTAATATACTTACTTACTTACTTACTGCTACGGCGCAACGACCCAAAGTGGATCTTGGCCTCCGACACCAGACGACGCCATGCCTTTCGATCCTGGGACAACTCTCGCCAATTGCTAACTCCAAGGTTCCGCAGGTCCTTCAGCACCTCGTCACTCCAGCGGTACCTCGGATGTCCAATCGGTCGGCTACCACTTGGTTGTCCCATGAAGGCTCTTTTTACGGCACGATCCTCCCCCATTCTCTCTACGTGCCCGAGCCAGCGGAGTCTGGC
This sequence comes from Hypsopygia costalis, assembly GCA_937001555.2. Classification (NCBI taxonomy): domain Eukaryota; kingdom Metazoa; phylum Arthropoda; class Insecta; order Lepidoptera; family Pyralidae; genus Hypsopygia; species Hypsopygia costalis. Next base: position 8,656,060 of record OW443355.2, read on the forward strand.
CGCTTTGAGCTCTCCAATGATATTGGGCTCGGACACTAGGTCTTCGATTTCGAGGTTTTTGCGGATCCTCCAGCTGCCATCTTCCCTTTGAGTTGGACCCAGGATTTTCCTTTCCGCCACTAACAACTTATTTTCATCTTTCAAGGTGAGTGTCCAAGCCTTGCATCCGTGCATCAAAATTGGTATAATAGCTTTAGAAGTTTATTATACGCAATCAAAAATTCTGATGGTAATCGGTTTCAGCTTCGGCGGTAGGGCCCCAGGTCTGTGTGGTTTCTATGTATTATATGTATGCGTATACAAAACAAAAATCTATTTAAGCACATTTATCAGTTGTCTAATGCCCATAGTACAAGCTTTGCGCTTAATTTGGGACTAGATGGCGCAGTGTAACTTGTCCAGAAAGGTTTATTTATTTATTTATTATTATTCATATTAATATTTACAGAAAAATCACATCGGCCATGATTACATACAGCCAGCAAGAGTCTCAGCTCCGTCAACTGGATAATATCTTGAAGGAGAGGCAGGCGCAGCTTGCTGCAACACAGGAACAGTGGGATAAGGAACTAGGAGAATTGAGGAGTTTGGGAGAGTCAAAGGGAGATGACGAGGAAATGGATGAAGAAGGGCCTTGTGATAAGTATGTTTTTATCTTAAATTAATTATTATTGAGTGGAGAAAGGGAAACGCTTATATACGCCGAAAAGTCACTCTTGGAAATGAATAGTGTTTGGAATTCTCCGACAGCCTCTGAGCGCCATCTGTTGGCGATCGGGTTTCGGAGCGCGGGGTGCGGGGCGTGCGCCTGAGGGATCGCGGGCCGCCGCGCAGCAGTGTTTAGTGATGTCGTCGACGGGTTTGCCGTCAACGAAACGGGACCGTTTATCCTCAACGTTAAACTAGTTTAAAAAACAGTCTAATTTTCGACTAGTTTACGTCGTCGACTAGTGGTGGGTGGGTCGTCGACGATTTTACAGTCGACGCAACGAGACCGTTTACCGTCGACGATGAACTAGTTTAAAAAACAGTCTAATTTTCGAGTAGTTTACGTCGTCGTCGATAAGACTATTTCTTCACATAAACGATTGGTAAACGTAAACGAATGAAAATCTCATTTGTCAAGTCACTAGACGAGACGAGACGATCGCGACGCGACGTCTCGTCTAGTGACTGTGAACTGTAAACTAGTTTAATCGTTCACGCACAAAAAACAGTTTAAAAAACGGTTCGTTTATTCAGCGCCCATCTCTAATGTTGACGTTGACGCGAGCGTGGTAGGACTCGTTGGAGACACGCGCGTAGGCCGTGCCGCTCGCCTTTTGAAAATATTGTGTCGTGTGTCTGTCTGTTTTGTTCGCCAGTGTAGGTACAGTGCGTGAGGGATAAGTTGACCCCGAGGATAGGGTTGCCAACCATACTGTTAAAAACAGTATTATACTGTTTTCTATGCTTTAATACTGTTGAAAAAAACTTTATTTCACCATAGCACTGTTTATTGTACTGCTCCGCATGCACTGGGCCTTACTATATACTGTTTGTTTTGCTACGCAGCTTTTAATATACTGTTTTTCTTGTAAAAATAACTTGGCAACCCTACCCGAGGACTATTGTTGTAGGTGAAAGGTGAAAAGTCGCGCCAGCCAGGAGACGCACGCCGGCTTAGTGGTTTTTGCTGTGAACGGCGTGGCCGCGTGTTAGGGTTCGGATTGTTTGATATCGCCGTTGGCTCCTGCGACAGAATTTCGTAAACAAATAGACTCCAAAACCTTTGAACCGATTTTGATAAAACTTGTCACAATTAACGAAGAAGTTTCCGTTTCAGAAAACTGCGCACTCTAGTGGACAAAATGGAACTAATGCGGTGGCTGATCAGCAAGTTAGCAGTGACCAGGACGGACAGCTACGACTGGCTGGCGGACCCTCACAATAGACTGGCAGCGCTGATGATGGCGAGGACTCGTCATACAGTGGATATGTTCACAGAATAGTTGATTAAATGTAATTTTATACCATGTATTTATTTATTGTAATGCTGCGGCTACAGTACCGTGATATGCCAATAATTATTGCCATAATTTCAACAACGCCTAGGTGTAACCACGATTTATGGCCATAATTTTACAATGCCAATCAATATGGCAAATGGCGGTAGACAATAGCTCCGGCGGCGGTCTTTTTTCGCACATCAAAGAGAATTACCGCAGTAATTAATGCGTTTGTGGCCACACTACCGTTTGTCCAGTGTGCAACATGAACTCAACGGTGACGCACGTATCGACCGACATGGAGTAGTACCGTATCCTTTTATGGGCTTTCAGTCGGGTATACCCCGATAAAAATCGCGTTGTACAATGATGATTTGAAGAAGAAAAAAGACCGAAACCATCTAAACAAATATAACAGCTGCAGCTTCATCTTGAAAAATGATATTTTTACCGCCTAATTTATTGACATATCTAGGTGAACTCTAGTGTAACCACACCATTTCACGCAGTACTTTTAACGGTAATTTAATGCCACAATTATTGCGGTAACAGCCCGGTAGAGGCTAAGGTAGTGTAGCCGCAGCATAACTCCCATTTTCTTTGCATATTGCGGTACGCCACAACCCCACCGTAGGAATGTCGTTTATTAGTGGGAACTAATGCGATGGCTGATAAGTAAGTGAGCGGTGACCGGGACGGACAGTTACAACTGGCTGACGGTCCCTCACACTACAAAAATAGCAACTTAATTTTATCATAGTAAAGTTTATATGTCATACAATTGACATAAAGTTCATTATGCTGTAAAAAATTTCGTTACAAAAAATCGCTTCCTATATCGCCACGGAATGGAATATTCCGTGGCGATGTAAATTGAGGCTATGACTTTTTAGCAAAAGTTTTCATGAACGGGGTTACCCCGGACCCCAAGCAGACATTGTCATTCGGCATACTGTTTGATTTTGCAGACACTCGTCAAAAGCTTGATTGGTCAAACCCTTAACTCGTCAAATACGTGATTTGTCAAATCAGAAACTCGTCAAAACCTTAACTGGTCAAATACGTGATTCGTCAAAACCTTAACTGGTCAAATACGTGATTTGTCAAATTAGAAACTCGTCAAAACCTTAAACCCAACAAATTCGCTATTGGTATATTACGCTTTGGTTGAATAAGAACTAACCAGCGGTCTAGATAATTAAAAAAGATGCTTTTAGCTACTAATTTTAATTATGAATCATTAACAAGCTTATCATTATTAACAAATATACGTAAGAAAAATCTCATTGGTATATGCTTTTACACAATTACTACCACTGCGCCACTGAGACTATTAAGGAATTTACCAGTAGGTACATGAATGAACAATAGTTAGAAAAAATATAGACTATATTATGTTAAAATCCAATGTGTTTGTTAAGTTTAGGGTTTTGACGAGTTTCTAATTTGACAAATCACGTATTTGACCAGTTAAGGTTTTGACGAATCACGTATTTGACCAGTTAAGGTTTTGACGAGTTTCTGATTTGACGAATCACGTATTTGACCAGTTAAGGTTTTGACGAATCACGTATTTGACCAGTTAAGGTTTTGACGAGTTTCTGATTTGACGAATCACGTATTTGACGAGTTAAGGGTTTGACCAATCAAGCTTTTGACGAGTGTCTGCAAAATCTACTGTTTTTATTAGCGGTACGCTATCAGGAAGTAAAAAGTAAATAATAAAACTTACGCATTGAAGTGATCATTATTAACAAATATACGTAAGAAAAATCTCATTGGTATATGCTTTTACACAATTACTACCACTGCGCCACTGAGACTATTAAGGAATTTACCAGTAGGTACATGAATGAACATTATGATCTTTTTATTAACAAAATACAATATGACAATTCAGTTAAATTATGAATATAGAGATCCCTTGTTGGGGGTCGTCCTATACCCCTCGCAGACAGTGCCAGATATTACTTCTCTCACGTTGCCTCTGGAATGATAAAAACAACGTAAACTGTATCAACGAAACAATGTCGAATTACGAATAGCAGTATAGACAATAGAACAAAGTAGAGATGACAAGCTCGGTGGCGTAGCGGTCGATGACGCGGCTTCGACACCAATGATCGTGGGTTCGATACCCACATAGGACAAACATTTGTGTGCATGAACATGTCTGTTTGTCTTAGTCTGGGTGTTTTCTATGTATCATAAGTATGTATTTATAAAAAAAAATGTATTTGCGTATGTTTATCAGTTGTCTAGTACCCACAACAAGCTTCGCTTACTTTGGGGCTAGATGGCGCTGTGTAATTTGTCTGACAATATTTATGTATTTATTTATAACTCAAGAATAGCTAGACGGATGAAGAACAATAAAATAATATCACGAAATTATTGAGGTGTAAGTGTTTCATCGACATCTTTGAAGCAAAGTCAACCTCACCTGCACGTGGTGCACCCTGCTGACTGACATAAGTGGCTCTGGCGAAAAGAGAGGTAGGGCGTATCGTAATTTTTACGCTGCCCGACTGGGGAAGTACCTCCACCTCACAGAATACCGCAGCCAAATAACAATTCCCTTGAGGGTTGTTGTGTTCCTGCGAGTGAGTGTGATCACCAGAAAGAAAGGAGTTGCGGCGTTGGCAACGCGCGAGCGATATTTCATGTTGCCAGCTTTAATATGGCTACAGTAACCGCTTCACATCGGGTGGGCCGTATGTTTGTCTGCCCCCCGACGTAGTAAGTATAAAAAGAAATCCAAACAGATCTGACCACAAACGTTGATACACCTTTTTATCCCTTTAGGCCTCTTATACACGCTAAGAAAAGTCGCCGGATCTATGCAAGAATTCGTGTCGTTTCTACAAAATTTTGTCTGCGCTAGACAAGAATTTTGTCGCATCTAGGCACGAAACCACTGCACCGCAGCAAAAACGTCGCGCGTCGTGTCTAGCGCGGACAAGATTTTTTTCTTGGATAGCGTGGAAGCAGTGTACACAGGTCGTGTAACTATTATGTAAATCTGTGGTCGTGTGTAGAAGCGACACTAATTCTTGCATAGACCCGGCGACTTTTCTTAGCGTGTATAAGAGGCCTAAAGGGATAAAAAGGTGTATCAACGTTTGTGGTCAGATCTGTTTGGATTTCTTTTTATACTTACTACGTCGGGTGGCAGACAAAGGCCTTAGGGGGTGAATTTCGCAAAATCCCTTAGTGGACCTATACGTCACAGAAGGAAGCCACGGTCCAAATATCACGTTACTATCTTCAGTAGTTTTGCCTCGGCCTTGATGAATCAGTCAGTCAGGACATGTTACTTTATATAAGTTTTTGACGTAATTAGTATTAGAAGTAAGTATTTGACGAGCTCGGTGGTCGAATGGTTAGCAATGGCCACTGTGACTCCGAGGTCGCGGGTTCGATTCCCGCACAAGACAAACATTTGTGTGCATGAACATGTCTGTTTGTCTTGGTCTGGGTGTTTTCTATGTATTATAAGTATGTATTTACAAAAAAAATGTATTTAAGTACATTTATCAGTTGTCTAGTACCCATAACACAAGCTTTGCGCTTAATTTGGAACTAGATGGCGCTGTGTAAATTGTACAGGAATTCTTGGCTATGACACTCACTTGTAAACGAAGAAGTTGTATTCATTAGTATCAAGCCGCGCGTAACCAAATCGCGGCAGCGAGTTGGACATCACCCACACTTCGTCGCCAGAAACGTGGACATCTGTAAAGAGATAGTAATGTTGAGGCTTCATTTTTTAGGGTTCCGAACCTCAAAAGGAAAAACGGAACCCTTATAAGATCACTTTGTTGTCCGTCTGTCTGTCTGTCTGTCTGTCTGTCTGTCTGTCTGTCTGTCTGTCTGTCTGTCTGTCTGTCAAGAATTTCTATGTCGAGAATGCGTGGAGGTATCAAGCTGAAATTTAAACTGTATACTCAGGTCTACGGTCCCATGAAGTTAAAAAAAAATCAAACTGCTAAGTTTACGTAGAAAAAAGTTACGGCCGTTTATTCAGCAAAAAACGCATATTTCGACACACTCAAGGGAATCAAAACCTATAGGGTACTTCCCGTTGACCTAGAACTATGAAATTTGGCAAGTAACATCGTTATAGACTACAAGTACAGGAATAAATCTCAAAACTATACATTTGTAAATAGATCTTAAAAAATAGGGGGTCTATATTTTTTGTAGGGTGTCGAAATTTCAAATTGAAACTACTAGTTCAAATGGGGTATCATATGAAAGGGCTTGATGTACACATTGCAAAATATATTTTATTTATTTTTTTCGACGCATTATTTCTTATTTATAAAGAAAAATATCAAATTTAATAATGATACTACGTACCTACGGAACCCTCGGTGGGCGAGTCCGACTCGCACTTGTCCGGTTTTTTTATACTATGTCGCGTGGCAGACAAGCATACGGCCAGCCTGTTGTGAAGCGTTTACCGTAGCCATGTTAACGCTCGGAAAATGAAATATCGCTCGCGCGCCGCCACCCCCGCTGCCAACGCAGCTGCTCCTTCCTTTCTGGTCACCCCATTCACTCGCAGAAACACAACAACCTTCGAGGAAATTGTTAATTGGCTGCGGTATTCTGTGAGGTGGAGGCACATTCCCCAGTCGGGTGGCTTACAATTACGTACCCTACCTCTCTTTTTGCTAGAGCTTCGTTTGTCAGTCAGCAGGGTGTACCGCGTGCAAGAGAAGTTGGCTTAGGTTCAAAGATGTTGATGTACCACTTACACCCCAAAATTTATCTAAGTTGTTGTTATTGTTGAACTGCAGTAATATATAATACCCCAGCCACTCCATACAAATGTCGCGTCGTTTACTACTACGTAATCAATAACGTCTGTGCAGAGCGCGAATGAGCGTGTGTGCGTGCGACGCCATACAAACTGTTCCAGATTTGTCTCAGAGGGGAGGTGGGGTCGAGAGAGTGTCAAGGACATTATACGTAGTACTATTACTTATACTGTGGTAGTAATAATATTTTGTTTGCCGTGTGGTTTCCGGCAGACTAGAATAGAATCACTCCGTTCCTTCCCGTGGATGTCGTACAAGGCGACTGAGGGAAATACATTATCAAACATCGATCAGGCCTCCCCAACCCGTCTGGCCAGCGTGGGGAGTGTAGGCCAAATCCTCCTTCCGTCTAGGACGGACGGAGAGGGTCGTGCTCCTGTAGTGGAGACTAAAGTGACCTGATGATGATGATGATGATGATAATGAGACTTAAGATACGACGTAAGGCGACCAAGATACTACCTAGAGCGGCCAAGACAAATCCACCTCTGGCTATCCCTGGGTATCTTTATTATTATTATTTTTTTTTATACTACGTCGGGCGGTAAACAAGCATACGGCCCGCTTGATGTGAAGCGGTTACCGTAGCCATATTAACGCTCACAACATAAAATATCGTTCACGCGCCGCCACCCCCGCTGCCAACGCAGTACTTATCTCCTATCTTTCTGGTGACCTCACTCACTCGCAGGAACACAACAACCCTCAAGGGAATTGTTATTTGGCTGCGGTATTCTGTGAGATGGAGGTACATTCCCCAGTACTACCTCTCTTTTCGCCAGAGCTTCGTTTGTCAGTTAGCAGGGTGCACCGCGTGCAGGTGAAGTTGGCTTTGGTTCAAAGATGGTGATGAACCACATACAAACCAAAAAAGCTTACCTGAAGGGTAGCTCAAACGCCGGCTATCCTGCGCCAGTATCGCTATATTGAAGGCAGTCAGACTGCTGGCGGTGTTCCAGCAGGATATGGCATCTCTCGCCACCTCTCCGAAGAATATCACGCCGGTGCCAGGGTGGAAGTCGTGCATGGTCGACTGGCTGTTCTCACCGCGGTCGCCAAGTTGCTAAAAAAAGAAGTTTTCAGCCATTGTCCTAATAGAACGCGAATGCGCGATCATCGTAGGTTCGCGCGAATTTTAATCGCACGAACGCGCGATCAAACATATTGAACTCGAGTAGGTGTCCTAACTGGTAATCGCACGACTCGGTCGCGAGACTCAAATGTTTGTAATCTATTCGCGCGAACTTAGTTCGTACGAACGCGCGATCAAACGTATTGAATTCGAATAGGTGTCGTCGGGGCACTTACGTCGTCAATTCGCGCGATGATGATTCGCGTTCTATTAGGACACCCAGTTTTTGCCATCGTGCAAACACGCGAAGGTCGCATCGCTTACTCGCGCGATAATCGCGCATTCGCGTTCTATTAGGACGATGCCTAAGACTGCAAAAATAGTCCAAGTGATACTGGTTTTTTAACGTTATAATAGGGTGGCAAGGCGGGTAAAATGCCCCGGGCTCGGGAGCATAATAAGTTAATAACTAAGGGGGCTCCAGACGCGCTCTACCAAAATGAAAGATAGTCTGGCGGATCACATTAAAAAATAATAATTACAACGCACAAAATAGATCTTATAGTGTTGGTAACTAGTAGTGCTATTATTAATTAAATAATTAGAAGCTAATGTATAATCACAGTATAAGCAATAGTACTAACGTACAGTATGGACACTCTCTGCCGCTCTCACTAGTCGACCTCATCTCCCCTATGAGACCGATTTGGAACCGTTCGCAAGGAATGCCACAACGTGCGAATTGACGTCGCTTGTATTTTATTCTCCATTCAGTTTAAAATATGGGAGTATGTAAAAGATGAGAGTTACTTGTGCAGTGGATGGACGTCTCAACACATGGTTGGATGGATAGATGAATGGACATGGATGGATGGATGGGTGGATGGATGGATGGATGAATGGATGGATTGATGGATGGATGGATTGATGGATGGATGGATGGATGGATGGATGGATGGATTGATGGATGGATGGATGGATGGATGGATTGATGGATGGATGGATGGATAGATGAATGGATATGGATGGATGGATGAACGAGCAAACGAGCATTAGTTGATAAAAAATGCTATGCAATAGCTTTACCGCGGCAGTCCCCGAGTGCCACACGTTTTTTTTCTTCACTACACCCATCTGATGTGAAGCGGTTACCGTAACCATATTAACGCTCGCAACATTAAATATCGCTCGCGCGCTGCCATCCCCGCTGCCAACGCACCAACTCCATCCTCTCCATCCTCCATCAGCTCTGACCTCACTCACTCGCAGGAACACAACAACCCTCAAGGAAATTGTTATTTGACTGCGGTATTCTGTGAGGTGGTGGTACTTCGTCAGTCGGGCTGCTTAAAAAATACGCTATGTCCTACCTCTCTTTTCGTCAGAGCCTCGTCTGTCAGTCAGCAGGGTGTACCCCGTGCAGGTGAGATTGACTTTGGTTCAAAGATGTTGATGAACCACTTACACCCCCGTACATGTCCGACTAATAATTAGGGATGCAACATCGTTCATAAAAAACATCGATACTGAAACATCGATATTTTTTAAAGTGCAACATCGATGTTGAAAACATCGATGTTTTAGGACGATACATCGATGTTTTTTCGATGTTTTCTTTAATTACTAGCAGGGTCAGCAAATACAGCCTTGAAATACAGAGAAAAGGCTTTTTCTTATAAAAAATATTGAAAACCTACTTAGATTCATTTTGGTAATCATGATTACTGACAATGTCAAACAATTAGTTACTTTAAACGATACATCCAATAACGTATGAGGATATAAAAAGTAGTAGAACGACAAATTAAACAAATATCAGAAAGACAAAGATAATCAAATTTATTATGAATTAAACAAAACTTATTTACTATTTTTTCTCAATATAGAATTCAAAAATAATAATTTCGACAATCTACTGCCGAGCAACCGGTTTCTTTCTTGGGTGACTATAGAATCAAACATCGTTCATAAAACATCGATGTTAGTAAACGATGTATCGATGTTTTCTTGTAGTTCAACATCGATGTTTTACATCGATGTTTATGAACGATACCTCGATGTTTTAAAACATCGATGTATCGTTTGCATCCCTACTAATAATTGAATAATGTCAGCCCTAGAGAACGTCACTCAAACATAGGCACGTGTACAGACGTCATTTGGTTACTACATACATGCAAAAGCGCCATTTTTGTATGGAGTGGCCGGGGTTTGGTATAATCTAAAGTAAATAAAAATAAACTAATTTTAAAATTACTTAAATATAAAATTAATAAATATAAAAAAAGTGATTGATTTTTTTACGAGCAGGGTTTTCCATCTGCCCGTAAAAAAGTTTGACGTTTTACATTTAGGCTACTGATTACCGTAGCTATAAAAACGCTCGCCACGTGAAATAACGCTCACGCACCGCCACCCCCGCTGCCAACGCAGGATCTCCATCTTTCCTGCCCCCCTAGCCAGTGTAATTCGTAGCGTAACGAACGTTGATAGATCACGTGACATTTCTCATATTAAGATGTTCGATTTTGACAAATGTCACGTGATCTATCTAACGTTCGTTACGCTACGAATTACACTGGCTAGGGGCGCTGGTGACCTCACTCGCAGTAACTGTTTGACCACTGCAACTGAATTTTGTTGCGGTATTCTGTGAGGTGGAGGAACTTTCCAAGTCGGGCAGCATTATAAACACACTATGCCCTAGTCCTCTTTCGCCAGAGCACCAGAAAGGAAGGAGTTGCTGCGTTGGCAACGGGGGTGACAGTACGCGATCGATATTTCATGCTGTGTTAATGTGGCTATGATAACCGCTTCATATCAGGCGGGCCGTATGCTCATTTGCAACCAGACAACAAAATAAATTCCTGAAAGTGGTACTTACAGAGAATTCTGACCAGAAGTTAGGGTCCGTACCAGCGGTCCTATTCTGCAGCACGCAGGTGGACACTGAGAACTCGTGAGTGCTGACCAGGGGATGGAAGTAGGCAACTTTGCAGCGGCTGCTGGTGGCGGCCAGGGTGACGCTGAAGATACCGTCGCTCCATTGGAATCTTTGACCTGAATATATAAATCTTAATGTCACCACATTCCCCTTTGAACCCTGTTATGCAGAATTTATCTATTATTTTTTTATATTAGCTCGGCATATCGGCTCCGCTTCGGCTGATAGTAAGCGAAAAGAGGAGCCCCAATCGCATCAGCAACGGACAAGAGACCTTGATGTCTTGTCAGTTGACGCTGCCATGCTGGCCTACAAGATGTTTCACGCTTCGCTTGAAGGATCCTATATTGCATGAATGAGGAAATACATATGCCGGCGACGTGTTCCACTTTTTAATGGTGCGACATAGATAGGAGTTGCCAAACTTTTTAGAACGCGAAGGAATGATCCCAACGGTGAATTTGTGGTATCGCAAGCCTGTACGTATTGTTCGGTGACGGAAAGGGGAGGAAGGGATAAGGGAAAAGAGTACTTCAGATCACTCAACATGGTATAGGCGGTAAATATTCTGACCGACGACATTTTGCTACTTTTAAGTTAAAGGGAGGGGGCGGAGTGTGTCAAAATATGACTATGCAATTAAAAAGTAAATAAGTAACAATGAGTTTCAAAAAACAAAAGGGGGGGGGGGGGGAGTGCCTACACCAGAAATGCCGCGCCTTGAAGTCTCATGTTGGTTTTGGCTCAAAAAAACCAATAACTATTTACGGAGCTTTAACACATCACGTGCCACGATCCCAAGGTGGGTACAGCGTTGATACAGCGCTAAAATTCGCCGCATGCAAAACGTTAAGGTGAGAGCTGTTATTTGGTTATCAGTGTTGCTACTTACCAGCAATATTAAGGTTGCCAGCAACCGGATTGAAGGAGAAGAAATTGTGTGACAGTCTCCAACTGTCGTTCTCTCTGAGGGAGTAGACTATCAGGCCGAAGGTAGTCAAGTCTGGTACGTAGGCGAACGCGTTGTCACAGTCATTGTTCGTTATGTCTACGGTGATTGAGGCGAGACCTGGAATGAGGGGGAGAAATTATATAGTACTTATTATGTTATCTAGGTGTCCTGTGTAGCCAGGATTAACAGCTGTAGTCCACTGCAGTCCCGGGGGTAAAACTTATTAATACATAGAAAACACCTAGACCAAGACGGACAAACAGACATATTCATGCACACAAATGTTTGTCTGGTGTGGGGATTGAACCCACGACCTCGGAGTCAAAGTAGCCATTCCTAGCCATTCTAACACCGGGTCTACTAGTGGTGGTACCATAATGAGGGTCTTTTGGTAGCACTGTAGCGTAGGGTCCAATGGTCTGTCAATTCATAGCATCTTGCCAAAAGTCTTTTTGACGTCTTGTGTTGTCTTATCGTCTTAAAGTTTCACTGTCAAAAAATTCAGTACATTTTGACAATCTGTACCCGACGCCTACCTAGCGACATCTAATGTCAGAAAAAATATCAAACATCCCCATTAATTTAAATTACAACTTTAACAATAAACAAAAGAGTACATATAAGCGTGTGTGTGTCAAATACATGGTAGTGTGTGTAATGTTTTTTTTAATGATTTAATGCAATTTTTATGCATAATTTTAAAAAATATTAGCATTCTGCACTCTTTCTCTATCTAAACTGTAAGTGTGTGACATTTCATACTTTTCCTTGCGCGCAATTTTCGTAAAAAGGCGTACAAAGTTTTTGCTTCACGTATTAATATATATATACAAGCCGTGTGGTTTCCGGAAAACTAGAATAGAATCACTCCATCTCTTCCCGTGGATGTTGTACAAGGCGACTAAGGGAAATACATTATCAAACATCGATCAGCCCTCCCCAACCCGTTCGGCCAGCGTGGAGAGTGTAGGCCAAATTCTTTTCTGTCTGGGACAGTCGAGAGACGGTCGTGCTCCTGCAGTGGGGACTAAAATGACCTGACGATGATGATGTATTAATATATAGATTCTTCGTTAGGTACTCATATTTTACCTGTAGGAGTGTTCTCAGCGGGGATGTCTGAAGCCTTGAAAGGATATCTGAAGATCTGGCGGTCGCTCTTCAGATCGAAGACAACGATCGCTGGTGGCTGCACTTGTTGACGGCTGTCTGAAAGATATTGAAATTAGCCTCTAAACAAGTATATACCTACAATTGGGACCACGCTACCTACGTACAGCTGTTATTGTTATTAAATATCGCCATCATGTGACAACGCGGCATGTGTTATACTCTACTAGCGACCCGCCCCGGCTTCGCACGGGTGCAATGCTGATACTAAATGTACTACAGAAGGTCTTTGCGCTTTGTCCTATCCAGTCCTTCCCCAGTTATAGGCACACGCCGCCGGCTCCGCGGCCGGTACCGCCACAGCCGTTATGTCCCTGCATTTTAAATGTGTAATATCTTCTAAACTATTCATTTAAATTACATGCTGTGAAGGGCCATATTGATTTATATTAAATGCGCAATGTATTTAAGGTACTTAATTGGATAAGGATTAATTCTGTATTGCTTAAAATCGCTTCGTAAATAAGGCATTATTTCTTGTAAAAAGCAAAGGATAAAATAACGGTTATTGTGTGTTACCACTAAGAGATAGACATATACCATCGCGAACTTTTTTGTAGACCATTTTAAGGTGAACAATACTGTACTACATTATTTTGATCTATCTCGTTGGGTTCAGCCAGCGTTTGCAATGAAAGAGCAAAAAAATGTGTTTATTTACGACATCACATTAGAAACCTCTAAATTATCAGTGTTTTTCTACTATGTTATGCATATATTATACATATAAACTTTCCAGTTGAATCACTCTATCTATTAAAAAAAACCTCATCATAATCCGTAGCGTAGTTTCAAAGATTTAAGCATACAAAGGGACATAGGGACAGAGAAAGCGACTTTGTTTTATACTATGTAGTGATGTAGCAAGTTCAGAGGTTTCGTTATTTATTTTTTCAAACTTTATTAATGATATTGGGACACCATATTTCTTCACTAACTTAACAAGTAGGCATAATACTATCTCCCATTTAAATCCCGGTGGTTACAAAAAAAGCACCTTATAATATAGATTCTAGCCCACCACGAGGCCGAAATCGAGGTGGTTTAGTGGTGGGATTAGATTCGCTGAGTGTATGTTTTCCATTGATTTCAATGGACAATATATTTGATGATCATTCCTCAAGGACATGATCGATCTCATTTTTTTTCCGACACAAACCTCAAGCATGTCGAGGTCTTTAATTGTGACAAGTTTCATCAAAATCGGTTCAGTGCTTTTGGAGCCTATTCATTTACAAGAGTGACTTTTCGGCGTGTATAAGCGTTCAGCCCCCTTACCACCAGCTCTTATTGCGATTCAATAACGGAATAGAAAGCTTGTTCATACCAATGAATAAGCGACTCTATTTCAAATTGAATAAAGTCGCTTATTCATTGGTATGAAAAAGTATTCTATTCAGTTATTGAATCGCAATAAGAGCTGGTGGTAAGGGGGCTGCTCGTTCCGCTTGCTCCACTCAATAATCGAGCAAATAAATGAAACTGAATATGTGTTTGTTTGTTTGTTTGTCAAATCTTTATTGCGCTATAACAGTAATTCTCAAAGCTAGTAATATTAACAACTAGTACAATGGCGGAATTATCCCATCAGGGATCTCTCCCAGTGGTGTGATTCCCTTGATATAGTTTACACAAAGAAAACACCCAGACCAAGACAAACAGACATGTTCATGCACTCAAATGTTTGTCCTGTGTGGGAGTCGAACCGACGAACGTTGGTGTCGAAGCCGCGTCATTGACTGCTACGCCACCGAGCTCGTCAAATGTATGTTTTCTATGTATCATAAGTATGTATTTACAAAAAAAAAATGTATTTACGTATGTTTATTAGTTGTCTAGTACCTACCCATAACACAAGCTTCGCTTACTTTGGGGCTAGATGGCGCTGTGTAATTTGTCTGACAATATTTATTTATTTATTTAAAGACTTGATGTAGTCAGCGAAACTCACTGGGTATCTCCAGCATCCCTGTATCCACCATCCAGAGTCTTCCACACTGGTCAGCTCGAGTTCGGTACACGGAGGTCATCGTCCTCGCCACCTGCATGCTCGGGTATGGTCTGAGCGCTGGTGACATGGTGTTTGTATCTCGGTTCAGGTCTATGTAGTTCAGGGTTGAGGGTATGCCTATGGAAAATAATTTTATATATAGTTTTTTCATAAGTTCGACAATGCCGGGTGTCAAAGAAGCAATCGCCCGACTGATGTTAAGCGTATGCAATGTAGTATTGCTCGAGTGTATTTTTTATGTTTTTTGTATATAAGAGGGAGGGAAACGAGCTTGTGGGTCACCTGATGGAAAGCAATCACCAGCGCCCATGGAGATCAGCAACACCAAGGGATTGCAGATGCGTTGCTAGCCTCCTTTCTTTCTTTCTAATGACCTCACTCACTCGCAGGAACACAACAACCCTGAAAGGAATTGTTATTTGGCTGCGGTATGCTGGGAGGTGGAGGCACTTCCCCAGTCGGGCAGGGGGGGGGGGGGGGGGGCTGCCTCTCCCTGCCCCCCCTTGGCGACGCCCTTGCTTACCATAACGTCTTCTTGGCACCGTCACAAATAATCTACTTTCCACCCTCTCCATTCCCATCGGCACGTTGTTGTATTGAATGAAGAACCTCCCGTTTTCATCTGAAAGTAATCATACAAGTGTTATATAAATAATAATAAATATTCCTGAAATTACACAGGGCCATCTAGTCCCAAACTAAGCAAAGCTTGTACTATGGGTACCAGATAACTGATATAGTACATAAATACATTTTTTTAAATGAAATAAATTTAAATTCGTCCGTCCCAGACAGAAGGAGGATTTGGCCTACGCTCCCCCGAGTACCTAACGAAGAATCTATAATATTAATACATCATCATCATCATCAGGTCATTTTAGTCTCCACTGCAGGAGCACGACCCTCTCTCGACTGTCCCAGACAGAAGGAGGATTTGGCCTACACTCCCCACGCTGGCCAGACGGGTTGGGGAGGCCTGATCGATGTTTTATAATGTATTTCCCTTAGTCGCCTTGTACGACATCCACGGGAAGAGACGGAGTGATTCTATTCTAGTCTGCCGGAAACCACACAGCTATTTTTTAAATACATACATATAATACATAGAAAATACCTAGACCAAGACAAACAGACATGTTCATGCACACACATGTTTGTCATGTGCGGGGATCGAACCCACAACCCCGGAATCAAAGTGGACATGGCTAGCCATTCGATCACCGGGCTCGTCTAAATGATTAATGACAATTATTTTAGGGTGTAAGTAGTTAAAAAAAAAAAAATTGTCAGACAAATTACACAGCGCCATCCAGCCCCAAAGTAAGCGAAGCTAGTGTTATGGGTACTAGACAACTGATAAACATACGTAAATACATTTTTTTTTTTTGTAAATACATACTTATGATACATAGAAAACACTCAGACCAAGACAAACAGACATGTTCATGCACACAAATGTTTGTCCTGTGTGGGAATCGAACCCACGAGCGTTGGTGTCGAAGCCACGTCATTGACCGCTACGCCACCGAGCTCGTCAATTCAAGTTCATCAACATCTTTGTATCAAAGCCAATCTCACCTGCACGTGGTGCACCCTGCTGACTGACAAACGAGGCTCTGGCGAAAGCAGAGGTAGGGCATAGCGTATTTTTTAAGCTGCCAGTCTGGGGAAGTACCTCCACCTCATAGAATACCGCAGCCAAATAACAATTCCCTTGAGGGTTATTGTGTTCCTGCGAGTGAGTGAGGTCACCAGGAAGAAGGAGAATAGGCTAGCGACGGATCGGCAATCCCTCGGTATTGCTGATCTATCAGGATCCGTGGACGGACCGATCCATGGGCGGTGGTGATTGCTTTCCATCAGGTGATCCACATGCTCGTTTGCCACCCTCTCTTATAAAAAAAAAATCTTGTGTTTACTTACCACTCGGTCTTGTCGTTGTAGAGCTTTGCTCTGGTCCTGGAAATAATTATTATCATCATCAGCTAGATTTTTTTGTGAATGAATGAATGAATGGATGAATGAATGAACTTTATTTGCTATACACGTGGTACAATATAGATGTTACAGTATTTTATAAAAGCAACCGCTACATCTAGCCATTAATGGCGTGCAAAATTTTCCCAGCAAAAGATTCATAGATTACACAGGTCTGCGAATTATTTTTTTTGAAAAGTTTTTTTGTTAAATGGTTAACATTTGTTTTAATTGTCATAAAAGTAATAGAAAACGGCATTCGTAAGATATATTAGGTTGGGGAAAAAGTCTTTTCGTATTTTATATGAAAATTCAAAACATTTTTTGATAAAGTTTATTTACATTTAACTAAAGTATGTAGGTGCCATTTTGTTCGATAACTTTTTGCCATCTTGTAGGTATAGACATGATCCCATTACTATAGAAATTTTGGGACTTCTGTTCAAAAAACCGCGATAAGTGGTTTTGGCAGTCTTCTCGTGATGTTAACCTGACATTGCCTAAAGAATTCTGAAGAGACCGAAACAGGTGGAAATTAGAAGGTACAAGGTCAGGACTATACGGCGGATGCATTAACACCTCCCAGTCAAACTCTCTTAATTTTTGCTGAGTGGCTAAAGATGTGTGAGATCTAGCGTTAACATAATGAAAAATCACACCCCTTCTGTTAATTAATTCCGGCCGCTTTCTCTCAAGTTTTTGCTTTAATCTCATCAGTTGTTCTTAGTAGAGTTCAGAATCGATAGTACTGCCTGGCGGTAACAGCTGATAATGAATAATGTCCTTCCAATCCCACCATACACACAGCATCACCTTGTTGCGGGTTAACCCGGGTTTCGCCAGAGTCTGTGAAGCCTGACCGGCCTTTGACCACGACCTTTTTATGCGCCAAAACTGTTTTGTGGTCAATTCCTAGCTCTTCAGCTACGTCGTAACTACGGATATGCCGATCTTGCTCCACTTTTTCAAAAATGGCATCCATTTTATCCGTAACAGGGCGACCAGAGCGACGTGCATCTTTGACATCAAAATTTCCGGATTGAAAACGCCTAAACCAAATTTGTGCTACTCTCACAGACACTGCACTAGGTCCATAAACGTCACAAATTTTTTCGCAGCTTGCGTTGCATTTTTACCTTTTTTGTAGTAAAATTTTAAAATGTATCGAATTTCTTCATTAGATTCACTCATCTTGACAGTAAAAAAAACAAATGAAAATCACACATTTACCTAATTTGAATCTGGAATTATCTTTTTTAAAATTTAAACTTTTTAAAGATATCAAAACCTTTCAGATACAAATGGTATAGCCAAAGAGTTTTTATTACAAGTTCATACATACTATAATGCGAAAAGACTTTTTCCCCTACCTATTATACCACGTCACATTTATCAGATTTACATGATATAAGCATTTGGATACGAAAAATAACAAAACAAAAATTTAATAACAAGAATGAGAGTCATTTGAGAATATTTTGTGAAGTTTTATTGAGTATAAAGCTATTAAAATACTACATTAAGGTATACATAAATAAAACTATTAATATTAACGTGTCTTTTTTGAAAAAAAGCTGCGTTTTGTTGGTTTTCGTTTATGATTTTTTATTTTATCTTTAGGTATCATCCAGCAATAGTCCACGAATAGGGTTGCCAGATCGCCAAATCCGGACAGACCAGCCAGTTTGGCCGGACATTTGGTTAAAATAGCCGGACACCCTACATTATTGAGGATTTTGTGTCTCAGTATTAATAGAAACCCTGACAGCCTTGAGAAGCTTATGTTAGTTGGCAAGGTCGACGGGAAAAGACCACGCGGTCGTTCACCTACCTGTTGGTCAGACCTATTCAAAACGCTAACTGGCCTGCCAATAGCCGAAGCTTTTAAGACCGCCGAGGACAGGAAAACGTGGAGGAGTATAGTACACAGAGCGACCAAGACTTAAAACTAGACTCGACCTTCAGAACTGAAGAATAAATAACTAATAAGAAGATGTTGTATATCAGTAGTCAACGCTCGATGAGCTCTGCGCTCGGCCATGCTCGGCGCTATCGCTTGTCTGCGTAATGTAAAAAGCCGGACACGCCGGACACCGATCATATTGCCCGGACACGCAATCAAAAATCCTAACTATGTCCGGCTTTATCCGGACGCCTGGCAACCCTATCCACGAAGCAAAAATAATGTGACGTGATACGTTAAAACAAGGTTTTTATTTGCTATATACAGACCAACATCTACATGTTTGTGATGAATTTATTTAAAAAACTTTTTCATCGCAGACCTGTGTTATTATAAGTATTAATTGTACTAAATAATGTCCTAATAACTTAAAAATAAGTTAGCATTGAAGTGTTATAAGATGTCAAGATGAAATAATTATTCTTAAAACATGTCAACTGCACCAGATAAAATAAAATTAAAATATATTGAAGTCAGAAATTGAATACATATTATCATGAAATCATTATCCTCATAATTCGTCATTATTCATAAAGAGAATAAAAACGTGACGTGATCACGTGTTATAAATCGATTAACGTCGGGTGTACGTACGAAAAAGCATGACTCATTGTCACGTTCCGCCTGAGCCTTTTGGGGTGTAAGTGGTTTATCAACATTTTTGAACCAAAGTCAACTTCACCTGCACGCGGTGCACCCTGCTGACTGACAAACGAAGCTCTGGCGAAAAGAGAGGTAGGGAGCGTAATTGTAAGCTACCCGACTGGGGCATGTACCTCCACCTCACAGAATACCGCAGCCAAATAACGGTTCCCTTGAGGGCTGTTGTGTTCCTGCGAGTGAGTGAGGTCACCAGAAAGGAAGGAGATGCTGCAATGGCAGCGGGGCAATATGAGGGTGGCGCCGCGCGAGCGATATTTTATGTTGCGAGCGTTAATATGGCTACGGTAACCGCTTCACATCAGGCGGGCCGTATGCTTGTTGGTGAGTTTCTTAGTAACTTTTTGAAGTCGGTTCATTAAACTCTCGTACGTGTTAATTTCGGGAACGGGAGGAGCGTGGACAATACGCTGAGAGCAAAGGTAGACTGACGAACCAATAGTGCACAGGCAAGCCTGCAGCGCGCAAGTGATATATTATTTTGCGAGCGTTAATACGGTTACGGTAACCGCTTCACATCAGGCGGGCCGTATGCTTGTCTGTCACCAGACGTAGTTTAAAAAAAAATGTCAAAATAAAACATGGCAGAAGACCCCAGGCAGAGCGTCTGATGAATTACTTACCGCTAGGTCTTGCAGTTGTAGTGCTCTCCACCATTTGTCCAAAATTCGGTCTAGAATTTGGTGTCATGGTCGATGGTCCTGAAAATTATGGTCATATGTAAATAATTTCGCACGAATTGCTTTATTTATCAGTATAATAGTATCATTTATGTGTAAAATACAATATTCATTTATTGCGCTATCGTACACAAACATGACAGCAGGCATACATTTTCGCCGCGCGGTAGAAAGAGAGGGGGATATCACTTCCTCTCCTACGCCGCGTCGGCGGCGGTCTACGCTCCCTCCGTCTTACGAATTTTCGATCAGGCCACGTGTCCTGACGCGAGTTTAACATTTTTTACCCATCCCAAAAAGTGCACAACGCCGCTAAAGAAGTTTTCACTTCAAAAATCATTACATATATAGAACCATGTCGTATTGTGTCTGCTTCCTTTTATATGTATGTGATGGTACTGCATTTACAAACCTTGACAGTACTGTACCTATAACAAGTTTCTTATAGCTGTGATTCTTGGTAAGTCTACAGATGGACAGACAAAATACAAACAGGAAAATCCCAATAACTATAATAAACCTGAGCGTTCATTATAATTTAAGTTTCTTGAGAAGTAAATAGTCGTGGTTATTTTAACCTTGGTTCTTTGTAATGTAATGTAGCTAACGACTGCTAACAATTAAGGGACATCTTCCACTTACAGGCCCACCACACATTCCCACCACTGTGTTTCATGTATAGACGGTAGTGTCCGACCGAAACTGGTTTTTACGACCGAAACCGAAACCGAAACCGAATTTCGGCAACGGTCTTAGTTTCGGCCGAAACCGAAACCGAAACCGAAACTTTTACGAAACAATTATCTAACTGTAGATACTTTTCTTATAATTACGTTACGTTACGTTATAATTGCTACTTGGTTATAATAATTATTATTTTTTTATACGACGTCGGGCGGCAGACACGCTTACGGCCCACCAGATGTGAAGCGGTTACTGTAGCCGTAGTATTAACGCTCGCAACATAAAATATTGCTGGCGCGCGGCCACCCCCCGCTGCCATCGCAGCATCTCCTTCCTTACTGGTGACCTCACTCACTCGCAGGAACACAACAACCCTCAAGGAAATTGTTATTTGGCTGCGGTATTCTGTGAGGTGGAGGTACATTCCCCAGTCGGGTAGCTTACAATTACGATCCCTAACTCTCTTTTCGCCAGAGCTTCGTTTGTCAGTCAGTAGGGTGCAACGCGTGCAAGTGAAGATTGCTTTGGTTCAAAGATGTTGAAGAACCTCTTACACCCCAAAGAAAATAAAATTGAAACTCTAATCTTTAATATTATCGCCACTAATGCCCTATAGTAAGTACCAAGTACCTACTTATTGTTTGTTTACGTACAGCATTAGCGAATGAGTTAAATTAACCACAAAATATTCAAATAGTTATGTTAAACTTGATTCTACTATAATCTATGCATTAGTTTGATAAACTAAATCACGTGTATTTTTTTAAGCTACAAATAATCTTAAATATTATGGAAAATTATTTTTAAATGCATGTATAAAGTATATAATTCTATGTAAACTTCTCCGGAAGGAACCGCACAGGACGTGACTAGTTAGGCTCCAACGTGTGAGGATGAATTTCCTGTCAATGGCGAGCGGTGCAACAGTAGAAGCTGGCCATTATGTCAAATAACTCCTCTGAACAACCACAAAAAATAAATACACGTGATATCTTACTAGACCCCCCCTCCCCCCTGTGATATTTCGTGATTTTTACCTAACCTCCTCCCCTCTTTGGAGCCTCACGTGATTAATGGACGGCCCCTTATACAATATCACAATGATAAAACTTACCCACCGAATTCAAAACTAATCACACGAAAACTCATAATTAAAACAACAAAGAAAACGCACTGCAAACACAATCAAGTCACGACATGATTAGGCACGTGGACGCGGCAAATTGTCTTCGTCGCTTGGATGGAATTTACCGAGCCGAACATGGCCGAGCACATCGCGGGATCTCCCGAATGTAGTTTCGGTTTCGGTCGCAGTTTCGGCAGGTTTGCCGCCGAAACCGAAACTAAACCGAAACTCACTTTTTTGCCGAAACTCGACCGAAACCGAAACCGAAACCGAATATTCGGTCGGACACTAATAGACGGCAACCAACAAAAAGGCAATCCACAGTTGAAGTCCATTGCAGTCCCGGGGGTAAAACTACGGCTGCTTTGGAACTCACCACGAATTTAATCATAAGAAATTAGTAGGAGTAGGAAGCTTTTAGATTGACTTCCCCTCTTGGGGGCCATCCATAAATTACGTCACACGAATTTCATCAGTTTTAGACCCCTCCCCCCGTCCTTGTCACTGCTGGTCGCATTTGTGTGACACCCCCTCCTTAGTGTGTCACATATTTTGCAAATTTACATCTAGAGTTTCAAATGTCACGTCACGAAATTTAGGAGGGGTCCCACCCCCTTGTCACACAATATCACACTTCGTCGACCTCCTCCCACCCCCTTAACGTGTGACGTAATATATGGATGGCCCCTTGGTAATGTGAGAGACAGCAATATGGTAAATAAGCCTTAAAAGAGATCGCTACGAGACGCGGGCCCACCACACATGCCCACCACTGTGTCTCCTGTGTAGCCAGGATTAACAGCGACGACAGTCAAAAAAGGCAATGAACAGTGAAGTCCATTGCAGTCCCAGGGGTAAGACTACGGCTGCCTTGGAACTCACAACGAATTTAATCAGAAGAAATTAGTAGGAATAAGAAGCTATTGGCCGGTGGTTTCCGGCAGACTAGAATAGAATCACTCTGTCTCTTCCCGTGGACGTCGTACAAGGCGACTAAGGGAAATACATTATCAAACAACGATCAGGCCTCCCCAACCCGTCTGGCCAGCGTGGGGAGTGTAGGCAAAAACCTTCTGTCTTTTGGACGGACGAGGGAGGGTCATGCTCCTGTAGTGGAGACTAAAATGACCTCATGATGAAGTAGCTTTTGGAATTTGACTTCCTCTCTTCGCTATGTGAGAGACAGCAATATGGCAAATAAGGCATTAAAAGCCTAAAGATGTGGCTAGTCAAGTGAAGCTCAACTGCCGTGCACCACGGATTTTATGTAACTACCACTATTGGGGACATAAAACATTGAGTTGCTACCTAACACATTGATTCCAATATGGGGGGTGGCATGTTTAGGGTAGATATTATTAGCGCTTACGACGGTAGACAAATAACAAAAATGTTCGTCTCCAATGTACGACGACAATCGTCCGAGAAATTAATCACACGACTAATTTCTCGGGAGATCGTTAGTATTCTTTGCCTATGTATTTATTGAATATTTGTTGTTTATACATAGGCGGGCTACACCAATAATGTGAATTGCAAAGTCGTCTGAACGCTTAGTAATTCTCCCTTGTTTACCAAGTACCAAAATAGACGGCTGTCGAGTGAAGCTCAACTGCCTTGCACCACGGATGATTAATTAAATATGTACACTATTCGGGACCTACAAGTTGTAGGTCCCGAATAGTGTCGATTTTGACAGTAGTAGCCGAGTTGTAGGCTACAACTAGAGTCAAAATGGTCGCGTACTGTACGGTTACAGAGAAGTTTTCTACCTCGAGCTCTATGGTTACGAAATTCCCTGCCAAAGTTTTCCCAGGAGACCACTGTATAAAGTTATTCAAGAAAGGCGTAAGGGGGATTTACAGGGTTCGGAACGCACAAATGAGATTAGGGGCCATCCATAAATTACGTCACACGAATTTCATGATTTTTTGACCCCTCCCCCGTCCTTGTCACAGCTGGTCACATTTGTGAGACTCCCCCCCTCCCTAGTGTGACGTCACATATTTTGCAAATTTACATCTAGAGTTGCAAATGTTTCTGAGTTTTTCGTTAATAGTTCAAAGTTCGTGTTAACACTTAGATTATAATAGATTTTGAAATGTGACGTCACGAAATTTAGGACACCTCACACCCGCTTGTCACACTATGTCACACTTCATCGACCCACCTCCCTCCCCCTTAACGTGTGACGTAATTTATGGATGGCCCCTTAGTGAAATAAAAAAAAACTTTAGTTAATTGTATATTATTGCAAGAGAAATTGGTGCCATTTTGCGCTTAGTTAGGAAACGAGATAGCAAATATATTAAATCGCTGAAATGATAAGGATGGCGAAAGTCTGTCAAGACTTACGAACGCAATTTAGTATTGGTATACCACCGTTTTCGAACGCAATTTAGTATTGGTATACCATATCTATGGAGATATAACTTCATTGACATGCACATAAATATTTGTCTTGTGCGGGGATCGAACCTTTGACCCCGGAGTCAAAGCTCGGTGATCGAATGACCATTGCTGGCCATTCGATCACCGAGCTCGTAGTTTAAATTGCAAGATCTGATTGCAGACCGCAGTGAAGCTAAATAAATACAAGCTTGTACAATAGGTTTTCAGTGAAGGCATAGAAATAGTCTTGTACCCGTTCGCCCTTTGCTCCCAAAAGTATCATAATCGCCCCATTGCCCCTGCGGGGTGAAATTGCTTTAAAATGTGGTCCGAGTATGAAAGTTGTCTGGACCCTTTTAGGGATATGTCCGCCTTTGTTCTACACTACCCCTTTCAGGCCCACGATGAAACTAAACGAGACAGTGTTAAAAAAATTCGATATTCTTTATCGTTGGGGATCACATAAAACAAAAACTAAACATTTTCAGTGATAGAATGTTGTTTTCATGACTTTCAGGGGGCGTACAATTATATCATCTTGGGCCTTACTCATTAAATGTAACAATTGTGACGGTCACAATTGTGTCCATGTGGGCCATACTACCTACTTGCCACTAATAAATGTTTCTATTATATTAAGGTGCATATCAATAAAATAACTCGAAAAGTGTTTAGTAAGTTATTTATTTAATAATATTTCATTAGGTGCGCATTGCGGTTTCATTTGCTGCCCGATTTCGGCCATATAATATTGCGCAGTTGAGATTGCAAACTTTTCAAACAGTTCGGCATCAAAATAATTTTCGAAGTACTCCGTTGGTGATTTGGGCGGTTCATTACATGAACGTTCTTGAGCTTGACTAGTAGCCTAGTAGTCTTTCCTCGAAATCATTTTTTTGTCCATTTGCCGTCATTTTGATTTAGGGCCGCCCACAAGGATGAAAGTGGAACATCATCCTCGGACGAGTCAGCATCTTCTTCATCTGGCGCATATGCAACATCATCATCTTCATCAACATCTTCCAAGTCAGACTGGTCCAGTAACTCCCCAATTGCGTCATCATTGAGGCTAAATAGTGATCTCGCCATTGCAATGTATTTATACTTGGGCCCAAAGTGATACAATTGTGACTCTAAACTTCAGTGCCACTTCCTTTTGAGAATTACCTAAAAATACAAACAAATGTATTCACTGTTACGTAGAAAAGTTTATAATTAACAATAAATCACAATAATAACGTGACAATTGCATAATTTTACAATAATTTTAATTACTCACCTGCAGCGAGACCCCAAACAACACTAACGGCGAAATGAATGAGTTTGAATTTGAAATTCGCGACGCTTGCTAGCTGTTTCACTCACACCAATAGATAGAGCATATCCGTCACAAACGTGTGGCCGTGGCCCCGAACACTTACGCCTTGAAATACCGCCAAAATTTTACTTCAACTTAACGTCACAATTGTGTTGGGCTGAGCTGAAAGGGCTACAATATCTGTTTTTCTGAAGCGATCATTTTTTATTTAAATAAACAATACGTACAATTCAACTATAAAACTAAAGTACCTAAAATTAAATAACACTAAAATAAAACTAACCTGAAACTAAAATAAATGTAAAAAGTTTGGCCCATGTGGCATCGTTCTCAAGATGCTAGCAGCATTACCTCGCTGGATGGCTAAACTGATCCTTTGGGCGAGGAATGTGCCAGATCTTGGGTCTAACCCTTGAAATTAAGTTAAGAATTTCAATTAAATACAGTGATTTAATGACCAGATTTTTCTGGGAGTGCATTATTAGCCAAATATTTCATTAATTTCATCCTGTGTGAGATTGTTTTATACTACGAGGGGAGAGTAATACGGGGCGAACGGGTTCAAATAATAGGCTATATTCCAATCTTTAAAAATTGTATAAATTATTTAACAATATCGTAAAATACACAAAACTATAAAGATCTGCAAACTTTCATTCTAATGTCTTCAGTCAGACTTTTTTTAGCGTCGATCAAAGTTTAGCGAGAAAGTCCATTTTAATAGTATGAAATTATTAAAAAATAATATTCCCATTGGAGAAGCTATAAAAAATGCTATAACTTTTATTATGATACTAATCACATAAACGTAATATTTAACATAGCTATCGTACAAATTTCTGATTTGATGCATACAAAATACAAACCTGTGACGTCATGAGCGTTTTCGGGACAGTTTAAAAATTGTGATTTTCAAATTATTATATCTCGAGAGATTTTTGTGCTATCGAAGTAATTCTTTCATCTATGGTTATATTATGGAGACATCCCCACATATCAAACCGAAAAAAATGTTAGTCAAATAGCCTATTGCTAAAGAAATGTTGAATAGTTGAAGAGTAAATAGAATAGAAGAAATAAATGGGTTAAAAAGAAATATGAGAACTAACTGTTAAAATTCCAGGAATGTCGTTGCAAGCGGTGTCCAGTCTGCGAATTAAAGCCAGATTCTGAAGGAAGAAAGAACAGAAAAGATAAGAAAGTAGTAGGTAGTAAGCATGGTACAATAAAACAAGGTATTTCCTTCCCATATATTGTCAAGACTATGTCACGAGTTAGATTATCAAAATTTGATACTAAATACATCTGATGACATCGTCTAAGGGGATGTTAAGCCGAAGAGGGTTTGCTAGGCGGGATATATAGGTATATATAGGGATGGTTTGTTATAGAGGATGCTAAGCCAAAATTTGATATAAAATATACCTGATGACATCGTCAAATTCCAATCATGTGCCATGTGTCAGGAAAAAGATACCTTGTTTTTATTGTATTAAAATTATATTTATTAATAAAATTTTCAGCGTACTTACCAGAATTTCTCTAAATATTAAATGAAAATAATTCAGCTTCAGATTTGGACTAAGGTCAAAGCGGGCCCGAGGCAACATTGTATTTCCGGGCCTACTAAAGAAGTTTTCACTTCAAAAATAAAAATTAATTATAAAAATTTTAAATCTAATTTTCGGGCCCCAAAAATTACGGGCCCTAGACACGTGCCTAGGTAGCCTAGGCCTTAGTCCACTCCTGTTCACCTTCCTTGCCTAATGGGACTTAGACACTGCAGCTATTTAAAGCAGTAGGTAATTACAAATCGACGGCCAAGTGCCAATATCTTCTAACTAACATAGACAAAATTTCACAGAAAGTAAAAAAAAAAACGTTGTTTCCTGAAAACTTTAAAAATAATAAATTCATTTGTATGGTGAATATACAAATATGGAAAGCTAAAGTATCAATTAAGTATAAATATAAAATAGAAATTGATTTTAAAGTAAATGGCATAAAAAAAGGCAATTTCTCGGGAAATGTTACATAGGATATTGGCACTTCGCCGTCGAAATGGGACTGCACTCGTGTCTATTCGTGGGTAATCGTGACATTCTGTGTCCATATCCCAATTATATGGGAAGGTATTTTCTTACCTTTAAACATATATTTGGGCTGTAGGTATAGGCTGTATAAGAAATTGCTAAGCCAAATGAGGAGTGATTCTACTATTCAATATCGATAACTTTTATTAAACTAAATAACGCGTTAGATAATCAAAAAAAATATCTGTACAAATTACACACAGCCATCTAGTCCCAAACTAAGCAAAGCTTGTACTTTGGATACTAGATAACTGATATTAAACTTAAAAACATTATTTTCTGTAAAGGAATACATAATTATAATACCTAGAAAATCAAGACTGAGATTGGTTCATGCACACAACACACTGTAAATAAATACATAATTATAATACATAGAAAACATCCAAGAGCAGACATATCCATGCACACAAATAGTCACACTGCCATCATTCAGGGCCAGATTAACCATTAGACTAATTAGGTTGAAGCCTAGGGCGCGAGGATCGGAGGGGGCGCGCTGAAATCGTGTCTTCGCATGCACTGTTAACCTAGCATCATTGCAACTACCCTACATATTTCAACTACTTATACCGAGACATAACACTAAATGCGCTGTGAACTGAAAAAGCTTGGGCTCCCCTGATTTTAACAATAAAACGTTAAAAAGCGCGCGTCGGTGTCTTCTCCTTTCTTTCCTTCCGCATAATTAGCCTAGAGCGGTCAGAACTCTTGTTCAGTCGCTGCCCACATTGCTACCCATTTAACTAGGCTCGCTAAAAGATAGATAATAATACTACAGTCCGATAAAAAAGATATTTCCATACAAAAGTGCTCAAGGATCTAACGACACACAGTCGAAGGCGAGCCAATCCCATTCTAGTTGAAGTTAATGTTGTTGAAAACGAATACGTACATTACTCGCACTAAGCTATTGGTTATTTTTATTTCTGGGGTGTAAGTGGTTCATCAACATCTTTGAACCAAAGCCAACGTCACCTGTACAAGGTGCACCCTGCTGACTGACTAAGGAAGCTCTGGCGAAAAGAGAAGTATAGAATGCTATGGTAAAAGTGTAAAATTAGTACATATAGAAGTACAATGGGAACAAATAGAATATAAAAAAATGTCGCACCATTTTTGTCGTAAAAACCGATTTTTTTTATACTACGTCGGGTGGCAGACAAGCATACGGCCCGCCCGATGTGAAATGGTCACCATAGCCATCTTAACGCTCGCAAGCGCAACATAAAGTATCGCTCGCGCGCCGCCACCCCCGCTTCCATCGCAGCATCTCCTTCCTTTCTGGTGATCTCACTCACTCGAAGGAACACAACAGCCCTCAAGGGAACCGTTATTTGGCTGCGGTATTCTGTGAGGTGGAGGTACATTCCCTAGTCGGGTAGCTTACAATTACGCTCCCTACCTCTCTTTTCGCCAGAGCTTCGTTTGTCAGTCAGCAGGGTGCACCGCGTGCAGGTGAAGTTGGCTTTGGTTCAAAGATATTGATGAACCACTGACACCCCTCAGTATATAATATAATTGAAGAAATTATTCATCATCACAATTGTTCCTGACTGCTTAGTGCAAGTTATTTCGCGTTTAATCATGTCAACGTAAACAAACGGAGCATATGGAAAGAACTCTCATGCTGTGAATTTATAAGACGCGTGTTACATATCAAAATTATGTGGCTTACTTGCTCACATTTTGAAGTGAGCAACCCGGCTAATTTGGATATGTAACACGCGTCTGGTAAATTCACAATATGAAACTTTTTCTCAATTTGGTCGGCTTGTAAACGTTAACAACTTCAAATGTGACCGTGTGTGATAAAATCCGCACTAAGGGGCCATCCATAAATTACGTCACACATTAAGGGGGAGGGAGGGGGTCGACGAAGTGTGACACTATGTGACAAGGAGGTGGGAGGGGTCCTAAATTTTGTGACGTAACATTTCAAAATCTATTATAATCTAAGAGTTAAAACACGAACTTTGAACTATTAACGAAAAACTTAATTTTTGCAACTCTAGGTGTAAAATTGCAAAATATGTGACGTCACACTAGGGAGGGGGGGGGGGAGTCTCACAATTGTGACCAGCTGTGACAAGGACGGGGGGAGGGGTCAAAAAGTCATGAAATTCGTGTGACGTAATTTATGGATGGCTCCTAAGCACTCTGAGTGCTGAGTGCGAGTTTTTTATTCACCTTCGTTATTGTCAACGTAAACAAACCGACCAAATAGATAAGTACTCTCATGTTGTGAATTTATATGACGCGTGTTACATATCAAAATTATATAGCTTACCCGCTCACGTCTCGAAGTGAGCAACCCGGCTAAATTGGATATGTAACACGCGTCTGGTAAATTTACAATATGAATATATTTGACATATTAATTTATAGTATTAAATATATTGGACATAGTAATTTATATTCATAACATTAGTAATATAAAAAGATAATATACTCAATTACTTACTCTCGTAAGATTTGCATGCTATTGAAAATGGCTAAATAGGTCTAAGCAACTTTGTTATACTATCTGACATCCTCATTTACTGTTACCCTATTTAATGCAAATAAAGATGTGATTATGATTATGAAACTTTTTCTCAATTTGGTCGACTCGTAAACGTTAACAATTTCAAATGCGACCATAAAATCCGCACTAAGCACTCTGGTAGCTAAGTTTGACGAGCACTCGATCGTGGTTATCGGGAGGTCGTGGGTTCAAGTATCAGCTAGGCGGGAAGGTGAATTATTCCATTAAGAGTCCGTATCTGATATTAAACAATGTCTAGTACTTTTCTCGAAGTGTTATGAGAAATAAATCGCTGAACGCCGGCTGCACGCACGAATAAGCGTGGCTCATTGTCACATTCCGCCTGAGCCGAGCGTGCAAGAGAGAGAGCACGGAATAGAGAGGCACGATGGGCCTTTAAGCGTTCGGCTTGTGACGCATGGCTCTTCCACTCCAGCGGCCGCTGTTTTGTTATGACGTTATCACGTAAAATTATCGTCTGTAAACCAACTTTACAGTCAACCAAATTTTATTCCGTCCGAATTGGAATGATCTTTCATAATATATACTCAAGAGATCATATATATAGTGCCACAAACTTATCTGACCCGGTGGCCAAATTTAGAACTAAAGCCGCCATCTTGAAAGGTTAGTATTACCAGGTACTATTAATTTATTTACCACGTATACACATTCCATTGAGGTGTATTTTTTTAAATACATATATATCTTTTTCTATACATACAATAAAAAAATCGTCAGCGAGTTGTTTCTGTGCAATATTGTAACTCTCTAATATTATATAATAGTTATGATCGCGACTTAACATGGTGCATTTTTAAAACTAATCAACAAAAAAAATTAAGGCAATTGATATTTAATTGAAACACCACACAACAGAATTAATCAATATATCAATGTTATTATTTTAACAGTGTATATATTTCTTTGATTTTAATGTTTCCTCTAAAACGGGCGGAATTTCGTTTAATAGCAACACTTAAGTCGATCGTACCGCCCCCGCCACCGGGCCAGATAAGTTTGTGGCACTATACTCAGAGTCCGAGGAACCCCCTGTGCTTGGGGGCCCCGGAATGCCCCGGCTTGCCCTACGGTAGCTACGCCACTGACTGTGTAATATGTATACTTTCAGGAAAACGAAAGGAAAAAGTAGCGCATTTTTTTTACAAAATCAGCGCATTATCAGATACGGACACTTACTTGTAAATAAATATAAATTTCTAGAGCTATGATATTATTTTAATTCACTCACGTTGATTCCAGTCTCTTTCTGGTTCATTGTTTGAATTATCGAAGAAAACTATATCGGATTGCCTCTTACTGCGGTCTCTCGTGTTGCCAATACCTTGTGGTTCTTCTGTCTGGTCTTGGTTCACTGAAAATAATAAGATTTTTACAACATACTAGCTCACCCAACAGACGTTGTCCTCTCTCCTTAATTATAAATATTGAATTGATTTCGCACAATCTGTCAAATGACTGATAGTTCTATCAAACGGCACAAAGTTACATTAGAAAAGTTAATATGGTCGTTCAATTTTCTTAAATTTTCTAATTTTTTGTGCACCTTTCAAATTTTTTGCTTTCATAAAAACTTTCTCCTGACAATAATAAATAAGTACAACATAAAAAGAATAAGCGAAATCGGTCACGTCGTACACCTGTGTCTAAGAGAAATAGGGATTAATATTTATATATAGGTATTTTAATAAAGAAATGTACATTCCTATCACCACTAACTACAGGATAATCACCACCCATCTGTCTACTATATGCATTAGGAAGCTTCTCAAGTATTTCGTTCACATTTCCAGAAAAGAGCCTGACAACTTAGAGAAATTGATAGTCGTAGGGCAAGTGGAAGGAAAGAGGAGTAGGGGAAGATCCCCTACCAAGTTCCTATTGTTTTGTATTATGCTTTTTAAATAATTCTATTTAATCAGTAACAGTAGGTACATACTTAAACTTAGATAAGGGGTGAAAAGGAAATTTTTAGGGGCGATTAGGTTCGTTTATACTGACAGGGGCGAGAATATGGGGCAAACGGGTTCGGACCGTGATATTTTGCTCTAAAAATTAAATGACTTCCAATCATTCACATGTGATAAAAAAGTATAGGGTCACTCTGATGCTGTAACAAGATAGTCTATCTATATAGACGCTTCAGACCAAATAAAAATTTTGAAAGATGTCACATAAGATTATAGAGAGGGGGGGGGGGGGGGGGGGGAAGGAAGCAAACTTTGACCAGGTTGGGTCAAAAGATCCTCAAAAACGCCTCACGTAATTACTGGACGCCCACCAAGTACATTGCCCGATATAATCCAATTGCGGGTAGAAATGTTTCAAAATGTAAGTATATGCCGACCACGCGGTTCTTAAACTTGTTTGACATTCAGTGAAAAAAAGGTATGAATACGTTATTATCCACTAAAATTATCTCAAAATAGCAGCGCTTCCCCTTCCTCCGCACGCAATGTTCCATTGTCCTTACTGAGCGTAATAAATTCTTTCATCTATCCAGTGGTGTGATTCAATTTTGGATGGAGATGATAGATATGTAGCTGCAACACCAAACTGTATCCCCCGATTTTGTTATCATTCGTTTTTTTGTATTATTTATTTCATAGGGAGGCACTGTGGAATCAATTTTAAAGACGTATTCAACGTAACAATTTAATATTTTTAAACGACCATGACCTATGACCATGAGTTATTTTAAGACAATATAATCATATAAATAACGTGTTCTAAAGCCGGTTACTCCCATACGCTTGATGTTTGCTGCAAACACATCACATCAAATCGCACAGTGATTTTTAAACAGTACAATACAGGCACATCATAAGTAATAGTAGTAGTGTCTAGTGTGGCCTGCAAGGTATGTCTATTATGAAAGTTCGCTCGTAGTATATATATAACTAGCTGGCCCGGCGAACTTCGTATCGCCTTTAAATATTTTTACGTTAATTTTTCCAATTTTTTAATAGTTATTCAGCTATACGGGTCGGAAACAAATCCAACAAATCAAAGAT
Organism: Hypsopygia costalis; assembly: GCA_937001555.2. Classification (NCBI taxonomy): domain Eukaryota; kingdom Metazoa; phylum Arthropoda; class Insecta; order Lepidoptera; family Pyralidae; genus Hypsopygia; species Hypsopygia costalis. The sequence continues at coordinate 8,689,477 of OW443355.2, forward strand.
CAATTAATATCAAATCTTTATGATTACACCAGTATAGGCTCGTTATGTCCTATTTCTGTTTCACCAAAGCTCCTTTTGCTAGCCGGTGGGATGCACCATGTGCAAGTGAGGTTGGTTTTGGCTCCAAAGATACTACTGAGCCGCACTCAATCCAAAATAACTTTATGTTGATGACAATCATAAGTGCTTCTGTTTCATAATTGAGTTAAAAACTATCCCATATCTCAAGTTGGATCAAACTGCACACGTGTGCAAAATTTGATTTAAGTCGGTTCAGTAGTTTCGGATTCCATCGCGGACAAACAACGTGACACGAAATTTTTATATATTAAGATTTATACTCAACTGAACTTTGAAATGATAAATTGATTCACACATTTCATTTTTAGTCACTTTCGAACGTTTTCGAATGTTTACAAGCCGAGCAAATTGAGAAAAAGTTTCATATTGTGAATTTACCAGACGCGTGTTACATATCCAAATTAGCCGGATTGCTCACTTCAAAATGTGAGCAAGTATGTCACATAATTTTGATATGTAACACACGCGTCTTACAAATTCCCATGAGAGTTATTCTCTATTTGGTCGGTTTGTTTACGTTGGCATGATCGAACGCGAATAAAAAACTCGCACTAAGCATTCTGCGGCAATTTCTACGTCACGCTGGTTCAGGTAAAGTTGGCAACGAGGGAGCAAGATGCCGCGAGAAATTAAGTTTTCACTTCTGTCATATGTGTGGATAAGCACTCACCGTTTTTTGACGCGAATACGTCATTAAAATTCCTTCCATAGGGAGGTAATTTAAAAAAACTGGCCAATTAATTTCCGTACCATTAATATAAAAATAGCAAAAAAAATCATGTTTGTTGTATGGGAACCCCCCTTAAATATTTGTTTTATTGTTGTTTAATTACTTATTTTAAAAGTGAATATAAAACTAAATATTATGTGAGTATTTCAAGCGGTCAACCTATTACCGTTATCAATTCCGAGCAAAAACGAGCAAAAAAATCACGTTTGTTGTATGGGAGCCCCATTAAATATTTATTTTATTCTATTTTTTAGTATTTGTTGTTATAGCGGCAAGAGAAATACATCATCTGTGAAAATTTCAACTGTCTAACTATCACGGTTCATGAGATACAGCCTGGTGACAGACGGACGGACGGACAGCGGAGCCTTAGTAATAGGGTTCCTTTTTACCCTTTGGGTACGGAACCCTAAAAACGAATGATAACAAAATCGGGGGATACAGTTCGGTGTTGCAGCTACATATCTATCATCTTCAACCAAAATAAAAGATGCAGTATCAAAGAATTTATTACGCTGAGTAAGGACTATGGAACATCGCGTGTGGGGGAGGGGGAAGCGCTAATATTTTGAGATAATTTTAGTGCATATAACGTATTCACGTACGACACACGGCCGTGTCCGTGACACAGCCATTCGCCATTTTTTTAAATTACATTGTTATTAAAATGTGTAAAAATTTGAAGCGTTCAAACTTTTTGTTTCTTATTCAAGATTGTATTGTACTCTATTCCCCACTATTTTTATCAAACTTGTTTGTAGAGTGATAATTAATAATTATTATCATTTTGTTTATTGAACCACTGACTCTATTACATTGGAGTTAATTATTATATCATTTAGGTCAATGATATTTTAATGGAAATATTTTTCATTAAGTTAATGTTATTATAGTTTACGCAATGACCTATTTTTGGTGGGAGCATCCGGACTCCCAGATGCATATTCCGCATCCGTCGGCTAATGCGTCGGATCATCATCAGGTCATTTTAGTCTCCACTACAGGAGCACGACCCTCTCTCGTCCGTCTCAGACAGAAGGAGGATTTGGCGTACACTCCCCACGCTGGCCAGACGGGTTGGGGAGGCCTGATCGATGTTTTATAATGTATTTCCCTTAGTCGCCTTGTACGACATCCACGAATATGATATTTTAATGATTATTTTGTAGTTGGGGTGTTAGTAGTTCATCAACATATTTAAACCAAAGCCAACTTCACTTGCTTACGATGCACCCTGACCACAATAGACTGAGAAGCAGTAGTTCGACTTGATAATAGCGCCCAAATCGACCACACACACAGCCAAACGTCATTAACACGACCGCTAACCTGTATTCGCTGCGTGAAACTACGCTGCAGTGTCACCACAGAGTACTTTGTAATATACTGAAAAGTGTCACGCTGCGTGTCATATAAAGCGGTCGCTGGACGAGCAGCGCCGCCCTCTACGCTATTCGTTCCCGGACCCCGTTTCAATTTCATAACGTGAATATAACGCTCGGAACGAACTATAATATTTAATAATGGCGGAGACACGACAACGTGTATACTGCAGTATTTATTAACGTCCCTAAGGGTGCCTAAATCCAATGCTAATAATAAATCAACATTGCCATTTTTACAATTTTATAAATTAAATTCTTAAATAATATTCAACAAGTCATTTTGAACTTGTCGTAATAGACGTAATTATTTTTTCTGTTGCATACTAACTTATAATAGATAAATAAATAATCATTAAATTAACATATGTTTTATTCGTAAACCTAAAACTACAATAAAAATCTACAATCGTCTGCTTAATTTTTGTACATGTCAACTCTAGCGCTCCGTCGAGCAGTAGGTATACATTTCATAAATATGGCGTCGTCAAACTACTGCTTCTCAGTCTATTGTGCGCTGACGGTCTGATTTTTAATTAATTAATTTCAGGATATGCAATATACAAAACGCAACAATAGACCCATTTAATTCATATCTTACAGACTAACATACACATATATATATATATATTGTTTGGCGCCACGTAGCGGGACATCACTCCATTTTAGCATAGTTTTTTCTTTCTAATTAATTTCTTATGGCAGCGTTAGCAGCCCACTTACCTATAACCCCATCGATGTTATACGTTAGCTGTCTCCAAGCATACACCTCTTGGAACTTCCCCAGTCTCCTGTTCATATTCTGAGTCCTCACCGGGATGAGGATCAGTACACATATTTGAATAATCAGCAGTTGAGTCTTCATTTTGTTCAATTCTGAAAATTATAATTTTAATTACCGTTGTGTAAATAAAAATGGGGTGGGGCACGTGAATACGTTATATGCACTAAATGGAAGCGCTTCCCCCTCCCCCGCACGCGATGTTCCATAGTCCTTACTTAGCGTAATAAATTCTTTGATCCTTCATCTATCCAGTGGTGTCATTGAATTTTGGATGGAGATGATAGATATGTAGCTGCAACACCAAACTGTATCACCCGATTTTGTTATCATTCGTTTTTTTTTATTTCCTCCCTATGGAAGCAATTTTAAAGACATATTCACGTCATTTGTAAATATTATTGTAGTTCAGGTTAGTGAATATTGAATACATATGAAATTGTTCACAGTATTCATCGTCACATAGACCTTCTTTTCGGATTTTTAGGGTTCCGTACCCAAAGGGTAAAAAGGAACCCTATTACTAAGGCTCTTGGGAGGGGAAGCCAGGGTATGGTCTTGGTGGGAATCACTGTGAGTGAGAACAGCATTGCCTACAAAAAGCCAAGAAACCATCTGCTGTGTTAGTGGCGGAACACCGAATTTAAGCGGAGCCCTGGCCAGTCCGAGTCACCTCACGTCCCCGTCGTCCCTCCTGGGAACTGCTGCAACCGTGCAATCGCGCGGCCGCCACCTAGAGGTGCAGCTGAGCTGAGAGTGCAGGGCGAAAGGCGAATTTTCTGCGCCTTAAAACAGAAACAAACTCACTAGGGAAGAAACCCGAAACAAAACCGAGCACGCCCACGGGCTCTAAGGTGGCAGCCCCACCAGTGGGATAGGGTATAGTGGGCTAATCACTCGCTTACCTGAAGCACATAGATTACTGAAACTGAAAGAGTACGAAACCGGACCGATCATACTACGACGACCTTTGGCATGAAAATACGGACACGAATTGCTTGTTGGAACGTGCGAACGCTGAGCGAGGATAGCCGACTAGCCCAAGCAGAAGCAGAAATGCTAAGATACAAACTGCAAATACTCGGTCTCAGTGAAGTGCGCAGAAATGGATTCGGAGAACTGAGAACGTCCAAGGGCCTTACATTTCTTTACTCCGGAAAGGAAGATGAAGAAGATATACGTGAAAACGGCGTGGGATTCCTCCTTTCCGACGCAGCGAAGAAGAGCCTTCTGGACTGGAAGCCCATCTCAGAGCGAATCATCACAGCCCGGTTTAACAGCAAAGCCCGCAAAATAACCGTTGTTCAGTGTTATGCGCCCACAAATCTGGCATCAGAGGAAGACAAAGACGATTTCTATAGTGCACTCAACCTGACTTTAAAGAACATCCGCAAGCAGGACATAGTTTTCGTCATGGGGGACCTGAATGCCAAGGTTGGCACTGACAACGAAGGCTGTCAAAGACACATGGGCATACAAGGGCTAGGAGTCCGGAACGAGAATGGAGAGAGATTTGTAGAGTTCTGCCAGGACAACGACCTCACCATCGGAGGTACTTTATTTATACATGGAGACCACCATAAGTACACATGGAACTCACCCGATGGTATCACCAAGAACCAAATCGACCACCTTGCCATCAGCTCCAAATGGCGCTCATCACTGCTCGACGTCCGCAACCGTCGTGGCGCGGATATTGACAGCGATCACCACCTAGTCGTAGCCGAGGTGCGACTCAAAGTAGCCGTAGCTCAAGCTGCCAGCACGACCAGCAGGATAGGCAAACGATTTGAGGTCAACAAGCTGCGGAACCCAGACGTTAGGGACGCCTTTAGGTTAGAGCTGCGAAATCGTTTCTCCGTTCTCGAAACGGACTCCACTACCACTGTCGACGCGGAGTGGAATCACATCAAAATGGCCTACACAGAGACCAGCTCCGTCGTTCTTGGACACAAATCACACACACGCGAAGACTGGATGTCACAGAGAACCTGGAACCTCATTGAAGAAAGGCGCGAACTCCATCTTCAACTCCTAGCAACCAACGATGTGACAGTGCGTGAAGACCTGAGGCTGCAATACAGACAGATTCGCAAAAAAATCTACCGCAGTACACGTCATGACAGACGAATATGGGTCGATGGTATTGCGGATTGCGCCCAACGCGCTGCCAACTCCGGTAACCTCAGGGAGGTCTACAATGCAACGAAGACCTTGGCTGGGAATGGGAAACAGAGAAAGAAGCCCTTGAAAGACAAGAGAGGCCAGTTGATCGTGACATCGGAGGGACAGCTTCAGCGCTGGCGAGAGCAATTTGAGGAGATTTTCCGTCTCCCAAGCGACCCCGCTACTACAGCCACGGCTGCTGCCAGCCTGCCTGCACAAAGCCTGGACATTGATGTGTCTCCCCCTACACAAGAGGAAGTAGTAAAGGCCATCCGGTCTTTGAAGAACGGGAAAGCCCCGGGAGTGGACCTTATCACAGCAGAAATGCTGAAAACAGACGTCCCTACTGCTGCAAACGTGCTGACACCCCTTCTGCGGAACATCTGGTCAGCCGAAGAGTTACCTCATGACTGGAACAAAGGCCTTCTCATCACCGTACCCAAAAAGGGAGACCTCAGTGAATGTGGCAATTGGAGAGGCATCACCTTGCTCTCGATTCCGTCCAAGGTACTATGCAGCGTCATCCTGGACAGACTGTCGCGGGCAGTCGAGCCTCTTATTCGCAAGGAGCAGGCTGGTTTCCGACCCAATCGATCGTGTACGGACCAGATCAACACCTTACGCATCATTCTCGAACAGGCATCAGAATCTGGCCGCCCGCAGGTTAGTAGGGTTCCCGAACCCGGGGATCACCTAATCTCCGCCCCGGGAGGCTGAACCGCCAGCCTGTGTAAAGTCCCTGTTGTAGTAGTCGTGCCGGAGGAGGAGACCGGAGTGGACCCGGCTGCTGCAGCAGGGGGGGACCGGGGGCCCTTCCGCCCGCCGCGCTAGCAAACCGCACTACCTGCACTGTGCTGCGGGGGTAGACACCGCGCTTTTCTTGTCCCTCGCGCCGTCAGTGAAACAACTTCTCTCATAATCCTCTTACCCCCTTTTAATGGCCAGGAACAAAAAAAAGAAGGTTTCTTCAGCGGCGTCCTCATCCACATGCGACGTGGACTTTTGTAATGTCAGAGGACTTCACACAAACATAAATGCAGTTCACCAGCACCTCGAAACTGCAAAGCCGACCCTCCTTTTTTTAACGGAGACGCAAATATCTTGCCCGGCCGATACTTCTTACTTATTATACCCCGGGTACAAACTTGAACATTCTTTTGTACGTCGAGCCGGGGTATGTATGTACGTCCGGGATGATATTTGCTGTCGACGTCTTCACGGCCTTGAAGACAGGGACCTGTCAGTGTTGTGGGTACGCGTGGATCAGGGCGGCCGCACCCGTATCTACGCGTGCCTTTACAGGTCTCATAGCGGTGATGCAGACACAACTCGGTTGATCGAGCACCTGCAATTGGCGACTGACAAAGTCATTGAGAGGTACCCCTCCGCGGAGTTAGTGATTTTGGGAGACTTCAATGCCCACCATGCCGAGTGGCTCAGCTCTCGGTCCACTGACTTCGCGGGGAGGTCTGTTCATGATTTTGCTCTGGCCTATGGTCTCTCACAGCTGGTGCATTCTCCAACGAGAATACCAGATATAGAGGACCATACTAGCTCTCTACTGGACCTTCTGCTGACCACACATCCGGATGGGTATACAGTCTCGGTGGATGCGCCTCTTGGCTCGTCGGACCACTGTCTCATCCGGACCCAAGTGCCATGCGCAAGCCCTGACCCACCCCGGTATACCGGATGGCGTCGTATGTGGCACTATAAGTCAGCAGACTGGGATGGACTGCGTGAATTTTACGCATCGTACCCGTGGAGGCGGCTCTGTTTCGGGTCGGAAAATATAGACACCTGTGCATCTGCTGTAGCTGAGACGATTTTGGCCGGGATGGAATTATTTATTCCAAACCGGCGGGTGGCTACTTCAGGTGCTAAGAAGCGGCCGTGGTTTAATCGGTCTTGCAGAGAAGCTAAACTTCGCAAGCAAACTGCATATGAGGCTTGGACCACGGCTCGTATTAATGGAGATCCTGGTCTTTCCGACTTGAAACGGGAGTTCAATGCTGCCTCGAGGTTCAGTAAGAGAGTAATTGCCAGGGCAAAGTTTGAGTTCATCGGCAGGATTGGTGAGCGCCTAGCTAAGCACCCATCTGGGAGCCGTGCTTTTTGGTCGCTTGCCAAGGCTGCCGAGGGCAACTTTTGTCAGTCGTCCTTTCCACCACTCCGAAAACCAGATGGTAGTCTGGCCCACAGTGCTAAAGAGAAAGCCGATCTATTGGGGAATCTCTTTGCCTCAAACTCGACTTTGAACGACGGGGACGCCGCACCGCCTTCCATCCCGCGGTGTGGTAATTCCATGCCGGAAATCTCATTTACTCAACGAGATGTTCGGCGGGCATTGCTATCCCTTGACGTTCATAAGTCGAGTGGGCCAGATGGCATTCCGGCAGTGGTGTTAAAGCTGTGTGCTCCTGAGTTGTGTCCTGTTCTTACGCGCCTTTTTGCGCTCTCTTATTCCACCGGGCAGGTACCGTCGTCGTGGAAGACTGCGAACGTGCACCCTGTGCCCAAAAAGGGTGACAGATCAGACCCATCGAATTACAGGCCTATCGCTGTTACCTCCCTTCTCTCCAAGGTAATGGAGCGCGTCATTAACATCCGGCTCCTGAAATACCTAGAAGAGCACGACTTAATCAGCGACCATCAATACGGCTTTCGCCATGGTCGCTCGACTGGTGATCTTCTAGTGTATCTTACACATCGCTGGGCTTCAGCCGTGGAGAGTCAAGGTGAGGCATTAGCTGTCAGTCTTGATATGGCGAAGGCGTTCGATCGGGTCTGGCACCGTGGTCTTCTTTCGAAGTTGCCTGCATACGGTCTACCAGAGGGTTTATGCGAATGGGTCGCTAGTTTCTTGTCCTGCAGAAGCATTAGAGCCGTTGTGGATGGCAGTTGCTCCGACAGCATGGACATTAATGCTGGCGTCCCGCAAGGCTCGGTGTTGTCCCCGACGCTGTTTTTGCTGCATATCAATGATATGTTGTCCATTGACAGCATTCATTGCTATGCTGACGACAGCACCGGGGATGCTTATTATACGGGCCGCGCTAATATTCCCCGCTCTCTGGTGGAGGAGAGCCGCGAACAGCTTGTGTCGAAGATCGAGAGCACACTGGATAGTGTGTCCGATTGGGGGCGAAAGAACCTGGTTCATTTCAATCCCACTAAGACACAAGTCTGCGCGTTCACCGCTAAGAAAACCCCTTTTGCTGTGGCTCCTCAATTCCTAAACACACCCCTTACCATCGCCAAAAACATTGGGATTCTTGGAGTTGAAATCTCCAGCGACGTCCAGTTTCGTTGTCACCTGGAGGGGAAGGTCAAGCTGGCGTCGAAGAAACTAGGTGTGCTCAACAGGGCGAAGCAGTACTTCACTCCGCGGCAGAGACTTATGCTTTACAAAGCTCAAGTACGGCCGCATATGGAGTACTGTTGCCATCTATGGGCGGGAGCGCCTAGATACCAGCTTGCACCTTGTGACTCGATTCAAAGGCGCGCTGTGAGGATTGTCGACGATCCCAAACTAACAGACGGTTTAGAACCTTTAAGTCTGAGAAGAGATTTTGCGTCCCTTTGTGTATTCTACCGTCTGTACAATGGGGTGTGTTCAGAGGAGTTGTTTGATATGATGCCAACGGCCTCCTTCTACAGTCGCACCGCTCGCCATCGACAGGGAATTCATCCTCACACATTGGAGCCTAAGTGGTCACGTACCGTGCGGTTCCAGAGAAGTTTTCTCCCGCGTACTGTCAAGCTGTGGAATGAACTGCCTGTCGAGGTTGTCTCAGGGGACTACAGCATGGGGTTCTTCAAAAAGGGCGTGAAGAGGTTTTTACAGGGTCGGCAACGCGCGTGTGATGCCTCTGGTGTTACAGGCGTTCATAGGCTACGGTAACTGCTTTCCATCAGGCGGGCCGTATGCTTGTTTGCCACACTAGTGGTATAAAAAAAAAAAAAAAAAAAAAAAAAAAAAAATGGCAGAGAGAAATGTACCTGACCTTTGTAGACTTCGAAAAAGCCTTCGACACACTGAGATGGAGTTGTATCTGGGATCGTCTTCGTGAAATTGGAGTCCCCGAGAAGTTCACAAACATAATTAAGGCCATCTACGGAAAGTATTCCTGTAGGGTGACGCACGACGGCCTCGTCTCGGAGGACATACCGATCCATGCAGGTGTACGTCAGGGTTGTCTCCTCTCCCCTCTCCTCTTCCTTGTCGTCCTGGATGGCATCATGTACAGGACTACCAACAGCAAGCGCCGCGGCATAGAGTGGGGACTGTCCAACGTCTTAGAAGATTTGGACTACGCCGATGACCTATGCCTACTGAGCCACACACGCGCTGACATGCAAGCTAAACTGGACGACCTACGGAGAGAGGCTTTGGAGACGGGACTAAAAATTAACATCCGGAAGACCCAGGAAATGAGGTGCGGAGCAACAAGCTCGTTGCCGTTGCTCATCGGCACAGAGGGGGTTGACAGAGTCGACAAATTTACCTACCTCGGTAGTGTCGTGTCGGAATCAGGTGGGACCGAAGAAGACATCGTTTCGAGGATCGCCAAAGGGAGAGCAACCTTCGCGCGACTCCGTCCTGTATGGCAATCGCGTAAACTGACTAGGAGAGTAAAGCTCAAGATATTCCGGTCCAACGTGAAGACCGTGTTGCTGTACGGATGCGAGACGTGGAAGGTTACCAAAGACATCTCGCGTCGAATCCAGGTCTTTATAAACCGCTGTCTTCGCCGTATTCTCGGTATATACTGGCCCGAGAAAATCTCTAACGTAGAGCTGTGGGAGCGCTGCGGTGAAACGCCGATCGACCAGCAGATCAAATGCCGGAAATGGAACTGGATCGGTCACACACTCCGAAGGGATCCCGATCACATACCGAGGCAAGCCTTAGATTGGAATCCTCAAGGAAAGCGGAAACGTGGCCGTCCGAAGCAAACCTGGCGGCGGACAATCACTGCAGAAGCGAAGGCGATAGGGATGACCTGGAGCGAAATAAAGCGCGAAGCTCAAGACCGCTCGGGATGGCGACGTACTGTGGAGGCCCTCTGCCCCATCCAGGGGACATAGGACATTAAGTCAAGTAAGTAAGTCATTACTAAGGCTCTGCTGTCCGTCCGTCCGTCCGTCCTTCCGTCTGTCACCAGGCTGTATCTCATGAACTGTGATAGTTAGACAGTTGAAATTATCACAGATGATGTATTTCTATTGCCGCTATAACAACAAATACTAAAAAACAGAATAAAATAAATATTTAAGGGGGCCCCCATACAACAACCGTGATTATATTTGCTCGTTTTTGCTTGCAATTGATAACGGCGATAGGTAAACGCTATAATACTCACATAATATTTAGTTATGTATTCACTTTAAAAATAAATAATTAAATAAAAAAAAACAAATATTTAAGGGGGGCTTCCATACAACAAACGTGATTTTTTTGTCGTTTTCATAGATAATGGTACGGAACCCTTCGTGCGCGAGTCCGACTCGCACTTGGCCGGTTTCTTTATTTACTTGTGCTACATGGTATTGTTTCTTGCCTAATTTCATGGTTCTAGGTCAACGGGATATACCCTATAAGTTTTGATTCTCTTTGCGAATGTCAAAATATGCGATATAAATGGAACATATAAACGGCCGTATCTTTTGATTGCGTCCATTTAGAAGCTTCATTTTTTTACTGCTTTATGAGATTGCAGACCTGAGTATGTGATATTCATTTCAACTTGATACCTCCACGCGTTCCTAAGAAAAAGGGTCTTGACAGACGGACGGACGAACAACGAAGAGATCCTATAAGTGTTCCGTTTTTTTACCCGACTGCGACAGAAGGAGGATTATGTTTTTCGAGAGTATGTATGTATAATTGTTTGGCACGCTCTGCAGCCCGAACGGCTGGATGGATTTTAGCTTGAGAGGTGTCGTTAGATTCGTATTTGCTGTGAGAGTGGCACTGGGTACGTCAAAATAAAAAAAAAGAAAATGGCGGATTTTTGGCGCCAAGTTCAAATGCAAATGCGCGCCGCTGTCTGGACGGCTCGATGGATTTTAGCTCGAGGGGTGTCATTAGATATGTATTTACTGTGAGAGCGACATTGCATATATAACAAACATAGCTGTGTTGTGTGACGTGTGCCGGATTTTATCCTTATTCCGTTGGGAACTTATAAAAACAAATTTATGTAAATTTGATTTCACAAAAACTGTTAACTCGTATATGTACATTGCAGGAAAAGATTTTTCATTTCCAAATTACACAGAAAAGCAGTCGGGTTATTTAGTTTTTTTTAATTACCGTTTTTATTTCCTTTGGAGGTATGGAACCCTAAAACGAGGTGGTAAGTAAACAAGAAAGGGGTAACTATGACGGCGGATAAGGCCGAATAGTAGAAAAAACATACTGCGCCGACCCTAAACAATGGGAAAAGGACATGCCAATAATGATTTTCCTAAATGAGAGACACCAAGATATAAAACGGCTGCTTTGGCACTCACAATTACTTACTGCTGACTGACAAACGAAGCTCTGGCGAAAAGAGAGGTAGGGAGCGTAATTGTAAGCTACCCGACTGGAGAATGTACCTCCACCTCACAGAATACCGCAGCCAATTAACAATTCCCTTGAGGATTGTTGTGTTCCTGCGAGTGAGTGAGGTCACCAGAAAGGAAGGAGATGCTGCGTGGACAGCGGGGGTGGCGGCGCGCGAGCGATATTTTATGTTGCGAGCGTTAATATGGCTACGACGCTATTCACGGCAACATCTGGCTGAAATCAGATTTTCGCTAGGTGGTGTAGTTTTTTTGGGCAGTGCCGAAATATGGCTTATTTCGGCACTGCCACAAAAAAAATACTTTTAACTTTTTAACGGGAGGTCGACTAATTCTGATACTTGGTGTCTGAATTCGACAAATTGACGACTAATTCTGGGGAAAATCATATCTTCGCTATGTTTGGTAGTTTAATAGATCCCGAGTGGGCTGTGCCGAAATAAGCTTATTTCGGCACTGCCACAAAAAAAACCTTATAACTCTTTAACGGGAGACCGACAAATATTTTGCTTTGGGCGACAAATTTCGACAAATTAACGACTAATTTTTTGTCTAGTTAAAATCAAGATCTGAGACCTGGGCAGTGCCGAAATAAGGCACACGTCGTATGCCACTTTGATTTAATTTCATTATTACAATGAATCTGTTTTGCTACAGTAGGTGGCATACGAGAGATCTTGATCTCTTCCAACCGACCTTAATGGTTGTATTCGAGACAATACATTATTTATTGGAAGGGTAGACCACGTAAAAATGCAAAATATAACATATGTAACAAAAACTGAATACATGACAAAATAAATCTACTTCTATGTACTACATTTATATTTATCAATGTAGTAAATAGAAGTAGATTGAAAGTTGACCGAATCGAGATTGAATTGTGGATTGACTAAAATTATATACTTGATTTCATTAATTATTATCAATTCTTGTTGTTGGTAAAGTAACATTCACATTTTGTTTAATTTTCACTCAAATTTCGATATAATCCCGCTTAAATTTAATTTTGAAGTTACATATGTTACGAGAATACCTACCTAATGTGAATGTGACATTAGTGATATCGAGACTGGATCGAAACTGAAATTTGACTATATTTTAATTACGAGAATTGCCCCTCTGTTCCTTTTCTATTTATCTGAATAACATCAATTCTTTTTTGTATTAGTTGTGAAATAATTGATTTAACTAATATTTTACGTGTAATTGTCAATGACAAACATATCCTTACCACTATTTGTGTGGAATATTTATAAACAAATCACACTTGAGTAATAAATTATCACACGGTATCACAAAATGATCACATCACGCGTCCGCGTATCGCAAAGTTATCGGATGAACTGTTAAACGAACGGTATTTATTTGTGCGATTTGACCTTAGGTGCGAACGTTTGCGACTTTTTAGTCGCACGACAAATCTTATTCTATTTTACGATCCTCATCATCATCATTATCAGCCTGTATTTACCCATTGCTGGATATAGGCCTTTCCCAATGCTTTCCGCCATATGCTGGCTGCAGTGGCTGGTAGCGGTTGGATGTGGATAGCAATAGGGTTGTAAAATTACGTAATTTTACCAAAATTGCTGGTAAATTACAGTAATTTTACGGTAGGTAATTACGGTAAAATTTGTTACGTAACTGCTATGTTTAAAATTTTGATTTGTTGTAATGCCACGTGCATATTGTTGCGAAATAGAATGTAAGCGCCCTAGGATTGCAAAATTACGTAATTTTCCTCAAAAGTCTTGTAAAATACCGGCGTATTACTATTTCTATACAGTAGCGCATCGACTTTGAAGTGGGACGATGCCGCCGCCCGCGATGGTATCCACTAACTTAGAAACCGTTTGACTGACGACAAAATAAAGAAACTAATAATGATTCGAGCTAATTTAAAATACACTCAAACAGAACCTGTTCAAATGGATATTTTTGACTTTGACACTGATGACGAACAATCAGACACAGAAGACGAATCAGTGGATTCTTTAATGTAACATTGTAACTCAGTCTTTTTTTTTATACCACTATGGTGGAAAACAAATAGACGGCCCGCCTGGTGGTAAGGTTACCGCTGCCTACAGACTTATACATAATTATGATTCCATTTTTTTTATACTACGTCGGGTGGAAGACAAGCATACGGCCCGCCTGATGTGAAGCGGTTACCGTAACCGTATTAACGCTCGCGCGCCTCGCGCATACTTTATAACACTTGCGCGCCGCCACCCGCGCTGCCAACGCAACATCTCCTCCTTTTCTGGTGACCTCACTCATTCGCAGGAACACAACAACCCTCAAGGGAATTGTTATTTGGCTGCGGTATTCTGTGAGGTGAAGGTACATTCCCCAGTCGGGTAGCTTACAATTACGCTTCCTACCTCTCTTTTCGCCAGAGCTTCGTTTATCAGTCAGCAGGGTGCACAGCGTGCAGGTGAAGTTGGCTTTGGTTCAAAGATGTTGATAAACCACTTACACCCCAATATCCTTGTGATTATATTGCTTATTACATACTACTAATCAATAAATAGAAAATAATTATTTCTTTGTAATGATTATATCACCAATATTGTACTGTAAGACCATTAAACTTATCTAAGTACTACAAATTCAAATTTTATTTTCGATATCATCTGCAAATGGTAATTTATGGACACAGTTTCTTTTATCTAAGTCACTCAGATAAACGAAAGTGTGTGATTGAGTGTAATATTCGTTTTTTAACGAAAGTTACCGTATTTTACGTAAAATATTGGAAAATGACGTAAAATATGGTATTTTACCGTATTTTACCACGGTAATTTTACCGCTTTAATCCCTAGATAGCAACCGCTACCAGACACTTTTTTGAGTTCGGTCCATACATCCTTATAAGGAGGGGGCGCCCTATGCTTCGTCGCCCCCGATTTTACGATCCTACTAAATTTAAATTCTTTATTTGCGAGAATACAGTCAAAATCAAAATCAAAAATCATTTATTTCTTACTTATGTTGTTTACAAGGGTACAATATACAGTAAGTACATATGTTGTTAAAGTTATTTAGATCACTTAGTGAGTGTATTCAACCTATATAGGCATGCAAATATTAATTCAAGTCGTTTACTAGTAAATTTTCATTATATTAATTGTTGACCGTGTGGTTTCCGGCAGACTAGAATAGAATCACTCCGTTTCTTCCCGTGGATGTCGTACAAGGCGACTAAGGGGAATACATTATCAAATATCGATCAGGCCTCCCCAACTCGTTTGGCCAACGTGGGGAGTGTAGGCCAAATCCTCCTTCCGACTAGGACGGACGAGAGAGGGTCGTGTTCCTGTAGTGGAGACTAAAATGGACCTGATGATGATGACATTAATAGTAACTAATAGAAAATTTATTAATCAAATCAATCAAACGACTGGGGAAGTAGCTCCACCTAACAGAATTCCGCAGCCAAATAACAATTCTCTTAAGGGTTGTTGTTTTCATGCGAGAGAGTGAGGTCACCATAAAGAAAGGAAAGAATATAGGCTGGCAACGGATCGGCGACCCCTTGGTGTTGCTTATCTCCATGGGCGGTGGTGATTGCTTTCTTTCAGGTGACCCACATGCTCGTTTGCCACCCTATGGTACGCGGCGACCACCAAAAAAGGCAATGAACATAGAAATCCACTACAGTCCCGGGGGTTACCTACGGTTGCCTTGGAACTCACAACGAATTTAATTAGGAGAAATTAGTAGGAGTAGGAAGCTTTTGGAATTTGATTTCACCTCATGGCAATGAGAGAGACAGCTATATGGCAAATAAAACATTAAAAGCCTAATGAGAGCTAGTCAAGTGAATCTCAACTGCTGTGCAATACTTATTTTAAATATTTGACACAATGGACCTAAAATAATGAGTTTGTTACCTAATATCGATTTGAATAATATGAATTCCAAAATCGTGTGAACGCTTGGTAATTCTCCCTTGTTGCTACCAAATCAGAATACTATACCTGTACTACCCCATATAAAATCGTCTGAACGCTTGGTAATTCTACCTTGTTGCTACCAAATCAGAATAGTATGCTACCCCGCATGCAACATGTCTTCCCGCTCCGTTTAAAAATCGATAGTGTGCGTATTTCCTACCTTTATAAATTCCTCTTCTAGAGACAAAACTACAGTAGTTTTGTCTATGCGGATTTGCAAGCTAGGCCCTGATGACTGCACTGACTGAGGAGGTTTTAGAAGTTTACGAAGACTTTATTAAATAAACCAGATTAAAAAAAAAATTAATACATAGTAACTTGTACTAACTTTGGCATCCCCACAGTCATTGGCACTTTAACCTTTAAACAGAGATATTAAGAATTGTCATGGCAGTACAATGCGTACTCTGTTATTTTTAAAATCTAGCATTGCAACACTTTAACAATTTTATAATAGACTTTTATAACAGATTATTATTGCAACACAGCATTAAAAAAAAAGAACGCTCGTAAGGCATGTTGTTTTTTCCCGCAAATTTTAACGGATTCGACAAAGAAGAGGTATGTAAAAACCATTGTTTTTTTATGATTTTGACTTAGTAAAAGGTGGGAAATATTTTCATTGTATTAATTCTAAGTAATGTTACCGTTTTTATTTATATTTTCCTTATTTTTGGTAACACACCTCAATTTATTAGTGTGCCAACTATTGGTCAAGTAGCTTATATGGAAGTGCAATTATTTGGCACCTGTGCCAATCACTACATTTTACTTTTTATTTTTTTTCTTATGTTTTTTATAGCCAATTAAATTAAATTTTAGAATATATTAATATCACAGTTCAAAAATGTTTTTCGTTTCTTTCTTCACAATTGTTAGCACTGCCAATCATTGTACTTTAGGTGGTGCTATTCACTACATTTTCGTGTGTGCCAATCATTGCAACGGTTAGCAGCAGTGCTAATTATTATATTATTTCCAATGCCAATCACTGGCGTATTTTATAAAATATCGAAACTAGTATAATTATTGTCATGCTATGCTGGCAATACACACAATATTCACAAGAATGTAAGAAAAATAAAGAAAACTTATTGAATCAAAATTAGCGATGTAACGACTCGACTTTTTAAACCGATTCAAACCGATTTGAGCATAAACCAAGTTGCGTCGATTAGCGCGTCTACTAAACCGATTTGGCCGAGTCGAAAGCGATGTAACGACTCGACTTTTTAAACCGATTCAAACCGATTTGAGCATAAACCGAGTTGCGTCGATTAGCGCGTCTACTAAACCGATTTGGCCGCGTCGAAAGCGATGTAACGACTCGACTTTTTAAACCGATTCAAACCGATTTGAGCATAAACCGAGTTGCGTCGATTAGCGCGTCAGCGCGTCTTGCGTCTACTAAACCGATTTGGCTGAGTCGAACTTACTTACGCATCTCGCTCGCGTCACTCTGCGCGCATTCGCGCGCCTGTCGATTCGAGTTTATACTAGTGATGTGTCGTCGACGGGTTTGCCGTCAACGAAACGAGACCGTTTATCCACAACGTTAAACTAGTTAAAAAAAAAACGTGTGGCACTCGAGGACTGCCACGGTAAAGCTATTGCATTATTTATCAACATAGGCAATTATAATTATTTATTTATTTGTTTATTTATTTATTTATTTAGCTTGTTTGCCCGTTTGACCGTTTGCTCGTTTAGCCGTTTGGCCGTTGGCCCGTTTGGCCGTTTGCCCGTCTGCTCGTTTGCTCATTTGGCCGTTTGCCCGTTTGGCCGTTTTACTGTTTGCTCGTTTGCCCGTTTGCCCGTTTGCTCGTTTGGCTGTTTGACCGGTTGGCTGTTTGCCTGTTTGGCCGTTTGCCCGTTTGGCCGATTGCCCGTTTAGTCGTTTGCCCGTTTGCTCGTTTACTTGTTACAAACGACCAAACGAGCAAACGGGCAAACGAGCATACAGCCAAACGGCCAAACGGGCAAACGGCCAAACGGGCAAACGGCCAAACGGGCAAACGACCAAACGGCCAAACGGCCAACGAGCAAACGGCCAAACGGGCAAACGGCCAAACGAGCAAATGGGCAAACGGGCAAACGCGCAAACAGCCAAACGGGCAAACGGCCAAACGGTCAAACGAGCAAACGGCCAAACGGCCAAACGAACAAACGAACAAACGACCAAACGGCCAAACGGCCAACGAGCAAACGGCCAAACGAACAAACGGGCAAACGGCCAAACAAGCAAACGGCCAAACGGCCAAACGAGCAAACGCCCAAACGAGCAGACGGGCAAACGGCCAAACGGGCCAACGGCCAAACGGCTAAACGAGCAAACGGCCAACGAGCAAAAGGCCAAACGAGCAAACGGCCAAACGAACAAACGGCCAAACGGCCAAACAAGCAAACGGCCAACGGCCAAACGAGCAAACGAGCAGACGGGCAAACGGCCAAACGGGCCAACGGCCAAACGAGCAAACGAGCAGACGGGCAAACGGCCAAACGGCCAAACGGGCCAACGGCCAAACGGCTAAACGAGCAAACGGTCAAACGGCCAAACGAGCAATCAAGCTAAATAAATAAATAAATAAATAAATAAATAAATAAACAAATAAATAAATAATTATAATTGCATAAGTTGATAATGCGCTGACGCGCTAATCGACGCAACTCGGTTTATGCTCAAATCGGTTTCAATCGGTTTAAAAAGTCGAGTCGTTACATCGCTTTCGACTCGGCCAAATCGGTTTAGTAGACGCGCTAATCGACGCAACTCGGTTTATGTTCAAATCGGTTTGAAAAGTCGAGTCGTTACATCGCTATCAAACCGATTCAAATCGGTTCAAACCGATTCAAATCGGTTCAAATCGCGATTTCGTCGATTCGGTTTGGAATCGACTTGCATGAATTGTCTAACCGATTCAATTCGGTTTGACAAAATTCCAGATCGTAACATCTCTATCAAAATGTTCAATTTACTCAAGCCATATCCAACCAAACCAAACCAAACATTTTATTCTCCCTAAGCCTATAAGGAAAGTAGCTGATAGGTGGGACACTTTTCGAAATGAACTAGAATTGTTCAAATTTTTAAATGACGAGTCAGGAAAGGAGTATGTTTAGAACGTATCTACCAGTATTATATATTTTTCGATATTTTTTTACAGTTTTAATTAATAAAAATGTGCCATAATTTCATACTAAGATGAGTGCCAATTACTAGTAAGTTAGTGCCAATAATTGTGCTGTAAGTGCCAATGACTGTACTTTTGGATATTTTTAAATGTTTTCTATTTTTTTTTAATAAAAATGTTTCCTTTTCGTACTAAATGTGTTTTTATTTTAATAACAATACATTAAAGAATACCTTTTATGTCGTAAATTACGTCTAAATATGTTACATAAATTATAATTAACAAATTTAGGGTAGATTTTTCTTAGAGTGCCAATCATTGTACAGTTTCCCCTATATGTATAAAAAAAAAACATTGTCTTGTATCGAGCCAGATCACCATATCGCAGATATACCATTTCTGGTTTTTGCAAATGGTCGAGGTATTTTTTATGTTTATTTATTAATATTTTGGATAGGTAAATAAAAAAAAAAGTCGTCCAAATGGGGAACGAAATAAAAATAAATATTTCTCGCCATTTTACACAGCGCATATCTAAACAGACTTGATCCGTGTTTTCTTAGTATTATATGTAGGTATGTATTTACAAAAAAAAAAAAAGGATTTAAGCATAATATCAGTTTTCTAGTACCCATAGTACACTAAGCTTTGCTTAGTTTGGGACTAGATGGCAGTGTGTAATTCGCCCAAGTATATTTATTTATTTTATGAAATGGTCGGCCACATCAAAATGTGATCAATAAATGAATTCTAATATCTGACTTCGACATATATACTTACTTATAACAGGAAAATAATTGAACAGGATTTCAATAAAACTTCATATAAGTATATAATATATAGTTACTTTTATTACTAACTTTCATATTTATTTTAGCAAAATTTCACTTCGATTAGTCCAGCATGCTGTGTGCGAGTTTATTGCTTATTCGTTTTCGACAAAGTTAACTTAATATTGTATAAACTTGACATAGCGCCATCTACCGACAAACGGTCGAAGTAGAACCAATTCCATACTACTTCAAGTTAACGTTGTCGAAATCGATTAGAACACTCGCACTAAGCCTCCAGAGATTTTTGGTCACATTCGAACGTGTTAACGTTCACAAGTCGACCAAATTGTGAAAAAGTTTCATATTGTGAATTTACCAGACGCGTGTTACATATCAAAAATAGCCGCATTGCTCACTTCAAAATGTGAGCAAGTAAGCCACATAATTTTGATATGTCTGCGTCTTATAAATTCACAACATGAGAGTTCTTCCCTATTTGGTCGGATTGTTTACGTTGACATGATCGAACGCGATCAAAAAACTCTCACTAAGCCCCCAGTAAATTAATTGAGCTATATAATCACAGACATGACGATAATTCATGGGTATAACTTGACCTTTTCGTATTATGAGATCTCATGTAAACCGGGGATCAACATATCTTGGCATGTAGATTACATAAAAATTTCAACCATATCTCCGATCACACACTGTTCCTCTTATTAATTCAGGAATGTTGGCTCTGAAATAATAAAAAAAAAAACAATATATAAAACATATATGCATGTAATATTTATGATATATTACACTATATTACCCATGGCATTATGTATAGGTATCTCGTATATATGTATATTAAGTTTTCGTTAATATTTAAGTAATATATAGAAGAAGAATAAAAATTGGGTGAGACTGTGTAAATAAATATTGTCAGACAAATTACACAGCGCCATCTAGCGCCAAAGTTAGCGAAGCTTGTGTTATGGGTAATATACAACTGATAAACATACGTAAATACCTTTTTTTTTGTAAATACATACATTACTTATGATACATAGAAAACACCCAGACCAAGACAAACAGACATGTTCATGCACACAAATGTTTGTCCTATGTGGGAGTTGAACCTACGAGCGTTGGTGTCGAAGCCGCGTCATCGACCGCTACGCCACCGAGCTCGTCAAATGTCTGTGTCATGGACACGGCCGTGTCTTGTACGTGAATACTTTACTAGCACTAAAATTATCTTATAATGGCAACGCTTCCCCCTCCCCCGCACGAGATGCCCCATAGTCCTTACGTAGCGAAAGAAATTATTTGATCCTTCTTCTATCCAGTGGTGTGATTGAATTTTGAATAGAGACGATAGGTATACGGCTGCAGCCTGCAACACCAAACTGTATCCCCCGATTTTGTTATCATTCGTGTTTTTGAATGGGGATGTTTGATATTTTTTCTGACAACAGATGTCGCTAGGTAGGCGTCGGGTCCAGATTGTCAAATTGTACTGATTTTTTTGACAGTGAAACTTCAAGACAACACAAGACGTCAACAAGGCATTTGACAAGATGCTACGAATTGACAGACGATTGGACCCTACGCTACAGTGCTGCCAAAAGACCCTCATTGCCTCCATAAAAAAACAATTTATTTTCACTTCTTTCATTATTTTCACATTACACAACACCATACAAACAAGACAAGCATATTCAAATATTATCTATAAAAGAAAAATGAGAGTAATTACTGTGCAATGTCGCAAAATGGTTCTAACCCAGTAAAAAAATCGAAATCTTTAACAGACTCGACACTGATTTTCAGTTAGGACTAGTTGATTTTGTCTCCTACTACTGGGCAATAGATGGCGCCACTTGTCAGTTGCTCGCAAAAATGTTCTAACATTTCACAATTTTTACATACACCGTGCCTCTGCACAATCATTGTAAAACAAGAATAGTATGATTTTTGACGTGACTACGTCTTATAATTCGATGGAGCCGGCTGCACGCACGAAAAACATGACTCATGCGGCGTTATCTCGCTCTGAGGCGTTCCATTAAAATTTTCTTTTGAAAAATGCAAACATTCCATCAATATTTTCTTATGACGTTGTCACGTTCAACTATCGTCAGTAAACCGACTTTACAGACAACCGATTTTTTTTAAACAACCTTTTAATAGGTTTTAATGTGGAAATAATAAATCACCATTTTGTTGCAGCTGTCATATTGGATTAAAAATTGCGGGATATATACATCTTTATCACGAAGATCAAACGAGTACCAAATGCCAAATTTCAGGGGGCTTAGAGTGAGTTTTCTAACGTAATCGATTGCGACAACGTTAATTTCAATTATTATGGGATTGGTTCTACTTCGATTGTTTGTCGGTAGATGGCGTTATTTCACTTTTATACAAAACGAACACAAAAAACACTAAGCATGCAGCTCAACCGGACACTGGAAAATACGTTAAATTTAGCTTGCAAATTTTTATTTATTGGAACGAAATAAAAGCTAATAATTTAACGTAAATTAAGCTCACCATGTTATAATAGAACTCTTGTACCTTTCGATCAAGTATAAACTTGATCGAAGACTGTTCCACGTAGTTATATTTATTTTATCGACCGGTTTCGCCGCTAACGCATTATCATGGTAAACAGATGGTATTTATGCCATCTGTTTACCTTGATAAGACAAGTATTTTAACATTGTCAAGTGTTATATAACATTGTTATAATCATGTTCCACCAAGTGCCAACAACATAGAGTAAATAAATTAACATAGAGTTTTCATCCCATACAAAATATCGTGCACCGAAAGAAAGCAAAAATTCCGTATTATTTCTAGATGGTGCCGGCAATAAGACATGAAAAAATTTAATACCGAATATTTCTCAACGAAATTTGATACATAAACATAAAATAATTTTAAAAATTACACAAAATAGTTTTTGTCTGATATTTAACACTAATATTATAGTTAACAAAAGATGCTTTTCACTAAAAAATAATCTTCAATTTTACCTCTACCAATAGATGTCGCTCTGATATGCTTTTGCATTTTTAGTTACTTTTG
Source organism: Hypsopygia costalis (assembly GCA_937001555.2). Taxonomy (NCBI): domain Eukaryota; kingdom Metazoa; phylum Arthropoda; class Insecta; order Lepidoptera; family Pyralidae; genus Hypsopygia; species Hypsopygia costalis. Next base: position 8,712,140 of record OW443355.2, read on the forward strand.
GCGCTAGTAGCGGCAGATTTTTTGTGCAACGTACATACTAGCGCCGCGGTCGAAGAAAAATAGCAACTTGTAAACGAAATCTTTGTTGTTATAGGAAAGTAGGTAAATATTATTCTTATCGTATCTCAGGCTGACTTATTGTCGGCCTAAAGGATGATAAGAATATTTTTTTTGTCATACAGTCACCATATTCTTTTAGTTAAGTTGCACATTATTGTGAACTCCGTGAATGACGGGACTTAAGATTTTTAACTGTTTGCTCGAGGGACGCCATATTTAATATTTTGTATGGGATTACCACTCTACTTTTGTCTAATTTAGTGCATATGATTTAAAAATGTTTTTTATTATTAAAATTAAGGCTTGCTTTAAAAAAAAAAACATAATGAATACGAATTCACAGTAATAAACTATAATACAAAAATTCGCCAATCTCACAAATCAGCCTCATAGCTCATTTGGAAGAACCCTCTGCTAGTAATACATAAGTCCCTAGTTCAAATCCAACCATTGTCCTTCTTTTTCTCCATTTCAAAATATTTTTTATAACTAATTAATGTTTTTTAGGAATATTTTGTACCTATTTTTAATATGTTGTAGATATTTTTTTTTTAATATTATTCATAACGTATCTCAGGCTGACTTATTGTCAGCTTAAAGGATGATAAAAATATTTGTTTGTCATACAGTCATCATAATCTTTTAGTTAAATTGCACAATATTGTGATTCAGTGAATGGCGGGACTAAAGATTTTGCAACTGTTCTCTCGAGGGACGCTATATTTAATATTTTGTATGGGATTACCACTATACTTTGTCTAATTTCGTGCATATGTTTTAAAAATGTTTTTTAAAAGCAAATTAAGGTTTGTTTTTAAAAAAAACATAATGAATACGAATTAACAGTAATACAGTATAATACAAAAATTCGTCAATATTACAAATTAGCCTCATAGCTCATTTGGAAAAGCACTCTACTCGTAATACTTATGTCCCGAGTTCAAATCCCACCATTGTCCTTTGATTTTGTCATTTTTAAAATATTTTTTTATAACAAATTAAGGTTTTTTAGGAATATTTTGTAGTAGACTACTTAGCAATGTACTTAGTAGAAACATTACTAAAAAAGTAATAAAAATGGTCGCAAAAATAGAGAAATATCACGTAAAAGAAAAACCACAAACAATACAGTCGATTCGATGTGAGAAAAGTTGAAAAAAATTCCGCGCCGTGTCAATAAAGTCCAATTTACGCCACAGAACTTTCGATAAAATATCGTTGTTATTAATAATATAACTATTAGCATACTACGATTTTAATTGATAATGAATATTAAAATTTTATATGCCTATGTTGAAAACAATAATTGTCGTATGAAACTTTTTTCATTTTAATAAATCATTCTATTTACAGCACATGACTTCTTGTGTCAAGCGATTGGTACGTAAAACGGAACGGTTTTAAAAACTCTCGGTTATCGGCGCGCGGCCATCCCATTTTTGATACAACGGTACGTAGGTGCTATGGTAGGTAGGTACCTACGTACCTACTTAACCTCCTGAGACCCAGAACTTTATAAGTTCGAAAATTTAATAAAAATCAGATCAGTGGGCTACAATAACTTAATAGATACCAGGAAAAATAAAATAAAAAATCTTTGGTGGAAAACTAGGATTTTCTCAATGTTGTGTATAAACAACATCGGTTCCCAATGACTACTGAAATTAAACTCGAATCCAACTACACTTAGTAAGTTTTTTACAAAATTTACGGAAATATTGAAATAAAAACCCATTTTTATCTAAAATATTCTGAATTTAATCAAAACGTAACAATTTTTGAGATCTTTAGACGTTATTAATTAAACTTATATTAAGAACAATAGTAGTATATGGTTTAGTAATCACAGCCAGCAGATTTGCTATTGTTGTTTTTACTTTTTAGTATCTACTCAGTAACACAATCTCGAACTTAATGTTAAATAATCACAGTCAGCTGATTAGCCTCACGTTTCCTTAGATCTATTAGTAAATCTCTCTCTTTATTATATCTTCATGTGACCATAACTCCTTGTCCACTAAAATATATCTTGGTTGGAACAATGGCCGCTCCAAAGGAGAAAAATCTCCATTCCAGCTATTGCCCGTTGACTGCGCAGTAGAACTGCGAGTACTAACACTCGGGCCTCCTCTAGTTCTTAACGGTCCCCTTGTTCTTACTCCCCTCTGTTGTCTTGAACGACCTCCTCGTGTTCTAGCTCTGCCTCTAGTTGTAGAACGCCCAGGATAGAAAGACGACGAAGTAGAAATTTCTGACAACGACCGAGATTCGCTTTCAGATTCTGAAAGATAACCTGAATCAGTGTCACTTGGACTAAATTCTCTGACAGGAGGTAGCTCTTCTGACTGTTCATTGTCATCGTCATCTGATAAAATATCCACATCCGAATCTTCGAGTGCGTCGGTAATGTCTGCATCTCTCAAAACTGAAATGAAATGAAATATTTATTTGCAGGCAAACACGGTAGACATGATATAATAGGTTAATAATACCCAATTCGATAGAACAAGCGTATTGCGCCAACGGCATGCAAATATTACGAAGTCATGCATATATAAAATTTATAATAATAAAATTAAAAGTAAAAAAAACTTTTTAAAAACAAGCTTTTATTTGAATGCTCTAAAAAGAAAAAAATAAACTTTTACACTAAAACTTTTGCTGTTAACTTATAACGTCATTTCAAATTTAACACATTTGACACAATTTATATAATATAAAAGCTTGTCGCGATATTTAAATACTCGTATTTATTTGCTGCCTATTAAAATTTTCGAACTGAGGAAATACGAGTACCTACTTAAATATCGCGACAAGCTTTTATATTATATAAATTGTGTCAAATGTGTTAAATTTGAAATGACGTTATAAGTTAACAGCAAAAGTTTTAGTGTAAAAGTTTATTTTTTTCTTTTTAGAGCATTCAAATAAAAGCTTGTTTTTAAAAAGTTTTTTTTACTTTTAATTTTATTTTTTACATTTTAGTATTCTAGATCCTAGAAACAGAATGAATATGAAAGATCTTTTCATAATTAAAGTAAATGTAACTATTTACTTCAATCAGATTTGATAATCTCAGCAAAACATTCAACACTGGACCAAGATGAACTGTTCTTTATCTGTACAATAATTCGATTTCAGACTAATTAGTTCGATGACCTTCTTGTAAATTGCATCTCCCGTAAGTAGATTCCTGTCAAAGACAATTTTGCTCCAATATTTTGATTCAAAAATATGTGCTCTAAGGATACTTGCAAGAGCCATGGCACAGCATTGTCTGCCAGCACTTTCCTCCGAGAAAATTTCAATGTATCCCTGATGCCATGATGATCTTATAATTCCAGATACACTGTTTACTTGTTTGTAATGGATGCGTCGAATATGATGTTCAACAGGCCGCTCAACATTTTCAACTTCATGTATGCGGACCAAGTCATTTTCGTTCAATCTGACATTTGCATCTATTGTTCATTTGATATCCATAATGTAGGAATGCATTAAAAATGGTTGGTCCGCCATTTTGGGTATGCCGCCATGTTGGATTTAGAATGACGTCACACAGTTAATCATCCGAACTGAACGTGTATGCAAAATTTCAGCTCAATCAGACATATTTGTATCAAAATGATTCTCAAGCTTTAAAAGTCCGCCATATTGCATTAAGAGTGACGTCATATTTTTTTTCTAGTTATTCTCAACAAGCCCTTTCATTTGATATCCATATTGTAGGAATGCATTAAAAATGGTTGGTCCGCCATTTTGGGTATGCCGCCATGTTGGATTTAGAATGACGTCACACAGTTAATCATCCGAACTGAACGTGTATGCAAAATTTCAGCTCAATCAGACATATTTGTATCAAAATGATTCTCAAGCTTTAAAAGTCCGCCATATTGCATTAAGAGTGACGTCATATTTTTTTTCTAGTTATTCTCAACAAGCCCTTTCATTTGATATCCATATTGTAGGAATGCATTAAAAATGGTTGGTCCGCCATTTTGGGTATGCCGCCATGTTGGATTTAGAATGACGTCACACAGTTAATCATGCATTGTCATCCGAACTGAACGTGCATACAAAATTTCAGCTCGATCGGATAATAGGAAGTGGTCGAAAAATCGATTACAAAAATCCACCCATACAGAAAAATAAATAAACTAACAGAGTGAGTCTAATAAAAGCTTGTAATAAATACGATTGAATAATTAATTATGTCAAATGATTTAATTGTAATTTATTTATGACGGCGCTTCAAAATTCGTCAAAATTGCCAAAAATAAATAATTAAAAATGACAAAATTAAATGAAATCTCTTAATGTTGTATAGGTACTACATCCAGACTTCAGACATGTAAGTACGGAACTGAGAACCGATGTAGTAAATATATAACATAGGTAATTTAAATCAAATATATCGTAATTATCTATCGCAATCTGCAAAATATTGTTTGGATTTCAAAGAAGACTATTATGATTATAGTATCACACCAAAAAAATAAAGTAAATGTTATAGCTTTGTATAAAATTTAAAGATTACTCACCACGTGGCCGCCGTTGTTCTGCCATCGTTCGGAACAAGTAGCCTAATGTCAAAAAAATATGACAAGTTGTTAAAAATGGCCGCATAATTTAGTAAAGCAACATCTCCTCTAATGATCTTATTGCAAAACTTCGACAAAAACTCAACAGATGGAGGTGTAATGAATTTTTATTCTTATGTTGTATATATACTACTGCAAGCCTCAGGAGGTTAAGCATTGATAGAGTGCTAGTAGTTTGCGCGCCATCTAGCCATTTTTGATTAAAACAGAAAAGCATAATTAAACAAATTGAACCTTCGTGTACTGATTTAGTTATTAATCAAATTACCTATATCTAATTTGATACTCTTAGCGACCTCTGTTGCTCTTTAGAGTAACTAAATTCCGGTGTACGCAATTTACTATGAACATTGTTCGTCCTTTATGTCTCGTCCCTGGCCAACAATCAACAGTATCAACTTTGTAAATAAAGCTACTTACTTATGAATATAATAGTTATTCTCCTTAGGGTTGAGTTTCGTGTACACGAAGCGAGGTATCTGGTTGACTAATACCCATACCTCATCAGCGACTACCTTCAAATCTAAAAATAAAAGAGTTTATACAAGACATTAGCGGCCACTTATGAAAAAATAAAATGTGCAAATTACATAATTCTTATATAGAATATTTCTGTAAGGCTCAATTTATGCAATGACGGATTTTTCTTAAGGCCAACTAAGCCCGGGCCTAGGGTGGCCAAATGTAACGGGCGGCCGGAGTAGGGTATTACCGAAGGGTAATTCTTGGAAATTACAGTCTGCCATGGGTTTTGCGGTGAAGAATTATATAAATAGGTTATACACCTATTTATATAATTCTTCACCGCAAAACCCATGGCAGACTCATAAATAAGAACCAAGATACGGCGTAAGGCGGCCACGATACGGCGTAAGGCGGCCACGATACGACCTAGGGCGTCGAAAACCCGACATAAGGCGGTCAAGACTACAAATCCGCCTCTGAATATATGTATATACAAAACTAGCTGTTGCCCGCGACTTCGTCCGCGTGAATATCAGTTATGGTGGTAAGACCATAGGAAGTTTACGCAGCGCACGCAACGTAAGCCCTCAAAAGGAATATTTTTTTCCCATTTTTCATAGGTGCTCCGCTCCTACTGGTAGTAGGGTAATGTTATATAGCCTTCCTTGAAATATAGGCTACTAGCGACCCGCCCCGGCTTCGCACGGGTGCAATGCTGATACTAAATGTACTACAGAAGGTCTTTGCGCTTTGTCCTATCCAGTCCTTCCCCAGTTAGGCACACGCCGCCGGCTCCGCGGCCGGTACCGCCACAGCCGTTATGTCCCTGCATTTTAAATGTGTAATATCTTCTAAACTATTCATTTAAATTACATGCTGTGAAGGGCCATATTGATCTATATTAAATGCGCAATGTATTTAAGGTACTTAATTGGATAAGGATTAATTCTGTATTGCTTAAAATCGCTTCGTAAATAAGGCATTATTTCTTGTAAAAAGCAAAGGATAAAATAACGGTTATTGTGTGTTACTACTAAGAGATAGACATATACCATCGCGAACTTTTTTGTAGACCATTTTAAGGTGAACAATACTGTACTACATTATTTTGATCTATCTCGTTGGGTTCAGCCAGCGTTTGCAATGAAAGAGCAAAAAAATGTGTTTATTTACTACATCACATTAGAAACCTCTAAATTATCAGTGTTTTTCTACTATGTTATGCATATATTATACATATAAACTTTCCAGTTGAATCACTCTATCTATTAAAAAAACCGCATCATAATCCGTTGCGTAGTTTCAAAGATATAAGCATACAAAGGGACATAGGGACAGAGAAAGCGACTTTGTTTTATACTATGTAGTGATCTAACACTAAGAGAATTTTTCAATTCGAATCAGTAGTTCCAGAGATTAATGCCTTCAAACAAACAAACTCTTCAGCTTTATAATATAAGTATAGATAAATTAAATTTACCTGATATATAAACCAATTTCTCATGATCCTGGGCGACTCTAGCGACGTTCTCTGGAACCAGAGGTGTGTCCACGTGCCAGCAGAGGATGGCATCTTGTGCCACGTTGCCGAAGATTAGGGTTCTGGTGCCGGCGTGGTAGTCGTGGGAACCACTCTGGGTGAGGGGACCTCGGTCCCCAAGAGGCTGGAATGTAAGACGAGTCCATGTGAGATCCTGCTGCTTCTTTAAATAAATAAATATTTCTGGACAATTTGCACTACGCGATCTATTCCCAAATTAAGCGCAAAGCTTGTACTATGGGTTCTAGACAACTGATAAATGTACTTAAATACATTTTTTTGTAAATACATACTTAATTATATGTTTAATATATATAATTAAGTATGTATTTACAAAAAAACCCAAACCAAGACTGCATAACAGACATGTTCATACACACAAATGGTACAAAGCACATGCCACATACCGGTATATCGCTATAAAGCGGCAACATAAATATATCACCTGTGAAAATTTCAACTGTCTAACTTGATAGTTAGACAGTTGAGTACATGAATAAGCGACTCTGTTTCAAATTGAATAGAGTCGTTTATTCATTGGTATGAATAAGCATTCTATTCAGTTATTGAATCGCAATAAGAGTTGGTGGAGTGGCAAAAAGAGCTGGTTATTGTTGGTTCTGGTTATTGTTGATTCTGGTTTTTGTTGGTACTGGTTATTGTTGGTTCTGGTTATTGTTGATACTGGTTATTTTTGGTACTGGTTATTGTTGGTACTGGTTATTGTTGGTACTGGTTATTGTTGGTACTGGTTATTGTTGGTACTGGTTAAAGTTGATACTGGTTATTGTTGGTACTGGTTATTGTTGGTACTGGTTATTGTTGACACCGGTAATTGTTGATACCGGTAATTGTTGAGATGTTCACACTCTGGGTGCTTAATGCGACTTTATTATTAGCGTTTGAACATTTCAACGCAATTCAATTTAAAATTAAAAAAATTAAAATTAATTTATAATATTATTATTTATATTAGCAAACAAAAAACTCTCACTTAGCACTCTGAAGATATGTATAAAGCATCATAAGTATACTCACAGTAACAAAGCCTCCTATATTCTTTAATTTACTTTTCAGATTTTCTGTGTTAATAGAGAATTCTTGTGTAGATACCAGCGGGTGATAATAAGCAGTTCTTGAACCGTCTCCTCGAGGTTCTGACAATGCTATGCTGAATAAACCGTCCATCCAGTTTATTATATTACCTGAAAAAGAAATACATTGTTTATTTAAAATAGCGCCATCTATAAGCGAATAGTGATACTCTAAAAGTGGAATAGAAAAAATAAGAACTGCGTTATATGTAACGAATAATAGATTGACGAATAACTACACTTTACAAGAGCAGATGTAACATTTAAAATTAAGACCAGTGCCATTTACTATCCAAAATGTAAACTCTAAAAGATATTTTAAGAAATTAAAACAGCGCACTGTATTGTTGAATAGCTGCAGTCTAAATGTAATGCTGTATAACAATAGATGACGTAGTATTATTAATAATTTATTTTATTTAGGCAATATATTTTATTTTGTTATCTTTGATTTTATTAACGTTTTTTATGTTCGATTAAATTATTAAATGTTTCAGTTCGTTTGATAGCAAATTATAAAAAGAAACTATTACCATTGGCAGGGACGAGACATAAAGGACGAACAATGTTCATAGTAAATTGCGTACACCGGAATTTAGTTACTCTAAAGAGCAAAAGAGGTCGCTAAGAGTATCAAATTAGATATAGGTAATTTGATTAATAACTAAATCAGTACACGAAGGTTCAATTTGTTTAATTATGCTTTTCTGTTTTAATCAAAAATGGCTAGATGGCGCGCAAACTACTAGCACTCTATCAATGCTTAAGTAGGTACGTAGGTACCTACCTACCATAGCACCTACGTACCGTTGTATCAAAAATGGGATGGCCGCGCGCCGATAACCGAGAGTTTTTAAAACCGTTCCGTTTTACGTACCAATCGCTTGACACAAGAAGTCATGTGCTGTAAATAGAATGATTTATTAAAATGAAAAAAAGTTTCATACGACAATTATTGTTTTCAACATAGGCATATAAAATTTTAATATTCATTATCAATTAAAATCGTAGTATGCTAATAGTTATATTATTAATAACAACGATATTTTATCGAAAGTTCTGTGGCGTAAATTGGACTTTATTGACACGGCGCGGAATTTTTTTCAACTTTTCTCACATCGAATCGACTGTATTGTTTGTGGTTTTTCTTTTACGTGATATTTCTCTATTTTTGCGACCATTTTTATTACTTTTTTAGTAATGTTTCTACTAAGTACATTGCTAAGTAGTCTACTACAAAATATTCCTAAAAAACCTTAATTTGTTATAAAAAAATATTTTAAAAATGACAAAATCAAAGGACAATGGTGGGATTTGAACTCGGGACATAAGTATTACGAGTAGAGTGCTTTTCCAAATGAGCTATGAGGCTAATTTGTAATATTGACGAATTTTTGTATTATACTGTATTACTGTTAATTCGTATTCATTATGTTTTTTTTAAAAACAAACCTTAATTTGCTTTTAAAAAACATTTTTAAAACATATGCACGAAATTAGACAAAGTATAGTGGTAATCCCATACAAAATATTAAATATAGCGTCCCTCGAGAGAACAGTTGCAAAATCTTTAGTCCCGCCATTCACTGAATCACAATATTGTGCAATTTAACTAAAAGATTATGATGACTGTATGACAAACAAATATTTTTATCATCCTTTAAGCTGACAATAAGTCAGCCTGAGATACGTTATGAATAATATTAAAAAAAAAATATCTACAACATATTAAAAATAGGTACAAAATATTCCTAAAAAACATTAATTAGTTATAAAAAATATTTTGAAATGGAGAAAAAGGAGGACAATGGTTGGATTTGAACTAGGGACTTATGTATTACTAGCAGAGGGTTCTTCCAAATGAGCTATGAGGCTGATTTGTGAGATTGGCGAATTTTTGTATTATAGTTTATTACTGTGAATTCGTATTCATTATGTTTTTTTTTTTAAAGCAAGCCCTAATTTTAATAATAAAAAACATTTTTAAATCATATGCACTAAATTAGACAAAAGTAGAGTGGTAATCCCATACAAAATATTAAATATGGCGTCCCTCGAGCAAACAGTTAAAAATCTTAAGTCCCGTCATTCACGGAGTTCACAATAATGTGCAACTTAACTAAAAGAATATGGTGACTGTATGACAAAAAAAATATTCTTATCATCCTTTAGGCCGACAATAAGTCAGCCTGAGATACGATAAGAATAATATTTACCTACTTTCCTATAACAACAAAGATTTCGTTTACAAGTTGCTATTTTTCTTCGACCGCGGCGCTAGTATGTACGTTGCACAAAATAGTAGTATTTTGTATGGAGCGTTTTCGGGAAGTCCAAAATGGTGTTTTTCAAATTACCATATCTCCAGAGTGCTTGCTGCGAGTTTTTTTTTTCTTCACGTTCGATCATGTCAACGTAAACAAACTGACCGAATAGAGAAGAACTCTCATGTCGTGAATTTATAAGACTCGTGTTACATATTAAAACTATGTAGCTTATTTGCTCTCATTTTGAAGTGAGCAATCCGGCTATTTTGGATATGTAACACGCGTCTGGTAAATTTACATTATGAAACTTTTTCTCAATTTTGTTGGTTTGTAAACGTTAACAAGTTCGAATTTGACCGAAATATTCGCACTAAGCACTCTGAAGTTTATTGAGATCTTTTGCTTATCGATTGGAAAAATAATCAAGTAGCTTATTCTGAGAAAATTAGTTATTTTATGACGTGACTGCATACGTCTTTGAATTTAATAAGGCCGCAATCCAAATAATTTAATGATAACAAAATCGGGGGATACAGTTTGCCAATGTCGTTTCGAATCTATTTACATCCAAAATTCAATCACACCACTGGATAGATGAAGGATCAAAGAAGAAAGAAATTTTAGTGCATATCTGGGGGCACGGCAGTGCACCCGCCAAGTCGAGCAAAAAGCGGCGCGGCCGTACCATCCTTTTCTCGATAACTTATTCACGTACAACACAAGGCCACGGCAACGTTAAGACACAGCCGTGTCCATGCCACAAGGCACAACACATTTTTCGAAATTTGGGATATACAATTAAGGGCGGATTCAGGGGGACGGTCATGGGGGTCATGACCCCCCTGGTCTACTTACGTACTTTTTACCTGTATCTATTATTATCAAATGTAAATAATAACTTGAAATTACTTGACCACAACTATGTGACCCGCGCCTGGCGCCAGAGCTGGATCCTAAGTAGGTATATGACAAGCGTTGGTACGCAAACAGATAATAAATAATAAATATTGTCAGACAAATTACACAGCGCCATCTAGCCCCAAAGTAAGCGAAGCTTGTGTTATTGGTCTAGACAACTGATAAACATACGTAAATACATTTTTTTTGTAAATACATACTTATGATACATAGAGTTAACATATTTAAGAGTGCGTTCTGTTGAAGCACAGCAGAGTGCGTGTGAAATTGGGATGGATATAGTGAGACAAAATAAATTCAAATATGTATAAACAAAACTTTAACAAATTATAATAATGACACAAACATAAACACGAATATACAGAATATTAGAATAACAAAGTTGCTTGCTAACGTTGTTGGTACAAGTTGATGTGACACACATGACATTACATCAACGAGTATAAAGCCGCATTTTCATTAGGGGACATTTGTCTTGCGACTCTGTCACTCTACACGAAATTTACGTGTCCCGCGCGATGTCGCCCGACGTCGTCCGACGCAGCTTGGGACATTTACGGGCCGCGCAACTTGTCGCTAGTCGATGCTCTGCGAGCGTCGACTCGCGCGACTTTCGTGTCCCTCGACAGTCGCCGGACAGGCTTTGATTGGTGAAAACGTGTGGCGCTTTGTGTTTTGAACACTACTTCCTCGGGCGACATACTGATCACGACTAGCCAATGTAAACGAGTCATAATGTCGCGGGACATTGTCCCAGAACTTTTGCAGAGACAACTACGTGAATGTCGAGCGATAAGTATCTGCGACATGTCGCCTAGTGAAAATGCGGCTTAAAACTCTATGATGACATTAACTTTTTCTGAATGCCATAGACAAGACAACAACAGATCCGCCCTTGTTTAGATGTAGTACTTATTTACCTGCAACAGTGAAGTTTAAAGCTTTCTCATCATGAACAAAACTTGAATGGTCTATTCTCCAGCTGTCACGGTCTTTCATGGAGAAGACTATGAGACCATTGGTAGCTAAGTCGTTTATGTATGCGTATGCTTCGTTACAGGACTTGGGGTTGACATCCACTGTGATAGAGGTTAGACCTGGAACAGAAAAGACACTAGAAGTCATTATTATTTTAAATACCTAGTTGCTTTGGCCAACGGTGGCGTAGCGGTCAATGACGCGGCTTCGACACCAACGCTCGTGGGTTCGATTCCCACATTGGACAAACATTTGTGTGCATGAACATGTCTGTTTGTCTTAGTCTGGGTGTTTTCTACGTATCATAAGTATGTATTTACAAAAAAAAAATGTATTTACGTATGTTTATCAGTTGTCTAGTACCCATAACACAAGCTTCGCTTACTTTGGGGCTAGAGGGAGCTGTGTAATTTGTCTGACAATATTTATTATTTATTATCTGTTTGCGTACCAACGCTTGTCAAACACTTACATGCAACTATCTGTGACTATGTGTAGGTTAAGTAAGAGTTTCTGTAATTTATTTTTAATATCCGCCTTAACAATAATCTTCATTTGCACATATATGCATGTAACTAACATTACTAAAATGTAAACACGTTAATTTTACTCCTTTATTTGACATTCATGTTGTCATATCATATCGCTAGCGCCACCACCAGGGGCGCCGGCTTTTAGAAAACCTCATGGGCGCTCATGCTCATTTGATAACTCGAAAAAGTGGCGAAGTGTGAAACCCACAACCACCCAGACCCAACACAAATATCTGTTTCATCAACAAACATTTGCGTTGGTGTGAGAATCGAACCCGCGACCCTTGCGTTTCAACCGGCGCTCGTCGGTTAATGAAAAAACGCCCCATCCCTAAAAGTCGATTACTGATCTGTTTCATAGTGATGTCTATTCTCGGGGGTGCTCGGCACCCACTGTTTATTACTTACGGTTGCTCGAGCCCCCGAACACCCACGGAGCCGGCGCCCCTGGCCACCACCCCCGCTGCTATCGCAGCAACTCCATCCTTTCTGGTGACCTCACTCACTCGCAGGAGCATAACAACCCTCTAGGGAATTGTTATTTGGCTGCGTTATTCTGTGAGGTGGAGGTACATTTCCCAGTCGGGTAGCTTACAATTACGCTCCCTACCTCTCTTTTCGACAGAGCTTCGTTTGTTAATCAGCAGGGTGCACCGCGTGCAGGTGAAGTTGGCTTTGGTTCAAAGATGTTGATGAACCACTACACCCTAAAAGTACTAACTAACTAAGTATTCAGTAGGAGTTACCTCCAGCAGTTCTTTCATTTACCAAGTCTGTACTTTTCAGTTCATATTTCAGTATCTGTTTGTCTGTTTTCAGGTCAAAGACTATGATAGCGGGAGTCTTCGCTTGCTTCCTGTCATCTGAAAAAATAAACGGAAATATTAAAATGGGATTTTTATTAGAATTAGTGCAGAATAAACTCAGTTAAACACCTGAAAAAGAAATTGGTTTGGTTAAACATGATGGAAAATCAGACAATATTCACTTACATTTACATGACCGCGTGGTTTCCGGCAGACTAGAATCTCTCCGACTCTTTCCGTGGATGTCGTACAAGGCGACTAAGTGAAATACATTATTAAACATCGATCAGGCCTCCCCAACCCGTCTGGCCAGCGTGGGGAGTGTAGGCCAAATCCTCCTTCTGTCTGGGACGGCAGAGAAAGGGCCGTGCTCCTGTAGTGGAGACTAAAAAGACCTGATGTTGAAGCTGAGAGTAAGCTCTCAGCTTCATCATCAGGTCTTTTTAGTCAGCAATAAAAAAACTCGCACTACCTAAGGGTAGTGCGAGTTCCCTTAGCCGCCTTGTACGACATCCACGGGAAGAAATGGAGTGATTCTATTCTAGTCTGCCGGAAACCACACGGCCATTAGTTGAATATCTCAGTCAAATATGTTGCAAGTAGGATTGCCAGATGGTCGGGAATCGTCTGGATTCTCCCGACATTTCATGTGATGTTCAGACTTCCGACAAATAACTAAATCTCTCGACAAATATATACAGTGTTTAGTCAACTAAATAATTTATATTGTAAAGAAAGGAATCGTATGGGCTTTGATTTGATAAAAGCTGAGGTTCTGATACGACTGAATTTTGACTGAAAATTGCTCAAGTTTTCGGTCTTTCTTCGATACTCCGGGGTCCAAATCGGTGGACTCGGTAAAAAGCAATGCCAAATACTTGTGGCAAACAAATTTAGTTTAAAATTTTGAGTCATAAATTTTCATTTCTCCAGAAAACAACCCTGAAATCCCGACATTTTGAAAAGTTGTCCAGATATTTAGATTGTTCGATCTGGCAACCCTAGTTGCAACTCTATAGATAGTGCTGTGCTGTTGAATACTTACTAGGTATTTCATGTAACCCAGTGTCCACCATCCACAGCCTGTCACAGGCGTCGACTCTTGGCCTGTACACGGAGACCAGCTTCTTGCTGAACCTCACGCTAGGGTACGGCTTCAGGATAGGTGAGGTCGAGCTTCGGTCTATATAGTTTAAAGTTGACGGAATTCCTGTAACAATATATAAATAAATAAAGCGAACAAACTTTTTAGTTCGATGTGATATGAGAGGAAAGTAATTAATCCTAGCGATCCTTACCAGGATAATTTTTTAAAAATTAAATAAACTTATCAAATTATAGTATATAATAGGGATGTGTCGTCGACGGCTTTGCCGTCAACGAAACGAGACCGTTTATCCACAACGATAAACTGGTTTAAAAAACAGCTGTAACGCGTGGACCCAAAACTTCTCGATCTCGGAACGAACGGCGAGTACCTGAATACCCCGCCCGCCACTCGTCTGGCTCGCCCCGCGGCCCGTCGACGCTCGCCACCAGTGACATATGGGACATCGCCGCGCGCTAAGCTTTTTTGACCACGCGAAACTGACCCGCGCTCGCTCGTTAACTAATGTAAAACGTTTTGATGTTTGTAAGCCCCATTTAAAGCTATAATAAAGTTTACGAACATTATAGTGGCGCCCAACGTGGGGCTTCGAACCCTACTTGAGTGAGAATCTGTGTAATTCCCGCGTTGCGAACACACGCAACGGCCATATCTATTGCCTACGTGATAAAAAAGTGTGTGACATCGTGAGCATGCCGAAAGCTACGCGATCTACACGAGCCACTGGCGACCAGCGGCAACCAGTCGGTAACGAGGTTACAAGCGACGACGCGAGCGAACCGGAGAACTATGATCCAACGGCGAAGTCAAACGCCCCAGGCCGGGGCGCCGCCGCGGCCCCCGCACCCGCGCCCGTTGGCGCTAGCGCATCCACAGGCGTGGACGCCGAGAGATTCCTGGCAGGCGTCATGGAGTCATTCGCCAGAATGCAAGCGGAAACGAACAGAACCCTAGTGGAAACGCTGATGTCACTCCCTTACAGTGGGCCGCGGTGCCCGTCGAGTCCGACGTCAACGCCAAACACGCCTGCGCCCACCGTCAGCACCGGAGGTAACTTCTCCAAGTGCACCGCCAGGTTCGACGGGAGTTCACGCGACGCTGAAGTGTTAGAGGCGTTCATCGATGCGACGGAGGTGTTCAAGGAGTGCGCGGCCGTGAGTGACGAACACGCGCTGCGCGGCCTCCCCATGCTGCTGGAGGGCGACGCGGCCGTGTGGTGGCGCGGAGCCCGCGCCGGCGTCGCGACCTGGTCCGACGCTGTGGCGCGACTTCGTGCTATGTACGGGGTCCAACGACCGGCGTACAAGGTCCTACGCGAGATATTCGGAGCTGAACAAAAGGACGCGGAAAGAGCAGAAGTGTTTATATGTAAAGTACGATCGTTATTAGTGAAGTTGCCGTACGTAGTACCTATATGTATGCAAATCGACATAATTTACGGGTTGTTACACCGTCGTGTTAGAAAACGGTTACCGAGAAATGAAGTCGGTATTAGTTTAGATTCGTTTGTAGAGAGAGCGAGGGTCATTGAAGATGCAATTGCGGAAAATCAAGTCCCAAAAAATTCATTTGCATTCACGGTAGCGAGCCCGAGCGCCGCAATATCCGCGACGAGTCCCGACGATTCTCGAACATGCGAGCTACGGCTGCGCGAGCGACGCGATCCCGAACGTAGCGTTACTATGGGTCCGCGCGGTACTACTGGTGCGAAACTCGCGCCTAACTCGAACGAGACAGTGAAACGTGATAAGCGCGTTCGTTGTTCGTTTTGCAAGTTCTACGGTCATGTTGTTACGGATTGTCGCAATTTGCAAAATAAGGGCGTCAAATCAAATGATGCGGTTCCTAATAGTAACAATGTTAATATGGGGACTAATAATATACGTTGTTATGGATGCGGTCAGCCGGGGGTGGTTAGGTCGAAATGTGAGAACTGTCGGGGTAAGAGCGTACCTGCGCAGTCTTCAGACTTCAACATCCTCAGTGACAGCAGTGCTGTACGTGCACCGGGGGTGACGTTGCCATCGCACCCTACTATATCTATTGCCGTTGCGAATAGGGTGGGGGTCGCGATAGTAGACACGGGGGCTACATGCAGTGTGGCTAGCCCATTATTGCATTCTATCTTACAATCGGACGGGGTACAGTTTCGTGAGACGGAACGCACCATAGGGCTTGCGGACGGATCACGACGTACTAAAGTGGTATTAACCGCCGCGGTACCGGTTGTTTTAGAGGGTAAGCAAGTAATTACGGAGTTCGTGACGTTCCCGGGGGAAGATACTCGTACATTGTTAGGCCGCGATTTTATCGCTAAGGCTGGTGTCGTATTGGACTTGGCCCAGGAGTCGTGGTACTTTTCTGACAACCCCGACCAGGTATTTCCTTTCGTGCAATCTTTCATTTTAAATAGCACAGAGCTGATGCGAGCCGATATCTCCAACATTTCGCTGCGCGACGACGAAGGAACGAAGCTTCCACCAGAGCACAGAGATGCGCTCAATGCGTTTCTGCATAGCAGAGCAGACCAGTTTGCTGCCGAGGGACCTCCTACAGATTTCGCCACCCACAAGATTAAGGTAGGTGAAAATCAGGAACCCATCGCTTCACCTCCTTATAGGTTGTCCCCGTCGAAGAAGGAAGCTTTGGAGAGGGAGCTGCAAAAGTTGCTCAATGCGGATGTCATCGAGGAGTGCGAATCCCCGTGGGCTTCCAACGTCGTCTTGGTGAAGAAGAAGGATGGGAGCTACAGGCTGTGCGTCGACTACCGTAAGCTTAACGCAGTGACTGAGCCTGATCGCTACCCACTCCCCAGGATTGAAGACGTGCTCCACGCTGCGAAGACCTCCAAGTTTATGACTACGCTGGACCTCAGGTCTGGCTACTTCCAGGTGAGCGTAGATCCCGACCATAGGGACCTCACTTCCTTCACTACGCCATTGGGTACCTTTAGGTTCAAGCGCATGCCGATGGGGCTTCGCAATTCTGGGGCCACTTTCCAGAGGCTCATTGACCGGTTCAAGTCCAACCTACCTGGTATCACTCTGGTCGCGTATTTGGATGATTTGCTAGTGCTGTCTGAGGAGTCCTTTGAAAGGCACCTCGCAGATCTGGAAGCGGTGTTTAATCGCCTCGCTATGTTTAATCTGCGGGTGAATCGCGAAAAGAGCCACTTCGCGAGGGAGAGCGTCAAGTTCCTGGGCCATGTCATCGTACCAGGTGGTATTCATGTAGACCCGGACAAAACTTCCGCTATAGCCAACATGTCTCCTCCTCAGAACGTGAAGCACCTGAAGTGTTTTCTGCAAACCTCAAGCTGGTTCAGACGCTTCGTGCCAAATTACGCCGAAACCAGTGCGCCGTTGACTCGTTTGCTAAAAAAGGCAAGCACCTGGGAGTGGGGCCCTGAGCAGCAAAACGCCTTCGAGAAGATTAAGTCTCTCCTGGTTTCGGCTCCTATTCTTCGTCAGGCTGACGAGACGAAACCATTCGTCCTCAGGACTGACAGCAGCAGCTATGCTCTTGGGGCGGCTCTTTTCCAGGGGGAGGGGACCGACGAACGACCTGTCGAGTACGCTAGTCGTCTCCTCACGACAGCAGAGAGAAATTACAACACGACGGAGCGAGAGGCCCTCGCCGTCGTGTGGGCTGTATCTAAGTTCCGTGGATACATTGACGGTTCAGAGGTAACAATCAAGTCCGATCATCAGCCGCTAAGGTGGCTCATGAGTCTGAAATCGCCCAGTGGTCGTCTCGCTAGATGGGCGCTCAGTCTTCAGGAGTGCAACCTAAAGATAGAGTACACACCTGGTAAGTCAAATGTGGTCGCGGACACGCTGTCGCGTCCCGCGTGCGCTGCAGACGCAGACTGTGACCTGTGCCTTGCCGTTGTGGATCTGCCGTCGCGCTGCCCCAAAGATGTTCGAGAGAGCCAAGCGAAGGACACCGAGGTACATAAGATCATCGAAGCATTGGAGTCCGACGATCCGTTTAGGGGGAGGACTTGGTCTGACAAAGGGTATGTTATAGCTGACGGTGTGTTATATCGTTATGGTCCCGAGAACGAAGACGATGATGACGCTTGTTTGGTGGTACCGGAACACGAGCGCAAGGACGTGTTGGCTGAGTACCACGACGCCCCTACCGCTGGACATTTCGGCGTAGAGAGAACGTTACAGCGCATCGTCGGTAAGTATTATTGGCCTGGTATGAGAGCTTACGTTGCTCAATACATTAAAAACTGCGTGGCGTGCCAGCGGTATAAGGCAGATACCCGGAAGCCTGCTGGGTTGCTTCAAGTGCCCGCTACATCACGCCGATTCGAAGTCCTCGCAGTGGACCTGTTTGGTCCGTTGCCAGAGACGCCCTCTGGTAACAAATGGATCCTCATAGTGGAGGATACTTGTACTAGGTGGGTAGAATTGTTCAGTCTCTCATCCGCCACTAGTGAAGAGTGTGCTAAGGTGTTAGTGAACGAGGTGTTTTTGCGCTACGGTGTCCCGAGAAGGCTCATAAGTGACAACGGCGTTCAATTCGTGTCCGAGGTGATGCAGCAAACCTGCCACGTCATGGGGATCAAACAGGCTCTAACGTCATATTACCACCCTGAGGCTAATCCCGTCGAGCGCAAGAACCGCGACCTCAAACCTCAACTGGCTATTTTGGTAGGTAATGATCACAACACTTGGGATGTCCATCTTGCGGCGATTCGTTTTGCCATGAACTCTGCGGTTACTGCAAGCACAAACCAGTCGCCTGCTTATTTAAATTTCGGGCGCGAGATGCGCGCGCCTGCTGATATATACTCTGATATGAGAACTATAGTCGAAAATGAGAATGTCGTTCTCTCTATCACGCCGTTCCTCAAGTCTTTGCCTGCAGTGTTGATCGATGCTCGAGACGTGCACGAAAAGGCCCAGGCAGTTCGAAAGAAGTACGCCGACGAGAATCGCCGCCCGGCGCCGGATTACAAGGTAGGGGATCTCGTATTGCTCAAGACTCAAGGCTCTAACGACACGAGCAGAGGACAGACACCAAAGTTCATACCTCGCCGTGATGGGCCGTATCGTGTGCAGGAGGTAGTTGGTGCTTCGACTTATGCCTTGGAGCGCATTAGCGATGGTACTTTGTTAGGTAGATACCACGTTTCGGTTTTGACTCCTTTTGTTGGGCGCGTCCAGGCTCCTGTACAGGAGAAACGTAAGAGGGGGAGACCTCGTAAGGCTAACCCGACTTCGGGGGCGCAACGTCTGGGTTAGAGGGGGAGGCTGTAACGCGTGGACCCAAAACTTCTCGATCTCGGAACGAACGGCGAGTACCTGAATACCCCGCCCGCCACTCGTCTGGCTCGCCCCGCGGCCCGTCGACGCTCGCCACCAGTGACATATGGGACATCGCCGCGCGCTAAGCTTTTTTGACCACGCGAAACTGACCCGCGCTCGCTCGTTAACTAATGTAAAACGTTTTGATGTTTGTAAGCCCCATTTAAAGCTATAATAAAGTTTACGAACATTATACAGTCTAATTTTCGACCGGTTTA
The DNA here is from genome assembly GCA_937001555.2 of Hypsopygia costalis. Taxonomy (NCBI): domain Eukaryota; kingdom Metazoa; phylum Arthropoda; class Insecta; order Lepidoptera; family Pyralidae; genus Hypsopygia; species Hypsopygia costalis. The sequence continues at coordinate 8,732,049 of OW443355.2, forward strand.
CGTCGTCGACTAGTAGTGGATGGGTCGTCGACGATTAGACAGTCGACGCAACGAGACCGTTTACCGTCGACGATGAACCAGTTTAATAATAAACAGTCTAATTTTCGACCAGTTTACGTCGTCGACTAGTGGTGGGTGTCGTCGACGATTTTACAGTCGACGCAACGAGACCGTTTACCGTCGACGATGAACTAGTTAAAAAAAAAACAGTCTAATTTCGACTAGTTTACGTCGTCGACGTGGTGGGTGGGTCGTCGACGATTTTTTTGTTTGTTTGTTTGTTTGGTTTTGGTTTTGGTTTTGGTTTTGGTTTTGGTTTTGTTTTTGGTTTTGGTTTTGGTTTTGGTTTTGGTTTTGGTTTTGGTTTTGGTTTTGGTTTTGGTTTTGGTTTTGGTTTTGGTTTTGGTTTTGGTTTTGGTTTTGGTTTTGGTTTTGGTTTTGGTTTTGGTTTTGGTTTTGGTTTTGGTTTTGGTTTTGGTTTTGGTTTTGGTTTTGGTTTTGGTTTTGGTTTTGGTTTTGGTTTTGGTTTTGGTTTTGGTTTTAGTTTTGGTTTTGGTTTTGGTTTTGGTTTTGGTTTTGGTTCTTGTTTTGGTTTTGGTTTTTGTTTTGGTTTTGGTTTTGGTTTTCGTTTTGGTTTTGGTTTTGGTTTTGGTTTTGGTTTTGGTTTTGGTTTTGGTTTTGGTTCTTGTTTTGGTTTTGGTTTTTGTTTTGGTTTTGGTTTTGGTTTTCGTTTTGGTTTTGGTTTTGGTTTTGGTTTTGGTTTTGGTTTTGATTTTGGTTTTGGTTTTGGTTTTGGTTTTGGTTTTGGTTTCGTTACGGAATTTCTTCATTCGGTCGCCGCGCTCAAAGCCCGCGATAAAAGCTATGCAATAAAAACAGTCTAATTTTCGACTAGTTTACGTCGTCATCGATAAAGACTATTTCTTGACATAAACGATTGGTAAACGTAAACGAACGAAAATCTCATTTGTCAAGTCACTAAACGAGACGAGACGATCGCGACGCGACGCAACGGACTCATCAACCAGTCGACGAATAAACTAGTTTATCTGTGAACTGTAAACTAGTTTAAACGTTCACGCACAAAAAACAGTCTAAAAAAACGGTTCGTTCATTCAACGCCCATCCCTAGTATATAATACAATACATGTATTTGGGGGGCAAGTGGTTCATCAACATCTTTGAACCAAAGCCAACTTTACCTGCACATGGTGCACCCTGCTGACTGGCAAACGAGGCTCTGGCGAAAAGAGAGGTAGGGAGCGTAATTGTAAGCTACCAGACTGGGGAATGTACCTCCACCTCACAGAATACCGCAGTAACTTAATGCAATTACTATTATTAAATTATATAAAACAAATTATCACGAGCTTCGTAATTTTTAATTTTCGCGCAGTTTCGGAAAACGGTAATGTTTTGCGTACCGTCGCTATGTTTGGAGACAACGGGACAGCTGACCGAGGAAAGGGACAGTTCCGTTCAAAACGGGACGTATGGTTACTTTAACTATTATAATAAATATTTCTGGATAACTTTCACAGCGCCATCTAGTCCCAAATTAAGCGCAACGCTTGTGTTATGGGTACTAGGCAACTGATAAATGTACTTAAATACATTTTTCTGTAAATACATACTTATAATACATAGAAAACACCCAGTCCAAGACAAACAGACATGTTCATGCACACGAATGTTTGTCTTGTGCGGGAATCGGACCCGAGACCTCGGAGTCAAAGTGGCCATTGCTAACCATCCGACCACCGAGTTCGTTACTTATACTGTGGTATTACCTTATTTTGACATTATACATACCGTGTCTTCTCCTGGGCACAGTGACAAATACCTTCTCTCCATACACCTCTAAACCAATCGGAACATTGTTGTACCGTATGAAGAACTTCTTCGAATCCTCCAACTCTTGGATAAAGTATATGCTTGAGGATGTTCTCTGGATGTCAGAGTCATTTGTGTCTGTTGAAGAACGTTTCAATGTTTAATTTGTTTCAAATAAACAATACATACAGTTCAACTATAAAACTAAAGTACCTAAAATTAAATAATACTAAAATAAAACTATTATGGATTAGCAAGTTGAAGTGGCAGTGGGCAGGGCACATAGCACGGAGGACGGATGACCGATGGGGTCAAAAGGTTCTCGAGTGGAGACCACGTACCGGCAAGCGCAGCGTAGGACGTCCACCCACAAGGTGACAGACGACCTCATTAAGACCGTAGGATCGCGCTGGATGCAAGCCGCTTCCAACCGGTCTTATTGGAGATCTAGAGGGGAGGCCTATGTCCAGCAGTGGACTTTCAATGGCTGAGATGATGATGATGATGATGATGAAAATAAAACTAATAAATAATAATAATAAATAAATAATTTCTTTATTTCTTCTCTCACACAGATGTTACAGTTACATTGCTATCTTAATGCTATACTACATTAGTGTATTAATGTATGTGAGAGACTGGTATCAGTAATAAGAGAACCTGTATGACAGATTACCAGCCTCTCCACTTCGAACCAGGTAGATAAGAGCGACTACGATATCTCGATATAGATAATTAATAAAATAAATGTAAAAAGTTTGGCCCATGTGGCATCGTTCCCAAGATGCTAGCAGCATTACCTCGCTGGATGGCTAAACTGATCCTTTGGGCGAGGAATGTGCCAGATCTTGGGTCGCCAGTTACGTCGACCAATCTTTTTCCTAATTCTTTTACAAACCTTTTTGTGCTGGGACCACATGGACCAAGGGTTTCGACCCCGAATGGAACAAATGAATATTCGGGGCCGATAACTTAACGTGTTGTACACAGATCCAGAATTAGGTATTGAGCAGTGGCGTAATTATATCATCAGGGCCCGTGGGTAATTCATTAGAGGGTCATAGGATGAGGCCCTCTAATAATATCAATCTCTAATAATCATCGAAGTAACCAACACTTAAGCAGTATTTTGTACATTTTTGGTTAATAATTTTTAATTTTATTTTCAAGAAATATGATAGTGTATCTACCTATTAAAAAAAATATATAAAAAAAAAACCCGACCGCGGAATAACATCAACAACTAAAAAGCACAAAACAAGCATTAAATCTCACTTCATTCCCCAAATTTGAGCGTAAACATATTACTTATACTGTGTCGTAAACAAAAGTATATATGTACAATAACGTCGTTATTGAAGTTCTTAAAAATTATTATGTAGTGCCAGCTTTAAATTAAATTACATATAAATGCAGGCGGAATCCAATAAATTCTCATTAAATTCCTAAACACACACAAATGTTTGTCCTATGTGGGAATCGAACCCACGAGCGTTGGTGTCGAAGCGTGGTGTCATTGACCGCTACGCCACCGATTCGTCAAATATAAGTGCCCAGTAAGTATTTAAGTAAACGCCCAATAAATGCCTAGTTTTGGGTATAATTAGGGAGTTTATAAGTAAATGCCCGGCGTTTTGTGGCCAGGGGTCACTTGCTTCACTCAACCCCGTTTGCGGCCCCGTGGCACAGTATTACTATTTTTCATTAAAACTGTGCCCGTGGGCAAGAATCCGACCTAGTAAATCTTTGCATGCAAATTAATACTTACAGTTAAAAATTCAAAACATGCAGTCATTTTGGGCTGTAGTGGTTCATCAACATCTTTGAATCAAAGCCAACTTCACCTGCTCGCGGTACCCTGCTGACTGACAAGCGAAGATCTGGCGAAAAGAGAGGTAGGGAGCGTAATTGTAAGCTACCCGACTGGGGAATGTACCTCCACCTCACAGAATATCGCAACCAAATAACAATTCCCTAGAAGGGTTGTTGTGTTCCTGCGAGTGAGTGAGGTCACCAGAGAGAAAGATGCTGCGTTGGCGGCGCGCGAGCGATATTTTATGTTGCGAGCGTTAATATGGCTACGGTAACCGCTTCACATCAGGCGGGCCGTATGCTTGTCTGACACCCGACGTAGTATAAAAAAAATTACTTGATGGCATGCAATCACAACAGCCTACAGACAGCAGTATCAACAAAAGGTCATTGATCCATTGCAAGCCTTTTTATTGAAATAAACTAACAAACATACTTACACATTATTCCATCAAAGTCGTAGTCAATTTGTTTCCAGGAGAACACTTCATCCAAATCACCACAATAACAATAACAAAACGTAAACAATAACAATAACAATTTCATTTTGTACGTCCGTTTCGAAGAACTGCTTCGATAAAATGACCGGACTTGAGTTGAGGGTTATAGTTGTCTTATGGGAGCAATGCGGCGCTATGAGATGCTATGCGATAGTTATATCAATGGTCAGGCAGGTGAAATAAAAATCCGATAGCTACGGATAGTTAAACAAGTTTTACGTTAACTACCAATATTATGTCATTAATAAAAAAAAAATTAAAAAAAATAAAAAACCCGACTGCGGAATATGTTACAGCAACAACTAAAAAGCACAAAACAAGCATTAAGACTCACTTCATTCCCCAAATTTGAGCGTAAACAAAAGTATCTTATCTCTATCTATATATAAGTAAAAGTATATTATCGCTCATTGGCTGTAACAATGTCATAATTAAAGTCAACATGTAGGTACTTTCCGACCGTTATTTTGGTATTTATTTTGATATACTGTTTCTACTTTCAGATTCTTCTTAATGGGTTTATAACATTTTATTATATTTAAGTTTATATGTTATACAATTGGCATAAAGTTCATTATGCTATGTACAATTTCGATGTAAAAAGTCGCTCCCACTCCATTCCGCGGCGATATAAATTGAGCCTTAATATGGCTACGGTAGCCGCTTGATGTCAGGCGGGCTGTATCAGGCGCCTCGAAAATCGGTCAAGGACGATTCGGAGTACGAACATGATTGTGAACAGTCATGACTTATGAACGACTTTTGAATTTGATTATTTTCTTTTTTCCGGAGAGTTGTGGGCATGTCCACTGTGCCCACAACGGTGAATCCGCCCTTGGGCTGTATGCTTGTCTGTCACTGGCGTAGTATAATCAAAATGCAATTAACAGTAATAATTGCATAATTATGTTAATCCCCTGTAGTATCTCCATGGATCATGACAATGAGGACAGTGCGACGTACCGAAAGTTTTTTACGCCTTGTATCGCGCTGCTATCCGACGCCCACGTAGGACAAGACTTGAGACTTAATTACGCTTAAGTGTTATCGACATGTAAGTTCATGCTATATAAACATGATCTCCTTGAGAGATCCGGAGATTATATTGTATGTATATTGCACACTCATTTGTCTTTCATTTTACCGGTTTGCGTTTTACACGAGTATTAAGTTAATCTTCCTTATTTACAAGCTTTTATCACAGTACAAGTAATAGTACTACGTACAGAGTTCTTAGTGCGTATTTTTTGGTCTTATTCGAACGTGTTAACGTTTACAAGCCGACCAAATTGAGACAGTTTCATATTGTGAATTTACCAGACGCGTGTTACATATCCAAATTAGCCGGATGCCAAATAGAGAAGAACTCTCATGTTGTGAATTTACCAGACGCGTGTTACATATCCAAATTAGCCGGATGCCAAATAGAGAAGAACTCTCATGTTGTGAATTTACCAGACGCGTGTTATTATCCAAATTAGCCGGATGCCAAATAGAGAAGAACTCTCATGTTGTGAATTTACCAGACGCGTGTTACATATCCAAATTAGCCGCTCACATTTTGAAATGAGCAATGTGAGCGAGTAAGACACGAAATTTTGATATGTAACACGCGTCTTATAAATTTACTTCATGAGAGTTTTTCTCTATTTGGTCGGTTTGTTTACGTTGACATGATCGAAGGTAAACTAAACCAAAGACAATAGATCATATAGAGTGGTTTTATTCTCATTGCACTAAACATAGGTACACACAACAACTCGGTATAGCCACTCCCTGCCGCTCTGTCGTGTCGACCTTACCTCCCCTCTGTGACGAATCTGGAACAATTTGTTTGTATGGCGCCACACACACACACGCTCACTAACGGTCTGCACAGACGTCTTTGTTTATGTAGTAATTCACGTCGCGTCGCGACATTTGTATGGAGTGGTCGGGGTGCGGTTGAAGTCTCACCAAGGCGGGGGTGGAATAATAAGATATTAAAATAATACTCACAAGACGTGTTACCTTCCACATTTTAGGGATGTAAGTGGTTCATCAACATCTTTGAACTAAAGCCAACTTCACCTGCACGCGGTGCACCCTGCTGACTGACAAACGAAGCTCTAGCGAAAAGAGAGGTAGGGAGCGTAATTGTAATGTCGTAATTTTATGTTTGGAGCGATAATAATAATGTGGTTACGGTAACCGCTTCACATGAGGCGGGCCGTATGATTGTCTGTCACTCGACGATTATAAAAAAAAAATGGGAAGGACTGGTTTAACTGATGGTAGTAACTTGTTGATTTTTAAAAATAAATGAAACCGACTTCAGTTGACGAGCGCAGCTTATTGGTGGAATACCCCGGCAGACGCTGCTGCCCGTCTTCCGGGAGAAAAGTTATCGCATGACACAAGATTCCTTAGTCGCCTTGTACGACATCCAGCGCAGAGCAAAGTGGCACAATTTTATTCTGCCGGCTACCACAGGGCAAATTTAAGGGTTTCCCTCGATTTTTCTGGGATCCCATCATCAGATCCTGACTTGGTGAATATGGAAACACTTCGCAATTACCCTTTCAAATAAAAAAAAAAATAATTTGACCATACGTGCTTATAAAATTATAGGGGTTTCCCTTGATTTCCCTGGCATACCATCATCAGATCCTGACTTGGTGAATATGGAACCACCTCGCAATCATACCCTTTCAAACAAACAAAGAATTATGAAAATCGGTTCACAATTCGCAAAGATATCGAATAACATACTTACATAGAAAATATTCAGTCGAATTGAGAACCTCCTCCTTGGTGAATGACCTTATAAAATATGCAAGTTGAAAACATTTCCGACCTGTTATTTACGGTTGTAAAGTCTATAAATAGTTTTTAGGTGGACATTTAAATTTAAGTAATAATTTTGACGCGAATGTCTTTAAAATTGCTTCCATAAGGAGTCAATTCAAAAAACATCATCATCATCATCTCAGCCATTGGAAGTCCACTGCTGGACATAGGCCTCCCCTCTAGATCTCCAATAAGACCGGTTGGAAGCGGCTTGCATCCAGCGCGATCCTACGGTCTTAATGAGGTCGTCTGGCCACCTTGTGGGTGGACGTCTTACGCTGCGCTTGCCGGTACGTGCTCTCCACTCGAGAACCTTTCGACCCCATCGGTTAAAAATAATGATAACAAAATCGGGGGATACAGTTTGGTGTTGCAGCTGCTTATCTATCATCTCCATCCAAAATTCACAATCACACCACTGGATAGGTGAAGGATCAAAGAATTTATTAGGGTAAGTAAGGACTATGGAATGTCGCGTGCGGGGGAGGGGGAAGCGCTGCCATTTTGAGATAATTTTAGTGCATATAACGTACCTACACGGCCGTGTCCATGGCACAGGCACACCCCATTTTAATATTACCTGGGTGACCAACCGTATTGTTTTCGTGATGGTAAGCAGTTCAGCCGTGTGGATTCCGGCAGACTAGAATAGAATCATTCCATCTCTTCCCGTGGATGTCGTACAAGGCGACTAAGGGAAATACATTATCAAACATCGATCCGGCCTCCCCAACCCGTCTGGCCAGGGTGGGGAGTGTAGGCTAAATCCTCCTTCTGTCTGGAACAGTCGAGAGAGGGTCGTGCTCCTGCAGTGGAGACTAAAATGACCTGATGATGATGATGATGATGATGATGCAGCAGTTCAAGTAGGTAATACTTACAGATGATTATAAATAAAAAAAAATCTGGACAATTTACACAGCGCCATCTAGTCCCAAATTAAGCGCAAAGCTTGTGTTATGGGTACTAGACAACTGATAAATGTACATAAATACATTTTTTTTTGTAAATACTTACATATAATACATAGAAAATACCCAGACTAAGACAGACATGTTCATGCACACTAATGTTTGTCTTGTGAATCGAACCCGCGACCTCCAAGTCAAAGTGGCCATTGCTAACCATTCGACCACCGAGCTCGTCAGATTGGCATTTATTTAAACTTCAAGCACAAAATTTATTTAAACTTCAAAGACAAACAGACATGTTCATTGTACACAAATATTTGTCTTGTGCGGGGATCGAACCCACGACTTCGGAGTCAATGTGGCCATTGCTAATTCGACCATCGAGCTCGTTATTGAAAGTAAATTCGTCACTTGCATTAAAAAATATATGTAAATTCGTCATAGAAAGGTAACGTAGGAGTGCGAATTTGGTAATAAAACAAAACATAGAACATTGTATTAAAATATTTATTTAATCTCACAGATTTCGTATAGTTAAATCATATGAAATTACAAATAGTTTTCTAAATATAAAGTTATAAGAATGATTTTTTTATTAATAAAAAAGATATAATTACTCCAAGACATTACATGAGAAATTAAAACAAAAAAAAAGAGAGGTTACAAATTGTCTTGGGCGGACATTTTACAAATTTCGAATAATTTTTAACGAGATAAAACTACATTATAAACATTATTAGTTTATTATTTTGATGTCAGGATGCCTAGTGTAGTGAGAGTTTTCTAATAATAATCAATCTCAACAACGTTAACTTTAAATAATATGGGATTGGCTCTACTTCGACTATTTGTCGGTAGATGGCGCTATGTCTAATTCATACAACATGAAGATAACTTCGACTGTTTGTCGGTAGATGGCGCTATGTCTATTTCATACAACATGAAGATAACTTCGACTGTTTGTCGGTAGATGGCGCTATGACAATTTTATACAAAATGAAGATAACTTTGTCCAAAACGAATAGCTAAAAAACTCGCACTCTGCATGATGAACTTCTAATATATAAAATTCTCGTGTCACAATGTTTGTTACCATACTCCTCCGAAACGGCTTGACCGATTTTTATGAAATTTTGTGTGCATATCGGGTAGGTCTGAGAATAGGTTGTTATTTATTTTTTATGGTAAAACAACGTTTGCCGGGTTAGCTAGTAGTATTCTATAATAAATTGAAGTAAACTGATCAATGTTGAGTATTTAAGTTGAATTATGAAGGATTTTCTTAATTTTTCTTCTTTTACACGGTATCTGTAAAGAAACATAAGCATTATAATTATATAGTTATGAAGTTAGAAGTAACAATCTATTAAAAAACGAAACTTATAGAAAACCGTGTACACGCGAACGAATACGGACTTCGTACACATTAATGTTGCTGATTTTCATGGGCGGCGGTGATTGCTTTCCATCAGATGACTCACATGCTCGTTTGCCACCATCTCCTATATATAAAAAAAAGGCGCGTACACAGCTGAACACTATTATTCTCATAATAACAATGAAGTATTTCTAATTACTGTTTAAAAAAATTAACGGCTAATAATCTATCAAAAGTAAGTTTAATCTTTAAAAAAAAATATTTTTGAGTCGAAGTTGTTCATAAATTTTTGAATATACAATAATATGCCTATGAATATACATCAGGCAGGTCGTATGCTTGTCTACCGCCCGATGTAGTATATAAAAAAAAAATCAAAGCGTTTTCTGACGCAATTTAGTAATGGGAATACCATATCTAAAGCAGGGCTGTCCAAATCATATACAATACCGGGCCATTACAAATTATTATCGCGTTACTAAATAGATTAGCGGGCTGCAGAAACAAATACCTACCTACTTGACATTTTTATTATCTATTTTGAAAGTTTAAGTTTAGCTATACATAGTTAGTTATAGAACTTTAACTTTTCTAAAAATATATAATTTTCCGTCAGATTGGTTGTACATAAACATCATCATCAGGTCCATTTTAGTCTCCACTACAGGAGCTCGATCCTCTCTCTTCCATCCTAGTCGGAAGGAGGATTTGGCCTACACTCCTTACGCTGGCCAAACAGGTTGGGGAGGCCTGATCGATATTTGATAATGTATTTCTCTTAGTCGCCTTGTACGACATCCGCGGGAAGAAACGGAGTGATTCTATTCTAGTCTGCCGGAAACCACACGGCCAACAGTACATAATTTATATTTTTATACATAAACATGTACTGGTAAAAATCTGTATACAAACGTCACGGGCCGGACAAATATAAGCTGAGGGCCGCATTCGGCCCGCGGGCCGTGCTTTAGACAGCCCTGAGTATTTATCACATGAGTAAAGAAACGGAACAGAGAAAAAGCTTCATTCAACCGCGGCCGCGGTGTTTAGGTACACACACTACTATAAGCATGCGTAGCCTTGTGTGCGTGTCCACTGGCCGCTCGTCGCGTACACGCCGCGGTTGGATAAAACTGCCCCCTTACCACCATCTCATATTGCGATTCAATAATTGAATAGATTGCTTATTCATACCAATAAATAAGCGACTCTATTTCAAATGGAATCGCAATAAGAGATGGTGGTAAGGGGGCTGGTTCAATCTGACTCCGCTAAATTAATCGCAATTTCAATGTAGTGAATATTAATTTTATTTTATCGATATTGTACACTTTTAATTGATTGGCCGTGTGGTTTCCGGCAGACTAGAATGGAATCACTCCGCCTCTTCCCGTGAATGTCGTACAAGGCGACTAAGGGAAATACATTAGCAAATATCGATCAGGCCTCGTCAATCCAACGTGGGAAGTGTAGGTCAAATCCTCCTTCCGTCTAGGACCGACAAGAGAGGGTGGTGCTTCTGTAGAGCAGACTAAAATGGACCGGATGATGATGATGATATACACTTTTGGTTTCTTTATGTAAAGAGTACATAAGTAAGTGATTTGGTACTTTGTGATGTAAGAGTAAGAAGTAACGATAACCTACGAGTGGAATGGAACATATCGACCCAGTAGGAGAGAGAGGGTACAGTACATTTTATTAATGTACATTTTTTCCCCTAACCCTTTTAAACGAGTAAACCTTATGACAATAGGCACAAATTTTGCAGATCTTAGACAGCTTTCTCTCTGTTCCGTTTCTTTACTCATGTGGTATTTATAACGTGTTTGTAACCAATTCGGGACACATATCAAGAGCTGTCATTCGCCATTGTGGTGGTGAATACCACTCTACAAAGAGTGTCCGACTGAGGAGCAGACTAAACCCTACTTACGTAGTCTTAGATGACCCTGTTATGAGACATGCCTGTGTCCCTCCAGGTGAAGAAATACTGCTTAAAAACTGCCGGCTCCGTGCCTTGCAGGACTCTTGTCACCTTCACCTAAAACAGATTGCACAAAATGTTAAAATTTAAAGCTGCTTGAATGGGGAACTACTTCTATCTCACAGAATACCGCAGCCAAACGACAATTCCCATGAGGGTTGTTGTGTTTTTGCGAGGGATTGAGGTCACCAGAAAGAAAGGAAGGTGTATAGGTTCGCAACGGATCGGCGACTCCTTGGTGTTGCTGAACTCCATGGGTGGGTGATTGTTTTCCATCGGGTGACCCCAGGGCCGGGATATGCATGTTGGGGCCCCTAGGCAATGCTCGTCTCGGGGACCCCTACCCTCTTCTAACTTCCTAATATATTGTATCTAACACATCACAAATTTATTTATAATTACACTCTTTTTTAACACACTTTTATTAGGTCGAGCTGTATGTAACTAACTATGTAATGGAATCTAAGGTAACTAATTTAACCATCTTCCAAGGATCGTAGCGTAATCATCATTACGCTAGAGCCGAAAGATATGAACTGGAACTTCATGATGGAACATCGTATCATAGCTGTTTTTGGATTTCTTAGAAAAGTCTTGTAATGAACTTTGACCACGATTAGGTTTCAAGGTCTGATGATGAAGCCGGAAGATAGTCACTGGCATTCCATGATGGAATATCGTATCATAGTCGTGTTTGCACTTGTGAGCAAGGCCACGTAATGGACTTTGAACACGATCAGGTTTATTTATAAATGCGTGTTTTTCTAGTGTTTTTTAAACTATTAATTATTACTACGTAGGTAAATCATCACGTTATTCAATAAAAATATTGAGTCAAATGAAAAGAAAAAGTATACACGCATTTTTATTTAAAAAAGTTCTTACAATAAGCTTAAATATTAACTCTTCTAACTTTCTTTGATACAAAATCGTTGAAGACATCCTGAAAGTTAACCCTTTCCAATACATCATTTTCAATTGCCATTATGGCCAATGGATTTAAACGGTTTTGAGACATCGTTGAACGAAGACTTTCAAATTTAGTTTTTACTGTTTAAGAAACATTGTCCATTCTTTTCTTGAAGCGCGGGGCCCCTAGGCTGTTGCCTACATTGCCTCATGGATAAAACGGCCCTGGGTGACCCACATGCTCGTTTGCCTTCTCATATGAAAAAAACTAAAATCCTCAATCAGTGCGTCCTCTCCGCTATGAATTACGGTGCAGACTGCAGGTCCGGATTCGATCTCTTAGAATGAGGCCATTCGGAAGAGAACCAAAGTTGTTGGCCTTCAGAGTGAGCAAGTTGAAGTGTCAGAGGACCACCCACATCAGTGTCAGCGATGATAGATGGGGGATGAAGGTATTAGAGAAGACGCTCTTTTTCTAGCTGGTCAGATCACTTCTAAAAACTGCCTGCAATTAGTTGGATGCGGAAGGCGGAGGATCGTAATTGATGGAAGGAATTGGGGAAAGCCTATATCCATCAGTGGGTACAGGCTGACGAAGAAGAAGGAGAGATTAGTAGCGGAAAAGCTTCAAAATCGATGTCGTTTTCGGACGCAGCAAGCAACAGCCCAATTTGTCGCACCATTTGTTATTCACCACCAAGGTAAGGTTTTTTTTTTATATACTATATCGGGTGGCAGACAAGCATACGGCCCGCCTGATGTGAAGCGGTTACCGTAGCCATATTAACGCTCGCAACATAAAATATCGCTCGCGCGCCGCCACCCCCGCTGCCATCGCAGCATCTCCTTCCCTTCTCTTCTGGTGACCTCACTCACTCACAGGAACACAACAATCCTCAAGGGAATTGTTATTTGGCTGCGGTATTCTGTGAGGTGGAGGTACATTCCCCAGTCGGGTAGCTTACATTACGCTGCCTACCTCTCTTTTCGCCAGAGCTTCGTTTGCCAGTCAGCAGGGTGCACCGCTTGCAGGTGAAGTTGGCTTTGGTTCAAAGATGTTGATAAACCACTTACACCCCAAAACTTATATAACTATGTAATAAAGACTTACCCATGATGGGTATTTCTTGGAGCTGAGGTACTGTTCTGCTTTGGCCATTGCCTCAGTTTTTTCCTGTGAAAATAATATTGCGTATATTACTATCAAATGGTACCGAGACATCGTACAATGACGTAGACAGTGATGAACTCCTAAAAATGATGACGCGCTTAAAGTTTTTTTTTTATATATTAGCTCAGCATATTGGCTCCACTTCGCCAGATGGTAAGTTAAAAGAAGAGCCCCAATCGCAACGGCAACGGACAAGAGACCTAGATGTCTTGTCAGTTGACGCTGCCATGCTGGCCTACAAGATGCTTCTTCACGCTTCGCTTGAAGGATCCCATATTGTATGATTGAGGAAATACATATGCCGGCAACGCGTTCCACTTTTTAATAGTACGATTTTGACAAACTAGTTTTCATGAAAGCCTAAAGAGATGGCTAGTCAAGTGAAGATGAACTGCCGTGATTTTATGTATCTAATACTATTGGGGACCTTAAACATTGAGCGACGTGTATAGTAAAAACAACTTTTGACTATTTTTTGCAATCAAAACTGGTTTTGACTGTAACATATTCACGAGAACAATTCACGAGAAGACACCGCGTTGTCTCCAAATGGCGGCAATAGGCTATTTGACTAACATTTTCTTCGGTTTGATATGTAAGGACGTCTCCATAATATAACTATAGGTGAAAGAATTACTTCGATAGCACAAAAATCTCTCGAGATATGGTAATTTGAAAATCACAATTTTTAGACAGCCCCAAAACGCTCCATACAAAAGACTACCGAATTATGACGTCACAGGTTTGTATTTTGTATGCATCAAATCAGAAATTTGTACGACAGCTATGTTAAATATTACGTTTATGTGATTAGTATCATAATAAAAGTTATAGCATTTTTTATTGCTTCTCCAATGGAAATATTATTTTTTAATAATTTCATACTTTTAAAATGGACTCCCGCCAAACTTTGATCGACGCTAAAAAAAGTCTGACTGAAGATATTAGAATGAAAGTTTGCAGATCTTTATAGTTTTGTGTATTTTACGATATAATTAAATAATTTATACAATCTTTAAACATTGGAAAATAGCCTATTCAAGTTGCTTACCTCTTGGGTGGCCTTCTTTCCAATCCAGACGTAGATGCTGCCACTAATTGTGTCCAATATGTAGCATTCCTTAAAACAAACAAATCATTATCATCATCATCATCATCAGATGTTTTGGGCCAACTAATATGTGTTTTTGTTTCTCTCCTCGCATTAAGGTTGTCTGGAACAGATTGCTTTAGCGATAAGACCGCCTATTGTACTACGTATTTGCTTATTTACAGTGCCACAAACTTATCTGGCCCGGTGGCGGGGGCGGTACCATCGACTTAAGAGTTGCCATTAAACGAAATACCGCCCGTTTTCGAGGAAACATTTAAATCAAAGAAATATATACACTGTTAAAATAATAGCATTGATATACTGATTAATTGTGTTGTGTAGTGTTTCAATTAAATATCAATTGCCTTCTATTTTTTTGTTGATTAGTTTTAAAAATGCACCACGTTAAGTCGCGATCATAGCTATTATATAATATTAGAGTTGTAATATTGCACAGAAACAACTCGTTGACGATTTTTTTATTGTATGTATAGAAAAAGATATTTCAGTATTTAAAAAAAGACACCTCAATGGAATGTGTATACGTGGTAAATAAATTAATTGTACCTGGCAATACTAAACATTTCAAGATGGCGGCTTTAGTTCTAAATTTGGCCACCGGGTCAAATAAGTTTGTGGCACTATATATGTTTTTGGGACATTAAAGAATTCACTCATTCATTCATTTGTTCATTCACTCACTCATTTATTCATTATGATGGTTTTACAAAAAACTTTAGATCTTAATATTACTTGTTTTCTTATGAAACTGCTGCATTATATGAGATTTTTTGATAGAACTGATTTTCTTTAAACAAATCTTTCTTTTACAAGACCCTAATTTCATTCTATGAAACAAATTTTTGGCTCTACCTAACCCATAAACATAGTTATTTTTCTATTTATTTACCCTAAATGCTTCAATCGTACTTTTCTTAGTTAATTGCACTCAACCTTAAAATATTTGCGCTAGGTCTAAAATGACTTTATTTATATCCCGGAGAGCCCGGTGGTCGAATGGCCACTTTGACTCTGAGGTCGCGGGTTCGATCCTCGCACAAGACAAATATTTTTGTGCATGAACATATCTGTGTGTCTTTGTCTGGGTGTTTTCTATGTATTATATGTATCTAGTACACATAGTACAAGCTTTGCTTAGTTTGTGGTTAGATGGCAGTGTATAATTTGTCCAGGAATATTTAGGTACTTACGTCTTGTACTAGGTTTTCTTGCTTGAAAGGCTTGGACAAAGGAGTCACCTTCATCTTTCCACTCTTGTTGGACACTTCTGATAAGACCACATTCTGAGCTTCGCTCCTTTCGAAAGCCTGCAAGACATAAACAAAACATAAACATGCATAACATCAATTCAGAGCTCTCCAAGCGCCTGGTCGACCACTGGTGACCGAAGAGCTGGCGGGTTTCTCGCACAACGCATTAGTATTGCCATACGACTTGACGATGATTGACGAGCTCGGTGGCGTAGCGGTCAATGTCGCGGCTTCGACACCAACGCTCGTGGGTTCGATTCCCACATAGGACAAACATTTGTGTGCATGAACATGTCTGTTTGTCTTAGTCTGGGTGTTTTCTATGTATCTTATGTATGTATTTACAAAAAAAAAAATGTATTTACGTATGTTTATCAGTTGTCTTAGTACCCATAACACAAGCTTCGCTTACTTTGGGGCTAGATGGCGCTGTGTAATTTGTCTGACAATATTTATTTATTTATTTATTATACAACGAGGAAACGCTGCCAGCATCTTCGGTACAATGCCACGGGGGCCTTTTTTAGACAATATGTAGTTTTATTTTTATTTTTAACTAGCGACCCGCCCCGGCTTCGCACGGGTGCAATGCTGATACTAAATGTACTACAGAAGGTCTTTGCGCTTTGTCCTATCCAGTCCTTCCCCAGTTATAGGCACACGCCGCCGGCTCCGCGGCCGGTACCGCCACAGCCGTTATGTCCCTGCATTTTAAATGTGTAATATCTTCTAAACTATTCATTTAAATTACATGCTGTGAAGGGCCATATTGATCTATATTAAATGCGCAATGTATTTAAGGTACTTAATTGGATAAGGATTAATTCTGTATTGCTTAAAATCGCTTCGTAAATAAGGCATTATTTCTTGTAAAAAGCAAAGGATAAAATAACGGTTATTGTGTGTTACCACTAAGAGATAGACATATACCATCGCGAACTTTTTTGTAGACCATTTTAAGGTGAACAATACTGTACTACATTATTTTGATCTATCTCGTTGGGTTCAGCCAGCGTTTGCAATGAAAGAGCAAAAAAAATGTGTTTATTTACGACATCACATTAGAAACCTCTAAATTATCAGTGTTTTTCTACTATGTTATGCATATATTATACATGTAAACTTTCCAGTTGAATCACTCTATCTATTAAAAAAAACCGCATCATAATCCGTTGCGTAGTTTCAAAGATTTAAGCATACATGGGGACATAGGGACAGAGAAAGCGACTTTGTTTTATACTATGTAGTGATTATGTTTTTAATTTAGTTTCTTAGAAATAATTGTATAAAAAAATATTCAGAACCAACAGGAGTATCATTGACGTGATACCATCTTGTAAATCGATCATTGCCGGCTGCATGCACGAAAAAGCATGGCCATTGTCACGTTCCGCCTGAGCCGAGCGTGCAAGCGAGAGCGCGGTACAAGCGATAGAGAGGCATGAATGGCCTAAGCGTTCGGCTTGTGACGCATCTATCTCTCTTCCACTGAATCGGCCGATGTTTTCTTATGACTTTATGACGTAATATTATCGTCCGTAAACCGACTTTACAGATAACCATTTTTTCATACCACTAGAGTGGTACACAAGCATACGGTCCGCCTAATGGAAAGCCTGCTTGCAAACACCAGAGGCGTTATATCATCATCATCAGGTCATTTTAGTCTCCACTACAGGAGCACGACCCTCTCTCGTCCGTCCCAGACAGAAGGTGGATTCGGCCTACACTCCCCACGCTGGCCAGACGGGTTGGGCAGGCCTTATTGATGAGGAGATGATAGATATGTAACTGCTACATGATGGCAATTCAAAAAAACGAATGATATATGATGATTGAATGAACGAATGTTAACAAAATGAATGAAAATGTAGTGATTGAATAAACAAATGATAAAGAAAACGAATGATATATGATGATTGAATGAACGATTTTGTTATCATTCGATTTGATCTTTAGGATCAAAGGCTAAAAAATAAAAAATTCTTATAGATTGACACGGTCGGTTTTTTTATACTACGTCGGTGGCTGTGGTGGTGTAATATCGCTCGCGCATCTCCATCCCCGCTGCCAACGCAGCAACCACCAGGTCACCAGGACGGAAGGTCTTCGTGGTGACCTCACTCATTCACAGCAACACAACTACCCTCATGGGAATTGTTATTTGGTTGCCGTATTCTGTGAGGTGGAGGTACTTACTCAGTCGGGCAACTTCAAAAATACGCTATGCCCCACCTCTCTTTTCGCCAGAGGCTCGTTTGTAAATCAGCAGGGTGCACCACGTGCAGGTGAGATTGGCTTTAGTTCAAAGGTGTTGATGAATCACATACACCCCAAACCATTGCTTGCTGCAGCACACACACATCTTTTATTCTGTGGTCTGCTACATAACGTATTTGATCTTTCCTTGTTATTTTTTAATTTAATTTTTGCATGTGTGTGACTGTATTTTTTAATAAACGAATCTATCTATCTATCTATGTACTCAGGGGCGCCGGCTTTTTGAAAACCTCATGGGTGCTCATGCTCATTTAATGACTCGAAAAAGTGGCGAAGTGTGAGAAGAGAAATGCACACTGATCGACCGACAAATAAATAAATCAAAAAAAAAAAATCAAAAAATATTTTATTTAAATAAAAGGAAAATTATGCTACGGTACAGTTACTTAAATCTAATATAAGATATATTCAAACCAAGGTATGTAGCCTCTGATTTATCAGTGGTCCCACACTAGGCAGAAATGCCTGTCCTGTGGTGACCTTGATTCCTTTAACAAGAGAATTATTAATGACTAAGCCGGCTATAAAATTGTTTGAAAATTGAGAACTTGTAATATAGTATGGCAACATATAGGTGTTTATGAAGTGACAACTGATAAATAAAGTTCATGAATTAAAATTATAAAGTATCACATTACTTTATAATGCGTAAAAAATCCTCTGTATAATCGTACGTCCATGGTAAAATCAAAGAGCGTATCAAGGATTTAGCTACTGCAGGAGAGGTTTTCTTAATGTTACATTTTTTGCAAATTTTGTTATAAATAAATGGGGATGCAAACTGAGTGAAGCGATGAGCGAAAGCAGAGTTCACAAGGGGAGCGTATATCCTGTAGACTCGCCTCTGCAGCAGTATGGGATAGTGAGGAGATTTTATGACTTGGCAGTGGGTGTCAATGGCAATTTTAAGAATGTAAAGCTTGCGCACACTTAAGACATTCGCTTCTAGATACAAGGACACAGTGGGATTGTAATTGTAAAATGTCTTACTTACATACTGCGTACTTTTATTTTTTTATTTTATTTTATTTTATTCAGGACAACAAACAGCGTGTACAATGGAATGTTAATAAACAATATGTTCTTATAAAATATAAGGTTATTGTACGGCCAACATCGTTATCCACATAGAAGTATGTATGTATATCTACATAATTATATATTTATACAGAGACAACAGAATACATTTTTGGTAGAATAAATAAATTGCAAAGAGAAATTTTACAATTACAGGGAGTTGAGAACTTCAGTTACCTTCATAAACAGATCTAGATAGGGAGAATATGTCAATAGAATTGAAGTGTTCGTTATATAACTGCATAATGCGGCGTAGTGGTGCACGCACACCGGACACCGCACACCACGTACTTAATAAATAATTATGTTTGATAAAAATATGAAATGAAACCATTATATAAAAACGAAACTAATTTTTATCATCAAGAAATATTATAATTTAAAGGTGCTAAAAGGCGATTGCTGATCTGTTTCTTGATGTCTGTTCTCAGGGGTGCTCGGCACCCATTGTTTATTTCTCATGGGTGCTCGAGCCCCGGCACCCACGGAGTCGGCGCCCCTGTATGTACTTACCAAATCATCACCTCCAGCGCTTTCTTCTGGCACAAGGTTCTTGGCTCCTGATCCCAGGGTCGAGAAGAAATTGTCGACATCAACATCGGTCGAATATTGATCTAAAAAATAAAATAAAATAAAATAAGTAAGTAAATAAATATTTCTGGACAATTTACACAGCGCCATCTAGTCCCAAATTAAGCGCATAACATGTGTTATGATTACTAGATAACTGATAAATGTACTTAAATACATATTTTTTTTTGTATATTTATACATACAAATAATACATAGAAAACACCCAGACCAAGACAAACAGACATGTTCATGCACACAAATGTTTGTCTTGTGCCGGAATCGAACCCGCGACCATTGCTAACCATTCGACCACCGAGCTCAAAAGTCAAACTTAACTTCGGGTTGACACACGTCTGTGGTTTTTTTTTGTTTATACTACTTCGGATAACAGACAAGCATACGGCCCGCCTGATGTGAGGCGGTTACCGTAGCAATATTAACCCTCGCAACAAAACTCATTCCTTTCTGGTGACCTCACTCTCTCGCAGGAACACAACAACCCTCAAGGGAATTGTTATTTGGCTGCGGTATTCTGTAAGGTAAATTCCCCAGTCGGGTAGCAATTACGCTCCCTACCTCTCTTTTCGCCAGAGCTTCGTTAGTCAGTCAGCAGGGTGTACCGCATGCAGGTGAATTTGACTTAGATTCAAAGATGTTGATGAACCGCTTACACCCCAAATACTGATTAGGTAAAATTTTATTCATGCCTGAAATTTACAACCCTAATATAAACCCTGAAAGTATATTGATAAAGTGCTATCTACTCGTATATGTGATGAAAAACTGAAAAAGAAGTTATGAAAAGTGAATTAAAGATCTAGAGACCTTAACTGTCATGTAAATAAATCCATTATTCTTTAGATCGAGATTATAGTGGTATAATTTCATCATCGACAAACTCATAATAAAAAACATTGACTACCTACTAACTCAATTTTTTTATTATGAGTTTGTCTCAAGGACTAGTTAGTTTAGCACTCGCGAACCCCTGATTTATGAATGAATGAATGAGTGAATGAATGAATGATTGATTGAATGAATGAATGAATGACTGATTGAATGAATGAATGATTGAATGAATGAATGAATGAACTTTATTTGATATTATATGATTATATGTATATGATATGCTTATATGTATATGATTTATGATGTACCTCCAAAAATTTTCGTGTTCCTGAATGTACCTTAAATACAAAAAGTTTGAGGTACAATGATCTTGACCATACCAATGATTTGGACTCTGCCCCTGCCGTTGTGATCCTGGTCTCTGATCTGGTTGGCTACAGATATGGCCTTCAGCTTCTCCACGTTCCTGGCTGACGGTCCCACGTACACGTAGATATCTTGGTTGATGTCGAGGATGAAACAGTCTCCTTTGTTCATTGAGGAGATGAGAGGATCCACCTGCGAGATGAAGATAAATAAATAAATAATCCTGGACAATTATCATGGACACAACGTCATCTAGCCTCAAACTAAGCAAGCCAGAAAGAAACTAGGTTCTGGCAAAAAGAGAGGTAGAGAGAGAGAGGTTTATGTTGCGAGCGTTAATATGGCTACGGTAACCGCTTCACATCAGGCGGGCCGTATGCTTGTCTGCCACCCGACGTAGTATAAAAAAAAAAAAAAAATGAGAGGGGGGCAAATGAACTCGTGTGTCACCTGATGGAAAGTAATCACCACCGCCCATGGAGATCAGCAACACCAAATCGCCGATCCGTTACCAATCTAAACTCCTTCCTTTCTTTCTGGTGACCTCACTCACTCGCAGGAACACAACAGCCCTCAAGGGAACCGTTATTTGGCTGCGGTATTCTGTGAGGTGGAGGTACATTCCCCAGTCGGGTAGCATACAATTACGCTCCCTACCTCTCTTTTCGCCAGAGCTTCGTTTGTCAGTCAGCAGGGTGCACCACGTGCAGGTGAAGTTGGCTTTGGTTCAAAGATGTTGATGAACCACTTACACCCCAAATGTTAAAATCTCATGTTAAAAAAAAGCAATTATATATGACCCAAACTAAGCAAAGTCAGAAAGAAAGGAAGAAGTATAGGCTGGCAACGGATCGACAGACAGTGCAGCACATTTTGTTTCAGTGTCCCGCATTCTCCAAACAAAGATGGGAATTGGAGCAGCGTTTGGGAATGCGCCCAGTGACCCCACTGAAGCGAACGTGTCCGAGGTGATGGCTGGAAAAAGTAGATTTAAGTTCATTGACTACTGTGTCAATCTAGCCACGGCTGTCATCAGGCGGAACAAGCAGAATGGCCCCACCTAGGACCAATGTTGGACTTGGGCGCCTATATTTTCCGATAGGCGTCTCGATCGCGGTGGCTAGATGGGGTTATTGAGCTAAGTGTCTGCCGGGGACAGCTGTGGATGGATTGACAATAATCAGATTGTAAGTTGGACCAAGCCATCACCTCAACTCGTCGGCGTCCAAAAGCGGACATAGTAATTTAATAAAAATGTATATTGTTACAATTGTTAATTATGTATTTTAAGCTATTGCTTCATTCGAATAAATATTATATTGTAATTATTATATTGTAAATTTGACATGATCACAAATGTATATAACATGTTGACAATTTTACGCTATTGCGACATAAAGATATGTTAGTTAAGTTTTTAAATATTAGTTTTTTAAGATCGTTTCAAAATGCTACTATAGATATAATGAATGTGTAAGACTAATAAAAGCCTTGTCTACGACAGGGGTGTGCGTTTTCTAAGGTAAGCCAATCTGCGCACATCCAGCGGACTGTATACACCCGTTGGATGTGCGTATATTGCGATTGGACTATGTAAAAAGAAAAAAAAAAAAAGAAAAAACGGATTGACAACCCCTTGGTGTTGCTAATCTCCATGGGCGGTGGTGATTGCTTTCCATCGGGTGATCCATATGCTCATTTGCCCCCCTCTACAGGTGAAAGGGGAGTAAGACCTGCTACTGCTACGCTTGCGAGCTCGGTTGGTTTACTGAGCGCAACAGCGGTGCGGGTAAAGGTCTTCTCGTCTGGTTGGTTTTCTGGACGAGAGACTCGCAACCCGTGATATAACTGGAGGGTTGGCATGGCGGGGCATTAGCACAGGGGCGCATTAGCAGTTAGGTATAGGGTACGTGCCCCTCCCCCCCTCTCAAATAAAAAAAGTTAATATATTATATACCTGTCGCACGCGCACGTCCTTCTTTCCTTTGACTTGAATCAACCGTTTCTCGGCTCCAGCATTTGTGATGACATGTTTGAAGCCAGTGGCATATCCTCCATCAACGTATTGGATGCCTGAAATATGACAAACCTGTATTCAGTCTTCTTAGTAAACACTTATTCATCCCACTGCTAGAGTATCCAACCCAGCAGTGGGGTAGGTCCCCCTTTAATCGAAGAGGGTATAGAGCATGATTCACGACGCTGCTCAACTGTTGGATGGTTGGCTGTTGGTTGGTTGGCTGATGGTTGGTTGGCTGTTGGTTGGTTGGCTGTTGGTTGGTTGGCTGTTGGTTGGTTGACGGTTGGTTGGTTGGCTATTGGTAGAGTCAAAGGCCACGGCACACACACATATATTAATAAATTTATTACCACTCTTGTTGGCGTTACTTGTTCATTAACGTTGACTATTGACATTTGGACCGTGTTATGCACAATATATCCAACCGACAAACTATGCCAAACTGAGAGATATACATAGCGAGAAACTTCAAATCGAGTTTTTTATATTCGCAACAGATTCTAGCTGTTTGATGACATATGCTTCACAAAACTTATACTGCGTGATTTTTTTTATTCCTATTAAACTTTAAATAACTTTAACTTAAGTCTTGGAGACAGGTGGGCTGGCTCTTTCTTTGCTCAAAAAGTCAGCATTGCTATTCAGCGAGGAAACGGCAGTGTTCTTGCCTCCCTGCCGCATGGGACCGACATTTTTGAGGAATAGTTAAGTGCTTTTAAATATTAGTTTTATTTTTAAGTAATTTTAAGATAAGTTTATTTTTATTTACTTTAGTTTAGTTTGTACTTTATTATTATAAGCTTCTGATTAAATAATTACTCAAAAGTAAGTAAAAGTCGGTTGGATCTATTCTGCATAACAGGCTCCATTAGGAAACCACAGACTCACACTTTATCCACTCACGCTGCACACACACACTCACTCACTCACTCTCTCTCTCTCACACATACACACACGCAAACGCTCACTAACGTCCACAAATATGTTTTCTGTCTTATTATATCCACATACATTCAAATTCATCATTCTCTTTGACACAGTCTTCATCCTTCCTCATTATATGCCCATACCACGAAAGGCGATTTCCTATCGGTCATTAGTCATGTAGCTCTCTCAAGAATAAAGTCGACCTTGTTAGTATATTTATGGCAATTATCCTGTTGTTACAATTAACTTGCCTTCGTTACTGAGTCACAAGCAATTACCTATGTCGTCAGTTAATTGTATGATTGGATAAATACACCAACGTTGTTCTTAAAAAGACTAGAAAAATATATAAAATACAGTATGAATCCCTACCGCTCTCACCGAGTCGAATGTGAAACCGGTCGCAAGGTCTGCTATTACGAAAGTTCGTAGTTTATATATAATATAATTATATCTTATTTTATAAAAATAAGAAATAAACCATAATATAATCTGTTCCCAACTGAACTTTTAAATGGTAAAATGGTTTATTTCTTATTTACATAATATAATAATTACCATTAAACTATTTGTTTTTTCATTTCGAAATCAATTAATTTTTTCCAGTTTTAACAATGAATTTTACATATATTGTATAGTCGAACTTGTAAGTAGAATATTGATATTTATTATACATTTCACCGGTCAACACGATTTTTGGGTCTGGCTCCTGAATGTGAAATTTTGGTTTCTCCTATGTTACAAATAAATAAAAAAATAAGTGTTTCGATCAAAGTTTGCTTTTGTAGAAACTAGAGCAATTTTACAGTGTTTCAAAATAAAAATACTATTTTTTTATATTTTCTCTGTAATTTTATTTAAAGTTACGATAAGAAAAGTTTTTATTGACCATAAAAGTATTTTTTACATAAGAATTATGACAAATAATAGCAAACAAATAGAAAATAACAAAAAATCATGTTCAAAAATGAATATTTTTAGTGGACCTTTTTACGTTTGTATGGGCTTGCACGAGCAAGCCCATACACGACGGAATACGAATTAATCCCCAAATATAATCTCCCATCATATTCTCGCTGTACTGCCCTTGGTAACGTCGTTCAAAGTCCATCACATCTTGGTGAAAACATTGTCTCTGCTCCTCTGAATAGGCTGTATTATCTTTAAATTTGTCCTATGTATATGTATATGTTTGTAGCACATGGAGTTTATGGGACATTCTGCAGCGCATCAATTTAAAACTTTCAAGCATAGTTTCAATCAACTCTTCATAATTGCTGGCTCTGTGGTATGGTATCTAAGAAAACCATTGACTACTCCTTTCAGACTCAGGCTTGTTTTTCATGAGCATTAAGAAATTATGTGATATCATCTATTAATCATTTTTTATTTTATTTGTGGTCCAACAAAACTACCAGCTTTAACTTTAGCTTCAGATAATTTGGGAAAGAATCTCTTTAAATACTCAAAAGCTTCAGAATTATGATCTAGAGCTTTCACAAATTGCTTCATCAGACCTAACTTTATATGTAACGGTGGCATCAATATATCTTTAGGCTCTACTATTGGTTTCGCTTTCACATTGTGTTTTCCAATTTGAAATTCAAATCGATCAGAAAATACACGCCGTTGGTAATGTTCTGAATCTGCTCTGCTATCCCATAAGCATAAGTGATAAGGATATTTAGTGTATCCGCCTTGCATTCCCATCAGAAAACCAACCATCACTAGTGCCGTTCAGAAATCGTGTGCTAAATAAAGTACTCAATTAAAATCTTCAAAATGTACTTATCAACATAAATGAGACAAAAGCAAACTTTAAGTGTCAAAAATGGATATTTGAGTGTTTTTCGATGTTTAGATTCAGAATTCAAGCATTAGAACAGAAACCCAAAAAAAATATTTTTTTTGTAGACCTTTGTTTTCAATTGACTACCAGGATATTAGATTGTATAGTAACCAATTACAGCCCGCGTGAAACACTTAGTGTAGCACGGTAACGTAACAGAGGGGCAATTCTCGTAATTAAAATATAGTAAAATTTTCAGTTTCGGTCCAATTTCGATCCAGTCTCGATCTCATAAATGTCTTATTTGGTACTCTCGTAACACAATATGTAACTTCAAAATTTAAGCGGGATTGTATCGAAATATGAGTGAAAATTAAATAAACTAAGAATGTTACTTTGCCAACAACAAGAATTGAAATGAAATGAAATGAAATCGTTTATTTGCTATGGCACATGGTAAGTACATCGGTGTTACATTTATGTCGGAATGCTCATACATGTCCCGCCAGGGTTACACTAGCATGCAATAACTTAGTTGTCATTACAGGTATGTCCGTAGGTATATTATTATTTTATTTGTAAGACACAATTTAAATATTTGTCAGTTAATACAATACTAATCAATACAAATTCAATCATAATTATATAAACATTGTACAAGAGATTATCATGTCAATTAATATTTTTAAATAGATTAAGGTGAAGTGAGTCTAGGAAACACGCTTATTGAAAGAATTGTTCTATTAAACTATTTCAATTTGGTTCCTAGAAATTTAACTATGAAATCTTAAGTCCTTTCTGCAGGGCACAAAGCTATTGAAAACACAATTAATAATTTTTGGCTCGATAGAAAAAAATCGCGAACTTACTCTCTAAATTTGCACTAAGTAAAAATTATAACTATTTAATACAATTTTTTTATACGGAAATTATACCAAAATTTTCATAATTTTCATAATTTAGTTTTCTGTCATTAAATCTTTTAGATCATAAAAGATCATAAGAGAAAATTGATAATAATTAATTAATGAAATCAAGTATATAATTTTAGTCAATTCACAATTCAATCTCATATCGGTCAACTTTCAATCGTAGAAAAATTACGAGAATTGACCTTCTGGATATTAGATTGTATAGTAACCAATTACAACCCGCGTGAAACATTTAGTGTAGCACGGTAACGTAACTGGATTTAAGGCAGTCTTAGGATCATAATCTTTCAAAATAAAGGTTATAAGACGGTTATTATTACAATATTAGCTATAGTATAACATATTAAGTCACAGCGCAAGGTACCTACTTCGTTATGGAATCAACCCTATTGAGTGGCCGAGGTGTGATATAACTCTGAATACTACGTGTATGGAATTTAAGTGTCAAACCACACTAAGCCGAAATTCCGCGTGATTAAGATTTGTATGTAAAAAACGCAACGTAATTTTGGTCAAATGTGTCGGTAGTCATTGAAAAAGTACTGCAGGCGTAATGACGCCGAACTTCGGTCGCGTATCTTCGGTATAGTGTGTGTAGATACTTATGAACGTGAATGAAGGAGATAGAATATCGTATCTCTTACCAGAAGAAAAGAGAGAAGAGAACTGCTGGCTCTCTTGGCCCATCACCTCTCGATGTTGGATGGCAGCTCCATTGAACTTATCGTCCAATCCAACAGTGAGTATGGCAGCTGCTCCGGATTCATCCTGGGTGGATTCACCGCCGATCCAGAAGTAAATATCCCAAGATTTGTTGTTTCGCTTGTCCACTGTTGTCTGAAAGAAATAGATGGTGTCAATTCAAGTGATGAATGTGATGATGGCAAGACGCCTGCCCCCTTACCACCAACACTTATTGCGATTCAATAACTGAATAGAATGCTTATTCATACCAATGAATAAGCGACTCTATTGCAACTAGAATAGAGTCGCCGTTTTTTATATTTTTTAATGTATTTTTTTTATATTATATATTAAAAAATGTATGAAATAAGATGTTACAAATAAATAAATGTGATAATAATAATAAAATAAATATTTCTGGACAATTTACACAACGCCATCTAGTCCCAAATTAAGCGCAAAGCTTGTGTTATGGGTACTAGACAACTGATAAATGTACTTAAATACATTTTTGTGTGTAAATATATACTTATAATACATAGAAAAACACCCAGACCAAGACAAACAGACATGTTCATGCACACAAATTGTGTGTCTTGTGCGGGAATCGAACCCGCGACCTCGGAGTCAAAGTGGCCATTGCTAACCATTCGACCACCGAGCTCGTCAAAGTGTATGTACAAGTTATTTACCTTAAGAACTATGTAGGAGTCGCCTTTGTGGAATTTCCCAAAATCTTTCGACGACACGGGCTCTGGATTAAACTCCTGAAACAGAAATTGTTTTGGTTAAACATGATGGAAAATCAGACAATATTCATTTACATAACTATAAATAAATAAATAAATATTGTCAGACAAATTACACAGCGCCATCTAGCCCCAAAGTAAGCGAAGCTTGTGTTATGGGTACTAGACAACTGATAAACATACGTAAATACATTTTTTTTTGTAAATATATACTTATGATACATAGAAAACACCCAGACCAAGACAAACAGACATGTTCATGCACACAAATGTTTGTCCTGTGTGGTAATCGAACCCACGAGCGTTGGTGTCGAAGCCGCGTCATTAACCGCTACGCCACAGAGCTCGTGGTACTTACTATACTTATACTACATAAGTATAGTAAGTATAGTATTATTATATATTAATGATGTCGAGTCAAATAAAGAAAAACTCTCATGTTTTTTTTATTCTACTAAAGTGGCAAACAAGCATACGGTCAACCCCAAGTCCTGTAACGAAGCATATGCATACATAAACGACTTGGCTATCAATGGTCTCATAGTTGGGGTGTAAGTGGTTCATGAACATCTTTGATCCAAAGCCAACTTCACCTGCACGCGGTACACCCTGCTGACTGACAAACGAAGCTCTGGCGAAAAGAGAGGTAGGGAGCGTAATTGTAAGCTGCTCGACTGGGGAATGTACCTCCACCTCACAGAATACCGCAGCCAAATAACGGTTCCCTTGAGGGCTGTTGTGTTCCTGCGAGTGAGTGAGGTCACCAGAAAGGAAGGAGACGCTGCGATGGCGGCGAGCGAGAGATATTTTATGTTGTGAGCGTTAATATGGCTACGGTAACCGCTTCACATCAGGCGAGCCGTGTGCTTGTCTGCCTCCCAACGTAGTATAAAAAAAAAACTGTTTCTTGCTCGGTACGCTTTCAACTGAAAACGTTGCTTTATTTCATAATATAATATATAAGACGCGTGTTACATATTAATAATAATATGTGGCTGACTTGCTAATTTGGATATGTAACACGCGTCTGGTAAATTCACAATATGAAACTTTTTCTCAATTTAGTCGGCTTGTAAACGTTAACACATTGGAATGTGAGCAAAAAACTCGCACCAAACACTTTGTATTTTAATTATTATAACATAACTATTGCGTAAGAGAGGTTTATCATGAAAAATAATATAATAACACACGGAAGAATGTCACTAAAATGTACGACAAGGTTTTTTTTACACGTCGTCGGATGGCACACAAAGTACGGCCCGCCTGGTGTGAAGCGGTTACCGTAGACATATTAATGCTCGCAACATGAAGTGTCTGATGACCTCACTCATTCGTAGGAACACAACAACCCTCGAGGGAATTGTTATTTGGCTGCAAAAATATATGCAACTTAATGTACTAAAGTAGTTCAGATCGAGAAATGCTGACGGTTTCACTCCCAAAGCAGATGAAATTATTATAATATTACAGCCGGGTTTTTTGTTTCGCTTTGGTGGAGCTTGTGGTGGAGTATGCTCTAAACCCTTTCGATTGAGATGAGACCCGTATCAGATTTCTTTTTTATATGAGAGCGTGGGAAACGAGCATGTGGGTCACCTGATGGAAAGCAATCACCACCGCCCATGAAGATCAGCAACACTAAGGGGTTACCGATCCGTTGCCAGCCTATTCTCCCTATTTTCCCTCTCTCTGGCGACCTCACTCACTCGCAGGAACACAACAACCCTCAAGGGAATTGTTATTTGGCTGCGGTATTCTGTGAGGTGGTGGTACTTCCCCAGTCGGGCAGCTCAAAAAATACGCTATGCCTTACCTCTCTTTTCGCCAGAGCCTCGTTTGTCTGTCAGTAGGGTGCACCACGTGCAGGTGAGGTTGGCTTTGGATCAAAGATGTTGATGAACCACTTACACCCCAAAAACCCGCAGTGGGGTGAATAAGGGCTGATAACGAATAATTTCTTATTCATATTCACGGCACGTTAAAGTTGCCATCCGTCCAGGTTTGTCCAAGTTTGGATTTGTCCGGGGAGCGTCCGGGCAGGGTTTCATTTATAGTCCGGGCTTAAAAGTTTACATCGTTACTACTCGCTCCATGCTGGGAATAACCATCTTGTCACGGAATACAAAATAGTGCTAAAACATTGATGACATGTCCGGCTTTTAAGATTCAAAATCCGGAGTTTTCACACATCCGGTCCTGAGGGACAATTCTCTTAATTAAAATGTAGTCAAAGTTCATTTTCTATCCAGTCTCGATCTCACAAATGTCACATTTGGTATTCTCGTATGAATGAATGAATGAACTTTATTTGCTATAGATGTGGTACAATATGTAACTTCAAAATTAAAATTAAGCGGGATTAAATCGAAATATGAGTGAAAATTAAACAAACTAAGAATGTTACTTTGCCAACAACAAGAACTGATAATAATTAATTAATGAAATCAAGTATATAATTTTAGTCAATTCACAACTCAATCTCGATTCGGTCAACTTTCAATCTGCGTTCGAAGAAAAATTACGAGAATTGGCCTTCTGTTTGCTAGCGTTTAGAGTTGGCAGACCAACGTCGCGTACGCGTGTCAATTATAGACCCGTATGTAACGTGTTTGTTCTCACGTAATTAGGTCTTTTACAAGGTCATGATAAGATTCCGTTATCAATATAATGTCAAGAATGAGTTCTAAGGTCAAGTGTTTTGTTAGATGAAATTGCTTGAAATACGTATTAGGTATTATAGTACTGTGTGTAAGTCGTTACGACCTGTCTGATGGTAAGTAGCATAGAACACTTAAAAAGACTAGAAGCCGGTTTAGTCGACAAATGCCAGATTCTGGAACTGTCAGATGAGTTTACTGTTGCATTGGCAACACTAAGTTTTGATAACCTGTGGTTACTATTAAGTTCACTCTTGTGTTTCGATTAAATAGTTCAATAAGTTCATTCCTTCCTTTTGTAAAAAATGGCGTCTTTCCTCGCTCTCGTATTAAGACGCACATTAATTTGATTTTGAGATTTTGTTAATCTTCTTGCTCACCGCATTGCCATCCTGTACATTGTAACGTGCCTTTGGATCAATACATTCTTTGAAGCAATCAGCGATTTTTATTTATTCGGAGCAACCCAATAGAATCCCGCACATTTACAACGCCAGATTCTATGAATGCCAGATTCTTTACATGTCAGATTCTATAAATAAAGATTCTATTAAGGCGCATGTTCCGATGGTCCGTCCATACATTTTTTGATGGGATTATACACGAAACAAAGACACTCTTTATTTAAAACAAATCATTTTATCACCTTTCTACTATGAAATGTTGTCGCGTCTGACCTTTTTAGGAAATAACTTACATTATTAACTTAGGAAAACAATAATGAAATCCAGGAAAAAATTGACACTTGTTTATTAGTGTGAGTGAGTTTCAACAAGCAAAATAAAGCGCCACCTTTATTTTGCTTGTCAAAACAAAACAAACAAATGATTGCGATAGCTTAGAAATTTGAACGCTAGATGGCGCGCAGTCGATATTTTAATTCTGTTAATATATCATTATTTTGCTAATAAATGTACAATAATTGATTTATTTCCTTCGTGTCCGATTTTTGTTTAAAATTGCAATATAATAATCTTTACTCGCTCCACTCAATCTCAATTTCGACCCCGTGGGCTAGAATCCCGCCTAGTTAGGCCTTGCTTCATATACTTTCCCCAGTTGGGCTCGAAACGTTTTATATCTCAGAGCTTCATTTTAAAATCAGCAGGGGGCACCATATTATGCAAGCGAGGTTGACTTTGTTTAATTTACCTTAATTCTCCATACTTCAGTACCCGCTTGCCGACCAGCGTTTGCGAAGGCTGGATGAGTAGAGGCTTTGCTTCTAGCGTCCTGAAACAAAAGGTTTTCACTTAAAATAAAAATTGATAGAATGGGGAATCTTTGAATGATCTGTAAATAGCTATCATTTCGTGAAGCGGTTACCGTAGCCATATTGGCAACATAAATTATCGTTCGCATGCCGCCACCCCCGCTGCCAACGCAGCATCTCCTCCCTTTCTGACCTCACTCACTCGCAGGAACACAACAATCCTCAAGGGAACTGCTATTTGGCTGCGGTATTCGGTGAGGTGGAGGTACATTCCCCAGTCGCGTAACTTACAATTACGCTCCCTACCTCTCTTTACGCCAGAGCTTCGTTTGTCAGAGACCAGACCCTGGTGTCTGACAAACGAAGGTCAAGGAAGGGTACACCGACCATGGTGTCTGCCAAACGAAGCTCTGGCGTAAAGAGAGGTAGGGAGCGTAATTGTAAGCTACCCGTCTGGGGAATATACTCGTACCTCCACTTCACAGAATGCAGGTGAAGTTGGCTTTGGTTTAAAGATGTTGATGAACCACATACACCCCTTAAATGCTAGGAATAAATAAATATTCCTGGACAAATGACACACTGCCATCTAGTCCGAAACTAAGCAAAGCTTGTACTATGGGTACTAGATAACTGATATAATACTTAAGTACATTTTTTTTGAAAATGCATACTTTTAATACATAGTATGTAAAATAAGATCTGATCTGTATAACCATATTTTAAGCAAATAAATTATATTTATCTTATCTTAGAGCTAATTGTTCCAAATGTTGCCAACTCCCTTTAACACAGACATCAGATCGATACCATTAGGTCACGGTGACCTTCAGACGCTCCCCCATGGTGTTTATGGATTGGATTGGACATTTGACGATACTGAATTGGGTTAGTAGGTAAATGGAAAGATATACCTATTTGGATGGAACATGTGCAAAATGATGTGAACATCTGAAAAAGGTCGATGCATAAACACAAGTAGCATAAATCTAAGCTGAAGAATGATTTTCGCTATCAGCAAATGACACACTGCCATCTAGTCCGAAACTAAGCAAAGCTTGTACACTTACACCGCAAAAATTAAACTTAAATTGCACTAGCTACACTCCGCCATAATTGGACTTTTTGAGCGAGAACTTGGTGAGCGCGGTTGTATATCCAAAAACAATTTTCATAATTTAATGTATAATGATATTGATTCATAATAGAGATACTGTATTATAGTTCAAGTAACCATTTGAGTGTATAAAGTTAGTAGATTAAAAGTGAAAAGAACCTTTGATTAAAAGTGTTTGAATCGGGGCTGCCGAGTCATTCCAAAAAGTCATGCAAAACAGCAGAAAAATTGCACTATCCGTTTTACTGTTGACTTAATACAAGTAATGGAGGAACATGAAGATTCCTGAAGATATTTTTCGGCATGTTGACGAGCCCGGTGGTCGAATGGTTAGCAATGGCCACTTTGACTCCGAGGTCGCGGGTTCGAACCCCGCACAAGACAAATATTTGTGTGCATGAACATGTCTCTTTGTGGGCCTGGGTATTTTCTATGTATTAAAAGTATGCATTTACAAAAAAAAATGTACTTAAGTATTATATCAGTTATCTAGTACCCATAGTACAAGCTTTGCTTAGTTTGGGACTAGATGGCGGTGTGTAATTAAGTCCTGGAATATTACGTCCCTGAAGCCGGAAATAAAATAAAGAAAGAATACAAAGACGAACTCAAAAGTATGTTGATTCCAGAGCCATAAAGCAATTTATTAAACAAAATATCTCCCAGAGTCTGTGCCAGAGTCCCCCAATAGATAATTCAGCCAGCAGCTATTACTGAAAGTGTAACTTGATGGCAACGGTATTACATCACCACAGCAGTCACAAACATTTTGTATGTCTAGTGCTTACATTATTTTTCCTTCATAAAAGTACATATATGTTACAGTGAAAACTCATAACCATTAACAAGACTATTGAATTAAAAATTTTAAAAAAATCCCGACCTTCTAGCCTACGCAAGCGCTTTCATTTGATACCCATATTGAGGGAGTTGTGAAAAAATACGCCATTGTGTAGTGGCGGCCATCTTGGATTTGAAATTTATCATAGTGTTTAGTATTTTTTTTTTATATTAGAAGGGGGCAAGCGAGCATGTGGGTCACCTGATGGAAAGCAATCACCACCTCCCATAGAAATCAGCAACACCAAGGGGTCGCCGATCCGTTGCCAGGCTTTTAAGGGAAATATTGACTTTGTTCTACTAGTCAAGTCTTTTCATTTGACACTCATATTGAAGATGTTATGGAAAAATATGTAATCCGACATTTGGGGCGGCGGCCATCTTGGACCGATTTTCATCAAACATAGCTAAGAACACTCCTGACTAATACACCTTTCAATTCATCAAAATCAGTTCATCCGTTCGGGAGCTACAATGACAAAGACAGACAGACACACAGACACGTTAAACTTATAACACCCTGTCGTTTTTGCGTCGGGGGTTCAGTGTGGGCCCCCCACGGGCCTAGCTTGCGGGGCTTGCGCATCCCCGTAGGATAGGAGGCCCGCGCAGGCTAGGTCTCAGCTCTTGCGACCTATATATAAAATTAGATCAGTCACATAGTTCGTTCATACAATTTGAGAAATGAAATAGAAAAACTCAGGGAACTGGCTTCAAAAATCTGTCAAAACCGTTGACTAAGAACATTGGTCAAAACCTTTTTTGTCTGATTTTTTACGGTCAATAGTGGTTTTGATAATAAATAAATCGGATCAATTGTTTAGGCGCTACGACGCTATATATATAAGTACAAACATACATACCTACATACTCGTATAGAAATGCTAAAATCATAACCATTCATTTTGTCTTCGCATTCATACAACCTCACAACGGGCAAGTATTTAAAAAAAGTTGCTAAAACACATGAATTGACCCATTTATTGTCGGCTCACGTATTAATTAAGAACTTTACCCTCATGTCGCCATTAATACTATTTAGCTAGACATTTAATACAAAACCTATACGCCGACATGTCGGCGGCATCATCGGCTTTGGCATCCGATTAATGATTTTTAAGACGCCGATGTGGCGGCCACGGCACTGAACCAGACAAGAGTATTAATTTATTACCTACCTAACATAATTATTTTTTTTCAATTTAATAATTTAATTATTATTAAATTTAATAATTTAATAATTAAAAATTTAATAATTTAAATGCTACATTCAAAAATCTTTTAAATAACAGCACAGGCTCCGAGCACGCCAGGCTCAAGGCAGTTTCACAAAGGAAATCTGGGCATTGGTTAAATGCGTACCCATGTCCCAATATAGGAAACTGCCTTGATCCTGATACCCTCCGCGTTGCAATCAGTCTAAGACTCGGAGCCAAGGTGTGCACTCCACACAAATGCCCATGTGGCACGGACGTCGACCAACTGGGACATGTAGCGTACAATTATATTTATCATATAATTGGTATCGCATTGCTGTAATTAGGGTTTATTTACAAGACGGTATTGTCACTGTCACATGTCACTGACATGTGTCACCATTATTCGCGCGGCGTTTTAGTGCGGCGACAGTGTTGCTATATTTTCCACTACGCAATGTAGTCGTTAATGAGTAATTATATTCTTGATCGATTCTCTCGTGATCTTGGTTGAGTTGATAATGTGTAGACACTTAGCGAGCCGAGATTGTCATCACACATTAAAAGGTGGTCGACGAAATTGTAACAATAATTTATGTACCAATTATCGCGTTTTATATAGACCATCATATCTATGGTTCCTTTTTATGTGTTGTGACTTAAGGACTGGCAACATTATACAGAGACTGTCAGATTGAACTCGGACGTGATCATGTAAGTGGAACAAAAGAAAATGTAATAAGTGGTTAGAGGAATTGGATCGGAAGACATCCTGGCTCTGGTCCTTGGAACAGGACATATCTTTGGACGGCAGCTAATACAATCGTCATATAACAGTCGGTGGCGGGCATATTTCCGTTCCGACCCTTCCCGGTGTCACGCGATGGCGTGGTGCTATTAAGCGACGACGACCCTCGTTTAGTTTCTCCGAAGGTCGATTGGTTTGGGAGGACCGATCGTGTCGCGTGCGATATCTGCACGCGACGATGCCAAGGAGTTCCACCTTCCCCTCTTCCAGCGGCTCCACGTAAGTGTGCACACACGTTTCGTCTTTTTTTTTTATGGCCAATTAGAATCAGTGCGCGCGTATCGTTTCCGCGTCCCGGTAGTGCGGACTTATCATATTATGAATAAATAATGTAATTTGTAACTCTGTTCTTTTATTGAGTACGTACAAGCCCAGCAACCCTGAATCGAGCATCCAAGAGGTCCTTGACGTAAAGGTCCAGTGCAACCTTCGAGAGACATATCCGTGAGCACTCTCCAACTTCTGTTTATATAACTTGTTCGTGTATAGTAATTTCCTTTTGCATTTATATGGTGATGGGGTTCTTTGCCATATAACCATCACCATATAACCCTACTTAAAATCTTTTTTTTTATTCTTTTTTTTTACACACGACAATGGCGCCCGAACAGGGACAATTAACCTATAATTTTAATTGCAATATCGGTTTGTGATTGTATGAACAGTTAATACAGGTCTATTTAGTGATAAGAAATGTGTACAAGTACTATATTTCTTAATTATCATGTTATGTTATGGTCGTTCATCATTTAAACACATAATTTTTGACTAACTTTGTTTACATACTGCGTGTTAAGGTCATTGACTTTAAACATATGTTAGTACTATGTATTAATTTTGTTTCTGTATGCATACTGCTCACAAACTTGAATAAACTAATTCAATAGTTGATACTATTGTTAGTATAAGTATTTAGGTGTTTGTATTTACATTTCTCCAAGATGGCAGATGGAAACAGTGATAGTTCTAAGGTACCGGGTGAAGCCCATCCCAACGTAACTTTTAGGAGTAAAAATAAGAATAATACTGAATATGAAACGCCACCGGAGCACAGTGAGGATACTGTTGGTCCATCACGTTCTGAATACCTTTCAGACAAAGTATTGTTTGTAACCCGTGATGACAATCTCCGGTCGTTAAACCTTAAATACACAGGTGACTCAAATGTTACGGATTTCTTCTTGCGTATTGACGATTACATGCGTAGTGGGGAATTGCCCGAGCAGAAGATACTCCGGTGTTTTTCAGACTTATTAAGCGGTAATGCCTTAGATTACTATAGGACAATCCGCGACTTTGTTCATTTTCTTGCAGACTTAGAATCTAAATAGTTAATATGCAATAATAAGTAAATATTGGAGCGAAGTGCGCTAACGGTTCTGAAGTTAAGGTAGTAGGCATATTGACTTTACCAGTTAATTTCAAGGGTCGATTTTGAGCATTTCATTTTTTTTTTTAATTTAACTAATTCACAGTCTTTATGTGAGGCTTGTGAACCTTTACCCAATAGTTTGTTAAAGAAATAATAGTTTTTTTGTAGTTCACAGAGGATACACAATGATACCTCAAATTCAATTATTTTTGGACATTTCTGTTAACATTGCTACTAGTTGTACACCATACTTTTTGGCTAAAGGTCATGAGATAGTCGCGGATGGTGAACTGCATACATTGTGTGGCACCAGATTCGTTAGACAATCTTCAACTCGCTACTAGGCATAGTAAAGCTTCAGCCTTAGATGAACTTGCAGATATTTTCCAACGTGTAAGCGCTGCCTTAACCAAGGCATACAAACAGATCGTTCACAAGTATATCCTGCGCCGCCTAGAGCTCTGGTTAGGCGTTGGTGATTTTATATGGATGAGAAACTTTGTACAGTCAAACGCAGCTAAGTTCTTCTGTGCTAAACTGGCATCACAGTCTGTCAAACGCAAAATTGTTGACAAACTATATGATGTTGTTTATCAGTTGGAGGACTTCAATACAGGTTCTATAGGTAAATATCATGTCAAGGACATTATAAAAACGCCATAAGGTGTGTAACATAGATGTGTCCCTATACTGGTGTTGTTACCCTATGTATCTATATTGTCATTACACCTTTATTATTTTTGTACCTGCATAGGTATAGGTCCACATTGACAATGTTTATTTTTGGATTTATCTTCAACTTTACTCATATTCATGGAAAATAAGTTTGAAAGATAGAATTTTTTGTTCAACGAGGAAAAATTTTTTTTTTCTCACCGATGAAAATTTTTTTCTCATAATTGACTTTTTTGCTTTTGCTTATGTAACTACACATGGCAAGGATTCTAAATCCGTTTTTGTGATCAATTTAGGATCAGTACTTTAGTCAGAATATCGAAAACTGTGTTTTCAATTTTTCAACGATGAAAATTTTTTTTTCAAAGTTGACTTTTTTGCTTTTGCTTATGTAACTGCACATAGCAGGGATTCTAAATCCGTTTTTCTGATCAATTTTGGATCAGTACTTTGGCCGAAATCTGGAAAACTGTGTTTTCAATTTATTTGTGATATCACACTTTTTGTTTTATTTCAACAATCTTTGTATTGTTTGGGTACCCATGGATCTTGTCTAGTGGGAAAACGCTTGTTTCGTAGGTTTTCTACCATTTCCGGTTGCAAAACAATTGAAATTAAGTTTTTTTCCTAACTAATTTTTTCTGACCTTTGTCTTAATTTTTTTTTTTTTTTTTTGTTCTTCTTATTGAGATGACTCTAATAGGTAATTGCCTGTTGCAGTCACTTCAGTATGAAGAATCCATGCATTCCGTCACATCAGATTCTTTCTGATAGGAGGCACGTTGTGGGATATAATACAGTACGCACACCAGCGACTGTTCATATTCACATCCCAACAGGGCTCGCGACTTGTTGTGGATATTAAAAGAGTCATTACTCTTACTTTGCATTATTATTAGTATGTAGGTTACTCATTGGCCTAGCTAACCAATGCAGTCATTTAGCTTTAGGATCTTAGATATACCGTTAATTCTAGATAGGTTAGTGGTTCCGATATGAAACCTCTCCAATAGTATTAGTGTAGTGGTAGTCAAATTTTTCCGGTTACCCCGGCTGTGCCGGATTACGGGTAATCCTCTTCCGTGGAGGAGGGGTATTGTAGCGTACAATTATATTTATCATATAATTGGTATCGCATTGCTGTAATTAGGGTTTATTTACAAGACGGTATTGTCACTGTCACATGTCACTGACATGTGTCACCATTATTCGCGCGGCGTTTTAGTGCGGCGACAGTGTTGCTATATTTTCCACTACGCAATGTAGTCGTTAATGAGTAATTATATTCTTGATCGATTCTCTCGTGATCTTGGTTGAGTTGATAATGTGTAGACACTTAGCGAGCCGAGATTGTCATCACACATTAAAAGGTGGTCGACGAAATTGTAACAATAATTTATGTACCAATTATCGCGTTTTATATAGACCATCATATCTATGGTTCCTTTTTATGTGTTGTGACTTAAGGACTGGCAACATTATACAGAGACTGTCAGATTGAACTCGGACGTGATCATGTAAGTGGAACAAAAGAAAATGTAATAAGTGGTTAGAGGAATTGGATCGGAAGACATCCTGGCTCTGGTCCTTGGAACAGGACATATCTTTGGACGGCAGCTAATACAATCGTCATATAACAGTCGGTGGCGGGCATATTTCCGTTCCGACCCTTCCCGGTGTCACGCGATGGCGTGGTGCTATTAAGCGACGACGACCCTCGTTTAGTTTCTCCGAAGGTCGATTGGTTTGGGAGGACCGATCGTGTCGCGTGCGATATCTGCACGCGACGATGCCAAGGAGTTCCACCTTCCCCTCTTCCAGCGGCTCCACGTAAGTGTGCACACACGTTTCGTCTTTTTTTTTTATGGCCAATTAGAATCAGTGCGCGCGTATCGTTTCCGCGTCCCGGTAGTGCGGACTTATCATATTATGAATAAATAATGTAATTTGTAACTCTGTTCTTTTATTGAGTACGTACAAGCCCAGCAACCCTGAATCGAGCATCCAAGAGGTCCTTGACGTAAAGGTCCAGTGCAACCTTCGAGAGACATATCCGTGAGCACTCTCCAACTTCTGTTTATATAACTTGTTCGTGTATAGTAATTTCCTTTTGCATTTATATGGTGATGGGGTTCTTTGCCATATAACCATCACCATATAACCCTACTTAAAATCTTTTTTTTTATTCTTTTTTTTTACACACGACAGACACCATGGGCTGTCTTGTATTAGGAGTGCCGGTCGTCTATCTCGTCACGCTTAACGACATTATCCGTCGCTCTCTTGCCAGCGTCAATGTACCGGCTATCTTAGAGCCGCAAGGTATCGTACGTGACGATGGCAAGAGGCCTGACGGTATGTCTCTCGTTCCCTGGAAGATGGGTAGAGCCTTGGTGTTGGACGCCACATGCGTAGACACCTTGGCTCCTTCTCATCTTGCAGGAACGAGAAATCACGCTGGCGCGGCGGCTGAGACGGCTGAGCGACTTAAGATCAACAAATACAGTGTTATCGGCCCCGAATATACATTTGTCCCATTCGGGGTCGAAACCCTTGGTCCATGGGGTCCCAGCACAAAAAGTTTTGTAAAAGAATTAGGAAAAAGATTGGTCGACGTAACCGGTGACCCAAGATCTGGCACATTCCTCGCCCAAAGGATCAGTTTAGCCATCCAGCGAGGTAATGCTGCTAGCATCTTGGGAACGATGCCACATGGGCCAAACTTTTTACATTTATTTTAGTTTTAGGATAGTTTTATTTTAGTGTTATTTAATTTTAGGTACTTTAGTTTTATACTTGAATTGTACGTATTGTTTATTTGAATAAATACTAGCAGGAAACATAAAAAAAAAAAAAAAAAATTAACTATTCTCGAATGTATACAAATTTGCACGCCATCAAAATATGGCAAAATATGAGAACTGTAATTAACAAATAAGATCTGATCTGTATAACCATATTTTAAGCAAATAAATTATATTTATCATAACTTAGAGCTAATTGTTCCAAATGTTGCCAACTCCCTTTAAGACAGACATCAGATCGATACCATTAGGTCACGGTGACCTTCAGACGCTCCCCCATGGTGTTTATGGATTGGATTGGACATTTGACGATACTGAATTGGGTTAGTAGGTAAATGGAAAGATATACCTATTTGGATGGAACATGTGCAAAATGATGTGAACATCTGAAAAAGGTCGATGCATAAACACAAGTACCATAAATCTAAGCTAAAGAATGACTTTCGCCATCAACAAATCCAATGGTATCGACTTCAGAGTCGACTAGGCTTGCCAGGTGTTCGGTATTCTACCGAACCGTTCGGTATTTTATCACTGTGTTCGGTGTTCGGTATAACAAAAATATCGAAGTAATGGGAGGTTCGGTATTTTTTTCAAATAATTTTTTCTCCTTAGTAAACGATTCAACTGTCAGAGTTTACGTAATCGACAATCGATGTTCCTGCTTCGTGCACGCGCTCATTGTTCGCGAGCCATTTCGCGAATTGCGTTGTTATGTATGCATGACATGTCGCGAAATGCATGAGGTAATTAAAGCAAATCAGACATTGCTGGAAGTGTGCATTAGTGGGAAAAAAATAGAATTTTTATGAGTTAGGTTATAAAGTATAATGGTACTTTGTATTTTAAGTCAATAATATAAATATATGATTGAAACTTGTTTTTTTTTTGCTCGTTGTTCGGTATTTATTCGAAAAAAACCTGGCAACCCTGGAGTCGATGGTAAGACCCCAGCCCCCCTAACCAAGTGTAATTCGTAGCGTAACGAACGTTAGATAGATCACGTGACATTTGTCAAAATTGAACAGTTGAGAATTGACAAATGTCACATGATCTATCTAACGTTCGTTACGCTACGAATTACACTTGGCTAGGGGGGCAGCCTCCTTACCACCATCTCTTATTGCGATTCAAAAACTGAATAAAATGCTTATTCATACCAATGAATAAGCGACTCTATTGCAAATGTAATAGAGTCGCTTATTCATTGGTATGAATAAGCAATATATTCAATTATTGTATCGCAATAAGATTGACGAACTCGGTGGTGTAGCGGTAAATGACGCGGCTTCGACACTTACGCTCATGGGTTCGATTCACGCATAGGACAAATATTTGTGTGCATGAACATGTCTTCTTGTCTTAGTCTGGCTGTTTTCTATGTATCATAAGTATGTATTT
Source organism: Hypsopygia costalis (assembly GCA_937001555.2). NCBI lineage: Eukaryota > Metazoa > Arthropoda > Insecta > Lepidoptera > Pyralidae > Hypsopygia > Hypsopygia costalis. Next base: position 8,774,075 of record OW443355.2, read on the forward strand.
ACAAAAAAATATATATTTACGTATGTTTATCAGTTGTCTAGTACCCATAACACAAGCTTTGCTTACTTTGGGGCTAGATACAAGTACATACTTGTGATACAAATTAATAATTTGTCTGACAATATTATTATTAAATATTATATTATTAACTAGCGACCCGCCCCGGCTTCGCACGGGTGCAATGCTGATACTAAATGTACTACAGAAGGTCTTTGCGCTTTGTCCTATCCAGTCCTTCCCCAGTTATAGGCACACGCCGCCGGCTCCGCGGCCGGTACCGCCACAGCCGTTATGTCCCTGCATTTTAAATGTGTAATATCTTCTAAACTATTCATTTAAATTACATACTGTGAAGGGCCATATTGATCTATATTAAATGCACAATGTATTTAAGGTACTTAATTGGATAAGGATTAATTCTGTATTGCTTAAAATCGCTTCGTAAATAAGGCATTATTTCTTGTAAAAAGCAAAGGATAAAATAACGGTTATTGTGTGTTACCACTAAGAGATAGACATATACCATCGCGAACTTTTTTGTAGACCATTTTAAGGTGAACAATACTGTACTACATTATTTTGATCTATCTCGTTGGGTTCAGCCAGCGTTTGCAATGAAAGAGCAAAAAAATGTGTTTATTTACGACATCACATTAGAAACCTCTAAATTATCAGTGTTTTTCTACTATGTTATGCATATATTATACATATAAACTTTCCAGTTGAATCACTCTATCTATTAAAAAAAACCGCATCATAATCCGTTGCGTAGTTTCAAAGATTTTAGCATACAAAGGGACATAGGGACAGAGAAAGCGACTTTGTTTTATACTATGTAGTGATATTAAATATTTTAATTCGATATTTATGTCTCACGTTTTATCTATTGACAAATATCTTTAGCTAAGTCGGTACAGCGTTTTTTTAAACGGGACGGGGGCCCACCACACATTCCCACCACTGTGTCTCCTGTGTAGCCAGGATTAACAGCGGCGACCGCCAAAAAAGGCAAAAAAACCGACTGTGTATTTTTTTATGTTTGTCACTATATAAATTACTCCGTAATTTATGAACCGATTTGAAAAAAAGCTTTTTTATTTGAAAGAGTACTTCCCATTGGTCCCATATTTTTTTCATCATCATCATCATCATCATCAGCCTGTATCTACCCACTCTTAGGTTTGATATTTTATTACTTCGTCATTTATAAACCAATTTAAAAAAATAAACCTTTTTTTATTTTAAAGAGTATACTTCCAGATTAGTCCCATATTTTTTTCATCATCATCATCATCCTGTATCTAAATACATAAATGTAGAGTAATGTTTATAGCAGGGATTGGATAACCGAAAAAATTTGGATATATCGGTTATCAATTTCGGTATTGTAATATTCCGGTATCGTTATTTTTTTAGATATCTAAATTATAAAATAAAGGTTTTATATTTCGATACCCTAAAGTAAAGGTATCTTAATAATTTCGGTATTGTAATATTCCGGTATCATTATTTTTTTAGGTATCTAAATTATAAAATAAAGGTTTTCTTTCCACAATGTCGGCCGCATTGGTAGGTAAGTACTTGATCGATACCTACGTCGCGTCGTTGTCGCATCATTTTTTCGGTACCGAAATGGTTTTGGTTAAGGTACTGGTAATATAAAGCTATAATGGTACCGTAAAAAAATAAAGGTATTCTTCTTGTTTTACCGGTATCGTAACCACAATTCTCAACCGTTTTGGCTCTACCTTTAAATCAAAACGATATCGTAATTTTATACCAGTACCATACCCTTATACCTTTACCGCTTTCAATCCCTGGTTTATAGTCGTTTTTTTTTGTTATTGGCATCCGAGCGATGCTTCATGTTGCATGCGTTTATATGGCTATTGTGACCGTTTCACATCAGGCGGGCAGTATGATTATTTTCCTCTCGACAAAAAAAATAATCCTTACCTTGTCAGTAAGCGATGTGATTTGTGGTGTGATTGCTTGTTGGTTAACCGTAGTGCGAGCGGTGACTACTGCTGTAAGCGCTGCAAGCGCTAGGAAGAACAGGAACTTCATTCTGGAAACAAGAGAGAAATAATTATTAGATAGTTTAACAGCAGTAGCTGGAGCAGAGACGACCAACGCAGCGACGGCATTCACATGCATGTCCTAACGGTAGTGGATGGGTGCCGGCCGGCAGTAGTTTGCCTGGTGGCGGAAGCACGCAAAGTAGTATAGATGAAATTGCCTGTAAATAATTATTATTTAAAAAGTTGATTTCAGCTAATTTGCCAGAATTTTAAAAATATTTTAAAAATGGAAAAAATCGCCTCCCCCGCCTGCCTAGGTGGGATTCGAACCCACGATCTTTCTGAAGTCGCTGTGTGGCGCCATCTATCTATTAAGTAATACACTGCTAAACAAGACAACTATATGATTGAGTATGGTATCATCATCATCAAATCAATGCTTTCCATCAGATACGTCCTCCGCCTCCGCCTTCCGCATCCAGCCGCTTCCAGCCGGTTTCTTAAGGTCATCGGACCATCTAGAAGGAGGGCGCCCAACGCTTCGTCGTCTTACGCGCGGCCTCCACTGTAATACTTTCCTCCCCCTTCCTTCATCTTTCTGCCATCGCTTGCTCGGCTGATGTGACCGGCCTAGTGCCACTTCAGCTTGCAAACTCTGATGGCTATGTCGACAACTTTGGTTCCGGTTTCGATCCCTCAGAGAAATAGAAGAAAGAGTATGGTATAATCATTGTAACATTTAAAGCAGTCCTAAAGCTCGTAGAACAGAGAGATTCTGGAATTACAATTATGGGCTGAAAAATACACAGTTGTCGGACTACAAAAGTTTTCCGATGAATGCAGAGTAGCTTCATCATGTGAGAAACCATCCCAGTAGGACGGCATCATGCACAAGTAAGCATGTTTATAAAGTGTTCATGATTGCATGAGAGTTTGGACTTTTTTGGGAGAATAAAATTAAGTTGTTGATATTTCTTTCTTTTTTTATATGATGGGGGGGGGGGGATAAATGAGCAAGTGGGTCATCTGATGGAAAGCAATCACCACCGCCCATGAACGGCAAAACCAAGGGGTCAAGGGGTCGCCTCACTCACTCGCAAGAACACAACCCTCAAGGGAATTGTTATTTGGCTGCGTTATTCTGTGAGTATTTCTCAAACTTTACGTAAACTTTATTTAATTGAGTCATCTTATATATTATGTAGAACGCGTAGTGGTTACAAAATCTAACCAGTTTATGTTAAAGTATAACAAAAAGTTAACCCATACAGCAACGTCGCTGGGACATATTGACCTGAGGGACAATTCTCGTAATGGAAATGTAGTCAAAATTCCGACACCTTTTCCGAAAGTTCCGACTCTCTCGGTAGTCAAAACTCAGTCTCGTTCTCACAAATGTCACATTTGGTATTTTCTTATCACATTAAGCAACGTCAAAGTTTAATTAAAGTATGATTATATCGAAATCTTGCCGTGTGGTTTCCGGAAGACTAGAATAGAATCACTCCGTTTCTTCCCGTGGATGTCGTACAAGCCGACTAAGGGAAATACATTATCAAATATCGATCAGGCCTCCCCAACCCGTTTGGCCAGCGTGGGGAGTGTAGGCCAAATCCTCCTTCCGTCTAGGACGGACGAGAGAGGGTCTTGCTCCCTTGTAGTGGAGACTAAAATGGACCTGATGATGATGATGATATATCGAAATATTACCGAAAATTAAAAAACTGACTACAGTATACTGGTAGCAATAAGAATTGATATTAATTAGTGATTGAAATCAAATCTGTTATTTTTAGTCAATTTAAAATTCAATCTCGATTCGGTCAATTTTGACTGATAATATTATAAGTAACTTTTAATCATTCGCGTTGCATGATTTATGAAATATAAGAACACCGCTGAGCCAGTCAGGCTGTGACCACGGCCGGTGCAACCTTGTCGAAACGTCAAGCAATAATAAAGTTAAGTAAATACCCTTACGCATGATCGCGTTAATTCCCGTTGTTATATTTCATAACACTGAAAATAACTACTAAATTTCATTTATTCATTCCTTTATAAAATTCGTTTATTCATTTCCCGAATTATTTTTCATAAAATTCGGGTCCGGATGACCAGGGGCCTTACCACAAGCTCTAAACGCAGGAATGGAACCATCATGGTTGCCAATTTATGAATGAAATTCATTGTTATATACGCAACCATCATAGTTTTATTCCTGCGTTTAGAGCTTGTGGTAAGGCCCCTGTTGTCGATGTAGTAGTATTTCCAAGTGGTTGTCGCAGGGTTAACTTACAATTTTATCCGCATCTCGAACCCCAAGGCCGCTGACTCACTTCTATGAGCAACGATTTACCTCGTACATGAGTAATTGTTACAGGTTATTGTTCCTATTGTTTGATATTTTAGCGTATTGTTAATTTGTGATATAATGTAAACATTGTGTCAGAAATTAACACTATACTACATCTATAACATTACGTTTTAAATATTTTTATTGGAGTGTAAGTGTTTTGTCAACATCTTTGAACCAAAGCCAACTTCACCTGCAGTGGTGAACCCTGCTGACTGAGAAACAAAGCTCTGGCGTAAGGGTAGCTTACGCCAGAGCTTTGTTTCTCAGTCAGCAGACTGGGGAATGTACCTCCATCTCACAGAATACCGCAGCCAAATAACAATTCCCTTGAGGGTTGTTGTATTCCTGCGAGTGAGTGAGGTCACCAGAAAAGAAGGAGGTGCTGCATTGGCAGCGGGGGTGGCGGCGCGCAAGTGATATATTATGTTGCGAGCGTTAATACGGTTACGGTAACCGTTTCACATCAGGCGGGCCGTATGCTTGTCTGCTTAGAATAAAAAAAAAAAAATACACTAATTTAACTCGCTTATATTTGAGTGGAGCGAGCAGAACGGTTATATACTTTTTATACGAGAGGGGGGCAAGCGAGCATGTGGGTCACCACCGCCCATAGAAATCAGCAACACCAAGGGGTCGCCAATCCGTTGCCAGCCTTATAGGCAGTGATGGGCGTAAGTAGTGCCATTACGCGGGATTTGTGACCGTTGTCTTATGGATGGATATGCCTCCCAAATCCCGGCATTTTCATTAAACGGTTTTGTTCAACTTTGTTTATCTTTGAATTATTTTATTACTACATATTTGTATTTTACGTACCTATTTATATTATTTTATCATGCTTTTATTTAACTTAACTTTTATTTTATTAATTTTCTTAAATGTTCGTCTGGTGAATTTTATTTTTTGTAATTTCTATATAATCGATTTTTTACGTATTACACGTGAACAAATGATACAGCGACATTTGGAAAAATATAATGTAGACTAAACGTAATCCCGGAATCCCGTGGTCATATCCATATTAACATCAACATTCAAGTCTATTGACCCCAAATGGCACTACCTACGCCGATTACTGCTTATAAGGGAAGTATTGACTCTGTTCTTGAAGGCCCCCATGTCGTATTTATTTGGGAACACTGCTGAGGGGCGTTGATTCCACAACTTCACGGTTCGTGGTAGAAAATGTCTTAAAAAGCGTACCTACGTAGATCACCAAATATCAAGATGATGTGGATGGAATTTGAAAATGAAATTTATGGCGAGTTGTACGATAGTGGAACTCAGCGGCAGGTACAGGTCGCGCAGTGGTTTAAGATCGCTCGGTAAAACTAGTGAGGGCAATTGGCGCATGTGTACGATTGCGCACAAAATTACTATATCATATCAAACAGCTCATCCGAGCACTTCTCGTGGTATAATTTATATAGAACGCAAAGAGATGCAACATCTCTGCTTGTAGAGAGAGACTCCAGCCGATCAGAAATCATTGGGTCACCGGCGATTCGAACAGCTCTTCGTTGTATGCGCTCAAATAGAGCAAGCAAGTACTGGGGCGCACGCCGAAAAGACATTCTTGGAAATGAATAAGCTCCAAAACCACTGAACCGATTTTGTTGAAACTTGTCACAATTAAAGACCTCGACATGCTTGAGGTTTGTGTCGAAAAAAAATTGAGATCGATCATGTCCTTGAGGAATAATCATCAAATACATTTTCCAATGAAATCAATGGAAAACATACACTCAGCGAATCTACTCGCTTCACTCAACCTCGATTTCAGCCCCGTGGGCTAGAATCCGGCGAAGTAACTAGTGTTGCGGCTAATCAATCACTGGCTGTAGTATTGTATAATCGTCGCGTCGTGAACAACGACGTCTGTGCAGAACAGGAATGAGCGTATGTGCAGAACAGGAATGAGCGTATGTGCAGAACAGGAATGAGCGTATGTGCAGAACAGGAATGAGCGTATGTGCAGAACAGGAATGAGCGTATGGGACGGGGGCCCACCACACATTCCCACCACTGTGTCTCCTGTGTAGCCAGGATTAACAGCGGCGACCGCCAAAAAAGGCAATGAACAATGAAGTCCATTGCAGTCCCGGGGGTAAAACTACGGCTGTCTTGGAACTCACAACGAATTTAATCAGAAGAAATTAGTAGGAGTAGGAAGCTTTTGGAATTTGACTTCCCCTCTTAGCAATGTGAGAGACAGCAATATGGCAAATAAGGCATTAAAAGCCTAAAGAGATGGCTAGTCAAGTGAAGCTCAACTGCCGTGCACCACGGATTTAAAGTTTCTAACACTATTGGGGACCTAAAACATTGAGTTGTTACCTAACACATCGATTCCAATAATAAGAATTGCAAAATCGTCTGAACGCTTGGTAATTCTCCCTTGTTGCTACCAAATCTGAATAGTATACTACCCCGGATGCAACTTGCAATGAATTCAACATGTCATCCCGCTCCCGCCGCCAAAGATCACACTCCCAGAGAACATGGTGTGCTGTTTGATCGAATTCAGAATTAGCAGTAGAACACTCGCATAAGGGCGACGGCACTAATTTAAACGAAAAGAGTTTTGCCTTAAAATTGCCATGTCCAGTTAAAAATTGCGCAACGGGGTGGTCAACTTCTAACCACTTTTTCTTTAATCTATCTCTTACCGATTGAAAGAACAGATACAAGTGGCGTCCTTTGGTAGAAGTTTCCCACCTTTCCTGCCATTCAGACAGCAATGTTTCAAATACTTCATTAATAGGTTTAAACAGTCTAACTATTTTTTCACGATCACGAGTTTTCAAGAAATCAGGGACCATATTTTTAGATGTATAGTACATTGAAGCGCGGCGTTGTACTTCTAAGTCTACTGGTAACACACCTGCTAGCACGGGTAGTGCCTCGGTGCTTACAGTTCTATACGACTTACATAAAAATATCAGAGCAAGGCGCTGGCTTTGAAGCAATTTACGACGTGCTGCACCTATAGTAGCCCTATCTGCCCACGCAGGTGAACCGTACGTAACACATCCTAAGTATGTGGCGGTATAAATAATTTTTAACGTTTTGAAAGTTAATCCCCACGTAGAGGTAGAAATTCGTGTTAAGGCATAGAAATTCTTTTTCGCTTTTTCACCTACTTGCTTCATGTGCTCGATATAATTAAAATTTCTATCCAAAAGCAAACCCAAGTAACAAACCGAACTTCTATTAGCAATTGATACTCCATTAAAATGAAATCGCGGTGAAACCTGTAAATTTCCCTTAAGCAAGAGTTGATATGTTTTATGTGGCGCAAAATCGAGACGATTACGATAACCCCAATCTGAAATTAAGCCTAGGCTAGTGTTGGCTAGTTTCTCTATGCTAGATCTTGAATTAGCATTGATTAATAAGAGACCATCGTCAGCGTAACCAGTTAACGAGCACCCTTCCGGTAAGGGTAGGCTAAAAAAATCATCAAAACCGATATTCCAGAGATACGGTCCCAACACTGAACCCTGGGGGCAGCCCTGCGTGAGCACCTTTGAAGCAACATAATGGCCAAGTTTTAATTTAGTTGTACCATTCAAAAAGTACGATCGAATGAGAGAGTAGATATTGCTAGGGCAACCTCTCACCTTAAGTTTCAGCAACAACATTGGCCACCAAGCATTATCAAAGGCACCTGAGATATCTAAGAAAATAGCTACAACATACTTGCTCTCCGAGAGCTCAACAACTTTGCGCACTGCGAGCGCAGCATCAACAGTGGACTTGCCAATGGTGAAGCCGTACTGATTTTTATGAAATTGCGGGCCACCGGGCAGCAACCGTGGCACAACCAAGCGCTCAAGCAGCTTACCCAACGACGGTAGCAGAGTAATAGGACGGTAGGACTTCGGATCGTCCGGTGGTTTATCACCGCCTTTTGGTATTATTTTTATAACGCCACTTCGCAAAATGCCAGGGAAATGACCTTCTACAATACACCGAGTAAGTATTGTTAGGATAGGTTCAGCAGCTACTTTACAAGCTTCTTTAATCATTCTATTCGTAATCCTATCATCACCGGAGGCTTTATTTGTAGGCAAAGCTTTAACAATAGACATAAACTCATCCATCGACGGTACAGTTGATATTGGAGTGGAAGGGCACAAATCCGCCGCGATCCTAACCTCACGATGGTAGTCACTGTCACTATCGGCGCAATCATCAGGAATTAACGCGTGCAGAATGGTCTCAGCAGTCTCTTCTACACCAAGGGTATGTGAATTATTAAATTTTATATTTTTTTTTATTTTTTTTTTTTTTTTTTTTTTTTTTTTTTTTTTTTTTTTTTTTTTTTTTTTTTTTTTTTTTTTTTTTTTTTTTTTTTTTGGGGGAATGAGCGTATGTGCAGAACAGGAATGAGCGTATGTGCAGAACAGGAATGAGCGTATGTGCAGAATAGGAATGAGCGTATGTGCGTGCGGCGCTATACAAACTGTCCCAGATTCGTCTCAGAGGGGAGGTGAGGTCGACACGAGAGAGCGGCAGGGAGCGGCCGTACTGTACGTAGTACTAATACTTATACTGTGCTAGTTTAGCTTAAATTTTCTAGGCCAAACAGTACATGGAAGATGTAGTCTAGATTTGATATAATTAAATTATCATTAATGAACGATTAACAAACAAAAAGCCAATTCATTTCGATTAAACTAAAAACTAACCTAAAAACCTATATTATATTTATCACTTTATCTATTACTTTTGTACTTAACTAACTTGTGTTAACAGTATCAAATAATTATGAGATTTTTATAAATAAAGTAATCAAAATAAATACATATGTTAAAATTTAAGATAAACTAATTACATTTTTTTGCAATTAAAATATATCTCGTGGTTTAAAACAGCCTTATTTGAAAGAGAATTTAAAGTTGAAAACAGCCCTATTTGAAATTTTTTTCGCATGGTAATTACTAAAAGAAATTTATTTAATTAAATTAAAAAGCAGAAATTTATTTACAAATAAAAAATATCCACAAGATCGTTGCCTATCGGCAGTGTTTGGGGTGTACAATGTTGTATATTTGAACGCAAGCCAACTTCACCTGAACGTCGAGCAGACTGACAAACGAGGCTCTGGCGAAAAGAGAGGGCATAGCGTATTTTTTAACCTGCCCGACTGTGCTTGAGTGTCATAAAAATATTTTTTTTACTGAATTTTTCAATATCCTTAGTGAAAAAATCTTAATCCATGAAAATAAAATATACAAAACACATATTTTTGGAACGAAGTTCCTTATGGGACGTTGCGGAGGAGTACTTACCCTAGCCGGCAAAAAACGTCCGTAACGTTAAAAAAAACCGTAAGATTTTTATTATATGTACCTACAGTCTATACAGATATACTTCCTGGTAGCTCAGTTGGAAGAGCACTCGACCGGTCATCGAGTAGTCGTGGGTTCAAATCCCACCTAGGGGGAGGTGTTTTTTTTTTTTTTTATACTACGTCGGGTGGCAGACAAGCATACGGTCCGTGTGATGTGAAGCAGTTACCGTAGCCATATTAACGCTCGCAACATAAAATATCGCTCGCGCGCCGACACCCCCGCTGCCAACGCAGCATCTCCTTCATTTCTGGTGACCTCACACACTCGCAGGAACACAACAACCCTCAATGGAATTGTTATTTGGCTGCGGTATTCTGTGAGGTGGAGGTACATTCCCCAGTCCGGTAGCTTACAATTACGCTCCCTGCCTCTCTTATAATTATTAGAATTTTTCCATTTTCCAAAAAATATTGATGGTAATCGGTTTTAGCTTCGGCGGTAGGTGTTTGCCCCATTAACTGCTCTTCACTGTGCGTAAGATAATTGCTAATATTACTTGTTTACCCTCGTTAAAAATGTAAATAGTAGGTACTTGTAACAAATGGGTGTAACGGGTAACGGGTCAAGAATAGAGATGGGCAAAATGCCAGGCATTTACAATAAGTGCCCAATAAGTAAATGCCCAATAAATGTCTAGTTTTAGGCCTAAATAGGGAATTTTTAAGTATTTTTGTGGGCAGTTATCGTAATTGCCCGGCATTTTGTCCATCTCAGATGCCGGGCAATTACGATAAATGCCCACAAAAATACTTAAAAATTCCCTATTTAGGCCTAAAACTAGATCAAGATCGTTTTCATTTATGTTAAAGTACCTGTGCCCGCGTCTTCGTTCGCGCGGAATAGATTTTTAATATTTATTTATATTAATAAAAATAAATCAAATTTCTAAAATAAATGCAGCCTAAGTTACTCCGTATTACATCAGCTATCTGCCAGTGAAGGTCCCAAAATCGGTCCAGCCGTTTCATAGATTAGTCGAACATACATACAGACAGATAGACAGACATAAATTGTAAAAAATGTTATTTTATCATATGTACCGTGTATACATTCATATGCCTCCCCAACCCGTTTGGCCAGCGTGGGGAGTGTAGGCCAAATCCTCCTTCCGTCTAGGACGGACGAGAGAGGGTCGTGCTCCTGTAGTGGAGACTAAAATAGACCTGATGATGATACATTCATATGCATTTAGTAAAAACCGGTTATTTTAATATTATAAACAGACACTTCAATTTTATTTATCTGTATAGATGTAAGATTACGTAAATCAAACAGTGTCAATTTGCTTGTTTTGGCTATTTGACAATGTTAAAAAATTGTATAAATTATTTAACAATATCGCAAAATACACAAAGCTATAAAGATCTGCAAACTTTCATTCTATATCTTCCGTCCGACTTATTTTAGGGTCGATCAAAGATTGGCGGGAAAGTCCATTTTAAGAGAGGTACGGAGTGTAATTGTAAGCTACCCGACTGGGGAATGTAGGTACTTCTACCTCACAGAATACCGCAGCCAAATAACAATTCCCTTGAGGGTTGTTGTGTTCCTGCGAGTGAGTGAGGTCACCAGAAAGGAAGGAGATGCTGCGTTGGCAGTGGGGGTGGCGGCGCGCGAGCGATGTTTTATGTTGCGAGCGTTAATATGGCTACGGTAACCGCTTCACATCAGGCGGGCCGTATGCTTGTCTACTACTACTACTTAAACATAATACAAACCTGTGACGTCATAACCTAGTAGCCTGTTGTATGGAGCGTTTTCAGGAAAGTCCAAAATTGTAATTTTCAAATTAACATATCTCGAGAGATTTTTGACTTGTGCTATCAAAGTAATTCTTTCACGTGTGGTTTTACTATTGTGCCGTCCTTAAATTTAAATCCGGAAAAAAAGTTGGTCAAATAGCCTAAATAGGCTTGTTGCCCATGTCACAAAATTATAAAAACTCTCTATGAGTAACGTAAAATACATAAAACTAGAACGATCTGCGATCTTAAAATTTTAATAACTTATGTACGACGTGTTTTATGTTCGGTCAAAGTTTGGTGGGAAAGTCCATTTTAAAGGTATGAAATTATAAAAAATAAATATTACCATTGTAGAAACATTAAAAAATACTATAACTTTTGTTACGGCACTGGCTACTTAAACGCAATATTTAACATAGCTGTCGTACAAATTTCTGATTTAATGCATATAAAATAGCACGGTGTGACGTCATAACGTGGTGGCCTTTTGTATGGAGCGTTATCGGGATAGTCCAAAATTGTGATCTTCAAGTTATCATATCTCGAGAAGATTTTATGCAATCGAAGTAATTGTTTCACCTATATTTATATTATTGTGACGTCTTTAAATAAAATATCGAAAAAAAAAGGGATACAAGCCTATTAAGTAGAATGTAAACAGCCCGGACAAACCTCTGTGGTTTATGGATGTCTGTTTTATTTCAATCAATGTAAATGTTTCAGAAAATAAATAAATAAAAGTCGTTTTCGAGATTATCGTCAGGGAGTGACTGAGTTCGTAACCGATATCTCTCGAACCGGTATTCCGATTTTCATGTATTTAGCTAGTGTTTTATTTTGTTTAATTTTTTCTACTAGTATAAATATTAACTGAGAAAATGAAATCTAATTATAGACAAATTATATTAAACTAAAACTAATCTAAAAACCTATATATTTTATCTATAAATAACAGAAAAAATTAAGCGATAAAAAAAAATAAGGGGCCATCCATAAATTACGTCACACGTTAATGGGGAGGGAGGGGGGTCGACGAAGTGTGATATTGTGAGACAAGGGGCTGGGAGGGGTCCTAAATTTCGTGACGTGACATTTCAAAATCTACTATAGTCTAAGTGTTAAAACACGAACTTTAAACTAATAATGAAAAAGTCTAACTCTGGATGTAAAATTGCAAAATATGTGACGTCACACTAGGGGGAGTCTCACAAATGTGACTAGCTGTGACAAGGACGGGGGAGGGGTCAAAAAATCAAGAAATTCGTGTGACGTAATTTATGGATGGCCCCTAAAAACAAATTTACCTACTAGTAAAAATATCCCCAAGATCGTTGCCTATGGGCAGTGTCTCCAGAAGCATGTTATACATTAGTTATTTAAGGAACTTGATTTACTATTTCCAAGTTAGTTTGATAGCAAAATCGGTTTACAAAGTAAATAATGCGCTAAGTACTACTCGGGAACCGCTGATTTGATTTCGATGAAACTTGGTAAAATAAGTAGGTAAGGCACATGCAATTCACATATTTACAAGGCATTGTAATCGGTCTAGCATATCTGAGATATTTAAACTTATTTGAAAACTACGAGGTCTCAGTATGCAGCGAACGAACGACTCGGTAATTCCTTTTTTCTAGCATCTTACTGTATTCTAAAGTTCAATGACTACAAACAATATTAATTATCTGTGCACTTTAAATATAAAAAGAAAACAATTTACCATAAACATTTAAGTTACAACTAATAGAAAAAAAAGCGTAGCAAACGTTAATGAACAAGAAATAAAAAAAAAATAACTCACTTTTTAAAAATTAATCACACGGTACACGACTCGAGCGCAACTGTTTGCGCGGTAAACTGATTCGATGTTTATATAACTCGATTGACCATATGGTCTGTGGTCAAATGCCAAACGTCAACCACAGATTAGTCAGAAATGAGAATTTATAGTAGTTTGATGCCTCGTGGTTTTGTTCGGATTATTTTTTGATATGATAGGGGGGCAAACGAGCATGCGGGACACCTGATGGAAAGCAATTACGAAAGAAAGGAGTCCCCGCCGGGCTGTTGTGTTCCTGCTGCGATGGCAGCGGGGGTGGCGGCGCGCGAGCGATATTTTATGTTGCGAGCGTTAATATGGCTACGGTAACCGCTTCACATCAGGCGGGCCGTATGCTTGTCTGCCACCTGACGTAGTATTAAAAAAAAAACATGTATCTCTTTAAACAAAAATCTACCGAATTCAATGAAAATTTAATTGATGAAAATCAAACATAATATTAGTAGTTTTTAAGTTATCCTTAACTTAAAAAACTACTTACTGGTCCGATCTTGATCACATTGTAATGGGACCACATAAGAAGCACCAGCTTTTAAAAAAAAATCTCTAAAAAAAAATTAAAATGTAGGCTCTAGCAGTTACCCGCGAATCTAAAAAGAAATTCCATAGAGCCACATTTTTTTTTATAAATAATTCTAGTCCAAGTTCATCAGCTATCAACGAGCCCAACAAAACCACAGTATAAATAATAGTACTACGTACAATATGGCCACTCCCTGCCGCTCTCTCGTGCCGACCCCACCTCCCCTCTGAGACGAATCTGGAACAGTTTGTATGGCGCCGCACGCACACACGCATATTCACGCTCTGCACAGACGTCATATTTTATGTACTAGTAAACGACGCGACATTTGTATGGAGTGACCGGGGTGTGCTATTACACTACTACACTTAGTATTTGGACTTTAGACTAGTCATTTTGGATATAAGCCTGAACAACAGATAGATCCCTGTCGAGGAAGAAAACCTCGTTAAAAATAACCCTTGGTGTCGGCGTGCCGTATGTCTCCCAGTGCGCCACTAATCGAGGAGGGGGTGAAACTCCAGGAGGACGGTCCTCCTGGGGAACCCGAGAATGGCGGAGAGAAGGAGATCGTGGGGTTTTAGTCGGTATGACTGCCATTGGTCATGGCAGCAGAGTCCGATATAACCACGCTTGGGCAGCGTGGTATCCTTAACGGATTTCCCCATGTAAAAAATAATAATAAAAAAAGGGCCATGGTCGCCCCAGGCGGCTCTATCCAGCCAATTCACGCTATACCCAATTTTTGGTCAAATGCATTGAAATCAGTTGGACACAAAGATGAAGGAAACAATCGTAAAACAGAACGCCTTAGATACTGTTTTACTCACTCATATGTTTGGATGTTCAATAAACTTCTTACAAGTGGCTAGTTAATAAAACGAGGCATTTAAATAATAAGATGGCGCAAGCCGGCATAATTTAAGTATATTTTTGGCCACTATTGGCCAGCCGCCCCTAATATCTGGCCGCCGTAGGCCCGGGCCTAATTGGCCTTATGGGAAATCCGCCTCTGGATAGACCGACAGACAACATGCATACTTTCATATGTATTTTGTAAAAACCTGTTGTTTTAATAAATATAGATAGGTATTTCGAGTTAATGATAATAAAAAAAACACAACTTTATAAACGTTTCAATTTCATAGAAATTTTATGAATAATGACATTATCAATTGCAAACAAAAATGTTTTATTGTGGTTTAGTAAGGTGAATAAATAAATATTATAACTAACAGTAAATAGGTAACTGTATATTTATATTTCTAACTAATAAGATAGGGTTGCCAACTCTAAACGCTAGCGACCAGGGGCCCTACCGCCGAAGGTGAACCATCGGTTTTTTTTATTCCAAAAATTGGTCTTAGGGTAAATTTATTGCCTAACATCTTCAGCTTAGTCTGTAGAGCTCTAGGGTTTCTACCGTCTGAGGTATACACAATACAATACAATACAATACAATACTCTTTGTTGCACCAAAAACAGTAAAAATAATGACAATAATGACTTATTAAGTACAAAGGCGGCCTTATCGCTTAGCGATCTCTTCCAGGCAACCTTTGGGTAGAGGAGACATGAAATAAAGGTAGATAGGCGCAGCATTTACTATATAGGTACATTATAAATATACTTATATAATATTATATACTTAGACATACATAATATAAATAAATACATACATACATAAACTACGTAAATGCACTTATTATGGAAAAGCCGTCAGCGACAGATAAAATAATATAAATATATCTTTAACTAGATTTTTAAAATTGGTAATAGTTTGCGCGTTGCGGATAGTTAAAGGCAGAGCATTCCCAAGCCTTGTAGATTGCACAGTGAAGGATTTTGTATAATATTGAGAAGAGTGAGCCTTGTAGATTGCACAGTGAAGGATTTTGTATAATATTGGTGTTACAAGGCGAAGGGAAAACGTGCTGCGCATAGTACGATCCTGGACATCGCTGTGAAAGAAGAATCGCTCATTTAAATAACCAGCCCCCTTACCACCATCTCTTATTGCGACTCAATAACTGAATAGATTGCTTATTCATACCAATGAATAAGCGACTCTATTTCAAATGGAATAGAGTCGCTTATTCATTGGTATGAATAAGCAATCTACTCAATTATTGAATCGCAATAAGAGATGGTGGTAAGGGGGCAGGAGTGGCAGGATTGAAAAGAGTAGAGTAGTAGAGTATAGAAGAGAAAGGGTATGCACGTTAAAAGGTTGCCTGGAAGAGATCGCTAAGCGATAAGGCCGCCTTTTGTACTTAATTTGTTTATATGTTTATTTTTAAAACTGTACTGTATTTTTGGTGCAATAAAGAGTATTGTATTGTATTGTATTGTATTGTATGCACAATTAGCAACAATATAAGCAATAGTTTTATTTTCGCATTCAAAAATTCCATAGTAAACGGCTTCAGCTTCGGCGGTAGGTCCCCGGGACAAGATGCGTTTAAACTCCGGATTTTGAATGTTAAAACCGGTACCGTCGAACCTGAAGCCAATTACCATCGGATTTTTTGGATGCGGCAATTGTAGTGTGGAGACACACGCCTTCATTTTTAAACGTCACTACTATTAGCCATGCATTAATAATTAATAGTAAACAAGAGCGGTCACCTAAATTAGAACTGTATTAACCCATGATTTCCCTCAATAAAGACAGTCACATATTCAGTTACCGACCAGCTAAGTGTTTCAATCAAGTCACCTCCCCGTGCACATTACACAATGACACTACTGCTTAGATTGTAGGTAATTTATTAATTATGTTAAGCTTAGTGGGAAGAAACACTAGAGCTCTAACGGCTAAGCTGAAGATGTTTGTCAATAACTAAAACTTAAGACCTATTTTTCGAATCAAAATATTCGATAGTAATCGGCTTTAGGTTCGGCGGTAGGGCCTCGGACATGTCACCAGTGTTCTTTAGTACTAGTACTATTTTATATTCTGTGACAAGACTGTTATTCGCAGCATGGAGTGGGCGGTAGCATTTTTTTTTATACTTCGTCGGGTGGCAGACAAGCATATGGCCCACCTGATTTGAAGCGGTTATCGTAGCCATATTAACGCTTGCAACATAAAATATCGATCGCGCGCCGCCACCCCCGCTGCCAACGCAGCATCTCCTTCCTTTCTGATGTCCTCACTCACTCGTAGGAACACAACAACCCTCAAGGGAATTGTTATTTGGCTGCGGTATTCTGTGAGGTGGAGGTACATTCCCCAGTCGGGTAGCTTACAATTACACTCCCTACCTCTCTTTTCGCCAGAGCTATGTTTGTCAGTCAGCAGGGTGCACCACGTGCAGGTGAAGTTGGCTTTGGTTCAAAGATGTTGGTGAACCACTTACACCCCAAGTGATTTAAAACTCCTCCAAACTAGGACGAATCCGGAGAAACTCAGACGGGTGGCAACCCTAAATCAGGTCAATTCCTTATCTTATTGGTCATTTATTTGAGGTATTCTGTACTATTTTGCACTTAATAAAAAATTTAATTAATATCTAAGACGAACTGATCCCCACTATCGAATGATGATGATGATGATACCCGACTGTCGAAGAAAAGGGTTATGGTTTTCGAGTATAATAGACTATTTGACAATGCTAAAATATTGTATAATAGTAGTTTATGAAACTGTTGCATAATAAGGGTTATTAAAATACGAGTGTGAGTTTATAACATGAGCCGAAGGCGAATGTTATAATAGACCACACGAGTATTTTAATACCTAATTATGTGCAGTTTCATACACTACTTTATCTAATCTCATGAAATATATGATAATAATGTTTTAAATACAACCATGAAGTTAATTTAACAGCTATAATTTTTACTTATAAATCCATTTGCAGATCGAGCATGCGTAGTGCGCATGCGCGACGCGCCGCGTGGCGCCGCGTTCATAGATTATGTAGAAAAATTTTGCATAGTTGCAATGTATTGTAAAAAGTTATTTTACGATGAGCTGTATCGAAAAATAACTTTTTAAATTTATTTTGATAGCTTGTGCGTAAAGACTGTCATTAAGATACTGTGTTTAGTTTTTTAATGTGTAAATTTCAGTATGAGATTAGATCAATTATTTGACAATATCGTAAATTACTTACATAAAACTATAAAGATCTGCAAACTTTAATTATATATAATATCTTCCGTCGGACTTATTTTATTAGGATTCTCGGAGTTGAAGTTTCCAGCGTCCAGTTCCGTTGTCATTTGGAGGGGAAGGTCAAGCTGGCGTCGAAGAATCTAGGTGAATTCAACAGGGCAAAGCAGTACTTCAACGCGTGGCAAAGACTTCTGCTTTACATAGCTCAAGTACGGCCGCATATGGAGTACTGATGTCATCTATGGGCGGGAGCGCCTAGATACCAGCTTGCACATTGTGACTCTATACAAAGGCTTGATTGTTGACGATCCTGAACTGACATACTATTTAGAACAGTGTTTTCCAACCTTTTTTACATCAAGGCTCCCCGGATCACAAATAATATTTTCATGCCCCCCCCCATTAAATTTTTCAGTAAGTAAGTACCTACAATAAAAATCGCATTATTTTAACAACATTTATTTTTATGTAATTTGTACAAAAAGAATCACAAAATGAACTTTGACAAAATTAAAACGTTTTTATCAACCAATCTATAAGAGTACTAGGGAGTATAGTGACAATACTAGTGAGATACTTGAGCTTGAATTCTCCCTGCAGTGTTTACTTCATATTCTACCTACAGTGTTTACTTCATTAACGCATTGAAATAATTTTTCTATTGAAATCACAAACCTCTCAAGCTCCCTTGACATCCCTCTACGCCCCACTAGGGGGGCGCGCCCCCCTGGTTGAGAACCCTGGTTTAGAATTTTAAGTTTGAGAAGTGTGCCTTATTTCGGCACTGCCCAGGTCTCAGATCTTGATTTTAACTAGACAAAAAATTAGTCGTTAATTTGTCGAAATTTGTCGCCCAAAGCAAAAAATTTGTCCGGGTCCCGTTAAAGAGTTATAAGGTTTTTTTTGTGGCAGTGCCGAAATAAGCTTATTTCGGCACTGCCCACTCGGGATCTATTAAACTACAAAACATATCGAACATATGATTTTCCCCAGAATTTGTCGTCAATTTGTCGAATTCAGACACCAAGTATCAGAATTAGTCGACCTCCCGTTAAAAAGTTATAAGTATTTCTTTGTGGCAGTGCCGAAATAAGCCTTATTTCGGCACTGCCCAAAAAAACTACACCACCTAGCGAAAATCTGATTTCACACAGATGTTGCCTTGAATTTGTCGAAATTTGTCGGATATAAAACACAACTGGTCGACGCGTAATTAAAAAGTTACACGCATTTTAATAATTCGCGTTGTAGTCAGAGAGCCTAACGTAGGCAGAGTAGAATAACACCACCCCATTCACATATGGCTATCGTAAAAAGCAACTAATGTAGTGCTAAAGAACACCTAAAGCATTCGTAGATCAGAAAACAGTTGCATGCATTGACAAACTTTGCCAGACTCTGAAAAAGGAAGGAAATGAAACGTTTACTGTTGCATTTTGTGCATGATATAATTTTGATGCAAGATCTCGGACTATATTTACTATGAGAATTATTAAAATGCGTGTAACTTTTTAATTACGCATCGACCAGTTGTGTTTTATATCCGACAAATTTCGACAAATTCAAGGCAACATCTGGGTGAAATCAGATTTTCGCTAGCCGGTGTAGTTTTTTTGGGCAGTGCCAAAATAAGGCTTATTTCGGCACTGCCACAAAGAAATACTTATAACTTTTTAACGGGAGGTCGACTAATTCTGATACTTGGTGTCTGAATTCGACAAATTGACGACTAATTCTGGGGAAAATCATATGTTCGCTATGTTTTGTAGTTTAATAGATCCCGAGTGGGCAGTGCCGAAATAAGCTTATTTCGGCACTGCCACAAAAAAAAACCTTATAACTCTTTATCGGGACCCCGACAAATTTTTTGCTTTGGGCGACAAATTTCGACAAATTAACGACTAATTTTTTGTCTAGTTAAAATCAAGATCTGAGACCTGGGCAGTGCCGAAATAAGGCACACGTTTGAGAAGATTTTGCGACCCATTGTGTGTTCTACCGATTATATCCAGGGTAAAAAGTTTTAACCACTTACACCCCAATGTAAAATAATAAATGTATAGAATAACCTCGTCTTGAATGTTAACTTATTTACGATGTACATTTATAGATAATTCTGATTTTCACAACAATTATATAGAAATGTAATCATTCGTGGAACATCATGTACTTATATAAAACGATTAATAACATTTTTTTTAATCGTTTCGTGCTAATTGCAATAATAAAATGTAAGCTGCCCGACTGGGGAAGTACCTCCACCAATTTCACCGAGATCTTGCGAGATTGAAATTTCTAATCTCGCGAGATCCCCAGATTGCGATCTCGACTTGAGACTGCATTCCCTACTGGTGACCCAAGACCTGGCACATTCCTCGCCCAAAGGATCAGTTTAGCCATCCAGCGAGGAAATGCTGCTAGCATCTTGGGAACGATGCCACATGGGCCAAACTTTTTACGTTTATTTTTGTTTTAGGTACTTTGGTTTTAATTGCAGTGTGGTTTCCGGCAGACTAGAATAGAATCACTCCGTTTCTTCCCGAGGATGTCGTACAAGGCGACTAAGGGAAATACATTATCAAACATCGATCAGGCCTCCCCAACCCGTCTGGCCAGCGTGGGGAGTGTAGGTCAAATCCTCCTTCCGTCTAGGACGGACGAGAGAGGGTCGTGCTCCTGTAGTGGAGACTAAAATGGACCTTTTATAGTTGTTAGATTCTGTTCAGCGTTGCCAGATTTATTTGAGATGAAAGCGGGATTTTAGAGTTTTGACAGTAAAAAAAGCGGGACATGTTTGGAAAAAGCGGGACTACAAGATAATCTTTTGTGCAACTAGTGGAAAGCATTAGGGTAGGCTTATATCCAGCAGTGGGTAGATACAGATACAGATATTTTCGTTTTTTTTTTGTGAGAGGGGGGCAAACGAGCATGTGGGTCACCTGGTGGAAAGCAATCACCACTACATTTTTGTTCCTATTAAACTTTAAATAGCTTTAACTTAATAGTAACAAAATGTCGGTTGGATTTATTCTGCATAACAGGGTCCATTGTTGATCTCCGCCAACCCGCAGTTGAGCAGCGTGGTGGAGTATGCTCTAAACCGTTTCGATTGAGGGGAGACCCATATCCCAACAGTGGGATGATTATGGGTTGATGCCGATAGCTGATCCGAGAGACGTTGCCCTGTCTTCCTAACTAGGAATATTAACACACTTTTATTAGGTCGACTTGTATGTAACTAACTATGTAATGGAATCTAAGGTAACTAATTTAACCATCTTGCAAGGATCGTAGCGTAATGAAAATTGGCAGCTGTATGTAGTTCTGATGACAATACAATAATATGGTACTGTCGAACTGATCTGATGATGGAGTCGGAAGATATGAACTGGAACATCATGATGGAACATCGTATCATAGCTGTTTTTGGATTTCTTAGAAAAGTCTTGTAATGAACTTTGACGACGATTAGGTTTCAAGGTCTGATGAGATGAGATGAGAGTTGTTGTTTTCCTGCGAGTGAGTGAGGTCACCAGAAAGAAAGCAAGGAAGGAGTATAGGCTGGCAATGGATTGGCGACCTTTTGGGGGCTTTCATAGCACAAACTTAAAAGTGAAAAATAATCCACGCCCCACGCTATTTTCACAATAATGCTAGTATTTTTTACTCATAAATTTTTTCAGCGTGTATTAAGAATTATTTAGTTTGATGTGCTTTAAAAGCGTGTTTTTTTTTAGTTTTTTTAAACTATAAATATTCAATTCGAATTGGTTTCGCGCACGCTGTCAAATGATAGACAGTTCTGTCAAACGCCATTATGGTATTAATTTACACCGTCCCGGAATGGAATAGAAGCGATTTTTTGCAACAACTCCAATGTTTAAGAAAATCTTTTTCCAATTGAAGCAAATTTCTCTTCTTAATTTTTATCTATTATATGTAATTAACACAAATACAACATTTGTGTTTATTTGTACTCAGTATGTGATGTTGAAATAAATATATAATTATATTTCTATATATCTAATTGTTTGTATGGGAGTATAGAAAAGTGTTGTTTTTACACTTTTTCAGCCAATTTCTTTAATTTTTCTCTGCGTAAGAACCATCCTCATACTCAAGGAATATTCTAAAAAAAAATAAAGAATTACCTAAAACGGTTCAGCTGTTCTCGAGATTTGCGCTTAGCAATACGTTCAGCAATTCATTTTTATATTATAGATTATCTAGGAAGCCATCTTTCCATTGTTTTTAATTCGCTAACATTTACGAATTATGAGACATTTCATTGCAACTCGCCTCACTTTCCTATACAAACTTGTTTGCGTATCTTCTCTCTCCCATTGGAGTCTGAAACTATTTTAAAAACGAAATACAATTCTAAAAACCGGATCTCCTAGGCAGTGTGGCCATGACCTGTGCGATGACAGTGTTTAGTGTGAGTTTTTTGCTCACATTCCAACGTGCCAACGTTTACAAGTCGACAAAATTGAGAAAAAGTTTCACATTGTGAATTTACCAGACGTGGGTTACATTTTTTTTTATACTACTAAGGCCACAAAAACAAGCATACGGTCGGCCTGATGGAAATCAGTTACCGCAGCCGATGGACGCCTGCAACACCAGAGGCATCACATGCGCGTTGCCCACCCTGTAAAAACCTCTTCACGCCCTTCTTGAAGAACCCCATGCTGTAGTCTCCTGGGAAAACCTCGACAGACAATTCATTCCACAGCTTGGTAGTACGTGGAAGAAAACCTCTCTGGAACCGCACAGTACTTTTTTTTTTCATACCACTAAAGTGGCAAACAAGCATACGGCCCGCCTGATGGAAAGCAGTCACCGTAGCCTATGAACGCCAGTAACACCACGGGTATCACACGCGTTGCCAACCCTGTATAAACCTTTTCACACCCTTCTTGAAGAACCCCATGCTGTAGTCTCCTGAGAAAACCTCGACAGGCAGTTCATTCCACAGCATACAATAAATTACAATTAATATTACATATTCAAAATAGCCGGGTTGCTCACTTCAAAATATGAGCAAGTAAAACCACATAATATTGATGGTGATGGATTAGAGAGAGCACAGAAGATCCATGAGGGTCGACGTGTCACCGGTGCTGCAGCACTGGACCCACTCTAAGATAAGATAAGATACACGCAAGTAAATCTGATGATGAAGGAAATAAAAAAAAAACTGTTATTTAATTATTATCTTTTTAATTAAAAATAAAAATACAACACGTCTGTAAATACAAACAATATGTTCTCTAGTTTGTGTTCATTTGTGCAATAAAGTCTTTAAATAATTAAAAAAAAAACAGTAAACTTAATATTTTCACTTTCTTTAGATTTTTTAAACAGTGTAACGAAATAGTTGGTATCTATACCTGCGGATGTGAAGACAGAAGGCCATCTCTCGAATTTATGATCGCAGAATAAAAGTTGACCAAATCGAGATTAAGTTGTGTGTTTAATAGAAATTATATATGTACTTGATTTCATTAAATAATTATTATTGCTAACAAAATTCCATTGAATGAATGAATGAATTAATATTTATTTGCCATTTTTAGTTTTAAACAAACTAAAAATGGCAAATAAATATTAATTCATTCATTCATTCAATGGAATAATTCCATTGAATGAATGAATGAATTAATATTTATTTGCCATTTTTTGTTTTAAACAAACTAAAAATGGCAAATAAATATTAATTCATTCATTCATTCAATGGAATTTTGTGGTTTTAAATGTCATATTGTGCTATGAGAGTACCAAAATTTGACATTTGTGAGATCGGGACTGAATCGGAACTAAGGAGATTGCCCATTCGTGTATGGAAAAAAGTACTGATAAATAAAATTATTGTGTCATCACTAAATAACCTTTATTTAGTTCTATAACATCACTAGATACGTTCTAGATAGTTTGGAGTAGAGATGGGCGTTGAATGAACGAACCGGTTTTTTAAACTGTTTTTTGTGCATGAACGATGAAACTAGTTTACAGTTCACAGATAAACTAGTTTATTCTTCGACTGGTTGATGAGTCCGTTGCGTCGCGTCGCGATCGTCTCGTCTCGTCTAGTGATTTGACAAATGAGATTTTCGTTCGTTTACGTTTACCAATCGCTTATGTGAAGAAATAGTCTTATCGACGACGACGTAAACTAGTCGAAAATTAGACTGTTTTTTAAACTAGTTCATCGTCGACGGTAAACGGTCTCGTTGCGTCGACTGTAAAATCGTCGACGACCCACCACTAGTTTGGAATTGTTTACCGGAGTTCAGAAAAATTTAGGAAATAAAATGGGTTTGTTTTGGATTATGTTAAACCATGCCACAGTATATGTACTAATAAAACTATGGAAACATAAATGCTCTATTCAAATCAAAGCTAAAAAGTTGAATAATTTGGAAAGCTGAAGGATAAAAGTAATGATAGCAAACAACCTAAGAGTACTGGCCAATCTCCTTTTGACTACGTTTAAATTATGAGAATTGTCCCCAGATCTTTTCACCTACAGATGTGTTTTACCTGCTTTCATGTGGCAAGAAAAATGCAAGGTAGCCCGGCATTCAGTCAGTCCCTCGCCACTCACCGTCGCGGCATGACGTTAGCGTTAATCAAACACAATAGGCTATTTGACAATGTTCAAAAATTGTATAAATTATTTAACAATATAGTAAAATACACAAAACTATAAAGATCTGCAACTTTCATTCTAATATCTTCCGTCCGACTTATTTTAGGGTCGATCAAAGTTTAGCGGGAAAGTCCATTTTAAAAGTATGAAATTATTAAAAAATAATATTTCCATTGGAGAAGCAATAAAAATACTATAACTTTTATTATGATACTAATTACTTAAACGTAATATTTAGCATAGCTGTCGTACAAATTTTTTGAGTTGATGCATACAAAATACAAACCTGTGACGTCATAACTCAGTAGCCATTTGTATGGAGCGTTTTCGGGAAAGTCCAAAATTGAGATTTTAGAATTTAACATATCTCGAGAGATTTTTGTGCTATCGAAGTAATTCTTTCACCTATGGTTATATTGTGGAGACGTCCCTACATACCAAACCGGAAGAAATGTTGGTCAAATAGCCTATTCTAATCATCATTACATATATAGTTGCACGAATAAGCAGGTATATATATCCCTACTAATATAATAAATGTGTATGTGAGTTTGTTTGTTACCCTCTCACGCCGAAACTATTCAACCGATCATCATGAAACTTTGTACACATATTCTCAAAGGTATTATGAAGGACATAGGGTACTTTAAAAAATAAAATAAAAATAAACGCGAGCGAAGCCGATGGTGTAAGCTAGTAATAAATAAAGTTCAATTCCATTCTTCGAAATATTGTTTAAACGCAGTTGGTTCTAAGCTTTCTGGCACTTTTGAGACGTGGACCTGAAAAATATAATAAAAAGAATAATAATGTATGTATAAAAGACAACCGTTAGTGACGCATCTCTTTTTTTTATACCACGTCGGGTGACAGACAAGCATACGGCTCGCCTGATGTGAAACGGTTACCGCAGCCATATTAACGCTCGCAACACGAATGAATACCGCTTGCGCCTCTCTCACTCGCACAACACAACAACCCCCAAGGGATTTGTTATTTGGCTGCGGTATCCTGTGAGATGGAGGTACTTCCCTAGTCGGGCAGTTTACGAATACGCTACCTCTCTGCCAGAGTCTCATTCACTAGTTGGCAGGGTACACCACGTGCTGGCGAGGTTGTCTTTGGCTCTAAACATCGTGAAAAGCCACTTACACCCCGATAATCTATCTATTCTTGCCATACGACTACCAAGCTTAGTCAATTTCTCTGGTATCACTCGTTATTTGACATCACACGCACACGACTTAAACCCCAAAAATTACAAATTAAATAAGCTCACCCATGGTGGTAAGCTATGTGCTTTCAAGTACTGCTGCGCTCTGTTCATGGCTTCAGCTTTCTCCTGAAAATAAAAAACGGTTATCATTATCATCATCAGGTCCATTTTAGTCTCCACTACAGGAGCACGACCCTCTCGCGTCCGTCCTAGGCGGAAGGAGGATTTGGCCTACTCTCCCCACGCTGGCCAGACGGGTTGGGGAGGCCTGATCGATGTTTTATAATGTCTTTCCCTTAGTCACCTTGTACGACATACACGGGAAGAGACGGAGTGATTCTATTCTAGTCTGCCGGAAACCACACGGCCATGATCAATATAATATAAAAATGGTTATGATCAATATAAATTGTCACATGTCATGCATGAAATGACGAGCTCGGTGGCGTAGCGGTCAATGACGCGGCTTCGACACCAACGCTCGTGGGTTCGATTCCCACATAGGACAAACATTTGTGTGCATGAACATGTCTGTTTGTCTTAGTCTGGGTGTTTTCTATGTATCATAAGTATATATTTACAAAAAAAAAAAGTATTTACGTATGTTTATCAGTTGTCTAGTACCCATAACACAAGCTTCGCTTACTTTGGGGCTAGATGGCGCTGTGTAATTTGTCCGACAATATTTATTTATTTATTATTATTATTCTGCATCCCGCATGCAGGCTCTATCTATAATAATAAAAGGCTTTGTCCTCACTGACTGACTGACTGACTGACTGACTCACTAATCAACGCACAGCCCAAACCGCTGGGTCTAGAGATTCCAAATTTGCCACGTAGGTTCCTTATGATGTCTAGGGGTGCACTAAGAATGGATTTTTCAAAATTCATTCCCTATAGGGGTGAAACGGAGGTCCAAAGTTTGTATGGGGAAACAAGATTAGTTGGACTATTTTGTCCTAAATTTTACACGAGTACTTCTATTGATTAATGAGTAAACACGCGTTTGCCCCGAATGTCACGCGAGCGAAGCCGCGGGCGAAAGCTAGTGATCAATATAAATTGCCACATGTCATGCATTAAATAGAACACTTCTGCATAATCATTCATTCATTCAATCATTTACTTGCATGAAACATGGTAGTTTAGGTACGTTAGTACTATTACTTATACTGTGGTTTAGGTGACAATGTAATTAATAGAATTTGTACATCATGTTCCGCTTATTAGAATAAGCATGCAACTTAATTAATTGCGGGTCAATAATAAAAAATAAAAATAAAACATTATCTTTATATTTTTATATTAAATTACATTAAATTAGAATACAAAGGATAATATTAAATTTGTTTAAATTACATTACATTACAATACAAAATAAATATAACTATTCTAAAAATTCTTTAATTGGATAGTAATTTTTATCATTAAGTCATTTATAAATTCTTTAATTGCATAGTAATTTTTATCATTAAGCCATATTACATTTTGTCTTCAATTCTTTAATGGGCAATTTTTTTAAGTCACTTGGTAATTTATTAAATAAATTTCGACTGTATTTTTCAGTTGCCGGCGTTTCATAGAAAACTAACCTATGAGGGTTGCGTTGACTTCTTGGGTTAATGTCAATTGCTCTAGTGAATAAGTGAAAGAAATGCAAAAACACACGCATCATATATGTATAGACATACCGCATGCAGGCTCTATCATATAATGGAAATGGTTCCCGCATGTGGGAACGACTGCATGCGTAAATACAGAGTCTCCCGCATCCCGCATGCGGGCACTGTCGACTGACGAAAACAGTTCCCGCATCAGCCCCCCTAGCCAAGTGTAATTCGTAGCGTAACGAACGTTAGATAGATCACGTGACATTTGTAAAAATCGAACAATTTAGTATGAGAATTGACAAATGTCAATTTTCATACTAAAATGTTAACACATTTGTCAATTCTCATACTAAAATGTTCGATTTTTACAAATGTCACGTGATCTATCTAACGTTCGTTACGCTACGAATTACACTTGGCTAGGGGGGCTGGGCACTATGGCATGCGTAAATAGAAAGTCTCTAGAACCTTGCATGCGGGCTCAATCAAGAATTGAAAATGGTTCCCGCATGTGACTATAGAATGCGTAATAGAAAATCTCCTGCATGTCGCATGCGGGCATTGTAGATCAATAAAATGACCCATAACTGGACCTTGTTATGCAGAATAGATCCAACCGACATTTTGTTACTTTTAAGTTAAAGCTATTTAAAGTTTAATAGGAACAAAATAAATAATATAAATAAATATTGTCAGACCAATTACACAGCGTCATGCGCCATCTAGCCCTAAAGTAAGCAAAGCTTTGTTATGGGTACTAGACAACTGATAAACATACGTAAATACAATTTTTTTTTGTAAATACATACTTATGATACATAGAAAACACCCAGACCAAGACAAACAGACATGTTCATGCACACAAATGTTTGTCCTATGTGGGAATCGAACACGAGCGTTGGTGTCGAAGCTACCTCATTGACCGCTACGCCACCGAGCTCGTCAAGTCTATGTAGCTTACCTTTTCATTGGACTGCTTCCCAACCCACACGTAAATTCCACTGCTTCCTGTGTCCAGGACGTAGCATTCCTGTAGCAAAGATATAGAATTTGTCAATGTCCAAGTCAGTGTTTCCCAACGGGGTTTTGTTTGTATATATCAGGGATGTTACGGAGCTTCGACTCCGGCTCCGTTAAGTCGGAACTTCCGATATTATTACACCTTCCGACTTCGGCTCCGACACTTTTAAATCGGAGGTGGAAGCATAACATAGCGGCGGCGGCCTGCGTCGACTGTTATGAACGGTTCTCAACGGGTTCATTACATGTCGCGCGGGGAATCCCTAGGGTTGCCAACTTTTTTTGCAAGAAATAAAGTATATTTTGGTCTGAGAAGAATATTAAACAGTATTTTAGAAAAGTGAACAGTATATTATTTTATTTAATATTTTAAATACATATTTTTAACAGCTTCTCGCACACTTATTAATTTACAGTCTTTTTTAAAAACTTCATACGCCTCATTACAATTACATAAGTATATCTAAACTTAAAATCAATGCATAACTCATTTAAGAAAAAAATGTCTGAGCTAGTCTAACACTAGTGTCTAGCATTTTGATATTATGGACAGTATTTTGTATACTTTATTTTTGTTAAACAGTAAAAAGTATAAAGTAGTGAAAAACAGTATAATACTGTTTGTAACAGTATAGTTGGCAACCCTAGGAATCCCCCCGAATCCCGCTACGTGCGCTCTATCGTCAATTATTTTGTCACTTGTTGTTAGTTTGTTATAGACTTGCGCAAAACAGTTCACTGAACTGAAAAGAAAGATGCAGTTCTTTTGACGCAAATGAACTATATCACTCATCTAGTTCATTTAGTTCATTTAGTTCAATTGCTTCTTTAGTTCTTTTGACTCATTTAGTTCGTTTAGTTCAATGTATCTTTGATTCAATCGACTCAGTAGTTCTGTTGACTGATTCCTTCTACATTCTTCTATGTTCTATTGCATCATTTTGATGACATTGTATTTTTGTATTAAATAAGTATAACTAATTAAATATTTTATAAATTTCCTTCCAAATATTGATTTTCCTTCAAACTTTTCACAGGCTTAGGACTGTCAAGCTTGAGTAAAAAGAAATTATTTTGTGGTTAAAATAATAATTAATATAAAAATTGAGCCTTGTATTAATACTATAGCATATTTTCGCTAACAGCTTATGGTTCTTATGTCCTTAGCCTTAGAGTTCTAATTCGGTCAGTCAACCACACACGAAACTATCTGTCTCGTTTTATCACGAACAATTTCAGAATCTTCCGTCCTTTTCGCTCTCCATCAGCAATTTTGGCATTACAACGTATCTCTCTCATTCTAGTTCGTACGCTTTATGTATTTCCGTTCTTTTTACTCTTTGTCACTCATTGAACTAAATGACGCAGTGAACTACATGGGACAAGAAAAAATGAGTGACAAGAACCGGCTTGTATGGTGAACTAGTACAATTGAACTACTCACTCAGGAACTACACAAGTCTAGTTTGTTAGGCACACTACACGTTCATAGTTAATAGATATTTGTTTTGATTTTTGCGGCCTCCGACTCCGGTTCCGACTGCGATAAATCAAATTTAAAAACTCCGACTCCGCCATCGGTTCCGATAAAATTACCTCCGTTACATCCCCCTTACCTTGGTGTCGAGTTGTTCCTGCTTCAGAGGTTGGGGCAATTTGGTGATTTTCATGTTGCCTGTACCGTCTGAGATTTCACTTAGTGATACTTCCCTGGCTTCTCCACGTTCGAAATCCTGGGAACAAAATTAAAGAAACTCAGATAAACTGTCACACTAAACCGTTGCAGAATAATGACTTTTAAGAAAAAAGTTAATTTAAAAAAAATATATAAACAGACTTCAGTTAGCGAGCGCAGCTTATTGGTGTAATACCCCGGGAGACACTGCTGCCCGTCTTCCGGGAGAAAAGTTATTGCATCACACAAGATTCCTTAGTCGCCTTGTACGACATCCAGCGCAGAGCAATAGAGTGGCGCAATTCTATTCTGCCGGCAACCACAGGGCAAATTTAAGGGTTTCCCTTGATTTCCCTGGGATCCTATCATCAGATCCTGACTTGGTGAATATGGGACCACCTTGCAATCATATCCTTTCAAATAAACAAAGAATTTTGATAATCGGTTCACAATTCGCGAAGATATCAAATAACATACATACAAAAAAAAAACAGTCGAATTGGGAACCTCCTCCTTTTTTGAAGTCGGTTAAAAAATATTCACCACTATCTTTAGAGCCAAAACCAACCTCACTTGCACGTGATGCACTGTGCCGACAGCAAAAGAAGCTCTGGCGAGGAATTCTCGTGTCGTCGAATTGAGAACCTCCTCCTTTTTTGAAGTCGGTTTAAAAGGCCAAAACGATTACTTATTATTATTATTATTTTTTATACTACGTCGGATGGCAGACAAGCATACGGTCCACCTGATGTGAAGCGGTTACCGTAGCCATATTAACGTTTGCAACATAAAATATTACTCGCGCGCCGCCACCCCCGCTGCCAACGCAGCACCTCCTTCCTTTCTTTCTGGTGACCTCACTCACTCGCAGGAACACAACAACACTCACGGGAATTGTTATTTAGCTGCGGTATTCTGTGAGGTGGAGGTACATCCCCAGTCGGGTAGCTTACAATTACGCTCCCTACTTCTCTTTTCGCCAGAGCTTCGTTTGTCAGTCAGCAGGATGCACCACGTGCAGGTGAAGTTGGCTTTGGTTCAAAGATCTTGATGAACCACTTACACCCCATACCGTCAAATTACCGTCCAATTACCCTTATACCTGTATTATACTTATACGAAAGAATACAATATTGCAGCAAATATCTATATATATAAAAATCAATGCCACTTTTCGTTGTAATTTTATAACACAAGAACGGGCTCACCTATCCAAACCAAATGTTTAGACTTTGTTCGGACTATTTAGTAGATGGTTTATGTGAAGTTTGCACAAAATCGGTAGAGCGGTTCTTCATTTAGCACATTTTTTGTAACAAATGAATTAAATAAATGGCGGATTATTTTGTAAATGGGGATTTTGCTGTCAAATTGAAACTTTTTTCAGATGGTGATTGTGCTGTCAAATTGAAACTTTTTTCACTGTTGACAGTACTATCATGTTGTTATAATATTTCATTCATGCGATCATTTCATTTCCGTTCCAATTAATTTTTTTTTGTATTTCACTTTATACGTAGCGAAGCACGTACCGGGCCGCTAGTATCTTATACAAGGATTAGTACGGTTTTCAAAAAACATAAACCTACGACAAATTATTTTAATATTATTAAAACTCACGTGAGACATTATACTAAATTAATTAGATAAATTAAACGGGTCACTCACGTCTTTTTGTCGGGAAAGCCGACTAGTTTCCACCCTTTGTCTCTCGCGCCGGATACCAGAGAGACAAAGGGTGGACGTGTCTGGACATTCGCCCTGATGAAGGTCTCCTTTTGAGATCGAAACTAGTCGGCTTTCCCGACAAAAAGACGTGAGTGACCCGTTTAATTTATTTAATTAATTTAGTATAATGTCTCACGTGAGTAATAATAATTTTAAACCTACGGCACTTGCCATGTTCACTATTCAAGATACGGTTCTGACAAATTAATACCGGTATCCCGGAATTCCGGTATTGAGAGAAACATATTCGGTATTAATACCGGTGTCGAAAAAATCCGGCATTCGAAACATCCAATGATAACAAGCCCTTCGAGTTTCCCAGCTGAAGTGGCAATGGGCGGGTCACATCTGCCGAGTAAGTGATGGCAGATGGGGGAGGAAGGTATTAGAAAGGAGGCCGCGCGTAGGACCACGAAGTGTTGGACGCCCTCCTTCTAGATGGTCCGATGACCTTAAGAAAGCGGCTGGAAGCGGCTGGATGTGGAAGGCGGAGGATCGTATTTGGTGGAAAGCTTTGGGGAAGGCTTATATCCAGCAGTGGATAGATACAGGCTGATGATGAATGAAAACAAACCTCTATGCCCACAGAAAAGAGAAAACGTACATACATAGAAAACACCCAGACTAAGACAAACAGACATGTTCATGCACACAAATGTTTATCTTGTGCGGGAATCGAACCCGCGACCTCGGAGTCAAAGTGGCCATTGCAAACCATTCGACCATCGAGCTCGTCAAACACGAGAGATCTTCTCTCTTTAGCCGGTTTGTTTACGTTGATATGATCGAACGCGAACAAAAAGTAGCACTAGCTCTCAGGCTAGGTTTGTCACCTAACGTCATGTATAATAGTAGTTTATGAAACTGTTGCATAATAAGTGTTATTAAAATACGAGTGTGAGTTTATAACATGAGCCGAAGGCGAATGTTATAATAGACTACACGAGTATTTTAATACCTAATTGTGTGCAGAACTGCAGATACACTACTTTATATAATCTCATGAAATATATGATAATAATATTTTAAATACAACCATGAAGTTAATTTAACAGCTATAATTCTTACTTAGAAATCCATTTGCAGATCGAGCATGCGTAGTGCGCATGCGCGTTCACAGATTATGTAGAAAAATTTTGCAAAGTTGCAATGTATTTGCATTGCAACCTGTTTAAAATGCCTGTATCCAGGGCTGAAGTTGTATCGAAATGGTAAAAAAGTTATTTTACGATACAGTTGTCCATACAAGAGCTGTATCGAAAAATAACTTTTTAAAATTATTTTGATAGCTTGTGCGTAAAGACTGTCATTATGATACTGTGTTTAGTTTTTTAATGTGTAAATTTCAGTATGAGATTAGATAAAAATATTTAAACCCTCACCTCGTCATCGCCACCTTCAGAGGCATCTGGAACTGAGTCCAAGTCTCCAGAACCGAGTGCTGTGAAGAACTTCTCCGTGTCGGTACCAGATGAGTAAGGATCTGGTAAGAAAAAAGTATACTACATTAACTTGGTGTTGATGATGATGATGATCATGATTTATTTTTGGGGTGTAAGTGGTTCATCAGGAACCGAGAGTTGTTCCTCGCAGAAATCCCTCGCAGAAACACAACAACCCTCAAGGAACTTAGGGGTGTAAGTGGTTTACCAACATCTTTGCACCAAAGCCAACTTCACGCAGTGCACCTTGCTGACTGACAAACGAAGCCCTGGCGAAAAGAGAGGTAGGGAGCGTAATTGTAAGCTACCCGACTGGGGAATGTACCTCCACTTCACAGAATACCGCAGCCAAATAAAGGTTCCCTTGAGGGCTGTTCCTCGCAGAAACACAATAACCCTCAAGGAACTTAGGGGTGTAAGTGGTTTATCAACATCTTTGAACCAAAGCCGACTTCACCAGCACGCGGTGCACCCTGCTGACTGACAAACGAAGCTCTGGCGAAAAGAGAGGTAGGGAGCGTAATTGTAAGCTATC
Source organism: Hypsopygia costalis (assembly GCA_937001555.2). NCBI lineage: Eukaryota > Metazoa > Arthropoda > Insecta > Lepidoptera > Pyralidae > Hypsopygia > Hypsopygia costalis. Next base: position 8,807,924 of record OW443355.2, read on the forward strand.
CGACTGGGGAATATACGTTCACCTCACAGAATACCGCAGCCAAATAACGGTTCTCTTGATTGGCTGTTGTGTTCCTTGAAAAATTTGTACCTGGCCATAGTTTAAGTAATATAAATAAATAGAATCTCTTGGGGGGCAGCTGCTTCTCACTGCCCCCCTTGGCGACGCCCTTGAGTATGGCCAATCCCTTTCGCTGCCTGGTATATTTATTTATTTAAACTAATAAGAGGGAATAATTGAAAATTATAATGTTAATTTAGGTATAGTATTGTTACGAGCTAGGGTTCTGGATTTGTACAGTATAAAAAATCAAATCAATCTGTGTTGGACAGTATAAAAAACATATTAATGAAATATTTTTACATTTATATATACATATTCACATACAGTACATACACATAGGTGATTAGAAAATAATTATGTCTGCAATTCCTGTATAGACATAAGGAAATAGGCACGAGTCATCGATTTGAATGAGGTCCTTAGTCCAGGGATGGCGAACCTTTACGTGCCTACGTGCCATTTTTCTAAAGTAATGTTTAATGAGGTCATACACGTGTCATGAAATAATTTTGACTTTGTGATTATTATTAAAATAATAATAATAAATACTATCAACTCAAAACTCTTTATTTTCTACAAAAAAAAAGTAACATTTTGCAATGTTTCAATTACTACTACTTTAATTACTAATACTTCACAATTTTTTTCATAGTGTATGATCAGATCAGTAACGTGCCTAAAATATTGAGTTGCGTGCCATTAATGCCACGCGTGCCATTGGTTCGCCATCCCTGGTTGACTAGGACCTAGTCCAACCATGGTGGTATCAACCTCACCTATCATTTAGGACGAACATGCAACAATTTTCATTTCGCCGCATGCACAGCTGTTCCTACAAGCTCTCTCTCGCCATTGTTTAGTTATTTCTGTTATATGATTCGATGTCCTATATCCTTACTTACCAATAATCTCCACATTTCCTCTTCCATTGTGATCCTGGTCTCTGATCTGGTTGGCGACTGATATAGCCTTCAGTTTCTCAACATTCTTAGAGTTCTCTCCGACAAACACGAAGATCTCATGGTCCACGTCCAGAATGAAGCAATCTCCTTTGTTCATGGAGTCGATTGATGCATCCACCTGAAAATAGCCATTTTATAGGAAATTTTTATAGATCAGAAGGCCAATTCTCGTAATTTTTCTACGAACGCAGATTGAAAGTTGACCGAATCGAGATTGAATTGTGAATTGACTAAAATTATATACTTGATTTCATTAATTAATTATTATCAATTCTTGTTGTTGGCAAAGTAACATTCTTACTTTGTTTAATTTTCACTCATATTGCTATATAATCCCGCTTAAATTTAATTTTGAAGTTACGTATTGTGTTACGAGAATACCAAATATGACATTTGTGAGATCGAGAATGGATCGACACTGAATTTTGACTATATTTTAATTACGAGAATTCCCCCTCAGTGCTTGATCATTTGTCACAGGCTGGGTAATGTAGTGAACCTATTTATGAATGGTATTGATATACGAGTATATACTGTATTAATGTTAACTAATCTGTATTTTTTTTTAATTATCTGTTTTTACACAACTTCTGCATTGTCTAATATAAGTGCAAGTGGTGCTAGTCTGTAAGTAATTGTTACATTTATTGTAAAAAAAGAACATGTATTAGCTGAAGTAATAGTGTAAACAATAGGCTTGTTGCCCATGTCACAAAATTATAAAAACTCTCTATCAGTAACGTAAAATACATAAAACTAGAACGATCTGCGATCTTAAAATTTTAATAACTTATGTACGACGTGTTTGATGTTCGGTCAAAGTTTGGTGGGAAAGTCCATTTTAAAGGTATGAAATTATAAAAAATAAATATTACCATTGTAGAAACAATAAAAAATACTATAACTTTTGTTACGGCACTGGTTACATAAACGCAATATTTAACATAGCTGTCGTACAAATTTCTGATTTAATACATTGATAACAGCACGGTGTGACGTCATAACGTGGTGGCCTTTTGTATGGAGCGTTTTCGGGATAGTCCAAAATTGTGATCTTCAAGTTATCATATCTCGAGAAGTTTTTATGCAATCGAAGTAATTATTTCACCCATATTTATATTATTGTGACGTCTTTAAATTACAAATCGAAATAAAAAATGGGATACAAGCCTATTGTTGGTAAGCCAAATAAATAAAATACAGTACAAACTATCTTTCAGATATTTTATTTATTTATTTAAATAAAGAAATATTTCTGGACCATTTACACAGCGCCATCTAGTCCCAAATTAAGCGTAAAGCTTGTGTTATGGGTACTAGACAACTGATAAATGTACTTAAATACATTTTTTTTGTAAATACATAACGTGTATTCAGATAGTTCTTTACCTGTCTCACTCGCACGTTCCTCTTGCCCTTAATCTGGAACAGTCTCTTCTCGGCGCCAGCGTTGGTGGTCACGTGGCTGAACCCAGAGGCATGACCGCCGTCCAAGTAACGGATAGCTAAGTTTAGAAAAATAATTTTGTAATTGTGTCCACCCATCCGCCATTCGACTGGTCCACAGGCTAAAGGTCGCGCAGCAAGTGATGGAAAGGGTTATGCCTAAGTATAAGCAAACAATCATCAAAAAAAAGGCGATCAACAGTGAATCCACTGCAGTCCGGGGGGTAAAACTACGGCTGCCTTGGAACTCATAACAAATTTAATATTAAGAAATTACTGGGAGTAAGAAGTTTTTGGAATTTGACTTCCCCTCTTAGCAATGTGAGAGACAGCGATATGGCAAATGAGGCATTAAAAACCTAAAGAGATGGCTAGTCAAGCGAAGCTCAACTGCCCTGTACCATGGTTTTTAAGTATCTAATACTATTGGAGACCTAAAATATTGGGTTATTACGCTTCACATCAGGCTTGCCGTATGCTTGTCTACCACCCTAAGTAGCATAAAAAAACCGGCCAAGTGCGAGTCGGACTCGCGCACGAAGTGTTCCGTACCATTATCTATAAAAACGGCAAAAAAAATCACGTTTGTTGTATGGGTGCCCCCCTTAAATATTTGTTTTAATTTTATTTAATTATTTATTTTTAAAGTGAGTATATGACTAAATATTATGTGAGTATTTCAAGCGTCTACCTATTGCCGTTATCAATTGCGAGCAAAAACGAGCAAAAAAATCACGTTTGTTGTATGGGAGCCCCCTTAAATATGTATTTTATTCTGTTTTTTAGTATTTGTTGTTATAGTGGCAACAGAAATACATCATCTGTGAAAATTTCAACTGTATAACTACCGCGGTTCATGAGATACAGCCTGGTGACAGACGAACGGACGGACGGACGGACAGCGCAGCCTTAGTAATAGGGTTCCTTTTTACTTTTTGGGTACGGAACCCTTAACGATTATTACCTGGTTCAAAATAACCCAGAAACTGCTTCGACTCATAACCCTGGGTTTCCCTGTGCTGTACAGCGGCTCCGTCGAATTGGCCATCGTCCAGGTTCACAGTCAGGATGGCGGCTGTGCCAGCCTCGTCTTGGGAAGTCTTGCTGCCAAGCCAGAAGTGGATGTCCCAGTTGAAGTTTGGACTCTCCCCTGTGGTCTAGAGAGAAAGGAATGATCCTTAAGTCTCATTCGATGCGAAATCAGAAAGTCGTATCTTTTTCCTTGTCAAGGAGATAACGAATTTTTCCATCAGGCTGGCCGTATGCTTATTTGTCACCTTAGTGCTATAAAAATATCTGTGCTATGTGGTGTTCCTCAAGGCAGCATCTTGGGCCTTGAGGACCACATAGCACAGATTTTAGTAGAAAAATTACGAGAATTGGCCTTCAGGTTAGATATATGCTACTTGTGTTTAGCTTATCTGGTAGAAACAATGGTGCTCTATCGACTAAGCTGAAGATGTTTGCCAATAACTAAAATGTAAGACTTATTTGTCGGATCAAAATATTCGACGGTAATCGGCTTCAGCTTCGGCGGTTGGACACCAGAAGGCCAATTCTCGTAATTTTTCTACGAACGCAGATTGAAAGTTGACCGAATCGAGATTGAATTGTGAATTGACTAAAATTAGATACTTAATTTCATTAATTAATTATTATCAATTCTTGTTGTTGGCAAAGTAAGTAAAGTAACATTCGTAGTTTGTTTAATTTTCACTCATATTTCGATGTAATCCCGCTTAAATTTAATTTTGAAGTTACATATTGTGTTACGAGAATACCAAATGTGAAATTTGTGAGATCGAGACTGGATCGAAACTGAATTTTGACTATATTTTAATTACGAGAATTGCCCCTCAGAGGGCTGGCCTTCATTTGGCACAACGTATAAGTATTGCTATTCAGTGTGGCAAAGTTGCCAGCCTTCTGGGCACTTGCCTTTTGACAGTGATGCGGAGAAATTTTTGGACGCGGTTTAGACATATTTTTGTTTCACGGCCGATGCAACCTTCAGGTTGCATCGTGCCGGCCATCGGCCACGTGGTCACAGGCTGACTTATGCATGATGACGTTAATTCCCGTTGTTATTTTCATAAATAAATATTGTTTATTTTATTGTAAAACTCTAATGATACGTACGTTTAATATAATGTAAGAGTCCCCTGTGTAGAAGTTGCCATAATGTTGTTTGGGAACAGGCACTGGTTCGAAATCCTGCAACAAAAAATATATTTTGTTATCCTTACTTAATTTTTGTATACAATAATGCTATCCAAAACATAACTAGTAAATAATTTTACCAAAAAAAAAAAAAAACTGACTCCAAGTATTACTCTACATTTATGGATAGTAGATACAGGCTGATGATGATGATGATGATGATAAATATTTTTTGAAAAATGGAAAAATTCACCTGCCCCTAGTGGGTTTTGAACCCACGACCTCTCGATGACCGATATTTATTTATATAATTATTATTATTTAAATTGTTGTCTTGGCCATTTAATTAGTTTGGTGTTATCAAAAAATAGCTCAATTTCATCTGCAACGATGGACTACTATGCCTTGTTTAGTAGTGTAATTACTTAATAGGTTGATGACGCCACACTGTGACTCACGCAGTAGAATATAAGATGCAAAAATTATATAAATTTATATTTTGGAAGAGCGCTCGACCGGTCATCGAGAGGTCGTGGGTTCAAATCCCACCTAGGGGGGGCAACTGAATTTTTCCATTTTTCAAAAAATATTTATCTGGCAAGTTGGCCAAGACAACTATTTAAATAATGATGATCATGATGACGAAAAAAATATAGGACCAATCTGGAATATACTCTTTCAAATAAAAAACAGTTTTTTTTCAAATCGGTTTATAAATCACGGAGTAATTAAGTAACAAACATTTTAAAAAATACAGCCGAATTGAGAACCTCCTCCTTTTTTGGAGTCTGTTAAAAAAACAAAGTCTCGCAACTCTGTTCTTCTACCGTAAAAAAAATGTGAGATTCATGTAATACCAAGTCGGTTAATTCATTCAGTCCATACTTAAGGCACAAGGGACTTCTTTTTAAAGTTATTACGTAATTAGCTATAGGGGCCATCCATAAATTACGTCACACGAATTTCATGATTTTTTGACCCCTCCCCCGTCCTTGTCACAGCTGGTCACATTTGTGAGATCTGCCCCACCCCCCCCTAGTGTGACGTCACATATTTTGCAATTATACATCTAGAGTCGCAAATGTTTTTGAGGTTTTCGTTAATAGTTCAAAGTTCGTGTTTTAACACTTAGATTATAATAGATTTTGAAATGTCATGTCACGAAATTTAGGACCCCTCCCACCCCCTTGTCACACAATGTCACACTTCGTCGACCCCCTCCCTCCCCCCTAACGTGTGACGTAATTTATGGATGGCCCCTAACCTAACAACATCTTATAGTGTCATAGTGACCATATCAATATTAAAAATCTTTTATGTTTTACATAAACATACGAATTTAGGTTTAATGGTTCATCAACATCTTTGAACCAAAGCGAACCTCACCTGCACGTGGTGCACTGACAAACGACGCTCTGGCGCAAAGAGAGGTAGAGCATAGAGTATTTTTTAAACTGCCCGACTTGGGAAGTACCTCCACCTCACAGAATACCGCAGCCAGATAACAATTCTCTTGAGGGTTGTTGTGTTCCTGCGAGTGAGGTCACCAGAAGGAAATGAAGAAGTATTATAGGCAGGCAACGGATCGGCGACTCCTTGGTGTTGCTGATCTCCATGGGCGGCGGTGATTGCTTTCCATCAGGTGACCCATATGCTCGCTTGCCACCCTCTCATAAAAAAAATACTACTTTTTATTTTATTCTCTCTTTCTCCTACGATAAAATATGTACAATTAGCGACATGTAATAGGCTTCCGGCAGACTAGAATAGAATCACTCCGTCTCTTCCCGTGGATGTCGTACAAGGCGACTAAGGGAAATACATTATAAAACATCGATCAGGCCTCCCCAACCCGTCTGGCCAGCGTGGGGAGTGTAGGCCAAATCCTCCTTCTGTCTGAGACGGAAGAGAGAGGGTCGTGCTCCTGTAGTGGAGACTAAAACGACCTGATGATAATGATGATGAATAGACTATTTGACCAATGTTTTTTCGGTTTTATATGTAAGAACGTCACAATAATAATACAGATGTGAAAGAATTACTTCGATAGCACAAAAATCTCTCGAGATATGTTAATTTGAAAATTACACTTTTGGACTTTCCCGAAAACGCCCCATACAACAGGCTACTAGTTTATGACGTCACAAGTTTGTATTATGTCATGGCTTAAATCAGAAATTTGCACGACAGCTATGTTAATTTTTTTTTAAGCCTATCTAATTTATCTATAAAACAAAGAAAAAGTTATGGGATAAAAAAAAATATATAAATAAATACAAATTTACTTACAAATAAAAAATATCCACAAGACCGTTGTCTTTCGGCAGTGTCCCCAGAACACTGGCAGCATTACCTCGCTGGACAGCTATACTTATTGTCTGAGCAAGGTAATGGCCAGCCTTCTTGTTATAGGACGTGTCCACCAATTTTTGAGAAATATCTATAAATAGTTTGTGGGCTCACGGGCCCCACGGCCCCAAGGTCTCTACCCCAAACGGCTCAAATATGTAACTGTTGCTTAAATTACTATATTTGCGGCTTTGAGGCATTCTGCAGAACCCGCTGCGGCACCGGCCTTAGACCCTGTTGCCGTGAGGTGAGACGGGGCCAGGGTATCGACGCATGTAACATCCCAAACCAAGGCGCGTCCCAGCCTCCAGGGCAACAGAGTCATTCCATCTATTTTTTATTGCTTCTCCAATTGAAATATTTTTTTTTAACAATTTCATACTTTTAAAATAGACTTTCCCGTCAAACTTTGATCGACCCTAAAATAAGTCGGACGGAAGATATTAGAATGAAGTTGAAGTTGCAGATCTTTATATCAATCAATCATTTATTTGTCAATATAGTACACAGTTTTGTGTATTTTACGATATTGTAATAATAATTTATACAATTTTCAAACATTGTCAAATAGCTTGTTTTATCGTTTTTTTATATACTACGTCGGGTGGCAGGCAAGCATACCGCCCGCCTGATGTGAAGCGGTTACCGTAGCCATAACGCTCGCAACAGAACATATCGCTCACGCGCCGCCATCCCCGCAGCCATCGTAGCATCTCCTTTCTTTTTGGTGACCTCACTCACTCCGCAGGAACACAACAACCCTAAAGGGAACCGTTATTTGGCTGCGGTATTCTGTGAGGTGGAGATACATTCCCCAGTCGAGTAGCTTACAATTACGCTCTCTACCTCTCTTTTCGCCAGAGCTTCGTTTGTCAATCAGCAGGGTGCACCGCGTGCAGGTGAAGTTGGCTTTGGTTCAATGATGTTGATAAACCACTACACCCCAAATTTGTGCATTTTACGATATTGTTAAATAATTTATACAATTTTCAAACATTGTCAAATAGCTTGTGATTTCGTTAATTATACAGAGATAATCGATATTCTTAAAAATATCTTTAACAGTCCCTAACTTATTCATTGGTGGGACAAAAGGCTAGCAAGAACCGACGCAGACAGACGTTATTACCGGTCAAGGGCAGCCGTGCTCGTTAAATGGCGCTGTGAAGGTCAAATAAACGCTTTATTTGGAGCTTCTTCCTACTAGAGTGGGCAAATGATTTACTTTTTAGAAAAAAAAACGGGTTGCACTCCGGGAGTGCCGGCAGAAGTGAAAACTTGAACGTTATGCATTTTTGAATATTTAGGAAAGGTTAGGGAATAATTTCGCACGAATTGCTTTATTTATCAGTATAAAAACTTTTTAACAAAAAAATTAAACTGCCGAAAAAATTAAAAGCAAAAAATAATAAACTTTGTTTTTATTGACCTTAATAACTAAGTTCTTAAACTAATTTAAGTACACCTAAGTAATTTTGAGTCGGCAACAAACAAGCAAAATATTATTGTTTATCGCTGGAGATTTAACATTGCATTGTTAATTTGATTTGGTTATTTCTTTAAATTTGAATTAATTTTGTGATCTTTGTTCATTGATTCTTTGGCGCCGGCTCAAAATTACTTACGTGTACTTAAATTAGTTTAAGAACTTAGTTATTAAAAAAATCTAATTTCTTTGTTAGAAAGTTTTTATTTTAAATTTTTTTGTAGCTATAATGTACTAATTACTACATGCTTAATTTTTGATTATTTTTAAAATAGCTGGTCTGAAGCTCATTCTTCGTGAGATGTTTTTTTTCTAATACGCTACTGAGTATTAAAATCTGTGAATGAACTATAAATCATCCTCTGTTTTGAATAGATTCCCTTAGAATTGAATTAGATTTTTTTTTCCAAATTTATATGGGACCAACTTCGGAGTATACCCTTTCCAATAAAAAAAGAATTATCAAAATCGGACTACTCTATAAAACGTTATGCTTGATCATTCATAAAAAAAAAATATACGCGACGACTTGAAAACCTCCTGCGTTTTTTCGTCGGTTAAAAATTACAATCATTTATCTAGTAAAATACAATATTCATTAATTGTGCTATCGTACACAAACACGGCATTTATATTACATTAAAAATAAACAGCAGGAACATGCATACATTTTCTCCGCGCGGTAGAAAGAGTGATGAACGAATTAATGTCTGAAAAAATAGTTCACATGCCTATTGGTAAATCAAATTAATACAATACAAAAAAAATTATCTTTATTTGGTACAAGTTTATGAACAAATAATTTGTGATTGAAGCTATATATATATACTTGTGCTAGGAAACTCCGCATTTGTTTGCAAATTGGCAATCAAACTGTATCGTGTGGAAGGGGATTTAGAATCGTTTTGGGAGTAGGCAATTTATGTGATTTACAACTGCAACCCGCAAAGCAGGAAAATAAAACTATACTATCATACAGGAAACTATAATCATTTATTTAATCAGTAAAATAGTCATTTTACCAAGGTTATGTGTTTGTAATTGAATATGAGTACAATAATCTGGTAATAATTAATTTAATAATTTATGCATGTTTTTATCATTATTTTTTTTTGCATTAGTTTTATAAAAATAATATGTTATTTGGAAGCCAATTAGTTACTTATCAGCATATCTATTTTGAGTTTAGCTGTTATAAATGTAGCTGTTACAGCCAATATGATAAATTAGTCATTATATATAATGGCTGGCCAAAGTAATAAATTGTCAATTATTAATAAATTAAGTTTACTTGGCACCACATCATTCATCAGCTAGATTGACGGATCCTATTTCCGGTGACAGGACACAAGAAAACCCTAACCTGACCAAAAATCAACTCAAATCTAACCAAAACATGATATATCAAGTTTGACCAAGTATTAGTCAGTATGAATAATAACTAATTTATCACATTGACCATAATATATCTATATAATATGCATAGAAGTTGTTTTCGGAGTGGTATTAATTTTAAAATAAAATAAAATAAATAAATAAATATTGTCAGACAAATTACACAGCGCCATCTAGCCCCAAAGTAAGCGAAGCTTGTGTTATGGGTACTAGACAACTTATAAACATACGTAAATACATTTTTTTTAAAATAAATACATGCTTAAGATACATACAAAACACACAGACTAAGACAAACAGACATGTTCATGCACACAAAATGTTTGTCCTATGTGGGAATCGAACCCACGAGCGTTGGTGTCGAAGCCGCGTCATTGACCGCTACGCCACCGAGCTCGTCAAATTTTAGGACTACTTAGCAATTTAGATTTTGATTAATTAGTTAATTTACTGAATTAAAATAAAAACGAAACATTATTATGATATAAGTTTACACAACAAACTAAATTAACTAAAAATAAACTAATCATAAAATTAATATATATACAAATAAACGGCATCAAAAAATTCCTCCGCATCTACGACTAGTTTACGTTCGTAACTATCAAAAGTTACCAAAGAGGAAAAAATAATTCTTCTCTCACAACTAGTTACCAAACAGCGAAAAAAAATATTCTCTTGTAACTGGTTACGAAAGTTTAGTTACCTAAGTGGAAGAAGGGTATAATCCCTATATAGTATTGTAATATATTTCGGGTCTGCGTACTATATACTGTTGAAGTTATATAGTACGCAAAAATACTATATTTTCAACAACGATATCTAAGAAACAAATCCATTCTTTTAAAATTTATGAACTAACTTTTGAGTGAGGCGTACGTTTTTACATAAAATACTATATTTTTTATAAGCGTACTTAGGTATATTTTATATAGCTTATTTTGAAAAATACTATATTTCGCCGAAGAAATGCTGGCAATCCCAGGTCCAACTACTATAATCGATTTTGTAATACTGCTGTTGACTTTCGGTAGTAGTTTACATGGACTAATATAAATTTAGTATCCGCAAAGCAACACCTGAATCAACTAAACCCAGTGTTACATCACCGCTGCTCCCACAAACATCATAAAACATTCGCTAAAAATAAAGTTAAACGACTTCCCTTGACAGTGATCGAGATTTGTAGCAGATTTGAAACTTTTTTGTAGCAGATTTATGACTACGGAGTCAGATAAGACATAAAAAAAGAATCAAATCAAATCATCTTTATTTGCAGAATAGTTACATAAGTTGTTACTCGGGTATATACAGTCAGGGACAATGTATTCAGCTCGCTAGCAGGCGTGCAAAATATTTATGTCAACTACTATTTACTAATATAACTTATTAAACTAATACAACTTATTATTTTTAATTAAATTATTACAATTAATGCAGCATAAACATGTCATATATAATATTAAGTCTACCATTTAAATGTCATGAATTCTGAGACACTGTAAAAGTCTTTCGGTCCATCAGGGCACCTTCCTAGCGTGACCACTTCCCAAGCAATGTCCCAGAATCCAATCAGTCAGTCGTGTTTTGAAACTATTATCTTTCAAGATTTTAATGTCATCAGGCAAGTGATTGTATAATTTCGTACACACATGAGAAACGTTTTTCTCGTAAATGTAACATAAGGCAAGAAGGTTGATATAATTTGTACATAATCTTTGTACTTGTTTGTTTGTATTATCTTTATTATTCAAATTACATATTGAATAAGTACATGAAAATAAAGTGGTACAAAGGCGGACTTATCCCACATGGGGATCTCTTCCAGTCAACCTTAGGGTAACTGCGTGGAGTGGGTACTACAGCGATTGGCAAGTAGAACATCAAGTAATAAATTAAAGAAGGAAATTTACAAAACAAATAACTATATAAATTACACAAATAACTAAATAAAATACACAAACAACTGAATTGTAAAACAGTACAGTACACAGGCAATGAAAATATTAGGTAATTTTAAGTCTCATCAGTAAAGAATCTTTTTCCTGATTTGAAGGAAAATAACGTGGGAGCCATCCGAACGTCAACAGGCAATGCGTTCCACATTTTTGTCGATCTTACTGTAAATGAATTTGTATACGCATTGGTGTTTTGAGTGGGTATGTCCAAAATCCGAGTCCCCGAACAACGCAAACGACAATCGACTTCTCGAAACCGAAACCGTTCCCTTAGATATCTATGGGCCGATGGATTAAACAGTATGTTCTTGTTTGTGAAATGAAAATTTCACTACTCTTTTTCCGATTTATAGGTTGGGAATTAACAAAAACACAGATATCCTAACTGTACATGCTCGGTAATGGTCGGTAATATCCATTGTAGACTTGTGTAGTTCCTGAGTGAGTAGTTCAATTGTACCAGTTCACCATACAAGCCGGTTCTTGTCACTCACTCTTTCTTGTCCCATATAGTTCACTGCGTCATTTAGTTCAATCGAGTGACAAAGAGTAAAAAGAACGGAAATACATAAAGCGTACGAGCTAGAATGAGAGAGATACGTTGTAATGCCAAATAGAGAGTTTAGGGGTGTAAGTGGTTCATCAACATCTTTGAACCAAAGCCAACTTCACCTGCACGTGGTGCACCCTGCTGACTGACAAACGAAGCTCTGGCGAAAAGAGAGGTAGGGAGCGTAATTGTAAGCTGCCCGACTGGGGAATGTACCTCCACCTCACAGAATACCGCAGCCAAATAACGGTTACCTTGAGGGCTGTTGTGTTCCTGCGAGTGAGTGAGGTCACCAGAAAGGAAGGAGATGCTGCGATGGCAGCGGGGGTGGCGGCGCGCGAGCGATATTTTATGTTGCGAGCGTTAATATGGCTGCGGTAACCGCTTCACATCAGGCGGGCCGTATGCTTGTCTGCCACTCGACGTAGTATAAAAAAAAAAAAAAAAGTATAAAAAAAATAGAGAGCGAAAAGGACGGAAGATTCTGAAATTGTTCGAGATAAAACGAGACAGATAGTTTCGTGCGTGGTTGACTGACCGAATTAGAACTCGAAGGCTAAGGACATAACAACCATAAGCTGTTAGCGAAAATATGCTATAGTAGTAAAGATACAAGGCTCAATTTTTATATTATTTATTATTTTAACCACAAAATAATTTCTTTTTCTCAAGGTTGACAGTCCTAAGCCTGTGAAAAGTTTTAAGGAAAATCAATATTTGTAAGGGAATTTATAAAATATTTAATTAGTTATACTTATATAATACAAAAATACAATATCATCAAAATTATGCAATAGAACTGAGAAGAATGTAGAAGGAATCAGTCAATAGAACTACTGAGTCGATTGAATCAAAGATACATTGAACTAAACTGAAATAGTGAGTCAAAAGAACTAAACGAACTAAGTGAGTCAAAAGAACTACAGAAGTAATTGAACTAAATGAAGCAATTGAACTAAATGAACTAGATGAGTGATATAGTTCATTTCGTCAAAAGAACTGCATCTCTCTTTTCAGTTCAGTGAACTGTTTTGCGCAAGTCTAATCCATAGTTGTTGGAATAATGGTTTGCAACTGTCATCAAATCAAGCATTACATATAGCGCGTATGCACTTTTTCTGAACTTTGAAAACTCTGTTTAAATCAACAGAGTTTCCCCAAAGTATCAAACCGTATCGAAGTACCGAGGACACGTATCCATGGTAAGCTGATAATGCAGCTTCCATTGAAACTGTCTGCCGCAATCTTTTTAATGCAAAAACGAATCTATTCAGCTTATTGCACACCTGATTAATATGCTCCTTCCAGTTCAAATAATTGATTTAATAAGACGCGTGTTACATATAAAAAATTATGTGGCTTACTTGCTCACATTTTGAATTGAGCAACCCGGCTAATTTGGATATGTAACACGCTTCTGGAAATTCACAATATGAAACTTTTTCTCAATTTGGTCGGATTGTAAACGTTAACACGTACGAATGTGAGCAAAAAACTCGCACTAAGCACTCAGCCCCCTTACCACCATCTCATAATGCGGTTCAATAATTGAATAGATTGCTTATTCAATCCAATGAATAAGCGACTCTATTCCATTTGACATACAGTCACTTATTCATTGGTATGAATAAGCATTCTATTCTGTTATTGATTCGCAATAAGAGATGGTGGTAAGAGGGCTGTTTTCTTTTGATTGAAATTAATCTAGACGAAATGTAATTTGACATTTTTTGTCTTGGCTCTGTCCGCGCCGCAGCTCGGATAAAATCACAAATTTTCAAAACTCCTAGAACACTTTCCAGGTAGACTTTTTGTAAGCACCAACTGTACCAGAGTTTCTCAGATCGCTATCAAAGATGACTATGATCCAATCTTTGGTAGTAAAGTTGATAGTACATAAACTATAGCGCTAATGCTAATGTGCATATTGTGTACAACATAAAGCTAGGTTTCCACTATGTTCTTTTTTTATAATGTTACGAACTATTGCAGATTCGTAGTTTCGGTTATTACTTTTTATACCTTTTTTTTGGGATATGTTAATCGTAAAAAAACACTAACTTTTCCTGCTTAGGTGGGATTTGAACACATAACCATTGAAAAAATATGTACTGTGCTTAGATCAGGAATCCCCAAGGGGGCACGCCCCCCTTAGGGGGCGTAGAGAAATGTCAGTACATATTTTTTTCATAAGCATTTCGAAGTTCAAGCCGATTACCAGTGGATTTTTTGGATGCCAAAATAGATCTTAGGTTTAAAAAACCATTTACCGAGTAGGTAAATTAACTGTTACAAATAACTCGCTTCGTAATCGGCTTCAGCTTCGGCGGTAGGAACCCTTTACCACCAACTCTTATTGCGATTCAATAGCAGAATAGAATGCTTATTCATACCAATGAATAAGCAATCTAATCAATTATTGAATTGCAATAAGAGATGGTGGTAAGAGGGCTGGTCTAGATGACCTGAGTAAACGTTTCCTTCCTGTTGACGTCACTCACTCAAGGAAAAACACCTCTATACTCAATATCTTTGACCTTTGGCCGTGTGGTTTCCAGCAGACTAGAATAGAATCACTCCGTTTCTTCCCGTGGATGTCGTACAAGGCGACTAAGGGAAATAAATAAATATTGTCAGACAAATTACACAGCGTCATCTAGTCCCAAAGTAAACGAAGCTTGTGTTATGGGTACTAGACAACTGATAAACATACGTAAATACATTTTTTTTTAAATACATACTTATGATACATAGAAAACACCCAGACTATGTCTTAGTCGATTCCCGCACAAGACAAACATTTGTGTGCATGAACATGTCTGTTTGTCTTGGTCTGGGTGTTTACTATGTATTATAATTATGTATTTACAAAAAAAATGTATTTAAGTACATTTATCACTTGTCTAGTACCCATAACACAAGCATTGCGCTTAATTTGGGATTAGATGGCGCTGTGAATAAATTGTCCAGAAATATTTATTTATTATTTATCTAGAGGTTGTAATGTAGATCAATTTTTTTTATTATCTATTTGTAAGACGTCATCACTTCAAAAAAATATTTTCTTTTTGGTCAAGAAATGAACATCACAGCAATAGGAATCCTATTTCTGTTTCCAATATAGTGGACGCTCGCCTTAAAACAAATGAGGAGCGTTGTGGATCGTATTATCCAAACAGCGGTGACGCGTGTTTATTTTCAGAAATAGATCACACGCTCTGAAATAACTGTAAAACATGCTTTATGTATACAGTTTGACAGTTTTATACAGTTTTATGTAGTTTCATTATCGATTATAACTCAGTGGCCGATAGAGTAATTTTGACTTTAGATTAGTAAATATTTTTGACGTGAAGTAATGATTTTAGTATTAGTATAAATTAGATTAGAATTAAAATGTGATTTAAGTTTATCCCTCAACAATTTTTAGGGTTCCGTACCTCAAAAGCAAAAACGGAACCCTTATAAGATCACTTTGTTCAGGTCAGGTCAGGTCTACGGTCCCATGAAGTTGTAAAAAAATCAAACTGCTAAGTTTGCGTAGAAAAAAGTTATGGCTGTTTATTCAGCAAAAAACGCATATTTCGACACACTCAAGGGAATCAAAACCTATAGGGTACTTCCCGTTGACCTAGAACTATGAAATTTGGCAAGTAACATCGTTATAGACTACAAGTACAGGAATAAATCTCAAAACTATACATTTGTAAATAGATCTTAAAAAATAGGGGGTCTATATTTTTTATAGGGTGTCGAAATTTCAAATTGAAACTACTAGTTCAAATGGGGTATCATATGAAAGGGCTTGATGTACACATTGCAAAATATATTTTATTTATTTTTTCGACGCATTATTTCTTATTTAGAATGAAAAATATCAAAATTAATAATGAAACTACGTACCTACGGAACCCTCGGTGGGCGAGTCCGACTCGCACTTGTCCGGTTTTTTAACGTAACACTGAATTAAAAATAGATAATTAAGCAAAAAAAATATCGAATATAATGTAATAGTTAATAAAAAATGATAATAATATATTTAGCAATAATTTATAAACTTTATATTATGTATTTTCGAACGAGTTCACCTCAAATGATACTCTAACCGCGCGCTCCCCGCCCTCTATCTCGAAAACAGTTCGATGTATGAAAAAATGGTTTAAACAAAAGTTGTAGAGAATTTAATTCTCTATAATATTGTTAATAGCGTAAAACCCATAGGAAACGAGATATTTGCAAAAAAACTATTTTTGTGACCTTTGACATATGATTTTTAAAGACGCGAATATCGCATCATGTGTGAATTTTGAGACAAGTTTTGGGTTTTTGTCTAAATACAAGTTTATACGAGTTTATAGCTGGGTATCTCGAATTCCGAGATTATCACCTAATGTTGACTAAGATGCCAGCCCCCTTACCACCATCTCTTATTGCGATTCAATAACTGAATAGAATGCTTATTCATACCAAAATGGAATAGAGTCGCTTGTTCATTGGTATGAATAAGCATTCTATTCAGTTATTGAATCGCAATAAGAGATGGTGGTAAGGAGGCTGGACTATATGTTGTTCTTTTTAGGGCAATAAATGCTTTTATCATTATTTATTTTTGCCCACAGTTTGGTAGTCAAAATATGACATTTTCTGTACAAAATTAAATGTAACTGCCGTTCACAGCACGTGACCACATGTTATTTAAGAATATACTTTGATTAACCTACCATGCTCAACTATTTATTTTTAATAATACATACTATTATCACTATTATAGTAGGTATGTATTATTAAAATATTAATAGTTAAAAGTTGATTAAAAAAAACCGACTTCTCGGATCCCATCATCAGACTCTGACTTGGTGAATATGGGACCACCTCACAATCATATCCTTTCAAAAAAAAAAATAGAATTTGACCATATGTGCTTATAAAATTTAAGGGTTTCCCTTGATTTTCCTGAGATCCCATCATCAGCTCCTGATTTGGTGAATATGGGACCACCAATCATACCCTTTCAAATAAAAAAAGAATTTTGAAAATCGGTTCATAATTCGCGAAGATATCGAAGAACATACATACAAAAAAAACATTTAGTCGAATTGAGAACCTCCTCCTTTTTTGAAGTCGGTTAAAAATCACACAATCAACGACGTAGGATCATAATGACCCGAGTTCGATGTTCGTATGATGTCCTGTAATTAGCCAAACTTTTTGTTTAACGTTACCTCAATTCTCCATATTTCAATTCCTGGCTTCTTTCCAGAATTCTCAAAGGCAGCGTGAACTTCTGGCATTGTCTGGAACAATTTAAATAAATGAAATAAAACTACGGTGAAAAATATAATATACCTATAAATATAAATATATATAATATACATATGAAAAGCACTATAAAGTCCCAGAGGATGTGGGTGTTTCGACATCTAGACCGGACATTTTCTTTTTTTGCAGAGTTACAAAACGCATTGCTTACCGTACCGTGGGAAACTAACATACCCAAAGACTTAACAAAACGCGGCTATGTAGTTAATCTATACGCTGTAGAAGTAGGAACGAGAGGTATACCAACAAAATCTCTCTATGACCTGCTGAAAAACCTTGGCTTGTCCAGAAGTGCAGTAAGTTCTATACTATAGAACGAGTATATATAGCTGCATTAGCAGGTTCATACCAGATTTGGCTCGGCAGGGAGAGAAACACAAGTAGTGAAGGTGAGTGTTGATGAACGTCGGAAAGGGGCCCCTTAAACCTACACCCGTGTCACAGGTCTCGGGATCTGCTTTGGTTTCTCTCTCTGCCACACGATGGACCCGACACCCGCACTGTGAATCCATGGAAGCTAAGAAGTCTCAATATGTCTGGGATTGAACTTGCGATAATTTAGACTCGTGTAGTACATCAAAAATTCATCGACAGAAAAACCCCAATTCCTTGGAATGGCAGCCATTTTTAATTTAATTTGTTCTAATGATATCTTTGGTAATAAATTAAATTGATTTAAAAAATAAAAGAAACCCGACTGCATATAAAATAAACGAAAATTAGAAGAAAAAAGAATTTACTCCAACGACAATTTTGCGGCTCACAGCCGCCATATTGTTTTTTTTATATTTGATATAGCTCTATGTCACTCGCGTGATTAAGACGAATCTAACGACACCTCTTATGTTGAAATCTGTCAAACGGCTTAGGCTGTAGAGCGAGCGTGCCAAATATTAAGATATACATACATAAATACGAACGAAAAACATAACCCTCCTTCGGCAGTCAGGTTATTTTTATTTTTTTATAATACGTCGTTTGGCAGACAAGCATACGGCCCGCCTGATGTGAAGCGGTTACCGTAACCGTATTAACGCTCGCAACATAATATATCACTTGCGCGCCGCCACCCCCGCTGCCAACGCAGCATCTCCTTCTTTTCTGGTGACCTCACTCAGACGCAGGAACACAACAACCCTCAAGGGAATTGTTATTTGGCTGCGGTATTCTGTGAGGTGGAGGTACATTCCCCAGTCGGGTAGCTTACAATTACGCTCTCTACCTCTCTTTTCGCCAGAGCTTCGTTTGTCAGTCAGCAGGGTGCACCACGAGCAGGTGAAGTTGGCTTCGGTTCAAAGATGTTGATAAACCACATACACCCCAAAAAAGAAAGTTATTGTTGTTGATTTAGAAGCCCGTAAAATTCGTAGCCAATTCGTAGAACCCGCTGCATTACATAACGGCTAACTGTTTTATAAAATGGCCAAGCCATTATTTCAAACCGCCCTTTTATCATTTGATAAAGCGACTTGTCAAAAATTGCATTTTTTTTTTCATTGCATAAATTGCTATAGATTGCCCGTAAAAAACATTTTTATTTTATTGATTGTATAGAATCAAAAAGTAAGAAATTAACTCATTTGTCCAATAATAATATTATTTAATTACTATATAGTAGTATAAGCAGACATGTCTGAAATGACATGTCGCTTTATACGTAGGGACTGTCGATATTAGTGAATTGTCACCAGATATGCGGCCAGCTATCTGATGCCAATTCACTTGGGTATCCACCAAGTTTGTGGAACCTCGAATTTCTACTTAATCAAATTCAAAATTCAAATTCAAAATATCTTTATTCCTTGGACTTTATAAAGCACTTAGAAACGTCATACAAATTAAATATAAGAATATGTATAAATCATCACTACTCTAAATCCGCAGAGCTTAGATTCACTTTCATCAAACTATCTTGAATGTGAAAGTGAATTTAAGTGCCAGTTCCGGCGACGGGGCTTCTTGAGAAGAACTGGCAAGAAACTCAAGGCCGACTCTTTTAATTGCCAATATCGTTACATTAAATACAAATACAATCATTAACATAACATAACAAGAGCAATTCATTTCCAAATACTTTTATCATTTATGTAATCCGAGATACAATAGTAAGCCTTTTGACATAGTCTAGTTTTGATATATTTCTTAAATTTACCCATGGATAATTTAAACGCGTCGTTTGGAAGTTTATTGTAGAAGCGTATACATTGACCTGGGAACGAGTTAGAGATTTTATGGAGCCTAGTAATATGCATAGCGAGTTTGTTTTTATTTCTTAAATTTAATTGATGGAGATCACTGTTTTTCCTAAATTTGGTTTGATTTTTATGAACGTAAATAAGATTTTCATAAATATATTGAGAATGTAATGTCATAATATTTATCTCTTTAAATTTATTTCTCAGTGTCTCCCTGGGACTCATCATATAAATAGCACGGATAGCTCGCTTCTGGAGCACAAAAATTGAGTCTACATCCGCGGCACTACCCCAAAGCAATAAACCATATGACATAATGCTGTGAAAATAGCTAAAATAAACTAAACGCGCAGTGTCAACATCAGTTAGTTGACGTATTTTCCTTACGGCGTAAGCTGCTGAGCTGAGTCTAGCTGATAACGTTTCTATATGTGGGCCCCATTGTAATTTAGAGTCTAATGTTATACCAAGGAAAACAACCTTATTGACCAATTCCAATCTCTCATTGTCCATCACCACACTGGTTTTCACTTGTTTAACATTTTTTGTAAAAAATCTAACATATTTGGTTTTATTACTATTTAAAAGCAGGTTATTAGCACTAAACCAGTTTACTATTTTTGAAAGAGCATTGTTTACATCGTCAATTTCTGATTGTTGTCTATTTACCTTAAAAACTAAAGAAGTGTCATCTGCAAACAATACTATTTCATGATTATTCTTTACAAGATGAGGTAGATCATTAATATACACGAGAAACAGGAAAGGGCCCAAAATAGAGCCTTGTGGCACCCCCATCGCTACAGCTGATCCATGTGATCGTTTTCCATTAACATCTACTTTCTGAACCCTATCACCCAGATAAGAAGTAAGAAGATCAAGAGCGATGCCTCTTATACCATAGTGGGCAATCACAAGACAAACCTAACCAAAAGATTATTTAAATACAATCCGCCTTAAATTAGCCGTTATGTAATGCGGCGGGTTCTATGAATTGGCTGCGACATATACAGCGAAAAGTAACTATTGGAAATGAATAGGCTCCACAACCACTGAACCGATTTTGATGAAACTTGTGACCAATAAAGACCTCGACATGCAAACCTCGACTTCAAGCACATTGAAGTTTGTGTCGAAAAAAATTGAGATCGATCATGTCCATCAATTGAGGAATGAGCATCAAATACATTTTCCATTGAACTCAATGGAAAACATACACTCAGAGAATCTACTCTCTCCGCTCGACCTTGATTTCGGCCCCGTGGGCTAGAATCCGGTCTAGTTTACATTGTATTGCCATTTTAAAAAATCGTCTAACTTCAATATATTCGTATTTTCTCTGCTAACTTAAATACTGGCTCATTAATGTGCATTTTTAGGGTTCCGAACCTCAAAAGGAAAAACGGAACCCTTATAAGATCACTTTGTTGTCCGTCTGGTTGTCCGTCTGTGTGTCTGGTTGTCCGTCTGTGTGTCTGTCTGTCTGTCAAGAATTTCTATGTCGAGAATGCGTGGAGGTATCAAGCTGAAATTTGAACTGTATACTAAGGTCTACGGTCCCATGAAGTTAAAAAAAATCAAACTGCTAAGTTTACGTAGAAAAAAGTTACGGCCGTTTTTTCAGCAAAAAACGCGTATTTCGACATACTCAAGGGAATCAAAACCTATAGGGTACTTCCCGTTGACCTAGAACTATGAAATTTGGCAAGTAACATCGTTATAGACTACAAGTACAGGAATAAATCTCAAAACTATACATTTGTAAATAGATCTTAAAAAATAGGGGGTCTATATTTTTTATAGGGTGTCGAAATTTCAAATTGAAACTACTAGTTCAAATGGGGTATCATATGAAAGGGCTTGATGTACACATTGCAAAATATATTTTATTTATTTTTTTCAACGCATTATTTCTTATTTATAATGAAAAATATCAAATTTAATAATGATACTACGTACCTACGGAACCCTCGGTGGGCGAGTCCGACTCGCACATCCGGTTTTTTTTTTTTGTATTGTTCAACTACATTTTGAAGGTATCTCTTAAATGACGCCAAAATCATTTCTGAGAGGTTGCATTAAAATAAAAAGAACCGGCCAAGTGCGAGTCGGACTCGCGCATTAAGGGTTCCGTACCATTATTTATAGAAACGGCAAAAATATCACGTTTGATGTATTAAATATTTGTTTTATTTTTATTGAATTATTTATTTTTAAAGTGAATATATAACTAAATATTATGTGAGTATTTCAAGCGTGTACCTATTGCCGTTATCAATTGCGAGCAAATACGAGCAAAAAAAATCACGTTTGTTGTATGGGAGCCTCCTTAAATATTTATTTTATTCTGTTTTTTAGTATTTCTTGTTATAGCGGCAACAGAAATACACCATCTGTGCAAATTTCAACTGTCTAACTATCACGGTTCATGAGATATAGCCTGGTGACAGACAGACGGACGGACGGACAGCGGAGCCTTAGTAGTAGGGTTCCTTTTTACTCTATGGGTACGGACCCTAATTACATATATAAGTAAGCATGTACCTACGTAAGTAATGGACATTTTGCGACTTTGACGTCACACTAAATCGGTTAGTCCTTGGAATGTCGGAAACGCACCTATTCAAGCTTGGATGCGATAAGTCATGGCTATTGTTTACTATATGACGATGCGATGATAACATTAGCGAACAACGCGACAACGTTATTTCATGTACTACATGAACGTGTGTTTTCTGAGTGTCAATGTTCGTAATAGGCTATTTGAGCAAAAATTTTTTTCGGTTTGATATGTAGGGATGTCTCAATAATATAAACATAGGTGAAAGAATTACTTCGATAGCACAAAAATCTCTCTAAATATTATTTGAAAATCACAATTTTGGACTTTCCCGAAAATGCTGCGTACAAAAAGCTAAAGTTATGACGTCACAGGTTTGCATTTTGTATGCATCAAATTTGGAAATTTATAGTTATAGTAAAATAAAATAATAAAATAAATATTATCAGACAAATTACACAGCGCCATCTAGCCCCAAAGTAAGCGAAGCTTGTGTTATGGGTACTAGACAACTGATGAACATACGTAAATACATACATATGATACATAGAAAACACCCAGACCAAGACAAACAGACATGTTCATGTACACAAATAATTGTCCTATGTGGGAATCGAACCCACGAGCGTTGGTGTCGAAGCCGCGACATTGACCGCTACGCCACCGAGCTCGTCAAAATAATATTTTGTATTGCTTCCCCAATGGAAATAATTTCATACATTTAAAATGGTCTTTCTCGCCAAATTTTGATCGACCCTAAAATAAGTCGGACGGAAGATATTAGAGAAAGTTTGCAGATCTTTATTGATTTTGTGTATTTTACGATATTGTTAAATAATTTATACAATTTTTTAAATTTGTCAAATAGCCTATTTAAATATTGTCATGAGTTTCAAAGAAGAAGAAAAGAGAATTCAAGTGTGTGCAGAGACTTGGATACTGACGGTCGCGAGCGATGGAGGGGGCTAACACTCGGAGTTTGTCTGAGGGATTGAATCCGGAACGAAGAAATTCGACGGAGAACCAAAGTTGTCGACAAGGGCGGATCCAGGGGGAGGGTCATGGGGGTCATGACCACCCCCTGGGCTGGGTCCACGACCTAGATAACTACTAATTAAAATTCTTAAACCTAGCGTTTTTATATATATTTTTGTCACAATATATTATATTATTAAGTACAGTACCTACATACATTAATAAAATAACTATTTTTTACCTGTATCTATTATTATCAAAATTAAATTATAACTTGAGTGTGACGTGACCACAACTGTGTGACCGTCAAAGCTGGATCCGCCCTTGGTTGTCGACATATGACGAGCTCGATGGCGTAGCGTTCAATGACGCGGCTTCGACACCAACGCTCGTGGGTTCGATTCCCACACAGGACAAACATTTGTGTGCATGAACATGTCTGTTTGTCTTGGTCTGGGTGTTTTCTATGTATCATAAGTATGTATTTACAAAAAAAAAAAATATTTACGTATGTTTATCAGTTGTCTAGTACCCATAACACAAGCTTCGCTTACTTTGGGGCTAGATGGCGCTGTGTAATTTGTATGACAAATATTAAAAAAAAAAAAAAAACATCGCCTTCAAGGTTTGCAAGCTGAATGCGCCGGTCACCGCCGAGTAAGTGATGGCAGATGGGGGAGAAAGGTATTAGAGTGTAGGCCGTGAGTAGGACGACGAAGTGTTGGACCTTCTAGACGCCATCCTCATGGTCCGATGACCTAAGGAAGCGGCTGGATGTCGAAGGTGGAGGATCGTATTTGGTGGAAAGCACTGGCGAAGGTCCACCAGCCGTGGCTAAACACAGGTTAATGATTATGAATATGCACGCATGCCGTTTGGGATTGATGACGCTTTCGCATTTTTAACCGACTCCAAAAAAAGAGGAGGTTCTCAATTCGGCTGTATTTTTTTAAAATGTTTGTTACTTAATTACTCCGTGATTTATAAACCGATTTGAAAAAACTTTTTTTTATTTGAAAGAGTATACTTCCAGATTGGTCCCATATTTTTTTCATCATCATCATCAGCCTGTATCTACCCACTGTTGGGTTTGTTATTTCATTACTCCGTCATTTATAAACCCATTTGAAAAAAAAACTTTTTTTATTTGAAAGAGTATGCTTCCACATTGGTCCCATATTTTTTTTATCATCATCATCGGCCTGTATCTACCCACTGTTAGGTTTGTTATTTCATTACTCCGTCATTTATAAACCGAATTGAAATAAAACTTTTTTTATTTTAAAGAGTATACTTCCAGATTGGTCCCATATTTTTTTCATCATCATCATCATCAGCTTGTATCTACATACATAAATGTAGAGTAATGTGTGGAGTCGGTTTTTTTTTGTTAAAATTCTTTCAATAAAATTGTTTCGCCCGTATGCAACGGTCTAGGTTTGAAGTCATTGTTCTTTCTGCTTCAATGAGTTTGATAATAGAAGTTACGAGTACTATGCACTTCACGGTGGGTTAGCATAGAGGACTTTTATTTTAACAAATAGTTTGACGGCTCTGGAAAGAATGTCCTTTTCAGCCCGTCTTTGTATTATTACTTCGTCTTATTCCCGGCTTCAGGGTCATGCTGAAAAATGTCGTCAGGATTATTCTTGTTCCGCCATTACTTCTAATAACTTTTAATCAAATATTCTACTAATTTTAGGCACTCAAATGTAATCATTTGAGCGCAAGTAATATATATGTATATATAAAAATGAGCATCACGCGTGAACGGCTCGACCGATTTTGATATTTATTTTTATGTTGTATTTGTTATTGTCAGGAGAAGGTTCTTATGAAAGAAAAAAATAAGAAAGTTGCGCGGAAAATTAGAAAATTTAAGAAAACTGCTGAGGACTTATTATTATAGCGTACTATAATAAAATAGCATCACAGTCTAGTAATCTTCTGTATGACAAAAAAACTTTTACAGATGCAGATTAAAACAATCTCGTAACTCACGTTCACGACGCTACGGACTGGCCATAACATAGTTCGAAGATAAAACATTAAAATATTTTCCGAAGTAAATAGAAAAAGAAGAGAGTTTATAAATAGAAAATTAAGAACTCTGAGTGCAAGTTTTTTGGTCACATTCGAATGTATTTTAAGAGAAAACATTTCAGTTTTTTTTTCGACGGATTTTCTTGGGTTTTTTATTAAGTTCATAGCATAAATTATTTAAGTCGAGGGTTTCAAAATTATTTTATGCTCTTTCAACTACGTTTTAACCGTCGTGGGTTTTATCAAAATTTTTAATTTTGTTTTTTTTTTATCTTTTTAGAGAGCAAGCATAGGTATTACAAATTAAAACGGCATACAAATCAGACTAGTAGTTTTGGTTTTGCACAAACAAATGTTTACTGCAGCGCCCTCTGGTGAGTTTAACTGTAACACCTATCTAAGGACATGCTCCAATCAAACCCGAACCAATCACTGAAATCCGCATCAAAATCGGACTAGTAGTTTGGGCGATAAATGACAACATTGGTTGCACAAACAAATGTTTACTGCAACGCCCCCTGGTGAGTTGTCACCGTAACACCTATCTAAGAACATGCACCAATCAAATCTGAACTCATCGCTGAATACCGCAACAAAATCGGAGTCGTACTTTTGGAGATAAGTGGCAACATTGGTTACACAAACAAATGTTTATCGCAGCGCCCCCTGGTGAGTTGTCACCGTAACACCAAACTAAGAACATGCACCAATCAAACCCGAACCCATCACTAAAACCGCATCAAAATCGGACTCGTACTTTTGGAGATAAATGGCAACATTGATTTGCACAAACATCCTAGCACCCCAAACGCATATACCGTCTCCGTTCCGTCGCGGGTAAAAATGTAAAATGTGTAATATATCTCAATTACACAAGATGCTACAATAGGTACGGACTTTGATAATTGCCTCTGGTTGATGCTGAATAAGAGATTATACACAATGAGATGCATTGTTCATGCATTTAATTGATCTTACACCACCGTAGTCACCATTATACTTCAGTGATGATTTAAAAAGTAGGTCAAATTCTTAGACGGCACATAGCACGGAGGACGTATGACCGATGGGGTCGAAAGGTTCTTGAGTGGAGACCACGTACCGGCAAGCGCAGCGTAGGACATCCACCCACAAGGTGGACAGACGACCTCATTAAGACCGTAGGATCGCGCTGGGTTTAAGCCGCTTCCAACCGGTCTTATTGGAGGTCTAGAGCGGAGGCCGATGTCCAGCAGTGGACATTCAATGGCTGAGATGATGATGATGATGATGAATTAACTTTAGACGATTTTTTAAAATGGCCAAGGTATAGACCGGATTCTAGCCCACGGGGCCGAAACGAGCGAGTGCGCGTGTATGTTTTCCATTGACTTCAACGGAAAATGTATTTGATGATCATTCCTCAAGGACATGATCGATCTCAAATTTTTTCCGGCACAAACCTCAAGCACACAAGCATGTCGAGGTCTTAAATTGTGACAAGTTTCATCAAAATCGGTTATGTGGCTTTGGAGCCTATTGATTTCCAAGAGTGACTTCGGCGTATGTAAGCGTTAACTTAGTAATTAACTTAGAAGCAATTTGACCTACTTTTTAACTGACTTCAAAAAAGGAGGAAGTCCTCAATTCGACTGAATATTTTTTTTGTATGTATGTTATTCGATATCTTTGCGAATTGTGAACTGATTTTCATAATTCTTTTTTTATTTGAAAGGGTATGATTGCAAGGTGGTCCCATATTCACCGAGTCAGGATCTGATGATGGGATGCCAGAGAAATCAAGGGAAACCCTTAAATTTTATAAGCACGTATGGTCAAATTCATTTTTTTTTATTTGAAAGGGTAATTGGGAGGTGGTTCCATATTCACCAAGTCAGGGTCTGATGATGGGATCCCAGAAAAATTGAGGGAGACCCTTAAATTTGCCCTGTCGTAGCCAGCAGAATAAAATTGTGCCACTCCATTGCTCTGCGCTGGATGTCGTACAAGGCGACTAAGGAATCCTGTGTCACGAGATAACTTTTCTCCCGGAAGACGGGCAGTAGCGTCTGCCGGGGTATTCCACCAATAAGCTGCGCTCGCCAACTGAAGTCGGTTTCAATTTTTTTTTAAATCAACTTTATTATTCGAACTCAAGCATGTCGAGGTCTTAAATTGTGACAAGTTTCATCAAAATCGGTTATGTGGCTTTGGAGCCTATTCATATCCAAGAATGACTTTTCGGCGTATATTAGTGTTTGCTCCACTCCATAAAGAAATAGTACACTTTAACATTGGTATAATGGGATGATTGTGCTGGACAGAATGATTCACGTTCCCTAGAGATCTTCAACAGATGTCTGCGTACAGTAGCTGAATCATTAATAAGACCAGTTTTCACTGTTTAGTGATGTTCGAGTTTTGAATCGATTCTTTTTACGAATACCAAAATACTCGAATATCGAAACATATGGTAAATAAATAAATATTCCTGGACAAATTACACGCGGCCATCTAGTCCCAAACCATACCCAAACAAAGCAAAGCTTGTATTGTGGGCACTAGATAGCTGATATTATACATAAATATATAATTTTTGCAAATACATAAGTACATATAGGTAATACATAGAAAACACCCAGACCAAGACAAACAGACATTCATTGTTCATGCACACAAATATTTGTCTTGTGCGGGGATCGAACTCGCAACGTTGGAGTCAAAGTGGCCATTGCTAACCATTCAAAGCTTATTTATTTGAGAATTTGTCCTCATATCCTTTGCGTTTCCGTATATGGCTATGTATAATTAGTAGTTACGTATAATTATATGTCTATATATAAATAAATATTTCTAGACAATTTACACAGCGCCATATAGTCCCAAATTAAACTCAAAGCTTGTGTTATGGGTACTAGACAACTGATAAATGTACTTAAATACATTTTTTTTAATACATACTTATAATACATAGAAAACACCCAGATCAAGACAAACAGACATATTCATGCATACAAATGTTTGTTTTGTGCAGGAATCGAACCCGCGAACTAGGAGTCAAAGTGGCCATTGCTAACCATTCGACCACCGAGCTCGTCAATATATCTTCCATAATTTTCATAGGTATTTATTGTGTGTATGTTCATTACTGTTATTTTGTGAACCGATTCGAATTTTATTTGCTTTTCTCAAAGGTTGCCTGGTGGAGAATGCTCTAAGCTTTAAATCCGTCTTTTGTACCCTTATTCAGTGGTCAATAAAGTTTAATTAAATAAATAAATGAGCTACAATACAATACAATATTCTTTATTGCACCAAAACGAAAGAAAAAATATATAGTGAAAAACATTAAGTACTAGTACAAAGGCGGTCTTATCGTCGAGCGATCTCTTCCAGACAACCTTAGGGTAGAGGACAAATAATATGAAATAATGGTAGGTGGTAGCTATTATATTTTCTTCATACAAAACACTGAATAATTCTGCTACTCGACTAGACTATCGAGTAGTACTCGAGTCAGCCCGACTCGGCACATCCCTAGTGCCGTGACAAATACACTACCGAAATATACCGGTGAGTGGTGACCTTGCTCGGGACATTCTGTTCAGTATGCTATACAATTTATATACAAACAATAGAATACGGTAGTAGACATTTAGTCAAATATGAATTCTGGGCTAAATGCGAGTTTTATAAATATTCCTGGACATTTACACACCGCCTAAAGGCCTCTGACTTGGCTTAACAACTGTCATCGAATGACAACAGCCGGGACCGACGCGACGGCTTAACGGTGAAGAAAATGAAATGAAATGAAAATTTATTATATCTCTTAATCACTATATTACAAATGGCCGGAGACTCCTTTTAAGCTAACAATTGCTTGTGTTAGGAGTCTCAACTCTCCCGAGGTTCTCTTTCATGGAAAGTGATTAATTTACTATTAAATAATTTGAAAAATAAAAGAGAAAACAAAAAACAAAATCAATAAATAATTTAAAAATAAAATCAAAATTAAAATTAATACAAGAAAATAAATAAACCCATCCATGGACAGGCTACGGTCAACGTTGCTTTACTTGCGTGTTCGATGAGACTCCTCGTACTGAGGTAAAATTATCAAAAACCTTGTACATGTACTAGGGTTGGCAGATGGCCGGGAAACGTCTGTATTCTCCTGACATTTCATGTGATGTTCAGAATCCCGACAAATAACAAAATTTCCCGACAAACAGGGTTTAGTCTGCTAAATCTGAATCTGAATAAGATCTGCGGATTTAGAGTAGTAAATGATTTAGATACATGTTCTTATATTTAATTTGTATGACGTTTCTAACTGCTTTATAAAGTCCAAAGAATAAAGATATTTTGATTTGATTTGATTAAATAGGTAATTTATATTCTAAAGAAAGGAATCGTATGGGCTTTGGTTTGATAAAAGCTGAGATTCTGACACGACTGAATTTTGATGAAAATTGCTCAAGTTTTCGATCTTTCCTCGATACTCCGAAGGGTTCCAAATTGGTGGACTCGGTAAAAAGCAATGCCAAATACTTGTGGCAAACAAATCGTAAGAAAATAATGTAAAATTTATTATAATCCTTTTTTAAAGTGCTGTTTAAAAATATTGACTAATATATTTTCATTTCTCCATACATCATCATCATCAGGTCATTTTAGTCTCCACTACAGGAGCAACCTCTCTCGTCTGTCCCAGACAGAAGGAGGATTTAGTCTACACTCCCCACGCTGGTCAGACGGCTTGGGGAGACCTGATCGATGTTTTATAATGTATTTCCCATAGTCGCCTTGCACGACATCCACGGGAAGAGACGGAGTGATTCTATTCTAGTCTGCCGGAAACCACAAGCCAAACTTCTCTCTTTTAAAGTTTTTCTCCATACAACAACCCTAAAATTCCGACATTTTAAAATGCTATCCAGGTATTTAGATTTTTCTATCTGGCAACCCTAACTAGTACCTAGGTACTTGTACTTACGCAAAATTATCAAAACCCTTTAGATTATTATCAAGTATTTAGGCAAATATGGCTGAATTGACTAACAAAATACTAACATGGTGTTATTACGTGTACTGCGCGTACCTAATCTAAAATAAATATATGTAAAAAACACCATCCTATTTCCCGTGATAACACGAAATTCAGACCTAACCACATTGAGATATAAGTAACCACGTACTATATCTCAATTCCTAACCATAGATGATTGACGCAATCACGTACATACTGTGTGACATGTCCCTATATGGGGGCCCACCAAGGGTTGTCAACTTTTCTTTGACAAAAAAACGTATATTATATTTTGGTTTGGAAAAAAATAAAGAATTTAGAAGAAAAAAAACTATTTTTAAAATATAATGTTTTTATTGCCTTAAAAATGTATTTTGATGTGCTTTTAGTACATGCTATATATTTTTTTACTATATTTTTTCATTAAACACAAATGAAATGTTTCAAAGCTTGTATCAAACAAAATTCAAAATTTTAATTCGTTTTTAATTAAATTTATTAACGCTCTATTTCTCTCTTCTCGCCACTTTAGATCACAGTAAAGGTTGGAAATAAAGTATTTTCACACACTTTATTTTTATGCAAAAGTATAAAGTATTTTTACCAAAAATAAAGTAGGATACGCTATTATAAAGTATGGTTGGCAACCCTAGGCCCACCACACATTCCCACCGCTGTGTCTCTTGTGTAACCAGGATTAACAGCGGCGACCGCCAAAAGCTTGGGGTGTAAGTAGTTCATCAACATCTTTGAACCAAAACCAACTTCTACCAACTACTACTACTAAAGAAGGCGATGTTGCGTTGGCAGCGGGGGTGGCGGCGCGCAAGTGATATATTATGTTGCGAGTGTTAATACGGTTACGGTAACCGCTTCACATCAGGCGGGCCGTATGCTTCTCTGCCTCCCGACGTAGTATAAAAAAAAAACTTCACCTGTACACGGTGGGGTGCACCGTGTGCAGGTGAAGTTTTTTTGAATGAAATGGAGTGTAAGTGGTTTATCAACATCTTTGAACCAAAGCCAACCTGCACGTGGTGCATCCTGCTGACTGACAAACAAAGCTCTGGCGAAAAGGTAGGAAGCGTAATTGTAAGCTACCCGACCCACAGAATACCGCAGCCAAATAACAATTCCATTGAGGGTTGGTTTTGTTCCAGCGAGTGAGTGAGGTCACCTGAAAAGTGGGGGTGGCAGAGCGCGAACGATACTTTATGTTGCGAGCGTTAATATGGCTACGGCAACCGCTTCACATCAGGCGGGCCGTATGCTTGACTGTCACCCGACGTAGTATAAAAAAATATAAACGCGGGCGAAACCGCTGGTGGACGCTAATAATAGCATATAACATCGTTGGTTGTAATAATACTTTGACATAAGATATAACCATACATACATCAAGGTCCTGGAACTATAACAAATAACCCCCGTTTTCGCGGCAATCGGGTAAAAATCAGCGAAATGTTATCATAAAGTCAAGATAAAATCTATTATTTATTATCAAACAAACCATTAAACAATAATAAAATAGTTAACTTTCCCACAAATTAAAATAATATATTTACTTAATTCAAATTCTTTATTTGCGTAAGTCATTTATAGATCACCTAGTGAGTGTATTTAACCTGCTTTATATGGAGGCATGCAAATATGAATAAAAATACTCTAATAAAAATATGTAAAACCAAAGAGTATAAATTATTTATAAAATAATTAGAATTATGTATTTATTTTTAAATATTATGCAGCAAAAAAGAAAAATACTACTAACGTCAGAAAAAAAAACTTAAATATAAAATTATAATAGCTTGTGCTAACACGAAGCACAGATTAAAAAGATTTTACCGGCAAAACAACATCTCAACAGAATAATTAATCGCAAAATTGTTACTTACATAATTGTATCTTTTACTCCTTAAAATATATTTAAAATACACTAAAACTGTTTATAGAAAATTATTTATACAATATCGATTAATAATGTATATTTTTTTATAAAATATGGATGGCCACTCGCGATTTTTGGCGGTAAAAATGGCGCACGACTTTCCACCGACAGCAGTTGGCGCGTACTAAATATTTGTTTTGTAACGTTGCTTGCTTGCAAGCCTAAAACTAGGAAAATATACTATGGATTGATTAGTTACTATTTAAATAAGTTAGGGAAAGCACTTAACTATTTTGTAGACACTGAAATTGAGCTCTCAGCCAACTCGCAGTGAGGCACCGTCTATCTATATGTCAAAATAGTATCTGTTTGCAGGAATAGTATTTTGATATTTATTCTAGGTACCTAAATTATGTTGACTAATATAATTTTCTGTCTAAGCCACAAAGAAGGATATATAGAATAGGTATGCTATATTCGCATAATACTAATTTAAAGTACAGTGAACCAGTAAATTATTACAGACTTGTAGGTACATATATATACAACAAGGCGGCCTTATATTGTTGAGAGCAATCTTTTCAAGGCTACCGTAGGTTAACGAATTTGTGCATGAAGTTAAGTGATTGACCTGAAATGAAATGAAACGAAATGAGATGAAGTTATTCTTATGTATTTCACATTTATTAAATAATATTTTTATTTTATGTTTTTTTTATCAAAATAGCATTTCGGCATTGACCATTGGCGAAGAAAATATGCTTAAAGAAACTTGCTATTGGCAAGTTTCTTTGGGCCTTGTTAAGGCTCTATCCTGGGTTAATGAATGAGACGAGTGGACTGTATTTATAGCCAGGGTGTCCACATTCTGGAAAGTCAGGGAAAATCAGGGAAGCTCAAAGCAGTCAGGGAAAGTCAGTGAAATAGAGGGGTCACCTGGAAAGTCAGGGAGAAATTGAGATTTTGTCTCCCAAAAGTTCCCAGTGATTGTAAAACGAGGGATATAATTAATTTATGCTCCAGAAAGACCCTTAATCTTGACTATTCGAAGCATTTTTTTTTCTGGTTTGGAGTGATCTACATTATGACTTGACATTGATGACGTTTTTAGTCATAATTAAATTACTCCTTTTTAGTTTTCTATGTAATGGAGTGGAATGATCTACATTATGACATAATTTTGTTCTTAACAGCTATTAGCAGTTTTATTTGAATAAAAATATCAAGCTAACGTTTGGTTAGATCGACGCCAAAACAATCTTTAGTTCTTTACAAGTCGCCCGCCGTCGCTAGTGATGTCCCGAACAGCCCCCTTACCACCATCTCTTATTGCGATTCAATAATTGAGTAGATTGCTTATTCATACCAATGAATAAGCGACTCTATTCCATTTGAAATAGAGTCGCTTATTCATTGGTATGAATAAGCAATCTATTCAGTTATTGAGTCGCAATAAGAGATGGTGGTTAGGGGGCAGTTCTTTTTTTTATAATCAGATATAAAAAAAACACAGGACACCACGGACTCTCCTGCCAGCTAAGCGCAGGACGCTTTTCGAGGCACGCCGCCGTCAATGACATAATCCGCCGCTCTCTTGCCACCGTCAATGTACCTGCATTACTTGAACCAAACGATATTTCGAGAGACGATGGTAAGAGACCGGACGGCATGACCCTGATTCCGTGGAGCATGGGACGGGCGTTGGTTTGGGACGCTACTTGCGCCGATACCCTGGCCCCGTCTCATCTCCAGGGAACTACACACAAGGCAGGCGCTGCGGCGGAGGCGGCCGAGAAAAGAAAAATTACGAAATATCGCGGTCTCGGCTCGGAATACACTTTTGTGCCTTTCGGAGTCGAGACCCTGGGTTCGTGGGGTCCTAATGCGCTTAAATTCATGAATGAGCTCTCCAAGCGCCTGGTCGAAGCCACTGGTGACCGAAGAGCTGGCGGCTTTCTCGCACAACGGATTAGTATTGCTATACAACGAGGAAACGCTGCCAGCATCTTCGGTACAATGCCACGGGGGCCTTTTTTAGATAATATGTAGTTTTATTTTTATTTTTAATTTAGTTTCTTAGAAATAATTGTATGAGTTTTTAGATTAGTATTCAATAACATATTATGTTTAATTTATGTCTAGTATGAGATTAGATAAAATGTGTACAGCAAATATTAATGTAAATATTTAATTGTTGTGGTCATCGGAAGAGGGAATTTATTTGTAGGTACATTGTACATCGTGTGGATAGTTCCAAAGAAATGTTATATTACTCATATTGTACGAAACTTAGTGGTTGAGAGTAATTAAATTATTTTAGGGTCCGTTCAAAGTGTCAAAACTTAGGCTCAGAGAAAAGAACAGATTTTGGTCTAGTTTAAAATATTATGTGAGCACTTGTATCATCCATAAGTAATCTTTGAAAGACTAAGTTATTAATGATTTTTTTAGCGCAACATACGGAACCCTGTTGATTATAAATATGTCAGCTGGGGGAAAAACATATGTAAATAAATACTGCAGTATTTTAATAAATATTTATGTATGTATACGTATGTTTAGATGTGCCACATTGTAAATGATTCGATGTCGACGATGAGTGAACAACATTTATATACAAACATTTATATACTATATATTTTTTAATTATCAGTAGTAGATATAAAATATATTATATATATTCATACACATATTCACATATTCGTCTATATGTTAACTCGTATATCAATTGTAATGAATGATATGCTTTGACCAATGAATTTATATTTGTATAGATACCCAACTAAGTGTCAAAAGCGAACGAAGCCAGTTCTTCTCAAGAAGCCCTGTCGCCAGAACTGGCACTTAAATTCACTTTCACATTCAAGATAGTGTGATAAAAGTGAATCTAAGCTCTGCGGATTTAGAGTAGTAATGATTTAGATACATGTTCTTATATTTAATTTGTAAGACGTTTCTAAGTGTTTTATAAAGTCCAAGGAATAATAAACATATTTTGATTTGATTTGATTTGAACACCTGAAAGGTAAGCCAAATTATATTACCACACAATTGATTGAAATAGATTAACATACCATCTTCTGTATTTCGAAAATGCAAAATTTATATTAATAAAATAATTAAAGCCCCAGAGATTACATATCACATTCAAGTACACAGTACTAATTGATTATAACAGAAGCTTTAGTTGACGAGCCCGGTGGTCGAATGGTTAGCAATGGCCACTTTGACTCCGAGGTTGCGGGTTCGATTCCCGGACAAGACAAATATTTGAGTGCATGAACATGTCTGTTTGTCTTGGTCTGGGTATTTTCTATGTATTATATGTATGTACATATTTAAAAAACAAAATGTATCTGACTAGACTGTAAAGATACTGTGAAATTGTTTAGTAGAAATACAAATTTGATA
Source organism: Hypsopygia costalis (assembly GCA_937001555.2). Classification (NCBI taxonomy): domain Eukaryota; kingdom Metazoa; phylum Arthropoda; class Insecta; order Lepidoptera; family Pyralidae; genus Hypsopygia; species Hypsopygia costalis. Next base: position 8,843,695 of record OW443355.2, read on the forward strand.
CAAACTGCAAGAACCAATAAATAATATGTTTTCAAACATATTAATAAAGAAATTAAATTGTACTTTATTTTGATACTATGTACTGTTATTTATCTTACCTATAATAACCAATGTACAAAGAGAAAAGGTGGCAACCCTATCTAATACCCATAGCACAAGCTTTGCTTAGTTTGGGACTAGATATCCGTGTGTAATTTGTCCAGGTTGTCCAGGTATAAAAAAAATACATTATAAATGTAATGTATTTTTTTTATATCTGGACATAAAGTTGTACGCCCAGTTCTCAACATGTCTTTTGCTTGCCCTCGGCAAATGGCGACGTGCGAAACTAAAATAGTTTTATAACTTAATAAAATCTAAATATATCCATTATGCATTACGAACAAACGGACATACTAAGATATTTTATCTGTAGATGCGTTCTAACTACCTCCATTCTGGCAAGAAGAAAGCAAGGTAATTGTCCGGTATACACTCAGTCCGATGCCATTGATCATTGCGTGAAGACGTTAGTGCTTATTAAAAAGAATTATTGATAAATGTTAGGGTTCGTAATTTTAGGTAATATTTTCTAATGTTTAATTTATATTATTTGCACTGGCAACTCATTTTAAGCTTTTGACTGCATTGGTTTACGATTGGCTAACCAATCACAGGCATTCACTCGTTTGTGATTGGTAAACAACTGCTGCAACTGTGGAGGTTGTTAACAGAAATTAAAAGTGATACCTACATCATACTTCATTCTTTTCTTTACAGCTAATACTAGTCTGCACCTATTTTAAAGTATAGTAATTATATTACTGTACTTGTAGACACCTTAAATTATCGACTTACGAAATTGCAATATATAATATTGTTATATTTTATTGATTAGTTTGGACTTTATTTTATCATTTTATATGTATGTATATTTGATATTTATCCTTCGGGAATTGTTGTTCATTTTATTATTTTTAAATTTATTTTTATTAATTTTTGTTTTCTCTCTCTTGTTCATTGTATTTATTTAATATAATCAAATCATAAATATATGTTTCTTCTTTACATTATTAGTCTAGTTGTAAATCAACAGATTAATAATACTCGGTTACGAGCAAATGTTCGTTTGCGGGGGCAAACGAACATGTGGTCATCTCATATCAAAAAAATGGGGCGTGGCTGCGTCATGAACATGGACACGGCTGTGTATTGTACGTGAATACGTTATATGCATTAAAATTATTTTAAAATGGCAGCACTCCCCGCACGCTATGTTCCATAGTCCTTACTTAGCGTAATAAATTCTTTGATCCTTCATCTATCCAGTGGTGTGATCGAATTTTGGATAGAGATGATTAGCTACAACACCAAACTGTATCCCCCGAATTTGTTATCATTCGTTTTTTTTTAATTGCCTCCCTATGGAAGCAATTTTAATGACGTAGTCACATCAAAAAAATGTATAAATGCACAGGTTCTGAGTAAGCGTTTTCTAGCCAATTTTTCCTGCCGTGAAGTGATAAAGATAAAAGATGCATTTATTTGCTCAGAACATGTGTAAATACATCATACAAGCACTTACATAAATTGCAAGTTTGTATGTTTGGTGGAATACATTTATTAATGGTCTACATTTTTTGCTGTATCGTAGAACAGCATGTAAATATCGTAGAACAGCATGTAAATATTATGATTTATTACATGTCATAAGTTTTAACTTAATAATATAATGTCAGAAGTTTTAATTAGTTCGCCTACGACCCGTCTATACATAAAATATCATAGCGGACATATGGTTCACTTTACTGCAAGTGGTCATTACATGTTACTAAGCAAACTCGATGACTACGTCTGCCAACAGTCGCTCACAGGGAATTCATCATCATCATCATGCCGTAGTTACGCTAGACCAGTGGCGGACCAAGGATAAAGCGGACCCTAGGCAATATTGTGTTTCTGGGCCGACTAATGAAGTTTCCACTTCAAAAATAAAAACCGGCCAAGTGCGAGTCGGACTCGCGCACGAAGGGTTCCGTACCATTAGCTATAAAAACGGCAAACAAAAAAAAAACACGTTTGTTATATGGGAGACCCTCTTAAATATTTGTTTTATTTTTATATAATTATTTATTTATAAAGTGAATATATAACTAAATATTATGTGAGTATTTCAAGCGTCTACCTATTGCCGTTATCAATTTCGAGCAAGAAAATCACGTTTGTTGTATGGGAGCCCCATTAAATATTTATTTTATTCTGTTTTTTAGTATTTGCTGATAAAGCGGTAACAGAAATACATCATCTGTGAAAATTTCAACTTTCTAACTATCACGGGTCATGAGGTACAGCCTGGCGACAGACGGACTGACGGACGGACGGACAGCGGAGCCTTAGTAATAGGGTTCCTTTTTACCCTTTGGGTACGGAACCCTAAAAATTATAAACCTAATTTTCGGGCCCCAAAAATGACGGGCCCTAGGCACATGCCTAGGTCGCCTAGGCCTTAGTAGCGGTACCCTGTATCAAAATTTGGTGGTGGGCCCATCTACTCAAACACTTTTGGGGTGTAAGTGGTTCAACAACATCTTTGAACCAAAGCTAACTTCACCTGCACGCTGTGCACCCTGCTGACTGACAAACCAAGCTCTGGCGAAAAGAGAGGTAGGGAGCGTAATTGTAAGCTACCCGACTGGGGAATGTACCTCCACCTCCCAAAATACCGCAGCCAAGTACGCCCCGGGCTACAAAGGCCCCAAGTGTGTTTTTTTTATACTTCGTCGGGTGGCAAACAAGCATACGGCCCGCCTGATGTAAAGCGGTTACCATAGCCATATTAACGCTCGCAACATAAAATATCGCTCGCATGCTGCCACCCCCACTGCCATCGCAGCATCTTCTTCTTTTCTGGTGACCTCACTCACTCGCAGGAACACAACAGCCCTGAAGTGAACCGTTATTTGGCTGCGGTATTCTGTGAGGTGGAGGTACATTCCCCAGTCGGGTAGCTTACAATTACGCTCTCTACCTCTCTTTTCGCCAGAACTTCGTTTGTCAGTCTGCAGGGTGCACCGCGTGCAGGTGAAGTTGTCTTTGGCTAAAAGATGTTGCTGAATCACTTACACCCCAAATACAAAGATGGGCTCAGAAGGACATTCACGAGCAGGAAAGCTATTCGTTAAAAAAATGTTTATAAAATATTAATTTACAGTAAGAACTAAGTACGCTTCATACGTCAAAGGAAACCGCATCTGGAAAACGCATCCGTTTTGGTGAACCGCATCGTATTAAAAGGGTAGTTAGCCAAATGTTTATACGTTTCACATTAGCATTTTAAGAATCTGAGAAAAGTTATTTAAAATTTATTCGTAATCGATTTTATGGTGCGTTTACACGCTAGCATTCAACGGGCACAACCACGGGCATGAGTATAAACAAGCAGCTCGCGCGCACCCCCGTGCCTGTGATCTTGAATGCCGTACGTGTGATTTGCTGGTGTAAGCTGAGGTTACACAGTGCAAGCTGCTGACGTGACAGAGAGACAGTCAGACAGGCTCGACTCGCCTCGCCCGGTAAAACAAATGCGAGTTGCAGTCGTGAAAGTAGACAGCTCCAGCTAAGTTTGCTGCTTGTGGTCGTGGCGTAATGTAAGGCGAGTGGCACTAAAATAAATAAGGCCAAGTGCGAGTCGGACTCGCGCACGTAGGGTTCCGTACCATTTATCTATAAAAACGGCAAAAAAATCACGTTTGTTGTATGGGAGCCCCCCCTTAAATATTTGTTTTATTTTAATTTAAATATTTATTTTTAAAGTGAATATATAACTAAATATTACGTGAGTATTTCAAGAGTCTACCTATTACAGTTATGAATTGCGAGCAAAAACGAGCAAATAAATCACGTTTGTTGTATGGGAGCCCCCTTAAATATTTATTTTATTCCGGTTTTTAGTATTTGTTGTTATAGCGGCAATAGAAATACATCATCTGTGAAAAGTTCAACTGTCTAACTATCACGGTTCATGAGATACGGACGGACGGACAGCGGAGCCTTAGTAATAGGGTTCCTTTTTACCCTTCGGGTACGGAACCCTAAAAATGAGTGTGCTTTAGATCGAAAGAGGAGCTCGATGGCGTCGTTACGCGTGTCACGTCTAATCGAACACGCAAGTTAAGCAACGTCGGCCGTAGCCTATCTATGGATGGTTTATTTATCTCGAGCTCCTCCGTGCTTCGGAGGGCACGTTAAGCCGTCGGTCCCGGCTGTTGTCATTAGATGGCAGTCGTTAAGCCAAGTCAGTGGCATTTAGGCTTCTTGAAAATACTGGCCTCCGCCAACCCGCAGTTGAGCAGCGTGGTGGAGTACGCTCTAAAGCCCTTCGATTGAGGGGAGACCCGTATCCCAACAGTGGGATGATTATGGGTTGATGCCGTGCTTTAGATCAGTGTTTCGCAAAGTGTGTGCCGCTACACACTAGTGTACTGTGATCATTAGTTGATATCATCATCATCAGGTCCATTTTAGTCTCCACTACAGGAGCACGACCCTCTCTCGTCCGTCCTAGACGGAAGGAGGATTTGGCCTACACTCCCCACGCTGGCCAGACGGGTTGGGGAGACCTGATCGATGTTTTATAATGTATTTCCCTTAGTCGCCTTGTACGACATCCACGGGAAGAAATTAGTTGATGTACCTCGGAAGAACAAGGTTATCTCATAAACCTAAATATGTAGACGGACGGAAGAAAAATACCTACTTACACAAATAAAAACAGATTGTAGTGTACCTCCATAGATTTTCATTTTCATAGTGATGTACTTTGGACACAGAAAGCTTGTGGAACACTGCTTTAGACCACACGACTGAAGTAAAACTTCTTTAGCTCTACTAATTTTGGGATGTAAGTGGTTCATCAACATCTTTGAACCAAAGCCAACTTCACCTGCACGCGGTGTACCCTGCTGACTGGCAAACGAAGCTCTGGCGAAAAGAGAGGTAGGGAGCGTAATTGTAAGCTTCCCGACTGGGGAATGTACCTCCACCTCACAGAATACCGCAGCAAAATAACAATTCCCTTGAGGGTTGTTGTGTTCCTGCGCGTGAGTGAGGCCACCAGAAAGGAAAGAGATGCTGCGTGGGCAGCGGAGGTGGCGGCGCGCGAGCGATATTTTATGTTGCGAGCGTTTATATGGCTACGGCAACCGCTTCACATCAGGCGGGCCGTATGCTTGTCTGCCACCCGACGTAGTATAAAAAAAAAAAAAAACTAACTTAAATCTCCCTCTCAACTTCCGTTCGCCGTTTCCGTAACGCTCTCGTCACGGATTCACCAGCTTACTCCTCAAGTTAAGCGTGCGTAAAGAAGTTTTACTAATGTTGTAGTAACTCGGAAACCTGAAGGCCAATTCTCTTAATCATTTTACAATCTCAGAGTGAAAGTTGATCGAATGGAGATTGAATAGGCTATTTGACCAACATATTTTTCGGTTTGATACGAGTATGTAGGGACGTCTTAATAATATAACCATAGGTGAAAGAATTACTTCGATATCACAAAAATCTCTCGAGAAATGTTAATTTGAAAATCACAATTTTGGAGTTTTCCGAAAACAAAAGGCTACTGAGTTATGACGTCACAGGTTTGTATTTTGTATGCATCAAATCAGAAATTTGTACGACAGCTATGTTAAATTTTACGTTTATGTAATTAGTATCATAATAAAAGTTATAGTATTTTTTATTGCTTCTCCAATGGACGTATTATTTTTTAATAATTTCATACTTTTAAAATGGACTTTCACACCAAACTTTGATCGACCTTAAAATAACTCGGGTCGGAAGATATTAGAATGAAAGTTTGCAGATCTTTATAGTTTTGTGTATTTTACGATATTGTTATAATTTATACATTTTTTTAATATTGTCAAATAGCCTATTGTGAATTGGCTAAAAGTTATATACTAGGTGCTTATTCCTTGGCATGAGTAAGCAATCTATTCAATTATTGAATCGCAATAAGAGATGGTGGTCAGGGGGCAGCAGTAACTGACTAGGCCCACTGGCACGCTAAATCGCACTGAGGTGCATGCTTGCTTGTCAGGCTGCGTGGCACGGGCAGTACGGGCACGAGTCTAAACGTAACGTACCATTACCTTTGTTTCTACCCGACTGCGACAGAAGGAGGGTTATGTTTTTCGAGTGTATGTATGTATGTATAATTGTTTGGCACGCTCTGCAGCCCGAACGGCTGGTTGGATTTTAGCTTGAGAGGTGTTGTTAGATTCGTATTTGCTGTGAGAGCCACACTGGGTACATCAAAATAAAAAAAATCTAAATGGCGGATTTTTGGCGCCAAGTTCAAATGCAAATGCGCGCCGCAGTCTGGACGGCCCGATGGAGTTTAGCTTGAGGGGTGTCATTAGATATGTATTATATTTACTGTGAGAGCGACATTGCATAATTATATCAAAATAAATAAAACTAAAAAACGTTAAATAAAAACGGTAATTTAAAATACTAAAAAACCCTTTTCTGCTGCTTTTCTGTGTAATTTGAAAATGAAAAACCCCTAAAACAAGAAAACTTGTAGCAGTCGGGACCCTACATGTGCTCTAAATTCACTAAGCCTCCATTTCTAGAATGGGTCCCGACTGCTACATGTTTTCTTGTTTTAGGGGTTTTTCATTTCCAAATTACACAGAAAAGCAATCAGGTTTTTTATTTTTTAAACGGTTTTATTTAGCTTGACCTGTTTGTTTGTTTGTTTGTTTATTTGTTTATTTATATTACCGTTTTTATTTCTAAGTATCTTATAATATTCTTTTTACTTTTTGGCGTGATGACGTCTTATAAATCTATGAACGTCGTCTGCACAAAAAAGCATGACTCCTTGTCACGTTCCGCCTGAGCCGAGCGTGCAAGCGAGAACGCGGATTATCGGCCTAAGCGTTCGACTTGTCTATCTCTCTTCTACTCCATCGGCCGATGTTTTCTTATGACATTATCACGTAAAATTATTGTCCTTACCGACTTTACAGGCAACCATTTTATTTTATTTTTATTTTGGGGTGTAAGTGGTTCAACAACATCTTTGAACCAAAGCCAACTTCACCTGCACGCGGTACACCCTGCTGACTGATAAACGAAGCTCTGGCGAAAAGAGAGGTAGGGAGCGTAATTGTAAGCTACCCGACTGGGGAATATACCTCCACCTCACAGAATACCGCAGCCAAATAACGGTTCCCTTGAGGGCTGTTGTGTTCCTGCGAGTGAGTGAGGTCACCAGAAAGGAAGGAAGGAGATGCTGCGATGGCAGCGGGGGTGGCGGCGCGCGAGCGATATTTTATATTGCGAACGTTGATATGGTTACGGTAACCGCTTCACATCAGGCGGACCGTATGCTTGTCTGCCACCCGAAATAGTATAAAAAAAAAATTGTTCATGCAAAAAATCACTCATTCATGTATTCAAAAATACTGTAGACAAATAGGTACATTTACAAACTCTTGGTTTAACACTTGAAACGCCAACACCCGATACCGTGTTTTAGTTTTTAACTTATTTTAAAGTGAATCGTCTTTACAATTGCTTTCATAGCGAGGCAATTAAAAAAAAACGAATGATAACAAAATCGGGGGATACAGTTTAGTGTTACAGCTACATATCTATCATCTCCATCCAAAATTCAATTACACCACACTGGATAGATGAAGGATCAAAGAATTAATTGCGCTAAGTAAGGACTATGGAACATCGCGTGTGGGGGAGGGGGAAGCGTTGCCATTTTGAGATAATTTTAGTGCATATAACGTATTCACGCATAACACACGGCTGTATCCACGACACAGCCACGGCCCATTTTTGGGGTGTGGGCTATTACAGAAGAGGGACGGACGCCTGCCATAACTGCTTTTATTGCTAGTTATTTGCGGCAGGCGGTGGCTTGCCACTCACTAGATGGGCCCCCGAAATGCCAGGAAATCGCCCGGGCGCAACACCGGTGTGAGTGACTCAGGGATGTCGAGAGGTGTGCTGCGCTTTCTCCGAAGTTACTCGCGGCGTGATGCCCTTTAACACTTCCACCCCTGGAGCATATAGCTCTAGCGGCTCCTCTCTGGACGGCCAATGAAGGCAAGCCAGAGCTGAGAGTCGTGTGGGCCTTCTTGTGTTTACACTCCGACCGATGAAGACACGTCGGAGACGAAGGCCCTGACCGACTCTCTGGAGACTCGGGTCCGTGGTGTCGCTACTCACACAACAGCTCGCCACAAGCTGCCCTGCGGACATATTGTTATTATTATTATTTTAATAAAAAAACATTTGTCGGTTCCGAGCGGTCGGGACACAGCAGAGCAGGCCAGGTGCCCACCACTCGGATTCGAGTTGGCCGGGGCCATAGTAGCGGTGCCTGTCACTCGGATCCGAGCGAGCGGCCTGTTCATTTTGTATTTTATCCTATGGCATTATATTTTGTGGAAATTTAGTTAATGTTTAGACCACATTTATACTCCAAAAAAGTGTTTAAGAATAATGTAATAAAGTTGACGAACGTGCCTCCCTAAGAACTGTATTCAAGGAATGTAAATACTTAACTCTGACGATATATACTAAAATTGTGTTAATTTGTAAAAGAACACTGTGAATATTTTTGTAAAAAAAGTAAATCTAAGACAAATATACGATCACAATATAAATATGACATTCACAATGATACATGCTCTGGTTATATATATGGGAAAAGCACTTACATATCAGGAATCAAAATATTTAACAATTTGCCAGAATATAACAAAATGTTAGAAGGTCCTTTGTTTAAAAGAAGACTGAAGGATTGGTTGATATGTAGGTGTTTCTATAATTTGGATGAATATTTTAATAGAAATGTATAAATAGCTCAAACTGTAATTAAAATATGTATAAATAATTTTTGACGAATTATGATGATATTGTACGTCCGAAGTGGGCAAACTGTTGTGTCTAAAAACCTGATTGTTACAACCATTGTACACAGTTAACACTAAAGTATTATCTTATCTTATCTTGTAGTAGTCAGAAAGCCTGCATTTAAGGCGAGTGACCGTTGTTTTGTGTGGCCACTCTGGCATTATAGTCAACTAGCTTTCGCTCGCGGCTTCGCTCGCGTGAAATTCGGGACAAACACGTGTTTACTCATTTATATAGAAGTAGTCGTGTAAAGTTTAATATAAAATAGTCAACCAGTCTCGTTTCCCCATAAAATTTTTAGACCTCCGTTTCACCCTCTTAGGGGTAAAATTTGAAAAGTCCTTTTAACTAATTTTATGTCCACTATGTTATATTTACAAATCGATGCCATTTTCGTAGTTAACATTCCAGAAAACCATAGAATCCATATTGTTATTATGGCATTTCAATCCGATCGCACTCCCACATGGGGTGATTTTATGTAATGTCGGCTATGTTGAATTATAAAATAGTTGTTTTTTCCGTAATCAGCGACCCGATAAACTATAAAACAATACCCATGACGATTTTCAGAATTTTTGACCGCATTTTAAACATTTCAACCCCATCGCTCCCCAATAGGGGCCGTCCATTAATCACGTGAGGCTCAAAAGGGGGGGCCATGAAGCCATTGTCATTATATTATAATCAGGGACGAGAGATAAAGGACGAACAATGTTCATAGTAAATTGCGTACACCGGAATTTAGTTACTCTAAAGAGCAACAGAGGTCGCTAAGAGTATCAAATTAGATATAGGTAATTTGATTAGTAACTAAATCAGTACACGAAGGTTCAATTTGTTTAATTATGCTTTTCTGTTTTAATCAAAAATGGCTAGATGGCGCGCAAACTACTAGCACTCTATCAATGCTTAAGTACGTACGTAGGTACCTAACTACCATAGCACCTACGTACCGTTGTATCAAAAATGGGATGGCCGCGCGCCGATAACCGAGAGTTTTTAAAACCGTTCCGTTTTACGTACCAATCGCTTGACACAAGAAGTCATGTGCTGTAAATAGAATGATTTATTAAAATGAAAAAAGTTTCATACGACAATTATTGTTTTCAACATAGGCATAAAATTTTAATATGCATTATCAATTAAAATCGTAGTATGCTAATAGTTATATTATTAATAACAACGATATTTTATCGAAAGTTCTGTGGCGTAAATTGGACTTTATTGACACGGCGCGGAATTTTTTTCAACTTTTCTCACATCGAATCGACTGTATTGTTTGTGGTTTTTCTTTTACGTGATATTTCTCTATTTTTGCGACCATTTTTATTCCTATCTTCCATCCTATAAAGGTTTATTCATTAGCTGCCCGGCTGGGGATGTATCATCACCTGACAGAATACGGCAGCCAAACATCCCTATAGGTCGTGTTGCTGCGAGTGAGTGAGGTCACCAAGAAGAAAATCCAGGAGTTCTGCGTTGGCAGCGAAGGCGACCGTGGGTACGATACTTCATGTTGCGATTTGCATTTATACAGCCACGGTAACTGCTCCACACCAGGCGGGTGGTATGCTTGTTTTCATCCAACATTGCACAAAAAAGCAAGTTACGGTTTTTTAGTAATGTTTCTACTAAGTACATTGCTAAGTAGTCTACTACAAAATATTCCTAAAAAACCTTAATTTGTTATAAAAAAATATTTTATAAATGACAAAATCAAAGGACAATGGTGGGATTTGAACTCGGTACATAAGTATTACGAGTAGAGTGCTTTTCCAAATGAGCTATGAGGCTAATTTGTAATATTGACGAATTTTTGTATTATACTGTATTACTGTTAATTCGTATTCATTATGTTTTTTTTAAAAGCAAACCTTAATTTGCTTTTAAAAAACATTTTTAAAACATATGCACGAAATTAGACAAAAGTATAGTGGTAATCCCATACAAAATATTAAATATAGCGTCCCTCGAGAGAACAGTTGCAAAATCTTTAGTCCCGCCATTCACTGAAATCACAATATTGTGCAATTTAACTAAAAGATTATGATGACTGTATGACAAACAAATATTTTTATCATCCTTTAAGCTGACAATAAGTCAGCCTGAGATACGTTATGAATAATATTTAAAAAAAATATCTACAACATATTAAAAATAGGTACAAAATATTCCTAAAAAACATTAATTAGTTATAAAAAATATTTTCAAATGGACAAAAAAAGGAGGACAATGGTTGGATTTGAACTAGGGACTTATATATTACTAGCAGAGGGTTCTTCCAAATGAGCTATGAGGCCGATTTGTGACATTGGCGAATTTTTGTATTATAGTTTATTACTGTGAATTCGTATTCATTATGTTTTTTTTTTTAAAAGCAAGCCTTAATTTTAATAATAAAAAAACATTTTTAAATCATATGCACTAAATTAGACAAAAGTAGAGTGGTAATCCCATACAAAATATTAAATATGGCGTCCCTCGAGCAAACAGTTAAAAATCTTAAGTCCCGTCATTCACGGAGTTCACAATAATGTGCAACTTAACTAAAAGAATATGGTGACTGTTTGACAAAAAAATATTCTTATCATCCTTTAGGCTGACAATAAGTCAGCCTGAGATACGATAAGAATAATATTTACCTACTTTCCTATAACAACAAAGATTTCGTTTACAAGTTGCTATTTTTCTTCGACCGCGGCGCTAGTATGTACGTTGCACAAAAAATCTGCCGCTACTAGCGCCAAAAGTAACTAAAAATGCAAAAGCATATCAGTGCGACATCTATTGGTAGGGGTAAAATTGAAGATTATTTTTTAGTGAAAAGCATCTTTTGTTAACTATAATATTAGTGTTAAATATCAGACAAAAACTATTTTGTGTAATTTTTAAAATTATTTTATGATTATGTATCAAATTTCGTTGAGAAATATTCGGTATTAAATTTTTTCATGTCTTATTGCCGGCACCATCTAGAAATAATACGGAATTTTTGCTTTCTTTCGGTGCACGATATTTTGTATGGGATGAAAACTCTATGTTAATTTACTCTATGATTATAATATAATCGATTTCGACAACGTTAACTTCAATTAGTATAGGATTGGCTCTACTAAGACTATTGATCGGTAGATGGCGCTATGTCAATTTCATACAAAATTGAGTTAACTTTGTCGAAAGCGAATACGAATCGCACTAAGCGTGCGATTTTTTTACGTATCCGTCGCATTAAGTCCACCTTGTTTACCCTTATGCAATTTCTAGTCAATTTTAAGTAAATAAATACACTCCAAATATTTATTTATGTTTTAAAAAATGACACTGTGAGCGTCCAACGGGTTATAATTTGACCTAGGACAACTGAATTCATGTTCTTTTTTTATTCATGAAATCACACCACACGCCCACCTGAAGGTCGCTTGGGTGGAACTCATACAACATTCATACACAGGATATCCGGTGGGCATCATTTAGATACCTTTTTTATGGTAAACTGACATTAGAATAATTGAATATAAGATACTAACCATCGATCACAGAATATTGTTTTTAACAGTATAGTTGGCAAGAAAGAGTTGGCAACTATACTGTTAAAAATAGTATTAAGTATACTGTTTTTCACTACATTATACTTTTTACTGTTGAACAGAAATAAAGTATAAAAAATATTGTTTTCAGCATTAAAATTATTAATTAACACTAGTGTTAGACTTAGACGCTTACACTTTATTTTTAATTTAGTCATTAATAGTATATAACTATTAATTTACTAAAAAATTACCTCCTGATTTTAGTTATACCAACGGTTATACCTACTTAATTGAGGTGAGCCGTACGTAATATTTAAAAAAAGACTAAATTTATAAGTTGTGCGAGAAGCGCTACAAAATATGCATTTAAAATAAAAACAGTTCATTTTTCTAAAATACTGTTGAATATTCTTCTAAGACCTAAAAATATTATTTATTTCTTGTAAAACAAGTTGGCGTCAATATGGCCAGATCGAAAAACTAAATATCTGAGTGCTTGTCGCGAGTTTTTTGCTCACATTCGAACGTTTACAAGCCGACCAAATTGAGAAAAAGTTTCATATTGTGAATTTACAAGACGCGTGTTACATATACAAATTAGCAGGGTTGCTCACTTCAAAATGTGAGCACGTAAGCCACATAAGTTTGATATATGGGGTGTAAGTGGTTCATCAACATCTTTGAACCAAAGCCAACTTCACCTGCACGCGGTGCACCCTGCTGACTGACAAACGAAGCTCTAGCGAAAATAGAGGTAGGGAGCGTAATTGTAAGCTACCCGACTGGGAATGTACCTCCACCTCACAGAATACCGCAGCCAAATAACGGTTCCCTTGAGGGCTGTTGTGTTCCTGCGAGTGAGTGAGGTCACCAGAAAGGAAGGAGATGCTGCGATGGCAGCGGGGGTGGCGGCGCGCGAGCGATATTTTATGTTGCGAGCGTTAATATGGCTACGGTAACCGCTTCACATCAGACAAGCCGTATGTTTGTCTGCCACCCGACGTAGTATAAAGAAAAAATGTAACACGCGTCTTATAAATTCACAACATGAGAGTTCTTCTCTATTTGGTCGATTCGTTTACGTAGACGTGATCGTATTCGAACAAAAAATCTCGCACTAAAACACTCTTGATAACATTTCAAAATGTCGGGATTTTGAGGTTGTTGTGTGGAGAAATTAAAAATTTATAAGTCAAAAATTTTAAAGTATATTTTTAAAATAAACAGCTCTTTAAAAAAGGATTAAAATAAAATTTTAATTTTTTTGTTCGATTTAGTGGAAAACAAATCAAATCAACCAAATCAAATCGATAAAAAAAATTTAGTTTTTACCGAGACCACCTATTTGCCATTTTCTTATTATTTTTGCGGTAGAATATGATGATAAGATACGTATATTTGTCGGGAGATTTTGTTATTTGTAGGGAGTCTGAACATCACATGAAATGTCGGGAGAATTCAGACGATTCCCGACCATCTGGCAACCCTAATCACAGAACAAATAAAGGTAGGTAATGTAGACAAGAAAAATATATTTTTATAGCGTATTAATAATATAGCAGGAGCAGCAATAAATAATAATGAACTGTATATCTATACAGATAAATAAAATTGGAGTGTCCGTCCGTAATTACAGAGCGGGCAAAATGCCAGGACCAAGGACGCCCAATGCTCGAGAGCTTAGTACAAAAATAGTGTTTTTTAGGGTTCCGTACCCAAAGGTTAAAAAGGAACCCTATTACTAAGGCTCCGCTGTCCGTCCGTCCGTCAGTCTGTCACCAGGCTGTATCTCATGAACCGTGATAGCTAGACAGTTGAAATTTTCACAGATGATGTATTTCTATTGCCGCTTTAACAACAAATACTAAAAAACAGAATAAAATAAATATTTAAGGGGGCTCCCATACAACAAACGTAATTTTTTTTGCTCGTTTTTGCTCGCAATTGATAACGGCAATAGGTAGGCGCTTGAAATACTCACTTAATATTTAGTTATACATTCACTTCAAAAATAAATAATGAAATAAAAATAAAACAAATATTTAAGGGGGGCTCCCATACAACAAACGTGTTTTTTTTTTGCCATTTTTCTAGATAATGGTACTGAACTCTTCGTGCGCGAGTCCGACTCGCACTTGGCCGGTTTTATTTAAAGTTAGTCTATAAATATACAACATACAAAATTTTAATAGGTAGGTTTAGGTTAGGTAGGTACATTATCATATTTCTTGAAAATTAAATTATGGATTATTAACAAAAATGTACAAAATACTTTTTTAGTGTTGGTTACTTAGACGATTTATTAGAGAGGGCCCCGTAGGAGGGCCCACCTGATGAATTTGCCACGGGTCCCTGATGGTATAGTTACGCCACTGAGAGTGTCTGTTTGTAATATTAAAATAACAGCTTTTTACTAAATGCATATGGGTGTTGGCCGTGTGGTTTCCGGCAGACTAGAATAGAATCACTCCGTCTCTTCCCGTGGATGTCGTACAAGGCGACTAAGGGAAATACATTATAAAACATCGATCAGGCCTCCCCAACCCGTCTGGCCAGCGTGGGGAGTGCAGGCCAAATCCTCTTGTCTGTGACGGACGAGAGAGGGTCGTGCTCCTGTAGTGAAGACTAAAATGACCTGATGATGATATGGATGTATACACGGCACATATACCAAAATAACATTTTTTACAATTTTTGTCTGTCTCTCTGTCTGTTTGTTTCCGCTGTCTCTGAAACGGCTGGACCGATTTTGACGGGACTTTCACTGACAGATAGCTGATGAAATAAGGAGTAACTTAGTGTACTTTTATTTTAGAAATTTTATTTAATATAAATAATTAATAAAAAAAATTGGTTGCCTGGAAAGTCGGTATACGGGCGAAAGTTTTACGTGACAACGACTTTGAGTGGTAAAATGTTTTCGAGTGGAAGGGACGCATGCCTTTCACTTTTTATGTCTGTCTCTCTCGCTCTTAGAAGGGACGCGTGCCTTTCACTCGCTCTCATTGTAAGCGCATAACGTGAGCCAGTTTCTTGAAGTGTCACCCGGCTAACCAATTTATAAGACGTTGTCACGTCAAAATAACTATTCCGCGCGGACGAAGTCGCTTCCACAGCTAACATGAAAGCTAACATAAAATAAAAGAGGATAAGACCAGCATACTTAGTGTGAGTTTTTAGTTGCTTAGTGATCTCCTCCGAGCTCCACGACAACAGTCGTTAGGCCAAGTCAGTTAGCCTTGACTGACTGACAGACAGACTGCGGAGGAGGTCAGTTGGGCTGCTTGAAAACAATTCTTCGTCTTCGCCAACCAGCAGTTGAGCAGTTTACTTGGTGTAGTACGCTCTAAATGCCTTCGATTGAGGGGAGACCCGTATCGTAACAGTGGGATGATTATGGGTTGATGACGAAAAATTAAGAAGCAAATAGGTATCATTATATTTATTTGTTATCGGGTAATATGTATGATATTATAATATTACCAGATATTACTAATACCACAGTATAAGTATTAGTACTAACGTACTAATACGTAGGTCACACTAAAAGTTTTGCGTAACTTCAAAAAAGAACATGTTATAACCAAAATATTATGTTTATTGCGTTTCAAAATACTCCTTTTAAACATTTTAAACATTTTTTCATGCGATCGAACCATTTTTTAAAACAGGCGGACCACAGATCTAAAGGCATGTTTTCTACGTGCTGATTGAACGCTATCACTGCCTCTTCGGAGTTGGTAAAGTGAAACCTCTCATCAAATCTTAGATTTTGGGGAAAATACAGAAATCACAGGGTGCTAGGTCGTCGGGGCTATGTGCAGGGTGGGTGATGAGTTGTAATTTTTCGGAAGCTAAAAATTAAAGTTTAAAAATTTATTTTAGTAGTCGGGTTTTAGTTTAAACTAAAACCCGACTACTAAAATAACGCTCTAAAAAGTACGAAACAAGAAAATAGTCTCCGCGGAAATTATTATGTACATACTATAAAACAATAGGCTTGTATCCCATTTTTTTTTTCGATTTGTTATTTAAAGACGTTTCAATAATATAAATATAGGTGAAATAATTACTTCGATTGCATAAAAACTTCTCGAGATATGATAACTTGAAGATCACAATTTTGGACTATCCCGAAAACACTCCATACAAAAGGCCACCACGTTATGACGTCACACCGTGCTATTTTATATGCATTATCTCAGAAATTTGTACGACAGCTATGTTAAATATTGCGTTTATGTAGCTAGTGCCGTAACAAAAGTTATAGTATTTTTTATTGTTTCTACAATGGTAATATTTATTTTTATAATTTCATACCTTTAAAATGGACTTTCCCACCAAACTTTGACCGAACATAAAACACGTCGGACATAAGTTATTAAAATTTTAAGATCGCAGATCGTTCTAGTTTTATGTATTTTACGTTACTGATAGAGAGTTTTTATAATTTTGAAACATGGGCAACAAGCCTATTACCGACTTTTTACCCGACTGCGACAGAAGGAGGGTTATGTTTTTCGAGAGTATGTATGTATGTATAATTGTTTGGCACGCTGTTTGCAGCCTGAAGGGCTGGATGGATTTTAGCTTGAGAGGTAGATTCGTATTTCCTGTGAGAGCGACACTGGGTACGTCAAAATAAAAAAAAATCAAAGTGGCGGATATTTGGCGCCAAGTTCAAATGCAAATGCGCGCCGCAGTCTGGACGGGTCGATGGATTTTAGCTAGAGGGGTGTCATTAGATATGTATTAACTGTGAGAGTGACATTGCATATATCAAAATAAATAAAACTAAAAAACATAAAATAAAAACGGTAATTTAAAAAACTAAAAAACCCGACTGCTTACCTGTGTAATTTGGAAATGAAAAACCCTTAAAATAAGAAAACATGTAGCAGTCGGGACCCTACATGTGCTCTAAATTCACTAAGCGTCCATTTCTAGAATGGGTCCCGACTGTAGAACGACTGTAGAACGTATCTCTATCAATAGATAGAGATACGTTTAAAGAATGGTCGTGGTCGTATGCCACCTACTGTAGCAAAACAGATTCATTATAACTATGAAATTAAATCAAAGTGGCATGCGACCACGGTATCCTTTAGACATATCTCTAGCAGTATGATGTATAAAAAACTACGTTAAAATATACTACGTATAAGCACAGTATAAGTTATAGTACTGTATATATAAGTAAGTTGTTTATTTAAAAGTCGGTAATTGTTTTAAAATTATGCACATAATAATTTCAGCGGAGACTATTTTCTTGTTTCGTACTTTTTAGAACGTGTTTTTAGTAGTCGGGTTTTAGTTTTTTAAACTTTATTTTTATTTAACTTAATTTGGAGTTACGTGAATTCGTGTTAGATATATTTATTATGCAGAGCAGACTATATCAGTTAAGGTTTTATTGTTTCATATAGTATTCAAGTAGGACAATGTTTGGTTTTTAGGGTTCCGTACCCCAAGGGTAAAAAGGAACCCTATTACTAAGGCTCTGCTGTCCGTCCGTCTGTCACCAAGCTGTATCTCATGAACTGTGATAGTTAGACAGTTGAAATTTTCACAGATGATGTATTTCTATTGCCGCTATAACAAGAAATACTAAAAAACAGAATAAAATCAATATTTAAGAGGGCTCCCATACAACAAACGTGTTTTTTTTTTGCTCGTTTTTGCTCGCAATTGATAACGGTAATAGGTAGACGCTTGAAATACTCACATAATATTTAGTTTTATATTCACTTTATAAATAATGAAATAAAAATAAAACAAATATTTAAGGGGGGCTCCCATACAACAAACGTGATTTTTTTGCCGTTTTTATAGATAATGGTACATATTTTTATAGACAATGGTTTTATAGGAACCCTTCGTGTTCGTAGGTGATTGCAAGCAAACCTGTGAGCAACAGCTAATAATATTTAAATATTTGAAATGTGCTAACAAAGCTCTTTCATTTGATACCCCACACGACATCGTCAAGAAAAAATATTTTTTTACTTCTTTACTTTATGTCCCCTAGAGGGCGCTGTAGCAATTTTAACGTGACGTCGATGTAGCCTATAACCAGCGGACTATCAAGAGGCTTCCAACGACACCTTATTTGACTAATTATGATAACTAGTTTAGAAGTTATGAGGGAACAGATGAACTTCCATAGCCACATATACATACATACATACATATATATAGGTCAAAATAACTTCAAAATATTTTTATCAATAATACACGATACGATTTTAAAAAATAAGTTAATTTTACTTTTAGCTTCGTTAAATTTTCGATTTTTGCGCTAGTAGGCTCACCGGGAGCGTGTTCAAAGCGCTATCTATTGAGTATTTTATAAACTACTTTAGGACTTCCACTCGACACTAGATGGCATTGTACACAATCCATGTTTTAGTTTTAAATTATTTTTGATAAAATTAACTATAATTTTATTGTATACAAGACCGTTTTTTTTATTTATTTATTATTTACTGCATATTTTTAAGGTTAATACTGCGTACTATAGCGAGCCCGGTGGTCAAATGGCTAAGAATGGCTACTTCGACTCCTAGGTCGCCGGTTCGATCCCCGCACAAGACAAACATTTGTGAGCATGAACATGTCTGTTTGTCTAGGTCTGAGTGTTTTCAGTGTATTATAAAAATGTATAATACAAAAAAAAATGTATTTAAGTACATTTATCAGTTGTCTAGTAGGTACCTATAGTACAAGCAGTTCGCTTAATTTGGGACTAGATGACGCTGTATATATTGTCCAGAAATAATTATATAAATAGCATATCCAGTGTCATTTCAGCCTGCCGATCCTTAGAGCCATGTCGGTAATTTAATTCAAAGTTTATCTTGAGCTTTCGAATAAGATCCAACATGGTTAACTAAATTCAATATTCTCTTAATTCTTTTTCTCCTTCTGAACTCCATAAGGTTTTTAAACTGGTCTGGGAAGAAGGTCCCTACCGCCGAAGCTGAAGACTATTGCGATCGGTTCAGACGAGCTCGGTGGCGTAGCGGTCAATGACGCGGCTTCGACACCAAAGCTCGTGGATTCGATTCCCACACAGGACAAACATTTGTGTGCATGAACATGTCTGTTTGTCTTAGTCTGGGTGTTTTCTATGTATCATAAGTATGTATTTATATTTAAAAAAAAATGTATTTACGTATGTTTATCAGTTGTCTTGTACCCATAACACTAGCTTTGCTTACTTTAGGGCTAGATGGCGCTGTGTAATTTGTCTGACAATATTTATTTATTTTTATTCTAAAAATTGGTCTCAGGTTAAAGTTATTGACAAACGTCTTCAGCTTAGTCGGTATAGCTCTGGGATTTCTGCCAGCCAAGCTAAACAAAAGTAGAATAAATCTAACATGAAGTTTAATTTCGCAATCAAAAAATCTTACCCTCCGGATCAGTAGTACCATTGACTAGTACCATTGATGGTACAAGTGACACAACTTTGTATCTCTAGTACCATTAAAGAAAAGGCAAGATATTCCCCGTGATAACTGATGGAACTATGATGGGCCACTGGGCCACTGGGTGTTTCCTATGTATTATAAGTATGTATTTACAAAAAAAAATGTATTTACGTACATTTATCGGTTATATAGTACCCCATAGTACGACTAGATGGTGCTGTGTAAATTGTCCAGAAATATTTATTTATTTATTTATCGATTAATTGTGTTCTAGGCTAACTAATCAATCACACAGTAATCCATGTCTCAGTTTTACTTCTTTATACTGCTGTATTTTACATTGGCTGTGTGGTTTCCGGCAGACTAGAATAGAATCACTCCGTTTCTTCCCATGGATGTCGTACAAGGCGACTAAGGGAAATACAATATCAAATATCGATCAGGCCTCCCCAACCCGTTTGGCCAGCGTGGGGAGTGTAGGCCAAATCCTCCTTCCGTCTAGGACGGACGAGAGAGGGTTGTGCTCTTGTAGTGGAGACTAAAATGGACCTGATGATGATGATTTTACGTTGACAAGGGAGAAATCAAATTTCAAAGCTCCCTACTCCTACTAATTTCTTCTGATTAAATTCGCGAGTTCCAAGCCGTAGTTTGACTTTATGTGGACATGAAATCCACTGCAGTCTCGGGGACTGCAGACTTCACTGTTCATTGACTTTTTGGTGGTCCCGTTGTACTGGCTATACAAGAGACACATTGACGAGCTCGGTGGTCGAATGGTTACCAATGGCCACTTTGACTCCGAGGTCGCGGGTTCGATTCCTGCACCATACAAACATTTGTGTGCATAAACATGTCTGTTTGTCTTGGTCTGGGTGTTTTCTATGTATTATAAGTATGTATTTACAAAAAAAATATGTATTTAAGTACATTTATCAGTTGTCTAGTACCCATAACACAAGCTTTGCGCTTAATTTGGGACTAGATGGCGCTGTATAAATTGTCCAGAAATATTTATTTATTTATTTACAGTATCAAAGTAATCATTGCAAACAGTAGGGGGAACATGTGGTAAGGTTTTTAGGAAATAAAAAAAAATACGTTTATAATTGCATAATGGCTATAATTTCAGTGCTATCCTAAAACTACCGATCACAATCTTGTATCACTAATCTAAACCGTATTAGACTAAAAAAATCGCTTTCTACAAAAAAACAAAAAATAACAAAAGACATTTTTACAATCATTCATACACAAATTACAGAAAAATAAAAAAATAATAAAAAAAACTTTTCTAAATTTCTATGTAGGTATAAAAAAGACATTTCATTTATATTTTTCTAAATTTTAATGGAAATTCACGTAAAAACAGCCATAGATGATCAACAATCAACATAAAAAAAAAATACAATTCAAATTTGGTCAGCCATAACATTAATAATTATATTCTGATATAAAAATAAAACTTATTGAAATATAATAAATGCAATTTTATAGGAATTCATTATTAATTGACAAACTTAAAATTTCTACAAAAAAAATTGCTAAAATTTTTACAACTAAATTATTATAGTCTATTGTCAAAAAACTAAGACACATTCAGTTGACGAGATTGACTAAAGTTATAACTAATAATAGTTTTAAGATCGGCATATAACTAAGAAATCAACTTAGTCAACTAATTGTGAACTAAAAAACTAAATAAACTCGTTTATCCTCCAAACAATATGCAGTCGTTCATATAAATAACTTTTTTTTGTCGCAAAGCCAGTCGTTTTTTTTAAATTATTCAATCCACCGAAGTTTTTTTTTCATTAACGGAATTATCAAAAATTCTCCAAAAATAACCTAAGTAATTATTTTCAAGAAATAAATTAATATTTTGAGCGACCTACCTACTCGAGAAACAACGTGTTTAAATAAAAAAAAAAGCAACATGTTAAATTAATAGAATTTGACAGGACACTCACATATAATCGTGTACTGAGTGTTTAGTGCAAGTTTTCACATTCGAATGTGTTAACGTATACAAGACGACCAAATTGAGAAAAAGTTTCATATTGTGAATTTACCAGACGCCTGTTACATATCCAAATTAGCCGGGTTGCTCACTTCAAAATGTGAGCAAGTAAGTCACATAATTTTGATATGTAACACGCGTCTTATAAATTCACAACATGAGAGATTTTATTTATTTAAACTTTATGCACAGAATTGTGCTTAAGTCGACTTAATGCTGTACACGCATTCTCTACCAATCAACCTAAGGGTGATACAGATATAAGACATGGCAAGTGCACAGGGAGGGAATAATTAAAAATTAAAATGTTAATTTATAAAATTAAATGTATGCAAATACATATTAATTAAATAATTTTTACTTTTATAGATACATACAGTTTTTCTCTATAAAGTCGATTTGTTTATGTTGATGATTGAATGTGACTGAAGGAAACTTAAAACAAAAAAAAACCTAATTGAAAGGGCTGTAATAATCTATAACTATGACAAGATAAACTTTTCACAATGGCATTAGTTTTCTTTTTTAAAAGTTTGCAATAGAGTTCGTAACAGTGACTAAAAAGCTCACTAAGCACTCTGGATGCGATATCGAGAGCAGCTAGCTACCAGTGGAACCTTAGAAAGGTGAGGACCCTTATCCATTTGAAACTAATCAGCTTTTCTCATCAAGATACGTATCCTGTTAATTTAATAATTAATTTAGTATATTGACCCATATGAGTTTTATATTAACATGAACAAGCACACAAAAATGATTTAGATGACATTTTTGTGTACTTGTTCATGTTAATATAAAACTCATATGGGTCAATATACTAAATTGATTATTAATAAAATCAAAAAATGGGTCTGCCCTCAATTGAAGGGGTTTAAAGTATACTCTACTACGCTGCTCCACTGCTACAAGGGCGGGTTGGCGGAGGAAAAACATGATTAGTCAAAAAAGAAAAGGAAAAAAAATCCAGCGAATAAAAACTATTAAATTAGGGACTAGAATGCGTACATGTTACATTATATGTGTACCAATATGTGCTCCATTAGCAATGGGCACTTTGACTTCGAGGTCGCGGGTGCAATCCCCGCACAATACAACTATTTGTGTGCATAAACATGTCAGTTTGGCCTGGTCTGGGTATTTTATATGTATATATTTACAAAAAAAAAAATGTTTTTAAGTATAATATCAGTTATCTAGTATCCATTGTACAAGCTTTGCGCTTAATTTGGGACTAGATGGCGCTGTGTAAATTGTCCAGAAATATTTATTTATTTATTTGTAAACGCAAAGCTGAAACCACATGACGGATCAAGCTAAAATTTTCAGACAGATTTAAAATTCCTCAAAGAATTAGAAACGGCTGAAATCTTCTTTAGCCAATAGTTTAATAATTAATATTCGCTCGTGTTATTAATACCCTTAAAAATCTTTTATCACAAAACATGACATGGGAAAATTCAAGAACAGAGTCTTTGTTCCCCTTAAAAGGCTGGCAACGAATCTGCGACCCTTTGGTGTTGCTGATCGCCATGGGCGGTTGTGACTGCTTTTCACCAGGTGAGCAACATGCTCAATCCCCCCCCTCCCTCCCCCCTCCTCATTAGTAAAGAAGTAACATAAAGAAATTGATAAATTTAAACGAATAATTTGATAATTTAGTCGACATCTGTTACAAAAATTACCTCGTATATAAATTACTGTAAATTATTTTTAAAACAAATGCAACAAAAACCAATCCGACGGTATATTAATATCTTCTATCTCAAACATCACCTTTAACAACTTTTGATAAAAGAGATATTGATATTTAAATGGACACTGTCATGCAGAATAGATCTAACCGATATTTTGTTACTTTTAAGCTACCTATTTAAAGTTTAAGGGGAATAAAAATATCACGCAGTATAAATTTTGAGAAGCATATGTCATGAAACTGATAGAATCTGTTGCGAATATATTATAACACTCGATTTGAAGTTTCCCTCTCTCAATTTGGCCTAGTTTGTCGGTTGGATATATTATGCCTAACACTGTCCTACCTAATAACTGTTGATATGCAAATAATAAAGATTTGACGTGATAACGTTACAAAAATCCTGTCAATTCCCCCCTGAGCCGAGTGTGCAAGCGAGAGCGCGGAACAAGCGATAGAGAGGCACCATCGGCCTATTTATTATTTTGTAAAACTAATTATAAACCACGTTGTCCTCGAGAGATTATAACTAAAAAGGTATTATTACAAATCAGTGCTTCCGTGGGACCAAATATAAGTTGTAGGTGTCTTTAGGAAGTGCCGCACAAGCTGGTT
This sequence comes from Hypsopygia costalis, assembly GCA_937001555.2. NCBI lineage: Eukaryota > Metazoa > Arthropoda > Insecta > Lepidoptera > Pyralidae > Hypsopygia > Hypsopygia costalis. The sequence continues at coordinate 8,867,911 of OW443355.2, forward strand.
TCTGCCTCAAATCCTCAACATTCTCAGCTGCAACGTCATATTCTTGTATAATATTAGCGAACATAACAAAACTCATTGTTGTAACAAGCGTTTGGCCAATACAAGTCCTTTTACCAATGCTGAAAGGCAAGAAATGTGGGATATTCCTTTTAACAGATACAACCTCCTTCTCAACTTCTGTTGCTTTATCTACAGGGCCTGTTCTTTCACAATCAGATTCCATTCCTGAGTCACATAAAGAACTTCTTCGCACGCGAATTTTTGTGCGTTCCAAAAACCTTGACGGGTCAAATTTATCAGCCTGGCTCCAGTATTGTTCTGATTTGTTCAATTCGTAATTGTTTATAAAGACAACAGTGCCTTTCTCAATGCCATAACCAGCGACAGCCGCATTCTCTGTGGCTACATGAGGAACGATTGGAGACGAAGCGTATCTCAGACATTCAAGGATAGTTGCTTCAGTATAAGGCAGTTGATGTCTGTCGGTTAAGGTTACAACTCTTTTCCCTTTGGTCAACGCATCAATTTCTGCACGCACTTTCTTCCCTACTTCTGGGTCTCTTGCCACAGCAGTTAAACAAAGCATTACAAGATTACCAACTGAAGAATGTCCTCCCAAGAAGTCTTCAAGCATGAATATGATTGTATTCCTATCGACAGTTGGATCATCACGTAGAACTCTTAGAAGACCATCCAAGAAATCTTTCTCAGGACCTTCCACATCCAAATTCATTTCCCTCTGTTCAACTATCCTTGATAGAATGAAAGAACGGATATCTTGGGACCAATTGGACAGTTTATCCATATGTTTTTTGTAAAATGGAGCTAGCCATGGCAAGAAATCTACGGCATAGCCTTGGTTAATTTCCCAGAAGATTTCGTCGAAATGATCGACAATTTTCCTGAATTCCGGATCGTTGTCATCAAACCTGACGTTGCACATGTAGTGTGAGAACATGTTCATAGCTGTAGACATCAGAATTGGCTTCAGGTTAATGCTGGATTCGGTAGATCTGGTGATGGATTTCAAGGTCTGGAGCAGTTCAATTGATTCGAATGTAGCGACGCTTCCGATTCGAGCGTAACAGTCAGTGTGCTGCTTTGGTCCACAATGTTTTCTGGCTAGGTTACGTCTTCTGAGTTGCAGGTTGGACCAGTCGCAAAGCGCCAATGCTGGAAAGAAGAGATGACGGCATATTAGAATACATTTTTGTTTTTTTTTTAAATATTTTTTTGATAGTTAATTGATTCAGGTGTTATTTTGCGGAAGTCAAATTTACAGGCAATTTGATCTACCTACAAAATTTACATTACATTTTGTAGGTTGTTGTTCTAACCATCAACATGTACAAATCGCCTAAGGATGCCTCGCGTAGAGGCGAAACACGTGTCGCAGAGACGACCACGGCAGTCGGGGCAGTGGCGGTCGCATGTATCTTCTGTTTCAGATGTTGGAGATTCGCCGAGACGACCACAGCAGCTGGAGCAGAGACGACCAAAGCAGCCACGGCAGTCGCATGCAACTACTAACGGTAGTGGGTGGGTGCCTGCCGGCAGTAATTTGCACGAACTAATTGGTGGCAGAAGCACGCAAAGTAGTGTAGAACAAATTGCCTGTAATATTTTTTTTAACGGGATGGGGGGCCCACCACACGTTTCTACCACCGTGTCTCCTGTGTAGCCAGGATTATCAGCGGAGATCGCCAAAAAAGGCAATGAACAGTGAAGTTTTTTTATATGAGTGAGGGGCAAACGAGCATGTGGGTCTCGATGGAAAGCGATCACCTCCGCTCATAGAGATCAACAACACAAAGGGTCGTTTGTCAGTCAGCAAGGTGTACCACGTGCAGGTGAGGTTGACTTTGAATTTTATGTGTGGCTTTTCAAAGATGTTCATGAACCACTTACACCATAATACTAACACTGGCATATTATCTTCCTCCATGCTTAGGGGGGGGCATTTGTCTTGTGCGGGGATCGAATCCGCGATCTCGGAGTTAAATAGGTCAATTCGACGTCCGAACTCGTCAATCAACGAAATCGCCGTCGAAATGCTTAGGTTTGATTCAAAGTGGCGCCACTCTCGCATTACCAAAGACGTTAACACCTCGTGAGGTTTCATCATCATCAGGTCATTATAGTCTCCACTACAGGAGCACGACCCTCTCTCATCTGTCCCAGACAGAAGGAGGATGTGGCCTACACTCCCCACGCTGCCAAACGGGTTGGGGAGGCCTGATCGATGTTTGATAACGTATTTCCCTTAGTCGCCTTGTACGACATCCACGGGAAGAAACAGAGTGATTCTATTGTAGTCTGCCGGAAACCACACGACCAACGTGAGGTTTGCTGGGCTCTAAAGACGCTATTGAGCCACTTATACCCCATAAACGAAGGTGTTTTCATCCCAGCAACGTCCCTAATACATAATACAAAACAGAACGAGACTGGATGCAGCTCATTCGCACGTCATTTATATAAATGCACATATAATTATGCAGATGGCGGTGCATGGATGCACTGCGTGCGTTTAACATTGACTTAAAAAACCAGTCTGTGTAAAATTGTGTTTGGGCAAACGAGCGTATGGCCGTGTGGTTTCCGGCAGACTAGAATAGAATCACTCCGTCTCTTCCCGTGGATGTCGTACAAGGCGACTAAGGGAAATACATTATAAAACATCGATCAAGCCTTCCAACCCGTTTGGCCAGCGTGGGGAGTGTAGGCCAAATCCTCCTTCCGTCTAGGACGAACGAGAGAGGTCGTGCTCCTGTAGTGGAGACTAAAATGGACCTGACGATGATAACTACTATGTTAATTGTAAATACATATGTACATACATATAATACAATATTATTGGATAAGAATATAATAAACATTAAACGTCTTATCACAACATGAGAGATATAAGATGCAAAAATTCGTAAGCAACACAAACCTTCCCGGTATCTCAGTTGGAAGAGCACTCGACCGGTCATCGAGAGGTCGTGGGTTCAAATCCCACCAAGGCGGGAGTGGTGAATTTTTCATTTTCAAAATAATTTTTAATATTCTGGCACGTTCGCCGAAACAACTATTTAAAATATTAATAAATATTTGTGTGCATGAACATGTCTGTTTGTCTTAGTCTGGGTGTTTTCTATTATATGTATGTAGTTAAAAAAAATGTATTTAAGTATTATTCTTCTCTGTTTAGTCGGTTCGCTTACGTGTTGTGTTCGCTCATGATCGAACATGAACAAATAACTTGCACTAAGCACTCATATATGCCAAGACTAATCCATTCATTCTATAAAAAGCTCCATGCTCCATCTAATAAATATGCATATGTTATGGTCAATCTAATAAATAAGTTATTATTCATACTGACCGATACTTGGTCAATGTAATAAATCATGTTTTGGTTAGATTTTAATTGATTTTTGTTAGGTTAGGAAATAGGAGCTCCGTCAACCTATATGATGAATGATGTGGCGCCAAGTAGACTTAATTATTAATAATTGACAATTTATTACATTGGCCAGCCCCCTTACCACCATCTCTTATCGCGATTTAATAATTGAATAGATTGCTTATTCATACCAATGAATAAGCGACTCTATTTCAAATTGAATAGATTATCTATTCAGTGATTGAATCGCAATAAGAGATGGTGGTAAGGGGGCAGCCATTATCTTATTGACCAATTTATTACATTGACTAACATATATATATATATATATTTTGGGGTGTATGTGGTTCATCAACATCTTTAAACCAAAGCCATCTTCACCTGCACGCGGTGCACTCTGCTGACTGACAAACGAAGCTCTGGCGAAAAGAGAGGTAGGGAGCGTAATTGTAAGCTACCCGACTGGGGAATGTACCTCCACCTCACAGAATACCGCAGCCAAATAACAATTCCCTTGAAGGTTGTTGTGTTCCTGCGAGTGAGTGAGGTCACCAGAAAGGAAGGAGATGCTGCATTGGCAGCGGGGGTGGCGGCGCGCGAGCGATATTTCATGATGCCAGCGTTAATATGGCTACGGTAACCGCTTTACATCAGGCGGGCCGTATGCTTGTCTGCCACCCGACGTAGTATAAAAAAAAATATATATACAGAATTATACTGGCTATGCACGATGGCGCGTGACGTCATAATTCATAGCTCCATCATAATATTCATAGTAAATGCATAATACTGCAGAAAATGAAATTATGAACAGAAAAAGTAAAATAATCAGAGCGTGATGAAGAAAAATGCATATAAGTACGTTTATTTTTACTCGATTGTGATGTTTAAGGAACACAATGACGTCGTTACGCGAGTCAGTTTAAACGATCGCGCGAGTTAAGCAGCGTCGGCCGTAGCCTGTCTATGGATGGGTTTATTTATCTCGAGCACCTCCGTGCTTCGGAGGGCATGTTAAGCCGCCGGCCCCGGGTGTTGTCATTAGATGACAGTCGTTAAGCCATATCGGAGGCCTTCTGGCGGCTTGAAAACACTCAATTACGCCAACCCGCAGTTGAGCAGCGTGATGGAATATGCTCTAAACCCGTACCGTATCGTACCTTAGCTTTCATATCATCATCAGGTCCATTCTAGTCTCCACTACAGGAGCACGACCCTCTCTCGTCCGTCCTAGACGGAAGGAGGATTTGGCCTACACTCCCCACGCTGGCCAGACAGGTTGGGGAGTCTTTATATACAATAAATAAATAAATAATAAATACATATTTCTGGACAATTTACACAGCGCCATCTAGTCTCAAAATTAAGCGCAAAGCTTATGTTATGGGTACTAGACATCTGATAAATGTACTTAAATACATTTTTTTTTTGTAAATACATACTTATAATACATAGAAAATACCCAGACCAAGACAAACAGACATGTTCATGCACACAAATGTTTTTCTTGTGCGGGGAATCGAACCCGCGACCTCGGAGTCAAAGTGGCCATTGCTAACCATTCGACCGCCGAGCTCGTCAATACACGACAACTGTTATTTGGATTGTTATTTGGCTGCGGTATTCTGTGAGGTGGAGGTACTTCCCCAGTCGGGCAGCTTACAATTACGCTGTGTCCTAACTCTCCTTCGTCAGAGTTTCGTTTGTGATTCAGCAGGGTGAGTTACGTACAGGGCCGACCACTCGATACAAATGTCGCGTCGTTTCATCATCATCATCAGGTCATTTTAGTTTCCACTACAGGAGCACGACCCTCTCTCGTCAGTTCCAGACAGAAAGAGGATTTGGCCTACACTCCCCACGGGTTGGGGAGGCCTGGTCGATGTTTGATAATGTATTTCCCTTAGTCGCCTTGTACGACATCCACGGGAAGAGACGGAGTGATTCTATTCTAGTCTGCCGGAAACCACACAGCCAATCAATGAATCGCTTTGTTTACTACTACATAAACAATGTCGTCTGTGCAGAGCGCGAATGACCGTGTGTGCGTGCCGCGCCATATAAACTGTTCCAGATTTGTCTCAGAGGGGAGGTGAGGTCGACACGAGAGAGCGGTAGGGAGAGGTCATACTGTACGTAGTACTATTACTTATACTGTGGTACAGGTGAGGTTGGCTTTGGCTCAAAGATAGTGGCGAGCCACTAACACCCCTAAATAGGTCACTAAAACCCTATACCTCTTTATATTATGATGTCACTGCATGTTGATAATAACCATACAAGATTAACTCAAGTAATCAAAAAATTTAATATTTTGCCAAAATTCAACTCAACAATAATAAGAAATGTTCTTATCAAATTACGATCATAGTAGACTTAAGTGGCAGTACATCACGTCTGTACAAATGTTTGATTCAAACGTCTGAAATCACTTGGCTAACACTGTAACTTCTTCACATCTGAATATATAGGTGAAAAATAATTAACAGCATTCACTTTCGCCGTGTGATTTCCGGCAGACTAGAATAGAATCACTGCGTCTCTTCCCGTGGATGTTGTACAAGGCGATTATGGGTAATACATTATAAAACATCGATCAGGCCTCCCCAACCCGTCTGGCCAGCGTGGGGAGTGTAGGCCAAATCCTCCTGTCTGTAACGGACGAGAGAGGGTCATGCTCCTATAGTGGAGACAAAATGACCTGATGATGATGATGATGATTCACTTTAGGAACAAGTTTATTAGACAATAACGAAAACTTTCTATTATGGGAACTAAACTCACATAACGACGGGCAAGCATATGAGTATTCTACTAGTAAATTCGTGGTCGAATTGGTTAAATTTGGTTGTATAGTATTGTCATTTAAGCATAAAGCAGATTAAAGCATAAAAAAAATTACCACGATTTATTACGGCGACCCAGCGGTTTGGGTTGTGCGTTGATATATCAGTCAGTCACACAGCTAGTTTCTTCTTTCATAGATAAAGTATTTAAAATGGTTTTTAATAGAAAAGTTGATACTGTTGATTGTTGGCACTTGGTGGAACAAATACCATCTGTTTACCTTGTTTAATGCCTTCGCGGCGAAACTGGTCAGTAAAATTAAATATAATTACGTGGAATAGTACAAGTGTTTTCTTGTATTTTGTTATAATTTTAGTTTTTAATGTAGTTATATTATTTTTATTGTAGATTTAATTTTAAGATATTTTAGCATTTTATTTGTAAGTAGTTTTAATTTTATTTTAATTTATGCAATAATTTTAGAACTTGTCAATTGCTTCTTGTCAGTATTGTGTAAATGCGAATACATGGTAATTAAATAGTGTTTTATTATAACATTATGATTTTTAAAAGTACGTCGAAATACTTATTTGTACTTGTTTAATTATAATAATTGTAATTGGTCGCTACTAAAAATGTAAGATACATTTTTAATTTTAGTGGCGTGCATTATGTCAATTTCGGAAGAAGTTGAATTACTGCGTTATGTTTCTACTGTTTTATTGATTTCATACTGAGTAAGCAATATTATTAAAACTAGGAAATCATAAGTATGTCATATGGTGATCAAATTACAATATAATGATACACGCAATTGCTACGCACAAGAAAAAAAATTAAAAAAAAATATGTTTAACCAGCGGCCAAAATAATTTTGCTTACATTACAAATATATGTCATAGTTCTCTTTACCTATAATAATAAAGTTTTATATAATAATAATTTTATAAGTAGATTTTACATAGAAATCTTATCCACATTATTTAAGAGAGGTAGGGAGCGTAATTGTAAGCTACCCGACTGGGTCCACCTCACAGAATACCGCAGCCAAATATCAATTCCCTTGAGGGTTGTTGTGTTCCTGCGAGTGAGTGAGGTAACTAGAAAGGAAGGAGATGCTACGTTGGCAGTGGGGGTGGCGGCGCGCGAGCGATATTTTATATTGCCAACGTTAATAGGTATGGCTACGGTAGCCACTTCACAGCAGGCGGGCCTTATGCTTGTCTGCCATCCGACGTAGTAAAAAAAATGCTCGATTTTTATAAAAGTTTGTCGGTATTTTATTTATTTATTTATAACCAATTATATATTTAATTTTTATAAATTTAATTTTTCTTTTTTTCTACTCGACTTAAGAGTGCCTAAGTAGTCTGCTTGCAGGCAGAAGGGGGAGTAAGACCTGTCACCAATCCGCTTTAGAGCCTGCCCCTTACCACCAACTCTTATTGCGATTCAATAACTGAATAGATTGCTTATTCATACCAATAAATAAATAAATATTGGCACACAAATTACACAGCGCCATCTAGCCCCAAAGTAAGCGAAGCTTGTGTTATGGGTACTAGACATCTGATAAACATACGTAAATACACTTTTTTTTGTAAATACATACTTATGATACATAGAAAACACCCAGACCAAGACAAACAGACATGTTCATGCACACAAATGTTTGTCCCGTGTGGGAATCGAACCCACGAGCGTTGGTGTCGAAGCCGCGTCCTTGACCGCTACGCCACCGAGCTCGTCATAACAATGAATAAGCGACTCTATTTCAAATGGAATAGAGTATTCTATTCAGTTATTGAATCGCAATAAGAGATGGTGGTAAGTGGGCTGGTTGGTTTACTAGGCGCGATAGCGGGGCGGGTAAAGGTCCTCTTGCCGGGAACCTTACCGCCGAAGCTGAAACCATTTACCATCGGATTTTTTAATAGCGAAAATCAAACTTCAAATTAGATTTTTCAACTTGTGATTAACTTACCTGGTAGAAATGATGGAGCTCTACGGACTAAGCTGAAGGTGTTTAAAAAAAAAAATTGGTTGCCTGTAAAGTCGGTATACGGGCGAAAGTTTTACGTGACAACGACTTTGAGTGGTAAAATGTTTTCGAGTGGAAGGGACGCATGCCTTTCACTTTTTATGTCTGTCTCTCTCGCTCTTAGAAGGGACGCGTGCCTTTCACTCGCTCTCATTGTAAGCGCATAACGTGAGCCAGTTTCTTGAAGTGTCACCCGGCTAACCAATTTATAAGACGTTGTCACGTCAAAAAAAAAAAAAAAAAAAAAAGGTGTTTGGCAATAACTTAAACGTAAGACCTATTTTTCGAACTAATGTATTCGATGGTAGGTCGGCTTCAGCTTCGGCGTCCCTGCCCCCTTACCACCATCTCTTATTGCGATTCAATAATTGAATAGAATGCTTATTCATACCAAAGAATAAGCGACTCTATTTCAAATGGAAAAGAGTCGCTTATTCATTGGTATGAATAAGCAATCTATTCAATTATTGAATCGCAATAAGAGATGGTGGTAAGGGGGCTGATTGGTTTACTGGGCGAGAGACTCGCAATCCCGTGATATAACCGAAAGGGGATGTGCACAGGGGTAGGGGCGCCGACTCCGTGGGTGCTCGGGGGCTCGAGCACCCACGAGAAATAAACAGTGGGTGCCGAGCACCCCTGAGAATAGACATCAAGAAACAGATCAGTAATCGCCTCTTAGGGATGGGCGTTTTTCATTACTCGACAACCCATTTAGCGGTTGTTTAGAACGCCGGTTGAGACGCAAGGGTCGCGGGTTTGATTCCCGCACCAACACAAATGTTTGTCGAAGAAACAGATATTTGTGTTGGGTCTGGGTGTTTGTGGGTTTCACACTTTTTCGAGTCATCAAATGAGCATGAGCACCCATGAGGTTTTCTAAAAGCCGGCGCCCCTGCACAGGGGAGCATTTAATGAATTAATGAATGAATGAATGATGACTGAATGATGAATGAATGATAGATATTTATTTCACATTAAGTTGTGGTTATAAAGATGGAACACATAATAAAAAAAATAGATCGCATACTTAACCAGTTCCAGCATGCAAAATTAAATTTAAATACCAACATTAGCTATAGGCATAAAGTTGTTGGTTGTCCATCAATTCAATATATGGATCAAAACTCAGACAAGTCTAGAATTTTTTTGATATTAGATCACCGGGATTTCCTTTAAAAATAATGTGATGAACATGCGTAGGTATCAGCTAATTTAAATTAATTTCAAAAATACACATTTTAACTTGATCAAATTTCACAAAGCCTATGAATAGTTTCTATTTCAAGGTTTGGAATTCAATTCATAAGCGACAGCGTTTTTACAATACCGACACATCCGTAGAATAAAGCGCGATGTGAGTGCTTAGTGCGACTTTTTTGGTCACATTTGAAAGTTAACATTTACTCTCCATTTCAAATGGAATAGAGTCGCTTATTCATTGGTATGAATAAGCAATCTACTCAATTATTGAATCGCAATAAGAGATGGTGGTAAGGGGGCAGTACGTTTCCTAAGACATTTTGTACCACGAACGGTGAAACTGTGGAATCAACTTTCCTCAGCGATATTTCCGAATTGCGACATGGGAGCCTTCAAGTACAAAGTCTTTATTTCCCTTAAAAGGCTGGCAACGGATCGGCGACCCCTTGGTGTTGCTGATATCCATGGGCGGTGGTTAAAATTTGCATCATTGTTAAAAACTTATTTTAAAATCTCTTCAGTTTATCACTTAGACCATACATTAATAGCTGGAATTTTTATGCTCTAGTGACTATTACTAGGTTCGTGTGACCTAATAAAATGAATGACCTAAGTAGCTTAGTTAGTGACATAGTTAAATTCTTTCTAGATATAGTTTAGTAATTTAATCTGTACTTCATTCTTCCCCGTTAATTTGTGAGAACTGTAATGAGCTTCGCCGGTGGTATCTGGAGACGACCACCTCACATTCTCTGTCTTCATTATTTTTTTGTGTTTGTTATTGTCAGGTAAAGGTCCTTATGAAAGAAAAAAATAAGATAGTTGCTCGAAAAATTATATATATTTTTATACTACTTCGGGTCGCAGACAAGCATACCGCCTGATGTGAAGCGGAACCGTAGCCATATTAACGCTCGTAACATAAAATATCGCTCGCGCGCCGCCACCACCGCTGCCAACGCAGCATCTCCTTCCTTTCTGGTGACTTCACTCACTCGCCGGAACACAACAACCCTCAATGGAATCATTATTTGGCTGCAGTATTCTGTGAGGTGGAGGTACATTCCCCAGTCGGTTAGCTTACAATTACGCTCCCTACCTCTCTTTTCGTCAGAGCTTCGTTTTTCAGTCAGCAGGGTGCACCACATGCAGGTGAAGTTGGCTTTGGTTCAAAGATGTTGATGAACCACTTACACCCCACACAAAATTTAAGAAAACTGAACGACCACATTAACTTTTCTAATGTAACTTTACGGCGTTTGACAGAACTGTCAGTGATTTGACAGCGAAAGGGAAACCAATTCAATGGGGATGTTTGATATTTTTTCTGACATTAGATGTAGATGTAGATATGTAGGCGTCGGGTCCAGATTGTCAAAATGTACTGAATTTTTTGACAGTGAGACTTTAAGACGACAGGACAACACAAGACGTCAATAAGACATTTGACAAGATGCTATGAATAGGGTTGGCAAGTTAAAGCTGATCTCAGATGGCGCCACCACTGTACGAACCTTTGTCATTTATCATTAAACGTTTCGGATTTGTTTGTTGCGTTGATTTCTTGACAATTTTACGATTTAAAACATGTATTTCAATTGGAAAATATAATAAAAATGGTTAATAATAATAAATAAAATGGTTAATAATCATTATCGCTTTGAGTCACATTTTTTTAACTTTCTCATCTCGAGGAAACTGGTGGCCTCCAGTTTCTTTACAATTTGGTACACAACATCTAGGCATTTTCTCAATAATGGTCTTTATCTATGAATTCACTACTAACTTCATACAAAAACTGCTTTGTTATTGGTCTTTGCGATGCTAGCGCCACTTTGACAGTTGTCGACCCCATTGACAAATGATTGGACTCTACGCTACAGTGCTGCCAAAATACCCTCAAGTCATTGCTAAGAAGATATAAAGAAATTAAAAAAAAAATAGCACAACGTCTCTCGGGTCATATATATTAGCTAGTTATATATATTTTAATTTAAAGTAACAAATAAATCCCGCCCCATAGTTTGTTTTATAATGTAATTGTTGAAATATGATGCCTTGTGGGTAAATAATGAAGTATAATACTTTATAATTATAATTATTTGCGAGGCGCCAGTGTTACATTAGGTGACCTCTTAACACTTATAACTTTTAACAGACTCCAAAAAAGGAGGAGGTTCTCAATTCGGCTGTATTTTTTAATGTTTGATACTTAATTAGGTACTCCGTGATGTATTATAAACCGATATGAAAAAATCTTCTTCAACTTCACCTGCACGCGGTGCACCCTGCTGACTGACAAACGAAGCTCAGGCGAAAAAAGAGGTAGGGAGCGTAATTGTAAGCTACCAGACTGGGGAATGTACCTCCACCTCACAGAATACCGTGTTGTTGGCAGCGGGGGTGGCGGCGCTTGAGCGATATTTTATGTTGCGAGCGTTAATATGGGCACGGTAGCCGCTTCACATAAACATAGTAAAAAAAAAAGTTGGTGCGCTGGCAACGGGAGGTGGCTCGCGAGTTAATATGGCTTCGGAGAGGAGAAGTTGTTACATCGACAGGGAATTCATCTTCGCACATTAGGACATACATACAACGAAGAGCAGTTCGAATCGTTGGTGATCCAATGATCTCGGATCGATTGGACTCTCTGTCTACACGCAGAGATGTAGCGTCGCTTTGCGTTCTATACAAATTATATCACGGGGAGTGCTCGGATGAGCTGTTTGATTTGATACCTGCCGCTGAATTCCACTATCGTACAACTCGCCATAAATCAAAATTCCATCCATATCATCTTGATAATTGGCGATCTACTACGTTTCCTAAGACAGTTTATACCACGAACAGTGAAACTGTGGAATCAACTTCCGTCAGCGGTATTTCCGAACAACTACGACATGGGTGCCTTCAAGAACAGAGTTTTCATTTTCCTTAAAAGGCTGTCAACGGATCGGCGACCCCTTGGTATCTCCATGGGCGGTGGTGATTACTTTCCACCAGGTGACCCACATGCTCGTTTGCCCCCCTCAAAAAAAAGAACCTAAGTTGAGGAAGAACTTTAGAGCGTGGGAACGTACTGTCAAGCTGTGAATGAACTGCCTGTCGTGGTTTTCGCAGGAGACTATAGCACGGGGTTCTACAAAAAGGGCGTGAAGAGGTTTTTTCAATGTCCTACTAAAAAGGAAAATAACGTGAGACACAAAAAATACAAAATGTGCCGAAGAAACGTCCGCTTTTAAAAGCCCACCCGAAATTTTAGGCCTCATGACTAATAAAACTGACGCCACCGCTAGCAGTCTAGCACCTCATCAACTACAAGTAATGAAGATGAAAACGTAATTGGTACTTCTGAAGCGTTTACATGCTTAGATATTGCCTTTTGTTTGTTTGAAACATAGGCTGAAAGCGACCAGTATCAAATACCGGTCCTTAAAAAAGTACCTGACCTAGCCACTTGTAAGCGAGTAAGCGAGCTTCGGCAGACGAAGATTGAAGACTTTCTAAGCGTTAATTGTATCTAGTACATACATGTTGTTAGGTCAACGAAGAGTTGGGCGCCCTCCCTTTTTATGATCCGAGATAGCGGCTGGATGTGGCAGGCGGAGGATCGTATTTGGTGGAAAGCATTGGGGAAGACTTATATCCAGCAGTGGGTACATACAGGCTGATGATGATGATTATACTACCTACAAGATTGTACTTATTTAATTCCTATTTGTCATTAATATGGTTAACGTTGTTGTTGGTAATGTAAATATGGTTTTCATTTAGCTGTACGTAAACATGTATGGCTGAATCAATTTACTTAAATTATAGGTAGTTCGATTATCCGAAAATACCGGTTATCCGAACACCCATGTCTCCTGATTAGTTCGGATAATCGACGCTCTACTGTACTAGGTTAGGTTTGGTATGTTTTATATCAACTTTCTTCTTTCTTAAACTTTGCCGTGTGGTTTCCGGTAGACTAGAATAGAATCACTCCGTCTTTTCCCGTGGGTGTCGTACAAGGCGACTAAAGGAAATACATTATAAAACATCGATCAGGCCTCCTCAACCCGTCTGGCCAGCGTGGGGAGTGTAGGCCAAATCCTCCTTCTGTCTGGGACGGACGAAAGAGGGTCGTGTTCTTGTAGTGGAGACTAAAATGACCTGATGATGATATCAACTTTAGTCGCCAAGTCAGTATATGGTCGCCCAGTATATATGCCGTGTGTGTATCAAATACATGGCAGTATGTGTAATGTTTTTTGTATTGATTTAATCTATTTTTTATGCATAATTAAAAAAAATATTAGCATTGCACTCCTTCTCTATATAAACTATAAGTGTGCGAAATGTCATACTCTTCCGTCCGCGCAATTTTAGTAAAAAGCGGTACAAAGTTTTTGCTTTACGTAGTAATATATCGATTCTAGTACACGATATAAGTATGACTATTAACAATTCATAATTTAGTTCACTAAATATTGTGCCTAGCAAAATTAGTTAAAAATTGCCTTGTCAACAAAAAGTGTACTTTTGTTGACTAACAATTTTATTAGGGATTTCGTCAGCATGGCTTACAAACTTCCATCCCACATTTTAACCCGATTGCCGTTATATTTTTCGAGTATCATCATCAGGTCATTTTAGTCTCCACTACAGGAGCACGACCCTCTCTCGTCCGTTCTAGACAGAAGGAGGATTTGGCCTACACTCCCCACGCTGGCCAGACGGGTTGGGGAGGCCTGATCGATGTTTTATAACGTATTTCCTTTAGTCGCCTTGTACGATATCCTCGGGAAGAGACGGAGTGATTCTATTCTAGTCTGCCGGAAACCACACGGCCAAACTTATATATAACACTACTTATTTATGCTACTTAATCTAGAACCTCCTATAGTTTTGTCTGTTTGTCTTGGTCTGGGTGTTTTCTGTGTATTATAAGTATGTATCTACAAAAAAAAAATGTATTTAAGTACATTTATCAGTTGTCTAGTACCCATAACATAAGCTGTGCGCTTAATTTGGGACTAGATGGCGCTGTGTAAATTGTGCAGAAATATTTATTTATTATTTATTTATTTTCCTTACAACCATGACAGCCACGGCAGACCAGTGTCTGGTAGCGCCCGTTCACGATTTGAGCATGGGCCTGATAAGGGTGGCTCAGATATTTATTTATTTGTTAGGTTTACCAACAATAGGCTATTTGACTAACATTTTTTTCGTTTTGATATGTAGGGACGTCTCCATAATATAACCATAGGTGAAATAATTACTTCGATAGGACAAAAATCTCTCGAGATATGTTAATTTGAAAATCACAATTTTTAGACTGCCCCAAAACGCTCCATACAAAAGACTACCGAATTATGACGTCACAGGTTTGTATTATGTATGCATCAAATCAGAAATTTGTACGACAGCTATGTTAAATATTACGTTTATGTAAATAGTATCATAATAAAAGTTATAGCATTTTTTATTGCTCCTCCAATGGAACTATTATTTTTTAAAAATTTCATACTTTTAAAATGGACTTTCCCGCCAAACTTTGATCGACGCTAAAAAAAGTCTGACTGAAGTTATTAGAATGAAAGTTTGCAGATCTTTATAATTTTGTGTGTTTTACGATATTGTTAAATAATCTATACAATTTTTAAACATTGGAAAATAGCCTATTGTTTCTACTGATACACTTATTTTGACGAGCGAAAAGAGAGGTAGGACATAGCGTATTTTATGCTGCCCGACTGGGGAAGTACCTCCATCTCACAGAATTCCACAGCCAAATAACAATTCCCTTGAGGGTTGTTGAGTTCCTGCGAGTGAGTGAGGTCACCAGAAATTATGGAGTAGCTGCGTTGGCAGTGATATTTCTTGTTGCAAGCGTTAATATGGCTACGGTAACCGTTTCACATCAGGCGGGCCGTATACCACCCGACGTAGTATAAAAAAAAATTAAGATGTACCTACATCCAAAATTAATCATGATATCGATTTGTCGCGTCATGATCGACAGGGAATTCTTCCTCACACATTAGAAGTGAACCGAAGTGGTCACGTACTGTGCGATTCCAGAGAAGTTTTCTTCCACGTACTATCAAGCTGTGGAATGAACTGCCTGTTGAGGTTTTCCCAGGAGACTACAGCATGGGGTTCGTCAAAAAGGGGGTGAAGAGGTTTTTACAGGGTGGACAACGCGCATGTGAAGTCTCTGGTGTTACAGGCATCCATAGGTAAATTGATTTCCATCAGGAGGGCCGTATGTTTGTTAGTCCCCTTAGTGGTTTAAAAAATGATATAAGATTATTGCTTATATATTGCGTAATAAAAGTCACATTATTGTACTAATGTGACTTTTATTACGATCTACGCAACAGCGGATCCCCTTGTGTTTCAAACTGTATACATTTAGGGTAGATAAATATTTTTGATTTGATTTTGATTTTGCTTCATTTGACAGTTAAAACAATGCCGGTTTAAAGCAGGGGTTCCCAACCGGTGATCCGAATACCACTAGTGGTCCGTGAGGGGTGGATTATTTAGGGGTGTAAGTGGTTCACCAACATCTTTGAACCAAAGCCAACTTCACCTGCACGTGGTGCACCCTGCTGACTGACATACGAAGCTCTGGCGAAAAGAGAGGTAGGGAGCGTAATTGTAAGCTACTCGACTGGGGAATGTACCTCCACCTCACAGAATACCGCAGCCGAATAACAATTCCCTTGAGGGTTGTTGTGTTCCTGCGAGTGAGTGAGGTCACCAGAAAGGAACTCCTTCCTTTCTGGTGACCTCACTCACTCGCAGGAACATGCTGCGTTGGCAGCGGGGGTGGCGGCGCGCGAGCGATATTTTATGTTGCGAGCGTTAATATGGCTACGGTAACCGCTTCAAATCAGGCGGGCGGTATGCTTGTCTGCCACCCGACGTAGTATAAAAAAAGATATGGTCCGTGGTACAAGCTTATAATGAAAGAGATTGAGCACTATTATACAAAATACTAAAATCTCGAGTTATAGAATAATGGATTTACACGACACTCGGTGCTCGGGTACCCTATACTTATACAAAAACCTCGTAAAGGTCCGTGAATAAAAATAGTTTGGGTACCATTGGTTTTGACGTTATATGTCCAGAAAAAAACATATTTAAACACCAATTTAAAGACAACTTTGGACTTAAATAAATTCTGTTAGCTGTTTAACAGCTTCAACGTAAATGAATAATAAGTACAGTATATAAATAAATATTTCTGAACCATTTACACAGCGCCATCTAGTCCCAAACTAATCGAAAAGCTTGTAATCTATAATATTATTTTCAAGAAATATGATAATGTACGTACCTATTAAAATTTTGTATGTTGTATATTTGTAGTCTAACTCAGTGTTTCCCAATTAGTGGTACGCGTACCCCCAGGGGTAAACTAAATTATTAAATCCTTAAAAACAATAATGCAATAACAATTGCCAAAAAAATATTTAATTTAATTAAACGATCAGTAGGTAAGTCAAACGTATGAATCGAGCGCTTTAGTGTGGCATTAGAATGATGTTAATAAATATAAAATACACCTGATTTCATTTTTTATCGAGCGATCGAGAGTCGGGGAGGGTGCGCGACCGCAAATCGTTATTCTTTTAATAATTTTATTTAAATTGTTTTATTTTTAAAAGTAATAGCTTATTGCTCTCGTAATTAAAATTATGAAAATTTTGGTATAATATCCGTATAAAAAATATAATTTTTACTTAGTGCAAATTTAGAGAGTAAGTTCGCGATTTTTTTCTATCGAGCCAAAAATTATTAATTGTGTTTTCAATAGCTTTGGGCCCTGCAGAAAGGATTTAAGATTTCTTAAATTTCTAGAAACCAAATTAAAATAGTTTATTATAATAATTCTTTAAATAAGTGTGTTTCCTGGACTCACTTCACCTTAACGTTCCTGCAATAAGGGGTACGCAAGTTTGAGGTCTTTCTTGAAGTGGTACGAAAAAAGTAATTAGCAAACGCTGGCCTAACTTGATAAAAATACTATATTTGTACTAAGCTCTCGAGCCTGGGGCCTCCTTGGTTCGGGGACCCGTGGCATTTTGTCCGCTCTGCGTAGGGTTACCAGATCGAAAAATCTAAATATCTGGATAACATTTCAAAATTACTGAATTTTGGGGTTGTTGTCTGGAGAAATGTCGTGCTCCTGTAGTGGAGACTAAAATGACCTGATGATGATGATACATATTTACAGAATCCTCTCAAATATTTAAAGGTTGATTGAAAGAGATCCTTAGAGCAAGGTTTCCCGAAAGGTGGTCCGCGGAACCCTGCAGTTCCATGGAAGGGCCACAAGGGTTCCGCGATCCGTACAAAAATTAACTAAACATTCGTCGAAAAAAAAAATGACTAGTTAGGCCCTATATAATAATTACAGCTGATAGGGTTCCGCTAGCAGCTGTAATGATTATAAACAATAATCAATTATGGTTCCGTGGCAAAAAAAAATTGGGAACCTCTGCCTTAGAGGGATTAGTAAGTCCGCCTTTGTACGTCTTTTATTCCATGTAACATTTTATATTATTATTGTTTTAAAGTAAATATAAAAATAAAAAAATACTCACAATTATTTCGATCTCCAGCAAACAGTTTGTGGAACCGCAGGAAGTCTGGGCGACCACCGAAGAACTTGCCATTTTGATTCAAAACTTCCCTAATCAACGACAAATTATTAACAACAACGCATGGCGTAGAGCCTAATGTAATACTAAATATATCCCCATGTATTTTTGATAACTCAGTAAATGTTTGAAACGGCGATTCGTTTTTGCCTAGAAGATGTAAACTCCCCAAAATTGGCAATGGAGTCGGCCCGGGCGCGGTTTTCAAAATGGCCGACTCGTTCCCGCCATACCGACTATTTTTCTCCCAAACAACAGTTTTACGGGAGAACAATTTATATACTAATATGGCGGCAAAAAACAAGATGATTATCACACTCATTTTTTTCTATAAAGAAAAATATTTGAGTGATTATTTTGCTTTTGGAGAGCAAGGCAATTGAGCCGGCACTGCGTGTGTGCTCGAACGGCCATCCGTTTTATACTAACGAATTTCCATATTCTATTTTACCACGTATAAACGTATTTGCAGTTCGATTGGCGCAATATGAGCCGTATTACAATGACATAACAATTTACAAGTGGTGAAATTAGGTTGTGCATAATCTGTTGAGATTTTAAAAAATATAGCTAAGTACAGAAGATACGGTTTTGGCGTATCGGTGAATTTTGTTTATTTTATTTGTTATTCACTGCGGTGTATAAACAAATCTTGTTAGTTTAATTTGACCCACTTCCCTGTATCCTTTATTATAGGGCTTGATGAGTGGAAAACAGTAATGGTTCAACTACACACATTCCCACTCCTGTGTAGCCAGGATTAACAGCGGCGACTACCAAAAATACAACGACGTCTTTTTAGTCTTATTTAAGCTCGGTGGTCGAATCGTTAGCAATGGTTACTTTGACGCGGGTTCGATCCAAACACAAGACAAACATCTGTTTAATTTATTAAGAGCAATAAAAAAAAAACAAAAAAAAAAAAAAAAACAAATAGTATTATATACAAAGTTTAATAGATAAATTGTTCTACTTAGGGAAGAGCGGGGTCTTCATTATATACTTAAAAGGAGACCCCGGCCACGATATAATGTAAATATCTTTTAATTTACTGAATAAAGCATTTGTACTTGTATTTGTATTTGTGTCCATGAACATGCCTGTTTGTTTTGGTCTGGGTATTTTCTATGTATTCTAAGTTTGCATTTACGAAAAAAAAAATGTATTTAAGTACATTTCAAGTCAAGTACCCATAGTAATTAGCAGATTTGCGCTTAATTTGGGACTAGATGGCGCTGTGTGTTTGTCCAGAAATATTTATTTACATTTATTTAGTCTCCTGATATTTTCAAAAAAAAAAGCGAAATGAACAATGAAGTCTGCTGCTGCCTCGGGGGTAAAACTACGGCTGCCTTGCAACTCACAATAGGCTATTTTCCAATGTTTAAAAATTGTATAAATTATTTAACAATATCGTAAAATACACAAAACTATAAAGATCTGCAAACTTTCATTCTAATATCTTCAGTCAGACTTTTTTTTAGCGTCGATTAATGTTTGGCGGGAAAGTCCATTTTAAAAGTATGAAATTATTAAAAAATAATATTTCCATTGGAGAAGCAATAAAAATTGCTATAACTTTTATTATGATACTAATCACTTAAACGTAATATTTAACATAGCTGTCGTACAAATTTCTGATTTGATGCATACAAAATACAAACCTGTGACGTCATAATTTGGTAGTCTTTTGTATGGAGCGTTTTGGAGCAGTCTAAAAATTGTGATTTTCAAATTGCCATATCTCGAGAGATTTTTGTGCTATCGAAGTAATTCTTTCACCTATGGTTATATTATGGAGACGTCCCTACATAACAAACGGAAAAAAATGTTAGTCAAATAGCCTATTGCATTTAATATGAAGAAATTATCAGGAGTAGGAAGCTTCAACTATCTATTGACTGAAACTCAAGAAATAAACTTTTTATTTGTTTTTATACTACGACGGGTGGCAGACAAGCATACGGGCCGCCTGATGTGAAGCGGTTACAGTCGCCATATCATCTCGCAACTTTAAATGTCGCTCGCGCGCCGCCACCCCATCTGCCAACGCAGAATCTCCTTCCTTTCTGGTGACCTCACTCACTCAACCCTCAAGGGAATTGTTATTTGGCTGCGGTATTCTGTGAGGTGGAGGTACATTCCCCAGTAGCTTACTATTACGCTCCCTACCTCTCTTTTCGCCAGAGCTTCGTTTGTCAGTCAGGCGGGTGCACCGCGTGCAGGTGAAGTTGGCTTTGGTTCAAAGATGTTGATGAACCAATTACACCCCGTTTATTTTTTTATACATATAATATCTATAATACTTATTTTATATAATAAATAAAATCACGTTTAAAAATAAATGTTTTTTAATCTTCTTTTATCTTGTTTTCGTTCCAACTTTGTGTTTTCTGAACTTTGTTTGTTTTCTAAACATCGAAAATAGGTCACTACGCGGCGCTTGAGTAAATTTATCATCATCATCATCATCAACAATTATTTATCACATCATCATCATCAACCATTATTTATCATCATCATCATCATCAACCATTATTTAT
Organism: Hypsopygia costalis; assembly: GCA_937001555.2. Lineage (NCBI taxonomy): Eukaryota > Metazoa > Arthropoda > Insecta > Lepidoptera > Pyralidae > Hypsopygia > Hypsopygia costalis. Next base: position 8,888,539 of record OW443355.2, read on the forward strand.
CATCATCATCATCATCAACCATTATTTATCATCATCATCAACCATTATTTATCCCACTGCTGGGATACGAGTCTGCCCTCAATCGAAGGTGTTTAGAGCGTGCAGTGTTTTTAGCCAAGTCAGTGGACTTGGTTAAACGATTGTCATCTAATAACAACAGCCGGGACCGACGGCTTAACGTGCCCTCCGAAGCACGAGTAAATACATATTTGCCACAAAATGGCATTTTATAATTTTTACATTAATCCATAAGGATTAATGTGAAAATTATAAAATGCCATTTTGTGCCATTTTGTGTGTGTGTGTTCAAACCCTTTCATTTGACACCCTTATCATAGGTTAGGGGTGTCAAATGAAAGGGCTTGAACACAGCTTTTTTTAGTTATTTCTCGTTTCTGCGACGTTTTAACGAGTGTTTTTAGCATTTAAGAAGTCTGAAAAAATAAATCTTATTGGACGAATCAGACGTTGTCCTGTCTTCTTCAATGATTATTGAATTCGAATTTGTTTCGCGCAATCTGTCAAATGACTGACAGTTCTGTCAAACGACATAAAGTTACATTAGAAAAGTTAATATCATCGGTCGTTTAATTTTCTTAAATTTTCAAATTTTCCGCGCAACTTTCTTATTTTTTCTTTGTTTTTTCTTTCTTCTGAGAATAACAAAATGCAACATAAAAAAATTGGTTGCCTGTAAAGTCGGTATACGGGCGAAAGTTTTACGTGACAACGACTTTGAGTGGTAAAATGTTTTCGAGTGGAAGGGACGCATGCCTTTCACTTTTTATGTCTGTCTCTCTCGCTCTTAGAAGGGACGCGTGCCTCTCATTGTGAGCGCATAACGTGAGCCAGTTTCTTGAAGTGTCACCCGGCTAACCAATTTATAAGACGTTGTCACGTCAAAATAGCGAAATTGATCCAGCCTTTCGCGCGTGGCGCGATGGCGTGACCAAGGGAAATAGGGGTAATTTTTTGTATAATTATATATGTGCCGGATTCTAGCCCACGGGGCCGAAATCGAGGTTGCACGGAGCGAGTAAATTCGCTGAGTGTACGTTTTCCATTGATTTCAATGGAAAATGTATTTGATGATCATTCCTCAACTACAATATGATTATACGCGATCAAATTAAAATAATAGAAATTGGTCGATCTCGTATATTACATTTTCTTTATCAAGTAAAAATAGTGACGTACAGTTAGAAATGTAAAAAAGTAAAATTTCTAAAAAGAATGTGCTAAGAAGTTCTGCACAATGATCGATATCAATTTTTTTTCGACACAAACCTCAAGCATGTCTAGAATTTAGGTCTTTAATTGTGACAAGTTTTTGATCAAAATCGGTTCAGTGGTTTTGGAGCTATTCATTTCCAAGAATGACTTTTCGGCATAAATAACTTAAAATATAGTTGACGAGCTCGGTGGCGTAGCGGTCAATGACGCGGCTTCGACACCAACGCTCGTGGGTTCGATTCCCACACAGGACAAACATTTGTGTGCATGAACATGTCTGTTTGTCTTGGTCTGGGTGTTTTCTATGTATCATAAGTATGTATTTACAAAAAAAAAATGTATTTACGTATGTTTATCAGTTGTCTAGTACCACAGCTAGTACCCATAACACAAGCTTCGCTTACTTTGGGGCTAGATGGCGCTGTGTATTTGTCTGACAATATTTATTTATTTATAAGCGTTTCGCTTCGCTCCACTCAATAAAACGTATCCGAGCCGTTTCAGGTCAAAGTGGCTCATGGAGTTCGAGTGCACGGCTGATTTTTAGGGAATTAGCAAAACGTTTGGGGTGTAAGTGGTTCATCAACACCTTTGAACCAAAGCCAACTTCACCTGCACGCGGTACACCCTGCTGACTGACAAACGAAGCTCTGGCGAAAAGAGAGGTAGGGAGCGTAATTGTAAGCTACCCGACTGGGGAATGTACCTCCACCTCACAGAATACCGCAGCCAAATAACAATTCCCTTGAGGGTTGTTGTGTTCCTGCGAGTGAGTGAGATCGCCAGAAGGGAGCCAGAAGGCACGGGGGTGGCTGCGCGCGAGCGATATTTTATGTTGCGAGCGTTAATAAGCCTATGGCAACCGCTTCACATCAGGCGGGCCGTATGCTTGTCTGCCACCCGACGTAGTATAAAAAAAAACGTTTGGTCGACACTTCCCGTGTCTAGATGGTTAGCTTTTGTTTCGCACAACGCATAAGTATTACCATGCAGCGTAGTAATGCTGCCAGGTAAGGGCGTCGCCAAGGGGGGCAGGGGGGGGGGGGGGGGGGGGCTAACCCCTTCTAGAGATTCTATTTATTTATAAGTTTTATTTATTGTACAGTCAAGAACTCATGAAACTTTGCACGTTGGACTCTGCACCGTTGTTACAATCGCTGTACATGTAAGGCTCGTACTACAAGTGAAAAGCTTCATGAGCTCTCGACTTTACCTACAATTCATACTTTTCTCATTCTCCATATCAACTTGCCCCCCTCTGGGCCATCGGCTGGCGACGAACTTGCTGCCAGGCGGCTTGAAAACACTGGCCTCTGCCAACCCGCAGTTGAGCAAACATGGTAGAGTAATACAGTAACACTCTAACCCCCTTCGATTGAGGGGAGACCCGTATTCCAGTAGTGGGATGAATGAGGGTTGTCGACTGTATTATCTCATATCCAGCCATGATCAAGGGCCTGGGTTCCATTGTACTCATGAACATGTCCATTTTTACGAGTCCAGTGGTCGTACGGCTAGCAATGACTACACTGACTCCGAAGTCGCAGGTTCGATCCCCGCAGAAGACAAACAATTGTGTGCATTGCGGAAGCACAAATAGACGATTTTTACGCGATTCGTCGTAAAAGGGTAGCGTCGCTAATGCAGAGACTACACAAGAGTTGCAACAGTATTCTGAAGTCCATTGCTGCGCGGTTTGACTGTCCAATCCAGCACCACTGGATCAGGATTGCCACAGGGCTAGTAAAATAAATAAATACAGCAATAATCTCTGTACGATACAGATATTATTGATGTATTTAAATACAGACTGTATCTTACTAACAGTACTAATGTAGTCTAAGGCCAAAACTGTTACTAAATCCCATACTAACTAAATTTATGGACTCTGTCTGAAATAAAAATATTATTATTATTATAAACATGTCTGTTTGTCTTGGTATGGGTGTTTTCTATGTATTTACAAAAAAATAAGTGCATTTAAGTATAACATCAGTTATCTAGCACCCATAGTACAAGCTTTGCTTAGTTTGGGACTAGATGGCAGTGTAATTCTTATTAATTTAATTAGTTGTTTAGGCCAAATTGCCAGAACATCACAATGGTGGAGTTAGCAATAAGGCTGCACATTTGATTATGTTTATTATTTTTTATTAAACTGTTAGATTCCCAAATAAAAAAAAATATTATAAAGATTGTTTTCTATCCCATATAACCATTTTCGGGAACCTGACGTAACTATTTCGAAACCTAGTGTTAACACTAAAATATAATCTCGTCGTCGTTACGTTTACATGCAGTCGCTGCAACTAAATATGGGGAAGGCCCGACACAGTAACATTCGGTTTTTAGTTTACGTCGCTGTGTCGTACTGTTGTTACCATATTTAACTAGAATTCGTACAAATCATTCATTTACTCATTCATTTGTGACATAACGGTGGAGTGATTTAAAGCAAAAAATTAAAAATAGCCATCTTGAGGATATTGTTAAGGTAAGTCACAGGTTTTGTTTTAACTGATTTAATAAAGCTTAAAGATCTTATTGGGAAAATAAATTAGTCGTGTAGTTTTCTCGAATAAGCTTAAATTTACTAACGCGCCACGTAATTAACTTTATTTAACCATTGCAAATAAAGTACTCATCGTTTTTTTTTAATGTATTTTTACACATCGAATATTCAAAACATTTATTTTTAATAGAATAACTAATTTTAATACTAATAGCAACCATTGCAGCAACTCATAATAGTACAATTGCTAAATAATGAAAAAATAAACATCAAGTTTAGTGAAAATATTCTCGTAACATCTAGTCACAAAGTTCCGACAATGTGTCGACATGTGCCGACGTGTTACTGAAGGTTGTCACAATGTAACTGGATTTTTAATATGGTTTCCTTTATCATTTTGCTTGCAGTGTTTCCCAAAGTTTATAGACAATTATATATACAATGCCTTATTGCATTGTATTGACGAAAGAAGGCTCATCACAATTAATATCAATGGTTCCAAGTACTTGGGTAAAAGACAATATTCTTTTTTGGCCGAGACTAAAGAAAAACAGTGAGTTGGAGTGTTTAAGACGAAGTGAAAATAGTGTACCAGGCGAAAATTGGAAAAAAATCAAATGCAAGGTCAAAGTCAACGGAATTGGTACGTTTGTGGAGGGACTGAAATTAGAGGAGCTTTATTCCAACTTTGAAGATACGGAGGACGAAGAGAGGTCAGTTTTATCTATGTGCTTACTTTAGTACGTGATAACGTAGATAGTACCTATCGCTAGTCCTCTGTTATAAGTACCTACACTGGCTGCTTGATTCTCGATAACGTTAGGCATAGAATAAAATATTAGGCTTGCAACGAATAGTATATTCGGCCATATACCGAATACCGAATATTCGGCCATATGCCGAATACCGAATAATCGGCCATATGCCGAATACAGAATATTCGGCAAGCTCGCTGACCGAATAGCCGAATATTAGGCAAAAGTATTCGGCCGGATTGTGGCGCCAAAACTTGTATCGACGTGATTGTTTCGCGAATGTACTCACCGCGCGGCCTATTGCTAACACTACGTGTTTTGACAAGTTTATTACGTGCATATCGTAGGTAGACGTAAATACGTTAAGTACAGTTTAACGTGCTCTCTTTGTTTTTATTTGTTGTAAATATCGCAATAGAAGGTAAATTAGAACTGCAGTGGCAAGCTTGATGTGCTCTTATTTGTACAATTTTTTTTTTTTTTTTTTTAAAGTGTTAATATTAACGTGGAGGAATTTATTTCAACAATTTTCGACATTCCGGTTGAACAAATATTTAAATTTTTGTTACACAACAAATCTTCTTAATCTGTGACAACAACACTACGTACCTAATTATAGTTTTCAATTTCAATTAGTTTTTATTTGAGTGTTTTTATATTATGTTTTTACCTGCTTTTGTGTCATCAACTCGCTTGCAGTTGATGACAAAAAAGCAGGTGAAATCGGAATATGCCAACTCGCGCGCAGTCGTGAATTTCACACTCGCTAGTTGACGAACAAATATATTTTGGTATAAAAATATATTTGTTCGTCGGGTGGCAAACAAGTATATGGCCCGCCTGGTGTAAAACGATTACCGTAGACTATAGACGCGTGCAACATATTATATTAGGCATTGTTTGATTAAAAATATTTTTAACAGATACAAGGAGAATCGAGAAAGTAACAGAAGGCACCCCACTTTAAAATCTGTAAAAGACGATTTATTGGATTTGAACTCGGATTTCGATGTAAATAAGGACCACCAAGAAACAATTACGGAAGAAAATAAAACAATAATGGAAGAAAAAGATTCAAACAGTGAACTACAGGATAAAATTATAGAAAATTATGCATTTGAAAATTGCTTTTTTAATCAAAATATGGAAGCCAGCGATGTTACACAAATAACGACTGAGAATATTACGACAATGAATCCAAACCCCGTCTCTGAACATAATGCTGATAATTTTGTTACATTAAAGTTAGATCAATTGAACGAAATTATATCAGAAAATAGTGCTTTGTCTACTGAAAATAAAATTCTTAAGGAATCAATTCAACGTTACCAAAATCGTAAGAAACTTTTTATCTGAAGACTTTAGTTGAGACAGGAAATAGCTGATAATATTTCATGCCAAATGTTTTTTTTTATTAAAAAATTTTGTTTTTTTTTTAGTCGAACAGGAAACAAAACGAGGATTTGCTGTAATGCAAATTCAGCTGGATAAAATATTCGAATTTATGAAATCGACAAGTATCTGTAACAAAGATGAAACTGCGGAAGCAAACACAAAAAAAATAGATGATGTGATCACACAAAAGAAAATTACGTTCCCTTTAAACTCTAAAGAGCAGTTAGACTTACTGGAAAGTGAACTCACAAATGCGGATTTTGCAAAAGCATTGGTATGTTCATTTTTACAAATTGTTAGCCAAATTTATATTACAAATTTTTGTTTCTTACTACATTTTGTTGCAGATCAAAAAATTTCTGTGTTTAAATTACAAATTTCTGTACTTACTACATTTTGTTACAGGTAAAAAAATTTTCTAAAATTTCTGGCACAAGTGGTACCCACAAAATTGGAAAAATTGGATTACAAATATCAAAATCTTTTTTTACTGATGAACTCCTTCATCAGTTTACTTGGAAAGGTATAAAGGGTTGTTCTAAACTACCTTTTGTACCTTATATAAATATAAGGGATTGTTTTTACAAGATTGTACATCTTGCGGACAACTCTTGCTCTGCTTTAGAAGCGGATTCATTTCTCCAAAACAGCGCCATTAAGCATAGCGGACAACGAATAAAAAGGAAATCGTAAGTATAACCACTTGTTTTACACATTGACCGTCTAACTGTATCAACTGTATGTTTATCTGAGATATGTAACCCGGGTAGAGTATTAAGAATTTAGATTTTCTAGGAAATAATTGGTATGATACACCAATTATTTCCTAAAAAATCTAAATTCTTATGAAACGTAATTACAGAACACAATCGGTATACTATCAATAAAAATAAAATTGGTTTCATTTAACGATCATTTAGAAAAAATAATTCTTATGCCACGGCCCTGGTTACTTATCTTTTTTGCTGTTGTACATAATATGCATATTAGTATTGTATTGTGTATTGTCTGATAAGTATAGAAATTCTTTTTTCATTTTCTTATGCCTTTTTAAAGATTCAATACAAATTGCTTTATTTTAGCTGTGAAAGGAACGTAAGCAAATCAAAAAAAACGAAGACCGAAAACAAAACTAATACTATAAATGATAATGAAGGTTCATGTTCTTCAAACAACACAAGGACTATACAGAATTTACATCAAGAAGAGGTGGAAACTCCAAATAGCGAAGAAGAGGTGACAAAGGATGATTGCAAAGAAAACGAAAATGTATTAATCGGTACATATTTTTATTTTCATTTCTTTTACACTCACATCTATTGTTTGTTTGTAAAACTTTATTGTATATCAAACATAAGTACATAAAATACAAAAATCATTATACTATATACAATGGCGGACTTATTCCAATAGGGATCTCTTCCAGTCAACCATAGAAAATTGAAAGAGTGTTTCCATTTTTGGGCTTTGGAGCAATACATGCATACCTACCATCTAAAATATACAAAATAAAAACTATATAACATACTATACACAATACATAAATGTAGACATTCTAAATATAAATGTCAGAGGCAGACTCGTAATGTTTCTTTATCTGAATTTTAAAGGAGTCGAGTGACTGGGACAATCTCACTTTGATCGGTAGTGCATTCCACAGGCGTGAAGCATGGACAGTGAACGATTTTGTGAAACACTGTAGTACGTACTTGTCTGTGTGCAGGATACAGATACGAATTCACCACATCAAGTGCGAATTAGTGATCTTCACAAATTTATACACAAATATTATATTTAACAACATTTCTTATAATTGTATATAACCTAGCAATAAATATATGTATTTGAAAAAGAAACATAAGAATAATTATTAGAAGCATCCATTTTATTAGATATTATTATATTAGTCAAAAAAATTTAACTATTTAAAATGCAATCAACCTTTTTGAATTTGTGTTTTTGAAAATGTGGCCGCTCGAATCAATCGTACCGAAGTTACTGTCTTGTATAAATTTACTTGTAATGACTCTAGTGAGTTTCATAATTGCGAATTGATAACTCTTTATTTTTTTTATTATTATCTTTTAAAAAGGGTTCTAGCGGAATAACTACAATTGCCAGAAAATTTCAAGAAATGCGTAAAAGTCAAAAGTTACATTATCGACATTATTTATTAGTTAGTAACCTTGTCTATGTATGCTTTTATTACTTTATTTTGTCTTCTCTGTCCTTTTCATTTACTTATTTAATATAGAACTTATGACAAGCCTAAGTAATTATAATTACTTATCCTTTTACAGATGATGATATGCCAGACACAAAAAAAGCATCGAAAGTTGTAACTGTACTCTCTGATGTGAAAATAAGAAACAAAATTATGGATTTTAGACAGAAGTCCAAAATGCAAAATATTAGTTCTGACAATTTACGATCTTACTTCGGAGACTAATATTTGATACATCTATCTTCTAATCAGTTAGTTGCCTTTAGACGGGCAGGCATTCGAGCGCAATCAGTTAAAGGTGCGTGTAATCATGCACGCCTGACGCGTGAATTTCCTGTGACACTACTGGCATTAAACTAGTATCACGGGAAATACAATTTTCCCCATGACACCAGACTACCAGTACATGACACTACTGATAGTGCCACGCAGTAGTGCCCAGGGCAAAAAAGGAAAATTTTCAATCGCGCGTGATTGCCTGCACGAAAGCGCGACCATTTTAGTTTTCATTACATTTATTCGTCATTTACTTGCAGACCAGCGTTGCTGTTTCATGTATTTTTATACAATGTTGGGTAAAAATATACGAAACAGCAGCGATTTAGTCTTCAAACGGGTTTTGTGCGAGTAACTATTAATTTTAGGTAATAATAAGCACGGTAATGGTCTCACAATAAATTCTTTTTTTTTTTTGTACTTATCTAAATATTGAGTGTAAATGATTTAAGACCTCAATCACGATCATGTTCATTATCAAAATAATGTCTATCTTTGTTATGTATACTGTTTGTACTTTTGCTATACTTAGCATTTTGTTTGAAAAGTTCACTGTTATAGTTTAAGTAGCTCTACTCTGAATTTCAAATAAAAATCTTTTCTTATATTTATGTTATTAATTTTTTATTACCCTCAACGTTGTCAATACAGGAATAAACACCAACTGGGTGTTGCATACCATACATAAGAGTTTACATTTTATATCTTGCAAATTATATTCTTTAGGTGCTTCCGTTTCGTAATCAAGTGATGCTGCATAGATATTTATATGCGATGAATTAAACGGTCGCTCGAAAAAATCAAATTTGTTTTTTATATTTCTACCAACAATTTTAATTTTGTTTAGTACAAAAATTGCGTGTTCCATTTCTAGTAGATCATTATTCACATTTAAAAACCATTTATCTTTAATGTTTTTTGATAACTGGTAATGGGCATTGAATTTGATAGTATTAAATACTTTTTCACCTGTTTCCAAGAAACGCTCATATTTAACGACAGGATAGACATGATTAGATTCTTGATTTTCGATGTTTAATTTTGTAAGCTCCTGTATGCGATTCGCTACTTGTTGTAATGGTTGATTACCTTTTCGTAACAAGTTTTTAATTCTAAATAGCATACTTTCAAATGGATATGCACTTAAAGATGGTAAAGAACCAAATCTTGAGACATCATTAACAATGTGACATAAATTATGTATATTACTACTTACAGAGTCTTGACCGTAAATTTCTGCAAATTTTTCGATGTAATTCTTAAATAGTTTATCAGCTATGTGCCGGTAAGATATATAGGCATCAGAGTAACATATGGTGGTGGCACAAAACAAAGTTAAAAAATGTTGATATAATTCAAAAGATAAATAATCTTTAAGCACTACTGGACCGAAGTATAATAAAAAGTTCTTGAATTCAGCAGCTTTCCAAAAATGAAGGGTATCTAATTCTCTCATTCTTCCTTGCTGTATTTCAGTTGGAGTTGTTAATTTGATTTCCATTATCTTTCTTGAAACTTCTTGAATTTCCCTAGCCGACCATTTCGTCTGAAAATTAAAACTACCACTAGTCCATCCCAATAAACATCTTTTCATTACGCCTAAATCTAACAGATGAAGAGAATCTGCAACCGTAAAATCATTCACTAGATCAATAGGTAAATCTTCAATTGCACTTTTTTCTTTGTGATGATCTGGATCTAGTCGACTTCTGAATGAATAGTCGGTACGCAAAGGCATATCTGTTCTAGGAAAACTCATGTGTCGTCCTCTTCTGTCGAATTCACCAATAACTGTGCATTTCAAGCATCCATGATAACTGTTGAACCCCACGGTGCCTACAGTAAAAAATGGGCATAATTTATTTATTTGTCTCATACATGGCAAAAAGTTGAATTTGATTTTATAATACAATTAGTTCCTCGTAATTAGAAATGAAAACAGTAGAAGTAACAGTTTTTGAAATACTTTTTGGACTTACCTTTTATAAAGCACCTGGCAGGTGTATCACATATGAAGCAACGAATTTTTAATTGTACAAGTTGTTTTAGAATTAATACTCCATCTTTTAGTAATTTTAAAAGCTCATTTATAAATGGACGTAAAAACTGTTCTAGAGGAGGTTTTGTGCTTCCAAAATATATTGCTATAACTAATGGAATATCCATGCAATCTAATTTGCATAAAATGGGCCAGAACTCGTTTTTCGTACTTTTGGCAATAGGTAAGCCGTCTATGTTAAAAGTCAAATTTATACATGTTGGTAATACTGATAAACGTTGAGATAAAACATCTTTCAAACAATTTTCTAATCCATAGTACCAATATTTGCCATTGCCTATTGGTAATATATTATTACATCTGGGCGTTTTTAAAAGACTTCTACTATCTTTTGGTAAAATCATATTGAAATCAGCGTTTGGATGAGCTCTTAGTATAGAAATCAATTCGTTCAAAGCATTATGAGGGATTTGGTACTTTAATGCCCAATGTTGAATTTGATATTTTACGTTTACAGAATGTGTTTCATTGTCACTATCAGATGATCCATGGTCAAGTATAACTGCGTCATATTCTTCTGCTTCATCTGCGTATTTGGAAGTATGTGGTTCTTCATTGGTAATACTTATACTAGAAGGCGTCGCAACAGGGCCATAATGTTCGATGTTTGATGTTTTAGCACTAGGAGGTTCAGCTTTAAACTCTTTGGCACAATATACTTCACCACTATGTTCTTGATTTGCTAAAAGGACAAGAAAAATATCAAGTTTAATGTCTAAAATTCAACAAAATGGGTATCTTTCATATAAACATTATATCTCTATTAAACAATGAAATGAAAAAGAAACTTAATACTTACTTGCGCTTAAGGCATTTTGGCTCGTTAATTCGTTAACTCTCCTGTAAAACGTTGAAGTCCATCGAAATTTACGCGAATCTTTTGAATGTTTACTCATTTTTTCCTTTAATTAAAAGTAAACCGACAGCAAACATGTATCGCAAGTTTGAGAAGATGTGAGTCTGATGATCTATAATTGTGCAAATAGTAACCCAGAATATTTACAAAACGTTACTACACATATTATTACCCAGTTACAACACATTGTTACAGTATTGTACACTAGGTGCAAACTAAACGCAATGTTTGTAAAATGTGGGAATACAAATTATTCTGTAACGTATCAACACAGCGACAACACAAAGTTACTGGAAGTTTTTTCCGTCACATTGTCATTGAACTGTTACAACACATGGATACAAAACTCCACTAAGTCTCTATGTGTCGTATCAATTACGAAACTGCTGCAATTTGTTACCTCTTTATAAAATCTGCGACCAAAAATGGCTATATGGGATGTATTATAAGTATGTATTTACAAAAAAAAATGTATTTAAGTACATTTATCAGTTGTCTAGTACCCATAACACAAGCTTTGCGCTTAATTTGGGACTAGATGGCGCTGTGTAAATTGTCCAGAAATATTTATTTATTATTTTTCATCATCATCATCATCAGGTCCATTTTAGTCTCCACTACAGGAGCACGACCCTGTCTCGTCCGTCCTAGACGGAATGAGGATTTAACCTACACTCCCCACGCTGGCCAAACGGGTTGGGGAGGCCTGATCGATATTTGATCATGTATTTCCCTTAGTCGCCTTGTACGACATCCACGGGAAGAAACGGAGTGATTCTGTTGTAGTCTGCCGGAAACCACACGGCCTCACTGTGACTCACTTAGTAAAGTATTTATAAAATTCAAAAATTCGTCACCAACGCAAACCTTCATGGTAGCTGTACCTGGAGTACCTAAAATGGTAGCTCAGCTCAGTTGGAAGAGCACTCGACCGGTCATCGAGAGGTCGTGGGTTCAAATCCCAGGCGGGGGAGGTGAAATTTTCATTTTCTTAAATCATTATAATATTTATTTATATTCAGCTATTATTTATTTATAATAAAGGCGTACTGAAGTACATGGAACATGTCTTCAGACAGTCAGGGGAGAGTTACTAAAGAATAGGGAGTGCACAAAAGATCCAAGAGGGTCGACGTGCCACCGGTGCTGCGGCGCTGGACCCATTTCAAGATAAGATAAGATATATTCAGCTATAATCAAGGGCGTAGGTGCCTTTGTGCGCATGGACATGTCCATTTATCATTCTGTTTTTATATCGATAAAACTAATTAAGAAATAAAACATAAGTTTTAATTACTTGTTATTCATTTTTAGTACATTATGTTGTAAGTCAAATTGTTTGTTTGGGCCGGTGCAGCCGTACCGTGGTTTGGTGCAATCGCACGGCGCCATTTGCGTACATATAACAAAGAAGAGTTCGAATCGTCGGTGACCCAGCGATCTCTGATCGACTGGACTTCCTGTCTACTCGTAGAGATGCTGCGTAGTCCTAACAACACAAATACACTGTACGTCATATTATTGGAATCGATGCCATCATCAGGTCCATTTTAGTCTCCACTACAGGAGCACGACCCTCTCTCGTCCGTCCTAGACGGAAGGCCTACACTCCCCACGCTGGCCAAACGGGTTAGGGAGGCATCGAATGTGTTAGGTAACAACTCAATGTTTTAGGTCTCCAATAGTGTTAGATACATAAAATCCGTGGTGCACGGCAGTTGAGCTTCACTTGACTGGCCATCTCTTTAGGCTTTTAATGCCTTATTTGCCATATTGCTGTCTCTCACATTGCTAAGAGGGGAAGTCAAATTCCAAAAGTTTCCTACTCCTACTAATTTCTTGTGATTAAATTCGTTGTGAGTTCCAAGGCAGCCGTAGTTTTTCTCCCGGGATTGCAATGGACTTCATTGATCATTGCCTTTTTTGGCGGTCGCCGCTGTTAATCCTGGCTGCACAGGAGACACAGTGGTGGGAATGTGTGGTCCCCCCGTCCCGTAAAATACCCTGTAGAATTTATTATGATACTTTAGACGTAAATACGTCTTTAAATTTGCTACCATACAACATCAGGTCCATTTTAGTCTCCACTACAGGAGCACGACCCTCTCTCGTCCGTCCTAGACAGAATGAGGATTTGGCCTACACTCCCCACGCTGGCCAGACGGGTTGGGGAGGTCTGATCGATATTTGATAATGTATTTCCCTTAGTCGCCTTGTACGACATCCACGGGAAGAAGCGGAGTGATTCTATTCTAGTCTTCCGGAAACCACACGGCAAGCTACAATGCTACCATACGGAGGCAGCCAAAAAAATCTAATGTGAACATATGAGGCCTAACTTGGGCTTTATATAGTTGAAAACGATACTGTGGTGTAAAATACCTTCTGGCATTACTGATGATGCCAATTTTAGTGCATATAACATCCAAAATTCAATCACAAATTTTGGGGTGTAAGTGGTTCATCAACATCTTTGAACCAAAGCCAACTTCACCTGCACGCGGTACACCCTGCTGACTGACAAACGAAACTCTGGCGAAAAGAGAGTTAGGGAGCGTAATTGTAAGCTACCCGACTGGGGAATGTACCTCCACCTCACAGAATACCGCAGCCAAATAACAATTCCCTTGAGGGTTGTTGTGTTCCTGCGAGTGAGTGAGGTTACCAGAAAGGAAGGAGATGCTGCGTTGGCAGCGGAGGTGTTGGCGCGCGAGCGATATATAATTTTGCGAGCGTTAATATGGCTACGGTAACCGCTTCATATCAGGCGGGCCGTATGCTTGTCTGTCACCCGACGTGGTAGAAAAAAAAAATAAACACACCACTGGATAGATGAAGGATCAAAGAATTTACTGCGCTAAGTAAAGACTGTGGAACATCGCGTGCGGTGGAGGGAGAAGCTACTACTACTACTAAAATTATCTCAAAATGGCATTTTGAGATAATTTTAGTGCATACGACACCGTGTCCATGACATAGCCACACACCATTTTTAAGACGAAGCCGCGGTTAAAAGCTACTGTAATCATTATATAAACATCACGTCCCGAAATTTCAGCATTGATTTTTAAATTCAGTCGCGTATAATTTTTTTTTTTCAGCTCCGCTGTCGATGGAAAATTTATGTTGCTATGCGGAATTGGTCCATGGTTTTTTTTTCTCATAAATCTGAGGCCTTGGAATTAAAATGTTGAAGAATAACGAAATGAGATGTAGATTTTTTACATAAAGTGGAATCCGTTTATTATATCTTCCATTTTATACTGACCAACTGCTCTTAAGGTATCAGTTGAAAAAGCGCCATTTTTTTTTATACCACTGAAGTGGAAAACAAATTCATATTTCAAATTCAAATTCAAATTCATTTATTGTATAGTTATAGGTAATGTACATATGATCTTAAAATTAATAACTGTGCTACTACAACTTGCCGTTTTGGCGTACAATATTTTTAATGTTAACACATACACAATAGTTATAATAATCTACATTGAAAGTCTCGCAATTCAATAATTAATTAAATATACTTATTACATAATAATTATTGTTCATGATTACATTCATATATTTATAAATTGTCCAATAAAAAATCATTGATAGTGTAATATGTTTTATCTATTAAGAATTTTTTTAAACTCGCCTTATATTCTATTATATTCCTAAGTTGTCTTATGGCTTTAGGTAGCTTATTGTAGACCTTAGGAGCCATCCCCAAAATACTACGAGAAAACATTTCCGTATTGTGTGGTATGTGACAGATTTTATCTTTATATCTTTTGGAATTAAGAGATTCGAATAGATCTAGATGAGACTTTACAAATACAGCCACTTCGTATATGTACAACCCTGGAAGTGTTAACAATTTTAGTTCTTTAAAGTAAGGTTGGCATGAGTCTGAACTACAAAGTTTGCAAATTGCGCGAATGCATCGTTTTTGCGCTTTAAATATAATAATATCCTTTCCAGGGGCATTTCCCCAAAATATGATGCCGTATCTCAAGGCAGACACCACATACCCATGGTATGCTGTAATTGCAGCAGTCCTGTTTACCACCTTTCCGAGCATGTACAAATCATAAGAGAATTTATTTAGCTTTTTGCAAAGAGATTGTTTATGAGTATGCCAAGTCATATTACTGTCCAATTGCAGACCGAGAAATTTAACAGTATCTGTTTTTTCTATGAATTTCCCCTGGTGCTCAATAGTAAGAGTAGTGAAGTTTTTACGTAATCTTTGTTCAAATGACATATAATTAGTTTTATCGAGATTAATCACTAAGTTGTTATTATTTAACCATTTTATGATGTTAGTCAACGAGCTATTGATTTCATTTTCATATGTCAAAATATCGCTACGTTTATAAATTATCGTACTGTCATCTGCAAAAAGCACCATAGGATGGTCAACGCATTTCGGAAGGTCGTTAATGTAAATAAGAATATATAAGTACACGAGTACTTCTATAGATAAATGAGTAAACACGTGTTTCAGGATTTTTCAAAATTCAACCCTTAAAGGGGTGAAAAAATCTGAAAATTGTCATGGGTATTGTTTTTATGGTTTATCGGGTCGCTGATTACGAAAGCAACAACTTTTTTATAATCCAACATAGCCGACGTAACATAAAATTACCCCTGTGGGGGTGCGATGAGGTTGAAATGTCATAATATCAATATGTGTGTTGATTCTGTGATTTTCTGGGACGTCAATTACGAAAATGGCATCGATTTGAAAATAAAACATGGATACGAAATTACTTAAAAGGATTTTTCAAAATTCATACCCTAATAGTGTGAAATGGAGGTCCAAAATTTGTATGGGGAAACGAGATTAGTTGGACAATTCTATCCTAAACTTTACACGAGTACTTTAATAGATAAATGAGTAAACACGTATTTCAGGATTTTTCTAAATTCAACCCCTGAAAGGGTAAAATGGGGTCAACAAGTCTGAAAATCGTCATGGGTATTGTTTTCATGATTTATCGGATCGCTGATTACGTAAACAACAGCGGTTTTAAATTTCAACCTGACTAACGTGACCATCATCCTCTATTGGCGTGCGATGAGAGATATTTAGAGATAGCCTGTCCTGGGAAAGCTCATAGGATGGTATTTGTCCCACAAATTACCTGTTATTTTTATTAATAACTATACAAAAGGTACAATAGTATCTGTACCTGTAGGTCGGTTCCATGATCGACTGTATGTAGTTTTTTAATATAGTTTCAATGATTTCTCCGTCAATTGTACAGCAATTTTAATAATTCTATTTGTTTGTGAGGGTACACTCAGGTGGTTCCATATTAATCAAATCAGGATCCCTAAGCTTTTTAAAATTCAACGTGACTAACGTGACCATCATCCTCTATTGTATACGGTTTTCGGAACGCCAATCTATACTAATATTATAAATGCGACAGAGCGTCAGTCTGTTACCTCTTCACACTTAAATCGATTGATCGATTTAGATGAAATTTGGTTCAGAGATATTTTGAGTCCAGGGAAAGAACATTTGCACAACTACCCTACAAATTTGTGATAATTCGACAATGTTATTAAAAACGGACTTAAAATTAAAACTCACTTTGTACGACTATAATAGTGCTCTAAATTATTTAAAAGACCATTCTGTGGGGTGGAGGGTTGACAACCTGAGATACAGGAATTATCCTAGTTCAGGTGTCAACCCACCATAATATCATATTGTATCACAACACAATCCATGTACATTTATATTAAGTAATCCTGATTTAAGGTGAGTAATTGTGGTAATAAACGACGATAAACGATAAACATAAGATTTTAACATAAGTTTTTGTCCGAGAAATTACCTGTTATTCCACTTCCAACACAATATAAAGGCCGGCAATGCGATGGACTTGTCATTTGTAGGTTGTTGTTCTAACCATCAACATCCACAGATCGCCTGAGGATGCCTCGCGTAGAGGCGAAACACGTGTCGCAGAGACGACTACGGCAGTCGGGGCAGCGGCGGTCGCATGTATCTTCTGTTTCAGATGTTGGAGATTCGCCGAGACGACCACAGTAGCTGGAGCAGAGACGACCAAAGCAGCCACGGCAGTCGCATGCAACTACTAACGGTAGTGGGCGGGTGCCGGCCGGCAGTAGTTTGCATGAACTAATTGGTGGTGGAAGCACGCAAAGTAGTATAGATCAAATTGCCTGTAAATTTGACTTCCGCAAAATAACACCTGAATCAATTAACTATTACCTGTTATTGTTATTGTACCTGTAGGGCGGTTCTATGTTGGACTGTATGTATCTTTTTAATATAGTTACAATGATTTCTCCGTCAATTGTATAACAAATTTAATAATTCTTATTTGTTGTTACACTCTTCAGGAGATCCCATAATAATATATTTTTTTTTTTTTATACTACGTTGGGTAGCAGACAAGCATACGGCCCGCCTGATGTGAAGCAGTTACCGTAGCCATATTAACGCTCGTAACATAAAATATTGCTCGCGCGCCGCCACCCCCGCAGCCAACGCAGTATCTCCTTCCTTCTGGTGACCTCACTCACACGCAGAAACACAACACCCTCAAGGGAATTGTTATTTGGCTGCGGTATTCTGTGAGGTGGAGGTACATAAATCAAATCAGGATCTGATGATGGGCTCCCTGGGAAATCGAGAGAAAGGGTTCAAATTTATAGACATGGACATGGATACAGTAATTGTTGAGTTTTCTGATGTTATTAAGTTACATAATTTGCATTTGGTTAGGTGTTAAGCAATAGTGTTGAGTTTTCTTAATTAAGTTATTCATGTATTTTCGTCTAGAAAGCACCATGTCACTACTACTTACCCATTATTATAATATATAAATAAAAATATTCACTAATAAAAAATAAAAGGGAATTGTTATTTGGCTGCGGTATTCTGTGGAGTGGAGTTACTTCCCCAGTCGGGCAGCCCACAAAATGCCCAATGCCCTACCTCTCTTTTCGCCAGAGCCAGTTTGTCGCACGTTTGTCAGTCAGCATGGTGCACCACATGTAGGTGAGATTGGCTTTGGTTCAAAGATGTTGATGAACCACTTACATACCAATCATTCCTTTATCAAGGTTACTTAGATATCAAAGTTCATTTGATCCTTGGGAATTGATTGAGCTCTCTACACTATGGCATCTCATACAATGCGGGGATCACAATGTCTGGCCAATATTAAAGCGAAACAGCAGGGCATCGATAGTTATAAAAAACTATTAAAATTAATCTCGCGCGTGTATCAGA
The DNA here is from genome assembly GCA_937001555.2 of Hypsopygia costalis. Taxonomy (NCBI): domain Eukaryota; kingdom Metazoa; phylum Arthropoda; class Insecta; order Lepidoptera; family Pyralidae; genus Hypsopygia; species Hypsopygia costalis. Next base: position 8,907,110 of record OW443355.2, read on the forward strand.
AGGCGATAGATAAAATATTATCACAAAAAATATTGTCGTATAAAAAAGTAGTATGCAAGTCACATCCCGCATTCACTGTTCCGTAGGTTTGATACTTTTAATCAAAATAATAACAATAAAAAAAATCTCATCTTCGTAGCTGGTTATGAAACATATAGTTACCAACGTGGCTGAAGGGATCTGCAGTACCTACATTTTGACCATTACCAAATGTGACATTTATGAGATCGAGACTGGATCGAAACTGAATTTTGACTATATTTTAATTACGAGAATTGCCCCTCAGGTGACTCACAACATGCTACATTTGGTCCCCTCTTCGATAAAAAAAATGCAGTGAAGGACCTTCCCCAGTCAGTCAGCTTGTACGCTGCCCTGCAAAAGAACGTTTCCCAGAGTGTCGCTGGTCGGTTGCACTATTAAGCTTGCACTATTAACAGGTTCACAGTCCCGAAGCAAGTTGCGATCTTCTTTGTATACGTCCCCCTATTAGACAATAATAATAATAATGACAAGTAAGTTACGTCCTTCTCGTCAACTATTTTGTGATACTTTATGTGTCACAGTGATTGAAATAATAAATCTACATCACTGGCCATGAAGCACATATGCCTCATGGACGTACCAGTGAAGTCACCCATGAGGCACATGTGCCTCATTGGACTGCGAACCTGTTAATAGTACAACCGACCAGCGAATTCATTAATTGTTTGTCGAGGTTTTCCAAAAAAAGGACGCTAGCAACACCAAGGACACGAGTGTGCCCTTGGTGTTGTTAGCGTCCATAGCTTGCGGTGATGGCTTCCCATTAGACGGGCCGTATGCTTATTTGCCACATTAGCAGTACAAAAAAAAATGGTTGTCTATAAAGTCGGTTTACGGACGATAATTTTACGTCATAACGTCATAAGAAAACATCCGCCGATGGAGTGGAAGAGAGATAGATGCGTCACAAGCCGAACGCTTAGGCCGATCGTGCCTCACCATCGCTTGTCCCGCACTCTCGCTTGCACGCTCGGCTCAGGCGGAACGTGACAATGAGTGATGCTATTTCGTGCGTGCAGCCGGCGTTCATCGATATAGAAGACGTTATCATGTCGAAAAACATCTCATCATCAGGTCATTTTAGTCTCCAGTACAGGAGCACGACTGCATGACCCTCTCTCGTCCGCCCCAGACAGAAGGAGGATTTGGCCTACACTCCCCACGCTGGCCAGACAGGTTGGGAGGCCTGATCGATGTTTTATAATGTATTTCCCTTAGTCGCCTTGTACGACATCCACGGGAAGAAACTGAGAGATTCTATTCTAGTCTGCCGGAAACCACACGGCCATCTAAGATACTGCAAATATTTCGTTTCCCCAACCTTTCTACAGTACCCTAAAAAGCACTCAATTACGAAAACCAAAACACAATGTTTTTCTGAATCGGGTCTCAAACATGAATTGAAGTTTGACGTAAGTAATGTAAATATGTTTAAAAGCGTATAAATATTTAAATTCCGATAGGGGGCGCGTCCCTAATGAAAATTTAATGTCCGACTTATAACATTTTTTAGGCAAATAAAAATATATTGTAATATTTTTTGAGCAAAGAGAAAAACAGAATAAAATTGGGTGAATATATCTTTTTATGAAAAACCGGACGCATACATAGTCAACATCACTGCTGTAAATTACCCTACCTCATCGAATATACGAACCTCTTTTCTTTTTTTTTTTTTTTATACTACATCGGGTGGCAGACAAGCATACGGCCCGCCTGATGTGAAGCGGTTACCATAGCCATATTAACGCTCGCAACATAAAATATTGATCGCGCGCCACCACCCCCACTGCCAACGCAGCATCTCCTTCATTTCTGGTGACCTCGCTCACTCGCAGGAACACAACAACCCTCAAGGAAATTGTTATTTGGCTGCGGTATTCTGTGAGGTGGAGGTACATTCCCCAGTCGGGTAGCTTACAATTACGCTCCCTACCTCTCTTTTCGCCAGAGCTTCGTTTGTTAGTCAGCAGGGTGCACCGCGTGCAGGTGAAATTTGCTTTGGTTCAAAGATGTGGATGAACCACTTACACCCCATTTTTTTTTTTCCTTAATATCACATAGGCTCTGTCTTAGCTTATAGATTTCGAATTTCTGTGGTAATTTTTCATTGCGAAGCATCAGAACGAATAACGGTATTATATATTGCGCGAAGTAGGCTTAAAGCACTTTGGCCAGCAACACAGGACTCCAGGAGCTAAGCTCTCTATAGAGATTCTGGCTCTGATGAAGAAGCGTCTATCGATCTCTTTGTTGAAGTTATCCCAACCTAGCTGTAACAATTGCCTGAGGTAGACGTAGTCTATAACTACTTTAATTGCCTCATCTTCAACAACCACCGCTTTGGGATAACGCATTTTTTATAAATGACTTTTGTCGTTTGTCCAAATTCATCCCCGGCCCCACGGCAAAGCGGTGAAGGTAATTTTAAATTGCCTTTTTTCTTACACAATATTTGTAAATTAGATTATTTTACTTTTTGTAATAGATGTAGCGTGGAGCAGGCACAGGTGGCGAGACGTTGTGAGGCGAGTCCTGTCTGCTGCCTCATTATGATAACCACGACCACTCTGACAAGAGTGAAGCGAAAAAGAAGAATAGTTGAAGGCACTATCGTTTTAGAAATAGAAATATATTTATTTCAACTTCACACATACAATGGTACACAAATACAACAAATAAGACATCTTATAATATATAAAAATTTCGTGTCACGTTGTATGTCCGCAATGGAATGCTAAGCTACTGGACTGATTTTAATAAAATTTTGCACAGTGTGTGCAGTTTGATCCAACTTGAGAGAAAGGATAGTTTATAACTCATCGGAAAAATTAACGTAAAAATATTTAAAGGCGATACGAAGTTCGCCGGGCCAGCTAATATAATATAAGAAATGATGTTGAAATTTTGACCCACCCTCGGGGAATACAGAGTGATCAGTTCTGTTTTTCAGTCCAGTTTTAGAAGGCGATTATTTAGATTTATGCACACGGGTGTCAGAACTTCAAGGTCTTGTATTTAGTCACGAGACTCTGGATCACGATTAATACAAAGATTTGGAAATATGATGACGACAAGTGGAAATGGCCGTGTGGTTTCCGGCAGACTAGAATATAATCACTCCGTTTCTTATTACACTTATTACACGGGCCGCGCTAATTCCCCGCTCTCTGGTGGAGGAGAGCCGCGAACAACTTGTGTCGGAAATCGAGGGCACACTAAGTAGAGTGTCCGACTGGGGGCGACAGAACTTAGTGCGATTTAACCCCTCTGAGACACAAGTCTGCGCGTTCACCGCTAAGAAAACCCCATTTGCTGTGGCTCCACACTTCCTGAATACACCCCTTACCATCGCCAAAAGTATTGGGATTCTAGGAGTTGAAATCTCCAGCGACGTCCAGTTTCGTGGTCACCTGGAGGGGAATGTCAAGCTGGCGTCGAAGAAACAGGTGTGCATAACAGGGCGAAGCTGTACTTCAATCCGCGGCAAAGGCTTCTGCTTTACAAAGCTCAAGTACGGCCGCATATGGAGTACCGTTGTCATCTATGGGCGGGAGCGCCTAGATACCAGCTTGCACCTTGTGACTGATTCAGATTCATTTGCTGTGAGGATTGTCGACGATCCCAAACTGACAGACGGTATAGATCCTTAAGTCTGAGGAGAGATTTTGCGTCCCTTTGCGTGTTCTATTATACCGTTTGTACAATGGGGTGTGTTCAGAGGAGTTGTTTGACATGATGCCCACGTCCTCCTTCTACAGTCGCACCGCTCGCCATCGACAGGGAATTCATCCTCACACATGTGGTCGCGTACCGTGCGGTTCCAGTGAAGTTTACGGTCAAGCTGTGGAATGAACTGCCTGTCGAGGTTTTCTCAGGAGACTACAGCATGGGGTTCTTCGAAAAGGGCGTGAAGAGGTTTTTACAGGGTCGGCAACGCGCGTGTGATGCCCCTGGTGTTACAAGCGTTCATAGGCTACGGTACCTGCTTTCCATCAGGCGGGCCGTATGCTTGTTTCCCACTCGTGGTATATAAAAAAAAAAAAGTTTTCGACCAACTTGCCAGAATATTATAAATACTTTTACCTATTCCACCTAGGCGTGAGAGTTGAATTTTTCCATTAAATATATATATATATATATATATATATATATATATATATATATATATATATGTTAATAATGAACAGTGAATTCCATTGCAGTCCCCGGGGTAAAACTACGGCTGCCTTGGAACTCACAACGAATTTAATCAGAAGAAATTACAAAAAGATAAGTTTTGGAATTTGACTTCCTGTCATAGCATTTTGGGGTGTAAGTGGTTTATCAACATCTTTGAACCAAAACCAACTTCACCTGCACCCTGCTGACTGACAAACAAAGCTCTGGCGAAAAGAGAGGTAGGGAGCGTAATTGTAAGCTACCCGACCGGGAAATGTATCTCCACCTCACAGAATACCGCAGCCAAATAACAATTCCCTTGGGGGTTGTTGTGTTCCTGCGAGTGAGTGAGGTCACCAGAAAAGAAGGAGATGCTGCGTTGGCAGCAGGGGTGTCGGCGCGCAAGTGATATATTATGTTGCGAGCGTTAATACGGTTACGGTAACCGCTTCACATGCGGCGAGCCATGCTTGTCTACCACCCGACGTAGTATAAAAAAATAATAATAGTAATGTGAGAGACAGCAATATGATAAGTAAGGCATTAAAAGCTTGAAGTGGTGGTCAGTTAAAAGAGCAAAGCCAGGGATACTCTACTTGCTTTTTGACGAGCTCGGTGACTTAGCGGTCAATGACGCGGCTTCGACACCAACGCTCGTGGGTTCGATTCCCACATAGGACCAACATTTGTGCGCATGAACATGTCTGTTTGTCTTAGTCTGGGTGTTTTCTATGTATCATAAGTATGTATTTACAAAAAAAAATGTATTTACATATGTTTATCAGTTGTCTAGTACCCATAACACAAGCTTCGCTTACTTTGGGGCTAGATGACGCTGTGTAATTTTTCTGACAATATTTATTTATTTATTATTATTTTGGTGAGGTAAGTTTAACCAGTCAAATCTAGGAGCCTCTAGACTTCGGATGTTATAAATATTTTCTCTTCACGCGCCTAGGTGGGATTTGAACCTACGACCTCTCGATTACCGGTCGAGTGCTCTTCTTTTTCTTATACTGCCACGGGTGGCAGACAAGCATACGGCCCGCCTGATGTGAATCGGTTACCGTAGCCATATTAACGCTCGCAACATAAAATATCGCTCGCGCGCCGCCACCACCGCTGCCATCGCAGCATCTTCTTCTTTCTGGTGACCTCACTCACTCGCAGGAACACAACAACCCTCAAGGGAACCGTTATTTGCTTCGATCAACAATAACAATATAATAGTTGTATATTGTTGATAGAAGGTTATTTGGCTGCGGTATTCTGTGAGGTGGAAGTACATTCCCCAGTCGGTTAGCTTACAATTACACTCCCTACCTCTCTTTTCGCCAGAGCTTCGTTTGTCAGTCAGCAAGGTGCACCGCGTGCAGGTGAAGTTGGCTTTGGTTCAAAGATGTTGATGAACCACTTACACCCCGAATCTTCCAACTGAGCTACCAGGAAGGTTTATCATTGTGGCAAATATTTACATTTTCTATTTATTGCTGTGAAGTCGCAATGTGGCGCCATCTACCTAATAAGTATTACACTACTAAACAAATATAAAACACTAGCTGACTCGCGCAACTTCGTCTGCATGAGACAGAGCATTGAGAGTCAAGCATTAAGGTTACCATTTGAAAGGTTATAGTGAGCCAATTTTAAAAGATAGACACATGCTATAACTAGGGTTGCCAACCATACTGTTAAAAACAATATTATACTGTTTTCTATGCTTTAATACTGTTGAAAAAAACTTCATTTGACCATAGCACTGTTTATTGTACTGCTCCGCATGCACTGGGCCTTAGTATACTGTATGTTTTACTACGCAGCTTTTAATATACTGTTTTCCTTGTAAAAAAAGTTGGCAACCCTAGCTATAACGGATTTTTTTAGATCTTTTTAAGATGAAGAATTCCGTCGTATATAATTAATGCGTAACTTAAACCGTTTACGCAGCGCTGAGCTCACGCAACGTAAGCTCTGAAAAGGAATATTTTTTCCAATTTCTGCAACATTTTTCATTGGTGTTACGCGCCTATTGGTGGTAGCGTGATTTTTTTTTTATTATTTTTTTATTTTTTTATTTATTGATTTACCAACATTTGTATACATTATTTCATAGATTAACAATAGTATGTTTACATATTAGCCGAATGTAACAAGTACTTATAGGTAAATACATCATGCACTATAATTTATTATTATTACTTAATATAGATAATATGATACACATTATTGCTCGGTTCAGCAGATAATATTATTCATATTATACGAGCGAATTACAATGAATTAGACTAGATTACAGATTAAATTGAATTAAATCAAAAAATTGAGATTATTAAAATTATTAAATCCTGTACTGTAATGAATACCAATTGCATGAAATTAAATAAATTATCGAAATGAAATTTATTCAAATTAAATTAAATAAAACAAAATTAAACCAATTCACGACAATATATAAATTTAAGTTCAATCAACATATAAAATCCAGCATGTGCCGGCTATTCAATTAAGTGGTCATTTATGACTTTGAAGAGCCTGTTGGGGGAGTCAAAGTGAATATCCAAGATGTCACTATATTCATTTACTAGCTTACACATTCTTGATATTGGGGAATTTGAACCAAATACTGTTTTACGCAGTGGAGGAATAAGTGGGGTAATTTTGCTACGAGGATAACGAATTGGAACACGAAAATTGATTTTGCTTAATAATTGGGGGCAGTCAATTTTATGGCTAAGAATTTTGGATACAAAGACAATGTCGGAGACAGTTCTACGTTTAGCAAGAGATGTTATTTTGAAATGAGCAAGTTTTTTGGTATATGATCTAAATTGTTTCTTTGGTAAACCACAGGAAAATGCTAAATGCCATAAGAATCTTTTTTGTATGCGTTCTAGTCTTAGAGAATGTGTAGCATAGTGTGGTCTCCATACCACTGATGCATACTCCAAAACGCTACGTACTAAACTATTGTACAGTAATATTTTAGTTTTCGCGTTACGTAATCCTTTAATATTTCTTAACACAAATCCTAACATTTTTGATGCACGTTTACATATGTCATCCATATGGGGTACGAATGTTAGTTTATTATCGAATATAACTCCTAAATCTCGAATTTGTTCCAGCTCTTGAATGTTTGTGTTACCTATGTAATATTTATGAACTATTAAGTTACGTTTTCTAGCGAATCGAACATAAAAACACTTCCGATAATTCAAGGTCATACCATTTACATCACACCAGTGGATTACTTCGTTGAGGTCGCGTTGTAGGAGATAGGAGTCCTCCACAGTTTCAATGACTCTGCAGAATTTTAAGTCGTCGGCATACATGAAAATTTCTGAGAAATTCAAGCAATTTGGAATGTCATTAACAAACAAATTAAACAAAACCGGACCCAGATGTGAACCTTGAGGAATTCCGGAGGTAATGCGTCGACAATTCGATTGAAAGCCATTTACAGCAACAAAGAATGTGCGATTGCTTAAATAGGATGCCATCCACTTTAACAATGTATCGGAGATACCGTACGATGAAAGTTTTTGCAATAGGATGTTATGCGGAACTCGATCAAAAGCCTTACTGAAATCCGTATACAGTACATCGACCTGCCTATTACTGTCCAGAGCATTTTTTAAAAATTCTGTAAGGGTAATTAAGTTAGTAGTTGTAGACCTAGATGCAACAAATCCATGCTGATACATGGTTAAAAACTGTTTCAAATGTCTTTGTAAGCATTCACAAATTGAAGATTCAAAGACTTTCGCCAAAGCAGATAAAATGGAAATTGGTCTATAGTTTTCCACCAGATTTTCAGCTCCTGACTTATAAGTAGGGACTACTTTGGCTTTCCCCCATTCCGTAGGAAAGAATCCCTTGGTCAACGATTTATTACAAATCATTACTAGTGGGTCTACTAAACTTTCAGCACATGATACAATAAATACAGGAGAGATTCCATCAGGGCCAGCGCCTTTATTACAATCAAGGCTTTTTAACTTCTTAAGAAATGTATTATATTCAATAATTGGTAATGGTAAGTACTGACTATATATTTTTAAATGTGAGAGGAAATTTGATGAATTATAATTGGTTTCAGTGTTTGTGTAGACAGATGCAAAGTATGAACAAAATAAATCACAGATCCCCGGACCCTCAGACGATTCGCCTGAATCATTTATCATCGTAACTGGATAAGTGCTAGCACCACCACGTTTAGCCTTAACCAAAGACCAAAATATTTTTGGGTTATTGCATATTTGATTTTCTAAACTATTTACATAGCGGTTATAACAGAGAGTAATCATATTTTTGCAGCGAGATTTCAACAGACGTAATTCTAGTTCGTCCATTGGGTTATTATATTTTTTGAAACGATTTCTAACTTAATTTTTTTCATTTAAAGTTTTTATCAAGTTTTTATTAAACCAGGGTGGGTATTGCGTTCTATTTCGCTTTAAAGGTACATATTTTTTAATAAGGTCATAGATTTTATCGTAAAATATATTTAGCATATCATCCACATCCTCTAAATCTTCAAATAATTCCGACCAGTTAATCTTCCCGAGTTCTTTATTAATGTTTATATAATCAGCTTTATAAAAATTTCGTTTTATTGTATTTTTATTGAATGGCAATCGTGGTTCATTGATGAGAGAGATGTTAATGTCTAAAGGGGGGTGCAGCTGATCAACCTTACTTAAAGCAATCGCTTCACTAACAGTGCAAGAAGGTAGATTTGATAGTATTAGGTCGAGAATTCTATTGGATACGTTAGTTATGTTATTGTGTTGCTTTAGTTCGTTTAAAAGCAAAAAATCGATTAGGGATTGACATAAATTTGTGGTTTTATAGCTATCTGAACTGTCACCCAACAGGCTCCAATTAATGTTACCCAAGTTGAAATCACCCAATATACAGTAACCGCCAGCATGCTCCAGCACAGAATTACAATTGTCAATAAAATTATCTAAACATGATTGATTCACAGGAGGAGGTAAGTATACTGCGCAAAAAGCAATTTGATGGACTGTGTGTGAAACAGGTAAATCAATGACTACCCAGAGGTCTTCTATTTGAGATTCCCAATTAAACATTCGCTTAGATTTTAATTTTTTTGACACCGCTATTAAAACACCACCTCCATCAATTTTTTTACAAGCTTTGGCATCACATCTATCTTTCCTATAGACAATATATCTATTATCAAAGAGTTCACTACTAAAAACAGATCTATTCAGCCATGTCTCAGTGAGAACAATAACATCATAGTCACTGCAATGTAATTGCTGACAAAAATTATGTGTCTTAGTTCTTAATCCGCGTACATTCTGATAATATAAATTAAAAGGAGAGAATTTTATAATAATCTAACCACATAACAGACAGACCAAAGAAATATAAGATCGAACTTATTAAACAATTCTTTTTAACGTGTCCATATTTCTCAGAAGAATATAGTCCGATTCTTCGTTTTTCCTTGTGAAGACTCTGCCATTCCGCACCCAAACAAATTTATACCCGAACTCCTTCGCTTTTTTCCTAGCCGCTGCGTGAAGAGCCTTGTTGGCTGGAGATAAGTGCTCAGTGACGAATATAGGGGAACTATTACCAGGTATACCCAATAAACCACTGTGCAATTTATTTTGCGGATTTAACTTATTATACATTATCGTCGCTGCAAGAAATTGATCACGCAATCTCGGTGAGGACAGCTGCACCACCACTGACCGAGGCCGCGTGGTGGTACGATCGAATTTAGCGGTGCGGGTGCAGTGTAATATACTAGCTTCATTCAGGGTACAACCTACTGTTTTTCCCAAGTTAGTGACAATTTTGATTAAATCTTCGTTCTTATGTTCAGGTATACATTGAAGTTCGACATTGTTTATGCGCGATTGTTGTTCCATTTGCATCACACGCTGATTAAGGTCATTAACCGTGACCTTTAACTCATCCCTTTCATTTTCCAAATCTCTAATTTTAATTTTATTAGCTTCGCAGTCTTTCATCATTGTTTCATATTGACTGCTGAGGAAGTTCATCGAGTTATTTAGTTGTGACAGCTCATCTCTTATTGGTTTTAGTGCGCCTGTGATCCTCCCCTGTAACTTACTAAATAATTCATCCATATGCTCATTCATCGCCTCTTTGACCACTTCACGGATATCGTCCCGAGTGATTGCTCTGGCATCATCGACAGGCGGAGAATTGAGAGCTTTCCTCTTATTGTCCCTTGTTGTAGGCATATTACGAACTAGCTGTTACCCGCGGCTTCGCCCGCGTGGTCCAGGGAAGCCTGCTGCCATTGATTTGTGTATATTTTTCTTTTGTTGTATTTTTTTTTACTTCGTGGGATAAAAAGTAGTACCATATGTACAAATTTTAATGATGATTGGCTGCATAGTTAAGGCATGAAAAAATAACAAACAAACGAATTTACTTTAACACTTATAATATTTGTATGGATGGAACGCCCACACTCAAGAGAAAATAATTGTTCACCACATAAATGTTTGCCCTCTTTATTTTTTATTTTTCCTACGAATAAAATATTTTTCCTGGATAAAAAGTAACCTATGTCACTCTCCAGACCGGAAACTATCCCCTGTTAAAACATCACGTCAGTACTTACGTTCCTTTCGACGTGATGGAAGGACAAATGATTACAAAGTTATTTTTTTCCCATGGGATTAAATTGTTTTTCCGGGATAAAAAGTAGCTTATGTCACTCTCTAGATTACCCTATTAAAAATTCATGTCTGTACTTAGGTTTCTTTTGACGTGAAAGAAGGACAAATGAACTTCATTTTTTAATAACGTACGTTTACGGTATGGAGAGTGGCATTGGCTACTTTTTATCCAGGAAAAACATCTTATTTCTACGGGAAAATACATACTTTGTAATCATTTGCCCTTCTTTTAAGTCGAAAGGAACGTAAGTACCGACATGATTTTTTTAACAGGGGATAGTTGACAGACAACAAAAGATAAATAGGTACAAAATTTAATGATGATCGGCTACATAGAGCGTTAAGAAACAAACGAATTTACTTACTTTAACACTTACAGTATTAGTATGGATCAAGACAAAAAAAATTGTTCACCACGTAGATTGCCCTCTGCGAGGACCGAATTATTTTTTCCGTGAGAATAAAATGTTTTTTCCTGGATATAAAAGTAGCCTATGTTACTATCCAGACCGGAAACTATCCCCTGTTAAAAAAATCATGTCGGTACTTACGTTCCTTTCGACATGATAGAATGCCAAATGATTACAAAGTTTATTTTTTCCCATGGGATTAAGATGTTTTTGCGGGATAAAAGGTAGCCTATGTCACTTTCCAAACAGTAAACTATCCCCATTTTAAAAAGTCATGCCCGTACTCTACTACGTAACTATCCCTTTAAAAAAAATCATGTCGGTACTTAGGTTCCTTTCGACTTAAAAGAAGGGCAAATGATTACAAAGTATGTATTTTCCCGTAGAAATAAGATGTTTTTCCTGGATAAAAAGTAGCCAATGCCACTCTCCATACCGTAAACGTACGTTATTAAAAAATGAAGTTCATTTGTCCTTCTTTCACGTCAAAAGAAACCTAAGTACAGACATGAATTTTTAATAGGGTAATCTAGAGAGTGACATAAGCTACTTTTTATCCCGGAAAAACAATTTAATCCCATGGGAAAAAAATAACTTTGTAATCATTTGTCCTTCTATCACGTCGAAAGGAACGTAAGTACTGACGTGATGTTTTAACAGGGGATAGTTTCCGGTCTGGAGAGTGACATAGGTTACTTTTTATCCAGGAAAAATATTTTATTCGAAGGAAAAATATAGAGGGCAAACATTTATGTGGTTAACAATTATTTTCTCTTGAGTGTGGGCGTTCCATCCATACAAATATTATAAGTGTTAAAGTAAATTCGTTTGTTTGTTATTTCTTCATGCCTTAACTATGCAGCCAATCATCATTAAAATTTGTACATACTGGTACTACTTTTTATCCCACGAAGTAAAAAAAAATACAACAAAAGGAAAATATACACAAATCAATGGCAGCAGGCTTCCCTGGGCCACGCGGGCGAAGCCGCGGGTAACAGCTAGTTTTATATATAAAATGAATCTATACTATCTAATTCTATACTAATATTATAAAGCTGAAGAGTGTGTTTGGTTGAAAGCGCTAATCTCAGGAACTACTCTTGAAAAAATATTTTTGTGTTAGATACTTAGCCTATATTTCAAGGAAGGCTATAGGCTATATAACATCACGCTACGACCAATAGGAGCGGAGCACCGGTGAAAAATAGGAAAAAAATATTCCTTTTGAGGGCTTATATCGCGTGCGCTGCGTAAACGGTTGAAGTTACACATAAATCATGTATGACGGAATTGTTCCTCTTTAAAAGTTCTAAAAAAAAGTCCGCGACAGTATATGTCTATTTTTTAAGATTGACACACTATAACGTTTTTTCATGGTAATCAATAGGAGAAAGTAGGTAAAAAAAGGTTATAGTGAGTTAATCTTAAAAGATAGACATATGCTGTCGCGGACTTTTTTTTAGAACTTTTAAAGAGGAACAATTCCGTCATACATGATTTTTGCGTAACTTCAACCGTTTACGCAGCGCACGCGACGTAAGCCCTCAAAACGAATATTTTTTTCCTATTTTTCACTGGTGCTCCGCTCCTATGAGTCGTAGCGTGATGCTATATAGCCTATAGCCTTCCTTGAAATATAGGCTACCTAACACAAAAAGAATTTTTCAATTCGAACCAGTAGTTCCTGAGATTAGCGCGTTCAAACAAACAAACAAACAAACAAACAAACAAACTCTTCAGCTTTATAATATTAGTATAGATAGGGGTATTATCAGTTTTAGTAGTTTTAGGCACAACGCGGATACAATCAGGGCAATTCCATACCGCTATCATTGACGAGTTAAATGATGACTCATCTAGAGACATGCAGCCATAGTGATAATACCTGTTACAATTACTACATTGTATGCTGCTTTCGTTGTTGTCTATATTCAATGCACAGCAACCCCAATAAGATTCCGCCATTTCAATTCAAAACAGGAAGTATTGCCACAAAATAATATAATAAAATAAAAAATCAAATACTCTGAACTTGCTTGTCCTCTCAGATGCAACTACGCAAGCATCAAAGCTCACCAACTCGTCTGTGTTACTTTATCAATGGCGCATTGCACTTCTTGCGTCACGAGATATTTCCGCACGCGAATACAAAGCTTATGCGCAGTGCGTAACCGTGGCTATTGCTTGCTAACCCACACACGACACCGTCACAATAAAGTTCTTAGATGACCGCGCAATATTTTTTAAAACTTATAGACTGATTTAATTTCACTGTTTACTAGATTTTATTGATGTTAAATGTTTAATTCCTCATTAATCACTAATAATATTCACTTCCACTATATGAATTTAGTAACTGGGTCTAAGTATGATAATCCAGAGTAATTTTAAAACGTTGTTAAATACGGAGTGTATACAATAACATGTTAACTTTATGATTGCCCTTTATGATTGATTTGAGATTAGCGCATTCAACCAAACAAACAAACTCTTCAGCTTTATAATATAAGCACAGTATAAGTAATAGAACAGTACGGCCACTCCCTGCCGCTCTGTCGTATCGACCCCACCTCCCCTCTGAGACGAATCTGGAACTGTTTGTATGGCGCCGCACGCACAAACGCTTATTCGCGCTCTGCACAGACGTAATTGCCGTTGTTTATATAGTAGTGAACGACGCGACATTCGTATGGAGTGGCCGGGGTGTGATATTAGTATAGATACGTTAGTACTATTACTTATACTGTGGTATAGATAAAAACAAACTTCAGCTGTTGACTACAACGAACTCATTCATATAAAAACAATATTCACCATCTCCCTCTCACACGAGAATCTTGATATATCCTTCTCTTTCTGATGAACAGTTAGGTTTAGGTAAAAGTAGGACAATCAAATTCGAGGTTGACATGATTTATTCATTGTTCTATCAGGAATGCTCTCGAAAAAACGGGAAAATATCGGTTACCTTTTCTCATAATACTATTGGATAACTGTTATTTGACAGATAGGTCTCATCCGGTATTGACAAATCGCATTTGGACCAATATTTTCTAATCTTGAAAACGCATAAGTAAGGTTAAATTTACAAGCAATACAAAAACAACAATAAATTTAATCTTATATAGTTGTATAACTAGTCCCTATATATATATATATTTTAATATTATTATTATTATCAGGGTTAACTATAAAACTAAAGTACCTAAAATTAAATAATACTTAAAATAAATAAATAAATAAATACCACAAAATTAAAACTAATTAAAATAAACTAAAAACAAAAGTAATCTAATAAACCGCTGCCCGTAGGCAAAGTTCCCAATATGCTGGCCCCGTTGCCTCGTTGGATCGCAACACTAATTCTTAGTGCAAAGTAGAGGCCAGTTGTATTATTTATTTATTAAGGTTTGTCAACAGGTTCACATCATATTACATAACACTTTAATAATACAAATAAAAGAATCAGGATGTCTCAGGCCTCCCCAACCCGTCTGGCGAGCGTGGGGAGTGTAGGCCAAATCCTCCTTTTGTCTAGGACGGACGAGAGAGGGTCGTGCTCCTGTAGTGGAGACTAAAATGACCTGATGATGATGATGAATCAGGATGTAGACCCAATTATAGGTAAACACAGCATGTGTAGACTTATTAACTGAAACTAAACTTATTTAAAATAGCTCCGAAATATTTGATAATATTTCATTCAATTCAAGCACGGATTAGACGCTTTATCGCGGACACTGAAGTTGTGAAGATATCGACCTGAGACCTGAGACGTTGTAAATAACTTGTTATGGTCACGACATATCCTATATAATATTTTAGATTATAATTTGATTCATGTGTCATTTTGCGAAAGTCAAATTTACACGCAATTTGATCTAAGTGCACTACTTTGCATGCTTCCGCTACCAATTAGTTCATGCTACTGCCGTCCGGCTCCCACTATCGTTAGCAGATGTTTGCGACTGTCGTCGTGGCTGCTTTGGTAGCTTCTGCTCCAGCTGCTGCGGTTGTCTCGGCGACTCTCCAACATCTGAAACACATACCCTAAACCTTTTTTTTTTTTTTTTTTTTCATTTATTGGGACAGTCTTACATTATGTTTATTAACAAAAGTGCACTTAAAATTACAGTACCTAATTGTAAAACCAACACCGTTAACCACAGTTTAACATAACAATACATTGAGAGAGTTTGATCACTTCACAAATACAATATGATTGATGAACGAAAAAAAAAAAGAAAACAAATTGTGAAATAATATTTTTTTCTAATTGTGAAAAAGTATAAGAAACTAAATTAGGTATTAGGTATCTACAAGGTATCAATCCAAACAAATGTTTATTGTACCTAACGGCTAATGCGCCCCTGTGTGCCAACCTTCCGGTTATATCACTGGATTACGAGTCTCTCGTCCAGTAAACCAACCAGACGAGAGGACCTTTACCCGCACCGCTCTCGCGCTCGGTAAACCAACCGAGCACGCAAGCGGATTGGTAGCAGCTCCCTTACCACCACCTCTTATTGCGATTCAATAACTAAATAGAATGCTTATTCATACCATTGAATAAGCGACTCTATTCAATAGCTGAATAGAATGCTTATTCATTGGATGAATAAGTATTCTATTCATTGGATGAATAAGCATTCTATTCAGCTACAGCTATTGTTACAGCTATTATTGAGTAGAGAAACAGAAGAAACTTGCGACTGCCGCCGCGTGATGTTATGTACACTAACTTAAAGTAGTTTAAAGGGTAAATCACATCAGGCAGTATGCTTGTTTGTTACCAGACGTAGTATAAAGTAAAGGTTCCAATAGAAATGCATTTTGCAGATGATTGTTTTTCAGAAAAAAATCATGAAATCAATCAAATTTTTATTCAAAAACAATTGTGTTTCGGGCACAGTGTCTATAAATTCACAACAAGAGAATTCTTCTCTATTTGGTCGATTTCTTTACGTTGACATGATCGACCGCGAACAAATAACTCGCACTAAGCACTCAGAGAAATTCTCGTAATTAAAATGTAGGCAAAATTCAGTTAGGATCCTGCCATAACTAGGGTTGCCAACTATACTGTTAAAAACAGTATTATACTGTTTTTCAGTACATTATACTGTTTACTGTTGAACAAAAATAAAGTATACAAAATACTGTTTTCAGCATCTGATGCTTAACACTAGGGTTAGACTTAGACGCTCATACATTTTTTTTTAATTTACTCATTAATTATAACTATTATTTTAATAAAAAATGAGCTCCTTGAGATTGAGATGAGATTTAATTTTAGATATAATTGTAGTGAGGTGTATTTAATATTAAAAAAAAACCTGTAAATTAAAAAGTAGTGTGAGAAGCTCTAAAAAAATATGTATTTAAACCATTAAATAAATAAAATACTGTTCATTTTTCTAAAATACTGTTTAATATTCTTGTCAGACCTAAATATACTTTATTTTTTGGAAAAAAAGTTGGCAACCCTAGCCATAACTGCTTCTATTGCTAGTTATTTCCGGCAGGCGGTGGCTTGCCACTCACAGATGGGCCTAGGGTTGCCAACCATACTGTTAAAAACAGTATTATACTGTTTTCTATGCTTTAATACTGTTGAAAAAAACTTCATTTGACCATAGCACTGTTTATTGTACTGCTCCGCATGCACTGGGCCTTAGTATACTGTTTGTTTTATTACGCTGCTTTTAATATACTGTTTTTCTTGTAAAAAAAGTTGGCAACCCTAATGGGCCCCCGAAATGCCAGGAAATCGGCCGGGGGCAACACCGGTGTGAGCGACTCAGGGATGTCGAGAGGTGTGCTGCGCTTTCTCCGAAGTTACTCGCGGCGTGATGCACTTTAACACTACCACCCCTGGGGCATATAGCTCTAGCGGCTCCTCTCTGGACGGCCAATGAAAGCAAGTCAGAGCTGAGAGTCCTGCGCGCCTTCTTCTCCTTTCCTACCTCGGTCGGAGGTCCTTTTATACTGGTAGTAGGTAAACTGATGTGCTTGCCTAACTATTGTCCGTACCTAAAATTTATTACGTCGTTGATAATTAAATTTTATATTTTGTTTATCACAATATGTATATCTCAGTATTTTCCGATGGTATCCCATCTAAGTAGGTACCATCATCTAGTCTCGGGCCCCGGGCTTGTGGTCAGCCACCCGGGATCTTCAGATCCAGTCCGACCCTGCATTTATATAATAAGGGTTTGTAACTGCATTGTAACAATTCCCTTGAGGGTTGTTGTGTTCCTGCGAGTGAGTGAGGTCACCAGAAAAGAAGGAGATGCTGCGTTGGCAGCGGGGGTGGCGGCGCGCAAGTGATATATTATGTTGCGAGCGTTAATACGGTAACGGTAACCGCTTCACATCAGGCGGGCCGTATGCTTGTCTGCCACTCAACGTAGTATAAAAAAAAACGTGGAAAACAAACAAACTCACATTCATATTTAGAATGTTATAGTGGAGAAGTAGCCGCAGTAAATAGCGCAGTTGAGCTGCGTGGTGGAGTATGCATTATACTCCTACGTTTCTGTACTCATGTGCTCTTAGTGTACGTCGTCGTGTGGCGGTTCGCCGCAAAACAATCCTTAACACATCCCAAAACAATCCTTAACATATCCCAAAACAATCCTTAACATACATATAAACTAATATCTCTGGTTACAAAAATGGAACTGATTTGATCTACGAAAGTGGAAAAATAATTCTTTTATGACAACTAGTTCAGATCAAATTGTCTGTAGTCAAAGAAGAATCTCATAATACTGTCCATTTACAGAAGATACGTCGTAATAATAACCTAAGAGCATTGATAAAAATGAATACTTTTGTGGTACCAACCTATAACAACAAATATGGTATGAGAACATATGTTACCAAAAATTATAAATAGCCTTCCAAAAGATATACAAGAAATATACCTTTCCTAATTCAATTAAGAGAATAACAAAATATTTAATAACCGATTATAATAAGTAATAGCTTTGAATATGCGTTGTAAGCGCTGTTGTAATGTAGCATTTCGCATGCATGCATAATTAAAAAAATATTGTGAACGTCGAACTACTGGCTACGTATAAGCCATTGTATGGCTTCTGTAGTCTTTAAGACATTTGAAACTCTGCGATAAAATAGATTGGAACTTTAATAATAATAAAAAAAAAAGTTATCAAACAGCGACAAAAAGTTCTTCTCTTGTAACTGGTTATGAAAGTTTAGTTACCTAAGTGGAAGAAGGGCAATAAAATGGTTGAATGCGGTGATAGCTGCCCCATGCATCAATTCGTAAACGAGTGCAATTCGATATAATTGTCCATATAGAGTATAGAGCTTTATCGAAAAGTAACTTTTTAAATTTATTTTGATGGCTTGTGCGTAAAAGACTGACATTAAGATTCTGTTTTTAGTTTTTTAATCTCTAAATTTCAGTATGAGAGTACATATAGTGCCACAAACTTATCTGGCCCGGTGGCGGGGGCGGTACGATCGACTTAAGTGTTGCCATTAAACGAAATGCCGCCCGTTTTAGAGGAAACATAAAAATCAAAGAAATATATACACTGTTATAATAATAGCATTGATATACTTATTAATTGTGTTGTGTGGTGTTTCAATTAAATATCATTTGCCTTCTATTTTTTGTTAATTAGTTTCGAAAATGCACCACGTTAAGTCGCGATCATAGCCATTAACAACTCGTTGGCGATTTTTTTATTATAAGAAATGAAATATGTGTAGAAAATGATAATACGTATTTAAAAAAATACACCTCAATGGAATGTGCATACTCGGTAAGTAAATTAATTGTACCTGGCAATGCTACATTTCAAGATGGCGGCTTTAGTTCTAAATTTGGCCACCGGGTCAGATAAGTTTGTAGCACTATAAAAGTTATTATTTCTTCTTGTTTATCTCTCTTTTCTTTCGGATTCTAAAAATAGGTTATATTACGAAGTCTAGTTACGAAAGCATCGATCACGCGTGTTTTCATACGGCAAGCCATTGTCTAGTCACTTGTGGCCAGATTGTGATGTTTTATTCAATGTTTGACCCAAAACGACGACGCAATTCAAAATTTTGTACCTTGGCCATCGAAATTTCGTTTTGTTTTGTTGTTTGTTTCAAACAGAGTTCGAAAAAGTGAAATAAAAAAAACCGGGTTGCACGCCGGGAGTGCCGGCAGAAGTGAAAACTTGAATTTTTGTTGTGCATTTTTGAATATTTTGGAATGTTTAGGGAATAATTTCGCACGAATTGGTTTATATAACAGTATAAAAGTACTATCATTTATGTGATAAAATACAATATTAATTTATTGCGCTATCGTACACATGACAATTTATATTACATTAGAAATAAACAGAAGGTGCAGGCATACATTTTCGCCGCGCGGTAAAAAGATAGGGGGATATCACTTCCTCTCCTACGCCGCGCCGGCGGCGGTCTACGCTCCCTCTGTCTTACGAATTTTCGATCAAGCCACGTGTCGTGACGCTAGTTTAACATTTTTTACCCTACCCAAAAACCGCACAACGCCGCTAAAGAAGTTTTCATTTCAAAAAATGGTTATCTGTAAAGTCGGTTTACGGACGATAATTTTGCGTGAGAGAGATGCGTCACAAACCGAAGGCTTAGGCCGATCGTGCCTCTCTATCGCTTGTCCCGCGCTCTCCCTTGCACGCTCGGTTCAGGCGTAACGTGACAAAGAGTCATGCATGCTATTTCGTGCGTGCAACCAGCGTTCATCGTTCATCATCAAAAATTAGCGTCTTCAAACGATTACAAAAACAATCTCATCATCATCATCAGGTCCATTTTAGTCTCCACTACAGGAGCACGACCCTCTTTCGTCCGTCTTAGACGGAAGGAGGATTTGGCCTACACTCCCCACGCTGGCCAGACGGGTTGGGGAGGAAAAACAATCTATTTATTTCAAAATGTTTTATTATTGTTTATTAATATTTGTTTCTAAAACTATGTATTGAACTTATTTTTAACCGACTCCAAAAAAGGAGGTTTTCAGTTCGGCTGTATATTTTTTTTATGTTTTGTCGTGTGTAAAAAAAAAGAAAAAAAGATTTTATTGTGTATATGGTTATAAAGTGATGGTTTTGGCCATGAACCCCATCACCATATAAATGCAGGGAATTTTTACACACGCATAGATTATTTAAAAAGAAGTTGGAGAGTGCTCACGGATAGGTCTCTCGAAGGTTGCACTGAACCTTTACTTCAAGGACCTCTTGCATGCTCTATTCAGGGTTGCTGGGCTTGTTCATACTCGATAAAAGAACAGAGAGTTACAAGTTACATTATTTATTCTTAATGTGATAAGTCCGGCACTACCGAAGACGCGGAAACCGTAACGCGCGCACTGATTCTACTTGGCCATAAAAAAAACGAAACGTGTGTGCACACTTACGTGGAGCTGCAGGAGGAGAGGAAGGTGGAACTCCTTGGCGTCGTCGCGTGCAGATACCACACGCGACACAATTGGTCTCCTCAAACCAATCGACCTTCGGAGGAACTAGCCGAGGGTCGTCGTAGCTTACTAGCACCACGCCATCGCGTGACACCGGGAAGGGTTGGGACGGAAATATGCCCGCCACCGACTGCTACTCGTATATGACGATTATATTAACTGCCGTCCAAAGATATGTCCTGTTTCAAGGACCAGAGCCGGGATGTCTTCAGATCCAATTCATCTAACCTCTTATTACATTTTCTTTGTTCACTTCCAACACCACGTCCCGAGTTCAATCTGACAGTCATGTATATTGTTGCCAGTCCTTAAGTCACAACACATAAAAAGAAACCATAGTTATGATCGTCTATTTAAAACGCGATAATTGGTACATAAATTATTCTTACAATTTCATCAACCACCTTTTAATGTGTGATGACAATCTCGGATCGCTAAGTGTCTATACATGATCAACTCAACCAACATCACAAGAGAATCAGTCACGAATATAATTACTCATTAACAACTACATTGCGTAGTGGAAAATATAGCAACACTGTCGCCGCACTAAAACGCCGCGCGATTATTGGTGACAAATGTCACTGTCATGTGACAGTGACAACACCGTCTTGTAAATAAACCCTAATTACAGCAATGCGATACTAAATATATGATAAATATAATTGTACGCTACAGTTTGTTACTTAATTACTCCGTGATTTAAAAACCGATTTGAAAAAATCTTTTTTTATTTGAAAGAATATACTTCCAGATTTGCCAAAGCCTGCCACCCTGCCGACTTGTGAAAGAGACTCTGGCAAAAGAGAGGGTTTGTCGCCCGACTGGGGAAGTTCCTCCACCTCACAGAATACCACAGCAAAATAAAATAAAAGTTACTGCGTTGATAGCGGGGTTAACGGTGCGCGAGCGAGATACCCGATACATCTATTTGTAAGAATAAGTAAATTATTTAGGTAAGAAAATGGGTCGTGAATTTGTTTGTATCTTCGATCATTGTATTTCTTGATCGAAGGTTTGAAAGATAAACTCATTATACACGACACATCTAAAAATAGAATTTGACCGATTTAGCAATTTAGCAGGAAATAGAACATTTTTGACACGCATACGTCTTTACAAATTGCTTCCATAGAATAGAATAGAACAGAATATTCTCTATATATATTTATCCATGTATCTACTTAAGATAATACATACATAATGCATTTACAAAAAAAAATGTATTTATGTACAGTATCAGTTGTTCTAGTATACCCATAACACAAGCTTTGTGCTTAATTTGGGATTAGATGGCGCTGTGTACACAGCTGTGTACACAATTTTGTCCAGAAATATTTATTTATTTATTACTTATTTGTTATTTGTCATTTGTCATTTGTTATTTGTTATTTGTTATTTGTTATTTGTTATTTGTTATTTGTTATTTGTTATTTGTTATTTGTTCACTTCCAACACCACGTCCCGAGTTCAATCTGACAGTCATGTATATTGTTGCCAGTCCTTAAGTCACAACACATAAAAAGAAACCATAGTTATTTAGGTATTAGGTGTTATTTGTTATTTGTTTTTTGTTTTTTGTTATTTGTTTTTGTTATTTGTTATTTGTTATTTGTTATTACTTATTTGTTATTTGTTATTTGTTATTTGTTATTTGTTATTTGTTATTTGTTATTTGTTATTTGTTATTTGTTATTTGTTATTTGTTATTTGTTATTTGTTATTTGTTATTTGTTATTTGTTATTTGTTATTTGTTATTTGTTATTTGTTATTTGTTATTTGTTATTTGTTATTTGTTATTTGTTATTTGTTATTTGTTATTTGTTATTTGTTATTTGTTATTTGTTATTTGTTATTTATTATTTGTTATTTGTTATTTGTTATTTGTCATTTGTCATTTGTTATTTGTTACAAATAACAAATAACAAATAATTTGTTATTTGTTATTTGTTATTTATTATTTGTTATTTGCTATTTCCTATTTGCTATAAGCTATTTGCTATAAGCTATTTGCTATTTGCTATTTCCTATTTGTTATACTATTATATAGATTTTATTTATTATTGATTTGATAGAACATTAGGTTACAATAACAGGTGTTGTGGTTTTTATGAAAACTCTTTGATCCTTCATCTATGAAGGATCAAAGAATTTATTACGCTAAGTAAGGACTATGGAACATTACATGCGGGGGAGGGGGAAGCGCTGCCATTTTAAAATAATTTTTGTGTATGAGACAGCTACATCCCATTTTTTTTGTTTATTTGATGCTTTGAGGATTACAGCCAATTAGATTGCTCAAAGACAAAAACTTATTAACACTGCACGGGACGGGGGTAGTGATGCAACATGAAAAAAAACGACTTTGTTTTTTTTCACTACGTTGAAAAAAGACATGAAAAAAAACTTAGCTCCCTTGATTTTTTTCTCAAAATTGTTTTGTTTTTTTTCAGAAAAAATATCTGTAGAAATTTAAATATTTTAATGAAGCATGTTTCTTATTTTTTACATTTTACTGCATTACTAAATCAAACTTAGTACCTAGTGAATCAATTACATGAAAAATTATTTATCCTGCGTGTTTTTATCAATCACTTTCAGAATCAGTGCCACTTACACTAGTCTTGTCCATGTCAGTATCGGAATTTTCACTGTCTTCTATCTCTTCTTCTGTCTCTTCTACATCTACATTTTGAGACACTGTAACATTTTTTTTTCTGTTTGTTCTTCAGATTGTAATTTCAAATTGTGCGCAATATACACAATTTTGCTAGCCCTGTTATTTGTCAGTCTATTGCAGGTCTATTGCAGTCAGGGTTCCGAACATAGGGGGTTTCCCCAACCAAAAGTATGGTTGGTTTAAAAATATTGGTTGGTTCAAAAATCGAATTTAACCTTTTAAGTATTAATTTTTATACCGTAAATCACTACATAGTATAAAACAAAGTCGCTTTCTCTGTCCCTATGTCCCCATGTATGCTTAAATCTTTGAAACTACGCAACGGATTATGATGCGGTTTTTTTTAATAGATAGAGTGATTCAACTGGAAAGTTTATATGTATAATATATGCATAACATAGTAGAAAAACACTGATAATTTAGAGGTTTCTAATGTGATGTCGTAAATAAACACATTTTTTTGCTCTTTCATTGCAAACGCTGGCTGAACCCAACGAGATAGATCAAAATAATGTAGTACAGTATTGTTCACCTTAAAATGGTCTACAAAAAAGTTCGCGATGGTATATGTCTATCTCTTAGTGGTAACACACAATAACCGTTATTTTATCCTTTGCTTTTTACAAGAAATAATGCCTTATTTACGAAGCGATTTTAAGCAATACAGAATTAATCCTTATCCAATTAAGTACCTTAAATACATTGCGCATTTAATATAGATCAATATGGCCCTTCACAGCATGTAATTTAAATGAATAGTTTAGAAGATATTACACATTTAAAATGCAGGGACATAACGGCTGTGGCGGTACCGGCCGCGGAGCCGGCGGCGTGTGCTTATAACTGGGGAAGGACTGGATAGGACAAAGCGCAAAGACCTTCTGTAGTACATTTAGTATCAGCATTGCACCCGTGCGAAGCCGGGGCGGGTCGCTAGTACTTTAATAATTTCGAACTCCATACTCTCGAAAAAAAACATGCTTCAGAAAAAAAACGGTTGTATTTTCAGGTTTTTTTTCAAGTTTTTTTTCACGACAGAAAAAAAACATTTTTTTTTGCAACACTAGACGGGGGCCCACCACACATTCCCACCACTGTGTCTCCTGTGTAACCAGGTTTAACAGCGGCGACCGCCAAAAAAGGCAATTAACAATGAAGTCCATTGCAGTCCCGGGGGTAAGACCACGGCTGCCTTGGAACTACAACGAATATACATCAACGAATATACTACAACGAATTTAATCAGAAGAAATTTGTAGGAGTAGGAAGCTTTTGGAATTTGACTTCCCCTCTAATGTGTTTTCTCTGTAATAAAGAAAACTTTAAATTCCCCATTTTGTACGTGGCTAAAGCGCTATCAGCGAAAAGCCAAAAAACAATCTTTTAGTTTATGGTCGATCGCCATGTTAGTTGCGCGCGCATAGGAAAACCTGATTAATTTTTCCCGCCATTGCGAAAAATTTTTCTTCACGTTATTTTCTTCACAAGTGTGTTGAAAAACGTCGTATGATACACGTATGTATTGATGATTACCGACCTCGGCTCTCTTAAGACCCTCGCCTAAAGGCTCGGGTCTCAATGCCGCCTCAGCGCCCGGTAAACACCAACATTACACACTTGTACCATAATTTACTATTTCACAACCCCTTCAATATGGATATCAAATGATAAGGCTTGACTAGTAAAATACTATAAACTATGATACATTTCAAATCCAAGATGGCCGCCACCACAAAATGGCGAATTAAATATATTTTTTTCACAACTTCTCAATATGGGTATCAAATGACAGGGCTGGACTGGACGAGAAGGTCGGGGTTTTATTTTAATTTCTAATTTAATCCTCTTGTATACTTTTATCTAAAAATATGTTACGACGTAAATGTGTACGTCACTAGGCATCTCTTTGTTTTATTAATATATTCTGGCGACCTCTATCGGAAAGTGGGGCATACTTTTATGGAACGAAATACCCGTTGGTACATGTAGTTTAGCACGTAGGCACAGATAACTTAATACTTAGACGTACCTACGTCTATTAAGTATACAGCGTTGCCAACCGTCCCGTATTTCACGGGACGTCCCGTATAAATTTTTATGTCCCGCCGCCGCCGGGACAGCCAATGACTCGTATTTTTATGACGTTCGTAATAAATTCTCACTTTTAACACTTTCAGCACATTTTTAAAGGTACATTTATGAATGTGAAATCTGTTTTTATTTCTGTAAGTATCTTTCTTCAGTAAAAAAAAGTAGGTACATATTTTATTAATGTATGTACTGTACTATATTGGGACGAAAATATATAAAAAAGCAATTTTTATTTGTGGTCCATCTAGGTCCTGGACCAGGGGGGGTCATGACCCCCATGACCCTCCCCCTGGATCCGCCCTTGGGTACACCAGTGTGCCGCGGCACACACTTTGCGGAACACTGCTTTAGACCACACGACTGAAGTATAACTTCTTTAGCTCTACTAACTTATATCTCCCTATCAACTTCCGTTCGCCGTTTCCGTAACAATCGCGTGCGTAAAGAAGTTTTACGTCAAAAACCAAACGGCGGCGTTTAAAAAAAAAATAACCTTAACCAATAATAAGGTCACGAATAAGACGTAAAAAAAGGAAATTTAACTAAACAAATTATACCATAAAATTCAATTCGACCCAATTTATTCTGGATCGCAAAAAAAAACCAGGAAATCGTATCAATGAATATGATAAAATGACCTTAAGAATTCGGAGAAGCGATGGAAGAAAAAAATGGAATTTTTGTTTGTGTATTATACACAAAATTTCGTATGACAAAGTAAGATTATGAATGATTTATCTGTTAAACATAAGAGTAAAAGCTGCATTACATTAGCCAACAAACATGATAACCGTGCTGGTCATGTTGTCTAAAAATGAAGAATGTTACTAGGTATGCCAAATCGCTTGAAATGTTGTCTCAGTGAAGCCTGTATGTATACAAACACACTAGTTTTTGTTGTAGTCAAAAATACCTAGTAGTTTTGATTTTATAGGCATTCAAAGTTTCGAAAAATATCGAGTCCCGCCGTCTTGTGACGTCATTTCACAACGCATCGCACGGGCCACGGCCACGGCTCGCTTAGTATTAGGGATGTGACATTCTAATTATAGTATTTAATTAATTATTATAGTAATTAAAATTTAAAATAAATTTATAATAAAATTAAATAAAATTAATTTAAATAAAATTTATAATAAATTTAATTAATTATGTATCTCTTTTTAATCACGGGTCAAGCCCGGTCATTTGATAGGCGTGCGCGGGGATATGGATCCAACGCGTAGAGGCCCCTTTGAGAAGTTTGATGTAATGTTGTACGCCCGCCGTGACCCGCTCCAGGATATGTCAATGGAACGACATACCCATGAGCAGGTCTCGGCAGGCGTTGAGACTATTGCGAAGTGTGATGGAAAATAAATGGGCTATGGAGATGAGATCTGGGTGAACTTAATACCGGGCTATTACAGAAGAGGGACCGACGCCTGCCATAACTGCTTTTATTGCTAGTTATTTGCGGCAGGCGGTGGCTTGCCACTCACTAGATGGGCCCCCGAAATGCCAGGAAAACGGCCGGGGGCAACACCGGTGTGAGTGACTCAGGGATGTCGAGAGGTGTGCTGCGCTTTCTCCGAAGTTACTCGCGGCGTGATGCCCTTTAACACTTCCACCCCTGGAGCATATAGCTCTAGCGGCTCCTCTCTGGACGGCCAATGAAGGCAAGCCAGAACTGAGAGTCCTGCGGGCCTTCTTGTGTTTACACTCCGACCGATGAAGACACGTCGGATACGAAGGCCTAATAATTAATAATTATTTATATAGTATTTAATTAATTATTTCATTGTAATTATAGTATTTAGGTATAATTTCAACGGCACGGGCACGCGACCGCGAGCGGACTGAGTGAGCCAGACAAAGCGTGTTGTACGATGACGTCACACTGCCCGCGTCGTACGGTTACAACTTGTTTTACTTCTAAATCGGAAACTAACGAAGTAATTCTTTCACTAGTATTTTTTATTTTTGACAGAAAATATGGTGTGCTAATAATCAAAATTAGTTAACATTCTCCAGTATGGACGTGTTGTCAAATAAAATATCTGCCAACATGATTGACAACACGTCCATACACAGATATATTGTTAGGCAACGTGACCAACACTTATTAGCTGACCCGACGTTGTCCTGTCTTATTAACACTAAATGTTGAATTCGAATTGGTTTCGCGCAATCGGTCAAATTACTGACAGTTCTGTCAACATGGTATAAAGTCATAATAATAATAATCAATTTGTAAATTTATAACACTAATGTCAATTTAACAATGTCATTATAAAATAGTTAGTACATTAATAATCTACATTTTAGTGTCCTAGCACAGGTCCTAGTACTTTTTACTTACTCAAGATATTCTCTCACTGAATAGAAACATTTTTCAACAAGCCAATTAATAGTAGTTTATGAAACTGTTGCATAATAGGGGTTCTTAAAATACGAGTGTGAGTTTATCATTATACATGGGCCGAAGACGAATGTGATAATAGCATCACACGAGTATTTTAAGACCTAATTATGTGCAGTTTCATACACTACTTTACTGCTTAATTTCTTACACACAACAACAGCTTTATTTCTTACTTATAAATCCATTTGCAGATTGGGCAAACGTGGTACGCATGAGCGACGCGCCGCGCGGCGCCGCGTTCACAAATTATGTAGCAAATTTTTGCAAAGTTGTATTAGGCAGGTTGCAATGCATTTGCATTGCACCCAATAGGTAATTTGATTAGTAACAAAATCAGTACACGAAGGTTCAATTTGTTTATTTATGCTTTTCTGTTTTAATCAAAAATGGCTAGATGGCGCGCAAACTACTATCACGCTAAATGCTTAGGTACCTACTTAGTATAGTATAGCACCTACGTACCGTTGTATCAAAAATGGGATGGCCGCGCCCGATGGCTGCTGAGAGTTTTTAAAACCCCACGTTCCGTTTTACGTACCAATCGCTTGACACAAGAAATCATGTGCTTTAAATAGAATGATTTATTAAAATGAAAAAAAGTTTCATACGACAATAAAATTATTGTTTTCAATTTATGTATAAAATTTTAATATGCATTATCAATTAAAATCGCAGTATGCTAATTGATAAATTATTAATAACAACGATATTTTATCGAAAGTTCTGTTGCGGAAATTAGACTTTTTTGACACGGCGCGGAATTTTTTTCAACTTTTCTCAAATCGAATCGACTGTATTTTTATTGTGCTTTTTCTTTTACGTGATATTTCTCTATTTTTGCGACCATTTTTATTCCTATCTTCCATCCTATAAAGGTTTATTCATTAGCTGCCCGGCTGGGGATGTATCATACCTGACAGAATACGGCAGCCAAACATCCCTTTTGGGTCGTGTTGCTGCGAGTGAGTGAGGTTACCAAGAAGAAAATCGAGGAGTTCTGCGTTGGCAGGGAAGGCGGCCGTGGGCTACAATACTTCATGTTGCGATTTGCATTTATACAGCTACGGTAACGGCTCCACACCACCCGCCTGGTGTGGAGCAGTTAGAGCAGATAAAATCAAAGGAGGACAATGGTAGGATTTGAACTCGGGACTTATGTATTATGAGTAGAGCGCTCTTCCAAATAAGCTGATTTGTGAGATTGGCGAATTTTTGTATTATAGTGTATTACCGTGAATTCGTATTCATTTTTTTTTTTATTAAAAGCAATTTGCTTTCAAAAAACATTTTTAAAACATATGCACGAAATTAGACAAAAGTAGAGTAGTAATCCCATACAAAATATTAAATATAGCGTCCCTCGAGAAAACAGTTAAAAATCTTAAGTCCCGTCATTCACTGAAATCACAATATTGTGCAATTTAACTAAAAGAATATGGTGACTGTATGATAAAAAAAATAGTCTTATCATCCTTTAGGCTGACAATAAGTCAGCCTGAGATACGATAAGAATAATATTTACCTACTTTCGTAACAACAAAGATTTCGTTCACAAGTTGCTATTTTCGACGAGCTCGGTGGCGTAGCGGTCAATTACGCGGCTTCAACACCAACGCTCGTGGGTTCGATTCTCACATAGGACAAACAGTTGTGTGCATGAACATGTCTGTTTGTCTTAGTCTGGGTGTTTTCTATGTATCATAAGTATGTATTTACAAAAAAAAATGTATTTAAGTACGTTTATCAGTTGTCTAGTACCCATAACACAAGCTTCGCTTACTTTGGGGCTAGATGGCGCTGTGTAATTTGTATGACAATATTTATTTATTTATTATTTTTCTTCGACCGCGGCGCTAGTATGTACGTTGCACAAAAAATCTGCCGCTACTAGCGCCAAAAGTAACTAATTCATAAAAGCATATCAGAGCGACATCTATTGGTAAGGGTAAAATTGACGATTATTTTTTAGTGAAAAGCATCATTTGTTAACTTTATTATTAGTGTTAAATATCAGACAAAAACTATTTTGTATAATTTTTTTCATGTCTTATTGCCAGCACCATCTAGAAATAATACGGAATTTTGACTTTCGTTCGATGTACGATATTTTGTATGGGATTACGACTGTATATTAATTCCTTTAGTCTATGGTTAAACTCACACTCGTATTTTAAGAACCCATATTATGCAACAGTTTCATAAACTACTATTTTTTTCTATTAATAAAATTGTACGCATTTCACTTTACAAATGCTCTGAAAAGGTAACTTCATAAACTAAGTACAATTAAGTTATGCAGATTTGAAGATCGATTCTCATAACAAACCCCCCATCGCGCGCACACCTAATTCCAATACCAACTGAACTCAATAAATCGAATAATAATCGTATGCTTCCGCGAAAGTGATTTCGATTTCGATTCTCGCATTACTTTAAAACTTTTGTTTTTATTTTATTTTTGGAAATTATTCGTTGCGTGTCAAATACGCAGAGCTATGAATATGTAGAAAGGATTCTATTAAAATAATGTACCTATGTGAGTTAATGAAGATTTTTTGATGTGAAATGTCTTTAAAATCCCTCCAGTAATAATAATAATAATCTTTATTTAACATTATTGATTATACACTGTTACATATTTTAACACTTACAATAAATACGGTGACATTGTTTATTACTATTACAGAGTGTTTAATTTACAGAGTATTTAATATCTTTTATTAATATCCAAAATGGTACCTATAACAGTGAATACAATGACCACTACCCCCCGCGCTAGTAAAAACTGTGTTACGGCTGGGTAGTACCATCGCTCACTATAATTCTTAAAATATTCATTGTGTAGTTTTCTATAGCTAACTTTTTATTTTCGATACCTATGTTTATTTGCCATTGTAGGCGTTGAAAGAGACACGCAATTATGCACGTCGCGTGCCAACCATTCTTTATTTAACAGATTATCGTAATAAAGTATGTACTCACCTAACCACTTAGTTTTTCAAAAAATAAACTGTTACAACAACATCACCTCACCGTGCTTTCATAACTTACACTATAATTTATATTATAAAGGCAAGGTATAACATTTATTTACTACAACATATCGAAAATACATACATTCCATAATATAATTTGTCTTATATTTTTGTATAATACAACGATATCACATTAACTATCATAACAATATTATAAATGTAGGTAGTCGTGACCAATCTGCGTGCCCATGTTACGATAGCAGTACCGGTTAACCGTTGTAGTATACGCAACATGTGGAGATAAAACTTTTAAATATTTTTTTTAGTTATTGCGAATACAGTTACTGAGTTATGAGAAAGTATTTCATATTACTATATCATGTCATTATGATTTTACACTTATTGCATGATTATATATATATTATAATTAAGTATTATTACAATTTATGTACGTATTATTATTTACTTGTTATTTGTGATGTAGTATAATATAAAATAAATATAATAGATGTATGGATTAATTCTTTATATATATTATACACACATATGTATGAACATATACTTACAATAATTATGTACCATCTGTCAGATAAGTATCACACCCTCACCAGTCGTTCAGTGCTCAAGTAATCCAATGTTGACAAGTATTCTACTATTATTTTCTTGCAGCAAAACCGTGTTTTATTTCTTATTGGTTCACAATATTTACTTAAACAATTGTATAGTTTTGGACCCATGTAATAGGGAAAGCTTCTAGCAAATGTTGTTCTAGTGGTCGGTATATTATATACTATGTCACGACGTCTGTTAGATATTATAGGCGGGGGAGGTATTCTGTGCTGTCTAAGCGTAATAATTTTAATATATAGCTGTCTTACCGTCAGGACTGGAAACTCCCCGTACAACTGTGTGGTGGGAAACCGAAAATTTTTAAATTTTATTACTTTAATTACGGCTCGCTGGGCACGTTCTATTTTGAGTAGATTATACTTTTTGGCGCCACCCCAAGCTATTATACCATAAGTCAACAAGGACTCACATAGAGCCGTGTATACAATCTTAATAATCTCGTCGTTCCGGATATGCCTGATTCTCTCAAAAATACACATCAACTTGCGAATCCTACCAGTTAGCAGTTCTATTTGTGGTTTCCAGTTAAGACTATTATCAATCGTTATACCCAGATATTTAATGGATGTCACCGATGTTAGCTCATAACACTCACAAAAGGACCCATCAATGCACCGGTGAGCCCTTAAAATAAAGTCTGAAGGCTGGTTGTTACCATATATACTGAATGTAATATATTTAGTTTTAAGGAGATTAAGTGTTAGGATGTTATTATCAAGCCACTCCAGTATCATTCTGAGACCATCCTCAGATTGTTTTTTAACTTCTTTCCAAGATGGTGCATTAAAGAGAAGCACTGTATCATCTGCAAATGTGATTATCTTTGCATTATTGAGCTTAGTTTCACAGAGATCATTGATGTATATCAAGAACAGAGTAGGTCCAAGCACTGAGCCTTGAGGAATACCAAACTCAACTGCTTTATGGTCACTTTGCACCTCACTCAGCCTTACAGATTGTGTTCTATTCTTTAGATAGTCCCGAAACAATTCCAAGGGTGTTCCACGCACTCCCGCACATTCCAGTTTACGTAGCAATATGGGGATAGAAACGGTATCGAAGGCTTTGGCTAGGTCTAGAAATAATCCTAGGCATTTTTGTTTGCAGTCCAGTTTTTGAGAAATATGTGAAACTACATCTTCTATAGCATCTGTAGAAGATAGTCCCTCTCGAAATCCGTATTGATTGGGGGAGAAGAAATTATTTTTGTTAAGGTAAATGATTAGTCTTTTATTAATCGCCTTTTCTAATATTTTAGATAAAACTGATAAAAGAGAGATAGGTCTATAATTAACGACACCGTTTCTATCCCCTGTCTTGAAAATAGGTATTACTATAGAAACTTTAAGTTGGTCTGGAAAGATGCCTGTAGACAAACATAGATCACATAAATGACATATAGGATTCGCAACATATTCAGCAGCCATTTTCATGAAAATGGATGTTATGCCGTCAGATCCTGCCGACGATGTATTTCTTAAGGAAAATATAATCTCCTTGATTTCAGACTCTGTGGTAGGTAACAAGTTTAAAGAATTCAAGGGGCTATCAACATCTTTAATTTTACTTGCGAGCTCTCTTTCACTCTGATTTAATCTAGCTAACACATCGGCAGCCAATGACTGTCCAGCTTTTATAAAGTAATCATTT
Organism: Hypsopygia costalis; assembly: GCA_937001555.2. Taxonomy (NCBI): domain Eukaryota; kingdom Metazoa; phylum Arthropoda; class Insecta; order Lepidoptera; family Pyralidae; genus Hypsopygia; species Hypsopygia costalis. The sequence continues at coordinate 8,940,345 of OW443355.2, forward strand.
ATTGCATTTACAGACTCCTTTGGAGTATCTTTAATATTAAGCAATTCCAGGGAAGATTTATGACTATTGTTAATGTTACATATTTCTTTAATAGTTTTCCAAGTATTTTTTGTATTGTTTTTATTCTTAAGTATCTCAGTCCTCTCATAATCACGTTTTAGTTTGTTTATCAAGTTATTACAGTAGTTACGATAACGTTTATATGTATTATGCAATATTAAATTATCTGGCTCTTTTTTATATTTATAATGTAATTTGTCTCGCCACCTGATGCACCTCATCAATCCGGATGTCATCCATGGCTTTAAGGTTGTCTTTCTATTTGAAGCCAAAAATATTTTTGTATTGTCGGTAAGGACATTTGTAAGGGTCGATATTAACTTGTTGGTAACTAAACTCGGATCATTACAATTTAATACTTCACTCCAGTCGATTGTTTTCAATTGTAAAGTAGAATTAGCGTAATCTGTTGTAGTTGATTTTTTAATAGGATTTTTATACTTCGAACCATTCATTTTTATTGAAACTATTAGAGATCTGTGGTCCGTTACAGTCGAATCACACACGAGCGTCGTAGCCTCGGTGTTTATTTTAAGGAAACAATGGTCAATACAGTTTCTTCCACGACTCGGAAAGGTGTGGCTTGGTAATAGGCCATGCATAGAAAGGAGATTAAGGTAATCGAAAGACCTAGAATCTAAATTTCCTTCTTTAATGTCTATATTGAGATCACCAATTATCGCTACTCTGTTTACACGGCTAAGATCTTTTAGTGTATTGTCCAAAGTTTGTAGAAATTTGTCAATGTTTACCACGGAAGGTGATCTATAGACCGCGATACAAGCGAACTGAGAGCCCATCGTTACCGCCAAGCTATCGGCATCATCTATTTTTGGTTCAATAACATTCGCTTTTATTGAATCTCGGATATACAAGACCACTCCACTATTTTGGTTGATATGTCGTGTAGACATATGACTTGTATAGTTAGGTATGGTTGGTAATGTGCTCATATGGGGAAGCCAACACTCTGTAAGAATTATTAGATCTTGTTTAATTTTTACTCTAGTGAGATGAGCTACAAAATCATCGAAATTTCTGCCAACACTGCGAATATTCTGCACGATAATATTAAGATCATTATTTGATTGCTTAATAAAGCTGCCGCAATCCTCTGCCTCATCGACCAAGAACGAATTTCTAGCACCTACATTTGTATCAATGTCGGCGCTCACTGAATGGATATCGTTATTCATCGTTAGAGTGGACATAGGTGGTGGAAAGTATTTTGGATCGTTCTTGGTCGATTGTCTTCAATATACGAGGCAGCTTCATTTGACCGCAGGCAACTACATCAAACATGAAGTGAGATGATTCTGCAGTGGCTAGGTATTCTACTATCAACAGTGGTACGAAAGATTGATATATAAATATATTATTGAAGTACAAAATATACATAATTAGTAAAATGATTAGTTTCAAATGGTATAAGTAGCTGTTAAGAAATAATATCACAAACATATCACAAACAAATACAGACATTTCAAAATTGATAAAAAACCTGACGGTACTAAATCCATATAGTCAGCTCGATTTTCCCGCAAAAGTGAGATCTTCCAAGTGTTGCATTGAAGTGACTCTTATGGCTGGTAGACCATCACCTTTCCTTAACAAAACATTTCCATTAGATACCCAACAATACCTGAAAATTCCCTCCGCTACGAGATGCTTTGCAGCAGACAGTAGTATTTTACTTTTGGCCGTTAGTATATCTGATACATAAACAGGTTTTTCATTGCAAGTAAATCCTAGGTCGCCACTATTTAATCTTTTAGATTCATTGATTTTATTATAATCTTTGACCGCTTTGAGAAGGCTGACTTTCTCATGGAAATCCTGCATTTCAACAACTATTGGTGCATTTTCTTTTCCTCTTCTATAGACTTCTTTTATACTACCAATTTTAGGTTCTACTTTTACAACTTTCATCAAGTTTTCTACTATTACGTTCAAGTCTTCATTTGGTTCCTTAGGTATATTTCTTATTTCAATATGGGTTCTTCTTTGGTATCTCTGCAAATCATCTACGTGATCTTCCAGCTTTACAATTTTTATTTGAGCATTCGCATATTCAGTTTCCAATAAGTTGACTTTCTTTTTTAATTCATTATGTTGTTGCTTGCTTTCTTGTAGTAGTTTTTCTATTTCATTGTTACTCTCAATTAGCTTTACATTTTGTGATTTTATTGTTTCTATGGTTTTATAAAGAGTATCAAATTCTGACTCCTGTTTGCTCTGGAATTTATAGAAAAGGGCTTTTATTTCCGTACAGAAATCATCAAATCTATCACTTTCGCTGTCTGGAGCTTTTCTTTTTTTGCTATTGCTGTTTGTATTGGTTTCGTCCTCCATACCAATCGGTTGCAATTTTGTTGAAGATGGTGATCGCGAAAGAGGCATTATCTCCTTTTTGCATATACTATGCAATAGTAATGTGCGAACGGACAATGTAAAAAGAGATGAATATATTTTACGTACTTCTTTCTTATACGATGACGTAGCGCCGCTGGGTGGTAGGGCAGCACGAGACCAGGAGCGAGCAGAAGAACTTGCAACTTTATGCTTATACAATTAGTGTCAATTTTTGACTGCTAAGAAAATTAAATACTGTTGAACAAAACTGACACACGTCTATAGTATTTGACGAGCGAACGATGATTGCAGTACATACCAGTACATACTAGTAGGTACCAGCCCCCTTACCACCATCTCTTATTGCGATTCAATAACTGGATAGAATGCTTATTCATACCAATGAATAAGCGACTCTATTTCAAGTGGAATAGAGTCGCTTATTCATTGGTATGAATGAGCATTCTATTCAGTTATTGGATCGCAATAAGAGATGGTGGTAAGGGGGCAGGTCAGAAAACTGGATTGTAACGAATTGGTCTATATCGTCTTACCTTAATAATTACAAAACTATAAGTCATTGAAACATGAATCGCATGTCATTATTTAGCGTACCTATATATATCTATAATCTATAATAGTCAGCTCGCTGTTAAGACCTTAAGTTTGCATATGGGCCGGGCGGAGCGGCGGGGGAGGGGCATTGGAATTGGAATTGGAAATGTACCAATGGAAACAACACTAAAAGCGACTCTCTGATATAGACGTTTCACGTTAACCAACGGCCGTGGGCACCGACACAGCCCCACCTATTCGATATTATTAGAATTTTCTTATCTTACCTTCCTATATTTAGAATCAAATAACGTTCAATCTGACATTAGCTCCCCATAAAAACGCACGCACGAAGTGAACTACCCACAATACAGATTTTGGGGTGTAAGTGGTCCATCAACATTGGTCCATCAACATCTTTGAACCAAAGCCAACTTCACCTGCACCCTGCTGACTGACAAACGAGGCTCTGGCGAAAAGAGAGGTAGAGAGCGTAATTGTAAGCTACCCGACTGGGGAATGTACCTCCACCTCACAGAATACCGCAGTCAAATAACGGTTCCCTTGAGGGCTGTTGTGTTCCTGCGAGTGAGTGAGGTCACCAGAAAGGAAGGAGATGCTGCGATGGCAGCGGGGGTGGCGGCGCGCGAGCGATATTTCATGTTGCGAGCGTTAATATGGCTATGGTAACCGCTTCACATCAGGCGAGCCGTATGCTTGTCTGCCATCCGACGTAGTACAAAAAAAAAAAAAAAAAAGATCGAACTATTCGGATTCCACCATAATTATGCGATCCTCCGCTTTCCGCAACCAACAGTTACCAGTCACTTTTTTGAAGTCGTCGTTCAATCAAGAGGTAGCTATTATGACGTAGATATTCGCTAAGAATGGGTTTTTGAAAATTCCCACAGGATACCCGCGTACGAAATCGCGGGAACTAGCTAGTTTATAATATTAGTAAGGATCTTACCAGAATGGCAAACGTTTTCATGGTTTCGAAGAAGATGAAGTAGTATAAAATATAAAAGATGATCCCTATGGTAGTCAAAATTATAAATATTCTTGGGCCTTTTGGGGATGAGACGAGCTCGATGGTCGAATGGTTAGCAATGGCAACGCTGACTCCGAGGTTGCGGGTTCCACCACTAGACAAATATTTGTGTGTATGAGCATGTCTGTTTGTCTTGGATTGGATGTTTTCGTTGTAATATACATGTATTTGCTTACAAAAAAAAAATGTATTTAAGTATGATATTAGTTATCTATAAGTATAAAACTAGTGAATGTAAATCCGCTCTAACTGAGTGGATAAAATTCTTGAGCTATGATGATGTGGAGGACATATTGGGTGGCGTGAGTGGGCTAAAAATGTGATAATATAATAAGGTGGTTCGTCATGGTGTTGTACATTTTTTTCTAAGTAGAAAGAGTTGTACATTGAAATTATCTAAATAAAATACGGGCTTTGGTTAATTTGTGAGCTCTAATATTTTCTGTTTTATTATTAGAAGTATTTTAAGTTTCTGTATTTTATGTGTTTCAGTGTGCAAATAAAAATGGTATCTATCTATCTATCTACAACATTATGATGAACATAAAATAACTTATGTTCAATAGATTTCAGTCCATTTTAAAACTTTGTAGTGTTAATTTTTTGGATATGAATTAGAATACGGAGTGGATGTATTAATAAAGTATATGTTGTGAATCTAAAACCACAAAATACTTACATGTAGAAACATGGATAAGAAGAGTGGAGTTTCCTGGCACTGGCACATTTTTGCCTAAAAGGAGGCTCCAACATCTAGCTTTAATTTTAATTTTTTTTTGTGGAAAGTCATAAATACATTTTTATTTTAAATAAAAAAAGTTATCTAGTATCCATAGTACAAGCTTTGCTTAGTTTGGGACTAGATGGCCGTGTGTAATTTGTCCAGGAATATTTATTTTATTTTATAAAAAAAATTGCGGCGATGCAATTCAAAACCATGTAAATGTCAGTTCTAAAAATTACGAACTCATTACAAACTCTACAGCATGCGATACAGGCGCCATCTTACATCAAATCTGGCACTTTTTACCGCGAAATCATTACGTTCATAGCCGGATTATTTCAGAATTTCTTAGTATTTAAACAATTATTGTAAGGAAAGTATTTTACTTTATATTATGTAGATGGATGCAAGTGATTCGATTTATTTTTAATATTCATCTTCGAGAGGAAAACTTTTTATATTAAACACAATAGTGTTACGAATACTATAGATACCTATGCCACAAGCGTCAAAAGCAGAGTCAGCCCCCTTACCACCATCTCTTATTGCGATTCAATAACTGAATAGATTGCTTATTCATACCAATGAATAAGCGACTCTATTTAAAATGATATAGAGTCGCTTATTCATTGGTATGAATAAGCAATCTACTCGATTATTGAATCGCAATAAGAGATGGTGGTAAGGGGGCAGGTGTGCTTCCAACGGCATCCTGAAAGTCATTGCGGACACAACTGACAGTCCGGTGTGGAGGCACTGTATTCAACTACATGTCTCAACACACATTAGATATAGAAAATAATATTTAATCTGTATCACTACTAACATATGATTAAGTTGCTTGTATACTAACACTATGGATCTAGGTCTGACAATAAATTATATATTATTATTATATATCTCTTTTTAATCACGGTTCAAGCCCGGTCATTTGATAGGCATGCGCGGGGAAATGGATCCAACGCGTAGAGGCCCCTTTGAGAAGTTAGATGTAATGTTGTACGCCCGCCGCCGTGACCCGCTCCAGGATATGTCAATAGAACAACATACCCATGAGCAGGTCTCGGCAGGCGTTGAGACTATTGCGAAGTGTGATGGAAAATAAATGGGCTATGGGGATGAGGTTTGGGTGAACTTAATACCGGGCTATTACAGAAGAGGGACGGACGCCTGCCATAACTGCTTTTATTGCTAGTTATTTGCGGCAGGCGGTGGCTTGCCACTCACTAGATGGGCCCCCGAAATGCCAGGAAAACGGCCGGGGGCAACACCGGTGTGAGTGACTCAGGGATGTCGAGAGGTGTGCTGCGCTTTCTCCGAAGTTACTCGCGGCGTGATGCCCTTTAACACTTCCACCCCTGGAGCATTTAGCTCTAGCGGCTCCTCTCTGGACGGCCAATGAAGGCAAGCCAGAGCTGAGAGTCCTGCGGGCCTTCTTGTGTTTACACTCCGACCGATGAAGACACGTCGGAGACGAAGGCCCTGACCGACTCTCTGGAGACTCGGGTCCGTGGTGTCGCTACTCACACAACAGCTCGCCACACAAGCTGCTCTGCGGACATTATTATATTATTATTAAAAACGTAAACGCAGCAGTTTGATGACATATATTTTCCAAAACTTTTATGTTTTAACTTAACAGTAACAAAATATCGTTTGGGTGAATTTTGCATAACAGGGTCCAATTGGTCTCCAAGCCCTGCTCCATGCCGCGAACAACCGCCCGTGTTGCCACAAAATAAGTATTCTAGTCTGTATGAAACACATTATAAAACGCCCTCAAATACATAGACTACGGTCAACAGAAGAACTACGAGTTTTCGATTATCCGCAACAGATGGCGCTGTATCAAAAGTAGAACGCGCTATGGTTTGGATTTTCTAAATAATGACCTCTCCGTGGAAATAATTGTAAAGTAAGTGTATAGAAAAAATACCCCCCCCCCCCCCTCAATTCACGTGTATTTTTTTGTAGCTATAAGAATATATATAGAATCTTAATTTTTTTAGAACATTAATTACTTCGATCAACAATATACAACTAGATAACGGATCGGCGCAAAAAATACGTCTCGGTGAATAAGAGCTCACTTGAAATATGAGCTCTTATTTTGTTTAGTTCGCTCGAAACACAGCCAATGTAAACACGTCACAATGCCGCAATGTGTACACAAAAGTTGCAAATATTTGTAGGAAATTAAGGTTCATTTCACACTAAATGTTGTTTAACTTATGTCTTTTCATTTTTAAGTGACAGGAGTAATTTATTGCTTTGCTTGCTCGTTTTTTGTAACGAATAAGATAATATTTTGAAGATTTGCTACTTTATTGCTAGGTGTCATGTTTGTAATTAGGTTGAACTTAGAACTGTTTTACAACTTTTGTCTCAACTCATTAGTAAACAAATGCAGCTGTATAAGTAGCGTAAGTGTCCAAGCGGACAGCATTTAGCCTTGATTTTGTACGTGACCCGTTATCTAGTTGTATATTGTTGATCAAAGATTAATAAGGATTTTTGTTATACAACTAAGGTGTCAATCAAACATACGGTTCGCCTGATGGAAAGCAGTGACCGTACCCTATGGACGCCTGTAACACCAGAAACATCACATGCGCGTTGCCGACCCTACACGTACGAGCGTAAAAACGTCTTCACGCCCTTTTTGAAGAACCCCATGTTGTAGTCTCCTGAGAAAACCTCAACAGGCATACAATCGGTAGAACACAAAGGGACGGAAAATCTCTTCTCAGACTCAAAGGTTCTAAACCGCCCGTTCGTCAATAGTCATGAAGAAAAATGCTGTCTTTTTCCTTATCGTGACATAAAAGTTATCTGTTCGTGCAAGCGTGAACATGCCAGACGCGCTACAGAATCTGATTCTGTAGCGCACTGAGGGGCTGCCACGGTGGCAGCCCCTCAGTGCTCTGAAACCATTATTACTTATACTGTATGCGCAGGGAGTTGTAGGCCGTCATTGTCTTCGCCTTCGTTCGTTGCCTAGCATCGGTGAGTCAAGGTCTTCAACACGCCGCTTTTCGGTTTAGAAATCGCGCGTTTGACAAAAAAATATATATACGTTATATCTTACTACACCCCCGCTTCCCCCCTTGTGATGTTTCGTGATTTTTACCGAACCCCCTCCCCCCTCTTTCGAGCCTCACGTGATTAATGGACGGCTCATAAGGAAGAGGATTGCATCCCATCCCATCTGCCACATCTGGAAGTTCTGGAACGATCTCTTGTCTTGGAAAAAAAACAACTGAATCTCTCTCTATTAGGGTCTATTTCATCTCCAACTGCAATTCCGACATTCTGAGTTTCTGAGCAGTGCATATGCCGCCATCGTCCTACTTGGTTGGAAGTAATGGAAGTGGTTATGTGGGACTCAGCTATAGGCACAGTTACGCCTGTCCGTCCGCTTTTTTGTAACCGCTTTTATTACAAAATACATATTATCTATGACTGACCTCTTTCTGAAGAACTTCTATTCTTTGACTGTTCTGCCGCATCCCGCAAAGAACCTCCCATAGTATGTACCAAAAAGATCTGAGGGGCAATTCTCGTAATTAAAATGTAGTCAAAATTCAGTTTCGATCCAGTCTCGATCTCACAAATGTCAAATTTGGTATTCTTGTATCACATTATGTAACTTCAAAGTTTGATTTAAGTGGGATTACATCGAAATATGACCGAAAATTAAGCAAATTGAGAATGTTACTTTGTCAACAATAAGAATTGCTTTATTTTGAATTAATGAAATCAAGTGTATAATTTTAGTCAATTCACAATTCAATCTCGATTCGGTCAACTTTCAATCTGCGATCGTAGAAAAATTACGAGAATTGGCCTTCTGGTGACTCATCCGAGGCAATATTATTAAGTGCACAATCCTTCTCTGACTCAAGCTCTCTGCTCTCAATTCAATAAATACATCGAAATGGGGTTTCAGGAAATCCCTATCTGTAAACATGTACATTTGTGATGCAATAGATTTTTACCTGTCAAAATTTGGTTGTATGAGAAATTTTCTTCGTTTGAGGAAAAATGTATTAAAAACTGACATAATAGCATACCCCGGCCACTGCGTACAAATGTCGTATCGGTAACTACTACATAAACAATGACGTCTGTGCAGAGCGTGAATAAGCGTGTGTGCGTGCAGTGCCATACAAACTGTTCCAGATTTGTCTCAGAGGGGAGGTGAGGTTGACACGAGAGAGGAGCAGGGAGTGGCCATACTGTAAAACTATTACTTATACTGTGATAATAGTTACGTTACGTATTCTTTGACGTGATAACGCCGGCTACATGCACGAAAAAGCATGACTCTGTCACGTTCTGCCAATTTTCTGTTCAAAAAGGTTCGCGAATGGCAACCGCGGACCGGAAAGCGCAGCGTAGTGCGGCACCACTAGATGGATCGACTGATAAAGTTCGCAGGGAGCCCATGGATGGAAACGGTACAAAACTGATTAATACTATAAATAAATCAATTGTCATAAAAAAAAAAAACATCAGACGCGCAGCGTGCGCCACCATAACGATTTTTTTTTCGAAATCCCGAATTGATATCGGAAAACCAAGGTCACTTTACATTACTACTTTTTGATGCTCTACACGAATCCGAAGTCAGAATTTCGAAATTTCGAGTTTCATGGCAACGGACGGACAGACAGAACGACTTTTTTTCGAAAAACCAAGGTCACTTTACATTACTACTTTTTGATGCTCTACACGAATCCGAAGTCAGAATTTCTAAATTTTGAGTTTCATGGCAACGGACAGACAGAACGACCGGACGATTTCATAAGCTCAATGAATTTCGCTGAAAACTGTCGCCTAAGATGCAGGCTACGTCTAGTTTAGACGGCAGTACTCATGAATGGATGATCTATGGTTGGTTTTATTCCTAAAAAAAATTAGTAATTATTCAATTAATTAATTTTAAAAAAGGGGTGTGGCTGTGTCATAGACACGGTCGTGTGTTGTACGTGAATACGTTATATGCACTAAAATTATGCCAATATGCGCCCGCGATCATAATCATAAATCATTTATTTGCTAATACAGTTTTTTTACACACGCTTATACACATTGATTCTGGCAAACAATACTTATATATTACTGGCAAACAATAACTACTTATATATATTTAATCTAAACTAAAATTGTAAAAGTAACTTTGTCATTACTATTACGCATCTATGTCGTTGCTTTGTTCAAGATTTTTCTTCTTTTTATTTTCTAATAAAAATTGCAAATAATTTATATACTACAAATAAGGAAGAGCAGGGTTTCCTATCACAAGTATATTTTTTACTTAAAAGGAAACCCTGACCATGTGTTGTGTAAAACAAATTATTTGAAATAAAGTTATTTTCATTTTCATTTACAGGTCTTATATCAACATACATTGTGCCGTGTATTACGCCTGATAGCAGGCATGCAAATCATTTGTATACATTTGTCATTCGTCATAATACATCGTAGTCATTAAAAATAGTATTCATTACATTTACGGTACAAATTTCATGTCATTACTAAAATTATTTATAAAATTTAGATTAGTTTTCATTATTATTATACATTGATTAATAGAATTTATTTAATTTGTGATTTAGAGTGGTCAATGTACTCTTTTATGGAATAGAAACAATGTTCCAATAGCCACACAGTCAATGTTGTCTTAAGAGCTTTACCATTCAGTAGTTTCATGTCATTGGGAAGCAGATTATACAGGTATATGGACATATTGTAAACATTTCTCTTATAAATATCTTTCTGGCATGTGGGTTGATACAATTTGCTCATGATAATAGCTCGAGTTTGTTCCATAGTCCTTACTTAGCGTAATAAATTCTTTGATCTTTGCTATCCAGTGGTGTGATTAAATTTTGGATGGAGATGATAGATGTGTAGCTGCAACACCAATCTGTATCTCTCGATTTTGTTATCATTCGTTTTTTTGAATTGCCTCCCTATGGAAGCAAATTTTAAAGACAAATTATATTAGAGATGATAGAGATTATAATAGAGATGGTTACAATAAAAACGAAATAATGGAAAATGCTACGATAGAACAAATTTGAAAACCTAACGATGTTAGACAACGGCGATGCTTATGAATTTTTTAACGCCATTTAGATCATTATATTTTACTACTTTTAATTCGCTTTTGTTATTTCCATTTTGTTTGTAAATATAGTTAGCCATATTTAGTTTCTATTTTAATTGTATATTTTTAATTATTAGCAAGTAGTTTATATAGAAAAATATGTATAATACATTATATAAAATAAATAAAAAATTCAGAATCTTTTTTTTATACTACGACGGGTGGCAGACAAGCATACGGCCCGCCTGATGTGAAGCGGTTACCGTAGCCATATTAAAGCTCGCAACATAAAATATCGGTCGCGCACCGCCACCTCCGCTGCCAACGCAGCATCCTCATTCACTCCTTCCTTTCTGGTGTCCTCACTCACTAGAAGAAACACAACATGCCTCATGGGAAGTGCCTCATGTAATTTGGCTGCGGTATTCTGTGTGGTGGACGTACATTACCCAGTCGGGTAGCTTACAATTACGCTCGCTGCCTCTCTTTTCGCCAGAGCTTCGTTTGTCAGTCAGCAAGTAGCACCGTGTGCAGGTGAAGTTGGCTTTGGTTCAACGATGTTGATGAACCACTTACACCCTCAACGTTAGATTAAAAAACTTATATCCAGGGTAGTTAAACAATTATAAAAACTTAATCACTCGTGTGAACTCGCTACCAGTAGTGTGTTCGGTAGGTAAGTAATATTTTATAAATAAATTTTTAGGCGTCTCCAAATTCACGGTCATATAAAAACAGTATGTTACATTGTTATTTACAAATTCAATCCACTTGTAAACATTATTCAGATCGTTTGACGCACAGCGTACATACATATTGTATTGGGGGGAAATTAATTCAATATGGCCGCATCTTTCGGATACACGCAACTTCGGATTTTATTTTTAGGGATCTTGGAAAAAAATATTAGCATAACTTTTATAGTTACTGTCTTTAATTGAATGCTAAAAATTAAAGTGACCATTTATTTTATTATTTTTATTGCAAACATGAACAGTAAGTAACTAATAACTAATAAGTAACTTTTGTATGTGACATTGCCATTCAAATGTTATTTTATAAATATGTATACCGAGCGCAAGGCTGAGAACGATGTTTGTTATATTTTCAACTCCCCTGGACTGCATATTTTTTCTTATTGTAATTTTTTTACTTCGTGGTATAAAACCTGTTAAAAATTACATATTATAAACTTTTTTTTTCGTGGGAATAAAATGTTTTTCAGGATAAAAAGTAGCCTATGTCACTCTCCAAGCCTTAAACTCATGTCAATCCGTTCGTTACTTTCGACGTGAAAGAAGGATTTATATATATTAAAGACATTTATAATATATAGTTACTATCTTTAATTGAATGCTAAAAATTAAAGTGACCATTTATTTTATTATTTTACATTTAATATTACATTGGATTGCTAATTGCCATATTATTTTTTGTGCTATATGTTTAATTTTTCACTAAAGATAACTAATAATAACAATAGGCAATAGATGGAGAGGACGCACGGTCTGAAAAAATACGCTCCATTTCCTCTACTTTTGGTGGTATGGAAATTAGATTTTAGACGAAAATGGTTGTTGGAATAATGGCGGCACTTGTACACTAAATCAAATTTTACAAAAATAAGTTATATTATACAAATTGTTGTAAAGTAACTGGTAGCGGTTGGATACCGAAAGCGGAGGATCGCATATGGTGGAAAGCATTGGGAAGACATATATCTAGCAGTCGGTACATACAGGCTGATGATGATGATGATGAAGAAGACACAAATTGTAGGAAATTTTCTGCAGTTTCATATATCACAAACCTACTTCATCGTAAAATGAGTTATAAAGGAGATATTCTGAGAAATTGGTATAAAGCGCATATTGGAATAATTTTAAAACAGGAAATACCGACTCCAACCATTACTCTACATTTATGTATATAGATACAGGCTGTTGATGATGACAAAAATACGGGACCAATCTGGAAGTATACTTTTTCAAATAAAAAAAGCTTTTTTCAAATCGGTTTATAAATGACGGAGTAATAAAATAACAAACATAATAGTGGGTAGATACAGGCTAATGATGTTGATAATGATGAAAAAAATATGGAAAGAAATATGATATGATTTATAAACCGATATGAATTTTTTTTTCAAATCGGTTTGAAAATCACGGAATAATTAATTAATTTTGTCATTGGAGATTTCAACTCACATCCAGGTACGAGATTTGGACTAGAACTATTGAGTTTTTGTGACGAACAGAAATGGAAGTGCGCGGATATCGATATGTTGGGTATCGACTCGGGAACATTCACATTTTTAAGTGAAGCTCATGCTACTCATCGTTGGTTAGACCACTGCGTTACTACACAAGCAGCGTGGAACTCGATAGACTCAGTTAGCGTAATTAGTAATGTTTCCTGGTCGGACCACTTTCCGATGCGTATTGTCTGTAGTATAGGCAAAGTGACGGAGGGTACTGCAACATGTAATAGTACTATATGTACTGGTGTAAGATGGGGCGTAAGAGATTCTAGTCAAATTGATCATTATTATAATTATTGTAAATCTAATTTAATGCGCATTAACCATGTCTTTACTTGTGATGGTTGTAATGGTAAAAAATGTCCGAAATTTAATGATCATATAAAATTTATTTGTAAATTGTATGACGACATAGTAAGAGTTTTACAAGACGCAGCGGTTGCCTCTTCCGGTTCTCGCACCGATAGGGTAAAAAGACGTAAAGAAGTGACTGGCTGGAATATCCACGTCAAAGAGCATCATCAGCAGTATAGATCTCACTTTAATAATTGGATTTGGTCTGGCAAGCCATCCACGGGTGCGTTATATGAAGCCATGACAAAAAGCAGAAAAATATTTAAAAATAAACTTAAATGGTGTCAACATAATAAAGAAAAAATTAAATTAGATATTTTAGCTACACATAGAGAGAAAAAGGACTTTTTTAGCTTTTGGAAGGAAACAAAAAAGTTTGACTTTAAACAAAGTCTGCCCGCAAGCGTGGATGGCGTGCTAGAACAAAAACGTATAGCTGAGCTGTTTGCCGCTGGTTTTAGGGTCAATCCGTTGCCTGTGCCGACATGTGCACGTACTGACAGCTGGAAGCCGGACATGGTTGACAGCGATATTGGGTTCACTGTGGAGGATGTCACACGCGCAGTAAAAGCTATAAAATCTGGTAAGTCTCCTGGGCATGATGACTTGAGTCTCGAGCATATTCTTCACGCTGGAGTCGATTTAATATCAAAATTGGCTGCTTTATATACCTTGTGTGTGAAGTTCTCCTACTTACCGCCGGATCTCATGAAGACTGTTGTCGTCCCCATTGTCAAAAACAAAACCGGTAATGTGGGTGTCTCTACCAATTATCGTCCCATCTCTCTTGGCACGATAATGGGAAAGATATTTGAGCGGCTGCTGCAGCCCGAACTGCTTAAGAACATAAAGATAGACGATGCGCAGTTTGGTTTCCGTCCTGGTCTTTCAACGGATTCTGGTATACTAGCATTAAAATACTCTGTTGATTACTATAGAAGCCGCGGTACTACAGTTTATGCGTGTTTCCTCGACCTGAGCCGGGCGTTTGATTTAGTGAATTATGCGATTCTCTGGAACAAACTGCTCGACTCGGGAGTATCAGACGTGGTGGTAGATCTGTTGAGATACTGGTACGGAAATCAAACAAATTATGTGAAGTGGGGCGACGCGACATCTAGCGAATACAGGTTAGATTGCGGCGTACGCCAAGGAGGGTTGACGTCTCCGGTTCTCTTTAATGCGTACATCAACGGGTTGATTGAGGAGCTGAGAAGCACGGGGATAGGTTGTCACGTGGGTGGGGTTTGTGTAAATAACCTCAGCTACGCCGACGACATGGTGCTCCTTAGCCCCTCAATCAAAGGTTTAAGAACGTTACTTTCAGTCTGTGAACATTATGCTAATGTACATGGGCTGAAGTATAATGCGAATAAAACAGAATTATTGGTTTTTAGGTCAGGTAGGGGTCCGGAGAACGTACCCGAGGTAAGAATAAATGGTTCAGTAGTTCGGGTTGTGCAGCGGTTCAAGTATTTGGGCCACATTCTTACTTCCGATTTCCGGGATGACCAGGATATTGAGAGAGAGAGACGGGCACTCTCGGTTCGATGCAACATGTTGGCGCGCAGGTTTGGTAGGTGTAGTGACGCAGTCAAGTTGACATTATTCAATGCCTATTGTCAATGTTTCTACACTTGCCAACTCTGGGTCAACTTTACGCGTAAGGCGTACAGTTCCATGAGAGTGCAATATAATGACGCATTTCGCACTCTCATGCGATTACCACGCTGCTGCAGCGCTTCAGAGATGTTCGCCGAGGCGAGAGTGCCAGACTTCTTCGCTGTTGTGAGAGCTCGCATAGCCTCTTTTTGGGAGAGGTTGTGTGGCTCTGATAATAGCATACTAAAGGCGGTGCGTAGTGGACTGAACAGCCCTATATTTAGGTACTGGATGGATATTCATCGGTGCGAGAACCGAAAGTGACTCTTAGTAATTTCTACTAATAAGTATGAATGACATATTCGGTAAAATTTTATTATTTTAAGTGACTTTTTATTATTATTTTAATTTCTTATTATATTATTTTATTTTGTATTTTATATGGCAATTTATGGCTGCAATAAAGATTATTATTATTATTATTATATATTAAGTAACAAACATTACAAAAAAAAATACAGTCGAATTGAGAACTTCCTCCTTTTTTGTAGTCGGTTAAAAATATGGCTGCAGCAAAACTCACCAATTTTCAAAACCGAAAAAGTTTCCAAGTAACCTCTTTTTTGAGCACCAAATGATTGGACCACAGAATAAGAAATAGTATGGACTATATTTTGAATATACCCATCGAAGTTTTTAACTTAAGTTTAATTTTTTTCGAGGTCAACTGCTTTATAATAGATTGAATACAACCACAGTATAAATAATAGTACCTACTAAGTAATACAACACATAAATAGCCTGCAGCCTTGTTTAAGTTAAGTTTTATTTATCCATATATATATTCCATTTTTTAAAGAATATTTATCCGGCAAGTTGGCCAAGACAACTATTTAAATAATAATAATTTAATTAGTTTGGTGTTATCAAAAAATAGCTGAATTTCATCTGCAACGACGGCTATGCCTTGATTAGTAGTGTAATTACTTAATAGGTTGATGACGCCACGCTGTGACTCACACAGTACAATATAAGATGCAAAAATTCGTCACCAACACAAACCTTCCTCGTAGCTCAGTTGGAAGAGCACTCGACCGGTCATCGAGAGGTCGTGGATTCAAATCCCACCAGGGGGGCACATGATTCTTTTTTAATTTCATCTGCCCCCCTGGTGGGCAAAGAATATTTATTTAATTGCTTTTATCACTTAAGTCGTCAATAAAAATATTAATTTAGTTCTATAAACAGGTACATAATAATAAAGATGATATAGAATAGAACATACCAAATCAATCAATTTCTTATTTTCGACACGACAGAAGTGAAAACTTCATCTCTCTTTTAACACGCCGTTTTTTTTTTTTTCAAAAATGATTTCCTAGAAATGTTGTTGCTTTATTAAATTGATAATAATTACAATCTACAGAAGCTGGGGTCCGTACCTGTAAACAAATTTACAGTCGTCTATTTTACTTTCACAATTTTTTTACGCCTGTTATTTTAATAAATAATCACACTATTGCCTATTAGTACTTAATCTAAATCCTCATTACCTTGCAACCGTCACAACCACGGTAGACCAGTCCCCTCTGACAGCACCCGTTCACGAGTTGATGCATGGGGCAACCATTGCCCCGTTCAACCACTTTATTGAGAATGCGGCGACCCGCCACACGACTCCACCACCAGTTTGAACACTTTATCGTCATTTTAGGAAAGCTCGCATTTTATAATTGCAAATTTTGAGTATTTTTTTATTTTTATTGTTTGACAGTGTATCCGAACACGGCCCACGATAAACAAAATGGCGTCTTCGACTAACGGTAGCTATCTCACATCGTCTCAATTTTCTGTTTATGCAGGCCACAATACTGTTATCACTGAAACTGGAATATCAATTGCTAATATTGCCCTTCTGATACAAATTTGATAAGACAACGGGACTCATGAATTTGTTAGTTTTCAGTTTCAAAATTTCAGTTATTTCGATGTAACCAATACAAAAGATAGGTTTATACTATTAAGACGACACGCCTTGACGATTTTGAAGACAGGGATCTCATATTTTCTCAGCAATTACAAAAGACCTGAATGAAATTCGTATAACAGAAAAGAAATCGCAAAATAACAGATATTTTCAGGTATTTTATAGGTATACGAGACAGAGGAATACGTCCAAATTTCTTATATGCGTTAGACTAACCCATACACACACTTCAAACTAACAGCTGGATTTTTCAAAATAAGTTATATCGTATTTTTTTGACGTAAATACCGTATTTAAAATTGCTTCCTTATGGAGGCAATTAAAAAAATCCAGCCAAGTGCGAGTCGGACTCGCCCACCGAGGGTTCCGTTCTATCTGTACGTAGGATCATTATAATTTTGATATTTTTCATTATAAATAAGAAATAATGCGTCGGAAAAAATAAATAAAATATATTTTGCAATGTGTACATCAAGCCCTTTCATATGATACCCCATTTGAACTAGTAGCTTAAATTTGAAATTTCAACCTCCTATAAAAAAATATAGACCCCCTATTTTTTAAGATTTAATTACAAATATATATTTTTGAAATTTATTCTTGTACTTGTAGTCTATACCGATGTTTGCTTGCCAACTTGTTAAATTTCATAGTTCTAGGTCAACGGGAAGTACCCTATGAGTTTTGATTCCCTAGAGAATGTCGAATTATGCGTTTTTTTGCTGAATAAACGGCCGTATCTTTTCTTTACGTAAACATAGCAGTTTGATTTTTTTACAACTTATGGGACCGCAGACCTGAGTATACAGTTCAAATTTCAGCTTGATACCTCCACGCATTCTCGAATTAGAGGGTCTTGACAGACAGACGGACAACAAAGTGATCTTATAAGGGTTCCGTTTTTCCTTTTGAGGTACGGAGCCCTAAAAACTAATGATAACAAAATCGGGGAATACAGTTTGGTGTTGCAGCTACATATCTATCATCTCCATCCAAAATTCAATCACACCACTGGATAGATGACGGATCAAAGAATTTATTACGCGAAGTAAAGATTATTGAACATCGTGTGCGGGGGAGGGGGGAGCGCTGCCATTTTGAGATAATTTTAGTGCATATAACGTATTCACGTTCAACACACGGTCGTGTCTATCCATGACACTGCCACAACCCATATTTTTTTTTCTGGGTAACAGCGCGCGTTTTTGTATGTAATAATAGGTATTTTCAGAATAAAATAATTTAATAGACTTTCGTTCCCCTGCTCAATACCAAATTATATTTTTTTGACTACATACGAGCAGGCTTCGAAAAAATCCGATTTTAATACTAAATATCAAATCCGATTTTTTTATATACCTATATCCGATATATATCGGATAATCTGATATATATCGGATATATATCCAGGCAAAGAAAAAGAAGCGAATTTCATTCTGTAAAGGGAAACACTTAAAAATGTGAAAGGAATTTGCTTCGATCATATATGATCGAAGGGAATTTGTAAAATAATTTATGTGTCAAATTACCTCATTTTTTATTAATTATAATTTGTAATTTAAAAAAAAAGTAATCATTCAGGGTTAGGCCTGTCAGCAGGCTAAACAGTAATCTCCAAAATTTTTGATGAGATGAGAATGATGACAGGAAAAATCAATTTACACCGATATATGTATATAATATATATCATGTGTATATATATATATATATATATATATATATATATATATATATATATATATATATATACATGATATATGTATCTACCGCTGCTGGATATAGGGCCTTTCCCAATGCTTTCCATCTACGTGGCCTCCACTTTAGGACTTTCTTCCCCTATCTGCCGTCGCTGATTCGATGTGGCCAGCTCTCTGCCACTTCAACTTGCTGACTCTAAGAGCTATGTCGACCACTTTGGTTCTACGTCGAATTTCTTCGGTCCGGATTTCAGTGATTTTGATTTATTGACTGAATGAAAGCTGAAATAGGCGAACACAAAATACAGCCCCCTTACCACCATCTCTTATTGCGGTTCAATAACTGAATAGATTGCTTATTCATACCAATAAAAAAGCGACTCTATTGAATTTGAAATAGAGTCGCTTGTTCATTGGTATGAATAAGCAATCTATCCAGATATTGAATCGCAATAAGAGGTGGTGGTAAGGGGGCAGGTAGCAAGTCAATCGTCGTCCGGAATTTTCTGATCAAACGGTTTTGGCGGTATTTCTTAATTAATAACACTTCATGATATATATCCGCTGATATATATCGGCGAACCCTGCATACGAGTCTGGGTATTCGTTTGCTACTAACGCATATATCACTACTTGCAGTGCCATCTATTGTCAAGTAGCTAATATTACCTATGTAAAATTTTACTGTTCACCAGCCCAGGTGAGTACCAGGCGGCGAGGAACTTTGTAGCTGGAACTACCGATCCGGCTTTTTTTTATATTAGCTCAGCATATTGGCTCCGCTTCGCCTGATGGTAAGCAAAAAGAGGAACCGCAATCGCGTCGGCAGCGGACATGAGACCTTGATGTCCTGTCAGTCGACGCTGCCATGCTGGCCTACAAGATGCTTCTTCACGCTTCGCTTGAAGGATCCCATGTTGTAGGAATGAGGAAATACATATGCCGGCAACGCGTTCCACTTTTTAATAATATTTAATAATAGTTAATAAAAATTATATTATTAACTTTTTAATAATAGGCGGTAAAATACGCTTAGTGAGCCAATATCCCTGCGGAGCAGAAGAGGTTCAAGATTCTTGGTGACCTCTTCGTCACCAATTTATTGGACCGCTCGTCGCTGCAACCTATCAAGAGCCTCGAGGAGATACTGGGCGGAACCATCCCAGAGATGCGAGCAGTACTCCACGCAGACCCGAACTTGAGGCTTATACAAATGTTTGGATCAGAATGTCTCGGGGACTGGCTGACAAGCCCATAATTTGGCAGTCATGGGTCCGGATTCGATGTGGCTTTATGTGCATATAATCACTCACGTGCATGTGGTTTAGCTATAGAGGTAGATCATGTTCGTCTGCCCTACCATAGTTATCTGCCGAGCGTTAGACCTGGCACGTAGCGAGTGGGTGGCTGCTGGGCTAAGGCGAAAGGGCCGCCACGGCCGTGACATCACAAATCTCGCTTGTAGCGGTGGACGCCAAAAATTATGATTTCGTCAACTGAAATTAATGGACGTAGTACCAGAATTTGAATATTTACTCAATACTCAATATCTTTATTGCATATAATATGTAGGTGCATGTCGATCTTAAAATACATGTTAGTTTCAAGTTATTACATATTATGACCCTATAAGGATATGGCAACAGTCTGAAGTGTACAGTTTATGAAAATATAAACAATTAAATATTTCTAAATATTCCTAAACGAATTACACAATGCCATCTAGTCCAAAATTACGCAAAGCTTGTGGTATGGGTACTTACTGGATAACTGGTTATACTTAAATACACTTTTTCTTTTGTAAATACATACATATAATACATAGAAAACACCCAGACCAAGACAAACAGACATGTTCATGTACACAAAAATTTATGGATAGAACTCGCGACCCGGGGGTTTAAGGTGAACATTGCTAGCGATTCGACTACCGGGGTCGTTATTTCGTCGTAATTTTAAGAGATTAAAATTTTTAATTTAAAAGTTTAATATTTTTAATGTTATATTTAAATTGAATAATTTTTGATCTTTTGTTTATGCGCAGCAGAGCCAAGCATGACGACTCAGTCTCAGCCACAAAATATGTGAACAGCGCGCCTTAAGAAATTTTCACTTCAAAAAGTAATTTTAACTCGTCTGTTAGTTCATATTATTGAATGAATTTCGCCTTTGAAATTTTAAATCGCGAAAAATAAATCTATTTACTTTCCTTATTGCCATGACGTATAAAGATTATTAAAGATACCATAATCTGTTTGTCTGTACTCTGTACTATATGCTCTGTACGTTATGCCATAATGTATTGAAGGCTCTAATAGGCAATTTGCAAGTCACAGTACAATAGTAGAAATTAAAACAGTAGTCTAATTACTGACGGTTTTTTGCCTAGCACAATAGGGCCCAGCCCCCTTACCACCATCTCTTATTGCGACTCAATAACTGAATAGATTGCTTATTCATACCAATGAATAAGCGACTCTATTTCAAATGGAATAGAGTCGCTTATTCATTGGTATGTATTAGCAACTACTCAATTATTGAATCGCAATAAGAGATGTTGGTAAGGGGGCTGTTATGCAGAATAGATCCAACCGACATTTAGTTACTTTTAAGTTAAAACTGTTTAAAGTATAATATGAATAAAAATATCACGCAGTATAAGTTTTGGGAAATATATAAAACTCATTAATATTATTAAAACTCACGTGAGACATTATACTAAACTATTTAAATAAATTAAACGGGTCACTCACGTCTTTTTTGTCGGGAAAGCCGACTAGTTTCGATCGCAAAAGGAGACCTTCATCAGGGCGAATGTCCAGACACGTCCACCCTTTGTCTCTCGCGCCGGACAACCGTGATACCTGATGGGTATTTCCAACGGCCTGGAAACCAGTACTCCAGGTTGAGTCTAAAGAGAGTCACGATACACTCGACAATACTGATACAGTCAGTTTTTACCACCACATGGTAAGGGCACTAGATGACCACGCGTCCGAGGAGATAGATGAATTGGATCCACCGGCTACAGCTACGTCATCGTCGAGGGCAGCGCTCCACCAATCATCGCACCAACCTCCCACCACCCTTTCCGGTCGGGCGGCGCGCATTGGCGCGCAGTGTCCGGCGCGAGAGACAAAGGGTGGATGTGTCTGGACATTCGCCCTGATGGAGGTCTCCTTTTGAGATCGAAACTAGTCGGCATTCCCGACAAAAAAGACCTGAATGATTTATTTAATTAGTTTAATATAAAACTCAATTTGAAGTTTCTGGATATATCTCTCAAATCTCAATTTTGAATATTTTGTCGGTTGGATCTATTCTGTATAACAGAGTCCAATGGGAATGTTGACACCTAGTTAATTTAATTACTTTTGTAGTGAAAACTTGTTTAGGCCATTTAAGAACTTTATTTTGTAGCTAGTAAAGGGACTGAGCTGTCACACTCAGGTATGTAACGCGTCACGCTCGGCTATGTAACGCTCATTCGGCTAAAATCAGAAGTTAAGGAGCGAAAGATGAAGTTTTCATTTCTGTAGCGTGGTTAAGCATACACTGTTGTTTGTCACTTATCGAAACAGTGATTTTCAATAGAAAATCTACTGAATAGTATTTTTATTGTGTAATGTATTATTAATACCTACTTCGTAACAGTATTTAAATTATTCCAAAGACCACGCAGGCGAAATCACGGGCAGAAGATATTAATGAACGCAACCGCTACTGACTGATCTATTAAGGCATAACTCAAACCACTGGAAGGATCGGGTTGAAATTTGGCACACTGGTATATATTATGACATAGACATTAGCTAAATAAGGTTTTTTGAAAATTTCGTCATACAAGCTAGTTATATAAAAAGAAGAAGTTAGGCGTGTGACGGTGTGCCTAAGATCGAATGCGTCAATGACCAACGATGAACGAGTTAGTATACTATTGTTTTACTTTTACTGTGTTATTACTAACTGACACATGAATGGAGGATTCAGAGACAAACATAGCTATGCCTCTCTTTCTTTACCAGTACGTCTGCACTGGGCAAGTGCAATCTTACTAGTGATTTAATGAGCTCATCAATGATTAGATATAGGTTTGAAGGTAGTATCTGTTTCACGTAGGCTCAATATACTTGCTTGAATAGTGGTTAGAAGTCGACCACCCCGTTGCGCAGTTTTTGACTGGGCATGGCAATTTTAATTTATGGCTGGCTTTTCGTTTAAATTAGTGCCGTCGCCCTTATGCGAATGTTCTACGGCTAATTATGAATTCTATCACACAACACATCATGTTCTCTAGGAGTATAATCTTTGGCGGCGGGAGCGGGATGACATGTTGAATTAATTGCAAGTTGCATCCGGGGTAGTATACTATTCAGATTTGGTAGCAACAAGGGAGAATTACCAAGCGTTCAGACGATTTTGCAATTCATATTATTGGAATCGATGTGTTAGGTAACAACTCAATGTTTTAGGTCCCCAATAGTGTTAGAAATCCGTGGTGCACGGCAATTGAGCTTCACTGACTAGCCATCTCTTTAGGCTTTTAATACCTTATTTGCCATATTGCTGTCTCTCACATTGCTAACAGGGGAAGTGAAATTCCAAAAGGTTCCTACTCCTACTAATTTCTTCTGATTAAATTCGTTGTGAGTTCCAAGGCAGCCGTAGTTTTACCCCTGGGACTGCAATGGACTTTATTGTTCATTGCCTTTTTTGTCGGTCGCCGCTGTTAATCCTGGCTACACAGGAGATACAGTGGTGGGAATGTGTGATGGGCCCCCGCCCCAAATGTCCGCGTCCAGGACCAACCAGCAACCAGCTGTGATACAGCAATAAACATCCCCGCGCGAGACATTACACTTTAACCTAAAAAAGCGTGACTTCCCGCTATATCGGGACGGCTGGCAACGCTGGTCTTGCTGTTCTGAAACTAAGAAAACGGGTTGCACTCCGGGAGTGCCGGCAGAAGTGAAAACATGAACATTAACGTTGTGCATTTTTGAATATTTTGGTTTGGCATGGTCAAGGAATAATTTCGCACGATTTGCTTTATTTATCAGTATAAAAGTAGTTACTATCATTTATGGGGTAAAATACAATATTCATTTATTGCGCTATCGTACACAAGCATGTCAATTTATATTACATTAAAAATAAGCAGCAGGAGCAGGCATACATTTTCGCCGGGTAGTAGAAAGAGGGATATTACTTCCTCCTACGCTACGCCGGCTCCGTCTTACGAATTTTCAATCAGGCCACGTGTCCCGACGCGAGTTTAGCATTTTTTACCCATCCCAAAAAGTGCACTAAGCCGCGGCGCCGCTAAAGAAGTTTTCACTTCAAAAATTTGAAAATTACTTCATACAAAGTTGGTTAAAAATCTGCCAAATTGGCGAGGCATGCGCTCCTATCGGTTATTTCTGTTATGAAGTAATTACGTTCCATTAGGTCTCCAATGTGAACATGATTATGTAATACTGAATCGAAAATTGTTATGATTTTTTTTATTGCCCTGCAAGAGAATTGACTGTTTTGTGTCAAAATAACCTTTAGAGCCAAAACTAACCTGCACGTGGTGCACCTCGCTAGTTAAGGCCTTTAGTACTGCGACAGTGGTGGCAAGTTAATTAAAAAATCATTTCTTAGCTTTTGTATAAGAACAAAAAACCAGTATGCTTTAGACCACACGACTGAAGTAGGTAGAACTTCTTTAGCTCTAGTAACTTCTATCTCCCTCTTAACTTCCGTTCGCCTCGCCCGATCACACTTTTCGTAACGCTCACGTCACGCATTCACCAGCTTACTCCCCAAGTCCAGTGTGCAGAAGTTTAGCTCTAAAAACCTCTGCGCAGTTTGTTATCAAGACAATAAAGTTGACGAGCTCGGTGGTCGAATGGTTAGCAATGGCCACTTTGACACCGAGATCGCGGGTTCGATTCCCGCACAAGACAAACATTTGTGTGCATGAATATGTCTGTTTGTCTTGGTCTGGGTGTTTTCTATGTATTATAAATATGTATTTACAAAAAAAAAAATGTATTAAAGTACATTTATCAGTTGTCTAATACCCATAACACAAGTTTTGCGCTTAATTCGGGACTAGATGGTGCTGTGTAAATTGTTCAGAGATATAATATATTATTATTTATTTAAGGCGAGGTGAGCCAGCGCTAGAAACAATATGACAATTCCGCGAGACACTGGCGACTCTGGCGATCGAAAATCAATTGAATAATCGAAAGATGTAATAAAAAAAATCTATCGGGTATAATACCTCCAGTTATTTATGACCTTTTTCTTAGTACATGACTTATAATGTCAAATTACTTATTTTAAGAATAAAACGAAAATAGGAGATAAAATGACACGGTAACTTTGTGAATTTATTTTATCGAGTCAACTTCATCAAATCATCGGATATAATCCCTAGTATATAGTATAATTATCCTCAACAATATCCTCAACAATATCAATATAATTTTCTTAGATTTTAATTCTCTGTTTATTACTTCAAAGATGAATTCTAAATTGTGGATTTTGCAGTTTTGTTTGATTCATTCGTACATATAACATACACTAGCTGACTCGCGCAACTTCGTCTGCGTGTGTCAGAGCGTTGAGAGTGAAGCGTAACTTAACTACCTTACTTAGGTTACCATTTGAAAGGTTATAGTGAGCCAATCTTAAAAGTGTTAGGGTTCATTAATTAGTAACACTTTGTACAGTTCAATTTTAAATATTTGCACTGGCAACTGATTCTTTTGGTCTTTACATTGCTGGCTCGTGATTGGCTAATCAATCGTATAATAACATTCAGGCATTTTGCGATTGGTTAACGACAATATGTCTTTAACCAATCACAGTGCGTGATTTTGCCGCTAAAATGAGACCCAGATTTAGCGGGGAAATGGCCGGACATACTTACTTGCTTGGACTGTTGTACGTTGGAGTGATCAGAAGAAAAATAAAAAGTAGTACTTTACTCTCCAGTCTTTTCCTTCTATTCATTCTAGTAGTCAAATACAACATCAGGCATAGACTTTTTTTAGATCTATTTATGATGAATAATTCCGTCGTATTTAATTGTTGCGCAACTTGAACCGTTTACGCAGCGCACGCAACGGAAACTCTCAAAAGGAATAATTCTTTCCCATTTTTGCAACATTTTTCTTTGGTGCTCCTTGGTGGTAGCGTGATGTTATATAGTCTATAGCCTTCCTCGAAAAATAGGCTACCTAACACTAGAATAATTTTTCAACTATGAAACTAAAGTACCTAAAATTAAATAATACTAAAATAAAACTAACCTAAAACTAAAATAAATGTAAAAAGTTTGACCCATGTGGCATCGTTCCCAAGATGCTAGCAGCATTACCTCGCTGGATGGCTAAACCGATCCTTTGGGCGAGGAATGTGCCAGATCTTGGGTCACCAGTTACGTCGACCAATCTTTTTCCTAATTCTCTAAAGTTTTTTGTGCTGGGACCCCATGGACCAAGGGTTTCGACCCCGAATGTAGTAGTTAATTGATTCAGCCCCCTTACCACCAACTCTTATTGCGATTCAATAACTGAATAGAATGCTTATCCATACCGCTGGTGTTATTTTGCGGAAGTCAAATTTACAGACAATTTGATCATTTAAATTTGCAGGCAATTGAAGCAGAGACTACCAAAGCAGCCACGGCAGTCGCATGCATCTATTAACGGTAGTAGGAAGGTGCCGGCCGCAGGAGTTTGCGTGAACTAATTAGTGGCGAATCCACGCAAATAGTGTAGACAGGAGCCGACTAAGGCGTAAGCAACGTAGGCACGTGTCTAGGGCCTGTAAATTTTTGGGGTGTAAGTGGTTCATGAACGTCTTTGAACCAAAGCCAACTTCACCTGCACGCGGTGCACCCTGCTGACTGACAAACGAAGCTCTGGCGAAAAGAGAGGCAGGGAGCGTAATTGTAAGCTACCAGACTGGGGAATGTACGTCCACCTCACAGAATATCGCAGCCAAATAACAATTTTCTTGAGGGATGCTGTGTTCCTGCGAGTGACTGAGGTCACCAGAAAGGAAGGAAATGCAGCGATGGCAGCGGGGTTGGCGGCGCACGAGCAACATTTTATGTTGCGAGCGTTAATATGGTTACGGTAACCGCTTTACATCAGGCGGGCCGTATGCTTGTCTGCCACCAAGTAGTATAAAAAAATATTTTTTGGGGACAGTAATTTTTGGGGCCCGAAAATTAGGTTTTTAATTTTTATTTTTGAAGTGAAAACTTCTTTAGTAGGCCCGGAAATACTTATTATTGCCTAGGGCCCGCTTTAGTTGCCTTAATCCACTGAGTGTAGATCAAATTGTATGTAGTAGTAGACGATGCGACATTTGTGTAGAGTGGCCGGAGTGACTCTACATGTTCAGTTAACCATTTGTAAACTGTAAACCATTTGGCCGTATGGTTTCCGGCAGACTAGAATAGAATCACTCCGTTTCTTCCCGTGGATGTCGTACATGGCGACTAAGGGAAATACATTATCAAATATCGATCAGGCCTCCCCAACCCGTCTGGCCAGCGTGGGGAGTGTAGGCCAAATCCTCCTTCCGTCTAGGACGGACGAGAGAGGGTCGTGCTCCTGTAGTGGAGACTAAAATGGACCTGATGATGATTATGAAAACATTTGTAAACCGTACAAAGGCGGATTTGTAGTCTTGGCCGCCCTATGCCGTGTTTTCGCCGCCCTAGCTAGTGTCATGGTCGCCTTAGCTCGTATCTTGATTCTTATTAGATCTTGGTTCATATTTTTCAGCTTCATAGGATATATTCGTTAATTCCTTAATATATTCGTAAGTTGCCCAACTAGGGAAGTATCTCCATCTCACATATGTCAGATACTACAGCCATATAACAATTGCTTTCAGGGTTGTTGTGTTCCTGCGAGTGAGTGAGGTCTCAAGGAAGGAAGGAGTTGCGTTGGCAGCGAGCGATATTTGCAATAGATCATGTCGCGATTTGGGAGCGTTTACATGGCTACTGTAACCGCTTCACATCAGGCGGCCATATGCTTGTTTGTCACCGTACGTAGGATAAAAAAAGCTCTTATACTGGAAAGGTTACGATGTATAAATGGTTGACTGTAGTCTCTTAAAGTAGCCATACATCACTAACAATATGCTTGTTTGCCAACTGAGTGGTTAAAAAAACAAAATTACAATTTGTGAACAATTTTTTTCTCATCTCCGATCATGTAACTTATATGAAATTCAAATTTCATATTATATACATAAAAAATTCCACTCTATGCAGCTGTGAATAATGACTGAATTTGAATAAACCGATGAAAAAATGCGCGATGGACAGCGGATGGTGTGATGCATTATACAAACAGCCATTATATTTTGAACTTATATATTTGAATTTTGAATGTAGTGCGTTGGAATTTAGAAGTTTTTAGCACTTAAATATGTTATAGTCAATACTTGTAAAAGACAGAGACGAGAGACTTGCTTTGTAAAAGCAAGTCTCTCGTCTCTCGCTCGGCTTTTGACCGACGACGACGTGACAACAAATTGTCACGTTGTCGGTCAAAAGTAGTTTGGACCAATGAGCTTGATTAGGTTTGCTAATGTTTGTTCGACTCTTGACTTTTTTTTATACTACGTCGGGTGGCAGACAAGCATACGGTCCGCCCGATGTGAAGCGGTTACCGTAGCCATATTAACGCTCGCGACGTAAAATATCGCTCGTGCGCCGCCACCCCCGCTGCCAACGCAGCATCTACTTTCTAGTGACCTCACTCACTTGCAGGGACACAACAACCCTCAAAGGCATTGTTACTTGGCTGCGGTATTCTATGAGGTGGAGGTACATTCCCCAGTCGGGTAGCTTACAATTACGCTCTCTATCTCTCTTTTCGCCAGAGCTTCGTTTGTTCATCAACATCTTTGAACCAAAGCCAACTTCACCTGCACGCGGTGCAGGTGAAGTTGGCTTTGGTTCAAAGATGTTGATGAACCACTTACACCCCAATGAGCTTGGTCAGGTTTATGCTTGTGATCGTTGGAGAGAAAGGTGGGGTACAATGTATGCGACCCTCTAATATGAAAATAATCTACAATTGTATAAACGAAATAAAGCGAAATGAAATAAATTGAATGATAATTATTTCATTTTCCATTGGACCTTGTGGGCTTGTGGTGTGTTAGACACGTCTTACACTTTTTTTTAAAGATATGAGTGCTAAAACTTAATATAATAAGAATAATATAATATGTATAATATAGTAAGATTATTACCATAATAGGGACGTGCAATTAATAAATAAAATTGTAAGAATATTGTAAGATAAAAATCTCTCTCTCAAGTCGGTCCCTCATATCTGAGGATCGTGGTCAGCATCAGGGTTGCATCTGGAGCGAATGATCTGCTTCCACCGGTTTCAGTCCAGCGCGTCTCTTACAGCCGTATAAAATTTAGAACACGACGAGTCTTTCACTTGATCGGCCCATCTTGTTGGTGAACGTCCGCGGGATCTCTTGCCTTCGGTGTTCCCAACCACCATCAGTTTTTCCAAATTATCGTGGCCTCTGCGCATAAAAGATAAAAATAGAAGATTGTTAATAAATCCCCGAGGCCTGTAGATTGTAATTATTATTAATAAAAAAAAATATATAGTAAGAACTCCTTTACCAGTATATAAAAAAATATATTCCTGGACAAATTACACAGCGCCATCTAGTGCCGCGCTTAGCAAAGCTTGTACTATGGGTACTAGATAAATGATATTACACTTAAATACTTTTTTTTTGTAAATACATACATTATAATACATAGAAAACACCCAGTACAAGACAAACAGACATGTTCATGCACACAAATGTTTGTTCTGTACGGGGATCGAAACCGTGACTCTCGGAGTCAAGGTAGCCATTACTAAACATTCGACCACCCGGATCGTTATATGATAACTCCATCCTCCGGAAGTAGATGTAATCAAAATACGTAATAAAGTTTATATATAATATAATCTTTGAATAAGTCGTTGTCAAAATATCGATAACGATCTATTTACTATTGTATCAGTTCAATGAGTCATTTTATTGCCCGCTGTCGATAACACAGCAGGAAAATCACAGACCTAGAATTTAAGCACAGGCAAATAATTTTCTTTAATCTATACTAATATCATAAAGATATATGTTCATAAGTTTGGATGTGGGGGGTAATATTCAAAGATACTAATATATATATATATATATATTTCACCAAAAGCATGCTACGTGATCAACTTATCACTGAGTGACATAGAATATATTACATACACATAGACTCTGTATTGTTTGTAAAAGAACTATCATCAATCGAAAGTAGTATAGCATCGGCTTCTTATGCATTACGTAGTCTTCGTGATGAAATTAGTATGGACAGACTCAATATGGTCTACTATGATCTCGTAGAATTGTATATTGTTCATGAATAAATAAATAAATAAAAAATAGACTAGACTAGATGATGTCTGCAACTCCATTCGCGTGGTAATTTTCATGTGTTTTTTTTTTATATTAGCTCAGCATATTGGCTCCACTTCGCCTGATGGTAAGCGAAAAGAAGAGCCCCAATCGCAACGGCAACGGACAAGAGACCTTGATGTCTTGTCAGTTGACGCTGCCATGCTGGCCTACAAGATGCTTCTTCACGCTTCGCTTGAAGGATCCCATATTGTATGATTGAGGAAATACATATGCCGGCAACGCGTTCCACTTTTTAATAGTGCGACATAGATAGGAGTTGCCAAACTTTTTAGTACGCGACGGAATGATACCAACGGTGAATTTGTGGTACCGCAAGCCAGTACGTGTTGTTCGGTGACGGAAAGGAGAGGAAGGGATAAGGGAAAACAGTTCTTCAGAGCACTCTCCGTGGTATAGGCGGTAAAATACGCTTAGTGAGCCAATATCTCTCCGGAGTTGAAGAGGTTCAAGATTCTTGGTGACCTCTTCGTCACCAATTATGCGGACCGCTCGTCGCTGCAACCTGTCGAGAGCCTCGAGGAGATACTGGGCGGAACCATCCCAGAGATGTGAGCAGTACTCCACGCAGGCCCGAACTTGAGTCTTATACAAAAGACAAAACTGGTCCGGAGCGAAGAACCGACGCACTCTGTTCAGGATCCCGAGTTTCTTTGAGGCTGTTGAGATGAAGCTCTCAATATATTCCCTTTGGTTAAGGTTGCAGCGAATATCCATGCTTAGCATGTTCAAGCTCTCGCGCAAATTGAGCGAAGTGCTCTGAAGGCTGGGGGTAGGAAAGAATGGAGATGTTTTAGTGGTAAATGCGCACACTTGGGTTTTCTTAGCATTGAACTCGACCAGATTGCTGGAACCCCATTTACTAATGAGATCCAACACCCGATCCAGTTCAACGACAAGAGTCTCCCGTTTCTCGCCGATTTCTGTCCTACCAGCACCAGGTCGCCCGAAATATCGCCCATGAACCGTACTGTCGTCAGCATAGCAATGTATGTTTCCCAGAGGTAGCATGTCATTGATATGAAGCAGAAATAGGGTGGGCGATAAAACGGAGCCCTGGGGGACGCCCGCATTCACTGGCATGAACCGCGAAGCGCAACCGTCTGCAAGGACACGCTCATGCAGGAAGCTAGCAATCCAATCACAAAGCTGGACAGGCAGACCGTATGCCGGAAGCTTGGAGAGAAGTGCTTTGTGCCAAACCCGATCAAACGCCTTGGCAATATCTAGGCTGATTGCCATAGATTCGCCATGTTTATCGATTGCCTCACCCCAGAGGTGCGTCACATACGCTAGACGATCACCTGTTGAACGTTTCGACCTAAAACCATATTGACGGTCATTAATTAGGGAACGATCTTCTAGGTAGCGGATCAGTTGGTTATTGAGGATCCTCTCCATGACCTTGCACAGTACTGAGGTTACGGCTATGGGGCGGTAATTTGATGGATCCGAACGGTCTCCCTTTTTTGGGACCGGTTGCACATTAGCATCTCTCCAAGCCTCCGGAACACAACCGGTTGAGTACGAAAGACGATAGAGGCGCGTTAACACCGGAGACAACTCTGCTGCACATTTCCTTAGTACAATCGCCGGAATACCGTCCGGACCACTGGCTTTTCGGACATCGAGTGATTGTAGTTCTGTTCGCACGTCACACTGTCTGATACGAATATCAGGCATGTTAGAACCACTGGAGGGTATAGTTGGTGGTTGTGTGCCACAATCATCAATCCGGGAGTTAGCCGCAAACAGGCTAGCCATGAGGTCGGCTTTCTCCTGCGGCTGATGTACCAGTGAGCCATCAGGGTATCTCAGCGGAGGCAGCGACGGTTCACAGAAGTTGGTCTGCACAGTTTTAGCTAGTCGCCAGTAGCTGCGTGACCCAGTGGGATGCGACACCAACTCCTGTCCCACTCGTGCAACGCTCTGTGCGTCCGCTCTGATGTATGCCCTCTTGCATACCTTGGTGGCAGCGTTGTAGGCTGATTTCAGCGAGTTGATGTTGGGATCATTGTGGGCGCGGTCCCTGGTCCAAGCACGGTACGCCGCCTGCTTGTTACTAACGGCATCGGCGCACTCGCGATTAAACCACGGGCGTCTCCGGCTCTTGATGGCGACATCGGAGTAAGGGATGTAATACTCCATCCCAATGCCAATCTCGTCAACAATAGCCGCAGCACTCGCCGTAGCACCCTTCTCACTGAAACAGCACTGCCCCCATGGGACGGAAGCAAAGTAGTCGCGCACACCGTCCCAATCTGCTGACGAGTAGCGCCATACACGGCGCTTGACTGCTGCGGGTTGCGGTAGGACTACGCTTGGCACTATTGTGGACACCAGGCAGTGATCAGAGGTGTCCAGGGGTGCCTCAACAGAAACCCGGTATCCCTCAGGGTGGTCAGCAGTAGGTCGAGCAAAGAGGGCGCCTGATCAGCAATGTCAGGTATTCTGGTTTTTTTTTTTTTTATATGGGGGCAAACGAGCATGTGGGTCACCTGATGGAAAGCAATCACCACCGCCCATGGAGATCAGCAACACCAAAGGATCGCCGATCCGTTGCCAGCCTTTTAAGGGAATTAAATACTCTATTCTTGAAGGCTCCCATGTCGTAATTGTTTGGAAATACCGCTGAGGGAAGTTAATTCCACAATTTAACCGTTCGTGGTATAAAATGCCTTAGGAAACGTACTGCAGTAGATCGCCAATTATCAAGATGATATGGGTGGAATTTTAATTTATGGCGAGTTGTACAATAGTGGAATTCAGCGGCAGGTATCAAATCAAACAGCTCATCGGAGCACTCCCCGTGATATAATTTGTATAGAATGCAAAGAGACGCTACATCTCTGCGTGTAGAGAGAGAGTCCAGTCCATCCGAGATCATTGGGTCCCCGACGATTCGAACTGCTCTTCGTTGTATGCGGTCAAATGAAGTAAGCAAGTATTGGGGCGCACCGGCCCAGAGATGCGAACAGTACTCCATGTGAGGGCGAACCTGGGCTTTATATAGTTGAAGGCGATGTCGGGGTGTAAAATACCGCCTGGCTTTATTGATGACCCCAATCTTCTTAGAAGCCAGTTTGGCCTTGCACTCCAAGTGGCCGCGAAACTGAACATCACTCGATATGTCGACACCCAAGATGGAAATGTTGGGACTAACACTAAGGGGAGTACATTCTAATCTAGGAGCAACGATAAACGGGGACTTTTTAGCCGTAAACGCACAAACCTGAGTCTTAGAGGGATTTAGCTGTACCAAGTTCAATCTACCCCAATCCGAGACGTGTCCAAGAGACGTCTCAATCTCAGACACAAGTTTTGTTCGGTACTCATCGACGCAGTCCCGAGAAACATTAGCTTGGCCAGTGTATCCCACGTCCACTGTACTGTCGGACGACAGTACAGTGGACATAGCAATGAACATTGTGTACAAGTAGCAAGTCATTGATATGCAGAAGAAACAATGTGGGGGACAATACACAGCCTTGTGGCACGCCAGCATTCAAGGGTAGTGGATCCGAGCGTGCTCCGTCAACCACAACCTTGATGCTACGCTCAGTGAGAAAACTGGCAATCCAAATGCAAAGCTTCTCAGGTAGCCCAAAAGAAGGAAGCTTGGAAAGTAATGCTTTATGCCACACCCGATCAAAAGCTTTTGCTATGTCCAGACTAGCAGCCAAAGCCTCGCCCTTGCTTTCCACTGACTCCGCCCAACGGTGAGTCAAATATACCAGAAGATCACCAGCTGAGCGACCACGGCGGAAGCCATATTGGCGATCATTTATCAGCTGGTGACTCTCCAAGTAGGCTACAAGCTGTTGGTTGATAATAGTTTCCATGATTTTGGAAAATATGGAAGTTATCGCAATGGGCCTATAATTGGACGGATCTGAACAAGTGCCTTTTTTAGGGATCGGGTGGACCATAGCCTCCTTCCACGAGCAGGGGACCACGCCAAGTGAGTAGGAGTACCGAAATAGGCGTGTTAAAATCGGAGCCAACTCTGGAGCACACGTTTTTAGAACAATAGGTGGAATGCCATCCGGCCCACTCGACTTATGGATGTTCAGGGAGAAAAGCGCTCTACGGACAGCTCTTTGCGAGAACTTAATGTCTGGCATAGAACTCTCACACCGTGGGATGGTTGGCGGTGCTGCTCCCTGATCATCGAGAGTCGAGTTAGACGCAAAGAGAAATCCCAGGAGGTCGGCTTTTTCTCTTGCAGTGTGGGCCAGTGAGTCATCCACTCGGTGCAATGGTGGAAACGACGACCGACAGAAGTTACCTTGAATAGCCTTGGCGAGCGACCAGAACGCACGAGACCCAGAGGGCAAACGCACTAATCTCTCACCAATTTTGCTAATGAATTTGGACTTTGCCTTGGCAATGCAGCCCTTAAAGGACCTTGAGGCAGCGTTGTAATTTTTTTTTGAGGACACCGGTATTTGCATCTCCAGCGGCCCGAACTTCGGACCAGGCTCGGTAAGAATCCTGCTTATGACGCAACGCGGCTTTGCAAGACCCACCGAACCATGGTCGAGATTTGCCACCAATGGGCACCGCAGAGTTAGGAATAAAGAGTTCCATGCCCTGCAGAACCACATCAGCGACAGCATTAGCACAGGCGCTGGGATCGTCCAGCGAAAAGCAAACTCGCCCCCAAGGGTAGGAGGCCAGGAAACCACGCAGCCCATCCCAATCCGCTGACCCAAAATGCCACACACGACGTGTACCGGCCGACCGCGGCCGCTTTTGGCGGGTGAGCGGCACAATACTCCTCACGAGGCAATGATCCGAAGACCCAAGAGGGGCGTCAACAGATACACGATAATTTTCAGGGTGGGAGGTCAGCAAAAGATCCAAAAGGGACGCTATATGGTCCGACACATCCGGCACCCGCGTGGGCGAGGAAACTAGCTGTGCAAGATCATATGCCAAGGCAAAGTCATGGAAAGTTCTTCCAGCATGGTCAGTTGATCTTGACCCTAACCATTCGATGTGGTGGGCATTAAAATCAGTATTACAATTTCTGCAGATGGCATCTGCTGGAGTATACTGTCAGTCGTCGTTTGAATGTGCTCCACAAGACGCTCCGTTTCGACATTACCGCTATGGGACCTGTAGAGGCACGCATAGATACGAGTGCGGTCCTCGAAATCTGTGCGCAGCCACATTATTGACAGGTCCCTCGCTTCAAGTCTGCCAAGACGTCGACAACAGATATCCTCCCGAATGTACGCGCAAACACCGGCTCGAGGCACAAAGTGATGTTCCAGTTTGTATCCCGGGTAGCGCAGATACGAGATGTCAGCAGGGGGGAATATCTGAGTTTCCGTCAAAAAGAGCATGGCCGGCCCAGCCGTCTCCAGATGATGATGGACAGCATTTAAGTTGGAATTAAGCCCCCTAATGTTACAGAACTCAACACAGAGCTCAGGGGGAGGTGCCACCACACTCTTCTGGTAGGTTGATCTACCAATTGCGTCAGGCTGTGGGACAGAGCGAACGCATGAGCGGTCCTTCCTGCATGGTTGGTTGTGGAGAAACTCAACCAAGAGTCGTGGTGGCAGTTAAAGTCCCCCAAACACACCATCTCCGCAGTAGGGTACCGCTCCTGCGCTTCATCTGCCGTCCGACTAAGGTACTCGAAGAGTCGAGTTGTCTCCATATCCCCATTGTGTGATCGGTACAGGCACATGTACAGCCGGCTCCGGAGGCCCACAGTCACATGCACCCAAAGGACGGGAAAGGAGGGATCCTCATAACAGCGCAGACGGCGACAACAAACATCCGAACGGACAAACAAACAAACCCCGGCTTTCGCGTGGAAGTTCTCCTCAAGTACATAACCGGGGTACTGCAGGTAAGAAGTGTCCCCTGGACGCTGGATTTGTGTCTCCGTCAGAAACAGCAAGGCAGGCCGGGCCGTCTCGAGGTGCTGATGGACGGCGTTGAGGTTTGCGTGGAGTCCGCGGATTTTAGCAAACTCCACCTTTAACAGGGCGGTGGGGGAGTGCACCGCTGTATGACCAGTTCTCTTTTGTTGCGCTGTCATAAGTGTAGGATGGGAAACGTGCAGATAGGAAATTGCTGTCACGACAGAGGGGAAGGGGGCGGTGGCCCCGTCCCTCCATAAACTTGTCGTTAGAGGAGCTGCACTGACCCGACGGACGGAAGGGCCCCCGCACCCTCTCGGAGGTAGTCGCCGGGTCCCCACCTTCCGGTCACCAACCGGCACGACGATCTACCCCGAGATTATGCGCGGTATGATAGGGCAGCCTCTCGAGGTGGTTAGCCACGATTGGGCCCCTGTACTATACCGCGGGCGGCCAGCGGAACAACCGTTTCAACGGGTCTCCTTGGCCGCCGGGTCAGCTCAGTTCTCCTGGCAATGAACAGACGGGATCCTCCGCCGCTCCCACAATGTCGCAACAGCAATCCCCCAAGCATTTCTATGCTGTCTGTAGACCTCACTCACTCGCAGGAACACAACAACCGCTGCAGACATCGATCACTAATATATGTTAGTGGTCGATGCCCCCAGGGAATGCTATTTGGCTGCGGTCTTCTGTGAGGCGGAGGTACTTCCTCAGCCGGGCACTGAGCCCTACCTCTCTTTCGCCAGAGCCTCGTTCGTTCATCAGCAGGGTGACCACGTGCAGGTGAGGTTGGCTTTGGCTCTAAGGTAGTGGTGAGCCACATACACCCCAAAATGTGTATGTCGATGTTATAATTAAAATGTGAATAATGAG
The DNA here is from genome assembly GCA_937001555.2 of Hypsopygia costalis. Taxonomy (NCBI): domain Eukaryota; kingdom Metazoa; phylum Arthropoda; class Insecta; order Lepidoptera; family Pyralidae; genus Hypsopygia; species Hypsopygia costalis. Next base: position 8,977,371 of record OW443355.2, read on the forward strand.
GCGATGAGACTGCGTGCTTCGGAGGTTCTCTTCGAATCCGAACTTCCAAGTCACCACCCGAAGCCTTTTGTTATTAGGTGACAGTCGTTAATTGGTGGCATGTAATTGGCTTGAAAGCAATGGGAACGCGACTACTCAGCTCCGTAAGGAACTGATGACATTCAAACAATATGCAATATCAGTGACAACGACGGACGTAATATGCTGGGTCAAACAATGTAAGTATCTGGTGGATGAAGGAAGATAGAAAGAAAAAGAGCAGAGGTAAATAAATAGTGCTTTTACTGTGTTGCTCTGATACCCTAGGTAGTCATGCTCACTAAAGTGTTCAAACTGGTGGAAGTGTGTGGTTCATTCCCAATAAAAATGGTTGAATGCGCCGATGGCTGCCCCATGCATCAACTCGTGAACGGGTGCTGCCAGAGGGGACTGGTCTGCCGTGGTTGTCGTGGTTACAAGGTAAACAATAGAAGAATTTATAAGTAGTATTAGACAATAGTGCGTCTGTGCATTGCGTCCAGGAAACTATACAGGTACCCATCTTATATCGATGAGGTACCCTTACACACAAATTCTCGCTTACAATACATGTTACTCAAATTCTGATGAATAAAGATTTATTTTAACTAATCGATATTAGTTGCAGTGTATTTTCGTACGTATTCAGGTAATAATATAAGATAATGTATTTATATTATTATATAGACAGTTACTTTCATAGTTTTATATAACTTTTGTCAATGCTAAATAAACTACATAGTTACATACATAGCGTCATATTGTTGTCTAATCTGGTTTTTACTTTATTATTACAAGTGTGACAATGTACCACAGAGAAGAGGGGACTCTTCTAATACAGGTTTTTAACTTAACAGAAGAGATCCCAAACCATGTAACCTAAACTTGTAATGATTAATAAAAATATTATTATTATTATGTATCTCTTTTTAATCACGGGTCAAGCCCGGTCATTTGATAGGCGTGCGCGGGGATATGGATCCAACGCGTAGAGGCCCCTTTGAGAAGTTTCATGTAATGTTGTACGCCCGCCGTGACCCGCTCACGGATATGTCAATGGAACGACATACCCATGAGCAGGTCTCGACAGGCGTTGAGACTATTGCGAAGTGTGATGGAAAATAAATGGGCTATGGAGATGAGATCTGGGTGAACTTAATACCGGGCTATTACAGAAGAGGGACGGACGTCTGCCATAACTGCTTTTATTGCTAGTTATTTGCGGCAGACGGTGGCTTGCCACTCACTAGATGGGCCCCCGAAATGCCAGGAAAACGGCCGGGGGCAACACCGGTGTGAGTGACTCAGGGATGTCGAGAGGTGTGCTGCGCTTTCTCCGAAGTTACACGCGGCGTGATGCCCTTTAACACTTCCACCCCTGGAGCATATAGCTCTAGCGGCTCCTCTCTGGACGGCCAATGAAGGCAAGCCAGAGCTGAGAGTCCTGCGGGCCTTCTTGTGTTTACACTCCGACCGATGAAGACACGTCGGAGACGAAGGCCCTGACCGACTCTCTGGAGACTCGGGTCCGTGGTGTCGCTACTCACACAACAGCTCGCCACACAAGCTGCCCTGCGGACTTATTATTATTATTAAAATAGTATGATTATTAGCATAATAGCGACGTGCAATTAATAAATTGTTAGAAAATTGTGACAAAAAGAAAATAGCCAATTGGTAACAAAAGGTACAGACCCCGGAGTCTGTAGATTGTAATTCATCATCAGGTCCATTTTAGTCTCCACTACCCTCTCTCGTCCGTCCTAGACGGAAGGAGGATTTGGCCTACACTCCCCACGCTGGCCAGACGGGTTGGGGAGGCCTGATCGATATTTGATAATGTATTTCCCTTAGTCGCCTTGTACGACATCCACGGGAAGAGACGGAGTGATTCTATTCTAGTCTGCCGGAAACCACACGGCCAAGATTGTAATTATTATCAATAAAAAAAAATAAAAAAATGTTGGGTAAGCCTTTTTCTATTCAAGTTCAATGGCAAGTCAAGGTACGGTCCACCTGATGTGCAAAGCAGAGCAGTGATGGAGAAGCAATAACATCGCAGAAACTCTTGCCATCCTAGGAACTCCTTCATAATCTTTATGAAAAACGTTTGATAAGTTTCTCTCTGATTTATATTCCGTTAGTCACACTTATTTAGGTATTAGATACGCAAGACAAATTAGTCATAGTTGCTACTATCATAACATATCATAAAACACCAAATTTATCTCAAGCGGTAACAAAAACAATATAACCCCACTAAAAAAAAAATTATATATAAGGCGATGCCACACTGCGGTATAACGCCATCCGTTATGCGGATAAAGCAGCTGCACACATTTTCACCTTCAGTATAAGCTCACGCAGTGATCGCTTCACACCGCGGTATTGCGTGTTTCTGATAACAGATAATAAATATTAAAAAAGTTTATTTCGTTTAAAAAAATAGTTCAATTTTTTTATAATAAAATATAATTGTTTCGGAAGTTTCTGTAAAACAAAATTGTTTTCGTATACAGGTGAGTCAATTTTCTTTTTTATTGTTATTTTTATTTCCGATTAGTGATTTTCTTCACACATGTGTGAATTTTGGGAACTTGGTTGCGAAATATTGTTTTTTTTTAACAAACCAGGAAGCCCATTTTGTTTCATATTACATATGGTACTCGTAGAAATTGCCAATTATGGTTCATGAACAAAGTGTACATATATACATACATACATATAAGTATTTTTATAGATATACCACTTCTCCCGCGGAAATATTATTTTAATAAAACTTTTTTGGGCCTTTAATAAGATGTTTTTTCAGGATAAAAAATAGTTGACGACGTAAAATTGACGAGCTCGGTGGTCGAATGGTTAGCAATGACCACTTTGACTCCGAGGTCGCGGGTTCGATTCCCGCACAAGACAAACATTTGTATGCATGAACATATCTGTATGTCTTGGTCTGGGTATTTTCTATTATATGTATGTGTTAACAAATGGAAAATGTATTCAAGAATAATATCCAGTTTAATGTAATATCAGTTATCTAGTACCCATAGGACTAGATGGCGCTGTGTAAATTGTCCAGAAATATTTATTTATTTATAAAAAAAATAGTAAAGTAGCCTATGTCACTCTCCAGACATTATTCCTTTTGACGTGAAAGAAGGACATACAAACAAATAAACATATTTTCACATCTATTATTATAGATGTGAAAATATGTTTATTTGTTTATTATATTAGTACGGATTTCGATTACGACTAGGGTTGCCATCCGTCCGGGTAAACCCGGATTTGTCCTAGTTTGCAGGGCGTCCGGGGAGTGTCCGGGCGGGGTTTCATTTGTAGTCCGGGGTTAAAAGTTTTAAATTACTACTCCCCCCTCTCTTGACCCTCTCAATGACCGTCTTGTCACAGAATAAAAAATAGTACTAGTACTAAAAAACACTGATGTCTGGATTTTTTTAAGATTAAAAATTCGGAGTTTTCACGCATCTTGTCCTGAAGGCCAATTCTCGTATTTTTTCTACGAACGCAGATTGAAAGTTGACCGAATCGAGATTGAATTGTGAATTTACTAAAATTTTAAACTTGATCGCCTCCCCAACCCGTTTGGCCAGCATGGGGAGTGTAGGCCAAATCCTCCTTCCGTCTAGGACGGACGAGAGAGGGTCGTGCTTCTGTAGTGGAGACTAAAATGAACCTGATGATGATGATGATATTGTGTTACGAGAATACCAAATGTGACATTTGTGAGATCGATACTGGATCAAAACTGAATTTTGACTATATTTTAATTACGAGAATAGGGTATTTTCCAATGTTTAAAAATTGTATAAATTATTTAACAATATCGTAAAATACACAAAACTATAAAGATCTGCAAACTTTCATTCTAATATCTTCAGTCAGACTTTTTTTAGCGTCGATCAAAGTTTGGCGGGAAAGTCCATTTTAAAAGTATGAAATTATTAAAAAATAATATTTCCATTGGAGAAGCAATAAAAAATGCTATAACTTTTATTATGATACTAATCACATAAACGTAATATTCAACATAGCTGTCGTACAAAATTCTGATTTGATGCATACAAAATACAAACCTGTGACGTCATAATCCGGTAGTCTTTTGTATGGAGCGTTTTGGGGCAGTCTAAAAATTGTGATTTTCAAATTACCATATCTCGAGAGATTTTTGTGCTATCGAAGTAATTCTTTCACCTATAGTTATATTATGGAGACATCCCTACATATCAAACAGAAAAAAATGTTAGTCAAATAGCCTATTGCCCCTCTGGTTACTAGCGATATGGAGATGGCAGCCCGAGTTACAAGACTACGCTTACGTACGCTTGTACTTTTAGTCCCACTTTTTTCAAACGTGTCCCGCGTTTTTACTTCTAAGGGACCATCCATAAATTACGTCACACGTTAAGGGGGAGGGAGGGAGGGGGTCGACGAAGTGTTATACTGTGTGACAAGTGGGTGGGAGGGGTCCTAAATATCGTGACGTGCCATTTGAAAATCTATTATATTCTAAGTGTTAAAACATAAAATTTGAATTATTAATGAAAAACTCAAAAACATTTGCACTCTAGATGTAAAATTGCCAAATATGTGACGTCACACTAGGGAGGGGGGAGTCTCACAAATGTGACCAGCTGTGACAAGGACGAAGGGAGGGGTCTAAAGATCATGAAATTCGTGTGACGTAATTTATGGATGGCTCCTAAAAGTTGAACATCCCGCTTTGATATGATATGGGGTGTAAGTGGTTCATCAACATCTTTGAACCAAAGCCAACTTCACTTGCACGCGGTGCACCCTGCTGACTGACAAACGAAGCTCTGGCGAAAAGAGAGGTAGAGAGCGTAATTGTAAGCTACCCGACTGGGGAATGTACCTCCTCCTCACAGAATACCGCTATCAAATAACGGTTCCCTTGAGGGCTGTTGTGTTCCTGCGAGTGAGTGAGGTCACCAGAAAGGAAGGAGATGCTGCGATGGCAGCGGGGGATGCGGCGCGCGAGCGATGTTTTATGTTGCGAGCGTTAATATGGCTACGGTAACCGCTTCACATCGGGCGGGCCGTATGCTTGTCTCCCACCCGTCGTAGTATAAAAAAACATTCTGAAATTTTTATTTATTTTATAGAATGTATTATACATCATTTTCTATATAAACTAATTGCTAATAATTAAAAATATACCCTTAATTAAAATAAAAACTAAATATGGCTAACTATATAATCTAATTTAAAATTGTAACACTGGTAATCTGGTAACACTGGTTACGATGTAGGCTTTTTAATAGTCTAAGCATGTTCCTAACGCAGTTTGAAATTACTCCCTTACAGTAGCTTCTTGATATAATATTACCCTTCCACAGTAATAATCCTTCGCGATCAGACTCCTTGTGAAGTAACAAATATGAACACACATTAGAATGAACATCACCGATGCACTTCACTTCACACAATAGGCTTTGAGACATTGTTCAAAAATTGTATAAATTATTTAACAATATCGTAAAATACAAAACTATAAAGGTCTGCAAACTTTCATTCTAATATCATCCGTCCGACTTATTATAGGGTCGATCAACTTTGGCGGAAAAGTCCATTTTGAAAGTATGAAATTATTAAAAAATAATATTTCCAATGGAGTAGCTATAAAAATACTATAACTTTTATTATGATACTAATTACATAAACGTAATATTTAACATAGCTGTCGTACAAATTTCTGATTTGATGCATACAAAATACAAACCTGTGATGTCATAACTCCAAAATTGTAATTTTCAAATTAACATAATCTCGAGAGATTTTTATGCTATCGAAGTAATTCTTTCACCTATCTATAATTGTCAGATTATCATTGAGGACAGACAGGAAGTTGAACCATCTGTATAAAAATCTGACGCGCTCCAGTATTTCAAGATCATATTTTATATTTTTACATTTTCAAGAATCGGGCATGCATGACTTTTAGCCTTTTAGATGCGTCCAAATTGAATAGGACACTTCTTTGAGTTCACTTAATATCTCCTCTGAATATCTGACACGCTCGAACTTTTTATTTTATTTTTTTCTACCCCTTTTTACAGCCCCCCCCCCCCCCCTCCCCAACTAATTAATCGTCAGATTAATATCTCTCGGTTATCATAAAGGCATTATACACTATCTGAGGCACTCGAGGATTACCATGTGACTGTTTCTTTTTTCATTTTTGAAAATTTGTACACGCTCTCCCCTCGCTAAAATGAAAAATTTAATATAAATTTTCGTTCGTTTTAGAAACTAATGTAACATATGAAAGAAAATATTTTGAAATATCATACCAATGAATAAGCGACTCTATTCATTTTGAAATAGAGTCGCTTATTCATAGGTATGAATAAGCATTCTATTCAGTTATTGAATCGTAATAAGAGTTGGTGATAAGAGGGCAGGCCTCTTCTATTAGAGTAATAGCATATTTTTGACACCGGTAGATTAAAATGACATTTACAAAAACATAATTAAACTTAAAAATACTATCTCGACAGGATAATTATGATAATATTAACGTAAGAATGCAAAAAAAAAAAAATTATCCTTTACGGAAGGAAAATATCCTGCTAGGTTAAAACGGTTTATTGTTAAAACGTTATATAAGAAGGAGGTTAAAAATACAATCAAAAACCGGCCAAGTGCGAATCGAACTCGCGCACTAAGGGTTCCGTACCATTATCTATAAAAACGGCAAAAAAATCACTTAAATATTTGTTTTATTTTTATATAATATTTTATTCAAATAAACTTAAGCTATAAACAATAAGTACAATTCAATTATAAAACTAAAGTACCTAAAATTAAATAATACTTAAAATTAATAAATAAATAAATACATCTAAATTAAAACTAATTAAAATTAAGTAAAAACAAAACTAATCTAATAAACCGCTGCCCGTATGCGTGCTGCTTTATATAATTCTTTATTTTTAAAGTGAATATATAACTAAATATTATGTGAGTATTTCCAGCGTCTATTTTCGAAAATTCCGCTTCAGACCCACCGTACCCCTGGCCGTACATCTGGTGGTACGGTGGGTCTTTATATAACTAGCTAATAGTGTTGTAAACATCACTAATTTAAGCCATTTCAAATAATAAAAGTTTTATGTAATAAGTATCAGTTTCTATGTATTATAAGTATTTACAAAAAAAAATGTATTTAAGTACATTTACCAGTTATCTAGTACCCATAACACAAGCTTTGCGCTTAATTTGGGACTAGATGGCGCTGTGTAAATTGACCAGAAATATTTATTTATTTATTTATTAGTAGGGGATGTATTTTATTTGTTTGAAAATCGCTCTCACGAGATAGCGGAATAGGCGCATACGTAGTCGCATTCAAAATGTATTCAACAACAAAACTAAATGCGTAGTCTATAATATTTTTTTTAGTAATTGATCTATAATATTAGCAACGCACGAGGAGTGTCAAATTTACTTCCTCAAACCTGCGTAAAATCGACCTTTGTTAAAATCAGTCTATTAATTCGATATCTAGGGCACATCACATAGCAACTAAGCAATTCCTTGATATTGATAATAACCAATACACATTTTTTTTTTATACCACGTCGGATGCCAAACAATCGTATGGCCCGCCTGATGTAATAGTAGCCGACATTTGCAATCGATAATAATATTTTAAATATGAAAATGTTTTTTTGTTTGTAATAACTTTATTGCAATACAAGAAGAACAAATAGGTATATGCATTATTATTTCCAACGGGGACGCCGGCTGTCGGGCGGGTGATCAGCCTTACCTGAGGCCATTTCACCCATTTCCCCTGGTCCTCCCTTTTGGGGGAGGATGTGGGTTTATCCGGCAATCACGGCGTTCCGTCGAACCTACCTGTTTCCTTGCAAAACCTTACGATCTGTTCCACCTTCAGGTCTTCTAGGTCTTCTTTGTCTAACGTTAGGTATATGCATAAAATATATTGTACAATGGCGGACTTATCAGGGGCCCTATCGCCGAAGCTGAAACCATCGATTTTTTTGCCTCCAAAATTTGGTCTTTAGTTAAAGTTATTGACAAACATCTTCACCTTAGTTGATAGATCTCTAGGGTTTCTACTAGCTAAGCTAAGAATAGAATAGAAGAGAATATTTATTTATTTGCAAAAACATTAGGTTACAAATAACAGGTGTTGTGGTTTAAATGAAAACTGTACAAAATGTCCGCCTCTTTCTCACAGGCATGCAAATATTGGGCATTGATTACTTTTTAAATTTATGTAGTTAACTAGCTACAAAACTAACAATATATTGGAATAGTCATAATACACTGAATAATAATTGAATACACATGTCATTCTGGATATAAAATTAATAATATTTTAAAATGTCAAGAAGAAAATACCTAATCTAAAGTGTCAAAATTACAAGGAAAATGTCAAACCATAATTGAGAAATAATTACAATAAAATTACTAATATTTAATTAAACTAATATTTAATATTTAAGCTACAATCTAAGCAGTAGTTTGAATTTCGTACTCAAAAATGCCGATGGTAATCGACTTCATCTTCGGCGGTAGGTAGGGTGTTGTTCATTCGCCACAGTTCTATTTTTAATAAGTATATTCGTCATAATAATTTGGATTATTGTAAATTCGTCACATTGGTTTTTCCCGTACAGACAATAGAAAAATCTAACATAAGTAAAAATAAAAAAGTTACTTATTAATTTTTCGTAATCACAGCAATTTTAAGAAGTTAACCTTACGACCACTTAAAAATCACAGTACACTGTTTTAAGACCTACTGCATCTATTGAGCAATTTTAAGAATTTCATCTTACGTCTACATAAAAATCACAGTTCTACTTTAGTAAGTAGTAGTTTTGGGGTGTAAGTGGTTCATCAACATCTTTGATACCAAAGCCAACTTCACCTGCACGTGGTGCACCCTACTGACTAACAAACGAAGCTCTGGCGAAAGGAGAGGTAGGGAGCGTAATTGTAAGCTACCCGACTGGGGAATGTACTTCCACTGTGTTGTGTTCCTGCGAGCGAGTGAGATCACCAGAAAGAAAGGAAGGAGATGCTGCGTTGGCAGCGGGGGTGGCGGCGCGCGAGCGATATTTTATGTTGCGAGCGTTAATATGGCTACGGTAGCCGCTTCACATCAGTCGGGCCGGATGCTTGTCTGCCACCCGACGTAGTATAAAAAAAAGTGTATTTTACTTAGTAGTAGAATATTCGCTGATATTGTGGGATTTTGATCGCTTTTAAGGCCGCGTTGCCAAAGACAGTGTGAGGGACTAGGCATTCAACATGCTCTCTGCTGGAAACAAGACGACAAGTAGAAGTATCTACGGGAACAATTCTTAGAGCTATCTTAAATGTATATCTTACAACCGCGCGCCGTCTCCGCAAACCCGTGCCTCTGCCTGCTGTCATCGATAATATGATTATGCTGCACAAATAAAACACTTGCCCAAATCTAAAACTAATCTGATTAGATCGCATTTTTTTCATACTTTAACATACAGAAAATTGTTATATTTGAACAGTGCAATCAGCTATTGAACTTTAAAATTTCTGTGGTTTTGTTTCCTTATGTAACACGCTTTACCTTACGGTAAACCGTTACATACATAAATTGCAATTGACTGATTTACTTGCAACATTCCTAATATTATTGCGCTAAAAATCAAAAAGCTTTTCTATCATTTATCTATTAATTTCTTTACTCTATGCTATTACGTACATTTTCTAATAAGCCACGCCAATTTTCGAGAAGTTTAATAGCTAGGCACATACAAATTACAGTTCTTCTAAAAATACTTATAAACATATTTTGCAAGAGACTGATTTGCCTACAACTTATATTTATAAGAAAAACAAGATAATTAAATTAAAAATAAAATCTCTCATACAAATAAATCACAGTAATAATCACATTTTTTAAATTTAAATTTACGTTTATATAAATAAATAAATAAATAATAAATTTATTGTATTTATTGTAGATTTGAATGTTTAATCATTTAAGTACTTAACATTTAATATAAAAATTATAGTAATTTTATAGCTGCTTTGTGACATTAACTATCTATCTTTAAGAAGATTAAGGGATGTAAGTGGTTCATCAACATCTTTGAACCAAAGCCAACTTCACCTGCTCACAGTGCACCCTGCTGACTGACAAACGAAGCTCTGGCGAAAAGAGAGGTACTGAGCGTAAATGTAAGCTACCAACTAACGAGTGGGGAATATACCTCCACCTCACAGAATACCTCAGACAAATAACAATTCCCTTGAGGGCTGTTGTGTTCCTGCGAGTGAGTGAGGTCACCAGAAAGAAAGGAAGGGGTATAGGCTGGCAACGGATCGGCGACTCCTTGGTGTTGCTGATCTCCATGGGCAGTGGTAATTGCTTTCCATCAGGTGACGCACATGCTTGTTAGCCCCTTCTCATATATAAAACGGGAGTTTTAAGTATACTTACCATTGACATCTCAATGACCGTTGATTAAACTGTATGCTGTGTTTATTATATCAAATAACAATTCCCTTGAGGGTTGTTGTGTTCCTGCGAGTGAGTGAAGTCACCAGAAAGGAGATGCAGCGTTGGCAACGGGGATGGCGATGCGCGAGCAATATTTTATGTTGCGAGCGTTAATATGGCTACGGTAACCGCTTTACATCAGGCGGGCCGTATGCTTGTCCGCCACCCGACGTAGTATAAAAAAAAATATTTCATTTCGAGCACTAAAAACCAATAATATTGTTTGCTACCAGTACTTTATGCAAAAATGGTGTAATATGAAGACTTGTGACAAATTTACAATATCCCTTACATACCTATGACGAATTTACATATATATTTTGTGACGAATGTACAAACCCCCCATCCCCCCATCAGGGATCTCTTCCAGTTTCATTTCAATGTGTTTGTTTGTCGTTCTTTTACGTCAAAAGAAACCAATGAATTGACATTTTTTTACGACTGAGCGACATAAGCTACTTTTAAACCCAGAAAACCATTTTCTTTATATCATTAAAGTGACAAATATGCATGCGGCCCGCCTGATGGAGAGCAGTTACCGCGCAGTCTATGAACGTCTGCAACACCAGGGGCACCACAGGGGGTTGCTGACCTTGTAAAAGGCTCTTCACTCCCTTTTTGAACAACCTCATGCTGTAGTCTCCTGGGAAAACCTCAACAGGCAGTTCATTTCACAGCTTGATAGTACGTGGATTATCCCATGGGAAAAAATGGGGAGCAGCTGTGCCATGGACACAGGCATGTGTTGTACGTGAATACGTTATATGCACCAAAATTATCTCAAAATGGCAGCGCTTCTCCCTCCCCCGCACGCGATAATCCATAGTCCGTACTTAGGCGTCATAAAATCTTTGTTCCTTCATCTATCCAGTGGTGTGATTGAATTTTGGATGGAGATTATAGATATGTAGCTGCAACACCAAACTGTATCCCCAGATTTTGATATCATTCGTTTTTTTTATTGCCATATGGAAGCAATTTTAAAGATTAATAATTCTCGTCAAAAAGTTTCATTAAAATAATGACAACGGCCCACGCAGGCGTAACCACGGGCAATTCTGAAAAATTTCACTGCGTCAACTATTCTAAAATTGCAGGCAAGCTATTTTGCATGCGTACTTTATTTTGGTAAAACGCTTATGTATCCAATTCAATTTAGTATACGTAGGTCACACTAAAAGTTTTGCGTAACTTAAAAAAACAACATGTTATAACCAAAATATTATGTTTATTGATTTTCAAAATACTCTCCTTTACATTTTAAACATTTTTTCATGCGATAGAACCATTTTTTAAAACAGGAGGACCACAGATCTAAATGCATGTTTTCTACATGCTGATTGAACGCTATCACTGCCTCTTCGGAGTTGGTAGAAGTGAAACCTCTCAACAAATCTTTGATTTTGGGGAAAATACAGAAATCACAGGGTGCTATGTCGAGGCTATGTGCAGGATGGGTGACGAGTTGTACTTTTTCAGAAGCTAAAAACGACTTTGTTTTGTTGGCCGTGTGTGAAGAAGCGTTGTCATGATGTAGGAGAACGCGGCTTTTTGGTAGTCTTTCGCGAACTTTTTCTAACACCCTGGGTAAACAAATGGTAGAGTACCACTCGGCATTAACACTCTTTTGATCTGCAAGTGGAAATGTGCAGATGGGACCCGTAGCTGAGAAAAAAAAACGCGATCATTTTTTTACCAACATTTCTCGCCTGCCACTTTTGTTGGCCTGTTCTCATTTTCAAACACCCATTCACAAGATTGCTGTTTCTTTTCTGGTTCAAAACAATAAATCCACGTTTCGTCTCCTGTGACAATGTCTTATACAGCAGTTTACATTATTGGTAATTGTATTTAATTTAGCTGGTAGAAACCCAAATCTTTATCAAAGTCAAAGTCAAAGTCAAAATATCTTTATTCCTTGGACTTTATAAAGCACTTAGAAACGTCATACAAATTAAATATCGGTAAAACTAAAATGTTTCACCAACTTAAACCATAGATCTATTTTTGGGTATCAAAATATTCGATAAGAATCTGTTTAAGATTTGGCTGTTAGAGCCCCTGGACTGGAGCCCTACCGCCGAAACTGAAGACTTTTAAACCATCGGCATAATTGAATGCGAAAATCAAACTACTGCGTATGGTGATGTTACACGGTTCAACCAAATTGATTCACTTCGGTTGAATGGTGCAAAAGTGAAAGATACTGCTGTTTACACGTGAACTATCTAAATTTAAAAGTGAACCATTCAATTCACATTGCTCAAGAAAATGTCTGCGAATCAAATCGTGCGCGTGGGAATCAATTTAATTTGTGATTATTTAATTGAAGAATTAACAAGAAAAAAGCGAAGAAACAGACAGCGTTGGTGGGTGCGCCCATGGATATTAAGAAGACCGGCCTTGGGCGCTTCAAATTGTCTATTGAGAGAAATAGCAGAAGAGGATCCCGATACATACAACAATCATCTTCGTATGAATGAAGCAAAATTTGAAGAACTTTTAAAAATCGTTACTCCATTCATACAAAAAAAAATACTATGATGAGAGATGCTTTACCAGCACGAATAAAATTGCAAGTCAGTCTCAGACACCTTGCTACTGGTGATAGTTTTGGATCACTAGAACATTTGTACAGAGTACCCCGATGCACAATCTCGTTATTTTTCCAAGAAGTTTGCGAATCTATTGGGAATTCTTGTAACCCTCTGACTTATAATTCCACAGGCAAATATATTTCTTAAAATATTCTAAAAACAAAGACGTTTGTTCCTCTTTCCATTTATATACCATTTTTTTCTTATCTTCTTGACTCTGCGACGACATCGAGATGAATGAGCATGTGAGTGAATCATTCAATTCTTGTGTTTACACCGTTCAACTTTCGTTCAATTGCATTGAATGATGAACGGCAAAAGTGAAAATATTGAACAAGCTCAATTCTTTCAACGCGATTGAACGTGATTGAACATTGACATTGAATGATTCACTTTTACGTTTACATTGTTCAATTTGGTTGCTTCATCCAAATTGAAAGGCAAAAGTGAACCGTGTAACATACCCATTAGACTGTTGTTAATTATGTTCGAATTTCAATTGGAAAAATGCATAAAATGGTTTCGCTTCGGTGTACCTACGTCCATCCGTTCCAGTGTTCAAACTGCAGATCATTTTTGTGCATGGAAATCACTATAAAATTACCTAGGTTATAAATACTATAGATATGACACACCCATGCTAAATTTGGCCGTGTGGTTTCCGGCAGACTAGATAAGAATCACTCCGTCTCTTCCCGTGGGAGTCGTGCAAGGCGACTGAGGGAAATACATTATCAAACATCGATCAGGCCTCCCCAACCCGTCTGGCCAGCGTGGGGAGTGTAGGCCAAATCCTCCTTCTGTCTGGGACGGATGAGAGAGGGTCGTGGTCCTGTAGTGGAGACTAAAATGTCCTGATGATGAGATAAATTATGTTTAGCTTAGCTAGTAGAAACCCTAGAGCTCTACCATGTAAGCTGTAGATGTTTGTCAATAACTTTATCTTAAGACCAAATTTTGGAGGCAATAAATCCTATGGTAACCGGCTTCAGCTTCGGCGATAGAGGCCCATGTTTGAAATTTCTCCTTCCGACCCATGGTTACACTGATTTGTTACACCGGTGTAACCACTGAGCACACTTATTACCAGTGGTCACATTTAAAATAGAAATAGTTGATAGTTAAAAAGATCCTAATGGAGCTATGTACATTGACATTCTTTTTATTGTATTATGATAATATTGTATGGCTATTTAAAAAAAAAGACCTATATTGACAGAGTTTCTTTCGGCATTTCTTCTCGTCAATGGTCATTCCGAAATGCTGGTAGATAAAAAAATATACCTAATTGTAAAAGACGTGTCTAAGTGCCCGCGAGGGCCCACAGAATAAAGAATTTTGACTTTGACTTTGACTTTGCTAGTAAAAAAGTTTTATTTCATAACCAGTTACAAGAGAAGAATTCCATTTTTGTAACCAGAGATATTAGTTTATATGTATGTTAAGGATTGTTTTGGGATGTGTTAAGGATTGTTTTGGGATGTGTTAAGTATTGTTTTGGGATATCTAAACTAAAATGAAGTCGAATTTCGAGTATTGTTATATCATTTTCATAAAAAAATATCGATAAGTAGGTTATCATTAAGTGGTTATCTTCTAAGTTATCGTATCTTGTTTATCATCTTGATAGCGATCTACCAAAGTACGTTTCATAAAACATTTCATACCACGAACTGTGAAACTGTGGAATCAACTTCCTTCAGCGGTATTTCCGAACGCATACATGTCTAATAAATAAAATTTTAGTGTCAGAGTGTTTGTTACCAAACTCCTCCGAAACGGCTTGACCGATTTTTATGAAATTTTGTGTGCATATCGGGTAGGTCTGAGAATAGGTTGTTATCTATTTTTTTTGGCAAAACAACGATTGCCGGGTCAACTAGTAATACCTAAAAAAACACCCAGACCAAGACAAACAGACATGTTCATGCACACAAATGTATGTCTTGTGCGGGGATCGAACCCGCGACCTCGGAGTTAACGTGGCCATTGCTAGCCATTAGACCACCGGGCTCGTTAAATATATACTTAATCATTTAATTTATATCAATAAAAAATATTATCATAATGTTATAACTGTACTTGTACTGTTCCACGTAATTATATTTATTTTTACCGACCGGTTTCGTCGCTAAGGCATTATCAAAATAAACAGATGGTCTCTCTACTCAATAGTAGAAACACAAACACCATCTGTTTATCTTGATAATGCCTTAGTGGCGAAACCGGTCGGTAAAAATAAATATAATAACATAGAACAGTACAAGTGCTTTATTATAACATTATCATAATAATGTTCCACCAAGTGACAACAATGAACAGTATCATCTTTAAAACATCAGACGCGCGCAGCATGCGCCACAATAGCGATTTTTTTTTTCGAAATCACGAATTGATTACGGAAAATCTACATGAATCCGAAGTCAGAATTTCGAAATTTTGAGTTTCATGGCAACGGACAGAACGACCGGACGATTTCATAAGCTCAATGAATTTCGCTGAAAAAATATTTTTTTTTTGTTTCAGGTACAAAACTATGTTGCCAAATGCATCTGACATAATGAAACATTTCAAATCCAACATGGCGACGTGTGCTTCTAGAACACCATCAAGACTGCACGACGTGACTTTGTCAAATTGCGTTGAAATTTTAAAATCGGAATCCGAGAGTGACATTTCAATTTTTTATTTAAATTTAACTTTTAGTGTTGTGCGTTCGACGTTTAATATTATTTTTTCATATTACATTTTTATTTTAATTTCTGTGATATTAGTGATAGTGCTATACGGTTTATATAAGTCTTTTTGGAACCATGTCGTTTATACCAAGGTAAGTTTTTTTAAAATATTTATTAGATTTGGTAAATTAAATACAATCATAACAATTTTTTTTAATACTACGTCGTGTGGCAGACAAGCATACGGCCTACGGCCCGCCTATGTGAAGCGGTTACCGTAGCCATATTAACGCTCGCAACATAAAATATCACTCGCGCGCCGCCACCCCCGCTGCCAACGCAGCATCTCCTTAATTTCTGGTGACCTCTCTCACTCGCAGGAACACAACAACCCTCAAGGGAATTGTTATTTGGCTGCGGTATTCTGTGAGGTGGAGGTACATTCCCAGGTCGGGTAGCTTACAATTACGCTCCCTACCTCTCTTTTCGCCAGAGCTTCGTTTGTCAGTCAGCAGAGTGCACCGCGTGCAGGTGAAGTTGGCTTTGGTTCAAAGATGTTGATGAACCACGTACACCCCAAAATTAGTTATTTCCATATTAATTACTTATACGCTTGAGAGAAATTAAGTGTTAAATAAAAACGTGAAACGTCTATATCAGCGAGTCACTTTTAGTGTGGTTTCCGTTGTTCTACGCAATGCCCCTCCCCCGCCGCCCCGCACGGCCCCGATGCAAACTTAAGGTCTTGGCAGCGAGCTGCCTATATACGCTAAATAATGACATACGATTGAACTGTCATTATTTAGCGTACGATTTTGCGTATCGTTAACTGTAAAGTCATAAAAACAACTTTGTAATTATTAAGGTAAGAGAATCAAAAATTGATTTTAGTTTTATGCTATTGGCAAACATCTTAGTCGGTTTAGCTCTACGGTTTCTACCAGCTATGCTAAACACAATTACCGTCAATCTAAGCTAAAGTGCGAACTTCGCAACTAAAAAATCCGATTCATTTGGCCGTGTGGTTTCCGGCAGACTAGAATAGAATCACTCAGTCTCTTCCCGTGGATTTCGTACAAAGCTACTAAGGGATATATATTATCAAACATCGATCAGGCCTTCTCAACCCGTCTGGCCAGCGTGGGGAGTGTAGGCCAAATCCTCCTTCGTCTGTGACGGACGAGAGGGGGTCGTGCTCCTGTAGTGGAGACTAAAATGACCTGATGATGATGAATCTGCTTCATCTTCGGGGATAGGGCCCCTGGTACCATATCATATCATGTCATAAGAATTACATGTGTTGTGCATTAATCTATAATATAAAAATGAATCGCTGAATGTGTTGCTAAGCGCATATCTCGAGAACAGCTGATCCGATTCCGCTAGCTCTTTTTTTAGAATATTCCTTGAAGTACGAGGATGGTTCTTACGTAGAGAAAAATTTAAAAAATTGCCTGAGAAAGTTCAAAAACAACACTTTTCTATACTCCCATACAAATGATTCGTAATAATACTTAAAAGTTAATTTGAACTTTAATACCATACCATAATGTTCAAGTGTTAGTGGATAGATTCCGGAAATGCAAAACAATTGAGTGACAGGCAATTTGATCTACACTACTTTGCGTGCTTCCGCCACCAATTAGTTCATGCAAATTACTGGCGGCCGGCACCCACCCACTACTATTAGTAGTTGCAAGCACTACCGTTAGTAGTAGTTTCAGATGTTGGAGATTCGCCGAGACGACCACAGCAGCTGGAGCAGAGACGACCAAAGCAGCCTCGGCAGTCGCATGCAACTACTAACGGTAGTGGGTGGGTGCCGGCCGGCCGTTGTTTGTATGAACTAATTGGTGGCGGAAGCACGCAAAGTAGTGTAGATCAAATTGCCTGTAAATTTGACTTCCGCAAAATAACACCTGAATCAATTTACTATCAAATTGAGTGACGTTAGTATCGTAGGCGGTACGAAGTTCGAAACTAAATGGTTATAGCTCAATACATGTTTTGTTCTTATTTTCCAGGAATTAACAGACGTGGGTTTCGAACATATACAGCCTGGACCTGATCGCGCGGCGAAGATCATCAGAGCTCAAAACGCCAGGCGACTGGGGCAGAAGATACCACCTCCCTACCCCAACGGATGGTTCGCCGTGGTGGAGAGCAGAGACCTGGGAGTGTCTGGAGTTGTCCCTGTTGATGTACTGGGTAATTACATTCTTATTTTTAATTAAATAAATTCAACGGGTCACTCACGTCTTTTTGTCGGGAAAGCCGACTAGTATCGATCTCAAAAGGAGACCTTCATCAGGGCGAATGTCCAGACACGTCCACCCTTTCTTATTTTTTTATGAAAGGGGGGCAAATGAGGGGTCACGTGATGGAAAGCAATCACCACCGCCCATGGAGATCAGCAACACCAAGGGGTAGCCGATCTGATGCCAGCCTATTCTCTTTCTGTTCTTTCTTTCTGGTGACACACAGTAGGAACACAACAACCTTCAAAGGAATTGTTATTTGGCTGCGGTATTCTGTGAGGTATAGATTCCTCAGTCGGGTATGTAGCTTAAAAAATGCTCTATGGCCTACCTCTCTTTTTGCCAGAGTTTATTGTGGCGGCGGCCATCTTGGACCGATTTTCATTTCAAACATAGCTAAGAACGCTCCCGACTGATTCACCTTCCAAATAAAGAAAGCATTGCTCGTTTAATATTACTAGACTACTATTAACATTTTTTTTTTGATACTACGTCGGGTGGTAGGCAAGCATACGGCCAGCCTGATGTGAAGCGGTTACCGTAGCCATATTAACGCTCACAACATAAAATATCGCTTGCACGCCGCCACCTCCGCTGCCAACGCAACATCTCCTTCCCTTCTCGTGACCTCACTCACTCGCAGGAACACAACAACCCTCAAGGGAATTGTTATTTGGCTGCGGTATTCTTTTGGCTTTGGTTCAAAGATGTTGATGAACCAATTACACCCCAAAAACATAACAAAAATAAAAACATTTGTGTAACTTGGTAACATTGCAAAGAAATCTGAACTACAGGATCGTTCCACTTTACGAACCCATTTGTTATGGCAAACTAGGCCGGTCGAGGATGAGTGGAGCGCATCTATCGCTGAGTGTATGTTTTCCATTGATTTCAATGGAAAATGTATTTGATGATCATTCCTCAAGGACATGATCGATCTCAATTTTTCGATACAAACCTCAAGCATGTCGAGGTCTTTAATTGTGACAAGTTTCATCAAAGTCGGTTCAATGGTTTTGGAGCCTATTCATTTCCAAAAGTGACTTTTCGGCGTGTATATCCGCTCGTCCTGTCGTCCGGAAATGAAAGCTTATTATTATCTCTGCCAAATCGATTATTATCCTTATCAATCAATTGAAGACACAGTTTTGATTTATCAATATTAAACCGCATACTTCTATTACCAACTTTTATTATAACAGTTTACTTGTATGATTCACGCGATTGACTAATTTATTGATTATTTGTTATCAAACACTTCAAATCATAGTTTTATCATTTTTTGTTAGTCAAACAACATACCAATTTGCTATCATAAGATATGTTCTAGATGATTCATAGGATTACTAAGCCGGCCGTATCACAATATTGATTATTTTGATATCTATGCGCTGCAATCTGAGTGCTACAACCCTTCCGCGTGTGCGGAAGATTATCAGCGACGGATTAATAATTGAACTTTGGTATTACCAAAGTTTGTATTACAAAGTTAGATTAGGATTAGTCATGTGTGTTTATTTTGTAATGTAATGCGTCCTTTAATTACGTTAAATGCTCAAAGTGGAGGACGTCCAGCCGGAACTTACTCAATCTCACGTTGGGTAGGGGATTTTTCCAGAAAGAAGCTGTAAAATTGTTATTTGTTTCACTGTTTTAGCCTAACTCCACTTTTTTGTTTGTTTGTTTGTAAATCTTTATTGCACTATAACAGTAATACATACACTTATACGTAATCTTAACCACTAGTACAATGGCGGACTTATCCCAACAGGGATCTCTTCCAGTCAACCACGGAATACAGGAGGAGTAAATTTCGCACAATATAAAATAAAATAATGACAATGAAATCATACCTTAATACTCATACTTGAATTATACACACACACATATACAACATATACACATACACATATACATATAACACATTATGCTCAAAAACATAATATTATATAAGCACATTAAAAGCAATAGTACTACGTAATTTAAGTACATATCACTTAGTCTGACGCGTGAGAATGAACAGACTGAGACTGATAGTAAATACCTGTGGTAATACAATCTGACATCACTCAGAGGATAATACATATTTACTTTTTTACTACTTTTACATGTTCTAACCGCTTAGTTTTCTCTTTTCAATTAAGAAAATACTTGTTTATGTGCGACAGCTTCTTAAGTTTTTGAAAGGATAGGTAAGGTAGAAATGGACCTGTAGTGAAACAAGAATTTTTGGAATGGCCACTACAAGCCTTTCAATAATTTTAGATGTTCTCTTTTATATTTTCTTACCGCCTACTCTCCTCTTTTCAATCTGCTTTCACCCTGGATACTACTACTGCGCTTCTAAGAGTCACGTAGGACATTCGTAAAGGCATGGAAGATGGGTTGGTCACTATTATCGTTCTCATCGATTTTTCTAATGCTTTCAATATGGTAAACCACGATATCTTACTTGCCTCGAACATCTGTAATTCTTATTCTTGGCTTTGTACTGGTTCTTTGCTTATCTTCGAGGTCGCCAGCAAGCTGTGCAGTATAGGCCGTGATGTATCGTGTAGGAAAGATTTGTTACGTGGCGTTCCACAGGGTGGCATTCTGTCTCCGATGTTGTTTCCTACATTTATAAATCCTTTATCGTTCTCATTAGGCTGCTCTTATCATTTTTACGCTGATGATCTGCAGATTTATATGCAGACTACTACTGATGCAATTAATACTGCAGTAACTCGAATAAATGTTGAGCTGTGCAACATTAATACGTGGTCTAATAATTTATGTATACCTGTGAATCCTAATAAACGTCAGGCAGTTCTCTTCGAATAGCTAAGCTTGATACTAAATCACTGTCATACTAAATCAAACAGTTATACCTTTCAGCACCAGTGTCTATAACCTTGGTATATTGACTGTACGCTTAGCTGGAGCACTCAGATGGTGAAACTTAGTCGCAAAGTTATAACTACACTACGTTTTTTGAACCGGTGTTGGATTTTTTTGCTAATTGCTACCAAAATTACACTTTTTTTAATGTGTGCCCTGCTGACCTTAATGTATGTTACTTAAAAAATTGGATCGCTTAATGTAACAACGCCATCAGATTTATTTTCTGTCTTCGGGAATTCGACCATATTTCTGCCTACCGGTCTTAGCTTAGATGGCTATCTTCTGGATGGATTCTTCTACATGGATTGGGCAACGTCGACTTTCGCGCTTGCTCTGTACTCTATTCTCTCTAACCCAGCGTGGGTTAGAGAGAATAGAGTACAGAATATTTGAAAAGCAACTTTCAGTGTCTCTGTGACTTTCATAATCTTCAACTTCGTTCCGATAATTCCCTTGTTCTCTCAATTTAACTTTTCCATTCAAGTTCGATGATTCCTTTACTTAACAAGCGTCAGTGGGGATAATGGGATGAGATACCGGAATAAATTAGGAAAATCTCTAGCAAATCACTACATAGTATAAAACAAAGTCGCTTTCTCTGTCCCTATGTCCCTTTGTATGCTTAAATCTTTGAAACTACGCAACGGATTATGATGCGGTTTTTTTTAATAGATAGAGTGATTCAACTGGAAAGTTTATATGTATAATATATGCATAACATAGTAGAAAAACACTGATAATTTAGAGGTTTCTAATGTGATGTCGTAAATAAACACATTTTTTTGCTCTTTCATTGCAAACGCTGGCTGAACCCAACGAGATAGATCAAAATAATGTAGTACAGTATTGTTCACCTTAAAATGGTCTACAAAAAAGTTCGCGATGGTATATGTCTATCTCTTAGTGGTAACACACAATAACCGTTATTTTATCCTTTGCTTTTTACAAGAAATAATGCCTTATTTACGAAGCGATTTTAAGCAATACAGAATTAATCCTTATCCAATTAAGTACCGTAAATACATTGCGCATTTAATATAGATCAATATGGCCCTTCACAGCATGTAATTTAAATGAATAGTTTAGAAGATATTACACATTTAAAATGCAGGGACATAACGGCTGTGGCGGTACCGGCCGCGGAGCCGGCGGCGTGTGCCTATAACTGGGGAAGGACTGGATAGTACAAAGCGCAAAGACCTTCTGTAGTACATTTAGTATCAGCATTTCACCCGTGCGAAGCCGGGGCGGGTCGCTAGTTTGTATATAAAAAGAAAGTGCGTTTATCTTCTTGAAATGTTGCCAAAGTAGAAAATTGAGATAATAAGATAAAGACAAGCTCGGTGGTCGAATGGTTAGCAATGACCACTTTGACTCCGAGTTCGCGGGTTCGATTCCCGCGCAAGACAAACATTTGTGTCCATGAACATGTCTGTTTGTCTTGGTCTGGGTATTTTCTATGTATTTACAAAAAAAAAATGTATTTAAGTACATTTATCAGTTGTATATTACCCATAACACAAACTTTGCGCTTAATTTGGGACTAGATGGCGCTGTGTAAATTGACCAGAAATATTTTTTTTTAAGATTAAGATAATTTAATTGCATGATCGAGGTTAAGTGAATCACTATTTGAGATTAGAAATAAATATTAAGATAAAATAGAAATGCATACATATTCATAACGGAGACAAATAGTGTTCCTTCAATTTTTTTTTTAAACTAATGACGGATGCCCATCCGTCATTAGTTTAAAAAAAAAATTGAATCTCTTATTTGAGGCGGCAATTCATTCCAATTAATATTATTTTGATATGTTTTTTTTTAAGAGTTAAAATTTTGGAATAGGAGATGAACTGTCTCTCTAGTGCTTGCGGTGCTTCTGTTTTTGACAACGTCAAATAGCGTTCTTGTATTGCATTTTTTCTTTTTCTTTTTTTTTTTTTTTTGGCGACTTGCTGCATTCGAACGCACTATTTTGTCTACTTGTTGCGTTTGATTTTCTTTTATTTTTTTGTACGAAACACTATAAATAACAATAAAGTCATTTATTGCAGACCAACATGTTTTAGACATAAGTCCATAGATAAGTACCTTGAAACCAACATACATATTATATACTATAGTAATTTAAATTACAGCACATTCAGTCGTCGACGTGTATCGCGTTGCATTCTACAACCGACCTCGGAACTTCCGAAATACGACGCCCTCCGTCCAAAATTCCTGCCTTAAAAAGGTTGTTAGATGGTGGGTTGGAACTCTCACCACAAATGAATTAAAATTCACCTTATGGAGAGATTCCAACCGCTCAACTCTAGGGGTGAACTTTGTCTTCCCGCGCACGTTTTCCACAAGATCTTCCACCTTTGTAGGGGGCCATCCATAAATTACGTCACACGTTAAGGGGGAGGGAGGGGGTCGATGAAGTGTGACATTGTGTGACAAGGGGGTGGGAGGGGTCCTAAATTTTGTGACGTAACTATTCAAAATCTATTATAATCTAAGTGTTAACACGAACTTTGAACTATTAACGAAAAAATCAAAAACATTTGCAACTCTAGATGTAACTTTGCAAAATATGTGACGTCACACTAGAGAGGGGGGAGTGTCACAAATGTGACCAGGCGTGACAAAAAATCATGAAATTCGTGTGACGTAATTTATGGATGGCCCCCTACAAAGGTGGAAGATCGTGTGGATCTCCCGGTTGCACTGGACTAGGGGCCCTAGTCCAGTGCAACCGGGACACATACAGCTGGCTCAGCTGCTGCTCTGTATTTCATATCTGTTGAAATACAGTCTCTTCTTCCGCAGACTAGCAAATTCCGCAGTTTTTTGTTTAAAACAGAATATTTATTTATTTATTTAAAAGCTGTGTGGTTTCCGGCAGGCTAGAATAGAATCACTCCGTCTCTTACCGTGGATGTCGTACAAGGCGACTAAGGGAAAAAACATTATCAAACGTCGATCAGGCCTCCCCAACCCGTCTGGCCAGCGTGGGGAGTGTAGGCCAAATCCTCGACGGACAAGAGAGGGTCGTGCTCCTGTAGTGGAGACTAAATTGACCTGATGATGATGATTTATTTATTTGCAAGAACATTAGGTTACAATAACATGCTGGTGTAACTTTTACGAATATGGTACAAAATGTTTGCCTCTTTCTCACAGGCAAGCAAATATTGGGTATTGATTTTTTTTTATAATAATCATAATAAATTCATTGAACACATGTTATTCTGTATATACCTAATAAAATTATTAATTTTAAAATGTCAGGAAATAAATTAAAAAAAAATCTGGACAATTTACACAGCGCCATCTAGTCCCAAATTAAGCGCAAAGCTTGTTCTATGGGTACTAGATAACTGATATTATACTTAATTATTTTTTTTGTAAATAATAGGTAGGGGAAAAAGTCTTTTCGCATTATAGTATGTATGAACTTGTAATAAAATCTCTTTGGTTATACCATTTGTATCTAGCAGGTTTTGATATCTATAAAAAGTTTAAATTTTAAAAAAGATAATTCCAAATTCAAATTAGGTAAATGTGTGATTTTCATTTGTTTTTTTTACTGTCAAGATGAGTGAATCTAATGAAGAAATTCGATACATTTTAAAATTTTACTACAAAAAAGGTAAAAATTCAACGCAAGCTGCGAAAAAAATTTGTGATTATTATGGACCTAGTGCAGTGTCTGTGAGAGTAGCACAAATTTGGTTTAAGCGTTTTCAATCCGGAAATTTTGATGTCAAAGATGCACGTCGCTCTGGTCGCCCTGTTACGGATAAAATGGATGCCATTTCTGAAAAAGTGGAGCAAGATCATATCAGTAGTTACGACGTAGCTGAAGAACTAGGAATTGACCACATAACAGTTTTGGCGCATAAAAAGGTCGTGGTCAAAGACCGGCCAGGCTTCAGAGACTCTGGCGAAACCCGGGTTAACCCGCAACAAGGTGATGCTGTGTGTATGGTGGGATTGGAAGGGAAGATATTCATTATGAGCTGTTACCGCCAGGCAGGACTATCGATTCTGAACTCTACTGTGAACAACTGATGAGATTAAAGCAAAAAGTTGAGAGAAAGCGGCCGGAATTAATTAATAGAAGGGGTGTGATTTTTCATCATGATAACGCTAAACCTCACACATCTTTAGCCACTCAGCAAAAATTAAGAGAGTTTGACTGGGAGGTGTTAATGCATCCGCCGTATAGTCCTGACCTTGCACCTTCTGATTTCCACCTGTTTCGGTCTCTTAAGAATTCTTTAGGCAATGTCAGGTTAACATCACGAGAAGACTGCCAAAACCACTTGTCGCGGTTTTTTGAACAGAAGTCCCAAAATTTCTATAGTAATGGGATCATGTCTCTACCTACAAGATGACAAAAAGTTATCGAACGTAATGGCACCTACATACTTTAGTTAAATGTAAATAAACTTTATTAAAAAATGTTTTGAATTTTCATATAAAATACGAAAAGACTTTTTCCCCAACCTAATACATACAATTAATACATAGAAAACACACAGACCAAGACAAACAGACATGTTCATGCACACAAATATTTGTCTTGTGCGGGAATCGAACCCGCGACCTCGGAGTCAAAGTGGCCATTGCTAACCATTCGACCACCGAGCCCGTCCATAATGTTACAATGTGTAAATACTATAATAATGTTTAAACCATAATTGAAAAATATTAATTAAAGTCAATGCTTATTATATAATTGTAATCAAATTCTTAAATGTCATTTACGAGTATATAATAAACAAGTTATAAGTTAATTTAAAAAATCAAAAACCCGACTGCACCTACAACAGATTTATAAATCACGTGTAACAATAATATAATTCCATACAAGCAAAGCCGCAGGTAAAAACTAATATATGAAATATATATTTCAAATCAGGTCATCGAGACCTTTATTTTGATACCCATATCGATATATTTAGAAGAAAAAAAAATACTGCAACGACAATTTCGCGGCTCACAGCCGCCATATTGATTTTTTTTATATTTGATGTAGCCTATGTCACTCTCACAGCAAATACGAATCTAACGACACCTCTCAAGCGAAAATCCATCCAGCCGTTCAGGCTGCATGCAGAGCGTGCCAAACAATTATACATACATACATACATACTCTCGAAAAACATAACCCTCCTTCTGTCGCAGTCGGGTAAAAATTCAGGCTTCTAGTTTCATCCACAACGAAGTTATAGGGGTCGAAAATGGCCTGAATTGCTTCGAGAAAAGGATGGTACGGCCGTGCCGCTTTTTGCTCGACTTGGCGGGGGCACTGCCGCATGCCGCCGTGCCCCCAGATAGTAGTACCACAGTTTTAAAAGCATAATGTAAAAAATAATATGAAAAATAGTAATACTGTGGTAGTACCGTACTCTTTAGGCTTTTAATGCCTTATTTGCCATATTGCGGTCTCTCACATTGCTAAGAGGGGAAGTCAAATTCCAAAAGCTTCCTACTCCTACTAATTTCTTCTGATTAAATTCGTTGTGAGTTCCAAGGCAGCCCTGCCGTGTCATGCGTAAGTCACGTAAGTTGAGATACGTTAGTTACGATTAACAACGCTTATTAGTCTTTTAAAATGTTCTTCTACCTGAAGAAAAACACACATTTTAATTTAATGCATTTTTTTTATTAAAAACACCGATAGTCTAACTAACGTATTTAAGTTTTTTGAGAGCATTTGTAAAGGATATCTGCGGTATTTCGGTTACGTTAGATCATAGAAGTTACCAACGCGTAGTGGAGGTGATATTTTGTCTATCTCATTATAGCCATCAAATATAAAAACTTTTAAACTCAATATAATAATAGTAGTTTATGAAACTGTTGCATAATTAGGGTTATTAAAATACGAGTGTGAGTTTATAACATGAGCCGAAGGCGAATGTTATAATAGACCACACGAGTATTTTAATACCTAATTGGGTATTTGACTAACATTTTTTTCTGTTTGATATGTAGGGACGTCTCCATAATATAACCATAGGTGAAAGAATTACTTCGATAGCACAAAAATCTCTCGAGATATGGTAATTTGAAAATCACAATTTTTAGACTGCCCCAAAACGCTCCATACAAAAGACTACTGAATTATGACGTCACAGATCTGTATTTTGTATGCATCAAATCAGAAATTTGTACGACAGCTATGTTAAATATTACGTTTATGTGATTAGTATCATAATAAAAGTTATAGCATTTTTTATTGCTTCTCCAATGGAAATATTATTTTTTAATAATTTCATACTTTTAAAATGGACTTTCCCGCCAAACTTTGATCGACGCTAAAAAAAGTCTGACTGAAGATATTAGAATGAAAGTTTTGCAGATCTTTATAGTTTTGTGTATTTTACGATATTGTTAATTTATTTGTACAATTTTTAAACATTGGAAACAACCCAATTATGTGCAGTTTCATACATTACTTTATCTAATCTCATGAAATATATGATAATAATATTTTAAATACAACCATGAAGTTAATTTAACAAATATTATTCTTACTTATAAATCCATTTGCAGATCGAGCATGCGTAGTGCGCATGCGCGACGCGCCGCGCGGCGCCGCGTTCACAGATTATGTAGAAAAATTTTGCAAAGTTGCAATGTATTTGCATTACAACCTGTTTAAAATACCTGTGTCCAGGGCTGAAGCTGTATAGAAATGGTAAAAAAGTTAATTTTACGATACAGTTGTCCATAAAAGAGCTGTATCGAAAAATAACTTTTAAAATTTATTTTGATAGCTTGTGCGTAAAGACTGTCATTAAGATACTGTGTTTAGTTTTTTAATGTGTAAATTTCAGTATGAGAGTAGATAAAGAAATATATAGACTGGTCTGTTAGGACCAATGTGAAGTATTATTACACAATATAGGTATATTTGGGGTGTAATCGGTTCATCAGTATCTTTAAACCAAAATCAACCTCACCTGCACCCTGCTGACTGACAAACGAGGCTCTGCCGAAAAGAGAGGTAGGGCATAGCATATTTCTTAAGCTGCCCGACTGGGGAAGTACCTCCACTTCGCTGAATACCGGAGCCATATAACAATTCCCATAAGGGTTGTTGTGTTCCTGTGAGTGAGGTTACCAGAAAAAAAGAAAGGAGTATAGGCTGGCAATGGATCGGCCATCTCTTGGCGTTGCTGATGGGCGGTGGTGCTTGCTTTCCATCAGGTGACCTACAAGCTCGATTGCCACCCATTCATATAAAAAAAAGAGATAATTTCATTGAAAATGTGTATATCTCAAGCCCTTAATGATGTTCCATGTAGCTGATATTCGTTTCAAAGTCCCAAATCTTTTTCAGATAATATTAACCGTAAGTAAAGATACAGGACATATGCATTACATAGTTTTGGACAGTTTAAAGTACATGCCATGCACAACTAACGTATTTATAGATACGGATCCTCGTGTTACACTAAATTGTATGAAAAGTTAGGAGTCGAATTTGACGAAACAGTGATTATTTCATACTGGTAGTTCGTAATTTAATAAAATTAAAAACATAGTCTCACATTGACATGTATTCAAATTCAATTTCAAAGTCATAATTTAAATATCAAACGAGTAATGAGATATGGTTTTCCAAAAACTTTGTAAGCGTTTTTCTCAAAACATTGTTATTTGAGGTACGTGATATTATACGCGTGACACGGCAGAGCCGTAGTTGTACCCCCGGGACTGCAATGGACAATGAAGTCATTGTTCATTGCCTTTTTTGGCGGTCGCCGCTGTTAATCCTGGCTACACAGGAGACACAGTGGTGGGAATGTGTGGTGGGCCCCCGTCCTAACCAACTGCAGTGTCCACGGGCGGGCGGGACACAGCTCCACCTGATTTTTTTTTAAAGTTACTATGTCGGGTCGCAAACAAGCAACACCACCACCAAATATATTTGGCTAATTTGGCTAATCAACAGCTGCGGTAATCAATATACGGTATTTTTTGTTATTCTACATAAATACCGTCATTCTATCTAAATGCAATAAATAAACATATCTAAATGATTATTATAGATCCCTTAAAGAGATAAGTACGTCTTTGTACGGCTTTTTAACCGACTTCAAAAAAGGAGGAGGTTATCAATTCGACTGATTTTTTTTTTGTATGTATGTTATTCGATATCTTACGAATTGTGAACCGATTTTCATAATTATTTTTTTTATTTGAAAGGATATGATTGCAAGGTGGTCCCATATTCACCAAGTCATGATCTGATGATGGGATGCCAGGGAAATCAAGAGAAACCCTTAAATTTTATAAGCACGTATGGTCAAATTCATTTTTTTTATTTGAAAGGGTAATTGCGAGGTGGCTCCATATTCACCAAGTCAGGGTCTGATGATGGGATCCAGAAAAATCGAGAGAAACCCTTAAATTTGCCCTATGGTAGCCGGCAGAATAAAATTGCGCCACTCCATTGCTCTGCGCTGAATGTCGTACAAGGCGACTAAGGAATCTTGTGTCACGCGATAACTTTTCTCCCGAAAGAAGGGCAGCAGCGTCTGCCGGGGTATTCCACCAATAAGCTGCGCTCGCCAACTGAAGTCGGTTTCAATTTTTTTTTAAATCAACTTTTTTATTTTATGAAAACTTTTATATGATTGTTTTAACTAGTGCAATAAATAAATAAATAAACATTTTCAGAGAAATTACACAGCGCCATCTAGCCCCAAAGTAAGCGCAGCTTGTGTTATGGGTACTAGACAACTGATAAACATACGTAAATACATTTTTTTTTATGCAAATACATACGTATGATACATAGAAAACACCCAGACCAAGACAAACAAACTTGTTCATGCACACAAATTTTGTCCTGTGTGGGAATCGAACCCACGAGAGTTGGTGTCGAAGCCGCGTCATTGACCGCCTCGCCACCGAGCTCGATATATAAATCAATAAAGATATTCCAACGAAACAAACAAATTATTTTGCAATAGAACTCGATGACGTCTTTGCGCGTGTCGCGTATCTATGAGATAAACTTACTTTTCTTATCATTGGCCGAAACTCTCGCCATAGAATAAATATACCTTGAAAAATTACACACACACTGACCGTGTGGTTTCCGGCAGACTAGAATAGAATCACTCCGTTTCTTCCCGTGGATGTCGTACAAGGCGACTAAGGGAAATACATTACCAAACATCGATCAAGCCTCCCCAACCCGTCTGGCCAGTGTGGGGAGTGTAGGCTAAATCCTCCTTCTGTCTGGGACGGACGAGAGAGGGTGTGCTCCTGTAGTGGAGACAAAAATGACCGGATGATGATGATAACTTGACAAATCGCACACGGCCATCTAGTCCCAAACTAAACAAAGCTTGTACTATGGGTACTAGATAACTTAACTAACAATTGGGGTGTAAGTGGTTCATCAACATGTTTGAACCAAAGCCAACTTCATCTGCGCGCGGTGCACCCTGCTGACTGACAAACGAAGCTCTGGCGAAAAGAGGGGTAGGGAGCGTAATTGTAAGCTAACCGACTGGGGAATGTACCTCCACCTCACGGAATACCGCAGCCAAATAACAATTCCCTTGAGGGTTGTTGTGTTCCTGCGAGTTAGTGAGGTCACCATAAAGGATGGAAGGAGATGCTGCGTTGGCAGCGGGGGTCGGCATTACTCGACATTTTTTTGATATTCGTCAAATACCGAATAATAGCTAGTATTATTCGGCATTCAGCGAATAGTCGGCTAAAATAAACTTTTAAGGAACAAAAAGACTAATGAGATAAAAATAATCAATTTTTATTATTTTCCTTAATAAAACAATACACAGTATCAATTATTATTATCTGTAATATGTGCCTGTGCCTATCATGTTCATGAAATTAAATTAGTTAGGCTTTTTAATTAATATTTAAAATCCAACAGAGGCAGATTGTGGTGCAAAAAACTATTTTTTCTGCACGTTCGGGAGCAAGTCGGTTTCGCTTTTCCTCATAAATTAAACTTGCCTCAGAAAATAGTCTTTCTGAATAAAGAGAGCTTGCTGGTGTGATTAAGTATCGTTTAGCATTTATTCCCCGTAAAATATGTACAAGAAAAGGGTTAGAAGCCAGCATTTAAAAATGAAAAATTATTACTACATTACATATATGTAGATATGTATAACATGAAACAGTTTCTTTAATTTTATTGTTTTCTTTTCTCACAACCTTAGAAGAAATTATAAATATTCTTAATGTACCTTATTTATGTCGAATAGTAATGTCGAGTTATTCGACTATTCGCCAAAGTGAATGGCGATTAATCGGTATTCGACTATTCGCTATAACAACTATTCGCGGCAACTCTACTTACAAGCATTCTTTGGTTGACTGGCAGAGATCCCTTCTGGAATAAGTCCATTAGTCCACCATTGTTTTGGGGTGTAAGTGGTTCATCAACATCTTTGAACCAAAGCCAACTTCACCTGCACGTGGTGCACCCTGCTGACTGACAAACGAAGCTCTGGCGAAAAGAGAGGTAGGGAGCGTAATTGTAAGCTGCCCGACTGGGGAATGTACCTCCACCTCACAGAATACCGCAGCCAAATAACAATTCCCTTGAGGGTTGTTGTGTTCCTGCGAGTGAGTGAGGTCACCAGAAAAGGAGATGTTGCGTTGGCAGAGGGGGTGGCGGCGCGCAGGTAATATATTATGTTGCGCGCGTTAATACGGTTACGGTAACCGCTTCACATCAGGCGGGCCGTATACTTGTCTGCCACCCGACGTAGTATCTACATATAAAAAAAAAATTGTGTTATTCTGTACTTGAAGTTTTATGTATGTGTACAATAAAGTTTTATAAACAGACAAACAAACAATATTTAAAAGCGATACGAAGTTCGCCTGGCCAGCTAGTACAACACAATTTGAAAAATATTTTTAAGTTTACGGATTATTATTGATAAACAAACAAAGTACGCTCTAATCAGTGGCCGTCATAAGTTCAATTTTAGTACATTATTAGTACGAAGTCGCTGTTTTGAACACTCCTGTTGTCGGTCAGCAACGCTGGATTCGATCAAATGTTTGCGATAAATCAGTTATTATGAATTTAAAAATAATACTTACATATGATAAACAATTGGCCGTGTGGTTTCCGGCAGACTAGAATAGAATCACTCCGTTTCTTCCCGTGGATGTCATACAAGGCGACTAAGGGAAATACATTATCAAATATCGATCAGGCCTACCCAACCCGTTTGGCCAGCGTGGGGAGTGTAGGCCAAATCCTCCTTCCGTCTAGGACGGACGAGAGAGGGTCGTGCTCCTGTAGTGGAGACTAAAATGGACCTGATGAAGAAGAAGAAGAAGATGATAAACAAACATACATATCATTGACATACTAAATTTATTTATTCAAGCATATATAAACAACTATTGACTGTGTAATAAATATAAATGCATATAATAGCTTAATGTTAACTATCGAAAGTCCTAAATATACAAAACTCCTGATTTTCTAAACATCAATAATACTCATAAAATACAATCTAATTATAGAAAACTTAATTAAATTACAAAACTAAAATTATTTATAAATATCTTAAAATTAAATTTATAATAAAATTAATACAACTACATTAAAAACTAATTGACATACTTAGTTTTGTTATTATTTTGAAACATAACTAATAATGCTGATAAAATTATATAGGGAGGTGTGAGGAACATATCGATATAAAGTCGATACTGTTAATAATGTGCACTTGGTGGAACATTATTATCATAATGTTATAATAAAGCACTTGTACTGTTCCACATAATTGTATTTAATCCTTTTTACCGACCGGTTTCGCCACTAGGCATTATCTAGAACCTAGATTCTATGTAAATGGTGTGTAAATGGTAGATGGTGTGGAAAAAAAAACACCTTACCTTGATTAATGCTTGTTTGTATTTAATAATGTTTATATTTCCAAATAATCGAAGTAGTATCGAATCTCGAAAAATGATTGGTCGAATGGCTAGGATTGAGCATTTTAATTACGAGGTCGCGAGTTTGATTCCCGCATAAGACAAATATATGTGTGCATTGCATAAACATATCTCTTTGCCTTGGTCTGGATTTCTGGGTGTTTGAAGATAATGTATTAAGTAACAGTTATCTAATACCCTTAGTACAAACTTTGCTTAGTTAGTACACGGCGCTGCGTAATTTGACCAATAATAAAAATAAAAATATATTACTATTTTTGATATTTGTTTCGGTGTATCAAATTTGTTTTAAATTCGATATTGTTCCTTTATAAGCTCAGTGTTTAGTGAGATTTTTTTGCTCGCGTTCGATCATGTACATCAGCGTAAACAAACCGACCAAATAGAGAAGAACTCTCATGTTGTGAATTTATAGGACGCGTGTTACAGTGTTACATATCAAAATTACATGGCTTACTTGCTCACATTTTGAAGTGAGCAACCCGGCTAATTTGGATATGTAACACGCGTCTGGTAAATTCACAATATGAAACTTTGTCTCAATTTGGTCGGCTTGTAAACGTTAACACGTTCCAATGTGAGCAAAAAACTCGCACTAAGCAATCTGCTCATACGTCGCAGCCGGCCACCTCCATTGTATCTAATCTATTTCATCATCATCATCATCAGGTCATTTAAGTCTCCACTACAGGAGCACGACCCTCTCTCGTCTGTCCCAGACGGAAGGAGGATTTGGCCTACACTCCCGCTGGCCAGATGGGTTGGGGAGGCCTGATCGATTTTTTTATAATGTATTTCCCTTAGTCGCCTTGTACGACATCCACGGGAAGAGACGGAGTGATTCTATTCTAGTCTGCCGGATACCACACGGCCAGCTAATAACTAATCCAATAAAATAAGCTGATCTATTTAGCCGAAATTATTTTTGCCTCTAATCAAATTTGCCATTTCATTAATTTTGTTTATAATAACATATAGATGACCACGTAATGGGCAGTAATATCTAGATATCAATATTTTTACACGACATTCATTGTACTATTGAAAATTTCGTATCGAATCTTATCGTATTTTTTGTCATATTCGCATCCCTAAAGTCAGATTACCTACTAACGATTTTATCGATCATACGGGACTTCCCGTAAGTGTTGTCAACCGGATAGAACTGAATTTAATGTTTTTCATTTGCTTTTTCCCAAAATTACACAGCGCCATCTAGCCCCAAAGTAAGCGAAGCTTGTGTTATGGGTACTAGACAACTGATAAATATACGTAAATACATTTTTTTTTGTAAATACTTACTTATGATACATAGAAAACGCCCAGACTAAGACAAACAGACATGGTAATGCACACAAATGTTTGTCCTATGTGGGAATCGAACCCGCGAGCGTTGGTGTCGAAGCCGCGTCATTGACCGCTACGCCACCGAGCTCGTCAACCTTACACTCAACAAATCTTATACACTACTTAACAAATTTATCTTGTTGCAGGGCAAAACCTATGCGTGTACCGGGGTGAAGATGGCGTCGCCCGATGCGTGGATGCCTACTGCCCCCATTTGGGTGCAAATTTAGGAATTGGGGGCACAGTCTGCGGCAACTGCATTGAATGCCCCTTCCACAAATGGAAGTTTGGAGAAGATGGCACGTGTGTCAGTGTACCCGGAATAGAACACGGTATGTGGAACATCAGATAATAATAAATAAATAAATAATTCTGGACAATTTACACAGCGCCATCTAGTCCCAAATTAAGCGCAAAGCTTGTGTTATGGGTACTTGACAACTGATAAATGTACATAAATACATTTTTTTTTGTAAGTAATACTTATACTACATAGAAAACACCCAGACCAAGACAAACAGACATGTTCATGCACACAAATGTTTGTCATGTGCGGGGATCGAACCCGCGACCACGGAGTCAAAGTGGCCATTGCTAACCATTCGACCACCGAGCTCGTCCTAAAGATAAAGACTCTATGCGTACAGCTAATGCGCCCCTGTGCACCAACCTTCCGGTCATATCACAGAACAGCCTTTCGCCTAGTATACCAACCAGGCAAGAAGACCTTTACCCGCCCCGCTATTTTTGGGGTAAAATGGAACCCTATTACTAAGCCTCCACTGTCCGTCCGTCCGTCCGTCCGTCTGTCATCAGGTCATCTCATGAACCGGGATAGTTAGACAGTTGAAATATTCACAGATATATTAAAAAATCAGAATAAAATAAATATTTAAGGGGGCTCCCATACAACAAACGTGATTTTATTTGGTCGTTTTTGCTCGCAATTGATGACGGTAATAGGTAGACGCTTGAAATACTCATATAATATTTAGTTATATAATTCACTTTAAAAATAAATAATTAAATAAAAATAAAAAAAATATTTAAGGGGTGCTCTCATACAACAAACGTGATTTTTTTTGCCGTTTTTTATAGATAATGGTACGGAACCCTTCGTGCGCGAGTCCGACTCTCACTTGGCCGGTTATTTTTATACCACAAAAGTGGCAAATAAGCATACATCCCGCCTGATGCTAAGCATTCATGCAGCCTATGGACGCTCGCTATGCCAGAGGCATCACTCACGAGTTACCTATCCTGCAAAAACCTCTTCACGCCTTTCTTGAAGAACCCCATGTTTTTTTTTTATACTTCGTTGGGTGGCAGGCAAGCATACGGCCCGCCTGATGTGAAACGGTTACCGTAGCCATATTAACATTCGCAACATGAATTCGCACTCACTCGCAGGAACACAACAACCCTCAAGGGAATTGTTATTTGGCTGCGGTATTCTGTGAGGTGGAGGTGCTTCCCCAGTCGGGCAGCTTAAAAATACGCTCCCTACCTCTCTTTTCGCCAGAGCTTCGTCTGTCAGTCAGCAGGGTGCACCATGTGCAGGTGAGGTTGACTTTGGTTCAAAGATGTTGATGAATCACTTACACCCCTACCACTAAAGTCGTAAACAGCATACAGCCCGCCTGATGCTAAGCAGTCATGCAGCCTATGGACGCTCGCTATACCAGAGGCATCACTCACGCGTTACCTATCCTGCAAAAACCTCTTCACGCCTTTCTTGAAGAAGCCCATGTTGAAGTCTCTTGAGAAAACCTCGGCAGGTAATTCATTCCACAACCTGAGTGTCTGTGGTGGAAAACCTCCTGATGGAAAGCAGTTATCGTAGCCTATGAACGCCTGTAACACCAGGGGCATCACACGTTGCCGACACTGCAAAAACCTCTTCACGCCCTTTTTGAAGAACCCCATGCTGTAGTCTCTTGAGAAAACCTCGGCAGGTAATTCATTCCACAACCTGAGTATCTGTGGAAAAAAACCTCCTAATGGAAAGCAGTTATCGTAGCCTATGAACGCCTGTAACACCAGGGGCATCACACGTTGCCGACTCTGCAAAAACCTCTTCACGCCCTTTTTGAAGAACCCCATGCTGTCTCCCGAGAAAACCTCGACAGGCAGTTCACTCCACAGCTTGACAGTATGCGGGAGAAAATTATTGCGCCCAGTAAACCAACCAGGCACTCAAGCAGGTTGGTAGCAGGTCTTACTCCCCTTTCGCAGCAGACTACTTAGGCAATTCGAGTAGCTCGTGGCGAACCGAAGCTCGGTTTCCCAAGCATCGGGGCCCTACCACTCCCCAATTTCCATGATGGGTACCGGAGCTTATTGTGTCGTAGGCATTCTCCCTGACTTATGTGTTAGCTAGACGTTTTGGCTGGGCCAATGCGTGTCAGACCTTGTCTTCGAACACGGCAACAAGTAGGGGCCCGCTGCTACCTAAAACAGCGAAGTTTGTCTTCTAAATTCTCTCTTGTGTAATGTATATTGTCAGTTGTGTAAACGTGTTTACCACGTCAATAGGCTATTTTCCAATGTTTAAAAATTGTATAAATTATTTAACAATATCGTAA
The DNA here is from genome assembly GCA_937001555.2 of Hypsopygia costalis. Taxonomy (NCBI): domain Eukaryota; kingdom Metazoa; phylum Arthropoda; class Insecta; order Lepidoptera; family Pyralidae; genus Hypsopygia; species Hypsopygia costalis. The sequence continues at coordinate 9,014,277 of OW443355.2, forward strand.
AATACACAGAACTATAAAGATCTGCAAACTTTCATTCTAATATCTTCAGTCAGACTATTTTTAGCGTCGATCAAAGTTTGGCGGGAAAGTCCATGTTAAAAGTATGAAATTATTAAAAAATAATATTTCCATTAGAGAATCAATAAAAAATGCTATAACTTTTATTATGATACTAATCACATAAACGTAATATTTAACATAGCTATCGTACAAATTTCTGATTTGATGCATACAAAATACAAACCTGTGACGTCATAATTCGGTAGTCTTTTGTATGGAGCGTTTTGGGGCAGTCTAAAAATTGTGATTTTCAAATTAACATATCTCGAGAGATTTTTGTGCTATCAAAATAATTCTTTCACCTATGGTTATATTATGGAGACGTCCCTACATATTAAACGAAAAAAAATGTTAGTCAAATAGCTGTATCCTCCCATCGACCGAAGAATGTTGTGTGTTCGTTCGTTCTTCGTGTTGTCTGCCACCTTTTGCCTCTCTTAGAGGCAAAAGGTGGCAGATTGCTATGCCGATTGCTGGCCATTCCTATTCAGTCAGCCAGTAAGACACACCTTTCTCTTTTCCACCCCCGCGCAAGCGGGGTATAGTTACACGGGGGTAGTCGCCCTCGGAGTCTTGCCCGGGCAAAGAGCTTCATAGCTCGAGGCCCGTACGCGCCCTGGCGCATGATGTACTGACTGACTGTACCGGAGCTGTCAATTAATCAATTCCTTGAAAGTTGTCGCGTTCCTGCGAGTGAGTAAGGTCACCAGATGTAAGACGATACTCTATGTATTGCAAGCGTTTATATTGCTATGGTAACTGCTTTACATCACACGGGTCGGATGCTTGTTTGGCATCCGGCATTGTATAAGTTTGGATTGAAAAATATGGACTTATCGGAAGACTTTATTTTTAATACTACGTCGGGTAGCAAACAAGCATACGACCCGCCTGATGTGAAGCGATTACCGTAGCCATATTAAAACGCTCGCAACATGAAATATCGCTCGCGTGCTGCCACTCCCGCTGCCAACGCAGTAACTCCAGTGAAGGAGGCAGGAACACAACAACCCTCAAGGGAATTGTTATTTGGCTGCGGTATTCTACCTTCGCCAGAGCCTCGTTTGTCGGTCAGCAGGGTCAGTTAGCGTTTGCCGTAGCCATATTAACGCACGCAATATGAAATATCGCTCGCGCGCCGCTACCTCCGCTGCCAACCCAGTAATCCCTTCCTTTCTGCTGACTTCACTCGCAGGAACACAACAACTTTCAAGGAAATTGTAATTTGCCAGCGGTATTCTGTGAAGTGGAGGTAGCCAGTCGAACAGCTTACAAATACATTGTGTCCTAACTCTCTTTCGCCAGAGCCGCTTTCTAGTCGGGAGGGTTCACACATGTAGGTGAGGTTGGCTTAATCTCCTTTTTTTTCATCAGCTCCCCGTGGGGTTTCCATCAGAACCTGGCCAACAGTGGAAGCAGATGGAGCAGTGTGGATCTGGCATGATGCTGAAGGTCGGGAGCCTCAGTGGGGGCTGCAAGACGCACCCGAAGTGAAGAAATGGGGGTATCGGGGGAGGAACGAGTTCATTGTCAATGCTCACATCCAGGTACCTTTTTTTATTATCTCAGCATATTGGCTCCGCTTCGCCTGATGGTAAGCGAAAAGAGGAGTCCCAATCGCATCGGCACCGGACAAGAGACCTTGATGTCTTGTCAGTTGACGCTGCCATGCTGGCCTACAAGATGCTTCTTCACGCTTCGCTTGAAGAATACCATATTGTATGAATACCTTCGAACTTCACATTAGTAAATAATACTAATTAGAAAGTAAATTAAATTAAAACAATTCTAAAAAAACCTATATAATACCATAATTATTTAATATTTTTAAATTAATCAACAGTTACTATTTATTCTACCAGCCCATGGTCGAATGCCTACCAATGGTTGACTCAGTGATCCTGGGTTCAAACTAGGGATGTTTTCTAGCTCCGTAACAGAAACGGAAACTATCGGATATCCGAAATAAAAATCTATCCGAAACCGTAACCAAAACCGATATTAAAGTTTCGGATAATTTCGGATAGAGGCAGAATCTAAATGAGACACGTTTTAATAGGTTTTCTCGGGACAAGGCTACATACTAACTGTATCGCTCGACGCTTGCATCGTTTATCTACAAATATAATATGTGTTTCAATGTTAAAAAAAAATGTTTATGTATTTCTATAATAGGTACTTATTTGTATTTTAGATATTACTACGTAAAGATAATAAAGATGACTAGTATCTACATAATAAGTACATAGTTGCCCATATTTGTCATCCATTCTTGTGAGATTAAAATTACCTAAAAAAAATGTAGGCCCATTCAGATTTTATGACAGATGATATTCAACCACTTGACATTGGTGGAGTTATAGATGATATGATATGATTTCCTTAGTCCAAAAGTTGCTTCTCGTGATTTGCTGATTTTGGATTTACTTGAACCAGGTTTCTTTTATTTTTTTAAGTTTACCTGGTATTCAAATTTTTCTTTTACAATTCCTAAAAAACATAACATCCGTATCTGAAATTATCCGTAACCGTAAACGAAACCGATGTAATATTATTTATATATCCATAACCGTATCCGAATCCGAAATTTCATATCCATAACATCCCTGTTTCAAACCCCGTACAAGACAAATAAGTTTGTCTTAGTCTAGATGGTCGTGTGGTTTCCGGCAGACTAGAATAGAATCACTCAGTCTCTTCCCGTGGATGTCGTACAAGGCGACTAAGGGAAATACATTATAAAACATCGATCAGGCCTCCCAACCCGTCACCCGTGGGGAGTGTAGGCCAAATCCTCCTTCTGTCTGGGACGGACCAGAGAGGGTCGTGCTCCTGTAGTGGAGACTAAAATGACCTAATGATGATGATGATGAGGTGGATTCTATGTATGTATTATTGTTTCTATGTATGTATTATTATATATTTATATTTACAAAAAAATGTACCTATTAAAGTATAATTTATTCTCAACTGAACTTTTAAATAGTATTTTTTTTTGATTTCTTATTATTTAATAATTACCGTTAATGCTCTAAACCTCTTCGGTTGAGGGGAGACTTTTAGCAGTGGGATGAATATGTGCTGATGCCGTTATTTAATTATTGCAGGAAATACCAGAGAACGGCGCTGACGTGGCACATTTGAACGCTGTACATTCCCCGTCTATGCTCTCCAATTTGGGGGAAAAATATCCACTATTACTTAACATTATTGGTAAGTTTAATAGACTTGTGAACAATATTTTTTTTCGATTTGTTATTTAAGACGTCACCATAATACCTATAACTATAGGTGAAAGAATTACTTCGATAGCATAAAAACTTCTCGAGATATGATAACTTGAAGATCACAATTTTGGACTATCCCGAAAACGCTCCATACAAAAGGCTACCATGTCATGACGTCACACCACGCTATTTTATATGCATTATATCAGAAATTTGTACGACAGCTATGTTAAATATTGCGTTTACGTAGCTAGTGCCGTAACCTTAAAGGATTATTAAATTTCGGACACATAATAGTTTACATAGAGAAAGAGTGCAGAATGCTAATATTTTTTAAAAAATTATGCATAATAAAATTAAATTAATAAAAAACATTTTTTTTTATACCACTAAAGTGGCAAACAAGCATACGGCCTGATGGAAAGCAGTTACCGTAGCCTATGAACGCCTGTAACACCAGGGACATCACACGCGCGTTGACGACCCTGTAAAAACATCTTCACACCCCAATTGAACCCCTTTGAAGAACCCCATGCTCTAGTCTCCTGAGAAAACCTCGACAGGCAGATCATTCCACAGTTTGACGGTACGCGAGAGAAAACCGCACAGTACGCGATCACTTCGGTTCTAATGTGTGAGGATGAATTCCCTGTCGATGGCGAGCGGTGCGACTGACTGCGGAAAGCGCGGAACAAGCGATAGAGAGGCACGATCGGCCTATGTTTCTTATGACGTTATCCTGTAAAATTATCGTCCGTAAGCCATACAACCATTTTTTATATAGTTCTATATAACTCTGTTTATATACTTTACAAGTAGTATTGTGGATATACATATTTAGACTTTAGACAATATGTATATACACTCTATACTATGATTTTTTATATTTTTATTGTTTTTACTATTTTTTTTTTATTTTAATTTTTTTTTCTCTTATTTTGGTTGAATACCATTTTTCTTTTTATTGTATTATGATAATATTGTATGGCTATTAAAAAAAAAAGACCTATATTGAGAGAGTTTCTTTCGGCATTTCTTCTCGTCAATGGTCATTCCGAAATGCTGGTAGATAAAAAAATATACCTAATTGTAAAAGACGTGTCTAAGTGCCCGCGAGGGCCCACAGAATAAAGAATTTTGACTTTGACTTTGACTTTGACTTATAACATACTGCATATTGTTTTACACGTGCAGCATGTGGGCTGAATATACTGAAAAGTAAATAAATAATAAATAAATAAATATTGTCAGACAAATTAGACAGCGCCATCTAGCCCCAAAGTAAGCGAAGCTTGTGTTATGGGTACTAGACAACTGATAAACATACGTAAATATTTTTTCTTTTTGTAAATACATACTTATGATACATAGAAAACACCCAGACCAAGACAAACAGACATGTTCATACACACAAATGTTTGTCCTATGTGGGAATCGAACCCACGAGCGTTGGTGTCGAAGCCGCGTCATTGACCGCTACGCCACCGAGCTCGTCAAAAGTCTTACAGTGCTCTACGTATTCAGTATAGTAATGGGTTCAGGGTGCCTTGTTAGCCACAGCGCGACGCGATTGCTTTTACACAACGATGCGTAAAAGGTGTGCGTCCCTGGTGCGCTGGGTGCAGGCCAGCGGCAACAGCATCCTGGCCATGATTGCTGGTCGATTTGACTGCACGTACTTGTCTCGCTTTTGTGCCATGTCTCATGGAATGGTGCAGCGGTGAGTTTGGTTCAACAATTAATCATGATTCTAAGATAACTAACATGTAATTTGACGAGCTCGGTGGTCGAATGGTTAGCAATGGTCACTTTGACTCCGATTTCGCGGGTTCGATTCCCGTACAAGACAAACATTTGTGTGCATGAACATGTCTGTTTGTCTTGGTCTGGGTGTTTTCTATGTATTATAAGTAGGTATTTACAAAAAAAAATGTATTTAAGTATATTTATCAGTTGTCTAGTACCCATAACACAAGCTTTGCGCTTAATTTGGCACTAGATGGCGCTGTGTAATAAATAAAATATTGTGTGAAATATTTATTTATTATTTATGTAGACTTTACTAACATATTGAGTCATGGTTACTTGAATAAATCAATTATATTATTATTATATGTTCTTTATAGGTAGACACGTCTGGGCAGCCGACTGGTCTCGCAACGACGACCACACTGCAACCATGAAGCTTACACACGACTACAAGATCCTGAAGATGGAGCTGTTTCATATTGATGTACTTGTGACACAAGTAAGTTTAGGGGTGTAAGTGGTTCATCAACATCTTTGAACCAAAGCCAACTTCACCTGCACGCTGTGCACCCTGCTGACTGACAAACGAAGCTCTGGCGAAAAGAGAGGTAGGGAGCGTAATTGTAAGCTACCCGACTGGGGAATGTACCTCCACCTCACAGAATACCGCAGCAACAATTCCCTTGAGGTTTGTTGTGTTCCTGCGAGTGAGTGAGGTCACCAGAAAGGAAGGAGATGCTGCTTTGGCAGCGGGGGTGGCGGCGCGCGAGCGATATTTTATGTTGCGAGCGTTAATATGGCTACGGTAACTGCTTCACATCAGGCGGACTTTATGCTTGTCTGCCACCCGACGTAGGATAAAAAAAAAAAAAAAGTAAGTAGGTTTTTGACGTGTATAAGACTTTAGAATTGCTTCCATTGAAGGTGTCTTCTTCTTTGTCGCTTCACTCTTGCCAGAGTGGTCGTGGTTATCATGATGAGGCAGTAGTTCGCCTCACGACGTCTCGCCACCTCTGCCTGCTCCTGCTGGTCGTCAATCGGGTACATTCGTGTACCGGGGCGCGCACCGCCGACTTCACCAAGGGCCTCACCACAAGCTCTAAACGCAGGAATGGAACTATGATGGTTCCGTATTTATCAACGAATTTCATTCATAAATTCGCAACCACGATGGTTCCATTCCTGCGTTTAGAGCTTGTGGTGAGGCCCCTGATCGGTCCAACGCTTGGGGGATCTGCCCCGTGGTCTATATGTGGTATAGAAGGTGGTCTATATGTGGTAAAAAGAATATACGTGGTATAGAAGGTGTAGTATGCTCTAACCCCCCCCCCCCCCCCCCCCCGATTGAGGGGAGACCCGTATCCCAACGGTGGGATGATTATGGGTTGTTGCCTCATGAATCACTCCGTCTCTTCCCGTGGATGTCGTACAAGGCGACTAAAGGAAATAGATTATAAAACATCGATCAGGCCTCCCAACCCGTCTGCGCAGCGTGGGGAGTATAGGCCAAATCTTCCTTCTGTCAGGGACGGAGAGGGTCGTGCTCCTGTAGTGGATTACGACATCTATTCTAGTCTGCCGGAAACCACACGGCCCAATTATTATTTTATTAATAAAAATCAATTCTTTTAATTTCAGATTGGTCCAGGCCACGTTCGCCTGCTTCTCCAAACACCCGTGGGTCCTGTGTTGATATCACAGTCTGTAACACCTTTGGGCCCCCTCGTGCAGAGAGTAATCCACAGGTTTTATTCGCCGATTTACAACGCACCGATTGCCGCCATATTCGTGACATCTGAAGGTTACATGGTGAGTAGCGCCATCTAGCGTAGAGTAGCATATATTAAGAGGCACCATTTTATTATGCTATTGCTTCATTTAGTATTGTAATTTTAGACTGAAAATGTATGTAAGTGTAGAACAAATAAATCCTAAAATGTATAAAATCCTTGTCCACGACAGGGGTGTGTGCTATGTACGAAGTAAGCCGATCTGCGCACACTTAGCGGCACTATACAGCGATGAGTGTGCGCATATTGCGATTGGCTTCGTATAAAATAAAATAAAATAAAAAAAACATATATTACGAGACAATTTGTAACTGGCGCCACCGTCACTACACAGGGCTCAATGTGAGTTTTGTAATGTAATCGATTTCAACAACGTTAACTTCAATTAGTTTGGGATTTACTCAACTACAAGTGTTTGTCGGTAGATGGCGCTATATCAATTTCATACAAAATAAAGTTAACTTGGTCGAAAACGAATACGTAAAAAATTCGCACTAAGCACTCTTGAGTGCTGAGTGCGAGTTTTTTATTCACGTTCGATCATATCAACGTAAACAAACCGACCAAATAGAGAAGTACTCTCATGTTGTGAATTTACCAGACGCGTGTTACAAATCCAATTTAGCCGGGTTGCTCACTTCGAAATGTGAGCGGGTAAGTTATATAATTTTGATATGTAACACGCGTCTTATAAATTCACAAAATATATCATAAGAGTTCTTCTCTATTTGGCCATGTAGATATATCACATTTTACTAAACGAATTTGGATTGATACTGTAATTTACTTGCGAAGTTGTCTATTTCTGAGGCGCTATTCCAAATAATTATATCGGCCACAAATAAATAAATAAATAAATATTTCTGGACTATTTACACAGCGCCATCTAGTCCCAAATTAAGCGCAAAGCTTGTATTATGGACAACTGATAAATGTACTTAAATACATTTTTTTTTTAAAACATACTTATAATACATAAAAAACGCCCAGACCAAGACAAACAGACATGTTCATGCACACAAATGTTTGTCTTGTGCGGGAATCGAACCCGCGACCTCGGAGTCAAAGTGGCCATTGCAAACCATTCGACCACCGAGCTCGTCAAAAAATTGATCTTACATGTAGTGACATGTGTTCTGTTGTTCAGTAGGTGAATGGGATGAAAACTGTCAATTTGTCTATGATTTTCTCTGTCAACGTTATTTATACTCAATTTTATTTCCCAGATTGAACGAGACATCGTTATTTGGAATAACAAAAGATTCGTCAGCGCTCCAACCTACGTAAAAACCGACAAGACTATTAGATCCTTCAGAAGTTGGTTCTCGCAATTCTACAGTGAAAAAAGTACCACCTTCCGAGACGCTATACAAAATCCTTTGGATTGGTGAACTTAAAATGTTATTAATTACAAGGATAGAATTTAAATTATGAATGCAGTGACAGCAAGATTACAAATGTCAAATCGCATATTTCTTGTTTTTTTTTATTTTTTATTCTAGTAGGCTTTGGTCAAATATATTCCATAGACTTAAAAAGAGAAACAGACAAATTTTATTTATGAGTTATGTTGTCTACTTCTCTTTAAATGTCTATGACCAAATTATGAATAGTCCAGTGAGGTTTAGTCAAAGTTGTACTTTTTTATCTATATCAGCGATTTTCAACACGTAGCGACATCTGTTGTTCAATAGATTAATAGAATGCATCTATTTGGGTGTAAAAAGAATATCGATGCCTCTTATAGTCTGTTTTTTTTTTAATCTATATTAATTGTTAATCCTTAAAGAAGGATTATATAGTTTGAAAAATAAATTAATTGCGCTTCACGTAACAAGCAGTCGATGTAAAAATATCCTCCATTTTAGATATTTAATTACGTTTTCAGTGTAAACCTATTTGTTTATGAAAATTATTAAAAATGATATGGAATTTCGATAATGATACCCAATGGTGACACCTTAGACAAATTAGTTATTATTAATCATCTGCCAAAACGACAATTTCTTATGAAAAATGTACTAAAATCCGTTTTATAAAGTCACAGTTTTGTCTCTTCTACTGAAATGTCTTTTTTTTTTAAGTTTATTAAATTAAAATTCGTAACAATAAAAAAAACATGAGCTATGTTTTCAGTTTACTATTTGGAAATTGCAAACCATACATTTTTTCCACACTATTCCCATGGTAAAATGAAAGAGTACAAATTAGAAACAGGACTATAATATGAAAAATGTAATAAAAACACTGATTAGTCACAATTGCTATAGTTCCTTTAAAAATATCATTATAGAAAATGTATAAATAGGACATTCCTACTTCTCACCATCATCGGCTGTGTATCTAATAGTGATAAATTAACTACCTAGGCCGTATTCTAGCCCACGGGGCCGAAATCGAGGATGAGTGGAGCGAGTAGATTCGCTGAGTGTATGTTTTCCATTGATTTCAATGAAAAATGTATTCAATGATCATTCCTCAAGTACAAGATCGATCTCAATTTTTTTTCGATACAATCCTCAAGCATGTTGAGGTCTTTAAATTGTGATAAGTTTCATCAAAATCGGTAAAGTGGTTTTGGAGCCTATTCATTTCCAAGAGTGATTTTGCGGCTTCACTCAAAAGTTTTATTTCATTCTGTACAATCCAATTTATCTCCGCTACCGGAGAGTAATGTCCTAATAAATGTAAGTATTGTGTATAAAATATATTTTAGTGTATTATGATAAAAAAAAAATCTAATTTGTCACCATTGGAGACACTGGAGACAGCTGGTGGTGACATCTGCATGCTTGGTGCGAGTTTTATACGTATTCGTTTGCGACAAGGTTAACTTTATTTTGTATAAAATTTACATAACGCCATCTACCGACAAACAATCGAAATAGAGTCAATCCCATACTAATTTATGTTAACGTCGTCGAAATCGATTACGTTAGAATGCTCGCACTAAAGCCCCCTGGAAACGACTACGTAATGATACGTATAGGAATGATGTATTCTTATGTAAATTAGTAATAGTGTGTGTGATACTTAGAGTTAAGTAGTGATAGAATTGGTGCTGTTATAATAAAAAATATAAGACAAGAGTAATAAAACACGTTGTCGGCAAAAGGAAGAACGAATTTTTTTTATTACCACAGATTACATCCACATGCCAAGTACAATTACCAAGTGTAACAATAGATGGCGTTAGAAAGTTATTTTTATAATTGATTTTATTGCATTTATTTTGATATTTAGTTTTAACAAAGAGTTTTATACTTTTTATACCTCAGTCATAGGACTTAAAATATACTACAGATATCGTGTTTGACGTGCTTTTGACCTTACCTTTAAGTATTGCCAAGACATGTAGGTATTATTGATACAAGCAGTGATATTGTACTTAATTTATAAATTTGTCTCGCAGTTTAAGTAGAAATTTTATTAATTACATTTCGCGTGCCGCGATCCCATGGTGGTACAGCCCCCTTACCACCATCTCTTATTGCGATTAAATAATATTTCTATATTCCATGTAATAGAGTCGCTTATTCATTGGAATGAATAAGCATTCTATTCAGTTATTGAATGGTTGGGGAGGCACCATAGTTATTGAATCGCAATAAGAGATGGTGATGGATGGTGCCTCCCCAACCCGTTTGGCTAGCGTGGGGAGTTTAGGCCAAATCCTCCTTCCGTCTAGGACGGACAAGAGGGTCGTGCTCCTGTAGTGGAGACTAAAATGGACATGATGATGAATAAGAGATGGCGGTAAGGGGGCAGCGCTGTTACAGTCGGTACAGCGCTTGGTACAGTATTGACAGGTCGTGGCACGCGAGGGCTTAAAAATGACAAATATATTTTTTATTTATTGCATATGTATCATGAAGTAATTTAGGGTAATACAATTTTTAATATTGTACAAGGACAAACTTATCTCTTTAAGAGATTTCTTCCCTTAATAGTAGTACAACGATTGTATTTGGCTGGTAGACAATTTAACTAAAGCGGTCAAAAGTAGTAGATAAATTCCTTGAAGTTTACTTTAAATTGTTTTGTTCAAAAGGCTTCATCATTTTGTGTTACTACTTCCATAAAAGCCTTCGTAGAACACGGCTTTCATTCAAGGGCGAATCCAGCTCTGGCTCCAGGAGGGGGTTGTCAAGTCACTTCGTTATTGTTTAAATTTGATAATAATATATACAGGTAAAACGTAGGTGTTTTATTAATATATGTAGGTACTGTGCTTAAAAATTCTTATAATTAAATAACAAAATCAATTAACAATTTCAATTAGTGGTGCATCTAGGTCCTAGACCCAGCCCAAGGGGGTGGGGGTGGGGGGCTTGCTTTCATTATGGTCTTAAGGCCAATATAAATACGTATAAATGACCATTGTGTGAGGGTACCATGGCCATAAGGACAGACATGTTCATAGAGCAACCGAAGCAATAAAACAAAATGATGCAGTCTTTTGAACAAAATTGGACACTGTTATGCAAGGGCGGATCCAGGGGGAGGGTCAAGGGGGTCAGGACCCCCCCCCCCCCCCCCCCGGCTGGGTCCACGACCTATATGGACCACTAATAAGAATTGTTAAACTTACTGTTTTTATATATTTTTTTGTCTCAATATAGATTAAGTACAGAACTTACATACAATAATAAAATATTTTTTACCTGTATCTCTTATTATTAAATTTTATCTTGAAGTGACTTGACCACAACTAAGTGGACCCCCCCCCCCCCCCCCCCCCGGCGCCGAAGCTGGATCCGCCCTTGTTGTTATGGAGAATAGATCCAACCAATCGAGTTTTATATATTCGCAACAGATTCAACAGTTTGATGGCATATGCTTCCCAAAACTTATGCGTAATATCGACGGCGAAGTGCCAATACCTCCTATCTAACATTTTTCGAGAAATAGACTTTCTTTATGCCATTCACTTTAAAATCAATTTCTATTTTATATTTCAAATATATTTATATTTCATTGAAACTTTAGCTTTCCATATTTGTATATTCACCATACAAATGAATTTATTATTTTAAAGTTTTCAGGAAAAACGTTTTTTTTTACTTTCTGTGAAATTTTGTCCGTGTTAGTTAGAAGATATTGATACTTCGCCGTCGATATTTTTATTCATATTAAACTTTAAATAGCTTTAACTTAAAAGTAACAAAATGTATCTATGTTGAATCTATTCTGCATAACAAAGTTTAATTATGCAAAATGTTTTGAACAAAATAATCTAAAGTAGGTACATTAAGGAATTTTCTCGTAAGTAATTTATAATGATAAGTAAATTACTTGTATTTAATCTATTCTTGTATTAATTATCTATTTTGTGTGATATGTAGAAAACCTGTTAGATTTGGTACTGTTTATGTCTTATTAAAAAGAAATAAAAGACAAAGAATATCATTTTTTTTTCCTTCACAATCTTCTATGACTAGAAATACACATATATACACACTAGAATACACATGCATATACCTCAGAGACTTTTAATTTATTTATTTCATTGTTAATGTAAAGTTGACAGTTCAAATAATTACACATATTTTTTCAAATTATCTTAGAATTTATAAAAGATACAAACGAGCAAGTGCCAGTTTTTTGTTCGCGTTCGACATAAACATAAATAAGGCCAAATAGAGAAGAACTCTCATGTTGTAAATTAATAATAAGACGCGTGTTACATATCAAAATTATGTGGCTCACATTTTCAGGGCCGTTGAAGTCTGGAGCGCTCTGTGTAGATTCTACACAGCGCTCCAGACTTCACCTCCAGACTTCAGAGAGAGGTTGTAAATGAACCGATCACAATGCGGAAAGCGGGGGATTGCATATCTAACCACTGATGGTATAGATTTGAGGAATGCTTTTATACCCATCAGTGGGTAGATACAGGCTAATAACACTTTACAGGACAGTACGGAGATACCAGTACTCAGACAAAACAGTAGTTTGACAGCATGGGCATCGCAGTAACTACAAAAAATTGTGTATAATGCACAACGGTGCTTACCGTGCTATGCTCATACTATCATTGTAAAGAACAATATTTACTGTCTACCTACAAGTTAATCAAGTCTTTGTACTGTCAAATCTAAGACCTAAAATATATACATTACTAATCTTTCGCACAGAAACAAAAAAATGAGTGATATAGTGACACTACGGCTTAATTAACACCCGACGCAAAAAGAGGGGTGTTATAAGTTTGACGTGTCTGTGTGTGTGTGTGTGTGGTTCTGTCTGTCCGTGAATCATAGCTCCGGAACGGATGAAGCGATTTCAATTTAGTTTTTTTTTTTTTGTATTAAAGGTGATTTATGTGCGAGTGTTCTCAGACATGTTTGATGAAAATCGGTTGAGCCGTTTAAAAGTTGTGGGGGGTAAAAGTGCGGAAGAATAACCGAATGTCTGCAAATATACGCGAGTGGCGTCTCAAATGAAAGCGCATCATGTGCATATTACAAAATAATAAGTTCAATGAAAATCGCTTGAGCTGTGAAAAAACTCTGGGGGTAAAACTGAAGAAAATATCCAATGTCTTCAAATATATGTGTGGGGGGCGGGGGAGAAAATAGGGATGAAAATCCGAATGTCAGCAAATATACCCAAGTAGGGTAGCAAATGAAATAGCATCACATGCACTTTATAATATTAATAATATATTAAATGAAAAATATTCAAAAAATCGGTTGAGCCGTTTTAAGCTAATCTACATTATAATAAGTATGTACCTATAAAAAGTATAAAATAAAATATTAAATTTAAAATTAAAAAAAACCCCCGACACAATAACCAAAGTTCTCTTTATAAAGTAAAAAATAATAAAAGAATCTTAAAGTACCTAAGTATGTATTATTAATTCTAAAAAAAATACGTCGCGTTGGGGGACCGCTCCAAACCTAACAATTTAATTACAAATTAGCAGCGGTTATAAAGGGAACTTTGGTTATTGTGTCGGGGATTTTTTTTATTTTTTAATTTAATATTTTTTTGCCTAGAGAATTTATAGAATCACCAAGTCAGTGTCGCGGCGACGGGAAAAGACCCTGACCATTCTGACTTTCTTGACGGCTTAACTTCGCTACTTATAATAACAGTGCCGTACAACGGTAATGCCCGTGGTTCCTGACGTAGTTTTTTTTTTATACTACGTCGGGTGGTAGACAAGCACACGGCCCGCCTGATGTGAAGCGGTTACCGTAGCCATATTAACGCTCGCAACATAAAATATTGCTCGCGCGCCGCCACCCCCGCTACCAACGCAGCATCTCCTTCCTTCCTTTCTGGTGACCTCACTCACTCGCAGGAACACAACAACACTCAAGGAAATTGTTATTTGGCTGCGGTATTCTGTGAGGTGGAGGTACATTCCCGAGTCGGGTAGCTTACAATTACGCTCCCTACCTCTCTTTTCGCCAGAGCTTCGTTTGTCAGTCAGCAGGCTGCACCGCGTGCAGGTGAAGTTGGCTTTGGTTCAAAAATGTTGATGAACCACTTACACCTTAAAAAGTTAATAAATAAAAAAGTTTGGTATGATACTATTTGTTCTGATAAGTACGGCTATAGATGTAGTTGGTTTTTGACGTGACAACGTCTTATAATTCAATGGAGCCGGCTGCACGCACGAAAAAACATGACGTATGCGGCGTTACCTCGCTCTGAGGCGTTCCATTAATTTTTGTTTTTTGAAAAATGCAAACATTGCATCCGTATTTTCTTATGACGTTGTCCCGTTCAACTATCGTCAGTAAACCCACTTTACAGCGACTCTATTCTATTTGAAATAGAGTCGCTTATTCATTAGTATGAATAAGCATTCTATTCAGTTATTGAATCGCAATAAGAGATGGTGGTAAGGGGGCTGTCCCGTAAAGTGATAAGGATTATCTATTTGGACAAAAAAGCCAAAATTGCATAACAATTTTATAAAATTGTAAAGTCCGAGGTGCTCTGTAATGGAAACCAAGAATCACATCTTACGTAGCGTACTTGAACTCCAAATAGTCAATGAAGCCATCCTTGTTCAGATCCGCCTGCTTCAGTGCTCCCTCGACTATCTCCTCCAAATCCTTATCCTCATACAATATGGTTGTTTTTCGTTGACCATCGTGTTCTGAATAAAAATAAAAATTTGTTATGTAATGTCGTTCGTTAAATCAAATCAAATCAAATCAAAATATCTTTATTCCTTTGACTTTATAAAGCACTTAGAAACGTCATACAAATTAAATATAAGAACATGTATCTAAACCATTACTACTCTAAATCCGTAGAGCTTAGTATCACTTTAGTGTGATGACACTATCTTGAATGTGAAAGTGAATTTAAGTGCCAGTTGCGGCGACGGGGCTTCTTGAGAAGAACTGGCAAGAAACTCAAAGCCGACTCTTTTACATCATGATAGACAATTTCATAGTTAGTTCAGCATGTTCCGCCGTTATTACAAAAGGCATGCAAAAGCCTAATTCTTATTAGACAATAGGCCCTCTGCTAATAAGTGAATTTCAAAAGGTTGTAGTCCAGTCAAGCGCGGATCCAGCCCTCAATAGTTGCGGTCACACCCACCAGAAAACCCGAAATTGTTTTTATTTTATTTTTTATACCACTAAGGTGGCAAACAAGCATACGGTAACTGCATGCCTGATGAAAAGCAGTTACCGCAGCCTATGGACGCCTGTAACACCAGAGGCATCACATGCGCGTTGCCGACCCTGTAAAAACCTCTTAACGCCCTTTTTGAAGAACCCCATGCTGTAGTCTCCTGGGAAAACCTCAACAGGCAGTTCATTCCACAGCTTGATAGCACGTGGAAGAAAACTTCTCTGGAACCGCACAGTACGTGACCACTTCGGTTCTAAAGTGTGAGGATGAATACCTCCACCTCACAGAACACCGGAGCCACATAACAATTCCCTTGAGGGTTGTTGTGTTCCTGCGAGTGAGTGAAGTCACTAGAAAAGAAGGAGACGCTGCGTTGGCAGCGGGGGTGGCGGCGCGCAATCGATATATTATGTTGCGAGCGTTAATACGGTTAAAATTTACTATTATTTATAAATAAGGTTATTATTCATACTTTTCTCATTCTCCATATCAACTTCATTCAAATCATTTCAACAGGCTATTAAAACATATAAGTAGTGAAGAGTCATATTTTTCAAACATCAAACAGCGCGTCACTTGGACCACCGCCTAAAGGTGCGTCCACACTTGTGACATTTTACCGAACATTATCCCGTGACCGTACTTATTTCTTGAAATCTTAAATCCCTTAACAACTCGTTTCCACCATATGTATTTCTGTTTCTGAAAAACTCAATCTGCCACCATCGCGTGCATCTTTTTTCTTTCTTCTTTATAGCACAAAGTAATATAAAGGCTGCACTAGCACAAGCCTGGTGTAAATTTACTTCCGCTATTTCTTCTGCAGACGACATAATTGTCTGACGGTCGGAGCTTAAATGACACCACCGACCGACTCCTGTAGCGATGCCATGCCCCGCAGTCTAGTTCGACACAATAAATAATAATAATAAATAATAATAATCCGTCCCTCTTCTGTAATAGCCCGGTATTAAGTTCACCCAGATCTCATCTCCATAGCCCATTTATTTTCCATCACACTTCGCAATAGTCTCAACGCCTGCCGAGACCTGCTCATGGGTTATGTCGTTCCATTGACATATCCTGGAGCGGGTCACGGCGGGCGTACAACATTACATAAAACTTCTCAAAGGGGCCTCTACGCGTTGGATCCATATCCCCGCGCACGCCTATCAAATGACCGAGCTTGACTCGTGATTAAAAAGAGATACATAATAATAAATAACTTGATTGATAATAATAATTGATAATAATAATAATAAATGGCTTGACCCGTGATTAAAAACAGATACATAATAATAATAATAAATAAATATTTCTGGACAATTTACACAGCGCAATCTAGTCCCAAATTAAGCTCTAAGCTTGTACTATGGGTACTAGATAACTGATATTATACTTAAATACATTTTTTTTGTAAATACATACATATAATACATAGAAAATACCCAGACCAAGACAAACAGACATGTTCATGCACACAAATATTTGTCTTGTGCGGGAATCGAACCCGCGATCTCGGAGTCAAACTGGCCATTGCTAACCATTCGACCACCGAGCTCGTCAAATCAATGCGTCTACACTTGTAACATTTCATCGTACATGGTTTGTAACCGTGTCAGCACAACCTAGACCGTCCACATTTAGCGTAGCATGTCCTGACGATGCCACGTAGTCCGGTCCGTCGTCATATCACAAGTGTGGACCCAGCTTTACTAAAACGGTCGATCGAGCTCGCTTCTTACGAGTAGTTAGTGCAACTTATCCTGTCGTGCGTTGATCTATTAGTTATTTCTAAATTCTACCTACATTTTGTGTAACATTTAACAATGACAGAAAATGATATCGGACATTAAGTTTAGTTTTAAATTTAATTATATGTAGTTTTTCATGTAAGCGATGTGCAAACGTCTTATTGAAAATAAAGATATATTAAACCGAAGTGTCAATTTTGTAGTTTCTCGACAAGGCCGTAGCACAGCCGTAGCTACCGCCGTATCAGCCATATCAATGACACGGGGCCCGCGGGGCTACAAGCGCCCCCAGCATGTTCGTTCGAGTAGATAGAAGAGCCCCCTCAGTCCTGCCCCCATACCACCATGTCTTATTGCGATTCAATAACTGAATAGAATGCTTATTCATACCAATGAATAAACGACTCTATTCCATTTAAAATAGAGTCGCTTATTCATTGGTATGAATAAGCATTCTATTCAGTTATTGAATCGCAAAAAGAGATGGTGGTAAGGGGGCTGAAGTGTTTGGGTAGAAAGGCCCACCACCAAATTTTGATACAGTGTCCGTCTAGCGTAATCTGCGCCACTGTCTCGACTACCTTTAACACTTTTAGGGTCGGGGATTTAAAAAATAACACAATTTTTTTTATTTATTTTTATAATCGAAACAGAAATTGTGTATAAAATAACATAAATAAACAAAATATGCATGAAATACTAAAACCATAATTAAATTAATGCTAAAATACTTAAGTATCTCGCTAAACGTAATTAAATGAATATCTATTATCTAAATATTAAAAATCTATATAGGTATAAAAAACTAAAATAATTTTAAATTGTCCCTGAAATTTTCGGAGATTGTGATGATAATAATTCTCAATTTAATCTGCGTAAAAATATTATTTTATTGCACATCATTGAACGTGGCAGAATAAGAACTAAGTTAATACTTTTTATATTGACATCTTGTAATCTAATCTAGTGCTTAGTGCGAATATTTTGTTTGTGTAATTAGCCGGGTTGCTTACTTCAAAATGTGAGCAAGTAAGTCACAATTTTAATATGTAACACGCGTCTTATAAATTCTGGCCGTGTGGCTTCCGGCAGACTAGAATAGAATCACTCCGTTTCTTCCCGTGAATATCGTACATGGCGAAAAAGGCAAATACTCGTACATGATCAAATAGCGATCAGGCCTCCCCAACCCGTTTGGCCAGCGTGGGGAGTATAGGCCGAGAGAGGGTCGTGCTTCTGTAGTGGAGACTAAAATGGACCTGATGATGATGATGAAGCACCCTGAACCATACGATTCTGCCAAATTTTTGCTCAATCGGACACTAGTTTCAACTAAATAAAAGCCTTGATATAATCAATAAGAAGCCAAAAGACTAGCCGGATGTTAAAAGCTTTTTTTTCTTTTTTCTGCAATATTTACCTAAGTATGACTAGAAATATAATTTTGAAGTAGTGCCTTTGAAATCTCATAATATAAATTCACTGTCATGTTTTTGCCTTACTCCAAATTGTAAGTTTAGCTTAATATATTAATATGTACTTCGTATGTTAATCTTAAGGTATTTATATACGAACTTATGTTTCTAACACTTTGTAAACATGTTGTTCTCAAATAGTACAAGATTTGCTCAGTTTGGGACTAGGTGGCGCTGTGGTATTTGTCGAGGAATAAGTATTCATAGACCGTATATTCATAGGCCGTGTGGTTTCCGGCAGACTAGAATAGAATCATTCCGTCTCTTCCCGAAACATCGATCAGGCCTCCCCAACCCGTCTGACCAGCTTGGGGAGTGTAGGCCAAATCCTCCTTCCGTCTAGGACGGACGAGAGAGGGTCGTGCTCCTGCAGTGGAGACTAAAATGACCTGATGATGATGAAGTATTCATATATACAATTAAATATTTCTGAATAATTTACACTGCGCCATCTAGTCCCAAATTAAGCGAAGTCTTGTACGGCTTGTACTTCAATACATATTTTTTTGAAAATACTAGTACATATATAAAACACCCAGAGCAAAACAAACAGACACGTTCATGCACGCAAATCTTTATCATGTGGGGGGGTTCGAACCCGCGACCTCGGAAACAAAGTAGCCATTACTATTCGACTACCGAGCTCAACAAAAGTTATATATACTTTGAGACTTATCCAATTACGCACTATTTAGTAAGAAGATGAGAGACATCTATGATTTTATAATATTTTTAACAGACTCCAAAAAAGGAGGTGGTTCTCAATTCGGTTGTATTTTTTTTTTTTTTTTTTGTAATGTTTGTTACTTAATTACTCCGTGATTTATGAACCGATTTGAAATAAACTTTTTTTATTTGAAAGAGTATACTTCCAGATTGGTCCCATATTTTTTTCATCATCATCATCATCAGCCTGTATCTATACATAAATGTAGAGTAATATTTGGAGTTGTTTTTTTTTTTTTGTTTTAATTATTATAGAAATTATTGTTATGTAGCCGTGGTAACACTTTTGAACTCCCAATAGTCGATGAAGCCATCTTTATTGAGATCCGTCTGTTTCAGCGCTCCCTCAACAAACTGTTCCAGATCTTCGTCCTTGTACATAACACTGAAGTGTACTTTGGATTCGTCATCTGAAAAATATATACAATACTCTAACTTTATTACACTAAATCAGGACTAAATAAAATACTGTAATATCAAATAATATAATTAAAATTATTCTAAAAAAGTATAAAAGGCTGTGTTATTGGTAAACGGTATTTTCCGTATAACTTTAAAGTAGAAATATGGTCACCACCTTTTCACCACTAGGGGCCGCCACCAAAACTACTGACTCGGGTGTAAATAATACAACAAGTACAGTACTATATCGCTGGGTTTATTGCTCGCTTGGTTGCTTGCTAAAAATGATCCTTACAAAATAGGCTATATGCAAAATAGGCTATATGCATTCGTTTATATTTTTTAGGATACTTTACTATACAGATTAAACAAAATGAGATTAATAACAGCATGCTCAGTGCGAATTTTTAACGTAATCGTCCAAGTTTCGACCAAGTTAACTTTATTTTGTATGATATTGACATAGCGCCATCTACCGACAAACAGTCGAAGTAGAGCCAATCCCATTTACAACGCACCGATTGCCGCCATATTCGTGACATCTGAAGGTTACATGGTGAGTAGCGCCATCTAGCATAGAGTAGCATATATTAAAAGAAAATTTAACACATGTAGTAACTAGCGCCACCGCCACTACAGCATACTCAGTGCGAGCTTTTATCGACAAAGTTAACTTCATTTTGTATGATATTGACATAGCGCCATCTACCGACAAACAGTCGAAATAGAGCCAATCCCACATTACAAGTTACTACTACAAGTCAACGTTGTCGAAATGAATTATGTTAGAAAACTTGGAAGGGTCCTCAGGGACAGCCGTCGGCGGGGTCGCGGAGGTTATGCTATCGCAGTTCCCGTGGCCTCGCCAAAGGGCGGAGAGAAGGAGATCGTGGGGTTTTAGTCGGTATGGCTGCCACTGGTCATGGCAGTAAAGTCCAAGAACATAACTACACTTGGCCAGCTTGGTATCCCTAACGGATTTCCCCACGTAAAAAAAAATGCCACTGTTTGTTGACAGATCAGCATCCTGAGTGCGAGGATTTTACGCATTCGTTATCGACAAAATTAACTTGATTTTGTATGAATTCGAAATTGCCGAATTCATCTACCAACATACAGAAGTCAATCCCTTAATAAATCAAGTTAACGTTGTCGAAATTGACTATATTAGAAAACTCGCACTTGTTTGTCACTATATTAGAAAACTTGCACTCTCTGTCAGTAACGGTTGCCTTTTATAAATACAAAGAAGATACATAATAAATAACGAAAAACAAGATATTATAAATTCAACAAAAACCAGACGCCTTAGCTAAAGCAAGACAAGTAAAGGTGCATACGAATTAACCTGTACATATCATTGCCTAGTAACTTTGGTGGTTATCAAATATTTACCTTAATAAGGATCAACCTAACCTAAATAGTGGGTGGAAAACTACATTATTTTATTTATTTATTTATTTATCTTTACTTACAACTATCATTACAGGTTAGACCTAATGCGATAGTGCAGCACAATTTCCATTACGAAATGACAATAAAGTTATACCCTATATGAGATCACACTTGTTGCTACCTTTGTAAATTATATTATTATAATCTGCCGTTCTGTTTTTATGGTTTACGAAAACGCTTTCGGCTCCATTGAAATTTGATCTGTTATGGAATCCTTGCAACAATGTCAAGTATTCTCAACTTAATATGCGTAAAAATGTTTTTTTTTTTTATGTTTGCACGTCACTTATTACACGGACCGTGCAAATATCCCTCGTTCTTATTTGTTCTTAGTTGGTGGAGGAGAGCCGCGAACAAGTTGTGTCTGAAATCGGGACCTCGCTACGTAGAGTGTCAGACTAGGGCCGACAGAACTTGTCCGATTTGACCCCTCTAAAGCCGGGTTCGCTGCGCCATGTTATCGTGTTTGCAAACACGATAACAATAACATTGTTAGCTAACCGAATAGGGGCGTGGCCTAACAGTTTTGTTAGCAAAAACACAATAATAAATATGTTTGCCGAGACGAATGGATCGCGGTCGTGGAGGGGAAGTGGGAAGTTACGCATTTTTTTTCGCACTAGAGGAATACGAGTACGTCATTATCGTTTTAAAAAAATTTGAAATAAAAACAATAAACAATAGGAGCAGCGGAGGGGCGGTTTTGCTGACTTGTTTTGATAACATGTTTTGTTAGAAAATTGGCGCAGCGGACCCGCCATAAGACACTAGTCTGCGCGTTCACCGCGAAGAAAACCCCATTTGCTGTGGGCCACACTTCCAGAACACACCCCTCAACATGGCTAAAAGTATTGGGATTATAGGAGTCGAAATGAAGATTCGTTGTCATCTAGAGTGGAAGGTCACGCTGGCGTCGAAGAAACTAGGTGTGCTCAACAGGTCGAAAGAGTACAATACCAGCTCGCACCCTTGTGACTCGATTCAGAAGCGCGCTGTGAGGATTGTTAACAAATCCAAACTGGCAGACAGTTTAGAACCTTCGTATCTGAGAAGAGATTTTGCGTCCCTTTGTGTGTTCTACCGATTGTATAATAGGGTGTGTTCAGAGGAGTTATGTGACATGATACCCACGGCCTTCCTATACTGTCGCACCGCTCGCCATCGACAGGGAATTCATCCTCACACATTAGAACCGAAGTGGTCACGTACTGTGCGGTTCCAGAGAACTTTTCTTCCGCGTACTATCAACCTGTGGAATGAACTCTCAATTGAGGTTTTCCCAGGAGCCTACAGCATGGGGTACTTCAAAATGGCGTTCTAAAGAGGATTTTACTGGGTGGGCAACAATGTGATGCCTCTGGTGTTACAGGCGTCCGTAGGCTACGGGGATTGTTGCCATCAGGCGGGCTGCAGCTTGTTTGCCGCTTTAGCGGTATAAAAAACAAAATTAAAAATTTTGAATAAACCCACGACGGTTAAAACGTAGTTGAAAAAGGATAAAATAATTTTGAAAAAAATTTGAAATAAAGACAAAATTAAAAATTTTGTAAAAACCCACGGCGATTAAAACGTAGTTGAAAAAGGATAAAATAATTTTTAAAACCCCGACTTAAAAAAATTATGCTATGAACTTAATAAAAAATCCGAAGAAAATCCGTTGGGGCTGCCATTAAATGAACTAGTATGGCAGTTTTATAGTAACTATAAATTTATGTTGAAATTTAAAATAGAGATAGCAGCCCCCGACGGATTTTCTTGGGTTTTTTTATTAAGTTCATAGCATAATTTTTTTAAGTCGGGGTTTTAAAAATTATTTTATCCTTTTTCAACTACGTTTTAATCGCCGTGGGTTTTTACAAAATTTTTAATTTTGTCTTTATTTCAAACTTTTGAGAGAGAGTATAGGTATTACGAATGAAAACCGCATCAGAATCAGACTAGTAGTTTTGATTTTGTACAAACAAATATTTACTGCAGCGCCCTCTGGTGGGTTGTCACTGTAACACCTATCTAAGAACATGCTCCAATCAAACCCGAATCCATCACTAAAATCCGCATCAAAATCGGACTAGTAGTTTTGGAAATAAATGGCAACATTGGTTGCATAAATAAATGTTTACTACAGCGCCCCCTGGTAAGTTGTCACCGTAACATTTATCTAAGAACATGCACCAATCAAATCCGAACCCATCACTGAAAACCGCATCAAAATCGGACTCGTACTTTTGGAGATAAATGGCAACATTGGTTGCGCAAACAAATGTTTACTGCAGCGCTCCCTGATGAGTTGTCACCGTAACACTTATCTAAGAGAACATGCACCAATTAAATCCGAACCCATCACTGAAAACCGCATCAAAATCGGACTCGTACTTTTGGAGATAAATGGCAACATTGATTTGCACAAACATCCTAACACTCCAAACGCACTATACCGTCTCCGTTCCGTCGCTGGTAAAAAAAAATCAATGTAGCAGAATAAAATAGAACGTTGACTTAATGTAATCTAAATCTGTACTTTATTACTGGATTTTTTTATGATTGATCCCCTAATGCGTGACACTGCTTTTATGGTCTCACAGAACACCAGCGCCAGGCTTAATCACCACGGCTAATGCTGAGTGAGTTCCTTTTATATTGTGAACTGCGACACGGTTGACATTGATGGCTATTGTTATTATTCCATAATATGGTAATAGGTATGTCTGCTGTATGTTCTCATACGTTATTATAATTTTTGTGACCAAAACCCCGAAGTCGGAATTGGCAACTTGTAATTTGGTGACGGAGTACTTAGTTTAAAAAGATATTAAATGTTTACATACCCATAATTATCGTGTTACTTTGAATGTAATTCATTTATAATTTATCTGTATATCAAATATTATATACTTAATTTTTAATAAATATATTCTTTAATAATATATAATATTTATTGCATAATTACCTACATTAGATCAATTAGATTTCAGAAGATCATAATTTTATTATAGTAGTCACCATCATTTTAATGACCATTATTTATTGCGTTTAAAACTTCCAGAATCTTTTAGAATCTTTTAGATTCCCCCAGGCAGGTTAGTGTTCAGCAAATTTTGTTGTTGAAGAAGATGAAAAAAAAAATACATACAAAATGTACGAATTCAACTTTATTGCTATTAAAAAAAACAATGAAAGCATGTTTATTTAGTACTGCTAATGAATTACAGATGGCGCTGAATGCTAAATTATTTGTAATACCTATTTTGGAATTGATTTGCTTGTTATTTATTAATAATTATACTCGCTGTAACGAAATAGCTGAAATAATAATAAAAATTACATTTTTAATAATAAAATTAAAAGAAATCGTAAAAACATTTTACAAACTGTATTATTAGTAATGCTACTAGACAAAAGATGGCGCTGTTTTAAAATATTTTTCAATAATTTTATACTGTAATTTTAGTACTGTATAATAATAGATAATATAAAACTCTTCTACTTTGTGACAATTTGAGCGTTATCTTTTTCTTTTTTAGCTTTTGCAGCTTTAAAATTGCTGATTTTGTACTCCAAATAGTCAACATAACCGTCGTTGTTAAGATCCGTATGATTGAAGGCTTGTTCCATCAGTTCTTCCAATTCATTGTCTTTGTACGCTTTGTGATTTTTGTCCACTTTGCCTGAAATTTATAAAAAAAAATCGTCTGCAATATGATTACCGTTTTTTCTACAACGAATATACATTTACTAGGTGTCTCTGACTTTCTCCGAAAAATAAATAATTTAAAAAAATACAAAATAATCGAGGCAGAAAACTACTTATATGTTTGTGTCAATAACTCGAAAAGTTCTCTAATTTTGAAAAAAAATCTGGTGGGTAGGAAATGTAGGAAACATAAACACAATTTTTTAAGGTGATATCGGTGAAATTGTTTAAAATCCATACTAATAATGAAAATGTGAAAGATAAAGTGTTACTTTTCACGACTAAACGGCTGAATCGATTCGAATGAAATTTGGCATAGACATTAGAAGGGCATAGGCCCTTTTGGCGCGACAACTAACGTTCATGCAGGCGAAACCATGAACGGAAGATAGTAATCTATATAAGTTTACTACAACATAGCTAAAAAAATCAAGAACAAGTTTTCTAACTTAAACAATCTCGATATTTATTATGTATGGGATTTGCTCTATTTCGGCTATTCGTCGGTAGATGGCGCTATGTCATTTTATTGTCAAATTGATTTAACATTGTCGAAACCGAATACTTAAAAATACTCTCTCTAAGCATGCTGAGAATTCTTGTACACCAATATGCAATACAATAAATAAAGTACAAAACATCACTTACCCCAGTTATAAAGTAGGGCATTATATCAGCATTTTAACACTTATTGCGGGCGTAGTCAATTTGTCCGTTGGCATGCAATAACATACTTAAAAATAATATTTAGTACCTACACTAATGATTCGATGAAATTCGATGGGGAATAAAAGTTGACGACGTAGCTCTTAGAGTTAGAGAGTTTATTCATTTGTCCACTTTGTTGCACAATAGACTTCTTGTGACGGGGGCCCCTACCGCTGAAGTTGAGTGCTTAGCGCAAGTTTTATGGTCACATTTTAACGTGGTAACGTTTACGTTTGTAAACTTTATCATGATAAAATTGAGAAACAGTTTCATATTGTGAATTTACCAGACATGTGGGCAAATTAGTAAATTATTAATTCAAAATGGGGGCAAGTAAGTAAGCCACATAATTTTGATATGTCTCACGAGTCTTATAAATTCTCAAAATGAGAGTTCTTCTTTATTTGATCCCTATTTTTTACGTTGACATGATCGAACGCGAACAAAAAACTCGCACTCAGAGTGCTTAGTGCAAGTTTTTAGGTCACATTCCAACGTGTTAACATTTACAAGCCGACCAAATTGAGAAAAAGTTTCATATTGTGAATTTACCAGACGCGTGTTACATATCCAAATTAGCCGGGTTGCTCACTTCAATATGTGAGCAAGTAAGCCACATAATTTTGATATGTAACACGCGTCTTATAAATTCACAACATGAGAGTTCTTCTCTATTTGGTCGGTTTGTTTACGTTGACATGATCGAACACGAACAAAAAACTCGCACTAAGCTCTGTATAGAGCGTGAATGAGCGTGTGTGCGTGCGGCGCCATACAAACTGTTCCAGATTCGTCTCAGAGGGGAGGTGAGGTCGATACGGGAGAGCGGCAGGGGGTGGACATACTCTACATCGATACCTCCAAGGAACACTACGCCAACTAAAATTTCGATAGTTTTATTTTTTTATCTAAATCGATTCATTACTTCAGTAACATTATAACAATAAAACCATAACAGAGTGCTGCGTGCCTAGTGCGAGTTTTTTGTACGCATTCGATAATGTGAACGTAAACAAACCGACCAAATAGATAAGTACTCTCATGTTGTGAATTTACATGACGCGTGTTACATATCAAAATTATATAGCTTACCCGCTCACATTTCGAAGTGAGCAACCCGGCTAAATTGGATTTGTAACACGCGTCTGGTAAATTCACAACATGAGAGTACATCTCTATTTGGTCGGTTTGTTTACGTTGACATTATCGAACGTGAATTAAAATCTCGCACTCAGCACTCAGTAACCATAACAGTAAACCAACCGAGCACGCAAGCGGAACAATAGTAAGACGGACGTACAGCGGAGCCTTAGTAATAGGGTTCCTTTTTACCCGGAACCCTAAAAATGGACATAGGGTATTCTAGCACTCGAGCATCTAATAGGCTTGTATCCCATTTTTTTTTTTCGATTTGTTATTTGAAGACGTCACGATAATATAAATATAGGTGAAATAATTACTTCGATTGCATAAAAATTTTTCAAGATATGATAACTTGAAGATCACAATTTTGGACTATCCCAAAAACGCTCCATACAAAAGGCCACCACGTTATGACGTCACGCCGTGCTATTTTATATGCTTTAAATCAGAAATTTGTACGACAGCTATGTTAGATATTGCGTTTATGTAGCCAGTGCCGTAACAAAAGTTATAGTATTTTTTATTGTTTCTAGCATGGTAATATTTATTTTTTATAATTTCATACCTTTAAAATGGATTTTCCCACCAAACTTTGACCGAACATAAAACACGTCGGACATAAGTTATTAAAATGTTAAGATCGCAGATCGTTCTAGTTTTATGTATTTTACGTTACTGATAGAGAGTTTTTATAATTTTGTAACATGGGCAACAAGCCTATTGAGCCAATTTTCTCACATAAAGAACACAAAACCCACATATAAAAATATAAAAAAACACACCCTATCCAGAGTGCTTAGTGCGTGTTTTTTGCTCACATTCCATCGTGTTAACGTTTACAATCCGACCAAATTGAGCAAAAGTTTCACATTGTGAATTTACCAGACGCGTGTTACATATCCAAGTTAGCCGGGTTGCTCACTTCAAAATGTGAGGAATAAAGCCACATAATTGTGATATGTAACACGCGTCTTATAAATTCACAACATGAGAGTTCTTCTCTATTTAGTCAGTTTGTTTACGTTGATATGATCGAACGGGAACAAAAAGCTTGCACTAAGCACATTGTTATGAAATTAGTAAATTTGACTTCAGAAAAATAACACCTAAACCATAATTGATTGAGGTGTTATTTAGCTACTTTTTACTATAATAAAACATTGATTTTGTATACAAAATTTATTAATATCAAACCTGGAATAGTAACTTCATTATAACAAATAAATTTACATCTTACACAACCATATTACAGGTATACGAATGACAACCAAACCCTTTTGTATTACCATGTCGAAGCTAACAAATCGGCCGTTTTGACTATGTCCGTTTCAGACTGGAATTACTATTACAATAATTGGTTTGAACGGATGCAAAGATGCATCGATTGTCACGGAGAATACTTCGAAAAGCAATGAAAATAAATGTTATTGTATTAATATTGTAGTTTTTTCAATTCCCG
Organism: Hypsopygia costalis; assembly: GCA_937001555.2. Taxonomy (NCBI): domain Eukaryota; kingdom Metazoa; phylum Arthropoda; class Insecta; order Lepidoptera; family Pyralidae; genus Hypsopygia; species Hypsopygia costalis. The sequence continues at coordinate 9,042,523 of OW443355.2, forward strand.
ATCATTTCGGTTTGGCCCTCGAATACATAGAAAACACCCAAACCATGACAGACAGACAGATGTTCATGGACAAAAAAGTTTGTCTTGTGCGGGGATCGAACCCAACCACTGAATTCATCCAAAAACTTTATTAATTGACTTTACAGACTTTAAGGATCTCTTGATTGACGTAAGGACTTAGTATTTTAACGGAAAGGGACGGAGATATGTATCCGTACATTTGAACTTTGAAGCACATAAACCCTACTAAATGTGAATGTGAGTTTGTTTGTTACGCTATCACGCCGAAACTACTCAAACGATCATAATGAAACTTTGTACACATACTCTCAAAGGTATTAAAAAGGAGATAGGATATTTTTTATTTAAAAAAAAAAGTACACGCAGGCGAATCCGCGAGTGGAAACTAGTATATAATCATTGATGTAAGCAAGTAGAATGGAGCAAGGGTCGTCGTCAACCCCTATTCATCCCACTGCTGGGATGTCCCTCTCAATCGAAGGGGTTTAGAGCATATTCCACCACGTGGCTCAACTGCGTGTTGGCGGAGGCCAGTGTTTACAAAACCGCCCAAAGCCGACTGACTTAGCTTAATAACTGTCTAATGAGCAAGGGTGAAATGTATAAAAACACTGCTCCTCTCCGTTTCTATAAAGTATCAATGTTACGCATGATGTCGCATAGCTATTCTGATCTTATGCACGATGTCGCATAACTGTTACAATTTTACACATGATGTCGCATAACTGTTACAATCTTATGCACGATGTCGCATAACTGCTATAATCTTACGCACGATGTCGCATAACTGTTACAACTTAATCTAAAAGGAAAAAAACTTATTTAAATTCGAAATTTCATAACATAAACACAAATAAATACATTATTTATTTCAAATAAAAAGAAATAATAGGAAACTTAATGAATTCTAACAAATTACTCTCTAAATTTTATTTACTTTGAAAGAATGTTTATTTCATTATTATTATTTTAGCATCAGGGAATACTACCCATATTCTCAATAAATATTAGTTCCTATCTTAAGTTGCAAAAATAATTTCATTTAAAGTAAAGTTATGTACAATTGTAACATAATTTCGTTCTAGTTTTCTATTATTATACAATAAAGAAATAAATTATAAAAATAATAATAAATATCTCTTTATTTGAAATAAAGTAACAATATATATATTACATTGCAATTTAATTGTTTTTTTGTTTTTACATATACTGCCTAAAATTTCAAAATATACAAATTATATTCACAATTCGAAAACAAAATTTTGTGACCAAGATTACAATTAATTTCAAAAATGCTTAAAATAAAGAAAAAATGAGTAAGTAGAAGTGGAGTAGGAAATAGTATTACAAATTAATGTTTCTAGTAAGGACTTGAAAAAAATATGAACACGTGTTACATTTAACTTTAAACTTTATGCTGTAACTCTGAACTATGCGTTATTAATATTACGATAAGTTTTTTTTAAATATTAATTCAAAAGTTATCATTTCGTCGTTCATATCGTCGCTGATCTTCCTAACAGGGCTGTTATCCAACATTTTTGGCGATATTGACATTTTAATTGTGTGTAATCTACTTTTGAAGACGAATTGATCGGTCGTATTTGTATACTCTTTTATCTTTTATATTCTTTCTATAATCTTTTACCGTTAGAACGATGTCGCATTTGGCAATTAGACGTTACAAGGCAACAAACAGAGCGCTCAACCGAAGTAAGCTTGTCCTGTAAAATCATGCCACTACTACTTTAGGGCAGTTAGAAAGATCAGCGACGATATTACGTCAAATGCATGTTACTCTAACTGAGTTACCAATCAGCTGCCATTGATATTGAGACGAGTAATATACACACAAAAAAAATATAAAAAATATGGTGCAGTTTTAATTGGCAATGGCGCGTCCATATTTTTATAAGTCCATCTAACTAAGTAAGAATAAAACTAACGATGGCTAAAGAAAAATATATTTAATATTACTATTACTACATTTAGGAGTACGTCAAGATTGACATCTAGACCTCTGAGTGCTTAGTGTGAGTTATATGGTCACATTCGAAAGTGTTAACATCTACACGCCGACCAAATTGAGAAAAAGTTTCATATTGTGAATTTACCAGACGCTACATATTCAAATTAGCCGGGTTGCTCAATTCAAAATGTGAGCAAGTAAACCACATAATTTTGATATGTAACACGCGTCTAATAAATTGACAACATGAGAGTTCTTCTCTATTTCGTCTATTTATTTACGTTGACATGATTGAACGCGAACAAAAAACTCGCAATAAGCACTCTAAATTCTTAATAAATAACTAGCAGAAAGAGTCACAATGTAAATGCTCAAGTCAGGAAAAACCAAATATCTTTGTTAGAAACGTATGAATTTTATTTTGCACTTTGGAAAAATACATAATTTTACTATGTAATGTAGCAACAGCAACAATTCGCTTTTGTCTGAGTGAAAAAAAAATATCCTCAAGAAAAAATAAATTATTAATAAATAGCATAAGTATAGTACTTATTTTTTGACACAGATGGCACTGTAACACAAAAAAGGCAAAAGAAAATTCACTTCATAAAAAATAACTATAAATAGTGAATATGAACTAAGTTCAATAGATAATAATATAAAAATAGACATATTTGAGATTAAATTAAACGTTATTATTAGTGGAAGCACTTTTAGCATGAAAAAATAAGTTAATATAACTATAACATATTCACGTACGAGACACTTTTTGAGAAGCAGATTTGAGGTATGATACCTCAGTTTATGTGATCCAAGTCAAACGTGATTTAGCACTGGAACCGGTATAGAAAGAACCGGGATGTCATGGAGTTTTTTTAGGAAAAGACGATTTTTCCATTGAGGTTGACCTACCTAGGTCTTCTAGGTCATAAATAAAATATATCCCCAAGATCATTGGCTTTCGGCAGTGTCAGAAGACTGCCCCCTTACCACCATCACTTAATGCGATTCAATAATTGAGTAGATTGCTTATTCATACCAATGAATAAGCGACTCTATTACATTTGAAATAGAGTCGCTTATTCAATGGTATGAATAAGCAATCTATTCAGTTATTGAATCGCATTGAGAGATGGTGGTAAAGGGGCTGGTAGCGTAGTATTACCTCGCTGGATACTAATTCTCTGAGCTAGGTAATAACCAGCCTTATATATATACATTATGTACATGATAATAGCTCTTTTAACAGTATAGGATAAAATGAAGTTAAAATTTAAAAGGGGGTAGAGTTAAACTCTTTATCTCGATGCTTATAAAGTATTACTTGAATTTGATCACAATTAAACTAAGGTATCCCAATTTGTATATATAATATAATTAATGTAATATAAACATTGGCAAAAAGTTTTAAATGCAATGAAAGTATAAAAAAATATATTCGAATGACGCCAAGTATACACCCTGGATTAATAAACAATTTGATTTTCCATACCGTTGCAATATTGATATAAACTTTTAATCAGAGATTGTTTAATATTTTACAAACATTCCATTGATATTGAACGCTAAATTACATTTTTGAGTTATGAAAACAATCATTCTAAACATAATATTCGAATATTACTTCAATTAACGACTTTATATAATCGATCGATCGTTATATATATAACAATCGATCGATTATATAAATCGATAGGTCGTTTTAGTTATCGAGCATAAAACTAGTTTAGTTTAAAAAGGTAATTTACTACGGCCACCTTTTAGTAATATAACAATAGTCACACACGAGTGCTTAATGCAAGATTTTTGTTAACGTAAACAAACCGACCAAATAGAGAAGAACTCTCATGTGTGAATTTAAAAGACGCGTGTTACATATCAAAATTATGTGGCTTACTTGCTCACATTTCGAAGTGAGCGACCCGGCTAATTTGGATATGTAACACGCGTCTGGTAAATTCACAATATGAAACTTTTTCTCAATTTGGTCGGCTTGATAATAATAATAATAATAATAATAATAATAATCTTTATTTGCCATAAATAGGGTGATTACAAGTTGGTGTCACATTTACTTCATAAGGTACATTCCTATTTAGCCATGTCATATGGCATGCAAATTTGTGTTATTTATATACAAGTAGTCAACCAGTTATATGTCATTAATTATCATGGTAAGTTATATAAACCAACAAGATAATAACAATAAATTAATACATTATAATATTCAATATCTATTGATTTCAGGTCCCAGGCTGATAATATTGTCACTGCTAATCAGATTAAATTAAATTAGAATTAAATCAGAGTATTTCCTTTATTGAATAAAAAGTGTTTTGTATTAACCACTTACGCAGGGTTTCCTCGAACCTTTTCATTGGAAGTTGTTTAATGGCTTCAGGTATTTGATTATATAATTTTATACACATCATATACGAGTTGTTTTGGATGCGTGTTGTCCTTGGAATAAAGTCAGGGACTAGTCTTTTGGAATTTCTCGTATTTCGCGTATAGACATCCTTTGCTTCTTTGAAGAGGCTGTAGTTTTTTCTTACAAATTTACCTATCTCTAGCATATATAGACAACGTTAAAACGTTAAGCTATTTCTTGAAGCTTGAAAACGTTAAGCTATTTCCCTTGGTCACAGCATCACACATGAACGGCTGGACCGACTTCATTAATTCTTTTTATGTTGTATTTATTATGTCAGAAGAAGGTTCTTATGAAAGAAAAAAATAAGAAAGTTGTGCGGAAAATTTAAGAAAACTGAACGACCATATTAACTTTTCTAATGTAACTTTATATCGGTCAATGACTGACAGAACTGTCAGTCATGTGACAGATTGCGAGAAAACAATTCGAATTCAATATTATACAAGAAGACAGGGCAACGTCTGTCGATCTGTCTAATATATTTTTTGTCAAATTAAATAAACACCATGATTATCCTGGTTCTATGCTCGATTTTAGTAAGAAATATGGAAGATTGTAGCCCATTAGGCTAGGTTGGCGTGCTTATTAAAAAAAATAAGACTATAAATTAATTTATCGCTAGTTTGCGACAAGAACGTCATAACTCAAAATTCACATATTATTGTATTTATTACACTACGAAGTCACTTCTGAATAATAACCAGTGATAGGCATTAGATGGTTTATGAACTGAAACGTTTATATATTGCTATATATATGTGTATATATATTATATATGTCCACAAAAAACCCGGGATTTTTAAATATTAAGATTGTGTGTGAGAAATGATGAATTGCAGCGAGTGTGGCGCCGCGTGAGCGATATTTTATGTTGCGAACGTTAAATGGCTACGGTAACCGCTTCACATCTGGCGGGCCGTATGCTTGTCTGCCACCCGGCATAGTATAAAAATAATGATACGCATATATTACATATGTATTCGGGAGATATGGCTGTGAAATTTTTGAATTCCAATTTTTATTAAGCTATTTGGTGCTTCTGAGACCTACTACTACATGATATTTCTAGAGTCAAAATCAACACTTTTAAACTTTCGCTTTACATTATTAAAATTATAATAACCACGAGAATTTATGCGGTATTTTAGTGTTCATGTAATTACGGTATTTTAGGACAAGCAATAATGAAGGTATGTAAAAATACCTCACATGCATGATTGCGTTAATCCCCGTGATTATTATAATTTAAAAAATCAATACATTTCGGAATTTGAGATTTTAGAGTTACACCACTCTAGTCGCAAACAGTCGATACCCTTATTATATATACTTTTTAAAATAAAAAAATATACAAATTTCAAATTTTAAAAAGAATATAAAGTGACTCAATCATTAATCAGTCTTTATGAATTTCCTTCCCTATTCTGACTTTTTTGTTGCGCTCGGATGAATTCCGGATAATCGATAAACCCATCTCGATTGTGATCGTCCATGTTTAGAATCGGATCAATTAGGTTAACTAATTCGTCATCGGCGAATATCTTGTCGCCAACTGGGGGAGAGCCGGGCTGAGGTTGTTGTTTGTGACCTTGTTCTTTATTCCCATAACCAAGACGGCACATATAACAAAAGACAAACACATCAATGAGTGATGAACAACCCTATAACTCATCAGGTGCAACACTGACAAATTTACATTTTGTGTCTTTATTCTACTAAGACATGTAGTGCACTGGATGAGCGCTATACATACATATATATATGTTACGATAATGACACACAAAAAAGCACATAATGAAAATCAAAAAACGGACGCAAATCCACAATACCATTAAAATAAATCCATTATATTCAGACAATTTGTAATTTAATTATATTTGCATGCTATTCAAGTAGTAGATGAAGGAAGCTATGTATTATATCTCATAAGACCACTTTGTACCTTTATCTGAGCAAATAAAGATTTCATTCATTCATTCATTCAAAGCACGTTTTCTCACGCCCTTGTATCATTTGCAACTTATCACTGTGAGCCAGTTTGTAAATATATAAGTTTACAATAAGTAAAAAACATTTCAAAATAAAAGTGCAAAAAATATTATACCAAATCATATTTAAAAAAAAATACACATGTGATGCTCCTGGTATTCAAAGCCAGTAACCGCTTACTATCGACCGGAACGCTTATACACGCCGAAAAGTCTTTCTTGGAAATGAATAGGCTCCAAAACCACTGAACCGATTTTGATAAAACTTGTCACAATTAAAGTGCTTGCTTGAGGTTTGTGTCGAAAAAAAAATGAGATCGATCATGTCCTCGAGGAATGATCATCAAATACATTTTCCATTGAAATCAATGGAAAACATACACTCAGCGAATCTACTCGCTTCACTCCATCTCGATTTCGGCCTCGTGGCCCCGTGGGCTAGAATCCGACCTAGTTTGTCATAACAAATGATCGTAAAGTGGAACGACCCTGTAGTTCAGATTTCTTTTCAATGTTACGAAGTTACACAAATGTTAATAAATTAAAGGAGGCTCAACTTCAAACTCCAAGAACAAGCCTTACTCAATCCTCAGTGCAACACCTGACTGGACTATTTTAATGGACACGTATGAAAAGCACTATAAAATCCCAGAAGATGTGTGTGTTTCGACATCCAGACCGGACATTTTCCTTTTCTCCAGAGCTACAAAACGTATAGTACTTGTAGAGCTTACCGTACCGTGGGAAACTAACATACCCAAAGACCACGCGATAAAACAAAACAAATATTATGACCTCCTAAACGAATTAACAAAAAGCGGCTATGTAGTTAATCTATACGCTGTAGAAGTAGGAGCGAGAGGTATACCAGCAAAATCTCTCTATAACCTGCTGAAAGACCTTGGCTTGTCCAGAAGTGCAGTAAGTTCTATACTAGAACGAGTATCTAAAGCTGCATTAGCAGGTTCGTACCAGATTTGGCAGGGCAGGGAGAGAAACACAAGTAGTGAAGGTGAGTGTTGATGTACGTCGGAAAGGGGCCCCTTAAACCTACACCCGTGTCACAGGTCTCGGGATCTGCTTGGGTTTGTCTCTCTGTCACACGATGGACCCGGCACCCGCACGGTGAATCCATGGAAGCTAAGAAGTTCGTCTCTCTCGTCTATTATAGTAATATCATACTCCGGCCGTACGGAGTGGCCGGGGTATGATATTAAATATCACGTCGTTCCACTCAACCTCGATTTCGGCCCCGTGGGCTAGAAATCGGCCTAGTTATTTTTGTTTTCACTTACCGTGCCAATGTATAAGAGACTTGATCAGCTCACACCCATCTAATTTGTTATTGTTATCAGCGTCGTGCATCTTGAAGTAGTGGAATTGCAATTCTTGTTCTGACATCTTGGACGTGTCTATTGGTACCTCCATATGCTCCTGAATGTGACTGTTGGGGAAAAATTTGACTAAATTAAAAAAAAACGAGTGGTGTCGTGGGACACCTGCCCCCCTAGCCAAGTGTAATTCGTAGCGAAACGAACGTTAGATAGATCACGTGACATTTGTCAATTCTCATACTAAAATGTTCGATTTTGACTAATGTCACGTGATCTATATAACGTTCGTTACGCTACGAATTGCACTTGGCTAGGGGGGCAGGTGCTCTACCGCCGAAGGTGAAGCCGATTACCATTGGATAATTATTTAGAATGCGTAAATCAAACTTTAGCCACAGATTACATAAATAGTTACTACGTAACAGATACTTCACTCAGTAGAAAATTTCCAATACCTACTGCTATAATAGCCTACTCCGTCGCGTCAGCAACCGCTGCATGCTAAAATGTGCCTAAATGCTAATGCGTACAGTTGTGATTGCTTCGCACCGCGCGATCCCGCAGCAATCGCAGGGCCTGAATTTGGTCCGCAAACGGCCCGAGACCGCTCGGCCGGGCGGTAGCGGTAGGTAACTATAGCGCGCAAGTACATGGAGTGACGGAGGCCTGCTTTAGCTTAGATTGGCGGTAAGCGGTTACCGTAGCCATGTTAACGCTCGCAACATAAAATATCGCTCGCGCGCCGCTACCCCCATTGCCAACGCAGCAACTTCTTCCTTTCTGGTGACCTCACTCACTCGCAGGAATAAAACAATCCTCAAGGGAATTGTTATTTGGCTGCGGTATTCTGTGAGGTGGAGGTACATTCCCCAGTCGGGTAGCTTACAATTACGCTCTCTACCTCCCTTTTCGCCAGAGCTTCGTTTGTCAGTCAGTAGAGCGCACCGCGTGCAGGTGAAGTTGGCTTTGGTTCAAAGATCTTGATGAACCACTTACACCCCAAATATGCTGCTATGCAGAATGGATCCAACCAGGGGCGCCGGCTTTTAGAAAACCTCATGGGTGCTCATGCTCATTTGATGACTCGAAAAAGTGGCAAAGTGTGAGACCAACAACCACCCAGACCCAACACAAATATCTGTTTCATCAACAATCATTTGCGTTGGTGTGAGAATCGAACCCGCGATCCTTGCGTCTCAACCGGCGTTCGTCGGGTAATAAAAAACGCCCCATCCCTAAAAGGCGATTACTGATCTGTTTCTTGATGTCTATTCTCAGGGGTGCTCAGCACCCATTGTTTATTTCTTATGGGTGCTCGAGCCCCCGAGCACCCACGGAGTCGGCGCCCCTGGATCCAACCGACATTTTGTCCAAATATAAAATATATTTAAAAAAATCACTCACTCTCTCTCCTGGTTTATATTCGCAGGGTTCAAGAGTTGAGGGTCTGTAACAAAAAAGAACATTATCAATTTCTGAACTTCTTCCCAAAGGGTAGCTTTTAACGTGATATATCACGTCGACGAGCTCGGTGGCGTAGCGGTCAATGACGCGGCTACGACACCAACGCTCGTGAGTTCGATTCCCACACAGGACAAACATTTGTGTGCATGAACATGTCTGTTTGTCTTAGTCTGGGTGTTTTCTATGTATCATAAGTATGTATTTACAAAAAAAAAATGTATTTACGTATGTTTATCAATTGTCTAGTACCCATAACACAAGCTTCGCTTACTTTGGGGCTAGATGGCGCTGTGTAATTTGTCTGACAATATTTATTATTTATAAATCGATGAACGCCGGCTGCATGCACGAAAATGCACGACTCATTGTCACGTTCCGCCTGAGCCGAGCGTGCAAGCGAGAGCGAGGAACAAGCGACAGAGAGGCACGATCACAATTGAAGACCTAGACATGCTTGAGGTTTGTGTCGAAAAAAAAATTGAGATCGATCATGTCACTGAGGAATGATCATCAAATACATTTTCCATTGAAATCAATGGAAAACATACACTCAGCGAATCTACTCGCTCCGCTCAACCTCGATTTCGGCCCCGTGGGCTAGAATCCGGCCTAGTATACCAACTCTTTTATACCAGTAAAGTGTCAAACAAGCATACGGCCCATCTGATGGAAAGCAGTTACCGTAGCCTATGAACGCTTGTAACACCAGGGGCATTACATGCGCGTTGCCGACCCTGTAAAAACCTCTTCACGCCCTTTTTGAAGAACCCCATGCTGTAGTCTCCTGAGAAAACCTCGACAGGCAGTTCATTCCACAGCTTGAAAGTCATCATCCATCCAGTCCATCTAGGTCCATTTTAGTCTCCATTACAGGAGCACGACCCTCTCTTGTCCGTTCTAGACCGAAGGAGGATTTGGCCTACACTCCCCACGCTGGCCAGACGGGTTGGGGAGGCCTGATCGATATTTGATAATGTATTTCCCTTAGTCGCCTTGTACGACATCCACGGGAAGAAACGGAGTGATTCTATTCTAGTCTGCCGGAAACCACACGGCCAAGCTTGACAGAACTCGGGAGAAATATTCTCTGGAACTATACAGTAGCGACTGTACGTACACTTAGGCACCAATGTGTGAGGATGAATTCCCTGGCGAGCGGTGCGACTGTAGAAGGAGGCCGTGGGCATCATGTCAAACAACTCTGAACACACCTCATTGTACAATCGGTAGAACACACAAAGGGACGCAAAATCTCTTATATTTGATCTGTGGGTACTCACCACCATGGTGTTCATGTCCGTGTGATGGTTGAACTGGAACTTGTTGTTGAACTGGAACCTGTTGTTGCACGGGCACTTGTTGTTGAATGGGGACTTGTTGCGGAGGCGGTTGATATTGTTGTTGCTGAGGGGGCTGCTGGTATTGTTGTTGATACTGTTGTGGAGGGGGCTGTGGGGAGAAATATGTTGTTAATCAAATGTATAGCGGATAGTATGCGCTTGTTATTATACAGGATGGCGATTTAGTCACCTGCAATATTTGAGGGTAACGTGGGGCTAGTCTAATTATATATATAATAAGTAAATAAATGGTGAAAAAATTAATTAACTAATGTAATTATCATTTATACGCATTGTTTACCAAACTCATTGTCCCCCTAACGCCTGAGTATTAACTAGTGTTCACTATCCTTTGAAAAAATAGGATAATTCGAAAAAAAAAACTTAGTATTTTTCTATTTAATTTGAGTAGTACTCGTATATCACTTATAGATCGTCATCAGGTCATTTTAGTCTCCACTACAGGAGCACGACCCTCTCTCGTCCGTCACAGACAGAAGGAGGATTTGGCCAACACTCCCCACGCTGGCCAGACGGGTTGGGGAGGCCTGATCGATGTTTTATAATGTATTTCCCTTAGTCGCCTTGTACGACATCCACGGGAAGAGACGGAGTGATTCTATTCTAGTCTGCCGGAAACCACACGGCCAACTTACAGTTCCTTAGATATTGCAGGTGAATAAATCACCACCCTGTATATTAATACTTGAAGCAATTTGAGGGGTAAGAGGTTCATCAATCTCTTTGAAGCAAAGCCAACTTCACATGCACGCGGTGCACCCTGCTGACTGACAAACGAAGCTCTGGCAAAGAGACGTAGGGAGCGTAATTGTAAGCTGACTGGGGAATGTACCTCCACCTCACAGAATACCGCAGCCAAATAACAATTCCATTGAGGGTTGTTGTGTTCCTGCGAGTGAGTGAGGTCACCAGAAAAGAAGGAGATGCTGCGTTGGCAGCGGGGGTGGCGGCGCGCGAACGATATTTTATGTTGCGACCGTTAATATGGCTACGGTGACTGCTTCACATCAGGCGGGCCGTATGCTTGTCTGCCACCCGAAGTAGTATAAAAAAAAAAAAAAAAAAAAAAGGAAGATGGTGCGTTGGCAGCGGGGGTAGCGGCGCGCGAACGATATTTTATGTTGCAAGCGTTAATATGACTACGGTAACCGCTTCACATCAGGTGCGCCGTATGCTTGTCTGCCACCCAACTTAGTAGATTTTTTTATATATGCCTACGGTCCCATGGACTAGTATCTAAACAAATAAATTATTGTTGGAAGTGACAGCCAGAAGAGTATAAAAGCCGGCGCGAACACGTGCCGGCTCTCATTCCGTTGCTGGTCGTCGAAGCGTGAACATCAGAGCGTATTTTCATTTCGAGTACTTTTGTAGAAACTCTTGCCAATTGTTTAATTTTGTTGTAATTAAATCAGTCGTTAGGATACTGCTATTTTTAAAAAAATATTTTCCTAACGAATTGCTAAAATCAGAAGTTGGATAGAAGTCACGTGTTTGTATTAACCGCTCTATCTTTGACAGCTACAGGTTTTTCCTAGATGTAGAACCGTGACCGTAGTCGAGCTCGTCATGAGGACGAGGTTCGGCGTCGCGATTCCAGACGCCGGGATCGCACTCCAGACAGCGAACTGCTGCAGGAGATGACAGCAATGCGATCCCGACTGCGAGCGTTGGAGGAGCGTGCAAGGAGCCGGCCTAGGTGGTCGGCAGGCCGTACTGCTTCCTTGCCGCGCACGCCACCGGCCCGGCGCTCGCCGAGCGTGTCGAACACGCCACCACCATCACGACGCGAGTCGTCGCGCCGGCCAGCAGCCCGCACGACGCTGTCACCGCGTGCAGCGAGCTCACGGCGCGAGTCGCCGTCTCAGCGCGTATCTGACACGCGGCACGAGTCATCGTGCCGGTCAACGGCTCGTACACGTTGCCGAGCGTCACCTCCGTCGAGACGCCGGACACGTTCGCGATCCAGGCACGTGAAGTCACCGGTGCGGATCTGCCCGCCAGCAGCGTCCCTGCTGCCTATGCCGCCGAGCGAGGCGCCTGCGAAGCCTACCCGTGCTGCGGAGTCCATCTCGAGCAGGCCGTCAGCGATGCGAGCATGCCACTTGGGGTCACGAGTCAACTTGTGGATGCTATTCGTTCCATCAATAGCTCGGTGAGATCCAACCAATATTTTTATATATCAAACTTTGACCTTAGTTTGCACAATATTAACGATTGGTGTGATGAGGTTGACCGAGCTAAGTCCCTAAACAACTGGGGTGGTTATGAATGCCTTTCACGGATAGGTAACTGCTTGAAGGGTGATGCTCGAACGTGGTTGAGTGAGTGGGTAACTAGTGATCATACGTGGAGCAATTTCAAAAAGGAATTCAAACCTTTGTGTCCGAAAACACCCGATATCGCGAATATTTTATTTGAGGTGATGAGTACCAATTCGGATAGTTATCCCACATACGCCGATTACGCTCGTCGATCGTTACTTCGACTGCGTATAGTACAGGGGCTCAGCGACGAATTGATTTCCGCTATTGTGATTCGCGGTATCACTGATCCACAGATTCGTGCATCAGCCACAAACGCTAAGCCCAATAACTTGGTAGAATTTCTATCTACATACGTAAAGCCTTTAAAATCCAGTATGTTGCGTACTACCCTAAAGAATAATTTCTTGTCAAAAAATAGGCATATTCCTAGTAATTCTTTTGGTAAACGTCGTTTAGATGACGGTTGTTTTACATGTGGTGCAATGTGACTTATACAGGCTTTTTGCAATAAGAATCCTAAAACGAATTTAGGCGAAAGTCCTAGTACTAGTGGGTTATCTGGCGCAAAGGCTATATTTGTACCATCGAAACCAGAGTTGTGTTCATTTTGTAACAAGCCTGGGCATAAGATCGAAAATTGTTTTGGCAAACAAAAAATCCGAGACGCACAATAGAAATGAGGTTAATTTTTGTCTCGAAAATAAATCTACCCACTGTGTTATTTAAGACTAGCAATTTGACTTTTCTAGTCTTGAGTAGTACATGTACGATGTACTAATAGGTGACGGAACTTGACACTGTACTAGAAGAAACGTTACCAAACGCGAACTCTTATTCGGACCTAATCGGACTATTCGTACACTCGTAAAGTGTACTATGTTATCCAAGCCCGAAACACTTGTCTGTCTGTGGTCTGTCGGGGAGACAAAGAATAAAGCGTCTTGCAATGTTATCGTAAGAGTAAGCGAGATAGGAGGTAAGCGCACTGCACTGGTATAAATCGCTTTCAGCGCCGTGTGTTTTATTCATAGAAAATCTTATACAGCGCTGTATAGTGCTTGTAATTACCAAATTTACATTGTTAAATGATTATATTGTCGGCTACATTTCTGAGTACTAATAGGTACTAATAGTACTATCAAGGTGTACTAGTACATTAATCGGACTGTACTATTACAGTGCGCACCTAAGAGTGTCCGATTAAGCACAAGACTACTTTTCAATTTGGCAAATGGAATATTTTTGTAGTTTGTTATATCCGTTTACGGAGACAGTTATATGTCTGTAATTTCTCATGAGTACGTTCCGATTTATTTACCGAAATTAGAAAAGCAGCACATTCTCGTTGGTGAAAACGTTATTGTTTTGTGGTTTCACCTTTTTATTTCAAATCTGATATAGAGTGTTGGCTGTTCACTTTTGCTGTATCTGCTTATTTCTTTATGTAAATCAATGGAGATGGCTAATAATTGTGAAAGCCGTGTACTAGAAGCTACTCCAAAAGTAATTCTGGGAGACGTCCCAGAATTCGTTCTAGGAGCCGTGATGCTCGTCTTAAGATCGTGATTCACGTTCTAGACATCGTGATTTGCGTTGTAGACGTCGTGATTCATGTTCTAGTCGTAAACGCAGACGATTAACTCAATGAATGCAACAAATTCTAGATCAATTGACACCATTGAGGACAGCGTCGGTCGTCTCGACCGTGGCTACGTGGGCCGAGTGGCCTTGCGTCTTTGGTGACGTCGCCGCTGCAGCCACCGTTGGCAGACTGTGCCGATGGTCTGCGTGCTGCGAGTGAGTGAGAGCTGGTACTGCGAGTCAGCGCTCTGCAGCTCCGCTTTCGCCGGGGTACTCCGTGAGTGCTACTACGGATCGAGACCCCAGCGCGACTGATCGTACAATGGATGCCATACGATCCATCATTACTATGGTGAGATCTAACCACGCTTACTATATTTCGACTTTTGATCCTACAATTAGTGGGAAGAGGTAGAAGTGTTCAGTTTTCAATGACTGGTGTGATAATGAGTGTCTATATCTCATTGGCTTAATGAGTGGGTAACCCACTGACACAGAAATGACCGTAGTAGGAGCGATTTTATGAAAGAGTTTAAGCGTCTGTGCCCTAAGAAGCCAGATGTAGCAAACATTTTGAGGTCATGAGTACTAGCTCTGATATTTATCGGAGTATTTACCCGACATATGCTGATTATGCTCGCCGCTCTTTACTAAAGTTACATATAGTTAGAGAGTTAAGTGACCAACTAATTTCGGCTATGGTGATAAGGGGTATTACGGATCTACAAATCCGTGTCTCTGCCACGAATGCAAAACTAAAGTCAAATAAATTAGTAGAATTCTTTTCTATTTACATTAAATCAAATACATCCAATAAAAAGTTTAGTAATATTTCGCATAATAATCATGTCGAAAAGTCAAAAGTAGATCATGATATTAATCGGAAGCGAAGATTTAACAATGGTAAATGTTTTCTGTGTGGTAAATACGGTCATAAGCAATGTAATTGTGCTAAGGGGCCTAGATCTTATTCAAGCAATGGCAATAGTGGCGATAACGGTCAAGTGTTTTGTCTATAGTTGTAATAAAGACTGAACCATGTGGTATCTGCCAAAAACTTGGTCACAAGGTCGTGACTTGTTTTGCGATATACGGTAGATGAGATTATGATGACTTTATGTAAGGAAGCTCTCGTTTAGGACGCGCTCTAAGTCTTGGTCAGGTACAGCCGAGCGATAGTATAATCCAAGCATTGGTCGATTCTGCTGAGGCAAAAATGTTAAGCGTGCTCGCCAATTTTTCGATTTGGCCAGCTATTTTCGCAAGTACATACCGTATTGTGCCCTGAAAACAGTTTCTATTTCTGCCCTAACCTGGAAGGGTGTGGAGTTCAATTGGGGCAGTGAGCAGCAAACTGCTTGCAAATATGTAATCGAAGGCTTGATGAACAAGCCGGTTCTTGCGATTTACGACCCCTCCTTGCCAATGGAAGCGAGTTCCATCGGCTATGGAGCTGTATTGTTACAAACTCATGAGGTTACTCGCAAGCGAGTAGTTGCCTATCTCAGTAGGTTAATGCAAGGCGCAGAGAATATGTACTGTTCGTACAAACTCTTGCTGTAGTATGTAAGTGTGTAGGCCTTACTCGGTGGGGATGCACTCCACTGTATTGACTGCAATGCGTTGAAAGTTATTTAACGCAAGAGAGATTAACTGCCAAGGGTAGCCCATTGGTGGGTGTACCTTCAAGATTTTGATTTTGTTTGGACCATAAAGATGGGCATTTCTATGACATATACTGACTATCTAGGTCGGAGCCCTGCTAATGTATGCGCCGTCCAAAGGTCACTAAGGTTTAGATGCAGAACCTTAAAATTTGTTAACGAATAAGCCTACAATAGTGTGATGTGACATTGTCAAGTTGTCAGTGATGATTCGATTGTTTTGTTTCAATTGATTGCAGGCTTGGGCTGAACGGTCTTTGCGACTAGTTGATATATGCTGGCCCATAAGCAGCGTCTGAAGCTGATGCTAGGTGCGCTGCTGCACGCCTCTGTGGCGCGCTGTGACGAGCGCTCCAGCAGATGCTGGGTGCGCTTGTGCGGCAGGCTGTGACTAGTGCTCCGGCAGATGTTGAGCGCGCTGCGTCATGTGGCTGACGCACTCACTGACGCTAGATGTGCTGCTACGCGCCTATGCTGTGCGCTGTAGTCGATGCTCCAGCTGATACTGGGAGCGCTGCCGGGAAGTCCAGCCAATGCTGGGATCGCTGCCGAGCACTACAGATAGTGCTGGGAGCGAGATGGGCAAGCTTCACGTCGTGCCTCTGTCCTAGTGTGGTTAAAACATGCTTCACGTCGCGCCTCTGTTTTGACCTGTAACTAAGTTATGCTTCACGTAGTGCCTCTAACTTAGTTGGTGTTTGAGATACGCTTCACGTCGTGCCTCTGTCTCAGCACAAGTTGATCGTTGCATGAAATTATTGAGAAAACGCTTCACGTCGTGCCTCTTTCCTCAATAGTTTCATGTTGCACAATGTATTTGTGTAACTAAGGTGTACTTGCTATGTACTTATGTGACCTATGAACGTTTGCGTAGAAATACGCGTTGTCTGTTGCAAAGGTGCAGACAATGAGGACAAGGAGTCTGCTCTCGCCGCTGCTTGCTGTACGCCTGCTGTGGACAGCGAGCCGCAGCCCAGCACTTCCGGCACGCAGTTATCCGCGTTGCCGCCTAGTACTGCGATAGCCGCTGTGCCCGGTGTTCCATTTGGGAACAGCAGGATGCCGGACTATCCATGCCGGTACTGGAAGCCACCCGCCAGAGCTGAAGAAAAGCAAGGGAGCCCGAGGACGGCCTCCTGTCAGGAAAGGCCGTGTTGGAAGTGACAGCCAGAAGAGTATAAAAGCCGGCGCGAACACGTGCCGGCTCTCATTCCGTTGCTGGTCGTCGAAGCGTGAACATCAGAGCGTATTTTCATTTCGAGTACTTTTGTAGAAACTCTTGCCAATTGTTTAATTTTGTTGTAATTAAATCAGTCGTTAGGATACTGCTATTTTTAAAAAAATATTTTCCTAACGAATTGCTAAAATTATTATTATTATTATTCCATTTATTTAATATTTATTATTATGTATTTCTTTTTAATCCCGGGTCAAGACCGGTCATTTGATAGGCGTGCGCGGGGATATAGATCCAAAGCGTAGAGGCCCCCCATTGAGAAGTTTAATGTAATGTTGTTATTATTATATGACAGAGTGTACGTATCTTATCGTATTTATCTATGTCGCATCATTAAAAAGTGGAACGCGTTGCCGGCATATGTATTTCCTCATTCATACATTATGGGATCCTTCAAGCGAAGCGTGAAGAAGCATCTTGTAGGCCAGCATGGCGGCGTCAACCGACAAGACATCTAGCTATTTTTCGAGGAAGGCTATAAGGCTATATAACATCACGCTACCCCCAATAGGATCGGAGCACCAATGAAAAATGTTGCAGAAATGGGAAAAAATATTCCTTTTTAGAGTTTCCGTTGCGTGCGCTGCGTAAACGGTTCAAGTTACGCAACAATTATATACGACGGAATTATTCATCATAAAAAGATCTAAAAATGGGGTTCTTCAAAAAGGGCATGAAGAGGTTTTTACAGGGTCGGCAACGCGCGTGTGATGCCCCTGGTGTTACAGGCGTTCATAGGCTACGGTAACCTGCTTTCCCTCACGCGGGCCGTATGCTTGTTTTCCACTTTAGTGGTATATAAAAAAAAAATAAGTCCGTGACAGCATATGTCTATGTTTTAAGATTGGCTCACTATAACCTTTCAAATGGTAACCTTACGCCATACGCTTCACTCTCAACGCTCTGTCACACGCAGACGAAGTTGCGCGAGTCAGTTATGTCATGTCATGTTATTACACTGTGAATGACTTTATTGAAGACAAATCTCTAAAATGAATGCATATTTTAATTAGTTATTTAATTTCAATTCGATCTAATTTCTCTTCCATTGACATATGTTATTGATTATTTTCTATTATTTTTATTATGTATCTCTTTTTAATCACGGGTTAAGCCCGGTCATTTGATAGGCATGCGCGGGGATATGGATCCAACGCGTAGAGGCCCCTTTGAGAAGTTTGATGTAATGTTGTACGCCCGCCGTGACCCGCTCCAGGATATGTCAATGGAACGACATACCCATGAGCAGGTCTCGGCAGGCGTTGAGACTATTGCGAAATGTGATGGAAAATAAATGGGCTATGGAGATGAGGTCTGGGTGAACTTAATACCGGGCTATTACAGAAGAGGGACGGACGCCTGCCATAACTGCTTTTATTGCTAGTTATTTGCGGCAGGCGGTGGCTTGCCACTCACTAGATGGGCCCCCGAAATGCCAGGAAAACGGCCGGGGGCAACACCGGTGTGAGTGACTCAGGGATGTCGAGAGGTGTGCTGCGCTTTTTTTTTTTTTTTTTTAATATTTTTACAAAGCCAATCGCAATATGCGCACGCTCAACGGTGTAAGATGCCGCTGAGCATGCGCAGATCGGCTTACTTTGTAAATAGCGCACACCCCTGTCGTGGACAAGGCACTTATATATCTATTATTAATAATGATTTATCTATTTTACAATTTTAACTACCTTATAACCTATATACATATTAAGCTATATTAAAGTATCATGATGCAATAGCATAAAATTAATCAAGGCATACAGTAACTTATAAAATATAAATGGTGCAATAGCAATATTAAATAAATTTGTCAATAAAACATATCACAAATTTTTTATTAAAACTTTAAAATTAAATGTCCACGTTTTGGACGCCGACGAGTTTGAGGCGATGGCTTGGTCAATTTTACATCTAGTTAGTGTCAATCCATCCACAGCTGTCCTCGGCAGACACTTAACTCAATGACCCCACCTAGCCACCGCGATCGAGGCGCCTATCGGAAAATATAGGCGCCCAAGTCAACATTGGTCCTAGGTGGGGCCATTTTGCTTGTTCCGCCTGATGACAGCCGAGGCTAGATTGACACAGTAGTCAATATACTTAAATCTACTTTTTCCAGCCATCACCTCGGACACGTTCGCTTCAGTGACCCGCATTCCCAAACGCTGCTCCAATTCCCATCTTTGTTTGGAGAATGCGGGACACTGAAACAAAATGTGCTGCACTGTCTGACCCTCGCCAGCTTCACAGAAACACGATGGATCGTCCGCGCACTTGAACCTGTACAAGTACGCGGCAAACCCACCGTGTCCCGATAAGACTTGCGTGGTGATGCCAGACGGAGCCATTTTGCCCACGATACTGTACGCGGCAGACGCACTCGGGAAAAACAGCTTCGTCGTTGAAGCTGTAGTTCCCGAGCGGTATCTCCTATCCCATTCGTCAATGGTCGCCTTACGGATCATACCCTTGACGAATGAGACAGGGCAGCGGTCGTAGTCGGGCTTCTTCTTCAACCTCAAGGCCGCACTCTTGGCGAGTTCATCGGCTCGTTCATTCCCCTCAAGACCCACATGCGCCTTAATCCAGAACATCGAGACGCTCTTACCCTGCGCTTTGCACAGTTTAAGAGCGTCCCGCGTCTGTACCGCAAGGGGGTGAGGAGAATCAACGTTACCTATCGCCTGGAGCGCCGCCCTGGAGTCGCTGAAGATGCCCACGCTGGATCCATTACAGCTCAACGCGTATTTTGCCGCGGTGCTGAGAGCGAGGAGTTCGGCCTGGTAGACGGTGCAGTAGGACGACAAAGTAAGCTTGATGGCCTTGGTTTCGGCATCGCTGTTCCAAATTGAAACAGCGGCACCTACCCGACCCTCAATCCTACTGCCGTCCGTGAACATTCGCAGGGCAAAGATGTTGGCTGCCCTGTATTGTTCCTCGTCCACCAGGTAATCGAACTCGACCCTCTCCAGCTCCGCTGGGTGCGGGGCCTCGATCTTTGAGGCCATCCGCTCGATCTCCCTGTCTCCCAGCACCGGATGGGGCAGTCCCCTCTTGGCCTCGTAAAGAGATGCGATTTCTCGCACCCTAAGGTCAAGGGGGAGCACCCCAGCCAGCAGCAATGCGGAGTTCAAGGAGACCGTTCGGTAGGCCTTGCAGATCTTTAGTGCGAAGCCCCGCTGTACGCTGTTGAGCTGCTTTTGGATGCCTAGCTTGTTCACCGCTGGTGCCCATACGGCCGCGGCGTAAAGCATCGTCGGCTCCACTACAGCTGTATATATGATCTTCACTACCTCAGGATGAAGACCCCAACCGACGCGGGCTGCACGCGCAAGGCGCTTATATATGCCCACCGCCCGTTTACAGACGGTGGCCACATGCGCATTGAACGTAAGACCCGCGTCGATGGTCAACCCGAGGAGTTTGATCTGCCGAGACATGCCAATGCCCATCCCGCCCATGCTGAGGCGCGGAGTGTCATACCTGAGTTTGCGCGTGACCAGCATGGCGCTGGTCTTTTGCGGCGCAAACTTTAACCGGTTTCTGACCCCCCACGCCCAAACGTGCTCGAGAGTGGCATTGGCACATCTCTCTATATCCAGTGCAGTGGCTCCGTCAAACACCAACACGACGTCGTCAGCGAAGGCCTGACAGTACACCCCCGCTCTTTCTAGTTGCCACAAGAGGGGGTCCAAGAGGAGGTTCCACAATATCGGACCTCCTATGGACCCTTGTACGCAACCTCTTGTGGCAGCGCGTGCGCATTCCTCCCCCCCGAAGCGCACCCTCACCGTCCTATTGCTGAGGTAACTGTCTATCGTTCGTCTCAAGCTCAGAGGGCAATTTTCCTCCGCCAGTCTGAGTTTGATAGCAGGCCACCAGGCGCTGTCGAAGGCACCCTCTATATCCAGCGAGACGAGAGTAAGAATCTTACGCTCGTCAAGCTTGCTGCGAATATGGTGCAGCAGGTTATAGAGGGCGTCTTCGGTGCCCCTCTGTGGCATGAACCCGTACTGGCGAGTACTAATCCTCGGCAGAAGATGATGCTTGAGGCGAGCGATCAACATTTTTTCGTATATCTTGCCCAAAACAGACAGAAGCCCGATCGGCCTGTATGATTTGGGCAGGCGATACGATTCTTTCCCCGGTTTCCGAAGGGCAATTACGATGGCCTCCTTCCACAGCCGAGGGAAGTATCGGAGGGCCCGACACTTGTTAAGAAGGGCCAGGAAGAAACCCGAGCCATCGTCAATGGCCCGAGCGCAAACGTCAGCCGTGAGGCCGTCGGCGCCAGGGGCCTTTTTTGGGTTGAAGGACAATACAGCCGCCATGAGTTCCCTCTCGGTAAACGGCGGGTCATGATCATCATTGGCCCGTTCGTTTACCGTACGGGCTTGTTCTCTCATTTGGCGGTGGTCTGTATTGTCGTCCAACCCACTGTCGGCGGGATAAAACGTGTCCGCCAACAGCTCTGCTGACTCCCTGGCGTCCAACGCCCTCCCGTCGACTTCGAGGAGCGTGTCCTCCTTCCGCTCGGTTACCCTGCCGACGACCCTGTAGATACCTTCCCAGACACCTTCTTTGTCCTGCCTCCCACAAAACTCCCTCCAACTGCGGGTTTGTGCTTCTCGCACCGCGGCCTCGTACTTGCCCTTCTGTTCGAGGTACAGTTGGACCACCATTTGTCTACGCGACGGCGCAGCGTTTCGGATCTTGCGTCGTCTGGTGTTGGTCTGTCGTCTCAGCTCCTCTAATTCCTCCGACCACCACGGCAGCCTAAATGACCCCACATTGCTCTTTTTAGGCATCGAGGCCTCGCAGGCCTCGCCTATCGCCCGGGTGTATCCATCCACGATCATCTCCAGTTCCTCACACCCTTCGACAGCCTCCACGCGTGCAGCGGTGAGACGGTCTCTCAGCATGATTGAGGCGAGTTTCTCACGAAACTTACCCCAATCAGCCTTTTTGGTGTTGAAGATCCTGGTGGTCCTCGCGATCGATACCCCCTTGGCCTTGGCCATGCGGACGTCAAATATGATGCCGTTATGGTCCGAGGACGTGAGTGCTTCCTCGACGTGCCATCCATCCACCAAGCTCAACATATCCTCCGAGCATGCCGTCACGTCGACATGGCTACTGTACCTCTTTCCACCTCTGACAGTATCGAATGTTGGGACGTCACCACAGTTAAGAACCTGGAGGCCCAGCTCCCCTAAGGTCCCAACCATCTCCTCTCCTTTGGAATCCTCATGAGAGCTGCCCCACCAGACACTCTTCGCGTTGGCGTCCCCGCCCAGGATCAACCCACCTGCTCCGGCATCGCGCTCAATCCGCCTCAACTGCTCCAGGTATGGCCCAATGGGTTTGTCGGGTTCGAAGTAGTAGGAGACGAGTGTGATCTTCCAGGCGCTGGTCCGGATCCCCACCACTGTGATGTTGTTCGTGGTGAGTTGCGGGTACTGTATGACATCTAAGTCATTATCGAAGACGACTATGGCCGCCTTCACAGTACCCTGCCCGTTCTCCTGCGCCTGAAAGACCCTCACTCCCTGATAACTCCTAACGCTTCCAACCCGACCCACGTAGGGCTCCTGTAGCAGTGCAACGGATATGTTGCGTTTGCCTGCGGCCAATAGCAACTCTTGGGTTGCTAATTTGCTCCTCTGGAGATTGACCTGCGCCATTCGGTACGGTCGGCGAATGGTCCCCGAGATAACCTCAGCAATAAGCTACGGCGTCCCGCGCTAACCGATCCCACTTGGTTCTCACCGGGCATTCGCTGTCGAACGCGTTATGCTTCGCGCTCGACTGCTTCGCCCGGTTGCAGTTGATGCATGCTGGCGCCTTCCCAGTGGCTGCGTCCACGCACTCCGACTTGCGATGCGGGCCACCGCAGTGGCTACACACGTCAGCGGTTTCTTTACAAAACCGCCGACCGTGCCCGTATCCCAAGCAGCGGGTGCACTGGACGAGGGGCGTCTGATCTTCTACGACGCACCTCTGGAGATCGATACGCAGCTTCCGCTCTGCCATCGACCTCCTCCAGACCACTGGGGAGACGCTCATCACGACGTGGCGGTTATGCGGGTTCCGCGCTCGCCTGCTGTGCCGAACTACAACGCGGCTCTCGTGGGCGTCGAGTCCGCGAAAAACGTCCCGGTTCTGGTTGCGAAGGGCCCGGATAAGTTCCTCATCCGAGTGAATCCTCAGGACATCCCTCACAACCAGAAGCGGGTCTTTGTTTTTCGCGTCTTCGACGACCAAACCCCTCCCCGATGTCGAGAGCCGCTTTCTGATCTTTTCTCTTTCCGTTTCATCGGCACAGCCTATCACTATTTTCCTATCCTTTACTTTGCGCACGCGCTCTACTTTGACCCATCCTTCTTTCGCGTCGACAACTTCTCTAATCTTCTGGAGCACCTCGTCCCCTGTCTCTTCTTCTGCGATCGAGGAGACGACCACCGAATACAGTGTGGCGCGCCCATCCATCGTCTTGTTGGTGGCCGGGCCCGCCGCCACTACACTCGCGTAGGTCGTCCCCCCGACTGACGACCCCTGCTTCTCTAATTTTTCCTTTATCTCTTGCAGGAGCCGCGTATTCTGGACGAGGAGCTCCTCATTTGCCTTCACCTTTTTCCCCAGATCTTCCCATGGTGCTCCGCGCTCCCCCTCAACGTCCTTTACAGGTCTGTTGGGAGATGCCGCGACCGGAACCACGGCATTCCCCACCAGACCCGCCCCCGTCTTTCGGCTAGCCAATTCGGCCTCCGCCTCCTTCACCAGTTTGTAGAGGCGTTCCACGGCCTGCGACACACTCGTCTTTATCTCCGCCTTCAGATTCTTGGAGGCGGAGAGCGCAGACTTGGCAGTGTTATTGCAGGCCCTGGCCTCCTCCACCCGACTTCTGGCCGACCTGGCCGCCGGTTTTGGGACCGCTGATGTACTCCCTGAAGGAGCCCGGGGCACCCTGGTGACCGTGGTCGACGTTAGGATAGGTCCTACCTCACTAGGGGGGGTGTTGCACACCGGAGCCCCTGCCTCCCATGCTCCAATACTCCTCCTAACACTCGTAACAGGGGGCATGATCTTATTTGCCCCTGTGTTTGAAGCATGGGGAGCAAGGGACCGGTTGTCTCGATCTTTTGGCGGCGTCCTATACATATTACAGGGGTGCGCGCGATAGGAGATCAATCAAATAATTTAAGTATTAGACGTTAAGGCTGTAAAAGGGCCGTGTCGATTTTAATGTGTATAGAACCGTATATAAAATAAAAATAAAATTAATTAAAATAAAATTTGGCTGTAAAAATAAAATTAATTAAAATAAATTTGGCTGTAAAAGGGCCCGTCAATAATAAATAAAAATAATAAAACAAAGGTCCTGCTGAGTCACCGGCCCTGACAATAGTTCAGGTGTATATAGTTTTTTTTTTTTTTTTTTTTTTTTTTTTTTGTAGTTAGTCCTTAGTAGGTTCTTTCCAATGCTAATTTTTATTTATAGTGTTATCGATCTTGTTCTTGAGATATTGGATTGTAAAAATGTATGTAAATTTAAAATGCTTATAATTTCTGAACCACTTAATTTTTATTCTGGTTTTTTGGTTCCTCCTTAATGTAGGTGATTGCCGGCTTCCAGCGCAGCTGTTGGAAACAGCCGCACGCAACTGGATCTGGGTGCACGTGGTCACGTGATATTACGTTTTTTGAGTTTTGTGCTTCGGTGGTGGCGTGTAAAAATATGTGCGAGGTGTCGTTGGAAGGGTCTCTGAAAGGCCTTTCAGGCGGTGTAATAAAACCTGTAGGTCGTCGCGATAATTCAAGCAGCGTTCGATTTAAAGGTTGAGAATTTCTTGCTTTTTCAGGTTTTTCCAACTTTGGCACTACACTGACTTCGTGCGGCTACTTTCAAAAGCACGAATGGATGCACTATACTGAAACACAACTTTTGATACCACTCACGTTGTAGTCGCACGTAAATAACCAATTCTTTCGAATTTTTTGCGCGGAGCAATACTAAAACGTGGCGTTCACGCTATCAGTTGAGCCTTCGTGTGCTGCGCTTTCTCCGAAGTTACTCGCGGCGTGATGCCCTTTAACACTTCCACCCCTGGAGCATATAGCTCTAGCGGCTCCTCTCTGGACGGCCAATGAAGGCAAGCCAGAGCTGAGAGTCCTGCGGGCCTTCTTGTGTTTACACTCCGACCGATGAAGACACGTCGGATACGAAGGCCCTGACCGACTCTCTGGAGACTCGGGTCCGTGGTGTCGCTACTCACACAACAGCTCGCCACACAAGCTGCCCTGCGGACTTTTTTTATTATTATTATTATTTTGTGTTAATTTCTTTTTATGTTTTATTTCATATTTAAGTTTGACATGTTACTAAAATTCACAATTTCAAAGCACCTGCATGCAAATGTATGTAATCTACTCATGTTTTGTGCAAATAAATAAATTCTTTATCTTTATCTTTATCAGCTGGTATATTATATCTATTATATAAAATTCTCGTGTCCGGCTGAACCGATTTTTATGAAATATCGGGTAGGTCTGAGAATCGTCCAACGTCTATTTTTCATACCCCTAAATGATAAGGGTGACCCACCCCCCAAAATATTTTTTTTACTTTATTAGAGGAGTTATTTGACATAATTTTGGGGTGTAAGTGGTTCATCAACATCTTTGAACCAAAGCTAACTTCACCTGCACGCGGTGCACCCTGCTGACTGACAAACGAAGCTCTGGCGAAAAGAGAGGTAGGGACCGTAATTGTAAGCTGCCCGACTGGGGAATGTACCTCCGCCTCACAGAATACCGCAGCCAAATAACAATTCCATTGAGAGTCGTTGTGTTCCTGCGAGTGAGTGAGGTCACCAGAAAGGCAGGGGATGCTGCGTTGGCAGCGGGGGTGGCGGCACGCGAGCGATATTTTATGTTGCGAGCGTTAATATGGCTACGGTAACCGCTTCACATCAGGCGGGCCGTATGCTTGTCTGCCATCCGACGTCGTATAAAAAAAAAAAAATGGACTCCTACTGTCGCACCACTCACCATCGACAGGAAATTCATCCTCACACATTGGAGCCTAACTGGTCACGTACTGTGCGGTTTAATTATAATATTTAAATCTTCATAAAATACACGTGAATTGGTGGGGGGGGGGGGGGGGGAGTAGACTTACACCTACTGTGACCAATGGGAGGGTGCTTAAAAATGTAAAACGACGACCTAAATATAATTTATGTACATGGCTATTAAATATATTTGATTTGAAGATCAATTGTGAAATTACGAAGATAATTATCTCATAATCCACACGTGTTAAAAACCCAAAACAGTATGATATCTGATAACAGTCGTGTATTTTATTAATAACAAATTAACCGTGGGTAAATCCAAAAGGTGTTGAAGGATAAATAATAAGAATAAATAAATGATAAGAACGAAGACCGTGGCCGTGTGGTTTCCGGCAGACTAGAATAGAACCAATCCGTCTCTTCCCGTGGATGTCGTACAAGGCGACTAAGGGAAATACATTATCAAACATCGATCAGGCCTCCTTAACCCGTCTGGCCAGCGTGGGGAGTGTAGGCCAAATCCTCTTTCCGTCTAGGACGGACGAGAGAGGGTCGTGCTCCTGTAGTGGAGACTAAAATGGACCTGATGATGAAGAACGAAGACGACACCTCTTGATTAAGAAAAGTAACAAACATGACATCGACTTTAAATGGATAGTAAGTATTTAACGTGACATCAAATAAAACAAATATTTTGTCTTTTGCGGGGATCGAATCCGCGACCTCGAAGTCAAATTGGCCATTACTAGCCATTCGACCAACGAGCTCGTCATTAACTTAAATGCTTAAATAATATTTTAACCATACTGTCAAAATTAATATTTTTTTTTACCTGTTGATGCCCTTGAGGCGGCCCTGGTGGTGGCGGCGCTTGGTAGTTCTGCAGACAAGGGAAAGTTGTTGAAAAAATCACTTTCATAGCCATGACCAAAATATAGGACGATATCATGATCTTATACACATCACAACAAACACCTTTTGCTGTATTATCACAATTATAAATATTTATTTATTTTTTCCTTCATCAAAATTTAATAAAGTAATCCTAACAATTCATAATAATCAATATATAAATATAATATTATAAATACAATATTAGCAACTTAGCATCGAACATACCTATGTAATTTGTTAATGTAATTTTTGGTGCACCAGAGACGGGTTCGTCCCATGTTGGGGACCATAGGTAATCAATATATCCATGTAAAAACAATTTTGAAAATAAACTATTTGTATTGTATTGTATTATAAGACCACGTGTTGAGAATATGATGTTATGGGCATATGATGTTTTGCGAATATCGTGCAATCAAGGAGAAACTTTAGCCCTTCGCTGGGCTCTCATAAATGAAATGAAATTATTTATTCTGTCCTTGGGTCCTTGTGGGTACATAGATACGTCTTAAACATTTTTATTAATAATATTCTTATTTTTTTTGCCAAACTTGCCAATATGTCTTTTTTAGGGTTCCGTACCCAAAGGGTAAAAAGGAACCCTATTACTAAGGCCCCGCTGTCCGTCCGTCCGTATGTCACCAGGCTGTATCTCATGAACCGCGATAGTTAGACAGTTGAAATTTTCACAGATGATGTATTTCTTTTGCCGCTATAACAACAAATAGTAAAAAACAGAATAAAATAAATATTTAAGGGGGCTCCCATACAACAAACGTGTTTTCTTTGCTCGTTTTTGCTCGATATTAATAACGGCATCACGTAGGCGATTGAAATATTCACAGAATATTTAGTTACATATACACTTTAAAAAAATATGTAATTAAATTAAAATGTAATCTAGAAAACTAGGCAGTAAAGCAAAGAAATAGAGTTTAATACTTGTTTATAATGTTATTTTGTTCCTACAAATACATATTTGGATTTTGCATAGAACTTGCCACTCATTTAGATCTCCATTCTTTTTGCGGCGAAGCCCACAGCCAAGCATAATTTTTGTATTGAACTTGGCTCTCCTTTTTTATCCTCTCCTATGTTTTTGGTGGGATATCATTACTTTTTGTAAAGAAAACTAGGCAGGTATTGAGATTTAATGTTTTTTCTTGCGTTTCCGCTTCATGGTTTTCTTTTTTATGCTATTGTCTACATTCTCTTGAATGTTAGAGATAATAGTGCGCATTGCCCATTCATTATCTGCTACCTTTTTAATACGCATCCTGTTTATGCTTAAATTGGCCAAGTACGGGCGATATGGACTTTCTTTTAAGGTACAAAGAGTTCAAACTAACAAATTTATACCTTAAAATATTGTTTTTTATTTTCAAAAGAAATCAGAGAAACGAACTTTGGGCACTGATCTTTGTTATTTTAGTGAGCCGTGGACTATAAAATCACTATCATGCATGTATAAACCAACCGACCTGCAAAATTTTAACCGTGCTTATGTTTATGTGTTGCTCGGGAGCGCTTTTAGATTGACTTGGGATTTAGATTGATGAGATTTACTTCTGTTCTGTGTAACCGAAAAAAATGTTAGGCTATTTGACTAACATTCTTTTCGGTTTGATATGTAGGGACGTCTCCATAATATAACCATAGGTGAAAGAATTACTTCGATAGCACAAAAATCTCTCGAGATATGTTAATTTGAAAATCACAATTTTTAGACTGCCCCAAAACGCTCCATACAAAAGACTACCGAATTATGACATCACAGGTTTGTATTTTGTATGCATCAAACCAGAAATTTGTACGATAGCTATGTTAAATATTGCGTTTATGTAATTAGTATCATAATAAAAGTTTTTTATTGCTTCTCCAATGGAAATATTATTTTTTAATAATTTCATACTTTTAAAATGGACTTTCCCGCCAAACTTTGATCGACGCTAAAAAAAAGTCGGACTGAAGATATTAGAATGAAAGTTTGCAGATTTTTAGAGTTTTGTGTATTTTACGATATTGTTAATTTATTTGTACAATTTTTAAACATTGGAAAATAAGCCTATTATGTTATATCGCGCGCCGCCGAAGACACACCGTTGGCCGGTTGTTTAGCGCGTATTACAAGTTTTTTGTATGGGGACCCCCCTATTTTTTAACTTTTTTTTGTTTTTCTATTTTTCCTACTCTTACACACAATTACCGAGTTGGATTCCAAATTTCATCCTTCTAGGTCATCTGGAAGTAGGTTAGGTTTAGGTACTATAAATCAGTCAGTGAGTCAGTGCTAAAATTTACGACTTTGTGACCTTCATATCTTTATAACTGTTTGAGTTAGCTTCATGAAATTTGGGCTTCTAGATGTCCTTCTGGATATAATTAAACACACGTTTATGTGTTTACGTTAAAGAGGTTTTGAGTTATAGAAGGGTCAAAAGTGGCACCAAGTTGTTCGTGTAATATTACACACGGCGCTGGCTAGCCAGTTCCTTTGCTTGAACTTGGCTTGACACGCTGCCGCGTGTCTAGATAAATATTTAAGGGGGGCTCCCATACAACAAACGTGACTTTTTTGCTGCTTCTATAGATAATGGTACGGAACCCTTGTGCGCGAGTCCGACTCGCACTTGGCTGGTTTTTTAATAATGAGATCAATTCAACAATAGGCTATTTGACAATGTTCAAAAATTGTATAAATGAAACCATGAAACACTTGATGTGTCAATGTGACGACCTAGCTGGTACATGAATGGAAATAGGCTTGTATCCCTTTTTTTTTTCGATTTGTTATTTAAAGACGTCACAATAATAGGTGAAATAATTACTTCGATTGCATAAAAACTTCTCGAGATATGATAACTTGAAGATCACAATTTTGGACTATCCCGAAAACGCTCCATACAAAAGACCACCACGTTATGACGTCACACCGTGCTATTTTATATGCATTACCTAAATCAGAAAGTACGACAGCTATGTTAAATATTGCGTTTATGTAGCCAGTGCCGTAACAAAAGTTATAGTATTTTTTATTGTTTCTACAATGGTAATACATATTTATTTTTTATAATTTCATACCTTTAAAATGGACTTTCCCACCAAACTTTGACCGCACATAAAACACGTCGGACATTAGTTATCAAAATTTTAAGATCACAGATCGTTCTAGTTTTATGTATTTTACGTTACTGATAGTGTTTTTATAATTTTGTAACATGGGCAACAAGCCTATTCTACGAAAGGTATATCTGGACTTCGAGGACTACAGAGCCTATACTGACAAACAATACTGTAAATACGTAGTTATTTCAATTTCAATATTTATTGCATTCCATATCAACTCATCTGAAGAATAAAGTCCATACGTTTTATTTTTAATATGGAGAATTAATATCAGACTAAACATTATTTGATTCTAAATATCGGAAGATAAATGACAATAAGAAAATTGTGAAAACGTATTCTGAAAAATTCATATTCCTTATAGTCAAGGAAACAAAAACATGTTTATACACACACTTAATTCACATATACACTCGGAGTCAAAGAGGCCATTAGGGGCCATCCATAAATTACGTCACACGTTAAGGGGGAGGGAGGGGGTCGATGAAGTGTGACATATAAATAATATTCATTGCACAAAAAAAATGCATCGGAGCTATATGTGGTATCCCACCGGATCAATCTTGTGAACCAATATTTAAACGCCTTGGCTTATTACCACTACCTTCATTATACATATATGAAGCTTGAAATTTTGTTATTAAACATAAAGAACTGTTTATAGAAGCAGGTGATAGAAATGCCAGACTGCAGAGAGATCCTGGTAGATTAGTACTAAAGGATGTAGCTAGATCAGCTAAATATGTCAAAAGCTGCCTAGCGATGTGTGTTTTTATATATAATAAAATTCCGGGCGAGTTCAAACAATTGAATACCAGTCAATTCAAAAATAAATTATTTAAATGGCTTAACGACAAAAACTTTTACAGTATTAATGCACTACTTGAGCATAAGTTGTAAATTAAAATTAATATTTGCATGCTAGAATAATTATTGGCAAGACATGAGCGCCCTACTTAAGCACTTAAGATCTTATTGTACCTGACTATACCATGTTTTACGCAAATAAAGATTTATTTATTTATAGTGTGACAAGGGGGTGGGAGGGGTCCTAAATTTCGTGAAGTCACATTTCAAAATCTATTATAATCTAAGTGTTAACACGAACTTTGAACTATTAACGAAAACTCAGAAACATTTGCAACTCTAGATGTAAATTTGCAAAATATGTGGCGTCACACTAGGGAGGGGGAGAGTCTCACAAATGTGACCAGCTGTGAGAAGGACGGGGGAGGGGTCAAAAAATCGTAACGTAATTTATGGATGGCCCCTTATTAGCTTTTCCGGTTTGGGCTATAGTGTCTTATTCCCACTTGACTAAAAACCCCAGAATGACATTCAAATAGTTATCTTACAATATGCATATTGACAGTTAAAAGGTACTAGGGCATAAGCGACATTTTGATCGAAAACAAGTTATGAATGCCATCTTACTTAAAATCTTCCGTTCTTTCTAATGCGCTTACTCCCATGGCTCTACAATGACTTTTTTGTCGTTTATGACAAAGCAAAAAACAGAGTTTTCGAAGTATGCCTCAGAGTAACCGACGAAATACTAGGCATTTTTTGCCCTTAAGGTGCTTGTGTCCCTGTAAAAATTGTTTCAGTGTTAATTGATAGTCGATAACGCGTTTTTACTTTTAACTTGCATAGACATTCCGGTCGCTTATGGCTCTTTACTATTAGCCCCTGTTTTGAAACAATATATAGGTAATAATCATGTCGTTTGTGCCCTATTACTTTTT
Organism: Hypsopygia costalis; assembly: GCA_937001555.2. Lineage (NCBI taxonomy): Eukaryota > Metazoa > Arthropoda > Insecta > Lepidoptera > Pyralidae > Hypsopygia > Hypsopygia costalis. The sequence continues at coordinate 9,074,682 of OW443355.2, forward strand.
GGTACCAGGATATCATATGTAGTTAAGTCTTCTATACTCTTGGTATTTTTACATGTTTGTTTGTTTGTTTGTTTGTAGTATCTTTATTGTACATAAAGAACATATCATACACATATCACAATAGAATTTCAAGAACATGTACAAAGGTGGGCTTATCTCTATAAGAGATCTCTAGCAGCCAACCTTCAAGTGTTGGATAAGAGAATAAAGAGTGGCAAGGGCGTCGAAAAGTCAAAAGCATTTGTGAGAGACAAAGAGGAAAGTAATATAAATCTTTTGAAAATGAACACGAATAATGATATATAAAACAAACTAGCAAAATTAGATCATTCAATCTATTTTTGCACTACTTACTAATATTCCTCACAATAATTAAATTTATACATATATACTCATACATATACTACACAATAGTACATTATATAATACAGCTATACATAATTATACCTACACAATAACATATAACATAGAATACATTACACTGATTTCGGATCGCTCAAGGCAACTCGTTTAAGGATTTGAGTAGACGAACCTTGAATGAGTCCACTGACGGTGCCAGGCGCACATTTTGTTTAAGTAACTTATGCTGAATTACCTCACGAGGAAAATAAAATCAATTGATCTAAGTGACATAAAACCACATAAAACAATGTATAATTAAATTATTAAAAATGCCCATTTATTCCTTTTTATTATTATTTAAAAGACAATAAATAAAAAAGTTATTTCCATTTTTCTGCAATTTCTAACTTTGAACTGCTCTCCTGAACAATTTGGTTTTGGACGCTAATACCCTATAACCTTTTAACCGTCGTTATAAACATTTGTTAGAAAGACAATCCAGAATCATGTAGTCTTTATTTATACAACTAAGGTGACAAACAAGCATACAACCTGCCTGATGGATGCCTAAGCAGTCATCGCAGGATATGGACGCTAGCAACACCAGAGGAATCACTCACATATTGCCGACTCGACGATGATTTTATCTCAATTACAGAGGTGTAGAGCGCACTTAACCATGCTGCTAAACTGCGGGTTTGCGGAAGTCAGCGTTTTCAAGCAGCCCAAAGGCCACATGACTTAATTTGAATTATCCAGTATTATTTTATAGAAAGAATACTTGCTTGGTAGTTCTGCGGAGGAACTCCCGGTGCCACTTTCTGCTGATACTGCTGAGATATCGTGCACTGAAGGAACGCCGCAAGAAATATTACCCGAAACATATTTCTACCTAAAAAGAACAAAATCTCTTAATTGAAACCATCTAGCTATCATTAATGTAGTGTTAAGTACATTTTCTCATTTATAAATTACTTTATAAGTAACAAAATGCACTAAAAAGAAAGTAAAATTCAAAACTTTCATACAAACTTACGTTTCGTTAGTTTTAGGCTATGTAAAAAAGTTACAGACTTTTCTTGCTCGTTGTAAACACTACGTGGACTGCGATAATAGCTTATCGAATCGATATATTGATAAAACAAATGTAAATGAAGTGAATGTTTCGCAATTTGCAAACCTTTTCAAAAAGTATGAGGATTTGGAAATTAAACACGTCAGTCGATTTCTGACTTTGACGTTTAGCGTTTTGTTTATTCTCGTTTCTGTATTGTCATGCCACGTGTGTATTCGGTAACGAAATGTAATGTAAATAAATAACCATTTAATCTAAGTCATACTTAAGCACAAGAGGCAATATACTTATTAATTTTGAAATTAAATTGTTTCAAATATCTATTTGTTATGATTTTTTTTAACAAAAACAGGAAATGTATTTTGTGTTCAGGAGAAAATACAAAACGCAAGACTTGTTAAAACATTATGCGTTTCTCCGATAAACTGGTTAAACTTAAATGCGCAGCGGAATCAGAGAGAGCTCCAGTCTTTATTTTTGGGCTTTAGTTAGCGTTGCCAACTATAAAAAACAGTATTATACTGTTTTTCACTACTTTATACTTTTTACTGTTGAATAAAAATAAAGTATACAAAATACTGTTTTCAGCATCAAAATGCATAACAGTAGTCTTAAACTCTATGTTTATACTTAGACGCTCACACATTTTTTTTTAATTTAGTCATTAATAGTACATAAATGTATAATTATTAATTTAATATTATACATATATGTACTATTTAAAAAATGAGCTCTTGATTATTGTATTTAAGAATTATGTATTTAAAACGTTAAATAAAAAAAATATGTTCTTTTTTCTAAAATACTGTTTAATATTCTTCTTAGACCTAAATATACTAATTCTTGTAAAAAAAAGTTGGTATCCCTATCTTTAATAGACTGCTATTATTTTTAATAAGGCAAAGAAATTTATATTTAATAATAGGAACTTTCTATAAACATAAGTAATAGAGGAAAACATGACCATATATAACAAGTTTTAGATATTATTCAGTGATGGCGCTGCTTTATGTGTATGTTAGCCACTCGACAATAGATGGCAGCAGTGAACATAATTATTATTTAGTTTAGATGTATGTCAATGGTTTCTTGCAACATATGTGGATTCCACTCCGAGGACATCTTCCATCTCAGACTCAAGGGCGGATCCAGGGGGAGGGTTATGAGGGTCATGACCCCCCCCCCCCCCCCCCCCCTTAAACTTAATGTTTTTATACATTTTTGTCACATTATAGATTTTATATAAGTACTATAAGGGAACGTTACGAAAAATCAAATCGTGGTTAGGAGCTTCAATGGTTGAAGAACGTCTAACCGGACTAGCACTTCTCTACTTTTAAGTACAGTACTTACATACATTAATAAAATAACTACTTTTTACCTGTATCATCAGGAGCACGACCCTCTCGTCCGTCGATAACGTATTTCCCATAGTCGCCTTGTACGACATCCACGGGAAGAAACCGAGTATTTCTATTCTAGTCTGCCGGAAACCACACGGCCAACCTGAATCTATTATTGTAAAAATGAAATTATAACTTGAAGTGACTTGACCACAACTTGCTGTTCACGTAGTGACCCTCCCAAAGCCCTTGTCGCAGACTAGGCAAATGCCACAGACACTGGAGTGTCTCGCGTCCAGACGCAAAGTCATTGTTCCAGCGGTATTCTTGCCGGGTTAATGTCGATTAAAAATATTTTATATCAGCAATAGGTAATTTATATAAATAAAACAAAACAAAATTTTAATGATTTATTTTTATTCTAGCCTTTTATTTTAATACTTTTTAAAAATCACTTAACTATATACATCGATGCTTACATCTATTATATATTTTACATAAAAACTTTAAAATTACGCTTGTATGGCACAAGAGCATTGGCGTAACTATAGGTATAGGTGGTAGGGCAAAATGGCGCCCGGCTCACGAAGAAGACACAGGAATAATCTAACATTTATAATTTTAACAAAAAAATATATATATATATATATATACATATTAGCACAACATATTGGCTCCACTTCGCCTGATGGTAAGCGAAAAGAGGAGCCCCAATCGCAACGGCAACGGACAAGAGACCTTGATGTCTTGTCAGTTGACGCTGCCATGCTGGCCCACAAGATGCTTCTTCACGCTTCGCTTGAAGGAGACAGCCCACTCGGGATTTAGATTAAACTACATAACATAGCGAAGATATGATTTGCCCCAGAATTAGTCGTCAATTTGTCGAATTCAGACACCAAGTATCATAATTAGTCGACTTCCCATAAGATTTTTTTGCCTAATAAAACTACACCACCTACCGAAAATCTGATTTCACCCAGATGTTGCCTTGAATTTGTCGAAATTTGTCAGAAATAAAACTTAACTGCGTAATTAAAAAGTTCTTTAGAAAAACGTTACCACGCGTTAAATGGGGAGGGAGAGTCAAAATTCTTAAAAAATTGCGTTACGTAATACTTGAACGCCCCCAAACAAGCATACGGCCCGCCTGATGGAAAGCAGTTATCGTAGCCTATGACCGCCTGTAACACCAGGTGCATCACACGCGCGTTGCCGACCCTGTAAAAACCTCTTCACGCCCTTTTTGAAGAACCCCATGCTGTAGTCCCCTGAGAAAACCTCGACAGGCAGTTCATTCCATAGCTTGACAGTACGCGGGAGAAAACTTCTCTGGAACCGCGCAGTACGCGACCACTTAGGCTGCAATGTGTGAGGATGAATTCCCTGTCGATGGCGAGCGGTGCGACTGTAGAAAGAGGCCGTGGGCATCATGTCAAACAACTCCTCTGAAAAACCTAGCGGGTTTTTTAAGAAAAATATTGAGAGTATTTTAAGAAAAATATATTTATAAGAATAAATATGAAATAAACACGGAGTTTTTCCCAAATAGAAAAAACCCGGGAACTTTCCCTACGGCTTTTTCCCACCTCACATTTTGCGCGCGACTTAAATTCATATTTGTAAAATATATAAAAAGTACAACCACAGTGAAGTTATTGTACTCAAGTAGGTACCTGCTATATTTAATAGTATTATGTGTTTTGAACATATTTATATGTTATTAATTAATGATTTCAAAAAAAAAAATCTAACCATAGATAAATCAAGGACAAAAATGAGGTTTGAATTAGTATAATTTGTGTGCACTATGTTTTATACATTAAACAAGCGATGTTGGTATAATAATCATAAACCAGGACTGGAATTCGTTTAAAAAAAAAAAAGAAAAATGGTTCACGTATTGTATAACAAAACCGTTATAGGCGTTATAATCAACAAGATGTAATTAATGATTTAAATAATTAACTAGCACAAGAATATTGCTAAGAGAACTGTCCATCACGCTCGAATGTCGCTGCCCAAGTGAAGAGACGATGGTTCGGCCGCGCTAAGCTCGCCTCGCCCCACTGCCGGTTCGCCGGAAGTCACGTGACTCGCTGTAGTCATGCCAAGGGCGGATCCAGCTTCGGCGCCAGGGGAGGGTCACGTAGTTGTGGTCAAGTCACTTCAAGTTATAATTTAATTTCGATAATAGGAGATACAGGTAAAAAGTAGGTATTTTATTAATGTATGTAAGTCCTGGACTTAAACTATATTGAGACAAAAAAATATATAAAAACATTAAGTTTAACAATTTTTATTAGTGGTCTATATAGGTCGTGGACCCAGCCCAGAGGGGGGTCATGACCCCCTTGACCCTCCCCCTGGATCCGCCCTTGAGTCATGCTTCATTTTAATTTATTCTTAATACTGTATTATACGTATAATACGCACGGTATTATACCGCTTTTACATCTCGAAGTGGGATGAATATTGTCGACAATATCTCTAAACACTCAATGTTTTAAGTCCAATAGTGTTAAACACTTAAAATCCATGTTGCACGGCAGTTGAGTTTCACTTGACTAGCCATCTCTTTCTGCTTTTAATACCTTATTTGCCATATTGCTGTCTCTCACAATGCTAAGATTGTAAGTCAAATTCCATAAGCTTCTTACTCCTACTAATTTCTTCTGATTAAATTCGTTGTGAGTTCCAAGGCAGCCGTAGTTTTACCCCCGGGACTGCAATGGACTTCACTGTTCATTGCCTTTTTTGTTGGTCGCCGCTGTTAATCCTGGCTACACAGGAGACACCGTGGTGGGAATGTGCGGTGGACCCCAGTAATCTCTAATCACTGGCGGAATTTCCGTCCCCTTTAGTTATTTGTCTATTGCAAAAACTAATGCGTGATTTTTTTAACAATGCTTACTTTCTTTCTCTTTCCCTCCCCATCTTCTAACACAACTAAATGTTCAAAACCTTCAGTTATAGACTTAATGCAATCAACTTCATCTCTCGTCAACCCTGTTGGCAAATCAAATTTGACATATTCATTCCTTCCCGCCAAATCTTGACACATGTCACGGACGCCATGTTCGAAATCTTCATCGACGGCATAGACAACTTTTTCTTTTTGCGGGTTCTGGAATGCCTTTTGGCAAATTTCTTTTTCTATCACCGCATTCTTTTTTAATTTCTCATCTAAATCAGCCAGTTGTTTACCGATTTCAATATTTTTCGGTTCCAATTTCAAAGCTTTCTTATAATAGATCAAAGCTTCTTCATCTTTACCTAACATTTGATGAGCTTTTCCATAATTATACAAAGCTTTGCAGTGCTTTTCAATAGGACTTATATTATCGAGATTTTTACACATATTTATTACATATTTAGGTTTGTTTATTTTGCAATAGCAAACTGCTAGGTTGACATAGATAATTACTTTTAACTTTTTAATTTCTTCCTCTTCGTTTTTGTCTTTAGGTTTGCATATAATTAAAACGTTTACCGCTTCTTGGTATTTCTTTATGGCGTTTCTATATTTGGTTTTGGAGAACTGTGTTTTTGCTTGTGTGCGCAGTGATTCGACTGTCTTAAGGGTGATTTCGAATTTCGCTTGCTCCTCTGTAGATAGACTTCGGAAACTGAAAGCAAAATGAATGTTCAATAATTCATAGAGGAGGATACTCTAAAACAGGAGGAGGTTAACCTTTAATCTTTCTTTATTTAGGTTCTCAATCGGGCTATATATTTTTTTTTAATGTTTGTTACTTAATTAAACCGATTTGAAAAAAACTTTTTTTATTTGAAAGAGTATTCCAGATTGGTCCCATATTTTTCATCATCATCATCATAATCTACGTACAGAAATGTAGAGTATTTTTTTCTGTTAAAATTTATCAATACTCAATATGTTTATTGCATATAATACATGTCGATCTTAAAATACATGTTATTTTCAATGTATTTCAAAAAATCAAAAATCAAAATATATTTATTTCTCTAACTACATATTTGTTTGACATATTAAAGGTTGATTCCTTCCGTTAAGTGTGAAAACACCTGTATTGGAAGGAGCCACTCCTCCGTAACAATAGGTATTTATGTTAAATAAAAATAACAAACAATTAATTATTAAATGTGTTCTGTGTGCTTGGTAGGTACTCAGAATGTATTACATATTATTATCACCATATAAGGGTATGGCAACAGTCTAAAGTGTACGGAACGGTTTATTACATTTATCATTTAAAAATTCGTCTAGAGTGTAACACTTGGCTTCCAGTAAAGTGTTTAATTTTTTTGATGAAGCTTGCACCTTGGTCAATATCTTTCATTTTGTCACATATTTCAACGGCGACTGAATTAGGGCTAGAACTATGCATTGCATTGCAACTATGCATATTTTTATATTTATACTACTAAAGTGGCAAACAAGCATACGGCCCGCCTGATGGAAAGCAGTCACCGTAGCCTATGAACGCCTGTAACACCAGGGTCATCACACGCGCGTTGCCGACCCTGTAAAAACCTCTTCACAAGCTTCTTGAAGAACCCCATGCTGTAGTCTCCTGAGAAAACCTCGACAGGCAGTTCATTCCACAGCTTGACAGTACGCGGGAGAAAACTTCTCTGGAACCGCACAGTACGCGACCACTTAGGCTCCAATGTGCGAGGATGAATTCCCTGTCGATGGCGAGCGGTGCGACTGTAGAAGGAGGCCGTAGGCATCATGTCAAACAACTCCTCTGAAGGATAATTATAAGCTGACTGGGGACGTGCTTTCACCTTACAGAAGACCGCAGCCAAATAACAATTCCTGGATACCTGATGGTTATTATATTCCCGTTAGGTTAAGCAACATCGACCGTAGCCTGTCTACGGATGGGCTTATTTATGTCGAGCTATTCCGTGCTTCGGAGGTCACATTAAGCCGCCTCGGCTGCTGTCATTAGATGACAGTCGTGAAGCCAAGTCAGAGACCTTTGGCGACTTACTAAGACTGGCCTCCCCGTCAACGCGTAGTTAAGCAATGTGGTGGAGTACGCTCTAAACCCCTTTAATTGAGGGGGGATCTAAACTCACCTATTTGCAGGAAAAGTGTCATTAACACTATATAATGAGACGACAAACAAGGCAGGGTTTGGGAGAATTCGGGGCGGAGCGCCATTTTTCCCCCAAGCGGCGACCGGCTCCAGTAACAGGAGGAACCTCGCTGACGGTCCGTGGACTGTCACTAGTCCAAGTTGGAGGCCTGGGATTAGGGAATGGAGACGCATAGTCTGAAAAAAAAAAACAAGAAATAAAACCAAAATACGGACGATAATTTTATGTCTTATTTTTTATTATTATTATTATGTTTTATGTTATTATGTATTTATTAATGTTTTTAATTATTGGCATTTGTTGAGTGTATTGGGCGACTGTAATGCTCACAAAATGTATGGTTTTTTTTAAATAAATAAATAAGAAAACATTGATGAACGCTTAGGCCGATCGTGCCTCTCTATCTCGCTTGTTCCGCGCTCTCGCTTGCACGCTCAGCTCAGGCGGAACGTGACAATTCGTCATACTTTTTCGTTCATCGTTTTCTAATACGTTATCTCGTCAAAAAAACAAGAATAAAAAATAATTATATTATTTTCAACGTCCTTTTATTTTATATTAGGATCACATGTAATAAATTATAATATAGTTTCGGTCTCAAACGGAGACCTTCATCAGGTGAGCGAGTGTCCAGACGCGTCCACCCTCTGTCGATCGCGGTAGATAGTGGAGGTGGATAATAAATTGATTTTAATGTCTCACGTGATATTACATACACATATATCATCATCATCATCATCAGGTCCATTTTAGTCTCCACTACAGGAGCACGACCCTCTCTCGTCCGTCCTAGACGGAAGGAGGATTTGGCCTACACTCCCCACGCTGGCCAAACAGGTTGGGGAGGCCTGATCGATATTTGATAATGTATTTCCCTTAGTCGCCTTGTTCGACAGCCACGGGAAGAAACGGAGTGATTCTATTCTACTCTGCCGGAAACCACACGGCCAATATATATATATGTGTGCGAAATATTTGAAAAAAAAATAAGAGAATTATTTTTTTCACACATTTTGAAAGTCATTTTTTTTTAAATCTGTAAATCACCCGTTCAATGTAATTAATTTAAATTAAAAAGTCGGTCTCTAAAGGCGTATCCAGGCCCGTGAAACCAGTAATAGAAAATGAGATAAAACTATGATACTCACCACAGGTTTACCATTATTCATGGTCAGAGTTGAGTCGAAAGGTATGTTTGCTTTTTCCCAATATGCTGCATAGTGGAAGGTAACCTCAGAGTCCTCAGGAACAAGTGGACCATCACCTGAAACCAATAGAATCTTCCAACCTGAGTGCTTAGTGCGGGTTATTTTGTTTGTGTTCGGTCAATACTCAATATCTATAATGCATTCCATATGTAGTACATAGTTATAAGGATGTTATAGACAGTATACAGATTATAACATACATATGAACCTTATTGAGCATTGCAAAGATGTGTTAGCGGTTTTTGAGATACGGCAGATAGATATAGGCGTTTCTCTGTTTATTAATTTTTATTAAAAAAAAATTGATGACAGTTAAACTTATATTATTTATTTCAAGCTAAGTATATGTCAAAAATATGTTTGTACAAATAAACATCATCAAAATAAAGATCATGTCAACATAAACAAAATCGAGCAAATACAGAAGAACTCTCATTAAAACTCACGATGTGAGACATTATACTAAATTAATTAGATAAATTAAAGGGGTCACTCACGTCTTTTTGTCGGGAAAGCCGACTAGTTTCGATCTCAAAAGGAGACCTTCTTCAGGGCGAATGTCCAGACACGTCCACCCTTTGTCTCTCGCGCCGGTGTCCGGCGCGAGAGACAAGCTAGTCGGCTTTCCCGACAAAAAGACGTGAGTGACCCGTTTAATTTATCTAATTAATTTAGTATAATGTCTCGTGACTAATTAATTTAGTATAAAAAACTCGCGCCGGACACCGGCGCGAGAGACAAAGGGTGGACGTGTCTGGACATTCGCCCTGAAGAAGGTCTCCTTTTGACATCGAAACTAGTCGGCTTTTCCGACAAAAAGACGTGAGTGACCCGTTTAATTTATCTAATTAATTAAGAACTCTCATATTTTGAGTTTATAAGACGCGTGTTACATATCAAAAATATTTGGCTTACTGGCTCACATTTTGAAGTGAGCAATCTCGCTAATTTGAATATGTAACACAAGTGATAATTTCACAATATGACACTTTCTCTCAATTTAGTCCGCTTGTGAACATTATCATGCTCCAATATGAGCAAAAACCTCACACTAAGCACTCAGACCGTCTAACTTCGAGTAATAACTTATTTAGACCACAAGTGGGTTGGGAACACAGCCCAAGTATATAGTAGACATGGGATGTATGCATGGCGACCCTGTCAACAGTAAGCATCACAATGAATAACTTAGTATGGATTTCTAACAGTTGAATACATAATATCTTATCTTAGACCCTCATGGATCTTTTGTGCTCTCCCTAATCCTTTAGTCACTCTCCCCTGACTGTCTGGAGACATGTTCCATGTACTTCAGTATGCGGCTTATGGAAGAGTCTGTAGTCCTCCAAGACCGGATATGCCTTTCCTAGGATTTCCATTTGTTTGCCGGCTAGGGCGTCACATTGACACATCAAGTGTTTCATGGACTCGTGAGACCCTTTGCATGTTCTGCACTCTAGGCTATCAACACATCTCATTTTGAATACATGATAAGTCGTACCTTTCGTTTTAAGCTGAACTGGAGAGCAACTGTTAATTTAGTTTTCATGCGGATGTCTGTGTTCCTAGGTCTTTTTATTCTTCTCAGTTTCAAGATACTCATTTTCATTGCGTATCGACAAGAATTAATTTTGCTTTTAAATTTTTCTGTGTAGACCCATGCCTGGCTGGCATAAGTTAGGCTTGACAATTAAGAGAGCATGGAACACAAAATAAAATATGTACTTACCTTCTTCAATAATGAGAATCTTCACATCACCGCTGGGTACACAGTGTATCATCTTTGCGGAAAGTTCTTTGAACGAGAAGTACTCAGGTGATGACAACATCAGCTTCTCTGTTGCCTCCTCTATGTTCTTTAGAGGGTCCTCATCATCACTACAAATAAATAAATCCTATAGACATTTTATATCATAAATGGTGACAATGTGGAATCTACATCCCTTAGCGGTATTTCCGAACAATTACGACATGGTAACCTTCCCTTAAAAGAACTTTATTTCCCTTAAAAGGCTTCCCTTAAAATTTGGACTTTATTTCCCTTAAAAGGCTGGCAACGGATCGGCGACCCCTTGGTATCGCTGATCTTTTTTTTTTATACTAGGTCGGTGCTGACAAGCATACGGCCCACCTGATGTGAAGGTGAAGGTTACCGTAGCCATATTAACGCTCGCAACATAAAATATCGCTCGCGCGCCGCCATCCCTGCTGCCATCGCAACATCTCCTTCCTTTCTGGTGACCTCACTCACTCGCAGGAACACAACAGCCCTCAAGGGACCGTTATTTGTCTGTGGTATTCTGAGAGGTGGAGGTACATTCCCCAGTCGGGTAGCTTACAATTACGCTCCCTACCTCTTTTTAGATCTTCATGGGCGGTGGTGATTGCTTTTCACTAGGTGACCCACATGCTCGTTTGCCCCCCTCTAATATAAAATCTTGTTTATAAACATAAACAAATGTTGCTTATAAACAAAATTTTGTTATTAAACATAAAGAACTGTTTATAGAAGCAGCTGATTGGAATGCCAGGCTGCAGAGAGATCCTGGTAGATTAGTATTAAGGGATGCAGCTTGATCAGCCAGGAACCGATCCAGCCCTGAAAAAGTAGTACTATATCTCCATCCAAAATGTTCTAAGACAAAATTTTATGTGGGATGTAAGTTGTTCACCATGATCTTTAGACCCAAAGACAGCCTCACCTGCACGTTGTGCACCCTGCCGACTTGCAAGAGGCAAAAAGGGGGTAAGGTACAGAATATTTGTGAGCTGCCGGACTAGAAAAGTACCTCATAGAATACCGCAGCCAAATAACAATTCCTTTGAAGGTTATTGTGCTGCAAGTGAATGAGATCAGGAGGAGTTGCTGAGATGGCAGTGGGGGAAACAGCGCGTGAGTGATGTTTCTTCTTGCGAGAATTAGTATGGCTTTGGTAGTGGCTTCACAACAGACGGGGTGTATGCTTGTCTGTCACCTAATGTAGTACAAAAAAAAAGTAAACAATTAATTATTAAGAAAAAAGTTGATTATTATGTTTGTTTATTGCAGGCTGGAATATACAAACGTAATGTAAAGAAGAAAAACAAGAGAATTACCTGTCCTCTCCATCATCCAATTCTGGATAAAGATCTTCATCCATGTTAAAAAGCATATCATTTTGTTTCTTCTTGAAATCAGTGTCCAGTTCAAATTCTGCAGGCTTATCAATGTGCTCCCTAAAAAATAAAAAATAAAATCGGTTGTCTGTAAAGTCGGTTTACGGACGATAACTTTACGTGATAACGTCATAAGAAAACATCGGCCGATGGAGTAGAAGAGAGATACAGTCAAAATCTGTTATAACGACATCGAAGGGACTACTCATATTTAGTCGTAAAAACCGATAGTTGTAACAACCAGTGACAGGTATTAATAGGAAAAATAATATGTATATTCATGTAGGAAATTAAACCACATTTTGTTTACTTCAAAACAAACGTATAATATAAAAGAACAATATCATTTTTCGAAATTGTCGAGTGTGATACACCATATTCTTTTGCCAGGCCTTTGTTTGGAATTCCTTTCTCTAGCTTTTCAAATAATACGCGATTTTTCTTCGATATTGATTTGTTTTCTTTTTGTTTTCGACATGTTACAATTTTCACAGTTAACTCAACAATATGTTTTGGTGCGTCTTGTGAACTGACTTAAGAGATATGACGAAGCGGGCCTTGAGGCTACGGCATGCATGTGCTTTGTTTCTAAGAATTACAAAAGACCCTAAATTTTGTTTACTTTTACGATAATAGCCATTGACCATTATTTTGTGCCAGATGTGGATACTGTTACCTATTGGAGGCTGAGCCGGTCGTTCTACAGATAAAATTCTCCGAAAACATTACCCAAATGTGGTCGCTTGCTTAATGCGGTATGTCGTAGTAAACAATGTCGTAAAAACCAATGTTTTTGATAAGGCGGTCATATAGCAATCAGCCAGGACCTTTGATTTTGGTCAATTTAACCGGTATGTTGCCATAAACGGTTTTGACTGTAGATGCTTCGCAAGTCGAACGCTTAAACCGATCGTGCCTCTCGATCGCTTGTTCCGCGCTCTCGCTTGCACACTCGGTTCAGGCGGAACGTGACAATGAGTCATGCTTTTTTGTGCATGCAGCCGGTGTTCATCGATTTATTAGACGTTGTCACGTCAAAAAAGAGCGTAGATCTATATTTTGGAAAATTTATAATATTATAAAGAGTTTGTGTACTGACCAAATGTTAATTCCTTTTGATAAATATGCAGTAGGCTGTAATAAGTCTTTCTCAGGATCCATGTTTGACAGTAATTCTATTTATCGTAAGTATTTGTATAGCGCAAACTTAGAGAACCAAAATATTATATCCGAAACTATACATTAAACAATACGCCGAAGAGTACACTGAGACTGAGTACAGTAGTCAGTAACTAACCTAACTTTTTAAACAACATTGACATTAATGACATTTTGACAAGAAAACAACTGTCTAATAAATACTAACTGTCATTTTGACTAAACAAATAGACTGTATTAATTCACTGACATTCAAATGACGTTATGGTCCGTCCACACGCTTGCCACTAACGGCCAAATGAGAAAATATGGAAAGATCGGGAAAGAGCACATCAAAATATGTCATCATCATCATCAACACATAAGAACTGCATTTTTGTTGGTAGACATTCTAGCATCCGTAGTAACGGATATAGTAATCTCCGCACGTCTCTTCAGATCTTGATACGACATGATTAATTTTTTACCCCAATAAACCAGATTTTTTTTTATTTTTACCCGACTCAAAAAGAAGGGAGGGTTATGTTTTTTGGCTCGCTCTACAACCTAAACCGCTTGAAGGATTTCAACATAGGGGCCGTCCATTAATCACGTGAGGCTCGAAAGGGGGGGAGGGAGTTCGGTAAAAATCACGAAATATCACAAGGGGGGAGGGGGGGTGTAGTAAAATATCACGTGTATTTATTTTTTTGCCAAACGCGCAATTTCTAAACCGAAAAGCGGCGTGTTGAAGACCTTGACTCGCCGATGCTAGGCAACGAACGAAGTTGAAGACGATGACGGCCTACAACTCCCTGCGCATACAGTATAATAATGGTTTCAGAGTATTGATGGAGCTGCCCCGATTATAAAGCGCGTCGGGCATGTTCCCGCTGGCACGAACAGAACTTTTATGCCACGATAAGGAAAAAGACAGCATCCTTTTCTTCATGACATCATGCTTTTCAAATGCTTTTGCTTTATAAAGCTCAAGTGCGGCCGCATATGGTGTAATGCTGTCATCTATGGGAGCACCTAAATACCAGCTAGCACCTTGCGATTCCCGGGTGCGCTGTGAGTGTGATGTGTGATTGTTGACAAACGGACGGTTTAGAACCTTTGAGTCTGAGAAGAGATTTTCCGTCCCTTTGTGTGTTCTACCGATTGTACAATGGGGTGTGTTCAGAGGAATTCATTTGCATTATGCCCACGGCCTCCTCCTACTGTCGCACCGCTCGCCATCGACAGGGGAATTCATCTTCACATATTAGAACCGAAGTGGTCATGTACTGTGCGATTCCAGAGAAGTTCCGTACTATCAAGCTGTGGAATGAACTGCCTGTTGAGGTTTTCTCAGGAGACTACAACATGGGGTTCTTCAAAAAGAGCGTGAGGACGTTTTTACGCTCGTACGTGTAGGGTCGACAACGCGCATGTGATGTTTCTGGTGTTACAGGCGTCCATAGGGTACGGCAAAAGCTTTCCATCAGGCGGACCGTATGCTTGTTTGTCACCTTAGTGGTATAACAAAAATACTTATTAATATTTTAAAATTTTTACGATTCTTTGTAGCTATAAAAAATACACGTGATTTGAAGGGGGGAGGGGGGGTTAGCTTTACACCTCACCAAGTATCACCAAGGGGGTGGGGGGGTGTTAAAAATGCAAAAAAAAACCTCACGTGATTAATGGACAGCCCCATATGAGATACCAGAAAAAAAAAAAATCACCAGATTCTGCTCGGCTGTAGGAGTGACTTAAGGTATATTATTTCATTATGGCGTCCGTGAAAAATAAATAGACGATAACACCAAATTTCAAAATGTTATGCAGTCGGATTTTGGATTTGGGTTAATAACTTCTTGTTCTAATAACTTTACTGTTGTAAAACTATATAAAACATTGTTTTAATACCACGCTGGCACACGGGTGTTAAAATATACGGGCCGCCTAATGAAGAGCCATTACAAAAGCTTTTGGATGCTTACATTATTACTTAATTGCAGTCTTTTTGAGGAAACTTGGAGGGATTTTGCACGGACTTGAGCACGGTTGGTTTCAAATTTTCATAATTTAATGTAGGTATATTGATATTGATTTATATAGATAGTGTATGCAATCTTTTATTAAAAGTAATTAAATCGCCGCTGTCGAGTTGTTTCAAGAAGGTATGTAAAATTTCGCTCTTGGTTGTTTCGATGCCTGACGATATTTTTTTTTGCCGGCCGGGACGACGAAATATTAAAGACTTAACTTGATTATGGCAAAAATAATATTTGATTACCAAACGAAGCAAAGAAAGAAAGAACTTATATTCAGTTGCCATTGATCGAAGTCGTTCTAAGATTTAAGCTGGGTCTCCTGTAAGTATTTTTACATAATAAATAAATAAATAATAAAACCTCGAAACCAGTTCATCGAAACAATTCGATGTTTGTGCAAAATGTCTAAAAATAGACTTGCGTGAGCCCAATGTACGGACGGTACATAAACGCACGTAGCCTGGTGAGCTGCCCGTCGTCATCGATAACATAACATCGATTCATGATACGATACATCAATATTTTTTGACAACCCCGCGAATAACCTTTTTTTTTTTTTTTTGCTAAATTTTTTTTTCGTCTGCTCTGCTGCAAGTTCCAAAGTTTGCTTAATTTTCCTTATCGTTTGATAATTGGTGTTATATCTCGTAGAAATTATAAATGAATTAATAATAAAATTCAAATCAATTTTTACTTCTTAGTGGATCGTCGGTGTGCAAGGCAAGGCGCAAGCAAAGAGGAAGAAATCTAAAGAAAGGCGCCAGCCAGAAAGTGATACATAGGTACAAATATGTATTTTGTAATATAAAATTTTATATATTTTGCAACTGGATCTACAAAACTCGACTGTTTTAGTAGAGAATCGGAAGTCTTAGCATATTTTATTGGTTCGGTAAGTACATACAATCACGCTTTATACATATTCGTGACAAAAATATGTGTAGGTACCTTAAAATTTCCCAATATGGTTCGATACGACACCGATTTTCTGCTTCCCAGTTGTTAATTGAAGAATATCTTAGCCTACATAAAGCTTTTGATATGTAAGCTTTTGTTGTTATTGCAATAATTTGCAAAACATTGTCTCCGAAATTTTATCTGTAATTTCATGTAGACTATCGTGTTGTACGCAGATTCGTTGTTGCTTACATAGTTTTGCATTTGTTCACGAAAGGAATAATTTTAAATTGTATTAAACCCGCATCCAAATGATTATAATCAGCACTTGAAGGTTAGCTGATTGAAATCTCTGTTATATTCAAGGTCAGCTTTGTCCCTCATCATTAACAACCCTATTCTACCACTACTGAGATATAGATCACTCCATGGTCCACATAGTCCACAAGGGGTTATTATTATTTCCAACGGGGACGCCGGCTGTCGGGCGGGTGATCAGCCTTACCTGAGGCCATTTCACCCATTTCCCCTGGTCCTCCCTTTAGGGGAGGATGTTGGTTTATCCGGCAATCACGGCGTTCCGTCGAACCTACGTGTTCCTTGCAAAATCTTACGATCTGTTCCACCTTTCAGGTCTTCTGTGTCTAGTGTGTCGGACCCCGTGGTCTCCCATCTTTACAGTGAGTACAGGGGGCACTCGGCAAGCAGGTGGAAGCTTGTTTCATCGATATCCATGCACTCCGGGCATTTGGGGTCGGTTTTACTCCTATTAGTGCCTGTTCAGTCGGAAAGTGTCCTGTTAACACTTCTATGACGAGCCTGATGTTGCCTCTGGAGAGTTTCATCACTTGGCTGGTCCCTATTTTGTTTAGGCCAAAAAACAAGGGATTGGTCCCACTATTACTATTGAGAATTACAATTAATGTTAATATTGGCCTACTTTTCGCATTATACTTCCTATATCTATACCATTCGTAAATTCTTTAATCAATTCAAGATCAAAAAAGATGGCAGATCCACCATTGTGTGCATGGTGAGCATCCTACAACCCTAATAAATAAATAAATATTTCTGGTCAATCTACACAGCGCCATATAATCTAGTCCCAAATTAATTATGGGTACTAGACAGCTGATAATGTACTTAAATACATTTTTTTTTTTGTAAATACATACTTATAATACATAGAAAACACCCAGACCAAGACAAATAGACATGTTCATGCAAATGTACAAAATACTTCTTTAGTGTTGGTTACTTCAGATGATTTATTGGGCCCAGCCCCCTTACCACCAACTCTTATTGCGATTCAATAATTTAAATAAATATTGAATCTTCAGTTATTGAATCGAGTTGGTGGTAAGGGCCCTGATGCCTATAGTTACGCCACTGACATGAAATTGTCTTTATTTCAGCACCATGGCTGAACCAGATCCTCACAAGATCATCACCTGTCCGTATGAACCTGCGCACCAAGTAGAACACTACCGGATGCACATCCACCTCCAGAAATGTAGGAAACAGCATCCGAATTGCAAGAAAGTTACCTGCCCGTTTGACTCGACTCATATTGTCAATGATATGGAGTTAGATGTAAGATTTTTACTGCAATTTTAAACGAGAAATTATTAACCTTATGACCGCTCCATGCTGATTTATCTGACAAATATTTTCGGGCCCATATCACCTATCTGTCTTTTTTTCTTTTTTTTTTCTAGCCCCATAGTAAGCGAAGCTTGTGTTATGGGTACTAGACAACTGATAAACATACGTAAATACATATTTTTTTTTTGTAAATACATACTTATGATACATATAAAACACCCAGACCAAGACAAACAGACATGTTCATGCACACAAATGTTTGTCCCGTGTGGGAATCGAACCCACGAACGTTGGTGTCGAAGCCGCGTCATTGACCGCTACGCCACCGAGCTCGTCAAATGGTCTTCGTTTATGTGTTTTCGTTTACACAGCTGCCAACTACATTAAAACAGGAAATATTATAACTGAAAATACAACAAACTTTTTATTTTTTATGAACCGTGATAGTTAGTTGATATTTTTACAGATAATGTATTTCTGTTGTCTCTTTAACAACAAATACTAAAAAACAGAATAAAATAAACATTTAAGGGGGCTCCCATACAACAAATTTAGGGGTGTAAATGGTTCATCAACATTTCTGAACCAAAGCCAACTTCACCTGCACGCGGTACAACCCTGCTGACTGACAAACGAAGTACTTACTTCTTTCACTCACTCGTCTCGTATCTGGCTGGCCGGCACCAGAACTTCCCCATACTGGCGGTGCACTGAAATAAATATTATTAATTAAAAAATACAGGCATTTATATGTTGTATAATAAAATATGTTGGCCGTGTTGTTTCCCGCAGACTAGAATAGAATCACTCCGTTTCTTCCCGTGGATGTCGTACATGGCGACTAAGGGAAATACGTTATAAAACATCGATCAGGCCTCCCCAACCCGTCTGGCCAGCGTGGGGAGTGTAGGCCAAATCCTCTTTCCGTCTAGGACGGACGAGATAGGGTCGTGCTTCTGTAGAGGAGACTAAAATGACCTGATGATGATGTGTAAAACATGTGCCTAAACATGTGCACAAAAAAAGGCTATTTTATTTTATTTATTTTTTATTACTTCTTTCACTCACTCGTCTCGTATCTGGCTGGCCGGAACCAGAACTTCCCCATACTAGCAGTGCACTGAAATAAATATTATTAATTAAAAAATACAGGCATTTATTATTATAATATATATTTATAATGTGTATTTATATAAGTATTTATGTATTTAGTATGTGTGTATAATGTGTATTATATAGGAATATGTAATTATGTTTAAGTGTATATCGTATTATATAACACAATTATTAATTTCAGGCACATAGCTACTTCTAACCGCTACTTAGCATACTGTCCCACTGCTGAAGAATGGCTGGCACTTATGTAAACTCTTGTAACCTTTTTTTTTTCTAATGTGCATTAAAGAATATATAGAAATTAATTCCAGTACCACGTGTACAGCTGCCCGAAGAGATTGCTGTTCGACTCCCAGGTGTATATCACTGACGATGACTACCGACCAGTCGTGGAAGTACAACCAGTGCCGGTCATTGCGGCCGAAGAAAACTGGGATGATGTAAGTAAAAATATTGTCAGATAAATTGCACAGCGCCATCTAGCCCCAAAGTATTTATGGGACTGGACAACTGATAAACATACGTAAATACATTTTTTTTTTTTGTATATACATACTTATGATACATAGTATATACATACATATTGTATATACATACTTATGATACATACAAACACCCAGACCAAGACAAACAGACATGTTCATGCACACAAATGTTTGTCCTGTGTGGCAATCGAACCCACGAGCGTTGGTGTCGAAGCCGCGTCATTGACCGTTACGCCACCAAGCTCGTCAGTAAAGTTGTTTGAACTTGATAAAATCGTCGCGTATATTATTATCCCTCCGTCGCTGAACATCATATTCTCAAAAGACCTCATTTGCAAAACACGATATTCGCAAAACATAATATTTTCAAAAAAGGACACTAGGCTCCAAAAACAGAATGCCGACGGCGGCTTTAGGCACCAGTTACTAAACAGTTACGAAACTTTTTTATATAAAAAAATAAAACACTTTTATTGTACATTGATTGCACAATCAAAAGTGTAAGTGGTTCACCGACATCTTTGAATCAAAGCCAACTTCACCTGCATGTGGTGCACCCTGCTGACTGACAAACGAAGCTCTGGCGAAAAGAAAGGTAGGGAGCGTAATTGTAAGCTACCCCACTGGGGAATGTACCTCCACCTCACAGAATACCGCAGCCAAATAACAATTCCCTTGAGGGTTGTTGTGTTCCTGCGAGTGAGTGAGATCACCAGAAAGGAAGGAGATGCTGCGTTGGCAGCGGGGGTGGCGGTGCGCGAGCGATATTTTATGTTGCAAGCGTTAATATGGCTACGGTAACCGCTTCAAATCAGGCGGGTCGTAAGCTTGTCTGCCACCCGACGTGGATAAAAAAAAAAGAAACAATGTACACAGTGACTGTACATTGATTGCGGTATCAAACAATGGACAAAAATGTTATATTTTGCGAATGTAGTATTAAAAGATCATGATATTTCGAGAATGTGATGTTTTGCGAAAATCGTGTTTTGCCAATGTGATGATTTACGAATATGGTCTTTTGAGAATATGATATTCAGCGATGTAGGGATTTTTTTTTTATATGAGACTGGGCAAACAAGCATTTGGGTCACCTGATGGAAAGCAAACAAACAAACACTGATTGCAATTATGAGTTTATAGGCCTCTGCACATACAAGGTACAGGAGTTCATATGACACTTTTTAGAGTTTCACATACACTTTGATTCCCTATAGCAGTGGTTCTCAACCTTTTTTTGCGGACCACTACGAGCTTTGGTAGGATCCCCAGCTGTCATATAAATCCATTATTTGATAACTATAGATTTGAGTATTTTGTATAATAGTGTTCTCTTTCATTATAAATTTGTATGACGGACCATAATTATGGTGGTCCGCGGACCACCGGTTGGGAACCTCTGCCCTATAGAGTCAAGCCATTAGGATTACAATTATCTCTCAAGTTTAATCAATAACACACAATGTGCAGATATATGAGAGGCGGGCACATGAGCATGTGGTTCACCTGATGGAAAGCAATCACCATCGCCCATGGAGATCAGCAACACCTATACTCCTTCCTTTCTTTCTTTCTGGTGACCTCACTCACTCGCAGGAACACAACAACCCTTAACGGAATTGTTATTTGGCTACTACCGCAGCGGTATTCTGTGACGTGGAAGTATTTCCCCAAACGGAAACTTAAAAAATACACTATGCCCTATCTCTCTTCTCGCCACAGCCTCGTTTGTCAGTCACCAGGACTGTATTGGTGCTTTTTTTGTATTAGCCAGGAATTTAATGGCAGATAGTATTAAGCCTACTTGTTACGTTAGTGAAGAAATATGGCGTCCCAATATCATTAATAAGCTTTGAAAAAATAAATAACGTAGTCAATGAACTGGTTTCATAGTGCTTAATACATTCCGCGCTATCAGATGAAGTCGATAATAACAATAACAGCTGTACGTAGGTAGCGTCGTCCCAATTGCATATTTCCTTTAAAATGCGTTGTAATCAAAATAGGATAGGTAAAAAAAATGTAATCAAATGTAAAACTGATAGGTAATAATAACATACACTTACTGGAGGGCAGATGATTGTCCTTATCAAGGTCATTGAACTTTTCATCACACTTATTATCACAGGTTTTGAACTGTCAAATTAATATCATAATAAATAAATAATAAATATTATCAGACAAATTACACAGCGCCATCTAGCCCCAAAGTAAGCGAAGCTTGTGTTATGGGTACTAGACAACTGATAAACATACGTAAATACAGTTTTTTTTTGTAAATACATACTTATGATACATAGAAAATACCCAGACCAAGACAAACAGACATGTTCATGCACAAATGTTTGTCCTATGTGGGAATCAACCCCACGAGCGTTGGTGTCGAAGCCGCGTCATTGACCGCTACGCCACCGAGCTCGTCGAATAATGTATGTGTTTGTTTATGGAAACATCATAAAAACACTTAGTTACGATGTTAGTTTTCAAAAATAACGCAGTCACATAACATGTTCTACAATAACTTGGCGTGTTTAAAAGCTCATTCAAATTATTTACACAAAATCACAATTAGCCACTAATTTATCCACGTCTACATACATGTTTTACCACTTTTTTGCCATGGAATGTCTGCGGAAAAAGTCCACTACCGCTTTCTGTAACTGATCGAGGTCTATCTGTACTGAATTTCGTACAGATATTCTGCGTGCGCATTTACACTCGCGACAAGAAACCATACCATACCATTTCGAGAAATTTGTACATTTCGTAAAACTGCGGCGTATAGGCATGATTAGGTCAACACACGGACGAATCACGGTTAACACTGTTTTCGTTTCCTTGGATCCTTACTTCCTTCTTTCTCGCGGCGCGAGCGCTGTTCTGCCGCGCCGCCCGTGCGGGGGCGGGCGGCAGGAGATCAAGCGACAGACATCGCTGCGAAGCGGCGGCGTTTACAAAGGGCGGCCCAACGTTTGAGTAAACTTTGACTTTACCGCGGTTATCACCGTGTTCGGAAAGCGTTTGGCA
Source organism: Hypsopygia costalis (assembly GCA_937001555.2). NCBI lineage: Eukaryota > Metazoa > Arthropoda > Insecta > Lepidoptera > Pyralidae > Hypsopygia > Hypsopygia costalis. The sequence goes on from OW443355.2 coordinate 9,097,206, forward strand.
GCTCGTGACGTAGCCTTTCGGCACGGGTCATACCCGAGCGCATTGACCACGCCGTCTAGACTGCGACACAGAGGGATGGTTCATACAAAGTAAACTAATCTTTTCATGATGCGATTTTATTTCCTAAGAGAAAAAAAATAACACGTGGGGCACAAATTTCATTTACTATCGAAATCGGCATATGTAATACTACTACCCTTTTCAATCCTGGCAGATAAATCAAAAGCTCCCTGATGTTTATTTTGCATTTTAATTAAGCAATTTAAGCAACGTCGACCGTAGTTTGTCTATGGATGGATTTATTTATCTCGTGCTCGATATTATATTGTTTATGGAATGGTTGTTATTTCAGTAGTGGTCCCTAGGGACCTCAAGGATATGAATGGCGGCGCTAGTGTGTCGTCTTAAATTATATAAATAAATATTTCTGGACAATTTACACAGCGCCATCTAGACCCAAAGTAAGCGCAAAGCTTGTGTTATGGGTACTAGACAACTGATAAATGTACTTAAATACATACTTATTACATAGAAAACACCCAGACCAAGACAAACAGACATGTTCATGCACATAAATGTTTGTCTTGTGCGGGAATCGAACCCGCAACCTCGGAGTCAAAGTGACCATTGCTAACCACCGAGCTCGTCAATATATAATGTAAATGTCAATTTTATTAAAATTTAATGCTATTTTTCTCTAGACCGACGATCTCAAAAAAGTGTCTGGTAGCTGTTGGATGCGGAAAGCGGAGGATCGCATACGGTGGAAAGCATTGCGAAAGGCCTATATGCAACAGGTAGATACAGGCTGATGATGATGATGATGTACAGGGTGGAATTTTCTAATGGCACCTGAAGGGAAATTACTATAGCTAGAAAATTTTACTCAAAAAAAACGTCCCTTTAATTTTGAAAAGAAAGAAAACCGCGTTCAAATATTTTTGAAAATTCGCTTGCCATAGTCGAGAATCGAACCGACTAAAATCTGTAAAAAATATACTCTGTACTTACTTTTACTGCATCGATCGTTAGGGTATAGTTATACTTAATAAATATGCAAGAGGACAGCTCCATAACATTCCCATCAAGCACAATATTTTGTTACATAATAGATTTTTTTTACAGGAAGTGACGACATCATACGTACCAGATCCGTCAAAGAAAGGTGCTCATGTGATAACCAAAATTAAGGGTGCTACGCCCTCGGAGCGTCGGAAGGCACGCATGGAGGGTATAAAGAATTATAGGCCAAATCAATAAACATAATTTAAAAAAAAAAATCCCCGACACATTTAGCACACATACACTTCAGAAATATACAACTCAATAAATCATTGTAGGTAGTTAGTATAGAAACACGTTTATCTAAAACTATCAACATTTTCAGGTGTGTCCACATCAGGGGCGGACTAAGGCGTGCGTAGGCAACCTAGGCACGTGCCCAGGGCCCGTAATTTTTGGGGCCCGAAAATTAGGTTTTTAATTTTTATTTTTGAAGTGAAAACTTCTTTAGTAGGCCCGGAAATACAATGTTGCCTAGGCCCGCTTTAACCTTAGACCGCCACTGGATCCACATGCCTAATTTAAAGGATGACACTCGGTATAAATCTTACTTTCTTTTTTTCATTGAAATTTAATACTTTTTCTGTAATAAGGTTTATTATGGTAATATCAGGTTTTATTTTAAGCTTTTGATACGCTTGTCCGCAAGTGACTTTATTTATTACATATTTGACAAATATGTAATAAATAAAGTTATACATATGAACAGATGCGACTTTTAGTCCGCAAGTGACTTTATTTATTACATATTTGACAAATATGTAATAAATAAAGTCACTTGCGGACTAAAAGTCGCATCTGTTCATATGCATATCGGGTAAATATCAAATATTTTGATATGCACCATAGACTGCGGTAATTACCTTACATCAGACGGACCGTTTGCTTCTTTGTTACTTTAGTGGTATTTAAAAATATATATTTTGCGTCGGGGGTTAAAATTGACCATTTTGTCTAGATAATTAAGTGTACAGCGGTTTAATTGACTGTTATAAATGTAACTTTAAGTTTTCTTCAGAAGACTATTTTTGTATAAGATGGAAAATTAACATGAACACATGTTAATATTGGGTAATATGATATTAGTAGCATTTTAATTTGGGTGGATTATATCGAACTGTCAACAGTTCTCAACATTTTTGTCGTTTATTACAGGATTGGCATAATTGTTGTTATTTACCTCCCGTAGCGCGACACTTCTATTCAGTACACATCATAAGACCGCGTAAAAAGTTCAATAGATTTTAGCCAACGCACTAGAATTTATTTAAATAATTATATGAAAAAAAATTAACGTGTGGTGTAATTAAAAACAAATGTAATAACGATTGGTTATGCCTGCTGTAGTAGTATATATTATTAACTAATAGATGGCGCCACACTACGGCTTTGGAGCAGCAAATGGAAATATAAATGTGTGTGACTCTTAAATCGGAGTGCTTAATGAGAGTTTTTTCTTCGCGTCCGATCATGTCGACGTAAACAAACCAACCAAATAGAGAAGAACTGTCATGTTGTGAATTTATACAACGCGTGTTACATATCAAAATTGTGGCTTACTGACTCACATTTTGAAGTGAGCAACCCGGTTAATTTGAATATGTAACACGCGTCTGGTAAATTTACAATATGAAACTTTTTCTCAATTTGGTCGACTTTTAATCGTTAACACGTTTGAATGTGACCAAAAATCAATCTTGCACTACGCACTCTGAATTCTCCTCGATTCAGAGTGCGTAGTGCGAGATTTTGGGGTTGGGTTTAAAAACCCCCTTAGGTAAAGGTGTATTTTTTCAGTTAAATATTTAGATAAATGACCCAATTCTTGTTTGTTTTTTCCTATTTTATTATGCTACTAATTAATTTAAATGATAATAGTTAATACACATTTTGAAAGCAATTTATTTTTGTTTTATTATTTTATTTTATTTATTACACTTACCACTTTAGGGGTCCATAAGCGGCGACTAAATAAACATAAGCTAGTCTCAGAGAAGGGGTGTATCGTAGTATCCAAGTAGTATCCCTTGGTGTACGCCCGAAGATCGCAGTGGGTATGTTAGCTAATAACTGGCACGTCCAACACGCTTGAAACTATTTCCAGATTAGGGGCCATCCATAAATTACGTCACATTAGGGGGGGGGGGGGGGGGGGTTCAATGAAGTGTGATATTGTGTGACACGGGAGTGGGAGGGGTTCTAAATTTTATGACGTAACATTTTAAAATCTATTATAATACATATAAGTGTTAAAACACGAACTTTGAACTATTGTATTAACGAATAACTCAACATTTGCAACTCTAAATGTAAAATTGCAAAATATGTGACGTCATACTAGGGAGGGGGGTAGTCTCACCAATGTGACCAGCTGTGACAAGGACGGGAGGAGGGGTAAAAAAAAATCATGAAATTCGTGTGACATAGGTAATTTATGAATGGCCCCTTAGTGAAAAGATTTACAGTTCTCACTGAAACTTGGTGAGACCATACTGTATTTTCGCATCTACATCGGGCTGCGGCCTCAGGGAATCTCCGAGCTGTGCAGTTATGAGTTTTTTTTTAATTAGTCTCCTCGTCTGTGTCAATATATTATTATATAACCGTGCGTGATATTAATATTTTAGCGATTACGAATTAGTGGTCCGAGGGGACTAAAAGCGATTACCAATTACTTAGTGGTCCGATTGGACTAAAATATCCGTAAAACAAGTCCCTGCACTGAACTAAACTGTTATGGTAGTCCTTGGACAAAAATAGGATGGGAAACCACTTAACAAAATGTTGAGAACTCTATGACAGTTTTAGATACCTAGTTTGTAAATGACGTCAGAACGAAGCGTAAGAAATAGAAGTAAAGCGAAGGGTGTAAGCGAAAACATCTTGATGGAAGAAATTTGTGCAGTTTAATCCTAATATTGTCCGTTTATTACTAATAATTAAGTGTGTAATGTATATGAATATGATAAGGACATCGTTAATATTCAGGGAGATATAGATTTTTAACAAAATTATTTTGTTAAAAAAAAAATGGAAATTTAGGTATTTCAATATCCAGCATGTATAAAATCTGCTTTTTGAATAGGTTGTTATTTAAACACTCTTATAAAGGATGAATTAAAAAGGGTATCATATACAGGGTATACACACATAAGGGATCATTGGACTGTCCATCACTGTAGACGTCGTCATTGTGTTTTTTCAACTTAAGTTTTTTACTGTTCATTTTACTTATTTCTTTCTATTAGGCTAGCTTTAGAGACATGCTGATAAATATTACGGAAACTTAAATAATCTCTTTAATATAAGTAACAGAACACTGTAATTTTATCGATGTACTCAATTTTTCCTCTTTTCTGGTTTAAAGCTTTTGTTATTCCTGTTCCTAAAATTCCCACTCCTATCATGCTGAAAAATTACAGACCTATCTCTATTTTGCCCTTCCTTTCTAAAATCTTAGAAGCAGCCGTTCACAAACAAGTATCTTGCTTTGTCTACTCTAACGCTCTACTCACCCCTCATCAGTCTGGCTTTCGCTCAGGGCACAGCACTACTACTGCTCTTCTCAAAGTTACAGAAGATATTAGGTTGGGTATGGAGGAGAAAATGGTCACCATAGTCATTCTTATTGATTTTTCTAACGCATTTAATATGGTTGACCATGACATTCTACTTGCCATCCTTAAGAACATGAACTTTTCATCAATCGCGTTGAAATGGTTCTCCTCATACCTACGTGGTCGCCAGCAAGCAGTGCGTCTGGGTCGTGAATTATCTGATTGGAAAGACCTGTCTTCTGGCGTACCTACCGCAGGGCGGGATCCTGTCGCCTTTAATGTTTTATTTATTTATCAATTTCCTTTCCTTGTCGTTATGCTGTTCTTACCATTTCTACGCGGACGACCTGCAGATTTACGTACAAACTACTGCAGACGATGTAAACTTAGCAATTACTCGGCTAAATTGTGATTTGTGCAGTATTAGTAACTGGTCTAAAGACTTTGGAATTTCTGTGAATCCTGCCAAATGCCAAGCTATTGTTGTGGGCAGCTCTAGGCAAGTCGCGAAAGTGGATTCCAGTTCTGTCATCCCTGTCATGTTTGAAAAATGTGTAATTCCTTTTAGTCTTAGTGTGAAGAACCTTGGGCTACACATTGATTCCACATTGAGTTGGACTACACAAATCGCAGAGGTAAGTCGTGCGGTCATATCTTCTTTGCGATATCTTAATCGGTTTCGAAATTTTCTCCCCATCAATATTAAGGTCACTCTTGTCACATCTCTCATATTTCCAATCATTGATTATGCTAATGTCTGCTACCCTGATCTAAATGAAGATCTTCTTAATAAGCTGGACCGGCTTATCAACAATGCTATTCGTTTTATCTTCTGTCTTCGTAAATTTGATCATGTCTCTTCCTACCGGTCACAGCTCAAAAGGCTTCCTATTCGTCAGCGCAGGCAAAAGAGATTTCTCTGTTCACTTCACTATTCTGTATAACGCTCTCTCCCCTGAATATTTAAAATGTAAGTTTCAATATCTTTGCGACTCTCACGAAAGGCAGCTCCGATCTGACAACTCCCTTGCGCTTTCTATCCCACTTTTTCGTACTGGCTTTATGTCTGACTCCTTCACTTTACAAGCTTCACGACTCTGGAATGCGCTACCCGATAGCATCAGAAGAATTGCGAATAAACTCAACTTCAAAAATAAAGTTCATGCATATCTCTTGGACAATTTTCCAAAACTGTGAATCATCCTCCTATTCATATGTAGGTATATGTATGTTTATATTATTTTATATGTATTAAATATTCTGTATTTAAGTAATGTGTATAAATGTATATTTTCTGTTATACTATACCATAATAATATTGTTGTTAATTTATTTTGTATGCCGCATTCGTGCATATCTGTTCTTCCCAAAGGTTGTCTGGTAGAGAATGCTTTTAGCATTAAGACCGCCTATGTACCCTTAATTTGTGGTAAATAAAGTTTAAATAAATAAATAAATGGGGTTGGCAAGTTAAAGCTGATCTCAGATGGCGCCACCACTGTACGAACCTTTGTCATTTATCATTAAACGTTTCGGATTTGTTTGTTGCGTTGATTTCTTGACAATTTTACGATTTAAAACATGTATTTCAATTGGAAAATATGCGAGTTAATAATTAAAATGGTTAATAATAATAAATAAAATGGTTAATAATATTTATCGCTTTGAGCCACAATTTATTAAGTTTCCCATCTCGAGGAAACTGGTGGCCTCCAGTTTCTTTACAATTTGGTACACAACACCTAAGCATTTTCTCAATAATGGTCTCTATCTATGAATTCACTACTAATTTCATACAAAAACTACTTTGTTATTGGTCTTTGCGCTGCTAGCGCCACTTTGACACTTGTCGACCCCATTGCGGATTCTAAGATGTGGTTAGAAATATAGATTGAACGTTACTGGACCTAAATATACGTTTTCCTCTACCTGAATCTTTCAAACAAATTTAAAGTCGTTTTCTAGCGAGATGTTTCATATTTTTTTACATTTTTTAACGTAAGTCGCTTTTTAGGCCCAGCTGTTTTTTAGATTTTGCAGTTTTGTCGAGAAAGCAGACTAGTTTCGGTCTCAAACGGAGATATTGTACATCAGAGCAAATATACAAATTACAAATGCGGCCTTCCTCTCTCTACCGCGACGAACACATACAAGAAAGATCTTCATTACGCCTGCTCCATCGCGGCCTTCATATGAGTGACGGGCCTCGTCTCTTCTGTATGTATTGTGTCGCGACCTCGCAATGCTTCTGCGACTCCGTGGGCGCCCCCTTTTGTGTGGCTTGCGGGTATGGCCTTTATTTTAGTTATTGGCAAAGCTGTGTCGCCTCGTCTCGTCTTTAGTGGTGCCTTAATGTTAGCATAAGTCGTATACTTGTCTCCTTATTGGTGTAAAAAAATTGATTGTCTTTAAAGTCGGTTTACGGACAATAGGTAATCTTACGTGATGACGTTATAAGAAAATATCGGCCGATGGAATGGAAGAGAGATAGATGCGTCACAAGCCGAACGGTTAAGCCGATCATGCATCTCTATCGCTTGTTCCGCACTCTCGGCTCACGGGGGACCTGACAATGAGTCAAGCAGAGTTTATACAAAGCCAGTAATGCTGGCGACAGTCCTGCAGACAAACCAGCGTTGGCCTGGCCCCTGTTGTTTAGACGAGGCCATTCAGCCACGGATTTTTCTACGTGGCGTGATGCATCAGCATCTACACGTGTCCGCAACGCTGGCGCGGGGATCGAGGGTAGGGTTGCCAACTTCTTTTACAAGAAATAAAGTATGTTTAGGTCTGCGAAAAATTTTAAACAGTATTTTATTTAATGTTTTAAATACATATGTTTTAGAGTTTCTCACACAACTTATTAATTAACAGATTTTTTAAAATATTACATACGCCTCACCACAATTATAACTAAAATTAAATCAGGACCTCATTTTTTATTACAAATTTATAAAAATGCGTTAGTTTAGTGTTAAGCATGTTGATGCTGAAAACAGTATTGTGTATACTTTATTTTTGTTCCAACAGTAAAAAGTATAATTTAGTGAAAAACAGTATGATACTGTTTTTAACAGTATAGTTGGCAACCCTAGTCGAGGGGTATGCGGGCGGAGGTCACTGGCTTGTAAAATAGACGGGCGCTCTATTCTCGCCAGCGTTGGCAGCCAGCGCTGGCTTGGCAAATACCAAGCCATCGCTGGCTGCCAGCGATGGCCTCGTGTAATCTAGCCTTCATCCTTTTTCGTGGTGCAGCCGGCGATCATCAATTAATAAGAAATAAGTATACTCATTACAAGTCAATGTGTTCCTAGATACGGATATTATTGTTCCTAGCTATGTGTAATGTTGTCAGTGTAAGTCTGTGTAATAAATATCAAATGCAAAATATGATTGCCTTTTGTTCTTATCATCCTACAGTGTGTGAGCACACCCCGGCTACTCCATACAAATGTCGCGTCGTTTGCTACTACATAAACAATGACGTCTGTGCAGAGCGCAAATGAGCGTGTGTGTGTGCGGCGCCATACAAACTGTTCCAGAACTGTCTGAGGGGAGGTGAGGTCGACACGAGTGAGAGAGGACGAGAGGCATGATCGATGTTTTATAATGTATTTCCCTGAGTCGCCTTGTACGACATCCACGGAAAGAGACGGAGTGATTCTATTCTAGTCTGGCGGAAACCACACACTGGAAACCACGGAAACCACCTCACAGAATAACGCAGCCAAATAACAATTCCCTTGAGGGTTGGGTTCCTGCGAGAGAGTGAAGTCACCAGAAAGAAAGAAAATGAAGTAGTATAGGCTGGCAACGAATCGGCGATCCCTTGGTGTTGCTTGATCTCCATGGGCGGTGGTGATTGCTTTCCATCAGGTAACCCACATGCTCGTTTGCCCCCCCCCCCCCCCCGTCTCATATTAAAAAAAAACTTGGGTTAATAGTAGCTTTCAAGTTATGTCGAATCGAATCCTGGGAAATAATCACTTTGGGAATCTATAGTATATGTAGACGATGGTCACTCTTGCCACAAAGGAAAAATGAGGCATGTTTAAAAAATACTACTCAATAAAACTGGAATTATTTTTTCGACATTTATACAAGGTGTACAATAAATAATACAAATACAGTATAATGTTTTACATTATACACTTTAGTTCAAAATGTGTCGAGTTATTTAGATCAATATCTAGGTCAGGTATTCCCAAAATTGATCATGCCGGTGTGTGACGCTCTCGAGTATAATATGCATAAAACAAAGTTAACCCTTATGGATTGTAATAATCTTTTACGCCAATTTGATCAAAACTACATTGCGTGCTTTCATCATCAGTACTGCTACTGCCAGCTGTATCAATTAATTATATAATCTTTGTAGTTTTCTTCAATTAAGTAATATTTATTTAGATGGCTAGAGCTAGAGACATATTATTTAAATATAAAAAACAACAAAATTACCTGTAAAATAAGTAACAGAACAAAAAGATTGGGAACCTCTGATCTAGATTTTTTGAACATTTCCACAATGTATATAATATCACCAGACAGTTTCAGACTTATCTATCATACATTTACAATGATAGGTACATAATTTTTATTTTTCACTGTTGTTTACATCACTATGGTAAGTACGGGACTTATACGTCGGGTGGCAGACAAGCATACGGCTCGCCTGATGTGAAGCGGTTACCGTAGCCATATTAATGCTCTTATTACAAAATATCGCTCGCGTGCCGCCACCCCCGCTGCCAACGCAGCATCTCCATCCTTTATGTGTGACCTCACTCACGCGAAGGAACACAACAACCCTCAAGGGAATTGTTATTTGGCTGCGGTATTCTGTGAGGTGGATGTACATTCCCCAGTCGGGTAGCTTACAATTACGCTCCCTCTCTTTTCGCCAAGCTTCGTTTGTCAGTCAGCAGGGTGCACCGCGTGCAGATGAAGTTGGCTTTGGTTCCAAGATGCTAATGAACCACTTACACCCTTAAAAAGATTTTTATCATCATCATCAGGTCCATTTTAGTCTCCACTACAGGAGCACGACCCTCTCGTCCGTACTAGACGGAGGAGAATTTGGCCTACACTCCCCACGCTGGCCAGACGGGTTGGGGAGGCCTGATCGATATTTGATAATGTTTTTCCCTTAGTCGCCTTGTACGGCATCCACGGGAAGAAACGGAATGATTCTATTCTAGTCTGCCGGAAACCACACGGCAAAAGATTTTTATATTTTCCCGATATTTCGGCGATGTTATAGGAAAATATAAAAATAAATCGAGGTAAATCCTGTACTTCCAGTAGTGATTAACATTGGTAACCATAGAAATAAAATACAAATGCAAAATGTTCCTTCGACTACAGCAGTCGAAGGAACATTTTGCATTTCAATTTTACGATTCTGATACGTGTTTAGAATAGTATTTTAAACAGTTTTATGAAATGAAATAATGTTTTAATTGTTTTCTTTATGTATTTAGTTCATTAGTTTTGTTTTAATTATTCATTTATACAAAAAGTACTTTTTTATATATGTACATTATAATCTATGGTCCCCAGGGACCACAAATTTTTGTTTACTTTTTTTATTAATACATTTAATTCGGAACAACATGCACATTATTAGAGGAGTATTTTTTACATTTAATAAGTTCTAATACAGTGAAAGAAAGAACATTGTCACATGTTACAAAACATTGGAAAAAAAAAACATATTTTTGTACTATGCGTGTCTTCGATCAAGTATAAACAACATGCGTGTGCAAAACAAGATGCTTTTTTTTTCTTCATATTTTTGGCTTTGCATGGCTAGTGCTTTTTGGCCCGTACCTCGAGTTCTTGACGTAAATAGTAACTGTAATTGATTTTGTCAATAGGCTAGACGACGATTTTTTCTTTCGATGTGTTATTTAAGGACGTCATTATAATATAACAGTGAAAGAATTACTTCGATAGCATAAAAAATTCTCGAGATATGATAACTTGAAAATCACAATTTTGGACTTTCCCGAAAACGCTCCATACAAAAGGCTACTGAATTATGACGTCACACTGAGGTATTTTCTATACGTTAAAACAGAAATTTGTACGACAGCTATGTTAAATACTGCGTTTATGTAGCTAGTGCCATAACAAAAGTATTTTTGATTGTTTTTCCAAAGCAAATATTTTTTTTATATAATTTCATTCTTTTAAATTTGACTTTCCCACCAAACTTTGATCGACCAAAAACAAGTCGGACATAACTTATTACAATTTCAAGATAAATATTTTTTATAATTTTTGATCATTGTCGTCTAGCCTATTCTACCCATATTCAAATCACTGCCGGGATACACCTCCCCTCTCAATCGATTTACAACTTAAACACAGCTATTCAAGCGGGTTGGTAGAGGCCAGGGTTGTCAATATACCCAAAGGTCACTTAGCATAATGACTGTAATGTCCAGACATCTGGGACCAACGTCGTACCAAGGGACATGTCCCCCGCCCACCTTTACGAAGATAAAGTTTAGGGGTATCAGTGGTTCATCAACATCTTTGAACTAAAGTCAACCTCACCTGCACGTGGTGTACCCTGCTGACTGACAAACGAGGCTCTGGCAAAGAGAGGTAGCGCATAGCATATTTTTTAAGCTGACTGGAGAAGTAGCTCCATCTCACAGAATACTGCAGCTAAATAAATTCCCTTGAGGGTTGTTGTGTTCCTGAGAGTGAGTGTGGTCATCAAAAAGAGAGAAGGAAAGAAAGGAAGGAGTATAGGCTGGCAACGGGCCGGCGACCTCTTGGTGTCACTGATCTCCATGGGTGGTGGTGATTGCTTTCCATCAAGTGACCTATATGCTTGTTTGCCCCTCTCTCATATTAAAATTAAAAAAAATGAATTTTATATATCTGCTCTTGTTCAGTTTGCTACAGGCAATGCCCATCTCTAATCATGCATGGGTATGCATGATTAGAGATGGGCATTGCCAGGCTATTATAATAAGTGCATATAAATACATATAAATGCCTAGTTTTGGGCATAAATAGGGAATTTGTACATTTTGGGCATTTATTGTAAATGCCACGTATTTTGCCTATCTCTATGCATGATACAATATATTCTTAATCCATACCAAAACAATTAATTTTTAAGACTCTTCAGGTATTCCTTATCCATTTTTTCAAACTTCTCTTTCATTTCTTCCGGTACTTCAACGGTAGACAAATCCTCTGCACCAACTTCGTCCTCCTTCTGTATCAAAATGTCCACAACGTTTTCGCACGCACATAGAGTTAATGGGTCCTTCTCCCACTTATGGTACTCTCTTAGGACGTAATAAACTCCGTTTTCTCTTAAAAACTCCCTACCTTTGCGTTTCGTACACAATTTTATTAACGTTTCCATAATCATCCTTCGTATATCAATGTCGGAATCCCTGCGTTTTTCTTTCGGCAAATACTGTAATGCTATAGGTAATTTATCCATTTCCTCATCGCAATATTCTTCGTTCCCCATTATTGGATTCAACAAGTATGTTAATAAATCTAATTCCGTACTTAATAGTAAATCATGGCATTCAGTATCAAATGATAAATTCCGTACCGTTCCTAATGCTCCGCCTCGTCGAATTACCGAAGGTTCATAATTACAGAATGGTAGTAATTTTATTAACGGTACATGAGGGTTTTCTTCTATCAACCATTTTCTTATCCGATATATACAGCTCAAGTTACTAAACATTGGCGCTAAGTAATGTAGCTTTGAACCTTTTTTGTTGTAATCTACAACTATAAATGCATTTAAAATATCATTTAAATGTGGTAGGAATGTGTCTAAGCATACCTCGAGCTCGTCTTCGAGTCTGGTGACGTTTGATAAGATCATACAAGCTGCATCAGCGTCGGATTTCATTGGGTTTAGCACACAACTTATTAGTAACTCGAGAATATTTTTGTGGTTACTAGGTTTGTATTTAAGCAAGTCTGTGGCGCCGCGAGTCAATGCAGATACATTTACTAACAACAGAAGAGCGTTCTGAGCTATCTGTTCAACTTTATCTTCAGTTAATTCTATCACAGCTTGCAATATTTGCTCATTTTGTAGAAGTTTATCAATTCCGGCTTCCGTGGCAGAAATTCCAACTAAATGATCCAGAGATATATGTTTTAGATCTAACCGGGACTCCGGCTTTAGGAATTGCTGCATTTCACTTAGAGGATCATTAGACATTTTTAGAAAATTTAGAATTTTCGAATAATTTACAAAAACACGAGCTCGTAGAGCTCACCAAATCAAAACATGGCATTAGACATGAGTTCGTTATATCAAAACGTAACTTATATCGGTTATGAGTAGATAACATAACTTATCGATATCCACATAACCGAATATCTAAAAACTGACGCGCGAGGATTCGATATGAAACTGAAACCGCGCAAGAGAACGATATGTTTGGCGACTCGAAGGAATAACCATATTCGCTTCCTCTCTTTCTTAGTAAGCGTAGTTATAGCGGTGTAAAAGAGATGAAGCGAATAAATACATCGGCGCCGGCGCGGCGGGCAGCCCGGTAGCAACCGGCAATGCTTTGGTCATTGCAATGTAGAATTTAGCTCTTATGTTTATTAATATTAAGGTTCAGTGTGAATTTTTGCGACTACATTCAGAAGATTGTTTTATTTAGCCCTTGAATTGGTGGATTTTTCACGAGAAATTTACATTGCAAAATGGAATTACTCGCTATAACATTACGGATTAATTTAGATTGACAATATTCATGCAATTATTTTTGTTATTTATTATTGTCGATTATTTTTGTTATTTTGTAAGACTGCAGTAATTAGAATTTTTGGCGAAATTGAGTTAAATACATATTCTGAAACCGCCGCAGCCAAATAACAATTCCTTTGAGCGTTGTTGTGTTCTTGCGAGTGAGTGAGGTCACCAGAAAGAAAAAAGATGCTGCGGTGGCAGCGGGAGTGGCGGCGCGCGAGCGATATTTTACGTTGCGAGCTAATGCTCGCATATGGGTACGGTAACCGCTTCAGATCAGGCGGCCCGTATGCTCGTCTTCCACCCGACGTAGTATAAAAAAAAAATAAAAAAAAAGCAAAACTGCAGTGAATAGAAATCGTCATTACTACGAGTAACTATTGACCAAGCTCTATGAAGCGTCAATATTTTCTATCAATATCAATAACTCAATTAATGCGTGCGTTTGCAGCGTTTTCGTTAGTTCGCGAATCGTTACTGAGTAACCCATTATCGTTAACAAACCAACTATATTACTAATATCGATATCTAAAAACGGTTTGCCATATCGATATGAAAACTTCATATCGGTTACATATCCGTTTTAACAAAATAGCCAAAACGCCCATGTATATAGTGCCACAAACTTATCTGGCCCGGTGGCGGGGGCGGTGCGATCGACTTAAGTGTTGCCATTAAACGAAATGCCGCCCGTTTTAGAGGAAACATAAAAATCAAAGAAATATATACACTGTTAAAATAATAGCATTGATATACTTATTAATTGTATTGTGTGGTGTTTCAATTAAATATCAATTGACTTCTATTTTTTGTTGATTAGTTTTAAAAATGCACCACGTTAAGTCGCGATCATAGCTATTATATAATATTAGAGAGTTATAATATTGCACAGAAACAACTCGTTGACGATTTTTATATTGTAAGAAATGAAATATGTGTAGAAAAAGATAATATGTATTTTAAAAAATACACCTCAATGGAATGTGCATACGCGGTAAGTAAATTAATTGTACCTGGCAATACTACATTCCAAGATGGCGGCCTTAGTTCTAAATTTGGCCACCGGGTCAGATAAGTTTGTAGCACTGTACATGGCATGCATGGTAGAAAAGAGTATGAGACAGATTTATACTTCGTCTTTATTTCGTTTTGGCAACCACTTGGCAGTCGTAGATTATTATTATCGTTTCGGCTTCAAGGTTATACCAAAAAATATATAATAACTCAACATTAAAGATTGTGCAATTTTACTGCTGTTTTGCAATATAATTATGTTCGACTTCGACTGGCAGGTGGAGTACATTCTATTATATTGGCATATAATTATACGCAAAGGTATAATAGGCGTTTGTCTTCTACGTAAGTAATTATTGTTATTAATTTAATAAAAACCGACTCCAAACATTATTCTACATTTACGTATGTAGATACAGGCTGATGATGATGATGATGAAAAAAATTTACTATTATTATTATTAATAAGTAAATTATTCATGGTCTCTGTTAGAATAATAATAAAGTGTACTTATATAATATTATAATTTTCGATTTTATTAACCTTTGCTTAATGATTTATTTATGATTTTTTTAAATAACTCGAGGCAAGGTAAAATTTTGTATTCTTGTTTGTATGTGGCTTGATTATGTTTTTTTATTCAAAGTGGCGCCACTTTTGCGTCCACAAAGAGAAAAAAATTACAGGCTTGACTTTGTTTACACGTTACGAATATTTTTAATTGGTAGAGTTAATTTTATTTGACAAAAAAAAAAAGAATTTTAACTGTAATAAAATTAACGAGTTCCCCGAGTTCTCCAAAAAATGCCGTCTTTTGTGGTTCCGTAACAATAGCAGCTTTAGAAAAAAACGTCAGTTTTCTTATTTTCCTATTGGATAATAGATGACTCTAGGAGCAACATGCTAAAGGTTTCAATAGTATTTTAATTTATGCTTGGAAGAAGGATAACATTCTCCCATGTAGCTTTGTTATAATATATTATACCTACATTTTCTCTGATCTGAGGCTTAGTGTGAGTTTTTTGACGGCATCGATTTCAAAAATTATAATTTCCAATTAGAATGGGATTGAGTCTACTTCGACTTTTTGTCGGTAGATGGCGCAATATGAATTTTATAATAAGTTAAACTTTTTCGAAAACGAATACGTAAAAAAACTCGCATAAG
Organism: Hypsopygia costalis; assembly: GCA_937001555.2. Taxonomy (NCBI): domain Eukaryota; kingdom Metazoa; phylum Arthropoda; class Insecta; order Lepidoptera; family Pyralidae; genus Hypsopygia; species Hypsopygia costalis. Next base: position 9,112,765 of record OW443355.2, read on the forward strand.
CATGCTTAGTGCATTACAGGAAATTGTAAAATTGTTTACTCCATAAGAAAACAAAATAAATAAAATAAAAGTCTTCCGTGCGGTTTATTATTTATTTTGTAAATTGTGCTCTATTACAATTAAAGTAAACAAAATATTTACAGTTATTAGTACATTTAGTGGACGTTTATTTTTACGTAAAGGCACTTATTCTAAATTGTGAATATTTAAAAATAAATTAGCTATTTCGTACTTAGACTTAAGTAGCTGTTTGGTTGTCCATTGATTGTTTATAAAAATATTGTTAAATGTATAATTTAGCTAAGTGCATGTTAGTTAACATGCTTACTGCGAGTTTATTACGTATTCGTTTGCAACAAAGTTAACTTCATTTTGTATGCAATTGTCATAGAGCCATCTACCGACAAACATTCCAAGTAGAGCTAATTCCATTTATTGAAGATAACGTTGTCGAAATCGATTAGGGTAGAAAACTCGCAGTAAGCTCCCTAATTTGTGCAAAAATTGCGTAGATCACAATTATATTTCTTATTCATTATTATGTCGTACTGTTTTTTTATTATTATAGTTTAGGATGTTCTCTATTATGACATATTTTATGCTATCTTCAAAGCTTATTGAATATCGATGGACTGTTAAAAAGATGAAAAAGGGATTTGAGTCAGATTCTATAATGCAATTTCATAATTTCATCTATATAAGATTATAAGCTTTGTAAAAGGAAAGCATTGTTAGAAGCAATACTTTTATGAACGAGTTTTAAACTGCCGATGAAGTACTTCAGAGGTCGCCATTCGAAAATTTATCTTTCGTTATTGATCTAGCAAGCGAAGTGAGTGAGGTATCAAAAACGAGTTTACTAAAAAAAAATTTTTTTATATGTTTATGAGTAAGTTTGTATCACGATAACTCTCGAATCGTCGCTCCGATTTTGATGAAATTTTGTAAGTAGGTGTGTGAGAAACGGAAACACTATTTTTAAGTTTTTTGGTTAATGTTGATTACTTGAATTTCTTTTTGTAAATTGGTAATAAGAAGATCTTTTTTATAACTTTCTAGAGTTAAAAGGATCACATTACTTTTTGTTATACTTGTATTGTGACACGGTGAACCTAAAGACATCAATTAAAACGACAAATTCACTGTAGCTTATATATATTATTTCTGTGCTGAATATCGGCTTTTATTGATTATTTACCATTATACCTATTTTATTCTTCAATACGTGCAGTTTAAAATACTTTATATGCGTAATAAATACTGTTATTTGTTTATTATTGCGTATATTACAACCATCTGCTAAAAGTCTAAAATTTTAAATTATTTGCACTAAATATTTCTATTATAAAAAGTACTAAAATAGGTAGGCACTAAGTTACATTTAATTACATTATTAATTATGTTAATCGTACTAACAACAATTGAAATTGATTTTATAAAAAGCTTAAAAAACTATTCATAAATATCTAAAGCACAGAATTTGCTAACAATTACTACGTAAACTAAAAATCGGGCGACATTTTTATACCACAAAATTTTCCTTAATAATCTTGCAGTGCCATCTATTGGATAAAAGTGTGTACTATTTGGATATTTTATATAAGATATCATTATTGCTGTTAAAAAATAAGTACATACTACTAAAGCTAATTATTTTATGCTAATTAATTATATAGATTGTACTAACATGTCATTTACACTAAATACGTTATTAGTTGAACATATTAAATTTAAATATTTAAACTAACGAATTAAAAGAGATGCTTAATGAGTTAGCTGAGTTAGTTTCGAATTCGCAAATCTAACAAAAGTGATGTTCATTATAATAAGAATATTCTTTTATTTATGTTTTTTTACTTTCACTAATTTATTTTTCTTTTTAAATTATCATCAATGGCGCTGTAATTTTATTTGGTAATTCTATTTAGATTTTGAAGGATATTTTTCATTGGCTTATGGAAAATGTGCCATTTTTATTTCGAGTTCCCCCGAAAGCATGTGATAATGTTTATACTCTGTGGATAAAGTGGTAGGTACATTTATTAAAAAAAAAATGATTTGTTGAAATCATTGATTGATTTGAGCTTACAATGGATGACCACAAAAAAATGAATTTCGATTATAATAAATGCGGCTATAAAATTATTTTAATTTAAATAACTTTAATAAATGACGATTTTTCTTATACAGGCCACGATGAGGATGGCGAAGAACGATGTTTTCAGGATATCTGCGTCTGCAATAAATAAAATAAATAAATAAATATTTCTGGACAATTTACACAGTGCCATCTAGTCCCAAATTAAGTTTGTGTTATGGTTACCAAACAACGGATAAATGTACTTAAACACATTTTTTTTTGTAAATACATACTTATAATACATAGAAAATACCCAGACCAAGACAAATAGATAGACATGTTCATGCACACAAATGTTTGTCTTGTGCGGGAATCGAACGATAAAAAGTGAAGTGCAATGATAAAAAGTGAAATGATAATTGCTTCTACAGTTTCAGACAGATTTCAGATTGCTTGTATCTACAGATTTCGTACCACTAAAGGAAAACTATGAAGTCTTATTGAGTGGAGCGAGCTGAACGCTGATATACGTCGAAAAGTCACTCTTGGAAATGAATAGGCTCCAAAACCACTGAACCGATTTTGATGAAACTTGTCACAATTAAAGACCTCGACATGCTTGAGGTTTGTGTCGAAAAAAAATTGAGATCGATCATGTCCTTGAGGAATGATCAGCAAATACATTTTCCATTGAAATCAATGGAAAACATACACTCAGAGAATCTACTGGCTGTACTCAACCTCGATTTTGGCCCCGTGGGCTAGAATCCGGCCTAGTACATAAATAGATAGATTGTTCAGGGGCTATAGTATTTTGTGTGGAGCAGGATAAAGATTATTTCGAGGGTTTAATACATTTGCAATTTACAATAGGCTATTTGACCAATGTTTTTACGGTTTTATATGTAAGGACATCACATTAATAAAACCAAACGTGAAAGAATTACTTTGATAGCACAAAAATCTCTCGAGATATGTTAATTTTAAAATTACAATTTTCGACTTTCCCGAAAACGCTCCATACAGGCTACTAAGCTATGTCCGTACACGTTTGTATTGTGTATGGATTAAATCAGAAATTTGTACGACAGCTATGTTAAATATTACGTTTATGTAATTAGTATCATAATAAAAGTTATAGTATTTTTTATTGCTTCTCCAATGGAAATATTATTTTTTAATAATTGAATACTTTTAAAATGGACTTTTCTGCCAAACTTTGATCGACCCTAAATAAGTCGGACGGAAGATATTAAAATGAAAGTTTGCAGATCTTTATTTGTATAGATAGGTATATAATGTAATTTACGATACCTATTGTTAAATAATTTATACAATTTTTGAACATTGTTAAATAGCCTATTGTTGGATATATTGTTAAAAATATAAATAGCTTACCACTGCACGTGTTTTCTTTTTCTTTGTATCCATTCTCGGAGTCGCAGAGGCAGATTTTCTCTTGCGGGGAGAAGACGTGAAGGTAGGGCGGTGACGAGCTGGTGATGTTGGGGCTGCCGCAGATCAAGCCTTCGTTGCAGTCGTCATTCTTGGAACAAACGTGGTACAGATCTGTAAAAAAATAAATAAAAAATAAATAGTCCTTTGCAAATAACACAGCGCCATCTAGTCCAAACAAAGCCAAGCTTGGACTATGGGCAATGGGTACTAGATAATCCATACTAATATTATAAACGTGAAAGTGTTTTTGTTTGTCCTTCTTTCACGTCGAAAGTAACAGTCGTATTGACATGATTTTTTTTTTGGAGATAGTTAAAGGCCTGAAGAGTAACATAGGCTACTCTTTATCCCGGAAAAACATCTTATTCCCACAGGAAAAAATAAAGTTTATAATCGTTTGTCCTTCTTTCACTAGATCACTAGATGGCGCTGTCTCATTTCTAAATCGTATAGTTGTATATATAAATATGTATACACAAATCAATGGCAGTTAGCCTGGAGTCCAGGCTAACTGCCATTGATTTGTGCGAGGGCTAAGCCGCGGGTAGCAGCTAATACTAAATATATATTCCTTGACAAATCACACAGCGTCATCTAGTCCCAAACTAAGCAAAGCTGTACAAGCTTTGATTAGTTTGGGACTAGATGGGTACTAGATAACTAAATATATACATATACTAACATAGAAAACACCCAGGCCAAGACAAACAGACATGTTCATGCACACAAATACTTGTCTTGTGCGAGTATCGAACCCGCGACCTCGGAGTCAAAGTGGCCATTGCTAGCCATTCGACCATCGGGCTAGTTAAAATCATTATTATTTACTTGTTGACCCGGCAAATGTTATTCTGCCAAATAAATTATTTTAGCGGAATGAAATACACTTTATGGAGCTCGATGATTTCGTTGCGCCCATCAGTCTCATCGAACACGCAAGTTAAGCAATGTCGACCATAGCCTATCCATGGATGGATTTGTTTATCTCGAGCTTTAAGCCATCGAGAGGGATTTTTCACAATACGAGCGTTTATATGGCTACAGTAACTGCTTCACAGCAGGCAGGACGTATACTTCTTTGTCACCCGATGGGACTCCTGTTTCGAACTTCAGAGTACTTAGTGCGAGTTTTTTGCTCACATTCCAACGTGTTAACGTTTACAATCCGACCAAATTGAGAAAAAGTTTCATATTGTGAATTTACCAGACGCGTGTTACATATACAAATTATCCGGGTTGCTCACTTCAAAATGTGAGCAAGTATTAGCGACATAATTTTGATATGTAACACGCGTCATATAAATTCACAACATGAGAGTACTTATCTATTTGGTCGGTTTGTTTACGTTCACATGATCGAACGTGAATAAAAAACTCACACTCAGCACTCTGTTTAAAACTATTTCGCTATATAGGCGCTAAATTACTTTACAAAGAAACCGTTTAAAATTTAGATAAAATCTAAAAGTTAAATAAATACAGCTTTGGTCGCTTTAGTACGTTTATTTGATTTTAACACGAACTCCCATGTGTTTTAGGTTTAATTAGCAATAACACGAAGGTTACCGCCTTAACTTTGAGATTAAACACACGCTATTTCTATTGCAAAGCCTTAATATCTTACTATGTCCGTTAATAAATATCGAGGGGGGGGGGGGGAGGTTTGTTTTCAACGTTATCTCGTAAACATTACAGGGTGCCAACGAGAATTAATAATAAGAGTGACAATGTTCATACAAAATACCGTACACCGGAATTTAGTTACTCTAAAGGGGTACAGAGGTCGCTAAGAGTTTCAAATAAGGTATACGTAATTTGATAAAATATGTACACGAAGGTTCCATTTGTTTAATTTCGCTTTTCAGTTTTAATCAAAAATGGCTAGGTGGCGCTCCAACTACTATCACGCTACCAATACCTGCCGCCATTGAAGTGGTTAAAGACTAAGTATATCTACCTCAGACAGTCCATACAGCTGGGTCTTTATTTCTGTGGTCGGGATAATTTCAAAAAAGAAATCGATAGACCATTCGACTGGGCTTGGCAGCTTTTGGACGGCTGGCTTCGGCACATCCTCGCCGCAGATATACCCTAATGCTTGATAACTGAAGTCTGCAAACAGTGCATCCTCCTCACTATGACCTACGGTGCAGCAGAGATTTGAATTTTTTTTTAACTACGTCGGGTGGCAGATAAGCAGACGGCCCGCCTGATGTGAAGCGGTTACCGTAGCCATATTAACGCTTGCAACATAAAATATCACTCGCGCGCTGCCACCCCCCGCTGCCAACGCAGCATCTTCTACCATCCTTTCTGGTGACCTGACTCGCAGGAACACAACAAACAACCCTCAAGGGAATTCTGTGAGGTGGAGGTACATTCCTCCAGTCGGGTAGCTTACAATTACCCTCCCTACCTCTCTTTCGCCAGAGCTTCGTTTGTCAGCCAGCAGGGTGCACCATGTGCCGGTGAAGTTGGCTTTGGTTCAAAGATGAACCACTTGCACCCCGCTTAAGAATGCTGAACGTTAAGCTGGTTCACAGGCTAAGCGTTGTACAACGAGCGATGGAGAGGACTGTGCTCGGATTTTCTGTAAGGGATCGAATCCGGAACGAAGAAATTCCACGGAGAACCAATATTGTTGACATAGCTCTCAGAGTCAGAAACCTTAAGTACCAGTGGGGCGGCCACATCTGCCGGGTCAGTGATGACCGATGGAGAAGGAAGGAATGGAGGCTGCGTATGGACCGACGAGCTCAAGAAAGCGGGTGGATGCGGTGGATGCGGAAAGCGGAGGATCGCATAAGGTGAAAACCATAGGCTGATAATTATGATGATCCTAAATTTTTTTATACAAAGTGGCAGGCTACCGGGCGGTGAGAGGCTATGGTCGACGTTATTTAACTTGCGTTTTCGATTACGCACGCGTAACGACACCATCGAGCTCCACGTGCGGTTCTTCAATGTTAGATGTGACTGCGATGATGAACGAAGTATGAACACGGTCTGCCTCTATGATGTTTGTGTGGGAACGATTGGTTAGTAACAGCTTTAGCTTGGTGCACACAGGGCAACAACGGTCAGTAACTTCCATAAGACTTTGCTGACTGTTGGATAATATTCTGGCAGATTAGAAAGGCGTGGACACTATGTTCATGCTTCAGAACGTGTGCGCCTCCTGTACCTCTGAGGCAGCAGAAGTACCGGAGAGGCGCACAGCGGAGGAGCTCTCCCCGGTGTATCTTGTGTGTATAGTGTACCCCACACTGGGGTTGCGAATGGTCCAAAATTACCGAGAAGGCGGAAGGTGGAACTGAGGCCGGGAAATATAACACTGTCATTTCCATGTCACTTCTGAAAATATTGACGAGCTCGGTGGCGTAGTGGTCAATGACGCGCCTTCGACACCAACGCTCGTGGGTTCGATTCCCACACAGGACAAACATTTGTGTGCATGAACATGTCTGTTTGTCTAGGTCTTCTATGTATCATAAGTATTTACAAAAAAAAATGTATTTGCGTATGTTTATCAGTTGTCTAGTACCCATAATACAAGCTTCGCTTACTTTGGGGCTAGATGGCGCTGTGTAATTTGTCTGACAATATTATTATATCATATTTGACAACCATCAAACATGTCGATCCTTTGTGACAGTGACACTTTTGATAGATAGGTTAGCTAATCTTTACTGCAATAACATTCGCCTATTAGTTAATAATAATAAAATTGTTGTTTTTACAATTATCTTAGCAATCGTTCCATATTTTCTCACGTTTAAACTTTCCCTGGACTTCCATAAATATTTCAAAACCATAATTAGCTAAATCAGCCTAGCCGTCGAAGCGAGACTAATTTCTATATATTACAAGTTACTCTATGGAGACTAACGAACAGCAATTCATTTTTATATATGTAGATAGATAGATAAATGCATTGGGACATAATGTTGATACTGGTGGTGGTGGCTTGACATGTTTTAAGTTAAATTGAACAATGTTATATTTGAAAAACACAATCCTAAAGTAAAATAATTAACCTATTTCTTCAACACGCCTTTGACCTCATGTTACACCAGCCCCGAATACCAAATTTCCGGTACAAGACAGAGAAGGAAAACCAATTAGCACACGCAAGAAAAGGACGTAATATTGACCTTTAGGATGCTATGAATTATAAGCGTGTTCGATTTTGCGTGTTGGCAACTACCTAACGTTACACGAAAAATATTTAAGCATTAATTTCTCTTTCATTTTTTATATGGTAATTGGTATATTTCACAATCTAAAATATAGCTATTTCAGATATTCTATCGAGATAAAACATGAAATGCTTGGTTATAGTGGAATAATTATAAGGTCAGAATATGAACTTTTAACCTTTATACATGCTAGTTAATGCCTGCAACTTTGTCCAATTATCTATTTTTATTATATTTGTGGTCGCCCAGTGGTCAAAATTCGTACCATAATTAATTTAAATGATTTATTAGGGTTATGTTTGACATTCAGTAAGACTATAGAATAGACAAATAATATTATAGACAAACAATAATAATCTATTCTGAATTTAACCATAGACTATAACAATAAACAAAAGAGTATCTATGCGTGTGTGTTTGTCAAAAACATGGTAGTGTACAGTAATATTTTGCCATATTTTTCATTTATCGAGCACCCCGCCCTTTTTTCACAATAATACTAATCTTTTTCATTCATTTACAGTTTCTGGCTATATTAAAAAATATTTTTCGTTTCTTAGTTCGATTGATCATTAAAGCGTGTTTTTTTTAGTTTTTTGAACTATGTTTTTTTTAGTTCACGACAATTAAAAAAAAAAAACTTATTAAATTATTGTATTGTCATCGGTCTTGGTTAAGTATACAAAGTTACATTAAATCTGACCGTTCAAAGTGGGTCAAAATCAAGATCAATATAGTCGGTTACAAACTTGACAAACTGACAAACCGACAAGCAAACATACAGGTGAAGCTAATAAAAACGTGTTAAAAAGGGGTACAAAGTTTTTTCTTCACGTAATTTCACGTTCATTAACATACAGATAAGAGATTATGCTAAGTATAAGGAAGTACGGTCACGTGTAAATCTCCGTATCGTCGATATCGTTTGCCAATCTTTAATATCACGTAATAAATATTCTTGAACAAATTACACAACTCCATCTAGCGTCAAACAAAGAAATCTTTATATGTAAAGAATCGTTTAGAACTTACATTTAGGATCCGATCCGCATTTGCCGTTGATTGGCGAAGAGTTGTCTCCGCAGAGACATCTGGTGGTGGAATCATAGTGAGTCCTGACGCAGCTACTGCTCGCTATCCCTGCACAGTCTGACTGCCGAGTGCACGGACGGCCTGCAAAGTTGGACATATTCGTAAGTGATATAGTAAATTAAAAGACCTTCAGTTCTGCGATAGCGGCGCCTTTTTGGACAAAAAATAAATAAATATTCCTGCCCCCTTACCACCATCTCTTATTGCGATTCAATAACTGGATAGAATGCTTATTTATACCTATGAATAAGCGATTCTATTCCATTTGAAATAGAGTCGCTTATTCATTGGTATGAATAAGCATTATATCCAGTAATGGAATCGAAATAAGAGATTCTGGTAAGGAGGCTGATCAAATTACACACTGCAATCTAGTACGAAACTAATATCAAATCTTCCAAGTTTTAAACCCACTTCCCAATAGTTTTAGCTGAAATTTGGCACAGTTTGGTTCACGTTAATAAAGACAATTTTTGAAGCTTAACTTCTTACGCACGCTTGACTAGGGAAATAAGCTGGTGAATGCGTGACGAGAGCGTTACGGAAACGGCGAACGGAAGTTGAGAGGGAGATATGAGTTAGTAGAGCTAAAGAAGTTTTACTTCAGTCGTGTGGTCTAGAGCACACTCGTTGTTTTTACTTTTTGGGTCTTTTTGTTATTTCTAACTAATAAGAGTTTCGATGTTCGTCACCTACCTTTTGCGGGCGTTAGCCTATACAAATTTAGCCGCCTTTGTCGACCTCTACAAATATCAGGGTGTCTAGTTCGAGTCTTCTAACAATCGATTTCGACAATGCGTGACATCGTAAACTTGATTTAGTATTCACATAGCACTATCCACCGACAAACAGTCGAAATAAAGACAATCCCATACTATATAATGGGGGTGTTTGATATTTTTTCTGACACGAGATGTCGCTAGGTAGGCGTCGGGTCAAGATTGTCAAATTGTACTGAATTTTTTGACAGTGAAACTTCAAGACGACAAGACAACACAAGACGACAACAAGACATTTGACAAGATGCTATGAATTGACAGACGATTGGACCCTACGCTACAGTGCTGCGAAAAGACCCTCATTGGTTTTAACGATGTCAAAATCGATTATGTTAAACACTCACACTGGGTACCCTGGTTTGCAATCAACACTGGTATCCGGTGGGACAATAGACTCGGTATCCGTGAAACAACAAATATCGGGATTGGTAGCTACGAACCATTTTATTATTGTACTAGCTGGCCCGGCGAACTTCGCATCGCCTTTAAATATTTTTACATTAATTTTTCCAATTTTTTAATAGTTATTCAGCTATACGGGGCGGAAACAAATCCAACAAATCAAAGATCAATTAATATCAAATCTTTATGATTACACCAGTATAGGCTCGTTATGTCTTATTTCTCTTCCACTAAAGCCCCTTTTGCTAGCCGGTGGGATGCACCATGTGCAAGTGAGGTTGGTTTTGGCTCTAAAGATACTACTGAGCCATACTCAATCTAAAATAACTTTATGTTGATGACAATTATAAGTGCTTCTGTTTCATAATTGAGTTAAAACTATCCCTTATCTCAAGTTGGATCAAACTGCACACGTGTGCAAAATTTGATTTAAATCGGTTCAGTAGTTTCGGATTCCATCGCGGACAAACAAGTAACAACGTGACACGAAATTTTTATATTCTTATTTACACTAATATTGCACGTTATAGGGTTCATCAAAATCTTTGAACCAAAGCCAACCTCACCTGCACGTGGTGCACTCTGCTGATTGACAAACGAGGCTCTGGCGCAAAGAGAGTGTAGTTGTGATCCTGCGTGTGAGTAAATTCGAGGTCACCAGAAAGAAACGAGGGCCTGCGATGGCGCGCGTGCGATATTTCATGTTGCTGTATTAATATTGCTACGGTAACCGCTTCGCATCAGATGGGCCGTATGCTTGTCTGACACCCGACGTAGTATAAAAAAGGTACGTAATAAAAACAAATCCGAGCATTGGTACCAACACACAAACATTTGTCCAACCTCGCGTGTTGAAATATGCAAATAAGGCTTTCGTGACCGAAATAAATGATAACAAAGGTTGCTCTAGAAGGACCTATAAAAATACCGGCAGGTACAAGGACTGTGCAAGTGCGCACCGTGGAATCTTTACGAACAACGAGCTTTACTTTTTCTAAGAGCTTCCGCACATTAGGCCACCTGTGGCGACCACAGCTAAGCCACTAGTGGCCTGGAAGAAATTTTTAACCGATTTCAAAAGGATGTTTTCAATTCGACTGAATGTTTTTTTTTGTATGTATGTTCTTCGATATCTTCGCGAATTGTGAACCGATGTATCAAAATTCATTTTTTATTTGAAAGGGTATGATTGCAAGGTGTTCACCAAGTAAAGATCTGATGATGAGATCCCAGGGAAATCAAGGGAAACCCTTAAACTTTATAAGCATGTATGGTCAAATTCTATTTTTTTATTTGAAAGGGTATGATTGCAAGGTGGTCCCATATTCACCAAGTCAGGGTCTGATGATGGGATCCCAGAAAAATCGAATCCCTGAAAATTCGATATTCTTGAAGTCGGTTTATTTTTTTTTATTAAATTTGTTCATACTTTTTGTATGATATCGGCGCTGCGCACACTGAGCGATCGAGTGGCCGGGTCCCGGGTCGAAGCCACAAGCTGCGACTCCGAGAGTGGGCAGTGCTCGCTACTTGTGGCCGCGTTTTGTCGCCGGCCGCCCGCGCACACTCGAGCCACTCGACCACAGTCGCCGGCGAATTGATCATCGTACCTATTTGGTTTTGGATAAGGCGACTTTTTCTCCGTCTTTATATAAGTAATAATCAATAAAACTACTAAGAGTATTTTCATTTTACTCGTCTATCTCCAGTCGAATTCAGAGGAAAGATCTATCCACTAGTGGCTCCGACTGTGGATCGCGTACAACGACTAGTAGCTGCGACTAGTAGTTGCGTCTAGTGGTTTGACCTAACCACTTCTAGCTGCGTTTGGTGGCGGCTACGTGTAGCCAAATGTGCGGCAGCCCTAACCGTCTCGAAAGAAAGGAGGAGGTTCTTAATTCGGCTGTATTTTGACATTGAAAATGTCTATCAAATCCTTTTCGGCCAATAAGCAATTATCGCTCTATCTCCGAGGATAATTGAGATTTCGCCATGGAACAAGTGTCCCCAGGTTCAGAATTTAATTGTGGATCCGATAGTGAAGGAATTTTGAAAATTGGTTGGATAGTTTTTGAGAAATATTGAAAATTGTAAAAAAATTGGCAAAAAATTCTATCTTTTTTTAGTAAAATTGTGTCCTGTAGGTGTGCCTTTACGAGCGTGAAAAAAATTATTTTTGACATTGAAAAAAAAAAAATATCTTTTCACAAGATTTGTTTCATTCTTATTATCCATTTTCAATGTCTCCGAAGATTGCGGCAACTGCAGGGTCTGTGGATTTTTTTTTAATGTTTGTTACTTAGTTACTCCGTGATTTATAAACCGATTTGAAAAAAACTTTTTTTATTTGAAAGAGTATACTTCCTGGTTGGTTCCATATTTTTTTCATCATCATCATCATCACCAGCAGTCTGTATCGACCCATTATTAGGTTTGTTATTTCATTACTCCGTTATAAACCAATTTGTAAAAAACTTTTTTTTAAAGAGTATATTTTATAGGTTGGTCCCATATTTTTTTCATCATCATCATCATCATCATATGCCTGTATCTACATACGTAAATGTAGAGTAATGTTTGGTCTTTTTTTTTTTTTGTTAAAATTATTATATATTACGTCGGGTAGCAGCGTAGGATTCACAGTTGGCCGGGAAATCCGGGATTGTCCCGGAATTTTGCGTCTTGTCGTCCCGTGTCCAGTAATTAGACCTTATTGTCCCGTATTCCGAAAAACTACTAGATTTGTAACATTAAAATTATAACTGGCATTAATTACCTACTAAATACGTAGATACCTATCTAATAAAAGTATGTGTTTGAAAATAAATGGCATTTTCCTTTACAAATACAAATATAAATCCTTTGAAAATAAAAAAAACAAGATACTTTTTACTATGGCCACGCACGGCTCGACACCGTTGTCCTAGAATTGTCGCGGATTTGATAAGTTTCTATCCCTAGGTGGAAACAAGCATACGACCCACTGAACGGTTACCGTATACATATAACGCTCTCGCAATATGAAAAATAGGTATGGGGTATGGCAGTGTCATGGACACGGCTGTGTGTTGTACGTGAATACGTTATATGCACTAAAATTATCTCAAAATGGCAGCGCTTCCCACTCCCCCGCACGCGATGTTCCATAGTCCTTAACGTAATAAATTCTTTGATCCATCAGCTATCCAGTGCTGTAAATTTTGGATGGAGATGATAGATATGTAGCTGCAACACCAAACTGTATCCCCCGTATCCTGTATCTACTTTAAAATTGCCTCCCTAAGTAAGCAATTTTAAAGTCACGTCAAAAAAAACGTACTGTGATAAATCGTCAAAGACATTTTAGTTGTACCAGTTGTACTAATCGTTACTCGCTATTTTGCCTTAAAATTATTTCTCGAAGCCTGTGAGAGTTAAGTTTATTTTTGTGATTGATAATGTCAAATTCATGGAACTCTTTCTATTTTTAATCAAATATCTAGAAAACGTTAGCTTCCACGTAAGCGAAATACCAACGGCATGTTAAAGAACCTAATTTATAAAAAAGTAAATGTCATTTGCATTTTTCGTTTTAAAATATACCTTAAAGCTTTAGTAACAAGACTGTATTTTATATAATTGACGGTTGGATATAGATCTCATTTCAAATTCAAAGGAGATAGAGTAGTCATGTCCGGCACGGTAACAGTGGCGGCAAATTCCGTCCAGCCCAGGTGGAGCCCTCAATTGCCTTATGTAAGGTATATTTTACTGTAATTATATATGAAGAATAGGGCGTGATAGGTCACGGTATGTTGGTAATAGTTAGGTGTAAATCTAACCTCGCTTCCGAGAGTTATCTGACAGCGCCATCTATCGTCGAGTGGAAGTAGGTTAAGGCAAGTGCGTGGGGTCAACAAAATGGTTTGGTGTTAAATTTAAGAGATATCACGTACTAATTAGCCCAATTTAAAGCAGATAACATTAATACGCTGTTTTAGAGTGCCGTTTTACTTTTTATCTATGATTTTCAGCTGTTTCACGACGTCGATATCGAATGAAGTCGTAGGTAACAATTTTTTTCGTAACATGATGCATAAATTAATTTGTTTTTTTTTTACAAGAAATCAACCCCTCTCCCATTGCAGCGCCCGACAGGGTCCTTAATTGTTACTGTTCTAAGTAAGATAAGATCTATGTATACATTAAGGTTGCAATAAATGATTGAGTATTGATTGAGAATTGTTTTATCTTGTCTAAATTAATCTACAAGACAATAGGTTGGAACTCTGACGATTTTTAGAATTACTAATATCTTACTGAAAGTTAGATGGATGGATGTTTGTTACTAATATATTTACCACATTTGAACGTGTTAACGTTTACAAGCCGACCAAATTGAGAAAAAGTTTCATATTGTGAATTTACCAGACGCGTGTTACATATTCAAATTAGCCGGGTTGCTCACTTCAAATGTGAGCAAGTAAGCCACATAATTTTGATATGTAACACGCGTCTTATAAATTCAACATCATGAGAGTTCTTATCTATTTGATCGGTTTGTTTACGTTGACATGATCGAACGCGAACAAAAAACTCACACTAAGCAATCTGATATTCCTGATAATGAAGTTCAACAAATCACTATTTATATAGTTACTATAGTTACGGCAATTCTAAAGATGGCGGGAAAATAAGAACAATGATTGTTTCATAATAGGCTGTTTTAAAGTTTAAAGTAAGTAACGTAGGTTAAGAGTTTTTTTATGTCACTAAATTGGAAAACACGCATACGGCCCGCCTGATGGAAAACAGTTACCGAAGCCTATGAACGCCTGTAACACCAGGGGCATCACACGCGCGTTGCCGACCCTGTAAAAACGTCTTCACGCCCTTTTTGAAGAACCCCATGCTGTAGTCCCCTGATAAAACCTCGACAGGCAGTTCATTCCACAGCTTGAAAGTACGCGGGAGAAAAGTTCTCTGAAACCGTACAGTACGTGACCACTTAGGCTCCAATGTGTAAGGACGAATTCCCTGTCGATGGTGAGCGGTGCAACTGTAGGAGGCCGTAGTGGGCATCATGTCAAACAACTCCTCTGACCACACTCCATTGTACAATCGGTAGAACACACAAAAGTACGCAAAATCTCTTCTCAGACTTAAAGGTTCTAGACCGTCTGTCAGTTTGGGATCGTCAACAATCCACACAGCACGCCTTTGAATTGAGTCACAAAGCGCAAGCTGGTATCTAGGCGATCCCGCCCATACGTGACAACAGTACTCCACATGCGGCCGTACTTGAGCTTTGTAAAGCAGAAGTTTTTGGCCACGGGTTAAAGTACTGCTTCGCCCTGTTGAGCACACCTAGTTTCTTCGACGCCAACTTGACCTTCCCGTCCAGGTGACAACGTCGGACGGCAACGGTGGACGTCGCTGGAGATTTGAACTCCGAGAATCCCAATATATTTGGCGATGGTCCCTCAATTCCAGAACACACTCCTTGTGTTCTGGAATTGAAGAGCCACAGCAAAAGAGGTTTACTTAGCGGGGAACGGCTAGGCTTGTGTCTTAGTGGGATTGAATTGAACGAGGTTCTGTCGCCCCCAATCGAACACACTATTCAATGTGCTCTTGATTTCTGACACAACTTGTTCGAGGCTCTCCTCTACTAGAGAGCGGGGAATATTAGCGCGGCCCGTGTAATAAGTGTCCCGGTGCTGTCGTCAGCATAGCA
This sequence comes from Hypsopygia costalis, assembly GCA_937001555.2. Taxonomy (NCBI): domain Eukaryota; kingdom Metazoa; phylum Arthropoda; class Insecta; order Lepidoptera; family Pyralidae; genus Hypsopygia; species Hypsopygia costalis. The sequence continues at coordinate 9,128,491 of OW443355.2, forward strand.
ATGAATGCCGTCAATGGATAACATATCATTGATGTGCAGCAAAAACAGCGTCAGGGACAATACAAAGCCATGCGGGACGCAAGAATTAATGTCCATGCTAACGGGGCAACTGCCATCCACGACGGCTCTAATGCTTCTGCTGGACAAGAAGCTAGCGACCGAATTCGCATAAACCCTCAGGTAGGCCTGTATTTCGTCTAATTTGTCACCCTTTTTAGTCACAGGGTGCGCGTTCGGACTCTTCCACGATGACGGAACTTGCCTGGTGGAGATAGAGAGCGCGAAAAGCCGCGTAAAGAGTAATTGGTTGTAAAGGGTAATGGTAAAAAAGAGTTTGGGGTGTATGTTGTTCATCAACATCTTTGAACCAAAGCCAACTTCACCTGCACGTGGTGCACCCTGCTGACTGACAAACGAAGCTCTGGCGAAAAGAGAGGTAGGGATCGTAATTGTAAGCTACCCGACTGGGGAACGTACCTCCACCTCACAGAATACCGCAGCCAAATAACAATTCCTTTGAGGGTTGTTGTGTTCCTGCGAGTGAGTGAGGTCACTAGAAAGGAAGGAGATGCTGCGTTGGCAGCGGGGGTGGCGGCGCGCAAGTGATATTTTATGTTGCGAGCGTTAATACGGTTACGGTAACCGCTTCACATCAGGCGGGCCGTATGCTTATCTCCCACCCGAAGTAGTATCATATCAACTAATGCTCCTTATACTAGCTGGTTATAATGATATCGCATGATATAAATGTGGGGTACATTGTTTTTGTTGGCCGGCACTTTTAAACAAGGCCCAAAAATGTATGGCTGCTGATTTTTTTTTTGCTACGTCGGGTGACAAACAAGCATACGGCCCGCCTAATGTGAAGCGGCTACCGTAGCCGTAAAATATAGGTCGCCACCGCCGCTACCAACGCAGCATCTCCTTCCTTTCTGGTACCTCCTCACTCACGCGCAGGAACACAACAACCCTCAAGGGAATTGTTATTTGGCTGCGGTACTCTGTGAGGTGGAGGTACCTAAATTCCCCAGTCGGGTAGCTTACAATTTACGCTCCCTACCTCTCTTTTCGCCAGAGCTTCGTTTGTCAGTCAGCAGGGTGCACAGCGTGCAGGTGAAGTTGGCTTTGGGTTGGGTTGGTTGTGTTGACGGACGATTTACTCCCCAGCGATTCTTTATTGTATTCTAAAAATAAACATAAAATTATAGAAATAAATGTTATTAAACTTGACATTAGTTCGCCGATGTGCCGCCAGGGGCCGCGCGTGATGCATTCGAGCGCGGCACGAAGTTATTTACATAATTATCGTACAAGAAAGAAATGTGAGCTAGGTATGTTGTGCATTTTATAACTGCATAAAGGCTTGTTGCACATTTATTTTTAATCAGCTTGATGCCGAAAAGGAGGTTTTCAATTCCACTGTATTATTTTTATGTTATCGAATCCGGAACGAAGAAATTCGACGGAGAACCAAAGTGGTCGACATAGCTCTCAGAGTCAGCGAGTTGAAGTGGCGGTGGGCTGGCCACATCTGCCGAGTCAGCGATGGCAGATGGGGGAGAAAAGTCCTAGAGTGGAAGCCACGTATGGGGCGACGAAGCGTAGGGCGACCCTCTACCGCCCGCGAGATTGACCGACGATCTCAAAAAAGTGACTGGTAGCGGTTGGATGCGGCAAGCAGAGGACCGCGTGTGGTGGAAAGCATTGGGAAAGGCCTATATCCAACAGTGGGTACTGTGGGTAGATACAGGCTGATGATGATGATGATGATGATTTTTATGTGTTATTTCAGGGTGCCTAGGGTTAGTTTTCTAACTTATTCGATGTCGACAACGTTAACTTTACTTTAGTTTTTTTTACTTAAATTAGTTAACTTTAGGTAAAATTTAGTACGGGATTGTCTCTTCTTCGACTGTCAGTAGTTTATAATAATGTTAAATAAAATAAAATAATCTATCTAAATATATAAAAATTTCGTTTCACGTTGTTTGTCCGCGATGGAATCCTAAACTACTGGACTGAATTTAATAAAATTTTGCAGTGTGTGCAGTTTGATCCAACTTGAGAGATAGGATAGTTCATAACTCATTTCATTCAGAGTTTCTTTCGGCATTTCTTCTCGTCAATGGTCATTCCGAAATGCTGGTAGATAAAAAAAATATACCTAATTGTAAGAGACGTGTCTAAGTGCCCGCGAGGGCCCACAGAATAAAGGATTTTGACTTTGACTTTGATTTGAAAAATTAACGTAAAAATATTTAAAGGCGATACGAAGTTCGCCGGACCAACTAGTATCATTTAAAATAAGATTTAATAAAATAAACTACGAATGGTTATTAGGGTTCGGAATCATTCATAATCATTCATTTAACGCGTGTTATGAATGACATATTCGGTCCCTGGTTGACAGAGGTGGGATGGGAACTGATAATGTGAGGTGGGCCTGTCTCACTTCACGCCAGTGGAGACTCGGCCTAAAGCTAACCTACAATGGGAGCATACAATTTGCATTATATTTTTGTGTAGGTAATTGTGTTACGGAAGCGCGAAATATGATTTCAACAAGTCACGAAATCAGTTGAAATGCACTAAAGGAAAATTGGTTTTAGGGTTCAGTTGATAAGTAAAAACAATTCTCGAATAACAGAGTAAAGTTAGGTGTTATTCTAATCTATGGTTTGAACTTTCGACCATCAATGATCGAATTTAAACTTTTTTTTATTTATTATATTTGGAATGAGGCCTTCGAAGAGAGGCATAATGAATCTAGCAACTCTAACATATAATTATTTTTTTTTAAGTATGTAAAATGTTGTTTATTTTACAAATTGAGAAACGTTTTGGGGTGTATGTGGTTCATCAAGATCTTTGAACGAAGCTCTGGCGAAAGGAGAGGTAGGGTGCGTAATTGTAAGCTACACGACTGGGTAATGTACCTCCACTTCACAGAATACCGCAGCCAAATAGCAATTCCCTTGAGGGTTGTTGTGTTCCTGCGAGTGAGTGAGGTCACCAGAAAGGAAGGAGATGCTGCACTGGCAGCGGGGGTTGCAGCGCGCAAGCGATATTTTATGTTGCGAGCGTTAATATGGCTACGGTAACCGCTTCACATCAGGCGGGCCGTATGCTTGTCTGCCACCCGTCGTAGTATAAAAAAATAAACGTTTCATAATGTGAATTTACCAGACGCGTGTTAAATGTCCAAATTAGCCGGGTTGCTACTTCAAAATGAGCAAGTAAAGCACATAATTTGAAATGTACCACGCGTCTTATAAATTCATTCAATTAAACATGAGAGGTTCTTCTCTATTTGTTCGGTTTGTTTACGTTGAACACGAACAATAAAGGCGCACTAAGCACTGTTGGTCCACAAGATGCTTCTTCGTGCTTCGCTTGAAGGCGTTTTTTAAAAGAAAGTAGACAAGCCAAGTAAATAAATCCATCCTATTATAGCAAATTAAAAGTGATAGGTATTCTACGTTCCTATACAAGCTTCCTAATTTATCATTCGCTTTTCATGTCGACTTGTACTTGTAATAATAAGAATCGAGTCATTGTTCGATACAATGACGGCTGACTCGATACAAGATTTATTGTCAGGTTTGACATGCGATATTGATAGACAAGGTTATCGATACCGACAACTCTGTATTTTTAATGAATACACTTGTTTTTTTATGGCATTCGATTCCTTTGCTAAGCTTAAGTCGACTTCCATCGAGATTTTTGATTGCGAAAATCGGATTTCTGTTTTTTTTTGTGTTAATAATATGTAATGAAATCATTTACTTCAGACCAACATGTTTACAATTAACATAAGTTCATAGATTAACATACATGTAATATAGTATACCTACTATAGTAATTTAAACTTTTTAAACTACAGCACGTTCAGTTGCCATCTCTAAACGCTAGCAACCAGCCCCCTAGCCAAGTGTAATTCGTATCGTAACGAACGTTAGATAGATCACGTGACATTTGTCAAAATCGAACATTTTATTATGAGAATTGACAAATGTCACGTGATCTATCTAATGTTCGTTAAGTTACGAATTACACTTGGGTAGGGGGGCAGGACAAGATGCGTGAAAACTCCGGATTTTGAATCTTAAAACCCGGACATGTCATCAGTATTTTTTTAGTACTGGTACTATTTTTTATTCTGTTACAAGACGGTTATTCGCAGCACGGAGCGGGTAGTAGTGATTTAAAACTTTTAACCCCGGACTACAAATGAAACTCCGCCCGGACGCTCCCCGGACACACTCCAAACTAGGACAAATCCGGACGGATGGCAACCCTGCCTTTAGCAAATACTCAACAGTAACAGGGGAGCCTTTTCTGATCGAGATTTTTGATTACGAAAATCTGATTTCTGTTTAAATGTGTAATAGACATCCTAAAGAAATAGAAATATATTAATTTCAACATCACATAACAGAGTACAAATAAACACAAATACAACATTACATATAATAGAAAGTGTGATGTTGAAACTTTGGCCCACCCTCAGGTCATTGCTGAGATCACAGAGTGATCTATAATGTTATTATCTTCTATAATCTTCAGTTATAATGATCTATAATCTTCAGTTCAATTGTCAGAGCAACACCTTTTTTATTGTTATTTTTTAAACGAAATAGGGGCAAACGATCACGTTGGTCACCTGATGGAAAGCAATTACCACCGCCCATGGAGATCAGCAACACCAAGGAAGGAGTCTGGTCAATCTGTTGCCAGCCTATCTTTCTGATGACCTCACTCACTCGCAGGAACACAACAACCCTCAAGGACTATTATACGTGCTCAAGGGAATTGTTATTTGGCTGCATGATAAGGGAGCGTCCATTAATTACGTGAGGCAGTTTTGAGGATTTTTGACCATGGCAATGTTTCAAGACTTTCAAGTAATCATTAATAGATTTGAACATTAAATGTATTTTCTCACGAACACGCATCTTCAGAAAATCAGGGACCATGTTTTTAAATGTATAGTAAGGTATGTAGTTACATTGAAGCGCGGCGTTGTTGTACCTCTAAATGTAAATTATAAGGTTATAAAAACTTATAAGAACTACCATATTATATTCTATGTTCTTTGAGACATATATTTTGTAAAGCACCTCATAAAAAACGTCGCAGCATGTCTTCCACATCGGATACTGTTTCAAGGCCTGTATAATAAAACCATATATTACCTAGCTTGAACACAGCCAGGGCTATGTTTATAAGGTAGATTATGGCCAGCAATTTTTTTACAATTTACTAACAATCATGGCACTTTTTATCCGACTACGGTGAAGCCTACATGGAGGGTTATGTATTTACCTATTCTGCAAGCGCATATACAGAGTTCTTAGTGGGTGAGTGCTTAATAAATTGATAATTGGGCGTTGAATGAACGAACCGTATTTTTAAACTGTTTTTTGTTTGTGAACGATTAAACTAGTTTACAGTTCACAGATAAACTAGTTTATTCTTCGACTGGTTGATGAGTCCGTTGCGTCGCGTCGTGATCGTCTCGTCTCGTCTAGCGACTTGACAAATGAGATTTTCGTTCGTTTACGTTTACCAATCGCTTATGTGAAGAAATTGTCTTATCGACGACGACGTAAACTAGTCGAAAATTAGACTGTTTTTTAAACTAGTTCATCGTCGACGGTAAACGGTCTCGTTGCGTCGACTGTAAAATCGTCGACGACCCACCACTAATAAATTGTATCCGCCATGTCATGATTTATTTTATTTTCAAACTAACCTAACCATGTTAGGCTCGAGCATAGACATGGGCAAGTCTGAGTGCTTAGTGCTAGTTTTTTTGTTCGCGTTCGATCATATCAATGTAAACAAACCGACTAAATATAGAGGAACTCTCATGTTGATAATTTATAAGACGCGTGTTACATATCAAAATTATGTGGCTTACTTGCTCACATTTTGAAGTGAGCAACCCGGCTAATTTGTATATGTAACACGCGTCTGGTAAATTCACAATATGAAACTTTGTCTCAATTTGGTCGACTTGTAAACGTTAACACGTTCGAATGTGAGCAAAAACCTCGCACTTTTTTCAGTTTGGACGTGTTCGTAGTTTCTATTTTTAGCTTTTCAGCTTGGCACCTATAACTATAATGTTGTTCGAAACGTGATAATAGCGTGTAGAATTTCATTCCAGCCGAAATATACACGTTACAGGCGATATAACTAAATTACACGTCAATCCATCATATGTGGCGGGTGATTAACGACTTCAGCCTTCAGTTACAGGGTAATACTCGGGGTCTGAAAATAATTCCCGTGTGCTATGGTTATTGACTTCACGTTATAACTATTTAGTTACTAAGTGTTACTAATGACTGTAGATGTCTAAATGACCTAACATTTTGGAATACCAACTAAGGGACAAAGACTGAGGGATAAAGACGTCTAAACAAGTAAAGGATAAAGAAGGATTGTCGACGATAAAGAGACGGGTAAATATGTGAAGTTCGAAGACCTTACTAATATAATTCAAAATTAAGTGCAACTATGATCTATCTATGCCGTGTGGTTTCCGGCAGACTAGAATAGAATCACTCCGTTTCTTCCCGTGGATATCGTACAAGGCGACTAAGGGAAATACATTATCAAATATCGATCAGGCCTCCCCAACCCGTTTGGCTAGCGTGGGGAGTGTAGGCCAAATCCTCCTTCCGTTTAGGACGGACGAGAGAGGGTCGTGCTCTTGTAGTGGAGACTAAAATGGACCTGATGATGATGATGACCTACCTAAACTACGTCGACAACTCTTCTTCATCCTGCTGGGAGGAGTTAGAGCATATTCTACCACGCTGTTCAACTGACGCTTGGCAGAAGTCAGTTTTTCTAGACGTCTTTATTCCCATAACGTTGAATTGAAGCGTTTTTTGATGCCAGCACATGTATCCATAAATGATAAAACCGTGATAGACTTAATTACATTAAAATATATAGAAAAGTCGAAAGATAAGCGAAAAAAATCGCGGTACAACATGAAATAGAGGAAACAAATAACTAAGCTAGAGCAATCTGGAATGCAGTGAGCAAATGTAGAAAGAACAAATCAAACAGAAACGCGGATGAAATTTAAATAATATGTTTATTGACGATACTAGAGTTATAGTGGATATTGCGGAAACATTTGATTTGAAGGACGGCACTCCATCTGGGGTAATGCAGACCATGCAATGACATTACTTGAACAAAATAATAAACATTGTATGAAAGATATGAGCTGGAACAAGGTTACTCCTGCAGAGGTTATTAAAATAGTTACAATCATGTAAAACAAAATCTTGCGGATGGGACGATATGCCTATTTCTTTAAAAGAAATATTGACTTACTAGCTACAGCTTTAGCAAGTTTCTTGAATAAATGTTATAAAGAATGCATCTTCCCAGAACAACCCAAAATTTCAAAGGTACTGCCTGTCCATAAAAAGGATCAAAAAATGACTCCGGGAATTTCAAACCCATTTCACTATTAACCACCTTAGCATATTTTTTTAAAAATTGAATATTAGTTTGTAACTCATAATTTGCTATTAGAAGTGAAATTGTCTCTTACTCTCACACCTTCAAACTCCTAAACAACCTAAATAACAAACTTCAATAATAGAAATAATGTCGCAGGGTTATTTCTGGATTTAAGTTCAGCTTTTGATACGGTGGACCACACAATATTAATTCGTAAGTTGGAACACTATGGACTAAGGCATGCAGATAACGGAGTCTTATATAAAGAACAGATACCTACATGTTGCAATTAAAAGTACAGACAAAAATTGTAAGAATATAAGTCAAAATTGTCAAAAATCGATAGAGGAGTACCGCAAGGCTCTATTTTGGGACCAATACTCTTTTTAATTTTTATAAATGACCTGATCTCGTTTATGTACAATACCTTATCAGACATTAAACTTGTTGTTTTTGCTGATGATACGAACACTGTCATAGCGTCAGAAAACATTCATTATCTAAATAATAAGATGACTATCGCAGTTAAGGCTTTTTCACAGTGATTTGACACCAATAACCTAAAACTTAATCCTGATTATTCCTGATAAAACTAGGGCACTGCTTTTCAGAACTACTGCTAGGGCTAAAGATACCTTGAATATGAATTTAAATAATTACACCCTGACCAGTATAGAATCTGTGAAGTTTTTAGGTATTTACAATGACTCGGACATAAACTGAAAAAAATAATTAAAAAATATATATTACAAAATTACTTCTGCATGTTACGCATTAAGAAGTTTAAGGGAAGAGCTATCAATAGCGCAATTAAAGATTGTATACTATGCTTTGGTTGAATCTCATCTTAGATATAGTATTAAGTTTTGGGGAAACAGTTACGAATATAATTTGAGAAAAGCTTTTGTTATACAAAAACGAGCAATTAGAACAATAGTACGCATACACCAGAGACAATCGTGTCGAGAACATTTTCTAAATTTGGAAATTCTCTCAGCGCCTTATCTATATATTCTAGTCTTACTCACTGATCTCGTCAAGCATCCGAACATGTATGAGACTGAAGATGAAAGATTAAGACGTTACAACACTAGGCGAAAGGATATTACTAATTTGATACAACCGAAATTACTTATAGTAGAACACGGAGTACGATATAAAGCTTTTAAACTATTTAACAGGCTACCTATATACGTAAAGACGATAAATAGTATAAATATTTAAAAAAAAACGGTTGAGGTAAGTTTTCGTTGAGAAGTGCACACAGTGGATGAGTTTATTAAATTTGCAATGATTTCAGAACGATTACAATACAATTACTTTGATGCACGGTTACCTAATTTAGAGAAGGAAAGTTTTGATTAATATAAAATATGTTTTTTTTTAACAATCACGAACGCGGTGGTCAAATTGCTAGCAATGGCCACTTTGACTCCGAGGTCGCGGGATCGATCCTCCAACAAGGCAAACATTTGTGTGCATTAACATGTCTATTTGTCTTGGTCTGGGCGTTTTCTATGAATTACATGTATTTAGTTAAAAAACCGGACAAGTGCGAGTCGGACTCCCCCACCGAGGGTTCCGTACGTAGTATCATTATTAAATATCATATGATACCCCATTTGAACTAGTAGTTTCAATTTGAAATTTCGACACCCTATAAAAATTATAGACCCCCTATTTTTTGAGATCTATTTATAAATGTATAGTTTTGAGATTTATTCCTGTACTTATAGTCTATAACGATGCTACTTGCCAAATTTCATAGTTCTAGGTCAACGGGAAGTACCCTATAGGTTTTGATTCCCTTGAGAATGTGTCGAAATATGCGTTTTTTGCTGAATAAACTGCCGTAACTTTTTTTTACGTAAACTTAGCAGTTTGTTTTCTTTTATCTTCAGGGGACCGTAGACCTGAGTATACAGTTCAAATTTCAGCTTGATACCTCCACGAATTCTCGACATAGAAATTCTTGACAGACAGACAGACAGACAGACGGACAACAAAGTGATCTTATAAGGGTTCCGTTTTTCCTTTTGAGGTACGGAACCCTAAAAAAAGAATATAGGTAGGTACCTATTTAAGTATTTTATCTAGATAACTGATAAAATACTTAAATCTATCAGTTAAGTATTTTATTAGTACCCATAATAGAAGCTCTGCCTAGTTTGGGACTAGATGGCAGTAATTTGTCCAGGAATATTTATTTATTATTATTAATACATTTAGAAAAAAATACAAATTAAACTAAAGTAACGAAAATAAACTAATCTTAAAATTACTTCAAATAAAAATATTAAATTTAAGCTATGGTTCAAAAATATCGGTCCCATGTGCCAGGGAAGCAAGAACACAGACTGCATTTCCTCGCTGAATGGCAATAATGACTTTTTGAGCATATGATTAAATAATCTCAAGATTTATATTTATGGCAATCAGTTTTCAGTCCCCACTCGAAGATTTATCATATTTAGTTATGTATTATAATGTTCATCAGTGTATTGTGGTTCAGCCCCCTTACCACCATGTCTTAATGCGATTCAATAGTTGAATAGATTGCTTATTCATACCAATGAATAAGCGACTCTATTCCATTTGAAATAGAGTCGCTTATTCATTGGTACGAATAAGCAATCTATTTAGTTATTGAATCGCAATAAGAGATGGTGGTAAGGGGGCTGGTGTTTGACTTCACTGTAGTTTGAATATGCATCAAGACGAAAAAAGGTAATGTTGAAAAATTATTCACGAAAGATTTTGGAGCATAGACAAACTTTTTTTATTTTTGGTGAAACTTCACACCTTTTTTAAGTATGATTAAAACGATTGTTGATGCTAATTTCAATAACTATTACGATTCTAAGTACTATTAAATAGCGATTAATGAAAAAATGTAACCTAAACTGATCGCCGTTCCCGCCAAAATTGCTAAACAAAATGGAGTTATGCTGCCTAACTCGCCAAACAATAGTTCATTTTATTTTATACAACGTCGGGTGCGAAACAAGCATATGGCACGCCTGATGTAAAGCGGTTACCGCAGCCACTTAAACGCTCATTATATTACGATTTTTTTCGATGTTTCCTAAAATACCCGCTTATACCAATAATATAGGTACATAATGGCTGTCATTACCATATTGCAATGCCAAATGATAACACAGATTTATCATTTTGTCGTCAATAAAGTTCGAATATCTGCAATTTACATTAATAACGAAATAAATAATACACCTTACAAATATTTTCATAATTATAAACTTAAGCGGACGCAAAATTCACGTTAAATGTGCAAAAACATGACAGTGTAGCACTAGTTAGATTTGATTAAAAACATTTGCATTATTTTGACATAATACTGGACTGGAAAAAAGGGGTATTTAACTTTTCTGCATGTGTTTTATGTTAAGAACTCGATTACTATCATACTACGAGAAAAAACACAATGTTTTACCATATATTTTTTTAATAAAACTCATATAAATGCGATAAAACCATAGACCATTTAGTTGTTGAAATTATTTAAGATTTTTTTTAACGGGACGGGGCCCCACCATACCTTTCCTCCACTGTGACACAATGAAGACCAGTGCAGCCCGGGAGCAAAACTATGTCTGCCTTGGAACTCACAACGAATTTAATCACAAGAAATTAGTAGGAATTGGATTATTTTGAAATTTACTTCCGCTCTTGGCACTGTGAGAGACAGTTAAATAAGTCAAAATTTATTTAAGATTTAAGCTGATCCAGTATAATATAACAATGGAGTATTTATTGTATATTAATTCAGAAAACCAATGTGCCAGTTTAGGCCAGTATCAAAAGAAACTACATTTTTAAATAATGTATTGAGGAACATTAAATCACAGCGATAAAACATTTTTTTTTGTTCATTTGGTCTTATTAAATAAACATAATAGAAAATTTTTTAGCATCATACAGATAAAAAAAAGTCCAGTATTACATCAAATTCTCTTACCTGGCGGCGAAGTGGGCGCTACTTCTTTTGGTGCTTGGGTGTTACTCTTGCCGAAGGTGGTCAGTGCTTCGGAGGACTCGCCAGTGAGCCACCCAGCGAACAGGAGTGTCACTACGGCGGTCGCCGCCTGATGCCTGCACCACATCTCAATCCGGCAGAAAAGACGCATAGTGTATTACCGAGATTAATACACGGGAGAAATGAATGTACCTCTTTTGTACGTACGTTCGTCTGGAACGGCTTTATAGAATATGAATGAATGAAAGTTTATTGACGCGTAACAATTTACGTACTATGTCTCAAAGTTCAAATTTGAAATGTAATGGCTCTGAGTAATAGCTACATATTTTTATTAACACACGTTAATTACAAGTTTCTTTAAAAAATCCGAATGTTTAAAATATGTAATCAACAAAGTATTTTAACAATATAAGGAAATGAACTCCGTTTTTGTACTTTAAAAAATGTTATTCAAAGTTTTTCACATGAATGACAAATAAACTTTTGTATAGCATTGTATTGGCTTGAAAATGCTGACTATTGTTGTTCTTCTAATTCACGCTTAAATTGTCTAGACATATTTCCACTATTACATTTTTTACTATTCATATAAAAGTATATTTTTATGCAAATACGTGAGAAATGATTTCATGAACTGGACATTATAAGAAAATTATGGATTAACATACATCGATCCGCCAAAGAAACATTACCGCAAATTGTAAAAGTACGTTATTGATGTCACGAATAATATATTGCAATGTTATATAGTATTTACTTTTGTCGCAAAATGTCATATTTTTTCTTATTATACTAAGTCCCATATATGTAGTCTACGTGCGTCTTAGGAACGTTTAATTTGTAAATATTTCGATCATGACAGATGTCTAGTATTAAACAAGTGTATTATTTTTAATAAACCAGTTTCTATTTAAAAAAAAAGATAAGTAAGGAAAGTAGAGAATTAAGATGTGGTGTAGGCTCTGAAAATTTTGTTTTCTATTTTGTGTAAATAAAAATGTGTTGGTAAGATTTTCTTTATATACTAGGACAAGTATATTTTTCATCAAAATATTCTGAAAATGTACTTCTGTAAGTAGTTCTATTGCGGCTTGTAATTTTTTAACATTTGATGACATTTTTCGTTCTCAAAATGTCTTAAATTTTATTACATCAGTTGAAAATGTTCAAACGGCATATACTTACGTTTCAAACCATCTGTGAATAATTCTGTATAACAATCATACTCACAAAAATCTTTGAACATTTTTGTACTTACATTTTGTTCTAAAGAGTTCAGTCTGGCTTGCTCTATGTACCAAAATGTCCCCATAATTATAAATGCGGTAGTAAAAATGTTACTTATTTATTGTATGTTGAGTAGTCGACACGTGTATAAATAAATCAATAAAACTATTTTCATAGTTTATGAATGGCAAAGGTTTTAGCACCTACAAATAGTAGGTACTAGTTATTAGTAATTCCGTAGGTAGTTTACGGTAAATTAAACGTAAACAAGTAATGAAAATATAAGTTTAATAGTAGAACACAATTTACGTAGGAAGACTGTGTGAAATAAAATATTTATGATAAACATTATTCTTATGCCACTAAAATCATATCTAAATGATTTTGGCACAAAATTGGTACATGGGGCAGCCGTATTCAGAATAAAATAATATTTGAGAAACAGTTAAAGCTATTGCACAATGACGGCCAAATAAACCATCTACTAGTGCAATTGCTAAAAAATGTGTTTAAGCTTTTTTCTTCTTGTTTTTTATGAAAACGCACCGCATGCTGCATGAAATCCGTTTATGTTATGTGATTTATGTATGATTGTGTATGTGTTTTTGTAACGTAGCCTGAACCATGGTTTTGAATTTTAGGATTAACTAGTGAACCTTTTCTGATATATGATAAGTTAAAAGTTTATTTTAAAGCAATTTAGTAAAAAAATTACCTTGTGCTGTGAATGCTATGTTATATGTAATTTAATATATTCTAATTGTAATTAGAAATACTGGTATAATAAAATACTCCTATCTTTTTTTAATAAAACTTTTTTTACACACTTTTCATTACAGGTATCTAAACAGAATCTGCCAGACAAAAAAAGGCCATAATGTAATTTTTCGTTATTTATTTTCATCGACAGCAAAAGGTAAATTGTAATATTTTTTGTACACTTTAGAATACAAAAATAGTATTTGCAAGTGAATCCTAGAAATAAGCAGTATCCGATATCATGTTATGTACCATGGATTGACAATAAATAACGTAATGAGTAAAGCGAAGCTTGTCCTGATACATAAAAAAACTCTTACCAGGTGCTGGAGTTGTAGTAGGAGGCCTAGGCGGTTCTGTGTTAGCCTTCCCGAATGATGATATGCCGAAGGCATCCACTGGCCATATACTCACGTACACAGATATTATAATCGTCAGGATACTCATTATTTGGCGTTTATTATACATTTTAACACTATTTGGTGTTCCTTGCACTTCTCTGTAGAAGCGTGAATTTGTAGAGTTATAGTCGTAATAAATTCGACCAAAATATATTGTGTGCACTGCGCGTATTTGTTACCTACTTTATTATAAAAAGTGCAATGTCTGTTACGTTCTAAAGTCTTGTCTATGGTGTAATGTCAGGCAATTTCGCGCCAATTTACTGTCAAAATGTGTATGTAGTGCATAGAATTTCCATTATAACATTGCATGTTTCTTCTAATTTGTTGTATTGTATTTGGAGAATTATGTGCTTTGTGTGATGCTAATGACTATGCATACGATATAAAGCTTAACAATTTAATAGAACTTGGATCTTTTAAATATTTGAAGGTTCTGCGGCTATTTTGTACAGATATATATTTTTGTTTATATTATTATTTGGACAAATACTGATATATATCATTTTCAGCCAAGCAGCCGCAGTGATGAAAAATGGCTTTATATAAGGTCCTAACTTATTAATTGACAATACTGAATTGAGGATGCGTATTGCTTAAATACATCACATTACTAATGGAATTTCACGGCTAGCAATTATTATTTTTTTATTTTAAGAAAAAATAAATTATCATTTTAATCAAATAAATACCATATACTGAACGCTTTAGTGAAGAAAAGTGTTTGTATAACAAAATTTATTTATCATTAAAACATGTTTAAAATGTTCTTTTTTATCTTTACATAAAACCGTCCTTGTTCACGAGTTCATACCAGTGCAAATGTTGGTAGTAGTATCATGTGCGCATGTGCAGTCTACCTACCATTCATGCTTGCGCGCTGCGCGAACGGCGAAAGACAATCAGTCGCCGCTAAACTGAGTTTGTGAGCGCACGCGTGTTTTCTGCATTACCGGCCGGCGCCGCTACCGCCCGACAACGTAGTGCTCTTGCTCGTACGTTTTAGTTTTAGTGTGATTTGTTCAAATTTGCCATGCCAAACCGACGTTACACCAACCAGGAATACCTGGCAATGGTAATTGCGTACCGTGATAGTGAAGTGATAGTGGGGAGATTGTTCTGCAAGCGTAGAATCTACTAGAGCGAAGGCTCGGAACACGTGTCAGCAGGAACACGATTCTCACAGCTGTTTACCCTTCCGAGAACATGGACGGTTCGACCAACCTGCGGTGGACGCTGGTAGGACTCG
Organism: Hypsopygia costalis; assembly: GCA_937001555.2. Classification (NCBI taxonomy): domain Eukaryota; kingdom Metazoa; phylum Arthropoda; class Insecta; order Lepidoptera; family Pyralidae; genus Hypsopygia; species Hypsopygia costalis. The sequence continues at coordinate 9,143,621 of OW443355.2, forward strand.
ATATCCTGCTGTCTTGAGGAGGAAATATTGGACTTTTTTAGTCAGCATCCGATGGCAAGTACCTCTGACGTATCTACATATCAGCTGCGATTGCGAGTTCTCGACATTTCAATCTACGCTATTGAATTGAGACCTCATTAGATCGAAAGAAAAAATAAATACTGTACCGTTGGTCTCGATATACCCTACATCTTGCCAAAACCGCGTCTGTTTATCAGCTGGCTGCACCACGTGCACTAAAGATCAGCTTTAACCCTAGTAGGTAATTGGTAGTGCATTGATAATAATGATACTAATGGCCGTTCGCTTATGAAAGACAGCTGTGAGGGCGATGACCTTGTGCTTCCGAGAAATCAACAGACATCGACTTCCGAGAAATCAACAGATTTGACGAGCTCGGTGGCGTAGTGGTCAATAACGCGGCTTCGACACCAACGCTCGCGGGTTCGATTCCCACATAGGACAAACATTTGTGTGCATGAACATGTCTGTTTGTCTTAGTCAGGGTGTTTTCTATGTATCATATGTATTTACAAAAAAAAATGTATTTACGTATGTTTATCAGTTGTCTAGTACCCATAACACAAGCTTCGCTTACTTTGGGGCTAGATGGCGCTGTGTAGTTTGTCTGACAATATTTATTTATTTATTATTTATTTATTTATTTATTTATCGGCCGTTACGGCTGGCCCTCTACTTTACCTATTGGGGTATGTACGGAAGTTAGAAAGCTAGCTACATACCTATGCCGTCAAATCGTATATGGGCGATGACTTCTTTTATTTAAATACGGCGCGATTGAGTTTAGATGAAATTTTAGGTACCTAACTAATTTTTTGACAAAGTTGTTATTATGATTTTAATGTTATTGAATGTTTCTTTTGAATCTTTTGCAACAATGAGTCTTGCGGCCCTATAAAAAAGTAAAGGGGTATGTTTGGCTTACCGCGATCTTTAGATCCAAAGCCTGCACGTGGTGCATCCTGCCGACTAGCGAAAGAGACTGGCGAAAGAGAGGTAGGGTAAAACGTATTTGTAAGTTGCCTGAGTGGGGAATACCTCTACATCACAGAACATCGCAGCTAATTTACAATTCCATTGAGGGTCTTGTGTTCCAGCGAGTGAGTGAGGTCACAAAAATGAAAGGAGTTGCTGCGTTGGTAGCGGGGTTGGCGGGGGCGCGCGAGCGTTGTTACCGTCGCGACCGTTAATACGACTACGGTAACTACTTCACATGGAACATGTCTCCAGACAAGCAGGGGAGAGTGACTAAAGGATTAGGGAGAACACAAAAGATCCATGAGGGTCGACGTGTCACCGGTGCTGCAGCACTGGACCCACTCTAAGATAACTACTTCACATCAGGCGGACTGTATACTTGTCTGCCACGCGACGTGGTATAAAAAAGTTAAAAAGAGAGGGATAAACAGAGTTCAACGCTCGCACGCGTCACCGTAGCTGTCATATGTGGCAGTACTTGGTCGTATACGTATCGTCGTACCTAACTAGTCATTATTACAATTTCATTCTTACGCGTGATGGTAAATGCGTAAGGGAGCAAGTTAGAATATTTTTTCTTGGTATACAGAAAAATAATATCATTTTAAAAACATTTTTATTTATGCAAAATTTCATTCACAATACGATGTATACAAGCTATAGATGCCAACCATATAGTATTGTCAATTAAAAGGTTAGGACCTTATATATATATATAACCTTTTAATCGACAACATATTTGAATTAAATAATACCGACGTACCTACTACTTTTTACTACAACTCCATTTTTCTAAAAACTTATTATTCATAAGTATTGTGTTTTGTTAGTATGTATTTCAAACAACTAACACCTGTAAATGTCAATATTAATAAAAACTACAAAGTACACACAAGAAAAACCCACACAAATAAAAAACCCACACAAATAAAAAAATCCACACAAGTAAAAATCACACCGGTGTATTCAAATACTTTAAGAGAAAGTTGCATATTTACAAACCAATTGGATAGAAATAACCATTTCTGCAATAATCAAATCATTTGAATAATTGTTAGCATTCTAATTTAAATCTCTGCCTCGTGGATTGCATGCAATTTGGTGGAATAATGCAACAAAAATTATTTTCCGAATCTTACCCGGTGGGAAAGTGGGTGAATGAAGGCTTGATACTTGATTGTTCGTTTATTAGCACCCTCAAACATTGAACTGAAATCTCCACTGCAGTTTCCAGTTGGCAAAAAAATACTGTTATTCTATATAAATATTGTTTGCAGCAACATGCTGTCAATTTCGTTAAAGGGTATTTTCGATTTTGGATACATAGTTTGTTCCAAAAATAATCATGCTATATATGCAACTGTGGCAATTGTATTACAATTGCTTAGTAAATATTATCATCCCTAAAATTTCACTGCCTTATCGCCTTGGCATTTTTAAAATAATGGGACAATATAATTGATCAAATTTTTCTTTTTATATAGTTTAACAAACGCTAAACATCTTAAATACGTTGTATTTAAAATATTTAGTATAAAATTTTGCAAAGTGTGTTTAAAAATAGTGGTCCAATCGTGTGGTGAATGGTGCGTCTAAGTGAGCGTCCCATTATTAAAAAAAATATTACCCGGCGGCGTTGTTGGAACTGGTGACGGAGGTCGCGTGTTCGAAACACCAAAAGTGCTTAGGGCTTCCGACGAATCTCCTGTTAGCCATGCTAACAGAAGTGGCAGGATCAATGCGGCTGCTTGGGCACGGCACATCTTGAAAATCATTATCAACACGTACATTTACGATTTGACACACGCAGTTACGTTCTACGTCTTTGTCTATGGTATTCCAAAATGGCAGATTGGCGGTTCGATGTTCCCGCGCTTTTTATTTATATAGTGTTTCTGATGAGAAAAATTGTGAGCATCTTACAAATAGAGTTTGCACAATTAAAATAAGCGATAGAAATAGACACAAGATTTAAAACAAAAAATAAGTACCTAATAAGGTCCACGTCTGGTGTTATAATCTATTATTTAAATTATTAATACCTAATTGTTTTCTATTTATATCGCCTATTGAAATAAGTATTTAAATACATACAAATAATACACTATTAAAATCATGCACTTAATACGAAAACTAAATAAAGGTAGTTAAATCGAAATTACTATATGTAGTGATAAGTGTAGGTATATTAAAATAAAATTACGTTACTAATGCTCGTTTTCACCAACATTTTCTTAAGTTTAGGGATCCCAGCGTTATATAGGGATCTCGTAACATGGAATTCGTTTTCAACAACGTTTATTGTATGACTTATATCCTTAAGAGGACTAAGGAGTCCTCCTATCCGAGAAGCGGATAATCGAGCCCTTAAAGTTAAGGAACTTCAGGGGCTCGATTATCCGCTTCTCAGACCGGGAGCTGTATAGAGTTGGCTACGTGTGAAAAATATTAGGACCGCATTCTGTAAATTAGAGGTGGGCGTTAAATGAACGAACCGTTTTTTTAAACTGTTTTTTGTGCGTGAACTATTAAAATAGTTTACAGTTCACAGATAAACTAGTTTATTCTTCGACTGGTTGATGAGTCCGTTGCGTCACGTCGCGATTGTATCATCTCTTCTAGTGACTTGACAAATGAGATTTTACTTCGTTTACCCAGTCGACGCAACGAGACTGTTTATCGTCGACGATGAACTAGTTTAAAAAACAGTCTAATTTTCGACTAGTTTACGTCGTCGTCGACGTAAACTAGTCGAAAATTAGACGTAAACGGTTTACGTTTACCAATCGCATACGTGAAGAAATAGTCTTATCGACGACGACGTAAACTAGTCGAAAATTAGACTGTTTTTTAAACTAGTTCATCGTCGACGGTAAACGGTCTCGTTGCGTCGACTGTAAAATCGTCGACGACCCACCACCACTGTAAATAGTTTTCAAATTCAGAAAAACTTACAGATGAATTTCAATGTTGCCAGGAATTTTCTAGGTCCATTTTTTTATATCCCATCCCCTTGGATATCGAGTAAATGGACTGAACAAATGCTTTACAACAGTTTTAATCGTTGTTTTATTGAAAATATCCAATTGTTTCTTATGATTAAAGATACTTTTAGCTACACAAAAGAAATAAAATACAAAGAGATAAACAAAAACGGTTGTAAAAAAAAAAACTTATATACTTATACGTAAAATGATTTTTTTACATAGGTAATCAAAAAATAAAAAGGTACGAAGGCGACAGATAGAGTAACAAATTTTTGAGTTGATTTTCCCTGAACGCATTATTATACTGAACACGTAAAGCATAGGAAAGAAGGAGCCCTTTACTTAAGAGACTCTACTTTAAAAAAGCCTTAGCGATCCGTTAGTGAAAACGGGCATTATGGACTTATTTTGTTTGAGAGGATAAAATACTTAGTGACATTATATTAAATACATTCTAGATATCGACGGTCCCTACGTATAAAGCGACATGTCATTTCAGACATGTCTGCTTATACTACGATATAGTAAAAGAATATTATTATTGGACAAATGGGTTAATTTCTCACTTTTTAATTATATACAATCAATATAAAATAAAAAAGAAAATGTTTTTTACGGGCAATCTATAGCAATCTATGCAATAAAAAAAAATTGCCATTTTTGACATGTCGCTTTATACGTAGAGACCGTCGATATATTAGGACACTGTTCAAGTGCGGATCCAGCTTTCTCGCCAATAGGGGGTCACATAGCTGAGGTCAAGTCACTTCAAGTTATAGTTTGATTTTGATAATAATAGATACAGGTAAAGAGTAAGTAATTTGTTAATGCATGCAAGTACTGACCCTTACCACCATCTCTTATTGCGATTCAATAATTGAATAGATTGCTTATTCATACCAATGAATAAGCGACTCTATTTTATTTGAAATAGAGTCGCTTATTCATTGGTATGAATAAGCATTCTAATCAGTTATTGAATCGCAATAAGAGATAGTGGTAAGGGGGCAGTACTTAATTATATTGTGACAAAAAGAATATTATAATTAGTGGTCCATCTTGGCTCTGAACCCAGTCCAGGGGGTTCATGACCCCCATGACCCTCCCCCTGGATCCGCCCTTGCCTGTTATGCGGAATAGATCCAACCAACATTTTGTTACTTTTAAGGTAAAGCTATTTAAAGTTTAATATGAATAAAAATATCACGACGAGCTCGGTGGTCGAATGGTTAGCAATGGCCACTTTGACTCCGAGGTCGCGGGTTCATTTCCCGCACAAGACAAACATTTGTGTGCATGAACATGTCTGTTTGTCTTGGTCTGGGTGTTTTCTATGTATTATAAGTATGTATTTACAAAAAAAAAATGTATTTAAGTACATTTATCAATTGTCTAGTACTAGGGTTCCCAACCCTCCCGGATTGCCCGGGAGACTCCGGTAATAATGGTCAATCTCCCGACCTCCCGGCGAACAATAATTTCTCCGGTTTTTCTAATTAAACACATCTTTCGCTTGCACGTCATTAATCGTTTTCCATTCTTTTTCCAATTTCCATGTAAAAACTTTCATGATTTTGTATATCAGATGCTGTTCGAAAGTAGAATGAATATAAATTAAAAAAATAATTGAGATTTTCTTTCCACGTGCCTAAGTCTTCCGGGTTAGTCCTTCCAAGAGTTGGCAACTCTATCTAGTACCCATAACACAAGCTTTGCGCTAAATTTGGGACTAGATGGCGCTGTGCAAATTGTCCAGAAATATTTATTTATTTATCACGCAGTATAAGTTTTAGGAAGCATATGTCATCAAACAGCTAGAATCTGTTGAGAATTATATAAAACTCGATTTGAAGTTGCTCGCTATCAGGGACAAGAGAAATAAAGGACTAGCAATGTTCAAATAAAATTACGTACACCGGAATTTAGTTACTCTAAAGAACAACAGAGGTCGCTAAGAGTCTCAAATTAGTTATAGGTAATTTGATTGTAACAAAATCAGTACACGAAGGTTCAATTTGTATGTACATCTCTCAATTTGACATAGTTTGTCGTTTGGATCTATTCTGCATAATAACCCGTCCATTTGATATTTAGTCAAATGGCATTTTAGGCATAATATTAAAAATCAAACATTAAATTATATAAAAAAAAAGTTACAATATCGTTAGGGAAATGTCGGCAAATTGAAACCCGAAAAATGTAGTGATTTTAGCAGCTCTATGCCTAAACGAATTAACAAAAAGCGGCTATGTAGTTAATCTATACGCTGTAGAAGTAGGAGCGAGAGGTATACCAGCAAAATCTCTGTTTAACCTGCTGAAAGACCTTGGCTTGTCCAGAAGTGCAGTAAGTTCTATATTAGAACGAGTATCTAAAGCTTCATTAGCAGGTTCATACCAGATTTGGCTGGGCAGGGAGAGAAACACAAGTAGTGAAGGTGAGTGTTGATGTACGTCGAAAATCTCGGGATCTGCTTGGGTTTCTCTCTCTGCCACACGATGGACCCTGCACCCGCACGGTGAATCCATGGAAGCTAAGAAGTTCGTCTATGTTTCGTGTTAACGTTTAGTTAAATAATAATAAATAATAAATATTCTCAGACAAAGTACACAGCGCCTTCTAGCCCCAAAGTAAGCGAAGCTTGTGTTATGGGTGCTAGACAACTGATAAACATACGTAAATACATTTTTTTTTGTAAATACATACTTATGATACATAGATTTTGCGATTCAATAAGTTAAATTCACACTGTCTTTGCGAGGTGAATAAATAACATGCTATGTTAATTAACAGTTTCATTAACGTGTTATTTTTTTAACAATAACTTTTAACTCATTAAAAATAAGTAACACTTAAATCCACCTCAACAATTTGAATTTATTGTGTTCAACGTAAAGATAGATTTAGACACTATGTATACGAAGCCAGTGTTGGCTGCGCCTAATCTAACACGAGCGCGCCAGCGTAATATTGTCTGAGGACAGGACGTTACTGGCTTAAATCTTCGGGTGTAAGTGGTTCATCAACATCTTTGAACCAAAGCCAACTTCACCTGCACGCGGTGCACCCTGCTGACTGACAAACGAAGCTCTGGCGAAAAGAGAGGTAGGGAGCGTAATTATTGCTTCTCCAATGGAAATATTATTTTTTAATAATTTCATACTTTTAAAATGGACTTTCCCGCCAAACTTTGATCGACGCTAAAAAAAGTCTGACTGAAGATATTAGAATGAAAGTTTGCAGATCTTTATAGTTATGTGTATTTTACGATATTGTTAATTTATTTGTACAATTTTTAAACATTGGAAACAACCCAATTGTAAGCTACCCGACTGGGGAATGTACCTCCATCTCACAGAATACCGCAGCCAAATAACAATTCCCTTGAGGGTTGTTGTGTTCCTGCGAGTGAGTGAGGTCACCAGACACAAAGAAGGAGATGCTGCGGTGGCAACGGGGCGCGCGAGCGATATTTTATGTTGCGAACGTTAATATGGCTACGATTTCCGCTTCACATCAGGCGGGCCGTATGCTTGTCTGCCACCCGACGTAGTATAAAAAAAAAATATGCTTAAAGCTGTCATACATTAACCAACATGTCAGCCGTGTTAGTCCTGTTGTCCAACAAATTAGCTGTGTGTTGTCAATTAAAATATGTGCCAACATGCTTGAGAACACGTCCATACACAGATATCGCAGATATCGTTAGGCAACATGACCAACACGCTTAACATGTTGGTTAATAAATACCTAAATAAAATAAATATTTCTGGACAATTTACACAGCGCCATCTAGTCCCAAATTAAGCGCAAAGCTTGTGTTATGGGTACTAGACAACTGATAAATGTACATAAATACATTTTTTTTTGTTAATACATACCGTGTAAGCCCGTATCTTCGCCTGTGTTACCTATCTTCGCCTAATTTCAATTATGTTGAATTTTCCAAAAGATTTATAGCGCAAATGGCGCATAAAAATCCTAAATAGTAAGTAATTTTCGTGTTTAGCGACATTTTGTAGAGAAATTGTAGCTAATTTCACTTTACTGGCGACCAATGCATTTCATACGTGGGATTGTCGTGACGTTTTTTCTTGGCGGTGTTGTAACTTCAGTTTTAAGCAGTGATATATAACAGGTAATGCTGAACTTTTAATTTTATTGTAATCTATAACTAATTTCCTTTCATATGACATTATTATTTTATGCCTAAGTTGTGTCTAGATGTCTTAATTGTTTAAAATATTTTTCAGATGATGGCGGCAGCTATCTTGTTGCCAAACTTCGCCCACCCCTAGGGTTGTCAATTCCTGTTGTAAGTTTTTTTTGTGCCTTCTATGTAAAAAGCAAAAAGGTCTAGTAGTATTGAGTTAAATGTAGAATAATCAGTTAACATTAAAGATTAAAAAAAAACATTGGCGTATACCTATATTTTTTTATACAATAAAATTTTAAATTCGGAAAGTTGAAATAAAGTATTTTTAAACATTGATAGAAAAATAAACACTTCTACTTGTTTGTGACATAGATATACTAATACTTGCAGATGATTCCCAATTAAATAATAGGTATAATCAATTTATACCATGAAATGCCATATTTATTTTAAACTTTATAGAATTGCGAATATTTCGGAAACTAAAGGTCGATCACTAATTCTCTTTTCTTGGACGCCTGCCTATAACTAAAAGTTAATTAATTACCAAAAACAATTTCCTATGTCTGGGGCTGACATAAATGAGACTGATTTAATGTACCTATAAGATAATTGTTGGTTCAAAAATGTAAGACAAACTTTTTTTGCTGTAATTTTTAAAAAAGTAGGTACAAAATTGCAGTCTAAAATATACGATTTTAAATTTAATCATAATATTTTTAGACTACAATTTTGTACCTACTTATGGAAAAATATACCTAACTTTTGACTTTTTAAAATAAATAAATACTTAAGTTTATGTAACCTTATTTATTTTTTACTCACAAAACAGTTATCCTCCTTTATTTTGCAGTTAGGTAAGGTCACATGATTTTTGGCAGCCCTATCAACATTTCATCAAACGTATGAAGCTAACTTCAGACAGTTACCTATCTTCGCCTGCCATACATTTTTTAAAGAAAATACGACATTATTTTACTATCAGTAAGGTGCTTATTCACCTGTCACATACTATCTTATTTACTCTTTTAAACCAACAAAATGTTTATTATTGACGTTGCAGCATACCTAGGCAAAGTTAGGGGAAAATATCCATACTTCGCCTACTATATTTGTAACCAAATTATTGCCACTTAGACAATGAAATTTAGAGCGTCGATAGTCTATTCTACTAGCCACAGATACGAAAAATTGTTTTTCATTCAATGTTACTCAAAATACTTTAAAATCTGAAAAATATTTTTAAAAAAGTGTCAAAACCCAGGCGAAGTTACGGGTTCCGACGGTACTTATAATACATAGAAAACACCCAGACCAAGACAAACAGACATGTTCGTGCACACAAATGTTTGTCTTGTGCGGGAATCGAACCCGCGACCTAGAGTCAAAGTGGCCATTGCTAATTCGACCACCGAGCTCGTCAAAATTTTATGTTAGTTTTTACGTCAAAGTTTTATATTTCAGTTAATGTATATCAGCTTTAAGTCTAAACCTTGCTTAACTACAAATTCGGCGGGAATCAATTTTGACATAACCTAACAAACATAAAAAAACATAAATATAACTACAACACTATTAAACAATAGATAATTAGCATAATAGCGACGTGCGATTAATAAATTGTTAGTAAATTGAGACATTATAATAGAAGATTGCTAACAAAGGGTATGGAGCCTGGGCTCTGTAGATTGTAATTATAATCAATAAAAAAAAATAACTACAATATGAATCTTTTCTTAAATTTTCTAAATTTGAAAAAAGTGTGTGCAAGATACACGACAGAAGTGAAAACTTTATCTCTCACTTCCTTTTGTTTTCCCTCGTTCTTTATCCGAACGAACGTAACAGTTGAACGTTACGGGTCAGTCTCATTCTTTAACCTCAAAGTAAAGCGCTCAGCGCGCTTGAGAAGTTTTGACGTGACAACGTCTTATAAATTGGTTAGCCGGGTGACACTTCAAGAAACTGGCTCACGTTATGCGCTTACAATGAGAGCGAGTGAAAGGCACGCGTCCCTTCTAAGAGCGAGAGAGACAGACATAAAAAGTGAAAGGCATGCGTCCCTTCCACTCGAAAACATTTTACCACTCAAAGTCGTTGTCACGTAAAACTTTCGCCCGTATACCGACTTTACAGGCAACCAATTTTTTTATTTAAAAAAATACAAATGAATGTCAACTTAAAAGTGGTAGACCGTTAACAAAAAAAAATGCATGTAGGTACATCTCGTTTTATATCAGAACATAGAATAATGTAGAATTTAAATAGCGGCTATAACTCTAAAATTTAGTAAAAAATGTTAAAAAGTTTAGAAAAATTATGATTAAATTAATTATAAACAGACAGACCTATTTAACTAATATGACTTACATATTAGTTAAATAGGTCGGTAAATTCATTTTATCTAATCTCATACTGAAATTTAGAGATTAAAAAACTAAACACAGAATCTTAATGTCAGTCTTTTACGCACAAGATATCAAAATAAATTTAAAAAGTTACTTTTCGATACAGCTCTTATATGGACAACTATATCGAAAAATAACTTTTTCTCCATTACGATACAGCATCAGCCCTGGATACAGGTTTTTTAAACAGGTTGCAATACAAATGCATTGCAACGTTGAAATTATTATATTATTGTCATCTATTTCATGAGATTAGATAAAGTAGTGTATGAAACTGCACATAATTAGGTCCTTAAATACTCGTGTGGTCTATTATCACATTCGCCTTCGGCTCATGTGATAAACTCACACTCGTATTTTAGGAACCCTTATTAGCAACAGTTTCATAAACTACTATTTCAATACAGTTACTCAAACAGTAATTACAACAATTTCAAAGGCAGTAAACGTAATAAGAAAGTCGAAATTAGCGTCCTAGCAGTCCTAGTGAAAAACTAAAGCATTTTGCCTTATTGGGATAGAAAATATGACTTCACTTTTTAGACACAAAAAAACCTTATTTGCACATCAGTTTATCTGATAGCTCATCAATTAAATTTAAGAAATAAAAAAAAATCGCTGTGCATATTACTAGACTCCTTAAAATCTCTATCTCATTCCCAGGTCAATGTATACGCTTCTACAATAAACTTCCAAACGACGCGTTGAAATTATCCATGGGTAAATTTAAGAAATATATCAAAACTAGACTATGTCAAAAGGCTTACTATTGTATCTCAGATTACATAAATGATAAAAGTATTTGGAAATGAATTGCTCTTGTTATGTTAATGATTGTATTTGTATTTAATGTAACGATATTGGCAATTAAAAGAGTCGGCCTTGAGTTTCTTGCCAGTTCTTCTCAAGAAGCCCCGTCGCCGGAACTGGCACTTAAATTCACGTTCACATTCAAGATAGTGAGATGAAAGTGAATCTAAGCTCTGCGGATTTAGAGTAGTAATGATTTATACATGTTCTTATATTTAATTTGTATGACGTTTCTAAGTGCTTTATAAAGTCCAAGGAATAAAGATATTTTGATTTTGTTTTTTTTTTTATTTCATTAAATCCTGCATTTGATGTGCAATAAGTTATTTTTTGATGTGCAAAATAGTTTAGGTTAGGTTTGCAATGTATTTATTTGATGTTACGTTAAATAGTATTCTTTTTCAATATAGTGGCTCGATAAGACTTAATTTGATTATTTTTAAAGTCAGTAAAAATTCGATAATAATGAAAAAATATATAATTTTTTTACATGAGAGGGGGCTAAACGAGCATGTGGGTCACCTGATGAAAGCCAACACTACTGGAGATGGAGATTAGCAACACTAAGGAGTCGCCGGTCCGCTGCCAGCCTATACTCCTTGCTTACTTTAATTTCACAATTGTAAACAACCGGGAAATTATTGAGGGTCTTTTGGCAGCACTAGCGTAGGGTCCAATCATCTGTCAATTCATAGCATCTTGTCAAATGTCTGGTTGACGTCTTGTGTTGTCTTGTCGTCTTAAAGTTTCACTGTCAAAAAATTCAGTACATTTTGACAATCTGGACCCTACCTAGCGACATCTAATGAGAGATAGATAAGACTAAGTCTTCCACCAGTGCGTCCTCCCTGTAATGACATATGGTGCAGAGACTTGGACACTGACCATCGGACTGGTCCACAGGCTAAAGGTCGCGCAGCGAGCGATGGAGAGGGCTATGCTCGGGGTTTCTCTGCGGGATCGAATCCGAAACGAAGAAATTCGACGGAGAACTAATGTTGTCGACATAGCCTTCAGAGTTTGCAAGCTGAAGTGGCAATGGGCCGGTCACATCTGCCGAGTAAGTGATGGCAGATGGGGGAGGAAGTTATTAGAGTGGAAGCATAGGACGACGAAGTGTTGGACGCCCTCCTACTAGACGGTCCAATGACCTTAAGAAAGCGGCTGGGAGCGGCTGGATGCGGCAGGCGGAGGATCGTCAGGCAGGCAGGCTTATATCCAGCAGTGGGTAGATACAGGCTGATGATGAAGTCCCGTACATACATAATTTTAACAAAAAAAACCAATACATACATAATTTTAACAAATTACTCTTACAACCGAAAGCATCACTAAAAATTTAAAAAAACACTATCGGAACTGAATTTTATGTCATGAAAAAAGAAATGGGACCAAGCAGAAAGTATCTCTTCCAAATAAAAAAAGTATTTTTCAAATCGGTTTATAAATAACGTAGTAATGAAGTAACAAACATTAAAAAAAAAATTACCACCGAATTAAGAACCTCCTCATTTTTTGCAGTCGGTTAAAAAGTGAAATATTATAAAAGGTTTTACTGTACTAGGGCAGAAAGTTTGGGGTGTAAGTGGTTCATCACCATCTTTGAACCAAAGCCAACTTCACCTGCACGCGGTGCACCCTTCTAACTGACAAACGAAGCTCTGGCGAAAATAGAGGTAGGGAGCGTAATTGTAAGCTACCCGACTGGGGAATGTACCTCCACCTACCAGAATACCGCAGCCAAATAACATTTCCCTTGAGGGTTGTTGTGTTCCTGCGAGTGAGTGAGGTCACCAGAAAGAAAGGAAGGAGTTTATACTGGCAACGGATCGGCGACCCTTTGGTGTTGCTGATCTCCATGGACGGTGGTGATTGCTTTCCATCAGGTGACCCACATGCTCGTTTGCCCCCCTTTCACATAAAAAAAAACAGTAACTTTATTCATAATAAAAATATTAATAATAAAAGTTATATAACTAGCAATAAAAGCAGTTATGGCAGGCGTCCGTCCCTCTTCTGTAATAGCCCGGTATTAAGTTCACCCAGACCTCATCTCCATAGCCCATTTATTTTCCATCACACTTCGCAATAGTCTCAACGCCTGCCGAGACCTGCTCATGGGTATGTCGTTCCATTGACATATCCTGGAGCGGGTCACGGCGGGCGTACAACATTACATTAAACTTCTCAAAGGGGCCTCTACGCGTTGGATCCATATCCCCGCGCACGCCTATCAAATGACCGGGCTTAACCCGAGATTTAAAAAAAGTTATTTAAGAACTTTAATTAACATTTTATTACGTTTTCAACACAAAATATAGATACATTAGAATACTGAGTGATTATTTGAGATAGACTTCGAGTTTCTCGAAATCGAATCGATTTTTGGTAACAAAATTCTGGGCAGTTTGAGCAACAATTTGTTGAAGGAAGGTCTAAGAGAAGTAGGGAGCGTAATTGTAAGCTACCCGACTGGGGAATGTACCTCCACCTCACAGAATACCGCAGCCAAATAACAATTCCCTTGAGGGTTGTTGTGATACTGCGAGTGAGTGAGGTCACCAGAAAGGAAGGAGATGCTGCGTTGGCAGCGGGGGTGGCAGCGCGCGGGCGTAATTTTCATGTTGCGAGCGTTAATATGGCTACGGTAACTGCTCTACATCAGGCAGGCTATATGCTTGTCTGTCACCCGAAACAAATTAGATTGATTATTTAATCACTTGATAGAACAATTCAGACTACACAGTTTTTTTTTTTTTTTTTTTTAAATCCGTCCTAATAATTAAGTGGATCGAGCGGAACGTTTAATATACGCCGAAAAGTCACTCTTGTAAATGAATAGGCTCCAAAAGGAGTAAGCTATAAACCCCTTCAAATGAGGGAAGACCCGTAGCCCAGCAGTGGGAAAGTTGTCGACGAAGACAGCGGAATTCCTTTCTTTTTTTTGTTTATACTACGTCGGGTGGCAGACAAGCATACGGCCCGCCTGAAGTGAAGCAGTTACAGTAGCCATATTGACGCTCGCAACATGAAAATTACGCCCGCGCGCTGCATCTCCTTCCTTTCTGGCGACTAGTGACCTCACTCACTCGCAGTAACACAACAACCCTCAAGGGAATTGTACTTACCTACTCTACCTACCCTACTTCTCTTAGACCTTCCTTCAACAAATTGTTGCTCAAATTGCGCAGAATTTTGTTACCAAATTCTCCACACAGCTTTTAACGGCTTATAATATCATACACGTTTTTAACAAGTATCATCATCATCATCATCAGATCCATTTTAGTCTCCACTACAGGAGCACGACCCTCTCTCGTCCGTCCTAAACGGAAGGAGGATTTGGCCTACCCTCCCCACACGTTGGGGAGGCCTGATCGATATTTGGTAATGTATTTCCCTTAGTCGCCTTGTACGACATCCACGGGAAGAAACGGAGTGATTCTATTCTACTCTGCCGGAAACCACACGGCCACAGTTAGTTTTTAGTATTTAACAAGTCTAAGGCCTGCTTAATAAGCATTTACCGCAGCCTATGCACGCCTGGAACAATATGGGCATCACACACGCATTACCAACCCAGTAAAAACCTTTTCACGTCCTTTTTAGGGAACCCCATGCTGTAGTCTCCCGGGAAAAACCTCAACAAGCAGTTTCTTTTTTTTTTTTGTTATTGATTACAATCTAATGACCCCGCGGTCCGTACCTTTTATTAATAGTCTTCTATTTTTATCTTATAATATTCTTACAATTTATTGCACGTCGCTATAATGCTAATAATTATATTATTGTCTATTACTACTTAACACGTCTAAACTTCATTTACTTAGTGTCGCAACTGTATTGAAAAATTTGAAAAATGTTATTGACTCGTAATGGCTATTTAAAAACTACAATTCGGATGCACTTTACACTGTAATATAAATATATTATACTCGTATAATATCGACGATCCCTACGTATAAAACGACATGTCAAAAATTACATTTTTTTTCATTTCAGACATGTCTGCTTATGCTACGCTAAAGTAATTAAATAATATTATTGTTGCACATAAATGAGTTAATTTCATACTTTTTAATTATATGATTTAGAAAATGTTTTTTACAGACAATCTATAGCAATTTACATATGCAATAAAAAAAATTGCCATCTTTGACATGTGCTTTTACATGGACCGTCGATATCTAAGTAATATATACAATCTGCTTTTGAATCTCATTGAACAAAAAGAAGTGTTATGTAATAATTAGATAAAGTGTTATAAAAGTGGTTGTTAATTTATTAAACTAGCAGCACTAAATAATCGTTGAACAGTATTTAAAAAAAAACTAACCTTAAATTATATTATGTAAGTACATAGTTACGCGATTTATTATAAAAAAATATATATAGAGCTGCTTTTATTTGTTTAATCTGTTACAGTGAATTACATAATAAACTAGACTATATTTTGAAGAATATACTTAATAATAATGATAAATAAGGAAGCTTAAATTTAATCCAAAATTAATTTGTACTTATTGTATATTAAAAAAAATAAAATAACTGCATATATTTGGATATAATTCTATTCTAATTCACTAATAAAAAAGTGCAATAACATCATTGGTGAATAAGATGCATAAGGATTAAAAATTTACTATAAAACCTAAAAAAAAAAATGGTGCGTTAAAGCTGGTGCGTGAAGCGTTATTATTTTTTAAATTTCGGCTTTAGTTTCCGGCGTTAGACCAAAGACAAACGTTTTATTTAACTGATATTTGTTTTTAATTAAGTCTTTAGCACTGTGTTGGATAATATTCTTTTTTTTATTTACAGTTTTTGCTGATTCGTCGAGCTGGTTCGGCGACGCGGCACTGACTAGGCGAGCTTGCGTTCGCAAGGTTACAAGTTTCTTGATATACAGCATGTTTCACTATTTGAAATAATTTTTTTTTTGACGTGATAACGTCTTATAAATTGATGAACGCCGACTGCACGAAAAAACATGACTCAATGTTACGTTCCGTCTGAGCCGAGTGTGCAAATAAGAGCGCGGAACAAGCGCTAGAGAGGCACGGTCAACGTATGTTTCTTATGACGTTATCACGTTACAGACAACCAACTTTTTAGCTAATATTGATTTAGTTTTATTATATTGATTGCATGAATTTATAGTCATTTCATTACTAAGTTAAGACAATAGCTGTCTAGTCATTTACACTTTATATTATAAAGCTGAAGAATTTGTTTATTTGGTTGAACGCGTTAATCTCAATGAATTGAAGTGAAAAATAATTTTTTAATGTCGGAGAGTTTATCGAGGAAGGCTAAAGGCTATATAACATCACTAGCTGTTACCCGCGGCGCCCGCGTGGTCCAGGGTAGCTGCAATTGATTTATGTATATTTTTTTTCTTGTATTTTTTTACTTCGTGGGATAAAAAGTAGTACCAATATGTACAAATTTTAACGATGATCGGCTGCATAGTTAAGGCGTGAAGAAATAACAAACAAACGAATTTACTTACTTTAACACTTATAATATTATTAGTATGGATGGAACGCCCACACTTAAGACAAAAAAAATATTTACCACATACACACGCGGACACGCGCCATCTGATGCCGAAGGATCGAAAACGAAACACAAAACATATTCGTTTAAATAATATCAAACATATCGTCCGCGTATATATATATACATAGCCAAGCAGAAGCCAATAATGAATAAAAAAAGGACAAATGATTATAAACTTTATTTTTTCCCGTGATAATGTAAAGATAAAAAGTAGCTCATGTCTCTCTCCAGACAGTAAACTTCCCCGTTAAAAAAACTCATGTCTGTACTTAGGTTCCTTTCGAAGTAAAAAAAAAGGACAAATTATTACAAAGTTTATTTTTTTCCATGGGATTAAGATGTTTTACCGGGATAAAAAGTAGCCTATGTCACTCTCCAGACCGTAAACTATCCCTATAAAAAAAAATCATGTCGGTACTTAGGTTCCTTTCGAAGTAAAAAAAGGACAAATTATTACAGTTTATTTTTTTCCATGGGATTAAGATGTTTTACCGGGATAAAAAGTAGCCTATGTCACTCTCCAGACCGTAAACTATCCCTATTAAAAAAAATCATGTCGGTACTTAGGTTCCTTTCGAAGTAAAAAAAGGACAAATTATTACAGTTTATTTTTTTCTATGGGATTAAGATGTTTTACCGGGATAAAAAGTAGCCTATGTCACTCTCCAGACCGTAAACTATCCCTATTAAAAAAAATCATGTCGGTACTTAGGTTCCTTTCGAAGTAAAAAAAGGACAAATTATTACAAAGTTTATTTTTTTCCATGGGATTAAGATGTTTTACCGGGATAAAAAGTAGCCTATGTCATTCTCTAGACCGTAAACTATCCCTATTCAAAAAAAAATCATGTCGGTACAACCTAAGTACTACCTTTACCTTTCCTACCTACCTACGCCATCTAGTCCCAAATTAAGCGCAAAGCTTGTACTATGGGTACTAGATAACTGATATTATTCTTAAATACATTTTTTTATTGTAAATACATACATATAATACATAGAAAACACCCAGACCAAGACAAACAGACATGTTCATGCACACAAATATTTATCTTGTGCGGAAATCGAACCCGAGACCTCAGAGAGTGGCCATTGCTAACCATTCGACCACCGAGCTCGTCAGTGTAAATTATATTAATCAAGCGTGTTTAATATAGTTTTTAAAGTCTACCTCGGAAGGTAAACGGGTATACGGCCCACCTTATATTTAGTTAATATTTCACTTTATTGCATTCATTGAACACAAAGACATATTTTTTAATAACCGCGTAAGACGATTGATCCATTATCATTTCTCTGATTAGTATTGAAAACCACGAAAAAATTACGTTCAAAAAGAGAGCAACCTGTAGCATGGTATTAAATTAGGCTCTCACCCCACAACTCCTTTGAATATAATACCTTCGTAACACAACCTTCGTATATAGCTTTTTGTATACATATATCAGTTTAACGACCAATGCTACTTGGTATGGAATTTTATAGAACCATAGTCTCCAGTAAAAAGTCATACATCTATTTTTGTATGTTGAACTTTTTGTAGAGAATGGGTATGGTAACACCTTAGTGACACTTTAGAATACTTTAAATAAATAGTTTAAAGTGAAATAATATATAAACTTTAGTCTCAAAAGGATCAGTTTCCAGAGCTGTTGAACAAATTAAAAAAAAAATGTTTTTATGATCTCTGGTAGAATACCTAATCCATAGACGTAGATACGTTTGTTTTGTAAAGTTTTTGTAAAAGACCCTATGATGATTCATGGACACGGCCGTGTGTTGTACGGTAGGTTGTACGTGAATACGTTATATGCACTAAAATTATCTCAAAATGGCAGCGCTCCCCCTCCCCCGCCTGCGATGTTCCACAGTCCTTACTTAGCGTAATAAATTCTTTGTTCCTTCATCTATCCAGTGGTGTGATTGAATTTTGTATGGAGATGCTATATATAATATGTAGCTGCAACACCAAACTGTATCCCCTGATTTTATCATTCGTTTTTTTGAATAAGCTATTTGACAATGTTCAAAAATTGTATAAATTATTTAACAATATCGTAAAATACACAAAACTATAAAAGATCTGCAAACTTTCATACTATTATCTTCCGTCCGACTTATCAAAGTTTGGCGGGAAAGTCCATTTTAAAAGTATAAATAATAAATATTAAATAATAAATTTTGTCAGACAAATTACACAGCGCCATCTAGCCCCAAAGTAAGCGAAGCTTGTGTTATGGGTACTAGACAATAGAGTTGAGCGTTGAATGAACGAACCGTTTTTTGTGCGTGAACGATTAAACTAGTTTACAGTTCACAGATAAACTAGTTTATTCTTCGACTGGTTGATGAGTCCGTTGCGTCGCGTCGCGATCGTCTCGTCTCGTCTAGTGACTTGACAAATGAGATTTTCGTTCGTTTACGTTTACCAATCGCTTATGTGAAGAAATAGTCTTATCGACGACGACGTAAACTAGTCGAAAATTAGACTGTTTTTTTAAACTAGTTCATCG
The DNA here is from genome assembly GCA_937001555.2 of Hypsopygia costalis. Lineage (NCBI taxonomy): Eukaryota > Metazoa > Arthropoda > Insecta > Lepidoptera > Pyralidae > Hypsopygia > Hypsopygia costalis. Next base: position 9,163,056 of record OW443355.2, read on the forward strand.
TCGACGGTAAACGGTCTCGTTGCGTCGACTGTAAAATCGTCGACGACCCACCACTACTAGACAACTGACAAACATACGTAAATACATTTCTTTTTGTAAATAAATACTTATGATACATAGAAAACACCCAGACCAAGACAAACAGACATGTTCATGCGCACAAATGTTTGTCCTGTGTGGGAATCGAATCCACGAGCGTTGGTGTCGAAGCCGCGTCATTGACCGCTACGCCACCGAGCTCGTCTAAATTAAAATTATTAAAATTTTCCATTGGAGAGGCTATAAAAAATACTATATAACTTTTATTATGATACTAATTACTCGTACATAAACGTAATAATTAACATAGCTGTCGTACGTATAATTTGTTGTATACAAAATACTTGCTTGTGACGTCATAACCTAGTAGCCTGTTGTAGCGTTTTCGGGAAAGTCCAAAATTGTAATTTTCAAATTAACATAAATCTCGAGATTTTTTTGTGCTATGCGAGAATTTGTTACAAAGTAATTCATTCACGTGTGGTTTTAATATTGGGACGTGACCTTACCTACCTTGGTTTTAATATTGTTACATATAAAATCGAAAAAAAAACGTAGATCCTATAGTCTCCCTATGGAAGCAATAAGGAACGTTTTCACGTAAAAAATATATGTATATACTTGTTTCATTCGATATTTCAGTCCCTGAATATTAGTCACCGCCATTCACGTCACTTCCGGTGTATTTAACGTGCTAATGAAACTTTAAAAGTCATTAGGGACATGCAACACGTGACTTTCAGAACTGCCCCCTTACCACCATCTCTTATTGCGATTCAATAACTGAATAGATTGCTTATTCATGCCAATGAATAAGCGACTCTATTAAATTTGAAATAGAGTCGCTTATTCATTGGTATGAATAAGCAATCTATTCAATTATTGAATCGCAATAAGAGATGGTGGTAAGGGCGCTGTAATCTGCTGCAGGGAAATAAAGGTATACGTAGAGGGTTTCTTATATAATGCCAGGTGGCAAACAATCATATTGCCTACCAGATTTGAAGCTGTTACACTCGCAATACAAGTATAGTGCACCCAACTTATCTATTCATTTGGACAAAATAAGAACTAAATCAATTATTACTAAAGTGACAGTTCGAATTTACAGTTTCTTTCCCACTAGCGCCACCAGTTACTGAACAGATAAGTTGGGCGCACTATATCGCTCACGCAGACTGCACGCACATGCGCATAATATAGACGAACGAATCTGTTCTTCGATGACTTTCCATGCAAGACAAACATTTGTGTGCATGAACATGTCTGTTTGTCTTGTTCTGGGTCTTTTCTATGTATTTTAAGTATGTATTTATGTAAGAGGACGGTCCTTCAGCCTCGGTTGTAGTATCGTTACCATACCTCCGACACAGATATTAGACGTGGAGTATAAAAAAAAACACTGAAGGAAGATGTATTACTTTTATTTTCTGTTGTTATTAATACTGTGCGCTAAAACCAGGGGGGGGGGGGCTAGAGGGGGGCGCAGCTCGTTGTACCGGGGGGCTCGGATGGCGAAGCCCCCCGCCATACAAGAAAAATATTGCCACCCCCCCTTCGGATCGAATTTAGCGCGCAGTAATAATAAACTAGGCGCTACCCTCATTTTTAAATTGCTATTCATTCATTTAGAGCTTTGTCGTACTATTTTTGTTTCATGTAGGTACCTACCTAATAAGCAAGCTCTGCGACGTCTCCGGCGCTGAGGGAATTGCAGCCCCTTCGCCTTTGCGTAACGAAGGGAAGGCACTCATGCTCGCCTTCGCATCTCCTCCTCCCATGCCTCCCATGCCCGCCGAGCCTCCGCCGCTACGGCTCGCAAGGTGCCTGCCCTTCGTTACGGCAGGCGGGGGCTGCACTCCCTCAGCGCCTCCGGGCTTACAAAAAACACTCTAGTATCGATCCAACAAGTCTACGTGGAGTCGGAGTTGGCAACATTTTTCTTATATGGCGGGGGGATTCGCCCCCCGAGCCCCCGGAAAAGAGGGGCTGCCCCCCCCCTCCCCTTTGGTTTTATAAATAAAAACTTAGTTACTTAGCGCACTGCGTAGTTATTGAGTAACGAAAATGAAAATTTATGAATAAATCATCAGTAGGTGAATCGTCCGTTACTTCAAACAACTTTAGGTTAATTAATTGTAGTTGAATAAACCGTAGGTGAATTGTCCTTTATGAATTTCGTTCATTAGTTATAACAAAAATATGTGAAACGATCTTTATGTATTTTAAACATGGGTTTAGTTATCTAAACTGTGGTTATTTTATTCAGACATCTATCATAATATGACATCAACGGAAACAAACTAACCAAATAGAGAAGAACTCTCATGTTGTGAATTTATAAGACGTGTGAGCAACCCGGCTAAATTGGATATGTAACACGCGTCTGGTAAATTCACAATATGAAACTTTTTTTTTAAATTGGTCGGTTTGTAAAATGTTCGAATCGAAGCACTCAGATAAAAGTCTCCGATTCAGATCTAAACTAATCGTCTTTCCTATCATATAAGTGGCCTGTTTAACATAATTAATTAATTTATTACAATTTCTCTCTTAAAATATTCTGTAATATATTCTAAATGCCACGATGGTCGCGAAGGTCGACGTAAAAAGGTTAGAGTATAAATTACTACACCTTCCATGTACGTAAGCCGTTGTTAGGGGCCTTTGTTGTCTGTACAAACAATTCGATGCACTAGATGTCAGTAACTTAACATGGAGTTTCACCTTTAATAAATTGGTTTTTAACCTCTATAAAATCCCTTGAGCTCTTGGTAACTGTACTTTCTGGACTGGACGCGCTGTCGATGCCGGGGATAAATGTCAGTAGGAAGAGCATCGCCGACCCCACCAGCGTTTTTTTTTTTTTTTTTTTATACTACGTCAGGTGGCAGACAAGCATACGGCCCGCCTGATGTGAAGCGGATACCTTAGCCATATTAATGCTCGCAACATAAAATATCGCTCGCGCGCCGCCACCCCCGCTGCCACCGCAGCATCTCCTTCCTTCCTTTCTGGTGACCTCACTCACTCGCAGGAACAAAACAGCCCTCAAGGGAACCGTTACTTGGCTGCGGTATTCTGTGAGGTGGAGGTACATTCTCCAATCGGGTAGCTTACAATTACGCTCCCTACCTCTCTTTTCGCCAGAGCTTCGTTTGTCAGTCCCTGCTGACCTGCACCGCGTGCAGGTGAAGTTGGCTTTGATTTAAAGATGTTGATGAACCACTTACACCCCAAAAACAGAGCGTGCAACAAGAAACGCCAGGTGAGATACGCTGATCTCTTGAGGCAGGTGCAGGAGTTCTGGGAGGAGCATTAGGGGCGTTTCTTGTAAACCCCACCCGCAGAAATTAAAAAAAATCTGTTTTGCTGGGGGGGATTGGGACGGGTGATTTCGTTGGGAATTGTGTTCTTCTGCAAGATTGAAGTCATCATACTGCCAGATGCTTGGTGACTTCAATCATTCTCAGGAAGTAAGTCCTGAGGGACTTACTTCCTTAACGGATGCAACCAACTAACATACTAAAGTTGGTAAAGTTAACTATACTAAACTATACCAGAAGGTGGTCATTACCTGCTCAGGTAATAATAACAGAGGCGGATTTGTAGTGCTGGCCGCCCTAGTCAGTGTCTTCGCCGCCCTAGGTCGTATCGTGCCCGCCTTAGACCGTATCTTGGTTCTTATTATTTATTATTATTTATAATAGAAGCTGACTCGCACAAGTTCGTCTGCGTGAGACAGAGCGTTGAGAGTGAAGCATAAGGTTACCATTTCAAAGGTTATAGTGAGCCAATCTTAAAAGATAGACATATGCCGCCATCATGGACTTTTTTTAGAACTTTTTACGATTAATATATTTTTTTTTCTATACTACGTCGGGTGGCAGATAAGCATACGGCCCGCCTGATGTGAAGCGGTTACCGTAGCCATATTAACGCTCGCAACATAAAATATCGCTCGCGTGCCGCCACCCCCGCTGCCATCACAGCATCTCCTTCCTTTCTGGTGACCTCACTCACTCGCAGGAACACAACAGCCCTCAAGGGAACCGTTATTTGGCTGCGGTATTCTGTGAGGTGGAGGTACATTCCCCAGTCGGGTAGCTTACAATTATGCTCCCTACCTCTCTTTTCGCCAGGGCTTCGTTTGTCAATCAGCAGGGTGCACCGCGTGCAGGTGAAGTTGGATTTGGTTCAAAGATGTTAATGAACCGCTTACACCCCGTATCTTGGTTTTTATTATTCCTTGTTATATAATACTAGCTGTCTCGCGCAACTTCGTAAGCGTAAGGTTACCATTTGAAAGGATATAGTGAGCCAATCTTAAAAGATAGACATATGCCATCATGAACTTTTTTTAGAACTTTTTAAGATTAACAATTCCATGGTATATATTTGTTGCGTCACTTGAACCGTTTACGCAGCGCACTCTCAAAAGGAATATTTTTTCCCATTTTTGCATAATTTTTCATTGGTGCTCCGCTCCTATTGGTGGTAGCGTGATGTTATATAGTCTATAGCCTTCCTCGAAAAATAGGCTATCTATCTAAAATAGGCTATCTAGCTATATACACTAAAAGAATTTTTCAATTCGCATGAGTAGTTCCTGAGACAAGCGCGTTCAATCGAACAAACAAACAAACTCTTGAGCTTTATAATACTATTATAGATATTGGTTCTTTTTTATCAGCTTCATACCTATTTATATAATTCTTCTCCGCAAAACCGCCATGGCAGACTGTAATTTGTAAGAATTTCCCTTCGGTAATAACCTGCTGCGGGCGCCCTAACATTTAGCCGCCCAAGGAAAATCCTCCATTGATCCAGCGAGGTAATCCTGCCCAAAGAGAATGTAACCACTACGTTTTAAGAGACGGATGTGCCATACAAATAGCGTAATTCTAATATGTATGAAATGGAAGCGAAAACAATCAGGATTTGTACCAAATTCGCTTCCGATTCATAGAGTCGTTTTTTTACCTTGAGTTGCGCCAGGCTTGCCAGTGTTCTGGGGGCACTGCCGAAAGACGACGATCTTGGGGATATTTTTTATTTGTAAATAAATTTGTATTTATTTTTATCCCATAACTTGTTCTTTGGTTTATAGATAAAAGGTTATATATGTATAGACGTTTCTATGACTAAAACTGATTTCAAGCCAGGATTTCAACAAGATGTAGTGTGTGTCACTAATGTAAAAAAAAAAAAAACCACTACACACTTCACTGAAAGTTTGTACTGTTGGTAGCTCTGTAAAATATTGGCGCCAAAAACTGGCAATGGCCATCGCAGATTAAAAATATGAGGAAGCCCACACAATATCAATCTTACAAAGAATAACAAATTATCATCTATTTTCCATTAACCTGAAAAGAAGCAATTTCTTTAAGCGGTAATCACATTAAAGGCGGGAAAACTGACAGCGCGCATATCGATATAATGTTTACATTGACTACAAAGAAGGTAGAGGATGTAAGGCTGTCTGTCCATCGGAGATGTCAAGATGTGATGTGTAAGGCTGGTGTCACACAATCGACTTTACAGACTTAAAAGATGCGGCGATATCGCATTTACGTCGCCACAACATGCGTCTACCAATTTGTCGATACAAATTGTTAGACGCATGTCGCCCGAACTTATTTGATTTCAAAACCAAATCGGGATCTTCACCGTCATACATAACATACGTCATACAATATTGGGGTGTAAGTGGTTCATCAACATCTTTGAACCAAAGCCAACTTCACCTGCACGCATTGAACCCTGCTGACTGACAAATGAAGCTCTGGCGAAAAGCGTTTGTTCCCAACAAGTCACACCCTCAACTTTTTTTTACACAGCGCCATCTAGCCCCAAAGTAACCGAAGCTTGTGTTATTAACTGTAACACTGTGACTGGTTGTGAAAAAATTCCCAACGAGTTACACTGTTACTCGATGGGACAACTTTTTTTATACTTATTCCCAACCAGTTACAAGTTGGCACTACTTTCTTCCCATCCTGTAACACTGTTAATTAGGATTTATTTTTAATGTTTTTATATAATAGGTAGGGGAAAAAGTCTTTTCGCATTATAGTATGTATGAACTTGTAATAAAATCTCTTTGGTTATACCATTTGTGTCTGGCAGGTTTTGATATCTTTAAAAAGTTTATATTTTAAAAAAGATAATTCCAAATTCAAATTAGGTAAATGTGTGATTTTCATTTGTTTTTTTTTACTGTCAAGATGAGTGAATGAATGAAGAAATTCGATTCATTTAAAAATTTTACTACAAAAAAGGCAAAAATGCAACGCAAGCTGCGAATAAAATTTGTGACGTTTATGGACCTAGTGCAGTGTCTGTGGGAGTAGCACAAATTTGGTTTAAGCGTTTTCAATCAGGAAATTTTGATGAGAAAGATGCACGTCGCTCTGGTCGCCCTGTTACGGATAAAATGGATGCCATTTTTGAAAAAGTGGAGCAAGAGCGGCATATCAGTAGTTACGACGTAGCTGAAGAATTAGGAATTGACCACAAAACAGTTTTGGCGCAATTGAAAAAAGCTGGGTACACTAAAAAGCTCGATATTTGGGTGCCTCACGATCTCACTGAAAGAAACCTAATGAACCGTGTACTCATTTGCGATTCTTTACTACGACGTAATGAAAGCGAACAGTTTTTGAAGAAACTTATAACTGGTGATGAAAAGTGGATCACGTACGACAAGAACGTGCGAAAAAGGTGGTGGTCAAAGGCCGGTCAGGCTTCACAGACTCTGGCAAAACCCGGGTTAACCCGCAACAAGGTGATGCTGTGTGTATGGTGGGATTTGAAGGGTATTATTCATTATGAGCTGTTACCGCCAGGCAGGACTATCGATTCTGAACTCTACTGTGAACAACTGATGAGATTAAAGCAAAAAGTTGAGAGAAAGCGGCCGGAATTAATTAACAGAAGGGGTGTGATTTTTCATCATGATAACGCTAGACCTCACACATCTTTAGCCACTCAGCAAAAATTAAGAGAGTTTGACTGGGAGGTGTTAATGCATCCGCCGTATAGTCCTGACCTTGCACCTTCTGATTTCCACCTGTTTCGGTCTCTTCAGAATTCTTTAGGCAATGTCAGGTTACCATCACGAGAAGACTGCCAAAACCACTTGTCGTGGTTTTTTGAACAGAAGTCCCAAAATTTCTATAGTAATGGGATCATGTCTCTACCTACAAGATGGCCAAAAGTTATCGAACAAAATGGCACCTACATACTTTAGTTAAATGTAAGTAAACTTTATTAAAAAATGTTTTGAATTTTCATATAAAATACGAAAAGACTTTTTCCCCAACCTAATATATATCTTGCTTCAAATTAAACAATAGAGTCACTTATGAGATCGCAAGCGAGTAATTTGACAAATAATAATATTTAATAAATAAAATTACATTAAAAATCTTAGAAGTAGTGCCAACTTGTAAGTGGTTGGTAATATTTAAGAGCAGGGATGTGACTCGTTAGGAATAAGTATAAAAAAAGTTGTCCCATCGAGTAACAACGTGACTCATTGGGATTTTTTTTCACAACAAGTCATAGTGTTACAGTTGAGGGTGTGACGTGTGACTCGTTGGGAACAAACGGCGAAAAGAGAGGTAGGGAGCGTAAATTGTAAGCTACCCGACTGGGGAATGTACCTCTACCTCACAGAATACCGCAGCCAAATGACAATTCCCTTCAGGGTTGTTGTGTTCCTACGAGTGAGTGAGGTTACCAGAAGGGAAGGAGATGCTGCGTTGGCAGCGGGGGTGGCAGCGCGCGAGCTATATTTTATGTTGCGAGCGTTAATATGGCTACCGTAATCGCTTCATATCAGGCGGGTACCCGAAGTAGTATAAAAATAACGCAAAATAATGGAAAAAGGAAAGGAAAACAAACATGCATTTTAGTGAGGAAAGAAAATTTCTATTTTCTAACGACTAGCATCTGTAGTTTTGATGACATGAGATTCGAGATCCTAATGAAAATATCTGATAGGAAAATATGGAACGACGACGGTGGCACTCGCCACTCTCTGTCGAGTAAATAAGTACGGTGTGACACAAGAGATATGATAAAACAAAAGCCACTTTCTTGGTAAAAACATTCTTTATTGCATCTCTCTAATATAAAAATGGATCGCTGAATCTGTTGCTAAGCGAAAATCTCGAGAACAGCTGAACCGATTTCGCTAATTCTAAGTAAGGTACTCTGGTAAGAAAATATAAGAAATTGCCTGGAAAAGTCTAAAAACAACACTTTTCTGTACTCCCATACAAACGATTCGTATTATATAGTAGTAAAGTAAATTTGAACTTTAATACTATACCATAATGGCGTTTGACAATCAATCTCCTGGCTTGTTCCCTATTCGGGGTCAGCCCTCCTGATACATTTACGCCACTCCTGACGATTTTGTGTTATTTCTGGTGATATGCCCATCGTCAGCATGTCATTATGGATGGTTCGTATCCAGGTAGTTGGTGGGCGGCCTCTGCCTCTTTTGCCCCCCTTCATTGTTAAGACCCTTCGTGTCATATGCTCTTCATTTCTACGCAATACGTGTCCAAACCAGCGTAGGCGGCTTTCTCTCATTTTCTGTTGTATATACCATACCATAATGGCGTTTGACAATAAACATAAAATAAGACTGAATAAATTACAAAATAAATCTACTCTTCATCTGTTTTGTATGGAAACAATCAATGTTGCCACTATATAAAAGTTAGTTCCGTTTCTTCTCTCTTTGGTCGCACTATATGTTGTATGTATGTCGCAGCTAATTCGTAAAATCCGCCGCATTACATAACATCTAGCTGTTTTAAAAAATGGCAGAGTCATTATTTCAACCCGCCTATTTATCATATGATTACACGACCGAATTGTTACCTGATGGTGCATCACCAAGGATACTATAATAATAAAATCAAACAGCTTTGCTATTTCTAATCAGAACACAAACCTATCCAAACCTAACCAAAAGATAATTTAATTAAAATCAAAAGGCCAATTCTCGTAACTTTTCTACGAACGCAGATTGAAAGTTGACCGAATCGAAATTGAATTGTGAATTGACTAAAATTATATACTTGATTTAATTAATTAATTATTATCAATTCTTGTTGTTGGCAAAGTAACATTCTTAGTTTGTTTAATTTTAATTTTGAAGTTACATATTGTGTTACGAAAATACCAAATGTGAGTGTGCCTTATTTTGGCACTGCCCAGGTCTCAGATCTTTATTTTAACTAGACAAAAAATTAGTCGTTAATTTGTCGAAGTTTGTCGCCCAAAGCAAAAAATTTGTCGGTCTCCCGTTAAAGAGTTATAAGGGTTTTTTTGTGGCAGTGCCGAAATAAGCTTATTTCGGCACTGCCCACTCGGGATCTATTGAACTACAAAACATAGCGAAGATATGATTTTCCCCAGAATTAGTCGTCAATTTGTCGAATTTAGACACCAAGTATCAGAATTAGTCGACCTCCCGTTAAAAAGTTATAAGTATTTTTTTGTGGCAGTGCCGAAATAAGCCTTATTTCGGCACTGCCCAAAAAAACTACACCACCTAGCGAAAATCTGATTTCACCCAGATGTTGCCTTGAATTTGTCGAAATTTGTCGGATATAAAACACAACTGGTCGATGCGTAATTAAAAAGTTACACGCATTTTAATAATTCTCATAATAAGTATAGTCCGAGATCTTGCATCAAAATTATATCATGCACAAAATGCAATAGTAAACGTTTTATTTCCTTCCTTTTTCAGAATCTGGCAAAGTTTGTCAATGCATGCAACTGTTTTCGGATCTACGAATGCTTTAGGTGTTCTTTAGCACTACATTAGTTGCTTTTTACGATAGCCATATGTGAATCGGATGGTGTTATTCTACTCTGCCTACGTTAGGCTCTCTGACTACAACGTGAATTATTAAAATGCGTGTAACTTTTTAATTACGCATCGACCAGTTGTGTTTTATTTCCGACAAATTTCGACAAATTCAAGGCAACATCTGGGTGAAATCAGATTTTCGCTAGGTGGTGTAGTTTTTTTGGGCAGTGCCGAAATAAGGCTTATTTTGGCACTGCCACAAATAAATACTTATAACTATTTAACGGGAGGTCGACTAATTCTGATACTTGGTGTATGAATTCGACAAATTGACGACTAATTCTGGGGATAATCATATCTTCGCTATGTTTTGTAGTTCAATAGATCCCGAGTGGGCAGTGCCGAAATAAGCTTATTTCGGCACTGCCACAAAAAAACCCTTATAACTCTTTAACGGGAGACCGACAAATTTTTTGCTTTGGGCGACAAATTTCGACAAATTAACGACTAATTTTTTGTCGAGTTAAAATCAAGATCTGAGACCTGGGCAGTGCCGAAATAAGACACACCAAATGTGACATTTGTGAGATCGAGACTGGATCGAAACTGAATTTTTACTATAATTTTAATTACGAGAATTGCCCCTCTGTCTAAAGTTAGCCGTTTTGTAATGTGGCGGTTCTATCAATTGGCTGCGACATGTATATAATTACGTAGGTACCTTAGAAATGAGTATCGCTCCACGTTAGCATGTGAACAATTCCGTATCACATATCCAATGACCTCTAAAATACATAGAAGTGTTAACTATTCCTTACATTTTCGAAATATAAAGTTCGATTCTCACTGGGTGGTGTCTATATTCTTGAGAATTAAACATATCTATGTTTACAGATAGTTATTAAATGACTTCAGCAAGTTTTCAGTGCAAAAAAGATTTTGAATAATAATACACGAAAGGATAGATTTCCCAAACATACCAAATACGTACTGACATTTTGTAGTATTAATATTTATTTATTGACTTATTTACTTATTATATATATTTTATAATATGTAGTGGATGTATATTTATTTTATCTATTACTCAATTATTTATCTGTAATAGATTACATATCTTCGTGTATATATAATAATGATTCTTATAATATTATATACTTACTATACTTCTAATTTTCATTAATTTCTTTTGATTTGTGAATCCTCGTCACTCCATGGACGATTTCGTTACCCTATGGTTGCCTTGAAAAGATTGCTTTCAGCAATAAGGCCGCCTTGTTGCATATGTATATGCAACAAGGCGGCCTTATTGCTGAAAGCATACAAGTCTGTAATAATTTATTGATTCACTGTACTTTAAATTTGTATTATGCAAATAAAGCATATTCTATCTATCTAAATACTTTAGTGAGTAAATAAAGTGTGCCTTTACACGCTGTTTATTTCATATTACCTTATTAAGCTATCAATAATATAAATCAACCACGAAATATACGGAAATGGAAAATATAATCGGCACGGCACCGCTACTAATCCGGTCGAGAAATTCCTCTACGTTTAGCATTTATTATTAATTATTTACTGTTCAATATCAATGTGAATGCACCTTAACTTGGTCAGCTTATGTTGGCATTACTCCCGAAATTCCAAATTCAAATTAACAAAGAAGGGCAAGCACGCACATGCCAAGACGCAAGGACGTTTAAAAAATAAAATCTATATCTTGCTATTTTAAAATCTACCTTAACGTCTCACATATAAGGTATAATTTTTATTAATACATTTACATTTTAAAATCTTTAACGAGCACATTAAAATCAGCTTTAAGTCTAAGCAATAAGGTTCACTTTAATAGTTATATTTTTTAAATGAAAACCTATGTCGTGTAATGGCAAAGGTCAGAGTTTTCTTTAGTTAGAATTTATTGGCGTTAAGAAAGTGGCTATAGTCTATAACCTCACTGAAAGATTTTGACTTCGTTTGAAATCAATTTAAAGATACCAAGATTAAAATAAGTACTTAGATATGTTTCCACAACACATCATGTAATCTCAAATTTAACTAAGGATTTACATTATGGCCAGTATAACTAACATCATTATTTATCTGTAACTAGCTTTCGCCCGCGGCTTCGCTCGCGTGACAAATATTGGTTTGTGTACATGCTATCTATCAGAGATGGCGCTGTATATGAAAAAAGATTTTCCCGCTTTTCTTTTCAAATTTTTCCAGAATTTTCTTTGCTATAAACCTCACGGAGCCCGAGACCTTTCCAAGGAATGCAAAACCGTGGAAATCGGTTCGTGCGTTCTGGAGTTATAGCGTCAGGAAGGAAAACACGACTTATTTTTATATAGTAGATGGCTGGTAAAATTAAGCTGGCAGACTGGGGAAGTAGGGGTTGATGTGTTCCTGCAAGTGAGTGAGGTCACGAAGAAAGAAAGGAAGAAGTTAGGCTGGCAACGGATCAGCGACCCATTAGTGTTGTTGATCTCCATGGGCGGTGGTGATTGCTTTCCATCAGGTAACCCATATATTCGTATGACCCCTCTCATATTAAAAAAAAGTTCGCTATATCGAAATTTAATATTCAAAAAACACTTCAGTATTTTCTAATGGTACCTATACAGATAAAAGTTATCGAAGAACATGGTCGCCTCCAAGGTTACTTTTAGGGAGGTGCATTTGCAACTACATACAATAGTAACTAATAAAATACTATTTATAATAATATATTTTCAAATCATGTTTTTTTTTTTTTTTTTTTTTTTTTTTTAATATTTTTTAACATTTATTTAAAACATAAAGTATATATAACTAATTAAGTTAGAAAACTAAAACTATATAAAGGTGTCTTAAAATACAATCTAATTATATAAAACTTAATTAAATTACAAAACTAAAATTATTTATAAATATCTTAAAATTAAATTTATAATAAAATTAATACAACTATATTAAAAACTAAAATTATAATAAAATACACAGAAACAATAAAAAATATCATTACCATATTAATTGTCCCGACAATTTTCGGGGATTGTGGCCAAAAGGCTGGCCGCATTTCCACGCTGTATAGCGATGGAAATATTTTGGCCTAGATATTGGCCAGCCCTTTGGTCACCCGAAGTCAAGACCAGCTTCTTGGCAACCTCCTTGAATAAATCTCGTGCCGATGGCCCCCACGGTCCCAACGTTTCTACACCGAACGCCTTAAATATATAGGAAGTACTCAGTTCTGAGTACTTCCCACACTTAAGGCGCTCAGCTCCGCGTGCAGCTGAGCCAGCCTCAAAGCTGGTTCCCTGGAGATGAGAAGCCGCTAAGGTATCAACACATGTTACATCCCATACCAGAGGTCTTCCCATCGTCCAAGGAACCAAAGTCATTCCATCGGGCCGTTTTCCATCATTCCGACTCAGGCCAGGAGGCTCTAAAATTGCTGGTGTATTAGCAGTAATTAGGGCCCGACGGATGATATCGTTGAGGCTGGCGTGTCGTGAAATCCTACCTGCACTGCGTGAGCACGAGAGACCATGATGACCATATCTGTCTACCATAGTACCACACCTGCAGCGATGTTCCACTACAGCTGTGGCACCTAAACGTAGACAGCACGCCAGTCGAAAAGTGTGATTGTCAAGAAGAGTTCCTATATTTTTGGAAGGTAGGGCCTGAAGCCATAAACCTGACTCCCAAGTCCCAGCAGCGAGAAGCCGAGCACGTTCTACAGCGGTGGTGGTAATATTAAGCAGATGTTTCCCAACCACATCGCTGAGCGGCTCGTCCCATCCCCGCTGAGACGAGAGATTCGATGGTAAATCCCGATGTCCTGAAAGATGAAGCCAAGCATTTCTGGCCTCAGACAGAAATGATATTTCTGTGTTGGTATCTGAAGGTTCTAATATTTTTTTTACTAAATTTTGGGTACTATGAACTGAGGACAAAAATGCCGGTAGAGATACACTAGAAATTTTGCGTGCACCCAAACCACCAAACCTAATCGGTAAGGAAGCTTGTGTCCAAGAGTTAAAGTCAAAATTAATGTAGAGGATTTTTGAGACTGTAATTTTGATACTATTATCCAATTTTTCAAGTAGATCAGTATGTTTCCAAAATTGTGAACATCTCAAATAGTATATAAATTTAGGAGTAAACATGCAAAGCCGAAAGATAAAAAAAGCCAAATGAGAATCTAATTCATCTAAACGAAATGAGATATCATTAAATTTTTTAAGTTTATTGAGCACAAAACCATCGAAAGCATCATCAAATACAGGAGCGCCTAGGAGGTGAAGTTCCTTTTTATCTAAAATTGTTAGGCCTGGGCATATAGTCTCAAATAATTCTTTTATTATGTCTCTATTGGAGGAATCAGAAATGTAGAGTTCGCATTTCGAATCGTTTAATTTTAGTCCAATGCTATTGAATTGGTTAATGAGGTCTTGCAGATCGCTGAACACTGTAGCAACATCACCACCTAGGGTTCCATCGTCTAAATACCAAACGTTAAATTTTGAATTTAGAGATTGAATAATAGGATGTATGCCTAAACTGAAAATTGCAGGTCCAAGTGGGTCCCCCTGTTGACAGCCGACCTCTGAAGAAATCATGTTATTGTTGTAAATTAAATTTGAGGGTTCTCTATAACATTGCCAAAGAAATTTATATGCTTTTGGAATTTTGTCTTTTATTTGAGTCAACAGGGTTCCTCTATCGATAGAGTTAAAAGCGTTTTTGACATCCACCTTCAAAATTACTTCCCCTCTATTGCATTCCAGAAAAGTTCTTAGGGCATGTACCGCCGCCTCACAGCCTCCCTTTGTACCAAAACCTACTTGGATTGGCTGAAAATATTCTCCAGTGGGTTGGTAAATTTTTTTGACGCAAAGTTTGGCAGCGAGGCGACGGTATGTGCTTCCTACGGCAATGGGCCGAATGCCACCATCTTTTTTAATAAGGGCACAAAGGTTGGCACCGTATAGAATACTCACAATTTCCCTAGGAACTTGTCCGGAAAGCATAAGTTGTAATAACAGAGTACGTTCTTTTAGAAGTTTGTCCCTGATGCCACCACAGCCAATTAAATCCTTCAAATGTTGGGGTGTTAAGCCATCTAGGCCTCCGGCAGAACCACTTTTGAATGATGTAACAGCGGCAGAGACATCTTGGACACAAATGTCAAAAGTTTCTTCATCAGCTTCGGGGGGGTGTAGGGAAGTTAATGTCGCTCCTAGAAGGTGGATGTTTTTCTTTCAGGGCATCTAAGGTAGTCAGTGAATATGGAGCTATAGCATCACTAGAATAAAGTAATTGAGCTGCACCTCGTATATCACCGTCTGAAACTTTTGATTCTATGCGTTTATTAATATTAAAATTTTGATTTCTATGTTTTGGCACCAAAAAAGATTCGATTGGGTTTAGACAATTATTTTTAATTGAAGTCGTTAAATTGGATTTAGAATTTTGAATGTGTAGGTAACGAAAAGGAAAAGTTAATAGATGCTCCCAAGAATTTGGTGAATTGGTAGTGACTACTTTGGAAATATGCTGAATGAGTGCGTTTCCTACACTTACCCTTGCTCCACGTGGAATTCTTTTTATAACTGGGTCCTTTGATTTTAAATTTGATAAGCGTTGCCAAAGAGGTTATTTTAAATTATTTTATTATTTTATTAAACATAAAGCAAAGCTTGTGTTATGGACTAAATATAATAGTACAAGACAACTGATAATTGAACTTAAATACATTTTTTTTTGTAAATACATACTTATAATACATAGAAAATTCCCAGACCAAGAAAATCAGACATGTTCATGTGACACAAGTGTTTGTCATGTGTGGGAATCGAACCCGCGACCTATGAGTCAAAGTGGCCATTGCTAACCATTTGACCACCGAGCTCGTCAAACTAAAAATAAACTAATCTTAAAATTACTTAAAAATAAAACTAACAAAAATAAACTTAACTATTCCTCAATTGTTTTTTAAATTATTAATGCAATAAGTTATTGCCAAATTTGTTTCTTACAGTTTTTTGTTACAGATCTCTAATACTTACCCTACTTAATTTTGTATTTTGTACCTTACTTAATTTTGTATATAGAGATTGACTAAGTATTTTTGACGGTTGAATAAACTATTAAGCGACATCCCTACGTGTTTAGGCTATTATCGCCCGCTCGGGGCTTGAGTCGTCTTACTTCTCTATTTATACTATGGTGCAGGTGCACCCCCTTGCACCACCCGTCCTAGCACCCATGCCGATGAAATCGAAAACTTGTAAAGGTATCTTAGACTACACACGGTGAACGGTCAAGTAGTTCTGCTCGGTATACTTGGACATACTCGTACACCCTGTTTATTGTATTATAATATGCTAGTAAATTTTAGGTTTATGTAAAATATGGAATTCTATTTAATTTTAGATGTTACTTACTGTGTTTAAATATTTTAATGGTTCCTTATGGAGGCAATTAAAAAAAAACCGGCCAAGTGCGAGTCGGACTCGCGCACGAAGGGTTCCGTACCATTATCTATAAAAACGGCAAAAAAATCACGTTTGTTGTATGGGAGCCCCCCTTTAATATTTGTTATATTTTTATTTAATTATTTATTTTTATAGTGAATATATAATTAAATATTACTTATGTGAGTATTTCAAGCGTTTACCAATTACCGTTATATATTGCGAGCAAAAATGAGCAAAAAAAAAATCACGATTGTTGTATGGGAGCCCCCTTAAATATTTATTTTATTCTCTTTTTTAGTATTTGTTCTTATAGTGGCAACAGAAATACATCATTTGTGAAAATTTCAACTGTCTAACTATCACGGTTCATGAGACAGCCTGGTGACAAACGGACGGACGGACGGACAGCGGAGCCTTAGTAGTAGGGTTCCTTTTTACCCTTTGAGTACGGAACCCTAAAAACGAATGAAAACAAAATCGGGGGATAAAGTTTGGTGTTGCAGCTACATATCTATCATCAATAAGAGATGGTGGTAAGGGGGCAGTATGGAAGCAGTTGGCCCACGTGTCGTAAGCTTGGTGCACTGACGGGCCACTATGCCTGTCAAGGACACCTGTACAAAATGAGGCGTGTTGATAGCCCAGAGTGCAAAATATGCAAATGGTCTAACGAGACCATGAAACACTTGATGTGTCAATGTGACGCCCTAGCCGGCAAACGAATGGAAATCCTAGGAAAGGCATACCCGGACCTGGAGGACTACAGGCTCTTTCCAATAAGCGGCATACTGAAGTACATGGAACATGTCTCCAGACAGTCAGGGGAGAGTGACTAAAGGATTAGGGAGAACACAAAAGATCCATGAAGGTCGAGGGTCGGTAAGATAAGATGGAAGTAGTTGCTGCGTTGGCAGCGGGGATGGCGGCGCGAGGGTGATATTTTTTATTGCGAGCGTTCATATGGCTACAGTAACCGCTTTTTCATTTGAAATATTTTATTTTATTTTATTTTATATTTCATTTGAAATAGAGTCGCTTATTCATTGGTATGATAAGCATTCTATTCAGTTATTGAATCGCAATAAGAGATGGTGGTAAGGGGGCTTGTGACCTCACTCTCACGCAGGAATACAACAACCCTCAAGGGAATTGTTATTTGTCTGTTTGCTTTTTGCTCATTATGCTCCGAAGGGTCTGTACCTCTGTACTAACTTCCCAGTCGAGGGAGAGTCAAAATATTTTGCATTATAATTGATACCCAGACTATCATTAACAAAGTCGGTGTAATTCGTGTAAAAACCCTTAAATATTCACTTAATAGCTTTTTAATGACTATTATGCTAAACAGAGGTTAAGATTTACATAGTAAATTATTTGTTGCTTTCACCATACCTACTGACAATGGCAATATCATAATCATTAGGTCATTTTAGTCTCCACTACAGGAGCACGACCCTCTCTCATCCGTCCCAGACAGAAGGAGGATTTGGCCTACACTCCCCACGCTGGCCAAACGGGTTGGGGAAGCCTGATCGATGTTTGATAAATGTATTTCCCTTAGTCGCCTTGTACGACATCCACGGGAATAGACGGAGTGATTCTATTCTAGTCTGCCGGAAACCACACGGCCAACACACGATTTGTTCTACAGCTCACGTAATCAAGCTTGCCCATGTTTATGCTAGAGCCCCGTTTACACCAAGATACATGGTTAGGTTAGTTTGAAAATAAAATAAAATCATGACATGGCGGATACAATTTATTATCTATATATACATTATAAAACTCAACATGTCTGTATGTTTATGACCTTTTAAAACCACTTATCCAAAATACATTTGTTATTGGTATTATGTCCTTCGGCATTATTATCCTCGACAGCGAAGCCGCGGAAAAAGTCAGTATATAATTAAACTATATTAGTAGTAGATAAATGAGTGATATTGTAATACTGGTTACGCCCGCGACGATGCTTGCCGCTGATGATCGGGAAACTGAAAGAAATGGCATAAATTTATGTATAATAAGTTTATTATATTATTAGTATGGAAGTATGGATTTTAATCTATCTATCTGTATATCGGTAGTCCTTATTTAATTTCGTTGAGTACTTGCTTCAGTAGTATATAATGAAATACAAAACTTCTCTAAAAAAATATTTAGGTGACTGTGTAAAGAGCATCATAATCCGTCCTGTGGTTAATAAGTCATAATCAGACGCGACAATCGACTTTGTTTCATGCTATGTCACATGTCACAGATTTATATTTAAATCGATATTTAACTAAGAAAACTAAAATTAGGGCCCCAAGCTCGAGAGCTTATTGCAAATATAGTATTTTTTTAAGTTAGGCTTAAATATACAACATACAAAATGTTAATAGGTAGTGTAAATTATCATATTTCTTGAAAATAAAATTATTGATTATTAACGAAAAATGTACAAAATACTTTCATGTTGGTTACTTAGATGATTTATTAGAGAGGGCTCCATCCTCTGAGGGCCCATTTGATGAATTTGCCACGGGCCCCTGGTGGGATAGTTACCCACTGATGGGGTTTTTCAAAAAGGGCGTGAAGAGGTTTTTACAGGGTGGGGAAAGCGCGTGTGATGCCTCTGGAGTTACAGGCGTCTATGGACGCCTTGTGTTGGTGGCTACGGTAACTGCTTGCCATAGGCAGACCGTACGTTTGTTTGTCACCTTAGTGGTATACAAAAAACAACAGCAACAAAACACTTACGGCAGGTATGCAGTTCTTCTGAATATTCATAATCAAAGGTGCACTGACAAAGTCCGTTCCTGCAGTGCACTCTGTCCGTCAGGTCACCCAAAAAGCATAAACTTAACCTGTTGCAGGTCTCGAATAGCCCTGAAAAGAAAAATAATAATAAATATTCCTGAAGGCCAATTCTCGTAATTTTTCTACGAACGTAGATTGAAAGTTGATCGAATCGAATTGAATTGTGAATTGACTAAAATTATATACTTGATTTCATTAATTAATTATTATCAGTTCTTGTTGTTGGCAAAGTAACATTCTTAGACTGTTTAATTTTCACTCATATTTCGATATAATCCAGATTAAATTTAATTTTGAAGTTACATATTGTTTTACGAGAACACCAAATGTGACATTTATGAGATCGAGACTGGATCGAAACTGAATTTTGACTATATTTTAATTACGAGAATTGCCCCTCTGGATAAATTACACATCGCCGTCTAGCTCCACTTCAGATCAGACGAAGTTTAAACAAGACAATTAAATTAAAAATAATATAAAAAAACCCCGACCGTCTAGTCTTGTCAAGCCCTTTCATTTGATATCCTTAATGAAGGTGAAAAATATGTAATCCGTCATTTTGTGGCGTCGGCCATCTTGGATCGATTTTCATCAAACATAACTAAGAACACTCCCGACTAATTCACCTTGCAAATAAAAAAAATGCGATGTAAGTGGTTCATCAACATCTTTGAACCAAAGCCAACTTCACCTGCACGCGGTGCACCCTGCTGGCTGACAAACGAAGCTTTGGCGAAAAGAGAGGTAGGGAGCGTAATTGTAAGCTACCCGACTGGGGAATGTACCTCTACCTCACAGAATACCGCAGCCAAATAACAATTCCCTTGAGGTTTGTTGTGTTCCTGCGAGTGAGTGAGGTCACCATCAGAAAGAAAGTAGATGCTGCGTTGGCAGCGGGGGTGGCGCGAGCGATATTTTATGTTGCGAGTGTTAATATAGCTACAGTAACCGCTTCACATCAGGCGGGCCGTATGCTTGTCTGCCACCCGACGAAGTATAAAAAAGAAAATCAAAAGGTTAACGCGTTCGAGTTCTTAATATCCATTCCACCCCAAGTACTTTATAGACTTTGTAGAGAAGTCAAAGCATTCTGCTCACTAGGTCTGTCATCGAAGAATTCTGACATATTGTAGTAACACTTATGTAAGAGGAAAGCTTTTAAATATTTATTAAATAGGAACGGTTTTTTTATAATTTTTATATCATTTGGGATATGATTGTATATTTTTATTACCATACTAGCGACCCGCCCCGGCTTCGCACGGGTGCAATGCTGATACTAAATGTACTACAGAAGGTCTTTGCGCTTTGTCCTATCCAGTCCTTCCCCAGTTATAGGCACACGCCGCCGGCTCCGCGGCCGGTACCGCCACAGCCGTTATGTCCCTGCATTTTAAATGTGTAATATCTTCTAAACTATTAATTTAAATTACATGCTGTGAAGGGCCATATTGATCTATATTAAATGCGCAATGTATTTAAGGTACTTAATTGGATAAGGATTAATTCTGTATTGCTTAAAATCGCTTCGTAAATAAGGCATTATTTCTTGTAAAAAGCAAAGGATAAAATAACGGTTATTGTGTGTTACCACTAAGAGATAGACATATACCATCGCGAACTTTTTTGTAGACCATTTTAAGGTGAACAATACTGTACTACATTATTTTGATCTATCTCGTTGGGTTCAGCCAGCGTTTGCAATGAAAGAGCAAAAAAATGTGTTTATTTACGACATCACATTAGAAACCTCTAAATTATCAGTGTTTTTCTACTATGTTATGCATATATTATACATATAAACTTTCCAGTTGAATCACTCTATCTATTAAAAAAACCGCATCATAATCCGTTGCGTAGTTTCAATGATTAAGCATACAAAGGGACATAGGGACAGAGAAAGCGACTTTGTTTTATACTATGTAGTGATGAACACATACACACAGACACGTCAAACTTATAACATCCAGTCGTTTTTGCGTCGGGGGTTAAAAAAATGGTGTGTGTCTGTCATGGCCACGGCCGTGTGCTGAACGAAATTATCTCAAAATGGCAGCGCTTCCCCTCCCCTGCACGCGATGTTCGATAGTTTTTTTTTTTTTTTTTTTTTTTAATACTACGTCGGGTGGCAGACAATCATACGGCCCGCCTGATATGAAGCGGTTACCGTAGCCATATTAACGCTCGCAACATAAAATATCGCTCGCGCGCCGCCACCCCCGCTGCCATCGCAGCATCTCCTTCCTTTCTGGTGACCTCACTCACTCGCAGGAACACAACAGCCCTCAAGGGAACCGTTATTTGGCTGCGGTATTCTGTGAGGTGGAGGTACATTCCCCAGTCGGGTAGCTTACAATTACACTCCCTACCTCTCTTTTCGCCAGAGCTTCGTTTGTCAGTCAGCAGGATGCACCGCGTGCAGATGAAGTTGGCTTTGGTTCAGAGATGTTGATGAACCACTTACACCCCAATATCTATAGTCCTTACTTAGCGTAATAAAACCTTTGATCCTTCATCTATCCATCTATCCAGTGGTGTTATTCAATTTTGAATGGAGATGATAGATATGTAGCTGCAACACCAAACTGTATCCCCCGATTTTGTTTTTTTTTTTTTTTT
This sequence comes from Hypsopygia costalis, assembly GCA_937001555.2. Classification (NCBI taxonomy): domain Eukaryota; kingdom Metazoa; phylum Arthropoda; class Insecta; order Lepidoptera; family Pyralidae; genus Hypsopygia; species Hypsopygia costalis. The sequence goes on from OW443355.2 coordinate 9,184,833, forward strand.
TCAATATTGTCAGACAAATTACACAGCGCCACCTAACCCCAAAGTAAGCGAAGCTTGTGTTATGGGTACTAGACAACTGATAAACATACGTAAATACATTTTTTTTTTGTAAATACATACTTATGATACATAGCAAACACCCAGACCAAGACAAACAGACATGTTCATGCACACAAATGTTTGTCCTGTGTGGGAATCGAACCCACGAGCGTTGGTGTCGAAGTCGCGTCATTGACCGCTACGCCACCGAGCTCGTCATTATCATTCGTTTTATTGAATTGCCTCCCTATGGGAGCAATTACAAAGACGTATTCATGCAAACTCAACATGCCTGTATACTTATAAACATATAGATTTGCCGTGTGGTTTCCGGCAGACTAGAATAGCATCACTCCGTCTCTTCCCGTGGATGTCGTACAAGGCGACTAAGGGAAATACATTATCAAATATCGATCAGGCCTCCCCAACCCGTCTGGCCAGTGTGGGGAGTGTAGGCCAAATCTACCTTCCGTTTAGGACGGACGATGATGATGATTCATGCAAAATAGAAACGTGTTAATAAGAGTACAAATGTTTTACCAGTCGTGAGCCAGCAGCTACCGTCTCTGAAGTGGTATCGAGTGTTGCAAACGCATTGGTTATCAACACACGAAGAGTCGTCACCCAGGGAGCTGGAACACTGGGCAGACACGTTGCAGTGAGCCTCGAATCCTGATGAAACTGGAAGAAAAGGAACTTTTCATAAGGGGTCACTTTAGATCCATCTCTTTAGGCTACTCAAAAAGGATGTAGGAAAGGATCCAAGTGGTACAAAGGAATTGCTCCTCATTGACATGGCCATTAGCCAACAGGTTCGTAGAAACCGTAAAGATCTATCGGCATGTTGGATAGATTACAAGAAGGCCTATGATTCTGTACCTCATACGTCACCTATGAAGGTCTTAGAGTTGTATAAAATAGATACAACTCTTTGCACTTTCCTAAAGTCATGTATGGGGCAATGGAGAACAGTCCTTCTCTATTCAGGATCCCGATCGATATGTGGTAATGACGAACCGATTGAGATTAAAAGGGGTATTTTCCAAGGTGACAGTTCGAGTCCCTTAAGGTTTTGTTTAGCTTTGAATCCTTTGAGCACATTGTTAGAGGATTCAAAGCTTATTTGCCATATTGCTGTCTCTCACATTGCTAAAAGGGGAAGTCATATTCCAAAAGCCTTTTCACAAAGGCTTTTTCAAAAAGGCGACCAACCAAGGCAATGAACAATGAAGTTCACTGCAGTTCCGTGAGTAAGACTACGGCTGCCTTGGAACTCACAACGAATTTAATCAGAAGAAATTTGTAGGAGTAAGAAACTTTTGGAATTTAACTTCGCATCATATCGCATCGCAAAAGCTTCCTACTCCTACTAATTTTTTCTGATTCAATTCGTTGTGAGTTCCAAGGCAACCGTAATCTTACTCCCGGGACTGCAATGGACTTCACTGTTCATTGGCTATTTTGGTGGTGGGAATGTGTGGTGGAACCGTCGTCCCGTTACCAGAATTTAAAGGTATATAGGCGGTCTAAATGCTAATAGCATTCTCTACCAAAAAGTCTTTGGAAGAGCAGATATACACGAATGCGTGGTTCTCCGGACTTGTCCTGCCTAGCCAAATAGTATATATATAAAACTTAATAGACCTAGGTAATGTAGTATACTATGTATTGTCCGTATATAATATATATTGGCCGTGTAGTTTACGGCAGACTAGAATAGAATCACTCCATCTCTTCCCGTGGATGTCGTACAAGGCGACTAAGGGATATACATTACCAAACATCGATCAGGTCTCCCCAACCCGTCTGGCCAACGTGGGGAGTGTAGGCCAAATCCTCCATTTGTCTAGGACGGACAAGAGAGGGTCGTGCTCCTGTAGTGGAGACTAAAATGACCTGATGATGAATGTAGTATACTATTCTGATTTGGTAGCAACGATGGAGAATTATCAACCGTTCAGACGATTTTGCAATTCATATTATTGGATCGATGTGTTAGGTAACAACTCAATGTTTTAGTTCCCCAATAGTGTGTCAATACCCGAAATCTAGCCGCTCCTAGGTTTGACTATAGTGATACCTCGGGTACCTCACCCCCATCTCCAAAGACAAGTCGAGCGTAATGTCATAAATAAATGCCCCTAAATATGTTAAAGTAATCTAATTTCGCCGTGGCGATAGTGAACTATCCATAGCAGGGTTCGCCGATATATATCAACGGATATATAACGTGATATATATCAATTGATTTTTTCCTGTCTTCTCAACTAAAATTTTTGGAGATTAATGTTTACTTTGGATTACTTCCCAAAATGGCAACCTCATTTAAAGTTGGGGAAATCCCCTTTAACTTACCAGCAATAGGCTAGCTTTTTATTAACATTCAAACCTTAAATTCATATCAAACTTATAAGGTTTATTTTACTTGTTTTTTTAAGCGTCCTTTCACATTTTTAAGTGTTTAATCCCCTTACAGAATAAAATTCGCTTCGTTTTCTTAGCCTGGATGTATATCCGATATATATCAAAAAATCGGATTTTTGATATTTATTATAAAAATCGGATTTTTTCGAACCCTGATCGATAGTATCACCAAAACCCGAATACTTACTTAGCCAGCAAGCGTCATCATAGGCTACAAACTCTTCTCTGCACTGGCAAGTGTTGTTCTCTCTAGAACAGATGGTGTTCTCAATAACGCAGTTTGCATCTTCAGTGCACGTACCTCCGATGACTGAAAAAATAATCATTACAGTCACACTTACATGCGGTATGGAACCAGAGAATATGAAAATGACAATGAAAAAATATTTATCTAATCTCATACTGAAATTTACACATTAAAAAACTAAACACAGTATCCTAATGACAGTCTTTACGCACAAGCTATCAAAATATATTTAAAAAGTTATTTTTCGATACAGCTCTGCTATGGACAACTGTATCGTAAAATAACTTTTTTACCATTTCGATACAGCTTCAGCCCTGGATACCGGTATTTTAAACAGGTTGCAATGCAAATACATTGCAACTATGCAAAATTTTTCTACATAATCTGTGAACGCGGCGCCGCGCGGCGCGTCGCGCATGCGCACTACGCATGCTCGATCTGCAAATGGATTTATAAGTAAGAATTATAGCTGTTACATTAACTTCATGGTTGTATTAATTATTAATTAAAATATTATTATCATATATTTCATGAGATTAGATAAAGTAGTGTATGAAACTGCACATAATTAGGTATTAAAATACTCGTGTGGTCTATTATAACATTCGCCTTCGGCTCATGTTATAAACTCACACTTGTATTTTAATAACCCTTATTATGCAACAGTTTCATAAACTACTATTATTGCGTGGAGCGAGCGACTTGAAAAGTCACTCTTGGCATTTCCAAGGCACTATAATCACTGAACCAATTTTGATGAAACTTGTCACAATTTAAGACTTTGACATGCTTGAGATTTGTGTCGAAAAACATTGAGATCGATCATGTCCTTCAGGAATCAATAATCAATAAATCAATAAATATTTCTGGACAATTTACACAGCGCCATCTAGTCCCAAATTAAGCGCAAAGCTTGTGCTATGGGTACTAGACAACTGATAAATGTACCTAAATACATTTTTTTGTAAATACATACTTACAATACATAGAAAACACCCAGACCAAGACAAACAGACATGTTCATGCACACAAATGTTTGTCTTGTACGGGAATCGAACCCGCGACCCCGGAGTCAAAGTGGCCATTCCTAACCATTCGACCACCGAGCTCGTCATGATCATCAAATACATTTTCCATTGAAATCAATGGAAAACATACACTTAGCGGATCTACTCGCTCCACTCAACCTCGATTTCGGCCCCGTGGGCTAGAATCCGGCCCAGTTATATGTTGATGACTCCGAAACCTGGAGCAATGACTATCCTATGCACTTTAAATTGCGTATATACTCTGCGTACGTGTGTTCGGTGTATGAATTTTTGATTTTCCAAATTGCTCATAGATGGCGCTGTTACCTTTGTAAAACTCGCAAGCATTTCGTTTTGTCTTTTGTATAGATATATTGTGAAAGTTTATTCAATAGAGGTGTCCCCTTAAGTTCGGTAGTCGTAGTCGACTACCCCTAGTCTCTCACAACTCTTATGGCTCACCGGTCACCCCACTTCATTCATGGGGCGTCGTTTTCTCTTAACGCACGCTCATTCGTGAGCGGCGTCTGCGTCGCTCGTTCCCTACGAGCGATCGCTTAGATGAAGCTTTTAAGGCCCCGCAAGGCTAAAAGCAGTCCCTAGGTGGTGTTTAGTCGGTAAGAGTCCGACATAATCAACGTAGCCTTATGCTACGTTGGTATCCATGAGGATTCACCACCTCCTTCCAGTGGTTACATCCGGAAGGTTGTCAATCGCGCGCGTGGGGCGTAAAAAAAAAAAAAAATATTCAATAGAGGTTTAAGAACAGGATACATTGGGTTTTTTGCTACCCTTAGTATCCCACACTCCCTACTTAGGCCATCTACAACGTGATATACGGCAATCCACAAGCTCAGCCCTGATCATCTACATAAAACTTTACTGTATTCCAACAACTTACTTGGGGCACAACTTCCATCCAGCTCCTGGTACCCTTCACCACATGAGCACCGTCCATCGATGCACTCCGTGTTGAGTGTCTCAGTGCATTCTACAGTTGCTTGACAGGCGTCGCCGAGTTCTGAAAAGCAAAGAATTTGGTGTATATACAGACGGAGAATCGTATACGCTGGAAGGCATTTTTTTTTAAAACTCCGTTGGGTGGCAGACAAGCATATGGCCCGCCTGATGTGAAGCGGTTACCGTAACCATATTAACGCTCGCAACATAATATATCGCTCGCGCGCTGCCAACGCAGCATTTCCTTCCTTTCTGGTGACCTCACTCACTCGCAGGAACACAATGGCTGCGTAAGGTGAAACCGAGGCCAGGAGGAGGGTCCTCAAGGACAACCGTTGGCGGGGTCGCGGAGGTTATGCTATCGCAGTTCCCGTGACCTAGCCAATGGCAGAGAGAAGGAGATCGTGGGGTTTTAATCGGTATGGCTGCCACTGGTCATGGCAGCAGAGTCCGACATAACCACGCTTGGGCAGCGTGGAATCCTTGACGGATTTCCCCACGAAAAAAAAAAGGTTCAAAGATGTTGATGAACCACTTACACCCCAAAAGTAACATTAGGTAAAGCTTAGGTCAGCGTTGCCAAATGTCCCGATTTTGACGAGACGTTCCGCTTTTTTGGCTAAAAATGTATCGTCCAGCGCGGAGCACTACATGTCCTGCTTTTGGCGATGGACACCAAAAAATATGATTTCGTTAACTGAATTTAATGGACGAAATTGAGGGGAGTAAGTGGTTCATCATCATCTTTGAACCAAAGCAAACTTCACCTGCACGCGGTGCACCCTACTGACTGACAAACGAAGCTTTGGCAAAAAGAGAGGTATGGACCGTAATTGTAAACTACCCGACTGGGGCATGTGCCTCCAAATCACAGAATACCGCATCTAAATAACAATTCCCTTGAGGGTTATTTTGTTCCTGTAAGTGAGTGAGGTCACCAGGAAGGAAGGAATTGCTGCATTTGCAGCGGGGGTGGCGGTGACGCGCAAGCGATATTATATATTGCGAGTGTTAATATGGCTACGGTAACCGCTTAACATCCCCAACCCGTCTGGCCAGCGTGGGGAGTGTAGGCCAAATCCTCCTTCTGTCTGGGACAGAAGAGAGAGGGTCGTGCTCCTGTAGTGGAGACTAAAATGACATGATGATGAACCGCTTAACATCAAGCGGGCCGTATTATTATTTGCCACCCGACGTAATATAGGCGGGGTTTCATTTGTAGTCCGGGGTTAAAAGTTTTAAATCACTACCCGCCTCATGCTGAGAATAACCGTCTTAACACAGAATAAAAAATAGTACTATTAAGTTACGATATAGTACACAGATGACATGTCCAAGGTTTTAAGATTCAAAATCCAGAGTTTTCGCTTCGCTACTCTACGCTACGCTTCTTGTCCTGGTTGCTAGCGTTGATATTTTTTTCTTTTTTTTTAATATTACTTCAGCATATTGGCTTCGCCTGATGGTAAGCGAAAAGAGGAGCCCCAATCGCATCGGCAACGGACAAGAGACCTTGATGTCTTGTCAGTTGACGCTGCCATGCTGGCCTACAAGATGCTTCTTCACGCTTCGCTTGAAGGATCCCATAGTGTATGAATGAGGATTGGTGATTGTAGATGATGCGCCTTGATGCTGAATAATAAAGCAATATTAATTAATTAATATAACACTGCATAAATAGTTCTGTGTAAACATTAAACTATAATATAATAAATAATTGTGTATAATAAGTTGAATTCAACTTACTACTAGTGCCATCTGTTGGCAATTGGTAAACAACTGTATTTGTATATGTCCAAATAGTATACATTTGTTTTCTTTCATATTTTATTTTCATATATAGTTCAAGCATAACATTACTAGATGGCGCCACAATGCAAATTGAATCGCGTTATGGTTTGATTTCTATCGATTGCATACATGTTACTTGTATCACCTTAATAAATTGAGTTGTTCGACAGTAGTGGTGTTTTAATTTGTGTGTCTAATAGTGCAGTGCTGACATCTGGTGCCGAAACCCGGGAAGAAAAGTTTTAAGGACTTGTAAAAAATCGTGAGTAAAGTGAACAATCAGTGAAAATAAACTAAGTGTCGTGATTTCTAGGACTTAGAAAAATTCAGTTAAAAATAGACTTAGAAATTATTTGCGATATCTGGGACTTGTAAAAATTTGTGCGAATTCTAAGACTTAGAAAATTCTGTGATTTTGGACTTGTAAAATTTTGTGCGAATTCTAAAGACTTAGAAAATTTTGATTCAATAAATTAACTTAGAAAATTTATGTTACTTCGGGACTTGTAAACATTGTGTAATAATTAAATAGTGGTAATAACCTGAACTGTTGTAAAAATATCTGTGGACTGATATCAATTTTAAGCAATAGTATTCAACATATCGAAACGTTTCAACTACAAATTTAAAGATGGAATCGAAGTGTTTAAAGCAAGAAGATCAATTTGAACATTTGGAAAAGTCTTTTAAAAATTATAAGAAGTCAGCTAAAGAGAGAATTACACAATCATATGTAGAAACAAGACTTGAGCAATTAGAGAAACTTTCTGCAGAATTTTTTGATCAGCATTCCGAAATAGTATCGCAAGTAACAATTGAACAAAAATCTAAATTAGCTTATTTCAAGAAAGACATATATAACGAATTTGAAGAAATCTACATAGAATATAAAGTAAAACTGAAGGAAGATTTAAGGAAAATTTTGCAATCAGTAGGTGAAACCTCATGTAGCACACATGCCAATCCAAGTGTATCATCAACTAATGAGCTGAGACTACCCCAAATCAATTTGCCTTCATTCTCAGGTGGTTATGATGAATGGCAAACGTTTTATGACATGTTTCTCTCACTTATACACAATAATAAAAGTCTAAGTGCTGTGCAAAAGCTCCACTATCTAAAGAGTAGCCTATCTGGAGAACCTTCTAATCTACTTAAAAATTTGCCGACTACGGAAATGAACTATATAGAAGCATGGAAACTTCTGACTAAGAGATACAACAATCTAAGATACAACACCAACGAGGTTATGAAAAAATTGTTTTCTCAAAGAAATGTGATAGCAGATTCCGCTGTTTGTTTAAAGCAACTTTTAGATACAACCACCGCGTGCCTGAAGTCTTTAAATAATTTAGGCATAAAGGTTGAAAACTGGGACGTAATTATCAATTATTTAGTTGTATCAAAATTAGATCAGGAGTCTCGCAAGCAATGGGAGGTGTACGTGAGTCAGTCTGAATCTGAGACGCTACCTACTTGGATAGAATTGACAAAATTTCTAGAAACACGCTTTAGAACCTTAGAGATGATTAATCCAGCAAAACAATTAGTCAAGCAAAAGTCTTTTCACTCCACAATTGGAAAAACTGAAGCTACATCACGTAATACTGCCTGCACTATGTGTTCCGGACCACATTTATTATATCAATGCAAGCAATTTAGTACCCAGTCTCCAGAAAAGAGAAGTGAGTTTGTGCAATCAAGGAGGCTGTGTTTCAATTGCTTGGCACATAATCATTCAGTCAAGTTTTGCCGTCAACCAACCTGCTGTCGACGTTGTGGCAAAAGACATCACTCTTTATTGCATCTTGAGAGAAAACCTGAATCAACTCCTACGGAGTCACGCGATAGCAATGAGCAAAGTTCTACAGAGAGAGAAACCCAAATATCAGCTCATTTTGCACAAGAAATACAAACTGAAGTTTTGTTAGCAACAGCTGTAGTAAGAATAAAATCATGTAATGGCTATTCTCAAGTCGTACGTGCGCTAATTGATCAAGGTTCCGAGGCATCATTTGTTAATGAATCTACTGTGCAAGCCTTGGGGCTCAAGAAAACGACGGTGAATGGCGTTGTATCTGGAGTAGGCGAAGAGAAAACACGTACACGGAGCATGGTGTCATTTACACTAGAGTCACGATACAATTCATTCTCAATACCTGTAAATGCATTCGTCTTAAGTTCACTGACATCGTTTTTACCGAGCAGCACGACATTTATCACGGACTGGCCAGATATTGAGAAGTTATCACTGGCAGATCCGCAATTTGGAGTACCTAACAGAGTCGATGTTATTTTGGGTGCTGACATTCTCAGTGAAATCATTTTGGAGGGTCTTAAGAAGCATCCATCTGAGTGTGGCCCAATTGCACAAAATACACAATTGGGTTGGATATTATCAGGACGAGTTCAAAAGAAAAATCAATCAAATCCTAGAATCATCAATCTTCATTTACAAGTGAAAGAAGATCAACTACTGAGCAAATTTTGGGAAATCGAGAGAGGTCCAGAGAGCATTGAGAAGAAAATGACGACAGCTGAGAAAAAATGTGAAGAGTTTTTTGAAAAAACGACAACCAGAGATGAGGAAGGACGGTACGTGATTAAATTGCCGTTTAAGGACGTAGAACCAGAATGTTTTAGTAGTCAAACGAAACACATTGCATTACGGAGATTTAAACTATTAGAGAAGAAATTGAGGAAGAATCCAATTTTTTACGAAGCTTACAAGAATGCTATAAAAGATTATATTCAACAAGGTCACATGGTTAAAGTGTCTGACCCAAATGATACAACCAGAGCTATTTATCTTCCTCACCATGCTGTTGTGAGAGAAGATAAGGAGACGACGAAACTGCGTTGTGTATTTGACGCATCTTGCAAAGGATCGAATAACGTTTCACTTAATGACTGTTTTATCGTAGGTCCTAAACTACAACAAGACCTAAGACATATTTTGATGAGGTGGAGACTTCATCCGTACTGTGTTGTGGCTGATATTGTTCAGATGTACAGACAAATTCGTGTTCATGATGACGATACAGACTGTCAAAGAATCTTATGGAGATTCGATCCCAACGAGCCAATAGAGTGTTATAAACTAGTTAGACTTACATTTGGTACCTCGTGTGCACCATATTTGGCAGTTAAATGTCTTCAACAATTGGCCACAGATGAAAAATCTAAATATCCAATAGCTGCAAAAATAACATTGACTGACTTTTATATGGACGATCTATTGGCTGGTGGAGAAACTGAAGAAGAAGTCATCGAAATATATGATCAATTGAACAAACTAATGAATTCCGGAGGACTTAATCTACAAAAATGGTGCACAAATAGTGAAGAATTACGTAAGCACATCAAAAAAGATAAGGAAGCAAGTCAGTCAGAGAGTTCAAATCAATCATTCGTTTTTAGAGAGAACGATATGATTAAAGTTTTGGGTATATCTTGGAATAAAAGTACGGATAAATTTGAATATATGTATCACTTACCTGAATATGTTATGCCCATCACTAAAATGAAGGTATTGTCGGACATAGCAAGACTATACGATCCCTTGGGATGGATTGCGCCCATTATTATAACTGCTAAAGTTTACATGCAAAAATTATGGAAGTCGGGTCTAGCTTGGGACGATAATTTGACGGCAGAATTGTTAAAAGAATGGCTCGAGTTTCGAAGAGATTTACTTAATGTTAAAACTATAATAATCCCAAGGTGGGTTGACGTTAAACGAGGTGACCATATAGAGTTGCATACGTTCGCAGATGCTTCACAAGTAGCATACGCTGCAGTTGTGTACATCAAAATTTGTAACAAGGCAGGCCATGTTAGAGTACATTTAATCACAGCCAGAACTCGAGTTGCACCTGTGGAGAAAGAAGTGTCAATTCCGCGGTTAGAGCTGTGTGCAGCACTGCTAGCAGCTCAATTGATATCTGAAGTATCCCAAGTTTTGAGTATCCCAAAAGAAGATTTACATGCTTGGTCAGATTCCACAGTCGTTCTGGCATGGCTTCAGGGCGAACCAAGTAGATGGACGACTTTCGTCAGTAATAGGGTTTCGGAGATCTTGACCATACTTGATCGAGATCAGTGGAATCACGTCGGCACACAGCACAACCCTGCTGATTGTGCTTCACGAGGAGTAGCAGCTAAGCAGTTACAGGGTCACAATTTATGGTGGCATGGTCCTCAATGGCTGAGGGATATAGAAGATAATAATCCAAAAGAACCAATGAAGTTTGTGACCTGCGAAGAACAAAAACCCATCAAAAGTATGACTGCTGTAGTCCATCCAAAGGAGGAATTTTTGTGGTTAAGATTTTCAAATTTACAGAGGCTATTGCGAGTGCTGTCATATTGCAAAAGAGTGCTACTATGGAAGATAGATAAAGAAATAAGAGAAGTTGCAGACATCATATCAGTAAAAGAGATGGACGATATTTTAAACATATGTGTGAGAGAAACTCAAAATTTATATTTCAAAGACGACATTAAGATATTAAAATCTAACAAATCCGTACCAAAATCCAGTAAGCTGCATACACTTTGCCCCTATGTTGACGAAAATGGTGTACTAAGAGTCGGAGGTCGCATAGAGCGGTCTCAGGAAGGTTTTGACAAGAAACATTCTATGATATTACCTGGTGAGAGCCATCTAACCAAATTAATTATTGTAGATGCCCATATAAAAACCATGCACGGGGGTCCCCAAATAATGTTAAATTATTTACGATCAAAATTTTGGATACTGAGAGCGAGAGATCATGTCAAGAAGTGCTATCGTAAGTGTGTGACATGCATTAGATATTCACAGCAGAAGCGAAATTTGTTCATGGGTCAACTTCCATCAGTCAGACTTAAACCAGAGAGAGCATTTAAATCTACAGGAGTAGATTTTACTGGTTTCATTAAAATCAGATTCTCGCCGGGACGAGGTTCAAGGTCTTATAAGGGTTACATTTGCATATTTATATGTATGGTAACCCGAGCGATTCACTTAGAAGCAGTATCCAGCCTGACTTTGGATGCGTTCATAGCTGCTTTTCGAAGATTTGTGTCTAGAAGGGGACACTGTAAGGACTTATACAGCGATAACGGCACCAATTTTGTTGGCGCCGACAAGGAGTTGAGAAATATGTTTAATATGGCTATGTCAAATTTTCCGAAAGAAATTAGTTCACTGTTAGCCAATGAAGGAACAACATGGCATTATATACCACCGCAAGCGCCCAATTTTGGAGGACTTTGGGAAGCCGGGGTCCGTTCAACAAAAACACATCTGAAAAAAGTCATCGGTGACAGTACCTTAACATACGAAGAGCTTTCGACTGTACTGACGCAGATAGAGGCATGTTTAAATTCACGGCCAATATCTCAGTTGAGTGATAATCCAGATGATCCCACGCCTCTCACGCCTGGTCACTTCCTTGTTGGAGAGCCATTAGTGACTATTCCAGATGAAGATTATTCGAATAAACACATCATAGGCCTGCAGCGTTGGAAAATGATCCAGAAGATGTTGAATGATTTTTGGAAGAGATGGTCCACTGAATATTTGGTCATGCTAAATCAACGGTTTAAATGGACCACTAAGAGGAACGAGCCTGAGATTGGTGATGTTGTCATTATCCAAGATTATAATCTACCACCAGCAAAATGGATGCTCGGGACCATAGTAGAAAAACACACTGGAAAGGACAACATTACTCGTGTAGTTACGTTAAAAACCAAGAATGGTATTTTCCAGAGAGCTTGTAACAAATTGTGTTACTTGCCGATGATAGACTCATAGAGAGATTTATTCTTTATTTCCTTTTAAGTTTTGTACTTGTTTATTAGCTTATTATTATATAGTTTCAGTAGTTTAGCACGGTGGGCGGCTATCTTATTATTATATAACATTTTGTGTTTTAAGAACTAGTTCTTGGTGGGCGGAATGTCCAAATAGTATACATTTGTTTTCTTTCATATTTTATTTTCATATATAGTTCAAGCATAACATTACTAGATGGCGCCACAATGCAAATTGAATCGCGTTATGGTTTGATTTCTATCGATTGCATACATGTTACTTGTATCACCTTAATAAATTGAGTTGTTCGACAGTAGTGGTGTTTTAATTTGTGTGTCTAATAGTGCAGTGCTGACAGTATATTTGAAATTGGCGCGTTTGACGGCTTTTGGTTTGATACCCACCTGTTTTGACATATACGTCACCAGTGGCATAAGAAAGATTTGTAAGAGAAAAGGGTTAGGAAATGTGCTTACTGTGAAACATTCGAAAAAAGTTGTATTTAAATCGTTTTGTAGTAAAATCCAGCAATAAACGGACTTCACTCCTGATTCTGCTTTTATATTCCGACCACATCGTCTACAATTAGTGGTCCATCGATCCGAATCGTTTTTGTACGAACCAGTGACGGTTGGAATATCTACGTACTTGTTAGTTGGGCTACTGGAATTTTGTCTAGATGTTCACTACGCCACCGCTTAGAAAAATACAAACTCGCAGTGCAACTTTGAAAATGCAACGTGAACAAACTGCCGCTAACATGAAAATGGAATCCAAACGTGAAGTCCAGTCGGAGATTCTGGAACCTTCGACAGAAAACGCTACAAAAGTGCAACGACCTCAAACCGTTGGAAAAATGCAAAAGTCGGTTTCTAGTGGGAAAAAGTCCAGTAGTTCAATGGTAGCACGTAGAAAACAGCTGGAATTGGAGGCCGCAGAGGCAAAAGCTAAAATTGAACGAATGGAATTGGAGATTGAAAAAGAATTATTGGAAAAGAAACTGGCTGCTGATGTCGCCGCTTTGGAAGATGAGTGGTCCAAGAAGAGCATTGGAAGCCGATCCTCTTGTCGATCTTCTGTAAACACCAAAACGAAAGTGGAACAGTGGTTGGAGCGTAGTGTACTGGATGCGCCTGAGCTCCCGCGCGGTGGCGGGCAGCTACCGACGGCTGCGGCAGTGGCCGCGCCGACGGACATCCAGCTGTTGGCCTGCGCTCTCAAGGAGACCCTGACTACTGCCGTTAAGGAAGTGAAAGTGAACGACCAAGGACTCTTGTCGAGAATAGGCACGTCTAAGGACTTACCATTATATTTCGGTGACCCTTTGGAGTGGTTACAGTTCCATACATCTTACCTGGAATCTACGGAATTGTGCAGTTATACAGATACGGAAAACTTGTGGCGTCTTAGAAAGTGTTTGCGTGGTGAAGCCCGGGAAACAGTGTCGTCATTGCTTATCGGTAATACTTCTCCTGTTGATATTATAGAAGCCCTGGGAATGCGCTTCGGACGACCTGAAGTCATCATGCTGAAACTGGTGAGTCAATTAAAGAAAATACCTAATTTGCCTATGACTTATCACAATGAAATTGTAAATTTTTCTATAAAAATTAAAAATTATGTGGCTGCCGTTCAAGCTATAAACCAGACCGATTATCTTCGAAGCCCTGAGTTATTAACAGCTGTCATCTCCAAGTGCCCAAGTACGCTCATTTCGAAGTGGGCTGATTATTTGTTTTGTCACGCTGACATAAACAAGGCTAAGTTAGAACTATTCGCCGAGTTTCTGCACGCTGAAGCTATCAAAACAGCTGCCGCCGGCTTAAGCCACATATATTGTCAAACCGATTTTAAGAGAAAGCATGACGATAGGAAATCTTTTGTGCATACTGCAATCCAAGAGACGGCTACCACCGCAACACCGACGCCGACAGTGCCGACATCGACGCCGACACATTGCTATATTGTGTCATCTACGCGATGCAATTTTTGTCGCAAGAGCAACCATTTGTTACCCGACTGCACTATGTTTAAAAAAGCAATGCGTCGTAACCGCTGGCATTTTGTACGAGTCAACAAGCTATGTTACAAGTGTCTGGGCTCGAGTCATAGTAGCTCGACGTGCTCATCCGATAACTGCAACGTCGATGGCTGCAATCTACCTCATCATAACCTGTTACACTACAATAAACCATCTGAATCGAAGCGGGAGAGTGAAGCACCTTCTAAGTCTTCTAACAGCGTTGATACCGTCGCGCATGCTTCTACGACTATGGGTTCGAATCCCACAGTATTATTAAAGGTTGTGCCGATTACTGTACACGGCCCGAAAGGTAATATCTGCACGTATGCGCTTCTAGATGATGGCGCCACCGTGACGTTGATATCAGCTGATGTTGCTGAACAAGTTGGACTGCACGGTGAGACGTCAACTATGTGTGTGAAAAGCGCGTGGGACTCCGCTGAGTTAGTGTGTGTAGTAGAAAATATAAACTTTAGTATCTCGAACCGCGAAGGTCAATGTTTTAGCTTACAAGCACGTAAAATGAATGAGCTTAATTTACCTGTGCAAAGAATGTTAGATACTTGTAAATATAAACATGTGCAGGAATGTAATTTTATAGAAACATATAATTGCGATATAAAACCTAAATTATTGATAGGTCAAGACAATTATAATTTGATTGCTCCAATTCAATGTATTAGTGGACGTAAAAATGAACCTTATGTAACTCAAACATCGTTAGGTTGGTGTGTACATGGAATTGTTTGTGCGGTGAACGGTGTAAACAAAAATAATTCGTTACTTCATTTACATCGCAATCAATATATCGACAACGAAAATATTAAGCCAGCTGTCGAACGCCCGTTGCAACCCGCGTTGCCTGCATCGCCCGCGCCGTTCGCGTCGCTGCCGCCGCCGTCGCACAGTGTTGCGGGCTCATAGTAAGGCACGGACAATATTATTTATGAAATGATTTTGCTATCTATTATCAGTATTGTGTGAGAAAGGCATGTTTTTAAAATAATAACTATAATTTACTAAGCATTAGCTGTATCCCGCGACTTTACTTACTTTAAACTTAATAAAAAAATATTTTTAGGTTATTTAGGTTATATTTTATGTTTATTATATACTACTTATATTATATTTATAAAAAAATGCGAAATAATAAATAAAAAATGTACTTATATTTCAGACGAGTAATTATTTATTTACATGTTTAGGAGTAGTTATGTCCATTAATCAATCCGATTCATCGTAACTAGGTAAGCTGATATCGTCCAAATCCTTCTGATGACGGACTTTTCTAATAAGATTAAGTATATTAACATATGTAACTGACCGCTTGTCTGCGGGAACACGATCCATTTCGTAGGGAATAAGTTTAGCGAATTCTTTATTTCGTGGATCACTAGGTTCACCTTGATCAAAATTGACTTCTTTCAAATTGGACGGATCACACAGTAACTGGTCTTTGTCACAAAAACTTCGTTTATATAAATTTGCGTCCAACAAATCTTCTGAAGAGACTTGAGTTTCCTTGGTACTGTATGATTTTTTAGTAACGGAGTTATCTGCTTCAGATGCTGTTGATAACTTTCTTTTCTTTTCATGGATCGGATAGCTTAACAAGCTTGGTGAAGAAGGTCTATCCATATTTAAATACAGCAACAAACAAATAAATACGTCAATTTAAAATAATGTTAAATTTGAGATAAATTATTAAGATGAGTAATTTACATATGTTCACCCTCAAATGACATAATAACTTTCAAAAATAACACTCTTAAAAAGTCCTATCACCTGTTTTCTTGTTAAATTTTGTCGGTCGGGAGGGCAATTTGTCTTTGAAACTATTATTTCTTGTAAATTTTGACCTTTTGTATTCCAATTCTTAATAGGATCTTCAAAAAGTAAGTCCGCAAGACTGCGACGACTAAATTCAACCAAGCGTCCTACAAGAAAAAAATGATAATAACAACCGGGGTAGCATGTATTAGCAAGGTTTGTTGTTACAATATAATGCCATATAGTCTAAAGATTATTTATATTAATAAATGATTACGGAATCGTGCGGAAAACACTTACTAATTGCCTTACGAATTTTATTTTTTGTGATATTTTTAATGGTTAATTGAAACTGTCTTTAGACGTATTTTTATGTTTACATTTATGGTAATTTAATATAATTCCTAAAAGACATACCTTTAGCTTCAGAATCCATGTTGTTGATTTCACAAAAAACAATGAATAACACAATAGTGTATATTTCAATTACGTTGAGTTTTCGCGTCCTATGTCTGTAGTTGTCGACAACGTACTTTAACAAGTGATATCTTGACATTCTTATTAGAGAAGTACCCTCCATTTTTTTAAATCTTATAGCTTAGTTATTCAATTATAAATTGCAGTAACTATTTTTCATCTACCGACAACTTTACAAATTCGGTTTTTGTCCGACCCGCACAACACTGTGCGTCGCCCATAGCGCCCGTGCGGCCCGGGCCGCTTGTGCGGTCCGCGCCTCCCGTGCCACTTGCGTCCACGCATAACTACCTACAACCATGCGCTACGTATACTATGTTACATGTTCAGGATTACGATATGTTGTTTCATGATGAGATGAAACGTTCGTTCGATATCGACGCGATAGGTATTAATTGCCAACCACGTATGAATGCAGATGACGCACGAGCTGTTGCGATACTGGATAACACCGCTAAACTTATTGACCAGCAGTGGGAAGTGGGCTTACCTTGGAAGTCCGACGCTAAGTTGCCCGATTCGTACGCAAATGCCTACAGAAGATTACGATCTATTGAAAATAAAATGAAAACAAATGAAAATTATGCTGTACGTTACAGGGAACGCGTTGATCATTTATTTGTGAATAATTATGCTAGGGAACTGACTGAGGAGACAGACGGTCGGCGGGTGTGGTACTTGCCACACTTTGGTGTTGATAATCCCAACAAGAAGAAACTCCGTTTGGTGTTTGACGCGGCCGCGCCCTCTGCAGGTCTGTCCCTGAACGACTTTCTGTTACAAGGCCCTGACTTGTTGCAGTCACTGTTGGGAATTATGATGAGGTTTAGAGAGAACCCCGTGGCTGTAACCGGCGACATAAAAGATATGTTTTTAAGAATAAGAATCAATCCGGATGATCAACATGCATTACGATTCTTATGGCGGGAGAGTCCCGAAGATCCTGTGAAGGAATATGCGATGACAGTCTTACCCTTTGGGGCAAGATGCTCGCCGTATATTGCACAATATGTAAAAAACAAGAATGCTATGCGATTTCAGTCCGAAATGCCAGATGCAGTTGAAGTTATATTAAAGAATCACTATATGGACGACTGTATTGACAGTTACGAAAATTCTGCAAGCGCTGTAAAAAATATAAATCAAGTCATTCATATACATAAGCAAGGAGGTTTTGAAATACATAATTGGACCAGCAACTGTCAACATGTTTTAGAAAACATTCCAAAAGAAGCCTTAAAAGAAGGCGCTATAAGGTTCAAAATGGACATGCAACCGGAACGAACGCTCGGACTTATGTGGGATCCCAATAGCGATACTTTGGCATTTGATATACCTCTGAGAAAAATCCCTACAGATATTTTGACATCAATTCGTAAGCCTACAAAACGAGAAGTGCTCCGTTTTATCATGTCAATATTTGATATCTATGGCATGCTTGCGCCTTTCACTATAAAGTCTAAAATATTGATGCAAAAAATATGGCAAACAAATGTTACCTGGGATCAAGAGATAACAGATGAATTGAATATCTATTTTCGCGAGTGGCTAAATGGATTGAAAATAATGCAAGATATTCGAATACCAAGATGGTACTTCCGCACATCGACAGACGGTTCGAATTCCAGTGCACAAGTCAGTACACCACCCATGACAGCGCTTATGCAAAGCGAACACAGTGTTTCCCAACTCGAGCTACACGTCTTCACGGATGCTTCGCCCGCCGGGTACGCTGCCGTCGGTTATTATCGGAAGGTGATTCGAAACGGCCGCGACACTTGTGTGTCTTTTGTTGCGAGCAAGACTAGGGTCGCCCCCGTGAAGCCTATATCAATACCTAGGCTGGAGTTGCAGGCTGCTGTACTTGGATGTCGACTTGCGGATAATATTCAGCACGAACATCGAATAGAAATTACAAAAAGATATTTCTGGACTGATTCAACAACTGTGTTACACTGGATAAGAAACAATAGACGTACTTATAAAACTTTTATTGCAAATCGTCTGGGGGAAATCGATACGTTGTCAAAATCGGATGAGTGGCATTATGTACCAACCGACAAGAATATTGCCGATGTTGCTACTAAGAGAAACAACTACTTGTTATGCAGTGATTGCGAATGGTTTACTGGACCTACCTTTCTGTCTGAAAGCTGTCAGAAATGGCCGTCGGAACCGAACCTGCACCAAACATCAATTAGTGACGACATTTTGGAAACGGTGCATACCGTATACCATGCCCCCAAGAAACCAGATTTACCGATTCCGGACCCCAGTCGATTCTCCTCTTGGCTACGCTTGGTGCAGAGCACTGCTGCAGTTTTGTTATTTATAGAAAAATGTCGTAAAAATCCAGCACACAAAACTATCGATAGAAAATTATTAGACAGAGCGGAATCTCTATTACTGAAATATTCACAAAATCAATCATGTAGCGTGGTAGAACATGTATATCCTGGAAAAGATGGCCGTGTGAGAGTTGTGGATATCAGAACCAGGAAGGGTGTTATGAGGAGACCGGTGACACGGGAGGCGCCTCTCCCAGTGATTGGTGAGTGTCATAAAGCCGACACTGGGGCGGAGAATGTAGATGATGCGCCTTGATGCTGAATAATAAAGCAATATTAATTAATTAATATAACACTGCATAAATAGTTCTGTGTAAACATTAAACTATAATATAATAAATAATTGTGTATAATAAGTTGAATTCAACTTACTACTAGTGCCATCTGTTGGCAATTGGTAAACAACTGTATTTGTATATTTGAAATTGGCGCGTTTGACGGCTTTTGGTTTGATACCCACCTGTTTTGACATATACGTCACCAGTGGCATAAGAAAGATTTGTAAGAGAAAAGGGTTAGGAAATGTGCTTACTGTGAAACATTCGAAAAAAGTTGTATTTAAATCGTTTTGTAGTAAAATCCAGCAATAAACGGACTTCACTCCTGATTCTGCTTTTATATTCCGACCACATCGTCTACAGTGATGATATCTAACACTTACCCAGGCCAGATGTGATGCAAAGACCCTCATATTCCACTAGACCATCAGGGCATGCGCAGTAGCCGACTCCATCGCTACCAATCACGCACTGGATCTCAAGCTCGCCAGCAAGACAATCACTGTTCACCTCGCAAGTTTCGCCAATTGCTAGAAAGATATATTAAAATGCTTAGAAATAAATAATCCAAGATCCCTGAGCCACCAGACGTCACTTATTTTCTTATGAACAAAATGGGCATGATTGAATAGTGTTAGGCTGAGGCCGCGGTAAAAATCCGCACTACGGATTTTCCGAAAATCCGTAGTGCGGATTTTTGCCGCGGGCGGTATTGCTAGTAACCGCAAAACCGCGAACAGTACACGCACTACGGCTAAATACCGCTCGCGGTTTCCTCAGTATAGAACATGGACTTCATGAGAGCAGCTTGTGTGTTTGCTCTAGTATTATGAAATAGAAAGAAGAGACGTCAACGCCAATGTCGCAAATACTGGGTACATCTATCACTAACTGACCAAAGGTTTCTTTTACAAGAAATATCAAGATTTACGAGGACATCCTGAATTTTTTTTTGAAATCCTGAAAAACGGCAACACGCGACACAGGCCCTGTCTACGAAGGTCTGGCGAACACTAAAAACCGCCCGCGGTTTACCGCCAATGCGTCCGCGCCTACCTGATTCAATAGGTTACAAATTGTTGCGCGGTTTTTTGCCGCACGTCATTTGTAGAAAGTTGCGGTTTTAAAATCAGTCGCGGTAAATAACAGCCAGTGCGTGCGCTTGAGTTCGGTTTCATTGATCACAACATCATACGGCTAAAACCCGCCCGCGGTTAACCGTAGTGCGGCCTCAGCCTTAGGGTTGCACTATGATCGTATACTTTCTGGTACCTTGGCCAGACGGCCATTCTCCAGGTATCAGGTAATCAAGGTACGTAAAAACACTACTCACCTCATCAAAATTCTGATAGCTGATTTTTACATATATGTTACACAATATCGTTAAAAATCAGTAATCAAAGCTTCAAAGATCTCAAAAAAATTAATAAATCTTTATATAGTCGCGTGCAGCGACCTGACAATTCGTACAGAATTGTCAGGTCAAGAGCCGTACCGACACTGTACCCCTTCACCTACTGAGCGAAACATACTCAGTCTTACATACTGACAATAAGAAAAAGAATTGTCATTGGCACGCGAAACGTTAAAGCGTCTGTAAGGTAATACTGCCGACCGGAACGGAAAGAAATGATTTTGGTAAATTTGTACTGCACTGTTACAATGTGCTCCAGAGAAAAAAAACACACTTTTGAAAATCTACCACTTTTAGAAGCTCATAGCTTGGCAATGATAGAAGATAGATACAAAATGCAAAAGACAAAGTTGTAGAGAATTTAATTAGCTTTTACTATGTAGTACAACAAAATTTCGTACGAAGCACCGTTTTCGAGAAGTAAGCAAAAAACCAAAAAACGGGACCTTCTTTGTGCTCCCCCACCCCCCCCCTCGGGCTCACCTCGGAGGGGTAAGGACTTTTAGTATGTTTATTTCCTAACTAGTCCAAACAAAGTTCCTAAGTCAAAGTTTCTGCTTTCGACTTTTCCATCCACAAATTATTCGTTGACTAGGCTACAGGGAGTATTGATTATTTACTGATTTTTGTACCGAGTAGTGTTTTTACGTACCTTTATTACTTGATACCAGGCAACAGATTCTAGCATTATCATGACATATGCTTCCCAAACTTATACTGCGTGATATTTGAATTCCTATTAAACTTTAAATAGCTTTAACTTAAAAGTAACAAAATGTCGGTGGGATCTATTCTGCATATCATACTCCAAATATCATCATCATCTCAGCCATTGGAAGTCCACTGCCGGACATAGGCCTCCCCTCTAGATCTCCAATAAGACCGGTTGGAAGCGGCTTGCATCCAGCGCGATCCTACGGTCTTAATGAGGTCGTCTGTCCACCTTGTGGGTGGACGTCCTACGCTGCGCTTGCCGGTACGTGGTCTCCATCTCCACTCGAGAACCTTTCGACCCCATCGGTCATCCGTCCTCCGTGCTATGTGCCCTGCCCACTGCCACTTCAACTTGCTAATCCGCTGGGCTAATATACTGATATGGAAATCTTTTACCAGTAAATCAACTTGGTATGAGTGCTTAGTGCGTTTTTTGTTCGCATTCAATCATGTCAACGTAAACAAACCGACCAAATAGAGAAGAACTCTCATGTTATGAATTTATAAGACTAGTGTCACATATCAAAATTATGTGGCTTACTTGACATTTTGAAGTGAGCAACCCGGCTAATTTGGATATGTAACACGCGTCTGGTAAATTCACAATATGAAACTTTTTCTCAATTTGGTCAGCTTGGAAACGTTAACACGTTGGAATGTGAGCAAAAAACTCGCACTAATTATGCTCCGAGGTGTTCGTGAGAACATACGCTTGATAAGCTAATCAAGTTTAAGGGACCTACCAACAAATGTGGGGGCCTGTTGGATAGCTTCGGTGCAAATATTAGGAGCAATAAATATTATGTGGCACAGACGTCGACCAACTGGGACACCATGGGCTGTCTTGTATTAGGAGTGCCGGTCGTCTATCTCGTCACGCCACTCTTAACGACATTATCCATCGCTCTCCTGCCAGCGTCAATGTATCGGCTATCTTAGAGCTGCAAAGTATCGTATGTGACGATGGCAAGAGGCCTGATGGTATGTCTCTCGTTCCCTGGAAGATGGGTAAAGCCTTGGTGTGGACACCTTGGCTCCTTCTCATCTTGCAGGAACGAGATATCGCGCTGGCGCGGCGGCTGAGACGGCTGAGCGACTTAAGATCAACAAATACAGTGTTATCGGCCCCGAATATTCATTTGTTCCATTCGGGGTCGATACCCTTGGTCCATGGGGTCCCAGCACAAAAAGTTTGTAAAAGAATTAGGAAAAAGATTGGTCGACGTAACTGGTGACCCAAGACCTGGCACATTCCTCGCCCAAAGGATCAGTTTAGCCATCCAGGGAAGTAATGCTGCTAGCATCTCGGGAACGATGCCACACGGGCCAAACTTTTTACATTTACTTTAGTTTATTTTGGGGTAGAGACGCTAGGTCCGTGGGGACCATCAGCACATAAACTGTTTCAACAGTTATCAAAAAGATTGATCGAAGTATCACATGACCAAAGGGCTGGCCAATATCTCGGCCAGAGGATTAGCATTGCCATTCAACGTGGCAATGCTGCCAGCCTTTTGGCCACTTTTCAAGTGGGTAACGATTTGGCGGGGCTTCATTATTTATAGTTATTTATTTCTAAGTTATATTTAAGTAGGTATTTTATTTATAAGTTATTTGTATATTATTATAAATTATAAAATAATAAATATTTACTTTAGTTTTATTTTAGTATTATTTAATTTTAGGTACTTTAGTTTTATAGTTGAATTGTATGTATTGTTTATTTGAATAAACACCATTTAATAGAAAGAAAAAGAAGAAACTAAGACAACATGGTGGTAAAATAGGCGAAGATGGCGCGAAAAAGACATAGAAAGAAGCAGCAATAAGGTAGCGGGTACAAAGCGATAAGAATCATGGCGAGGATTACATGGAGCCTTATTTGTAATTCCAGCACATACACTCACTATATTTTTTTTTAATTACACAGCGCCATCTAGCCCCAAAGTAAGCGCAGCTTGTGTTACGGGTACTAGACAACTGATAAACATACGTAAATACATATTTTTTTTGTAAATACATACTTATAATACATAGAAAACACCCAGACCAAGACTAACAGACATGTTCATGCACACAAATGTTTGTCCTATGTGGGAATCGAACCCACGAGCGTTGGTGTCGAAGCCGCGTCATAGACCGCTACGCCACCGAGCTCGTCAGATATCGGAAAAGGATGATTTTTCTGGAAATATGCTACCATTGTTGTGTCTGATTCATTCTAAATATTGTAGTATGTAGATCACAATGGCTAATTTGTATGTTTTACCGTAACTTTTTTTTATACTACGTCAGGTGGCAGACAAGTATACGGCCCGCCTGATGTGAGGCGGTTACCGTAGCCATATTAACGCTCGCAACATAAAGTATCACTCGCGCGCCGCCACCCCCGCTGCCTTAAGTAAGTGGTTCATCAACATCTTGGAACCAAAGCCAACTTCACCTGCACGCGATACACCCTGCTGACTGACAAACGAAGCTCTGGCGAAAAGAGAGGTAGGGAGCGTAATTGTAAACTACCCGGCAGGGGAATGTACCTCCACCTCACAGAATACCGCAGCCAAATAACAATTCCTTTGAGGGTTGTTGTGTTCCTGCGAGTGAGTGAGGTCACCAGAAAAGAAGGAGATGCTGCGTTGGCAAAGGGGGAGGCGGCGCGCGAGCGGTATTTTATATTGCCAGCGTTTATATGGCTACGGTAACCGCTTCACATCAGGCGGGTCGTATGCTTGTCTGCCACCCGACGTAGTATAAAAAAAAAAAACGCGGATTCGCAGATGGTCATTTCGATGTTTGACATAGAACATAAGGCCTACCTATATAGATGGCCAGATGGATGACAAAAATTCTAAATTATGACCCACACCCAAAAATAATTAAGCAGCCTTGGTCTACATCAGGGCTGTCCAAACCACATACAATACCGGGCCATTACAAATTACTATACATATTAGCGGGCCGCTGAAACAAATGCCTACTTGACTTTTTTACTACCTACTTTGAAAGTTTAAGCTTAGTTACAACTAGTTATAGTAGCTTAGTTATAATAGTAACTTTAACTTTTCTAAAAATAATACCCATATAATTTTCAGTCACCTTTTTTATAAAAAAAACCTGTAGCGGTAAAAAACTGTATAAAAAAAAGTAAATGAAAAGTGACTTTGAAAGTTTAACCTTAGTTGAAATTAGTTAGTTATAAAACCTAACTTTTCTAAAAATATATAATTTTCAGTAAGATTCGTTGTATAGAACCAATAGCGGTAAAAAGCTCTATAAAAACCGGTAAATGAAAAACACGTCATGGCCCATGACGAGTTTTTCATTTGCACAAATATAAGCCGCGGGCCGCATGCGGCCCGCGGGCCGTGCCTTGGACAGCCCTGGCCATGTAGACTATACAACATTCTTACTCGCAAAGAGCCTGCACATCTGCCTGTTGTCATCCCATACAGACAATTCCGGTATGCATTCACAGAACCGTAGCTGCCACATTTCCTCCAGAGGCTCTCCACAGCGAGCAGCTGGACCAAAGGTGAAGCAGTTCGCATCAGACATGCAAGAATCCGATCTGCTTCTGACCACTGCAACAAAATTATATATAGTTAATGAATGATTACCTACGCTTTCTCCCTCCCAGAGTTGGGCAGCAAGGCGGAGTACCCTATCATTAGTTTGAAGGGAGACCTATATGGGTGGGATCAGCAGTAGAATTACGATGGACTGATGATGATAATTACAGAATGCAGATTTCAATGATAACATAATGAATCAATGCAATAATAGAAATTGGGTGGTGGTGGGGTGTAAGTGATTCATCAACATTTTTGAACCAAAACCAACTTCACCTGCATGCGGTAGTCACCCTGATGACAGACAAACGAAACTCTGGCGAAAAGAGAGGTAGCGAGCGTAATTTCCCTTGAGAGTTGTTGTGTTCCTAAAAGTTACCAGAAAGGAAGGAGATGCTGCGATGACAGCGGGGGTGGCGGCGCGCGAGCAATGTGTTAAGTCGCGAGCGTTAATATGGCTACGGTAACCGCTTCACTTCAGGCGGGCCGTATGCTTGTCTGTCACCCGACGTAGTAT
Organism: Hypsopygia costalis; assembly: GCA_937001555.2. NCBI lineage: Eukaryota > Metazoa > Arthropoda > Insecta > Lepidoptera > Pyralidae > Hypsopygia > Hypsopygia costalis. The sequence continues at coordinate 9,210,235 of OW443355.2, forward strand.
AAAAAAAAATGAAGCTGAGACAAAATTTTCATCTTGAGAAAAGAAGTGAAAAGAAGAAGGAAGGAGCTTTCATACACCATGTCGGGTACCAAACAAACATAATACCCGCGTCTATTTTTTTTCTTTTTTTTATCGGAACAGGGGCCCACCACACATTCCCACCACTGTGTCTCCTGTGTAGCCAGGATTAACAGCGGCGACCGCCAAAAAGGCAGTAAACAGTTCCAAGGCCCCCGGGACTGCAATGGACTTCATTGCAGTCCCGGGGGCCTTGGAACTCACAACGAATTTAATAAGAAGAAATTAGCAGGAGTAGGAAGCTTTTGGAGTTTGACTTCCCCTCTTAGCAATTGAGAGACAGCAATATGGCAAATAAGGCCTTAAAAGCCTAAAGTGGTGGAGTATGTTCTAAACCTCTTCAATTGAGGGCAGACCCATATCCCAACAGTGGGTTGAATAAGGATTGACGACGACTAGTTCATCCTTTAAATAGAAATTTACCTTTGACGCAGTTCCTCATATCTTCTTCGAAGAAGAAATTAGGTGGACATCTACAGACGCCGTCGATGACTTCGGCGAGCACGCCCCCGCACTGCTCCGCTGTTGACGGCGACCCTAACTCTGTGGAATAAATTATAAAATTATTGGCCGTGTGGTTTCCGGCAGATTAGAATATAATCACTCCGTCTCTTCCCGTGGATGTCGTACAAGGCGATTAAGGGAAATACATTATAAAACCTCGATCAGGCCTCCCCAACCCGTTTGGCCAGCGTTGGGAGTGTAGGCCAAATCCTCCTTCTGTCTGGGCCGGCGAGAGAGAGTCGTGCTTCTATAGTGCAGACTAAAATGACTTGATGATGATGAATATATATATTGCATCAACACATAATCTGTTTGTTTGTATGTTCTTTAATGTTATAACAATATTTAATACAATTTTAAGAGAGGTAGGGAGTGTAATTGTAAGCTACCCTTGACTGGGGAATGTACCTCCACCTCACAGAATACCGCAGCCAAATAACAATTCCCTTGAGGGTTCCCTGGCCGTGTGGTTTTCGGCAGACTAGAATAGAATCACTCCGTCTCTTCCCGTGGATGTCGTACAAGGCGACTAAGAGAAATGCATTATAAAACATCGATCAGGCCTCCCCAACTCGTCTGGCCAGCGTGGGGAGTGTAGATCAAATCCTCCTTCTATCTGGGACGGACGAGAGAGAGTCGTGCTTCTATAGTGGAGACTAAAACTACCTGATGATGATGAATATATATTGCATCAACCCATAATCTGTTTGTTTGTATGTTCTTTAATGTTATAACAATATTTAATACAATTTTAAGAGAGATATAAGATTCTTGTTTCCGGTTCGAACGATTTGCAATGATTTGGACTTCTTAATGGCTCTAAATTTAGTTGAAAAATAAAATGCTAAAATCAAAAAACTAAAGCACCAAAAATACTTATCGAGTAAGAAGTGATTGTCGCAACTAAAAAAGAAGAAGAATCTTACCAGCCAAGCAGCTTTGTCCATCTTCGCTATCATAATACCCCACAGGGCAGATACATGAGCCGTGGTTGGAGCAGATGAAGGGATCAGGACATGGGCTCATGATGCTGCACGAGCTGAAATGTGCTCTAGTGCCAGTTGTTCTAGGTTCTATTTTGGTTGTAGAGTTGGTTTTTGCTGGTGATCTTGAGGCAGCTGAGGATTAATATAAAGCGTTAAAAATAGGGTTTTTTTTATGAGAGGGGGCCAAACGAGCATGTGGGTCACCTGATGGAAAGCAATCATCACCGCCCATGGAGTTCAGCAACGCCAAGGAGTTGCCGATCCATTGTCAGCCTATACTCCTTCCATTCTTTCTTTCTGGTGACCTCACTCGCTCACAGGAACACAACAACCCTCAGGCGAATTGTTATTTGGCAGCGGTGTTCTGTGAGGGTGTACCGACGGGCAACGACTGGGGAAGTACCTCCAGGTACTTCCCCAGTCGTTGCCCGTCGGTAGCGCACCAAGAATGGCACATTTGCAGCATTACTCGCTGAAAAGCAATGCTAATCCTCTGAGCCCGCTGAATAGCAAGGTAATGGCCGGGATAGGAGGACTACAGGCTCTTCCCAATAAGCGACATACTGAAGTACATGGAACATGTCTCTAGACAGGCAGGGGAGAGTGAACTAAAGGATTAGGGAGAGCACAAAAGATCCATGAGGGTCGACGAGTCACCGGTGCTGCATGCAGCACTGGACCCACTCTGAGATAAGATAAGGTAATGGCCAGCCCTCTGGTCGCATGAAGCCTTGACCAACCTGCCGCATATCTCTTTAGTAATGTACTTACAATTTGCATTGGTACAAGTGAAGCTGACTTGATCGCAGATGCCTCCATTGAACTGACAGTCCTCATTCAAGACACAACCATCGCCAACGGCTGTAAGAAGAGAATGAAAAAAAAAAATACGGTAGACTAATATATGAATGAATGACTGACTAAATCAATGAACGAACACATAAATAAATTCAATGACATGGATGGAGACTTAACTGTACTTAGTAAAAGTGTCCGCTGACAAGCAGCAAATTGGTGGCGCCACGGGAAACAAGAAGATGAATTTTAAACATAGCGCCAAAAGTCATAACAGTAAGATGGTGAAATAAACAATCTATTTTTACGTTATCTCAAAGCAATTTTACAGGTTATGTTCACTAAATAATTTTGGACTACGTAAACAGTTGAGAAAATTATCTCTATTAAATAATACTGTAGTAGTTCTATCAACTACACTGGTTAGCAGAGACACTACACTTGTTGAGACGTTCAACATGGATGTTATAAAATAAAGCATATACTGGTAACTTTGTATTTTGTGTTATGTATTAACATGGCAATACTGTTCCCTGTTGTTGTTTCTGCCATGGTGTAATCGCTGCCAATAAACTGTACTCCATTATAAAGTTTTCTTTAATTGAGTACCTAACCAGTAACAATATAAACAACAGTCCACCTATACACATTCGACACTTCATTTACAACTGCTATATATTCACATCACATCTTGCTACGCTAGCGCTACATATCGGTGAGTTTCTGAATTGTAATTTGCTGTTCACCATGGGACACTTTTTCAACCTGCCCCCTTACCACCAACTCTTATTACGATTCAATAACTGAATAGAATTACTACGTCAGTAGCTGTATTTTGCTTATTCATACCAATGAATAATCGACTCAATTTGATTTGATCTATTCAATTTAAAATAGAGTCGCTTATTCATTGGTATGAATAAGCATTCTATTCAGTTATTGAATCGCTGCTTCCCATAGACGGTTCTCCTTACCTCTACCCTCATATTAAATGAGCATTCAGTTAGAAAATATCATGTTACAAAAACGCAAGGTAGGTATGTTCTTTGCAAGAAAGGTCACGTGATTCGAACTTGCCTACGTCATTAGCTGTATTTTGTATGAATAATGACAGTATTCGGGAAAATATAACTAGTGTCTTTCTGTTATAGAAAACATTTTTTTTTTTCTTGAGTGGAGCGGCCGGAACGCTTACATAGGCCGAAAAGTCACTCTTGGAAATTAATATGCTCCAAAACCACTGAACCGATTTTGATAAAACTTGTCACAATTAAAGACCTCGACATGCTTGAGGTTCATGTCGAAAAATATTGAGATCGATCATCTCCTTGAGGAATGATCATCAAATACATTTTCCATTGAAATCAATGGAAAACATACACTCTGCGAATCTACTCGCTCCACTCAACCTTGATTTCGGCCCCGTGGGCTAAAATCCTTGTAGATTTTTACATACCAAACCCGATCTTCCGGCATTCTCCCCTTTGCCTCTCATAGTATCCATCAGCACATCGGCAGGTGCCATCACAGACCATGCTATATGGATCCCTGACGATGCTAATGCATTCTTCATCGTATGTACATCCTTCACCCATATCGGAAGAAGTCCAACATCTACCCATGAAGTAGTGATGGCCGGGTTGACAGAAGCATGCGCCTTCTGGAAAGAATGTGTCAAGAAATAATTCGGAAATTATAATAAGGAAGCACGGATGAGGTCAAGATAAATAAAGCCATCCATAGATGGACTACGATCGATGTGGCTTAATTTCATCATCATCATCATTATCTCAGCCATTGAAAGTCCACTGCTGGACATAGGCCTCCCCTCTAGATCTCCAATAAGACCGGTTGGAAGCGGCTTGCATCCAGCGCGATCCTACGGTCTTAATGAGGTCGTCTGTCCACCTTGTGGGTGGACGTCCTACGCTGCGCTTGCCGGTACGTGTGTGTTACCAGTGATGACTTACGGCACTGAAACGTGGTCCCTCACTATGGGCTTTATGAACAAGCTCAAAGTAGCCCAACGAGCTATGATGAGGGCTATGCTCGGAGTCTCTCTGCGAGATCGAATCAGAATTGAGGAGATCCGTAGAAGAACCAAGGTTACCGACATAGCCCAGCGGATTAGCAAGTTGAAGTGGCAGTGGGCAGGGCACATAGCACGGAGGACGGATGACCGATGGGGTCGAAAGGTGCTCGAGTGGAGACCACGTACCGGCTTAACTTGCGTATAAAAAAAAATTGAAAAAAAAAACAGTTTTAAGTAATATTAATCAACAAAACAATATTTATTATTACTCAAACTTTAAATTGCATTAGTAGAGACTGTAGAGATGAGCGAAACAAAACGCCTCGCTCGTGCGCTCGCGTGATTTTCATCTGTGTGACTATTTTTCTTCCATCCGTCTGTTAGCTATATGAGATAACCTTATTTTCCGAGGCACACCAACTAATGACCACGGTACACCAGTGTGCCGCGGCACACACTTTGCGGAACACTGGTCTAAAGCACACTAGTTTTTTTATTGCGAATATCAAATTTCAGCTTAGATTTATAGTAGGTACCTTTTTTTTCTTTTTCTTTTTATACTACGTCGGTTGCCAGACAAGCATACGGCCTGCCTGATGTGAATCGGTTACCGTCATATTAACGCTCGGAACATAAAATATCGCTCGCGCGCCGCCACCTCCGCTCCCAACGCAGCATCTCCTTCATTTCTGGTGACCTCACTCACACGCAGGAACACATCAACCCTCAAGGGAATTGTTATTTGGCTGCGGTATTCTGTGAGGTGGATGTACATTCCCCAGTCGGGTAGCTTACAATTACGCTCTCTACCTCTCTTCAAAGAGTTATAAAATATATAACACATACCTATTTCTGTCTCATTGAATCGGCGACATTCAAACGAGTTGAACAGCCTCGAGCACTGGTGATCTTCAACGCATGGTGAAGCGTGGTACGGGGCCACTGGAAAGACAATGCAATACAATATTATTGAGTGGAGTCAGTTATTGAAAAGTCATTCTTGGAAATGAATAGGAAACTTGTCACAATTAAAGACCTCGACATGATTGAGGTTTGTGTTGAATTGAGATCGATCATGTCCTTGAGGAATGATCATCAAATACATTTTCCATTGAAATCAATGGAAAACATACACTCAGCGAATCTACTCGCTCCTTTAGCCTTCATCATCATCATTATGAGGTCATTTTAGTCTCCAGTACAGGAGCACGACCCTCTCTCGTCCGTCCCAGACAGGATGATTTGGCCTACACTCCCCACGCTGGCCAGACGGGTTGGGGAGGCCTGATCGATGTTTTATAATAAATAAATAAATAATAATAATAATAAATAACACACCGTCACCGTCTCGTGACGCTCCGTTGAGCCGCATACCACAGCGTTGTGCGGCACTATTAAGCCATATTACATTTTGACTGTGATTTTTGCGTAAAATGGCCAATTTTGGCGTCCTTGATCTCGGAAACAAAAATACATTAACAATGTTGACTTATTGAATAGTACAGAATAGCTATTGGCATAGTACATAGCGGCCTCGCTTTTTGTAAATTTTGCTTAACTTTTTAAATAAACCCAAAATTGCAGAGAAAGAATTTCATAAAATGCGCGCATTCACTATTTTGAGCTCCTGGATTATACTAGTGTTCCAAACAAATGAAATAAAAGAAATAGAATGTTATTTGTTATATAGTCGTATAGTACATAGCGGCCTCGGAATTTTGAAATATCATTGATTTAACATAGAAAAAAAACATTCAATAAACCAAAAAAACTTCGAAAATCGCTTTATGTAAACTGTTAATTTCTCGAATAAACGATAATATTATTGAGCAAAATTTAAACGAGAATAATTGTTACTTCATGATGAATAAACTTTGTAGCATGAATTTATTATCTTATTTCAATAAAAACGATAAATATAACTTCAAAATTACTACAAAAAACGATGCACCGGCGGCCTTCGCGGGTTTTGTACTGCGCGAGAGCTCGTCAGCGTGCAAATGTAATAGAGACCAAAGCTTAGACGTGAAGCCCAGTAGGCAAATAAATAATTTTCAATTCATTTAATTTTCATTATATTTCATTTCAAATGCCAACAAAACCTCGTAGAACGAACAACTCACGATGAAAAACGCTGAAAGATTTTTTTTTATTTTTTATACTACGTCGGGCGGTAGACAAGCATACGACCCGCTTGTTTTGTGAAGCGGTTACCGTCGCCATATTAACGCTCACAACATAAAATATCGCTCACGCGCCGCCACCCCCGCTGCCAACGCAGCATCTCCTATCTTACTGGTGATAGGAATGAGTGAGGCTCACTCGCAGGAACACAGCAACCCTCAAGGGAATTGTTATTTGGCTGCGGTATTCTGTGAGGAGGAAGGTACATTCCCCAGTCGGGTAGCCTACAATTACGCTCCATACCTCTCTTTTCGCCATAGCTTCGTTGGTCAGTCAGCAGGGTGCACCACGTGCAGGTGAAGTTGGCTTTGGTTCAGAGATGTTGATGAACCACTTACACCCCAAAATATTTTTGTACACGAACATGTCTGTTTGCCTGGGTATTTTCTATATATTATATGTATGTATTTACAAAAGAAAACTTATTTATCTATAGATTTATCAAAACGCTGAAAGATTCTTCAACAACTATTGTATACTGTGACTCACGCTGTATATATAAGATGCAAAAATTCATCACCAACACAAAACTTCCTGGTAGCTCAGTTGGAAGAGCACTCGACCTCTCATCTAGAGGTCGTGAATTCAAATCCCACCTAGGGGGGGTTACGTGAATTTACCATACCATTGTTAATATTATAATATTCTGGCAAGTTGGCCGAGACAACTATTTATCTGAAGTGCTTCGTGAAAAGGATGGTACGGCCGTGCCGCTTTTTGCTCGGCTTGGTGGGGAAATAATAATAAACAATTGTAAATATAGAAGGGAACTTACACTCAGCGCAGACTGTGCCTCCAAATACGACTTGCTGTCCTGTTGGACAACTGCAGCTTCCGCCCAAGCAGACGCTGCCCGTGACGCTGGCGCACTGACTGTCTGTTGTACATGTCCATTGCGATTGGACTGTGTGTAGAGAGAAGGAAACTGAAAAAAAATACGTTATTAATACCAAAGATAGTCGTTTTAAAAACTTGTTTACAGGGGTGTAAGTGGTTCATCAAGATCTTTGTACCAAAGCCAACTTCACCTGCACGCGGTGCACGCTGCTAACTGTCAAACGAAGCTCTGGCGAAAAGAGAGGTAGGGAGCGTAATTGTAAGCTACCCGACTGGGGAATGTACCTCCACCTCACAGAATACCGCAGTCAAATAACAATTCCCTTGAGGGTTTTTGTGTTCCTGCGATTGAGTGAGGTCACCAGAAAGAAGGGAGGGAGATGCTGTTTTGGCAGCGGGGGGGGGGGGGGGGGCGGTGCGCGAGTTATGTTTAATGTTGCGAGTGTTATGGCTGCGGTAACCGCTTCAAATCAGGCGGGCCGTATGCTTGTCTGCCACCCGACGTAGTATAAGAAAAAGAAAAAAAAAATAGGCGTAGAAAATATTTTTGAAGTAAAAACGTTTTAGGCGCGTAACTTTCTTTAGACTTAATTTTTTGAGATCGAAAAAAAACATTGAACTTGCGACACTGTTATCTTAACCGACACCGCTCTATTTGGTGCCGGTTGCCTGTGCGCTATTGGTTCGTCAGTTTTGCTCTCCTTGGTGGGTTCCACGCTACCCTCGTTCCCGAAATACACGTACGAGAGTTAGAAAAAAAAGGGAATGATATTAGCAGTGCATAATATTTCCTGACGATTCAAAAAACACGTAATTGTTCAAGTTTTTCACTTCTGTGGGCTCTCCCGGAATGCCACTTTTGTTTTGCACCCAGTCAGTGGTTCCTGCCTTCTTTAAAACCTGCCCCTTACCACCATCTCTTATTGCGATTCAATAATTGAATAGATTGCTTATTCATACCAATGAATTAGCGACTCTATGACTTTTGAAATAGAGTCGCTTATTCATTGGTATGAATAAGCTATCTATTCAGTTATTGAATCGCAATGAGAGATGGCGGTAAGGGGCTAGGCCGAGACTTTAAGTCAACTTCGTGTCTCGGCCCAGGTTTCACGTGGTGTATGTAATGTTTTATTTATTGATTTAATGTATTTTTATGCATAATTAAAAAAAAGCATTCTGCACTCCTTCTCTATATAAACTATATGTTTGCAAAATTTCAAACTCCACCGTCCGCGTAATTTTCATAAAAAAGAGGTACAAAGTTTTTGCTTTACGTATTAATATATAGATTATTTTCGTTTCAATCCCCTACATACTAAAGCTTGCAATTTGTCCGAAATTAACAAATAATAATTCGACTCTACTTACCAATGACAAATAACAAGATTCCCTGAGACATTTCACTATTTTTACTATTAAAATATATATTAATAATGACTAATTACTGAATTGTACACATCATAATACACTAAATGTACAAATGGGTGATTATACATTTTTTTGTTATCAAATCACAGTGGTTAAAAACTATAGAGATAACAATATGAATTTTATAGACACGGCTTGGATAAAAATGATTGAAAAGGATATTATAAATTAAAATCGCGCATCCGCGCGCGACTTCGCCCGCATGAATGTAGCAAGCAAGGTTATCGCGCAACCTTTGGTTGGTTACCGCATCCCTCGGGAAAAGTTCATTTTTTCAAAACTAGTCTTGATGAACCGGTACAGAAATGAAGGAATATTGGGACGAATTATGATATGTGATAAAAATTGGATTCTTTACGAAATAAAAGAGTCTGTCCTACTCGTTAACCGATCTTCACCGCTATTCCTCCATGATAGGGCAAGACCGCACTCTGTTCGAGAAACCGTTTTAACACTAGGTACAAGACCTGCAGTCCGGTGACTACGAAGGATGACGGATGAGTTTTAACTCATACGTCATCCTCTGTACTCACCGTACTCACCGGACAAGCCCCCCTAGCCAAGTGTAATTCGTAGCGTAACGAACGTTAGATAGATCACGTGACATTTGTCAATTCTCATACTAAAATGTTCGATTTGACAAATGTCACGTGATCTATCTAACGTTCGTTACGCTACGAATTACACTTGGCTAGGGGGGTCCCCAAGCGACTACAATTTTTTCACGATTTGGATATTTTTTTACATAGTAAAAAGCTTTCCTCCCATGGATACAAAACGCCTTGACAAAGTTTATTGAGTACAAAAGGCGTAAGTACCTAATTCTAGTAGCATTCTCTACCGATTAACCTTTGGGAAAATCAGATATTCAGGAATGCTGCTTACAAGTTAATACAAAAAAGAAGGTAAAAAATAAAACTAGGTTGATGACAATTAGAGTCTGGACAAATTATTCAGCAAATGAGTTTGAGCAGACTTTTTCAAAATGAACTTACTGAGGATATTACTAAGGATTCGCTTATGGATTCGGGGAACGCGTTCCAGTGACGTGAAAGAGTTGTAGGTTATTAAACCCAGAACGGAGAATACTTGTAATAGCATTAAATCCGCCTGTGTACAATAGGCTAGTTGCCAATGTTACAAAATTATAAAAACTCTCTATCAGTAACGTAAAATACATAAAACTAGAACGACCTGCGATCTTAAAATTTTAATAACTTATTTCCGACGTGTTTTATGTTCGATCAAAGTTTGGTGGCAAAGTCTATTTTGAAGGTATGAAATTATAAAAAAATAATATTACCATTGTAGAAACAATAAAAAATACTATAACTTTTGCTACGGCACTGGCTAGATAAACGCAATATTTAACACTGTGGTACAAATTTCTGATTTATTGCATATAAAATGGCAAGGTGTGACGTCATATGTCATACCTTTTGTATGGAGCGTTTTCGGGATAGTCCAAAATTGTGATCTTCAAGTTATCATATCTCGAGAAATTTTTATGCAATCGAAGTAATTATTTCACCTATATTTATATTATTGCGACGTCATTAAATTACAAATCGAAAAAAAATGTGATACAAGCCTATTTTGTGCATGGATTTTAAATAAATATATAAAATTTTTCGATTTGATTATTTCTTTGTCAGCTCTAGCCATTCGTGCATCAACAGTATTATCAACAATAATCACAATAATATGCAGGTGTTCACAGTGTAACTCATCGATAACGGATCTGATACCAACCATATCAGTACAGTCTCGTGTTAGTATTACATTATCTGGAAGTATTATAATTAGTAGGTTCTTGTCTAAATGTATATGTCTTTATACGTCTATCTTTCATGCTTATATATCCTGCGGCCCCCACCGCCTAAGCTGAAACGGATTATATCATTTGATTTTTTGCCACCAAAAATTGGTATTAGATTAAAGTTATTGACAAACATTTCCAGCTTACAGGCAATTTGATCTACACTACTTTGCGTGCTGCCGCCACCAATTAGTTCATGCAAATTACTGCCGGCCGGCACCCACCCACTACCGTTAGTAGTTGCATGCGACTGCCGTGGCTGCTTTGGTCGTCTCTGCTCCAGCTGCTGTGGTCGTCTCGGCGAATCTCCAACATCTGACCCCGCCGCCACACTATGCTCCTCGCGCTGCTCATCGCCTTGCTCCTCGCGCTGCCGCGATGTTTCCCTCACTGCCCACACACTGCTCTACTCGCGCAATTATTCGCGACGCTCCGCACTTGGACATTCGCCTTTGCTATACAATGGACGTTGAAGCTGTGGCAGCGTCCGCGATATGCATTTTTATTATAGCGAAACGAAGCTTTTTTTTATGGACTAACGGTCTAAAAGATGCCATCAAACATTTCTTTTTTGCTACCAGCTCTTATAGGGAAATGTTCATGACAGACATGATTTTAAAAAATGATTTAAAAAATATGACGCGTGTTACGCGCCCGAGCGCTCGATGCGGAATGCGTCTGAGGCGATTGTGTAGCCGGCCACTCGCGCTAACATTGCCGGACCTTTGACTCGCGCCCAAAAAACCGACAAAACAGGGAATGATGGGCAAGACGAAGAGCAAGACGAGCGGCATGACGAGTAACGTGGCCACACTACGTTCCTGCCTACTTCCCTCGCTACTTCCCTCGCCACTCGACGAGTGTATGGCAGGGCTATGAAACAGAAGATACATGCGACCGCTACACAATGCTTATCACGTGTCGCAGAGAAAACCACGGCAGTCGGGGCGGCGGCGGTCGCATGTTTCTTCTGTTTCAGATGTTGGTCATGGTCTGGGTATTTTCTATCCCACCAAAAACATTTTCATGTAAAAATGTTGCCAAGACGAGTTTACATAGCTTACCCTGTGAAAAAGTTATCAGATCTCATGTAGAGCCAAGATTCTTTATCTATGCGCACTTACTTTACCAGGCCTAACTTCACATACTCTACATTTTAGTCAAAACGTGATGCGTGGCCGTTTTATTTCACACACGATGAACGAATGCCTATGAAATCTTCGTAACGGTAGCAAAACGGCCAAGCATCACGTTTTGACTAAAATGTAGAGTATGTGAAATTAGGCCTGGTAAAGTAAGTGCGCATAGATGAAGAATCTTGGCTCTACATGAGATCTGATAACTTTTTCACAAGGTAAGCTATGTAAACTCGTCTTGGCAACATTTTTACATGAAAATGTTTTTGGTGGGATTTCATTTATTTTTGTAAGTTGGTTAATGGACTTTTTTGGGTTTAAAAATAACCTATTTTGACCCCGGACCTTTACTTTCGCCTTACCCTTTGTCTGGAATTTTGATGAATCAACCAGAACACACCGTCCGGTTCAGCCGGTTGTTTTTTGAATTGTTAATTAAATAAATTAAATCTAAGAGAATAGAAAAGAAATACTTAAAATAATTTGGACCAGTAACTAAAGTAACAAATAATTCGAACGAAATATAGAATTATTACGACGATACGATACGACTACGAAATGCAAATATGTATTTCCTAACAATCGATCATCATTAGCAGTAGAAAAATGTCGTATACGACTGAAAACTACCCGTGACCACTTCGTTATTTATGGCTGCCGGATGTACAAGTCGATAGTGCATTTCAAAATACAGTCAGCGCTATCTAGTGACGTCGGCTCATGTCACCGCCCCATTTTTAAGGGTTAGGGGATCATTTAAAAAAAAATGATGTTCATATTTTTTTATTTGTTATAAGTATTTTTTTTCATATATCTAGCTTTTCAATAGTTATTACTGCATGATTATGTAGTTAGTGCAAATTTAGTGCAAGTCTCATACAAATTTCCACCTCCTATTCCGAGGGGATAGGTTAGGTTAGGTTTGGTTTTTTAATTTTTTTGTTGTCTTTGTCGAAATATTAGCTTACATACCAAATTTCAGCGTTTTAGGACTACAGGAAGTACCTTAAATTTTGATGATCAGTGAGTGAGTGAATCAGTGACGAAATCGGGGGTTTTTAGACATTAATAAAATCTAAAGTATAATAGCTACAACATTCAAACTTTGTATGTTTAATGATTATACTGGTGTCATTATATCTTGAAATTTTTAACCATTTAGCATCATCCAAACCAAAGTTATGAGAGTTCAAAAAAACGACGAAACGTTTCGAGAAAAGGTAGGTAGTGCCCTTGCGCTCCGCTTGGCTCGTCTTGGCGGGGGCACTCCCGTGCCCCCAGATGTATTATAAGTATGTATTTAAAAAAAAAATGTATGTAAGTACATTTATCAGTTGTTAAACAAGCTTTGCGCTTAATTTGGAAGTAGATGGCGATGTGTAAATTGTCCAGAAATATTTATTTATTTATTATTTATTTTATTTTCGCATTCAAAAAATTCAATGGTAATCGACTTCAGCTTCGGCGGTAGGGTCCCTGGTGAGAATAGACTTATTACCCGATTGCCAAAGAAAGAAAAGTAATGTTTTTCGAGCGTATTCCAGCATTGCGCAAATTGCAGCAGCAACTGACAAAAGACTAGACAGCAGTGTCATGCAGTGGCGTAGCTGGGCGTAGTAGACAGGCACTGTAACAAAAAGTGGGAGCCCTTCTACTCAAACATGTCAGGACTAGAGGATATTCTATCCACCTGCCCCCTTACCACCAACTCTTCCAACCACCAATTCTTTTAAAGAATAGAGTCACTTATTAATTGGTATGAATAAGCATTCTATTCAGTTATTGAATCGCAATAAGAGTTGGTAGTAAGGGGCCTGAACAGGAGACTGTGGGGTGTGTATCATTAACACGGCGGTACCAACGCTGCGGGTGCCATGTAGGATTGCCAGATGGTCGGAAGTCGTCTGGATTTCCCGAGACATCATGTGATGTTGAGACTCCCGACAAATAACAAAATCTCCTGAAAAATATACGTATCTTATCATCATATACTACCGCATTATATATTTTAAATAATTTTAACAAAAAAAAATACCACTCCAAACATTTATGTATATACAGGCTGATGATGATGATAATGATGAAAAAAATATGGGATAAATCTGGAAGTATACTCTATCAAATAAAAAAAGTTTTTTTTCAAATCGGTTTTACATGACGGAGTAATTAAGTAACAAACATTTAAAAAAAAATACAGCCGAATTGAGAACCTGAGGGACAATTCTCGTAATTAAAATGTAGTCAAAATTCAGTTACGATCCAGTCTCGATCTCACAAATGTCACATTTGGTATTCTCGTAACACAATATGTAACTTCAAAATTAAATTTAAGCGGGATTGTATCGAAATATGTGTGAAAATTAAACAAACTAAGAATGTTACTTTGCCAACAACAAGAATTGATAATAATTAATTAATGAAATCAAGTATATAATTTTAGTCAATTCATAATTCAATCTCGATCCGGTCAACTTTCAATCTGCGTTCGTAGAAAAATTACGAGAATTGGCCTTCGTTTTATGTCTGACTCCTTCACATTACAAGCTTCACGCCTCTGGAACGCGCTACCTGAGTCTGTTAGGGCAATTTCTAACAAATTCAATTTCAAAAAGAAAACCCATATAATTCTTTTAGACGACTTATCTAAGCACTAAATTATCATCATCATCGCTGAATTTATGTATTTCTATGTATGTTTATTAAATATATAATTTGTGCTATTGTTTATTTTATATTATAAATACTATTTTATTAGTCGAAGTATCATATCTTAGTACCTACTGATAAATTTATTTTAATATCTTTAACATAAATAACTTATAAATAAAATACCTACTTAAACATAACTTAGAAATAAATAACTATAAATAATGAAGCCCCGCCAAATCGTTACCCACTTGAAAAGTGCCCAAAAGGCTGGCAGCATTGCCACGTTGAATGGCAATGCTAATCCTCTTAGTACTTAAATCGGCTTTTGTTTTGCTTCTTCAGAACCGCATTCGTATCTTCTTGTTTTTTTTATGCTACGTCGGGTGGTAGACAAGCATACGGCCCGCCTGAAGTGAAGCGGTTACCGTAGCTATATTAACGCTCGCAAAATATTGCTCGCGCGCCTTCACCCCCGCTGCCAACGCAGTATCTCCTACCTTTCTGGTGACCTCACTCATTCGCAGGAAGACAACAGCCCTCAAGGGAATTGTCATTTGGCCACGGTATTCTGTGAGGTGGAGGTACATTCCCCAATCGGATAGCTTATAATCACGCTCCCTACCTCTTTTCGCCAGAGCTTCGTTTGTCAGTCAGCAGGGTCCACCACGTGCATATGTCGTTGGCTTTGACTCAGAAGATGATTCTATATGACATACACCTGGTACACCCCAAATTAAATCGTAATAAATATTTATTATCAATGACTTATTGTTCCTAAGCCAGACACCTGCAAAGCATTTAGATAAGAAATTGAAAGTCATGAGATCATGACTAATATCTCGACTCCGTATATTTTACTTATTTATTTACTATTTACTTACTAGACACTAGTACAGAGTGCTGAGTGCGAGTTTTTTATTCACGTTGGATCATGTCAACGTAAACAAACGACCAAATAGAAAAGTACTCTCATAATGTGAATTTACCAGACGCGTGTTACAAATCCAGTTTAGCCGGGTTGCTCACTTCGAAATGTGAGCGGGTAAGCTACATATTTTTTTTAAGTGACACGCGTCTTTTATATTCACAACATGAGAGTTCTTTTCTATTTGATCGGTTTATTTACGTTTACATAATCGAAGGGGAACAAAAAACTCGCATTAGTTCGCGTCATGTATACCTAAAGAACAATGGAAGAAAGTGGAGGAGGTGTCTTTGTGCATGGATTTATGCACTCACACACAAAAGTACTACATCATTACCATCATCATCAGGTCCATTTTAGTCTCCACTACAGGAGCACGACCATCTCTTGTCCGTCCTAGACGTAAGGAGGATTTGGCCTACACTCCCCACGCTGGCCAGACGGGTTGGGGAGGTCTGATCGATGTTTAGTAATGTATTTGCCTTAGTCGCCTTGTACGACATCCACGGAAAGAGACGGAGTGATTCTATTCTAGTCTACCGGAAACCACACGGCTATTGATTGAATATTTAAATTTGCTACCTTAAGGGGGCAATCCAAAAAATATAACGATAACAAAATCGGGGGATACAGTTTGGTGTTGCAGCTACAAATCTATCATCTCTATCCAAAATTCAATCACACCACTGGATAGATGAAGGATCAAAGAATGAACTACGCTAAGTAAGAAACATCGCGTACGGGGGACGGGAAGCGCCGCCATTTTGAGATAATTTTAGTGCATATAACGTACCTATTCACGTACAAAACACGGCCGTGTCCATGACGCAGCCCATTTTTACCCGACTGCGACAGAAGGAGGTTATGTTTTTCGAGAGTATGTATTACTATGTATTTATAATTGTTTGGCACGCTCTGCAGCCTGAACGGCTGGATGGATTTTAGCTTGAGAGGTGTCGTTAGATTCGTATTTGCTGTGAGAGTGACATAGGCTACATCAAATATAAAAAAAATCAATATGGCGGCTGTGAGCCGCAAAATTGTCGGTGCAGTATTTTTTTTTTTTCGTCTAAATATGTCGATATGGGTATCAAAATAAAGGTCTCGATGACCTGATTTCAAATATATATTTCATATATTAGTTTTTGCCTGCGGCTTTGCTTGTATGGAATTATATTATTGTTACGCGTGATTAATAAAACTATTGTAGGTGCAGTCGGGTTTTTGATTTTTTTAATTAACTTATAACTTGTTTGAACAAACCTTTCACTAGCGGCTTCGTATATAACATCACCTCACCTCATAGCACCAAATAGACTGATAAATCGCCTAATGTACAGCTTGATCGCTAGCGTTCTTATTACGTGACGCGACGACGCGACCTATATATAAAAAATCATACGTGAAGCCATAAGCCTTTCAATAGCAAGAGCACAAAAAGGATTAAGGACAAACAAAAGACAAATTAACTTTATAAAAGTAGGCTCAACTTCAAACTCCAAGAACAAGCCTTACTCAATCCTGGGTACAGCACCTGACTGGACTATTTTAATGGACACGTATGAAAAGCACTATAAAATGCCAGAGGATGTGGGTGCTTCGACATCCAGACCGGACATTTTCCTTTTTTCCAGAGCTACAAAACGCATAGTACTTGTAGAGCTTATCGTACCGTGGGAAACTAAAATACCTCCTAAACGAATTAACAAAAAGCGGCTATGTAGTTAATCTATACGCTGTAGAAGTAGGAGCGAGAGGTATACCAGCAAAATCTCTCTATAATCTGCTCAAAGACCTTGGCTTATCCAGAAGTGCAATAAGTTCCATTCTAGAACGAGTATATAAAGCTGAATTAGCAGGTTCATACCAGATTTGGCTGGGCAGAGAGAGAAACACAAGTAGTGAAGGTGAGTGTTGATGTACGTCGGAAAGGGGCCCCTTAAACCTACACCCGTGTCACAAGTCTCGGGATCTGCTTGGGTTTCTCTCTCTGCCACACGATGGACCCGGCACCCGCACCGTGAATCCATGGAAGCTAAGAAGTTCGTCTCGTCTTTACTAGTAGACCATTGATTGAAAGTGGTCTATATCGAACCCTAGGAGTCAATTCCGATATACAAGGTGTTTTGTGGGAATTCACGGGAATTCAAACACAAGTGTGTGCTACTTATACTCCCCTAAATCATTTCTTGCATGATATTAGTGAGCCATTAAGTAATTTGAGGTCGTCTGTTATCGACAAAGGAACAATGGCCCCCAGCAATTAGCACAAGGTTCGGCACCGGAACCGCGACACCTTTTCACGGGTTTCCACGCAGCGAACTTCAATGGCCGATTGCTTCATAGAAATATAACTATTTTAAGGTGAATTTAAAAACAAAATAAAAAAAAACGTTTATTCATCTCTGCAAATTACATATTAATACTCTCTTTACCTGAACACGTTACCTGATTCCATCAGAGAATCTTCTAGTTCACTTTGAAAAAGAATCATCATCACCATCATCAGGTCATTTTAGTCTCCACTACAGGAGCACGACTCTCTCTCGTCCATCTCAGACAGAAGGAGGATTTGGCCTACACTCCCCACGCTGGCCAGACGGGTTGGGGAGGCCTGGTCGACGTTTTATAATGTATTTCCCTTAGTCGCCTTGTACGACATCCACGGGATGAGACGGTGTGATTCTATTCTAGTCTGCCGGAAACCACACGGCCAATGATTATATATATGTGTCTAATTAGCATTATGTCTATGTATCGTACATGATTTTATTCATTACTATTATTTTGTGTACCGCATTCGAGTTTTATCTGCTTTTCCCAAAGGTTGATTGGTAGAGAAGGCCCTTAGCGTTAAGTCCGCCGTTTGTACCCTTATGGTCAATAAAGTTTAAATAAATAATATAATATATAGTAGAGTTTTTGTTACAACAGGTGGGTGGCGCAGTGAAATTGAAAAAGTGAAAATATTATGTATAAATATAAAAGGCAAAAAAAAAATTTGTTAAAATCGATAGTTTAAAACTTGTAGAGCGCTTAAAGGCTAAATCAATGCATATATAGGTGACAAACAGTGGGCCCCAAAATACTGCCCTGCGAGACTCAGAGGGAGACAGACTCAATGTCACTCTCTTTGAACGTAGCTACAGTACAGCTGTCACTGTATGCTATTTACACAGTAGAAACGTACTGTAGTAGATCGCCAATTATCAAGATTTTGTGGATGGAATTTTAATTGTTGGCGAGTTGCAGTTGGCAGGTATCAAAATAAACAGCTCATCCGAGCACTTCCCGTGATATAATTTGAATAGAACGTAAAGAAAGTTTAAATTGCGTGTAGAGCTGGTGTAGAGAGAGAGTCCAGTCGATCAGAGACCATTGGGTCACCGACGATTCGAACTGATCTTTGTTGTATGCGGTCAAATGGAGCAAGCAAATACTGGGGCGCACCGGCCCAGAGTACGACCCCAGGATCGACGGTGAGGGCCCCATCTGATGAATTTGCCACGGGCCCCAGATTGAATAACTATTCAATCTGGGGCCCGTGGCACGTAACTACGTCACTGGTGAAATTTCATACAAACTTTCGTGACTAAAACGTAAAAATACGTCAGCATAATCTTTATTATAATACAGTAACAATGTAGGCAGTTCAGATAGCAATCACGTCGTCGGTGACGTCATGAACGTAAAGGGTAGCTAAAAATAACTTGGTAACCTCGACCTCATTATAAGGCTCTATGCTTAACTTAAACATTGTTTTAGGGAATGCAATTTGGTACATAAGTTGCAGGGAAGTGATAAAAAAACAGAGATGTGGTCAATATTTATATTAATGATGATGATATATTTTTTTCAAGTGAAAACTTCTTTTTCGGCGTTGTGCAATTTTTGGGATGGGTAACAAATGTTATACATGCGTCGGGACACGTGGCCTGATCGAAAAGTAGTAAGCCAAAGCTGCGAAACTACAAAATTCAACTTTAAACAAAGACGATACGATTGAGAATTCTTTGAATATTTTAATGATTAGAAATTGACAGTTCGTAAGACAAAGCTGTGTTTAATGTAACGATATTGGCAATTAAAAGAGTCGGCCTTGAGTTTCTTGCCAGTTCTTCTCAAGAAGCCCCGTCGCCGGAACTGGCACTTAAATTCACTTTCACAGATAGTGTGATGATAGTGAATCTTAGCTCTGCGGATTTAGAGTAGTAATGATTTAGATACATGTCTTATATTTAATTTGTACGACGTTTCTAAGTGCTTTATAAAGTCCAAGGAATAAAAGATATTTTGACTTTGACTTTGATTTTGACTTTGACTTTGACAGTTCGTAAGACAAAGCTGCGAGACTACAAAATCCAACTTTAAGCAAAGACGATACGATTGAGATTGCTTTGAATAGTTTATGTTTGTGTACGATAGCGCAATAAATTAATATTGTATTTTGTCACATAAATTATAATACTGTTATACTGATAAATAAAGCAATACGTGCGAAATTATTTGCTAACCATTCCAAAATATTCAAAAATGCATAAGGTTAATGTTCAAGTTTTGACTTCTACCGGCACTCCCGGAGTGCAATCTGTTGTTTTTTTTATACGTCGGGTGGCAGACAAGCATACGGCCCGCCTGAAGTGAAGCGGTTACCGTAGCCATATTAACGCTCGCAACATAAAATATCGCTCTACATAAAATGTAGTCACAATAATTAGGTGTTATACAGAATTCAACCCTTAAACATTTCGTCTTAAATAAGAGATTCGAAAACTTGAAAATTATTCAATTAAAACAATTGCAATTATATGTCAAAAAAATATTAGATATTAAATTGATAAAGTCAAGTTCTTAAAATGACATTAAAATACATTCAAATTTCAATGCAAACAATAATAGAGAGATAATAGAGTAAGCATTAAATTATAATATTTACTACGTCGTTATAAGATAAGATAAGATAAGATAAAATTCATTTATTCACAAAAATAAGGTGATACAGATGTCAGATTTATAAGCCGAGTTTCACTTAATCTGCCCGATTTTTGGCGTGCGAACTAATTGTTGATAACTAGCATAATTATTATAATTACTAAAATTAATACAGTTTAAGTCGCCAATATACAAATCATTATTATTGAAATTAATTACAATTTATGTCGCAAGTATTCGTCAATAGAATAATAGTAGATTATTGCATCGAGCACAAAGTAATTTATTATTGCACCGAGTGCCTGATTTAGAGCCCGAGCGTTAGCGAGGGCTCTAATCTAACAGGCACGAGGGCAATATAAATTACTTAAGGCGAGGTGCATAATCTGCTTTTCTTTCAACTAATACCTATAGGAATAGTAGATAAAAGAAACTCATATCAAACAGTTAAAATAGAAGTTTCTATAAGAGTTAGCAGCAATAATTTTTTAAATTTGGAACAAGTAGGATAGAAACGAATAATACGTACGAAAAAAAAAGTATTGATATCGGCTGGCTGAATAGAGCTAATCCATTGAGATTGGCACCTTTTGGTGCGATTAAAAAAAACTGTGCAATAATGAAATTTCATACATTTTTATTGCTCTAGAGCATTAAAGACTCGTTTTGTACTGAGTTTTTAGTGTGATTGTGATGAAATTAAAGCATAGTTGGAAGAAAAAACATTTATTTAATAAAATGTCATGCAATTTATTCTTAAATGTCAATAATTTCAGCTCTTTAAGATTGTCAGGAAGATGATTGTTAATTTTTATTGACATGCAATAAACGTCTCTTTTAAATGGCGTCAGACGTTGTTTGGGTGTAAACAGTCGATTTTTACGTCTTGTTCTATAAGTTACAATTTCTCCATGTCTAATAAAAAAAACCAATTACTCCATGTTTATAAACTCTGATTAAAAAAACAATGTATCACGTGGCGTGTCTTAGTGGCCCTGCAAAGGTCACGCAAGAGGGGAAGTTTCTACGATCAAATTTATACAATACGATATGATTACCAACTACATTTTTATGGGTAGGTAACCGAGCATCTAAAATTGTGACTTGGCGACTAACCAAACCTTTTTTTATATACCACCAGTGTGGCAACCAAGCATACGTCCCGCCTGATGGAAAGCAGTTACCGTAGCCTATGAACGCCTGTAACACCAGAGGCATCACACGCGCGTTGCCGACCCTGTAAAAACCTCTTCACGCCCTTTTTGAAGAACCCCATGCTGTAGTCCTCTGAGAAAACCTCGACAGGCAGTTCATTCCACAGCTTGACAGTACGCGGGAGAAAACTTCTCTGGAACCGCACAGTACGTGACCACTTAGGCTCCAATGTGTGAGGATGAATTCCCTATCGATGGCGAGCGGTGCAACTGTAGAAGGAGGCCGTTGGCATCAAATAACCTTACCTAACCTTACCGTATTTCTGTAGCCCATTTAATATTTTTTGTGGTTCATGTTATTATTTTCCTAATTGTATTTCAAAGGCGGCGCTAGTGCGTTTCATGTAGCCTCTTTTGACTCAATCAATTTCAAAGCGTCACCGAGCCAAGTATAGTAAAATAATTAAATATTTTGTGTACAACTTCAATATCTCTCCAACCCGTAATAATTATGTACTATTATTTACTCTATGGTACTACCTACTACCAATAAATAACGTACTACATACCAATAAACAACAGTAAGAAATAATTTTAATTATAGGTAATAGTCAAAACAATATGTAACTAACGCCATCTATTCTTTTAATATGACCAAACATTTGAAATCGCAACTCTGTGCTATTTGATGCTAGATAGCAGTAAAACATACATGAACGTTTTATTAAGTGTCGCTATTTGACTCTAGATGGCAGCACTTTTTATAAAATTGTAACATAAAATGTAATATGTAATGTAAGTATTATTTCTTATGAAATAATAGTTTTAAAATACATATGATGTGAAAAACAATATTTTATTGTAAATGACTGATTTAATATTTGAGCCGTTTGGGGTAGAGACCTTAGGGCCGAGGGCCGAGGGGCCCGTCAGCTCACAAACTCAAAAATTGTCTCGTCCTATATCCGAAGGCTGGCCATTAGCTTGCTCAGAGAATAAGTATAGCTATCCAGCGACACTGCTAT
This sequence comes from Hypsopygia costalis, assembly GCA_937001555.2. NCBI lineage: Eukaryota > Metazoa > Arthropoda > Insecta > Lepidoptera > Pyralidae > Hypsopygia > Hypsopygia costalis. Next base: position 9,232,722 of record OW443355.2, read on the forward strand.
ATATTTATTTTTTGTCCCATAACTTTTTCTTTGGTTTATAGCATAGAGTAAATAAAAAAACTATGTATGACGAGTGAAGTAATAATTTTTTTGTGACATGAAATCACAGATGAAGGATTTTTCTAGTAGCATCCATCATCCATGATCAATGAAGAATTTTATGTATTCGTTCGAGATCAGAATAAATTACTATACACGTAAAGTTATCAGTAATTTCAAGTTACTCTGCACAGGGTTCCGTGGTGTAGTGGTTATCACATCTGCTTTACACGCAGAAGGCCGCCAGTTCGATCCTGGCCGGAATCATATCTTTTTGAGGTCTTAAAAAACTTTTTTTAAGCTTGTCCGATCGAGAATCCAACTACAACCGGGCGAGAGGATAGTATTTGAGATTTTTTCATTCCTTTTCGTGAATTCATCTTTCTCTTATTTTTATTTTAAGTTAAAATATTTGTATTGCTGTTCTATATGAGCAGCGATCTCTAGCGCACGCTAGGCATACATAATTTTGGGTTATAATCTAGTTCAGCCCCCTTACCACCATCTCTTATTGCGACTCATTAACTGAATAGATTGCTTATTCATAACAATCAATAAGCGACACTATTTCAAAAGGAATAGAGTCGCTTATTCATTGGTATGAATAAGCAATCTACTCAATTATTGAGTCGCAATAAGAGATGGTGGTAAGGGGGCTGTACTAATTATATGCTGTTATAATTATGTTATATATATATATATGTATATATATATAGCTTTAATGCAACTTTTGCATTTTCAAGAGGTCCATACCTACTAACAATATATTTTAAAAACCTTTGTGAGAATGTATGGATGTTTCTTAATTGTTAGTAATTCACGGGTAAACTGCAATACAGATTTGGATGAAATCTACCATAGAATAATAAATAAATATTTCCATCCTGTTATAGCCCATTTCTCTGCGTTATTAATATATAAATAATATAATAGTTTATAATGCTACGATATTTAGATTTTTGCTATTTTATATTTACTTATTATGAATGTTTTTTTTTTTTTCAATTTGTTGTACGATGTGTAGTATTTATTCCGAAGTGGTTCCTCTAACATTAACTATAAAAACGAGGACATTGTATAGTGAAATCGAGGTGGATTTATCGAAAATAATGTATTAATTAAAAAAATATAATAGTTTATTCCACTGTTTCCTCTGTAGTCAGGATTAACAGCGGCGACCGCCAAAAAACGCAATGAACAGTGAAGTCCACTGCAGTCACGGGGGTACAACTACGGCTGCCTTGGAACTCACAACGAATTTAATCAGAAGAAATTAGTAGGATTATGAAGCTTTTGGAATTTGACTTCCCCGAAGCGAATGAATTGTAGGTAAATAAAGTTCACGAGTTCTTGACTGTACAATAAATAAAACTTATAAATAATTAGAATCGCTAGGGTGAGGGGGGGGGGGGGGGGGGGGGGCTCGGCGACGCTCTTGAGTGTGAGAAACAACAATGTGGCAATAAGGCATTAAAAGCCTAAAGAGATGGCTAGTCAAGTGAAGCTCAACTGCCGTGCACCACGGATTTTATGTATCTAACACTATTGGGGACATAAAACATTGAGTTGTTACCTAACATATCGATTCCAATAATATGGGCATGCCATATCCATAATATTTATAAGATCATTGGTTACATCGATGTATAAAGTTGGTGTATTTTAATGCATTATATTTATAGAAAACCAGTGTCTTCTCAGTTATCTATTAAAATATTTTTATAGTTCAACATTGCAACCTTTTATGTTGTACCTATTTTTTATGACGTCTGTGCAGAGCATGAATGAGCGTGTGTGCGTGCACCGTCATACAAACTGTTCCAGATTTGTCTACAAACTACAAACTGTTCCAGGGGAGGTGAGGTCGACACGAGAGAGCGGCAGGGAGCGGCTATACTGTACGTAGTACAATTACTTATACTGTGGTCTGGGTCTGGAGAGTGACATAGGCTACTTTTTATCCCGGAAAAAACATTTTATTCCCACGGGAAAAAGAACAGTTTTATTAAAATAATGACCACACGGGCGAAGCCGCGAGTAACAGCTAGTTATATATAATTTTCAATATTATCTGTCGAAATTCTTGATATATGAATATAATTATGTTATGTAAGTAGATAGTCAAATTTCTGCAATACCAGACAAAAGTAGAAAGTGCTTGCTTAATTGCTTGACGAGCTCGGTGGTCGAATGGTTAGCAATGGTCACTTTGACTCCGAGCTCGCGGGTTCGATCCCCGCACATGGCAAACATTAATTTGTGTGCATGAACATGTCTGTTTGTCTTGGTCTGGGTGTTTTCTATGTATTCTATGTATGTATTTACAAAAAAAATGTATTTAAGTACATTTATCAGTTGTCTAGTACCCATAACACAAGCTTTGCGCTTAATTTGGGACTAGATGGCGCTGTGTAAATTGTCCAGAAATATTTATTATTTATTATTATTTAATTAAGTTTTAGAATAAACATATCTAAACTTAACATTAACAAATAAAATATTTATATAGAGATGAAAAAGAAAAGAAATATAACAGAAATTGTAAATAAAAAATGGAGTGTGGCTCTTTGGACTCGGCTGTGTGCTGTACGTGAATACGTTATATGCACTAAAATTATCTCAAAATGGCAGCGCTTTCCCCTACTCGCACACGATGTGCCATAGTCCTTACTAAGCGTAATAAATTCTTTGATCCTTCATCTATCCAGTGGTGTGATGGAATTTTGGATGGAGATGATACATATCCACATCCACCAATCTGTATCCCCCGATTTTGTTATCATTCGTTTTTAGGGTTCCGTACCTCAAAAGGAAAAACGGAACCTTTATAAGATCACTTTGTGGTCCGTCTGTCTGTCTGTCTATCAAGAATTTCTATGTCGAGAATGCGTGGAGGTAACAAGCTGAAATTTGAACTATATACTCAGGTCTACGGTCCCATGATGTTGTAAAAAAATCAAACTACTAAGTTTACGTAAAAAAAAGTTACGGCCGTTTATTCAGCAAAAAAACGCATATTTCGACACATTCTCAAGGGAATCAAAACCTATAGGGTACTTCCCGTTGACCTAGAACTATGAAATTTGGCAAGTAACATCGTTATAGACTACAAGTACAGGAATAAATCTCAAAACTATACATTTGTAAATAGATCTTAAAAAAATAGGGGGTCTATATTTTTTATAGGGTGTCGAAATTTTCAAATTGAAACTACTAGTTCAAATGGGGTATCATATGAAAGGGCTTGATGTACACATTGCAAAATATATTTTACTAGCAAACCCGGCGAACTCCGTTTCGCCACCAGATGGCTTCAAGATTTTCCCGCTTTTCTTTTCAAATTTTTCCAGAATTTTCTTTGCTATAAACCTCATGGAGCCCGAGACCTTTCCAACGAATGCAAAACCGTGGAAATCGGTTCGTGCGTTCTGGAGTTATAGCGTCAGGAAGGAAAACCCGACTTATTTTTATATAGTTACTAGCAAAGTACCCGTGCTTCGCTACGGGAACTCTCCTGATTTGCGTGTATTTTTGTTTCGATTCCAGATATTTCATTTTTTCCCCATAAAGGACTGTTTCGTATTGACCATTATTACAAACATACACCATTTAGGTGAAGACGTCCCGGTAAACAATATTTTTGGCATTCGCACCAGGAGCCAAAATTGCAAGGCTTCCAGGAGCCAAAATTGCAAGGCTTCCAGGAGAACTTACTCTTGAGCAAGCTACATACAACTGATCATGAGAGAAGCAGTCCTGTATCAAGTCAACCCCAGCGACCTTTAGAGACTGCCCCTGAGCTTTGTTAATGGTCATAGCGAAACACCTTAAATTAAACGGGGTGGTCTAATGGAATAATGGGAATGCGGGGTATAAAGAGAGATTCCTCAACAGCGCATCCCTTACTGTCCTCACTCAACAGCTCATCTTTCCAGTTGTTTGTTGTGTCCAACACGTGAACAATGGTGGCACGAACCTCCTGATGATACACCCCCGTTCCATGAAAGTGGTAGGAGATGGAGCGGAACAGGCCAGCTCCATCACCTTCCACAGCTATAATGGTATAGGGCATCATCACACCTTCCACAAGTATACATTTAGTCAATCTTGACGTCATTCTTTGAAAAATACCGAAATTCTTATATTAAGTAGGTATACCCCATAAAGTCGGTACTTAGAATAGGTTTTTCAATTAGTTTTCGGCACCAGATGTAGCTTCATTTGAAGGACGCAGTTTCTTTTACGCCCTACGCGCGCGATGGACAACCTCTGGGGTTGACTACACAGATGATGTAAGCGATAAAAATATAAAAACAATAATATCCTTGATGATTTTCAGACTTGGGACTGACAAACGAAGCTCTGGCGAAAAGAGAGGTAGGGAGCGTAATTGTAAGCTACCCGGCTGGTGAATGTACCTCCACTTCACAGAATACCGCAGCCAATTACAATTCCCTTGAGGGTTGTTGTGTTCCTGCGAGTGAGTGAGGTCAGCAGATAGGAAGGAGATGCTGCGTTGGCAGCGGGGGTGGCGGCGCGCAAGCGATATTTTATGTTGGGAGCGTTAATATGGCTACAGTAACCGCTTCACATTAGGCGGACCGTATGCTTGTCTGCCACCCGACGTAGTATAAAAAAAGAAAACTTTTTGACCCCATTTTACTCTTTTTTTTTTACGATAAAATAGTCCAACTAATCTCGTTTCCCCATACAAACTTTGGACCTCCGTTTTACCCTCTTAGGGGTAAAATTTGAAAAATAACATAGTGGACACGAAATTACTTATTTCGTGTCCACTATGTTATATTTTCAAATTGATGCCATTTTCGTAATTGACGTCCCAGAAAACCATAGAATCAACACCCATATTGATATTATGACATTTCAACCCCATCGCACCCCATTAGGGGAGATTTTATGTCACGTCGGCTATGTTGGATTATAAAATAGCTGTTCTTTTCGTAATTAGCGACCCGATAAACCATAAAAACAATACCCATGTCGATTTTCAGACTTTTTCACCCCATTTCACTCATTTATCTATAGAAGTACTCGTGTAAAGTTTCGGATAAAATAGTCCAACTAATCTGGTTTCCCTATACAAACTTTGGACCCTCGTTTCACCCCCTTAGGGGATGAATTTTGAGAAATCCTTTCTTAGTGCACCCCTAGACGTCATAAGGAACCTACTTGCCAAATTTGGAATCTCTAGACCCAGCGGTTTGGCCTGTGCGTTGATTAGTGAGTCAGTCAGTCAGTCAGTCAGTCAGTGAGGACAAAGCCTTTTATTAATATAGATTTATTTTTTTCGACGCATTTTTTCTTATTTATAATGAAAAATATCAAATTTTATATTGATACTACGTACGGATCTTGTCCGGTTTTTTTTGAATTACCTCACTATGGAAAGAATTTCAAAGACGAATTCACGTTAATAAATTCCCCCAAATCGTTGCCCGTCGGTAGCGTACCAAGAATGCTGGCAGCATTACCTAGCTGAATAGCAATGCTAAACCTCTGAGCAAGGTAACGGCCAGCTCTCTGGTCTCATCAAGCCTCGACTAACCTCCCGTATATATCATAAAAAGATTGCGGGCTGATGGACCCCACAGACAAGGTGGTCGTCGTCAGCCGATGGCCCAGAGAGGGGCAAGTTGATATGGAGAATGAGAAAAGTATGAATTGTACCTAGGTAAAGTCGGGATCTCATGAAGCTTTTCACTTGTAGTACGAGCCTTACATCTACAGCGATTGTAATAATAACGGTACAGAGTCCAACGTGTAAAGTTTCACGAGTTCCTGACTGTACAAAACGTATAAATAAAACTTATAAATAAATAGAATCTCTAGAGGCGGGCAGCTGCCCCTCCCTGCCCCTCCTTGGCGACGCCCTTCCTCAAACCTAACGTTTCTACCCCAAACAGCGCAAATATGTAAGTGTTAGCGAGATCAGCATATTTGCACCGTTTGAGTGACTCTCTGACTGAAATCTGGCTTCGAGGAAGATCGGTGTTATCAATAAAATCGGGCAGTATTTTAGACCCAATCCCAGGTTCAACCTCGCATGTTCGCATCTACGGGCCGGTGCGCCCTAGTACTTGCTTGCTCCATTTGACCGCATACAACGAAGAGCAGTTCGAATCGTCAGTGACCCAATGATCTCGGATCGACTGGACTCTTTCTACACGCAGAGATGTAGCGTCTCTTTGCATTCTATACTAATTATATCACGGGGAGTGCTCGGATGAGCTGTTTGATTTAATACCTGCAGCTGAATTCCACTATCGTACAACTCGCCATAAATTAAAATTCTATCCATATCATCTTGATATTGGCAATCTACCACAGTACGTTTCCTAAGACATTTTATACCACGAACGGGGAAATTGTGGAATCAACTTCCCTCAGCGGTATTTCCGAACAATTGCGACACGGGAGCCTTCAATAACAGAGTCTGGCAACGGATCGGCGACCCCTTGCTGTTGCTGATCTCCATGGGCGGTGGTGATTGATTCCCATCACGTGACCCTTGCTCGTTTCCCCCTCTCATCTATCTATTCTATATATAAGAAAAAATATTTTTCTCAAAGTCACACTTTTTCATATGAGTCCCGTTTTTATAGTTTCAAAATGTTAAAATCCCGCTTGGGTCTAAAATAAAAAGGGCAGCGCTGGCAGCATTGCCAGACGTCTCGATTTTGGCGGGACGTCCCGCATTTTTAGGCTAAATGATAATGTCCCGCGCCTGACACCACATGTCCCGCTTCTCGGCGGTGGACGCCAAATTACACTTTCGGCAACTGAAATTACTTTGGAAAAATATAAGGAATTTTAAAGTTAATATTTTTTGTTTTTTCATTATGTATACACATTCATTCTATAAAAAAAACTACGTACTTAGTATTAATTAATAGTACGCTATAAATACGTACTTTTCTTATAGAACCGCAGTCAGTACGGCTTTATTTACTTTCAAAAAATTAGATTTATTACAAAATGTTATATATTTATTATATTTATTAACGACCGGCAGTTCATCAAAACTGGTTGCCGTCTCTGGAGACAGGAGGGCTGGCTCTTTCTTCGCTCAAAAAGTGAGCATTGCTATTCAGCGAGGAAACGCAGCCAGTGTTCTTGCCTCCCTGCCGCATGGGACCGATATTTTCGAGGAATAAGTATTTTGTTTTTCTTTTTATTAGTTTTATTTTTAAGTGGTTTTAAGATTAGATTATTTTTATTTACTATAAGTAGTTTAGTGTTATTTGGTTGTTATATGTAATATTGAATGTAATTGAAAAATAAATAAAAAAAGTGACTGGCATAGAATTAGTGTAGGATAATGCTCAGTATTACAGTACGGTTTACAGCTTGTAGAATATGACATTATAATATAAGTCGTTACGTATGTTTAACAGGATTTATTACTTACATATCATAATCCGTACCTACATCTAATTACATGTTATACGCGGGGAATCTATCAATTTGCATTTTATCGTAAGTGCTATTAGACATAGAGTAGGTAATGAGAAGAAGTGACGTTTAGTTTTTGCCTTCAGCATTGGTGACTTAGTTTTTAGGGTTCCGTAGCCAAAGGGTAAAATGGAACCCTATTACTAAGGCTCCGCTGTCCGTCCGTCCGTCCGTCTGTCACCAGGCTGTATCTCATGAACCATGATAGTTAGACAGTTGAAATTTTCACAGATGATGTATTTCTGTTGCCGCTATAACAACAAATACAAAAAAATAGAATGAAATAAATACTTAAGGGGGCTCCCATACAACAAACGTGAATTTTTTGCTCGTTTTTGCTCGCAATTGATAACGGCAATAGGTAGGCGTTTGAAATACTCACATAATATTTAGTTACATATTCACTTTAAAAATAAATAATTAAATAAAAATAAAACAAATATTTAAGGGGGCTTCCATACAAAAAAAGTGATTTATTTGTCGTTTTTATAGATAACTAGCGGCCCGGCACGTGCTTCGCTACGTATAAAGTGAAATAATAAAATAAAAAAAATTGGAACACCAAATTCATTTATTCAAACAAAAAAATATTTTATTAATTGCTAGCTATTTTAAAACCTAATCCAAAACATTTGGATAAACATATTTTTTTGTTTTTCCATTTTGAGCATGAATAAACAAACGGCTGGGGGTACCGACTCTGGAACAGGCAACATAAAGTCGAAGCACGTCCAAAATGAAATGACCGCATGAATGACATAACAACATACTGTCAACACTGAAAAAAGTTTCAATTTGACAGCACAATCCCCATCTGAAAAAAGTTTCAATTTGACTGCAAAATCCCCATTAACAAAATAATCCTCCATTTATTGAATTCAATTGTTACAAAAAATGTGATAAATGAAGAACCGCTCCACCGATTTTGTGCAAACTTCACCTAAACCATCTACTAAATAGTCCGAATAAACCCTAAACATTTGGTTTGGATAGGTGAGCCCGTTCTTGAGTTATAAAATTTCAACGAAAAGTGGCATTGATTTTTATATATATAGATGGTACGGAACCCTTAGTGCGCGAGTCCGACTCGCACTTGGCCGGTTTTTTTTATAGCACGCAGCGGATCGAAGGCCACGGTTTCATGCGTGTCAGTTTCCCGGCAAACTTCTTGAGCATTAGGTGACGTAGTGGGGGAAAGTTTGCGCATTGTACAGTTACGGACAAAAAAAGTATTTACTCTTATATTATTATATATTTTGGGGAGTAAGTGGTTCATCAACATCTTTGAACCAAAGCCAACTTCACCTGCACGCGGTGCACCCTGCTGACTGACAAACGAAGCTCTGGCGAAAAGATAGGGAGCGTAATTGTAAGCTACCCGACTGGGGAATGTACCTCCACCTCACAGAATAACGCAGTAAAATAACGGTTCCCTTAAGGGCTTTTGTGTTCCTGCGAGTGAGTGAGATCACCAGAAAGGAAGGAGATGCTGTGATGGCAGCGGGGGTGGTGGCGCGCGAGCGATATTTTATATTGCGAGACGGTAACCGCTTCACATCAGGCGGGCCGTATGCTTGTCTGCCACACGACGTAGTATAAAAAAAAACTGTAGAATAACATAGTCATACTTCTGTACATATCCAAATTAGCCGGGTTGCTCACTTCAAAATGTGAGCGTGTGAAATGAATCCTCAAACAGATACTTATCAATAGAGAACGTCTTATCTATTGATATGTATCACGCGTTTTATAAATTCATTATCAAGAGAATTCTTCTCTATTTGGTTTCGATTTGTTTAAATTGACGAACGCGAACAAAAAAAAACTCGCAATAAGCACTCTAACTTCATTGAAATCGCCTAAAAACCCATTAACAAATACAAAATATATAGACAATAGACAGTTGTTCCAAAACATAGAGGCTGACTCCTTCTTTTATGTGTGTAAACACCTGTATCAGAAGGCCAATTCTCGTATTTTTTCTACGAAAGCAGATTGAAAGTTGACCGAATCGAGATTGAATTGTGAATTAACTAAAATTATATACTTGATTTTTCATTAATTAATTATTATTCTTGTTGTTGGCAAAGTAACATTCTTAGTTTGTTTAATTTTCACTCATATTTCGATATAATCCCGCTTAAATTTAATTTTGAGACTGGATCGAAACATAATTTTGACTACATTTTAATTACTTGAATTGCCCCTCTGAACGAAGACGATGACGAACGAACGAAGATATGAATGAAGATGAATTCCTTTTTGACGAGCTCGGTGGCGTAGCGGTCAATGACGCGGCTTCGTCATCAACGCTCGTGGGTTCGATTCCCACATAGGACAAACATTTGTGTGCATGAACATGTCTGTATGTCTTAGTCTGGTTGTTTTCTATGTATCATAAGTATGTATTTACAAAATAAAATGTATTTACGTATGTTTATCAGTTGTCTAGTACCCATAACACAAGCTTCGCTTACTTTGGGGCTGGTTGGCGCTGTGTAATTTGTCTGACAATATTTATTTATTATTTTATTTATAACTAGCTGATGCCCGCGACTTCGTTCGCGTGGACTTTATGATTCCGGCATATTAATACAAATACGAACTAAAGTAGATACATAAGAAAATATTTGGGGGAGTATTATACGCTAAAAGTCAACAAATTATTATTTTTATTTAAGATAGTCACCATAGTTTCAAACAAAAATATAAAATAAATGAAGGGAGTCTTTCCTTCGGGAGCTAATATGAAAAGACCTCAAGCGTTACTAATCCTCGATAAAGCCACATTGTTGGCCATTTCGCATTCATCTGAAACGATTAGACAGCAATCCTGAAACATTTTCGCTTTGACACAGTTTCGTGTCACAAAGCATGTCGGTGTTTCCGTTCTGTATAAATCGAGTAGAATATTGAACATTGTATTTGCGTCCTTCCGCCTAGAGGTAATATTATGGCTGCAATACCTGGCGATGCTGCTGTATGATATTATTTTGGCGCTTGATTTCAGCGAGGATTGCTCTCGTCAGGTATGTTTTTCCAGTCCCTCCTGAAGCATCTAAGAAAAACAGTTTCCCCTCGTTGTTTAAAAGACTTTGAGTCACAAAATCTTGCTACATAGCGTCCCGCAAATGCACGCATTCTTCTGGTTTGTGCGAATATATACCAATCGTGCCATTTCAATTTTAGCGTACACGTCTATATAAAACTGACTAAACAGACCACGTTAACTTTATATATATATAAAGTTAACGTGGTCTGTTTAGTCAGTTCTATATATATAAAAGAGAAAATCACTGACTCACTCATCACAAAATCTCAGAAACTATAACACCTACAAACTTGAAATTTGGCTGGTAGGTTCCTTATAGGGTGTAGACATCCGCTAAGAACGGATTTTACGATACTCTACCCCTAAGGGGGTAGAATGGGGGTTGGAAGTTTGTATGAAATTCCTATGTTTTTGAAGCAAGAGACTTGAAATTTAAAATGTATGCTCTATAGATAGTGTGGAGGTGTACTAATAATGTATCTTTGGAAATCAACCCCTTTTTGGGGTTAAAACGGGGGTTGGAAGTTTGTATGAAAGTTCTACGTTTTTGAAGTAAGAGACTTGAAATTTAAAATGTATGCTCTATAGATGGTGTGGAGGTGTACTAATAATGTGTCTTTGGAAATCAACCCCATTTTGGGCTTAAAACGGGGGTTGGAAGTTTGTATGAAAGTTCTATGTTTTTGAAGTAAGAGACTTGATATTTAAAATGCATGCTCTATAGATGGTGTGGAGGTGTACTAATAATCTATCTTTAGAAATCAACCCCCTTTTGGGGTTAAAAAGGAGGTTAGAAGTTTGTATGAAAGTTCTATGTTTTTGACGCAAGAGACTTGAAATTTAAAATGTATGCTCTGTAGATGGTGTGGAGGTGTACTAATAATGTATCTTTACATATCAACCCCTTTTTGGGGTTAAAATGGGGGTTGAAAGTTTGTATGAAAGCTCTATATTTTTGAAGTAAGAAACTTGAAATTTAAAATGTATAGATAGTGTGGAGGTGTACTAATAATGTATCTTTAGAAATCAACCTATTTTTGGTGTTAAAACGGGGGTTGGAAATTTGTATGAAAATCCAATGTTAAAGTAATTATGGCAGAAGGATTTTAAATGATATTTAAGTATAAAAAATATTGAAAACAACTACATACTTACTATTATAAGGAGGGATGTATTATTATAACAATAAAAAGTACTTTAGGTTTTACAAAGAGGTTTTAAAAAATAATATCCGTCGACTTCATTGATTCTAAAAATTCGTCTAGATATTGATTGTTTTTTACTTTTTCATCTTTTTCCTTTCATTAGGTATTTAGCTTTTTCGAATGTAATTAAAAATTATTTGCAAATAACTAACTCCACGCGTACGAAGTCGCTGGCGGCCGCTAGTATATAGTATATATATATATATATTGTATATAGTAGTATATATATATATATGTATATATATATAAAATAAATAAGACTATTGCGTCTAACTTGTAGCAGGTAAGAATAAAAGTAGCACTGCGTGTGGTTATCTTTTTTACAATACAATCAATATTTTGTTAAACTATTTATACTCATCAGGCTGAACAACTTTTGCTAAGGCGTCATTTTTATATTTCTTATAGTTTAGCTGAACCATTATGGTTCTGCATCAGGTGTTCCAAATCTTGGAATTTTATACCGAGATGGAAATTTCGTGTCCACGTTTTCAAATCGATGCCATTTTCGTAATTGACATTTTAGAAAACCATAGAATCAACACCCATATTGATATTGTAACATTTCAACCCCATCGCACCCCCACAGAATTGCTCTTGTGTCACGTCGATTATGTTAGCTTATAAAATAGCTGTTGTTTTCGGAATCAGCGACCCGATAAACCATAAAAACAATACCCATGTCGATTTTCAGAAGTTTGCACCTCATTCCACCCCTTTAGGGGTTGAATTTTGAAAAATCCTGAAACACGTGTTTACTCATTTATCTACAGAAGATCTCGTGTAAAGTTTCGTATAAAATAGTCCAACTAATCTTGGTTCCCCATACAAACTTTGGACCCCCATTTCACCCCCTTAGGAGTTGAATTTTCCAAATTCCCGTCTTAGTGAGCATCTACGTCCTGAAAGGAACCCCCATACAAAATTTGAGATTCCTAGCACTTGTAGTTTCTTAGATTTTGTGATGAGTGATTTTCTATAAAGAAAATTTTTTTTTAAACTTTAAATGACGATAACTTTTTAATCTGACATCAGATTTCGATGAAACAAAGCCTATATGTTGCTCAGGGATGACCTTAATCTTTTAGTGGAAACCGCGTAAAAATCTGTTCAGTAGTTTTAAAGATTAGCGAGTACATACAGACAGACAGACAGACAGACAAAAAAATCAAAAAAATCTTTTTTGTGTTCTGTTACTCTTTTTTTATCGCCCACACTCATTTTTTGTTAATTTTATCAAATGTACAGACACGCGGTTCCTACTGTTTTATTATATGTATTGAATGAATGTATTGATACTTTATAGATATATATTGAATCAGACGTTCTTAAAACGTTGTCTTTCTTTCGTAACATGATCTATGCACAAATCCCACGGCAACTGGTTTGTCCAGTCTGTCAGTCTAAGTACTCTGTGGTCAGTTTGTGTGTTTGTGTTTTTGCGGTGGACGTGCTAAAGTTATTCACTGTACTGAGTAGCATTGTTTACTACTCCAGACAAAGTAAGTTACATTTTATTCCGTACTAGCTGACTCAATTGTTTTGTCTTCCCGTAACCTGTCCACTAAAACTTGAACTTTATGTTAGAAAGTATAAGTTAAGTTATATTAGAAAAGGTAATACCTATGGTGATTCAGTTTTTTTTAATTTTCTAATATTCCGCTCAACTTTCTGTTTATTTTTCATTCCTAAGAATCTTCTCCGGGCAATAACAAATACAACAAAAAAAGGAATTAGCGAAATTGTTCCATCCGTTCATGGGTGATGCGATGACATAAGGAATTAGACATTTTTTTTAATATTTATATGTTTATATAGCAAATATCATTTAAATTCTTTCAGCTGTTTTTGACTTCAAATATCATCATCCCAATCTTCTGCGACTTATGCATATTTTATTATTAAATAATAAATAAATCGATACCTCCAAAGAACACTACGCCAACTAACATTTCGATAGTTTTCTTTTTTTATCTAAATCGATTCATTACTTCAGTAACATTATGCTACCTGAATTTTATTTATAAAAGACACACAGACACAACAAAATCGACAAATACAAACCGCTAAGTAAATGTCTAACTCATATTAGCGGTGTGTATCTGGATGTGTATGTTTTGAGTTGGCGTAATTAACAATAATATTAATTAATTTACAATAATAATTAAATAACAATAATAATTAACAATAAATTACTATTTTTTTCTATATCCACTTTCACCGCCACCTCCGCATCCACCTCCGCCTCCGCTAAGAAGGTGCTCCGTTACAACTCCTTTTTAACCGACGAAAAAACAGGAGGTTCTCAATTCGACGCGTATATATGTATATATATATATATATATATATATATATATATATATATATATATATATATATATATATATATATCATACATAAATATATATATATATATATATATATATATATATATTATATATATATATTTATGTATGTATGTATTGTCAGACAAATTACACAGCGCCATCTAGCCCCAAAGTAAGCGAAGCTTGTGTTTTGGGTACTAGACAACTGATACTTATGACACATAGAAAACAGACCAAGAAAAACAGACATGTTCATACACACAAATGTTTGTCCTATGTGGGAATCGAACCCACGAGCGTTGATGTCGAAGCCGCGTCATTGACCGCTACGCCACCGAGCTCGTCAAAGCTTAAGAACGCTTGTAATACCAGAGGCATCACACGCGCGTTGACAACCAAAAAATCCAAAAAATGTAAATATATATATATGTATATGTATGATCATGCTCAACTTTTTATAGAGTAGTCCGATTTTGATAATTCTTTTTTTATTGCATTGATAAATATTTGCATTGATTTTTTAAAAGTATTTCTGAACTAAACCCATTTATTTATATTTTATTCAGTAAGTAGGTATGTACTACCTGATAATAATTATTTATATTATCTATCTAAACAGCTTAGTGACTTAGTAGTGTAGTTATTATAATATTTTAATTACATTTTATATGTATAAATAGGTAATTCCTGTACAACAGTTAATTTTTGATGTAAAATAAAAACGCTATAATTTACCCATTATTCCTTTTTTTATTTGAACAAAAACTAGATTTTTTAACATTTTAAAATGCTCAAAAGATCGATTATTCAACTTTCTAGAAATAGTTCCCAAGTGAGGGCATCAAAAATACGTCGTCATGGAGAATCTTTATCAGAAACTGAAAATCTTTTTGCAAGTCAGGGAGATTTTTTGAAATTTTTGTTAAATACAAACGCCCCGGCTTCGCACGGGAAGCCGGGGCGGGCCGCCAGTGGAAAATGTATTTGATGATCATTCCCCAAGGATATGGTGTGCCTTATTTCGGCACTGCCACAAAAAAATACTTATAACTTTTTAACGGGAGGTCGACTAATTCTGATACTTGGTGTCTGAATTCGACAAATTGACGACTAATTCTAGGGGAAATCATATCTTCGCTATGTTATGTAGTTTAATAGATCCCGAGTGGGCTTTGCCGAAATAAGCTTATTTCGGCACTGCCACAAAAAAACCTTATAGCTCTTTAACGGGAGAGCGATATTTTTTTTCCTTTGGGCGACAAATTTCGACAAATTAACGACTAATTTTTTGTCTAGTAAAAATGAAGATCTGACACCTGGACAATGCCGAAATAAGGTACACAAGGATATGATCGATCTCAATTTTTTTTCGACACAAACCTCAAGAATGTCTTCAAGGTGGAAAATAATGTGGTCTATAACTGTGACAGGTTTCATCAAAATCGGTTCAGTGGTTTTGGACCCTATTCATTTGCAAGAATGACTTTTCGGCGTAGGTATATTATATGCATTCCGCTAGCTCCACTTAATAATTCCGTAGGTACCTATATTCTTGTTTATAAACAATACTTGTTCATTATATTCATCATCAACTCAGCCATTGGAAGTCCACTGCTGGACATAGGCCTCCCCTCTAGATCTCCAATAAGACCGGTTGGAAGCGGCTTGCATCCGGCGCGATCCTACGGTCTTAATGAGGTCGTCTGTCCACCTTGTGGATGGACGTCCTACGCTGCGCTTGCCGGTACGTGGTCTCCACTCGAGAACCTTTCGACCCCATCGGTCATCCGTCCTCCGTGCTATGTGCCCTGCCCACTGCCACTTCAACTTGCTAATCCGCTGGGCTATGTCGGTAACCTTGGTTCTTCTACGGATCTCCTCATTTCTGTTCATTATACACTTCTGGATATATCTATTGGCCCACCTTATAATTTAGGTTTCGATGGCCCCTACCGAAATATGATTGCTAGATTGAACAAAAACTATTGATGCAGTTTTAAACCTGATACATTTTACCATCTTTTTCGATCATATTGTTTTAAATTTGAATTCAGAATACCACACGACATGGAGCTACGCCTAACAAGTCGGGTATGCGCCTTGATTAAGGCAGTTGATTTTTGAATAAAAAACATTTTTTATCAAATAAAAGTTTAATTTAATAATGCGTGTTGCCTCCATGGGCATCTACCACAGCTCTCATACGATTAGGCATAGAGTTTATCAACCGCTCTATGAAATTTTGAGGGATCCTCCCCCATTCATCTTCTATGGCAGTTTTCAACTCCTGCATCGTCTGTGCAACTGGCTGACGAGCCCTAACACGTCTTTTTAGCTCGTCCCACATGTGCTCAATGGGGTTCATGTCTGGGCTTCTTGCTGGCCAGTCCATAACTGTGATGTTCACATCCCGAAGATATTCCCTGACGATGCCGGCCGTATGGACTCTTGCATTATCATGCATAAAAAGGAAATTTGGGCCCACATAGTCCGCGTATGGCATCACGTGAGGTTCTAAGCACTCACGAATGTAACTTTCAGCATTTAATGTTGGCAGCCGTGGTCCCGTAACAACCTCAAGTTGAGTTTTGCCGCTCGCGGATATACCGCCCCAGACAGTCCATGAGCCACCGCCATAAGCAACCCTCTCTTCAAAGCAACATTGTGCGAAACGCTCTCCCTTACGTCGGTAGACCTTCTTCCTTCCATCATTGCCATGTAACACAATTTTAGACTCATCAGAAAAGAGTACACGGCTCCAATGCTGCTGAGTCCAATTTAGATGAGTGCGCGCGGAATGAAGGCGCGCTGTTCGGTGGGCTCGCGTTAGTTTGGGGCCATTAGCTGGCTTGTGTGGTACCATATCGCGTTCTTTTAACCTTCTCCGAACAGTTAGAGCGCTCACAGATATTCCGTGGAAGTCACGAAGTTGGTTTTGTATGTCAATGGAGGTAAGGTGACGATTTCTCAAGCTGGTCGTCACGATGAATCGATCCTGCCTTTCAGTTGTGACCCGAAATCGTGGCCTTCTTTGGCGACGAACAAAGCCGCCAGTCTCTAGGTACCTCCGATAAACATTTCGGACCGCAGATCGACTTAAATTAAGTTGAGCACTCACATTTCTTTGGCTGTGTCCGGCCTGGATAAGTGCCACAGCTTGGGCGGCGACTTCTGGCGAAGTATCCATAGATTATTGATAGAACCTCACTTTAATGTTAAGAATAGGTAATGTTTGTTGCAAAACCAAAGAGAAAAATCACACTTTCAAGAATTAAATCCAAGTAAACAAAAAAAATCAAGTTTTCTTAGTATTCGATTGTTGGATATCAACAAACAGGCTCCAAATTGTCTTTTTAGGGTTCCGAACCTCAAAAGGAAAAACGGAACCCTTATAAGATCACTTTGTTGTCCGTCTGTCTGTCTGTCTGTCTGTCTGTCTGTCTGTCTGTCTGTCTGTCTGTCTGTCTGTCTGTCTGTCTGTCTGTCTGTCTGTCTGTCTGTCTGTCTGTCTGTCTGTCTGTCTGTCTGTCTGTCTGTCTGTCTGTCTGTCTGTCTGTCTGTCTGTCTGTCTGTCTGTCTGTCTGTCTGTCTGTCTGTCTGTCTGTCTGTCTGTCTGTCTGTCTGTCTGTCTGTCTGTCTGTCTGTCTGTCTGTCTGTCTGTCTGTCTGTCTGTCTGTCTGTCTGTCTGTCTGTCTGTCTGTCTGTCTGTCTGTCTGTCTGTCTGTCTGTCTGTCTGTCTGTCTGTCTGTCTGTCTGTCTGTCTGTCTGTCTGTCTGTCTGTCTGTCTGTCTGTCTGTCTGTCTGTCTGTCTGTCTGTCTGTCTGTCTGTCTGTCTGTCTGTCTGTCTGTCTGTCTGTCTGTCTGTCTGTCTGTCTGTCTGTCTGTCTGTCTGTCTGTCTGTCTGTCTGTCTGTCTGTCTGTCTGTCTGTCTGTCTGTCTGTCTGTCTGTCTGTCTGTCTGTCTGTCTGTCTGTCTGTCTGTCTGTCTGTCTGTCTGTCTGTCTGTCTGTCTGTCTGTCTGTCTGTCTGTCTGTCTGTCTGTCTGTCTGTCTGTCTGTCTGTCTGTCTGTCTGTCTGTCTGTCTGTCTGTCTGTCTGTCTGTCTGTCTGTCTGTCTGTCTGTCTGTCTGTCTGTCTGTCTGTCTGTCTGTCTGTCTGTCTGTCTGTCTGTCTGTCTGTCTGTCTGTCTGTCTGTCTGTCTGTCTGTCTGTCTGTCTGTCTGTCTGTCTGTCTGTCTGTCTGTCTGTCTGTCTGTCTGTCTGTCTGTCTGTCTGTCTGTCTGTCTGTCTGTCTGTCTGTCTGTCTGTCTGTCTGTCTGTCTGTCTGTCTGTCTGTCTGTCTGTCTGTCTGTCTGTCTGTCTGTCTGTCTGTCTGTCTGTCTGTCTGTCTGTCTGTCTGTCTGTCTGTCTGTCGGTCTGTCTGTCTGTCTGTCTGTCAAACATTTCTATGTCGAGAATGCGTGGAGGTATCAAGCTGAAATTTGAACTGTATACACAGGTCTACGGTCCCATGAAGTTAAAAAAAAATCAAACTGCTAAGTTTACGTAGAAAAAAGTTACGGCCGTTTATTCAGCAAAAAACGCATATTTCGACACACTCAAAGGAATCAAAACCTATAGGGTACTTCCCGTTGACCTAGAACTATGAAATTTGGCAAGTAACATCGTTATAGACTACAAGTACAGGAATAAATCTCAAAACTATACATTTGTAAATAGATCTAAAAAAATAGGGGGTCTATATTTTTTATAGGGTGTCGAAATTTCAAATTGAAACTACTAGTTCAAATGGGGTATCATATGAAAGGGCTTGATGTACACATTGCAAAATATATTTTATTTATTTTTTTCGACGCATTATTTCTTATTTATAATGAAAAATATCAAATTTAATAATGATACTACGTACCTACGGAACCCTCGGTGGGCGAGTCCGACTCGCACTTGTCCGGTTTTTTTTTCTTTAAATTCTGTGTTAGAAATTCAAAAAAAGACTATTGAATGAAATTATGAATGTGCCAGGTTCAAAACTGCATAAAAACTTTTTGCTCGACCTAATATAAAATTTTAGCTAGGACCAAACGAAACTGAAAATGCAAGGTGGGCCAATAGATGTGTCCAGAAGTGTATTACTCATATTAAAAGGTAATTATTGTTGCAGGAATATGAAGGAATAACCGCAGTCTACGACATTGTTTGTTATTCGAGAATTGTGGAAAATGTACTTACCGCTGTCCATTTTCCTGTTACTTGTCATGGAAGTCATAGCTCAAAATAGAGGTGAGTCAAAATACCTAAAAATGTATATAAATTTGTTTTTATTATTTATGCCTTTGCCACATAATTAGATAGATTATACATCGTCCCATCTCGGAAAGAGTATTTTTGCTCTTCGATATTATTTTGGGGTGTAAGTGGTTCATCAACATCTTTGAACCAAAGCCAACTTCACCTGCACGCGGTGCACCCTGCTGACTGACAAACGAAGCTCTGGCGAAAAGAGAGGTAGGGAGCGTAATTGTAAGCTACCCGACTGGTGAATGTACCTCCAGCTCACAGAATACCGCAGCCAAATAACGGTTCCCTTGAGGGCTGTTGTGTTCCTGCGAGTGAGTGAGGTCACCAGAAAGGAAGGAGATGCTGCGGTGGCAGCGGGGGTGGCGGCGCGCGAGCGATATTTTATGTTGCGAGCGTTAATATGGCTACGGTAACAGCTTCACATCAGGCGGGCCATGTGCTTGTCTGCCACCCGACGTAGTATAAAAAAAAAAAAAAAAAAGATATCTGAGTGCAAAAGTCGTTTTTATCCGCTAGAGGATAAAGTAAATTTGAATTTAGAACGCCGTGTGCACTAAGTTTGTGAATTCAAAACGTCATTAAACCCATTTACTACCTCCATGGTGCCGAATTTATCGAACAACTTTTTTTAATTTGTTAAAAATTTTGACTCGGGCCTCCTTGGTGTACTTTTTTTATTTGCTTTGCGCGCGCAATTTTCTTTTTACGTTTTATAATGCAGGCGCTACAGGTAGTTGAGTGTGCAAAATATGAGGACCGCATTCTATAAACAGTTTTGAATTCAGAAAAGCTTGTACATTATGATTCTGAATGTTGCCAGGAAGTTTCTTGGTCCAATTTTTTTTTATACCCCATTCCCTTGGATATCGAGTAAATGGACTGAACAAATGCTTTACAACAATTTTAATCATTGTTTTATTGAAAATATCCAATTGTTTCTTATGATTAAAGATACTTAGAGATATTTAGTGGAAATAAAAACAAAAAAAAATTGTTGAAAAAAATATATATATTTTTTATAAAAAAAATATTACATAAAATATCCTTATAAGTAATTATAAGGATATTTTATGTAATATTTTTTTTATAAAAAAATTGGTTGCCTGTAAAGTCGGTATACGGGCGAAAGTTTTACGTGACAACGACTTTGAGTGGTAAAATGTTTTCGAGTGGAAGGGACGCATGCCTTTCACTTTTTATGTCTGTCTCTCTCGCTCTTAGAAGGGACGCGTGCCTTTCACTCGCTCTCATTGTAAGCGCATAACGTGAGCCAGTTTCTTGAAGTGTCACCCGGCTAACCAATTTATAAGACGTTGTCACGTCAAAAGAAATGATTACATAAAATGATTACAAAAATCTTATCGATCGATCGATACGATCCTCATTTGTAAAAAAAAAGAATACTGCTCTGCCGTGTGTTTCTGGACATACAAACAGCCTTTGATAAGGTGTGGCACAAAGGCCTCCTGTGCAAGACAAGGATATCTACAAGCTTTTCTGAATTCAAAACTGTTTATAGAATGCGGTCCTCATATTTTGCACACTCAACTCCATACAGCGCCCGCTCTAATAAGTATTGTTACCATAGGTTAAAAACAAGAAACTTGAAAGCAAGTGAAAAGCTTAAAATGAGTTATTTCATAATGTACTTAGTAGTTAATACCTAAACTGAAATAAAAGTGTCTTGTTTTATTAGATTGAAAATGATTTTTTTGCATTTAGTCATTTCCTCGCTGAGGTGGGATGAAAAGTTACGTGTTGCACTCGAGTGCAAAGATTTATCACCTCGTGCTCTTTTGATTCCCTCGTTAACGCTCAGGATTCTATTTTTTGTAAATTTTAGAATCCTTCGCTTGCTCTGTCATCAAAATTGAGCACGCGGTTAGAAAGCAACTTTGCACTCTTGTATCATGACCTCACTCACTCGCAGGAACACAACAACCCTCAATGGAATTATTATTTGGCTGCGGTATTCTGTGAGGTGGAGGTACATTCCCCAGTCGGGTAGCTTACAAGTACGCTCCCTACCTCTCTTTTCGCCAGATCTTCGTTTGTCAGTCAGCAGGGTGCACTGCGTGCAGGTGAAGTTGGCTTTGGTTCAAAATGTTGATGAACCACTTACACCCTCTACTTTTCTTATTATGCCCCGCTTTTTAGACGAGCTCAGTGGTCGAATGGTTAGCAATGGCCACTTTGACTCCGAGATCGCGGGTTCGATTCCCGCATAAGACAAACATTTGTGTGCATGAACATGTCTGTTTGTCTTGGTCTGGGTGTTTTCTATGTATTATAAGTAAGTATTTACAAAAAAAAATAAGTACATACATATTTTGTCAGTTGTCTAGTACCCACTACGAGCACTTAAGTGCTCGTAGAGTACCCATAACACAAGCTTTGCACTTAATTTGGGACTAGATGGCGCTGTTTAAATTGTCCAGAAATATTTATTTATTAAAATATATAGTAATAATATACCTACAAAGAAACAGCTATTTACATGAATAATAATTAAGCCTAATTATGTTCTATCATAGAAAACATAGACTATGTTTTATAAGTATGTATATAAAAAGATGTTGATGAACCACTTACACCCCAAAACCTCTCGATCCTCCTCGTCTCAATTTTTTTTTATTCGTGTTCCAGAAGGCGACCAGTGTGTAGACAGACACACAAACACAGTGGGTACTTGTACCGCAGCTGAAAACTGTAAATCAGCTAAAGAAGATCATCAGTAAGTTAATTTTTAAATTTTTAACATCATCCTGGGGCCTCACCACAAGCTCTAAACGCAGGAATGGAACTATGATGGTTGCGTATTTATCAATGAATTTCATTCATAAATTCACAACCATGATGGTTCCATTCCTGCGTTTAGAGTAGGGTTCCCAACACTCCCGGATTGCCCGGGAGACTCCGGTAATATTGATTAGTCTCCCGACCTCCCGGGGAACAATAATTTCTCCGGTTTTTTCAAAAAAATATACTCTTCGTACTACATCTTGTTGAAGAAAATAGAGTGGATTTACGCTGAGTTGACTTGTGTACTAAATCGAAACATCCATGAGATATCCACGTTCCGAATTGCAAAAAAAAATGGTCACGTTTCTTTCTATTCTTGTCTTGATTCTTCTTACGAGGGTATTCAGCACAATGGAACAAACATGGAGCAAGAAAAGAAACCGAATGAGTTTTGTGATGAAAAAACGACAAATATTAGATGCTGCTTAAAGCAGAAAAAAATATGAATTTAAAACTTAAACTTACATTTATCTCCCACCCTCAAGCAATCAAGATTATAAGCATGACATGTATAAATTAACGATGATTCAATAAATTAATTAATTGTATAAATTTTGCTATTGTATGACATAAATATGTATAATAATAATAGTTTTAATAATTGTGATAATTAATTAATGATATTATTATTGATGAATGTATGTTATTATTTCATAAATTAAAATTTTGCACGTCTGCGCGCAGACTGAATACACGAACTGTATTTTATAGTTGAACTTTTAACTTGTATTCTGGCAAATAAACTCTTTGACTTTGACTTTGACTATAAAAAAAAAACAAAATATGTGCATATTTATTGATATGACGACGAGTATCGGTGGTCGAATGTTTAGCGGCCACTTTGACTCCGAGGTCGCGGGTTCGATTCCCACACAAGACAAACATGTCTGTTTGTCTTGGTCTGGGCGTTTTCTATGTAGCAGTGATCGGCGTAAGTAGTGCCATTACGCGGGATTTGTTACCGGTCTTATGGATATGCCTCTCAAATCCCGGCATTTTCATTAAACGGTTTTGTTCAACTTTGTTTATCTTTGAATTATTTTAGTACTATTTGTATTTTACGTACCTATTTATATTATTTTATTATCTTTCTTAAATGTCCGTCTCGAATTTTTTTTTTTATAATTTCTATATAATCGAATTTTTACGTATTACACTTAACGATACAGCGACATTTGGAAAATATAATGTAGACTAAACGTAATCCCGGAATCCCGTGGTCGTATCCATATTAATATCAACATTCAAGTCCATTGACCCCAAATAGCACTACCTACGCCGATCACTGATTATACGAGTAAGTATGTATTAAAGAAATGTATTTTTTTTTTATACTACGTCGGGTGGCAGACAAGCAAACGGCCCGCTTGATGTGAAGCGTTTACCGCAGCCATATTAACGCGCGCAGCATAAAATATCGCTCGCGCGCTGTCACCCCCGCTGCCATCGCAGCATCTCCTTCCTTTCTGGTAACCTCACTCACTCGCAGGAACACAACAACCCTCAAAGAAGTTTGGCTGCGGTATTCTGTGAGGTGGAGGTACATTCCCAGGTCATGCTTACAATTACGTTCCCTACCTCTCTTTTCGCCAGAGCTTCGTTTGTCAGTCAGCAGGGTGCACCGCGTGCAGGTGAAGTTGGCTTTGGTTCAAAGATGTTGATGAACCACTTACACTCCAAACTTCTTTCTTTTCTTATTTTCGGCAATAAAGTATATTGTATTGTATTGTATTGTATTGTATGTTTTCTATTTTGTTTTTCACGAATTAACATTTTTATTTTTCAGTACTTAAGGAAAGTTCGTTCGTAGAATCATAATCTATTCTCAATTGAACTTTTAAATGGTAGAATGATTTATTTCTTATTACTTATTCACAACATAATCGACTTATTATCTGAATTTCAGAAAAAATGGCATAGCTCCGACGTTTTGTCACTACAGCGCATTTGGTACAACAATAGTGTGCTGTCGAGATGGCAGCACCATACTAGAGACTGCGCCGCCGGTGAGAGACGAGTGAGTATTATTACAGTGCCACAAACTTATCTGGCCCAGTGGCGGGGGCGCTACGATCGACTTAAGTGTTGCCATTAAACGAAATGCCGCCCGTTTTAGAGGAAACATTAAAATCAAAGAAATATATACACTGTTAAAATAATAGCATTGGTATACTTATTAATTGTGTTGTGTGGTGTTTCAATTAAATATCAATTGCCTTCTATTTTTTTGTTGATTAGTTTTAAAAATGCACCACGTTAAGTCGCGATCATAGCTATTATATATTAGAGAGTTATAATATTGCACAGAAACAACTCGTTGACGACTTTTTTATTGTAAGAAATGAAATATGTGTAGAAAAAGATAATATGTATTTAAAAAAATACACCTCAATGGAATGTGCATACGCAGTAAGTAAATTAATTGTACCTGGCAATACTACATTTCAAGATGGCGGCTTTAGTTCTAAATTTGGCCACCGGGTCAGATAAGTTTGTAGCACTGTAAATGCTAACCAGGGTGTACAATCATGGTACGGGAGGGGTGGATTTTTTCGTAATAACCGAACAATTTAAGAAGCACAGACATATGTTAAGACTTAGGAAGAAAATAACATATTTTTAATTTTTTCGTATTATAATTTGACAAAACTGAAACTAAATTCCAGATATCGCTACTGTACGCCATTGGTATGCTGCTGTACAAGGCTTTTGACGTGAATAAGTCTTTAAAATTGCTTCCATAGGGAGGTAATTAAAAAAAACGAATGACAACTAAGTCAGTAGCAGGGACGAGAGATAAAGAACGAACAATGTTCATAGTAAATTGCGTACACCGGAATTTAGTTACTCTAAAGAGCAACAGAGGTCGCTAAGAGTCTTAAATTAGATATAGGTAATTTGATTAGTAACAAAATCAGTACACGAAGGTTCAATTTGTTTAATTATGCTTTTCTGTTTTAATCAAAAATGGCTAGATGGCGCGCAAACTACTAGCACTCTATCAATGCTTAAGTAGGTACGTAGGTACCTACCTACCATAGCACCTACGTGCCGATAGCCGAGAGTTTTTAAAACCGTTCCGTTTTACGTACCAATCGCTTGACACAAGAAGTCATGTGCTGTAAATAGAATGATTTAGTAAAATCAGTAGATACAGTTTGGTGTTACAGCTACATATCTATCATCCCCACCCATAATTCAATCGCCCCAATAGATAGATAGATGAAGGATCAAAGAATTTGTTACGCTAATTATGAACTGGTACTAATAATTTTAGTGCATAACGTATGCACCTACAACACACGTAGTACAAGTTGTATGTCGCCTAAGGCATGGACATCAGCAGGGTGACTTTTGACGCAATCGAATTAGAATCGAATCGAAATCAGATCGAATAGATGTCAAATGGTACTCTCGAGATTGAAATCAGCATCAAATCGAAATGAAATCGACTTAAACTCAAATGTCACTTTCGAATGGTACTTTTGAAGTTTGAGATCGCGCCAAAATCGAGAATGAGATCGAATTCATCTGTCAAAAGAAGGCCAATTCTCGTATTTTTTCTACGAACGCAGATTTAAAGTTGTCCGAATCGAAATTGAATTGTGAATTGACTAAAATTATATACTTGATTTCATTAATTAATTATTATCAATTCTTGTTGTCGGCAAAGTAACATTCTTAGTTTGTTTAATTTTCACTCATATTTCGATCAGGGATTGAAAGCGGTAAAGGTATAAGGGTATGGTACTGGTATAAAATTACGATATCGTTTTGATTTAAAGGTAGAGCCAAAACGGTTGAGAATTGTGGTTACGATACCGGTAAAACAAGAAGAATACCTTTATTTTTTTACGGTACCATTATACCTTTATATTACCAGTACCTTAACCAAAACCATTTCGGTACCGAAAAAATGATGCGACAACGACGCGACGTAGGTATCGATCAAGTACTTACCTACCAATGCGGCCGACATTGTGGAAAGAAAACCTATATTTTATAATTTAGATACCTAAAAAAATAACGATACCGGAATATTACAATACCGAAATTATTAAGATACCTTTACTTTAAGGTATCGAAATTTAAAGGTATGACGTCATACCTTTAACCGATATATCCAAATTTTTTCGGTTATTCAATCCCTGATTTCGATATAATCCCGCTTAAATTTAATTTTGAAGTTACATATTGTGTTACGAGAATACCAAATGTGACATTTGTGAGATCGAGACTGGATCGAAACTGAATTTTGACTATATTTTAATTACGAGAATTGGCCTCAGGTAGTGATGCCTGTATTTTTACCCGAATGCGGCGAAGCCAAAAAGGAGGGTTATGTTTTTGACCTGTACGTATGTATGTATGTATGCTTCTATGTCCGGTCGTAACTCCTCAACGGCTCAACCGATTTTGATAAACGACACGTCATTAATTAATAATATTTATTTCAGTACTCCGCCAGTATGGGGGAGTTCTGGTTTCGGCCAGCCAGATACGAGACGAGTGAGTGAAAGAAGTAAGTAAAATAAATAAATATTCCTGGACAAATTACACACGGCCATCTAGTCCCAAACTAAGCAAAACTAGATAAATGTTATTATACTTAAATACGTTTTTTTTTGTAAATACATACTTATAATACATAGAAAACATCCAGACCAAGACAACCAGACAATTTGGGGTGTAAGTGGTTCATCAACGTCTTTGGACCAAAGCCAACTTCACCTGCACGCGGTGCACCCTGCTGACTGACAAACGAAGCTCTGGCGAAAAGAGAGGTAGGGAGCGTAATTGTAAGCTACCCGAATGGGGAATGTACCTCCACCTCATAGAATACCGCAGCCAAATAAATAATTAAATAAATAAATAAATAAATTCTTTATTTCTATAAAGTACATATACAAGTATTTCTATAAAGTATTCTATAAAGTAAATAACAATTCCCTTGAGGGTTGTTGTGTTCTTGCGAGTGAGTGAGGTCACCAGAAAGGAAGGAGACGCTGCGGTTGCAGCGGGGGTGGCGGCGCGTATTTTATGTTGCGAGCGTTAATATGGCTACGGTAACCGCTTCACATCAGGCGGACCGTATGCTTGTCTGCCACCCGACGTAGTATAAAAAAAAAAAAAAATCAGACATGTTCATGCACACAAAAATTGGTCTTGTGCGGGCTTCGATCAACAAAAGGCAGTTGGGTTATATCCTGCCATCATCATCATCATCATCATCAGGTCCATTTTAGTCTCCACTACAGGAGCACGACCCTCTCTCATCCGTCCCAGACAGAAGGAGGATTTGGCCTACACTCCCCACGCTGGCCAGACGGGTTGGGGAGGTATATCCTGTCATGAGAATGTAATTCTGTATTTTAAATAAATAAACACATGTACGACTACATGGTGTTGATTATAGAATGCGAGCAGTACAGTCGGAATGTCGTCCAAGTTGTGGACTTCATACCTCTCCTGCCGAACCCTGAGACCATGTCCATATCTTCGTCGAAGTGTAATTACGCTGGCGTCGAGCTGATCGTTGGTGGGGAGAACGCTAACCAGGGGGAATTCCCACACATGGTGAGTATAAATAGGGGAGAGAATGAAGAGATGCCTATACAGGCAGTATTTTTAAAGGCTGGTCAAATTGATGGAGACGATTATATCGTTAGTATTAATCACGAATCAATGATGACCCTCAAAATTTATCAACCATAATGGTAAGATTTATTGTTTATCTCCGGGATTCATGTTTACTATGTAGGTAAGAGACATTGTGAGGTTGTTGCCCTCTGCGCGTACGCCGCTGTCGCTTCAATGAAAAATATGAAAATGTTGATCAACATATATCACTACATAGTATAAAACAAAGTCGCTTTCTCTGTCCCTATGTCCCTTTGTATGCTTAAATCTTTGAAACTACGCAACGGATTATGATGCGGTTTTTTTTAATAGATAGAGTGATTCAACTGGAAAGTTTATATGTATAATATATGCATAACATAGTAGAAAAACACTGATAATTTAGAGGTTTCCAATGTGATGTCGTAAATAAACACATTTTTTTGCTCTTTCGTTGCAAACGCTGGCTGAACCCAACGAGATAGATCAAAATAATGTAGTACAGTATTGTTCACCTTAAAATGGTCTACAAAAAAGTTCGCGATGGTATATGTCTATCTCTTAGTGGTAACACACAATAACCGTTATTTTATCCTTTGCTTTTTACAAGAAATAATGCCTTATTTACGAAGCGATTTTAAGCAATACAGAATTAATCCTTATCCAATTAAGTACCTTAAATATATTGCGCATTTAATATAGATCAATATGGCCCTTCACAGCATGTAATTTAAATGAATAGTTTAGAAGATATTACACATTTAAAATGCAGGGACATAACGGCTGTGGCGGTACCGGCCGCGGAGCCGGCGGCGTGTGCCTATAACTGGGGAAGGACTGGATAGGGCAAAGCGCAAAGACCTTCTGTAGTACATTTGGTATCAGCATTGCACCCGTGCGAAGCCGGGGCGGGTCGCTAGTATAGTATACGCTAAAATTACAGATACTACAAAAAATAAACTGATTTTGATGCTTTTTTAAGGTATAGTTTTTTTTGTTTGTTTGTTTGCATTATCTTTATTGTTCAGATTACAACGAATGATTACATGTAAAATAAAGGGATACAAAGGCGGACTTATCCCACATGGCGATCTCTTCCAGTCAACCTTAGTGTAACTGCGTGGAGTGGATACCACAGCGATTGGCAAGTCAGTAGAACATCGAGTAATAAATTAGAAAAGGTAATTTGCAAACAAATAAATAAATAAATTATACAAATAACTAAATTATAAAACAATAGTACATAGGCAATAAAAATATTAAGTAACTTCAACTCTCATCAGTAAAGAATCCTCTTAATCCACTTTTGAAGGACAATAACGTAGGAGCCATCCGAACATCAATAGGCAATGCGTTCCACATTTTTGTCGATCTTACTGTGAAAGAATTTGTGTACGCATTGGTGTTTTGAGTAGGTATGTCCAAAATCCGAGTCCCCGAACAACGCAGACGGCAATCAACCTCACGAAACCGAAATCGTTCCCATAGATATAGAGGAGCAGATGGATTAAATAGCACGTTAAAAAGAAGAATGAGTATGTGGAAGTCTCTCCGAAGCCTAATAGCAAGAAATAGAAATAGAAATATTTTTATTCCAACTTCACACATACAATTGTACACAAATACAACAAGACATAATATAAGAAGTGACGTTGAAATTTTGGCCCACCCTCAGGGATCATTGTTGAGTTCACAGAGTGATCTCAGCCCTGCTTTTCAGTGCAAGCAAACCGAGCTGCATGCGAAAACGTGAGACATGGTCATATTTACGCAAACCGAAAACGTATCTGATACAAAGGTTCTGTAGACGCTCCAATTTATCAAACAGCTCTTCAGTCGGGTCCAGATAGGCCACATCACCATAATCCAATAAGGGAAGGAGAAGGGAGCGTGCCAACATCACCTTAGTACTGAAAGGTAGAAAATCTTGCAGCCGTCTCAAAGAATGAAGCGACGCAAATAATTTACGACTAACCTCGCTGATCTGAGGCGCCCATGACAATGTTTGATCCATGACAATACCTAGATTGCGAACAGATGAAGAGAAAGAAATAATGGTGCCTGAGAAAACAATGCTAGGTATTGTCCTGGTTACCAGTTTGGAAATAAAATAAGGACTTCCTATTATAATGGCCTATTATATATATATTTTTTAATTGTTTCGTGATCAGTAACAGCTACGCAATCGCCTCTATCAATTGACCAGTCTTTAAAATTACACTCTGTATACATAAGTATATCTATTTCTAGGGTTGGCCAAAGTTCACCTAAATTTTCAACTCCGATTATTGGAACTCCGAAAATGTTCTTCCTTACATTTTTCATCATAACAATCACTATCTAATCCTAACAATTCTAACTAGGTAATCTGTAGAATGTTTATAATTACGAATCGTTCCAATTTCATAATGTCAGTAGAAATTTAGGGGCCATCCTTAAATTACGTCACACGTTAAGGGGGAGGGAGGGGGTCGACGAAGTGTGACATTGTGTGACAAGGGGGTGGGAGGGGTCCTAAATTTTGTGACGTAACATTTCAAAATCTATTATAATCTAAGTGTTAAAACACGAACTTTGAACTATTAACGTAAAACTCAACATTTGCAACTCTAGATCTAAAATTGCAAAATATGTGACGTCTCACTAGGTCTCACAAATGTGACCAGCTGTGACAAGGACGGGGGGAGGGGTCAAAAAACCATGAAATTCGTGTGACGTAATTTATGGATGGCCCCTTAGGTGAGCCAGTATGGACCGATATTTTTTTTTATTTTTTTTATAATACGTCGGGTGGCAGACAAGCATACGGCCCGCCTGATGTGAAGCGTTTACCGTAGCCATATTAACGCTCGCAACATAAAATATCGCTCGCGCGCCGCCACCCCCGCTGCCATCGCAGCATCTCCTTCCTTTCTGGTGACCTCACTCACTCGCAGGAACACAACAGCCCTCAAGGGAACCGTTATTTGGCTGCGGTATTCTGTGAGGTGGAGGTACATTCCCCAGTCGGGTAGCTTACAATTACGCTCCCTACCTCTCTTTTCGCCAGAGCTTCGTTTGTCAGTCAGCAGGGTGCACCGCGTGCAGGTGAAGTTGGCTTTGGTTCAAAGATGTTGATGAACCACTTACACCCCAAACAATTGACCAGTCTTTAAAATTACACTCTGTATACATAAGTATATCTATTTCTAGGGTTGGCCAAAGTTCACCTAAATTTTCAACTCCGATAATTGGAACTCCGAAAATGTTCTTCCTTACATTTTTCATCATAACAATCACTATCTAATCCTAACAATTCTAACTAGGTAATCTGTAGAATGTTTATAATTACGAATCGTTCCAATTTCATAATGTCAGTAGAAATTTAGGGGCCATCCTTAAATTACGTCACACGTTAAGGGGGAGGGAGGGGGTCGACGAAGTGTGACATTGTGTGACAAGGGGGTGGGAGGGGTCCTAAATTTTGTGACGTAACATTTCAAAATCTATTATAATCTAAGTGTTAAAACACGAACTTTGAACTATTAACGAAAAACTCAACATTTGCAACTCTAGGTGTAAAATTGCAAAATATGTGACGTCACACTAGGGGGGGGGGGGAGTCTCACAAATGTGACCAGCTGTGACAAGGACGGGGGGAGGGGTCAAAAAACCATGAAATTCGTAATTTATGGATGGCCCCTTAGGTGAGCCAGTATGGACCGATGTTTCTCTTTCCAGGCCGCAATAGGTTGGACAAACTTCGACGACGGTTACACTTTCAGCTGTGGTGGAAGTCTGATCAGCCCTCGCTTCGTGCTGACTGCGGGGCACTGCATCAGGG
Organism: Hypsopygia costalis; assembly: GCA_937001555.2. Classification (NCBI taxonomy): domain Eukaryota; kingdom Metazoa; phylum Arthropoda; class Insecta; order Lepidoptera; family Pyralidae; genus Hypsopygia; species Hypsopygia costalis. The sequence continues at coordinate 9,264,357 of OW443355.2, forward strand.
ACCCTGGCGCGAAGGACCCTGAGCCTGCCATCGTGATGTTGGGAGACCAGAACATAGATCCTAACGTTTTTGATGGAGCTAAGCCTGTCGAGGTTAGTGGTTACTCAGTGCCTAGTTAATATTTGACGAGCTCTTTGGACGAGTATGAACAGTTGACGAGCTCGGTGGCCAAATGGCCACTTTGACTCCGAGGTCGCGGGTTCGATCCCCGCACAAGACAAATATTTGTGTGCTTGAACATGTCTGTTTGTCTTGGTCTGGGTGTATTCTATGTATAATATGTAGGTATGTTTTTACAAAAAAAATGTATTCAAGTATTATATCAGTTATATAGTACCCATAGTACAAGCTTTGCATATTTTGTGACTAGATGGCCGTGTGTAATTTGTCCAGGAATATTTTTTTTTTTTTTTTTTTTTTTTTTTTTTTTTATGTGAGAGGGGGGCAAACGAGCATGTGGGTCACCTGGTGGAAAGCAATCACCACCGCCCATGGAGACCAGCGACACCAAGGGGTCGCCGATCCGTTGCCAGCCTTTTAAGGAAAATGAAAACTCTGTTCTTGAAGGCACCCATGTCGTAGTTGTTCGGAAATACCGCTGAGGGAAGTTGATTCCACAGTTTCACTGTTCGTGGTATGAAATGTCTTAGGAAACGTACTGTAGTAGATCGCCAATTATCAAGATGATATGGATGGAATTTTAATTTATGGCGAGTTGTACGATAGTGGAATTCAGCGGCAGGTATCAAATCAAACAGCTCATCGGAGCACTCCCCGTGATATAATTTGTATAGAACGCAAAGAGACGCTACATCTCTGCGTGTAGAGAGAGAGTCCAATCGATCCGAGATCATTGGGTCACCGACGATTCGAGCTGCTCTTCGTTGTATGCGGTCAAATGGAGCAAGCAAGTACTGGGGCGCACCGGCCCAGAGATGCGAACAGTACTCCATGTGAGGTCGAACCTGGGCTTTGTATAGTTGAAGGCGGTGTCGGGGTGTAAAATACCGCCTGGCTTTACTAATCACACCAATCTTCCTGGAAGCCAGTTTGGCCTTGCATTCCAAGTGACCGCGAAACTGAACATCACTCGATATGTCGACACCCAAGATGGTAATGCTAGTTCTTACACTAAGGGGAGTACCTTCCAAACTAGGAGCTACGACGAATGGGGACTTTTTAGCGGTAAACGCACAAACCTGTGTCTTGGAGGGATTTAGCTGCACCAAATTCAATCTACCCCAATCCGAGACGTGTCCAAGGGACGTCTCAATCTCAGACACAAGTTTTGTTCGGTACTCATCGACGCAATCCCGAGAAACATTACATTGGCCAGTGTATCTTACGTCCACTGTACTGTCATCCGCATAGCAATGAACATTGTGTATAAGCAGCAAGTCATTGATATGCAGAAGAAACAGCGTGGGGGACAATACACAGCCTTGTGGTACGCCAGCATTCAAGCGTAGTGGGTCCGAGCGTGCTCCGTCAACTACAACTTTGATGCTACGCTCAGATAGAAAACTGGCAATCCATATGCAAAGCTTCTCAGGTAGCCCAAAAGAAGGAAGCTTGGAAAGTAATGCTTTATGCCACACCCGATCAAAAGCTTTTGCTACGTCCAGACTAGCAGCCAATGCCTCGCCCTTGCTTTCCACTGACTCCGCCCAACGGTGAGTCAAGTATACCAGAAGATCACCAGCTGAGCGACCATGGCGGAAACCATATTGGCGATCATTTATCAGCTGGTGATCCTCTAAGTAGGCTACCAGCTGTTTGTTAATGATAGCTTCCATGATTTTGGAAAATATGGAAGTTATCGCAATAGGCCTGTAATTGGACGGATCTGAGCAAGTGCCTTTTTTAGGGATCGGGTGGACTAAAGCCTCCTTCCATGAGCAGGGGACCACGCCAAGTGAGTAGGAGTACCGAAATAGGCGTGTTAAAATCGGAGCCAACTCTGGAGCACATGTTTTTAAAACAATAGGTGGAATGCCATCCGGCCCACTCGACTTATGGATGTCCAGGGAGAAGAGTGCTCTACGGACAGCTCTTTGCGAGAACTTAATGTCTGGCATAGAGCTCTCACACCGTGGGATGGTTGGCGGTGTTGCTCCCTGATCATCGAGAGTCGAGTTAGACGCAAAGAGAAGTCCAAGAAGATCGGCCTTTTCCCTTGCAGTATGGGCCAGTGAGTCATCCACTCGGTGCAATGGTGGAAACGACGACCGACAGAAGTTACCTTGAACAGCCTTGGCGAGCGACCAGAACGCACGAGACCCAGAGGGCAAGCGCACTAATCTCTCGCCAATTTTGCTAACGAATTTGGACTTTGCCCTGGCGATGCAGCCCTTAAAGGATCTTGACGCAGCGTTGTAATTCTTCTTAAGGACACCGGTATTTGCATCTCCAGCTGCCTGAGCCTCGGACCAGGCTCGGTAAGAATCCTGCTTATGACGCAACGCGGCTTTGCAAGACCCTCCGAACCATGGTCGAGATTTGCCACCAATGGGCACCGCAGAATTAGGAATAAAAAGTTCCATGCCCTGCAGAACCACATCAGCGACAGCATTAGCACAGGCGCTGGGATCTTCCAGCGAAAAGCAAATCCGCCCCCAAGGGTAGGAGGCCAGGAAACTACGCAGCCCATCCCAATCTGCTGACCTAAAATGCCACACACGACGTGTGCTGGCTGTGCGCGGTCGCCTTTGGCGTGTGAGTGGCACAATACTCTTTATGAGGCAATGATCCGAAGACCCAAGAGGGGCGCCAACAGACACACGATAATTTTCAGGGTGGGAGGTCAGCAGAAGATCCAAAAGGGACGCCATATGCTCCGACACATCCGGCACCCGCGTGGGCGAGGAAACCAGCTGTGTCAGACCATATGCCAAGGCAAAGTCATGGAAAGTTCTTCCAGCATGGTCAGTTGATCTAGACCCTAGCCATTCGACGTGGTGGGCATTAAAATCACCCAGTACCACAATCTCTGCAGAAGGCATCTGCTGGAGTATACTGTCGGTCGTCGTTTGTATGTGCTCCACAAGACGCTCCGTTTCGACATTTCCGCTGTGGGACCTGTAGAGGCACGCGTAAATGCGAGTGCGGTCCTCAAAATCTGCGCGCAGCCACATAATTGACAGGTCCCTCGCTTCAAGACTGCCAAGACGTCGACAACAGATATTCTCCCGAATGTACGCGCAAACACCGGCTCGTGGCACAAAGTGATGTTCCACTTTGTACCCTGGGTAACGCAGATATGAGATGTCAGCAGGGGGGAATATCTGAGTCTCCGTCAAAAAGAGTATGGCCGGCCTAGCCGTCTCTAGATGATGGTGGACAGCATTGATGTTGGAGTTAAGTCCCCTAACGTTACACAGCTCAACGCAGAGCTCAGGGGGAGGTGCCACCACACTCTTCTTGCGTTTGCTCCCGGCAGAAATATAGAGCGGCGTAATGCCCGCCCCAGAATACGTCGGGCGGCCTGAGCAGTGGTGCTCAGGGAGGGATTCTCCGTCACCAGCGGTGACGGTACCCTCCTGGGGTATTGTTCTTTTTACTACCGCTGCCATATTTAGAGTTGGGGTGTTTGGGTTGGGCTCCGGGTTTCAACACTCACCGTACGAAACGCAATAGCGCGAGCTATTACTTCACGCCGGTCTTCTGCGTGAGAGTGGTACTGCCCCGGACGAGCCGGCCCAATTACGAGCTGTATTCATTCAATGTCCAAAACTTGACCGCGATCATGTTCTAGACACTAAACGACTACAGCTTGGCTCTACCACTCAGGAAAAAAGGCTACTCGTTTAGCACCACCCAGGGGTCACGTGCAGGGAAACTAGGGTAAAGCCTGCGGACGTGAGTAGCATCAACCCCCACGTGAGTAGCATCAACCCCCAATAATTATTATCAATATTTATTATTATATACGTTACGTACAGGGTGTAAGTGGTACATCAACATCTTTCAACCAAAGCCAAGTTCACCTGCACGCGGTGCACCCCGCTGACTGACAAACGAGGCTCTGGCGAAAAGAGAAGTAGGGCATAGCATATTACTAAGCTGTCCGACTGGGGAAGTACCTCCACCTCACAGAATACCGCAGCCAAATAACAATTCCCTTGGGTTGTTATGTTCCTACGAGTGAGTGACAAAAATCGCCTCAATAATTACCACCTAAGTCTACCGTCTGGGATCCAATAGCAGGAACAAATTCTGAATTTCAATTGCAGATTAAAATTCGCAAAATTCACAAACACCCCGACTACCGTCCACCATCGACGTACAACGACATCGCTCTCTTGGAGCTGGCCACTGACGTGGACTTCGAGTCGGCCATCAGACCGGCTTGCCTGTGGACTGACGCTGGCTTCTCCTCGCACTCCAAGGCTGTCGCTACTGGCTGGGGAGTCGTGGACACTGGTAAAATATATATATAATAGCATAGAGAAAGGATAATAATATAGTCGTTGATAATAGGTAGGGGAAAAAGTCTTTTCGCATTATAGTATGTATGAACTTGTAATAAAATCTCTTTGGTTATACCATTTGTATCTGGCAGGTTTTGATATCTTTAAAAAGTTTAAATTTTAAAAAAGATAATTGTGTGATTTTCATTTGTTTTTTTTACTGTCAAGATGAGTGAATCTAATGAAGAAATTCGATTCATTTTAAAATTTTACTACAAAAAAGGTAACAATGCAACGCAAGCTGCGAAAAAAATTTGTGACGTTTATGGACCTAGTCATAATATAAATAGAGAAGTAGGAGAACTCAAGCCCCGAGCGGGAGATAATAGCCTAAACACGTAGGGCTGTCGCTTAATAGTTTATTCAACCGTCAAAAATACTTAGTCAATCTCTATTATACAAAATTAAGTAAGGTACAAAATATAAAATTAAGTAGGGTAAGTGTTAGGGATCTGTAACAAAAAGCCGGCCAAGTGCGAGTCGGACTCGGTCACGAAGGGTTCCGTACCAAAAACGACACACAATCACGTTTGTTGTATGGGAGCCCCCCTTAAATATTTATTTTATTCTGTTTTTATTATTTGTTGTTATAGCGCCAACAGAAATACATCATTTGTGAAAATTTTAACTGTCTAGCTACCACGGTTCATGAGATACCTACAGCCCTTGGTGACAGACGGACAGACAGACGGACACCGGAGTCTTAGTAATAGGGTCCCGTTTTTACCCTTTGGGTGTGGAAATCTAAAAAGAATAAAAATAATTATTTTTGTACATACACCAGGAGTGACTGCAATTTTTTCATTACCTACATTTTAATGCATGCTTACTCAGTGACAAACGAGCAGACAGCCCACCTGATGGTGAGCGGTAACTGTCGCCTATAACATCCACGATTCACGCATACAAGCTGTTGGCAACAAAAATGCAGAATCGCAGGTGCGTTGTCCTTCAAACCGGAACACAAAACACAACAATTGCAAGCATTGTTGCTTGGCGGCAGAAATAGATAAGGCAGTGGTCCTCACCCAGGCGGACTCCTACCATTTGATAAAACCTACTTCATGTTATCTGTTTAGTGATTTTTTTTTTTTTTTATACTACGTCGGGTGGCAGACAAGCGTACGGCCCACCTGATGTGAAGCGGTTACCGTAGCCATATTAACGCTCTCAACATAAAATATCGTTCGCGCGCCGCCACCTCCGCTGCCAACGCAGCATCTCCTTGCATTCTGGTGACCTCACTCACTCGCAGGAACACAACAACCCTCAAGGGAATTGTTATTTAGCTGCGGTATTCTGTGAGGTGGAGGTACATTCCCCAGTCGGGTAGCTTACAATTACGCTCCCTACCTCTCTTTTCGCCAGAGCTTCGTTTGTCAGTTAGCAGGGTGCACCGCGTGCAGGTGAAGTTGGCTTTGGTTTAAAGATGATGATGAACTACTTACACTCCATTTGAAAAATTACGGTCTAAATAGGAATACGATTAATTAAAACGTAGCTTTACTGAATCATAATATTTATTCAAATAATCTAAATTATTATGAAAGTATATTTTTATTAAGTACCTATTATATATTATTTTTTACACTAAACTATTTTTAATACTTTTTAATTTACACACTTATCATGTGATTATTAGGAGTGTCGGTGGCCGAATGGTTAGGGTATCCGACAAATTGTTATTGAGACATCCATGAACACTGCAATGTTTTTTATGGCTAGTCGACTTTGTAGCCATCTTTAACTAATTTGTAGTTATATACGACGTAGGTAGGTACCTAAATGTTCAAATTATTAACGAACGTCAGCGCAGGCGCGAATCTTACGCGGTTTTGCGTACGGCGCAGCTCCGACCCCGACTGGCGCTCCATTTATCCTCCTATAAATGTTGTCAGTGTGTGCGTGCGACGGCCATACGTACGGGCGCGCTCACATACAAACCGCGCTCGGTGCGTTTGTATGAAGTTACCTTACTTCTCTATTTTTACTATGACCTAGTGCAGTGTCTGTGAGAGTAGCACAAATTTGGTTTAAGCGTTTTCAATCAGGAAATTTTGATGTGAAAGATGCACGTCGCTCTGGTCGCCCTGTTACGGATAAAATTGATGCCATTTTTGAAAAAATGGAGCAAGATCGGCATATCAGTAGTTATGACGTAGCTGAAGAATTAGGAATTGACCACAAAACAGTTTTGGCGCATTTGAAAAAAGCTGGGTACACTAAAAAGCTCGATATTTGGGTGCCTCACGATCTCACTGAAAGAAACCTAATGAACCGTGTACTCATTTGCGATTCTTTACTAAGACGTAATGAAAGCGAACCGTTTTTGAAGAAGCTTATAACTGGTGATGAAAAGTGGATCACGTACGACAAGAACGTGCGAAAAAGGTCTTTGTTTGTTTGTTTGTTATAACTTTATTGTACATAAAAAAAATTAAATAACAAGAAATAAAATGCAAAGTAAAGTAGTACAAAGGCGGACTTATCCCTTAGAGGGATCTCTTCCAGTCAACCTTAGAGTATCAAAAGGAATTAGAATTAAAGGCGTGTAATCACAAAGTACAGTAATTACTGTGATAATAATGGACATGACAAAAATTACAACATAGTTTATATACGAATACCCATTAACACATGTTTCAATTATGATATGTGTTTATATAAATAAAACTTAAAAATAAATCATCAATTTGCAGCCAACAAAGCGTCATTGAGAGACCTCCTCAGAGCCGATTTGAAGGATTTAATATAGATCAATATGGTCGTGGAAAGGTCGTGGTCAAAGGCCGGTCAGGCTTCACAGACTCTGGCAAAACCCGGGTTAACCCGCAACAAGGTGATGCTGTGTGTATGGTGGGATTGAAAGGGCATTATTCATTATGAGCTGTTACCGCCAGGCAGGACTATCGATTATGAACTCTACTGTGAACAACTGATGAGATTAAAGCAAAAAGTTGAGAGAAAGCGGCCGGAATTAATTAACAGAAGGGGTGTGATTTTTCATCATGATAACGCTAGACCTCACACATCTTTAGCCACTCAGCAAAAATTAAGAAAGTTTGACTGGGAGGTGTTAATGCATCCGCCGTATAGTCCTGACCTTGCACCTTCTGATTTCCACCTGTTTTGGTCTCTTCAGAATTCTTTAGGCAATGTCAGGTTAACATCACGAGAAGACTGCCAAAACCACTTGTCGTGGTTTTTTAAACAGAAGTCCCAAAATTTCTATAGTAATGGGATCATGTCTGTACCTACAAGATGGCAAAAAGTTATCGAACAAAATGGCACCTACATACTTTAGTTAAATGTAAATAAACTTTATTAAAAAATGATTTGAATTTTCATATAAAATACGAAAAGACTTTTTCCCCAACCTAATATATATATATATATATATATATATATATATATATGTATATATTGACGTGAATAGGTCTTTAAATTTGCTACTATGTTATTATCTTAGAGTGGATCCAGTGCTGTAGCACTGGTGACACGTCGACCCTCGTGGATCTTTTGTGCTCTCCCTAATCCTTTAGTCACTCTCCCCTGATTGTCTGGAGACAAGTAGATAATAGACATCAAGACAACACGTACTGTCAAGCTGTGGAATTAACTTCCTGTCGAGGTTTTCTCAGGGGACTACAGCATGGGGTTCTTCAAAAAGGGCGTGAAGAGGTTTTCACAAGGTCGGCAACGCGCGTGTGATGCCTCTGGTGTTACAGGCGTTCATAGGCTACGGTAACTGCTTTACATCAGGCGGGCCGTATGCTTGTTTTCCACACTGGTGGTAGAAAAAAAAAGACATGTTCCATGTATGTCAAATTTGCTACTAAGGGCCATCCATAACGTCACACGTTAAGAGCGAGGGGGTCGACGGAGTATGATATTGTGTGACAAGGGGGTGGGAGGGGTTCTAAATTTCGTGACGTGATATTTCAAAAAATATTATAATCTAAGTGTTAAAACACGAACTTTGAACTATTAACGAAAAACTCAAAAACATTTTTGCAACTCTAGATGTAAATAAGTAAAAAACTACGGCTGCGTTGGAACTCATAACGTAGGTATTTAATATGAAGATATTTCTTATCATTACATTCGATGCCATTTCTTTTAGGCTTATAATGCCTTATTTGCCATATTGCTGTCTCTCACATTTCTAAGAGGTGAAGTCAAATATCAAAGCTTCTTCTACCACTAATTTCTTCTGATTAAATTCGTTGTGAGTTCCACCAAGGCAGCCGTAATTTTACTGGACTGGAATGGACTTCACTGTTCATTGCCTTTTTTGGCGGTCGCCGCTGTTAATCCTGGCTACACAGGAGACACCGTGGAAAGTAAATTTATCAGTTGTCTAGACCCATAGACAACTGATAAATTTACTGATAGCTTTGCGCTTAATTTGGGACTAGATGGCGCTGTGTAAATTATCCAGAAATATTTATTTATTTCTTTTTAATCACGGGTCAAGCCCGGTCATTTGATAGGCGTGCGCGGGGATATAGATCCAACGCGTAGAGGCCCCTTTGAGAAGTTTAATGTAATGTTGTACGCCCGCCGTGACCCGCTTCAGGATATGTCAATAGAACGACATAACCATGAGCAGGTCTCGGCAGGCGTTGAGACTATTACGAAGTGTGATAGAAAATAAGTAAATGGGTTATGGAGATGAGATATGGTTGAACTTAAAATCGGGCTATTACAGAAGAGGGACGGACGCCTGCCATAACTGCTTTTATTGCCAGTTATTTGCGGCAGGCGGTAGCTTACCACTCACTAGATGGGCCCCCGAAATGCCAGGAAATCGGTCGGGGGCAACACCAGTGTGAGTGACTCAGGGATGTCGAGAGGTATGCTGCGCTTTCTCAGAAGTTACTCGCGGCGTGCCCTTTAACACTTCCACCCCTGGAGCATATAGCTCTAGCGGCTCCTCTCTGGACGGCCAATGAAGGCAAGCCAGAGCTGAGAGTTCTGCGGGCCTTTTTGTGTTTACACTCCGACCGATGAAGACACGTCGGAGACGAAGGCCCTGACCGACTCTCTGGAGACTCGGGTCCGTCGACTCGGGTCCGTTATTATTATTTATTATAATTTTATAAGTTTAGTTTTTTCCTTCGGAGATAAAACGCTAAGTAGCTCATAATGACTCTTTTCAGTAACGAAGCAAACGTCCAAAGAACTTCAGAAGGTGTCTCTCTCGTTGTTAAGCAACGACTTCTGCGACCAGAAGCTGTATAACAGCAGAAACCGCCATTGGAAGGGGTTCGCGTCATCACAAATGTGCGCGGGAGAGCTGCGAGGTGGCAAGGACACCTGTCAGGTAGGGAGTTAACGCCTACGCAAATAGAGTAGCCATCAATCCCACAATCGATGTATTGCTCCAACTTTAATATTTACAGTGTTAGCGGGTGGACTATTTTTATAGTTTTTATTATTCACCTACATTTCTTCTTACAAAATTTTCCTACATACTAAGCAGTCGTGTGCTCCTCTATATACCACTAAATTAATGTAACCACTGCAATAAACCGAAGAATCAAACATTGGAAGTTTTATTTGAGGACCCTGCCTCAACATAGGGAGTTACACTTTTTCAAAATTTCAAACGTAATACAGGGAATTTTAATAAATAAATATTCCTGGACAACTTACACACTGCCATCTAGTTCCAAACTAAGCAAAGCTTGTACTATGGGTACTAGATAACTGATATTATACTTACTTAAATACATTTTTTGACGTGACAACGTCTTATAAATTGGTTAGCCGGGTGACACTTCAAGAAACTGGCTCACGTTATGCGCTTACAATGAGAGCGAGTGAAAGGCACGCGTCCCTTCTAAGAGCGAGAGAGACAGACATAAAAAGTGAAAGGCATGCGTCCCTTCCACTCGAAAACATTTTACCACTCAAAGTCGTTGTCACGTAAAACTTTCGCCCGTATACCGACTTTACAGGCAACCAATTTTTTTTTTTTGTAAATTCATACATAGAAAACACGGAGACCAAGACAAACAGATATGTCCATGCACACAAATGTTTGTCTTTGTCTTGTGCGGGGATTGAACCCGCGACCTCGGAGTCAAAGTAACCATTGCTAGACATTCGACACCGAGCTCATATGAACTAATCTTTGAACTAATGAAACTATCACAAAAGACCATACAACTCTGGCGCCGTTTTCTTTACGTCGGGTAGCACGCAAGAATACCACCCGCCTGATATGAAGAGACTACCGTAGCTATATAAACGATCGCAATATGAAATATCGTTTGTGCGTTGCCACCCCTGCTACCAACGCCGCCACATCCTTCCAGGTGACTTCCCTCACTCGCAGCAACACAACAACCCTGAAAGGGATTGTTATTTGGCTGCGGTATTCTGTGAGGTGGAGGTACTTCCCCAGTCGGGCAGCTTAAAAAATACGCTATACACTACCTCTCTTTCGCCAGAACCTCGTTTATCAGTCGACAGGGTGCACCACGTGTAGGTGAGTTTGGCTTTGGTTCAAAGATGTTGAGGAATCACTTACACCCAAAAGCTAGTGCGCTGCAAAAACCCTCTATAAGTTGGCTGAAGGTTAAAATGTTTATAAATATTTTAACTAATTACACTAAAAAAACTGTATATAACCTCTCATCTGTCGACCAGCCTCCTGGAGGTCGATTTCAAAAACCGCGCATCTGTCGACCGCCTCCTGGAGGTCGATCTGTCCGGACGTATTTTGAGAGTGTGAAATTAATCTTTAAAACTATACGTGTACAGCTCAAACTTTAACAACGTTTAGGAAAAAATGACAAGGACAGACAGAATCCTCAAGTGCTATTCAACTGGCATCCACTTAACGACAGTTTGTTTATTCAATGGCGCACATGTGTTCGTGAAGGTCACGGCCACCCATTGTGTAGTGTTATTGTTAGTTTTTTGTTTACATTCCTTCAATTGTTTCACGTTTTTTTAGTTTGTAAATAACAGGAGATTGTTAAATTTAACTGTTTTTTAAAATAAACGCAACAGAATTTGCTCCATGACATACAGTTTGAGTGGACGGGTGAAAACATAGCTCATACTACTTTCACCTTATAATTAACATATATTACAAGGTAAAATTGTGCAAAACTATATTTATTCTGTTAGCATATACCATACAAATTTCAACAATACAGTTTTATAAATATCTTTAATACATTTTTTTTTTGTTATCTTTTTTTTAATGCGACGCGGCAATATCGCGAGAGGCCATTTTGGGGGTAACGTATAAAAAATGACAGATGCGCTAAGTAGGTAAGATCTACGGTCGACAGGCGAGAGGATAAGTATTATATCAGTTATCTAGTACCCATAGTACAAGCTTTTGGCTTAATTTGGGACTAGATGGCCGTTTGTAATTTGTCCAGGAATATTCATTTTTAAGCTATTGCATAGCTTCTATCGCGGGCCTTGAGCGCGGGGACCGAATCCAGAAATTCCGTAACGAAAAAACCTCACGCTCCCCACTCCGACGGGCAAGGAGGTGTGGCTTGAAGGCCGTGCATCGTCTAACGTCGTTTCAGTTCGGCAGTCTTCGACACGGCGTTGTGTGCGTGCGATTAGACGTATTGTACGACTCTACGAAACTCGTTTTATTTATTTAATAATAGAAAAATTTGTTTTCTTATCGGTCACCACGCTCAAAAAGTGTAACTTGAATTAATATCAAAGAAAAAGCAATACTGCATGAATAAAATAAATAAATAAAATTATAATTGCATAAGTTGATACAAAATGCTATGCAATAGCTTTACCGCGGCAGTCCCCGAGTGCCACACGTCTTTTTTTTGGTTGTCGTATTTTGATTATTTTTAAGAACTTTTTAGAGCACCATAAAATGCAATACAGCCATGGCATGGAGAAAAGTTATTTGACATTTCGTTGCTGTCAACTGTCAAAGTCTCCTATTATTTATTTTATATAAGCTTTTAATGCCTTATTTGCCATATTGCTGTCTCTCACATTACTAAGAGGGGAAGTCAAATTCCAAAAGCTTCCTACTCCTACTAATTTCTGAGTTCCAAGGCAGCCGTAGTTATACCCCCGGGACTGCAATGGACTTCACTGTTCATTGCCTTTGCCTTTTTGGCGGTCGCCGCTGTTAATCCTGGCTACACAGGAGACACAGTGGTGGGAATGTGTGGTGGGCCCCCGTCCCAATTATTTATTTTATTATTTTGTTCTGACCAGGGTGACTCCGGATCTCCACTGCAAGTTGCGGCGAAGGATAACCAATGCATCTTCTACATAATAGGCATCACGTCCTTCGGGAAGAAATGCGCCGAGACTGGACAACCAGCTGTCTACACAAGAGTATCTAGCTACTTAGACTGGATAGAAAGTGTCGTTTGGCCAGGGGAATAAATAAATTAATAAATAAATATTCCAGCCCCCCATAACCAAGTGTAATTCGTAGCGTAACGAACGTTAGATAGATCACGTGACATTTGTCAAAATCGAACATTTTAGTATGGGAATTGACAAATGTCACGATGTTCTATCTAAATGATCTATCTAACGTTCGTTACGCTACGAATTACACTTGGTTAGGGGGGCTGGACAAATTATCTTACTTTCTTACTTACTTACTTTCAATTATTATTATTTAAATAAGTAGTTGATTTTTTTATACTGCGTCATGAAAAAAAGTTAGTGAAATTGTTCCATCCGTTCATGGGTGATGTGATGACATAGGGAAATAGACATTCATTTATATATTACCTATATATATAGAAATATATATTGGCCGTGTGGTTTCCGGCAGACGAGAATAGATTCACTCCGTCTCTTCCCGCGGATGTCGTACAAGGCGACTAAGGGAAATACATAATAAAACATCGATCAGGCCTCCCCAACCCGTCTGGCCAGCGTGGGGAGTGTAGGCCAAATCCTCCTGTCTGTGACGGACGAGAGAGGGTTGTGCTCCTGTAGCGGAGACTAAAATGACATGATGATGATAATGATAGAAATATATATGTATATATACACACACATATATATATTTGAACATTTGACATGTGAAGACTCGCACTAAGCCCCCTGATTCTTCGTAAAAGGCACATAACATATTACTTTTCTCTTAATTCACGGGTCAAGCCCGGTCATTTGATAGGCGTGCGCGGGGATATGGATCCAACGCGTAGAGGCCTCTACGCGTTGGATCTGCCTTTCAGAAGTTTGATGTAATGTTGTACGCCCGCCGTGACCCGCTCCAGGATATGTCAATGGAACGACGTACCCATGAGCAGGTCTCGGCAGGCGTTGAGACAATTGCGAAGTGTGATGGAAAACAAATGGGCTATGGAGATGAGATCTGGGTTGTTATTAATACCAGGCTATTACAGAAGAGGGACGGACGCCTGCCATAACTGCTCTTATTGCTAGTTATTTGCGGCAGGCGATGGCTTGCCACTCATTAGATGGGCCCCCGAAATGCCAGGAAAACGGCCGGGGGCAACACCGGTGTGAGTGACTCAGGGATGTCGAGAGGTGTGCTGCGCTTTCTCCGAAGTTACTCGCGGCGTAATGCCCTTTAACACTTCCACCCCTGAAGCATATAGCTCTAGCGGCTCCTCTCTGGACGGCCAATGAAAGCTAGCCAGAGCTGAGCGTCCTGCGGGCCTTCTTGTGTTTACACTCCGACCGATGAAGACACGTCGGAGACGAAGGCCCTGACCGACTCTCTGGAGACTCGGGTCCGTGGTGTCGCTACTCACACAACAGCTCGCCACAAGCTGCCCTCCGGACACATATTATTAGTATTTACTAATAAATATAATTTATAATTTATATTTATTATTAATAAAGCCACATAACATTTTAGTTAGTAGTTTGCAATTAATTCATCATTGCGCTGACTACGTCAACGACAGCAAGAGATGATCTCCCTGGCGACGGGAACTCCTGCCGCAATTTAGTACGGGTACGCCATATCTATACTATTTATAATATCATTTCTGACATTTAGGAATGAGAGCTCGATTTTACTGGCTGGGTGTCGTTGCGCATGGCATTCTAATCGAACACGCAAGTTAAGCATCGTTGACCATAGCCTGTCCATGGATGGGTTTATTTATCTCAAGCTCCTCCGTGCTTCGGAGGGTACGTTAAACCCTCCAGACAGTCGTTAAAGCTAACTCAGTGGCACTTAGGCGGCTTGAAAACACTGCCCTCCGCCAACTCGCAATTGAGCAGCGTGGTGGAGCGTATGCTCTGAACCCCTTCGATTGAGGAGAGACCTGTATCCCAACAGTGGTATGAATAAAGGTTGTCGACGAGGCATTCCCACCCCTGAAGGAGCAAAGAGAAATTTACAAACTTGTAAGAGAATATATTATTTATTTATTGATAAATGTTTTTATCTACTCCCATACTGAAATTTACACATTAAAAAACTAAACACAGTATCTTAATGACAGTCTTTATGCACAAGCTATCAAAATAAATTTAAAAAGTTTTATAGAATAATAACTTTTTTTCCATTTCGATACTGCTTCAGCCCTGGATACAGGTATTTTAAACAGGTTGCAATGCAAATACATTGTAACTTTGCAAATTTTTTCTACATAATCTGTGAACGCGGCGCCGCGCGGCGCGTCGCGCATGCGCACTACGCATGCTCGATCTGCAAATGGATTTCTAAGTAAGAAATAAAGCTGTTAAATTAACTTCATGGTTGTATTTAAAATATTATTATCATATATTTCATGAGATTAGATAAAGTAGTTTAAGAAACTGCACATAATTAGGTATTATAATACTCGTGTGGTCTATTATAACATTCGCCTTCGGCTCATGTGATAAACTCACACTCGTATTTTAAGAACCCTTTTATGCAACAGTTTCATAAACTACTATTATTCTATCAATGAATTTTTATCCTCTAAGTTTTGACATTATATAAAATACTGACACTATGACATAGACATACTATGACATAGATTAAATGGCATATTGTAATTATTATTGAATTGGATGTTTATAAATTAATTGATGAATTTTGATAATATGTATGTACTTGACATGTCTGAATTAAATGCTTAATGTTCTTACATGATATATAATTATTATTGTCTCCAATTACACCTATGCGCTATATTAACATGAAAAAAAAATGGTTGTCTGTAAATTTGGTTTACGGACGATAATTTTACGTGACAACGTCATAAGAAAACATCGGCCGATGGAGTGGAAGAGAGATAGATGCGTCACAAGCCGAACGCTTAGGCCGATCGAGCCTCTCTAACGCTTGTTCCGTACTCTCGCTTGCACGGTCGGCTCAGGCGGAACGTGACAATGAGGCATGCTTTTTAGTGCATGCAGCCGACGTTCATCGATTTATGAGACGTTATCACGTCAAAAAACACATTTGATATTAGTTTTGTGACATATTTAAAATTTACTTAATAATTTAATATTATAGGTATAGATACATTCTTATTACTAATTTTAACCTCAGTGTTTGTATATAGCATACGGTGTAAGTGGCTCCCCGCGATCTTTAGAGCCAAAGCCAACCTCACCTGCACGTGGTGCACCCTTCCGACTAGCGATAGAGGCTCCGGCATAAGAAATTATTATTTGACGAGCTCGGTGGTCAAATGGTTAGCAATGGTCACTTTGACTCCGAGCTCGCGGGTTCGATCCCCGCACAAGGCAAACATTCGTATGCATGAACATGTCTGTTTGTGTTGGGTGTTTTCTATGTATTATAAGTATGTATTTATAAAAAAAAAATGTATTCACAGGTCTAGTACCCATAAGCTTTGTGCTTAATTTGGGACTAGATGGCGCTGTGTAAATTATCCAGAAATATTTATTTATTTATTTATAACAGCGTAATTATGGGCCCTATTTACATTTCTCGAAATCGGGAAAATAATTTTGATTTCTCAAAACATTTTCAATTATACAAATGAGACTACACAGTATTACTCAATACTCAATACTCAATATCTTTATTGCATATAATATGTAGGTACATGTCGATCTTAACATACATGTTAGTTTTAAGTTATTACATATTATGACCCTTTAAGGGTATGGCAACAGTCTGAAGTGTACGGAACGGTTTATTAAATGTCATCTAATTTATCATTTAAAAATTTGATATTAGAATATATTCACACCATTCGATATTAGAATATATTCACACCAACATACTATAATCAATTACTGTATGTTTATAGATCACAGGTTTCATATACATATATAACATACTCCAGATATGTGGTATGACAGAAACTAAGAAGATATAAAAAAAATTACTAAAAGGAGGCGTATGTCCAAACGGGTACATCCATAGTCCTCTTCGGTTGGCATCTCGTATATGGTGACTTGTGTACGCAATTATTAGCATCCATGTTAATACATATATGTTGATTTTTTTATATAAATAACTGTATGTTAAGAGAGCAGTTGTAACGAACAGCCAGAATGTAGTGCAGTGGAAGATACCTCGTTGTTTGAATGTTACGTCCTGCAACAAAAAAATTAATTTTTTTTAGGAAACAGTATCCGTAGAATAAAGTGTGATCAGTATTTTTATGCCCGTTTTTATGAGGCTAGCCAATATCAGGTTATACATTATTTCATTTTAAATATCAGAATTTTTTTTTCAGCAACAACCAACAGGGTCGCCGGTCCGTTGGCAGCCTATCCTCCCTCCTTTCTTCCTGGTGACCTCACTCATTCGCATGTACACAGCAACCATTATGGGAATTATAATTTGGCTGCGGTATTCTTTCAGGTAGAGGTCCCCGTCGGTCCGTATATTTTTTAAGCCGTCCCAGTCGGGCGGCTTAAAAAATATGTTATCCCCTACCCCTCTTTTTGCCAGGGCCTCGTTTCTAAGTCAGAAGGGTGCAGGTGAGGTTGGCTTAGGTTCAAAAATGTTGATGAACCACTTACACCCCAAATACATAATAAATTTGTCAAGAATACACTTAAACAGAAAAATACCTTCAAATAAAACGTTCTGGCGACGAAAACATGGTCTATGTCAATAAACGAAGAAACAAAAGTACAAAACGCTATATTATAAATAAATGCAGTATTGGTAAAATTAATTTCATGGCAGAAAAATAGAACTGCCGATAAAAACCCTATACTCGCGTGAACTGCACTATCGGAAAACGCGCGAAACATAAAATATTGTGAAAATTTTGATTTAAACACTATATAATCACCAAACAATGCACATAAACTTATACTAAAGGTGAGTATCACTTTTATTAGTTTCATTTTTAAAATAAAATCATTGTGAATTAATTTTGATATTTTTGTTATTGTTATTGGTTTGGTTGTCATAGTTTATATTAGCCCATTTTTGGTGTATGTAGTTAATCAAAGTCAGTAATTAACATATACGGTCTCTAACATGTAAAAAACAAACTGGTGAATATATTTTAGCATTGTGTCTGCAATAAAAATTTAAAAATGTAAAGTAAATATCGAACAAAAACAAAAGAACAAAAATATACGCGAGTGATGTGATGTGAATCAGACAGTGACAGAACAAATGAATGACATTGATAGACAACTGACAACAATTCTTAATTTTGCTACTTCTTTGTTTTGTTAAAGCAAGCACTCTTCACTGATCTTCGTCAGAAATCTTCTTGTTCCTTCATGACTTTTAATGAGTCAATAATAAAACCGATAGTGCAAGTTTTGCACGACTGATTGGAATGACTCCGCAGCCTCGATTCAAACACTTGTAAATCATTTCACCATTTCTAGAATCAATTTCATTTCTATTATGAATCAAGGTACAATAAATTATAAAAACTTCTATAAAAACACAACCGCGCTCACCAAGTTCGCGCCAAAAAACGTCTAAAGTATTATCTTATCTGTAAATTTGTCTATAGTTTACACTGTTTACACAAATATGTGTATATCTATATCAATTACTCAGCCAACCACACCTCAAAACCCATCATAATATGATGTAACCACATGAAACATACAAATTTTTAATGCAATTCTTTGATAAATTTAGACCTATCGGATTTATCAATGATGCCTTTTAAAATAATCTGATTATCGATTCTGCAGATATAGTTATTTAATTTTTGATGTGGTGAATATTGAAACTAATAATTGAGGTGAAAGTAGCTCAATGCTGTCTTTAGGGCCTAAGTTATGCTATTCTGTACGTATAACCTGAACAAACAAGGCTCTGGCGAAAGTGTGTTAAGGCATATCGAGGTTGTTGACCCCCGACTGGGGAAGTACCTCGAAGAAGACCACACCCTAACAACAATGTTAGGATTGTTGTGTTCCTGGTAGTGAGTAAAGTCAGACATGAGATGCTGCATTTGCAGCGGGAGTGACAACGCGAACGATACTTTTTTCACGTGAATACGTTTTTAAAATTGTTTCCATGGCAATTCAAAAAAACGAATGATAACAAAATCGGGGGATACAGTTTGGTGTTGCAGCTACATATCTATCATCTCCATCCAAATTCAATCACACCACTGGATAGATGAAGGATCAGAGAATTTATTACGCTAAGTAAGGACTATCGTACATCGCGTACGGGGCGACGGGTAAGTGCTGCCATTTTGAATTAATTTTAGTGCAATCAACGACACAGCTACACCCCAAATTTTAGGCTCCGTTCCCACAGACCGGCTCGGAGAGTAGAGCAGATTTTGGTGGCGTTTAAAATAGAGTTTTGGATCATTGGTATAAGGTTTATTTTTTAAATTCATTTCTTTTGTTATATGAGAATGCACGAGTGCCGATGTGGATTTTTAAAGTAAACCTTATGCCAATAACATAAAACTCTGTTTCAAATGCATCCAAAATCTGCTCTCCTCTCCTGAGCAGGTTTGTGTGAACGGACCCTTATACTTACTACGCCGGTTGGCAGACAAGCATATGGCCCTTCTGATGTGAAGCGGTTACCGTAGCCATATTAATGCTCGCAACATAAAATATCGCTCGCGCGCCGCCACCCCCGCTGCCATCGCAGCATCTCCTTCCCTTCTTTCCCTTCTGGTAACCTCACTCACTCTCAGGAACACAACAATCCTCAAGGGAATTGTTATTTGGCTGCGGTATTCTGTGAGGTGGCGGTACATACTCCAGTCGGGTAGCTTACAATTACGCTCCCTACCTCTCTTTTATTTTTTTTACATTACCTTAGGGTGTAGCTCGCCACATGATATATCGCTCGCGCACCACTTTCCCTGCCAATGCAGTAATCCCTTCGTTTCTGGCAACCAAACGCACTCAGCAACGCAATTGTTATTTGGCTGCGGTATTCTTATTCTATTAATTTTTTCAATAGTTTTGATGTTTTCAATAGTTTTGGGCCCTGCAGAAAGGACTTAAGATTTCATAGTTAAATTTCTAAAAACCAAATTGAAATAGTTTAATTATAACATCTTTTTGAATAAGCGTGTTCCCTGGACTCACTTCACCTTAAGGTAGAAGTACTTCCGCAGTCGTGTAGCTTACAAATACGCTGTACCCTAAATAGTAATACTGTGTCATGCTTTTGGCAGAGCTTCTTTCACTAGTTTATGGATTTCTAACCCGGCCGTCACACTATGCTCCTCGCGCTGCTCATCGCCTTGCTCCTCGCGCTGCTCATCGCCTTGCTCCTCGCGCTGCTCATCGCCTTGCTCTTCGCGCTGCCGCGATGTTTCCTCTCTGCCCACACACTGCTCTATTCGCGCAATTATTCGCGACGCTCCGCACTTGGACATTTGCCTTTGCTATACAATAGACGTTGAAGCTGCGGCAGCGTGCGCGATATGCATTTTTATTATAGCGAAACGAAGCTTTTTTTTTATGGACTAACGGTCTAAAAGATGCCATCAAACATTTCTTTTTTGCTACCAGCTCTTATAGGGAAATGTTCATGACAGACATGATTTAAAAAAAATGATTTAAAAAATATGACGCGTGTTACGCGCCCGAGCGCTCGATGCGGAATGCGTCCGAGGCGATTATGTGGCCGGCCACTCGCACTCACGTTGCCGGTCCTTTGACTCGCGCCCAAAAAACCGACAAAACAGGAAATGATGGGCAAGACGAAGAGCAAGACGAGCGGCATGACGAGTAACGTGGCCACACTACGTTCCTGCCTACTTCCCTCGCTACTTCCCTCGCCACTCGACGAGTGTCACAGAGTACTTTGTAATATATTGAAAACGAGTGTATGGCAGGGCTATATGACGTTATCAAGTCAATAAATAAAAACTATAATCCCTTAACACTTTACAGGACAGTACGGAGATGCCAGTGCTCAGACAAAACAGTAGTTTGTCAGTACGGGCTTCGCAGTAACTACAAATAATATTGTAATGCACACCGGTGCTTACCGTGCTATGTTCATACTATCATTGTAAAGAACAAGATTTACTGTCTACCTACAAGTTAATCAATTCATTGTACTGTCAAGTCTAAGATCTAGAATATATACACTTCTACATCGCTTTTTAATCCCCCCCCCCCCCCCCCCCCGACTCTATTTATTTATAAGTTTTATTTATTGTACAGTCAAGAACTCGTGAAGCTTTACACGTTGGACTATGTACCGTTATTATTACAATCACTGTAGATGTAAGCAACGTCGGACAGGCCATACAGTCGGGGTGGCATTTGCCAGCCGGGCCCCAGCCTGCGCGGGCCCCCCACGGGCCTGGCTTGCGGGGCTTGCGGCAACCGTAGGATAATATACCATCTACCATCATCTAGTCTCGGGCCCCGGGCTTGTCAGCCACCCGGGCCCTGCCGGCCCAGTCCGACCTTGGATGTAAGGCTCATACTACAAGTGGAAAGCTTCATGAGCCGCGCTGACTGGAAAAGACCATACTGACTTTCTAGAGGCCTTAACTTTGCTACATATAATAACTGTGCCGTTGTATCCGTTCAGCGGTGATGCCCGTGGTTACTGACGTAGCTTGGTATGATGCTATTTATTCTGATAAGTACGGCTATAGTTGTAGTGGTTTATTGTATGGAAAGTCGTAGCAAACCCCGGCCACTCCATACAAATGTCGCGTCGGAAACTACTACATAAACAACGACGTCTGTGCAGAGCGAAAATGAGCGTGTGTGCGGGCAGCGCCATACAAACTGTTCCTGATTTGTCTCAGAAGGGAGGTGAGGTTGACACGAGAGAGCGGCAGGGAGAGGCCATACTGTACGTAGTACTATTACTTATACTGTGGTCGTAGTGGCAACCTTTGAAATTTAATTTCAGCCTTCTGTCCCGTAAAAAGATAATCTAAAAAAATAACTGCACACTAGCGCCTTTATGACTGCATTACTCACTTTATGATAACAGATAAGGCGATACCTTATCAACTAAGGACACCGATAGGAGGAAATAGACTGAATTTATGGACTAACCTTACGTGGTATTTAGTTACTTATGTGATTTTAAGTATTTAAGTGATTTAAATAGTGAAAATGCCGGAGATAGTTCACGTACAAGTTGGTCAGTGCGGTAACCAGATTGGTTCTAAGGTTTGTTGTGTTATGTAACTAGTTTTTGTAAAGGTCATTTTATCAGTTTTGCCAGCTACGATCCTCCTGATCTTATTTTATATGAGATGGGGGCAAACGAGCATGTTGGTCACCTGTTGGAAAGCAATCACTACCGCCCATGGAGATCAGCATAGGTCGCCGATCTGTTGCCAGCCTTTTAAGGGAAATAAAAAATAAAATATCATGGTGAGTGCTCTGAAGAACTGTTTTCCCTTATCCCTTCCTCCCCTTTCCGTCACCGAACCTCACGTACAGGCTTGCGATATCACAAGTACACCGTTGGGATAATTCCGTCGCGTACTAAAAAGTTTGGCAACTCCTATCTATGTCGCACCATTAAAAAGTGGAACGCGTTGCCGGCAAATGTATTTCCTCATTCATACGATATGGGATCCTTCAAGCGAAGCGTGAAGAAGCATCTTGTAGGCCAGCATGGCAGCGTCAACTGACAAGACATCAAGGTCTGTTGTCCGTTGCGAGTTGTCAGTTACGAGTACGCTCTAAACACCTTCGATTGAGGAGAGACCCATGTCCCAGCAGTGGGGCGAACAAGGGTTAACGACGACGAGTAGTATTTTTAAGGTTTTTTTTTTATTATATTACGTCTCGTGGCAGACAAGCATACGGCCCGCCTGATGTGAAGCGGTTACCGTAGCCATATTAACGCTCGCAACATAAAATATCGCTCGCGCGCCGCCACCCCCGCTGCCATCGCAGCATCTCCTTCCTTTCTGGTGACCTCACTCGCTCGCAGGAACACAACAGCCCTCAAGGAACCGTTATTTGGCTGCGGTATTCTGTGAGGTGGAGGTACATTCCCCAGTTGGGTAGCTTACAATTACGCTCCCTACCTCTCTTTTCGCCAGAGCTTCGTTTGTCAGTCAGCAGGGTGCACCGCGTGCAGGTGTAGTTGGCTTTAGTTTGTAAGGGTAATATTAAGTATGTACCTATTTTTAGTTCTATGTCATGTTTAATCTATGTACCCATTTATATTAAGAATATTAATCAAATATAATCCAGTTCTACTCAAGATTTAGCTGGTTTCATTCGTCTCCATGCTCGCACCTTAGATGGCGACCCAGCCGGTAACGCGACCGCGGCCGCGACGCGTCCAAGAAAGGAAAAGTGTTCAATAACATTCCGTTCGTACTGTGATAGATTTTTGAGTTTCTATAATGGATTTTTTTAAAATTACAATCTAAGAATATCGATCAAGATGGGAGGCTCCAATAGTAAAGAAGAAGTGGTAATTGCCCAAACTGCTGGAGTTGGCAGCAACAACGCTCGCGCAGAACAGCTGCACACGACCACCAACATCATCCTGGTCGTAATTAGTACAATCCTCGCCATAGGATTAATTATTGTTCTGTATAAGATATACAGAAAGTGCCACAAGAAACAAATTTAACGGCAATTGGATACCATAAGGCTTAGAAGATACGCCAGCCTTATTAGGAAGACAAGACCAGCGGAGCCAGTCAATGCTGACATGATGGTGTAATATTTATGATGATGATAATTATAGCGAAGCGAAGTCAAAAATAATAATAATAAAGAAGCGATTTTTGTGTGTGTCTGTGAAATTAAATAAATAAATACGAATAAAATTTAATCATATAAAATTAGTGATAAAATAATATATCAAGTGGATTAATTAAAATGAAATACGTATGTATAAGGGGACGAAAAAACATTTTTCCAATCGAGTACGAGTATCAATAAAGTGATGTCATCTAATAATGAACTGAGTCTACAAAGAATGCAGTGACATACCATATACGGACGATGCGCGGAGTGAACTTTGGACTACGTTTTTAGTTAAAACTATTGCAGAAATCTATAAATAGATTCTTAAGTAGAAAAGTGGTAATTACTAATGTTTTAATATGAATTACAGGTACTAAAATGTTTCTACTGTATTCTACATTATGGTGGTGAGTAAATTATGGCTATTTTGGAATTGTATAACGATTTAAAGGAAATTAGAGTATATTTAATAAAGTTAAGTGCTAAACGGTCAGAAAAAAAAAAATATTAGCGAGTAAATTAATAGAAATTAATGCAATTTATAATAAATATGATACTTGGCTGATTGATTTTAAAAATAAGAAAAAAAAAAAATTATAGTATTGATGATATTGTATTGATAGAAAATTGCTGTCAAAAATTTTTAGACTTGCGTAAAGAGATTTTATTGTTGTATGAGAGCGATAAATATGTAAGCTCGACCAAAATGGATTCGTTTGATTTAAGAACTGCCTTAAATCTTTTACCTGTAATGACAAATGAGGAGTCAAACACAAAACAGTTGATTGACAATATTGATTATTATAGTACTTTGTTGAAGAATAATACTTGTCAACAAAACTTAATAAACTTTGTATTAAAAAGTAGGTTTTCCCAAGAAGCTAAGTTAAAGTTGAAAACCAAGTATGATACTGTTAGCGAGTTAATAGATGATATGCGTAGTATATTATTGTGCAAGAAAGCTGCAACGGCAATTCAAAGTAGATTGCAAAAAATTAGACAAAATGATATGTCGATCGTGGATTATGGGAAGGAAATTACAGAGTTATTTGTCGATCTGACGATTACGCAAGCCGACGGCAATGAACAATGCTATAATATCTTAAAACCAATTAACGAAAAAATGGCTATTAAACAATTTGCCGACGGGTTACGAAATCGTAGATTAAGTACGATTATTTCTGCAAGAAACTACAGCTCACTGAAAGATGCAGTGCAGGCAGCGCAAGACGAGGAAGTCTTGTCAGGAGAAATAATGGGTATGTATAGAAGACCGTACAATAATAATTTCTATAACAACAGCTTTCGCTCAAATAACTATAGAGGTCAGCGTGGAGGACGCAGCAACTTTTCTTCGTATAGAGGACAACAACAAGGAGCCCGAAACTTCAGAGGATATAATCGAGGAACAACAGGCAGTCAGAGTCAGCAGAACAGAGGTAATTTTTATTTTTCAAATAGAGGAAATCAAGGGATAAATAAAGAGCATAATATTAATATGATAAATAATAATTCGGAAAATTCGACAGAATCTGATACTTCAGATGCTACTGCGACAGTGAATCAGTTTTTTCGTGAAAAAATTATTTTAGCTAGCGATAGCAATTGTTATATTTCTTTAGGTTCATCAACATACCATAATAAGAAAAAATATTTTCTAGTAGATTCTGGAGCATCGATATCAGCATGTACGTATAAATACGCTTGTGAATGGAATATTCCAATACATAAAGAGAGTGTAACAATAAACGGCTTAGGCGGCAAAGTCCAGGCGATAGGATACTTGTATTTACCTTTGACTTGTAATGATGAAACGATTAGTCAGAAGTTTTATGTTTTTAATAACTTACCTATTAAAGGGAATGGAATTTTAGGTCGTGATTTTTTAAACACGTACAAAGCTCAATTAGATTTTCATAAGAATAATTTGACCTTGGAAATTAATAATAAAATATATTCCTTACCTTTGGTAAACACATGTAACGTTACTTTTGACATTCCTGCTAGAAGTGAGTCCATACATTTTATACATACAAATATTAATGAAGATTGTGTCGTATTATCAAAAGAAATAAAAGAGGGCGTGTTTGTGGCCGGTTCTGCTGGTAGACCTAAAGATGGATTAATACCTATCCGTATACTAAATACAACCGAGAATGACTTGTCTTTACCCGAAATAGAAATTAAAATTGAAAAAATGAGTGAATTCAACATTTGTACATTTGAAAAAACACATACAGATGCAGATAGAGTTAAAAAATTATTTTCCTTAATCAAATTTTCACATTTAAATAATGAGGAACAAAAAGCTATTCAAAATATTTGTGCAAAATATTCGGATATATTTTACCTCTCCGGGGATAAATTAAATACTACAGATATATACACTCATACTATTTCTTTAAAACCTAACACTAGTCCTATATTTTCAAAACAATACCGACTCCCATACTCTCAAAAAGATGAAGTTAATCGTCAAATTAATAAAATGTTAGATGAAGGTATAATTGAACCCAGCAAAAGCAATTGGTCTAGTCCAATACTATTAGTACCTAAAAAGTCGACATCTGCTGAAAACAAAAAATGGAGACTAGTAGTCGATTATCGGAAGTTAAATAATTGTATAGAGAATGACAAGTTTCCATTACCTGACATTACGGAAATTTTAGAATCTTTGACAGGTAGCATTTATTTCACGCACTTAGATTTACATCAAGGATATTATAATGTTAAACTAGATGAAAATAGTAGAAAATTTACAGCTTTCCATTCAGGACAGTATCAAATGACTCGTATGCCAATGGGATTGAAAACAAGTCCAAGCTCGTTTTCCAGAATGATAACCATGGCAATGACTGGTCTAAATTTTGAGAAATGTTTAATTTATTTGGACGACTTGATAGTTTTCGGTAGAAATTTAGCAGAGCATAACAAAAATTTACAAGACGTTTTTGATAGATTAAAGGTTGTTAATTTAAAATTAAACCCAGAAAAGTGTGACTTTCTAAGAAAAGAGATTCTATATTTGGGACATGTTATTTCTGGTGATGGCATAATGCCTGATCCTGCAAAAGTAACAGCAGTACAAAATTATCCATGTCCAACAACCACAGACGAAGTTAAGCGTTTTGTAGCTTTCACTAATTATTATCGTAAGTTCATACCTAAATTCGCAGAAATTGCACATCCATTAAATAAATTAACTAGAAAAGATGTACCATTCGAATGGAGCAGTAAATGTCAACAATCTTTTGAAACTTTAAAGAATTGCTTAACAACTGCAACTTTGTTGGCATATCCTGATCTGTCAGAGAATAACCGGTTTATTATTAATACCGATGCATCAAACAATGCTATCGGCGCGATTTTGTCAAACGGAAATGGACGACCAGTAGCTTTCGCTAGTAGAAGCTTAAACAAAGGTGAAAAGAATTATCCAGTAATAGAGAAAGAACTACTAGCGATAGTTTGGGCCGTGAAGTATTTTCGGCCGTACTTGTATGGTCGACCATTTAAAATACTTACCGACCATAGACCACTAGTATATCTGTTCAATATGAAAGATCCCTCTAGTAGGCTAATGAAATTCAGAATCACGTTGGAGGAGTATGATTTTGAAGTACAATACATTAAGGGTTATGACAATGCAGCTGCAGATGCAATGTCTAGAATCACATTGAATGATTTGAAAGAAATGCATGAAAAAGT
Organism: Hypsopygia costalis; assembly: GCA_937001555.2. NCBI lineage: Eukaryota > Metazoa > Arthropoda > Insecta > Lepidoptera > Pyralidae > Hypsopygia > Hypsopygia costalis. The sequence continues at coordinate 9,291,608 of OW443355.2, forward strand.
AGTGAATGTAATGACGAGAGCACAAGCGAAAAGATTAAATAATCCTGACTCAAAGGTAAATATGGATTCTTCAGACTTGAGGCCTGATCAACCAAAAGTCATAAGTACCCATATGAAACCAAAAGAATCAGTTGAATTAAGATTTATTGATTTTAAAAGTTTACAGAACTTGAGAAAAATGGGAAGTATTGTTAAAGAAAATAAAATATTTTGTTACTGCGAAAGTAAAAGAACTATTTACGTGAAATTTCTAAACTCTCAATCACAAATGGCGCGAGACGAATTTGTGAGAGAGCTAGATAAATTTTGTAATTTATTAAAGTTAGAAGAAATATACGTATTGAAGAGTAAAGATAATGAAATTTTTATAAAGAAGTTATTAACAGAAATAAAGAACAATAAAAGTAGGGTAGGCCCGCGAATATGTATTCTAAGCAATGTAGAAAGAATTGAGGACAAGGATGATAGAAGAGTTATTTTGAATGACTTTCATCTCTTACCTAGTAGTGGCCATGCTGGTATGAGGCGGATGTCAAACAATATAAAGAGATATTATTATTGGCCTAGTATTGAGAACGACGTTCGAGAATTTGTAAAGCGTTGTGACAGTTGTCAACGACAAAAGTATTCAACTCCAAAGAAGGAGCCTATGGTTATTACTAGTACAGCTCATACGGCTTTCGAAAAAGTATTTTTTAGATCTTGTTGGTCCATTAGAGACAGATTACCATAATTATTGCTATGCATTAACTATACAATGCGAACTCACTAAGTATGTAGAATGTTATCCCTTAATTTCTAAAAAATCTGAAGAGGTTGCGAAATCTTTCGTCAACAACTTTTTATTAAGGTACGGTATACCAAACGTTATAGCGACGGACAGGGGGAAGGAGTTTCTATCGGAGATATTTAAAGAGGTATGTAAATTATTAAAGATAAAACAATTAAATTCTACAGCGCACCATCATCAATCTATAGGAGCTTTAGAAGTTACTCACAAACATTTGAATGCATTCTTACGTATTCAAACGGAGAACAAACCCGATATGTGGAGTAAGTGGATTCCCTTCTGGTGTTTCGCGTACAACACAGGAGTGCATACAGAAACTGGGTTCACCCCTTTTGAATTGGTATTTGGTAAGAAATGTTCTCTCCCCAGCAATCTTACGAAAAATGTAGATCCTATTTATAATTTCGACAGTTATCCACACGAATTGAAATACCGTTTGCAACTTTCTCAAAAAGAAGCTAGGGATAATTTATTAATAAATAAGATAAATAGAAAAGTTGTATACGATAAAAATATTAACCCTGTTACATATAAGGAAAATGATTTAATTCTAGTAAAAAATGATACGCCTAGTAATAAGTTAGATAAAATATATTTAGGTCCATATAAAGTAGTAAAGGAGATACCGCCAAATGTAGAAATAGTTAATAATAATGGTAAAAAGGATATAGTCCATAAGAATCGTACCAAATTGTATCATGTAGGTACCTAGATTTTAGAATTGCTGTTATTTGCTTTTATAATATGTAAAAAAAAATAATAATAATGTAATCATTTTTTTTTTTTCAATATGTGCGGTGATGTAAGGGTAATATTAAGTATGTACCTATTTTTAGTTCTATGTCATGTTTAATCTATGTACCCATTTATATTAAGAATATTAATCAAATATAATCCAGTTCTACTCAAGATTTAGCTGGTTTCATTCGTCTCCATGCTCGCACCTTAGAAGTTCAAAGATGTTGATGAACCACTTACACCCCAAACTCCTTATTTTCTAGTGGCCTCATGTCCGCGGTATTCTCTGAGGTACTTCCTCAGCCGGGCAGCTTCCAAATACCCTGTTCCCTACCACTCTTTCGCCAGAGCCCCCCCTCTCTCTAGTCGGCAGGGTGCACCACGTGCAGGCCAGGTTGGCTTTGGCTCTAAAGATCATAGTGAGCCCCTTACATCCCAAAATAAATTCTAAATATTGAAAGATAGATAAATAAATATTGCTGGACAAATTACACACGGCCATCTAGTCCCAAACTAAGCAAAGCTTGTACTATGGGTACTAGATAACTGACATTATACTTAAATAGAGCGTACTCCGCCAGGCTGCTCAACTGCGGGTTGGTGGAAGCTAGTGTTAATGTATATAATTATATAATTTGCCGTGTGGTTTCGGGCAGACTAGAATAGAATCACTCCGTCTCTTCCCGTGGAAGTCGTACAAGGCAACTAAGGGAAATACAATATAAAACATCGATCAGGCCTCCCCAACCCGTCTGCCCAGCGTGGGGAGTGTAGGCCAAATCCTCCTTCTGTCAGGTACAGACGAGAGAGGGTCGTGCTCGTGTAGTGGAGACTAAAATGACCTGATGATGATGATACTTAAATAAGTCTTTTTTAAAATACGTACTACATGTACGTACATGTAATACATAGAAAATAACCAGACCAATCAAACATACATGTTCATGCACACAAATGTTTGTCTTGTGCGGGAATCGACCCAGCGACCTCGGAGTCAAAGTAGCCAACTAAAAAAAAATCTAAACTTCTTGTTAAAAACTCTTTAGAACTCATCGACTTTTACTTCTTTTTAGTTCTGGGAGATAATATCTGACGAACATGGAATCGATCCGACCGGCCACTTTCGAGGGGAGACCGACTTGCAGATGGAAAGACTGAACGTTTATTACAATGAAGCAAGCAGTGGTAAGTAACGGCAGCTTCATCTAAACAGATATCGACGTGATATCATCTTATAAATCAATAAACGCCGGCTGCACGCACGAAAAAGCATGACTCATTGTCACATTCCGCCTGAGCCGAGCATGCAAGCGAAATCGCGGAACAAGTGTTACAAACTATTAATAATAAACAAACACATCATTACAATATTAGCTTCCGTTTTAATAATTGAACTACTAAGAATCGCGTTATTTATTGCTGTTAAAGTAATACTTAAATTAAACTTAACCCTCCCCAACCCGTTTGGCCAGCGTGGGGAGTGTAGGCCAAATCCTCCTTCCGTCTAGGACGGACGAGAGAGGGTCGTGCTCCTGTAGTGGAGACTAAAATGGACCTGATGATGAAGTAATACTTAAATACAAAATATAATTTATGCAACACATTTAAACAATACATTTTACAACACTAATATTAGACACCAATATTAGTGAGTATTTGAATTTATGATACCAACTTCCGTTTTGAATATTAAAGTACAACATTTGACTAGACTTTGTTCGACCATGCCTTCATGGTAATGGCGGGCAGTCAGCGTTACCAACTTAGGGGTTTTCCCCCCAAATTTAGGGGTTAAATAAGTAGAATGGGATTTTTTTAGGGGCGTTTTACTTTTGGGGGTATTTTTAGGGATATTTTCCATATAATTTATTTTCGGAAATTTTATATAAAAAGATATCGCAAATACAAAGGTGTAAAAATATTGGACCTGGTGTAACCCAACCATAATTATTTGTTTATTTAGCGGCTTTGCGACATCTAGTACGGCACCTTGTTAATAAGAATGATGACATTATTATATATTTTGAAGTAGGTATTCGATAATGTATGTATATAGAATATTTAAAATATATTATTTATTTATTTAAGAAAACATTATCAAATTTAGCCAATTGCTAAAACACTTGATTTATCTGGAAAGTAAAACACTTGATTGATCTGGAAGTGCTTTCATAGTGTTTTAATTTTTTATTTATTTTTAGGGGGATTTCCAAGTAATTGTGGTGATTTTAGGGGTTTTTAGCTAAGCTTTAGGGATAAATATTTTTGAGAGTTGGTAACACTGCGGGCAGTGCTCGGCGCATTCGCTCTCTAACCACCGTGGAAAACGGACGTAAAATAGGAATCTGATTATACTGTACAATAGAATAGTGTTGTAATAGATAAAGAAGTATTATCCAGTCTACAGTATTTTATTTTTCGAATCCTTTTGTACGTTGAGAAGTGACTCTGTAACACAAGCGATTACAGAGGCACGATCGGCCTAAGCGTTCGGCTTGTGACGCATCTATCTCTCTTCCACTCCATCGGCCGATGTTTTCTTATGACGTTATCACGTAAAATTATCGTTCGTAAAATGATTTTACAGACAACCATTTTTTTTATACTACATCGATTGCCAAACTAGCATACGACCAGCCTGCGCACGCCGACGCTACCGCTACGCTCAACAAATCCTATGCCTTTTTTTTTATATACTACGTGGGGTGGCAGACAAGCATACGGCCCGCCTGATGTGAAGCGGTTACCGTAACCATATTAACGCTCGCAACATAAAATATCGCTCGCGCGCCGCCACCCCCGCTGCCATCGCAGCATCTCCTTTCTTTCTGGTGACCTCACTCACTCGCAGGAACACAACAGCCCTCAAGGGAACCGTTATTTGGCTGCGGTATTCTGTGAGGTGGAGGTACATTCCCCAGTCGGGTAGCTTACAATTACGCTCTCTACCTCTCTTTTCGCCAGAGCTTCGTTTGTCAGTCAGCAGGGTGCACCGCATGCAGGTGAAGTTGGCTTTGGTTCAAAGATGTTTATGAACCACTTACACCCCAAAACAATGCCTACAACTAATGCGCCTCTGTGCACCAACCTTCCAGTTATATCACATACATATGCTAGTTTCTCTCGCTTAGTAACCAGGCCAGAGGTCCTCACCGCCATCGCGTTCAGTAAACCAACCAAGAACTCAAGCAGATTGATAACGGGTCTTGCTCCCCTTCCCCCTGCAAGCAGGCTACTTGGGCACTCTTAAGTCGAGTAACTCGTGGCGACCGACGCTCGGTTTACCAAGCATCGGGGCCCTGCCACCACTCCCCAATCTCCATGATGGGTACCGGAGCTGTAGGCAAGCTCACTTCACTTCTATCTTCACGTAAGACTCCTTTACTTTGCCAGTATCACGCCTGTGGAACACGTTACCTGATGCCATCAGAGAAACTTCATGAGAAATCATTTAAAGAGAGACAAAGAGTAAGGCCCTTGTTTAAGTATATGTCCATGTTTTCAGGTAAATATGTGCCCAGGGCTGTGTTGGTGGACCTAGAACCTGGCACTATGGATTCAGTGCGTGGCGGGCCTTACGGACAGATGTTCAGGCCGGACAACTTCGTATTTGGACAAAGCGGCGCTGGTAAATAACAATACAAACAATATAACACAACTCGAGTTGACACGACACGGCGCGACATGACACGATACGACACGACACAAAACAACACAATAAATACAGCTTATAATCACGCTATGCCCCACCTCGTTTGCTAAAGCTTAGTAAACAGGGTGCACCACGGACTTCAACATGGACTTTGGCCAAGTGAGTCGCCAAGGGGGGAGCAGGGAGGGGCAGCTGCTCCCCCCCCCCCCCAGATTCTATTTATTTATAAGTTTTATTTATTGTAAAGTCTCTCGTGAAGCTTTACACGTTGGCTCTGTACCGTTATTATTACAATTGCTGTACATGTAAGGCTCGTACTACAAGTGAAAAGCTTCATGAGCTCTCGTCTTTACCTACAATTCATACTTTACTCATTCTCCATATCAACTCCCCCCCCCCCCCCCACCCTGGGCCATCGACGACCTTGACTTTGGCTCCAAAGTTAATAAACCACAGAATATATAAATAAAAGTCCTATTTCTATATAAATGTCTATTCCTAGCCTCATGTGATATGGGAGTAGGGTTGCCATCTATGACTGCTAGCAACCAGGATGCAAGATGCCTGAAAACTCCGGATTCTTAAAACCCGGACATGTCATCAGTGTTTTTAATACTTGTACTATTTTTTATTCTGTGACAAGACGGTTAGTCGCAGCATGGAGGGGGGAGTAGTAATTTAAAACTTTTAACCCCGGGCTACAAATGAAACCCCTTTCGGACGTTCCGGGCCACCTTCCAAACTAGGACAAATCCGGGGAAGCCCGAATGGATGGCAACCCTGTGTGGGAGGAATGTTTTCCATCAAACGGGTCATACGCTGCGTTTGTAGCTTACTTACCATTTGCTACCTCAGTGGTTTAAAAAATGTATGTTTTAGGTAACAACTGGGCAAAGGGCCATTACACTGAAGGCGCCGAGCTGGTAGATGCTGTCCTCGATGTCATCAGGAAGGAAGCTGAAGATTGCGACTGCCTTCAAGGTTTGGCCATTCTTACTTTTTTTCACAGCAACCTTCTATTTGTGTAAAAAAGTAACAAATAGAAGGATGCTGTGAAAAAAGACATATTGAATTAATGCATGAATTAATGAATGAATGACAGAATGAATGAATGAATGACAGAATGAATGAATGAATGACAGAATGAATGAATGAATGAATGACAGAATGAATGAATGACAGAATGAATGAATATTTATTTGCGGGTATTAACAACATGTTATATTTTCAGTTTCTTCTTACTTTGATAGCATGCAAATGTTTACAGTAAACTAAACTAATATACAATAATTATATTTATTTCGTGTTGCTTATCCGGACCGACATCTTATCGTGGGCGAAGCACGGAATAGCTCGATAAATAAACCCATCCACGGACAGGCTATGGTCGACGTTGCTTAACTTTCGTGTTCGGTTAGATTGACACACGCCATAACGCCATCGTGCTTCTATAGTAAACTTGTCATACTTTGCTTGTACCCTAGGGTTCCAGCTGACTCATTCCCTGGGCGGCGGCACTGGGTCAGGCATGGGGACGTTACTCCTCAGCAAGATCCGTGAAGAGTACCCTGATAGGATCATGAATACCTTCAGTGTTGTGCCATCACCTAAGGTAGGTAAACTCCTGTTGGCGTCTTTAAAATTGCTTCCATAGGGATTTAATAAAAAAAAATGTCAAAGTCAAAGTCAAAATATCTTTATTCCTTGGACTTTATAAAGCACTTAGAAACGTCATACAAACTAAATATAAGAAACATGTGTAAATCATTACTACTCTAAATCCGCAGAGCTTAGATTCACTTTCATCACACTATCTTGAATGTGAAAGTGAATTTAAGTGCCAGTTCCGGCGACGGGGCTTCTTGAGAAGAACTGGCAAGAAACTCAAGGCCGACTCTTTTAATTGCCAATATCGTTACATTAAATACAAATACAATCATTAATATAACATTACAAGAGCAATTCATTTCCAAATACTTTTATCATTTATGTAATCTGAGATACAATAGTAAGCCTTTTGACATAGTCTAGTTTTGATAAATCTTTTAAATTTACCCATGGATAATTTAAACGCGTCATTTGGAAGTTTATTGTAGAAGCGTATACATTGACCTGGGAACGAGTTAGAGATTTTATGGAGCCTAGTAATATGCATAGATGATAGCGAGTTTGTTTTTATTTCTTAAATTTAATTGATGGAGATCACTGTTTTTCCTAAATTTAGTTTGATTTTTATGAACGTAAATAAGATTTTCATAAATATATTGAGAATGTAATGTCATAATATTTATCTCTTTAAATTTATTTCTCAGTGTTTCCCTGGGACTCATCATATAAATAGCACGGATAGCTCGCTTCTGGAGCACAAAAATTGAGTCTACATCCGCAGCACTACCCCAAAGCAATAAACCATATGACATAATGCTGTGAAAATAGCTAAAATAAACTAAACGCGCAGTGTCAACATCAGTCAGTTGACGTATTTTCCTTACGGCGTAAGCTGCTGAGCTGAGTCTACCTGATAACGTTTCTATATGTGGGCCCCATTGTAATTTAGAGTCTAATGTTATCCCAAGGAAGACAACCTTATTGACCAATTCCAATCTCTCATTGTCCATCACCACACTGGTTTTTACTTGTTTCACATTTTTTGTAAAAAATCTAACATATTTGGTTTTACTACCATTTAAAAGTAGGTTATTAGCACTAAACCAGTTTACTATTTTTGAAAGAGCATTGTTTACATCGTCAATTTCTGATTGTTGTCTATTTACCTTAAAAATTAAAGAAGTGTCATCTGCAAACAATACTATTTCGTGATTATTCTTTACAAGATGAGGTAGATCATTAATGTACACGAGAAACAGGAAAGGGCCCAAAATAGAGCCTTGTGGCACCCCCATCGCTACAGTTGATCCATGTGATCGCTTTCCATTAACATCTACTTTCTGAACCCTATCACTCAGATAAGAAGTAAGAAGATCAAGAGCGATGCCTCTTATACCATAGTGGTGTAGTTTTCTGACTAGAGTTTCATGCTGCACACAATCAAAAGCCTTAGATAAGTCACAAAACACCCCATAGACGTCCCGTGACTCCTACCAAGCCTCATATATACATTCTAGTAATTTTACCCCAGCATCACATGTTGACCGTCCATGAACGTGCCATTTTGACATAATCTTAGTGCATATAACGTATTTACGTACAACACACGGCCGTGTCCAAGACACAGGTACAACTCATTTTTTTTTTCGTACAAAATTGGACGGTCTAACACTGTCATCATATCTATATTTCTTTGGTCGTTAAAGAACTGCTTCATTTTCAGGTCAGCGAGGTAGTTCTGGAGCCATACAACGCGACCCTGTCGGTGCACCAGCTCGTCGAGAACACCGACATGACCTTCTGTATCGACAACGAGGCCTTGTATAACATCTGCTTCAGGACGTTGAGGCTGAACAACCCTAGCTATGGAGACCTTAACCATCTCATTTCGGTAAGTACGTTTTTTTATATGAGGGAGAAGCAGCATCAGCTACAGGAATCACTTTAGAAAACCTTACCTAATTTATTATTTTCTAATAAAAATGCTTTAAAATTAAATAATAGATGTCATAAATTGGCGGCGGTAAGTTGTTCCAACATTTTGGTGCCTAGTTATTTTTTTATATGGGGGGCGGGGGGGGGGGGGGGGGGGACGAGCATGTGGGTCACTCATACAATCATTGCCAGCCTAAACTCCTTCCTTTCTTTCTGGTGACCTCACTCACTTGCAGGAACACAACAACCCTCAAGGGAATTGTTATTGGGCTGCGGTATTCTGTGAGGTGGAGGTACTTCCCCAGTCGGGCAGCTTAAAAATTCGCTATGCCCTACCTCTCTTTTCACCAGAGCCTCGTTTGTCAGTCAGCAGGGTGCACCACGTGCAGATGCGATTGGCAAATTTATTTTGTGAGTGATAAAGTTAATCAATATTTTCAGCTGACAATGTCTGGAGTCACCACGTGCCTCCGGTTCCCTGGTCAACTGAACGCGGACTTGAGGAAGCTCGCTGTCAACATGGTTCCATTCCCACGTCTTCATTTCTTCATGCCAGGTATTTTTCATTCACTTTCACATGCTCATCACAGCTAGGGTTGCCATGCCTAGCAAATAGGACAAGATACGTGAAAACCCCGGATTCAGGATCTTAAAACCCGGACATGTCATCAGTGTTTTAGTACTAGTACTATTTTTGTATTAAATAATAAATATTTCTGGACAATTTACACAGCGCCATCTAGTCCCAAATTAAGCTCAAAGCTTGTGTTATGGGTACTAGACTACTGATAAATGTACTTAAATACATATTTTTTTGTAAATACATAATTATAAATAATAGAACACACCCAGTACAAGATAAACAGACATGTTCATGCACACAAATGTTTGTTCTATGTGGTAATCGAACCCACGAGCGTTGGTGTCGAAGCCGTCATTGACCGCAACGCCACCGAGCTCGTCAATAATAATGTTAGATAATTTTAATATCCGTGATACATAACTGATTTTTGATGTGATCACGTCTTATATATCGTTGAACGCCGGCTGCATGCACGAAAAATCATGACTCATTGTCACGTTCCACCTAAACCGAGCGTGCAAGCGAAAACGCGGAACAAACGATAGATAGAGAGGCACGGTCGGCCTAAGCGTTCGGCTTGTGACGCATCTAGATGTTTTTTTAATCCAGTTTTTTTTTATTTATACCTACTTATTTATTGTATTTTCACAGGGTTCGCGCCATTGACAGCAAAAAATTCATTCAACTATCGCCCGCAAACTGTTCCCGAGTTGATGAGTCAAGTAAGTATTCGATTTACTTCCCTTTCCTTTTTTTTAGAGAATCAGTGCCTCGTTTGGCAGTCAGCAGGGTGCACCGCGTGCAGGTGAAGTTGGCTTTGGTTCAAAGATCTTGATGAACCACTAACACCCCAAACTGCTAGCAACATTACCTCGCTGGATGGCTAAACTGATCCTTTGGGCGAGGAATGTGCCAGATCTTGGCTCACCAGTTACGTCGACTCATCGAAGAATATTTTTTATGCTAATAACATTTATTTACTTAATTAAACTTTATTTACCACAACAATACAATACAGTATAGTGCATACTGTACAAGCAGAAATATATATGTGCATACTGTCTACATAACTATTGTTGTTTGTCAAAAATATATGTAAGAGTTACAAATATAAATGAATAAAGAACATTTATGTAACTAACAATAAATATGTAAATAACATAACTAGCAATAAAAGCAGTTATGGCAGGCGTCCGTCCCTCTTCTGTAATAGCCCGGTATTAAGTTCACCCAGATCTCATATTTTCCATCACACTTCGCAATAGTCTCAACGCCTGCCGAGACCTGCCCATGGGTATGTCGTTCCATTGACATATCCTGGAGCGGGTCACGGCGGGCGTTCAACATTACATCAAACTTCTCAAAGGGGCCTCTACGCGTTGGATCCATATCCCCGCGCACGCCTATCAAATGACCGCGCTTGACCCGTGAATTAAGAGAAGAACATTTATGTAAACATTGCAGAAGAAGCGCACAAAGCATACGTCTATTACTTGTAATAGTTCCAATACTTCTACACTAGATGGTGCTATGCGTATAATTATTGACTTACACCTCACCAAGTATCACCAAGGGGAAGGGGGTATTTAAAAGTGCAAAAAAATATCTCACGTGATTAATGGACGGCCCCTAAATGAATAAGAGGAACATTGTTTTCTCTACAGATGTTCAACCCTGGAAACATGATGACGGCGTGCGACCCTCGCCACGGCCGCTACCTCACTGTGGCGACCATGTTCAGAGGACACATGTCCATGAGGGAAGTAGACCAGCAGATACTGGCGATACAGAATAAAAATTCCAGGTTTGTCTATGACTAGGGCGGAATCTAGCCCACGGGGTCAAAATCGAGGTTGAGCGGAGCGAGTAGATTCGCTGAGTGCACGATTTCCATTTATTTCAATGAAGTATGTATTTGATGATCATACTTCAAGGACATAATCGATCTCAATTTTTTTTCGACACGAACCTCAAGCATGTCGATGTTTTTAATTGTGACAAGTTTCATCAAAATCGTTTCAGTGGTTTTAGACCCTATTCCTTTTCCAAGAGGGGGGCATCCATAACTTACGTCACACGAATTTCATGGTTTTTTTACCCCTCCTCTGTCCTTGTCACAGCTGGTCACATTTGTGAGACCCCCCCCCCCCCCGTGTGACGTCACATATTTTGCAAATTTACATCTAGAGTTGCAAATGTTTTTGAGTTTTTCGATAATAGTTCAAAATTCGTGTTTCAACACTTAGATTATAATAGACTTTGAATTGTCACATCACGAAATTCAGGACCTCTCCACCCCCTTGTCACACAAAGTCACACTTCAGCGACCCCCTCCCACCCCCTTAACGTGTGACGTAATTTATGGATGGCCCCGAATGACCGCCCGCTCTACTTAATAACTATTATTGGTTGATTTGGTTCGTGTAGGTAACTTACACTAAAATATTTATTTTTCAGCTATTTTGTGGAATGGATTCCTAACAACCTAAAGGTCTCCGTCTGCGACGTGCCACCGCGCGGTCTCAAGATGTCGGCCACGTTCATAGGGAACACGACGGCCATCCAGGAAATATTCAAGAGGATTTCTGAACAGTTCACAGCTATGTATAGGAGGAAGGTGAGAGAACAGTTGCTTCTTCTTCACAAAATTATATATTATTATTTATTAATACAGATATAATAATACATAAAATATAATTATAAAAAATTACTTAAAACTCAATAATACTAAAATAAAAGTCTAAAACTAAAATAAATGTAAAAAGTTTGCCGTGTGTCATCGTTCCCAAGATCCTAGCAGCATTACCTAGCTAGCATTATTTATGTTTTTTTTTTCGTCGGGTGGCAGACAAGCATACGGCCCGCCTGATATGAAGCGGTTAGCATATCCATATTAACGCTCGCAACATAAAATATCGCTCGCGCGCCGCCACCCCCGCTGCCAACGCAGCATCACCTTCCTTTCTGGTGACCTCACTCACTCGCAGAAACACGGTATTCTGTGAGGTGGAGGTACATGCCCCAGTCGGGTAGCTTACAATTACGCTCCTTACCTCTCTTTTCGCCAGAGCTTCGTTTGTCAGTCAACAGGGTGCACAGCGTGCAGGCGAAGTTGGCTTTGGTTCAAAGATGTTCTTACACCCCTAATAATGATTATTACTATAAAATACAAAAAAAATAATTAAATATTATTCTTCATCATCTGTGGTCATACTCTATTTGTCATCGAACTGACGTCTATTTATTTCATAGGCCTTCCTTCACTGGTACACCGGCGAGGGTATGGACGAGATGGAGTTCACGGAGGCGGCCAGCAACATGGCGGACCTCATCTCGGAGTATCAACAGTATCAGGTACGAACAACGATCCTATACGTCTTATAATGGTGGCCATACAATTTAAACAAAGTTTATTGTCCATGGTACAGCATTGGCCGTGTGGTTTCCGGCAGACTAGAATAGAATCACACCGTTTCTTCCCGTGGATGTCGTACAAGGCGACTAAGGGAAATACATTATCAAATATCGATCAGGCCTCCCCAACCCGTTTGTCCAGCGTGGGGAGTGTAGGCCAAATCATCCTTCCGTCTAGGACGGACGAGAGAGGGTCGTGCTCCTGTAGTAGAGACTAAATGGACCTGATGATGACAGCATGGTAATCTTCTTGAGTGGTTGGTTGGTTTACCGAACGCGATGGCGGCTAAAGGTCCTCTCGCCTGGTTGGTTTACTGGACGAGGGACTCGCAATCCTGTGATATAACCGGAAGGTTGGTGCACAGGGGCACATTAGCAGTTAGGTACAGGGTATGTGTCCAGGGTACAGCATGGTAATCTGCTTGAGTGCTTGGTTGTTTTACCGAGCACGATGGCGATGCGGGTAAAGGTCCTCTCGTCTGGTTGGTTTAATGGCCGAAAGACTCGCAATCCTGAGATATAACCGGATGGTTGGTGCACAGGGGAAGGTAGACAGCTGTCTTCCCCTGTGCACCAACCTTCCGGTTAGGAAATTGAAAAGGTTAGGTTCCGGAGGCATAGGATCCGTTGTCCAGGGTAATGCTCCAACTATTTTTTTCATAATATATGTTATGATGTGAAGCGGTTACCGTAGCCATATTAACGCTCGCAACAGTACATATCGCTCGCGCGCTGCCACCCCCACTCCACTCTCACAATTCAACTTCACATACACACACAAACACACACATACACACACACACATACACACACACTACACACACACACACACACACATACATACATATAGACACACACACACATACACACACACACACACACACACACACACACACACACACACAGACACACATACACACACAAAAGCGCGCGCGCGCGCACAGGCACGTCAATCTTGTAACACCCCGTCGTTTTTGCCTCGGGGGTTACTAACGAAGGTGGTAACAAAGATGCCATATGTTTTGCAGGATGCAGACGTAACCGAAGCAGAATTCAGCGATGAAGAGGAAATAGAACATAATCAGTTTGAAGAGGAAAAAGATAGAGTGCAAGTGGCAGCCATGCCTCTGTAAATTTTAAGAGTATAAAAAAAGATTCATCTGTACACTCGATGTGTTAGGTCCCCAATATTAGATAGGTACTAAAAATCCGTAGTGCATGGCAGTTGGGCTTCACTTGTCTAGCCATCTCTTTTGGATTTTAATTCCTTATTTGCCATATTGCTGTCTCACACATTGCTAAGAGAGGAAGTCTAATTCCAAAAGATTCTTACTGCTACTAATTTCTTCTGATTAAATTCGTTGGGAATTCCATGGCAGCCGTAGTTGTACCCCTGGGACTGCAGTGGACTTCACTTTTCATTGCCTTTTTGGGGGTCGCCGCTGTCAATGCTGGCTACACAGGAGACACAGTGGTGGGAATGTGTGATAGACCCCCGTCCCGTCTTCCGTAGAATGAATATGTATTGGTAGTTCACCTCATGCGTTTTTATGGGGAGCTAATGTCAGATTGAACGTTATTTGATTCTAAACATCGGAAGACATTTTCGAATGAAAAATTCTAAGAACGTATGTCTGAATAATTCATATTCCTTATTTATTCTAGCTAGCTTAACACGTTTTTTTTTTCATGATCACATCAGACTCTGTTCTATGTGTTCATGAAACAAATGGATGACACGAAATATATGGATGAGTCAATTTGCACTACAATAGCTTTTAGGTGTCTATGTATGTATATATTTTGTTATGCTTGTCGTGCCATCAATTAGTATGATTATTATAAAATATTTTTTTAAATATTTTAGATTTTATAAATATTTTTAAAATGAAAAAAATTCACCTCACCTCCCCCGGCTCCCTGCTTAAGTGAGATTTGAATTGTTTAGTACTTAGTGGTGTATGACTCATACAAGGGCACAATCTGACTCATACAGTATGAGTCAATAAATCAACTGGAGCGGGCGCTTCATGTACTATACCCATACCAAATCAAACGTAAACATAACAAGATACGCATATTGAACAGCGCCATCTAGCGACAACATGGGGAACTAAATCATTGGTATAAAATAAAGACAAAGGCAAATACAAATATTACTTATACAAGTATAATACTTAATAGGTAGATGGCGCCACACTGCGACTTCGCAGCAGTAGAACGTAAAATGCAAAAATTCGCTACCATCACAAACCTTCCTGGTAGCTCAGGTTGTCGTGGGTTCAAATCCCATCTAGGCGTGTGAGGTGATTTTTTCCATTTTTAAAATATTTGTAATATTCTAGCAAGTTTGCCGATATCGACTATTTAAAATAATTATTATTATTATATATTTATATATATATATATATATATATATATATATATATATATATATATATATATAGGTTTTACCCAAACATTTTTTTTTCCACTCACGTTTCTTGTATATGAAATCAAATCAAAATATCTTTATTCCTTGGACTTTATAAAGCACAGCACTTAGAAACGTCATACAAATTAAATATAAGAACATGTATCTAAATCTCTAAATCCGCAGAGCTTAGATTCACTTTCATCAACTATCTTGAATGTGAAAGTGAATTTAAGTGCCAGTTCCGGCAACGGGGCTTCTTGAGAAGAACTGGCAAGAAATGCAGGCATGTTCCAAACGCTCAAAGGTGGGCTGGATGAGATCTCTATAAGAGATAATCCCGCCTTTGTACGTAACATTGCCTTATAGTATTCTAATTATGTTTTTCTTGGTGTATAATAAAGAGTATACAACAAAAACAAATTTGATGGCTTTTTTATAGGTATTATTTTTTACTGTTTACACGTCTACGGCTAAGCCAAAAGGAAGTATGTTTGTATTTATGTATGTTTTCCATAGCGCCTAAACTATTCATCTGAGTGCTGAGTGCGAGTTTTTTATTCACGTTCGATAATGTCAACGTAAACAAACCGACCAAAGAGAGAAGTACTCTCATGTCGTCAATTTACCAGACGCGTGTTATAAATCCAATTTAGCCGGGTTGCTCACTTCGAAATGTGAGAGGGTAAGTTACATAATTTTGATATGTAACACGCGTCATATAAATTCACAACATGAGAGTACCTATCTATTCGGTCGGTTTGTTTACGTTCACATTATCGAACGCGTACAAAAAACTCGCACTAGGCACTCAGCACTCAGAGTGCATAATGCGAGGTTTTTGGTCACATTCGAATGTGTTCACTTTTACAAACCGATCAAATTGAGAAAAAGTTTCATATTGTGAATTTACCAGACGCGTGTTATATATGCAAATTAGCCGGGTTGCTCACTTCAAAATGTGTGCAAGCAAGCCACATATTTTGATATGTAACACGCGTCTTATAAATTCACAACATGACAGTTCTTCGCTATTTGGTCGGTTTGTTTACGTTGACATGATCGAACGAGAACAAAAAACTCGCAGTAAGCACTCTGACGCAATTTAGTATGTGTATGCATATCTATGAAAATGTAACATCATTGGGTAATAACAGATTTGTGAATTTTTGTTACGAAGTATTGTTTTGTTTATATACCTACTAAATAAGCGTGGCGCAATGTTAAATCTTATCTTATTTTTAATTTATTTTTGCCTATTGAGAATATATGCGATTACTTTTTTTACAATTGTTTTGAATGGTAGAAATAAATTTGATTTTTTGTAATTATTTTGTTTTTTTACCCAACAATTAGATACGTATCCTTATTATAACATTTTTGAGTGGAGCCTGCGGAACGCTTATACATATACGCCGAAGAGTCACTCTTGGAAATGAATAGGCTCCAAAACCACTGAACCGATTTTGATGAAACTTGTCACAATTAAAGACCTCCACATGCTTGAGGTTTGTGTCGAAAAACATTGAAATCGACCATGTGTGTGAGGAATGATCATCAAATACATTTTCTTCATATAAAAGTTATTAGTAAAAGGACTAATGGTCGCGCGCTGGCAACTCCGTTAATAACGCAGCATCTCCTCAAGTCTCATTCACTCGAACACAACAATCCTCAAGAGCTTTGTACCTATTTTTATTTGTATTTCCCTCGAGATGCCATATATCTCTCTTGTTTGTCGGCAGGGCGCATCACATACAGGTGAGGTTGGTTTTGGCTCTAAAGATACCGGTGAGCCCCTTACACCTCATAACTGTTACCAACTGTTATCTGAAATTATTGATTAGGGGCCATCCATAAATTACGTCACACGTTAATGGGGAGGGAGGGGGTGGGTCGATGAAGTGTGACATTGTGTGACAAGGGGGTGGGTGGGGTCCTAAATTTGGAGACGTGACATTTTAAAAACTATTGTAATCTAAGTGTTAACACGTTCGTGTTAACACTAAGATTACAATAGTTTGAAGTATTAACGCAAAACTCAAAAACATTTGCAACTCTAGATGTAAATTTGCAAAATATGTGACGTCACACTAGGGAGGGGGGAGTCTCACAAATGTGACCAGCTGTGGCAAGGACGGGGGGAGGGGTCAAAAAATCATGAAATTCGTGTGACGTAATTTATGGATGGCCCCTTATTATTATTAATGTCACCTATTAATTTTTATAAATAATTATACTACACACATCATAAAATAATAATTGACAAAAATCTATTGAAAACGACAAAATCATAACATTACTTCCTTCTACACTACGTAATTCACAAAGTGCTTAGCTGTGTTAGTGTCTTACTGTCTACGTAACACAGTCGGATAATAGAGATCATCACAAAACACTACTCATTAGCAGTCACTACTCTTTGTTAGCAGTCTAGCAGTGAGTAGTTTCACGTTACGATGAAAAAGCAGTGATTATCACTTTGTGACGTATTTGATGTCCATTAAGTTTACATAATTTAACACCAACTTTAAGTTTATCGATACATAAACAACTGTCAAAATTGTTTACGGTGGACATCAACAATAGGCACTAATAAGACGTCATCTTAGTTGATCAAAGTTAGCGAATACGAAATGAGATATTTGACACTTGACAATTCATCGTTGAGAATTTTGCTCAGTGTCACGAGTCACTATGAACTGTCATCGGAGATACGTATTATCACTTTACCCTTTGTTGGCGATGCGGAAGAATTTTTTGACGCTTTTTAGATTCTTACATTTTATTTTTATTAGTTTTATTTCCGTCCTGTTTGTATAAATAGGTTAGCTATATTTAGGTTTTATTTTAATTGTATGTTTGTAATTGTTAGTAAGTTGTTTTCATTACATATGTTCAATAAATTACATCATAAAATATTTTAAAAAAAAAAATCCCCGAATCTAAAATAAAATAACCGCACACCACTACTAACTAACGCCGCCAGCTCAACTGCGCATTACTGTATTCAAGTGTATTCATTTTATGATTAACAACTTTTATGACGAACTGGGAAGGATAGAAGTTTAAAATCACAGTTTCACAGCATTTTTGAACTAACCTTACGTGATATTTGGTTACTTATGTGATTATAAGTATTTAAGTGATTTTAATAGTGAAAATGCCGGAGATAGTTCACGTACAAGTTGGTCAGTGCGGCAATCAGATTGGTTCTAAGGTTTGTTGTGTTATGTAACTATTTTTTGTAAAGGTTCTAACAGTTTTGCCGGCTAAGATCCTCCGGATCTTTTTTTATATTCGATGGAGGCAAACGAGCATGTGAGTCACCTGGTGGAAAGCAATCACCACCGCCCACGGCGATCAACAAGGTGTGGCCGATCCATTGCCAAATATGGGAAATAAAGACTGTTCTTGAAGGTTCCCATGACGTAATTGTTCGGAAATACCGCCGAGGGAAGTTGATTCCACAGTTTCACCGTTTGTGTTACTACTGCATTAAATTGGTAGATGTTGGTTAGATGGGGTGACCATCCGTTCTGGTTTCCCTGGATTTGTCCGAGTTTAGAGGGCGTCCGGGGAAGGGTTGCCAACCATACTGTTAAAAACAGTATTATACTGTTTTCTATGCTTTAATACTGTTGAAAAAAACTTCATTTGACCATAGCACTGTTTATTGTACTGCTCCGCATGCACTGGGCCTTAGTATACTGTTTGTTTTACTACGCAGCTTTTAATATACTGTTTTCCTTGTAAAAAAAGTTGGCAACCCTAGTCCGGGGAGCGTCCGGGCGGGGTTTTATTTGTAGGTTAGAAACTAAATCACACGCCCGCTCCATGCTGCGAATAACCATGCTGTCACAGTATAAAAAATAGTACTAATACTAAAAATACTGATGACATTTTGTTTATATACCATCAGTGAAACAAGCATACGGCCCGCCTGATGGAAAGCAGTTACCGTAGCCTATGAACGCCTGTAACACCAGAGCCAACACACGCGCGTTGCCGACCCTGTAAAAACCTCTTCACGCCCTTTTTGAAGAACCACATGCTATAGTTTCTTGAGAAAACTTCGCCAGGCAGTTCATTCCACAGCTTGACAGTATGCGGGAGAAAACTTCTCTGGAACCGCACACTTAGGCTCCAATGTGTATGTCCAGGTTTTAAGATTCAAAATCCGGAGAAAATCAGACTTCAACCTAAATTTATGGTACTTTTATTTAGGTAAGCTGGTAGAAGTTCCAGAGCTTTAGGTAAGCTGGTAGAGCCCCAGGGATCTACGGACTAAGCTAAAGATGTTTTATTTATTTATTTAACGACGAGTTTGGTGGACAAATGGTTAGCAATGGACTTTGACTCCGAGGTTGCGGGTTCGATTCCCGCACAAGACAAACATTTGTGTGCGTGAACATGTCTGTTTGTCTTGGTCTGGGTTTTCTCTATGTATCATAAGTATGTATTTACAAAAAAAATGTATTTAAGTACATTTATCAGTTGTCTAGTACCCATAACACAAGCTTTGCGCTTAATTTGGGACTAGATGGCGCTACATAAATTGTCCAGAAATATTTATATTTATTTAATTCTAAACTTGCCATAAATTTAAATTCCATCCATATCCATATATCATCTTGATAATTGGCGATCTACTACAGTACATTTCCTAAGACATTTTGTACCACGAACGGTGAAAATGTGGAATCAACTTTCCTCAGTGGTATTTCCGAACAACTACGACATGGGAGCCTTCAAGATTAGAGTCTTTAATTTCCTTAATCAGCTGCCAATGGATCGGCGACCCCTTGGTGTTGCTGATCCCCATGGGCGGTGGTGATTACTTTCCACCAGGTGACCCACATGCTCGTTTCCCCCCTGCTCAGTGCTCATATAAAAAAAAAATAACATTACATTACCAATGGGTCTTAATTAAATCGGATACATATGCACCTTGTCAGGCATTGCAATGGTCGAGAGAGAGAGCTTGATACTACGAATTAAGGAATTCTGCGATTGAGCGTTTCCCTAATAAATGTGTTTTAAGGGAATTATAGAAAATCCTATCATTTGTTTCGTCTTTTATTTATTTGGGCAGTTTGTTACTCCTGTACAGACATGGAGTAAGGCCCAGAACTATGTAGTTTTAGTTTAGATGTTATTTGTATCAAATTGTTAGGTCTCCTAATTGGTAACAGCGCGGCACGTCATTAACGGTAGGATAAAATCTCATATTTTACCTTACAAATTTACATAGTTCTATTTGGCAGTGTTAATACTTTTAGATTACAAAAGTGTTGTCTACAACTCTCTCGCTGTTTGATGTTGGTCAGTATTCGGATGCATTGTTCTGCAGCATTAGCAGATCATGGGAATCTGTGCTGTCGCCCCACATGATCACTCCGTAACTGAGCCACACCTGAGCGTAAGCGTAATAAGGGTGGTCCTGCTATTCGTTGATTTTTTTTACTTCTCGTAAGGCAAGGCAGGCGTATATGAACTGTGTGTGACATTTTCGCTTTTATTTCTTGTATGTGAGCTTTCCAATTTAAATGCATAGCCCTGACAACACCAAGCAGCAAGATAGCAGAAAGCGGGAACACATTCTAATAAAATATTACTATATATGAATTTATCATCAAGTTCTCATATAGTAGAAACTCAATTATCATCGTAATCATGATCTGGTATACCTAATAATCGAATTTATTCAGTGAAAGAGGGATCACTGCCCCAAGCGTTTTGTTAACTTAGTTAGCAATTGTTACTTCACTCTGATGCATGTCAACATCTACATATATAAGAATGTCAACGTGATTAAGGCTGCAGTATTTTAATGAAATGAAATGAAATAAAATTATTTATTTGCACATATACAGTCATTTACATTAATATAAAGCCAGGGCTGGAATTTGTTTGGCAACTGTACATTGCCTTAAAAATGTAGGCATGCAAAATATTCATTCATGCAAATACTTATTCAAGTAACATTAAATTATGGTACAATAAATCTTAATATTTAAACAATAGAATTGATATAATTATCTAGTTATCTAAGATTAATATTGATACTTACGATACGATAAGGTAAAATCAATAAAAATATTTGGTGATTGTTAATTATTCATTATAAATGTCAAGTTTACACGGTTAATATTTTATCTCTGGTCAAGTTAAATTATGTACCACCTACATAAATAAATTAAATAATAATAATGATGATGATAGAAGTCAGATTTTTTCAATGTCAATTATAAAACTAAACTTTAAGAAAATATGTGTGTTGGAAAGTGTATTTCTTAATAATTACTATTATATTATATTAATAAACATTGATTTTCGTTGATATGTACTTGTTGTATTTATTAAACTAGTAAAAATAAACCCGTTTTTAGGGTTCCGAACCTCAAAAGGAAAAACGGAACCCTTAGTTATAAGATCACTTTGTTGTCCGTCTGTCTGTCTGTCTGTCAAGAATTTCTATGTCGAGAATGCGTGGAGGTATCAAGCTGAAATTTGAACTGTATACTCAGGTCTACGGTCCCATGAAGTTAAAAAAAAAATCAAACTGCTAAGTTTACGTAGAAAAAAGTTACGGCCGTTTATTCAGAAAAAAACGCATATTTCGACACACTCAAGGGAATCAAAACCTATAGGGTACTTCCCGTTGACCTAGAACTATGAAATTTGCCAAGTAACATCGTTATAGACTACAAGTACAGGAATAAATCTCAAAACTATACAGTTGTAAATAGATCTTAAAAAATAGGGGTCTATATTTTTTATAGGGTGTCGAAATTTCAAATTGAAACTACTAGTTCATATGAAAGGGCTTGATGTACACATTGCAAAATATATTTTATTAATTTTTTTCGACGCATTTTTTTTATTTTATAATGAAAAATATCAAATTTAATAATGACGTACCTACGGAACCCTCGGTGGGCGAGTTCGACTCGCACTTGTCCGGTTTTTTCTTCATACACTCGATTATTCGGACTATCGATTATCCGAATGCCTACCGACAATTAGACCGGCTAATCAAGGTTCTACTGTATTTGGTAAGGCCTAAATTGCATGATTTTTGTTTTATTTTTATTTTTTTTTATACTACGTCGGGTGTTTGGGTGGTAGACAAGCATACGGCCCGCCCGATGTGAAGCGGTTACCGTAGCCATATTAGCTCGCAACATAAAACATCGCTCGCGCGCATCCCCCGCTGCCATCACAGCATCTCCTTCCTTTCTGGTGACCTCACTCACTCGCAGGAACACAACAGCCCTCAAGGGAACCGTTATTTGGCTGCGGTATTCTGTGAGGTGGAGGTCCATTCAGTACAAAATCATTTCTAAAAGTATGAAATTATTAAAATATAATATTTCCATTGGAGAAGCAATAAAAAATACTATAACTTTTATTATGATCTTATCTTATCTTAGAGTGGGTCCAGTGCTGAAGCACCGGTGACACGTCGACCCTCATGGATCTTTTGTGCTCTCCCTAATCCTTTAGTCACTCTCCCCTGACTGTCTGGAGACATGTTCCATGTACTTCAGTATGCCGCTTATTGGGAAGAGTCTGTAGTCCTCCAGGTCCGGGTATGCCTTTCCTAGGATTTCCATTCGTTTGCCGGCTAGGGCGTCACATTGACACATCAAGTGTTTCATGGACTCGTTAGGCCCTTTGCATGTTCTGCACTCTGGGATATCAATTATGATACTAATTACATAAACGTAATATTTAACATAGCTGTCGTACAAATTTCTGATTTGATGCATACAAAATACATACCTGTGACGTCATAACTCAGTAGTATTTCGTATGGAGCGTTTTCGGGAAAGTCCAAAATTGTGATTTTCAAATTAACATATCTCGGGAGGTTTTTGTGCTATCGAAGTAATTCTTTCACCTATGGTTATATTATTGAAACGTATCAAATAATAATATCAAACCGAAAAAAATGTTGTTCAAATAGCTATAAATTCAATTGACATATTTGAAATGTTTTGTATTTCCTTGTATTCCAAGTCATTACGTATTGAAATGCTGACGCCACCACCGTCATAGTTCCTGCGATGATATCATGCCGCTAAGTGGTAGTCACCGAAATTGACTGTGGGCGCTTTAGAATCTGTAAGCCACGTTACTGAGATTCTGATAGCTATACAGAAACTTTTATGTTTTTCTAGAAGCTGCTAAGATGTCTTGTTTATTAATAAATACACTTTGCATATTCTGAAACAAGATTTTAGACTATTGAGTAACGGGTGGGGCGAAAGGAATGATTTCTGGACGAATTATTTAATGTGTCACGAGAACTTGAACGGTTGCCTTGGTGTAGATCAGAGGTTCCCAACCGGTGGTCCGTGAGAGGTAAATTATGGTCCATGATACAAACTTATTATGTAAGAGATTGAGCACTATTATACAAAATACTCAAATCTCGAGTTATAGAATAATGGATTTATATGACAGGGACCCTACACGCAACAAAAACCGTAATATCGTTGTCGCCTTATGGTCCGTGAGCCAGCAACAGATTTTCCTGACCAACTTCCTCTCAAGCGATAACTCGGGAAATACTTCAGAGAGTTGTATTATGCCGTATGGTAAACGTCAGCTGCCGCTCCGCGGGTGGGTTGGGCAGCGGCAGCCTCTTAATCACGTACAAAAAAATTGTTTTCTGTCATTTCCTCCCGACTGAAAATTTGTTAAATAATAGTTAACGCAACTATTCGAAGATAAAAAAAAGTCAGCTGGCCCTACCGTGGTGGATTATACGTCAGCTGGTCACATGAACATGCAAAAAAAAATTCTCGTTCAGTGATTTCCTCTCACTTAAAAATTTGTCAGATGATAGTTTACGTGCAACTTTGAATAAATAAAAACGTCAGCTACCTCTATGTTGGTGGAAAGGGCGTCAGCTGAAGCAGTGAAAGGTGGCGCATGGTCCAGGCATGAGCGCCGATCGCTTATTTAAATACGTCAGCTGACGACCTATTTAAATAAGCGTATTTAAATAAGCGATCGGCGGTCACGTCTGGGCCATGCGCCACCTTTTACTGCATCAGCTGACGCTCTTTCCACCAACATAGAGGAAGCTGACGTTTTTATTTATTCAAAGTTGCATGTAAGCTATCATCTGACAAATTTTTAAGTGAGAGGAAATGACTGAACGAGAAATTTTTTTTTGCATGTTCGTGTGACCAGCTGATGTATAATCTTCTGTTTAAATTGACATATTTGACAAATTTATTTATTTAACTTAATTGTGTATATTTGCATGCCTAAATATTTCTGGCAAATGTGATGGATCAAACAGCTAATATTATTTGTACACCTATATGGGTATATAGGTGTACAAATAATATTAGCTGTTTGATTATATTAGCTTGAGAATAATATTAGCTGTTTGTTAAATGTGGGTACATTTAAGCAAATAAATGACTCTTCTATTCTATTGGGGTCCTAAAACATTGAGATGTTACCTAATGCATTGATTTCATTAATAATTATCTAAACTTCTTGTTCTAATTCCTTAGATAGATTATCGACTTTTACTTCGTTCTTTTTAGTTCTGGGAGATAATAGCAGACGAACATGGAATCGATCCCACCGGCCACTACCGAGGGGTGAATGACTTGCAGTTGGAAAGACTAAACGTTTACTTCAATGAAGCAAGCAGTGGTAAGTAACGGCAGCTTCATATAAACAGCCCCCTTACCACCATCTCTTATTGCGATTCAATAACTGAATAGAATGCTTATTCATACCAATGAATAAGCGACTCTATTTCAAGTGGAATAGAGTCGCTTATTCATTGGTATGAATAAGCAATCTATTTAATTATTGAATCGCAATAAGAGATAGTGGCAAGGGGGCTGATATTAACGTGATAATATGTTATAAATCAATGAACGTCGGCTGCACGTACGAAAAAGCATGACTCATTGTCACGTTCCGCCTGAGCCGGGCGTGCAAGCGAGATCGCCGAACTAGCGATAGAGAGGCACGATCGGCCTCAGCTTCGGTAATTTAAGTTCGGCTTGTGACGCATCTATGTCTCTTCCACTCCATCGGCTGATGTTTTCTTATGACGTTATCACGTAAAATTATCGTTCGTAAACCGACGAGTATTTTAGCTACTAAATTACTCGCTTGTGTCTACAAGAATTGCGAACTAGCCTTTAGTGCTTCGTCCTCTCGGTCGCTTGCCGTCCACATTGGCGGTAATTATCAGCTTCACTAGGTTATCTGTACCCCGGCGCGCTGTGTCCGAACTACTACTTCTTCAAAAAAGGAGGTAGTTATTAATTCGACTGAATTTTTTTTTGTATGTATGTTATGACGAGCTCGGTGGCGTAGCGGTCAATGACGCGGCTTCGACACCAACGCTCGTGGGTTCGATTCCCACATAGGACACACATTTGTGTGCATGAACATGTCTGTTTGTCTTAGTCTGGGTGTTTTCTATGTATCATAAGTATGTATTTACAAAAAAAAATGTATTTATGTATGTTTATCAGTTGTCTAGTACCCATAACACAAGCTTCGCTTACTTTGGGGCTAGGTGGCGTTGTGTAATTTGTTTGACAATATTTATTTATTTATATTCGATATCTTCGCGAATTGTGAACCGATTTTCAATTATTTTTTTTTATTTGAAAGGGTATGCTTGCAAGGTGGTACCATATTCACCAAGTCAGGATCTGATGATGGGATCCTAGAGAAATCAAGGGAATCTTGAATTTCATAAGCACATATGGTCAAATTATCTTTTTTTATTTGATAGGGTATGATTGCGAGGTGGTTCCATATTCACCAAGTCAGGGTCTGATGATGGGATGTGGTTGCCGGCAGAATAGAATTGCGCCACTCTATTGCTTTGCGCTGGACAAGGCGACTAAGGAATCTTGTATAACGCATTAACTTTTCTCCCCGAAGACGGGCAGCAGCGACTCCCGGGGTATTCCACCAATAAGCTGCACTTGCCAACTGAAGTCAGTTTTTTTTTTTTTTTCAAAAATCATTATTTACTTGACCCTCTTATCTTGTGGAGGCACACAGCCGAGAGGCGATGCTGCGTGTCGAGCTTGAGTTCCTTTAAGATCGAAAGGTTTTTGCGTCGAGCCGTCCAAGGGTATGTTCAAGTATACGTCCATGTTTTCAGGTAGATATGTGCCCAGGGCTGTGTTGGTGGACCTGGAGCCTGGCACTATGGATTCAGTGCGGGGCGGGCCTTACGGACAGCTGTTCAGGCCGGACAACTTCGTATGTGGACAAAGCGGCGCTGGTAAATAACAATACAATATAACACAACTCGACTCGACACGACACGACGCGACGTTACACGATACGACACAATACAACTTATAATCACGCTATGCTCCACCTCGTTTGCTAAAGCTTAATAAGCAGGGTGCACCACGTGCATTCAACTTTGGCTCAAAGTTAATAAGCCACTTATAGATTATATATTTTGAGGTGTAAGTGGTTCATCAACACCTTTGAACCAAAGCCAACTTCACCTGCACGCGGTGCACCCTGCTGACTGACAAACGAAGCTCTGGCGAAAAGAGAGGTAGGGAGCGTAATTGTAAGCTACCCGACTGGGGAATGTACCTCCACCTTACAGAATACCGCAGCCAAATAACAATTCCCTTGAGGGTTGTTGTGTTCCTGCGAGTGAGTGAGGTCACCAGAAAGGAAGGAGATGCTGCGTTGGCAGTGGGGGTGGCGGCGCGCGAGCGATATGTTATGTTGCGAGCGTTAATATGGCTACGGCAACTGCTTCACATCAGGCTTGCCGTATGCTTGTCTGCCACCCGACGTAGTATATAAAAAATATATATATATATATAAAGAAAAGTCCTATTTCTATATAAATGTCTATTCTTAGTCTCATATGATGTGGGAGGAACTGCTTTCCATCAAACGGGTCATACGTGTGTGTGTTTTTAGCTTACTTACTATTTGCTACCTCAGTGGTATAAAAAATGTATGTTTTAGGTAACAACTGGGCAAAGGGCCATTACACTGAAGGCGCCGAGCTGGTAGATGCCGTGCTCGATGTCATCAGGAAGGAAGCTGAAGATTGCGACTGCCTTCAAGGTATGGCCAATTCTTACTTTTTTTTTTACAGCATCCTTCTATTTGTTACTGTAGAGATATTTATTTCGTGTTGTTTATCCGGACCGACAGATTATAGTTGACGAAGCACGGAATAGCTCGATAAATAAACCCATCCATAGACAGGCTATGGTCGACGTTGCTTAACTTGCGTGTTCGATTAGTCTGACACTCACATCAACGCCATCGAATTCCACTTTGTAATATTGTCATACTTTGCTTGTTCCCTAGGGTTCCAGCTGACTCATTCCCTGGGCGGCGGCACTGGGTCAGGCATGGGGACGTTACTCCTCAGCAAGATCCGTGAAGAGTTCCCTGATAGGATCATGAATACCTTCAGTGTTGTCCCATCACCTAAGGTAGGTAAACTCCTTTTTCCTTATTAACACACGATGCAAATAGAACGAGGGCTATCTCGTATGAATTCGCCGCTAGAAGAGCTACTATAATCATCATTATCATCCTGTATCTACCCACTGCTGGATATAGACTTTGCCCAATGCTTTCCACCATATGCGATCCTCCGCTTTCCGCATCCAACCGCTACCAGCCACGTTTTTGAGGTCATCGGTCCATCTAGAGAGGGGGCGCCCACGCTTCGGTGATCCATACGTGGCCTCCACTCTAGGACTTTCCTCCCCCATCTGCCATAGCTGATTCGGCAGATGTGGCCAGCCCACTGACAATTTTAACTCGCTGACTCTGAGAGCTAAGTCGTCCACTTTGGTTCTCCATGGAACTTCTTCGTTCCGGATTCGATCCCTTAAAGAAACTTCAGTGCTACTAGAGCAGAGGTTCCATGAGTTGTAAATTATGGTCCGTGATACAAACTTGTAATGAAAGAGATTGAGCACTTATTATACAAAAGACTCAAATCTCGAGTTATAGAATAATGGATTTATATGACAGTACGGGACTCTACACGCAACAAAAACCTCGGGAGTGGTCCGCGAACATAAAAAGGTTGGGACTGACAGTACTAGAGTGAAGTCTCCGAAATATCAGATGTCACTATTTTGCGAGTGGGCTATTCTAGTTTATTTCTATTTGTCGTAAAGATTTGCAATAATTTAGTGCGTTGAGACAGTTTTATCCTTCTGAAACTTATACCCTTCTTTTTTCCGAAAACAAACAAACTTCTTTTTTGTATAACACTGTAACTCCTATCATTTATGTCTTCTCCTTCCTCGATGTATTTGGTCGTTAAATAACATCTTCATCTTCAGGTCAGCGAGGTAGTTCTGGAGCCATACAACGCGACCCTGTCCATGCACCAGCTCGTCGAGAACACCGACATGACCTTCTGTATCGACAACGAGGCCTTGTATAACATCTGCTTTAAGACGTTGAGGCTGAGCAGCCCCAGCTATGGAGACCTTAACCATCTCATTTCGGTAAGTATGTTTTTTTAGACTTACTCGCTCATAGCGAGGGCAGCATCAGCTACAGGAATCACTTTGGAATACCAAATTTTTGATAATCTAATAAAAATGCTTTAAAATTAAACACATGTAAAATTGGTGGCGGTATGTTGTTCCAACATTTTGTTGCATTGTGCAAATTTTTTGGACACATTTAAATGTGTTGTTCGTTTACAAGCCGACCAAATTAAGAAAAAGTTTTATATTGTGAATTTACCAGACGTGTGTTATAATATATCCAAACTAGCCGGGTTGCTCACTTCAAAATGTGAACAAGTAAGCCACATTATTTTAATGTGTAACACGCGTCTTAAATTCACAACATGAGAGATCTTCTCTATTTGGTCGGTTTGTTTACGTTGACATGATCGGAAGCGAACAAAAAACTCGCACTAAGCACTGAGTGTAGACAGTAAATGTTCGAAATGCTTCCCTATCTACTTATTTATTTTGTGAGTGATAAAATAAATCACTGTTTTCAGCTGACAATGTCAGGAGTCACCACGTGCCTCCGGTTCCCTGGTCAACTGAACGCGGACTTGAGGAAGCTCGCTGTCAACATGGTTCCATTCCCACGTCTTCATTTCGTCATGCCAGGTATTTTGTGATAACTTTATATTAGGGGTGTAAGTGGTTCATCAACATCTTTGAACCAAAGTCAACTTCACCTGCACGCGGTGCGCCCTGCTGACTGACAAACTAAGCTCTGGCTAAAAGAGAGGTAGGGAGCGTAATTGTAAGATACCCGACTGGGGAATGTACCTCCACCTCACAGAATAATAATTCCCTTGAGGGTTGTTGTGTTCCTGCGAGTGAGTGAGGTCACCAGAAAGAAAGGTGATGCTGCGTTGGCAGCGGGGGTCGCGGCGCGCGAGCGATATTTTATGTTGCGAGCATTAATATGGCTACGGTAACCGCTTCACATCAGGCGGGCCGTTTGCTTGTCTGTCACCCAACGTAGTATATAAAAAAAAAAAGATAACTTCTATAGCCGCGTTGAGAATTTTTTGAGAAGGAAAAAGACCATTCAATCGCGACACTGTTACCGTAACCGGTCTTTTTTGTGCGGTGTGAGTAAACAGCCCCCTTTACCACCAACTCTTATTGCGATTCAATAACTGAATAGAATGCTTATTCATACCACTCATTCATACCAATGAATAAGCGACTCTATTCAATTTGAAATAGAGTCGCTTATTCATTTGTATGAATAAGCATTGAAAGCATTCTATTCAGTTATTGATTCGCAATTAGAGTTGGTGGTAAGAGGCTGGCCATTTATTTTTGAACTCAAAACGGGACGTAAATTTTGTATACCCCACTTAGCAGGTTAACAATGAAAATGAACTCAACTTGTTAATTTTCTTTATTTAGAAAAAGTGAAAAACTTCTTTTCTTTAAAAAAAAAGAACCTATGCAATTGGTATTCACTATTATTATATTTATATTATGTTATTCTAACAATTTTTATTAGAACAAGTTGTGAATAATAAAAAACCAATCACTAGTTCACAAGCTTTATTAAAGCAAAGTTTTCTGTCGCAAACGAGCATGTGGGTCACCTGATGGAAAGCAATCACCACCGCCCGTGGAGATCAGCTACACCAAGGAGATGCCGATCCGTTGCCAGCTTATACTCCTTCGTTTCTTTCTGGTGACCTCATTCACTCGCAGGAACACAATACCCCTCAAGGGAATTGTAATTTGGCTGCGGTGTTCTGTGACGTGGAGGTACTTCCTCTGACGGCTCAAACAATACGCTATGCCCTACCTCTCTTTTCGCCAGAGCCTCGTTTGCAGTCAGCAGGGTGCACCACGTGCAGTTGAGGTTGACTTTGGTTCAAAGATGTTGATGAACCACTCGCATCCCAAATTTCACAATAAAAATTATATATTTTTATTGTGAAAGAGAAAATAAAGTAATCTTGCCTTAAGTGGAAGCTTAAGCAGAAATGTTTTTTTAATCCAGTTTTTTTTATTTATAAATATTAAAATAAATATTTCTGGACTATTTACACAGCGCCATCTAGTCCCAAATTAAGCGCAAAGCTTGTGTTATGGATACTAGACAACTGATAAATGTACTTAAATACATTTTTTTTGTAAATACATACTTATAATACATAGAAAACATTCAGACCAAGACAAACAGACATGTTCATTCACACAAATGTTTGTCTAGTGCTGAATCGAACCCGCGACCTCGGAGTCAAAGTGGCCATTGCCAACCATTGGACCAAAATGTTTTTTTAATCCAGTTTTATTTATTTATTCCTACTTATTTATTTATGTATATAATTTTTATTATAATTTTCACAGGGTTCGCGCCATTAACAGCAAAGAATTCAATGAGTTTTCGCGCACAAAGTGTTCCCGAGTTGATGAGTCAAGTAAGTATTCAATTTGCTTTCCTTTCCTTTGTTTTAGATAATCAGAGCCTCGTTTGTCTGTCAGCAGGGTGCACCACGTGCTGGTGGGGTCGGCTTTTGGTTCAATTATATTGATGAACACCAAACCCAATACTTACACCATAAAACAGTTGATGACATAGGCTCGTTAAAGAACATATACCATAATTCAATTCAAAGTCAAAATATCTTTATTCCTTGGACTTTATAAAGCACTTAGAAACGTCATACAAATTAAATATAAGACATGTATCTAAATCATTACTACTCTAAATCCGCAGAGCTTAGATTCACTTTCATCTCACTATCTTGAATGTGAACGTGAATTTAAGTGCCAGTTCCGGCGACGGGGCTTCTTGAGAAGAACTGACAAGAAACTCAAGGCCGACTCTTTTAATTGCCAATATCGTTACATTAAACAAATACAATCATTAACATAACAAGAGCAATTCATTTCCAAATACTTTTATCATTTATGTAATCTGAGATACAATAGTATCCTTTTGACATAGTCTAGTTTTGATAAATCTTTTAAATTTACCCATGGATAATGTCTTTCTACCATGCTATTAACATTAAAGGCAAGATTACTTTATTACTTTTTCTTTCACAATAAAAATACATAAAATACAGCAATAAAACTAAGTCTTAATATTATATAAAAATTATGTGTCACGTTGTTTGTCCGCGATGGAATCCTAAACTACTGGACCGATTTTAATAAAATTTCTCACAGTGTGTGCAGTTTGATCCAACTGATAGAGATAGGATAGTTTATAACTCATGGAAAAAATATTTAAAGGCGATACAAAGTTCGCCGGGCCCAATTTTACCAAAAAAAAACCGACTCCCTCCCAAATTACTCTTCAATCGTAAGCACCACTGAAGAGTTAAAAACACTATCAGAACTGTGTGCCTTATTTCGGCACTGCCCAGGTCTCAGATCTTGATTTTAACTAGACAAAAAATTAGTCGTTAATTTGTCGAAATTTGTCGCCCAAAGCAAAAAATTTGTCGGGGTCCCGTTAAAGAGTTATAAGGTTTTTTTTGTGGCAGTGCCGAAATAAGCTTATTTCGGCACTGCCCACTCGGGATCTATTAAACTACAAAACATAGCGAACATATGATTTTCCCCAGAATTAGTCGTCAATTTGTCGAATTCAGACACCAAGTATCAGAATTAGTCGACCTCCCGTTAAAAAGTTATAAGTATTTCTTTGTGGCAGTGCCGAAATAAGCCTTATTTCGGCACTGCCCAAAAAAACTACACCACCTAGAGAAAATCTGATTTCACCCAGATGTTGCCTTGAATTTGTCGAAATTTGTCGGATATGAAACACAACTGGTCGATGCGTAATTAAAAAGTTACACGCATTTTAATAATTCTCATAGTAAATATAGTCCGAGATCTTGCATCAAAATTATATCATGCACAAAATGCAACAGTAAACGTTTCATTTCCTTCCTTTTTCAGAGTCTGGCAAAGTTTGTCAATGCATGCAACTGTTTTCTGATCTACGAATGCTTTAGGTGTTCTTTAGCACTACATTAGTTGCTTTTTACGATAGCCATATGTGAATGGGGTGGTGTTATTCTACTCTGCCTACGTTAGGCTCTCTGACTACAACGCGAATTATTAAAATGCGTGTAACTTTTTAATTACGCGTCGACCAGTTGTGTTTTATATCCGACAAATTTCGACAAATTCAAGGCAACATCTGGGTGAAATCAGATTTTCGCTAGGTGGTGTAGTTTTTTTGGGCAGTGCCGAAATAAGGCTTATTTCGGCACTGCCACAAAGAAATACTTATAACTTTTTAACGGGAGGTCGACTAATTCTGATACTTGGTGTCTGAATTCGACAAATTGACGACTAATTCTGGGGAAAATCATATGTTCGCTATGTTTTGTAGTTTAATAGATCCCGAGTGGGCAGTGCCGAAATAAGCTTATTTCGGCACTGCCACAAAAAAAACCTTATAACTCTTTAACGGGACCCCGACAAATTTTTTGCTTTGGGCGACAAATTTCGACAAATTAACGACTAATTTTTTGTCTAGTTAAAATCAAGATCTGAGACCTGGGCAGTGCCGAAATAAGGCACACATCAGAACTGAATTTTATATTCAAATTTAAATTTAAAATGAATTATATTCAAATAAAAAACAAATTTTTCAAATCAGTTTATAAATAACGGAGTAATGAAGTAACAAACATTTAAAAAAAATACAACAGCCTGAAATGACTAGATGGGTCCCTGAAATGACTAGATGGGCCCCTGAAATGAGTAGATGGGCCACTGAAATTATTAGATAGGCCACTGAAATGACTAGATGGGCCTCTGAAATGACTAGATGGGCCCCTGAAATGACTACCTGGGCCCTTGAAATGACTAGATGGGCTCCTGAAATGACTACCTGGGCCCTTGAAATGACTAGATGGACCCCTGAAATGACTACCTGGGCCCTTGAAATGACTAGATGGGCCACTGAAATTATTAGATAGGCCACTGAAATGTTATTATTATCCAATGCTATTGTCAACAGATGTTCAACCCTGGAAACATGATGTCTGCGTGCGACCCTCGCCACGGCCGGTATCTCACCGTGGCGACCATGTTTAGAGGACGGATGTCCATGAGAGAGGTAGACCAGCAGGTATTAGAGATACAGAATAAAAATTCGAGGTTTGTCTATGAAAATTTATGAAAACGCTATCACGGAAAGCACCCGCTAGTAGCTTATTTCGAAAAATTTGTAACTTTCTCCATGATAATGACACTGATTTTGGGGTGTAAGGTTCATCAACATCTTTGAACCAAAGCCAACTTCACTTGCACGCTGTACACCCTGCTGACTGACAAACGAAGCTCTGGCGAAAAGAGGTAGGGAGCGTAATTGTAAGCTACCCGACTGGGGAATGTATCTCCACCTCATTGAATACCGCAGCCAAATAACAATTCCCTTGAGGGTTGTTATGTTCCTGCGAGTAAGGGTATTCGTATTTAAACTATGTTGTAATTTTTGTCCTGTTCATTATCATCACGGTGATTATTGTACCTTGTTATTACATGTCTTTAGTTTTAATCCTTTTGATACTCTAACGTTGACTGGAAGAGATCCCTCTAAGGCAGTGTTTCCCAAACATTGTTCTGCCATGGCCCGGTAATTTTCACACTGTCCCTTCGTGACCCACTTCCCACTTAATACTTTTCAAACCCGAGCTGGTTCCATTAAGTAAAATAATACAAATTTATTAATAGTAAAAATGTGTTATTAAATTCTACATATTTTGGTATCGAATTTTCACGATGCGTCCATCGATAAGTAGGTATTATTTTCAAAACAAGGCGGGAATGTTGCCACCTGGTATTTTATTTTGATGGACCGGTACCGGGTCGCGACCCGGCAACTGGGAAACGCTGCTCTAAGGGATAAGTTCGCCTTTGTACCGCTTTATTTTGCATTTTATTTCTTTTTTTTATGTACAATAAAGTTATAACAATAAAAACAAATATTTATTTTAGCTATTTCGTGGAATGGATCCCAAATAACTTAAAGGTCTCCGTCTGCGACGTGCCACCGCGCGGTCTCAAGATGTCGGCCACGTTCATAGGGAACACGACGGCCATCCAGGAAATATTCAAGAGGATATCTGAACAGTTCACAGCTATGTACAGGAGGAAGGTGAGAGAAATGAAATTAAATAAATGAAATAAATATTTCTACACAATTTACACAGCGCCATCTATCCCGAAATTAAGCGTAAAGCTTGTGTTATGGATACTAGACAATTGATAAATTTACTTAAATACATTTTGTTTTTGTAAATACATACTTATCATACATAGATTTGTTTTTGACGAGCTCGGTGGTCGATTGGTTAGCAATGACCACTTTGACTCCGAGGTCGCGGGTTCGATCCCCGCACATGACAAACATTTGTGTGCATGAACACGTCTGTTTGTCTTGGTCTGGGGCCTGGGCATTTTCTATATATTAGGTTGGGGAAAAAGTCTTTTCGTATTTTATATGAAAATTCAAAACATTTTTTAATAAAGTTTATTTACATTTAACTAAAGTATGTAGGTGCCATTTTGTTCGATAACTTTTGGCCATCTTGTAGGTACAGACATGATGCCATTACTATAGAAATTTTGGGACTTCTGTTCAAAAAACCACGACAAGTGGTTTTGGCAGTCTTCTCGTGATGTTAACCTGACATTGCCTAAATAATTCTGAAGAGACCAAAACAGGTGGAAATCAGAAGGTGCAAGGTCAGGACTATACGGCGAATGCATTAACACCTTCCAGTCAAACTCTCTTAATTTTTGCTGAGTGGCTAAAGATGTGTGAGGTCTAGCGTTATCATGATGAAAAATCACACCCCTTCTGTTAATTAATTCCGACCGCTTTCTCTCAACTTTTTGCTTTCATCTCATCAGTTGTTCACAGTAGAGTTCAGAATCGATAGTCCTGCCTGGCGGTAACAGCTCATAATGAATAATGCCCTTCCAATCCCACCATACACACAGCATCACCTTGTTGCGGGTTAACCCGGGTTTTGCCAGAGTCTGTGAAGCCTGACCGGCCTTTGACCACGACCTTTTTCGCACGTTCTTGTCGTACGTGATCCACTTTTCATCACCAGTTATAAGCTTCTTCAAAAACGGTTCGCTTTCATTACGTCTTAGTAAAGAATCGCAAATGAGTACACGGTTCATTAGGTTTCTTTCAGTGAGATCGTGAGGCACCCAAATATCGAGCTTTTTAGTGTACCCAGCTTTTTTCAAATGCGCCAAAACTGTTTTGTGGTCAATTCCTAATTCTTCAGCTACGTCATAACTACTGATATGCCGATCTTGCTCCACTTTTTCAAAAATGGCATCCATTTTATCCGTAACAGGGCGACCAGAGCGACGTGCATCTTTCACATCAAAATTTCCTGATTGAAAACACTTAAACCAAATTTGTGCTACTCTCACAGACACTGCACTAGGTCCATAAACGTCACAAATTTTTTTCGCAGCTTGCGTTGCATTGTTACCTTTTTTGTAGTAAAATTTTAAAATGAATCGAATTTCTTCATTAGATTCACTCATCTTGACAGTAAAAAAAACAAATGAAAATCACACATTTACCTAATTTGAATTTGGAATTATCTTTTTTAAAATTTAAACTTTTTAAAGATATCAAAACCTTTCAGATACAAATGGTATAACCAAAGAGATTTTATTACAAGTTCATACATACTATTATGCGAAAAGACTTTTTCCCCTACCTATTATATATATATATATATATATATTTACAAAAAAATATATTTATGTACATTCATCAGTTGTCTAGTACTCAGTGGTCCGTCCGTCCGTCGATCTGTCAAGACCTTTATATCTTTTAGAAGTGCGTGGAGGTATCAAGTTGAAATTAATATCACATACTCAGGTGTGCCATCTCTTAAAGCAGTGAAATAATCAAATTAAATAATGATTTTTATTATAAAACACGATTCTTCATCATCTATTTATTTGCTACAAAAAAAATCAAGCTTCTAAATCGACGCAATCAAAAGATACGGCCTTTTATGTTCCATTTATATCGCATGTTTTAACATTCTCAAAGGAAATCAAAACCTATAGGATACTTCCCGTAGACGTAGAGTCATGAAATAATGTTATACTAAAACACTTGTACTGTTCCACTTAATTATATTTAATTTTACCGACCGGTTTCGCCGCTAAGACACTATCAAGGTAAACAGATGGTATTTGTATTTCTACAAAACATCAATGTTTTGTTTTATTATAACATTACGATAATAATGTTCCACCAAGTGCCAACAAACAACAGTATCAACTTTTAGAATCATGAAATTTGGCAAGAAGCCATGTCATGTAGCACAAGTAAAGGACAAATCCGAAAACCGTAAATTTCTAGTTATTTTACTATGTTTTTTGCCTACAAGTTTGTACGGAACCCTCGTTGGCGCCCGACTCGCTCTTGACCGGCAATTATTTATTTATCTCATAGGCCTTCCTTCACTGGTATACCGGCGAGGGTATGGACGAGATGGAGTTCACGGAGGCGGCCAGCAACATGGCGGACCTCATCTCGGAGTATCAACAGTATCAGGTACGAACACAATCTTATACATAGATAGATAGATTGTTTATTCGTATTACAGCAATTACCCACACGTACAATTAGGGACCATCCATAAATTACGTCACACGAATTTCATGATTTTTTGACCCCTCATTGTCACAGCTGGTCACATTTGTGAGACTCCCCCCTCCCTAGTGTGACGTCACATATTTTGCAACTTTTCATCTAGTTGCAAATGTGTTTCGTTAATAGTTCAAAGTTCGTGGTTTAACATTTAGATTATAATAAAATTTGAAATATCACGTCACGAAATTTAGGACCTTTCCCACCCCCTTGTCACACAATATCACAGTTCATCGAATCCCTCCTTCCCCCTTAACGGGTGACGTAATTTATGGATAGCCCCATAGATGACAGAGTACACATTGTTGAATGTAGGTGTGAGTTGCAGCAATACAAAGGGGCCATAGCTCAGTGGGAATGCTGTATCAGCAGAATGCATCTTACAATGGTCGCCATACAATAGGCTATTTGACAATGTTAAAAAATTTACAGTTAAGTATTTAACAGTATCGTTAAATACACAAAACTATAAAGATCTGCAAATTTTCATTCTAATATCTTCCGTCCGACTTATTTTAGGGTCACACCACACACCCCACACACCACACACACCCACACACCACACACCCCACACACCACACACCACACACACCCACACACACACACACACAACACCCCGTCGTTTTTGCGTCGGGGGTTACTAACGAAGGTGGTAACAAAAATACTGTATATTTTACAGGAAGCAGACGCAACTGAAGCAGAATTCAGCGATGAAGAGGAAATAGAACAAAATCACTTTGAAGAGGAAAAAGATAGAGTGTAAATTTTAGATTCTGATTCATTTGTTCCTTAGAATATGGTATTAACATGATGGTACAAAGCTGTTATGGTGCAAACATATTCTGCTGTTGCTGACGGAGGAATTATTATTACAAATTATAAACTTAGTTTAATAACATATGTATTAAAATTAATTTGAAAGTACAGTAGAATCTCAATAGTCCGGCACTTCAATAGACCGACAAGTCCAATAATCCGGCACCCTTCGCCCGCACCTCCCCCATCCTTCAATTAAACTTAAATTAAAGATATATATAATTATAACTTAAACTTAAATTAAAGATATAAATAATTTGTACAATTTTTGAATTTTGTACAAATTATTTAACAATATCGTAAAATATACAAAACTATAAAAGATCTGCAAACTTTCATTCTGAAATCTTCCGTCAGACTTATTTTAGGGTCAATCAAAGTTTGGCGGGAAAGTCAATTTTAAAAGATTGAAATTATTAAAAAAATATTTTTCCATTGGAAAAACAATAAAAAATACTATAAATTTTATTACGATACTAATTACATTAACGTAATATTTAACATGGCTGTCGTACAAATTTCTGACTTGATGCATACAAAATACAAATCTGTGATGTTATAACTCAGTAGCCTTTTGTAGGGAGCGTGTTCGGGAAAGTCTTTTGTATGGAAAGTCCAAAAAGTGTTCGGGAAAGTCCAAAATTGTGATTTTCAACTTAACATATCTCGAGAGATTTTTGTGCTATCGAAGTAATTCTTATTAGTCCTACATATCAGAAAAAATTGAGACGTCCCTACAAAAATGTTAGTCAAACAGCTTATTTCAAGTTAATTTTGAGCTGTTACTGATATAAAACGTGTAGAACAGGGACCCAAATATATCGTATTTTCTTTATAAAATGCTTTAATTTTTATGATTTTTTCTGTACAATCCAGTAATCCTAAATTTACGGCACCCTGTGGTTTTTAATAGTGCCGGATAAGTGAGATTCCACTGTAATACTATTATCAAGGGTTTATAGCCAGTGATCGGCGTATGTAGTGCTATTTGGCGTCAATGGACTTGAATGTTGATGTTAATATGGATATGACTACGGGATTACGTCTAGTCTACATTATATTTTTCCAAATGTTGCTGTATCGTTAAGTGTATGTAACGTGAAAATTCGATTAGAAAGAAATTTGAAGAAAAAAATCTACAGACAAACAGTTCAGAAAAATAATGAATAGTAAAATAATTCACAAGGTTAAACAAAATCGTTTAATGAAAATGAAATAAAAAAGAGAAGTAGGGAGCATAATTATAAGCTACCCTGGATGCTGCGTTGGCGGGGGGGGGGGGGGGGGGGGGGGCGAGCGATATCTTATGTTGCGAGCGTTAGCGTTGACATGGCTACAGTAACCGAACCGCTTCACATCAGGCGGGCCTTTGGGCGATTTGGGAGGCATATCCATATTAAGACAACGGTCTCAAATCCCGCGTAATGGCACTACGCCGATCACTGGTTATTACACTTATTACATATTATTATAAATCTCACAAATTAAGTAATTAATAATACACTCAACAAATTATTAATAATGTCAGATTTACATAATTGTCTTATCGTCTAAATATAATATCACTGTTTGTCATTTAAGCATTCATTTACTGTGTAATAACATTTGCATAAAGGCCAATTAGCCTTTTTCTTTTTCCTGGGAAGATTTAAAAAAGATCCGCTAGGGGCAGCACCAGTGGGGGGGGGGGGGGTGTTCATAATATGTTTTGAATTCTCTATTGACAACAACGTCAAACGTACGTCTTATTATTATCGGAATAAATAAATATTGTGATAAAAAAAAATATAAAAAAATTGTCGTGCCTACAAAACACTTGTCTTGTTGCCGGCGACCCCCCGAGTCTGGCTTCGCGACCTACAGATTGAAAAACACTGCCATACAATATATGTTGTCGCTATATATATAGTTTTAGGCTCTAGCTTGGTATGTACAATTTCATTGAATTCCTATTATGTTCTTTTTGTAATACCTTATGGGCCATCCATAAATTACGTCACACGAACTTCATGATTTTTTTACCCCTCCCCCGTCCTTGTCACAGCTGGTCACATTTGTGAGACTCCCCCCTCCCTAGTGTGACGTCACATATTTTGCAATTTTACATCTAGAGTTGCAGAGTTTTCGTTAATAGCTCAAAGTTCGTGTTTTACACATAGATTATAATAGATTTTGAAATGTCACGTCACGAAATTTAGGACCCCTCCCACCCCATTGTCACACAATATCACACCTCCCTCCCCCTTAACGTGTGACGTAATTTGTGGATGGCCCCTTATCATGTAATGGGAGAAGGTGTGGGGTGTTTTTTTTTTACAAAAATACACGCCTCAAATATGTAAAAGACAAGGAAGGGGAAGAATTTTAGTCTTTTTAAGAGTATAAAAGAGTCATCTGTAGACTCGATGTGTTAGGTAACAACTCAATGTTTTAGGTCCTCAATATTAGATACTAAAAATCCGCGATGCACGGCAGTTGAGCTTCACTTGACTAGCCATCTCTGTAGGCTTTTAATGCCTCATTTGCCATATTGCTGTCTCTCACATTGCTAAGATAAGTCAAATTTTAAAAGCTTCTTACTCGTACTAATTTCTTCTGATTGAATTTGTTGTGAGTTCCAAGGCAGCCGTAGTTTTACCACCGGGACTGCAGTGGACTTCATTACCTATTTTGGTGGTTGCCGCAGTTAATCCTGACTACACAGGAGACACAGCGGTGGGAATGTTTGGTGGACCCCCGTCCCGTCACCCGTAGAATGAATCTCTATTGTTAGTAGTTCACTTTCGTTCGTTTTTATGGGGAGCTAATGTCAGATTAAACGTTATGCGATTCTGAATATCGGAAGACAAATGAGATAAAGAAAAGTTCTAATAACGTATGTTTGTATAATTCATATTCCTTACCTAGTCTAACTAGCTTAACACGTTTTTGTTTCATGATCACATCGGACTCTATCGTATGGATGAGTCGATTTGCACTATAAGAAACATTTTTACCCGACTACAGCAAGGCTAAAAGGAAGGGTTATGCTTTTAGGTGTCTATGATTGTATTTATATTGTTATGCTTGTCGTGCCATCAATTAGTGTGATTAAAATATATATATGTAATATATTATATATATATACTACGTGTAACTTCAAGTACGCAAAACCCCAAACACCCCAACTGAGTTTTATTATTATAAATTGATATATATAAGTAATAATTTCGAAAAAAAATAAAAAATCTCGGATGTATTAACACTTTTTTGTTTCCCTAATAATTATAATAGTTTCTGAGCTCTGTGGCGCTTCCATATCAAAAAGACGCGCCAATGGCTACGATAAGCAAATATTAATATTAAAGAGCGAGCATCGCGTCAATGACGCGTAAGCGTCGCTCTCCGCACGGCGCTTAAGACTTTTTGGACGCGGCGGTATTACGTTTGTTTACCTACTTCACATTTTTACGCTTGATTGTCGAGCGCAATTTCATAATAGACGCGGCAATAAAAAATAATTATTATTTTTTTTCAAAACCAGTTACTTTAAAAATGGATCAAAATTATGATTCTACTCATGATCCTGAACAAGCTATTTTTTAGGTTTTGCGTACTTGAAGTTACACGTTGTATATATATGTATATAGTTTTATAAATATTTTAAAAAGGAAAATTTCACCTCCTTCGCCTAGGTGGGATTTGAATTGTTTAGTAGTATAATATTTAATAGATAGATGGCGCCCCACTGCGACTTCACAGCAGTAAAATATAAAATACACAAAATCTGCACCATCACAAACATTTCTGGTAGCTCAGTTGGAATAGCATTCGACCGGGTCGTGGGTTCGGACGGGAGGTGAACTTTTCCATTTTTAAAATATTTATTATCTTGGCGAGTTGGCCGAAATAAACTATTTTAAACAATAATTATATATGTTACAGTTAAAACCCGTTTGTCGTTAGAACGCGTTTCCTCTAGTTAAAACTAGTTTTTACTAAACGACGTAGTTAAAACTAGAAATACAACAAAACTTGAGGTGTTTCATTATTTTAGTCGCTGTGTTTATGTCAACCTAACCCGCTCGTCGCTTCGCTCCTCGCTAACCTAAGTGAGTTTATAAGTGACACTGTTCAATTATCGGAGTTGAATAGGGAACTTTGGCGCACCCTGTTTTCCGTCCCAATTTAGTTTTCTATTTCTAATTTTAACTAAAGCTCGGAGTGACGAGTGGAGTGACGGAGTTTTATCTGAAAATCAAAAACACCAATGTTGAATTCTAGTTTTTATTGTCATTTATTTCTAGTTTTAACAACGGCGTTTAGTAAAAACTAGTTTTATCTAGGAAAACGCGTTCTAACGGCAAACCGGTTTTAACGGTAACATGTATAAGTTTTACCCAATGTTACAAATTTCTTGCACATGTTCCTACCAAACACCAAAAGATTGGCTGGAGGATATCTCTAAAAGAGATAATCCCGCCTTTATACGTAACATTCCCTTATAATATTGTAATTATGTTTTTTTTTGGCGTACAATAAAGAGCCATTCATAAATTACGTCACACGAATTTCATGATTTTTTTGACCCCTCCCCCCGTCCTTGTCACAGCTGAGTGCTGAGTGCGAATTTTTTATTCACGTTCGATCATGTCTGCGTAAACAAACCGACCAAATAGATAAGTACTCTCATGTTGTGAATTTACCAGAGGCGTGTTACAAATCCAATTTAGCCGGGTTGCTCACTTCGAAATGTGAGCGGGTAAGCTATATAATTATGATTTGTAACACGCGTCATATAAATTCACAACATGAGAGTCCTTATCTATTTGGTCGGTTTGTTTACATTGACATTACCGACCGTGAATAAAAAACTCGCACGCAGCACTCTGGTCACATTTGTGAGACTCCCCCCCCCCCCCCCCCTCCCCTCCTAGTGTGACGTCACATATTTTGCAATATTACATCTAGAGTTGCAAATGGTTTTGAGTTTTTCGTTAATAGTTCAAAGTTCATGTAATTTTATTAACACATAGATTATAATAGATTTTTAAATGTCACGTCACGAAATTTAGGACCCCTCCCAGAGGAAGGGTCGACCAAGTGTGATATTGTGTGACAAGGGGTGTCACACAATATCACACTTGGTCGACCCCCTCCCTCCCCTTGTCACACAATATCACACTTGGTCGACCCTCTCCCTCCCCCTTAACGTGTGACATAATTTGTGGATGGCCCCTAAGAGTATGCAACAACAACAAATTTGATGGCTTAATTATAAGTTTAAGTGTTATTTTTTACTTTACTACCGACTACGGCGTAGCCACAAGAAGGTATGTATGTTTGTATTTACGTATGTTTCCGTAGCGCCTAAACTATTCATCCGAGGGCTTAGTGCGAGCTTTTTGTTCGCGATCGATCATGTCAACGTAAACAAACCGACCAAATAGAGACCTCTCATATTGTGAATTTATAAGACGCGTGTTACATATCAAAATTAGTGGCTTACTTGCTTACATTTTGAAGTGAGCAACCCGGCTGATTTGGATATATAACACGCGTCTGGTAAATTTACAATATGAAACTTTTTCTCAATTTGGTCGCTTTGTAAACGTTAACACTTTGGAATGTGACCAAAAACTTTCATTAAGCACTCTAATTTGGATGAATGAGGTCTCAATCGATTCGATTATATGACCCAGGCAATTTACGCTACATTTT
This sequence comes from Hypsopygia costalis, assembly GCA_937001555.2. NCBI lineage: Eukaryota > Metazoa > Arthropoda > Insecta > Lepidoptera > Pyralidae > Hypsopygia > Hypsopygia costalis. The sequence continues at coordinate 9,335,439 of OW443355.2, forward strand.
AACCGACTTTGTATAAGGATAAGGAGGATTCGATCAAGTGATATCCAAAATAAAATTGGGTATAACCAATGATGTCATTTTTCTATATATATGCCACTAAACGTTAACAACGTACACACGAAGTGTGAAACAATTTTTTAACCGACTCCAAAAAAGGAGGTCCTCAATTCGGCTGTATTTTTTTTTTAAATGTTTGTTACTTAATTACTCCGTGATTTATAAACCGATTTGATAAAATCTTTTTTTATTTGAAAGAGTATACTTCCAGATTGGTCCCATATTTTTTTCATCATCATCATCATTAGCCTGTATCTACCCACTGCTAGGTTTGTTATTTCATTACTCCGTCATTTGTAAACCGGTTTGAAAAAACCTTTTTTTATTTGATAGAGTATATCATTACAGCCTGTATCTACATAGGTACATAAATGTAGAGTAATGTTTGGCATCGGTTTTTTTTTTTTGTTAAAATTATATTGCTCACTTCACAATGTTTTTTCCGCACTTCCACATTAGCTTTTACTTCTGAAACAAACTCTCTTTTGAAACAGTGAAAACAGTTGATTATATGTCCGTTCACATTGCATTTCCAGTCATTAGGGTCCCCGATACAACTGTAGAGATGTTCACAGGCAAATTTTATATCTACAACTTTTCTCACGGTTAGGGGCCATTCAAGTATTACTTAAGCAGATTTTTTACAATTATTTCCCCGCAACACCCCCCCCCCTGTCAGCAAAAGTAAGCACACCTCCCCCCCCCCCCCCTCTTTAGACAAGTGGCAAAGGCCCCTTACCATGTCGTTGCATGCCTTGATTGATAAGCTGAGGTCTCCCCTAGTGTCCTGGCACATGCTGTTTCCCTGGTGGACACAGTCTTCCGTCGTTGTTTTTCGTCATTAATTTGGCCACCATCTTGATTTTAAGTTTTTCTGGAAGTAATGTCGTCTTGTTGATTTGGTTATAATTTGATTTGTGAGCAAGCAATCCACATATTTTGATATGTAACACGCGTATTATAAATTCCCTACATGAGAGTTCTCTATTTGATCGGTTTGTTTACGTTGATATGATCGAACGCGAACAAAAAGCTCGCACTAAGTACTGACACAATTTAGCGTGGGTATGCCATATCTATGGAAATGTAACATCATTGGGTAATAACAGATTTGTGAGCTTTTGTTACAAAGTATTGTTTTGTATGAACACTAACACCCGTATTCTAATATGTTTCCTCAAGATTTCCTCCACTCCACTCAACCTGAGATAAGGATTTTGGTATTTTAAGTTGACATTTCTGTCCTCGACTTGAGGACTTTCCTCACTGGAGTTAAGGATAAGTCGAGGAATGAACTGTCAAATTTAAGGTACCTCGCGATCTACCTTAAGGTCTCCTCAACTACATAAATTTCGTGTTTGCGGTTGTTGCGACGCTGTTTTTTACGTTAATTTGAAATTAAAATATGAGTGATTTTGAAGACTTTATGGATTACGTGTGGGATGATAATACTTACGATTATCCGGCGCGGAGGTATTTGAGAGACGCTGAAAACCCGATAGTTTTACGACGAAATCCAGTTTAAAAAACGGTTTCGTTTTAGAAAAGAGCCATGTGTGGAAATTTTATTACCTCTGATTGCCATACAACCCAACCAAAACAACAAAGGATTGCCTATTCCATCATTGTTGCAGCTAATTTCGAGTTAGGGTAAAAATTAACACTAAGAATACCAATCTCGAGGTCGTTTCGAGGACTTCCTTGAGGTTGCCTCAGCTGAGGTTTGAGTGGAGAGAATCTTGAGGAAACATATTAGAATACGGGTGTAAGTGTTAACTCTTGTCCTATTTTTAATTTATTTTTGCCTGTTTAAGAGAATATATGCGATTACTTTTTGTACGATTGTTTTGAATGGTAGAAATAAATTTGATTATTTTGCAATTATTTTGTTTTATTGACCCAACAATTAGATATATATATATATATATATATATATATATATATATATATATCCTTATTTGCCATATTCCTGTCTCTCACATTGCTAAGAAGGGAAGTCAAATTCCAAAAGCTTCTTACTCCTACTAATTTCTTTTGATTATGTAGTTTTACCGTTGGCCGTGTGGTTTCCGGCAGACTAGAATAGAATCACACAGTCTCTTCCCGTAGATGTCGTACAAGGGGACTAAGGGAAATACATTATAAAACGATCAGGCCTCCCCAACCCGTCTGGCCAGCGTGGGGAGTGTAGGCCAAATCCTCCTTCTGTCTGGGACGGACGAGAGAGGGTCGTGCTCCTGCAGTGGAGACTAAAAAAAATGACCTGTACTGTGTCTGAATAGAATGCCTATTCATTGGTATAAATAAGCATTCTATTCAGCTATTGAATCGCAATAAGAGATGGTGGTAAGGGGACTGGGGTGTGCCGAAATAAGGCACGCGAGCTCCTCGGACACTGGGAAATCGATTTTTTTATACTACGTCGGGTAAGTATACGACCCGCCTGATGTGAAGCGGTTACTGTAGCCATATTAACGCTTGCAACATAAAATATCGCTCACGTGCCGCCACCCCCGCTGCCAACGCAGCATCTCCGTCCTTTCTGGTGACCTCACTCTCAGGAACACAACAAACCTCTAGAATTGTTATTTGGCTGCGGTATTCTGTGAGGTAAAGGTATATTCGCGCAGCTTACAATTACGCTCCCTACCTCTCTTCGCCAAAGCTTCGTTTGTCAATCAGCAGGGTGCACCGCGTGCAGGTGAAGTTGGCTTTGGTTCAAAGAGGTTGAACCAACTTGCAAGATTTGATTACTGACTACGCGGTGAAACCTAATAAAAATCTTGTAAAAAATTAATGATTATTGTCAAACATCACAAACAAATAACCTCACAGCTATTTACAAATTAAAAAACAGTTTGAATTAACTTTTATTTCTTTAATAATAGTAGTAAACAGTATTATTACATTATTAGTGAACATACAAACCGTTGTAATAATTAAAATATTACATCGATGGAGCTATTCACATGTCTCGTTTTGTCATAGACCTAGATGGCAATCGGAACCGGAGGGGGGGGGATTACCTACGGATTTTATGAATACGGATTTTATAATCACGTGAGGCTCGAAAGAGGGGGGAGGGGGTCCGGTAAAAATCACGAAACATCACAAGGGGGGAGGGGGGATGTAGTAAGATATCACGTGTATTTATTTTTTTAAGTGCTTTTCATCAGGCGGGCTGTATGCTTGTTTGTCACCTTAGTGGTGTAACAAAAATCCTTATTAATATTCTGAAAATTTTAAGATTTTTTGTAAATACAAAAATACACGTGATTTGAGGGGTGGGGGGGGGGGGTAGCCTTACACCTCACCAAGGGGGTGGGGGGGTGTTAAAAATGCAAAAATAAACCTCACGTGACTAATGGACGGCCCCTAAATGTTTAGCTCACCTGATAGAAAGCCTAGAGCTCTACCGTCTAAGTTGAAAACGCTTGTAAATAACTTTAACCCCTGAGAATAGACATCAAGAAACAGATCAGTGATTGCCTCTTAGGGATGGGCGTTTTTCATTACCCGACAACCCGTTTAGCGCAGTGGTTTAGAACGCCGGTTGAGACGCAAGGGTCGCGGGTTAGTTTCCGCACCAACACAAATGTTTGTTGATGAAACAGATATTTGTGTTGGGTCTGGGTGTTAGTGGGTTTCACACTTCGCCACTTTTTCGAGTCATCAACTGAGCATGAGCACCCATGAGGTTTTCTAAAAGCCGGCGCCCCTGACTTTAGCTTAACACCGTTTTTTTTTAATCACGAAATTCGATGATAATCGTATTCAGCTTCGGCGGTAGCCTTGTGGCCCAAACGCCTGAAAATTTCCTAGCAACCTCATTTACTCGCAGCAACACAACAAGCCTCAAGGGAATCAACAATCTCAAAGGAAAAATCGATTCACTCGGAACCGATTTTTATGATTTTTGATTTGTTGGATTCGTCTCCATTCCGAACAGCAGAATAGTATTAAAAACAGAAAAAATAAATATATGGACAAAATTAATTTTCTAAATCATTTCATGAATTGTTTTGCTTCAATATTATTTGTTAATTGAAATTGTTAGGACATGGTTTGTATGGGAATCCACTTGAATGCGAGATTTTTTTTTTACACACTGCCATCTAGTCCCAAACTAAGCAAAGCTTGTACTATGGGTACTAGATAACTGATATAATACTTAAATAGTTTTTTTTTGTAAATACATACATATAATACATAGAAAACACCCAGACCAAGACAAACACGACGACGAGCTTGGTGGTCGAATGGGTAGCAATGGCCACTTTGCCTTTTTGTGCCAAAATTAAGCGTAAAGCTTGTGTTATGGGTACTAGACAACTGATAAATGTACTTAAATACATTTTTTTTTGTAAATACATACATATAATACATAGAAAACACCCAGACCACGACAAACAGACATATTTATACACACAAATATTTATCTTGTGCGGGATCGAACTCGCGACCTCGGGAGTCAGTGACCATTCGACCACCCGGCTCGTCTTCTTTTGAATTTTTGATTGAGACTCATCGAGGCGTGTGCATTTCAAAGGTATAAAATAATATATAAATAAATATTCCTGGACAAGTTACCCACTGCCATCTAGTTCCAAACTAAGCAAAGATACCTATGGGTACTAGATAATTGCTATGCTCTGTGATATTATACTTAGTTATATTTTTTATGTAATTTCCTGCATATATACAATACATAGAAAATACCAAGAAAACACAAGGACAAACAGTTCATGCACACAAATGTTTGTCTTGTGCGGGAATCGAACCCGCGACCCCGGAATCAAAGGGACATTGCTAGCTATTCTACCACCGGATTCGTCACGGGTGAAAATAGAGATATGTGAGTAGACTTTATAAAATGGCTGTGTTCTTATCAAAATCTTTAATAAAGTTTCATTGAAACAAGTATTGGCTGCGTGTCGCACATCAGCAATGGCGTACTGGCTTTTATTAATTTGTAAGTTACTTAATTGTTTTTAATAATATCTGTATATATGTAAAAGAAACTGACTGACTGACATATCAAAATGCACTATGTAGGAGTAGGTATATATTATTGAAACGACCGTGTGGTTTCCGGCAGACTAGAATAGACTCACTCCGTTTCTTCCGGTGGATGTCGTACAAGGCGACTAAGGGAAATTCATTATCAAAAATCGATCAGGCCTTCCCAACCCGTTTGGCCAGCGCGGGGAGTGTAGGCCAAATCCTCCTTCCGTCTAGGACGGACGAGAGAGGGTCGTGCTCCTGTAGTGGAGACTAAAATGGATCTGATGATATTATTGAAGCTGTGGATTGTTGGCACTTGGCGAAAGTGCGTGTTGGCGGAGACCAGGGTTTACAAGTCATCCAAAAGCTACTGACTGTCTTGAGATGACTATATTGCCTGGACCTAGAATTCTGTTTTGGTAGCAACAAGGGAGAATTACTTACCAAGCATTCAGACGATTTTGCAATTCATATTATTGGAATCGATGTGTTAGGTAACAACTCAAATGTTTTAGGTCCCCAATAGTGTTAGATACTTAAAATCCGTCGTGCACGGCAATTGAGCTTCACTTGACTAGCCATCTCTTTATGTTGTAATGCCTTATTTATCATATTGGTATCTCTCACATTGCTAAGAGGGGAACTCAAACTCCAAAACCTACTACCTACTAATATATTCTGATTAAATTCGCTGTAAGTTCCAAGGCAGTCATAGTTTTACCCGCGGGACTGCAATGGATTTCATTGTTCTTTGCCTTTTTTGGTCGCCGCTGTTAATCCTGGCTACACAGGAGACACATTGTGGAAATGTGTAGTGGGCCCCCCTCCCAATCCCTCCCAGTATATCCGTCGTAGAACTAGAGTTACCTACATAATCTGAAGCTGATCTGAAGAAGATGGTCGATGGGGCAGGAAGGTGTGTTGCAGGTTACTTTAGTGGCGCGAACTAAATGGACCGACAGTCTCATATAGATGGCATAGCCAAGTGATGCATGCTGTACAGAACCAATCATTCCCAATCAAAGTTCCCAATATGCTGGCCTCATTGCCTCGTTGGATCGCAACACTAATTCTTTGGGCAAAGTAGAAGCCAGCATCTTTGTCAGGATATGTTTCGACCAGACGCGACGACAGTTCTTTAATTTTTTTTTTGTCTTTGTCCCCGTGGCTTCAAAGTTTCTACCCAGGCTCAAATATAACCCGCTATCGAGATTACTATTAAATATACTTAACAAAATTGTATTCGTATTTCAGACTTAACCCCAATAATTTACATAACCGCTCAAGATCTACCTATAGAACCACACTTTGGAAAGTATCCAAACATAAATCTACTATGGGCAGAAGAAAACGGTCCTGATGTTTATTTGTCTAACTTAAAACATATGCTAGATAAAATGAACCATAACAACAAACCAAAAGTCGAAGTAGAAGTTAAATTAAGAAGTGATAAAGAACCTGCAGCGCAAGGAAAACCTGAGCAACTCGCTGAGCCTGTTTGGGGTAAAAATATCAACAAAAATGATTTTTCGTTAGGATTTGATGGTAAACTACAAGCAGCTACACGATATCCAGAAGACCTGTTACCAGTAGTAAACTTTAAATCACTAAGTTATAAAAATCTAAACGTTACCCAAGAAGACATCATAAAAAATAAATTATTTACACTTTTTAGAGACAGCAAACTGAGAATAGATAAAAAAAAATCAGTATTAGATACCATACATGAAGAGTATAAGTTAAATCAGTTATACAAAATGGGTTATATGATTGGTTATATAAATAAAACTCACGATAATTGGACAGATATGTTTAACCGTGTACAGAAAAATGTTAGAAATTTGGGTGTTTTGAGGGTATTAAACGCATATGAAGAGGTAAGATTTATAAAAGGTCATTTTAAATTAAACTTCAATATTTTAGGGACAGTGGAAATTAAATAAGAGATTATGATTATGAAAGAAAGTAAAGTAAGATTTAAGTATTTAGAAATACAAAAAAATACGATGGTAAACCTTAGGTAGTGTGCGTGAAGTTCCCCCAGCTGGTGCTCGAAGAACTTCATATGAACTTTACGAACTTCAGGTTCAGGAACAGTAACATATGTGCCAAATTTTACTCAAATCCGTTAAGCAGTTTGCCCGTGAAATAATAACATACATGCAGACATCTTAACAAACTTTCACATTTATGGTACCTAGTGGTAGGATAGAATTGGAAGGATAGAATAGAATGGTCCTTGTGTGGATAAGTGTCAAGTATGAAATTTCCTACTAATCCCTATCCCTACTAATGTATATAATATTATAAATGTGAATGTCCGTTTGTTTGTTACGCTTTCACGCGAAAACTACTCAACCGATCATCATGAAACTTTGTACACATATTCTTGGAGGTATCAGAAGTAACATAGGATACTTTTTATTAAAAAAAAAATATATTTTTTAAAAGAATTTAAGAAAAAAAAATTTTTGAGAAAAGAATTTAACGCGAGCGAAGCAGCGGGCATAAGCTAGTATAGTATATTTAGGTCTGAGAAGAATATTAAACGGTATTTTATTTATTAAATGTTTCAAATAAGTACATATGTTTTAGAGTTTCTCGTGAAACTTATTAATTTATAGTCTTTTTTAAATATTACATTCACCATAATTATAACTAAACTTTTGGGGTGTAAGTGGTTCATCATCATCTTTGAACCAAAGCCAACTTCACCTGCACGCGGTGCACCCTGCTGACTGACAAGCGAAGCTCTGGCGAAAAGAGAGGTAGGGAGCGTAATTGTAAGCTACCCGACTGGAGGATGTACCTCCACCTCACAGAATACCGCAGCCAAATAACGGTTCCCTTGAGGGCTGTTGTGTTCCTGCGAGTGAGTGAGGTCACCAGAAAGGAAGGAGATGCTGCGTTGGCAGCTGGGTGGCGGCGCGCGAGCGATATTTTATGTTGCGAGCGTTAATATGGCTACAGTAACCGCTTCACATCAGACGGGCCGTATGCTTGTCTGCCACCCGACGTAGTATAAAAAAAAACTAAAATTAAATCAGAAGCTAATTTTTTATTACAAATAAAATAAAATGCGTAAGCCTCTAAGTCTAACACTAGTGTTAAGCATTTTACAAGCCGATCAAATGGGGAAAATGTTCCATATTGTGAATTTACCAGACGCGTGTTACATATCCAAATTAGCCGGGTTGCTCATTTCAAAATGTGAGCAAGTAAGCCATGTACAGTCCCACAAAGTTATCTGACCCGGTGGTCAATTTTAGGTACAATTAATTTATTAACCACGTGTACACATTCTATTGATGTGTATTTTTTAAAATATATATTTTATATATCTTTTTCTATCCATACAATAAAAAAATTGTCAACGAGTTGTATCTGTGCAATATTATAACTCTCTAATATTATATAATAGCTATGATCGCGACTTAACGTGGTGCATTTTTAAAACTAATCAACAAAAAATAGAAGGCAATTGATATTTAATTGAAACACCACACAACACAATTAATAAGTATATCAATGCTATTATTTTAACAGTGTATATGCTTCTTTGATTTTTATGTTTCCTCAAAAACGGGCGGCATTTCGTTTAACGGCAATACTTAAGTCGATCGTACCGCCCTCGCCACCGGGCCAGATAAGTTTGTCGCACTGTAATTTTGTTATGTAACACGCGTATCGAAATTCACAACATCAGAGTTCTTCTCTATTTGGTCGGTTTATTTACGTTGACATGATGGAACACGAACAGATGTTTAATGTTTTTTATATCATTAACTGGTTTACAGATGAGAGAAGGAAACGACTTTATGACGCGAACATTGAAAATTATACACGACATAATCTCTACAAACAAGTTCCAACATAAGGATACAAAGAAACAGCCGACTTCAGTGCCGAGCACAGACAAACGTGTTGCTAATTCTGCCATCGCTTGGTCTTACTATGACGATAATACATTATAAACCATTATAACTACACTCAAATTGAAAATTTCGAATTACGAATTCAAAGACGGTGCCTGGCGCAACTCAAGGTAAAAAAACGACTCTATGAATCGGAAGCGAATTTGGTACAAATTCTGATTGTTTTCGCTTCCATTTCATACATATTAGAATTACGCTATTTGTATGGCACATCCGTCTCTTAAAACGTAGTGGTTACATTCTCTTTGGACGGTTCTATACAGATGCACTTTATAAACGCATATACATAAAATTAAAAATAAAACTCATTATGGTACCGCCAACTGTATCATAAAACTCAATAAAGTACCACTATCTTTTTTTTATTAATTCATTAAACTAGTCTATGGTTTTAGGCTGAATATAAAAAAAGGCGCACGCATGCGCAGTTCGAACTGTGAAAAAAATGGCGCACGCATGCGTATAGTAGTTTGAACTTAATTTCCCGCGCTTCCCATACATCTTTTTGCCGATCGTGTTTTTGTATTCGGGATTCCAAATATAATTACTATACCAAATAAATTACTTCCTTGTAACCTACCTACTTTGTTTAATTTCAATTTTTCCTATGAGTGAAGATAAAGTAGTGTATGAAACTGCATATAACTTAGGTATTAAAACACTCAAGTCAACGTAGTATCGCTATCCTATTATCGATAAACAGACTCTCGTGTTTTAATACCCCTTCTTATGACAGTTGCATAAACTACTATACATTATAAATAACAGTACATTGTAAACGTTTTTTTTACGTGATAACGTGTTATAAATCTATGAACACCGGCTGCACGCACGAAAAAGTATGACTCATTGTCACGTTCAGCTCGAGCCGAGCGTGCAAGCGAGAGCGTGGATCAAGCAATAGAGAGGCACGATGGGGCTAAGCGTTCGGCTTGTGACGCATCTATGTCTCTTCCACTCCATCGGCCGATGTTTTCTTATGACGTTATCACGTAAAATTATCGTCCGTAAACATACTTTACAGACAACCAAGTTTTATATGAGTGAGGGCAGAAACGAGCATGTGTGTCTGATGGAGAGCAATCACCACCGTCCGTGGAGATCAGCATCACCAAGGGGTCGCCGATCCGTTGCCAACCTATACTTCTTCCTTTCTTTCTGGTGACCTCACTCATTCGCAGGAACACAACAACCCTCAAGACAATTGTTATTTCGCTGCGGTATTCTGTGAGATGGAAATGTTTCCTCTGTCGGGCAGTTTAAAAAATACGCTATGCCTTACCTCTCTTTTTGCCAGCGCCTCGTTTGTCAGTCAGCAGGGTGTACAACGTGCGTGTGAGCTTGGCTTTGGTTCAAAGACGTTGATGAACAAATTACACCCCCAAGTATGTAACGTAAAATATGTAATTAAATAAGAAAGGGCGCTTTGTGATTCCTACATACTTCCATGGTTGAAAGACCCCAAGGTATTTTCTTCCCGTATGTTGTCAAGACTACGTCACAAATACTGTAATTGTCTTTTTTTTATACTACGTCGGGTGGCAAGACAAGCATACGGCCCGCCTGATGTGAAGCGGTTACCGTAACCGTATTAACGCTCGCAACATAATATATCACTTGCGCGCCGCCACCCCCGCTGCCAACGCAGCATCTCCTTCCTTTTTTTCTGGTGACCTCACTCACTCGCAGGAACACAACAACCCTCAAGGGAATTGTTATTTGGCTGCGGTATTCTGTGAGGTGGAGGTACATTCCCCAGTCGGGTAGCTTACAATTACGCTCCCTACCTCGTGTGCCTTATTTCGGCACTGCCCAGGTCTCAGATCTTGATTTTAACTAGACAAAAAATTAGTCGTTAATTTGTCGCCCAAAGCAAAAAATTTGTCGGTCTCCCGTTAAAGAGTTATAAGGTTTTTTTTGTGGCAGTGCCGAAATAAGCTTATTTCGGCACAGCCCACTCGGGATCTATTAAACTACCAAACATAGCGAAGATATGATTTGTCGGATATAAAACACAACTGGTCGATGCGTAATTAAAAAGTTACACGCATTTTAATATTCACGTTGTAGTCAGAGAGCCTAAAGTAGGCAGAGTAGAATAACACCACCCCATTCACATATGGCTATCGTAAAAAGCAACTAATGTAGTGCTAAAGAACACCTAAAGCATTCGTAGATCAGAAAACAGTTGCATGCATTGACAAACTTTGCCAGACTCTGAAAAAGGAAGGAAATAAAACGGTTACTGTTGCATTTTGTGCATGATATAATTTTGATGCAAGATCTCGGACTATACGTATTATGAGAATTATTAAAATGCGTGTAACTTTTTAATTACGCATCGACCAGTTGTGTTTTACATCCGACAAATTTCGACAAATTCAAGGCAACATCTGGGTGAATTCAGATTTTCGCTAGGTGGTGTAGTTTTTTTGGCAGTGCCGAAATAAGGCTTATTTCGGCACTGCCACAAAAAAGTACTTATAACTTTTTAACGGGAGGTCGACTAATTCTGATACTTGGTGTCTGAATTCGACAAATTGACGACTAATTCTGGGGAAAATCATATCTTCGCTATGTTTTGTAGTTTAATAGATCCCGAGTGGGCAGTGCCGAAATAAGCTTATTTCGGCACTGCCACAAAAAAAAACCTTATAACTCTAACGGGAGACCGACAAATTTTTTGCTTTGGGCGACAAATTTCGACAAATTAACGACTAATTTTTTGTCTAGCTAAAATCAAGATCTGAGACTGGGCAGTGCCGAAATAAGGCACACCCCTACCTCTCTTTTCGCCAGAGCTTCGTTTGTCAATCAGCAGGGTGCACCGCATGCAGGTGAATTTGGCTTTGTTCAAAGATCTTGATGAACCACTTACACCCCAAATTGTCCATACAAAATTCCGCAGAGTGCTTAGTGCGAGTGTTTTGTACTCGTTCGATCTTGTCAACGTAAACAAACCGACCAAGTGAATTTATAAGACGCGTGTTACATATCAAAATTATGTGGCTTACTTGCTCACATTTTGAAGTGAGCAACCCGGCTAAATTGGATATGTAACACGCGTCTGGTAAATTGACAATTTGAAACTTTTTCTCAATTTAGTCGGCTTGTAAACGTTAACACGTTCGAATGTAACTGAAAAAACTAGCCCTAAGCACTCTGAAAACAACTGTAGTTTCACCGTAAGGACTGCAGTCTCATAGTTGACGAATCAACTTCATTACCCACGGCTATAGTTGCCACGAATAGCGATCTGGCCGAATACCGAATATTCGGCAACGCTGTCGGCCGAATCGCCGAATATTTGGCTCAAAATACATGCTCGTCGAGCGCATAAACAAGAATAAGACAAGTCGCAACCTATCTAGTTTGCGACTTCTTTTTTTATTTTTATTTTTATTTATGAGAGGGGGGCAAACGAGCATGTGGGTCACCTGATGGAAAACAATCACCACCGCCCATGGAGATCAGCAACACCAAAGGATCGCCAGCCTTTTAAGGGAATTAAATACTCTATTCTGGAAGGCTCCCATGTAATTGTTCGGAAATACCGCTGAGGGAAGTTGATTCCACAATGTAAATATATTGTGGAATCAACTTGTCTCATTCTTTCGGTTCCCTCGTTGCGGTGCATACGGGAGCGCGGACGGGTATTTGAATGATTTGTGTCATTTAATTGCGAGTAAATCATGTCACGGCACGCTTTGTCAGATCATTATAAATAATAATACATAAAACATTACTATTTTGCAGAGACGTTCGTTCGTTAGTCCTTTTACAAATTATATATTCGTCAGAAGATTTATAAAATGAGACCAGTCAATAAAAAGTCGCATATATGGGAATATTATGAGATTTGTAGTGAAAATAATAAAGTGGCCGAGTGTTTCTTGTGTAACAGCAAGATCTCAAGAGGTGGAGACCACTGATTAATTTTAATACAGTATTGTAATTTAGTAATGAATACATATAATCTTGAGTAATATGACGTGTCTTTTTTTGGTATTCGGTCGAATAGTACGCATTATTCGGCCGAATACCGAATACAAAAAAGTGGACGAATAGGCCGAATACCGAATAGTAGCCGAATATTCGTGGCATCTCTACCCACGACCACGACCGATCGACGATCACAACTAAGGAAGGATTAATCAAAATGTAATAAAATAAAAACTTAGATTACAATACCTTTTATTATTACTTTAATAAATACAAATTAACTATTTACAATTCCATTCTTCAAATTAAGATTAATACTTTTTACAGTTCATTTGTTCCAAAAAACTCAATATCAATATATATGCACTCTCGCTTAGTGAGAGTTGTTTTTGCTCACATTTGGACAAGCCAAATTGAGAAAAAGTTTCATATTGTGAATTTACCAGACGCGTGTTACATATCCAAACTAGCCGAGTAGCTCACTTCACAATGTAAGCAAGTAAGCCACATAATTTTGATATGTGACACGCGTCTTATAAATTCACAACATGAGAGTTCTTCTCTATTTGGTCGGTTTGTTTACGTTGACATGATCGACCGCGAACAAAAAAACCGCACTAAGCACTCAGTTTCAAAACATAACCTGTCTTTTATTTCTAAATATTTTTCAAATAAATTAATACACTTGAATAGGAAATATTTATATATTTAATTATAATTAAAAATATATTTCTTAAACCCGATATCGAGTGACGACACAAATGACACAATGTTAAATTCCATCATTCATTAAAATTTCACCAACTTATCAGTTTAGGTGGACAAAATTGGAACTAACGCAAATTAATACTAAAGTGACAAAAGTAAGTTTGTAATCGACATTACTTCACCACTAGCGCCGCCAGATACTGAACGAACAAATCGAGCACTTCCCTCAATTTGAGGGGGGTTTAGAGCGTACTCCACCACGATGCTTAACTACGGAATTGGCGGAGGCCAGTGTTTTTACGCCGCCTAAAGGCCACTGACATAACGACTGTTATCTAATGACAATAGTCGGGACCGACGGCTTAACGTGCCCTCCGAAGCTCCAAATAAACCCATCCATAGACAGGCTATGGTCGACGTTGCTTAGCTTGCGTGATGGTATAGACTGTAAGACGTAACAAAGTCATTGAGCTTCTCAACTTACATACTAATTTCAGATATTCGAGCTTACTTAAGGTACTAGTGAACAGATTTTAATTCCATTTCCTGGCAAATTCTATATGCATTTCAGACTGTACATAGAAGTTTTTTTTTAGATCAATAGGCTATTTGACCAACGTTTTTTTTCGGTTTTATATTGTAAGTACGTCACCATAATAAAACCAATTAATAGCAAAAAAATGTCTCGAGATATGTTAATTTGAAAATTACAATTTTGGACTTTCCTGAAAACGCTCCATACAACAGGCTACTAGGTTATAACGTCCGAAGCAAGTATTTTGTATCCAGCAAATCAGATATTTGTACGACAGTTATGTTAAATATTACATTTATGTACTTAATTAGTATCATAATAAAAGTTATAGCACAGACTAATATACTCTACAGAAAATCCACTTCCGACACAATTGGAATAAAATATCAACCTTCGATACGCGCAATACGGTCCAAAATAATTCTGCAGCTGTACTCGTACCTAAGTCTTTTAGCGGCAGGGACAATCGAAATTAACCCCTATATCTAACGCGTTACGAGCGACCGCCGCTGCTTTTACAAAATGCTTTATCACGGCCTTGACGTAACCCGGCTGCGTGTCGCTCATAGGGTTGAACCACGTTGAACATGAAGCGCTCGCGGCCGAGCAGCGTCGATAGGTATATATACATACGCTCGTTTATTAATGATCAATAAAATACATATACTTAAACTACCAAAAATTGTAGTAGGTTTACGTATGTGTACGTTCATTACTCTGCTGTACTTACTTATGTTACTATATCATACTCTGTGATTATTAAGTACATAGGTAGGTACTTAGTAACAATAATGTTGACACTTTTTTTTTTTTTTTTTTTTTTTTTTTTTATACTACGTCGGGTGGTAGACAAGCATACGGCCCGCCTGATGTGAAGTGGTTACCGTAGCCATATTAACGCTCGCAACATAAAATATCGCTCGCGCGCCGCCACCCCAGCTGCCAACGCAGCATCTCCTTCCTTTCTGGTGACCTCACTCACTCGCAGGAACACAACAACCCTCAAGGGAATTGTTATTTGGCTGCGGTATTCTGTGAGGTGGAGGTACATTCCCCAGTCGGGTAGCTTACAATTACGCTCCCTACCTCTCTTTTCGCCAGAGCTTCGTTTGTCAGTCAGCAGGGTGCACCGCGTGCAGGTGAAGTTGGCTTTGGTTCAAAGATGTTGATGAACCACTTACACCCCTGGTAAGTAACTGATAGAATATATAATTTTAGTGTAAGTTTTAAAAGGAATCATGACTTACAGATCAGGTTTACTATTCACGTTGTCCCAATAATAGCTCGGATGTATCTTTAACACGGAAAGTATTTGTAATATAGGTGTAGGTATGTATTTTAAGCGCTAAACAAAATAACCGTACATAAATACCTAGATATTTAGTAGGCATGGTGGCCGTTTTTCGGAATTTTTATGTTTCATATATATTTTTTTTATTTTTCATTTCGGATCGTTTTTCGAAAGTTTGTGGAAGATTAAATCCTTATCTTTAAAATTTGTGTTCGTGCATCCGAATGCTGAACAGTAACGCTTTTGTTTAACCATATTGGTCACATCGCATACCGCGTGCGTAAGAGAGCGCGCGTAACTCTCGACTAAATTGACCTCCCGGGCGCGTCGGGCGTGTAGGTAAATAACTCGGCCGAATGGCTGAGTGACACAGGCCTGGTTATAGTATATTTTATTGCTTCTCTAATGGAATTATTATTTTTTAATAATTTCATACTTTTAAAATGGACTTTCCCGCCAAACTTTTATCAACCCTAAAATAAGTCGGACGGAAGATATTAGAATGAAAGTTTGCAGATCTTCTTTTCAGTTTTGTCTATTTTACGATATTGTTAAATAATTTATACAATTTTTGAACATTGTCAAATAGCCTATTCAATTAAAATACAACAATGAAATCAGTCGGTATTACCTATATTAAAAAATATTTGTATAATATAAAAATAATTACTATATCACTACACAATATTATGACATAATAATTATTACTTTCTCTGCATTTTAAGAGTAATTGGATCCTGTTATGCATAATAGATCCAGCCGACATTTTGTTACTTTCAAGTTAAAGCTATTTAAAGTTTAATACGAACAAAAATATCACGCAGTATGAAGCATATGTCATCAAACTGCTAGAATCTGTTGCAAATAAACTCGATTGAAAGTTTCTCGCTATGTATATTAACTATATGTATGTGTTTATTTATGTATGGTATGTATTATTCATGCAATAATCTTATTTTATTGTATTATCATGTATGTGTATGTATATAAATGTGTGTATGTGTTGGTATAGATCGTTATATTTGCTGCGCCACCCACCCTTTCTACTCTGATACTCTCCTCTACCCAAAGGTTGCCTGGAAGAGATTGCGTAGCGATAAGGCCGCCTGTTGTACTTTAATATGCTACTGTCCTTTGTAATATCTATATTGTTGGTGCAATAAAGAGTATTGTATTGTATATTTCTCAATTTGGCATAGTTTGGGATGTAAGTGGTTCATCAACATCTTTGAACCAAAGCCAACTTCACCTGCATGCGGTACACCCTGCTGACTGACAAACGAAGCTCTGGCGAAAAGAGAGGTAGGGAGCGTAATTGTAAGCTACGCGACTGGGGAATGTACCTCCACCTCACAGAATACCGCAGCCAAATAACAATTCCCTTGAGGGTTGTTGTGTTCCTGCCAGTGAGTGAGGCCACCCTGAAAGGAAGGAGATGCTGCGTTGGCAGCGGGGGTGGCGGAGCGCTAGCGATATTTTATGTTGCGAGCGTTAATATGACTACGGTAACCGCTTCACATCAGGCGGGCCGTATGCTTGTCTACCACCCGACGTAGTATTAAAAAAAATAGTTTGTCGGTTGGATATTCTGCATAACAGGATCCAATTATGATGACAGCAATAATAATGAATTATGCTTCGCTAAAACAAATAAATAAATAAATATTGTTGGACAAATTACACAATGTCATCTAGGCCAGAGCTCCGCAAACTTTTTGCGTTTAAGGTGCATCTAGGAAAATGAAAATTTTGGAAGGTACACTTTAAATGAAAAACTAGTTTTTATTTTTCCGTCTATTTAGCTTCATGAGATACCCTTATTTTCCGAGGCACACCAACTAATGACCACGGCACACCAGTGCGCCGCGGCACACACTTTGCGGAACACTGGTCTAGAGAAGTCACTCAATGAAGAATAAATTATAATGGATAAACACAACTCCACAATGGATGAACCCACGAATCGAGAGGTCTTGGTTTCGAATCCCACCCAGGAGGATAAAGTGATGTTTTTCCATTTTTTTTTAAATATTTTTAATATTCTCGCAAGTTGGTCGAAATAACTATTTAAAATAATAATAATTTAATAAGTTTGGTGTTATCAAAAAAATTGCCGGATTTCATCTCCAACGATGGATTGCTATGACTTGTTTAATGGTGCAATACTGAATAGGTAGATGGCGCCACACTGCGACTTCACAGCAGTAAATATAAAATGCAAAAATTCGCCACACAGAGGGCGCTGTACAGTAAACAACATCTGTGTAGTCGGTCGTAAATAAATAGTGAAATAAATATAAAAAAGGATCGTTTTGTAAAAATGAATTGAAATTTTCAAATCGGGCATAGTAATTACCGCCAAGGAGTGTTATCCATGTAAAAAGTTAAATAATAGTCGATAAATTAACAAGAAATGGTTCTCAGTTGAAAACTGAAATAGTGCAAAATATTGTGACTGTGAATTGTTTACTACTGTGATAACAAAGGATTCTAGTCATAAACTGTGTGTGAGTACAAATTAAAGACATAATTTGACTTCTATAAGAAATCGAAAAAATACTTACAATTTATATCATCATCATTTAAAAATGTGACTCATTGCTATATCAACTGACAAAAGCACGACAAAGGCAACAAAAACGCACTTCGTGACATCGGGGATACAGCCGATATACTAAAAAAGCATACAGCACACAGTACTCCATGAAGCATACAGTATACTTTATTTATGAGCAAAGCAGTACCGTTGTGTGCCGCCATCTATCGAAACCTCATGGACACTCATAGACCAAGCGAA
This sequence comes from Hypsopygia costalis, assembly GCA_937001555.2. Classification (NCBI taxonomy): domain Eukaryota; kingdom Metazoa; phylum Arthropoda; class Insecta; order Lepidoptera; family Pyralidae; genus Hypsopygia; species Hypsopygia costalis. The sequence goes on from OW443355.2 coordinate 9,353,708, forward strand.
ATCTAATAACTACGTGTTGACTGGAACTATCCCGATCAGAACTTTCATCAGTCCAAGCAAAACCTGATTTGGCCAATTGGTTGCGGTGAGTTAATATTGCACAAGATTCACCACGATCGAATCCTGATGACAGAATTGTCTTTTTACGCTTCATAATTTATTCATCTGCTGCTACCAAAGTATGAAAAACATGCCAAATAAAAATCGCTCCTGAGTAAAAAAAAAAAAAAAAGAATTTTTGGCGATATTGCATATTCGAAATTGTAAACAGTTTACTAGACTATCCTATCACAAATAACATAAATACATTTGGTACAAAATGAGTTTCCATGATATTAATCATGTCACATACAGAAACAAACTACGCCGCGTTCACTCTGATACAGAATTTGAGCTTAGCACTGATTCAACTATAATGGATAAAAGTATGTCTAGTTTGCCTGGCATAAGTACCGTAACTCATAGCGAGGTACAAGACTTGAAGGAACAAGTAGAACACTTAGAAGTTCAACTGAACATAGCAAATGAAGAAGTAGATAAGTTAAATTCAGAAAACCGAGAACTTGCAACAAAATTACATCGCTATGAAACTCAACTAAAAATATATAGATTACTTAGATTCGATAATTTAACAACCACAAACATACCAACATCAAAACATTCTACTCCACTGCGTTGCTGTAACAAACGATTATCCATGATGACCCTGTCACTAAACCGGCCTAAAAAGGTTACAAACTATGAATTATCACTACGAACACACCGTACAAAGACACAGGATGATTACAACTCTGTACCACATACAAATACAACAAGTGACATTGGTAGCGGGAGTTGTTTGGATACTACCTGCAACACGTTTAACCTAGAGAATAAACAACAAGAAATATATATAGAGCCAACTGAAGATATCCGTCTTACTTTGAATACAAACCAGCATCAAATTGGTACATTATCCAACACAGAGCAACCGATGAAATATAATGTTACTATACTCGGCGATCAACAAATTAAAGGACTTTCACAGAAGTTAATGAAGATATACAAAAAAAATGATAACTTTTCAATTTTATCTTTCTGTAAACCACAAGCAACATCTTCTCAGGTATTGAGTAGTTGTGATGCTATATCTAGTACTGCCACAAACCGAGACATTGTAGTTTTAGCAGTAGGATGTAATGACTCTAATCCATGTGTAGTATTGTCTGAACTTAGTAATGCATTATACAAACTTAGAAATTGTAAACAGGTATATGTAGTTAATATCCACTATAATAATTACTTAAACGAAAGTCGACTGAATCATAACATAAAATTGTTCATAAATAATTTTAAAAATTGTAAATTTATAGAAGTAAAACATAAGTGTGACTTGCTATTATATAACGGATCCTGTTATCTTTCAAATAATTTTGTTGACATATTATGCTACAAGTTACGCTTAAAACTTGATTATCTTGACTACGAGGAAAAATTCCTAAGGACTGACAAAAATTGTAATTTAATTAAGAAATGGGCTAAGTATTCTTCAATTAACTATCGCTTTAATGAAATTGTAAATAATAATGACGCAAAAAAGATGACGTACAAAAAAGGGACTATACCATATTACTTTGACATTATAAGCCAATGTAAACAACTTCACAAGAAAAACACTGACTTTTTTCGAAGTTAACACTCAAAATTGTATTTTGTTACACCAGAATATAGCTGGAATTTTAAATAAAAAAGATTTATTTGAACTGACTCTTCTTAACAATAAACATGAAATTGGGGACGTTGATATAATATGTCTAACGGAAACGTTTATTAAACAAGGTTCTGAAAAAAACTTGTTAATGAAAAACTATCGACTAGTTAGTAGTTACTGCCGAGAAAAGTCTAGAGGTGGGACCTGTATTTTGACTAAAGACTCCATGAATACCATTCAAATAAAAACCAATGTGAAACCAGTCCCCTATCATTTTGAATATTGTGCGATAAACATATTAGATTTGAATGTTACCGTAATATGTTTATATAGGACACCAAACTCTAATGTTGATATATTTCTAAATAAATTAAATGAACTTCTTACCCAACTAATTTGTAAAAAAGATAGAAAACTTATTATATGTGGCGACTGGAATATCGATGTATTAAAAACCAGTAAAATATGTGACGAACTGCGCGCAATTATGGATAACCATAACATTACTATACACATCAATAAACCAACGAGAAAAAATAGTTGTATTGATTTGATTGCTAGTAATTTAACTGACGTCAAAAGCCAATTACCTCTTCTCTGCCTCTCGGATCATGAAACTGCACAAATCATATCTTTCAAAATGAACATAAATCGAATGGTAGTAAACAGACCACGTTTTTGGTTTGAAAAATGCAGAGATATGAGTTATGATAACATTAGGAAGTTTCAACAATGTATAAAATCACTCAGTTTCTCGGAAGTACTAGCAGAAACTAATACAGAAAAAGCATTTAATACCTTTCACAATGACTTGATTCTGTATTACAATTTGTGTTTCCCGACTATCAAAATAAAACGAACAAGAAAATTATTAAAAAATAAGTGGATCACTAAAGGCATAAAAAAATGTTGCACTGTGAAGAGAACTTTATATCTTCGTTATCAACTTAACAAATCAAATAAGTATGGTAATAAAATAACATATAAAAAATATGCTGGAATCCTAAAAAAATGTATCAACCAGGCCCAGCGTACAGAAAATACTAATTTCATACAACGATCAAAAAACAAATGCAAAGCGGCGTGGACTGTTATCAAAAATAATGTTTCTGCAGAAAACCATGACGAAATTACAGAAATTAATATTAATAATGAAATTCACACTGACCCTATAGATATAGCAGAACAATTCAATCGTTATTTTATAAAATTAACAAACAATGTTAATAATAAAACAAAAACCGGCCCAAATTGTATACCTCACCATACAAACAGTATGTACCTTACTCCAGTAAACGAAAACGACATAGAAAAGGCAATCGACTGTCTAAAAAATACAAAGTCTGCAGGTTATGATGAAATAAATACAGAAATTTTAAAAAGGTGTAAAAAGTATATATCAAAACCATTAGCACATATTGTAAATCTATCATATACTGAAGGGAAATTTCCATCAAGACTCAAAGACTCGATTGTAAAACCTCAACTTAAAAAGAAGGGAGATAATAATTTAGGTAACTATAGACCTCTGTCATTAACACCAATATTGTCGAAAGTTTTAGAAAATCTAATGTATAAAAAGCTGTATAATTTTCTTATACAGCACAATATATTAAAAGACGAACAGTTTGGTTTCAGGAGAAATAGATCAACTGCCTTAGCATGTTATACACTAATCAAGATAGTTACAGAGAGTCTTGACAAACAGATTCCAATCACCGCGGTATTTCTGGACATGTCAAAGGCATTTGACTTTGTATCTCATGACATACTGCTAGATAAGCTTAATAGATATGGCATAAGAGGAGAAGCAAATAGTTGGTTCGAAAGCTATTTAAAGGGGAGAAAACAGTGTGTAGAAATTACGAGAATAGTAGGGAAACATAGGAATAGAATTAGGTCTCAACTGTCTGCTAATGATTTTGGCGTTCCTCAGGGTAGCATTTTAGGGCCACTATTATTCCTTATATATATCAACGATTTACCAGATTCTATTAAACAAAAATGTATCTTATATGCCGATGATACTACACTTATAATAGAAGGAAAAGATAAAACTACATATGAAAGTGATATAAATAATGGACTAAATTCAATCATAGAATGGCTAAAAGATAACAATTTAACCATAAATTTGACAAAGACCAAAGCAATACAATTTCAAACTTATAAGAGCAATACTTCAAATCTTAATATAAAACATAAAGATAAACAAATAGACGCAGTTAACTCTACAATATTTTTGGGAATAACTATAGATAGGTTTTGTAATTGGAAAGACCATGTAAAGAAGGTGTGTACAAAGATAAATAGGTTTGTTTATGTCATAAATCGCATCAAAAACACAGCATCGTTAGAAGCAGCTCTACTGGCTTATCGTGGTTACGTAGAATCGACATTGCGATACGGTCTTATCATCTGGGGAAATTCAACAGACATAGGTTCTGCATTTACAGCTCAAAAGAAATGCATTCGGGCTATTTGCGGTGCAGATCCATTGGATACTTGTAAAAAAATATTTAAAGAATTGAAATTGCTTACCCTTTCTTGCCTTTACATTTATGAGATATGCGTTTTTGTTCATACTCATATAAATTTGTTTAAAAAAAGTAGCACACTTAGCAAACGAGCAATGAACAAGCATAGACTGGTAACACCAAAACATAAACTTACTCTATATAAGAAGAACGTGCATTGCATGGCGATCACTATTTATAACAAGCTACCGGGTCATTTTAAAGATCTCATCCTAAGACAGTTCAAAAAACAGGTCTCCACGTGGCTTTTGGATAAATGTTATTACTCGATTCGTGAATATTTAGAAGATAAAACATGACATCATATTATTATTTGTGAAGTAATTTATAATTAATTGTATTAGTGTGCCTCAATTGACATTAATTATAGACATAAAAAGAATGAATTAATTTGTATCTAATTGTAATCTAATCATAATAAAATAAGTAATTATATAAGGTAATGAATGATAACGACATGTATTGTAATTTGATTTGTAATTTAATTTAATTGTGTTTTTGATAATTAAATAAATTCATGTAAGATTTGTACGCCGTAACACGGCCGAATACGCCTGGATCTTAACTTGAAAACTAATCATCAAAATAATTGTTTGTACCCGTATTCTGACAAATAAAGTAATTCTATTCTATTCTATTCTATTCTATTCACCATCACAAACCTTCCTGGTAGCTCAGTTGGAAGAGCACTCGACCGGTCGTCGACAGGTCGTGGGTTGAAATCCCACCTAGGCAGGGGAGTTGATATTTTCCATTTGTAAAATATTTAAAGTATGAAGAAAATGATTTCCTTACGCACATCTTTCCATATATTTCTAAGAAGCGAACTCACATATTACACTGAAATTCAGATTCTTAAATTCAGTTACAGAGTCCGGCTGTGTAAGACCGGCTTTAAGAGATTTTTGAGTGAAGCGAGCGGAACACTTATACAGCGATTTATTCACCTGCAATATTTAAGGAACTGTATCTGTAAGTGATATACTACTGAAATAAAATAGAAAATACAAGTTTTTTTTCCTATTGCCCTATTTTTTCAAAGCACACGTATTGTATTACGTAATGAACACGTAATTTTAACAACCTGCGTCCTTTCCTTTTCAAAATCAGGTTCAGTGTCAATCAGGTTCAGCCTTCCCCAGCGCCGCCAGGCGCACGACACGAGCCACACAACTCCCTCGCTCTCCACTCGCCGTCGCGCCGCCGCGTTAGGGGGACAATGAGTTTGGAGTTTGGTAAACAATGCGTATAAATTATAATTACATTAGTTTTTTTTTTTTTTTTTTCAAAATATATTTTTTTTTACTTATAACACGAGTAGCCCGACGTTACTTGAGGGTAACGTAATAATATTGCAGATGACTAAATCGCCACCCTGTATACGCCGAAAAGTCACTCTTGGAAATGAATAGGCTCCAAAACCACTGAAACGATTTTGATGACACTTTAAAGACCTCGACATGCTTGAGGTTTGTGTCGAAAAAAAATTGAGATCGATCATGTCCTTGAGGAATGATCATCAAATACATTTTCCATTGAAATCAATGAAAGACATACACTAAGCGAATCTACTCGCTCCACGATTTCGGCCCCGTGGGCTAGAATCCGGCTTAGTTACTCTATATTTTGACTTAACTATATCTTTAAGTTATAATACATAGGCTTATCGTCTATCATAGCGTTGATATCACCAAGTTTGGGGTCGCAGGCTGGCCAGAGGGGTTGGACGATGTCCATGTCGCTGGCTCCAGGGGGCATGGACCCCGAGGGCGGCATCTGCCCCTGCCGGAAAAAAAAAATATATAAATATTGTCAGACAAATTACACAGCGCCATCTAGCCCCAAAGTAAGCGAAGCTTGTGTTATGGGTACTAGACAACTGATATAATACTTAAATACATTTTTTTTGTAAATACATACATATAATACATAGAAAACACCCAGACCAAGACAAACAGACATGTTCATGCACACAAATATTTGTCCTATGTGGGAATCGAACCCACGAGCGTTGGTGTCGAAGCCGCGTCATTGACCGCTACGCCACCGAGCTCGTTAAATACTACAAGAACTTACGGGGAGTAAGTAGCTCACCACCATGTTTAGAGCCTCAATCGCACCTGCACGTGGTGCACCCCGCTGATGTACTGACGAGTAACTGTCCATAGGCTGCGATGACTGCATACCATCACGCGGGTCGTACGCTTATTTACCACCCGATGTACGAGGGGAGGTCAATAAGTTCGCGGAATGAGAGAGAAGGAGGTTGAAATTAAACACCAAATTATTTTTCCTTTTCAATATATTCTCCTTTAACCCTAATACATTTTTCGGATCTCTCAAATAGCTTGTTTATACCATCGAAAAAAAATGATTTGTCTTTGGTGTCAAAATAGGCCGAAATTGCCGACTTGACTTCATCATCGTCGTCAAATTTCTTTCCACGCAGCTCTTTCTTCATTTTTGGAAATAAATAATAGTCACTGGGGGCCAAGTCTGGACTGTATGGTGGGTGGTTTAATTGTTCAAAGCCGCATCGGTGAATGGCAGCCGTCGCAACATGGCACGTGTGGACGGGTGCATTGTCGTGCAAAAGGAGCACACCTTTTGACAGTTTTCCTCTTCTTTTTTTCTTAATGGCTTCTTTCAATCTTTCCAGTAAAGAAGCGTAGTACTGTCCCGTTATAGTCGCACCACGTTCTTTATAATCGATCAGTAAAATACCTTCTGTATCCCAAAAGATAGTCGCCATGATCTTTCCGGCCGATTGTGACACTTTGAACTTCTTTGGAGGAGGTGTGCCTTTTTTATGCCACTGCATCGACTCTTGCTTCGACTCAGGTTCATAGTGGTGAACCCAGGTTTCATCTCCAGTAACAATCCGGGCCATAACTTCTTCCTTTCTCTCTCCACAGAGCTCCAGAAACTGGTGAGAGCACTCGACACGCTCGCGTTTTTGAAGTGGCGTGAGCATTCTCGGAACCCATCTTGCACTGACTTTAGTCATCCCAAGATGATGATGTAGGATATTTAAAATACTTGATTCGGATACTCCAACCATTGCTGCAAGTTGCTTCTTCTTCAGTCGGGCATCTTCCAATACAAGTTTTTCTACTTTTTCGACGATTTCCGGTGTGGTGGCCTCAATTGGCCGTCCGGAGCGGGGGTCGTCTTCAATGGACTCCCTTCCTTGTTTGAAAAGACCATGCCACTTGTAAACCATGGTTTTACCAGGGGCAGAGTCCGCGTAAACCGCTAACAGCTCTTGAAAAATCGTCTGAGCGGATTTTCCTTGCTTGGTAAGAAACTTAATAACGGCACGGTGTTCAATTTTCTCCATACTGGCTGACTTCTTCCCGATTTAGTTGTTTGCAGGTCGATAACTCAAAAGTTAATGACACGATTAGGTTCAAACTTGGTATATATACTCTTAATGAGGTGCTTAACTAGTGCCTACCTGGACGGGTAAATTTATCCCCATCAACCCCTCCATTCCGCGAACTTATTGGCCTCCCCTCGTAGTATATAAAAAAGGTATACGTTACCGGTCGTCCGTCAGAGCGCCGCTTCCCCCTGGATCTCTTCGGCCAGGGCTTCTTCAAATGCACGTATGTTATATGGGCTCGCTTCTCACTCGCATGCTTGAAACCCTTGCCGCACATCTCGCATTTGAACGGCTTCAGACCTGTGTGGATCTGAAACAATATTTCATCACCATTGTACAACCCTCTGAAGGCCAATTCTCGTATTTTTTCTACGAACGCAGATGAAAATTGACCGAATTGAGATTGAATTGTGAATTGACTAAAACTATATACTTGATTTCATTAATTAATTATTATCAATTCTTGTTGTTGGCAAAGTAACATTCTTAGTTTGTTTCATTTCCACTCATATTTCGATATAATCCCGATTAAATTTAATTTTGAAGTTACATATTGTGTTACGAGAATACCAAATGTGACATTTGTGAGATCGAGACTGGATCGAAACTGAATTTTGACTATTTTTAATTACGAGAATTATCCCTCTGGTCTCCCCAACCCGTCTGGCCAGCATGGGGAGTCTACACTCCCTTATTGAGACGTCCATATATATACTATAGATAGATTTGGCCTACGCCAAATCCTCCTTCTGTCTGGGACGGACGAGAGAGGGTCGTGCTTCTGTAGTGGAGACTAAAATGACCTGATGATGATGATGATTGTACAACCGGTAGAACACACAAAGCGACGCTAAATCTTTTCTCAGACTTAAAGGTTCTAAACCGTCTGTTAGTTTGTGTTAAAAAACGACTGGGGAATGTACCTCCACCTCACAGAATACCGCAGCCAAATAACAATTCCCTTGAGGGTTGTTGTGTTCCTGCTAGTGAGTGAGGTCACCAGAAAGGAAGATGCTGCGTTGGCAGCGGGGGTGGCGGCGCGCAAGTGATATATTATGTTGCGAGCGTTAATACGGTTACGGTAACCGCTTCACATCAGGCTTGTCGTTGTCAAGCCGTATGCTTGCCGGCCACCCGACGTAGTATAAAAAAAAAAACAACGTCTCTCGTCGTTACGCTCCCTACCTCTCTTATCGAAAGAGCTTCGTTTGTCAGTCAGCAGGGTGCATCGCGTTCAGGTGAAGTTGGCTTTGTTTCAAAGATGTTGATGAACCACTTACACCCCAAATTTAATTTAATTTTCCCCGTTGTATAAAAAAAAATCCAAGAGTGACTTTTCGGCGTATACTTGTACACTCTCCGCTCAACTATAATGTGTATATACTTACAAACATATGCCGCTGTCTGTTGCTATGCGTTGAGAAACTCTTGCCGCATAGGTTACATCCGTAGGTAGCCTTCACTTGACTGTGCACGCGCCTATGGGCTACCAATCTCTGCTTCATCCTGAATGACTTGCCACACGAGTCGCATTTAAAAGGCCTCTCGCCTGTGTGCACCCATGTGTGATCTTTTAGTAGAGCATAACTCTGGAAAAATCGAAAGAAAATATATATGGCATTAACCCACATTCATTCCTCTGTTGGGATACGGGTCTACCTTCAATGAGGGTCTTTTGACAGCTCTGTAGCGTAGGGTCCAATCGTCTGTCAATTCATAGCATCTTGTCAAATGTCTTGTTGACGTCTTGTGTTGTCTTGTCGTCTTGAAGTTTCACTGTCAAAAAATTCAGTACTAGTCGACGCCTACCTAGCGACATCTGGTGTCAGAAAAAATATCAAACACCCCCATTGATCGGGGCTTAGAGCGTATTCCAGCACGCTTCTAAATTGTGGGTTGGCGGAAGCCTGTATTTTAATGGTAAGGTAACTGCCCCACTGAATATTGCAGCCAAATAAGAATGCTTTTGAAATTACATAGGATCCTGTTAATTCAGAGTGTTTCACATTCTCCCGGTATCCCCCCCCCCCACACACACACACATTCAAACTTCCTAAAATCGAAAAGTAGATATTTGAAATATCATTCAAAGAAGTGCGGATGATATTAATCCTGAAATATCTCCCCCTCGCCTCACACATATTTAAGTTAACTCTTGTTCTCTTTTTTTTCCTTTATTTAGGTAAACAACGACATAATGGGTTTTACTTACAAATACATAGCGTTAAATAAACATGTCCCCCCCCCACACACGGATATAGTAAAAAAAACAATCTAAAGCCATACCTGGAACATCCTCCCACAAACTTCGCACATGCAAGGCGACTTCATAGACGGGTAGTTGGTACGATTCTTGTCCGGGTGCATCCGCCGGAAGTGGCCGTGGTATGCTCGGGAATCCTCTAGTTGTAACCCGCACTGAAAGATACTAAATTGCGTCAGAAAACGGTTCCTGCTGAGGTCGGGACATAGACTATCGCCATCCTTATCATATCAGCGACTTAAAAAAACTTGCTAACACTTTTCCTCACCGAGCGAAAATGGCGCCAATTTTGCTTGCTAAAATATGAAATATAAATATTTCTGGACAAATTACACATTGCACACTAGTCCCAAATTAAGCAAAACTTGTACTATGGGTACTAGGTAACTGATATTATACTTAAATATTATTTTTTTGTAAATACATACATAGAAAACGCCCAGACCAGACAAACAGACATGTTCTTGCACACAAATATTTGTTTTATGCGGAAATCAAACCCGCGACCTCAGAGTCAAAGTGGCTATTGCTAGCCATTCGCCCAGCGGGCTCGTCTTTCTTTTAGTTGAATAGTCATTACATGTATATTTTTCTAGACATTGTTCTATTTTTTTTTATCTGAGAATGCTTTTAGCGTTAAGTCCGCCTTTTGTACCCTTATGTAATTTTATGGTCAATAAAGTTTAAATAAGAATATAGTGCCATACTAAATTGCGTCAGAAAACGGTTCCTGCTGAGGTCGGGACATAGACTACTGCCATCTTTATCATATCAGCGATTTAATATACTTGCTATCTCTTTTCCTCATCGCGCGAAAATGGCGCCAATTTTCCTTGCATAAGTACGAAATTAACTAAAGTACATGTTACATTAAATTATTATCATTGTGTACTTTAGTGTGATATGTCATCTCTTGGGCTTTAATTTTTTATCAACGTAAATTTCGCATTCGTTTTCGAAATACAGAAGATGGCATTTTAACCAGAGGCATCGCTCACGCGTTGCCGACCATGTAAAGACGCCTTTACGCCTTATTTGCACTTACTTACACTCCCTACTATACACCCGGAGCTGGAGGACTACAAGCTCTACCTAATAACCAGCATACTGAAGTACATGGAACATGTCTCCAGACAGTCAGTGGTGATAAAACTAAATTTAGGAAAAACAGTGATCTCTATCAATTAAATTTAAGAAATAAAAACAAACTCGCTGTGCATATTACTAGGCTCCATAAAATCTCTAACTCATTCCCAGGTCAATGTATACGCTTCTACAATAAACTTCCAAACGACGCGTTTAAATTATCCATGGGTAAATTTAAGTTTATTGTATCTCAGATTACATAAATGATAAAAATATTTGTTATGTTATGTTAATGATTGTATTTGTATTTAATGTAACGATATTGGCAATTAAAAGAGTCGGCCTTGAGTTTCTTGCCAGTTCTTCTCAAGAAGCCCCGTCGCCGGAACTGGCACTTAAATTCACTTTCACATTCAAGATATTGTGATGAAAGTGAATCTAAGCTCTGCGGATTTAGAGTAGTAATGATATAGATACATGTTCTTATATTTAATTTGTATGACGTTTCTAAGTGCTTTATAAAGTCCAAGGAATAAAGATATTTATTTGATTTGATTTGATTTGAGAGTGACTAAAGGATTAGGGAGAAAACAAAAGATCCATGAGGGTCGACGTGTCACCGGTGCTGCAGCACTTGGATCCAGTGCTGCAGCACTAAGATAAGTTAAGTTAAGATGCACTGCTATGCGGTGTACTGACCTGTTCGCACGGTATCGGGCCTTCTGCTTTCCTCAACTGACTCGGATATATCCTCCTATCATCTTCTTCTATTTTCTCTTTCGATCTCTTCTCTCTGTCTTTCACGTCTTTGGGCTTGCGACCTACGGTAGAACAAGAATGAACAAATAGTACATTATGGTGTGTAATGTTGGTGATTACCGCTGAGGCGCTATTGAGACCCGAGCCTTTTAGGCGAGGGTCTTAAGAGAGGCGAGGATTTGTACGAGTTTATTTGTACTATTGAACACGATCTTTTTGGAACGAAACTTTTTTAAGAACAAAGCAACTCAACCAATAACAAAATGAGCCTAATTGCGGTGAAATAAGAGCCACTTTATGAGCAAGTGTGTTGAAAAAAATATTGTTTAATACCTCATCGACACGAAAGAACAGACGAAGTCGCAAAGAGGGCGGCTTAAGAACAATTGTTACTCAAGACTATGCTGAGGTCCCGCTGTCCTATGTCAAACAAAAGATCAGAGAGGAAAAGAGAGGAAGATCAAAGAGGAGAAAACTTGCAAATGGCAGGACAGGTACACCAGATAATTAAATAAAGTAAAACAAATATTTAAGAGGGGCTCCCATACAACAAACGTGATTTTTTTGCCGTTTTTATAGATAATACGGATAAGTACGGAACCCTTCGGACGCGAGTCCGACTTGGCCGGTTTTTATTATTACCTTTTTTGGGTTTATTCGATTCCCTTCCATCTTTGTCGCTAGTGTTGTGCCTCGCGGATACGCTTATGTGCCTTGTAAGAGCCTCGGGTGATACGAATTTTACATTGCACAGCTCACAGTATGGCCCATCTTCTGGTATCTATGACAAATAAAAAAATATTTAGGAGGAAATTCTTTTTTTTTTATACTACGTCGAGTGGCAGACAAGCATACGGCCCGCCTGATGTGAAGCAGTTACCATAGCCATATTAATGCTCACAATATAAATATCACTCAAGCGTCACCACCCCCGCTGTCAACACAGCAACTACTTTCTTGCTGGTGACGACACTCACTCGCAGGAACACAACAATCCTCAAAGGAATATTTGCCTGCGGTATTCTGTGTGGTGGGGGTAATGGAGTCCAACGAATGTTCCCAATTACTGACCTGACTATTATCCAATCGATGTTTTAACTTTTTATGAAGCTGTATTCCTTTCTCGCTCACAAACGAGTATCCACATAACTGGCAGACGAAATCAGACGGATGTTTGATGCGTATATGTCCCATATACGTTGTGAATTTACTGTAAAAACAAATGTAGGACTAAAGATTGGTTGTAAAGTCGGTTAACGGACGATGATAATCTTACGTGATAACGTCATAAGAAAATATCGGCCGATGTAGTGGAAGAGAGATAGATGCGTCACAAGCTGAACGCTTAGGCCGATCGTGTCTCTCTATTGCTTGTTCCGCGATCTCGTTTGCACGCTTGATCATGCTTTTTCGTGTGTGCAGCCAGACGTTAAGACGTTATCACTACAATAAATAAATATTCCTGGACAAATTACACACTGCCATCTAGTCCCAAACTAAGCAAAGCTTGTACTATGGGTACTAGATAACTGATATTTTTTGTAAATACATACATATAATACATAGAAAACACCCTGACCAAGACAAACATACATGTTCATGCACACAAATATTTACAAGCGGAGATTCTTCACTACATAGTATAAAACAAAGTCGCTTTCTCTGTCCCTATGTCCCTTTGTATGCTTAAATCTTTGAAACTACGCAACGGATTATGATGCGGTTTTTTTTAATAGATAGAGTGATTCAACTGGAAAGTTTATATGTATAATATATGCATAACATAGTAGAAAAACACTGATAATTTAGAGGTTTCTAATGTGATGTCGTAAATAAACACATTTTTTTGCTCTTTCATTGCAAACGCTGGCTGAACCCAACGAGATAGATCAAAATAATGTAGTACAGTATTGTTCACCTTAAAATGGTCTACAAAAAAGTTCGCGATGGTATATGTCTATCTCTTAGTGGTAACACACAATAACCGTTATTTTATCCTTTGCTTTTTACAAGAAATAATGCCTTATTTACGAAGCGATTTTAAGCAATACAGAATTAATCCTTATCCAATTAAGTACCTTAAATACATTGCGCATTTAATATAGATCAATATGATATAATCCCTTCACAGCATGTAATTTAAATGAATAGTTTAGAAGATATTACACATTTAAAATGCAGGGACATAACGGCTGTGGCGGTACCGGCCGCGGAGCCGGCGGCGTGTGCCTATAACTGGGGAAGGACTGGATAGGACAAAGCGCAAAGACCTTCTGTAGTACATTTAGTATCAGCATTGCACCCGTGCGAAGCCGGGGCGGGTCGCTAGTAATATATATTTCAATCTCAAGACAAATATTTCAATCTCAGCCGGAGATTGAACCCGCAACCTCGGAGTCAAAGTGACCATTGCAAGCCATTCGACCACAGGGCTCGTCAAACCCCAGTATTAGATGGAAGCAAACATACGTTTACCAAATTTAAGCGTAACTTTATCGTTTCTTTTTGCACATATTGGTATAGATTTCGTAGGCCCTATTAAAGATACTCACAAAAAACAATCAGTACAGTGCCGACACTGGTATATAGTTCCATTATGCCACCGGTCAGGCAGCCTGACTTCAGAATAGCTGTATTTGATGCAAGTAAACTTACCAAATTTCAGCATAACTGTGTCTTTCCTTTTGCACATATCGATATAGATTTCGTAGGCCCTATTAAAGATACTCACAGGAAGCAATCAGTAAAGTATGGACACTGGTATTTAATTAAATTATGTCACCGTTCAGGCAGCCTGACTTCAGAATAGCTGTATTTGATGCAAGTAAACTTACCACATTTCAGCATAATTTTGTATCTCCCTTTTGCCCATATCGGTATAGATTTTGTAGGCCATATTTAGGATACTTACAGGAAGCAATCATACAGTGCGGACACTGGTATTTAGTTCCATTATGCCACCGTTCAGGCAGCCTGAATTCAGAATAGCTGTATTTGATGCAAGTAAACTTGCCAAATTTCAGCATAACTGCTTCTATTATATTGGTATAGATTTCGTAGGCCCTATTAAAGATACTCACAGGATGCAAGCAGTACAGTATGGACACTGCTATTTAGTTCCATTATGCCACCTCCCATGTTCTCTGGCTGTTTGTCTATGTATACTTACATAAGGGGCACTGCTGACTTCAGAATAGCTGCATTTTTTGCAAGTAAACTTACCATATTTCTGCATAACTGTGTCTCTCTATTTTGCACATAATGGTATAGATTTCGCAGGCCCTATTAAAGATACTCACAGGAAGCAATCAGTACAGTGTGGACACTGGTATTTAGTTCCATTATGCCACCGTTCATGCAGCCTGGCAGTTTGTCTATGTGTGGTCACATATGGACACTGGTTGCAACTGTACCGCTGGGTGTGATGGGCTGTTATATGCTTACGCAGCGCGTGTGGATGCTTGAAGTGGGTTTTGCAAATGTCACATTGGTATTCACCGCATTGCTGCAAATGTTAAAAAGCACTATTTTACGAATAGCTACTTTAATACAAAAGGTTGGGGGTTCGATTCGCCGACATGACAAGCATTTATGTTGGAGATATTTAATGTACTAAAAATATCTTCATAATTATTTATTTAGAGCTTCTCCGTGCTACGGAGAGCAAGTTAAGTCGTCGGTCTTAGCTGTTGTTATTAGATGAGAGTCGTTAAGCCAAGTCAGTGTCCTTTAGGCGGCTTGAAATCACTGACCTCCGCCAACCCGCAGTTGAGCAGCGTGGTGGAGTATGCCATAAACCCCTTCGATTTAGTTGGGACCCGTATCCCAGCTGTGGGATGAATTGTGGTTGTAGACAAGAATCCTCCTCACGGCCGTGTTTTGTACGAATACGTTATATTTGGGGTGTAAGTGGTTCATCAAGATCTTTGAACCAAAGCCAACTTCACCTGCACGCGGTGCACCCTGCTGACTGACAAACGAAGCTCTGGCGAAAAGAGAGGTAGGGAGCGTAATTGTAAGCTACCCGACTGGGGAATGTACCTCCACCTCACAGAATACCGCAGCCAAATAACAATTCCCTTGAGGGTTGTTGTGTTCCTGCGAGTGAGTGAGGTCACCAGAAAGAAAGGAAGATGATGCTGCGTTGGCAGCGGGGGTGGCAGCGCGCGAGCAATATTTTATGTTGCAAGCGTTAATATGGCTACGGTAACCGCTTCACATCAGGCGGGCCGTATGCTTGTCTGCTACCCGACGTAGTATAAAAAAAAAAAAAAAAAAAAAAAAATGCACTAAAATTATCTCAAACTGGCAGCGCTTCCCCCTCCCCCGCACGCGATGTTCCATAATCCTTACTTAGCGTAATAAATCCAGTGGTGTGATTTAATTTTGGATGGAGATGATAGATATGTAGCTGCAACACCAAACTGTATCCCTCGATTTTGTTATCATTCGTTTTTTTTGAATTGCCTTCCTATAGAAGCAATTTTAAGGTTGACTGGAAGAGATCCCTGTAAGGGATAAGACCGCCTTTGTACTGATTTATTTTGAATTTTATTTCTTGTTATTTTTTTTTATGTACAATAAAGTTATAACAAACAAACATATTCACGTCACAAAATACCAAATTCAAATACTCACGTCGGTATGTCTAGTCATATGGGTATTATACGCTTCTTCGTCTAAAAATCCTTTAAAACATTCCGTGCATTTAAATACAGCATTTTTATAGTTGGCACTTTCTTGTCTCTTCAGTATTTCGGCGACTTGCTCCTCGAATGAGAGGTCAGTTATTGCGAAGAGTGTTTCGTTAAGATCGCTGTTCAGGAATGGTTTTCTTCTTCTATCTATTTTTGGCTGTGATGTGTCTTTTACCTACAAAAATATACTTAAAATTGGATCATTGATAATAAACAGTTTTTGCAAATATATTAGAAACAAAATCGGATAGGAATGGGGGAGGGGGGCTCAAATAGAAGACAAACCACTCGCTCGGTCACTTAATAGGGTTTTTCCTAGACACATAAGCAACCCAAGCCTTGCATATAACAAGAACAAAATTGTAGTCTTACCCCCGGAACTAATCTTACCCCCGGTTTTATTAACTGCAATGGACTTTATTGTTCATTGCTGTTTTGCGATCAAGAAACGGCAATGAACAGTGAAGTCCATTGCCCTCCCAGAGGTAACTGTAGTAGAAGTAGAAAGTTTTTGGAATTTGACTTAACGTAGGTATATAATAATGTATTTAGTAGATTTTTATATGCGAAAACATGTTAATAGTTTGTAGACTTTAATCATTAATACTGTAATTCGTTTTTGGATACTATTTGTTTTCCGAAGATTCCGTCATAGGATCATCTAGAAGGAGGGCGTCCAACGCTTCGTCGTCCTACGCAGCGCCTCCACTTTAATACCTTCCGTTATCATCTGCCATCACTTACTCAGCAGATGTCACCGGCCCATTGCCTCTGCCAAACTCTGAAGGCTATGTCGACAACTTTGGTTCTCCGTCGAATTTCTTCGTTCTGAATTCGATACCTCAGCGAAACCTGGCTCGCTCGCTTCGCGACCTTTAGCTTTTTTTTTTAATCTATCTTAATTTAGGGACTTTTGTGATAATTGATTTTATTTGTCCCATCGTAACCTATTCTAACTTTAACATCTGCTGCTATATAAGGAAAATAAGGCTTTAGCTACAGGTGACATGGGATGAGCCAATTCGTTATGAAACATTCCGACATCCAATCTGTTTAGACCAAATTCATTCAGAGACTAGACACTCCCTTTCAGAAGCGTGCCGGACACACTCCACTAATATGTGGAATAGGTCTTTTACTTTTCGACATACCTCGCAATTAGGTGAGTTAGTTTTGCGCATTAAAAAAGTGAATGAGTTTAATGGGTAATGTCCGGAACGCATTCCAGACCTTTAGCTTGTCAACCAGTCCGATGGTCAGTGTCAAAGTCTCTGCACCATAGGTCATTGCAGGGAGGACGCAATCATCATCATCAGGTCATATTAGTCACCACTACAGGAGCACAACCCTTTCTCGTCCGTCCGAGACGGAAGGATGATTTGGCCTACTCTCCCCACGCTGGCCAGACGGGTTGGGGAGGCCTGATCGATGTTTGATAATGTATTTCCCTTAGTCGCCTTGTACGACATCCACGGGAAGAAACGGAGTGATTCTATTCTAGTCTGCCGGAAACCACACGGCCATGGGACGGGAGGACGCAATATTACCTATTTATTTAAAAACATTACCTGTCTTTTAGTAACTTTTTTAGCTTCCTTTTTCTTCCTTTCCTTCTTCCTCTTCTGTTCTAAAGGTATACTATCATCTGTGGAATAATCTCTATCCAATACATAATCGTTATCAAAGTCAGCCATTTCATCAACATCCTCAGTTTCATCCAAAAAGATTTCATTGTTCTCTTCATTTTTAACTTGTACATCTATGACCTCTTGAATGTCTGTGGTTTGGTTGTCTATGATCTTGTCTATGGGTTCGTTGGTGGGTTTAATTTCTTCTTCTTCTTGTTCATTATACTCTATGTATAGGTCGTGGTAGTTTGGTGAATAATGCTTAGATAGTAAGTTAGAAGTGAGTTGATTATTTTCACGATTAATACTTTGTATGTTTTGAATTGTAAGCTGAAATTTATATATTTAAAAGTTAACAATTTATATTAAATATTTTAATATAAAAAATATAAACTAGGTATAATTATTTAATATAAATGAATATAATATTTTTTATAGTTTAAATAATTTATTATAAATTTATTTTACATATATTTTTTTTATAAATTAATTTGGGGTGCAAGTGGTTCATCAACATCTTTGAACCACAGCCATCTTCACCTGCACGCGGTGCACCCTGCTGACTGACAAACGAAGCTCTGGCGAAAAGAGAGGTAGGGAGCGTAATTAGTAAGCTACCCGACAGGGGAATTTACCTCCACCTCACAGAATACCGCAGCCAAATAACAATTCCCTCGAGGGTTGTTGTGTTCCTGCGAGTGAGTGAGGTCACCAGAAAGGAAGGATATGCTGCATTAACAGCGGGGGTGGCGCCGCGCGAGCTATATTTTGCTTCACATCACGGGCCGTATGCTTGTCTGCCACCCGACGTAGTATAAAAAAAAATACTGGACAAATTACACACTGACATCTAGTTCCAAACTAAGCAAAGCTTGTACTATGGGCACTAGATGACTGATAACTAACCCCCATCGATTGAACGGAGACGCATAGCCCAGCAGTGGGATGTATAAGAGCTGACGAAGACATACTCACATTGGGCTGTTTCTTTATAATCTCTAACATAAGCGAATTCGCACGTAGACTCTTATTCCTGAACCTGCTACAGTTTAGTAAACGATGAGCGCATTCTCCACAAAGCTTCTGGGGTAAACGATCTTCAGTATGAAGCTGGAACATCAAAACATATTTCTTTTAAATAAATATTTCTGGACAATTTACACAGCGCCATCTAGTCCCAAATTAAGCGCACAGCTTGTGTTATGGGTAACTGATAAATGTACTTAAATTACATTTTTTTTTTGTACATTGACATTTTGGGGTGTAAGTAGTTCATCAACATCTTTGAAGCAAAGCCAACCTCACCTGCACGTGGTGCACCCTGCTGACTGACAGACGAGGCTCTGGCAAAGAGAGAGAGATAGGGCATAGCGTTATTAGCGTAGACTGGGGAAGTGCCTCCACCTCACAGAATACCGCAGCCAAATAACAATTCTCTTGAGGGTTGTTGTGTTCCTGCGAGTGAGTGAGGTCACCAGAAAGTTGCTGCGTTGCAGCGGGGGTGGCAGCGCGCAAGTGATATTTCATGTTGCGAGCTTTAATATGGCTACGGTAACCGCTTCACATCAGGTGGGCCTTGCCTGCCACCAGTTGTAGTATAAAAACAACCGACCAAGTGCGAGTCGGAATCGCGCAGGAAGGGTTCCGTGCCATTATCTATAAAAACGGCAAAAAAAATCATGTTTGTTGTATGAGAGCCCCCCTAAAATATTTGTTTTATTTTTATATAATGATTTATTTTTAAAGTGAATAGATAACTAAATATTATGTGAGTATTTCAAACATCTACCTATTGCCGTTATCAATTGCGAGCAAAAAATCACGTTTATTGTATGGGAGCCCCCTTAAATATTTACTTTATTCTATTTTTTTGTATTTGTTATTTTAGCAGCAACAGAAATACATCGTCTGTGAAAATGTCAACCGTCTAACTATCACGGTTCATGATGAGATACAGCCTGGTGACAGACGGACGGACGGACAGCGGAGCCTTAGTAATAGGGTTCCTTTTTACCCTTTGGGTACGGAACCCTAAAAAGCTGTGTAACTAACCGAGAGTCCAGTGAGGTGCTCGTATGCTTGCTCCAACTTGTATTTCCTTATAGGGAACAGCTTGCAGTCCATTACTAGGCAGATCCTGCACACCTGTACAAACAAACATTATTGACTGGAGTGTAATAACGTGATGAGAGGGTTGCCGGTGGAGGGCGCTCCGAGGAGCCCCAATAATGTAGACACTTGTTTTTTTTTTATATTAGCTCAGCATATTGGCTCCACTTCGCTTGATGGTAAGCAAAAAGAGGAGCCCCAATCGCATCGGCAAGGGACAAGAGACCTTGATGTCTTGACAGTTGACGCTGCCATGCTGGCCTACAACGTGTCTCTTCACGCTTCGCTTGAAGGATCCCATATTGTATGATTGAGGAAATACATATGCCGGCAACGCGTTCCACTTTTTAATAGTGCGACATAGATAGGAGTTGCCAAACTTTTTAGTACGCAATGGAATTATCTCAACGATGAACTTGTGATATCGCAAGCCTGTACGTGACTTTCGGTGACGGAAAGGGGAGGAAGGGATAAGGGAAAACAGTTCTTCAGAGCACTCTCCGTGGTATAGGCGGTAAAAAAAAAAAAATGCTGTATAAATATTTTTTGAAAAATGGAAAAATTCACCTGCCCCCCCTAGGTGGGATTTGAACCCACGACCTCTTGATGACCGGTCGAGTGCTCTTCCAACTGAGCTACCAGGAAGGTTTGTGATGGTGGCGAATTTTTGCATTTTATATTTCTACTGTGTGAGTCACAGTGTGGCGTCATCAACCTATTAAGTAATTACACTACTAAAGTAGGCATAGCAGTCCATCGTTGCAGATGAAATTCAGCTATTTTTTTGATAACACCAAACTAATTAAATTATCGTGGGTTCAAATCCCACCTAGGGGGGGGGGGGAAGGTGAATGTTTCCATTTTTCAAAAAATATTTATCTGGCAAGTTGGCCAAGACAACTATTTAAATAATAATAAAAACTGCTGTATATGAACAGAGCCTTTATTTTAAAGTATTAATGCTATTTATACTACTGGGTAATATGCTGACCAAGATTTTTTTTTTTTTTAATTAAATGCATTTATTTCAGATTTGAGTATCCATATAAAACATTATTATTAGTAAGGAAGAATTAATTATTTAACATGTCAAAAATTATTATCAAAATTACAATAAAATAATGTCAATTCAATAAGTAATATGTCAAATAAAATAGCAATGTCAAAAATAGGAATAAAAATGAAATATAAATTAAATTGTCCAATTCATTTTGTTATGTCTATAATTATAATAATTTATTGTAGCATGTCAATATATTATGAAACATGTCAAAGAAACTGAAATTGTAATATACGTCTATGTCGCAGTAAACCATGAAGTTAAGGTAAAACATACAAATTTGGCATTTTGCTCTACATACTACAGGAGCAAGCTATTATCAGACCTGTCCTTCTATATGGCTGTGAAACGTGGCGTGTACTTGAGCGACACAAGCAAGAGCTGCGTGTCACGGAAATGAACATGCTGCGCTGGATGTGTGGAGTGACGCGCAAAGACCGCGTCAGGAACTCACGCATTCGCGGCAGCCTTCATGTCCGTGACATTGCAGACAAACTGCAAGAAAGTCGCCTACGTTGGTATGGCCACATTTTACGAAAACCGACAGGCTATGTGGGTAACAAATGTCTAGCTATGCCGCCCCCGCCGGGACCCGGCAGAAGGGGAAGGCCAAAGAAATGCTGGCTTGATGTCGTAGTGGATGACATGCGGGCCAATGGTCTCACACAGAGGGATGCCGAAGACCGGGCGAAGTGGAGGAGAAAGATTAGGAAAGCGGACCCTGGGCTCCGAAGCGCAAGCTTAGGATGCAACCGGGACTTAACGCTTGGATGATGATGATGATACTACAGGAACAAGCGGAACCCTATATACACCGGAAAGTCACTCTTGGAAATTAATATGCTCCAAGACCACTGAACCGATTTTGATGAAACTTGTCACATTTAAAGACGTCAACGTGCTTGAGGTTAGTGTCGAAAAAAAATTGGTTGCCTGTAAAGTCGGTATACGGGCGAAAGTTTTACGTGACAACGACTTTGAGTGGTAAAATGTTTTCGAGTGGAAGGGACGCATGCCTTTCACTTTTTATGTCTGTCTCTCTCGCTCTTAGATAGGACGCGTGCCTTTCACTCGCTCTCATTGTAAGCGCATAACGTGAGCCAGTTTCTTGAAGTGTCACCCGGCTAACCAATTTATAAGACGTTGTCACGTCAAAATTGAGATCGATCATGCCCTTGAGGAATCATCAAATACATTTTCCATTGAAATCAATGGAAAACATACACTCAGCGAATTTACTCGCTCCGTGCAACCTCGAATCCGGCCCCGTGGGCTAGAATACAGCCTAGACTTATTTTATCATCACACTTTTAATATTAATTACTATTATTACGCAAAGTCCTTTTCAGTTCAAGCCGTTCGCCTCTGGAATGCTACCATTAAATATTCAAAGTGCACAAAATACGTCCATTTTTGAAAATCTTGTGAAGCGAATGCAAACGAATCGATCGATTTTTGGAGTGTTAGTGGTTTATCAACAACTTTGAACCTATGCCAACATCAGACTTTCTGCATGCGGTGCACCCTGCTGACTGACAAACGAAGCTCTGGCGAAAGGAGAGGTAGGGAGCGTAATTGTAAGCTATCCGACTGGGGAATGTACCTCCATCTCATAGAATACCGCAGCCAAATAACAATTCCCTTGAGGATTGTTGTGTTCCTGTGAGTGAGTGAGGTCACCTGAAAGGAAGGAGATGCTGCGATGGCAGCGGGGCTGGCGGCGCGCGAGCGAAATTTTATGTTGCGAGCGTTAATATGGCAACGGTAACCGCTCCACATCAGGCGTGCCGTATGCTTGTCTGCCACCCGACATAGTATAAAAAAAAATCCCCATTTTTTTTCCAATTTCCCATACCAAGTTATGTCAGAAAAGATGTAGTGGGCATATTTGTTTACATTCCGTCTGGGCAGAAACGAAAAAAATTGGGTCATAGAAATTCCTATACCTTCAAGCTAGCCGGTTCTCCATAGTCGCAGGTTTCGGAATCCTGAAAAAGAAATTATTCTTTATGCAATGTAATAATATGCACATTGAGGGAAGCACCGGTGTCGCGCGCACTCCGCACTGTTACCTTAATAAGTACAGAATGCTTAGTGCGAATATTTTGGTCATATTCGAACGTGTTAACGGCGTTTCCAAGCCGACCGAATTGAGAAGAAGTTTCATATTGTGAATTTACCAGACGCGTGTTACATATCCAAATTAGTGGGATTGCTCACTTCAAAATGCGAGGAAGTAATCCACATAATATTAATACAACATTTTAACTTAAATTAGATTTTGATTAACATTTGATGTAACATGCGTCTTATAAATTCACAACACGAGAGTTCTCCAATAGGCTTGTTGCCCATGTTACAAAATTATAAAAACTCTCTATCAGTAACGTAAAATACATAAAACTAGAACGATCTGCGATGTTAAAATTTTAATAACTTATGTCCGACGTGGTTTATGTTCGGTCAAAGTTTGGTGGGAAAGTCCATTTTAAAGGTATGAAATTATAAAAAATAAATATTACCATTGTAGAAACAATAAAAAATACTATTACTTTTGTTACGGCACTGGCTATATAAGCGCAATATTTAACATAGCTGTTGTACAAATTTCTGATTTAATGCATATAAAATAGCACGGTGTGACGTCATAACGTGGTGGCCTTTTGTATGGAGCGTTTTCGGGATAGTCCAAAATTGTGATCTTCAAGTTATCATATCTCGAGAAGTTTTTATGCAATCGAAGTAATTATTTCACCTATATTTATGTTATTGTGACGTCTTTAAATAACAAATCGAAAAAAAAGGGATACAAGCCTATTGGTCTGTTTGTTTACATTGACATGATCCAACGCGAACAAAAAACTCCCAGTAAACATTCAGTGTGTCATTCGGCCGTGTGGTTTCCGGCAATCACTCCGTTTCTTCCCGTGGATGTCGTAGAAGGCGACTAAGGGAAATACATTATCTATCAAATATCAGTTCGTCTAACCTCTTTTCGCCAGCGTCCAAGTCTCTGCACCGTAGGTCATAAATACGTATGTGTATAGATAAATAAATAAATAAATATTGTCAGACAAATTACACAGCGCCATCTAGCCCCAAAGTAAGCGAAGCTTGTGTTATGGGTACTAGACAACTGATAAACATACGTAAATACATTTTTTTTGTAAATTCATACTTATGATACATAGAAAACACCCAGACCAAAACAAACAGACATATTCATGCACACAAATGTTTGTCCTATGTGGAAATCGAACCCACGAGCGTTGGTGTCGAAGCCGCGTCATTGACCGCTACGCCACCGAGCTCGTCAAATTAGTGAAATATTAGAGAAATACTAACCTGCACAATGATAGGGACTGCTCCAACTCTGACTTTCCGTAGTCCGCTCTTGGTCTCATACAGGTCATCACAGAGGAAATGACTGGAACACACAGCACTCCTCTCCTTTGGCTCCCAGGCTTCCTTGTCGAGAGCCCGGAGCCAAGCTGTACGGAGTGACGGTTCAGTCGGAAACCTGGAATAATTAAATAATTGTTATATATAATGTCCATTATCTATATGTATTTGGGGTGTAAATGGTTCATCAACATCTTTGAACCAAAGTCAATTTCACCTGCACGTGGTGCACCCTGCTGACTGACAGACGGTAGGGCATAGCGTATATTGTAAGCTGCCCGACTGGGGAAGTACCTCCACCTCACAGAATACCGCAGCCAAATAACAATTCCCTTGAGGGTTGTTGTGTTCCTGCGAGTGAGTGAGATCACCAGAAAGTAAGGAGTTGCTGCGTGCGATGGGCAGCGGGGATGGCGGCGCGCGAGCGATATTTCATGTTGCGAGCGTTAATATGGCTATGGTAACCGCTCCACATCAGGTGGGCCGCATGCTTGTCTGCCACCCGACATAGTATAAAAAAAATATATATGTTGCACCCAATTCGTTGATTCCGCCACATTACATAACAGTTAGCTGTATTAAAAAAAATATTAGGATCACAATATAAAACTTTTAAAATTTTAGTCTTGTAAATAATTTGTTAAATTATTATTGTCTAACGAATATATTACATCACTTAAAACATTATTTATGTCAATTTCAAATTCATCTATATTACTGCTTTTAATTATTGCTGTGCTATCATGTGCAATTATCACCGTTTTTGTCAGACATATTTAGGCAGGTCATTTATGTGACATTATGAATGAACAGCAAAGGCCCAAAAATACTTCCCTGTGGTACACCAAATCTATTTAATTTATATTATGACAAGTATTTACTCTCTTGTTTATTTTATTTATTTATTTTTATTTTGGTACATACAGCCATGACACTAGCAAAGTGCACAGAAATCTTAACATTAACAGGCAAAGAGTACCGGGACAATACCACAATGCAGCCACAATATAAACAGTAAATACATTTCTGATATATGATAATAATTATTACAATTATACATAATATTCGTAACAATAAATGTTCATTGAATGAGATTTATATCAATAGTACATATCGACGGTCCCTACGTATAAATGGACATGTCAAAAATGGCAATTTTTTTATTATTTTAAATTTAAATTGCTATAGAATTGTCCGTAAAAAAAATATTTTCTTTTTTTTTTATTGATTGTATATATAATTAAAAAGTAAGAAATTAACTCATTTGTCCAATAATAATATTCTATAATTACTATATCGTAGTATAAGCAGACATGTCTGAAATGACATGTCGCTTTATACGTAGGGACCGTTGATATGTTCATTGAGTATAATCTCACAGTGGTGTGCTCAACTAGCGGACATTTCTATGTTATTAGAAAGGAATTTATGAACCTCAGTTTTCAATTTATTTAAAGTTTTGTTGAAGGGATCAGTTTTTGAAAATTCCTTGTTGTATAGATTTAGAGTGCGAGGGATGAAACCATTTCTAGTATAATTTTTAGAGAATCGAGGAGGAAATTTTATGAATTTATATTTCTTACTAGCTTTCGCCCGCGGCTTCGCTCGCGTGAAATTCGGGGCAAACACGTGTTTACTCATTTATCTATAGAAGTACTCGTGTAAAGTTTAGGATAACATAGTCCAACTAATCTCGTTTCCCCATATAATTTTGTACCCCCGTTTCACTTTCTTAGGGGTAAAATTTGAAAAAACCCTTATATGTAATTTCATGTCCACTATGTTATATTTTCAAATCGATGCCATTTTCGTAATTGACGTCCCAGAAAACCATAGAATCAACACCCATATTGATATTATGACATTTCAACCCCATCGCACCCCGACAGGGGTGATTTTATGTCACGTCGGCTATGTTGGATTACAAAATAGTTGTTGTTTTCGTAATCAGCGACCCGATAAACTATAAAAATAATACCCATGACGATTTTCAGACCTTTTCACCCCATTTTAGACATTTCAATCCCTTCGCACTCCAATAGAGTATGATGGTCACGTTAGCCACATTGAATTTCTAAATCGTTATTGTTTTCGTAATCAGTGACCTAATACACCATAAAAACAATACCCATGAAGATTATCAGACTTTTTGGGCTTGAATTTTGAAAAATCCTGAAATACGTGTTTACTCATTTATCTATAGAAGTAGTCGTGTAAAATTTTGGATAGAATAGTTAACTAATCTCGTTTCTCCATAGAATTTTTGGACCTCCGTTTCACCCTCTAAGGGGTAAAATTTTAAAAGTCCTTGTAACTAATTTTATATCCACTATGTTATATTTTCAAATCGATGCCATTTTCGTAACTGACGTCCCAAAAAACCATAGAATCAACACCCATTTTGATATTATGATATTTCAACCCCATCGCACCCCCACAGGGGGGATTTTTGTCACGTTGACTACGTAATCAGCGACCCGATAAGCCATAAATACAATACTAATGACGATTTTCAGACCTTTTCACAGCATTTTAGACATTTCAACCCCATCGTCCCCCAATAGGAGATGATGGTCACGTTAGCCACGTTGAATTTTAAAATCGTTGTTGTTTTCGTATCAGCGACCCGATAAGCCATAAAAACAATACCCATGACGTTTTTCAGACTTTTGGGACCCATTTTACCCTTTTAGTGGTTGAATTTAGAAAAATCCTGAAACACGTGTTTAGTCAATTATCTATAGAAGTACTCGTGTAAAATTTAGGATAAAATAGTCGAACTACACTCGTTCCCCATACAAACTTTGGACCTCTGTTTCACCCTCTTAGGGGTAAAATTGGAAAAATCCTTTTAAGTAATTTCTTGTCCACTATGTAATATTTTCAAATCGATGCCATTTTCGTAATTGACGTCCCAGAAAACCATGGAATCAACACCCATATTGATATTATGACATTTCAATTCCATCGCACCCCCACAGGGGGGATTTTATGTCACGCCGACTACATTTGATTAGAAAATAGTTGTTATTTTCGTAATCAGCGACCCGATAAACCATAAAAACAATACCTATGACGATTTTCAGACTTTGTCAGCCCATTTTAAACATTTCCACCCCATCGCACCCCTACAGGGGGGATTTTATATCACGTCGGCTACGTTTGATTATAAAATAGTTGTTATTTTCGTAATCAGCGACCCGATAAACTATAAAAACAATACCCATGACGATTTTCAGACTTTTTCACCCCATTTCACCCCTTTAGGAGTTGAATATTGAAATATCCTGAAACACGTGTTTACTCATTTGTCTATAGAAGTACTCGTGTAAAGTTTCGAATAAAATAGTTCAACTAATCTTGTTTCCCCATACAAACTTTGGCCCCCTATTTCACCCCCTTAGGGGATGAATATTGAAAAATCCTTTCTTAGTGCACCCCTAGACGTCATAAGGAACCTACGTGCCAAATTTGGAATCTCTACACCCAACGGTTTGGGCTGTGCGTTGATATGTCAGTCAGTCAGTTTCTCCTTTTATATATTTAGATTAATACTTAATATATAATTATCTTAGAAATATACTCTGTTATATAATCAGAATATATATCTACAGTTGAATATGAACATTGAATATAAATGTTATATTTTAGAATATTATTCATAATAGTTAATATGAAAGAATAGTAATTACAGATCTGAATTAATCCTTAATTAATAAGCAGATTTTTATTTTTGTCATTTGCCATGTTGCATTTGATTTATTCTTTGCTTTATTTATATAAGAACAACTTTGATACTTTTATTAAATTAATAATTGTTCTTTTTTAATTTCTTGGAGGGTTGGCTAAATTTAATTTGATTTAATGAAACTATAATATTTTATTCTAACTAGTGTATATTTGTATGTTCCTAACAATAGTAGATTATTGCATCGAGCACAAAGTAATTTATTATTGCACCGAGTGCCTGATTTAGAGCCCGAGCGTTAGCGAGGGCTCTAATCTAACAGGCACGAGGGCAATATAAATTACTTAAGGCGAGGTGCATAATCTGCTTTTCTTTCAACTAATACCTATAGGAATAGTAGATAAAAGAAACTCATATCAAACAGTTAAAATAGAAGTTTCTATAACACTGTCGGCTTCATTTAGAATGTTTTCCGGAGTTAATGTGTCGCTAGATGATTCCATTTTAATTCGAAGCCGAAGCACTGAAAATCTCATAGTATCACACTTTTATCGTTTCCAAAAATATTGTCAAGCAAAATTAACAAAGTTCCCGCCAAATCACTTTTTTAAATTTCTTTCATTTTTAACTCAGAGTTAGCAGCAATCATTTTTTAAATTTGGAACAAGTAGGATAGAAACGAATAATACGTACGAAAAAAAAAGTATTGATATCGGCTGGCTGAATAGAGCTAATCCATTGAGATTGGCACCTTTTGGTGCGATTAAAAAAAACTGTGCAATAATGAAATTTCATACATTTTTATTGCTCTAGAGCATTAAAGACTCGTTTTGTACTGAGTTTTTAGTGTGATTGTGATGAAATTAAAGCATAGTTGGAAGAAAAAATATTTGTTGACGAGCTTGGTGGTCGAATGGTTAGCAATGGCTGTTGGAGAATTAGTTTTATTGTTTATGGTTTTATTGATGGCTAAAAAACATAGTGACATTGTAGGAATTTGAATTTAAATAAAAGAATGTATTTTGTTTGGGGTTTGAGAAAATTTAGTTGAAAAGAAGTTGTCAAGAAGTATGAGGGAAAAGATGTGGTAGATTGTGGTTTATTGTTTTAAGTTTTATTTTGATGAAATATATTTTATTATGAGAAGATGAAGTTTTTAATAACATTTTAGATTGTGTGTTCCCAAAAGGTGATAGTGAATCAACCCTGAAGGAAACCCCTCTCAACACGATGTGATTCCGCAACAGGTCATGGGCCTTGCAAAAAAAAATATTTTTTTGATTACGAGTTTATATTAATAAATTAACATGGATTCCGAAAATATGGGTGAGAAATTTAAAACTGATTTTTATCCTAAACTAAACAGTGACTGTGATTATACCATATGGAAGAAAAAGATGCTTATTCTTTTACACGCTAAAGATTTGCATGATGTTTTGACTGCCGAATCAAAAGAAAAGGTATGTACAAAGAAAGACAATAAAGCAAAATACCTAATTATTAATAGTTTGCACGACAAATATATTAATCATATTATAGAATGTGATACCGCTAAGGATATGATTACAAAATTAGATAATTTATTTTTGGGAAATAAAGAAACACAGATTTGCACTTTATTGGAAGAATTTTATAATTTCAAAATTACAGAAAACATAATGAATGACATTAGTAAACTGCAAAATAAAGTAACAAAAATTAGGAGCCTTGATTTTCAAATGGAAGACCAGCAAGTCATATCAAAAATATTAAGCTTACTACAAAATTTGACTACTTTCGAACGGCGTGGCAATCAACTGGAAAACAAGATAGGAATTTAGATAATTTGATTTCAAGAATATTAGTGGAGGTGAATCATCAAGACAAAAAGGAGAATGATGAAAGTGAAACAACTGCCAACACATTTTATATTAAAGACTGTTACAACTTTGGCAAGAAAGGACATGTTGCTAAATTTTGCAGAAACAGAAATACACATAACAGGATGGAATACAAGGGAAATGCACTACAATGTTTTAAATGTTTAAAAATTGGACATAAACATACAGCTTGCAAAGAACAAAATAACTGTAGTATTTGTAAGAATGACTCACATTATACAAAATACTGCTTAGATAGAGGATCAAGTACTGTAAGTAATGTCAAATCTTTAAAATTCAGTTCACATGAAATAGTTGAATTTATAATGGATTCTGGAGCAAGTAACCATATAATTAATAATGATAAATATTTACAAAATTTAAGCAATAAACAATATAGAATAGCAACAGCTGATGGTAACATACATACTGTTAATAAAGTAGGAAAACTGTACAGTAGAAATAACAATTGGACCTTCAGTGATGTTCTATATGTTCCAAAAATGATAAAAAATATTATTTCAATACCGAAGCTGACAGATTATAATTATGAAATTAAATTTTTCAGAAACCAATGTAAGGTCTATGATGATGGGGTCTGCTTTCTTACTGCGACCAGGGGCAGTGACGACCTGTACTACGTAAGAATTCCTATTGAATATGTTAACCACATAGGAAATTCAAGGTCAGTCAACTTTTCTAGAATATCAAAAGAGGAATTTTGGCATAGAGCATTAGGACATTCCTCGATTAATAATACTAAAGGCTTAGTACGTGGTATTAATCTTGATATTAAAGATAGTTTGGACATCTGCGAAGTCTGCACGCAATCCAAGTTATGTAGAAAACCTTTCAAAACAGAACGTCATAGGGCTACAAAGCCATTAGAAATTGTTCATAGCGACATCTGTGGGCCAATAGGGGTTCCAACTTTTGATGGATATAAATATTTTATTACATTTTTAGATGATTACACACACTTTATGAAAGTTTTTCTTATTAAAAGAAAAGATGAAGCATATTCTAAAATAATTAATTATATTAATGTGGCAGAAAATCATTTTAATACTAAAATTAAAACTTTTAGATGCGATAATGGGGGAGAATACTCTAGTAATAGATTAAAGAAATTTTTTGAAGAAAGGGGAATTCAAATAGATTATAATATACCATATACACCCCAACTTAATGGGAAATCTGAGCGATTAAATAGAACAATTATGGAAAAGACTAGAGCGTTACTATTTGATATGAGTTTACCAAAACAATTATGGGGTGAAGCGGTACTTACTGCAGCATATTTAACTAATAGGTGCTCGAATAGAATTAATAGTAGAACGCCGGCTGAAATGTGGTTCAACAGAATTCCAAATTTAGAACATTTAAATATTTTCGGTTCTTTGGCTTATTTTAAAAATAATAAACCTAATGTTAGTAAATTAGATTCAAGGTGCAATAAGGGTTTATTAATTGGTTATACGAATAACGGTTATAAGATTTGGGATCAAATTAATTTAAAAATACATTATTCTAGAGATGTTAAATTTGATAATAATAAAACAAAAGTTATTGAATTTTTAGAAGAATATAATTCGAGTGATAACATGATGGATTTATATAGAATTTTTTGTGATGAAAATGTTAATGAGTGTTCGGTGGATAGTGATTCTCACTTTGAGAGGGGAAATTATAGATATAGTCATGCAGGGTCGAATAGTGATGGGAATACACAAGTGATAGATATTGTCGATGATTATAATTTAGAAAATAGTGATGGAATTAGTGCGGTTAATAATGATGAAGAATTTTTAAATAATAATGAAGAAAGTTTAAAGAATAATGATGAGGTTTTAAATAATAATGATAGTGAAGATGATAATGGTGTTTGTGTAAATGAAATAGTGGAGCCAGAGATTTTAAATGAAAATGTTCAAGAAAATGAAGATGAAGATGATGAACTATTTGTTGATAATCAGTCGGCTATTGTATTAATTAAAAATGGAATCTTGACTAGAAGAAGTAAACATATAGACGTTAGATTTCACTTTATTAAAGAAAAAATTCAAGAAAATAAAATTGAGATATTCTACTGTCCAACAAATTCAAATTATGCGGACATATTGACAAAAGGATTAGACAGAACAAAGTTTTTAAGACTAAGGAAATATATAGTTAGTGACACTTAATTAAAAATGAACATAGTGAAGTGATTTAATGTAATGTTATAGATATAATGATAGATTAAGGTTGTTTGGCTGATTAATTGGAAATTTAGTTTTAAGGTTGTTTTGATTGATTAATTTGAAATTTATATATTAAGGTTGTTTAGGTAGAATTATTTTAAATTAATATTTATGGGGTTATATTTATTTAGATAGATTTGTTAAGTGGGGAATATGTGTATGGGATTTAATAAGTTAGGTAATATTAATTTAAGAGGGGATGTTGGAGAATTAGTTTTATTGTTTATGGTTTTATTGATGGCTAAAAAACATAGTGACATTGTAGGAATTTGAATTTAAATAAAAGAATGTATTTTGTTTGGGGTTTGAGAAAATTTAGTTGAAAAGAAGTTGTCAAGAAGTATGAGGGAAAAGATGTGGTAGATTGTGGTTTATTGTTTTAAGTTTTATTTTGATGAAATATATTTTATTATGAGAAGATGAAGTTTTTAATAACATTTTAGATTGTGTGTTCCCAAAAGGTGATAGTGAATCAACCCTGAAGGAAACCCCTCTCAACACGATGTGATTCCGCAACAATGGCCACTTTGACTCCGAGGTTGCGGGTTCGATCCCCGCACAAGACAAATATTTGTATGCATGAACATGTCTGTTTGTCTTGGTCTGGGTATATTCTATGTATGTATTTACAAAAAAAAATGTATTTAAGTATAATATCAGTTATATAGTACCCACAGTACAAGCTTTACTTAGTTTGGGACTAGATGGCAGTGTGTAATTTATCCAGGAATATTCATTTATATTTATTATCTATCTGCCTTACATAATTTAATAATTTGTTAACTCTTGTGAGCATTCTATGGTTGACTGGATAAGATCCCTGATGGGTTAAGACTGCACTTGCACAACACATTTTTTGCATATACCTATCTCTTGTTCTTGTAATTCAATAAAGTTTTTACAAACAAACAAACAAGATGCTGAAATAACGAGGCATCTAAAAGGTTCTGAAAAGGCTCTTCAAGCATTTGTCAATCAACCTACTATTGTAATACACTTACACATGAAATGTAATTCCTTGAGACTTTGAATTATGTCTAGAATCATTCTTACAGCCCGGCACGCAACACCGCATTGTATTTGAACACAAACTAAAACTAAAAATAAATAATACTACTTCTTATAGGCATATTTAAGACATATTCGCAGAATATTCTCTTGTTATTTCTTAAACAATATATTATATAGACTAATTGATCATTGTGTAGCTAAAAATAAATAGTTTTACAGCGTTATTCGCTAAATTAAACAGTAAATTTAGCAAAAATACACAATACAAAACATTTTCCCGAAATCGGAAGAAAATAATCTGAAAGTAGTAAATAGCTGTCAATCATCTTGTCAATGTCGCTCATTCCATTTGTTTTTTAATAACAGTATTATAACCCTGAATCAAGTTCTTTATGGCCGAACTACTTCTTTCTTCATATTTATCCAAGCTTTTGCGAAAAATGTATATATCGTCAGGTTGTTGAGCCCGACTGCCCGAACCGCAACTGAGCATCGTATATCGTATAGTATACTGAGCATCGTATATCGTCAGGATGGAACACAGGAAGGTGCACCCAAGCGGAGCGAAGTTTCGCCACAAAGTTAATATATTCCGCTATATAGGTATAACTTTATATGATATCAGCAATATACTTTTTATATTAGGTTGGGGAAAAAGTCTTTTCGTATTTTAAATGAAAATTCAAAACATTTTTTACTAAAGTTTATTTACATTTAACTAAAGTATGTAGGTACCATTTTGTTCGATAACTTTTTGCCAACTTGTATATATTTATAGGTAGAGACATGATCCCATTACTATAGAAATTTTGGGACTTCTGTTCAAAAAACCACGACAAGTGGTTTTGGCAGTCTTCTCGTGATGTTAACCTGACATTGCCTAAAGAATTCTGAAGAGACCGAAACAGGTGGAAATCAGAAGGTGCAAGGTCAGGACTATACGGCGGATGCATTAACACCTTCCAGTCAAACTCTCTTAATTTTTGCTGAGTGGCTAAAGATGTGTGAGGTCTAGCGTTATCATGATGAAAAATCACTCTCCTTCTGTTAATTAATTCCGGCCGCTTTCTCTCAACTTTTTGCTTTAATCTCATCAGTTGTTCACAGTAGAGTTCAGAATCGATAGTCCTGCCTGGCGGTAACAGCTCATAATGAATAATGCCCTTCCAATCCCACCATACACACAGCATCACCTTATTGCGGGTTAACCCGGGTTTTGCCAGAGTCTGTGAAGCCTGACCGGCCTTTGACCACGACCTTTTTCGCACGTTCTTGTCGTACGTGATCCACTTTTCATCACCAGTTATAAGCTTTTTCAAAAACGGTTCGCTTTCATTACGTCGTAGTAAAGAATCGCAAATGAGTACACGGTTCATTAAGTTTCTTTCAGTGAGATCGTGAGGCACCCAAATATCGAGCTTTTTAGTGTACCCAGCTTTTTCAAATGCGCCAAAACTGTTTTGTGGTCAATTCCTAATTCTTCAGCTACGTCGTAACTACTGATATGCTGATCTTGCTCCACTTTTTCAAAAATGGCATCCATTTTATCCGTAACAGGGCGACCAGAGCGACGTGCATCTTTCACATCAAAATTTCCTGATTGTAAACGCTTAAACCAAATTTGTGCTACTCTCACAGACACTGCACTAGATCCATAAACGTCACAAATTTTTTTCGCAGCTTGCGTTGCATTTTTACTTTTTTTGTAGTAAATTTTTAAAATGAATCGAATTTCTTCATTAGATTCACTCATCTTGACAGTAAAAAAAACAAATGAAAATCACACATTTACCTAATTTGAATTTGGAATTATCTTTTTTAAAATTTAAACTTTTTAAAGATATCAAAACCTGCTAGATACAAATGGTATAACCAAAGAGATTTTATTACAAGTTCATACATACTAAAATGCGAAAAGACTTTTTCCCCTACCTATTATAAATGAGACCGAATGAAATCAAAACCGTAAACGAAATAAGTCGGAAATGCCAAAACCAAAGAAACTTAAAAAAAAAAGCAAAATAAAAAATGGAGAGCACGGCTTGAATGAATTTGACAATTGTTTATTTGTAAAATTTAATAATCTTCAAATGAAATAAATTAAATCTATGTTACATAAAATAAATAACTAGGCTAATAAACTAAATATACAGCTACAATAGGTTATAACGACAATAATTCAGCGATATTCATAATCGTATCATAACATGTATTTATAAAGTTTTTTTAGTTTATTTTGATGTAATTTTGTGTGAAACATACAATAATAATGCGGTGCAGTGTTCCAAACTGTACCAATGATACGAAGAGGACAACAAAAAGCCATGGAATAACATTTCACTTGTAAGTACAACTATTAAAATTAAACCTGACTATATTATGCATATTCAACCATTTTTCCCCTTGGGCGACATGGTCGCTACTGCATATACCTTGCGGGATACAATACTCTACACTCTACACAACCTTTATTCGTCCCACTGCTGGGATATGGGTCTCTCTTCAAACGACAGAGCGATCAACTGCAGGTTGGCGGAGGCCAGTGTTTTCATGCCGCAATAAATCCACTGACTTAGCTTTAATGATCATCAGGTCATTTTAGTCTCCACTACAGGAGCACGACCCTCTCTCGTCCATCCCAGACAGAAAGATTTGGCCTACACTCCCCACGCTAGCTGGACGGGTTGGGGAGGCCTGATCGATGTTTGATAATGTATTTGTGGCTTAATGACTGTCATGTAATGATAACAGCCGGGACCGACGGCTTAACATGCCCTCCGAAGCATGAAGGAGCTTGCTATAAATAAACCCACCCAAGGCTACGGTCTATGTTGCTTAACTTGCGTGTTCAATTAGACTGATACGCGCAATGATGCCATCAAGCTCCTCACACAGACTCCTTCACATTGCAAGCATCGCGTCTTTGGAACACGTTACCTGATTAAATCATAGTATATTCCTGTAAGTTCGCTTTCAAAAAGAATGTTCAAGCTTATTTATTGTGAGAATTTATCCAAGCAATGTATATATTATAATTTTCCTATTTACTGCTTGCCCTTGTGGGATTCTGTGTATAATTATGTATACATGTATAATTTTATTTAATATCTATATATATATATATATATATGTATTAGCATATGTCTATGTATTATATATAATTTTATATTTTCATATGTATTTATTGTTTGTATGTACATTACTGTTATTTTGTGACCCGCATTCAAGTCTTATCTGCTTTTCCCAAAGGTTGACTGGTAGAGATGCTCTTAGCATTATGTCCACCTTATTCTATGGCAGTGGTTCCCAACCTTTTTTTGTTCGGGAACCACTTCCAGGTCCCTGTGCAATGTAGAGACCTATAAATAAACTACACTTTATCTCGAGAATACTGTATCAATCAATCTATTACATTATAATTCTATATCATGGAGGATTAGCTCTCTTGGGCACCTAATGGACCACGGACCACCGGTTGGGAAATCCTTTGCTTCCATATGGAGGCAATTCATATATAACAAAATTAGGGCATACGGTTTGGTTATAAATAATTAAAAAAATGGAAAAATTCACCTTCCTGCCAAGGTGGGATTTGAACCCACAACCTCTCGGATGACCGGTCGAGTGCTCTTCTAACTGAGTGAATACCATACAGTTTGGTGTTGCAACTACAAATCTGTCATCTCCATCCAAAATTCAATAACACCACTGGATAGATGAAGGATCAAAGAATTTATTACGTTAAGTAAGGACCATCGCGTGCAGGACAGGGGCAGCGCTGCCATTTTAAGATAATTTTAGTGCATATAACGTATTCATATATAACATATGGCCGTGTCCATGATGCATCCACACTCAATTTTTTTAGTAAGTAATAAAGTTATTTACAGATTCCCAAAAGAGCCAAACCTACGAACGTCCTGGATGGAAGCTCTTGGCATCATGGACTGGGAACCAAAGGACAGGAGCACTATATGTTCTGAACACTTCCGGAATGAAGACTTCTACGAGACCAGAGGAGGACTGAGGAAAATTAAAAATGGGGCTGTGCCCGTTGTTGCTCAAGTAAGTTTGTTTTACATATATTATTTTGGGGTGTAAGTGGACCACCGTCTTTTTTTGATACCACTAAAGTGGGAAATAAGCAAATGGCCCACCTGATGGAAAGCAGTTTCCGTAGCCTATGAACGCCTCTAACACCAGGGGCATCACACGCGCATTGTCGACCCTCTAAAAACCTCTTCACGCCCTTTTTGAAAAATCCCATCCCTTGTAGTCTCCTGAGAAATTCTTCTTTGAGTCAAAGCCAATCTTACTTGCACATCGTGTACCTGCGGACTGATAAACACGGCTCTCGCGCGAAAAGAGAGGTAAGGCATAGCATATTTTGTAAGCAGCCCGATTGGGGAAGTACCTCCACCTCACAGAATACCGCAGCCAAATGACAATAGCTTTGAGGGTTATTGTGTTCCAGCCAGTGAGTGAGGTTATCAGGAAGGAAGGCAGCTTAATACTGCGTCTGATGTGAAGCGGTTACATATTAATGTCTGCAATATGAAATACACTACGCGCGTCGTCCCCCTCGCTGCCAACACAGCAACTCCTTCCTTTCTAATGACCTTTTTGCAATGAAATAAAAAATGTTACGTCCACTGTTTGTTGGAATTATCTTTCTCCGTCTAATATTATTTTTTATTTTCCAGCTCTCCACTGATGACTTGGACGCACCTGCTGTTTTAAGAGTAAGTTAAGATTTAGATTTTGAAACCAAACTTTTATTTGTCGTGAACCATTGCTCATCCGACTGCTGGGATATTCAGTTTAGAGCTTACTCATCTAATACCATTCCCTCCTTAAGGGGAAATAAGGAACAGCACAAGTATGCACATTCGCACATTGCAGATTTTCATACAAAAGAAACTTATGTTCTAACCCAAAAAATGCGGTGTAACCTAAAGGTTTCTATTTGAGTGCACATCAGGGGGGCTAGCCAAATGGCAGTTAGCGAAGTAGAAAAACGTAGCGATCGCTAATTTGAACTGTGGAGCTACTAAATGCATACTAAAATGTTCGAATTGATAAATGTCACGTGATCTATCTAACGTTCGTTACGCGACGAATTACACTTGGCTAGGGGGGCAGGACGTAATCACCATACTTTTTGCTTATAGCTACCGCATTTTTTTGGTTAGAACATTGATTTTTTTTATTTGAAAGCTAATAAGATAAAGAATTATTATAAGTCATAAC
This sequence comes from Hypsopygia costalis, assembly GCA_937001555.2. NCBI lineage: Eukaryota > Metazoa > Arthropoda > Insecta > Lepidoptera > Pyralidae > Hypsopygia > Hypsopygia costalis. The sequence goes on from OW443355.2 coordinate 9,392,375, forward strand.
AATCTCAGGTAATATTATTTTTGAGAAAGTTTTACTTAATTGAAAAATGCAGTGAAAAATGAAAACATTTTTTTATGACTAAAAGCACAGTTTAGTTTTTTTCTGGCTATTTGGTATCGTATTCTCATTGCTTAACTGGCAAGATATTTTTATTTTAACTATATCAACCGATTACTTTGAAAGGAAACGACATTTCTGTACACTATAAGGACTCTAGTCCTTAGTGAACAATAAAAATCTTAATTCAAGGAAAAAAATAGAATACATAAATTAATTAGATAAATTAAACGGGTCACTCACGTCTTTTTGTCGGGAAAGCCGACTAGTTTCGATCTAAAAAGGAGACCTTCATCAGGGCGAATGTCCAGACACGTCCACCCTTTGTCTCTCGCGTCGGACACTGCGCGCCAAAAGATAGAAGAATGGGATCCACCGGCTGCCACTACGTCATCGTCGAAGGCAGCGCTCCACCAATCAACGCACCAACCCCCCACCACCCTTTCCAGTCGTGCGGCGCGCGCATTGGCGCGCAGTGTCTGGCGCGAGAGACAAAGGGTGGACGTGTCTGGACATTCGCCCTGATGAAGGTCTCCTTTTGAGATCGAAACTAGTCGGCTTTCCCGACAAAAAGACGTGAGTGACCCGTTTAATTTATCTAATTAATTTAGTATAATGTCTCACGTGAGTTTTAATAATATTAATAGAATACATATTTTATTTTTGTTGTAGAAATTTTTGATTTTTTTTCACCCCCTTGCACACTTTATCCCGGGACACAGCTTGTAAATATTGAATATTTACAACCCTCAAAGGAATTGTTATTTGGCTACGGTATTCTGTGAGGTGGAGGTACATTCCCCAGTCGGGTAGCTTACAATTACGCTCCCTACCTCTCTTTAAATTGTGTGACAAGGCGATGGGAGGGGTCCTAAATTTCGTGACGTGACATTTCAAAATCTAAGTGTTAAAACACGAATTTTGAACTATTAACGAAAAACTCAAAAACATTTGCAATTCTAGATGTAAAATTGCGAAATATGTGACGTCACACTAGGGAGGAGGAGTCTCACAAATGTGACCAGCTGTGACAAGGACAGGGGGAGGGGTAAAAAAATCATTAAATTCGTGTGACGTAATTTATGGATGGCCCGTTATCCCGGGACCCGGGACACACTTTATAAATATATGTAGGTATATAGGCACGATATAGTCATATCAAATGTTTTTTTTTTTATACTACGTCGGGTAGCAGATAAGCATACGGCCCGCCTGATCTGAAGCGGTTGCCGTAGCCATATTAACGCTCGCAACATAAAATATCGCTCGCGCGCCGCCACCCCCGCTGCCATCGCAGCATCTCCTTCCTTTCTGGTGATCTCACTCACTCGCAGGATCACAACCGCCCTCAAGGGAACCGTTATTTGGCTGCGGTATTCTGTGAGGTGGAGGTACGTTCCCCAGTCGGGTAGCTTACAATTACGCTCCCTACCTCTCTTATCGCCAGAGCTTCGTTTGTCAGTCAGCAGGGTGCACCGCATGCAGGTGAAGTTGGCTTTGGTTCAAAGATCTTGATGAACCACTTACACCCCAAAACTGCCTACTTGGACAAACTCAGTAGCAGTGTAGCAGAAAAGCACACTCTTTTTAACCGACTCCATAAAAGGAGGAGGTTCTCAATTCGGCTGTATTTTTTTTTTATGTTTGTTACTTAATTACTCCGTGATTAATAAACCGAACTTAAAAAACTTTTCTTATTTGAAAGAGTATACTTCCAGAATGGTCCCATATGTTTTTCATCATCATCATCATCAGCCTGTATTAAAATTATACAGAACTTACTGAAAGTAAATTTTCTCGGAGAGTCTCTAATATGATTGTATATTTACTTTTCTTTTTTTTTTTATATCCAGGTCTGCAGGATCTGTTTAGCAATGGACACTAAGATGTACGACTTCAAGGAGTACAAACTGGACCAGATGTTCCAACAAGTTACGGGCATGTCGGTAAGTATAACACAGACGAAGAAAAATTGGTTGTCTGAAAGTCGGTTTACGTGATCACGTTATAAGAAAACATCGGCTGATGGAGTGGAAGAGAGATAGATGCGTCACAAGCAGAACGCTTAGGCCGATCGTGCCCCTCTATCGCTTGTTCCGCGCTCTCGCTTGCACGTTCGGCTCAGGCGGAACTTGACAATGGGATCTGCTTTTTTGATGAAGTTGGCTTTGGTTCTAGAGATCATGGTGAGTTACTCACACCCCAAAGGTTTCCTGGGAAAACCTTGGCAGGGAGATAATTCCACCACCCGAGAGCTATACAAAATACGCTATGCCCTCTTTACGCCAGAGCCTTATTTGTCAGTCAGCAAGGTGCACCACGTGCAGGAGAGGTTGACTTTGGTTCAAAGACGTTGGTAAACCATTTACACGCCAAAAAATCCTCCATTTACATCCCCACTTACACTCCCCCCCACTTCCCTCAACTTACATCCCCCACATACACTTTAACAACTCACGACCTCTACTTACACACCCCACACTTACACCCCCCATTCACACCCCCACTTACACTCCCAACTTATATCCTTTTTTTTAAAATTTTATACTACATCGGGAGGCAGACAAGCATACGGCCCGCCTGATGTGAAGCGGTTACCGTAGCCATATTAACGCTCGCAACATAAAATATCGCCCGCGCGCCGCCACCCCCGCTGCCATCGCGGCATCTCCTTCCTTTCTGGTGACCTCACTCACTCGCAGGAACACAACAGCCCTCATGGGAACCGTTATTTGGCTGCGGTATTCTGTGAGGTGGACATTCCCCAGTCGGGTAGCTTACAATTACGCTCTCTACCTCTCTTTTCGCCAGAGCTTCGTTTGTCAGTCAGCAGGGTGCACCGCGTGCAGGTGAAGTTGGCTTTAGTTCAAAGATGTTGATGAACCACTTACACGCCAAAAAATCCTCCATTTACATCCCCACTTACACTCCCCCCCACTTCCCTCCCTCCCCCCTTTATAACCCCCCCCCCCCCCACACACACACACACTTACACCTTTCACTTACACACCCCACATACACTTAAATTGATCGGAAGTTGACGCAGCTGAATTTCTGAACTCTTTTCAACCGGCTCCAAAATAGGAGGAGGTTCTCAATTCGGCTGTATTTTTTTTTATGTTTGTTACTTAATTACTCCGTGATTTATAAACCGATTTGAAAAAAACTTTTATTATTTGAAAGAGTATACTTCTAGATTGGTCCCATTTTTTTTTAATCATCATCATCAGCTTGTATCTCCATACATAAATGTGGAGTAATGTTAGGATTCGGTTTTTTTTTGTTAAAATTATACAGTTACACGAAGAGGACAAGCTGCCCCAGAAGCTGTGCTGGGAGTGCGCCCACAGGCTGACAACCAGCTCAAAGTTCAGATCAAAGGCGATACGGAGTCAGGACCTGATGATGGATATGCTGCAGACTGTTGCATATGTAAGTACAAATTAAATAACTTAAAAACGTTTGTTGAAACTCGATGGCATCGTTGCGCGTGTCAATCTAAACGATCACGCAAGTTAAGCAACGTCGATTGTAGTCCGTCTACGGATGGATTTGTGAATTTCTACACTAACACCCTAAAATCGATGCTGATACCGATAAGTATCAGCATGCTGAAGCCGCTTTGGGCCACATACCTCAGAACGATGGGAGTACTGGTAGATAAAAAAAATACCTAATTGTAAAAGACGTGTCTAAGTGCCCGCGAGGGCCCACAGAATAAAGAATTTTGACTTTGACTTTGACTTTACCAAGGGCCTTTGGCGTAGACAGTTTTAAAAAATGTATCTATTGAATTCTTAAGATACGGTTAACATCGTTTTATATCCTCCTTTATAACGTGAATACTTCTTTGAAATTGCTTCCATAGGGATACTATTAAAAAAAACGAATGATAACAAAATTGGCGATACAGTTTGGTGTTGTAGCTACATATCTATCATGTCCATCCAACATTCAATCACACCACTGAATAGATGAACGATTAAAGAATTTATTATGCTAACTAAGGACTATGGAACATCTCTTTCGGGGGAGAGGGAAGCGCTGCCATTTTGAGATAATTTTAGTGCATATAACGTATTCACGTACAACACACAGGCGTGTCCATGACATAGCTACATTTTAAAACAACATTTTTGTTTCCAGATTACAATAAAAGATATTAAATCAATAAATAGAAACCACAGTCAATTAAAATCATGTTTAATACAAAAAATATATGAATGCGACGATTACGATATGCTCATACGAGATGGCGAAGTCATCGTCAACCCTGAACCCAAGAGGAAAGAAGAAAATGAAGATATAAAAGAAGAAAACGGAGAACATGAAGAAATACATCTACCATTAGAAGTAGAAGTTAAACACGAAGAATGTGACTTGAATAATGACAATGAAATATTTTTCGAAGAGTTCATGGATGATTTTGATGATGATGACGATAAGAAATTAAGTGAAGTGTGTGTTAAGAAGAATAAAGTTAAGAAAAAGAAGTTGAAAGTGGAGAAGGTGAGGAAAAAGACAGTGAAGAAGAGTACTGACGAAGATCAAACTCCGAGTGGTACTTCAAATAGGTGAGTGTTGTATCTTAGTAATGAATTTAAACCCATAAGATCTTGAAAGTAACGCGTCATTATAAAAAAAATACAGGCTAACCATGGTGTCGATCATAAATTTAGCCCAGAAAATTTTGAAATTAATATTAACACAATTGAGAGATTGTTTGCTAGTTGGAATTAAAATGAAAAGGATAGACTATGAAATATAATGCCTGTTATGTTATTGAAAACATTTTTACATTTACAAGATCCCTATCATTACACAATGATGCCTGCCTGATGCCTCCTTCGCCCCACCCTCACAAAAAACGTTTTGAATAAATTACTGATACTTAAATACTCTTTTTGTAAATACATATATTAAAAAAACACCCAGACCATGGCAAACACAGACATGTTCGTGCACACAAATATTCGTCATGTGTGGGGATCGAACCCGCGGCCTCCGAATAACAATTAATATATTGATTATAATTTTTTGAGAAATATGACAGTTTATTTATTTTTACTAATATTTATTTTAATATTTTTTTGCTAAAGTTTATTAATACTAATATTACTTTCAGGTACAAAACCTCAGACGTAAAGCGTCGTAGAACATTAGAAGCGATAGATGAAAATCTATTCACAGTAAGTAATTTAAGTTACGAAGAACAAATAGCTGAAATTCAGAAGAGAGAGGAATCTACTTCATACAAACACGCCCCGTACAAGTGTAGTGTATGCTTCCGTGGATTTATGATAAAGGATAGATATGACGCTCATATTATAAGGCATAGCGAGGTGAGTAAACGTTTATTTTTTTTCATTTTTACACTAAACGGCGGGGGTATATCATTCCAGCATGGAAATGTAGCAATTCTAGAACTGCCACTAAGGAGAGAAATATATATTTTACAGTTTTCACATAGTAACCCAGTTCTTTTGTATGTAAAGAGTCAATGATGCTATTATTATTAAATTTAATTCAGTTTCAACTTTTCATGGGTGCACTGTAAGGCGTTGTTTGTCTTCGGAGGAATTGTCTGTCATGATGCCCATGTTTTCTTAAAAAAAGTATATAAATATTTTCACACAAAACGGCGGAGGTATACCATTCCAGCATAGAGATGCAGCAATTCTAGAACTGCCACCAAGGAGAGAACTATATATTTTACAGTCTCCACATATAAACGCACTTCTTTTGTATGCAAAAAGTCAAATGTTGCTATTATTATTAAATTTAGTCCCGTTTCAACTTTTCATGAGCCCACTGTAAGGCCTTTTTCGTTAGTGTTTATTTCTTTTTTTCAGCAAAGCGGCGCGTTTGAATGTTTCATATGCAAGACTAGGTTAAAAACAGCTCGGGCGTTACGTAAGCATATAACAGCGCAGCATACAGAACAATTCAGTTGTAAGGGATGTCCGTTTGTCACTAGAAACCGGTGAGATATTTGTTTGTGACATTTTTTAAACTTAAATTTCATCATCATCATCATCATCAGCCCGTATTTACCCACTGCTGGACATAAGCCAGTCTGATGGTCAGTATCCAAGTCTGCACCATAGATTTTTGCAGGGAGGACGCAGTGGTTGAAGACTTTAGTCTTCAAGCATTGGGGTAACATAAATTTATGATAGTATTTTTTTTATACTACGTCGGGTAGTAGACAAGCATACGGCCCGCCTAATGTGTAGTGGTACCGTAGCCATATAACGCTCGCAACATGAAATATCGCATGCGCGCCGCTACACCCGCTGCCATCGTTTTTTGTTGTTTTTATGTGTATTATGTAACTTTTGAATAGATATATATAATTAATATCTCATTCTATCATTTTGGGGTGTAAGTGGTTTATCAACATCTTTGAACCAAAGCCAACTTCACCTGCACGTGGTGCACCCTGCTGACTGACAAACGGAGCTCTGGCGAAAAGAAAGGTAGGGAGCGTAATTGTAAGCTACCCGACTGGGGAATGTACCTCCACCTCACACAATACCGCAGCCAAATAACAATTCCTTGAGGGTTGTTGTGTTCCTGCGAGTGAGGTCACCAGAAAAGAAGGAGATGCTGCGTTGGCAGCGGGGGTGGCGGCGCGCAAGTGATATATTATGTTGCGAGCGTTAATACGATTACGGTATCCGCTTCACATCAGGCGGGCCGTATGCTTGTCGGCCACCCGACGTAGTATAAAAAAAAATCGTTGTCGTCAACCCTTATTCGTCCCACTGTTGGGATACGGATCTCTCCTCAATCGAAGGGATTTAGAGCGTATTCCACCACGCTGCTCAACTGCGGGTTGGCGGAGGCCAGTGTTCAAACCGCCTAAAGATCGCTGACTTGGCTTAACGACTGTCATCTAACGAAACTGACGGGACTCGAGTTGAATAAACTCATCCATATACATAGATAGACGAATGGGGTGTAAGTAGTTTATCAAGATCTTTGAACTAAAGCCAACTTCACCTGCACGTGGTGCACCCTGCTGACTGACAAACGAAGCTCTGGCGAAAAGAGAGGTAGAGAGCGTAATTGTAAGCTACCCGACTGGGGAATGTACCTCCACCTCACAGAATACCGCAGCCAAATAACAATTCCCTTGAGGGTTGTTGTGTTCCTGCGAGTGAGTGAGGTCACCAGAAAGAAACGAAGGAGATGCTGCGTTGGCAGCGGGGGTGGCGGCGCGCGAGCAATATTTTATGTTGGAAGCGTTAATATGGCTACGGTAACCGCTTCACATCAGGCGGGCCGTATGCTTGTCTGCCACCCGACGTAGTATAAAAAACAAACAAAAAAAAAAAAAAAAAAAAAGACGAGCTCGGTGGCGTAGTCAGGTGGGTAGTCCAGATAGACTCTAGGCCAGTGGTTCCCAACCTCTTCTTGTTCGCGGACCACTTCGATGTTTTTGTTGCGTGTAGGGTCCCTGTCATAGAAATCCACTATTCTATAACTCGATATTTGAGTATTTTGTATAATAGTGATCTTACATTATGTTTGTTATTGTTTTGACGAGCTCGGTGGCGTAGCGGTCAATGACGCGGCTTCGACACCAACGCTCGTGGGTTCGATTCTCACATAGGACAAACATTTGTGTGCATGAACATGTCTGTTTGTCTTGGTCTGAGTGTTTTCTATGAATCATAAGTATGTATTTACAAAAAAAAATGTATTTACATATGTTTATCAGTTGTCTAGTATCCATAACACAAGCTTCGCTTACTTTGGGGCTAGATGGCGCTGTGTAATTTGTCTGACAATATTTATTTATATTATTTATAGATAGGCTACAGTCGACGTTGCTTGACTTGCATGATGGATTAGGCTGCCTCGCAGCTAGGGTTACGAGCTAGGGTTCTAAATTTGGATGTAAAACGACAATGACAACTTCTGAGGATCTATTCACGCAGGGTCTGGTCTGCAGGTCTTCACAACACGAAGTCCACACGAAGAATCCAAATCGCAGGTCAAATCGAAGTCCAATAGTATCGCTGAGGTCGTAGGATATCACTTGTCTCGCAGGTGGATTCGCTCGAAGTTTACTCTTCCGAAGTCCAAACTGAACTGCCTGTGCGCCGCGGCTGTCGCTATTTATATCCGCCGGCAAGGGTTCTTGAATGTTCTCGTATGTACATGTATGTACATTTTCATGTCATAGTCTTATGAACCTTATGACAGTAGACATACGGGTCATTATTGCTTGCAGCGAAGTATGCGGCGACTATTCTAGATTCTAGGTTTCATTCTAGATGATTCGCGACAGGACCGCGACAATATAATTTTGCTCACTCGTTCAACATGTTATCTTTCAGAGGTGTGGCCAGGGAGCACGAGAAATGGCACGCCGGAGCCAAATATCAGTGTCCACATTGTCCGACTGAATTTGAGTAAGTAATTCATACAATATACAAGTGAAATAATTGTGTTTACGAAATTCGTTCGCAAAACATGAGACGCGTTTCGCGCCGTATTATTACATGAAAAAACTTACAGCGTTGGCCGTGATGGTCTTGATTTCCGTGTTATCCCGACGATAGGGGGCGCCCCCGTGTTCTTTCTTCAGGGCTGATACTCCAAACCCACACAACACAAACGACCAACCGCTGTCTTTAACAGTTTAACACAATACAACCACGGATTAACCGATCACAACTCCTCACAATTAGATTAATTAAGTCAACCAACTCTCAAGTGCTCAGCACATCAAAACAAAACACAATCAAACGTTTCTACGACGGCGGTGGCAAACAATACTAGCCTACACACGGCCACGCCGTCGACAACAAAACATATGAGTCGTCGCGCGTCCCCGGCGCGACCTCAACACCGGCTCGATCTATATGGACTGTACGACGGCGGTGGCAAACAATCCCAGCCCACACGCGGCCACGCCGTCGGCAATAAAACAAATATGAGCCGGCGCGCGTCCCCGGCAATTATGGACTGACGCTTCGCCGGCCGGAAATTTCGGCCAGAGCGAATGAACCCCGCGCGTAAACTCACTCATTCAATTCCAATCAAACGCCTTCATTCGCGAATGAGTGAGGGCGAGAGAATTTCAAACATCTCGCTAGCCATCCTTTAGGCTTTAAAACCCATCCATGGCAACAATCGACGTTGCTTAACAGGCTTGATTATTGTTCAATAATTCATTAACTCGGTATCTTTTTGAAAACCTTTTTCCAATTAAAGCCTCTAATTTGTCTTAAGAATAAAATCGTCAGCAAATGGCACTTAGAATTTCAAAGCGTTCATAACTAGCTGAATAGTTGAAGTTTGTTCATGGAGGAAGGGGGGGGGGGGGGGGAGTGGGTCGCCAGAAATATTGAAATGTACAGTGTTTTTCAATTTTTTTAAATGCGTATTTAAAAAGTTTTAAAAACACAGCCCCCCTAGCCAAGTGTAATTCGTAGCGTAACGAACGTTAGATAGATCACGTGACATTTGTCAATTCGAACATTTTAGTATGAGCTCCACAGTTCAAATTAGCGATCGCTACGCTTTTCTACTTCGCAAACTGCCATGTGGCTAATCCCCCTGGTTTAGATAATCGTTTATATATTTTCCAGCAAACTAACAACGTACATGGGTCATATAAGAATCAAGCACGTGTCGGACTTCGTGTGCGAGTTGTGTGGATACACATTCGTCAGCAAAAAGGGCATCGATGTGCACAAGAAGAAAAAACACAGGCTGGCTGATAAAAATGTAAGTATATAGACGAGCTCGGTGGTCGAATCGAGCAATGGCCACTTTGACTCCTAGGTCGCGGGTTCGATCCCCTCACAAGACAAACATTTGTGTGCATGAACATGTCTGTTTGTCTTGGTCTGGGTGTGTTCTATGTATTATTATAGGTATGTATTTACAAAATAAATTATTTAAGTACATTTATCAGTAATATTATCAAAACTCACGTGAGACATTATACTAAATTAATTAAATAAATTTAAACGGGTCACTCACGTCTTTTTGGAAAGCCGACTAGTTTCGATCTCAAAAGGAGACCTTCTTCAGGGCGAATGTCCAGACACGTCCACCCTTTGTCTCTCGCGACGGACACTGTCTCACTCAGTAGTCGGCTTTCCCGACATTTATCAGTTGTCAAGTACCCACAGTGCAAGCTTTGCGCTTAATTTGGGACTAGATGGCGCTGTGTAAATCATTTATCTTGTACCCAATGTAAATACAAGCTTTGCTTAGTTTGGGCCGTGTGTAATTTGTCCTGAAATATTTATTTATTGAATATGTTTGTACTGTTTCAGGTGCCACTAGAAGGTCCATACTGCGAGGTTTGCAACGTGACCTTCATATCGGAAGACGCCCACGAGAGACACCTCAAACTATCTTCGAAACACAGCAGTGACAGCGATCCGTAAGTACACAGAACAGAGCCCTGCACACGAGTGATGTAATATGTGTCATATTTATATATGACGAGCTTGGTGGCGTAGCGGTCAATGACGCGGCTTCGACACCAACGCTCGTGGGTTCGATTCCCACATAGGACAAACATTTGTGTGCATGAACATGACTGTCTTGGTCTGGGTGTTTTCTATGCATCATAAGTATGTATTTACAAAAAAAAATGTGTTTACGTATGTTTATCAGTTGTCTAGTACACATAACACAAGCTTCGCTTACTTTGGGGCTAGATGGCGCTGTGTAATTTGTCTGACAATATTTATTTATTTATATTTATATAAATGAATCCCCATTTCCCTATGTCACGTCATCACGCGTGAACGGCTGGAGCGATTCTATTTCTTTTTATGTTGTACTAGCGGCCCGTCCCGGCTTCGCACGGGTGGACAAAATATTGCAATTTTCTTACGGATCCCAAATTTTTTCGAAATTAAAATATAGCCTATGTTACTCCCTGATAATGTAGCTTTCTATTGGTGAAAGAATTTTTGAAATCGGTCCAGTAGTTTCGGAGCCTATTCGTTACAAACAAACAAATCTTACCACTTTATAATATTAGTTTAAATTTGTTATTGTAGGCTATTGTCAGGAGAAGGTTCCTATGAAAAAATAAAAAAGTTGCACGGAATATTTAAGAAAACTAAACGACCATATTTACGTTTTCTAATGTAACTTTATGTCATTTGAATTCGAACTCGAATGGCTAGCAATGGCTACCTTGACTCCGAGGTCGCGGGTTCGATTCCCACACTAGAGACAAACATTTGTGTGCATGACATGTCTGTTTGTCTTGGTCTGGGTGTTTTATATGTATTATAAGTATGTATTTACAAAAAAAAAAGTATTTAAGTACTTTAATAAGTGGTCTAGTACCCATACTACAAGTTTTGCGCTTAATTTGAGACTAGATGGCGCTGTGTAAATTGTCCAGAAATATTTATTTATTATTTACTCAATTGATATACAGCGTGGCATTTTCGAATGCCACCTGGACGGAAAGTACTCTTAATACCGTAGATAGAAAATTTTACTCAATAAAAACATCCCTTTATTTTTGAAAATAAAGAAAACTACATTCACAGATTTTCGAAAATCCGTTTGACACACCCGAATCGAACCGACTAAAATCTAAAAATTACATCCTGTACTTTTATTGCCGTCTCTTCCCGTGGATGTCGTACAAGGCGACTAAGGGAACTACATGATAAAACATCGATCAGGCCTCCCCAACCCGTCTGACCAGCGTGGGGAGTGTAGGCCAAATCCTCCTTCTGTCTGGGACGGACGAGAGAGGTTAGTGCTCCTGTAGTGGAGACTAAAATGACCTGATGATGATGACTTTTATTGCATTATCGTTAGAGTGAACTAAAAGGATGAAATCTCTCATCTATATATAAGGTGCTTTTTTTGTATTAGCCAGGAATTTAATTGCAGATAGTATTAAGCCTACTTGTTACGTTAGTGAAGAAATATGGCGTCCCAATATCATTAAGGGGCCAGATCGTGAAAACTGTGAAAAGAGTGTTACGATTTTTCATATTTAACCTATTTAGATATGATTGATATCAATGATAATTTGTATATATTACAATCAAAGACCAAAAATTATTGTATGATTATATTAAACTCTTAAAATCTAATAGTTGTTTTATAATAAAGGTCAACAAACGCACAAAATTGAGAAAAAATGCAAAAACATGCCTTCGTATTTTTCAGATTTAACCCAATAAATCAACACAAATTGATAAAAAGAAACACTTTTTGAACACTGGAGAAACCAATAAATATAACATATACTTTTTTTTTGTATCTTTACAAACAAAGACTTCCTCTTTTAAAGCCCTAAAATCTAGATATGTTTTACGTAAATTCTCCATAGAAAAATGTATGAAAAATGACGCACATTCCGATATTACGAATTAGTACTCTGCGTGGCCACTAATCGCCAGTGTGTTTTTATATGTCAAGGTGACACCACGCGCGTCGGATGCTCCAGCAAAATTACGTGTTGTGAATTTGTGTTTTTTGTGAAAAACTGTAAGTATAACTAATTTACCAATATAATGAATGTATATAAATCGTAAAAAATACAAAGAATGAATTAGATACTTTGTTGAGTAGGTTATTTTATGAACCTTGTAAAATATGTATCAATTCAGGCTTGAAACATGATTTCAACATGCTATAGCCAATATCATAAACGTATCTAGTCTGTAATCGAGGGTTTTTTTCGCAGGACTGATTGAATTTGAATTTGCCAGGGAAAAGAAAGTTTAGTACGCATTATAAAAATATGAAAGCCAAAAGATCTCGGAAAAAATGTAAGTTCCTTCCTACTTATTTATTTATCTGCCTACTTTACTACGTCTTGTCCTAAATACCTACCTAGAAAAAAATTACGAGATTTCTGTGAAAGTGTAATGTAAAAATCCTAGTTTTATTTGTGTGCTTATCCTGTCTAAGTAGTAATAATAATATAATTTATTTTCATTTGAACAAGGTACATTACAAAGCTAATACAATACCTATGTCATATGATTTAGATCGCTTGATTCAGACATATACAATAGCATGTAAATATTGGTTTGTATTATAAGTAATAAAGTCAATTTCTACCTAGTATTCGTTTTCATGTTCATCATTATTGTCTAAATATCAGATTGTGGAAGTAGGTATGTTTCATAACAGAAATAGCACGGGCACGCGGCTTTGTCGACATACTTACCGCCAAAGAGACGCGACGCGCCTAGGGTCTGGTGTTGTACAAAAATTACAAAATAATTATAAAGTGGATAATAATGATGAATAATATTTCCAGTATTGAAAATAAAGAAAACCTTCAGGCCGAGACTCCAAGCAACACTGCTATGCTTAGACTACACACTATAGACGTAAGTTGTTATACGTAATTCTTGTAGACTTATTACATAAATAAACAAACTACCTTGGGGTGTAAGTGGTTCATCAAGATCTTTAAACCAAAGCCAAATTCACCTGCATGCGGTACACCCTGCTGACTGACAAACGAAGCTCTGGCGAAAAGAGAGGTAGGGAGCGTAATTGTAAGCTACCCGACTGGGGAATGTACCTCCACCTCACAGAATACCGCAGCCAAATAACGGTTTCCTTGAGGGCTGTTGTCTTCCTGCGAGTGAGTGAGGTCACCAGAAAGGAAGGAGATGCTGCGATGGCAGCGGGGGTGGCGGGGGTGGCGGCGCGCGAGCGATATTTTATGTTGCGAGCGTTAATATGGCTACGGTAACCGCTTCAGATCAGGCGGGCCGTATGCTTGTCTGCTACCCGACGTAGTATAAAAAAAAAAAAATACCTAGTTAGTGATGGACGAAGACAAAATCTCAGTAGGGTGAAGTCTTCTAGTATCGGCCTCCTCCTAATATCGGCCTTTGCGAGAAAATGGAATATAGGGTAAGTGCTCCATTGAATGAACCCTTAAGGGCATTCCAAACTTTGAAAATTACAGCCAGCTACTTATGAGATCCTAACCAAAAAATATTTTATTTTATTATGTTCACAATTTATTCATGATTGATACAGTATACATATTTTAGCAAAAATGCTGATAGTTATTGAGATAATCTGCATTTTATACAAATATGGGGTATATTTGTATAAAATGCAGGTTATCTCAATAACTATCAGCATTGAACACACAAATCACCAGAGAATGAACAAAAAAATCCAGTGAATAAACCTTTTGAAACCCATTGAATGAACTACCACTTTTATATATCAGTTCTATATATAAATTATTATGTAAGAGTTTATTTCGGGTAATTGTTATTGTAAATATATATATTTTTTTATTATATTAAATAGACGATATGATTACTATTATAATTGCGTGTTACTTGATATTTTATAACCTAAAGAGAACTATCTAACATTTTTTTTTTATACCACTAAGGTGGCAAACAAGCATACGGTCCGCCTGATGGAAAGCAATTACCGCAGCCTATGGACGCCTGTAACACCGGAGGCATCACATGCGCGTTGCCAACCCTGTAAAAACCTCTTCAAGCCCTTTTTGAAGAACCCCATGCTGTAGTCTCCTGGGAAAACCTCAACAGGCAATTCATTCCACAGCTTGATAGTACGTGGAAGAAAACTTCTCTGGAACCGCACAGTACGTGACCATTTCGGTTCTAAAGTGTGAGGATGAATTCCCTGTCGATGGCGAGCGGTGCGACTGTAGAAGGAAGCCGTGGGCATCATGTCAAACAACTCCTCTGAACACACCCCATTGTACAAACGGTAGAACACACAAAGGGACGCAAAATCTCTTCTCAGACTTAAAGGTTCTAAACCGTCTGTCAGTTTGGGATCGTCAACAATCCTCACAGCACGCCTTTGAATCGAGTCACAGGGTGCAAGCTGGTATCTAGGCGCTCCCGCCCATAGATGGCAACAGTACTCCATATGCGGCCGAACTTGAGCTTTGTATAAGTCTTTGCCGCGGGTTGAAGTAATGTTTCGCCCTGTTGAGCACACCTAGTTTCTTCGATGCCAGCTTGACCTTCCCCTCCAGATGACATCGAAACTGGACGTCGCTGGAGATGTCAACTCCTAGAATACCAATACTATTGGCGATGGTGAGGGGTGTGTTTTCGAAGTGTGGAGCCACAGCAAATGGGGTTTTCTTAGCGGTGAACGCGCAGACTTGTGTCTTAGAGGGGTTAAATCGCACTAAGTTCTGTCGCCCTCAGTCGGACACTCTACTTAGTGTGCTCTCAATTTGCGACACAAGTTGTTCGCGGCTCTCCTCCACCAAAGAACGAGGGATATTTGCGCGGCCCGTGTAATAAGTGTCCCCGGTGCTGTCGTCCGCATAACAATGAATGCTGTCATTATACAACATATCATTAACATGCAGCAGAAACAGCGTCGGGGACAATACAGAACCCTGCGGGACGCCAGCATTGATGTCCATGCTATCGGAGCAACTGCCATCTACAACGGCTCTAATGCTTCTGCTGGACAAGAAGCTAGCAACCCATTCGCATAGCCCCTCGGGCAGACCGTAAGGCTAAGATGCCAAATGCTTAAAACATAATATTAATACTGGATTATTATTATAAAATATTTAATATTATTATTCATCACTTCTATGTTAGATTCTCCTTTCTCTTCTAAACTATTATATTTCTATAATAGAAGATTGGTTCTATATGTCATCATTATTTATTAATTTCTTTTTAGCTTGCATTTTGCTGTCTTTCCATGGTCGTTTTAGCTGAAAGGCACTTCTATGTGGAGATCTTTATTTATTTTATATTTAATCAGTTCACTCCGTCTGGTTTTCGTCCTGGGCACAGTACTATTACTGCACTTCTAAAAGTTACTGAAGATATCAGGCTAGGTATGGAGGATAAACTGGTAATAATAAAAGAACACCTCGTTCGAATATTGGTCAAAAAATTGACAACCGTTTATAAAAGTTGTGTACAAAAAATTAGCCAACTGCATTAAGGCTAAGATGCCAAATGCTTAAAACTGTGTGTTCATTGATTAGATTTTCTTCAATTTCGTGATCCAATTATCGAACACCCCTATAATTTATTTATGATAATTAAAATTTATGCAATCTGCTTTTTGTAAGATAAAACAGTTCTTTTTACATCCTACTATCAAAATTTGTTAACACTATCACACTTATAGTGTCTACAAAGTAAATATCAAAACACGAAGTCTCAGCAATGCCCTAAATTCTGCTCCATACAATCAAAAATACGACAGAATACTTTCATTTTAGGCGGTCGCGATTTTGAAACTATAGGTCACAGGCAAATACCTGTGTGTTCAGTTGACGTAATATAATGTTTCGATTGAGAAAAAAATACTGGCTTGAGTAGAAAAGCTTAGATTTCTTATTATATTGAAAAATGTGTGTTTTGTTCATTCACTGGTGGGTGTTAATTCACTGGAGCACTTACCCTAACTATTAAAATAACCCTAAAATTATAATAGTTTTTATTCAAAAAGCGACTCTATATGCGAATAATCCATATTTTGGTGCGGGTGCTTCAATATTTGAACGTTCAGTTGGCAATAGAGCACGCGCCGGTACCGACTTGTGTCGTTTAGTGGCAGTGGCGAGTCAAATCCCGGTTGCGAGCGCATTGAGTTAGTTAGTATTTAAATGGAATTAAACATACCTATGGTATTTTATATTGTTTTTTATTGAAGAAAAACCAAGGTTTTTACATTTACTTGTCTTTTTTATGAAATAATCGCAGGGTCGAGGTTAGGGATCTTTATTTATTGATAAATCCCAATATCGGCCACCCGGCCGACATTAGGAAAATGCATGTTTAGCTATTTTTTATGTTAACAGGAATATTAATAAGGTTAAAAATGAAACAACAGCTTTTTTTATTAAAATTATTGTCCTGAACCGACTTTACAAACAACCAGTTTTTATTACGTTTATTTATATAAAACGTTCAAGATTTTGATCTAGTGTTATGTGTTTCAAAGATGTATTCTAAGGGAGTTCTTAGCTATGTTTGAAGAAATTTGGCCCATTCTTTTTTAATTATTTTTTATAAAAAAAAATAAAGCCATTATCTTTCTTTACAGGAACTAGTTATTGAAAACAGTCAAGAGGGAAAGGTGGATGAAGTGGAAGTTGGGCGTAGAGTAATAGATATTTCTTTTTTTTATAAAGCTCTTCAGGCCATAGGGGACCACGGTCCAATGGATTGTAAGTTAAGTTACCTCAGTATAATAGGTGAAGTAAAAGTTGGTCTGGACTCAAAACTCATCATGAAATGTAGTATGTGTAGTATGAAGTTTACTGTGTGTTTGGTTGAAAAGAAAGAAGATAGCATGGAAGTGAATCATCAAATTGTATCTGGTATCATATCATCTGGTGGGAGCTACTCTCAGTTAAAAACATTAACTGCCGCAGTAACCGTTACCAATCATGTCACCTTCATTATACAATGAAATTAATAATACGGTTTGCGATTAGTGGGAAAAGACAGCAACACATTCCATGGCAGAAGCTGTCAAGGAAGAAGCAGAGTACGCAGTCTATAGGTAGTGTTGATAAAAATGGTACACCATTAATATCTGTTGCTGTTGACGGTTGTTGGAGGAAAAGATCTTATGGTAAGAATTTTTCCGCCTTATCCGGCGCAGCTGCGATAATTGGCATTAAAACTAATAAAGTATTGTTTTTTGGAGTTAAAAATAAATATTGCGTAGTCTGTGCACGAGCCGCAAAGAACAACAGTCAGCCCCCGGAACACCATTGTTTCAAGAATTATTCAGGATCATCTACCGGGATGGAATCGACCATAATAGTTGAGGGGTTTAAACGTTCCATTGTTGATCACGGTGTAATTTATAATAAATTTGTAGCAGACGGCGATTCTAGTACTTATAAAAAAATATTAGATTCGCGTCCGTACGATAATTTAATAGTAGAGAAAATTGAATGCAAAAATCATCTTTTACGAAACTACTGCAATAGCTTGGAGAAACTGTCAAAAGACACTAAGTATCCTTGCGAATTGCGGAAATTCCTAAAAGAAAGGTATTTGGGTTTAAGAACGGGTGTAAAATGCGCGATTAAATATTGGGCGGATCAAAATCAGTCACTCGAAGAAAAAATAAAAAATCTTAGTGAAGATATCCTAAATGGTCCACAACACGTATTTGGTAATCACCAACATTGCAAGGAGTATTTCTGTAGACCTGATACTCGTCGAATAGAACCTGTTGGATTACTTCCAACAATTGTTGGATGCGGATTAATGGACGCGGTAGAAATTTTAAGTAAAAGACTGTCATATCATTCTAGAAGTTTAATTCATAATTGCACAAGTAATATAGTTGAAAGTTTTAACGGAGTAATTGCCAAATTAGTTGGGGGTAAGCGTGTAAATTATTCTTCCCGTGGTTCTTATGCGGGCCGATGCGCAGCTGCTGTTGTGTCTTTTAATACGGGATCGATTCATAGTAAAACTCATGAAGTCATATTTAAATGTAGTCCGATTCCTTTGATCGCGAAAGTGGAAAATTGTAATCGTAGAAACCGTTTAATTGCTAAACCTAAATTAAGATTGAAAAAAAGCCACAACACTGTATCGAAAGACGCTCACTATGGACCAAACTGCGAAAAACCTGATCTGAGTCCAGAATTATATGAGAAAGCCTTTTTTAGCCGATTTAAAGTTGTCTTGTGCTGAAAGAGAGGAGCTTGAAAGGTCGACCCATTTGCAAAGAAGTAGTGCTGAGTGGATGAGTACAAGGAGAAAATTACTAACCTCATCATCATTCGGGGAAGTTTGTAAAAAACGAGAGAGCACAAGTTGTGCTGCTTTTGTTGGTAAAATCGTTTATGGTAGTAATATCTCCAGTTTGCTTGCTGTACGGTACGGTATCGAAAACGAAGAAACCGAAATTAGACAGTTAGAAATTCAAAAGAATATTAGTATACAAGGTTGCGGTTTGTTCGTCGACGATCAATATGAATTTCTTGGTAATACACCAGATGGCATTTATGCAAACGATTTAATTGAAATTAAGTGCCCACATTCTTTAGCTGGCATGACTCTTGATGAAGCAATGGCCAAACTTACCTTTTATGCAAGGCTTCCAATAGTTATGTCATAAATAAAAATCATAACTGGTATTTCCAAATTCAGGGACAGGTACATATTACTAAAAGAAACGTTTGCATGCTTGGCATCTGGTTTGGTGCTACTGTACCTATGAAAGTTTATATTTTAGAAAAGGACGACAAATTTTGGAAGGAGAAAATGGAGATGAAATTAGTTAGGTTTTATTACGATTGCCTACTTCCAGAATTAGTTGATCCTCGGCAGTCACGAAGCATGCCCATTCGTGACGCGCCCAGTATCATAGAGGCTATGAAAGAGAGGAAAGAAAGAGCTTTACGTGTTTTGAAAGAGAAGAACGCCTAATGGTTTTGAAAGAGACTGAGGTAACTTAACTATCCAGCCGGTCGATTCACGTAAACACGCCAGTCCAAAAGTCGTTTTAACTTAGAAACTTAGAAATCGCCTTTTGGTTTTCTGTTTTAAACGCACTTACTTATCTAGTCTTGGATTGTCATAAATCTTTCAATAGCTCAATTACTATACAATTCCTATACGATTTTGAAGAGTTACCTGGTGTAAAGAATCATCAAAATTGTTTCAAAAATACAGCGAATTGAGAATCTTCTTCTTTTTTTAAGTCGGTTAAAAGGGCTTAATTTGCAAAAAACGAAGTGACATTTTTAAGTCCCTACGCTACGGTTTTTATTACGTGAATCGGGCAGCTGGTACTCATTCTGATAAGTTTTGCAATAGCAATTGATTTTATCATCAAATTAGCAGAAATCAAAATTTGATCAGTAATCGTTAAAATGAAAAAACATTAGAATTTTGAACTCATATTTTGTTATTGTTTACTTACTTTTAATTAGTATATTAATAATTTATAAACTTGTGTTTCATTTATTTTTGTACAACCCTAGCACGCTTTTTAGATGGCGACTCATATTTGTTATTGTTTACTTACTTTTAATTATGAATCATTTTTATACTTTCGTATACTAGCGTAGCAAAAGTTATTAACTCAAAAATTACAAGCAAACAAAGTTGAAAAAAAAGTTGACATGGCCGATAATTGGTGCCACCACCCTATTTGAGTTTACGCAATAGGCACATTTCCTTGCGTAGAGATATACACTAGCGAGGAAAGCTCGATGTTATTTCGACCGTACTTCCTACTGAATTTGCAATTATTTTGTTGAATGAATATTTTACGAAATAAGAATAAACTTTGGTAGGAAAATTACAAATAAATACATAGTTGGAATTTTTGGTAAGTAGAATACAAAAAGGTCAGTCCGGACCTGCTCTTGATTGTTTAATATAAATAGAAAAACATAAAAATTGTGTCTCAACTACTCTTATTAATCTAGTAATTAATATTTATTATCATTTTATAACGAAAAACTAGTCTTAGAATATTTTACACTCGTCGTTTATTTCCAATAATTCAACATTTTTGTTATGCTGTAAATATTCAACTTCAATAACAATTGGAACGTTTGTCGCAAAACATTTTGAAAATCGCGCTGTCTTTGGGTCATTCACCCGCCCCGTCGGTTGTTTCAGTAAACAGTAGCGCTGCGGTCGCTCGAAACCGATGTCGCGCCTAGACAATCTGGGCCCTTAATAAGCTTTGAAAAAATAAATAACGTAGTCAATGAACTGGTTTCATAGCGAATAATACATTCCGCGCTATCAGATGAAGTCGATAATAACAATAACAGCTGTACGTAGGTAGCGTCGTCCCAATTGCATATTTCCTTTAAAATGCGTTGTAATCAAAATAGGATAGGTAAAAAAAATGTAATCAAATGTAAAACTGATAGGTAATAATAACATACACTTACAGGAGGGCAGATGATTGTCCTTATCAAGGCCATTGAACTTTTCATCACACTTATTATCACAGGTTTTGAACTGTCAAATTAATATCATTTGTCAGACAAATTACACAGCGCCATCTAGCCCCAAAGTAAGCGAAGCTTGTGTTATGGGTACTAGACAACTGATAAACATACGTAAATACAGTTTCTTTTTTGTAAATACATACCTACTTATGATACATAGAAAATACCCAGACCAAGACAAACAGACATGTTCATGCACACAAATGTTTGTCCTATGTGGGAATCAACCCCACGAGCGTTGGTGTCGAAGCCGCGTCATTGACCGCTACGCCACCGAGCTCGTCGAATAATGTATGTGTTTGTTTATGGAAACATCATAAAAACACTTAGTTACGATGTTAGTTTTCAAAAATAACGCAGTCACATAACATGTTCTACAATAACTTGGCGTGTTTAAAAGCTCACTCAAATTATTTACACAAAATCACAATTAGCCACTAATTTATCCACGTCTACATACATGTTTTACCACTTTTTTACCATGGAATGTCTGCGGAAAAAGTCCACTACCGCTTTCTGTAACTGATCGAGGTCTATCTGTACTGAATTTCGTACAGATATTCTGCGTGCGCATTTACACTCGCGACAAGAAACCATACCATACCATTTCGAGAAATTTGTACATTTCGTAAAACTGCGGCGTATAGGCATGATTAGGTCAACACAAGGACGAATCACGGTTAACACTGTTTTCGTTTCCTTGGATCCTTTCTTCCTTCTTTCTCGCGGCGCGAGCGCTGTTGCCGCGCCGCCCGTGCGGGGGCGGGCGGCAGGAGATCAAGCGACAGACATCGCTGCGAAGCGGCGGCGTTTACAAAGGGCGGCCCAACGTTTGAGTAAAGTTTGACTTTACCGCGGTTATCACCGTGTTCGGAAAGCGTTTGGCAGCTCGTGACGTAGCCTTTCGGCACGGGTCATACCCGAGCGCATTGACCACGCCGTCTAGACTGCGACACAGAGGGATGGTTCATACAAAGTAAACTAATCTTTTCATGATGCCATTTTATTTCCTAAGAGAAAAAAAATAACACGTGGGGCACAAATTTCATTTACTATCGAAATCGGCATATGTAATACTACTACCCTTTTCAATCCTGGCAGATAAATCAAAAGCTCCCTGTATATAAACTGTAAAATTACACTATATATAGGGTAAACTTCCATTTATTGGACAGTTAAGCGTCGCTATGTGGTAATACTGAGTATGTAAATACATTTTTAACTAACTGTATCAAATTCTATTCAAAACACCATAATACTTACCTCTATAAACAACTAAGCACGTACGATTGACGTAAAGAAAATTGATTGTTATAAACTTTGTTGATAAACTTACCAAATTCTTTATTTTTCACTAGAAAGACTGCTCATCGTGAGGGCGCCAAGAAAAGTTTTTTTTTTTTCTGATTACTGCTGTCATGTATTACAAATGTTTTGAACTACTAAGTGTTCTCAAAAAGCAGAGTGTAGAAATAAATCATTTGCAGGGTTCCTGTTTTTAAAGTAACCTTAATAATATAGGTTTTATGGCATTCTGTCCAATGACTGGTAGCGTCCAATTTACCCTACCTATATACTGACTAGGTTCTTAGGTTAGGGTTTTTTTTGTGTCCTGTCACCGGAAATAGGTGCTCTGCGCCTCCGAAGCGGATATACGTATATACACATACAGTATTACAAACATATGAACCCTGTTGGGCATTGCAAAGATGTGTTAGTATTCTTTTATTTAAATGTAAAATCCACGTATTATATTTTACACATACAAGCGTTGATATATTGATATAGGGTCCATGGTGTCCAGATATCATTTATTACTATATTTTCACAGCAACCGCATCAGAAACGATTCTCAAAGTATGAACACGGAGAAGAACGGCAGGGTGATGAGGAAGATCGAGAGACGGCCGGTGATACATCCACGAGACCCCATGGACAGGGAGAGGAGGAATGACAACTCGGGGCCCGTGCCCTGCGAACAGGTACTTCTTTGCGATTTTAGAGTTAGCGTGGATATACGAGCTCGGTGGTCGAATGGTTAGCGATGGTCACTTTGACTCCGAGGTCGCGGGTTCGATTCCCGCACAAGACAAACATTTCTGTGCATGAACACATGTCTGTTTGTCTTGGTCTGTATGTTTTCTATGTAATTATAAGTATGGGGCCATTCAAGTATTACGTAAGCAGATTTTTTACAATTATTTACCCCCACCCTTCCCCTTCCCTTGTCAGCAAAAGTAAGCAAACCTCTCCCCCCCCCCCCCCCCATGCTTACGTAATCATTGGTAGTCAAATCGTCATTCGAATCGAAACGAAACAATAGATTGACGGAAGAAATTTTCCCGCCCCCGTCAAGCGCTTACGTAATACTTGAATGGCCCCTATGTATTTACAAAAAAAAAACGTATTTAAGTACATTTATCAGTTGTCTAGTACCCATAACACAAGCTTAATTTGGGACTAGATGGCGCTGTGTAAATTGTCCAGAAATATTTATATACTGGGGGCACTCAAGAAACATTTTTTTTTTTCATTTTCATATTCATCTTTCAGTGCGGCATCCAACTCCGTGATCTCCGTCTATACGCCCAACACTTCAGACGCGCTCACCCCGACAAGAATCGAACACGGTACCCTGCGATGAAGACACCTTGCATGTGCGAACAGTGCGGGAGGATTTTCCAGGTATATATTTTTGAAGTAAACTTCTTTAGCTCGACTTGGGGAGTAAGCTGGTGAATGCGTGACGAGAGCGTTACTGGAAACGGCGAACGGAAGTTGAGAGGGAGTTAGTAGAGCTAATTAAGTTTTACTTCGGTGGTGTGGTCTAGAGCACACTCGTGTTTTTTATACTACGTCGGGTGGAAATGTACGGCCCGCCGGATCTGAAGCGGTTACCATAGCCTATAGAGTTAATAAGTATCACTAGTAGATACTAACTGTATCAATTCATGAAATTACTTTCTTTCAACAAAATGAATATCATTCTAGCAAAATTTCTGAAATGGCCGCAAATTTTTGTGTTTATCCAAAAACTCCCATTGTCCTTTTTTATCCTTTCTTTCAACAAAACGTCGTGTAGGGTAACTATCATTCTAGCAACATTTCTGAAGTGGCCGCAAATTTTTGTGTTTGTCCAAAAACTCCCATTGTCCTTTTCATACTTTCTTTCAACAAAATGTCGTGTAGGGTAACTATCATTCTAGCAACATTTCTGAAGTGGCCGCAAGTTTTTGTATTCGTCCAAAAACGCCCATTGTCCTTTTTGTAAAAAAAACTTATTCACACATTATTATTAGTTTAAATTGTTGTTTGTCAACTTGCCAGAATATTATAAATATTAAAAAAAAATGAAAAATTCACCTGCCCCCCCCTAGGTGGGATTTGAACCCACGACCTCTCGATGACCGGTCGAGTGCTCTTCCAACTGAGCTACCAGGAAGGTTTGTGTTGGTGACGAATTTTTGAATTTTATATTGTAACTGCGTGAGTCACAGTGTGGCGTCATCAACCTATTAAGTAATTACACTGCTAAAGGAAGAGGTTAATTTTTCCATTTTTAAAAATATTTATATTATTCACACATGCAAAGCCGCTGTCCATCATCATCATTATCATCAGATCTTTTTAATCTCCACTACAGGAGCACGACCCTCTCTCTTCCGTCCCAGACAGAAGGAGGATTTGGCCTACACTCCCCACGCTGGCCTTGGACGGGTTGGGGAGGCCTAATAGATGTTTTATAATGTATTTCCCTTAGTCGCCTTGTACGACATCCACGGGAAGAGACGGAGTGATTCTATTCTAGTCTGCCTTAAACCACACGGCCGCTGTCCATAAGCAAGTCTATTTGTTTCCAGAGCATGGCGCTTCTAAAGGATCATATGTGGGTGCACACAGGGGAGAAGCGGTTCAAGTGTGACAGGTGCGAGAAGAGTTTCACCCAGAAGACCAACCTGGTGTTCCACATGCGCGTGCATAGCGCGACTCGACCTACGTACGAGTGCCCGCTGTGTGGGAAACACTTCGCGTTCTTCAATAATAGGAGGAGGCATATGTTTGTGAGTATTAATGTGATTTACTACCTGACCCGATAAAAAAGAAATAACAAAAAAAAACCGACTCCAAACATTACTATACATTCATGTATGTAGATACAGGCTGATGATGATGAAAAAAATATGAGACCAATCTGGAAGTATCCTCTTTCAAATAAAAAAAGTTTTTTTCAAGTCGGTTTATAAATCGCGGAGTAATTAAGTAACAAACATTTAAAAAAAATACAGCCGAATTGAGAACCTCCTCCTTTTTTGGAGCTAGCCATTCAAGCACTGAGCTCGTCAAAAGCTTTGCTTAGTTAGCTTTTCTCTCCAGATCCATACAGGGTGTAATTTATCCAAATACTTTTCTCTCCAGATCCATACAGGGTGTAATTTATCTTTTTTTTTTTTTTTTTGTACTACGTCGGGTGGCAGACAAGCATACGGCCCGCCTGATGTGAAGCGGTTACCGTAGCCATATTAACGCTCGCAACATAAAATATCGCTCGCGCGCCGCCACCCCCGCTGCCATCGCAGCATCTCCTTCCTTTCTGGTGACCTCACTCACTCGCAGGAACACAACAGCCCTCAAGGAACCGTTATTTGGCTGCGGTATTCTGTGAGGTGGAGGTACATTCCCCAGTCGGGTAGCTTACAATTACGCTCCCTACCTCTCTTTTCGCCAGAGCTTCGTTTGTCAGTCAGCAGGGTGCACCGCGTGCAGGTGAAGTTGGCTTTGGTTTAAAGATGTTGATGAACCACTTACACCCCATATCCAAATACTTTTTTCTCCAGATCCATACAGGGTGTAATTTGTCCAAATACTTTTCTCTCCAGATCCATACAGAGTGCAATTTGTCCAAATACTTTTCTCTCCAGATCCATACAGAGTGCAATTTGTCCAAATACTTTTCTCTCCAGATCCATACAGGGTGTAATTTATCCAAATACTTTTCTCTCCAGATCCATACAGGCCTAAAGCCCTTCAAGTGTGACACGTGCGGGAAATGTTTCACCACTGCGGGAGAACAGCGCGCGCACGTGGAACACGTACATCTCAAGAAACCGTGGCCGAAGCGTGCTAGAGCGAGACACATGCAGCAGGGTGAGGGAGACGCATGGCAGAAATGTGGCCTACAACATATGGAAGATTGAGGATCTATATATATGATATAGACTAAATATAGAATAACCTATATAGTATAATAGACAGTTAAAGTGAAAAAAATTGGTTGTTTGTTAAGTCTCAACACTACTCGTCTTCACTTTGGTGAAGTCGGGGCCTTAGCTTGAGATCGTCAATCAATAATCGTCACAGCTTGGAATTACGCTGAAAACTATGGTCTTAGCACTCGCATCAATAACACTTTGAGTCTATACTCAAAGTTACTTTAATATATTTATAATTGCAAATTGTAACTTACAATCTGTACAATATTTGTAAAAATGTAATTTGTGTTTGGTTTTTATTGTTCAACAAATATCAGTATTATACTACCTCGGAGACGGGCGCAAGCGACTGCAACACAGTTTAACGCTAACGCGGTCGTTTACGTACGTTATTGTTTTTTTATATAATGTGTTTAGTGATGTTTAATAAATTCTTTAATTTAATTCAAAAGTGTTATGGACTTAGCACACTATCAATAAAACTTTGAGTCTATACTCAACACACACTATCAATAACACTTTGAGTCTATACTCAACACACACTATCAATAAAACTTTGAGTCTATACTCAACACACACTATCAATAAAACTTTGAGTCTATACTCAACACACACTATCAATTGAGTCTATACTCAACACACACTATCAATAACACTTTGAGTCTATACTCAACACACACTATCAATAACACTTTGAGTCTATACTCAACACACACTATCAATAAAACTTTGAGTCTATACTCAACACACACTATCAATAACACTTTGAGTCTATACTCAACACACACTATCAATAACACTTTGAGTCTATACTCAACACACACTATCAATAACACTTTGAGTCTATACTCAACACACACTATCAATAACACTTTGAGTCTATACTCAACACACACTATCAATAACACTTTGAGTCTATACTCAACACACACTATCAATAAAACTTTGAGTCTATACTCAAAGTGTTATTGATGCGTGTGCTAAGTCCATAGTTTTCGGCGTAAACCTAAATACCAAGCCACTTTTGTACAACTGACAGATGTACTCTGAATAAATATTATTCATTTTCTTTATTCAATTAGTTCAGCTTAGCTCGCAGTGTGGCTAGCACTTTATATGCTCAACTATAACTTCATCTGCTCAACTTATTCAAACTATGAAATACACCTTAATCTAATAATAATAGAGGCTAAAATTGCTCGTCATTGAAATGTATCGGGACGTTCAATTATAGTCCCTATTACTTCAAAATAAGGTTGTATTCAGCATAAATCATGTAGGTCGGAGTTGATCATGCATAAAAAGTCCCTTCATATCTAGGGTTGCCATCTCTAAACGCTAGCAACCAGGACAAGATGCGTGTAACTCCGGATTTAGAATCTTAAAACCCGGACCTGTCAACAGTGTTTTTAGTACTATAGTCAACGCAAAATAAAAGGCCCGTTTTGACATTTGTCTTGCGACGTAACTAGTGATGTAACCAAACGACTCAGTTTGCATGAGTATTTGATCAATTTGAATATGTATTGTAAAGTTTATTGGATTATAGCTCTGATTAGAAAATTTTACTTAAACTTTGATATTGTAGGTATTTTGAAATGATACAATGTTACAATAGTAAATAAATAAAAGTAAGTAAATAAATAAGACCGGCCAAGTGCGAGTCGGCCTTAAAAAAGTTATCTTGATCGATTTATTTTTTCCTTAACTGATTATTAATAGTCTGTGGACAATATGAAAAATCGTTATGCACAGCACTTAGCTGAGTGAGCGATACCCTGAAAAATGAAATTACCTTCAGAACATTTCGATCGGTAAAAAATAGAGAACTTCATGAGCGTGAACTGTCAAAACGGGCCTATTATTTTACGTTGAGTTTAGCACTATTTTTTATTCTGTGACAAGACGGTTATTCGCAGCATGGAGCGGGCGGTAGTGATTTAAAACTTTTAACTCTGGACTACAAATGAAACCTCGCCCGGACGCCCTGCAAACTAGGACAAATCCGGGGAAACCCGGACGGATGGCAATCCTACTTCATATTATAATCCCCCTTCCCCCCATGGTGGGATTTGAACCTACGACGACGACGAATAATTTAATTTGTTTGGTGTTATCAAAAAATAGCTGAATTTCATCTGCAACGATGGACTGCTATGCCTTGTTTAGTAGTGCAATTACTTAATAGGTTGATGACGCCACACTGTGACTCACGCAGTAAAAATATAAGATGCAAAAATTCGCCGCCAACACAAACCTTCCTGGTAGCTCAGTTGGAAGAGCACTCGACCGGTCATCGAGAGGTCGTGGGTTCAAATGCCACCTAGGAGGGAGATGAATTTTTCCATTTTTAAAAACCTACTTCATAACATCACTGTATTGATCTCATAATTTGAAATCTATTTTATGTAGTTGTATGTGTAGCTGATTTCGTTGTGTGTGTGTGTGTTGGTAAATTGTGCGAGTGTCTTCAAGATGACATTTTTACGTATTTATGAAATAATGTAAACAATTGCGTACTTAGAAAAAAAATTAGGGAGGCTGTGCCGAGTCAAAAAAAATGGGGTGTGTCATGGACGTGTTGTACGTGAATACGTTATATCCACTAAAATTATCTCAAAAGGGCAGCGCTTCCCCCACCCCCGCACGCGATGTTCCATAGTCCTTACTTAGCGTAATAAATTCTTTAATCCTTCATCTATCCAGTGGTGTGATTGAATTTTGGATGGAGATGATAGATTTGTAACTGTATCCCCGATTGAGCGATAACAAAATCATGTTATCATTCGTTTTGTATTCGTATATTGGCAAGTTGGTTTACTAGTAATGCCACGCAGTAGTGCTTAGTGTCTAGGGTTAACCCATTCATTGCCGGCTTACGTATTAAGAATTTTACCCTCATACCGCCATACATACTATTTAGCCTAAAGATTTTGGGGTGTAAGTGGTTCACCAACATCTTTGAACCAAAGTCAACTTCACCTGCACGCGGTGCACCCTGCTGGCTGACAAACGAAGCTCTGGCGAAAAGAGAGGTAGGGAGCGTAATTGTAAGCTACCCGACTGGGGAATGTACCTCCACCTCACAGAATACCGCAGCCAAATAACAATTCCCTTGAGGGTTGTTGTGTTCCTGCGAGTGAGTGAGGTCACCAGAAAGGAAGGCGATGCTGCATGGGCAGCGGGGGTGGCGGCACGCGAGCGATATTTTATGTCGCGAGCGTTACTATGGCTACGGTAACCGCTTCACATCAAGCGGGCCGTATGCTTGTCTGCCTCCCGACGTAGTATAAAATAAATAATAATAATAAATTCTTTATTTCTGCTCTCACACACAGATGTAGTTACATTGATATCTTAAAGCTATATTACATTGGTGTATACATCTATGTGAGAGACTGGTATCTGTACTAGGAGAACCTGTATGATAGATTACCAGCAAAAAAAAAAACATTGAACAAAAAACCTTAGTGGGCGTTTTGGCATGTGATTAATGATTTTTGGGACGCCAATGGGCGGCCTCGGCACTGAATGGGTTAAGGATCGGTGCAGCCACTCTCAAGTTGTACGGTTAGCAACGAATGATATTACTCCGTGATTTATAAACCTATTTGAAAAAAACTTTTTTTATTTGAAAGATTATACTTCCAGATTGGTCCCATATTTTTTTTCATCATCAGCCTGTATCTACATACATAAATGTAGAGTAATGTATGGAGTCGGATTTTTTTTCGTTAAAATTATTTATTTATTTATTCTCAATAATGCAAAACACTGTATTCGTATCATTTACGTATATAATCTGTATATAGATAATAATAATTATATTAATTTATTATTTTGTAGTAGGAGGATTAGTAATCTCAATTATAGAAATAATTATGTAATCTGAATAAAGATTTTAAGTATATGCCTATCAGTTGTTTGTTTTATCGCCCTTACTTTTTATACTACGTCGGGTGGCCGACAAGCATACGGCCCGCCTGATGGGAAGCGGTTACCGTAGCCATATTAACGCTTGCAACATAAAATATAAATATAATATCAGTTATCTAGTACCCATAGTACATGCTTTGCTTAGTTTGGGACTAGATGGCCGTGTGTAATTTGTACAGGAATACTATACACTAGTTTCCACCCGCGGCTTCGCCCGCGTTTTCTTTTTTTTATAAGTAGTGTCCAATGTCCTTCTTAATACCTTTGAGAATATGTGTACAAAGTTTCATGATGATCGGTCGAGTAGTTTCGGCGTGAAAGCTAACAAACAAACTTAAATGCACATTTATTGAGTGGAGGAGAGAACTCTTATACACGCCGAAAAGTCACTCTTGGAAATGAATAAGCTCCAAAACAACTGAACCGATTTTGATGAAACTTGTCACAATTGGGTATTTGACTAACATTTTTTTCTGTTTGATATGTAGGGACGTCTCCATAATATAACCATAGGTGAAAGAATTACTTCGATAGCACAAAAATCTCTCGAGATATGGTAATTTGAAAATCACAATTTTTAGACTGCCCCAAAACGCTCCATACAAAAGACTACTGAATTATGACGTCACAGATCTGTATTTTGTATGCATCAAATCAGAAATTTGTACGACAGCTATGTTAAATATTACGTTTATGTGATTAGTATCATAATAAAAGTTATAGCATTTTTTATTGCTTCTCCAATGGAAATATTATTTTTTAATAATTTCATACTTTTAAAATGGACTTTCCCGCCAAACTTTGATCGACGCTAAAAAAAGTCTGACTGAAGATATTAGAATGAAAGTTTGCAGATCTTTATAGTTTTGTGTATTTTACGATATTGTTAATTTATTTGTACAATTTTTAAACATTGGAAACAACCCAATTAAAGACATGCGAGGTTTACGTCGAAAAAAAAATTGTGATCGATCATGTCCTTGAGGAATGATCATCAAATACATTTTCCATTGAAATCAATGGAAAACAAAACATACACTCAGCGAATCTACTCGCTCCACTCAACCTCGATTTCGGCCCCGTGGGCTAGGATCCGGCCTAGTCTAATTATAATAGGGATAAATCATGAAATTAAAATGGCAATAAAAAACAAAAGTTTATATTTTCACGTCATAATACATTTCTTTGTCCACATCATCTAACTTCTCATCACGCCACAGCGGCTGCACCATATCCGACGTACTTTGGTCAGGCTGCTGTACCTGTAAAATAGTACCTATATAAGAAAGTTATTATACAGTGTCTCATGGGGTTTTGGGGTGTAAATGGTTCATCAACATCTTTGATGGGGTGTAAGTGGTTCATCAACATCTTTGATGGGGTGTAAGTGGTTCATCAA
This sequence comes from Hypsopygia costalis, assembly GCA_937001555.2. Classification (NCBI taxonomy): domain Eukaryota; kingdom Metazoa; phylum Arthropoda; class Insecta; order Lepidoptera; family Pyralidae; genus Hypsopygia; species Hypsopygia costalis. The sequence goes on from OW443355.2 coordinate 9,423,933, forward strand.
CATCTTTGAACCAAAGACAACCAAAGGCAAGGTGCACCCTGCTGACTGACAAACGAAGCTCTGGCGAAACTCTGGAGAAAGTGCGGGAAAAGAGAGGTAGGGGGCTACCCGAGCTACCCGACTGGGAAATGTACCTCCACCTCACAGAATACCGCAGCCAAATAACAATTCCCTTGAGGGTTGTTGTGTTCCTGCGAGTGAGTGAGGTCACCAGAAAGGAAGGAGATGCTGCGTTGGCAGCGGGGGTGGCGGCGCGCAAGCGATATTTTATGTTGCGAGTGTTAATATGGCTACGGTAACCGCTTCACATCAGGCGGGCCGTGTGCTTGTCTGCCACCCGATGTAAAAAAAAGTGTCTCATGGGATAAAATGGTAACCCTGAAAGGGGGTGAAAATAGATAAAAAATTATCGACAAAAATAAATAAAAATTAAATATTGTTTTCTTTTTTTTTCATGAATTTAGATTTTTACATTATACCTTATATATTGATACCCAGCGTAAAATAAAGTGTACGAGGGCCACACGGTCTATATTTTCTTTGAAATCGTTGAATACCCTTCGTAATAAGGGTCGCCGGTGCCCGTCGCTACAGGGGTCACCGGTAGGCCCCATTAAAAATGTTACCCATACATACCCCAAAAAAAAAAGTGGTAGCCATATCAAATTGCAAGTCTGTGAGAAAACGGAGCATAAGCGGGAACATTTCCGTGCCATCATTTTTCACAACTTTCGCCGAGGTTTATCTCAAAAACAATGTGTCGCCGAGCTCATTTCTATTTATGAACTTGAAGCAGCCAGTAAAACGACTATATGTATATGTATGACTATATTTGTATGTCTTATTATTGTTTGTTTGTTTGTAAAGTCTTTATTGCACTATAACAGTAATACATAATGTAATATTAATCACAAGTACAATGGCGGACTTATCCCATTAGGGATCTCTTCCAGTCAACCACAGAATACCCAAAGGAGACCGAAGTTTCGCGAGGCAGTTATATTTAGCACAATGTAAATAAATAATGACTATGTAATCATAGTTAAATACATATTCTTAAACTATATACACACATAAATACACATACTTAATACATTTATATACATACACATATATAATATATTATATACATATACTTATATACATACATACACATGCATACATATACTATAACCACTGAATATAATATAGAGAATAGATAAGTAAATATCACTTAGTCTGATGTGTTAGGACCTTGATACCAGAGCTTATGTAACTTCAGTTTAAAACAATGAACAGACTGAGACATTTTTACATCTATGGGCAGTGATTCCAAAGACGAGCCAGCCGCACGTACAGTAAAAGATTTTGCGAAGGAGTGGCAGTTGTATAAAGGAGTGTTCATATTATATATCGCTGATATTCGGAGTTTCGTCGAGGACGTTCTTCTCTCATCTCAGTTCCTTCTACTGGTCGGCTAAAAACAGCGGTAACGCAAGAAAACATCGATGCTGTACGCCGATTAATACAAGAAGATAGACATCTGACATACGAGCAGATACGAGCTTCTCCCAGCATTGCTATGACAGCCATTGAAATAGTATAAATCCTGTACTAGTTTAATCTGTGTAATAGTTTAAATCCTGTACTACAGACTCAGGATAAATTGATCCATAAACCTGTAGATCGTCAGCATATTGATGATATAAACAATTATCAAGAATATCAGGTAAATATATACAACAAATAGAAGAGACCCGAAGATGGTTCCCTGTGGGATGCCTCGTTTGAGAGCTTAGACATAGACTATCGCCATCTTTATATTAACCATTTAATATACTCTTGACGAGCTCGGTGGCGTAGCGGTCAATGACGCGGCTTCGACACCAACGCTCGTGGGTTCGATTCCCACACAGGACAAACATTTGTGTGCATGAACATGTCTGTTTGTCTTGGTCTGGGTGTTTTCTATGTATTATAAGTATGTATTTACAAAAAAAAATAAGTACATTTATCAGTTGTCCAGTAGCCATAACACAAGCTTTGTGCTTAATTTGGGACTAGATGGCGCTGTGTAAATTGTCCAGAAATATATATATTTAAATATATTATCATGGAAGGCAAGTGAGTTCTCACCGTTCGTCCGCCCGTACGCCGCCTCTCCCTAGTCCTCTTCGGCCACGGTTTCTTAAGGTGTACGTACGCTATGTGCGTTCGCTTCTCACCCACGTGTTTGAAACATTTCCCGCACATTTCACATTTGAACGGTCGCAGGCCTGTGTGGCTCTGAAACAAACGAAATTATTAAGATGATTGGTCCTAGGAGCTTGCTTATACATTATAAATAAAAAAAATAATGTACGACTTTGGAACTATAATTGGTATGATGCCGATTTAAAAATAGTAGTTTATGAAACTGTTGCATAATAAGGGTTATTATAATACGAGTGTGAGTTTATAACATGAGCCGAAGGCGAATGTTATAATAGACCACACGAGTATTTTAAGACCTAATTATGTGCAGTTTCATACACTACTTTATCTAATCTCATGAAATATATGATAATAATATTTTAAATACAACCATGAAGTTAATTTAACAGCTATAATTCTTACTTATAAATCCATTTGCAGATCGAGCATGCGTAGTGCGCATGCGCGATGCGACGCACGACGCCGCGTTCACAGATTATGTAGAAAAAATTTGCAAAGTTGCAATGTATTTGCATTGCAACCTGTTTAAAATACATGTATCCAGGGCTGAAGCAGTATCGAAATGGAAAAAAAGTTATTTTACGATACAGTTGTCCATAGAAGAGCTGTATCGAAAAATAACTTTTTAAATTTATTTTGATAGCTTGTGCATAAAGACTGTCATTAAGATACTGTGTTTAGTTTTTTAATGTGTACATTTCAGTATGAGAGTAGATAAAAGAATTTATAATCTTGGCTCGGGTTACAAAACTTTTTTGTCGACTGATCAGTGTTTTTTTAATGTATCTACTAAATATTGAACATAATATGCTTCTGCATATTACCCGTAGTACTAAATATATCACACAGTGTCGCCTCCTTTGCCCGCCGTTACTTATATTTTCTTTGAAATCACTTGTTGAATACTCTTCACAATAAGGGTCACCGGTGCCCCCTCGCTATAGGGGTCACCGGTGGACCCCATTAAAAATCAACTCGTACTTACAAACATATGCCTCTGCATTTTGCCCATAGTACTAAACATCTACCCACACACACAGAGCACGCGTATCGCCTCCTTTGCGCGCTATGAATTTTCCGATGAGCTATGAACTATATTTTCCTTGAAGCGACTTGTAGAGCCTTGCGCAATAAGGGTCACCGGTGCCCCCTCGCTATAGGGGTCACCGGACGCCATTAAAAATCGACTCATACTTTGCTGCCTTTGCGCGCAGTGAATTTCCCAATGAGCTATGAACCCGTATTTACTTTGAAATAATTCTTTGAGTACCCTTCAAAATAAGGGTCACCGGTGCCCGCACTATATGGCGGTCACCGGTACCCCTCACCTTATGGGGGGTCACCGGTGGGCCCAATTAAAAATCAAATCATACTTACAAACATATGCCTTTGCATGTTGCCCATAGTACTAAACATCTTCCCACACACAGAGCACGCGTACCGCCTCCGTTGCGCGCCGTGCACCTTCTGATGAGCTATCAGCCTGTATTTCCTTTGAAACGACTTGTTGCACTGCGAACATTTAAACTGTTTGTCTTCTGTGTGAGTCCAGCTGTGGTCTTGAAGGAGAGCCAGGCTCTGGAATTCATCATCATCATCATAATAAAGTTGATGCTTTAGGCACTTAATCGAACATTATTATCGTAATGTTATAATAAAGCGCTTGTACTGTTCCACGTAATTATATTTAATTTTACCGACCGGTTTCGCCGTCAAGGCATTATCAAGGTAAACAGATGATATTTGCAAACACGATCTGTTTACCTTGATAATGCCTTAACGGCACTTAACTGCCGACGAATACACTAGCGGCGAAACCGGTCGGTAAAATTAAATATAATTACGAGGAACAGTACAAGTGCTCTATTATAACATTATGATTATCATTATAAAAAAAAACTGCCTGTCGAGGATTTCTCAGGAGACTACAGCATGGGTGTTCTTCAAAAAGGGCGTGAAGAGGTTTTTACTAAGTCGGCAACGCGCGTGTGATACCCCTGGTTTTACAGGCTACGGTAACTGCTTTCTATCAGGCAGGCCGTATGCTTCTTCACCACTTCAGTGGTATTACAAAAAAAAATATGACTAGTTTTTATTTAAATATTTGATTTCGACCAAATTGCCATAACATAAAATATTTTTAATTAAACTTTTATATTTAAAAAATGGAAAAAATCATCTCCGCCATTTTTATATTTTTATACTACTTCGGGTGGCAGACAAGCATACGGCCCGCTTGATGTGAAGCAGTTGCCGTAGCCATTAATATCACGTTAATACGCTCGCAACATAAAATAGCCACCACCGCTGCCATCGCAGCATCTCCTTCCTTTCTGATGACCTCACTCATTCATAGGAACACAACAAATCTCAAGGGAACCGTTAATTGGCTGCGGTATTCTGTGAGGTGGAGGTACATTCCCCAGTCGGGTAGCTTACAATTACGCTCCCTACCTCTCTTTTCGCCAGAGCTTCGTTTGTCAGTCAGCAGGGTGTACCGCGTGCAGGTGAAGTTGGCTTAGGTTCAAGGATGTTAATGAACCACTTACACCCCAAAGCCTACGCCTATGTGGGATTTGAACCCACGACCTCTCTATTATCGTTTGAGGAGGTGAGATGCACCTGTATTTACATACTAATAATAAATAACTTAAAAAATCTATTTATAATCATACATTTTCAAATATTTTTGTAAACCATCCCTCGACAAAATCTCCCTTATTTTCCACTCTGGGCCGGTGCGCCCCAGTACTTGCTCCATTTGACTGCATACAACGAAGAGCAGTTCGAATCGTCGGTGACCCAATGATCTCGGATCGATTGGACTCTCTCTCTACACGCAGATATGTAGCGTCTCTTTGCGTTCTATACAAATTATATCACGGGGAGTGCTCCGATGAGCTGTTTGATTTGATACCTGCCGCTGAGTTCCACTATCGTACAACTCGCCATAAATTGAAAGTCCACCCATATCATCTTGATAATTGTCGATCTACTACAGTACGTTTCTTAAGACATTTTATACCACGAACGGTGAAACTGTGGAATCAACCTCCCTCAGCGGTATTTCAGAACAACTACGACATTGGGGGCTTCAAGAACACAGTTTTCATTTCCCTTAAAAGGCTGGCAACGGATCGGGGACCCCTTGGTGTTGCTGATCTCCACGGGCGGTGGTGATTGCTTTCTACAAGGTGACCCACATGCTCGTTTGCCACATCTCATATAAAAAAATACCCCTTTGGCAAACAAGCATCCGTCAAGTGCTTTAGATTGTAGAGCATACCGAAGAATGATACATACATACTCACGTAAAACATTACCCTACTTTATCCAACAGTCGGGTATGAAAATCAAAAATTACCTGGAACATTCTCCCGCACACTTCGCACATGCATTTGGTCGGCATCGACGGGTAGTTGGTTCGATTCTTGTCGGGATGCGCACGCCGGAAGTGACGGTAGTACGACAAGGAATCTGGTAGCTGCATATCACACTGGAATTAAGAAATACACCATTATATTATTCTGTGCCATTAGTATATAAAAAGGAGGAATTGTTATATGAAAGAAAGAAAAAATGTTAATTTTTACATTACACAGAGTTATATATATATAGATTTGTGTCTGTTTGACTTGTTATAATAAGTCAAACAGACACAAATCTATATATATAACTAGCTTATGCCCGCGGCTTTGCTCGCGTGAAAATCTATTTTCATAAAAAAAATTTTTTTTAATAATCCTATATTACTTCTGATACCTCCAAGAATATTGTACAAAGTTTCATGATGATCGGTCGAGTAGTCATAGCTTGAAAGAATGTTGCCAGTGCAACTAACTTAAATTAAATAAGGTTGATTTAAAAAAAAAAAACCGGACAAGTGCGAGTCGGACTCGCCCACAGAGGGTTCCGTTGGTACGTAGTATCATTATTAAATTTGATATTTTTCATTATAAAAAAGAAATAATGCGTCGAAAAAAATAAATAAAATATATTTTGCAATGTGTACATAAATCCCTTTCATACGATACCCCATTTGAACTAGTAGTTTCAATTTGAAATTTCGACACCCTATAAAAAATATAGACCCCTATTTTTTAAGATCTATTTACAAATGTATAATTTTGAGATTTATTCCTGTACTTGTAGTCTATAACGATGTTACTTGCCAAATTTCATAGTTCTAGGTCAACGGGAAGTACCCTATAGGTTTTGATTCCGTTGAGTGTGTCGAAATATGCGTTTTTTGCTGAATAAACGGCCGTAACTGTTTTCTACGTAAACTTAGCACTTTGATTTTTTTTTAACTTCATGGGACCGTAGACCTGACTATACAGTTCAAATTTCAACTTGATACCTCCACGCATTCTCGACATAGAAATTCTTGACAGACAGACAGACAGACAGACAGACAGACAGACAGACAGACAGACAGACAGACAGACAGACAGACAGACAGACAGACAGACAGACAGACAGACAGACAGACAGACAGACGGACAACAAAGTGATTTTATAAGGGTTCCGTTTTTCCTTTTGAGGTTCGGAACCCTAAAAATGAAACCGACTTCAGTTGGCGAGCGCAGCTTATTGGTGGAATACCCCGGCAGACGCTGCCGGGGTATTCCGGGAGTCTTCCGGGAGAAAAGTTATCGCGTGACACAAGATTCATTAGTCGCCTTGTACGACATACAGCGCAGATCAATGGAGTGGCACAATTTTATTCTGCCGGCTACCACAGGGCAAATTTAAGGGTTTCCCTAGATTTTTCTGGGATCCCATAATCAGACCCTGACTTGGTGAATATGGAACCACCTCGCAATTACCCTTTCAAATAAAAATAAATAATTTGACCATACATGCTTATAAAATTTAAGGGTCTCCCTTGATTTCCCTGGCATCCCATCATCAGATCCTGACTTGGTGAATATGGGACCACCTTGCAATCATACCCTTTCAAATAAAAAAAGAATTATGAAAATCGGTTCACAATTCGCAAAGATATCGAATAACATACATACAAAAAAATATTCAGTCGAATTGAGAACCTCAAGAAGCACCTCAGAAGAAGTGACAAAAAGACGTGAGTGACCCGTTTAATTTATTTAATTAATTTAGTATAATGTCGCACGTGAGTTTTAATAATATCATAAAAAAACCGGACAAGTGCGAGTCGGACTCGCCCACCGAGGGTTCCGTACGTAGTATCAATATTAAATTTGATATTTTTTATTATAAATAAGAAATAATGCGTCGAAAAAAATAAATAAAATATATTTTGCAATGTGTACATAAATCCCTTTCATACGATACCCCATTTGAACTAGTAGTTTCAATTTGAAATTTCGACACCCTATAGAAAATATAGACCCCCTATTTTTTAAGATCTATTTACAAATGTATAGCTTTGAGATTTATTCCTGTACTTGTAGTCTATAACGATGTTACTTACCAAATTTCATAGTTCTAGGTCAACGGGAAGTACCCTATAGGTTTTGATTCCCTTGAGAATGTCAAAATTTGCGTTTTTTGCTGAATAAACGGCCGTAACTTTTATTTACGTAAACTTAGCAGTTTGATTATTTTACAACTTCATGGGACCGTAGACCTGATTAAATTTTAACTGTATAAGTTAAAATTTCAGCTTGATACCTCCACGCATTCTCGATGTAGGAATTCTTGACAGACAGACGGACAACAAAGTGATCTTATAAGGGTTCCGTTTTTCCTTTTGAGGTACGGAACCCTAAAAATGATACGGAAACTAACAAACCCTAACACTAATTTGTACTTACTTGTTCACAAGATATCGGTCCACTGGGCTTCTTCTCTGTAGACTTCAAATTCTTACTATCTTCTGCTTCTATTTCACGCGGTTCTCTAGGTTTTCGTCGATAAATCGGCTTCGCGTTTCTGTGACAAATAAGTCAAACGAATTTTTTGATAAGTGTACATTATAGATCTTAAGGGGATATATGATCACAAAGGTCTTAAGGAGATGTATAAATAATAAATAAATAATTCTGGATAATTTACACAGCGCCATCTAGACCCAAATTAAGCGCAAAACTTGTACAATAGGTACTAGACAACTGATAAATGCACTTAAGTAGATTTTTTTGTAAATACATATTTACTTTTTTTGGGGTGTAAGTGGTTCATCAAGTTCTTTGAACCAAAGCCAACTTGACCTGCACGTGGTGCACCCTGCTGACTGACAAACGAAGCTCTGGCGAAAAGAGAGGTAGGGAGCGTAATTGTAAGCTGCCCGACTGGGGAATGTACCTCCACCTCACAGAATACCGCAGACAAATAACAGTTCCCTTGAGAGTTGTTGTGTTCCTGCGAGTGAGTGAGGTCGCCAGAAAGAAAGGAAGGAAGGAGATGCTGCGTTGGCAGCGGGGGTGGCGGTACGCGAGCAATATTTTATGTTACGAGCGTTAATATGGCTACGGTAACCGTTTCACATCAGGCGGGCTGTATGCTTGTCTTCCACCCGACGTAGTATAACTTATAAATTACTTATAAATACATAGAAAACACCCAGACCATGACAAACAGACATGATCATGCACACAAATGTTTGTCTTGTGCGGGAATCGAACCCGCGACCTAGGAGTCAAAGTAGCGATTCGACCACCGAGGTCGTGATATAATTAATTATGTACGTGTATAATTAGCATATGTCTATGTATCGTATATAATTTTATGTTTTCATATTATGTGCATATTTATTACTGTTATTTTGTGAACCACATTCACTTCACATTCATTCACAGAAACACACTGCCATCTAGTCCCAAAGTAAGCAAAGTTTGTATGGATACTAGGTCACCGATATTATACTGATTCTGAGGAGAGATTTTGCGTCCCTTTGTGTGTTCTACCGTCTGTACAATGGGGTGTGTTCAGAGGAGTTGTTTGACATGATGCCCACGGCCTCCTTCTACTGTCGCACCGCTCGCCATCGACAGGGAATTCATCCTCACACATTGGAGCCGAAGTGGTCGCGTACTGTGCGGTTCCAGAGAAGTCTTCTCCCGCGTACTGTCTAGCTGTGGAATAAACTGCCTGTCGAGGTTTTCTCAGGAGACTACAGCATGGGGTTCTTCAAAAAGGGCGTGAAGAGGTTTTTACAGGGTCGGCAACGCGCGTGTGATACCCCTGGTGTTACAGGCGTTCATAGGCTACGGTAACTGCTTTCCATCAGGCGGGCCGTATACTTGTCTTCCAATTTAGTGGTATAAAAAAAAATACCTAAATACATTTATTTTGTAAATACATACATAGGAAACACCCAGACCAAGACGAACAGACATGTTCATGCACACAAATGTTTGTCCTATGTGGGAATGGAACCCGCGACCTCGGAGTCAAAGTGGACTTTGTTAACTACTCGACCACCGAGCTCGTCTAAAGATAAGATAAATAAATATATCTTATCAAAAAGTTACTTACTGTTGGTCGTTGTGCTTTGTAGATAATTTCTCATGGTTCGTAAGAGCTTCTTCAGATACGAAACTGATATTGCATTTGTCACACTTTGGCCCCTCTGCTGGCACCTACATATGAGTACAGATAAGTAAAAAAAAAAAATCTAGTGCAATGATTTTTCTGTACCTAAAGAAATATAACAATAGTAGTTTATGAAACTGTTGCATAATAAGGGTTATTAAAATACGAGTGTGAGTTTATAACATGAGCCGAATGCGAATGTTATAATAGACCACACGAGAATTTTAATACCTGTAATAATTTAATAATAATATAATTTTATTATGAGCATTTTCATACACTACTTTATCCAATCTCATGAAATAGATTATTATAATATTTTAAATAAAACCATGAAGTTAATTTAACAGCTTCATTTCTTACTTATAAATCCATTTGCAGATCGAGCGGGACGCGCACAGATTATGTAGAAAATTTTTGCATTGCAACCTGCTTGCTGCTGTATCGAAATGGAAAAAAGTTATTTTTTAATACAGTTGCTCAAAAAGTGGGGTATTGCAAGGGCGTATAGCGTTCGGGATGTGCGCCTCGGCTCGGGTACACATTTGTCGGAACTCTTTGCAATGACAGGCTTTCCGTCCGCACTCGTAATGAAATATACTATTTCGATACAGTACATAAATAGCTGTATCGAAAAGTTTACTTTTTAAATTTATTTTGATGGCTTGTGCGTAAAAGACTGACATTAAGATTCTGTGTTTAGTTTTTTAATCTCAAAATTTTAGTATGAGAGTAGATAAAAATTGAATATGTACGAAAAGTTAATAAATAAATAAAGACGTAAAAAATGACGCATTAATAGTAGTTTATGAAACTGTTGCATAATAAGGGTTATAAAAATACGAGTGTGAGTTTATAACACGAGCCGAAGGCGAGTGTTATAATAATACCACACGAGTATTTTAATACCTAATTATGTGCAGTTTCATACACTACTTTATCTAATCTCATGAAATATATGATAATAATATTTTAAATACAACCATGAAGTTAATCTATCAGCTATAATTCTTACATAAAAATCCATTTGCAGATCGAGCATGCGTAGTGCGCATGCGCGACGCGCCGCGCGGCGCCGCGTTCACAGATTATGTAGAAAAAAATTGCATAGTTGCAATGTATTTGCATTGCTACCTGTTTAAAATACCTGTATCCAGGGCTGAAGCTGTATCGAAATGGTAAAAAAGTTATTTTACGATACAGTTGTCCATAGAAGAGCTGTATCGAAAAATAACTTTTTAAATTTATTTTGACAGCTTGTGCGTAAAGACTGTCATTATGATACTGTGTTTAGTTTTTTAATGTGTAAATTTCAGTATGAGATTAGATAAATATATTTTTTTACGCATTAAAACATATAAACTTAAATACGAGCCAAAAAAGGTCGCACGTCTTCCGGGGAATCCTCGCGTATTCTCGGGAATTCCCCTAGCTACTGTCGGTGCTGCCTGTGGGATCCACGTGAAGTGGCGCGAACGGGGAGTCGGTCGGGTCGGTCATAGCAATGAAATACGCTCGCATTCCAGCGAATTCGCGCGCCTTCTCGCGTCATGAGGCGAAATTGACGCTTCCATTCCATTCCGCGGCGGTGTGAATTGACCCTTATTGTTGACACGTTCGCCACGTGTTATAATATACTTATATTATATACTATTATTATATATATATATTAATACTACGTTGTTGGCAGACAAGCATACGGCCCGCCTGATATGAAGCGGTTACCGTAGCCATATTAACACTCGCAACATAAAATATCGCTCGCGCGCCGCCACCCCCGCTGCCAACGCTGCATCTCCTTCTCTTCTGGTGACCCCACTCACTCGCAGGAACACAACAACCCTCAAGGGAGTTGTTATTTGGCTACGGTAATCTGTGAGGTGGAGGTACATTCACCAGTCGGGTAGCTTACAAATTACGCTCCCTACCTCTCTTTTCGCTAGTCAGCAGTTCAGTCAGTCAGCAGGGTGCACCGCGTGCAGGTGAAGTTGGCTTTGGTGCAAAGATGTTGATGAACCACTTACACCACAAAATATTTTGAAAAATTGAAAAATTCACCTTACCCCCCTAGGTGGGATTTGAATCCACGACCTCTCGATTACCGGTCGAGCGCTCTTCCAACTGGCACTGTATACTTGGTTGTGTGTGACTGCAGGAGGCCGTGGGCATGTCAAACAACTCCTCTGAACACACCTGGCGTGATAGTACTCACCGGTCGGTCGTCGAAGCGATGTTTAAGTCTGACATGTAACTTGAGTCCCTTGTCACTCACAAACGAGTGGCCACACAGTTGGCACACGTTGTCTGTGGGGTGCTTTAGACGGAGGTGGGTCAGGTATGTTGAAAATTTACTGCAAATAAAGAATAATAAACATTGAAGAAATAAAAACCACTGGAATAGGCAATTTGACCAACATTTTTTTCGGTTTGCTGTGTAGGGACGTCTCAGTAATATAACCATAGGTGAAAGAATAACTTCATTACCACAAAAATCTCTCGGGATATGTTAATTTGAAAATCACAATTTTGGACTTTCCCTAAAACGCTCCATACAAAAGGCTACTGAGTTATGACGTCACAGGTTTGTATTTTATATGCATCAAATCAGAAATTTGTACGACAACTATGTTAAATATTACGTTTATGTAATTAGTATCATAATAAAAGTTACAGTTTTCTTTATTGCTTCTCCAATGGAAATATTATTTTTTAATAATTTCAAATTTTTAAAATGGACTTTCCCTCCAAACTTTGATTGACCCTAAAATAAGTCAGACGATATTAGAATGAAAGTTTGCAGATCTTTATAGTTTTGTGTATTTTACGATATTGTTAAATAATTTATACAATTTTTGAACATTGTCAAATAGCCTATTGTAATACGACCAATATTTTTTAGGCAACCCACTCAAGATATATTTCTTTATATACAAAATCTATACCAATATTATAAACCTAAAGAGTTTGTTTATTTACTTGTTTGAACGCGCTCTTCTCAGGAACTATTCATTCGAATTGAAAAAATCTTTTAGTGTTAGATAGCCTATTATTCGAGGCAGGCTATAGGCTATATAACATCACGCTACCACCAATAGGAACGGAGCACCAATGAAAAATGTTGCAAAAAAATTGCGGAAAAAAATTCCTTTTGAGAGCTTCCGTTGCGTGCGCTGCGTAAACGGTTCAAGTTACGCAAAAATTATGTACGACGTAATTATTCATCTTAAATAGTTCTAAAAACAAGTCCGTGATAGCATATGTCTATCTTTTAAGAATGGCTCACTATAACCTTTCAAATGGTAACCTCACGCTTCACTCTCAACGCTCTGTCTCACGCAGACGAAGTTGCGCGAGTCGGCTAGTTTAATATAAAATATTTTTCATCACCTAAACAGATAGGTGAATGTCGTGTCTTATCTTACATATGAAGGTCGGATCTTAGACTATAATGATAATAAATATTCTTAGACAAATTACGCACTGCCATCTAGTCCCAAACTTAGCAAAGCTTGTACTATGGTACTAGCAAAGCTGGTACTAGATAATGATAAATGTACTTAAATACATTTTTTTTTCTGTAAATACATAGAAAACTCCCAAGCCAAGACAAACAGATATGTCCCTACACAAATGTTTGCCTTGTGCGGGGATCGAACCCGTAAGCTAGGAGTGAAAGTAGCCAGTGCTAGCCATGCGACCACCGAGCTATTTCGGGGTGTAAGTAATTCATCAACATCTTTAAACCAAAACCAACCTCACCTGCACGTGATGCAACATTGCTGACTTTCAAACAAGGCTCTGGCGAAAAGAGAGGTACAAAAGATACAAGAGTATACCTCACAGAATACCGCAGGCAAATAATATATCCCTTGAGGGTTGTTGCGTTCCTGCGAGTGAGTCAGGTCACCAACAAGAAAGTATAGGCTGGCAACGAATCCGCGACCCCATGGTGTTACTGGTCTCCATGGGCGTTGGCTATTGCTTTCCATCAGGTAACCCTTATTTGCCCCGCTCTCATATAAAAAAAAATACTAGGCACCAAAATGTTGGAACAACATACCGCCACCAATTTATGACATCTATTATTTCAGTTCAAAGTATTTTTATTAGAAAATCATAAATAAAAAGGTATATATGGTAAAGGTATATATATAAAAAGGCCGCCACTACTAACTGATATTTGTACACACTTACACAAACACTTCTAGACAATGCGAGCACACGTATCGAGTACCGTTGTGGTATTTTTCATGTAATTTCGCTGCGTGTCTGAAATGAATAACAGTGGTATTAATAGAGAAGAAACTTTTTGGAAAACTTCGAAACGAAAGTTTCTTAGCCAGTTTCGAAAACAGAATTATTACAGTATTTTTTATGTGAATGCGTCTTTAAAATGACTTCCATAAGGAGGCAATTCAAAAAACGAACGATAACATTTTTAGATAATAGATTTTGGGGTGTAAGTGGATCATCAATAGCTTTGAACCAAAGCCAACTTCACCTGCACGCGGTGCTGCCTGGGACCCTGCTGACTGACAAACGCAGCTCTGGAGAAAAAAGAGGTAGGGAGCGTAATTGTAAGCTACCCGACTGTGGAATGTACCTCCACCTCACAGAATACCGCAGGCAAATAACAATTCCCTTGAGGGTTGTTGTGTTCCTGCGAGTGAAAGAGGTTACCACAAAGGAAGGAAGATGCTGCGTAGGCAGCGGCGCGCGAGCAAAATTTTATGTTGCGAGCGTTAATACGGCTACGGTAACCGCTTCACATCAGGCGGGCCGTATGCTTGTCTGTCACCCGACGTAGTATAAAAAAATCAATACACAGTTTGGTTTTGCAGCTACATATCTATCATCTCCATCTGTCATGATCATACTGGATAGATGAAGGATTAAATAAATTACTTTAACTAACTTTACGTAGTCTATAAGAAAGATACAAAAAATTATTATCATTTAACCGTAATATAAACATCGTCAATGCAAGGGCGTTTCCAAGGGGGCTGATGAACTTAAAAAAAAATATATATTCCTGGACAATTTACACAGCGCCATCTAGTCCCAAATTAAGCGAAAAGCTTGTACTATGGTTACTAGATAACTGGTATAGTACTTAAATACATTTTTTTTGTAAACATATACATAAATACATAGAAAACGCTCAGACCAAGACAAACAGACATGTTCATGCACACAAATATTTGTCTTGTGCGGGGCTAGAACTCGCGACCTCAGAGTCAAAGTGACCATTACTTACCATTCGACCACCGAGCTGGTCTACTAATAATTAACTGAGCGAACGCAGCGAGTTATTTATAGGAAAAAGATATACACACAAGCCATGGAATACCTTCTTAAATGCGAGAAGATACAACAGCCCCCATACCACCACCTCTTATTGCTTAAGCTTAAGCGACTCTATTCCATTTGAAATAGAGTCGCTTATTCATTGGTATGAATAAGCATTATATTCAGTTATTGAATCGCAATAAGAGATGGTGGTAAGGGGGCAGGTACATAAACTTTATGTGCCAAAAGACATAGAACCAGAGAAAGATAATGAGACCAGCTCACCCAAAATATTTATTCAGTTATATCGCATCAATCAGTTACAGAAAAAGTTACAGCGTGCAAAGATATCACTCAACAAACCAGCTTGGTATTTGGAGTCACTGCTATCGGTGCTACAGAAGCTGCGGCAGGAAATACCGTGGCTTGTCCAGAAGTGCAGTAAGTACTATATTAGAACGAGTATCTAAAGCTGCATTAGCAGGTCCATACCAGATTTGGCTGGGCAGGGAGAGAAACACAAGTAGTGAAGGTGAGTGTTGATGTACGTCGGAAAGGGGCCCCTTAAACCTACATCCACCCGTGTCACAAGTCTCGAGATCTGCTTGGGATTTCTCTCTCTGCCACACGATGGACCCGGCACCCGCACGGTGAATCCATGGATGCTAAGAAGTTCGTCTCTGTTGTCTTACCTCCTAGGTGTGACGAATGGACAGCGTTTGCAAATAAACTTGTACATGTGCGCTTGAGTGGCGTGCCCCGCGACGTAGTGCCGACTTCGGAAGTGAATCTTACATATATCACACACAAACACTCCAGATTTCTGAAATCAATAATCTAATATATAATTTTACCAAAAAAACCCAACTCCAAACATTACTCTACATTTATGTATATAGATACAGGCTGATGATGATGATGATGATGAAAAAATATGGGACCAATTTGGAAGTATATTGTTTCAAATAAAATAAGTTTTTTTTCAAATCGGATTATAAATGACGGAGTAATTAAATAATAAAGCCAGTGGCGTAACTATAGGGTGGCAGGGCTGGCAAAATGCCACGGGCTCCGGCCCAAGAAGGCCCACCCCAGCCCAAGAGGACCCTTGATAAAATTGTTATTAGTGCTGGATAATTACTTAAGTGGATTATTAAAATTAAACTAAGAACAACGTGGCGATTTTTCCTGATAGGGCCACATCAAAAAAATTTGCAACGGGCCTCAGATGGTATAGTTACGCCACTGAATAAAGCTAACAGTGGGTAGATACAGGCTGATGATGATAATAATGATGATGAAAAAACTATGTGACCAATCTGGAAGTATACTCTTTCAAATAAAAAAAGTTTTTTTTTCAAATCGGTTTATAAACCACGAAGTAATTAATTAACAAACATAAAAAAAAAATTACAGCCGAATTAAGAACCTCCTCCTTATTTAGAGTCCGTTAATAGAATTCTGGTGTCAAAAAGTTTTTTTTTCAAATCGGTTGATAAACCACGGAGTACTTAAGTAACTTAATACGGCAGTATTTTTTTTATGTTTTTATGTAGATAAAAAAAAATACTGCCGTATTAAGAACCTCCTCCTTTTTTTAAGGCGGTTAATAAAATTCTCCTGTCGCGGTGTTTGTTACAAACTACTCCGAAACAGCTGGACCGATTTTTATGAAATTTTGTGTGCATATCGGGTAGGTCTGAGAATCGGCCAACGTCTATTTTCCAACCCCCTAAATGATAAGTGTGAACCAGCGCTTAAAAAAATTCTAATTTTATTTGTACTATGGGTATTAGACAACTGATAAATGCATACATCCAGACCAAGACAAACAGACATGTTCATGCACACAAATGTTTGTCTTGTGCGGGGATCGAACCTGCGACTTCGGAGTCAAAGTAGCCATTACTAGCCATAAGCCAATTCGACCACCGGGCTCGTCACTGGCAGCATCAGCTACACTTTGGAATATCTAATTTTTTGTTTTTCTAATGGTTTGAAATTAAATAATAGATTTCATAAATTGGTGGTGGTATGTTGTTCCAACATTTCGTTGCCTAGTGATTTTTTTTATATGAGAGGAGGGCAAACGAGCATGTGGGTCACCTGATGGAAAGCAATCACCACCGCCCATAGAGATCAGCAACACCAAGGAGTCGCCGATACGTTGCCAGCCTATTTATTCTCCTTCCTTCATTTCTTTCCGATGACCTCACTCACTCGCAGTAACACAACAATCCTCAAGGGAATTATTGTTTGGCTACGGTATTCTGTGAGGCAGCCACTTCCCCAGTCGGGCAGCTTACTAAGTACGCTATGCGCTTAAAACTGTAGTACTAGGGAATGCAATCTCGTTCTCGCGAGATCTCGCGCGGGGCGGCAGCGGGGCCTGAGGTAGCGGTCGGTGGACGAGGTCTCGCTTAGATTCGCTTAGACTTCGTCCCCCGACCGCTACCTCAGGCCCCGCCGCCGCCCCGCGCGAGATCTCGCGAGAGCGAGATTGCATTCCCTATGTAGTACTCTAGTAGCGAAAACTGCCTCTAAAAACGATAATACTTACATCAGTATGCCTAGTCATATGATTTTCATACGCATCTTTATCAATAAACCCTTTATAGCACTCCATGCATTTGAATTCTGAATTCTTAAAATTACTCGACTCTTGTCTATTCCTTATTTCAAGCACTTGTTCATCTATTGTCAATTTATTTATATCAAATATTTCCAGATTCAAAACCTCATGCGCTGGTTTCTTTCTCTTATCGACTTTTTCCTTTTTAATTTTCGACTTTTTCTTTACACGTTTTGCTAATATCTCATCACTGGAAGAAACAGCTTCATCGTTACCATTATCATAATCATCATAAGCTGTAAATTCTGCTTCCTCTTTTATATCATCAATGTTTTCAGATGTTTCTTCAATTTCATTAATTTGTGTAAAATTTTCAATTACTCCGTCTTGTATATTTGATTCGTGTAAATGTAAATCATTATAATTTACATCAAAGTATTTTGTTGTAAGGTTTGATGTTAGTTTGTGTGTTTGTCGATCTATTGTTTTAGTGATTATTTCTGTTGTAAGCTGGAATTTAGATACAAGATAGTTAATGGTTCTTTACCTGACTGACGACAGGAGGACAATGTATTTTGAGTATATTTTTTTGTACATGAGAGTCAAAGTAACCATTACTAGCCATAAGCCATTCGACCATCGGACTCGTCACTGGCAGCATCAGCTACAGAAATCACTTTGGAATATCAAATTTTTGTTTTACTAATGGTTTGAAATTAAATAACAGATTTCATAAATTGGTGGTGGTATGTTGTTCCAACATTTCGTTGCCTAGTGTTTTTTTTTATATGAGAGGAGGGCAAACGAGCATGTGAGTCACCTGATGGAAAGCAATCACCACCGCCCACGGAGACCAGCAACACCAGCTGGTCGACGATTCGTTGCCTGCCTATAGGTACTCTTTTGTTTCTTTCTTACTGGTGACCTCACTTACTCGCAGGAACACAACAACCCTCAAGGGAATTGTTATTTGGCTGCGGTATTCTGTGACATGGAAGTACTTCCTCAGCTTAAAAAATACACTTATGACCTATATTGGGGTGTAAGTGGTTCATCAACATCTTTGAACCAAAGCCAACTTCACCTGCACGCAGTGCACCCTGCTGACTGACAAACGAAGCTCTGGCGAAAAGAGAGGTAGGGAGCGCAATTGTAAACTACCCGACTGGGGAATGTACCTCCACCTCACAGAATACCGCAGCCAAATAACGGCTCCCTTGAGGGCTGTTGTGTTCCTGCGAGTGAGTGAGGTCACCAGAAAGGATGGAGACGCTGCGATGGCAGCGGGGGTGGCGGCGCGCGAGCGATATTTTATGTTACGAGCGTTAATATGGCTACGGTAACCGCTTACCATCAGGCAGGCCGTATGCTTGTCTGCCACCGACGTAGTATAAAAAAAAAATCTCTCTTTTCTATTTATATATCTAGTATATATCTAATTCTTTGGACATTTGATGGACTATGGCAAATTTTGGATATAACCATCATCTTTAGGGCCAAAACCAGCCTCACCTGCACGTGATTCAATGTGCCGTCAAGCAAACTAGGCTCTGTGTGAAGAAATAGTGTCAATCTGTGTCAATAAATAAAACTTATAAATAAATAGTATCTCTAGGGGCAGCTGCCCCTCCCTACCCTTTGGCGACGCCCTTGTTTTATCCTCCTTAGTACTTACATAGTTAGTAGCCACAAGCAAATCTTCCATGAGAAAATAGCTCCGTGTTGCTTTATCGCGAAGTTGTGAGCATGATAATAATTTATGTTGACACTCCCAACACAGCTTTTGTGGGTAGCCATCTTCAGAGTTGATCTGCAAGAATAGTTTTATGAAAACTAACTTCGTAGATGCTAGCTTCGTATGATCTATATTGGCAAGTATTTTTTAAGCATTTCACGATCCAATGGTCATTTCCAAAAAAGTTTGAAAGTAATGCAAAAAATTAAGAATATTACATACATATTTATAAAAAATTGTAAGACATGTCATACAAAAACACAATGGCCGAATGGCAGAATACAAAAGAACACGCCTCCGCCAACTCGCAGTTGAGCAGTGTGGTAGAGTATGCTCTAGACCAGGGCTGTCCAAATCATATACAATACCGGATCATTACAAATTATTAAATAGATTAGCGGGCCGCAGAAAATAATAAATACTTCAAAAGTTTAAGCTTAGTTACAAGTTAAAAACTTTTCTAAATAAATATACATAATTTTCAGTCAGATTCGTTGTATAAAATCTGTAGCGATAAATGAAAAACACGTCACGGACCGCACAAATAAAAACCGAGTGCCGCATGCGGCCCGTGGGCCGAGCTTTGGACAGCCCTGCTCATACGCACGCATACGACGATATACATCGACTCGTCCATAAATTTCGCTGTATTGTCGGAAGTTTTTACGGGGACAAAATTTCAGATTTAACACTGTATGATCTGTGGTTTGATGCTAAATATAAAAAGAAAAGAAAGAGAGGTAGGGAACGTAATTGTAAGCTACCCGACTGGGGAATGTACCTCCACCTCACAGAATACTGCAGCCAAATAACAATTCCCTTGAGGGATGTTGTGTTCCTGCGAGTGAGTGAGGTCACCAGAAAAGAAGGATGCTGCGTTGTTAGCGTTGGGGGCTGTCGGCCCTGTCACTGCCATACAAAAACAATCTATTTCTAATCGCCTGCTTACCATTAGCCCTGTGATCTGCTCGTATGATTGAGTGAGACCTCTGCTCATATCAAACAACTTTGTATCAGTTGCCAAACAGATTCGGCATACCTAATTGAAAAAATATAATAAGTTGCATGAAAAATATAACAAGTTGCAAAAAATATATAATAACTAGCAAAGTACCCGTGCTTCGCTACGGGAACACTCCTGATTTGCGTCTGTTTTGCAAGGCTTCCAGGAGAACTTACTCCTGAGCAAGCTACATACAACTGATCATGAGAGAAGCAGTCCTGTCTCAAGTTAACCCCAGCGACCTTTAGAGACTGCCCCCTTAGCTTTGTTAATGGTCATAGCAAAACACCTTTATGGGAAATTAAAGTCTCTTAAATTGAACGGGGTGGTCTGATGGAATATTGGGAATGCGGCGTATAAAGAGCGATTCCTCAACAGCGCATCCCTTACTGTCCTCACTCAACAACTTATCGTTCCAGTTGTTTATTACGTGAACAATGGTCCATGCAAGTGGTAGGAGATGGAGCGGAACAGGCCAGCTCCATCACCTTCCACAGTTATAATGGTATAGGGCATCATCACACCTTCCACTAGTATAAATTTAATCAATCTTAACCTCATTATTTGAAAAATACCAAAATTCTTATATTAAGTAGGTATAAGTCGGTATTTAGAATAGGTTGTTCAATTAGTTTTCTGCACCAAATGTAGCTTCGTTTAATGGACGCAGTTTTTTTTACGCCCTACGCGCGCGATGGACAACCTCCGGGGGTAACTACTGGGATGAAGTGAGCGATAAACCGTCATGGATAACCCCATGGTTTGAAATAATCTCTCGTATATACCCTTTCTTTAATAACGAAACCATAGCGCGTGTGAAATTCGCGCATTTTACACGCAAAAATTACATGATGATGGTCACGTTAGCCACTTAGTTAGTTTAGTACTTGTTTGTTGTAACTTAGTTGTTGTTTTCGTAATCAGCGACCCGATAAAATATAAAAACAATAATATCCGTGATGATTTTCTGAATTTTTGACCCCATTTTACTCCTTTTTTTTGAGTTCAATTTCGAAAAATCCTGATACACGTGTTCACTCATTTATATATAGAAGTACTCGTGTAAAGTTTAGGATAAAATAGTCTAACTAATCTCCTTTCCCTACACAAACTGTGGACCTCTGTTTCACCCTCTTAGGGGTAAAATTTGAAAAATCCTTTTAAGTAATTTCGTGTCCATTATGTTATATTTTCAAATCGATGCCATTTTCGTAATTGACGTCCCAGAAAACCATAGAATCAACACCCTTATTGATATTATGACATTTCAACCCCATCGCACCCTCATAGGGGTGATTTTATGTCACGTCGGCTATGTTGGATTATAAAATAGTTGTTGTTTTCGTAATCAGCGACCCGATAAACCATAAAAACAGTACCCATGACGATTTTCAGACTTTTTCGCTCCATTTTACCCCTTTAGGGGTTGAATTTTGAAAAATCCTGAAACACGTGTTTACTCATTTATCTATAGAAGTACTTGTAAAGTTTCGAATAAAATAGTCCAACTAATCTTGTTTCCCCATACAAACTTTGGACCCCCCGTTTCACCCCCTTAGGGGATGAATTTTGAAAAATCCTTTCTTAGTGCACCCCTAGACGTCATATGGAACCTACTTGCCAAATTTGGAATCTCTAGACCCAGCGGTTTGGGCTGTGCGTTGATTAGTGAGTCAGTCAGTCAGTCAGTCAGTGAGGACAAAGCCTTTTATTAATATAGATTAGCAAAAAAAAAATCCGGACCATCACACCATCAACATGGAATGAACCTTAATGTCTTATAAATAAATAAATATTTTTATTCGCATAAAACATAGTATACAATAGGCTATTTGACCAATTTTTTTTTTTCTATTTTATATGTAAGGAGGTCACAATAATAAAACCACACGTGAATGAATTACTTCAATAGCACTAAAATCTCCATACAAAAGGCTACTGAGTTATGACGTCAAAGGTTTGTATTTTGTATGCATCAAATCCGAAATTTGTACGACAGCTATGTTAAATATTATATTTATGTAATTAGGATCATAATAAAAGTAATAGTAATTTCATACTTTTAAAATTGGACTTTCCTGCCAAACTTTGATCGAAACTGTCGAAACTAAAATAAGTCGGATGGAAGATGTTAGAATGAAAGTTTGCAGATCTTTAGAGTTTTGTGTATTTTACTGTATTGTTAAATAATTTATACAATTTTAGAATATTGTCAAATAGTCTATTATGTTAGGTGTTCTAGTAGGGCACTCATGTTTTGCTATAACATGCAAATATAAATTTTAATTAGATGCCAGTTTAGTATGACAAACAGGAATAATATGGATTTAGTAATTTTTGGGAAGCAAATATAGTCGGAGGTAACTGTTAGTAGCTCATCAGCATCCTTAGAACTAGGCTTGTCAACTTCAAAATACAAATTTGGTGGAAATGATGATTTCAAAAGTAAAAGCGGGATCTAATTAATTTTGTTCAGAATACAAAAATCGTGAACTTTTCTTTGCAAATCAGGATAAGAAGTAAAAAAAGACACCTTGTTAGTTAAAAAAACTGACGAGCTCGGTGGCGTAGCGGTCAATGACGCGGCTTTGACACCAACGCTCGTGGGTTTGATTCCCACAGAGGACAAACATTTGTGTGCATGAACATGTCTGTTTGTCTTGGTCTGGGTGTTTTCTATGTATCATAAGTATGTATTTACAAAAAAAAATAATTAAATAATAGACAACATTTATTAAAAAAAAAAGACAGTTATACAGTATATATATCTAGGTATAGTAATTATAGTATAATTCACACTTTATCGTGAAAACTATAAGTTTCTTTTTATATGAGTATTTGTATTGAGTTTTGGCACTTTGCAGGATTTTTTTATTTTTAAGTACAAAATTGTAAAAATCTTTGCATGAATAAGAAAAATTAATTTTAACTTGTACTAAAGAAAAATATACTTTAACTAGTAGCTAATTCAGAAAAGCGGAATATTAAGCGTCCCGCTCATACGCTGAGCGGGACATCTTGTTAAGGGTCTTAGAAACAGGACGTTCCACATATAGTGGGATAGTTGGCAACCGTATTTAAAACCCATGCCAACCTTGCCTACACATAGTGCACCAGGCTAATAACTTACTTGTATCAATGAAGGCACCGCATCTAACTTCAGGTGATGCCCATCAAAATCATTAACATTGAAGTGTTCTGAACATACATAAATTTTGCACCGTAAATTATTCCCATTAATCATATTGAGCCACTTTTTTCTTAAATTCGGCTCTTTTGGAAGACTGAAAGAAAACATACTAGTTTATTTCATCATCATCATTATCAGCAGTATCTATCCATTGCTGGATATAAGTCTTCCCCAAGGCCAAACGGGTTTGGGAGTCCTGATCGATGTTTTATAATGTATTTCCCTTAGTCGCCTTGAACGACATCCACGGGAAGAGACGGAGTGATTCTATTCTAGTCTGCCGGAAACCACACGGCCAATTCCCCAATGCTTTCCACCAAATATGATCCTCTGCCTTCCGCATCCAGCCACTTTCTTAAAGTCATTGGACCATCTAGAAATAGGGCATCGGACTCGTCCTAAGCGACTCGTCCTAAGCGTGGCCTCCACTCTAATACCTACCTCACCCCATATGCCATCAGTTGATTTAGATTAAGTAAATTAATTATTTGTGCAATTTTATAAATGTAAGTGTTATATATGTAAGTAGGTACCAGATTATTATTCTTGTAGGTGTATAGGATTAAGCAATGAGGGTACTTTTACATTTGTTATACACAGACGCCATGTCAGTTTGCTCCTTAGCACAGTAAACATTGTTTGCATAAATTGTTGTTTTATTGGACATAATATATGGCGACTACGTAAATGAGTCATAAATCAATTCGGATAATTTAATCATGAGACTTGCTAACACATCTATGTAGCATAAACAATTAAGAACTTTCTTTTTTTGGGAAATAAGTTATTGAGTGAACGGAAAGCTTATACGCCGAAAAGTCACTCATGGAAATGAATAGGCTCCAAAATCACTGAACCGATTTTGATGAAACTTGTCACAATTAAGACCTCGACATACTTTGATTTGAGGTTTGTGTTGAAAAAAAATTGAGGGTGGTATGGCATTAGATGCTTACCTACTGAATAAGGGAGAAGTGGAGTTGCACCCGCGGAAACGCATTGTTCTCGAAATATTTACATTTAAAGTTTTGAGGTTAGTACTTGATTTTCATATTTGAGCAAGGAGACTTCATAATTTTGATCAGGGGGGGTGGGGGGAAAAGGTCAGAGGTGTTCCCCCCCTTTTCCATCCTCTAAAGCCGACCCTTGAGATCAATCATGTCCTTGAGGAATGATCATCAAATAAATTTTCCATTGAAATCAATGGAAAACATACCTTCGCTCCACTCAATCTCGATTTCGACCCCGTGGGCTAGAATCCGGCTTAGTTTAATGATACAAACATTTTAATTATTCAAATACTTACGCATGAAAAGTAATATTCCTATTAGGATTTTTCTTTTTCAAATTAAAACAATTCGGTACTGAACACTGCATTTCATGTACCTTTATGTTCTATGCAAAACTAAAACCACGATTTACATTTATTACACTGTTAGTTATGTTATTGCTTTCATTTCACTCAATTAAATCAATAAAAATATTTTGTAAAACTATATTGAAATACAAAACCAATTTCGCAGAATGAATGAATGATATGCACTGGCAAGTTCATTTCTCATTTTCTCCTTCTTTCTTCTTTGTTTCGTTTGGCAATCACTCTTCATTAGTCTTCAGCTGAAGACTATTTTTACCATCATCAATTTAATTTGTATAAAATGTTATCGCTTCGGCTCAGGGATATGCCCACTAATATCGTCAGGTATCAATTATTTCCTCAATAACTCTGCAGTAAAACCGATAATGCAATTATATTGATGTTATACGTACCCGACTTTTTGGACAATTCAATAGCGACAATTTTTAATTAAATATTACCCTACATATTTTTTTATGCACTCTCTTGATTACTTCCATCAAAATACACTATCTCTATTATAAATTAATATTAATGCACATTAAATTACGAAAATATTGTTTAGAACCACAACCGTGCGCTAGTTCCCGCCAAAACATCCAAATTATTTCCAAGAGCAATGTATGCATCGTGACGTGAATGTCTTTACGGATGATGTCTGTTTGGATACAACGTCATCGAGATATGATGACAAAAATGGTGATTACTGAAAAATGATAAACAAACGAGCTTTAAAGCATGCAGTTAAAGTCGAACTAGGTACTGAAAAATAAAGTAGAAAATTCCAAAGCCAAATAAAAGACTAGTATTTCGGGCCCCAAATACGTGAATAAAACTCATAATTTAAAAAATAAACAAAAGCGCGGGAAGATGTGTTTGATTTACTCTCATTTGGTTGAGTTGAGTGGTGATGAATTAAAATAAATTATAAAATCTTTGCGAAGAGAAGGTAAATTATTTTAGCATATTATTATTGCGTTCATAAGTGACATGATCTGAATATGCAATGTAATAATTATTTATCTATGATTTTATTAATCTATTTATAAGCTAGGAAATATGATTGGAGTGGAGTTTTTGTTGTTTTATTTCGATCATATACATTGGTTTTTTAGATTTATTACATCTAACCTCTTGTTTGTCGGGCAATTTAACAATGCTCATTCTTTTTTTTACCACACTAGACTTGCTTAACAATTTGTTAGCCATAAAAATCAAAACTATTACGTGATTTAAAGTAATGGCGGGAATTTTTTCGCAGAAGTCATGAGCGGTCACAATTTGCGACGTAAGCCGCGAATCAGCTATTATGAACCAGAGGAGCCCAATCTTGATGAATATGTGTGTAAGTATAATCAATACACTTACTTATTTATTTATTTGAACTCTTTATTGACCACAGTAATAATGGTACAAATGGCGGCCTTAATGCTAGAAGTATTCTCTACCAATCAACCTTCGGGAAGTACAGACATCCACGAATGCGGTTTAAAAATATACTATCAAGTAACTAGGGTTGCCAACTATACTGTTAAAAACAGTATTATACTGTTTTTCACTAAATTATACTTTTTTCTGTTGGAACAAAATAAAGTATACAAAATACTGTTTTCAGCATCAACATGCTTAAAACTAAACTAACGCATTTTTTTAACGCAAATTTATAAAAATTGTATTTAAAAATGAGGTCCTTATTTAATTTTTGTTATAATTGTGGTGAGGCGTATGTAATATTTTAAAAAATCTGTTAATTAATAAGTTGTGTGAGAAACTCTAAAACATATGTATTTAAAACATTAAATAAAATACTGTTCGTTTTTCTAAAATACTGTTTAAAATTTTTCGCAGACCTAAATATACATAAAAACCTAAATATATATAAAAGTTGGCAACCCTACAAGTAACATAAAAAGTGACTAATCTACAATATAAAAATGAATCGCTGAATGTGTTGCTAAGCGCAATTCTCGAGAACAGCTGAACCGAATTCACAATTTTTTTTTATTAGAATATTCCTTGTAGTACGAGGGTGGTTTTTACGCAAAGAACAACTTAAAAAACTGCCTGAAAAAGTCTAAAAACAACACTTTTCTATACTGCCATACAAATGATGCGTAATAATACTTAAAAGTCAATTTGAACTTTAATGCCATACCATTATGTTCAAGTGTTAGTGGCGAGGTTCCGAGAAGGCAAAACAATTGCTAAGCGCAAAAGTTAAGAACGGCTCGACCAATTTTGCATTTTTTTATTTCTTATGGACAGAAAAGATTTAAACATACCACTTTCTACCCGTGCGAAGCCGGGGCGGTCAGCTAGTATACTATACATAAACTACTTAAACGTACACATATTATATATGTACTTATATATGCATATACATAGCTGACTCAGTGTGAAATAAACTATTAAAGGCTCTAGACAGACGGACTGCATTTCAACTGCAATTCCACTGCAAATTTACAGTTTGAATGCAGTTAGTTAGTACGACTGCAATGAAACTGCAAACCAACCGTGCAGCCCGATTGCAGTCGGTGTGCAGTGGGCGTGCAGTTCCAACGACTGCATGCTGACTGCAAGCTAGCTGCACGGTCGACGTGCAGTCCTAATGCAGTTGGACCAATAGGCATCTAAACCATTTTTTTTTGTTATTTAAAGACGTCACAATTACTTCGATAGCATAAAAACTTCTCGAGATATGATAACTTGAAGATCACAATTTTGGACTATCCTGAAAACGCTCAATACGGCTACAGTATTATGACGTCACGATACGCTATTTTATATGCATTAAATCAGAAATGTGTTCGACAGCTATGTTATATATTTCGTTTATGTAGCTAGTGTCGTAACAAAAGTTATAGTATTTTTTTAATGTTTCTACAATGGTAATGTTTATTTTTTAAAATTTCATACTTTTAAAATGTTCTCACCAAACTTTGATCGACCATAAAACACGTCGGACGTGGATGACTCACTGGCCCAGACTGCAAGGGAAAAGGCCGATCTCCTGGGATTTCTCTTTGCGTCTAACTCGACTCTCGAAGATCAGGGAGCAACACCGCCAATCATCCCACAGTGTGAGAGCTCTACGCCTGGCATTAAGTTCTCGCAAAAAGCTGTCCGTAGAGCGCTCTTCTCCCGGATGGCTCCACCTATTGTTTAAAAACATGCGCTCCACATTTGGCTCCGATTTTAACATGCCTGTTTCGCTACTCCTACTAATTTGGCGTAGTCCCCAGCTCATGGAAGAAGACTGGTCCACCTCATCCCTAAAAAGGCACACACCCTAAAAAGCTTCCTTCTTTCGACCGATCTATTGCAGTACCTTTCATAAGACATTTATTACCACGAACGAAACGAAAGTGAAACTGTGGAATCAACTTCCCTCAGCGGTATTTGTGAACAATTAAAGAAAGACGAGCTCGGTGGCGTAGCGGTCAATGACGCGTCTTCGACACCAACGCTCGTGGGTTCGACCACACAGGACAAACATTTGTGTGCATGAACATGTCTGTTTGTCTTGGTCTGGGTGTTTTCTATGTATCATAAGTATGTATTTACAAAAAAAAATGTATTTACGTATGTTTATCAGTTATCTAGTACCCATAACACAAGCTTCGCTTACTTTGGGGCTAGATGGCGCTGTGTAATTTGTCTGACAATATTTATTTATTATTTATTTAATTACGACATGGGAGCTTTTAAGAACAGAGTCTTTATTTCCGTTAAAAGGCTGGCAACGGATCGGCGACCCCTTGGTGTTGCTGATCTCCATGGGTGCTGGTGATTGCTTTCCATCAGGTGACCCACATGCTCGTTTGTCCCCTCTCATATAAAAAAGCAGTTTTTGCAGGCCGCTATGGACGCCTACAATACCATATTTTTTTTTTTACAATTCGTAAAAACGTGTTTCTGTTTGTTCATTCTTCTTTTTAACCGACTTCAAAAAAGGAGGAGGTTCTCAATTCAACAGATTTTTTTTTGTATGTATGTTATTCGATGTCTTTGCGAATTGTGAACCGATTTTCATAATTCTTTTTTTATTTGAAAGGGTATGATTGCAAGATGGTCCCATATTCATCAAGTCAGAATCTGATGATGGGATGCCAGGGAAATCAAGGGAAACCCTTAAATTTTATAAGCACGCATGGTCAAATTATTTTTTTTATTTGAAAGGGTAATTGCGAGGCGGTCCCATATTCACCAAGTCAGGGTCTGATGATGAGATCCCAGAAAAATTGAGGGAAACCCTTAAATTTGCCCTGTGGTAGCCGGCAGAATAGAATTGTGCCACTCCATTGCTCTGCGCTGGATGTCGTACAAGGGAACTAAGGAATCTTGTGTCACGCGATAACTTTTCTCCCGGAAGACGGGCAGCAGCGTCTGCCGGGTTATTCTACCAATAAGCTGCGCTCGCCAACTGAAGTCGGTTTTTTTTTTTTAAATCAACTTTATTATTTATTTTGTCGGCAGATTGCGACACATGCGAAGACTTCGTCTACGAGTACTGCTCAATACACGGACCCTTATTGGTTATACCTGATACTAAGGTAAGAACAACTCACAGTAATACCTATATACCTATATATATATATATATATATATATATATATATATATATATATATATATAGCTGATGCCCGCGACTTCGTTCGCGTGGACTTTATGATTCCGACGTATTAATACAAATACTAACTAATATAGATATATGTATAAGAAAATATTTGTGGCAGTATTATACGTTAAAATTCAATAAGTTATTACTTTTATTTAAGATAGTAACCATAGTTAAAAAAGAAAATATAAAATAAATGAAGGGAGTCTTTCCATCGGGAGCTAATATGAAAAGACCTGAAGCGTGACTAACCCTCGATATAGCCACGTAAAGTTAGCCAATGGAAAAAGAACCTCATATTTTAGTTTATTGTCATAGTAAAGCAAGTGGTCACAGGGAACTGTGTACGTTTAAAATTAAAATGGAAAATTGTTGGAGAAGAGTGGTATCATCATAATCAGATCATTTTAGTCTCCACTACAGGAGCATGATCCTCTCTCGTCCGTCTCAGACAGAAGGATTTGGCCTACACTCCCCACGCTGGCCAGACGGGTTGGGGAGGCCTGATCGATGTTTTATAATGTATTTCCCTTAGTCGCCTTGTACGACTTCCACGGGAAGAGACGGAGTGATTCTATTCTAGTATATATATATAATATGAAGTAGTCCTGAATGACTGATTCATCAACGCCGAGGCAAACTACTGAAGATCGTAACGTGATATTTGGACCGTGGCTGCCTTTTGTGACGTATAGGTCCACTCAGGGGCGGACTAAGACCTAGGCAAACGAGGCAAGTGGCTATATTTGGGACCCGAAAATTTGGTTTTTAATTTTTATTTTTAAAGTGAAAACTTCGTTAATAGGCCTGGAAATACAATGTTGCATAAGGAAGGCCCACTTTAGCCTTAGTCCGCTACTGGGTCCACTAAGAAGCGATTTTGCGAAATTCACCCCTAAAAGGGACAAAAACGGGTATCAACGTTTGTATGTAACTTAAAGTTACGGACAAGACAAACGGACATGTTCATGCACACAAATGTTTGTCTTGTGCGGGGATCGAACCCGCGACCTCCGAGTCAAAGTTGCCATCGCTAGCCACCGGGCTCGTCAAATATTATTTATTAATTTATTTCAACAATTAAATAACATTTTTAATTCGTTTATTTACCCATAACCAGCATGCGACCCTCAATCATTCCATTCCTTCCTATTTCCTATTGTCACCTAGGTGCCTACCAAGACTGGTTACCCTTCGTTTGTGCCGCGCGCCGCTCTCACTATTCCTCGCGTATTTCTGCACATAGCACCATCTATTATACCAGGTACGTAGACGTATTTTTGGAAAGAATTTGAGGTATATGGGGGCGTCCATAAATTACGTGAGTGCTATGGGGGTGATCGAGCCCAAACTTCTAAATCTCACTTGGGAGAGGGGGGGGGGGGGGGGGGTCTTGACAAATATCACTTAATTTTTTGGATAATATGTTGGTTCCCATAGTCACTCTTGAGACCGTGCACGAGTCTCTAAGGACTGAATTAGAGTAAATATTTTATTAATTTTCGTTTAAGTATTTATTACCTAATGTTATTGAGCAAATTGTGTTTGTTTTTTTAATAAATCCAACGCTTTTACACCCTGAATACAAATTTTGAAAAATCTCACGTGAGATTGAGATAGGGATAGGAAAATCCTAGAACATCTCACCAAGGGAGAAGAGGAAGGGCTACCCTCCACCTCCCATTGCTCCACCGACCTCGCGGTCACATGAGCCGAATCAGCCGAAAAAGGGAGAAGAGGAAGGTCAAAAGTCCTCAAAACCTCACGTAATTTATGAACGACCCCTAAGGGTTATAAAAAAATGGTGTATGGCTTTGTCATGGACAAGGCAGTGTGTTGTACGTGAATACGTTATATGCACTAAAATTATCTCAAAAAGTGCGAGAGCGAAAGTGAGATATTGTGAGCCGATATCTCTCCGTAGCAGAAGAGTATTTTACCGCCTATACCACGGAGAGTGCTCTGAAGAACTGTTTTCCCTTATCCCTTCCTCCCCTTTCCGTCACAGAACCAAAGCATAGTAATACAAACAGTACTTTAACTTCATTCTAGCGCCCAAATCGGCGCACCACACAGCCAAGCGTCATTTACACGACCGCTAAGGACTATTTGGTGCGCGGTGCACCAAAACTTCCTGAGCGGCCGTGTAAATGACGCTTGGCTGTGTGCGTGCGCCGATTTGGGCGCTAGTATGAAGTTAGAGTACTGGTTGTATTACTATGCTGTGACAGAACGTCATGTGCAGGCGATATCACAAGTATAGTGCCACAAACTTATCTGGCCCGGTGGCTGGGGCGGTACGATCGACTTAAGTGTTGTTATTAAACGAAATACCGCCCGTTTTAGAGGAAACATAAAAATCAAAGAAATATATACATTGTTAAAATAATAGCATTGATATACTTATTAATTGTGTTGTGTGGTATTTCAATTATATATCAATTGCCTTCTATTTTTTGTTCATTAGTTTTAAAAATGCACCACGTTAAGTCGTGATCATAGCTATTATATAATATTAGAGAGTTATAATATTTCACAGAAACATCTCGTTGACGATTTTTTTATTGTAAGGAATGAAATATGTGTAGAAAAAGATAATATGCATTAAAAAAAATACACCTCAATGGAATGTTCATACGCGGTAAGTAAATTAATTGTACCTGGCAATACTACATTTCAAGATGGCGACTTTAGTTCTAAATTTGGCCACCGGGTCAGATAAGTTTGTAGCACTGTACACCGTTTCGCAACTCCTATCTATGTCGCACTAATAAAAAGTGGAACGCGTTGCCGGCATTATGTATTTCTTCAATCATACAATATGGGATGATACAAGCGAAGCGTGAAGAGGCATCTTGTAGGCCAGCATGGCGGCGTCAACTTACGAGACATCAAGGTCCCTTGTCCGTTGCCGATGCGATTGGGGCTCCTCTTTGCTTAACATCAGGCAAAGTGGAGCCAATATGCTGTTATATATAGCTAATATAAAAAAAATCATGGTCGCCTTAGGTCGTATCTCAATTCTCATTAGCCGACTCCTTATTCCTTATTAATAGCATCTTGGTTCTTATTTTTCGGCTTCATACCTATTTACAAAGCGCGGCCCGGCGATTGAGTAAACTTTGACTTTACCGCGCGGGGTTCGGAAAGCATTTTGAGCTGTCGGCGGCGGAGCGGCGCGCGTACACGTGTCATGTCCGGGCGCATTGACCGCGCCGTCTAGACTGCGACATATTGTTTTTATCACAGGGATGGTTCATACAAAGTAAACTAATCAATCTTTTCATGATACGAATTTATTTCCTAAGAGAAAAAAAATAACACTTGGTGCACAAATTTCATTTACCATCGAAATCGGCATACGTAATACTACCTCCCATTTTCTCTCCTGGCAGATAACTCGAAAGCTCCCTGTATAATGCTTCTCCGCAAAATTGCCATTGCCCTTACCCTTCGGTAATACCCTACTCCGACCGCCTCTAACATTTAGCCGCCCTAGGCCCGGGCCTAGTTGTCCTTAAGGCAAATCTGCCATTGCTCGCACGCTATATTCAATTATAGCCCTAACCTACCGTAATAAATTCTTTGATCCTTCATCTATCTAGTGGTGTGATTAAATTTTGGATGTAGATGATTGATTTGTAGATGCAACACCAAACTGTATCTCCCAATTTTGTTATCATTACTTTTTTAGGGTTCCGTACCCAAATTACTGAGACTCCGCTGTCCGTCCGTCTGTCACCAGGCTGTATCGCATGAACAGTTAGACAGTTGAAATTTTCACAGATGATGTATTTCAGTTGTCGCTTTAACAACACAAAAACAAATATTTAAGGGGGCTCCCATAAAACAAACGTGATTTTTTTTACTCGTTTTATTAGACGCTTGAAGTTTTCACAGAATATTTGGTTATATATTCACTTTAAAATTAAATAATTAAATTAAAAAGAAAACAAATATTTAAGGAGGGCTCCCATACAAGAAATGTGATTTTATTGCCGTTTTTATAGATAATGGTATAGAACCCTTCGTACGCGAGACTGACTCGCACTTGGCCGATTTTTTTGGATTGCCCCCATATTGTAGCAAATTTAAAGACATACCTACACGACAAAATGTCTCCTAAAATTGTAATTTAATAACGCAGGGGCTGGTCTGGGCGTGTTCTCAACACTAACGCTGCCGCGCGGCGTTCGCTTCGGACCATATCGAGGGAGACGGACGGATGAGATTACGTCCACTTATTGCTGGCAGGTAATGAAATTAGAATTCAACATATGGGGATTGTTTTGGTGTTTAAGTTTTAAGTTGGGATAATGTTATTATAAATAAAACACTTGTACAATTCCAATTAATTATATTTAATTTTACCCACCGGTTCCGCCGCTAAGGTATTATCAAGGTATTATATTATTTGACGAGCTCGGTGGCGTAGCGGTCAAGGATGCGGCTTCGACACCAACGCTCGTGGGTTCGATTCCCACACGGGACAAACATTTGTGTGCATGAACATGTCTGTTTGTCTTGGTCTGGGTGTTTTCTATGTATCATAGGTATGTATTTACAAAAAAAAGTGTATTTACGTATGTTTATCAGTTGTCTAGTACACATAACACAAGCTTCGCTTACTTTGGGGCTAGATGGCGCTGTGTAATTTGTGTGACAATATTTATTTATTTATTATTATTTATCAAGGTAAACAGATGGTATATGAGTTTCTACAAAACATTTTTATACCGTGCAATCAACAACAAAATTATCAAAAATAAAAACGCTAAAAGGGTATTTTAGAATAATTTACCCACCTGTGTTGTCATTTAATGGAGATTTACCCCTAGATCGGGGTAAATTTTAGTATGTGTTAAATTTTACTTTATTTTTGTACGATTTACTCGTACAAAAAAAAATTTTAACAAACAAAAATTTAACACATATACTAAAATTTACCAGTATCAACTTTTAAGTTGGGGTTTAAGGTACTCACCAGGTGAGTACCCCACTTAAACCCCAACTTAAAACTATACATTACAACGACATATAGGTCCTATATGTGTTGTAATATATTTGCCTATATCTACATAAACTTACACGGAGAAGCTCACTGGCATCGTTGCGCGTGTCAGTCTAACTATAGCTGTGTAACTATAACGTGTGCTGAGATATGGAATACTATTTTGGGGTAACTGTAATGAACGGGATAGCATTTTCAAGTCTCAGAAACGGTGCATTAGAGCAATGTTTGGACTCAAAGTAGATGACAGTTGCATACCAATCTTTAAGTCAAGGAAAATCATGACTTTCCCCTCATTGTACATTTACGAAATGGCGATATTCGTGAAAAGTAATCCAGAGTTATTTGCAAAATTCTCTAATAACCGACGAAATCCCACGCGTGCACAGCATGTAAACAAACTCAGTGCGCCAATTTGTAAAACAAGTCTATTTAAAAAAAGCATCCTGGGCATGGCAAGCAGGATTTATAATAGAATACCCAATCAACTGACATTGTTACCATTACAAATATTTAAGAATAGATTGTCTGCTATACTTATCGACAAATGTTATTACTCTATTAATGATTTTCTAAATGATACAACAATGTGATAATTGGTTATTAATTAATTACTATATTTTTTTATTTTTTGACATTTTTTATATATTGTGACATACATTTATTATAATTATTTGATCCAAAGATTATTGTGCATGGAATTTTGTGACATTTCTGTGTATAAATTAATTTTGTATGAAAATTTAATTAATAATGACAATATTATATCCACAAAGCCTGACTTTTGTAAAGTACTATGTTTATGAACATTTGTATGCCTGTGGGCAAAACATAGAGATCTGTTAATAATATAAACCAACACCATTGTGAACATCAAACACCTATGTTTAACAAATAAATTATTCTTATTCTTATTCTTATTCTTATAATAATAATATAAATGAACACGCAAATTAAGCAACGGTTTAGTTATCTCGAACTCCTTTCGGAGGGCACGTGAAGCCGACTGTCCCGGCTGTCAAGTTAGGTATTTCCGTCCAAAAAAAAACTTCGCTCCAGGTTGTCACCTAGACCACAAGAGTTCTCTCTACGATGAAGAATAAGTTTTTTAGTGCGGGCAAAGGGTATTAAGAGTATATAAGACTGAGTGAGGTTACTAGCAGGAAGGAGTTGCTGCGTTGACAGCGGCCCGCGAGCATAATAGGTAGGGGAAAAAGTCTATTCGCATTATAGTATGTATGAACTTGTAATAAAATCTCTTTGGTTATACCATTTGTATCTGGCAGGTTTTGATATCTTTAAAAAGTTTAAATTTTAAAAAAGATAATTCCAAATTCAAATTAGGTAAATGTGTGATTTTCATTTGTTTTTTTTACTGTCAAGATGAGTGAATCTAATGAAGAAATTCGATTCATTTTAAAATTTTACTACAAAAAAAGTAAAAATGCAACGCAAGCTGCGAAAAAAATTTGTGACGTTTATGGACCTAGTGCAGTGTCTGTGAGAGTAGCACAAATTTGGTTTAAGCGTTTTCAATCAGGAAATTTTGATGTGAAAGATGCACGTCGCTCTGGTCGCCCTGTTACTGATAAAATGGATGCCATTTTTGAAAAAGTGGAGCAAGATCAGCATATCAGTAGTTACGACGTAGCTGAAGAATTAGGAATTGACCACAAAACAGTTTTGGCGCATTTGAAAAAAGCTGGGTACACTAAAAAGCTCGATATTTGGGTGCCTCACGATCTCACTGAAAGAAATTTAATGAACCGTGTACTCATTTGCGAATCTTTACTACGACGTAATGAAAGCGAACCGTTTTTGAAGAAGCTTATAACTGGTGATGAAAAGTGGATCACGTACGACAAGAACGTGCGAAAAAGGTCGTGGTCAAAGGCCGGTCAGGCTTCACAGACTCTGGCAAAACCCGGGTTAACCCGCAATAAGGTGATGCTGTGTGTATGGTGGGATTGGAAGGGCATTATTCATTATGAGCTGTTACCGCCAGGCAGGACTATCGATTCTGAACTCTACTGTGAACAACTGATGAGATTAAAGCAAAAAGTTGAGAGAAAGCGGCCGGAATTAATTAACAGAAGAGGTGTGATTTTTCATCATGATAACGCTAGACCTCACACATCTTTAGCCACTCAGCAAAAATTAAGAGAGTTTGACTGGAAGGTGTTAATGCATCCGCCGCATAGTTCTGACCTTGCACCTTCTGATTTCCACCTGTTCCGGTCTCTTCAGAATTCTTTAGGCAATGTCAGGTTAACATCACGAGAAGACTGCCAAAACCACTTATCGTGGTTTTTTGAACAGAAGTCCCAAAATTTCTATAGTAATGGGATCATGTCTCTACCTACAAGATGGCAAAAAGTTATCGAACAAAATGGCACCTACATACTTTAGTTAAATGTAAATAAACTTTATTAAAAAATGTTTTGAATTTTCATATAAAATACGAAAAGACTTTTTCCCCAACCTAATATTCCGAGCGTTAATAATAGCTACGATAACCGCATCAGGCGGACCGTATGCTTGTCCGCCACCCGACAAAAAATATACGGTAGTCAATGCCATTGCCCAAACGATGGTGGCATTCCATTAAATGGGGCTTTTAAGGAATCCTTTGCTCTACATTGGCCAATGAATTTTATAGAGTGGGCAATAAGTTTTCTAAGGTAGCCAATGAGTAACTTAACACGTTGAGGGACACAACGTTGAGGGGCGGGCATATGAAACTCATTCAAATTGACACACGATTTTTTCATACAATTTGTTTCCCCGCCTCACGACGATGTGTCATTACGCATACTATGTATGTGTGCGTGTGGTAAGGTTAAAGACTTGGTCATTTTTTACGATGTGACACTACGGGGCTTAAATAGCTTGCAATGTGACACTACTACGTCACACCCTTATTATCCAAATTATCGTCGGCCGCTCAGCGACGATGTGGCATTTAACAAAGTTCAATCTCGATCGTCCATGAACGTTGTTTCGTGTCATATTGAATTCCTAGGGCCGCTTAATGACGTTGTTACCCTCAACGTGTTAAGTAAATGAGTTTTGGGAAGATCAATAAGTTTCTTATAATAAGCAATGAGTTTTCTCGAGCCCGATCTGGGGCCTTACCTCAAGCTCTAAACGCAGGAATGGAACTATGATGGTTGCGTATTTATCAATGAATTTCATTCATAAATTACCAACCATGATGGTTCCATTCCTGCGTTTAGAGCTTGTAGTAAGGCCCCTGATCTTAAAAAAAGTTGTGTTAGCTAACTAGACTACATAAGGAATATGAATATCATTTGCTTCGCATATTTAGAGTCAATTAACGTTCAATCTGACATCACATAAAAACGAACGAAAGTTAAGTAACTACCTACCAACAATACAAATACTTTATTCTACGGATGAGTCGATATACTCGTGCATGTTTAATGTAAACTATATCAGTTTACATTAAACATTAAATGTGTAATGTAAACATTATACAGTGTGTCCCGGAATTAGGTAATAAAGTGTATCCCTTTGGGGCCGTCCAGCTAAAAGAGAGGGGAGGGGGTTCGGTAAAAATCACGAAATATCACAAGGGGGGAGGGGGGTGTAGTAAAATATCACGTGTATTTATTATTTGTCAAACGCGCGTTTTTTTTGTTCTTCAAAAAGGACGTGAAACATTTTTACGCTCGTATGTGTAGGGTCGGCAACGCGCTGTGATGTTTCTGGTGTTACAGGCGTCCATAGAGTATAGGACGGCCCATTTCAAGGTTATACTTTATCCCGGGAAACACTGTATAGCTACATGTAATGCAATTATTGAATAAGTAAACAATTTTATAACAGTTATACGATGCAAAACGCAAGCGTCGCATCGCAATAGACGCCGAAGATGCCCACACATCCAACTGGATGCGATACGTGAACTGCGCGCGGCACTGGTGCGAACAGAACCTCATCGCATACCAGTATCAGGGGGAGATATACTACAGGCGAGTTGGATACATTTCTTTTTATGGTTCTATCTTCCTCCATGTGTCGTTATCCTCAGATTTGAGGGTCGTGACCTCCACCAGGTTAGCACCTTTTCTCTTATGATATTACGCCATTTATGTCGATCTCCGGCAGTCTTTAAAGCATCGTGGACTGACATGGTGTGGGAACCTCGAATTTGATCGGACCAACGAGTCGGGCAGCGGCCTCGTCCAGGGGCGCCGGCTTTTAGAAAACCTCATGGGTGATTTTTCATTTGATGAGTCGAAAAAATGGCGAAGTGTGAGAAGAGAAATGACCGACAAATAAATGATGGCTTTTCTCAGGGGTGCTCGGCACCCACTGCTTATATCTCGTGGGTGCTCGAGCCCTCGAGCACCCACGGAGTCGGCGCCCCTGGCATCGTTCTCTCTTACCCTCCACCTTGCCAGTGACTATGAGTCTCTCGAGATTGTCCGCAGGTTTCCTGGCAATGTGAACAAAGTACTCCAGAATCTTGCGCAGGCAGATGGAAAGTCTGGTAGTTACTTTTAACTCCTTTAGAATTGACTCGTTAGTCCGATGTGCCGTCCACGATATGGCGAGCATCTTCCGCCAACACCACATTTCAAAAGCGTCTATACGCTTATACGCTACGGTTCTATCACAGTATAAGTAATAGTTCTACGTACATTATGGCCACGCCCTGCCGCTCTCACGAGGCGATATCACCCCCCCTCTGAGCCGAATGTGGAACCGATCGCAAGGGCTGCCACGCGGCGCCGCGTATTGGTATTTGGGGTGTAAGTGGTTCATCAACGTCTTTGACCCAAAGCCAGCTTCACCTGCACGCGGTGCACTCTGCTGACTGACACACGAAGTTCTGGCGAAAAGAGAGGTAGGGAGCGTAATTGTAAGCTACCCGACTGGGGAATGTACCTCCACCTCACAGAATAACGCAGCCAAATAAAAATTCCTTTGAGGGTTGTTTCGTTCCTGCAAGTGAATGAGGTCACCGTAAAGAAAGAAAGGAAGGAGTTAGTTCAGTATGGCAACGGATCGGAGACCCCATGGTGTTGCTGATCTCCATGGGCGGTGGTGATTGCTTTCCATCAGGTGACCCACATGCTCGTTTGCCCCCCTCCCATATAAAAAAATAAGATCGCTCAAAACAACTCGTTTAGGTAAGGAATTCAGTAGACGAGCCTTGAATGAATCCACTGACGGTGCCAGGTGTACCTAGGTGGGGAGCGAATTCCAGAGCATGGCTGCCCTAATAGTGAACGATTTAAAGCAGTGTTTCTTAACCTGTGGTCTGCGGACCCCTGAGGGTCCGCGAGTATGTGTATGGGGGTCCACCGTCTTATCTATTATCATTTGAATTAATAAATAATGCCAACAAGACTTGCAAAAAAGCAGAACCAACCTTCACATTAATACAGTATTTTGAATTTTTATAAAAATCTTTTTCAGTACTAATATTTATTCCTATATTTTTTATTAAAGGGGTCCTCGAAATTGTGCTTGATTTTTTAGGGATCCGCGGGAAAAGGTTAAGAAATGCTGATTTAAAGTAAGCTTTTGAATTATGAAGGGGTAAGTTCATCGAAGGAATCCCAAATCGACGTCCCTTGTATTACAATAATAGTCTATTCTATATGATTACGGTAATCACTTGACATCAGGCGGGCCGTACGCTTGATTGGTGCCCGCCGTCTATAAAAAAAATAACTACAAAAATAAATATAAAAACACAAGAAAGTAATTTTATTATAAATTGTTACAGGACAATAAAAATAATCCCAAAGTTTTCTGAACTGATGGTGTTCTACGGCAGTGAGTTCGCCAACATACTGGGCGTCGATCTCCGGAAGTACAACTCGCCAGTCGGATATGCAGCTAAATATGGTAAATAAACTTTTATTTTCTTTTTTTGACGAGATTTTTTTGACGCCAGCTGCATGCACGAAAAAGCATGAATCATTGTCACGTTCCGCCTGAGTCAAGCATACAAGCGAGAGCGCGGAACAAGCGATAGAGAGGCGCGATCGTAAGCGTTCGACTTGTGACGCATTCCTTCTTCCACTCCATCGGCCGATGTTTTCTTATGACGTTATCACGTAAAATTATCGTCCGTAAACAGACTTTACAGACAACCAATTTTTTTTTAATTTAATTATTTTTCAATATAAGACGAGGCGGTCACTGACCGAGTGACTAGCTATGGCTACTTTGACTCCGAGGTCGTGGGTTCGATCCCCGCACAAGACAAATATTTGTATGCATGAACATGTCTGTTTGTCTTGACTCTTGATCTGGGTGTTATATATGTGTATGTATTTGGGTGTATATGTATTTCATGTATGTTCAATTTAAAATAAAATAAAATATAAAACAGAGATTAACACAAAATAATAATAATAATAGAAAATAATCAATAACATAAGTAAATGGAAGAGAAATTAGATCGATTTGAAATTAAATTAAATTACTAATTAAAAATAAGAATTCATTTCAGAGATTTATCCTCAATAAAGTCATTCACAGTGTAATAACATTTCTCTGTCAACAGTTTTTTGAGATGAATTTTAAATAATTTTATATTTAAAGTCCTCAACCGGTCTGGAAGTTTATTCAAAATTATTGGTGCCATACAGATTATGTTTTTTTTGCATTAGTGCACTCTTAGCGATGGTGTTTGTGTTTCTACTCACTTTCGTGACAATTCCTATAACAACGTGTTCGTCACATTAAAGTAGTGTTGCCATCTCTAAACGCTAGCAACCAGGACAAGATGCGTGTAACTCCGAATTTTGAATCTTAAAACCCGGACATGTCATCCGTGTTTTTAGTACTAGTACTATTTTTGATTCTGTGACAAGACAGTTATTCCCAACATGGAGCGGGCGGTAGTGATTTAAAACTTTTAACCCTTGACTACAAATGAAACTCCACCCGGACGCTCCCCGGACGCCCTCCAAACTCGGACAAATCCGGGGAAACCCGGACGGATGGCAACCTTACATTAAAGTAATTGAGTTTGTGATTTCCACTAATAACTTACTTGTATGAATGTAAATATTTTGTTCATTTTATATGATTCTACTTCTACATATGTCATGTTGCGTGTATACTGTTCTGAATTTGGACGTTCACTTGACCACTGCTCTATGGGATAACTCCTTACTTTTGTACAAATTTGTGTAATAATCTTTTGTACAAATGTCTATTCTTCTTCTTTTTATTTCTACTGTGTAAAATTACTTTCTTGTGTTTTTATATTTATTTTTGTAGTTATTTTTTTTAATAGACGGCGGGCACCAATCAAGCGTACGGCCTCATGTCAAGTGATTACCGTAATCATATAGAATAGACTATTATTGTAATACAAGGAACGTCGATTTGGGATTCCTCCGACTGTACTTACCCCTTCATAATTCAAAAGCTTACTTTAAATCAGCATTTATTAACCTTTTCCCGCGGATCCCTAAAAAATCAAGCACATTATAGATAAGACGGTGGACATCCATACACATACTCGCGGACCCCCATGGGTCCGCAGACCACAGGTTAGGAAACATTGCTTTAAATCGTTCATAATTAGGGCAGCCATGCTCTGGAATTCGCTCCCCACCTACGTACACCTGGCACCGTCAGTGGATTCATTCAAGGCTCGTCTACTGAATTCCTTACGTAAACGAACTTATTTTTTTATATGGGAGGGCAAACCAGCATGTGGGTCACCTGATGGAAAGCAACCACCACCGCCTATGAAGATCAGCAACACCAAGGGGTCGCCGATCCGTTGCCAGCCTATACTCCTTCCCTCCTTTCTTTCTTTACCGAGACCTCACTCACTCGCAGTAAGGTAACAACCCTCAAGGGAATTGTTATTTGGCTGCGGTATTCTGTGAGGTGGAGGTACATTCCCCAGTCGGGTAGCTTACAATTATGCTCTCTACCTCTTTTCGCCAGAGCTTCGTGTGTCAGTCAGCAGGGTGCACCGCGTGCAGGTGAAGCTGGCTTTGGTTCAAAGACGTTGATGAACCACTTACACCTCAAATACCAATACGCGGCGCCGCGTGGCAGCCCTTGCGATCGGTTCCACATTCGACTCAGAGGGGAGGGGAGGTCGCCTCGTGAGAGCGGCAAAGCGTGGCCATAATGTACGTAGTACGAGGGGAGGTCAATAAGTTCGCGGAATGAGAGAGAAGGAGGTTGAAATTAAACACCAAATTATTTTTCCTTTTCAATATATTCTCCTTTAACCCTAATACATTTTTCGGATCTCTCAAATAGCTTGTTTATACCATCGAAAAAAAATGATTTGTCTTTGGTGTGAAAATAGGCCGAAATTGCCGACTTGACTTCATCATCGTCGTCAAATTTCTTTCCACGCAGCTCTTTCTTCATTTTTGGAAATAAATAATAGTCACTGGGGGCCAAGTCTGGACTGTATGGTGGGTGGTTTAATTGTTCAAAGCCGCATCGGTGAATGGCAGCCGTCGCAACATGGCACGTGTGGACGGGTGCATTGTCGTGCAAAAGGAGCACACCTTTTGACAGTTTTCCTCTTCTTTTTTTCTTAATGGCTTCTTTCAATCGTTCCAGTAAGGGGCCGTCCATTAATCACGTGAGGTTTATTTTTGCATTTTTAACACCCCCCACCCCCTTGGTGATACTTGGTGAGGTGTAAGGCTACCCCCCCCCCCCCAAACGTGACAAACAAGCATACGGTCCGCCTGATGAGAAGCACTTAAAAAAAAATACACGTGATATCTTACTACACCCCCCCTCCCCCCTTGTGATGTTTCGTGATTTTTGCCAAACCCCCTCCCCCCTCTTTCGAGCCTCACGTGATTAATGGACGGCCCCTAAAGAAGCGTAATACTGTCCCGTTATAGTCGCACCACGTTCTTTATAATCGATCAGTAAAATACCTTCTGTATCCCAAAAGATAGTCGCCATGATCTTTCCGGCCGATTGTGACACTTTGAACTTCTTTGGAGGAGGTGTGCCTTTTTTATGCCACTGCATCGACTCTTGCTTCGACTCAGGTTCATAGTGGTGAACCCAGGTTTCATCTCCAGTAACAATCCGGGCCATAACTTCTTCCTTTCTCTCTCCACAGAGCTCCAGAAACTGGTGAGAGCACTCGACACGCTCGCGTTTTTGAAGTGGCGTGAGCATTCTCGGAACCCATCTTGCACTGACTTTAGTCATCCCAAGATGATGATGTAGGATATTTAAAATACTTGATTCGGATACTCCAACCATTGCTGCAAGTTGCTTCTTCTTCAGTCGGGCATCTTCCAATACAAGTTTTTCTACTTTTTCGACGATTTCCGGTGTGGTGGCCTCAATTGGCCGTCCGGAGCGGGGGTCGTCTTCAATGGACTCCCTTCCTTGTTTGAAAAGACCATGCCACTTGTAAACCATGGTTTTACCAGGGGCAGAGTCCGCGTAAACCGCTAACAGCTCTTGAAAAATCGTCTGAGCGGATTTTCCTTGCTTGGTAAGAAACTTAATAACGGCACGGTGTTCAATTTTCTCCATACTGGCTGACTTCTTCCCGATTTAGTTGTTTGCAGGTCGATAACTCAAAAGTTAATGACACGATTAGGTTCAAACTTGGTATATATACTCTTAATGAGGTGCTTAACTAGTGCCTACCTGGACGGGTAAATTTATCCCCATCAACCCCTCCATTCCGCGAACTTATTGACCTCCCCTCGTAGGTACTATTACTTATACTGTGATAGAACTTTGTACAAATTTGTATAATATTTTTTTGTACAAATGTCTATTCTTCTTCTTTTTATTTCTACTGTGTTATGCAACTTATATACACACATATATATATGTAAATAAATGTCGTGTTAGTATAACTCAAGCACGACTAGACCGATTTTTGGAACGAAGTTCTCTATGGGACCCTGCCGGCAAAAAATGTCCGTAACGTTAAAAAAACCGTTAGGTTTTTATATATAATCTACGTATGATGGCTATACAGTGTATAATGTATAGTCTGACTGTTACTATTATTGGTACTATACCAGAATTATTATTTTCTTTATACCTGGAATAGAACTTGGAATTAATATTATTCTAAGGAACTTCGTTCCTATCTGGTGTGGTCCCATACGACACCACTCTTGTTTTTATTATATTTTTGTGTTTTTGGATTTGTCTTGGTGCGGAATAAAATAATAAGTATTAAAAATGTTGGAAAATTGAAGAAAAAATAAAAAAGAAGAATAAACATTTTCCCATACAAATTGTGTCAGTTGAAAAATGATTGACATATTTATTGGTTGTCAAATATTTAGGCGTGCGTTAATATAAGTCTTCTATTTTTACAGGTGTTCCTGCTAAGAAAACTAAAATAACTCACACAATTGTACAAGCCAAAACTTTTACACAAGAAGTTAAAAGAACTGAAGAAGAACCAAAGCAGAATATTGAACTTGAAAAAGTTGAAACGTCAAATGTAGAACCGTCAAAGATTGAAAACGATATTCAAGAATTAGATA
Organism: Hypsopygia costalis; assembly: GCA_937001555.2. Lineage (NCBI taxonomy): Eukaryota > Metazoa > Arthropoda > Insecta > Lepidoptera > Pyralidae > Hypsopygia > Hypsopygia costalis. Next base: position 9,468,927 of record OW443355.2, read on the forward strand.
ATAAATCTAAAAATAATAATATAAATAAAATATATATTTGCAACGAATGCGGCGATACGTTTAATAGGAAATCCATTCTTTCTAAACATATAGAACGCCATATTGCAATCAAATCTCAAGTTTATTTCAATTGTCAGATGTGCAAGTATCGTGGCATTTCATTAGATTGTTTAAAAAAACACATGAAAAGTCATAATCAAAAGAAATTAGTGGAATGTGTTAAAAAAATTATTACACACACTGGTGAAAAACCATTTGAATGTCAAACATGCAACTACAGATGTAATCAAAAAGGTAATTTGAAAACACATTTAAGAATACACACTGGCGAAAAACCATTTGAATGTAAAATATGCAACTACAGATTTAATCGAAAAGCTCAATTGAATAGACATTTAAGAATACACACTGGTGAAAAACCGTTTGAATGTAAAATATGCAACTACAGATGTAATCAAAAAGGTACTTTGAAAACACATTTAAGAATACACACTGGCGAAAATCCATTTGAATGTGAAATATGCAACTACAGATGTAATCAAAAAGGTAATTTGAAAAGACATTTAAGAATACACACTGGCGAAAAACCATTTGAATGTAAAATATGCAACTACAGATGTAATCAAAAAGGTCATTTGAAAAGCCATTTAAGAATACACAGTGGCGAAAAACCATTTGAATGTGAAATATGCAACTACAGATGTAATGAAAAAGGTCATTTGAAATACCATTTAAGAATACACACTGGCGAAAAACCATTTGAATGTAAAATATGCAACTACAGATGTAATGTAAAAGGTACTTTGAAAACACATTTAAGAATACACACTGGCGAAAAACCATTTGAATGTAAAATATGCAACTACAGATGTAATCAAAAAAGTGCCTTAAAATCGCATTTAAAAACACACACTGGCGTAATTCCAATGCAAATTATGTAAAAACAAATTCGCTGTAAAAACAAAAATTCAGAGACAGAGTCAGTGAGGTCACCAGAAAGGAAGTAGTTGTTGCTTTGGCAGCGGGGGTTTCAGCGCGCAAGCGATGTTGCTAGCGTTAATATGGTTACGGTAACCGCTTCACATCAGGCGGGTCGTATGCTTGTCTGCCACCCGACGTAATATAAAACAAAACAATTGTAATTTGTATTGACAAGTAATTTATGTTCTCTAATTTAATAATTTAATGTTTTTATTTTATTTGATTCAATGAAATGTACATTATTGTAATTTGGCTTTAGACATAGAGAATGGTTCATTTTGCTTTTTTTCACAAGTGACCTCACTCACTCGCAGGAACACAACAACCCTGAAGGGAATTGTTATTTGGCTGCGGTATTCTGTGAGGTGGAGGTACATTCACCAGTCGGGTAGCTTACAATTACGCTCCCTACCTCTCTTTTCGTCAGAGCCTCCGTCTGTCAGTCAGCAGGGTGCACCGCGTGCAGGTGAGGTTGACTTTGGTTCAAAGATGTGGACGAACTACTTACACCCCCTATGATCCCCTTATGATCATAAATGTCATACTTTATGTTGAAGCACGCAAAGTAGTGTAAATCAAATAGGAATATGACCAATGTTCTAAAATTATAAAAACTTTCTATCAGTAATACATAAAACTAGAACGATCTGCGATCTCAAAATTTTAATAACTTAAGTCCGACATGTTTTATGGTCGATCAAAGTTTGGTGAGAAAGTCCATTTTAAAAGTATGAATTTATAAAATATAAATATTACTATTGTAGTAACATAAAAAAATACTATAACTTTTGTTACGGCACTAGCTACATAAACGCAATATTTAACATAGCTGTCGTACAAATTTCTGATTTAATGCATATAAAATAGCACGGTGTGACGTCATAACGTGGTGGCCTTTTGTATGGAGCGTTTTCGGGATAGTCCAAAATTGTGATCTTCAAGTTATCATATCTCGAGAAGTTTTTTCATGGAGTGGAGTGGGGAGTTAATGCTTTCGAAGTAATTCTTTCGGCTATAGCTACATTATTGTGACGTCTTTAGATAACAAATTGAAAAAAAAAATGGTTCAGAGCATTGCCTTTTAACTTAGCTGAAATGAACAAGTGTTCTATCGGTCTATAACTAACTACAGATTTTGTTTATTTGTAACTAGTTTATATCCGCGGTTTCGTTAGCGTGGTCATTAACTTTCCTTAATGACACTGCTTCGACACCAACGCTCGTGGGTTCGATTCCCACACAAGACAAACATTTGTGTGCATGAACATGTCGGTTTGTCTTAGTCTGGGTGTTTTTTTCTATGTATCATAATGAATAAATATTAATATATGAACAAATATTAATATATTAAATCTTTCTCATAGGCTATGATAAAGATAAAGACTTCATATATTAATATTTGTCAGACAAATTACACAGCGCCATCTAGCCCCAAAGCAAGCGAAGCTAGTGTTATGGGCACTAGACAACTGATAAACATACATTATTTCATACTTATGATACATAGAAAACACCCAGACCAAGACAAACAGACATGTTCATGCACACAAATGTTTGTCCTGTGTGGGAATCGAATCCACGAGCGTTGGTGTCGAAACCGCGTCATTGACCGCTACGCCACCGAGCTCGTCAATGAGAATAAGTAAAAATTGCCTACGAAACTCGCCACATCTTAAACAATCCTTGCATTAAAAAAAATAAAAATAAAAACATGTCAATCCATTGATTACTTTGGACTTGAAGGAGAATAGAATTTACAATTTGTGGTTTCGCCTGATTGTACATTATTTTAATAAATTTGACGCGAATACGTCACAATTAAAAAAACGAGTTATAACAAAATCGTGGGATACAGTTTGGTGTTGCAGCTACAAATCTATCATCTCCATCCAAAATTCAATCACAGCACTGGATAGATGACGGATCAAAGTATTTATTACGCTAAGTAAGGACTATGGAACATCGCGTGCGGGGGAGGGGGAAGCGCTGCCATTTCGAGATAATTTTATGCATATATAACGTATTCACGTACGACACAAGGCCGTGTCCATGACACAGCCACGCCCTTTTTTTGTTTTAGACAATAATTATTACTTTCAAATTTTTCATAATTTATGATTATATATTAAAGAACACAGTACTGTGGGAATCCCATAAAATCAATATTTTATTGCGAAACTTAAATACTTATATAGTTTTAAAGAAAATATATTTTTAATTAAAATTATCTCCCATGGACTCTAATTATTTAATTATAATTAGAGTCAATTACTGATGGAGACTACGTACATACATGTTTTCTTATTGTACGTACGTATACGTGTAAGTAAAAAATACATATGTAACAAAATATTTTTGTAGAAGACAAGTTTTTAATTTACCATTCATTTGTATCATTTTGTTAGCACTTGAAGATTATATATAGGTATCTAATATATAAAATTCTCATGTCGCGGTGTTTGTTGCCAAACTACTACGTAACGGCCGGACCGATTTTTATGAAATTTTGTGTGCATATAGGGTAGGTCTGAGAATCGACTAACATCTATTTTTCATACCTCTAAGTGATAAGGGTGGTCTACCCCAATTTTTTTATCTATGAATAATTTATATAACAAAACAACGTTGGCCGGGTCAGGTAATAGTATATATATATATATATATATATATACATATATATATATATATATATATATATATATATATATATATATATATATATATATATATATATATATATATATATATATATATATATATATACTGGCTAAAGTAATAAATTGTTAATTATTAATAATTAAGCTTACTTGGCACTACATCATTAATCAACTCAAATGTAACTAAAACATGATTTATCACTTTGGCCAAGTATTAGCATGACTAATAACTAATTTATCATATTGATTATAACATATATTAGTAGTTTATGAAACTGTTGCATAATAAGGGTTATTAAAATACGAGTGTGAGTTTATAACATGAGCCGAAGGCGAGTGTTATAATAGACCACACGAGTATTTTAATACCTAAATATGTGCAGTTTCATACACTACTTTATCTAATCTCATGAAATATATGATAATAATATTTTAAATACAACCATGAAGTTAATTTAACAGCTATAATTCTTACCTATAAATCCATTTGCAGATCGAGCATGCGTAGTGCGCATGCGCGACGCGCCGCGCGGCGCCGCGTTCACAGATTATGTAGAAAAATTTTGCAAAGTTGCAATGTATTTGCATTGCAACCTGTTTAAAATACCTGTATCCAGGGCTGAAGCTGTATCGAAATGGTAAAAAAGTTATTTTACGATACAGTTGTCCCTAAAAGAGTTGTATCGAAAAATTACTTTTTAAATTTATTTTGATAGCTTGTGCGTAAAGACTGTCATTATGATACTGTGTTTAGTTTTTTAATGTGTAAATTTCAGTATGAGATTAGATAAACATATTAGGTTGGGGAAAAAGTCTTTTCGTATTTTATATGAAAATTCAAAACATTTTTTAATAAAGTTTATTTACATTTAACTAAAGTATGTAGGTGCCATTTTGTTCGATAACTTTTTGCCATCTTGTAGGTACAGACATGATCCCATTACTATAGAAATTTTGGGACTTCTGTTTAAAAAACCACGACAAGTGGTTTTGGCAGTCTTCTCGTGATGTTAACCTAACATTGCCTAAAGAATTCTGAAGAGACCAAAACAGGTGGAAATCAGAAGGTCAGGACTATACGGCGGATGCATTAACACCTCCCAGTCAAACTCTCTTAATTTTTGCTGAGTGGCTAAAGATGTGTGAGGTCTAGCGTTATCATGATGAAAAATCACACCCCTCCTGTTAATTAATTCCGGCCGCTTTCTCTCAACTTTTTGCTTTAATCTCATCAGTTGTTCACAGTAGAGTTCAGAATCGATAGTCCTGCCTGGCGGTAACAGCTCATAATGAATAATGTCCTTCCAATCCCACCATACACACAGCATCACCTTGTTGCGGGTTAACCCGGGTTTTGCCAGAGTCTGTGAAGCCTGACCGGCCTTTGACCACGACCTTATTCGCACGTTCTTGTCGTACGTGATCCACTTTTCATCACCAGTTATAAGCTTCTTCAAAAACGGTTCGCTTTCATTACGTCTTAGTAAAGAATCGCAAATGAGTACACGGTTCATTAGGTTTCTTTCAGTGAGATCGTGAGGCACCCAAATATCGAGCTTTTTAGTGTACACAGCTTTTTTCAAATGCGCCAAAACTGTTTTGTGGTCAATTCCTAATTCTTCAGCTACGTCATAACTACTGATATGCCGATCTTGCTCCATTTTTTCAAAAATGGCGTTAATTTTATCCGTAACAGGGCGACCAGAGCGACGTGCATCTTTCACATCAAAATTTCCTGATTGAAAGCGCTTAAACCAAATTTGTGCTACTCTCACAGACACTGCACTAGGTCCATAAACGTCACAAATTTTTTTCGCAGCTTGCGTTGCATTTTTACCTTTTTTGTAGTAAAATTTTAAAATGAATCGAATTTCTTCATTAGATTCACTCATGTTGACAGTAAAAAAAAAAAACAAATGAAAATCACACATTTACCTAATTTGAATTTGGAATTATCTTTTTTAAAATTTAAACTTTTTAAAGATATCAAAACCTGCCAGATACAAATGGTATAACCAAAGAGATTTTATTACAAGTTCATACATACTATAATGCGAAAAAACTTTTTCCCCTACCTATTATATAATCTTCAGTGTCTAAACCTATAAGTCGTAGAAACATGAATCGCATGTCATTATTTATCGTATTCGGGGCGGGCGGCGGCGGGGGAGGGATGTTGCGTAGAATAACAAAACAACACTAAAAGCGACTCGCTGATATAGACGTTTCACGTTAACCTTTCGCGTGCCGAGAATTTTGTCGCTGTACAAAAGCTGTACCCGCCATGGGACCGTGGCACGCGAAATTGTGCACCGACCCAACCCCGCCAGAATTTTTTGAAAAAGTGTTAAAAATTACAGCTCTTGATTAAAATATTTTATTTTGTTTTAAAATTTTATTAATTTTCGTTATTTATTTTTCCTTTATATAATAATAATATGATTCTTGAATTGCTTTTAGTTTGATTATATTGATGTGTTCTTATTATTTGTTAAAACTGACATTAATAAACACTTGATATTATACTGTTTTTTTTTTGTTATTAACCTGCATTATGTTATGTCTATATATACTTATTCATCATCATCATCATCTCAGCCATTTAAAGTCCACTGCTGGACGTCTCCCCTCTAGATCTCCAATAAGACCGGTTGGAAGCGGCTTGCATCCAGCGCGATCCTACGGTCTTAATGAGGTCGTCTGTCCACCTTGTGGGTGGACGTCCTACGCTGCGCTTGCCGGTACGTGGGCTCTACTCGAGAACCTTTCGACCCCATCGGTCATCCGTCCTCCGTGCTATGTGCCCTGCCCACTGCCACTTCAACTTGCTAATCCGCTGGGTTATGTCGGTAACCTTGGTTCTTCTACGGATCTCCTCAATTCTGATTCCATCTCGCAGAGAGACTCCGAGCACTAGCTAGTTGGGCTACTTTGAGCTTGTTCATTAGGCCCATAGTGAGGGACCACGTTTCAGTGCCGTAAGTCATCACTGGTAACACACTCTGGTCGAAGACTTTCGACTTGAGGCACTGCGGTATTTCGGACGAGACGACATATACTTATTAATGAACACTAAATAATACGAATTTTTCAGCTATATAAAGGGGCCCTACTAGGGATTGCAATCCCGCAAAACGGGATCACGCATTCACGCGGGTTCCCGCTGCTTTTATTAATCTGCTGGATCCCGCACCTTAAAAGCGCGAATCCTGCAAATTAAAAATTTGGCTAAAATTAAGGAAATTTTTACTACTATACCAATTATTTCCAAAAACCGAAAAAGTACAACGAAGAAACTAAAAATACAGATCGTACTTATCTAATACTAGCGGCCCGTCCCGGCTTTGCACGGGTGGACAATTTAGTAAAAAATATAGCCTATGTCACTCAGGGATAATGTAGCATTTTAATGGTGAAAGAATTATCGAAATCCGTCGAGTAACATACAAAACATACAAAAATACAATGTTTCCTCTTTATAATATTAGGTTGGGGAAAAAGTCTTTTCGTATTTTATATGAAAATTCAAAACATTTTTTAATAAAGTTTATTTACATTTAACTAAAGTATGTAGGTGCCATCTTGTTCGATAACTTTTTGCCATCTTGTAGGTAGAGACATGATCCCATTACTATAGAAATTTTGGGACTTCTGTTCAAAAAACCACGACAAGTGGTTTTGGCAGTCTTCTCGTGATGTTAACCTGACATTGCCTAAAGAATTCTGAAGAGACCGAAACAGGTGGAAATCAGAAGGTGCAAGGTCAGGACTATACGGCGGATGCATTAACACCTCCCAGTCAAACTCTCTTAATTTTTGCTGAGTGGCTAAAGATGTGTGAGGTCTAGCGTTATCATGATGAAAAATCACACCCCTTCTGTTAATTAATTCCGGCCGCTTTTTCTCAACTTTTTGCTTTAATCTCATCAGTTGTTCACAGTAGAGTTCAGAATCGATAGTCCTGCCTGGCGGTAACAGCTCATAATGAATAATGCCCTTCCAATCCCACTATACACACAGCATCACAATGTTGCGGGTTAACCCGGGTTTTGCCAGAGTCTGTGAAGCCTGACCGGCCTTTGACCACGACCTTTTTCGCACGTTCTTGTCGTACGTCATCCACTTTTCATCACCAGTTATAAGCCTCTTCAAAAACGGTTCGCTTTCATTACGTCGTAGTAAAGAATCGCAACTGAGTACCCGGTTCATTAGGTTTCTTTCAGTGAGATCGTGAGGCACCCAAATATCGAGCTTTTTAGTGTACCCAGCTTTTTTCAAATGCGCCAAAACTGTTTTGTGGTCAATTCCTAATTCTTCAGCTACGTCGTAACTACTGATATGCCGATCTTGCTCCACTTTTTCAAAAATGGCATCCATTTTATCCGTAACAGGGCGACCAGAGCGACGTGCATCTTTCACATCAAAATTTCCTGATTGAAAACGCTTAAACCAAATTTGTGCTACTCTCACAGACACTGCACTAGGTCCATAAACGTCACAAATTTTTTTCGCAGCTTGTTTTGCATTTTTACCTTTTTTGTAGTAAAATTTTAAAATGAATCGAATTTCTTCATTAGATTCACTCATCTTGACAGTAAAAAAAAAACAAATGAAAATCACACATTTACCTAATTTGAATTTGGAATTATCTTTTTTAAAATTTAAACTTTTTAAAGATATCAAAACCTGCCAGATACAAATGGTAAACCTAACCTAACCTAACCTAACCAAAGAGATTTTATTACAAGTTCATACATACTATAATGCGAAAAGACTTTTTCCCCTACCTATTATTATAGCAGCCCGTCCCGGCTTCGCACGGGTAGCGATATTTTTTTTTATTTTTTACTTTTTTTTTGTTGTTTTATTACCACTTTTTCTAACAATTTTATTATTGTGATAACTCCTAAACGATATGTCCGATTTGAATAAATCAAAAAGCAATTAACTTCTGTAGAAATACCCTTGATGGTGAAACCATACCATAATACGAATTTAACCAACTCTTTTTCCCAGCGACTATCGAATCAAATTTTAGAATACGTAATTACGTACATGAATACATGGTGTCACGGACTTATAGTAGATTACAATAACCTCTACAAATCAGTAGTATTGTTCTATCTTCAATAGTTTTTGCAGCGACAGCAAAGGATGATTTGATTTTTTAATACTTTAGGCGTTTACTTATATAATATTGCAATTCTCGTCATAACTTTTAAACAGTGCTTCCGATTTTAATGAATTAAAAAGGATTTTACTTCTAGATAAATACCCTTGGTGATAAAACTATATATTTGGATAACGATAATTATCTTGAGAGGAATTTGACCCACTTTTGTTTTTGTTGGAACATTAATTGAAAAATAGAACTCAAAACCACTTATTGTGACTTAAATATAGGTCTACAAAAATCTACAAAAAAATTCGCAAGACTATATTTCCATATATAGTCTTGCGAATTTTTTTGTAGATTTTATTAAGGCCTATAAATTCGTAATACATTGTTTTGTTATAACATCAACCGTTTTCACATCGCACGTCAAGAAAGATTTTTGTTCTCTACCTTGTGTTACAATATTGCAATTTTCTTACGGATCCCTAATTTTTTCTAAATTAAAATATAGCCTCTGTTACTGCCTGATAATGTAGCTTTCTATTGGTGAAAGAATTTTTGAAATCGGTCCAGTAGTTTCGGAGCCTATTCGTTACAAACAAAAAAACAAACAAATCTTACCTCTTTATAATATTAGTTTTATAACCTATTAACATATCGTGTGCTTATCAAACTAACAACAAGTGAAAAAATAGACTTGTGTAGTTGATGAGTGAGTAGGTCAATTGTACCAGTTCACCATACAAGCCGGTTCTTGTCACTCACTCTTTCTTGTCCCATATAGTTCGCTGCGTCATTTAGTTCAATCGAGTGACAAAGAGTAAAAATACATAAAGCGTACGAGCTAGAATGAGAGAGATACGTTGTAATTCCAAAATTGCTAGCGATAAAGAGCGAAAAGGACGGAAGATTCTGAAATTGTTCGAGATAAAACGAGACAGATAATTTCGTGCGTGGTTGACTGACCGAATTAGAACTCGAAGGCTAATGCCATAAGAACCATAAGCTGTTAGCGAAAATATGCTATAGTAGTAAAGATACAAGGCTCAATTTTTATATTAATTATTATTTTAACCACTAAATAATTTCTTTTTCTCAAGGTGGACAGTCCTAAGCATGTGAAAAGTTTTAAGGAAAATCAATATTTGTAAGGGAATTTATAAAATATTTAATTAGTTATACTTACATAATACAAAAATACAATATCATCAAAATTATGCAATAGAACTGAGAAGAATGTAGAGGCAATCAGTCAATAGAACTACTGAGTCGATTGAATCAAAGATACATTGAACTAAACTGAAATAGTGAGTCAAAAGAACTACAGAAGTAATTGAACTAAATGAAGCAATTGAACTAAATGAACTAGATGAGTGATATAGTTCATTTGCGTCAAAAGAACTGCATCACTCTTTTCAGTTCAGTGAACTGTTTTGCGCAAGTCTATGAAAAAATAATTGACGATAGAGCGCACGTAGCGGGAGTCGGGGGGATTCCCCACGCGACATGTAATGAACCCGTTGAGACCCGTTCATAAAAGTCGACGCAGGCCGCCGCCGCTATGTTATGCTTCGACCTCCGATTAAAACCTCCGATTTAAAAGTGTCGGAGCCGAAGTCGGAACCGAAGGTGTAATAATAATCGGAAGTTCCGACTTAACGGAGCCGGAGTCGAAGCTCCGTAACATCCATATACACTGGAAAGACATAACCTTCGTTCTTCATCGGTCTTCGTTAGTCGGGTCGGGTGACAATACACAATGTGTATGTAGTAGGTACCTTTGCTAAGCCTCAAGTGAAGGTTATGTATAGCAGCTGTGTACACATTATAAAACTATAGAAATGTGACGTGCGTTTGGGTGGCTGCGCGGGCTGCGAGCAACCCGCGAGTTGTCATTATATACGTTTGTTTGTTTTGTAGTGTGTGTCTGTTACAACCCTATTGCAAAACCACGTTTGTTGGTTTGATCTCTTTTCAGACTTAAAGGTTCTAAACCGTCTGTTAGTTTGGGACCGTCGACAATCCTCACAGCACGCCTTTGAATCGAGTCACAAGGTGCAAGCTGGTATCTAGGCGCTCCCGCCCATAGATGGCAACAGTACTCCATATGCGGCCGTACTTGAGCTTCCTAGAGCACAATTAAGTCTTTGCCGCGGATTGAAGTACTGCTTCGCCCAGTTGAGCACACCTATTCTAACAATTTTTTTCTTCGACGCCAGCTTGACTTTCCCTTTCGCCACCCCTTACGCCAGTTTCAGCGGCAGGCCCCAGCTTTAGCTGTCTGTCTGTCGAGTCTAGTACGATATAATATAATATAGTCCACGAAGAGTGTTTAAAAAAATACCAGAAAATACTTTAATAAAATAATATATTAATTTTACGATATTTCGTATAATGCATGGTTTTGTAAGCAAGTTTTAGCTGTGTAGTTTCCGGTAGACTAGAATAGAATCACTCCGTTTCTTCCCGTGGATATCGTACAAGGCGGCTAAGGGAAATACATTATCAAATATCGATCAAGCCTCCCCAACCCGTTTGGCCAAATCCTCCTGTCTGTGACGGACGAAAGAGGGTCGTGCTCCTGTAGTGGAGACCAAAATGGACCTGATGATGATGCGAGTTTAACTATCAACTGAAAATTTGGAATATAAGTCAAATCAAAGAAAAACATATACGTAGATACAAAAGGTTTACGCACAACCAGCCAGTCGCCAACGATCCGCCACACTTTGTTTGCACTTACCAGCTGCTGTTATTCAGTTAATTCACCTACTTATTAATAAAATAAATGTTACAGTTGAATTTACAAAGTGCCCGTGAAAACATGTGCTGTAATAATTAGTTTTTATGTGGACATAAAGAAAAAATTGTGAGTTTTTAAACGGTTTTATTTAGCTCACCCCGTTTGTTTTATTATTTATTCTTGGGTCAAATTTAGTAATTCAAATTTCACCCTCTTCCTGTCAACCGATTAATTTGAAATTTTGTATACACTTTGGATTTTGGTGACAATACAATTAAATAAATTCTGTTTCATTGTAAATCCAAGATGGCCGCCGCTACAAAATGGCGGTTTACAAATTTTGTCACGACTACCTCAATATGGGTATCAAATGAAAGGGCTTGACTAGTAGAACACAGTTCACGTGAAAAAAAAATGAAAATTCAAGATGGCCGCCGCTACAAAATGGCGGTATACAAATTTTGTCACGACTACCTCAATATGGGTATCAAATGAAAAGGCTTGACTAGAAGAATACAGTTCACATGAAAAAAAAATTAAATCCAAGATGGCTGCCTCTACAAAATGGCGGTTTACAAATTTTGTCACGACTGCCTCAATATGGGTATCAAATGAAAGGGCTTAACTAGTAGAACACAGTTCACGATGAATATTATAAAATCCAAGATGGCCGTCAACAAAATGGCCGGTTGGCGCGGTTACATATCTTCTCAATTTTCAATATGGGTATCATTTGATACCCATTTTTTCAATATGGGTAATCATTTGAATCCAAGACAAATTTAAAAGTAAAAAAAATAATGACAAAAGTCAAATCTAAACTTAATAGAACGAAAGGTACTATGTAATGAAATTAGAAACTAAAAACTTGAAAATAAAAATTATGTAAAAAAACTTTTAATTTAAACGGTTTTATTGAAAATAGTGTACTAAAAGCTAAAAAATAATTCGGTAGGTCGGAGGTTTCAGTCATCACACCCCTCTCCCTCATCAGTCTAAGGCAATGATCAGACAAAATAATAAAATCGTTGGGCCCGTGTTTCCATCCAGTCAACTCAGTTTACGCTACGCCCAACGATTTTATTATTTTGTCTGATTTTGTGTGTGTTTGTTAATATACTTATACCTCTATACTCTGTCTTCTTAAGAATGCATATAGAATTCGAATGAATTGAATTCGAATTCAATATGTCAAACGACATAAAATTACATTAGAACAGATAATAAGTTTATTAACGCTCGCAACATAAAATATCGCTTGCGCGCCGCCACCCCCGTTGCTAACGCAGCATCTCCTTCCTTTCTGGTGACCTCACTCACTCGCAGGAACATAACAACTCTCAAGGGAATTGTTATTTGGCTGCGGTATTCTTTGAGGTGGAGGTACCTACATTCCTTAGTCAGGTAGCTTACAATTACGGTCCCTACCTCTCTTTTCGCCAGAGCTTCATTTGTCAGTCAACAGGGTGCACCGCGCGCAGGTGAAGTTGGCTTTAGTTCAAAGATGTTGATGAACCACTTATACCCCAAAAATTAGATTAGATTACTAAATTCACATTAGTTGAGGCTGAGTTGATGAGACTTTCGCGGTATCTTGCTGACCGTTGAGTAATTTTCTGGTTGAGGAGGAAAGTGTGGTTTCCTCGCTTTTTGATATTGTGCGTCCAGTTCCTCTGAGCTAGCAGTGGTAACGGTGAGACGCACAGCGAAGAAGTGCTATTTTTTTTCTACGTCGTGTGGCAGACAAGTATACGGCCCGCCTGATGTGAAGCAGTTACCGTAGCTATATGGTATATATGGTCTGTAATCATAATAATTTTAACTTACTCTAACAATCTTTTTTCAAACAGCACAGCATGCTCCCTTCCGCAACACTACCCCGACTTCTCTTCCTCATTTCCCTAACCCTTGTCATCTACCTTCTATTTTTTTTATTTGGCCTTTCATTCTACCCTGACTACCGACCAATCTCGCCAAAATTAACCCATCAATCTAGATTGCTTCCACATTACTATTGGAAGCATAGATCCTCAAATCCAGATTCCTACACCAGGGAATCTTGCACGGAGTTTCCCCGCGAGGAAGACATTCATTACGCAGCGGCGCACTGGCAGCATATGAAGCTAGGGAACGGAAGCCTCTTTCTATATGGAGCTTTTTGGGATAACAGGTTCGACGAGCCATTGGTGAGGGTGCTTGTGTACGCTGATGTACTCCCTTTGCCAAACATATATTGTCAACTTTGGTAAGTACTCTTTAGGCATTGTCCTAATAATACGCGAATGCGCGATCATCGTAGATTCGCGCGAATTTCACTCGTACGATCAAACATATTAAACTCGAGTAGATGTCCTAACTGGTAACCGCACGACTCGGTCACGTGACTCGTTTGTAATCTATTCGCTCGAACTTAGTTCGTACGAACGCGCGATCAAACATATTGAATTCAAATAGGTGTCCTAATTGAAATTCGCGCGATAATTGCGTCGGCGGAGCACTTACGTCGTGAATTTGCGCGATGATCATTCGTGTTCTATTAGGAAACCCAGTTTTTGGCATCGCGCGAACACGCGATGATCGCATCGCTTACTGGCGCGATTCGCGTTCTATTAGGACAATATCTTACACGTCTTTTATCTGAGCGCACTACTTAAGTTCTACAAAGAATGTGTGAGTAATGCGACTTCAAAGCATGATGCTTATTGCGAGTTTTTGAAGTGAAAACTTCTTTAGCGGCGTTGTGCAGTTTTTGGGATGGGTAAAAAATGTTAAACTCGCGTCAGGACACGTGGCCTGATCGAAAATTCGTAAGACGGAGGGAGAGTAGACCGCCGGCGCGGCGTAGGACAGGAAGTAATGTCCCCCTCTCTTTCTACCGCGCGGCGAAAATGTATGCCTGCTCCTGCTGTTAATAATTAATGTAACATAAATTGTCATGTCTGTGTACGATAGCGCAATAAATGAATATTTTATTTTACCACGTAAATAATAGTACTTTTATAATGATAAATAGATAAAGCAATTCGTGCGAAATTATTCCCTAACCATTCCAAAATATTCAAAAATGCACAACGTTAATGTTCAAGTTTTCATTCCTGCCGGCACTCCCGGAGTGCAACCCGTTTTTATGTCACATCACTCGCAGGAACACTACAACTCTCAAGAGAATTGTTATTACGCTGAGGTATTCTGTGGGATGGAGGTACTTCCTCAGTCGGGAGCTTACAAATACGCTGTACCCTACCTCTCTTTCGGCACAGCCTCTTTCGGTAGCCGGCTTGGTACACCACATGCAGCTGAGGTAAACAGTGTCTCTACAGACCGCAGTGAGCGACTTACACTCCCTCTAAAGCAGAGATTCCCAACCGGTGGTCCACGGGCCACCAGTGGTCCGTGAGAGGTAAATTATGGTCCGCGACACAAACTTATAATAAAAATGAAATATAGCCTATAACCATTCCGAAGAACCAAGCAATGATTAGTGAAGGTTTCATTAAAATCGGCCTACCGCTGCCTACGTTAGAGAAAGGGAAGCCAGACAGACCGGGCGCCGTCGTTACTTTCATTAGCGTGACATAATAGTTACCAATGTGGCTGAAGGGGACATAACCAAGCGCTTTACCCTCCCATAAGAAGTTATCACTTCAAAAAGACAGCACTATTATACAAAATACTCAAACCTCGAGTTATAGAATAATGGATTTATATGACAGTTGGGGACTCTACACGCAACAAAAACCTCGGAGTGGTCCGCGAACAAAAAAAGCTTGGGAAACACTGCTCTAAAGAACGAGAAAAGGTGTATAAATCTTTCTCTTACATATCACACCTATATATAAACAAAAATATAAAACAGTTAAAGCAGCATTATAAATGATTAGTTTTTCAAAGCTAAATAAATATTCCAGGACAAATTACACACCGCCATCTAGTCCCAAACTAAGCAAAGCTTGTACTATACTAGAATAGGCACCACATAATTGATAATATATTTAAATACATTTTTTGTAATTACATACGTACAATACATCATCATCAGGTCATTTTAATTTCCATTACAGGGGCACGACCCTCTCTCGTCCGTCCCGGACATAAGGAGGATTTGGCCTACACTCCCCACGCTGGCCAGACGGGTTGGGGAGGCCAGATCGATGTTTTATAATGTATTTTCCTTAGACGTCCTGTACGACATCCACGGGAAGACACGGAGTGATTCTATTCTAGTCTGTCGGAAACCACACGGCCAATATATATACATAGTCAAGTTATATCCAGGTATTTGCACGAGACAGCTCCCCACACAGTCCTAGCTGAGCCGCTGTATGGCTGGCGACCTGAATGGGGCGGCCCCACACGAGGCATCAACGAACCGTACATCCTCGCGTGCAGAGCCACCTTCCACCATCACCACCCTCATGCCAGAGACGCTCCAGCTCTCGCCGTGTCACTTGTCACCGAGCCATGTGAACGAGCTACTAATGTTCTAAATGTTCAGGTACATCTTCTGAGTGCTTACTGCTTAGTACTAATTTTTTGGACACATTCGCACGTGCTAATGTTTACAAGCCGTCCATATTCATAATAATAATAATAATAATGGACGAAGTTATCAAGACGAATAACTACCGGAAATATATCATGAAGGATGGCACGCTTGATATCTGTCGGGCGTGTCATCTACCTGGGGAATCCCTCAGACATGTAATTTCCGGTTGTTCTCATCTTGCTAACGGCGAGTATTTGCACAGACATAATCAAGTAGCCAGGATTATCCATCAGCAGCTTGCCTTGAGATATGGTCTTGTGGTCACCGAGGTACCGTATTACAGGTATATGCCGGAAGCAGTTCTCGAAAATGACCATGTCACATTATACTGGGATCGATCTATTATCACTGACAGGACTATTGTAGCCAATAAACCTGACATCGTGATAATAGATCGATTAACGCGCCAAGCAGTCATTGTTGACGTCGCTATCCCACATGACGTTAATCTTGTGAAAGCTGAAAAAGATAAATTATCTAAGTATCTTGATTTAGCTCATGAGATTACCGCCATGTGGGACGTCGATTCAGCAGTGATTGTCCCGATAGTTGTGACGGTCAATGGCTTAATCGCCAAGAGCTTCGACCAATATCTGAAGAAGCTCACGTTGGGGAGCTGGATCAGGGGCCAGATACAGAAAGCTGTCCTCCTATGCACGGCACGTATTGTGAGGAGGTTTCTGTCTTTGTGACCTTAACCACTGATAGCTTGGATTTTGTTCCCGCTATCGGGGGGATTCTGTTTTATATATTTTTTAATGTATTTTTTTATATTTTATATTAAAAAATGTATTGAATAAGACTTAAAATAAATAAATGACATAATAATAATAATAATAATAAAGTAAGTCCGCAGGGCAGCTTGTGTGGCGAGCTGTTGTGTGTGTAGCGACACCACGGACCCGAGTCTCCAGAGAGTCGGTCAGGGCCTTCGTCTCCGGCGTGTCTTCATCGGTCGGAGTGTAAACACAAGGAGGCCCGCAGGACTCTCAGCTCTGGCTTGCCTTCATTGGCCGTCCAGAGAGGAGCCGCTAGAGCTATATGCTCCAGGGGTGGAAGTGTTAAAGGGCATCACGCCGCGAGTAACTTCGGAGAAAGCGCAGCACACCTCTCGACACCCCTGAGTCACTCACACCGGTGTTGCCCCCGGCCGATTTCCTGGCATTTCGGAGGCCCATCTAGTGAGTGGCAAGCCACCGCCTGCCGCAAATAACTAGCAATAAAAGCAGTTATGGCAGGCGTCTGTCCCTCTTCTGTAATAGCCCGGTATTAAGTTCACCCAGATCTCATCTCCATAGCCCATTTATTTTCCATCACACTTCGCAATAGTCTCAACGCCTGCCGAGACCTGCTCATGGGTATATCGTTCCATTGATATATCCTGGAGCGGGTCACGGCGGGCGTACAACATTACATCAAATTTCTCAAAGGGGCCTCTACGTGTTGGATCTATATCCCCGCGTATGCCTATCAAATGACCGGGCTTGACCCGTGAATTAAGAGAGATACATAATAATAAAAAAAAAAAAAAAATGACGCTGTCTTTGTCACATCTACTTTTTTGTTAAAATTTTTATTGTTTGTTATTTTTCATATTCTAACATCATATTCACATTTTTAACGATATATTTACCAAGCAAGACTATATAATAAATAATATTTAAGAAGCCAAACATTTTAGAGTGAAAAATATAGATAAACAAATATGAACAAAGAGCACCATGACAATGATTGTCAAAAACGTCAAGTGATAAATACGATGAATATGAAATTATAACAAATATAAAAGATGATTACAAGAGCAAGACAGAAACTAGTGTCACAGACTAACGCACGCCCACCACCACCCGCTTCGCCTAGCTCCACGTCATCGGAGGAGCAATATGCCACACCTCCGACCTCTAACGTGTCGAGCGACGAGGACGGGCTATCGCCGCCCCCGTCGCCGCCGAGACCTGCGCGACGAAGAGGACGGCCCCCGCTACCGGCCGGCTTGGGGTCTTCGGGGCACCCTGCCCCGCGACAGGCTCCCGCTACCGGTGGTGTAGTGCGACGCATGAGGTGGACAAATTCTATAAATGAAAACGTCATGCGCGCCTACTATAGGGCAACAGAGGGGGGAAGCAATCTCAGTGCGTATCGTGCTCGTATGCTTCCACTGTTTCAGGTGCTTGAACCAACTGTCACCGTTTCTGTTCAACGTTTGTCGGATCAAGTGAGGGCTATCCAGCGTTGCCGTTTGCTGGATGAGCCTACGCTTGAGCGACTTCGTCGGGAAACGCGACCTGTACACGTAGTCACCGAGGTAAGTCAAACTCCGACTGCGGTGATGCCAAATAACATACATTCGGCAACAACGCAAGCGGAGGATGGATCAGTACCAGATGAATATGTGAACACGAGCGTAGATCCATCCCAGGATGATGAGCAACTGAGGAGGGCATTGGATGAGGCGCTTTATGCGTACAGATCCACACCGATTGCCGAAAGACCGCGCCTACCACGTTTGCCCGTGCATAGACAAAATATGGCACTTATGGGGGCTCTAGACCGCTTACTAGATTCCTACTTGGAATCTAGCCGAGACCTTGCTGATACACACTCGATACTCTACTGTGCAGCTATCGCGGCCTGTCGCTTGGCTCGGGTCAAATTTCCGGATTGTGACCGAGCCTCGCGACCAACTGCCGATGTTCCTGCATGGCAAGTAAGAATCGAGCGGCGTATCAGCGCGGCTAGAGCCCTCATAGGGAAACTAATCTGCTTCAGATCGGGTAATAATCGCCCGAGAGTTATGCGCTTTGTGCACCAAGCATTTGCTGGGACCAACATTAGGCCCCAGGATTATATGCATTGGATCACAGAGCGCATAGACTTTCTGAAGCAGAAAGTGTATGCATGGGCAAACCGTATCCGTCGTTATAGGCAGCGTGTGGATAGGTACCATCAGAATCGGCTTTTCCAATGCGACGAAAGGAAAGTATACCGAACTTGGGAGAGACCCACTAACAGTGTGGTTGATAGGCAACTTCCGACCGCTAATGCTGTGTCACAGTTCTGGCAAAGCATTTGGTCGGTGCCTATCAACCACACCGAGGGAGCATGGATTGACGTTGTCGAGCGAGCGTGTGAGTCGATCGGAAACATGGAGGCTATTTCCATCAGCCCCCAGGACGTTAGCTGTGCAATCCGAACGGTAAATAACTGGAAAGCTCCAGGACCGGACGGATTGCACAACTTTTGGCTCAAGTGGTTCCGTCGCTCGCATGCTCTCTTGGCAACTCAGTTCCAAGAAGCTCTTGAAGTTGGATCTCTACCAAGTTTTATGACCGGTGGTATTACTTTCCTGCTCTATAAGAATGGTAGTGCCACGGAAGCTAAGAACTATAGACCCATCACGTGCTTGCCAACATTGTACAAGCTCCTTACATCCATTCTGACATCTAAAATTACTAAACACATTGAGTGTAATAATATTTTGGCCATCGCTCAGAATGGGTGTAGGGTTGGGTCCCGTGGTACTAAAGAGCTCCTTCTCATTGACACAGCCGTTTGCCAACAGGTCCGCCGAAACAGGAAGAACCTCTCTGCCGCCTGGATTGACTACAAAAAGGCCTATGATTCGGTGCCTCATTCATGGCTGAAAAGGGTGCTGGAGTTGTATAAAATAGATTCAACTCTATGCTCCTTTCTCGGCTCATGTATGGGGCAGTGGACCACAGTCCTTTGTCAACCGGGTTGCCGAGTTTCTCCTGAGTCGGTGGACCGTATAAGGATTGAACGTGGTATCTTCCAGGGTGACAGCCTGAGCCCGTTATGGTTTTGTCTAGCTCTGAATCCACTTAGCACTCTGTTAAGGGATTCAGGGTTAGGCATCCGACTTCATAAAGAGGGTGAGATCATCTCTCATCTGCTGTATATGGATGACCTCAAGTTGTTTGCACCAAACAAACCAGACCTTTTGGAGTTACTAAAAGTAACAGAAACTTTCAGTAACGCCATTTGTATGGAGTTTGGTGTAGACAAATGTGCGGTCATGCATGTACAGCGGGGTAGAGTTGCAAACTCGGAAAGTTTGCAACTCTCGGAGACGATGTCCCTCAGATCTCTTTCTGAAGTCGAAACCTACAAATATCTTGGTATGTCGGAGTCTTTAGGTATAGCCGCTGGAGACATAAAACAATCGGTGACGGACCGATTCTTTGGTCGCCTGACAAAAGTCTTAAAAAGTCTGTTGTCGGGTGGTAATAAGGTTCGGGCCTTCAACGGTTGGGTTATGCCCCTGCTGATATACACCTTCGGCATACTAAGGTGGACTCAGAAGGAACTGGACACCTTGGATGTAAAGGTCCGAAAACTGCTTACGACGTATCGCATGCATCACCCACGATCATCAGTGATGAGATTGTACATCCCACGGAAGTGTGGGGGTCGTGGCTTTTTAAATGCCAAAAACCTACACAACCGTGAGGTGTGCAATCTCAGGGAATATTTCCTAAACTGTGATAGTGGGATGCATCGCGACGTTGTAGCAGTTGATAAGGGCCTTACACCACTATCCTTAGCAAACGAGAATTGGCGTAAACCATCAGTGCTTACCACCCAGGGCCGCAAGGATATATGGAAAAGCAAGGAGCTACATGGGCGATTCTACCGGGCTCTGAATGGGCCTGATGTAGACTCGCTCGCGTCGGTGGCCTGGCTACGTTTCGGCAACCTCTTTGGGGAAACCGAAGGTTTTGTCTGTGCAATTACGGACGAAGTTATCAAGACGAATAACTACCGGAAATATATCCTGAAGGACGGTACGGTCGACATCTGTCGAGCATGCCACCGTCCCGGTGAGTCACTCAGGCATATTGTTTCCGGTTGTTCTCATCTTGCTAACGGCGAGTACTTGCATAGACACAATCAAGTAGCTAGGATTATACACCAGCAACTTGCTCTTAAATATCGCCTTGTGAGCTCTGAAGTACCATACTACAGGTATGCACCTGCGCCAGTTCTCGAGAACGGTAGTGTCACGCTCTACTGGGACCGGTCTATTATCACGGACAGAACTATTGTCGCAAATAGACCTGATATCGTGGTATTAGACCGAGTGACGAACCGTGCAATTCTCGTTGACGTCACCATTCCCCATGATGAGAACCTCGTTAAGGCCGAGAAAGAGAAACTTTCTAAGTACTTGGACTTGGCCCACGAGGTTACCAACATGTGGCATGTGGACTCAACGATTATTGTTCCGATAGTCGTATCAGTAAACGGACTTATAGCTAAGAGCCTCGACCATCACCTCGAGAGGCTCTCGCTAGGCAGTTGGGTCAAGAACCAGATACAGAAGGCGGTTCTCCTGGACACGGCCCGCATCGTGAGAAGGTTCCTCACTCTGGAGCCCTGACCACCGGTAGTTTGAGTCTTCGCTCCACTACCGGCGGGTGCCCCTGTTTTTTTATATTTTTAAATGTATTTTTTTTTATATTTATATTTAAAAATGTAAAAAAAAGAGAAAAATATTAAATAAATGGTATAATAATAATAATTTTATTTAATCTCTCTCACAAACAAATTGATAGGAACTATTAAATAGGTTCACTTTGATTTTAGGCTGGAGTGTGTGAGAGACTGGTGCCTGAGCTAGGTATAACCCTGTGTTACAGGTCACCAGGTTCTCACCCGTGGACAGATAGTATTAGCAGCCTATTACATTTCATGACAATATTGGTGGAACCACTAGAGTAACAACCTATTCACAATAATTGTTTCACAACAATAATTTTAAGAAAATTAAAAGATAACATTAATATTTAATCAACAAGTCTCGTAGAAGTACAATGCAACAAACTAAAGTAATTTATATGTTTTATAAATGCATTTATATGCCATATATATTAATAATGCATGTAATCTGTAATAATAATAATAATACAAAACATACTATATAAAGTTATATATAACGAAGATATATCAGTAATTATAAAATAAATACCCATAATAGTCATACAGTACAGTTAATAAAGCTATGCAGGCGATACAACGAAAACAAAAGAAGAGAAATACACTGAGAACCCGAGACCACACAACCCAGCAATGGGTATTTATATACCCATAGGCCTATTGCTGGCAAATCAGAAGGGCCTCAGTTTCGTCATAGGTGCGAGCGATGAGCCACGTACTCAAAATCTTTCTACAGGCATATTTGGTCAGTGTGTAAAAGGACAGGATAGAATTAAGTTTGTTATAAAGTATACGGCCGAGGAAATTATAAAATTTACAAGAGAAACTAGTGTTTGGAGAATAATCATGTAAACGACACACCGCGCCTCTACGACGTCTATCAAGAAGCGAGTAATCGTATTCCAGTTCAGAATGCTTCCGCGCAATAATACCGAGAATGAATAGCTGTCGGACAGAGAGTACTTGCCATTTTTGAAATAAATCATATGTAGGATACCGGAAAGGCAAACATAGGGAGACTTTAAGGATTGTGCGTTGGGCTCTTTCTAATTTTAATAGGTAAGTTTTTGCGGAGCCACCCCAAGATGACACACAGTAGGACAGCAATGTTTGGCAAAGTGCAAAATATACAGATTTGATAATCTGAAAATCAGCTACGTGTCTGAGTGTTCTAAAAACGTAAATTAATTTACGTAGCCGGATTGTAAGTTGATCAATATGCGCATAGAAATTAAGGCCATCATCTAAAGTAATGCCAAGATATTTAATCGTATCAGACTTTTGCAAGTTTGGGCAGATGCACCCATCCGCAGAAAAAACATTACAAGAATGCGCCTTAAGGCTAAGAAGAGGGCAGTTATTAGAGCGACGGATAGAAAAAGTTAGATATTTAGTCTTCTGTACATTTAGTGTCAGGTGATTACAAGACAGCCACTGATTCACAATATTGAAACCCACCTGTGCATATTGAAACACTTGGTCCCATGAGTCTGCTTTAAAAAGAAGAGCAGTATCGTCGGCATATGCAATAATTTTGCCATTACTGATGTTGAGTAGACACAAGTCATTGAGGTAAATTAAGAACAACGTAGGGCCTAAGATACTCCCCTGCGGGACGCCAAAGATAACAGGTAGTGCACAACTCGTCCACCTATCAATTTTTACTTGTTGCGTACGCCCAGATAGGTAGTCAGAAAAAAGTTTTAGAGGGAGGCCACGAACTCCCAGTCGTTCGAGCTTCGAAATTAGCTTAGGGATAGAAACGGTGTCAAACGCCTTTGCCAAGTCTAAAAAGATGGCAAGGCATTTATCATGATTATCAAGATTATCCACAATAGTAGAAGTCAGTTCATGAACTGCATCATCCGTCGATTTCCCCGCACGAAAACCATACTGAGAAGGAGAAAGGAGGTTGTTAGTCTCAAGATAACCAGTTAGTCTCTTGTTTAATAGCTTCTCGAGTATTTTTGACAACGATGGTAATATCGATATCGGTCTGTAATTATTTACAAGATCTCTGTCCCCTCCTTTGTGAATGGGGATAACCAATGCTCTCTTAAAGACATTTGGAAAAACACCAGTGCTGATAGACAGGTTGCAAATGTGTGTTATGATAGGAACCAGTATAGGTTTATATTGCTTGATCAAATTTGCAGTTATTAAGTCAATACCTGCAGAGCAGTTACTCTTTAGGTTGGTTATAATTTGATCGACTTCACTTTCGTCAGTGGGCAGTAGCATGAAAGAATTTAGAATTGAGCTGGAAGGAAAACAATTATCAGGATGCTCTGAATTGACAATTTTTTCTGCAAGAGATCTACCAATATTAGTAAAGAAGGAATTTACATTATCTACCCTCTCCTGTATTCCCGCAGAGGAGCATGCCAGAAGTTGATTGCAGGCATTAACTTTCTTAGGCATATGGGATATATCTTTAATGGCCTCCCATAGCATCTTCTTATTGGAGCCTGCTTTGTTTATTAGATCCTTCTCATATGACGTTTTAGCTTTTTTTAAAATTTTATTACAAAAATTCCTATACCTTGTGTAAGTTAGCTTTAGTGTTTCATCCCGAGGAGAATTTTTGCACTTTTTATGAAGATTATCTCTATTCCTCATGCATCGCAAAAGACCTGGTGAAATCCAAGGCTTAAATGTTACTTTACGATTGGGAGTTTGCACAGTAACGGTGCTTGATATAATTGCTTGAGACAGAGACTCAATAAGTGAAGACGCCGCCACATTTGCATCGGTGATGGTAAGCATGTCTACAAAATTTATTTCCCTTATAGCCGTGTCTAAGGCCACATCATCAATTCTTGATTTTCTTTTGGGTGGATAATGATTAGGTTTTCTTTTTAAATCAAGAATTAACGCCGTAGAATTGTGGTCAGTTACCGAAGACTGTATCACGTAGGAATGGGCCCACAAACTTGTTTTGATCATAAAATGATCCAAGCATGTACGTCCATGCGTGGGTGTTGTATAGGCTGGAAGGATGCGATGTCCTGCCAATAGGTTCAAATACTCAGAAGCACTCGAATCCAATGTACTCTCGACTATGTCAATATTAATGTCACCACATAATATTACATTTTTGTAATGGGAATATTGCTTTAACAGAGTATTTAGAGAGTTAAAAAATCTTTCCAAGTTTTTATATCCAGGTGGCCGATAAATAGCAAATAAGACTGTTTCCATATTTATAATCAATATAAGACAGTTGGCATCATTTAAATTGGGTTCAATTATTGAGTGATTAATATTTTTTTTACAATATACGACCACTCCCTCATTTTGAGTAAAATTATTTTGTGTAGCGTAGTAATTACAGTCTGATGACAGTGTTGGTATATTCCCCGTGGATGGTAACCAACATTCGGTTAACACTATTATATCCCACTCAATTTTGGATCTACAAAGCAACGTCATAAAATTAGGAGTGTTTTTGGAAATGCTTCTTATGTTTTGCTGTAGAATCTTAACGCATGTTGGTAGCTGTGGGAGGTCATTGCCACAACATTCAATACTACAAGTCGAGTGATTAGCGACTGTAAAGGCATCGAGATCGCTAGCTATACTTACACAATCGTTATTTATTTTATCGAATTTTAAGATATACTGGTATTAGGAAAAATATTATTAGGAGAAATTTATAAGTATGCATAATACATAGAAAAAATATTGATGTGTATGGGTTACTACATAGTTTATTTGTAGATATTGTAATTATGTAAAAATAATAATAAAAATACATAAGGTTATTAAAATAGGTTATCAAAATATTTTCATAGACATAGGTTTTAATTGTAAGCATTTTTGTGTAAATAATTATATTTAAGTATTTAACATGTATTATAGTTATGTATATAATAGTGCGAATAGTAAGGTATGGTTGTGGTTGCATGTACTCATTTGATAAGATTGTTACGTAAACAGTGATTTTACAAATAGTAGCAATTAAGACATAGTGTATCCTAAATGTAATCATACCATATTTTGTGATTGCCAATAGTCAAATTAATACATTCTTTAAATCCTCCTCCGTTTGGATGATGAGAGCCGGTTCTCCTTCCTTACGACGTAAATAAATTTTCCCATATGCTGTCCAGCAACCGTATAAATTATGCTCATTATTAAATTTTCTAGATAAATAGTATAGTTGCTTGGCTTTCGTTGACAGGTGTTCTCCTACATAAATAATCCTGGGTGGTCCTTGCACTTTGATGAGCGACGTATTTAGAGACGTACTATCAGTTATCTTGGCATTTTTATTAAATCCTTTAACAGATCGAATGAAGGATTCCTTCCGCCCATTTGTGGTAAAATTAACTACTATTGACTCTGCTTTGGACTTAGTACGGTACGGTACGTACGGTATTGAAAAAAGTTTCATATTGTGAATTTACCAGACGACTGTTACATATCCGAATTAGTCGGGTTGCTCACTTCACAATGTGAGCAAGGAAGCCACATAATTTTGATATGTAACCCGCGTCTTATCAATAATTCACAACTCCCTCACCAGTAGCTTTTTGCATTCGAATCGCCACCAATCAGAACATCCAGGGAACGCGTGTCTTATTTCGGCACAGCCCAGGTCTCAGATCTTGATTTTAACTGGACAGAAAATTAGTCGTTAATTTGTCGAAATTTGTCGCCAAAGGAGAAAATTTGTCGCTCTCCCGTTAAAGAACTGTAAGGTATTTTTAGTGGCAGTGCCGAAATAAGCTTATTTCGGCACAGCCCACTATCATATTACACTACATAACATAGCGAAGATATGATTTCGACCATATCTTCGCTATGTTATGTAGACACCAAGTATCAGAATCACAAAAAAATACTTATAACTTTTTAACAGCAGTTCGAGTAACCTGCTGTTAAAAAGTTATAAGTATGTTTTGTGGCAGTCCCGAAATAAGCCTTATTTCGGCACAGCCCCATAAAATTACACCACCCAGAGAAAATTTGATTTCACCCAGATGTTGCCTTGAATTTGTCGAAATTTGTCGCAAAAAAACACAACTGGTCGATGCGTAATTAAAAAGTTACACGTATTTTAATAATTAATAATTACCAGACTAATTTTCTGTATAGTTAAAATCAAGATCTGAGACCAGCAGCCCCCTTACCACCATCTGTTATTGCGATTCAATAATTGAATAGATTGCTTATTCATACCAATGAATAAGCGACTCTATTCTTTTTGACATAGAGTCGCTCATTCATTGGTATGAATAAGCATTCTATTCTGTTATTGAATCGCAATAAGAGATGGTGGTAAGGGGGCTGGGGCCCTAACGCCGAAGCTGAAGCCGATTTTTGAATTTTTGAATGCGAAAATCAAACTACTGCTTAGATTGCTGCTATTTATGTTTAGCTGTATATATTTTTTTGTGTAACTAGATTCTAAGTTTTATTTTATGTCTTATATAATTTGCATGTCTCAGAGAAGACAAAATGTATATGGGAAAATAATATATGTCATCTTATGGCTGGGTTGGTGCGCCCCAGTACTTACTTGCTCCATTTGACCGCATACAACGAAGAGCTGTTCGAATCGTCGGTGACCCAATGATTTCTGATCGGCTGGAGTCTGTCTCTACACGCAGAGAGGTTGCATCTCTTTGCGTTCTATATAAATTATATAACGGGGAGTGCTCGGATGAGCTATTTGATAACTGCTGCTGAGTTCCACTATCGTACAACTCGCCATAAATGAAAATTCCATCCTCATCATCTCGATATTTGGCGATCTACTACAGTACGCTTTTTGAGACATTTTCTACCACGAACTGTGAAATTGTGGAATCAACTTCCTCCAGCGGTATTCCCAAATAAATACGACATGGAGGCCTTCAAGAACAGAGTCAATATTTCCCTTAAAAGGCTGGCAACGGATCGGTGACACTTTAATGTTGCTGATATCTATGGGCGGTGGTGATTGCTTTCCATCAGGTGACCCACATGCTCGCTTGCCCCCCCCCCCCCCCTTAAAAAAAAAATTAAAAAAAAATGTACCTACATTTTGCGCAAATAAAATGATTGATTGCTTGATTGAAGTTTGTCGTTAACTTTAATCACAGTATATACGTTAGTACTATTACTTATACTGTGGTATAAGTAATAGTCTTTAATCTAAGGCCACTAATTTTTAAAATCAAAAAAACCGTAGTCGGCTTCAGCTTCGCCGGTAGGGCCCTTGGGCTGTGCCTAAAGGCACGCCCAGGGAACATAAATATTCTCTTTGCCCAGGGCGCCCCAACTCCTGAAGAAAATCTTGTACCTTCAAAAAACGTTCCGTCCGAGTCAGTGGCTGCCTGCCTGAAATGGATAGAGTACGAAGAAGACATCTCCGCGCAGCTGATCGAGTGGCTGCAGCTCCTCAAATACTTCCAGACCGACGTTGTATATATATACGTTGCAAGAGTGAGTAGTTTAGCAAGCAATCCTATAATAACCTCCTATGCAGACAAAGCCCCGGCTGTTGTCAGATTATTTGATTATCTGTTGTTAGATTTTTTTACACTACGACGGGTAGCAGTCTAGCTTACGGCCGGTTACCGTAGCCATATTAACGCTGGAACCCCTTACACCCCTATTATCTTCTTAGATGTTATATTACCCACCATCTTTACCAGGCTCACCAGAACGTGTGGCGGGTGCTGGACTACTACTCTCGCCAGGGTTTCGTACATGTGACAGAGGTAGCTCACCCTCCGTGGCTGTCCCCTGGCACTAACGAAAAAGGCCGGCGGTATGGACAGGGGGAGAGGGACTTTCACGACTTCAGAAGGGAGTTACTGCCTTATAACGACTGCTTGTATCGATCGATGCAGAGTCACCACTGGCTTGCTGCTTTCGATATGGACGAGATCATCGTACCAGTCAGGTAACTTTATTTTTTTATCTACTCTCATACTAATAATAAGTCCGCAGGGCAGCTTGTGGCGAGCTGTTGTGTGTCTCACAAATGTGACCAGCTGTCACAAGGACGGGAGGAGGGGTCAAAAAATCATGAAATTCGTGTGATGTAATTTATGGATGGCCCCTTGGATATCTAAGTGTGGATGGTTAAGTGGCGTCCCAACGAGTTCTGAGAATATAGTGTGTGTTATTGATATTTTAGTATGCGTGTGTAAAGTGCGCGCGCGTGCGTATATGTGCGGTGTATGTGTGTGTGTGTTTTTTTTTGTGTATGTTTGTTGTGTGTGAGTTGTGTGTGTTGACGAGTGTACAGAAATACTAAAATTTAGACATTAAAAAACTAAACACAGAATCTTAAGCCATCAAAATAAATTTAAAAAGTTACTTTTCGATACAGCTCTTTATGAACAACTGTATCGAAAAATAACTTTTTTTCCATTTCGATACAGCAGCAAGCAGGTTGTAATGCAAATGCATTGCAACTTTGCAAAAATATTCTACATAATCTGTGAACGCGGCCCCAGGCGGCGCGTCGCGCATGCTCGATCTGCAAATCGATTTAAAATGGAAGTAAGAAATGAAGCTGTTAAATGAACTTCATGGTTTTATTTAAAATATTATTACCATCTATTTCATGACATTAGATAAAATACGAGTAGTGTATAAAACTGCACATAATTAGGCCTTGAAATACTCGTGTGACGCTCTCATCACATTCGCCTACGGCTCATGTGATATATTCACACTCGTATTTTAAGAACCCTTATTATGCAACAGTTTGAAAAATAGTTTGTTCAGAATCATGAGTAGAATCAATTCCATAATTTTCATCCATTTTTAAAGTAACTGGTTTTGAAAAATAATAATTATTATTTTTTATTGCCGTGTCTATTTATTAAATTGCGCTCGACAATCAAGCAAATCCCAGTATCCAGGGCCGTCATGCTATTTAGCACGTATAATGGGGGACAGTTCCCCATAATACATACCGAACAGACCGATGGCACAGCGTACGACCTGCCTCTAAGCAGTCATCGCAGCCTATGGACGCTTGCGACACTAGAGGTATCACTCACGCTTTGCCGACCCCGTAAAACCCCTTTACACATTTTTATCTACCTATTTGTATTGATTTCCAGAGATGGGACGTATCCAAAACTTCTGTCACGTGAATCATCACTAGGGTCTTTCGACGCGTTGGTATGCAGGAACGTGTACTTCTTGGATGCAGCGCAGCGCAACGTCGGCGCCCCGGCATTCGCGAGAATGCTCGGCCATCATTGGCGAGCACGCGAACCCACTGGTCCTGGTGAGTGAATATTTTTGTCTCTGAGGACCTTCCTCCTGGGCAGGGATTGAATAACCGAAAAAATTTGGATATATCGGTTAAAGGTATGACGTCATACCTTTAAATTTCGATACCTTAAAGTAAAGGTATCTTAATAATTTCGGTATTGTAATATTCCGGTATCGTTATTTTTTTAGATATAATAAAGGTTTTAAATTTCGATACCTTAAAGTAAAGGTATCTTAATAATTTCGGTATTGTAATATTCCAGTATCGTTATTTTTTTAGGTATCTAAATTATAAAATAATGGTTTTCTTTCCACAATCTCGGCCGCATTGGTAGGTAAGTACTTGATCGATACCTACGTCGCGTCGTTGTCGCATAATTTTTTCGGTACCGAAATGGTTTTGGTTAAAGTAGGTACTGATAATATAAAGGTATAATGGTACCGTAAAAAAATAAAGGTATTCTTCTTGTTTTACCGGTATCGTAACCACAATTCTCAACCGTTTTGGCTCTACCTTTAAATCAAAACGATATCGTAATTTTATACCAGTACCATACCCTTATACCTTTACCGCTTTCAATCCCTGCTCCTGGGGAACCTTAATTTCTCCCCCAACTCTACCATAGACGCACGGGGAGACATATGGAGACGTCAAAGGTTATTCTTTTAACAAGGTTTTTTCTTGGACTACATGTGGCCGATGAAATCGGCTCAGGCGTCAAAGAATATTCCTGGCCTCGCGGCTTCACCTCCTCCTGGCAATTTTTTAACGAATTTTTGTTCCTCGATGATACGCAGACCCAGTGCATATACCCCTGCACTATGTATACTGCATAGCTATTAGCTTACTAGCATATTTTGGGGTGTAAGTGGTTCATCAACATCTTAGAACCAAAGCCAACTTCACCTGCACGCGGTGCACCCTGCTGACTGAAGCTCTGGCGAAAAGAGATAGGGGGCGTAAATTGTAAGCTACCCGACTGGGCCACCTCACAGAATACCGTAGCCAAATAACAGTTCCCTTGCGGGTTGTTGTGTTCCTGCGAGTGAGTGAAGTCACCAGAGACATAGTATATATTTGTACTATGCCAGAGAGGAAGGAGATGCTGCGTAGGCAGCGGGGGTGGCGGCGCGCGAGCGATATTTTAAGTTGCGAGCGTTAATATAGCTACGGTAACTGCTTCACATCAGGCGGGCCGTATACATGTCTGCCACCCGACGTAGAAAAAAAAAATAGCACTTCTTCGCTGTGCGTCTAACCGCTACCACTGCTAGCTCAGAGGAACTGGACGCACAATATCAAAAAGCTAGGAAACCACACTTTCCTCCTTAACCAGACCATTACTCAACGGTCAGCAAGATACCGCGAAAGTCTCATCAACTCAGCCTCAACTAATGTGAATTTAGTAAGTATCTGGTGGGTGAGGGGGAGAGAAGGAGAAAGCCCATAGGGAAATAAATAGAGGTTTTACTGTGCAGCCCTGACAGCCCAGGTAGTCATGCTCACTAAAGTGTTCAAACTGGTGGTGGTGTCGTGTGGCGGGTCGCCGCATTCCCAATAAAATGGTTGAATGCGGTGTTGGCTGCCCCATGCATCAACTCGTGAACGGGTGCTGCCAGAGGGGACTGGTCTGCCCTGGCTGTCATGGTTGCAAGGTAAACAATAGGAACATATAGGTTAAGTAGTAATAGACAATAATATTATTATTAGCATAATAGCGACGTGCAATTTATAAATTGTAAGAATATTGTAACATAAAAATATAACATTGTTAATAAAAAAAATAAAAAGACGTGTGGCACTCGGGGACTGCCGCGGTAAAGCTATTGCATAGCATTTTGTATCAACTTATGCAATTATAATTTTATTTATTTATTTTATTCATGCAGTATTGCTTTTTCTTTGATATTAATTCAAGTTACACTTTTTGAGCGTGGTGACCGATAAGAAAACAAATTTTTCTATTATTAAATAAATAAAACGAGTTTCGTAGAGTCGTACAATACGTCTAATCGCACGCACACAACGCCGTGTCGAAGACTGCCGAACTGAAACGACGTTAGACGATGCACGGCCTTCAAGCCACACCTCCTTGCCCGTCGGAGTGGGGAGCGTGAGGTTTTTTCGTTACGGAATTTCTGGATTCGGTCCCCGCGCTCAAGGCCCGCGATAGAAGCTATGCAATAGCTTAAAATAGAAATAAAATGTGTATTTATATTCTATGACCATTCACAGGGCTCCAAGTGAAGTCTTTGCATAACACGCGCACAGTGGTCGCCATGCACAACCACCTGCCCATGTCATGTGGAACACGAGGCTGCGTCAATCGCGAGGCGAACGTCACTGAGGCCAGACTGCAGCATTACAGGTACTTTTAATTTCCAACTACATTAAAAGAAGGCGCGACGTTAACGGGTAACTTGAGGCGACCTCACTCACGGCGGGGCGACGGAGACGCGGCGGTAATACGGAGCGGTTAAGTTTGATAATCCAAGATCCCTGCCCCCCTACCTGGCTAAGTGTAATTCGTAGCGTAACGAACGTTAGATAGATCACGTGACATTTGTCAATTCAAACATTTTAATAAGAGCTCCACAGTTCAAATTAGCGATTGCTACGCTTTTCTACTTCGCAAACTGCCATTTGGCTAGCCGCCCTGAGCCGCCAAACGTCACTTATTTTCTGATGAACAAAATGGGCATGGTATAACTAACTATAGGGTGGCAGAGCGGGCAAAATGCCAAGGGCCCCCGGACCAAGGAGGCCCCAGCCTCGAGAGCTTAGTAAAAAAATAGTATTATTTTTAAGTTAGGCCATAAATATACAACGTACTAAATTTTTATAGGTAGGTACATTCTCATTTTTCTTGAAAATAAAATTATAGGTTTAATTTAATCTACTATATAAAAATAAGTCGGGTTTTCCTTCCTGACGCTATAACTCCAGAACGCACGAACCGATTTCCACGGTTTTGCATTCGTTGGAAAGGTCTCGGGCTCCGTGAGGTTTATAGCAAAGAAAATTCTGGAAAAATTAAAAAAGAAAAGCGGGAAAATCTTTTTTCACATACAGCGCCATCTGGTGGCGAAACGGAGTTCGCCGGGTTTGCTAGTAACCTATAATTTTATTTTACTTACACTAAAGAAGTATTTTGTACTTTTTGGTTAATACCAAAAAGTACAAAATACTTCTTTAGTGTTGGTTACGTAGATGATTTATTAGAGAGGGCCCCAATTTCTGAGGGCCCATCTGATGAATTTGCCACGGGCCCCCGATGGTATAGTTACGCCACCGGGCATGATTGAGTAGTGTTAGGGTGTACTATGATCGTATGACTACCTGCTACCTTGGCCAGACGGCCATTCTCCAGGTACCAGGTAATCAAGATACGTAAAAACACTACTCACCTCATCTAAATTCTGATAGCTGATTTTTACCTATATTTACACAATATCGTTCACATTATCGTGTTTATGTCGTTGTGTTGCCAGAAACGACTATAAAATGTTTCTCATTTTAATATACATCATCATCATCATCATCATCATCAGGTCAGCACGACCGTCTCTAGACCGTCCTAGACGGAAGGAGGATTTGGCCTACACTCCCCACGCTGGCCAGACGGGTTGGGGAGGTGTTATTGTATTTCCCTTAGTCGCCTTGTACGACATCCACGGGAATTTATTCTAGTCTGCCGGAAATCACACGACATTACTATACATCTCTTTACATTTGTCTACAAATCTTCAATATAAAATATTCTTTCTTTCTGAATATTCAATAATAAATATATTATTGAAATTATGCTTAGGGATAAAAGCGTTGAAATACGACTGTAGGAGTTTAAATACATTTACATAAGTCATATTATTAATTACAATTTTCGGAAACATGACTGTTATGGACGTCGTCGGTAGTACTACAAATTTTAAGAATGAAAACTTTAGGAAGAGTGATCATTCGGATTACAAATCGGTATGAAGAAAATTTTAGGTTAAAGAACTTTAGGTGAGCCACTATGGACCCTGTCGATTGCGGTCCACTGCGGACGCGACGACGCGGCGCGACATATGTATGCGCAACTCGACTCTATGGGCCGAAACACAGAACAAAAAAAACAGTGTGTTTTTGTGTTCGGTAGGCCGAAACACATAACCACGTTGCGGCACCGCACCGCCAAAATCGGCGGTGCCGCCAGCCGCTACGCAGAAATTTGCGGTGTGCACTGCGCCGCACATAGTGTACAAAAAGTAACATAAAATAATCGTTTCATCAAACTTTAACGTTAACGAAATGTAACAATTTTTGCAATTTTTTTACATACATTCAATAACATTGAAAAATCACAAAAAAAAAATGGTTGCCGTAGAGTATGACAGCACAACGCTTTGTTTCGCGGCGCCGCAACGCAACGCTCGACGGTGTGTTGTTTCAGCCCTAAGATAGCACTAAAATAGGAGGTTGTGAATGATGTAGGTACAAATACTAAAAAATACTTGTAACATTGAGTAATTATGTAGTTATATCAATGACAAAATCGTGCAGTGCCAGTATAGCATGGCGGCAAGAACACTAGCTACTTTCCTCGCTGAATAGATTTTTTATACCACTAAAGTGGAAACAAGTATACGGCCCGCCTGATGAAAGCAGTTACCGTAGCCTATGAACGCTTGTAACACCATGGGCATCACACGCGCATTACCGACCCTGTAAAAACCTCTTCACGCCCATTTTGAAGGACCCCATGCTGTAGTCTCCTGAGAAAACCTCGACAGTTCATTCCACAGTTTGACAGTACGCGGGATAAAACTTCTCTGGAACCGCACAGTACGCGACCACTTAAGCTCCAATGTGTGAGGATGAATTCCCTGTCGATGGCGAGCGGTGCGACTGTAGGAGGCCGTGGGCATCATGTCAAAAAACTCCTCTGAACACACCTCATTGTACTAATCGGTAGAACACACAAAGGGACGCAAAATCTCTTCTCAGGCTTAAAGGTTTCTTCTAGGGTTGCCAACCATACTGTTAAAAACAGTATTATACTGTTGAAAAATACTTCATTTTACCATAGCACTGTTTATTGTACTGCTCCGCATGCACTGGCCTTACTATACTGTATGTTTTGTTACGCAGCTTTTAATATACTGTTTTTGTTGTAAAAATAAGTTGGCAACCCTAGTTTCTTCTCTAGTTTCTACTATTTTAAATTATGAAATACTTTACAGGAACCATTGCCCCAGCCCGCCGAAAAGCGACGCTTGCAAATCACTTACAGAAGACGTCATCGAAGACACATCTCTCGAGAGATATCGCTGGAACTTGTTGGCCGACATACCGCGCGTGCTCACCGAGCTCGGCATTCCCCTGCCCGCGTAACATAACCGCACCCTACTACAGCCCCCTTACCACCAACTCTTATTGCGACTCAATATCTGAATAGAATGAAGATTTAGACCTCGTCCATCGAGCTGACCATCTCTACCGCCTAATGTCCTAATAGGCCTGTAAACCATTTTTTTTTTTCGATTTGTTATTTAAAGACGTTACAATAATATAACTAAAGGTGAAAGAATTACTTCGATAGCATAAAAACTTCTCGAGATGTGATAACTTGAAGATCACAATTTTGGACTATCCCGAAAACGCTCCATACAAAATGCATACGGTATTATGACGTCACGATACGCTATTTTATATGCATTAAATCAGAAATTTGTACGACAGCTATGTTAAATATTGCGTTTATGTAGCTAGTGCCGTAACAAAAGTTATAGTATTTTTTATTGTTTCTACAATGGTAATATTTATTTTTTATAATTTCATACTTTTAAAATGGACTTTTCCACCAAACTTTGATCGACCATAAAACACGTCGGACATAAGTTATTAAAATTTTGAGATCGCAGATCGTTCTAGTTTTAAATATTTTACGTTACTGATAGAGATTCAAGATTCAAGATTCAAGATTCAAGATTTATTTTTTGCCACTAAGTAAGTACATCAGATCTTATACTAGGAAATACAGTTCAACTTAGCACCTTTTTCAGGTATTGCAAATGATGACAGCAGCTAGTCATACTCTACAGATTATCTCATTACAAAATATTAAATGTCAATAACTCATTACAAATTCAATGTCAATGTCATTATCTCATTACAATTCAATTTACATTATCCATTACAAATTAATTGTCATTAAATCATTACAAATTAATTGTCATTATTGCATTATAAATTAAAATATTATTCCATTACAAATTATGTCATAAAATATTATGTCAAAATACATTGCATTTAAATGTCAAATTTTTCATTTAAATATTCCTGTACTGAGTAGTACGATTTATTAATTAAAATTTCTTTCACTTTATGCTTAAAAGTTAGTAAGTTATCAATTTCGAGTATACTTTTGGGTACCTTGTTATATAGTCTAGGTGCCATTATAAATACACTATTATTATACAAAGCAGTTTTTGAAGGAGGAATACAAAATTTATGGCAGTTACGAGTGCTTTTTAGATTTGTAAACAAATTTAAATTAGTTCTTACAAATAAAATACAATTAAGTATGTATAAACAAGGTACAGTGAGTAGTCTTAACTTAGTGAAATAGGGTTTGCAGCTGTCTCTACGATGCAGATGGCATATTGATCTTACACATTTCTTTTGAGCTTTGAATACCTTATCTTTGTCAGTTGAATTACCCCAAAAGATTATACCATATTTCAGGACTGAATTTACGGAAGCATGGTATGAAGTAAGTACAGCAGCTTGATTTACTATTTTAGTAAGCATATACAAGGCATATGAAAACTTGTTCAATTTTGTACAGACATTCTCGACATGTACCTTCCAATTTATGTTGCAATCAATATGCAATCCTAAAAACTTAGTTACATCTATCTCTTCAATCCTTTTACCATCATATTGAATATTCAAAGTCGATGTCTGATTTTTAATTTTATTTTTAAATGTCATAATTTTTGTTTTGTCAATATTTAGAGTCAGATTATTAGATTTCATCCAGTTAATAATGTCTATTAGAGTATTATTTATGTCAGTTTCAAATTGATCTATATCATTTCCAATAAATGTGACTGTACTGTCATCCGCAAATAATGTCGCAGTATGTTTTATTGAACTTGGAAAATCATTTATATATATAATAAACAATAGGGGTCCTAAAATACTACCTTGAGGGACGCCATATAAAACAGTTCCATGTTTTGAAGAATATTTTGTTTCTGTGAGCGTGTTTAAATTTATTTTTGTGATGACTGTATATTGTTGTCTATCACTTAAATAGGATTTAATTAGTTTTGAAACATTGCCTCTTACTCCGTAACCTTCCAATTTATTAATTAAAATATTATGATCGACAGAATCAAATGCTTTTGATAGATCCATATATAATGCAGTTACAGGCAATTTATTATCAACACTTATTAGGACTTTTTGCAGGAAGGTGTAAATAGCTTTATCTACAGTTTTATTCTTTCTGTAGCCTTGCTGTTCATCAACTAAAATATTATTCTCTTCGAGATAGCTATATAGCGCTTCATGGATTACCTTTTCAAATATTTTTGAAAAAATAGGGATGAGGGCTATAGGTCTATAATTTTTCAACTGTGTTTTATCATCTTTTCTAAATACCGGTTTAATAATAGTTACTTTTAATATTTCAGGGAATACTCCAGATTCAATGCATAAATTAATTATATGACTTAATATGGGTGCTATTTCTACTGATACATATTTTATTACATTAGTGGTAATATCATCATATCCTGTGCTATTTGTATTTTTTAAAGCCTTAATGTGCTTTATTATATCATATGGAGTAGTAGGCGGCATAAACATTGAACTAGTTTTGGGGTTTTTTCTCTTACATCGAACATTATTTTGATTTTGGGTGTAAGAAGGCTTTACTTGGTTTGATTTTGATTTTGGGTGTAAGAAGGCTTTACTTGGTAAGAGAGTTTTTATAATTTTAGAACTTTGTTTACAGGCCTATTAGAAATTGTGTATTCTAATTTAAACTTAGTTAAAAAAAATGTTTTTTCGCACATAAATAGTGGTTAGGAGACATTTATTTTGGTGTTTTTTCTTACAAAATAATGCTGTAGATTGCAAAAAAAAAAAAAAAAAAAGCTATCGCTTTTGCGTCCAATTTTTGAAAATTTGGCTGTGATAACTATTTTTCTTTTCTCAGCACTAAACTTACTAGTTTGCACATAAAGATTTTTTTAAACAATGTGTGGTATTTTTTTCGAAGTGTTTCCTTAATAATATCTATAGAAACAAGGCCATGATTTGAATCTTGCTCTAGCGAACTGTTGTCAAGTCGAATTGGATTTATTCAAATTAATGTATTAAATAAACAATACAATTAGTTTCTTCCGTCCGATTTGGAAAGGCTTTTCATAATATAAACCCAATTAGTTACGTGTACTTTCTGGAAAACGAACAGAATAATTTAAGGTCTATAAATCGATGAAAGCCGGCTGCATGCACGAAAAAGCATGACTCATAGTCACGTTCCGACTGTGCGAAGCGTGCAAGCGAGAGCTTGTGACTCATCTAACTTTCTTCCACTCTATCGGCCGATGTTTCTTATGACCATATCACGTAAAATTATCGTACGTAAACCGATTTTACACACAACCAATTTTTTTTATTAAACTGAAATCCGGCTTAACCTTTTGCGTGCCGCGGTCCCATTTATTTTTATTTATTTATTTATTCAATTGCTTGGTGGTACAGCGTTGGTACAGCGCTAGGTTCAGAATTCACAGATTGCGACACTTGAGTGTGTAATTTGATGTGCAAAATAAATTCCTCTAAAATACTATTTATCGTTTTTCTATATAAAATATTAGTATGTTTTATCTGACAAAATCCCAAATAAATTGTGCACGCTAGGTGACGCTACGGTCACGCACATAGAACGGGTTTTTCAAACTTTTTCATGGCGCGACCTCCTTTTTATGTAAAAATATTTGGTGACATCCTACCGTCCAAAGTAACCTAACCTGTATACATTATATTATATTATAAATATCAAATCCTTGCATTTCTATTTATTTTCATAATTAGACGTACGAATCGTTAATTAAATACCTGCAATATATAAAACAAATACATATAATAAAGTATCTAAAAATATCATTTAAACGTTGTTTTTTTTACAACTTCACGTCCGTCCGCGACCTCCTTACCGAGGCTTGCACCCCTTTGAGTAAAACTCAAAGCTTGCACCCCCAATCAGGTCACGACACACACTTATAGAAACACTGACTTAAAGAATAGTCAAATCATGCGTTTTTAAATCGCCGCTGTTGAGTTGTTCCAATTCGTGCAAAACAGCAGTTAATTGCACCACCACTTTTGCTGTTGTGGTTCATGACGATATTTTTCGGCATAGGAACTATGAACCGATAAATTTCAACTATTGTTGAAATTATACAAATAATGGCAATAAATTTCGACTGAAAAGTGATTGCCAAAACAAACAAAAAAAATAGTATTGCGATTGAACGACTGAAAACGAAAACATAACCTAAAAAGTAAAATGTGAATAAGTTTGTGCTGTGTTGAGTTTAATTAAAATTTTATTTTTAAAATTGAAACTTAGCTATAATAAAAATGGAGAATGTGCGTATAGATGAAGTTTATCCGAAAACTCCTTACAATGTGATTCTAAACTTTCAAAATGCTTATCCCACGGAAAAATTTTCGTCAAAAACATGTGCACTAATGGAAGACAGTAATACCGGCGATAAAGCTATTTTGTGTGAAATCAACGATTTACTATACGCTGGTACTGAGCAGAAGAATGAGTTATGTAAAACAGTTCTACTTGCACGTAACAAAATAACTGGAAAAGTGAGACTTATAGAAATGAATGCAATGGATATGAAGCCAGTTCTAAATGTGGACACTGACGTCAATGCGACTTTGGATACGAGTAGTTTAGAGCTTAGTAGAAAATTCGGATCTAAAAAACTTAAAAAGATAATGGAACAGCGTGAAAAGTTTAAAGTTAATAAACAAACTGTATCGGAGCAAATGCACAATGTTACGGTTAACATCGGAGAGGACAAATTAGATTTATCTTCATATATAAAAAGCGATTCAGATGATTTCTACATCCCTGTAATAGACAGAACAGCGACAAAAGTCGAAGATGTTTATGATATAAATAAAATTTTAACTAAAGAACAGTTCGAACAAATATATTCCGAACTTGAATCTAAAGATTACACATCCGATATAGTGCCTTTTATGAAAGAATTAGTGACGAAAGATTTGAAAAAAGAACATCTAGTCCTAGCTGTTTATGGAAGCTGTTTATTTAAATTTTTTATGACAATGTCTAAGGACATTATTAAGAAGAATTTTGTTATATGCCAACATTCCGTAACGTTGAATGATATTATCTTAAGTAACTTTACTACTATGTCAAATAATAGACGGAACAGGTCTTTACAGTTGAAGGATAAGGCATTGTGCCATGCACTAGTATTCTTACTAATTATCAATAATTTTAAATATGACGCGGACGAATTGAGTAAAAATGTGAAGATGGCTCAAAGGACATTAACTACAAAGGTAAGATATTTATATGAATACCACAATATAAGTAATAATTGAGTGGAGCAAGCTGAATGATTAGATAATGCCGAAAAGTCACTTTTGAAAATGAATAATTTGAAATTAATTTTGGGGTGTAAGTGGTTCATCAACATCTTTGAACTAAAGCCAACTTCACCTGCAGTACAGTGCGATGCACCCTGCTGACTGACAAACGAAGCTCTGGCGAAAAGAGAGGTAGGGAGCGTAATTGTAAGCTAACCGCAGCCAAATAACAGTTCCCTTGAGGGCTGTTGTGTTCCTGCGAGTGAGTGATGGGATTACACTGCACTATATGATATGTATTGTAAATACATTAGAGACATTGTCAATTTTGTTTGTGGTAGGTACAAATTATTTATGGTTCAAAGGTATGGAGCTTCTATTACCACACGGATATCAATATCCAATAAGCACCAATTAGTTGAACTTCTTATAGAAAAGACTCACTAAAATAAAAATTGTAGCACAGAAGTGTTACTAAAATAACATCATTTAAATAAACAGTGGCTCTAGACGCGAGGCAGTAAAGAGTTTATTCGTACACCGCAGCGTGCCCAACTCGTTTGTCTACATAGACCCACCCATTCTATCTTTCCAGTTTGTAAATATTCCGTCCCTTGCTCGCTAAAATAGGGTTCGCTCTTTGCGTGATAAACCTTACATTAGCCATCCTGTCCCTGCCTGTCTGACTACTTCTGTAGCCATTTGCAGCAGTGGCTTCTTCAATTGTAGAATCTTGGGGAATAGTCTTGAACTTCTCTCCAAAACTTGGTATATAACTTGCCATCATGCTTTATCTTAGAAGGGCTTCCGTGTAGCGTCCGGGCAGGGTTTCATTTTCAGTTGAGGGTAAAAAGTTTTTAATCACTACCACCTGCTCCATGGTGCGAATAACAGTCTTGTCACAGGATAAAAAAATAGTACTAGTACTAAAAAACACTGATGACATGAGTCGGATAGCTTACAATTACACTCCCTACCACTCTTTTCGCCCGAGCTTCGTTTTTCAGTCAGCAGGGTGCACCGCGTGCAGGTGAAGTTGGCTTTGGTTCAAAGATGTTGACGAACCAATTACACCCCAAAATATATAAATATTTGACCTATACTAAAAACAAAAAAACCTATACTAACTCTCTGTGTACTTACTCAAGAACTTGATATGTTTGCAGGTGAGAGTGTTAGGAGCCTCGGTAGTGACCTCGGGCAACAAGAGAACAGTGCAGCTGAAACTACCGCTTACCTCCACAGGGTTTGCGAGGAGAAAAAGTGCAAAGTTTTAAACATAAATTTTGTTATTGTTTAATATAGTTTTTATTTTTCCTCTAATCCCGTAATTCTGTTACGTACGTGTTAGGTAGGTGACAGAACTTGATGAAACTATGCATTGTACAAGGAACTTTTGTATATATGTATGTTATATATTGGCCGTGTGGTTTCCGGCAGACTATAATAGAATCACTCGGTTTCTTCCCGTGGATGTCGTACAAGGCGACTAAGGGAAATACATTATCAAATATCGATCAGTCCTCCCCAACCCGTTTGGCCAGCGTGGGGAGTGTAGGCCAAATCCTCCTTTCTAGGACGGACGAGAGGGTCGTGCTCCTGTAGTGGAGATTAAAATGGACCTGATGATGATGATGTTATATAGTCAATACCCAAAATCTGTGCGCTCCTAGGTTTGAATAGTTATACCTCCGGTACCTCACCTCCTCCTAAGACAAGTCGAGCCTCGCTCTCTTTCGTTGCTCACAAGCTTAACCTAACCTACATCCTCTTTCAAAACTACTTGACTTGACTGCATAAGTTAGTTAAAAGCAGGGATTGACTAACCGAAAAAATTTGGATATATCGGTTAAAGGTATGACGTCATACCTTTAAATTTCGATACCTTAAAGTAAAGGTATCTTAATAATTCCGGTATCGTTATTTTTTTAGATATCTAAATTATAAAATAAAGGTTTTAAATTTCGCTACCTTAAAGTAAAGGTATCTTAATAATTTCGGTACATATTGTAATATTCCGGTATCGTTATTTTTTTAGGTATCTAAATTATAAAATAAAGGTTTTCTTTCCACAATGTCGGCCGCATTGGTAGGTAAGTACTTGATCGATACCTACGTCGCGTCGTTGTCGCATCATTTTTTCGGTACCGAAATGGTTTTGGTTATGGTACTGGTAATATAAAGGTATAATGGTACCGTAAAAAAATAAAGGTATTCTTCTTGTTTTACCGGTATCGTAACCACAATTCTCAACCGTTTTGGCTCTACCTTTAAATCAAAACGATATCGTAATTTTATACCAGTACCATACCCTTATACCCTTACCGCTTTCAATCCCTGGTTAAAAGTGGTTGTAACGAACGTCCTTAGTCAAAACTATTTTTGGACATACGAGTATATTGCAGTTTTTTAAATTTTGTACTGTAAAACGCACATCATAGGCACTTCCTGCCGCTCCGCTCTCACGTATACCTCTCGGGGGGGGGGGGGGGGGGGGGGGGGGGGCACCTCCCTGAGGAATCTGGGGCCCTACCGCCGAAGCTGAAGCCGATTACGATCGGGTTTTTTGATCACCAAAATAGATCTTAGGTGACAAACATCTTCAGCTTAGTCGTTAGAGCTCTAAGGTTTCAATAAGCTAAACTAAATACAATTACCGCCAAGCTAAGCTAATCTTTGATTTTTCAATCAAAAAATCCGAGATCGGCTTCAGCTTCAACAGGAACAGTTTGTATGACGATGTACGCACACATGTTCATTCACGCACTGTACAGACGCTATTGTTTAAGTAGTAGTAAGCGACGCGACATTTATATGGAGTGTCCGGGACGTGGTGTTACTGACAATTAATAAAAATCATTTTTGAGATTCAATGTTTTATTACCACAAAAGGATATAAATTGTATTTACTCGTATATTATATAATGTTCATAAGTTTAGTTGGACCCAGTTATGCAGAAAAGATTAAACCGACAAACTATGCCAAATTGAGAGATATACATAGCGAGAAACTTCAAATCGAGTTTTTTATATTCGCAACAGATTCTAGCTGTTTGATGACATATGCTTCACAAAACTGCGTGATATTTTTATTTAAATAGCTTTAACTTAAAAGTAACAAAATGTCGGTTGGATTTATTCTGCATAACATAGTCCAGTATAATATAGTATATATAGTATAGTATATATAGTATAGTAGGCAGTATAATATAGTATAGTAGGCAGTATAATATAGTTTCTATATAACATATTTTATTAAAACTGTCAAATCGGCATAAAACCGCGGCTTTACGCTGAAAGTATTACAAAAAGCGCAAGTTTTATACAGCACACGCTGCGAATGTTTACAAATATATGCAGTTTACAAAAATGTATATAAATAAAAATTAATTTTTATTTCCCTTGGTCACGAGTGATGAGTCGAGTGATCGGCGTTGGTAGTGCCATTACGCAGGATTTGTGACCGTTGTCTTAATATGGATATGCCTCCCAAATCCCGGCATTTTCATTAAACAATTTTGTTTAACTTTGAATTATTTAGTACTATTTGTATTTTACGTACGTATTCATACGCTTTACCATGCTATTATTTAACTTAACTTTTATTTTATTGTTTTTTTAACTGTTCGTCTGGACAATTTCTTTTTCTAATTTCTATATAATCGAATATTCACGTATATTTTTCCAGTTGTCGCTGTCGTTATCTATCTATCTATCGTTAAGATACAGCGACAACTGGAAAAATATAATGTACTA
The DNA here is from genome assembly GCA_937001555.2 of Hypsopygia costalis. Taxonomy (NCBI): domain Eukaryota; kingdom Metazoa; phylum Arthropoda; class Insecta; order Lepidoptera; family Pyralidae; genus Hypsopygia; species Hypsopygia costalis. The sequence goes on from OW443355.2 coordinate 9,513,048, forward strand.
CTAAACTAGGCTTAACGTAATCCCGGAATCCCGTGGTCATATCCATATTAACATCAACATTCAAGTCCATTGACCCCAAATGGCACTACTAACGCCGATCACTGGGATGACGCGTGAACGGCTGGACCGATTTCGCTATTTCTTTTTAAGTTGCATTTGTTATTGTCAGGAGAAGGTTCTTATGAAAGAAAAAAATAAGAAAATTGCGTGGAAAATTAGAAAATTTAAGAAAACTGAACTACTATACCAACTTTTCTAATCTTGTCACTTTGTATTGTTTGACAGAACTGTCAGTAATTTGACAGATTGCGCGAAACCAATACAAATTCTATATTCATTGCGAGCCAGGACTAGGGTATGCAATCTCGTTCTCGCGAGATCTCGCTCGGCGGGGCCTGAGGTAACGGTCGGGGGACGAGGTCTCGCTCAGATTCGCTTGTTGCGTACATTTTTTTTTTGCATAAATAACCACAAAAATACTTGAACGCAATCAACTCAATTACAACAATTATTAACCAAATAAACACAGCAAGTAGACGCAACAAGCGAATCTGAGCGAGACCTCGTCCCCCGACCGCTACCTCAGGCCCCACCGCGCGAGATCTCGCCAGAACGAGATTGCATTCCCTAGTCAGGACAACGTCTGTCTGGTCAGCCAGTAAACAATAAATATTTTACACAGAAACAAAGGGCTACCTCGAACACGTTTAGCGAATAATTTTGGATTTGCTCATAGACGTAATGTACAGTCGAGCAAGAAAGTGGTCTATGAGTTTTATCAAAACTTACTATGTAAGGTTAATCTATTATTTTTGAGATCGAAAATAGACCTTAATAATTTGAGTAGGTAAGGTTAATCTATTATTTTGAGATCGAATTTAGATCTTAATAATTTGAGTAGGTAAGGTTAATGCATGGGGTTAATCTTCTATTGTTTTTGAGATCGCAAATAGACCTTCATAATTTGAGTAGGCAAGGTTCATCCATGGGGTTAATCTATTATTTTTCAGATAGCAAATAGACCTTAATTATTTGAGTAGGTAAGGTTAACCCATGGGGTTAAACTTCTAAGTATTATTTAAGAGACGAAAATACACCTTCATAATTTGAGAAGTACGAATGTCAATCTAAAAGATGGTATACCACTTATTTGACTGTATTTATATATTATTAGGTTATAGGTCTAATCGACCGCGCAAGTTAAGCTACCAAAAGTCAACCGTAGCCTGTCTATGGATGAGTTTATTTATCTCGAGCTCCTGCGTGGTTCGGAGGGCACGTTAAGCCGGCGGTCCTGGCTGTTGTCATTAGTATGTCAGTCGTTAAGCCAAGACACTGGTTAAGCCAAACACTGACCTCCGCCAACCGGAAGTATTTTTCAATCAATTTAATTGCTTTTTTCATCATTAATACTTTTTTCGTTAAGACGAGCTCGGTGGTCGAATGGCTAGCAATGGCTACTTCGACTTTGAGGTCACGGGTTCGATCCCCGCACAGGACAAACGTTTGTATGCATGACCATGTCTGTTCGTCTTGGTCTGGGTGTTTTCTATGTATTATAAGTATATATGAACAAAAAAAATGTATTTAGGTACATATATAAGTTGTCTAGTACCCATGGTACAAGCTTTGCGCTTAATTTGGGACTAGATGGCGCTGTGTAAATTAAATTTTATTTTGTAAATTTTAAGGTGACATAGGTTCAATCTTAATATCATGTACATCTACGGAAAAATCATTTTCATTCTCCAATTTAATGTCATTAGTAGTGCTCTCCGGTTCCATATACTCGTGTAACGATCCGAAGCCACTGTAACTAGCTTCTTCATCACTCATTTCCGCTGTACACAACTCACTTAATATCATTTTAGTCTTCGACCCATCGAAATTACTCAACTTATACCTTTGTATGTAATATTCCAAAGACTTATACGATGAACGGCAAGTCTCACATTTGAAAATAACTGAATCGCGCAAATGTTTCAGCTTCTGATAAATATTGTAGTAAAAATCATCTTGGAAGTTTTTAATGCAGTCCTCACATTCGACATTGAACGTTCTATGCCTCGAACCAAAAGTAGCCAACTCATCCACATCAAATTCGCAATGAAACTTCTTTATATGCCTTTTCAAAGTTTTTCTAGTACTAAAATCTTTCATACAGATAATGCATCTGGGTAACACTTTCTGTTTAATATTCGGAACTAAATTCACGTGACAGACTTCGTTATGTTGGTCAAACTTTTCTTGTCCTTTGAAAACTAGATTGCACTCTTCGCATTTATAAATCTCATCTTCGGCTAAATGGTTTGTATTTAAATGAATTCTCAATGCCTCATTGCTACTAAAGGACACTGAACATAGATCACAAGGATACGTGTTCATATTAAAAGAATGTAATAACTTTAAATGTATCTTACAAGATTTTGCAGACTCAAATCTCTTATGGCAAATATGACATTGTGGGAACATTGTAGAATTCGGATGCTTCGTTCTGACATGTTTGCGTAAACTCCTCTTTTCTTTAAACAAAGTTTCACATTCTATACACTTGTATCTTTGCATTCCCAAATGTGTATATTCTATATGCCTACGTATATTTCTTTTAGATTTAAATTTTTTGTCACAGTAATCGCATTTGGACCAATCGTCATTTGAATGCACGATTTTAATATGAGACGCTAAGTAATATTTATTATTGCATATTTTCCCACAGAATTGGCACTCTACTACTTCATCAGTCGTATGTTTCAGTTTTATATGATGTCTTAACGATCGATCGCTGTAATAAACACGGTCGCAATGTTGACATCTATAATACGAATTATCATCAATATCCTCTTTTGTTGAAGTGATATTTGAATCAGCTATCTGAGCTTGGGGGTGAAAAATTCTTATATGAAATTCTAAACTGGATATATCTGTGAATAATTTGTCGCAGTGACTGCAAGAGTTAACATTTGGAGGTGGCAAGCATATCTGTTTATGGTCCGACATAGTTTCTTTGCTATAAAACTTGTTAAAGCACACGTTGCAAGTTGATAACGAATACTCCTTATCATGGCCCAGACGCATATGATCTTTCAATTCATACACACTAGTAAAAGCATTGTTACAATACTCGCAATTATAAAAAACATTCCTGTAAGTTTCCTTTTCGACTTTTTTCAATAAAGATTGTTTGCAATACTCATAGAAAATTTCAAATGCGTGATCAGTTTTTATATGCTGACGCAACATAGCTTCATCGACGTAAGCATTGTTACAAGTTTCGCAAACAAATTCGTCTAGTTTAAATTTGGTGTCTTCATTACAATCTGAATAATCAGTTTTATGAAAGAATGATATATGACTGTCTAAGTTATCTCTACCTGTTATAATATGATCACAATATTCGCATTGATATTGGTCTTGGCTATCGGTGTAGTGTCTTGTTCGAGTATGCCTTCTTAAGCTCTGATTAGACGTGTAAATTTTAGGACAAATCATACATCTAAATTCTCCCTTTTCTCCATGAAACATTTCAACATGTCGTTTCAAATTTCTATTATTAGTATACACTTTATCGCACAAATCGCATTTTATTGCATCTTTTTTAGAAATACAATGAGTTGCTTGTATGTGAGATATTAAAGAATGTTTTACTTTAAAAACTTTATGACAGTCGTCACAAGTAGGGTATTGAACATCAGGATTATGTAGCTGATTCACATGCCTTTTTAGATTCCGCTCTGTCGTGAACGTTTTACCGCATAAGTTACATCGTATTTCTGGCCCTATGCCTTGTAAGTGTACAGTGATCATATGAGACATGATGTTCTGTTTTCTTGTGAAAATGCGTCCACATAAGTCGCATTCGGGGAACGGTTGACTATACCTGTTATGGCCTCTGGACAGATGGAGATTTAAACCGGCAGGACTTCCAAAAGTTTGCTCGCATATTTCACAATAACATAATGAATTTAGATGACAATTCTCTATATGCGTTCGAAGATTATATTTCCTTGTAAAAGGACGGCTGCAGTAGTCGCAAACGAAATCTAATAGATTCGTATACATCATCATTTTAAAATGACCTAATGGGCACTCTTTAAATGTTTTATTTCACTGAAAGTTTATATTTTTTAAACAAACAAAAAACCCATTTAATGCAGACTGTGTTTTCAACTTTGATTCAGATCTTTGCGCTTTTGTGAAGAGTTCTAGCACTCTGAAGTCAAACTAGAATTTCCCCAGTGTAGTATTATAAGAAGTTGCAGACTAGCAGTTAGTTCTACAATCGACGTTTTGATGTAATATTAAATTAACATGCATAACAATGTACACTATAACCAAATAGTTTCAAGTTTTTTTTTATGTAATGGAACTCTTAAACAATAATTAACTAAATGTTTTACTATATAAAAGCTTCTTACACAAGATGTGATTTGATCTTTAACAAGTACAATAATGAACTATTAATAATCCTAAAAACAACGTAATATTATTTAAAAAACTTACATATACAATACATTTAATAAAGCGACATAAACTTACATATTTAATTGCTAGCAATCGCTTAAAGTGCCTGTTTAATTAAGTAGGCACTAAAAAAGTGTGATGTTACCTGACTTAAGTGGTTGCCACTTAACAGTAAGGCTAGTGTTAAGTGGACAACAAACAAGTTTGAAGTAATGTGGCCAGACCACTCACCAAAATTGTTGTAAAGGACCACTGAGCCTGTTGTTAACCACTTAAGTGAGCTGAGATCGATAGCCGACAGCGAGGACTGTCCGTTACTTGGCCATTTAATTAAGGTTAACTTATCGCTGGTAGAATATAAGTACTAGATATAAGTTTACTAACAAAATGGATCTTTTAGTTGTCCGAAATAAAGATTTATATTTATTATTTTAAAATAAGTCTGTTGACACAGTACTTATCTACCTAGATTATTGTTCAAAACAACCCATCTCATATTAACGTAATCTCATAATTTTACATAGACTTCCTGCTCAAATTAATAAACTTATTGTATTGGAGATCTTATACTACTAAAGCAATGTTTCCCAGCATTTATCGTAATGGAGCTATTCCAACCGTATTTATACACTCCTGTGAGTTTTTTAGACTTTAATATAGGTGAACTCCTTGTGATTAAACCTCATTCGAAAACTTCAGTCTTAAAGCTTGCTATTGTAAGTATAAAATCAAGTTCAACACGCTACAGGTCGACAAACGTCACAACCACCAATATTTTACATAATTCGAATGTTAAATCTTAAACTTGATAGCTAAATATTTTTTTTTTTACCAAAATTTAATCAACATATCACTTGTGTACATGATTGTATTTCTAACCTCACTTGTAGACTTTGCTAAACTTGAAAAATAAAAGAGAAAATATCAAATTAGGTGTCTAAGAGAGAATTTATCAAATAAAATCGAGTACCTATGAGAATCAAGATGCAACATTCACACCTCACGGAGTCTTCACACCTCAGATGTCTTCATTTGTCAAACACATTGGTGAGGCCATTGCTGATCGCTTGGAATGATTCCTCAGTACTGTGATGGGTGGATTAAGATCAAACATCATACTAATTTCATTTTATGTTCAACTTTTTGTTTTGAACGGCGCAGTCCGCTTTTTGCTATACTCGAATATTCAACTTGTTCTTACTTCAATCTTCAATTTTTCATGTCTGTAAAATAACAAGTTATATAATTAATGGTGAGTCTCTAAGTTTCATGTGACACTTGATGTGGCCACTTTTTGTTGGAAGGAAGAAAAAGAAACAGTATGTGTTAATGATATTGTAAAGGCTCTCTCAATAGATGACGAGCTCGGTGGTTGAATGGTTAGCAATGGCCACTTTGACTCCAAGGTATCGGGTTCGTTCCCCGCACAAGACAAACATTTGTGTGCATGAACAAGTCGGTTTGTCTTGGTCTGGGTGTTTTCTATGTATTATAATTATGTATGTATTTACAAAAAAAAATGTATTTAAGTACATTAATCAGTTGTCTAGTACCCATAACACAAGCTTTGCGCTTAATTTAGGACTAGATGGGTACTACACAACTGAAAAATGTACTTAATACCTTTTTTTGTAAATACATACTTATAATACATAGAAAACATCCAGACCAAGACAAACAGACATGTTCATTGCACACAAATATTTGTCTTGTGCGGGGATCGAACCCACGACCTCGAAGTCAAAGTGGCCATTGCTAACCATTCGACCACCGAGCTCAGCGAATGTATGAATATTTATGTCCCAATAATCACAGTTCTGATTTTGATGAAATTTACAATTCAAAGGATTGCAGGAGCGAAAAATCAATCTAACCAGCTCTCAATATCAGTAATACATTCTTATATTTAAGTAATTAATTTAAAAAATGCATTAAACCTGTATTTTTTCACAAAATAAAACCAGATCATATTAAAGCTGAAAAACAGTTTGTTTTCATGATTTATTAAACGTTTATCCATTCAATATTAGTTCAGTAGACTAAATATTTTTTCAAAAATAATTTTAATTATACTTACATAACACTTTCAACAGCATAAACAACAACACCTATGATGGGAACTTTCTTTCATGAACGACGAACCGGACGAACAATAGCAGAAACATTCAGTAACATTTATGCAGATACATAAAGAGCTAATACTTGTAACTCATACTTTTTGCGCCTACGAACGTTTTTAACAATTGAGGAAAGGAATTAGATACGTAATTTTAATTAAATTTTCACTGTACAACTTGCGCATTTCTAAAATAGGCAAATTTTTTCAACATTCCGCAACTTTTCTTTGACAAATTTGACAGACATGACATCACATGCATGACATTAAAATGACATTGACAATCTTCGCTTTTTTGTTTCTTTTTGTTATCAAATAGCTTTACAGCTCTGGAATCACAGTCCTTTAAGGTCCATCTGTGTTATTTCTTCTATAAATTATTACCGGCTTCAGGGACATGATGCAAACTTTATTTTATCTTGAAATTGATATATTCATTACTTTACTTTACTTTTAGCTGAATAGGAGGAATTATCCTCTTTCTTGTGAATACCACTTCTGCTTTACACTTGTTGACGGAAAGGGTCAAATCATACTGCTGTTTTATATGTATTATATGTCTTCGAGGAGCGATTCCAATAGCGGCTATTATACAGTTGTAATCACAGACATAAAATAATCTAATATGACAATATAGTCTATTTTACGTCGCGTCCAGGCAGCCACTGTCACTCTTTAGGGGCCTACTCCTACTCAAAGGGCCTACTCCAAACATTTTCATTATAAAAAGAAAACATATTCATTATATCATTTAGACAATAAACTTGTCCCTTCGATTGATAACGGATACAATCGTATAAAATTCATGTCTGAAAAATTCCAAACTTTCCACAGAGATAAAAACATTAAACAAGAGACAATAGATTTTATGTCCATATTTTATAAGCAGGCTTAGTGGTTTCTAATAACTAAAATAGAAGAAGTAAATATCTGTCTCACTGGTTCGGTCCACAGAGTTGAAATTCCGAAAGCGAAAAAAAAACTTGATTGTTTTGTTTTTGTGAGGAATCGGAAATTTATTGAATTTTGCGTGAGATAAATCGGCTTGCCGGATGAAATTATTTACAACTATCCAAAATATTGTGAACTGATTGTCGTTTTACATCAAAATGTCCTATCTTTCTGTATGCAGACTTTGCCTTGGTATTAACACACGAATGCATATTATAATGAACACCCCACTTCAAGAAGTTTACGAAAAACTTACTAATCTGCCTGTAAGTAATATTTATTGTTACACGTACGTTGTTAACGCAGCCGGCAGCCACACAGAGTCACACTCACTCATAGTCACTATTACAGCATTTATTTGAAGGCGCTTGTAAGAGTGACAACATCATACTTATCTTGGCATGATGTAACGAGGATCTGCCGATTTAGAGGCCTACCTCTAAAGAGAGGCCTTCCCAGCCAGGCGAAAGAGGGGCCTAACCAGTCTCGCGTATAAATTCGCTATGCTCTTGCAAGGGCGTCGCAGTACAGTCAAGAACTCGTGAAGCTTTACACGGTGGACTCTGTACCGTTATTAATCGGTATATCATCATCATCGGTGCGGATGTAAGGCTCGTACTACAAGTGAAAAGCTTCATGAGTTCTCGACTTTACCTACAATTCATACTTTTCTCATTCTCCATAAAGACTTGCCTCCTCCCCCCCTCTAAACTTGAACCCCGTGTCTCTAATATCTATGATTAATTGGTTACTGTAATATTCCAGCTAAACACAATCCAAAAGCCAGTGGTAGCATGCTACCTCTGTTACGAGTTGCTGAGGAAGTCCCACAGTCTCATGGAGAGGTCTGTTAAAGCTGATAACCTCTTGACAGAGATCCTCCAGAGCGGAGCAGTTGTGAGTATCCTTCCCTGCCTATCATATCCATCCTTTGGCCATAACTTCGTCAAAATTACCATCTGGTTGTCATGATGAGCAAGTATGTCCATGGCACACTCCTAGTGAAGTCTCGTTTATTAATTTTTTTTAGCTAATATCTACACTAATGATACATAGATGGTTTAGTTTAGTTTCATTGGGCTGTTCCCACACTCAGCCACTTGATTGGGCCATTCTCCATCTCGGCAGGCATTGCTAATGTGTGTTACGTCTCGGCCACACTACCTTACCGTCTATGGGGCTGTTACCGCAATAATTATGGCATTGAATTACCAGTTTAAATTACTGCGTGAAGTGGGGTTACACTAGAGTTTACCTAGATATATATGTCAATAAATTAGGCGGTAAAAATATCATTTTTCAAGATGAAGGTTGAGGCTGCAGCTGTATTGTGTTTTATAAGTGCCAATTATTTTTACATGAATCTTTAAAATTTTTACAAGGCTAAAGCAAGACTAAAAATATTCCAAAAATTCGAGCACTTTTTCATTTGACCACTCCATGCCGGTCGATACGTGCGTCGCCGTTGAGCTCATGTTGCACACTGGACAAACGGTAGTGTGGCAACAAACGCATTAATTACTGCGGTAATGTTCTTTGATGTGCGAAAAAAGACCGCCGCCGGAGCTATTGTCTACCGCCATTTGCCATATTGATTGGCAAAGACTAAAAATAATTCCAAAAATTGGAGCGCTTTTCATTTGACCACTCCATGTCGGTCGATACGTGCGTCGCCGTTGAGCTCATGTTGCACACTGGACAAACGGTAGTGTGGCCACAAACACATTAATTACTGCAGTAATCTTCTTTGATCTACCTACCGCCATTGATTGGCGTTGTAAAATTATGGCCATAAATCGTGGTTACACCTAGGCGTTGTTGAAATTATGGCAATAATTATTGGCATATCACGGTAGTGTGGCCATAGCATTAGAAAATAAATAATTGTTTTTTTATTTTCTAATGCTACGGCCACACTACCATGCCAATAATTATTCTTGATTTACTTTAGTAAAGTATAAGCCGCTTCCAACCGGTCTTATTGGAGATCTAGAGGGGAGGCCTATGTCCAGCAGTGGACTTTCAATGGCTGAGATGATGATGATGATGAAATACTCGTGTTGAATTATTTCAGATTACTGAGAATTCTATTATCATGATTGACCGAACAGCTCACCAGTTGGTCAGTGGACTCTGCAGGTCTTCAGTCAGTCATGTACTGAACCCGTATCCGTTACAGTCACCTGCCAAGGTTGAAGGCAAAGTCAAGGAGGAACCTGTGGATTTGGATATGGACAAGAAAGTGGATGGTGAAATATCAGAAGGTAAAGAACTCAGAATATATTCATGGGAAATTACACAGTGGTATCTTGTCCCAAACTAAGCTTTATTATTTTTTTTTTTTATATACTACCTCAGGTGGCAGACAAGCATACGGCCCGCCTGATGTGAAGCGGTTACCGTAACCGTATTAACGCTCGCAACATAATATAACACTTGCGCGCCGCCACCCCCGCTGCCAACTCAGCATCTCCTTTTCTGGTGACCTCACTCACTCACAGGAACACAACAACCCTCAAGGGAATTGTTATTTGGCTGCGGTATTCTGTGAGGTGGAGGTACATTCCCCAGTAGGGTAGCTTACAATTACGCTCCTTACCTCTCTTTTCGCGAGAGCTTCGTGTGTCAGTTAGCAGGGTGCACCACGACCAGGTGAAGTTGGCTTTGGTTCAAAGATGTTGATAAACCACTTACACCCAAGCTAAGCATCAACTATTTAAATAATAATTATTTAATAAGTTTGGTGTTATCAATAGTCGAATTTCACCTGCAATAATGTGTACTAGATGGTCCGATGACCTTAAGAAAGTGGCTGGGAGCAGCTGGATGCGGAAGGCGGAAGATCGTATCTGGTGGAAGGCATTGGGAAAGGCTTATATCCAGCAGTGGGTACATACAGGCTGATGATGATGATTATAATGGACTGCACTTCACTGCACTCCCGGAGGCAAAACTTCAGCTGCCTTAGAACTCACAACGAATATAATCGGAAGAAATTTTATTAGTAAGAAGCTTTTAGAATTTTCAATGTGAGAGACAGCAATATGACAAATAAGGCGAGCGGTGCGGCTGTAGAACGAGGCTGTAGGCATCATATCGAACAAGTCATTGTACAACCGGTAGAACATACAAAGGGAGGAGAAGTCTCTCCTTAAACTTAAGGGTTCATTACTATGTGTAAGTTTTGGCTTGTCGACGATTCTCATAGCTCGGCTCTGAATCAAACATTATAATTATTAGCTTCTTCTTCTTCTTCGTCAACCCTTATTCGTCCCACTGCTGGGATACTGGTCTCCCCTTAATTGAAGGGATTTAGAGCATACTCTACCACGCTGCTCAACTGCGGGTTGGCGGAGGCTAGTGTTTTCAAACTGCCTAAAGGCCGCTGACTTGGCTTAACGACAATAGCCGGGACAAACGGCTTAACGTGCCCTCCGAACGCACCGAAGGCACGTCAACCCGTTGATACGGACGGATGAGCTCGAGATTAATTAATTAATTTATTTATATATAATATAATAAACCCATCCATGAACTGGCTGCGACAGACGTTGCTTAACTTGTGTGTTTGACTAGACTGATGCGCGTAACGACGCCATCGAGAATTATTAGCTATACATTTTTTTTTTATACTACGTCAGGTGGCAGACAAGCATACGGCCCGCCTGATGTGAAGCGATTACCGTAGCCATATTAACGTTCGCAACATAAAATATCGCTCGCGCGCCGCCACCCCCGCTGCCAACGCAGCATCTCCTTCCTTTCTAGTGACCTCGCTCACTCGCAGGAACACAACAGCCCTCAAGGGAACCGTTATTTGGCTGCGGTATTCTGTGAGGTGGAGGTACATTCCCCAGTCGGGTAGCTTACAATTACGCTCCCTCCCTCCCTTTTCGTCAGAGCTTCGTTTGTCAGTCAGCAGGGTGCACCGCGTGCAGGTGAAGTTGGCTTTGGTTCAAAGATGTTGATGAACCACTTACACCCCAAATTTTAATTACAGATTATATGGCGTCACCTATAGCTGACACGCCAGAAGAATTAGATGAAGTAAAACCAATAGTGTCTGACTCGGAAGACGATGTGCCTCTGATAAAGGTTGGCTTAAGGAACAAGGCGCAAAGACCAGTGAAGAACAGGCTGAAGGTTAGGAAGAAAGACCCTGAGTTGACTATACCTTATAAACCAGGTAAATATATTCTTTAATAGCTACTATATTAACCGTGGGTTTGTCCACGTGGTCATTGAATGAATGCAAATAAACTCATTCGTTCATTCAGAATGAAGGAATGAATGAACGAATGAGTTTATTTGCATTGCAATATCTATATTACCTTATTCAATGCAAATAAACTTATTAATTCAATCAGAATGAATGACCGAATCAATGAATGAGTTTATAAACTCATTCGTTCAACACCTATGTTACCTCATTCGATTCAAATAAACTCATTCATTCAATCAGAATGAATAAACGAATCAATGAATGAGTTTATAAACTCATTCGTTCAACACCTATGTTAGCTCATTCAATACAAATAAACTCATTCAGAATGAATGAATAAGATTATAAACTCATTCGTTCAATACCTCATCCAATGCAAATAAACTCATTCATAAATGAACGAATGAATGAATGAGTTTATTTGCATTGAATGAGGTAACATATATGTTAGTATTACACTGTGAAACATATCATTCAGCCAGCTGATAGCAAGCAAAATTATATAATTGTGCAGAATAAAGAATAAATAAATAAATATATAAATAAATCTTTCCGGACAATTTACACAGCGCCATTTAGTCCCAAATTAAGCTCAAAGCTTGTACTATGGGTACTAAGATAACTGATATTATGCTTAAAATACTTTTTTTTTGTAAATACATACATATAATACATAGAAAATACCCAGACCAAGACAAACAGACATGTTCATGCACACAAATATTTGTCTTGTGCGGCAATCGAACCCGCAACCTCGGAGTTAAAGTGGCCTTTGCTAAGCATTCGACCACCGAGCTCGTCGAAATGTTTTTTATTAATTGGCAGTAACACCACGTCCCGGACACTCCATATAAATGTCGCGTCGTTTACTACTTCATAAACAATAGCGTCTGTACAGTTACTGTCCTGTAAAGTGTTAATTCTCTTTCGTAGTACCCAAAATGAACGCACGTGTGATAATACTAACGAAAGAGCAGCAACGCGAAGATTTACTAGAGAGAGCCAAGTCTGTCAACTATATCAATTCTCCGTTCAAATGTGACCTCTGTTACAAAGGCTTTGTCGATGTACGAGCGTACGACAATCATAGGACAAAACATGACGAGGTATGTATAGAGAGTTATTTTTAAATGTGGAGTTTCCCAGGGTAGCGTTCTGGGCCCGACTCTGTTCCTCATATATAAACGTACTTGACTTGCGATAAATTTAATTATGATAGGTAAAGAATAAAGAAGAATAATAAAGAATTTGTTTATTTGCACAAAACATGAGTTAGTTACATACATTTTGCATGCAAATGTATGTCTTTGAAATTGTAAATTTTAGTTATGTCTTAGCTTGACAGCATACGAATGTCTTTGCTTGTCAGCATACAAACATTTGAGAAAGAGCAAATATAACTCTACTACGTTGTCGAAATTAAGTAGCATATCCAATTAAAATTTTAAATAATATATATATATATTTCTGGACAATTTACATAGGGCCATCTAGTCCCAAATTAAGCGCAAAGCTTGTCCTATGGGTACTAGATAACTGATTTTATACTTAAATACATTTTATTTTTGTAAACACATACACAATACATAGAAAATACCCATACCAAGACAAACAGACATGTTCATGCGCACAAATGTTTGTCTTGTGCGGGAATCAAACCCACGACCTCAGCGTCAAAGTGGCCATTGCTAACCAGTCGACCACCGAGCTCGTCAAATAATAGTGCTCAATTTATTTCATTATACGTTTATACCACGGACCATAATCTACCTCTCAAGGACCACAGCCCCCTTACCACCATCTCATATTGCGATTCAATAATTGAATAGATTGCTTATTCATACCAATGAATAAGCGACTATTCCATTTGAAATAGAGTCGCTTATTCATTGGTATGAATAAGCATTCTATTCAGTTATTGAATCGCAATAAGAGATGGTGGTAAGGGGGCAGGTGGTCCACGGACCATCGGTTGGAAATCCCTGATCTAGATAGATGGCACTAATACATTTTTTTATTACAGAGCAGTGGTCCGTACGAATGCGACATTTGTCATATGCGGTATCCCAGCGAGCGACATCTCCGTACGCACGCTATGACGTCACACGTCAGACAATACGCGTGTGCGCAATGTCCTCACAGATCACACACCGCGTAAGTACTACAGATTTTAGTCTAAATTAGAGATAGACTTAAATATAATAAATATTTTTTCTGGGCAATTTAGATAGTAGGTAATTTATGGGCATCCTAAAACATATATATCTATAATATTTATAATATTATTAAAACTCACGTGAGACATTATACTAAATTAATTAGATAAATTAAACGGGTCCAGTGTCCGGCGCGAGAGACAAAGGGTGGACGTGTCTGGACATTCGCCCTGAAGAAGGTCTCCTTTTGAGATCGAAACTAGTCGGCTTTCCCGACAAAAAGACGTGAGTGACCCGTTTAATTTATCTAATTAATTTTCTATAATATTTGTAAAATATATAGCCACATATTTTAATTTTTCATCCAACCAAAAATACTAACACGACAATGCTCGAGCGACAGCGAGAGTGTTAGTATTTTTGGTTGAATGAAAAATTAAAATATGTGGCTATATATTTTACAAATATTATAGATAAAAAAAATGAAAATATGTGGCTATATATTTTACAAATATTATAGATATATATGTTTTAGGATGCCCATAAATTACCTACTGTAGACACCACCATCTAGACCCAAATTAAGCACAAAGCTTGTTGTACTATGGGTACTAGACAACTGATAAATGTACTTAAATTCTTAAATACATTTTCACGTATATTATATCAAATGAGCTTCAATCCATACATATCTATACACTCTATACCGATAAATAAAATTGGAGTGTCTGTTTGTAATATTTAAATAAGCGCTTTTTACTAAATGCATACTGATGTATACACGGTACATGTACCAAAATAACATATTTTTTTTTTCAATTTTTGTCTGTCTGCTTGTTCCGGCTATTCTCTGAAACGGCTGGACCGATTTTGTCGGAACTTTCACTGGCAGATAACTGATGTAATAAGGAGTAACTTAGGGTACTTTTATTTTTGAAATTTTATTTATTTATGTTAATATTAAATAAATAATAAAAAATACCTATTCCTCGCGGACGAAGTTGCGGGCAAAGCTAGTATAATATATATAAACTTGACTCTAATTATTGCATCAAATGTCGCGCATGTTCATCGACTTACGTACACTTCCGATGGACAAGGCTATGTGCACTTCATTGATAAATTATAATATACTGAATGACTTTACTTAGATACCCCTCAGGCTGAGAATGACAACTTCAACTTAAAAGGACAACTTCCTAAAACGTCAACTTCCCATAACGTCTCTTCCAAAAAAGTCTATTTCCGAAAATGACAAATTCCGAAATACTACATTATGTATTTCAGAAATCAAGCGCGGGAACACGACCGATGGCATAGCGGGCATGTTTATGAATGCCAACTTTGCAGCATGAAATTCAGGTACTTAAATAATCTGCTAATTTTTGAAGTGAAAACTTCTTTAGCGGCGTTGTGCACTTTTTGGGATTGGTAAAAATGTTCAACTCGCGGCAGGACACGTGGCCTGATCGAAAATTCGAAAGACGGAGGGAGAGTCCACCGCCGGCGCGGCGTAGGAGAGGAAGTGATATCCCCCTCGCTTTCTACCGCGCGGCGAATATGTATGCCTGCTCCTGCTCTTTATTTTTAATGTAATATAGATTGTCATGTTTGTGTAAGATAGCGCAATAAATGAATATTGTATTTTACCACATAAATGTTAGTACTTTTATACGGATAAATAAAGCAATTCGGGCGAAATTATTCCCTAACCATTCCAAAATATTCAAAAATGCACAATGTTTGTGTTCAAGTTTTCACTTCTGCCGGCACTCACGGAGTGCAACCCGTGTTTTTTTTATTATGTTTATTTGCCTAACCGACGAGAAGCGAGGGATATAAGTAAAAATATAGATATGGTTATTACAAACTACAGTCACACATATCATCATCATCATCATTATCAGGTCTATTTTCGCCTCCACTACAGGAGCACGACCCTCTCTCGTCCGTCCTAGACGGAAGGAGGATTTGGCCTACACTCCCCACGCTGGCCAAACGGGTTGGGGAGGCCTGATCGATATGATAATGTATTTCCCTTAGTCGCCTTGTACGACATCCACGGGAAGAAACGGAGTGATTCTATTCTAGTTTGCCGGAAACCACACGGCCATCTGCCGGAAGTCACACATATACTAAAATTAAATTTAAAATATAACAAGCAGAGAACTTATACACTAAGAAACAGAATGCAGAATAACAAGATGCATGAGTGTGCAGCGGAGAGTACGTCATGGTGATGTCATTTCCCCGAAACTATTTACCGCTGCTCTGGTGGACGTATTTAAGACCCCTCTGGCCATTGTCTCAACTGCGACTCGAAACCAGTTGCGAATTAAGAATTTTCATTCTTTGTTCGCAACCAGTTGCGAATCAAGAGAACTTTTTCCTTAACCGCAACTAAGCATTTTGATGATTAAGTTTCGCAACCAGTTGCGAATCAAGTGAACTTTTTCCTGAACCACAACTACGCATACAGTTGCAACAAAACATTTTTTTCCTTATTCGCCAGCTTCGTTATCTTTTACACTGTATTTTCTCTTCTTGTTTTGCATACAAACTTTTCAAAAGGATACTGGCCACTGCAATAATATCCATAGACATTTACTAGGTATCTAATCTTGACTATGAACTACTCCACTCATCGTGACGTGCTCAGGACGCTGGACTGGAAAAAACGGGGTGTGAATGGCGAATACGTCTCTGTGAGATGTACTCGCCATTCGCTCGATTATTTATCATATTTAATAAGGATGTGCAATGATGCTATCGAAATCCGCTTAGTGTAAAAGTTTTATTTTCAGGAAGCCCACCTCATATTTAACACACATGCGTAAGCGCCACCCCACGGAACATGCATGCAATATATGCGGAGACAGCTTCGTAGGCAAACATGGATTACTTATGCATAAAAGTAAAACACATAAAGGGTTTGAACAGGTGAGTTGTTTAATAAATCGTTTTGAGAGCGTACGTCAATCATATGATAACATGACAGATGTGTATAGATAGTATTTATGTGGCGTTTCTCAGGGTAACGTTATGGGACCTTACCTGTTCCTTATATATAACATTTGGGGTGTCAGTGGTTCATCAACATCTTTGAACCAAAGCCAACTTCACCTGCTCGCGGTGCACCCTGCTGACTGACAAACGAAGCTCTGGCGAAAAGAGAGGTAGGGAGCGTAATTGTAAGCTACCCGGTTGGGGAATGTACCTCCACCTCACAGAATACCACAGCCAAATAACAATTCCCTTAAGGATTGTTGTGTTCCTGCGAGTGAGTGAGGTCACCAGAAAGGAAGGAGATGCTGCGTTGGCAGCGGGGGTGGCGGCGCGCGAGCGATATTTTATGTTGCCAGCGTTAATATGGCTACGCTAACTGCTTCACATCAGGCGGACAGTATGCTTGTCTGCCACCCGAGGTAGGATAAAAAAAAAGAGATGTGTATAGATTAGGGTTTCTGTACCGAGAATTCTCGTTCTCGATTTCCCGGGAAATCAACGTTATTTGCTCCCGGGAAAATCTTGTCGAGAAATCGATTCAAAGCCAACTTCACCTGCACGCGGTGCACCCCGTTGACTGACAAACCTAGCTCTGGCGAAAAGAGAGGTAGGGAGGTTAGTTGTAAGCTACCCGACTGGGGAATGTACCTCCACCTCACAGAATACCGCAGCCAAATAACAATTCCCTTGAGGGTCGTTGTCTTCCTGCGAATGAGTGAGGAAGGAGATGCGTTGCCAGCGGGGGTGGCGGCGCGTCAGCGATATTTACGAGCGTTGATATGACTACGGTAACCGCTTCACATCAGGCGGTCCGTATGCTACCTACCCGTCGTAGTATAAAAAAACAAATGGATAGAGTTCTTAGACATTCATCGCTTTCAGGCACAAGAAGATTCAAACGAACCAGCTTCAAAGCGCTTTTGTTCAGAGTGCAACATACAATTCCTTACTTTAGAGGCTTGGAAACGACACATACTTACTTCCGCAAAACACATTGTAGATAACGAAGGAAGGTATGTATTATCACCCTTATTAAAATTGACTTTTAAAAAATCTGACATTTATTATCATCATCATTATTATTTTTTATTTTAATTGTGTAGGTAGATATCTAATTTCTATGTAATAATATCTAGTTTAACTGACCAGAGAAAATATTAAAAATTTAAACTTGACATTCAAAGTAAATAATTAAATTATGTAACAATCACCAATAATTTAATTGAATTTATTTTATTATCAAATCTTTTATTATGGGATCGGAATGGATAGATACTTATTATAAGGATAATTCGATTGTTTAAAAAAACTGACATTTCTAGATTTTATTGTACCTACCATATTTTAATGTACCTACTTCAATATTTTGCATGCCTATATTTTTAAGGCAATGTACAGTTGCCAAACAATTTACTACCTTGGCCTGATATTTATATAAATGACTGTATATGCGCAAATAAACAATTTCATTTCATTTCATATTGTCTTAGATATAAATACTAGGCCGGATTCTAGCCCACGGGGCCGAAATCGAGGTTGAGTGGAGCGAGTAGATTCGCTGATTGTATGTTTTCCATTGATTTCAATGATAAATGTATTTGATGATCATTCCTCAATGACATGATCGATCTCAATTTTTTTCGGCACAAACCTCAAGCATATAGACGTCTTTAATTGGGTATTTGACTAACATTTTTTTCTGTTTGATATGTAGGGACGTCTCCATAATATAACCATAGGTGAAAGAATTACTTCGATAGCACAAAAATCTCTCGAGATATGGTAATTTGAAAATCACAATTTTTAGACTGCCCCAAAACGCTCCATACAAAAGACTACTGAATTATGACGTCACAGATCTGTATTTTGTATGCATCAAATCAGAAATTTGTACGACAGCTATGTTAAATATTACGTTTATGTGATTAGTATCATAATAAAAGTTATAGCATTTTTTATTGCTTCTCCAATGGAAATATAATTTTTTAATAATTTCATACTTTTAAAATGGACTTTCCCGCCAAACTTTGATCGACGCTAAAAAAAGTCTGACTGAAGATATTAGAATGAAAGTTTGCAGATCTTTATAGTTTTGTGTATTTTACGATATTGTTAATTTATTTGTACAATTTTTAAACATTGGAAACAACCCAATTGTGACAAGTTACATCAAAATCGGTTCAGTGGTTTTGGAGCCTATTCATTTCCAAGAATGACTTTTCATCGTATACAAGCTTTTCTCTCCACTCAATTATAGGTCGTCAAGGAGTGGATCCTCACATTTAGTCTTCACTTAGTCGGCCTTGAGTTTCTTGCCAGTTCTTCTCAAGAAGCCCCGTCGCCGGAACTGGCACTTAAATTCACTTTCACATTCAAGATAGTGTGATGAAAGTGAATCTAAGCTCTGCGGATTTAGAGTAGTAATGATTTAGATACATGTTCTTATATTTAATTTGTATGACGTTTCAACAATATTTTGATTTGATTTGATTTGATTCTTATGCTTTCCATCAGGCAAGGTGGACACATTTTGACCGACCACATTAAAAATACTGAAAGTTTAAATTAAGTCTGTTTTGTATGATTGCATTAGATACAATTTGGACAACCTTAACAGATGACGACACGCGCCCGACATTTTTCGGCTGGGGTTTAAAATTTAATTTTCAATATTATTCCTGTTACGAGCTAGGGTTTTAGATTTGGATGTAAAACGCCAATGACAACTTCCGAGGATTTATTCACGCAGGGTCTGGTCTGCAGGTCTTCACAACACGAAGTCCACACGAAGATTCCAAATCATAGGTCAAATCGAAGTCCAATAGTATCGCTGAGGTCGTAGGTTATCACTTGTCTCGCAGGTAGATTCGCTCGAAGTTTACTCTTCCGAAGTCCAAACTGAACTCCTATGCGCCGCGGCAGTCGCTATTTATATCCGCCGGCAAGGGATCCCGAATGTTCTCGTATGTACATGTATGTACTTCCCTTCGGTAGACATCGCAATGTGTCTCGAACATCTTCAAGTCATAGTGTTATGAACCATATGTCAGTAGACATACGGGTCATTATTGCTTGCAGAGAGTATGCGGTGACTATTCTAGAAGGTTTCATTCTAGTCGCGAATCATTCGCGACAGGACCGCGACATTACTTTTTAGTTGTAACAAAAAGAAATATTACTGCGTATATGCTTATCTTGCGTGTTCGTTTACACTGACCTACGCAATGACGCCATCGAGCTGTTACTAACCACGCAAATATTACCTCAACAGTAACCAATGTCGTATCTGCGGCGAGCGGAGTGATTCTCTCGCCGCGCACATGCGCGAGCACGAGCGAGCGCTGCGCTCGACGCGAACGCTCGGCATACGGAACAAGTTCGCGAGCGTGCCGTGCGAACAAGTAAGATTTATTTTTTTATTTTATTATTATTATTATTTTATATGAGAGGGTGGCAAACGAGCACGTAGGTCACCTGATGGAAAGCAATCACCACCGCCCATGGAGATCAGCAACACCAAGGGGTCGCCTATCCGTTGCCAGCCTTTGAAGGAAAATAATAAAGATTCTGTTCTTGAAGTTCTGAAAATTGTTCAGAAATACCGCTGAGGGAAGTTTATTCCACAGTTTCACCGTTCGTGGTATAAAATGTCATATGAAGCGTACTGCAGTTATTTACATTTTTATATATCTATATATATATATATATATATATATATATATATATATATATATATAAATTTATTAACATTATGAAACACGCGGAGTACATGATTGATATAGGCTGCCGGAGTATAAGCTGGCAACGGATCAGTGACCATTTGATGTAGCTGATCTGCATGGACGGTGGTGTGTGCTGATATGATGTTGTAATGACCTAATGCACGGCAATATATATTTTTCCCCCTGACCACCAACTCTTAATGCGATTCAATAACTGAATAGAATTCACATTGCTAAGAGGGGAAGTCAAATTCAAAAGCTTCCTACTCCTACTAATTTCTTCTGATTAAATTCGTTGTGAGTTCCAAGGCAGCCGTAGTCTTCCCCCGGGACTGCCATGGTCTTCACTGTTCATTGCCTTTTTTGGCGGTCGCCGCTGTTAATCCTGGCTACACAGGAGACACAGTGGTGGGCCCCCGTCCCTTAACTGAATAGAACGAATGAATAAGCGACTCTATTTCAAATTTTAAATAGAGTCGCTTATTCATTGTTAATAAGCATTTGTCGTCGGGTGGCAGACAAGCATACGGCCCGTCTGATGTGAAGCGGTTGCCGTAGCCATATTAACGCTCGCAACATAAAATATCGCTCGCGCGCCGCCACCCCCGCTGCCAACGCAGCATCTCGTTCCTTTCTGGTGACCTCACTCACTCGCAGGAACACAACAACCCTCAAGGGAATTGTTATTTGGCTGCGGTATTCTGTAAGGTGGAGGTACATTCCCCAGTCGGGTAGCTTACAATTACGCTCCCTACCTCTCTTTTCGCCAGAGCTTCGTTTGTCAGTCAGCAGGTGAAGTTGGCTTTGGTTCAAAGGTGTTGATGAACCACTTACACCAGAAGTTATTGAATCGCAATAAGAGTTGGTGGTAAGGGGGCTGTACTCCTAATATGTGGGCAAGGTAATAAACAAATCATGCATGATTAAGCACTTGAATCATTTATAAATCTCGACACACGATATGGCGACCCTGCCTGGTGCCAATGCTTTCCATCAGGTGACCCACATGCTCGTTTGCCTACCTTTCATATAAAAAAAATTGTTTTTAGTGCGGCATGAACTTTGTGAGTCGCTCCAAAGTGCAAGCGCATTTCAAGAGGGTACACCTGGGGGAGAAGTACAACAAGAATGTTGTGTGCGAAGTGTGCGGGAAACATTGTACTGTGAGTATTCGTTTGTTTTGATTTTTTATCAAATAAAAGGACTCGCTAAGTAGAACATGAAAAATATGCCCAATAATAACTAAAAAATAAATAAACTGTAAAATAAACTTTTTAAAACAAGCTTTTATTTAAGTGACCTAAAAAGATGAAAATAAACTTTTAATTAAATCAAACTAATCAATTTAGTACTATGTACCTATTACACAATTAAAATTTTATAAAAGCTTGTCGTTATTTGACTCCGGTATTCTGTGAGTTGGAGGTAAGTACCTCCACCTACTGGGGATGTCCCGACTTCCTTTCCTTGCACAATATTGTGGGGTGTAAGTGGTTCATCAACATCTTTGAACCAAAGCCAACTTCACCTGCACGCGGTGCACCCTGCTGACAGACAAACGAAGCTCTGGCGAAAAGAGAGGTAGGGAGCGTAATTGTAAGCTACCCGACTGGTGAATGTACCTCCACCTCACAGAATACCGCAGCCAAATAACGGTTCCCTTGAGGGCTGTTGTGTTCCTGCGAGTGAGTGAAGTCACCAGAAAGGAAGGAGATGCTGCGGTGGCAGCGGGGGTGGCGGCGCGCGAGCGATATTTTATGTTGCGAGCGTTAATATGGCTACGGTAACCGCTTCACATCAGGCGGGCCGTATGCTTGTCTGCCACCCGACGTAGTATAAAAAAAAACGTTCCTACCTGGGGAAGTCTCAAGTGGGGCAGCTTACAAATACGCTGTGCTAGGGCACACTCGAATAACGAAAGAGGCTATAGCGAAAGAGAGGGTAGGCCTCTCTCTCGTGCATCCGCCACCATTTAGTTCATGCAAACTGCTGATGGCCGACGCCCACCCACTAAAGTTATTAGATGCATGCGACTACCGTGGTTGCGTTATCTTTAATTATTCGGCAGCGTGCACCACGTGCAACGTGCAAGTGAGAATTGGCTTTGGCTCTAAAGGTCGTGATAAGCTATTTACACCCCATAACACGCTTTGAATATGGTTAAAAGCTAAAAAACATTTATTTCAGTCTAACGCCCTCCTAAAGTACCATCAACGCACGCACACCGGTGAGAAACCATACGCATGTTTGTCATGTACTAAAAGGTTCTCCGACAAGAATCAACTTCGAATACACACCCGCACACACACTGGGGAGAGGCCTTACTGCTGCGCCACCTGCGGGAAACGATTTAGTCAGAAGCCAGCGTTGAATCGACATGCACGGGTGAGATAATCGTCTTAAATAGCAGTACACAGCTTTAGGGTATTGCTTCATTGTTTTATATTTTCATCATCAGGTCATTTTAGTCTCCACTACAGGAGCACGACCGTCTCTCGTCCGTCCCAGACAGAAGGAGGATTTGGCCTACACTCCCCACGCTGGCCAGACGGATTGAGGAGGCCTGATCGATGTTTGATAATGTATTTCCCTTAGTCGCCTTCTACGACATCCACGGGATGAGACGGAGTGATCCTACTCTAGTCTGCCGGAAACCACACGGCTACTTATATTTTATTTTTTGTAATTAGTGTTAATTGTATTTTTTATGTGAGATGGGGGCAAAAAAATGTGGTTCACACATTCTGGTGGAAAGCAATCACCACCGCCCGTGGAGACCAGCAACACCAAGGGGTCGCCGGTCCGTTGCCAGCCTATACTCCTTTTTTTCTGGTGACTTCACTCACTCGCAGAAACAACAACTATCCTCAAGGGAGTTGTTATTTGGCTGCGGTATTCTGTAAGGTAGTTCTGGGTACTTCCCCAGTAGGGCAGCTTTTTTTTTTTTTTTTTTTTTTTTTTATATGACAAAGCCAATCGCAATATGCGCACGCTCAACGGTGTAAGATGCCGCTGAGCATGCGCAGGTCGGCTTACTTTGTAAATAGCGCACACCCCTGTACTTATATATCTATTATTAATAATGATTTATCTATTTTACAATTTTAACTACCTTATAACCTATATACATATTAAGCTATATTAAAGTATCATGATGCAATAGCATAAAATTAATCAAGGCATACAGTAACTTATAAAATATAAATGTAGGGCAGCTTAAAAAATACGCTATATGCCTTCTCTTTTCGTCAGAGCCTCGTTTGTCAGTCAGCGAGGTGCACTACGTGCAGGTGAGGTTGGCTTTGGTTCAAAGATGTTGATGAACCGCTTACACCCCAAAACGAACTGTTGTGTCTTGATTAATCAGCCTTTTACGGAAATGGCATTATCAGAATTAGGCATTTTGCGTACAATTGACATTTTACTTTTGTGGTATTGTGCGTCGAAAGTAAACCACACCCCCCGTGTTTATATTTTGTTTCTGACATACCAAATATAACTTAAAATCCGTGGTGCACGGCAGTTGAGCATCACTTGACTAGCCATCTCTTTATGCTTTTAATGCCTTATTTGCCATATTGCTGTCTCTCACATTGCTAAGAGAGGAAGTCAAATTCCAAAAGCCTCCTACTCCTACTAATTTCTTCTGATTAAATTCGTTGTGAGTTCCAAGGCAGCCGCAGTTGTATCCCTGGGTCTGCAATGGACTTCATTGTTCATTGCCTTTTTTTGCGGTCACCGCTGTTAATCCTGGCTACACAGGAGATACAGTGGTGGTAATGTGTGGTGGGCCCCCGTGTCCCCTAAAAAAAAATACCAAATATAAATTTATATAAAAAAAAAATGGAAAATTTCTCACTTCTCACTGCGACTTCACAGCAGTAAAATATAAAATGCACAAATTCGTCACCATCACAAACCTTCCTGGTAGCTCAGTTGGAAGAGCATTCGACCGGTCATCGAGAGGTCATGGGTTCAAATCCCACCTAAGCGGGGGAGGCGGTTTTTTCCATTTCAGACAACCAAAGCAGCCACGGCAGTCGCTTGCAACTACTAACGGTAGTGTGTGGGTCCCGGCCGACAGTAGTTTGCTTGAACTAATTGGTTGCGAAAGCACGCAAAGTAGTGAAAATCAAATTGCCTGTAAATTTGACTTCCGGATAAAACCTGAATCAATTAACTAATTAAATTTATATCCGCGATGTTCATTGAAAGTACATTTGTTTAATATTTGCCTAATTTAAAAAAAAAAATGTTCATGCCGCACTGCAAACATTTTTTTATATGAGAGGTGGGCAAACGAGCATGTGGGTCACCTGATGGAAAGCATTGGCACCAGCAGGGTCGCCATATCGTGTATCGGGATTTATAAATGATACAAGTGCTCAAATTTGACGAGCTCGGTGGTCGAATGGCCACTTTGACGCCGAGGTCGCGGGTTCGATTCCCGCACAAGACAAACATTTGTGTGCATGAACATGTCTGTTTGTCTTGGTCTGGGTATTTTCTATGTATTATAAGTATGTACATATTTACAAAAAAAATATGTATTTAAGTACATTTATCAGTTGTCTAGTACCCATAACACAAGCTTTGCGCTTAATTTGGAACTAGATGGCGCTGTGTAAATTGACCAGAAATATTTATTACTAGCTTTCGCCCGCGGCTTCGCTCGCGTGACATTCGGGGCAAACACATGTTTACTCATTAATCAATAGAAGTACACGTGTAAAATTTAGGATAAAATAGTCCAACTAATCTCGTTTTCCCATATAAACCAACTAATCTCAAAACTTTGGACCTCCGTTTTACCCTCTTAGAGGTAAAATTAGAAAAATCTTTTTAAGTAATTGGTGTCCACTACGTTATATTTTCAAATCGATGCCATTGCCGTAACTAACGTCCCAGAAAACCATAGAATCGACACCCATATTGATATTATGATATTTCAACCCCATTGCACCCCTACAGAGTCACGTCGGCTATGTTGGATTATTAAATAGTTGTTTTTTTTTCGTAATCAGCGACCCGATCAAACCGGCCAAGTGCGAGTCGGACTCGTGCACGAAGGGTTCCGTACCATTATCTATAAAAACACATTTATTGTATGGGAGCCCCCCTAAAATATTTGTTTTATTTTTATTTAATTATTTATTTTTAAAGTGAATATATAACTAAATATTATGACTGTGAGTATTTCGAGTATTTGTTGTTAGAGCGGCAACAGAAATACATCATCTGTGAAAATTTCAACTGTCTAACTATCACAGTTCATGATACACAACCTGGTGACAGACGGACGGACGGACGGACGGACAGACAGCGGAGCCTTAGTAATAGGGTTCCTTTTTACCCTTTGGGTACGGAACCATAAAAACAATACCCATGACGATTTTCATACCTTTTCACCCCGTTTTACCCCTTTAGGGGTTGCATTTTGAAAAATCTTAAAACATGTGTTTACTCATTTATTTATAGAAGTACTCGTGTAAAGTTTCGGATAAAATAGTCCAACTAATCTTGTTTCCCCATACAAAATTTGGACCCCTTTTTCACCCCCTTAGGGGATGAATATTGAAAAATCCTTTCTTAGTGCACCCCTATATCATAAGGAACCTACGTGCCAAATTTGGAATCTCTAGACCCAGCAGTTTGGGCTGTGCGTTGATATATATCAGTCAGTCACTCAGTTTCTTCTTTTACATATTTCAACCCCATCGCATCCCCACAGGGGTGATTTTATGTCACGTCGGCTATGTTGGATTATAAAATAATTGTTGGTTTTGTAATCAGCGACCCGATAAACCATAAAAACACTACCCATGACGATTTTCAGACTTTTTCACCCCATTTTACTCCTTTAAGGATTGAATTTTGAAAAATCCTGAAACACGTGTTTACTCATTTATGTATAGAAGTACTCGTGTAAAGTTTCGGATAAAATAGTCCAACTAATCTTGTTTACCCATACAAACTTTGGACCCCCAACTGGGTTACTTCTAGCCGAGTTCCATTGCAAAGTTGTGGTGGTCTTAAATTTCGGAGTAGAATAATCGGAATGCCAATTTTTTTCGGATATTGCGACTTCTGACTGAGTCGGCATGCAAAGGCATAAAGACTCATTCATAAAACTATCAAGCTTTCTTATCTTTTGTTTACATTCACAGGTAGTCAAATGCTTTGTTTGTACAATGTTCAAAAAAGTACTGTTTATTTGGTGAGGGCAATTAACTTACCGTTCTTAGGTACCTGCCTTGCATCCAAATGTGCAACAAAAAATAATGACGTATTAACATCTAATTAAACTCGAAAGTAATCTACTTTTAACGAATGAAATAAACAAAACAATGACCCAACTGAAGAAAACAACATTTAATAACTTATCTACTAAAGTAAGCAATTCGAATTGTAAACAATTTGCAGTGCATTTGCAACGAAAAAAACAATAATTGTCACGTGTCTGCACGTTTGGGCAAGCACACTTAGGCATATTTTTTCTATGTCGTACTACCATCGTTTTTTACTCATGTGGTACCACGCCGCGTAACGACCCCGCCCGCTCCCTGCCCCCCGTACGGGCGCGGTGCTTGGCAAGTTTCTTACTCAACCATAAAAGATAGACATATGCTGTTGTGGGATAATTTTTACATAATTTTAAGGAGAACATTTCCGTCATACATGATTTCTGTGTAGCTTTAACCATTAAGGCTGCACACTTGACGGAAGCTTAAGAAATGGAGTAACTTGTCTCGTTTTCCCAACATTTCCCTTCACTGCTCTGCTCCTATTGATCGTAGCGTGATGAAAAGTATACTATAACCTGCCCAGGAGTATGAAGAATAATTGTACCAAGTTTCGTTAAAATCCGTCGAGTAGTTTTTGTTTCTATAACGAACATACAGACAGACAGACAGACAGACAGACAGACAAAAATTTTACTGATTGCATTTTTGGTATCAGTATCGATCACTAATCACCCCCAGATAGTTATTTTGGAAATATATTTCATGTACAGAATTGACCTCTCTACAGATTTATTATAAGTATAGATTATTTGTTGCAGGTACACACTGGAGCGAAGCCCTACATATGCGAGTTCTGCCCGAAAACGTTCAATCAATCGAATTCATTAAAACTACATATAAAAACTGTACACTTAAAATTACCGCTGACAAAACGAAACAAAATTAAAGATGAAACCAACGATTTGATAAAGAATGATTTAGAAACTGTCCTATAGATCAGCGTTTTTGGGTGCGGTGATCAAAGTGTGGGTCGCGACCCCCTTCTCCAAGCCTCTATAAGGGGGTCGCGAAAATGTAAAAAAAAAAACAACGTTCAAAAAGATATTTTTACATACTTCTATTATGTATTTGTTTTTTTTTTATTGTATTTAATATAATAAAAAACATACAGGTTAGGTTGGTCGCGCTATGAAAAAGTTTGAAAAACGATGCTATAGATGAATTGTGTAGGTAAGAGTAGTAAAAAGAGCGCGGTGCAGTCGCAAATATGTTCATGGTACAATCGCCAAAAGTGCAGGATACACTCGCTGTTCGTAGTAAAGGAGGTAGCATATGGCGACTTTTTGCAGCGATACAGTCGCAAAAAGGCACAGTTGCAAATAGAACTCAATACAGTCGCAAATACGGGTTAACGCCGTCTCAACAAGAGCGTGATACAATCGCGAAAATAGAGCGGGATACAGTCGTAAATAGATAGATAGATTGATAGAACATTTATTACAAAGCACACTACAACACAACAAGATACATTTAACATAATTTGCACACAAAAATACAAAATTATACAACATATGAGAACATAGTGACCGACGGTCCCTACGTATAAAGCGACATGTCATTTCAGACATGTTAGAGAATGTTATTATTATTGGACAAATGAGTTAATTTCTCTTTTTAATTATATACAATCAATAAAATAAAAAAGAATTCTCTTTTTAATTATATACAATCAATAAAATAAAAAAGAAAATGTTTTTACGGGCAATCTATAGCAATTTATGCAATAAAAAAAATTGCCATTTTTGACATGTCGCTTTATACGTAGGGACCGTACAGTGACACAGCAGACATATGTATTAAGAATATTAACAATAGCCATCACTGCCAACCGCGTCGCAGTGCACAATATAAAAGGAACTCACTCTGCATTAGCCGTGGTGATTAAGCCAGAAATTAAATAGAATATATAATCATTAAATAGCGGTCAATTCAGTCACAAATAGAGCTCAATACAGTCTCAAAAAGAGCATAATACAGTCAGAAATAAGAGCGCGATATAGTAGCAAATAGAGCTCAATCCAGTCTCAAAAAGAGCATAATACAGTCGCCAATTAGCCGTGTGGTTTCCGGCAGACTAGAATAGAATCACACCGTCTCTTCCCGTGGATGTCGTACAAGTCGACTAAGGGAAATACATTATAAAACATCGATCAGGCCTCTCCAACCCGTCTGGCCAGCGTGGGGAGTGTAGGCCAAATCCTCCTTCCGTCTAGGACGGACGAGAGAGGGTCGTGCTCCTGTAGTGGAGACTGAAATGACCTGATGATGATGATGATGACAGTCGATACGAGCGCGATATAGTAGCCCGTAGAGCGCAAGACTCGTAAAAAGAGCGCGGTGCAGTTACATAAGATCATGGTACAATCGCCAAAAGTGCGGGATACACTCGCTGTTCGTGTAGCTTCCCATATTACAACCTAAGGGGTGTAAGCGGCTTACCAACACCTTAAGAGCGAAAGCCAACCTCACCTGCACGTGGTGCACCCTGCCAATAAGCAAACGAGGCTCTGGCGAAAGAGAGGTAGGGCACAACGTTAGCCTGACTGGGGAAGGACCTCCACCTCACAGAATACCGCAGCCAAATAACAACTCCCTGGAGTGTTGTTGTGTTCCTGCGCGTGAGTGAGGTCATCAGAAGAAGGAGTTGCTGCGTTAGCGGGGGGGGGGGGGGGGGGGGGGACAACGCGCGTACGACACTCATTGTCGCAAGCGACTATAGGTGACAGTAACCACTTCACATCAAGCTTCACATAAAATGAGCTAGTTTTGAGTTTCATTCTTTAGCGATGATGAAAAATAATATCAACTTCGTTCACTAGCGTTTGCACTCATCGTTAGAACAGAGTCCGTGGCGATCATGGTGCAAAAACGAATTTAAATAGTTAGGAGATATAAGAAATATGAATTCTAAAGACGTACGTTTTTAGAATATCTCATTTATATTTAGAATCAAATAATTTTGAATTGGCATTAGCTCCCCATACAAACGAACGAAGTGAACTATCAAAAATACAGATTGAACTTTTATTCTACGGATGAGTCGATTTGCCTGGGTTTTTTTTTTTTTTTGAGGGCTGCACTACTAAGCTCCATATATGAAATTTATAACAAAAATCCGCCATGTGTTATCTCCGTTTGCATGGATAAACACCCTAATGACATAAAAAATAAGGTATTTTAAAATCAGTATTAAATAAATACACAGACTGTATTTTTAAAGGCTGGTCAAAAGGAGACGTTTATATTGTTAGTATAAATCACGAATCAATTAAAAAACCTAATGATTAATCCACCATAAACGCGGTATGGCTATCGAAAGATTTCTTGTTTATCTCCGAGATTCAAGTTTACTATAATAATAATAATAATCTTTATTTAATAAATAAGCATGCATTACAAAATCAAGAATACATTGTGTGTGCACATAACTGTTGAAAATAGTTGACAACTAAATAACAATATTATTCTTAGTTCTTATGTAGAACCGTTAGAGCGGCACAATAAGCATACAAATTTGGACGCTGATGCCATAACTAGGTTGGTACCTGTATTTATAGCACCAGTGCTCTCCAGTAATCATATATAAGTACAAATTAAGTGAGCATGAAGTGTTATTTTGACTGTCAAAGTGAAAGGGTGTGAAGGAGTATACGAAATGCTGCAATTGTAGTGTGCATTCCAAAATTTGTGGGAATTTAAGTGTGAGTGTTTTTGATCGAGTGAGAGAAAATGATGTTGAGATGTATATAATAAAATTTATAATTTATCCATTTTGTAGTGTGTATTGTACCTATGAACACTAAGACGCTCCACACAACCAAGCAAGGCATGTGTGTATCGAAAATCTTGGACACTTATTTGCTGTTCGCAAACAAGGCAAGCACAAGTGCATGGCACTATCCGGTAAAATAGATATACTTAATTCCAACACAACACTTGTGCCATTAAAAATTCGTACAGATTAGATCGAAAATATGTCTTTTCATGGATCATAAATGCTGTGAAAAAAGGAATGTTTGTAACTGTTTGTAAATTAGTATATAAAATACTTAATTACAAGAATTTATATAATCCTAAATAAAACATTCACATGCAATAAATACCCTACGTCATAATTATATATTATAATACATACATACATACACATACATACATATATATACATATACACACATACATATACATATATACACATACATATCAAATATATATAAATAAATTTATATCGTGTAAAAATACCCACATAGAAAAGTTATTGCAAATACACTCATCTTACAATAGTTAACAATTCTTCTGTCTTGTATGTATGTATGTATGTATGTAATCTCTTTATTATACCACAAAACGATATACAAATAAATGTAGACAAATAAATTATACAGTATAAAGGCGGGCTTATCTCTGTAAGAGATCTCTTCCAGCCAACCGTAGAGTGCTTGAAAGGATTCATCATAGGCGTGGTTAAAACAAGATTAATAATGTTAAGTAGAAATATATATTTATGATATGATTATATTAAATAAATACCCAGTGAACAGGAGAGAAAAATAATAATAATAATTAAATAATAGCAATATCAGTAGTAATAATAAATTAAAGAAGAATAAATTTATAAATAATAAAATGAATAACAGAAGGATGAATACTAATCAATTAAATATAATATATTAATATTTTTAGCTCTCAAGCAGTTTCGTAAGCCGATGCTTAAATGAGTCTACGGAGGGGGCCCCTCTCACATCCAAAGGTAGTGTGTTCCAAAGTTTAGCTGCCATCACCGTGAATGATCCCGCATACACTGCAGAGCTGTGCGGTGGTATGTTGAGTGTAGGATTACCATAGGAGCGCAAACGACTATCAAAATCCCGAAATTTTACTCTATCTCTAAGGTATTTAGGAGCCGTTGGATTACAGAGTACTTTATACAGCAGAGATAGGATATGCACATTTCTGCGATCTCTAATTGGGAGCCACTTGAGTCGCTGGCGAAATTCAGAAACGTTATCAAATTTACGTAACCCAAAAATGAATCGAATACAAAGATTTTGCAGACGTTCCAGTTTATCAA
The DNA here is from genome assembly GCA_937001555.2 of Hypsopygia costalis. Classification (NCBI taxonomy): domain Eukaryota; kingdom Metazoa; phylum Arthropoda; class Insecta; order Lepidoptera; family Pyralidae; genus Hypsopygia; species Hypsopygia costalis. Next base: position 9,545,055 of record OW443355.2, read on the forward strand.
GTAGCTCCTCTGTGAGATCCAAATATGCGACATCTCCATAGTCAAGCAGCGGCAGCAGGAGAGTACGAGCCAGCATAGTCTTGGTCGCTAGTGGAAGAAAATATTGTAAACGTTTTAATGAATGGAGCGAAACAAAAATTTTGCGACTAACTTCATTAACTTGCGGAGCCCACGAAAGTGTCTGATCCATGGTTATTCCCAAATTAGTGACAGTAGAGGAAAACGGGATGATGTTGCCATCAAATACAATATTGGGATGATTTAAACCTTGAAGTTTGGAAATGAAGTGTGGGCTACCCACAATAATTGCTTGGGATTTCGTTGCATTAATTTGAAGCCCGAAGTTATGCGACCATTCTGCAATGGCAGCAAGATCGTTATTAAGAATGGTTATTGCATCTGAAAAGCTGTGAAGTGAGGCGGCAGCATAGATTTGCAAATCGTCAGCATAGAGGTGATAAGAAGCACGAAGAGAAGACACAACGGTGTTTATAAAGATGGAAAAAAGAATGGGTGATAACACCCCGCCCTGAGGCACACCCGCATACAAATCACACCATTCTGAACGACAGTCATCAATTTTTACCAACTGACGGCGCCCCGTAAGGTAAGATTGGAACCAAGAGATCGCAGAGGATGTGAGATGAAGAGATTTGAGAACACCCAGCAAAACATCGAAGTCTACAGAGTTGAATGCACTGGTGAAGTCAAGGAGTACTAGGACCGTCAGAAGTTTGCGTTCTATATTCAGACGGATGTCGTCAGTTATCTTGACCAGGGCTGTGACAGTGCTATGCCCCTTACGAAATCCGGACTGATGCTGGCTCATGAGGCTATGTTCACATAGAAAGGAAGACAGACGTTGATGTACAAAATGTTCCAAGACTTTAGAAAGGACAGGGAGTATCGAAATAGGACGATAGTGGGAAAAGGAGGATGGGTTACCTTTTTTCGAATGAGGAATAACGTGCCCATGTTTCCATATGTTAGGAAACACCGAAGATAATAACGAACAATTCAGTATATGAACAATTATTGGCGTAATTATTTCTAATATTGGAGTAATCATGCAGAGGCTTATGTTATCCTCACCAACAGCTTTCGACTTCAGTGTGCCTATGATTTTAATGACATCAGCTTCGGTGATCACTCCCAAATCAAACGGAGGGTGACTAGGTGTAGCCATATCAGAGAGGTGTGAAAGAGTAGCCTGTTTGATCTGGGTGCTCATAGTTTGTGGTGGAGAGCTGAAGTGTCTATTCAACGCATTTATGTCGAGATCCTTATCTGTGCTTGATTTCCCCTTACCCACACCAATACTATTAAGGTATTTCCATAGCTTATTAGGCGGACATTGTTCTATGGTACTATGTATATGCTGCCGTTTAGCATCCCTACAGATCCTATTACACTGATTGCGCAATCCGACATAACTAAGACGATTATCTTCAGTAGGTTTATGTCTGTATTTAATTTTGGCATTGTCTCTTCTGGTCATAAGTTTTTTGATGTCGGGTGTTAACCATGGAGCAGGGTAGTGTTTAACCCGAACTGATTTGACAGGAGCATGTTTATCATAAATTGAAAGAAAAATGGAGTTAAAGGCGTCAAGCTTGGAATCGACATCATTTTCAGAAAGGAGAGGACCCCAATCGATAGCAGAAAAGTCACTCCGTAGTGCCTCTAAATTTATTGCGTCATAGTTGCGTACTAAAAGAAGTTTATGTTTGCGCTTAGGGGGGCGCAATTTGAACGACGCATAAATTAGATTATGCGCAGAAAAAGCAGCTGCATTAAATTGTCCGTGAGTTGTGACCAAGTCAGGAGACGACGTGATAATAAGATCCAAAAGCGAGGGAGGGCCGTTATGTGGATAGTGTGTAGGGCCAAGATCTAAACTTTCTAAGTTGGTAGAATGGAGTATGGACAGCAGTTTTTTAGAACGATGGTCATCTTTGATCAGGCACGTATTAAAGTCGCCCATAACTATCACGTGATCAAACTGTGGTCGAAGTTCTGTCAAGGTATCTTCAAAAGACTTGAAATAGTCAACATGAGAGGACGGGCTATAATAAACACCAAGCAGAACCTTAGCATGATTAAGGGTGATCTCAAGGAAAAGGTGTTCGGGAGCATTGAGAGCAGGAGAAGATACTGACGCTACTTGACATGGAATGTCACCACGCAAATAGATAGCAACACCACCATATCCAACCATTTTATTTACACCGCCTCCTATACACCTCAGACATGTACGGTCGTTCCTAAATAGCTTGAAACCCGGTATTGGAAACAAAACCGAGGGTAAACTCGGTTTCAAAAAGGTTTCAGATATCAATATGGCATGTGTGTGACTATTTTCGAAGGCAGTGAGCAAATCTGCATGATGAGCAGCTATACTTTGTGCATTAATATGGGTGACATTAAAATTTTTTGTATGCTGGGAAAAGGTAGTTCTTACATTATCACCAAGCGAAGGTTCATCGACCACACTAGCGAAACTACCACTATCAGAGGAAATAGAAAAATAATCAATTTCTGAATCCCCCTCAGTAGAACAGCAGGACATTCAGAACAGCCAAGAGCCACGGATGTGTTGATAACAAATAGATATATATATATATATATATATATATACAATATAAATGTATGTAGCGATTATATACGTAACAAAATGACTGCCTCAACAAGCAAAGTCACAAAGTCACCAATGAGAACACTAATAAACACTCGCAGGTAACATAATGGCCAACAACATAATCAACTATAAATTATAAATAAACGTGTACATTTCTATATAACACAGTTCTATGTAACCAATTGTTTCTTCATGTAAGAAGTAAGATAAAACATCAAAATAATAATTAAAAAAGAATAAAAGATATTTAACATCTTGTCATATGTAAGGGTCAATAAATATAGAAAGATTGATTTTTTGCACTGATGGCTATTTAATGAAATTAACTTTGTGGTTTTATTTATCTTATTATAGAGAAAGTAGCCAATAAAGCAAAGAAATTTATTGATGAAATAAGTATTAAATAGAGGTGTGATAAATACTTTATCTTTGCGACGTCGCGAATCAGATACCTGCATACTGTTTGGCTTTGCGCTTTTATGGATCCTTAGAATTGCCCTTTGGATAAATAACTGTCTGACTGTCAACACCTCTGCATCCTGATACAGCAGTGAAGTGGAATACATAAAGGGACGGAAAAGGCTTACTTTTAAAATACTGCGCTGGGATCTCTCTAATGTGATTAAATGACTTTTAGCGGCTCCACCCCAAGCGTCAATACAATACAGGATCAGCGATTGGCACAATGCCAAATAAATAGTTCTCATAAGCCGAGGATCGGCAACATGACGGATGTTTTTGAAAATAGCCATTAGTCTACGAATCCGGGAAGATAATGCTTGTATGTGAGGAACAAAGGAAAGGTTGTTATCAATTATTACACCTAGGTATCGAATAGTGGTGGATCTTTCGATGATCGGACAAGGACAGGTGTCATTGTGAAACAAGGATTCCCTACATACTGGCGAATGGGCCCGAATGTTATATAGATTTGTCACCGGTTGGGATCTCCTCGAGATAGAGAACGTTAAGTACTTGGTTTTGCTGGTGTTAACGCTCAGAAGATTTTGCCGAAGCCAAATAGAAACATCATTAAAACCCCTTTGAGCAGTGCGAAATACGTGGTCCCAATTGTCTCCCCAGAATATACAGGCAGTATCATCGGCAAAAGAAATGATTTGCCCGTTCAAAATAGTCATATCGCATAATTGGTTTATATATACTAGGAAGAGAGTCGGCCCCAATATGCTGCCTTGCGGGACACCATAATTAACAGGGAGAGGATTACTTATATGTTCACCAATTTTTACAAGTTGTGTTCTATCCTGTAAGTAGCTCTCCAATAATTTAAGTTGGATCCCACGAATACCGCCGTTTTCCAGCTTTCGTAAAAGAAGTGGTACCGACACCGTGTCGAATGCTTTAGCTAAATCTAGAAAACAGCCAAGCACTTCTGCCCTGCATCTAGATTTTTCGCGACTGTATTAGTAAGTTCATACACGGCGTCAGCAGTGGATTTCTGTTTACGAAAACCGAATTGACCTTTCGATAGTAGTGATTTTGATTCCAAATATCTAATAAGATTTTTATTAATAATACGCTCAAGGATCTTCGAAAGAACTGGAAGGATAGAAATCGGCCGATAATTATTAACTACGTTTTTATCGCCGTTTTTATGTATAGGACTTATAAGGGACTGTTTAAAAACCTTCGGAAATTGACCAGTTCGTATTGCCAGATTACATACATGGGTTATAGATTGGAGATGGATGTAGGTAGGAGACACGTGAGGTTGTCGCACATGCACCCTCTGCGCGCTTGCCACTGTCACTTCAATGAAAATTTTGTGTACGGAACGTGTCGTCTCACTCGCACGCGCGGCAACAACACAGCGGCGATGGCGCCTGTGTCACTAGCAGCGCATTTTCAGCGGTTATCAACATTACAGTATACGCTAAAGTGACAGATACTACAAAAAACTAAACTGATTTTGATGTTTCTTTACGATATAGGTTTTTTTATTGATTCGTGATCACTAACAGCTACACAATCGCCTCTTATCAATTTGACATATTTTGTATATTAATAATTGTGTTTTAAATTAAACATTTTTATATAGCAATATGTGTTTGAATCGTCAACTTGGTGACCATAAATTTTATTACCTATGGACTATATACTGGACCGGCAACGGGCTTAGGGCGCTCCTGGTTCCTTCCTAACTTCAGACATGTGGCGTATGTGGCCGGCTGCGTAGATCCAGCTTCACTCATCCTGCCGCCTGTCAGCGCCCTAGATTCGACTTCAAGCGCGCGGATCTTGGCAGACGCGCAATCCAGTTCCACCTTCTGCATCCGAATCTCCTGTTCCGCCATCCTTATGTTAAGGGTAGCAATAATGGCAGTAAGCTGCTGGCCGTAAACACCAATTCGCGCAATTTCCGCCTTGTTCAGTTTAGAAGTTTGCGACGTTGCGACGTCCATGATCCCTTCTACGGCCAATTTAGCTAAGTTCTGCAATTCTTCCCGTCCACTGCGCTGAAGGTCTCCAGCTGGATCGGAGCTTCGCTGTGTCTCTTCCTCACACCGACCTGTTACAGACGCCTCCTCCACATGGCGCTGGCGATGCGGCTGCTTTTCCGCAGCGTCCGGCGACGGCAGCCCTCTCTTACGCTCTCCTACAGTGAACATGCTACCCTCGCCTGTACCCTGCTGCGAGGTCTGCGACGCCGCCGTGGCTGACGTGCGTGTGGGAGAACGTGTAACCCTTGATGTCCGCCCAAATATAGCCTGTCGTTCCTTCTCCCGCTCCAGTCTCTGCCGTTCCCGTTGCGCACGTTCACCCCGCTCACGCTCACGCTCCAACGCTTCGTCGTCGCTGAAGCTCATCTTCCCTTAATATACCTACTCCAATATCCCCTAAGCAGGCTCAAGAACACTGCTCTAAGACACCCCACACCAACCCGACCAAAGATGGCCCGAGGATACCTCCCTGCACCCCCCGCCAACCCGACCTAAGAAGGCACAAGAGTTTGCTCCCTGCGGAACTCCTCGTCAATACGACACAAATAGATACATAAGTATGGTCAGGTCTAAATTTGTCATATATAACACAATGATCGTGTACATAGGCTACTTATAAAAATAACAAAGTCACCACCACTCACAATAGTCAGCGATGTCTAACACATAGATGTTTTAAATATAGGTCACACAGATCGAGGTACAGATACAAAACGGATAATAAAAACAAAATAATAAAAAAAAAAAAAAAAATATGTGGGTAGGTGCGACCGTAGCCTCAGCCAGGGCCAGTTATGTTCGAAGAACGTCGATTTTATATAAAGCTGCGCTATCTATCAAACCGTATGGGTACTAATTCGACGGCCATCTTGCCCCTCTGACCTACCTAACCTCTTACTATGTCCCCGTCGTGGAGTTACATTTCCTTGCTGGATATCCGACTAGATAGAAGTACTTTGACAGAATTTTGATAATTTTCAACATAATAAATATCTAAATTCAATCCAAGTACTTCTATTATTCAACTGAAGTTATGATAGTGTAAATACAAGAGAATCTATCAAGTGAAGTATTGGTTAAAACTGATTTTGGAGTTTCGAGTCGGGCATGTCTAGTCTAGCTAGCGAATTTGTGATAGGTAGTTGACCTTACATCGTGCGTTCTTACCTATAACAAATTGGCAGGCGAGACTAAAGGCGCCCGATTCTAAAAACTCTAAAATCAGTTTTAACTGATACTTCACTTGATAGGTACCTATATATAAATACGACATGGTATTATACCTAGGTACGTATAGGTATAGCTTTAGTAACCAAATGTTTGCCTTGGAGCAGCACTTTCCATACATGCAAGAAATTTTCAGAGTTGCCACTCTTTTCCACTATACTTACTTTACTCTTTGGCCTCAGCACGCCCCTGATGGAAACGAACACAAACTCCGAAAGTTCAACAATCACAATAAAAATCTTACAAGAATAGTGTACAAACATAAAAATTAAAAATATCGACGAATATACAAGAATAGAAAAATTAAATTCCGCACACGCGCCCGGAGGACCACTGCGCGCTTCCGATCGCTACGGCGGTCGGCAGCGAAGACAAATTGGTACTGTGAAGTTGTGGAATCAACTTCCCTCAGCCCAAATAAATACGACATGGAAGCCTTCAAGAACAGAATTAATATTTTCCTTAAAAGGCTGGCAACGGATCGGGGACCCCTTGGTGCTGCTGATTTCTATGGGCGGTGGTGATTGCTTTCCATCAGGTGATCCACATGCTCTTTTGTCCCCCTATATAAAAATAATAATAATAGCCCGCAGGGCAGCTTGTGGCGAGCTGTTGTGTGAGTAGCGACACCACGGACCCGAGTCTCCAGAGAGTCGGTCAGAGCCTTCGTCTCCGACGTGTCTTCATCGGTCGGAGTGTAAACACAAGAAGGCCCGCAGGACTCTTGGCTCTGGCTTGCCTTCATTGGCCGTCCAGAGAGGAGCCGCTAGAACTACATGCTCCAAGGGTGGAAGTGTTAAAGGGCATCACGCCGCGAGTAACTTCGGAGAAAGCGCAGCACACCTCTCGACATGCTTGAGTCACGCACACCGGTGTTGCCCCCGGCCGATTTCCTGGCATTTCGGGGGCCCATCTAGTGAGTGGCAAGCCACCGCCTGCCGCAAATAACTAGCAATAAAAGCAGTTACGGCAGGCGTCCGTCCCTCTTCTGTAATAGCCCGGTATTAAGTTCACCCAGATCTCATCTCCATAGCACATTTATTTTCTATCACACTTTGAAATAATCTCAACGCTAGCCGAGACCTGCTCATAGATTTGTCGTTCCATTGACATATCCTGGAGCGGGTCACGGCGGGCGTACAACATTACATCAACGGCCTCTACGCGTTGGAACCATATCCCCGCGCACGCCTATCAAATGACCGGACTTGACCCGTGACTCCAAGAGAGATAATAATAATAAATCTTTATTTCCTCTCACAAATAAAAGAAGAGAGATACCTAGGAAAACAAATATCACGCAATAACTCAATTTGAAGTTCCTCGCTATGTATATCTCTCTCAATGCGGCATAGTTTGTCGGTTGGATTTATTCTGCATAATAGGGTCCAATTGATACCTTACATCGCTTTCACACTAGAAAAAGAGCAACTTACGCCGTCATCATGTAAGGAAATGAGACAGCAATCTGTCCACGTGGAAACATTCTGGAGGTTTCTATGGAAAGCACATTATTATGAAACAGTCATAATCTGACATTCTCTTTATCATGTTTGCTACGCCTAACAGGGGCCTTACCACAAGCTCTAAACGCAGGAATGGAACCATCATGGTTGCGAATTATGAATGAAATTCATTGATAAATACGCAACCATCATAGTTCCATTCCTGCGTTTAGAGCTTGTGGTAAGGCCCCAGGCGTCTGTGTAACATATGTAATTGTCCAATCATATATTTTAATTTTGACATAAGGTACACATAATAAGTTCCATAATCATCAATCAGTTACAATATCACAAAAATGCAATTCATAGAAGTATTCAGCGTCCATGAAGTATTCCATTTTTTTTATAGATTGCCTGTTAATGATTATAGATATTTTATAGGCGTGCCCTAAATCAAAATTAAAATAAATAGTTGACAAGGTGTAGTGTACTACGTCTATGAAACTTAAAAAACTATTGGGAGCGAATAACACCGGAAAAAGTTATTCATTTGATTTAGAGCGTTCCAAACAGACGTAACGTTCCAAAGAGTGCGTAAGTAGCAGAGGAAGGCCCACCCGCTACTAAAGACACCCCTGTGTAACCCATCCATAAGTTTAAATATCGAAAACCCAAATTTATTATGCGATTTGCTTTTTTAAGGGTAAATTTTGATGTTTGTGTGTAGTTTCAAGAAAATAAGGATTATTTTACCATTTGCCTTGTTTAAATTATCAATGTAACCCTTCATTACATATACCTTTGGTCACATTCGACCACCGAGCTCGTCAATGTCACCGTAAAAGTACCCAGAAAAAAATTACAAACATTTTAGACCGAGGTGGGCTGGCCGCCGAGTAGTATGTTTGTACTGAAGAAGCATATGTAATTAATGATATTGTTTCATAATAGAGATAGTGTATTATAGAGAAAATGCACATTACAGTATGCACTCTAATATGCATTTGCTCCATAAAAGCCGGGATGATATAATTATTAACTTGATAATGGCAAAATATTTTTCGTTAGACGAGTGGTTGCCAAAACGGAAAAAAGAATAAGAAGACATGTCATATTGTTTGACGTATCCATGGCATATTCTCTCATCTCATTCATTCATTAAAAAAAATGTAAACCATCAAATCCGTACTACTGTTTGTTTATTGTTATGCATTATTGCCGATAATTACATTATTTAAAACAATAATGCTAACAAAACGAGTTCGACGGTAATAATCGAAGTGTCTTCGTCAATTTCCAGCTTAAACAGTTCTATAAAATCCTCTAAATATTATGATGTTTTTAGATTTACTTAGGTGATCAACAGTAACAACACTGTTTTATCTGTTTGAAATGTTACCAATACTTATGTTTAATAACATGGAAGGTTGTTCAAATTCAATAAATAGTAGTCCTAGTGGTAGTTATAGCTTTTACGATGATAGAATATTGAATTCAGTGAGGAATAGGAAGAAAGTGAGTGAGTTACCGAGCTGCCCGGTTTGTTCGTGTACGGTGAGGCAAGGCGAATTAGAATCTCACTTGACTTTAGAAGTGGAGAGATTACAGAAGTTATCTAATGGTGGTTCTAAAAGGAAGTTGAGTTCGACATCTCCTAATACTAGTTTAGCAATGCCAGGCTCCAGTACCAGTTCTGATGTGGTGGAAGACCAAGATGTTGACGTTTCTGGGTGTCCAGGAAGCGATGTTTATCAGGTTAGTTAATTGGTTTGCAGTACTAGTTAGTAAATTCGATAATTATTCAATGGAATGATTTGAAATTATTGCACAATGCTTCATTTTTACATAAAGTATTTTGTTATTTATCTTGAACTTCCCATGGAAATGAAAAATAAACTAAGTCTCAATAGAAAAGCATAGAACTATTGAATAATAAGTATTTATAATAAAAAATAGTAAGTTTAAAATATTTACTGCAACAATTTTGTAAAATGTCAAGTACCTATTTAACTACATAATTTTATTATTTAATTAGTTCTGGTTAGTTTTAAAGAATTATGTTTTTTAAATTTTATGTAAAGTTGAACTTAAATGGTATATTTGTTAATTGAAATGAAAATGTTTATTTTACCACTGGTCCTTGTGAGTACATAGACATGTTTTATATTTTTTTTTAGTCAAAATTATATTTATTCTTTTTGGTGTAGTATTACAGAATATCTTTCTTTCTAGTCTTTATTTTTTTTATACCCCAATACTTAAAGACCATAGTGTTTGAACAGTGCACCCTCACCGCTATGACCTACATTGCAGAGACTTGGAAGGTGACCGTTGGCCTGGTTGACATGAGTTATTTACAATAATTAAAATTTAAAACTTTAATATAATTATAAGTTTTGATATTTTGTCTCAGTGTTCAATTATTTCCAGACAGAGTTGTTGGTGAGGTATTCTTCGTCCCTATTAAGCCTTTTTACCCCCTAATTCTTGGCCTTATGTAGATCTCATAAAAATATAGATACATAGGTAGTAAGAAAATGCTTTATTTGCACCCCCAGGGGGGTCCTCAAGTTACATTCGGCGGGCCACAGGGGGAAAAACGCAAATGTTTGCAGGTCATATGCTACAATAAAAAAAACGTAAGCAAGCCTAATTTGTGTTCAAAATTTGTATGTCAATACTAACAATTAATTTTAAAGCTTTCATAGCTAGCTGAATTGTTGAAGTTTGGAGGAAGATGAGGAGGAGGAGGAGGGGGGTCGCCAGGAATTTTCAACTTGGAAAGGGGTCCCGTATTCAAAAAGATTGAAAAGCACTGGTATATGATAATGTTGTTCCAAATAAAGTAAGCAGTAAATCAATAAATTATTATAATGGACCCTTCTGGAATGCGAAATACTTGATCGAACCCTTTAATAAAACATTCAACCAGGGGGCCTACCGGGGAAATCAGTGAATTTCATTCAATTTCTTGGTATTTATGTCCATTCCCACCCATGGAATTTCATCCAATTGGTACCGGGGAAACGTTGGACAACTGGGTGGTAATCACTGGGTATCACCATAGACAATATTCTAGACGTATTAGTGCGGACAGTTCTTAAACGAATGATTTATCTAGTTTTAAGTCCTGCGTTTCGTAATAATGTTGTAGCTTGTCTAGAATTTGAGAAATACTTGTAATATATAATTTTTAAGAAAATATAGTTTATATTTTTACTGTAAATTATTATTTTAAATTGTGATTATTACTTTGATAAAAAAAATAAAACAAATTAAACACAACTAAACGCAAAACTACAATGTAGTGGGGTATAATTTATAATCTGTGGTAAACGAAGTATTTTTAGACTGTGTGTCTTTGTTTACATAAGCACCATTTAAATTCTGATTTTTATTTGAAATTATTTGAAGAAGGTAATATTTCACGGCTTTTTTGAAACATCTATCTGTAATTAAATAACATAAGAGGTGAAGTGTACAAGTGACTGACTACGGTCGACTTATATTTTTCTAGATGCCAGCGCTTATGGTTGTATCAAATGCCCAAGAGCGTTTGCTCTTGGATTATATGCACGCGAATCCTGCGCTGGCAACTGGGCGTGTTTCCTCGCATGCGGCACCCTTGTCCAAACGACAAGTGGGTGTCACTTGCAGCTAGGCTGAACGCGGTGGGGTCTGGAACCACCAAACCCCCCATAAAATGGAGAGACGTAAGTACTTTTCTGATGTTTTGTTATGAATTTGCATTATGTAAACAACATACAGTCAACAAAAGAGATATATAATCAGGAGCCGAGAATCAGACGTCTTAGTATACAGATATAGTCGACAGATATCTTAGTAAATAATTTGTGTTTGATACTGTAGGTATACCTACAAAACAATAGGTGGACTACCTATTGAAATGGTTTAATCCATGTCATTAGGCAGTTCATACGTATCTCTTATAAGTGTCTGTACCTACTATAGGTATGTATCTAGTCAAAACTAAAAATACTGACAAGTTACATCTATTAATGACTGCCAGGGTTATGGTATAACAAGGCTTACGCATGTTTTTGTTACTTTCTTCCTGTCTTTGTTTATGTGCTAATAATCTTATGACAATAATTTCTACTTTGGTTCATTCCCTATAACACCACCAATATGACAGCACTGACTATCTGATGTAACAAGGCATATTATTATCATACAATACATTATTTCAAAAATACACCGGGGAAGGAGAGGGTAGGCCAAATGTCATCATTACTTCAATACTAATGAAAAAATATACAACGGTATGTGTTATGTTTCAGGATGCACCAATAAAGTTTATACAATTAAACTTTTTTTTTTCAGGCAACCTTTTTAATGTTGGTGCCCCGGAAGGATGAAAATAGATTGGCGAATGCAATTGACCGGTTAGCAACAGCAGCCGAAGAGAACAACAGGGTAGCTCAAGCTACTGCTTCGACACTGGAGCGGCTAGCTGTAGCCGCCGAAGACCTCGCAGATGCTGCTGTTGCCAACAACCAAATGTTGCAGCGACTGGTGGACGCCTTCGCAAGTCCGCGGCCAGACGATTCGCCAATCCTTTAACTTGTGATTCGTACTATATGTAGTACTGTGACAGCGTGCCCAAGTAGTTTGTTTACCTATTTTAGTTTATAAATCGCAATTTACCTTTTTTATTTATTTTAGTATTTTATAAGCATACATGACAGAGGAATTCCTCTAATTATTTTATGTAAATTGAGCGTATTATATTTGTAATAAAAAAGATACAATTGTCATTCTGAAATGTATGGTTATCGTCAGCTTAGAATGTTGTTTAGCATAATACGAATTGTTAATAAATACATTAATTTTGAAATAAAAACGGAGATGGGTGCAAACGTATGTTGTAACACACACACACCCCGGTCACTCCATACGAGAAACAGACCGCGTCTGCATTTGTGCAAATGTGTGTGAAGAAGCCTTAGGGTTGACTGCATATGCACCTTGCGCTGTAACGTAAGATGTTATACTTTTGATAATATTGTATTAATAAATATCTCTAAACGTTTATTTTGAATGATTGTGATTATGAGACTGCATTAAATACAGTTACCCTGATACAACAAATATTTCACACATTTTGTAATTGGTTATTGTACAATCTAATGTCAGTTATCTATAAAAATTGTGGAATATAAAAATCCAAAAATGTTGACCTGTCAAATCAAGGATTACATTGATATAATGTGTAAAATTCGTTGTTAAAACTGGAAAAAAATAATTTAAAAACAAATAGTTTAATTGTATTGATTAAAAATAAGAAATAAATCATTTTACCATTTAAGTTTAGTTGAGGATAGATTATATACTACGAACGAATTTTCGTAATACGCGGCGCAGTTCCACATTCGACTCGAGGTGGGGTCGCCATACTGTTTGTAGTACTATTATAACTTATGCTGTGGTTTAAAACTAACTCTGTGATTTACGTACATTCTTGTTTTTATATATGTACTTACTGTTAAATAAATGATTTAATTCTTTATAAATGTATGTTATTACGAACAAACTATTTATTTTCCTTGAGTTATTTAAATTATAGTGTTTGCGACCGTGCCGTTTTGGGGTGTTCATCAAGATCTTCGAACCAAAGCCAACTTCACTTGCACGTGGTGCACCCTGCTGACTGACAAACGAAGCTCTGGCGAAAAGAGAGGTAGGGAGCGTAATTGTAAGCTACCCGACTGGGGAATGTACCTCCACCTCACAGAATACCGCAGCCAAATAACAATTACCTTGAGGGTTGTTGTGTTCCTGTGAGTGAGTGAGGTCACCAGAAAAAAAGGAAGGAGATACTGAGTTGGCAGCGTGGGTGGCGGCGCGCGAGCAATATTTTATGTTGCAATCGTTAATATGGCTACGATAACCGTTTCACATCAGGCGGGCCGTATGCTTGTCTGCCACCCGAAGTAGTATAAAAAAAAATAGAAGCTCGCTGTTTTGTATTACTATAGGCTACAGTGATTACTTTCCATCGACCATCAGGCTTTTTATAGCTCTCGTGATAAATCAACCTACTTTGATTTCTGGGTGCACTGCTGATGAGCGTTGGGCCGTTGACAAAAACGGAGCCAAATCGTTGCACAAAGTCAGAAAATGCGACTTTGATAACCTAAAATTATCAATAAAACTGCTCTCTGACAAGAGCATAGGCTGGCTGCTATCACGTAGCATCCTGCGCTCTAAGGTCTCGAGCTTCTTGAGCCGTTCCTCTTCCGCTGCAGCAGATAATGCCGCTAACGCCATAGTTCGTGTAAAACACAGATTACAAGACACAAACGTTCAATATTGCACTAACACACTATAGTAATAATAAAAGCCTTTATTCAGACATATTACATGAAATAAAAATAAAAATAACTTCTTCAACACATTTGTTGCATGTTTCCATTTAAATTGGCAGTATCAAGTCCACTTGTTTTTTTCCATCGATAACCATGCCTGTTTGCCTTTTATAGGCAAAGGCCTCCCCCAACTTTTTCCATTTTTGTCTATCCATTGCCGTTGTTGTCCAGCCTACACCTGCTGTAACCCTTATTTCATCGGCCCATCTTCGAAATGGCCTGCCTCTTTTCCTTTTCCTGTGTCCAGTAAACCAGTGCATTATTGTCTTTGACCATTTGTCTTTACTTCTAATGGTATGGCCTGCCCATTTCCATTTTAGTTTTCTTATTATTACTGTAACGTTGTTTGTTCTTTTCGTTTGTTCTATTATGGTTGAGTTCCTGATTCTATCTGATAGCTTTTTTCCCATCATGCTCCTTTCCATAGCGTTCTGGCAAGTATCCAGTTTCCTGTCATGGGTTTTATTAGTTGCCCACACACACAACACACTATAGTAGAAGGGTTTAAAGAGAGACGAACTTCTTAGCTTCCATGGATTCACCGTGCGGGTGCCAGGTCCATCGTGTGGCAGAGAGAGAAACCCCAAGTAGATCCCGAGACTTATGACACGGGTGTAGGTTTAAGGGGCCCCTTTCCGACGTACATCAACACTCACCTTCACTACTTGTGTTTCTCTCCCTGCCCTGCCAAATCTGTGCTAATGCAGCTTTAGATACTCGTTCTAGTATAGAACTTACTGCACTTCTGGGCAAGCCAACGTCTTTCAGCAGGTTATAGAGAGATTTTGCTGGTATACCTCTCGCTCCTACTTTTACATCGTATAGATTAACTACATAGCCGCTTTTTGTTAATTCGTTTAGGAGGTCATAATATTTGTACAAATAGAAACAAAAAATAAGTAATAACTAGCAAAAGTTGGTAGAAATACGAATATTCAGTTCAAACCGACCACAGTAAGATAGACTGTTTCAACTGACAGTTCTCATTACCGGTGGATCTTCACCCATCGATATTCGTTTTTTCGGCGGTAACTACAAATGTCAAAGTCTAAGCATATCATTCATTCAAAGATCCCTCGAACACGTGTCACTGGTAAAGGAATTGAAGACCGGCGGACATCGTTTCACCGGTGCGACGATATCCGTTTAGTGGACGAACGGTGTCATTTTAGCCAAATGGTAATCGTATTCACGTTGCGCGGTAGACTCCCAGATAGGTGTTTGATTTTTTTTTCTAAATTCTTGTGGAACAGGGGTAGTACAGAACCCTAGGAACACACTAGAGAATGGCTGGCTTAGACTAATCTTGACAAGGCAACTTGTTCATGGATCGTGCGGGATTCGCAAGACATAACAAATTAATTCATCATCATCAGGTCATTTTTAGTCTTCAGTACAGGAGCACGACCCTCTCTCGTCCGTCACAGACAGGAGGATTTGGCTGTGTGATTTCCGGTAGACTATAATAGAATCACTCCATCTCTTCCCGTGGATGTCGTACAAGGCGACTAAGGGAATTCCCATCCCCCCCCCCCCCCCCCCCAGATTTTATTTATTTATAAGTTTTATTTATTGTAAAGTCTCTCGTGTGGCTCTGTACTGTTATTATTACAATCTCTGTAGAGGTAAGTGAAAAGCTTCATGAGCTCTCGACTTTACCTACAATTCGTACTTTTCTCATTCTCCATATCAACTTGCACCCCCCTGGGTCATCTGCTGGCGACGACCTTGTTATGCAGCATACCATCCCACCGACATTTTGTTACATTGTTTTGGGAAGCTTATACCAACAAACTGCTAGAATCTGATGTGAATATATAAATAAATCTCAATTTGAAATTTCTCGCGTGTGGCATACTTTGTCGATTATATAACAGGGTCCAATTTTTCTGCATAAAAGGGTCCAATTAAATAGAATAGCATAAGATAAGAAATATTATTATAATTATATAATATTTTGTGGCATTTGGTTTAAATTCATATTTTGTGGCCGTTGATGATGATGATATGTGATCTCATTGTAACTAGCCCACGACAACCCAAAAGGTTAGCAGTCTTTTCAGACCAGTGCATACTTTCACAGAGCAAGATTTCACAGTATATGTAATTGATATAAATAAATATTGAATAAATATTATCAGACAAATTACACAGCGCCATCTAGCCCCAAAGTAAGCGAAGCTTGTGTTATGGGTACTAGACAACTGATAAACATATGTAAATACATTTTTTTTTTGTAAATACACACTTATGATACATAGACCCAGACCAAGACAAACAAACATGTTTATGCACACAAATGTTTGTCCTATGTGGGAATCGAACCCACGAGCGTTGGTGTCGAAGCCGCGTCATTGACCGCTACGTCCGAGCTCGTCTATGTATTAAATCAAACCAGAAGAAAAAAAGAAGCTTCATTGCGTCAAAAAACTCTTGTGTATTGCTGTCAAGGGATAATTCGGCCAGAAGGCCAGCAACATTGCCACGCTAGATGGCAATGTTCATTCGCTGCGTGAGAAAAATACCAGCCATCTGGTCTCGAGAAAAGTCGAGACACTTAAGGCGGGTCCGAGGCGCTAATTTAACAAAATATTTAATATCAAAACAAGTTAGCAAAACCCGTCGTAGCCCGTCCCTGCAGGCGAACGCGGTGAAATATCGCATTTAGTGTTCGCGCGCACTAGAGGAAGACGTCATTTTCGTATGATTGTGCGTTGAATTGTGTGAAGCAACAAGTTAAGTTAATTAAAAAAATCAAAAACCCGACTGCACCTACAAAAGATTTATTAATCACGCGTAACAATAATATAACTGCATACAAGCAAAACCGCAGGCAAAAACTAATATATCAAATATATTTGAAATCAGGTCATCGAGACCTTTATTTTGATACCCATATTGATATATTTAGAAGAAAAAAAAATTACTGTAACCACAATTTTGCGGCTCACAGCCGTCATATTGATTTTTTAAAATTTGATGTAGCCTATGTCACTCAAACAGCAAATACGAATCTAACGACACCTCTCAAGCTAAAATCCATCCAGCCGTTCAGGCTGCAGAGCGTGCCAAACAATTATACATACATACATACTCTCGAAAAACATAACCCTCCTTGTGTCGCAGTCGGGTAAAAACAATAACAACTGGCACAGCGGACTGGTGGTTTTGCTAATTTGTTTTTATAACATGTTTTGTTAGAAAATTGACGCTGCGGACCCGCATTTATGAATGAATGAATGAAAAGTTTATTACATTAAGCACACAGACACATACAGAAGTATACAATACAATAAATCATTGTACATATGTAGTATAGAATCACGTATATTTAAAACGATCAACATTGTCAGGTGTGTCCACATGCCTAATTTAAAAGGATTTCACTCAGTATACACCACGGCGTGAGCCGGGCACTGATTTTCAGTGAAACCCATCAGTATTACTGGCACCTGTTTGCAGATGCCAGTGTAGATTGCTTTCACGCAATCATGCGTAAAAGAACGGCATCCCTGATGCGCCGAGTCCGGGGCAGTGACAACAGCATCTTGAAAGTTATTGCGGACAAGCTGGAGAGTCCGGTGTGGAAACATTGGATTACGTCACATGTCTCCACACACATAAAATACAGAAAATGAAATGTCAAAATTAACTAACATAGGTTTTAAGTGCAATTGTCTTACTAACACAGTCTATGGACCCTCAGGGTCTGATAATAAAGTATTTTTATTTTATTTATTTATTACATTTACTTTGCATAATTTGATTCCAGCGAGTCCACTCCAACCGCCTACGTCGTCTCCGCGCCCGACGCCGTGGTACTCCCCCGCCCCAACAAGGAGAATGTCCCGTCTGCAACGTGACACTGCCCACGTCTCGGTTGCAGAGGCATGCGTTGCGATGTTTGAAACGTACCGGCGCTGTTATGGACGAGGATGTACCTGACACTAGTTCTGAAGATGAGAGTATTGATGTCGAGGTAGGAGATATAGATCATTAAATTTAAAAGCATAATTTTTAATTATTTAGTATGTATTTATGCGTATGATTGCCATAAAGTCATGATTTCATTTGACTCCAAAAGATCAAAATATTTTATTTAAATAAAAGGAAAATTATGCTACGATACAGTTACTTAAGGCGCCTACACACGCACAGTTTAAACTGATTAGTTCCGTCAGTTCAGTTAAAAAATATGTGGCCAAATATATCATCAGATTTAACTGATAATAAAAAAAACTGACAGTTTTCATCGTACACACGATTAGTTTTGACTGTCAGTTAAAACTGTTCAGTTTAAACTGACAGTTAAAACTGATCGTGTGTAGCTGCTATTAAATATAATATAAGATAAATTCTAAACCAAGGGATGTAGCCTCTGATTTATCAGTGGTCCCACACTAGGCAGAAATGCCTGTCCTGTGGTGACCTTGTTTCCTTTAACAAGAGAGAATTATTAATGACTAAGCCGGCTATAAAAGCTTGCAATTCCAAAAAAATCCAAGCTTGTAATTCGTTGGTGACGAATTTTTGCATTTTATATTTTACTGCTGGCAAGTCGCAGTGTGGCGCTATCCTACCTATTAAGTAAATACACTACTAAACAAGTTCGTGATATGGTTAACAGAATGACGAGCCAGCGGGGGGCGGGTTCGGGTCGGAGTACCAGTGGTGCGGCGAGTGGCGCGTGCGGGCGACAGCCCTGCAGGACGCGGACGCCAGGGCTGCCACCTGCGTCCGGAGAGCATCCAACGACCAGGCGCTGGTCAGTGGGGAATGTGTAATATATGCTTGGTTTTTTTTTTTTTTTTTCTATACTACGTCGGGTGGCAGACAAGCATACGGCCCGCCTGATGTGAAGCGGTTACCGTAGCCATATTAACGCTCGCAACATAAAATATCACTCGCGCGCCGCGACCCCCGCTGCCATCGCAGCATCTCCTTCCTTTCTGGTGACTCACTCACTCGCAGGAACACAACAGCCCTCGAGGGAACCGTTATTTGGCTGCGGTATTCTGTGAGGTGGAGGTACATTCCCCAGTCGGGTAGCTTACAATGACGCTCCCTACCTCTCTTTTCGCCAGAGCTTCGTTTGTCAGTCAGCAGGGTGAACCGCGTGCAGGTGAAGTTGACTTTGGTTCAAAGATGTTGATGAACCACTTACACCCCAAAACTGGTTACTAAAAATTCAGGCTTCTAGTTTCATCCACAACGAAGTTGAGGGGGGTCGAAAATGGAATGGGAAGGGGGGTTAGGGGGTCGAAAATGGTCTGAATTGCTTCGAGAAAAAGATGGCCGTGCCGCTTTTTGCTGGACTTGGCGGGGGCACTGCCGTACCCCCAGATGACTAAACTAGCAGGTTTATTTATAGAAAGTGATAGATCGTTTAATAAGCTGCTAAAAGTTTTTTTTTATTACTGAGACCTTTTTCTCAATAGCTTATTATATCATTTACTTTTATTACACTGCGACACCTACCTTTTTTTTTTTGCTTTTGTTCATTTTTAATGAATTATAAACCGTGGCCTGGATAAGATCTCATCGCGATAAGGCCGTTATATATGTTTATTATAGTTTATGTTTATTATAGTACTTTAAATCTGTACATGTACTTTTTATTTTATTTTGTTATTGATGCAATATACCTAGTACATTCTATTGCAAATGGAAGATTTCAAAAAACACTTTTTTTGGGGTGTAAGTGATTCATCTACATCCTACATCTTTGAACCAAAGCCAACCTCATGTGGTGCACCCTGCCGGCTGACAGACGAGGCTCTGGCGAAAAGACAAGTGGCACATAGCATATTTTTAATGCTGCCCGACTGAGGAAGTACGGAGGTACTTCATGAATTGTTATTTGGCGGTATTCTGTGCGGCGGCCTCACAAAATAACAATTCCTTTGAGGTTTGTTGTGGTCCTGCGAGTACTGGCAACGGATCGGCGTCCCCTTTGGTGTTGCTGATCTCCATGGGCGGTGGTGATTGCTTTCCATCAGGTGACCCACATGCTCGTTTGCCCCACTCTCATATAAAAAAACTAAAAAACCGACTTTAAAAGCCCTTGAATCCAATGTGCCAACGACCTCAAGGTTACCATTCCTTGTTTGGTTCCCAGGTGGTGGATGGTGATGAAGACACGGAGTTGTACGGACCTGCTCAGTACTCCCCGTCCAGGATAGACCCTGATGTAAGTTACTTTATGACGATGAACGCCAGCTGCACGCACGAAAAAGCATGACTCATTGTCACGTTCCGCCTGAGCCGAGCGTGCAAGCGAGAGCGTGGAAAAAGCGATAGAGGCACAATCGGCCTAAGCGGGACTTGAAAACATCTTGTCGACAAATCAAGTACCTATTAATTTTGACTTGATAACGTCTTGATAAGTCAATGAACGCCGGTTGCACGCACGGAAAAGTAAGACTCATTGTCACGTTCCGCCTGAACCGAGCGTACAAGCGAGAGCGCGGCTCGTGACGCTTCTATCTCTCTTCCACTCCATCGGCCGATGTTTTCTTATGACGTTATCACGTAAAATTATCGTTAACATACTGTACAGACAACCAATGTTTTATACGACAATAGGTACCAAACAAATATACCACTGTGTCTCCTGCGTAGCCAGGATTAACAGCGGAGACCAACAAAATAGACAACGAACAGTGAAGTCCATTGCAATCACGGGGAAGACTCAAGGGCGGATCCAGCTTTGGCGCCAGGGGGAGGTCACACAGTTGTGGTCAAGTCACACTCAAGTTATAATTTAATTTTGATAATAATAGATACAGGTAAAAAGTAGGTATTTTATTAATGTATGTAGGTACTGTACTTAATCTATATTGTGACAAAAATATATATAAAAACGTTAGGTTTAAGAATTTTTATTAGTAGTTATCTAGGTCGTGGACCCAGCCCAGGGGGTGGTCATGACCCCCATGACCCTCCCCCTGGATCCGCCCTTGGGAAGACTACAGCTGTCTTGGAACTCGCAACGAATTTAATATGAAGAAATTAGCAGCAGTAAGAAGCTTTTGGAATTTGACTTCCCCTCTTAACAATGTGTGAGACAACAATATGACAAATAAGGCATTAAAGAGATGGCCAGTCAAGTGAAGCTCAACTGTCGTGCACCACGGATTTTGCCGGGACACTGTTGGGGACCTGAAACATTGGGTTGTTTCACCTGCCCCCCCTAGGTGGGATTTGAACCCACGACCTCGACCTTCCCCCCCCCCCCCCCCCCAGGTGTGATTTGAACCCACGACCTCTCGATGATCGTCACTGTCACAAACCTTCCTGGTAGCTCAGTTGGAAGAGCACTCGACCGGTCATCGAGAGGTCGTGGGTTCAAATCCCACCTAGGGGGGACAGGTGAATTTTTCCATTTTTCAAAAAATATTTATCTGGCAAGTTGGCCAAGACAACTATTTAAATAATAATATTTTTTTTACCTAACACATCAATTCCAATAAATATGGCATTCCCTCTCGCATAAAAAAAAATCATACTTCCTGAGATTAGTGCATTCAACTAAACAAACTCTACAGCTTTATAATATTAGTATAGTATTATAAACAAGGACTGGAATTCGTTTTTTAAAAAAGAACAATGTATCGCGTATTCAAATAACAAAACCGTTATAATCAACAAGATGTAATTGATGATTGAAATAATTAAGTAGCACAAGAATATTGCTAAGAGAACTGTCCACCACGCTCGAACGTCGCTGCCCGAGTGAAGAGACGATGTCTCGGCCGCGCTCCCCCCCCCCCCCCCCCCCCCACTGCCGGCTCGCCGGAAGTCACGTGACTCGCTGTAGTCATGCTTCATTTTCATTAATTGTTAACAATTGATTATTAAGTATTGTATGTATTTTCAGGCTGAAATACCACCGTCAGAAGAGACGCCGTTGGAAGAGAGCGCTGAAAATACAAATGCTGAGCAGGAAACACCACCGCTGTCCAAACCCAACGGATTAGTAGAAGCCAGTGCAGAGGTACGAAAGTTTACTGTAGGGCAGTATTCCGCAAACTTTTTGTGAAAATTTTTGGAGGTACACCATAAATCTTGGGGTGTAAGTGATTCATTAACATCTTTGAACCAAAGCCAACTTCACCTGCACGCGGTGCACCCTGCTGACTGACAAACGAAGCTCTGGCGAAAAGAGAGGTAGGGAGCGTAATTGTAAGCTACCCGACTGGGGAATGTACCTCCACCTCACAGAATACTGCCGCCCAATAATAATTCCCTTGAGGGTTGTTGTGTTCCTGCAAGTAAGTGAGGTCACCAGAAAGGAAGGAGATGCTGCGTTGGCAGCGGGGGTGGCGGCGCGCGAGAGATATTTTATGTTGCGAGCGTTAATATGGCTACCGTAACCGCTTCACATCGGGTGGGCCGTATGCTTGTCTGCCACACGTCGTAGTATAAAAAAAAAAAAACAAATAAACAGTTTTATTTGTGTATTTTTCTTCTGTCCGTCTATGTAGCTATATATATATATAGCAACCCGCCCCCCCCCCCCCCCCCCATAGATGGACCGATGATCTCAAATGGTTAGGGAATAATTTCGCACAAATCGCTTTATTTATCAGTATTAAAGTACTATCATTTATATGGTAAAATACAATATTCATTTATTGCGCTATCGTACACAAACATGACAATTTATATTACATTAAAAATAAACAGCAGGACAAGGCATACATTTTGGCCGCGCGGTAGAAAGAGAGGGGGATATTACTTCCTCTCTTACGCCGCGCCGGCGGTCTACTCTCCCTCCGTCTTACGAATTTTCGATCAGGCCACGTGTCCTGATGCGAGTTTAACATTTTTTACCCATCCCAAAAAGTGCACAACGCCGCTAAAGAAGTTTTCACTTTAAAAAGTTGATGTTTCTTAATTTGTTTTCTTTCTTTTCCAGACCAGGATACAAGCTTTGAGAGCGAAAATAAAAGAATTAGAGAGAAGACAAAATGGCGCATCAGAGGTAACTATAATTTGTATGATTGTATGGTAATTTGTATGAATCTCTAATTGTAATGGACAATATATTTAATTTTAACTAAACATTGACATTTTGTATTTAATTTTATTTAACATTCAGATTTGTATTTAAATTACTTAAATTCTAAATTTAAAATTGAATTTCTCAATAATTTTCAAAATGTTACTATCAATGGATCATGTAGTTATCCGAAATAAATGAATTTTATTTATTTTATAATGCGGTTTATTAACAGATGATTGCTAACTTCAGAGGTCGCCACTTGAAACCGCATTGTTTTTTAATGAGAGGGGGGCAAACGAACATGTGGTGGGTCACTTAATGGTAAAGCAATCACCACCGCCCTTGGAAATCAGCAACACCAAGGGGTCGTCGATCCGTTGCTAGCCTATAGTCCTTCCTTCGCCGGCCGATGGGGGGGGGGGGGGGGGGGGGGAGTTGATATGGAGAATGAGAAAAGTAAGAAATTGTAGGTAAAGTCGAGAGCTCATGAAGCTTTTCACTTGTAGTACGAGCCTTACATGTACAGCGATTGTAATAATAACGGTTCAGAGTCCACCGTGTAAGGCTTCACGAGTTCTTGACTGTACAAGTGTACAATATATGAAACTTATAAATAAATAGAATCTCTAGTGGGGGGCAGCTGCCCCTCCCTAACCCCCTTGGCGACGCCCTTACTCGCAGGAACGCAACAACCCTCCATCTCACAGAATACTGCAGCCAAATAACAATTTTATTTGGCTGCAGTATTCTGTTTCTTTCACTTTCCCAGGATAAGCTATGATGATAGCCGTTGCTTAAGTTGCGTGTTCGATTATTCTGACTCACGCAACGCTGCCATCGAGCTCGTCAGAATTTACATTACATGTTCTTTTTTTTTTTTAAGAATTTCTTGTCATTGGTTTCAGGCCAAATGTCTCATATGCCTGGGCTCATACACGTCCCCTACGGTTTCAATACAGTGCTGGCATGTTTATTGCGAGGTAAGACTATTTTAATCCAGCTACAGATGGGGACTACGTTCGTAGCGGACGCAACGAATGCGGGTAGTGTGGCGCGTAGGTCTTAGATAGATACCTAGATAGATAATATTTTTATTGGTTTGCTGTTACACTTTTTACTTAAACTAAAGAAAAATTATATAACACATAATTGAAAAAATACAAACAATGATTGACAATTATGGAACATGTTTAAACTGTTGAACATTGTTCTTTTTTCACTCAAATGAAAAATTGCCCTCCAAGCAGTACAGACAACTTTACATCTATGCTTTATAACCTCATTTAGACATAAAAATCAAAGCAAATAATAATGTCCAGCTAACTTGTTCCACACGAACCATAGTGCAGAGGAAGCATGTGAAAACTTTTAAAACAGTTTTTTTCAACTTGTGGCGAGTAAGGTTATAATATATATTTAGTCTGTGTTTTATGTTTATTTATAGGTATGTTGGCTTCAGTCGTTGCGAGCTAAGAAGATATGCCCGCAATGCAACGCCATTACAACTGCACAACATCTAAGGCGAATATACATGTAACTGGACACTTTATTAATAGTTTTACGGCCCTGGATACAATACCTTCAAACTTTGTACAAACCCAACTTTGTACTTTATTTTTCTTTCATCGCGGCTCTAGAGACATGCCGAAAAATATCGTCTGGAATCATCTCGTTTCTCAATTTCTTCTACTTACTAAGCAAAAAAACGGATAGTGCAATTTTAATAATGTTTTGAATTACTTCTTGGAGCAACTGCATAACGGCGATGTATACTTCGTGGTTCTTTTTTAGGTTCTTTTGCACAATCTCGTGTAACTTAAAGTATCGTACCGTAAAAACAAATATTAAGACCCATATAAGTGTTAAATAGTGGTTCGCTAACAAAAAAAGGTTGGCACACGCACTTATGTGTTGCCAACCTTTTCTTATTTTTTTTTGTTGAACGAATGAACAAACTAAAAAAAAATCGGTTGTCTGTAAAGTCGGTTTACTGACGATAGTTGAACGTGACAACGTCATAAGAAAATACTGATGGAATGTTTGCATTTTTCAAAAGAAAATTTTAATGGAACGCCGTAAAGCGAGGTAACGCCGCATACGTCATGTTTTTTCGTGCGTGCAGCCGGCCCCATCGAATTATAAGACGTTGTGACGTCAAAAAGAACGTTCTATTTTAACCGAACCACTCCTTAACCCTTATATGGGCCTTAATATTTGTATTTACGGTACGTACTATAAAGTAACTCCATCGTAAGGATTTGTTTTAACAAAAAAAATTTGAGATACGAGATAAAAAAAAAAAATACTGTCAGACAAATTAAACACCGCCATCTAGCCCCAAAGTAAGCGAAGCTTGCGTTATGGGTACTTGACAACTGATAAACATACGTAAATACATTTTTTTTGTAAATACATACTTATGATACATAGAAAACACCCAGACCAAGACAAACAGACATGTTCATGCACACAAATGTTTGTCCTGTGTGGGAATCGAACCCACGAGCGTTGGTGTCGAAGCCGCGTCATAGACCGCTACGCCACCGAGCTCGTCAAATAAATTATTGTAATACGTCAAAATGTTAATTTTTCTATGAAAATCGTCAATTTATTATTGGAATTACGTCTGATTTGATGTATGTATTTTGAGACAAAAATATTAATTTAAATATCAGCTCATATTAGAAATAATTATTTAATTTATATTATTTTATATACGTTTATGTTTTCCTACAAATTTGGAACGGTTTATTAGATCATAATGTAGTTGCATAATCACGTTTAGTGATGTGCATTTCAAGGAAACCCCGAAAGTAGCGGAAAACCGAGAAAATTCCCGGAAAAAATCCCGATTGGGAAATTCGTTTTTTTTTTTCATAATTTTCATAGGGCCCAAAATTGGGGTAAAAACTGGGGTGGGATGTCATGGACATCGCGTATGTTGTACGTGAATACTTTATATAAATTAAATTATCCTAAAATGGCAGCGCTTCCCCCTCCCCTGCACGCGATGTTCCATAGTCCTTACTTAGCGTAATAAATTCTTTGATCCTTCATCTATCCAGTGGTGTGATTGAATTTTGGATGGAGATGATAGATATGTAGCTGCAACACCAAACCGTAGCCCCCGATTTTGTTATCATTCGTTTGTTTTGAATTGCCTTCCTATTATTCACTTCAAAAATCAGTGAAGCTTGTCGTATCAGTTGGTGTTACGCTGTCCTTAGCGTGTGAGTAACGTAACTACAACCAGCCGTAACGAAAATTTGTTTCGACTTGCACTTCAAATAAGTTTCCATAATATTCTATGTAATTCTACGTATTCTATATCGATTTGATTTAATCGACAATCGATATTTTTATACACGATATACATTTTCTGAATGGATTTTAAATTTATCAAGAAATGAATATGTTAAATTTGACCCCCATGACTATTATTATGATACAATAATACTTTCTGTCATATTATACATGTTGATACTATGGACATTATAATACTTTAGGTTTAGACCTTATGAACAGAAAGGACACATTCGCGGTGCAGTTACAAATTTAGTATTTTGTCGCGGCGCCCCAGCCTAGCTAGCTATTTGACAAAGACACAGTCGAAACAAATAGATACCTACAATAATAAGTAGTTAGGTTAGGTAGATAGGAACAAAAATTAAAACATTTTCAATATGAAATTGAGTTTTTTTTATTATAAAAGAATTGAAACGGAAAATAACAAGAAGGTACCTATGTTCTTTACCGATGCGAGCGCTCAAAAAAGGTACCCGCGAATATTTATGGTTTCTGATTGTACGATGCAACACCGTACATTTTCTGGAATCAGCACTTTGTGTCGCGCGTCGTTGTTTTCATACTTTACATTATATTTTATTTTATAATTAATTAACCAGTTCGCAGCTCAATAGCTAATAAGGCACGCGCGCGATTCATATCATTTTACCATCATTATTGTGTTTACGACGTACAATAAACCAGAATTTAAACTAACAAGAAGTTTATCTTCTCACCAACCAACACACATCAAGAACAAAGTTGTAGGATCAGACCACTACGCGGATAATGATAGAGGATCGACTCACGGCGGCCCTCTTTACTTTCTTACTTCGGCCCATTAGGGCGCCGCTGCGCACACTTTGGGAACACCTGATCTATACTATATACGATGAGAGGTTGTACTCTATATGAATCTACAAATCCATATCACACGTCCTCTCTGCTTTCAACCTCTGTCGTTTCTGACTCATTTGCTGTGTAGCTCGCACTGCTTGCAACTACTTGCTGTTATTAAAAACGACTCTTATTTCTTTCTGATAAAGTTGAAATTTCGTGTGTTTCTAAAACCTAATTACTTTACGATCTTTCCTTACTGATGCCCATTATTGAGTGGAGCGAGTGGAACGCTTATATACGCCGAAAAGTCATTCTTGTGTTAGGTTCTAGATTTGGATGTAAGCCAATGACAACTTCCAAGGATTTATTCGCGCAGTGTCTGGTCTGCAGGTCTTCACAACACGAAGTCCACACGAAGATTCCAAATCAAATCAAAGTCCAATAGTATCGCTGAGGTCGTAGGTTATCACTTGTGTTGCAGGTAGATTTGCTCGAAATTTACTTTTCCGAAGTCCAAACTGAACTCAACTGTGCGCCGCGGCGGTCGCTATTTATATCCGCCGGCAAGGGTTCCCGAATGTTCTCGTATGTACATGTATGTACTTCACATCGTAACGTGTCTAGAACATTTTCATGTCATAGTGTTATGAACCTCATGACAGTAGACTTACGGGTCATTATTGCTTGCAGCGAAGTATGCGGCGACTATTCTAGAAGGTTTCATTCTAGATGATTCGCGACAGAACCGCAACACTTGCAAATGAATAGGCTCCGAAACCACTGAATGGATTTTGATGAAACTTGTCACAATTAAAGACGTCGACATGCTTGAGGTTTGTGTCGTAAAAGAATTGAGATCGATCATGTCCTCGAGGAATGATCATCAAATACATTTTCCCTTGAAATCAATGGAAAACATACACTCGGCGAATCTACTCACTCCGCTCAACCTCGATTTCGGCCCCGTGGGCTAGAATCCGGCATAGTTATAATTTGTATTGTATTGTATTACATTAGGGGCCATTCATTTATTACATAAGACGATTTAGGGGGGGAGGGGGGTCGGCCATGTCTTATTATTTCTTACAGGGGGTGGGAGGGAGTCTTGATAGTTCTTACGTAAGATCACAAATGCGCAATGTTAAAATCAGGGATTGAAAGCGGTAAAGGTATAAGGGTATGGTACTGGTATAAAATTACGATATCGTTTTGATTTAAAGGTAGAGCCAAAACGGTCGAGAATTGTGGTTACGATACCGGTAAAACAAGAAGAATACCTTTATTTTTTTACGGTACCATTATACCTTTATATTACCAGTACCTTAACCAAAACCATTTCGGTACCGAAAAAATGATGCGACAACGACGCGACGTAGGTATAGATCAGGGGTCTCCAAACTTTGAAGCCTTCGGGCCATAATGATTTTTTCAGTTTGTTCCAAGGACCAAACCAGTTTTAATTTTTCTGCCCTTAACTATATTTCTAGACTAGAATAGTCGCAAAGTGCGCGACCTAAGCAAACTTACGCTTTTTTTGCATTTCAATTATTATTGTGTATTGTGACACTTAACGACTGATTATCATTCTGTGTTTTCTTCTTCAACTTATCACAGCAACAGTAACAACAATTAATCATTGGCTGTCGCGGGCCAGAATGATGACAATAAATCATTGGCTTTCGCGGGCCGGATTGATGACACTGGCGGGCCGGATTTGGCCCGCGGGCCGTAGTTTGGAGACCCCTGGTATAGATCAAGTACTTACCTACCAATGCGGCCGACATTGTGGAAAGAAAACCTTTATTTTATAATTTAGATACCTAAAAAAATAACGATACCGGAATATTACAATACCGAAATTATTAAGATACCTTTACTTTAAGGTATCGAAATTTAAAGGTATGACGTCATACCTTTAACCGATATATCCAAATTTTTTCGGTTATTCAATCCCTGGTTAAAATTATAGATGAATGATTAAAACCAAAGTAAATTGTTACTTAGAAATCTTTTTTTCCTTTAGATTCTTAAATATTTAACAGGGGGGAGGGGGTCGGCCTATTCTTATTTTTTCTTATAATAGGGGAGGAAAGGGTCAAAAACTAGCGAAAATAGTCTTACTTACTTAGGACGTCCACCCACAAGGTGGACAGACGACCTCATTAAGACCGTAGGATCGCGCTGGATGCAAGCCGCTTCCAACCGGTCTTATTGGAGATCTAGAGGGGAGGCCTATGTCCAGCAGCGGACTTTCAATGGCTGAGATGATGATGATGATGATGAATAAATGAATGGCCCCTTATACAAATGTATAAGATATAAATAAGAATTGTCTATGTGTAAAACATAAAGTTATGGTTAACAATGCCTTCTGTGAAGTTGTACAATAACGTACGTTAGTGTTAGAATTAAGGAATCAATTGTAAATAATGAGTAAATACATATTTTTTTCTATGATTTTTTAGTTTTATTCAATCTGTACACGGATACTTTAAGGCTCAATTTACACCGCTACAGAATGGAGGCGACTTTTTGCAACGAAACTGTACATAACATAATCAACTTCATGACATTTTTCTTTTTATACTACGTCGGGTTGCAGACAAGCATACGGCCCGCCTGCCGTAACCGTATTAACGCTCGCAGCATAATATATCACTTGCGCGCCGCCACCCCCGCTGGCAACGCAGCATCTCCTTCTTTTCTGGTGACCTCACTCACTCGCAGGAACACAACAACCCTCAAGGGAATTGTTATTTGGCTGCGATATTCTGTGAGGTGGAGGTACATTCCCCAGTCGGGTAGCTTACAATTACGCTCCCTACCTCTCTTTTCGCCAGAGCTTCGTTTGTCAGTCAGCAGATTGCACCACGTGCAGGTGAAGTTGACTTTGATTCAAAGATGTTGATAAACCAGTTACACCCCAAATGTATCTTTTAAAGCGGAAAAGTTTGTTTGGTTGAACGTGCTAATCTCAGGAACAACTCATTGGAATTGAAAAAATATTTTAGTGTTAGATAGCCTATTTTTCGAGGAAGTTATTTATCATCATTTATATACGACGGGATTACTCATCTTAAAAAGTTCTAAAAAAAAGTCGATAGCATGTGTCTTTTAAGATTGGCTCACTATAACCTTTCAAATGGTAACCTTACGCTTCGCTCTCAAGTCAACTCTGTGTCACGCAGACGAAGTTGCGCGAGTCGGCTAGTAACATATAAACTTAAATACGAGCCAAAAAAGAGGTCGCGCATCTTATGGGGAATCCCCGCGCATTCTCGGGAATTCCCCTAGCTACTGTCGGTGCCGTCTGTGGAATCCGCGGGAAGTGGCGCGAACGGGGAGTCGGTCGGATTGGTCACAGCAGTGGAATACGCGAGAATACGCTCGCATTCTAGCGAATTCGTGCGCCTTCTCGCGTCATGAGGCGAAATTTGACGCTTCCATTCCATTCCGCGGCGGTATAAATTGAGAACGGTAAGTCTTGAGAACGGACCCATGTCTACAGCTAATGCGACCTTGTGCACCAACCTTCCGGTTATATCACAGGATTGCGAGTCTCTCGTCCAGTAAACCAACCAGACGAGAGGACCTTTACCCGCTCTGCTCTTGTGCTCTGTAAACCAACCAAGCACTCAGTAGATAGGAGCAGACTGGTAGTAGCTCTCACTCCCTTTACTTGTCTTAAGACTCGGAAAGGGTTCTGCTTAATCTCTTTTATCTTATTTATTTTATGCCCCCCCCCCCCAAGATTACAGGCTACTAATACCTCAGACGGCAATAAATAGATCGATAGACGCATTCGACTGGGCTGGGCAGCTTTTGGGAAGCTTCAGCGCATCCTCAACGCAGATATTTATTTATTTATTTCAGAACATACATCAATTTACAGTAAATATTTTACCAAAACATTCATGTACATAATACAGTTGTAGTACCTAACTATTAAATTAATAAAACATTCATTCTACTTATACAGAACAATAAACATATTTAAAAATTGTGAAAGAATACGGCATCTGGACATTGCCGATGGATATCATTTAAAACGGCGATTCAACAGGCCGTAGGTGCATTCTGTGCGCAACAAGTGCGCACGGCCAATGTATATGCACGAGTGATATACCCCAGAGGTCCGCAACACCAAGGGGTCGCCAATCCGTTGCCAGCCTATACTCCTTCCTTTCTTTCTTTCTGCTGACCTCACTCGCAGGAACACAACAACCCTTAACGGATTTATTTTATGGTTGCGGTATTCTCAATTCTGTGAGGTGGAGGTGCTGCCCCGGTCGAGCGGCTCAAAAAAAAATACGCTATGCGCTACCTTCGCTTGGCTAGAGCCTCGTTTGTCAATCAACAGGGTGCACCACATGCAAGTGAGGTTGGCTTTGATTCAAGGATGTTGATGAACCACTTACACCTCAAAATAAATAACTATGCATGCTTTTAATGTAACCGTTGTTCAAAAGGATCTTAAAAGTAAAAAAAAATTTTGATTATTTTATTTTATTAATAATGTACCTATTTGATATTTCTAGACTGAATGACTATGTAACACGCTTGATGTATGAGTTTACAGGCTTTTTTAACCCATGGCGTGCCGCGACCTGTCAATTCTATACCAAGCGCTGTACTACCACCGGACCGCGGCACGTGAAATTAATATTTCCCTGCAGTGTAATGGTGGCTCTATGTATGTATGGAGTGGAATGAGTTTGTTATGATAATTATAATCAATCGATATAATAATTAATCGTTGGTTTCAGCGCTGACTAATGTCTCTACAGCATCACCACTGTCGGGCTGAAAATGAAAATACTATTTAGAATCACATAACCTGAAGGCCGCAGCTAACTAACAGCATACTCTTAGATTATCTTTTTTGTTAATCTATGAGCATACTGATAAAAAAAAATTAAGTTTTGAACAAAACCCACGACGGTTTAAAACGTAGTTGAAAAAGGATAAAATAATTTTGAAACCTCCGACTTAAAGAATTTATGCTATGAACTTAATTAAAAACCCCAAGAAAATCCGTCGGGGCTGCCATTACATGAACTAGTTTGGCAGTTTTATAGTAACTTGTATACTTATTTATATTTATGTTGAAATTTAAAATAGAGATGAATCGTCATCGATCTCATGAACCGTGATAGATATACATTTGAAATTTTCACAGATGACGTATTTCTGTTGCCGCTATAACAACAAATACTAAAAAGCAATAAAATTAATATTTAAGGGGGCTCGATATTGGTAACGGCAACAGGTAAAACGTTTGAAATATTCACAGAATATTTCGTTATATAGTAACTTAAAAATGAAATAATTAATTTATAAGAACAAATATTTGTGGGGGCTACCATACAACAAATGTGATTTTTTTGCCGTTTTTATAGATAATGGTACGGAACCCTTCGCGAATCCGACTCGCACTTTACCAGTTTTTATTGTCTAACGATAAAACTAACTAGCGGGCCGCAATCTGTGATGAGATTAGAAACCCTGGTTTTTATATTTTTTTATCAACTTTCAAGGTGTACAGTAGCATGTAGAACAACTATAATGAGACAAAGCATATTCGGCAAGGCTCCTGAAATTTTTAATAAACTGCCACAGGAACTTCGCCGTATCACGGAACTGAGCCACTTTAAGAAGCTACTCTATAAACTGCTTGTGACGAAGTGCTTCTATTCAATACAGGACTACCTGAATGATAAAAATCTAACAATATTATAAAGTACCTACTATAATTAACCAATTCTATTAGCCTATTAACATAATAATGATTTATGTATCTTTAGTTATATTATTTTATTATTGTAAGCCCTAGAGGCAGGACATAGTGAGACTTATTATGTATGTGTTCATTCTTGTAACTACCTATGTTTCCACAATAAACATGATGAAGATTGATTAATTGAAGGTTTAGAGTACCTGCATATCGGCCACAGTGATCGGCGGGTCATCCTCCCTTATGACAGTCTCTCCGTCCAGTTTCTTCAACCCTGGCAGCCGCCTGGCAGCTTCGGATCGCCACGCCTCCAACTCACAACCGTCATATAGTGGATTACCCACGAATAGTAGGTCTTCTAAATGTGGTAGTTCCTAAAAAAATGGTAGCTTGTTTATGGACGATAATTTTACGTGGTAACGTCATAAGATTGATGTTTATCAACCGCTGGATTGGAAAAAAGATAGATGCGTGACTTATTACGCGCTCTCGCTTGCACGCTTGGCTCAGGCGGAACGTGACAATGAGTCATGCCATCGGTCATGCTTTTTCGTGCGTGCAGCCGGCGTTCTTCGATTTATAAAAATACATATGATCCCACCGGCGTTTTGACAATATTAGAGGGTGCCATGGGGTATTGGAGGATAAGCTATGAACCACTGTCGTCGTCAATATCAATTCATTCCACTGCTGGGATACGGGATACTTAACGTTCTGTATTTATGTAGTATATGCATATATTATACATAAATACGGAAATGTATTTATCACCCAAAAGCAATGTGACATACAAAGTAACCTAAATAAAGAAGTTAAACATTGATGTGTGACATCTAGTGAAATTTAACTTGATTTTTATAACTTAAATCATGTGAGTTTACCGTAACGAAGAGGCCTATATCGTCTTACCATACCCCGGCCACTCCATACAAATGTCGCCTCGTTTACTACTATATAAACAATGCCGTCTGTGCAGAATGTGAATGAGCGTGTGTGCATGTGGCACCATACGAATCCAGATTTGTGTCAGAGGGGAGGTGAGGTCGACACGAAAGAGCGGCAGGGAATGGCCATACTATTACTTATACCGTGTCCAAGTACTGTATTTTTAATACGAGGCCGGATGCCGAGGTTGAGTGGGGCGAGTGGATTCGCTGAGTACTTATATATTTTTCATCGATTTCAATGGAAAATGTATTTGATGATCATTCCTCAAGGACATGATCGATCTCAATTTTTTTTCGACACAGTCCTCAAGCATATCGAGAACTTTAATTGTGACATGTTTCATCGAAATCGGTTCAGTGGTTTTGGAGCCAATTCATTCCCAAGAATGACTTTTTTGGTGTATATAAGCATACCGCTCGCTCCGCTCCATCATAATGTCAATTTTTTACTTAGTCACGTTAAAAACACGGTTCAATAATAGTAAAAACATGTATTAAAAACACGGTGTTTAATAAAGCTTTTTTTATACAATGTTTCAAAACAACTTAAAACAGTCCATGCAACAAACACACCATGCCAGCCCTGAGGGGCAATTCTCGTAATTAAAATATAGTCAAAATTCAGTTTCGATCCAGCCTCTATCTCATAAATGTCACATTTGGTATTCTCGTAACACAATATGTAACTTCAAAATTAAATTTAAGCGGGATTGTATCGAAATATGAGTATAAATTAAACAAACTAAGAATGTTACTTTGCCAACAACAAGAATTGATAATAATTAATTAGTGAAATCAAGTAAGTAGGTACATATATAATTTTAGTCAATTCACAATTCAATCTCGATTCGGTCAACTTTTATTCTGCGTTCGTATAAAAATTACGAGAATTGGCCTTCTGATGTTTACTAAGTACCGATAATACATGTCATGTAGTGACATGTCGCCTAGTTTGCATATGAATTTGTACTCAAAAACGCCGAGTTGAGATCGGTTATCCAAGTACTGTGTGTGTGTGTCGTATAGTGCCACAAACTTATCTGGCCCGGTGGCGGGGGCGGTACGATCGACTTAAGTGTTGCCATTAAACGAAATGCCGCCCGTTTTAGAGGAAACATAAAAATCTAAGAAATATATACACTGTTAAAATAATAGCATTGATATACTTATTAATTGTGTTGTGTGGTGTTTCAATTAAATATCAATTGCCTTCTATTTTTTGTTGATTAGTTTTAAAAATACACCACGTTAAGTCGCGATCATAGCTATTATATAATACTAGCAAACCCGGCGAACTCCGTTTCGCCACCAGATGGCTTCAAGATTTTCCCGCTTTTCTTTTCAAATTTTTCCAGAATTTTCTTTGCTATAAACCTCACGGAGCCCGAGACCTTTCCAACGAATGCAAAACCGTGGAAATCGGTTCGTGCGTTCTGGAGTTATAGCGTCAGGAAGGAAAACCCGACTTATTTTTATATAGTAGATTAGAGCGTTATAATATTGCACAGAAACAACTCGTTGACGATTTTTTTTTATTGTATCTATTGAAAAAGATAATATGTATTTTAAAAAAATGCACCACAATGGAATGTGCATACGCGGTAAATAAATTAATTGTACCTGGCAATACTACATTTCAAGATGGCGGCTTTAGTTCTAAATTTGGCCACCGAGTCAGATAAGTTTGTGGCACTGTATATTACAAATGGGTCTAGAGCAGAAGTTCCCAACCGGTGGTCCGCGTACCACCAGTGGTCCGTGAGAGGTTAATTATGGTCCGCGATACAAACCTATAATGTAAGAGATTGAGTTGTAAGAGTACCTACTATTATACAAATATACAATAACAAACGTAATGTAAGATCACTATTATACAAAATACTCAAATCTCGAGTACATGCAACAAAAACCTCGAAGTGGTCCGCTAACAAGAAGAGGTTGGGAACCACTGGCCTAGAGTCTATCTGGACTTACCTGAAGCTTATTAAATTCGCTCCATTCCTTAACCAAGTTGTTGCTCATATACAACACCTTGAGATTCCTCAGCACGTTAATGCCCTTCAGCTTCTCTATTAAATTGTATGAGATCCACAGTTCTTCGAGAGTGTCGCCTACTGACTCCTAGTACAAATACGTAGTATAATTATAAACAGCAAAGAGAATGACACTACGTTTTAAGAGACGAATGTGCCATACAAATAACGTAAATTCAGTACTTTGAGTATTAATCGACAGGAGATGCCATACGCGGGCGAACCCCTCCGGCAAAGTACATTGGTCAACTGGTCAAACACGTTATATAAAACTACTTAAAGTCGCTTCACCGCCATTTTGCATCGCTCTGTGTCGTCTGACGTTTCTCTCCAAAAATGGTGAATTGTGCAGTATTATCGTGCAAAAGGCGATCTGATAGCTCAAATTCGCAACAAGATCGCGTTTCCTATCATAGGTAAGTATTTTTACTAACTATTAAATGTTTATTAAAGTACAATCTCCATTTAAAGAAAAAACCGTTGCGATACGTAAACGACAGAAAAATGTAAACATGAATACAGTGGTACAGTGGCGAATCGGTCTTTTAGGGATGAGACAAAGCCAAAAAATCGATTCAACATTTGAATGAATCATTCACTCATTCAATTACTGCAGTTCGTATAATAGTCAGTTTTTTTTTATTAGATATTGAATTAAATAGTAGGTATAGATGTATGTTACATTGAAATCTTGTAAGGTGAATTAGAAAAATTATATTTCTCTGGACATACGATGTAGAAATTTTGTCTGAAAATGAAAAGAATTGTTGGCTAAAAAAAAAGTAGGTAAAAGCAATACATTTAGTGTGGGACTATGAGTGTATACGTTATACAGATACTATTATATATAGACTTTATTTAATATATGTAATTGTATGTCCTTTTAGATTTCCAAAAGATCCCTATATAAAAGAGAAATGGAGAAAATTTTGTAATTTTGTAAAGGAATTAAAGGAATTTTGTAAAGGAAAATTTTGTAAAGGGTACCTTACCTACGCTTCAAAATCAGTAATTGCTTTGTGTCGTGCCTGCGAGAAAGAAATCCGAAAGAATTTAATCAGTAATAGACGATTAAATTACGCAATTTATTGTAACGAATGCACTAAAGCATTTTCTGGGAAAAGAACTTTTTGTTGGTATAGACGATCATGCGTATGAAAACGGAGTAGTAAACCATAACTTAGAGCTCGCAAACCTAATTATGGAAAAATATACAGATGTTCGTCTATCCTACATTTCAAAAAAAGTAGACCCCAAGAAATGTATTCGTCACGTATACAATAAACTTATTCATTTTAAAAATCAATAAAAATAATAATTAATGAAAACCGTCTCAAAAGCGGGTTTTAAAAGTCCCTACCTGAGAATTTAATTTAAATAAATATGTGATCATTCTAATTAAATGAACAACTTGTTTTATTGCTTTCCCTTTGCTCATTGATATGTTTAAATAACTTTATATGTGGGGTCAGATGACCCTTACTTATTATAATATAATTTCATATAGGTACATAGGTTCTTACGAATACCAATCTACTTTAAATAATACTAGCTCCGCGGCTTCACCTGCGTTATAAAAGTATCCTATGCCATTCCCCGGGACTCAAACCATCTCCATACCAAATTTCATCTAAATCCGTTTAGCCGTTATTGCGTGATTGAGTAACATCCAAAGATCTAAACATCCAAACGAAGATGTTTGGATCTTTGGATGTTCACATTTAAAGTATTAGTAGGATATCTGTTAAAAAATCAATTGACAATATTTCATGTTCTCAAACAGGGTTTTGTCCGATAAAATCAAATAAAGGATAAGAAATTATTTAAGCAACTGCAAGAAGGGTTACAAGTGCGTAGCTGGGTTTTTAGATGGGCGTACGCTCTTTTCTTGAAGGTTATTTTCACTGACCTCTATACTACAAGTACGTACGTAGTCCAGCGTACTTGTATTATAGAAGACAGTGGTTGTATCAGCCCGGGAAAACCGCGGGCGACAGTTCATACCGCGTTTAGTTGCACGAGAGTGCTCATGACACAAAGACACATAAATACAGACAGATATACATACAAACAAACATATTTTTTGGATAATATCTTTAATGTACAGAATTTTCACTTTTACAATTTTATAATAAATAGTATATGACAATTCAGTTCATTCATCACTGATTTGACTCATTCTTCAGATGTGTCCCATCACTATCTTTTTTCGTATGTGTGCTGCATAGTTACGTGAAAACTGTGTCTGTGGGCATGTAATTTTTGATGTGTTGATTTTTTTTGTAGTGTGCGTTTATCGCAACAGCAAAATTTGTGTCTGCGAGTTAATTACATCTTTTGGTGGTGTGTTGTACGTGTTTACCTCGCCCCCCGCTAAAAGTGGTGAAAAAATTTGTTCGGAGAATTTCGTTAGGGCATCTCCTGTCGATTAATACTCAAAGATTCAGTATGAAATGGAAGCGAAATTCGCTTCCATTTCATATAAAATCCTTCCGATTCATAGAGTCGTTTTTTTACCTTG
Organism: Hypsopygia costalis; assembly: GCA_937001555.2. NCBI lineage: Eukaryota > Metazoa > Arthropoda > Insecta > Lepidoptera > Pyralidae > Hypsopygia > Hypsopygia costalis. Next base: position 9,583,583 of record OW443355.2, read on the forward strand.
AGTTGCGCCAGGCTGATATACAGTGTTGAGTGCGAGTTTTTTTATTCACGTTCGTTAATGTCAACGTAAACAAACCAACCAAATAGTTATGTACTCTCATGTTGTGAATTTATATGACGCGTGTTACATTACATATCAAAATTATATAGCTTACCCGCTCACATTTAGAAGTGAGCAACCCGGCTAAATTGGATTTGTAAAACGCCTGGTAAATTCACAACATGAAAGTACTTCTCTATTTGGTCGGTTTGTTTACGTTGACATTATCGAACGTGAAAACTCGCACTCAGCACTCTGTGCTGAGAATAAAGGATTTACCTCCATCTTGAGCCAAAGCAAACCTCGCAGAAGTTTTTTGAAGTGAAAACTTCTTTAGCGGCGTTGTGCACTTTTTGGAATGGGTAAAAAATGTTAAACTCGCGTCAGGACCTTACATTCGTAAGACGGAGGGGAGTAGACCGCCGCCGCCGGCGCGGCGCAGGAGAGACTACCTCTCTACTAAATTTCCCCCTCTCTTTCTATTCGGCGAAAATATATGCCTGTTCCTGTTGTTTATTTTTAATGTAGGTAATATAAATTGTCATGTTTGTGTACGATCATACAGCAATAAATTAATATTGTATTTTACCACATAAATTATAGTACTTTTATACTGATAATTAAAGCATTATTATTCCCTAACCATGCCAAAATATTCAAAAATGCACAACTTTAATGTTCAAGTTTTCACTTCTGTCGGCACTCCCGGAGTGCAACCCGTTTTTTTTTTTACTGAAACTTCTTTACGCTCGCTTAACTTGGGAAGTAAGTTGGAGAATGCGTGACGAGAGCGTTACGGTAATGGCGAACGGAAGTTAAGAGGGTGATATAAGTATTACTTACTTATACTGTAATATAAGAGTTAAAGAAGTTTTACTTCAGTTGTGTGATAAGCACACTCATTGTTTGTTATATGAGTGAGAGAGAGACAAGCATGTAGGTCACCTGATGGAAAGCAATCACCATGGAGATCAGCTACACCAAGGGGACGCCGATCGTTGCCAGCCTCCTTCCTTTTATTTATTTCTGTTGACGTTACTCACACTCGTAGGAACATAACCATCCTCAAGAGAATTATTATTTGGCTGCGATATTCTGTATGGTGGAGGTACATAAGCGTAGCGTACATAAGCGTACATTGCCCAGTCGGGTAGCTTACAATTACGCTCCCTACCTCTCTTATCGCCAGAGCATCGTTTATCAGTCAGCAGGATGCACGTACAGGTGAGGTTGGCTTTGGTTCAAATATGTTGATGAACTACTTACACCCCAAAGTACTCACTTTGAAGTGAGCAAAACACTAGTTTTCTAATACTTGCCATGCCAAATTTTTGCTCACTTTGAAGTGAGCAAAACACTAGTTTCCTAATACTTGCCTACTTTTACATGTGTCTTACTTACCATCCCAGCGAAAGACTTGATGTAATTCCTGCCGAGTGACAGGACTCTCAGCTTCTTCATGGTATTCAGACCTGATACCTTCTCTAGCATGTTCGTTGATAAGCTCAGTTTTCTGAAAAATAAGTAGAACATTGCAGCTGCGAAAACATTGTCGCTTTTTTGACGTCATAACGTCTTATAAATTGATGAACGCCGGCTGCATGCACGAAAAAGCATGACTCATTGTCACATTCCGCCTGAGACGAGCGTGCAAGCGAGAGCGCGGAATAAGCGATAGAGAGGCACGATCGGTTTATGTTTATAATCACGTAAAATTGTCGTCCATAAAATATTTGGTACCTAACTTGTCGACAAGACGTTTTTAAGTTCCCGCAAAGGCTGAATACGATAAGATATTAAAAAAAAAACACTTACGTATGCAATACAACGTACATTATTGATCATTAAACACTAGGAACACAGGAACGACTGTGATCGAGCGATTGCAAGTCGATATACCTATTTGAATTTTGTACGCCAACGCAACCTACGGTGCACGAAATTTACTAAAGTGAGCAGTAATCAGTACTTACTCGCAGTTAGTAAGGCATGCGAGCGAATTATCCATTTTTTCAATGGGTGGCCACTGAAAAACTAGACTGACTTCGGTAGCTGTAGCTGATTGCTGACCTGTCTTGTCTTCCCATTTTTTTATTGCTTCTTTTATAGTAGTGGCTTTTGCAGCCATGGCATTTATAGGACAAAGTTAAATTGCTTAGATAGAAAAGAGATAATAATTTTACCATGGCAACAAAAATATTGATAAAATATTCACCTTGTGCACATGTGTGAACGCGGCATTATTTCAAACATCATCAAAGCCGGTTTATTGGCGGGAAACTTAGATTCGGAAACGGACATCGAGATCGAGAAGCGGAAGCTTGAGGACCAGAGTTTTTTTGTTAATTTTATTCCGTAGCTCTGGATACAAGGTTCCATGTTAGAGCTAGCTATATATACACTGCATGGCGACTAGTTTTTATATTGTAGTAAATAGTTTTAAATTATAAATAATTTTATGCAATAATATATTTTTTTGGAATATAAAAAATCACAAATTCCTACAGGATTAATAATGTTGTTAATGTTATTACGTTTTCACTGAGCTTAATGCATCTTTGCAAGTCGTGATCCTTTTTTATTTTTTGTAATGTTGTGAAAGGGAACCTAATAATCTGCATACGAACAAATTACATTTCAAGTAACTTATAATAGACCAGTAAAGAATTATTATATTGTTTTTAAAAGTTAATTTACAACTTTTAAAAACAATATAATAATTATATAAATCTGTTCCACAAAGACAGTTAAAATTTGGCGCTTCTGAAACTGACATTTACCTAAAACCAAAAAAGACTAAACGAGGTACGCGGTACGCAGCAAGCACGCAGCGCAGGTAACGGAACGATGAAACGAAATAGCGGCTACAAGCACCTAAAATAGATGCCACACCGTGCTATTTTCATTTTTGTGTTACAGAAGCATTTTTTATTGAATTGGAATTGAATTTTTTACTTTTTTAGCAACAAAGTATGTACGTACATACACATTGTGTCATACGGATTTGAAGGATTTGAAGTCGTTCTAATATTTTTAATTTCTTTTTTTTTTTAATATGAATAAAAAAAACAAATTCTGACCAGTGTTGCCAACTCCAAGAAACTAAAAAACAACAGCTCACCATTAAAAAAACAGGAGAAAACAGTAGATAAAGTCAAAAAGGGCAGATTTCATAGTTTCCTCATACATTTCAAACAATCACGTAAATCACGCAAATACATTATAATATTGACCACAAAATAATAAAAAACAAAAATCAAAGTAAAATTATTTCTTCATGTATGTAGCTTTCTGTGACTTCAAATGAGTAGTAATCGGTTATTATTGATGAAGTATGAAATGTATATCAATATTCTGTTGCGTAATTTGGTTTTCATAATATTTATAGCTGAAAACAATCTTTCCTTATTGGCGCTGTTATGTGGTAGGCATGAAAGTGTCACCATTTTTAAAATTTTGTTTTAGTCAAAATATGAATTGACATTTCTATCGATCGATGATGAATCACTGATCCTTATATCAAAAACAAATTGTTATTTACATATTATAAACTGCGGGATCACATATATTTCACAAATTCAAAGCTTGAAGGTTGTACCCACAACATAATACGCAACATTACGCAATACAATAGGGCTTTAGCCTGTAGCTGTCTTACACTGGGAATATGACTGTCATTCACATAGACTGGGGTCGGGGGATTGCCTCAAATCCCGCCAAGAGTCGATACTGCCATGTAGTGTGATTGCATTTTATTATATAGTGGTTATCAAAAAAAAAATGTATAGTGTAATAGGTGGCGTTGACCGGTAATTGAAAAACAGTAAAAATTAGGAATGAAACAGAAAACAGAGGCATGAATATGAAAACAGCAAATCTACTGTTAAAACAGTAGGGTTGGTAACACTGCGTCTGACCCTGTGTCTGTGTGTGCCGATATCGATACCTACCATAAAAGTGTGATTTATTGGTCTCTGGTTGATACCTTTTGGATTCTGGTTTTTGGCGTAAGAAAATTTAGTTTTTTGAGGTAAATATTTTTATTTCAATTCTTATTGTGTTCGATAATAAATTTTGGAAATATAAACAGTCCAAGATAATGTATTTTTTACATGAAATCAACCATTGCTTACGCGACTTCCATGGTTTTTTTTCTGTATTGTCTCCCAATACCTAAAAATTTTATAAAAAGTTATTTTTGACATTTCGCTTTTTTGCTATATTTTCGTGTGAATTTTGAAATACCTAACATAAATATCGTAGATTTAAAATTGGTGTCTTGCGGCATTAATGTATTGCATTGAAAAGATACCTAGAAAAGCACATATTTGTGACGTATTTTCAGACCATGTAAATTCATAGAATAAAACTGTAAAATAAGTTGGAATTTAAGTAATCATGAAAGATCATTGTTTAGAAGGTAAGTATACAGTTAACTTGGCAAAAAACATGTAAATTATACTGAACAAGGGTCTATCAGACCTTTGTAAATAACCTAAAACATACATACAGAAACAAATATATTTTAGAAAGTTATAATAAATTTTAGAAATATTCTTTTAGAACACAGTAGATACTTGAGATGAAATGCCTAGTATTTCCTTGTATCACAACTTAACAGTACTACCATACTTTGGAAGGATCTCCATTGATAAATGTTTAATACTCAATTTGTTGTACGAATTCAAAAAGTATGGATCTTGCGCTGCAATGTAACTTATTATTATTACACTTTAAGTATTGGGCTATTGGGCGTTATTTAACATAATATAACTGGTTATGTAGCTATTTATTGTATTTTCTTATCTACTAACAGAAATTTATCTACTTGCCACAAGGTCAGTAAGGTAATACCACAGTATAAGTAATAGTACTACGTACAGTATGGCCACTCTCTGCCGCTCTCACTAGTCTCACCTACCCTCTGAGACCGATGTGGAACCGTTCAAAAGGTATGCCACAATATAGGAACTTATTGACATCGCACCTATTTTATTCTCCATTCAGTTTAAAATAAAAGATGGGAGTTTACTTGTGCAGTGGACGGATGTCTCAACACATGGAAAATCAAAAATAAAATTTTATTCATTCCCTTTGCATGAAATAAGGTACAGATATTTTTTAAGTTTCCTAAAAGCATATGGCAGCCATAGTTTCATCATAACTAATTCATGTATGTCAGAGTAGGATACAAGATGCAATTAATACGAGATGTGAATAGGATAGCATTATAGCAGATTTATATGTATCAAAGAGCGAGGCAGAAAACAGGAATTAATGTGCTGCTCGAATTGTGGTTTTTTACAATAATTGTTCGTTTACATGTCATTGTTTTGTGTGTGATTACTGTTTGTTTTTAATTACGTTTATTTTATGTGAATGTGAATATGAATTACATTACGCATGCAGTTATATGGATAGTAAAAAGCTGCAATTAGTGAACATGAAATGTTTTTACCATTTACAACAAACCGGTGTTCGGAAGGCGGACATGTGAAGGTGTTAGTGATGATTAGATTAGATTATTTTTTTTATTATTTCATATGCGTTATTATTTTCATTATTAAATTTATGTACTATTGTTTTCGGATATTTAAATGTAAAACTAGTGATTAAGTAAGTGTTCTTTGTCGATAAGGAGGAGCGGCTCCTTCTGGCACAGGTGTGTTAAACACTTAAAAGAAGGAGTGAACCTCTGTTTTTGTATGATTTTTTAATTTTACTGAAATAAACATTTTGATTTGATTTGATTTGATTAGAAAATATAAAATTATGGGTAAGTTAGCAATGGTAATTAAACAAGGCGTTTTGTGAATATTGACTGGAGACAGAATCTATCAGAATTTAGACCTGATTTACCTGGAGAATGGTTGAGGTAGCAGGTAGTCAATTGATCATAGTACAAGTGTTAGGAAAGATTACTCAATCATGCACATTTTGTTCATCAGAAAATAAGTGACGTCTGGCGATTCAGGGCTCTTGGATGTCTTTCTACCTTGTGTCGACTGATTTCAATTAAATTTCAGTAAATTGTAGATCAAATGTACCCTGTGAACTAGACTTTATACATTTTTAGGGTTCCGAACCTCAAAAGGAAAAACGGAACCCTTATAAGATCACTTTGTTGTCCGTCTGTCTGTCTGTCTGTCTGTCTGTCTGTCTGTCTGTCTGTCTGTCTGTCTGTCTGTCTGTCTGTCAAGAATTTCTATGTCGAGAATGCGTGGAGGTATCAAGCTGAAATTTGAACTGTATACTCAGGTCAACGGTCCCATGAAGTTAAAAAAAAATCAAACTGCTAAGTTTACGTAGAAAAAAGTTACGGCCGTTTATTCAGCAAAAAACGCATATTTCGACACACTCAAGGGAATCAAAACCTATAGGGTACTTCCCGTTGACCTATAACTATGAAATTTGGCAAGTAACATCGTTATAGACTACAAGTACAGGAATAAATCTCAAAACTATACATTTGTAAATAGATTTTAAAAAATAGGGGGTCTATATTTTTTATAGGGTGTCGAAATTTCAAATTGAAACTACTAGTTCAAATGGGGTATCATATGAAAGGGCTTGATGTACACATTGCAAAATATATTTTATTTATTTTTTTCGACGCATTATTTCTTATTTATAATGAAAAATATCAAATTTAATAATGATACTACGTACCTACGGAACCCTCGGTGGGCGAGTCCGACTCGCACTTGTCCGGTTTTTTTTTTTTATTTATGATAATATGAACGCTACATAATATTAATAACAAAATACAACTAAAATAAATAAAAATAAGCTAATCTTAAAATTGCCTAAAAATAAAAAGAATAAAAAAAATACCTTTAAATAAATAAAAATAAGCTAATCTTAAAATTGCCTAAAAATAAAAAGAATAAAAAAAATACCTTTAAATAAATAAAAATAAGCTAATCTTAAAATTACCTAAAAATAAAAAGAATAAAATAATACTTAACTATTCCTCAAAAATGTCGTCCCATACGGCAGGGAGGCAAGAATACTGGGTTCATTACCTCGCTGAATCACAATGCTGACGTTTTGACAGGGGCTGACTAAGGCTTTACGCTACCTGACATGCGCCCAGGGCCCGTGATGTTTGGGGCCCGAAAGTTAGGTTTTTAATTTTTATTTTAGAAGTGAAAACTTCTAAAATAAAAATTAAAATTAGTTTCAGAAATACAATGTTGCCTAGAGCCCGCTTTAGCCTTAATTAATCCGCCACTGCGTTTTGAGCAAAGAAAGAGCCAGCGCTTCTGTCCCCAGACCTCTTCAAGACGACAACCAGTATTGAAGAAATTACTGAAAGAAACCTTATTGCATTTTTTTTTATTACAGACGCCAAAATGTCGAAGCCTGTGAGAATGGTGAATACGATACCCTACGTAAAACCTAAAGTAAGTATTAATCTATCAACCTTTGACGAGCTTGGTGGTCGAATGGTTAGCAATGGCCACTTTGACTCCGAGGTCGCGGGTTCGATTCCCGCACAAGACAAACATTTGTGTGCATGAAGATGTCTGTTTGTCTCGGTCTGGGTGTTTTCTATGTAGTATAAGTATGCATTTACAAAAAAAAAAAATAAGTACATTTATCAGTTGTCTAGTACCCATAACACAAGCTTTGTGCTTAATTTGGGACTAGATGGCGCTGTGTAAAATTGTCAAGAAATATTTATTTATTTATAACCTTGTACAGTTTAAGCTCGGAACCTTCTTAGTTTAAAAAAAAACTGTATAACTTGTATTTTTTTTTTTTTTATACTACTTCGGGTGGCAGACAAGCATACGGCCCGCCTGATGTGAAGCGGTTACCGTAGCCATATTAACGCTTGCAACATAAAATATTGCTCGTGCGCCGCCACCCCCGCTGCCAACGCAGCATCTCCTTCCTTTCTTTCTGGTGACCTCACTCACTCGCAGGAACACAACAACCCTCAAGGGAATTGTTATTTGGCTGCGGTATTCTGTGAGGTGGAGGTACAATCCCCAGTCGGGTAGCTTACAATTACGCTCCCTACCTCTCTTAAAATCTTGTATGCTTTATAAATATAAACTAGCTTCTAACTCGCGGCTTCGCCCGCGTTTAATTTTGTGACGTGACAACTTTTATATAAATAATAAATAAATAAATATTTCTAGACAATTTACACAGCAATATTTCGATGAACGCCGGCTGCACGCACGAAAAAGCGTGACTGATTGTCACATTCCACCTGAGCCACCTAAAAAGGCGATAGAGAGGCACAATCAAATTCAAATTCAAAATATCTTTATTCCTTGGACTTTATAAAGCACTTAGAAACGTCATACAAATTAAATATAAGAATATGTATAAATCATTACTACTCTAAATCCGCAGAGCTTAGATTCACTTTCATCACACTATCTTGAATGTGAAAGTGAATTTAAGATCGGCCTAAGCGTTCGGCATGTGACGCATCTATCACTCTTCTCCATCGGCCGATGTTTTCTTATGACGTTATCACGTAAAATCATCGTATGTAAACCGACTATACGGACAACCAATTTTTTTAAAGTATCCTATGGCTATGTCCTTTCTAATACCTTTGAGAATATGTGTACAAAGTTTCATGATGATAACTGTGTATCTATATGATAACTGTATGAATAAATGCTAACAAACAAACTTACATTCACATTTATAATTCTTCTTCTTCTTCTTCTTCTCAGCATATTCGCGTCCACTGCTGAACGTATGCCTCTTGCATGGATTTCCAAGTTTCTCTGTCTGCGGCGTATCTCGTCCAGGTCGGCCCTGCCGTCTTCTTAATGTCGTCCGACCATCGGGCCGCTGGTCTGCCTACGTTTCGGCTTCCTGTTCGGGATTTATAATTAGTAGGGATTAAGGCAGGCTGCAGTCAACGTTGCTTAACTTTAAACTGACTCATTCCTTACTCTTTCTATTTCAGAAAGAGATAGTGTTACCAGAAGATGAGGATGAAGTGCAATGTAAGATTTGCTCCAAGGGATTTCTCAACGAGGTGGCTCTGAAGAACCACGCGCGGTTGGAGCACATCGATGTCTTCGCCAGCGGGGACCCTACCGCATGGTCCCAGAAAATTATAAAACCCGTAAGTTTAAAAAGCTTAAAAATAGGTTTGGTTATCGTAGAGCAGCGACTTTCAAACTGTGGATCGCGGTCCATTAGGGGGGTCGCCATGTTATTTGCAGGGGTCGCGCAGGGGGGGGGGGGGGGGACGCAATTTATATATTTATTTATCTTAGCTTAAGTCTACCATTACAGAATCACACCAATACGATAGGAAAAGCATACAGTAATAGTAGATTATTGCATCGAGCACAAAGTAATTTATTATTGCACCGAGTGCCTGATTTAGAGCCCGAGCGTTAGCGAGGGCTCTAATCTAACAGGCACGAGGGCAATATAAATTACTTAAGGCGAGGTGCATAATCTGCTTTTCTTTCAACTAATACCTATAGAAATAGTAGATAAAAGAAACTCATATCAAACAGTTAAAATATAAGTTTCTATAACACTGTCGGCTTCATTTAGAATGTTTTCCGGAGTTAATGTGTCGCTAGATGATTCCATTTTAATTCGAAGCCGAAGCACTCAAAATCAGATAGTATCACACTTTTATCGTTTCCAAAAATATTGTCAAGCAAAATTAACAAAGTTCCCGCCAAATCACTTTTTTAAATTTCTTTCATTTTTAACTCAGAGTTAGCAGCAATCATTTTTTAAATTTGGAACAAGTAGGATAGAAACGAATAATACGTACGAAAAAAAAAGTATTGATATCGGCTGGCTGAATAGAGCTAATCCATTGAGATTGGCACCTTTTGGTGCGATTAAAAAAAACTGTGCAATAATGAAATTTCATACATTTTTATTGCTCTAGAGCATTAAAGACTCGTTTTGTACTGAGTTTTTAGTGTGATTGTGATGAAATTAAAGCATAGTTGGAAGAAAAAACTATTTAAGTATTACATTTTTTAACATAAAATACACAATGCAATCTTGTGAATTCGTTCAAAGAAAAAGAAATAGTTTTAACAAAAAAAAAACCGACACCAAAGAACTGAATTTTATGATATGAAAAAAATATGTGACCAACTTCGAAGTTTTAGTTTTTAAAAAAAAAAAAATTTTTTTTCAAATCGGTTTATAAATGACGGAGTAATTAATAAACATAAAAAAAACAACCGGAATGAGTACCTCCTCCTTTTTTGGAGTCGGTTAAAAGAGTCTGTTCTCTCGGCCATTTGGTTGAGGGTGCGTAGTGTGCGCGTCAGTGGAGCATTGCGCTGCAGCTCGGTTCGAGCTCTGGGCACATACAGTGCTACGGCCACACTACCGTGATATGCCAATAATTATTGCCATAACTTCAGGTGTAACCACAATTTATGGTCATAATTTTACAATGCCAATCAATATGGCAAATGGCGGTAGACATTGACCGCTACGCCACCGAGCTCGTCAATGTATTTTTAGCTTTAAAATTGTTAGTACCATTTGCTGACGACGGCGGTCTTTTTTCGCACATCAAAAAAGATTACCGCAGTAATTAATGCGTTTGTGGCCACACTACCGTTTGTCCAGTATGTAACATGAGCTCAACGGCGACGCACGTATCGACCGACATAGAGTGGTCAAATGAAAAAAGCTCGAGTTTTGGAATTATTCCAATTTGAACCGTATCTTTTTATGGGCTTTCTGTCGGGTATCCCCTGATAAAAATCGCGGTGTACAATAGATGATTTGAAGAAGAAAAAGACCGAAACCATCTAAATAAATATAACAGCTGAAGCTTCAACCTCCAATTTGAAAAATGATATTTTTACCGCCTAATTTATTGACCTATCTAGGTAAACTCTGGTGTAACCACCCCACTTCACGCAGTAATTTAAACGGTTAATTCAATGCCATAATTATTGCTGTAACAGCCCGGTAGACGGTAAGGTAGTGTAGCCGCAGCATAAGGTAGTGTGGCCGACACATTAACGGTGGCCGGCGGCGGCGCCCTACGTATCCATCGGGAACACATACCCTAACCAAACTAAGCAATGTTTCTAAATGTTTGTTTACGTTTACCTGCTTATATTTTCTTATTGTAACGTATCGGATATACTGATTATTGTTCAATAATTTAACAACTCAAATCTTTAAGAAAATCTTTTTCCAATGTCTAAGAATAAAATCGTCAACAAATGGCACTAACCATTTTAAAGCTTTAAAAGCCAGCTGGATTGTTGAAGTTTGTTCATGTTGGATTCAACTTTTATGTTCATGGAAATTTTTAACATGCGACAAAAGTGGTCCCGTATTTAAAAAGATTGAAAAACTCTCTCGTAGAGGATACAGCTATTGAAATGGTTAAAGGCAGAGAAGTTGCGCGTTCCTACTAGTTTTTATTTTTATTTTTTCTTTTTTTTTTATGTGAGAGGGGGGCAAACGAGCATGTGGGTCACCTGGTGGAAAGCAATCACCACCGCCCATGGAGACCAGCGACACCAAGGGGTCGCCGATCTGTTGCCAGTCTTTTAAGGGAAATGAAAACTCTGTTCTTGAAGGCACCCCCCATGTCGTAGTTGTTCGGAAATACCGCTGAGGGAAGTTGATTCCACAGTTTCACTGTTCGTGGTATGAAATGTCTTAGGAAACGTACTGTAGTAGATCACCAATTATCAAGATGATATGTATGGAATTTTAATTTATGGCGAGTTGTACGATAGTGGAATTCAGCGGCAGGTAACAGCTCATCGGAGCACTCCCCGTGATATAATTTGTATAGAACGCAAAGAGACGCTACATCTCTGCGTGTAGAGAGAGAGTCCAATCGATTCGAGATCATTGGGTCACCGACGATTCGAGTTGCTCTTCGTTGTATGCGGTCCAATGGAGCAAGCAAGGACTGGGGCGCACCGGCCCAGATATGCGAACAGTACTCCATGTGAGGTCGAACCTGGGCTTTGTATAGTTGAAGGCGGTGTCGGAGTGTAAAATACCGCCTGGCTTTACTAATCACACCAATCTTCCTGGAAGCCAGTTTGGCCTTGCACTCCAAGTGACCGCGAAACTGAACATCACTCGATATATCGACACACAAGATACAATTTACGACATTTATTCAAAAACAAATAACAATTGTTAATTATTATTCCCCCCACAGTTCAATTACAGAGTTCGCCCCACAAAGCTAATGTTCAACGACAATGATCAGATTAAGCTTATCCAGTCTTTGGGCCCTGGGGACTCCGATGATCTCAGCTACGTCATCATCAAGCCTGAAGACCTGCCCAAGGGGAAGAAGTCCAAGAGAACGTCGAAAGAGGGTCGCCCAGGTCCCAGGGAGAAGGTAGACATGGAAGCACCTATCACGTATGTATTTTTGCCTTTTTCTTTTTGTTTGGCCGTGGCTTGTCTGCCAGCCGACCTAATATTCTTGGCCGTATGCTTGTATATAACCATACCACAGTATAAGTATCAATAGCACTACGTAAACATATATCCAGCGAATTAACAATCTAAATGCTCTGTTCAAATCAAAGCAAACAAATGTGAAGCCTTTTTAGCTTAGGCTCTAGACAGACGGACTGCATTTCAACTGCAATTCAACTGCTAATTTGCAGTTTGAACGCAGTTAGTACGACTGCAATGGAACTGCAAACCAACCGCATTAGGATCGCAAGTCGACGCACGCCTACTGCACATCGACTGCAATCGGGCTGTACGGTTGGTTTGCAGTTCCAACGACTGCATGCTGACTGCAAGCTAGCTGCACGGTCGACGTGCGTTCCTAATGCGGTTGGTTTGCAGTTCCATTGCAGTCGTACTAACTGCGTTCAAACTGCAAATTTGCAGTTGAAATGCAGTCCTTCTGTCTAGCTAGAGCCTGAGATCTGTAACTGTATGATTAAGTTGAAAAGCTGAAAAATATGAGAAACGATAGTAAATACTAACAGTACTGCCCATGGTCAATCTCTTTTCTCACCGAAAAATTCTAAAGCTCGCTGGGGGTTTTTTTTATACTACGTCGGGTGGCAGACAAGCATACGGCTCACCTGATGTCAAGCAGTTATCGTAGCCATATTAATGCTCGCAACATGAAATGTCGCTCGCGCGCTGCCATTCCCGCTGACAAGGCAGCAACTCCTTTTTTTCTGGTGACCTCACTCACTCGCAGTAACACAATAACCCTCAAGGGAATTGTTATTTGGCTGTGGTATTCTGTGAGGTGGAGATACTTCCCCAGTCGGGCAGCTTAAAAAATACGCTACGGCCTACCTCTCTTTTCGCCAGAGCCTCTTCTTTCAGTCAGCAGGGTGCACCACGTGTAGATGAGGTTGACTTTTCTTCAAAGATGTCGATGAACCACTTGCACCCCAAAACTTTTATGCAAATTTGTAGCACACCCCGGCCACTCCATACAAAAAACGACAACACAAACAGACCGCGTCTTATACGTGCAAATGTGTGTGTAGATGCCTTAGGGTTGACTACCCGGCACGCGAGAGGTCACCTATCTCAAAAATTATGTCAAGTCATACCTTGTTCTGACAATACAATATACATACGAACGTATGTTTATTTTTTTGTATGTAAAAAAAGCAGGAGAAAAACATTACACACAAAATTAATACTACATCTAATGTTGTACTATTTAATAAATATAACTCTTTTTCATCCACTCACACTTTCACTTTCACTCTCACAATCACATAGTCTATGATCCGGGATTAGAAAAATATACCCTCATCCAGGGGCGCCGACTCCGTGGGTGCTCGGGGGCTCGAGCACCCACGAGAAATAAAGTGGGTGCCGAGCACCCGTGAGAATAGACATCAAGAAACAGATCAGTAATCGCCTCTTAGGAATGGGCGTTTTTCATTACTCGACAACCCGTTTAGCGCAGTGGTTTAGAACGCCGGTTGAGACGCAAGGGTCGCGGGTTCGATACCCGCACCAACACAAATGTTTGTTGAAGAAACAGATATTTGTGTTGGGTCTGGGTGTTTGTGGGTCTCACACTTTTTCGAGTCATCAAATGAGCATGAGCACCCATGAGGTTTTCTAAAAGCCTGAGCCCCTGCCCTCATCTGTTAATTGGATGAAATAATGTTTTAAAAGCTGATTTCAATGTAATGCATTTATATAAACAACCTCTGCCACCATAGGTCTGCTACAATTAATAGTTTTATTATTTATCTTTGGCTGTATCAACTTTTTACATGGCAGCCAAGGATTTATTGTGTTTAGAATTCGACGCGATTTAATATAGCACTTAAATTTTTTATTTAACATACAATAACAACTCATTCATTGCAAGTTGCATCCGGGGTAGTATACTATTCAGATTTGGTAGCAACAAGGGAGAATTACCAAGCGTTCAGACGATTTTGCAATTCATATTATTGGAATCGATGTGTTAGGTAACAACTCAATGTTTTAGGTCCCTAATAGTGTTAGAAACTTAAAATCCGTGGTGCACGGCAGTTGAGCTTCACTTGACTAGCCATCTCTTTAGGCTTTTAATGCCTTATTTGCCATATTGCTGTCTCTCACATTGCTAAGAGGGGAAGTCAAATTCCAAAAGCTTCCTACTCCTACTAATTTCTTCTGATTAAATTCGTTGTGAGTTCCAAGGCAGCCGTAGTTTTACCCCTGGGACTGCAATGGACTTCATTGTTCATTGCCTTTTTTGGCGGTCGCCGCTGTTAATCCTGGCTACACAGGAGATACAGTGGTGGGAATGTGTGGTGGGCCCCCGTCCCAATACAATAACAACACACCCCTTTTATTTACCCAGGGACATTCGCTTTAATATATTTATAATTGCAAATTGTAACGTACAATCTGTACAATATTTGTAAAAATATAAATTGTGTTCGTTTTTATTGTTCAACAAATATCAGTATTATGTTACCTCAGAGAGGGGCAGCTGCCCCCCCCCCCCCCCCCCCCAAGTTTCATGAGCTTTCGAATTTACATACAACAACAATTCATACTTTTCTCATTCTCCATATCAACTTTTTCCTTAAAACTTATCAATTTTCTTTCCTCCCCCAGTGGTCCTTTCGAGTGTCTAGAGCCCTCGACCTTGGGAGCAGACGGTACCTGCCATCAGATATTCTTCTCGTGCTGCGAGTACTCCGCACACTTCAGGGATGAACACACGAGGAGACGGAAGGGTCACCGCTGTCAAGTCTGTGAGAAACCACTCACCAACCCTGGGGAAGAAGTGTTCCCATTCTACTGCGATGTAAGTATGCACAGTTAAGTCACGATTGGATGGAAGAAATCTCTTAAAGAGATGGGCTCGCCTTTATTTACCTTTTTAGGGTTCCGTACCTCAAAAGGAAAAACGGAACCCTTATAAGATCACTTTGTTGTCAGTCTGTCTGTCTGTCAAGACCCTCTAACTCGAGAATGCGTGGAGGTATCAAGCTGAAATTTGAACTGTATACTCAGGTCTGCGGTCCCATGAAGTAGTAAAAAAATCAAACTTCTGCGTTTACGTAAAAACTGGATATGGCCGTTTATTTAGCAAAAAATGCATATTTCGACACATTCTCAAGGGAATCAAAACTCATAGGGTACTTCCCGTTACCCTAGAACTATGAAATTTGGCAAGTAACATCGTTATAGACTACAAGTACAGGAATAAATCTCAAAACTCATCATCAGACAAGCACACGGCTAGCCCGATGTGAAGCGGTTACCGTAGCCATATTGACGCTTGCAACATAAAATATTGCTCGCACGCCGCCACCCCCGCTGCCAACGCAGCATCTCCTTTCTTTCTTTCTGGTGACCTCACTCACTCGCAGGAACACAACAACCCTCAAGGGAATTGTTATTTGGCTGCGGTATTCTGTGAGGTGGAGGTACATTCCCCAGTTTGGTAGCTTACAATTACGCTCCCTACCTCTCTTTTCGCCAGAGCTTCGTTTGTCAGTCAGCAGGGTGCACCACGTGCAGGTGAAGTTGGCTTTAGTTCAAAGATCTTGATGAACCACTTACACTCCAAAATAGTAATATGGCAATATGGCAAATAAGGCATTAAAAGTTTAAAGAGATGGCTACATTATATAGTGTAAATCACTTGACCAGCCATCTCTTTAATGTAACCATGTTATATGCAATAAAGAATATGTCGGATCCATAGAGATTCCTCTCGTCTGTGGACGTATCGTTGTCCATATTGAACAACAAGGGTCTAGCTCGAGGTAAGAAAAAGACACGTTGCAGTTATTACGTCAACAACAATCAATCAATCTCCTGGCTTGTTCCCTATTTGGGGGTCAGCCCTCCTGATACATTTACGCCACTCTTGACTATTTTGTGTCATTTCTGGTGATATGCCCATCGTCAGCATGTCATTATGGATGGTTCGTATCCAGGTAGTTGGTGGGCGGCCTCTGCCTCTTTTGCCCTCCATCATTGTTAAGACCCTTCGTGTCATATGCGCGCGTTTTTTATGATAAATATTAATTATCGTATAAATGACGGTGTATGAAACTTTAATATAATTTCTAACAAAAATATCCAAACGTATTTTTGCTGTTAAGAAGAAATCTACAATTTCGTCAGTTATTTTAAACTGACTGATACCTGACTGACGAAACCTATCTTAGCCAATATAGTTTTTTACTTGGAATTTCATAATTTGTGTTTATTGGTAACATAGTAATCAAATACAAAGACCAACACTGCCACCTATTAGCAATTCGGCAACATTAAATATTATCTACAAATAATCGGAATATATTATCACTAAACGAATCCGTTTACAAGGCAAGCGCACCAGATGGCGTTACCGTCAGACTACACAGCTGCTATCCCGATAGATGAGTTTAACGGCGTTACTTTACGTAAACAAACCGACATGATGCAAAAACATGACGATGAATCCTTCTTAAATAACACTTTCCTAGAAAGTACTCATCAAAGTATATCAAACCTGGAAATTACACACCAAAGCTTACCAAATATAAATGCAAACGGAATAATTAGCAGCTGTCAAATTGAAGAGCTCAAAGACAAAATAGCAAAAATCAATTTGGAATTAAATATTGCTACTACTGAGATCGACAACCTCAATATGGAAAATACGGAATTGAAAAATAAAGTTGCAGAATATGAAAAAAAGTTAACATTATATAAGTCTGTCGGAGTACATGATATACATAAATGTCGCACATCTTCACCATTGAAATTCCTTTCACCACAGTATCGAAAGATGAAGACTACACATACACAAATAAGTTTCCCAAACACACCGTCACGCAATGGTACTTCAAATATGATAAGGTATCAAAACTTAAACTGCAGTTTTATTAATATTACACATAATAATGAAGAAGACCTAAAAAATAAATCAACCGACGGATTAGCGACAATAATAGTTAGGAGAGATGACAGTACGCCTCCTAGTTTGGCCAGCTGTCACCAGACCAGACCAGTATCAGAAGATCAAGTTAACAAGACCTGTGACGGATTTTCCAAAGATGGCGTTAGCGTTCAGTCGACCAAGGTGACCATTAGACATAAAGTGTTGATACTCGCAGATCAGACTGCTTCTGGTATTAGGGAAAAATTACAGAAAATACTAGGTGATAAATATATTGTAACCTGTTACCTAAAACCTTACGCCCATATGGATCATATAATGGACTCTTGTGAATTGTTGTGTAAGGATTTTAACAAGTCGGACTTTATTTTAATTTTAGCGGGAAGTAATGACAATAACTTAATTAAATTACAATCATTTTATTACTATATGCTGCAAAAAATTAAACATACAAATATTGTAGTAGGACAAATTTGTAGGAACAAGCATTTCAATATTCGAAAATTGAACCAGATTGTCAAATCAATTTGTTCAAATTTTAGCTATACTAGTTTCATATCTTTTGACTATGATGGCAAAGGTATGTTTAATAAATTGCAAGCATGTAGACTAATATTAAGGGAAATATTAAGAATACACTATAAAAATGATTATTGTAATTATATTACAAAATTACAACGTGGCAAGGCTAAATTGTTATTTGAAAAACGGAACAATAGTGTAAGTACACAAACTGAAATAGACTTTGTGACTTTGAACAAAGTAAGTTCTAAATGTGACTCAATTGGACTTCTTGTAAGCGCTAGTACTCAAACCGAAATTTGTTTGGAGAACTCCTTTTTTCGTGCAGAACCCACTCAGTAGCCCTACTAGTGAACATTCTTTATACAGTACAAAATCTAAAAGTAACGTGATACAGTTAAGGTGGAACATACGGTCTGCTCGTTGCCGTTTTCCTGCTAGATGGCGCTGTAGTCAACATTTCTAGTTTATTTTTATTTACGTGTAAATGGAACATTTGTAAGTCGTAGGAATAGTTTTCGCGGAACTCGGACGTTATACTTTATTGACCTTGGTCATATACTTGCCTCAAAATTCACCCAATTCGACACATAATCCTATAATAACATCTGTCATTGAATATAGTGTAGTTTACACACACAGACGTGAGCGAGCACTACGTTTACCATCATGACAACTAGATGGCGTGCCAAAATGAGCTGAATTATTTTATTTTTTATACTATGTCGGGTGCCAGACAAGCATACGGCCCGCCTGATGTGAAGCGGTTACCGTAGCCATATTAAGGCTCGCAACATAAAATATTGCTCGCGCGCCGCCACCCCCGCTGCTGACGCAGCATCACCTTCATTTCTGGTGTCCTCACTCACTCGCAGGTACACAACCCTCAAGGGATCTGTTATTTGGCTGCGGTATTCTGTGAGGTGGAGGTACATTCCCCAGTCGGGTAGTTTACAATTACGCTCCCTACCTCTCTTTTCGCCAGAGATTCGTTTGCCAGTCAGCAGGGTGCACCGCGTGCAGGTGAAGTTGGCTTTGGTTTAAGGATGTTGATGAACCACTTACACCCCAAAATATTCTGTAGGAATATTCTCAATATTTCCATTATGGAAATATTGACAATATTCCTGCAGAATATTTAGGCAGAACTACAGAACACCACCTGCTACGACATAATTATGTTATCTACGATTGTGTTATGGAGATAAAAGTTATATTTATAGGTTTAAACTTTTATTTTATTTGATAAAAAGTAATATACAATGATAACGTAGATTCTGAACAAACTACTATAAAAATACATTTAAAACATATATTATTCTAATTGTTGATTGCTTCCTCTGCCTTCAGTCTTCTGTCTTGAAACCACTGCTACACAGGTGCTGCAAAGGAAAATAAGTTTACTTAGTATATTTGTTATTTTATGACGAAAATTATTTCCCAATAACTTCAAAATGTTAATTACCATCAATCTCCATAGCGATCTAAAACGAAACTTTACTACATGCTGGAATTTTCAAGTGATGTTGATGTTGTTGAAGGACGATGTTTTACTAGAACAACATAATGGTATATTTTAGTAATTGAAAGTGATAGAATTCACGAAGTAAATAAAATAAAAGGTAAAAGGCCTTGTGTTCATACTGGTACATACCATTCAAATCTATACATTTCGCATTTTTTTGAACACGTCTCAATATTATTTCTGGCAGAATACAATTTTTAAAAAAGTCTAACAGCTTCGGTATCATATTTCTGATAAATTCATTATCTCGACAAACTTCTATCACAGTCAAAGGTTCAGTGACTGAAATAAAACATATGAAGTAGCACTTATCCATTTTGCTGACACGCATTTGTCCTTGTACCTGAAATAGATTTTAATTATAGTAAGAGAAAACAAGATACTGAAATAATTATAAAGTTGACATGCAATAGAATTATCAACTTACTTGATAGTAATAATCATGCTTTTTATTCATAACTAAAACATTGTTATCCAATTTTAGAGCAAAGCATTTCTTTTCTAGTGCAGCTGCCTCTAGGCTTTGATTTTTCCTCGCCAATGATGGAAAGCACTTGATCTCAATAACAGCTCTTTCATTTTCAATTATACCTGTAAAAAATTTACACAAAATATAAAAAAGTGAAATGGAGCTCTTTATGAGATTTGGTACAAGAAACTCAATCGCATTGCGATTATAACTATAATTATAATTTTCCACATTTGCCAAATACATAGATAAATTGAAAGTTGGTAAAGACAAACTTGCCATCTGGACTGCCAGCTAAACATCCAAATTCTTCATCAATAAAAAGACCTGAAGGCCTGACACTTTTATTATATTGTTGCATGAACATACTTTTTGCCACATTCTCATTTTGCTGCCCATAAAGCATGTCTTTGGTACAAATATTCTTTTTATATAGAATATCCTTTACATGATTGTGACATGGAGTGGTAATACGGCGTTTGCAAACCTGTAAACATAAAAAATACAGATAAGAATATTATGGGTTATTTTTACATTCAGCATTGCCAATAATACAGGTATATAAAATACTGCGTTATCAGAAATGTATAATTATGTGTATAAATACATTTCTGCTAACATAATTAAACCACACAACTAACCATTCCAAATTGACTAGCAGTCAAACGGTCACACCTATGAGTATTATATAGATCATTTTCATGCTGCCCTACAGTAGACATTTCAATCAAAGCTATGTTTTGTGGTGAATTTTGGAATTCTGCTAACCGTTCTTCACACTCTATTCTCAATTGTGCTTCGTCAATATCAATTGGATCACAAGCTTCAGGTCCATAGTGCTTGTCCGGATGGGTTTTCTCTCTTGGAGCAAACAATCGTTTACGTGTCGACGATTTCTGTCGTATTCTGCTTTGTTCCTTCCGAATTAAGTATTTTTTTAAATGTATCCCTGGGCTCTGTGTGGTCTGCTTTTTCCATGCAGTTTTATGCCATTTGTGTCCAGTAGCAAGCGATAATCCTGAAAACAAAATATTTTTTATTAGAAAATATAAATAGATGATTAATATATATGTAACATACAAAGAAACAATACTGCACCATAATTAAAGCATTTCTTATGGGTACTGACAATTTCTGACTGTTTATATATACCTGCCACATGAACACGTCGCTGGTAAGAGCCCCCTCTTCCTAAACTAATCCGTTTTCCACAGTTGAATTTATTTATTACGCTCATAAAGTTTTCTGCCACATTTGTTGTCTCATTTGACAAACGGCCTGCCTTCAAAGCAATTTTTTCATTGGCAGCATAAATCAGAGCCCACACCTCTGGAGCACTCTTTTTGAGAATCTCTACGAGATTTTCTTCCTTCTTTTCACTTTCATTTGCAGATGTTTTATTGACATTGCAGTAATAATCCTTGCAGCTATCATGTATTCCGAATACATGAAGCGGGCCATTTCTCAAATCTGCTGCCATAGCATCATTGTCACTGCTACAAATTATAATTTTCCGTGCCACTAGTGTAAGCTTCATCACCTTTGGCTTCAAAATATTTCGCCCATAAAGTGGGAGCTTAGTGTTGGCCAAGATCTAAAAAGTACAAATATAAATATAAATAACAGCATATGTTTCACTTCTTGAGATGACTCAATCTATGGAAATTTGATTTATTTATTTCCTTTCGTATCGTAAGGTCATTTAACTAAAACGCCCTATGAGCACAACGTCCTAAAAGCAAAAGGACCTATAAGCAACTCGTCTTATAAGCAATATGACCTAGTAGCAAATAGTCCTAAAAGCTAAAGGACATGTCATCAAAACATCCTTATATAGACAAGTACAATCAAAAACAGAAATATTTATTAGACAATATATTTATGAATATAATATTGTCGCGGTCCTGTCTCGAACGATCTAGAATAGAACCTTTTAGAATAGTCGCCGCATACTTCGATGCAAGCAATAATGACCCGTATGTCTACTGCCATAAGGTTCATAACACTATGACATGAAAATGTTCGAGATGTGTCTCGAGACATTACGATGAATTACCGATGGGTAGTACATGCATGTACATACCGGAACATTCGAGAACCCTTGCCGGCGGATATAAATAGCGACCGCCGCGGCGCATAGGCAGTTCAGTTTGGACTTCGGAAGAGTTAACTTCGAGCGAATCTACCTGCGAGACAAGTGATAACCTACGACCTCAGCGATACTATTGGACTTCGATTTGACCTGCGATTTGGAATCTTCGTGTGGACTTCGAGTTGTGAAGACCTGCAGACCAGACCCTGTGTGAATAAATCCTTGCAAGTTGTCATTGGCGTTTTACATCCAAATCTAGAACCCTAGCTCGTAACATTTGGTGTCAGAATTGGGGATTTGGAGATGCCACTGACTCCGAGGGAGGATACTCCTGGTGTGAGGACTAGGGCACAATGTGCTGCGGAGGCCACGCCTACTGCCCCTGAGGCCTCGCCCACCGGCCATAGGGGCACGCCCACTGGCCCCGCCCACCAGGCCACGCCCACCGGTCAGGCCCCGCCCACCGGCCAAGCCACGCCCCCTGGCCCCGCCCTTCAGACCCCGCCCACCGGGCAGGCCACGCCCACCGGCCAACAAGCTCCGCCTCCTAGCCACGCCCATCTGGCCACGCCCACCGGAGACATTAAACCTCCGAAACTTTCAACGGAGGTTTTGGATATGTCGTGCCTGATGGCAATGATGAAGGGCATGATGGATGAGCAGGCGAGGATAAGAGAAGAACAAAGCAAGCAGATGAGGTGCCTGCAAGAAGAACAAAGCAAGCAGATGAGGTGCCTGCAAGAAGAACAGAGGGGCCTGCGAGAAGAACAGAGGGGCCTGCGAGAAGAACAGAAGGCAGATCAAGAAAGGATTCTTTCTGCCGTTACCAAGTTTAGCGATACGGTAGCTAAGCTACATGAAGATGTAGAGATAGTGAATGGACGGGTTTCCGAATTAGAGGACGACTTGAAAAATGTGAAAACTGGCCTCACTGGACTGGAGATGAAAGTTCGGCGTATAGAAGCTGCTGGAGTTACGTCGAGTGGAGCTGTCGGCATAATCCAGGGACCTAAGGTGAAGGTGCCTCCTTACGACGGTACTACGTCTTGGGCCGCCTACCGCCAGCAGTTTCAGACTGTCGCTGCTTCGAATGGGTGGACGGACGAACAGAGCCTGACAGCCCTCACCGTCGCGCTCAGAGGTTCGGCTTTGTCTGTGCTGGAGGCACTACCTACCTCAGGCAGCGACTTTAAAGACCTGCTGGAGGCACTTGAGGCTAGATATGGGGAACGACACTTGGAACACGTTTTTCGTGCCCAGCTACGGGACCGGACCCAGCGCCCAGGTGAAGGACTTCAACAATGGGCGCTGGAGATCGAAAAGCTGGTTCGAAAGGCGTACCCTTCTGCTGATAGTAGGATGGTGGACACCAACATTCTTCAAGCCTTCGTTGACGGAATCAAGGATCTTGAAATTAGGGCTGCAGTGAAGCTTCGCCACCATGCCTCATTAAAAGAAGCACTCGCACACGCCCTGGAAGTTGAAGCTGTGCGACAAGATATCCGGCAAGGGTACAAACTTCGTGAAGTTACGGAGGATGTTAAGGAGATCAAGACGCCGCCCAAAAGGAACTCCGGGCCCATGTGCTACAAATGTGGGGAAAGAGGACATCTGCAGTTCACGTGTCCTAAGAAGGAAAGACAACCGACCAAAACTGATGACAGGCTGGATGCATTTCTAAACAAAATGGAGCAGCGTTTTGAAGAGTTGGTAAAGAAGCATGATGCTGCGCCCTCTACCGTGAATCAGGGAAACGAGTAAAAGCCAGGACTGCGGGGCGGGTACTGGCTGGAGCGGAGGAAGCCCCAGCAACCGTAATCTCACAAGCATGGAATGGGAACAGTCTACTAATACGCGGTAGAGTGAACGAAATAGACTGCAAAATCACCTTAGATACAGGAGCCTCTAGAACAATAGTGAGACCAGATCTAGTGAAAGCTGTAGGGAGACGCAAAGACACCAGTTTATGCAGACTTCTCTCCGCTTCTGGCCAACAGATACCCGTCCTAGGGGAAAGGTTGGTTACGATACGTGTTGGAGAGTCGTCATACACTCATAACGTAATCGTAGCCGAAATTATGGATGATTGCATTATGGGCCTAGACTTCATGAGGAAACACAACTGTTACATCGATGTCACTAACGGTGTCTTTAAATGTGGTGATGAGGAAAACTTCATACTTGGCGGTCCCAATGGAAAAGTAACGTGCCTGAAGAAAATCATAATACCTGGACGAGCACAAGCTCAAGTAAAGGTGAAACTGCCTTTGAGTCAGAAGAATCAGCCGGATAGATGTGTGCTGATTGAAGATACGCCCGGCAGTGCAGCCTGTAAGAAAGTGCTGACAGCAAGAACTCTCGTCCGTGGAGGTAAGACCGCTGTAGTAAGGGTTGTGAATTTGTGCGACCGAGAGATTAGCCTAAGCAAAGGTGAAGTTATTGGAAGATGTGAAGAAGCTGTTTGGATGAGAAACTGCCAATCACCTTCAAGCTCAACTACGACGAACACCAGGAGCGAAATTATAGTCTCTAAACTGCTTGAAGATTGTAAAAGTAATCTGAGCTATTCGCAGAGCATGAAGGCCAAGATGTTGCTACTGCGTTTTGGGGAAATCTTCTCTTCGGACGAAGGAAATCCTGGAAGAACATCTTTAGTTCAGCACAAAATTGACACCGGACACGAGCGACCTATCCGTCAGCGAGCAAGGCGCATACCAATTGCTAAAGAAAAGGAAGTTCAAGACATGTTGGAAGACATGCAAAGAAACAAAATTATAGAACCTTCTGCTAGTCCATGGTGTTCTCCAGTTGTGTTGGTCAAGAAGAAAGATGGTAGCACAAGGTTCTGTGTGGACTACAGACGACTTAATAATGTGACAAAGAAGGACAGTTATCCACTACCACGAATCGATAATACACTGGACACATTGAGTGGTATGAGATGGTTCTCGACGTTAGATCTGAAATCCGGCTACTGGCAAGTAGAAATTGATCCGAAGGATAAAGAAAAGACAGCCTTTTCAACTGGTAAAGGTTTATGGCAATTTAACGTCATGCCTTTTGGATTATGCAACGCGCCGGCTACTTTCGAAAGACTTATGGAGTGTGTACTGGCAGGATTAGTTGGAGACGCTTGCCTTGTCTATTTGGATGATGTCATAATCATGGGCAGAGATTTTGAAGACCACTTACGGAACCTAGAGCAGGTCTTGAAAAAGATAAAGGGAGCCAACCTGAAGTTAAATCCGAAAAAATGCAGTTTGTTTAAGAAGAAAGTAAACTATCTCGGCCATGTGATTACCAGCGAAGGCATACAGACTGATCCAGACAAAATCGGCCTACTCCCAAAGATAAGACAGAAGTGCGGGCATTTTTAGGGCTATGCTCGTATTACAGACGCTTTGTTAAGGGATTCTCCGAAATTGCCAAGCCTTTACACCGATTAACTGAAGACAAGCAGCCATTTCATTGGGATGAGACCTGCGAGGGTTCTTTTCAGAAACTAAGAAAATGTCTTTGCGAGACTCCAATCTTGGGATTTCCACAACCTATTGGCCAATTCATTGTAGACACAGACGCCAGCAACACAGCGATCGGAGGTGTGTTATCGCAGAAACAAGGCGACAGAGAAGTGGTGATGGCTTATTTTAGTAAATCGCTGTCGAAATCTGAAAGGAACTACTGTGTGACAAGAAGGGAGCTCTTGGCTGTGGTAAAGACATTACAGCACTTCAGCAAATATCTCATTGGCATGCGGTTTACACTTCGCACTGACCACGCCGCCCTGAAGTGGCTGTTACAATTTAAAAATCCAGAAGGTCAAGTTGCTCGATGGATCGAACAACTGCAAGAGTACGACTTTGCGATTGAACACCGCAGCGGAAAGGCGCATGGAAATGCTGATGCACTGTCAAGAAGGCCATGTCCTGAAGACTGCAAGCACTGTGCCAAACAAGAGGCAAAGGAACTGCCATTGAGATTGACAAGAATGGGCCCATCGAGATCCTGGGAAGATGAGGCGATGAAAGAAGCACAGGAAGATGACGAAGATTTGCGACTCATTGTCGCATGGAAGAAACGAGGCGAGGACAAGCCAAGATGGTGCGAAGTCGCCCCTACTAGTGTTATCACCAAGGCATACTGGGCTCAATGGGACAGTTTTATTCTTCAGAACGGAATACTTTACCGTAAATGGGAGAAACCTAATGGCAGAGAGTTCCATCTTCAGATAGTTGTCCCAAGAGACAAGGTACAAGATGTCCTTCGTGAAGTACATGATGGCGTGTCAGGTGGACACTTGGGCGTGAAACGGACGTTAACAAAGATTCGGGAAAGGTTTTACTGGCTTCATTGTCGAGAGGATGTGCAAGATTGGTGCCGCAAGTGTGCTACTTGCGCTGCGGTGAAAGGTCCATCAACTAGAAGCCGAGGAAACCTGCAACTTTATAATGTTGGTGCGCCATGGGAACGCATTGCAGTTGATGTGGCTGGACCATTCCCTGTAACGGAATCAGGGAATAAGTACTTCATGGTAGTTATGGATTACTTCTCTAAGTGGCCAGAAGTATTCGCCATACCTAATCAAGAAGCCACAACTGTTGCATCCAAGTTGTTTGAAGAAGTAGTTTGCCGATTTGGTGTGCCTTTGGAAATACACTCCGACCAAGGTAGGAACTTTGAGTCACAGATATTTCAAGAACTCTGCAAAATATTGGGTATGCATAAGACTAGGACCACCCCATATCATCCTCAATCCGACGGCATGGTAGAGAGATTTAATCAGACACTTGAGAGACATTTGGCGAAACTCGTTGACAACCACCAGAGAGATTGGGACAAATATATACCGCCGTTTCTCCTGGCCTACCGAACTGCTGAACATGAAAGCACAAAGGTAACCCCAGCACGTGTCAATTTTGGGCGAGAACTGAGAATACCAGTAGATCTGCTAACTGGAGGACCTCCTGACGACCCACGTACTCTACACGACTACATTTCCGAGTTACGTGAGAAAATGAGAGAAATTCATGCCATAGTTCGGGAAAATGGGTTGCAATCGAGTGAAAAGATGAAAACTAGGTACGACCGTCGAGCAAATACAAACGGCTTCGAAGAAGGAGCACTAGTATGGCTTCACAACGTAACTCGACGAAAAGGAAAGTCTCCGAAATTACAGACAAGATGGGAAGGGCCATACAAAGTGGTCACTCGGTTGAATGACGTGACATATCGAATTCAACGGCAGCCGAGAGGTGCACAAAAAGTGGTTCACATTGACCGCTTAGCTTCTTATCACGGCAGTAATGAAGATGCTCGGGACGAGCATTTCTAAGAGGGGAGCAGTGTCGCGGTCCTGTCTCGAACGATCTAGAATAGAACCTTTTAGAATAGTCGCCGCATACTTCGATGCAAGCAATAATGACCCGTATGTCTACTGCCATAAGGTTCATAACACTATGACATGAAAATGTTCGAGATGTGTCTCGAGACATTACGATGAATTACCGATGGGTAGTACATGCATGTACATACCGGAACATTCGAGAACCCTTGCCGGCGGATATAAATAGCGACCGCCGCGGCGCATAGGCAGTTCAGTTTGGACTTCGGAAGAGTTAACTTCGAGCGAATCTACCTGCGAGACAAGTGATAACCTACGACCTCAGCGATACTATTGGACTTCGATTTGACCTGCGATTTGGAATCTTCGTGTGGACTTCGAGTTGTGAAGACCTGCAGACCAGACCCTGTGTGAATAAATCCTTGCAAGTTGTCATTGGCGTTTTACATCCAAATCTAGAACCCTAGCTCGTAACAATATCAAGTTTATCGAATGTGATGTGATATACGATGATTACTAACTAAGTAGTGCCTAGGGCAATAAATTAATAAAAAGAAAGGATTTATTTACCTTGTAGAGTGCACTGGTATAGTTTTTGATTACATGATTCTTGCATTCTATTTTTTTTATTTTGTTCCCATAAGACACTTTCTCTTTTAAGTTTGCAAACACAGAGGAGTCTCCGTCACCAATAAAACTCAAATAGCGAAGTTGATGTATTTCTTCACTCTTTTGAAAGCCTTCCACAATCATTTGTGATTCCATTGCTGTAGACGGTCCAGTAAAATTTTTACAGCAATTATGTGCTTTCAGATCCATGTTTCTTCTCTCATAATATTGACATGTATAGCAATATTTGTTTCGAACACCAAGATATAGACATTTCTTAGTTTCTTTACCAATAATACAGGCCTGGAAATGAAAAGAAACTCTTGTAAATATTGCACATAATATAAAGGACATAAGTAATGAACCAAATTTGTGTTTAGTAAAATATTAACTTACCATACCAGATGGTGAATCAAAGTTGTGCCCGTATGACCTTTTCAACCATCCCCCATCAACATACACGGTAACAAATGGTACACCGTCTGAAGACACATGACCTTTTTCAATAGCTATTGATCTTTCTTGTTCACCAGCAGTTTTAATTTCCTCTGTCAAATGGTCAAACCACACATTGCCTATTTGTTTTTCAATACGACGAAACTTATTAGCTGACATTGTAGGAATATCCATAAGACTCGTTATGTGAGCTGCTTGAGTGTAGTAGCTGCCAGAAGTTACAGTTGCCCACACAAATGCAGTATTTATTTTATCAGTGCTGTCTGTACAGTGCTTCCACGCTTTACCACACATACTGCATTTGAAAATTAATTCACTACGAAATCCATCTAGTCTCTCACTAACAAATTCAATTTGTGAAGATTCACACATATTCCGGTGCCTTTCCAAAAGGAATGCCCACTCAATGACATGCTTCAGGTCCACAATACGATACCCAGATATCCCTGATAAACATTTATTTGGGACAGTTTCCACAGTCAATTGAAATGAATCAGTCTCAGGATCAGCTTGCGGCCAATTAATCTCTAAGGATTCAACCACAGGTTCAGTTGTCACTGTGCTAGTACTAGGAGCACTGTATGTAGCCTCTAAGCAGATTTTTGGTTTTACACGTGTATATGTCCTTGGTTGTGTAGTCTGGGCACTGAAAGAAACAAATCAAAATATTAATGACCAATACCCCACATCATATAAGTAGGTGTCACATTTACGAGCAGCAAGATATTATTATTAGGTATTTATTTGATACATACACTACAGGATTATCTATGACGAATTCTTCATTCTCTGGATTCTTCTTCGTTTCTCCAGAACGCCAAGTTTTCAAACGACTGTAAAACGATTTACGAATGTAAACTTCAACAAAAATCGTACGTAGGTATGTATGAAACGGAAATTAGTTCAATTATGCATGTTTTCTTACCTCTCTTCATTGTAAAATTGTCTTAATCCACCTCGAACTCGTTTTAACGATTTGCGCGGCCCCGAATAAGCGTGTCGTTTGTACGCTTTACTGCTGGTTGGAACAGACATTGAATTCACCTAAATCTGAAATAAAGAAAAACAAATTAAACACAAAAGAATATGTTACTTCTAAACACTCAGTATTTGAAAGAAATTGAATAGTAATTCATAACCATGTAATTAGATTGCAGTCGCATCTAGTATGACAGAATTAACAGATGATGAGATGATACAGATTTATTGTCCCAGATTGCGTTCGGAACTCGGAACACATCCTGAGAAAAAAGAACAATAAAGTATATCAGTAATACTTATCTTTACATTCCTGGAATATATACTTTAGAATATTGATCGACGAAAAAGAAAATAATAAATCAGATATTTATTGTATAAAAAAAAATAACTGATTATATATTTTTTTATACAATAAAACACGTCTATTTGATGTACATATGTAATGTAAGTAACTCAATTATTTGTTTGTTTCTGAACGCAACATAACGTAACTTGGAAAATGTATTTTAGGATTACAATATCAAAAAGAGCGGAGCGGCAACCTCTTTTCAACGTAGTGCATCTAGGTCAAGGTTATGAACGAACGGCAACGTAGCAAATTACTTTTCTACGAAAAAAGTTACCACATAAAAATAATAAGTAATAAAATTGTTTACTTTGCCGTTTAGGGTCGACAATTTTATGTTATTATAATGTTTTTATTTTATGAAAGGTAGGAAAGAAAATAAATCAATTATTGTAGATTTATTAACAAAATAATGATACTTTCAGAATTAAAATATCGCCTGCGCGCCATCAAGCGATCAAATTTCTAAGCTATCGCAATCATTTGTTTGTTTTGTTTTGACAAGCAAAATAAAGGTGGCGCTTTATTTTGCTTGTCGAAACTCACTCACACTACTAAACAAGTGACAATTTTTTCCTGGATTTCATTATTGTTTTCCTAAGTTAATAATGTAAGTTATTTCCTAAAAAGGTCAGACGCGACAACATTACATAGTAGAAAAGTGATAAAATGATTTGTTTTAAACAAAGAGTGTCTTTGTTTCGTGTATAATCCCATCAAAAAATGTATGGACGGACCATCGGAACATGCACCTTAAATATTTTTTGCCAAAATCTTTGTGGAATAAATAATAAAAAAGATGAGCTTGAAATCTATTTAGATAGTTTAAATAATGTATATCATTATCTTTGCATTAGCGAACATTTCCTGAATGATAAACAGATAGCCTTATTGAGTTTATCTAATCACGTACTTGCAGCTTATAATACTAGGGTAAACAAGAAAAGAGGAGGGACTCTAATACTGACACACAAGGATAGAAGGAGTGAAGTGTTACCTATATCAAAAAAAATGTATAAAATGAATTGCTTTGAAATATGTTGTATAAGAGACGTAGAAACAGGTGTGTGTATTTGTTGCTGCTACCGCACTCCTGACGATACAAATTTTGACAACTTTATGACAAGACTTGAATCGTTATTGGAGCACTTTATTAATAAAAAGTGTATTATTTGCGGCGACTTCAATGTTGACATACTAACAGATAATAAAAAATGCCATGAACTACTAAATTTATTGACATGTTATAATTTTAGACATTTGATATATGAACACACTTTTGAAAGAAATACCTCGAAGTCGTGTATTGACAATATGTTTACAAACATACCTAAAGAAAATGTAACTGAATGTTTTATTGATCATAATGGATTGGCAGATGGTCATGCGGCACTGACTTGTAACATGAACGTACCACAAATACACTGTAATAAACATCTTAATCGAAAAATGTACGTTACACAAAGAACTTTCAACAAAAAGAACCGGGACGTATTTAGAGAAAACGTGATGAATAAAAAGTGGAGCACTATGGGCATAAATCAATTTATAAAATCATTTGGATATTTATTTCAAGAAAGTTACAAAAAGAAAAGAAGGCGTATCACGGTAAAAACTGATTCAGAACTGCAATGGCTAACAAAAGGAATTAAAACATCAAGCAAAATGAAACGTTTTCTTTGTATGGAAAAATCGAACTACAACAACGAGTCTATTAAAGAATATAGAAACAGGTATATTACACTGTATAGGAAAGTTATTAAAAACGCCAAAACTATAGCTATACGATCTAAAATTGCCAATTCAAATAATGTTTCCAAAGACATCTGAAAAATAATTAACCGCCATAGGAATAAGTTAAAAATAGAAAACCAAGAATTCCTATTAAAAACTGAAAACGGCATTGTGAATGATCCTCACAAAATTGTTGAAATATTCGCACAACAATTTAATCTCAGCGCTAGCCCAGTTTCTGTAGATGCCAATAAAGCTGACACGTATCTTCATAATTCCACGACAAGGGTACAACAGGAACAGGAATTAGTATTCAAACTTACTACACCTGAAGAAATTTCGAAAATTGTAATGGCAATGGCGACCAAAAAATCTAGCGGATACGATGAGATGCCCATTACTATAATAAAAGATAACATTGACATTTTAGCTGAACCTTTAAGCGAATTTTGTAATACATGTCTACAGGAGGGTTTTTTTCCTGACGAACTCAAATTGGCCAAAATTGTACCGGTGCATAAGAAAGGCTCAAGAAGAGACCCAAATATGTACCGACCTATCTCAGTCTTGCCGACGCTGTCTAAGATTCTAGAGAAAGTGTTGAAAATAAGACTAGTCAGACATTTGAAATTAAATAAAGTTTTAAATAAAAGACAGTATGGCTATCAGACAAATGTGGGAACTGTGGATGCAATCGATGCACTAATCAATGACGTTGTCAGTGAAATTAACAATAAGAAAAAAGTTGCTGGAATTTTTTTAGACCTAAGTTCTGCGTTTGATACAGTGAGCCATGAAGTTTTGCTAAATAAGTTAAACCACTATGGCATACGGGGTACAGCACTGCAACTATTTAAGTCGTATCTTCAAAACAGAAAAATGTTTGTTCAGATTAAGTGCCTGGATAAGAAGATGTCAGAGAATGTATATAAATCAAAATTGTTTAATGTAAAAACTGGGGTTCCACAAGGAAGTATTTTAGGGCCAGTTTTTTTCACTGTATTTATTAATGATCTGATAGATTTTATGCGGGTTAATTTACAGGATTCAATAAAATTAGTAATTTATGCAGATGACACTAATGCAATTATAACAGCTGATAATCTTGCTAGTCTCCAATTGAATGTAAACAAAACTTTAAAATTGTTTTATGATTGGTTTGACGTAAATGGACTAAAGATAAATACATCAAAAACAAACGTTATCTTATTTCGAACAAATCCTAGAGATATTGACAAAATAAATAGTAATTTAAATGGACAGAATATACATTTGGTTGAAACTGTTAAATTCCTTGGAGTACACATTGACAGCCACTTGAACTGGAAAAATGAACTTGTAGAGGTAGAAAACAAAATAAGCTCGGCATGCTATGCACTTAGAAGTTTAAGAGACGAAGTAGACTTAGCTCACCTTAAGATGGTATATTATGCATTAGTCGAATCCAAACTTCGTTACAGCATAATATTCTGGGGTAGGAGTTATAATTACAACATTACGAAGGCTTTCACTTTACAAAAAAGAGCGATACGAACCATAGTCCGAATAAGACAGCAGGAATCATGTCGAGAACATTTTATGAGGCTTGGTATTATGACTGTACCAGGTCTTTACGTTCTGGTGTTGCTGACTCATTTAGTTAAACATATACACGAATATGAGACGGACGAGGAAAGAAAGCGGAGAGAAAACACAAGCAGGAAAAATCTCGTCTCAAATATAATACCAAATTTAACAGTGGCAAAACATAATACGTGTTACCAGTCTATAAAATTGTTTAACAAACTACCCATGCACTTAAAATCTATTATTTATCAGATTGATTTTAATGACAAACTGAAGCAATTTTTATTGAAAAAGTGCTACTATTCCGTGGACGAATACATAAACGATGAGAGATAATACAACCGCTTCCCTCTTTTTAAACACAATATTGTTTCCCTATTTTGTGTGTCAATTAAATAGATTGAATTAGTATTAGAATTTGTTATGACATTGTTAGAATTTTTTTTATTTTTTCCTCTTTGTATTTAATATGATGTCCGCATGGATTATGACATGATTATTTTTTATTTTTTTATTTTGCTGTTATTAATATATTTAATCGATTAATATTATTAATTCTAATTGATTATTATTGATCTGATAGTGATAATTGACATAGTGTTATATTAGAGATGTTCTTATATTATTGACATTATTAGTATATTTTATGTTAGTCTTCTTTAATTTATGATTTATGTATGTAAAATTGACATTATGCAATTTTCAACACAATATTGTATTGTTACGAAATAAATGAATATGAATATGAACATATATTCTTCACTTCTACGCATTACATGTCCAAACCAGCGTAGGCGGCTTTCTCTCATTTTCTGTTATATTTCCACTACCTTAAAGGTGCCTCGGATGTACTTGTTTTCAACTTTATCCAATCTCGTGACACCTCCTGCCCATCGCAGCATTTTCATCTCCGCAACATGCATCTTTTGTTCGTCGCTTTTCCTTATACCCCAGCACTCGGATCCATACAGCATCGCCGGCCTAACGGCTCGTTTGTACACGGTGCCTTTTGTTCTTATAGGCATTTTTGCATCACAAAGAATCCCAGAGAGCATTCGCCACTTGAACCAACCTGTTTTAACTCTATTTTCGACATCCCTTTCCGTGTTGGCTGTGTTGTTGACTATGGATCCGAGGTATTTGAACTCCTCTACTTTGTTTAAGGGTGTTCCTTCGATAGTAGGTACTGATTGCACGTCGCTGGTTTCATCAGAAACGATTACGTCAACAACAATGTCTATATAAATATACTTAGAACAGATGAGTCCACTCGAGGTGCATGCGCAGCACAGACTGTCCACGTAGTGTTTTTTTTTTTTTTTTGACGCCAGACGCGCTCCGAGGCACTTCCCAGCTGTGCTGGAGGGAGGCGGAAAATCCTCTTAGACACCCCCTTCCTGGTTGCTACCAGACTGACCTTTCAAGGGCGAATCAGGCTTTAACTGACTAAAAGCCGCCTGCCTAACTATTTTTAGCCACGATGACTTTCAAACCGCAAACGGAACGCAAGAGTAAAAAGATTGGAGAAGGTGCGTAGTCTGCGACGATCTGGTGAGGGTCCCCGAGAGGACCCTACCGCGAGGCGGTTTCCAGGTCGTCGCAGAGTACACATCGCGATCGAAAAGATTAATGGAACCGAGACCCTAGACCCAGAGCCCTAACCCTAATGGCGACCAAGGCTGTGCGCGAGGTCGACTCTGAGCGGCGCCGGAACCCTGTGAGCATACAAAAAAGCGGTACTGATGACTAGCGCCGCTCACACCTCAGCAAGCTGACTGAGGTGTGAGCGACGCGAGCCGGCCGGAAGCCAATGAGTCCACGTAGCGGCGCTCTGTCTGCTTTTATCTGTTCGTCCCACTCCGCCCCGCCTCGTCGCAGCCGTCAACCAAGCCGGTGGCTTCCGTTCTAGGCACCAACAGTCAATTGAGTGACTTTATTTCCAACCCTATGGGGATGTTTGATATTTTTTCTGACACCAGATGTCGCTAGGTAGGCGTCGGGTCCAGATTGTCAAATTGTACTTAATTTTTTGACAGTGATACTTCAAGACGACAAGACAACACAAGACATTTGACAAGATGCTATGAATTGACAGATGAATGGACCCTACGCTACAGTGCTGCCAAAAGACCCTCATTGATTGACTTTTAATTTTCAACACCAATTTCCGACAAATAAATAATAAATTGTCTACAGGTATGCGGCGCAGGGTTTCCATCATCAGAAGAATTAGAAGACCACACAGCTACCGCCCACGTCAAACTGAAGCCATTCGCTTGCAACATCTGCAACAAGCGATTCACGCAGCAGGTAAAAACGTTTAAATTATCCATCTTTGTGGACTTTCATACAGATTTCCCCGTTTGGGGCATCCATAAATTACGTCACACGTTAAGGGGGAGGGAGGGGGTCGACGAAGTGTGACATCGTGTGACAAGGGGGTGGGAGGGGCCCTAAATTTCGTGACGTGACATTTCAAAATCTATTATAATCTAAGTGTTAAAACACGAACTTTGAACTATTAACGAAAAACTTAACATTTGCAACTCTAGGTGTAAAATTTCAAAATATGTGACGTCACACTAGGGAGGGGGGGAGTCTCACAAGTGTGACCAGCTGTGACAAGGACGGGGGGAGGGATCAAAAAATCATGAAATTCATGTGACGTAATTTATGGATGGCCCCTATAGCTCGTCATTCAGGGTCAATTCTCACTGAAAGATCAGCTCCTGGAAAATCAACGGACCCTTTGCCTACAGTTAATGCTCCAGTGTGCACCAACCTTCCGATTATATCACAGGATTGCGAGTCTCTCGTCCAGTAAACTAACCAGACGAGAGGACCTTTACCCGCACCGCTCTTGCGCTCAGTAAACCAGCCGACCACGCAAGCGGATTGGTAGCAGGTCTAACTCCCTTTCACCTGCATGCAGGCTAAACAGGTACTCTGAGGAGCTTCTGGCGACCGATGCTCTGTTTCCCAAGCATCGGGGTCGGTTTCCCAACCACCACTCCCCAATCTCCATGATGAGTATCGGAGCTGTAAATACAAAATAATTTATTTGCAATAAACAGGGTAACATTTAAACAGATGTTATTGTAAAATACATCACCAGCCTATTTAGCCATTATAAAATAGCATGCACATTGAATATAATTTTAATCTAATTAAATATTTGTTTCAATACATTTAAAATTGATAAATTAACATTAAATTTGTCAGTAATCATACATCACCAGTATATTAATTAAATAATTGTACAATTGCATTCAAATGTCATTGGAAGTAGATTAAACTTATATTATAAACCAGGACTGGAATTCGGTTTTTAAAAAAGAACAATGGATCGCGTATCCAAATAACAAAACCGGTATAATATAACTAGATGTGATTAATGATTTAAATAATTAACTAGCACAAGAATATTGCTAAGAGAACTGTCCACCACGCTCGAACGTCGCTGCCCGAGTGAAGAGACGATGTCTCGGCCGCGCTCGCCCCCCCCCCCCACTGCCGGCTCGCCGGAAGTCACGTGACTCGCTGTAGTCATGCTTCATTTTCATTAATTGTTAACACTTAATTATAAATGTAAATAAAATTTAATTGATTAAAAATTTAATTTTGATTTAGAATTAATAAATTGCCACTAAATATACACTAAATATGTAGCTGTAGGCACGCTGACTTCCCGACGCACCAGTACAACTAGTGTTTCTGTACCCACACTGGGGCTCCAGTTAGCTGGCTACCTGATGTCATGACAGGTACCGGAGCTGTATAAGGCACGCTCACTTCCCGGCGCCCAGAGAACGCCTAACCCAGACCTTCGGTAGAGTGACCGGGCTGACGGAAGAGATCAACCGTCATGCTTAGCAGCTTAGCAACTATCCCACCACCTCCCATGGCTCCTCCGACCTCACGGTCATATGAGCCGAATCGCGAGAGATGCGCGCAGCACCGTTGCTCTGAGGCTCTTTTGTGCCGCGGGCAATTCTTGACTCTCTACAAATTATTTAATCTACATCCGTGTCGCTTCTTGGCCCTCTCCCCCTTCTGGGGCGGCGACAATCACAGCTACGCCTTCGCCTCCTTCCTCTTGCGCTGGACCCTCTGCATCTTCCTCCTCTGTGGCGCCGGCTCCCTCGGCACCGGCGCGCGCTCGGCCCGCCGACTCCCGATAGTTGCTAAGCCGACTCGAGCTTAGCAACTGTCGGGACTAGTTGCCTTCAGATGACTACAATCTTTTTGCTCACGTAGATAAGATTCAAAATGGTTTGCCACGATGAGCCTGCCGGCCGCTGCTCTCTCAGTGAGAATCGACCCTAACTATGTATTTGGAAAAATTTCAATTTAAAAAAAAAAAGTTATATTTTTGACGTGATAACGTCTTATAAATCGATGAACGCCGGTTGCATGCACGAAAAAGTAAGACTCATTGTCACGTTCCGCCTGAGCCGAGCGAGCAAGCGACAGCGCAGAACAAGCGATAGAGGGGCACGATCGGCCTAAGCGTTCGGCTTGTGACGCATCTATCTCTCTTCCACTCCATCGGCCGATGTTTTCTTATCACGTTATCACGTAATGTTATCATCCGTAATACAACTTACAACTGGGGTGTCAGTGATTCATCAACCAAAGCCAACTTCATCTGCGCGCGGTGCACCCTGCTGACTGACAAACGAAGCTCCGGCGAAAAGAGGTAGGGAGCATAATTGTAAGCTACCTGACTGGGGATTGTACCTCCACCTCACAGAATACCGCAGCCAAATAACGATTCCTTGTTGTGTTCCTGCGAGTGAGTGAGGTCACCAGAAAGGAAGGAGATAATATTAATAATATGTCAGGGGATGCTGCGATGGCAGCGGGGGTGGCGGAGCGCGAGCGATATTTTTTGTTGCGAGCGTTAATATGGCTACGGAAACCGCTTCACATCTGGCGGGCCGTATGCTTATCTGCCACCCGGCGTAGTATAAAAAAAAAATATATAAAGGCAACCAATTTTTTTCAATGATCCAATCCAAATGCATTTATTTCCAGGTCGGAGTCCAACAACACATGAGAAGGCACACTGGAGATCGTCCTTACGCCTGCACCTTCTGTCCGAAAGCGTTCACCCAAAAGGCAGGTCTCGATCAACACATCCGAATCCACACAAAAGTCAAGCCGTACAGATGTATTATATGCAACAAAACGTTCTGTCAATCGATACATCTCAAGCAACATATGAGAATGCACACCAACGTTTCACCGTTCCAGTGTGAAATATGCCAAAAACAGTTCAAACAGATCAGCCATCTCAACTATCATTTGAAGAACCATAATCGGTTATCATTAACGGAAGAACAGAAGTTGAAATATGCAGAACTGGTCGAAATGACCAGCGAGGATGTGGAAATTGAGACCGATCAGGCAGAAGTTTTAGTTGAAGAGATGGAGACGGAACAGGTGCCTGGGGAAGAAGATCACCAGATCATTCAAATTGTGTCGGCCGATGGGGAAGGTTACATTCTAAGTGATAGTGGCAATGAAAGTTGGAGCATTGAGTTGGTGCAAAGCTAGTGTAGTTTGAAGTGCATGTTCATGTTACTAGGAGTGCTGGCGATTTTGGAAGTGATTGTTGTGGTGTACTCTTAAAGTGGTTTCAATACACTCATACAATATGGGATAACTCATAAAAGCGAAGCGTGAAGAAGTATCTTGTAGGCCAGCATGGCAGCGTCAACTGACAAGACATCAAGGTCTCTTTTCCGTACTCTTAAAGTGGTTTCAATACATAAAGTGGTTTTGACGAGCTCGGTGGCGTAGCGGTCAATGACGCGGCTTCGACACCAACGCTCGTGGGTTCGATTCCCACATAGGACAAACATTTGTGTGCATGAACATGTCTGTTTGTCTTAGTCTGGGTGTTTCCTATGTATCATAAGTATGTATTTACAAAAAAAAAATGTATTTACGTATGTTTATCAGTTGTCTAGTACCAATAACACAAGCTTCGCTTACTTTGGGGCTAGATGGCGCTGTGTAATATGCCTGGCAATATTTATTTATTAATACACTCATACAATATGGGATCCTAAAAGCGAAGCGTGAAGAAGCATCTTGTGGGCCAGCATGGCAGTATCAACTGACAGGACATCAAGGTCTCTTGTCGGTTGCCGATGCGATTCGCTTACCATCAGGCGAAGCGGAGCCAATATGCTGAGCTCATATATATATATATATATATATATATATATATATATATAAAAACTATAGTGACGGAAAGTGATGTGTTACATCGCTTATTATTGGTATTAGCACAGTGTAAATAATAGTCCGTGTGGTTTCCGGCAGACTAGAATAGAATTAGGCTATTTTCCAATGTTTAAAAATTGTATAAATTATTTAACAATATCGTAAAATACACAAAACTATAAAGATTTGCAAACTTTCATTCTAATATCTTTCGTCCTTCTTATTTTAGGGTCGATCAAAGTTTGGCGGGAAAGTCCATTTTAAAAGTATGAAATTATTATAAAATAATATTTCCTTTGGAGAAGCAATAAGAAATACTATAACTTTTATTATGACACTAATTACATAAACGTAATATTTAACATAGCTGTCGTACAAATTTCAGATTTGATGCATACAATATACAAACATGTGACGTCATAACTCGCTAGCCTATTGTATGGAGCGTTTTCGGGACAGTCCAAAATTTGTGATTTTCAAATTAACATATCTCGAGAGATTTTTGTGCTATTGAAGTAATTCTTTCATCTATGGTTATATTATTGTGACATCGCTACGTATCAAACCAAAAAAAATGTTAGTCAAATAGCCTATACTCCCTCTCTTCCCGTGGATGTCGTACAAGGCGACTAAGGGAAATACATTATCAAACATCGATCAGGCCTCCCCAACCCGTCTGGCCAGCGTGGGGAGTGTAGGCCAAATCCTCCTTCTGTCTGGGACGGACGAGAGAGGGTCGTGCTCCTGTAGTGGAGACTAAAATGACCTGATGATGATGAAATAATAGTACTATGTACAGTAAGGCTGCTCCCTGCCGCTCACTCTACAAAAAAAAAATGTATATATTAAGTATATTAACAGTTATCTAGTACCCATAGTACAAGCTTTGCTTATTTCGGGACTATATAGCCGTGTGTTCAAACTCAGAAAAAATAGTTCCCATTTATGATAAGAGATGGCGCTGTTATTAGTGAGTTTCTAAAACGCGCTATAGTTTCGATTTTAGTGTTATTGTATAATATTATAGGGGTCAGTACCATCTACCCTGGTCGTCCTGTTGTCTAGAAGAGATTGCTTCTAGCGATAAGACCGCCTATTGTTATTATCTTTTGTTTTATTTTGTGTCTGTATTTTATTTGGTGCAATAATGCGTTATTGTATTGTATTGTCCTGCCCCGTTAACGGGACGGTTGGAAAAAAAAATCATCAATTGAAATAGTAATATATTTAGCGGTTAATAGTTTATGACCTTATTCTTAGTATGATACAAACAAAATGTTTTCTAGAATTTTTAAATGTATGATTTGATTGTTAGTATTTTATACCCATAATAAAACCTGTTTATTGCACATAAACTTATTTTTATTTTCTGTTCATATTTTATGTATATAAAATAATACTCTAATCTTCTAATTAAAAACTACCGGGGCGTATGCTACTCAATCGGTTTTAACCGCCCCGTTAAAAACCACGCCGGGGTAGATGAACCTTGATCTGTGCCAGCCACCCCGTTAACGACGAAGTCTGCACTGTTATAAAAATTCTGTAACATTGTAATGTTTTCAATCTGAACGCAACTTATTTGATAGACAGAACAACCCCCCTAGCCAAGTGTAATTCGTAGCGTAACGAACGTTAGATAGATCACGTGACATTTGTCAATTCTCAAATGTTCGATTTTGACAAATGTCACGTGATAGCTAACGTTCGTTACGCTACGAATTACACTTGGCTAGGGGGGCAGATGTCATTATGTCAAATGACTTTTGTATATTCTCTGTTACCGGTTCCGCCTTCATAATTTCATCTGAAGATATGAAAAAAAAAATGAATTTTGAATTAAACATAAACCTTGAACATATTTTATTAGGCAACTCATCTGAGTAACATTCCTTAAATATTTTCTTTTTTTTAAAACACATTTCATTCGGTTACTTGATCGGTGCAGGTCGACATCAATGACGGATCCTGTACTACTGGTAATGAGCTTGCTCCATGTTGTTGATATATTATCATTGACTTTAATCCAAAATATCTAAATTAATCAAGAAAAGTGTTCGTCATTATTTGTAATATAATTGTGCTGTATCGAAGTATTTATTTAGGAAATAAACTGTTGTCAATTGGGTACATATTGTTTTACTGTGCCACCGCACTTGCCAACACCTCGTGACAAATTCCAGCGCTTATCTGCCCACCAGGCAACCAACCGTCCCGTCAACGGGACGCAACGACCGGGGTAGACCGTACCAAGTCATATCAGGATGAGTAAATAATAAAACACGTCGTCAACCAGTCCATAAACCAATTATGGCAAATGTGTGACTAAGTAGATAAAAGATTTATTACACGGTTCGTCTGGAGTCTTTGGAGTTTTATTTCGAGTCTGCGAGTCCCTGTAGTTTTTAGAAGTATGATAGTCGTACACAGTGTGTAATTTGTAAGATGTGACACCGGAGTTGAAATTCTGGTAACCGATTTAAAATAATATTATTTAAAGATTAAAAGCTGCCATTCATTAAACAACATGTTAGCCGTTTTGGTCATGTTATCTAAAAATTTAGCTCTGTATGGACGTGTAGTCAAATAAAATATCTGCCATCATGATTGACATCACGTCCATACACAGATATATTGTTAGGCAACGTGAACGACACGGGTACATAATAACATATTCAGGCCCGCCGTAAGCGAGCGAGTAGCTCTTTACCCGGGCAGTCTTCAGGGGCGCAGCACACCCCCGCGTAATTTTGAACCGCTCTATTGCGGCTTGGCTTTTGAGAAGCAGGTCGGTCAATATGGGGTCAATTTAGCCACTTTAGGGCTGAAAAGGGCTTTTAAACTTAGG
The DNA here is from genome assembly GCA_937001555.2 of Hypsopygia costalis. Lineage (NCBI taxonomy): Eukaryota > Metazoa > Arthropoda > Insecta > Lepidoptera > Pyralidae > Hypsopygia > Hypsopygia costalis. The sequence continues at coordinate 9,625,692 of OW443355.2, forward strand.
TAAAGTTATAAATGTAAGGGACGTACAAGACAACACAACTTACACTTATTTGAACAAACGAGTAGAGTTCAGTGGAGTCTGCCTGGGACCTCAGTCGACATAAACCAGGCGCAACCCCACTGTACACGTAGGTACTGTGTGTATTGACTTATACACCCCTAGAGATGTATACGTCCATACACACCGCACAACAATGAACAACAACAACGAGGACAACACGTAGGGACTACATATGTCTGGAATCCCGGGTTGGGCGAATCCAGACATATGCTTTACACCACTGAAAAAGATAAAGCTACAGCCGTATGCTTGTACCTAGGCACATGCATACGGCTGCCTCAGTAGCATGTGTGTATATGCGTACATATAGCTGTATATATACGCATATACACACATAAATACCCAGGACAATATATGGCTAGCATATAGAAAAAGTTAACCTGCAAACGTATGAATGCACCGCAGTGCACGTATACGCCGCTTCGACGGATTACAAGCATGAACGCTAGAAAAGGACAACACGATGAGACAGCATATGTCCTGATACCCGGGTTTAGGCGTATCAGGACATATGCTAAACCACTGAAAGTAAATATTACCTACAGCCGTGGTAATGCGCCATAGCACATGCACACGGCTGTCTTGCTCCTTTCACTGGTGACTGTAAATCAAAGAATTGACTGACAGATACATTCAACATCTTTGGTGTAAATGACAGTTACTTAACGATAACTGTCATTTAAACCAGTACATTTGCACATAATAAAATAAAATGTGCAAAATTGTAATCAAATGTTTATTTTTTATTTAGCTACAGAAACACTTTACTAGCACTTTACCATAGTAAAAATAGAGAAGTAAGGTAACTTCATACAAACGCACCGAGCGCGGTTTGTATGTGAGCGCGCCCGTACGTAATGGCCGTCGCACGCACACACTGACAACATTTGTAGGAGTTTATATGGAGCGCCAGTCGGGGTCAGGGCTGCGTCGTACGCAAAACCGTCCGCTCCCACGCAAGATTCGCGCCTGCGCTGACGTTCGTTAATAATTTTAACATTTAGGTACCTACCTACGTCGTATATAACTACAAATACGTTAAAGATGGCTACAAAGTCGACTAGCCATAAAAAAACATTGCAGTGTTCATGGATGTCTCGGATACCATAACCATTCGGCCACCGACACTCCTAATAATCACATTATAAGTGTGTAAATTAAAAAGTAATAAAAATAGTTTAGTGTAAAAAATAATATATAATAGGTACTTAATAAAAATATATTTTCATAATAATTTAGATTATTTGAATAAATATTATGATTCAGTAAAGCTACGTTTTAATTAATCCTATTCCTAGTTAGACCGTAATTTTTCTAATCACTAAACAGATAACATGAAGTAGGTTTTATCAGATGGTAGGAGTCCGCCTGGGTGAGGACAACAGCCTTATCTATTACTGCCGCCAAGCAACAATGCTTGCATTGTTGTGTTTTGTGTTCCGGTTTGAAGGACAACGCACCTGCGATTCTGCATTTTTGTTGCCAACAGCTTGAATGCGTGAATCGTGGATGTTATGGGCGACAGTTACCACTCACCATCAGATGGGCTGTCTGCTCGTTTGTCACTGAGTAAGCATGCATTCAAATGTAGGTAATGAAAAAATTCCAGTCACTCCTGGTGTATGTACAAAAATAATTATTTTTATTCTTTTTAGATTTCCACACCCAAAGGATAAAAACGGGACCCTATTACTAAGACTCATGTGTCCGTCTGTCTGTCTGTCTGTCACCAAGGGCTGTAAGTATCTCATGAAACGTGGTAGCTAGAAAGTTAAAATTTTCACAAATGATGTATTTCTGTTGGCGCTATAATAACAAATACTAAAAACAGAATAAAATTAATATTTAAGGGGGGCTCCCATACAACAAACGTGATTGTGTGTCGTTTTTGGTACGGAACCCTTCGTGACCGAGTCCGACTCGCACTTGGCCGGTCTTTTGTTACAGATCCCTAAGACTTACCCTACTTAATTTTGTATTTTGTACCTTACTTAATTTTGTATAATAGAGATTGGCTAAGTATTTTTGACGGTTGAATAAACTATTAAGCGACAGCCATACGTGTTTAAGCTATTATCTCTCGCTCGGGGCTTGAGTTGTACTACTTCTCTATTTTTATTATGACTTTACTCCGGAAAGCTACAAAAATGCTAATAACAGAAAGACATTGATTGAAGGTGCAATACCTTCTTTGCGACTCTGTCCTTGTTTGGTGAGTCAGTATTTCTTTGTTTTTCTTAAATCTTTGACTACTTCAATATATGTAGTAGGTATACATTTAATTTTTAAACCCGGGCATTTTTCCGATAAAATCAAATGAAGGATAAAAATTTAACTATTGCTCCATTTTTGCCCCACAAATCCATTTCAAAATTTGTAAAAAAAAAGTAGACCCCAAGAAATGTATTCGTCACGTATACAATAAACTTATTCATTTTAAAAATCAATAAAAATACTAATTAATGAAAACCGTCTTAATCGGGTTTTAGAAATCCCTACATGAGAATTTAATTTAAATAAATATGTGGCCATTCTAATTAAATTAACAATTTGTTTTATTGCTTTCCCTTTACTCATTCATATGTTTAAATAACTTTATATGTGGGGACAGATGAATTATAACTTATTATAATATAATTTCATATACATAGGTTTTTACAAATACCAATGTACTTTATATAATACTAGCTACGCCCCGCGGCTTCGCCTGCGTTAGAAAAGTATCCTATGCTATTCTCCGGGACTCAAACTATCTCCATACCAAATTTCATCTAAATCCGTTTAGCCGTTATTGCGTGATTGAGTAACAACCAAAGATCTAAACATCCAAACGAAGATGTTTGGATCTTTGGATGTTCCTATTTAAAATATTAAATAAGGATATCTGTTAAAAAATCAATTGACAATATTTCATGTTCTCAAACAGGGTTTTGTCCAATAAAATCAAATAAAGGATAAGAAATTATTTAAGCAACTGTATGAAGGGATACAAGTGCGTAGCTGGGTTTTTAGATGGGCGTACGCTCTTTTCTTGAAGGTTGTTTCCACTGACCTCTATACTACAAGTACGTACGTAGTCCAGCGTACTCGTATAATAGAAGACAGTGGTTGTATCAGCCCGGTAAAACCGCGGGCGACAGTTCATACCACAGTTTAGCTGCACGAGAGTGCTAATGACACAAAGACACATAAATACAGACAGACATACATACAAACAAACATATTTTTTGAATAATATCTTGAATGTACAGTATTTTCACTTTTACAATTTTATAATAAATAGTGTAAGACAATTCAGTTCATTCATCAAACTGATTTGACTCATTCTTCAGATGTGCCCCATCACTAACTTTTTCGTATGTGTGCTGCATAGTTACATGAAAACTGTGTCTGTGGGCGGGTATTTTTTGATGTGTTGATTTTTTTGTAGTGTGCGTTTATCGCAACAGCAAAATTTGTGTATGCGAGTTAATTACATCTTTTGGTGGTGTGCTGTACGTGTTTACCTCGCCCCCCGCTAAAAATGGTGAAAAAATTTGTTCGAAGAGTTTCGTTATGGTATCTCCAGTAGTGGTGTAAAAGTAACGAAAAAAAGCGTACCCGTATGTATTCGTTACTTTATCAGTTAGTACTCGTTACTTTCGTATCGTTACGTTACTCGTTACTTTAACACCTCATAACATTACGCACCGAGTCGCATTGCGTGCGTCTAGGTATGTCGCGGCATCGCATCATTCCGTATTCGTTACTTTTGGAAAACATCTTTTAGAGTGCTTGAAATGTCAAATAATATAAAAATATTACCAATTAACACTAATTCATAATTAGAATTTAATAACCAAAAAATTAATTCAAGTCGTCAAAAATTTGGATAAAGGATTAAAAAAATCAAAATATGAAAATAGTAGACAAACATCATTCCTTGTAACGTACGTTTTTTAATTCATCAAATAAATAAGTGCGAATGTGCAAAATAAAACATACGATCAACCAATGATACTTGCGCCAACTGAACCAGTTGTACCCAAAAATACGAAACATGCGAGTACCGAGATGCATTCGTGAGTAACGTTTCGTTACTCGGTACTTGACAGCGCACCCGTTACTCAGTACCGAATACATACGGTTTGCTACAGTACTAATCTCCAGTCGATTTATACTCAAAGAGTGTGATAGAGGTTTGACTTACAAGATTTTGACGTTTAACGACACATAACTAAATTATAAATAATAGCGAGTTTCTGAATAGTCTATTTCAGGTGCTTTAGAATGTAATACACAAAAAACAACATAATTCATGAAATCTGAGTATGGGTATGCTACCGTCATAGACGGCAAAACTTATAAACTTTTTTGTAGTGTTGAGAAAGGGATCCCTAAAACTGGAACGAAGTACACCCAAAAAAAAATTAAAATTGATTAAATAAGTAGATATCAGGATTTTTCATTTATTAAAACTGATTATAATGTCTTTTAGAAAATAATATAGTAATTCACTAAATCTGACTAACAAAGAAACTGACATTTACGAACAAAGCTAAAAATGGGCAAACTACGCAGCAATCAGCGCACGGAACGGAACTACACTACGAATGAAAGTACAAAACGAAATGGCGGCCACAAGCATTTATAAGTCACGCCTTGCTATTTCGTGTAAAGCATATTTTATCCATATTTTGTGAATATAAGTAAAATTTTTACGAATTTTTATCAACAAGTCCTCAAGTGTCATTCGAATTTGACATTTTTTTGAAATCGTTTTTGTTTTTTAATTTTTCTTTTTTAATATCTTTTTTTTTATAAAAAAAAAAACAATCCACTGTCGATTTATGCTTTTGGCGGAAGAAAATTGAGTTTTTGAGGTAATTATTTTATCTACAATATGTTTATTTTATTTAATACAAATCTGGAATCTAAATAGGCAAGATAATGTATTTTTAGCATAAAATCAATACTTGCGAGCGTGACTTGCTTGGTTTTTTCTTTTCTGTCTCCCATGGCCCAAAAATTTATAAAAAGTTATTTTTGACATTTCGCTCGCAATGTTTGTTTCGTTTTGCGTGAATTTTGAATTAATTTATTAAAAAATTGATGTTGTGCGGGATTTCTATATGTATGTGATTGAAATAAGGCACCTCTAAAACCATGTAATACTGAGGTATTCTTAGACTTTGTAAATTCATAGAATAAAACTATTATTCATTTAATAAGTTGGAATTTGTGTCACCATGAAAGATTATCTTAAAGAAGGTAAGTAAACAATTAATTGCTAAAACACAAATTACAAGGAATAGGTGTTAATGTAACATACACATATATGTTTAGACCAGTTTTATAAATAACCTAAAACTCACACAGAATTAACATTCTGTTACTATATTAAAACTAGCTGAAACGGCAAACGTTGTTTTGCCTTATATTATTCTCTATTAAAAAATTGGGGTTGATAGAAGAAGGTTGAAAATTTAAAGTTGTACGTACTTTTCAATGCTAAAAATCATAATATTTAAAACCAAAATAAAAAAATTGTCAATAACATAAAATTAAATATTTAGAGGTGGATCATCCTTATCATCTAGGGGTATGAAAAATAGATGTTGGCCGATTCTCAGACCTACCTGATATGCACACAAAATTTCATAAAAATCAGTTCGGCTGTTTCGGAGGAGGCTGGTAACAGAAACCGCAACACGAGAATTTCATATATTGCAATACAAAAATGTTTATTTCGTTATAGATAGATGTTACAAAATATATATAATAGATCATCTATAACAAATAAATGTCTTACAAAACGTCCCACAGCATACAGGTTGACTGCAAGAGATCGCTTAGAGCTCGCCTTTGCAAAACTACAAACTGTTGCATTTGTATTAGTTGTAACAATTTTTATATTATGTTGTAGTCTATTTGTGACAGTTACACTTGGTATTTATTTATGCGCAATAAAGGACATATTATTAATAAAGAAGGACCTGACGGCTGGCCATTACCTTGCTCAGAAGTTTAGAATTGCTATTCAGCGAGGTAACGCTGCCAGCATTCTTGGTAGTTACGACAGCAATGATTTGGGGGAAATATTTTACTTATAATTTTTGTTTTATTTCTTTTCTTCCATCTCTATGTAAATATTTTAATTGTAAATATTAAGTTTAGTGATATAGAACTACAGATAGGCAAAATGCTAGGAATTTACGATAAATGCCCAAAAAGTTCTTATAAATTCCCTATAATCGCTCATTTTATGCAATATGGTCACAGCATACATTTATGTTGTTATTGCATGTAGATCACTTTTATGATTGTCCAACCAAATATGACTTATTAATTGCAATAATAATTAATAAGAAAAGAAAATAATTAGGCACTTCTAAAATGTTATAAACCTATTAAGAAGAATCTGAAAGTAGAAGCAGTATATCAAAATAAATAACAAAATAATGTTTGGAAAATGCATGTTTACTTTAATTATTAAGTTGTTGCAGGCAATGAGCATTATGCCCAAAACTAGGTATTTATTGGGCATTTACAGGTACTTTTTATCTTATCTTAGAGAGGGTCCAGTGCTGGAGCACGTGACAGTCGACCCCCATGGATCTTTTGTGCTCTCCCTAATCCTTTAGTCACTCTCCCCTGACTGTCTGGAGACATGTTCCATGTACTTCAGTATGCCGCTTATTGGGAAGAGTCTGTAGTCCTCCAGGTCCAGGTATGCCTTTCCTAGGATTTCCATTTGTTTGCCGGCTAGGGCGTCACATTGACACATCAAGTGTTTCATGGACTCGTTAGACACACAATCTCACTTTGTATAGGTGTCCTTGACAGGCATAATGGCCCGTTAGTGCCCCAAGCATGAGACGCATTCGTTTTCTGTCACATATATGTACATGTCTGTACTAATTCATTGTACCTTCGCCAATGGTTTCCTTGGAGTGTAGCATTCCACTCATTTCCTTCCATTCAGCCTGATGCCTAGACTTTGCCCTGCCATTTATAGCCCCAATTACTGTTACAGGTACTTACTGGGCACTTATTGTAAATGCCTGGCATATTGCCCATCTCTATATAGAACACAAAGTTTAAATAAAAACGAATGTACTCAAAAAATTATTAATTTGTGTGTTCTACCGATTGTACAACAGGTGTGTTCAGAGGAGTTGTTTGACATGATGCCTATGGCCTCCTTCTACAGTCGCATCGCCATCGACAGGAAATTCATCCTCACACATTGGAGCCTAAGTGGTCGCGTACTGTGCGGTTCCAGAGAAGTTTTCTCTTTACTGTCAAGCTGTGGAATGAACTGTCTGCCAGGAGACTACAGCATGAGGATCTTCAAAAAGGGCATGAATAGGTTTTCACAGGGTCGACAACTCGCTGTGATCCCCCTGGTGTTACAGGCGTTCATAGGCTATGGTAACTGCTTTTCATCAGGCGGGCCGTATGCTTGTTACCCACTGTAGTGGTATAAAAAAAAAGTTGTGATCAAATTGTGTCAAGTAACTTTTGTTTTTTTTTTAAATTACAGAATCTAAAATGTCGGAGCCTGTGAGAATGGTGAATACTGTGCCCAACGTAAAAATTAAAGTAAGTATAAATCTGTCAACCTTATATAGCATTCGTTCGCTACCTTTTCAGTATAACTTGTAAAAAAACATTGTAAACTGTTTGTTAAGTCTTTTAGTTAGGCTTGACAATGTACGCCTCATAGGGAATGTCATGTGCTGCTTATTCTCTATACATCATGGCAAGTGATATAAAAAGGTAAAATTTTGGGGTGTAAGCCAACTTCACCTGCACACGGTGCACCCTGCTGACTGACAAACGAACCTCTGGCGAAAAGAGAGGTAGGGAGCGTAATTGTAAGCTACCAGACTGGGGTATGTACCTTCACCTCACAGAATACCGCAGCCAAATAACAATTCCCTTGAGGGTTGTTGTGTTCCTGCGAGTGAGTGAGGTCACCAGAAAGGGTAGTGTAGAAAGTATGCAGTAGTAAGCAGGCTGCAGTCAACGTTGCTTAACTTGCGTGGTCGATTGAACTGACTCATTCCTTACCCTTTCTATTTCAGAAAGAGATAGTGTTGTCAGAAGATGAAGACGAGGTGCAATGTAAGATTTGCTCCAAGGGATTTGCCAACGAGGTGGCTCTGAAGAACCACGCGCGGTTGGAGCATACTGATGTCTTCGCCAGCGGGGACACTGCAGCATGGCTACAGAAAATTAATAAACCTGTAAGATTTTACCAAGCTTTTACGTGATAACGTCTGATAAATCGATGAACGCCGGCTGCACGCACGAAAAAGCATGATTGATTGTCACGTTCCGCCTGAGCCGAGCGTGCAAGCGAGAGCGCGGAAAAAGCGGCGCATCTATCTCTCTTCCACTCCATCGGCCGATGTTTTTTTATGATTATCGTCCGTAAACCAACTGTACAGACACCATTTTTTTTACACTGCTAGGGTGGCAAACAAGTATATATGTCTGATAGTAATCAGTCATCGTAGACTAAGGGCCCTTGATATCAGAGGTATTTATTATAAGGTATTAAAAGCTTAAAGAGATAGCTAGTCAACTGCCGTGCACCACGGATTTTAAGTATCTAACACTATTGGGGACCTAAAACATTGAGTTGTTACCTAACAAATCGATTATAATAATGGACTTAAGGATTTCTAGAACTGAAGCCTTCCCTTGTTATATTTCTATTACGACATTTATTCAAAAATAAATAAATAAATATTTCTGGACAATTTACACAGCGCCATCTAGTCCCAAATTAAGCGCAATGCTTGTGTTATGGGTACTAGACAACTGATGAATGTACTTAAATACATTTTTTTTAATCATTATCCCCCACAGTTCAATTTCAGAGTGCGCCCCACAGAACTACTGTTAGATGACAAGAAACAAGTTAAACTTATCCAGTCTTCCATCCCCGGAAACCTCATGAGCCTGGTCTCCGATGATGTCAGCTACATCATCATCAAGGCTGAAGACCTGCCCAAGGTGAAGAAAGCCAAGAAAACTGAGGTGAAAGAGGAAAAACCAGCTCCCAGGGAGAAGAAAGAGAAGGAAGCACAACCTATCACGTATGTGTTTTTGTTTATTTTATGCAAATTTCTCCATTGTAGTCGGAACCTGCTAAGCTCTTCACTGGACTGCCTAAAGAGTTACTCACTCTGATCATCAGAGTGAGTAACTCTGGAGCAATTTACTCACTCTGATCATCAGAGTGAGTAACTCTGGAGCAATTTACTCACTCTGATTATCAGAGTGAGTAACTCTGGAGCAATTTACTCACTCTGATAATCAGAGTGAGCAACTCTGGAGCAATTTACTCACTCTGATCATCAGAGTGAGTAACTCTGGAGCAATTTACTCACTCTGATCATCAGAGTGAGTAACTCTGGAGCAATTTACTCACTCTGATAATCAGAGTGAGCAACTCTGGAGCAATTTACTCACTCTGATCATCAGAGTGAGTAACTCTGGAGCAATTTACTCACTCTGATTATCAGAGTGAGCAACTCTGGAGCAATTTACTCACTCTGATTATCAGAGTGAGCAACTCTGGAGCAATTTACTCACTCTGATTATCAGAGTGAGCAACTCTGGAGCAATTTACTCACTCTGATTATCAGAGTGAGCAACTCTGGAGCAATTTACTCACTCTGATTATCAGAGTGAGCAACTCTGGAGCAATTTACTCACTCTGATTATCAGAGTGAGCAACTCTGGAGCAATTTACTCACTCTGATCATCAGAGTGAGTAACTCTGGAGCAATTTACTCACTCTGATTATCAGAGTGAGCAACTCTGGAGCAATTTACTCACTCTGATCATCAGAGTGAGTAACTCTGGAGCAATTTACTCACTCTGATTATCAGAGTGAGCAACTCTGGAGCAATTTACTCACTCTGATTATCAGAGTGAGCAACTCTGAAGCAATTTACTCACTCTGATTATCAGAGTGAGCAACTCTGGAGCAATTTACTCACTCTGATCATCAGAGTGAGTAAATTGGAGTCGGTTAAAAAATAGAACGTTATCAGGCTGATAACGTTCTATTTTTTAACAGACTCCAAAATAGGAGGAGGTTCTGTTCAATTCGGCTGTATTTTTTTTAAAATGTTTGTTACTTAATTACTCCGTGATTTATAAATCGATTTGAAAAAAACTTTTTTTATTTGAAAGAGTATACTTCCAAATCGGTCCCATATTTTTTTCATCATCATCATCATCATCAGCCTGTATCTACATACATAAATGTACAGTAATGTTTGGAGTCGGTGATTTTTTTTTAAATTATTATATTCCACTAAGTTGGAAAACAAGCATACGGCGCGTCTGATGGAAAGCAGATACCGCAGCCTATAGATGCCTGCATCACATGCGCTATAAGCACCTCTTCACATCCTTTTTGAAGAATCCCAGCGCTTAATATTGTAGGATATAATGGGGTGTAAGTAGTTTATCGTCATCATGATCTTTGAGCCAATGCCAACCTCAATGGCTGTGAGTTTAGCACATAGCCCCCCCAATTTAAAAAAAAAACTTATTTATGTTTTTCCTTCCCCCAGTGGTCCTTTCGAGTGTCTGCAGCCCTCGACCTTGGTAGCAGACGGTACCTGCCATCAGATATTCTTCTCGTGCTGCGAGTACTCCGCTCACTTCAGGGATGAACACACGAGGAGACGGAAGGGTCACCGCTGTCAAGTCTGTGAGAAACCACTCACCAACCCTGGGGAAGAAGTGTTCCCATTCTGCTGTGATGTAAGTATTTACAATAGGCTATTTAACGGATATGTAGGGACGTCTCAATAATTTTAGTCTCAATATTTTTTGTGCTCGAGAGTTTTGTGCTATCGAAGTAATTCTTTAACCTATGGATTACCATAGGTGAAAGAATTACTTCGATAGCACAAAACTCTCGAGATATGTTAATTTGAAAATCACAATTTTGGACTTTCCCGGAAACGCTCTATCGCTCACGGTATCACAGTAATTTTATATTATAAATTTGTACGTGAATGGTTTATTTTTGTCAGAATGTCACGATGAAATTTCAAAGCGTCGTGCCTCAGAGCCTACAAAGTTTCGGACGCTACGTGGCGCTGATGTTATAAAAGATCGATAAATATTATTGATTGGTACAACTTCACGCTTCTGCAGGATGAGGGGGGGGGGGGGGGGGGAGGTCCACCTCACATTCTCACTACGGTGTCTCCTGTGTAGCCAGGATTAACAGAGACAACCACCAAAAAGGCAATGAACAGTGAAGTCCATTGCAATCCCGGGGGTAAAACTACGGCTGCCTCGGAACTCACAACGAATGTGGGAGACAGCATATGGCAAATAAGGCATTAAAAGCCTAAAGAGATGGCTAGTCAACTGCCTAGAAGCCTCAGAGCCTACAAAGTTTCGGACGCTAGGTGGCGCTGATGTCGTGCACTCAGCGAATACAATTTTTGAACATTGTCAAATAGCCTATTAAGTCACACCAATGTTATATTTCTATAGATAATGTGTAAGACGTATCTAAGTGCTCGCAAGAGACATTTTTCATTCCATTTCATTGTTATACTAATTTCAGTTCGTATATTATTACGGCAGACTAGAATAGAATCACTCCATCTCTTGTCGTATGTCGTACAAGGCGACTAAGGGAAATACATTATAAAACATCGATCAGGCCTCCCCAACCCGTCTGGCCAGCGTGGGGAGTGTAGGCCAAACCCTCCTTCTGTCTGGGACGGACGAGAGAGGGTCGTGCTCCTGTAGTGGAGACTATAATGACCTGATGATGATGATATTATGGTACCTATAAGTCTCTAATTCCACCGCCGCGGAATGGAATGGAAGCAACTTTTTACGACGAAATTGTACATAGCATAATGAACTTTATGTCAATGGTATAACGTATAAATTCGTATTTAACGAGTCAAAAAAGGTCGCGCGTCTTCCGGGGAATCCTCGCGCATTCTCGAGAATTCCCCTAGTTAGTGTCGGCGCTGTCTGTGGAATCGCAGGAAGTGGCGCGAACGAGGAGTCGGCCGGGTCGGTCACAGCAGTGGAATACGCGAGAATATTCGAGCATTCCAGCGAATTCGTGCGCCTTCTCGCGTCATGAATGAGGCGAAATTGACGATTCCATTACATTCCGAGGCGGTGTAAATTGACTAACCTAACTGTTACGATTATATTAGACACAATAGTTAATGTTTATTCTCGTTTTAAATTGTCTACAGGCGTGCGGCGCTGGGTTTCCATCGTCACAAGAACTGGCCGAGCACGCAGCCACCGCCCACGTCAAACTGAAGCCATTCGCTTGCAGCGTGTGCAACAAACGATTCACACAACAGGTAAATATGTTTAAATTTATCCGTCTTCGTGGAATTTCATACAGAGTTCCCCATTTTTAGCCCGTCTTTCAGGGTCAATAGGCTTGTTGCCCATGTTACAAAATTATAAAAATTCTCTATCAGTAACGTAAAATACATAAAACTAGAACGATCTGCAATCTTAAAATTTTAATAACTTATGTCCGACGTGTTTTATGTGCGGTCACAGTTAGGTGGGAAAGTCCATTTTAAAGGTATGAAATTATAAAAAATAAATATTACCATTGTAGAAACAATAAAAAATACTATAACTTTTGTTACGGCACTAGCTACGTAAACGCAATATTTAACATAGCTGTCGTACAAATTTCTGATATAATGCATATAAAATAGCGTATTGTGACGTCATAACGTGGTGGCCTTTTGTATGGAGCGTTTTCGGGATAGTCCAAAATTGTGATCTTCAAGTTATCATATCTCGAGAAGTTTTTATGCAATCGAAGTAATTATTTCACCTATATTTATATTATTGAAACGTCTTTAAATAACAAATCGAAAAAAAAAATGGGATACAAGCCTATTCTCACTGAAAGAGCAGCGCTGCCAACACTCGGAAAAGCAAGTGACTATCCTCAGGACTTATGCCTTCAGATGACTGTAATCTTTTTGCTCACATAGATAAGATTCAAAATAGTTTGCCACGATGAGATGCTGCCGGTAGCTGCTCTCTCCTACTCTACCCTTTTTTTTTCAATAATCCAATTTATTCCTTTTTGCTTTTATTTCCAGGGTGGAGTCCAACAACATATGAGAATGCACACTGGAGATCGACCTTTCACCTGCACCTTCTGTCCGAAAGCGTTCACCCAAAAGTCAGGTCTAGATCAACACATCCGGATCCACACAAAAGTCAAGCCGTACAGATGCGTTATATGCTCCAAATCATTCTGCCAATCGATACATCTCAAACAACATATGAGAACGCACACCAACGTTTCACCGTTCCAGTGTGGAATATGCCAGAAACGGTTCAAGCAAAGCAGCCATCTCAACTATCATTTAAAGAACCATAATCCATCAACAATGACCGAAGAGCAAAAGTTGAAATACGCAGAACTCATCGGTATGATGAGTAAAGATGTGGAAATTGAGATAGATCCAGCACAAGTTTTAGTCGAGCAGATGGAGACGGAACAGAGGTCTGAGGAAGATCACCACACCTTTCAGATTGTGTCGAACGAAGGGGAAGGTTACATCCTAAGTTATAGTGACAATGAAAGTTGGAACGCTGAGCTGGTGCAAAGCTAGTGTACTTTGAAAAACATGTTCCTTTTCCTCGGAGTGATAGTGATTTTGGAAGTGATCGTTGTGGTGTACTCTTAAATGGATTTCAGTGTTGACGGAGGAACTCCAATATCGGAAGAACTGCAATATCGGTATAAGAAATTTATCAATTAAAATAATTGAGGTAGCGTAGATGTATTATTTACTATTGTAAATGGTTATTCATGAAAGCGATGATTTATATTCATAATTTACGCATATGTAATATTAGTCATTTGTAAATAGATAGATAGTCGCTAGAGCGACAGAGTGGAGACCGATTTGTGCGAGTATGATGTCAAAAACTGGCAAGAGCTTGCGCAAAACAGACTCAAGTGAAGGGTTCTTATGTCGGATGCCAAGACTCACATTGGGTCGCTGCACCAATGGAGTAAGTAAGTTAGGGCCAGGTTGCACTTAGGCGGACCGTCTGTTTTCACAGTCCATTTGAAGAGACAGGTATGCCAGTGGCAGTACAATTAATATGATAATGTTCACATTTAGACAGATCCGAGAAAAGGAACGGATCAGGGTTTTTAGATGGACGTTTCGCCACTGCGAAAAGCCATCTAAACGCTCGAACGAATATATAGAACTCGGAACGAAATTGCTGACGAGACAGCACAAATGTACCTATCGTCAAATACAAAAAGTAACAAAATGTAAATGTTTACTCAAACTTTAACTTTTGCTATTTTTTTACATACATATATCCACCAACATTCAAAAATTACAACAAAATGGTTGCCCTACAGTACGGTAGTAGAACGCATGTTACGCGACGCCGCAACGAAACGTTGCGCTGCGGCGCAACGCCGCAACGCTGTTATGTGTTTCGGCCCTAAGGGCTCGCAAGCTCTTAAGGCCACTTAGCTCAAACTAACTCTCAAATAAACATATGTATAAAAAAATGTATATAAAATTTATTATTTGCAGCGCCCCCTGGCGCATAATTTTCATCTTGAAAATGAGTCATTCACCGATCTAGATGCGGTTTTTTTTTGTAAATTGCTTGTACTTATTGATAGCGCTAAGTGATTAGCATTTGTACATATGCAAGGTATAATGGTAGACCAGAATAACAATGGGGTCTGCATAGACACATAGCTAGTAGACCGTGTTTAAGTTAATATAGCTTGGTGAGTAACTTCTATGCATTAAATGCCGAGGATCAGTTATCTAGTGCCCATAGTACAAGCTTTGCTTAGTTTGGAACTAGATGGCGTGTGTAATTTATCTAGGAATATTTATTTATCTATACATTACTCATTAGTGTAACAAACACATCTTTTCGCTCGTCTCCGCCTAATAGGAGCTCAGGCGGAGATATACAGGTGTTATGAAGACGATACCTCAAACTTGGCAGAGGGTTAAAGAGGATCATTTCTAATATATTTGGCCTAGAAAAAAAGTATTTGAAGGTCTCAATTGCTTTTAGTTATTTAATAAATTGTTGAGACTAAGTTTTTTCTACTTAATTTCTGCACTTCAACTGCCGATAAAAAAAATATTTTAAAGTTATTTGCATGTAATTGTATTTTTGATCGATGAAATACATACTGCTAAATATTTAAATGAACATAAATAACTTCAATTACACAAGACATAACAAAATCATAGGTAAATAGGTAAATCTCTGGGAGATTTTTAAAAAATCGTTTAAAAAACAATATCTTAAAAACCATTAACATTAGGATAGGGGTTTCTAGGCCAAATATGTTAGAAATTATGTGGTTGCGAACGTTCTGTATTACCTATGTCGTATTGTACTGAATGTAATAAATAGACCTTTGGTTATTTTAAACATGCCGAAGAACGTTACGTACTGCCCTGCCCTGTAATGTACGCAAGTTTAGTATTTGACAAAGTTGATTTCCGTTCATACTTTCTAATTAATTAACAAAATATAATATTTAAACAGCAGTGATTTAATTCATAATCTAAAAATTGGTTGCCTGTAAAGTCGGTATACGGGCGAAAGTTTTACGTGACAACGACTTTGAGTGGTAAAATGTTTTCGAGTGGAAGGGACGCATGCCTTTCACTTTTTATGTCTGTCTCTCTCGCTCTTAGAAGGGACGCGTGCCTCTCACTCGCTCTCATTGTGAGCGCATAACGTGAGCGCGTTTCTTGAAGTGTCACCCGGCTAACCAATTTATAAGACGTTGTCACGTCAATAATTTTAGACGCACCACGAAAACGTCAACAATGAGTGAGTTGCACTTTCTTCATTATATCTATGTGATTGATAAAACGAAGATGATTACTGCTGTATTTAAAAATCAACTATGTATATTGATTTTTTCTTTTCCGAGTTTCAAATTATTCAAAGCAATAACAGACTAAAGAAAAGAATGCGCGCAAGTTTTTTTTACGACGTAAGAGGCAGCGCCAAAGTAAAGAAATATAAACCTTATTACAAGGTTGATTACAGTTCCATAACAAAATTCCAGTAAAAAACGTGGGCGTGACAGAGACGGAAAACTCTCGCTCGCACCATTACTCGTACTCGAACGTGCCCGCACCGAGCGGCCGCCGTCCGACCGTGACGTCCTGCGTACTGTGTACTGTTTAGAGTCATGTTATATGTTGCCAGGTACTGGGTACTGCTTTGAGTATAAATCGACTGGAGATGCCATAACGAAACTCTTCGAACAAATTTTTTCACCATTTTTAGCGGGGGGCGAGGTAAACACGTACAGCACACCACCAAAAGATGTAAATAACTCGCATTCACAAATTTTGCTGTTGCGATAAACGCACACTACAAAAAAAATCAACACATCAAAAATTACCCGCCCACAGACACAGTTTTCATGTAACTATGCAGCACACATACGAAAAAGTTAGTGATGGGGCACATCTGAAGAATGAGTCAAATCAGTTTGATGAATGAACTGAATTGTCTTATACTATTTATTATAAAATTGTAAAAGTGAAAATACTGTTGTACATTAAAGATATTATTCAAAAAATATGTTGTTTGTTTGTATGTATGTCTGTCTGTATTTATGTGTCTTTGTGTCATTAGCACTCTCGTGCAGCTAAACTGTGGTATGAACTGTCGCCCGCGGTTTTACCGAGCTGATACAACCACTGTCTTCTATTATACGAGTACGCTGGACTACGTACGTACTTGTAGTATAGAGGTCAGTGGAAACAACCTTCAAGAAAAGAGCGTACGCCCATCTAAAAACCCAGCTACGCACTTGTATCCCTTCATACAGTTGCTTAAATAATTTCTTATCCTTTATTTGATTTTATTGGACAAAACCCTGTTTGAGAACATGAAATACTAGCTTTCGCCCGCGGCTTCGCTCGCGTGAAATTTGGGGCAAACACGTGTTTACTCATTTATCTATAGAAGTACTCATGTAAAGTTTGAGATAAAATAGTCCAATTAATCTTCTTCCGTTTCACCCTCTTAGGGGTACAATTTGAAAAATCTTTTTAAGTAATTTCGTGTTCACTACATTATATTTAAAATCGATACTATTTTCGTAATTGACGTCCCAGAAAACCATAGAATCAAGACCCATATTGATATTATGACATTTCAACCCCATCGTACCCACACAGGGGATTTTTTATGTCACGTCGGCTATGTTGGATTATAGAATAGTTGTTTTTTCCGTAATCAGCGACCCGATAAACTATAAAACAATACCCATGACGATTTTCAGACTTTTTGACCCCATTTTAGACATTTCAACCCCACGCACCCCAATAGGAGATGATGGTCACGTTAGCTACGTTGAATTTTAAAATCGTCGTTGTTTTCGTAATCAGCGACCCGATAAACCATAATAACAATACCCATGACGTTTTTCAGACTTTTGGGACCCATTTTACCCTTTTATGGGGTAGAATTTTGAAAAATCCTGAAACACGTGTTTAGTCAGTTATCTACATAAGTACTCGTGTAAAATTTAGGATAATATAGTCCAACTAAGCTCGTTTCCCCATACAAACTTTGGACCTCCGTTTCACCCTCTTAGGGGTAAACTTTGAAAAATTATTTTAAGTAATTTCTTGTCCACTATGTTATATTTTCAAATCGATGCCATTTTCGTAATTGACGTCCCAGAAAACCATAGAATCAACACCCATATTGATAGTATGACATTTCCACCCCATCGCACCCCCACAGGGGCGACTTTTTGTCACGTCGGCTATGTTTGATTAGAAAATAGTTGTTATTTTCGTAATCAGCGACCCGATAAACTATAAAAACCATACCCATGACGATTTTCAGACTATTTCACCCCATTTCACCCCTTCAGAGGTTGAATATTGAAAAATCCTGAAACACGTGTTTACTTATTTATCTATAGAAGTACTCGTGTAAAGTTTCGAATAAAATAGTCCAACTAATCTTGTTTCTCTAGACCCAGCGGTTTGGGCTGTGCGTTGATATATCAGTCAGTCAGGACTTTGAATTTTATATATATAGATACAACATTTTTTTCCCGCTAACTGTCGTTCCCATGGGAATTTTTCAAAATACAGCCATAACTAAAATTTATATTTACTAAGGTATGTATGCATGCTAGATAAGGTATGCATGCATGCTAGATTGAAAACATCTATCTTACGTGATTTAGATTTTTACATACAAAAGTTTTTTCCCGCTAACTCCCGTTCCCGTGGGAATTTTGCAATATCCTGTTGCAACTAAGCTTTAAGTTTACTAAGGTACCTGCATGCCAAATTTCAAGCGTCTAACTTAAGCGGTTTAGATTTTTCATACAAAAGGATTTTCCCGCTAATTCCCGTTCCCGTAGGAATTTCGGGAATTCCTGTCTTAGTGCACCTCTACGGTACCTAAGCTACGTCCCTTCCAAATTTCAAGTGCCTACGTTTAGCCGTTTAGGCTGTGCGTTGATATGTCAGTCAGTCAGTTTCTCCTTTTATATATTTAGATTGTCAATTGATTTTTTAACAGATATCCTTATTTAATATTTTAAATGTGAACATCCAAAGATCCAAACATCTTCGTTTGGATGTTTAGATCTTTGGTTGTTACTCAATCACGCAATAACGGCTAAACGGATTTAGATGAAATTTGGTATGGAGATAGTTTGAGTCCCGGAGAATAGCACTTTTCTAACGCAGGTGAAGCCGCGGGGCGTAGCTAGTATTATATAAAGTACATTGGTATTTGTAAGAACCTATGTATATGAAATTATATTATAATAAGTAAGGGTCATCTGTCCCCACATATAAAGTTATTTAAACATATGAATGAGCAAAGGGATAGCAATAAAACAAATTGTTAATTTAATTAGAATGGCCACATATTTATTTATATTAAATTCTCATGTAGGGATTTCTAAAATCCGATTAAGACGGTTTTCATTTATTAGTATTTTTATTGATTTTTAAAATGAATAAGTTTATTGTATACGTGACGAATACATTTCTTGGGGTCTACTTTTTTTTTACAAATTTTGAAATGGATTTGTGGGGCAAAAATGGAGCAATATTAAAATTTTTATCCTTCATTTGATTTTATCGGAAAAATACCCGGGTTTGAAAATTAAATGTTTAACCTAATATATATATTGAAGTAGTCAAAGATTTAAGAAAAACAAAGAAATACTGACTCACCAAACAAGGACAGAGTCGCAAAGAAGGTATTGTACCTTCAATCAATGTCTTTCTGTTATTAGCATTTTTGTAGCTTTCCGGAGTAAAGTCATAATAAAAATAGAGAAGTAGTACAACTCAAGCCCCGAGCGAGAGATAATAGCTTAAACACGTAGGGCTGTCGCTTAATAGTTTATTCAACCGTCAAAAATACTTAGTCAATCTCTATTATACAAAATTAAGTAGGGTAAGTCTTAGGGATCTGTAACAAAAGACCGGCCAAGTGCGAGTCGGACTCGGTCACGAAGGGTTCCGTACCAAAAACGACACACAATCACGTTTGTTGTATGGGAGCCCCCCTTAAATATTAATTTTATTCTGTTTTTAGTATTTGTTATTATAGCGCCAACAGAAATACATCATTTGTGAAAATTTTAACTGTCTAGCTGCCACGTTTCATGAGATACTTACAGCCCTTGGTGACAGACGGACAGACAGACGGACACCGGAGTCTTAGTAATAGGGTCCCGTTTTTACCCTTTGGGTGTGGAAATCTAAAAAGAATAAAAATAATTATTTTTGTACATACACCAGGAGTGACTGGAATTTTTTCATTACCCACATTTTAATGCATGCTTACTCAGTGACAAACGAGCAGACAGCCCATCTGATGGTGAGCGGTAACTGTCGCCCATAACATCCACGATTCACGCATTCAAGCTGTTGGCAACAAAAATGCAGAATCGCAGGTGCGTTGTCCTTCAAACCGGAACACAAAACACAACTATGCAAGCATTGTTGCTTGGCGGCAGTAATAGATAAGGCTGTTGTCCTCACCCAGGCGGACTCCTACCATCTGATAAAACCTACTTCATGTTATCTGTTTAGTGATTAGAAAAATTACGGTCTAAATAGGAATAGGATTAATTAAAACGTAGCTTTACTGAATCATAATATTTATTCAAATAATCTAAATTATTATGAAAATATTGTTAGCAGCGCATAAAACCAAAATAGCCGATTGGCCTTTTTCTGCTAATCTGGGTAATCAATAACGTATCCGATGAATGCGATTTCTTCAACTCAGCATGAAGCAATAGGGGTATACTGCACTATGTACCTACCTTAAATTTATCGCCTCTCGTCTGAGCCTTTCGCCTTCGTGAGCACCTTATGCTTAGAGTTTCTTCTCTTCTTGATTATGTATCTTCTATAGTAGGCTTCTTTCCAATAGCAATCACTGCGGAAACCGAGTTCGCTCCCAGGGCGCGTTGGGCGAATTTTGCGTGTGTACTCGTACGCAGGCAGCGAGGTACTAGCGCAGAGTAGCCTATGTATGACTACCTCCCACTAGTTTGCAAAAATGCGAGTCAAAGAAATCTAAACGTTGCGTTCCATTACGATAATGAAACATCCCGCCCACCAAAATGCCTATGGTATTTTCTGGTTAAAAAAAAAAAAAAGAAAGAAACGATACGATCAAAAAATGGGACAGGACTGATAATGGTATTGATATAATATGGCTCAAGAACAACTTAGATTCCTCGATTAGTACGTTTACGATCACGAGATCACGTTATACTATTATTACTACGACTAAGATTCCTAAAACTACGATTAGATCTAAGATTAATAGAATTTGAAGTGAAAAGATCGATTCAAGCTAGTCCTCCATTGGTAGAGGGCATAGCTTGACCAACGGACGTTGAATGGTATGGCCATTCGCGATTTTAACTACTGCAATCCGAACAATTCCATCGGCTCCGGGCAACAGATCGACCACTCTAGCCAAAGGCCAATACAACGGAGACCGAATATCGTCTTTGATAACCACCATCGAACCGATTTGTAATGGTTTTGAATCCTTGGTCCATTTGGCCCGTTGCGTTAAAGAATTCAGATATTCGTTTTTCCATCTGGACCAAAAATTCTGTTGGAACGATTGCAACAACTGCCACCGGTGAAGCCGTTTGACGTTTACATTTGAAAGATCCTCATCGGGGACAGCTGTTAACGGCTCCAAGGTTAAAAAATGGCCCGGAGTTAATGCGCTAAGATCGTTAGGATCCGAACTAATAGGGCATAAGGGTCTCGAATTTAAAATCGCCTCTATTTGAGCAAACAGAGTTTGAGCTCCGCGAAAGTAAGGACTTGATCGCCCACAACACGAAGCAAATGAGACTTAGCTGCTTTTATTTGTATTTCCCATACGCCGCCGAAATGCGCTGCTGATGGAGGGTTAAATTTAAATTCAATCTTCTCCGCGCTCGATGCTTTCTGCATTAAAGCTGCTAATTGATTTCTAGCACCGACGAAATTTGTCCCACAATCCGCGTGAATCACATTGCAACGGCCGCGACGTGCTACAAAACGCCGTAACGCAGCGATAAAGCCATCAGTTGAAAGAGTAGAAACCACCTAAATGGACGGCCTTGGTTGCTAGGCAAACAAACAAGCAGAGGTATGCCTTGTCTATCTTTGCGCCCCGATGCAGACCGAGCTTAATGCAAAAGGGCCCACCAAAGTCCACTCCGATTACGGAGAAAGGTTTAATTTGATTTACGCGGTAAGACGGCATGTCACTCATAAACGGTTGCAATGGTTGCGGATTGAGGCGGAAACATTGAAGACATTTAGATAGCCTACGACGTATGGTACGTTTAGCAGAAATAATCCAAAACTGCTGCAACAGTAGAAAATGTGTCGTATTTATACCCGGATGCAAGAAGTTACGGTGAATAAAGTCGATGATCAAATACGTCGTTAGTTGGTGATCGGAGGGCAGAAAGGCAGGGTGTTTGTGTTCATATTCCAGACCTGACCGAGATATCCTGCCGCCCACCCTAAGAACACCCCGATTATCAATGAACGGGTTAAGTTTACGAAATGGTTTCGATAATGGTTTGTTAGATTTCAGGTTAGAAATATCCTCCGAAAAAGCGATGCTTTGAACGTGTTTAACAAGCTGCATCAATGAATTGCGTCGTTCAACGTTATTAAGAAAACTGTCACGATTACGGTTAGATTGATTGCGGCTGCGGCAATTTGCTATGAAACGATTAATGTACGTTAGCACTCTAACTACCTTTTGTAAAGTAGAGAATTGATTTAGCAAGGTATCGAAAATTGCTGGTTCGCCATTGGGTATATCATTAACTGTGTTGACTCTTAAGACCACTGATTTTCGCACCTCCGCCCTCACCATAAGGTCGTCCTCAGAAGACATGTCAGTGGAGTCTACCGGCCAGGATTCACGATTTGCTAGTAGCCATGATGGCCCCGCCCACCATAACGAGCTGTTGAGAAGTTCAGCAGGCAATTGACCACGAGAACAGATATCAGCAGGGTTATCACCAGATGATACGTGGTGCCAGCAATCGATAGGTACGACATCTTGAATGTGACTGACGCGATTCGCAACGAAAGTTGCCCAACGGGAAGAGTGTGCGCGCAACCACGATAAGACGACGGTCGAGTCAGACCACAAGAAGACCGCATCGAATTTGATGTCTGGTAAGTAAATATCACTCACGAGCTTGTACAAATCCGACAGTAGCACAGCAGCGCACAGTTCGAGCCGAGGCAAGGATATTCGTTTTAATGGTACTACACGAGCCTTGGAACAGACCAAGAAGATATGAATTTGGCCTTGTTCGTCTTCGATGCGTAGATATATCACCGCTCCATAGGCGGCCTCAGAACTATCGCAAAACCCATGCAACTGGTATGACACTGCATTTGAGCAAGTTAATTTGCGAGGAATTCTCAGCCGACATAGAAGCGATAATTGATGTCGATATGCGTCCCACGCGCTAACGATCTCTTCAGGGGGCGTTTGATCCCAATCAACTCTGAGAATCCAAAGCTTTTGGATTAAGCATTTAGCCTGTATGGAAATGGGTGATAAAAAGCCCAGAGGGTCGAAGATTCTAGCGACTTCGCTGAGAATTGAACGCTTGGTGCACGGACGTTCCATAGGCTTGATTTCAAACAAGAAGGTATCTGAAGAGGGGTCCCATTTAAGTCCCAAAACCTTTAGGGCTGGTGTTTCACAGTTGTCAAGAGACACAGAACAGTCCTCTTGAGGCAGATCACAGAGCAAACCGGGTTCATTACTGGCCCATTTTCTGAGTTGGAAACATCCTCGACCAAGAAGCTCACGAATTTGTGATTTTGCCTGTCGAGCAAGTTCCAAAGTTTTAAAACCAGTGCACACATCGTCAACATAGACGTCTGTCAGTATAATTTGCTTCGCGAGTGGGTAAGAGTCTCCTTCATCCTCAGCAAGCTGTCGCATAGTACGGCAAGCGAGGTATGGAGAGGAAGCCAATCCATATGTCACAGTGTTCAACCGATACTCCTGAAGTAGGTCGTCTGGCGATCCTCTCCAGAATACGCGTTGGTAATCGCGATGATCTGGCGATATTAAGTCAGTCGCGCGCGCGCATCCCTCCGTGCCGTGTGTGTTTCCGGATTGCGACGCTTTGTGTCCGCAAAAATGACAAGTACGGTGAAATGTGTTGGCTGTAACATTGTGATCGACGAACTGTTAGCTTATTTAAGAGCTAAATTGTCAAAAGCTGACGAAGAGACCTTGGTGAGATTATGCACGTCAGCATTCTCTAGTGAAGACATTCAAAAATCGCATCTGTTACTTTTTGAATGTGTACCGTCAGAACTCCGAAAAATTTCTCGCAAAGGAAAAGGAAAAGAAGATCGTTTGGTGTTCGACATGCTCCACTTTTTAAAGGTCACGGAGCCTGATAAGCTGCCTGTGTTTGTGGCCAGAGATTTGGATAAATTACCTAATCTTACTATGGACCATTTGGATATATCCAAACTCTTAAAGGATATGGCACTGTTGCAGGCTGATGTAATGCAAATAAAAACATCGTATGTTACTACCGAGCAGCTAGAATCGATTAAGAAGGAATGCCTTAATAGTAAGTTTCAGTCGCCACCCTTTTCGGCAGCTAAAATAAATATGAACAGAGTGATCGTGACAGTGGTCCCATAGGTTTATCGCTTCTTGATGAATCTCATACCAATAATGATGAGCCGGTATCTTCGAACGATTTTACTTTGCATTATCGAGATATGAAATTTCAAGATATTGAGGGTAAGACCGATCCGACGCAAGCAGCCGCGATCTCGGTAACCGCCTGCTCGAGCGATGATTCACCGCTGCCGCCGCCGCCGTCTCAGACCGATGTATCTACTATCGTGCAGCGGCCGGCCGATCAGCTGAGCGGTGACGCAACGAATGAGTTGTCGTATGCACAAGCGGCCGTGATAGGAAAAAATGAATGGACAGTTGTTCACAAGAAAGTTAAAAAATCGAAAAACCGCGTTGAAGGAAAGTCAGGGATAGCGGTAGTAGGAGAAGACGAAACATTTAGAGCTGCGGAACGGAAAGCACCGGTATTCATAACAAATATTCACCAAAATACCAGTGAATCTGACATATGTCGATATAGTTACAAAATGACACAGGAAACGGTCAAGTTAGAAAAAATATCTATTCAGCGTCAGTGTGACTATAACGCTTTTAAATTCTATGTACCACAGAGTAAACTGGAAATGTTCCTAGATGAGAAGATATGGCCACAGGGAATTATTTTTCGACGTTTTTTCAACTTTAAATTGAGTCATAGAATGATGCCTTTAGATAAAGGAGTCGGTGCGTCTCGCGGAAATAAATAATGGGTACATACAAATTTGTCACATTTAACTGTAAAAATGTTAAACGCTCCGTCGGTAACATTCGAGATCTATGTAAGACATATGATTTAATAGCGTTGCAAGAAACATGGCTTACTAATGATGATATCCCGTTTTTAAACACAATAAGTGATGACTTCTGCAGTACTGGAGTATCAGCCATGGACACTTCGGCTGGCCTGGTAAGAGGTCGACCCTACGGAGGAGTAGCCCTGCTCTGGCGGCGCAGTGTTTTTGTGAATGTAGTTGTGATTGAGTGCGATAACCCGCGTATTTGTGCGATTAAGGTAATAACTGCAGGAAGATCTTTTCTAGTTATATGTGTCTATATGCCTACGGACGAGAAATCGAACTTGGCTGAATATACGGATGTTCTCAGTGCGGTAAGTGCAATTATAGACAGCTGTAGTGTAGACTGTGTATACATAATGGGAGACTTTAACGCCCATCCTCATGAACCGTTCTACTATGAACTATTAAACTTTTGTTCGGAACAAGAGTGGACATGCATGGACTTTGATATGTTAGGCATAGCCAGTAGCACGCACACATATGTTAGCGAGATTAATGGGTCTAGGAGATGGTTGGATCACATATTGTCTAGTAAAGCAGCAGTCAACTCTATTCAAAATGTGTATGTTGTATATGATGTTGTTTGGTCTGACCATTATCCTCTAGCAATGGAGTGTAACCTGGAAATTGTTTTGCCTACAAGACTTAATAATCTTACACGTCATAATAAGGTCGTATGGGGAGAAAGAACACCTGAGCAGATAGATTTGTATAGGCAAGAATGTAACCGTAGGTTAAGACTAATCGATTTTTCACCTGTATTACATAATTGTTGTGATAGGTTATGTAATGATAATAGTCACAAAATTATAATTGATAATTTATATCGAGATATAGTGCAAGCCCTTAAGGAATCCTCTATAACAGGCAATGATAAACGAATATCGAAAAGAAAAGTGGTCGCGGGCTGGAATAAACATGTAGCAGAAGCTCACGGAAAGGCCAGGCTTAGATTTCAATCATGGGAGTTGCAGGGCAAGCCTGCAAACGGTAAAGCATACGACGAGATGTGTGAGGCTAGAAAAATATTTAGATCGCGTTTGAAGTGGTGTCAAGACCACGAAACCCAAATCAAAATGGATATTTTGGCATCACATCACTCTAAAAATGATTTCTCTGCTTTTTGGAAACACACCAATCGGTTGCAGTGTAGGCCGGGCCAACCCGTGAGCGTTGATGGTGTGAGCGAGCCTGCAGATATCGCTAATATGTTTGTAGATCGCTTCACCGTTAGCTCCCCCCTCGGGCCCTCAAGGTCAACGTTGGATGCTGGGCCTGACGTGGAAAGGAAAGTAACTTTTTTGGTTAAAGATATTGCTGATACAATTAAGTCCATGACTAAAGGTAAATCACCTGGCCACGACGGGCTCAGTATTGAGCATCTGAAGTTTGCCGGCGCGCACCTGCCGCGTGTCTTGTTTTTGTTATTTAACTACTGTATGGCGCATAGTTACATGCCTGACGAAATGATAAAAACTGTAGTAGTACCTATAATTAAAAATAAAACAGGTGATCTCTCAGATAAGAAGAACTATAGGCCAATATCGTTAGCAACTGTAATTTCTAAGGTGTTTGATAGTGTGCTTAACACTCATTTGAATAATTACGTGAAGCTGCATGATAATCAGTTTGGTTTCAGGCCTAAATTATCGACTGAAAGCGCTATTCTGTGTGTTAAGCACACTGTCTCATACTATGTAGAGCGAAAAACGCCTGTATTCGCCTGCTTTCTAGACCTATCGCAGGCCTTTGACCTGGTCTCGTATAACATCTTATGGGATAAATTGCAAAAAGCTCACTTACCAATAGACCTCATAAATATATTCAAGTATTGGTATGAAAATCAGGTTAATAGCGTGCGATGGGATGGGGCAATGTCTACACCGTACAGGTTGGAGTGCGGGGTACGACAGGGGGGGTTAAGTTCACCCACGCTCTTCAACCTGTACGTAAACGATCTGATTGATGGACTGAGCAGCACCAGTGTCGGCTGTCATATAGACGGCGTCTGTGTCAACAACATTAGTTACGCGGACGACATGGTGCTGCTGAGTGCATCTATCTGTGGACTACGTAAACTAGTATCAATCTGTGAAGAGTATGCTACGTCTCATGGTTTGGTATATAATGTAAAAAAGAGCCAAATAATGGTCTTTGGAGCCGGGAGTAGAGCATATGATAATATACCACCTTTAAAAATAAACAATAATGTACTACAAAGAGTGTTTAAATTTAAATATCTCGGTCATGTGTTGACTCCCGACCTCAAAGACGATGAAGATATTGAGAGGGAACGGAGAGCGTTGTCAGTGAGAGCGAACATGCTGGCCCGCAGGTTTGCGCGTTGTTCGCGGGAAGTGAAACTCACATTGTTTAGAGCTTTCGGTGCGAATTTTTATACGTGCAGCCTGTGGGCTAGGTATACTCAAAAAGCTTACAACTCTCTTCGTATCCAGTATAATAACGCATTCAGGGTGCTGTTACGGCTACCTCGTTTCTGTAGCGCATCGGGGATGTTCGCCGAAGCAGGTGTAGACTGCTTCTACGCAACAATGCGTAAACGGTGCGCGTCCCTTGTGCGCAGGGTGCGGGCGAGCGGTAACAGCATCCTGAATATGATTGCTAGCAGATTAGACTGCGTATATGTCAACCATTCCTGTGCCATTTCGGGGGGAGTGGTGCAGGACTGCCCACTTTAAAATTAATATATAAACTTAATATCTTTACTAACATAGTTTATAAGCATTACTAACAACATGAGTCTTTGTTACTTAATTCAATAAAAAAAAAAAAAAAAAAAAAAATATTCATTCATTCATTCATTAAAATTTGACGGAACATCTGGCGGGCGTCTGCCATGAAGACAACTTTGTGTTCCCGAAATCGTAAAAGGATATCCAAAATATTGGGCTGTAGCTTTGGACCGATTAGTTGCGCATCATTAAGTGATTGACAATTTAAATCCTTTGCCGAGGCGTCGAAAACGACGCGAAGTTGCGTTGTGACTGATTCAGGATTCAAAACTGGATGATGAGGAATATAGTACTTGCCCTTACCCATCTCATTTATAGGAACTAAGGACATATGATTGCTATCTATATAGTCTGACATAAAGGCTGTATATTGGATTCGCAGGTTAGTGTCACGAGATAGTCTTCGCTCAGTAGCGTGAAACCTTCGCAATGCCACATCACGAGAGCCCTCGAAGATGGGTTCTTTCTCATCCTTGTAAGGTATTTGAACGATGTAACGCCCAGAATCATCGCGGGAGTGCGTTTCAATGAACTTGCGTTCGCAAAGTATTTCCTCTGGAGTTAAAGGTGATGACGCCGGTAACGAATCCAGTTCCCAAAACCTGTGAACCAACGAATTCAACTCGCTGTCACTATCCGGTAACGTACAATGTAGCAGAGTGCTAGAAGATAAAGCCGTTTTATCTAACAGCAACCAACCAAAGACCGAGTTGAATGCGGTAGGTTGATTACAATCTCCTTTGATGTGCTCAGTAAGCACCGATTCTGCGAATATATCCGCAGCTAGTAAAAGGTCGATAGGTCCGGGTATATCGAACCCGGGATCAGCTAACGGTAACGATTTTATATGTGACCATCTCGATGTGTTTAATTTCGCTATAGGTTGCTCGCCACATATTTTTGAAATAACGTGCAAGTCCAACTCGAATAGAACTTGCCCGTTCGTTCCTAAGCAACACTTGACGTCCCCAACGATCGGGGCTGCCGCATCCCCCAGGCCGCTCACGGTTGTGCTAGCTGTAGTCGGCGTTAACGATAAGCTTTTCACTGCGGATTCGGTAATAAAATTGCTTTGACTGCCGGTATCGAACAAGGCACGGAATGTCTGCATCCGACCCGAAGAGTCTCTCACTTGCACCAGGGCGGTGGCCAACAGTACTGTCGTACGCGATTGTGAACCTGACACCAACGACGACACGATTTGATTTGATTCACGGTGCAGTAAAGTGTGATGCTTGCGGTTACAAGTGCGACACGAAAAGATCGATTTGCAGGTTTTTAATTGATGAGACGCTTTCAAACAATTGTAACACCAATTTCTGTCGCTTGCGACAGCCATGCGTTCATCAACCGATTTTTTAAGAAAGTCAGGACATGATGAAATCGAGTGTGAGCCGTTACAATACGTGCATTTGATACGAAACGATTCCGATTTATTTTCGTTCGTAATATTTTGTTGAGAGGTCGCGGCGACGAGAGCTTGTGATGTATTGAAACGCTTCGGTTGAGCCCGCGCCGGCACGCTCTTACTCGTACCAGTTACAATAGGGCTGCCACTGCCCATCGCAATCAACTCGGTAAAGTGGGTGTCACGCAGCAGCGCTTGGCACTTGGAACGTAGAAAATTCAATAATTGTTCGTAAGATGGCATTTCGATGTCTGAATAATTTTCTTCGAAACTGCGGCGCAAGTCTGCATCTAATTTCGATAAAATGTGATAAACGAGAACAAAGTCCCACTGTGCAACTGGCAATTGCAACGTTTTCAAAATACTTAAATTCTCCTCAAAGCAATCGAGCGAAGCCTGAAACTCATGAGCGTTACCGATTTTCAACTCAATACTCAAAAGATCC
This sequence comes from Hypsopygia costalis, assembly GCA_937001555.2. Classification (NCBI taxonomy): domain Eukaryota; kingdom Metazoa; phylum Arthropoda; class Insecta; order Lepidoptera; family Pyralidae; genus Hypsopygia; species Hypsopygia costalis. The sequence goes on from OW443355.2 coordinate 9,655,404, forward strand.
CTCCAACATGTAAATGCTAGGGCGCGTTTACTCTTATAGCGGGCGGCGAGTGCTTCGTAAGCGTCGTTATAATGTTCGCGTGTTCTAGGAAATGACTTCACTACGGACAACGCATCACCGCTAAGAGACGAGATCAAGTAGTGAAACTTCTCAGTATCAGTAATAGAGGAGGAGTTATGTATTAACGCATTGAACGTATCAAAATACTCAGGAAATAGTTTTATGTCACCTGAAAAAGTGGGGAGGGTTATTTTTGGCAACCGAATGTTAGCCAAATTGTCTCGATGCTGACTCGATAATGCACTCGTACTAGGTATCGACTCCGATTTAGTTAAGCTACGATAAATAGATTGAATACGATAACATCGATTTCATCAAACCGCTCCTGCGTGTCTCCCACATCGCTTTCATGTTCCCCCGAAACTTCCAAAATAGCACACTGTGTGTTCTCAAAAGTTGAAGCCAATTGCTTGACGTCCTGATGGTAAGCAAAAAATAAATCCCGCTGCGAGTCATTATTTGCCGCTAAAATACCGATTTCTAAAGCTTTATTTAATTTATTAAAGGTCATAGTTCGTTTTCTGCGCAAACAAGGTAGATCTTTTGCAGTATATTCGACTTCGAAAGATTTTGAATTCATTTTCTTAATATTCCCGCGGCGGGTTGATTTTGCCAACAACGACATGATTAGTAAACGGTATTACTTATAAAGTTATAATTATAAATTATAATATAAAATGTTCGTACAGAAAGTTACCAGTTAAAATAAGTAATAACACAGTGTATCAACTACATAGAATTTCGTAAGTACGCGTCTCGCACAATATGTACGGCCGATCAACGCGACCGCGCGTAACAAGTTTCGTAGATACTGTTCGGTATGAATTTGATGTAATTGTGATTGCGTCACTAATGCAAGTATCGCACTGCACTCGAGAATGTACGAGAAATGATATTACCCTCGCTATACTAATTGATAAAAATTATAAAATCTATTAATAGATTTCGTTGTGAGATATTTTTAATGTTTGTTTTGAAATAATTGTAAGACGAATAAAACACGAGCACCGATTAATATTATGATTGCTCGAGCCTGTATAGATCCTACAATAATTCCGATTACGATATGAAATGTATGAATATTCTTTTGAAATTAATTTAGTGGGCCGATAGAAATAGGTACCGATATGTTAAGCGATTGATTGATTACCTATTTAAGATTTCCCACAAAATTCCGATTTAAAAAACAATACGAATTGTAACGAAATGAATATTTGTAAGCCGATGTAAAAATAAGTACCGATGTATTTTGGTGTTTACTTATTTTGATCTTACAAATATTCCGTTAGGGGAGCGAAATATAAAAAATTACACTTGGTATAACCTTTTATATGTAAGTAGGTAGGTATGTAATTGTAAGCCGATAGAAATAAGCACCGATATAATTTGATTGCTTAATTAGTTCTTACCATAATTTCGATAAAATATAGTTAGGTATTGGAAATGAAACCTTTTCGATAGTGGTTCGATAGTGGTACAAAATCGCGTTTATACTATGGAGTAGATTCGATTCTGCTACCGTCGAGATTGACAAAAAAAAATATTCGAATACTTTTCTAATAGGTACGATGGAACAACTAGTTATTAGAACGTTATTTTCGATGGACTGTTTACGGGAATTCAATTTCAACCAGAAACACCATAAGCACAGCGCGAAAAATGAACTAGGCGAAAGTTCCCGGGTTTCGGCACCATAAAGATGTTAGCAGCGCATAAAACCAAAATAGCCGATTGGCCTTTTTCTGCTAATCTGGGTAATCAATAACGTATCCGATGAATGCGATTTCTTCAACTCAGCATGAAGCAATAGGGGTATACTGCACTATGTACCTACCTTAAATTTATCGCCTCTCGTCTGAGCCTTTCGCCTTCGTGAGCACCTTATGCTTAGAGTTTCTTCTCTTCTTGATTATGTATCTTCTATAGTAGGCTTCTTTCCAATAGCAATCACTGCGGAAACCGAGTTCGCTCCCAGGGCGCGTTGGGCGAATTTTGCGTCTGTACTCGTACGCAGGCAGCGAGGTACTAGCGCAGAGTAGCTTAGGTATGACTACCTCCCACTAGTTTGCAAAAATGCGAGTCAAAGAAATCTAAACGTTGCGTTCCATTACGATAACGAAACAAATATATTTTTATTAAGTACCTATTATATATTATTTTTTACACTAAACTATTTTTATTACTTTTTAATTTACACACTTATAATGTGATTATTAGGAGTGTCGGTGGCCGAATGGTTAGGGTATCCGAGACATCCATGAACATTGCAATGTTTTTTTATGGCTAGTCGACTTTGTACCCATCTTTAACGTATTTGTAGTTATATACGACGTAGGTAGGTACCTAAATGTTAAAATTATTAACGAACGTCAGCGCAGGCGCGAATCTTGCGTGGGAGCGGACGGTTTTGCGTACGACGCAGCCCTGGCCCCGACTGGCGCTCCATATAAACTCCTACAAATGTTGTCAGTGTGTGCGTGCGACGGCCAATACGTACGGGCGCGCTCACATACAAACCGCGCTCGGTGCGTTTGTATGAAGTTACCTTACTTCTCTATTTTTACTATGGTAAAGTGCTCCGAACAGATAACACTTGTATGTGTAGGTTTCCAAGAATCATTTTCGTCATTACAAAATTTTCTCCATTTTTCTTTTATATATTTTTCTTTTATATTATCTTTTGGAAATCTAAAAGGAAATACAATTATATTAAATAAAGCCTATGAATAATAGTATCTGTATAACGTATACACTCATAGTCCCACACTAAATGTATTGCTTTTACCTACTTTTTTTTAGCCAACAATTCTTTTCATTTTCAGACAAAATTTCAACATCGTATGTCCAGAGAAAGGTAATTTTTCTAATTCACCTTACAGGATTTAAATGTAACATACATCTATACCTACTATTTAATACAATATCTAATAAAAATCTGACTATTATACGAACTGCAGTAATTGAATGAGTGAATGATTCATTCAAATGTTGAATCGCTTTTTTGACTTTGTCACATCCCTAAAGCCTGTACCACTGTATTCATGTTTACATTTCTCTGTCGTTTACGTATCGCAACGGTTTTTACTTTAAATGGAGATTGTACTTTAATACACATTTAATAGTTAGTAAAAATACTTACCTATGATAGAAAACGCGATCTTGTTGCGAATTTAAGCTATGAGATCGTCTTTTGCACGATAATACTGCACAACTCACCATTTTTCGAGAGAAAAATCACGCGACACGGAGCGATGCAAAATGACGGTGAAGCGACTTTATGTAGTTTTATATAACGTGTATGACCAGTTGAGTTCAGTTGACCAATGTACTTTGCCGGAGGGGATCGCCCGCGTATGGCATCTCCAGTCGATTTATACTCAAAGGGGTACTGTTACAGTACGCGGTCGAGTTATATTACGCGTCATGCATTACTCGCAGTACTTACACATCTCTAGAATAAACTCCAATTCCGAGTTGAAATTTAGATAAATCGGAATGAAATTCGAGTTACACAACTCGAGTTAGCTGGTATTATATAGGTAATAATGATAACATGATGACGGTATTCCACCATACATTATCAAAGACTGTAGTTCGGTATATTTAGGTATCCTTTGTTGTATTTATTTAACTTGTGTCTAAAAAATAACTACTACCCCAACGAATGGAAGATTGCGCGTGTTGTGCCTGTACCTAAACAGCTCCAGTTCTGAGATAAGGGATCACAGACCAATAGCAGTGTTGTCTGTCTTCGGCAAGTTGTTTGAGTCCGTGCTTCTTAGTAGAATTAGATGTCAAATTGAAAGCCGTCTAAGCAATGCTCAACATGGCTTCCGAAGCGGCCGTTCTAACCGTGAGTAATCTTATGTCTTTTTGGACATACGTCAATGGTGTGGTAGACGAAGGTTCCCAGGTCGACACGGTTTATCTGGATATCCGGAAGGCATTTGATTTAGTCAATAATGACATATTATTAAAAAAGTTCGCGGCTATTGGTTTCACTCCCGCACTATTACATTTCTTTGCTTAATTGTTTTTTTTTTTTTTTTTTTTTTTTTTTTTTTATACTACGACGGGTGGCAGACAAGCATACGGCTCGCCTGATGTGAAGCGGTTACCGTAGCCATATTAACGCTCGCAACATAAAATATCGCTCGCGCGCCGCCACCCCCACTGCCAATGCAGCATCTCCTTCCTTTCTGGTGACCTCACTCACTCGCAGGAACACAACAACCCTCAAGGGAATTGTTATTTGGCTGCGGTATTCTGTGAGGGGGAGGTACATTCCCCAGTCGGGTAGCTTACAATTACGCTCCCTACCTCTCTTTTCGCCAGCTTCGTTTGTCAGTCAGCAGGGTGCACCGCGTGCAGGTGAAGTTGGCTTTGGTTCAAAGATGTTGATGAACCACTTACACCCCATGTAACCGAAAGCAGTATGTAGAATGTTGTGGCAATGACTCGGGCCTTTATTACACCTATTCTGGTGTTAGTCAAGGCTCGAATCTTGGTCCCTTGCAGTTCTTAATTTTAATTAATGACTTGCCGGAGATAGTCACCACTGCGCAGTGTTTGTTGTTTGCTGACGATTTGAAATTATTTTTAAAAGTTGATATTGAGTATGATTGAGATGCCATCCAACGAGATGTCGATAACATTGTCAGTTGGAGTGTTAATAATGACCTACAATTTAATATTGACAAATGCTTTGTTATGTCATTCACTCGGTTGCTGAACCCATTCCGAGCTAACTATTTTATGGGACAGGAGTGCGTTTTGCGAACTTTCTCAATAAAAGACTTGGGTGTCACAATGAAATCAAATTTATCGTTTAGTGATCATATCAATAAAATATGCAAAGAGGCATATAGAATGTTAGGGTTTGTGTTACGACAGGCACGTTACCTAGACTGCATTGCCGCAATAAAAGTTCTTTAATGCATATGTGCGCAGTATGCTCGAATGTAATGCAGTCATATGGAACCCATATGAAGCTAAGTATACTCTTAAGATTGAGAAATTGCAAAAAAAAATTATCAGATGGATATTTATTAAACAGTATGGGTATCACGTAGGTTATCCAACCATATATCCCAGTGAATTTTTATTAGGTATGACTGGATACAACACTCTGGAATTGAGGCGTATGGTCTCACTGATGGAGTACGTATTCAGTCTGCTTAGGGGATACAATCAAGATCCGACGGTATTAGAATTGTTGTCGCTGTTTGTGCCGGATAATTACACGCGGGCGCGTCATCATAAATTATTCGCGCTACAAAGCACTAGAACGACTGCTGCAGCTAGCGCTCCGATCAACCGAGCGCTGCGACTGCTCAATGCATTATTATTGAAATACCCAGCGGTTGACTTAGTCGGTTGTACTAAGGTACAGTTCCACAGAGCGGCTGTAGAATATATCGAAAATTCTATGTAACAATTTATGTTATGGAATGTACCTAAATATAATTTTATTTGTAATATAATTGTTTGTAATGTATGTTATTATATTATGTTGTTATGTAATGTTGAATGTTATCAATGGGCAATATTGAGCGCATTGGATTTTCTCTATGGCTCAATATATGTATGTAAGAATAAATAAATAAACAAACATATCATAACCGGTCATAACCTCAAATATGAAATGTTTATTTATTTATTTAAACTTTATTTAGCACAATTTAAGGGTACTTAAGCGGTCTTAATGCTCAAAGCATTCTCTACCAGACAACCTTTGGGAAGAGCAGATATGTATAATATTAAATGTTGTGACAGGTGAGTATAGTTCGATATCATCCGAGTGTTATTGCGTGTTTTTGGTCACATTCGAACGTGTTAACGTTTACAAACCGATATCAAATTGAGAAAGTTTCATATTGTGAATTTACCAGACGCGTGTCACATATCCAAATTAGCCGGGTTACTCACTTCAAAATGTGAGCAAGTAAGCCACATAATTTGATATGTAACACGCGTCTTATAAATTCACAACATTAGAGTTCTTCTCTATTTGGTCGGTTTGTTTACGTTGACATGATCGACCGCGAACAAAAAACTCTCACTAAACACTCTGAAAACTGTATGATGTCATCGTCTGTCGATGCAATGGTGGTGCGAGTAATAAAGCGCGCACTCAACGAACGTATGAATCGAACACTCTCAAGGAGAATTCAACTCGAGTTCTCTTTTTTTTTTAATACCACTAAAGTGGCCAACAAGCATACGGCCCGCCTGATGGAAAGTAGTTACCGTAGCTTATGAACGCCTGTAACACCAGGGGCATCACACGCGCATTGCCGACCCTGTAAAAACCTCTTCACGCCCTTTTTGAAGAACTCCCCATGCTGTAGTGTCCTGAGAAAACCTCGACAGGCAGTTCATTCCACAGCAAGACATGGAAAAAAAAAGGGAAAAAAAAAACTTTGGGGTGTAGTGGTTCATCAAGCTCTTTGAACCTAAGCCAACTTCACCTGCACGCGGTACACCCTGCTGACTGACAAACGAAGCTCTGGCAAAAAGAGAGGTAGGGAGCGTAATTGTAAGCTACCCCCGACTGGGATATGTACCTCCACCTCACAGAATACCGTAGCCAAATAACAATTCCCTATAGGGTTGTTGTGTACCTGCGAGTGAGTGGGGTCACCAGAAAGGAAGGTATTGCTGCGGTGGCGGTGCGTGAGCAATATGTTACGTTGCGAGCGTTAATATGGCTACGTTAACTGCTTCACATCAGGCGGGCCGTATGCTTGTCTGCCACCAGACGTAGTATGAAAAAAGCAGAACTGGGGTTTACTCGACTTTGTAAGTAGAGTTGACACACACAGAACTAATAATTATTAGTTCTGTGTTGACACATCTCTCTTATTACATATATCCCGCGCTCATATTACACCATATCTTAAACACATTCACGCTTAATATGCCCGAAGAAATTTGCATCTTGCGTGTCTGTTATACGATGTCTTGAAATATCAAAAACCGGAATATCTATACTCTAAACTTAGTTTCAGTCCATTTCATGACAAATATTACACGGGACCGACGCGCTTTTTACTGGAGAACTATTCTCATAAAACGATTGCATTCGAGGGTAGTTTTCGTTATCAAGCCACTAAGTGTTGGAACAACATTCCGCCTCCTCTACGAATGCTGAACAGTTACTTTCAAAAAAGAATACAGAATTTTTTTATTGAGTAAACGGAATTTAAGTATACCCGATATTTATAAGAATGATCTATTTATTTCATAACTTTTTTATTTGGACGTAAAAACATTGAATAATTTTTTATAATATTATAGGTACCCATTTTTTTCATATTTGTTTGTTATGTATATGCAATAAGTTGCAAAGTGTGTTTGCGTACAAACACACTTTGCAACTTATTCACGTATATTATTCACCAATTTTACTCGCTCATATTTACTAGTGTTGCGGCTAATCACTGGCTGTAGCAGAATTATCAGCGTTTTGTTCATTATAACAAAACATGTAGATATATGCTTATGGCCATTTTGTGTTACTGCGGCACACATGATTCTTTTTGTGTTTTTTTTAACACTATATTGCACTTATGACTGGAAAGAACTTTTTATGTGTGTGTTGGAGATACAAATACATGTTTCATTCATTCATTCATCTCTAGTAATTTGTCCTGGACTACGCCGCCACGGAATAGAATGGAAGCGTCAATTTCACCTCATGACGCAGGAAGGCGCGCAAATTCGCTGGAATACGAGCGTATTCAACTGCTGTGACCAACCCGATCGAGTCCCCGTTCGCGCCACTTCCCGCGGATTCCGCAGGCAGCGCCGACAGTAGCTAGGGGAATTCTCGAGAATGGGCGTGGATTCTCCGGAAGACGCGCGACCTTTTTTGGCTCGTGATTAAGTTTATATGTTATACAATTGACATAAAGTTCATAATGCTATGTACAATTTCGTCGTAAATACTCGCTTCCATTCCATTCCGCGGCAGTGTAATTTGAGTCTAAGTAATTGAATACTGCATTCGAGCACTCGAATACCAAATCTCCAAGACGACAGAGGTTTTAAATCAGTACTCAAGCCAGTCTGACTCGGCACATCTCAATTTTCATTAGTGACGGAACGACTAAAATAATTGAAGTGATCAATTTAACTAAGTAGAGATAGCATATATGTCTGATTACTTCTGTTCTGTCACAGAATAATATACTCTATTTCTGTCTGCGAATGTTCATTCGTGAATGAGATGTGTAGGATCTAGTATCGCTGAAACAAATCTCTTATCACAACCAGTGTTGACAGCATTTTACTTTTATTAATTTCCCAGTAATTATTTTGAAGATTTTTGTTTAAAAAACATTTAATGAGAGTCTTCACAGTAAAAAGATATTCGTCAAAATACAACCGGCATTCAATTTAAATGAAACACGATTCGCGGAGAGGCGCTGCGCCGTTGGGCACGGCTCATTGTTGCACAGGCAGGGTCGCCATGTAATGTTGGTATATTTGAGACAGTATTAACAATGACTGCTCATCGAATACTGTCTTTATTTTACAAACTCATTCATTATATATTACCTTGCCTCTATAGATCTCTATAGATGATTTGATGATGATTACGCACCTTCCCCAGCCAGTAGCTAAGACTCGTAAGACTGTCCTGGTCAAACCAGTAGACTAGGCGGCGCGAGACTATTAACCCTTTAACCGCCACGCTGTAATTAATGGTGCATGCATCCAGCGCCAGCAAACCTTGTATAAAATATAAAATCTCGCGTACTGGCTTTGAGTATTAATCCACTGGAGATGCCATAACGAAACTCTTCGAACAAATTTTTTCACCACTTTTAGCGGGGGGCGAAGTAAACACGTACAGCACACCACCAAAAGATGTAATTAACTCGCAGACACAAATTTTGCTGTTGCGATAAACGCACACTACAAAAAAAATCAACACATCAAAAATTACACGCCTACAGACACAGTTTTCACGTAACTATGCAGCATACATACGAAAAAGTTAGTGATGGGGCACATCTGAACAATGAGTCAAATCTGTTTGATGAATGAACTGAATTGTCTTATACTATTTATTATAAAATTATAAAAGTGAAAATACTGTACATTAAAGATATTATTCAAAAAATATGTTTGTTTGTATGTATGTCTGTCTGTATGTAGCATGTAGTTATGCAGCTAAACTGTGGTATGAACTGTCGCCCGCGGTTTTTCCTAGAGATGTTACGATCTGGAATTTTCTCAAACCGAATTGAATCGGTTAGACAATTCATGCAAGTCGATTCCAAACCGAATCGACGAAATCGCGACTTGAACCGATTTGAATCGGTTTGAACCGATTTGAATCGGTTTGATAGCGATGTAACGACTCGACTTTTCAAACCGATTTGAGCATAAACCGAGTTGCGTCGATTAGCGCGTCTACTAAACCGATTTGGCAGAGTCGAAAGCGATGTAACGACTCGACTTTTACAACCGATTTGAGCATAAACCGAGTTGCGTCGATTAGCGCGTCTACTAAACCGATTTGGCCGAGTCGAAAGCGATGTAACGACTCGACTTTTTAAACCGATTCAAACCGATTTGAGCATAAACCGAGTTGCGTCGATTAGCGCGTCAGCGCATTATCAACTTATGCAATTATAATTATTTATTTATTTGTTTATTTATTTATTTAGCTTGTTTGCTCGTTTGCCCGTTTGGTCGTTTACCCGTTTGGCCGTTTGACCGTTTGTTCGTTTAGCCGTTTGGCCGTTGGCCCGTTTGGCCGTTTGCCCGTCTGCGCGTTTGGCCGTTTGCTCGTTTGGCCGTTTGCCCGTTTGGCTGTTTGCGCGTTTGCCCGTTTGCCCATTTGCTCGTTTGGCCGTTTGCCCGTTTGGCCGTTTGCTCGTTGGCCGTTTGGTCGTTTGGCCGTTTGGCTGTTTGCTCGTTTGCTCATTTGGCCGTTTGCCCGTTTGCCCGTCTGCTCGTTTGGCCGTTTGACCGTTTGCTTGTTTGGCCGTTTGCCCGATTGGACGTTTGCTCGTTTGGCCGTTTGCTCGTTTGGCCGTTTGCCCGTATGGCCGTTTGCTTGTTTGGCCGTTTGCTCGTTTGGCCGTTTGCTCGTTTGGCCGTTTGCCCGTTTGGCCGTTTGCCCGTTTGGCTGTTTGCGCGTTTGCGCGTTTGCCCGTTTGCCCATTTGCTCGTTTGGCCGTTTGCTCGTTTGGCCGTTTGCCCGTTTGGCCGTTTGCTTGTTTGGCCGTTTGCTCGTTTGGCCGTTTGCTCGTTTGGCCGTTTGCCCGTTTGGCCGTTTGCCCGTTTGGCTGTTTGCGCGTTTGCGCGTTTGCCCGTTTGCCCATTTGCTCGTTTGGCCGTTTGCCCGTTTGGCCGTTTGCTCATTGGCCGTTTGGTCGTTTGGTCGTTTGCCCGTTTGGCCGTTTGGCCGTTTGGCCGTTTGGCTGTTTGCTCGTTTGCTCATTTGGCCGTTTGCCCGTTTGGCCGTTTGGTCAAATGAGCAAACGAGCAAACAGCCAAACGGCCAAACGGTCAAACGAGCAAACGAACAAACGGCCAACGAGCGAACGGCCAACGAGCAAACGGCCAAACGGCCAAACGGCCAAACGAGCAAACGGGCAAACGCGCAAACAGCCAAACGGGCAAACGGCAAAACGAGCAAACAGCCAAACTGCCAAACGGCCAAACGGGCAAACGGCCAAACGAGCAAACGGCCAAACGAGCAAACGGCCAAACAAGCAAACGGCCAAACGAGTAAACGGCCAATCGAGCAAACGACCAAACGGGCAAACGGCCAAACGAGCAAACGTCCAATCGAGCAAACGGCCAAACAAGCAAACGGTCAAACGGCCATACGAGCAGACGGGCAAACGGGCAAACGGCCAAATGAGCAAACGAGCAAACAGCCAAACGGCCAAACGACCAAACGGTCAAACGACCAAACGAGCAAACGAGCAAACGGCCAACGAGCAAACGGCCAACGAGCAAACGGCCAAACGGGCAAACGGCCAAACGAACAAACGGGCACACGGCCAAACAAGCAAACGGCCAAACGAGTAAACGGCCAAACGAGCAAACGGGCAAACGAGCAAACGGCCAAACGGCCAAACGGCCAAACGAGCAAACGACCAAACAAGCAAACGGTCAAACGGCCAAACGGCCGAACGAGCAGACGGGCAATAGCTTTACCGCGGCAGTCCTCGAGTGCCACACGTTTTTTTTTAACTAGTGTAGACGTTGTGGATAAACGGTCTCGTTTCGTTGACGGCAAACCCGTCGACGACACATCACAATAAACTCGAATCGACAGGCGCGCGAATGCGCGCAGAGCGACGCGAGCGAGATGCGTAAGTAAGTTCGACTCAGCCAGATCGGTTTAGTAGACGCAAGACGCGCTGACGCGCTAATCGACGCAACTCGGTTTATGCCCAAATCGGTTTGAATCGGTTTAAAAAGTCGAGTCGTTACATCGTTTTCGACTCGGCCAAATCGGTTTAGTAGACGCGCTAATCGACGCAACTTGGTTTATACTCAAATCGGTTTGAATCGGTTTAAAAAGTCGAGTCGTTACATCGCTTTCGACTCGGCCAAATCGGTTTAGTAGACGCGCTAATCGACGCAACTCGGTTTATGCTCAAATCGGTTTGAATCGGTTTAAAAAGTCGAGTCGTTACATCGCTTTTTCCGGGCTGATACTACCACTGTCTTCTATTATACGAGTACGCTGGACTACGTACGTACTTGTAGTATAGAGGTCAGTGGAAACAACCTTCGAGAAAAGAGCGTACGCCCATCTAAAAACCCAGCTACGCACTTGTATCCAGTTGTATACAGTTGCTTAAATAATTTCTTATCCTTTATTTGATTTTATCGGACAAAACCCTGTTTGAGAACATGAAATATTGTCAATTGATTTTTTAACAGATATCCTTATTTAATATTTTAAATGTGAACATCCAAAGATCCAAACATCTTCGTTTGGATGTTTAGATCTTTGGTTGTTACTCAATCACACAATAACGGCTAAACGGATTTAGTTAGATGAAATTTGGTATGGAGATAGTTTGAGTCCCGGGGAATAGCATAGGATACTTTTCTAACGCTGGTGAAGCCGCTCGGCGTAGCTAGTATTATATAAAGTAGATTGGTATTTGTAAGAACCTATGTATATGAAATTATATTATAATAAGTAAGGGTCATCTGTCCCCACATATAAAGTTATTTATACATATGAATGAGCAAAGGTAAAGCAATAAAACAAATTGTTAATTTAATTAGAATGGCCACATATTTATTTAAATTAAATTCTCATGTAGGGAGTTCTAAAACCCGATTAAGACGGTTTTCATTAATTAGTATTTTTATTGATTTTTAAAATGAATAAGTTTATTGTATACGTGACGAATACATTTCTTGGGGCCTACCTTTTTTTTTCAAATTTTGAAATGGATTTGCGGGGCAAGAATGGGACAATATTTAAATTTTTATCCTTCATTTGATTTTATCGGAAAAATACCCGGGTTTAAAAATTAAATGTATACCTACTACATATATTGAAGTAGTCAAAGATTTAAGAAAAACAAAGAAATACTGACTCACCAAACAAGGACAGAGTCGCAAAGAAGGTATTGCAATGTCTTTCTGTTATTAGCATTTTTGTAGCTTTCCGGAGTAAAGTGCTCCGTACTTGGAAACCTATACATACAACACTTGTATGTGTAGGTTTCCAAGAATCATTTTCGTCATTACAAAATTTTCTCCATTTTTCATTTATATAGGGATCTTTTGGAAATCTAAAAGGAAATTAATATAACGTAAAATCATAAAATAAAGGCATAGCTGAAGTTAATATTATATATTTATTGACACACGTCAAACCATAGGCTAGTCATACAATAGATTTTTAATATGAAAGAGTTTGTAACATTCCTCCCCTCCCACGTCAAGTCACATCTCCTCTATAAGGCGGCGAGGAGGTCTGGTCGTGCGTTGTGCACGGTGCAACACTGAACCTGAGCTATCACCTGAATGTAGTGTCACGAAGTCCGTTCCGTTTAAGGATGATGGTGGGGTACTCGTTATCGGGTTTAGAGGCTCGGAAGAGTGATTGTCTGAGTCTCGATTTGTCCGTGAACATGGCAGCATTGCAGGCAACAAGTTTTCAATTTCAGTGGAATCTCTTCCTAGCGGTGAGCATGAAGTTGCTGATGACGGCTGATCGGGCTGACTATTTACAGATGAATTCAAAGCTGGTGTCGGTAAACAAGCAGCTGGCAGCTCTTGTAATCGAGACCGAATGTGATCAGCGTGGCGTCGTTTCTCTTCCCCACTGGGAGTAGTGACAATATAAGAGTACTTGTGAGTACGTGCCGCGACTGTAGCAGGTTGCCATGTTTTTTCCAAATGAGTCTTTATAAACACGCTGTCCCCAACCTGGAAATCTGGAGAAGATGCGGCTATATTTTCCTGGACTTGTTGATATTGTAGAATCCGTCTGCGGTTAGGTCGAATATTAGACAATAAACAGTTTAATTGTCGGCCAAACATAAGTTGGGCCGGAGATTTACCAGTCGTGGCGTGAGGAGTATTTCTATATGAGAATAGAAATTCGTAGAGCTGCTGCTTAATACTCCCTTCAGTAGACGTCATTCTGGATTTGAATGTTCTTACAAGACGTTCTGCAAGGCCGTTTGTACGTGGATGATACGGAGCCGACGTCACGTGGTGGATTCCTTGACTTTTACAGTAATTCTTAAACTCACACGATGTGAACTGTGGTCCATTATCCGATACAATCAACTCTGGAAGGCCAAATGTGCAAAAAATTTCATCAAGAACGGAACATAAATTTCGTGATGTCGTGTGTTTCATAGGTTTAATTTCGACCCACTTTGAAAGGGCATCGCACAGAACCAACCAATGCGTTCCTTTAAAAGGTCCTGCAAAATCTATGTGAATTCTTTCCCAGACTTTTTCAGGAATTGACCAAGAGAACACAGGAAGCTCTGGATTGTTGGGTCTTTTTTATTGACATCGACGACATCCCTTAACAAACGTGTCTATGTCTTCTTCAAGGGATGGCCACCAGACGTAAAAACGTGCAAGAGCTCTCATGGCAGATATTCCTAGGTGACCTCGATGAAGATAGTTTAGGGTGAGAGAGCACAAGCATTTGGGTATTACAATTCTGCCTTGCCACATCAGAATCTTATTTTCAATGGACAGTTCGTTCCTTTTTCTAAAGTAAGGTTTGAGATCGTTATTGTATTCCAGTTCTCGCCAACCAGTTTTCAAACATTGCATAACCTGGACCAAAACTGGGTCTTTGAGTGTCTTCTCCCTAATAGAATTTTCTGTTAAATCAAGATCTGTCATACTATTTCTTTGAATGCGTGAACTAATTCTGTGAACTGCACGTTCGATGGTAGATGGTTTTTCATCTTTATTTGGTAGCCTTGAAAGACAGTCTGCTAGTATATTATTCTCGCCCTTTCTGTACATGATTTCATAATTGTAACTCCCAATCAATAAAGCCCATCGAACAAGACGATTATTTACCAATTTGGGTAAATTACGTTGGGTTCCTAAAAGATGTATTAAAGGTTTATGATCTGTTACTAAATAAAATTTTGTTCCACGCAGATATTGATCAAACTTTTTTATTCCGAATAAAATAGCCAAGGCTTCACGGTCAATGACGGAATACCTGCTTTCAGCGATTCTAAGTTTCCTGGAAGCGAAAGCAATTGGTTGTTCAATTTGTCCGTCTTTGTGGAAAAGTACAGCTCCCACTCCCTTTTCCGAGGCATCACAAGCTAGGTAAAGAGGTCGTTTTTCATTAAAAGTCACTAAAGCTTTTGAAGCTGCGATACATGCTTTGGTTCGTTCGAAAACTTTATTTTCATATTCAGTCCATCGCCAAGGTTGTCTATTACCAGTCAAGGTGTGAAGATCCGAACACAGACTGTGTAAATTAGGTATGAAGCGTTCATAAAAATTTACTAATCCTAAGAAAGAACGCAGTTCTTTCGTATTTGTAGGAGGTATGGCTTTAGTTATAGCTTCAATTTTAGCCTTAGTTGGACGTATTCCCTTATGGTCGATTATATGACCAAGATATTCTATCTCATCTTGAAGGAAGCAACACTTTTTCAAGTTTACTTTAAGACCTGCCTGTTGTAGTCTGCTAAAAACAGAAGATAATGTCTGTAAATGTTTTGTTAAGTTTTCTCCCGCTATGGCAATGTCATCAAAATATACGGAGACATTGGGAAGATCTCCAAGTAGCTTGTCTAGATAATGTTGAAATATAGATGGCGCTGTTGCAATCCCAAAAGGCATTCTATTGTATTGGAAGTATCCTTTATGAGTTAACAGTGTTAAATATTTTTTTGAATCTGGAGCTATTTCAAATTGAAGATACGCATCTTTAAGGTCTATCTTAGAAAATATTTTACCGTTCGCTAAGTTTTGTCGCAACTGGTCGAATATTGGAACCGGATGTAAGTGCTTGATTAAAACAGGATTGATAGTACTGCGATAATCACCACAAATTCGAATTGTGCCGTTTGGTTTTATAACATTGACTGTAGGTGTGGCCCATTCTACGGGCGTTATGTTAGGGTCGACTTGATGAATAATACCTTCAGAAACCAAACGTTCCAATTCAACTTCTATGTTCTTTTTCATGCTGAACTTAATTGGTCTTGCAGGCAAGTGTACTGGTTCAGCTCCCGCTTTGATATGTATATTAACCTGATAACTGTTAACTCTGCCCAATTTTCCGTCAAATAGTGTAGAATATCTGTCTAACACTTGTTTTAATGTTGTTGCTCCGTTATTCTTAATCGAGTACACTGACTTTGGAAAGTTCATACCAAACATTTCGCTCCAATGCAACCCGAAGAGCATTGGATTAGCATTCTTCATTACAATAACTGGTAGTATTTTCTGCTTGTTTCCAACTTCCACGGTCACATCTGTCAGACCTTTAAGTTTCAATTTGTAGTTACCATAAGCTTTTAATGTTGGTGCGGTGGCCAGCATCGGCGAACCTATTTTTTTCCACATTGTTGTGTTAATAATAGAAAATGTTGAGCCCGGGTCCCAATCCATTGTACACTTGATGCCATTGATAACTGCAATCTTTGATGCGCTTGTCACTCAAACTGCAGACAACGTCGTCCTCGTCTTCGCTTTCGCTGGAATGTGATTCTGACTGTGACGATTGTGAGGACTTCCCCCTGTGTGTTACTCTATGTGACCTGTGTTTAACATTAGACTCGTTGGTAGTCTTCTTTGTTCCCGAGGTAATGTAAGCTTTACCAGTTTTAATACAACAGCTTTCGAAATGTCCCTCAATGTTACAGTGACCACAAATATGGGTTTTTGCTGGGCAGCTATCGATAGGATGTCTCTCGTGTTTACCGCAACGTAGGCACTGGGTAGTACTTATCTTACGAGGAGAGTCGTTTTGTCGTTCTGTCTGTTGCCGATTGGCTGTTTTTCGTTTTGAAAAGGAAGGTCTCTTAATTCTTTTAATATTTCTTTCAGGCGTATCCTGTTCTGCTCTTTCTCGCGACTGGGCTATGGCAAAAATTTGTGCAAATGTTACCTCTTTTGTTTCACCGTTACAGGTTTCTAGTAGTTCTGGCCATTTTTGTTTTAGATCTGTCTCCAGTTCCACATGATTCAAGCCGGTTGCGAAACGATCTCGTAATTGGCGTTCTAATAAATTATTGTCATAACCACAGTCTTTACTTAGCTGTTTCAGTCTATTAGCGTAATGCTCCATGCTTTCCTCACTCATTCTGATGCAGTTCCAGAATTCTGTTAAAGCTCTGTATCTTGTTTTTTTGATTCTGTATAAATCCAATAATTTATCTATAATGTCCGTATATGTACTGTTATTGTAATTCGGCGTCAATGCTATCTTTACTTCATGAAAAATGTCGGGCGTTAAGCAATTGAGCAAGAGGTCTTTTCGTATTTCATTCGAGATGGCAAACATTTGACATTTTGCTTCAAAGCATTCTATGTATTCTTCCACCCTACTGTCTGGATGAAATTTTTCTAAATCAAAACTTTTAAAAATGGCCAACCTTTGTGTGGTACTACTATCATGTGATGTTGTGATACTAGACGTAGATGTTGGTGTTCCATTCCGTACGGGTTCCGTACGTTGTGATTGTATCGTCGTCACAAGGACTTGAAACAACTGTATTAATTGTTCCTGTTGTGCCTGTTGAGCACGGAGAAATTCTTGAAATTGTTCTTCATTCATTTTTTTCACGTTTCCTTCGTCGCCAATTAATATAACGTAAAATCATAAAATAAAGGCATAGCTGAAGTTAATATTATATATTTATTGACACACGTCAAACCATAGGCTAGTCATACAATAGATTTTTAATATGAAAGAGTTTGTAACAGAAATACAATTATATTAAATAAAGCCTATAAATAATAGTATCTGTATAACGTATACACTCATAGTCCCACACTAAATGTATTGCTTTTACCTACTTTTTTTAGCCAACAATTCTTTTCATTTTCAGACAAAATTTCAACATCGTATGTCCAGAGAAAGGTAATTTTTCTAATTCACCATAAGATTTAAATGTAACATACATCTATACCTACTATTTAATTGAATATCTAATAAAAAATCTGACTATTAAACGAACTACAGTAATTGAATGAGTGAATGATTCATTCAAATGTTGAATCGCTTTTTTGACTTTGTCACATCCCTAAAGTCGATTCGCCCTGTATTCATGTATTGTTTACAATTCTCTGTCGTTTACGTATCGCAACGGTTTTTACTTTAAATGGAGATTATACTTTAATACACATTTAATAGTTAGTAAAAATACTTACCTATGATAGAAAACGCGATCTTGTTGCGAATTTAAGCTATCAGATCGCCTTTTGCACGATAATACTGCACAACTCACCATTTTTCGAGAGAAACGTCACGCGACACGGAACGATGCAAAATGACGGTGAAGCGACTTTTAGTAGTTTTATCTATCGTGTATGACCAGTTGACCAATGTACTTTGCCGGAGAGGGTCGCCCGCGTATGGCATCTCCAGTGGATTAATACTCAAAGCGTACTGATGACTGACCTGACCTGGGTACATGTACCCTCAAGGGGTAGGGTACGTTCGGGCCTCGAGCGAGTAGCTCTTTACCCGGGCAGTCTTCAGGGGCGCAGTACACCCCCGCGTAATTTTGAACCGCTCTAGTGCGGCTTGGCTTTTGAGAAGCAGGTCGGTCAATATGGGGTCAATTTAGCCACTTTAGGGCTGAAAAGGGCTTTTTTGACGTGACAACGTCTTATAAATTGGTTAGCCGGGTGACACTTCAAGAAACGCGCTCACGTTATGCGCTTACAATGAGAGCGAGTGAGAGGCACGCGTCCCGCCTAAGAGCGAGAGAGACAGACATAAAAAGTGAAAGGCATGCGTCCCTTCCACTCGAAAACATTTTACCACTCAAAGTCGTTGTCACGTAAAACTTTCGCCCGTATACCGACTTTACAGGCAACCAATTTTTAAACTTAGGTAAAGTTATAAATGTAAGGGACGTACAAGACAACACAACTTACACTTATTTGAACAAACGAGTAGAGTTCAGTGGAGTCTGCCTGGGACCTCAGTCGACATAAACCAGGCGCAACCCCACTGTACACGTAGGTACTGTGTGTATTGACTTATACACCCCTAGAGATGTATACGTCCATACACACCGCCAAAGAGTAAAGTAAGTATAGTCACACCGCACAACAATGAACAACAACAACGAGGACAACACGTAGGGACTACATATGTCTGGAATCCCGGGTTGGGCGAATCCAGACATATGCTTTACACCACTGAAAAAGATAAACCTACAGCCGTATGCTTGTACCTAGGCACATGCATACGGCTGCCTCAGTAGCATGTGTGTATATGCGTACATATAGCTGTATATATACGCATATACACACATAAATACCCAGGACAATATATGGCTAGCATATAGAAAAAGTTAACCTGCAAACGTATGAATGCACCGCAGTGCACGTATACGCCGCTTCGACGGATTACAAGCATGAACGCTAGAAAAGGACAACACGATGAGACAGCATATGTCCTGATACCCGGGTTTAGGCGTATCAGGACATATGCTAAACCACTGAAAGTAAATATTACCTACAGCCGTGGTAATGCGCCATAGCACATGCACACGGCTGTCTTGCTCCTTTCACTGGTGACTGTAAATCAAAGAATTTACATTCAACATCTTTGGTGTAAATGACAGTTACTTAACGATAACTGTCATTTAAACCAGTACATTTGCACATAATAAAATAAAATGTGCAAAATTGTAATCAAATGTTTATTTTTTATTTAGCTACAGAAACATTGGTCCTAATTATATAATATTCACAATTTTATAATCTATTATTAAAAATTAATACTCTGGAGACGGACACAAGCTTGTACTGCGTAGATCTTCTGTTAACACTTCTGCAAATTTAAATTTAAAGTGTTGTTTATATGATCTTTGATGTTCATAGACACTAGTGATGGAATCTATTTAAGAACAGATTCCATTTCAAAATCTACCAGTGCAGCGAAACAGTCATTTCGAGGATCTTGCGCTTTTTGATTAAGGAAAGACACACTATGGGCAGACGCGCATCCAGCCCTCAAAAAATTTTTTCGGGTAGCTGTGACCACTCACAGCCACCCGAAATTGTGTTTCTTTTCATTCTATTATGGCATAGCGTTTATTGTCATCAGCCTATCGATCATAATAGTCCGTGTAAGTGTGACGTTACAGGTATATTAGGGTTGTAGGCATGCCCACCGTGCCCACAACATAGGCTCCGCCCTTGACTCTAGAACGAGGAAAGGACGGCTGAGCAACTCCAGCCACTTCATCACAATCGACGGGCTATTTCAACGGTTCAACCTTACGTTAATATGGGAATATAGACAGAGTAATAAGTAGTAATTGAGGAGCTCGATGGCGTCCTTGCACGTAGTAGTCTAATTGAACACGCGAGTCAAATCAACGTCGACCGTAGCCTGTCCATGGATGGGTTTATTTACACGAGCTCCTCCGTGCTTTGGAGGGCACGTTAAGCAGTCGGTCCCGGCTGTTGCCGTTAGATGACAGTCGTTAAGTTATGTCGATGGCCTTGCCTTTAGGCGGTTTGAAAACACTGACCTCCAACTGAGCAGCGTGGTGGACTACGCTATAAAC
Organism: Hypsopygia costalis; assembly: GCA_937001555.2. Classification (NCBI taxonomy): domain Eukaryota; kingdom Metazoa; phylum Arthropoda; class Insecta; order Lepidoptera; family Pyralidae; genus Hypsopygia; species Hypsopygia costalis. Next base: position 9,675,716 of record OW443355.2, read on the forward strand.
TCCCCTTGGAATGAGGGAAGACCCATGTCCTAATAGTGGTACAATTAAGGGTTGACGACGAGATGGTTGTAACTTTTTAGTTGCCTGTATCATCACTACATAGTATAAAACAAAGTCGCTTTCTCTGTCCCTATGTCCCTTTGTATGCTTAAATCTTTGAAACTACGCAACGGATTATGATGCGGTTTTTTTTAATAGATAGAGTGATTCAACTGGAAAGTTTATATGTATAATATATGCATAACATAGTAGAAAAACACTGATAATTTAGAGGTTTCTAATGTGATGTCGTAAATAAACACATTTTTTTGCTCTTTCATTGCAAACGCTGGCTGAACCCAACGAGATAGATCAAAATAATGTAGTACAGTGTTCACCTTAAAATGGTCTACAAAAAAGTTCGCGATGGTATATGTCTATCTCTTAGTGGTAACACACAATAACCGTTATTTTATCCTTTGCTTTTTACAAGAAATAATGCCTTATTTACGAAGCGATTTTAAGCAATACAGAATTAATCCTTATCCAATTAAGTACCTTAAATACATTGCGCATTTAATATAGATCAATATGGCCCTTTACAGCATGTAATTTAAATGAATAGTTTAGAAGATATTACACATTTAAAATGCAGGGACATAACGGCTGTGGCGGTACCGGCCGCGGAGCCGGCGGCGTGTGCCTATAACTGGGGAAGGACTGGATAGGACAAAGCGCAAAGACCTTCTGTAGTACATTTAGTATCAGCATTGCACCCGTGCGAAGCCGGGGCGGGTCGCTAGTGTAATATAAAAGTCAAAGTCAAAACTCTTTATTGCATATTATATAATTGACCTCAAAACAATGCCATATTAAGCTTGGCATTCGTCCTGGTATCCCCAGATTTGTCTTGGTTTGGAGGCGTCCGGGAAGCGTCCGGGCGGGGTTTCATTTGTAGTTCAGGGTTAAAAGTTATGAATCACTACGACCCACTCCATGCTGAGAATATTATAGAGCGGCGGGGTATGGCCTTATTGTGTACGTACGCAGTACTATTACTACTTCTAGTGTGATAGAGGTTTGACTTACAAGATTTTGACGTTTAACGACACATAACTAAATTATAAATAATAGCGAGTTTCTGAATAGTCTATTTCAGGTGCTTTAGAATGTAATACACAAAAAACAACATAATTCATGAAATCTGAGTATGGGTATGCTACCGTCATGGACGGCAAAACTTATAAACTTTTTTGTAGTGTTGAGAAAGGGATCCCTAAAACTGGAACGAAGTACACCCAAAAAAAAAATTAAAATTGATTAAATAAGTAGATATCAGGATTTTTCATTTATTAAAACTGATTATAATGTCTTTTAGAAAATAATATAGTAATTCACTAAATCTGATTATCAAAGAAACTGACATTTACGAACAAAGCTAAAAATGGGCAAACTACGCAGCAATCAGCGCACGGAACGGAACTACACTACAAACGAAAGTACAAAACGAAATGGCGGCCACAAGCATTTTTATGTCACGCCTTGCTATTTCGTGTAAAGCATATTTTATCCATATTTTGTAAATCTAACCCCGCCGCCACACTATGCTCCTCGCGCTGCTCATCGCCTTGCTCCTCGCGCTGCCGCGATGTTTCCCTCTCTGCCCACACACTGCTCTACTCGCGCAATTATTCGCGACGCTCCGCACTTGGACATTTGCCTTTGCTGTACAATGGACGTTGAAGCTGTGGCAGCGTGCGCGATATGCATTTTTATTATAGCGAAACGAAGATTTTTTTATGGACTAACGGTCTAAAAGATGCCATCAAACATTTCTTTTTTGCTACCAGTTCTTATAGGGAAATGTTCATGACAGACATGATTTAAAAAAAAAGATTTAAAAAATATGACGCATGTTACGCGCCCGAGCGCTCGATGCGGAATGCGTCCGAGGCGATTGTATGGCAGGGCTATTATAGCCCTGCCATACACTCGTCGAGTGGCGCGAGTCAAAAGGACCGGCAACGTGAATGCGAGTGACCGGCCACATAATCGCCTCGGACGCATTCCGCATCGAGCGCTCGGGCGCGTAACACGCGTCATATTTTTTAAATCATTTTATTAAAATCATGTCTGTCATGAACATGTCCATAAAAGAGTTGGTAGCAAAAAAGAAATGTTTGATGGCATCTTTTAGACCGTTAGTCCATAAAAAAAAGCTTCGTTTCGCTATAATAAAAATGCATATCGCGGACGCTGCCACAGCTTCAACGTCCATTGTATAGCAAAGGCGAATGTCCATGTGCGGAGCGTCGCGAATAATTGCGCGAGTAGAGCAGTGTGTGGGCAGTGAGGGAAACATCGCGGCAGCGCGAGGAGCAAGGCGATGAGCAGCGCGAGGAGCATAGTGTGGCGGCGGGGTAAGTAAAATTTTTACGAATTTTTATCAACAAGTCCTCAAGTGTCATTCGAATTTGTCATTTTTTTGAAATCGTTTTTGTTTTTTAATTTTTCTTTTTTAATCTTTTTTTTTATAAAAAAAAAAACAATCCACTGTTTATTACTTTTAATTAGTTTTAGTCATTACCGTTTTATTTGTATATATAGTTAGCCATATTTAGTTTTTAATTTAATTGTATATTTTTAATTATTGGTAAGTAGTTTGTATAGATTCTAATGTAAAATTTCTATAACTATAATAAACATGAATAAAATAAAATATGCTTTTGGCGGAAAAAAATAGAGTTTTTGAGGTAATTATTTTATCTACAATATGTTTATTTAATACAAATCTCGAATCTAAATAGGCAAGATAATGTATTTTTAGCATAAAATCAATACTTGCGAGCGTGACTTGCTTGGTTTTTTCTTTTCTGTCTCCCATGGCCCAAAAATTTATAAAAAGTTATTTTTGACATTTCGCTCGCAATGTTTGTTTCGTTTTGCGTGAATTTTGAATTAATTTATTAAAAAATTGATGTTGTGCGGGATTTCTATATGTATGTGATTGAAATAAGGCACCTCTAAAACCATGTAATACTGAGGTATTCTTAGACTTTGTAAATTCATAGAATAAAACTATTATTCATTTAATAAGTTGGAATTTGTGTCACCATGAAAGATTATCCTATAGAAGGTAAGTAAACAATTAATTTGCTAAAACACAAATTACAAGGAATAGGTGTTAATGTAACAAACACATATATGTTTAGACCAGTTTTTTAAATAACCTAAAACTCACACAGAATTAACATTCTGTTACTATATTAAAACTAGCTGAAACGGCAAACGTTGTTTTGCCATAAATTATTCTCTATTAAAAAATAGGGGTTGATAGAAGAAGGTTGAAAATTTAAAGTTGTACGTACTTTTCAATGCTAAAAATCATAATATTTAAAACCAAAATAAAAAAATTGTCAATAACATAAAATTAAATATTTAGAGGTGGATCATCCTTATCATCTAGGGGTATGAAAAATAGATGTTGGCCGATTCTCAGACCTACCTGATATGCACACAAAATTTCACATTCAGTTCGGCTGTTTCGGAGGAGTCTGGTAACAGAAACCGCAACACGAGAATTTCATATATTGCAATACAAAAATGTTTATTTCGTTATAGATAGATGTTACAAAATATATATAATAGATTATCTATAACAAATAAATGTCTTACAAAACGTCCCACAGCATACAGGTTGACTGCAAGAGATCGCTTAGAGCTTGCCTTTGCAAAACTACAAACTGTTGCATTTGTATTAGTTGTAACAATTTTTATATTATGTTGTAGTCTATTTGTGACAGTTACACTTGGTATTTATTTATGCGCAATAAAGGACATATTATTAATAAAGAAGGACCTGACGGCTGGCCATTACCTTGCTCAGAAGTTTAGCATTGCTATTCAGCGAGGTAACGCTGCCAGCATTCTTGGTAGTTACGTCAGCAATGATTTGGGGGAAATATTTTACTTATAATTTTTGTTTTATTTCTTTTCTTCCATCTGTATGTAAATATTTTAATTGTAAATATTAAGTTTAGTGATATAGAACTACAGATAGGCAAAATGCTAGGAATTTACGATAAATGCCCAAAAAGTTCTTATAAATTCCCTATAATCGCTCATTTTATGCAATATGGTCACAGCATACATTTATGTTGTTATTGCATGTAGATCACTTTTATGATTGTCCAACCAAATATGACTTATTAATTGCAATAATAATTAATAAGAAAAGAAAATAATTAGGCACTTCTAAAATGTTATAAACCTATTAAGAAGAATCTGAAAGTAGAAGCTGTATATCAAAATAAATAACAAAATAATGTTTGGAAAATGCATGTTTACTTTAATTATTAAGTTGTTGCAGGCAATGAGCATTATGCCCAAAACTAGGTATTTATTGGGCATTTACAGGTACTTTTTATCTTGTCTTAGAGAGGGTCCAGTGCTGGAGCACGTGACAGTCGACCCCCATGGATCTTTTGTGCTCTCCCTAATCCTTTAGTCACTCTCCCCTGACTGTCTGGAGACATGTTCCATGTACTTCAGTATGCCGCTTATTGGGAAGAGTCTGTAGTCCTCCAGGTCCAAGTATGCCTTTCCTAGGATTTCCATTTGTTTGCCGGCTAGGGCGCCACATTGACACATCAAGTGTTTCATGGACTCGTTAGACACACAATCTCACTTTGTATAGGTGTCCTTGACAGGCATAATGGCCCGTTAGTGCCCCAAGCATGAGACACATTCGTTTTCTGTCACATATATGTACATGTCTGTACTAATTCATTGTACCTTCGCCAATGGTTTCCTTGGAGTGTAGCATTCCACTCATTTCCTTCCATTCAGCCTGATGCCTAGACTTTGCCCTGCCATTTATAGCCCCAATTACTGTTACAGGGCTTACTTACTGGGCACTTATTGTAAATGCCTGGCAAATTGCCCATCTCTATATGTATAGAACACAAAGTTTAAATAAAAACTAATGTACTCAAAAAATTATTAATTTGTGTGTTCTACCGATTGTACAACAGGTGTGTTCAGAGGAGTTGTTTGACATGATGCCTATGGCCTCCTTCTACAGTCGCATCGCCATCGACAGGAAATTCATCCTCACACATTGGAGCCTAAGTGGTCGCGTACTGTGCGGTTCCAGAGAAGTTTTCTCTTTACTGTCAAGCTGTGGAATGAACTGTCTGCCAGGAGACTACAGCATGAGGTTCTTCAAAAAGGGCATGAATAGGTTTTCACAGGGTCGACAACTCGCTGTGATCCCCCTGGTGTTACAGGCGTTCATAGGCTATGGTAACTGCTTTTCATCAGGCTAGCCGTATGCTTGTTAGCCACTTTAGTGGTATAAAAAAAAATTGTGCTCAAATTGTTTCAAGTAACTTTAGACAATGTTTTTTTAAATTACAGAATCTAAAATGTCTGAGCCTGTGAGAATGGTGAATACTGTGCCCAACGTAAAAATTAAAGTAAGTTTATATCTGTCAACCTTATTAATAATATTTGTTCGCTACTTTCTCAGTAAAACTTGTAAAAAAACATTGTAAGTAAAACTGTTTGTTTTTTTTAAGCTAAATATTTTCTAGGCTTTTAGTTAGGTTTGACTATGTCAGCCTCATAGGGAATGTCATGTGCTGCTTATTCTCTGTACATCATGGCAAGTGATATAAAAGGGTAAAATTTTGGGGTGTAAGCCAACTTCATCTGCACACGGTGCACCCTGCCGACTGAAAAACGAAGCTCTGGCGAAAAGAGAGGTAGGGAGCGTAATTGTTAGCTATCCGACTGGGGAATTTGACGAGCTCGGTGGTCGAATGGTTAGCAATGGCCACTTTGACTCCGAAGTCGCGGGTTCGATTCCCGCACAAGACAAACATTTGTGTGCATGAACATGTCTGTTTGTCTTGGTCTGGGTGTTTTCTATGTATTATAAGCAGTGATCGGCGTTAGTAGAGCCATTTGGGGTCAATGGACTTGAATGTTGATGTTAGCATGGATATGACCACGGGATTCCGGGATTACGTTTATTCTACATTCTATTTTTCCAAATGTCGCTGTAATAAATAAAGGTAAACAGTTTGATATATCGTAAGTACAACCAGAATTACTTTTCAATGATCGTCAGTCCTACTAATATTATAAATGTGAAAATTTGTAAGTTTTTTGTTTGTTATTCAATAACGCGTAATAATGAACGCGTAAACGACTAAACGGATTTGAATGAAATAGATAGACGATAACTGAGGATGTAGGATATTTTTTATTCCGAAATTTCTATGGGAGAAATAACTAGTATGAAATAAACATAACAAATCTTAAGAAATCAATCACCTTATGTGTAGTGTAGTTCTTTCGTTCGTATGTTACGTATTTTTTTAATTCTGAATTCTTTTATTCTGAATCTGCTCAATATAATATTTTAATAAGTACTTTTTTAATAAAATTATATTGTAAAATTTGAAAATTTTGAAATAATAAAGATATAAATAAAAGAAATATTCAAAACATGACAATATTTATTATATCTTTCAAAATCAACAGCATTAAAAAAATGTGACATTAACAGTAATTTACAGAGTTAAAATAAATAACCATAATTTTTTCTAAATTCTCCAGTTTTAGTCTATTCCTTTTGATACTTAATATCCACTTATAAACCGAAAATGATCTCTCGACATCTACTGAAGTGAGTGGGGCGAATTTGTACGGTAAAATGTCGTTATCAATATCTACTTCACGTGACAGTATCTCACTGTATGTTCTCAAAATATCTAAGTCCGGATTCCTTGACATGACATTCTCTACTTTTTGTTTTACGGATTCGGTTGAACTCCAATTAATTAAAGCCTTTACCTCATCGAATATTTCGAATGATTCCACTATCGCTAGATTTGAGTTTTGTAAATTTAGAATTGCAAATTCAATTGAGCCAAAATATTCAGCAATGTATCTCAAATCGTTTTCGATATTTGGTTTTTCACACATTTGTTTAGCGACTCGAATTGATAATGCTTCTAGTGCCCTCAAATGTGTTAAAACTGTTTTTATTTCATTAAAATATTTTAGGTAATACGAAACAGCATGCAACCAAGTTCCCCACCGTGTTATTACGGGTTCTGGAGGTAAAGGCATGTTGGGGTATAGATCTTTCAATATCTTAACTCTACTAGGAGCCTTTAAAAAAACTTTTTTCACATTAGAAATTAGGCAGTCTATGTCAGAGTATTCGGAACGAATCGTTTCTGAAACTCTATGCAGAGCGTGGGCTAAACATGTCACGTGTTTCATATTTGGTAAAAATTGTTTTAATAAACGTCCAGCTAATAGCATGTATGCCACACTGTCACAACATTAGCGTCACTAGATTCACCCCACATGTTTTCTAAACATTCGATTACAAAATTTGAAATCGTCCTACCGTTAACTTGCTCTAACATTTTACATGCAATTAAGTATGGTTTATTCATATTTTCTAAATTTAGTGGCTTGACTAAAAAATTTACAATATATCTGCCTAAAAAGTCAGTAGTTTCGTCAAGAGAGATCCACAATTTTTCATGACGAATCACATTATATATGGTATTCATTTTCTCTTTATATAACTTATCTACATATGTTTTTCTTAGAATTGTCTCGGATGGTAGTTTAGGGCGATTAGCGCAATGACAGCATAAATACTTGGTAAAGAAATATTTAAAAGCCGGGTTATTCATTTGAGACCAAGGAATATTGCACAATATGAAAAACTCTATGAGATCAAAGTAAAATCTTTCATAGGGTTTTTTGGATATCCCTTGGTGTACGGGTCCCTCTATGTGCCTTTTCACATTGCTTTTCTTACATGCAATATTAGTTTCACATTTTGTACAATATATTGATTTATCGGTAAATTCGTACAATAATTCAGGATGATCCTCAATCCATGTCAGTACCGTTTCTTCTTTCACTTGCCGTGCCATCTTGTATCGATCTTCACAATAGAATTCCAATTCACAGAAATGAAGCAATCGTCACCTAAACAATCAAGATAGAAAGAATAAAAAAATGTATCTCGGTTACTTTACTCTTTTTTTTATAATACGTCGGGTGGGAAACAAGAGGTCACCGTAGCCTATGTAGGCGTGCAACATAAAATGTGTCGCTCGCGTGTTGTCACCCCCTTTGCTAACGCAGCAACTTCTTCCTCTTTCTGGAGACTTCACTCACTCGCAGAAACACAACAATCCTCCAGGGAACTGTTATTTGACTGCAGTCTTCTGTGTGGTGGAAGTACTTTCCCGGTCGGGCTATCTTTGTGCCCTACTTTTCTTTCGCCAGAGCCTCATTAGTTAATTGGCAGGGTGCACCACGTGCAGATGAGGTTTTCTTTGGCTTTTAAGGTGATATTGAACTTACACCCAATTTACTAAGCTCAAAAGACTAAAGAAAGGTGACCAAAATTCAGCTTACCGTATCATAAAGAATTCAGGTGCCAGCTTAAAGTCCAACCAATCAGTATCAAATCGTAGTCTGGTAATTGATGTGTGGATTACTGCAACGTACTCATTTTCGAAATGTAAGAACGGAGCAACCGTCACCTGAATAATAAACGTATGACTGTTGAAAGTATATCGAGCACATCCTTTTTAACTTTTCAGAATACTGTAAAAACTAGTCGACCAAGTTGAATAGACAATGTATTCTGCTTTTTTCTTTACCCGCTTAGGTACCGCCTAGGCTCAGGTCTAGGAGCACATGCGGATGACGTCACGTTTGACAGTGGTTTAGTTAACTCGGTTGACTAGTATACACCGTGTTCTTATGGATATACATTAACTTTGCAAAACACTACTAAACATATAGTGAAAAAATCTTACAAGGGATGTAGTACTTAAAAATGCTTCGTTGCAAGGTTATGTTTACCTTTATTTTATTACATTTTAATTAAGTTCAATAAGAAAGGATCTTTGTTCGGGCCATATTGCTGCTTAATGCAATTAAAATGAGAATCTATCAAACTGCTATCTCTAGGCCTGCACGGCAACCGCGCCTTATATCGTGGGCTTCGAGCCTTCGATTAATAGATGCAGGGAATGCTATATACGACGTTTATATATATATAAACGTCGTACAGCCGAGCCGCGAGGCGAAATTGCCGTGTAGACATGCTGATCTTATGCTTGTTTGTCATACGACGTAGAATAAAAAAAAGGAAAAATGAATTTCATACACAACTTCTTGGTAAATGTAAGAAAAAAGATCATGACGAAAAAAATGATCTTCGTCATGAAAATAACGAGATCAAAGAACCAAAGAGTATTTCAAACATTTAGCTTTAGAAATAAAAATGTAACGTTGCAATTTTGGATAAAAAGTCATGCAATATCGTATGATTTACGGAAAACATTTAAATTGTATGAAAATTTAAAATATAAATTGATATTTGTGTTCATAATTTAAAAAAAAATAGGTTCGATTATCTGAATTGCAAGCCGAAGTAAATGTATATCCTTAGGAATACGCCGTATATTGGATCGATATTGTTGTTGAAAAAATAGGACGAACTAAATGAAAGAGAAACTTGGTGAGCAAACTTCATAAATAAAGAAGCGAAACTCTATAAGTTATTCAAAGAAATGTTTAAAATCAGCTTACCGTATCGCTTATGATGAAAAATACAGGTCCCAGCAAAAAGTTTAACAGAATCACAAAATCAAATCGTTGTCCAGTAAAGCAAGCCAAAATTGTACGTTAGAGAAAATTCAGAAATCCGTTAAACTAGCCAAGGTCAAAGAAAGGTATCACAGTATCACTTAGATCACTCGTGCGCACTCAAAGAACCGAAGAACAAGTGAGCAGTAGTCGACCGAGACAATAGACGCAGCGAATGCTATCAACGTAGATAGCATTCGCTGCGTCTATTGGTCAAAATGTCACCCCGCGCGCTATGACGAATACATCCCTTCCCACCCCTCACCCCTCACGCTTAGGTACCAAAATGGCTTTAGTTCTAAGAAAACTAGCCAATAACGCGAAATTTTATTCTTGCCTAATTGGGCAACTAGAAATTATCATCCACCACAGTCTGCCGACTGTGGTGGAAGACAATTGCTAGATTATCGTATGAAAATATAAATAGAAAGTTTCTTTTATCTAATCAAAATCTTCGTAACAATGTAGGTTTTGTAGACAGCATTAAGTAATGGAACACTAATAAACCAGAAACGTGTAGAACTAACTATTTTCTATGTTATTTCACCATTTTTTTTTCATCTAATATAATATTGATCTTTTTACTATGCACTGGTGTAAATTTTATCAAACATAATGTTGATATACAACGTGTAACTTCAAGTACGCAAAACCTAAAAATAGTTTGTTCAGAATCATAAGTAGAATCAATTCCATAATTTTCATCCATTTTTAAAATAACTGGTATTGAAAAACAATTATGTGTTTTTTTTAATTACCGTGTCTATTATTAAATTGCGCTCAACAATCAAGCTAGAAAATGTGAAGTAGGTAAACAAACGTAATACCGCCGCGTCCAAAAAGTCTTAAGCGCCGTGCAAAGAGCGGCGCTTACGCGTCATTGACGCGATGTCCGCTCCTTAATATTAATATTTGCCTATCATTGCCATTGGCGCGTCTTTTTAATAAGAAAGCGCCACAGAGCTCAAAAACTATTAGAATTATTAGGAAAACAAAAAAAGTGTTCATATCTCCGAGAAATTTTTTTTTTGGAAATTATTACTTAGATATATCATTTATAATAATAAAACTCAGTTGGGGAGTTTGAAGTTTTGCGTACTTGGAGTTACTAGGGAATGAAATCTCACGCGGCGGGGCGCGGCGGGGCCTGAGGTAGCGGTCGGGGGACGAGGTCTCGCTCAGATTCGCTTGTTGCGTACATTTTTTTGCATAAATAACCACAAAAATACTTGAACGTAATGAACTCGTTGACAACAATTATTACCTACTAGTAAACAAACAAACACAGCAAGTAGACGCAACAAGCGAATCTGAGCGAGACCTCGTCCACCGACCGCTACCTCAGGCCCCGCCGCGGCCGCGCGAGATCTCGCGAGAACGAGATTGCATTCACTAGGAGTTACACGTTGTCTAAGATGTTACACCATGATACTCTGCCTCCTCGTAAGTAAGCGTGAAGATATTTAGTATGTTATATACATACTGTAATCTAACACTGAATATAGGTGACAATTCGATTAGAAAGAAATTAGAAAAAAAATCTCCAGACATACAGTTCAGAAAAATAATTAAATAAAAGATTTATTTATTTATTAAATGATAATAAAAGCATGGTAAAACAAAATGAATGTTAATTAATGAATGTTAAACAAAATCGTTGAATGAAAATGCCGGGATTTGGGAGGCGTATCCATATTAAGACAACGGTCACAAATCCCGCGTAATGGCTCTACTAACGCCGATCACTGATTATAAGTATGTATTTACAAAAAATAATGTATTTAAGTACATTTATCAGTTGTCTAGTACCCATAACACAAGCTTTGCGCTTAATGTGGGACTAGATGGCGCTGTGTAAATTGTCCAGAAATATTTATTATTATTATTATTTATTAATCTACCTCCACCTCACAGAATACCGCAGCCAAATAACAATTCCCTTGAGGGTTGTTGTGTTCCTGCGAGTGAGTGAGGTCACCAGAAAGGAAGGAGATGCTGCGTTAGTAGCAGTGGTGGCGGCGCGCGAGAGATATTTTATCCTCTTATTTTTCTTTAGTGTTGGTTACTTAGATGATTTATTAGAGGGCCACATCCATTGAGGGCCCATCTGATGAATTTGCCATGGGCTCCTGATGGTATAGTTACGCCCCTGATTTGTGCTTTATAAATAAATACAGTATTAGGCAGGCTGCAATCAACGTTGCTTAACTTGCGTGATCGATTGAACTGACTCATTCCTTACCCTTTCTATTTCAGAAAGAGATAGTGTTGTCAGAAGATGAAGATGAGGTGCAATGTAAGATTTGCTCCAAGGGATTTGCCAACGAGGTGGCTCTGAAGAACCACGCGCGGTTGGAGCATACTGATGTCTTCGCCAGCGGGGACACTGCAGCATGGCTACAGAAAATTAATAAACCTGTAAGATTTACCAAGCTTTTACGTGATAAATCGATGAACGCCGGCTGCACGCACGAAAAAGCTTGATTGATTGTCACGTTCCGCCTGAGCCGAGCGTGCAAGCGAGAGCGCGGAAAAAGCGGCGCATCTATCTCTCTTCCACTCCATCGGCCGATGTTTTCTTATGATTATCGTCCGTAAACCGACTGTACAGACACCATTTTTTTTACACTGCTAGGGTGGCAAACAAGTATATATGTCTGATAGTAATCAGTCACCGTAGACTAAGGGCCCTTGATACCAGAGGTATTTATTATAAGGTATTAAAAGCCTAAAGAGATAGCTAGTCAACTGCCGTGCACCACGGATTTTAAGTATCTAACGCTATTGGGGACCTAAAACATTGAGTTGTTATCAAACACATCGATTATACTAATGGACTTAAGGATTTCTAGAACTGGAGCCTTCCCTTGTTATATTTCTATTACGACATTTATTCAAAAATAAATAAATAAATATTTCTGGACAATTTACACAGCGCCATCTAGTCTCAAATTAAGCGCAATGCTTGTGTTATGGGTACTAAACAACTGATAAATGTACTTAAATACATTTTTTTTTTTAATACATACGTAAGTTATAATACATAGTAAACTCCCAGACCAAGACAAACAGACATGTTCATGCACACAAATGTTGTCTTGTGCGGGAATCGAATCCGCGACCTCGGAGTCAAAATGGCCATTCCTAACCATTCGACCACCGAGCTCGTCAATCTCGTCAGAAACAAATAACATTTTTTTTAATCATTATCCCCCACAGTTCAATATCAGAGTGCGCCCCACAGAATCACTGTTAGATGACAAGAAACAAGTTAAACTTATACTGTCCTCCATCCCCGGAAACCTTATGAGCCTGGTCTCCGATGATGTCACCTACATCATCATCAAGCCTGAAGACCTGCCCAAGGTGAAGAAAGCCAAGAAAACTGAGGTGAAAGAGGAAAAACCAGCTCCCAGGGAAAAGAAAGAAAAGGAAGCACAACCTATCACGTATGTGTTTTTGTTTATTTTATGCAAATTTCTCCTGTGTGGTGGTTTATATCTTTGAACAAAACCAACTTCACCTGTACCCCAAAAATTTCAGATCAGAAATTTCTTATAATATGCGGCCGCCATTAACCTCTATCATGACTGACTCATTTGCTGTGTAGCTCGCACTGCCTGCTGTTCTTTAAAAAAAAAAAAACATTCTTATCGACCGTCAAGCGACGCGGGCATTAGCACGCAGTGTTCGTCGCAGTAGAAAGAGGGTGGACGCGTTACTCACTCTGATAAAGTTCTATTTTTTAACCGACTCCAAAACAGGAGGAGGTTCTCAATTCGGCTGTATTTTTTTTTTAATGTTTGTTACTTAATTACTCCGTGATTTATAAACCGATTTGAAAAAAACTTTTTTTTATTTGAAAGAGTATATTTCCAAATCGGTCCCATATTTTTTTCATCATCATCATCAGCCTGTATCTACATACATAAATGTAGAGTAATGTTTGGAGTACGTGTTTTTTTTTTTAATATTATATTCCACTAAGTTTTCCAACTTTGATACCGCAGCCTATAGATGCTTGCATCACATGCGCTATAAACACCTCTTCACATCCTTTTTGAAGAATCCTAGCGTTTAATATTGTAGGATATAATGGGGTGTAAGTAGTTTATCATCATCATGATCTTTGAGCCAAAGCCAACCTCACCTAAACGGCTGTGAGTTTAGCACTTTTTTTTTAAACTTATTTATGATTTTTCTCCCCAGTGGTCCTTTCGAGTGTCTGCAGCCCTCGACCTTGGTAGCAGACGGTACCTGCCATCAGATATTCTTCTCATGCTGCGAGTACTCCGCTCACTTCAGGGATGAACACACGAGGAGACGGAAAGGTCACCGCTGTCAAGTCTGTGAGAAACCACTCACCAACCCTGGGGAAGAAGTGTTCCCATTTTGCTGTGATGTAAGTATTTACAATAGGTTTTTAACCAACATTTTTTTTGGTTTGATATGTAGAAGGGACGTCTCAATAATTTTAGTCCATAGGTGAAAGAATTACTTCGATAGCACAAAAATCTCTCGAGATATGATAATTTGAAAATCACAATTTTGGACTTTCCCGAAAACGCTCCATACAAAAGGCGGACTTATGACGTCACAGGTTTGTATTTTGTATGCATCAAATCAGAAATTTGTACGACAGCTATGTTAAATATTACGTTTATGTAATTAGTATCATAATAAAAGTTATAGAATTTTTTATTGCTTCTCCAATGGAAAAAATCTTTGTTTGTTTGTTTGTTTTATCTTTATTGATCAAATTACATATTGAATAAGTACATGAAAATAAAGTGGTACAAAGGCGGACTTATCCCACATGGGGATCTCTTCCAGTCAACCTTAGAGTAACTGCGTGGAGTGGAAATTACAGCGATTGGCAAGTAGAACATCAAGTAATAAATTAAAGAAGGAAATTTACAAAACCAATAACTATATAAATTACAGAAATAACTAAATAAAATACACAAACAACTGAATTGTAAAACAGTACAGTACACAGGCAATGAAAACAGACACAAGGTGCTATGTGATATTGCTGCATTAATTGTCCCAAATATTGTTGAATGCTGTGGAATTGAACTTATAGATTTTAATATTATCGTGGTATGCATATATAGAATCCCAAAAACAGATCTTGGTAGTCTAGATATTTTTTTCAACAAGCTACATATTATTTTACACAAATATGGTTATAAGACGAAACATAAATTAATTATATGTGGAGATTTCAATATTGACATTATAAAAGAGAATAAGACTACTTCCCAATTTATTGACTTAATACACGAATACAATTTGAAAATAGGAATTAATAAACCGACTCGACTTATAAGTGGCAGCTGCATAGATAATATTTTGCACAATTTTAAAAGTTTAAAAGTAAATACTAAAATAATTGACTTTGCTCTATCTGACCATACGGCGCAACTTATAAAATGTCCTGTTTTAAAATATTGTAACTTTCCCTTCTGGTATAGAGAAACGCGAAATTATAGCAAGGAGAATATGACGAAATTTAGAGAATGTATGGAAAGCTTAAAATTTAATGATGTATATGAAGCAGATGACCCTAACGATGCATTTGATAATTTTTATGACACATTTAAATTATTCTATGAGCTCTGCTTTCCCATTGAAAAAAAGAAAATACCTACCACTAAAAAACCAAAATGGATATCGCGTGGAATAAAAACATGCAGTAAAAGAAAACGTGACCTACTATGGAGTTACCGGTTGAAACCCAACACAGCAAATAGAACCAAATTTAAACAATACTCTTGTCGCCTGAAAAAAATTATACAATTAACTCAAAAAGCTCAAAATACGTATTATATAAATAATTCAAAAAATAAATCCAAAGCCACTTGGAACATAATTAATAGTTCAAAACGAAATTGTCCCCGACAAGACATAAAACAAGTAGTAGTTGACAACAAAATAATAGATGATCCATCTTTCGTAGCATCAGTATTTAATGATTATTTTGTTAATGAAGTTACGTCAAAAAGTAAAAAAATATGTACAAGCACAATGTCGAGCTCTCAAAGCAATTCATTCTTTATAAACCCCGTAGTGCCATGTGACATTGAAAAAATAATAAAATCCATGAAAAACACAAATAGTACAGGGTATGATGGCATTTGCACTAAAGTTTTAAAGTTCGTATGCGACATAATCGCTCCGGTACTTGCCTATATTATTAACTTGTGTAATAACAAAGGAATATTTCCTAGTAGACTAAAATTAATAATAATCAAACCTCTTTATAAAAAAGAAAGTAGAGAACACTTACACAACTACCGACCGATTGCTTTAATACCAGTCTTTTCAAAGATTTTTGAGAGTGCTATCTTTAATGCTATCTACTACTACTTCGAAAAATATAATTTATTTTGTCATGAACAAAAGGGTTTTAGGAAGAATAAGTCGACCAACATGGCTATATATGACTTTCTGCATGAAATAATGGCTTGCATAGATAAAAGAATTCCGGTTACTGCTCTATACATGGACATAACCAAAGCCTTTGATTTTGTAAATCATGAAGTGTTATTAGATAAGTTGAGTAGATACGGAATTAGAGGCAATATATTAAGATTAATAGAATCCTACTTGACAGAAGGAAAACAGCAAACCCAGATTCACAGACTGTGCAGGAAAACTAAAATCGAAAAAATATATTTGTCCAACGCTAAGGAAACGAAATATGGTGTCCCACAAGGTAGTGTGCTGGGACCGTTATTATTTCTCATTTATATTAATGACCTGCCAAAATCGATTAGTCATCCAATGGTGCTCTTTGCGTATGACAGTACTATAATATTTAGGTGTCAGGACGAACAAACTTATGAAAACGAGATCAATGATTCAATAGGGAAAATAATGAAATGGTTAGATAACAATAATTTGATAATAAACTTTAATAAAACTAATTTTATGACATTTAAATTAAAACCAGATAAAAAACAACATAATCTTGACATAAAATATTTAAACGATTCAATTAAAGAAACCAAGCACACTAAATTTCTTGGATTATACATAGACAATAATATGAAATGGAAAACACAAATAGACTACCTATGTAAAAGATTGAACCAATTTTCTTATGCATTGTATGTGCTCAGCAAAACAGTCGACAGAACAACGCTCCTTACGGCTTATCATACCCATGTTGGATCCTTACTGCGATTTGGTGTTATATTCTGGGGAAATTCCACGGGTAGTGATAGGGTATTTATAGCCCAAAAAAAATGTGTTAGAACAATTTGTAATTTATATACATTAGTCTCTTGTTATGCCTATTTTAAGGATCTAAAAATTTTAACACTACCGTCATTATTCATTTATTAGCTTGCAGTTTTTGTTAAATCAAACCTGCATCTATTTGAAAGTCTCAATTCCAAAAGACAGTCAGATAAAATACGACACACTGCCCATGTCACAACTACGTTTGGTAAAAGTGTTTTTGGCATGGCCCCAAAGATCTTTAACCATCTACCAAAATCAATAAGACAAATTGAAAGTACAATACATTTTAAGCGGTCATTAAAGGCATTTCTGATTGACAAAGTGTACTACAGCGTTAAGGATTTTCTTAACGACAAAACAATTTCATACGAAATATGTAATAAAATGTAAATTTAATTTTATTCCATTTTGTTAATAATGTATATTTTTATTATTGAATTATTTATTGAATGATCAATTTAAATTCTGATAATTATAATTAATGTACTAATAATAAGTCCTTAATAATCATATATTAGTAATAAGTGATTACATATTTGTACGCCTGCAGGCAGAACACAGCGCACTTTATATTACATTTAACAGCTTGTAACCTGTGATTCACAAAATAAATAATTTGATTTGATTTGATTTGATTAAAATATTAGGTAATTTCAAGTCTCATCAGTAAAGAATCTTTTTAGTCCTGATTTGAAGGAAAATAACGTGGGAGCCATCCGAACGTCAACAGGCAATGCGTTCCACATTTTTGTCGATCTTACTGTAAATGAATTTGTATACGCATTGGTGTTTTGAGTGGGTATGTCCAAAATCCGAGTCCCCGAACAACGCAAACGACAATCGACTTCTCGAAACCGAAACCGTTCCTTTAGATATATAGGGGCCGATGGATTAAACAGTATATTAAATAGTAGTGTGAGTACGTGAAAGTCTCTCCGAAGCCTGATAGGAAGCAAACCAAGCTGCTTGCGAAAACGTGAAACGTGGTCATATTTACGCAAGCCGAAAACGTATCTAATACAAAGGTTCTGTAGACGCTCCAATTTATCCAACAGCTCTTCAGTCGGGTCCGGATAAGCCACATCACCATAATCCAATAAGGGAAGGAGAAGGGAGCGTGCCAGCATCATTTTTGTATTGAATGGAAAAAAATCTTGCAGCCGCCTCAAAGAATGAAGTGACGCAAATAGTTTACGACTAACCTCGCTGATCTGAGGTGCCCATGATAAGGTCTGATCCATGACAATACCTAGATTGCGAACAGAAGAGGAGAAAGGTATAATAGTACCAGAGAAAACAATACTAGGTATTGTCCTGGTTTCCAGTTTAGAAATAAAATAAGGACTTCCTATTACTATGGCCTGGGATTTCGCTGGATTAACTTTTAGGCCGAAATTTTGTGACTAATTTGCTATTGCAGCAAGGTCAACGTTGATGATCCTAATAGCGTCTGCAAAATTATCCAGAGGGGCAGCAGTATAAATTTGAAGGTCATCGGCATACATATGATAAGAAGATGAGATAGAGGTAGAAATGCCATTAATGAACATTGCAAAGAGCACAGGGGAGAGTATGCCGCCCTGAGGGACGCCAGCAGTCAGCTCGCACCAGTCAGATCTGCACTCATCGACCTTCACCAGTTGACGCCGGCCTACGAGATAAGACCAAAACTAGGCGAGCGAGGAAGGTGAGAAGTTATATGATCGAAGTACTTGAAGCATTATGTCAAAGTCCTCTGAATTAAACGCGCTAGTAAAATCTAGAAGAGCAAGAAATAGGCTATTTGACTAACATTTTTTTCGGTTTGATATGTAAGGACGTCTCCATAATATAACCATAGGTGAAAGAATTACTTCGATAGCACAAAAATCTTTCGAGATATGGTAATTTGAAAATCACAATTTTTAGACTGCCCCAAAACGCTCCATACAAAAGACTACCGAATTATGACGTCACAGGTTTGTATTTTGTATGCATCAAATCAGAAATTTGTACGACAGCTATGTTAAATATTACGTTAATGTGATTTGTATCATAATAAAAGTTATAGCATTTTTTATTGCTTCTCCAATGGAAATATTATTTTTTAATAATTTCATACTTTTAAAATGGACTTTCCCGCCAAACTTTGTTAGACGCTAAAAAAAGTCTGACTGAAGATATTACAATGAAAGTTTGCAGATCTTTATAGTTTTGTGTATTTTACGATATTGTGAAATAATTTATAAAAATTTTAAACATTGGAAAATAGCCTATTGTTAGATTTTTATTATCAACTAGCAAAGTACCCGTGCTTCGTCTACTTTTGTTAAGATTCCAGATATTTAATTTTTTCCCCTTAAAGGACTGTTTCATATTGACCATTATTACAAACATGCACCATTTAGGTTAAGACGTCCCGGTAAACAATATGCCATCATACATATTATATTAAATTAGATTGTTTAGTGCGATGGCCAAGTCGATCTGTTTATTTAAAACATAAAAGATTTTTAATATTGATATGGTCAGTATAAGATGTTGTTTGGTTAGCTAATTACGTAATAAGTTAAGAGGGTAGGTCCCTTAGGTAGGGACTGAATGAATTAACCGACTTGGTATTACATGGATCTCACAACTTTTTACGGTAGAAGAACTGAGTTGCGAGACTTGGTTTTTTTACAAGTTATGTTTTTGATGGCATCTCATTGCTTTTTGTAGATAAGTAGTCCTCCTTTTTTCCTATCCGGTACTAGTTCTTGAGCTTCAGCCATAGTTTTTCTCAAAGCCCACTTCCTGTCTCTAGTGATTTTTCTCGGAGGCTTTGATGTTACAATTTTTGACAAGTTTGGACAGTAAATACTTCCTAGTCTATTGTATATAATCAATAAAAACCATTAACTAGTATTTGTATATCTATCATCATCATCATCAGCCTGTATCTACCCAATGCTGGATATAAGCCTTCGCCAATTCTCTCCACCAAATACGATCTTCCGCCTTCCGCATTCAGCAGCTTCCAGCCGTTTTCTTAAGGACATCGGACCATCTAGAAGGAGGGCCAACGCTTCGTTATCCTACGCGCGGTCTCCTAATGTCTTCCTCCGCCATCTGCCATCACTTACTCGGCAGATGTGACCGGCCCATTACCACTTCAGCTTGCAAACTCTACATTACCACTTATGCTATGTCAACAACTTTGGTTCTTCGTCGAATTTCTTCGTTCCGGATTCGATCCTTCGGAGAAATCCCGAGCATATCCCTCTCCATCGCTCGCTGTATATCTATAGATACTTATATTATAATATTTTTGTGTATGGTAAATATATCTATACAATATTACAAGCCCGCAAGGCAGCTTATGGCGAGTTGTTGGGGAGTAACAACACCACGGGTATCGAATCTCCAGAGGGCCTTCGTCCCCGGCATGTCTTCGTTGGTCGGAGTGGAAACACAAGAAGGCCCAAGACTCTCAGCTCTGGCTTGCCTTCATTGGCCGTCCAGAGAGGAGTCGTTAGAGCTATATACTCCAGGGGTGGAAGTGATAAACGGCATAATGCCGCGAGTAACTTCGGAGAAAGCGGCAGCACACCTATTGAACACCCCTGAGTTACTCACACCGGTGTTGCCCTCTGCCGATTTCCTGGCAATTCGGGGGCCCATCTAGTAAGTGGCGAGCCACCGCCTGCTGCACATAACGATCGATAGTCAGTCCATTACGTAATCCACCCAAAACATGAGATTTGGGTGGATTACGTAATGGACTGATCTCATGTCCATAGTCCATTTATTTTCTAACACACTTAGCAATAGTTCTAATGCCTGCCGAGACTGCCGAGACTGCCTCATGGGTATATTATATTACTAGCTGTTACCCGCGGTTTCGCCCGCGTGTTCCAGGGGCGCTGCCATACATTTGTGTATATTTTTTTCTTGTTGCAATTTTTTAACTTCGTGGGATAAAACGTCGTAACAATATGTACAAATTTTAATTATCAAGGTCTGCGGACGAATATATATATATATATATATATATATATTTATATATGTATGTATATATATATATATATATGTACGTATATATATATATATATTATATATATATATATATATTATATATATATATATATAGTCCTTTCGACGTGATAGAAGGACAAATGATTACAAAGTTTATTTTTTATCCCATGGAAATAAGATGTTTTTCCGAGATAAAAAGTAACTTATGTCACTCTCCAGACCGTAGACTATCCCCGTTAAAAAAATCATGTCGGTACTTAGGTTCCTTTCGACGTTATAGAAGGACAAATGATTACAAAGTTTATTTTTTATCCCATGGAAATAAGATGTTATTCCGGGATAAAAAGTAGCTTATGTCACTCCCCAGACCGTAAACTATCCCCGTTAAAAAAATCATGTCGGTACTTAGGTTCCTTTCGACGTGGTAGAAGGACAAATGATTACAAAGTTTATTTTTTATCCCATGGAAATAAGATGTTTTTCCAGGATAAAAAGCAGCTTATGTCACTCTCCAGACCGTAAATAAACTATCTCCGTTAAAAAAATGATAATACAGGTATACTGATTCTTTTACCGCAAATGTAACTTTGTAATCATATATTTATATGGGATTACAAAGTTATTTATGCAGTTAGCGTATCTAGAAAACTGGACGGAAATTGCAAAATATTTTAATTTTTCCTTGATTTATACAGTAAACACAAATTGTATTCTAAATTTGAAGCTTCTATGTCTGCTAGAAGTGCCTTAGAATTTTGATGATCGGTGAGTCAGTGAGTGAGTGACAAAATTAAGGAACTTTGACTAGTTATAATTCTAAAACTACTGGTTCGAATTGAATGAAATTTTAAATATACCGTGTTTATACAATACCTGATTGGTTACTAAAAATTCAGGCTCCTAGTTTTATCCACAACAAAGTTATAGGGGGTCGAAAAAGGCCTGAAGTGCTTCGAGAAAAGGATGGTACGGCCGTGCCGCTTTTTGCTCGACTTGGTGGGGGCACTGCCGTGCCCCCAGATTTTTGGCATTCGCATCAGGAGCCAAAATTGCAACGCTTCCAGGAGAACTTACAGCGAGAAACAGTCCTGTCTCAAGTCAACCCCAGCGACGTTTAGAGACTGCCCCCTGAGCTTTGTTAATGGTCCTAGCAAAACACCTTTATGGGAAATTTAAGTCTCGTAAATTTAACGGGGTGGTCTGTTAGAATAATGGGAAGGCGGGGTATAAAGAGAGATTCCTCAACAGCGTATCCCTTACCGTCCTCACTCAACAACTCATCGTTCCAGTTGTTTAATACGTGAACAATGGTGGCACGAACCTCCTGATGATACACCTCCGTTCCATGCAAGTGGTAGGAGATGGAGCGGAACAGGCCAGCTCCATCACCTTCCACAGTTATGGTATGGTATGGTATGGGACTTCATCACACCTTCTACAAGTATAAATTTAGTCAATCTTGACGTCATTGTTTAAAAATACCGAAATTCTTATATTAAGTAGGTATACTCCATAAAGTCGGTACTTAGATTAAATTTTTCAATTAGTAACACCAAATGTAGCTTCATTTGAAGGACGCAGTTTTTTTACGCCCTACGCGCGCGATGGATTACTTCCGGGGGTAACTACTGGGATGAGGTGAGCGATAAACCGTCATGGATAACCCCATGGTTTGAAATAATCTCTCGTATATACCCTTTCCTTAATAACGAAAGCATAGCGCGCTGTACAAATGCTAGTTATAGCGCCATCTAGTGATGAGTTAATTAAAATATAAATATAACATTTTTAGACATTTCTTGGCTTGGCGCTGGTCAAAAGTTAATCAGTAACCCATAAACCCTTTTTTTATGAACAACTATTCCACCAAGTCTCAAAATCGTAGGTGAATCGATTTCCAAAAAGAGGGTTTTTTTTCAACCCCCAATTTTCAACATCTTAGGGGTGAAATTTCGGAAAATTCCGTCTTAGTGCGCGCTTGCATTGTACAGGGAACACATATCCAAAGTCAGTGGTCTGGGCTGTGCGTTGATTAGTGAGTCAGTCAGTCAGTCAGTCAGTGAGGACAAAAGCTTTTGCCCGCGGCATCGCTCGCTTGAAATTCGCGCATTTTAGATTATCCAAGTCAAGTCTAACACGCAACGCAACCACCTTCAAGTAGTACCTTTAATTGTACTAAATACGGATGCAAGAACGCCGCGTCGGCCGCCCGCGATTGTACATATAAGCACTGATTAACGCCAAATACAAATTTAAAAACCTATTAGGATAACACTTCAGTCAACACACAAGTCTTATTCCTGATGGAATGGATGCCTAAAAAGGATAAATCAAAGTTTAAAAAAATTACATGATAATGGTCACGTTAGCCCCGTTGAATTTAAAAATCGTTGTTGTTTTCGTAATCAGCGACCCGATGAAATGTAAAAACTTGATGATTTTCAGACTTTTTGACCCCATTTTACTCCTTTATTTTTGGGTTGAATTTCGAAAAATCCTGAAACACGTGTTTACTCATTTATCTATAAAAGTACTCGTGTAAAGTTTAGGATAAAATAGTCTAAATAATCTCATTTCCCTACACAAACTATGGCCCTTTGTTTCACCCTCTTAGTGGTAAAATTTGAAAAATCCTTTAAGTAATTTCGTGTCCACTATGTTATATTTTCAAATCGATTTCATTTTCGTAATTGACGTCGTCCCAGAAAACCATATAATCAACACCCATATTGTTATTATGACATTTCAACCCTATCGCACCCCCGTAGGGGTGATTTTATGTCACGTCGGCTACGTTGGATTATAAAATAATTGTTGTTTTCGTAATCAGCGACCCGATAAACCATAAAAACAATACCCATGACGATTTTCAGACTTTTTCACTCCATTTTACCCCTTTGGGGGTTGTATTTTGAAAAATCCTGAAACACGTGTTTACTCATTTATCTATAGACGTACTCGTGTAAAGTTTCGAATAAAATAGTCCAACTAATCTTGTTTCCCCATACAAACTTTGGACCCCCGTTTCACCCCCTTAGGGGATGAGTTTAGAAAAATCCTTTCTTAGTGCACCCCTAGACGTCATAAGGAACCTACTTGCCAAATTTGGAATCTCTAGACCCAGCGGTTTGGGCTGTGCATTGATTAGTGAGTCAGTCAGTCAGTCAGTCAGTGAGGACAAAGCCTTTTATTATTATAGATAGATGTTATAACGGATATCATCAGTGACTTTGACCACAGCAGAAACGGTGCTGTGCCCACCTCTGAATCCGGATTGATATTGTCTTAAGAGATTAAATTGCTGTAGATGTTTTGTAAGGCTTTGATGAACAAAGTGCTCCATAACTTTAGATAGCACTATCCTCCCAGGATAGAAATTGGACGATATTCCGAAAAAGATGAGGGATTTGCCTTCTTAGGAAAAGGGATGATGTGGCCTAATTTCCATGAGCTAGGGTAACCCCACCCCAGATGCTAAGGAACAGTTAATAATATCTGCAAGAATTGGCGCAATTTCCTTCTTCACCAACTGAACCATATCAATTGAGATAAGATCATTACCAACAGCTCTAGACTTAATCGTATCAATTATCTTAATTACCTCCTCGGGGGTGATCATTGGAATTTCAAATTGAGAGCAATTAGACGTTGGAGAATCAGCCAGAACCTTTAGTGTATTCAGCTTGATACCCGGAGTCAAGGATATTGGCGATGCGCTAAAATGATTGTTTAATGCATTCAGGTCTACGTTACCAGTGAAGTTAATTGGAGCTTTCCCCACACCCATGCCTTTCAAAAACTTCCACATCCTACCAGGTGAACAATTTTCAATAGACTGGTGAATGTGCTTCCGCCTAGCATTTCTGCATATCTTGTTGCAATAGTTACGCAAAGCAATGTACCTTGCTTGGTTCTCTTCAGTGCAATTGTGTCGCATTTTAATTTTAGCCCTGTCACGCTTGGCCATCAGTTTCTTAAGATCTTCAGTAAGCCACGGAGCTGGGAGATGTTTTACACGGACATTTCTTACAGGGGCGTGTTTATCATAGATAGCAGTAATAATCTCATTAAAGGCCGCAAGTTTTCTATCTATATCTTGCTCTAAAAGTACGGGGTTCCAATCAGTATTAATGAGATCCTCTTGGAATCCATTACTATCTATGGCGCTGAAGTTTCGCAAGCTTATTATTTTATGTCTCTGCTTAGGAGGTCGAAGTCTATAAGATGCATAGATAAGATCATGGGCCGAAAAGGCTGGCGCATTATATTGGCCATGAGCATCTACAAGCTCCGGGTTGGACGTAATAATTAAGTCTAGTAATGAAGGGGCACCATTATGTGGAAAGTGAGTGGGATTAAGAGGAAGAGTGTACAAATTAAAAGAATTTAGAAGAGAGAGAAGATTTTTAGATCGTTGGTCGTTTTTTATTAAACAGGTTTTGAAGTCACCCATGATAATCACATGCTCATATTGGGCCCGTAAGTCAGAAAGGATAGATTCAAAAGACTGAAAGTAGTTAACATGAAGGGAGGGGCTATAATAAACGCCAAGAAGAAATTTCGAGTGATGAAGAGTAACTTCCAAAAACAGATGTTCAGGAGCTTGGTACGCAGGGGAGGACAAAGAAATTATTTGGCACGGTATATCGCTGCGCAGGTAAACTGCTACGCCACCATACCCCATCATTCTACCAGAAATATCTTGCGGCTTTGTACAAATGCGATCATTCCTAATAAGTCGATAACCAGGCAAAGGGTACAATGTAGATGGAAGCGAGGGTTTCAGAAAAGATTCCGAAATTAGAACCGCATGTATCTTTTCCGATGAGAAAGTAGATAGTAAGTCGGGGTAATGGCTAGGCACACTCTGGGCATTGATGTGGACGACATTGAAATTCTTCCTATAGGTGGAGAAACTAACGTCTAGATTATTGGCCAAAGAGGCAGAACCATCAGTACTAGTGAGACTATCATTAGAAGAGGAAAGATTTTCTTTTCTAAGGATAGACTATCATTAGAAAAGAAAATCTTTTTTAATAAGTCCATACTTTTAAAATAAGTCGGACGGAAGATATTCGAATCACAGTATAAGTAATAGTACTACGTACAGTATGGCCACTCCCTGCCGCTCTCTCATGTCGACCTCACCTCCCCTCTGAGACAAATCTGGAACAGTTTGTATGGCGCCGCACGCACACACGCTCATTCACGCTCTGCACAGACGTCATTGTTTATGTAGTAGTAAACGACGCGACATTTGTATGGAGTGGCCGGGGTGTGTTAGAATGAAAGTTTGCAGATGTTTAAAGTTTTGTGTATTTTACAATATTGTTAAATAATTTATTCGCTGGGTGGGAAGTAGTAAGTGGGTGTAATGACATCTATCGCAGCGCCCAAAATTAGAGAAACAGTAGGCTCTGTCATCTTACCAAAGCAATTTGTTTAGATTTCACTACTTCATCATCATTAGGTGATTTTAGTCTCCACTACAGGAGCACGACCCTCTCTCGTCCGTCACAGACAGAAGGAGGATTTGGCCTACACTCCCCATGCTGGCCAGACGGGTTGGGGAGCCCTCATCCATGTTTTATAATGTATTTCCGGAAGAGGAGACGGAGTGATTCTATTCTAGTCTGCCGTAATAATATACGAACTGAAATTAGTATTACAATGAAATGGAATGAAAAATGTCACTTGCGAGCACTTAGACACGTCTTACACATTATCTAATACATATATAAAAGAGAAAATCACTCACTTACTCATCACGAAATCTCAGAAACTACAAGTGCTAGCAGTCTCAAATTTTGCAAGGGGGTTCCTTTTAGGACGTAAGTGCTCACTGAGACGGGAATTTGGAAAATTCAACCCCTAAGGGGATGAAACGGGGGTCCAAAGTTTGTATGGGGAACCAAGATTAGTTGGACTATTTTATACGAAACTTTACACGAGCACTTCTGTAGATGAATGAGTAAACACGTATTTCAGGAATTTTAAATATTCAAACCCTAAAGGGGTGAAATGTGAGGTGCTAACGTCTGAAAATCGTTATGGGTATTGTTTTTATGGTTTATCGGGTCGCTGATTCCGGAAACAACAGCTATTTTATATTATATCATAACCTATAATATATGATCTAACATAACCGACGTGACACAAGAGCACTCCTGTGGGGGTGCGATGGGGTTGAAATGTCATAATATCAATATGGGTGATGATTATATGGTTTTCTGAGACGTCAATTACGAAAATGGCATCGATTTGAAAACGTGGATACGAAATTTCCATCTCGGTATAAAAATCCAAGATTTAGAACACCTGACGCAGAACCACAATGGTTCAGCTAAACTATATAGAAATATAAAAATGACGCCTTAGCAAAAGTTGTTCAGCCTGATGAGCATTTTTTGTTGAGGTATAAAAATCCAAGATTTAGAACACCTTATGCAGAACCATAATGGTTCCGGTAAACTATAAGAAATATAAAATTGACGCCTTAGCAAAAGTTGTTCAACTTGATGAGCATTTTTTGTTGAGGTATAAAAATTCAAGATTTAGAACACGTGATGCAGAACTATAATGGTTCAGCTAAACTATATATAAGAAATATGAAAATGACGCCTTAGCAAAAGTTGTTCAACTTGGTGAGCATTTTTTGTTGAGGTATAAAAATCCAAGATTAGAACACCTGATGCAGAACCATAATGGTTCAGCTAAACTATAAGAAATATAAAAATGACACCTTAGCAAAAGTTGTTCAACTTGGTGAGCATTTTTTGTTGAGGTATAAAAATTCAAGATTTAGAACACCTGATGCAGAACCATAATGGTTCAGCTAAACTATAAGAAATATGAAAATGACGCCTTAGCAAAAGTTGTTCAACTTGGTGAGCATTTTTCTTTTTGTCATATAAATCCAAGATTTGGAACACGTGATGCAGAACAAAGCTAAATTTATTTGCAAAAACAACATGGTGTTTACAATAAATTATAGTTTAAAAAAATAACTAAAAAAACACGCTATAATAACAAATAGAACTAAAAAAGCTACTTAAAAAAACAATAAATAGTATAACAAAATATTGATTGAATTGTAAAAAAAAATAACCGCGCAGTTCTACTTTTATTCTTACCTGCTACAAGTTAGACGCAATCGTTTTATTTATTTACAAAGGTAACGTGGTCTATTTAGTCAGTTTATTATAGACGTGTACGCTAAAATTGAAATGGAACGATTGGTATATATTCGCACAAACCAGAAGAATGCGTGCATTTGCGGGACGCTATGTAGCAAGATTTTGTGATGCAAAGTCTTTTAAACAACGAGGGGAAACTGTTTTTCTTAGATGCTTCAGGAGGGACTGGAAAAACATACTGACGAGAGCAATCCTCGCTGAAATCAGGCGCCAAAATAATATCTCACACAGCGTCGCCAGGTATTGCAGCCATATTACTTCTAGGCGGAAGGACGCAAATACAATGTTCAATATTCTACTCGATTTATACAGAACGGAAACACCAACATGCTTTGTGACACGAAACTGTGACAAAGCGAAAATGTTTCAGGATTGCTGTCTAATCGTTTCAGATGCGAAATGGCCAACAATAAGGCAGTAGAAGCTATAGAACTTCTACTAGAAGAAATGTGTGCCCAAGAGTTTTCAAAAATATTATTAAAATTTGGGGAAGATCCTACCTGAAGTAAAGTCAATGTTTAGCAGCGAATTATGTATAATTGAAGCTGAGATACTCACTGGGCCTACCTACCGATGAAACTGAATTTATTCCGCGTATACCACTCTTCCTTCTTACGGCTGTGTGGTTTCCGGCAGACTAGAATAGAATCACTCCGTCTCTTCCCGTGGATGTCGTACAAGGCGACTAAGGGACTCTTACATTATAAAACATCGCTCAGGCCTCCCCAACCCGTCTGGCCAGCGTGGGGAGTGTAGGCCAAATCCTCCTTCTGTCTGGGACGGACGAGAGAGGTTCATGCTCCTGTAGTGGAGACTAAAATGACCTGATGATGATGATACCACTCTTCTCCAACAATTATCCATTTTAATCTGAAAATCGTCATGGGTGTTGTTTTTACGGTTTATCGGGTCGCTGATTACGAAAACAACAACGATTTTAAAATTCAACGTGGCTAACGTGACATCCCGTATTGGGGTGCGATGTGGTTGAAATGTCTGATTTCTCCGTCAATTGTAAAGCAATTTTAATAATTCTTATTCGTTTGAGAGGGTACACTCTCCAGGTGGTCCCATATTAAAATGAATGTTGCTAAGCGCAATACTCGAGAACGGCTCGACCAATTCTGCTAATTTTTATTTTAATATTTTCTTATTTATTTTTAATATTAAGAGAGAAAAGACATAAAAATTGCGAGGAAAAGAAAACAACACTTTCTACCCGTGCGAAGCCGGGGCGGGCTGCTAGTAGAAATATAACATTGGTGTGACTTAATAGGCTATTTGACAATGTTCAAAAATTGTATTCGCTGGGTGCACGACATCAGCGCCACCTAGCGTCCGCAACTTTGTAGGCTCTGAGGCTTCGACGCTTTGAAATTTCATCGTGACATTCTGACAAAAATAAATTCACACTATAATGACCTGATGATCATGATGATGATAATATCATGGTACCTATAAGTCTCTAATTCCACCGCCGCGGAATGGAATGGAAGCAACTTTTTACGACGAAATTGTACATAGCATAATGAACTTTATGTCAATGGTATAACGTATAAACGCGTATTTAACGAGTCAAAAAAGGTCGCGCGTCTTCCGGGGAATCCTCGCGCATTCTCGAGAATTCCCCTAGTTAGTGTCGGCGCTGTGAACGGGGAGTCGGCCGGATCGGTCACAGCAGTGGAATACGCGAGAATACTCGAGCATTCCAGCGAATTCGCGCGCCTTCTCGCGTCATGAATGAGGCGAAATTGACGATTCCATTACATTCCGAGGCGGTGTAAATTGACTAACCTAACTGTTACGATTATATTAGACACAATAGTTAATGTTTATTCTCGTTTTAAATTGTCTACAGGCGTGCGGCGCTGGGTTTCCATCGTCACAAGAACTGGCCGAGCACGCAGCCACCGCCCACGTCAAACTGAAGCCATTCGCTTGCAGCGTGTGCAACAAACGATTCACACAACAGGTAAATATGTTTAAATTTATCCGTCTTCGTGGAATTTCATACAGAGTTCCCCATTTTTAGCCCGTCTTTCAGGGTCAATAGGCTTGTTGCCCATGTTACAAAATTATAAAAATTCTCTATCAGTAACGTAAAATACATAAAACTAGAACGATCTGCAATCTTAAAATTTTAATAACTTATGTCCGACGTGTTTTATGTGCGGTCACAGTTAGGTGGGAAAGTCCATTTTAAAGGTATGAAATTATAAAAAATAAATATTACCATTGTAGAAACAATAAAAAATACTATAACTTTTGTTACGGCACTAGCTACGTAAACGCAATATTTAACATAGCTGTCGTACAAATTTCTGATATAATGCATATAAAATAGCGTATTGTGACGTCATAACGTGGTGGCCTTTTGTATGGAGCGTTTTCGGGATAGTCCAAAATTGTGATCTTCAAGTTATCATATCTCGAGAAGTTTTTATGCAATCGAAGTAATTATTTCACCTATATTTATATTATTGAAACGTCTTTAAATAACAAATCGAAAAAAAAAATGGGATACAAGCCTATTCTCACTGAAAGAGCAGCGCTGCCAACACTCGGAAAAGCAAGTGACTATCCTCAGGACTTATGCCTTCAGATGACTGTAATCTTTTTGCTCACATAGATAAGATTCAAAATAGTTTGCCACGATGAGATGCTGCCGGTAGCTGCTCTCTCCTACTCTACCCTTTTTTTTTCAATAATCCAATTTATTCCTTTTTGCTTTTATTTCCAGGGTGGAGTCCAACAACATATGAGAATGCACACTGGAGATCGACCTTTCACCTGCACCTTCTGTCCGAAAGCGTTCACCCAAAAGTCAGGTCTAGATCAACACATCCGGATCCACACAAAAGTCAAGCCGTACAGATGCGTTATATGCTCCAAATCATTCTGCCAATCGATACATCTCAAACAACATATGAGAACGCACACCAACGTTTCACCGTTCCAGTGTGGAATATGCCAGAAACGGTTCAAGCAAAGCAGCCATCTCAACTATCATTTAAAGAACCATAATCCATCAACAATGACCGAAGAGCAAAAGTTGAAATACGCAGAACTCATCGGTATGATGAGTAAAGATGTGGAAATTGAGATAGATCCAGCACAAGTTTTAGTCGAGCAGATGGAGACGGAACAGAGGTCTGAGGAAGATCACCACACCTTTCAGATTGTGTCCAACGAAGGGGAAGGTTACATCCTAAGTTATAGTGACAATGAAAGTTGGAACGCTGAGCTGGTGCAAAGCTAGTGTACTTTGAAAAACATGTTCATATTCCTCGGAGTGATAGTGATTTTGGAAGTGATCGTTGTGGTGTACTCTTAAATGGATTTCAGTGTTGACGGAGGAACTCCAATATCGGAAGAACTGCAATATCGGTATAAGAAATTTATCAATTAAAATAATTGAGGTAGCGTAGATGTATTATTTACTATTGTAAATGGTTATTCATGAAAGCGATGATTTATATTCATAATTTACGCATATGTAATATTAGTCATTTGTAAATAGATAGATAGTCGCTAGAGCGACAGAGTGGAGACCGATTTGTGCGAGTATGATGTCAAAAACTGGCAAGAGCTTGCGCAAAACAGACTCAAGTGAAGGGTTCTTTTGTCGGAGGCCAAGACTCACATTGGGTCGCTGCACCAATGGAGTAAGTAAGTTAGGGCCAGGTTGCACTTAGGCGGACCGTCTGTTTTCACAGTCCATTTGAAGAGACAGGTATGCCAGTGGCAGTACAATTAATATGATAATGTTCACATTTAGACAGATCCGAGAAAAGGAACGGATCAGGGTTTTTAGATGGACGTTTCGCCACTGCGAAAAGCCATCTAAACGCTCGAACGAATATATAGAACTCGGAACGAAATTGCTGACGAGACAGCACAAATGTACCTATCGTCAAATACAAAAAGTAACAAAATGTAAATGTTTACTCAAACTTTAACTTTTGCTATTTTTAGGGTTCCGAACCTCAAAAGGAAAAACGGAACCCTTATAAGATCACTTTGTTGTCCGTCTGTCTGTCTGTCTGTCTGTCTGTCTGTCTGTCTGTCTGTCTGTCTGTCAAGAATTTCTGTGTCGAGAATGCGTGGACGTATCAAGCTGAAATTTGAACTGTATACTCAGGTCTACGGTCCCATGAAGTTAAAAAAAAATCAAACTGCTAAGTTTACGTAGAAAAAAGTTACGGCCGTTTATTCAACAAAAAACGCATATTTCGACACACTCAAGGGAATCAAAACCTATAGGGTACTTCCCGTTGACCTAGAACTATGAAATTTGGCAAGTAACATCGTTATAGACTACAAGTACAGGAATAAATCTCAAAACTATACATTTGTAAATAGGTCTTAAAAAATAGGGGGTCTAAATTTTTTATAGGGTGTCGAAATTTCAAGTTGAAACTACTAGTTCAAATGGGGTATCATATGAAAGGGCTTGATGTACACATTGCAAAATATATTTTATTTGTTTTTTTCGACGCATTATTTCTTATTTATAATGAAAAATATCAAATTTAATAATGATACTACGTACGGAACCCTCGGTGGGCGAGTCCGACTCGCACTTGTCCGGTTTTTTTTTACATACATATATCCACCAACATTCAAAAATTACAACAAAATGGTTGCCCTACAGTACGGTAGTAGAACGCATGTTACGCGACGCCGCAACGAAACGTTGCGCTGCGGCGCAACGCCGCAACGCTGTTATGTGTTTCGGCCCTAAGGGCTCGCAAGCTCTTAAGGCCACTTAGCTCAAACTAACTCTCAAATAAACATATGTATAAAAAAATGTATATAAAATTTATTATTTGCAGCGCCCCCTGGCGCATAATTTTCATCTTGAAAATGAGTCATTCACCGATCTAGATGCGGTTTTTTTTTGTAAATTGCTTGTACTTATTGATAGCGCTAAGTGATTAGCATTTGTACATATGCAAGGTATAATGGTAGACCAGAATAACAATGGGGTCTGCAGACCGTGTTTAACCTTTTAAACGCTTTACTTAATATCACTTGTCGTGCCCCCAGCGCCAGGCACAGTAAAACGATAAATAAATACCTACAACTAATAGAGATGTTCAGTATATATATCGATATTGGAAATGCATCTCTTTCGAACGCTTACAGTTTAATTTAAATATCTTAACATATGGAAAGCGTTACTTTGTAATTTAATAATTTTATTTATAACACAGTAGAACCTCTATAAGTCGAACCTCGATAAGTCGAAAACCTCTAAATATCGAAGAAATGTTCAGAGGCCCGATTCTCGTAATGAAATTCCCAACGGCACCGGAACGACTTGGTCTCGTCCCTCTTTGGTTTATCTATTTTACAACGTGCCAGAGAGGGAGCGGGCGAAGTCGTTACGATGCCGTTGAGAATTTTATTACGAGAATTGGGCCTCTGTTCCCTTCCCTTCAAACACCAAAACCTCCATTACTCGAAATCTCAACCCTCTATTAGTCGAAATAATCACTGAGAATTTTGGGGTGTAAGTGGTTTATCAACATCTTTGAACCAAAGCCAACTTCACCTGCACGTGGTGCACCCTGCTGACTGACAAACGAAGCTCTGGCGAAAAGAGAGGTAGGGAGCGTAATTGTAAGCTACCCGACTGGGGAATGTACCTCCACCTCACAGAATACCGCAGCCAAATAACAATTCCGTTGAGGGTTGTTGTGTTCCTGTGAGTGAGTGAGGTCACCGGAAAAGAAGGAGATGCTGCGTTGGCAGCGGGGGTGGCGGCGCGCAAGTGATATATTATGTTGCGAGCGTTAATACGGTTACGGTAACTGCTTCACATCAGGCGGGCCGTATGCTTGTCTGCCACACGACGTATTATAAAAAAAAAAGAGTCCCTATTTTCCCTCCATAACTCGAAAAATTACTTGTATTAGTAAGTATTTTGGTAAAACAATGAAACAAAAGCGTATAAAGAAAATTGTATCGATGACACTTATGAAACACGTATAATGCAGCACAACACTAATGGAAAATTCCAGAAGGCGGCACTCTTTTATGACGTCAGAAGCGAGCGTGTTTCTCCGCTCGTGGCTACAGGAATACTTATAACATTCGTTCAAAAACATGCAGACTAGGGATGGGAATTGTCAATTCAGTTTTGTTCATTCACTGACAGTTTTGGGCTTTATTCATTTAAAACAAAATAAAATAAACTCATTTATTTCTACAGTAACAATTGCTTTATTTGTTTTATAATAAATAAGTCAGTATAAACAGAAATAGTTTGATTTATGTGGATTTTTGTATCTGTCAATCATTGTTTATGCCCCATCCCTACTAACGGAATTTTCCGGCCGTGGCGCTAGACATCAATACACTTTTCTAAAAATACTATCAGTAATTTATTTAACTTTAGACATTAATTTTAAGTCCTATAATAAAGAAACTTAAGTGTATTCAATTGTAAATAATAACTTCGTTATCTATTTATCAAGTAATGAACACTATTTTTATATAATACAGAGCTATTCAACAAAAAGGCAGATTTACTGAGTAGTGGTATTTGAGCGTAAAAATCCGTCCTTGGCGAAATGGGCACGAAAATATTTGGCGAATTAATCCGCTCGTGGCAGCTTGGTGAGTAACTTCTATGCATTAAATGCCGAGGATCAGTTATCTAGTGCCCATAGTACAAGCTTTGCTTAGTTTGGAACTAGATGGCGTGTGTAATTTATCTAGGAATATTTATTTATCTATACATTACTCATTAGTGTAACAAACACATCTTTTCGCTCATCTCCGCCTAATAGGAGCTCAGGCGGAGCTATACAGGTGTTATGAAGACGATACCTCAAACTTGGCAGAGGGTTAAAGAGGATCATTTCTAATATATTTGGCCTAGAAAAAAAGTATTTGAAGGTCTCAATTGCTTTTAGTTATTTAATAAATTGTTGAGACTAAGTTTTTTCTACTTAATTTCTGCACTTCAACTGCCGATAAAAAAAATATTTTAAAGTTATTTGCATGTAATTGTATTTTTGATCGATGAAATACATACTGCTAAATATTTAAATGAACATAAATAACTTCAATTACACAAAACATAACAAAATCATAGGTAAATCTCTGGGAGATTTTTAAAAAATCGTTTAAAAAACAATATCTTAAAAACCATTAACATTAGGATAGGGGTTTCTAGGCCAAATATGTTAGAAATGATCCTCTTTAACCCTCTGCCAAGTTTGAGGTATCGTCTTCATAACACCCTGTATAATACATAATTATATTACTATGTAACGCACATAGAACAAAAAATGTATATTACAATAAATGCATGTATGAAGCTATTGTAATTGTATATTTAAATGTTTAAATATATGATGTGTATGTACATGTTAATGTTTTATTTATGGAGTCTGCCTAGAATTTAACCTTTTTTTTTCTTTTCTGCGTATATTGCAATCAGTATATAACCGTATATATAGTGAGCCTAAGCTCAATTTTCACACCGCCGCGGAATAGAATGGAAGCGTCAATTTCGCCTCATGACGCGAGGCGTGCGAATTCGCTGGAACGAACGCGAGCGTATTCTATTGCTTTGGGCAACCCGACAGATTCCCCAATCGTGCCACTTCCCGCGGATTCCACAGGCAACGCCGACAGTAGCTAGGGGAATTCTCGAGAATGCGCGAGGATTCGCCGGAAGACACGTGACCTTTTCTGCTAGTATTTAAGTTTATACGTTATACAATTGTGTGTCTGTACCTGGCGATTGACCATACCCTGCGGTTTAACGAATGCGCTAACAAATTTGTTCTATATTAGTTCTATCGATATATACTTAAGAGGTAATTTGTTCCGTTTCAGTGTTTATAAAAATTAACTTCAACTGTAATGGTTTCATAAACTACTATTTATATATAGTATAAAAATATTTTTAACACATTCACAGTTCAGTGACCCATATATGGATCACTATTTTCTGCCTCGATTCTTGGACTATGCGTTAATCAATCAGTAGTGTATTTAAACTTTATTTACCGCAAGTTAAAGGACATAGGCGGTCTTAAGCTTGTAAAGGGAAGGAGTTTGACATAAACCCAGTACGAAAAAGTGAGATAGTGCTAGGGAGTTGTCACACCGAATGTATATGCCATTTTATTCATAATTTTAATATAGTAACAAAACCTAATGATTCGGTCGAAGTAACATAAGGGAACGTACCCATACTACGTCACCCATTTTTGTCAATTCTTTATTTCCCCCCACCCCCCTCCTTTTTGGTGACCGCCCATATAATATATGCCAAGATGTGCGTCAGTATTGCCATCTGTGAATTTAAAAATCAATCAATCAATCTATTTTTTTGCAAATGTAGGTAACAATAGATGTAAGAAATACATAATAGCAACCCCTAGTACATTGTACCTTTCGGCATGCAAATCTATATTTTAAATAGCTAAATACATTTTAACGATGTCATTAAAGGAGGTATATTGTATTTCCAATATTTATGTCGCGAAAAGCGCTAAGCGCTGCGTTATGTTTGAATGTAGCTCGGAAAAGCGCGATACCCCTAGAGCATATTGGCTACGTGATAATAATCTAAGTCCCCCCCCCCCCCCCCCGTGACCAAGGGCCGTATTTTTGAAGACCTGCCCCCGAACGGGTCACGTAGTATGGGTAAGTTCCCCGAACGGGTCAGGTGGTATGGGTAAGTTCCCCGAACGGGTCACGTAGTATGGGTAAGTTCCCCTCTCTCTTCCCCGCGCGTGCCCCGCTGTCGCTATGTGAGGTCAGTAGAGATGCATACCTGTTATTGTTGCACGTGTATCTGCGTTTTGTAATTTCCAAGTTATTTGTTATTGGATATTTGTTCTGCGCCAAGTGTCATGTTACTTTGACCGAGTTCTAATTCTTGTACGGTCAGTAAAACGGTGTTTTTAGTGCTTAGTGCGGATTGTTGGATCACATGCGAACGTGTTAACGTTTACAAGCCGACCAAATTGAGAAAAAGTTTCATATTGTGAATTTACCAGACGCGTGTTACATATCCAAATTAGCCGGGTTGCTCACTTCAAAATGTGAGCAAGTGAGCCACATAATTTTGATATGTAACACGCGTCTTATAAATTCACAACATGAGAGTTCTTCTCTATTTGGTCGGGTTGTTTACGTTGACATGATCGAACGCGAACAAAAAACTCGCACTAAGTGAATTCAATTACGACCTTAAAACAAAATATCTAAATGACAAATAATTAATAGTAATACAAATAATATAAGAAATATTCTTTGTATTTTTAGAATGACTATCCGTTAGTTGATTACAAATAGAAACAAAACAGACCGTCCGTCTACGTCAGTGGTTCCCTACCTAACCTATTTTTGTTCGCGGACCACTACGAGGTTTTTGTTGCGTGCAGGGTCCCCAACTGTCATATAAATCCATTATTCTATAACTCGAGATTTGAGTATTTTATATAATAGTGCTCAATCTCTTACATAATAAGTTTGTATCACGGACCATAATTTACCTCTCACGGATCACTGGTGGCCCGCGAACTACAGGTTGGGAACCTCTGGTCAATGTACACTGCTCTGCACCCACACCTGGATCTCTGTATGGCCACAAGAAATCAAGACATTCACAAGCCGTATACAATTAAAATAAATAAATAAATAGTCCCACATTAAGCACAAAGCTTGTGTTATGGATATTAGACAACTGATAAATGTACTTAAATACATTTTTTTTTGTAAATACATAGAAAACACCCAGACCAAGGCAAACAGACATGTTCATGCACACAAATGTTTGTCTTGTGCGGTAATGGAACCCGCGACCTCGGAGTCAAAGCGGCCATTGCTAACCATTGACCACCGAGCTCGTCGAAAATAATTTTAAAGATGAAACATTTTGCTCAAACTCTCAATTACTTCGAATTCCACCATAAGGCAAGGACTAAACAAAGATACTTCTCTCTGGTTGGGTTAGCCTAAACTAAAAAGAGAGCTTCTAGCGAGTTTTTGGTTACATTGACCAAATTGAGAAAGTTTCATGTTGTGAATTTACTAGACGCGTGTTACAATCCAAATTAGCCGGGTTGCTCACTTCACCAAAATAATAAAAACCTTTGTACAATAATTTTAACAAAAACTTTATTTTTTGTTTCTATTTATAACCTTCATATTGTACAATTAAAATAAAATTAACATATTTGTTAAATCGTTAAACGGCTTAATCTTAACAATGAGCTGTAAAACGGCGGGAATTTTCAAAAGCTAAGCGCATGGAGACAATACCGTACAGCGTGAC
Source organism: Hypsopygia costalis (assembly GCA_937001555.2). Lineage (NCBI taxonomy): Eukaryota > Metazoa > Arthropoda > Insecta > Lepidoptera > Pyralidae > Hypsopygia > Hypsopygia costalis. The sequence goes on from OW443355.2 coordinate 9,714,143, forward strand.
CAAGAAGAGTGGAAACGGTACTAAATTTAGACCGTGTTATGCAGAATAATACCAACTGATAAACTATGACAAATTGAAAGATAGAGATAGCGAGAAACTTCAAATCGAGATTTATATAAATTGTATTTGCCTAATATTCATAACTTTAGTTGGATCCTGTTATGCAGAAGAGATCCAACAGAGAAATTATGCCAAATTGAGAGATATACATAGCGAGAAACTGCAAATCGCGTTTTATATTTTGGGGTGTAAGTGGTTTATCAACATCTTTGAACCAAAGTCAACTTCACCTACACGTGACCCTGCTGACTGACAAACGAAGCTCTGGCGAAAAGAGAGATAGGGAGCGTAATTGTAAGCTACCCGACTGGGGAATGTACCTCCACCTCACAGAATACCGCAGCCAAATAACAATTCCCTTGAAGGTTGTTGTGTTCCTGCGAGTGAGTGAGGTCACCAGAAAAGAAGGAGATGCTGCGTTGGCAGCGGTGGTGGCGGCGCGCAAGTGATATATTACGTTGCGAGCGTTAATACGATTACAGTAACCGCTTCACATCAGGCGAGCCGTATGCTTATCTGTCACCCGACGTAGTATAAAAAAAAAACAACGCAATAGATTCTAGCATATGCTTCGCAAAACTTATACTGTGTGATATTTGTCTACCTATTAAACTTTAAATAGCTTTAACTTAAAAGTAACAAAATGTTGGATCTATTCTGCATAACAAGGTCCATTCATTAGTAGTGGAAACATTGACATTTTCCATATAATTAGTGTTACCATATTAAAACTGTTCCTACGAAGAAAGTGGCGCTCTTATTTTTGTTTACTCTTTTTGATCTCACTATATCTCTGGTTTGTTATGTTGTTACTTTATTCCGGTTTTGCCAATATTCCCGGGATATATTAATTTTATATTCCCGCCAATTACATCTAAAATCATAAGAATAGGTTATACAATTATAGACTAAGAGAATCGGGTTCCCTGTGAAAACGAAAAAGATTACCATTGCGGTACCCTACTTTACTAAAAATAACACAACATGATTTACTCTTCACATGGAATTATGCGTTTACTGTACACATTTTCAGAAGGCCAATTCTCGTAATTTTTCTACAAACGCAGACTGAAAGTTGACCGAATCGAGATTGAATTGTGAATTGACTAAAATTATATACTTGATTTCATTAATTAATTATTATCAATTCTTGTTGTTGGCATAGTAACATTCTTAGTTTGTTTAATTTTCACTCATATTTCGATATAATCCCGCTTAAATTGAATTGTGTTACGAGAATACCAAATATGACATTTTGTGAGATCGAGACTGGATCGAAACTGAATTTTGACTATATTTTGAAAAAACCGCTTCTAATGAAAATTCCGTACAATGTCTATACAGGATGGAAACCATAAGTGAATTATTGACATGAATAAGTCTTAAAAATTGCTTCCCTAAAGAGGCAATTAAAAAAACTAATGATAATAAAATCGGGGGATACAGTTTAGTGTTGCAGCTACATATCTATCATCTCCAACCAAAATTCAATCACACCACTGGATAGATGAAGGATCAAAGAATTTATTACGTTAAGTAAGAACTATGGAACATTGCGTGCGTGGGAGGGGTAAACGCTGCCATTTTGAGATTTTAGCGCATATGACGTACAACACACGGCTGTGTGTTACTATTTTTAGTTAAATAAACCCACACTGGGGAGAAACTTTAATCATTATCTTATGTTTATAGGGTCAATACCCTATTATTTTGTAACTTATTTTATTTTATTTTGATATATGTTTGTTGTATAATTTGTGACATGTTTAATTATTGAATGTTTTAGATTATAAGCAAAAATTCAAATACAATTGTAATATTGTTATGTGAATAAATGAAATGAAATGAAATATAGTTCATAGTTAAATTTCTTCGGCTTAATATTTTCGGAATTTGAGAACAAGTTAAAAATTATCCTATGTTTTGGATAAACTTAAGCGCCTCATCACTCGGCTCGTCGCATAATCGTAGCGTATATTAATTGTTTTTACATTAATACACACTGGTGAAAACCCTTTTGAATGTCCTGTATACGGATTGCGGCCAGACAGAAAAAAACTTTTTTGTTACTCTGTCTACCCGCAGTTGAGCAGCGTCGTGGAGTATTGCTATACTGTGTTCTTTGCATAGTTTCTTTCCTCTCTGAATCAAACAGCAGTTATTGCCATTTTTCAGTTATGTCGATAATTATGAATGAACTTGTTTTTTAATACCTATTTATGTCCATCTTTTTTATAGATTAGGTATATCTCTATGCTAAAATATGTGTGCCTTATTTCGGCACTGCCCAGGTCTCAGATCTTGATTTTAACTAGACAAAAAATTAGTCGTTAATTTGTCGAAATTTGTCGCCCAAAGCAAAAAATTTGTCGGTCTCCCGTTAAAGAGTTATAAGGCTTTTTTTGTGGCAGTGCCGAAATAAGCTTATTTCGGCACTGCCACAAAAAAGCCTTATAACTCTTTAACGGGAGACCGACAAAATTTTTGCTTTGGGCGACAAATTTCGACAAATTAACGACTAATTTTTTGTCTAGTTAAAATCAAGATCTGAGACCTGGACAGTGCCGAAATAAGGCACACCTAAAATATCTATAGGCTAAAATGATTAATGTTTTTACATTACCACATATTGGTGAAAAACATTATGAATGTCAGAATAAGACTGGCAAGCTTGTACTAATCGTCGTCATACCTTTCAGCTCATAATGTCAACCGGACAAAAAATGCACATTTCTTATAACGTCAACTTCGCAAAAAGACAACTTCTCGAAATGTCCACTTCTCACAATGACAACTTCGCATGTGGTCAACTTCTCTTAAATGATATATTTCGTAATTTGTGCTTTAAATGGCTAATAAAAAAGAAAACATGGACATTTCGAGAAGTTGTATTTTTGCGAAGTTGACATACTAAGAAGTTGATGTTATAAGAAATGTGCATTTTTTGTCCGGTTGACATTATGAGCTGAAAGGTCGTCATAGGGGTGTGACGTTAGAATAGTCAGACTATTCTGACGCTATTCAGTGTTTTGTTTTCAAGCCGCATAAAGACCTTGGCTTACTGACTGTTTAATGACAACAGCTGGGACCGCCGGCTTAACGTGAGGTAGAATCGCCGCCATTTTGGGAATGGAGAATCACCGCTATTTTAAGATCATTTCGCTGCCTGAGCCTGTTCCCCAAAAGGTATTCATGTAAAAATAAGGACGTCTTCACATTGCCACACTCCGATTCTCCATTTACGACCGCAACGCTTAAAAGCTAGGTAAGATTTGACATGATAACATCTTATAAATTGATGAACGCCGGCTGCACGCACGAAAAACCATGACTCATTGTTACGTTCCGCCTGAGCCGAGCAAGCGAGAGCGCGGAACAAGTAACGCATCTATCTCTCTTCCACTCCAACGGCCGATGTTTTCTTATGACGTTGATCACGTAAAATTATCGTCCATAAACCGACTTTACACATAACCATTTTTTTTATTTGCAAGTCCAAACAAATGGTATGTTGTTCATGAAGCCATTTAATAGGGATGTAAAAATCTAAAACAGTTGGTTTTTGAAGATATGTGTGGTTTTTTTTTTTTTTTTTTTTTTTATACTACATCGAGTGGCAGACAAGCATACGGCCCGCCTGATGTGAAGCGGTTACCGTAGCCATATTAACGCTTGCAACATAAAATATTGCTCGCGCGCCGCCACCCCCGCTGCCAACGCAGCATCTCCTTCCTTTCTTTCTGGTGACCTCACTCACTCGCAGGAACACAACAACCCCCCTCAAGGGAACTGTTATTTGGCTGCGGTTTTCTGTGAGGTGGAGGTACATTCCCCAGTCGGGTAGCTTACAATTACGCCCCCTACCTCTCTTTTCGCCAGAGCTTCGTTTGTTAGTCAGCAGGGTGCACCACGTGCAGGTGAAGTTGGCTTTGGTTCAAAGATCTTGATGAACCACTTACACCCCAAAAATGTGGTAATTAATTTAATCAAATAAATACCATATTTTAATTTTCATAAATTCAAAATTCAAAAAATAAGTGGTGTCTCAAACGTGCGTTTTATTTTTAAAATTTTATTTTACTCAATCATTGCAGTTAAACTGCCATACATTAGTCAACATGTTAGCCGTGTTGGTCAAGTTTTTTTTTTATTAGCTCAGCATATTGGCTCCGCTTCGCCTGATGGTAAGCGAAAAGAGGAGCCCCAATCGCATCGGCAACGGACAAGAGGCCTTGATGTCTTGTCAGTTGACGCCGCCATGCTGGCCTACAAGATGCTTCTTCACGCTTCGCCTTCTTCGCCTTCCCATGTTGTATGAATGAGGAAATACATATGCCGGCAACGCGTTCCACTTTTTAATAGTGCGACACAGATAGGATGCTGTCTAACAATGAGGGTCTTTTGGCAGCACTGTAGCGTAAGGTTCAATCATCTGTCAATTCATAGCATCTTGTCAAATGTCTTGTTGACGTCTTGTCGTCTTAAGTTTCACTGTCAAAAAATTCAGTACAGTTTGACAATCTGGACCCGACGCCTACCTAGCGACATCTGGTGTCAGAAAAAATATCAAACATTCCCAATTAGCTGTGTATGGACGTTTTGTCAGTTAAAATATCTGCCAACATGATTGACAACACAACCATAGATATATTGTCAGGCAACGTGACCGATACGGATAACATGTTGACTAATGTATGGCAGCTCTAAGAGGACATAATGCAATAACAACCGTGGTGTGCGGTAATAAAGTTCAAATTAGCATAACCGTGCTATGGTTACTATATATTTTATTATTAATTTTATCATTTGTACAAAACATTGTATTCTACCAATTTAGCATTTCCATACATAATTTTCGATATTTTTTTGCATAATTCCACGTGAAGAATAAAAAAGACATAAGACTATTATTAAAAAAAAAGAATACCCATTTCAAACACTTAGGTGCATTTTTTTTCATATACATTTTTTATTATTAATAATTATACTTTCATAAAATGTACAGGAGTTTTTTTTTTTAATTTTCTACATACCTTTATAATGGACTTTTGTTAACGTAAGCTAACTATACCCTAATATTTAAGTAATATATAAAAAAAAACCTTATTAATTTTTTTTTTCGTTATGTCCCGCATTATTCATAATACGAATTTTAAATTTATTCTAAACGCATTTTTATTTTATTATCATTGCGAAATTAAAATACATAATCAGACTTTTAGTTTCTCAAAAAATTTCAAAGTATTTTTTTTTATATATTACTTAACTGCATTAGTACGTTTAGGGTTCCCTAAGTGAATTCCGACTGGGTCTAATTTTACAAAAACAAAAAAAAAAATACTACGCTAATAAAAATAATAAAGAAAAAGAAATGTCTACGCTCACACCTAAACTTTAATATAATTTTATTACTAATAAAATAATTTATTACATACCTCTTTGCGATACATTAAAACTTGAGATATTTTAAAATTCACCCTCTCCCTAAATACGTCAACCTCCCTTTTAGCTAAGGCCTTGAATAATAAAATGTTACAAGTATAAAAAATATTACGTATTGGCATATTAAAAAAATATATCACCATGTTTTACAACAGTGTTTCTTAACCTGTTGTCCGTGGACCCCTGGGGGTCCGCGAGTATGTGTATAGGGGTCTATCTTCTTATCTATGAACATTTGAATTAATAAATAATGCCAGCAAGACTTGCAAAAGAGCAGCACCAACCTTCACATAAAAATGTAATTAGTTATTAGTATTAAAATATAATCTTAAATTTATTCCTGTGGTTTTTATTAATTATTAAGAGGACCTTGAAATTGTGCTTGCTTTTCAAAGGGACCCCTCGAAAAGCAAGCACAATTTCAACCTAAGCGGACCGAAAAAGGTTAAGAAACACTGTTTTGACACATTCAGAGTCCAATGGCCCATATATATGGGTCACGGAGTAGTCGCTCCAGAAGTAAGTTTTTATGTTAGATTTGATAATTTTCAACACATTTTCCGCACGCATTATGAGATTGAAGCAATAATGCAAGTCGCGAGAAAAATAATTTTAAACGTCTTATAAATCGAAGAACGCTGGCTGCACGCACGAAAAGGCATAATCATTGTCACGTTCCGCCTGAGCCGAGCGTACAAGCGAGAGCGCGGAACAAGCGATAGAGAGGTACGATCGGCCTAAGCGTTCGGCTTGTGACGCATCTATCTCTCTCCCACTCCCACGGCCGATGTTTTCTTATGACGTTATCACGTAAAATTATAGTCAGTAAACCGACAGACAACCAGTTTTTTTTATTTAAACGCAGTTTTAATGAGGAATATTTAATACATTTGTCATATTTTCTTTCTATGCAAAATAGTTTCGATGTTTCAAATCACATTAAAATTTTTAAACACTACTACATTCAACTTACTAATATTTTGTGACATTACGGGACTTTCCTTCTATTACCTACTTACACTAGAAGCAGTTTTACAATCGACATCCAAAAAGTCCTCACCAAAACACCTCGCAAATGAAGATCTGGGAGCTTAGACCAGTAAAGTATTCGTATGGTAGTGCGTGTAATGTGTTTTTATGCATAATTTTCAAAAAAAATTCCTCAGCACTCCTCTATATAAACTATAAGTGTGCGAAATGTCATACTCTTCCGTCCGCGGAATTTTCGTAATAAGGGATACAAAGTTTTTGCTTCGCGTATTTATCTCTATATATATAAAAATCAATGCCAATTTTCGTTGTAATTTTATAACTCAAGAACGGGCTCACCAATCCAAACCAAATGTTTAGGGTTTATTCGGACTATTTAATAGATGGTTTATGTGAAGTTTGCACAAAATCGGTAGAGCGGTTCTTCATTTATCGTATTTTTTGTAACAAATGAATTCAATAAATGGCGGATCATTTTGTTAATGGGGATTTTGCTGTCAAATTGAAACTTTTTTCAGTGTTGACAGTACAAGCATGTTGTTATGTCATTCATGCGGTCATTTCATTTTGGACGTGCTTCGACTTTATGTTGCCTGTTCCAGAGTCGGTACCCCCAGCCGTTTGTTTATTCCTGCTCAAAATGGAAAAACAAAAAATATTGTTTATCTAAATGTTTCGGATTAAATTTTAAAATAGCTAGCAATTAATAAAATATTTTTTTGTTAGAATAAATGAATTTGATGTTCCAATGAATTTTTTTTAGTATTTCACTTTATACGTAGCGAAGCACGTACCGGGCCGCTAGTTATTATATATGTGATACTTTGTTTTTATATAAATGACATAAGAACTAGTCTGAATTGTAAATCTACAACCAAAAGCGTAAGGGCGAATTTACAATGCACATTATGGAGTTTGGCCGTGTGGTTTCCGGCAGACTAGAATAGAATCAGTCCGTCTCTTCCCGTGGATGTCGTAAAAGGAGACTAAGGGAAATACATTATCAAATATCGATCAGCTTCCCGAACCCGTTTGGCCAGCGTGGGGAGTTTAGGCCAAATCCTCCTTCCGTCTAGGACGGACCAGAGAGGGTAGTGCTCCTGTAGTGGAGACTAAAATGGACCTGATGATGATGATTATGGAGTTATAGTTTCTTTTAATTTATATTAGGAGTTATATTTTGCTTAGTTTTTGTACGTCATTGTGGATCTAATTCTAGTATTAATGATCGAAGGAGTATTCCTACTATTATTTTTATGTTGTAGATCAGTGTTTGTCAATCTTTTCAGTTTAAGGACCTTAGAGACTTTTTGTGCTAAGACAAACTAGAATACAGTGTATGAGGAGAGCAGTGTGTGGTCGAATGGGTAGCAATGGCCACTTTGACTCCGAGGTCGCGGGTTCGTTAAAAACCTCACACTAAGCACACTGTACGCTGCTTATTTACCATACCTATTATATGCACCGAAAACAAAGTTTTCTATACTTGTACCAATTTATTATTTATACATACTAATAAAACATAAAATTTATCCTATACACACTACCCAGTCGAAAAAACACAAAAAAAAAACTAATAGTTAATATTTCTTAAATATTCACATTACCATACTAAATTTTTATACATTTTTTATTTTTATTTTTTTATCATTTGACGCTTCAAAAAAAATGCGAGCTTAATTTTAAAATATCACAATATCTACTCATTTTAACATTATTAACTATATTACAAATTACATATACAAAGATTTTGTAATTTTAATTGTCGAAAATTTATTGCAACCGTATAGAATAAAAAAGATCCAATTTGGTAAAAAAAAAAATGATTCTGTCCCCAAAAGTTAAAGGTTCAATTTGGCAAAAAAAAAAATGATCCTGTCCCTGAAAGTCAAAGATGCAATATGGCAAAAAAAAGATCCAGTAGCCAAAAGTAGTAGTAAAAGTCAACTGAACTTAGATCTAAGTATACATAATTTAGCATAAAAGATACATTATTCGTCACTTTTGAAGGTAGAAATTTTGTTTGGATCTTTTCTGCTAATTTATTATTTCATTATTTTTCTTCTCTATGTCGTTTCCCTTTTGCATAATCATATTGGTTTTGTGCTAACTATTATTTGATTTTTTAAAATATACATCTGGAAGTCATTCAAATTTAGATTTGTATTAAAAAAGTATTATTTACAACAGTGTCACATTTGACTTTCTTTAAGAACTTTTGATGTGAAGAGGTTTTATAATGTCTTAAAATAGTAGTGAATGTAGAATTTATAAACCCAGTTTTGAAAGGACATATTGACATGACCAATCATAGAATCTTTTCTTACCCTCGGATAAACGGATACTTTAAAGTATCAGGAAATAATTTTCGACAATCAATATTACATTTTCAGGCTGAATAGTCTTACATGCGATTTAACTGTGTTATTTTCTCAAAAATTGCTAAATATACAAATTTATATTTAATTTCTTTAATCGTAAGGTCTAACGTTATCTAACGAAATTATTACAAGGTTCTAGATTATAAATAACCTATCGAAATGATGCATATGCATATTGCTATACATTTAAGCCGCAATTTTTGCCATTCTTCATGTTTATAAGGGTGAGGCCAAACGAGCGTAATTTTGTGAGTCGTGAATCGCGTAATTCACGCCGGTTTCATATAAAATGTATAGCAAAATAAGTTCGCCATTTGTATGAAACCGACGTGAATTACGCGTCTAACAACTAACAAGATTACGATCGTTTGGCTTCACCCTAAGTTCACAAAAGAAACGAACGAGAAGTCAAAACACCCAAAAGAATAATCACATCAGAAAGTCTTCAGAGCAAATTAAATTTGAACTTATTTATTTATTTAATTTCACGCAGAAAGGAAGTCATTCCACTCAAAAACATAAACAAGTTCTACTATGCGATTGATCAGGAAAAAATGGACTACTCAAAAAAAGTCATCAGTTGATGACTTTTATGTGTGTCCAAGGAAACGTTAAAAACTTTTTCCTCATATTTAAATTTAGTCCTATAGTAAAAGCTGTTTGTATATAGATGACTAGAACAACTCCCTATCAACTTAAAACACCCTTTCTGATATATGTACTCTAGTTAGCATCATTGACCGCACTAGAAGCAGTTATTTGGCGCTCATTAGAACCTGCCTTTTGTCTTTTACGCCGCTATAGAAACTTTATAATAATTTCGTATTGATATAAACCTTACATACTATAATATTATTATATCTCTAAAATCGCATCTTAAACAAACCTAGAGTTTTTAAAACGCTCCGTTTTTTGCCGTCATTTCGACGCAAAGCGTCGTCAAGATCGTCAAAAGATTGGTTTTATCGTATACTGAATATAAATATTATTATTAAAAATATTACAAAGACGGGACTTGGTGATTATATCGTCACAGGTCTCGAGTTGAATATTGACTCGTTAGCGACTTCAGAACACATTCTTTTCAATATTGTGAAGCCACCTAAGACAATTGACTTCAACAGATGTGTAAAAAAATATGAAATTAATCATGCATTCATTTGTGAAATTAAAGTTTTAAACAATTTGATCTTTTATGGATAACAATACCCACCCACCCATCTAAGCCAACGACGAATGCTTCCTACCTATAGTAGATGCATGCAATCGCCATAGCTGTTGGATCATACTAGTTTGAATCAACTAATTGGTGGGTAGATCAAAATGCTATATATTCGAAACCATAGTTGTTAAACTTGGTGACTGTACACAAATTTGCTACCATAAGGTAAACAAAATTTTCAAGGCAACCGCGATTGAAAAACATTGTCTTAAATGTTTGTAGTCAACCTGAAACAATAATAAGGCTGCCTTGTTACAGATACAAGTTTTATTTAATATACTGTAATAATTTTAAATTCCATAAATACAATATTTTTTCAGTATTAAAAACTACCCCCACTTATCATAGTTTTTCTGTCTATCTAGCTATTCTAATAACTTAACAAATTTGAAATCGCCCGAAATTTAATTTGCTAAAATTTTATATTCGAATTGTGGGAATAAAAAAAAACAATCACACTTCAGTCTACCAAAAAGGATCCAAGTGTACTACTGAAAACAGATCCAATAATGATAAAAAAAACCTTCGTGGTTGGATCCTTTTTTTTTCAAAAAGAATCCAACCCACTTTATACGATGGATCCATTTTTCAAACTGACATTTTACTGGATCCTTTTTGGAAAACTATGCGTACAATAAAACCAACCCATAGACTATCATTCATAGACTTTTTAAATACCTCAATTACATGAATTTATTTGTGTATTTACTTCGTTGAATTTTTCCTCTGTACTGTTGCTTTTTCAAGTTTCGGTTTGTCTTTTTTCTCTTTCAAATCTCTTTTCTCTGCTTTGAGGGGCGGTGGGGTGGTTTTTTCGATCGCCGGGGGAGTGGTTGGTTTTTTGGGTTTGTTTGCTTTCGCTGCGGCCGCGTAGTTTATTGGTTTCAAACCCGGCGCGGTTGGTGTTGATTCCTCTACAGGCGCAGGTTGGGGCTGGAAATTGAATAAATAGATATATATTTATATTACTATGAATACATTTTAGGCTATTTGACCAACATTTTTTTCTGTTTGATATGTAGGGACGTCTCCATAATATAACCATAGGTGAAAGAATTACTTCGATAGGACAAAAATCTCTCGAGATATGGTAATTTGAAAATCACAATTTTAAGACTGCCCCAAAACGCTCCATACAAAAGACTACCGAATTATGACGTCATGTTTATATTTTTGTATGCATCAAATCAGAAATTTGTACGACAGCTATGTTAAATATTACGTTTATGTGATTAGTATCATAATAAAAGTTATAGCATTTTGTATTGTTTCTCCAATGGAAATATTATTTTTTAATAATTTCATACTTTTAAAATGGACTTTTCCGCCAAACTTTGATGGACGCTAAAAAAAGTCTGACTGAAGATATTAGATGAAAGTTTGCAGATCTTTATAGTTTTGTGTATTTTACGATATTGTTAAATAATTTATACAATTTTTAAACATTGGAAAATAGCCTATTAAAGTTATACACCCATCCATAGCCTGGCTACGGTTAACGTTGTTTTATGCATGAACGATTATACATGCGCGACAAAATATCGACCTCAGGGGAAATTGGCTTTGCCTCTAGAAATGGTAGTGAGCCATTTCACCTCAAATAGTCATATAAAAAAGTATTATATTAATAAATAAATAAATATTGTCAGACAAATTACACAGCGCCATCTAGCCCCAAAGTAAGCGAAGCTTGTGTTATGGGTACTAGACAACTGATAAACATATGTAAATACATATTTATGATACATAGAAAACACCAAGACTAAGACAAACAGACATGTTCATGCACACAAATGTTTGTCCTATGTGGGAATCGAACCCACAAGCGTTGGTGTCGAAGCTGCATCATTGACCGCTACGCCACCGACCCTCCGAATCAGAAGGTCTACCTAGAAAAATGACTTTGTTGGTAAAACGTCGACATTTTAAAACGTCTATAAGGTGATAATGTCTTTTACGGCAAAACGACCTACTAGTAAAACGTCCAAATTTTTAAAACGTCATGAATTCGAAGTACAGTTGTGTTCAATAACAATAAACTCCTTCGAGTTTATAATACCACTTGAGATAAATACTCCTTTGTAATTTTAAACATACTGGACTGAAGTGGCTGACCACTTTAGATCACACCGTTAGTATTTCTACAAAGACTGTCTCATATAAAACGGATTATCTTTGGAGACTGATAATTTATTTTCTTCTTCTGATATTTTTTTCTTTTTTCTGATAATAAAATAAGACAATTAATTTTTTACTTTTCATTTATTTTCACAACTGTCCCCGACTATTTGAATGATAGACGTTTTAAAAATTTGGACGTTTTACTAGTAGGTCGTTTTGCCGTAAAAGACATTATCACCTTATAGACGTTTTAAAATGTCGACGTTTTACCAACAAAGTCATTTTTCTAGGTAGACCTTCTGATTCGGAGGGGCCACCGAGCTCGTCATCTTTGTAAATATTAGTAGGATTTTAAAGTTTTTGTGGATGGATGTATCGACTTTGTTTGTTTGTTTGTTACCCTTTCACGGGTAAATGACTAACGTGAACACTGAACAGACTAAAGTAGGTTCATTCACCCTCGCCTGTCTAGTCTATACAATCAAATTACTAATGAAAATATTGACATTATTAATGATTCGCTTAAACTATTTAGGTCTAAAATAAAGTCTGTGTTAGATGTTGAACCTTAGTCTTTAGTCTGTAACCTTTAGAACATTTTCATGGACTTGCGACGTCTGCGCAGTTATCTGGATGTTTTCTATGTATTATATGTATGTATTTAAAAAATATATATTTAAGTATAATATCAGTTATCTAGTACCCTTTACAGGTTTGCTTAGTTCGGGACTAGATGGCAGTGTATAATTTGTCCAGGAATATTTATTTATAAAAAAATGTAGGATGCTCACCACATCTGTCATTCCAAGGTCTTCAATTTTCTCCTCCACTTTCACTTCACTCTTCACCGCCTTCACTTCACTCTTCACCGCTTTCTTCACCACAACTTTAGGTTCAGATTTCACTGGTTGCGGTTTCACTTTAGGTTTCTCCTGTTGTTTGGTTGCCGTTGGTTTTTTTACTTCAACCTTTGGTTTCACCTCTCTTTTCTCTTTGGGCCTTTTGTCTGTGGTCTGTACGTCTGCTGCGCTTACTTCTGGTGGGTCGGCTGGCGGTGGCGTTGGATCTATAAAGAAAACAAGAGTAACATAGGTGGTTGAGAGGTAAAAATGATGAATGATGCTGTATCGTAAATTATATCACGGAGAGTGCTCGGATGAGCTGTTTGATTTGATACCTGCCGCTGAATTCCACTATCGTACAACTCTCCATTAATAAAAAATCCATCCATATCATCTTGTTAATTGGCGATGTACTACAGTGCGTTTTCTAAGACATTTTATACCACGAACAGTGAAACTGTGGAATCAACTTCCCTCAGCGGTATTTCCGAACAACTACGACATGGGAGCCTTCAAGAATAGAGTATTTAATTCACTTAAAAGGCTGGCAACGGATCGGCGATCGTTTAGTGTTGCTAATCTCCATGGGCGGTGGTGATTGCTTTCCATCAGGTGACCCACATGCTCGTTTGTCCCCTATCATATATAAAAAAATCGAAAAATAAACGAGATACGAAAATTCTAATAACGTATGTTTGTATAATTCATATTCCTCGTCTAGTGTAACTAGCTGATCTATAGATGTGTCGATGAGCTTATTTGGCACTGGTTTTAGATACATATATACGAAACAGGGTTCGTAAAAAATCAGATTTTTAACCGCCTTCAAAAAAGGAAGAGGTTCTCAATTCGACTGAATATTTTTTTTGTATGTATGTTATTCGATATCTTTGCGAATTTTGAACAGATTCTTTTTTTATTTGAAAGGGTATGATTGCAAGGTGGTCCCATATTCACCAAGTCAGGTTCTGATGATGGGATGCCAGGGAAATCAAGGGAAACCCTTAAATTTTAAAAGCGTGTATTGTCAAAGTTTTTTTTATTTGAAAGGGTAATTGCGAGGTGGTTCCATATTCACCAAGTCAGGATCTGATGATGGGATCCCAGAAAAATCGAGGGAAACCCTTAAAAATGCCCTATGGTAGCCGGCAGAATAAAATTGTGCCACTCCATTGCTCTGCGCTGGATGTCGTACAAAGCGACTAAGGAATCTTGTGTCACGCGATAACTTTTCTCCCGGAAGACGGGCAGCAGCGTCTCCCGGGGTATACCACCAATAAGCTGCGCTCGCCAACTGAAGTTGGTTTAATTTTTTTTTTAATCAACTTTATTATAATAAATATCAAAAAAACGACTGTTTTTTAATACTGTTAAATTACTGATACGTAATTTAACAGTATTAAAACTGTTAAATTACTGGTAAGTCAAATTTCCCCAACTTTAATTGAGGTTGACATTTTGGGAAACAATCTAAATTATTCTGAATTGTAGTTTTTCGCTACGTGTTGCCAGGGTAAACATTAATCTCCAAAATTTTGAGTTCAGATGACAGGAAAAAATCAATTGATATATATATAGTGATATATATTCGCTGATATATATCGGCGAACCCTGATACAAAACAAATGTTAGTTATCAACTGACCTGTCTTGTGTTCGTCTGTGTCTTCTAGTGTCGTTGTGTCGCTCTGTGCTGTGTTCTGTGCTGGCGGTGGCGTCTGTTCCGTGTGACTCTGTATTTCCTTCTGTTCCCTGTGTTCTTCTGTTGATTCTTGTTTTTCTTCTGGAAATAAGATTAATTATTATTATTAGGACGCAATGAGCGCGAAGTATTGAGTTTGACCTAATCCCGCCGACGATTACTCGGTTTTAGGCTTAGCGTATTAGTCACTACAATTTTTTTATACAAATTATAAATACTATTTCTATTTAGACAAATTATAATATTGTCGCGGTCCTGTCTCGAACCATCTAGAATGAAACCTAGTAACCTACCGAATAGTCGCCGCATACTTCGCTGCAAGCAATAATGACCCGTATGCCTATTGTAATAAGGTTCATAACACTATGACATGAAAATGTTCGAGACACGTTTGTACATATGAGAACATTCGGGCACCCTTGCATTGGATATAAACAGCGACCGCCGCGGCGCATAGGCAGTTCAGTTTGGACTTCGGAAGAGTAAACTTCGAGCTAATCTACCTGCGAGACAAGTGATAACCTACGACCTCAGCGATACTATTGGACTTCGATTTGACCTGCGATTTGGAATCTTCGTGTGGACTTCGTGTCGTGAAGACCTTCAGACCAGACCCTGCGTGAATAAATCCTTGGAAGTTGTCATTGGCGTTTTACATCCAAATCTAGAACCCTAGCTCGTAACAAAACTATTTTTTTATACAAAGAAAAACGCATCTGAAATACCATGGGCTTCATCCGTGATGTTACCAGTACGTTTTTCTTTTAATAATTCATCAAAATTTGATGAATTAACAAAAAAAAAACATGTCATAAATGGCATTTTTTTTTTATTGCATAAATTGCTATATTGGCCAATGTTCTGGCAGTGGAGGAAAGCGCAGTATACGTACTGCGCTTTTGGACGTCTGCGACTCCCGTCCCTCTGAGCTAGCAGAGGTCACGGTGAGGCGCACAGTGGAGGAGCGCTTCCCAGTGTAGCGATGGTACACTGGGTTGCTGGTTGGTCGAGGAAGAAAACCGATTGCAAGTGAAAAACATTTTCTTTTTTATTTTATTTAATAAAGATTGTATATAATCAAAAAGTATAAAATTAACTCGTCCAATAATAATATTCTTTAATTACTATATCGTAGTATAAGCAGACATGTCTGAAATGACATGTCGTTTTATACGTAGGGACCGTCGATTAATGTCATTAATATTTCGTTACAGTCCAGTTTTCTGGCCTGGGGGCCTACCGCCAAAGCTCTATCTAGCCGTTTATCACCGGACTTTTTGATCGCAACATTTAAACTTTACCTTACATTAGTGGCAATTGTGTTTAGGTTCATCATCAGGTCATTTTAGTCTCCACTACAGGAGCACGACCCTCTCTCGTCCGTCTCAGACAGGAGGAGGGTTTGGCCTACACTCCCCACGCTGGCCAGACGGGTTGGGGAGGCCTGATCAATGTTTTATAATGTATTATATGTACTTTACTTATATTTATTTATTTATTTATTACTAGTGACCCGCCCACGCTTCGCTGTGGCTCTGTATTTCTCTTAGTCGCCTTGTACGAAGAGATGGAGTGATTCTATTCTAGTCTGTAGGAAACCACACGGCCATTTGTGTTTAGCTTACCGGGTGCAAACAATGAAGCTCCACCGACATAGCTAAAAATGATTGTCAATAACTCAAACCTAACACATAGGGGCCATCCATAGATGACATCACTCGTTAAGTGGGAGGGAGGGGGTCGACGGTTTTTTTTTTTTTTCTTTATACTACGTTGGGTGGCAGACAAGCATACGGCCCACATGATGTGAAGCGGCTACCGTAGCCATATCAACGCACGCAACATAAAATATCGCTCGCGCGCCGCCACCCCCGCTGCCAACGCAGCATCTCCTTTCTTTCTGGTGACCTCACTCACTCGCAGGAACACAACAACCCTCAAGGGAATTGTTATTTGGCTGCGGTATTCTGTGAGGTGGAGGTACATTCCCCAGTCGGGTAGCTTACAATTACGCTCCCTACCTCTCTTTTCGCCAGAGCTTCGTTTGTCAGTCAGCAGGGTGCACCGCGTGCAGGCTTTGGTTCAAAGATGTTGATGAACCACCTTACACCCCAAGAAGTGTGACATTGTGTGACAAGGGTGGGAGGGGTCCTATTTCGTGACGTAACATTTCAAAATCTAGTATTTTTTTTTAATATTAGCTCAGCATATTGGCTCCGCTTCGCCTGATGGTAAGCGAAAAGAGGAGCCCCAATCGCATCGGCAACGGACACGAGACCTTGATGTCTCGTCAGTTGACGCTGCCATGCTGGCCTACAAGATAATAGTATAATCTAAGTGTTTAAAACACGTACTTTGCAACTCTAGTTGTAAAATTGCAAAATATGTGACGTCACACTAGGCCCCGCCCCTAGTGTGACGTCACATATTTTGCAATTTTACTTTGAACTATTAACGAAAAACTTAACATTTGCAACTCTAGGTGTAATATTTCAAAATATGTGACGTCACACTAGGGAGGGGGGGAGTCTCACAAGTGTGATCAGGTGTGACAAGGACGGGGATAGGGGTCAAAAATCATGAAATTCGTGTGACGTAATTTATTGATGGCCCCATACTCCTCACCATACATTGACGAGCTCGGTGGCGTAGCGGTCAATGACGCGGCTTCGACCCCAACGCTCGTGGGTTCGATTCCCACACAGGACAAACATTTGTGTGCATGAACATGTCTGTTTGTCTTGGTCTGGGTGTTTTCTATGTATCATAAGTATGTATTTACAAAAAAAAAATGTATTTACGTATATTTTTTTTTTTTTGAAAAATGGAAAAATTCGCCTGCCCCCCCTAGGTGGGATGGGAAAAAATATTTATCTGGCAAGTTGGCCAAGACAACTATTTAAATAATAATAATGTATTTACGTATGTTTATCAGTTGTCTAGTACCCATAACACAAGCTTCGCTTACTTTGGGGCTAGATGGCGCTGTGTAATTTGTCTCCCAATATTTATTTATTTATTATTTATTTATACTTTTGGGGACCAAAATATTCAATGGTAATCGGATTCAGGTTCGGCGGTAGGGCCCTTGGTGCCCGTACGTTTGGAGTGATTTTAAAGACGTTTTATCATAAATATTTTGAAAAATGGAAAAATTCACCTGCCCCCCCTAGGTGGGATTTGAACCCACGACCTCTCGATGACCGGTCGAGTGCTCTTCCAACTGAGCTACCAGGAAGGTTTGTGTTGGTGACAGATTTTTGCATCTTATATTGTACTGCGTGAGTCACAGTGTGGCGTCATCAACCTATTAAGTAATTACACTACTAAACAAGGCATAGCAGTCCATCGTTGCAGGTGAAATTCGTTATATTATAATATTTATAATATTCTGGCAAGTTGGCAAAGACAACTATTTAAATAATAAAGACTTTACATGTCAAAACTGTAGCCCCATCAGTCAGTCAGTCGAATCGTGCGCCGAAGCGTGTACGGGCCTCGAGCTAGACGCTCTTTGCCCGGGCCAAACTGCAGGGGCGTCAACTGTTGTAAATATATGTAATCTCTATGATTAGTTTTAAGGAACCTGTTTCTATAGTAACGTGTGTGTTTACTGTCACTTATAGAAAAATATATTACAATTAAAACTATGAGTTTACAGTTACTATATTTTATTATTTCCACTGTGCTATAAACGCTCTGTTTCGTGTTACAACCCTTTAAACACGATCATCAACCCCTGCGAAACTTTAGTGTGGTTAGACTGAACTGACTACTATACGGACTACTATAACAACATGAGACGACTCACACACATACCAAAGTTGTTTGAACAATAACACTATAACGGATACAAAACATAACACGACACAATTGGCTATTTGACTAACATTTTTTTCTGTTTGATATGTAGGGACGTCTCCATAATATAACCATAGGTGAAAGAATTACTTCGATAGCACAAAAATCTCTCGAGATATGGTAATTTGAAAATCACAATTTTTAGACTGCCCCAAAACGCTCCATACAAAAGACTACTGAATTATGACGTCACAGATCTGTATTTTGTATGCATCAAATCAGAAATTTGTACGACAGCTATGTTAAATATTACGTTTATGTGATTAGTATCATAATAAAAGTTATAGCATTTTTTATTGCTTCTCCAATGGAAATATAATTTTTTAATAATTTCATACTTTTAAAATGGACTTTCCCGCCAAACTTTGATCGACGCTAAAAAAAGTCTGACTGAAGATATTAGAATGAAAGTTTGCAGATCTTTATAGTTTTGTGTGTTTTACGATATTGTTAAATAATTTATACAAATTTTAAACATTGGAAAATAGCCAAATGAGTAACGAATTCTGACATTGAAAAGACGTAGAATGGACAATTTATTGACATTAATTTTTTTGTTCCAGATCGCAGCGGACCCCTGCCTGTTCCCGCTGCCAAACGACAACGGTCAACACACATTGATCCGGCCGCGACAGAAACACCCAGCCAACACAATAGTAATTTTTGTAGCCTCATATGTAATCTCTGGCATTAAATATGCTTCGGGGTGTGATACATACCGGGCGGCGTGGTGGTGCTGGTGTTGGTGGGGCGCGCCCTGGTGGGGACGAACTCCGCGGCCAGCGGGTTCAGCTTGGACCGGGACACCGTCTCCTCGAGGGACAGCGATGCGTTGCCGTTACTTGTGCTGCAAACACAAAACACCAATCAGGCAAGGGCGGATCCAAGGGGTGAGTCATGGGGGTCATGACCGGGGGGGGGGGGGGGGCAGGACATAGATGGATCACAGTATAAGTAATAGTACTACGTTCAGTACGGCCACTCCCTGCCGCTCTCTCGTGTCGACCTCACCTCCCCTCTGAGACAAATCTAGAACAGTTTGTATGGCGCCGCACGCACACACGCTCATTCACGCTCTGCACATACGACATTGTTTATGTAGTATTAAACGAGGCGACATTTGTATGGAGTGGCCGGTGTTTTCCGCTAGTATGATAAGGCCCTTAGATATAACAAAAGGGTACTCACGTGGGGTACTGTTGGTTGTTGTTGTGACCGTTCACCGGCCGATGCCTCTCCCTCTGCTCGTCCTCCAGCATGGCTTCAATGCACTGCTCCATCAGCGCCTCTTCTTCCAACTGCTGCATCACCTGGAATAATCAGAAGGTTACTTAAGTACACGAGTTAGAAGAACATTTGATGAACATTTTGGGATGTAAGTGGTTCATCAACATCTTTGAACCAAAGTCAATTTCACCTGCACGCGGTCTACCCTGCTGACTGACTAACGAAGCTCTGACGAAAAGAGAGGTAACGTAATTGTAAGCTACCCGACTGGGGAATGTACCTCCACCTCACAGAATACCGCAGCCAAATAACGGTTCCCTTGAGAGCTGTTGTGTTCCTGCGAGTGAGTGAGGGCACCAGAAAGGAAGGAGATGCTGCGATGGCAGCGGGGGTGGCGGCGCGCGAGCGATATTTGTTGCGAGCGTTAATATGGCTATGGTAACCACTTCACATCAGGGGGGCCGTATGCTTGTCTGCCACCCGACGTAGTATAGAAAAAAAAAAAAGATAACGGGTGGAGAAGTGAACTCTGGACAATTTCAAAAACTTAGTCAAATATCTAGTGTATCTCAAGTGTATCAAATTGATTAGGTACCAGTATTTCTCATATGTGTTAATTCGTTTTTCCCCTACTGTTTGAATGAAGTGTGTCGCCGGAACTGGCACTTAAATTCACTTTCACATTCAAGATAGTGTGATGAAAGTGAATCTAAGCTCTGCGGATTTAGAGTAGTAATGATTTAGATACATGTTCTTATATTTAATTTGTATGACGTTTCTAAGTGCTTTATAAAGTCCAGGGAATAAAGATATTTTGATTTGATTTGATTTGTGTGCATTTGTGTATTTATAAACGCATTTTATTTTAACTTTATGTATGGTATGTATTATTTGCCGTGTGGTTTCCGGCAGACTAGAATAGAATCACTCCGTCTCTTACCGTGGAGGTCGTACAAGGCGACTAAGGGAAATACATTATAAAACATCGATCAGGCATCCCCAACCCGTCTGGCCAGCGTGGGGAGTGTAGGCCAAATCCTCCTGTCTGTGACGGACGAGAGAGAGTCGTGCTCCTGTAGTGGAGACTAAAATGACCTGATGATGATGATACTTATGTATATAGAAAGCAAACCAGTGCTTGTTTTACACAGCAAAATACAAAAAAAAAGGAGGTTGTGTACACGAGTTAGAAGAACATTTGCTGGTATCGGGTGAAGGGTTCAAGTCTTGTTAGCAACTTGTGATACGGTTCAGAGATAGCTTATAGAGGTAGGGAGCGTAATTGTAAGCTGCCCGCCTGGGGAATGTACCTCCACCTCACAGAATACCGCAGCCAAATAACAATTCCCTTGAGGGTTGTTGTGTTCCCGTGAGTAAGGTCACCGGGATGGAAGGAGCTGCTGCGTTGCTAGCGAGGGTGGCACGCGAGCTATATTTCACGTTGCGAGCATTTATATGGCTACGATAACCGCTTCACATCAAGCGGGCCGTACGCTCTTCTGCCACCCGGCATTACCCACCCATAATCACCGCAATGTTCAGATACGGGTCTCCAATCAATCGAAGAGGTTTAGAGCATAATCGACCACGCTGCTCACAGTTGACATGGCTACGGTAACCGCTTCGCATCAGGCGTATCTTACGGTTATTTCCTTTTATGGACGTGGTCGGTGGCGTAGCAGTCAATGACGCGGCTTCGAAACCAACGCTCGTGGTTTCGATTCCCACACAGGACAAACATTTGTGTGCATGAACATGTCTGTTTGTCTTGGTCTGGGTGTTTTCCATGTATCATAAGTATGTATTTACAAAAAAAAATGTATTTACGTATGTTTATAAGTTGTCTAGTACCCATAACACAAGCTTCGCTTACTTTAGGGCTAGATGGCGCTGTGTAATTTGTCTGACAATATTTATTTATTATTTATTTCCCACCCAACGTATTATAAAAAGAAAAATGCTTACGTCATATCTCCAAAACATTGCAGAGCACGTCGATGTCACTAAGCACTTTTTTATAAGCAAACTAACTCCACACCACTCGACTGACTAAACAATAATGTGACAAAAGTAATTTTCACAAGAAAGTAAGAATTTCTATTAGTTACAAATGATTATTACTAAATAAACTTGTTTCATAAATACGTCATTATAATTTATTAATTATATTCAAGAACATTATCGTTAACTAAATCACCATTATAATGAAAGACAAATAGTTACGTTAACGATAATAGGATATTTGACAATGTTCAAAAATCGTATAAATTATTTAACAATATCGTAAAATACACAAAACTATAAAGATCCGCAAACTTTCATTCTAATATCTTCCGTTCGACTTATTTTAGGGTCAATCGAAGTTTGGCGAGAAAGTACATTTTAAAAGTATGAAATTATTAAAAAAATATATTTCTATTGGAGAAGCAATAAAAAATATTATAACTTTTATTACGACACTAATTACATAAACATTGCAGTCGTACGAATTTCTGATTTGATGCATACAAAATACAAACCTGCGACGTCACAACTCAGTAGCCTTTTGAATAGAGCGTTTTCGGGAAAGTCCAAAATTGTCATTTTCAAATTAACTTATCTCGAGAGAGTGCTATCGAAGTAATTCTTTCATCTAACCTACGGCATATTATTGAGACGTCTCTAAATATCAAACCGAAAAAAATGTTGGTCGAATAGCCTATTGCTTGTAATGACTTTCAAATACATCATAGCATAGCATTTCTTCATTGGAATTACGACATACGTAATTTCAATGAAGAAATGCTATGCGATGACGTATTTGAACATAATTAAAAGCAATTATTAAATGACGCAAAATGGCTCTTAATATGGAACCTAATGGCACACCCTGGTCACTTCATACAAAAAACGGCAACCCAAACAGAGGCAGAGGCGGACTAAGGGTGAAGCGGGCCCTAGGCAACATTAATTCCGGACCTATTTTTCTATCATGACTACAAACTGGCAAAATGTCGGGCATTTACGATAAATGCCCAAAAACTGCTTTGAATTCCCTATTTATGCCCAAAACTAGGCATTTGGGGTGTAATAGAAATAGAAATATATTTCGACGGTCCCTACAACAACAGCAGATATGTCTGAAGCGACA
This sequence comes from Hypsopygia costalis, assembly GCA_937001555.2. Classification (NCBI taxonomy): domain Eukaryota; kingdom Metazoa; phylum Arthropoda; class Insecta; order Lepidoptera; family Pyralidae; genus Hypsopygia; species Hypsopygia costalis. The sequence continues at coordinate 9,737,120 of OW443355.2, forward strand.
TGTCATTTCAGACATATCTGCTTATACTACGATATAGTAATTAAAGAATATTATTATTGGACAAATGAGTTAATTTCTTACTTTTTGATTATATACAAACTATAAAATAAATAAGAAAATGTTTTTTACGGGCAATCTATAGCAATATATGCAATAAAAAAAATTGCAATTTTTGACATGTCGCTTTATACGTAGGGACCGTCGATTTATTTCAACATCACACATAAACAACACAAATACCACATTACATTATAATAGAAAGTGTTATGTTGAAATTTTGGCCCGCCCTCGGGTATCATTGCTGGGATCACAGAGTGATCTCAGCCCAGTCAGTGTAAGTTGTTCATCAACATCTTCTTTGAACCAAAGCCAACCTCAACTGCACGTGGTGCACCCTGTGACAGACAAACGCGGCTCTGGCGATAAGAGAGGTAGGGAGCGTAATTGTAAGCTACCCGACTGGGGAAGTACCTCCACCTCACAGAATACCACAGCCAAATAACAATTCCCTTGAGGGTTGTTGTGTTCCTGCGAGTGAGTGAGGTCACCAGAAAGAAGGAAAGGAAGGAGAATAGGCTGGCAACGGATCGGTAACCCCATAGTGTTGCTGATCTCCATGGGCAGTGGTGATTGCTTTCCATCAGGTGACATGTTTGTTTGCCACCCTCTAATATAAAAACATTTACATGTACTTACTGGGCACTTATTGTAAATGCCTGGCATTTTGCGCATCTCTAGCCATAACACATATTTTGCGTTATTAAAAATCAAATTTTCGGGCCCCAAAAAATAAGGGATCTAAATTTTAATTTAGATCCCTTATTTAATTGGCTATCGAAATTTTAATTGGCGTGTTCCTTGGAGGTATTGATTTGATGTTGCGAGCGTTAATATGGCTATGGTAACTGCTTCACATCAGGCGTGCCGTATGATTGTGTGCCACCCGATGTAGTAAAAAAAAAATACCTGTTTATCGAATTCTTCTTCGTTCTCCATCCACATGTAGTCCGCGAAGTCGTCCTGTGGCGCTGGTGGGACCGGCGGATACGGCGCCGGGGGGTAGTACGCCCCCGCCATCACGTACCCTGCTGAGTGGTACAAATTAGACATTAAAATCTTCAAATATTAGCAAAAATGGAATAGTAACATAATAAATTAATTAAATAAATTAAACGGGTCACTCACGTCTTTTTGTCGGGATCGCCAGTTAGTTTCGTTCTCAAAAAGAGACCTTCATCAGTCGAGGGCAGCGCTCCACCAATCAACGCACCAACCCCCCGCCACCCTTTCCAGTCGGGCGACGCGCGCATTGGCGCGCAGTGTCCGGCGAGAGAGACAAAGGGTGGACGTGTCTGGACATTCGCCCTGATGAAGGTCTCCTTTTGAGATCGAAACTAGTCTGCTTTCCCGACAAAAAGACGTGAGTGACCCGTTTAATTTATTTAATTAATTTAGTATAATGTCTCACGTGGGTTTTAATAATATTATAGTAACATAATGTTATATTAAAACACTTGTACTGTTCCACGTAATCACATTTATTTTTACCGACCGGTTTCGCCGCTAAGGCATTATCAAGGTAAGCAGATGGTGTTTGCCTGTCTGTAAAATCATTAACAAGGTAAGCAGATGGTGTTGCACGCCCGGCTCAGTTAAGTTTTTAATAAGACGTGACGTTATCACTTAACACGTCTATAATTACGTGCCTGAAAAAAACGTGGTGAAAATGGCGCCTAAGTGAAACAGTGAAATATTTTTCTTTGTACTAAATTTAATTCCTTCTAATATTTAAAAAATATGTAATTATGAATTGGTCATTTATGAATTTTAAGTAAATAAATAAATAATGTCAGACAAATTACACAGCGCCATCTAGCCCCAAAGTAAGCGAAGCTTGTGTTATGGGTACTAGACAAGTGATAAACATACGTAAATACATTTTTTTTTTGTAAATACATACTTATGATACATAGAAAACACCCAGACTAAGACAAACAGACATGTTCATGCACACAACTGTTTTTCCTATGTGGGAATCGAACTCACGAGCGTTGGTGTCGAAGCCGCGTCATTGACCGCTACGCCACCGAGCTCGTCAAATTATTAATTGTCTGAAATAAAGTATTTTTATTTATTTATTTATTTACCTGGGATGTGTGACCTCGGTAAATGGACTGGATAAAGTGGAGGCCTGTGTATACCCGCGTCTCCGCTGCCAACAACACCGCCGCCTACCCCGCTGTCGATGATCACGCCGTTTGGCTGAAGAAGAAAGATACAGATTTTTTTTATTACTACGGACGCAGGCGCACATCCGGAAGGGGGGAGGGATATGGGCCATGTAACTCCTCCCCCGCTCACCTGCACAGAGCACAACCTAAGCACTGTTACAGGTTGGAATTACTATGGGTAAATGGGTCTACATTCACATCCTCCCCAAAAGGGTGGACCAAGGGAAATGGGTGAAATGGCCTCAGGTAAGGCTGATCACCCGCCCGATAGCCGGGGTCGCCGGCTATCGGGCGGGAAATAATAATGGGTCTACACACTCTCTCAACCCCCAGACACACACACACACACACACAAACACACATATTTCCTGCCATTATCTCCAATTGACCATGCAATTGGAATGTATGAGAATTAATTTTTGGAAAGGCACATCATCAAAATTTAAATTCTTCGAGAAATACTGAATGCAGATCCAAAGCCTGGTCAGGCAGAAAAGCATAGCCAAGACCCCCCTCTCCCTCAAGTGAAATTTAGTAAGATACAATCCCCTCCCCCTCCTGAACACCTCACATAATTAATTAAGTAACATTGTGTGCTGTCATATATGTTGTCTGTCTCTGTTTTAGCTATGTCAACAGGTTGGAGTATTTTAAATTAGTAGTTTAAAGTTTATATACACTCATGAGGCCAGGTCTCCGCAGATTCAACCTACTAAGCATAGTCACATACTCAGTTATCTATGCTAAAGATAAATAGCATTGGCGAGAACATCACGATCGCCATAAAGAAGAATTGAATTATTAATGTGCTATTAGCAGATAACCCATAATATTTTTTTTTCCTGTTCTTCTTATTATCTGCGATCAGTCCTGGTAACTTTCAGCAGATGGGATATTTTCTTGATAGGGTGTAGAGCGTGTCTTCCAGTGAAAACATCTATTCAAATGCACGTTTATTTGGAGCTACTTCCGGTCTTGGAGCTCCAATATGTTATGGCGCTTCAGCCTTAACATATTGGACCTCCAAGACCTTAATTTTTGTTTTATTTCTGTTCTTACTTTTTTTTTCTACCTCTTTGTAAATGTTTTATTTGAAAATATTCTGCTCGATTTTATATTAGTTTTAGTTTAATATAAATTATTGTTGGGTGCTTAAAACTATGCATAAAAAATCTATTCGTTTTTCCACCACTCTGCTATATTTACAATCAAAGGTTCTAAGTGTCAGACGCCTCTATATACTAAAAATGTTGGTGTTAGCACAGAAAGAAGTACTCTCGTTGCCTAATTATAAAGAGATGTGCGAGAGGCGAATATTCAAACTTCCTTTAACTTCAACGAGCACAACATTTGCCAAACGTTTCTGCTCCTACATGAAACCTCTGATATATAACAAATTTAATAAAATCTGTAGTGTTCATGAACTACCTCTTGCTAGAGCGAAATCGAAAATTAGAAATGAGTTGCTTGACTGGACATATAGTAAAACGGAATTTTTTCTCAGGGGTATATGTTAGAGACAATATTGCTGTACTGATAGATATTACGATACTTATGATGTGTAAAGGAGTTCTTGTTCATATTGTGCCATAATCCAAAGTGTAACTCCTATAATAAAGACTGCCCACAAGACAGGCTTAGCCTAGTGTGGGAGTCTTTGGTACTACTGTTATTGCATGTGTTGTATTATATTATATATATTGTTATATTTTAACCATACTGTATGTAACTCAATATATGTAACACATGTAATCTATTTGGCAATAAACTTTACTTTACTTTATATAAATAAATAAATATAAATAAATAAATATTACTGGACAATTTACACAGCGCCATCTAGTCCCAAATTAAGTGTAAAGCTTGTATTATGAATACTAGATAACTGATATTATATTTAGATACATTTTTTTTTGTAAATAAATACATATAATACATAGAAAACACCCAGACCAAGACAAACAGACATGTTTATGCACACAAATTTTTGTCTTGTGCGGGAATCGAACCCGCAATCTCGGAGTCAAAGTGGCCATTGGGGCATTTCACGTGAAGCGGACAGGTAAAAAAATTTGATGTTTCCGATTTTAGTAATATTTGATTATGTTATACCTGTATATGTCCTCGACCCGGATACATAATATTTTTACAGTATAAAGTCTGGTTCATGAGTTAAAGGACTTTAAAGTTTTGACTAACCGGCAGGCATGCGCTACTTAGAAGCCCATTACCTAGTTGTAAAAAATTACAATAAAATAAATAAAGTAGTAGAATTTATTCTTCAATTAATGAGCTTTTTAATTGCATTTTTGAATATTAAAAAAAATATTTTTTTTTGGAAAAAAAATAGAATTTAATTTTTGAAACTTGAATTTCACAAAGTTCGACCATTTTTATTTTTTTTAATTTTTTTTCTAAAAAATGCTAATAGTGTATAGAAAATCCTTGCCAAGTTTCATAATGGGCGTGGAAGTCGTTTGGGAGCTAGACCGGTTAGAGTGCCGAAGCGCAGCGGCTGGTGCCGGGTCGCGCTTGCTGCCAGCTAGCGCGAGCTCACAGGAATTGATTAATCAATTTTTTTTTCATAATTTTATGATACTTTGATGTACCTAAAATTACAATAAGTCATTATGTTACTATAACTCATAGGTTTATTTACAATTTTATAAGCTTTACTGCTTTTTTTGCTCGTGCGTTTTACTATAATACCTTCAGCAGTCGGAATGGACGCATGGTATTTCTTTGTGCCTAGTATTTTCACTGAAGACTCAAATCGGCTTTTGAGAAAACATCTGTTGCCTTCAATTTCCTATTTCTGAGCATAATATATATTCGTTTGAGGCATTGCCGCTTTAGCCCATTCGTACCACCGCTTAGGTGTCGTGATGACTTTGTTTGACGCCGACTGTAAACTAGCCCGTGCCGCCAGGCATTTCAAGTTTCCACCAAAGCCATCACACGGCCCTTTGCCATATGATGTACTCGTAGCATGAAAATGCAATTCTACGTACAGACGTAGAATTTGGTACAGACCAAAATCCTGTTTAAAATAGAACAGGTTAATGAAATTGAATCTGTTTTCGAAGTGTTGTGATGCCCCGTCAGTAATTTATATATATTTTTAGCAGTTATGTTGTTTTTCTGAAGATGCTCGTGCAAAATTTTTTGAAAGGTATAGAAAGTACCAGTGTCATGTCTTAAATCGTCTGATATCATTACTATACTTCCGTGTTCTAAATTTTGTTCTCTTTTCTATAATAATACACGGATGTCAGGAGTGTGGCTTGGTCGTTGTTCCAGTGAAATGATTGGGCAGCATCTTGAACTATAAAATTGTAGTTTTCTGCAAAATCGCATTGAGTAATAATGTCTCCTTCTATATTGACTATTTAAAATACTGAGCTTGTTGGTCTGCTATGTAGGAGATATAGATTTGAGTCTTCAGTGACCATACCAGGCACAAAGAAATACCATGCGTCCATTCCGACTGCTGAAGGTATCATAGTAAAACGCACGAGCAAAAAAAGCAGTAAAGCTTATAAAATTGTTAATAAACCTCTGAGTTATAGTAACATAATGATTATTGTAATTTTAGGTACATCAAAGTATCATAAAATTATGAAAAAAAATTTGATTAATCAATTCCTGTGAGCTCGCGCTAGCTGGCAGCAAGCGCGACCCGGCACCAGCCGCTGCGCTTCGGCACTCTAACCGGTGTAGCTCCTAAACGACTTCCACGCCCATTATGAAACTTGGCAAGGATTATCTATACACTATTAGCATTTTTTAGAAAAAAAATAAAAATGGTCGAACTTTGTGAAATTTAAGTTTCAAAAATTAAATTCTATTTTTTTTCCAAAAAAAAATATTTTTTTTAATATTCAAAAATGCAATTAAAAAGCTCATTAATTGAAGAATAAATTCTACTACTTTATTTATTTTATTGTAATTTTTTACAACTAGGTAAGGGACCGTCCATTAATCACGTGAGGCTCGAAAGAGGGGGGAGGGGGTTCGGCAAAAATCACGAAACATCACAAGGGGGGAGGGGGGGGTGTAGTAAGATATCACGTGTATTTATTTTTGTAAGTGCTTTTCATCAGGCGGACCGTATGCTTGTTTGTCACCTTAGTGGTGTAACAAAAATCCTTATTAATATTCTGAAAATTTTAAAATTCTTTGTAAATACAAAAATACACGTGATTTGAGGGGGGGGGGGGGAGTAGCCTTACACCTCACCAAGTATCACCAAGGGGGTGGGGGGGTGTTAAAAATGCAAAAATAAACCTCACGTGATTAATGGACGGCCCCTAATGGGCTTTTAAGTAGCGCATGCCTGCCGGTTAGTCAAAACTTTAAAGTCCTTTAACTCATGAACCAGACTTTATACTGTAAAAATATTATGTATCCGGGCCGAGGACATATACAGGTATAACATAATCAAATATTACTAAAATCGGAAACATCAAATTTTTTTACCTGTCCGCTTCACGTGAAGTGCCCCCATTGCTAACCATTCAACCACCAAGCTCGTCAATTAATCTCTATTAATATATAAAATTCAAAATCCTGACTGAGTGATATATGAACGCTCAGCCTAAACCATTGGGTCTAGAGATTCCAAATTTGGCACGTAGGTTCCTTGTGACGTCTAGGGGTGTACTAAGAAAGGATTTTTCAATATTCATCCCATAAAGGGGTGAAATGGGGGTCCAAAGTTTGTATGGGGAAACAAGATTAGTTGGACTATTTTATCCTAAACTTTACACGAGAACTTCTATAGATAATTGAATAAATACGTGTTTGCCTCGAATTTCACGCGAGCGAAGCCGCGGGCATAAGCTAGTATAAAATAAAGATCCACTCACCTGCCACTGTCCATTTTCCTCGTTGCCATAATAAGCACCGACATTAGCTGAAGTCTCTGGGATTTTCATTATTATACAACAAAATCACAAATGTCCATTAACTGATAAACAAGCAACTGGTTCTAAACTATTGGTGATATGTTAATAATTGTAAGGAGTATATTTAGGCACGTTTGTCATAAGCTTTGCGATGTATTTGTATTGCGTTTTAACATCTATCTTCATTTCTGGGTTTCTTGGCAGCTGAAAGTGGAGAAATATATCATCAGCATAATATTACAAATATTTTTGAAAATGAAAAATTCACCTGCCTATGTGTGATATGAACTCACAACCTATCAATGGTTCTGTCGAGTGCTCTTCCAACTGAGCTACCAGGAAGGTTTGTGTTGGTGACAAATTTTTGCATTTTATATTTTGCTGTGTGAGTCACAGTCTGGCACCATCTGCCTATTAAGTAATTACAATACTAAACAAGCGGAGGAGGTAAATTTTTCATTCAAAAATATTTATAATATTCTGGCAAGTTCACCGAAAGAACTATTTAAATAATAATAATCAGCATAATAGTCATAGAATATAATCATACTGCACAAAAAACGTTGTCATGTCTTCCTAAGAATGAATATTGAATTCGAATTGGTGCATGCCAGATGACAGTTCTGTCAAACAACAAACTTACATTACAAAAGTTAAGAATAAATTAGGCAAGTTGTGCAGAATAATAGAAAATTTAAGAAAACTAACTTTTTTTCTAATATTCCACTCAACTTCCTAAATTTATTCTTTCTTAAGAACCTTCTCCTATCAATATAAAAACAATAAAAATAGATTTAGCAAAATTGTTCTATCCGATCATGCATGGAGATTTATTAAAACACATTCAGTGAGAAATGTTGACCTAAATTGACATATACATAAAATTTACTTCATATAAAGATGAAGTAAATACTTCTTACCAAATTTTTTAATAACGTAAAATAGAAAAAAAATTAAAATCATTCTAAAAATTTTATTTATATTTTACACAATAAGTGGTTACTGTACAAAATTATGGTGTATTTTTTTTTACTGAATCTTGACACTAGGACATTATAAATACTTGGTAATCACAAGGTCTAAAGCTTTATCAATACCACGTTGCATGCCATTAATTCGGGCCCCGCCTCGATACGAGAGCCCGGGAAAGGCGACATTCACTATACCAACACGTCAAATCATTATGAAATCGTCAACACTAATAGAAACGGCCTAGATCTAATAAATTACACCACTTTCTACCAAACTGTATTTTGTTTACATCACTCAATGTAAGATAATATAATGCCAGACAAAACTCTCAAAATAGACTACCTAGAATCAAAAATAATAATACGTTGACCGCATTACAGAGCAATCACGCTATAATTATACTACAAAGGTAAAAGTACCATAGGTTTTCAAGATAAATTACCACGATAACACACTAAAAAAGTATTCATTTCAATAAAATACTTCTTAAAAGTAACACGTGTATCGAAATTAAAATTATGTTACGTTGCACTTGTACTCACTCATTAAATACAGTTTCCAGGTTTTTACAATATATAAATGTATTTCACAGGTTTTACAGCCGCACCTGGCAATTTTTATTAACGAATAACAACTAAATATCCACAATAACCTATTTTTTTCACTTGAACGTCCCTTGCCAACGAATGGTTCTCGTGGCGCAAAAGGCGTAATGGCGACCGATCTGAAGTTCCCGCGGTAACGAAACGCAACAGAAATTTTTGCTAACTTCGTGCCAATCGAAATGCCGGTCCACAATAATTTGTGATTGTAAATAAAACTAATTCAAAATAAATGACGCAATGAATTTAATAATTAACAAAAACGAATATCACACTCGTAAATTTTGTTGGGCCAAAATATTTGTCAAAAACGACGTTAAATTTTTTTGTTCAAAATAATTTATATGGTTTTTGGCAGGTCACTTTATGGCAACAATGTAAAGCCGCCTCACACGTATGGAGGGTAGAGTCACCTCTACCATCATTACTCACACCGCCGCCGCCGGCGCCGGTATTTTGAATAGCTACTGAACTGTCCACCAGTAACGAACAAAAGGGCGGATCAGTTTAAACACAGCAAAAGCCCAGGCGTAGATGGCATACCGGGGGAATTGTGGAAGTATAGCAAGAAGCAGTAGAACTAGTACTCCATAACTTACTAGGAATGATTTGGGAAGAAAGAAGAAAGACAACCAGATTAATGGAATGTGGGTACTAAATGCCCTATACATAAGAAAGGATGTAAAAGAAATGCACCAACTATCGAGGAAATGCTCTGCTCCCAATGGCATATATTTTTTTTTCATATGTTCTCCTGGGCCGACTGGACCCTCTCGCTGAGAAGATGGTGACTACCAGTCAGTGTAGGTTCCGACGGGTTCGCAGCATATCATACCATATGTTTCTCTTGAAACAACTGTTGGAGAAGAAATGGGAATACGCGCAAAACATCCACTGTCTCTTCATGGACTTCACCAAAGCGTATGATAGTGTGGACAGGGAGGCGCTTTTCACTATACTGAGAATTTATAGTATACCATCGAAACTAGTTAAGATGATCGAGGTCGCCACCGGGCAAAGCCGTATGAAAGTGAGAGTGGGGTCGGGCTTGTCTGGCGAATTCGAAGTCTTGACTGGCCTCAAGCAGGGAGACGGGCTGTCACCGATATTGTTTAACTTGGTACTCGAATACGCTATCCGAAAAGTTGCCTTTGATAGGGGAGTGGAGTTAAACGGTACGCATAAAGTGATCGGGTATGCTGATGATCTGGCACTACTTGAAAAGTGTGAGATGGAGGTGCAGAGCATGGCGGAGATATTGGAGGACGAAGGGAGAAAGTTTGGTCTCATGATTAATCGTGAGAAGACGGAGTACTTTCACATAGAAAGGTACAAAAACACAAGGGACAAGAGGAAAGATCCTAATGTGAAGGATACCACCTACAAAGTCGTATGCAAATTTAAGTACTTATGGCATACGGACACGAATCAACGGGAAGATGACATTGTTATCTGCATCCAAAGCGCCCTTAGATACACAGCTGGTCTTCACCAGGTTCTAGTGTCCAAGCAGATACGCAGAAGAAACAAGATTCGTGTCTACAAAACTGTTATTAGACCAAGTTTGATGCACGGATGCGAGGCTTGGACACTCACCTTGATAGAGGAAAATAAGTTGTAAGTGGCAGAAATGAAAATCCTGGGACCAACTCAAAGGGAAGATGACAGCTGGAGGATCTGCAAAAATCTCGAAATCGAAGACCTAGTGTCCGATCCGAGCCCAATATCATTGGAGAGATCCAAGCAGGCAGACTCCGCTGGCTTGGGCATGTAGAGAGAATGGGGGAGGATCGTGCCGTAAAAAGAGCCTTCATGGGACAGCCAAGTGGTAGCCGACCGATTGGGCGCCCGAGGTACCGCTGGAGTGTAGTGCAGGATCGAAAAGCATGGGGTGCTAAGGCCGGAAAACCTCCCCGTGTGCTCGGGACTGTGGTTGGCTCGTTTGTCTTGCTAGATACGTCCGGTGAAGACGACTTGTCAGCAACAGCCTGAGCCTGGTACACCCTGGACAACAACGGTCAGTAAAATTCTAATGCACATTAGATTATTGGCATTCTACCTTTTTTTACAATGTATTATTAATAATTGTAAAATGGCGTGTATTCAGAAGAGTTGTTTCACATGACGCTCTCGGCCTCTTTCTACAATCGCACTACCCGCCATCGAGCGACGGGGAGTTCATACCATAAACTTAATATACTATATTATCTTTATGGTATGAACTCCCCATGGTTTCACTTATTAGACGAAGTGGTCGTGTAAAGTTCGGTTCCAAAGAGGTTTCTCCCATGCACTCAACAGTTTAAGTTCCTTTCCAGAATATATTCTATTCCCATGAAAAAAAACATTTTAATCCTTCGATTCCTTTTTTATTGATCAATGTCATAAAGTAGAATTTTGGTCATTTTCATGGTTGATTTTTGTTATCGTTTTAGTAGTTTATTGGATTTGATAACGTTAACACTCTATGTTTTGACATTGACAATATGACAGAAGATAGGTTTTTTGTGGTTTTTCATTTCAATTTCGATGTCTTGGTACATAAATTCATAAAAAATAATTATAGTTAGTTGCTGCTCAGTGCTCGCACACACCTGCTATAATTCCCCAAACTGCCTCTTCATTTATAAAACTTAAATGAAGTGTCGTTCAAGTTTTCCTAAATTTCTTTTTTGATTGCGTTTTGGTGTTATTATCACCGTATCATTTACCTACATAATGACTGAACCCTTTGAAGATTCGCGGCTTGATGAATGTGGCTTGCTATGCCGGGGCTGTCTTGTATCCTCAGGCGAGATGAAAAGTATGATAGAATGGAATCTAGTAGAAGATTTTTGGAAGTTTACGAACATTAAGGTTTGTATTGTTTTTTTTACTCTTAGTACCAGCAGTACGGTTCCAGAAGGTTTCTACTATAAATAATAAATAAATATTTCTGGACAATTTACACAGCGCCATCTAATCCTAAATTAAGCTCAAAGCTTGTACTATGGATACTAGATAACTGATATTATACTTAAATACATTTTTTTGGTAAATACATACATATAATACATAGAAAATACCCAGACCAAGACAAACAGACATGTTCATGCACACAAATATTTGTGTTGTGCGGGAATTGAACCCGCAATCTCGGAGTCAAACTGGCCATTGTTAACCATTCGACCACCGAGCTTGTCGATTCTACTATATCTTCTTAAAATTGGCGATTGGTAAATGTCTTAAAAATGGTACTGTGGTAGTACAGTCCGGTTTTGGTCAGTGGGTGTGGGTAGCTTTCAGGGCTTCATAGTGCCCCGAAGGGTATACTCCAACCCCGCTTTTTAAGACATTTTCTACCATGAACTGAAATTGTGGAACCAACTTCCCTCAGCAGTATTCCCAAATATTTACTTCCTTCTTTCCTGCCTTCAAGAACAGAGTAAATTTTTCCCAGATAAGGTTAGCAACACATCGGTGACCCCATGGTGTTTCTGATTTCTATGTGTGGTGGTTACTTTCCATCAGGTGACCCTACATGCTCTCTTGCCCCCTGCCCACTCATATAAAAAAAACAACATAGTATGAAGTGCATAAAGACTGGAACATTTTTTTATAAGATCTAGCCGATATTATAAAAAATATGTTTTTAGAAAGCAATATAATATACTTTCTCCAACAAGAAGAAGCATTGGAGTCCGTATGCCTCGGCAAGTGTTTTCTATCAGGAGAGTTGAAAATTGATAACTATTTTGGCCAGGCCTTATTGTTTCGCTTTGCTCACTCTATTAAATCCTGCATCTTCTGGGGTAAGATGACTTATACTCTTCTTGTTTAACATCAGGCAAAGTAGAGCTATTATAAGAAAAAAATATCAACTAAGTGTTGGAACAACATTCTTCCACCTCTGCATATGCTAGTGTAATTTAGCATTCAAAAAAGAATAGAGGAAGTTTTTTTTATTTTTTTATTTATTTTTTTTATACTACGCCGGGTGGCAGACAAGCATACGGCCCTGTCTGATGTGACGCGGTTACCGTAGCCATATTAACGCTCGCAACATATAAAATATCGTTCGCGCGCCGCCACCCCCGCTGCATATACAACATCTCCTTCCTTCTGGTGACCTCACTCACTCGCAGGAACACAACAATCCTCAAGGGAATTGTTATTTGGCTGCGGTATTCTGTGAGGTGGAGGTACATTCCCCAGTCGGGTCGCTTACGCTCCCTACCTCTCTTTTCGCCAGAACTTCGTTTGTCAGTCAGCAGGGTGCACCGCGTGCAGGTGAAGTTGGCTTTGGTTCAAAGATGTTGATGAACCACTTACACCCTGAGTTTTTTGAATGTTATATAATGTAAGTAGGTCCTAGATTATTAATCTTGTAGGTTATATAAAATTGGGGTGTAAGTGGTTCCGTTCCAGACCCACGGCACAACTACTATGCTCAAGTGGTTGTGCCGTGGGTGCTTTTGATTCCCTTCAACACAACTTGTTGATTTTAGCATTTATAATACAAAAAACATTTTTTCTCGAAAACTACTAATTTTCGACTAACATACATAGGGGTGTTTCGGATAGTCCACGGGGCCATCTATCTACTGTTTTCGTTTGGACCATTAGAAACCCGACACCCTGTATATATTTTTTGTTTATTATTACAGATTGACAATTCGGATGGTTTCTCCAGTTTGCTATGCTCAGCGTGTGAAGATAAGTTGATGAGCTGCAAAAGTTTCCAGGAACAATGCTGGAACTCAAATTTGCTGCTCCAGAATACTATGGTAATCAGGCGGGTTTTCCTTAAGGCCAGCTATGCCCGGACCTAGGGCGGCCAAATGTTAGGGGCGGCCGGCCCGGGGTATTACCGAGATAATTCTTACTAATTATAGACTGCCATGGCGGTTTTGCGGATAAGAATTATGTAAATAAAATAAGTATGAAGCTGATAAATAAGAACCAAGATACTGTATAATAAGGAATAAAGAGTCGGCTAAAAAGAACCAATATACAGCGTAAGGCGGCCACTATACGACCTAGGGCGGCCAAGATACGGCCTAGGGCGGCCAAGACACGGCCTAGGGCGGCCAAGACACGGCCTAGGGCGGCCAAGACACGGCTAGGGCGGCCAAGACACGGCCTAGGGCGGCCAAGACACGGTCTAGGGTGGCCAAGACACGGCCTAGGCCGGCCAAGACACGGCCTAGGGCGGCCAAGACACGGTCTAGGGCGGCCAAGACACGGCCTAGGGCAGCCAAGACACGGCCTAGGGCGGCCAAGACATGGTCTAGGGCGGCCAAGACACGGTCTAGGACGGCCAAGACACGGCCTAGGGCGGCCAAGACACGGCCTAGGGCGGCCAAGACACGGTCTAGGGCGGCCAAGACACGGTCTAGGGCGGCCAAGACACAAACCGTACCGGGTATAGGAAGTAAGGGGGTAGAATTTTTTTTACTACGTCGGGTGGCAGACAAGCATACGGCAAGCCTGATGTGAAGCGGTTACCGTAGCCATAATAACGCACGCAACATAAAATATCGCTCTAGCTCCTCCACCTCCGCTGCCAACGCAGCATCTCCTTCATTGTGTAGGTGAAGTTGGTTTTGGTTCAAAGATGTCGATGAACCACTTGCACAGGGCGCACCGCGTGCAGGTGAAGTTGGTTTTGGTTCAAAGATGTCGATGAACCACTTACACGCCACGTACCCACAGATACGTCATCTCAACATCCAGCTCAGTAAAATTTTCTTAGATAGTAGTGTTCAAGAAAGAATTCCAATAGTCAGTGCATTTTTTTTTATACCATTAACAAACAGGCATACGGCTTTAGGGAAAGCAATTACCTCAGCCTATGGCTACACCAGGGACATCATACGCGCGTGGTCGCCTCTGTTAGAGGTACGTTATCTTAGAGTGGGTCCAGTGCTGCAGCACCGGTGACACGTCGACCCTCAAAGATCTTTTGTGCTCTCCCTAATCCTTAGTCACTCTCCCCTGACTGTCTGGTGGCATGTTCAATGTAATCCATCCATGAGGCAATTAAAAAAAACGATAGTTAACAAAATTGGGCGATACAGTTTGGTGTTGCAGCTACATATCTATCATCTCCATCCATAATTCAATCACACCACTGGATAGATGAAGGATCAGAGAATTTATTACGCCAAGTAAGGACTGTGGAAAATCGCGTGCGGGGGAGGGGGAAGCGCTGCCATTTTGAGATAATTTTCAGTCCTTATAATACGTTAGTATTCATAAAATCCTCTCAGATGCTCTAAGGTTGGCTGGAAGAGATCCCTGTGAGGGATAAGTCCGCCTTTGTACTTTCCTTTAATTTACTATATATTGTAAATTTTAATTATGTACAATAAGGATAAGTTCACATGACTGCGCGGTACCGCGCGTCGCCGCGCGGTTGGTGCGTTCACATGACGGCATTTAAGTACGGAGCGCGCCGCGCGGTCATGTTAACGATAAGCGTTTACTTTGATCTTGTACCGTGCGGCCATCGTAACTTAGCCTTAGATATTATAGCCATGCCATACACTCGTCGAGTGGCGAGGGAAGTAGGCAGGAACGTAGTGTGGCCACGTTACTCGTCATGCCGCTCGTCTTGCTCCTCGCCTTGCCCATCATTCCCTGTTTTGTCGGTTTTTTGGGCGCGAGTCAAAGGACCGGCAACGTGAGTGCGAAAGGCCGGCCACATAATTGCTTCGGACGCATTCCGCATCGAGCGCTCGGGCGCGTAACACGCGTCATATTTTTTAAATCATGTCTGTCATGAACATTTCCCTATAAGAGCTGGTAGCAAAAAAGAAATGTTTGGTGGCATCTTTTAGACCGTTAGTCCATAAAAAAAAGCTTCGTTTCGCTATAATAAAAATGCACATCGCGCACGCTGCCACAGCTTCAACGTCCATTGTATAGCAAAGGCAAATGTCCAAGTGCGGAGCGTCGCGAATAATTGCGCGAGTAGAGCAGTGTGTGGGCAGAGAGGGAAACATCGCGGCAGCGCGAGGAGCAAGGCGATGAGCAGCGCGAGGAGCATAGTGTGGCGGCGACGTTGTTCCCGTACAACATACGGCCATGTCCATGACAGCCACACCCCATTTTTTGTTTGTTGTTTTATAATATTCTCATTTTCAGAAAAAGAAGAATCCAGAAGAGAATACAGTGACATGTGTGCAATATGACAAGAAAATAATAATATTGATAACGGCGCCCGACATGAACGCCAAGATATACTTGACCTGCCCGTTTAAATGCCAAGACAAGTTCTTGAAAAAGTCCGACTTATTTTACCACCTACTCAAATTCCATAACGCGGATAAGAAAATATTCATCGACTTACAGTACTATTGTACAGTTGAAAATTGTCAGTATACAAAAAATTCAGAGAAAAACAAATGGTTTACAAAGCGAAAATTCCTAAATCAACATTACAATAAAGTACACGGGAATAAGATAGTTTGCGCGACTTGCTTTTTGAATTTTCCAACATCTGGGCACTATAATAGACATCTCAGCACTTGTAGCATTGAGTTTTCGTGTCCCGCTTGTGAAAAACAGTACAAAACTCATGATAATTTATTAGTACATCTATTAAGAAGACATCCAGATATTCACAAGGAATATAAGGAACGAAGGAAATCAAATAAAAGAACTTCAGTAACGGAATCAAAAACAAAAAAAGCAAGAATTGATTCGGAGAAAATGAACGAATACATTTGTGACAGCCCTAAGAGATCTTTTGCAACGCAAACTTTAAAACCTGAGGATAATATTAAGAATGATGTGGCTTTGCCTTCGTGGGGGCCAAAAAGTGACAGTTATGAAGCGAAGACCGATGAAATATCAACTCAGACCGTATTCGAAGATTTACTGTCATTAAAATCTCAAACGAGTGAAGATGACTCAATGTTGTTCCCGGAAACCGTATTGCTGTCTGATATACAAACTCAAACTTTTCCGGTTGATTTTGGATTGAGTCGGTCCAACAAGGAAACGATCACTTCGGAAACGCAATCCCCCGATTTGAGTATAAAGGAGACTCAAACTTGTTATTGTCTATATGACTCTCCGAGGAGTTTTAGAGTGTTTGACTCCGTTTTGTCTAGTCCGAATATTAATTTTACATCGACTGAAACTCAGACGGTAGTGAAGTCCGATGTGATGTTGAGTTTTAATTCGACGGAGACTCAAACGTGTTTTGATGATTATTTGCGCAAGGACAGTTTGTGATATTGTGATTTGTGTAGATATAAGGATTGAGAGACTTTGGCTCGATTTACACCGCTGCGGGATGGAATGGAAGCATCAATTTCGCCTCATGACGCGAATTCGATGGAATGCTCAATGTTTTTTAGGGTGTAAGAGGTTTATCAACATCTTTGAACCAAAGCCAACGTCACCTGCGCGTGGTGCACCCTGCTGACAGACAAACGAGGCTCTGGTGATACGAGAGAAGGGTATAGCGTATTTTGTAAGCTGCCCGACTGGGGAAGCACCTCCATCTCACAGAATACCGCAGCCGAATAACAAGACCCTTGAGGGTTGTTGTGTTCCTGCGAGTGAGTGAGGTCACCAGGGCAGCGGGGGTACATACAACATATTTCAAGTTGCAAGGTAGCGGGGGTGGCGGCGCGCGAGCGATATTTTATGTTGCGAGCGTTAATATGTGTACGGTAATCGCTTCACATCAAGCATGCCGTATGCTTGTCAGCCACCCGACGAATTCGCTAGAATGCTGGAGTATTCTCGCGTATTCCATTGCTGTGACCGACCCCGACCGACTCCCCGTTCGCGCCACTTCCCGCGGTTTCCACAGACGGCGCCGACAGTAGCTAGGGAAATTCTCGAGGATTCCCCGGAAGACGCGCGACCTTTTTTTGGCTCGTATTTAAGTTTATACGTTATACAATTGACATATTGGGGGGGGGGGGGTTGTTAATAGTGGCTTTGTTATGCCATAAACACTGAACTAATGTAGTAACTAAGGTCCCAATTGTGCGTGCCAGCCATCGAACGTGGCCATTAATTACAATGCGGTGTGTTCAGAGGAGTTGTTTGACATGATGCCCACGGCCTCCTTCTACAGTCGCACCGCTCGCCATCGACAGGGAATTCATCCTCACACATTGGAGCCCAAGTGCTCACTGTGCGGTTCTAGAGAAGTTTTCTTCCACGTACTATCAAGCTGTGGAATGAACTGCCTGTTGAGGTTTTCTCAGGAGACAAAGCATGGGGTTCTTCAAAAAGGGTGTGAAGAGGTTTTTACAGGGTCGGCAAAGGATTTTTTTTTTATACTACGTCGGGTGGCAGGTGCTTTCCGTCAGGAGGACCGTATGCTTGTTTGTTACCTTAATGGTATAAAAAAAATATAAAGTAATCTTTTGGTAGCACCTGTATAAACCATTGTGACTTCAACGATGTTCCATTCAGCCGCATATTTCAAAATATTATAAAGAAGAGATTCGCCGTGTGGTTTCTGGCAGGCTGAATAGAATCACTCCGTCTCTTCCCGTGGATGTCGTACAAGGCGACTAAGGGAAATACATTATAAAACATCGATCAGGCCTCTCCAACCCGTCTGGCCAGCGTGGGGAGTGTAGGCCAAATCCTCCTTCTGTCTGGGACGGACGAGAGGGTCGTGCTCCTGTAGTGGAAACTAAAATGACCTGATGATGATGATGATAAAAAAGAGAAAGAAATAAAGAAGTTTGACCATTGGGAATTTGGAATGAACCCCTTCATTCCAAATTCCCAATGGTCTTAGAAGTATGGAGGGTAGACGTAAGGAGAACTAACTGCCCCCTTACCACCATCTCTTATTGCGATTCAAAAACTGAATAGCATGCTCATTCATACCAATGAATAAGCGACTCTATTCTATTTGTTATAGAGTCGCTTATTCATTGGTATGAATAAGCATTCTATTCAGTTATTGAATCGCAATAAGAGATGGTGGTAAGGGGGCTGTAGTATAAAAAAGTCGATGTGTCATCTCTATTTTTGACGTGTAAACGTCTTTTAGATCGATGAATGCCAGCTGGATGCACGAAAAAGTATGACTCATTGTCATGTTCCGCCTGAGCCGAGCGTGCAAGCGAGATCGCGGAACAAGTGACGCATCTATCTCTTTTCTACATCAGCCGATATTTAGTTATGACGTTATAACGTAAAATTATAGTCCGTAAGCCGACTATACAGCCCCCTTACCACGAACGCTTATTGCGATTCAATAACTAAATAGAATGCTTATTCATGCCAATGAATAAGCGACTCTATTTCAAATTGCATAGAGTTGGTGGTAAGGGGGCAGACAACCAATTTTTTTTAAATAAATATTTAAAAAAACGGATAAATTCACCATCGACCTCATAGGTGGAATTCCAATCCATGACCTCTCGATGACGGGTCGAGTGCTCTTCCAACTGAGCTACCAGGAAGGTTTGTGATGGTGGCGAATTTTTGCATTTTATATTAACTGCTGTGAAGTCGCAGTGTGGCGCCATCTACCTATTAAGTATTACACTACTAAACAAGGCATAGCAGTATCGTTACAGATGAAATTCGGCTATTTTTTGATAACACCAAACTTATTAAATGAGGCGAATTTTTCCACTTTTTAAAATATTTATAATATTCTGGCAAGTTGATCGAAAATTATCTCTATTTTTAACTGACTCCAAAAAAGGAGGTTCTCAATTCGGCTGTATTTTTTTTTTAATGTTTGTTACATAAACCGAATTGGAAAAAAAAACTTTTTTTATTTGAAAGTGTACTTCCAGATTTGTCCCGAATTTTTTTCATCATCATCATCCTGTATCTACAAACGTAAATGTAGAGTAATGTTTGGAGTCGGTTTTTTTTTGTTAAAATTATTATAGTTAATAAAATATATTTTATAAAAAAATCTTTTATTATTTATAGAATTTAATTATAAAATTATATTTATGATTAAGGAATTTCTACACACAATGAAACGTAATACGTTTCCATTCCCGTAAAATATGCACAATCACAGTGTACTTTAAAAATGCTTGTGTTTAACTTATCACCAGACATAGTCATAACGTCAGAAAAGCACTTTTTACAGCCATAAAAAAATAAATGATCACCAAAATTAATACCTCATTTTAATGTGAAACTGTAGCCAAAAATTTAATTTAACCACACTTTAATTTAAATTGTTGACCAAATGTTTAACACTTCGTTATTCTATTAAAGTAAATTACTGCAGGTAAATCATTTTTCACCTAAATATAGTAAATAAATTACAATGTGACCTAATATTGTGAAAAAACAACTCCCGATGAGGTTAAAAGATATTGTCGCGGTCCTGTCGCGAAACGTCTAGAATGGAACCTTCTAGAATAGTCGCCGCATACTTCGCTGCAAGCAATAATGACCCGTATGTCTAATGGCATAAGGTTCATAACACTATGACATGAAAATGTTCGAGAAACGTTACGATGTGAAGTACATACGTGTATATTCGAGAACATTCGGGAACCGTTGCCGACGGATATAAATAGCGACCGCCGCGGCGCATAGTTGAGTTCAGTTTGGACTTCGGGAGAGTAAACTTCGAGCGAATCTACCTGCGAGACAAGTGATAACCTACGACCTCAGCGATACTATTGGACTTCGATTTGACCTGCGATTTGGAATCTTCGTGTGGACTTCGTGTTGTGAAGACCTGCAGACCAGACCCTGCGTGAATAAATCCTTGCAAGTTGTCATTGGCGTTTTACATCCAAATCTAGAACCCTAGCTCGTAACAATATCATATAATTTTAATAATCCTTTTACTAAAATGTATACCTCTCAATAGGCAAATACTAATAATAGGTAGTACCTAGTATTAAAATTTAAGAAGAATCGGTATTCTATTAGGTGCTAGTAATCATGTTCAAATTTACTGCACAATTAATGCTTTCAAAGCTTTGGCTGGTCGTCCTCTTTTTTGCTTGATGCTGTTTGGAATAGCTCTTGCCTCGCAAGGTGGCTGGACATATTTTAGCTGAAGTTGCGAGCTGAACTTAATTTGACGTCATTATACCTTATTAGGTATTATGTCTACATTTTAAGGCAAGTATAGTAAATATAAATAAATAAATATTGTCAGACAAATTACACAGCGCCATCTAGCCCCAAAGTAAGCGAAGCTTGTGTTATGGGTACTAGCAACTGATAAACATACCTAAATACATTTTTTTTTGTAAACACATACATATGATACATAGAAAACAAACAGACATGCACACAAATGTTTGTCCTATGTGGGAATCGAACCCAGCGTTGGTGTCGAAGCCGCGTCATTGACCGCTACGCCACCGAGCTCGTCATAGTGTAATATAGTGGTTAAGGTTTGGTGATCATTCACTATATTTGGTGCTTGAATACAATTTAAAGTGCAGTCAGCCTCAAACAGCTAGACACGTGGTAATTTTAAACTTTCTTGTTTTGGTATATGTCTCGTTTTTTGTAGTGTTTAGTGTATTTTTTCGGTAGGATACGAGAGCTTTAAGTCTGTGTGTATTATTTGGTGGTCATTATATTTAATTCCCTTTAAAATTCGGGATAGTAGACCTATTACCTTAGAGTGGGTCCAGTGCTGCAGCACCGGTGACACGTCGACCCTCATGGATCTTTTGTGCTCTCCCAAATCCTTTAGTCACTCTCCCCTGACTGTCTGGAGACATGTTTCATGTACTTAGTATGCCGCTTATTGGGAAGAGCCTGTAGTCCTCCAGGTCCGGATATGCCTTTCCTAGGATTTCCATTCGTTTGCCCGCTAGGGCGTCACATTGACACATTAGGGGTGTAAGTGGTTCATCAACATCTTTGAACCAAAGCCAATTTCACCTGCACGCGGTACACCCTGCTGACTGACAAACGAAGCTCTGGCGAAAAGAGAGGTAGGGAGCGTAATTGTAAGCTACCCGACTGGGGAATGTACCTCCACCTCACAGAATACCGCAGCCAAATAACAATTCCCTTGAGGGTTGTTGTGTTCCTGCGAGTGAGTGAGGTCACCAGTAAGGAAGGAGATGCTGCGTTGGCAGCGGGGGTGGCGGCGCGCGAGCGATATTTTATGTTGCGAGCGTTAATAAGGCTACGGTAACCGCTTCACATCAGGCGGGCCGTATGCTTGTCTGCCATCCGACGTAATAAAAAAAAAAAAAAATATAAGTGTTTCATGGTCTCGTAAGACTCCTTGCATGTTCTGCACTTTGGGCTCTCATAGTAGACCTATACTCGGTTTACTATTTTTACGGTTTGCGATTTTTAAAGTATACTGTGATCGCGGTTTATTGCTATAACAATTTTATTATACAAAGAAATATAACACATTTTACATTTAAAATCGTATCTTAAAAATGGGAATCACAGTCATTTTAAAACTTTAACTTTAATACTTCAGACATGGGCGTACCCAGCATTTGGTCCAGGCCCCCTTACCACCATCTCTTATTGCGATTCAATAACTGAACATTCTATTCAGTTATTGAATCGCAATAAGAGATGGTGGTAAGGGGGCTGAATTTTGTAGGCCGGGTCCTCCGCACATTATTTTTCATACACACTACACGAAATACCTTTGGTCTCATAAAAGCCAAGTCTCAAAATCTCCAAGTTTCAACATACCTCTTCTATCTCAAAACATTCAAATCTATATAAAAGGCTTTGTCCCACACTAGTGAAGTTAGAAATCTGAAACTTTGTTTTTGATATGTGTTCCCTATACAACGTAGGCGCGCACTATGACGGGATTTTCCGAAATTCTACCCCTAAGATGAAAATAGGGGTTGAAAAAAAAAACCTCTTTTTGGAAATCTATTGATTTACGATTTTGAGACTTGGTGGAACACACCTTTATGGGGAAATAAATAAATATCTGGAATCTAAACAAAAATAGACACAAATCAGGATTCCCGTAGCAAACCAAGGGTACTTTGCTAGTTATATATATAAGGTATATGTAGTGTGTAGGGGAAACACCCGCAACAGACAGGTTTTTTTTTAAAAGTTAACGCATCATATTATAAATAATACAATTTCCAGTGGGGGCAGCTGCACTCCTCTGCCCCCACTGGGTACGCCCATGACTTCAGAATAAATAATAGGCATCGAGCTACATACGTTTGGAAGTTATACAGCTATAAATGAATCCACAAATCCATGTAACACGTTCTTTTTTTTGACGTGACAACGTCTTATAAATTGGTTAGCCGGGTGACACTTCAAGAAACTGGGTCACGTTATGCGCTTACAATGAGAGCGAGTGAAAGGCGCGTGCCTTTCACTCGCTCTCATTGTAAGCGTGTCGTGGACGCGTGTCCCTTCTAAGAGCGAGAGAGACAGACATAAAAAGTGAAAGGCATGCGTCCCTTCCACTCGAAAACATTTTACCACTCAAAGTCGTTGTCACGTAAAACTTTCGCCCGTATACCGACTTTACAGGCAACCAATTTTTTTTGTGTAATCTAAAATAGTCATACTAGGAGAACGTCTCAAATTAAAACGTCATGCTAAGCGTTATTGTATAGTGCCACAAACTTATCTGACCCGGTGGCCAAATTTAGAACTAAAGCCGCCATCTTGAAATGTTAGTATTGCCAGGTACAATTTATTTATTTACCACGTATACACATTCCATTGAGGTATATTTTTTTTAATATATATATATCTTTTTCTATACATACAATAAAAAAAATCGTCAACGAGTTGTTTCTGTGCAATATTATTATTCTAATATTATACAATAGCTATGATCGCGACTTAACGTGGTGCATTTTTAAAATTAATCAACAAAAAAATAGAAGGAAATTGATATTTAATTGAAACACCACACATCACAATTAATCAGTATATCAATGCTATTATTTTATCAATGCATATATTTCTTTGATTATAATGTTTCCTCTAAAACGGGCGGCATTTCGTTTAATGGCAACACTTAAGTCGATCCTACCGCCCCCGCCACCGGGCCAGATAAGTTTGTGGCACTGTACATTCAAGTGCATTTTATAAATTACCTCATTGTTTTTTTTTAAATTGACTGGCTTCATTTAGTACCGGCCACTTGTAGAAGTAATATACATATTATGATATGACGTTTTTCATTTCAGACGTTCTCCTAATATGACTGTTTTAGATTTGAGACGTTTTACTAGTGGGTCGTTTTGCTTTCATGACATTAATGCACCATGGTCATTTTGCGACTTTCTGATACGGAGCGCTTTATGCCATATACAGTCAGCATACCAAATAACATCGACGACACTATAACTCATCTTTATGACAATTCGTGATGTTCTGCGATGCACAGGCCTTATATCAGAGTATAAAAAATTTGGTGACATGACGTGGTACTCCTAGAACAAGAGATAGAGACAACATTGAGAAAAGCAGAGACAGACAGATAAATTGACAATTCAACATTAATAAAGTTAGCCTCAATTTATGCCGCCGCGGAACTGGCACTTAAATTCACTTTCACATTCAAGATAGTGTGATGAAAGTGAATCTAAGCTCTGCGGATTTAGAGTAGTAATGATTTATACATGATCTTATATTTAATTTGTATGACGTTTCTAAGTGCTTTATAAAGTCTAAGGAATAAACATAAAAAAAAAAGAATGTAATGTCAATTTCGCCTCATAACGCGAGAAGGCGCACGGAGTCGCTGAAATGCGCGAGAATACTCGAGTATTCCAGCGAATTCGCGCGCCTTCTCGATATGCCTACAGCAAGGAATTATTATTTTTTATGCAAGGGCGTCGCCATGGGGGGGTTGAGAGGGGCAGCTAGATGTGAAAAACTTCATGAGCATGAACAATTCATACTTTTCCATATCAACTTTCCTTCAAATTCTACTTTTCTTTATACCACGTCGGGTGGCAAACAAGCATACGGCCCGCCTGATGTGAAGCGGTTACCGTAGCTATATTAACGCTCGCAACATAAAATATCGCTTAAGATATTGATGAACCACTTACACCCCAAATTTATATGTGAGTGCTATAATTTGGGGTGTAAGTGGTTCATCAACATCCTTGAACCAAAGCCAACTTCACCTGCACGCGGTACACTCTGCTGACTGACAAACGAAGCTCTGGCGAAAAGAGAGGTTGGGAGCGTAATTGTAAGCTACTCGACTGGGGAATGTACCTCCACCTCACAGAACACCGCAGCCAAATTGCTATTTGCAATTCCCATGAGGGTTGTTGTGTTCCTGCGAGTGAGTGAGGTCACCAGAAAAGGAGATGCTGCGTTGGCAGCGGGGGTGGCAGCGCGCCAGCGATATTTTATGTTGCGAGCGTTAATATGGCTACGGTAACTGCTTTACAACAGGCATCAGGCGGGCCGTATGCTTGTCTGCCATCCAACGTAGTATATATAAAAAAAAAACGGGTTGCACTCCGGGAGTGCCGGCAGAAGTGAAACTTAAACATTAAAGTTGTACATTTTTGAATATTTTGAAATGGTTAGGGAATAATTTCGCACAAATTGCTTTATTTATCAGTATAAAAGTACTATCATTTATGTGGTAAAATACTATATTCATTTATTGCGCTATCGTACACAAACATGGCAACATAAGAATTATAATAAGAAAGATCAAATACGTAGTGCCACCTATTAGGGAATAGTAAAACCACGCAAAACTTTGTAGCACCTATATTAAAGCCAATCTCAATACGGAATTTATGTAATCAAACCATAAATCATGGCAAGTAGGGTTGTCACGTCACATGTAAAATATTCATCAAGGAAAATCGTTTTAACGTTACTATTAATTAAAATTATGTTATTATGTGCATACTACAATATATTTTATTATTTCTGACATTATTACTTTATTTAATATAATTTTTGTTCTTGTCGAAAACATCTTTCTAACTTTCAGAGAAGATCTCCTTGACTCAACAACCCTAATTTACTGTCATTTTACAATAATTACAGATGTATGCAACCTTCGGGGTAATTTTTATTATGCTGCAGATAAATGTAGAAACTCTTATCTCCTTTTCATTTATTTGCTTGTTTTTAATTTGTTATTAATTTAGTTAGATTATCGCGACTTTACAAACCAACGAAAGAATAAAGATATACATTTTGTTCCATTTGTCAAGCATTTCACTACCAAAAAACAAAAAGATTTTATGATATTTATCAGAAAATGACTTTCAAACCAATAAAAAATATTTATATCTACCATTACGCATAGTCATTAATACATGTAAAATACTTTATAACCTTATTTTTTATGATAATGTTATAATAAAGCACTTGTACTATTCCAAGTTATTATATTTAATATTACCGACCGGTTTCGCCGCTAAGGCATTATCAAGGTAAACAGATGGTGTTTGTGTTTCTGAAACAGATGGTAAACAGATGGTGTTTGTGTTTCAGAAACACAAACACCATCTGTTTACCTTGATAATGCCTTAGCGGCGAAACCGGTCGGTAATATTAAATATAATAACGTGGAACAGTACAAGTGCTTTATTATAACATTATGATAATAATGTTCCACCAAGTGCCAACAATCAACAGTATCAACTTTATTTTTTATGTCTTTTGATTTTTTTTTCTTACTGTAATTTCCAGAAAACGAAACGTTCTGTGACCTTACATTGGTCGAATTATATGATTATATATTGTATCCCAGTCTTAAGATGAATTAAGTCTGACGAGTAGCAAAATAATACAGGTCCAGAAAAAGGGTTATTAATTTCTGTCTGTCCAAGGTTGCTAGGCAACGCTTTGTTATTAAACATTCTACATTGAGATTGGCTCTAGTATAGACATCTAGCGTTGAATAGCGAAATTATTTCCATTAATTAAAATATTCCAAGCAATCTCAATCGTATCGTCTTTGCTTAAAGTTGAATTTTGTAGTCTCGCAGCTTTGTCTTACGAATTTTCGACCAGGACACGTGTCCTGACGCGAGTTTAACAATTTTTACCTATCCCAAAAAAATGCACAACGCCGCTAAAGAAGATTTCACTTCAAAAATTACCTTTTGTACCTTAACCGTCCGAGGGATTAGGCTTCGACCATCCAAACTTATCATGAGTTTCGACCAGCATTTTGAAAGAAGCTTCCGCAGCCTTCTGGGTGTACTCTCCGTACTGATCCCGGGAGGACCCTGGACGGTTCCTCATCACTCTTCCCTTCCCATTCACCACGGTAGCCACAAACTGCATGATCACTGCTTCTATTGTGTACGAGGATGTCCAACCCTTGGGTGTTAGCAGTTCCATGCAAATAGCACCACCTATATGAATAAACAAAAAAAAAATGACACTGCCATATCATCATCAACGAACGTTAGATAGATCACGTGACATTTGTCAATTCTCATACTAAAATGTTCGATTTTGACAAATGTCACGTGATTTATCTAACGTTCGTTACGCTACGAATTACACTTGGCTAGGGGGGCTGGTCATTTTAGTCTCCACTACAGGAGAACGACCCTCTCTCGTCCGTCCCAGACAGAAGGAGGATTTGGCCTACACTCCCCACGCTGGCCAGACGGGTTGGGGAGGCCTGATCGATGTTTTATAATGTATTTCCCTTAATCTTGTACGACATCCACGGGAAGAGACTGAGTGATTCTATTCTAGTCTGCCGGAAACCACACTGCCATGTGTTGTACGTGAATTGTTGTAGCTGCCCCTCCCTGCTCCCCCTTGGCGGCTGGTCCTTGGCCAGTAGGCAAGGGCGGATCCAGCTTTGGCGCCTGGGGAGGTCACGTAGGTGGCAGACAAGCATACGGCCCGCCTGATGTGAAGCGGTTACCGTAGCCATATTAACGCTCGCAACATAAAATCGCGCGCCGCCACCCCCGCTGCCATCACAGTATCTCCTTCCTTAGTTATAATTAATTTGTGATAATAATAGACACAGGTAAAAAGTAGGTATTTTATTAATGTATGTAAGTACTGTACTTAATATATAAAAAGACAAAAATATATAAAAAGCGTTAAGTTTAACAATTTTAATTAGTCCATCTAGGTCCTGAACCCAGCCCAGCCCCCTTACCATCTCTTATTGCGATTCAATAACTGAATAGAATGCTTATTTATACCAATGAATAAGCGACTCTATGCACTTTGAAATAGAGTCGGTTTTTCATTGGTATGAATAAGCATTCTATTCAGTTATTGAATCGCAATAAGAGTTGGTGGTAAGGGGGCTGGGGAGTGGTCATGACCCCATGACCCTCTCCCTGGATCCGCCCTTGCCAGTAGGGTTACATAGCGTAATAAATTCTTTGATCCTTCATCTATCCAGTGGTGTGATTGAATTTTGGATGGAGATGATAGATATGTAGCTGCAACAGCAAACTGTATCCCCCGATTTGGTTATCATTATATTTCGGGTTGCCCCCGTGTGGTAGAAAATTTAAAGACGTATTCAGCCCCCTTACCACCATCTCTTATTGCGATTCAATAACTGAATAGATTCCTTATTCATACCAATGAATAAGCGACTTTATTCCATTTGAAAGAGAGAGAAAGGAAGGAGATGCTGCGTTGGAAGCGGGGGTGGCGGCGCGCAAGCGATATTTTATGTTGCGAGTTGGCTACGGTAACCGCTTCACATCAGGCGGGCCGTATGCTTGTCTGCCACCCAACGTGGTGTATAAATAAAAAAAATTCGTTTATTCATTGGTATGAATAAGCAATCTATTCAGTTATTGAATCGCAATAAGAGATGGTGGTAAGGGGGCAGGCCTAAATATTCCTGGACAAATTACACACCGCCATCTAGTCCCAAACTAAGCAAAGCTTGTACTATGGGTACTAACTGATATTATACTTAAATACATACATATAATACATAGAAAACACCCAGACCAAACAGACATGTTCATGAACACAAATATCTGTCTTGTGCGGGGAACGAACCCGCGACCCCGGAGTCAAAGTGAACATTGCTAGGCGGTATGCTTATTTGACATAGTATGCCAAATAAGCATACAACCTGATCGTATTACAACGTCTGGTGTAAGTACATGGGGTGTTGATCAAAATCTTTGAACCAAAGCCAACTTCACCTGCACGCGGTGCACCCTGCTGACTGACAAACGAAGCACTGGCGAAAAGAGAGGTAGGGAGCGTAATTGTAAGCTACCCGACTGGGAAATGTACCTCCACCTCACAGAATACCGCTGCCAAATGACAATTCCCTTGAGGATTGTTGTGTTACTGCGAGTGAGTGAGATCACCAGAAAGGAAGGAGATGCTGAGTTGGCAGTGGGGGTCGCGGCGCGCGAGCGATATTTTATATTGCGAGCGTTAATATGACTATGGTAACCGCTTCACATCAGGCGGGCCGTATGCTTGTCTGCCACCCGACGTAGTATAAAAAAAATGAACACTCACCTCCCATGACAAACCCTCCAACAATCATCGGCTCCACAACCCTCATGAAGGGCGGTGAAAATGGGAACGTATCAGGAAAGCTGATGTTCAGGGCTATATGGGGTATGTTCAGTTCCAGCATGTCCTTCGCCAAGTCGCTCTCTGGGTCAACTTTGTGGATTTTCACGTACCATTCGAAGAGACTGTCGTTGACTAACTCTACCTGCAGACAAGTATTATAAATTAGGTTTTAAATAAATTAAACGGGTCCTTCACGTCTTTTTGTCGGGAAAGCCGACTAGTTTCGATCTCAAAAGGAGACCTTCATCAGGGCGAAAGTCCAGACACGTCCACCCTTTGTCTCTCGCGCCGAACACAAAGGGTGGACGTGTCTGGACATTCGCCCTGATGAAGGTCTCCTTTTGTCTCACGTGAGTTTTAATCAAATTGGGTTTTATGAGGAAGAGATATGGGGAAATAATTTTATCAAAAAAAAAATCGACTCCAAACATTACATACTCTACATTTATGTAAGTAGATATAGGGTGATGATGATGATGATGAAAAAATATGGGACCAATCTGAAAGTATACTCTTTAAATAAAAAAAGTTTTTTCCAAATCGGTTTATAAATCAGAGTAATTATGTTCATCATCAGGTCATTTTAGTCTCTACTACAGGAGCACGACCCTCTCTCGTCCGTCCCAGACAGAAGGAGGATTTGGCCTACACTCCCCACGCTGGCCAGACGGGTTGGGGAGGCCTCCCATGGAAGCATTTTCATAGATGTATTCACGTCAAGAACTCACAGTAAATACTGAGTCTGGTTTACTATTGTGTGACTGCTCCAAGTCCTGGAGCTCTTTCATCAGCCTCTTAGCTCGTACGGCAGTAGCTCGCGCCTTGACCTCGTCATTTTTGGCAGCCTTCGCTTGTACAGCACTACTGCTATTCCTGTAAACATAGCACATTATATTATAATAATAAAATACCAAAAAGTCATTTAATTAATGGCCGTGTGGTTTCCGGCAGACTAGAAGCGAATCACTCCGTCTCTTTCCGTGGATGTCGTACAAGGAGACTAAGGGAAATACATTATCAAATATCGATCAGGCCTCCCCAACCCCGTCGTGCTCCTGTAGTGGAGACTAAAATGAACCTGATGATGATGATTTAATTTCCGGCTGAGTACTCTGTATATCCATTTTTCTGACTTCATTTTTCCTACAGAATATGCCACAGCTGGGTGTGCTTCTTCACATAGGCCTACTCCAACTCTCACCGTTGAGTTCTATTCTTCGATATCCATGTCCAGTATGGCCCCAAAGTTATGTGGATCATCATAATCACCATCAGGTCATTTTAGTCTCCACTACAGGACCTGCACGACCCTTTCTTGTCCGTTTCAGACAGAAGGAGGATTTGGCCTACACTCCCCACGCTGGCCAGACGGGTTGGGGAGGCCTGATCGATATTTAATAATATATTTCCCTTAGTCTCCTTGTACGACATCTACGGGAAGAGACGGAGTGATTCTCTTCTAGTCTGCCGGAAACCACTCTGCTACATGTGGATATTGTCTGCCAATCTGGATTTCGGGCACACAGTCACTTTTTTGTTCCATTTGTTTTTGCCACATTTTAACAGGTGCCCTGTCCATCCCCATTTATGCAAGCTATTATGTCCTTGACTTTGGTTTTCTTTCTGATTCAATTCAATTCTTCTTCTTAGCGATCTTGGTGTTCCCGCCAATGACAATGCTATTTATTTTATTTCAGCACTAGCGACCCGCCCCGGCTTCGCACGGGTGCAATGCTGATACTAAATGTACTACAGAAGGTCTTTGCGCTTTGTCCTATCCAGTCCTTCCCCAGTTATAGGCACACGCCGCCGGCTCCGCGGCCGGTACCGCCACAGCCGTTATGTCCCTGCATTTTAAATGTGTAATATCTTCTAAACTATTCATTTAAATTACATGCTGTGAAGGGCCATATTGATCTATATTAAATGCGCAATGTATTTAAGGTACTTAATTGGATAAGGATTAATTCTGTATTGCTTAAAATCGCTTCGTAAATAAGGCATTATTTCTTGTAAAAAGCAAAGGATAAAATAACGGTTATTGTGTGTTACCACTAAGAGATAGACATATACCATCGCGAACTTTTTTGTAGACCATTTTAAGGTGAACAATACTGTACTACATTATTTTGATCTATCTCGTTGGGTTCAGCCAGCGTTTGCAATGAAAGAGCAAAAAAATGTGTTTATTTACGACATCACATTAGAAACCTCTAAATTATCAGTGTTTTTCTACTATGTTATGCATATATTATACATATAAACTTTCCAGTTGAATCACTCTATCTATTAAAAAAAACCGCATCATAATCCGTTGCGTAGTTTCAAAGATTTAAGCATACATGGGGACATAGGGACAGAGAAAGCGACTTTGTTTTATACTATGTAGTGATATCGCTGCTTCCATTCAAAAGTACCACAAATAAAAAAAAATGTTTTTATTGCAAAAATACAATCGTAATCCTACTTATTTTTATATTTAACAAAGACACCCATTGATTTTGCATTTTAAGGTACAAAAACAACGCAACCGTTTCTTTTGAATTTTTGTTTTGAACGCGCGAAATATGATCAAAACCGCCATATTGTCAGTAGCTCGTTGACAACCGAACTGATAGCACGTTTCTTTTGTGCAAAAGTGCCATATCTCGAAAATTAATCTGTGTTACTCATTAATTTTATAGAGAAAACGACCATATTTCGCAATATTTCAGTTTTGAATAAAGGATTCACGTAAGTATGACACTATTTTTAAATCAAAAGAACCATATTTCAAAACTGGTTGTTTTGACCATAAAATGTACCTCTGAATGAATTTTAATTTTTTGATCAAAATAAACTTATGAGACAATATGTTCTTTTTGCATTTAAGTTATTTAATATGAAGTACGGTATTTAAGAAAAGTTTATTTTGCAAATAACTAAACTACTTTCTATTATTATCATTTCAAATCGAAAGGACCTTATTCAGGAATACACTCGTTTTGCTTAGATATTAACAAAGATATTTTAATACATAGGTTAATCAATAAGGTCATGTTTTGAGATACATAATTTAGCATATTTTGTGCAATGTATTGTAATCATTATAATAAAATGGTAGGTATTGGGCCGGCGGCTTAGGTCGGCGAGTGTGTGGCTTTGGTATGTATAGGCTATTCCTTTATTATTATTATTTTTTACAGAATAAATAGAAGAGTACAAAGAATAGTCAACATGGTAAAAGATAACAGTACAAGTAGTGGCGAAAACGTTCAAGACTTGGAAAAACTTTACATATCTACAAATTGACTATCCAATGTTGGAAGAGCCAGATGTGTCTCTGAATAAGTCTCTTGATAGTAGTTCTATTCCTGATAGTCAGGGCGGTCTCAGTTTGTCTTTACTTGATGATGAATATTTGAAAATGAAACGAAACGTTCCAGAAAACGATTGTGATAGCTACTCTTCTGAGTCTACAAGTTCAACCCATCGACAGTACCGAGACTTCGAAGATTTCTCTTCAAACGATAGTGACAAAGATCCAGATTTTCAAATTAGGCAACACTTAGCTTTAAGTGATTCAGATTCAGAACAAGACTGTATTGAAAATGTAAACCTCCTATCTAAAAGCAGACTACAACAATTATGTCCTGAACCTGGACCCTCTGGTTTAAATAAAGAGATTAACGAATCTGGCCACAGTAATCCGATAGCGGCCCTTTTATTCGAAGATGATCCGATGAGACTGGAGTCTGAAACTATTAATGCTCGACCAAGTGAGACGAACTTCTTAGCTTCCATGGATTCACCGTGCGGGTGCCGGGTCCATCGTGTGGCAGAGAGAGAAACCCAAGCAGATCCCGAGACTTGTGACACGGGTGTAGGTTTAAGGGGCCCCTTTCCGACGTACATCAGCACTCACCTTCACTACTTGTGTTTCTCTCCCTGCCCTGCCAAATCTGGTATGAACCTGCTAATGCAGCTTTAGATACTCGTTCTAATATAGAACTTACTGCACTTCTGGACAAGCCAAGGTCTTTCAGCAGGTTATAGAGAGATTTTGCTGGTATACCTCTCGCTCCTACTTCTACAGCGTATAGATTAACTACATAGCCGCTTTTTGTTAATTCGTTTAGGAGGTCATAACATTTGTTTTGTTTTATCGCGTGGTCTTTGGGTATGTTAGTTTCCCACGGTACGGTAAGCTCTACAAGTACTATACGTTTTGTAGCTCTGGAGAAAAGGAAAATGTCCGGTCTGGATGTCGAAACACACACATCTTCTGGAATTTTATAGTGCTTTTCATACGTGTCCATTAAAATAGTCCAGTCAGGTGCTGCACTGAGGATTGAGTAAGGCTTGTTCTTGGAGTTTGAAGTTGAGCCTCCTTTTATAAAGTTAATTTGTCTTTTGTTTGTCGTTAATCCTTTTTGGGCTCTAGCTATTGAAAGGCTTATGGCTTCACGTATGATTTGAAGTACTCTGTCATGGCGATGTGAGTAATGACCCCTATCTAGGAGCACCTTGCATCCCACCAATAGGTGCCTTGCTGTACATATCGCCTCTCCACAAGTATAGCAACATTTTTCAGAGGCTTTTCCCCACCTAACTAAGTTACTCTGGTCAGGGAGGGTCATTTGAAAGGCATTAAGATAGAATTTTAATAAGGCAGGAGACCAGTCATACAGCAAGGTGCGCCTCTTCAGAGCTAACGGGATGCAAAACTCGCCTATGGTTAACCACTCACTTTGCATTTCTAAATTCATAGCGTGCACTTCCCATACAACCATTTCAGTTGTAGTGTAGAAACTGTTACTTTTTGATGTTACTACACAGGTAACAAATATAGTAGCTGTGTCTACCTTGTTTTGACACCTCGACAAAAAGTGGGGAATTTAAGAAACATAAAAGTGGTTACATTTTAGAAAAGATGTTTCGTAAAATAATAGTAACATTGTTAACAGATTGTTACAGTTTTGAATGAACGATATTCGAATGATTGAACGTTTAATGCAACTTTAAATCTGACATCATTTTACTTTTATGTCAAAGTCATCGGCCATTACAAGTTAGTATAATTATTCATTGTTTGTTACGGTAAATTTTAAATTCATTATAGTTATTTACAAAATGCGCAAGTTCGTTTGTCGAGGGAATTTGGAATATAATTCCAAATAATAAAGGCGCCGGCGATTTATAAAGACATAAGATAAAACATTTACTTTTTTGCTAATTTTGTGATAATAAAAAATAATATTCCAAAGGTGTTATTATTGCTAATTAGAGAGTTTAAATTATTTAGATCTAATATTTATTTTAGGATACAATAATTTTTGCAAAAACATGTATTTATTTTGTTTTGATTTCAATTTAATTGATTTTGTAAGGC
The DNA here is from genome assembly GCA_937001555.2 of Hypsopygia costalis. NCBI lineage: Eukaryota > Metazoa > Arthropoda > Insecta > Lepidoptera > Pyralidae > Hypsopygia > Hypsopygia costalis. The sequence continues at coordinate 9,771,657 of OW443355.2, forward strand.
TATCACAATGTTCAGTTACTAAGTCGACACAAAGTGTACTTATTGCTCAATTCAGTAACAAAATCTATTATGGCCGACGGAATAATCCGATGTCAGTGGTTCCCAACATGTATCCAAGTATCTATCTATATGCTGTCGTCATGCAGATTCGGCAAGTGACTGACCATGAGCGTAGATAGATTGATAAATTCTGTACTGGACACAATATTAGAAAATAAGTTAAACAGAACAGTATTAGTTCACATTAATAATCACAATATTTCAGATTAATGATCGCCAATATGGCTTTCGCCAAGGTTTCTTCTGGTGATCTTCTGGTATATTTGACTCACCGTTGGGCGGAGACAGTAGAAAGCAAGGGCGAGGCTTTGGCTGCTAGCCTAGACATAGCAAAAGCCTTTGATCGGGTGTGGCATAAGGCACTACTATCCAAGCTTCCTTCTTTTGGGTTACCCGAGAGACTGCACATGGATTGCCAGCTTTCTCACTGGGCGGATCATTAAAGTTGTGATTGACGGTGCACGTTCGGATCCATTACCCCTGAACGCTGGTGTGCCACAAGGCTGCGTATTGTCCCCCACATTGTTTCTTCTGCATATCAATGACTTGCTGCATGTATGCAGCATCCATTGCTATGCAGATGACAGTACCTTGGACGCAAAATAGAGTCTATGCAATGTTTCTCGGGATTGCGTCGATGAGTACCGAACAAAACTTGTGTCTAAGATTGACACATCTCTTGGACACGTCTCTGCCTGGTGTAAACTGAACTTAGTCTGGCTAAATCCCTCAAAGACACAAGTTTGTGCGTTTACCTCAAAAATGTCCCCATTTGTGGTATCTCCCAGATTGGAAGGTACTCCCCTTACTATTAGCTCCAGCATTGGTATCTTGGGTGTTGACATATCGAGTGATGTTCAGTTCCGTGGTCACTTGGAGTACAAAGCCAAATTGGCCTCTAGGAAAATTAGCATCATCTGTAAAGCCAGACGGTATTTTACACCACAACATCGCCTTCAACTGTATAAAGCCAAAGTTAGGCCTCATATGGAATACAACGGGGAGTGCTCGGATGAGCTATTTGAATTGATACCTGCCGCTGAGTTCCACTATCGTACAACTCGCCATAAATTAAAATTCCATCCTCATCATCTCGATATTTGGCGATCGACTACAGTACGCTTCTTAAGACATTTTCTACTACGAACTGTGAAGTTGTGGAATCAATTTCCTCCAGCGGTATTCCCAAATAAATACGACATGGGCTGATTTCTATGGGCGGTGGTGATTGCTTTCATCAGGTGACCCACATGCTCTGCTTGCATGCTTATGCATTAACATGCTTGCCCGCTCTCATATAAAACAAAAACATTTTGTCGGCTCCGTAGCCTAGTGGGTAGTGCACCTGCCTGCGAAGCTCGCGGTTGTGGGTTCGGTTCCCACCCAAGGCAAACATTTATGTGGTGAGCATTTGTATTTGCCTTGTGTCTGGATGTAAATTATCTATTACGGTATGTATTTATATTTGTAAATATATCAGCTGGCTGTTACCCATAGCACAAGTTTACTACAAGCTTAATTTGGGATCAGATGGCCCTGTGTGAAATATTCCCACATTAGATTATTATTACATTAAAGGTGTGCAAAGACGAAAGATAGTACGAATTGCAGATGTAAAGTGAAGATGTCGGAGTTCCATGATTCTCTTTCCTCCTTTGAGCTGAATGAAACTCCTTTTCTTTAACTGCGTGGAATCGTCGGTAATAAGTAGCTGTATGTCTAAAAGGTTTACTCATACTGTTAATTGTTAATACGTACTAGCACTCAATTATCAGATAAAATGTTTGAGAACATACTGAACTTTTTTAATAGGAATCGAATATTCTAGAACTGTGTACTAGTTTCGACTATGTTACAAAACTAAGTTAATTAATGTGCACATTTACTTGTATCTGTTTATACACAAAGTTTAATAACATTGTAGGAACAAAAATGTAGTCACAGTGTAAACACTTTTGGGTAGTTTTGTTCTTGATATCATAACGTAGTAACAGTGTGGATATATTTACGAAACATTGTTATCAAAAGTTAGTCTGACACATTTAAGTCGCGAAGTGTATACTCTGTTACAATATTTTGAGGCTAAACCTCACGCAGGCACAAAGCGTAGTAACAATTACGACATTGCAACCAGTCGATTATTTTGTTACCGAAATTTTAGTCACCACGACCGGATTTGGTTGTATGGGTTTGTAACTGTCATTTTCGTCTTGTTGTAGAAAGGTTTTTACTATGTCTCGGTCTTCCCTTTTCTGTCTCGCGCCCAACCCAGCTCTATTTGCCCGTGCACCTACCATAAATTGTTTGTGAAATTGAAGTCTAGATTCAAGGTCTGTGGCATTTTTGTCTTTTGGGAGAGATTTAACTAATTCGTCTTGCGACTTTTGCAAAACATGCGTTTTTGTAACTCTCAGGTGTTTATAGAGTTCAGAAGGTTTCTTTAATTTCAGCCTAAAACTATTGTGATCCCTAAATAGAGTCGAGGGATCAGCCGGATGTGCCAGTCCGAACCATGACTTTAATATCTTTATGACATTAGCATCTAACTTTGCCAAGAGGGTTTTACCGAAGTCATATACTAGGAAAGGCCAAGTGAGTCGTGACGTGAGATAGTTGTCGTATATCCATGCTTTTTTAATATTACTGATAGGCTGTTGGTCTACCTTATTGAGGTCGTTAATGAAATTTTCGACAACTTCCCCCAATGATGGTGTGCGTCCTTTGTAATCTATCTTTCTACCAAGAAATTTGAAAGGCACTGTTTCTGCAATCGTAGCAACTTTTTGGCCGCTTATGGAGAGTTCCGGGTCGTAAGAAGTGTATTTGGTATTTCGTCTACCCAGACATAAACAATAACATTTACTTGGTTTCGCCCTCAATCCCTCCGTCCATGTACAGAACTCATCGACTTCATTTAACAACTCCTGACACTGTCTGGGACTACGTGTAAGTATTGCAAGGTCGTCAGCAAAGGCTAAGATTGACTCAGTGTACTTGTTGTTGATTTTAAAACGGTAGCCCCATTTCCTTTCATATGATATCAATTTGTCAATTAAAATATTAATAACTATGTTAAATACTATCGGTGATAAGTAGCACCCTTGGAAGAGTCCCACACTGTATTGTAGTGGCTTTGTGTATTCCTTGTTTACTACTATGACGAATTTTAAATGCGAGTAATAAGAGTTAATTATGTTAACAATTAAATCGGGAAAGTTATACCATTTTAGTGCAAATATCATAAGTTCATGCTGCACGGAACCAAATGCGTTTTCTAGGTCTATCCAGCAGACTGATATTTGCCTCTCATGTGTTCTGGCATCTTTCAGACTTTCTGCTAGTAATGTATTGTGTTCCAGGCATCCAGAAATTCCAGGCAAGAAGCCTTTCTGGTGATTGGGCCTGAAATACCTATTGCTGATCATGAATTTTGTCATTTTTGATTGTAATACACTAAAAAAGATTTTTGAGATTGTATTGGTTAGGGCTATCTTTTGGATGAGTTACTTCATCCTTTTTAGGGATGAGGACAAAAACTGCCTTTCCAAATGCTACTGGGACTTGCTTTCTTGACCAGATCTTACTAAATATATTTAAAATGTGTTTACGAACTGATGGACATTTTTTATACACTATGTAAGGAATGCCATCGGGGCCTGGAGCAGATTTAGAACTTTTCTTTTTAATATGGTAGTTTATTTCCTCTTTTCAATCAGACAACGTCAGCGTACCGGTTTCTAGCGTTGGTATATCAAGTGTTGAAACGGTGTCTCATCATGTTGAACACGAAAACATTGAAAAAAGAAGTCGCAAACGGAAAGCCAACCCAAATTCATGGAAGAAAAATATGTCAAAACTATTAAGAAACAGTGGCAAAGGATATACTTCCATGTCGAAAACGAAGAGACACGTAGAAGAAAAGAAAATGGGATCGGTTTGTTCTTACAAATGCAAGTTTCAGTGTTCAACAAAAATTACTAACCAGGATAGACTAACTATTTTTAACGCATATTGGAATACTGGTGATCTGGAAGCACAAAGAAAATTTATTTATAATAACATGACTGAAATAGAACAAAAATATCAATACACTCGCGTTGGGAATTCTCGCAAAAATCATAATAATGCCTATTATTTGCCTTTAGACAGCAAACGTACGAAAGTATGTAAAGTTTTTTTCATGAATACTCTTTCAATTTCTGATACAGTAATTAGAACTGTTGTTAAAAAATACCAATCTAGCCCCAAAGTCATCCAGTTCAAAGAACAAAGAGGAAAACATAACAATCACTATCAGCTTGAACCATCTTTAAAACAAGAAGTCAGGGCCCATATAAATTCCATCCCACGAATTGAAAGCCACTACTGTCGTAGTCAATCAAAACGTGAATATATTGAAGGTCTGTCTTACATCGCGATTATGTTGAAAAGTGCACATCTGAAAATAAACAGCATGTTTCTTATCATATTATCAAATAATATTTTTGTAAATGAATTCAATATCTCCTTTTGGCAGTCAAAGAAACACCAATGCGAAGAATGTACTGCTTTCAAAAATTGCGAAGATAAGTCCACTTTGGAAGAGAAACACGAAGAACACCTAAAAGAGAAAGCTCTTGCAAGAGCCGAAAAAGAGAAGGATAAAGGAAATGTTAGCGAGAATCGGATAGTAGCTATATATGATTTACAGGAGGTAATAAATAAATATTGTCACACAAATTACACAGCGCCATCTAGCCCCAAAGTAAGCGAAGCTTGTGTTATGGGTACTAGACAACTAATAAACATACGTAAATACATTTTTTTTTTGTAAATACATACTTATTATACATAGAAAACACCCAAACTAAGACAAACAGGCATGTTCATGCACATAAATGTTTGTCCTATGTGGGAATCGAACCCACGAGCATTGGTGTCGAAGCCACGTCATTGACCGCTACGCCACCGAGCTCGTCAATGCCTTGTCCACGGGGTGAAGTATCGAGTTCTTATTAGGTATTAAAAATAAATGTATTTAATTTTACTATTACTGAATTGAGCTCTAAAAAGACTACTTGTTTTGTATGACATGAAGGAGAAGGGGCTCGAGGAGTAAACGAAATTGGATCATATTGTTAATTTAAAAAGTAATTTGTTCAAAACTTTTGAAAATTTGGTCATGTTTATAAAGTCCATATTTTATTTTAAGTTTTGAAAAACTTACGTTAGTTTTACTTATTTAGCTTGGCCAATTTTATAATTAGTTTTATTTTACGTTTTCATTGTTTGAATAAAGTTAAAAAAAAAATGATGATTATTTTACATTACTTTCGAAGATTATTATTATTATTTTGAAGAAAACTTTGATTCGTTTTAAGTTTAAGATAGCAATTTAGTTATTTTATTAAATTGCATAACGATTTTTATTGTGTTCCTTAAAAGTTTTATGAAAAAAACTTGATTAATACAATTATTCTTTGAGTTATGGTTGTTTTATTCCAAATTTGGTATATTTCAAACATATTTCTTATATTCAAAAGTAACTTATATGCTTATATCTCCTCATGCATCCAGTTTATTATAACAGTACTTAAACTGCTACACTACAACTTTTACTACTACATAAACAATGACGTTTGTGCAGAGCGTAAACGGTTGTCACAATATGAGTAGCATCCCAGTAGGTAACCGAGTGTACTCGGTCCGAGCGAACTCTTACTGTGAAAACGCGCCTAGGCATGTGGACACACCAGCCCCCTTACCACCATCTCTTATTGCGATTCAATAACTGAATAGAATTCCTTCCCCCTCCCGCGCTTGTGCGAGACGGTCGAACTAATCTGTCTGTGCGATTTGATATTGCAAATTAAATAATTCTCTTAATTTGTTTCGTTAAGTGTGTGGGCATTTCGGTGAATTTTGTTCATCTGATCTGAACTTATCATTTCCGCGTTAAATTTTGATCATATTTAGGTTTTATTTGTTAAAAAGTTGATACAGTGATTATTATTCGCAAACTAGTAGGTACAACAACAAAAATTTTTTGTGCTGCTTCGTGACTAACTACGGCTGCATCACTCGTTGTAAAACAGGTTTGGCCCGTAAAAGGTACGTAATAATTTCATATTTTGTTATTATAATACTGGTTTTTATTAGTGTTAATTTTAGTACAACAAAAGAAATACGTAAATCTTTCAGTGTTGTCACTTTATAAATTTACCCCAGAATCGGGGAAAATTTTATTTTGATAGGTAATAGTTTTATTCCTGCTAACTCGTTATATAAACAAAATGTCAAGTAATACCGATGATCCTGGTGGCACGACACCAATTTTTGGTCGTAGTAATTTGACGCCGCGATCACCGCCGGCAACTAATGCCAAGCGAACATTAGGCGATATATCACCAACCCACTTATCACCTGATGAAAAGCGACTACAGCGGTCAGCAAGCACGGAAAATGTAGACAACTTAAGCCTTAGCACCTCGGCTGAAATTCTTGATTCAAATATTGATTATGTTGAATTTGTTCGCGAATCTTCGGAATGTCTGGAAAAAATTAATGAGATAATTATCGGGCAAACCTCGCGAATTGGTGTAGCAAATAAATCGACAATAATGGCCATGACCCAACGAGTTACCTCACTAATATCGATGCTAGCCATAAAGTCAGCCACAGCGGAAAAATACCTCGCCATTTCTGAAAAAAAGCTCGCGATTGTCGAACGGGATTTATTATCCTTAAAATTAGAGTCCAAAAATAACCCCGTTGCGCCTGTAACTAAGGCTAGCGAGTCGTACGCCGAAAAATTGAAACTTCGCTTGCCAAAGCAAATTAAGCCGGTTCAAACTCGCGAGCCTGTGCCTTGCATAGTAGCTTATCCAACAGAAGAACGATCCGCGGAGTTAACAACATCCGAAGCTACTAAGGAGGCACTTATGAAAGCAATTAAGCCATCCGATGATGGGTTTCAAATTGTAGGAGTCAAGAAAACTGCGAAATCCGGTGTAGTAGTACGCGTTTCTAATGACGCTCAAATTAAAAAGCTGCAATCAATTCAAAGCATAAAATCGGCTGGACTTAAGCTCGAAAAGCCTAAAGGACGCCGCCCGCGTATTATTATAAAAGACATTCCAGATACAATGGACGACACTAAGTTTTTAGCCGCGTTATATAATCAAAATATAAAAGACGAATTAAAAATTACATTTTCGGAATACCTAAAAGACATAAAAATCGTGCGTCGTCGTCCTACTGCCTACGGCAGGAAGTGGGTGGGAGTCGAAATCTCCCCGGAAATACGCAAACACCTTATTTCGACAAAAGATAAGATTTTTATAGATTTTGCCACATGTAGATTCGTGGACGATATAGAAGTCGTGCGTTGCTTGAAATGTCAGCAGTATGGGCATGTCAGCAAATACTGCTCGGCAAATAACTCCACCTGTGCCCACTGTGCCGAAGCACACGACTCCCGGGAATGTCTGAAGAAGTCTGAAGCAGACTTCAAACCTACATGCGCAGCATGTAGGCGTCAAAAAAAGACTGCTGACCACAAGATCGGGTCAGAGTCTTGCCCCACATACGCAGCACGGTTAGAATTCAATATTTTAAACACCACCTATGGATAACGTCGTAATTGGACAACTAAATCTACACAACGATAAAATTGCTACGTCTGAGTTGGATAAGCTCGTTGCGGACTATAAGCTCGATCTTGTTTTAGTTCAGGAGCAGTACCAAAGATCTCAATTAAACAGTAAATTTATACAACTTAATAACAAGTCGCGCGCGGGTATATATGCGCCAAGGGGCGGATTTACTATAACATCAATCAATCACCTAATGTCCACTCACTGTGCGGTAGCTGAAGTAACATCTCCATATTTGAGAGTATTTGTAGTCAGTTGTTATTTTCAATTTTCTGACCCTGTGGGTTCGCATTTGTATCATCTACGAAGAGTATTGCATGCTCTTACTGGTCATAAGGTTATTATAGGAGCAGACGTAAATGCATCATCACCATTATGGCACGGCAAGTTGAGAGCGACCGATGCCGACAGACGCTCTGCTGTTGAAGAGTTCATTGCTGAAATGCATCTTCATATTCACAATACCCCTGAAGCACCACCTACTTTTAGTAGCCCAATGGGCGAGTCTTTTATTGACGTCACACTTTCTAGTGCAGACGTCCGAATACAAAACTGGCGCGTTCTTCCTGAAGCTTCTTGTAGTGATCACCGTCTGATTGTGTGTGAGTTCTCCCCAGTTGTTGATAACTTAAATCCGCAACAGTTAATAGGTTTTCAATATAAAACTAGGAACGCCGACTGGGCAAGCTTTGCTTCACTTTTCGCTTCCCGCGCCAAAGATTTTACTCGTAGTGAACTTACAGTCACGGAAAGTGTTAAAATTATGTCTGACACATTCGTATATTGCGCTGACGTTGCATTAGGTCGAAAACCTATAGTTAATAACAGACGATGCGACTGGTGGAATGATACCCTTATTAGGTTGCGTAGGCATTTTCGTGCCGCTAGACGTAAAATCTCAAAGTTAAAGAAACGTAACATCGAAGGAGAAATTTATCAAACCGCTCTAAGTGACATGCGTATTGCTAGATCTCACTATCGCGCTGCTGTTGAAAAATCCAAAGGTAATTTACTAAAACGTATTGTAGAAAGATTAAATAGTGAGGGCCCGTGGTCTCCTCTATATAACGAATTTAAAGCAAATAGGCGGATTGATCAGGCATACGTATCCAATATAAAATTTAATAATGCACATACCCTTGGTGTAGAAGAGACCGCTGAGACAATTCTGCATGCGTTAATTCCTGACGATTGCGCCGATAGTGACAGTGACTACCATCGTGAGGTTAGGAGCGCGGCGGATATGTGCCCTTCCACTCCAATATCAAATGTACCGTCGATGGATGAGTTTATGTCTATTGTTAAAGCTTTGCCTACAAATAAAGCCTCCGGTGATGATAAGATTTCGAATAGAATGATTAAAGAAGCTTGTAAAGTAGCCGCTGAACCTATCTTAACAATACTTACTCGGTGTATTGTAGAAGGTAATTTCCCTGGCATTTTGCGAAGTGGTGTTATAAAAATAATACCAAAAGGCGGTGATAAACCACCAGACGATCCGAAGTCCTACCGTCCTATTACTCTGCTACCGTCGTTGGGTAAGCTGCTTGAGCGCTTGGTTGTGCCACGGTTGCTGCCCGGTGGCCCACAATTTCATAAAAATCAGTACGGCTTCACCATTGGCAAGTCCACTGTTGATGCTGCGCTCGCAGTGCGCAAAGTTGTTGAGCTCTCGGAGAGCAAGTATGTTGTAGCTATTTTCTTAGATATCTCAGGTGCCTTTGATAATGCTTGGTGGCCAATGATGTTGCTGAAACTTAAGGTGAGAGGTTGCCCTAGCAACATCTACTCTCTCATTCGATCGTACTTTTTGAATGGTACAACTAAATTAAAACTTGGCCATTATGTTGCTTCAAAGGTGCTCACGCAGGGCTGCCCCCAGGGTTCAGTGTTGGGACCGTATCTCTGGAATATCGGTTTTGATGATTTTTTTAGCCTACCCTTACCGGAAGGGTGCTCGTTAACTGGTTACGCTGACGATGGTCTCTTATTAATCTATGCTAATTCAAGATCTAGCATAGAGAAACTAGCCAACGCTAGCCTAGGCTTAATTTCAGATTGGGGTTATCGTAATCGTCTCGATTTTGCGCCACATAAAACATATCAACTCTTGCTTAAGGGAAATTTACAGGTTTCACCGCGATTTCATTTTAATGGAGTATCTGTTGCTAATAGAAGTTCGGTTTGTTACTTAGGTTTGCTTTTGGATAGAAATTTTAATTACATTGAGCACATGAAGCAAGTCGGTGAAAAAGCAAAAAAGAATTTCTATGCCTTAACACGAATTTCTACCTCTACGTGGGGATTAACTTTCAAAACGTTAAAAACTATTTATACCGCCACATACTTAGGTTGTGTTACGTACGGTTCACCTGCGTGGGCAGATAGGGCTACTATAGGTGCAGCACGTCGTAAATTGCTTCAAAGCCAGCGCCTTGCTCTGATATTTTTATGTAAGTCGTATAGAACTGTAAGCACCGAGGCACTACCCGTGCTAGCAGGTGTGTTACCGGTAGACTTAGAAGTACAACGCCGCGCTTCAATGTACTATACATCTAAAAATATGGTCCCTGATTTCTTGAAAACGCGTGATCGTGAAAAAATAGTTAGACTGTTCAAACCTTTTAATGAAGTATTTGAAACATTGCTGTCTGAATGGCAGGAAAGGTGGGAAACTTCTACCAAAGGACGCCACTTGTATCTGTTCTTTCAATCGGTAAGAGATAGATTAAAGAAAAAGTGGTTAGAAGTCGACCACCCTGTTGCGCAATTTTTAACTGGACATGGCAATTTTAAAGCTAAACTCTTTTCGTTTAAATTAGTGCCGTCGCCCTTATGCGAATGTTCTACTGCTAATTCTGAATTCGATCAAACAGCACACCATGTTCTCTGGGAGTGTGATCTTTGGCAGCGGGAGCGGAATGACATGTTGAATTCATTGCAAGTTGCATCCGGGGTAGTATACTATTCAGATTTGGTAGCAACAAGGGAGAATTACCAAGCGTTCAGACGATTTTGCAATTCATATTATTGGAATCGAAGTGTTAGGTAACAACTCAATGTTTTAGGTCCCTAATAGTGTTAGAAACTTAAAATCCGTGGTGCACGGCAGTTGAGCTTCACTTGACTAGCCATCTCTTTAGGCTTTTAATGCCTTATTTGCCATATTGCTGTCTCTCACATTGCTAAGAGGGGAAGTCAAATTCCAAAAGCTTCCTACTCCTACTAATTTCTTCTGATTAAATTCGTTGTGAGTTCCAAGGCAGCCGTAGTTTTACCCCTGGGACTGCAATGGACTTCATTGTTCATTGCCTTTTTTGGCGGTCGCCGCTGTTAATCCTGGCTACACAGGAGATACAGTGGTGGGAATGTGTGGTGGGCCCCCGTCCCAAAAAAAAAACTGAATAGAATGCTTATTCATACCAATGCATAAGCGACTCTATTCCATTTGAAATAGAGTTACTTCAATAACTGAATAGAATGCTTATTCACACCAATGCATAAACGACTCTATTTCAAATGGAATAGAGTCGCTTATTCATTGGTATGAATAAGCAATCTATTCAATTATTGAATCGCAATAATGGTGGTAAGGGGGCTGACAATGTTTATAGTTTTAGATAAACGTGTTTCTATACTACGTACAATGATTTATTGTGTTGTATACTTCTGTGAGTGTGTGTGTGCTTAAAGTAATAAACTTTTCATTCATATATAAGACAATACAAAATTAAACAACAGGTAGGTACATAAAAGTCATTATTTCATGTTAACCAGAAGAAGGAGCTCTTGCTTTTCGTCTTTTCTTTTCTATTGTATGATGTAATGTAGGTAGATAAATAATAAATCATGCGAGTACTCGAAGACCATATGTAAGTCAGTTGCGAATACAATTGTTACCAATCAGTCGGTGTTTCATTGTGCTCTCCCGTATATTACGAACATTATATTGGCGACGAGCTAGATTTCGATATCTACGCGGTATACCTACGGCAATTACGGTTAGCGGCTACGGAGTGTTGAGCGGTAATATTGTACAATGTCGGTGGGAAAAATTTGCGAGTTCGACATCAAAAATGGCGCGTGGTCGTCGTATGTGGACAGGTTGGAGATGTATTTTCTCGTCAACGCAGTAAAGGCGGAATTGCGATTACCGACGTTGATTGCAGTAGTGGGAGACGAGACGTACGAGTTACTTGCGAATCTGGCAAGCCCGAAAAAGCCTTCGCAAATGGCGTATCAGGAAGCGGTCGACCTACTACGTCAGCACCTGCAACCTACCCCGTCAATCCTCGCAGAAAGATATCATTTCAGGCAACGCAGACAGTTAAAGGGGGAAACGGTAACGGAATATGTGGCGGAACTAAAAAAGCTGGCACGCCACTGCAAGTTTGAAGGTTACCTGAATGAGAATTTGCGGGACCAATTTGTCTGCGGTTTGCAAAGTGACGTGATTAGACAGCGATTATTTGCAGAAGACGGGGCGCTTACGTTCGCTTGTGCAGTGAAAATTGCGACATCTCTCGAGGCGGCGGAACGAAATGCGGCCGCGGTCGAGGTGCAGCCCGCGCCGTGCGGGGCCAGCGGAGACGGCGGACAGGCGGCGGAGGGCGCGGTGTATTCGTTAACTCATTACAACGGCGGAATAAGACGCGGGACACAGCCACCGAGGCGAGGCGGACTTGCCATAAGAGCGGGCTTGGCTCGAGGCGGGCACACCGGCGGAGCGGCCGGCGCGCGCGGCACGCGCGGCGCACAGCGGGGTGCAGCTGGCGGTGCTGGTTGGAGCGGTCAGCGGAACAGGTGTGAGGGCTGTGGAGCGGGGGATCACGCTTATACAGAGTGTCGGTTCCGGGATTATATGTGCAGCATGTGCAGACGCACGGGACATCTTCGGCGCGTGTGTCCGGAGCGCGGCCACAGCAGTCAAGGGGGCATTAACCCTCGACTGCATTATGGCGAGGCGATCGAGGCGGCGGCGCAGGATGACCGGCTGGAAGAAAATTTTCACCACCTGTGTTTGAGTGACTATCGAGCGGTGAGTGTACCGGTGACTCAAATTATAAACATGGAAGTGGATACCGGTACGGCGGTATCGTGTATCAACCAACAAACGTACAATAAAATTTTCAAACATAGGCCTATCGAACGTAGTGACATAATTTTAAATTTCTATGATGGTTCAAAAATAAAACCGTTAGGAATTATAAAACCGATTGTCAGTTATAAAGAATATAGCAAGTGTTTAGAATTATTTGTTATTAGTGGAGGTACTACGTCCTTACTGGGTAGACAATGGTTGACTGAATTGAAAATTAATATTCCAACTTTCACGAACTGCCACAATGTCAGTAGTAAACCGGTCCATTTGTCTCAAGAAATTAATAAATTGTTTTCCAGATATAAAGAATTGTTCAGTGGCGGGCTGGGACGATACACGGGCGGTAAGGCGACGTTGCGTTTGCGCGAGGGCGCAACACCCGTGTTTCACCGCGCGCGGCCGCTGCCGTACGCGCTACGCGAGCGGGTTGACGCTGAGCTGGATGCGATGCTGCGCGACGGCATCATCGAGCCCGTGGACTGCTCCGACTGGGCTTCGCCGCTGGTGCCGGTCAACAAGGCTGATGGTTCGTTGAGAATTTGTGCTGATTTTAAATCAACGGTGAACCCGTCATTGTTAATTGATCGATATCCTTTGCCGAGAATAGACGATCTTATGGTTAGCTTAGGGGGGGCTAGGTACTTTTCGAAAATAGACCTTTCGCAAGCATATAATCAAATTGAAATTGACGACTCAAAAAAGATTACCGTAATAAACACACATCGCGGCCTTTATATCTATAATAGGCTCGTGTATGGTCTGGCCTCGTCACCTGGGATCTTTCAGCGTATAATGTGCAATTTGTTGAAAGGGATACCGAACGTAGAAGTATTTCTCGATGACGTAGTTATCGGGGGAAAAAATAAACACGAGCATTTGGAAGCGTTAGAAGCTGTGTTTAGTAGATTGCATAAATATGGATTAAATTTAAAAACGAGCAAATGTGTATTTTTAGTAGACGAAATATGCTACTTAGGGTATATTTTGAGTAAAGATGGGTTAAAAACAGACTCATCTAAGATCGAAGCCATCACTAAGATGCCTCGTCCGACCAATGTCACAGAGTTAAGGTCATTTTTAGGTATAATTAATTTTTACGGAAAGTTCATTAAAAATATGAGTGACACCTTAAGCCCTTTATATGAATTATTAAAAAAGGAACATCAATGGCTTTGGTCTAAATATTGTGAAAAGGCATTTATTAAAATAAAACAATTGTTATCTAGTGTGGATACTTTGATGCTTTACGATCCTAAAAAAAAATTGATCGTCACGTGCGACGCCAGTGGAAAAGGAATCGGTGAGGTCTTATCGCAGCCTTGTACGGACGGTAGCGGCGAGCGGCCGATCGCATATGCATCGCGGACGCTCAACGAAGCTGAAAAGAATTATTCACAAGTACATCGTGAGGCACTGGCTATCATATTTGGCGTTAATAAATTCCATCAGTATTTATACGGTCGTCATTTTACCCTGCGGACCGATGATAAACCGCTAGTATCAATATTCGGGCCCCATATGGGCCTACCTAGTATGATAGCTAGTCGTATGCGACGATGGGCGATCATACTGTCGGCCTACACATTCGATATTGAGTACGTGCGCACCGACGAGAACGGCGCCGACGGCCTGTCGCGCTTACCGATTAATAAACATACTGATAACGTGCGCCTACCGGAACAGACCTACCTACACTTTGTACAAGAAGCACTTTTGTTATACTCTAATGATATTAAACGTCATACGATACGGGATGCAGAGTTAGCGAAAGTTTTAAGTTACATTCGGGACGGTTGGCCATCGAGTTGTGAAATTAGTAACTTACAACCGTATTTCAATAGGAAAAATGAACTGTATGAAGAGCTGGGATGCATTATGTGGGGACACAGACTAGTAGTACCTGAAAAATGCAAAGAAAAAATTTTCACGATGATTCATGAGCCTCATATGGGAATCGTTAAGTCAAAAGCCTTAGCTCGAAGTTATGTATGGTGGCCGGGGGTGGATGAGGCGGTCGAGCGTCTTTGCCGGGAGTGCACCGTCTGCGGTGCTCAAAGCGACGCGCCTCCTCGGCAAACTCCACGCATGTGGAGGTGGCCTACCAGCCCCTGGAGTCGCCTTCACTTGGATTTTTTAGGTCCAATTGCAGGGAAAACATATCTTGTAGTTGTAGATTGTAATATTTAAAAAAGAAAGAAAGATAATACTTACTTCGGGCGCCAGGAGGTTTAAGGCTAACCACCAACCCTAAATATGCGGATAGCTATTAAGCGGGGAGACTGAACTTCTAATCTTCAGGGAGAGACAGAAATAATGAAAATAAAGCCATAGGAAGTTCACTTTGCTTTATTCCTCTGCATAGAATGTAAAACTAATAATCTAAGGTAGCATAAGGTGTTACAATGGCACTTAGGCCATCACCCTATAGTTATCATATGACCGCATTAGACAATCTAGGAAATAATATGATTCTTTATAACTTTCGATGACTCTTTGCACGCTTCTATTAATGAGTAAAATAATAAATATAAAAGATTCGACCTTAGGTCTTCAGGACATGGTTTTGGAGGTTAAAGCCGCTGTAAGCACGCCACTCCGGTATCCCTCCACTCCGGTATCTTGTAGCAACGAGCCTTCCACCCATAACACCAGCCAAAAACGCTTCGGAG
Source organism: Hypsopygia costalis (assembly GCA_937001555.2). Lineage (NCBI taxonomy): Eukaryota > Metazoa > Arthropoda > Insecta > Lepidoptera > Pyralidae > Hypsopygia > Hypsopygia costalis. The sequence goes on from OW443355.2 coordinate 9,787,121, forward strand.
AGAATCCCCGAACAAAACATCCAAAAAACAACTTCGGGAGAAAAAAACTCCGAAAAAAAACTTCGAAAAAAAAAACTCCAGAAAAAAACGCCACATCAGGCTGAAACAAACATTGGTTAAATTAGCATTATATTATAACAAACGTGATTGCTTTGAAAGCCAATATGGATTTCATGACAATTACTCACCGTTTTTTTTCATTATACTAACAATCCGTCACATCAGAAGGAAACCATCAACATATAAGTTTGATTAGCGTGAATCTGAAACAACGCATTACTATGAAACATTCTGACAACCAAACGACATAATTTCACCAAATCTAATAGAAATCATACGTACCAATAAACAATACAGCTACATAATTATTAATATCAACCAAATATAGGCTGATTTATAAGATAAAATTAGATCATTAGATCATTACTATATAATCAGTCCATCACAGCTACAAGGTCGGTCGACAAGTGACGTCCGCCCCGCGCCGGAAAGACATCGACAAGGGAAACTGTCAAAACTGACAAGTCACGTCAATCCATCGATCAAAAAAGTAAAGAGAAAATTTATGGCTTTGGCAATCAGTTGGAAGTACAAAGACAATTATTGGAATTACATTCCATGTAACGATGTATGTCACATACGACGTTACAAGATGCGATGTGTGTCCAAATGGATAGAGATATTTAACATGACAAGTACGACAGCTAAGGGAGTTGTAGATCGCTTGAGCGAACTATTTAGTAGGTGGGGGTTACCTAAACAAATTGTCACAGATAACGGTCCACAATTTGCTTGTAAAGAGTTAGAAATGTTCACTAAGTCTAGCGGCATAGAAAATATTTTTACTGCACCGTACCACCCAGCGTCTAACGGCCTAGCCGAAAATGCAGTTCGGACGATTAAGCGGGTTATAAAAAAGGCTTTGCAAAGTAATCAAAACGTTGACAGGGCGTTATGGGCATTTTTAATATACTATCGCAATGTGGAGCACTCCACGACGGGAGAAAGTCTTGCTATGCTGCTTCTAGGACGACGTATTCGTACGCGGCTAGATGTATTAAAACTAGACAGGGAAGGACGAGTTCATAAGGCACAACAACGCCAGAAGGAAGCAGCTGCAGGGGTAGTTAGGACGGTCGATAAGGGGGAGGAAGTATGGTACAGGCAGTTTCTGAAAGGAGAAAAATGGGCAAGGGGTCGAGTGTCAGACAGTCTGGGGCCGAGTAATTTTAAAGTTGTAGGGGATAATGGAGAATCTGTGCATAGACATATCGATCAATTACGCAAGCGGGCTAGTGTTCGCCAATCTCTCGCAATAACTACCAACCCAAACAGAGAATCAAGCACGCATACTCATACGGACTGTATAGACTTGGAAAACCCCGGCTCCGGCGGGGACGGGCAGTCGGAGGGGTTAGCGGAGGCGATGGTGTCGCCGGGCAGCGGGACCGAGCAGCCAGAATCAGTGAGCCCTAAAGTACTTCCGGCATCACCGGAGTGGCATTTCGCCTCACCTACCGTGTCATCGCCCCGTAAGCGTCCCATTAGGCAGTGTCGTCTAAATAAACTGCCTAAATAAAAATAAACATGTATATGTGTCATGTTATTATGTAATATTTGTTTATTGTAATGTAATAATTTAGTGTAGAGGGATGTAATGTAGGTAGATAAATAATAAATCATGCGAGTACTCGAAGACCATATGTAAGTCAGTTGCGAATACAATTGTTACCAATCAGTCGGTGTTTCATTGTGCTCTCCCGTATATTACGAACATTATATATATCTCAAAGGAAGGACTCACTCTGAGTAGTAGTGAGCAGTTTATAAACCATGTTAAACAAAATGAAATGCGTGTGGTTATTTGAACTTACTGTTTACGTTTCTTGTTGCGAGGTTCGTTCATCGTGTACAGTGTACGAAGCACAAAGTTAGATAAATACACGTGTTTGGTGATCAAGTTTTGATCGTGGACTTGAATTTTTCGTATCGGATCGGAGCCGACGGAGAATACAGAGCAAAACAAACAAGAAAAAACTCAACAAGAATTTTGCAAGAATTTGCCGTATGTTTCTTCACTTTCTTCTATCTTTTGCATTTTTTTGCCATGGCAATACACCATTACCCGACTTTGTTGCCAATCATGCTAACATATTGGGCAACAACAGTGTTGCCAGTATGATTTCCCAAAAAAGGACGGTTGACTTTCTGAAAAGGTACGGTTTTTAACTTCAAGGTACGGTTGGGTCGGGATCATCATCATCATCAGCCTGTATCTACCCACTGCTGGATATAAGCCTTCCCCAATGCCTTCCACCAGATACGATCCTCCGACTTCCGCATCCAGCCGCTTTCTTAAGGTTATCGGACCATCTAGAAGGAGGGCGCCCAACACTTCGTCGTCCTACGCGCGTCCTCCACTCTAATACTACCTTCCTCCCCCATCTGCCATCACTTACTCGGCAGATGTGACCGGCCCATTGCCACTTCAGTTTACAAACTCTGAAGGCTATGTCGACAACTTTGGTTCTCCGTCGAATTTCTTCGTTCCGGATTCGATCCCGCAGAGAAACCCCAAGCATAAGCCCTCTCCATCGCTCGCTGCGCGACCTTTAGCCTGTGGACCAGTCCGACCGATAGTCAGTGATACAATTAAACTAAATCGCCATGAGAAAACTTGGCTTTATTCAGCTAAAGAATTAATGTTAGAAATATAGAGATAACAAGACAATGTCATAGCAACGCATAATTCCATAGACACACCACATTCACCCCTGCGATGATTTTCTTACTAGGTTTAATTCCTCACGAAATCTCGAAGGTAGTTCGGAATCTTCCTCTCACGGATTGGACGTCGAGAAGCTTCGTGTGGCTCAGAATCAGGACGGTTAATTTCAGGAGCGACACTATCTAACTCAGAATCAGGCTGTAGCTCAGACTCGACTGTCCTGTACTCAGATTCATTTGGCGATGAATGTTCTGCTAATGTATCATCAGGTTCCGAATCATCAATAGGTAACGGTGCTAGTTGTCTATTTGAGACAGTTGATTCTCTACCATCAGGTAAACGAACATAAGAATATGAAGGATTGCTATGTAGCAATTCAACCTCTTCAACAATTGGTTCATATTTCGATGATCGTACATTCTTTTTCATAAGAACAGGGCCCGGTGACAATAACCAAGAGTGATTAGATTCGCCCGATGGAGATCGTCGTGTATGAAAGAATAATCGCTCGTGAGGAGTCTCATTCGTAGCTGTACATAATAGTGAGCGAATGGAATGCAAAGCAGTTGGCAAGGCTAGTTCCCATTGTGTTGTGTCTAGTTGCCTCGATTTTAGATACAGTTGGATGGATTTCCAGAGAGTACCGTTAAGACGCTCTACCTGTCCATTACCTTCTGGGTTATATGGTGTTGTTCTACTGGTAGCTACACCATATATAGTAAGGAATCGTTTTAGTTCTTCAGACATAAACGCGGTACCTCTATCGGAATGGATATAAGCTGGGGCTCCAAAAGTAAGGAACAAATCTGTTAAACACTTAATGACAGATTGAGCAGAAACATCCTTACAGGGATAGGCGAATGGAAATCTTGAATATTCGTCAATTATCGTTAGTATATATTTATTGGGAGTATTAGACGGTATGGGCCCTTTAAAGTCTAAGCTGAGCCGTTGGAATGGTTCTGTAGCTTTGATTAGTTGACTTATTGATTTGATAAAACGCGGTTTTATTTCAGCACAAATACGACATGAAGCTGTCATAGCTTTAACATCCGTTACTGTATATGGAAGATTTTTCGCTCGCACCCAATGTGTCATTCTGACAACTCCCGGGTGGCAAAGTGAATTATGAAAGTCATATAATTTGTTTGTATTCATGTAAGCGCTAATCCTTGATAAAGCGTCCGCAGCAATATTTTCCTTTCCTGGGCGATACACGATATCGTATTTAAAGCAAGACAGTTCTAAACGCCATCTTTCAATTTTCTCATTTTTTATCTTGCTATTATGATTTTGATTCATCATAAAAGCTACTGACTGTTGATCTGTAATCAATAAGAAATATCTAGCTACTAAATGATGCCGCCATCTTCTTAAACATTCAACAATCGCACATGCTTCTTTTTCTATTGATGAATGCTTCTTTTCTGAATCATTTAGCGTACGAGAAAAAAAGGCAACTGGACGTCCATTTTGTGATAGCGTTCCACCAATAGCGTAATCAGAAGCGTCAGTTTCAACAGTTAGTAATTCGATGTCATTAATTGCCACTAAGGCTGATTTTGCAACTTCCTGTTTTAGACTTTGAAAACATTTAACTGATTCGTCATCCAGTGGTATTATTGCATGAATAAGAGGTTGTATCTTGCGTGAAAAATCAGGAATCCACTTGGAATAATGGGCAAACATACCAAGAGCTCTTTTGAGATGCGCTGTATTATTCGGTAGCGGCAAGTCTAGAAGAGGTTTCAATCGGCTCTCGTCAGGTTTAATGAGATTATTGTGTATTGTATAACCTAATAAATTAATTTTATCGCTAGCAAATACGCACTTATTCTCGTTTAATGTCAATTTATATTTTGCTGCGACTTCCTTGAATTTTTGTAAATTTTTATCATGATCTTCCTTAGTCATTCCGCAAATTGTGACGTCATCAAGATACGCATATATACCATCTAGTTTTTCTGTTTCGATAATATATTGTAAAGTCCTTTGAAAAGCAGCTACTCCATTGGTAACTCCAAAAGGAATTCTTGTAAATTGGTATAGGTTACCACAAGCTTCAAATGCTGTCATCGGTTTTTCTGTCATAAGTATTGGCACCTGATGGTAAGCAGATTTCAAATCAATTTGACTAAATAAATTGTATTTTGACACTTTAGAGACAATGGATTCAATCTTTGGCAAAGGAAATGCATCTAATTCAGTAAAACGATTTATAGTACGAGAATAGTCGATCACCATCCTTTTACGGTGTGTAGTTCCTCCAGTGATTAAAACCTGCGCTCTCCACGGTGAAACACTTGGTTCAATTACACCATCTTCTAAAAGCTTGGTGATCTCCTCCATAATGAACTGCTCATCTACTGCAGAAAAGGTTTTAGATTTGATAGCAATTGGTTTTGTTATCGGTGAAAGGTTAGAAAATATGGAAACAGGAGGTACGGATGCTTGCATGACACTGCGCAGTGGTTCTCGGTCGCCTCCAAATGTAAATTCTAATGAGCGATGACTTTTCAATAGGTCATGTCCTATTATTATTTCAGCGCATAAATCATTCACTATAAGCAATGGATGTTCTTTGTATATATGTTGATCAATTTTAATATTAGCATGACATAATCCATTAACAAATGAAACGTGACTCAAAGAAGCTAAAGTTACAGATTGATTTATCTTCTTTTTCTTAATAATCATTGTATTTGCTAGTGCCTCATTAATAAAGCTGACAGAACTGCCAGTATCAATAAGTGCCTCTGCATGAATGTTGTTTATAAGGACAGGAACAGTGGCTTTTCTCAGGCTTGAAGGAGAAGCAGCAGATATACATGCGGTGTATTTAAATGTAGCATTCGGAACAGGTTTTGAGGTACGGCAAACATTTGCAAAGTGTCCTTTCTTTGAGCACAATTGGCAAATAGTATTAAATGCTGGACATTTTATTCGTTGGTGTAAAGTGTTAGAGCCACAAAAGAAGCAACGTCTTTTATGTTGTTGAGATGTAGCAGCTAAATTGGAGCTATATCTTGCGCTTTCAGGAAGTCGATCATTGCTGTTGGAGCCTGAAGTAAGAGCATTGAGATGAGTGATAGAAGAATTGTTAAATGCTAAGCTGTCTTTTTCAGCAGATTCAAAAGTTGTAGCCTGTTTTATTGCGTCGTCTAAACTTAATATATTATTCTCAAAAAGTCTTTGACGAATTTTCTGTGACAGTATTCCCGATATAAATGCATCGCGAATGTATTCCTTCTTGTATTCCTCAGCAGTTACATTTTTGAAATTGCAGTCATGTGCTAGCCGTTTTAGAATTAAAATATACTCAGATATACTTTCACCTGCTTGTTGTTTTCGATTGGACAGCGTATGACGTGCATAAATTTCATTTTTGGGTTTAATGAAAGCATCGTTTAATTGTTGAATCGCATTATCAAATGTTTCGCATTCTCTAATGACAGCAAATATGGATGGACTAAGATGGTTGATTAATAATTTTAATTTCATAGCCTCGGGAGCACATGGAGTTTCCTCTGCTAAAAAATTTGTAAAAGTTGAATACCAATGCGTCCATTTTAAATCCGCCGCCGTTGTATCAGGTTCGACATCGAAAACATATTTGTAGTTTTTTTTTTTTTTTTTTTTTTTTTTTTTGAAAAATGGAAAAATTCGCCTGCCCCCCCTAGGTGGGATTTGAACCCACGACCTCTCGATGACCGGTCGAGTGCTCTTCCAACTGAACAGTTGAGTGAATGCTCTTCCAACTTCTTCAACTTCAGTTGGAAGAGCATTCACTCAACTGTTCAGTTGGAAGAGCACTCGACCGGTCATCGAGAGGTCGTGGGTTCAAATCCCACCTAGGGGGGGCAGGCGAATTTTTCTATTTTTCAAAAAAATATTTATCTGGCAAGTTGGCCAAGACAACTATTTAAAAATAATAATAATATTTGTAGTTTTCAGTATGTCCGATTTTATATCACTTGAAGACATACTTTAGCTGAATAAATTGATACAATTAAACTAAATCGCCATGAGAAAACTTGGCTTTATTCAGCTAAAGAATTAATGTTAGAAATATAGAGATAACAAGACAATGTCATAGCAACGCATAATTCCATAGACACACCACAGTCAGTGTCCAAGTCTCTGCACCATAAGTCATCGCAGGGAGAACGCACTGGTTGAAGACTTTAGTCTTCAAGCACTGGGGTATCTGCGCGGCGAAGATGTGACGAAGCTTTCCAAAAGCTGCCCAGCCCAGTCGAATGCGTCTATCGATCTCTTTGTTGAAATTACCCCGGCCAAGCCCAACCTGGGTCGGGATACTTCTGCAAAAACTACTTAGATCAGTTTTTTTCCTTCGAGTTGGCTGTCTGCGACCATTGGTTGGAAAAAAAGCGATAGGTAATTGAACATAAAGACACCTTATTTCAGTATTCAAAGTTCTCGACAGGGCGCTCTGGAGTTGTCTTTTGGAATCATTTTGAATTTGAAAATATTTTTAATATCAGGAGAGTATTTAAACATTTTTACACAAACAGAGAAATTGTAGATGTTTGAAGGAAATAAAAATCGTTATTATTCATTAAGTGGGAATTTCATGTAACTTATGTAAATATATAAATTAGCAACGAAAATCGTATGAATTTACTTAAATTATTTATGAAGATTGATAATCTGTTTGAATATATTCCAATTAGTAATCAAGAATAACATTATAATTTAAATTTTTGAACTCATTAATACACTCCTTACTCCATTCAATAATTGATAATTAATTATTGAATCGAGTAAGGCTTGAATTAATAAGTTTCAAAATTTAAATACAAACTGAGCTTAGAGAAAAATTTAAGATCAAATTAGCTCTGAAACTTTGGATCTAATTAGATCTCAATGATGGGATTTTTTTTTATCTAATTAGATCCTTTTAATTTTTCTAAATCTACTCAGATCTAAGTAAATTGTAGTCAATTGTAGATCTAAGTTTATCTGAATAGATTGAGATTTATTTCAACAAATGTAGATGTTTCTAAAAATATTTCATTTGATTATCAAATTACATCTAAAAAAATTTACCGGTATTATAATTCAATTAAACAAAATTATTGTAATTTAGTTTCAAGTTTCTGACAGGTATGTAAACAACAGAATTTCGCACACTTGTTTAAAAACAATAAAATTAAACAATACTTTTTGTTCCTTTAAATATACCATATCCTTTTGAATATTCGATTCCCTATCGCTTTTTTTCCCAACCTATGGTCGCAGACAGTCAATTCGAAGAAAAAAACCTGATCTAGTTCTTGCAGAAGTATTCCGACCCGTACGGTTTTGCTAAAATGTTGAAAAATGCTACAGTCTACTCATATTAGCCAAAACATATTGTATGTCAAAACAAATATGAAAATAATGTTTTAGGAACTAAGAAAATCCCATCTAAGTAATTTGTGTCCATATTTTAGTGTCAAATGTGACAGAGAGTTGAAGAAAGTATGAGTTATTATTTTTTAGACAGAAAGAACAGATTTATAAGGTTAAGGCTTATAGTAAACCACGGGACTAAACTTGGACTAAACTAAATAGGGACTTATTTTGTTATTTAATAAGAAAACTTCAAAATGAGTAACTAACAGTCAAACCAAGTGAACCGAAACGAAAAGATTTGTTTGTATAGCCCCCTCACTTCTCATGTAAGCCGATAGACCATAAAAAGACGAGATCAAATTATCCCTATCCCTATCGCTCTTTTTAAAAGTACATACTTGTGAGAATGAGTTATCTTTATTTCAATCTCGGTTCCAGACTGAATATAATAGACATCGGTGATAGTCCCGCAGATTAGATTCTGTTTTTTCTGTTTTTTTTTTTAAATTCATCGCTCCTGAGGAAGGAAGGCAAGGAATGTAATCCAAACAGCTAAGTCTCATTTGCTTGGAAGAAAAAAGTATTTTGAACGCAAATTCAGAATGTTGAGAAAAACAGGAAAAGGCGTTTTTTTTTTTGTTTTTTACCCTTTGTAGTTTGTAGTGAAAAATAAATCACAAATATAGAAAAGGTACGAAAAAGGTACGGTCTACACTGAGGTACGGTTGTAGTACGGTTGTGTGATGAATAGTACGGAAAACCGTACTTTTTGGTACGGTCTGGCAACACTGGGCAACAATCCAAACAATCAAAGTAATAATTTCACACGCAGCTAGAGATGGCGAAATGCCGGGCAATTATGATAAATTTCCAAGAAATACATCTAAATGTCCTGTAAATGCCCAGTTTTTGGGTATAAATGGGGAATTTATATGTAGGTACTTATAATATTAGAAATACTCGACATTTTGCCTCTACACATAGCGGGTCTGTGGCAACTACATGGGCAAAGTCTATCCTCGTTTGTTTGTTATTGAAACCAAAAACTTTCAATTTGCAATATTTATATATTATTTATTTCATTAATTTTATGTTTTTGAATTCCGGAGTCAGTTTTCAAAATCAATGAGATAGGTACACGGGAGGATACATGGGAACGTACTTAAGGTAGGATTTTCTCGCCTACCTCAGACATCTTACCAAGGAGATTATTTGCAAGAGTATTCTCCTTGGTAAGATGTCTCAGGCAGGCGTAATAAGTTGCCCGACTGGGGAAGTAATTCCACCTCACAGAATGTCACAAATGACAATTCTCTTATGGGTAGTTGTCGCTGTATTACCAGGCCTCTGTGTCACTCAGTCATTCGGCCGAGTTATTCACCTACACGCCCGACCCTCCCGGGAGCATAATTTAGTCGAGTGTCACGCGCGCTCTCTTTACACTTACATAGATTTAGCTAGTCAATATAGTAACCAGACAATATAAAAATAAAAATGAATAAATATAGGTAAACCAAGCAAAACCAAGGGTTGATATTAAACGGGATTTCGTAGTTTAACGTTTACATATTCAGTGAAATCAACTTCAAGAGTTTATCAAGCTGAGACAGAATTTCCAGTTAGCAATGTAAATCGAAAATTAATTAAGTAAACTGCTATACCTATTGCTATTTCGATATAACTTCTTGGATCAAATTCCAGTTTAGATTTTTTACCTACAAAATAGCTTGTCCATAATAGTTAATAACTCACAACGTGTTACTCGACCCCATTTTGGAAGCTTCTGGGCCCCATTTTGGAAGTTCAGTGATGTACAGTTGGTGGGCGTGCGAGCCCTATTATCAATAATATTTGAATTCATTTCCTTGGATGTTGGGCCCCAAAACGCTAGCATCCAGGGCCGCAAAATATATGAAATTTCACTGTCAGCTGTCATGTAATTTATCTGTCAGACCGGGTTGTCATAATGAATAATGTTGCCATTGCCACTTCTTGCCAGCTCCTTGATTGGCCATGTGATTGAGCATGTGCGTGTGCGTGCCTGCTTGCCTGCCTGTTTAATGTTATGTTGTGAACTTGTGTTACTTACGTCGTACAAAATAAAACGATTTTTATTAGTGTATCATAAACGCATATCATGAGAAATTTATAAAATATTTTTTGATCACTATAAATATAAATTCATCATTTTTATGGTAAGTAAGCTGAAGTAAAGGTCATTGTTTGTTGTTTCAGCTAAAATTAAATTTTGTTTGTGTGTTCTTGCTAGGGATGCACGATATGCATATAACTTTGAGAATTGATTAATATTATCGATATTTCATATGTTAATTTATCGATATCGGAAATTTCTTGTTTTCGATTTGTTGTACACTGAGCCACGGCTCAATTTGCGTACTATGTATTGCGTTCTGCAAAATAAGTATTTTAATTTTGGACGATACGTCAAATAATATTGTCAGCTTGGACTACAACTTTATCTCAATTCTTTTTATAAAATCTTATTCAAGTAATATATATTCCGTTTGCAGTCGAGACTTTAGGTCTATGGGAATCAACTGCGAAAAGGTTTCATAAATAAATCTGAGAAATGAAAATGCAGATTGTAATATTGATACGACAAAATCAAAATACCGTATGTATGAAATACCTATACCCGATATACCGAAGCTCAGTATGGCTATTTTCAAATAACCAAAAGTTCAAAATTCTGAAATTTTATATACCTACAGTTGACAAGCCGATGTTCAAAATCCCGAATTATCTTAGGTTGGCGTGGATCCAGTGCTTTAGCACCGATGACACGTCGACCCCCGTGGATCTGTTGCGCTCTTTTTCTCTCTCATGCTTTAGTCACTCTCCTCTGACTGTCTGGAGACGAGTTTCATGTAGTTTATTACGCCACTTTTTTGGGAAGAACCGGGTATGCCTTTCCTAGAATTTTTACATTAGCCAAAATCACTTTTATCTGACTTTCGATATAAACTGTGGGCATTTTAATATTCGGCCTTCCGTTCATTGGACTTACGAAATTCGGTTTTTCTAACTTCGGCATATAATATGTACCCCATATGGTGTATTGCCGATATAGTTAAGCTACCCACTGACCAAAAACTTTGTTCTACAGAAAAGAGCTATTTTCTCAATTTATGAAATGGGGTCTAAGGACTCATTTAATTCCTTACTCTTATCAAATTATTTATGTAAATAATTATGTATGCACGTAAAAATATCTCAAGTTTTAAATAAGTATTGTGGTGGTGTAAATTTCCGTAGCAATCACAAATTGATGATAACAAAAGTCCAAAACACAGGCTTTTGTTACAAAAGAATTGTTGACCAAACTTTACCTGAAAAGCAACTCAAATCTTCGATCTACATGTATTTCTATTGATTACGACTCAGGAATTGAAATCCTTTCGAACCGCAGTAGTTCGACAATATTAACCTCTCCCTGCGCTTGCCGGTACGTGGTCTCCACTCGAGAACTTTTCGACCCCATCGGTCATCCGTCCTCCGTGCTATGTGCCCTGCCCACTGCCACTTCAACTTGCTAATCCGCTGGGCTATGTCGGTAACCTTGGTTCTTCTACGGATCTCCTCAATTCTGATTCGATCTCGCAGAGAGACCCATAAGGGGCCATCCATCAATTACGTCACACGAATTTCATGACCTTTTTGACCCCTCCCCTCGTCCTTGTCACAGCTGTTCACATTTGTGAGACTCGCCCCATCCCTAGTGTGACGTCACATATTTTGTAAAGTTACATAAAGTTGCAATACATTTGAGTATTTCGTTCATAAATCAAAGTTCGTGTATAAACACGAAATTTAGGACCCCCACCCCCTTGTCACACAACATCACACTTCATCACACTTCATCGCCCTCCTCCCTCCCCCTTAACATGTGACGTAATTTATGACCTTGCCCCAAAGGTGGACAGACCACCTCATTAAGACCGTAGGATCGAGCTGGATGCAAGCCGCTTCCAACCTGTCTTAATGGAGATCTAGAGGGGAGGCCTATGTTCAGCAGTGGATTTAAAATGGCTGAGATGATGATGATGATGAACCTCTCCCTGACTGTGAATTTTAATGACGTTCGGCATACATAAAACACAAATACATACATTACATATAATGGATTAACTTGGTACTCGTATTAAACCGTTTTTCTCGTATTACTCGGGGCAAAGTTGATGACGGAAGTTAGTATAAAAATTATTTGGTGATTAGTAGTCTAAGTGAGCATCTAATTGATTTAACATTGCCCATCCCTAGTCCAACTGACGCCGTGCATTGTCTGTTCGTAGAGTTGTGTGTGTAAACGTCAGAATTCTCGGAAATCGCTCGCTACTACGGCAATTTGTTGCGGACGTCATTCGCTCGATACAGGTAAAAATTGTCCCCCTGACGAAATAACCCGGCGAAATTTATCCCTGCAAACCACCAAGCGGTAGCTGTTCGCAATTTGTGTGGTTTACATAGTCATATTCAATAGTCATTAAAATTGCCGTGGAAAAATCTGGTAAAAAAAACATTGATGCATATTTCTGCATAATTGCAAGGTGCTGTGCAAATATTTCAAGACCGTGAGAACTTTTAATGGCGTAAGTATTATCTAGCTTTACAATTCTTTATTCATAATGTGATCAACAGTTAATTTCGTAATGATATTTCGTAGAAACTAAACATTACCATTTTTCCTGGAACGTACTTTATGTTCCTTTTCAACATGCGTCGCAAACTTGTGGGTATTTATCGCTTTCGTCGTGTGGTTTTATTTATAATGTACATTGTTTCGTAAACTTGATCACTCATCAATTTCAAATTATAAAAACTAGCGTAGTTCTGCATGATTTTTGTTGAAAAATACCAATGTATTTAGGTTGGCTATTGTTCAATAGAATTTTTTTATAAAGCATTTTTTTATATACACTAGTTCAAATTCTCTTTGTCTTGTATCTATACAAGTTAACTACAATAATATTAAAAGACTACATTGGCATATAGCAATAAAAGGCCATTAGTACCTATATTTACATATTAAGCATAGACAACAAATCTCTATCAAGGTGCTTATGAAATAAAATTGATAAATTGGCTACAACATACATACTTATTTATTTGTAATAAAACAATGAAAATTTTAATTATTCAAATCAAATCAAAATATCTTTATTCCTAGGACTTTATAAAGCACTTATTTTATTGACATTCTTTACTATATTTCTTTATTTTATTGACATGATAACGTCTTATAAATCGATAAATGCTGGCTCTACGCGCAAAAAAGCATGACTTGTTGTCACATTCTTCCTGAGCCGATTGAGCAAGCGAGAGAGCAGAACAAGCGATAGAGAGGTCTAAACATTCGTCTTGTGATAGATCTATCTCTCTTCCACTCCATCGGCCGATGTTTTCTTATGACGTTGTCACATAAAATTATCGTCCGTAAACAGACTTTACAGTCAACCTATAATAAATAAATATTAAGATTTTTTTATTTAAATATTTGTTTCATAAACCAAACACATTTTTACATGATGCTGTAATAACTGCTTACCATCTGGCAGGTTGTATGTTTGTTGCCACCTTAGTGGTATAAAGAAAACATGCCATATGTGTGAAACCCTTGATGTTTTGACATTTTGTTTTATATTCATACATCAGCTGGCAAACAAGCATATGGCCTATCTGATATAAAGCGGTTATTATAGTTTAAGTATAGTATAGTTATTGTAGTAAGTAACCCTGTTTTATTATTTCATTAATTAGAGATTTGGTCATACAAAATTTTTTCATAGGTGTGAAAGTAAGGTTTTCGAGCTACACATTTTAGAAAAAATATTATTATTAGGACTTCAGATTTTTTTTTATTTTTTTTGCTTCATGGCAACTCCATTCTTTTAGTTAATTAATTCAGGTGTTATTTTGCGGAATTAAAATTTACAAACAATTTGGTCTACCCGCCAGTATTCATCAACTAACTGCGGGTCACAGAATTCAAATTTAAATACTTCGGACAGGCCGGTATCTAGTGCCTGTGTCAATGTCAATAAAATAAATGAAGCTAACAAACCGGCTAAGTACTGTAAAACTTTGATTTTTTCGGACGGCATTGGCTGCAACTTAGGAACAATTATGTTCAACAATTTAGAAGGACATATAATAAACCATTGCATGCCAAATGCCTCCTACAGGCAAATAATTAACAAAATGTTGGAAACGCAAGGAATTGATGAGAACACTATAATTGTTATTATGATTGGTGATAGCAACAAAGTTCAGAAAAAAGACATTCTATACTGTACAAATAAACTCTTACAGCTAAATATAGTCAAAACCATATTCTGTGCGTTCCCATACAGTAGCTGCCAGTCTACACAAGCAAACTCTAGGATACACTATTTGAACAATCTACTACATACACTGACATGTCGTCATAGTGATGATATTATATTCTTTGACATAAATAATTTTATTTCTGATTTTTATTTGACGAAAGACCATTTACATCTTTCAAAAAAATCTAGATATAAGATTTCTTCTTTACTTGCCTACAACATTAATTATATAACGGGTTTACACTGTAAACCAAATAATTATAATGTAGGCAACTTGACTGCAGATTTAAACTGCTTCACAGGACAGAGGGAAAGCTTGCTGAATTAAAAATTGTACATCAAAACATACAAAGCTTTCCTGGCAGCGAATTGCTTGTACAATTATTTTTAGAATTGAAAAATGTTGACGTTTTGTGCTTAACTGAACATTGGTTAAACGATAGTCAGATGATCTTTCATATTAATAACTACAAAGTTGCTAGCTGTTTCAACAGGAAGTCGACTACTAGAGGCGGTTCATTAATTTTAGTTAAAGATTGCATGTTAGTCAAAGAGCGTGTGGACATTACTCGGCTTTCTGTTGAATGTACTATCGAGATATCTTGTGCCGAGTTAGACAAACATTTAATTATATGTGTATATAGACCCCCAAATAGTGTGTACAAAATATTCGAGGAAGTCATGGAGGATGTATTAAAGTTAGCATTTAAAAGTAATAAGAACCTAATTGTTTGTGGTGATTTCAACATTGATTTGCTTGTTGATAGTACTGTTAAATCAAATTTTTTAAATTTATTTAAATCTTTTAACTTGCATAACTTATTTCTTGAGCCCACGCGAATTACTCCAACCTCCGCTACCTGTCTGGATAATGTCTTCTGTAATTCGGAGTACTTAAATAAATGTATAATTAATGACTTACCTTCAGATCACTGTGGACAATATGTCGTATTCAATAACGTAGTTGTGGAAAAAACCAAACTTATTTCGTTCAGACCAATTACTGGTAGTAAAATATCAAAATTCAAAAATGTTTTGAAGGATAAGTTGCCACTAATAGTATACACGGAAAATGATCCTAACAAACTATATGGTGATCTTTTTAATGTAATGTATGAAGAATTTAATAACATATTTGACCAAAAAGTGGTTAAAGTCAGAAACAATATTAAATTTTGTGAATGGGCTACCAAAGGTATTTATAAAAGTCGAAATACACTATATAAGGTCCTAACTTATTAGTTGACAATACTGAATTGAGGATGCGTATTGCTTAAATACATCACATTACTAATGGAATTTCACGGCTAGCAATTATTATTTTTTTATTTTAAGAAAAAATAAATTATCATTTTAATCAAATAAATACCATATACTGAACGCTTTAGTGAAGAAGAGTGTTTGTATAACAAAATTTATTTATCATTAAAACATGTTTAAAATGTTCTTTTTTATCTTTACATAAAACCGTCCTTGTTCACGAGTTCATACCAGTGCAAATGTTGGTAGTATCAAGTGCGCATGTGCAGTCTACCTACCATTCATACTTGCGCGCTGCGCGAACGGCGAAAGACAATCAGTCGCCGCTAAACTGAGTTTGTGAGCGCACGCGTGTTTTCTGCATTACCGGCCGGCGCCGCTACCGCCCGACAACGTAGTGCTCTTGCTCGTACGTTTTAGTTTTAGTGTGATTTGTTCAAATTTGCCATGCCAAACCGACGTTACACCAACCAGGAATACCTGGCAATGGTAATTGCGTACCGTGATAGTGAAGTGATAGTGGGGAGATTGTTCTGCAAGCGTAGAATCTACTAGAGCGAAGGCTCGGAACACGTGTCAGCAGGAACACGATTCTCACAGCTGTTTACCCTTCCGAGAACATGGACGGTTCGACCAACCTGCGGTGGACGCTGGTAGGACTCGATATCCTGCTGTCTTGAGGAGGAAATATTGGACTTTTTTAGTCAGCATCCGATGGCAAGTACCTCTGACGTATCTACATATCAGCTGCGATTGCGAGTTCTCGACATTTCAATCTACGCTATTGAATTGAGACCTCATTAGATCGAAAGAAAAAATAAATACTGTACCGTTGGTCTCGATATACCCTACATCTTGCCAAAACCGCGTCTGTTTATCAGCTGGCTGCACCACGTGCACTAAAGATCAGCTTTAACCCTAGTAGGTAATTGGTAGTGCATTGATAATAATGATACTAATGGCCGTTCGCTTATGAAAGACAGCTGTGAGGGCGATGACCTTGTGCTTCCGAGAAATCAACAGACATCGACTTCCGAGAAATCAACAGATTTGACGAGCTCGGTGGCGTAGTGGTCAATAACGCGGCTTCGACACCAACGCTCGTGGGTTCGATTCCCACATAGGACAAACATTTGTGTGCATGAACATGTCTGTTTGTCTTAGTCAGGGTGTTTTCTATGTATCATAAGTATGTATTTACAAAAAAAAAATGTATTTACGTATGTTTATCAGTTGTCTAGTACCCATAACACAAGCTTCGCTTACTTTGGGGCTAGATGGCGCTGTGTGGTTTGTCTGACAATATTTATTTATTTATTTATCGGCCGTTACGGCTGGCCCTCTACTTTACTTATTGGGGTATGTACGGAAGTTAGAAAGCTAGCTACATACCTATGCCGTCAACTCGTATATGGGCGATGACTTCTTTTATTTAAATACGGCGCGATTGAGTTTAGATGAAATTTTAGGTACCTAACTAATTTTTTGACAAAGTTGTTATTATGATTTTAATGTTATTGAATGTTTCTTTTGAATCTTTTGCAACAATGAGTTTTGCGGCCCTATAAAAAAGTAAAGGGGTATGTTTGGCTTACCGCGATCTTTAGATCCAAAGCCTGCACGTGGTGCATCCTGCCGACTAGCGAAAGAGACTCTGGCGAAAGAGAGGTAGGGTAAAACGTATTTGTAAGTTGCCTGAGTGGGGAATACCTCTACATCACAGAACATCGCAGCTAATTTACAATTCCATTGAGGGTCTTCTGTTCCAGCGAGTGAGTGAGGTCACAAAAATGAAAGGAGTTGCTGCGTTGGTAGCGGGGTTGGCGGGGGCGCGCGAGCGTTGTTACCGTCGCGACTGTTAATACGACTACGGTAACTACTTCACATGGAACATGTCTCCAGACAAGCAGGGGAGAGTGACTAAAGGATTAGGGAGAACACAAAAGATCCATGAGGGTCGACGTGTCACCGGTGCTGCAGCACTGGACCCACTCTAAGATAACTACTTCACATCAGGCGGACTGTATACTTGTCTGCCACGCGACGTGGTATAAAAAAGTTAAAAAGAGAGGGAAAAACAGAGTTCAACGCTCGCACGCGTCACCGTAGCTGTCATATGTGGCAGTACTTGGTCGTATACGTATCGTCGTACCTAACTAGTCATTATTACAATTTCATTCTTACGCGTGATGGTAAATGCGTAAGGGAGCAAGTTAGAATATTTTTTCTTGGTATACAGAAAAATAATATCATTTTAAAAACATTTTTATTTATGCAAAATTTCATTCACAATACGATGTATACAAGCTATAGATGCCAACCATATAATATTGTCAATTAAAAGGTTAGGACCTTATATGATTTGTATGCTCAAAAATCGTATAGACGGGATGGCAATTTTACAGAACACGTTAGACAGTATTCCAAAATCTTTAAGAAAGTCTGTAAGGTAGCCAAGTCTAACTACATAAATAATAAAATTAAAAATTCTACCAACAAGTGTAAAACTGTTTGGAACATTGTCAACAAAGAGACTGGCAAAATAAAAGTTAAAGAAAACGACTACTCTTTGAAATGTAATAATAATATATTAACTTCAATTCAAGATGTTGCTAATGCATTTGGAAACTTTTTTACCAATGTTCCCATTGATACGACTGCCTCTCTCAATTCATCAGCCTCAGAATCCATAAGATTACTTGAGGATAATGTACAGCCCTGTGAGCATGCATTTAAATTTTGTCACATTACCCCAGATGACATTATTCGAACATTCAAACGTTTAAATATTAAGAAATCTGAGGATCTCTGGGGAATGTCCACTCAAATTGTTCTTCCTATTTTGGATACTGTTGCTGCTCACCTGGCTATAGTTTTTAATGAAAGTATAGAGAGTGGTATTTTCCCAGACTTAATGAAACTTGGCAAACTTATACCTTTATTTAAATCAGGAGATAATCGTGAGCCTGGGAATTACAGACCAATCTCTATTCTGCCAGTATTGAGTAAAGTGTTTGAAAAGATCATGTCAAATCAGCTGCTCGCACATCTTAATAAGTTCCACATTCTACATAAGAAGCAATACGGGTTCACCGCCGGAATGTCCACTACAGACGCAGGAATCGCGCTCGTGAAATACATATTTGAGGCTTGGGAGACGTCTCAGGACGCTATTGGTGTGTTTTGCGACCTCTCCAAAGCATTTGATTGTGTTGATCATCAGACACTGCTGCTCAAATTAAATCATTATGGTATTAAAGAGAAGGCTCTGCAAATGGTAGAATCATACCTTAGTAATAGAACTCAAACGGTGGATGTAAATGGCACAAAATCAAATGCATTTGATGTAAAAATGGGCGTGCCCCAGGGTTCAATTTTGGGTCCTCTCTTATTCTTGGTATACATCAATGATTTGCCTGATTTGGTAGAAAAATTTGCCAACGTAGTACTGTTTGCCGACGATACCTCACTTATTTTTAAAGTTGCTAGGTATAAAGACAAAATTGATGATGTTAATAATGCTCTCTCTGCAATTTTGAACTGGTTTACTACAAATAATCTCCTTCTTAACTCACACAAAACTAAATGTATTAAATTCACGTTACCCAATGTCAGGCAAGTCCATGCTGATGTAGTCATAAAGGATAACACCCTAGTTTATGACAATGATACTGTTTTTCTTGGTATTACCATTGATTCAAAGTTGCAATGGGGCCCTCATATAACGAAACTAGCTCGCAGACTCAGTTCCGCAGCTTATGCGGTTAGGAGAATAAGACAGATAGCGGACGAGACAACTGCTAGGCTCGTTTATTTTAGTTATTTCCATAGCATTATGTCATATGGCATATTGCTTTGGGGTAAAGCAGCTGACATTGATAAAATTTTTGTATTACAAAAGAGAGCCATTAGATCAATTTACAATTTGGGTTCTAGGGATTCACTCCGTGAGTTATTTAAGGAGATAAACATCCTCACTGTCGCTTCTCAATATATTTATGTAAATATTATGTACGTCCGTAAAAATATTTCGAATTTTACAAAAGTATGTGATATAACTAATGTCAACTTGCGGAACAAAAACAAATTGGTTATTCCAAAACATAGACTGGGGAAGGTCAATAATTCGTTTGTCGTAAACTGCATCCGCTACTACAATAAGTTGCCGGAGTCGGTCCTGATTTTACCCGACACTAAATTCAAACAGCTTATTAAGACCACCTTATGTAAAAAGGCTTACTACAGGACCGACGATTACCTTAATGATAATCGTCGGTCCTGTAGTAAGCCTTTTTACAAATTTTAAAATGGATGTGAAGCACAGGCGTCTTATCTTTACAAGTAGTATTGTGGATATACATATTTAGACTTTATACAATATGTATATACACTCTATACTATGATTTTTTATATTTTTATTTTTTTTACTATTTTATTTTACTTGTTTTTTTTATTTTTTATTATCTCTCTTATTTTGGTTGACATACCATTTTTTTTATTGTACATTGACATTCTGTTTATTGTATTATGATAATATTGTATGGCTATTTAAAAAAAAAGACCTATATTGACAGAGTTTCTTTCGGCATTTCTTCTCGTCAATGGTCATTCCGAAATGCTGGTAGATAAAAAATATACCTAATTGTAAAAGACGTGTCTAAGTGCCCGCGAGGGCCCACAGAATAAAGAATTTTGACTTTGACTTTGACTTTGAGTCAGTATTGACATAATATAAATAGGTATTGATTAGAGATCCAGATACTCAACATAAAATATTTTTTTGCCAATACACTTCCAAAATATTTAAGCTAGCTATAAGAAATAAATACTGAAGTTTATTTCCTTACAAATATAGGCAGAAGTAAAGTCTTTTTATTTCTTTTTGGTGATTGTATTAAAACGTTAAATAAAAAATAAAGTCATTTCAAAAATTGATGTTTTTGTTACCATTGCAGCCCAGTGTATTTACTAGGACAAATTTGAAAATTACTTAGATATTATATATATAGGGGTGGACCACTAGCTTGTCTCGGGGTAGCCTTACTCCCTAGAGACTGCGTCCCTAGGTGGCAGATAGGGGAATGCTCGATGGGGGGAAACCTCCCCCCATAGGGTAGGAGGGAAATAAAATACCTCCCGCGGACCAAAAGGCCGGAGAAGGAAACTCCGTTATCAAACCCCATGTTCAGGCTTCTCCAAAATATTCGGAGGCGAGGCTGACCGTGTGCTGAAGGCTCAGGCTGGAGCACTCAGTAGGGATGGCGGCGGATGAACTTATGTCAGGTCAACGGCGGCACCCGAGCCTCGTAGTAGGCTACAGCCTTGGCGTCAGGTGGCAACCGGCCGTAAAACTAGAGCCAATACAACTTCTCCTAATATGAAAAGAAAAGCCAAAGGAAAGAGCCATAGAGTTAGGGCGTACCCCATAAGCGACGCAAATGCGACTAGAGCGAAAAATGCTAGGGCGTTCCCCCTAAGCGACGAAATTATTGACAAAAACCAGCGTTTGCAAACATATCACCAACTGCGAGTAGCGACGTGGAATCTGGGGACCCTTACTGGCAGGAGTCAAGAACTAGCAGAAACCCTGAGAAGGAGAAACATAAATATATGCTGCATTCAAGAAACCCGCTGGAAGGGATCCAAATCCAGAGACCTAGGACTGGGGTACCAGCTGATCTACTATGGCACTGATAACGCGCGGAATGATGTCGGCATCATAGTAGACCACCACCTTAAAACTAGAGTAGTGAACATCGAAAGGAAAACGGATCGACTCATGGCCGTAAAGCTAGCCCTAGATGACCAACCAGTAATAAATATCATCTGTGCCTATGCACCGCAGGTGGGTTGCAGTGAACAGGAGAAGGAAGAATTTTGGGAGGAAATGGATGACCTCACAGTAAATATACCACCCAATGAGACAAAATTTATCTTAGGTGATCTTAATGGGCATGTGGGAAATAAGTCTGTAACATATAGGAACGTTCATGGAGGTTTTGGTTACGGAAGCTTGAATAAAGAAGGTGACAAAATTCTATCCTACTCATCGCGCCACAACTTGGCTCTGATAAACACCAACTTTGAGAAGATAGCAGAACACCTAATAACCTACAAAAGCGGAGATAAAATGACCCAAATCGACTATATCCTGTCAGATATTCATCTAAAAAACAGCTTTAAAGATTGCAAAGTTATACCAGGAGAAGCCTTGACATCACAACATAGAATCTCGGTCGGCGTCTATAACCTCCCAAGACCAATCAAAGTAATAATTGACAGAACACCTCGTATTAAATGGAAGGAACTCCGCAGTAACAAAGAAGAGAACCTGCTTAAGAACTGCGCGATTACATCTCAAAAGATCTTAAAACCTCATACGAGAGCGCTAATGAAATGTGGTCAAATTTCGAGACTATGTGTAAGATCAAGGCTACCGCTATACTCGGTGTATCAAAGGGAGGCATAAGCACTAATAAGGACCCTTCTTGGTGGAATAGCGAAGTGAAAGACACGCTCAGTAACAAAAAAGCCTTATTTAAGATCTGGCAAACTTCCAAACTCGAGGAAGATAACACCAGATATAAAGAAGCCAAAAAAGAGGCAAAGAGAAAAGTAGCGCAGAACAGAGCTAAGACTCGTGAGGGATTCTATGATAGAATTGAGCAAGCTAAAACAGATTTAGAAATTTTCAAAATTGCAAAACAAAGAAATAGATCAACAGAAGATGTAAAAAGAAATAAATTTATTAAAAATAGTGAACATACATTATTAACTAGTAATGAAGATATAAATAATAGATGGTTTGAATATTTTAACGATTCAGGAAATCAGTATACTGGAAGTCGAAGCAGCCGTGGCTAAGATGAAAAATGGGAGGGCAGCCGGTCCAGATGAGATTCCAGCGGAGGTGTGGAAACTTCTTGGCAGGGAAGGATTGAGATGGCTCAAGACATTATTCAACATCATACTCAAAGACGAATCAATACCAGAGTCATGGCGTATGAGTCATCTCATCCCGTTTTATAAAAATAAAGGAGATGTCACCCAGTGCGGAAATTATAGAGGCATAAAGCTGACGTCGCACACATTAAAGATCTGGGAGCGCGTCTTGAACAAACGCTTACTTCTCCGCACGTCTATTACTCCAAACCAATTTGGGTTCACGCCGTCGAAATCAACGACTGATGCAATACAGGCCATCAGAATACTGATAGAGAAACATCGCCTGAACAAAGAAAACTTACACTTCGTCTTCATCGACCTGGAGAAGGCATTCGACAGGGTGCCTCGATACTTGGTATGGCAGGCTCTACGAGCTCAATTAGTACCAGAGTGCTACATTACTCTGATACAAGACATGTACAACCGCGTGAAAACCAAGGTTAAAAGACCAGCCGGTATAACCCAGGAATTCGAGGTGCGTGTTGGAGTTCATCAGGGCTCGGCCCTAAGCCCACTCCTCTTTAACCTCGTTATGGACTTCATTACCAAAGACATCCAAGCCCCACTTCCATGGAACCTCTTGTACGCAGACGACGTGGTACTCATCGATAAAACACCCAGTGGACTGCAGTCTTCTCTATCACGTTGGATTAATACACTTGAAAAGTCTGGGCTTCGGGTAAGCAGGACGAAGACCGAATACCTAGAATGTCACTTTCGTGATGACTATCAATGTGGGTCTGCAACAATATACTACGCAGATAAAACATCGGTACCGAGAGTTGAACAGTTCAAATACCTCGGTTCAATTGTCACGCATGATGGAGAAGTAGAAGCAGATGTAAACCACCGAGTCAACGTTGCTTGGCAAAAATGGCGCTCTTTAACCGGAGTACTCTGTGACGCGCGAATGTCAGTACGTATAAAAGGCAAGATATACAAAACCGCGGTGCGGCCGGCTATGATTTATGGGGCAGAATGCTGGACAGTAAAAAAGACCCATATACAGAAATTACATACGACCGAAATGAAGATGCTAAGGTGGTCGGGAGGAGTCACGCGGAGGGACAGGATTAGAAACGAATACATCCGCGGTAGTTTCAAAGTCGCCCCTATACCCGACAAACTAACCGAAAGCCGTCTGCGGTGGTACGGTCATGTGATGCGCAGAACCGAAGACCATGTAGTCAGGAGGGCACTGCGCCTTCCTGAAACTAAAAGAGGCAGAGGGCGCCCTCCTTTGACATGGTGGACCAGCATGGGTAATCTGACCAAAATTGAAAATTTGCCTGACCCGACAACCCAAGATAGAATAACTTGGCGCAAAAATATTAGGAGAGCCGACCCTACCTAAAGTGGGAAAAGGCAAAGAGGAAGAAGAGGAAGAAGAAGAAGGGGTGGACCACTAGCGATGAGCTAGATGAGCTAAATGCGGTGATGGCGGTCGTCGGCGGCAAGGTGGAGATATTTTGATAGACCACATAAAAAAAAAAATATAGGGTTTAATTGATTTGAAATTAATAACCTAAACTAAAGAGAAAAGAATACATTAAAAAACAATAAAAGCACAATTTTAAGAACTGTTTGTTTTATAGATATAAAAAGAAACTGTGTTTATAATATTATTATTATGTATAAGAAAACATCTGCCGGTGGAGTAGAATAGAGATAGATGCGTCACAAGCCGAACGTTTAGGCTCATAGTGCCTCCCTATCGCTTGTTCCGCGCTCTCGCTTGCACGCTCGGCTCAGGCGGATCGTCACAATGAGTCATGCTTTTTAGGGTTCCGAACCTCAAAAGGAAAAACGGAACCCTTATAAGATCACTTTGTTGTCCGTCTGTCTGTCTGTCTGTCTGTCTGTCTGTCTGTCTGTCTGTCTGTCTGTCTGTCTGTCTGTCAAACATTTCTATGTCGAGAATGCGTGGAGGTATCAAGCTGAAATTTGAACTGTATACACAGGTCTACGGTCCCATGAAGTTAAAAAAAAATCAAACTGCTAAGTTTACGTAGAAAAAAGTTACGGCCGTTTATTCAGCAAAAAACGCATATTTCGACACACTCAAAGGAATCAAAACCTATAGGGTACTTCCCGTTGACCTAGAACTATGAAATTTGGCAAGTAACATCGTTATAGACTACAAGTACAGGAATAAATCTCAAAACTATACATTTGTAAATAGATCTAAAAAAATAGGGGGTCTATATTTTTTATAGGGTGCCGAAATTTCAAATTGAAACTACTAGTTCAAATGGGGTATCATATGAAAGGGCTTGATGTACACATTGCAAAATATATTTTATTTATTTTTTTCGACGCATTATTTCTTATTTATAATGAAAAATATCAAATTTAATAATGATACTACGTACCTACGGAACCCTCGGTGGGCGAGTCCGACTCGCACTTGTCCGGTTTTTTTTGTGCGTGCAGCCGGCGTTTATAAGACGTCACGTCACGTCAAAAATTAACCATGTAATCTCCTTTACTAACTGTACAAATAGTAAGATTGATCGGTAGTTTTAATTAAAAGATAGTGTGTTTTCAAAAATTGATAGCACATATCAATTGCTGGCTATCATTTTCATATCCAGTCATTTTACGACAAGATAATGTGATAAACTGTCATTCATTGATCTAATTTTTAACCGACGAAAAAACGGAGCAGGTTCTGAATTCGATGCGTATATTTTTTATGTATGATCATGCACAACTTTTCACAGAGTAGTCCGATTTTGATAATTCTTTTTTTATTGGAAAGGGTAAACCCCGAGGTTGATCCCATATAAATTTCGAAAAAAAAATTCAACCCAAAGGGTAGGAAACCAGGGGATGATTGATTGTTCACTCACTGATTGTGATATGTATGACCACGCATAACTTTTCACAGAGTAGTCCGATTTTGATAATATTTTTTTTATTGGAAAGGGTATACCCCGAAGTTAGTCCCAAATATTTTTGGAAAAAAAAATATCAACACTAAGGGTAGGAAAACAGGAGATGATTTATAGTTCATTCACAGATTTTAATGCTGAGTTGCGTATTACAAAAAAAAAAAACAAGTTTGGGGATTCATCAACATCTTTGAACCAAAGCCAAATTCACCTGCACGTGGTGCACCCTGCTGACTGACAAACGAAGCTCTGGCGAAAAGAGAGGTAGGGAGCGTAATTGTAAGCTACCGGACTGGGATATGTACCTCCACCTCACAGAATACCGCAGCCAAATAACAATTCCCTTGAGGGTTGTTGTGTTCCTGCGAGTGAGTGATGTCACCAGAAAGGAAGGAGTTGATGCGATGGAACCTGCGCTGGAGGGTGGCGGCGCACGAGCAATATGTTATGTTGGGAGCGTTAATATGGCTATGGTAACTGCTTCACATCAGGCGGGCCGTATGCTTGTCTGCCACCCAACATGGTATAAAAAAAAAACTCACCAAGAATGAGCTTCAGACTAGCTATTTTAAATATAATCAAAAATTAAGCGTGTAGTAATAAGTATATTACAGCCACAAAAAATTATAAAATAAAAACTTTTTACCAAAAAAATTAAACCGCCGAAAAAAATGAAAAGCAAAAAATAATAAACTTTGTTTTTATTGACCTTAATAACTAAGTTCTTAAACTAATTTAAGTACACCTAAGTAATTTTGAAACGGCGCCAAACAATCAATGAACAAAGATCACTAAATTACCTCAAATGTAAAGAAATAAAAATAACCAAATCAAATTAACAATGCAACGTGAAATCTCCAACGATAAACAAAAATATTCCAAAAAATGCGTGTTTGGCGCCGACTCAAAATTACTTAGGTGTACTTAAATTAGTTTAAGAACTTAGTTATTAAGGTCAATGAAAACAAAGTTTATTATTTTTTGCTTTTCATTTTTTTCGGCGGTTAAATTTTTTTGTTAAAAATTTTTTATATCAGGTCCATCCCTGACTATTACTTCTTAGGGGGGTTTTTGTATTACTACGTGTAAATAACGCAATAGATCACCTGATGTAAAGCGGTTGCTGTAACCTATATATTTAGATATTTATTGTATTTTTTACCGGGACGCCCCCGGCCTGTTAAAAAAATACCACCACACATTCCCACCACTGTGTCTCCTGTGTAGCCAGGATTAACAGCGGCGTCCACCAAAAAAGACAATGAAGAGTGAAGCCGTTGCAGTCCTGGTACTATATATAGTATTTTATTTGTTAAAAGACTTGAACACCCGATTAAAATCTCGTCAAAGCGTTTGATCGTGTTTCGAGAGAGCTCATATGGTAGGCATTTCGCTTCAGCTTGTTCCTGAATACTGCATCGAAATCCTAAAGAACATGTGTCGCAAGACTAGAGTCTAGAATCAAGACGAGAGTCCACAGCTCAGCCGGTCTCGGGCCGGAAGTTGAAGTCAAGTTGGGGTTCCGCAAGGCTCTATCCTTAGGCCGTTACTGTTCAATATATTCATGAACTACGTCACTGCAGATCTCCAAAAACCACCCCGTAGTCACATTTATGCGCAGATGACATAGTTCTCAGTGGAAACCCTACCCAAGGTTCAAAGCAATTGAAAGTTCACATAGTGGAAACCCTACCCAAGGTTCAAAGCAATTGAACAGCTTGGTGCACAGCATTAGAACGCAAAGGACTGTGTGTGAGTAAGTCTAAAACTGAATACACGCACTGTAATAAGCGATGTGATAGTGATAGTCGGCCTTGAGTTTCTTGCCAGTTCTTCTCAAGAAGCCCCGTCGCCGGAACTGGCACTTAAATTCACTTTCACATTCAAGATAGTGTGATGAAAGTGAATCTAAGCTCTGCCGATTTAGAGTAGTAGTGACGTTTCTAAGTGCTTTATAATGTACAAGATGACATCTCTTTTTAAGCAAGTTGACTTAAAGAGATCCCAGATACTTAAAGAATATATATATAGCTCCATATTCCATAATAGGCTATTTGAAAATGTGCAAAAATTGTATAAATTATTTAACAATATCGTAAAGTACACAAAACTATAAAGATCCGCAAACTTCCATTCTAATATCTTCCGTCCGACTTATTTATGGGTCGATCAAAGTTTTGCGGGAAAGTCGATTTTAAAAGTATGAAATTATTAAAAAATAATATTTCCATTGGAGAAGCAATGAAAAAATACTATAACTTTTATTATGATACTAATTACATAAACGTAATATTTAACATAGCTGTCGTACAAATTTCTGATTTAATCCATCATACATAATACAAACGTGTGACGTCATAACCTAGTAGGCAGTTGTATGGAGCGTTTTCGGGATAGTCCAAAATTGTAATTTTCAAATTAACATAATATCTCGAGAGATTTTTGTGCTATCAAAGTAATTCTTTCACGTGTGGTTTTATTGTTGTGACGTCCTTACGTATAAAACCGAAAAAAATCGATGGTCAAATAGCCTGTTTATTA
The DNA here is from genome assembly GCA_937001555.2 of Hypsopygia costalis. Classification (NCBI taxonomy): domain Eukaryota; kingdom Metazoa; phylum Arthropoda; class Insecta; order Lepidoptera; family Pyralidae; genus Hypsopygia; species Hypsopygia costalis. Next base: position 9,815,194 of record OW443355.2, read on the forward strand.
CACCTTCATGGAATTTATTGCTTTATCTTTTGTTTATTTTGTTACAGATAAGATATTTACATTTACTACGTACGGATTTTAATTTGGTAAGTGTATGTTCGTTATTATTACTAAGTTGAGAAATAAAACTGTTACATTTGTTGGGGTCAATTTCCACCGCTGCACAATGGAATGGAAGCGATTTTTTGCAACGAAATTGTTCATAGCATAATGAACCTTATGTCAATTGTATAATATATATATATATATATATATAATACTAAATTAGTGATTTGGGCGACGGAGTCAAACACAACTGAGTTTCTCTGTAATAAAAAGATTTATTTTGTTAATCTAAGTGTAACATACACTCATTTGCTTATTTTAGACTACAAAATAAACAGTATGGAAAACAAACCCTACCTGTAATAAAAAGAAACGACATTTAATGTTTTTAATCCCAATGTCGATCCGAATCACAATTTTCTTAATATATTCTCAACTTCTAAATAACTAACAACGAAGACTATTTTATTTGAAAAATTGCTTTCTCATGACGTATCCACAGATTATCAAGGTTAAAGGTCGCCACTTGTATGACACGTAACAATGACATTGTTGATGCGATCAATTATTTAAAAAAAAAGAAGAAGAAAGAAATTATATTTTTCTTTACATCTCCCCCTCCCACAGAAGATATAATAGTCTGACAACTTACTCATCCTTTTCATGATCACCAAGCGCAGGGGCTGGAGTTAGCTTCGAAATGTGGAAAAAATTTGACTCTGATTTCCTATGGTCAGTGTTTATCTTGTAAATTGAGTTTGATATTTTTTCTATGATCTTATAAGGTCCGATTCTCAATTCATCCAGCTTTTTCCTATTCAGCTTGTTTCCGTTTTCTATAAAAACAGTATCACCAACTTTGAAGTCTATATGTCTTCGATTTTTATCATAAATTGTCTTGTTGTAATTATGTGATCTTAATGTATTCTCCAAAGCCTTTTCCCTGTCTCGGATCAATTCATTCTTTGTCTTTTTAAGTTTCAGCTCATTTGGCAAAATTGTAACATCAGTGCCGTTTAGGAGATATTTTGGAGCATATCCAGTAACAGTGTGCTCAGTTTCATTATAGCTTTTTACACAATTTTGTGCTAAGGTTGTCCACGCTATTTTAGCATTATTCGTGTTTATTCCGCATCTGATTTTATTAACTAGTGTTTGGTTTAGTCTCTCGTTGAGTCCGTTTGAGAAAGGCGAGTCCACAGCTGTAAAAATTATTGGGATATTCTTTTCATCCAAAAAATTTTTGAATTCCTTTGAATTGATACCCGGGTATTGGTCCGAGAGAATCATGCCAATATTGTTAGTTTCCGCACAGATTTTGACTAGTTTAATGAAATCATTTGCATTTTGTGTACTTGAGGTCAAAATGTATGCATACCTTGTGAAATGATCTGTTAGCAGGTGCAAGTACCTCTTTGTTGACCTTGAACCACCAAATCCTCCAATTGTATCAATGGAACATATCTCAAAAGGTTCTGTGGCGGGACCCAAGTGGGACATCAATCCATATTTGTTTTTTCCCCTTGATTTGTTTTTTATACACACTATACAACTTTCACAGATTCTTTTTATATTTTTTATCATGTTTTCTGCTGTATACCATGGGCTGATCATTCTTTGCATTTGCTTAATTCCTATGTGACCCAGGTCGGCATGTACATTTTTCATGAATAGTATACTGAATTGCTCTGAAAGGATTATTTTTTCTTTTTCCTTAACTTTCTTGTAATAAACATTGTTTTTTGTTATTAACTTGGCTTTTATATTCTGAATCTTTTCATTATTGACTTGGTCTTTTAAGATATCTTCTAATGTTATTATGTTGACTATTTTTAATTGTTCATCCAGGTTTTCATTCGCTTCTATAACTGGGTTTCTACTTAGGCAATCAGCTTCAATGTTGTATTTTCCTGGAGAATATTTAATTTGGAAATCATATTGTGATAGATAGTATGTTAGGTCTCCTAATTCTTCGTCCGTTCTTGACTTTATATTCATGTTCTCCAGGGGCTTGTGATCTGAAAACACAATAAATTTCCTACCTATCAACAGATGTTGCCAATACTTCACACATTCTTTAATTGCTAAGCATTCAAGATATACAGCTTTCTTTCGTTTTTGAACTTCATTTATTTTTTTTGAGAAGTATGCAACTGGTTTCTCTTCATTGTTTTCTTGTGGCTGTTTTAGGACTGCTCCTATTCCCAGAATACTGGCATCTGTATATATGTGGATAGGTAATTTTGGATCAAAAATTGTCAATATTGGATGAGAACATAATATTTGCTTCATTTCATCAAATGACTCTTGGCATGTCTTGGTCCAGTTAAAAGTTTGTCCTTTCCTTAAAAGGTTGTGTAATGGTTCCAATTTTATTGCTATTTGTGGCACATACTTATGATAAAAGTTTATTTTCCCCAAAAATTGTCTCACGTTTTTCCTCGTTTTTGGAGTAGGGAAGTTTTTGATCGATATTAAGTTATCTTTCAGTGGCCTAACTGAGTTATTCTGTATTATGTGACCTAAGTACTTAACTGAGTCAGCTGCAAACATACATTTAGAAAATTTAAGTCTTAAGCCTTCACTTTTAATTGCTTGAAATAGCTGTTCCAGGTGTCTGACATGGTCTGAGAATGATTTTGAGAATAATAAAATGTCATCAATGTAACATACCGTGAAGTCTCCAAGCTTGTGTTTCCGTATTATATTACACATTATTCTCTGGAAAATAGCCGGCGAGGTCTTCAGACCAAACGGTAAACAAGTCCATTGATAATGGCCCTCTTGGGTGACAAATGCAGTTTTTTGTCTGTCTGTAATACGCAGAGGTATTGACCAAAAAGCTGAATTTAGGTCCAGGGTAGAGAAAAACTTGCAATCTCTGGTCTTTACTATTAGGTCCTCAATAAGTGGGAATGGTTGGGATTGGGGTACAACAATCTTATTTAGCTCTCGGAAATCTATGCACAATCTTGACTTTTTATTTTCATCTCTTTTATAAGCTAATGTAACTGGGGCTGCGAAAGGACTATATGATTCTTCTATTATATTTTTCTCCAGCAATTTTGCAATTTGATTCTCAATTTCCTTCTTGTCTTCAATTGTACAACGATATGGCCTTTTACTGCAATATTTTTCTACTGACAGATCGATCTGTGCTTCATAATCCGTTACCATTCCGATGTCATATTTGTCCTTTGCAAATGCAGATTTATTATTCAATATCAAGTCATCAATAACTGTTTGTTTTTGATAGTCTAGATGATTTATCCAAATTTCGAAGTTTTCCTCACTAAAGTTCTCATTGAAGTTTATTAAATTATTAGATTGTATTTCCTTAGAAATAGCAACATCTGACTTATTTATTTCCTTAGAAACTTCTTCACTTCTTTGTGTAGGAACTTTCTGAATGATTTCTAAGTTTTCATTTTGAATTAAGAAAAACTCTTTGATGCAATCTAATCCGATTAAAAAATCATAATCAAAGTTTTCCTTATCAATGACAAAAATATTCATTTTCTTTTTCACATTAAAAATGGTTATATCGAGTGTTATTATGCCATTTGCCTTTTTGACGCCATTAATTGTCTTTAAATTAGTATTGTTAGAATAACTCAATTGGTTTTTGGTTATCTTCAATAATTTTGAATTTATCAATGACACGTTAGAGCCAGAGTCATAAATTCCAAACACTTCAATATTTTTGTTCAATACTAATTTTACCTTGATTAATGGCGGCACTATTAGTTTTTTGGCTCTTCACACTGCAGTTCACATTCTAATTCCGAATTGTTAATGTGTTTGATTTGTTTATTATTTCTTTCTCTTGCGCTATTTGTTTTTGTTTTGAACCAACAAGAATCTTCTGAATGATAGCGCACACCTTTTTGTAAACTTTCACAAATACTACACTTTTCTTTCATTGGATTTATATCTTCTCTTTTTTTTTTTATAAATTTCTTCCTTGCAACCAAATGTTCTAGCTTGCCGAGTTCACTAAATAAATCTTTTGTTTCTACAATTTCCTCTTTGATAATTCTATCCGTTATAAAATCTGGTAAGCCGGCAGCAATTATATCAATTAGGGTTCCTTGGTCTATTGTTTTTCTGACTTCCAGTAGCAGTTTTTCTTTTTTAATAGCATATTCTAATAAAGATCCTGATTGATACTTGAAAAATAAAGCATACTTGCTTGTAGTCCAACCTTTATTAGCGTAGGTTTGCAAAAAGTTTGATTTCCACTCGGACCACTCCGATTGTAAACTATGCTTGATCATCATTGAAGAGTACCAATCAGCGCAGGATTTTTCCAGAAATAGCCTCATAATTTCAATTTTTTCTTCCTCTTTTCCTATATCAAATCTATCACACTCCTTTTCAAACGTTTCCATCCAGTTACATGCACTTATACCTTTTCCATCAAATTTTTCAATCACAAATCTATCGGCTAACCTCTTTAAACTTTGTTTTTCTTTGTTTTGTTGACTTTCAATTAACTTTTCCAAAATTTTCACCAAAGGTTCTTCCAAATTTTTTTTGTTGACAATAGCTGCCTGTTCTTGGGTAATTTCCTCAAGAAATTGGTCTTGGAAAATCATGTTTTCATCCTCATCACAATATGTTTGTAATAGATCTTTTGTCACTTTAATCCACACGCCTCTACTTTGATGTCTTTTCTTCAATGTATTTCTCACTGTAGCGAAAGCTTTTGAGGTCTGGACATGTTTGTGGTATTGTGATACTGCTTGATATTCCTCAGGAATCAGGTAAATTTTGTCATCTTGTGTGGTGATAGAGGTTATGGCAATGTAATTAGACTTTCCGTCTATTGTTGATTTGACTTGAAACGTAAATTTTAACTTTTCCATTTTCTGACAATAAATGTCGTTTTATAATACTAAATTAGTGATTTGGGCGACGGAGTCAAACACAACTGAGTTTCTCTGTAATAAAAAGATTTATTTTGTTAATCTAAGTGTAACATACACTCATTTGCTTATTTTAGACTACAAAATAAACAGTATGGAAAACAAACCCTACCTGTAATAAAAAGAAACGACATTTAATGTTTTTAATCCCAATGTCGATCCGAATCACAATTTTCTTAATATATTCTCAACTTCTAAATAACTAACAACGAAGACTATTTTATTTGAAAAATTGCTTTCTCATGACGTATCCACAGATTATCAAGGTTAAAGGTCGCCACTTGTATGACACGTAACAATGACATTGTTGATGCGATCAATTATTTAAAAAAAAAGAAGAAGAAAGAAATTATATTTTTCTTTACATCTCCCCCTCCCACAGAAGATATAATAGTCTGACAACTTACTCATCCTTTTCATGATCACCAAGCGCAGGGGCTGGAGTTAGCTTCGAAATGTGGAAAAAATTTGACTCTGATTTCCTATGGTCAGTGTTTATCTTGTAAATTGAGTTTGATATTTTTTCTATGATCTTATAAGGTCCGATTCTCAATTCATCCAGCTTTTTCCTATTCAGCTTGTTTCCGTTTTCTATAAAAACAGTATCACCAACTTTGAAGTCTATATGTCTTCGATTTTTATCATAAATTGTCTTGTTGTAATTATGTGATCTTAATGTATTCTCCAAAGCCTTTTCCCTGTCTCGGATCAATTCATTCTTTGTCTTTTTAAGTTTCAGCTCATTTGGCAAAATTGTAACATCAGTGCCGTTTAGGAGATATTTTGGAGCATATCCAGTAACAGTGTGCTCAGTTTCATTATAGCTTTTTACACAATTTTGTGCTAAGGTTGTCCACGCTATTTTAGCATTATTCGTGTTTATTCCGCATCTGATTTTATTAACTAGTGTTTGGTTTAGTCTCTCGTTGAGTCCGTTTGAGAAAGGCGAGTCCACAGCTGTAAAAATTATTGGGATATTCTTTTCATCCAAAAAATTTTTGAATTCCTTTGAATTGATACCCGGGTATTGGTCCGAGAGAATCATGCCAATATTGTTAGTTTCCGCACAGATTTTGACTAGTTTAATGAAATCATTTGCATTTTGTGTACTTGAGGTCAAAATGTATGCATACCTTGTGAAATGATCTGTTAGCAGGTGCAAGTACCTCTTTGTTGACCTTGAACCACCAAATCCTCCAATTGTATCAATGGAACATATCTCAAAAGGTTCTGTGGCGGGACCCAAGTGGGACATCAATCCATATTTGTTTTTTCCCCTTGATTTGTTTTTTATACACACTATACAACTTTCACAGATTCTTTTTATATTTTTTATCATGTTTTCTGCTGTATACCATGGGCTGATCATTCTTTGCATTTGCTTAATTCCTATGTGACCCAGGTCGGCATGTACATTTTTCATGAATAGTATACTGAATTGCTCTGAAAGGATTATTTTTTCTTTTTCCTTAACTTTCTTGTAATAAACATTGTTTTTTGTTATTAACTTGGCTTTTATATTCTGAATCTTTTCATTATTGACTTGGTCTTTTAAGATATCTTCTAATGTTATTATGTTGACTATTTTTAATTGTTCATCCAGGTTTTCATTCGCTTCTATAACTGGGTTTCTACTTAGGCAATCAGCTTCAATGTTGTATTTTCCTGGAGAATATTTAATTTGGAAATCATATTGTGATAGATAGTATGTTAGGTCTCCTAATTCTTCGTCCGTTCTTGACTTTATATTCATGTTCTCCAGGGGCTTGTGATCTGAAAACACAATAAATTTCCTACCTATCAACAGATGTTGCCAATACTTCACACATTCTTTAATTGCTAAGCATTCAAGATATACAGCTTTCTTTCGTTTTTGAACTTCATTTATTTTTTTTGAGAAGTATGCAACTGGTTTCTCTTCATTGTTTTCTTGTGGCTGTTTTAGGACTGCTCCTATTCCCAGAATACTGGCATCTGTATATATGTGGATAGGTAATTTTGGATCAAAAATTGTCAATATTGGATGAGAACATAATATTTGCTTCATTTCATCAAATGACTCTTGGCATGTCTTGGTCCAGTTAAAAGTTTGTCCTTTCCTTAAAAGGTTGTGTAATGGTTCCAATTTTATTGCTATTTGTGGCACATACTTATGATAAAAGTTTATTTTCCCCAAAAATTGTCTCACGTTTTTCCTCGTTTTTGGAGTAGGGAAGTTTTTGATCGATATTAAGTTATCTTTCAGTGGCCTAACTGAGTTATTCTGTATTATGTGACCTAAGTACTTAACTGAGTCAGCTGCAAACATACATTTAGAAAATTTAAGTCTTAAGCCTTCACTTTTAATTGCTTGAAATAGCTGTTCCAGGTGTCTGACATGGTCTGAGAATGATTTTGAGAATAATAAAATGTCATCAATGTAACATACCGTGAAGTCTCCAAGCTTGTGTTTCCGTATTATATTACACATTATTCTCTGGAAAATAGCCGGCGAGGTCTTCAGACCAAACGGTAAACAAGTCCATTGATAATGGCCCTCTTGGGTGACAAATGCAGTTTTTTGTCTGTCTGTAATACGCAGAGGTATTGACCAAAAAGCTGAATTTAGGTCCAGGGTAGAGAAAAACTTGCAATCTCTGGTCTTTACTATTAGGTCCTCAATAAGTGGGAATGGTTGGGATTGGGGTACAACAATCTTATTTAGCTCTCGGAAATCTATGCACAATCTTGACTTTTTATTTTCATCTCTTTTATAAGCTAATGTAACTGGGGCTGCGAAAGGACTATATGATTCTTCTATTATATTTTTCTCCAGCAATTTTGCAATTTGATTCTCAATTTCCTTCTTGTCTTCAATTGTACAACGATATGGCCTTTTACTGCAATATTTTTCTACTGACAGATCGATCTGTGCTTCATAATCCGTTACCATTCCGATGTCATATTTGTCCTTTGCAAATGCAGATTTATTATTCAATATCAAGTCATCAATAACTGTTTGTTTTTGATAGTCTAGATGATTTATCCAAATTTCGAAGTTTTCCTCACTAAAGTTCTCATTGAAGTTTATTAAATTATTAGATTGTATTTCCTTAGAAATAGCAACATCTGACTTATTTATTTCCTTAGAAACTTCTTCACTTCTTTGTGTAGGAACTTTCTGAATGATTTCTAAGTTTTCATTTTGAATTAAGAAAAACTCTTTGATGCAATCTAATCCGATTAAAAAATCATAATCAAAGTTTTCCTTATCAATGACAAAAATATTCATTTTCTTTTTCACATTAAAAATGGTTATATCGAGTGTTATTATGCCATTTGCCTTTTTGACGCCATTAATTGTCTTTAAATTAGTATTGTTAGAATAACTCAATTGGTTTTTGGTTATCTTCAATAATTTTGAATTTATCAATGACACGTTAGAGCCAGAGTCATAAATTCCAAACACTTCAATATTTTTGTTCAATACTAATTTTACCTTGATTAATGGCGGCACTATTAGTTTTTTGGCTCTTCACACTGCAGTTCACATTCTAATTCCGAATTGTTAATGTGTTTGATTTGTTTATTATTTCTTTCTCTTGCGCTATTTGTTTTTGTTTTGAACCAACAAGAATCTTCTGAATGATAGCGCACACCTTTTTGTAAACTTTCACAAATACTACACTTTTCTTTCATTGGATTTATATCTTCTCTTTTTTTTTTTATAAATTTCTTCCTTGCAACCAAATGTTCTAGCTTGCCGAGTTCACTAAATAAATCTTTTGTTTCTACAATTTCCTCTTTGATAATTCTATCCGTTATAAAATCTGGTAAGCCGGCAGCAATTATATCAATTAGGGTTCCTTGGTCTATTGTTTTTCTGACTTCCAGTAGCAGTTTTTCTTTTTTAATAGCATATTCTAATAAAGATCCTGATTGATACTTGAAAAATAAAGCATACTTGCTTGTAGTCCAACCTTTATTAGCGTAGGTTTGCAAAAAGTTTGATTTCCACTCGGACCACTCCGATTGTAAACTATGCTTGATCATCATTGAAGAGTACCAATCAGCGCAGGATTTTTCCAGAAATAGCCTCATAATTTCAATTTTTTCTTCCTCTTTTCCTATATCAAATCTATCACACTCCTTTTCAAACGTTTCCATCCAGTTACATGCACTTATACCTTTTCCATCAAATTTTTCAATCACAAATCTATCGGCTAACCTCTTTAAACTTTGTTTTTCTTTGTTTTGTTGACTTTCAATTAACTTTTCCAAAATTTTCACCAAAGGTTCTTCCAAATTTTTTTTGTTGACAATAGCTGCCTGTTCTTGGGTAATTTCCTCAAGAAATTGGTCTTGGAAAATCATGTTTTCATCCTCATCACAATATGTTTGTAATAGATCTTTTGTCACTTTAATCCACACGCCTCTACTTTGATGTCTTTTCTTCAATGTATTTCTCACTGTAGCGAAAGCTTTTGAGGTCTGGACATGTTTGTGGTATTGTGATACTGCTTGATATTCCTCAGGAATCAGGTAAATTTTGTCATCTTGTGTGGTGATAGAGGTTATGGCAATGTAATTAGACTTTCCGTCTATTGTTGATTTGACTTGAAACGTAAATTTTAACTTTTCCATTTTCTGACAATAAATGTCGTTTTATAATACTAAATTAGTGATTTGGGCGACGGAGTCAAACACAACTGAGTTTCTCTGTAATAAAAAGATTTATTTTGTTAATCTAAGTGTAACATACACTCATTTGCTTATTTTAGACTACAAAATAAACAGTATGGAAAACAAACCCTACCTGTAATAAAAAGAAACGACATTTAATGTTTTTAATCCCAATGTCGATCCGAATCACAATTTTCTTAATATATTCTCAACTTCTAAATAACTAACAACGAAGACTATTTTATTTGAAAAATTGCTTTCTCATGACGTATCCACAGATTATCAAGGTTAAAGGTCGCCACTTGTATGACACGTAACAATGACATTGTTGATGCGATCAATTATTTAAAAAAAAAGAAGAAGAAAGAAATTATATTTTTCTTTACATATATATAGTTAAGAAGACAGGTCAGTCAGGTCAGGTCACTGGTCATGTGCCCTTACGGGTACGAATAGGCCTCGAGCCGAGGCTCCTTGCCTAGGCGGTCTCCCGAGAGCCCTCTCTGTGTCGCCGGAACTGGCACTTAAATTCGCTTTCACATTCAAGATAGTGTGATGAAAGGGAATCTAAGCTCTGCGGATTTAGAGTAGTAATGATTTATACATATTCTTATATTCAATTTGTATGACGTTTCTAAGTACTTTATAAAGTCCAAGGAATAAAGATATTTTGATTTTTGATTTTGGGTGAAATAAACCCGCTATTCGCGGGTGTGCGATGAAGTTTTTACTATATTATAAGTGCCTGACCTGAGCGAAGGGGGGTTAGGATGCGCTCCATTTGCGCGGTTTTGTAGAATATAAGAGGGACGTTATAAAGAGAAAGATGAAATGATTGTAATACGGACGAGTTAGTCGTCCTGTAAAAGGGATCTAGGTATTGCTCGCCTCCTCGTGGGCGTCTGTCGTGTCAGCTAGTGTTAATATACAGAGGCCTTACCACAAGCTCTAAACGCAGGAATGGAACTATGATGGTTGCGTATTTATCAATGAATTTCATTCGTAAATTCGCAACCATGATGGTTCCATTACTGCGTTTAGAGCTTGTGGTAAGGCCCCAGGATGGAAACTAACGTTCTAATGTCACCTGGAGGGAAAGTACTCGCACAGTAGATAGAAAATTTTACTCAAAGAAAACATTCCTTTATTTTTGAAAAGAAAGAAAACTACATTCAAACATTTTCGAAAATTCGCTTGCCACGCCGAGCAATTTTCGAAAGCAAGCGAATTTTCGAAAATCTTTGAATGCAGTATTGCTTTCTGTTCAAAAATAAAGAAATGTTTTCTTTGCTTAAAATTTTCTATCTACAGTATGAGTACTTTCCCTCCAGGTGACATTAGAAATTTCCTCCATGTATAATCTCAATTAGATGCATAAAAATATTATGAAAGGAAGAAATAAAATGATGTATAGTCATTATTAGTCATACTAAATTTTGTTATACTACCGTATTCCTCGAGGCTCACCACGCTCCGCTTCGTTAGAAATAAAAAAAATGCGCTTTAAATTCGAAACTCGAGTTACGCGGTGCACCCTGCTGACAGACAAACGCGGCCCTGGCGAAAAGAGAGGTATGGCATAGCGTATAATTACGCGGCCCGACTGGGGAAGTACCTCCACCTCACAGAATACCGCAGCCAAATAACAATTCCCTTGAGGGTTATTGTGTTCCTGCGAGTGAGTGAGGTCACCAGAAACAAAGAAAGGAAGGAGAATTGGCTGGCAACGGATCGGCGACCCTTTGGTGTTGCTGATCTCCATGGGCGGTGGTGATTGCTTTCCATCAGGTGACCCACATGCTCGTTTGCTACCCTCCCATATAAAAAAAAAAAAAAAAAAACGAAGACGGCGGGCGGGGCCCCCTGTTGCATGTGTCCCACCTCATCCTACCTCACCCCCTCATATCTGGCTGCGCGATAATAGGGCCTTATCACTGACCAAACGACACAATACCGATCGTTGTGGAAGTCTGAGGTCTATGTTCAACAGTGAACGTTCTTTAGCTGAAATGACGATGATAATAATTTTAACGATTGAAAGGAAAGTATCTTCTGAAAAGATATTTTTGATATGCCTCATTAGAGCAAGAGTCTCCCAGGGCTCTGTACTCGCTCCTTTCCTCTTCTCTTTATATATCAACATCCCTTGCACGAAGTCCCTTTAATTGTATTACTTACTAAGTCAATGAACAAGTTACAGATATATGTTAATAATAAAAATAACCTGAGTCACTCACACCGGTGTTGCCCCCGGCCGTTTTCCTGGCATTTCGGGGGTCCATTTAGTGAGTGGCAAGCCACCGCCTGCCGCAAATAACTAGCAATGAAAGCAGTTATGGCAGGCGTCCGTCCCTCTTCTGTAATAGCTCGGTATTAAGTTCACCCAGATCTCATCTCCATAGCCCATTTATTTTCCATCACACTTTGCAATAGTCTCAACGCCTGCCGATACCTGCTCGGGTCACGGCGGGCGTACAACATTACATCAAACTACCAAAGGGGCCTCTACGCGTTGGATCCATATCTCCGCGCACGCCTATCAAATGACCGGGCTTGACCCGTGATTTAAGAGAGATAAAATAATCAAATGTTAAGAGACTTTTTTTTTGTTTTGTTAATATTTTTTTAATCTGCACTTTTTTCATATTAGCCTATTTCCTAAAAACGTATATTGTTTGTTGCAGGGGAATCATGTCGCTCTGGGCTAAAGCTCAGCAGCTCCCACCGGACTGCCTGCAAAAGGTAAGACTCAATGCCTACCTCATGTTTCAAACACGTGTTTTTTTTATTTATTTCGCTCATCAACGTCACAATATAGCATAGATTTTTTACGTGACGAGCTTGGTGGTCGAATGTCTAACAATGGCCACTTTGCTCAGAGGTCGCGGGTTTGGTTCCCGCACGAGACAAATATTTATGTGCATAAACATATCTGTCTTGGTCTGGGTGTTTTCTATACATTATAATGTATATATTTACAATAAAAATGTATTTAAGTATAATCAGTCATCAAAAACCCATAGTACAAGCTTTGCTTAGTTTGGGACTAGAAAGCAGTGTTGTTTGTCTAGGAATATTTAATTATTTGTTAACATGCATACAGGCTTAATTCTAATATATTATCAATCAATCAAATCATTTATTTCGCGAATATGGGTAATACACAGTTAGATTATAATATTAATAACATTGAACTGCCACATTCTGCCTTTCGGCGTGCAAATTATAAAATGTTGGTACATACGTACTCGAATATAATATTATTATCAAGCATGTCAATAATTAAGAAATTAAAATCATTATTATAATTATAATGTCCCACCGTAATTAATAGATAAAAAATTGATTTACTTTTAATGAAATGGATTGAATTATCTGAATATTTTTAATGTCATCATAGGATACATAATCAAAAATATTATACCACATGTCAATAATAAAACGAATATAAAAACTATTAAATTTAGTATTACAGTTTGTCATTGAAGTAGTCATTAATACTATAGTATGCTTTTTCTGCCAACAGATTATGCAATTTATGTTTAAAACCAGATAGACTATCACTTTCGACAATTGATGACGGTAATTCATTGTATATTTCTGGGCCCATACAGAATATGCTCTTTCGCAAAAGGGCAGTTTTACATGAGGGTATGACGCCATCTATGACAATGACGAATAATATATATATATATATATATATATATATATATATATATATATATATATATATATATATATATATATATATATATATATATATATATATATATATATATATATATATATATATAACTGGGCAATGTTAGTAATTTTAATGTTTTAAAATATGGCTGACAGCTCTCAGTTTCATCAACTTTACAAATAGCTCTTATGCATTTCTTCTGTGCCTTAAATACGGTCTCTCTATCTGGTGAGTTCCCCCAAAAAATGATTCCATACCGTAACAAAGAGGCAACGTATGCGTGGTATGCAGTCACCACCGTAGGAATACTAACAATTTTCGTAAGTTTATATAAAGCGTATGAAAAATTATTCAATTTAGTACACACATTATTAATATGTTTTTTCCAGTCTAAATTACGGTCAATAGTCAAGCCCAAAAAATTTGCAAAATCTTCAATTTGTAGTCCATTATAATTTATGTCAATAGAATTCGTCGATTGGTTGTGATTTATAAATGTAATTATTTTAGTATTATTCAAATTAATAATAAGATTATTAGCTTTTAGCCAGATCATTATGTCAATCAATATCTTATTAATATAATTTTGCAGAGATTGTAAATTTTTGTTTGAGAAATTTATCATTCTGGGAAAGTCATTAATATATACTAAGAACCATAATGGCCCCAAAACGCTACCCTGTGGCACGCCATATCGCACCTGTCTATAATTGGATAAATATTTAACTTCAGTATACGTTTTTACACAAATTTTCGTCACTATTGTCGCTTTTTCTCTCACTTAGGTAAGACATAATTAAGTCGAGGGCATTTCCTCTGATACCCTACACATTAAGTTTTTCTTTAGGAGTCACATGGTCAACGTAATCGAAAGCTTTAGTGAGGTCCATATATAAAGCACATGGACGATCTTTATTATTTAAACATGTCATAACTTTATTCAAAAAATTGTATACAGCTTGATTAATAGTTTTGTTTTTTCTAAAACCTATTTGTTCTTTTGCTAGGATATTATGTATTTCAAGGTAATTGTACAATCTTTCATAAATTATATTTTCGAATACTTTTGAGAATATAGGTATTAGACAAATAGGTCTGTAACAAGAGATATCTTCCTTATCTCCTTTCTTAAATAACGGTTTAACTATGGTAACTTTCAGTAGCTCTGGAAAATGACCATACATTACGCACAAGTTACATATATGACACAATACTGGCGATATTACATTGGATACATATTTAATAACTTTGGTTGAGACTTCATCATGTGTGCTATTTGTATTTTTAAGGCTTTGAATAACTGTATTTATTTCGTCTGGAGTAGTAGGTTTCATAAAAATCAAATTATTTTTATTATGTGACAATGTTGAAGGTTTTATATTTTTATTAGTCAATGGCTTTATTATGACAATTATTGACGAACATGTCGTATGTATACGTACATATATAACAAATTGAAAATGAAAATATAAACTTAGTGTAACATAACGCTATATATAGGAAATCACTTATAATATAATAACATTTTGAACCTGTTATTAGTCAATGTCTTAAACAACTTTGGGTGCCATACACCTTATATTATTTTTTTGGATTAGCGCAGTCTTGTTTTGTAAATGTTTTAAATCTATGTTCTCTTCTCAGGTGCGGTCTATTTATATGGACAATTTCCCCATAGAAGTGAGACATTGTTTAGCAGCATGGATCGAGAATAGAGTTTGGTAAGTTGTATTTACTCGTATATGTCACGTGCCTCGTATATGTTAGCCGTGTGGTTTCCGGCAGACTAGAATAGAATCACTCCATCTCTTCCCGTGGATGTCGTACAAGGCGACTAAAGGTAATACATTATAAAACATCGATCAGGCCTCCCCAACCCGTCTGGCCAGCGTGGGGAGTGTAGGCCAAATCCTCCTGTCTGTGACGGACGAGAGAGGGTCGTGCTCCTGTAGTGGAGACTAAAAATGACCTGATGATGATGATGATGATGTCACGTGCAAAAAAAATGTGCAACTACATTCTCCAAAAAAATTTTTTTTTGTGATATAACTACAAATTTACGGTTTTCGGATTTTTTCTTTTACTTTTTTAGGAATTCATTTATATATATAAATTTATCCATCCCTTAGGAATGGAGAGCCAGACGACCAACAGCAGCAGTACTTCGTTGAAGAGCTGGTCCACGAGATCAACGCGCACGCCGACCTGCTCCACAACCCTGAGATGTTCGTCACCAAAGTGAAGCTGCTGGAAGCGGCCAAGAACATACATATCCAATATGGGTGAGTTTTTGACGTGAGAACGTCATTTCCGTCTCGGCCAGAGTTGCCGAATTTAATTTAGGTCAAAGGATTTTAAACATTTCAACTTAAAGAAAACGGGGTATGTTTGAAAAAATCGGGAACCTGGACTATAAGAAAAATAAATTTTAAGTTTGGAGTGTATTGGTTTCACGGGTGATCGTTAGTATTCTTGCCTGTATTTATTGAATATTTGTTATTTATACATAGGCATACTACAACAGTAGACATAATGTATTAACTAGCTAATAAATGGTCCATCATTGGGATTATCCCTTTCTCAAAGGGCGCTTAGTGAAATAACAGCCAATTTAGAAATACCTACCGACGAGGTCCAAGCATACTGTGTACTCTTAGCTCGGAAACACGCGGCGGGGCGGGCCGGGCCGGTCGAATTGACCGCGAACGACAGTGCAAAGGGAATCTTATACTACCAATGCACATGGAGGGCAAAAAGACCGCGCCGCTGGTGGCCGGCGGGCACTGGCGGCGCGGCGTGTCCGTGGCGGCCATGATCTGCCATGGAGCACACGAACCAGTTTGTATACAGTAACGCAGACGGCGGCGGCCGGCTAGTTCCGTCCGTGCCCACTAACTAACTGGCTCCGTCCCTCGTGTGCATTCTGTTCGCGTGAGGCAGCCGCGGGCATCGACGGTCAGACCCGTTTTTATCGCTTTGCGGTCAAAAGGACTGCCCCGCCCCGCCGTGTGTTTCTCGCCTAAAGGTCTAAGTTTATTACCGAAAATTAACTTACCTAACTTCACCGGGAAATTATGACATTGGTTGTATTTCAGGCACACACCGCACGAGCTATACAACTACATGCGCAATTGCCTGATGTTGGAACTGGATGTCATTCAGAAGGCAATGGGCACGCAGTACACCACGCCACCGCAAACTGAGAGGAAGTACAGTGAGGTAAATATTTTATACCACTTGTAAACATGGTCCTTCAGTCAGCCTCGCTTGTAGTATAGTTATCATACGGTCTCCGACACAGCTATTAGACGTGGAGTATATAAAAAAAACACTGAAGAAAGATGTATTACTTTTAATTTCTATTATACCCTTCCAGTGCCACAGTCCAACGAAGAATGTTCAAAAGGCCGCTTAGGTTCCTACTTTTCGTCTCATTTCCGCGGTAAAAGTCAAGTATTCTGATTGGTAGTAATCACCACCAATTAGAATGACCAAATATCGTTTAGCCAATGACAGACCAGCGTAGTCAATAGCTTGAAAGAATGTGTTGCCAGTGTAACTAACTTAAATTAAACATTACAAAATGATACCGAAACTAACAAACCCTAACACACTAAGGTGAGAAATTATAAGCATACGACCTGCCTGATAGTAAGCAGTCTTCGCATATATGTATATATGTCATACAGGATGTATTTTTAAAGGCTGGTTAAATTCAAGGAAACGATTATGTTGTTAGTATTAATCAATAATAAATAAAACACCCAAAAATTAATCAAACATAAACGCGGTATGGCTATCGAAAGATTTCTTGTTTATCTCCGAGATTCAAGTTTAATATGTGGTGGGAGACACGTGCACTCTGCGCGCTTTTCATTGGAGCGATTATCAACATTACAGTATACGCTAAAATGACAGATACTACAAAAACTAAACTGATTTTGATTATTTTTAAGGTATAGTTTTTTTATGTATCGTGATCAGTAACAGCTACACAATTGTCTCTATCAATTTGACTAGTCTTTAAAATTAAAGAGAGGTAGGGAGCGTAATTGTAAACTACCCGACTGGGAAATGTACCTCCACCTCACAGAATACCGCAGCCAAATAACAATCTCCTTGAGGGTTGTTGTGTTCCTGCGAGTGAGTGAGGTCACCAGAAAGGAAGGAGCTATATAGCTCGCGCGCCGCCACCGTAGCCGGCGCGCGAGTTTTATTTTATGTTGCGTGCGTTAATATGTCTACGGTAACCGCTTCACATCAGGCGGGCCGTATGTTGTCTGCCACCCGAAGTACTATTATATTATATGATAGCAGTCTCGTCTCTTTTCTCATTCAAAATTCCCTAAATATGTCTTAACCGTTTTTGTCGACAGCTGCTAACCGGACTGAGGACAGTGCAGCAGAAAGTGAACCAAGTCAGCAAGGAAATAAGGAACTTGGAAGCCAGCATGGAATCATTCTCATTGGAGTACCATGAGTGTGTGAAGAAGAAGGGTATGTGAACTACTAGGCCGTATTCTAGCCCACGGGGCCAAAATCGAGGATGAGTGGAGCGAGTAGATTAGCCGAGTATATATATTTTTTTTTTTGTTTTTTTTTTTTTTTTTTTTAAAAGACAATTTACACAGCGGCATCTAGTCCCAAATTAAGCGTAAAGCTTGAGTTATGGGTACTAGACAACTGATAAATGTACTTAAATACATTTTTTTTTTTCTAAATATATACTTATATATAATACATAGAAAACACCCAGACCAAGACAAACAAACATGTTCATGCACACGAATGTTTGACTTGTGCGGGAATCGAACCCACGACCTCAGAGTCAAAGTGGGCATTGCTAACCATTCGACCACCGAGCTCGTCAATGTAAAATGTATTTGATGATCATTCCTCAAGGACATGATCGATCTCAATTTTTTTTGGACACAAATCTCAAGCATGTCGAGGTCTTTAATTGTGAAAAGTTACATCAAAATCCGTTCAGTGGTTTTGGAGCATATTCGTTTCCAAGTGTGACTTTTCGTCGTGTATAAGCGTTCCTCACGCTCCACACACTAATTTACTTTAGTACCACAGTATAAGTAATAGTACTACGTACAGTACGGCCTCTCCCTGCCGCTCTCTCGTGTCGACCTCACCTCCCCTCTGAGACGAATCTGGAACTGTTTGTATAGCGTAGCACGCTCACACGCTCATTCACGCTATGCATAGACGTCATTGTTTATGTAGTAGTAGTAAAGGATGCGATATTCGTATGGAGTGGCCGGAGATTTTTTTTTTTATACTACGTCGGGTGGCAGACAAGCATACGGCCCGCCTGATGTGAAGCGGTTACCGTAGCCATATTAACGCTTGTAACATAAAATATTGCTCGCGCGCCGCCACCCCCGCTGCCAGCGCAGCATCTCCTACCTTCATTTCTGGTGACCTCACTCACTCGCTGGAACACCACAACCCTCAAGGGAATTGTTATTTGGCTGCGGTATTCTGTGAGGGCCTCCCCAACCCGTCTGGCCAGCGTGGGGAGTGTAGGCCAAATCCTACTTCCGTCTAGGACGGACGAGAGAGGGTCGTGCTCCTGTAGTGGAGACTAAAATGGACCTGATGATGATTATGATGATTCTGTGAGGTGGAGGTACTTCCCCAGTCGGGCAGCGTAAAAAATACGCTATGCCCTACCTCTCTTAAGTGGGGCAATACGGAGGTATGAAACAAATATTACAAAGGGGTCTGGAAATTTTAATGTGTATGGATGTAATAAGATAATTTTTACGATCCCGGTGGTCGAATGGCCAACAATGGCCACTTTCATTCCAAGGTCGCAGGTTCGATCCCCGTGTAATAAATAAATAATAAATAAATATTGTCACACAAATTACACAGCGCCATCTAGCCCCAAAGTAAGCGAAGCTTGTGTTATGGGTACTAGACAACTAATAAACATACGTAAATACATTTTTTTTTGTAAATACATACTTATTATACATAGAAAACACCCAAACTAAGACAAACAGGCATGTTCACGCACATAAATGTTTGTCCTATGTGGGAATCGAACCCACGAGCATTGGTGTCGAAGCCACGTCATTGACCGCTACGCCACCGAGCTCGTCAAGACAAACATATGTCTGATTGTCTTTGTCTGGGTGTTTTCTAGACTTGTGTAGTTCCTGAGTGAGTAGTTCAATTGTACCAGTTCACCATACAAGCCGGTTCTTGTCACTCACTCTTTCTTGTCCCATGTAGTTCACTGCGTCATTTAGTTCAATGAGTGACAAAGAGTAAAAAGAACGGAAATACATGAAGCGTACGAGTTAGAATGAGAGAGATACGTTGTAATGCCAAAATTGCTGATAGAGAGCGAAAAGGACGGAAGATTCTGAAATTGTTCGTGATAAAACGAGACAGATAGTTTCGTGCGTGGTTGACTGACCGAATTAGAACTCTAAGGCTAAGGACATAAGAACCATAAGCTGTTAGCGAAAATATGCTATAGTAGTAGTACAAGGCTCAATTTTTATATTAATTATTATTTTACCCACTAATTTCTTTTTACTCAAGTTTGAAGGAAAATCAATATTAATTATTTATAAAATATTTAATTACTTACTTATTTAATACAAAAATACAATGTCATCAAAATGATGCAATAGAACATAGAAGAATGTAGAAGGAATCAGTCAACAGAACTACCGAGTCGATTGAATCAAAGATACATAACTAAACTAAACGAACTAAATGAGTCAAAAGAACTACAGAAGCAATTGAACTAAATGAACTAGATGAGTGATATAGTTCATTTGCGTCAAAAGAACTGCATCACTCTTTTCAGTACAGTGAACTGTTTTGCGCAAATCTAGTGTTTTCTATGTATTATATGTATGTATTTACAAATAGAAATGTATTTAATTATTACATCAGTTATCTAGTACCCATAGTACAAGCTTTGCTTAGTTTGGGACTAGATGGCGTGTGTAATTTAGATAGTTAATTGATTCAGGTGTTATTTTGCGGAAGTCAAATTTACAGGCAATTTGATCTACACTACTTTGCGTGCTTCCGCCACCAATTAGTTCATGCAAACAACTGCCGGCCGGCACGGCAAGGCGGTGTGTAATTTGTCCTGGAATTATTTATTTATTATTGATTTACCCGCTCGGAATTTTTTTTTATATTACCTAATAAAAATAAATAAAGTTTCTAAAATAAAAGAAGCATAAGTTACTCCTTATTACATCAGCTATATGCCAGTAAAAGCCTCTTCAAAATCGGTCCAGCTGTTTCAGAGATTAGCCGGAACAAACAGACAGACAGACACAAAAATGTTATTTTGGTATATGTACCGTGTACACATCAATATGCATTTAGTAAAATAATAAATAAATAAAATAAAAAATAAAATATATTTATTTCAGACCCGAGGATCCATATTTTGTTAGTAAAAAAAAAGCGGTTATTTTAATATTACGAACAGACACTTAAATTTTATTTATCTGTATAGATTACCCTCAATCCATATAGAAAAAAGTAATCGGCTTGTTTCTTTCATAGGTCACCTATCTTATCTACAACAGTCGCCGATGACGGCGGAGAGACGCGAGTTTGAAACTCACCTCCGTCTGCAGATCGAGGAGATGGAGAGGAAGCTCAATGTTTTGGTGAGATACTCCTGTTTAAAGACTCAAAACCAACCGCCAACCGCCAACCCGCAGTTGAGCGGCGCGGTGGAGTATTTTTTATTTATATGAAGGGGGGGGGGGGGGTAATAAGTGGTTGATGATAAACCACACGGCCAAAGCTAAGAATACGAATTATTAGATAAGACACCCAATTGCACTTATAGTCCTTACGAATCTGTTTAATTTTGTTAATGCAATAAAGAATTCACTCAACGTCACTCTTTGGGGTGTAAGTGGTTCATCAACATCTTTGAACCAGAGTCATCTTTCACCTGCTCGCGGTGCACCCTGCTGACTGACAAGCGAAGCTCTGACGAAACGGGACGTAGGGAGCGTAATTGTAAGCTATTCGACTGGGGAATGTATCTCCACCTCACAGAATAGTGGCAGGAACACAACAACCCTTAAGGGAATTGTCATTTGACTGCGGTATTTTGTGAGGTGGAGGTACTTCCCTAGTCGGCCAGGTTAAAAAATACGCCATGCCCTACCTCTCTTTTCGCCAGTCTCGTTTATCAGTCAGCAGGGTGAACCATGTGCAAGTGTGGTTGGTTTCAGTTAAAAGATGTAGATGAACCACTTACACCCCAACGATGTTGATGAACCACTTACACCCCAAATATGCTGATGAACCCACTTACCCCGCAATATATGGGCCTCTTGTATCTAGCTAGCTTAACTCGTTTTTGTCCCATAATCACATTAGATTGTGTTCTATTGATCATCATCATCAGGTTATTTTTTTTTAGTCTCCACTACAGGAGCACGATCCTCTCTCGTCAGTCCCAGACAGAAGGAGGATTTCGCCTACACTCCCCACGCTGGCCAGACGGGTTGGGGAGGCTTGATCGATGTTTTATAATGCATTTCCCTTAGTCGCCTTGTACGACATCCACGGGAATAGACGGAGTGATTCTATTCTGGTCTGCCGGAAACCACACGATCTATGTTCTATGGATACGTAAGTAAATTATACGAGAACAGTTATGTGTTAATATTATTTTCGTTTCCAGATGACGCAGATCAATCGTTCTCAGTTGGACCTGGTCGACCACATGAAGGAGAACATCGCAACTTTAGGACAGCTGCAAACGCAGGTCCTCGACGGAGAACTCATCAAGTATGTGTTGGACCTTGTCTATGTTATTGTGAAGACGTCTTTAACCCATTCAATGTCAGCACTACCTAGGGTTGCCAACTTTTTTTACAAGGAAAACAGTATATTAAAAGCTGCGTGGTAAAACAAACAGTATATTAGGGCCCAATGCATGCGGAGCAGTACAATAAACAGTGCTATGGTCAAATGAAGTATTTTTCAACAGTATTAAAGCATAGAAAACAGTATAATACTGTTTTTAACAGTATGGTTGGCAACCCTAGCACTACCCCCTTACCATTAACTCTTATTGCGTTTCAATAACTAAATAGAATGCTTATTCATGCCAATGAATAAGCGACTCTATTCAATTTGAAATAGAGTCGCTTATGATAAATATAATGAATAAGCGACTCTATTTCAAATAGAGAGAGTCGCTTATTCATTGGTATGAATAAGCATTCTATTCAGTTATTGAATCGCAATAAGAGTTGGTGGTAAGGGGGCAGGGGCCCGTCACGGGCCCGGAATATTTAGGATGGGAAGTGGAACTGTAGGTCTGTTCACTTCAAAGGTAGATAAACCGAGCGACGAAATTGGAAAGATACGATCATTAGTGAATGAGGCTGCTACCCAGATGTCCAATGGAATGGAAGGATTAGGCGCCCATCGGCGTGTCAAAAATCTTTAATGACATGCCAAAGACGCTCAAAAATCTTTAATGGCAAGGCAAAGACGTCCATCGACGTCTCAAAATTCTGTAATGACATGCCAAAGACGCCCATCGGCGTCTCAAAATTCTGTAATTACATGTCAAAGACGCCCATCGGCGTCTCAAAATTCTGTAATTACATGTCAAAGACGCCCATCGGCGTCTCAAAATTCTGTAATGACATGCCAAAGACGCCCATCGACGTCTCAAAATTCTGTAATGACATGTCAAAGACGCCCATCGACGTCTCAAAATTCTGTAATGAAATGCCAAAGACGCCCATTGACGTCTCAAAATTCTGTAATGACATGCCAGAGACGCCCATCGGTGTCTCAAAATTCTTTAATGACATGCCAAATTACGCCCATCGGCGTCTCAAAATTCTTTAATGACATGCCAAATTACGCCCATCGGCGTCTCAAAATTGTTTAATGACATGCCAAATTACGCCCATCGGCGTCTCAAAATTCTTTAATGACATGCCAAAGACGCCCATCGGCGTCTCAAAATTCTGTAAAGACATGTCAAAGACGCCCATCGGCGTCTAGGTTTTGTATCCAATGTCTAGGCTAAATAGTATGTATGACGGCATGATGCAGTTCCTATTATGTAAGCGGGCAATTAATGGGTTAAAATTGCATTCATAGGGAGGCAATTCAAAAAAACGAATGCTAACAAAATCGGGGGATACAGTTTGGTGTTGCAGCTACATATCTATCATCTCCATCTAAAATTCAATCACACCACTGGATAGATGAAGGATCAACTTTTAAATCAAGGAACATCATTTGACTACCTCGGTGGTCGAATGGCTAGCAATGGCACTTTGACTCCGAGGTCGCGAGTTCGATCCCCGCACAAGACAAATATGTGTGCATGAACATGTCTGTTTGTCTTGGTCTGGGTGTTTTCTATGGTATTATAAATATGTATTTACAAAAAAAAAAAAGGTATTTAAGTACATTTATCAGTTGTCTAGTACCCATAGTACAAATTTTGCGCTTAATTTGGGACTAGATGGCGCTGTGTAAATTGTCCAGAAATATTTATTTATTTCATATAAAATCGGGGATACAGTTTGGTGTTGCAGCTACATATCTATCATCTCCATCCAAAATTCAATCACACCACCGGATATATGAAGGATCAAAGAATTTATTACGCTAAGTAAGGACTATGAAATATCGCGTGTGGGGGAGGGGGATGCACTGCTATTTTTTTTTTCTTTTATTTGGGTCTAACAAACAGTTTTACATTATGTTTATTAACAAAAGTGCACTTAAAATTACAGTAAATGTAAAACCAACACCGTTAACCACAGTTTAAAAACTTAACTTTGAGATAAATTTTAGTGTAATTATAACTACTTTAAATAGTTGTTTCGGCCAACTTGTCAGTATATTATAAATATTAAAGAAAAATATTCACTTCCCCGCCTAGGTGAGATTTGAACCCACGACCTCGATGACCGGTGGAGTGCTCTTTCAACTGAGCTACCAGGAAGGGTTGTGTTGGTGACGAATTTTTGCATTTTATATTTTAACTAGCGACCCGCCCCGGCTTCGCACGGGTGCAATGCTGATACTAAATGTACTACAGAAGGTCTTTGCGCTTTGTCCTATCCAGTCCTTCCCCAGTTATAAGCACACGCCGCCGGCTCCGCGGCTGGTACCGCCACAGCCGTTATGTCCCTGCATTTTAAATGTGTAATATCTTCTAAACTATTCATTTAAATTACATGCTGTCAAGGGCCATATTGATCTATATTAAATGCGCAATGTATTTAAGGTACTTAATTGGATAAGGATTAATTCTGTATTGCTTAAAATCGCTTCGTAAATAAGGCATTATTTCTTGTAAAAAGCAAAGGATAAAATAACGGTTATTGTGTGTTACCACTAAGAGATAGACATATACCATCGCGAACTTTTTTGTAGACCATTTTAAGGTGAACAATACTGTACTACATTATTTTGATTTATCTCGTTGGGTTCAGCCAGCGTTTGCAATGAAAGAGCAAAAAAATGTGTTTATTTACGACATCACATTAGAAACCTCTAAATTATCAGTGTTTTTCTACTATGTTATGCATATATTATACATATAAACTTTCCAGTTGCATCACTCTATCTATTAAAAAAAACCGCATCATAATCCGTTGCGTAGTTTCAAAGATTTAAGCATACATGGGGACATAGGGACAGAGAAAGCGACTTTGTTTTATACTATGTAGTGATAATAATTGAATAAGTTTGGTGTTATCAAAAAATAGCAGAATTTCATCTGCAACGATGGACTGCTATGCCTTGTTTAGTAGTGTAATACTTGTTAGGTAGATGGCGCCACACTGCGATTTGACAGCAGTAAAATTTTAAATGCAAAAATTCGTCACCAACATACACCTTCCTGGTAGCTCAGTTGGAAGAGCACTCCACCGGTCATCGAGAGGTTGTGGGTTCAAATCCCACCTAGGCGGTATCTCCCCCGCTTAATTTAAATAATTATAATTTAAATAATTATAATAATATAATTTTTCCATAATTCATATCCGCTAATTTTTCCATTTTTTTTAATATTTATAATATTTTTAGTGCATATAACGAATTCATGACACAGCCCCACTCCATTTTCTGTTGTGTAAATGGCGGTTCCTGGATGTTCCAGATGGAAGCGCGAGCAGCAGCTGAGTGGCAACGGCGTCCAGATGCAGACGAACCTGAACGTGATCCAGGAGTGGTGCGAGCTGCTGGCCGACCTCATCTGGACGTCGCGCCAGCAGGTCAACAACGTCGCCCGCATCAGCAACAAGACCATCCCCGAGGCGCGGCAGACGCATCTGGTGGACATGCTGGACGAGATGAGCAAGCAGGTCGGGATATTACATTTTAGTTTTTAGGGTTCCGTACCAAAAGGGTAAAACGGACCATATTACTGAGACTCCGCCGTCCGTCCGTCCGTCCGTCTGTCACCAGGCTGTATCATGAACCGTGGTAGTAAGACAGTTGAAATGTTCACAGAATTATGTATTTTTGTTGCCGCTATAACAACAAATACTAAAAAACAGAATAAAATAAATATTTAAGGCGGCTGCCATACAGCAAACGTATTTTTTTTTGCCGTTTTTATAGATAAAGTTCGGAACCCTTGGTGCGCGAGTCCGACTCGCACTTGGCCGGTTTTTGTTTTAAACAGGTAGGATGAACAGTGTTCAGGGGTGTGGGGGAATTGAGCCGAATCTTACCAATTTAGAATAAATATTGTATTAATTTTCGTTTTCGTATTATTATGTTAAGTATTTATTGTCTAATTTTATCACTGTGATTTACGATTACAGCAATATTAGCAAATACTAGTCTTTGCTAGTCTTAAATGAAAATAATTGAGCAATTTTTTAATTACTCCAACGCTTGTACACCCAAAATACAAATTTCGAAAAATCTCACGTGAGATTGTGCTAGGAGGGAGGCGCGGTCGAAGAAAATCCTGCAACATCTCACTAAGGGGGGAGGAGGGATACAAAAATCCTCAAAAATGCCTCCCTACGTCCACCTCACAGAATACCGCAGCCAAATAACAATTCAATTGAGGGTTGTTGTGTTCCTGCGTGTGAAGAAAGGAAGGAAGGAGATGGCAGCGGGGGAGGCGGCGCGCGAGGGTAATTTTATTTTGCGAGCGTTAATATGGCTACGGTAACCGCTTCACATCAGGAACACAACAGTGTTCCTGCGTGTGAGTGAATATTGTTCACGCAAGTTAAGCTATGTCGACCACAACCTATCGACGGATGGATTTATTTAGCGTAGGTTCCTCCACCTCCTTTGCCTGGGTGAGATTTGAACCCACGACCTCTCGATTACCGGTGCTCTTCCAACTGAGCTACCAGGAAGGTTTGTGATGGTGGTGAATTTTTGCATTGTATATTTACTGCTGTGAAGTCGCAGTGTGGCGCCATCTACCTATTAAGAATTACACTACTAAACAAGTATTTGCTTTTTGTTGTCAGGTGACCAGTCTACTTTCAACATTAGTGACATCTACCTTTGTGATTGAGAAACAACCACCGCAGGTCATGAAAACAAACACACGGTTAGTATATGTCGGGTTCGGGTCAGACATCGGAAGTAAAAGTTCAGCATGTGGGTACTAACAATAATTTATTTTAAATAATACCTTATCAACTAAATAATTAACAAATTAAAATAACATTCTATAATTACAATCGTATTATCAATTATAATTATTT
This sequence comes from Hypsopygia costalis, assembly GCA_937001555.2. NCBI lineage: Eukaryota > Metazoa > Arthropoda > Insecta > Lepidoptera > Pyralidae > Hypsopygia > Hypsopygia costalis. The sequence goes on from OW443355.2 coordinate 9,842,250, forward strand.
TAATTACATTAAGTAATTATACCAATCAAACGCACTATATTGCAATGGCAACAATTAATTTAATAACTAGAAAGTAATTAATAATAATCGCTGTGCCAACATATAGGCAGTCAGAAAGGCCAGGGACGGACCAAGAGCTAGACTACGGTCCGTTCACCAAGACGCATTCGTGGGAAATGCGTGTCGACAGATTTTTTTTTTTTTGACGCGCTACGCGCGCGATGGACTACTTTCCGGAGGTGACTACGGGAAGGAGGTGGTGAATCCTCATAGGATACCCCCGTAACATAAGGTTACGTTGGTTATGTCGGACTTCTACCGACTGAACACCACCTTGGGAATTGCTTTTAGCCTTGCGGGGCCTTAAAAGCTACAACTGAGGCGATCGCTACGTTGGGAAACGAGGCGACGCAGACGTCACGCTCACGAATGAGCGTGCGTTTGTGAAAGTGGCAGCCCCGTGGAGAGGGGTGCAGCCACAAGAGATTGTGGGGTTAGAGGTAGCCTGCTGCGGCTACCTGGACTTTGGGGCTGCGGCTACCTGGACTTTGGGGCTGCGGCTACCTGGACTTTGGGGCTGCGGCTACCTGGACTTTGGGGCTGCGGCTACCTGGACTTTGGGGCTGCGGCTACCTGGACTTTGGGGCTGCGGCTACCTGGACTTTGGGGCTGCGGCTACCTGGACTTTGGGGCTGCGGCTACCTGGACTTTGGGGCTGCGGCTACCTGGACTTTGGGGCTGCGGCTACCTGGACTTTGGGGCTGCGGCTACCTGGACTTTGGGGCTGCGGATACCTGGACTTTGGGGCTGCGGCTACCTGGACTTTGGGGCTGCGGCTACCTGGACTTTGGGGCTGCGGCTACCTGGACTTTGGGGTGCCGACTGAATGCTAAGCCCGCTTTTATAGGAAATCGGTCGGGCGCGCCGGCGCACGTGTTCGATGACGTCACGGTGCACGTGCCGTTGGCGCGCTATGAAGCTGTCTTTTTTTGCGCCGCCGTCAAATACATATAATATATAACATTTTAAATATATTGTACATAATCTTTTTTTTTTTCATAATTGCTAGCCATTCGACCATCGGGCTCGGGTTGGTGGTTAAGCCACACCAAGCGAATCTTTTATTTATCTAACTTTAACTTAAATTATCTAACGACAACAGCCCGGACTGACGGCTTGCTTAGCGTGCCCTCCGAATCGCGGAGGAGCTCGAGATAAATAAACCCATCCATGGACAGGCTACGGTCGACGTTATTAAAGTTTTATTATTTGACGAGCCCAGAGGTCGAATGGCTGCTTTGACTCCGAGGTCGCGGGTTCGATCCCCGCACAAGACAAACATTTGTGTGCATGAACATGTCTGTTTGTCTTGGTCTGGGTGTGTTCTATGTATTATAAGTATGTATTTACAAAAAGAAATGTATTTAAGTACATTTATCAGTTGTCTAGTACCCATAGTACAAGCTTTGCGCTTAATTCGGGACTAGATGGCGCTGTGTAAATTGTCCAGAAATATTTATTTATTTATTTAATATTTCAGGTTCACGGCGACTGTCCGTCTGCTGGTCGGTGGTCAACTCAACGTGTACATGACTCCGCCGCGTGTTAGCGTAAGTTAATATTTCTTATTAATGTTATACTATTCGTAAACATACATTTAGTGCCACAAACTTATCTGGCCCGGTGGCGGGGGCGGTGCGAACGACTTAAGTGTTGCCATTAAACGAAATGCCGCCCGTTTTAGAGGAAAGATAAAAATCAAAGAAATATATACACTGTTAAAATAATAGCATTGATATACTTATTAATTGTGTTGTGTGGTGTTTCAATTAAATATCAATTGCCTTCTATTTTTTGTTGATTAGTTTTAAAAATGCACGACGTTAAGTCGCGATCATAGCTATTATATAATATTAGAGAGTTACAATATTGCACAGAAACAACTCGTTGACGATTTTTTTATTGTAAGAAATGAAATATGTGTACAAAAAGATAATATGTATTTTAAAAAATACACCGCAATGGAATGTGCATACGCGGTAAGTAAATTAATTGTACCTGGCAATACTACATTTCAAGATGGCGGCTTTAGTTCTAAATTTGGCAGCCGGGTCAGATAAGTTTGTAGCACTGTACATTTATTTATTTATTATTTTATTTGATAGTTTTCTCAATCGGATAGGTAGAGCGTGTCAAAGTCGTGACGCTTATCAAGCTTATTATCGTATCTGTTTATTCCTGTCATTAATAACTCTAAAAAGTGGCTAAGTGTGAAAAGAGAAATGCACACTGATCGACCGACAAATAAATTAATGTCCTACTTATATACCGCGTACTCTAAACCACGGGTCGTCGGGTAATAAAAAACATCGATCATTCCTAAGAGGCGATTACTGATCTGTTCCTTGATGTCTATTCTCAGGGGTGCTCGGCACCCACTGTTTATTTCTCGTGGGTGCTCGAGCCCCCGAGCACCCACGGAGTCGGCGCCCCTGTCTGTAACTGACTGTCTTTGTTGTGGAAATGGGTTTATATACAGTTCTAAATTAGAGCATTATAATTATGTACGCTAAGGATAGATGACCTACATAGCGAGGTGACCTACATCGGAAGTACGTGTACTACCACAGTATAAGTAATAGTACTACAGTATGGTCACTCCCTGCCGCTCTCTCGTGTCTACCTCACCTCTCCTCTGACGGAACAATAAATAAATAAATATTGTCAAGACAAATTACACAGCGCCATCTAGCCCCAAAGTAAGCGATGCTTGTGTTATGGGTACTAGACAACTGATAAACATACGTAAATACATTCTTTTTTTGTAAATACATACTTATGATACATAGAAAACACCCAGACCAAGACAAACAGACATGTTCATGCACACAAATGTTTGTCCCATGTGGGAATTGAACCCCCGAGCGTTGGTGTCGAAGCCGCGTCATTGACCGCTACGCCACCGAGCTCGTTGAATTGTCTCAAATAAATGATTATTATTAGAATATTAATTCCAGGTGGTCATAATCTCCGAGCAGCAAGCCCAGTTGCTCCTCAAGAGTGACGGTGGAGCTGGGAAGAGCAAGCAGCCGGTGGAGTGTGGAGACATCCTGAACAACACCGGCGTGATGGAGTACCAGGCCACTAGCAGACAACTCAGCGTTAGCTTCCGGTGAGTTTCTTTTTATACTACGTCGGGTGGCAGACAAGCATACGGGCCGCCTGATGTGAAGCTGTTACCGTAGCTATATTAGCGCTCGCAAAATAAAATAACGCTCGCGCGCCGCCACCCCCGCTGCCAACGCAGCATCTCCTTCCTTTCTTCACTCGCAGGAACACAACAACCCGCAAGGGTATTTTTATTTGGCTGCATTATTCTGTGAGATGGAGGTACATTTGTCAGTCGTGTAGCTTACAATTACGCTCCCTACCTCGCTTTTCGCCAGAGCTTCGTATCTCAGTCAGCAGGGTGCACCACGTGCAGGTGAAGTTGGCTTTGTTTCAAAAATTGTGATGAACCACTTACACCCCAAAGAGTGACGTTGAATGAATTAATACTATTTATTGCATCTACAAAACTAAACAAATTCGTGAGGACTAAAAATGCAATTGGGTTGTCTTATCTAATAATTCGTATGCAAGTAATGGGGATGTTTGATATTTTTTCTGACACCAGATGTCGCTAGGTAGGCGTCGGGTCCAGATTGTCAAAATGTACTGAATTTTTTGACAGTGAAACTTCAAGACGACAAGACAACACTAGACGTCAACAAGACATTTGTCAAGATGCTATGAATTGACAGATGATTGGACCCTGCGCTACAGTGCTGCCAAAATACCCTCATTAAAATAAATAAATAAATATTCGTGGACATATTACTAAGCGCCATCTAGTCTCAAACTAAGCAAAGCTTGAACTATGGGTACTAGATAGGTGAATTTTTCCATTTTTCAAAAAATATTTATCTGGCATTGGCCAAGACAACTATTTAAATAATAATAATTTATTTATGAGTTTTTAACCGACTCCAAAAAAGGAGGAGGTTCTCAATTCGGTGTATTTTTTTTTAATGTTTGTTACTTAATTACTCCGTGATTTATAAACCGATTTGAAAAAAAAAACTCTTTATATTTGAAAGAGTATACTTCCAGATTGGTCCCATATTTTTTTCATCATCATCATCAGCCTGTATCTACGTGCATAAATTTAGAGTATTTTCCTTTTCTCCAGAGCTACAAAACGTATAGTACTTGTAGAGCTTACCGTACCGTGGGAAACTAACATACCCAAAGACCACGCGATAAAACAAAACAAATATTATGACCTCCTAAACGAATTAACAAAAAGCGGCTATGTAGTTAATCTATACGCTGTAGAAGTAGGAGCGAGAGGTATACCAGCAAAATCTCTCTATAACCTGCTGAAAGACCTTGGCTTGTCCAGAAGTGCAGTAAGTTCTATACTAGAACGAGTATCTAAAGCTGCATTAGCAGGTTCATACCAGATTTGGCAGGGCAGGGAGAGAAACACAAGTAGTGAAGGTGAGTGTTGATGTACGTCGGAAAGGGGCCCCTTAAACCTACACCCTTGTCACAAGTCTCGGGATCTACTTGAGGTTTCTCTCTCTGCCACACGATGGACCCGGCACCCGCACGGTGAATCCATGGAAGCTAAGAAGTTCGTCTCTGGAGTCAGTTTTTTTAGGATTCCGTACACATAGGGTAAAAAGGAACCAAATTACTAAGTCTCCGCTGTCCGTCCGTCCGTCTGTCCATACGTCTGTCACCAGGCTATATCTCTTGAACCACGATTATTAGACAGTTGAAATTTTCACAGATGATGTATTTCTGTTGCCGCTATAACAACAAATACTAAAAAACAGAATAAAATAAACATTTAAGAGGGCTCTCATACAACAAACGTGATTTTTTTGCTCGTTTTTGCTCGCAATTGATAATGGTAAAAGGTAGACGCTTGAAATACTCACACAATATTTAGATATATATTCACTTTAAAAATAAAAAAATAAAACAAATGTTTAAGGGGGCTCCCATACAAAAAACGTGATTTTTTTTACCGTTTTTATAGATAATGGTACGGAACCCTTAGGGCGCGAGTCCGACTCGCACTTGTCCGGTTTTTTTTTGTTAAAATTATGACTGTGAATATTGTTTTTCCAGCAACATGCAGCTGCGTAAAATCAAGCGCGCCGAGAAGAAAGGCACCGAGAGCGTGATGGATGAAAAGCTTACTCTTCTATTCCAGTCACAGTTTAATGTCGGAGGCGGCGAGCTTGTGTTCCAGGTAATATTTGTGGGCTAGCATCTATATCAGATCAGCTGGCCGTGTGGTTTCCGGCAGACTAGAATAGAATCACTCCGTCTCTTCCCGTGGATGTCATACAAGGCGACTAAGGGAAATACATTATCAAACATCGATCAGGCCTCCCCAACCCGTCTGGCCAGCGTGGGGAGTGTAGGCCAAATCCGCCTTCCGTCTGGGACGGACGAGAGAGGATCGTGTTCCTGTAGTGGAGACGAAAATGGACCTGATGATGATGATCTAGATCAGCGTTTCCCAACCTTTTCAATGTTATACCTTTATGACCATTGAAGAAATCTGTTTTTTTTATACATGAGATGGGCAAATGAGCATGTGGATCACCTGGTGGAAAGCAATCACCACCGCCCATGGAGATCAGCAACACCAATGGTGATCCACTTCCACCATTGCTCCACATGCTCGTTTGTCCCCCTCTCATTTATATAAAAGAAATGATAGATTTGTTTAAAATCTTATAATGTAATAGAGAGACCGGTTTTTCCAGCCGAAGTTGAGTTTCTTGCCAGTTCTTCTCAAGAAGCCCCGTCGCCGGAACTGGCACTTAAATTCGCTTTCACATTCAAGATAGTGTGATGAAAGTGAATCTAAGCTCTGCGGATTTAGAGTAGTAATGATTTATACATATTCTTATATTTAAGGTTCTGATTGAAAATCAGTGTTGCTGGTATGGCAGCAACTTATACTGAATCAGAATCCTTTTTCACTTTCACAGCATTCAGGTGCATAGTGATATGATTATAGGTACTGTAATAATTAATAGGTACCTATCTACGACTTATGTGTATATTACACCATTTTTACCACCTGTTACTATTATGTACTGATATGTTGTGGATCGTTGAAATAAATATTTTTCTTCTTCTTCTTCTTCTAATTTGTATGACCTTTCTAAGTGCTTTATAAAGTCCAAGGAATAAAGAAATTTAGATTTTTATTTTTTGATTTTGAAGACTTATTATATTTTATATATATATCGCATAATCACACTCAAACACAACACACTCATCGTCTCATCATAATTCACTCTTATACATATACATAATTACACTTTCAACTTTGTTACTCTTCGTCTCACTCTTTGTCTGGCGCTGTTTTATGCCGCCTCGGCCATTCAGTGATTTTCCTAAAGGTGGAAGCTGAAAAGCAGTGGTTTGCTTCTAGGGGCAATAATTGTCACTGAGCCTCCAACCAATTGGTGTTGCTGGTGCACATGCGCATCTTTAGACATTTCCATATCTGTCAATATTTGTTTGTATTTGTTCAATTATGTGTATTTTCTCTAGTTTAAGTAAAAAGTGTAACAGCAAACCAATAAAAATATAGTGGCAAATGAATGTATGTAATTGTTGGTGTGTGTGCAGGTGTGGACGCTGTCTCTGCCGGTGGTGGTGATCGTGCACGGGAACCAGGAGCCCCACGGCTGGGCCACCGTCACCTGGGACAATGCCTTCAGCCCCTCGGGCCGCGTGCCCTTCGCCGTGCCAGACAAGGTCAGCGCCCACACGTCCCATCGTACGAAACAAGGACTATAATGGACTCGTATCCAGAGCCGTAAAGCTATTAATAAAGAAATGTATTGTCTATTTTACATTAATAAAGAAATGTAATGTATTTTATATTATAAAGTGGAAAGGCTCGTTTGTTAAATTACTGAACTGATTTTTAGGGTTCGGTAGTAAACAAGGAACCCTTATAGTTTCGCCATGTCCGTCTGTCCGTCCGTCCGCGGCCTAGCTCAGAGACGCTTGATACTAGAGAGCTGTAGTTTGCTCTATCAATTTGACCAGTCTTTTGGGGTGTAAGTGGTTCATCAACACCTTTGAACCAAAGCCAACTTCACCTGCACGCGGTGCACCCTGCTGACTGACAAACGAAGCTCTGGCGAAAAGAGAGGTAGGGAGCGTAATTGTAAGCTACCCGACTGGGGAATGTACCTCCACCTTACAGAATACCGCAGCCAAATAACAATTCCCTTGAGGGTTGTTGTGTTCCTGCGAGTGAGTGAGGTCACCAGAAAGGAAGGAGATGCTGCGTTGGCAGCGAGGATGGCGGCGCGCGAGCGATATTTTATGTTGCGAGCGTTAATATGGCTACGGCAACCGCTTCACATCAGGCGGGCCGTATGCTTGTCTGCCACCAGTCGTAGTATAAAAAAAAAAGTATTTAGGCTGGCAACGGATCGGCGACCACTGGATGTTGCTGATCTCCATGGGTGGTGGTGATTTCTTTCCATCAGGCGACCCATATGCTCATTTGCCCCCTTCTGACATAAAACAAAAATACTGTAATGTCATTGAAGCGATAGCGCCGAGCGTGCAGAGGGCGCATGCGCGACAACCCCACGTGTCTCCTACCTACATAGTAAACTTGAATCTCGGAGATAAACAAAAAATCTTTCGATAGCCATACCGCGTTTATGGTTGATTAATTTTTAGGTTTTTTTTTTATTGTTTCGTAATCAGTAACAGCTACACAATCGCCTCTGTCAATTTGACCAGTCTTTAATCATGTTCGTATTTTTAGGTGACCTGGGGTCAATTAGCGGAGACGCTCCGTATAAAGTTCTACTCGGCTACATCTGGAGGCGATCTCTCCGAAGACAATCTACGCTTCCTCGCCGAGAAGATCTTTAGGTAAGATAAATTACAAAACATGTCATTCCTTCCTTACCCTATCACTCTAACATATTTCTATTTGTACTGCCGTGCAAAACGAAATTTAACGGGAGGGAGGGGGGGGGGGGGGGCACACCTACTAGAGATAAGCTCGCCTTTCTGTACTTGGCTGTTCACTAATTGTTGTTGTTATGCAATAAATATAATATAATAAATTTATGTATAAGGTATTTCTGATCGATTTGATTCTCTTCATTGGGATCCGGAAATTGACGGTTTCAAAGTTACAATTTTTTTGAAAAGTCTCTAAATGCCCCCTAAAAAAATATAAATATTATTCTACAAGGAATTGTTTTTTTTTTATCATGTTTCTGATGAATGCACCTTCCCAATAGTACCTATTTTGGTAGCGTGTGCGACATGTAATGAACGATTATGTGAGCAATTTTATAACTTTGAAATCGTCAATTTCCAGACCCCAGCGAAGAGAGTCAAATCGATCAGAAATACCGTATCCTATCCCATCTTCCGTTTAATCCATCATTTTCGGGCCACCCTGTATATCTGCGTTGGACGACTGGTAGGAAAACGAGCGGCGATCGTTCCCTAGGCTATGTTATTAAACTGTGAATATAGTAAATCATTCTTCAGCAGGCATAGTCTGCCGCTGAGCACACACGAGCTGAACGCCATGCCGGTGAGCTGGACCCAGTTCTGCAAGGACGCGCTGCCCGAGAGAAACTTCACCTTCTGGGAGTGGTTCTACATGGTCGTGAAGGTCACCAGGGAGTACCTCAGGACGCTCTGGTGCGACCGGTGAGTGACGGACATGATAATAGGCTATTTGACAATGTTCAAAAATTGTATAAATTATTGTTACGAGCTAGGGTTCTAGATTTGGATGTAAAACGCCAATGACAACTTCCAAGGATTTATTCACGCGGGGTCTGGCGTGCAGGTCTTCACAACACGAAGTTCACACGAAGATTCCAATCGCAGGTCAAATCGAAGTGCAATAGTATCGCTGAGGTCGTAGGTTATCACTTGTCTCGCAGATAGATTCGCTCGAAGTTTACTCTTCCGAAGTCCAAACTGAACTGCCCGTGCGCCGCGGCGGTCGCTATTTATATCCGCCGACAAGGGTTCCCCAATGTTCTCGTATGTACATGCATGTACTTCCCATCGGTACACATCGTTAACGTGTCTCTACCAGTCTCAAACATTTTCATGTCAAAGTGTTATGAACCTTGTGACAGTAGTCATACGGGTCATTATTGCTTGCAGCGAAGTATGCGGCGACTATTCTAGAAGGTTTCATTCCAGATGATTCGCGACAGGACCGCGATATTATTTAACAATATCGTAAAATACACAAAACTATAACGATCTGCAAACTTTCATTCTAATATCTTCAGTCCGACTTATTTTAGGGTCGATCAAAGTTTGGCGGGAAAGTCCATTTTAAAAGTATGAAATTATTAAAAAATAATATTTCCATTGGAGAAACAATAAAAAATACTATAACTTTTTTTTTTTTTTTTTTATACCACTAAGGTGGCAAACAAGCATACGGCTGGCAACTGAACGTCGCTGGAGATTTCAACTCCTAGAATCCCAATAGATTTTGTGATGGTGAGGGGTGTGTTTTCGAAGTGTGGAGCCACAGCAAATGGGGTTTTCTTAGCGGTAAACGCGCAGACTTGTGTCTTAGAGGGGTTAAAACGCACTAAGTTTTGTCGCCCCCAGTCCGACACTCTACTTAGTGTGTCCCTGATTTCCGACACAAGTTGTTCGCGGCTCTCCTCCACCAAAGAACGGGGAATATTTGCGCGGCCCGTGTAATAAGTGTCCCCGGTGCTATCGTCCGCATAACAATGAATGCTGTCAATTGACAACATATCATTAATATGCAGCAGAAACAGCGTCGGGGACAAAACAGAACCCTGCGGGACGCCAGCATTAATGTCCATGCTGTCAGAGCAACTGCCATCTACAACGGCTCTAATGCTTCTGCTGGACAAGAAGCTAGCAACCCATTCGCATAATCCCTCAGGCAAACCGTATGCAGGTAACTTTGAAAGAAGACTACGGTGCCAGACCCGATCGAACGCCTTTGCCATATCCAGGCTAACCGCCAATACCTCTCCTTGACTCTCCACCGCCAAAGCCCATCGGTGCGTAAGATACACTAGAAGATCACCAGTTGAGCGACCATGGCGAAAGCCATATTGTTTGTCGCTGATCAAGTCGTGATCCTCTAGGTATCTAAGGAGCCGGTTATTGATTACGCGCTCCATCACCTTGGAGAGAAGGGAGGTAATAGCAATGGGCCTGTAATTCGATGGGTCTGATCTGTCGCCCTTTTTAGGCACTGGGTGCACGTTCGCAGTCTTCCACATAGCCGGAACTTGCCTAGTGGAGTATGAGAGCGCGAACAAGCGCGTAAGTGCAGAACACAACTCAAGAGCACACACCTTTAACACCACTGCCGGTATGCAATCTGGCCCACTCGACTTGTGAATATCGAGGGAGAGCAACGCCCGCCGGACATCTCGCTGTGTAATCGAAATTTCCGGCATGGAGTTACCGCACCATGAGATAGTAGGTGGTACGGCGTCTCCCTCGTTTAATGTCGAGTTGGAAGCAAAGAGATTACCCAATAAGTCGGCCTTCTCCTTAGCACTATAGGCCAGACTGCCATCCGGTTTTTGCAATGGTGGAAAAGACGACTGACAGAAGTTTCCCTCGGCAGCCTTAGCGAGCGACCAAAAAGCACGACTCCCAGATGGGTGCTTAGCCAGGCGCTCACCAATTCTGCCGACGAAATCATACTTTGCCCTAGCAATCACTCTCTTACTGAACCTCGAGGCAGCATTAAACTCACGTTTCAGGCCAGAAACATTCAGATCCCCATTTATACGAGCCGTGGTCCAAGTCCTGTACGCAGCCTGCTTGCGAAGTATAGCTTCGCTACAAGACCGATTAAACCACGGCCGTTTTTTAACACCCGCGGTGGCCACCCGTCGATTTGGGATGAATAATTCCATCCCATCCATAATCGCCCCAGCCACAGCGGATGTACAGGAGTCAATGTCTTCCGACCCGAAGCAGAGCTGCCTCCACGGGTACGATGCATAGAATTCACGCAATCCATCCCAATCTGCCGACTTGTAGTGCCACACACGACGCCATCCGGCAGGCCGGGGCGCGTCAGGGCTAGCGCAGGGCACCTGGGTCCGGACGAGGCAGTGGTCTGACGACCCAAGGGGAGCGTCCACTGTGATCTTATACCCATCCGGACGTGTGGTCAGCAGAAGGTCCAGAAGAGAGCTTGTATGGTCCTCGATGTCCGGTATTCTCGTTGGAGAGTGTATCAGCTGGGAGAAACCATAAGCCAGAGCAAAGTCGTGAACAGACCTCCCCGCGAAGTCAGTGGATCGAGAGCCAAGCCACTCGGTGTGGTGGGCATTGAAGTCTCCTAAAATCACTAACTCCGCGGAAGGATACTGCTCCATGGCTCTGTCAGTCGCCAGTTGTAGGTGCTCGATCATCCGAGTTGTGTCTGAATCACCGCTATGAGACCTGTAAAGGCACGCGTAGATACAGGTGTGGCCACCCTGGTCCACGCGCACCCACAATATTGACAGGTCCCTGTCTTCAAGGCCGTGAAGGCGTCGACAGCAAATATCCTCCCGGACGTACATACATACCCCAGCTCGACGTACAAAAGAATATTCGAGTTTGTACCCAGGGTATAACAAGTACGATGTGTCAGCCGGGCAGGATATTTGCGTCTCAGTTAAAAAAAGCAGGGGCGGCTGTGCAGTTTCGAGGTGTTGGTGAACTGCATTAATGTTTGCGTGAAGACCCCTAATATTACAGAAGTCCACCTTGAGTGTGGAAGAGGATGCCGCTGGAGTAAATCGCTTTCTATTTTTCTTCACGGCCATAAAAAAAAGATGTCAGAGGAATTATGAGAAGTCGCCTCAATGACAACACGACAGAAAAAAGCGCGGTGTCTACCCCCGCAGCACAGTGCAGGTTGTGCGGTTTGCTAGCGCGGCGGGCGGAAGGGCCCCCGGTCCCCCCCTGCTGCAGCAGCCGAGTCCACTCCGGTCTCCTCCTCCGGCACGACTACTACAACAGGGACTTTACACAGGTTGGCGGTTCAGCCTCCCGGGGCGGAGATTACGTGATCCCCGGGTTCGGGAACCCTACTGACCTGCGGGCGGCCAGCGGACAGCCGTTTCACCGGGTCTCCCTGACCGCCGCGCCAACACGCCGCGCCTACACCGCTGGCAGCGGTTCGACAACCACTGGTCTCCGCGTTGTCAGCATGACGACTTCTCAAATAAAAGCCGTGGTGACCTTGCTCACTCGCAGGAACACGGCAAAGCCATTATGGCTGCGGTCTTCTGCAAGGTGGAGGTACTTCCCCATTCGGATGCTGGCCAAGCTTTGAACAAGAGACCACACTATGCCCCTCCCCCATCAGAAATAATAATAAAAGCGAGGCACAGTCCGATCTCTCATTGCGTCCTACCTCTCTTAAAACTTTTATTATGATACTAATCACATAAACGTAATATTTAACATAGCTGTCGTACAAATTTCTGATTTGATGCATACAAAATATAAACCTTTGACGTCATAACTCAGTAGACTTTTGTATGGAGCGTTTTCGGGAAAGTCCAGTCAAAATTGTGATTTTCAAATTATCATATCTCGAGAGATTTTTGTGCTATCGAAGTAATTCTTTCACCTATGGTTATATTATTGAGACGTCGCTACATATCAAACCGAAAAAAATATATTAGTCAAATAGCCTATTAACTTGTTTTTATGTTATTTATATGACGTGATAGCGTCTTATAAATCGACTAGCTTTCGCCCGCGGCTTCGCTCGCGTGACATTCGGGGCAAACACGTGTTTACTCATTAATCAATAGAAGTACTCATGTAAAATTTAGGATAAAATAGTCCAACTAATCTTTTCCCATACAAACCAACTAATCTCGTTTTCCCATACAAACTTTGAACCTCCGTTTCATCCTCTTAGAGGTAAAATTTGAAAAATCTTTTTAAGTAATTCGTGTCCACTACGCTTTATTTTCAAATCGATGCCATTGTCGTAATTAACGTCCCAGAAAACCATAGAATCAACACCCATATTAATATTATGACATTTCAACCCCATTGCACCCCTACAGAGTTATCACGTCGGCTATGCCGGGTTATTAAATAGTTGTTTTTTTCATAATCAGCGACCCGATAGACCATAAAAACAATACCTATGACGATTTTCTCACCACACTTTAGACATTTCAACGCCATCGCACCTCAATAGGGGATGATGGTCACGTTACCGCCCTATGTGTACAATAAATAACAATAATAGGTAATTTCTGGGATAAAAACTAACTTAGGTTTATCCTTTCCCAGGACTCAAGGTATCTCTCAACCAAATTTCATCTAAATCAGTCCAGCGATTTAAGCGTGAAGAGGTATTCTGTCGTATTTATAATATTAGTATGGATTGGTGTTCCGAAAACCCGTAAAAACGATACATATGTATATTGATATATAGACATTTCAACCTCATCGCATCTCAATAGAGGATGATGGTCACGTTAGCCAAGTTGAATTTTAAAATTGTTTTCGTAATCAACAACCCGATAAACCATAAAAACAATACCTATGACGATTTTCAGACTTTTTCACCACATTTTAGACATTTCAACGCCATCGTACCCCAATAGGGGATGATGGTCACGTTACCGCCTTACGGGTACAATAAATAACAATAATAGGTAATTTCTGGGATAAAAACTATCATAGGTATGTCCTTTCCCAGGACTCAATGTATCTTATTATTATTTATACTTGTATTTTTTTTATATGTTTAGTTATATTAGTTAAAAGTGTAATTTGTATGCAATATGTAATTGTATGTATATCTAATAATGGTTATCACGACTCGGTCCAGCAATTTAGGCGTGAAGAGGTAACAGACATTCTGTCGCATTTATAATATATAGACATTTCAACCTCATCGCACCTCAATAGAGAATGATGGTCACGTTAGCCACGTAGAATTTTAAAATCGTTGTTGTTTTCGTAATCAGCGACCCGATAAACCATAAAAGCAATACCCATGACGATTTTCAGACTTTTTGACCCCATTTTACCCTTTTAGGGGTTGATATTTTCAAATCGATGCCATTTTTGTAATTGACGTCCCAGAAAACCATAGAATCAACACCCATATTGATATCATGACATTTTAACCACCCCACCGTACCCTCACGGGGGTGATTTTATGTCATGTCGGCTATGTTCGATTATAAAATAGTTGTTGTTTTCATAATCAGCGACCCGATAAACCATAAAAACAATTAATTAGATAAATTAAACAGGTCACTCACGTCTTTTTGTCGGGAAAGCCGACTAGTTTCCGTTTAATTTATCTAATTAATTTAGTATAATGTCTCACGTGAGTTTTAATAATAACATAAAAACAATACCCATGACGATTTTCAGACTTTTTCACCCCGTTTTACCGCTTTAGGGGTTGAATTTGGAAAATCCTGAAACATGTGTTTACTCATTTATCTATTCTCGTACTCGTGTAAAGTTTCGGATAAAATAGCCCAAATAATCTTGTTCCCCATACAAACTTTGGACCCCCGTTTCACTCCCTTAGGGGATGAATTTTCAAAAAATCTTTCTTAGTGCACCCCGAGACATCATAAGAAACCTACGTGCCAAATTTGGAATCTATAGACCCAGCGGTTTGGGCTGTGCGTTGATATGTCAGTCAGTCAGTTTCTTCTTTTATATATTTAGATGAACGCACGAAAAAGCATGACTCATTGTCACGTTCCGCCTGAATCGAGTGTGCAAGCGAGAGCTAGGAACAAGCGATAGAGAGGCACGATCGGCCTAAGCGTTCAACTTGTGACGCATCTATCTCTCTTCCACTCCATGGGCCGATGTTTTCTTATTTTTTTTTATACTACATATATCGGCTGGTAGACAAGCGTACGGCCCTCCTGATGTGAAGCGGTTACCGTAGCCATATTAACGCTCCCAATATAGAATATCGCTCGCGTGCCGCCACCCCGCTGCCAACGCAGCATCTCCTTCCGTTCTGGTGACCTCACTCACTGGCAGGAACACAACAACCCTCAAGGGAATTGTTATTTGGCTGCGGTATTCTGTGAGGTGGAGGTACTTCGGCAGTCGGGCTGCTTAAAAATACGTTATACCCTACCTCTCTTTTAGTCAGAGCCTCGTCTGTCAGTCAGCAGGATGCACCGCGTGCAAGTGAGGTTGACTTTGGTTCAAAGATGTTGATGAACAACTTACACTTTCTTATCATCATCAGGTCATTTTAGTCTCCACTACAGGAGCACGACCCTCTCTCATCCGTCACAGACAGAAGGAGGATTTGGCCTACACTCCCCACGCTGGCCAGACGGGTTGGGGAGGCCTGATCGATGTTTGATAATGTATTATATGTTACTTTACTTATATTTATTTATTATTATTTGGCAACAGGTTGATCATGGGCTTCATACAGAAGAAGCAGGCCGAAGACATGCTCTCCAAGTGTCCGCCGGGCACTTTCCTGCTCCGGTTCTCGGATTCAGAATTAGGTGGCATCACTATCGCCTGGGTTGGAGGTGAGTAATAAATAAATAAATGTTTCTGCACAATTTACACAGCGCTATCTAGTCCCAAATTAAGCGCAAAGCTTGTATTATGGGTACTAGACAACTGATAAATGTACAGTAGAGCGTCGATTATCCGAACTAAATGGGGGACATGGGTGTTCGGATAACCGGTATTTTCGGTGGTAATTTGATTTGTTTCGGCCCCGTACTACAACAATTAAAACAATCAATTAAACAATTTAAACAACTATTAAAACATTGGAAAAATTACCGTAAAAATATTTAAAGGCGATACGAAGTTCGCCGGGCCTGCTAGTCTAATATATAAAATTCCCGTGTTACCAAACTCCTCCGAAACGGCTGGAACGATATACGCTATTTTAATACAACCATTACAATTGTCGGAAAAATGTAACAACATAGACAGAGGTTCGCGCTCGTAACACTTACATCTCTATTATATATTTTTTTTTTATACTACGTCGGGTGGCAGACAAGCATACGGCCCGCCTGATGTGAAGCGGTTACCGTAGCCATATTAACGCTCGCAATCTAAAATATCGCTCGCGCGCCGCCACCCCCGCTGCCATCGCAGCATCTTCTTCCTTTCGGGTGACCTCACTCACTCGCAGGAACACAACAGCCCTCAAGGGAACCGTTATTTGGCTGCGGTATTCTGTGAGCAGTTCGAATCGTCGGTGACCCAATGATCTCGGATCGATTGGACTCTCTCTCTCTACACGCAGAGATGTATCTCTTTGCGTTCTATATAAATTATATCACGGGGAGTGCTCCGATTGGCTGTTTGATTTTGATACCTGCCGCTGAGTTCCACTATCGTACAACTCGCCATAAATTAAAACTTCATCCTCATCATCTTGATAATTGGCGATCTACCACAGTACGCTTTTTAATACATTTCTTACCACGAACTGTGAAATTGTGGAATCGACTTCCTTCAGCAGTATTCCCAAATAAATATGACAGCTCCCACTCTTCGAGAACAGAGTTAATTTTTCCCTTAAAAGGCTGGCAACGGATCGGCGACTCCATGGTGTTGCCGATTTCTATGAGCGGTGGTAATTACTTTCCATTAGGTGACCCACATGCTGGCTTGCCCTGTCCTCATATATTTAAAAAACGTTAACGACAATAAGACAGATGAGGTCTTAGGGCCGATTTTTCAATCATCGAATAACTTAACAAATAACTAACTAGCGAATTAAAATATCCGACTGTTTAACGGACGGATATTTATAAAATTGGTTGAATTTTTCAATGGTCAGATAACAAGCTGTTCAAAGTTCACTCTGATTCTGTACGAGCGAGAAGTACGCATACGTTGTTACGTGTGTTAGAAGAAGACAAAAAAAATTGACATTTGTTTATTTGACGTTTAATCATAACCTCTAATTTCTATGCATCAATCAAACTATTATGCACTTTTTACTTTCAGGATTCAAATATTCATAATATATAACTTCTTCTTCAATTGCCAGGTCGTCAATAGTATCGAAAATATCAATAGTTTGGAGAAACAAGAAATAACCTCAAAATAAACGTCAATGAAAGGAAGGTTGACTTGACGTATAAATACGTAATCTAATGATAGGGTTACCTTATCGAACGAATAAATTTAAGAATTATTTTATTACGGGCTACTGGATCAAGGTTTTTGGAGCCTATCTTTAGTTTTTCGTTTCTTATCTGGCCATCAAAGAGGCAAATAGATTTATTCCCCAGATAAGGGCGTTATTCGCCAAATAGAGCCTATCTGACGATTGAAAAATGCAATATTTTGTTATCTGTCAAATAAACACTATCTGTCTGTTTATCTGAGGATTGAAAAATCGGCCCTTAGTCAAATTAATTACTTTTTATCAGTTGTCAAAATAGTTCTAGTTTTTGAGTTTTATTTGATTAAAAAAAAATATCGGTCTGTCTCAATATGGCGAACGACTTGTTATTACGAAAGAATATATCTTTTATTTTTAAGAAATGGGGATGTTTGATATTTTTTCTGACATTAGATGTCGCTAGGTATGCGTCGGGTCCAGATTGTCAAAATGAACTGAATTTTTTGACAGTGACACTTCAAGACGACAAGACAACACAAGACGTCAACAAAACATTTGACAAGATGCTATGAATTGACAGATGATTGGACCCTACGGTACAGTGCTGCCAAAAGACCCTCATTATAGCACACTACGACGTTGTCCTGTCTTCTTAACAATGAAAATTGAATTTGAATTGGTTCCGTGAGATTCTGTCAAATGACTGACAGTTCCGTCAAACGCCATGAAATCATATTAGAAAAGTTAATATGGTCGTTCAGTTTTCTTAAAGTTTCTAATATTCCGCTCAACTTTCTTATTTTTTTTCTTTTATAAGAACCTACTACTGACAATAACTAATACAACAAAAAAAGAATTAGCGAGATTGTTCCATCCGTTCACGCGTGATGCGATGACATAGGTAGATTTATTTTTATATATAAGTAGATGTCTTGAAATTTTAATACACCGTGGAACGTGAAACAGACTGAGTCGGTTTCAACAAATACTGAATAATATAAGGAGAAATTAAATTAGTGATCATTTTTGCATTGACTTCATGAGTGGTGTATATTTGGGTATACACCGGTGGCAAATGATACTATTTTTGATAATGTAAAAAAATCGATGTTTATTCGACTGGCCTCTGTGGTGAAGTGAACATTGTATGGAGGACGGCGAAACGCCCAGTAGTATCCAGCAGCTGCACTACTGCAAGTTGTTGCTATTTAGAACGCTGCAGGCGTTGCACCGCAACAAGTGGCAATGAAAATACATATTTATTAACAGCTCTGCCCGTGACTTCGCCCGCACAAATGGCTGTTGCATCGCGCCAAAATATAGTCTATTTATATACATCATTTATTTAGCTATATCACAATCATCATCAACCGTGATGTTTCGCTTTCCTCATTCAGTCATTTCCGACCGTTTCCGTAAGGCTATCGATCCATTAATATGGGGTATTAATGTGGGGAGGGGGTTTACATACACGGTTTCTATTCTGGGTCTTTCCTGCCCCATCTGCCACCACTGACTCGGCAGATTTCATTATATGTAAATTGCGGTACTGTCTCCCGCAGACGGTAACGAGGTGTTCAGCCTGCAGCCGTTCACGGCGCGCGACCTGTCGCTGCGCACGCTGGCCGACCGCGTGCTGGACCTGCCGCAGCTGCAGCTGCTGTACCCCAACATCGCCAAGGACGACGTGTTCTCCAAGTACTACACCAAGCCAGGTCAGTGCACGCTGGCCGACCGCGTGCTGGACCTGCCGCAGCTGCAGCTGCTGTACCCCAACATCGCCAAGGACGACGTGTTCTCCAAGTACTACACCAAGCCAGGTCAGTGCACGCTGGCCGACCGCGTGCTGGACCTGCCGCAGCTGCAGCTGCTGTACCCCAACATCGCCAAGGACGACGTGTTCTCCAAGTACTACACCAAGCCAGGTCAGTGCACGCTGGCCGACCGCGTGCTGGACCTGCCGCAGCTGCAGCTGCTGTACCCCAACATCGCCAAGGACGACGTGTTCTCCAAGTACTACACCAAGCCAGGTCAGTGCACGCTGGCCGACCGCGTGCTGGACCTGCCGCAGCTGCAGCTGCTGTACCCCAACATCGCCAAGGACGACGTGTTCTCCAAGTACTACACCAAGCCAGGTCAGTGCACGCTGGCCGACCGCGTGCTGGACCTGCCGCAGCTGCAGCTGCTGTACCCCAATATCGCCAATCCAGGTCAACACCAAGCCAGGTCAACACCAAGTCAGGTCAACACCAAGCCAGGTCAACACCATGCCAGGTCAACACCAAGCCAGGTCAACACTAAATCAGGTCAACACCTAGCCAGGTCAACACCAAGCCAGGTCAACACCAAGCCAGGTCAACACCAAGCCAGGTCAACACTAAATCAGGTCAACACCTAGCCAGGTCAACACCAAGCCAGGTCAACACCAAGCCAGGTCAACACTAAATCAGGTCAACACCTAGCCAGGTCAACACCAAGCCAGGTCAACACCAAGCCAGGTCAACACCAAGCCAGGTCAACACTAAATCAGGTCAACACCAAGCCAGGTCAACACCAAGCCAGGTCAACACCAAGCCAGGTCAACACCAAGCCAGGTCAACACCAAGCCAGGTCAACACCAAGCCAGGTCAACACCAAGCCAGGTCAACACTAAATCAGGTCAACACCTAGCCAGGTCAACACCTAGCCAGGTCAACACCAAGCCAGGTCAACACCAAGCCAGGTCAACACCAAGCCAGGTCAACACCAAGCCAGGTCAACACCAAGCCAGGTTAACACCAAGCCAGGACAACAGCCTATGAACTTCTCCCAAGCGGCTGCATGCCCGGGAAAGTTATATGAACTGGACAGTATTTGCAAATTGGCTTACTGAGATTTTTTTCTGGTGTCTAAGCCTTTTATAATAGCCTAATTCAGCGGGTGAGTCTGTGACAGCCAGTTACGTCCAGGTGTACCTCGAAAACTGAATTTGCTTGTAATAAGTGAAAATATTACATGTAGGTTTTATTACAAAATTATAATCATTAAAATTTTCACTTTAAAAAAATTACTGTCTGTAAAGTCGGTTTACGGACGATAATTCTACGTGATAACGTCATAAGAAAACATCGGCCAATGGAGTGACAGAGAGATAGATGCGTCACAATCCTAACGCTTACGGCAATTGTGCCTCTCTATCACTTATTCTGCGCTGTCACTTGCACGCTCGTATCTGGCGGAACGTGACAATGAGTCATGCTGTTTCGTGCGTGCAGCCGGCGTTCATAGATTTATAAGACGTTATCACGCGTTATAAAAGGCAAACGTTAGATCCATCCAAAAAGAAATAGTCATGTACAACCCGGTCACATTATCTCGAGACCTGGCGTCGATATAAAAGTCCAAACGTACCAATGAAATGTTTAAAAATATACCACGAAAACAAGTCGACCGTATCGGCAACGAAAGTGGTAACCGTACTGACGCGCCGCGGCCAGCGCGGGGAGGTGAAAGGAGAACGGGGCGGGAGGTTCGCACTCCAGCGAGGTCTCGAGGTAATGTGAGCGGGTTGTACATCAATATTTTTGTAAGTACTCTGGAAACAGAACTTTAATTAAGTGCAACATTATTACAGAGAACGAAATGCAAAAGAACGGATACGTAAAACCGGTGCTGGTGACGACGCTGCCCCCGTACATGGCGTCGCCCGCGTACGCCCACTCGCCCGACACGCACCGCAATACTCCCAGCGTGCAGGGCAGGTATGTATACCATTTTAACTAGCAACATATGTGTCGTTCATTGTAAAAGTGGTGTAACTCCAGAAAAAAAAGTTTTAAGTTCATTTAATAAATTAATATTATTTATCTAATCTCATACTGAAATTTACACATTAAAAAACTAAACACAGTATCATAATGACAGTCTTTACGCACAAGCTATCAAAATAAATTTAAAAAGTTATTTTTCGATACAGTTGTCGTATGGACAACTGTATCGAAAAATAACTTTTTTCCCATTTCGATACTGCTTCAGCCCTGGATACAGGTATTTTAAACAGGTTGCAATGCAAATACATTGTAACTTTGCAAAATTTTTCTACATAATCTGTGAACGCGGCGCCGCGCGGCGCGTCGCGCATGCGCACTACGTATGCTCGATCTGCAAATGGATTTATAAGTAAGAATTATAGCTGTTAAATTAACTTCATGGTTGTATTTAAAATATTATTATCATATTTTTCATGAGATTAGATAAAGTAGTGTATGAAACTGCACATAATTAGGTATTAAAATACTCGTGTGGTCTATTATAACATTCGCCTTCGGCTCATGTTATAAACTCACACTCGTATTTTAATAACCCTTATTATGCAACAGTTTCATAAACTACTATTTTGTCTGTCTCTGACTCAAGGGGTTCGCCAGAATTTTTCAACCTGTAAAGGGGTCGCGAAATCAAAAAGATTGAAAAATACTGGTGTATTATGCAACAGTTTCATAAACTACTATTTTGTTTTCCAATTTACTTAAAATTAATATATCTTTGATTAGTATTACAATAAAAAATAATAAATAGGAAACATAGAATTGAACGCTTTTATTTTTTTCTTACACTTTAATTCACAAATAGCTTGTTATTTTAAAATTAATTTGCGTGGAGTTAATTCACTTTTACAATGAAAGACACATATATAGAGATATAGATACTTCGTATACGGTTATAAGTTCGTAACTCTTAGTTGCTAGCATAAAGAAAATTACATAACCGGCCGCATGGGGTCACCGGTGACCCCTAATTATATGAATAATTTTGAATATGTCAAACATATAAGTAAATAAAACTATTTTATTATTAAAGTGCTTTATTAATTCTATAATATTTTAAAAGTACAACTTGTAATTAAACAAAAAAAAAAGATATATTAAAATAAATATCAAAAATTAACAATTTTTACTTTGGAGATCAAAGTTAATAATAAGAATATAGCGAATAATAATATGACATTTAATAACTTTTAATTATGCTAATTTAATAATAAAAATGGCGTGTGATTAAAACCACACGATAGAAGTGAAAACCTCATCTCTCGCTCCCTCTCAGCTGATTTTACCCGAATGAGTATCACATAGCCAAGCACGACGGAGCAAATATTTATCATTTAAATATTATAATATTATTACTGCTGTGAAGTTAGGCGGGTGAGGTGATATTTTTAAATTTTTTATCACTCGCTTCTGAATAGGAGTAAAGTATTTATTTGTTGGCCAACGATAGAATGCGATTTTGACGGCAGTATAAAAGATGCGGAACATGTGATACAGAAAGAGATGGCTATACTATCTGTTTATACTTCATACATATAAAGACAGTTCAAATTGATAGAGACGATTGTGTAGCTGTTACTGATCATGAAACAATAAAAAAAACTAAGCCTTAAAAAAACATGAAAATTAGTAGTATACGTTTTGTAATATCTGTTATTTTAGCGTATACTGTAATGTTGATAACCGCTGAAAGCGGACACAACGGAGAGCGTGCAGAGGACGCGTGCGCGACAACCACACGTGTCTCCTACCTACATAGTAAACTTGAATCTCGGAGATAAACAAGAAATCTTTCGATAGCCATACCGCCTTTACGGTTGATTGATTATTGTTTTTTTTTATAAATTCGTGATTAATATTAACAACATAACAGTCTCCTTGAATTTGACCAGCCTTTAAAGATACACCCAATATATAATAATTTATATCTCTTCATCATCAATCAATCATCATCTACAGACTACACATATCTAAATGATACCTGTCAAAAACGCATCCTTTCTGCGGCCAGACTTTGCAGCTTTGCATTTTTTTTTCTTTTTATTAATTATTTTTAATTTCCCCATAGGTACATGATCGATTTTTAGTTTTAAGGCTGCGGCAACCACAGCTTTTTTAATTTAATTATTTTTTAGTATTATTTTTTAATAGTCACATCCTGTAATAAGTTTCTTTTTTTTTTTTAATTTAAGTGCCTTATTGCAATATTTGCGCTTCCTTCTCTTGTTTTTTTTTACATTATTATATTGAGAAATGATTTGGGTCCAATTTTTGTTTTTTTACTTTTGTTTTTTTTAATTAGTTTAGTTTTTTAGTTAGTTATTGGCTACTGCGTGGCTCCTATTGGATGTTTTACTAGCTAAGTCATTTTTTTTTAAATAATTTAGTATTGTACAACTGAATTTTCTTTTCCATAGCTGCGCCCCTACAATTCTTCAATTGTAAAATGGATGACGAAACAGCATGGCCTATGTTGTCAATTTTTAAATTTAGATTTTTTTTTCTTTTTAAGAGCGTTAATAATGTTACTTTAATAAAAACTGGGATTACATTAATGTTTAGAATACTTCTCTTTGTATGTCGGTGCAGTGGCGTAACGCGTGGGCGGAGTGGCCTCTCGCCCACAGCTTCGCACCTCAAGTGGGGTCGCGCGAGGCCCCATTGTGGGTGAATAAAAAAATTTCCGCGAGCTTTACACCGAGACTTTAAAATTAAAGACTACACTTATACATGAGACAATGTTGTATATGAATTGAATTTAAAATATTTCATAAAATTATAATCTTAATTTTTTTCATATACTTAGTTATTATCTGATTTTCATGTGGAAAAAAAAAAACAGTCGAATTGAGAACCTCCTTTTCTGAAGTCTGTTCAAAACGGTCTCGTTGATGCTACTTTGCCCACGTCTGAGTGCCCAGATTAGCCCACGCTACGCCGCTGTGTCGGTGGTGTGGTGTGATTTGTTTTCTAAAGTTGGTGTACTGTTGTGTACTGTATCACAAATTTCCTTTTTTCCAGACACCAAATTTTAAAAAGGCTTAATTTTTTTTAATAACATTTCTAATCTATTTATTGTAAGATTGGAAACAAAATTGAACAGTATTATTTTAATGGCTATAATAATTTACTAGAATTAAGAACTTCTTTAAGTATTTTATAGTTAAAATCTGTGTTTCAAATTAATGTTTTGAAATGTTGGTATTATTGAACAATGCAGTAATTTTTACAGGGGTGTAATAGTATTACAATAACATATGTTGTAATATTCAATTCATATAATTTTAAATACATTGCTTGCTTGCAATGGACTGAAAAAATGTCGAAGCTAACCTAACCTACAATGGATATGGAATCACAGGAAATTAACGTTATGCCAAACGAAATTATATTAACTAATTATATATTTTATTACGCACTGCTTTTTTAAGGTGAACTCATACTGATTCGAACCGAATGAAAAGAATGAAACCAATTTTAGAATTCTTTGAATTAGACAAGCTCGGCGGTTAAATGGTTAGCAATGGCGACTTTGACTCCGAGGTTTATAAGTATGTATTTATAAAAAAAATGTTTCTAAGTAGGTATGTATTTCAAAAAAAAAAATATTTCTAAGTACATTTACCAGTTGTCTAGTATCCATAGTACAAGCTTTGCGCTTAATTTGGGGTCTAGATGGCGCTGTGTAAATTGTCCAGAAATATTAATTTATTTTATTTCTTCATCGATCGCTTTGATACGAATCATCGTAAAAACGAATCATAGCAAAAATCCATCATAAATAATTTAATATTTGATAAATCATTATATAATTATCATTATTTAATTTTTAATTAAATTTTGATAATTAATTAATATGTCTTATCTTGTGTAATTGTTTGTTATGTGCAATAAAGAGAGTATATAATATGTCTTATCTTGTAAGTATAATAATAATAAATATTCTTAGACGAATTGTACCGCCATCTAGTCCCAAACTAAGCAACGCTCGTAATGTGGGTAATAGATAATTGATGACCGATATACTTTAATACTTTTTTTTAATACATACATATAATACATAGAAAACACCCAGACCAAGACAAACAGAAATGTTCATGCACACAAATGTTTGTCTTGTGCTGAGATCGAACCCACAACCTCGGAGACAAAGTAGCAATTGCCAGCCATTCGACCATATATATATATTCAGAATCTGAATTCCTGAATTTTATATAGGTATAATTCATCACTCACGTAGGCAATTTTATATAGGCATTTATATATTGTAATGTTGTTATATAGGAAATTGGTATTATGCCGTTGGCAATCCTGTTAATGTTACAGATTATAACATTTGAAAGGTACAGGCAATGATCAGGATTTTTTTTTTTTTTTTTTTTTTTTTTGTAAAATGGAAAAATTCACCTGTCCCCCCTGGGTGGGATTTGAACCCACGTCCCAAATCCCACCTAGGGGGGGTAGGTGAATTTTTCCATTTTACAAAAAAAAAAATATATATTTATCTGGCAAGTTGGCCAAGACAACTATTTAAATAATAATAATGATCAGGGAATATCGTAATGAATAGGTTGTGACAAAAACACAGTTAATAGTTCAGAAATATTACAATTTACAATGAGATCAGCGTATATAGTAACTTATACTTTGTCTTTTTGGCGCCATCTGTTTACTTTTTAAAACGTTAAGGATTGGAAATATATATGGTAGTTTAACCAAAAAAAGAAGTTAAAGAGTTACTTCCAATAAAAATATGAAAAAAAATGTGACCTTTCCTATTCTTTGCCTGTACCTTTCATTTAGAAATTTTGAAAAACACTTATAATTCATGTTAGTCTCTGATTGGCGATTATCAATTATTAATGTGAAAACAATTAGAAATTATTTAAAGAAAACCGAATTTACGATAATGTCAAAAAAAAAAAAAAAAGATATTATTTTTGGTAATGGGCACATATGAAAAATGGTTATATCAGTAATACGTAGGTTCAGAAAAAAAAATATTTTACCAGAAAATATTAGATTTGCGAGTATTTAAAAACTGAAATTGTTGAACGAAATGGAAATTTCAAAGTATTTTACATATTTTAGAAAATTTCTAATTTTACTGTAGTATTAAAATATGATTAAATTTAATGAATGAATTGATGTGAATGCAAATTGAATGTGATAAATGTTAGACAAAGTTAGGGATAATTTAAAAAAAATAAAATGAGACTATCTTGATATTTGTGCGTTAACATAATCAGAGTGTTAAAGTAAATCAATCTTGATACTTGTAGATGAATATCTAATTCCTAATTTCTAAGGGCATATCCTAACAGTTAACACTCGCAAAGCGAAATTTAAAAAAATGAATGTTATTTGAGAAATTCGAGAAGAATTTTTCTTCTATGTATATATAAATTAGAATACACATATCAGTGTGAGTACGTCTGGATGTCAAAAAAACAAAAAAATGTTACGAGCTAGGGTTCTGGATTTGGATGTAAAACGTCAATGACAACTTCTAAGGATTTATTCACGCAGGGTCTGGTCTGCAGGTCTTCACAACACGAAGTCCACACGAAGATTCCAAATCGCAGGTCAAATCGAAGTCCAATAGTATCGCTGAGTCGTAGGTTATCACTTGTCTCGCAGGTAGATTCGCTCGAAGTTTACTCTTCCGAACCAAACTGAACTCTCCTATGCGCCGCGTCGGTCGCTATTTATATCCGCCGGCAAGGGTTCCCGAATGTTCTCGTATGTACATGTATGTACTTCCCCGTGGTAGACATCGCAATGTGTCTCGAACATTTTCATGTCATAGTGATGAACCTTATGTCAGTAGACATACGGGTTATTATTGCTTGCAGCGAAGTATGTGGTGACTATTCTAGAAGGTTTCATTCTAGATGATTCGCGACAGGACCGCGACAATAATAATGAGTGTTAAATGGCATAACGCCGCTAGTACCTTCGGAGAAAGCGCAGCACACCTCTCGACACCCCTGAGTCACTCACACCGGTGTTGCCCCCGGCCGATTTCCTGGCATTGCGGGGGCCCATCTAGTGAGTGGCAAGCCACCGACTGCCGATAATAACTAGCAATAGAAGCAGTTATGGCAGGCGTCCGTCCCTCTACTGTAATAGACCATTACATAGTCCATCCATTACTCATTTCCATAGACCATATAATTTCCGATGATCCTCTGCGAGATCGAATCAGAAATGAGGAGATCCGTAGAAGAACCAAGGTTACCGACATAGCCCAGCGGATTAGCATGTTGAAGTGGCAGTGGGCAGGGCACATAGCACGGAGGACGGATGACCGATGGGGTCGAAAGATTCTCGAGTGGAGACCACGTACCGGCAAGCGCAGCGTAGGACGTCCACCCACAAGGTGGACAGACGACCTCATTAAGACCGTAGGATCGCGCTGGATGCAAGCCGCTTCCAACCGGTCTTATTGGAGATCTAGAGGGGAGGCCTATGTCCAGCAGTGGACTTTCAATGGCTGAGATGATGATGATGATGATATAATTTCCAACACAGTCTGCAATAGTCTCAATTAGGGTTGCCAGATGGTCGGGAATCGTCTGTATTCTCCTGGCATTTCATGTGATGTTCAGACTCCTGCCAAGTATCAAAATCTCCCGACGAATATACGTATCTCTTCATCATATTCTACCCCAATAATAATTTGAAAATGGCACACGCAGTGCTCGGATCTCGGGCGGCTCGTAGCGCGAGTAAATTTTGACTCATAAATTTCAAAACAACTCCAAAATCCCGACATTTTGAAATGTCATCCATAGGGGCAATTCTCGTAATTAAAATGTAGTCAAAATTCATTTCCGATCTCACAAATGTCAAATTTGGTATTCTCGTATCACAATACGTTACTTCAGAGTTTAATTTAACTTGGGACTATATCGAAATGTGACCGAAAATTTAACAAACTAAGAAAGTTAGCCAACAATAATAATTGATAATAATTAATTAATGAAATCAAGTATATAATTTTAGTCAATTCACAAAATTTAATCTCGATTCGGTCAACATTCAATCTGCGTTCGTAGAAAAATTACGAGAATTGGCCTTCTGATATTTAGGTTTATTGATCTGGCAACCCTAGTCTCAGACCTTGCCGAGACCTGGTCATGGGTATAGGCCTCGACCTGATATGGGTTCCATTGATATATCCAGGAGCCGGTAATAACGCGTATACAACATTACATTAACATTCTCAGGAGGAGCTTGAGGTAAATTAACCCATCCATAGACAGGCTACAGTCGACGTTGCTTAACTTGCGCGATCGATTAGACTGACACGCGCAATGTCGCCATCGAGCTCCTCAGAGGCATCGATAAGTGTCATAAAGTTAAGAATGATTGGCATCGAGTAAGAGTGATTTAAAGCACGCTATTTGCTACAAAAATAGCATTAACCTTTCGCGTGCCGTCGTCCCATGGTGGGTACAGCGTTAGTACAGCGCTTGGTTTAAAATTGACAGGTCGCGGCACGAGAGTGGTTAAAGCAAGTAACTTTTTTGTGGTATAGTATGGTAGTTGTAGTTTGAATTAGACAAGCCAAAATTAAGTCGAAAAAATCTTATACAGCTCCGAAATCAAGAAGTTCTAAAATACATCTATTATCTATTGATTTGGTGGCAACAAGAGAGAATTACCAAGCGTTCAGACGATTTTGCAATTCATATTATTGGAATCGATGTGTTAGATAACAACTCATTTTTTTAGGTCCCCAATAGTGTTAAATACTTAAAATCCGTGGTGCACGGCAGTTGAACTTCACTTACTAGCCATCTCTTTGGCTTATCTTGAGTTCATCTGAGCGTACATTAAATTCTGTTTCTTCGGTGACAGTCAAAACAAACGTAAGAGTGAGGAGTACATTTGATTTAAAATCCCTACCAATTGGTATATATTTATAATAACTGCCAGCCCCAGCTTCGCACGGGTAGAAAGTGGTATTTTATTATTAGATACAGATAGACAAAAGAAAATATCGCTGTAATAAGTAAGGTAGTTCTTTTAACTTCGTTTTAAAGTTGCAACAATGCAGCTGTCTCTTACTTACATTAGTTCCAAAGCTGTGCTGGATGAACAGAAAATGAATTAAACAAAAAAAAAAATGTTTTGAGTTGCACAGTTCAAAGTTTCGGTAAGAAAGCTTTAGGAACGTGTTAGGGTTATCCCTCTTCTGAACACATTTAATCAGAAGTGCGATAACTTTAATTCTATTATTGTTGCCTGAGTTTGGCCACCGACCGTCTTGATTTTGGAGCTGTTTAAATTTATTCACATTAAAAATGTAGCGGCCATTTTCTCCAAAACCGTCCTCCAGATTATTGTTCGTTATCTATGTATACAAGATGTAATTGTATGCAAGTATTACAAGCCATTCTTCTGGAAAATACCTGCTCTCTAAGTTTTTACTTTTAAAGAATATTTCAGACAACTTTTTATTTACAATATGTATTAACTCATCGGGTCCATACTGCATTTTACTGTGGTTTTTTTCTATTTTAAAATATATAACGTAGGCTATATTTAGAGTTGATGTTGAAAAAAAATATTGCGAGCACTTAAGTAGCGAAATTGAATGTTTTAGCTAGTTATCATTTAGTGGAGATTTTCTAATGCTTTTATATATAAAATATCTAAGTCTAGACTGTGAAACACAGGGGCGGACTACGGGCTAAACAACTTAGGCGTGCCTAAGGCCCGTAATTTTTGGGGCCCGATAATTAGGTTTTTTATAACGCAAAGTATGCGTCATTACAGAAAAATAGGTCCGAAATCACAATGTTGCCCAGGGCCCGCTATAGCCTTACTCCGCCTCTGGTGAAACAAAAGAGTAGACGAAAATAGGGGAGCCATTTTCTGCGTAAAATTTAATTTCATATGGCAACACTTAAGTACTTTTGTACGAAGACAGGGAGTGTTGCTATTAAAAATAAATTTAATTCCGTATCTATTCCTTTTATTGACGCACTTTTTTTTTAATCATAATATGTTTTAAAAGACAAAATATGCAATACATTTCATATTATGAACATAATGTATGTAAATTATTTCGTTAGCAAATCAATAATTTACACTCCTTTGCAAAAATAAGGGTCACTATGTCTTTCCTACATTTTCACGTATTACGTAGCGGAGACCTATCTTTAATGCATGATCTACGCGTACTTTTTATTTAAAAAAAAATATCATGGAAAAATCTTCATAAAAATGTCTTGAATAAAAATGAATTAAAATCTAAGCCTAATTTTTGACGATTTTTAGAATTAAGTGTTTCTCGCAGTAAGTTATAATTAAGGTGTTAACAGTATAGGAAAAAAAAAAAAAAACATTTGAAGGGTACAGGCAAAGATCAGGGAATGTCCAAATATTAGATTTTGATAAAACACAGTTAAAACTTCAGAAATATTTCAATTTACATTGAAATCAGCGTATTTAGTAACTTTAACTTTGCCTTTTTGGGCGCCATCTGTTTATTAAAAAACAAAAGTTAGGGTTTGGAAATTAAACAACCGACATAGACATAGGATACAGATTTCCTTCCAATAAAAAAAAATAAAAAAATGTGACTTTACCTGTTCTTTTTTTGTATATCACTAAGGTGACAAACAAGTATACGGTGCGCCTGACGGAAAGCAGTTGCCGTAGCCTATGGACGCCTGTAACACCAGAGGCATCACATGCGCGTTGCCTAGACCCTTCTTTACCTGTACCCTTCATTTTGAAAAGTAGGGTTTATCCACGTGGGTTAACGTTTTTACGTTTAGAAATTTCGCGTTTTCGGGTTATCAACGATTGAACGTCTGAGCAAATTAAAAACTACTTACTATTAGTGTTTCATACTTATTTTAACGCATTCACACTATGTTTTAGAGAATTATTTAATAAAAATATTGTTTACAAAAGTTCGAATCTTTTACAACAATCGTTTGACAGATTAAGTCTATTGATATGTCGCACGCTTTACTTGAAAAAAAAAAAATGTATACAAAACCACGTTAGAGTAAATGAAACAGATATATCACTGCGTCGGTATAACAGTGTTGTTTCTTTCCGCTCGACGGCGTTACTTATGCTCATTTTGTTTATATACGAGTAAATCGACTTGTTTTAATAATTTAAGCGTTAGGAGGTAAGGGAAAAAGTGGATACCGCACTTCTACGTGTAGGACTTTTTTTTTTGAAAGGTCCAGTGACATCCCCCCCCCCCCCCCCATCCACTCCCCGCGGCAGAGTCTTTCTAACTATATACTCATGACAGAGATAGATGTCAAGATCGAAACCAAAGCGCATTTCAATAAACCGCTCATTCATTATGAGTGGTTTATTTATAACGCCATCTCTTGACAAAAATTGAACTATTTTTACTGAGTTTCAACAATGGGTCAACAATTAAAATTTGGATACATTTTTCGTTAAATTTGTGTTAAACCCGACATCCAATTGGGTTATCTTTTTTCTCAGTCTTACGTTTGTATTTAAAAAGAGAAGGTGAGATTTACGTCGGTCTTCATTTATTGGAAGTGTGATCTCGACTTTTTCCTTACAAAATTATTGGTTGATCGTGCGATATATATATTTATATACGGTGCTACATTTTCATGTTAAGTACAGGCTATGTTATATATTTAAGTTGGATATGATAGTTTATGTCTGCCAGTGTAAGGTAACCTCAAAACCTTTTTTTCAATAGTTTTAAAAATGGAAATATTTTCCTCCCCCACGTGGGTTTCGAACCCACGACCTCTCGATGACCGGTCGAGTGCTCTTCCAACTGAGCTACCAGGAAGGTTTTTGTTGCTGACGAATTTTTGCATTTTATATTTTACTGCGTGAGTCACAATTTCGATCGAGAGGTCGTGGTTTAAATCCCACCTAGGCGGGGGAGGTAATTTTTTCCATTTTTAAAAACATTTATAATATTCTGGCAAGTTGGCCGAAACAACTAGGCATATAATTTTTTATTTTTTTTAAATATTCTTCGGCTCAGTAGCTGTTTTGAGTCTGTACTGATTTTTTTTTAGTTGGAATGTTTTGTAATCATGTATACGAAACAATGACCAATATGACCAATTTTCAAGTATTAGTATTTCTTAAATTTTAGCCTCAAATAGACATCGTATATTGGCAGAGAGATTTTTTTTATTATCTCAGATAAATTAAAAATATATGAATGGAGTAGTGATATTTTTCTGTCAATTTTTTATTGTTAAAACACTTTGATTTTAAATGTTTCAGAAAATATATATAGCTATAAAATTTATATTATAAAAATATATATACATTTGAAAAAATATACCTATATTATAAATATATATACATATTTGAAATAAAAAAAGATGTCTGAGATGATAAAAAGAACTAAAGAAATTGTTTATAAGCAGAAGTAAATAAAAATTGGATTTTTTATATAGTTTATATCGAAATTATAATTATGAAGACTTAAAAGTTTCTTGGGATGTGACTATTATAAGTAGGTAAATTAGATATAAGTATTTTTAATTATTATTGTATTAATGTTGTGCTCAAAACCGCACAAAACCGATATTTGCCGGCGGTTGAATTGTACAACCAAGTATCTGAAATTTTATTAATCTTTGTTTGTTATTGTCAACAGTGTCAACAGGGTTTTTATTTACCACTCGGCTAGAAATTAATAATTTAATACGGTAATATACTAAAAACGTGCGTATAATATCTGGCAGGCCATTAATTAATGCTCGATGCGTTAATTAATGGCCTGCCGGATATTCACTGAATCGTAATTTTACTAACTGATGCGTCAAGAAATACAGTTTAAAACGACACTCAAATCTCTGCATCGATGTTTTCACTTATTTGGGCTTATTGCATAAATTGATTGAAATTTCGCGTAATTATATTTTTGATAAAGTTGCAGACAAGTACGAGTCGTAAAATCATTGTAACTGTAAAGTGCATACGTTTTTTTTAGTTAGTAATAAAATAATAATAACGATCTTTTTTAAGTGGTCATCACTTTTGTGTTGATACGAAATTTATATTTTAATTTATTTTTTATAGATTCTGTGTATAATATTGATTAGTAGCTGATAAACTGACATTTAAAAATTAATTTACTTTTAATTCAATTTTTTTTTTCTATACCCAAAGGTTACCTGGAAGAGTTTGCCATAAGGCCGCCTGTTGTACTCTATAATTATTGTTACTACATTGTTATCCTATTATTTGGTGCAATAAAGAGTAATGTATTGTATTCTAAAATAATTGCCGATTTAATAAATAATGATTCCCAAAAGCAGATCACTACTATTACTGTATCCACAACAATGAATTATTTTCTTTCTTATACGTAACTATCAGTATTTTTGTATACCACGAATTATACTATTCATAAGTTTTCAAATAAGTGCAACCACTCGGTGCTAGCATATCGTAATTTGTATATTAAAATGTCAGATACACGGTTTTTACTAGTAGCGGCAATTAGTATCGGATCTTTACATGACAATGTTTATAATAATATGTTGATGCATGTTTAATGTATTTGTATACAATATATGTGAGAAAAATAATGCATTCTTATTATTGTTTTATGAAAAAAGAAAATGTCTTTGACATCACAATAGAACACTTACTAGTGTTATTAGTATATTTTGTAATTAATATGCAGTCTAGTTGTTTTTGGCATAAATTACGCCTATAATCCTTCGATCTATATACCAGAACTAGATGCACAATCAACACCCAAAAAACGTCCGAAACAGCACCCAAATGACGATCTGGGAGCTCTTTCCCTTAACCATATTTGAACGTTCCCATATTTGACATTATTTTCAAATGAACGATTGTCTTTGTCTTACCCTTGTTTTTATATAAATGACATAAGAACCAGTCTGAATTGTAAATCTTAAATCGAAAGCCTAAGGGCGAATTTACAATGCATATATTATGGAGTTAGTTTTTTTTTGTTTTTTTTTTTTTAATATTGTCAGACAAATTACACAGCGCCATCTAGCCCCAAATAAGCGAAGCTGAGAAGTGTTATGGGTACTAGACAACTGATAAACATACGTAAATACATTTTATTTTTGTAAATACATACTTATGACACATAGAAACCACCCAGACAAAGACAAACAGACATGTTCATGCACACAAATGTTTGTCCTATGTGGGAATCGAACCCACGAGCGTTGGTGTCGAAGCCGCGTCATTGACCGCTACGCCACCGAGTTTTCTTTCTTCGTTTTCTGTCTTTTAATATTGGTCATAAATAAGTAAGATTTGTGTCATCTTCTGCCTACTGCGGACATTACGTTGCTTAGTTTTTGTACGTTATTGTGCATTTAGTTCTGGTATTAATTATCGAAGCTATTATCATCTAAGGGGCCATCATAAATTACGTCACACGAATTTCATGATTTTTAGGGTTCAGTACCCAAAGGGTAAAAAGGAACCCTATTACTAAGGCTCCGCTGTCCGTCCGTCCGTCCGTCCGTCCGTCACCAGGCTGTATCTCATGAACCGTGATAGTTAGACAGTTGAAATTTTCACAGATGATGTATTTCTGTTGCCATAACAACAAATAATAAAAACAGAATAAAATAGATATTTAAGGGGCCTCCCATACAACAAACGTGATTTTATTGCTCGTTTTTGCTCGCAATTGATAACGATAATAGGTAGACGCTTCAAATACTGACATAATATTTAGTTATATATTCACTTTAAAAATAAATAATATAATAAAAATAAAAAAAATATTTAAGGGGGGCCCATCCCATACAACAAACGTGATTTTTTTGCAGTTTTTATAGATAATAGTACGGAACCCTTCGTGCACGAGTCCGACTCGCACTTGGCCGATTTTTTTGACCCCTCCCGCGTCCTTGTCACAGCTGGTCACATTTGTGAGACTCCCCCCTCCCTAGTGTGACGTCACATATTTTGAAATTTTACATCTAGAGTTGCAAATGTTTTCGAGTTTTTCATTAATAGTTCAAAGTTCGTGTTTTAACACTTAGATTATAATAGATTTTGAAATGTCACGTCACGAAATTTAGGACCCCTCCCACCCCCTTGTCACACAATATCACACTTCGTCGACTCCCTACGTCGTTGAGTTTTGTGAAGCATATGTCATTAAACTGCTAGAATCTGTTGCCAATATATAAAACTCGATTTGAAGTTTCTCGCTATGTATATCTCTCGATTAGGGATAGTTTGTCGGTTGGATCTATTCTGCATAACACGGTCCAATGAGGGTCTTTTGGCAGCACTGTAGCGTGTAGGGCAATCATCTGTCAATTCATAGCATCTTGTCAAATGTCTTGATGACGTCTTGTGTCGTCTTGAATTTCACTGTCAAAAAATTCAGTACACTTCGACAATCTGGACCCGACGCCTACCTAGCGACATCTGGTGTCAGAAAAAATATCAGACATCCCCATTGTGATCATATCACTTAGATTACACTTATACAGATAAAAGATATACAGAATGTGAAATTTTGACGTCGTCGATGTGAAATTTCGAAATCCACTCAATTCAGAATTTAGAGCATAGTCCACCACGGTGCCCAACTGCGGATTGGCGGAGGCCAGTGTTTTCAAGCCGCCTAAAGGCCACTTGACTTGGCTTAACGGCTGTCATCTAAAGACAACAGCCGGGACCGACGGCTTAGCGTGCCCTGCAAAGCACGGAGGAGCTCGAGATTAATAAACCCATCCATGGACACGCTACAGTCGACGTTGCTTAACTTGCGTGTTTGATCAGACTTACCCGCGCAACGACGACATCGAGAAAATTGGTAATTCGGTTTAAAACTAGACTGCAATTAATTTATAATAATGTTGCTAAGTATATATATATATATTTATTATATATATAAATTTTATTGATATTTTTTGATGTGTCAGAGACATTTTTTTCTTTCAATCCTCCGTCGCGAAAATGCAACACAGACGGTCGTTTGTAAATTTATATTCTTTTTTAAATTTGATTATGTTACACGTTATTTTTTTTTATATCTTTGACTATATTTTTTTTTATTACTGTTATAATTATTTGTCTGTGCTGCCATTTTGGCGACGGTGACTCGAAAGAACGCAATATGTTCTTGTTTATTTTATTTTTCTACATTTCCAACGACCGTCGTACATTTTGACTAATGTGTTGCATTTTCTCCTTTCTTTCCCGATATCTTCACATCGATGATGCTGTGGACTTCAAAAACACATCAATATACAAAATAAAACCTAATAATACACAAAAACAAACATAAAAATACAAAATAAAACATAATCATACACAAAAACAAATTAATATACAAAATAAAACTTAATTATACACAAACTCTTTTTAAATATAAATAATATTACTGAACGCAAAAATAATTAATAAATTCATTGACACTTAACACAAACATATAAATCTGAACATGCATATCACACAACAAAAAACATAACTCGTAACATATGAAACATACAAAACAAAAAACGCAACCACTGTACAAAAAACGGAATGGAAAAAATATCACACAATAAAAAACACGAAACATACAACACAAAAAACGCAACGACACTACTAAAAATGTGAACAAATGACACATGAAACAATAAAAAACGCAACAACACAACATAAAAACGTCAATAAATAACGCACATCACACAATAAATGACACTAACACACAACTCATAAATCACACTACAAAAAAAACGTGAATAAATAACGCAAATCACACAATAAATGACACTAACACACAACTCATAAATCACACTACAATAAAACGTGAATAAATACTCTCATCACACAATAAATGACACTAACACACAACTCATAAATCACACTACAACAAAACGTGAATAAATACTCTCATCACACAATAAATGACACTAACACAACACAACTTATAAAACAACATCAAAAAACGCGCCAATCCCGCAACAGCTACTACGGATCAGCTACCCCGGCGCCCACGGAGAGCACCTTCATGAGCAGCGATCTATTCGACACGATGCAATCATTCGACGCAGATGAATTCGACAGCTTCACCATCTACGACCAGAGCATGAATTAAATACGTAAGTATTAATTAAAACTTAAGTGAATAATCAATTCTAGATGATTCGATGACCTTAAGGCATCGTCCTAATAGAACGCGAATGCGCGATCATCGTAGGTTCGCGCAATGAATTTTACTCGTACGAACGCACGATCAAACATATTGAATGCGATTACCAGTTAGGACACCTATTCGAATAGGTGTAGGTAAATGTGTGACCAATTTGAACTATCGTTTCTATGTTCGCGCCTCGATGTGGTCATTACTCTTTTTGTTTTTTTTATACTACGTTGGGTGGAAGACAAGCATACGGCCCGCCTGATGTGAAGCGGCTACCGTAGCCATATTAACGCTCGGAACAGTAAATATCGCTCGCGCGCCGCCTCCCCCGCTGCCAACGCAGCATCTCCTTCCTTCCTGGTGACCTCACTCACTCGCAGGAACACAATAACCCTCAAGGGAATTGTTATTTGGCTGCGGTATTCTGTGAGGTGGAGGTACATTCCCCAGTCGGGTAGCTTACAATTACGCTCCCTACCTCTCTTTTCGCCAGAGCTTCGTTTGTCAGTCAGCAGGGTGCACCGCGTGCAGGTGAAGTTGGCTTTGGTTCAAAGATGTTGATGAACCACTTACACCCCATATTGTAACTATATTTCGATGTTGGTGAATGACTAAAGACTTTTTGAACTTTTTCGCTATTATTATTTTTGACATTCGATTTTGACATCATTATTGTTGACATTATTACTGATTTTGGAATAAGATTTTAATTTAATAAAATATACATACGATGGCATAAAATTTTAATTTAATAAAATGGCTATGCAATAGCTTTACCGCGGCAGTCCCCGAGTGCCACACGTATTTTTTTTATTTAATATTTAATTAAATATGCTCTAAATGATCTATTATCTATTTGCAGGTAATTTAGATGTAAGCTCTGGTTTACCTTTATATTTTCGATACATTAAGGTATATCAGTCAATTTATAGATTTATTGTAGTATATTATTGTGACGGCAGCTAAAATCGCGAATTTCGATAATTTACGATGTCATATATAGTTATGTAACCAAATGAAATCTTGTATATATATTATAAATGAATCCCTATTTTCCTCGGTCACGGCATCACGCGTGAACGGTTGGACCGAATTCGCTATTTCTTTTTATGTTGTACGTGTTATTATCAGAAGAAGATTCATATGAAAGAAAAAATAAGAAAGTTGCGCGGAAAAATATATTTCTAATGTAACTCTATGTCGTTTGACAGAACTGTCAGTCATTTGACAGATTGCGCGAATTCAATATTCATTGTTATGAAGATAGGATAGGACGTCTGTCGGGTCTTCCTTCGTTACCTTTTTTTCCTTGGAAAAAGTTACTCCTAACTATTGCTAGGTTCCAATAGCAAGTCAACTGGCCTTAATTATTTTGCGGGGTCGTTTAGGCCCCATGCACACGTCACGTTTTTTTAAGATACGCTAACACCTCTTTTTTCCTTGGCAAAATTACTCCTTGGAGTTAGGAACCATGCAAGTCAATTGCTTCTTTTTCCTTCTGCGGGGTCGTTTAGACCCCATACACACGCCACTTTTTTTTAAGGTGCGCTGACGACGCGCGTTAACGCTGCTAATCTTGAAAAAGGCAGAACATAGATGCACGAGTTGCGATAACATCGCGTCTGCAGTGCGTTTCAATTGCGTGTAACGCGCGGGAGCGCCCGTAAAGAAACGTGGTGTGAACTTTCTAAATTTTATCAAAGACAAATTGGATCGTGTTATGCAGAATAGATCCAACCGACATTTTGTTACTTTTAAGTTAAAGCTATTAAAGTTTAATAGGAATAAAAATATCACGCAGCATAAGTTTTGAGAAGCATAATGTCATCAAACTGATAGAATCTGTTGTGAATATATAAAACTCGATTTGAAGTTTCTCGCTATGTATATCTCTCAATTTGGCATAGTTTGTCGGTTGCTCTGATTCTGCATAAAATAGTTCAATTGCCTATAAAGTTTTATACCATATATTCAACTACACACGTAGTTGAATATATGGTATAAAACTTTATAGATAAAGAAATTATAGTGATTATCATGAACAATTAAAAAAACTGGATAAATAATTAGTCTAAGAAATACTATTATGTATTGTATATCGACATTCGCGATTTTAGTATCTAGTTTAGTGCCATAGATATTTATGATTTATTTACGTGAATTTGACGATTTTATAAACCACTCAAACACATCTTCTCTGACAAAATAATCGTTTTTATTACGAATTTTAATGCTTCTTGTTGCAAATATTAATAATGTTTTAAATAAAGTCATTTAATACACTTGCTTCAAAGTAGTACCTAGTTATTTTATGTAAAATATTTGAAATAAATATTTGCAAGCCAGTGTAATTGTACCTTTTTTTTATAATTTTTAGAATAAATATATTTTATTACAATTAGAAATTATGCAATTTAATACTTATAGAATTTCTCTAGACATTTATTGTAACATAAGGATTATTAATTATGAAAATATTTGTATTTTTTTATCTTGATTATTATATTACAAAAAGTACTACATAAAAGTCAATCTCTACTAATTCGACTACCACAAAGTCTCAGGATTACTTATTATTATTGTAACTTGTTTCTCGGGCCCTAACAGACAGACGGACTACGAAGCGATGTATAGTAAGGGTTCCTTTTTTCCTTATCAAGCACGGAATCCTAAAGAGAAAGGTGGCAGTGCTATAAAGATGTTAGAAATCTTGTTTTTTAAATATAAAGCAATGCATTTCTTATACAACTAAGTCGAAACTAGAAATTAATAAAAAACGTACAGCGCGACACTAGAGTAGACAAAAATAGTGGCACCATTTTTTTTGTAAAGTTGGGTCGCTTGATATACCTACCACATGGTATGGCAACGCCTCTTTGTCTCGATATTTGTGTAAAATGTTTCGAAAAAACGCAGGAGACCCGGCTCGAGAACAGTTTTCACATGGCAACACTTGAACACTTTTGTATGGAAAACTCAATGTTGGCACTACTAAATATTAATATAGTTCCGTTTCTGTGATTTTGGTCGTGCTGCAGTTTAATCCTTTCATGATAGAGAAACACAAGGCATTTTGTTCCCGCCGTAGACAAAGAAAGCTATAGATAAATTAATAATTTATATCACATTCACACTAGAGAAACAGCAACTTACGCCATCATCATGTAAAGAGATGAGACATATGACATATGTTTTTGTCTCGCGTCACTTGCTGGTTGTTTTTATGGAAAGTTCACGTGACCACATATGTCAGTAAAGTACTCTCCACTCGACTGTTTCTCTTCACGTATAGATGTAGCGTTTCTTTGCGTTCTATACAAATTATATCACGGGGAGTGCACGCATGAGCTGTTTGATTTGATACATGCCGTTGAGTTCCACTATCGTACAACTCGCCATAAATTAAAGTTCCATCCATATCATCTTAAAAATTGGCGATCTACTACAGTACGTTTCCTAAGATATTTTATACCACGAACGGTGAAACTGTGGAATCAACTTCCCTCAGCGGTATTTCCGAACAATTCCGACATGGGAACCTTCAAGAACAGAGTCTTTATTTCCTTTAAAAGGCTGCTTACGGATCGGCGACGCCTTGGTGTTGCTGATTTCTATGGGCGGTGGTAATTGTTTTCTATCAGGTGACCCACATGCTCGCTTGACCCCTCATATATAAAAAAAATGTTAATGACAAAAAGACAGATGATACCTTAGTCAAATTAGTTACTTTTTATCAGCTAATACCAAATAACATTTCCCTTGAGGGTTGTTGTGTTCCTGGAAGTAAGTTAAGTTAGGTCACCAGAAATGAAGAAAGGAAGGAGTATAGGCTGACAACGGATCGGCGACCTCTTGGTGTTGCTGATCTCCATGGGCGGTGGTGATTGCTTTCCATCAGGTGACCCCCCCTCTCATATCAAAAAAGTACATACCAAGTGTTTTTCTATCATGAATGATTTCTCTCAGTACTACTACTAGACGACGTGCCATTTTTGTATAGAAATATGATTTGCAATAAAAAACTATATTTTGTAGTCACAGCACACTTATAAATATAAGATTTGATGTAATCTTATGATATTATTTACTATTACTTATCTTATTACTAATATTGGTAGAGCCGATTTATAAAGAAATGGGAAAAGATTTATGTACGATATCTAGTTTCCTAAAATTCTTTAAATAAAACTGCAATAAGTACAGTGGTGGACTGAGACTAAAGCGGGCCCTAGGCAACATTGTTGTTCCGAATCTATTAAATAAGTTTTCACTTTCAAAATAAAATTTAAAACCTAACTTTCGGGCCTGAAAAATTACGGGATCCAGGCACGTGCCTAGGTTGCCTAGGCCTTAGTCTGCTCCTGAATAAGTAAAGGCCTGTTACGTATTAGTATTTTTCAAATACATATATAAAAAAAATCAGCGACAATAGGTTTATCGTGTTTCGGCACATGAAAGTAGGTATGGTATCTACCCATTTTATTCGTTTATGTAATGCAAAAGTATACGTTGGAATTTCGAAGATGTAGACTTTAGTAACCTAGCGTCCAGATTCAGTTGTAGAGATGTGATAATCGTGGCCTTTCGAAATTGTTAGTGTTATTTTTATTAATGTGTGTTTCGCAAGTGTCATAATACCGCGCACGGAAACTACAATTGCTATGGGGTCTAAGTTACCCCGTACCGATGTCACCCTATAACGGTGCAAGAGTGCAAGTGCTATTGTGGGGTCCAAGCCACCCCATGCCGATGTCAACATATCACGATGCACGGGTACTACAAGTGCAAGTGTGGGATCTAAGAGACCTCGTATCAATTTATTGGAAAGTATAATTAATTGAACATCTCATTACACAAAGCGGGTATATTCCATATATCTGATGCTAAATTAATTGATGGTAGAAGCAAGTAGCAGTTACTCGGAAGATTTGTTTATACGTTTGTTATAATAACGTATACAGGAATGTTAATGGATATTACGAGGTCATTTAGCCCCTGTACTATATTGGAAATTGTTAATGATTTTAATGGCGACACGCTGAATATGTTGACATTAGGCTGAGATGTCAGGTAGTACAGTTTCGCGGTTCAATTCTGCATTGTCGTTGCTTCAGAATTCCGTGCCGTCGGTGGCACTAGGCCTTAGTAATAAAACAAATAGTGCCGTAACGCTAATGTAATACAAGATCTAAGAATACTACTATTGCTTTGTATAGAAGTATAGCTTATTTATGATTCAAGTTGGAGAAGCATTTTTATTGTATTCAATATATTTAGTGTATATGTAAAAGTTTGTGTCATTTGTTAATTCTAAAATAGTTAAGTTAAAGTTGACAACAATTTACATTGGAATGACATGTAATATGAACTAGATGTGAACAGCTTAATTTTTAATCTGCTGATTCAAAGTTCGATCCATCAGCGCTTAGCAAAGAAACCCACATTTATTGTCGATGACAAATTAAAGGTATTTTCTGAAGATATTTTTCTGTATGACAGCTGGGATAAGATGAAGAAGTTAAACAAAAGTCCGGCTCTAAAGGCCTCTTATACAGGGCCCTAAAACTTTTAATAAAAAAAATATTTTTAGAAGTGACAAATAGCTTACATTACATCTTACTCCAATGCAAATTGAATCCTAGTGTTTAAATGTTAGTGTTATAATTAGAGATTGCTTATACACGTCTGTACCTTTGTTTCAATTGTGCTATATGCGTGTCGTCCCCTGATAATATTTTAAAGCAGTTTACCAAACATTTAAATTCCTTCATTCAACGGCTAAATTCGTAAGTGGTCTCACTTTAGATAAATATGTCGCAAGTGACCTACGGCATTTTAATTGTGGAAAAAGAAGCACTGAAGTATTTTTGGAAATACATTTATAAGTGGTATTAAATGTTTGTAGTTGTAGTTCAGGATTTTATTAAAATGAGATTTTAAATAGCTTAGAACTTGATTCTCTTAACTTAGCGGATTTCATAGCGGTTTATTAGACATTAAGACTATTGTAGCCGCGAAAGTTAGAAGCGACACTTTGAAAAAAAAATTATCATAGCATTGGAAATATCATCAATATTAGTGAATATCAGAAATTCCTAATAAAGATGCGACATTTTGGCGGCTACAACGGTCTTAATAAAAATTCTTTAATACTTCTGCGTATTTTTTATATCAATCGCATATTAACGCAGTTAAGAAAATTAAAAAAGCGATTAAAATCACACGAAGATACTACGAACCATAAATATAATAAGGAGTAGTAAGCAGATATATATATATGATAATTATCTATGACACTGCTATATGCGTGTAAAAGACAATGATATTGTGTCTCTTGTCCCGCATATAGCATTGTCTTGCTCTACATATACGAGCGTACGTTATCTTCTGTATGCGATGCACTTGATAGCGTCATGCAAATATAATTTGTCAATAACGCGATATTAGAGGTTAATTAGCCTGATTATGTACAACGTGCTTACTTTCTCGCAACATGTGGGTAAAGATAGCATCTATACAAAACGCTTAAATAGATTCAATTGTACAAGAAACTGCCTTAAAAAAAATCATAGTATTGACAGACCATGAATAAGAAATTAGACAGAGGCACGTATTTTGAAACTGCACGGATTTAGTGTCAATTTAGAGTGCATTGGGAGGCTTTTTCTTTTTATTGTGGCAATCACTCTTTACTTGACAACTAATTTCTGACCGGAATAATTCTGATAGG
The DNA here is from genome assembly GCA_937001555.2 of Hypsopygia costalis. Lineage (NCBI taxonomy): Eukaryota > Metazoa > Arthropoda > Insecta > Lepidoptera > Pyralidae > Hypsopygia > Hypsopygia costalis. The sequence continues at coordinate 9,886,130 of OW443355.2, forward strand.
GATAATTTGGTATTAAGTTCTGTTTCCCCGGAAATATTTGTGTATGTGTATATAGAATATCTCCGGCATCTAGCTTGCGGGCACTATCGAATGAAATCGAGCCTTAATGATCCGGAGAATTGATATTCTAAACTGGATGGTGTAACATCTCGTCCCCTAAAGCGAGCCACATACTCTGCGCAGATACAATATAAGTATACTTAAATCGAGGCATTGCTATAGGTTAGACAAAAGAGGCTATAACCGTCCCACGCATAGGAGTGTCTCTCTCTCTCTATCTCTCTATCTAAATCGATATTTAGGCTCATTTAATACCGCCTCGAAATGGAATGGAAGCGTCAATTTCGCTTCTCGAGAAGGCGCGCGAATTCGCAAGAATGCTCGAGTATTCTCGCGTATTCCATTGCTGTGACCAACCCGATCGACTCCCGGTTCGCGCCACTTCTCGCGGATTCCACAGGCACCGCCGACAGTAACTAGAGGAATTTTCGAGAATGCGCGAGGATTCCCCGGAAAACGCGCGAACTTTTTTGGCTCGTATTTAAGTTTATGTTATATATTTGACATAAAGTTCATTATGCTATGTACAATTTCATTGCAAAAGGTCGCTTCCATTCCATGCGTAGATGACATCTTGTTTCAAATTACGTGTCTCGATCATGTCGTTTAGTTTAGTACTTATGTAGTGACGGCGACGACCGCACGCTTACCATGTTAATGTTTATTGTGTAGATATCCATTTAACTGAAATAAATATTGACTGTTTAATATATTCTTTTATTTCTATCCAAACTCCTTCCCCTGCTGATATAAAAGAGATTGAAGATAAATATAAAAAAATCTATTCTCAGAGTTCTTAGTGAGAGTTTTTTGTTCGCGTTCGATCATGCCAGCGTAAACACACCGACCAAATATAGAGAAGAAGTCTCGTGTTGGGAATTTATATGATGCCACAAAAAAATACTTATAACTTTTTAACGGGAGGTCGACTAATTCTGATACTTAGTGTCTGAATTCGACAAATTGACTAATTCTGAGGAAAATCATATCTTCGCTATGTTATGTAGTTTAATAGATCTCATTTATTATAATTATAATCTAAGTGTTAAAACAACTTTGAACTATTAACGAAAATCTCAACATTTGCAACTCTAGATGTAAAATTTCAAAATATGGGACGTCACACTAGGGAGGGGGGGAGTCTCACAAGTGTGACCAGCTGTGACAAGGACGGAGGGAGGGGTCAAAAAATCATGAAATTAGTGTGACGTAATTTATGGATGGCCCCTTATAGAAAAGAGAGAGATCTTTATAACTCTCAAATTTCCGGTACGTATTATTGTATTTGTAACAAACAGAGTGCTTTGTGCAAGTTTTTGGCTCACATTCGAACGTGTTGACGTTTACAAGACGACCAAATTAATTAAAAGTGAATTTACCAGACGTGTGTCACATATCCAAATTAGCCGGGTTGCTCACTTCAAAATGTGAGCAAGTAAGCCACATAATTTTGATATGTACTTAACACGAGATAAATGCACAATATGAGAGATATTTTCTATTTAGTCGGTTTGTTTACGTTGACATGATCGAAGGGAAACAAAAAAACTCATACTAAGCACTCTGCAAGTAAGCCACATATTTTTTGGCCGTGTGGTTTCCGGCAGACTAGAATAGAATCACTCCGTCTCTTCCCGTGGATGTCGTACAAAGCGACTAAGGGAAATACATTATAAAACATCGATCAGGTCTCCCCAACCCGTCTGGCCAGCGTGGGGAGTGTAGGCCAAATCCTCCGTCTGTCTGCAGGGACGAACGAGAGAGGGTCGTGCTCCTGTAGTGGAGACTAAAATGACCTGATGATGATGATGATGAAGCACTCTGCATGCTTAGTGAGTTTTCGACAAAATTAACTTCATTTTGTATGAAATTGACATAGCGCCATCTACCGACAAACAGTTGAAGTAGACCTAATCCCAATTTCATCATACACACATTAGAGCCGACGGCATGTACTGTGTGGTGTTTCAGAGGTTTTTTTCTACGTACTATCAAGCTGTGAAATGAACTCCCTGGAGACTACAGCATGGGATTCTTCAAACAGGTCGGGATGAGGTTTTTACAGTTAGTAACGCGCGTGTGATGCCACTGGTGCAGACATCCATAGGCTACGGTAAGACATCCATAGGCTACGGTAAGACATCCGTATATTTGTTTGTCATTAAAGGGTATAAAAAAACGGTGTGTGCTTGACTTCACGACAGAAGTGAAAACTTCAAAATCTTATTCTTTCCTCTTCGGGGCCATCCATAAATTACGTCACACGATAAGGGGGAGGGACGGGGTTGTCGAAGTGTGACATTGTGTGACAAGGGGGTGGGAGGGGTCCTATAAATTTCGTGACGTGACATTTCAAAATCTTGTAATCTAATTATTAAAACACGAACTTTTTAACTATTAACGAAAAACTAAAAAACATTTGCAGCTCTTGATGTAAATTTACAAAATATGTGACGTCACATTGGGGAGGGGGGAGTCTCACAAATGTGACCAGCTGTGACAAGGACGGGGGAGGGGTAAAAAAAAATCATGAAATTCGTGTGACGTAATTTATGGATGGCCCCTTAGATGATAATAGCTTCGATAATTAATACCAGAACTAGATGCACAATAACGTACAAAAACTAAGCAACGTAATGTCCGCAGTAGGCGGAAGATGACACAAATCTTACTTATTTATGACCAATATTAAATTTTTTGACCCCTCAGAAAATCATGAAATTCGGGTGACGTAATTTATGGATGGCTCCTTCTTTATCTACTAACATTTCGGAACTGACCATTGGCGAGGAAGAAATGCTTGCCAATATGGGTATTTTTAACCGACGAAAAAACGGAGGAGGTGTTCAAGTCGACGCGTATATTTTTTTTTATGTATGATCAAATACAACTTTTTATAGAGTAGTCCGATTTTGATAGTTCTTTTATTTTGACGTGATAACGTCTTATACATCGATTAACGCCTGCACGTACAAAAAAACATGACTCATTGTCACGTTGCGCTTGAGCCGAGAGCGCGGAACAAGCGATAGAGAGGCACGATCGCTCTATGTTTCTTCTGACGTTCACGTAAAATTATCGTCCGTAAACCGGCTTTCCAGACTTTTTAAATAAAAAAAATAGATATGTACCTACAATAATTCAAAGTTAGAATGTAAATTCCATTATTAAGCTGTCAACTATTAAATACAATTCAACTATAAAACTAAAGTACCTAAAATTAACTAATACTTAAAATTAATAAATAAATAAATGTATCTAAATTAAAACTAATTAAAATAAACTAAAAACAAAACTAATCTAATAAATACTATTAAATCAATTACCGAATTAATTTTAGTGACATCACTCGTAGGAACTAATACTAATGACTCTCCTCTCGGGAATTGCTATACACGTAGTAGTTTCATTTACTTACTACCTACTCTATTTTTGAAAAAAAATAAAATAAATGGAAACTTAATTGCTGTATTGTATGACATACTTCAATTAGTTCTAGTCTTAATTGAGTTGATGTTACATAAATAAACATTCCAGAAGCAATTACTGTTTAATCTAATCGAGAAGTAGTTAATTTTAGAATACCTACTTTTGGAAAGCACAGGAGTATAAACATAGCCAAGGAAATCTTCGAAATTAAATCTTAATAATTTAGCAATAAGTGCTTGTATAGAGTTTTTCTAGAAATGCATCATTCCGTTATGTTACACAGACTGGTAGACTGTGATTTTAGTTAAAATAAATACAGTATGAAAGTTAGACTAACGTGTTCAGCTCTTTATATATAAAGAAACTTAAAAGTAAAAAGACACTTATATGTTCATTACTGTATATTAGGATATTATTTATTACAATGTAATCTTTAATTTAATCAAAACTAGAAGTCAATCTAGAATAATTTCATGATGATACAATGTAGCGCCTGTGAAAAACGAAATAGCAAGCACGACGCAATAATGAAACGTAACTTTGCTATTGATTTTCCTCACGCTCGCTAACCAACTTCACTACGAACTAAGTTCAATAGTCATTGACTTGCGAATCCGGACGCTCGCGACTTATCGACGCGTATACAATATAAAAAATTACAACCCGTGCCAAATTAGTAATCGAGGGCACATAATTTTTATAACGAAAAATCGGAAAATGACGGTAAAGCCGTAATTCGTGTTACATAGTCGGTTTTTGCGTAAAAAACGTAATTTTTTCACGGAAAGTGTAAAAAAAGAATTTAAAACGGCGTCCATACGGGAATATACGACATATAAACAAATGTATACGGCTTCCGCCGTATTTCTGAAGCAATCAGACGAGTTACAGTCCACAGAAGCTGAGGACCACTTTAGGAGTTTGTCGATACCAGCGCCCCCCGACATCAAGTCATGTCACTACCTAGGGAGTTCATTTTTAACCAGGTGAGTCATTAAACCCTTAACGTTGAAGGCGGAAGTCTATTTACTCTAAAGCCTAAGGAAGTAGACAGCCAAAATGTTTTTTTTTGATGTGAGAAGCCAATAATAATGAATTGCAAAAGATACGAAAATATAAATAACATTCCTGAACAAATTACACTGTGCCATATGGTTTCAAAATAAGCAAATATGTACTATGGGTACTGGATAACTGTTAACAATACTTAAATATTTTTGAAGTAACACTTCTTTACGCATTCTTGACTTGGGGAATAAACTGGTGAATGCGTGACGAGAGCGTTATGAAAAGTGTGATCGGGCGAGCCGAACGGAAGTTGACAGGGAGATATAAGTTATTAGAGCTAAAGAGATTTTTCTTCAGTCGTGCGGTCTAAAGCACACATCATCAGGTCATGTTTTTTTAGTCTCCACTACAGGAGCACGACCCTCTTTCGTCTGTGTCTCAGACAGAAGGAGGATTTGGCCTACACTCCCCACGCTGGCCAGACGGGTTGGGGAGGCCTGATCGATGTTTGATAATGTATTTCCTTTAGTCGCATTCACCAACTTCACCTGCACGCGGTGCACCCTGCTGACTGACAAACGAAGCTCTGGCGTAAAGAGAGGTAGGGAGCGTAATTGTAAGCTCCCCGACTGGGAAATGTACCTCCACCTCACAGAATACCGCAGCCAAATAACAATTCCCTTGAGGGTTGTTGTGTTCCTGCGAGTGAGTGAGGTCACCAGAAAGGAAGGAGATGCTGCGTTGGCAGCGGGGGTGGTGGCGCGCGAGCGATATTTTATGTTGCGAGCGTTAATATGGCTACGGCAACCGCTTCACATCAGGCGGGCCGTATGCTTGTCTGCCACACGACGTAGTATAAAAAAAAAAAAAAAAAAAGTCGCTGTGTACGACATCCACGGGAAGAGACGGAGTGATTCTATTCGTCTGCCGGAAACCAAATGGCCGAAAGCACACTAGTTTTTTTTTGATATTACATACATATACAAAGAGTACACACAGCCCAAGACATGAATACAACAACACAATAATGACAAGAATGATGTAAGAGAGTGGGTGACTATTTTATTCTATACCGCCATGGGACATTCATTAAAATACAGTCATCATCAGGTCCATATTAGTCTCCACTACAGGAGCACGACTCTCTCTCGTCCGTCCTAGACGGAAGGAGGATTTAGCCTACACTCCCCACGCTGGCCAGACGGGTTGGGGAGGTCTGATCGATATTTGATAATGTATTTCCCTTAGTCGCCTCGTACGACATCCAAGGGAAGAAACGGAGTGATTCTATACTAGTCTGCCGGAAACCACACGGCCAAAAGCACACTCGTTTTTTTGATATTACATACATATACATAGAATACACACAGACCAAGACATGAATACAGCAACACAATAATGACAAGAATGATGTAAGAGAGTGGGTGACTATTTTATTCTATACCGGCATGGGATTTTCATTGAAATACAGTGTTTTTATATATTTTTGAATACGGGACGCCTATACAAGTTAAAAATTTCTAGCGACCCCCTTCTCCCTCCCCCTGTCTCCTCCTCCTCCTCTTCCTCCATACGTCAACGATTCATGGCGTGGATTCATTCATCAAGCTTTAAAATTGTTAGTGCCATTTGCTTTCGATTTTGTTAATCAAAAAGAGAAATAAATAGGCTTTAATTGGAAAAAGATTTGCTTAAAGATTTTGAGTTGATGAATTATTGCACTTTAATCAGGTGCCTTACCACAGGCTCTAAACGCAGGAATGAAACTATGATGGTTGCGTATTTATCAATGAATTTCATTCATAAATTCGCAACCATGATGGTTCCATTCCTGCGTTTAGAGCCTGTGGTAAGGCCCCAGGCCTGCCCCCTTACCACCAACTCTTATTGCGATTCAATAACTGAATAGAATAGAAACCAATGAATAAGCGACTATCCAATTTGAAATAGAGTCGCTTATTCATTGGTATGAATAAGCATTCTATTCAGTTATTGAATCGCAATAAGGGTTGGTGGTGAGGGGGCGGCAGTTATTGAGCTAAGCGAGCGGAACGCTTACATATGCCGAAAAGTCACTCTTAGAAATGAATAGGCTCCAAAACCACTGAACAGATTTGCAGCGACTGATCAAGAGTTCTGCCGCCCTAGGATAATAGGCTATTTTCCAATCTTTAAAAATTGTATAAATTATTTAACAATATCGTAAAATACACAAAACTATAAAGATCTGCAAACTTTCATTCTAATATCTTCAGTCAGACTTTTTTTAGCGTCGATCAAAGTTTGGCGGGAAAGTCCATTTTAAAAGTATGAAATTATTAAAAAATAATATTCCCATTGGAGAAGCTATAAAAAATGCTATAACTTTCATTATGATACTAATCACATAAACGTAATATTTAACATAGCTATCGTACAAATTTTTAATTTGATGCATACAAAATACAAACCTGTGACGTCATAATTCGGTAGTCTTTTGTATGGAGCGTTTTCGGGACAGTTTAAAAATTGTGATTTTCAAATTACCATATCTCGAGAGATTTTTGTCCTATCGAAGTAATTCTTTCACCTATGGTTATATTATGGAGACGTCACTACATATCAAGCCGAAAAAAATGTTAGTCAAATAGCCTATTATAGGAAGAGACACCGACGCGCACTTTTTAAAATTTATTGTTAAAATGAGGGGCTCCCAAGCTTTTTCAGTTCACAGCGCATTTAGTTTTAGTGTTTTGTCTCGGTCTAGTTGAAATATGTAGGGTAGTTGCAATGATGCTAGATTAATAGTGCATGCGAAGAAACCATTTCAGCGCGCCCCCTCCGATCCTCGCGCCCTAGGCTTCAGCCTAATTAGCCTAAGGGTTAATCAGGCCCTGCCGATTTGGATGGAACTTGTCACAATTAAAGACCTCGACATGCTTGAGGTTTGTGTCGAAGAAAAAATTGAGTCATCAAATACATTTTTTTTTTTTTTATACTACGTCGGGTGGCAGACAAGCATACACTATCACTATCACTATCTTTCTTGAATTTTTTCCAAAATTTCTCACCGTTTAAACCTTCCCTGGGCTAAGACAAACATTTCAAAACCAAAATCAGCTAAATCGGCCTGGCCGTTCTCGAGTTTTAGCGAGACTAACAAAAAGCAATTCATTTTTATATATAAGATACATAGCCTGATGTGAAGCGGTTACCGTAGCCATATTAACGCTCGCAACATAAAATATCGCTCGCGCGCCGCCACCCCCGCTGCCAACGCAGCATCTCCTTCATTTCTGGTGACCTCACTCACTCGCAGGAACACAACAACCCTCAAGGGAATTGTTATTTGGCTGCGGTATTCTGTGAGGTGGAGGTACATTCCCCAGTCGGGTAGCTTAAAATTACGCTCCCTTCCTCTCTTTTCGCCAGAGCTTCGTTTGTCTTGCAGCAGGGTGCACCGCGTGCAGGTGAAGTTGGCTTTGGTTCATAGATGTTGAGGAACCACTTACACCCCTAAAATTTTCCATTGAATCCAATGGAAAACATACACTTAGCGAATCTACTCGCTGCACTCAACCTCGATTTCAGCCCCGTGGGCTAGAATCCAGCCCAAAGTATGGTAAAGGTCAAAGGTCAATCGTCGTCGACAACCCTTATTAATCCCACTGCTGGGACACGGGTCTCCCCTCAATCGAAGGGGTTAGAGCGTACTCCACGCTGCTCAACTGCAGGTTGGCGGAGGCCTGTGTTTTCAAGCCGCCTAAAGGCTACTGACTTGGCTTAACGACTGTTAATTATTCAATTATTAGATAAATTAATGACATTTTTTTTTATGCTACGTCGGGTGGCAGACCATACATATAGTGCAGACATACGGCCCGCCTGATGTGTAGCGGTTACCGTAATCAATCAATCAATCAATCATTTATTTGTCAATACAGTACATCGAGATACAGGTCTTATGTATATTACATTTTTGAGCCTGCATGCAGGCGAACAAATTTTTAAATTATTAATTCAATGTCTAGTACCATATTAACGCTCGCAACATAAAATATCGCTCGCGTGCCGCCACCTCCGCTGCCATCGCAGCATCTCCTTCCTTTCTGGTGACTCACTCACTCGCAGGATCACAACAGCCCTCAAGGGAACCGTTATTTGGCTGCGGTATTCTGTGAGGTGGAGGTACATCATTCATTCCCCAGACGCTCCCTACCTCTCTTTTCGCCAGAGCTTCGTTTGTCAGTCAGCAGAGTGCACCGCGTGCAGGTGAAGTTGGCTTTGAACCCCAATTCTTTTGTTATCATTAGATTTTTTGAATTTCCCCCGTATGGTAGCAAATTTAAAAATGTATTCACCACATAATTAAAATACTTATAGTCAAAATTCAGTTTCGATCCAGTCTCGATCTCACAAATGTCACATTTGGTATTCTCGTAACACAATATGTAACTTCAAAATTAAATTTAAGCGTGATTATATAGAAATATGAGTGAAAATTAAACAAACTAAGAATGTTACTTTGCCAACAACAAGAAATGATAATAATTAATTAATTAAATCAAGTATAATTATAATTTTAGTCAATTCAAAATTCAATCTCGATTCGGTCAACTTTCAATCTGCGTTCGTAGAAAAATTACGAGAACTGGCCTTCTGATCACTGATATTTATTTCAGGATTTCCTGTTTTAAACACACTCTCAGTCTATGTAACCTTATTTTTCATATATTCTGCTCCGTTTCATGAAAGGCCTCCGCCTACACGTATGCTAATTTAGTACTCCTTGACCTGTTGGGGTCGGCCTTTAGGAAATTTTAACGTAAGGGCAGGTTAGTATGTTATGAGTGGACATTACAAGTACTAACATATTATCATAAATATTACAAGTACTAACATACACATCACATTAGACCCTAAAAACGAATGAATACAGTTTATCTTTTTGAAAAATGGAAAAATACACCTGCCCCCCCTGGGTGGGATTTGAACCCACGAACTCTCGGTAACGGGTCGAGTGCTCTTCAACTGAGCTACCAGGAAGGTTTGTGTTACTGACGAATTTTTGCATCTTATATTTCTACTGTGTGAGTCACAGTGTGACGTCATCAACCTATTAAGTAATTACACTACTAAAGTAGGCATAGCAGTCCATCGTTGCAGATGAAATTCAACTATTTTTTGATAACACCAAACTAATTAAATTATTATTATTTAAATAGTTGTCTTGGCCTTCCTGGTAGCTCAGTTGGAAGAGCACTCGACCGGTCATCGAGAGGTAGTGGGTTCAAATCCCACCTAGGGGGGGCAGGTGAATTTTTCCATTTTTCAAAAAGATATTTATCTGGCAAGTTGGCCAAGACAACTATTTAAATAATAATAATGAATACAGTTTAGTGTTTAAATCCTATATGGCTGTCACAAGATAACAATTTTTAGGGTTCCGTACCCAACGGGTAAAAGGAACCCTATTACTAAGGCTCCGCTGTCCGTCCGTCCGTCCGTCCGTCCGTCCGTCCGTCCGTCCGTCTGTCACCAGGCTGTATCTCATGAACCGTGATAGTTAGACAGTTGAAATGCAATATAATATATAGCACTTGACCGGTTTTATTTATTTCCACTATAACCCCTATGACAAGGTCATCAAATGGCTTGACAAAACAGAGTAAGGAAATGTTTTTGACGTGACAACGTCTTAGAATTCGATGGAGCCGGCTGCACGCACGAAAAAACATCACTTTTGCGGCGTTACCTCGCTCTGAGGCGTTCCATTAAAATTTTCTTTTGAAAAATGCAAACATTCCATCAGTATTTTCTTATGACGTTGTCACGTTCAATTATCGTCAGTAAACCGACTTTACAGACAACAGATTTTTTTTAAATAAGTTACTAATAATAACAAAAGCTAGCTTTAAAAACAAAATATATTTTTGTTTGTTCTTGTTATCTAGGTCAGACAGAACCTTTCTATTGCTAGTCATTGTGGAAATGCGGCCAGCCTTCGCCACATTCCCCAACATTGCAAGGACGTAGTGACAATTAGATTGAGGATTTTTTTGTTACTGTCTAATGCCATCGTTTTTCAATATGCCGCGACCTTCCGACATTTAAAGTGCCCAATTGAAATTCGCCTGTTGAAAATGCATAGCAAAAATCACTAAATAGGTCGAAGTTTGACGCTGACAAAGTCGCAGGCATCAAACAAAACTTTTGTTTTATTTTACGAAAATAATTTGTTATGTTAAAAGCCTTCAATCGACATTTACGTTCCGCCCCAACTTTTCATTGGTCACCTATACGCAAAATAGCGGCCCAAAATATATAGTTGCAGAATAACTATTGACTCTCCTACTAATATTATAAAACATCTGGGTTTTTAATATTACTAGGAAAGTCAATACTTATTCTGTAAACTAGTTTAAAAAATAAAACAATATAACTTTTGTATTATTTTACGAAAATAATTGTAGCAACTAAGCGGTCACAACGGAAAGCAAGCAGAAGGCGCATGCGCGACAACCAAGCTACAAATCATACATATGACAAGCTCGGTGGTCGAATGGTTAGCAATGGCCACTTTGACTCCGAGGTCGCGGGTTCGATTCCCACACAAGACAAATATTTGTGTGCATGAACATGTCTGTTTGTCTTCGTCTGGGTGTTTTCTATGTATTATATGTATGTATTTACGAAAAAAAAATGTATTTAAGTATAATATCAGTTATCTGCCCACAGTACAAGCTTTGCGCTTAATTTGGGTATTAATGGCGCTGTGTAAATTGTCCAGAAATATTTATTTATTTATTATATCTACATAGTAAACTTGAATCTCGGAGATAGACAAGAAATCTTTCGATAGGCATACCGCGTTTAGCCTTCACATTAACATTGACGTGTCGCCCCAACGTTTTATTGGAATCTATAGGCAAAATAGTTGCCAGTCAATTAACATTATAAACAGATGTATTCTCTATTTCATATTTGCCTGACCCGCCTGCTTGCCTGTTTGCAACTGACAGGCGTCTATCAAACGTAGTGTAGAAACATAAAATACAGAGAGAAAACAAAATATTCTTTGTGGTATATACATACGTCTATGAGATAAAAGTATTAGTTATTAATACATTTGTTTTTTATACGAGACAGGGGCCCGCCACACATTCCCACCACTGCATCTCCTGTGTAGCCAGGATTAACAGCGGCACACAGCGGCGACCACCAAAAAGAATGAACAATAAGTCCTCTGCAGTCGCGGGAGTAAATGGCGGCTGCCTTGGAACTCGCAACGAATTTAATCAGAAGAAATTAGTAGGAGTAGGAAGCTTTTGGAATTTGACTTCCCCTCTTAGCAATGTGAGAGATTGTTAGGCAAAACGCTACTTACACTGATTGCGTTTTAAGCATACAGATAACAAAGGATTTTAAGTATTTAACCTTAAAATTGCCATGCCCCGTTAAAAATAGCACAAAGGGGTGATCGACTTCTAATCACTTTCTCTTTAATCTATCACTTACCGATTGAAAGAACAGATGAACAAGTGGCGTCCTTTGGTAGAAGTTTCCCACCTTTCCAACCATTCAGACAGCAATGTTTCATGTAGGTACCTCATTAATAGGTTTGAACAGTCTAAATATTTTTTTACGATTACGCATTTTCAGAAAATCAGGGACCATATTTTTAGATCTATACCCAAGTAGCAAAATAATCCTGGAACCCATTTTTTTAATGCTTATATTTTATTATATGAACTTATTACATTACAGGAGCTATATAGGCGTAAACGGCATTTAAGCGGTCTACTTATTATAAATACGTAATAAGCTAAAGTGGACTTATAAAGTGGGCCATTTTCCGAACTAAATATTGCTTATATGGGGATATAATTCTCATATAGTCCTAGAGCAATGTTTTTCAATCTTTTTGAATACGCGATCCCTTTATGTTAAAAATTTCTAGCGAGCCCCCTTCCTCCTCTCTCCCTCCATGAACAAACTTCAACAATTCAGCGGTAATGAAAGCTTTGAAATTGTTAGTGCCATTTGCTGACGATTTTATACTTAGAGAAAGAAGCTTCAATTGGCAAAAGATTATCTTAAAGATTTGAGTTAACGAATTATTGAACAATAATCAGGCCTGCCCCGCACCCCCCTGCATGTAACTTGGCGACCCCCCTGGGGGTCGCGACCCACAGTTTGAAAATCACTGTCCTAGAGCAATGATCCTCCTGAGATAGTTTAAAAACCACTTTCTGCTAGTTGGATGGTACATTGACTTATTAAGACTTATGCACAAAGAGATTTAACATAGTTATTGAATGTCTTTGCACATGCATCATGTCTTTTTATTAAAAGTCTACTGTCTGGCCATAGACTACCGTTCCGACTGACAGCAGTATTGATCAGCTGCTTGTCTCGGTTCCGCGTAGTGTCTGGCGCGGCGCAGAGCAACGACCGACATGGAAATTAGAACAGTAATGTACAATATTGGGGTGTAAGCGGCTCATCACCGTCTTTGAGCCAAAGCCATAATATGAATGCCTAATTACCGGAGAGCGGAGTTATATAACACTAGTATTTTATACTCCAGAACCTCCCATAAATTTTATGTACCATGTTATTTAAATAAACTATTTTTTTTAAGACAGGGGCGTAACTATACCATCAGGGGCCCGTGGCAAATTCATCAGATGGTTCCTCAGAGAATGGGGCCCTCTCTAATCATCATCATCAGGTCATTTTAGTCTCCACTACAGGAGCACGACCCTCTCTCGTCCGTCCAAGACAGAAGGAGGATTTGGCCTACACTCCCCACGCTGGCCAGACGGGTTGGGGAGGCCTGATCGATGTTTTATAATGTATTTCCCTTAGTCGCCTTGTACGACATCCACGGGAAGAAACGGAGTGATTCTATTCTAGTCTACCGGAAACCACACGGCCCTCTCTAATACAACGTCTAAATATGTCGTCTAACGAATACTAAAGAAGTATTTTGTACATTTTTGTTGTTAATCTATATATATAAAACAAAGTCGGGTTTGTTCGAACACTTATAACTCGAGAACCGCAGGACCGATTTTCATGGTCATTGATTTGTTTGATTTGTCTCCGCCCCGAATAGCAGAATAACTATTAAAACATTGGAAAATTGACGAAAAAATAAAATAAAAGAAAAAACATTTTCCCATACAAATGAAAGTGTCAGATGAAAAAGGATTGCGATACCAATTATTGGTTGTCAAATATCAAAATGTCAAATCGATTGGTGTCACTTTTATGTCGCGAAAGTTGTCTGTGATTTGTTTACAAAATTGAAAAATATCAAATCGATTGGGGTGAAAACGCTTGGCCCATGGGGTCCTAGCGCAAGATTCAAATCAGAGTAAACATCAAAAGAAATGACAATTACAAATCACCAAAACGATAAAACCGATTTCAAAACTAAAAAATAAAACATATCTAAATTTTTGATTAAACAATAAGGAAATCTTTATTTTTATGAAATCTTCAGTTTTTATGGATACGGGTCTTTCCTCAACCGAAGGGGTTTAGAGCATAGTCCACCACGCTGCTCAACGCCTTTCGAGCCGCCTAAAGGCCACCAACTTGGCTTAACGACTGTCATCTAATGATAACAACCGGGACCGACGTCTTAACGTGCCTTCCGACGCACGGAGGAGCTCAAGATAATCTAATGATAACAACCGGGACCGACGACGTAACGTGTCTTTCGAAGCACGGAGGAGCTCGAGGTAATATAAACCCATCCGTGTACAGGCTATGGTCGACGTTGCTTAACTTGCGTGTTCAATTAGACTGACACGCGTAATGATGCCATCGAGCTTCTCTATTGTTTTCTATCATTCATTGTTTTAATTTCATAAAATCATAAATTTAGTTCAGCTAATATGTACCACGAAATTCATTGATTGTTTGGCGGTACGAAGTTCGCCGGGACAGCTAGTAATTTATAATTTTGATTACAAGTCAAAGTCAAAGTCAAAATATCTTTATTCCTTGGACTTTATAAAGCACTTAGAAACGTCATACAAATTAAATATAAGACATGTATCTAAATCATTACTATCTACTTAAATCCGCAGAGCTTAGATGCACTTTCATCACACTATCTGTGAAAGTGAATTTAAGTGTCAGTTCCGGCGACGGGGCTTCTTGAGAAGAACTGGCAAGAAACTCAAGGCCGACTCTTTTAATTGCCAATATCGTTACATTAAACACAAATACAATCATTAACATAACAAGAGCAATTCATTTCCAAATACTTTTATCATTTATGTAATCTGAGATACAATAGTAAGCCTTTTGACATAGTCTAGTTTTGATAAATCTTTTAAATTTACCCATGGATAATTTAAACGCGTCATTTGGAAGTTTATTGTAGAAGCGTATACATTGACCTGGGAACGAGTTAGAGATTTTTTGGAGCCTAGTAATATGCACAGCGAGTTTGTTTTTATTTCTTAAATTTAATTGATGGAGATCACTGTTTTTCCTAAATTTAGTTTGATTTTTATGAACGTAAATAAGATTTTCATAAATATATTGAGAATGTAATCTACTATATAAAAATAAGTCAGGTTTTCCTTCCTGACGCTATAACTCCAGAACGCACGAACCGATTTCCACGGTTTTGCATTCGTTGGAAAGGTCTCGGGCTCCGTGAGGTTCATAGCAAAGAAAATTCTGGAAAAAATTGAAAAGAAAAGCGGGAAAATCTTTTTTCAAATACAGCGCCATCTCTAAGGAAATGGATGGAAACGAAAAGATTGAGCCAGAGCGAAGCGTGGTCGGGCCGCTAGTGTCATAATATTTATCTCTTTAAATTTATTTCTCAGTGTCTCCCTGGGACTCATCATATAAATATCACGGATAGCTCGCTTCTGGAGCACAAAAATTGAGTACATCCGCAGCACTACCCCAAAGCAATAAACCATATGACATAATGCTGTGAAAATAGCTAAAATAAACTAAACGCGCAGTGTCAACATCAGTCAGTTGACGTATTTTCCTTACGGCGTAAGCTGCTGAGCTGAGTCTACCTGATAACGTTTCTATATGTGGGCCCCATTGTAATTTAGAGTCTAATGTTATCCCAAGGAAGACAACCTTATTGACCAATTCCAATCTCTCATTGTCCATCACCACACTGGTTTTTACTTGTTTCACATTTTTTGTAAAAAATCTAACATATTTGGTTTTACTACCATTTAAAAGTAGGTTATTACCACTAAACCAGTTTACTATTTTTGACAAGAATATGGTAATGTACGTACCTATTAAAATTTTGTATGTTGTGTATTTATATAGCCTAACTTTTAAAAAAACTATTTTTGTACTAAGCTTCCGAGCTTGGGGCCCCCTTGGTACGGGGACCAGTGGCATTTTGCTCACTCTTCCTCCCTGTAACGACGCCATTGGCCAAAGCCGACCTCACCTGTACGTGGAGTTTCTTCTGATTAAATTCGTTGTGAGTTCCAAGACTGCCCCTGGACTGCAATGGATTTCACTGTTCATTGTCTTTTTTGGCGGTCGCCGCTGTTAATCCTGGCTACACAGGAGACAATGTGGTAGGACCTCACACATTTCCACCACTGTGACTCCTGTGTAGCCAGGATTAACAGCGGCGATCGCCAAGAAAGACTATGAACAGTGAAGTCCATTAAAGTCCCAGGGGCAGTCTTCAGTCGCTGTTAACGCCTACCACATTCTCTCCTGTGTAGCCAGGATTAACAGCGGCGGTCCCGTTAAAAGAATATATGTACTTCAAAAGTTTCATAAGACAGGGAGGTTATGACCAGGCGGTAGTACAGTGATCAATATGTTTTGACTACATGACTCAATCAATAACCATAGTCACGCAGGCCTTCGACCTTGCCGCACAATTCCACGGTCTCACCCTTACTTCAGGGTTAACTATCCGATAGGGTTGATTAGTGTTCCTAGGATCATTAAATAAATAAATATTTCTGGACAATTTACACAGCGCCATCTAGTCACAACTGATAAATATACTTAAATACATTTTTGTTTTTGTAAATACCTACAGACCTACATCACATTATAACTGTACTTTTATTTCTAAATTTTAAAACAATATAAATAACTTATAAATAAAATACCTACTTAAATATAACTTAGAAATAAATAACTATAAATAATGAAGCCCCGCCAAATCGTTACCCACTTGTAAAGTGCCCAAAAGGCTGGCACCATTGCCACGTTGAATGGCAATGCTAATCCTCTGGCCGAGATATTGGCCAGCCCTTTGGTCATGTGATACTTCGATCAATCTTTTTGACAACTGTTGAAACAGTTTATGTGCTGATGGTCCCCACGGACCTAGCGTCTCTACCCCAAACGGCTCAAATATGTAGCTCTACATATAATATATCTACATATACCTACATATAATACATAGATAACACCCAGACCACGACAAACAGACATGTTTATGCACACAAATGTTTGTCTTGTGCGTAGATCGAACTCTCGACCTCGGAGGCAAAGTAACCATTGCTAGTTATTCGACCATCGGGTTTGTCAATCATTATGAATCAAATTTATATAGTTGACAACCCACCCACTGGTGGGAAACGGGTCTTTCCTCAAACGAAGGGGTTTAGAGCATACTTCGCCACGCTCCTCAACAGCGGGTTAGCAGAGACCAGCCCCCTTACCACCAACTCTTATTGCGATTCAATAACTGAATAGAATGCTTATTCTTACCAATAAATAAGCGACTCTCTTCGATTTGAAATAGAGTCGCTTATTAATAAGCATTCTATTCAGTTATTGAATCGCAATAAGAGTTGGTGGTAAGGGGGCTGTGTTTTCAAATCGCCCAAAGTCCACTGTGCTTTCCACCATACGCGATCCTTCACTTTCCCCATCAACCAGGCCTGCCCCCTTACCACCAACTCTTATTGCGATTCAATAACTAATTAGAATGCTTATTCATGGAGTCTTATATATTAATAGAGTCTTAATATTAATATAGTCGCTTATTCATTGGTATGAATAAGCATTCTATTCAGTAATAACTGAATAGAATGCTTATTCATAAGCGACTCTATTAATATATAAGACTCTATGAATAAGCATTCTAATTTGTTATTGAATCGCAATAAGAATTGGTGGTAAGCCCCCAGTTTCCTCTTCGTTGCGACATACGAGGTATCCACTCCATGTATTGTCTCCCTCGTCTACATGATAAACATTAGGCCCTTCTTTATCTAATATATAAAATTCTCGTGGCACGGTGTTTGTAATTAAACTCCTCCGAAATGGCTTGACCGATTTTCGTGAAATTTTGTGTGCATATCGGATTATGCGAATCGGACAATATCTATTTTTCATCCCCCTAAATGTTAAGGGTGGTCCACCCTAATTTTTTTATTTTATTTCATTGACGAATTTTTTATTTTTATTTTATTGTGACTTAGCATTGAAAAATACATACAACCCTAATTTTCACCCTTCTACCATCAACCCCTAAATTTATATGGCAAGACAACGTTTGCTGGATCAGCTAGTAATCTATATATATAAAAAAAATAGTTTAATAAACACTAGAAAAACACGCTTTTATAAATTCACCTGATCGTGTGCAAAGTCCATTACGTGGCCTTTCTCACAAGTGCAAATACGACTATGATAAGATATTCCATCATGGAATGCCAGTGCATATCTTCCGGCTTCATGATCAGACCTTGAAACCTAATCGTGCCAAAGTTCATTACAAGACTTTTCTAAGAACGCCAAAAACAGCTATGATACGATGTTCCATCATGAAGTTCCAGTTCATATCTTTCGGCTCCATCATCAGATTAGTTACACTACATACAGCGGCCAACTACATACAGCGGCCAATAGTCATTACGCTACGATCCTTGGAAGATAGTTAAATTAGTTACCTTAGATTCCATTACATAGTTACATACAGGTCGACTTAATAAAAGGGTGTTAATGAATACTTATTTCCCTCGGTCACTCCATCGGCCGAAGTTTTCTTATGACGTTATCACGTAAAATTATCATCCGTAAATCGACTTTACAGACAACTACATTTTTTTTTATAAGATTACGCTGCTCGACTGGGGAAGTAGCGTCACCTTAAAGCAGATCTCAGTTATATAATATATAACAATAAGTTTAATCTAAAAATCTATATTTTTATCTATAAAGAACAGAAAAAGTTATGCGATAAAAAAAAATACAGAAATTTACTTACAAATAAAAAAAATCCTTAAGGCCGCATTTACGGAGATGCGGGGCGTGCGGCGGCGCGGCCCGCACTTAATTCAAATATGTGGCGTTGTTTAAGTGCGTTTACCGGAGAAGCGATTTGTCACGCGTTTGCTTGAAATGGAGCGTGTTTTGTGGCGGAGCCCGCGGATGGCAACGACGCGTCGCACGCGGCGTTTGTCCCTGCGGCGCACGTAGCGGCGCCCGCGGCAGGAACCTTGCCAGTCTTAATTTGGAAATCGTTACCTGTCGGCTGTGTCTTCAGAAGACTGGCAGGATTACCTCGCTGGATAACGATACTAATTCTCTGAGCAAGGTAATGTCACCAGCCTTCTGGTGACAGGACGTGTTGACCTTCTTTCGAGAAATTTTCAAGTAGGAATAATAATGATTATAGTGTTTCATGCAATCGGGCCGATCGATCGTACCGCTCTGTTCCTTTACCTAATCTAACCCCTAACCGAACAGATACCTTACCTTGAAACTTGATATCAACTTACGAAATAACAATAAAAACAGCTACAATTCGCGAGGGGAAGTTTGGATTGCGTAATTAAATGTTTCGTATTGAGAAAGGGAATGAAAGAATCAAGAATACATTACAAAATACCAGGGCAACAGTGATCAATATCTTTGAACCTAAGCCAACTTCACCTGTACGCGGTACACCCTGCTGACTGACAAACGAAGCTCTGGCGAAAAGAGAGGTAGGGAGCGTAATTGTAAGCTACTCGACTGGGGAATGTACCTCCACCTCACAGAATAATGCAGGCAAATTACAATTCCCTTGAGGGTTGTTGTGTTCCTGCGAATGAATGAGGTCACCAGAAAGAAGGGAGATGCTGCGCTAGTGATATTTTATGATGCGAGCCTTAATATGGCTAAGGTAACCGCTTCACATCAGGCGGGCCATATGGTTGTCTGCCACCCGACGTAGTACTCGTTTTGCCCTGGGGCCCTACCGATTACCGAATAAGCTGAAGCCGATTCCGACCGAATATTCTGATACCAAAAATAGGTCTTTATTTGTTTGTATTATTTTTATTGTACATAATGAGCATAAAAACATATACATATAAAACTTAAAATATAGATGTACAAAGGCGAGCTTATCTCTATAATAGAACTCTACCAGCCAGCCTTTGAGTGTTGGATATAAAATGTGGAGTGGCGAGGGCCCTCATATTTAAAGAGTACAACACGAGAAATGATAAAGAAAAGGTTTTTGTTTTAAGTTATAGACAAACATTTTAAGCTCTAGGGTTTCTACCAGCTAAGTTAAGCACAATTATGACCAAATTAAGCTTAAGTTTTGATTTTGGCAATCAATAAATCGCTTTAGTAAACGGCTTCATCTTCGGCGGTAGGCCCCCTGGCCCGCACATGTTCTTTCGTTATCCTAAAGCTTGTCGGTCCGGCATAATCAACTCCAATGTGCAAAAATGGTCACGTAGGGAAACATCGGACGGATGGTAGGTATCCCATCATTTGTTTCCTTATTTAATTAGTATTATTGAGTCAGAAATAAAGACATTGCTTTTCTTTATGTGTCCTGTCGAATATACCAAATATGCAATACGTTGTGTTCGGAAAAGTTCGGATATAATACACCACTTGCCGTTGGTGAATTTCCTTACACGTTACAGGAAGAATAGTCGAGTATAGAATTTTTTTTATCGGGTCACGGCATGTGTCTTCCAGTGCCTACCGGTTGGGCTGCAGGACACTGGAGTCTGGGAATGGTAGCGACGATATCACATGCATTTCATGGCATCTCGTCGCGTGGTCGCGTCAGTGTGGTTTCAGAGAGGTCATCGCAAACTCTCAAATTGAGGAATAAACTCACTGTCATTAACGAAGTTTTCTCTGGAGACTACAGTATGGGGTTCTTCAAGAGCTGGTAGAGGAGCGTTACAGAGCGGAGCGTGACGGCACAGTCTTATTCGCTAACCATAAAATTTGTACACGACACGCCTAAACAAGGTCTCATTTCGAAAACGCCAAACGACATTCGTGTAGTATTATGTAATGTACTAGAAGATACTTGAAGGCCAGTAATTAGTAAATACAAGGCTGTTGTAAAGCCTCGCTTGTAAAACTGACACCTTCACGTCGGCTATTGAACCTTGCGCTGCAGAACCGTTGACCTACTCCTTGCGTGTAATGCGCCAATATAACTAGGTCAGTATAGACATTTACAGATCTGGGACCTCCCGGCTAAGCTGAACCTCATTCCCATTTGATTTAATAGGCTATTTGATCGTCATTTTTTTCGGTTTGATATTTTTTTTATACTACGCCGGGTGGCAGACAAGCATACGGCCCGCCTGATGTGAAGCGGTTACCGTAGCCATATTAACGCTCGCAACATAAAATATCGCTCGCGCGCTGCCACCCCGGCTGCCAACCCAGCAATTTTTTACCGACCAGTTTCGCCGCTAAAGCATTATCAAGGTAAAATATTCTTGTATTATCTTGTAGGTAAGCCGCATTGGTGTATATCTGATTTTCCCTGATGTGAAGCTGTCAACGTAGCCAAATTGATGCTCGCAACATGACGTATCGCTAGCGCGCCGCCACCCCCGCTGTCATCACAGCAACACCTTTCTTTCTGGTAATCTCACTCATTCGCAGGAACATAACAATCCTCATGGGAATTGTTATTTGTCTGCGGTATTCTGTAAGGTGGAGGTACTTCGCCAGTCGGGCAGCTTACAAAATACACAATGCTCTTTTTGACAGAGCCTCGTTTCTCCGTCACCAGGGTGCACACGTGCAGGTGAGGTGAGGTGAGGAAAGATGTTGATGAACTACTTACACCCCAAATTAAGATTAGGTATAAGTGTCTTCCCTTCTGTATTACTTTCATTCATTGATGCAAATAAACTTAAACTATAAACAATATATACAATTCAACTATAAAACTAAAGTACTTAGTACTTACATACCTAAAATTAAATAATACTAAAATAAATCTAACCTAAAACTAAAATAAATGTAAAAAGTTTGGCCTTTGTGACATCGTTCCCTAGATGCTAGCAGCATTACCTCGCTGGATGGCTAAACATAATCTTTGGGCGAGGAATGTGTTAGATCTTGGTTCACCAGTTACGTCGACCAATCTTTTTCCTAATTCTCTTATTAAGTTTTACTGTATTACTTAATTTCATCATCCGGTCATTTTAGTCTCCACTACATGAGCACGGCCCTCTCTCGTCCGTCACAGACAAGAGGATTTGGCCTACACTCCCCACGCTGGCCAGACGGGTTGGGGAGCCTGTTCGATGTTTGATAATGTATTTCCCTTAGTCGCCTTGTACGACATCCACGAGAAGAGACGGAGTGATTCTATTCTAGTCTGCCGAAAAAACAAAAGTAACAATTATTCTCGTAAAAATTTTGCTCAATAATATTATCGTTTATTCGAGAAATTAACAGTTTACTTAAGGCGATTTTCGAAGTTTTTTTGGTTAAAAGAATGTTTTTTTTTCTATATTAAATCAATGATATTTCAAAATTCCGAGGCCGCTATGTACTATACGACTATATAACAAATAACATTCTATTTTTTTTATTTCATTTGTTTGGAACAGTAGTACAATCCAGGAGCTTAAAATATTGAATGCGCGCATTTTATGAAAATCTTTCTCTGCAATTTTGGGTTTATTTAAAAAGTTAAGCAAAATTTACAAAAAGCGAGGCCGCTATGTACTATGCCAATAGTTATTCTGTACTATTCAATAAGTCAACATTGTTAATGTATTTTTGTTTCCGAGATCGAGAACGCCAAAATTGGCCATTTTACGCAAAAATCACAGTCAAAATATAATATGGCTCTTAAACATCTCTATTATTATTTCTATTAGTCTTATGTTAGTTAGGTGTACATGTATAATTATTTTGTAGTTTTTGCACGCCTCTTTTTTTTTCTTTTTTTATATATTTTTTTTTGTATACTTAGTGTTAGTTTTTTCATTATTACTATTTATTATTTTCAGTTATTCATCTTTTTTGTTTATGGGTCTTTTCCTTCAGCGGATTTTAGCTTTACTTAGTTCGACTTTGGTTCAAAGATGTTGGTGAACCTCTTACACCCCAAAATCATTTACCCTATGATATCGTCTGATTATTATACAACCTTAACCTTCCACAAAAACGTGTTTCAAACCAATATCTTCGAATCGTACTGTCAAGGTTTGATCGATTAAAGATTTGAAAGCAATTGAATTTTTAATAAAGCTCGGATATAGAAAGAATCGATAGTCAGAGACCGTATCCGATGTCACGGACGGTTGTGATCGATTTTGTACAAGTTTTGCTTGTTGTTAACTTGTTCGGTTAACAGTAAAGCTGACTGGAATCGTAGCATTTTCTTTTTTTTTCATTTTATTGTTGTCTAGCGACACGCGACGTCACGCGCATGGATTTTACCAATTATTACTTATTTATTGTTACATGCATTATATTGAGCCTTACAGAAAAATCCAATGCGCTCAATATTGCCAATTGATACCATTCAACATTACATAACACAATTATTATATTACAAACAAAAGTGAGCATTGCAATTCAGCGAGGAAACGCAGCCAGTGTTCTTGCCTCCCTGCCGCATGGGACCGATATTTTCGAGGAATAGATTAGTATTTTGTTTTTCTTTTTATTAGTTTTATTTTTATGTAGTTTTAAGATTAGATTATTTTTATTTACTGTAAGTAGTTTAGTTGTAAGTATTTTGTTGTTATTTGTATATTTCTTATGTAATTGACAAAGGCGTGTTGATTGATGTTCTTTTTAGAACAAAATTATATTTAAATCCCGTATGCAGCATAAATTATTTTATGGTAAGTATTTTCGACATATTCTACAGCCGCTCTGTGGAACTGTAGCTTAGTACAAGTAAATAAGTCGATTATTTATTTTGGGTATTTCAATGCTAAAGCAGTCGCACAGCGCTCGGTTGATCGGAGCGCAAGCTGTAGCAGTCGTTCTAATGCTTTGTAGCGCGAATAATTTATGATGACGCTGAAGGTTTTGTAGCGAGATGCCTACTATCGGCCTTGGTTGACTGTTTTACGTTTTCATACAATTAGTAGCATAATGACTGATTCAGAAAACCTCCAAACGAATTTTGTAGGAAAACGTAAAACAGTCAACCAAGGCCGATAGTAGGCATCTCGCTACAAAATCTATATGAAGACTACTCGGGAAAAACAACGTAGGAATGTCTGTTTAAGAAATGTTAATTTAAAGAAAATACTTTGATATAGTCTTTATTGTTTTTACTCAATCCTAATTTATTGTATAAAATAATATTCCAAAAAGTCAACAAAGATTAGTTTAATAAAAAGACGACATTCTTTGTTTTTCCCGTGAAGTCTTTATATACTAGCTGCCCGCCCCGGCTTCGCACGGGTAGAAAGTGGTGTTTTATTTTCCTAGCAATTTTTACGTCTTTTCTCTCCATAAGAACGTTCCTTACCGAAAAAATTAGCAGATTTGGTCGAGCGTGTTCTCGAGTTTTTAGCAACATTCATTTTTAGGGTTCCGTACCCAAAGGGTAAAACGGAACCCTATTACTAAGGCTCGTTGTAGTCGGGTAAAATATTAAATTAAAACAAAACAAATATTACGCGCCACGCGATAAAACAAAACAAATATTATGACCTCCTAAACGAATTAACAAAAGACGACTATGTAGTTAAAATCTATACGCTGTAGAAGTAGGAGCGAGAGGTATACCAGCAAAATCTCTCTATAACCTGCTGAAAGACCTTGGCTTGTCCAGAAGTGCAGTAAGTTATATACTAGAACGAGTATCTAAAGCTGCATTAGCAGGTTCATACCAGATTTGGCTGGGCAGGGAGAGAAACACAAGTAGTGAAAGTGAGTGTTTATGTACGTCGGAAAGGGGCCCCTTAAACCTACACCCGTGTCACAAGTCTCGGGATCTGCTTGGGTTTCTCTCTCTGCCACACGACGGACCCGGCACCCGCACGGTGAATCCATGGAAGCTAAGAAGTTCGTCTCTAATAATTATTTATTTTGCAAATTGTCCAGAAATGTTTATACATTTCTGGTCAATTTGCACAGCGCCATCAAGTTCCAAATTAAGCGCAAATATTACTATGGGCACTTACTAGACAACTGATAAATGTACTTAATACATTTTTTTTTGTATACATAGTTATAATACATAGAAAACACCCAGGTCTAAGACAAACAGACATGTTCTAACACACAAATGTTTGTCTTGTGCGGGGATCGAACCCGTGACCCTTGGACTCAAAAGTAGCCATTGCTAGCTGTAAGATTTAAAGACGTCACTCGCAATGAACTTATTTAATTTCACGGATTTATTAACATTACAAAATATATAATATATTTGTCTATATTAGGTTTGTTGATCTAGTCCCGTCCCATCGTCGATTGTCCTTTTTACTAGTCATTTTTAGGGTTCCGTACCCAAAGGGTAAAAAGGAACCCTATTACTAAGGCTCCGCTGTCCGTCCGTCCGTCCGTCTGTCATCAGGCTGTATCTCATGAACCGTGATAGTTAGACAGTAGAAATTTTCACAGATGATGTATTTCTGTTGCTGTTATAACAACAAATACTAAAAAATAGATTACTAAAAAATAGATTACTAGTCATTTTTAGGGTTCCGTACCCAAAGGGTAAAATTAACCCTATTACTAAGGTTCCGCTGTCCGTCCGTCCGTCCGTCTGTCATCAGGCTGTATCTCATGAACCGTGATAGTTAGACAGTAATTTTCACAGATGATGTATTTCTGTTGGCGTTATAACAACAAATACTAAAAAATAGAAATATTTAAGGGATATACATATAACAAACGTGATTCTTTTGCCGTTTTTATAGATAATGGCACGGAACCCTTCGTGCGCGAGTCCGACTCGTCCTTGGCCGGTTTTTTATCTTTTCAGTTTTGCTTAGTTCTTTGTCGGTGGCCAGTTCCGAGACTGCCCAATAAAGAGTCCGCAATACTGACCATTCGATCACCGGGCTCGCCTAAAAAGAAATATTTTTTCTTGCATTCCTGCACGTCAATATGGTCGTAGCCAACTGATATAGTGCTCACCAACCACCTTCAAATCTGGACCTGCTGCATCCAGCACTTCTTATTGTCTATATTGTATCGTACCGTGCGGTTCCAGAGAAGTTTTCTCCCGCGTACGGTCAAACTGTGGAATGAACTGCCTGTCGAGGTTTTCTCAGGAGACTACAGCATGGGGTTCTTCAAAAAGGGCGTGAAGAGGTTTTTACAGGGTCGGCAACGCGCGTGTGATGCCCCTGGTGTTACAGGCGTTCATAGGCTACGGTAACTGCTTTCCATCATGCGGGCCGTATGCTTGTTTGCCACTTTAGTGGTATAAAAAAAAATGTCAGTGAGCGAACAGAAGATACCGTTAGAGCAGGCAACTTCTTTTAGTAACTGCGCTCTTGGGACTGATGACGGTTTGTGCCACAACATCACATCTAAAAAGTCTTACATCACATCTAAAAATATTAAAATATATCATCATCATCATCAGGTCATTTTAGTCTCCACTACAGGAGCACGACCCTCTTTCGTCCGTCCTAGAAGGAAGGAGGATTTGGCCTACACTCCCCACGCTGGCCAGACGGGTTGGGGAGGCCTGATCGATGTTTTATAATGTATTTCCCTTAGTCGCCTTGTACGACATCCACGGAAAGAGACGGAGGGATTCTAATCTAGTCTGCCGGAAACCACACGGCCAAATTAAATTAAAATATATAAATAAATGTTATTATCCATAACATATATAAGTTTGTAGCAACATTTCTTCTTGGTGTTTTAGTAGTTTTGTTTGTTTGCATTATGAGTACATAATGCAAACAAAATTATGGTTCATTGATATTGACATTCAATTTTTAACCGTCTTCAAAAAAGGATCTCAATCGACTGATTTTTTTTTTTTGTATGTATGTTATTCGATATCTTCGCGAATTCTGAACCGATTTTCATAATTCTTTTTTTATTTGAAAGGGTATGATTGCAAGGTGGTCCCATATTCACCAAGTCAGGATCTGATGATAGACTGCCAGGGAAATCAAGGGAAACCCTTAAATTTTATACGCACGTATGGTCAAAATATTTTTTTTATTTGAAAGGGTAATTGCGAGGTGGTCCCATATTCACTAAGTCAGGTTTCGATGATGAGATCCCAGAAAAGTCGAGGGAAACACTTAAATTTGCCCTGTGGTTGCCGGCAGAATAGAATTGCGCCACTCCATTGCTCTGCGCTGGATGTCGTACAAGGCGACTAAACGTGTGTCACGCAATAACTTTTCTCCCGGAAGACGGGCAGCAGCGTCTGCCGGGGTATTCCACCAATAAGCTGCGCTCGCCAACTGAAGTCGGTTTCAATTTTTTTTAAAATCAACTTTATCTTTAAAACGTTGGCTATTACCTACGTAGCAGAAAACCGTGCGTCTGAGGGAGACTGGATTATTACAGATACCTGTCGCTTAGGTATTGATCGACTTGACGTGTTCCTTATAATAACCACAGCGCTGCATCCAAGGTTTGTCCTTGCCGCAGTATAAATAACCAAAGTGTACGCACAATAAAGGAGGACCCTTTCTTTTAACTTTCCTACCACTTATTTGTAAATTTATATTAGACTAGCTGTGCCTGCGACTTCGTCCGCGCGGAATAGTTATTTTTTAGGGTTCTGTACCTCAAAAGGAAAAACGGAACCCTTATAAGATCACTTTGTTGTCCGTCTGTCTGTCTGTCGGTCTGTCTATCTGTCTCTCTGTCGATCTGTCTGCCTGTCTGTCCGTCTGTCTGTCTGTCAAGACCCTTTATCTTGAGAATGCGTGGAGGTATCAAGCTGAAATTTGAACTGTATACTCAGGTCTACGGTCGGTACAGGTACGGTGAAGTTGTAAAAAAATCAAACTGCTAAGTTTACGTAAAAAAAGATACGGCCGTTTATTTAGCAAAAAACGCATATTTCGACACGTTCTCAAGGGAATCAAAACCCATAGAGTACTTCCCGTTGACCTAGAACTATGAAATTTGGCAAGTAACATCGTTATAGACTACAAATACAAGAATAAATCTCAAAACTATATATTTGTAATTTAATCTTAAAAAATGAGGGGTCTATATTTTTTATTGAGGGTCGAAATTTTAAATTGTAGCTACTAGTTCAAATGGCGTATCATATGAAAGGGCTTGATGTGCACATTGCAAAATATATTTTATTTATTTTTTCCGACAATTGTTTTTTATTTATAATGAAAAATGTCAAAGTTATAATGATCCTACGTACGAAACCCTCGGTGGGCGAGTCGGACTCGCACTTGTCCAGTTTTTTATTATTTACTAGCAGCCGCCCTCGACTTCGTACGCGTGGAGTTAGTTATTTGCACTTGTGGAGTTAATTAATGAAAGGAAAAAATTAAAGATAGATAAAAACAATCATATATCTAGACGAATTTTTAGAATCATAAAGTCGACGGTATTATTGTTTCAAAACCTGTATGCAAAACCTAAAATACTTTTTGTTGTTATAATAAAACATCCCTTCTTATAATAGTGTGTAGTTGTTTTCAAGAATTCTTATATTTAGATATCATTTAAAAATCTTCTGCCATAATTATTTTAACTTCAATTAAATTGGACTTTCATACAAACTACCATCCCTCGTTTTAACTCCAAGAAGGGGTTGATTTCTAAAGATACATTATTAGTACACCTCCACACATTCTATAGAACATACATTTTAAATTTCAAGTCTCTTACTTCAAAAACATAGAAATTTCATACAAACTTCCAACCCCTGTTTTAACCCCAAAAAGGGGTTGATTTCTGTAGATACATATTTAGTAGGTACACCTCCGCACCATCTATAGAGCATACATTTAAAATTTCAAGTCTATTGCTTCAGAAACATAGGACTTTCATACAAACTTTCAACCCCCGTTTTACCCCCATAAGGTTGGCGTTTCGTAAAACCCGTTCTTAGCGGATGTTTCCGTATACATATTGGAGTGATTTTAAAGATGTTTCTCGTAAAAAAAAAGATATTGTAAGACTGAATATTTTTTTTTTTATATTTATGCAGCTTTATCGATACAGTATTATTGTTGTAGTCGAAAAAGTTATTTGATCTGATGCCTAGTGTGTCTTTCTGCTATTGGACTAACTAAATTAATTTAAAAATAACTAAAAAAATAATAAAATACACAAAAAAATATATAATTATATTAACTGTCCCCACAATTTTCGGGGATCGGCAACAAAAGGCTGGCCTTGGAAATATTTTGGCTTAGATATTGGTCAGCGCTTTGGTCATCCGAAGCCAAGACCAGCTTCTTGGCAACCTCTTTGTACAACTCTTGTGCCGTTATACAAATAATGCCTGTTATTGGGCCGTCCCATATTATAAAAATACATCTGGAAAGCATTGAAATCGTCCGTTGGAAGGCTTCAATGTCGGCCTCTGACGCAAGATTTACGCAACAGTAAATACAATCAACTTTGTTGCGTGGCCGAGATTGCCGAGCACCATCTGTTTTATTTTTAATTTTTCACCCGATTGAACAATTGAAGGGGTTGTCTTTTAGTTGTGTTTATTTTTTTATGTTCATTCTAGCGTAAGTTATTAGTTTGAAAGGGGGATAATCTCATGTACTTCCGCAGTCAGTTACAAAGATGTATTTAGCTCGCTATCGGCGGGATTGGTCTGATTATCGGACCGTCCAGTCCAGTGGCGGACTAAGGTTTTAACCTTATAACATTGCAACATTGTGTTTCCGGGCCTACTATAGAAGTTTTCACTTCACAACTATAAGTTATAGAAACATGTATAGCATAATCATTATTTAGCGTATATAGTCAGCTCGCTGATAGGAGCGAGCTGACACCAATCTTTATATAATCTAAGACCTTAAGTTTGCATCGGGGTAGGGTGAGGCGGCGGGGAGGGGCATAGAGTATAATAACGGAATAACGAAACCGGAGCGGTTCACACGTGACAGTGCGGTCACACTATACTGAGAATCAGTAGTTTGACTCCCGACGTATTTTTGAAATGTATACCTACTGCTCGACGGAGCGTTAGGGTTGGCATCTACAGAAACTAAAGCAGACGTGTCTAGACTTTTTTTATATATGTGTAGTTTTAGATTTAGGAATAAAACATGTTAATTTAATGATTATTTATTTATTAATTATTTATAAATCAGTAACAGAAAAAAAATTGCGTCTATTATGTCAAGTTCGAAATTACTTGTTGTTGAATTTTATTGTATAAAAAGTTCGTATGAACTATTTAATAAAAAAAAAAATTGGAATCAAGGACATAGCAACAGGTTTATGTTTTTAATTTCTTTGAAAATTGACGCAAATATTTTAGAATTTATGTGTTTTATTTTGAACATTGACTAGAGCTTTTCCTCCATTTCTTCTATGATATAAGACTTAAAAATATGACAGTCCTTTTGAATTTTACCGCATTTTCTCAGAAAGTATGTAACATATACAAAAGATTTTTTCTCGGGCATGTTCATTTCTTCCATATGCAGTATTTGTTCCATATGGTTAAAACCTTTAAATAATATGTATTATTGTGTAAATTTTATATAAAATCATAGCATGTCTGTATACATGTTTGTATAATTCACCTACCAGCCAAATAACGTTTCGTTATGATTGTTAAGGTTGGCTGGAAGAAATCTCTTAAAGAGATAAGCTCGCCCTTGTACACCTTCTTGTTTACACTATTTTATGTAACCACTGTTTATGCAATAAAGAAAGAATATTTCTTTATAGTCAGTACACGAAATTTGTATGTTGTTGACTTTCTCAGCGTCTGTCACTGGAACTAGATTAATATCATTATGTTCGTTAGATGATTGTTCACATACATGGTACATTCCCCAGTCGGGTAGCTTACAATTACGGTGCCTACCTCTCTTGCCATTGAGCATAGTTTGTCAGTCAGCAGAGTGTACCGCGTGCAGGTGTAGTTGGCTATGGTTCAAAGATGTTGATGAACCACTTACACCCCAGAATAAATAAATAAATATTGTCAGACAAATTACACAACGCCATCTAGCCCCAAAGTAAGCGCAGCTTGTGTTATCGGTACTAGACCACTGAAAAACATACGTGAATACATTTTTTTTTGTAAATACATACTTATGATACATAGAAAACACCCAGACTAAGACAAGCAGACATGTTCATGCACACAAATGTTTGTCCTATGTGAGAATCGAACCCACGAGCGTTGGTGTCGAAGCCGCGTCATTGACCGCTACGCCACCGAGCTCGACAATGAATGATACAAATATAATTAAATAGCAACAATGGCTACAGCCAACTAAGCTAAGCTATATCACTAAAGTGGCAAACAAGCATACGTCCCGCCGGATGAAAAGCAGTTACCGCAGCCTATGAACGCTTGTAACACCTGGGGGCGTTGGCGGTTGGGTTGGTTGGTTGGGGGGCGTTGCCAATACGCGTTGTCATTTGTACCGAAGAGACACACAAGTATACGAGTTAGTTATAAAACTAATAGGTATTCATTTTACCTTTCAGCATTAATAGGAAGTTAAAAAAATGCCAATGTTGGTTTTATCAGCGTTGAATTTGGGGTGTAGTGGTTCATCAAGATCTTTGAACCAAAGCCAACTGTTGTGTCACCTGCACGTGTTGCACCCTGCTGACTGACAAACGAAGCTCTGGCGAAAAGAGAGGTATGGAGCGTAATTGTAAGCTACCCGACTGGGGAATGTACCTCCACCTTACAGAATACCGCAGCCAAATAACAATTCGATTGAGGGTTGTTGTGTTCCTGCGAGTGAGTGAGGTCACCAGAAAGAATGGAAGGCGATGCTGCGTTGGCAGCGGGGTTGGCGGCGCGCGAGCAATATTTTATGTTGCAAGCGTTAATATGGCTACGGTAACCGCTTCACATCAGGCAGGCCGTATGCTTGTCTGCCACCCGACGTAGTATAAAAAAAAAAAAAAATTTAGGCAGCCATAAACACTGCAGTATCTACGTTGACGCGTCGCTACCATTATTAAATATTATAGTTCGTTCCGAGCGCTATATTATTCCCATTACGAAATCGAAACGGGGCCCGGGGGCTAATAGCGCAGCGGGCGGCGCCGGCCGCTCGTCCACCGACCGGCCTGTGCGACACGCGGCGCGACACTGCGTAGTTTCGCGCACCAAAAGTTCCTCAGCGGTCGTGTAAATGACGCTTGGCTCCGATTTGGGCGCTAGTATGAAGTCAAAGTACTGGTTATAAGTCTATTGTTGTGCGGTGACCGCTGATAAACACGTTTCACGTTAACCAATGGTCGTGTGTACCGACACAGCTCCACACGATTTTTTCGCAGACGGATGGTACGCGAGTAGAGAGATCGGGCTGAAATTTGACATAGGTACCTACATGGTGTGATGGTATCTCACCTGACCACGGCACGAAATTAAGTTTTCGTTAATTCACAAATTTCTTACTTAAGTAGTGTGGCTTTTAGTGCAACTAATCAATAAATTTGTGCCTTATTTAATATACTAGATCGAATTCTAGCCCACGGGGCCCAAATCGAAGTTGAGTGGAGCGAGTAGATTCGCTGAGTGTATGTTTTCCATTGATTTCAATGGAAAATGTATTTGATGATCATTCCCCAAAGACATGATCGAAACTTGAGTTAATGCTCAGTTGACTTTTCTATTGCCTACCTAAATAAATAACAAATTATTTCTCTCGTTCCAGGAGCTGTCAAAACTCGACACTCAAATCCTTGGGACTTCAGCACCACCATCATCCACAGCACCACTGTCATGCTCCATCGATCTACCCACCGATGTCATTACCGAGGTAATAGGAAACGATCCTTCTCTTTAATTCTTATGTTTTTCTGTTCCTGGGTAACAGTTCTAAAAATTGATTGATTGATCACACTACATCATACATCTATAAACTGAACATGGCGGATCATTTTATGTAACAGAACTGTTCTCAGCGATACCGTCATTTTAGTCTGAAATTTATAAGAATTATACACGAATTAGCCTCTGGAATGCCCTGCGATCGCCCCTAACATTTGGCCGTTCTAAGCCCCGACCGAAATGACCTTAGGAAAAGTTTATCGAATTTTCGCCTAGAGACAAATCTGACCATTATAGAGCTTTGTAACTCTATTATTTATCGTATTTAAAAGATATTGATTGAATAAACAACGCAGAAATCAATATCCAGACATTTTTATCCAGGCGACCCTGTCTCCAGACAAAGCAGGTTCTCTCCTCTCCGTGCAGTCAGCACCACCGGAGCAGAGAGAGCGTCCTGCCAGCCTACTTCTTGAGTTACCGTTAGCTACTGTAAGTAAATTACTGTTTAGAAGGTACCTATTTTCAAATAATATTTTTTTCATACCATTACATTGCGCATCTAAATATTTTGTCCATTTTTAGGGTTCCGAACCTCAAAAGGAAAAACGGAACCCTTATAAGATCACTTTGTTGTCCGTCTGTCTGTCTGTCTGTCTGTCTGTCTGTCTGTCTGTCTGTCTGTCTGTCTGTCTGTCTGTCTGTCTGTCTGTCTGTCAAACATTTCTATGTCGAGAATGCGTGGAGGTATCAAGCTGAAATTTGAACTGTATACACAGGTCTACGGTCCCATGAAGTTAAAAAAAAATCAAACTGCTAAGTTTACGTAGAAAAAAGTTACGGCCGTTTATTCAGCAAAAAACGCATATTTCGACACACTCAAAGGAATCAAAACCTATAGGGTACTTCCCGTTGACCTAGAACTATGAAATTTGGCAAGTAACATCGTTATAGACTACAAGTACAGGAATAAATCTCAAAACTATACATTTGTAAATAGATCTAAAAAATAGGGGGTCTATATTTTTTATAGGGTGTCGAAATTTCAAATTGAAACTACTAGTTCAAATGGGGTATCATATGAAAGGGCTTGATGTACACATTGCAAAATATATTTTATTTATTTTTTTCGACGCATTATTTCTTATTTATAATGAAAAATATCAAATTTAATAATGATACTACGTACCTACGGAACCCTCGGTGGGCGAGTCCGACTCGCACTTGTCCGGTTTTTTTTATCTCCTTTCTTGAGAGCTTCGCTCTAGTCGGGCATGCTCTAAAGCAAGCAACATTAACAATAATCAACATACACTACAGATATCTTGCTTTCACTTTGACTCCATCTATGGATACTGACATTATTAGCTTTATTTTTACTTTTATATTATATTATGTATGTATATTGTGAGGGTATATATTTATGTTATATGTGTATTGTTGTGTATGTATATTTCAATGTATATATGTTTTTATCTATGTGCTATGTATGATTTGTATGTGTTATATAGTTATTATTATATGACATATTATATAACATTTAATTTACAATTTAGGTACATTTTTCTTTTTTATGCGAACCCTACCTACTTCATGCCTTATTCAGTTACCTAAAGGTTGTCTTGAAAAGATTGCTTTCAGCAATAAGGCCGCCTTGTTGCACATAAAAGTTGTGTTAAGAAAACTGTTATTTGTATTCTCTGTAATTTATTGTGTAAAAAAAGCATATTCTATCTATATAGATAGATATCTATCTATATCCAATGTTTGACGGACCAGACTGCGCTCACTAACTTAATCACTCGATTTTATAGACATTGAATGACCAAACAAATTAACCCATTCTAAACATATATTAAAGCAGTAGAAACCGCGTATCTGCGCAATTAACACTTTACAGGACAGTAACGGCGATACCAGTGCTCTGACAAAACAAGAGTTTAACAGTACGGGCATCGGAGTAACTACAAAAAATGGTGTATAATGCACACCGGTGCTTACCGTGCTATGGTCGTATTATCATTGTAAAGAAAAAAGATTTACTATCTACCTACAAGTTAATCAATTCTTTGTACTGTCAAATCTAAGATCTAAAATATATACATTTATTGGCGGCTTAATTTTGCTACTTATAATAACAGTGCCGCTGTATCCGTACAGTGGTAATGCCCGTGGTTACTGACGTAGTTTGGTATGATACTATTTATTTCGATAAGTACTGCTATAGATGTAGTGGTTTTTTGTATAGAAAGTCGTAGTTACAACCTCTGAAATTTTAATTCAGCCTTCTGCCCCGTAAAGTGTTATCCGATTTAAAAAAAATAATGTTTGAGTGATAAGAAAAGAGTAACAGGACACAAAAACGATTATTCTATTTTTTTTGTCTGTCAGTCTATATAATGTGTTTTTATGTTTGCGTGTCTGTATGTCTCTATATACACGCTAATCTCCAAAACTACCGAATATATTTTTTGCAGTTTTCTTAAATAGATTAAGCTCAGCTTCGAACAACATATTGGATTTATTACATTGGAATCTGATAAAAGTTACTAAACCCAATTCGCCTGTTAAAAAATGCAAGCAAAAGTCACTAAAAGTGTCAAAATTTCAACGCTTTCTTCTTGGTTGTCAACTGTAATACAAAATAGACGATATTGTTAGTTAAAAAAAGAACCATCTCACTCACAAAACGATGCCTTTAAGCATGGTACAATAAAACAAGGTATATCATCTCGTAACAGTAAGATCAGGTGATTTGATTAAGACCAAGTCGTCATTATTGTATATACTATATCAAATTTTAACAACCAAACTCATAGCACTATGTAGCTATGTGTAAACTTGACAATATGTAGGAAAAGAATATTTTGTTTTATTGTTGAGCTTTTAAGTACCTTCTTGTACTCTGTAGCATTATATTACTTATATTCTGTAGCAAGTAGGCGCGTACTTGTCAGCGATGTCGCCGACCGAGCAAGAGGAGGACTCTCTCTTGACCCTCTCGTCGGTGACGGCTCGCCCTCTCCTCGCCGCTTCCAGAAAATTAAGACCAGCATTGCCTGACTCTACTATCGAGTA
This sequence comes from Hypsopygia costalis, assembly GCA_937001555.2. NCBI lineage: Eukaryota > Metazoa > Arthropoda > Insecta > Lepidoptera > Pyralidae > Hypsopygia > Hypsopygia costalis. The sequence continues at coordinate 9,921,846 of OW443355.2, forward strand.
AGTAATGCATGTTAAAAAATATAAGTTTATGCCTATCCTGTAGCTAAGAAAATATGTTTTACAATGCACAATAATACACTACTTTGAAATTTCAAAATTTTAATTCTTATTAATACTACTTGAAACATGAGTGCCTGAGGCCTGATTATTGATGATGAGTGCCTTATTATTATTATTTTTTTCATATGAACCTTCTCCTGACAATACAACATAAAAAGAAATAGCAAAATCGGTCCAGCCATTCAGCCAAGCGAAATATGGATTCATTTTCATATATATTATGTATATAGTAAGGAGGATAAGGTATAGTTGGTGACAAAAATATGTATGTATACAGTTTTAGACTGTAAATACAAAAAAATGTGTGTACATCTTTTTGATGCTGATTGTACAAGTGCAAAAGTTAGCAAATATACTGTATTTACGCGCAGCTTCTACTGAAGAATTTTCACGCAGATTGTCTCTTATGGGCGATTGGATAAAAACGACTTGGTTCAAAACATAATTATAGTAATGGAATATAATAGTAATGAAATATCAGTATTTTTTTTCAATTTTCACATATTTTTTTCAGTATTGCCAACCCCCCTGACGGCGGTTACGGCTGGGTGGTAGTGTTCGGGGCGTTCATGGTTCAGTTCTGGGTGGCCGGGCTGTTCAAGTCGTACGGAGTGTTGTATGTCGAGATTATGGAGACTTTTCCGGATTCTGCTGAATCCGTGGCTTCGTGGATTCCTGCTGCGCTGTCTACTTTATGTTTGGCTCTTGGTAAGTATTATAAATTTCTGTAAAAAAATAAAAAAAAATAGATCTATTACATAATTTGAATAATTCCAAAATGTACAATAAACTAAAACTAATCTAAACCCTATATATTTTATCAATAACGTTATTTAATTTGCCTTTCGGAGTCGAGACCCTGGGTTCATGAGGTCCTAATGCGCTGAAATTAATGAAGGAGCTCTCCAAGCGCCTGGTCGAGACCACTGGTGACCGAAGAGCTGGCGGCTTTCTCGCACAACGCATTAGTATTGCCATACAACGAGGAAACGCTGCCAGCATCTTCGGTACAATGCCACGGGGACCTTTTTTTTAGATAATATTTAGTTTTATTTTTATTTTTTATTTAGGTTTTAATCAAGTTTCTTAGAAATAATTGTATTTATAAAGTTATGGGATACAAAAAAAATACAAATTTACTTACAAATAAAAAATATCCCCAAAATCGTCGCCTTTCGGTAGTGTCCCCTGAACACTGGCAGCATTACCTCGCTGGTTAGCGATACTAATTATCTGAGCAAGGTAATGACCGGCCTTCTGGTTATAGGACGTGTCGACAAATTTTTCAGAAATGTCTCATAAATTCAGCACTTATCGTAGAAAAGAAAGAAGTAGAAAAAATCTTAAGTGGGATATCTGGCGTACCGATATGGAGCCGAAGCCTACGGCACCTGCGTGTAATGCATTCTGTAGAGTCTACAGAATAGAGTCTATAGAGTCTTGGTCTACAGTGTAGACCAACGTTGTCGGTCCCGGCTGTTGTCATTAGGGGCCCTCCATAAATTACGTCACACGAATTTCATGCTTTTTTGACCCCTCCCCCGTCCTTGTCACACTGGTGACATTTGTGAGACTCCCCCCCTCCCTAGTGTGACGTCACATATTTTGTAATTTTACATCTAGAGTTGCAAATGTTTTTGAGTTTTTCGTTAATAGTTCAAAGTTCGTGTTTTAAACACATAGATTTTAATAGATTTTGAAATGTCACGTCACGAAATTTAGGACCCCTCCCAACCCCTTGTCACACCATGTCACACTTCATCGACCCCCTCCCTCCACCTCAACGTGTGACTTAATTTATGGATGGCCCCTTATCTAGATGGTAAGCCAATCAAGTAGCCTTTAGGCGGCTTGAAAACACTGGCCTCCGCCAACCTGCAGTTAAACAACGTGGTGGAGCATACACGCTCCACGAGCTAAAATTTGCCAATCTCGTTTGATCCTCATGACCTGCCTTATTACCAACGCCTCTATTTTTAATCTAAGATGGCGGCCGGAATAAAATGGCGACTTATAATTTAGACATTAACTCCTACGATATGGGTATCAAATAAAAAGGCTTTATGAGTTTAACCCAGTAACTAAATATTTTTGTTCCTTTTTATTAAAATTAACTTAAAACCATCATTCCAGCACCCCTATCATCAGCTCTCTGTGAGAAGTACTCGTGCCGGCTCGTGGTGTTCATCGGCGGCTTGTTCTGTGCGACCGGCTTGGCACTGTCCTTCTTCAGTAAAGGACTGCTGCATCTGCTTCTGAGTTTTGGAGTTATGACTGGTGAGATAGCATAATGTCATAATATACTAAAATAGATGAAAGAAAAAAAAATATGTTTATTAACATCACAATATGAGACAATAATTAAATTAATACAAAATAACATATGACATTTCAAACACAATGTACATAATTATGATGTTAATTTGGCCATCGCTCGGTATTAAAGATAATATACATAGCGCCGGTATTCTGCGACAGCCAACCTACACTAACCTCGTTGGCCGAGGTATGTACATCTCAAAAATCACTGCATCCAGGGCCGTCAGGCTATCTAGCTCGTATAACGGGGAAAAATACCCTTTTGGACTACTGTGATCCTGGTAGTGATATTTGTATTGTATTGCTAACGTCTATAGGCTCAGGTAAAAGCTGCTTTACATCTGGCGCGTTGTATTGTTTGGGATCCGATAGTAGTATTAACAAAGTTAGGTATAGTGTGGCTGTGTCGACCACAAGACCATATCATAATGTATTTTATCTACTCTCATACTGAAATTTACACATTAAAAAACTAAACACAGTATCTTAATGACAGTCTTTACGCACAAGCTATCAAAATAAATTTAAAAAGTTATTTTTCGATACAGCTCTTCTAAGGACAACTGTATCGTAAAATAACTTTTTTACCATTTCGATACAGCTTCAGCCCTGGATACAGGTATTTTAAACAGGTTGCAATGCAAATACTATGCTAAATTTTTCTACATAATCTGTGAACGCAGCGCCGCGCGGCGCGTCGCGCATGCGCACTACGCATGCTCGATCTGCAAATGGATTTCTATGTAAGAATTATAGCTGTTAAATTAACTTCATGGTTGTATTTAAAATATTATTATCATATATTTCATGAGATTAGATAAAGTAGTGTATGAAACTGCACATAATTAGGTATTAAAATACTCGTGTGGTCTATTATAACATTCGTCTTCGGCTCATGTTATAAACTCACACTCGTATTTTAATAACCCTTATTATGCAACAGTTTCATAAACTACCATTATGTATGAATACCATACGTTATCATAATTATGTATTTTTATTCACAAGGCAGGAAGCACTGCCCCTTCCACTGCGCGTGTCAGTCTTCAATTATTTAAAAAGTTTATCAAGAAAAACCACAATGCTTATTTTTTATTAAAACAATATTTTAATTGTTTAAAGCCGACTGAAATTATTGTTTTTTTTTTATATTAAGTAGGGCGGAAAATTTGCATTCGATTCGCCTGATATGACCATTTGACGAAACAGATGTCTACCTGTTATCGTTATTTATGTATTAACAAAAAGTAATTCGTACTTTTTGTTAGTAGTGTAATACTTAATAGGTAGATGGCGCCACACTGCGACGTCACGGCAGTAACTATACAATGCAAAAATTCGCCAGCATTACAAACTTTTCTGGTAGCTTAGTTGGAAGAGCACTAGACCGGTCATCGAGAGGTGGTTTCGAATTCCACCTACGAGGGGAAGGTGAATTTTTCCATTTTAAAAATATTTATAGCTAAGAATAATGTTGTCATTTCTAGGCATTGGTGGTGGACTGTCAACAACTCCAGGGATAGTTATCGTGTCACAGTACTTCGATAAACACAGGTGCGTAGCACTAGAGGTAGAGAGCCAATCATCCACATTCGCTGTGTCTCCTGTGTAACCAGGATTAACAGCGGCAACCGCCAAAAAAGGCAATGAACAATGAAGTCCATTGCAGTCCCGAGGGTAAAACTATGGCTGCCTTAGAACTTACAACGAATTCAATCAGAAGAAATTAGTAGGAGTAAGAAGCTTTTGAAATTTGACTTTACCTCTTAGCAATGTCATTAAAAGCCTAAAGAGATGGCTAGTCAAGTGAAGCTCAACTGACGTGCAACACGGGTTTTAAATACCTAACACTATTGGGCTCGTAAGTCTACTACTCTTGCTGCCTTTAATTTGATAAAAAAAAGTCACAGAAAATATTGACAAGAATTTAGAAATCGATATGACCAAAGCTTTCGATTTTGTTTCTCGTGAAATTGTATTACATAAATGTGACAAATATGGATTAAGATGTGTAGCAAATAAATGGCTATCTAAAAAAGTAGCTATCTAAAAAATCGACATCAATATGTAAAAATTATTAACATTAATGATATGAAAGAAGAAGTTACTTTTAAATCTGAATTCGCCTTGAATAAAGTAGGTGTCCCACAAGGTACAATTTTAGGGCCATTATTGTTTATTATTTATATTAACGATTTGCCCAATGTGACTAAAAATCAATGTATACTGTTTGCTGACGATATCTCAATTCTTATATCAGAACGTGTTTACATAAATTTTAATAATGACATAAATCTGACCGTAAATAATATAATAAATTAGCTTGACATCAATAATCCACATATTAATATAGATAAAACGAAATATCTTAGATTTTACAATAGAAGACCTCAGAAATCGAAACTGACAATAAATTCATGTAATAAACCAATTGTAAAATCACCCGAGGTTAATTTTTTGGGCATTTCAATTGACAACCGGTGCTTTTGGAAGCAGCATATAAAAAAAATATGTACTAAATTAAATAGGTTTAATATGCACTATAGCGACTGACAAAGCAGGTCAACCAAAAAACAGCCTTAATCGCATATCATGGGTACATTGCAGCGAATCTGAGATATGGTATAGCCGTGTGGGAAAATTCAAAAAAAGTGGTTTTTATTTCTCAAAAAACAGTGTGTTCGTGCAATCTGTGACGTGCCGCCAATGACATCAAGCAAACCCTTTTTCCGGAAACTTAAAATATTGACTGTGCCTTCGATGTACATTCTAGAGTGCTGTATATTTGTAAAGTCATATATGCACTTATTTACTCGTAGAGATCAAAATGCAGTGAAAGCTAAAATACATCCGGGTAGACTAATGTTTCCTACAATACGGACAACATACTTTCATTCTAATTGTCATATTAACTACATCAAAATTTATAATAAATTACCCACATCCTTAACTGACCTTCGCTTAAAACTATTCAAAATAAAATTATCAGCATGGCTTAATGACAAGTGTTATTATTCATTAAATGAATATTTAAATTATAAAATTGACTATTATATTGTTACTGTTCTATAGAAATTAGTTAAAAAAAATTGTTTTAATTGGTTACACGTGCATATTATGTACATTTTGCATGGCATTATTGGCTGAATGTCAAGGCTCTAAGCATATATGACTATTCAACTGTATTCAACCACATTGAATTATTTATTTGCTAAGCAAATAAATAATTCATTCATTAATCATTCCTTAGATGCTTAAAGACAAATAAAGAATTTCTACTTAGTTATGACAAATACATAATTAAGTTTATAATTGGACCCTGTTATGCAGAATAGAACCAACCGACAAGTTACGCCAAATTGAGAGATATACATAGCGAGAAACTTCAAATCGAGTTTTAAGTATAAATTCGCAACTGATTCTAGTAGTCTGATGACATATGCTTCACAAAACATATACTGTGTGATATTTTTATTCCTATTAATGAGCTTTAACTTAAAAATAATAAAATGTCGGTTGGATCTATTCTGCATAACAGCGTCCAGTTTATCTTGTTTTTTCTGTCCATTCTAGAGCTCTAGCCAACGGTATATGTGTGAGCGGGACAGCTGCAGGCAGCTTTGTATTCCCGATGCTGATTGAAAAACTGGTCGATTTGTATGGATTGCATGGAACTGTGTTGTTATTGGGTAAGTATTGTATTGTTATCAGGAAAATAGGTATATAGATAAAAGTGGAGAGAATACTTCAAATACCTATTTGAATTTAAGTATTTAAATTGGTATTTGAAGTATGTACGTATGACAGAGAATGTAGTTTCTGTCTTACAGTGTCATTAAATTCTTCTTGAGAGTGACACTGGTTATAACAATATAAAAAACAAAAAATAGTGTATTTTAAACGTTATGTACATAAATTAATATGTAAAATAAATTATGTACTTATTCAAACAATTTTTTTTCCTTCTAACCTATCGAGGAGAGTATCAAAATAAAGGGTTTTAAAAAACGCTTCCAATAATGTATGCAATTTATACGTTTACTTAAATGTAATTTATATATATGTATTTATTTAAATGTTTTCTTAAATGTGATGTAATGTAATTTATGAGATATGCTGAAAATCTTACTACTAGTTTTTACTCAAAATCACTCCGGAAGAAGATGAAATCATTAATTGTATTCTTCTCTGAATTTATTAATAAAATAAGTTAATAATATAATTTTAAATTGTACCTATTCTTCTCTGTAACAAAGGAGGAGGTATGCTGCACGTGTGCGTCGCTGCCACCCTGTACCGTCCACCACCTACCACCAGAGAGCGGTGTACTCCAGCTACAACTACCACTACAGAGAACACTACTCTGTTACACGATATAAACGAAGGTAAGTGACAACCCTGCATCCTCTCCTGGATGTCGGAATGTATCACGACGTGTTGGCTAATCCCATGTCACCTGTAGGCCTGTAGCTAAAGCCTTATTTTCTTTATATAGCAGCAGATGATAAAGTTAGAATAGGTTATGATGGGACTGACATAGTCAATTATGACAAAAGTCCCTGAATTAAAATAGATTAAAAAAAAAACCTGCAGATGTTATGCCTGTCGGAGGAGTTGTTCGAAAATTGTTATCAATGGATCATTTGGACCCTGCCCCCTTACCACCATCTCTTATTGCGATTCAATAACTGAATAGCATGCTTATTCATACCAATGAATAAGCGACTCTATTCCATTTGAAATAAAGTCGCTTATTCATTGGTATGAATAAGCATTCTACTCAGTTATTGAATCGCGATAAGAGATGGTGGTAAGGGGGCAGAATGCTTATTCATACCAATGAATAAGCGACTCTATTTCAAATTAATAGAGTCGCTTATTCATTGGTATGAATAAGCATTCTATTCAGTTATTGAATCGCAATAAGAGTTGGTGGTAAGGGGGCTGTTAAGTAGAATAGATCCAACCGACAAACTATCGCAAATTGAGAGATATACATAGCGAGAAACTTCAAATCGAGTTTTATCTAATCGCAACAGATTCTAACAGTTTGATGACATATGCTTCGCAAAAGTTATACTGCGGGATATACATATTTATTCCTGTTAAACTTTAAATAGCTTTAACTTTAAAGTAATAAAAACGACTAGATTGATTAAGCTTCTTCATGATTTATTGGGATGAATTAAACAAAACACTGCGAACAGGGAATAGTTCTGCTAATACAAAATATTGTTTGATTCTTAGATTATCAATTGGTCTCCGGTCCGCTTCGACTAGATGCCGCGGCGCACTTGTAAAATGCGGCAACAAATACTACGCCGAACTCGGCGTACCCGAGCCTGTTGCAATACAATTCTTCACGCACACTAGCATCTCTACACATTATTTTACGCACACTTAATATTGATTTGCCGCATTTACGGAGCTGTTGTTTTTAGATAGTGCGGCATCTAGTCGAAGCGGAGCGGCGACCAATTGTTAATCTATGGTTTGATTATTAAAGAATCAACCATTAAACTATAAATAATAATATTTCTTTCTAATGTAAGAATTATGTTTCTGACGTGATAACGTCATTAATATAAATCCATGAACCCCGGCTGCACGCACGGAGAAGCATGGCTCATTGTCACGTTCCGCCTTAGCCGAGCGTGCAAGCGATAGCGCGGAACAAGCGATAGAGAGGTACGATCGGCCTAAGCGTTCGGCTTGTGACGCATCTATCTCTCTTCCACTCCATCGACCGATGTTTTCTTATGACGTTATCACGTAAAATTATCGTCCGTAAACCTACTTTATAATTTTTTTTTTATTCAGGTAAAATAGAACCAACTAAAGACAACCGCTTGCAGAACTTATTCCAGCCTGACTCTGAGATGGCTCTCAATCAGAAGAATGTGCTTTTAAATGAAGAGAAACGGACGAATCTACTCACTGAGATCATGCATCCAAGCTTAATAGAGGTAAGCCTCTTAATAACACACTTAATTTTGGGGTGTAGGTAAGTGGTTCATGAACATCTTTGAACCAAAGTCAACCTCACCTGCACGTGGTGCACCCTGCTGGCTGACAGAAGAGGCTCTGGCGAAAAGAGAGGTAGGGCCTAGCGTATTTCTTAAGCTGCCCGACTGGGGAAGTACCTCCACCTTACAGAATACCGCAGCCAAATAACAATTCCCTTGAAGGTTGTTGTGTTCTTGCGAGTGAGTGAGATCATCAGAAAGGAAGGAGTTGCTGGTTGGTAGCGGGGGTGGCAGCGCGCGAGCGACATTTTATGTTGCGAGCGTTAATATGGCTACGGTAACCGCTTCACATCAGGTGGGCCGTATGCTTGTCTGCTATCCGACGTAGTATAAAAATAAAAACCCCGGCCACTCCATTCCATACACAAAGCAACAATACAAACAGACCGCGTGTGTATACGTGCAAATGTGTGTGTATATATGCCTTAGGGTTGCTTATCACCATCGCCCATGGAGATCAGCAACACCAAAGGGTCGCCGATCCGTTGCCAGCCTATACTCTTCATTCTGGTGAATTCACTCACACAACAACCTTCAAGGGAATTGTTATTTGGCTGCGGTATTAGCGGCCGTCCATTAATCACGTGAGGTTTATTTTTGCCTTTTTAACACCCCCCCACCCCCTTGGTGATACTTGGTGAGGTGTAAGGCTACCCCCCCTCCCCTCAAATCACGTGTATTTTATATTTACAAAGAATCATAAAATTTTCAGAATATTAATATGGATTTTTGTTACACCACTAAGGTGACAAACGGTCCGCCTGATGGAAAGCACAAAATAAATACACGTGATATTTTACTACACCCCCCCTCCCCCCTTGTGATGTTTCGTGATTTTTACCGAACCCCCTCCCCCCTCTTTCGAGCCTCACGTGATTAATGGACGGCCCCTTATGTTGTATGTTTAATGTTATGTGAGGTGGAATTACTTCCATAGTCGAACAGCTTAAAAATACGCTATGTCCTACTTCTCTTCTCGCCAAAGCCTTGTTGGTGTCAGCAGAGTACACCATATGCAGGTGAGGTTGGCTTTGGTTCAAAGATGTTTCACAGTATAATAGTTATCATTCACACTTTAAGAGTAATAGTACTCGCATAGTATGGCAGGTGGGTAGAAGAAGAAGAAGAAGAATGGATCTCTCATTATTTGACGTGATAACGTCATTGTCACGTTCCGACTGAGACGAGAGTGCAAACGAGAGCGTTCGGCTTGTAACGCATTTATCTCTCTTCCACTCCATCAGTCGATGTTTTCTGACGTTATCACGTAAGATTATCGTATGTAAACCGACTAGACAGAAAATCATTTATTTTTAAATACATTACTGGGTCTCATTATTAATGAAGGTTATGGGTTAGGATGAACCAAAAAGACTGACTACACGATAAGAAGCCCCACTTCATTACTTAGCAAACAAACACGCATTTAATTTTATACAGTCGACATTTTTATTTCTTACTTCCATTGACACAGTACCTATCAACCATAGACTATAGCAACTAGTGATGGACATTGCTCTCACAACAATTTTATGGATAAGAAACACAGTCATGTAGTATTGCCATCCGCCCGGGTTTCCCCGGATTTATCTTAGATTGGAGGGCGTCCGGGCGGGGTTTCATTTGTAGTCCAGGGTTAATAGTTTCAAATCACTACCGCCCGCTCCATGCTGCGAATAACCGTCATATCACAGAAAAAAAAATTGTACTTTTGCTAAAAACACTGTTGACATGTCCGGGTTTTAAGATTCAAACTCCGGAGTTGTCACGCATCTTGTGGTGGTTGCTAGCGTTTATTGATGGCAGCCCTAAACACATGTATGCACAGAGAAGTTTGTGTCGAGCTGGAATTGAACTAAGTACCTATTGTATTAGCTTCAGCTGTTTCAGCCCACTTGACCAGGAATTGGTCATTAAGAGGCCTTATTCGTCACCATTCGTTTATATGAAGATGATTTATTATTTCACTAGTTCCCACTAGTTCAATTGGTCTGTTTAATCGTTGAACTAGTGAGACTTTTTTCTCAGTAGTTTAACTTAGTACAATCCTTCGGAAAGTTGAACTACTGAGACACAAAGTTGTAATCACCACTTTTTATATCACAAAGTACGGAATCTATCTGTCAGTTTAAGCATCGGAGCTTTTGTAAAAGGTACTCTATGCTAGAGCAATATAGATATAGATATTTCTGGACAATTTACACAGCGCCATCTAGTCCCAAATTAAGCGCAAAGCTTAATGCTAAAATGCTATTTATGCCATATAACTACACAGCCCATATAATAGTGTTCAAGTACCTACATAAATATATGTACTTACCTATATTTTAAAATGGAAGTCATTATTTAATTAATTTAAAGTACTAGAAGGTTAACCCGTTACAAATGGGTATTCAATTTCTAATAAACACGTAAAAAAGTAAAATATTTTTGTTGTGATCCACTTCTCTTTTGGATGCATTCAAAATACCTACTTAACTTCCTTACTTTGTGATATAGAAATAACTTTTTTGTCTCAGTACTTCAACTTTCGGGATGATTGTACTAAGTTGAAATACTGAGAAAAAAATGTCTCACTAGTTCAACGATTGAACTGACCGAATGGATGGGATGTTTGATATTTTTTCTGACATTAGATGTCGCTAGGTAGGCGTCGAGTCCAGATTGACAAAAATTTTTTGACAGTGAATCTTTAAGACGACAAGACAACACAAGACGTCAACAAGACATTTGACAAGATGCTATGAATTGACAGATGATTGGACCCTACGCTACAGTGCTGCCAAAAGACCCTCTAACTTTAATGTTATCTATTTCAGGTTGCTCGCCCACCGCTCTTACAGCATTCAGATTCTGAAGATTCCGAGGGATTGGATGTACTTGGTGTCGTAGGTCAGAACCTATTTAATAAGTATACGCTGCTAGTAGAAGTTTCGAAATATCAAGTTCTTCGAATCTTCTGCGACTTTTTTTTATAGACAAGCATACGGCCCGCCTGATGTGAAGCGGTTACCGTAGCCATATTAAAGCTCGCAACATAAAGTATCGCTCGCGCGCCGCTACCCCCGCTGCCATTGCAGCATCTCCTTCCTTTCTGGTGACCTCACTCACTCGCAAGAACGCAACAACCCTCAAGAGAATTGTTATTTGCTATATGCTGCGGTATTCTGTGAGATGGTGGTATATTCCCCAGTCGGGAAGCTTACAATTACTCTCCCTATTTCTCTTTTCGCCAGAACTTCGTTTGTCATTCAGCTGGGTGCACGTTGTGCAAGTTAAGTTTGCTTTGGTTCAAAAATGTTGATGAACCTCTTATACCCCAAAAACTACTTCAATGAACTGAGTGCTTAGCGTGAGTATTTATTAAGTAACTCATTTTTTTTTCATCAGGTTTGCCAAGAGAAGTGGCACGACTGCGTCTCAGACCAACGCGGTCTTCCTCAATATTGCACTCAGTTGAAGATCTCTCTACGGACAGTACCTGCGTTTATAAAGCTAGCAGAAGAAAAATCAGTCGGTTAGTAATCATTATTTAATAATACGCGAAGCAAATACTTTGTAGCGGAAATTGCACGAACTGAGAAGTATGTAATTTCGCACATTTATTTTATAGTTTATACAGAGAAAGAGGGCAGAATGCTAATATATTTTTTTTAATTATGCTTCGTTAGTACTATTACTTATACTGTGCTGATACTGAAAACCAAAGATTCCTTTACGTGCCATAAACATGAAGGAAAGTACTGAAAGTAGTGATTTATTGGGCATTCTAAAACATGTTTTTCTTGCCCACATTGCTTCCATTTTGTTAGGAAACGTGTTACATACTGTCTAATAAATTTAAAAAAGCTCATGACGAGCAAAAATACAGGCGGTTATTAATTATACTAATCATAACGTAGTATAAAAAAATAACAGAAGAATCTTGAGGAAATACTACTTTGGCAGCGTGGGTGACAATTTAGGTGGTATAAAAGTCTATGACTTACAAAATTGCTTATCATCATACAGAATCGCATGTATAATTGTTTATCACATGAGCCGTATAAAAAACGGTGTGTGCTTGACCACACGGTAGAAGTGAAAACTTCATTTCTCGCTACGTCTTGCTCCCTCTCTGCCGACTTGAACTAAACGAGCGTTACTGAGTCAAATATGACGCGTTACATACTAGCCGAGCGGCTCCGCCCCATTCTATAGCCACAAAATAGAGGGCACAATGCACCTAAAGAAGTTTTTAGTTAAAAAAATCGTAGTAATGATTTAATAAAAAAAAAACCGGACAAGTGCGAGTCGAACGGCGAGTCCGACTCGCACTTGTCCGGTTTTATTTTTCACCGAGCGTTCCGTACGTATGATCATTATAAAAAGTTCAGGAATCCAACCCCCTATTTTTTAAGATTTAATTAGAAATGTATAGTTTTGAGTATTATTCTTGTACTTGTAGTCTATAACGATGTTACTTGCCAAATTTCATAGTTCTAGGTCAACGAGAATGTGTCGAAATATGCGTTTTTTACTAAATAAATGGCCGTATCTTTTTTTTACGTAAACTTAGCAGTTTGATTTTTTCAACTTCATGGGGCCGCAGACCTGAGTATACAGTTCAAATTTCAGCTTGATACTTCCACGCATTCTCGACTTAGAGGGTCTTGACAGACAGACAGACAGACGACAGACAGACGGACAACAAAGTAATCTTATAAGGGTTCCGTTTTTCGGTGAGGTACGGAACCCTAAAAACAGTTTTTGATGATATATAAATTAATACGAGCCTTATCAAATTATTGCCATGAAGCGAAATGAACAAGTGAAAAAAAAAAACAAGATGTAGCAGTACGCAAATATTAATTACAGTATAAATCATAAATTATCTTATGATCATCAGTATTATTTAAATAGTTGATTTCGGCCAACTTGTTACAATAGTATATTTTAAAAATGGAAAAATTCACACCTAGGCGGGGGAAGTGAATTTTTCCATTTTTAAAATATTTATAGTCTTATGTATGCTCTGTACAAGCAATTAATATATTTTTGCGACTAAATAAATAGCTGCATCTAGAATTATTTAACTTTATGTGTATTTATTAAATAATGTTAATTAAAGTTCTTCAGGGCATCCACTTACCAGATATTTAATTCGCGCCTTGGTATGCTCGCAATGTTTCTTTTCTTAAATAAGGACAGCGCTACTTTCGGGATCATTTTCGGGATCATTCGGGCCTTAAGAGAATTTATGTAGCACATTACTGTCGTGCTATGTATGGTATAATATGACACATTCATTTTTAAGCTAAACGCACATTTATCCGAGCCGGATACTAATTTTAGAATTCTTTGTATGAAATCTTTTATCATCTCGCATACCTATCCGCTCCGATTCGTCCGTATCGGGTAGGGCTGTTAGGTGTCCGACGTTTCGTAAGATTTCATATATAGAATTTTTAAATTCGATTTGTTTGGTTCGTTCGCTGTGGTCGGCTCGGATAAGAGTACGTTCGACGTTGACGACGTTGACGAACGCGGTGGTCAAATGGTTAGCAATGACCACTTTAACTGCGAGGTCGCGGATTCGATTCCGTCACAAGACAAATATTTATGTGCATGATCTAATTGTCTTGGTCTGGGTGTTTCCTATGTATTATATGTGTATTTCTATTACTGTATATTTTCTGTATATTCCTATATAATTCCTATGTATTAACAAAAAAAAAAAGTATGGCTAGATGGCCGTGTGTAATTTGTCCAGGAATATTTATTTATTTTACGTTCACTCTTATAATGAACTTTTAGATCGCTGTACATCCGGCCCCCGCTACCCAGTCGACTTATCCAGACGAAGTTATCAGAAGCGGTTATAGTTAAGCCAGAGCAGGAGATACATAAAGAAGATATTGTGACGAAGGAACCAAAGAGAGGATGTGTCGAGAAGATTTCCAAGTAAGATTAAAATTTTAGGGCTAGTCTAGAGATTTTTAGATAGATAGATAATTAGAATATGCTTTATTCGCACAATACAAATTTGAAGTACAGAGAATCAATAAATTATTACACACAGTTGACTTGTATATATGCAACAAGGCGGCCTTATTGCTGAGAGCAATCTTTTCAAGGCATCCATAGGCCTTTTTTAATTGCGTTTTATTTACATTCCCAGTTAAGTAGCTACAAAAGTAAGTGAATGCAATATTTTAGATCTTGGTTTCCTATTTTCTACGAAAATAATAAAATGGTGTCTCATCAAAATTTTAAATTTTCGAAAGTGCCTCGGCTATAACTTTGAAATTTTGACATTACGTTTAATTTCCAAATGAGAGTGCCTTTATAATATCTTGTATCTGATTTTTGCCATGAGAATGGGAAAAAGACTGAGAGATACAAAATCAATTCAAAGTCAAAGTCAAGTCAAAGTCAAAATATCTTTATTCCTTGGACTTTATAAAGCACTTAGAAACGTCATACAAACTAAATATAAGAAACATGTGTAAATCATTACTACTCTAAATCCGCAGAGCTTAGATTCACTTTCATCACACTATCTAGAATGTGAAAGTGAATTTAAGTGCCAGTTCCGGCGACGGGGCTTCTTGAGAAGAACTGGCAAGAAACTCAAGGCCGACTCTTTTAATTGCCAATATCGTTACATTAAATACAAATACAATCATTAATATAACATAACAAGAGCAATTCATTTCCAAATACTTTTATCATTTATGTAATCTGAGATACAATAGTAAGCCTTTTGACATAGTCTAGTTTTGATAAATCTTTTAAATTTACCCATGGATAATTTAAACGCGTCATTTGGAAGTTTATTGTAGAAGCGTATACATTGACCTGGGAACGAGTTAGAGATTTTATGGAGCCTAGTAATATGCATAGCGAGTTTGTTTTTATTTCTTAAATTTAATTGATGGAGATCACTGTTTTTCCTAAATTTAGTTTGATTTTTATGAACGTAAATAAGATTTTCATAAATATATTGAGAATGTAATGTCATAATATTTATCTCTTTAAATTTATTTCTCAGTGTCTCCCTGGGACTCATCATATAAATAGCACGGATAGCTCGCTTCTGGAGCACAAAAATTGAGTCTACATCCGCAGCACTATTTCGTTTTGTTTTTCGATTCTTGAACACTATTGAGCAAATTTGATTTAAATACTCGGTTTATATTCGATATTGTTCATGTACGAACAAATAAAAAAGTGTATGGGCGAAGCAACATTAAAGATATAGTTTCTTTACTCTGGCCGTACTTGATTAACCTTCTATAGTTATTACAAAATGAATTTTCCATTTCACAAAATTTGTTATTCTCAACATTTAAACTGAATATCGATCTTGTTAAAGCACACTTTCTATCTCTTAATATTATGCGGTCTTTCTGTCAAATTTTTCTTTCCTTTACTTCTATTTCTTCTGTTGCATTAGTTATATCTACATCTTAACTACCCTAAGATTCTCTGGAAGAAGCAGTCGCATGACGATGAGACCATTCTTGTCTAACAGTATGAAAAAAGTATTAAGGTTAGCTTTTATTGGACAATATTTTAACGCTGTATCAAATTCCCCAGGTATTTAGACGTATCGTTACTGAAATCATGGCGGTTCGGTCTACTTTGCGCATCAGTAGCCCTCATGTCTTGTGGATCACCGTACGCATTGTACTACTTACCTGCGTATACTGTAGCTGCTGGACACAGCAAGGCTGCTGCTGGTAAGTTTTAACACCACTAGCACAGTATAAGTAATACTTAGTACTAAGTACAATATGGAAACTCCCTAGCTCTCTATCGAATCTACCTCACCTCTTCTCTGAAACGAATCTGGAACTGTTTGAACGCACAAACACTCTCTTTTTTTTATCATCGAGTAGCATAGGGCCTGTCTAATATATGTAATACGATTACCGTAGCTATGTAAGCGAGCGCCGCCACCCCTCCAATCCTTCCTGATGATCTTACTCACTTGCAGGAACACAACCCTCTAGGAAATTGTTATTTGGCTACGATATTCTGTGAGGTGGAGGTACTTCTCCATTCTGAGCTTACAAATACGCTGTACCCTATCTGTCTTTCGCCAGAACCTCGTCAGTTTGTCAGCAGGGTACACCTTGTGCAGATGAGGTTGGCTATGACTCAAACATCGTGGTGAGCCACTTAAATCCCAAATTATTCTTCCTTTCTAGTTCTTTTCTTTTAAAATATTCGGTATTTTTCAGGCCACTTGGTAGCCATCAGTGCTGTGCTAGACCTCTGTGGTCGCTTGGGTCTCGGCTGGCTGTGTGATTTGCATCTATTTTGCAGAAAAAAGGCTTATATTTTCAGGTAATAAGTCATCATATTGTAATTACTTCAGGATTTTACAAAATAAAATTGGTTGTCTGTAAAATCGCTTTACGGATGATAATTTTACGTGATAACGTCATAAGAAAACATCGGCCGAGGGAGTGGAAAAGAGATAGATGCGTCACAAGCAGAACGCTCTTGTTTGCACGCTCGGCTCAGGCGGAACGTAACAATTGAGTCATGCTTTTTCGTGAATGCAGCGGGCGTTCATCGATTTATAAGACGTTATCACGTCAATAATGAAGCCTGTGCTGTTCTAAAAATAGTACAGCTTCACAAAGTTTAGGAAAATATTATTTTGATCTTTGAAAGGAATTTTACAGTCATCGAAGAATTCCACCAAATTAGACTTAAACGCTCTTGAATGTCTGATTGTTATTTAATTAAATTATGAATTGAATTATTATGTTTCAGTATACTGGTGGCCGGTATCGCGGTACTGACTTTGCCCAGTCTGACGTCGTGGTGGGCATTAGCTATTGCATCAGGTAAATATCATCACATAATATAATAGAATGTTACCCGTCGCATCTGTTTGCCTAACTGAATGCGATAAACTCAAAAATTATTGATTGAATTTCATACGGTTTTCATCAATAAACGGCGTAATTAATCAACGAGGAAGTATATATTTTATAAAATTTACTAAATATGATGATTGGTAAAGATGACGGAAAAACCATGCCGCCTAGGTTTCCTGACATGCACCACGTAAACCGATAAAATTATATAGCAGTAGGGATAGGGTGGGTCGCTAGTACTATATAAATCATAGGATTATATTACAATATTGTAGCAGGGTGGAACTTGTACGTGGAAAATCTTTTCGAAATACTGGAACAAGTGGACTATACTATCAATACTGAAGATATAGCAGCAATTTTTAGACGTTTAGATTTAGCTAAAATTTACGTGAGCTAGTTTACACATACGTAAACATTTTGGCTGCTTTTTATTCTAAAAAAAAGCGGTTCTCATAATGATAGCAATAAAATCTCTAGTTTGACTTCCTGGACAGAATAAAATCAATGACAAACTTTTGATCGTATTAGCCACAAATAATATAGAACATTTTCTTTAATTTCATAGAGGTTATACGACCTGAATTTTGTTCAAACAAACGTATTCCTCAATTTTGTCGGATTTTATCACTAGATGTAATATTTTCCTTACACGGGCAAGTATATCACAATATCGCACATTCGCTGTATTATGGTCACAACTTACCCTTATGTCGTTTTGCTTATGAGTTTGTTAAGAAGAATCAGAAAGTAGATTTAGCATATTAAAATAAATAACAAATGACATAAGAAAAATATTTGTTGACTTTACTTATGCCCTTATTGCACCAAATGAGCGATATCTGATATAGGCTTCAGTGGCCACGACTACTTACTAACAAATACTTCTTTCTTTACTATTTGAGTACAATATAAATTCTGGTTTTAGGAGCGTATGGTCTCTGCCTCGGTTGCTGGTTCCTTCTAGTACCAGTTTTGTTGGCGGACGCATTTGGGACAGCACGCATTGCATCGTCCTACGGCTTAGTCAGAATGTTTCAGAGTATTGCAGCTGTCTCTGTTCCTCCTACTGCAGGTAAGTGGTACTTACAAATGTTATCCACAAATAACAAATCGATCACAATTTTCTTTTATACCTATTACGGTGATAGCATTTTCATTGTCGTATTTAATTGGCAGCATACTAAGAGATAAATAAATAATTCTGGACTATTTATACAGTGCCTTCTAGTGCCAAACTAGGCAAAGCTGTTAGTGTGGGCGCTAGATAATTGATTGAACAAAATTCAATACTTTTTTGGTTAATTTCATAATAAATAAATAAAAAACACACAGACTAACCCAAATAACTTGATTGTCGTTATAGCTTTCTTGGTATATTATTATTACGAGCCCGGTGGTCGTGATCGAGTCGAGTCGAGAGAGAGAGGCTAGCTTAATGGCTACTTTGACTCCGAGGTCGCGGGTTCGAACCCCGCACAAGGCAAACTTTTGTGAGCATCATCATGTCTGTTTGTTTTGGTCTGGGTGTTTTCTATGTATTATAAGTATGTACGAGTTTACATAAAAATGTATTTAATCAATCAATCTGTTGTAAAAGAAGGTCGGTTGGAATTGTAAGAGATGCAATGTCGACTGGCCGGTTATTATATTTGAATATGACACGTGTTGTCATCGTCTTTGTTCTGTGCTATCAAGAGAAATAAATTATTATTGTTGTGACATCTCAAAATTATTTAATAAAAAATTAATCTATTTTATGTTTTAAATGTGTGTTTACTACAGCTAAACTTACGCCACTACTCAACTACACCATCACAATCAATGCTTTATTTGTCAAACATAGGCACAGTAATATAGATGTTTTAAACAAACAAGAGTAGGTCGCTATGTTTTGCCACGTATAGCATACAAATATTTAGTACATTTATCAATTGTCTAGTACCCATAGTACGAGCTTTGCGCTTAATTTGGAACTAGATGGCGCTGTGTAAATTGTTCAAAAATATTTATTTACTTATTTTTAACTGGGGTGATCTTTGACTGTGAAGTCAGACTTTTGGGATCATATTTGTAATTTAACATCAAAGTTTTATTGGCACTTGAGAAATAAAATGTTTTTAACATTTATTGTATTCCCAGGCCTTGTCCGTGATGTGACTGGCGGATACTCATGGTGCTTCTACGGTATGGGTTCATGCATGGTGCTCGGTTCTATTCCAGTCATAGCTTTCTACATTTGCACCAAGAATGACGACTCCGAATCATCTGTGGATTGAAACTAACGGATTGTCAGATTGATTTTATATATAAAGAATTAACCAAATTGTAATTTGGTTTTTTGATGACAGTTTTATTACCTACAAAATCTTATTAAAACAAATATTTATTCGGTACTTGAAAGTATGACTTTGCTTTTTCAAATCTTATGACATTTTTGTATAAGATTTTGTAGGTATTTTTGTTGATTGTAAAACCGTGGAAATTCATATTTTAGTTTGTTTTTTGTTAAACCCCCAATGTAGTGAAAAAGGGGTAAAGTTTTGTCTGTTTGTAGCATCGTAGCTAGCTAATATGGTAAGATAAACAAATTCCAATGTCTGTCTAAAGCTACGATTAATGGACATTAGTCCATCCAAGTTTGTATCTTCTTATTATCAATATTATATTTTGTTTATTATTATGTATGAGACATAATATTTAATATTATATTCAAAATATTAAAACCGTTCTTGTAAGGCTATTTTTATGTATATTATTTGGCAATTACAACATTTTACGTTGTTATCTAACATTCTTATTCAAAATGGGAACGTTTTTGTCTCATGGCGTTTTACATGACTATAATTTGATCAATAATTATTTCTAGCATTAAAACCTTATCCGACTCCTTTGACGGGAAGTTATCTGTTGTATCATAATTACTTAGTATTAAAAAAAAACACATTGATATGAAACCTATACCCCCACATCAATGTGACTTTATTTTGTTGTTTCATAGATTATGCCACATAAAAGTTGTTCTTGCTCGGTACAGAAGAGTAATGTAATACCACAGTATAAGTAATAGTACTACGTACAGTATGGCCTCTCCCTGCTGCTCTCTCGTGTGGACCTCACCTCCCCTCTGAGACAAATCTGGAACAGTTTGTATGGCGCCGCACGCACACACGCTCATTTTCGCACTGCACAAACGTCGTTGTTTATGTAGTAATTCTCGACGCGACATTTGTAGGGAGTGGCCGGGGTGTGGTAATACGGAGATTGATATAAAAGAACTTGTCAAAGGATACACCGTGTTTACCAGATTATGAGTTCACTATAAACTGACACATTTTTTTATTATGTTTTATTGTGCGGTTCCAGATAATTTTTTCTCCCGCGTACTGTCAAGCTGTGGAATGAACTGCCTGTCGAGGTTTTCTACAGCATAGGGTTCTTCAAAAAGGGCGTGAAGAGATTTTCACAGGGTCGGCAACGTGCATGTGATGCCCCTGGTGATACAGGCGTTCATAGGCTACGGTAACTGCTTCCCGTGAGGCGGGCCGTATTCTTGTTTGCCACTTAGGTAGTATAAAAAAATGATTTTACCCAAAAGTTTTTGGTTTAAATCCCATCGACTTGTCAACAATTATCAACAAAATATTTATGTACTCGATCAAAATGCAGATTTTTTTGAGATTTGACTTGGAGCCTACGTCAGATCAAAAAAATACTGTTACCATCACAGTTAAAGTGGTTTAAATAAACGTGTACTATGTTTAATTGCATTATTGTTAATTCGTTCCATCAGCTATAGTAGATTTTATATTTATGTAAAATAAATCGACACAGGAGAAGAATGCAAGGACGAGGTTAAATTAGTAGAAACCCCTTGAAAGAATCTTTTTACTTTGTTTTACTAAAGTTACTTTGGAGAGTAATGTATAGTCAGCAAAGATAAGCAACCTGGGATTAAGTAAACAGCACAAATTAATTTCATATATTCATCGTCGTCAAACCTTAATATATAATCGTATTAATTTGTCTATTGTAAATCTCACCACAATTCGTAAATTACTTTCGGAATTTTTCAGATACGAATTTCTTTCGATTATTCTAGTACTAATACGATTATTCTAACACGATTCGTTATGTTCTTTAATATTTTTCATCATCGTTTAACATCGATATAAGTACAGTTACAGTTAGAGAAAAAAAAAAAAAATCAGGACTAAAGAAATCTTTTGAAAAGTGTACCTACATACATTCAGGTTAGTCATTGCATTCATGTTAAAAAAAACAAAAAAAAACAGAAAATCTGAAAAACCATAAATATAATAATAACCAATAAAAATAGGTAACAAAACACATTTAATGGTAACGTATTGAAAATGGACATAGTATTAACGTATAATTTTGTTTGATATAATTTATTTATATTTAATTTTGCATGCCGAAACCAGTTAAGTGTGCGATCTATTATTATTATTACGTGTTCCATCTTTATAACCACAACTTAATGTGAAATAAATATCATTCATACTTATACTAATGACATTGAGGCCTACCGCCGAAACTGAAGCCGATTACGATCGAAAATATTGATTGCGAAAATCAAATCTGGTAGAAACTTAAACCTAAGATCTATTTTCGCGATCAAAAAATCCGGTGGCAATCAGCTTCAGCTTCGGCGGTAGGGGCCCCTGGAGATGTCTTAATTATCTCATCATTCGGCTGACATTAGATTTTTTTTAAAATAAATATTAAAGCTGTTCGTCTACCACATGATAACATGACACTTTCAGGGTGTGTACTGTATTTGGAAGATTTTTTTAAAATATATAAAATACGTACAGTCATGTGCAAAAAAGCATATAGGTAGAATTTTAAAAAGAAATGACTTACGCCTGTCATGTACCTAATAATGAAAATTATAAACTTTAGAATGTTGCATTCATTTTTATATTATTATTAGTAGCTTATAATTGCAACCACGCGATTTTCGTCTTTAAGGTATATAATTATGAAGTTTTGCACGTGACTGTATAACAATTTATTATTTTTACGTTTTTAATATAGATTAAATGGCGTTATATTTCTGTTAACGATGAGAGATACGTAGAATATATTGGCTTCTTGTGGCATTTAGATAACCACCATGCCATGGTCGAGTGTCTTGTTTTAGTCGCCTTATAAAATAATATATATATATATAATTATAGCGTTGTTTCTCGCATGCTTAATAAGTTTATATTTATTACTTATATTTTTTCTAGTCAACATGTCATTATCTATTGGGTGGATAGACAATAACGCGGTGTTATAACCACTCTAGTCATTTTACCAATAAATGTTTCATCTCATGAAAAATATTATTTAAGATTTAGCCATTAACAATTTAAAAAAAAAATCCATTGTATCAAAAGAAACTTCAGCAAGATATTAAAAAAGTGACTGATACCTACGACTTTTGTATTTGACGAAAACGTTTTAAAATTACTAATAAAAATCTTTTTAGAGTGCATGTCTAAAATTTTTTTTTTTGGTTTAATAATAAAGAAAATTATGTTTATTTTAACTAAATTACTAACATGAGTAAACAAATTCTAAAGCACAATATTAATGATAATGTTTTGAGTGCGTAATAATTTAGTTAGATATTGCAGCAAAGAAGGATAAAGTATCTAAAATATTGACGATAGATTTTTTTTAAAATAACCCTAAGATTTTGTTGTATGTTCACTAAATAAAACTAAAATATTCTAAAAATTATTTCAGACTGAATGTTTGTTCAGTGCAGTATGTATTTTATTTAATAATTCTAATAAAAATATATGTTGCATCATATAATGTAAGTTATTTTATTTATTATATTTTTTTGTTATCAATGATAATATCGATTATGTTCCACCTAACTCAAAATAGAATAGAGCTCGTGAACGAAAAAGAAATATTAAACGTCGAGCATTGGAATATAGATTAAGTACGTAAGCTTCTAATCTTTCTAGTTGTAGAAGGACTTAAATCTGATCGGAGAATTAAGTTATTTAATTAGTACTATCTATGTTCAATTTATCGTGACTGGCAATAATAATGCATATATTTCAGTAGCAATTTTTTGTTAATTTCACATAAGTACATAATTTGGTAGAAAGTGATTTAAATGTTTTAAATGATATCAAATCTAGATAGATGTACGATAATATCAATGTATATAGGATTACAATAAAAATCCAAGAACTATAGAAGGAAATTGATGTATTTTAAAAATACATCAGTATTTCTTTCGTTATTGGGTAGTTGCATTCATTGTTTTATTACGCTTTTCATCTATGTTTAGTTATGACAATAAAATAGTTGTAGTGACATAGCATGCTGGCTACTATTCACCCTATTATAAAAGTATTCCCAGTTTAAAGAAATTTGCAAAACAATTAATTTATGCTTGATAATTTATTAAAATATTATCTCGTTAAGAAAATTGTGTTTTCAAAAACATAAAAAAATTAATCATAAAAAAACATGTGATACTTTCTGCTAGACCTTGTGATTTTATTTAAAACCTTCAAATATATTTAATTATGTATGTAATATTTTTATTAAATACATAAATCAATATATTTGTATAATTTCAACTGACTGATATAAAATATAATATATTATTGAAATTATATTAATGAAAGGTAACCAATGTACGTTATCATCTCTTGTATTTGCTTTCTTAGTTCTTCAATAAACATTTTGTTAACTAAATATATTTTAACAATCACCTTAATAATTTAGTTTAATAATATTATTATATACTAAACAGTATTGTAAATATACATGATATGTATAAGGTGATATATTCGTGGTGGCTTAGTGTATCTTGTAAAAATGATATAAAATAAAAATCTGTTTTAATTTACAGATACCCTAAATATTCCATGGGAAATAAAATCTCCCTAGTATAAGTTTAGTATGTTTCGTTACGTCAATACTAATAAAAAATAAAAGCAATTCGTAGAGAAAATACGCGTTGAAATTAATAAATAGTGTTATAACCTACCAGTAAGTCGTATGACTTTTATGACTTATACTACATCGCACGACATGCGTCGCAACAAATATACAATAAATTTTGAATTTGTTGCATGGTTCATGACCATTATATAAATAACCAATAATTAGATTGATTCTTAGACAAACTAAAGGTTTGAAGACTAGAAACAAACCATAGAAATTTCGCTATGCAAAAAATATCCCTGCCTAGCCTATTACTTATCAAACGATTGCAGTCAATCGACTTAGTTTTATTATGATATTATAGCCCAAAACCCAATTTGGAACTTTTTTGTCTTTACGTTAACATTATAAGATTAGTATTTTAACACGTATTTTATCTTCAAAAAGACAATTAAAAATATTATGTTCTTTTGAAACTTTTTAATATTAAAATATGTAAAACCTATGCTAAATTGATGTGTTCAAATATGTACAGGTAATTTTTTCTCATGTTGTAATGGGTTTTGCCAGATACGTGAAAATATACTACATGTTACGAAACTAAAAACGATAATACGTAAGTCATACTGCATTTATACAAATCATTATTCAGTTGTATTTTTTTCGTGATTTGGAAGGTGATGCATTATATCTTCTTCTATTCATGTGTGCATGGTTTTTAGAAATACATGCATTTCTTTTTTTATTTAACAGAGTTTTAATAATTTAGACACAAAAATTTAGTTAAAACAATTAATACATATTTTTGTCGTAAATTATTTTGTAGTACTTATGAAGTATTATTTCATATATCTGGCTTGAATGTAAGTAAATATATCATGTGTGGTATCAGTTATAGCTTTTAAAGCTTTTCGAACACTTATACAAATATGCAGTTATATAACATATTGTAATCTATTTATAAAACCACAAAAATGTATATAAATCAGTCGTGATTAATGAAGTTTATAATTATAATAGATGTAGTTTTAAAAGATGTAACTGATATAATAGTTTTGTATGAATATGTGATGAAGGAATTGATAAAAGCAACATATAACTGCTAAAATAATATGTCACAAATATTATTTTGGTATTTATGTTAAGCACTTGTAAACGATTGAGGTATTATACCTACTTACTGGATAGGAGAGCAATCACTCAAGAGCTAGACTTATATGTCAACCCGAACACTCAGTTCAAGTAATCCTACTGTCTCCTACATAAAATCTTGATGTTTGTACACGCGCAATGTATGTCGTGATTGTTTCTTTGAGATCTTTATTGCCGCTAGTACTTACAAGATTATTTGACAAAACAAATGCCGGAGTATGCTGTATTTTTACAAGAGTATGCACCTGTAATAGAAAGTATCCAAATATATGTGGCTTTTACTGTAGAAAAATCTTATAAAAATATCCGCTTACAAAATATAGTGTAATGGCTAACAAAATGAATGTCGTTATTATTCAAATATTAAAAGATTTTTTATATCTAGAATAATCTAGATATAAAAAAATATTATATCTAGAATAATCTAGGCATAAAAAAAATAATTGAATGCTAACATTTTTCTTTTTTCCGGGCTTAATACTTAGCCAAATCTGTAGTTTTTTTTTTCGAAGCGGATATTTTTATATAAAACAGTCTGTTGCTAAAAATAATTGTGAATAATCATGAATTACACGCTAGTAAATTACATGAGTGTGCAGGGCGTAAAATGCAACATTGAGCCTTTCTGTCTATGACCGTTACTATTATTACTGTTAAAAAAACGACAAAGAACATAACTACAATATTATATTCCAGTACCGTAGTTAAGTACCGCGAAAAACAACAATGTTTTACAATGCCCAATTCTTACCTACTTTTCCATATAACTCTACAAAAATCGTATATTAAAAAATACATATAAATTCCATGATGGACACTCAATACATGTCACTTTTTATAAATACATTACATATATTTTTTAATTTTTATAATTGTTACTTATATTGGCTTTAATATTTTTAACTTTATGCGGAAAGACGGAAGGCTCAAAATTCAATAAACATTTTACACGCATAGATTAGAGCGTAACAGTCAGTATGTAAGGTAAGCCGTTATTGGAAATGTCAACTTATCAATAATAATGAACAAGGGAATGACGAAATAAACGATAAAAAATATATTACTGTTTTATTAACCAATTATCCATCAGTAAGTTAGGGAGACTTAATTTTTAAAGATATTAAGGTAACTTACTATCTAAAGTTTTAAAACGACTTAGAGGCCATTCACAAATTACGTCACACGTTAAGGGGAGGGAGCCCCCTCCCATGAATGATGAAGTGTGACATTATGTGACAAGGGGGGTGGCAGGGGTCATAAATTTCGTGACGTGACATTTCAAAATCTAAGGGAAAATATCCACAAAAAAATCCTGATCCGCACATCAAATCCTGTATTTGATGTGCAATAAATAAGTATTTTTTGATGTGCAAAATAGGTTAGGTTAGGTTTGCAATTTATTTATTTGATGTTACGTTAAATAGTATGCTAATCCAAGTGTTAAAACACGAACTATTAACGAAAATCTCAAAAACATTTGCAACTCTAGATGTAAAATTGCAAAATATGTGACGTCACGTCACACTCACTAAGGAGGGGGAGTTTCAGAAATGTGACCAGCCCCCTTACCACCATCTCTTATTGCGATTCAATAATTGAATAGATTGCTTATTCATACCAATGAATAAGCGACTCTATTCCATTTGAAATAGAGTCGCTTATTCATTGGTATGCATAAGCAATCTATTCAGTTATTGAATCGCAATAAGAGATGGTGGTAAGGGGGCACCTAGGACAAGGAAAAGGGGAGGGTTTGATGTAATTTATAGATGGCCCCTTAAGATGATGTAAACTTTTTCCACTATATATTTTTTTGGGACGTAAGAGTGCCACCACAATCTCTGAGCTAAAGTCAATCTCATCTGCGCTTTTCAGCCAGATTATTTCTATTTAGATTATAAGATAAGCTCAGTGGGCGGTCTCATAAGATAGTTTTTAATAATATCGTTTCAACGAGCTAGATGATCTCTTTATTTACTTTTCCAAAGCATTTTTTTTTATACTACGTCGGGCGGCAGACAAGCATACGGCCCACTTGATGTGAAGCGGTTACCGTAGCCATATTAACGCTCACAACATAAAATATCGCTCACGCACCGCCACCCCCGCTGCCAACTCAGCATCTCCTATCTCTCTTTCTGGTGACCTCACTCACTCGCAGGAACACAACAACCCTCAAGGGAATTGTTATTTGGCTGCGGTATTCTGTGAGGTGGAGGTAAATTCCCCAGTCGGGTAGCTTACAATTACGCTCTCTTTTCGGCAGATCTTCGTTTGTCAGTCAACAGGTTGTACCGCGTGCAAGTTGGCTTAGGTTCAAAGATGTTGATGAACCACTTACACCCCAAAAACATTTACCACTTTTCGGGAAACTCTCTGGACTGGGCGGACTTTATATTTTTGCAACAACTCAAGAGATCTCAGTTTACGTAATTCTTAAAAAAATAATAGGTCTAAATAAAAACGAGAATATATACTTCCCCAATAATTTATTTCATTTAAATAACAAAATGTACATGTAAAAATAACCTTAAATGACAAAAAATATAAAGGCTCCAAGGAATTCTTGACCACAAGCAACACACAAAGTGACACTACCCAATAAATAAATATTCCTGAACATATAACACAGCGCCATCTAGTCCCAAATCAAGCAAAGCTTGTACTATGGGTACTAGATAACTGATGAATATACATATATACATTTTTTTTGCCAATACATA
Source organism: Hypsopygia costalis (assembly GCA_937001555.2). Lineage (NCBI taxonomy): Eukaryota > Metazoa > Arthropoda > Insecta > Lepidoptera > Pyralidae > Hypsopygia > Hypsopygia costalis. The sequence goes on from OW443355.2 coordinate 9,949,929, forward strand.
CTTATAATACATAGAAAACACCCAGACCAAGACAAACAGACATGTTCATGCACACAAATGTTTGTCTTGTGCGGGGATCGAACCCGCGACATAGGAGGCAAAGCAGCCATTGCTAGCCATTCGACCACCGGGCTCAAGAAAATAATAAAATATTGTTAACAATTAATGAAAATTAAGCATGACTACAGCGAGTAGGGTTGCCAACTGATTTTTCAAGAAAAACAGTATATTAAAAGCTGCGTAGTAAAACAAACAGTATACTAAGGCCTAGTGCATGCGGAGCAGTACAATAAACAGTGCTATGAATGGTCAAATGAATTTTTATCAACAGTATTAAAGCACAGAAAACAGTATAATACTGTTTTTAACAGTATGGTTGGCAACCCTACGTTCACGTGACTTCCGGCGAGCCGGCAGTGGGGCGAGGCGAGCCCAGCGCGGCCGAGACATGAGCCATCGTCACTTCACTCGGGCAGCGACGTTCGAGCGTGGTGGACAGTTCTCTTAGCAATATTCTTGTGCTAGTTAATTATTTAAATCATTAATCACATCTTGTTGATTATTATAACGGTTTTGTTATTTGGATACGCGATCCATTGTTCATTTTTTAAGAAACGAATTCCAGTCCTGGTTTATAATAATATCAAATATAGATAAAATCGCATATATTTGTTGGGAAAGCGGATTCAGAACAGCGCAAGCCAGAACGGTGCAGGTCAAATCGACGTTAGCTTTCAAGATCGTAGAGAACCACTAACACGTATTTTTAGTGTTATTTTATTAAACAAAAAGTCCGTTTGATAAAAAAATATTATTCAATACACCACATCCATTTTGAAAAAATTCAATAGACATTAATTTTGAACAAATCACTAAACTTTGCAGCATGGTTTCTTGTCTCTCTGAGAGTCTCCTCCTCCGTCTCTCCCACAGCAGGCCTTTCCCTCCCTCCTTCCTTTCCCCGCGAGAGGCCTGTCCCTCTCGTCCCATACGACCACACCGTCGCATGCGCAGATACGTTTCGGGTTTTGAAAAACGCCGGCCGAGCGAGCTATGATGCCGCATGCAACTCTGAAATAAGACAAAAAATTTGGTTGACGGTAAAGTCGATTAACGATAGTGGTGGGTCGTCGACGATTTTACAGTCGACGCAACGAGACCGTTTACCGTCGACGATGAGCTAGTTTAAAAAACAGTCTAATTTTCGACTAGTTTACGTCGTCGTCGATAAGACTATTTCTTCACATAAGCGATTGGTAAACGTAAACGAACGAAAATCTCATTTGTCAAGTCACTAGACGAGACGAGACGATCGCGACGCGACGCAACGGACTCATCAACCAGTCGAAGAATAAACTAGTTTGTCTGTGAACTGTAAACTAGTTTAATCGTTCACGCACAAAAAACAGTTTTAAAAAAACGGTTCGTTCATTCAACACCCATCTCTAGTTTACGGACTAATAATTGCCGTGTCTATTATTAAATTGCGCTCGACAAACAAGCGAGAAAATGTGAAGTAGGTAGACTCAAACAAACGAGTGTAATACCGCCGCGTCCAAAAAGTCTTAAGCGCCGTGCAGAGAGCGGCGCTTACGCGTCATTGACGCGATGCTCGCTCTTTAATATTAATATTTGCCTATCGTAGCCATTGGCGCGTCTTTTTGATAAGAAAGCGCCACAGAGCTCAGAAACTATTAGAGTTATTAGGAAAACAAAAAAGTGTTCATATCCGAGATTTTTTTTTTCTAAATTATTACTTATATATAACAATTTATAATAATAAAACTCAGTTGGGGTGTTTGAGGTTTTGCGTACTTGGAGTTACACGTTATATATATGTACTTACGGCTTTCCACTGTCCCCATTTATTTTAGAGCTAGAGGCCAGTCCACGTCCCAGGTCGTCCCGCCTCTCAGTCACGGCGATTGATCTCCCTATTATGTCCCAAATCTACAAAAAGTGTAATTAATAATTAAAATGAAAAATAAATATTTCTGGACAATTTACACAGCGCCATCTAGTCTCAGATTAAGCGTGAAGCTTGTACAATGGGTACTAGACAACTGATAAATGTACTTAAATACATTTTTTTTGTAAATACATAGGTACTTATAATACATAGAAAACGTACAGACCAAGACAAACAGACATGTTCATGCACACAAATATTTGACTTGTGCGGGGATCGAACCCGCGTACTCGGAGTTAAAGAGGCTATTCGACCACAATGCTCGGCTTTTTTAAGAAAAATAAATTAAAAAAAATATCTTTTATTAAACTAACAAATACAAAGTTGTCCATGGGTGAGCGATATCTACCTGCCTACTTTTAAATTAGAATAACTTTTTAAATATGCAATCTAGAGAAATGTTTTGAACGTCATTTTTTAATAATAATAATATTACATTAAACTTCTCAACCTCCCCAAGCCGTCTGGCCAGCGTGGGGAGTGTAGGCCAAATCCTCCTTCTGACTGGGACGGACGAGAGGGTCGTGCTCCTGTAGTGGAGACTAAAATGACCTGATGATGATGATGATGAAACTTTTTTGATTATGTTGTTAGTGTTAATCACGAATCAATAAAAAGAACCCAAAAATTAATCAACCATAAACGCGGTATGGCTGTCGAAAGATTTCTTGTTTATCTCCGAGATTCAAGTTTACTATGTGGATGCGCACGCGTCCTCTGCGCGCTTTCCGTTGTGACCGCTTTCGGCGGTTATCAACATTACAGTATACGCTAAAATGACAGATACTACAAAAACTAAATTGATTTTGTTGTTTTTTTTAAGGTATAGTTTTTTTATTGTTTCGTGATCAGTAACAGTTAAACAAATGACTCTATCAATTTGACCAGTCTTTAAAATTACATCCTGCTGTATATATAGAAGGTTTTGGGAACTCATAGTGTATGCTTCGACGATATACGTGGGGTCCGTCCAGTTATCCATATACCATACTCTTGGCTCCTTCAAATCTCTGTGGAGGTCTCTCAATAACGTTATGTTGACTGCAAATTAATGGGTTATTTTAAGTTTTATTTATATATACACATATCATAATATAAATTATGTGTTAATAGTTATTCGTATTTAAACTATGTTTTAATTTTTGCCCTTTCCATTGACATCACGGTGATTACTGTACTTCGTTATTACACGCCTTTAATTTTAATCCTTTTGATACTCTTGGGTTGACTGGACGAGATCCCTCTAAGGGATAAGTCCGCCTTTGTACTACTTTGTTTTGCATTTTGCATTTTCAGCGAAATTCATTGAGCTTATGAAACCGTCCGGTCGTTCTGTCTGTCCGTTGCCATGAAACTCAAAATTTAGAAATTCTGACTTCGGATTCGTGTAGAGCAGTGGTTCTTAACCTATGGTCCGCGGACCATTAGTGGTCCCTGAGGGCACCTCAAATGGTCCATGAGCACCTAACTTCATCAGGGTACATGTTCATGACTGAAAATTTCAACTACCAGTTTCCGTGTTCTTTTCCCTCAATCCGCTCATTACCCCTCAAGTTTTTGGTGGTCCGTGATGTTATAAAAATTTGGTTACATGGTCCGCCATCAACAAAAGGTAAAGAACCACTGGTGTAGAGCATCAAAAAGTAGTGATGTAAAGTGACCTTGGTTTTCGGATATCAATTCGGGATTTCGAAAAAAAAAAAATTCGCTATGGTGGAGCATGCTGCGCGTCCGATGTTTTGTTTTGCATTTTATTTCTTGTTATTTTTTGATGTACAATAAAGTTATACCAAACAAACAAACCTTTAGAACATTGTCTTGTATTCGAAAAGTAGCTCTGCCATTTTCATCAGCGACGATATTCCCCAAGTCACCAGCGTGCCTTAACTCTGGGGGGTCGTCTGGACCCCCGTGCGGTGAGTTATAGGGGTTGTAATGACCCCCTAACGATGCACAGCCCTGAAATTACAATATCGTGTCTGTTATACTTGGGGTGTAAGTGGCTTACTACAATTAACAATTCCCTTGATTGTTGTGTTCTTGGGAGTGAGTGAGGTAACCAGGAAGAAATGAGTTGCTGCGTTGGCAGCGGGAGTGGCGATGCACGAGCGAAATTTCATATTGCGAGCGTTAATATGGCTACGGTAACCGCTTGACAACAGGCGGGCCATATGCTTACCTGCCACCCGATATAGTATTAAAAATTGCGTTCCTCTCAAATTGTTAACTGGAAGAAATCCCTTAGAACTTTTTTTTTATTTTTTTTTTATTCTACGTCGGGTGGCAGACAAGCATACGGCCCGCCTGATGTGAAGCGTAGCCATATTAACGCTCGCAACATAAAATATCGCTCGTGCGCCGCCACCCACGCTGCCATTGCAACATCTCCTTTCTTAAAACTATTTAATTGAAACTTCAAACAGTATATAAAGCAGCTGGAGCTGAGACGACCAAAGCAGCCACGGCAGTTACATGCAACTACTAACGGTGGTGGGTGGGCGCCGGCCGTCAGTAATTTGCATGAACTAAATGATAGCGAAAGAACGTCAAGTACTGTGATCAAATTGCTGGTAATTAAAATTTTGGCGAATACGTGGTTCATCAACATCTTTGAACCAAAGCTAACCTCACCTGCACGTGGTGCACCCGGCTGACTTCCAAACGAAGCACTGTCGAAAAGAGAGGTAGGGCATAGCGTATTTTAAAGCTGCCCGACTGGGGAAGTACCTCCACCTCACAGAAAACCGCGGCCAAATAACAATTCCCTTGAGGGTTGTTGTGTTCCTGCGAGTGAAGTCACCAGGAAGAAAGATAGGAAGGAGTATAGGCTGGTATCCCTTGGTATTTGTTGATCTAAATTGGCAGTGGTGATTGCTTTCCATCAGGTGAACCACATGCTCGTTTGGGGCCATCCATAAATTACGTCACACGTTAAGGGGTCGATGAAGTGTGATATTGTGTGACAAGGGAGTGGGAGGGGTCCCTAAATTTCGTGACGTGACATTTCAAAATATATTATAATACTACGTCGGGTGGCAGACAAGTATACGGTCCGCCTGATGTGAAGCAGTTACCGTAGCCATATTAACGCTCGCAACATAAAATATGGCTCGCGCACCGTCACCCACGCTGCCAACGCAGCATCGCCTTCCTTTCTGGTGACCTCACTCACTCGCAGGAACACAACAACCCTCAAGGGAATTGTTATTTACAATCCCCAGTCGGGTAGCTTACAATTACGCTCCCTTCCTTCTTTTTTCGCCAGAGCTTCGTTTATCAGTCAGCAGGGTGCACCGCGTGCAGGTGAAGTTGGCTTTGGTTCAAAGATGTTGATGAACTACTTACACCCCACAAGCTATTAACACAACTATGAACTATTAACGAAAAACTCAAAAACATTTGCAACTGTATATGTAAAATTGCCAAATATTATGTGACGTCACACTACGGAGGGGGGGTCTCACTAATGTGACCAGCTGTGACAAGGACGGGGGAGGGGTTAAAAAAGCATGAAATTCGGATGACGTAATTTATGGATTAGCCGTGTGGCTTCCGGCAGACTAGAATAGAATCACTCCGTCTCTTCCCGTGGATGTCGTACAAGGCGACGAAGGGATATATATACATTATAAAACATCGGTCAGGCCTCCCCAACCCGTCTGGCCAGCGTGGGGAGTGTAGGCCAAATCCTCCTTCTGTCTGGGACGGACGAGAGAGGGTCGTGCTCCGGTAGTGGAGGCTAAAATGACCTAATGATGATGATGAATTTATGGATGGCCCCTTTGGTCCTCTGTCATACAAAAACTTGCCTGGCTCAAGTCCCCAGCATGATGTACATGTAGGCCATGGGATCCTGTGGCCAGGCCGTCGATGCTGCCGTCCGCGATCACCGCACCGTCTGCCGTCTCTTGGAACCTGACCACTCCCAGCACCCTGCCGTCGCAGCATGACTGGCTGGACACCATAGCTACAGCCGACTGTGTCTCTGGAAGGTGTTCAGTTGTGAACCCTCAACCATCCCACTGCTGGGATACGGGTAATAAATAAATATTTCTGGACAATTTACAAAGCGCCATCTATTTATTTTATTTATTTATTTATTTATTTATTAAGGTACACCAACAGGTTACATGATTACATTCAATATAAGTAATTGTACAAATCTGGGCCCAGCATGCAACCCAATTACAGGTGAACACAACTTTTACAAGAAATTAACAAAATAAAAAAAACTTAAAGGGTAATCCTCCAAATATAACAATATCAATTGTCACATTTAAGTTTGACATATACAAAATTTCGACAACATTGTAATTAGCTGCTCTTTCTCAAATGTTTGTACGCCGACAATGCAAAACATGATGAACTAGAATTCACAATTTCAAAGACACTTGCATGCAAATGTATGTAATCTACTCATGTTTTGTGCAAATAAATAAATTCTTTATCTTTATCTTTATCTAACAAATCACGACAATCCCATAATAATCAACAAGCGCCATGAAACGACTGAACCTTTCGCTTAAACTTCAAAAGTGAGTCATGATTAATGTCCAGATCACATGAGTTGTTGATTTTATTATAGCTAGAAAGGATCTAGTCCCAAATTAAGTTCAAAGCTTGTACTATGGATACTAGACAACTGATAGATGTACTTAAATATTTTTTTTGTGTAAGTGGTACATCAACATCTTTGAGCTAAAGCCAACGTCACCTGCACGCGGTCCACCCTGCTGACTGACAAACGAAGCGCTGGCGAAAAGAGAGGTAGGCAGCGTAATTGTAAGCTACCCGACTGGGGAATGTACCTCCACCTCAAAGAATACCGCAGCCAAATAACAATTCCCTCGAAGGTTGTTGTGTTCCTGCGAGTGAGTGAGGTCACCAGAAAGAAAGGAAGAAGTATAATAGGCTGGTTAAGGATCGCAGACCTCTTGGTGTTACCGATCTCTATAGATCTCTATAGTGGTGATCTCTTTCTATCAGGTGACCCACAAGCTCCCCCCCCCCCCCCCCCGCATATAAAAAAAACCTGTTCCTATAAGTGCAACAAAATATCATTCCGTGAGTTTCACCTCCAAATCCTTGCAGCACAGCTCTCTTCCCTGATGATTTGGTCACCAAGTCGATGACCACTGAGCTGGGTAGCGTCGCTTCCACCATGAACGCGCCATCCTTAAATACAGCCTGTGGAGTAACAAGTCATGATAGAATAATAATATTATTAAATAATTGACCGTTATTTGAAGCCGAATAGTTTTGAGATAGACACAGTTTAGAGTATATTATTCTGTGGTATAGTGACAATACTAGTGAGATGCTTGAGCTTGCATTCTCCCTACAGTGTTTACTTCATATTCTACGTACAGTGTTTACTTCATTAATGCATTGAAATAATTTTTCTATTGAAAACACAAACGTCTCAAGCCCCCCTTGACATCCCTCTACGCCCCACTAGGCGGGCGCGCCCCCCTGGTTGGGAAACCCTGATTTAAATAATAACAAAAGTCATGATAGACTAGGCCAGATCCTAGCCCACGGGGCCGAAATCGAAGTTGAGTGTTGCGAGTAGATTCGCTGAGGGTATGTTTTCCATTCGGTCTCAATTTTTATTCGACATAAACTTCAAGCATGTAGAGGTCTTTAATTGTGACAAGTTTCGAACCCATTCATTTCCGCTCGTTCCACTTAAAAAGGTCCAACACACAACTAATACAAATAACAACTCAAAAGTTAAAAAAAAAACATTTTTTAAATCAAGCTACAAAAGTGAAAACTATAAAAATTTGGTTGTCTGCAAAGTCTGTTTACGGACGATAAGTTTACGTGCTAACGTCATAAGAAAACATCGGCCGATGGAGTGGAAGAGAGATAGATGCGCCACAAGCCGAACGCTTAGGCTAGGGTCCCCAACCCTCCCGGAGTGTCCGGGAGACTCCGGTAATAATGGTCAATCTCCCGACGTCCCGGCGAAGAATAATTTCTCCGGGTTTTCTAATTATACTTCGCTCGCACGTTCTCCATTCATTTTCCATGTAAAAACTTTTATGATTGTATATTAAATGCTGTTTGAAAGCAGAATAAATATAAATTTAAAAATTTATTGAGATTTTCTTTCCACGTACAACAGTCTCCTGGGTAAGTCCTTTCAAGAATTGGCAACCCTAGCTTAGGCCGATCGTGCCTCTCTATCGCTTGTTCTGCGCTCTCGCTTGCACGCTCGGCTCAGACGGAACGTGACAATGAGTCATGCTTTTTCATCGATTTATAAAACGTTATCACGTCGATAAAATAAATAATAAGTTTACTTTACTATTTCATCAAGCCTTTTAGTGGTAAATAAGCATATGGCCCGCCTGATTTGAAGCGATTACTGTAATAAACGCTCGCAATATGAAATATTGCGGTTGTGTGCAGTTCTAGGCAGACAGAATCTAACTTACTGAGTGCTTAGTGCAGATTATTGTTCGCATTCGATCATGTTAACGTAAACAAACCGACCAAATAGAGAACTCTCATGTTGTGAATTTATAAGACGCGTGTTATATTTCAAATTTATATAGCTAACTTTCTCATATTTTGAAGTGAGCAACCCGGCTAATTTGGATATGTAACACGCGTCTGGTAAATTCACAATATGGAACTTTTTCTAATTTGGTCGGCTTGTAAACGACAACACGTTCGAATGTGAGCAAAAAACTCGCACTACGCCAGTTCCAATGGTATAACGGGACTGGGTGGACCCAGTCCCGGGGGTAAGACTACGGCTGCCTTGGAACTCACAATGAATTCCAATGGTATAACATAAAAGTTTGCTCACCTCTTTAACGCCATCCTGTGATTTGAGGTCACTGATTGTCTTGTTCACCAATTTCTGGTCAGGATTCGAACCTAGGTCCACCAACACCTCCAACTAGAAATTATAATGGTAATAGGCTATTTAACCGCGTTTTGTTTCGATTTTATATGTAAGAACGTCACAATAATAAAACCACACGTGAAAGATTTACTTTCATAGCACAAAAATCTCTCGAGATATGTTAATTTGAAAATTACCATTTTGGACTTTCCAGAAAACACTCCATACAACAGGCTACTAGGTTATGACGTCACAGGTTTGTATTATGTATGGATTAAATCAGAAATTTGTACAACAGCTATGTTAAATATTACGTTTATATAATATGTATCATATTAAAAGTTATAGTATTTTATATTGCTTCTCCAATGGATTTTTTTTTAATAATTTCATACTTTTAAAATGGACTTTCCTGCCAAACTTTGATCGACCCGAAATTTTTCTTTATACCACTAAAATGGCAAACAAGCATACGCAACCCGCCTGATAAAAAGCAGTTACCATAGCCTATGAACGCCTGTAACACCAGGCGCATCACATGCGCGTTGCTGACCCTGTAAAAACCTCTTCACGTCCTTTTTGAAGACCCCATGCAGTAGACTCCTGAGAAACCCTGGACAGGCAGTTCAGTAACATAAGTCGGTCAGATGATATTAAAATGACAGTTTGCAGATCTTTATAGTTTTGTGTATTTTACGATATTGTTAAATTATACAATTTTTTTTTTACCAAAAAACTTGCGAAAAAAGCATGTACAACTCCAGAGACCCAACAAAGCTTGAAATGTCACTATGCCGAAGTGCCCTACACAAAAGAAACTGTTTACCAAGTTCAATAAAAACTTATAATTTAATACCTAAACAAGTTAGAGAGCTACCACTGAACCGTTTCAAAATTGAGCTGAAAAAATGGCTTCTTACAAATTGTTTTTACTCCCTCAGTGAAGTAGAGCGACAGAAATACACACGTTAATGACATTTAAGAATTTGATTGCAATTATATAATAAGCACAGAATTTAATTAATATTTATCAATTATGGTTATGACATTATTCCTTGTATTTTTTTTTTTTTCTTGACATTTTAAAATATTATTAATTTTATATCCAGAATGACATGTGTATTCAATTATTATTCAATGTATTATGACTATTCCAATATATTGTTAGTTTTGTAGCTAGTTAACTACATAAATTTAAAAGGTAATCAATGCCCAATATTTGCATGCCTGTGAGAAAGAGGCGGACATTTTGTACAGTTTTCATTTAAACTACAACACCTGTTATTTGTAACCTAATGTTTTTGCAAATAAATAAATATTCTATTCTATTCTTTTAACACTCTCAAATAGCCTATACAGGATAGCTGTAATGAGAACTATCTCATATGGGGCTGAAATTATAACATAACAAGAAAGTGTTTCGCCTTAATAGACACTAAGAAAAGTCAAAAAGTTATTTTTTATTATCTATAGAAGAAAAACAAATATGGGGCAGAGTAGAAAAAGCCCAGGTATTGTTTTCCATGACAGATAGGTTTATTGTCAGGACTAAGTCAAATCATCATAATCATCAGGTCATTTTAGTCTCCACTACAGGAGCACGACCCTCTCTCGTCCGTCCCAGACGGAAGGATTAAGTACTAAGTCAAGTAAAAGTAATTACTTGCAAAATATAGCTGATGACGTAGACAAGTTTCCTGGTAGTCAATCTAGAGAGGTCCTCACACTTCATTGCCCCATACATACAACCCACGCGACTTAACTGTGCACTTCTCTGAAATGCGTCCCCTCTCCCGCTTCCCCGCGCGGCGTCCCGCGTTCGGCTCAAGCGGTCAGTAGTCTTGTGCTTAATCGGACACTCTTAGGTACGCACTGTAATAGTACAGTCTGATTAATGTACTAGTACACCTTAATAGTACTATTAGTACTAAAGAAATGTAGCCGACAATATAATCATGTGATCAATGTAAATTTGGTAATTACAAGCACTATACAGCGCTGTATAAGATTTTCTATGAATAAAACACACGGCGCTGAAAGCAATTTATGCCAGTGCAGTGCGCTTACCTCCTATCTCGCTTACTCTTGCTATAACATTGCGAGAAGCTTTATTCTTTGTCTCTCGGACAGACCACAGACAGACAAGTGTTTCGGGCTTGGATAACCTAGTACACTGTACGAATAGTCCGATTAGGTTCGAATAAGAGTTCGCGTTTGGTAACGTTTCTTTTAGTACAGTGTCAAGTACCCTCACCTATTAGTACATCGTACATGTACTACTCAAGACTAGCGGTCAGTAACGATAGCATCTTTGTTATGGTATCACGTGTGTCCATTTTGGACCGTCTTTTGTTGAGTTTTTGCCCTTGTTTGTTTTTATCGTCACAGCGCCAGGTGCACAGTTAAGTCGCACGGGTTGTACATGGCCTCCACTCTAGGAAGTTCCTCCCCTCAGTTGGTTCTCCGTTGAATTTCTATGAATACTATGCATTTATAAAAAATATATAAAATCAGTATTTAAGTATAATATCAGTTTTCTAGTACCCATAGTACAAGCTTTGCTTAGTTTGGGACTAGACGGCCGTGTGTAATTTGTCTAGGAATATTTGTTTATTTACTTGTTTAAAGTTATGTTATTGGTCAGTTATCGTTAACCAAGACCTTGAAAAGACAATACTTATGTCTAAATTTGCATTGAACTGATAACCTTGATTGTAGAGTGAGGTAACCTTTGATTGTTGACATAACTAACAGCAAAGATAAACATACAATACCTAATTTATTACGCACAGAATATGATTCTCTAAAATGCATAATTTAATAACTACTTACCTTAGATGCAATCATTATGAAAAATAAACAATTTTATTGAAATCACTCGATAATCGTGAAAAAGAATGTAACAAAAACGTAGATATATTTCTAGAAATGAAAACAAAACAAATATTTTCTCGCCGGACAGAAAATATTGCGTATGTACAGCTGTTATCTGTCAATGTCAAAGTCATATACTTACAAATGTCACTTCTTTTCTGTCTTTCTTTGTTTCGTTTAGCAATCACTCTTTTGTGGAAGATTTATTTCTGCCATTATCAAGTTATATTGTATAAAAAAAAACATTGCTGTTTTGCACTCGAAAGCGGCGATTTAAAGACTTAATGAAACATTCTACTAATTTTATGCACTTTAATGATTACTTGCACTACGTAGTACTATTACTTATAATGTGCTTGCACCATAATACACTTTTATCTATGAATCAACATCATAGACCTAGGATTCTTCGTTAACAATATTTAATAAATTATGAAAAATTGTTAAAACATAACCGTGCTCTATAAGTTCCCGCCAAAAAGAAGACTCCAAAGAGCACTACGCCAACTCAAAACATATACATCCAGATACACACTGCTATTAGGAGTTATACATTTACTTAGCGGTTTGTATTTGTCGATTTTGTTGTGTCTGTGTGTCTTTTATAAATAGAATTCAGATAGCATAAAGTTACTGAAGTAATGAATAGATTTAGATAAAAAAAGAAAACTATCGAAATTTTACTTGGCGTAGTGTTCCTTGGAGGTATCGACTATAACAGGGCTGTCCAAACCATATACAATACCGGGCCATTACAAATTACTAAACAGATTAGCGGGCCGCAGAAATACCTACATGACATGTTTACTACCTACTTTGAAAGTTTAAACTTAGATAATTATAAAACTTTAAATAAAATATATTTTTTCAGTCAGATTTGTTGTAAACTACCTGTAGCAGTAAAAAACTGTATAAAAACAGGTAAATGAAAAACACGTCACGGACCGCTCAAATATATTCTAGTTTACTTCTTAGCAAACATTCTCACACGCAGACTGTTTTAGTTCTCGACTCCTCCTTTTCCTCCGAGTCTTTTGGCAAATTTGAATAATTTCCCGTAAGTTCATTTGACTCCAGCAAAAGTTATTTAATGATTCACGCCGGAAAAACATTAGGTATATGTCCTTAGTAGAAAAAAATATATCGCAGCAATTGATGATCCATTATACCATCAAAATCAATAATCATCACAATTATTTCTTTGTTTAGGAATTTCAGGGAAATGAAAAACGCAGATCAATAATTTATTTTATACTACGCAGGGTGGAAAAACAATCATACGATCCGCTTGATGTGAACAGGTCAACGTAGCTATGTAAATGCTTGCAAAAAGAAAAAGGCGAAAAGAGAGGAAGAAGTACCTCCACCACACAGAATACCGCAGCCAAATAACAGTTCTCTTGAGGGCTGTTGTGTTCCTGCGAGTAAGCCAGGTCACCAGAAAGGAAGACGCTGCGTTGGCAGCGGGGATGGCGGCGCGCGAGCGATATTTTATGTTGCGAGCGTTAATGACTACGGTAACTGCTTCACATCAGGCGGGCCGTATGCATATCTGCCACCCAATGTAGTTTAAAAAAAAAATGAAACCCTTAGAGACAGTTTGAAACAAGCTTTATTTATAGAAACCAAAGTTAAGTAATTAAAATATTATAAAATTTAAGACATTTGTTAAAAATGTTAAAATTAACAGGGACTAATAAAAACAGTTGCCAGATACAGTTAAGGTTGCACTTGTTGGGGGAAGTCCAGGTGTTGTTCCTGTGCCATTCTGCCGACGCAGGGAGAAATAGAGCGGCATTTCTGAAAAAAAAAAAAAAAAATAGTTCTCTATAGAATCTGTTTACGGACGATAATTTTACGTGATAACGTCATAAGAAAACATCAGCCTATGGAGTGGAAGAGAGATAGATACGTCACAAGCTTAGACCGATCGTGCCTCTATATTGCTTATTCCGCACTCTCGCTGGCACGCTCGGCTCAGGCGGAACGTGACAATGAGTTATGTTTGTTCGTGCGTGCAGCCGGCGTTCTTCGATTTATAAAATGTTATCACGTCAATAAAAATGTATGTTTATGTACACAGACGGCATGGCATCCGTCACAGAATTGAGAAACTGAATTTAAGAAGTGGTTTTGCAGTGTGTGTCAGTTCGCACGTTAGACATGTATGGGAAGAGTACGTCCGAAAATCAGATTTATAATTCTTCATACTCGTCAGTAGTTTTTTTGTCAGATCGAATTGAAAAAATCAGCATGTGTGTGGTGAATACTTGTTTTGTATGGAATTCCGTGCGTCAGGAATTAAGATCTTTAATTCAGTTTTAGAATTGGACATTGTTATGCAGAATAGATCCAACCGACAAACTATGTATATCAAATTTTGAATAAGTACAGCATAAAATGCTATTAAAATAAAAACATTACCTGCTTTCAAATTTAATATTGTGAATCTTAATTTTAAATGGCAACTATTATTAGGTATTGTTAATAGTTCTCAGTATTTTTATTGAAGCAGAAGTGTATATATTATATATTAATAAAATAAATAAAATAAAATAGCCATTTATTCTACTATCATTCCATAATTTTACAATTACAAGTATTTATTAATATATCAACATCTTATTTTTTTACAATATTTGATTTTTTCTGTTAAATTACGTTATAATAATTTATTTCGTTTTTAACCTTTACTTAGAATTGCACATTATTATTTTTAATTATATTATAATGCTAGGATGTATTGAATTATATAATATAATGATTATCATTCCATTATTAATATTTAAATGTATTTATTATTTTTATTATTACATTTTAGTCAATTATAATTTATTTATTTATTGTACTTTAAGTAGTAGTCGCCTCTTTGGCGTAGGCCTCCCCCATTTCTTTCCATCTCTTTCTATTATATATTAGTTTACCATTAATTATTTTTCTCTATAATTTGTAAAGTAAGCTGTGGTGAATGGTGTTGATGGCACAATTATTTTTATTGTTTACTTTATGTATGTAGTAAAACACATTTTGTCATTATTTGTTTACCTAAATAAAAAAAGAACTACCTCCTTTCATATAACAGACTTACCTCCCTATAATCAGCCTCGGCGATGACCGGCGTTAACATCTCAACACGTTTGCATGGGGTCTGCTCCATGTTGTGAATCATTTTGTACACCTCCGAGTGTTGAAGGTGGTCTAGGGATACCGGTGGCTTTTCGTATTTCATGAAGTTGATTCTGTTATAAAAAAGTGGCAACATTATTTAAAAGATAAGGTAATGTACCCAAACCCAATTGTATACAAACCTCTTACGTCTTTTTTCTTATTTAAATTATGTGTATTATGTTTATTGTAAAACAATATCAAGAAATGAGACTTTTTCTTAAATAAAAACTAATACATCATTTAAGTTGTTGAAATAAAGAGATTAAAAATTGATCAGTTGATTCTTGAAAGACACAAGAACAAAAATTTTTTAGTGTTAATTAATAAAAAAATAAATAAAAACTTTGCATACAATAGCTATTGCATTTCGCTCATCAAACCCTTGAAAAAAAAATCACTTGATGCCCATACTAAGGGCGTTAATGTCTTTGAGTATTGTGGAAATTATTATCGACATTTACATATTGGTGGTCGCCATATTGGATTAAAAATGGCGGCATTTAAAAATATCTCCTTTCAGAAATAAATATGAACGAATTTTAGAAAATGATGACTAAAAAAATTCGTATTTTCAAAGACGATTACACAATCTTTGATACTTAGATGTTTAAAAAGAAACTATGTAAATGAAATAATTCTTAATGAGTAAATGCTACAATGAATTTGATTAAAATATTGCAACAATGTTTTAATTCAATATATGATTTCTGCACATTAATTATTAATTACATGTAGACTTCAATGTCAGTAAATATTCAAAGTGTGAATGTATGTTTCAATGGTCGTTATGACAATTAAAATATTAATATAAAATATAAAATCAAAATTAGTTCTTTTTATTTTCGCAAACCACAACTCACGTCAAGAACTTTATCAAAAATCATTAAGTATTTCTCTCGAAGTGTGTGAAAGTCGACGAGGTGGCAGTTCGATTCTCTGGAACGTAGGCAGCACATTTAGGCTTTTTTTTTGTTGAAAATGTTTCTTTTAAAATATACATTGGTTGAAGGGGTGTAATAATTATTGTCTGATTGTCTATTCATAATTATATTGTTATTATGATATATTGTTATTTTTGAATAATAGCAAAATATATTGTTTTTTTTAAACCACTATATGAATGAACCATCAAAAATCTTTTGAATTAATAATCATTTGTATTCATAAAGGTGTATATCACACAGAAATATAAATTTTACTCTGATTAAATTATACCAAGGTTCATTAAATAATATTTTTATTATTTAACAAATCTGTAATTTTATTATAATGTAAGTATACGAAAAATAGAGAGAAATGATCTATTACATACCTATACAGTCTACATAATGATTTGGTATCACCCCAGGGCCAAATCTCGTTCCAATTTTCGATCTGCGACCCGCAGACAAACATGCAAACAAACAAACAAATAAACACTTAGATGAAGTTGCAAATATGTACACATGAGAAGCTAAAGCAAGACAAAATAAATATACGAAACTAAAAGCACATCATCTAATAAAATTAAAACAACATTTTCCAAAGACAAATGAGTAAAATACTATAAGTGAGCTAAACACTAAAGCAGTTTTAAGCAATGTTTAATAATAATTGGCATTAAATAGCAAAATGAAAGACAAATGATCAAAATACTTTATGTGAGCTAAACACTAAAGTATTTTTAAGCAATGTTTAAATCTAATAACATACAATACATAATTGAGCACTAATATACATTATGAATAATACTGTGAGATTACATGAATAAACATTTCGATTATGAAAAACAAATATTTAAAATGTTTCATCCAAACTCAACTTTTTCTATTAATAACAGAAGAACCTTCATTGGTTTCCACATACACAAACTGTTTATATACCACATAGATCATATATTGATGAATCTATTGCGCATCAATATCGCAAGTAGAGATGGGCAAAATCCAGGCATTTACAATAAGTGCCCAGTACCTGTAAATGCCCATTAAATGCCTAGTTTTGGGCATAAATGCGGGAATTTATAAGTACTCTTTGGGCATTTATCGTAAATCCCCGGCATTTTGCCCATCTCTAATCTAATTGAACCATGGTATGCAGAATAGATCCAACCGACAAACTATGCCAGATTGAGAGATACAAGTATATAGCGTGAAACTTCAAATCGAGTTTTATATACAGATTCTAGCAGTTTGATTACATATTCTTCACAAAACTTATACTGAGTGACATTTTTATTAGGAACAAAAATATCACGATATAAACTTTAAATAGCTAACAAAATGTTATGTTAAATGCAATGTTAAAAGTAACAAAATGTCGGTCGGATCTATTCTACATAACAGGGTCTGATTTATCTACCCCTAACTGATGCAGTTCTGCGAGTGTGACCTGCCTACTGCCATTTCAGCATTTTCAGCCTGCTGATTCTAAAAGCCATATTGGTGACTCTAGTTTTACCATGTGATAGGAACCTATTTTGAAATATCTTTGACTACCTAAATTCTATGTGACTTTGTCAGTTTTGCATTGTTCTTTTCTTAGTGCGTAAGATCGTTCCCCATTATTGCATTTTACTATTAAATTTCCCATTTTCTCTCGATTATACCAGTTTTTCACTTACAGTCCTATTCAGTCAGTAATACCATGGATTATACTAATTTATGATTATTAATTAAAAATAATTAAAAGGTCAGTCAAAAAAAAATCATAGCAGACAGAAAAGTCTGTGAAATGAATTTGGCTATTTAGAACCGTACAATGATTTTAATAAAACGTCTCAAAGATTTGACTAAGTACAGCGATCACGAGAACGTTTATTTATTATTTAATTCAGCCCCCTTACCACCAACTCTTATTGCAATTCAATAACTGAATAGAATGCTTATTCATACCAATGAATAAGCGACTCTATTATGGTATGAATAAGCATTCTATTCAGTTATTGAATCGCAATAAGAGTTGGTGGTAAGGGGGCTGGTATCTACATTTGTCCTATTAACTAATATTGTGGGTTTAGATGCAACCTTTTAAAATAATTGTCTAAGTAATTCTAGAAAATTTTACTTGCATGTTAAACTTTCTTACAGTATATTTTTCTTAAAGACTTACCGAAATTATTTCATAAAAAGCATTATAAAATTAAATCATTATAATATACAATTATTTGATTAAAATTTATTAATATATAAAATTAAATCAATTAACAGACAATAGATCGCCGGACATTATGATTTGCTAAAAATCTTGACTTATTGATGAATTTTTTACATCTAAATATTAATAAAAAATCAGGCAGGTTGGTTGGCTGAAAAGATATTCATGTAAGTAACTACGTACAACAGTTATTTTTTACATTACTAAAGAGCAATGCTATGTACAACAACATTACAACAATAGCTAATGTCATGCACGCAGCACGTATGACATGTATAGTGATGTATAGTAATGATTAATGATTAAATGAATGACAAACCTCTCATCGTATGGTAGGTGGGCACTTTCGAATGAAGCCCTAAAATGGTACACATCGATTAAATGAATGACAAAAATAAAACAATAACTAGGCCGGATTCTAGCCCACGTGGCCGAAATCCAGGTTGAGTGGAGCGAGTAGATTCGCTGAGTGTATGTTTTCATGATCATTGCTCGAGGACATGATCGATCTCAATTTTTTTTCGACACAAACCTCAAGCATGTCGAGGTCTTTAATTGTGACAAGTATTCAAAATCGATTTAGTGGTTTTGAAGCCTATGAATTTCCAAGAATGACTTTTCGGCGTATACAAGCGTTCCACTCGTTCCACTCAATAAACTCAAGACATTCGATCAGTCTGCAGCCCCCTTACCACCATCTCTTATTGCGATTCAATAACTGAATAGATTGATTATTCATACCAATGAATAAGCGACTCTGTTTCAAACGGAATAGAGTCGCTTATTCATTGGTATGAATAAGCAATCTATTCAATTATTGAATCGCAATAAGAGATGGTGGTAAGGGGGCAGTCTGCTGGAATGCGCACAAAATTTATATTAAACTAGGTGACCCGGCGAACTTCGTACCGCCTACGATACTACTAACGTCACTCAATTGTTTTGCCTTCCCGGAACCTCTCCACTAACACTTGAACTTTATGGTATGGTATTAAAGTTCAAATTGACTTTTAAGTATTATAACGAATTGTTTGTATGGGAGTATAGAAAATGTTGTTTTTAGACATTTTCAGGCAATTTTTTAAATTTTTCTCTACGTAAGAACCATCCTTGTACTTCAAGGAATATTCTAAAAAAAGAATTAGCAAAATCGGTTCAGCTGTTCTCGAGAAATGCGCTTAGCAACACTTTCAGCGATTCATTTTTATATTATAGATAGATTGAAATGTGTAAGTAACTAGTAATAATTGCATCATTCCAACGGATAGATTACGAGCAGTCACAATGAGAAATGGGCAAAACGCCAGGCATTTACAATAAGTGCCCAGTAAATACCTGTAAATGCCCAATAAATGCCTAGTTTTGGGCATAAATAGGGAATTTATAAGTACTTTTTGGGCATTTATCGTAAGTGCCCGGCATTTTGCCCATCTCTAGTCACAATAGATTTGCTCACTGCTTTCATCCTTTACTATGTTCAACCCCATTTTAATTTTATTATTATTTTTACGTTATAGATTTTCAACACTGATTTGACTAAGGGTCCTGATTAGTCAATAAGGGAAACCGGTGAAATATTAACAATTTTAATAAACCGCTAGCTAAACTAGATATACATAAATAGACATGAAGCTGTCTCAGTGTCCATACAAATACTAGCAAATTCGATTTAAATAAATGGAGGTATAAACTGCTCTTTATCAGGCGGAATGTATCATTGTTTCCGCCTTGATGGTATAAAAATAAAAGCATATATAATAATAATATACATAACCTAAAAATAATAATTTGTTATCTGTCGTTTTATAACGTCATAAGAAAACATCGGCCAATGGAGTGGATGAGAAATAGATGGGTCACACACAATTCGGTCGAATTCTTAGGCCGCTCGTCCCTCTCTATGGCTCGCTTGCACGCTCAGCTGAGGCGGAACGTGACAATGAGTCATACTTTTTCGTGCATGCAGCCGGCGTTCATCGATTTATAACATGTTATCATGTCAAAAAAATCTAAGTAGCACAATTTGTTACTATTCGTTTTTTATTGTTTACAATAGGCTAGACGACAATGATAAAAAATTATAAAAAGTACTTGGCAGTGTCATAAAATATACAAAACTAGAACGATCTGTGATCTTGAAATTTTGATAACTTATGTCCTACTTGTTCTATGATCGATCAAAGTGTAGTAGGAAAGTCCAATTTCAAACAATGAAATTATAAAAAAAATATATTAATTTTGGAAAAATAATCAAAAATACTATAACTTTTGTTATGGCACTAGCTACATAAACGCAGTATTTCACATAGCTGTCGTACAAATTTCTGTTTTAACGTATACAAAATACATAAGTGTGACGTCATAATTATGTAGCCATTTGTATGGAGCGTTTTCGGGAAAGTCCAAAATTATGATTTTCAAGTTATCATATCTCGAGAAGTTTTTATGCTATCCAAGTAATTCTTTCACTTATAGTTATATTATTGTGACGTCCTTACATAACAAACCGAAAGAAAAAATTGTCGTCTAGCCTATTAAACGACCGATTATGTACCGTAGAGATTAATCAGAAAGCACCTTTATAATACACAACATAAATCATGTAAGATTACAATCAAATCATAACAAACCCAAGCGTTTTTCCTTGAATTAATTCAGCCTGAGCTTTCAGCGTTTCTGTAAGCATTTGTTCATCGTATACATCCTTGGGTCCCCTCCATTTTCTCCCTCCAGTCAGGACTAGGGGTCTATCTTCAGGGTTCGGGGGTCCAAATACGGGCTTCGGCTTGCCAACACGAGGAGTCGGACGTTGCTTGAGTTGACGCGATTCTTGTTCTTGCTTCATTTGTTCCATCATGTCCTTGTTAGTTGGAAAGTTCATTAATTTAAAATTATAGTTACTAGTATAGCTATATATAGTAGTCTTAAATTGTAGCGATGGTTGGAGTCTCAGTCACAGTGTAACTCCAAGTACGCAAAATCTCAAACACCCCAACTGATTTTATTATTATAAATTGATTTAACTAAGTAATAATTTCGAAAAAAAAAAATTTCGGTAATATTAACACTTTTTTGTCTTCCTAATAATTCCTGAGCTCTGTGGCGCTTTCTTATCAAAAAGCCGCGCCAATCGCTACGATAGGCAAATATTAATATTAAAGAGCGAGCATCGCGTCAATGACGCGTAAGCGCCGCTCTCTGCACGGCGCTTAAGACTTTTTGGACGCGGCGGTATTACGTTTGTTTACCTACTTCACATTTTCTCGCTTGATTGTCGAGCGCAATTTAATAATAGACACGGCAATTAAAAATAATAATTATTATTTTTCAAAACCAGTTACTTTAAAAATGGATGAAAATTATGGAATTGATTCTACTCATGATTCTGAACAAACTATTTTTAGGTTTTGCGTACTTGAAGTTACACGTTGTATATTATATGAAAATGAATGTTTGTCTGTATGTCCTTTATGCATTCGTTTACCGCTCATCCGATTGCTTTGGTGGGATATTCTGGGTATACTGGGTAAGGTTTAGACAGGACAACGTCTGACAGGTCTGATAGTGCATTATATATAAATAAATATTTCTGGTCAATTTCTGAACATAGCGCCATCTAGTCCAAATTAAGCGCAAAGCTTGTACTATGGGTACTAGACAACTGATAAATGTACTTATATACGTTTTTTTTTGTAAATATACACTTATAATAGGTACATAGAAAACACCCAGACCAAGACAAATAGACATGTTCATATAAATAAATAGACATGTTCATATAAATGTATGTCTTGTGCGGGGATCGAATCCGCGACCTCGGAGACAAAGCAGCCATTGCTAGCCATTCGACCACCGGGATCTCATTTTTAACTTAGATGCAAATTTACTTATTTCTTATGAAATAAGTTATTATTAACTCTTATTGCGATTCAATAACTGAATAGAATGCTTATTCATACCAATGAATACGCGACTCTTTTTTAAATTGAATAGAGTCGCTTATTCATTGGTATGAATAAGCAATTCAGTTCTTGAATCGCAATAAGAGTTGGTGGTTAGGGGGCAGTAGCAACAAGTGGATTAATACTTATTTAATTGTTATTTTGCGACAACAATTCCTCCCCTTAAGAAATAATTTCAATTGTTTGTGGGTGTTTTCTATGTATTATAAGTATGTATTTACAAAAAAAATGTATTTAATTACATTTATCAATTGTCTAGTGCCCATAACACAAGCTCTGCGCTTAATTTGGGACTAGATGGCGCTGTGTAAATTGTCCAGAAATATTTACTTATTTATTTAGATCTAAGCCAAAAATCTTTAATGAAACAACCTTCTAAATATAATGAATAAGCAAGTTACTAGGATCAATCACCATAATAATCATTTGTGATGCCGCTAGAAGAGAAATAATCCTCAGAAACGATACGGTGACATCAATACGTCAAAAAATTATAGCTATGGATATGACCATGCTTAATAAAGTCGTTTTTGTCAAATTTCCAAATAATTAACTAGTAATAAATCATATAAGTTATAAATTTAATTGAAGACAATCTCTGCTTGGCTTCCAATTACAAAATTTATAAAGACAGTTTGCTTGCTTTTCAGCGAAATTCATTGAGCGAAATCGTCCGGTCGTTCTGTCTGTCCGTTGCCATGAAACTCAAAATTTCGAAATTCTGACTTCGGATTCGTTTAGAGCATCAAAAAATAGTAATGTAAAGTGACCTCGGTTTTCCGAAAAAAAGTCGTTTTGTCTGTCCGTCCGTTGCCATGAAACTCAAAATTTCGAAATTCTGACTTCGGGTTCGTGTAGAGCATCAAAAAGTAGTAATGTAAACTGACCTTGGTTTTCCAATATCATTTTGGGATGTCGAAAAAAAAATAAATCGCTATGGTGGCGCATGCTGCGCGTCCGATGTTTTATTTTCAAATTGCAGTACGACTTTTGGGATCACAATGCTCAATTTACATTATAGCAAAAGGGAAGGCGATAATTTCCGAAAATACACGATCGTTCAGTGGAAGACACGCAACCTATTTTTAAACTCATATCAGATTCACACAGTTGCCTTCATGTTCATTTCCTTCGCTTACATTTGCTTTAATGTAAATTTAGCCTAAAGCCTTCATAAGACGACCAACCATCCCTACCTTCTTTTGTTTCTCAATTCTTCTCTGTTCTTCCAGCATTTCAGCTTCCTCTTTCTTCAATTTCTCCATTTCTTCTTGACTGATATTCGTCGTTTCAACTTGTTCTTCAATAGTAACATTGTTTGCATCGGTTACTTCTGCTTCCTTCTGTATATCTTCTGCTGACTCTTCTATAATCGGTTCAGTGTTCTGAGTTACTGAAATAAAACCACGTTCCTTTCTGTAGTATGAGCTATAAACAGAGGGGTGATACTACTATCTAGAAAAATTATAACATACCAATAACTTCCTCTTGAACATTCATCTCCATATGCTGAGTTTGGACAGTAGAAACCTGCTGAGATGACTGATAGCTCGATTCGGTGGAAACTGACTCCTGAAAATGTCTTCAAAATTTATAATGTTCTACACGTAGGGTCTAAGTTACAGTGACACTAAACATAATCTCTTCCCTCTGGTAATTACCCAGCTGATTAGCATAGCAATATTTAAACAGGGTTAGTAGTAGAAACAATTTCACCTTACAAAAGCTACAACCTAAGTCCATTTTCTAATGTTGTGAGGCAGGTAGATTAATTAACATGAATTCATTGTGGTGAAAAAATCATTAGGCACTTGGCCATTGGCGCACCAACCCGGCGAGAGAGCGATCAATTATCGACTATTTTCTAGCTTAAGAAACGTATAGATCGTATGTAAATGACAGAGATGCATATATGAATAGTTTATCGATGTCTCTTCACACTGTTGATGAGACTTTTATTCTTTTATAGGTGCTAGCGGTACTACTTTCTTGTTCATCACCAGCGGTGAGTCAAGTGCCTTAGGTTAATTAGAAATAATGTCACTACACTGCTTTTGGCTTAATACAATCTTGTGTGCAGCAATTACTTAGGATTTCTCTAAGAGATTGAAACTGGAAACTGAAAATTCGATGGAGAACCAAAATTTGTCGACATATTATCATCTTAGAGGCAGCAGGCTGAAGTTGTAGGCCACATCTGCCAGGTCGATGATGGCAGTACTGATAACCTCAGAAGCGAGTCTGGACTAAACGTGGAAGGTGGACGATCACAAATGGTGGAAATCAATAAGGAAGGCATATATTCAACAGCGGATAGACACAGGATGTTGACAATGATGCAATAGTTAGTTTACATCAACTGTTTGCAACTCGATTATAAAAATAATACCTGCTGGGTCAGTTGGCTCAACTGCTTCGTCACCATTTCGAGGGTCTGCTGGATGACCTCTGGTAATTGCGCGAGAGCGGCCAACTGAGCGCGCATCTGCGCCAGCTGTTGTTCCAAAGTCGCATTGGGATCTGTAAAGAACATTGCTCATCATCCTAATATTGCTTCTTTTGTCAAAAAAAAAAAAAACTAAATCTATCTCGGATGGGTACTTTATTGAGTAACAATTGGAATTTGATCCCCAGATTTTTGTTAATTATCAACAAATTATAAAATACATACAAACAATAAATAAATATTGATGTAGGTAGGATAGAAAATAAAGCCAAAATTACTGCACGTGTATACATTATGTTGTCATGCAGAAACACAACTGCGATACGCGTCGCATATTCCTGCCAGGTTACGTGTTTTTAATTCTACGAGTAAATCTATCTTTCATTAATAACAGATTGTATATATTAGGTTGGGGAAAAAGTCTTTTCGTATTTTAGAGGAGTTGTTATGCTGACGGCGGTGAGACCAGCGGCTGTCGAACCGCCGTTAGCGGTGTAGGCGCGGCGTGTTGGCGCGGCGGTCAGGGAGACCCGGTGAAACGGCTGTCCGCTGGCCGCCCGCAGGTCAGTAGGGTTCCCGAACCCGGGGATCACCTAATCTCCGCCCCGGGAGGCTGAACCGCCAGCCTGTGTAAAGTCCCTGTTGTAGTAGTCGTGCCGGAGGAGGAGACCGGAGTGGACCCGGCTGCTGCAGCAGGGGGGGACCGGGGGCCCTTCCGCCCGCCGCGCTAGCAAATCGCACAACCTGCACTGTACTGCGGGGGTAGACACCGCGCTTTTGTCTCTTGCGCCGTCAGTGAAACAACTCCTCTTATTTATAAACCTCTAACCGCTTTCATATGGCCAGAAAGAAAAAAAAGAAGATCTTTCCAGCGGCGTCCTCATCCACGTTCGACGTGGACTTCTGTAACGTCAGGGGACTTCACTCAAACATAAATGCAGTTCACCAACATCTCGAAACTGCAAAGCCGACCCTACTTTTTTTAACGGAGACGCAAATATCTTGTCCGGCCGATACATCTTATTTATTATACCCCGGGTACAAACTTGAACATTATTTTGTACGTAGAGCCGGGGTATGTATGTACGTCCGGGATGATATTTGCTGTCGACGTCTTCATGGCCTAGAAGACAGGGACCTGTCAGTGATGTGGGTACGCGTGGATCAGGGCGGCCGCACCCGGATCTACGCGTGCCTCTACAGGTCTCATAGCGGTGATACGGACACAACTCGATTGATCGAGCACCTGCAATTGGCGACTGACAAAGTCATCGAGAGGTACCCCTCCGCGGAGTTAGTGATTTTGGGAGACTTCAATGCCCACCATGCCGAGTGGCTCAGCTCTCGGTTCACTGACTTCGCGGGGAGGTCTGTACATGATTTTGCTCTGGCCTATGGTTTCTCACAGCTGGTTCATTCTCCAACGAGAATACCAGATATTGAGGACCATACTAGCTCTCTACTGGACCTTCTGCTGACCACACACCCGGATGGGTATACAGTCTCGGTGGATGCGCCACTTGGTTCATCGGACCACTGTCTCATCCGGACACAAGTGCCATGCGCTAGCCCTGTCACACCCCGGTCTACCGGTTGGCGTCGCATGTGGCACTATAAGTCAGCAGACTGGGATGGATTGCGTGAATTTTATGCATCGTACCCGTGGAGGCAGCTCTGTTTCGAGTCGGAACATGTGGACATCTGTGCATCTGCTGTAGCTGAAGCCATTTTAGCTGGGATGGAATTATTTATTCCAAACCGGCGGGTAGCTACTTCAGGTGCTAAGAAGCGGCCGTGGTTTAATCGGTCTTGTAGGGAAGCTAAACTCCACAAGCAAGCTGCATACGAGGCTTGGACCACGGCACGTATTAACGGAGCTCATAATGTTTCTGACTTGAAACGCGAGTTTAATGCTGCCTCGAGGTTCTGTAAGAGAGTAATTGCCAGGGCTAAGTTCGAGTTCATCGGCAGGATTGGTGAGCGCCTAGCTAAGCACCCATCTGGGAGCCGTGCGTTTTGGTCGCTCGCTAAGGCTGCCGAGGGAAATTTTTGTCAGTCGTCCTTTCCACCACTTCAAAAACCGGATGGTAGTCTGGCCCACAGTGCTAAAGAGAAAGCCGATCTGTTTGGGAATCTCTTTGCCTCAAACTCTACTTTGAACGACGGGGGCGCCGCACCGCCCTCCATCCCGCGGTGTGGTGATTTCATGCCAGAAATCTCATTTTCTCAACGAGATGTTCGGCGGGCATTATTATCCCTCGACGTTCACAAGTCGAGCGGGCCAGATGGCATTCCGGCAGTGGTGCTAAAGCTGTGTGCTCCTGAGTTGTGTCCTGTACTTACGCGCCTTTTCGCGCTCTCCTATTCCAAGAGGCAAGTTCCATCATCGTGGAAGACTGCGAACGTGCACCCTGTGCCCAAAAAGGGTGACAGATCAGACCCATCGAATTACAGGCCCATCGCTGTTACCTCCCTTCTCTCCAAGGTAATGGAGCGCGTCATTAACAATCGGCTCCTGAAATACCTAGAAGATCACGATTTAATCAGCGACCATCAATACGGCTTCCGTCATGGTCGCTCGACGGGTGATCTTCTAGTGTATCTTACACATCGCTGGGCTTCAGCCGTGGAGAGTCAAGGTGAGGCATTGGCTGTCAGCCTAGATATGGCGAAGGCGTTCGATCGGGTCTGGCACCGTAGTCTTCTTTCGAAGTTGCCTGCATATGGTCTACCAGAGGGTTTATGCGAATGGGTCGCTAGCTTCTTGTCCAGCAGAAGCATTAGAGCCGTTGTTGATGGCAGTTGCTCCGATAGCATGGACATTAATGCTGGCGTCCCGCAAGGCTCTGTATTGTCCCCGACGCTGTTTTTGCTGCATATCAATGATATGTTATCTATTGACAGCATTCATTGCTATGCGGATGACAGCACCGGGGACACATTTTATACGGGCCGCGCTAATATTCCCCGCTCTCTGGTGGAGGAGAGCCGCGAACGACTTGTGTCGGAAATCGAGAGCACACTAAGTAAAGTGTCCGATTGGGGGCAACAGAACTTAGTGCGATTCAACCCCTCTAAGACACAAGTCTGCGCGTTCACCGCTAAGAAAACCCCTTTTGCTGTGGTTCCTCAATTCCAAAACACACCCCTTACCATCGCCAAAAACATTGGGATTCTTGGAGTAGAAATCTCCAGCGACGTCCAGTTTCGTTGTCACCTGGAGGGGAAGGTCAAGCTGGCGTCGAAGAAACTAGGTGTGCTCAATAGGGCCAAGCAGTACTTCAATCCGCGGCAAAGGCTTCTGCTCTACAAAGCTCAAGTACGGCCGCATATGGAGTACTGTTGCCATCTGTGGGCGGGAGCGCCTAGATACCAGCTTGCACCTTGTGACTCGATTCAGAGGCGTGCTGTGAGGATTGTTGACGATCCCAAACTGACAGACGGCTTAGAACCCTTAAGTCTGAGGAGAGATTTTGCGTCCCTTTGTGTGTTCTACCGTCTGTACAATGGGGTGTGTTCAGAGGAGTTGTTTGACATGATGCCCACGGCCTCCTTCTACAGTCGCACCGCTCGCCATCGACAGGGAATTCATCCTCACACATTGGAGCCTAAGTGGTCGCGTACCGTGCGGTTCCAGAGAAGTTTTCTCCCGCGTACGGTCAAGCTGTGGAATGAACTGCCTGTCGAGGTTTTCTCAGGAGACTACAGCATGGGGTTCTTCAAAAAGGGCGTGAAGAGGTTTTTACAGGGTCGGCAACGCGCGTGTGATGCCCCTGGTGTTACAGGCGTTCATAGGCTACGGTAACTGCTTTCCATCAGGCGGGCCGTATGCTTGTTTGCCACTTAAGTCGTATAAAAAAAAAAAAAAAAAAAAAAAAAATTTATATGAAAATTCAAAACATTTTTTAATAAAGTTTATTTACATTTAACTAAAGTATGTAGGTGCCATTTTGTTCGATAACTTTTTGCCATCTTGTAGGTAGAGACATGATCCCATTACTATAGAAATTTTGGGACTTCTGTTCAAAAAACCACGACAAGTGGTTTTGGCAGTCTTCTCGTGATGTTAACCTGACATTGCCTAAAGAATTCTGAAGAGACCGAAACAGGTGGAAATCAGAAGGTGCAAGGTCAGGACTATACGGCGGATGCATTAACACCTCCCAGTCAAACTCTCTTAATTTTTGCTGAGTGGCTAAAGATGTGTGAGGTCTAGCGTTATCATGATGAAAAATCACACCCCTTCTGTTAATTAATTCCGGCCGCTTTCTCTCAACTTTTTGCTTTAATCTCATCAGTTGTTCACAGTAGAGTTCAGAATCGATAGTCCTGCCTGGCGGTAACAGCTCATAATGAATAATACCCTTCCAATCCCACCATACACACAGCATCACCTTGTTGCGGGTTAACCCGGGTTTTGCCAGAGTCTGTGAAGCCTGACCGGCCTTTGACCACGACTTTTTTCGCACGTTCTTGTCGTACGTGATCCACTTTTCATCACCAGTTATAAGCTTCTTCAAAAACTGTTCGCTTTCATTACGTCGTAGTAAAGAATCGCAAATGAGTACACGGTTCATTAGGTTTCTTTCAGTGAGATTGTGAGGCACCCAAATATCGAGCTTTTTAGTGTACCCAGCTTTTTTCAATTGCGCCAAAACTGTTTTGTGGTCAATTCCTAATTCTTCAGCTACGTCGTAACTACTGATATGCCGCTCTTGCTCCACTTTTTCAAAAATGGCATCCATTTTATCCGTAACAGGGCGACCAGAGCGACGTGCATCTTTCACATCAAAATTTCCTGATTGAAAACGCTTAAACCAAATTTGTGCTACTCTCACAGACACTGCACTAGGTCCATAAACGTCACAAATTTTATTCGCAGCTTGCGTTGCATTTTTACCTTTTTTGTAGTAAAATTTTAAAATGAATCGAATTTCTTCATTAGATTCACTCATCTTGACAGTAAAAAAAACAAATGAAAATCACACATTTACCTAATTTGAATTTGGAATTATCTTTTTTAAAATGTAAACTTTTTAAAGATATCAAAACCTGCCAGATACAAATGGTATAACCAAAGAAATTTTATTACAAGTTCATACATACTATAATGCGAAAAGACTTTTTCCCCTACCTATTAATTCTGCAATGAATAGTTTTTGTACCTAACTAATGTGCTCCTTTTGCGTTTTTTTTTTTAAGTGATGACTTTCAAAAAGAAAACTATTTAACGTAACATCAAATAAATACATTGCTAACCTAATCTTTTTTGCACATCAAAAAATACTTATTGCACATTAATTGCAGGATTTGATGCGCTATCAGATTAATTTGATGTGCAAGTCAGGTTATTATATTGGATCAATTTAATATTTTCCTTTAAAATATCGCAGAAGGCGTGATCCAAATCATCCTTTTCAGGACTTAGCTGTACATATGACTGAACGTCCAAATGGTTGGATTGCCAATGTGCAGTGAAAACTCTTGCTAATGGCCGCAATTATTCAAATATTTACGATTCAGCAGCTTGTTAATCGCGAGGTCTCTTAACTCTTAACTAACTTATTCTGATAACTGATGCCTCTGCTTGGATTTGAATTGGTAATTTAATAAAAGATTTTAGAGCAGACTCCATTACCTGCTCCACTTTAGTCTGGCAATGTCCATCACGTTGCTTTATGAGCTTGCTAATATTTTTTCATGACTGCCAGCCAAGCTATTTAATAAATAAATGTACTTACCGACCATATTCTGAACGGTATTCATCAACTGCTCAGCTATTCTGTTCTCCATCTCTTCTTTTTGTTTCTCTTCTGGTTCGATAACTGGTTCTTCTAATGTTTCTTCCTCTTCTGGTACTTCCTCTATAATACCTACAGGAAGAGGTGCCGGTGGCTCTACTGTTACCTCTTCTACCGGTTTTGGTGGTGGTAATGGGATACCTAATGGAAAATTGAGTTATGTTGTAACTGATTGACCATCTTGTGATGTATATTGTATAACCATCCAGCAATTAGTAAACTTTAAAGTGAAAGGCCATAAAAGATGCGTGTAGTCCTGCTGGGTAGGTGAAAACGCAGGTATTTTTTTAGATCAATTTGGAGAAGCCAGACCGGGGATTTATCTCCACTGAACTATCGTTTTATGCTTGTTTATAAAATAGTTCAAGAATTTAAGTTCAAAAATATGCATTATGTTCAGGTCCCCGGAATTGAAACTTCTCCTAGTCATTCAATTTCTTCATTTCTTAAATCCAAATTTAACTTCAGTAGCTTTAGTTTATTTGCCTGTAGTATGGCTTTTGCTTTTGCCACCTCCTTTTACATTAGACCGATAGCAGATACATCTAGATGCTTTTAAAAAACACCTAAATATTTATTTCACTAAAGCCTACAGTACAAAAGGAAGAGAAAATTGCGCTAGAAGGAGTACATTACGGAGCAACCAGCGCGTTAAGAACAGTAACAATGAAATAAGTAGTCAATGTTACGCTATCCCTCAAAATCGAAAAGTTCAAGTGTCCAAGAGAATTAACTATGTCGACAATTACTAATTTAATTGTAAATTCAACCATATCACTTCTAACATTGATCTTCACCAATTGAGACTTACAATTTAAAAAAGAGGCTCTTAAATCCTTCTCGGACTTACGAAAAAGTAATTTCTTACCAGTCTCCTCAAGATCTGGAACTTCGCTCTCTGGCAGTGGGTCCACTGCTTCCACAAATTCTGGCAGTTCTTCTGGCACTAGGATTGGCTCCTCTGCTTCGATAGGAGACGGTGGGGGTTCATTCAAAGCCCTCTCTTCCCAAGGTAGA
Organism: Hypsopygia costalis; assembly: GCA_937001555.2. Lineage (NCBI taxonomy): Eukaryota > Metazoa > Arthropoda > Insecta > Lepidoptera > Pyralidae > Hypsopygia > Hypsopygia costalis. Next base: position 9,981,160 of record OW443355.2, read on the forward strand.
GGGCCTGTGTCGAAATTCTGGGGAAAATGCACAGTATGCTGACATGGCGGTGATATGACAAATGTGTATTTATAAGTTATGCAATGTGAAAAATGTAAAAAGATTGTACAATATGAAAAAATGTTTTAAACATTGTACGTTGTGGAAATGTATATTTAAAAATTTGACAATGTTGATAATGTGATAGTGCAATTTGTGCGCAGATTAAAATTTTACAGCAGAAGGAAAAGTGCCTATAAATTTTCATATATACTGAGTATAGCATACAATTTGCGAGATTTTCACAGAAGCAATGTTTAATTATTTAAAGATTGTAATTCTGCAATACCTATGAATGACTATTTAAAACCATTGTGAAAGTTGTGATTGACAAGTGAATTTAATGTATTTACACACCCCGCCCATTCCATATAAACGTCGCGACATTTACTACTACATAAACAATGACGTCTGAGCAGAACGTGAATATGCGTGTGTGCGTGCGGCGCCATACTAACTGTTCCAGATTTGTCTCAGAATGATATATAAATATTAATGATCTTTCTCCCAATTCTATGAATCCAATTTTATGATTCGCTTATTTTAATAAATTATGAAGAAAATGTAATAAAAATAAACTAAAATGTACTGATATGAGTATGTGCATGTAAGTGAATGTATAAATATGAAAAGTATTGTGGTGAGATTAAGTTAATTAATTATACAATCAAAAGTTTCGTAAGTTAAATATTGGAAACGCATCAATGCACTTCATAATAAATTAATTTAATTAAAGATTTTATATTGAAAATTGAGCAAAGTTTCTAGCGAAATATTCGGAAAGTATAAGGGGTCTACTCCAGAATAAAATTCTGAAAATTCAACCGAAAACTAAGAGAGAAACTATGAATACCGCAGACCAAGTATATATTGATCACGTATAGTATCTTACAATAAAAATTGACAATCTTGTAAATAAATACTGCCGACTGATTACTAACACCGAATTCTCCATAGACAAGTATATAGTGAACATGGGATGTATGCATGGCGACCCTGTCAACAGTGATCGTCCGATTAACTTAGGATGGATTTCTATCAGTCGTATACGTAATAAATCGTGGTAATTTGATTTTATATGATTTAATCTGCTTTATCACTTATATGACACAATACTATACTACTAAATTCAACACGAAGTTCTTAGTAGTTCTCATATTAAGTTGTGTAAGTTTGGCACGCTTGGTTCCTATATAAACAATTTCAATTGTGTACCATTTCTGTTATAAACTCCTTCGTAGTAATGTACTACTAAATATATTTCTTTCTAGTCTATGATTTAACATATACATTAAAAGTAATCTATCAAATTCAACTATGTTGTTATTTCATGATTTTACTTTACTTTATAAAAATTAGTCTTTACGATATCTGGTCTTAAAGCGATCTAGTTCAAATGCGATCTAGTCTACTGGCGATCTAGTCATAAAACGATTTAGTCATATCCGGACTTAGTCATAAAGCGATTTAGTCATGCCGTGCATCTAGTCTTATCGAGAAGTAGTCCTAAAGCTTCTAACCCCTATCGACCACTCGGAATTACGACCATTCGGTAACTTTATATTTTTTGTTCGGAGTATGCCCCTTTTTCTCGATATAATAAGTAGCAGTACTAGTTCTTTGATCACATTCGAACGTTTACAAGCCGAACAAATTGAGAAAAAGTTTCAAATTGTCAATTTACCAGACGCGTGTTACATATTCAAATTAGTCGGGTTGTTCACTTCAAAATGTGAGCAAGTAAATCACATAATTTTGATATGTAACCACATGTAACACGCATATTATAAACTCTGGCCGTATGGTTTCCGGCAGACTAGAAAAGAATCACTCCGTTTCTTCCCGTAGATGTCGTACAAGGCGACTAAGGGAAATACATCAACATCAATATCAAATATCGATCAGGCCTCCCCAACCCGTCTGGCCAGCGTGGGGAGTGTAGGCCAAATCCTCCTTCCGTCTAGGACGGACGAGAGAGGGTCGTGCTCCTGTCGTGGAGACTAAAATGGACCTGATGATGATCTTATAAACTCACAACATGAGAGTTTTTCTCTATTTGGTCGATTTGTTTACGTTGACATGAGCGAACACGAACAAAAAGCTCGTACTAAGCACTATGTATAACTTTAAAACATACATCATCATTCTTATAATAAATATTTAACTTACGAAACTTGTAAACATATTATTTAATGTTATATTCTTATACATTATGCCTTTCAGCGTCAAAAACAAACACCCAAAACGTGAGCCAAATTCTCTTACCTCACAATTGATTGAAATTGGTAAAAATATCGTCTTCTGTATTTCGAAAATATATAATTTATATTGATAAAATAAATTAAAGTCAAGATATTACATATCACACCAAAGTACACAATAATAATTGATTATAACACGTAATTTTGTTAATTTCATATTTTTGCAACAAAAATTGCCGCCATTTTCGCTCGGTGAGGAAAAGAGATAGCAAGTATATAATCTCTGATGTGTTAAGCAATAACCATTTTCTGTTGCAATTTAGTATGGGTATACAATATGTATAGAAATATATCATTGATTTGAATACAATAAAACTATTATATTACGTGTATGTTAACTTTATTTAGGAAACAATAATTACTAACGTTAAAAACTTAATTATTAATTCTTACAATTACAAAAAGGAAAAAAAAAATACTTAGCTAATGTATGACAAACAAGATAATCAATTTTAATTAATCATATCTTTTCAATCAAGTATTTTTAATTATAAATAAAAGCTATTAAGTCGTGTAAATTATGGTAATTAAAATTTTACCGCTTTTAATTTTACTAAATCAAATATTTTGTATTTCTTTTAAAAAAATATGTTTTATTAGATAAAATAAATACAAAATATTTAAATTGACGCACTATTTACTAATTACGTTCATAAATTTACCTCTTGTTTATAATCTGGAGCTATTTTAGGTTTCGGCTGTTTCACAATTTTCACTTTATAAGGTGTCTGAAAAAGAAAATGTAAGAATTTACCAACATTGTTCACTGTTCTAAGAAACATACTATGAAGACGCCCGTAAATACATAGCCTAAGGCCAACAGAAGAACTGATGTACTCTTGGGGTGTAAGTGGTTCATCAACATCTTTGAACCAAAGCCAACTTCACCTGCACGCGGTGCACCCTGCTGACTGACAAACGAAGCTCTGGCGAAGAGAGAGGTAGGGAGCGTAATGTAAGCTGCCCGACTGGAGAATGTGCCCCGCCTCACAGAATACCGCAGCCAAATAACAATTCCCTTGAGGATTGTTGTGTTTCTGTGAGTTAGTTGAGGTCACCAGAAGAGAAGGGAAGGAGATGCTGCGTTGTCAGCGGGGGTGGCGGCGCGCGAGCGATATTTTATGTTGTGAGCGTTAATATGGCTACGGTAACCGCTTCACATCAGGTGGGCTGTATGCTTGTCGAGCACCCGACGTAGTATAAAAAAATAAAAAATAAAAACTGAGTTTCCGATTACCCGCAACAGATGGCGCTGTATCAAAAGTAGAATGCGCCATGGTTTAGATTGTGCAAATAATGACCTGTTCGTGGGAATAATTGTTATTTGTGTAGAATATATTGCTTCATAGTTTGAAGACTTTCTGAATAACTTCCATGTATTGCTTGCTTTGGCTTTTTCGCCTCATCGCATCCGTCCAGCAAAGAAAGAACCCACTATTAACATTAACACTGTTGAATATACCATCTGAGACATATTTGTTCATCTAGTATGTAGTAGCATATATGCATAAATGCAGATATTCCGTGGGAATTTTCAAAAATGCTTTCTTAGTGCAGACCTAAACCTTTAAGGAACTTGCGCGCCAAATTTGGAAACTAGACCCAGCGGTTTGGGCTGTGTGTTGATATGTCACATAAATAGATTTAATTAATTCCATAAACAAATATTTAAATATTAAGCGCATGTTGTTAGTATAAAGATATATTGATATAATATTTTTTATAAACGTCAAAAGGCTACGGTGGCGCTTCGCATAAAGTGGGTCGTATGCTTGCCTGCTATGCCCGACGTACTATATAAAATAATGATACTACTTATGTACAGCTCATATATAAAATATTATATAATTTTGTTGCCAGTTTTGTATTAGAATTTCGAAGAAATTAATTTATTTTTCAAGAAATAATAATTCAGGCTAAAGTCGATCGTAGCCTGTCCATGAATAGGTTTATTTATTTCGAGCTCTTCCGTGCTTCGGAGGGTACGTTAAGCAGGCAGTGCCGGCTATTGTCATTTAGATGTAAACCAAATTAGTGGCCTTCAGGCAGCTTTAAAGACAGTGGCCCCCGCCAACCCGCAGTTTAGCAGTATGGTGGAGTATGATTGAGCGGAGACCCGTTTCCCGGTAATCCTAGTATGTTACAAATAAGGCGACTATGACATAAGAACGGACAGACCTCTAGGACAGACAGATGTAGCGCGGCAGACAATTGTACATAGCCACACCATAATTTAAAAAGAAAATAAAACAATCTAAAGTAAGTAGGCACCTAATATTCCGAAATGCTAGTAGAAAAAATATTCCGAAAAAAAAAAAAAAATATATAAAAAATGTTAGACGTGTCTAACTGCACACAAGGGTCCAATGGAAAATTAAATAATTTCATTTCATTTCCTTTCAATAAGTTTTTCCAACGAGTATTTACTAGGTATATAAAAAGTAAACAAAATTAATTAAAAAAAAAAAAAAAACAAATGTCCAAAAATGTATACCTTATTCACTAAAATGCACACAACCGAACACTAAGACTGATAAAAATATACTAATAATAATAAATATTTTCCATTTAAATCCCCTGCCAAAAAGTACTTGGTAATTCCTTGAAATGCCGCCAATAATAGGTTCTTGAATATTATTACAATGGCAACATTGACTATCAATACGGAAATTAAAAATACAGAAGTAAAAATACAAACGTTTATCTCTGCCAAGATAATATAATATGGTATTGAATCCTGGCGCAACTCAAGGTAAAAAAACGACTCTATGAATCGGAAGCGAATTTGGTACAAATTCTGATTATTTTCGCTTCCATTTCATACATATAGAATTTACGCTATTTGTATGGCACATCCGTCTCTTAAAACGTAGTGGTTACATTCTCTTTGTTGAATCCAAGTGGTCATCATGACACATAACTAATGTCTGTATAAATAGGGTGGATTTTAGCCCACGGGGTCGAAATCTAGGTTGAGTGGACCGAGTAGATTCGCTGAGTGTATGTTTTCCATTGATTTTAATGGAAAATGTAATTGATGATTATTCTTCAAGGACATGATCGATCTCAATTTTTATTCGACAGAAACTTCAAGCATGCCTAGGTCTTTAATTGTGACAAGTTTCATCAAAATCGGTTCAGTGGTTTTGGAGCCTATTCATTTCCAAGAGTGAGAGAGTCAAGGTATTGAATCCAAGTCAACATGACGAAAAACTAATATCACAGTTTAACTAATAGTACTGTGTACGAATATGTGTATTGTGTGCATGAATACCTAAGCTTAAAATATGTGCTACAGGATTCGTAGATATGTAATAAATACATAGAATATAGATCAGTGATTTTCAAATTGCGTCAGCTATAATAATAAACTGGTAGATGAGGTAGCTACATTAAAATTTTTGGGGATTACATTGGACAAGCATTTGAACTGGAAGGAGCATATTGATCAGGTGTGCAATAAGCTGAATAGATTCGTTTTTGCTTTAAAAAGATTGCGGCAGACAGTTTCAGTGGAAGTTGCATTATCAGCTTACCATGGATACGTGTCCTCGGTACTTCGATACGGTTTGATACTTTGGGGAAACTCTGTTGATATAGACAGAGTTTTCAAAATTCAGAAAAAGTGCGTACGCGCTATATGTAATGCTTGGTTTGATGACAGTTGCAAACCATTATTCCAACAACTAGGGATATTACCATTACCGAGCATGTACATTAGGGATATTTGTGTTTTTGTTAATTCAAATCCTAGCAATTGGAAGAAAAGGAGTGAAATTTTCATTAGACAAACAAGAACAAAGATTATGAACAAATTATATCAACCCTCTTGCCATAAGTACATTTACGAGAAAAACATTTCGCATATGTGTACGAAATTGTACAATCACTTGCCTGATGACATTAAAATCTTGAAAGAAAATAGTTTCAAAACACGACTGACTGATTGGATTCTGGGACACTGCTTTTACAGTGTCTCAGAATTCATGACATTTAAATGGTAGACTAATATTATATATGACATGTTTATGCTGCATTAATTGTAATAATTTAATTAATAATAATAAGTTGTATTAGTAAATAGTAGTTGACATAAATATTTTGCACGCCTGCTTGCGGGCTGAATACACTGTACCTGACTGTATATACCCGAGTAACAACTTCTATTACTGTATTCTGCAAATAAAGATGATTTGATTTGATTGATTTGATTTGTGGGATGCGACCCTCAAGAGAGTCGCCAAGTTACATGCAGGGAGTCGCGGGGGAAGAAAGCGCAAATGTTTGTAGGTACAAAACAACGTTACGCTACAAACAAAAACGTAAGCAGGCTTAGAGTATTTATACAGTAGTACTGTAATAAATACTCTAAGTAAGCAGGCCTGGGGGGCTAGCCAAATGGCAATTTCCGAAGTAGAAAAGCGTAGCGATCGCTAATTTGAACTGTGGAGCTCATACTAAAATGTTCGAATTGACAAATGTCACGTGATCTATTTATCGTTAGTTACGCTACGAATTATACTTGGCTACTAGGGGGGCTGATTATATTCAATAATTCATCAACTCAATTCTTTATGCAAATCTTTTTCTAATGGAAGCCTATTTCTCTTCTTAATTTTTATGTCAAGAAAATCGAAAGCAAATGGCACTAACAAATTTAAAACTTTATCATTTTCTTTTTTAGAATTGTGAGACTCAAAAATACTGAGGCTATTATGGTATACATTGTTTGAAGAGATACATACCTCAATCACTTCTTCTTCCTGGTCGACGTACCCATAATATCCAAACTTGGCCCTCGGAACTGGCCTCTGTGGTTTCTGCAAAAATTTCGTCCATTTTCTCTCATCCTTCTTCTTCTCCTGCTTCGTCTTGGTCAAGTCGTCATTCAACGCCTTCAAAACTTCAGAGTCCTTCAGAGACTCTATTATGGGCTTGATCTTTTTGAAGTCTACGCTGGAATCGTCGGGAGATCGGGTCATGTGCGATGTCAGGACTCGCGTGAGGCTATTTCAACCATTTTGAAAAAAGTATTGTTAATTTTTATGTTGGTAATACCTGAATTTAAAGATGCTATTGTTGTTGTAAAGTCTTTATTGTAACTACAAAAGAAAATAACATAACATGGTAATAAAATAGTTATGTACATTTGTGGACTTATTCCAAATCAGATCTCTTTCAGTCAACCATTCCTGACTGGAAGGTAAACGTAATTTGGCAGAAACATAGGTACAATATGAATGAATAACTGATCAGAATACTGTATTGTCGCCAAAAATTTTTTACTTGTAACGGGGTCCCGTATTCAAAAAGGTCTGATCAAAAAGAAAAACACAGCTCTAATGCCTGTGGCACACCTCCGCTGCGAAAACAAAACGGCGAAACCGCAGTAATTTCGCCATGTTTTGTCCGTATATGGGAAAAGCGAAACTGCTACGGAACTGACTGTTCTAGCGCATAGATTTGACTATATTCTATCTCTTTCCCCGCGTAGTTTCATCGACACACTTCTCAAAGATAGAACAATTGAAAGTACTTGAGATGTGTACATTGTCAGCCAGAATAACTACTATTAGCTAGCCAGAAAAATAAAACACTATCCTGTTCCGTCCATGGGGCTATTCAGAACTATTTACTAATTTCATCTGCAACGATTCATCCCTCCCTCCCGCAGACAGACTCTATCTGTTATCTCGGCATACATCTCGATAGAAGATTAACTTGGAAGAACCACATAAAATCCAAACGAGATGAGATAAATACGCGGTTCAAGAACATTTATTGGCTGATGGCACGCAACTCAAAATTATCCACAGACAATAAACTTTTTGTATACAGGATGATCCTAAAACCAGTTTGGATGTATGACATGCAATTGTGGGGAAGTGCCTGCGAGACCAATGTAAACATTATGTAAAGATTGCAAAATTGCATCTTAAGGACTATTGCAAGTGTACCATGGTTTGTGACGTAAGGACTGTGAGGGAGGAGATTAAAGTGACAGGAACTAAATACATAACCAAACTTGAGAACCACCCAAACGTACTGGCCTCGACATTGGCGAACATCAGCTACACTAAACATTTGAAACGCCATGACATTCAGGAGCTTGGGAACAGATGGTGAATAATGAGGTGCTTCCTGCTGGGGAGGTCCCTGCGCACGAGATCAATTGCAAACAACAAATTTGCTCATAGTTCATGACTGATCGCAAATGTGCACAAAAGAAAATCTGCAACGATGGACTGCTATGCTTTGTTTAGTAGTGTAATACGTAATAGGTAGATAGCGCCACACTGCGACTTGACAGCAATGAATATGAAATGCAAAAATTCGTCACCATCACAAACCTTCCTGATAGCTCAGTTGGAAAAGCATTCGACTGGTCATCGAGAGGTTGTGAGTTGAAATCCCACCTAGGCGGGAAGGTGAAATTATCCATTTTTAAAATATTTTTAATATATATGGATATGGATATGGATCCTCATGTGCGACAAGAGACAGTAGTAGACTATATGCAGTAGCAGATGAAATTCGGCTATTTATTGAGATTTTTATTTATTATTTTAGGATATTTATCGAGAGGTCGCGGGTTCAAATCCCACCTAGGCAGGGTATTTTTAAATTTTTTAATATTTATAATATTCTGGCAAATTGCCCTCGATCAACTATTTAAATATATATGTCAGGAGTAAGAGTATTCCGAAGATACCAAATCTTCGGAATACTCTGTTTGTACTTAGGCATCTACATAAGATGTAAACTACCATACTTTAAAAATATTACGGAATGCTCATCAAAATAAAACCGGTTCTTTTTATACGACCAGTGTGGCAAACAAGCATACGGCCCGCCTGATGAAAAGCAGTTACCGTAGCCTATGAACGCCTGTAACACCAGAGGCATCACACGCGCGTTGCCGACCCTGTAAAAACCTCTTCACGCCCTTTTTGAAGAACCCCATGCTATAGTCCCCTGAGAAAACCTCGACAGGCAGTTCATTCCACAGCTTGAACCGTGCGTGAAATGAGATAGCACATCCTGCCACATCTCTTTTTTTACAAGTGTTTGCTGACATAAAGCAAATATCGCGAGCAATTAAGGCAAATATCTGCCACCCGAGAGTGATGTAAAAAATAATGAAGTAGTGATTGATGTGTGTGTATTAATATGAATGTTTGCGAAAATTAACAATATTTTACAAAATGGTTGAAAATGTTTCGTGAACAAAGCAATATACAAATTGCAATGAATGCGAAAACAGATAATACATTAATGAATGAATCAAATACACCAAGACCACTTACATAGAAACTAAATGCTTGTAATGGAACGTTGATTATGGTACAAGAATGCATAATGTTACAAACTTCCCTATTAAATGAAGAACGTGAAATGTCAATAAATGCTAAATATAAATTATACATTTAATATTAATACGCCGGATTCTAGCCCACGGGGCCTAAATCGAGGTTGAGTGGAGCGAGTAGATCCGCTGAGTGTACGTTTTCCATTGATTTCAATGGAAAATGTATTTGATGATCATTTCTCAAGGACATGATCGATCTCAATTTTTTCTCTCAATTTGATCTCAAACCTCAAGCATGTCGAGATCTTTAATTGTAACAAGATTCATCAGTGGTTTTGGAGCCTATTCATTTCTAAGAATGACTTTTCTGCTTAAATACGCAGAAAAGTCATTTTCCGATTTTTGAGCGTTCCGCTCGCTCCACTCAATATTTTTTTTTTATACTACGTCGGGTGGCAGTCAAGCATACGGCCCGCCTGATGTGAAGCGGTTACCGTAGCCATGTTAACGCTCGCAATATAAAATTTTGCTCGCGCGCTGCCACCCCCGCTGCGAACGCAGCATCTCCATTCTGTCTGGTGACCTCACTCACTCGCCGGAACACAACAACCTCAAAGGTATTGTTATTTAGCTGCGGTATTCTGTGAGGTGGAGGTACATTCCCCAGTCGGGTAGCTTACAATTAAGCTCCCTACCTCTCTTTTCGCCAAAGCTTCGTTTGTCAGTCAGCAGGGTGAACCGCGTGCAGGTGAAGTTGGCTTTGGTTAAAAGATGTTAATTTTAACTACTTACACCCCAAAATTATGATTATGTTTTTATAAATAAAATTTCCACCCAAGGGCCCTGTAGTTTCAAAATAGGTTTGTTATCTGCATGTCATCAGTTCCTACTGCAGATAAATGGATTACTTACCCCATAACGTGTGCCTCTCTTAGCATTTCTGATTCTCCAGATATTAATGCAGCTATTTTATCTTCTGTCATGCCAGGTTTCCCTAGTTCCTCTGTAAATGAAAAAATAGGATTACCTTAAATAATAAATAAATAAATCTCAGGACATTTTATGTTTATGCCGTTTAGAGTCGAGACATTTGGTCCATGGGGTTCATATGCGAAAAACTTTCTTTCAGTAATTTCTTCAAAACTGATTGCCGTCTCTAGGGCAGAAGAGCTGGCTCTTTCTTTGCTCAATAAGTCAGTATTTCGATACAGCGAGAAAACGTAGCCAGTGTTCTTGCCTCCCTGCCGCATTGGGGCTGATATTTATGAAGAATAATTAAGTATTATATTTTTTGATTTATTTTAATTTTAATATTAGTTTATTTTTAATTACTTTAGTTTAGTTTGTACTTTATTATTATAGTGTTCATAAATATATAATTTAATCAGAGGTGAGCTTATCTCTTCAACAGACTTCTTCCAGCTAACCCTACTGTGCATAAAGAAATTTTACATGGCGCGGAGTCAAGCAAGCTATGCATAACATTTAATCTAGGTCTTATTACTATCACGCAACCCAATTATAACTGAACACATCACTAACAACTACCGCTTACAAAGTTTTGTTTTGTCATACTATTGTTGTAGAAAGACTAATCGAGATGTAAAAATGTAGCCGCTAAAATGTCACCCATTATATTATCATGATTTGGTGACGACCAGGCAATATCGTCGCCAATATTTGTCCTTTCTCTTAATTACTTCAAGAAATGTATTCTTGTTTGTCATATCATATACTTGCAGTTACTACTAGACCGGTTTCTAGCTCACGGGGTTGAAATCGGAGTTGAGTGGAGCGAGTAAATTCGCTGAGTGTATATTTTCCATTGAATTCAATGGAAAATGTATTTGATGATCATTCGTCAAGGGCATATCTCAATTTTTTTTCGACACAAACCTCAAGTATGTCTTTAATTGTGACAAGTTCCATCAAAATCAGTTCAGTGGTTTTGGAGCCTATTTATTTCCAAGAATGACTTTTCGGCGTATTTAAGCGTTCCGCTTGCTCCACTCAACTAGTGTATCTTCATGTATACTTACTTGCATTTTCGTCATCCACAGTTGCATCTTCCAAACCATCGACAAATCCTTGCACGGTACCTAATAATTCACCAGTTGGGGTCATATATGCTCTGCCTGTTTCTTGGCCTTGCTGCAAATATAATTACATAGTTAAATTTAATAAACATCATTACATAAAGTGGTATATTAACAGCCAATTGAAATGATTATAGAATTAAAACTAAAACAATTCGAATGCTTTCGCCTCAAGCGGATTGTGTGCACGCACGCTATAAATAATAGTAATACGTACTAAATAAATATTCCTGAACAAATTACACTCGGCTATCTCGTCCCAAACTAAGGAAAGCTTGTACTTTGGATAATAGGTAACTTTCTGGACAATTTACACAGCGCGATCTAGTCCCAAATTAAACGCAAAGCTTGTACTATGGGTACTAGACAACTGATAAATATACTTAAATGCATTTTTTTTTTGTAAATACATACATATAATACAAAGAAAACAACCAGATCTTGACAAACAGATATGTTCCTGCACACAAATATTTGACTTGTGCGGGGATCGAACCCACAATCTCGAAGTCAAAATGCAGGTTTACCTAGTACGTGTATATATATATATATATAATTTTGATATTACACAGAAATATAGTACTTACAATATTACTCTCTACAGCTTGCGGTCTAGGATATTTAGCGAATTCTTCAGGATTAAATTTAACAGGTCTATATCCAGACATAGGATCTGTTTTCTGTTCAGTTATTTCTATATTATTGATATTAGCGTTTCTTTCAGGTACTATTTCTACAGTTTGCTCTGAAACTTCAGATATTATTTCAGTTTCTTTCGTATTTTCAGCCTTCGTTTCACATAGTTTCGGTATCTCATCAATTTTGCTTTTAACTTTAACCACTTCATTATTTTCTGAAATACACTCATAAGCCTTTTTACTGACATGTAAATTCTCATCAGCTTCTTTAATCATTTCTGCTACAGTTATTATATTAGAACTAGCTTCAGTTTTAGGTTCTAAATCAGCTTGTACTTTAGTTACTTCTTCAATATCCACTGACGATTTCTTACTTTCAATTTTCTCACTATCTTTCATTTCTGAAATTTCTGTTATTGATTTTGAAATCACTTCGGATTTCTTTTCAGCATTGCTATCTTCTATTTTGTCACTGATTTCTTTGATATTTTCAATAGCAATTTGTGAAAGTTCAGTAAGACTTCTGTTATTATCTTCAATTTGTTTATCGACTTTGGACCACTCCTCATCAATTTCGATTTTCGACTTCGAAACAGATACTTCCTTGAATGCTACACTAGATTCTTTTTTAGAAAAACTATGAACTGTTTTCGATGAATTATATTCCATTACGGGTTCCTGTACTTCTTTATTTGTTTCCATGCCAACTTGCTCTTTGTATTCTTCAATGCTTTTTATTGTTTCGTCTATGGCTGATGCTAGTAGCGACGACTTTCTTCCAATTTCTAATATTTCCTCCTGTTTATGATATGACACGTTTAAATTAAATATTATTTCAAATACTTAGGCTATACCCGGCAATATAAAACTAATGACATATTCTATCGCTGATTTTGATATCGACGGAATAATAACATCGTCAATACATTGGGCAGAGTGCCGACAGATAGCTATTCGAATTAGATAATTCACCTTGGAAGGTGTCGATGCATTACTATAATATGGTACATATAGACACATACATACACATACATAGAGACTTATAATAAAATAAATGCAAAAGTTGTTAAATTGATGTTTACGCATAGAGATGCCGAATTATTGTTATGTAAAAAGAGTATTATCTATATTTACAACATATATCTGTCCATTTATATTATTTTCATGTGAGAACTACTTCTCCGATTTTTTTTTGTTGATTAACTGGCCACCGCTGGCCCTACCTACCGCCAAAGCTGATGCCGATCCGGATCAAATATGTTGATTCCAAAAATATATCTTAGGTTAAAGTTAATGACAAACATCCACAGCTTAATCGGCAGAGCTTTAGGGTCTCTACCAGCTAATATTAACACAATTAATCTACGCTGAAGCACAGAATAATATACTCTAGCTGAAGTTTTATTTTCGCAATCAAAAAATCTAATTCTAGAACTTGTAGGATATATTTTGTTAGATAAACTAGTGTATGAAATAAGCAGTGATGATAACGATGAATCAAATCAGAAAAAAATCAGTCCACACGAATGGTACGGCGTTGTTTGCTTGTATATGTTAAATTACTAGCGGAAGCCAACGATTTCGTCCCCGTGGATTTCAGAAAATAAATAATTATTTTTAACTGTTATTTCTTTTTTGATTGTCTCTCAGTTATTTGGTGAACTAGCTGACCCGGCGAACTTCGTATCGCTATAATTGTCACGTCAACGTCACTCAATTTTAAATTCACGCACATATTACTTACCTTAATGTAGTATCTTTCACAGCCTCCTTTCAGCCCTGGTTTTGTATAAACTGGATACAGAATTTTATCCTCAGGCGGAGTGGGTAGAGGCGGATCATAAATTACAGGTGATTCTAACGTAGTTTCAATATGCGGAACCAATTTCTTTTTAACTATATGCGGATCTTCATCAACTTCAGGAGCAGGATCCAGAGGGATAGGTTTACTTATGTTTTTGGGTAAAGGGATTTGAAGTTTGAAAACATATTCATCTGTTACAGGAGTAGGGGGAACAGTGGTGGGCGTTGGTGTATCGATGTTATTATTTTCATCACTTTGTGTTGATGTCTGCCTTTCCAAAGTTTTCTCTTGAGCTAAATCTGTACGTAGTGTTAATTTAACATCAGAAGTTGCATTTACTGCTTTTGCTGTAAAAGAAGACTCCTGTACGACTGACTGTGATGCGAAAGATGATTCTTGCGTCATAGATTTTGCTGTAAAGGTGGATTCCTGAGTGACCGCTTTGTTGCGAATGTCTGTAAATGACTCCATAGAACTAGACTCGGATATATCAACGAATTTACTTATAGATTCAGCTATGCCACCTTTTGATAGATCAACAGTTTCCTCAATTTTAAGTACCTTGGTTTCCTCTGATTCTAATATTTCAGGAGACGGCTGTACTTCTATGACTTCTTCTTTTACAATTTTCAGTGCAGCTGATTCGATTTTTGGCGCAGTATCTATTATTATGGGTCTTTCAATTTTTATTTCCGCTGATACATCCAATTCTATAGCTGGTTCTTCTTTAATGACTTTTATTTCTTCTTCTTTTGCAAATTCAACATGTCCCTCACAAATTTCAACAGTATTATATTTTTCTTCAATACTTTCATCCACAACTTCTTGTACTTTAACACATTCTTCTTTAACATGTGTTATTTCTTCTTGTTTTGCTAGTTCAATGTGTGTTTTGCTAATTTCCACAGCATCATATTTTTCTTCAATGCTTTCATTTACAACTTCTTGTATTTTAAGAGATTCTTCTTTAACATGTGTTATTTCTTCTTCTTTTGCTAGTTCAATTTCTGTTGTACTAATTTCAATAGCGTCATATTTTTCTTCAACTCTTTCATTTACAACTTCTTGTTTTTTAACAGTTTCTTGCTTAGCTACCTCAAAAGTTTCGTCTTTAGTTGAAATCTTTTGTATTTCTTCACATAAATTGACTTTAGTAATCTCTTGAACTTCAACGATAGGTTCCACTATTTGTTTAACAACAACGTCTTGAGTAGACTTCACGTCAGCTTCAGTAGCTTTTTCAAAATACGTTTCGTTTTTCGCCTCTCGTTTTTCTTGACTCACTTCCTCAATTTGTTGAATTGCAGTTTCATGCTTCGCGGCGACAACATATGATTGTTCTACAACAGCTTTTGCCGTTTCTTCTTTGATATCTGAGTGTTTCATAGTTACGTTTTCAGACTTCGCTACCTCATTGGATTCTGTTGCCATATTAACAATTTCAGCGCATTGAACTAGCTTAGTTTCTGATATATCTGTGGTATGTTCCTTAAATATAGCATCTTTATTAGTGAAAACATGAGATTCAACGATAGCCACATACATTTGTTTACCTGCTGGTGTTGTTGTAGTAATTTCTGACGTTTCATCTCGTTCAATCCTCTTTCTCGCAGCAGATTCAACCTTATTACTGAATTCTTTCTTGGACATTTTGAGTTCTATTATTTCTTGTGATGCATTATTTTCTTTTTTCGATAACCACTCTAAAGGATCGTTCTCATTCATCACTTCTTCTTCAAATTTACTGCGACTCCTAGATCTTCTTTTCCGATCCTTTACTTCTGTAGTATCTTCTATTCCAGCCTTATTTTCAAACTCAGATATTACCGCATCCATTTTGAAGGTTAAATCTTCAGATTTTTTTTCACAAAGTTGCGCCATCTCCGAACCAGATAAGGCCCGCTTATGAGTTTTCTCTTCTAATGCAAGGTTATCTTTGTAATCTTTTGTTACAATCTCTTGTTTAGTCATTGTCTCTTCCTGTTTAACTGTCTGTAAAGTTTCATCCCTAACCTCAATCTTTTGGGAAACTTCTTCAAGAACTGTCATTTCTCTCCTCGCTTCCTTTTTTATCTCTTTTTGAGCTTTAAGTTCTTCCTTTTCTAAACCAATGTCCTCGACATTACTTTTCTCAATTACTTTACTCTCTTCTTTTATAATGTTACTATGATCATTAAATGTATGGGCAACTTTCATTGCTTCCCTCTTTTCTACTCTTTCATGTTCAACCTTACTATCGTAACTGATATTTGTAGATTCACTTGTGTCTTTTGTTGAAATTAAATTCTGTTTCGTTTCATCACTTTCTTCAGATTTAGAAAACACCGGTTCACATAAAATAAATCTAGATAGAGCAACCATTACATCAGTTAAATGTATGAAAAATGTTTTTAGCAACAAATTGTAATGACAAGAAGAATGAAGAGTTCCCCTAATATTCGGAATAGTTTGTAAGCCAATTTTGTAGTATTTATCTGCCTGTGACTTAGAAGTCGTTTTGGCTTCATTATTTTTACCTACCGTAGATTTCTTTGATTGTACTTGTTTTACAGCTTCTCGTTGTATATCTTTGTCACTATGCTCCAGTGTCGATTGAGCTTTCTCAATTTTAATTTGAGAATCTTCCTCAATCCTCATACTTTGGGTTTGTTTCCGCTCGTCAGTACTTACTTCTTCGTGATCAAAAATCTTTGATTTTCTCCTGACATTACCCTCTTCAATAACTTCAGCAACATCTTGTTTAATAGTTCTTTTTCTGTCATCGATAAGTTGATCCTTCTCGTTAAGCATGTCGCTTTTTGCTACATTTTCTATAGATTTAATTTCAGTAGCGTTTACTTTCTGTTGCTTAATATTTTCAGAGCTCTCTGATACTTTATTTATTTCATTCCTTTGTGTTTTGACTTCATCAAATTTTACGGTACTTGATTCGTCCTGAATATTAGACACATTCGTCTCAGAACTTATTTTCTCCTTTTCAGACGTAAATTCTGAAACTGCAGAAGTCTGCAACGAAGACATTTCTGTGGATTTTTTGACAACTTTCGATTCTGTAATTTCCGAACTAGTAACAGATGAACAATGGAGCTCCACATCAATTTCATTTTTTATTTGTTCTGCAACACTTATAGCCTTTACAATGCTCTCGTCTACAATATTGCTTGCTGTCATTTCAATCTTATCTAAATTAATTTCTTGATCTATTTTTTTCGTGAATTCTGTATCGTGTATGGCCTCTTCTTTAGTTTGAATCAGATTATTCAAATCAATTTTATAGTTTTCTGTTTTAGCTTCAACTATCACCTCTTTCTTTTCCTTCGATAATTTTGCTGGCTCTTTCTTTTGCCATTCAGGATCATATTGCTTAGAAATCGGTAATTTAAACTTCAAAGCTTCATTTATATTAGATCCTAGACCTAATACTTCATAATCCACATCTTCTTCGGCAGTTTTCTTGAACTCGTCATGATAATTAGGGTTTAGTATAATAGGGTCTTCCAAAGGAGGGATCTCTAAAGGTTCCGTGGAAAATGGCCTGTAAGGTTTTGTTTGTGGAATAAAAGGAGATGCAGTTAAGGATCTTTCAGAAAGGTCGTATATATCAGTTTTAAGTTCTTTGGGAGTGTTGCAAACGTCAGTTGGTGGTTCCAGGAACTGTTGTATTTTAAACGTGTCAAGTACCTCAGTCGGTTGAGATGGTTGGTCGAAACCGTCCTGGTCTATCTGCTCGTAAATTGGCTCGTACTCGTCCAGAACTGGATCGTACAGGCCGCTGGAAAAGATTAATAGCATTTAGTATTATATTAGGTATATACTAGCTTTCGACAGCGGCTTTGCCCGCGTTTACGATGAAGTCTTTTCAGTTTTCGGGTTAATATATAGGCTATGACACTCGCAAATAACGTGGCTGTCTATTGGTAAATGAATTTTCAAAATCGATTCCGCAGATCCAGACTACAATCTCACAAACTTTACACTTTATTAGTATAGATTTAAATATATATGCTTATACGGTCAATTTTTATTACCTCATGTTTGTCAATAAAGATTTTTATTAATATTATTTATATAATAATAATAAAAATATATAATAATAATAAAAATATATAAGGATATATAAAAATATATAAAGGATATATCCGTTTTTAAATTTCTATTCCCAGTTGAGTTGCTGCCATTATTTTTATTATAGTAGTAACACACCCCGACTAATCCATACAAATGTCGCGTCGTTAACTATTGCTTCAACTATGCCGTTTTACAATTTAATTAATGTTAATTAAATAAAATTAAATAAATAATAATTACAATATAATCATTCCAGTAGAATCTTGATATAACTCTCGCCATGATAGAGACGTTACTAATGTTTTCATAACTCATTTTTTTTTTCACTAACCACAATATCTACAGATTCTAAAATTAAAATGAATTTATAAATTTATTAATTAAAGTTCGTATTAATATTATAAATTATTTATAATTATTAAAGTAATCGAATGTAAATTTAAACTTTTTAAATGTATTAACTACTTTTGTAATTTATAGTTTATTTATTAATCGTATTTGTTTATATTTATATTTTACACAAATGAACATTCATATTTCTATAAATATTACAGAAACAATTAAATTTTAATTTTAATTTCTAAATAAACGGTGTATTTTTATATAAATTATTGCATTGTAACTTT